>CM062925.1:67557500-77557500 GCA_031878705.1 Tapirus indicus
ATTATTGTTTCAACTGAGGCCTGCTCTCTCTTAAAAAGGGAGAGGAGCAGATGATAAAGAGGGTTAAAGTCAGGCCAGCACCAAACTGAGACTTTCTCATTGGCTTACTTGGAAAGATTCAAAGAGAATTGAAAAGGGGATAATGTCTTCACCTTTTAGTCAATATCATTTAGTTCTGTGTATCATCTAATGCCATCTCCCATACCATCCAGAGGTGGGCAACACTCACTTAGCAACTTGCCCAAGATTGTCCAGTGACTCAGTGACAGACCTGGGCAAGAAGTGAGCTTAGGTTTCCTGCCTCCCAGCCCCACCTCTTTTCACTATGTCACAGTGCCCCACAAGGAGCAGAGTAAGTCCATCCACTCTGGACATACTCACCTTCCCACACCTACCCTCAGCAAGGCCTGGAAGGCAAAAGGACTGCAAACTGCCAACTGTGTCCTTACATTGTGTGCAAACCACTCTCCTTGCCCTGCTCATGGGTGAAGAGCATTGGCCACCAGGAAGGACCTGGGAACCAATGAAGCTCTGCTCCACTCGCTCCCTCACCTACTCCCTGCAGTCTCCTGCAATAAAGACACCCAAAGAGGCAGTGTCAAAGGGACATGAATCAGGAAAAAATTCTTGAAGACAGAGAGATGCAGAAGTCATTCCATCTCCCCCAAACCCTGGAGGCTTCTGGTTCCAGCTAGAATCCTCCTCAGGGTTAGGGTTCCCAGTCTCTGTAAGGCAGAGCAAGCAACAGCCTAGAGAGAGTCAGTGACCTCAAGGTGAATCTCCTGGGAGTTGTGCATGCTCCAAGACAACATGTCCAACACACAGCAATCACTCAGATCAGAGGGTGAATGTTGAAGCATGCTGGGTCCTGCCCAGAGTTCTTAAACCACATATTCCCTGAAAGAATTCCTGCCATTCCTTTCCATTCCTGCCCTAAAGAAAGGGACTAGACAAAAACAAAGATCTTTCCTTTAAAACTATTTTTTCTGGGACCTTGAGCCAGAAGCACCTCTGGAGATAGCAGTCTCTGTTTTCCTCTGACACACAAGATTCCTACTCTCCCATGTATAGTCCAGGTAGATATTCAGCTCATAGTGTAGGCCCCCTATGGGGACACCCATTTTACCCTGACTAGTGCCTCTATTTTGGAAAATTCCTCCCACTCTGGAAGAGGCCTCAGCCTCAGCCAACCCTTAGGTTCCCCTCCATGACCCACATCATCCCCTTGAGTTCTCTGCTGCAATCTCGTTCTGAGTCAGGATGTTCTGTGGTGCATTGTACAGCAGCCGGTCCCTGAGCACATGCTGCTGAGAAGAGCCGCCCCCACAACCCTCACTTTTGCAGCATTTGCCTTGCCAATTATTAGTACAATGGGCCAATTCTCATCCTGTGTTGCTCTTGGGGAAAATATGCAGGCTAGGGAACTGGCCTAGATTAGAAATGGAAAAGCAGAAGTTGCCAATTAACATGAGTTCCCTTTTTGCATCCCCTAAAGACGTTAGTCTCTAGGGAGAATTTATACAAGGCATGATCCCAGGCCCTCTAGGAACTCCTTAGATGCCTCAAATCACTTGGGGATGGCATGAGTATCAAAAGTCACTTGGTCCAGCTCTGCTTCCAGGGCTTGAATCCCTTAGATGAGCTTGTCAGCTTCTTCCTAAATACATCCGTGTTTGAGGAACTCACCACTATCCATGGCAGGGCGTTCCACCTTTGGACAGCTCTACAGATTTGAAAGGTCTTCCTTGAGTTGAATCAAATGCACCTACACAGAGCTTCCCCACTTTGGTCCTAGCGAGTGAGCGAGCCTAACCAACCCCTCAGACTTCACTCCAGAGAAATAACCAACTGCTCAGGAAAATGGTTTGTAGGCCGAAAATAAAAGTTTTGGAAAAGCACAAAGGAAAGCCTACTACAGCAGAAAGGCTAATAAGTGGATGAGGGGTTAGACTCTTCTCATGGCCTGAAAGGCAAAAATCAGGTTATAGATTCAGCATGTGGAAGGATTGCAGGCAGCCCCGAAAACTCCAGTTGTAAACACACCAGAAAAATGTGTGGAATTCCTGTGGAATGTTGAGAAGAGGAGAAGCTACAGCCTTTGCTTTGTAGGAGTTCACACTCTCACCAGGGAAGAATGGAAGCATTTGGAGAAACCCGAAGCTTGGTCCAGATTTAACAGGCCTTGGACGACGGGCTGCACCGGTCTCTGTGGGAGGGACTGGTCTTATGACCAAAGGCCTTTGCTTCTCCCTATAACTTTCTATTTATGTCATAAAAACAGCTTCAAGTCTCTTTGCCTCAGGCCTGACTCAAACCTCACAAAGACTCCAGCCAGTCCCACATTCTTGGAAGAGATGTTGGCTCAGAAACACAGAGGGAGTCTGGGACAGTCCCCCATTATGTGGGAAGAGCAAGGAGAAGTATGAAAAAGAAAAAATCTCCCTTCCGCTTGAGGGAGGCAGCAAATCAAGACAACAGGTTAAGTGGAACAGATGAAGGGGGGTCTTGTCACTATAACAACAAGCCTAATGATTCTGAAAGATGGAATCTTTGTTTTTCTTTTCACCTGTCACTCTTCTCAGTACTGTCACTCCCTTTCCCCCCTCCTGGCAGGAGACAAGTTGTGACTTTTTCACTCCCACCAACAAGCTGCCTAGCTTTGGGTGATGCAGCTAGTTTGGGATGGGAGGAGAACAGGGTTCCCCAAGGGGTGCTTGGAAGGCTCAAACTCCATCTTTCCCCTTGATCTGGTCATAGCTGGGAAGCGTGTAGCTTGCCCATGAAACATGAACATAGCTGTTTGTACACAAGTCCAGGAGGAAGCCTCCTCTTGTATGGACACTATGGGTCAGAGAAGGAATCAGAGTTCTGGCCTGAAATAAAAGGGATTTTTGCCCCTGCTCCAGGACATTCCATCATATTCCAACAGAGTGAGTCAAAGAGAGTCAGTAACGGCAACTGAACAGAAGACGGTGGCCTTGGGCATCCTTTGAAAAAACTAAATTTGCTGCTATCAAAAAGCTAATGGCTCATGTAAGGGAAATCATAAACCCTTGCCTAAATATAAACTCCTGAAGTATGTGGGCTAAGAAGACACCAACACCAGCCCTTCATTTCACACCCTATCAAATTATGCCAAATTTAGACAGTTGTGCTACATCTGAGTTTGCTTTCTGCTATTGGTGGTGATAGGGCCCAGGTGCCCCCTCTATTCTAGAGGTCTTCCCTAATCCCTGTTACTGCAGAACTGTGTTGACATAAAGAAGGATCAGTGGCACTGTGTGTCCTGCAAGAGGTGGCAGTCCCCATACCATCTGGCTATCGTCTTTGCTTATATGCGATTGTCCCCACACACACATACACTGCCATCTTCATGGGCCAGAGACCTCCTTCAGAAGTGAGCGATGCTCTCCACCTCCCGACATAATCAAATGCTCAGTCACTGGAACTTTTTCCTTCTGCAGTGATATAGAATATGCCCCCTCCCCCCACTTCTATATGAAGATCTGATCCTACTTCCTCCCCAGATATACCAGAAGTGGGCACTCCACCTTCTCCAGCCAGGAAGGCAGATGCTCTCTTATGGTCTTTTGAAGATGATAACAAAAAAAGATGCCCACCGCTCCCTTACCCTTGAAGGCAATCCACAACTAACTTGAACTTGGGAAAAACCATGAGGAAGGAAACACAAACAGCCTTGGTGACCAAGGACACAAGGCGCACTTCAGCTATTGAAAGGCTGATCAGCTTGTGAAATCAGCAGGACTCATTCCTTACCTCCCACCCTTCTTGTCTACCACCTTCCCCCAAGCCTGTTCCCTACTCCCTCTGAGTGTCACTGTCAACCAATCTTTTCTAAGGTGTGAGTTGATAATACGTTAAGATGCCTCCTCACCACACCCCTAGCCCTGGCCACACAGAAGAGTTTTATGGGAACTTCTGCTAACCATAAGTCCTCCAAGGACTCTAAAGAATTACTCTCCATATGTAGAATTACAGACCTCCTGAACAACAAACAGGAAGACATTTTGAGTGTTCTGGAAAATCATGCCAAGTGGGAATTTACTTGTTCAGCCAACTCTTGAACCAAGCACCAAACTCATTTTTGCACATTTCCCTTATCAGGCCATTATACCAGAGCAGGAGAAATTCTACCCCCTTTGAATAATCATTTCCACTGCTACCAAAGCCAGAATATGCCTTGCCAAGTGTAACCCATATTCAAGAGCCATCTGCTTTAGCAATACAGGAAGCCACCAAGCGGGTGTACTTTAGATAATCCTACAGCTCTGCTGGCCAAGGCTGCTTCTGGGGAGGGAAAGCATGCTGCTATTTGCCAGCTGCAGTCCCCAAGCTCATCCCTGCTGAATCCTGTACAATGCACCAAGTAGAACTAGGGCAGAGGCCAGTGACTTGGTCAGTAACAGACCTCTTTTCACACACCCAAATTCTAATAGACAGATGTCCAAAGAGTCACTAAGGCAAAAGAGTCCACCCCTTGTGTGGCTTGCCTACATCCCCAGCTGAAAAAGAACACATGTTGAGGTGTAAAAGCTATATCCTATCCAGTGCCACCAACCAACCAACCATGGTTGTGCCTGTGTCAGTTGAGGCGTGCATTTTGTTTTAATTCAGTAAGAAACTTGTTGTATCTGAGTTAACAATATAAACAAAAGTGTGAGAGCCACCATGACATCTGGGGATGAGATCTAAAGATGTTCCCTTGCCTGGGTCGAGAATTTGAGCAGTTTCCCCTCTTCCCGAGCCATTACTTCTCACCATGACTTTCTCACCAGTTTTATTTGGTGGTTCTCACTACTTGAGAAGATGTTGTCACTCAGTCCCCCACTTGTAAACCTCACTGGAGGTGACAGAACTCAGGGGTGGTCTCACCTGACTTTCTCAGGCTCCACAAGGTGAGCTTTGTTCACCTCCTATTGGACACGGATATGTGTCCCCAGGCCCCTAGCAATTAAGCACCCTGCTCCATGACCCTGCTTCTCCAAAACCAGTGCAAGATCATTTACTACAAGCCACAGAGATTTCTAAATTCAGCCACCCGAGTCTGCCTATAGTGTTTTTTAGCAAGCACCTCCAACAGAAAAATCACACCAATTAAGCATAATTATTAGGACTTAATAGAGCCATTCTTCTATCTCGGTGCCTTTTTACTATTCCAAGCCTCCCAGTTTTCTCTTTCCCTAAATTGGGACTCAGAGCAGTAAGTTAAAGGTGTACATCGGTTGGTCTTTATTACACCTACAGTAACTGTCTTATTAAATTGAAATCAAATGCACATCTAGGGGAAAGTTCATTTTAAGTACCAACTCTCAGAAAAATGCTCAGAAACAAAAACAATAAGTGAGGCCAATGCGTTGCTGAGCAACAGAGGGGATGGGGGGCAGGAATTGAGCTGAAAAGGAAGGGACATTGTTTTCTGAAAGAATGGGGTAAGCTCAACGGTGCAGATCTTGGTAGAAGCTGTCCTCAATTTCTTGTGGCGTCTCCCACCCTAGAACAGGCAATGGGGAGGGGAGAAAATGTAGTTATAAATTGAACATAATCAGGGATGCTTGGAAAATTGTTATACACACACACACACACACACACACACACACACACACACATACATTTTCTCCTGGGGAATGTTTAACTCTGTCAATAAATAAAAAGCCTTTCCAACTATTATGAACATTAAAGAGGGTGATGGGGCTGAGTGTATGTGTGTAAAAATGCTGTTTCTTGGATGGTCGCTTGCCTCCTGGCTCACTTTGCTCTTCCCCCCCCCCTTCCTCCTCTTCCTAGGACAAGACAAGTGCTCTGAGTCTCAGCAATGTGGCTGGTGTGTTCTACATCCTGATCGGAGGACTTGGACTAGCCATGCTGGTTGCCTTAATCGAGTTCTGCTACAAATCCCGTAGCGAATCCAAGCGGATGAAGGTGGCCTCGTCTCCCCAGGCCTTTTTCCCAATCTGTTCTTTGATACAGCTGGGTTTCCTGGGAGTCCCTTTCCTAGAAAGGGTGGGGAGTGGCAGGAGATTGAGGTCAGCCAGAGGCAGGGGGCAGAAAGCTGTTATGAGGAAAGGTGACAGGGCAAGAGGCAGCTGTAAGAAACAAAGGAAGATGGGATGTGTCAAGTAAACATAAGGCCCAAGCAAACAACTGCATCAGCCAGAGATGGGATGGTGAGATTAAAAGTTATGGGCTTAAGTGACAGACAACTCAATGTGAGGCAAGAGTGATTGCTAAAAAGGTAGATTCTCTCTGAGGTTGCATTAACAGAAGTGTAGCTCCCAAAATAGGGGAAGGGGTGTCTACCTCTGCAAAATAGATGATCTTGCCATGCTTGGTGAATTAGGGCTTTTCTCAGCCACCATACTGTGAAATGGACTTTGACAAAGAGGATCATGCACAGAGCAGGGTAAGAAGATTCATTAGATGACCCCAAACCACATCAAATATAGCTAAAGCCAACTATCTGGAAAAGAGAAGAATTATGTAGGATGTGAGAGCTATCTGTAAAACTATGAAGACTTTTCAGGTGGGAAAGAAAACAGACTAGTTCTGTGGGATCCCAAAGTGTACAACAAGAACTAATGACTAAAGCTATGGAGAACAGGTGTTTACACAGTAAGTGAGATCTACTTTTCTTCAGAACTACCCAAAAATGGGAAGGACTATCCCAAAAAGTAGTAAGCACCCCATCACTGGAGGTATACAAGTAGAGGCTGAAAAATTCTTGGCAAGGATATAGGTTCAAGTATCCAAAGGGAGTCTGGATTAAATGAGCTTCAAGTCCCCTCCCATTTCATCATTTAGCTTCAATAAGAAAATATTTACGGAAGTAGTAATTATGTGAGCACCACCGTGAGCAAGACATCGTGAGGAGGCGGAGAGAACTGAGATGTAATCTGTGACCGTCAGCACCTTCAACAAAGAATGGCACAGAAGCATCACTCAGTGAAGCAACATATGGTACAGATGGGAAGGCCTATAGGAACATAGAGGAGGGAGAAATTAGAGAAGGCTTCTGGGAAGAGGCAGAAATTAAAAGGAAGAACAAGAGAGATTCAAACCAACAGAAGTGGAGAGAACCATAGTCACTCTGAGCGATGTACCCTAGGCTGTTACCATGGCTTGACTAGACTAAGAAGATTCATTGGCAGATTTCAGTCTCCTAGAATGTGCCATAAGAAGCCCATTTTTCAACACACAATTGCTCCCAAGTTCACCATGCCATAGCCTCCTGGCCAGCCCCTCCCTGCCATGGGCCATCAGCCCTACACATACCTCCAGGGTCACTCTTGGAGAAGACATTGCCAGACATTTCGCTTCCCCTGTTTGGAAACTCTGTATTCAGTTCTGTACACAGGGAGTGTGGGGGGAGGAAGGCCTTCTGTCCTGGCATTCAACATTTCCATGTCATGGCTCCAGCCTACTTTCCCCTCCCAGGCAATCTGCTCTCCTTACATACTCCACACCCCAGCCACCCACCTCCTGCTTCTCAGCCATGTGCCTTTATACAAGTCAATCCCTCTCCCCATCTTCTTGTCCCATAGGGTCCATTTAAAAGCCAACTTCCCTAAGATATGATAACAAGGAACAATTAAAGGATGGTAGTGTGATGATATTTGGCCAGAGGACTTAGGAACACCTCAATCCTACGCTTGACCAGCTCACCTACCTCTCAGAAAGGAGAAGGCACAGCAAAAGCATGAGCCTCAGACCCTAAAGCCAGTGTAGACCTCCAAGGAGCTTGGCTAGATACAAGGTCTCCCAGAACCTAAACAAAACTTTCTTTGCCTATTCCATCCAAAACGTAAGCCTGAAAACTCTCCTATCTTACCCTCCAAAGAAACGAAAGGCCACTCCAGAAGGAAAGAGGGGAAAGGAGAAGAGCTAGGTGAGCTACAATTTTTACCACCCCCCAAAACCTTCCCATGGGCCAAAAACCAAACCTGGGGGCCAGGATTGGCCCAGTACACACCTCAGGAGCATCTTCTCGCTGCTCGCCTAGGAGACAGTGCAGTGGAGTGGTCTAGAACACAGGCTCTAGAGACTGAACGTCTAAGCATAAATCCCACCCCCTCCATTTGTTAACTGTGTCATTTTGGACAAGTTTCAATAGCTCTCTGATCCCCATTTTCTTTAAAATGGGGCTAGTGGTGGTACATACCTCATGAAATTGTTGTGAGGATTATATTTTTTAAAATGTATATAAAGGGCTTGGCAAAATGCCTTGGCCATAGTAAGCCCTCAATAAATAATAACAATGATAACTAGCATTCCCAATAATATTTCCTCTTATTATTAGTGGCCAGCTAGGGCCTCCTTAAGACCTTCCTTTTATTGCCACTACTTACATGTCCCAGGTTTGTTGAGCTATATAGATTGTGAGTTCCTTAAGGTAAGAAGCTGTGTCTGATTTGTCTTTGAACATACCGCACAGATAGCGTAAGTATGAGTAAAATTAATGTGGAATTGTATCCGGAGGAGAAAATCTCTTAAGGATGAGGTGAGACATGGAAGGGAGTTGCTGTTAGTTTAAGCAAATACAACCACCGAAACCACCCACATCACCCAAGGTGGTTTCAGCCCCATCTATTTGTGCTCATAGAATCCAATGAGACCAGGCATCCACCAAGCAGGAAACCTCCTGGACTTCCAGTGCTTCCTGTGAGATTTCCAAGAGTCCCACTAATCATGGTCAGTGCCAGGGGCCGGTACCAGGGTGGCTGAAGACTGGGATCCTCTCAGAACTGGAACAGTGTTGACCTTCGCCGCTGAAGTCACAACATTCAGGTTAAGACAAAAATCCTTAGAAAAGGCTGCTGGGTCATGCCATAATTTCTTGAAGACAGTCTCACCCTTCCCTTTACAAAGAAGATGTCAAATTTCTCAGAAGCCAACATCAGGATCTCTTAGAATCATTGATTCAAGGTCCTCCAACACAATCTTCTATAATTAGTTCCATTAGAGCTATTGAAACTTGTCCAAGATGAAACAGTTAACAACTTCTGCCTAACTCACCGAGGCTCTCAATAGAATTTTTAATCTTCTACTGTCTTTATTAATCAATCTGGCCCTTAATCAAAGCTCCATCAACTCCTCTCTTATCCAAAGGAGAAAAGTGGAACACATTCTGCTTACCTCTCAGACTTTCCAGCCTTACAGTTCTCTTTACTATTCTGTACTTTGTCTTCTCCAAAGGCAATTAACTCTTTTCAGAAGTGCAGCCTCCAACCTCACACAGAGGCCCACACTGATGGTGACAAGAACTTTTGGTGAGAACTTTCTCTCATTTCTTTCCTTGATTACAGTATTTGGCCAACTCTTAAGGTCTTGAGCCCCTAAACCTAGTTCAGGGCCAGGCTCCTATTTCTCAACAGTGTTCAAGGAGCCCTTCCCCACTCTGCATGGAGGAGAGAAGGAGGAGAGGAGGAGAGGCAGAAAAGGGAAAGAAGGAAAGGAGAGAGCAAGAAGAAAGGAAAGGAAGGAGAGACATCTTTTTAGTAACTTCCATGTTCAAAGTGCTTTATACATATTTTCACTAACCCAGTAATGTGTTGTGAGTGTAACCCTACAAATGAAGAAACGGGGGCTCAGAGAAGCTAAGGAAGGTCCTAGGAAGGTCACACAAGCTAGGAGCTGAAAGAACAGGAATTAGACCTCCAACACGGCCTCTGCAAAGCCTGGGTTCTTGGTGTTAGCCAAGCCACTTCTAAATTTCTCTCCCCCACCCCAACCACATGGCAATAGATAATTCTGAGCACTGTCTATGCATCTTTTCAAGCCACAGCCACGGCACACAGTCAAGTAAGAGGCAGCCCTTATCCTTAGGTTTTCCTGATCTAGTTGTTGAGACCATCCATGGAATGTAATCCTTTGCTTGTGCGTTGTTGTGTCCCTTTCCCCTTCAATGTGTCACATGAGCAGGACACACAGCAAGTGTCACAGGGATAGTGGGAAGACACCCTGCAGGCATTCCTTCCACAAAGACACACTGAGCACCACTGTATGCTAGGCATTGCCCAGCTCTGGGGATACAGTCAGGAAGAAAGCAGACACAGCTTCTGTTCTCAGGAAACTGAGAGTTTGATGGAGAAGACAGAAAATAAGCAAATACTTACACATGTTCAACGAGTGTTATGAAGAAAAACGCCTGGTGCTACCAAGTCTTGATTGGGGATGGGGGCTGGGGCAGGTCAGAGAGGCTGCCGTGAGACAGTGATGTTTAACAGACTAGAAGGATGAAAGGAATTAACCAGGGGAAGAGAGCTGCTGGCAAAGGATGCACAAGTTTCAGAGACCCAAAGACCAGAATTCTTGGCCAGAAACAGGAAGCAGGCCTGGGAGACCAGGGCACAGGAAGGCAGAGGGAAGAGGAGAACATGTGACAGTTGGGGACTCAGAGTGGGATGTCAGGCAACTACAAAATTTGAGTGTAATTCAAATTGTCATATAGTAGCAACAATATCCAAACTGAATGAAGTCTCAGATCCTCGGATACTCCCCTCTCCCTAGGATAACAGACCGGAAGCTGAGTCCTTAGCTGACATTAAGGACAACCGGGGTCTTTATTATTCACCACCTTGCTCCCAAAGGAAAATAATCCCCAGCTGCGCCTACTGCCAGGAGAGCCGACGACCTTTCATAATTGTGTGTGGCTGTGCTAGCACAGGCCATGTTTAAGCCACAGCAGTTGAGGCTTTGCACATTTCCCTGGAATTAATGAGCAGCTGAGGGACTTGGTAATACAGGGGGTGCTTCCTCTGCAGCAGGCGGTCACTCTGGCTCTTAGCGCATATGCTAGGATGAGGTCACTACTGAGGTTTGAGCTTTTGTTAGGGTGTTCTGTGATGTGCAGAGGCTGGGCAGACTTTTCTTAGAAAAGCAAATGGCTGAGAAGTTAGGATGTATCACTGTTAGAGAAATGAATCTCTGAAGAGCCAACTTAGGGACTTTGAGGTTGGAATTTTTTACTCACCCTTTTCTCCCTGAGTATCAATTTCACAACAACAACTCTAAGGATGAACTTCAAGAATGGCTGGTCTGTCAAGGATGGACAAGGGAGAACCACATTTCCCAGAGGCAAGGGGAGGACTGACATCAGCTTATGACAGCTTAGCCACAGGGAGGAGGAAGAAGCAAAGGTTATCCACTTTGGCACTAGATCACATAACTGTAACCTTAAGCAAGTCAGTTGTAAGTCCTGTTTCTCTTTAAAGTGAATCAAATAAACTAGATCAGTGTATTTCAACCTTGCTTGCATATTAGAATCACCTGGGAAGTTTTTAAAACTCCAGACGTCCAAGCCACACACCACACTTATTAAGTCAACATCTCCAAGGGTAGATCTCACGCATCAGTGTTTTTTTCCCAAAACTCCCCAGGTGATTCCAGTGTGCAGTCAAGTTTGAGAACTAGTGATATAGTCATTTATAGCATTGCTTTCTGCTCCAAGGTTTTGACTCTATTCATCTCCTCTCCTGAGAGCCCATAAACATATTAGAAAGGAAGTCAGTAAGCAGGCAGTACCCACTATCAATAGGAGTATGGAGTTATTGACCTCTGAGAAGCCCTCAGCTTCCTTGAAAACCAATTCAATGGAATGTTATGGGAATGTGTGAGACCTTTTGAGAAACAAAGACCAAGGTAACCTGTGTGAACTTTAAACTTTTTTTTTTAATTAAAGGGATTTGGCCTAGAAAAATCATATAGACATCTCAAGCTAATCTATAGAAGGTTCCACATTTCACACACACAAATAAAAAGTTATTTTATTTCAACATTCTTTAGGCGAGAATAACCATTAATTCTTCACATATTCTCTTCACATTTCCCCAGTAGAGCATCACAGTGGTATTTAGTTGGCCTTGACTTAGAAGAATGCAATCCAGGTCACACTTCCTCTTCAGAGGAGGACAACCAAGGCAGAACACAGAAAAATCAACTCCGGGGTTTGAGGGAGAGACAGAACCTGTGTGGGTGGAGCGTCATATGGGGTAAATCTGTCTGAATCATGGATTTTAAAAAGAAAGAACATTTAAAAACTGTCAGAATTGCCAATAATACGAAGATACTGCCAGCATCATACAGCAGAAAGCTGCCCTGTTTGTATCTGTTTGGGCTGACTATCTGGGCTGACTCTGATCACAAGAATCATGACAATATGCAAAGGAGAAAGCCATATACCTTTTGAGAAGGATCCTAGGTGGCTGGCTTTTCTTGGACAAATTCAAGAACATCTATGAAGCATCTAACTACATGCTGGACACTCTGGGAGATAGCTAAGGATTGAGAAGACACAGCTCTTGCCCTTGTCCAGACAGTTAGCTCTCTTAAAGAAGACAAAACGTACATACCTGAAGCAGAGCCATTGCAAGAGAATGTATAATGTATGAGTGAGGCTCATACATTGTATATACAATGTATAATGTATGGCTTCAAGAGGGTAAGAACAGAATGAACATTGAAGGATGGGTAGGGTTTGTCTCAGAGAAAGAAACCTCCAACTCGTAGACAATTCTTCTCCTTTGTGTTAACTCCCACCGAGAAACCAAGCCCCACCTCAAAAATACTATGAGTTTTTCTTAATGGGAAGTTAGAAGTGACAGGAAGAGATAAGGGTTTGGATTTCATGTCATAAAGTTTCTTTCTCCAAAGGAACTCAGAACAGAACCCTACCTCTTGTCTAATAGGATATGGTTCTAATCCCAGATTGTGGTCTTAAATATTCCACCTAACTAATCTGATCTTGGGGTGATTGTTGGAGTGCTTGTCATATATAGAATTCCAACATTCTAGAAATCACAAACTTAATAGCACTGATCTGATGTTTCAATCTAGAAATGCAGGTTATACATGCTGATGGGAAGCAGTCGACACAGAAAATGATCTTTGGAATGCATTCTCATTTCGCATGCGCCCCTTTCCAATTATATTTTGCTTATTATATTATTCAAACAAGTCCTACATTCCTTTAACACATGCTGCTAAAGGTAGGATAGCACTTTTGCTGAAGTAAATCAGATAGTTTTTAATTTTAATCCAACAATAACACACCCTCAATTTTTTAACATTTCAAATCATTTTTCATGCACTAGCACCATTCTTGCTAATACAAGTCTGTAGGTTCATAGATAATCACACATGGCGATTTAAAAGGTCTAGAGAGGTGAGGAGATATGCACAGGATCACACAACTAGTTGATGTCAGGACCAGAACTGAAATCCAGGTTTCCTAAACCCCATATCCAGAGCTTTTCCACTTGGTCATTTTGCTACATTTATTATTATTAATACTACCGTGGAAATATTTCACCTTTAGAAGTCACGGGATATAAGAACCAGAAAAGATTTGAGAGATAACCCAGCCCAGCATGGGCCTCACTCAAGAGAATATGAGGTCCAGAGAGGGGATCAGACTTGTCCAGAGCCACATGACAGTTTTGTGAGTTCATGGGAAGTCAAGATTAGCATTGTAGATTAGGAAAGGAGTTGGATGGGGAGGAGAGTTGGGGTGACAAAATTAAGTCCAGTGTTAATTCATTCTTGTTGATCATTGCCAAGGACCCGGGGAAGAACCCCCCGGTCCTCCTGAAAAGGGTTTCTGTTTGATCCCACAGCAATCCATCAACGAAGCCATACGGACATCGACACTCCCCCGAAACAGCGGGGCAGGAGCCAGCGGTGGCGGTAGTGGAGAGAATGGCCGAGTGGTCAGCCATGACTTCCCCAAGTCCATGCAATCGATTCCCTGCATGAGCCACAGTTCAGGGATGCCCTTGGGAGCAACAGGATTATAACTGGAGCAGATGGAGACCCCTTGGGGAGCAGGCTCAGGCTCCCTCAGACCCATCCCAAACCCTTCAGTGCCAAAAACAACAACAAAATGAAACGAAACAGCCACCAATCACCATGACCACAAGGAGGATGATTCAACAGATTTTCCTGAAGAATTGAAAAACCATTTTGCTATCCCTTTTCCTTTTGTAACGTTCTTTTGCCCTTTTTTGTTTGCTAAGTGAGGATGATAAATAACACTGTACTGCAATAAGGGGAGATTAACCCTGTCTAATAGAGCCTGTGTCTCTGAAAATGGAGTCACTGGAACACTAATGAGGAAACTGTACTATTTTCTTTTAATTCAGTTGTTAATGCGTCTGTGTGCAATATTTTTTTTCTTACTAATACCCATGGTTTGCAGGTTCTTTTAGGTCCCTTCCTTCTCCTTACTTCTTATTCCCACTCCTTACCCATCCCTCTTCAGTTTTCAAATTGGAGATTCAAGATTCATTCCACCTTACAAGCAAGCAAAAGGAAAAAAGCAACCTTCAAAGTAATTCACCATAGGAGTTCTCCAGGTTACCCTCCACTCCTCAGCCCCAAGCCATGGATGGAGATGGACGTTGTTGGAGGAGTGGACTGCCTCCCCCAGATGGGGCACTGCCTAAGCACTGATTCAGTTGGGAGCGTGTGTGAAAAGCAACTCAGACCAAGGGTGGCAGAGAGGGCAAAGGCAGATGTGCAGTCAGAGGAAGACTCATGAAGTTATTGTTGGAGGCTTAGATAAACCTTCCATTAATACGTAAGAGCCATCCCATAGGCCTTAGGTGGAATGGTATATTTCTTCACAGAGTCAACCTCAGCCCTGAGAAGTACGTCCTTCTAACCATGCTCAAGCCCAAACACACTCTGGTGGCTAAAGGGCAACTGGCCTCCCAAAGTAAATAGAGCCTTGGGAACAGCTGACAGCCAGGGAGATATCGCCTATGATTCTCACTTTTCATTTGCTTAACATCTGAGCAGGAACCCCATTATGGAATAGACTCTCTTTCTCTTCAGAGCCTCTCATATGGGGGAAAATGGTATGCAAGCTAAGTGCAAAAGGTGATAGAAGAATTTTGTCAGAGGAAGCTTCATCGAAGCCCACAAGCAATAGAAACTTCTGTGGTGTACCCTGTCCTAGGTTTGAGAGACCAAATATGAAGCTGAAGGTTTTGCTGACCTGCAGAACTTGGGTTTTTATGTCTATATAAAAGGGCTGCTTTAGCATGTGGCCAGATAACATTCTGTCACTTTTAGAAAGTAAAATGCCCAAGGCTGAATTATTTGAAGAAGGATAGGGAGATGAATTAAGTTGATAATGACATTGGGGGACCTTAAGATCCCTGACCCCAACTTCTAACCCAAGGAGGCTGGCATTCCCCCTGGCTAAAACAGAATGGGGATGTTGTATTCCAATGACCAGAATCAATAAGCCCATGATTTTGACTATAAAGCTGAACTAAAGCAAGATTGGAGAAGTGGCAGGTTCATGGAGAGAAGCCCAGGCTGACTGTAACTTTGGTTGGGAGGAGGGTTTCTGGCACATAGCTTTCTTGGAGATCTCAACTCTCATTCTTGGTGCAATTGGCTTCCAGCTCTCCAGCAGCCACTCTCTTAGGTGCATGATTCAGTGCGTGCCATGTGTCATTAGCTTTTATTGATAACCATATTCTGGCTTGTTTCCTTGCTCCCTACTTCTATCCAGTCTTCTCTACTCGGGGTTATCATTAGCAATTGACAAACTAAAGGTTTTGGAGCCTAACTAGGAGTAGGTGCAGCATGATTGGCTTCATTTGTGGATTCTCTCAGTGGACACCCACCATCTCTATGTCTCTCCCATTCTCCTTTTATCGGGCATAGCAAAGAACCATCCCAAAATCAGACTGTTCACCCTTTCAACTCAAGTATTGTTGTTCAGTCTCTCACATGTCAATGTGGGCATGGTACGTGAAGCAGGACCCTCAAGATGGATTTTCACTTTTCACTACTGCCAGCTGATGTCCTTACCAGCCCCTGCCCTCACACTAGATTTTTCTCAGCCCTTAGCCTACCACTGCAGAATCTGACATGACCTGGCATTAGGGAGTCTACATTTCGGAGGAGTTGGAAATAACCCTCTACCATCAACATACTTCAAAGACCTTTTGCCTTTAGCCTGGTAATATGCCTCTCCAGCCACTAAGCGCACTAGTAACATGATCTGATAGGGAGAGACCATCTGTGCTAGAAATGAGAGTCTATGCTATGTGGGGGTCCAAGACTCCAATGGAAGATGTTTTACGTCAATGGAGGGGTGACGGGGAAAAACAAAAGAAAAAAAGTTAACTTGTATTATGTATTTTTACTACACTTTTCTTAAAAATAGAGCATTGGGAAAACTCTGAAAGAGATTGACATTTTTCTCAACAGGAATCCATACTTAACAGTTCTGGCTTTCATTAAATTTTGCTCTTTGGTACCTGGGCTTTTTATTTAACATCTATATTTGTTTTAACTCTCTTGGCAGATATGCGAAAGGATTTTTGCTTGATCAAACACTAAATATTTTTTTGGTTCCTGTTTTTCTTTTGAGTAGCCAGGTTTTTTTTTTTTCTTTTGGCATTTGCATAAAATGAAAATATCACCGAGAATTAAATCACTGTGGATCCATTATCTACTTTTCATATTTGTCCATTCCATTTTTGTGCCATTTCTGAAGCCATGGCTCTACAGGTTATGTTATTTCCTTATTGCTGACCCTAAGTCCAGTACATTTTTAATAGTGACCACTATGCCTGACTCACAAATAGCTCTCAAACAAGTCATTTTAGCTGAACTAGATCATTGTGAGTTACTCATCCAAATAGGATAACAAAAAAAGACAAACGTGGTATTTGGTTTTCAAGGGCCCCAGTTTCAATTGCATAAGGAGCAGGGTTTGACTTGCAGTGGTCACAGCACCTCTAGGGAACTGGATGGCTCACAGGCAACGTCTCCCAGACATCCCCAAACCGGAGTCCAGGTGTATCTGTGATGTGCACAGAGTCACAACCAAAACCAAATCTAGACCAATCTTATAAGTAGATAATCTTGGTCCTCAGACCACACGACCCCTATTCTTGCCTAAAAGCTTTTCTTTTGCTCAAGCAAGATGGGCTTTCTATAAAGGATCTGACAATTGTTGACACTTAGATACCGATGATTAGGAACAGCTTCAAGTGTTTTCTTTACCAAGAAACTTTGCATATTAACAGGGGTCAGAGGTCTAAAATAAATGAACGAAGCTCTAACAGTAGCATTTCCATGGTAGAAAATGTCTGGGGGAAGGGAGGGAAGCAAGCATATTTGTGTGAAACTCCAGTCATTGTTCGCACCCACTTGCAGTCACCTCCAGCATCTAGAGTGCCTCTGAGTGAAGAGGCACTTAACTCTAGCTGACACAGGAGAAAACTGATCTCTGTCATCTTATCAAATAGCTGGGGTAATTATCATAATGGCTATAAGAGCACAGGTTACCGTGTATTGAGTACTTACTGCGTTAAGCACACTTCATACCTTCTATACCATGATAATGACCCTGTAAGGTAGGGCCTTACGGATGAGGAACACAGATGAGGAACATTTAAAGAGTTGCTTGCTCACAGTCCTGAAGTGACAAAGCCGGTATTTGAACTGGGTCTGCTTGAATCCAAAGCCTTTACGTTACACATCGCTCTGTTAACCAGGCCATGATGCCTGGTGGCCAGGAAATAACAGGTGAGCAGTTGTTAACCTTCCTGTTATGCCAGAGTAACTGAAAAGAGAATGGTTAAAGCTGTACTTGCCACACCTTTGGGAAAGCCAGCCTACCCTCTTGGGGAATAAGAGATTACTAATCCAGACAGGATTGCAAAAAGGGGAGAAGAGGAGAAAGAGTCCCTTTTAACCCCTTTAAAATAGATCCAGGCTAGGGAGCAGCAAGCAGGTTGGGGAGGGGACTGAAAAGCAGGTCCCCTGCAGAATAGTTGATTTGGCCTGAAGAAGAATCCTCAGGGCTGTCCTGCGGAAATGGAGCTATCTTTCTGTGTGGACAAGACCAGTATTAGTTACAGGGATTACAAGGCAATGGACTTAGGCTCGGTCAAAGAAAGGAGTCCCTAATGGTCAAAGTGTCCCCACAGTAGTACTGGACTGCCCCTGGAGTTGGGACAAACCCCTGTCGAGGAGATGCTGTAGGTGTGAAAGTTGATATATATATACCCTCTAATTCCTTGCTTTTCTTGCATCTTTTATAGCCCTATTCAGGTTATCTGATCAGTAACACTCTGATATGTACTAAGAGGGGGTCAGCAAGGCCCTACAGAAATGAGCATGAATATCTTTCACTGAAATAGTGTCAAAAATCAATTTAACTTGTCCTAATTAAGAGACAAGATGGCAAGTTCCTTCCTTACCAAACCCTAATGTTCTCTCTAGGAAAGAATGTCTATGGAGGCCCACTACTATCTCACTTTACAGATAAGAAAACTGAGGTTCTTGAGTGAGAAACTACTTTCCCAAGATCACAACATGAGTAGAGAAGCAATGTGCTATAGAGGAAAGGCCAGTAGATTAGGGTTCACAGTACCTGGCTTCTCCTCTTTCTTCCTCATGACCTTGGACAAGAAAATTAACTACCCTGAGCCTCATTTTCCTCCTCAAAGAAATGGGACACCTGGTGTCACAATAGGCAGTGATTCTCGACCCTAACTGCACATTGAATCACCTAGAGAACTTTAAACAAAATCACCAATGTCCAAGACGCGTCTCCAAATATAATTTTTCTGAGTGCAGGCACAGTTGTCATTCGTTTTGTTGTTGTTGTTTGTGAGGAAGATTGGCCCTGAGCTAACATCTGTTGCCAGTCTTCCTCTATATTGTATGTGGGACGCCACCACAGCATGGCTTGATGAGTGGTGCACAAGTCCACACCCAGGATCCAAATTCAGGAGCCCCGGGCCCCCGAAGCGGAGCATGCGAACTTAACCACTACACCACCAGGCCAGCCCCTGTCGTTTTGTTTTGAACTCTCATGTGATTATAATGTGCAGCCAGGATTAAGAACTACTATAATTGGGCCATCCTGGGATCAAAGAAAATGCTCATAAAAACTTCTTTGAAAATCACAAAGCACTATATTAGGGATATTTGACCAACACCAGAACCCAGGTTACCGGATGGCAGTCAAATTTCTGTGGTTCCAAGGGAGAAAATGCCATTGTATTCATATGATCAAAGAAAAGGAAAGATACAGACCCAACTTGGGCTTTAATGCTCCCTTACCCTCCAGGCATGTTTGTAATAACATTTTGCTGGGGGAAGAGAGACACACAGGACATTCGAGATAAGATACAATCGTCAGAGACATCTCCTCAGGAAAGGGGGAGAAGGGAAGAACTTTGTCAAGTGAGTCAGCCTTCAGCACAGCCAGTTATTCTCCAAACTGGAAAACTACTTGGCTGTTTCCATTATAGACACCAAGTCCCACCACCTGCATTTTTAACATAGTCTACCAGAAAGCACTGCCTATCAACCTCATCTTCCATGGACGCTCTGAGTCCTACTGGTAACAACTCCAACTTCTCCTCAATGCTATGCTTGCCATTTTTATAGCACTACAGGGGAGGAGGGAACTAGCATTTTCTCAGCACTAACTGCATACCAGGTAAGATGCAAGGACCTCACATACATCTCAGTTAGTCCTCAAAACAATTCTGCAAGGTAGGGATTTATCACCCCAATTTGACATAAGAGGAAATGGAAGTTCAGAGAGGTTCAGAACCCAAGGTCACGTGGCCAACAAATGACTTGGCCTAGATTCTAATCCAAGTCTGTCTCTCTCTAAAGTCACTCCCTTTCCACTTTATTTAACCACCTCCTAAGGAGATTTCATCATGCTAAGAAAAAGCACTGGACTAAGACTGAAAAGATATGAAGTCTATTGCCTACATCACTGCCAATTTTCAATGTGACCTTGGGCAACTCATTTCCCTACTCTGGCCCTTAGTGACCTCATTTGTGAAATGAGAGAAGGGGGATTAATCTAACTGATCTCTAAGGTCCCTCTTGGTTGTAGCCTTATGTCAGTGGTTCTCAGCCAGAGGCGATTTTGTGCCTTCCCTAGAACATTTGGCAATGTCTGGTGACACTTTTTGTTGCCACAACAGAGCGTAGAGGGTGCTACTGGCATTTAGTGGGTAAAGACCCAGGGATGCTGCTAAACATCCTACAACATACAGGGCAGCCTCCCACAACAAGGAATTATCCAGCTCCAAATGTCAACAGTGCCGAGGTTGAGAAACCCTGTCTTATATAATTATAGCATCCCAGTAGCATGTTGGGGTATGGATGATGGCAAGATAAGGCTGAAGAGGAAAAGGGCAAGGATCCCAAATCAGGTGAACCATCAGAGAAGATGAACAGTTACGCGAATCTAGGCAACAAAGAAGCTGAGTTTAGAGAAGTCAGCTGAAGTCAGAAGAGTTTGGCCAACAGTATAAATCTAGACAGGCCAGAGAAGCCAAGGCAGGGGACTCAATCAGGCAGCCAGACAGAGCCAACAGCTGTGGCTCAGGAGATAGCAAGGGGTTCTGCCTGCAGGAGTGGTTTACACTCTGCCCAGTATCTTTTTGCAGGTGGCTCTGCAGCCACAACCAGTTGAGAGACCTACAGATGGGCCCTATCCACCACCCAAAAGACTGGGTAAGCTTCATTTTATCTCAGAATATATCCTCTTCCTTTTAACAAACATAGCACCCATGTCCACAGGTAGATGTCGTGGGGAATAAAGAGACAAGTGATAGTCCTGTCTCTCATAGAGTTGATGGTCAGGAACGAAAAGTAAGACACATAAGTATAACATAAAGTTGAAGATAAATGGAAAAAAGGCAAAGTGCCTGGGTCCAATCTTCCACGTGCGCCTCGTCACCTTGTGCCCAGCCTCTAAAACGGGGACTCTGAAGAGATAACATTCCATGCCCTTCCCCCTTTGATCATTATTTTCCAGCTACCCCAGCTTCTTTCCTGTTCCTCAAACATGCCATGCTTAGTTGCATCTCAAGGCCCTTGCACCTCTTGTTTCCTTGACTCGAAACCCTCTTCACCCAGATCTTTGCAAGACTGGCTCCTCATCATCCACATCTTAGCTCAAAATGCCATCTCCCCAGAACAGAATAGGGTGCCATCTCTCCACCCTATTCAGACTAGCTCTGCAGTCACTCACTCTCACATTACTCATCACCACCTAATAATATCTTGTTTACTTGCTTATTGTCTGCCTCTTCCCATCTAGAATACACATTCACAAAAATAGGGACCCTGTCGCTCCCAGCACAATGCCTGATACATAATAGATCCTCCATCAATATTTGTTGAATGACTTGATGAATGACAGAGGTAGAGCTGAAATGCTCTTTGGTGTCCAAAGGAGGCAGAGATAATTTCTGCCTGGGGAAATAAAGGAAGGAGGTGATGACATTTTGTGCTGCCTTGAGGGTATGTAGGCATTACACAGCCAGAGACAGAAGAGACGGCATTCAAAGAAAGGGAAACAGAACAAGCCAGGGCATGAAGGCAGGGCCTGTTTGAGAAAGGGCAAGTACCCAATGTAGTTGGTACCACATTGGCCAACGAAAGCAGTGAAGAAAAGGCTGGACTGGGCACAGGGAGCTATTAATCCATTGTGAAATAGGGAGTTAAAATTTTGGGGGCTGAGAAAGAAATTCATTTAGATATCACAGATTGAATTTAGCAAGAAACTGATATATTTTATGGGTCTACTATGTGCCAGGGTCTGTGCTAGGCACTTTACACCATCCTCTCACTTAATCCTCATGGCAGTAAGCTTGTGAGGCAGAATTACCATCCCAATTTTATACCTGAGAAAACTGAGGCTCAGAGGTAGAAGTAGAACTTTAGCCACCTAGAATTGTGTATTCCTACAACAGAGGAATTCCCACAATAGGCCATAGGAAGCCAGCTGTCCTCGTGACAGTTTTCAGTAAAAAGCCCCAGTAGGATACCACCAGAAGGGGACAGACCTGCCACCCATGGATGGCACTTGATTGACTATGCAAGGAAGTCACAACAGAAGGAGCCAGTGACTTCTAGGCGCCAATGGGTGTCATACCACCAAAGGCACTTTGATAGGAAGGATTTGGGCCTAGTCTGTACTCAATAAAAGGGAACCATGACAGATTCATAAATCAAGTCACAAGCACAGGATGAGGAAGGACAGCTTCTTTGCAACATATTCACCATCCATGCTATAGTAAAATATTCTCCTTAATTTCTGAAGGAGTGTAGGCTTTTTAGCCCACGGGAAATGTTGACAATAGTGTCTTCTTTGTATCACATGGTAAAAGATCCTTGGATTTATATAAGGACTCTATGTATATGTGTTTGGACTATTGGCACAGTAAGGCTGCTATTACCAACAAAGAAAACAACACACAAAATCAGTCCACAAGTACCACGTTACAAGAACTAGGTGGTACAATGATTAATGGTGATAAGCATTACCACTGCCATCTGTTGAACATCTGCTCTGGGCTGGGCATTTTACATACACTGTCTGATTTCCTGCTCACATATCCTGGGGAGAGAGAATCGCATTTCCACTGGATGAATGTGTTACACAAATGCATGAGACACAGAAAAGTTCACAAGAGTTGGTAGGGACCTTAGAAATCATCTAATCATTATTTTATCCAACTATATTTTGTAAATAAGTGAACCTGAGGCCCTAGAGAGTAAGTAACTTGCCCAGAGCCATGTAAGTTTCTGGTTAAACTAAGACTAGTTAGAAGCTAGCTCTGCTGGCTCAACATCCGGGGTACTTTGCATGCAACAAAGAGAGCTTCTTATACTCAAACAACCCTGAAACACAGTATCTGGCTTTTTTCTAGCCCTGTAGGTCTAGTTAAGTGTACCTGGATAAACTTGACCATGATCTGGGGGAGGTGTTTTGGATTGAAACAGCTAAAATCTGTAATCAAGACTAGTCTCAAATCTAAATAAAGTAGGCAAATGCCTAGAGGATGGAATTTCAGGATCAGATAGTGATTAAATTTTCCCCCAACCAAAAACACTTCCTTGATGTTTACTGTATCCCCAAGATTTCTTATCCAGGACAAAGTCCTTTATTCCATAAGGTTGTTACACTTCTTTGTAAAGGCTCTTGCTAGGCAAGAATACGTGGCAAGGTCAAACTGGGTTTAAACACCTGTTACAAGGTGCTTTCTTGATAATAGCTTTTGATAAGAAGAGTGAAGAGGCAATTGAAGGCTAGATAGGCACACAGGGAGGAAAGCAAAGAACTCAGAATGGAAAATTAGAGCATACTGAAGGCAAATGTCACAATTTTACAATTAGGAAGACATTGTTATAATTACACACCTAAAAAGTAGTCATGAAGAGGCAGAAATTAGTTATTCAGCAGAGAAGCCTGAGGTTGGATGTAACTGGAGTTTGAAGTGAAAGATTAAGTAGTTATCTAAATAATTCCGGGGAGAAAAAATGATTTTTAAAAAAACTTTAATTATCTAGACATTTTAAACAAAATAGTTCATTATTGTTTTCTTCATCTTGTCTTGAAACTGTGATCTGAAAAAAAAATCATTTCAGTTTTTCTTTAAAAGAAAATGGGTTGTGACCTAGAGGTCCTGTCGTCACATACAAACTCATTTAGGAAAGAAAAAAAGAAAGTTGTTAATTTAATTTGATTGAGTAATCAGCTTAATGAACTACTTAGAAACCATTTAGCTATGATATAAAAACAAAGTTCTCAGCTCTTGGAACACCATTAGAAAGAAGTGAGTGCAGTACTTGTAGGAGACATCTGTGGGGTTTGGCAACATGGTAAACCTCCCCTTCCTTTGGGGAGCTGCTCCTACTGGCCTGTAATCATGTGGTCCTGGTTACACCGCCAATCACAGTACCCTGCCCTTCCCTACACCACTGGCCCAGGCAATGATAATCCCTTTTTGCCCTGACCATGATGATTGGGCTAGACATGATCTTGTGATCCAAGTCTGGTCAATTAGAATCCTTCCCTGGGACTTTTTTAATCTGGAGTTTGAATGAGAGGAGAGCTTTATATTCTGAGTCCAGGCAAAAGTATCCAAGGGCTATCTTCTGAATCATGTAGAGAAAGTTTCTCTGCAGTAGGAGAGAACAAAGCCAACTCACCCAAGCCAAGATGCATGATGGAGGGAAAGCGTTCTGACGTCACTTCAGTCCCTGGACCCAGTTGTTCCAGAGGCCAGCACTTACCCAGACTTCCTAGTGGTGAGAGCTAATCCATTGCCTCTTTGCCTGAGCTCCTTTCAGTTAGATTTCTATCCCTAGCAACCAAAGGAATTCTGATTCATCAATCAGTGACCAGTGAGGATGCAGATAGTAACTAATTGTGAAAAACAAAGTCAGTAATTGAGCTTTAACCAGTCGTTTCTATGGCTAGCAACTGGTTTCAAACTAGTTCGACCGAATTTAAATTTTTCCTGTCCAAACCCATTTGCAGGTATTGAGGCTCCAATGTTACCATCTTGACTTCTGTCAGCTTCCATTCTCTCCTCTGCTGTCAGGGGAAAGAATGCCTTCTTGTTAACCTGTCTTCTGGGGGTTGGTGTGACTGTTAACTCAGAAGTAAGTGAAAGTTCTCTGAAAAAGATTTGGTGGTAAGGAAGCCATAAGGCCTCAAAGGGGTTCCTTTCTGTCCATAAAATTTTATTTTTTTTATCCTTTGGAAGAGTATATTAAGCAGAGTGTGTCTACCTTCTCTCCCCCACCCCCTCCCCGGTCTCCCTCTGAATCATTTCAGGGAGAGAAGGGGGGCTTTTATTGTTCATGTTTATTTCTATTCCACAGCAGAGATTGGACACCTGCAGCTGGCTGTCAACTTTGCATTAAATGTGTTGCCTTTGATGGAAAGAAACACATTGAATGCATAAATTGCATGGGGACGTGAGGGGAGTTGCATGGAGAATTGAGAGCATATAAAGAGAAAAGCGATAGAGTCAAATTGTACTGATCCCCAGGCCAGCCAGGCCAAGCAGCAATTTAGTGCTTTCAGAAGTCCCTGAAAAATCTATTCCTACCCTTTTGGCTGATGCACAAAATTTCACTCACTCCATTTGATTCTTTTACTTAAAGTGAGTGGCTCTGGAATCACAATCTTTTACATTGCCAGAGAATTCTGCAGCCACAAAGCTCTTTCATAACCATGGCCTGCCTTGATCCACAGCAATGTCCTGAATGGTAGACAGAGTAGAGCTTGGTATTCCCATTTTGTAAATTAAAACCCAAGGCTTAGGAAAATCAAGAGACTTGCCCAAATTCACAAAAGCAAAAGAGGGTGATCTGGGACTGGAAGATGAACCTCCTGACTTAGGGTCTCTGCCCTCTATCACAAGATGATCCCAGACAATGATGGCAATGTGACACCCCTTTTGTGGAGAGAAAAAGTAAAAGCGTATATCAGCTAACTTGAGGATGTATTTGGCCAAGGGCTGGCTCTAGAAACAAGAGTGAAAAGAAGGAAATGAATATCATTTGCGGGCAGAGCCAAACTAAAGGGTGACCTGACAGGACAGATGTTTCTGTTGCCATCACTAGAAATTTAAGGAGGTGGCAAAAATTCCGCTCACCAGAAGGCCTCAGGGAGAACCCTCCAGATGGTTGCAAGAAATGCCTTCTAAGGAGTTAACAAGAGCCTTTTGCACTCCTCTGGGGGATATGCAAACAGAGATGATGCCACCATTTCCCTAGCAGTGTGTACTCTGTCCTCTACATAATGATGAAAAACACTTAAAGAATATCGATCAGAAGAGTGTCAGATTATATGGCTTCTGGGGCGCCAAGAGGTCTCCGTCAGGTACAGATAACTTTCTATAAGCCGTCTCTGTCTGACGGCATTACATATGCTCTCTCTTTTAATGCCCATAAAAATGGTCTGAGAGGCAGTCATAATCTTTGTTTTCACTTGTGACACTTAGAGAGATTAAACAGCTTGCCCAGCGTCACAGAACTTCCAGTTGGTGGAGCCAGGTTCGCATTTCAGAGTTGTCTGGCTCCAAACTTCCCCTTTATCCCAGACTGGCGGAAAGATAAATGCTGAATCTTTATTAAGAACCCAGAATCATGACCTTGTAAACTAGCTCCTGGTCCATTTTTCAGAGATGTGGATTTACAGTGAAAATCAGTTACTCATCATCCCCTCTTTTCTCCCGTACCCACTAAAGAAAAGGTTAGTGGGCAGGGCCAGTTGGCAAAATGTTTCTATCCTCACAAATAACCCTATGAGAGCACAGGGCAGGCACTAGTACCCCCATTTTACAGATGAGGAAACAGAGGCTCAGAGGGATTTAATGGGTTGCTCAAGGCCAACCTGGGACTTTTAACTACAGCCCCAGGAATCTTCCCACTCCACTATCTCGCCAAGCCTAGCACATATTCAGCGCTCGATAAATTTATGAATTAATAATGGATGACTCAATTCAAGAACTACATCTCCGAAGGATTGTGCTTTCAAAGTCTCTACATGCAGCTCCACCTGTCTCCTAGCCACAGAAAACCAAGACTCACTAAATGGTCAAATCTGCAGAAGCTCTTCCTCCCGTGGACCCCCTGAAACAGGTGTCAGCAGTTCCATTTCCTTTCAACCTGGCATTTCGTGCCCCCACAGAGCACCAGCAGCCTGCCTGCAGGGGCAATGCCACTTGCTCTTTTCTCATCTGTCCTACCCCATGCTCCTTTCCCACTGGCTGGTATTCTGCCAGAGTCCACACTTCCCATCACCCTCTGCCCATCTCTCCCCATCCTTCTCCCAGTCCAGTGCAGCAGGACCAATGGTGGCAAGAAGCATACGTGGAATTCAAGTCAGGAGATGGCAGGCAGACCAGACTCGCTTCCCCACCCCCACAGAAATGACATTTCTGCTGTTCTAATCTTATTATGAAGGTGTAGCCATGCCTGTGCCAGGAGGGAAAGGTAAAGAGAGATCGCAGCTGTCCAAGACTCTTAGGATTATCATTTTCTACCTGTTGAGTTAATCAGGTGCAATTTCACAGAATCCTCGACTCTCACAATTAAGACAGCTAGAGAGCTGGGCAGGATGGTCACTATCTAACACATGCCTCTTGCTTGCATACTTCTAAGAACATGGATACTCACCCCCTCCTCCAGGTAGCTGTATCCCCATTCAGTCTGCTCTGACTTTAAAAATGCAGTATATGAACTAAAGACACGTCCCTAGGCACTAATTCTTGCTTTGCCATCCCAAGTGTCCACGCTCTTCCCAGATATCTGAAGGTAATTCTCACCTCCTATCCTGTACCCCTCGAGATAAACATCTCCACGATCTCAATAAATACATCATATGATATGGTTTCCTCACGCTCCTTGACATGACCCTGTCAAGGATCAACTAAGGCTATCTACATATATGTATATGTATGTGCATATGTGTGCACTGTGTAAGCTGCAGTGTGCTACACTAGTTGTAAGGGACCATTATTGTTACTGTTACTTTCACAGTTTGTGTTCCCCCTCTGCATCCTAGTGATGCCCCCAGCTCATCACTTTACCCCAAAAGCGTAGCCCCAGACAGCTCAATATCACCAACTCCCTCAACTTCAAGATGAGAAGGAAGATAGAAGCTCATATTTAATGAGAACAATGTTAAACGTTTCACATCAATATACCATTTCATCCTCACAAGAACCTGTGCTGTAAAGAGACTGTGATTGTCCTATTATAAATGAGGAAACTGAGGCCAAGAGAAAATAAGTAACTTGCCCAAGATTGAAAATTATAAAGGGCAGAGTCAAAAGTATGGTCCAAGTCAGTGGGTCCAGAGCCTAACCATCTAACCATGAGGCAGGAGGGCTTCAGAAGTTACCCAACATCACAGGCCATGGTTCTGTTCTGTTCGTTAGGAGTTGAGAAGTTTGAGAAAGGGTCTCCGTCCCCAAGAGGGAAGTAGTCTAGGAAATGAGGCAGGAGGAAAGCAGGTTGGAATGGGATGCCTCTGTCATTGTCATCCTTAGTGTCTGAAGCTCAGCCAGGACATGGAGTGCTGAGGAAGCCCCACATCTGTATATGGCCCAGATGTTTTTTTGAGGGAGTAGGAATTGGTCATCAGTAAAGGCATCTTAATACTCTGCTGAGTCCCAGCTCTTCTCCAAGGCCACTGAAGGAGTTAATTCTGGGGAAGGGGGGTCCACAAAATCTCAAAATCATGAAACACAAGCTCTAGACAGGGTCTTCATGTTTGAGGGTGAGCTGAAAGCAGGACAGCATGGTAGCTGAGAGTGGAGAACACAGCATCTTGCGTTCAAATCCTGGCAGTTGGATAACATTGGGCTGTTAGTTAACCTCTCTGAGCCTGTGCACTCTCATCTGTAAAATGAGATAACAATGCCTACCGTGAAGTGTTGACTAAATGACCTCAAGCATGTAAAGCACAAAGCTGGGCTCACTCTAGACCTCATATATAATCAAGATTAGCCATGATGACAAAGAAGAAGGAGTTAAGCAACTTCAGTGTGGCTTTTGGTTCTCAAAAAGCCGTTTCCGTTTTGAATTAGAGAAAGAAGGTGTTTCCCACAACTTTTCATAATTTTACTTTTCCTTGATTGGCTCTCATGCAAAAAAAAACCCAAAAACGCTACTTAACTCTTGTTTTGTCTAAATCCCTACTTCCCAAATAAGGAACTGAGTCCCACAGAAGGAACAGGACTTGTCCAATGTCACAGAACAAGTTGGTAGCAGAGGGTCTAGAACTCCCATAGCCTTCCCTGACATTTGTTTCCAAGGCCCAAGGTCCTTGAGGAGAATTAGGAGACTAAAGGAAGGTGGGAAATCTGCCTGTGACACCCTGTGACAATCGAGGCAGTTTGAGCTGATTATCTAGGCTGCTTCTGCATGTGACAGAGCGCCCCCATAGAGGCCAGCAGCTATATGGACATTGGGGTTCAGAGTGCTGAAACTGTTCTCTCTTCTGGGCCACTCAAGACTGGCATCAAGGAAGTCAGCATCAAATCCCCAAATGGTGTAAATAATCTGTGCTTAGAATCAAATCCTAAAACGAGTGATTTTGTGGTAAAGCCAGGACTAAAATCTAAATCTCCTAAATATTTCACTCAAGGGATTTGCCAACCTAGACTGCTGCTCTGTTTTTTTTTTTTTTTTTTTTGTGGGGAAGACCAGCCCTGAGCTAACATCTGTTGCCAATCCTCCCCTTTTTGCTGAGGAAGACTGGCCCTGGGCTAACATCCGTGCCCATCTTCCTCCACTTTGTTTTTATTTTTTTAAAGACTTTAGGTTTTTAGAGCAGTTTTAGGTTCACAGCTAAATTGAACAGAAGGTACAAAGATTTCTCCACCACCCCCTGTACCCACAGATGCACTGCCTCCCCCATTATCAACAACCCCCACCAGAGGGGTACATTTGTTACAATCCATGAACCTACATTGACATGTCATGATCACCCCAAGTCCAAGTTTACCTTAGGGTTCACTCTTCGTGTAGTACATTCTACAGGTTTGGATAAATGTATAATGGCATGTATCCACCATTATAGTATCATACAGAATAGTTTTACTGCCCTAAAAGTCCTCTGTGTTCTGCCTATTCATTCCTCCCTCCTCCCCCACACCTGGCAACCACTGATCTTCTTACCGTCTCCATAGTTTTCCTTTTCCAGAATGTCACATAGTTGGAATCATACAGTAGTAGCCTTTTCAGATTGGCTTTTGCTGCTCTGATTTTTATTGCTGCATAACAAACTGCACCAAAATTTAGTGACTTAAAACAACCAGATTCTGTGGGTCGGGAATTTGAACAGGCCACCGCAGGGACGGCTCTTCTCTGCTCCATGACACCTGGGATCTCTGATGGGAAGACTCAAAGGCTAAGCATGGCTCACAGCCAGGGGTCTGGAATCACCTGGAGATTCCTTTAGCCTTATGTCTGGCGCAGGCATTGGGATGACTAGGTCTGCCACTTAGAAAGCCTACACGTAGCCTCTCCATGTGGCCCAGGCTTCCCCATAGCACGGTGGTTCCTGGGTAGTCATGGAGCTTCAGGCTTCAAGCATGAATGTTTCAGTGAATAAGGCATTTCCCTCAGAAATCTCATGGCACCACTCCCACCACACTCTATCAGTCAAAGCATTCACAAGCCCACTCAGAGTCAAGGGGAGGGGCCAGAGATGCCACATCTCAATGGGAGGCATGTCAAAGAATTTGCAGGCATTTTTTTAAAAATATCCCAGTTGCTACTGTGTGTGTTCATCAGCCTAAAAATGCCTTTACGTTTCTTGAGGTCAGGGCCATACCTGACACCTCTCCTTTCCTCAACTCTAAGCACAGAGCAGGGACTCTATGCTTAAATGAAATTAACATTTTGATCTGAGCCCCCACCCTCAACTATGGCTCCCTGTCAGGGCTCTGGTCAGAGTCGGCACTTAGCTCTAGAACATCCTTCCTTCCTCCCTTTTCGCAGATGACACTCTCCTCATCTACTCCCTTGCTAAGACCTGTCAGCTCTACTTCGAAATATGTCAGGAGTCCTTCCCCTTCTCCCCATCCCCACTGATGACAGCTTCATCAGAGTACATCACTCTCCTGCTAACAGTCTCACTGGCGTGAGCCGCTCTTAGAATAAAATCTAAGTTTAGGACCCACAAGATCATTGCTCTGTAGGACCTGGCCTGTGCCTGCCCCTCTGACCTCACCCATCTCATTCCCCTCCTCACTCACTGTAATCCAGCATCACCAGCCTCCAATGTCCTAAGCCCTTCCCACCCCCAGACCTTTGCACTGGCCTCTCCCCCAGGAATTCCCTCAGCTATTTGCACACCTGCTCGTTCTCATCCTTCAGGTGTTAATTCAAATGTCTCCTCCTCAGAGAGGCTACCTGAGCACCCCCTCCCCATACACCTTTGGTCCCTTCATGCCACTTATCCAAACCTGAGATGCCTGTGATGTTTCTTATCTTCTTGTTTGTTTTCTGTCTTGTTTCTGGCAAGTGCAGGGGCCTCATCACTCTTGTTCAGTGCTCTTCCCTCTGCACTAGAATCTTCTCTGGGCCACAGTGTGTGCACAATAAGTATCTGTGAAATGAATGAGCCGGATGCAATGCTGCATCACTTCTGGGAGCAGAAGAAATCAAACCTATAACTTTATTTACTCTGAAAAAGCAAATTACAGAGGTCCCCTACCCTTGCCAGCGATCTGCTGGTTGACACAGGCTGCACTTTATAAGACAGAATAGAAAGAATTGGAGAATATTAGTGCTTCAGCAGGGCCCTCAGAGATCATTTAATTTCTCATTTTGTAAATGAGGAAACCAGAACCCAGAGAGGCCACGGGATTTTACCCAAGACCATATCCATTTCTTCATAATACAATATTTCTTGGTGTTTAATTTCTTTAATTAAACAAGCAATTGTCCATTGAAAAAAAATGAAACCTATATAGAAACATGTCTCATAAAGATTGGAGCTCCCGTATTCCCACTCCCTTCTCCAGGAGAGACCACTCTTTCTATTTTGGAGCAAATCCTTCCAAGCCTCTTTGCATGTGCTTATAAATAAATATATGTGCATATTTATACATCCTATAGCTTCACCATAACACTCGACTATCTTGAAAATTAGCTTAGACTTAGAAGTAAAGTCTTCTTCATAAATGCATTTATTTTTTAAAGCTTCAGTGCATTGTTGTGTATCCTAGTTGTTAGTTGAGTTCTCTGCATGAGCCGCCGCCACAGTATGACAACTGACAGATGGGCGGTGTGGTTCCACAACTGGAAAATGAACCCCGGCCGCAGCGGAGAGCACCAAATCTTAACCACTAGACCACCAGGGCTGGTTCCAAATGCATTTTTTTAAATACCACCAACCACAGAGGATTCAACGAAAGGGATTCTATTCTATGCCACCCAGTGATAGAGAGAAGCCCTCGGGGCAGTTGGCTCGCGAAAAGGGCTCCGGGGGATTGACCACAGGGGAGCTAGAGAATAAATAAATTTTGCTCTTTTCAACTACTCAGGACCTGCTGATTTGGGTGGTAAGTGAAATTCTAAACCTTCCTGGTGACCAAGTGCTAACTGATTTGTAGAACTGATTCAACAGCTGAATAACTTCCTCTACCTTTGATTGTAGGGATCAAAACTATCAAAAGGAAAGTAGCACAGGGGAGCCAGAAAAAGGGAGGGGGAAGAGTTTACCAATTTAAAATGCAAGAGCTGGACTCAGCCTGGGCTTAAACCTTGAGGCCTCACCAAGCCTCAGTTTCACCATCTGTAAAGTGGGGATAACAACAGTACTAGTGACATGGTACCTCACACATACGTACCACCCAAACACAGGAGTTATTCATAAAGTAAACAGGTGGTAATGACTGTGCTGGATGCCTTCTCTGTCATATTTTATTGATCAAGTGAGACAGATATTGAACCTGGTCATGAATCATAAATATCCAAGACCTTTAAAATATAGAAGTTGTTCATTATACCAGGCTCAAGGAGGTGCTAGGGCCAGGAAGTGACATCACAGAACTGACATTCCTGTTCTGTAGCAAGAAGAGTACTGAGAAACCCTATGCCCCATCTGAGTTCAAGTTGGCGCATCTGTGAAATGAACATAGCAAATCTCGCCCTACCCCTAAGGACCAAGTGGGGTCTGGGATGCTGTGGTGGAGTATGCCTGACACAGTGTAGGTCTCACTAAACATGGAATACGTGAGCAAATGAACGGATGGATGAGTGGAAGAGGGATGGGATATGGAAAGGGTGGGCCAGGCTCTGTCACTTACCTCCCAAATGTCCTTAAAAGTCACTCCTTGACACCCTAAGTTTTCTCATATATGATTTGGAGATACTGTACCTCATCAATTCTAAGACATGCATTTTTCACTTTTAACATCTCTGATAGGGAAATTCATCTCTGTGGGGAAATTCAGCCCAGGGTCAACTTATTCATTCTGCACAGTGGATGCAGTGCTCAGGGCCCACTGTACTTTTAGGAGCCCACAAAAATGTTTTTGATTTCTTTTAAAATCAGAAGAAAAAGTGTAAGCCAAGTAAAATGTTTTAATATATAATAATAAATTCATCTGTATACAAATGCCCTCACAAAATATAATTTTTAATATTTTTTATGTAGGAAGGAGCCCATGGAAGTTGTAACATGATCCTGACTCAAGCCTCCTCCTAGCCCAAGGTGAAGACCCCAGAGACCTTTTTGTGGGACCCCAGAACTCCATAGTACACTAGCTGAGAATGACTTCACTGTCCTATGGGTTAGATAAAAGAGGGAAAGGACTTGTTTTGAGTGTGGCCAAAGAATAGAACTTAGATGACTATTCAAGATGCTGCAGAAGAAACTTTCCAGTGAAGGTCAGTTTGCATGCCCTTCCAATGCCAATAGCCTACGATTCTCAATAGTTGTTGAATTTGTGTCTTTTTAACTTCCAAATACAGATCCCAGTGTTTCTCCAACTAGAGGTTCCTTCTGCATTGAGGATGAGGTGACAGAGAGTCCAAAAAGAGATTGAAGTATCCTGAGAAAACCTACCTGGGCTCATCTGTAAATTAAGCGCAGTGGAACTTAGGGTCCTTCCACCTCTGAAATTCTTAGATTTAAACAAGAAAGAAATAAAAAGGAAATGCGCTATATGAAGGTGTAGAAAATAAGCAGTTGCACTTTAGAATAGTGTTTCTCATATTGAAAAAACAGCAACTCTTTTATACTGCCTTCTTAATTTCTAGATTTCTTTTTTCAAAAAACTAGTAGAGACCAAAAGCTGCTCACCAAAACCCATTTTCTCTTCTTCCTAAGCACACATTTAGACTACATTTCCCAGCATCACTTGCATGTGTCCTAGATGTAGCCATATGACTGAGCTTAGCCAAGAAAAGATGAGCAGAAGAGATGTGTGCCACTTCCTGGCCTGACCCATAAAAAAGCCCCATGCATAGTATTCCATCTTCTTATTCTCATACAGCTCGTAACTGGATGGCTGCATGAGTAGCTACCTCACCATATCCCATGCATCAGAACTTCTCTTGACTGTCATGTGAGCCAGAAATCAACTTTTATTTTCTGAGCCATCACATGTTTGAATGCATTTGTTACTGATCTGGCATGCCCTAATTAACACAATCCACACACTCAAATCCAGCTTTCTTTTAGAATACACAATGGAAAATCAGCCATTAATACAGCATTTTTAAAGAAGTCCCTGAAGCTAAATACTGTATTCAATTATCACAGTTGCCTTTTAAAAATATGTAGGACAGGGGCCGCCTGGTGGTGCAGCGGTTTAGTTCACGCTTGGCAGCCCGGGGTTCGCGGGTTCAGATCCCGGGCACCCGCCAACGTACTGCTTGTCAGCCATGCCGTGGTGGCGTCCCATATGAAGTAGAGGAAGGTGGGCACAGATGTTAGCCTAGGGCCAGTCTTCCTCAGCAAAAAGAGGAGGATTGGCAACAGATGTTAGCTCAGGGCTGGTTTTCCTCACAAAAAAAAAAAAAAAGGAAAAAAATGTAGGACAAATGCAGTCAAATAATGACCCAGCGTATCCATCAAAACGTAGACTTCTAATATAAGATAAACAGAACTTTGGACTTAGATATGGTCCCTACGCATGTATCTGATAACCCATCTTTCCTGTCTTCTTTTTGATACTTCTAAGAAGCTCCTTATTTATGATTCATGAAAATTGTTCCTAAAGAGGGAAAATGAATTAACGACCCCATCTAGGCCAAAAGATATCTTTCCCTTTTCTGAAACTGCTGTATCACTTTAATGGAATCCTTCTGTTTTACCATGTAATCTAGTTACTTTGTGCCTATCTTATTTTCTTAATGAACGCTGATCTAGGGATGTCAATCACTGTCTGCTCCACTACCACTCTGGTCAATGAGAATCTGTCCTGCCCACAACCTCTGCTCCCCAAGAAGCTGAACTTAACCCACGTACAACCAATCCCCAGGTTAGCAGGCAATGTCCTGTGGCCTGGCATCAAGAGAGGGACTGGACCAGTCCATGTCTGTCCCTTGGGAATGAGGAATAGGGAATGTAAAAGAATGAGAGAATTGCTGGTACAGCAAGACCATGAAAGTAGGCATTGGTGTTGTGTCAGGGCCGTGACGGGCCCAAGTTATGTGCAAGCTGAATTTATGGAGGAATTAGAAGAACAGAGAGGGTGAGGAACACTTGGTAGAGAGAGGAATGAAGCAGATGCAAAGAAGGAAACAGAGCCATACACAGAGTAAACATGAGAACACAAGCTGATTCCGGCGGCCCCGTCTTAGAACCTTAAAGATTCCAACTTTAAGCTACAGTCCCTGTGCCTCTGCCCAATTAAAACCCTCCCAACATTGAGGCAACTTGAAGGGTTTCTTTGCCACCAAAGTACCTCCCCAGATTAGCTTCCTGGTTCATCCCTATATGCCCCAGTGCCTAGCAACATGCCTAGCCCATGTATAGCAATACTGATAATTTTCAAATGAAGGAGGTTTCCCTTGGTATTCATTTACACATTCATTTGTTTATTTATTCATTTAGTAAATAATTGAATTCATTGAGGACCTACTGCATACCAGCTGGAGATATAGCTGTGAACGGGACAGCAAAGGTCCACAGTGGTATGGAATATATGTTCTGATAAGGAATAGAATATTAATAAGTAAGCCAATAAGCAAACAAAAATTGTAACAGGCGCTCTGAAAGACACAATCAGGGTGATATGAGAGATTAGGTGGAGGGGAATGGGGGAAATTTTAGTAGGATGGTTGGGGATCCCCTCCAAGATGATATTTGAGCAGAGAGCTGACCAGTGTGAGGGAGCCAGCCATGGGAAGAGCCAGGGCAAGAGCCACGTGTGCAAGAGGGCAAAGGGGGAAGAAGTTCCTGAGGCTGCAGTGAGTAGGAGGGTCTGAGGATGGGAACAGAGGTTTAGAGCATGGTAAGTAAAATGGAGATGAGATCAGAGGGAGAGTCCCTGGAAGGGAGACTGCCTTGGCACAGGGGGTGCAGTAGATCATTCTGGAGGCGGTATGGTAAAGTGGAAAGAAATTAACAAGAAATACATTTAGCACTCGTTTAGCTTCCATTTAGCCAATTCCATTGGCTATTTCAATTCCCTATACATACACCAGAGAAGGGCTGATGTTCCCCATATACACATCTGTACAGCCAGAGTCCATTCCTGTGGGTCAGTGCACACGCCATAGCAGTTCTTAAGTATTTTGAATATCATCCTTGCATCAGAGCCAACCGTTTGATAAGCACAGAATTATACACCAGATGCAGGGAAGGAAGAAGAGAGGCATAATAAACATCCCTTATCCTCTTCAGTTCACAATCAAGTTAGGTAATAGAGACATAAATGGATAACTCAATTATGACACATCAAAGCCTGTCTTATATTAGCGATAGAAATAAAGTGCCTTAAAATCAAGGGGGAAGGAGGGGCCGCCCGGTGGTGCAGCGGTTTAGTCCGCGCTTGGCAGCCCGGGGTTCGCGAGTTCGGATCCCGGGCGCCCACTGACGCACTGCCTGTCAGCCATGCTGTGGTGGCGTCCCATATAAAGTGGAGGAAGATGGGCACGGATGTTAGCCCAGGTATAAAGTGGAGGAAGATGGGCACAGATGTTAGCCCAGGGCCAGTCTTCCTCAGCAAAAAGAGGAGGATTAGCAACGGATGTTAGCTCAGGGCTGGTCTTCCTCACAAAAAAAAACAAAAACAAACAAACAAAAAAAAAAAATCAAGGGGAAGGAAACAGGAAGAATTGGGAAAGGAATTTTGGCAGAGGAGAGACCTGAACTGGCACTTGAAGCTGTGATGGGATGATACAGAGCAGGAGAGTAAAATAGGCAGAGTGAGAAGCCTGAGAGAAAATACAGGGGCTGAATATCAGGGTCTATGTGAGGAGCAAAGAGGGACTGGCATTGAGGGGTGGCTGGAGGGAATGAGAAACGGAGTATGAGAGGAGAGAGAAGGCTAGAAACACTAAACTGAAACAAGACCATGAGGGCTACGAATGTCTGCCTCAACCTCCACTTTCTTCTGTCGGCAACAGCGAATATTTGAGGAGGGATGTGGCATTGTGGATAAGCGACTGATCTCCACCACTTGCCAACTGTTTGAGCTGGGAAAATCTTGCATCTGAGTCACAGTTCCCTCATCAGTAAAACTGACAAAATACCAAACTTCACAGGGCTGTTGAAGTTGAGGTGAGATAAAAAATATATAAATGTTAAGCATACAGTAAATACTCAATAAATACTGGTAGTTGTTACTGTTATGGAAGATTTCTGATGAGAAGAGTGACATAGATCATGTTTTGGAAGTTACTAGTTGGAGTGGAAAGGAGGCTGGACTGGAGGTCGGGGAGACATCAGCAGCAGGGGGGCCATATTTAAATAATAACCTCCAGAGCTGACGAGAATCCTAAATGCCACCTAGTTCAACCCTCTCATTTTACAGATAAAGAAAGCAAGGTTCAAAGAGGGGGCGTTACTTGCTGGAACCCAAATGTCTTGACTCCCAGTACAATGCTCTGTGCCTCACACACTGTTTCCCTGACCTTTCTTTACTCATTAGCTGGCCAACAACTCAAGTCCAAAGCAGAACAAAACTTACAGTGCATACTGGTTTCAGTGATGTGAGACCAGGAATTTAAATCAAAAGAAAAGCATGCCATTTTGTTGACTCAGATTAGGCTGATTAGCCTTACAAGCCATCTTTACCCCCAAGCTAACATTTGCAAACCTTTAAGTCCGTGATTCATTTATATCTGAACTTGAGTCTTAATGTGGGGGGGAGGGGGGTGACATAATGGAGAACAGCCCCTGGACCTGGGACAGCTCATCCCCATTTGATGCTAATCTCATGTGAATGCTTGAGTTAAGAAGACATCATTAAAGGTACATTAAGTTTAATTATGCCAGCAGCATCAGGCAGGGAGAGGCATAGCTTAATGCAGAATGCATAATTAGACAAGACCTAATCCATTAGATTCTTATTTGTTAAGAAAATGTGTCTCATCCATAAGTGTCACTACAGTTGGTGGCTGGGAAACCACCTCTCAGGTGAGGGCATTTCCCCCACCCACGAGGCCTTCAGTGATGTATGCTGCCATGAGATACTGACACAACCATGCTGCTGACTTCTACAAGTGAGCCATCAATGAGGGTAGGCTCCAGGATTCCAGGGAAGAGGGGCCCAGCTTCCTTCTGTCCTTTGTGTGTCATGACAAGAGTCCTGGGATAGAAGTCAAGAGACTTGGGCTCTATTTTCATCTCAGTGACTTCCTAGCTGTGTGATATTTGAGCAAGTTATTTAATCTCTATGTACCTTGGTTTTCTTATCTATAAAATAAGTTAACAAGGATGAGAGGAAGAGGGAATCCAAGAGCACTGTTGGTGGGAATGTAAATTGGTACAGCCACTATGGAAAACAGTATGGAGGTTCCTCAAGAAATTAAAAATAGAAATACCATATGACCCACTTCTGAGTATACATCCAAAGGAAACAAAACCATTGTCTTGAAGAGATATCTGCACTCCCATGTTCATGGCAGCATTATTCACAATAGCCAAGACATGGAAACAACCTAAGTGCTCATCAACAGATGAATGGATAAAGAAAACGTGATACACATGTACACACACACACACACACACACACGATGGAATGTTATTCAACCTTAAAAAAGAAGGAGATCCTGTCATTTGTGACAACATGGATGAAACTAGAGGGCATTACGCTAGGTGAAGCAAACCAGACAAAGACAAATACTGCTTGGTATCACTTATATGTGGAACTTAAAAAAAAAAACAAAAAGGTCAAACTCATAGAAACAGAGTAGAAAAGTGGTTGCCAGAGGCTGCGGGTAGGGGAAACAGGGAGCGGTTTGTAAAGCATACAAACTCTTAGCTATAAGATGTAAAAGGTCTGAGGAGTTAATGTGAAACAAAGTTGCTAAGAGAGTAGAACTTAAATGGTCTCACAAAAAAAAAAAAAAAAAAAGATAAACATGTGAGGTGGTGGATGTTCATAACTAGATGGAGGAATCCTTTCACAATAGGTATGTATATCAAGTCACCACAATGTACAGTTTAAATATCTTACAGCTGTGTCAATTATACCTCAATAAAGCTGAAAAAATAAAATAAAGTTAATTGTAATTGCTATGAGAATTAAATGAGACAATCCATGTGAAGTGCTTAGAGCAGTGCCTGGATGTATTATGTACACAGAAATGGTAATTGCTGCCGCCATCACCATCACCAATACTGTTATTATTCCATCACGACCCCTGTGTGAGGACATCATTTTTCTTCTCTGAGCCTTTATTTCCCCTTTTATAGAATAAGATGATCACACCTATCACCTCAAAGGGAGTTTTTTTTTCCTGGAAGGATATCCATAACTTTGATCAGATTCTCAATAGGGTCCCAAAAGCATGAAGAATGACCAGGCCTCTTGTGTTTTGGGGTCACAGACCCCTTTGAGAGTCTGATGAGAGCATATGAACCCCCATCCCAGGAAAAATACACTCTCACTCACTCCCTCTTCACAATTCAGTTTCAAGATCATGAGACCTGCCTGAAATCCACTTACTGGCCCCGCATGTGTCCATGAACCCCAGGGTAAGAAGCCCTGCTCCAAAGTTCCCTTTTAACTGCCTACTGCTGTGAACATGATCTCTGCCCCTCCCCCTCAGAGGGCCTCTATGTCCTGTCTGTGAAAGGGGGTTCTCCAAACCTGCTGAACATCTGTACCACGTTTGCAGGTGTGGAGAGCACAACACAACACAACAATGAAGGCTCTTCAGTCAGACCGGTTTCAAACTCCAGCTCTGCCTCCTGCAAGCTATGTATTCTCTGGCAAGGTATTTTAACCTCTCTCTGCCTCAGTTTCTCCTTCTGATTGTCAGGAGGATTAAACGAGTTCACAAATAGAAAGGAGAGTCCAGCAAAGAGTAAACTCTCAGGAAATTTGGGCCATATGATTGATTATTACTTTTAAAAATCTTTGAGGTCATCTAATCCAACCTCCCCATTTTATAGATAGTAAATCTGAGAGTTAAAGAAACATCCAGAGAACAAAGGTTTAGCACCAGCCACAATAAAAGGACCTTCAGAAACACACACACACACACACACACACACACAAAGGAGGCTTCTGGATATAAGGACATTTGAACAGGCACACATAGAGAACAGAAGTGGAGAACAGAGGACTCCAGGGCCCAGCGCAGAGACAGTAAAATTTGCCGACGCCAGTCACATTGCTCAGAGACCATAAAAAGCATTCCAGAGACTAGAAAAGCATTGCCTGCAAGTGTGGTACATGCTGAAGCCCACAGCCAAGCTGGACTGGCCACAGAAGCGGTGCGCTGCCTGGGTTTGATCAAAGCTCTCTCCCTGGGATGGCTGACTACCTCATCCCAGCCCTCCATAGCAATTGGTCCCTATCCCAAAAGTTCAGTGAAACTAAATACATTTTCCATGCTAAAGCACAGCAGGTGAGGGGTCTGAACCACCTCAAGGTACTATTCAAAGTCAAAGTATCAGATGCTTTTTGAAAATCCCTTTCAAGCAGCCACCTCTGAGGGGAAATGTCAAGGGCCCCTGGAATCCCCTGATGAAGAAAACCAGACTGGTACCCTCTGGGGTTTCAAGCCCCTCACCTCAAGAGTCAAATAAAGAGGAGATTAAAGGACAGCAGGTCAACACAGAAAAAGCTGCACAGTTTGGTGCTCACTGGTCAGTACAGCAGAGTGATTCCCAGCGTGGGCTTGGAGCCAGATGACCTGAGTTTGAATCCAAATTCCTCCACTTGTGCAAGTTATATAACCATTTTAAATGTCAAATGGCTCATCTGTGAAGTGGGGATAATGACAGCACCTGATTCCAAGATTGATCTGCTCTTGAATCACAGGACCTGGCAGAAAATAGTACATAAACAATTACTGTATCTGTCAGAAGAGTTTTAAAAGTAAAATAAATAAAAAATAATATAAATAAACTTTTAAAACCTTGTACTCAGGAAGCCTTACATTCTCCAGACTCTATCCTAAAAACACTGAAATATCACATTCTGATGATCAGAGATCTCTGCTTAAAGAAACTAGAATCCATAAGCCATAAGCCTTACTCTACTTGTTTTTCTGGCTTCCACAAATACATACACGATGGATTTGGGTTTTTTTTTCTTTGGGGGAGCTCTTTCTCAGCCTCGCTTGGAGGGATGTTTCTCATCTGTTTTGGGTAGATAAAACATCACCGTCTTTATTATGCGGGATCTAAGAATTATTGTTGCCAGTAGATGCATCTTCAGGGAGGAATTGATTAGGAGTTCTTGCTAAAGATAGTTTCTTAAAGAAATAAGCTTTAAAAAGCTGGGTTAGAAAAACACAATATCTCTTCGCTACAGGTCTTCTCAGGGTCTTTGTAAGGCTAATGTGCATTTATATTCTCAGGGAAGGTTCCTTCCTCACTGACTGTTTCTTCGTCTTCTCTGCCTGCCCTATCAGTGTTGACAGCTCTAGTTATGGGTCCTCTTCTATCTACGTCATCTCTCCCCAACTGATTTCAAACAATCCTATGACTAAGTGCCACTACAGGATGACAACATTCAAACTTTACCTCCAGCTCTGGGCTCTAGCTCCCGATTTGATATCAAATTGACAGGCCCACTTTGATGTCTTATTCATAGACACCTCACAAATAACTGGTCCGGAGCAGGACTCGTGACCCCATGCCCAAATCACCATCCAGATCCTCCCTAGTCTTCCCCACCTCATCAGGTGGTACAGCCATCTACTCAGTTTTTCAAGTCATTAACCTGGGAGCCATTCTCATTTTTCCATGAACACCTACATCTAATTCATTTGCAAATTTTTCAGATATTTCCTCCAAAATACATCTCAATTATGTCACTTCTCTCTATCTGCACTGCCACCATCTAATCCATACCATCACCTCCTCCCCAAACACTTCAACAGCCTCCTCCCGGGCCTTCCAGATCCTACTGTTGCTCCCTCCAATCTACTCTCTGTACAGTATCAGAGTGAGGAGCCAAACATGTGAGTCAATCTTCTATTTAAAACTTTCAGTACCTCCAAGTACCCTCAAGATAAGGTACAAATACCTTAATATTCTTGCAAGGCCCTTGCTGAGCTGGGTCCTGCTCACCTCTCCAATGTCTTCTTTTACCAGACCTACCATAGCTCTCTAAGTTCATCCATATCAAATCATCTTTTTGTTCCCCAAATAAATTCTATTCATTCTCTGTTTCATCTACCTAGAACACTTCCCCCCTTCCTCCTATCATCTGGCTCCTTTGGGCCTTAATATGCACATCACTTCCTGCAGCAAGTCTTTTGTGATACACACACCTTATCCCAAATAGACTGGGTGCCCTTACACTGTGCTCCCACAGCCCTTTGTATTTTCCTAATCGAAGTTCTTATCATACCAGGCTATAGTTACTTAGTCACTCCTTTTCCTCTCTCATCACATCTTTGCAGGATAGGAACTCTATTGTTTTCATATTTGTAATCTCATTGCCTAGACCAATGCATGGCACAGAGTGGAAGCTCCTTAGCTGACATAAGGAATTAGGGCAGGAAGAAGAGACAAAGAGAAACTGTCCAGTTAGGAGACACAGCAAAGGTTAACATGCAGATATGAGCACCAAGAAAGTGAAGATGATGAAAACACTTTGTGGATAGAGATGATGTTAGCTATGTAGAATGGGGCCAAATACCAGAGGACCATGAATATAAGACCCAGGACCAACGACACCACTATATATAGTCCAACACATACTTTAACAAGATGAGATCAAAAGAAGGCTTGGTTGGGAGTCTGATGACAGGGATTTGGAGTCCTTATTTTTCTTAAATAACTGGGTAACCATTCTTTAAATCTCAACTTCCTCATTTGTAAATAGAGGTTAGACTGGGGTCTTTTAAATGCAGATTTATTACAAAAGCCTACTTGCCAAACAGTTTTCACGCCACTGACTTATGCTTTTCTCTACATTTCCTTGCTTCAACTTCCTGAGTGTATAGGTGAATATCTATACATTCTTCAAGACCTAGTTCAAATATCATCTTCTCTGAAAAACCTTCTAATTTATCCCGGGGACGAGCTAATCCTTCCTTCAGTTTGTACTATCACACAAATGTATACATGTTTTTGTTAGCAGTTCCTAGATTATGGTGCTTTCTAGAATGTGATTATATCCATAATACTTTGCAAAGATGGAAATAATGTCCAAAGACTACTGTCTTCCAATAATGGCAGAGTAGGTTTTATGAAACTAACCTCCAGGTTTTATGAAACTAACAATTATAATCTCTGGAAAAATATTTTAAAACAACTGTTTGAAGACTTTAAAGAGCAAGTAAAAGCAAGCAGAAACTAGAGGAGACTTAAACTTTGAAAGACAGGACCATCCATGGTGAGACCCACAATTATCTGCATTTTACCCTGGGGGAATTCTCCAGTCCATGAGGTTAGATTCTTGGTGGGTAGAGTTCAAGCAGGAAGCTCCAGTTCTATCAGCCTGAGGAGCTGAAGGACAAAGCTTAAAGTTGACAGCGTATCTAGAACTTGAGGAGGAAAAATAGAAAAGAAGGAGCCAGAAAGGAGGGAGTTCCCAAAACCTGTACATAAACAACCTTCAAATTCTTAGCTGATGCCTGAACTGTGTATTCATAGGATGAGACTCTAAGATGCTAAAGAGGAAAACAATAGCTGGAAGGCTGAAAGAGCTGAACAGAAATACCAGCAGCAGCCCACCACAGAAGAGACAGAGTTTGGAATTCAAATTCCACCAAGATATGGGGCCCTGGTCAACATCTCAGACTTCTCATTGAACTCCAGAAGGGCCATACCTTAGGAGGAAAGACTACATCCCAAGACTAAGGGATTTACCCTAGGACTAAGGGGAAGCCCAAAATAGACCTGCCCAAACAAAGCATAAAATTAAGTCTTGAAAAGGTCAAAGTACTCCAACAGTAATTTAACTCCCAGCTAAAATAAAACTCAATTCTCTTCAGAAGAAGGTAACAGAATACAGCACCTCTAAAATATATTGTCTGAAATATCCAGGATACAATGAGAAAATTATTAAACTTGAGAAGAAACTGGAAAAAGTGATGTGGTTAAGAGAAAATTTACTCAATAGTAATTGAGTAAATTAGAAATCCAAAAGAAATCCACAAATTAAATTATCTCATATTGGTCAAAGCCCTCCAGAGAAACTGAACCAATAGAAGATGTGTGTGTGTGTGTGTGTGTGTGTGTGTGTTTATATGTTCAGAGAGAGAGAGAGAAAGAGGGAGATTTATTATACTTATTATATATTATATTAATAAATAGATTTATTACAAGGAATTGGCTCATGTGATTATGAAAGCCAGCAAGTCCCAAGATCTGCAGGATGAGTCAGCAAGATAGGGACCCAAGGGAGTCAATGGTTTAGTTCCAACCTGAGTCTGAAGGCCTGAGAACCAGGAGAGCCAATGGGGCAGTTTAGTTCCAATCCAAAGGCCAGCAGGCTTGAGAACCAGGAAGAGCCAATATCTCAGTGTGAATCAGAAAGCAAAAGAAAAGCTGATGTCCCAGTTTGAAGGCCATCAAGCAGAAAGAATTCTAATTTGGAGGAGGGTCAGCCATTTTGTTCTCTTCAGCCCTTCAATCGATCACATGAGGCTCACCCACATTAGAGAGGGTAATCTGCTTTACTCAATCTACCAATTTAAATGTTAATCTGATCCAAAAACACCCTCACAGAAGAATGCAGAATAATGTTTGACCAAATATCTAGGCACCCAGTGACCCAGTTAAGTTGACATACAAAATTAACCATCACAGATCCATTTAATGAAATTAGCACATAAGGAGTTGTTTTAAAATAACTATGATAAATATGTTTTAAGTATCAACAGGATAAGATGGATTAATGAATGAAGAGCTGGGGAACTTCAGGAGAGATATGTAAACTCTAAAAAAAGAGCCAAATGGAAATCTCACAACTGTAAACATATCAGAAATAAAAATTTATTTGGCTGAGATTAATAGCAGATTAGACACTACAGTAGAAAGGATCAGTAAATTTGAAATAAGGTCAGTAGAAATCATCAAACTGAACTGCAGAGAGAAATTATTTTGAAAGAAAGTTGGATGATATTTGATGATCTGGGGGACAATATCAAATAGTGTAATCAGAATCTAAGCAAAGAAGAGAAAAATAGAGCAGGAAAAAAATCTGTTTGAATAATGGATGAAAATTTCCCAAAATTATTGTAAACAACATGCCACATATCCAGAAGGCTCAGCTAAACCCAAGCAGGATTTTTTTTTAACTCTAGGTACATCATAAACAAACATCTGAAAACCAAAGATAACAAAATAATCTTGAAGACAGCTAGAGAAAATAGACACATAACTCTCAAGGGAATAATGATAAAAATGATGGCTGACTTCTCACAGAAATATGGATACTGGAATATATTGGAAGACATCTTTAAAGTCCTGGAAAAGAAAACTATCAACCCAGAATTCTATATCCCATAAAAGTTACTTTTCAATGAATTTCATTTTCAAAATGAAAGCTAAATAAAGACATTTTCTGACAAATGAAAATTGAGAGAATCTGAAGCTGGCACACTCCCACTAAAAGAAATGCAGAAGGAAGTTCTTCAGACTGAAGGGAAATGACACTGATACCAGATGAAAATATTGATCTATAGGAAAGAATAAAAAGGATCGGAAATGGGAAACATATACTTATTTTAAAAGATTATTTTTACTTCTTTTCTTAAATATTTTAAAAGTCTGACTCTTTAAATCATGAATAATGACAACATATCATAGAGTTTATGACATATGTATGAGTAAATATATGACAAAAGTAGAACAAAAGATGGGAGGGAATGTAAATGGAAGTATCCTCTTGTAAATTCTTACACTGAATGCAAAGTAATATAATATTGATTCAGATTACACTGTGATAAATTAAGGAAATACTGTGATCCCTTTAGCAACACTAACAATATAATACAAGGAGTTCGATCTTAAAAAATATAGAGGAGATAGAACATAATAGCTTAAAAAAATACTCAGTACAAAAGACGGAAAAGAAGAAACAATGGACAAAGAATAGGCAGAAAAGAAATAGCAGGATGAAAGATTAAAATCCATCCATACCAATAATTATATCAGATGTATGTAGAATGAATACTCCAATTAAATGACATAAACTGTCAGACTGGATAAAAAGCAAGAACCATTTACATTCATTTTAAATACAAGATGCAAAGAAGTTGAAAGTAAAAAGAAGGAAAATGTACTACACAAAGCACAAGCATAAGGAAGTTGATGTGGGTTGTATCAATATCAAATAGATTTCATGACAGGGAGTATAAACAGAGATAAACATGTACATTTCAGAGAGATAAAAGGATCAATTCATCAGGAAGACATAAAATAATAAACGGATATCCACCTAATAACAAACTTTCAATAGCTGTGAAACAAAAATTGAGAGCAATAAAATAAATTAGACAAATCCACAATCATAGTAGAAGATTTTAACACCCACTCTCAGTAACTGATAGAACAAGCAGGCCAAAATATCAGTAAGGATATATTTGAACAACACAGTCAGTCAATTTAAACTAATTGAGATTTACACAACACTACACCCAAAACTGCAAAACACATACTTTTCAAGTGCACATGGAAAAAATCACCAAGATAGACTATATTCGGGGTGATTATCACAAGTAAATTTCCAAGGATTAAAATTATGCAATGTTCTCTGACTACAATAGAATTAATTTAGAAACCATTAACTATGTGATATGTAGAGAATTCCCAAATATTTAGATATTAAATACCCTCCTAAATTATTCATGGGTCAAAGAAGAAATCACAAAAATAATTTTTAAATATTCTGAAGTGAAAGAAAATAGAAATACAACATCATCAAGATGTGTGGATACAATTAAAGCGGTATTTAAAGATAGAGTTGTAGTTTTAAATGTTTATATTGGAAAAGAAGAAAGATCTAAAATCAATGACTGAAAGTCCCATCTTAAAAAACTGTGGAAAAAAGCAATTAAGTAAATCCAAAGTAGATGGATTGAAATAGTACAGATAAGAACAGAAATCAACAAATATTTTAAAAGTCAGAGGATAGAGAAAATTGGCAAAGCAAAAATCTCTTTCTGGAAATATAATCAAAATTTACAAACACCTAACTAGAATAACTAAAAGAAAAAAAGAGAACACAAATAAAGTATAATGGGTATGAAAAAGGTCTTATCACCACAGATCCTAGAGACATTAAAAGAATAAAAAGGGACTGTTATGGACAACTTTATGCCAATAAACTTGAGCACTTAGATGAAGTGAGAAATTCCTTGAAAACAAAACATCAAAACTACAGTCATGCGTCACTTAACAACGTGGATACATTCTGAGAAATGCATTGTTAGGCAATTTCATCCTTGTGTGAACATCATAGAGTTTACTTACAGAAACCTAGATGGTATAGCCTACTACACACCCACCAAGCTATATGGTACTAATCATGTGGGACCACCATTGTATATGTGATCCATCATTGACTGAAGTTGTCATGTGGCACATGACTGTAATACAAGAAGAAACAGAAAAGCTATTAAAGTAGTTGAATTCATGATTAAACACCATTCCTCAGAGAAAACTTGGGTCTAGATAGATTCACTGGTAACTTCTATCAAACACACAAAGAAGAAATAATATGAATCTTACAAAAACTCTTTAATAAAATAAAGAATAGAATTTTCTCCAACTAATTTTATAAGGTCATGGTAACCTTGCCTCCAAAGCCTGATAAGGACGCTATGAGAAAATTACAGATCAGCATCCCTCATGAATACAGAGACAAAAATCCTCAACAAAACATTAGCAAATTGAATTCAGAAACATATATATAAAGGGTAATATATTACGATCAAGTGAGATTTATCCCAGGAATACAAAGTTGGTTTGACATTCGAAAATTAACCAATATAATTTACCACATTAAAAAATAAAAGGAAATATATATATATATATATATAATCTCAATGCATGAAGAAAAAGCATTTAACAGCCATAAAGGATAAAAACTCTTCACAAACTAGGAACTGGAGAGTATTTTCTCAATCTGATTGAAGGCATCTACAGAAAAACTACAGTTACCATATTTAATGGTAAAATAATGAGTACTTTCAACATAAGATTGATAAAAAGGAAAGATGTCTGTTTTCACCACTTCTATTCAACATTGTGCTGGAGCTGTTAGTCATGGCAATAAGGCAGAAAAAAAGAAATAAAAGGAATAAAATTTGGATGAGAAGAAGTAAAGCTGTCTTCACTCACAAACAATATGATTTTTTGGAGAACCTCAAGGAATCTACAAAATCCTATTAGAACTAATAAGTGAATTTAGCTAAGTCCAAGACTGAAAAGACGATATGCAAAAAAATCCATTGTATTTCTCTACATTAGTATCAAAAAACTGAATAATAAAATAGAAATGTCATTTATGATAGCATCAAAAAAACTGAAATACATAGCAATAAATTAAATTGAAAGAATGAATTCCCATACATTGAAAACTACAAAACATTGCTGAACAAAAATAAAGAAGAGCTAAGTTATACCATGTTCACAGTTTAGAAAACAATATTGTTAAGATGTCAATCATCCCTCAAGTTGTTCTGTATAGATTCATTACAATCTCAATAGGCTTTAAAAAAAATTGACAGATTGATTCTAAAATTTTATGTGGAAATGTGAGGGACCTAGATTAGCCAAAATAATCTGGAAAAAAACTAAAATGTTGTAGGACTTACACTTTCTCATTTGAAGACTTACTATAAAAGTTAAAGGAATCAAGACAATGTGGTATTGATACAAGGATTTTAAAAAAAAAAGATCAGTGGAACAGAAGAAATGGTCCAAGAATAGATCTCAACGTATATGGCCAATTTATTTTTGACAATGGTGCCAAAAATGCCAAAGTAATTCAATGGAGAGAAGATAATCTTTTCAACAAGTGGTGCTGAAACAACTGGATATCCATGTAGAAAACAAAAATGAACTTCTACTCCCTTCTTCATACCATACTTAATAATCAACTCAACATAAAAACATAAAACTATAGAGGCCAACCCGGTGGCGCAGCATTTTAGGTTGCACTTTGGCAGCCCGGGGTTCACAGGTTCGGATCCCAGTCGCCAGCCGACACACTGCTTGTCAGCCATGCTGTGGTGGCGTCCCATATAAAGTGGAGGAAGATGGGCACGGATGTTAGCTCAGGGCCAGTCTTCCTCAGCGAAAAAGAGGAGGATTGGCAACCGATGTTAGCTCAGGGCTGGTCTTTCTCGCAAAAAACTATAAACTTTCTAGAAGAAAACATAGGAGAACATTTTCATGGCCTTGGGGTAGATGAAGACAAATGCACTAATGATTAAAAAAATAGTAAATTGAATTAATCAACATTAAAAACTTTATAATATAAAAACTATGTTCATGTGTTGATGTGACATATCAACATAAAATACTCAAAAGACACCATTAAGAAAATTAAAATGCAGCCTATAGACTGGGAGACAATATTTGCAATACATTTATTTGACAAAGGACTTATACCCAAAATATAGAAAGAACTTGTACAAATCACTAATACAAAGAAAGCCACACCCCAAAAAGGCAAACTTGGACACTTCCCAAAAGTAGACACACAAATAGCCAATGAGTAAATTAAAAGATGCTCAATATCATTAGCCATAAGAGGAATGCAAATTAAATCTCTAATGGGATACCATTTCATACCCACCAGATAGACTAAAAGAAAAATGCCTGATAATACCAAGTGTTGAAAAGCATGTGAAACAACTGTTATTCTTATACATTCCTGGTGGGAATGTAAAATGATACAATTACTTTAGAAAATAGCTTAGCAGTTTTATATACAATTATTTACTTAAATATCTATTCTGTGACCCAGAAATTAAACTCTGTAGTAGGTAGCCTTTAAGATGGTCCCCAATAATTTCTATTTCCTGCTATTCATAGCCTATATAATCCCCTCCCCTTGAGTAACTTGCTTCTTTTTTTTTGGTAATTATATAATCATTATTTGTTTGTTTGTTTTTTTATTGCGGTAACATTGGTTTATAACATTATATAAATTTCAGGTATACACCATTGTATTTGATTTCTCAGTAGACTACATCATGTTCACCATCCAAAGACTAGTAACCATCCATTACCATACATCCATCATATCACCATGTGCCCAATCATCCTTTCCACCCTCCCCACTCCCCCTTCCCTCTGCTCTGTTAACCACCAATCTAATTTCTGTATCTATGTGCATGTTTGTTGTTGTTGTTGTTGTTGTCTTTATCTTCTATCTATGAGTGAGATCATATGGTATTTGATTTTCTCCGTCTGACTTATTTCACTTAACATGACACCTTCAAGGTCCATCCATATTGTCAGAAATGGCAAGAATTCATCTTTTTTATAGCTGAGTAGTATTCCATTGTCTATATACACCACATCTTCTTTATCCATTCATCCCTTGATGGGTACTTAGGATGTATTGTGAATAATGCCTCAATGAACATAGGGGTGCATATATCTTTACACATTTGTGTTTGCATGTTCTTTGGATAAATACCCAGAAGTGGAAGAGCTGGATCACATGGTAGGCCTAAATTTTTTGAGGAATCTCCATACTGTTTTCCATAGTGGCTGCACCAGTACGCATTGCCAGCAGCAGTGTATGAGAGTTCCCTTCTCTCCGCATCCTGTCCAACACTTGTTATTCCTTGCCTTGTTAATTATAGCCATTCTGATGGGCATGCGGTGATATCTCATTGTAGCTTTGATTTGCATTTCCCTAATAATCAATCAATAATCGTCTTTTCATGTGCCTGTTGGCCATCTGTATACATTCTCTGGAAAAATGTCTCTTCAGATTTTTGCCCATTTTTCAATTGGGTTGTTAGCTTTTTGTTGTTGAGATGTATGAGTTCTTTATATATTTTGGAAATTAACCCCCTATCAGATACATGGTTTGTAAATATCTTCTCCTAGTTGTTAGGTTGTCTTTTCATTTTGTTTACGGTTTCCTTTGCTGTGCAGAAGGTTTCTATTTTGATGTAGTCCCATTTGTTTATTCTTCCTTTTGTTTCCCTTGCCTGGTCAGACATGGCATTTGAAAATATGCTGCTAAGACCGATGTTGAAGAGTGACTGACTATGTTTTCTTCTAGAAGTTTTATAGTTTCAGGTGATACATTCAAGTCTTTAATCTATTTTGAGTTAATTTTTGTGTATGGTATAAGATAATGGTCTACTTTTATTCTTTTGCATGTGACTGTCCATTTTCCTCAACACCATTTATTGAAGAGCCTTTCCTTTCTCCATTGTATGTTCTTGGCTCTCTTGTCAAAAATTAGCTGTCCATAGATGTGTGGGTTTATTTCTGGCCTCTTGATTCTGTTCCATTGATCTGTGTGTCTGTTTTTGTGCCAGTACCGTGCTGTTTGGTTACTATAGCTTTGTAGTATATTTTGAAATCAGGGAGTGGGATTCCTCCAGCTTTGTTCTTTTTTCTCAGTAGTCCTTTAGCTATTTGTGGTCTTTGTTGTTCCATATAAATTTTAGGATTGTTTGTTCTATTTCTGTGAAAAATATAATTGGAACTTTGATAGGGATTGCATTGAATCTGTTGATTGCTTTAGAAAGTATGGACACTTTAACTATGTTAATTCTTCTAATCCAAGAGCACAGAATATCTTTCCATTTCTTTGTGTCTTTTTCAATTTCTATCAACAATGTTTTATAGTTTTCAGTGTATAGATCTTTCACATCTTTGGTTAAATTTATTCCTGGGTATTTTATTCTTTTTGTTGCAATTGTAAATGGGACTATATTCTTAATTTCTCTTTCTGCTACTTCGTTGTTAATGTATAGAAATGCAACTGATTTTGATATGCTGATTTTGTATCCTGCAACTTTACTGCATTCATTTACTATATCAAAGTTTTTTGGTGGATTTTTTAGGGTTTTGTATACATAAAATCATGTCATCTGCAAACAGCGACAGTTTCACTTCTTCCTTTACAATTTGGATCCTTTTATTTCTATTTCTTGCCTGATTGCTCTGACCAGGACTTCCAATACTATGTCAAATGAGAGTGGCAAAAGTGGGCATCCTTGTCTGCTTCCTGTTCTTAAAGGGATAGCTTTCAGTTTTTCTCCATTGAGTCTGATATTACCTGTGTGTTTGTCATATATAGCCTTTATTATGTTGAGATACTATCCCTCTATATCCATTTTATTCATAGTTTTTAATCATAAATGGATGCTATATCTTGTCAAATTCTTTCTCTGCATCTATTGAGATGATCCTGTGATTTTTATTTTTCATTTTGTTAATGTGGCATATCACATTGATTGATTTGCAGGTGTTGAACCATTCCTGCATCCCTGGAATAAATCCCATTTGATCATGGTGTATAATCTTTTTACTGTATTGTTGTAGTCAATTTTGCTAGTATTTTGTTGAGGATTTTTGCATTGATGTTCATCCATGATATCGGCCTTTAATTTTTTTTTTCTCTGTTGTCCTTGTCTGGTTTTGTTATCAGGGTAATGTTGGCCTCATAGAATGAGTTAGGAAGCTTCCTGTCCTCTTTATTTTGGGGAAGAGTTTGAGAAAGATAGGTATTAAGTCTTCTTTGAATGTTTGGTAGAATTCACCAAGGAAGCCATCTGGTCCTGGACTTTTATTTTGGGGGGGCTTTTTGACTACTGTTTCAGTCTCCTGACTGGTGATTAGTCTATTCAAATTCTCTATTTCTTCTTGATTCAGTTTTGGAAGGTCGTATGATTCTAAGAATTTATCCAATTCTTCTAGATTATCCAATTTTTGGGTGTATAGCTTTTTATACTATTCTTATAATCTTTTGTATTTCCAAGGTGTCTGTAGTAATTTCTCCTCTTTCATTTCTGATTTTATTTATTTGAGCCGTCTCTCTTTCTTGGTGAGTCTAGCTAAAGGTTTATCCATTTTGTTTATCTTTTCAAAGAACCAGCTCTTAGTTTCATTGATTTTTTTTCTATTATTTTCTTAGTTTCTATTTCACTTATTTCTGCTCTGATTTTTTTAAAGCTCTGCTGGCCCCTCTGCCTTTTGGCAGCCATCTTCTTCCTGGCTTCACAGTCTTTTTCTTTTTCTTTCTTTTTTTGCAAGGAAAGATTCACCCTGAGCTAACATCTGTTGCCAATCTTCCTCTTTTTTTTCCCTACCCAAAGCCCCACTGCATGGTTGTATATCCTAGTTGTAAGTCCTTCTTCTATGTGAGCTGCCACCACAGCATGGCAACTGACAGATGGGTGGTGTGGTTCTGTGACCAGGAAACAAACCCAGGCCACCACTTCTTTGTTGAAGTTCTCACTGTATTTATCTATTCTTCTCCCCAAATCAGTGAGCATCCTTATGACTATTAGTTTGTACTCTTTATCAGGTAGATTATTTATCTCTGTTTCTTTTAGTTCTTTTTCTGAGGATTTGTCCTGTTCCCTTGTTTGGAACATTTTCCTTTGTCTCCTCATTTTGCCTATTTCTCTGTACTTATATCTATGTATTAGGTAGATCAACTATGTCTCCCAATCTTGGAGAAGTGGCCTTGTGTAAGAGATGCCTTATGAAGCCCAGCAATGTACTTCCCTCTTGTCACCAGTTCCAGATATTCTAGGAGTGTCCTCTGTGTTGGTCCTGTGTGTCCTTCTGTTATGGTGGGGTTGCTCTTACTGCTGGTGCGTGAGGAGGCTAAGCTGTCCCCCTGGCCAGCTGGTTGTAAGGCTTAGCTGCATGTGGCTGTTACATTCCCTTCAGTCACTTTATTGGTCAGAGGATCCCCAGCACAGTTGGCTGCAAAGTCTAATAGCACATTCCTGCTGCAGTTTTTTCTGTTAAGTGAGGAGGCCCCTAGTGTGGCTGGTTGCTAGGCTCAGGGGCTCACAATTGCTGTAGGACTCTGGACTGCAAGGCTGTCAGCTCTCTCAGTAATGCAGCTGGGTGTGGCCAGCCCCAGGTGTGGCAGCATCCAATGGCTTCAGACATTGGCAGGTAGGGCAGATCCCCTAAGTGGCTGTTTGAGAAGCACAAGTCTGCTGCAGCTGACAAGCTGCACCACCCACAGGTCCATACACCCCATCAATGTAGTCCTGCCCCATGTGCATGCCGCCCTCCACTGAAGCAGACCCACTTGCCCCACTGCAGGGCCTCCACACACACACACACAACTAACACAGGCCTGCCCCTCACACATGCCCTGCCCAGCAGAGGAGGATCCACTCGCCCCACTGCAGAGGTCCTACATACCCCGCCTATGAGGGCCCACAAGTTGCCCAAGAGTTTGCTGTTGGGTTGGGCCAGTCCCAAGGGCAGGCTGTCTGTCCTCACTGAGCTGGATTAAATTGGTGGTCTAGTGGGTGGGGCAAAGCCCTGTGCTAACTGGCCAGGGAAGAACTCCAAGGGCATTGGCCTGTATCTGTGTCAGCACACCTGTACCAGGTCACAATAATGGCTGCCGCCAATGTCTCAGTACCTGGGGAGGTAGGCCTTTTGCCTCCCTGAGATGTGTCCAGAGCCTATCAAATGACTCTCTTTTCACAAAAGGGCTGTGTACCTTTCTTTCTGGTGATTTTGTGTTGCTTTCTGAAAAGGTGAATTTGTGTTTGGGCCCTTTAAGAGCAGGCTTTTCTTTATCTTATGTTTGACAGCTTTTCTGGAGGTGTTTCCTGTTGTATTTAATAGCCAGCAAAGCCAGATATTATGACACTCATCTTGGTTGTGCTGAGTTCAAAAGCTGTGTATTGTGGCAAAGCTCAGATGCCCCACTCCTCCAGGAAAAACTTTATACCTTAAGATTGCTCCCAGCCATGAAGCACTGTGGCTAGAATGTGGCTTTTTCCTCTCCAGAAAGGAATTTCTGCCTCCTCCACCTCAGTCAGCATTGTCTCATGTTGTGGGGGTTCTTTTTATCCAGTTTCCAGTTCTCTCTCAGGGGTAATTGTCCCATGGGGAGTTGTAAATTTGTTGTGTCCATGGGCGGAGGTGAGTTCAGAGTCCTCCTATGCTTCCATCTTCCCAGAAATCCCCAGTAACTTGCTTCTAACCAATAGAATACAGCAACATTGAGGGAATATCACTTCCATGATTAGATTACAAAAGGTTGTCACTTCCATCTTGCTAACACACTCTCTCTATTGCCTTCTTAGCTTGCAATGCTTTGATAAATCAATCTGACATCTCAGAGAGGCCCACACAGCAAGGAACTGAGGATGGCCTCCAGCCAACGGCCCACTAGGAACTGAACCCTTCTGACAACTGTGTGGTCAATCCCCAGCTGAGCCTTCAGATAATACCCCCGCCCTAGTTGATACCTTGATTGCAGCTTTGTGAGAGACTCTGAAGCTGAGGACCCCATTAACTAGTACCCAGATTTCTGATCCACAGAAACTATAAGACAATAAATGTGTGTTGTTTTAAACCATTAAATTTGTGGTGACTTGTTATGCAACAACAGATAATGAATATAAACTAATAGGTATTTTCCCAAGAAAAATAAAGACATATGCCCACAAAATGACTTGTACAAGAATTTCCATAGCACCATTATCAATAATAGTCTAAAACTGGACTGTTGAAATAGGTGAATGGATAAACAAGTTATAGTATATTCATGCAATGGAATGCTACTCAGCTATGTTAATAACATGTTAATTACTTTAAGTGGTCTGATTGCTAAAAAGATGCACAAAGCTCAAACAGTTTGTCCTCAGGAAACAAACTTGATACAGGCAGAGGATTCAATACAGCAATAAGAGGGACAGACTTCTTTATCCTTCCATGACTGTGTTGGGTTGCCCAGGACCTCTGTTGTCTCCAGTTCTCAAATCACCACTGGTATGCATGCAAATAATCTTGGAACCAGGAAGCCAAAGGTCTGCTTGGGGTAGGGGTCTCTTATAGTGAGCTGCTCAGGTAGGTACATTACATGTCCGGCACCTACTGTCAGTCCTCGCCAGGCTCCACCAAAACCAAGTGCAAGCCATAAATCCAATTATTAGTAAGCAAAGCTGACAGGCTGGTACATCCTGCCCCAAAACCACTCACATATCATGGTTGTAAAATATCATTTATGTCCAGTTATTACATTCTCTATCTTTGGTCAACGGTTAAGATCATACTCCAGGCAACTCTAGAGATAAGCATGCAGTCAATCCAGCTGAGATTAATTCATGCTACACACGTGCAATTAAAAGAAGCAAACTACCAATATATACACAATGATGAGTCTAAAAACCACTATGTTGAACAAAAGAAGCCAGACACAAAGGTATATACTGTAAATTTACCTTCATAGAAAAATCTAGACTAGGCAAAATTAAACCATGGAGATAGAAATCAGAAAATGGTTGTCTCTGTTGGAGGGAGAGAGGGTGCAGGAGTGGGGAACTGAATAGAACAGTGCCTCAGGGAAATTTCTGAAATTATGGAAAAGTTCTTTCTCTTGATGGTGTATATCTTTAGCAGGTAAATAGATTGGTCTCTCTCTCTTCTGTCTTCTGCCATAATGACCACAGAGACCACGTGTTCCAGATGGTACAAGTATAAGATGACAGAGTCTCCATAGTCTGGGGCCCTGAGTGACTGTGTGGAGCAGAGTTTTCCACTAACCATGTGGGACATGTAGCATAAGCGAGAAATAAATTGTATGTTAAACCAATGATATTTTGTAATCATTACTTCAGCATAGCCTAGTTTATCCTAAATAACATACTCTTTTTCTTTATATCCCCCATAGCACCTCACGTACTTTCCTGAAACAGTAGTTCTCCATGAATAGATGTTGAATGAAAATAATCAAACCCATATTATATTTCTGAAAAAAATAAAACATTTGACTTGGGGCGAGGAAAAATAGAAAAATCTAATGGAAAGGCTAAGAAATGATTTCAAGGAACCTATTCCCAACACATCTACCATGTGAAACAGAAGACTGTAGACTATAAATGAGTAAAAGACCAGGCTTCAGAATTAAGTCTGGGTTCAAGTCACAGCTTCTCCAATTAGTGGCTTTGTGTCCTGGGCAAATTAGGTAACCTTTCTGCTAACCTCAGTTTCTTTGTCTGTAAAATAGGGCTGATTATTAGATAAGAAAATGTGTAAACTATTTTGCACAGTGTTTGGCACATAGGGGATGATTAATAAATGTTAGCTTCTGTTATGGACTGAATTGTGTCCCCCCAAAAAAATTTATATGTGGAAACCCTAACCCCAATGTGACTGTATTTGGAGATAGGGCCTTTAAGTATGTAATTAATGAGGTTGAATGAGGTCATAAGGGTGAATGAGGGGTGAATGAGGGTCATAAGGTTGAATGAGGTCATATCAATCCTAATCTGATAGGACTGGTGTTCTCATAAGAAGAGAAAGAGACACCACAGACCTTTTTTTCTCTCTCTCCATACATGCACACAGAGAGAAGCCCATGTGAGGACACAGCAAGGTACTGTCTGCCAGCCAAGGAGAGAACCTGACCCTGCTGACACCTTGATCTTAGCCTTCTACCTCCAGAACTGTGAGAAAATAAATTTCTGTTGTTTAAGCCACCTGGTCTGTGGTATCATGCTACGGCAACCTGAGCTGACTAATGTGGCCTCTGGTATCATCATTATCATCATCTCTGAACATCTTCAATAAATGTTTTTGGTTAGAGGAACATTTTCAATCTTTCATGCACTTGTTCAACATTTGACTGTACCTACTATGTGCCTGACACTCCACAGGGCACCAGGGTTTGAAGAGCGAATAAGACAAAGTCACCACCCTCGTGGAGGGTACATGCTAGTGGGAGAGACAATAACTAAATGAACAATTATCATATAACATCAGGTACTGATAAATGCTGTGAAGAAAAGTGAAGCAACATGAGTGAATAGGGAGTGACAGGAGCTGCTGTTTTATACTGAGTGGTAGAGAAACACCTCAGACAAGTCTCTGAGCAGACTTGAATGAAGTAAAGGAGGCGTCTTGGAAATATCTGGGGGAAGAAGTCCCAGGTAGAGGGAAGAGCAAGCACAAGGCTCTGAAATGGCAATGTATTTGTCAAATTTAAGGAATAGCAGAGGCCAACATGGCTGAAGCAGAGGGAGCAAAAGGGACGAGAGGGGTAAATTAGATGAAAATAGTAGCAAGAGGTGAGATAGGCCGCAGAAGGAAATTTGGCTCTAATTCTGAGAGATGGAAAGTTATCGAGGGAGGAGGGGTATGTAGAGAATCACTAATTTGACGTATACTTGAAAGAGTCATGCTTGGCTACTGGGCTGTTGAGAGGAGGGTGGACTAGGGGCTGGGGGTGGGGGAAGGGTTGCAGCAGGGAGGCCAGTGAGCACTTTATTGCAACAGTCCATGCAAGAGAGCACGGTGGGCTGGTCTAGGGTGGCCAGGGTGGGAGGTTGAGAAGAGATCAGGTTCTAGATATATTTCCAAGAAGAAGGATTTGCTGCTGGATTGAATGTGGAACATAAGGGAAGGAAAGGAGACAGGGATGAAATCAAGGATGTGAATGGAGGAGGAAGGGCTCTTACAAGGAGACAAGAGGACCTGGTTTTAATCCTTGGCCCTCTTCTAACCTGCCATACGACCCCACACCCTTCTGTGTGTTGGATGATAAATCTTTAAAGTGGGATTAACCACACCTGCCACATCTCTAAGACCCACATGAAGATCAAATCAAGCTCAAATGCTTTGAAAAAGCAGCAGCACAGACCACCAGGTTATCCTTTATTCATCCCCAAACACAGAACCTCCATCAACTGCTGTTGCTGCCTCCCTGCCTGCCCTTATTCCCCTCCTCCCCGGGATGCAGTGACGCAGTAAGTCATAAATAATGCTGACACAGAAACCACCGCTATCTCGGGCAGTGGACAGCATGTGGCACCCTGTGAGCGATGATGGCCCAGCGGACAGCTTCAGGTGGCTCAGGAGAATGAATCGCTCATTTTCCTGGTACTTTCCATTTCCTGAAAATGGCCAAGGAAGCAGGAGCAGGGCTTTCTAAGGACACCGCCTCCACCTCTAGCTGCCCCCTTGTAAAATGGCCATAGCCCAGGATGCTGTGTCTCTTCATTGTGGTGTGCTTCCCATCTTAAGGGCTAGGAGTCTCAGCACTTAGAGGGAAAATTTGATTCCAATTAAGAGGAAGTGGTCTCCTTCACTCCCTGCCCTGTTTTTTCTCCATACACCTATCGCCACCTGACATACATTTTACTCATTAATTGTCAATCTCCCACCTGTAAAATATAAGCTCCTTGAGAGCAGGCACTTGTGCCCGGTCTGTCTACTGCTCCATTCTAAGTGCCTGGAAGAGGGCCTGACATGCAGCAGAGGCACAATAAATCTTTGTTGAATTGATTGATGGATGGCTTTTTGAAAAGTCCTTAGCCATTTCTGGAGATCACATTAAATATTTTCTTTCTTTTTAAAAAAATGTATAGACATTCACAAAATTTTGCATATAAACTCAGAGGGGTTACAGAAACCCTGAAATCCATCCATGAGTCAATCCCCTCAATTAAAAATTCACAGGCTAATGGAGAAAACCTGAACCAGAAGCCCCAGACTCTAGATTCTAATCCTAGCTGCACCAACACCTTGCCGTGTGGCTTTGGACAAGTCATTTCTACTGTTGGGACCTCACCCTTCCACTCTGTAAAACAGCTAGAATGACAAGATGATCTATAATGTCCCTTTTAGATCTGACATTTCAAATTCTCTAGTGCTATAGAATTAAAGTTATCTAATCCAAATCTTTCACTGTGCACATGGGAAAATTAAGACTCAGAGACAAAAAAGCAGCCAGTAGACATGAAATCCATTCCAAACTATTGCCTTGGACTTTCTGTGAACAAGACTTTTAGTGGATTTGGTGTGTCTGCAGATGTGTCTCCCTTGCTGACATACCTCCTGCTTCTCAATGAGCCCCTAAACCTGATGAGCAAAACCTGGTGAAATCTTTTGCTGCCCCTGCTGCTAGGCAGAAGATGTTCTTAGAGATCCCATTTTCCCTCATGTACTGCAGAGCCCCCAGTTTCCTTCCTGCCTCTCCTCTCCCTCTTCCTTCTGCCTTCCCTTTGAACATTCACAGCTCCTTGGTGGCCTGGATTAGACTGTACAAATGTGGCTATATGCTTTCAATTAAAATATTTCCCTTAAAAAAAAAAGCAGTAGCCATTGCCCTAGGTTGACTCTGTTTTGATCCGGAATTTTCCTATTACCCAAGGCTGTCTATCTTCTTGCTCTTCCATTACCAAGATATTGATTCCAGCTCAAGTCGTAGTCAATCAATGTTTTCTATTGATTTGACCCCATTCTAGAGCCATGGAAAGTCATCCACTTATGGTTGATGGGGGAAGAAAGGAAAGGCATGTCAGTCTTCTTACCAACTCAGCTGTCCTTATCAGCCTTTTTAGTTTTATATTTCCTTATCCAAGAGGCTCATTCACATAGTATAAATTCAAGGTCATGACCAGGCGAGAAAGATTGGAATTATATGGAAGAAGGTGTTTTGGAAAAGGGAAAATCCAAGAGTCAATGCCTGGCATAGTGTTTGATTCATAGTAGGTTCTCAATTGTTAGAGGGAGGATAGAAAGAGGATGGACACTAGGTGACCTAAAGTTGTTGCTTCCACACCTTTCAGATTCTGTGAAGACCAGGGCATTGGGAAGATGCTTCCTGCACCTTCTGCTCTCCCTAGAATTTCCATATGCCACTTCCCATAGTTAGAGACTAGGACCCTTAATACAGCCATGTACAGGAAAAACAGCTTTGTAACTGTATTCATTTCCTGCGGCTGCTATAACAATAACCACAAACTTTGTGGCTTAAAACAACAAAAAATTTACTTATTATCTCATAGTTCTAGAGGCCAGAAATCCAAAATCCATTTTCCTGAGCTGAAATCAAGCGTCAGCAGAGCCACTTTCCCTCCAGAGGCTCTAGGGGAGAATCTGGTCCTTGCATCTTCCAGCTCCCGGTGGCTGTCAGCATTCTATGTCTTGTGGTCACATCACCCTAATCTCTTTCTCCATGGTCCCATTGCCTCCTCTTCTTCTGTGTATATGAAATCTCCCTCTGCCTCATTCTTATAAGGACACTTGTGATTGGATTTGGGCCACCCAGATATGCCAGAATGACGCCTTCTGCAATGAATTTTTTTTTCCCACAAAAGTAACATTTACAGGTCCCGGGAATTAGGATGTGGACACTTCTTTGGGGGGTCACTTTTCAGCCTACCACAGTTACATTCAGAGGCACTCACCCAGGAGAGCTGGCCTAGACAGCAACATCCCTGTCCCTACTGTTACCTGAGTATGAAAACAGATTCTTCCTATTTTACTATTCTCCTTGAATGTAGTTTGGGAAAGTTACTTCAATTCTTTTCACCATTATGATGGTGATGGTGATGATGGTGATGATGATGATGATGGAAGGGGGGCAAGCAAGAGAAGAGAATGAAGAGGGGGCTCTTCCTCCCGCTGATGGGGGGGAAACTATTTCATGCTGGCTGAAGTTATTAGAAGTCAGACCTACAGAGAGTCAGGAGGTCAGATGATCTGAGTAAATTACTGTTAAAATAAAGTCTGTGAGCAGAGCATGGCAGGAGAGGCACAAGGCAGTATCCTCATAGTCACTGGGCAAAACCAGAAACGAAACAATGGTGAAGGCCCCTGGAACCAAAATTTTAGAAAATTTCAATGGCTTTTCATGATGTGTCCAGTTTTTAATGTTAACCTCTCTTTGCATCAAGAGACCCCAAATCTCAGGCCAGGCTCCTTCCCTGGTGGGACAAGTGGCCAACTAAGAAGGCCAGTACAGGGCATCATCACTGCCTTACCCAGCCCCACTTATTCTGGGTCAGGCTCAGTGCTCTGGCTACAGGGCCCTGAAGGGAACCCACCAAGTTGCCCGGCACTTGCCTCTCATGGAGCAGGATGGAGGCAGAAGTGCCAGAGGAAGACGCCTTAGAGTCTGCCTTGACACCTCCACATGTTCCTGTAAGTGAGAACTGTAAAAAGGAAATCGCAGATGAAATAAGAAAATCTTCAGAGCAGAAAGTTGCCCCAGATTTGTGGCCCTGCATTAAATGCACTGCATTTGCTGTGCAAGTTCCCATAATTGGCTAAGAAATCACACAGCTGGGGCTTTCGCTCAGCCCAGGGAGATGGAAATGACTTGTAGTCCCCGCAAACAGAGGTTTTTCATGTCTCTCCCCAGGGTAACCTGAATATTTGCTGCCACACAGAGCGTATTACTGCCCCAATTTGTTCTTTTTACATTCCTCAGGAGACAGGATGCCACTGGAAAATATTCCTCTCTTACAGATGCCGTATGTGTCCTCCTATTGGCCTCTTTCAGAGACTTCTTGCCACTTTCTCTCTCTCAGCTGTTCCCTCTTCCCAAGTCCCACTATCAAGAGCCAAGAAAGACACATCATTTTTTCTCTCAGTTATTGAAATAATCTTCTCATTGATGTCCTTGCTCCATCCTCACCCCAGTTCCTCTTGCATATCCTAAGATTATATACTAGTTTTGTCAAGTCACACACCTGCCAGGGACTCCCCCATTGCCAACTGCCACAGCTCTGTGGGTAGTTTGCATCAACTGTCAAGCTTAGCACTAAGTATCATAACACGATCAACACCTAAGCTACTGAAGAATGCAAACAATATATTCATTTCATACATTAGACTAAATTCATGGGTATCTTTATAATAAAGTCACTGTCATTGACTCATCTTGATATCTTTTCTCAAGTTAAATAAAAATGAGTAGATTTTTTAGCCAGCAAAGTGTGGATTTCATCTGAGCCATGGCCTCCTACCTGTCCTCTTCATTCTATGAAAATATGAATTACTGAAGTGGTATGGACTAGAGTTTACAATGACTTCCATTTTTTAGAGTTTTATTCACTGATTAAACTATATTATTAAATTTCTGTGTGTTACCTCATCTTGTAATAGCCTGATGAAATTTCATCTAATTTAAATGTTTGTGATAGTACACCTTAAAATATAGGAAATGAGGGGGACCTGCCCTGTAGCCTAGTGGTTAAGTTTTGTGTGCTCTGCTTTGGCTGCCTTGGGTTCACAGGTTTGGTTCCTCGGCATGAACCTACACCACTCTTCGGCAGCCATGCTGTGCCGGCGACCCACATACAAAATAGAGGAAGACTGGCACAGATGTTAGCTCAGGGCAAATCCTCCTCGGCAAATATAAATATATAGGAAATGAGAGGAGTCAAAAGCCAATTTAGATAAAAGATTAATTTGCCAAGGCCAGCTCACCGGTTGATCAGGAGGACATCATTCCCATTAAGCTGCTGGTAACAGAGAAAATTCACTATAGGTTTGAACATGAGCACCAAATCAAAAGTCACAAGAGTGTAATGCAGGTGTGGACACATTCGAGCTGCTTCTCATGCTAGCAATTCTACATAGCAGGCTCAACAAGGGGATTTATGGATTTTCCAAGGACTAACAAATCTCCTGAACAACACGGAGGAAGTCAGCTAATTTATAATATGGAAATCATCAGAGATCTATGAAAGAAGAATGAGTTTCTCTCTTTCTTCATTGCACATGGATAAGAATACTATAAGAAACATCCATAGCATCAACAGAGCCATTACTACATCAAGTGGAAAGTGATGATGGAAGCAAAATTTGCAGTAACATACACACATTACTGATGTATTAAATGTCATTAACATTGATACTAGTCACAACTGGTAAATTCTATAGGTTTTATTATTTAATGACATAATAAAACATGATTTCTTCATGCCTATTCATTCATAGAACATTCCCGCTTTTATGGAAGTAGAGTGGATATCTAAGGAAAAAAACTTTACCTTCTAAGATAAAATTTAATTGTGAAAATATTTACTTAGTCAATTTATTTATTTTCCTTATAAATGGCAGTGTTTTAAAAACTTTAAGAAGTTAATTTTGTTGTTACATGCTTGTTCGATTCTTTTATGAATACCAGAACAAAAAAGAATATGGTATTACTTACTTTACTCTGCTGAAAATGCAAATTTTGTGTCTGTTGGGTAGGGAGAGAGTTGGAAGGTGGTATCAAAATCTTATGACAGAGTGTTGTACATATAAATATCAATTTCATATATATCTTATGAAACAAGAAAAAGTCGAGAACCGTTGAGTTTTCTCTCTCATGTCTCAATCCCTCTTTTCAGTCTTACAGTCCACATTCCCCACTTGGTGCCATTTGTTGCATTCAAATTGCTTTTCTCCCTGCCCGCAGTGTAAGCTTTGCTGCTTGCCTCTCTGCCTTTGTGTCTAGCTCTACCTGGAAAGCCCTTCTTGCTCTTCTCCATCTTTCAATGCCAAGCTCAGTTCCTGCCTCTTTCATGAAGCCCCTGGAGACCTTCTGCCAATATCTCTCATGCCTCAGTATACGTAAGGAGAGGAGGGAGGAGAAAACATACGTAAAATGCTGAGCCACTCCTCAGAGATTCTGATTCAGTAGATCTTGGAGCCCAAGAATCAGCATCTTAACATCCTGATGAGTCAGAAACAGATACAGGTGGTCCGCAAACCATCTGAGTCACTGAAGTGACTTGCCTGTGGCGACTTTGTGCTCTGACTAAAACTAATAAACATTTACTCAAATCTCATTCCATCCAGGCCTATATTGTGTCCCCAACAGGACTGTCTTCTTTTCTTTGAATCAGCCAGTCATGAAAAGTTTACAATAAATATAAGTTGATGTCGACAGATACTCAACATGATGTTGATAGGCTTTCTCAATTTTCCCCAAATGCAGGACTCTCAAATGTCACTGTATTGTAGAGAATTTCAGGCTTTATGTGCCTCTTCCCACACATGGCATTCCTCCTTCATTCCTCATGACCTAGGCATGGTTCATTCTCTACTGCAGATCATCATAGCAACCCTGAAGGTAACGTGGAAAGAGACAGACCACCCTGCTGGAGAAGCCAAGGGCAGATATAATGTAACAGCACTCTAGTGGCTGAAAGATAATGTCCAGTTGATTTCCCCAAAACGTAGAACACACAAAAAAATGTATTACATTTTCCAGAAAGGGTGATTTAGATTAAACATACTAAACACATCCCTGACTAGAATGTCAATCAGGCTGGGATGGGATATGAAAGCATATCCCATCTCTGGAGAACCAGAGGCTATTAGAGCTAGGAGGAATGTTAGCATCTTCCACACACAGAAGTCTTGCTATAGAGGAAAATGTGTGTGTGTGTGTCCTGCTATCCCGGGCTAGCTAGTCTCCAGGTGCCCTGGACCCACTCTGTCTGACTTCTGGGAACTTGCTTCATCAAAAACATCCTTATTCATTCTTTTTAAAAATTGAGTACATTTTCACTTAATCATAAAAATGTACACAAGCTTTTTTCTTCTACACATGAGCCAGCAGCATTCTTCCAACTGCCACACTGGCCGGGGGGGGAGGGCACCCTGACCACAAAGGCACTCTGGGGAAGCTGAGCTGAAAAATGGGTCCTGGAGACATCAGATGCATCTGAATCAAGTCAAGCTGTGCTCTTTAGTTTAAATAAGCCAATAAATTCTCTTTTTAAAAAAAAATACAAGTTCACCGCCAAAATATAAGAAAAAAACAGAAAAGCACAAAGATAAAACATCCGTAAACCCACCATCCAAAGGTAATATTAGAGTATGTCTTTTCAGTGTTTTTTCTATACACACGTATAGTTATAGGTTTTACAAAAATGATGTTCTGTAAAGAGCTTTGTGAATGTGATCATTTCAAATTTTGGTAATCTATCATTAATATTTTCCCATCAATATATGTCCCTTTACAAATTGATTATTAACAACTACATAGTATTCTGTTAATGGACGAGCATAATTTATTTACCCAATCTCAAATTGTTGACCTTAATCTTGTTTCAAATTTTTCACTATTCTAAAAAACTTTTTATTTATTCATGGGCAACATCTCTGAATATTTCCTTAGGATAAATCCTAAAGGTGACATTGCTGGGTTAAGAGAAGTGCCTTGTTTAAAGGCTTTTGGCATACTTTATCTCTGCCTTAATTTCCTCTTGATGTCCCACAGGTACAGTCAGTTCTGCCATAACACTTGTTTTGAAAGGCTAATTTGTTGTAATACAATTGATATGTGAGGATATATGATACATATTTGAGTATAATGCAAATTTCATATTTGCTTATGCATAATTTCCTCTGCAAGCAACAAAACGCACAGCTGAAATCACCTCAGATATCTAGCAGCTGCCCTCCGCTCACCAAGTGCACTGTGAGCTCCATCCATCCACGTTGAGTGTTACAACCTTCCTCCAATTTCAGACAAACTCTCCTTCCACCTCACAAAAACTCACAGTGCAATCTTTCTGATGCCCACTTCCACAAGCAAAACTTCATGTATTTGCAAATTAAGTCCCGTATTTACTGCAGTTTTTATGTATTTCTTAACCATTTAACATATGTAAAACTATGCCACCATTTTTGTGAAGTTCCTATCTTTTTAATATGTCACTACAAATTTTTAAGTTTTATATCCATAACCCCCTTTTTTCCTTAAGTTCTGTTCTTTGTATTGCACAATTTTGAACAGCATAGTGATATTGAGGAACACATATGTCACATTACAACAGAACTGATGGTACTTGAGACTTAGCTGAAACAACCTCAATTTATAATCGTCCCACAAACCTCCTTCTTTTCCTATGTCATCTCAGAAAATGCTATCAACATCTATGGTTACCAAGTTAGAAGCCTGGGCATCACTCTCTTGCACCATGATTGGCAATAGAAATAACGGGCTCCCTTTACTGCGTGCTTACTAAGTGACTGAGTGCTGAGTATTATTCTCCTTGATTTGGCATTGAATTAATTCTATTTCCAAATGATTCATTAGATTCATTTCATGTTTTGCATTCCCACTTCCTCCATTCTGTCAGGCTCTCATTAACAACAGTATGGACTACTGGAATATCCACCAACGGATACCTAATTCTCTCTGCCCTAATGCTTTCATTATGCTGCTTCCTCTGCATGGAATGACCTGCCTCCTTTTTATACATGATGAATTTCTGCAGAATCTTGAAGCAGCAGCTTAAATGTAAGCACCTTTGGGAACCCCTCCCGGACTTCTCTGGGCAATTGCTATTTATCTGTATACTCCCGGCACCATTTCCCCTCACGATAATTTAAATGAAATATGTTTCAGGTCGCCCGGTGGCGCAGCAGTTTAGTCCACGCTTGGCAGCCCGGGATTCGCAGGTTCGGATCCCGGGCGGCCGCCGATGCACTGCTTGTCAGCCATGCGAGGCGCCGTCCCATATAAAGTAGAGGAAAGACGGGCACAGGTGTTAGCCCAGGGCCAGTCTTCCTCAGCAAAAAGAGGAGGATTGGCGACAGATGTTAGCTCAGGGCTGGTCTTCCTCACAAAAAAAAAAAAAAAAAAGAAATATGTTTCAAATACATAGCCAGCTTTTATTCATATGGCTAATTCTTTAATTAGTTCTTCTTAATCATGTAAGTATCACTCATGAGCCCGCAGCTCCCAGGAAATGCTAGGATTTTGACACAACTCTGTCTCTATCCACAGGGACTCCATCTCCTGCCTCTCCTCCCACCCAGGATAAACTTCATCCTGAATTTCATGTTCAACCTTCCCTTGATTTCCTTTTTCACTGTTTTATTGCATCGGTATATATTCCTAAAAATTATTTTTATGACTATTTTTAACATCATAAAAAGAGTATCATGCTGTACGTGATTATTTAAAACATTCTTTACTTCATATTATATTTTAAATCTCATCCTAATTGTTTATATCACCATAATTCATTTATTTCATATATTATATATGTCCATCACATCAAGCTTATTAATTGGGTAGTTCAGACCTTCTATCCCCTTTCTGGTATTTTTGTCTTTATCAAGAGAGAGGGAGATTATAATCTCCATGATTATGATGTATTTATAAATTTCTCCTTGAAGTTTGATCAATTTTTGCATCAAATCCTTTGAGATAATTGCATTATATTTAAATTATTATGTCTTTTGGCAAATTGGCTCATCATTACATAGTGCCTTTCTCCATCCCCAATAAATTTTTCCATTTTTATGTTATTTATAACATATATAATAAAATGTTATTATTTAAAGTCTGATATTAATACAACTATACTAGCATTCTTTGATTAGTCTGTTTGATATGTCTTTTTAAAAAATTTCTTCTATTACTTTCAACCTGTGCATGCTATTGTGCTTTAGGCATAGATCTCGTGGATTTTTTAGATCCAATCTGTCCATCTTTATCTTTAAACTGGCAAATTTAGCCCATTTACACTAATTGTGGTTATACATTTGGAGCTGTTTCTACCACCTTAATTTATTATTTATTTTCTCCTCTTTTCCTATATTTCTTTTCAGTTCTAGCTTACTTTTTATTTTAAATTTTAATATAAAATAAGGAATTTAGCACATTCTCACACTTTTGATTTTGCCTCCATACAACTATCATATTAGTATTGCCTGGAATTTAATTCTAAGCTACTAAGGACATATTCTTATTCTCCCATTCTCTTTCTCTATTTTAAAAAATATTTCATGGACTTCCTGTATCCAGGATTCTGTTGAAAAGTCCATCTTATACTAATTCCTTTATAAGTGATCTCATCTCTGAAAACATTTAGAATTTGTCTTTGATATTCTCAAGAATCACTATAATATTCCTAGCTGCAGGATTTTTCTTATTTCTTCTTGGCATTCCATATACCCTTTCAATATGAGATCTTTCCTTTTTAATTGAAAATTTTATTGACATAACTGTAAATGCACATACAGTGGTAAGAAATGATACAGAAAGATGCATGTGCACTCGGCTCAGTTTCCCCCAATGGTAATATCTTACAAACAGATCATTTGCTTGGTTACTTTTGTGATTGGTTGGGTTTTTTTTCCTACTTTTAATATCTTTCCTGATCTCTTTTTAGGTTAGGTTTTTGAGATTCTTGGTCATCTAGTTTGTTTGTTTTTCTAATATTTCTGCTTCTGACAGAATTGCCAATTCAGTCTGTTGTTGTTTTTTTTAATAGTCACATTTCTCAAAAGTCTTGCTATGTTGGCCTGACTCTGGGGTTATTAGCTACTCTGCCAGGCTTTGAACACAAGATAAAGTCTGATCCCTGTCTGTGTCAGCCCAAAGAAGCTTGGGATGGGAGGAGGTGTAGAGCCCCTGGCACCAGATGACCACTGCCAATTCTCCGTAATCCACAAAACTACTGCTCATGAATGGGCTTTAACTTTTACCCCACCCTCTACTCCATTGGCAAGGAACAGTATTAGGTGGAAACATTCCTTAAATTATAATTCTCCAGTCCTAGCATTAGAGGAGATGGAGAAGCAATTGGTCTAATAATGAGTCCCCATTGATTTTTATCAGCTGTTCAAAAGTATGGGACTTCTGCTGTGCCCTGACTTATTCCCAAGGATGCCTGGACCAGAGGTCTGAGCCACTGAAGATATGGTGGCAGCACAGCTAGCCCCAAAGTAATGGGGTGGGGGAAAAGAGTTGAACTTTAACATTTGGGGAAGTTGAAGTTGTCCAATGTCACCTAGTAAGTTTTAAGCAAAGTAGGAATGTGAAGATGGGCATTTTTTACATGGCTACCCTATGAGCTATAGACTAAGAAGGATGAATAAAATGGAGTTAGACTCATTATAAATAATAAGACTTTACCCGACAGACAAGTGAACCTAACTCCCCAGTACAGGCAACCCTCAATTCCATGGGAATACCAGAGAGAAGGAAAGGAAAGAACTTAGAATTCTGAAGATTTGTGTAAGAGCTAGAAACGAGGAATGGGGAAAATCTTAGGGAAAAACAACATTACTTACCTTACTTGCTTCTTCCTCATCAACTCTCATATCCTTAGGTGATAACCTGAGCTTAGCAAAGAGATGGGAGACTGGTGCCAAGTCCAAGGAAGGGGCCAAAGACTGTTTTCCAAATTGTGGGCATAGATGTGTCTAGCTCTTCCTTCCCCTGCCCATTGCTGATTAGCACTCTGGGGAATGGGCTCTTGTCTTTCTACAAACTGTTTCACCTCCAAGAATGCCTCTCTGCACCTCTTCAAACCAAATCCTGTCACCCTCCAAAGATAGTAATAACAGTTAATAACAATTTTTAAATTATAGAATTATACAAAGTCTGTATTGAAGAAAGCACTGTATTAAACATTCATATGGATAAATTCCTCACAATAATCCTATTAATTAGGTACTATTATTATCTCCATTTACAGCTGAGGAACAAGGCTTATAAAGGTAAGTAACTTGTCAAAGGTCATATAGTCAGTAAGCAGTAGAGCTGGGCTTCTAATTCAGGCAGGCCAACTGTGGAGTATGACCTCTGAAAGTTCTTCCTACCTTTCCCGAATGCTCAAAACAAAAGGGTCTGTGCCATATGTTTTACTGCTTGTTTATGTTTAATAAAGCACTTGATCTATTCATTTCTATTATACTATAATAATCTCAGGCCTGTGATCTTTGTTTCTCTAATGAGATTATTAGACTCATAGAAGGCAGAGGCTGAGCCACCAACATTTATTTGTCTCCCCTGGAGCGCTTGGCAAATAATAGCTGCTGAATGAGTATTTGTTGAAATTGAATCAAATAAAATCAAAATTAGGGACATTATAGTGTGCAAAGGATAATATAAATCCACTTCTGCATCAGTAACATTGTAGCATGAGTTGAAAAACTGTCCACCAGTTAACACTCATGTCTATGAAATGCCATGTGGCTTTACATTAAGTCTTCACACCCATGATCTACTTTGCAACTCAGACAACATTATTAGATAGTCCAAACAATAATTGGTATTCATATTTTACAAGTTAGAATGCCAGGCTTCAGGGAAGTGATCAGCCAAGTTCATGCCTCTAATAATTAACTTCTAGTATTAAGGTGGTCGATAGTACAAAGATTTGGAGACAGAAAGAGTTGGATTGAGATCCAAACAAGGTCATTTATGTTCTCAATACCCTTGAAAAAGAGACTTGAACTCCGAGTTCAGTTTTCACATCTGTAAGATAGAGATAACACCTCCTCTTTGATAAGATTTTTATAAAGAAAAGAGTTATTATTTGGAAAGCAACTAACACTGCCTGGCACCTAATAGGCATTCAGTACATAGTTGCTATTAAGATAAGGGTGTAGTAAGTGTAGTGGACAAGAACACAAGCTTGGGAGTCAGAAAGACCTCAATTTACATCTCAGCTCTGCCATTTACAAGCTATTTGACCTTGGTCAATTTATATAACTTCTCTAAACTTCAATTTCTTCACTTAAAACTGAGAAAAAGGACTTCCAAGCCCTATCATGATAGAGTGGCAGCTACTTGATTAACTCTTGTGCCAAAAACAACTATAAAAGCTGCACGAAATATGTAAAAAACGTTCGAAGCCATTGTAGAAGAATCAATGTAGGCAGAACATGAAGGGCTATGATTTTGGTGAGATTCTAGAAAGGGGATATTCATTCTGGATTTTTTTTCTCTGAGAGCATTTCTTAAATTGTAGTGCAGGTGAATAGAGTCCAAGAAGAAAATGGCAGCCTTACTGGGCTGAAAAGACAAAAGTTAGCCCTCAGGACTGAGGAGCTAGCTAGAACTTGAGCAGCTAGAACTTGAGGGCAAAATCCCAGAGAAAATAGAACCTGGGCACTGAGCAGAAATTCCTCCCAAATTATGGATCACTTCCTAAGCAGTATTATGCAGAGAAAGACTCCAAGACACCCAGTAGAAAAAAAAAGCAACTGGAAGTCTAAAAATCTGAGCAAATATTTCAGCAATTATATGGTACTGAAAAGATGGAGTTTGTAATTCAAGTCCCATCAAGGTGGACATATATTTGTAAAGATCCTAAGGTACTATAATGGTCATACCCCAGGAATAAGAGCCATACCCTAGGAGTAAGGGAAAATCTGCAATAGGCCAATCATAAGAAGCTTATGACAAGATCGAGTTGATTCACCAATGCTTTATCTGCTTGCCAGGAGAAAATTCAACCTCCTTGGAGATAAATAACTTCATCCAGAACTTCTACAACTTTTTATCCACAACTTTCATTATTCCCCCCCCCCAAAAAAAATGACAAAGCATGCTAAAAACATAATGACTAAAAATCAAGAGACCAAATGACCAAAACTCAAGAGAAAAGGGTCAATAGAAACAGACCCACAGATGATTCAGGTAGTAAAGGTATCAAACAAGAACTTTAAAGTAACCATGATAAATACATTCAAAATAATAAAACCATAGACATTCACCAAAGACCTGAAATCTATTTTAAAAATCAAATGAAAATTTTAGAACTGAAAAATACCATAATTCACATTAAGAATTTGAAACATAGGTTTAATAGAAGATTAGAAAAGAGAGAACAGAGAATTAGTGGGTTCTTTTTGTGAGTTTAAAATATATATGTACAACTAAAATATCACATTGTTATAAACTATTATGACATCAATAAAAAATAATAAAAAAAATGCAGACTTTCTGACTTAAAAAAATAAAATATATGTAGACAAAATATATAACAATAATAGCATAAAAGATGAGAGGGGTATATGGAGTTAAACTGTTGTAAGGTCCTTATATCATTTGGGAAGTGGTAAAAAGCACTAATCTAAGAGAGTCTATAATAAATCTAGGAAGAATAACATAATTGCTAGGGAAACCACTAGAGGAATTAGTAGAACAATGTCTAATTTAACACCTAATAGAAAAGAAAAAATAAATAATAATGAAAATAATTTATTATTCCAAAAAGAACAAAGAAAAGATAAATCAAATAGAAAACAAATAGCAAGATCATATAATTAAACCCAACTATCTCAATAATTAAATATAAATTGACTACTCTAATTAAAAGACATTGATTGTCAGCCTGGATAAAAAAGCAAAATCTAATTACATACTGTTTACGAGACACACTTTTTACATATAAGGACACAAAATGTTTATTGTGGAGAGTGCATAAAATATATCTTCAAAAGAGATAACGCAAAAGCTGATAAACTAAAAGAGAGGACAAAAATTCACAATCATAGTTGGAAATTTTAGCATATCTTTCTCAAGTAACTGATAAACCGATAAAAAAATCAACAATGATATAGAAGTCAACAACTTGACAGTCATAATTAACATATGTAGAACACTATGTCCAATAACTGCAAAAATACACATCCTTTTCAAGTGTGTATAGACTATTTACCAAAATGAACCTGATAAACTATGAAAATGATGCCTTTGGGGCCCAGGACTGTCTGGGCAAACACACCCACTAACATGGTTTCAACAGTTCCCATGCTCAGATGCTCCCAGACCACTGTATCTCATATCTCTCTCTCTCTCTTCTCTGGTTTGTGGCAACAGGCTCTTAGCTTGCTTATCGTCTCCCTTTCTCTTCAATTCAGTCCACTTTCCACATTGCTGATCCTAGCACATCCACGCTTAATGGTGAAGAACAGAATATTTGCTTATTCTTAAAGCTTATCCCCCACAGATTGCCTGTTAATTGCAAGGGGAAACATACTAACTATATAGAGGAGAATTCAGACAATACCTTGACAAAATGATCAAAATGATCAGCACCAGTGGACAGCAGATGGACTTTGTATGGCTTTGGATGTAGTACCCTGGGATGGACACAATATCACTTCTGGAATATTCCAGCTGGGAATGGACAGCTTACTTTTATGAGGCTGTAAAGGAGGAAATATCAGACAAACCCAAAATAATGAGCATGTCATTACAGAGGGGGAGGGGCTCTAGTCTTCAAAAAAGTCAATAATAAAAGTCAACATAAAAGATAAAGAAAGGCTAAGGAACACAATGAAGTATTTAGAGATAAAGGTGCATAAGGTGCAGTGATGCTCAAATAGTTGAGGGAAAATGTATATATATATATATATATATATATATATAAAGACATACAGACACAGACAGAGGTGACAGGCCACATAGAGAGAGAAAGAGAATGATAAAATAAGTAATATAAGTAAATGTTATGTTAGTAATTATAAGTAAATAAGTAAATGTTAGTAATTAATAAATCAGATAAAGAGTATAGGAGAAAGTCTTTGTACTACATTTGCATGTTTTCTATAAAATCAAAATTATTTCCAGGGTCAGCCCCATGGCATAGTGGTTAAGTCTGGCATGCTCCACTTTGGCAGCCTGGGTTTGCAGGTTCGGATCCTGGGCACAGACCTACACCACTTGTCAAGCCATGCTGTGGCAGCAACCCACATACAAAATAGAGGAAGATCAGCACAGATGTTGCCCAGGGCTAATCTTCCTCAAGCAAAAAGAAAAGAGAGAAAGATTGTCAGCAGACGTTAGCTCAGAGCCTATCTTCCTCACAAAAAAAAAAAAAATATTTCCAAATAAAATGTTTTATAAAAATGAGAGGCCAGCCCAGTGATTTAGTGGTTACATTTGGCATGCTCTGCTTCAGCAACCCAGCTTCACAGGTTTGAATCCCTGATGTGGACCTACACTGCTCATCAAGCCATGCTGTGGCAGCATCTCACATACAAAATAGAGGAAGATGGCCACAGATGTTAGTTCAGGGCCAATCTTCCTCAGCAAAAAGAGGAGGATTGGCAACAGATGTTAGCTCAGGGCTAACCTTCCTCACCAAAAAAAAAAAGCGAGAGAAAAAACCTAATTGTTCTCTACAACTTCGCATGCTTCTTTAAGTTTATGTGAGCATGAGAATCACCTAAAGTCTTAGTAAAATGCAGATTCCTGGGCCCAGCTCCTACCACCAACCCCAGAGATTCTGATTCCATGGGCTGTTCAATTCTAAGTGGTTCTGAGGTTTGAGGCATATTAGCCTAGTATATCAGTGCCCCAAGAATGGGACTTTTTTAGGCAGTGTACAACTTGACATTAAATAATGTTCACTCACACCATGAGAAAGTCCTGTTTTTGCAATCTCTCTTTTAGTCTTTCTGCTGCTATCAGGACAAGAGTCCCTATTTGAAGCTGGTATGTCTTTAGCACCTCTTGATATATGCCCATCACCCCTGTAACAAAGAGAGAGGTTCAGAGCTTGTAGCAGGCAAGAATATTGAGCTGGAATTTAATAACATTGTTATTATAAGTATGGTTACTTTCTATTTATGGTAACTCATAATGGTTTTCTATTAACCTTGGTAATATAAAGTTTCTACAAAAAATAAATGGATTAATTTGAGTTGACTAAAAAACTATTATAATAACACATGTGAAACACAGATATCACAAAAATTGTAAACCGCTATAGCAAATGACTGAAGATTAGAAAACACAACCCAAAAGAAAAAATTCAAGCTCAAACTATCCCAAGTTTCCTTTCCCACTTCATCTTCCACTACTCCATGTACCTCACCCATGACTTCCTGCTCCCTGAGCAGGCCGTGTACTCTCAGGTGTTGCTTGTCTTGCTGAGTCATCCTGCCCTCCTTCCCATCCTGACCCCAGCTGGTTCTGATCTGTGAAAGGACTTCGTCAGTGTACACAATGTACATAGGATGTAATGGTCTGGCCCTTTAAGAAAGCCAGAGGAAAAATGGAACATTTATTCTCTTGAAAAAAGAGCCCTGAGTCAGTGAGATAAGAATAGCTAGAAGAGTAATTCTACTTCTAGGAATGCATCCTTGGGTAATAATCAGAGGAGCACACAAATGATTTTGTGCATTGACGTTCCTTACTGTGTAATTTATAACAGCAAAATGCTAAAACCACCAGTGCCCAACAACAAAGACTGGTTAAATATTTCATTGTATAGAAGTACCATGGTTTATTTTAACAGTGAAATCCATACATTTAAAGAATTTTATATGATATGGGATAAATCATCAAGAATGTTGTAGACATCTTGGTTTTCTCTCCACCATCCGGTGCATCTTTCCTTCTTTGCATGGCCACAAAAGATTCATGGAAATTGAACCCATCTGCAAAAAAGTTCTCTAATTTGTCTAAGTCACTTGTTCTCAAAGTGTGGTGTCTGGACCAGCAGCATTAGCACCACCAGGAAGCTTGTCAGAAATGCAAATTAATAGGTGTCATCTTGATCTACAAAGTCAGAAACACCGTGGGTGAAGCCCAAAATTTGAGTTTTAACAAGCTCACAAGGGGATTCAAATGCACACTCACATTCTGATCTAGGCCAATCATGGTAAACTGATTTCCCTTTACAGTCTTGATTCAGGAATAGACAAATTACTTAACTGGGGCCAATAAGATGTGAAGGAAAGTTTGCTGGGAGCTTTTGGAAAAGGCTTTCCACACTTAAGGTAGTCTGCAGGAAGAGACAGCCCCTCTTCCTCTGGACTTTTTGGTTACAGTTGCAATGCCTGGGATTGCTAAAGCCATGTTGCTTTATTAACTGAAGCAGGAGATGAAGAAGCAGAAGATGGTGAAGCTGAGAGAATCACACTGAATGGAAACAGAGCCACTGGATTAAGAAAATCCTAAATTCTATTCTCCTCTGGATTTGCAGTTATGTGAACTAATCTAGTTCCTCATTTAACAAGCCAGTTTCAGTTTATTTTGTTACTTACAGCTAAAAAATCCCATCTGATACATGGTATGACCCTAAGTTTAAAACATATATATAAGCTCATAGGAAAAAAAAGCCTAGAAGAAAACATATTTAACACATAAGTCCTTGTTTTGTCTTGGTGGAAGGTTCATGGAAAAGGCTATTTTCCCTGTATTTTTCAAATTTTTATCATGAGAATTACTTTTATAATCAGAAAAATATGTGTAAAAAATAATAGTTGGAGAAGATTATTCTAAACATGTTCTTTTTAGAAGAGAATCAAGAACAACTGAAACAACAGAAGAAGACAAGTGGTATGGGACCCTGAGCAGATGGTATAAACCAAAGGAACTAAAAACACAGAGTGCTCAGAATTAGTAGCAGTGAGGTGTTAAGGAGATAATTAACACTTATATTCTAAATCGCAGCTGAATATAAATGAGAACAGATGGGGCTCAATAGCTATGAAAAGACTTAAGGCAGTACAAAGATGGAAGTAAAGATAAGCAAATATTTAGAGAAAAGATACTTTATAATTAGTAACGCTATGCTCAATTTATACCAGGGGTTTCATTTCCTTTAACCCTTGCTCCAACTCAGTTACTACAGGATTCATGACAAGAAAATACTTTATCCCTGGTATATACGACTCCTTAACACCTAACACAGATTACATGCTTACTATATGCCAAACACTGAATATATATTATCTCATTTAATCCTTTTTGAGGCACATGCTATTATTAGCCCTATTGTACAGATCAGGTTGCTGACACTCAGAGTGGCTAGTACCTTATTCAAATCTACATAGGTGGGAAATGATGAAGTTAAAATTTGAACTATTCTGACTCCAGAATCTGCCTGCCTAGCAGTATGCTATCATGGCAGCCAACAAATGTCTGTGGAATAATAAATGTCATTGTACACATTACCTGGTTTTATGTGTGCTGTCAAATAAGTGCTTTAAAATTTAAACATAAGGTAATATGTAGAGTGCCATAAAGACCTTCTTACTCTTTGTTATCCATGAAGTCTAAGCACTGTTGGTCAGAGGTAAATGCAATCATTGAATGGGTGATGAAGGGGAAGTCAGAGCCTCGCGGAGAACAGAGAGAGAGAACCCCCAGGGCTTGGAGGTCTGGACAGATGGTAAGTTAGATAGACATGTTTTCAGGCTTCAGAGTTAGTGAGCCCCAGTGAGGGGTCACCTATCTCACTTAATGGACATGATGAGAATTCCTGGAAGGGACTTAAAGAATCTCAGCCTTCAACTCAAGACCTGTTTACTGATGAGTAAACGTGACTTAAGGAGTAAATTGAACCAGACCAAGGGAAGCTGAAAAAAAAGGGTATCTCCCTTTTCAGGAATGCAGCTTCAGAAACAGTGAGGATGAATGAAGTAGACAGACACATCAAGAACCTCTTTCTCCGCATCAGTGCAGCTGCTCCTGGACAGCACCTTTCCAAGAAGACAGATTTTGAATATACTCAAGATGAAAGGCAAACCACCTGGGGAAAAAAAAAAAAACAGAGTTAGGCATTCTGGTGACCACACCAAGCTCAGAAGAAACTAGTGCATCCTGGACCGCAGATCTTTATTTCTAATGAGATTTGGCTGCCTTCTTCAAACACACTCCCAGCCTAGAGGACGGTGCCAGGGAGGAAAGCCCGGCCAGAGCAGCCTTCATAGTCCCACTGTCACTATTCTCAAAGGCAATCCTGATGACTCACAGCACCACCAGGTCCCCTGGCTCCAGCAAAGACGGTGCTTGGAACAACATCCACTATAATTGCCACTGAAAGCTGCTTGTCGACAGAGCTTGCTCTGGCTGAGACATGCAGAGAAGGAACGGGGCGGAGAAGAACTCCATGTGTAGGGAAATAAGAAGGTGGCACCAGGACCCTGGGAGCCAGCTGGTTTTTAAACAATTACGCTCACTTGGGAAAACAAAAGTTACAGCTTCCTGTGCTTTCTACCATCACAGTCCTGGCTGGGACTTTCTGGGTTTCCATCTGGTGCTGGATTTGGCTCTACTGAACAGTAATGTGTGAAGACATTTTGTGCCATTTAGGAAGTTTTGTGACTGAGAGGCCTCTAGAGCTGTGAGGGAACAAATGGACAATCTCATCTACTCTACTGGGTTAAAAAACTCAAAAGAGACACTGGGTGTATATTCCCCCTCAGTGTGTATGTATACTCGCCACTGAGCCTGACATAGAGAGGTAATGCAGGAATGAATGTATGAATGAATCTAACTTTCTAGAAACGTCTTAGAATCTCAGGATGGACAGCAGGACCTGAGAAAACATCTACTCCAGGCTCACAAAGTCAGAGGTCTCCTTTAACAGCATTCTTGGCAAGAATCCATCTCATGTCAACCAATTCACGGTCGACCTCACCCTAGGAAATCTATCTCACTTTCAAATGGCTATTTTTGTTGTTGTTGTTCACCCTTACTCTGAACAAGAATCTTTCTTTCTTCCTGAAAATTGGAGCCATTGGTATCATTCTACTATTTGGGATCTCCAAAAAATAAGTCAGAACATTTTAACAAGACAGCCCTCTGAATATCCAACTCTGTCTTGGCTGTACTTCAGGCTCAATATCCCCAGTTCCTTCAACAGCATTCGATATTGTTCAAAGTTCTCTGATCATCCAATTTCCAACATTCTTCAAAGTGTGACCTAAGGAATATTTGTCTCCAAGTGTCACTCAACCAGTGTAGAATGGAGCAGGACTATCTGATCCCTGGTCTGACTAACCTGTTGATAGGATTCCAGCCCAAAGTGAGATGCACATTTAATCAGTAGAAGGGACTTCCTTAGAAAATACCTGTGAATGAGCCCTCAGCTTCTGACACGTGTATTCAGCAAGCATTTACTGAGTAGCTGACACATGCCAGGACTGAGGCAGGTGGTGAGTACACAGAGGTCATTCCCACCCTTATGAAGCTTAGAGTATAGTGTGCAATGGGAAGCCATGGAGGGTTTAAGAAAAAGGAAAAACATAAATGAAAGTCATTCTATTATTTTCCAATTCCTCTCCCACCAAATGTCCAAAGCCCCTAGATGCTCTTGGTGGCCTGGTTTTCCTGACCTTTAACATCCTGGCCCAAGAACCCTCACTTAGAGTGGGCTACTGGAAAGAGCATGAGCCTGGATGTCAGGACTTGATTCTATCCTTGCCTCTGCCACTAATTTGCTTTGTGACTTTAGATTTGTCTATTCCCTACTGACTCATCTGTTCACAAGAAAAGGTAGTTCCAAGTCTCTAAGACCCCTTCTGGCACCTTTTATGTATTCATCAGTGCAATTGCCATGTCTTTAAGCACTTCCGGGCGAAAAGTGAAATCTCTTCCAGGAATAGGATGTCCCCACTCTCATTGGTTGTCAAGTGTAGCTGATTCCTGTCCTTTTCCACTGTTTTAGTCCATTCAGGCTACTATAACAAAAATACCACAGAAGGATGGCTAAAACAATGAACATTTATTACTCACAGTTCTGGAGACTGGGAAGTCCAAGATCAAGATGCCAGCAGATTCGGTGTCTGGTGAAGGTCGGCTTCCTGGTTTACCTTCTCTCTATGCTCTCACATGATGGAAGGGGCAAGGGAGCTCTCCTGGGTCTCTTTTATAGGGGCACTAATCTCATTCATGAAGGCTCCACCCTCCTGACCTAATCACCTCCCAAAGGCCCCACCTCCTAATACCAGCACGTTGAGAGTTAGGATTTCAACATACGAATTGTGAGGGGACACAAACATTCAGTCTATGGCACCCACACACAGATATCCCTCTGATATTTTTCACAGACCCAGGGATAAAGAGAGGACACCCTTTCCTTCACCCACATGTCCATCATCACTAAGTCCTAGTGTTTCTGACTCCAAACACCTAGCTGAAATCCATCCTTTCAGTTATAATCTAAGTACTGTGATAGCTCCTCACTGGTCATCCCACTATCCCCTTTCCACTCCACAATCCATTCTCCACACATAACCAGAGTGCTCTTTTTAAAACTTAAATCAAGCCGCCAAACCCTGTTAGAGTCCTCTGGTGACCTCCAGTGACTTTTTTGCAGCTAAAATAAAATCCAGACTCCTTTCCTTGGTTTGCAAGGCCTTTTGGAGCTGCCCCTGCTTTGCTCTCCCATTAGCATCTTTCTCCACTCTCTCCCTTGCTCCCTAGGCTTCTGCCTTCATGGGCTCTTTCTGTCCATCCAACACACCTAGTTCTTCTCACCCTCCTGTCTTTGTACTTCCTGTTCCCTCTACTGAGAATGTTCTCCTTCCAATGCTTTGCATGCCATACTTCCCACTTTTTTAGATTTAGGATCAAACATCACCTCCCCAACAAGCCTCCTCTGACCACTCCATCTGAAGAATCATCAATCAATTCCAATCTCTCTCTCTCTTCCTCACATGTACACACACAGAGTTCTTGTGATCACTTCTCCTTGTTTATTTTGATCAAAACCCTTGTCACCCTGTAATTACCTTGTTGGTTTGTTTGTCATTTGTCTACTCTACTACAAAAAGTTCCACAGCTGTAGGAACCTGGTCTGTCGCTCTATTCCCAGTGCTTTGAAGAATATCTGGCAAATAGTAGATGTTGAACAAATATTTGTTGAATGAATAGTGAATAAGTGAAGGAATGAATGAATTCATCACTGCCACTCTCATTTCCATGTCTTTTAGTGCTTGTATGAAGGTCAGGGGATGGAAGGGAAGAAATGGAGAAACAGAAGGACATTAAAGAGTATTGACCGTGTTGGTGAGAGTTTAGGAAAATATGACAAGGAGGAGTGGTCAGCCCTCAAAGCTGGACTCAACATAAAAAAGGAAGTTCTGAATTTCTAATAGCCAGAGGTGTCCAACCAAGAAATGGGCTACTTTGTAGGTGAGTCGCTCCCTTAGCATGTGCAAAAAAAAGGAGATGCATGGCCACTGCCAGGGCTATTGCAGCAGGGATTTACACATCCTAAGGGAGACTGGACTAGACGTCATTAAACAATGAGCTCATGGCTGGAGTGGCCCCAAGACAGTGAGCATGGGAGCACTAAAACTCCAGTGAGATGATTCCTCCCCCAGTAAATAGGCAAGGTACATTCAATTAGTTTCTCTGCTCCAGGAGAACTGTCTCTTAGCACCCTTGGTGATGAGATCTTGCTAATTGAAAACACTTGCCTCTATGTGCTTAAGAGGATTGGACTAAACTAGGCTACTGAGATGTACATGAGGCCGGAGCCTAACTGGGCCAGGGGAAATGGGAGACACAGCAGACCAGAAGCACAGAGAGTCTGGGGGGGCGGGCCGAGGGATGTGTCACATTTCAGCCACTATTTTTAGAGAGGCTGGAACTTCCGGTCTCTGGAGAATGAATTTTACCAGAAAATGAGTCCCCAGGTTAGGGGTAATGTTTTTTCCCTTCAACTTGGAATGTTCATTCCAGGGCAACAGCAATTTAAAAAATAGGGCCACTCCACCTGCTTGTAAGGATACCAGATTTTGACCTGACAATCTTGCTTGTAAAAGAGGCTTCCATTGGTATGTAAACTGTGGGTGGTGATTTTAAGCCCTAGGTGAGGTAAGAGAAGCACATACCAGAATTCAAAGCAGCAGCAGCAGCAACAGAAAACAATAGCAGCAGTGGCAGCTATTATTTATGAAATGCCTTGCACCAGGGTCTGCACTAACTGCTCTGCGAGTATTGTCTCCTTTCATACTCGTGACAATTCCTTGAACAAGAACCATTACAATCCCATTTTACAGATTAGGAAACTGAGGCCCTACAGTTAAGAGGATTGCCCAGGATCACAAAGCTAGTAAGTGACAGAGGAGGGAGAGCCCCCTGTCATGCCCCAGAGCCAGTGCTCTGAGCCATGGAGCTGTGAGGGGCCAACCAGGCATCCCCCAGGGCTGGCTGGAGCTACTGCTCCTCCCAGGGCCTGGCTCCTCTCTCTAAGCTAGAATCAGGCTTTTTGAAAAAAATACAATGTTCAGAATATAGGCACGATTCTTTGATGGAAAAGATAAATCTTCAGAAATAACGTCTCCTGGTGACCCTGTATGATCTGTCTTTCCCCTTCATTTCTTCCCAACTGTGATAGTTAATTTTATGTGTTAACTTGGCTGGCCACAGTGTCATTATTTATTCAAACATTATTCTGGATGTTTCTGTGAGGGTGTTTGTGGATGAGATTTTCATTTAAATTGGTGAATTTTGAGTAAAGCAGATTGCTCTCCATAATGGGGGTGGGCCTCACCCAAACAGTTGAAGGCCTGACTAGAACAAAAGGCTGACCTCCAAGCAGGAGGAAATTCTTCCAGCAGACTGCCTTCAGATTTCATCTGCATCCCGGACTGAATGTTTGCATCCCCCCAAAATTCATATCTTGAAGCCCTACCCCCAGTGTGATGGTATTAGAAGATTGGGCCTTTGGGAGGTAATTAGGATTACATGAGATCAAGAGGGTGGAGCCCTTATGAAGGAGGTTAGTGCCATTATAAGAGTCAGGAGAGAGCTAGCTTCCCCTCTCTGCTCTCTGCCATGGGAGGATACAATGAGAAGTCAACAGTCTGCAACCCAGAAGAGGGTCCTCACCAGAACTTGACCATGCTGGCCCCTGATCTCAGACTTCCAGCGTCCAGAACTGTGAGAAAGAAATTTCCATTGTTTATAAGCTACCTAGTCTATGGTATTGTGTTATAGCAGCCTGAACTAAGACAACCTGCAAACACTGGCTCTTCATATGTATCTATATATGGCTCCTCATATATGCACATATGTATTGTATTTATGTATATAGAGATATGTATGTATATACAATACATATATGTACATATATCTGTGTATATGTGTTTGTGTGTGTGTGTGTGTCATATTGATTCTGTTTCTCTGGAGACTCCTAATACACCAACCTAACTTTCCAATTGCAGAAGAATTCTCATGTTTCATCCAGCAAGTTCTCAGCAAATTCAATCATTTATTCACTCATACCAGCCATATGTTGGGTCCTGCAGGACCATACTTCTCAAACTGAAATGTGCTCAGGACTTACCCATGGAACTTGTAAAAGTGTAGATTTCAATGCAGCAGGTCTAGGGCAGGGCCAGAGATTCTGTATTTTCACCATGCCCTAAGGTAATGTTGATGTGCTGGTCCATGAACCACACTTTGACTATCAAGACTGTAGGGACAAAAGCAAAGATGACACCTGAGCGTTCCCAGGAATTTTCTTAATCTACCACAAAGGCACATAGATTTTAAAGAAAGAAAGTAGAATCTGGTTTATTTTCTGGTTCAATCCTCTGTCTTGGAGACATTAGATCTTAAATGCTGTAACCTGCCACTCACCTTAGCCCAGAAAAACTCTGTCACATTGTTCTCTAATCCCACTCCTTTTTCCTCTTAAAAAGAGACCAGCAGTTGGCAATACATAAGGAGAAAAACACAATTAAACCCCAAATAAAAAACTCCCACAGCCCTTCCATTTCAATTAGAATCAGCGGCTGTTGGATATGGGCAAATTTAGAACTGTAATACCAATGGAAACAATGAATTCTCACTTGTGATCAAAGGCTTCATTTAGCAGGCTAAAAAGCAAGCATGAGCTTAATTGAACAAGAGAGAGATCACCTCCAAAGTATCCGGGCACAATCAAATAGCCTTGAAAAATATAATGCATCAGATGGAGAGGAATTAGCCCTGTGCTCCAAATGCCCTCACCTGGCCTATGGATCCCCCAGCATCAGCAAGGAAAGACCTCAGAGGTCACCTGGTCCCACTCCCCATCCTATGTGGGAATCCACTTTAGACCAGGCCTTTCAAACTCTTTGGCTATGATGTATAGCAATACATATATATTCAACCCAGTATACACACACCAAAGCTTCACAAAATAATACATGTCATTTCCAAGTGTGAAGTACTCCAACACTTGCTTTTCTTCTTCATGTTTTTAAATGCTATCAAAAACACAAAACTGATTAAGGCTCACTAAGGGCTCATGACCTGCAGTTAGAAAAACACTGCTCTAAGTTATCTTGGTTAAGTAGCCAACCAGCCTTTTCATCTAACAATTGAGTACTCACCATCTTCCAAGCTCTGGAAACACAGAATCAAACTCACAGACAGGTGGAGGAGATAGGTGTTAAATAAATGATCACACAAATACATATTTAATACTACAAATTGAGGCAAATGTGAAAAAGGAAGAACAAAGGATGTGATGGGAGATCATAACAGATCCTATTTTGGATCAGGAAAATGACTGGGATAAATTAAACAAAACCTCTCTTGGAAGAACTTTAAGTTGGGACTAAAGGATGAGCAGCGTGTAGCCAGGCAAAGAGGGCATGTTCTACTTAAACATCTCTTGTGCTGGGAGATGCACAGTTGTCTATGACAACCTCAAGTGGTAATAACAGCAGCATCTGCCCAAGCCAAGTTTGTCATTTCACCCATGTCAGACTCTGAGCCAAGCACTTCACTATACTGCTAGAACGTCATGCAATCCAGCTGCCTGGGTTTGAATCCCAGCTCCATCTCTGACAAGCTGTGTGATTTGGGGCAAGTTAGTTCAGTTTTCTTATCTGTAGAGAAGGGATTATTCATGGTACCTGCCTCATCACTTTGTTGATAGAATTAAGTGAGTTAACACAAATAGAGGAGCTTAGGAAAATGCATGGTACATGGTAAGCACAAAATAAATTGCTAAATAAAGGCATATAGACTCAAAATCCTTAACTTGCTTTAGGCACATGAAAAGAAACCCATTTGCCATCCCTGAACTAGCTGATTTCCAAAAGAGTTTTTTTTTTTTTTTCTATTCTGGGATTCTAAATCTAGCAGGACAGAGGGCTGACGTCCTCAACTCTTCAGGGCCCTACAGACAAAGGAGAAAAGAAAGGGAGCCAGTCTGACTCGCTGCCCCTACTTGCCATCTCTGGGCCTGCGTTCACCACCATTCTCCCCTGGCTGATGAATTTTCCAGTTTAGCACCAAGGATACAGTTGATTTCTCCAGAGAACTACAGTAATGGAATTACAGTATGTTTACTTGCAGAAAACCTCTGGCTAGATAGTAAATTAGGGGACTCACAATGTTGAAAAATCTCCAAGCTTTCGAGAGGCCTAAACAGATCCAAAATGCCAGGTTCAAGTCACATCAATAATTAAAATTAAATTATTGTGCTAAACTGAAAGTCATCTCCAATATAAAATTTTTTGAAATGGCTCTCTAAAGATAAACTCAATCTTGGCTTCTGGGAGGCATCTATCATAAACCCACAGAATCAGAGACAGAAAAGCAAGCAGTTCCCGTCATGCGCATGCTGCAGCTAATTCCCGAGGATGGGTGAGAGCAGGGAGGCGTGGGTGGGCATTCAGAAATGACCGTTGCTGGGAAGCAGTAATAAAAATGAGGAGCAAGCCTGATGTTTGTAGGACTGTGGTTTACTCTTCACATCGATCTTCTCAGTTTGTCCTCTCCATATCTCTGCAAGGCAGGAGGGCAGGATTCTCAGCCCCACTGCACAGATGAGGAAACTGAGGCTTGTAGTGGCAAAGTGGCTGGAGTCAAGACACGTGGCAAGTAAGTGGACGGACGGGATAAAAATTCAGGTTTCCTGGAGTAGAGGAAAGATGAGGAGAATGGAAGGAAATAGGAAAAAGGAAAACGACATGCCTGTCGTAATAGCAGAAAAATGACACAAAGTTCAAAAGCAAAAGGCGTGTTTGGAAAAACTCTAAGCAAATTCACACAAAAAGAGTGGCTGTAAAAATACCTGCCAAGAGCCAACAATTTACATGGGCTGAGGATTTGTCTAAACACTTTACATGAGTGACAATCCCCATTTAATCCTCACAACCACCTTACAAAGTAGAAACAAACATTTCATGGTTGAGAAACTCAGGTTCAGAGAGGTAGATAATTTGCTGAAGCTCACACAGCTACTAAGAAGTAAACATCAGACTTGGGCTTCATCTGATTGCCAAGCCCAACCCCTTAAATCACTTTAATATGCTGCCTCCATAAATACCCAGAGGGAAAAGTTAAGCATTAATTGCATCATGCTGTAGGAAATTAGTGAATCCATACCAACCAACAAATGCCACACAGTTCCTGTGTGCCCCAGCAGGCAGCTTTACTGGGCTAATGAAATTGTAACTTCTGTTATTCACTTGACAAATATTTATTAAGCACCCACTACGTACCAAGCATTATGCTTACCAGTGGGAATATAGCAGCAAATAAATAAATAAAAAGCCCTGTCCCCACGAAACATCCATCCAGTGCAGGAACAGACAAAAACAAAACAAAATAATATAAATATTATGTTAGCTGGTAGTAAGTGCTGCAGAGAAAACCAAAGCAGGCAAGGGGCCTGGGATGCAGTTTTTAAAGAATGGCCAGGGAGGACCTCACTGAGAAAGAGGGTGACCTTTGGATAAAATCCTGAATCAAGAGATTTAGTGAGCCATGTAGGTGTCTAGCGAAAGAACATTCCAGGTATGGAGAAAAGCCAGTGCAAAGGCCCTGAGGTGGGAAGAAGGAGGAGGTGAGTGTGGCTGGAGTGGTAGGAGATGAGGTCCGAGGACAGGGCCAGGTGTTGGGGGCCTCGTCAGCCATTGTTAGAACTTGGGCTTTGAGTAAGAGCATTGGGGGTTTAGCAGAGGAGCCATAAGATCTGAGATCCGACTCACATCTACAGGTTAACTCTGGCTGTCCCTTGGACAACAGGCTTGGTGGGCACAGGTGGAAGCGAGAAGGCCAGTTAGGAGGTGAGAAATGATGGTGGCTTGTTACTAATCATTATGATGTGAGTACGGTCCTTCGCTCTTCACCAATGCCTTTGCATGAATTATTTCACCTAATCTTCACAAAAGCCCTAAGAGTGGGTCTATTATCCCCATTTGGATGAAGAAACTGAGGCTTTGGCTTGGTTAAGTGGCTTGTTTAAAGTCCCTTGTCTAGTGGTAGAGGCAGAGCTGTATCTTAAATCCAAAACATTTTTGTCCCACCTTGAGGGCTCAAATCCCCCCCCACGCCACTGTCTTGCCTCTGTGCCTCCCACAGTATCAGATGACGTCCATTTGGCCATCACGGCCACATGGCCTGACTGTAAATGACACTGATGTGTATCTGGTAACCCAGATCCCAGACAACACAGGCAATAGAATCCAACAAAAGGAAAAGCCATGGAGATCCGTCCTCACGGCGGCGTAAGCCTCTTGAAGGATGTGTACTGGGAAGGGAGGGCAGAGGGTCTCAGGCTGTAAACTGAATGTTTATTCAGCACTTATTTGTGCCCAGAACAATATTAGATGCCATGTGGGGAGAAGGAAGACATAAAATTCTGTGTTGTCAAGGAGATTATAATGCAGTGGGGAAAAGACACGCACTTGTGTAGGAAAGATGGTGCGACTGAGAGGAGATGGGTGTCACACACAGACTGAACGTCCAGGGGTCCACTAAGGGCTGAGGAGACTAGACAAGTCTTCAAGGAAGGGAGGAGGGGAGCTTGAGAAATGAGCCATCTGGACGCTTTCCAGAGATGGTCTCCAAATTCCACAATCTTCTGTATTTTCAGAGGTGTGTTGATAACCCTCTCAGGAAAGCCTCCAAACATTGTTTCTCATCAGTTGGCATGCCCTGCAGCCTTCATGGGTCTATTATTCCTTTCCACAGTAGTTTGTGGGTCCCAAACACACGTGCTACCAGAAACAGGATTTTCATCAGTAAAGCCAAGAAACCAAGCCAAACAAGTCCCCTTACAAGAAGACCAACAATGGATTTAAAATGTCCAAGCTATGAAGGTCTCGAGAGGCCTCCTAGTCCAGGGCTCAGTAAACGACCACCCATGGGCTGGCCTCCTGGTTTTGTAAATGAAGTTTTATTAGAACACAACCGTGCCCTTTGGTTTACAGGTTGTCTGTAGCCGCTGTCACACTAGAATGGCAGCGTTGAGTAGTTGTGACAGAGACCATAGGCCTACGGAGCCTAAAATGTTGACTCCCTGGCCTTTTAAAAACATTTGCTGACCCCTGTTCTCTTCCAAAGCCCTCATTCTAGAGGTGGGAAAACTGAGGCCCCGAGAGGTTCAGGAAATTGGCCAAAGTTATTCAATGAGTCTGAGTATCCACCCAGTCTGGAATAGAGCGAGTCACGTGAGGGGTGGCCGTCCTTCGGTCATCTGGTTGTTCACTCGACAAGGATTTTTTATCCTCATCACACAGCAGGCCCCGGGTGAGGATCCTGCTGTGCAGAATGCATCCAAAGCCCCGCCCTCAGGGTTCCTACACTTAAGGGGGGAGAGGAATTCAGGACATTAAAAAAGAGAATAGCTACAAAGTGTGCAGAGTGCTATGAAAGAAACGAGTAGAATAATGAGACAGGGTGGAGCATGGGCAGGGAGGGAAATATTTTGGAGAATCAAGAAAGGCTTTTCTGAGGAGGAGACGTGTGAGCTGGGCCATGTGGGACGAGGCCATAAAGAGTCCATGGAAGAGCATCTGTACAGAGGAAACAGCAAGTGTAAAGTCGGTGAGGCAGCAATATGCCTGGCATGTGCCAGCAACAGGAACAGCAAGGAACAGCAAGAAGGTGCACGTGGCCAGAGCACAGCAGAAGAGGCGAGTGGCACGAAAGGAGGCCAGAGGGGAGCCAGTGCCTGCAGGCTCATGGTGATGAGTGTGGATGATCAACTCTCCCTTGAACATATTTCCCTGTAGTTACATGATCATCATCATCATCTTCATCATCCCCATAATGAAGTCTTCAGAAGCCCAGGAGGGGAACCTGCGGTCCCCGTATTTGTCTGCTTCACAAAGCCATGCTGGGTTAATTACGAAGTTCTTAACTGTAACCGTGTTCCACCCCGGAACCCTGCTGACCAGTGACCACCGCTGCTCCAGCCACAGAGCACTTACAGAGACTGTGAGGGAGCATCTCACCTTTCCTGGACCACGGACACTCCCCGTCCTAGGTGGCAGGGCCCGACAGCCTGGTAGTTAGCCATTTGGAATCTTCCACATCTGGGTTTGAATCCTGGCTCTTCCACTCTGATCTCGCATGAGTAGCTTACATGTTTCTGAGCCTCCAGGAAGTGGAGGGTAATAGTACAAGTTCTACTTGAGTTGCTGGGAGAATTAGAAAAGACAAGATGGGTAAAGAGCTTAGCCTTTGCACAGTACCTGGCACATGCTCAATAGTTTGATAAATAATAATTATAATTAGTGGGATACATAAAGGTAGAACTTGCAGTGGGTCTCAGTCCTTGTGTGCCAAAGACACAGAAAGTTCTCACTGCTGTCAAATTGACACACGGACCAGTAGAGAAACTAAAGTCCAGAGAAACCGAGTGAACCCAAGGTCACACAGCAATTAGGAGAAGGGTCACATGATAAATTGGCCTTTCAGTGCCCATCCGGCTGCTCATTACATTTCACCCCCATGGCAGCCTCAGTTGTACTTTGACCATTAACTTCCGTGCAAATGCCAGTGCACTTTGAAAACAGGAGCAGTGAGGGGATGACAGTGGTTCTTTGCGCATCCCTGCAGAATTCAGTTCAAAAGAGTCCTGATGAAGTATCTGCTACACATCATGGAGACCAAGTTGAATTGTCTGTGCTCCCTGTAGCCCCAAGGAACTCACAGGCTTGTAGGGAAGACAGTTATGCAAACAATTATAATCTTGGGGGTTACAAGCTTTACTGGAGGCACAGGCAGATGAGGGAATTATTTACTCTGCCCAGGGAGTCAGGGAAGGCTCCAGAGAGGAAGGGGCCCCTGAGTTGACTCTTGAAAGGTATTGAGGAAACCAGAAGGAGTCTGGTTTGGCTGAACAGAGAAGGCAAGAGGCAAATGGTAAGGCTGGAAAGATGGGCACAGCTCATGGACGCCCCAGAACCTTGAACCAAGGAGCTTGGACTTGATGGGCAGAAAGGAGGGGAATAATCTGCTCAGTGTGACACGCAGCAAGATCTCCCTGGTTGGGGAAAGAAGACTTGGAGGGGGCAGGACCGGAAACAGAAGGACCAGTTCAGAGCCTCCATTATGAGTCCAAACCTAAGCTATGACAATAATGAAGGGGAGGAAAGAAGGAGAGTGACTCTGGAGCCGCTGGGGAGGAGAATCAGGTACTTGTAATGACAGGTGGGATGTTGGGACACCTGTTGGGCTGGGCCTACCTCTCACCAAGAGGGAATCCAGAGAAGGAGCAGGCGGGGCATGGAGAGGTCGATGAGTTCAGTTCAAGGCAATAGCAGCCATCGAGCACAGGGGTTTTAACACTGTTGTTCTCTTCACTCCGTGAGAATGTCCTTTCAAACCTCCATGGCATAAACCAGATGAAATCAGAGCCGCTCTAGGTGGAGGGAGGAACAGAGACTGTTCGGCCTCTCACAGCCCCCAGAGAAGTGAGAACGCTTCAGCTCTACAAATATCTGACCCAGTAACTGGGAGGCTGTGTCCCTAAGACCAGCAGGTGCAGTTTGAAAATCACGGCTGTGCCACGAGGCCAGAGAGGACAGGGCCTGGGCCAAAGGCCCACGGCAGATGCAGCAAGTCCACATCAGATCCAGGGCCTTTCTACTACAAGATAACATGTTGTTTATCTGCTCCTATCCCTCCCCCTCCAAAATTAGGAAGCGGTAAGACTCAAATCTACACTGAGAAAGAGGCTGGAGCCCAGATTCAGAGCTTTGGCTCGCTCGACCCCTGGCGCTGTAACGGTTCTGTCCCCGGACAGCACATCACCGCCTTTCCCTTCCATCTCCCCCTCCACCCCACTATCATGCCCACCCGGTAAGGGTAACGAGACCCCACACTGCCCAGACCCCTCCACCAGCCCACCCTCCAGGGCAGAGAGCTGATGCCATGGCACCACGCCCGCTGCACCAGGCTGCCTTCCTCTTTCCCTGGGCCTGATTATTTTAAGCCGCCTCTGAGGCCCCACCGGGCCGTGCTCAGTGTTATCTCCCATACACAGTCGCCGCCTTGTTAAAAGGCAATCAGAGGAGCTGACTTTAATAAATGTTAACACCCTCCGTGTGGAGCCTGGCAATTAAAACGCCTCCCCAGGACCTCTGAAACAGGACTGTGGAAAATCCCCCATCTTAATAAGCTCCTGTCATCAGAGGACACTGAGAGAAGGGAGGGATAAAAAAGGGGCATTAAAACTTTCAAAAGGGAAGGAAGCAAGCAGGAAAGGCCCCTCCCCCTGTTCTCACCCCTGTCTCTGAGAATCCCACATGAGGCCAGTGTCATCCGACAGGGGTTATAAGCAAACACAGGCAGTCAGTCCCTGGGGACTATTAGGTCCCGTGGTCTTCAGACTTCAAGGTGCACTAGACTCACCTGGAGGGCTTGTTAAAACACAGATTGCGGGGCTCCATCCCTAGAGTTGCTGATTCAGTGGGACTGGAGTGGGGTCTGAGAATCTGCATGTCTAGCAAGTTCCAGGTGATACTGACGCTGCTGGTGCAGGGACAACAGTTTGAGAACGACAGACCTAGTCCAACACCCTCACATTACAGATGGGGAAACCAGAGAGAGTCAGGGACTTGCCCAAGATCTCACAACCAGTTAGCACAGCCCCATTCAAAAGGACCAAAGCAAGCTCTTGAGAGCGAGCCCCAAACATATGTTTTAAGTTCTTTTTTCCCCATAGGCACAGTGTGTTTATTAATAGTCATCATCACCGTCATTATCCTGAAATGAGATCTTTAGAACTCAAGGGAAGAAACAGTTGGTGGCTGGCGTGCTGAGTAATAGGGCAGCCTGCCTCATCAATACACATGAAACCAAATTGGAAAGGAGCTCTCCTAAGTGAGTTCTTTGATTTCTGCAAATGACAAGATTTCCTTTGTTTCTTCTTCCTTTAGAGCAGATTAGAGACATATTTTCAGGGCCCTTAGACATCATCTGGTCAAACTTGGTCACTGAGGCCCAGAATGGGCAGAAGGCTCTCCCAAGGTCACACAGCAGGGTGAATGGCAGAGTAGTTCCCTAGTTCTCAGTCCAGTACTTCCTCATCTCCTTGGTCCTCCCGGGCCCCTCAAGCATCAGAATGCTCTAGTCTAACCACCATTCTAGCCTCTCCAGAGAGAGGGATTGAGGAACTGTCTGCCTGCATCACTGCAGACATAGCACTGGCTGAAGCTGTAAGGCTGCATTTTGCCTCTACTGCCAAAGTGTTCTTCTCCTGCCCACGCCCTCCCCCGCTCCCCACTGCCAGCCAGCAGTACTCATGGCTGAACTAATGCCTGGCCTTTCTCACTTCTTGGCTGTCACAATAGGATTCCCGGGGGTTTGTTATTATTCCTTTGTCTGGAACTTAGTAGTAAAATCCTCTCGTCTATAATATCTAAGATTCTGGGAAACAGGAGGCAGTGCCATAGAATCATTAAGAACATGGGCTTGTGTATCAGTTTCCTAGGGCTGCCATAGCAAAGTGCCACAAACCGGGTAGCTTATACAACAGAAATTCACTGTCCCACAATTCTGCAGGCTACAAGTCTGAAATCAAGGCATCGGCAGGATTGGTTCCTTCTTAAGGCTGTGGGGGAGAATCTGTTGCATGCCCCTCCCCTAGCTTCCGGTAGTCTGCTGGTGATCTGCGGCATTCCTCGAAGCATCATCTCTGACTCTGCCTTTATCTTCACATGGCATCCTCCTTGTGTGCATGTCTGTCTTCAGATTTCCCTTTTATAAGGACGTCAGTCTTACAGGATTACAGTACAGGCCTCCCTATCCAGGATGACCTCATTTTAATTTGACTAATTACATCTGCAACCACCCTATACCCAAATAAGATCCCATTCCGAGGTACCGTGGGCTAGGACTCCAACATATGAATCTGAGGGGACACCATTCAACCCATAACAGTTTGGATCACACACATCTGAGTTTGCCTGCCAGTTCTCTCACCTGCCACCTACAAGGCCCAGAACAAGTCCTAACCCCTCTGAGCCACATTTTCCTCAGCTGCAAAAAGAGGATTGATTAAGGAACACAGAGACAATCACAAAAGAGCAGCTACTACACAAAACTGGCAAATCTGGGGGGAGGACCAAGACTGTGGCTTGAGCCCCAACTTCTCTGCTTGCTAGTTCTATGGCCATGGATGTTTTAATTTACCTTTAATGTCAGAGTTCAGTTTTTCTCATTGGAAAAATGAGGATAACCGTAATATGAATCCCACAGAGGAGAATATGACACGTTTCATGAGAAAAGCACTTTAAAAATCATCGAGTGGAGCCACTGATACTGGTGGTAGTTACTGACACTGCTGTATAAACTGAGTGAGGAATAACGAGTGGGTGCCACAAGGAAGGCGAAGGGCCTTGTGCAGGGTGACATGACAAAGGGGAAATTTGCAGATGCCAGTCAGCAGCCCTGGGGACTTGCCAGCAGCAGGACAGCCGACTCCTCAGTGGGTTCTGTCTGGCAGAGGCACGCACTGGAGGAGGTTAATTCACCCAGACCCTGGTTCCTAGGTGCTGCGGGTGAGGCCCGAATGGTCTCCACACGACAGATGGTTCACTTCCTCTGGGGTTGGGGAAGGACCAGTAGAGTGTCCTGGAGTCAGGCTAACTCACTCCACCTCCCTGCTCCTCCACAGACCACAGCAGCCTGCATCAGTCTAGCTGGTCTATCAGCCGGTGAAGGAGAAAGAAGGACTAGGGGTCTGATGCAGGACTGGACAAACAGACCTGGGTTAGAATCCTGACATTGCCATGTGCTGACTGTGTGACTTTGGGAAAGATATCTCCCCCCTGAGTCTCGACTTCTTATCTGCCAAATATGGATAACTGCAGTGCCTCATTCACAGAGATAATGGGTGTAATGAGTGAAAAGTGTTCAATGCAGTGCCTGCTCTGTAGAAAGTATATTTTTTAAAAGAAAGAAAGAATAAGAGAAAGATGAAAAATAAAATTTGCAATGGTGGAAAGAGCTCTGGTCTAAGAGGTAAGACTCTACCACCGACTTCCTATGTGATTTTGGCAAGTCACTCAACCTCTCTAGGCCTCCATCTTCTGTACAATGAAAGTTGTGCTTGAATGGCTTCCAAGGTCTGACATCTGCATCTGTTATCCAAGACTAACGTGGTCAGTGCAGAAGCGTTCAGAGCCCCGGAGGTGGGAGGGACCCAAGAAGTCTAGCGCAACAGAGGAGGGGCAGCTATGCTCACCCTCACATGTTGACAGGCTCTGTCCAGCACTCCCCCGCCCCTGGAGCCCACAGGAGCAGCGCCTATCCCCCACCTCCCCTGACTGAGATCAAGTAGGCCAGTCTGCTCCACCAGAGTGACATGTCTCTGTTCCTCACATACCAAGCCAGCTCCCACCTCAGAGACTTTGCACGCACAGCTGCTCTCTCTCCACACACCCACTGTGTGTGCACATGCACACACACACACACCACACTTTCTCTGCCTCTGGCAGGTCCACTCCTTGCAGGAAAATGCGGCCATCAGCTGCCTGCAGAGAAAAGCCCCCGGAAGACAGTCAGCCCCTGCCCCGGTTCTGACATTCCTGCACCATGGAAACAGCATCGCTGAGAGCAGCTGGTGGGGAAAGAGGACAGACAAGGGGAGGCAGAGAGGCATGCAGCAGCCTCCTGGAAGGCCGTTTGGGAATAAACCCTGTATCACCTGGGGCGAGGCAAACCTGACAGTGCCAGGGCCGGGGTGGGACCTCACTGGGAACCCCAGGACTTAGTGTTAAGAATCAGTGGGGTTTCATACAAAGACAGGTGAGAGTTCAAGTCTAAACTCTGCCACTAACTTAGGGTTCAGAACCGGGGCTCTGGAATCAGATCCAACAAACATTTAGTGAGAGCCTCACGTATGCTGGGGGTCCTTCAGACTCTAGTGATCCAGCAGGGAAGACCAACACATGAGGACTACCGCCTCCATGGAGCTGACCTTCCAGCAAGAGGAGACAGACGATGAACGTGATGCAGGCGTGTATATTTCAAACAACATGAGAAGCAGCAGAGCAGGCTAAGGGGAAATTGAGAATGCAGGCAGCAGAGGGAGTTGGCCAAGGTAGGCCTCACTGAGTAGGTAAGACTTGAAAGAAGACATGAAGGAGGTAAATAAGTTATCCAAGGAAGACATCTGGGTCAAAGGGAACAGCTAGACAAAACGTTCTATGGGGTGACCCTAGTTGAAATCCTGGCTTCACGACCGACGAGCTGTGTGGCCTTAGGAAGTTACTGAATCTTTCTGAGCCTCAGTTTCTTCATCCTCCAAGAGGGGATAACGATAGTACCCCCACATACAAAGGGTTGTTAGAGAGGTTAAAAGTCCACCAGGGCCTGAATGGTGGTGAGGATCTCAGTGAACTCCATCTCCCTCTAAAACAATGACAATGTGGGCAAATCAATTAAAATCAGCCATTTCAAAACTCTGGCAATTAACCAAAGCCACATAACAATCTGAAAATCATCTATCCAAGAGAAACTACTGAGCATCAACAAGAGAGCAGAGTCTGTGACATTTTAACCTGGGGCTGTCCCCATCTTCCTCCCCTGATCAGTGTCCTGGTGGCCAAAAGCCAGCAGCCTTGCTGACAAAGAGATGTGACTGTGTTATGGGCTCCGTTAAAAACACAACACATCAAAACTTACACGACGCAGCAAAAGCAGTGGTTAGAAGAAAATTTATAGCTGTAAATGCCTATATTAAAAAAGAAGAGAGGTCCCAAATCAATACCCTAAATTTCCACTTTAAGGAACTAGAAAAAGAAGAGCAAATCAAACCCAAAGCAAACAGAAGGAAGGAAACAAGAAAGATCAGAGCTGAAATAAATGAAATAGAGAATAGAAAAACAATAAAGAAAACCAATATAATCAAAAGTTGGTTCTTTGAAAAGATCAACAAAGTTGGTTCTTTAGCTAGACACACTAAGAAAAAAAGAGAAAAGGCTTAAATTACTTGAATCAGGAATAAAAGAAAGGATATAATTACTGACCTAACAGAAATAAAAAAGATAATAAGGGAATACTAGGAAAACTATATGCCAACAAATTAGATGACTTCAATGAAATTGACAAATTCCTAGGAAGACACAATATATTGAAACTGACTGAAAAATAGATAATCTAAATAGAGCTATAACAAAGAGGTTGAATTAGTAATTTTTAAACTTTCCACAACAACGAAGCCCAGACCCAGATGACTGGTGAATTCTAAAAAACATTTAAAGAATTAATATCAATTCTACACAGTCTCTTTCAAAAATAGAAGAGGAGAGAACACTTCCCAACTCATTCTCTGAGGCCCCTGAAGTCAAACCAGGCAAAAACATCACAAGAAAAGAAAACTACAGACCAATTTCCATTATGAATAGAGACATTAAGATCCTCAACAAAATACTAGCAAACTGACTCTAGCAACGTATGAGAAGTTTTACTCACTATAAGCAAGTGGGATTTATTTCAGGAATATAAGATTGGTTAAGCATCTGAAAGTCAATCAATGTAACATACCATATAAATAAAGCCTCAACATCATTAATCATCAGGGAAGTGCAAATCAAAACCACAAGGAGATATCTTACCTCACCTGTTAGGACAGCTATCATCAAAACAAAAACAAAAACAAATGTTGGTGAGGACGTGGAGAAATTGGAACACTTGTACACTGTTGGTGAAATGTAAAATGTTGTAGCCACTATGGAAAACAGTATGGATGTTCCTCAAAAAAATTAAAAATAGAACTACCGTATAATTCAGCAATCCCACTTCTGAGTATATATTCAAAGGAAATTAAAACAGGATATTGAAAAGATATCTGTATTCCCATGTTTATTGCAACGTTATTCACAATAGCCAAGATATGGAAACTACCTAAGTGACTGTCAACAAATGAATTGATACAGATGTGATATATATATGTCACATGAAATATTATTCCAATTTCAATATCCAACGAAATATTTTTCAGCCACAAGAAAGAAGGAAATCCTGCTACTTACAACCACATGGATGGAGCTTGAGGGCATTACACTAAATAAGTCAGACAAAGAAAGACAAATGTTATATGATATTACTTATATGTGGAATCTAAAAAAGCTGAACTCATAGAAACATAGAGCTGAATGGTGGTTACCAGGGGCTGGGGGGTGGGGGAACTGGGGAGATGTTGGTCAAAAGGTACAAACTTCCAATTAGAAGATGAATAAGTTCTGGGGGTCCAATGTACAGCCTAGTGACTATAGTCAACAATACTGTATTATACACTTCAAAGTTGCTAAGAGACTAGATCTTAAATGTTCTCTTCACAAAAAAGAAATAATTATGTGAGGTGATGGAGGTGCTAGCTAAAGCTACGGTGGTAATCATATTGTAAAATATAAATGTATCAAATCAGCACCTTAAACTTACACAACGTTCTGTGTCAATTATACCTCAATAAAAACAAAAAAAAAAGGAACACTTGACCCAACACGGCCCCAATCTTCCCAATATATTCAACTTCAAAAGTGCCTGCAGGGGGCCGGCCCCACGGCCGAGTGGTTCAAGTTACACGTGTATGCGCTCAGCTTCAGCAGCCCAGGCTCACAGGTCCGGATCCGGATGTGGACCTACTCCACTCGTCAGCCATGCTGTGGAGGCATCCCACGTACAAAATAGAGGAAAATTGGCATAGATGTTGGCTCAGGGCTAATCTTCCTCACAAAAAAAAAGCGCCTGCCGAAGGCCTGAAAATTTTAAGAACTACAGTGGAGACTGTTTCAATCAGAGAAGCGCTTGTCCTGACTCTGTCACTAACCAGCCCTGGACCCTTGGGAAAACCACCTTTGAGTTCTAACCCTCCAACTCTAATATTCAGAGACTGGGTATCATAAAAAAAATATAAATCAGATCATGTCATCCTGCTGGTTGCCCTGGCCTTCAAGGTCCTGAATTATTTGACTTCTGCTACTCTCAGCCTCATTTTGACCACTGTCATCTGTGATCTTTTCCTGTCCTTCAACACACCAAGCCAGTTCCTCTCCTCGGAGCCTCTGCATTCCCAGTTCTCCATGCCTGGAGCGTGCCTCCCCCAGCCCTCCCCATAGCTGGCTCCTTCTCACTCTTCAGGCCTCAGCCCAAATACCATCTCCTCCAAGCTGATCCCATGATCATTCAAACAAAACACATGCCATCATCTTATTCTTGTCAGTCTCCGAAATTCACATTTATTTGTTTTCTTGCTTCCTACCAACCTTCTCGACTAAAACACAGGTTCCATGAGAGCACAGGTCTTAGAACAGGGCCTGGCACTTACAGGTTTTCAGTAATTATTTGTTAAATGAGTGAATGTTCTTAACTGAATGGGAACTGTATTAGCTAAGGAAGGATTCGTTTGTCTGATGAATTTATTAACACTCAGCAGGGACCTGAGTCCTGAGGCCACAGGCTGGATAAGATGCAAAAAGGTTGAAGGCAGGAAAACTACCCTGGCATCCACATCCCAGGAAGCAGCAGAGAAAAGGCTGCTACAAGCGCAAAGGGATTCTAAGGACCAGTCCCAGGCTGTCCCTTACCCCTGCAACACACACTCCAAACTCCACCTCCCAAGAGAAACAGCTTAGCAGCTGAGCTCCCAAAAACCACACCGTAAGATCCCAGACAGGGGGAAGGATCATTCTTTATAATTACTGTGTAGGAGCTTCAGTATGGCTCCCTACTGAGAGCAGTGAAGCAAGATGGACCAGAACAGACGGCTTATTAAATTATCCACTGCATCAACTCAGCGAGCACTTCCAAATGGCTTTCTTTCTTCTCCCTCTTTTTTTCTATCCATGAGTTTTTTAACGTTTGCTTTCTTCTCTCCACTGTTTAGGATTCCCCTTAGTGTTCAGATCCCTGCTTTCCTTCTGCCAGCTTCTGTCTTTTATCATCCACCTCCCTGAATCATTCATGCTGTGAGGGGGATGCAGCAAGAGTCCTGTTGCAGACCCGACCAAGCTTTTGAAGTAAGAAGCCCCACACTGAGTCTTGGTTCTTCTGTGTGGTCCTGGGCAAGCTATGAACTTCTCAGAGCTGTGGTTCCTCACGGGTAACACAGGAGTGATCACACAACTGCGTTGCACCCAGGATGGGTCAGAGCCCAGAGGTGAGGACATCAGCCTGCTTTCCAAACTGCCAACAGGAGTAACAATCGTGAGCTGTCAGGACCACATCAGCTGGATCTTTGCCCTTCGTCTAAGACACACAGTCATCTGCCAAGTGCTAGCAAGAGGTCCTCTGCCCCTGATAGCTCTACAGAAATGCTCTACAGAAGGGGGCTTCATTTTGACCAACGGGCACCCACTTTGAAAATGTAAGCAGATTGGTGAAAGAATGCGTCGTGGTAGCTACCAGTCACTCTCACTTTGGTGTGAATCTGGTTAAAAGCATTGTTTTCCTTAAAAGGGCTAGCTGAGCCCTGCCTGGATGAGGAAATGAATCTCTGGTAGCATCCCTTAGAAGCTGAGTGATCTCAAAGAAAACTCAAATTCTCTAATCCCCAGATTCCTCATCTATAAAATCAGGGTAATTAGTACCTACCTACCCCATTGAATCATCATTAGAATTAAGTATGAGCATAACACAGAAAAAAAGGCTGAACTTAGCTACTGCTACCATTACTAATAGTGACATCATTACTATTATTACTACTACTACCACCACCATCCCCACCAGCAGCAGCTGTCAATAAGCAGCATAGGGCCTTCATAACCTTGTTTGGAAAGATGTCCATCTTTGAAAGCCTCTTTCATATTATTAATCTATTGCTGTTTAGCAAATCACTCCAAAACTTAGTGGTCTAAAACAACAATAGTCGTTCATTTTGCTCTTGAATCTATAATTTAGACAGGACCTGGGGAGATGGCTCACCTCTACTTGATGTGACATCAGCTGGAGTAGCTCAAGTGGGGACTAGAGGATCTACTTTCAAGATAGCTCATTCACATTGCTGCAAAATTGGTGCTAGCCATTGGCTGGGAGCTCAGCCAGGGCTGTGGGACTCAGTTCCTCTCCATAAGTTGAATGGGCTTCTTTGACATGTGGTGACTGGGTTGCAAGAGTGAGCATCTTAAGAGCATATGATAGCAGGGCATTTTTATGACTAAGTCACATAGCGTCACCTCCTCTGTTCTCCATTTATCCAGGCAGTCGCAAAGACTCACCCAAGTTCAAGAGGAGGGGACATGAACTCTACCTCTTGATGAGGAATGTTAAGATCCTAGAAAAACATGTAAGATGGGAGAATTATTGCAGCCTTCTTTGGAAAACACAATCTACCACACTTCCCAGGTGTCACTTCCCAAGAGAGTCTTTCCTACTTCTTCACTGCAACCAGATATATTCCCTCCCTTTGTGTCCAACCTTCTTGTGGCACTTACATTACCCTGAATCTCTCAGCACTGTCCTTAGTTTTTTTTTTTAAATATGCAAAATAACTGGCACAGAGATGGTGGTAGAAGAAGGAAACAGCAATGCTTCACAATTTGATCCTACTGTCACTCTTTGGACACAGACAACTCTGAAATATAAACTCATTCATCTAAAACCTCTCAAACTCTCAATTTCTTCATTTGTGAAGCATGGAGTAATAATTACTACACCTCAGTGAGTTTTTCGAGAGTATTAAGTTAAACAAGTCAAACTTCATGAAGCACTTAACACATATTGGTAAGCCTGGCTTCTAGGTCTTAGCACAAAAATGTGAGCTATTATTATGAGGCCACAAAGCTGGAATTTGCAACAACTCACACATAAAATAGATTTATCTTACCCAAAGAACACCCTTGTGTTATAACCGAAGTTAAAGGTGGAGAAAATATCAAGGGGTGGAGTAGAAGAGGAAAGATATTTTAAATATTTATGGCACAACTTTTCAAGCCTTTCACACAGAGATAGGGCTTATATGGCATCTCCAAAGTTGAGGGGTAGGGGAAGCAAGTGGTTACCACAGATGTTGGGAAGGGCATGAATGAGTCTAGAGACATGAGCCAGTCTGAGGGGCACGAAGGACCCTGCAGAGTACAGAAGGCTCTGCTGTGCTAAGCCAGACCGCACAAGGAGGCAGAGGATGTTTCAGGCCGCTTCCAGCTCTAAAAGTCTCTGCTCCTCCATTAACAGAGGTTCTTTTGTTTTCCAGCAACAAAATCTGACTTTGTCTTCAATCACAAGGGTAACTTACTGGAAAGGTGCTGGAATATCAAGAAAGGCAGGAGGCAGGTCGGCTCCAGATGCCCGGGCAGCAGAGGGGACGGGTGTGGGCCATCTTAAGAGTACTGCCATTACGGGAACTCAGCTCCAGGGACCACCAGGTCAGTCTTTCCATTCCAAGCTTCCAATGCTCAGCATCTTGCCTTGGATTAACCAGCTACAGCCAGGGCAGCAGGGTCCCGTGGTATGGGAGTGGCTGCTGTTAGCTCATCAAAGGTGCAGCTATGCCAAGTCAGGCAGAACCCACATATCTACTCAGTTCCAGCCTTGGGTCCCAGCTCTGAATGCCTACATCTCCTCACCTGGATACTGCATGCCATACTCAGTTGAGACCCACTCAGAGATACTCTCTGAACCAAAGCAGAGCCTAGTTGAGGGGTGAGATTTAGCAGTTTTGGCCTTCTAATAGGAAGAGAATGAGACAAAGCAGCAGAAAGAAGTGGGAGTGGTCGAGAAACCCTGCTATGGAAAAGGCCCTTGCTACCTTCCTCCTTCTCCTTCTCCATTGTCACAAGAACAGCCCTGCACTGGGTGGGAGCCTGGGGGACCCAGAAAAGATCACCAAAACATGTTTCTTACTCATCTACCATGTGCCAGACAGTGTGTTTCGTGCTACAGATACAGAAATGAATAGACACTGTTTCATGGCAGACAATATGCTTAGTCGATAAGACCCCAACTGGGAATGACAGAGACAGGGTTACAAATTCCAGCTCTACCTCTTCTGCACTGTGTAACCTTGGCTCTACCTCCTCAAGCTGCAGCGAAATTCAGCTAATAATTGGGCCTACCTTGTAAGTCATCATAAGGCTTAAATGAGAGAAGGTAAATAGAGCCCCCACACAGTGCCTTATACCTAGTGATCCTTGTGTCTACATGGCTATGACTGTGACTATAACAAAAGAAAAGAGCACTTCCTTGTCACTTTTACCTGTTAGAACCACTGGAGAAGTCACTTTTCTAGGGTAAAGGCTGATTTCCTGCCCAGAGAGATCCTGCACAAACATCAGAATCCTCTGTTAAAACCTATTAACAATGCAGCCCCTCACCTCACTCCCAGATGATCTGATTCAGGAGATCAAGAGAAAGGTCTAATCTGCATGTTAATCCACCCCTCATAATCTTAGTGATTTTGATGCACAATTAATATGAGTACCAGTGTTCTAACTAGAAAATGCTCTTACTTTAAGGCAAGGAAACTGACAGCCATGGAAAGGAAATAATTCGACTTCAATCTCACAATGAGAATTACTAGGCATATTAATTTTATGTTGGTACATAACAAATTACCACAAACATAGTGGCTTAAAACACAAATGTATCATCTCAGTGTTTCTGTAGGTAAGTCTGGGCACATCATGGCTGAGCTCTCTGCTCATGGTTTCATCAGACCGAGATTAAGGTGTTGGCTGGGCTGCCATCCTTTCTATAACTCCAGTTCCTCTATCAAGCTCACAAGGTTGTAGGCAGAATTCAGTTCCTCGAGGTTGTAGAACTGAGGTCCCCATTTCTTGCTGGCTGTTGACCAGGGGTTACTCTCAGCTCCTAGAGACGGTCTCCTGTCCTTGCCATGTGGCCCCCTCCATCTCTGAAGCCACCAATGGAGGATCTTTCTCACACTGAATCTTCCTCATGCTTTTAATATCCTGCTTCCTCCAACTCTAACATTTAGACCCAGATTTAAAGGGCTCATATGGTTATATGAGGCCCATCCTTTTGATTAACTCAAAGTCAACTGATTAGTAACCTTAGTTACATATGCAAAATCCCTTTTTCCACATAACATAACATAACCATGAGAATGATAGGCCATGATATTCACAAGTTTCGCCCACACTCACGGGAAGGAGATTATACAAGAGTAAGGGTCATTGTAGAATTCCACCTACCACACTGGGACTATTATCCAAGATTTTGGCAAAACACAACCTCATCTGTCATCTCAAGTCACCACCCCTTCAGATTACAGCAATAGCTTCCTAACTCCTCTCCCTAAATCCACATTTGTCCCTCAAAACCAAATAATACAAGAAAAGCTCATCAATTTAAAATGTAGCTATAACTGTTAATTCAAGCCACTCTAAGAAAGTAGGTTATAGATTCTTTGAACTTTCCTTGATGTATCTACGTGAAAGATGGACAGTCTAGCTCACTCACCAACCTTGGCCTGCATCCAGCAAACACCCCTAAGATGGGTCTTAAACTGACCATCCAAGACAACCACTTACAAAATCAAGCACTCAAACAGAATCAGGAAAGCAGGCAAAGGAACCTAACCCGCTGCCCCATCCCAGCCTAATGCATATGTACATTATCCCATTTAAGAGTCAAAGCAACCTTATGAAATAGACATTCTGATTCCCATTTTGTAGATAAAGAATTTGATATTTTAGTCATGTAACTTGCTCAAGAAAAACATAAGTAGCAAGAGGCAGCACCAGGATTCAAACCTAGGTCACTCAGGTTTCAAACCACCGGTTCTATCCACAGACCCAATATCAGTAAATGTTGGTTCTTACTCTGTGACTTCAGCCATACAATGTTGTTAAAGAAAAAAAAAAAAACTCAACCAGCAAAACAGGGCAGTGTCCCTCATGCAGTCTAAAAAGTAATAAAATACTACATTTTGTTCTTGCCCTAAGTAAAACTAAATCTCTCCAACAGTGTCAGATGTATTACTAATTACACAATTACATTATGCAGTCGTGGCTGGTAATAAAATTCTTGGAGTGCTTTCAGCAAATTCAAGTTGGGAGAAAATAATGGTTTGTTTTAAAATTATTTACTAAATTAAGCAATTCTTTACTCAACATTGTTTTTAATAATTCAAGAACAGGATGTTTTATTATGAACATTTTCTGAAAACAAGTTAAAAAAATAATTCCATTCTTATTAGTATGCATGTGGTTGCTCCAGTAAGGGATTTTTCTTTTTAAAATTAATATCCCTGCTCTGCCAGGGAGTGGAGAGTTTTTCACCCTTTCTAAGATTCTTTCAACTGGAATTAAGTTGCCTCTTCATCCTGCCCCCAGAATTTGCAGAGCTGGGGAGGAAAGGCCACAATTTCATTTACTTCCCTCAGTAGGTGACCACAGATGTTCACAAACCCTTGAGAGGAAGGGAAAATTGAGATGCCATGACAGAATTTTTTACTCCTTTCCAAAGATAACTTCAACATCTCCCATATCACATGCTCGTCTGCAATGTGACTGTGACACCTCTCCTCCAAAAGTGGAGTCTACTTGATCTCCTTGAATCTTAGTGGGCCTGTGACTGTGTGGACCAGTAGAATATGGCAGAAGTGAAGTGGGCTCAGCCTCTCACTCATCTGGCAGCTTCCGCTTTCTTCCCTTTGGAACACTCACCCTTGAGATGCTGCCTCTCAGAACCCAGCCACCATGCCGTGAGACATCCAGGCCACATGGAGAGACCATGTGCAGGCATTCTGGTTGACAGCCAACCTCAACTGCCAACCATGTGAGAGGGCCATCTTGGATATCCGGTCCAGTTGAGCCTTTAGATGCCTGCAGCCCCAGCCACTGTCTGACTGCAGACACACAAGCAACCCCAAGCAAGAACCACCCAGCTGAGCCCATTCAACCCACAGAAATGTGAAAGATGATAAATTGTGATTTTAAGCCACTGAACTTTGGGGAGGCTTGTTATGCAGCAATAGATAACCAGACACTCCTCCAATTAGTCATATACGTGAGCCAAGATGAGACGTGGCCCTTAAGTGAGTGACTGTGTCTCCATGAAGGAACAATTAGAAGTTTCTTGCTCTTCTTTGGGCCTCTGTTTTCCGATCTATGAAACACAGAGGTAGGGCTAGATCAGGGGTCATAACCTAGAGGTCATCAGGGGTCGTCACCAGTTAGAGACGATATTTTTAAAAACCTGATGGAAGCTGCACATTTACACATGATGAAGCCACACTGGCTAACTAAAAACCAAGTTTCCTTGTTTTGGGCTGGAATTATACAACCAGTGTGTCAACACTGTTCCCTTCTGCTAGTCAGAAGCTGGTTAGCAGTCACATATGGCCTTGATAGTTAAAAATAAAATAAAGAATTAAATACTGCTTAATTCATGCAGTTTGTTCAGTATGAAAAAAATATTTCAACATGTGAGCCTCCTTGCTAAGAAAGGAATTCTCAAGGATGAAAAAAATGGTAATGACTGGGCAGTAAGACCTGTGAGAATGCTAACAGCTATCATGTATTGACCACTTACTGTGGACTAGGCCACACATTGTGCTGAGTGTCTTACAAATATTTGTTCATCTGATCCTTCAAATACCCCGTGAAGTAAGTACCATTACCATCCTCATTTGACAGAAGAAAAAACTGAGGATGAGGCACAAACTACGTTATGTAAAGCCATACAACTAGTGAATGGCAGTGCCAGGATTCAAATCCATCAGATTCCAAATTCTGCATAATACTGGCTCCCCAAAAATCTATATTTGTGTCTAACTCAAATCAAATGTTCCAAAAGATTATTTCTTTCGCTTACCTTCCCATTAGACAATCTGTGTCAGGAGGACTGTTGGTGTTTGAACACGTGCACAGGACTTTGTCACAGCATGAAGTAGTAGGACTAGGTATTTCACAAGACTGGTCAACATACCTCAGGAATGAGCTCTCACACACTGCTTGGGGGGCAGAGTGGAATGTCCAAATTGGTACCAACCCTTTGGAGACTTGTCTCAACATTTAATAATGTTGAAGATATGACTATACCATATTCCTAGGCAAATGCCCCAGAAAAACTTATGCACATATAACAAGGAGGTATTTACATGGAAGTTTGTCACAGACTGTTGGTTATAGCAAAAACATAGAAGCTAACTAAACATCCATCAACAGCAGAATGGAAAAGTAGACTGTATATTATTGTCATATGAAGGATTACTATACAGCATTTAAAGTGAATCAACTAGAACTACATGTTTCAATATGGATAAACACCAGAAAAATATTAAAGGGACAAGGCAAATTGCAGAATGATACATACAGGATGATTCCATTTCTATAAAGTTATACAAAATGCAAACTTTACATTTTGCTTATGCATACGTATAAAGATAGGGAATATAGAGTCATTGTGGAAATAAAAACTTCAGTCATGATCATGGTTAGCTCTGGGAATGGAAGAGGATGGGGAAAGTCCACACATGAGGATTATATTTTATTTGTAATCTTTTATTTCCCAAACTTGCTGGTAAATACATGGGTGGTCATTATATTGTCAGTTCATTTGGGATGCTTGAAAGATTTCCTAATTTTTTTAATTGCTTGGAGCCCCAACTTTCACACAATACCTGGCCTTTTGGCCTTGAGAATCTTCTGCTCAGCCATTTCTCCCCTGACCCTACCCTCAACTCCTAATCAGGGTCCCCTGCTTTCTTTCAATCAAATCATGCTATTTACTTAGAGCTTAAAATGCAAACAATCCTGAGACAGTTTGCATTTTAAAAGAAGACCCAAGTAGGAAGGGCTTTCAAGACCTAAAGAAGTAACACTATAATGGTGGGATGATTCTCACTGGGTCCTGCTGGGCATCTGCTCAGATCATATTCAGTCATTCTACAAATATTTACTGAGTACCTGCTAACTGCCAGGGACTCAGAGGCTGCCATGTTGCACACCTCTAAGGGAAGATGGCACCCCTGCAGTTGTGTTCTGCAGGCTCTGGGCCCCAGGTTCTGTGGGATACAACAGTGACAAGGCATAAAAGGGCCAAGACCTGTTCACATAGGTAACCAAACGGAATGAGAGAATATTCAGTCATAGATGATCTTTAATCTCCAGCTGCCTCATTTTACCAAATGGGGAAACAGAGGCCCAGAGAGGGGGCTGGAGCCACCTAAGGTCAGAGCAGATTAGGGATGAGACTCAGATCTCTGGACTCCAAGCCAGTGTTCATTTCTCTGCCCTATATTGTCTCTTTCTACACTCCATGAGGCTGTTTCTGAGCAGAGTAGACAGATGGAGTAAACAAATAAGAAGGAAAAAAGAATTACCTGTACTCCTTTCCTCAAAATAATACCACTTCCCTCCTCACCTTCTTCGTTTCACCACCTCCCCTGGCTTTTAAGCAGCAGGTGCTAAAAGGATGCAATTGATTCCAATGCTTGTCACACCCTTGCTGTGGACCCAGTGTTACCACTAATCACCCACTTGACAAAGTAGGCAGCTATCCCAGTTGCAACAGGACTCAGCCAGGCAAACAGCTCTTCCAGAAGTAGGCTGGGGAGAGAGGGAAACAAAGGCATGAGGAAGAGAGAAGAGCCCAGAAGGCAGCCTTCTCACTCCAGCTATGCCATTCACAAGCTTTCCCCTCTCTGGGCCTCCACTTGATCACCAGGTTCTAAGATAACAGTGTCCTAGCTTTTATCAATGACAAGTATCACCAATGTGAGTTTACAACCTTGAGTCACACACACAACATAACCTGATTATCACTAGATAATCTGCCTGAATTTAGGCCCTAGAAAGCAGCAGAACAGGTCAAAGCTATCTGTGACTTGTGATGTCCTCCATCGGTTCCCCGTTCTTCTGGGACGTGTGCCCTGATTTCCCTTCTGAAAACCATATTCTCCACCATTCTCAGTCAATAGGCTTTGGAGAGAGCTTCACCCCTAATTCCATGTGTGTATCATAGAACCCATACCCTAACCCAATCAGACCACCCTATTCCCTCTTGATGTAGCAAATTGTTCATGAGCGGACATGTGTCTGAAGCAGAGCCAATGAAAGAAACTGCCTTTTGCTGGGAATGCTGGAGTGGAAGAGATGCTCTTCCCTGCTGGATATAAAGCTGAGAAGATGGTAGGTCTTGGGTTTCTGCTCTCATCTTGGAACCTGAATGCAAGCTTAAGCAGCAGAAAGTGGAGCCAAGAGATGGAGAGAAATAAATTGTTTCCCAATGATATCATTTGAACCCCAGTTTCAAAACCATCCCTGAAGCCATCCCTATTCCTGGACTTTAAATGCCCTGAACCACTAAATTTTATTTTTTACTTACGTGAGATGAGTTTTCTGTCACATACAATTGAAAGAATACTAAATGACACACTGTCCCACACAGGAAGATCTTTGGGCCCATCTTTGATTGCCTTCGGTGATGAGCACCACTCTTCCTCTTAGTATTTCTTCCACACTTATTTTTTCCTTGCCTCTCCAAGCCACTCCAAAGGAGACATCAAGACACAGCTGAGAGAAGAGCGGAAATGACAGATGTGAAGAGTGAGACCATCCACAGCTGCAGGGCTGGCTGACATTTATGGGAAGTGTTAAATCACTAGGGTCTTCCAGGTTGTTTAATATCATATATTGATTTGCTTTTGTTTCCCTGAAGGGAAGAAGGATTTGACTAACAGCCAATGTTCCCACGAGAGCAAGTGCCAGAAGGGTTTTACTGAACACAGAAGAATGGAAAGCCAGAAAAGAAAAGAAAAAGGGAAGAATGATGGGTTGTAAAATTGGAAAATAATATGTACTTCACTGGGGCTGACACGGCCCTGAACAAGCAGGTGAAGAAGTTGAAATTTATCTTGGGCACCTTGCCACTTCCTCTAATAGCTTCTGTTACCTCCTTCCTACTTCACTGCTCCTCTCCCCAAGGGGGCGCCATCTTGATATACCCAGAAAACAAAGATAATTAGAGTTGTTCTTAAGTACTTTTTGCACATTCAGCACTTGGTCCATTCACATACTCTCATCTATCGATCTAATAAGTATTTGTTAGGCGTCTATTTTATGATGGGATAATCTTTTTTATCGTTGTTCCTTTTAGAAGACAATTTGAAATTGTAATTATATTTGTAATTGTAATTTAAATGGCTAAATCCTTTTGATTTCTGTGAGCATCTGGTCCTCACAGCGTCCCCAGGTGGTAAGCACAGGAGAAACTGTTCTGCCGGACACGGAAGGAGAAACAGGATGTCCCTGTATCTCTGCTCCTCGTACAGAGCAGGCGCCTGGTCAGCAGTTTGCAAATGAATTACATGCACGTCCTTTTCACAGAATAGGGAACAGAAACTCCAAGAGGAGAAGCAAGCAGCCCAAGTGAAAGTGAGATGGATTAGAACCCTGGTTTTTTAACACTTCTTTAACCCAGTACTCTCTCTCCACTACATTCTAACCCATACTACCAGAACTCTACTCCACTGTAGCCCGGCAGGCTGCAGTTTGGGGGGATTTTTTTGGTGGTGGGTGGTGGATTTCATTGCTAATTTATCAATTTTTTTCCAGTTTTATTTAGCTATAATTGACAAACCACACTGTATAAGTTTAAGGCGTGCAACATAATGATTTGACTTACATATATCATAAATTACCACGATGTTTAGTTAACATCTCATAAAGACACAAAAAAGAAAAAGAAAACAATATTTTTTCCTTGTGATGAGAACTCTTAGGATTTACTCTCTTAACTTTCACATATACCATACTATAGTTAACTATAGTCATCATGTTGTATATTACATCCCTTATTTATCTCATAACTGAAAGTTAGTTCCTTTTGACAGCCTTCATTCAATTTCCCCTACCCCTACCCCCTACCTCTGGCAACCACAAAGCTGATCTCTTTTTTCTATGAGTTTGTGGGGTTTGGGTTTTTTTTCAAGGTTCTTTCTCTATCTGACCTATTTCATTTTGCATAATACTCTCAAGTTTCATCCATGTTGTTGCAAATGGCAAGATTTTCTCCTTTTTATGGCTGAAGAGTATTCCATTGTGTCTGTGTGTGTGGATATCTCACAACTTCTTTATCCACTCATCCTGGCTGCAGTTTTACAAAATATTTAGAAGTGTGGCCACCCAGCCCAGTCTCCCAACCTCCTCTCTTTCCTCCATCCCAGCTGGAGAGGAAGTAACAGGCCACACAGAAGTCATGCACAATATTTTCTGCCAAACCTATGCCCCATGGACACCACACCAAAGAGGGAAACAGGAGAGGGGCTGATAATGTCAACTTCCTCCTGGATCCACTGCCAGGTTTCCTTTTGCCTTACTCAGATCTCACTTTCTGGATGCTCTCAGTGTCATCAATATCATCGCTGCTGATGTTTATTGAGTGTTTACTATGTCTCAGGCACCATCCCAAGCCATCTCACATGTATTATCTCATTTAATTCACCTACAGCTTACGAGGCTATGATATAGTGATGAATAATGATGAATTATTCTGTCTGCCAGTGAAAGAACTGAGGCTCAGAGATAGCTGCAAGCTCATGTAGCTACTAATTGGCAGAGTCTGGATATGAATTCAACCCTCTCTAATCCTGCTTCCTCCCACCAGAGCCTGAACTAAGCAATAGGCAGTAAAAAAAATAAAAGACATCATATTTTCCAGTGCAGGCAGCCCTTGACTTCTCATCTGCTTCACTTTTTTTCCTCTGTAGCAAACTTGCTGTGTGACTTTGGGCAAGTCACTTATCTCTCTGGGTTTTGATCTCTTCATCTGTAAAAGTGAAGAGCTGAACTAGAGCTATCTGGCCTTGAAGTGTCCTTCCAGAATCTAACATTCCCTTTTCAGATTCCTTCCTTCCTCTGCCACCCAAAGCATGCTCACCAAATGCCACCATTTTCCTTTGGGGAATGAAGAAGACCATGGTAAAAATGAAAAATACCTAGTATTGCCCCTTTTCAGAAATCCTTAAATGAGATTCATCAAGAATTTTGTTGTAGGAAATCATAGAATCTTAGAGTCAAGAAAACATTCTAGTTAGAAATTAATTTTTAAAAATCTAATACCTATCCCTTATTGAGGCACTTCACTGATTATTCCGTATATTGTTTCACTAAACCCTCAAGCAACCCTCTAAGATCTGGGCTCACATCATCAACACTGTACAGAGGAAGAAATTGAGGCACAGGGTGGTTAAGCAATTTGCTCAAGGTTATGCAGCTCGTAAGTGGTGAAGATGGACTTGAAGTTCGACTGGACTTTACTCCAAAGCATCTCTCAGCAATCTTCTCACCCAAGTGTCCAACCCAGAGCAGAAACTGTCTCTGAAAATCCCAATTAACAGTCTCTGCCTGAAGACCTGCAATAGTGAAGAATCTCTACAATATGTAGCCTTTTAGAAATGGAGATCACAAGCAAACAAAACCTGTAGCCTTGGTCCCAATTAAAGAGAGAAGAGAGGCATGTGAGCCTCTTTCTGAAGTGGTCCACCAAAAGCAGAAAGTGCTCTGCCTTCCTTGTGGTGTGATACCTGCTTGTAGCAAAAAAGGTGCTCAAAAAATGAAAAACATTGTTTTACGTGCACCAGTTGGTCTCCTGTGCAATGTCAATATCATTAGTCTAATCAACGATTAAAAGGCAGGTCACCAGGACGAGCATCAATAGACCACTGCATTAGACAGCATTTCTTGCCTCTAAGCAGAGACAGTTATGACACTGGTGACTCCTATGGCAACTACCAGGACAGGAAGGCAGCTTATGGAAGAATCTTGCCTCAAAGACCAGACCTCCTAGTCCTCTCCCCAACTTTGAAAACCTGCACAGCATTACAAATGCTGATCTCTCTTCTCTCCGCCTGTCCACATCTTCTCGGGTCCAGATAGTTCCAATCCCTGTTATAATGCCTTGCCAGAGTCTTCCAACTCCTGCTGGCTTAGCACTTCATTGCATTCTGATTCTCTTGTGGGATAACCTTACCCTCTCCACCAAAGAATGTTTGGTTCTAGTTCTAGCTCAGTGATGTGACCTTGGGCTAGTTACTTTCCCTCTCTGAACCTCCGTTCTTCATCTATAACAAAGTGGTTGGATAAAGAATGGCAGATCAACTTTATTTCATCAGCTTCCTCCATTCATTTGCTAGTGGCTGTCTGGAAGTCAATGCTAAGATAGATTATGAGGCCAACTCTGAACTCAGTGTAAAAGACTATTAGGTGATGCTGCCATGGGCACAAGAGGGGTGAGAAGCAACCTCTGTGCTATGTTGTGACCATCCATGGGCTAGAAGATATCTGAGGTTCTTCTGCTCTGACAGTTTGTCATTTCTCTTCTTTTGTATCCACAATATTAAGAGTACATTCAGTCAAACTTTCTCAAATTTTACAACAAAGTTTCCCAAATGGCAGAAGTGAATTAGCTAACACATACTCCCAGGAGACAAATGGAGTAAAGATATAGAGAAAAGCATAATGAAGGAGTCACTGGTTCTAGGCTTACTAGATCAGCCCCTGCAAAACCAGCTGGACTGTATTTCCCGTCTCTGGTTGCCTTGAGATTGCCTGTTATATTCTTCAATAAAACTTCCTTTCTCCGAACTAGACTGAGTTGATTGTTGTTGCTTGCAACCAAATTAACTCTGCTCTTACCAAGAGCCTATAATAGTCATCACTCACTGAGCACTTACATGTACCAGGCATTGTGCTAAGAGCTAGACTTCATTTCATTTAGTCTCCATTATCATCCTATGAAGTAGGCATTATTATCCCTATTCCACACATGGTGAAATTGAGATCCAGAGAGGTTAAGTCACTTCCTCAAGCTCGTAAGTGCCAGAGTCAAGATCTGGTGACTCTAGCTAACCACGAGGTCTGTGTTTCTAACTTCTACATTTGCAAAACAGCTTCCAAATTTTACTCCTGTTAATCTTAATCTTTAAAGGAGGAGGGGGTGCCAAGGCTAACCAGTACTACAGAATGTGCCATATTTATTCTGTGACCTCACATGCCTCTTGGACACGGTACCATATGCTCTTGAGGATGCACGTGTGCCAGTTGGAAACACAGAAAATCAAATAGGTCGATGAAGTCTTATTTATGAAGGGCTCTTCTGACATCTTTTCAGAGAACAATTTTGGATAGTTTTGGAAAGGCAACCAAAAGTATTTTATATGCTTATTTATTTGGGAGCGATTTAGAAGTGGTAACATTTAATTCCTTCTCCCATTTTTTTAACCAAGAGTTTGATTTTAAGACATCAGGTTGGTGAGCTGAGCAATAAAATGTGCCCGAGAGTGGAAAAATAGTAGGCTATTAACGAGTGCCTTCAAATTAATCTGAGGATATTTCCAACATGGAAATGCACCTCTTAACACCCTTATCTTTTAGGGCCCGTGCACCTGGCTGTGGAAGAGATTTACACTTGCAAATTCTAAGCTCTAACAGAGTAATATTTCTGCCTCAACCAAGCTTCAAGCTGTTCTTCAAAAAAATAAAAAGAAAAGAAAAGACTTTGTTGTATTTGGAATTGAGATTTGTTTGATGCAAAGAGGTGGCATTCGCCAGGATGAAGGAAGAGAGAGTATTTAAGGACTGGCATAAAAAACTGGAAGAGTTGATCATTCATGGGACTTCAGAACAGACCCAGTGGGAAAAATACTTTTCTATTTCTGCCCATTTAGTTTGTTGTTATTATTTTGTTTGGTAGGGCTGAGTTTGGGTTCAGCCAAAAGAGTCTGCAGGTTCCCTCCAGGTGAGAGGAAGGAAGCATAATAAGAACTACAGAACAATTGCAGCTGTTTATTAAATATGTACCATAAGCCCAGCGCTGTATTAACTCTCTACTTTGCATTATTTCATTTAGCTTTAATCCTCTCAGCAACCTAGAAGAGAAGTCTTATTATTACTACAATTTTACAAATGATGAAAATGAGAGGCGGATAGACTCAAAAACTTGCCCAAAGTCATACAGGTAGTAAGTGGCAGAGCTGGGACATTCTGAGCCCAGAGGTTGCCCTCCTGGTTGCTTTGTAATGCTGCCACTATGGAAAGGTCCCCCAGGCCCCAGAAGAGACAGTCCTGACCTCTGCCAGCACTGGAAAGGAGACCCTGGGCTCCAGTGCAAGGCACACCTGCTCTGTAGTATTCTCTTTTCCTCCAAGGACCTCACAGACTTGGGGTCCTTTACAGCTGAAAGAGACTTTGAAAGATATATCTACTCCCCTTCCCCACTCCGTTTTACCATGAAGTCACAGAGGCCCAGAAAGTCAACATAGCCTGTCCGAGGTCAGAAGCAAGAGCACTGTCTCCAGGATCATCCTTTCCTCACCTCCACATGTCTACTGCTTACTCCAACACCCTTTTCCACCTGGGACTACCGATCATAGCACACCTACATTCAATGGGATTCCTCTATTCCCACCTCCCTCATCAAAACTCACCCATCCAGCGTCCTGACACCATAAGTTTCTGCTAGTTGAAACTGTTATGTTGAAAAACTGAAATAATCCTAGAATGTCAGAGTAGGAAAGTCTTGAACACATAATCTTATCCATTTCCCTCATTTTAAAGATGGGAAACAGTGTCCTGGAGAAGAGAAGCTGCTTGTGTCCGTGAACCTCAAGGATGCGGCATGCGGGATTGGAGGACAGGAAGGAAATAAGTCAGAATCTCTTTTATACTCATTTTTATGTTGAAATTGAGAAAGACATTAAACTTTACTACTACATAATATGCATAATATGGTTTCCTCAGTCTGAGGTCAGGAGGTCACTTATTATCTAAAGTACATGATGGGGCCTGAAAGAAGAACGGAGTTACACAGCTCAGGGGAGTCAAACGTGGGCCCCTCTTGTTTGCTTGGTTTGAACGCATTGAAATTTATGTGCTCCAGAATGTTACGAAGGTTGTTAATTTATAAAAGAAATAAGATTGCTAAATAGTGGAATATTTATACTACTTTATAATGAGATAGGAAGTACTCATGAAAATCTTCAGTGCCCCACTGAGATTAGCTGATTATTTTATGGGAAAATATTGAAGAGTTGTTGAAATTAAAGTTAAGCTACCCAGTTTTTTTATAAAAAATTAGAATCTTCCAAGTTTGCTTTAAAAAAAAAAACAACTCTTGCTCTGGAGAGAGCATTTTGAAAACAGATGTTGGAAATGTTTCCCCATTATATATTGCCTAAATTATGTCCTGAATAAAAACTCTACTTCCTAACCTGTTTAAAAGTATTTCTAATGAAAAATTTCAGTGGTTTTAACCCAGTTTTAGAAATAAGCCAACTGACATCTAAGAAGGCATAAATTTACGAGCTAAATTTCAAACAAAACCTTTTCATAAAGTGGTGGATAGAATTTTAAAATGAACATCATGATTTACAAAGTACATCTAATCATACGCTTCTTCTAACTGGATCAACATATCTCTGTGCAGTATCTTTTTGATTTTTGAGAGTAAGTAAAAATCAAGTGTCAAAATAAATTGTATTTGGACAAAAATTCATAAATATCAAAGTCTTAAACCAAGATTTAAAAAAAAAGCATAGTGAAGCATAGTTCAACCACATTGACCTCCCTAAAACATTAATAATATTTAACTATTTTACATGCTATCTGAATAATAATATTTAACTGAGAGCAAAAAAGATTTTGCTTTTATTTTTAAATGTTTTATTTCTACTCTCATGCTTTTAAAATTTCTATTTGCTGTCTGTTTTATAATGTACCAAATATCTAGTACAGTAGAATGTGAGCGTGATTTTAAAATAAATATGCATATATTTGAGATGTGTGGTCAACAATATTTTGCTGAGAGGGAAACTGATCCAGAAAGTTGGCGGCTTCTGGTCTAAAGGTTCACAGCTGGGGATGTGGAAACCCAGGGCCCAGAGCACTCCTGGCCTCCAATCATCTCTGCCAGAGTCAGAGCAGCTCAGCTTCAGATGCCAAGTTCCTGCCATGGCAGCGGGCAGATAAGAACAACTAAACCATTTGAGTTCCCTGAATCCAGAGAAAACCCCAAGGGTCACCCTCTGGCCCTATCTCAAGCCTAACAGGCTACGAGCTCTTTGAAAACCTTCACAGAGTTCAAAATTTCGTGCCAAGCAGGTATCCAGTCACAAAAATCCTCTCCTTGAAAGTCGTCAAAATTTTCCCCTTGCCCAAAGTTTACAGTCCATGGACCTTTCCCCATTTTCCATGGGGTCTCTCTAACTAAACATAGAGTAAATCTTACAAGAGGAAATTGATTGCAGACTTTGGAGTACATCAACCCAATGGAAGTGTAGGTAGCCATTAAAATAAATAGATAGATATATAATTATTTATATGATGTAGAATTATGTCCATCATAAAGCAAAAAAAGCTTATGTACAGGGTATATACAAAATATATGTGCAGAATAGCTCCCCTCAACAAACACACACACACAATTCTAACTATAGTTTCTCTGAGTAATGGATTTAGGGGCAATTTATTTTTCTTATTGCTCACCTGTATTTATTTTCTACTATAAACTTGCAGCACTGCATTTAAAAACTTGTGGGCTTTTTTTTAATTGAACTGATCCAAATAAACATTTCCACTGAAGAGCCCCTGATAGGGGTTTTACTTACAACAATGAGATTGACAACAACTACCCTTTATTACTTAGGATGGCAGTTTTGTTTAAAAAGCCCTTTTTAGTCCATTATCTCTTTCAACCTTTACAACACGGTGATATTTCCAAAGCACCACCTGAAATTGTCTCTCCCCTCCGCAAAACCCTTTCTAAGACTATCCACTATTACAGGAAAAAAAAGTCCAAAATCATTTGTATGACATTCAGACCTTTTATAATCTGACCTTATCCTACCACTTCAGCTTCATCTCCTTCTGCTTCTCCCCATCATGCATATTCTAGCCACCCTGTTCCTGCCTTCTCCATACACTTTCCTGCCTTTTTTTATGCTTTTCTCTCTAGAATGCCCTTTCTGTATGTTCTGCTTTGTAAACTCCTGTCAGTTCTTTAAAATACAGATCAAATATTTCTCTATTGAGAAATATTCCTCACGACTTCCATTCTCTCTATCCTCATAGCTCTTTCTTTCGTTTTTCTTTTACAAAATGCTTTCCTGAGGGGGCAGCAAATCCCTCAAGAACAAAGGCCCTGTTTATTCAATTCTGAATTCTCAACAACAAGCACAATTCCTGGCACATAGGAAGAACTCAATAATAGTAGCTCCCTTAGGGAAAAGAAAGGCACCCTGCACAAGACATAGAGAGGAAAAAGTTAGAGTAAGGTGGTGTTCCCAAGGCACCTGGCCAGACCTGATAAGGGAAATCTCAGTGTGGTTCAACATTAAGTGACAAGACAGATCCAAGAAGGAAAAAAAAAATCTGCTGCTATGTTTAAGCCATCCCATCTAATCAGGACCACCTCAGATGGTCTCTGTCCTCTGACGACAAGTCAGAAATTGGATCCTTTTCATGCAAGTTTGCGAAGCCAAAAGACTTGGCGGGAGCTCTCCATGGTTCTGAAGCTGTTACGCTCTCATCTACCCATTTCCCTCCACTCATCCAATAAGGGATTATTGGTGTCCTTCTCTAATAGGATTGTTCTAGGCTCTAGATTATAAATGCAGTGATCGTTCTGCCTTCTTGGAATGTACATTCTAGTTGTAGACAAAAACACTAAACACAGAAAGAAAAAAAAATCTATACCTAATTCTGATAAAGGCTATGCAGAGAATTAGAATAAGCTGACACAATAGATGAAAAGTGGCTGCTTTAGATGGGATGGTCAGAAAAGGCCTTTCTGAGAAGGTAACATTAAAGATGAGTCTGGAGAAAATAATCTGCCAGCCAAACTAAGAGCATTCCAGGCAGATAAGACACCCTAGGGAGAAGGAGGTAGGTATGTTCAAGGAACAGAAACAAAGCCTGTGTAGCTGCAGCATGGTGAGTGAGGGGAACAAGACTGGGGAGAAAAGAAGAGGCATAATCAAATAGGGCTTTTTATGCTAGGGTGAGAGATTTCAAATCTTTCCAAATGTGGTAAGATAATCTTGCTAAGGAGGACTTTCCAGGCAGGGTCTACAGAGGACTGGAGGGCTTTGACCCTCCTCTGGACTAATCCTGAGCCTTAATCCTTGGGACTAGGCAACCTTGTGATTTCTGTAATTATGGCCCAGACTATCTAAAACTGAATTTAGCAATGAAGCCTGTCTCAATCAAGAGAAAATATGAGTAAGGATTACACAGAAGTGAGAGAGTAGATAATTTATAAGTCTATGAGAGACAAACATGAAACCCAGGAGAGTCCAATGGAAGGTCGTTAATCAGACCATTAGAATGTAAGCTTCATAAAGTCAGGGACTTTTTCTGTCTTTTTTATTACTAGATCTCCAGTGGCCACAGTGGTGTCTGACCATATTCAGTGCTCAATATATACCCACCAAATAAACAAGTGAAAAAAAATGCACAAAAGATGTGATGGCCATGCAAATGTACCTTACACATCTTCAACGACAGGGAGCATAATTCACCAAGGGCCCTGCTGATGAAATCCACCAAGCTTCCCCATTCAATGACTGAGTGTGCAGCCCACTCCAGGAGACACAGGACTCCTCAATGGCCTTGCTGACCTTTCCTTTGACTGCACATCAGTCTATGAAGCTTCTACCAAGCATTCCTTCCCTCTCTCTTTCACTAGAAGTCAGACTTGAATCGTCAGCTCTCCCAGACTCTCCTGTCTCCCTCCCAACTTCTTCTCCTAGTTGTTTCCACTGCTGAAATCCTTGGACCTTTTATTCTATCTTGGGTTCTGCTTCTCGGAAGACCCAGACTAATGCAAAAGATTTATGGTAATGTCAACTGAGCTAGATACTAACAGACGCTCTCACTCCCATGGGGTTATCTACTTGTGTACTTCCTCCCAAGGCCAGAATTAAGCAACCCTGAAGCCAAAGGGGAGGACAGGCAAATAACTGCTCCTAAATGGAAAGGGAAATTAAGAGGGAGAAGTAGAAAGAAAATCCTGAAAAACTTTCCATTTCCTCCTATTTCTTATGGTATAGGAGCTACTTTGTAGCCCTAGTTAAAACCCTAGTAAATTCTACTTTTAATGTCTTTAAAAATTAGTTCCTCTTAGCTATAGTATCCATAACTCAAAGTGTTTGAACAGGATGCACTTTCTCATTTGGTTCCTTGAATTGCAGTTCCTTGATAAAGGAGCCAGTGATTGTGGATTATAAAATATTTATGCTGTACTTTAAGGTATACAAATCTCTTACACATCCTTGATCAAAATTTATTCTCCCAAGAACTTTGTAAATCGAGTGGAGCAAGGAATATTATTCCCATTCCACAAGTGAGGACACTGATATGTAAAAATGTAAAGTAACTTCTTAGTAATTTACAGAATACAGAGTACCCACACCTAGGTCTTTTGGCTTAGAGCACAGGGCTCTTTCTCCACATCATGACGCCTGTTGCAACTAGTCCATGGAGTAGATACCTATTTTTATTTTTGCCTTCCCAGTAACCATTCTGCTTTCTTCTGATAAGAGCATATTTCCTCTCTTTTCAGATTGTAGGGGAGTAAGACATTTTCTTCTACCCTTCTACATTCTTCTGGCTGGTCTAAGAATTAAATTGACAGGGGAAAATCAAAGTTTAATAACATGTATACATGAAAGAAACCCAGGAAAACTTGAGTAACTCACCAAAATGGCCAAAGCCACCACCTTAATACCATCTTCAGCTAAATGCAAAAGACGATGTTGAGTTAGTGGTTTGGGACTTCAAAGGGGAGGAAGCAATTCACACAGAGATGGAAAAGCAAATGTTTCATAAACAAATGTTTCCCACGCCATACAGAGACGATGGGACTTGGAGAGGACTTTGATCTAAGGAGTCTTTCTAGCTTCTTCCCTGTCTACCACACCTAGTTCATATTATACTATAGTTATCTGTGCTGATAGCTCCTTCCTGGAACAGACCTTCTATCTTAAATTCTTTTAGGCAGTTAGGGGGAAGGTCAAAGTTTCTTCCTGAGTCTTTTATTCTTAAAAATAATCCTCAAGCCAAAGAGACACATTTTGGGGTGGCAATTTCTGCTCCCCTACCAGATCACATGTTAATTATGGAACTAATTCCACCACAGCTCCAAAGGTGAACATGTGACCCAAGATAGGCCAATCACAGATAGCACTGAATCCCCCATGGATAGGCATATTGCCCAAGAAGGGCCACTGAGAGCCATCTGAAATCCCTGCTGAATCCATTGGGGAAAAGATATTTTCACATCGGTTGCTAAGCTGGCAGCCTGTAAACCATATTACCCCCACGTGGAAAATCCCTGCCTGGGTGAAGCAATACAGTAAAAAAAAAAAAAACAGGGCTGAAAGGTAGAAAAGCATGAATTCCCAGTGATTTCACTTGATCCAGCTATGCCTGAATCTTAGTAGTCTAGACTTTACAATTGTGAGAGCCAATAAATGCCCTTTTTAAAGATTTAGATAGCTTGAGTTGTCAAAAGCTTGACAAATTGAATTAATATTATATAAGTAGTGATAGGAGCAAAGGTACCTCAGAAAGGAAAAAAATGTAACAGTAAATAATTTTCATGATTTTGATATAGAATTTCATGTGGCTTCATGCAAACTAACACCCTCCCCATTCATTTTTATTTCCCATTTCTATGAATGAGCAGAGAAAAGAACTAAAATCAAGAAACTTCAAAAGCATTTTTCCTTCAACTCCAAAAAATCAGCTGGATAACTCTCCCTGGACATTTAATGTCTGCACCAGAAAGAACAAGATACAATATCTTTAATTCCACGAGGTTTAGATTTTGGGGGGAAGGGGTAGTTGGTCACCAAAGTAAGGAGTTGAAAACAGGGGATAAAGGTGTCTCTCCATAAGGTTCTCAGAGGAAACAGAGGAAAGACTTTAGATCAACACCAGATAATGTTAAAATTTACGAGTCTCACCCTAGCACTCTCTCTCGCCCTTCCTCTATTTTTCTCCACAGCACTTACCATGTGACACACAACATGCCTATTTCTTTATTTCTTGCCCACCTCCCCTACCAAGAACATGAACTCCATGTGGGCACTGACTGTGCCTGTTTTGTTCACTGAGCTATCCCTAGCCCCTAGAACAATGCTGGTACACAGCGAGTACTAATAGATAATGATTGAATATTTGTTGAAAGGTACTTGTATTTCTACAAATCTTGTTTTAAAGTATGTATTATAACAACATTAAAATATAGCAATACTGGGCTGGCCAGTTGGCACAGCAGTTAAGTTCGCACGCTCCACTTCTGGCAGCCCAGGGTTCACAAGTTCGGATCCTGGGCACAGACCCATGCACTGCTTGTCAAGCCATGCTGTGGCGCCACCCCGTGTAAAGTAGAGGAAGATGGGCACGGATGTTAGCTCAGTGACAATCTTCCTCCGTAAAAAGAGGAGGATTGGCAACGGATGTTAGCTCAGGGCTAATCTTCCTCACAAAAAAATATATATATAGCAATACCAATTGATGGTTATGTTCAACTATTTACACAGAGAGTCCTATATTCATACAAAAAGGAGAAATGTCTGCTATAAGCCACATCTCCATTTACCATGCAAATTGGGACTATGGTTGATTGAATCATGAATCACGACAGCATCACCTTTACAGCCAAAGCAACTCAGAAGAAGCAAATAGGCTGTAGAATTCTGCTAATCCATTCACCACCAGGCACATGTGGCTGTTGAGCACTTGAAATGTGGTGAGTCTGAGTTGAGATGTGCTGTCAGTATAAAAAAATTCACAGGGGGGCCTTCCCGGTGGCATAGCGGTTAAGTTCATGCACTCTGCTTGGGTGGCCCAGGGTTCTTAGGTTCAGATCCAGGGCACAGACCAATGCACCACTTGTCAAGCCATGCTGTGGCAGCATCCCATATAAAGTAGAGGAAGATGGGCATGGACGTTAGCTCAGGGCCAGTCTTCCCCAGCAAAAAAAAAAAAAAAAACGGGACTTCAAAGCTGAGTACAAAAAAAATAATGTAAAATATCTCATTAATGATTTTTACTTTGATTACATGTTGAAATGATAATATTTTTGATATATTTGGGTTAAATAAAATATATTTTTAATTAATATCTCCTGTTTCCTTTTCCTTTCTTTAATGTGGCTACCAGAAAATTGAAAATTTGTGTCCCACATTTCTGGCTTATGGCTCACAAACCAGAAAATTGAAAATCTGTGGCTTGAATTTGTGGCTCACCTCCTACTTCTGTTGGACAGATCACCATGGGGTGATAGCTTTGCAAACTCGAGCCCGAAAAGTTGAATGATGGACCCTGAAGTCCCTGTCTGTCCTCTGGCTTGATCATTCCAGGAAGCATCAAGAGCCATTATTGTAATTAAAACATTCTCTTAGCTACCTTCTTTTTTTCTTGAGCCAACTGTTTAAAGTCTTCACAAGGTGATGCATTTCTTTATGTCATCGTTTTCGAGTCGTGGAATTCCTGACAAAGCAGATGCCGCAGAGGGTAGCCTCAATGTGCCCCGCTACATGAAATTTTTGACTCATTCATTTTGATGCCAGAGGCAGTTTGATATCTCCCTGTTAAAAATTTCCCACATCAAATCAGCAACATGGAAAAAATTGACTTCTCTCCCTCCTTACTCCCTTGGTACAATGCAGTTCATAATGTTCTCTCTTCTTGGGATTTCTATTTCATTTTTCATCATGTTTTCTCATCTGGTCATATTAACAGAGAGCCTTTAATTGTTGGTTACCTACTTTTGGTGTCTATTTGTTTTGTCTCTTGTCATCCAGAGTGGAAATAAATTAGGGCTCACGTTGCCCTCCTCTATAACCCAGCAACGGTCTCAGAGAAAGGCCTTCTAATTCTTTGCTTCAGTCCTGGTTCTCAGGAGACAATAGTTGGAGTGAATGAATGAATCCACCTATGTTCCCAGGAATACTATCTATGTTGTTCAGCTGATTTCTCAAAACCGAAAGAAACCCAGAGGAACTGCTCTAATTTCCCACAATTCAAAGTTTAGATGCTCCCCATGACCCTTTCCCTGCTTTCTCATGCTAAATCCACTGGCTAGACTTGTTTATAAGAGGACTGGGGGACAGATATATCAAGTAGTATGGTCCTCAGACCAGGGACTTCAGAATTACCTGGGATATTGTTAAAAACACCAATCACCCTACAGCTTGAGAACCAAAGGAAAGTGTAACCAAATGTCTGAAAGAGAAAACACAGGGAGAAGACTAAGGGCGAGGCAGACAGAGGGGCAGGCATGAGCCTTCCCAGAGGGTGCTTGACACAACATATGAGCTGGACCCCCATTTCCATACCACTGTGTAAACCTTCCACCGCAAACGTTTTTCTTCAGAACACATTGCACATTGCACATTGCACAACCCTCAGGAGCACACTGTCTCCTGATGTGTCTTCACCAAAGGCAGCTGAAGCTTTGTGCCAGTGTTTGTGGAAAACAAATAAGGGCAGGCCGTGGCTACAGAGAAGGGTCTGTGGGTTCTTGACAAAAGGAAAGGAGGAAAATAATAAAGGGGAAATAATAAGGACCAGGAATCATAATCTTAGGCAAAAAGACACTTCGGCACAGTGGGCAAGCTGAAACTCATAAATATACATATGAATCCAAAGAGAAGAAATAAAAGAAAATAAAAAAGAAAGAAGCTTTAAGGAGGTGAATAGAGACACATAGTAAAGGAAAAAACGCTCATCTTGTAAGAGACCGATCTGTACTTTGGGGTCTGGAATGGGAACAACAGCTGTTACTGAGAATTCGGAGTCACGAGCAGATTTGATTTTGGAGGCACTGGTGCTCTTGTGGACAGAGTCTCTTTGAGCCCTGCAAAGACAGCAACCACACCTCCTGCACGGTTGTCCTTCTTGACACCTAGTACAAGAAGCTTTAGCATGGGGTTCTCCAGATATCCATATCAGCCAGCGTTCTCCAGAGAAACAAACCAGTAGAAAATATATATATTTTAAAGAGATTTATTATAAGGAATTGGCTTACATGATTATGGAGGCTGAAAAGTCCCGAGATCTGCAGGGTAAGTGGGCAACCTGGAGACCCAGCAGAGCCAATGGTGTAAGTTTCAGTCGGAGGACCAGCAGGCTTGAGAAGCAGGAGGAGCCAATGTTCCAGTTCATGTCTGAAGGCAAAGAAGACTGATGTGCTGGCTCAAGGCAGTCAGGCAGAAAGAGGGTCAGCCTTTTGTTCTATTCAGGCCCTCAACTGATTGGATGAGGCCCACCTACACCAGAGAGGCCACTCAGTCTACCAATTCAAATGTTAATCGCATCCAGAAATACCCTCAAAGATGCTACCAGAATGTTTGACCAAATATCTGGGCATCCCATGGCCCAGTCCAGTTGATGCATAAAATGAACCATCACCAGGACTCTCCCAACCTGTGGCAGACACACTTCTTACCAGCCTTTACTGCAGCTCCAGCTACATGCCCCAGGGTTTAGCTTTAGAACATCAACGCCATCAACTTCTGCCCAGGAGGAGCTGATTTTTTGTAGAAATGCATCACAAAAGTTAAGCAAGGGATCTGAACATCTCATTTATGTAAATCACACCTCAATAAAAAAAGAAGTGAAATGAGGGCAACGATGCTGCCACATGACCTGAAATGAACCTCCTACTTCTACACCTATGAGAGCCCCTGCAATCCCGAGACAGACGCCCAGCTGCAGAGTCTAGAGCCCCAAGCTGAGGAGCAGTATGTTGGGGAGGGGGAGCCTGAGGACCACCCCAGGTTTGATCATACACTAGAGCGACTCACAAGATGCAGCACATAGTTGTACTCACAGCTAAAATTTATTGCAGTGAAATTTATTACAGGATTCAAAGCAAAAAGAGCAAAGGGAAAATGTACCTTGGGGGGAAGTCCAGAGGAAACTGGGAACAAACTTCCAAGAGTCCTCTCCCAGAGGAGTCACATAGAATGTGCTCGATTCCTCCAGTATCAAATTGTGACAACACGAAAGAAGTGATGTCTACCAGGGAAGCTCATTAGAAACTCAGCACTGTAGGTTTTTGTTGGGGACTGCTCATGTAGGCACCCTCTCCCTGGCACTTACCAAAATTCCAGAGTTCCGGAGGGAAGCAAGTGTACATCACAAACCACGTCATTTGCACAGTTTAGGCACAGCGAGAGAATCTGTTAGGGAATGATGGGAACCTCCCCAAATCCAAGTGTCAATCTTGGAAGTAGGCTCTCTAAGGATAGCTCTCTCAAGTCTGCTATATTAGCCTTTTTCTGCACAAGCAGGAAAGACTTCCTGCACCCAGCTGCCACTTCTCTGATGAGAATGAGAATGGAGAAAAGAAAGCCACTTCAGAAAGGGATGTAGGAAAAATGAAACTCAGTCACCAAAGGTCAGATCAAGAACTGAACTTTCTTCTACCACAATATAAGCAACTTGGAAATATGTTGCCCCCAGTGCAAAAGTCTTTGGAGCATCAGAGGGGCAACAACTATTTCAGTGGTCACACAAGGAAGGTGACAGAGCTTACAAACTCCCAGGAATGTGACTGCTCAGCCAGAATATGTGGACAGAGATCACAAGGTCCCCACTGAGCGACTCAGTACATCCCGAGGTCCTATCCACACTAGCAACCTGCTCCAACAGAAATGCAAAATCCTGAAAGCTCACACGGACTGCCGGCAGTGGGTTGAGAACTGAGCCTCCCAGCATGGGTAAGGGAGATCGACAGAGGTTGCAGGGTTGTAGCAGGGAGAAGGAACACAATTCCTGAACACTTGCAATTGAAGGAACTGATCTTCAGGATGTTACTATTTAATTACTCATTGTGCATAACTTCTAATGATGCTAAATAGAGTAGAATTGGCTGTGACTAGAGTTTCTCTGGTTGTAATAAAATATTCCCTTTTTGTCACTGAGAAAATAAAATCAAAAACTCACTTGTAATTCAAGGAGCGTTTGAGGAAATATTTGTGCTTTGTTTGGATATAAGATCAGAACTACAAAGATGTATCACATTAGAAGAAAACTGTCCTTAAATCAACAAGACACAAGAGTGCTGTAGAGCAGAGATCTTAGGGGGAAAAATCTCTGGTGGTATACAACCGCTCTTGCCTTAGGATTGGGGTTGTGGGTATTTAAAAGGTGATTTTTTTCTTATTTTTGTAGTGATTGCCTGAAAATTCTTTGCATTATCTGAGAATGACCTAAAGGACAAAGGGAAAATCTAAACACAAAAATGCCTTGGATAGCATTGACAACTCTCCATTTCAGACTGAAGAGCTTTGCTATGCTTATGCCCCAGTGGTCCTTGCATTTTAGCTAGAGTGACATTCCCTTTAAACATGTAAATATCCTTTATAATCAGAAAAATTCTTCAGATACCAATCCCAGGGGAAGACTGAAAAGCAAGATGGGCTCATCTCTTAGCTTGATAGAAAAGGCTTGGAGCCTGGGAGGGCATAAACAGCGTATTCCGAAGAGCATCTTACTCCCTCCCTCTGATTCTATTATATTGATAATCATCTATTAGCGATTTGCTTTTTAAAAGACTAAAAAGTTGAATGTCTGAAGTCAAGGGGAGCCACCATCTTTGTTAGGTTAGACAAGATCTAGGGAATTGCAAAGTAGAGATGAACTTTCTTCCTCGGTCTATGAATGATAAAGGAGTCTGTCCAGAGAAGTAATCACCCAATAAATAGTGCTGTGTCCCGCAGTCATGGGAAAGATGCTCCAGAAGCTTTCATCATTGCAGGTGTCTTGTGTCGTCCTCCATCTTCCTTATCACTAACAAGTGGTAGAAATAGTGCTATTTGGTATTTACCTTTGGGGAGAAATCTTGTTATGTTAAAATGCACTCGATGATTCTATCTTTCATAAATCTGAGTGTAAGAACACAAAACATGGAGGAAGGAAACTAGATTGTATTCCTGCTGAAAAGCAGTGGGTGGATGCAGAGATGCTGACCAAGTTATCTTCATCCTTCAGCTAGGCTGGGGGATGACAGTTTTTCCCATCACCCTCTTGGTTCCCAAACTGTATAAGACGTCTTCCTGGCTGTCTGTAATTTCTCCCCCACACCAGATTTTTGAGTTGCATTAGAGACAAAATGGAGCAAGCCTAGCATACTCTCACATTTTAGAATGGTTATGGCCAGAAATCTATTCTATTTCTTGTGAAAAAACATTCAGGGTCAGAGTTAGGATACAATACAGGAGAGTGTAATGGTTATCCAAGCTGGTCCCCCCATACCCTATGGTTCTTTGGGGGTGCTCCAAAGTGGGTGAAAGGAAAACCAGAAGGTTAGAGCTGGCCATCACCCCTACTTTAATCAGAGCCCCTCCACCATTATCTGTATTTGAGTGCATGCATGTGTATATGTATATGTATACACATGCATATATATGTATCCCTCATATGATTGATTTGAAAAAATGACTGTTGCAAAAAGTAATTTAAAAGCATGTAAACCATTTATGGAGATGATGGAGTAGTGGACTAGGAATCAAAACATTAATTTTCTATGTGGTCTCAAGCAAGTAACTTTACCTCTCTAAACCCTTTTACCCTAATCAGCTAAATAAAAGGGGCAGCCTTTCTGATATCTGAAGTTGCCTCTAGCTCTGGAAGTTTATGATGCTTTGATGGAGGAGGGAGGAGTCAGAGGAAGGAGTCAAACTGTCACGAGTGTAGAGGACTGTCTCTAGAAATCAGAACAGCCATCAACACCTTCAGAACAGGTGAATTGCCCTTGCTTACCTTATATGAAATGTAATACTTGACAAAATGCCACTCCAAGCCATGTCTGAGTCCCCAGACACTTTCTGAGACAGCTGCTGGGCTAGAGAAAACAGAATTCCACACCTTGCATTAAATGTAATGACTTTTTCTTCCCTGGAAACTCTTCGCTTCACTTCCATGCCCCTCCCCACATTGTTGTGCCCAGCACTAGTCTACCTACGAGCAAGAAAATCCCACATCATTCTGGAACATTCAGAGGGACTATGGGCTGAGATGTGAGATTGATTGACATCCAGCCCTCTGGAAAGGGTGAGCCTATCAGCAAATCATGAATGAAGCCGAACTATCTTCAGCCCATTCAGCCACGCTTTCTGGAAGCTTTTCCTCTTGAACTCTTCAAGTACTGGGTATCAATATGACAATTGTGTGAGATGCTATGCTAGAAGTCAAGGTTACAGAAATGATTAAATCATAGTTTCCACTTTGAGGAGTCTCTGGCCTATGGGTAGGCAGAGAGCACCCACTACTATGTATAGGCGAGGGTAGGGATGTCCTGGGCATCACTCTCTGCTCAGTGTCTAGCAAAATGCCTGGTACTCAACAAATAGTAGGTGCTCAATAAATGAAGAATGAATAAATGAACCTATGGGAATATAAAAGGGAGGGCAATTAGTTTGACTGGGTTATGGGTGGAGGAAAAAGCAACTGGAAATATGCTTATTCATCAGAAGACTCTGATAAGTTATGAAATGCCTGATGAGACTTGTTGCTGTTCTTTCTAAGTAAATATTCATCAGCACATAGGAATTTTACAGCCAAAGGAATAAATCTCTAATGTTAAAAGTCTAGACACAACTGAGTGGAGTTTCTGAGGGTTGATTTGTTTAGTTTTTAGGGTAGAAAGAGGAACACTGAAATGTTCCATTTACTCCATTGCCCTCAACATTACGTTCCAGGAATATACACCCAAGGCAATAAATGATTTATAACTTAATGCCCCAAACACACTGGTTTGAGAGGTACCAAAATACTACAACCTCAAAAAATATGATTAATATATTTCAGTTTACTCAAACCTTCCTCTCCAATTATAATTTGTGGTGGGGTTAGGATTGCCAGATAAAATAGTGGACATCCAGTTAAATTACAATTTCAAAAAAACAACGAATACTTTTTAGTAAGTATATCCCAAATATTGCGTGGGACATACATAAGCTCACATACCAGTTAAATCTGGCAATCCTACTTGGAGGGAGAATAATTAAACACAGCGGAGAGCTGGGTCCTTGATAAAAATTACCACTAATTCCGGGACCGCCCGGTGGCGCAGCAGTTAAGTTCGCGCTTAGCAGCCCGGGGTTCGCAGGTTCGGATCCCGGGCGCCTGCCGACTCACTGCTTGAGAGCCATGCTGTGGCGGTGTCCCATATAAAGTGGAGGAAGATGGGCACGGATGTTAGCCCAGGGCCAGTCTTCCTCAGCAAACAGGGGAGGATCGGCAGTGGATGTTAGCTCAGGGCTGGTCTTCCTCGCAAAAAAAAAAAAAAATTACCACTAATTCCAAAGGTCATGTGTTCAAATTGTTCCACACTTTCCCATATAGTCCCATCTCCTTGGAATTCCTTTAGTCCTACAAACATTTTCCCTCTTCTGGGTATTCTTGTGAAATCCTTGGCCAAAATGGTTTGAATCCACGTAGGAGATTCCAAGGGAAAAAAGCTCAGTAGAGCTTGATTGATTAAGACAGTTCCACCCAGCCCAAAGCCAGGTTCATGATCATAACTGTAGACCCCTTCATGGCGTCTGCAAAGCTCGCCAAGGTCCCCCTAACTACTCCGTAGGCCATGGGGCCCCAGAAGCCATGCTTACACAACATGACCCTGCCTCCAAGTCACAGCTGCTTGGCCTCTTTTGGAAATTTGGAAGTGGGACCGAGAGATTCTAATTCAGTCTAGGCTAGTCTCTTGAATAGAGGAGATAAAAATTCAGGAGCTATGACATAGCTATTAGAATCTGACATCCCTGTGGTCCAAGATGAAGAGGAAACTGGTCTTCAGGGTTAATAAAAATAAGAGACGAGAGCAGACATTCAGAAAAGAAAAAAGTCCAGAGACCAAGAAGTCTCATTGTCTTCATTCTAGCCTCTTCCTAGGGTCCAGCTGCATCTCTGCCTGTGATTTCCATGTAAACAACCATGGCCTTACAATACGCTCTCCCTTTTACTTGATTCTGTCAGTTTCTACTACTGACAGAATCCTAGCTAATACTGCAATTAATTCATTTTTTATCCTGTCTCTTCACCAGGGATTTCAGGCACCCATGAACAAAGAATGGATGGTCAGATGGGTAGAAGGTAGACAGACTGATTTCTTCCCAAGAGAGCAGTCCCTGATGGGCAAAGCAGCTGAACCACCCACCCTTTTCTATAATCCATCTCTTCACTTTAAAATATATCAGTCAAGCACCTACTCAGTTTCAGGGTCTGTTTTGGATGTGGGGACACAGCAGTCAGTAAGGTGACCAAAGGTCTGCCCTCCTAGAGCTGTATTTGCGCACACACACATGCACACACGTGAACGCATGCACATATGCATGCACAGGCACATGCATGCACACACACACACGTACACACACACATGTGCACACAATGTGGCCGTAATCCAGACCCAGATGATGTTGGGAAAAAAAGAAGAAATTTGAAATCTGAGATATGTTTCAAAGAAACTAAAAGAATTGACCCATTAAATATAAGAAATGAAGAAATACAGATGAAAAGATAATTTCCATGTCCATTGTCTAGGAGAATGGAGGTGCCACTGGAAAAAAAAAAAACACCTAGAAATCAAGAAAGATTCAAACTAATCTTCTGTTATGCTCCACATACAGAACAACTATTTCTAGCATCATCTCCAAATTATCAGGCTTCCTCTGTCTTTCAACAAGTTCATGTTCTCCCCAGATTTCAAAAAGGTAATTCAAAAACTACCTCTTCAGATCTAATCAGAAAGTCAGAAAAAAGCAAAGATTCATAGGGATACAAACTGATAGAATTGACCACAAAAAAAGAAAAGTATATGGAGTTCATAGAAAAGGATAAATATCTGTATAAACATCCCAAAAGAAAATTAGACCACATATGGACAAGGAAATATAAACTAGCTGGTTGGTAAATTAAAATTCTCTTGATCTCTCTAATAATTGAAACAATGTAAATAAAAAGAAGTTACTTTTCACCTATCAGATTGGCAAAGTTGTAAAAGAGCAGTAACACTCTACGGTGGACAGAAGTGAGGGCTGTCAGGCTTCGTAGAGAGTAGTTCGATGATATGTATCAAAACATGAAATATGTTCACCCTGTGACCCAGCAATTCCACTTCTCAGAATTATTCCTCAGGAAATAGGAGGACAGTGGCATATAGTTATAACTACAATATATTCACTGTAGATATTTTCACAATAGAAAAAAATGGAAACTTTTCAACATATGAATCTGGGGGCCGGTCAAATAAACAAGGGCTATTTCTGTGCAACGAAATACTCCCCAAATAGTAAAGATGATAACGCAGGTCTGTATTACATTTATTGCCATGGAAAAGATGTCTACAATCTACTACATGAAAGAAAGCAGTTACAAAATAGTATGGAAATTGTGGTCCCATTTTTCTCATTTTTACATGTGTCCCTATTTATATGCACATATATGATCAGGAGAAAAAAATCTGGAAGGATCTTCACCACAACATCAGCAGCTCTTATCTCTGGATGATGGATTATGACTGACATTTACTTCTTTTTTAAAAATGTGTCTTCATTTTCTGATTTTTTTTGAAGAGAAACTTGACTATCAGAAAAATAGCTACTAAAAATCATTATTATATAAAGAGCTCACTTGATAATAAGAAAATACCATAATTCCAATAGAAATAATTGGCCAAAGGATATCAGTGAGCAATTCACAAAAGAAGTTTAAATAACATACAAACATATGGAAAAATATTCAGCTTTACAAGTAATCAAAGAGATGAAAATTAAAATACTTACACGTTTCAATTTAGCAAAGATTTTTTTTTAATTAGAATACACAGTGCAGAGAAGGGGTATTTAAACAAACACCATCAAATACTGTAAATAGACATGTAAAGTGGTACCACCCTTTTGGAAAGCAATTTTGCAATATTTTTCAAAAGTCTTAATTTATTCATACACTTTGATGCAATATTTCTACTTTGGATAGTATTTTAAAACAAACAAATCTAAGTGTATATATATCTGTATCTCCATACACAAAATGTCTACCAAATCATATTTATTATAAATAGAAGTTTTAAAACAAAATAAATATCAACCAGGGAATGGTTTGGTGTATCTATTCTAAAATATTCTAATCATGAGACATTAGATATTTATGAAGAGTTCATGATAATGCAAAAGCACTTACATTTTTAAATTGTAAAGTTATATATATATATATACTCCACATACACAAATTAGGTATATATGTAAAAACTAAGTAAAAGAAAATAAATAAGAAAAAGAAAAACTATAACAAATTCTTAAAAATATCTTTGAGTAGTAGGTCTGAGACTAATTTTTTTCTTCTTATACTTTTCTGTTTTCTAACTGGTAAACCGTGATCATAAATTATTTTTACAATTGGATTTTCCCCCACTTTTCTTCTCTAGGTTTGGAAGATTTTTCTACTCAGCACTGAAATCTCAGTTTGCCATATACAGTCATGCTCATTTTGTCATTGCTGCCTTGTCAAGGAACCTCCTCTCGTTCTTCATTGCCTAGGATATCAAGCTCAAATGCCATATTGTCATGACTCCAGAGACTCAGTCAGCTGCCCCAGCCTCCTGCCCTGCCTCATTTCTTACTCCTCTCCTAAACGGCACCCACATGATCATTCCTGACCGTTGGTTCATTCCTAGCTGCGAACCTTGGTCCAGGCTGTCTCCTTACCTGAATGGCCAGCCTCTGGCCCATCATCTCTGCCTCTCCAAGAGCTATCACTCCTTGTAAGGTTTAGATAAGTCCCACTCCTTCGGGAAGCTGGCCATGATCACTCTGGCTGTCCTCATCATATCCTTCTCTAATTCAGTCTATACTGCTTATACTCACTTTGGGCCTTACCTTATACTGCCCTCTCTAACTAACTGGGACAGTGTTTTTCAGGCGGGCTCTGTATTGGCAGGAAGAGCCTCCATGCACTGACACCCACTGAGAATTTCTAGAAGCTTACTAAAATAAATCAGAAACTTAAGCCAAAGCCAAGTGGTCATGCAGAGCAAAAACCAATGCAGCATCTCTCAGACATCCCCCAAACCCCCTAGTAGGGGACCCTCAGCTACCCATGACTTTCTCCACCAAAGCTAGGATCTTCCCTGACCTGAAAAACTTAATTTTAGCTGTAGGAGAGTCTTTTTGTACTGCAGCCCCACATCAACATTCAGGAAGAATTTACCCAAATAACCTTGTAATGTAATGTGCATGTAATGATTCCACATGAGAGAATATTCCTAGATGTTAGGCTCTCCTGGTCCTTGAAATAATCTCAGCATCAGTGAAGCCATATCTCCACCCAGGAGTGAGAAAATAGACTCCATGCCCTGCAGTTCCTAGGAGCATAACCCTTTCAGGCACCTCAGGTAGCGTTTACTCTTCCTTGGTTATTGGATAATTCACAAGCATAGGGCTTCACCCACCGTGAGACTGTAAGAATGGGACCCAGTGCTCATTGATCTCTTACCGTCACCATCAAGATCATCATCAGATTAAGCACCACTAGCTCTGAGCCCCTCACGCGGGCCATGAATGTGGCATACATTGTCCAATCCTCCTGACAGTGCTGTGAGGTGGGTACATCACCTCCACTGTTTCAGATAGAGACGCAGCATCTCAAGGTCAGTATCTTACCCAAGGTAGCATACCTCAACCATAGTAGGACCAGACGTAGAACTTCTGCCTTCAAAGCCCGTGATGTTTCCACTGCCCCATGGGCCTCTCTGTAAATGCTCCATATCTACTCTAATGTGTTAAAGACCTTCTCAATCAAGAAATCCTTCCATATGTCTGACCTCATTCCTTCATGCTGCAGCTTCAGGCCCTTTCCTCCTGTTCTGTTCCTGGAGAAATGGGTCCCCAGGCTTTAATTGCTCTTCTGTCAAGATTATTAAATCACTTCCTGACCATCTTTTAGGCTGAATCATTCTAGGTCTTCAGGCCTGATTTTTTGGGCCACTGATCACTTCCATTCTCTTTTTCCCCAAACAGTCTTCTGATTCTCTGTAGCCCTGTGACATGCACTCTCCATTTTGCAAAGCACTTAACAATTTCCAAGGTTTTTTGGGGGGATGGGGGGGTAAGAGAGACATGACGTTGAGGGCAGGGAACCTTTCCATCTGTCCAGATAGAATGCCTTCTTTGTGAGGGAAGAGAGATTAGAGGAAAGCTCTGAGGGCTGGGGCCAGAGAAATAACGCAGAGAACGAAAATAGATAAGCTCAAATGAAGATGAATCAGAAACACAGGATTAAATTTCCCGGAGGCCTTCAATCTTACCAGGAAATGTGCTGAATAAAATAGATTTAGATTTGATTTATCAAATGCAAAATGTTTTCTTCCTTTAAAAAAAAATGGGCAAGACTCTGAGTACCCTCCCAGGCCACTCACTGTCAAAATGAAGCACCAAAGACAGCACTGCCCCGAGTAGGAGTCGGGTCAAGACTGGGTGCCTGCCTGAGTCCCCCGGAGCTGGCATTTTCCAGCAAGATGCCTCCCGTGTCCGTCAGCATAGGGAGCAGCAGGCTTGTGGAAGTAAGACAGCAGGCTGGGGATGAGGAGAACTGGGTCCTAGCCCTGACTCTTTCACTAACAACAGGATGACCCCGTCAAGTCCCTTCACCTCCCTGGGCCTCAGTTTTCCCAAACTTAAATCCAAGGGCTTCAGACTGTCTAATCTCAAGAGTCCTTTCCGGATCTCATAGTGAATAATTTCCCATTGAACATCAGCAGTTGGGGTCCAACAAACACTGATCCTACCAGATGAACTGAAAAGACAGGTCAGTGATCCAATAGGTTTGGGAAATACTGCATATGAGAACTTGCCCTTAGAGATTCACAGTGGACGTTAGCGTATTAAAGATTCTGTGAAGACCTAAAGCATAAAAGAAATGTTGAGCCCAACTTAACCCAAGATTTCCCTAATCTGACACCACAGAACTCTTTGATGTACTACCTACAACCCCAACAGATGTATTCTGGGAAACACTGACGTGTACAATTCTACACCTCCTCCCTTCTCACCTCTGGGGTTCCAGCCTCACGTGTGCCTCTCCTGCTCAGTCACGTGAGGTCGTGGGGAGCTCCACCTGGAGCTGGAGGTTTGGAGCACTCCGCGTCCTTAAAGGAGCACGTTGGACAGCATGCAGTCAGCCCTGGGATATCTGTGTGTTTGCAAACAGAACCAGCGCTAAGATGGCAGGATAGTGAATCAGCTGTGTACTGGTGCCCCAGGTGCCCTATAGGCAGGTAGACTACAGGTGTTTCTCCATCCCCAAACATCACCAGCAGAGGGCCCCGCAGCACGGTCCCTTTCCTCAGGGCCTTGGGTATTTCTGGACAAAGGCAAACCATCAGAATAATGACTCCTCCCTTGGCTTCTATTTTGGAAAAGCCTAATCTCACTGAGGCGGTGTATTAGTCTGCCAGGGCTGCCATAACAAAATACCACAGACTGGGTGGCTTAAACAACAGACACTTATTTCTCACAGTTCTGGAGGCTGGAAGTCCAAGATGAAGGTGCCATCAGGGCTGGTTTCTGGTGAGATCTCTCTTCCAGGCTTGCAGACAGCCGCCTTCTCCCTGTGTCCTCATTTTGGCCTCTTCTCTGTGCACACAAATCCCTGGTGTCTCTTCCTCTTCTTATAAGGATGACATTAAGCCCCACCCTAATGACCTCATTTAACCTTATTTACCTCCTTAAAGGCCCTATCTCCACATACAGTCACACTGGGGGTTCGGGCTTACAGATTTTAGGGGGGACACAATTCAGCCCATAACAGGGGGATTCCTCTGGATTGTTGCAGAGAGGGAGGGAGAGAGAAGTTTGGGAGTTAAGAAGTGGAAAGAGTCAGAGGAGAAAGCAACAGAAAATGTCTTCCAAGGCTGGGTGGATGAAGAACAGTGGTCTATGGGGGCCTCCTGCCCCTGGCTGGGCTGGGAAGAGCTAGGAAATCAAAGGGATGCCATGTGGCACACTTTGAGAGGCTGTACCCTGTCACCAGGTGTGACCCCCATGGGCCAGCATGGCATAGAAGATGCAGAGCCACCCTTCTTCAAAGTCGGATAGACTTGGACAAGGAGGGAATCAGCTGTGACTGTGTGGACACAAGGTTCAAGACACCCAGCAAGTGCACAAGACCTCAGGACATTTCCCCATGCTTGGGGACAAGGAAGAGCCCCAGGGATGACTGAAATTGAGTTCACCACCACCCAGAACAACGAAATCTTGCAGGAGATTCAACTCATTTTAGAGAAATAAAATAACTATGGCACACACCTGTGTCTGGAGTAACTTTCACACCTAACACTGACGTTACTAGCCATGGGCAGAGGTAGAATCCACGTGGAGCAGGGTGGGAGGCAAGGCCTCGAAGGGCAGGTCCAGGCCTAGTGAAAAAGATGTGGGGGATTCCCAGCAAGGGTGAGCCAGCCAAAACTCATCACACAGGATTTGTATTGATGAGCAATATAGTCGGTCCTGACCATTTCAGGGCCACCAGGCCCCAGTAGGTCACCCCGGCTTAGCCACTGTCTTTGACTTAAGGGAGGAATAATAGTTTTACCTGCTGTAACAAATTACCACACACTTGGTGGCTGAAAACAACAGGAATTTATTCTTTCACAATTCTGGAGGCCAGAAGTCCAAAATCAAGGTGTTGACAGGGCCATACTCCCTAGAGGCTCTCGGGGAGAATCTGTGTCTCTTCCACCTTCTGGTGGCTGCAGACATTCCTGGGCTTGAGGCCACCTCACGCCAATCACGGCCTCCATCTTCACATTGCCTTTTCCTCTGCTGTGTGTCTGTCTCAAAACTCCCTCTGTCTCTCTCTTATAAGGTTAGATGTGACTGTATTTAGGGCCCACCGAATAATTCAGGATAAACGCCTCCTCTCAAAATCCTTACCTTAATCAGTGTTTGCAAAATAAGGTCCATTCACAGGTTCCAGAGATTTGACACAGATATCTTTGGAAAGGCCATCTTCAGCCTACCACAGGAGGGTCAAGGCCTTGGGAAGCTTGGCCAAGTGTGACCCATCTCACCACTAGGCAGGCCCACACCGCAGCTCCTGGTACAAGGCCTGGCACAGAGTTGGCTCTTGATATTTGTTGAATGAAGAGTTTGTAAGATAAAAGCCAATGTGATGAGAACTCAAGCCATGGGCCAGGCTCACTCTTGAGAAGACTTACCCAAAATTTTTGAATTTCTATTGACTGGATAAACTTTGCTAAAACACAAAAGGGTGGGTGGGTCATGCAGGGAAAGGTGTCCACATAGAACTTCCAGCTTTTTAAATAGCCAAGTGAGGACAGTGAAAGAAAATGCCATTTACTTTCATAATCATTTCATAAAAGAAAGAACATCTTAACATCAAAAGGAAAGTCATTGCCTCAGAATAAAGGGCAGTCCTTAAAATTAAACAAAGCTAGCCTCACTAAAAATTCACTTCACGGCCTTTTTTTTCTTCTCAGTTTGTCACATACAAATGAAAATTCCATCATAGACCTACACCCGTTTGAAAGTGGGCATTTGGAAGCAACTACAGAGAAAAGAGTTTGGAAGGGAAAAAGCCACTTACTTTCAAGAATAAAGGAATGAGCATCTGTTGTTCAGAGAGCCTCCCTCATCCCTAAAATGCCCCAACTGGCCATCAGAACTCCACAGCATCAGCCTAACTGATGCTTCCCCTGCCATGAAGCAGATGCTGCAGCCTCCAGCCAGGACCCACTGAGAGTGAACACGGGGAGCCACCTGGGGGACGCTGCCTATGGCATTAGACTTGCTGACATCCAACAGCTTGGACCCCTCCCTCTAGCCCCTGCCCTTCAGACTTCTTCCCTCCTGTGCCCAACTCTGGCTCTGCCTCTTGCAAGTGCTGCCCCTTCCACAAGGCCTGTGGCACTCCTATGATGTCCCAGAGGCCTTTGCCAACTCAGTGCCTGCCACTTGTCCCTTGCCAGCCTCACGAGGTAGGCCTGCAGTGCAGTGCATGCACACACGTGCACCCTTCAAGAGCCTTTGCCCTCACCAGGGAGCCACTCAGGGCTGTACCAGCAGCGTCTCCTTCCTAAGGACCTAACATGTATCTGTTCCCCATCGCCGGGCCCAGGTGAGGTGAGCTCCAGGTGTTACTGTGGGGGAAGCCAGCCAGCGAAGGAGGCACATTCCCCTGGGAGCTGTGGCCAGGGGCATTTCACTGCTGAGCTTCGTGAAGCTTTCAGGACACTTCACAGAAAGAAGCCACCACATCCCCAAAGCCAAGCCTGGTGAAGCCCCTGGAGCTAATCAAAAAGTCCCCTCTTCTCCACGAGAAGAACTTAGGACTCTCGTGTATTGCTGATTGACCTGGAATTTGCACAACACTCTGGAGGACAAAAAAGACCAAATACCTTAAAAGCAAGCCAGGTGAGGGGCAGGAGGGAGAGGGACATGGGAGGTGCTGTTCAATGGGTATAAAGTTCAGTTATGCCAAATGAGTAAGTTCTAGAGACCTGCTGTTGTGCCTATAGTTAACAATACTGCACAAACACTTAAAATTCTCTACGAGGGTAAATCTCATGGTATCTGTTCTTATCACAATAAAAAAGAAATAAAAATACATTAAAAAAAAAAGCCAGACCCTCTGACCCAGTAATCCCACTGCTAGGAAATCCAAGAAGACATCAGAGATCCAGCCACATTTTAGGTATAAGAACGTTCCTTAAGTATAAGAATGTTCATTGGAAAAATTGGAAATATCCACAAATTGGGATCTCTCGCAGCTAATAAAGGTTACCCTGTGAGAGAATTCTTAGTGACATTAAAAAAAGTAGTCACCGCATACTGAACTACTAAGTTGACATATTCGTTGATGTTTGTTGCCACTGCGTAGAAGAATCAGGAGAATGGGAACTACCGTATTTTGTTCTCTCTCTGTTCTCTCCTTTCCCACACAAGACAAGACTGTGCTCACTGGCCTCAGGGGAGATTGGCGTTGCAAGGCAACCTCTCTTCTGGGTTTTGGTTCTAAATTCTAAATTCACTGGGGCAATTTGCAGAGGAATGGGAGAAGCTGTTGACTGGGAGAGAGAGAGAGAGGAGAGAAGAGCGAGGCGGGAGAAAGGTTTGCAGGACTGTCTCCTTGCCCCTGCCTGTCCCTTTCCCTTCCTCCCTTCCCTGTCCACCCCACCTCTTGAGCGCACCACAGGCAGATGGCGGTCCTCGGGGGAATGGCAGCAGCGTGTCCCAGGGGCTCTACCAGAGTTCCAGCCCTGCCTGCCCCATCTAGGCAGAGATCCCCTTGCCAGCCGGGCACAGAACCCGCGGCAGGGCCACCATCAAGGGTACCCGCACGTTTGGCAATAAGCCCATGTCATGGCACACGTGAAGGACCTGAGAAAAGACTGTCACTATTTCCAGGCCGTTTCTAGAGAGACCCAAGTGGTGAACATGGTGAGCCCCTCAGTGAGGTGGGGTGGGGGTGCAGAGTGAGAAAAGATTTGGTTTAAAGGGCTAATCTGCCTCTTCTAACATGCCCAGATTTGTGGACTAAAATTCATAGCGACTGCAGGAGCAAAGGGAAAAAGAACAGGTCCCCAAACAGTGCGGTCTGTATCAGCCACAAGGAAGGAAATGCCTTTATCCTCATTTCACAGATCAGGAAACTGAGGCACAAGGAAACCACGCGGCTCCCTGAAGGCCGTGCAGCTAACAAGCATTGGAACAAGGTTTTGAACCCAGGTCGTCCAGCTCCAGAGTGTCCCCCCTTCCGCAGCCCCGCTGCCCGTGCCCCCCGTGTGCCTGCAGCTCTGCAGAGAAGACACCCAGAGGCGTATGCACCAAAAGGTTCACAGCATAACCCTGGTAGCAATGACCTTTCTCTGTGTTCGGTCCACAGTTTCTGTAATGAACATGCAATTCTTTCACAATTAGAGTACAGTAAATGTATTTAAAACAGAACAGAAAAGCTTCTGTGTTTCCTGACGTCCGAGAAGCTCCCAAAGCAGAACAGCACCAAGGGAGAGCAAGCCCTTCTGCAGCGTGGCCCCCAGCCAGCTCAGGACCCCACTCCTCGGCCAGCAGGACTGAGTCCAGCTGCCTCTTCAGGGCCCAGGGGAGGCAGCCACACAGACATAGGGGTTAGCTGAGAAGCCTTCTCCCCCCTTTCTGAGAGTCCAAAAGGGGCCTCAAAGGGCAGCTCCTCAGCGCTCTGTTTCCCTCCTACCCCCCAAATCCCAACACCCTGAATGGGCTCACTTACTGGGTGGGTGAGCTCCTGGGGGCTGTCAGGCTGCACAAGGGTCGACTGTGCAGGATCTGCCTTCCCAGACCCAAGGCTAGGGGGCAGTGCCCTGGCCCTGACATTGGGTCCCAGCCAAGGAGACCACTCCACCCTCCCACCCCAGACCTAGACCAGAACTGGTGAAGGAGGCTCAAACTCTACCAAGTGAGGACAATCTGCCAAGAGCTCCTTTGAGAAGGGAGGGCAGAAATTTCCCAGATGATCAGAAACAGGTGTGAGCAGTGCCCAGCAATTTCCACCACCCCTGAGCACCAGGTCAGCCTTGGGGCAGAGACGCCTCGGGAGCCCTCTGGCCACCCATCCCATTCACTCTGAGAGCTCTGTCCTCTGGTGCACATCCACGGTGGGCTCTTCCTGGTTGCCCATCTCTGTCCCAGCTGGGGTATCTATCTAACTTGTTCCAAAAGGTTCTCTCTTCTCTTCTTGAAGTGTAGTCTGTCTTGGGCACTCCATTCCAAGTGGTCCCAGAGCACAGGAAGACCTCTCCTGCCTCAGGGCCTTTGCACTCGCTATACCCTCTGCCTGGAGCCCTCTTCACAGGACAGGCTGGGCCTTCAGGTCTCAGCTTGGAGTCACTGCCTCCAGAGCCTCCTGACCACCCAAAGTAGGGAGGCAGCATCCCCAGGCCAAAGGTCACAAACGCAAAAGAATGCAACTGGCCCAGTGTAGGTGGATGAAGGGCTGTGGCACTGGGCTTCTGGGCTGGATGATGATGGGGAGGAGTGGAGACTGTATCAGACCACAGAGTGGGTGCCCTGTACAAAAGGAGCAGACACTGAGCACCCCAGTTGGGGTGCTGCCTTGCAAAAATGTAGGCTGTGCTCCTGAACTTCTAGTTTTGTAAGAGAAGCCGGAAATCTAGATTTCCACGCGAACCATTTAGACCGTTTGTATCACCTTCCATGCACTGCCGTCGGCACCAACAGTTTCCCAGGTCTCTCCTCTGAATCCCCTTGGTTGAGCTCCACCCACCACAGCCTGCACTTCCCTTCTGGGCTCACACCCCTTGCCCATCTCCTGCTTCCTCGTCCCACGCCCACGATCAGGCCTTACCCCTCTCACACCTGTCCTCAGCTGCACGCCCACCCCCAGGATGTGCCTGGTGTTCTGGCTCTGGCCTTGCTGACCTTGCTTCCCAGGGGGCAAAGCTGGTGGGCCCGCCTCTGACCTGACAGAAGGAAAGGGTCGGGGCCCCCACAGGCTTTTTCAAAGGCTGCCAACCCCATGTGAGTGCCCGGCAGCCTGTGTTGCCAAATCACCAGGGAACACAGACAAATGCCACCCCCGCCCATGGAGTTGGTGAGCTATTTCCCACCGCATCCTGTCCTCCCACCCACAATCTGCAAACCAGCATGTGTGCCTCCGTTTCACTCATTGCAGGCTGACGGATGGTGCTGGAACATCATTCCGGGTACCAGCAAGCAGAAGCCAGACTGGAGCCCAGGAAGGCGCTGCCCGGACCCACGTGGGCTGGAGCTGACCCCTGCCCAGTCCCATGAGCCCTGGGATCCTTTTCCTTCAAAGCCTGGAGCTGATCCCAACATTTTTCCCAGCTCTGGAGCTCAGTTCCTAAACTCCCCAGGAAGGGACTTCCAGCTAGAACAAGGCTGTTGATCTCCCGACCTCATCAGGCCCTTCCTCTGCTAATCCAGAGAGAGACAGCCATGGAGGAGATGGCAGGGAGATGGCGTGATCTTCTCCCACTGGACAGTCAAGTGTGGAGATGCCCCGTCCTCGATGCCAGCTTCCAGGGTGAAACCAATGTGCAGAAGTCAGTCCAACAACGGCACAGACACGCTGGCACTGCCTGAGCCGTGCCTCGGCACCAGGTGCTCTGTCCACATTCGCTCATCTAATTCTCACAGCAGCCTGATGAGGTCTACCGGCACGACCACCTCCTTTTACAAATACGGAAACTGAGGCACGGAGCGGTTAAGTTACCTTCCCAAAGTCACATGGCTAACAAGTGCAGAATTGGTCTTGAATCCCAGCCAGCGGGACTCCAAAGCCTTAACTGCTGCCCTGTACTTGTGGAGAACCTACTGGGGCTAGTGTAGATGTATGCTTATTCACATGGAAACATGCTTACAATCTATTATTAAGTGAAAAAGGAAGTGGCAAGAGAATACATACAGTACCTACAACCCCTTTGGGAGAAAAAAATATCTATGAACACGTAGCTGCAGAGGCTGGGACGTGAAAATTCCTGCCACGGTGACAAGGTGGTGGAGGACAGCGCACCAGCTGAATCCAGGCTACTCTGCTCACTACTTCCAGCAGGTCACTCCCCTCATGAAGCCTCGGTCCCCTCACCTGTAAATGAGAAGCTGCAACTAACATCATCGGCGTAAATATTAAACACAGACGACCACCTAGTGTATGGTTCCATTTACATGAAATGTCCAGAAAAGGCAAAACCATGGAGACAGCAAATAGATTAGTGGTTGCCTGGGGCTGAGGGTTGGAAATGGGGATTAACTGTAACTGGGCCTGAGGGATTTTATCGGGGGGACAGAAATATTCTAAAACTGGACTGTGCTGGTGGTTGAAGAACTCGGTATATTTACTAAAACTCTTTGCATTAACATGATTTATTAATTAAGACAGCGGATTTTTTGGTATATAAATATATCTCAATAAAGTTCCAAAAAAATTACACAAAACTGCTGGTGCAGATCAGGCCCTCAACATACGAGGTGGCTGTTGCTATTATCCTGGTTAATGGACTTGTTGACAGGCTCAGGAAGGGGTAATCCCAATGAATTAAAATATTTTTGCTTCTCTGTATTTTCTACGTTTGCACAATGAATATGTATTTCTTTCATGACAAAAAAAGAAGGGGAAAGATTCCATTAAAATATCATTGCAAAAAGAATCCTATTATCCTGGAGGTGACTTTATGTCCTCCCTTTGACTTATTTTCTCTTTTGCAACGATGACTACGTACTACTGGGATGAAACGGTGGACTGCTATTTTCGTATAGAGTTTAGTTTACATTCATCCTGGTGCTAGACAGGAGCATAAGAGATTGTCCCCGAGGGCCTTTCCATCTGGAGTGGAGATGGGACGGATAAAGGACCAATCTGGAAAGTTGAAAATCAAGGAGACAGTTTGTGCTAAGAAACTAAATGGGTGCCCCCTGCAGGGCTAGAGGATGCCCAGGATACGGAATGCCCGCTGGCTGAGCAGCCAGGGCAGAGGGCCTGAGGAGACAGTCAAAGAGGAGGAAGGCCCATTCCCTCCATTAATATTAACCGAGCACCGACTCTATGCCAGACCATGCTAGGAGGTGGGGACGCATGGTGACAGGACTGACAGGGTCCCTGCCCCACAATGCCGCACTCTCAGCCGCCTCAGCCTGGCTCTGAACACAGCACCCGCCAATTATCCTGTGCTGGAGAGGGTAGGGCCTGGCACTCCCCACTGCCAGGCCCTCATCCACAGCCGCATGAGGGCAAAGGTCAGAGAAGGCCCAGAATTATGAGAAGCCCTGGATTCTTGTCCCAGCACTGCCACTAATCCCCAGGAGTAAATCCCTTCCTTCTCCAGGCGTCAGTTTCCTCATCTATATAAATGAGAGCCTAACGGTTATGTGCACAGCTCTGAAGCCAGAAACTTCTAGGTCCAAGCCTGGCTCTGCCACTTAACCAGCTCCCCGACCTCCAAATGATTCAGCCTCCTGGAGCTCCAATTTCCTCTTCTGAATGAATGGGTGAATGACAGCACCTAACTCAGAAAGGTTTTAGGGGGGTAGGGGAATTAAACAAGGTAATGCATAGAAAGCACCTAAGGGCACCAACGCTTATATTTAGTAAATGTAAATTACAGCTACAGCTGGCTTCCCAGTCTATGGTCATGGAGGATGATGGCTCTAGGGGATCTGGGGCTCCTGGGGCACCCCAACCTGGAAGATGGTGAGGTAACAAACAGCACCAGCTCAGCAAATGCAAATCTAACAGCCTAGGATGGCTAGAATGTGGGAGGGAAAGAGGCTGTGAAAGCGGCTGAGGAAAACAAAAGATTATAGTCCTCCAATTAGCGTCTCTCTCGACTTGCCCACATCCCTAGTCCAGCACTGCCACCTGCTGGCAGGAAGGGAGCTCTGCAAGAAAAGATAGTATTCCGACTGGCTGAGGGACCTGAACAGACATTTCACCCATCGGGAAAAGATGAAGTGGGAGCCTTAGGCACGGGGGTGGGGTGGCGTGGGGATGATTTCATTGGAAAGATTTGGGTGGAAGAGATTTGGGCTCGAAAACTATGAGACCCGAGTTCAAATCCCAGCTTTTCTATTTAGCGGCTGTGAGACTTTGGATAAACTGTTTAACCTCCTCAGGCCTCAGTTTTCTCATCTATGAAATGGGGATAATAATGTCTCCTCCTAGAGTCATAAACCAAGTACCTGACATAACTGAGGACCCGATAAGGGTTACTTTTACCCCTGGACCTCTCCTCCCACCGCACCACACCCCTGGGATTTAGGTGAGGTACTCAAGTGTCCTCAAGCTGCGGTGTGTCCCAGCATCCCTGGCTCGCCAAGAACACACATGCTCAGGCCCCACTGAAGTTGCTCTGAATCTGCTCACTGGGGATGATGGCCTAGGAGTCTGCATTTTAGCAACCTCCCAGGTGATCCTTATGCTGCCCCAAGTTTGAGTCACTGGCATAGTGCAAAGAACACCAGCGTAGGAGTTCCGGTTCTGAGTCTATCAGAAATGCATGTCCTTTGACTTCTCAGTCTCCATTTCCCCACCTGTGAAATGTGGCCAAGAGTCCTGCCTGGCCTCCCTCACGGCGGGGGAAGGGAGGGTGTGCTTTGGAAACTGTGATGCCAATGCTGACATGAGAAGCAGTGCTCAGAGCAGCGGGGTACTCGCCCCTTCATGGGCACTCTCTCGAGAATGAGAGGCTGGGCAGAGATGGAGCCACTGGAGTCAGGGGGATTATGGAGAGAAGTGATGGGGGAAGAGGAGGAGCAGGTACAACTCCCTCTGGCCCCTCCCTCCAGGAATGGCCAGGATGCCGGGTGGCTGGGTGTGCAGGGCAGACGAGCCCAGCCCTCAACCCCAGCGGGACCTTGTTGCCAGTGAGCTCCGTAACCCATCCCGGCAAGAAAAAGAGGGGAGAGAGCATCCCAGCTTTGGGACCACAGCAGCCACCACAACAGGCTAGTCCTTTTTGAGAAGCCAGTGGGAAGAGGGGGACGAGTCCCCATTCTGCCCAGAGCAGCAGCCCCTCCAATCCCTGGGGCCCTCCCAGGCCCTCCATTCCTCTCCAACTTGGTGTCAATATGCTGGCCAGACTCACAGCCTCCCTGCACCCCGGAGACAGGTGGGGCCTCCATTTTGCAGACAGTAAAATCAAGGCCCAGAGAGAAGGGAGCCCTTGCCCAGCATCTCTCAGGGAATCCTCGGCCCAGACTCACTGAGCCCTCATGACAATTGCAGAGGAGGCAGGGTAAGGATTAACATATCCATCCCACAGAGGGGAAACCCAGATCCGAGATGATGTGTAATTTATCCAAGAATACACAGCAGAGTTGAGCCTGGACCAGGCTCTCTTGTTATTCCCAAGTCTCGCATTTACATTCCCACTACAGTAAGAGAGTGGGCCAGACGACCCTTGGGGCCCTCCAACTCCATCTTTGATGATTCCAGGGCCCCACCCTGTTCTTTCAGGTTTATCTGCCTCTGGTTCCCTCAACAAACCAGCAACTCAAGCCAAGAGAGCCTTCTCTCTCTCCTCTGAGCAAACCTCCAGACTTCCCACTCACTTTCCTCTGTCCCAAACCTCCCTCACCCCACCCAATCTCATGCCCATTCTTGCATATTTGTGAAAATTCCCCAGTCCTTCAGAGCCTGGCTCAATTCTCACCTACTCCAAGAAGCCTTCTCTAATCCCCCCGGTGAGAAATAACATGAACGTGGTGTGGAACAGGGCAGTGGGGTCAGAAACACCAACCACTGAATGGCCACGTGTACCAGGCACTGTGCTGTGAAATGCATATGGCCGTATTACACGCATTATGCACAGGTACATTATATACTTGTACACGCTCTCTCATTTACCCTCAAAATCTCCCTGTGGGGCCAGAACAAGTAGCAGAGCCTTCTTGTGGACGTGGAAACCAAGTCTCAGATCGCTGACATGATGCACATGAGGTTACCTGACAGGCTGTCGTACTGAGGAGAAAAGCTCAGGGGCAAAGATTCAACCCAGTGTGGGGAGGGGATGGTGCTACAGGGCAGCAGGTTTCAGAGCAATATAAAAAAACTTGGAATCAAGAAGGGAACTAAAACCCCATGAGAAGCTGTGGTCAAAGGGCCCAGGGTCCCGAACGCCATTGGGGTCATTTCCTTGTGTGACAGCAGCTGGCTCACCAGCACAGGACTGTCACAAGCCTTGTCTCACTTAATACAATAATCTCTTTAGATGGACGATGCCATCATTCTACGGGGAAGGACTCAAAGGCTCAAGTAAATCCGAAGCAGGCTCACAGTCATCAGTGGGACTGCAATCTGAAGCAAGCTGGATTCTGGAATCTGTGTGCTAATACAACACTGACACATTATTTATGATGTTACTTAGAAATATTTACATAGAAGGCTCCCCGGGCTCCCAGCCTGGCCCTCTGTCTGTCCCGGTGCCTAACCTGCCACCGTTCTGGATACCAAGGTGCCCTCTCGATGCATGGTCAACACTGACATCCCAGGACTCCTTTGATTCTGTGAAAACAAGAGCCCCATGTGAAAACAGAACTGTTTCTGGAGTGGCTCACTCTTCAGTAGATTCATGGGTAGGTGCCAGAACAAGGCCCTGACTATTCCGGAAAGTAGAGTGGGGAGAAGAGGGTTCAGGGAGGGAGGGGACGTCCATTCACTCAGCGAAGTCTGTGGGTCCCTCTGCAGGTGTTGGGGGTACATGAGAACAAGACAAACATGGCCTCTGCCCCCAGAGTCCCAGACACAAATGCCACCTCGCTCCCAAGTCTGCTGAGGCTTGGCCATGGAGGAGGAGGGCACAGCAGGGCACCCCCCACCCTGGGATCCTGATGGTCAAAGGAGCACCATCTCAGCAGCTGCCATGGGCTCCACCGCTCTCCACAGCCAGAGAGGGACAATGGGAGCCAAGGCACCTGCCAGGGGTTGACCTGCTGCTGCTGCCCCCAAGAGTTCTGCCCACTTTCAGCCACAAGCTCCGCCTGTCACCTCTTGTCACCCTTCCAGGCCCGGCTCTGAGTGGACTTTCCCTGGGTGGTTTCCCAGAATCCTACCTCCCCCCATCCCGCAGCTGGAAGTGAGCTCTCCCCTCTCTGCAGTGCCACCATCCATTGTCCCTTCCCGTCCCTAGGTGTCCATCTGACTCACCCAAACAGACCCCAGGCCAGGGGCAGGTGCTGATTCCCCCAGGGACCCCTCCAGGGCCTGCACCTTGGAGGGGCTAAAACATTCTCTAGAAGAAGTGAGTGAGCGAATGACAGGTCGAGCAAAGACAGGAAGGCCCGTTGCTCCACGGTCCTGACTCTATAAATGCAGCTGGTCGGTGACAGGCCATCCTGAAGTCCTGGGGGAAGGAGAATGTGAGTAGTTTGGGTCAGTCCTTCTTGTCTGCCTGAGAAACCACTTGGCAGACAAAGCCACCAAGTGCAAACAAAGGGCAGCCAGTCGTGTGTCCATAGGCAGCACTTAAAACACTGAGTGATTGTGGGCCGAGGTGACTTGGTGATCTAGTGGCTTCAGGCAGCGTTTCTCAAAGAAGGTTCCATGAAATCCTAATTTTGAGTGGTGATCTGTAGGAATAGAGCCTGTAGTTAAATTTGTTTTGTGAATACAGCACATTTCTCCCCTTCTCATAGAGCCACAGTGCCCCCAGCTCTTTTAAGGCTCTAAGAAACCATGCTGCAAAGACAACACTTTAACTTAGTGCTTCCCACACTCAACTGACTTTTTTTTTTTTTTTTTTTTTTTTTTAGTAAAACCTATTTAACATCCCAAGGAACTAGTATTCCACAGGATGGACTTGGAAAACGGGAAGGTGCTGGTTATTTAGATGTTCTGTCTCTCAAGGAGGTAATTTACAATGGTCTGGGAAATCTTCCCTTCGTTCTTCCTCAGCTCTCCTTCTGCCAAAAAATATCTATTTCATAGACATTACAGCCTTAAGATAAAAGGACAAAATTCCAATGGTGGACTTTAAGGCATCGGCCAGCAAAGTGGGACCGGGGAGGAGTCTGCCATGAAATCTCCTTTGCCCTCTGTCATAGGTCTGATCTTTAGCCAGTGATTTGACTTCTGTACCCTAGGTTCCTGTTCTGTAAACGTCATAAGGATCAAATGAGTTCCTAGATGACAGGGGCTTAGAACAGCACCTGGAAGATTCACAGTATCCAAATAATATTCTATACTATGAACAGCTCTTATTATCTGAAACAATACAAATCAGTAATTTCCTTTTCCACTAACATGGTGAGCTTAATGGGTTTATAACTTAGTAAAATAGCCCTCTATGTGACATAATTATGGAGCAATATGCACTAAAGGACAAAAGAGAGAAAATAGGTAGTAGGAAAGTTTGGAAAGGGAAGGATTTGTGTGCACGGCAGGGTTGGTCATTAGGAAGGCTTCCTGGAGGAGTTGAGGGGTGAGCGGGGCTTGGTCTGAGCAGGGAGGACGGCAGGGACAGACCCAAGAAGGGAAGAGCATCGAGTGAACACAGTCCTGGAGGTGCCAACGAGCACAGCCTGAGTCTCGTTAACTCGGCTCTGGATGAGCAGGGGGTCCGCTCCCAGGAAGACTTCCACGGACGAGAGACCAGCCAACCCCTGGGAGTTGGCAGCCTCTTGCATTTGCAGAGGAACAGAGTCATCTCCAGGTCCTGGAGGTAACGAGAAGTGACAGATGGGCTGTAGAGCAGAAGGGAGCGTTTGCGTCCCCAGCTTGCAACATATGCTAACGGGCAAATCTGTGAGCCGCCCACCCCCTCCCCAAAGCCCACTCCGGGGCCAGGTTGGTTGGGAATCACGTCTTTGCAAGAGGCAGAAACCCACTGAGGGTCGCTGAAGTGTAAAGGTTGGGGAAGGATTCGGGGATATGTCAGGGAAGGCAAGGGCAGGAGGTCAGCTGGACCTTGGGAAAAACTGGAAAAATACTGAGTGCGGGGGCAGGGGCTCTGTCTCTGCCTCTCTGACTCCTTCCCGTTCGTTATCTCTGTGTCTGTAAACATCTCCCTCCATCTCTCCTTCTCTAATCTCTATTCCAGTCTCTCCCTCTGTCTCTCTGTTTTTATATCTGTCTCTCTCCATCTCTTTGTACGTATGCGTGTGTGTGTGTCTGTCTGTCTGTCTCTCTCTCTCTCTGACCTTTATTCGAATCTCTTTCACCCTCTAAGTATCTCTCTCTCTCTCTCTCATTGTACAATCTCCCACATGTGGTCTGTTTCTGCAGGTCGTCTTTCTCTGCCTGCTCCTCAGCATACATCGTACACAGATGGCCACCCCAACCCTGGAGTCTGCTTGACCTCCTAGCCCAAGGGCTCAAAAGCATCAGTGACTCTCAGTGACAACTCTCTTTCAAGAGAAAATCTGATTGGCCCAACTCAGAGGTCAGATGATCACTCCTAGTCCAATCAGTTTTGGCCAGGGAGAGTCGTGATGACACCATGATGTCTTCATCTAAGAAGGGGTCTGGGATGGGCATTCGCCCTACGATGCAGCTCTTACAGCAGGACAGAACTGCACGCTGGGAAGAGCACTCATGAGGAGTCATGGGATTGAGTCTCCTATTGGCTCCCATGGAACACCTGTGTGACCTGGGGCACAGCATTCTCCTCCCCGGGTCTCAAACACCCCATCTACAAGATGAGGAGTGGAGAAGGTGTTCTGTTAAGAACACTTCTAGCCCCCAAAGTCTATGATGTTCTGTTTACAAAACAGGCACGGAGACCAGGAATAAGAGAGAAGAACATGGGAAGTGACAAAGGAGAATACTGAGAAAAAGAGAAAACCATGTCCTATCAGAAACGGTGGGTAGAATGTCTCCAAGGCAGGGGTGAGAGTTGGGGGCTGTCATTCCCGATGCAACAGACGTGGACCAACGGTTCCTGAAGTTCAGAGTGCCTCACCTGCAAGGGCTGTTCTAGATGCAGGTTCCCAAGCCTGTCCCAGGTGGGCTGATTCAGCAAGTCACCCCAGGTGACTGTGATGCAAGTGGTCTCAGAACCACCCTCTAGAAATGCTGAGTGGGACTTTTCAAAGGCTTAGAGCTGCCTCAGGAGGAACTGGGCTTCCTAGGAAAGGCAGTGATCTCCCCACCTTTGGAGGCATACAATAAAGGCAGGACTGCTCTGGATGACCTCAACCATCCCTTCTCACCTCCTATTTCCCCAACACTCTGAAGGTCAAACAGAGTCAAGACAGTACTGGGAGCTCAAGACTCAAGCAGGAAATGGTTACAGCCTCTTCCTCAAGCTGATTCTCTGGGCCTCACTCATTTAAACTAGAGGTCATGGATGTTGTGTCCAGAGAAGGAAAAGGAAGACACGAGGGTCAACTCTGCCTCTCCCATTACAGCTGCTGGGCTTTTAAAGGCTGGATTCTGGATCAATGGGAGTGTCTCTCAGATACTCTCTTGGACTTGTACTCACTCATCTTCCAGAAATGAGTAGGATCTGGGAGGGATGAGGGATTTCAACCCTAGACTCTGCCAGGAGGCGCCAGATTCTGAAGCCAGAAGATTAGAACAGCCACCTCAGGTCCTCCCCAGTCAGGGCTGGAAGATAAAGTACTGCCTCCTAACACCTTTCAAATTTCTCCAGCCCTCCACGCATCTCCCTCCTCTGAGCCATGGCCTATGGGCTAGTTGGGTCCCACTTAGCACCTGGGATCCTATGTGGTTGGGGAGGACCCAGACATCTGGGAATTTAATACTTTAATATAGGGCTCAAAAATTCACAACACACTTTCACACCAACTATCCATTTAATCTCATTAATTTTGTGGGGCTGGTTGGTTACATATCAGATGGGGAAAATGAGGTTCAAAGAGGCGAGGCTGGAAGAGAGCAGAGCTGGAGAGAAATAGAGGTCTCCGCCTCTCTCTTCCTTGCGCGTCCCCATTTCTCCAGGAAAGCCCTGGCCTGGAGAGGTGGAGGGACCACACCACCTGGTCAGGGCAGGAGCTGGGACCAGGCGAAGGTGGGCTGTCACCATAGCGAGTGGACAGAGCAGTGCACTTATTAAGCAGATGGCTCTGTCTCAGGAGGGAGGGGAGAAGTGACCAGCCAGGACGGAGACCTTGGAAAAAGGGGAGGCAGCTAGGCGGAGGGGACGCCAGTGGATTTGGGTGTCAGGACACCTGGAATTTATGTGTGTGGCCTAGGAGCAAGTCCCTGCTTCTCCCCAAGCCTCAGTTTCCCCTTCTGTACTTTGGTGGGGTTCGACTCCGTGGTCTCCTAGTCCCGTCCTACACTGTTTTTTGGGGCTTCTCCCCCACTGGCTGCCTCCCTGAGTTTCCACCTAGCCACTAGCAGCAGAGGGCCAATGCGACCCAGAAACCACAGCAATTCTCTGGTCAGCTCTGGTTCTGCCCCACCCCACCCCAACCCCCACAGTCACCAGAAGCCTCAAAATTACCTGATGTCCAAGGCAGATGGCAAAGCTGCAAAAAATCAGCAGTGATCAGGACTGACCAGAAGAGGGAGATAAACGCCCTGGAAACCGAAATAGTTTTACTTCCTTTTATTTCCAAAGCTACAGGTGCAGAAACTAAGGCACAAAGGCAGTAAGGGACATGCTGGAGGTCTCCCATCTGCTCAGTGGCAGGGCTGGGAACCAACCCCCTCTCCTGCCCCTGGTGCCTGCAAGTGTCCTCCCCAACTCTTCCCGTCGCATATGCCGCAGGATTCTGGTCAAGCCAAATTGGTTCCAAGACGCCCTGATCTAGTTATAGCTCATTGGTGTTAGGTGGTGGGGGCTGGGGAGGCACAGTGATTATGTGGATGGGCTTGGGGCTTCCCCGTGTTTCACTTGTGAAAGGGCAATATGGTCAAACACTTACACATGAAGCTCTCCTCTCCTGACTCACCCACCCACAGCCATGTTGACTTTGGGCAAGTCTCTTAAGTGCTCTAGACCTGTTTCCTACTGTAGAATGATGATACTACAGACCTAATGGGTTGTCTGGAGGACTGCACTGAATAATAAGAAGAGCTCTATGACTGTGGGGTAGCAGGTACTCAGTAAATAAGAGGGTTGTATTGTTGCAAGAACACGTGTCAAAAATGGCCTAAATGAAATGTAACACAAGGATGAACACAAAGGTTTGACTAGCATGTGTGGACAGTTTCATTCTGTGACATTCCTCCTTCACTCCCTCTCTCCCCACTGCCCTTTCTCCAGTCTCTCCTGGGCTCCTGCTCCAGGCTCCCGTGTCCTCTGGTCCTGCAGTTAATTGAAGCATTTCTTCTTATTTTTCTTGGTGATCATCTCCTGGTTCTGTGTGACAAGGAGAAGAAAAGTCAGACCTTGCCAAGGAGATGAGGCAGGAGGGAATTGGCAGGGGCTGCATGGCCAGAGCACATGGGAGCGCCCAGGGAGGTCATGGGGACCCCAAGCCCTGACCTCAGACTCTACTTCTTCACACCCTGAATTTCTCCAGAATTCAGTTGCCATTCCCTGCTGTTTCCATTCCCCTCTCCACTCCCGGTGAGATGCCCTCGTCCCTCCATGCCTCTGACCCTCTCCTGTAGGTTTTTTAGGACCCAGCCAGAGAACTTTCCATCTCCCCACAGCCCAGGCCAATCCCTACCTTCCTGCACAGAATTCTAAGGTGTCTGCTTCACAGGAATAGAGCATTCTCCAGAGAGACCCGAACCTTCCTCTGGAGATGGAGGTGGCACTTTCTCCCCTTGTCTCCTCCATAATGCCCGGCTCGAGGCCAGGAACTCGGGCTGCTTAGGGCAGTGGAGGGAGCACTGTGCTAGGAGTCAAGAGGTCCCTGTCTGAGGTCTCTGGCACTGCTCTGACACCTGTCTGACACTGGGCACTCCATCTGGCCACCGTGGGGCGACATCAGCCCTTCAGTGAGAGCCTCCCCAATGAGGTCATTTCTGCCCTGGGACTTGGCAGCCCTGGGGACCAACCCCGCTCTGCTCTGACTCTCGACATGACCTCTGGCAAGTCCCTTCCCCGTTCAGGACTCAGTGTCCCCGGTGCTCTCCGTGTGCTGCGAGTCCAAGACCACAGTCTGGTGCCTCTTCTCGGCACTTGTGCAGGCTCCTCATCGCTGCTGCTGCTGTCACTCTCGCTGCCTTTATCCTCCTGCCAGGGAGACACGAGGTCAGTGTGGGGGTCCTGGGGCTGGGCCAGGTTCTCCCACAGTGTCTGCAGCCCTCCCTGCCTTCAGGGGACCTCCCCTCTCCTCCAGACCCTCAGCTAGGTGTGGAATCTGCACAGGGCGCCAAATGAAAAGAGTCATTATGGGGAGGTGTGCTGAGGAGCAGCTATGGGGAAGAAATACAACCTGGGGCAGTAAAGACCAGCAACGAGGACACTGCAATGGAGAGACATAGATTTTACTCCAAATTCTGACACTAGCTTCTAGAATTCTCTGACCTTAAACTGTAAATGGCTGTTATCAGATTCTTTCCAGAGAGAATGGTAAAGGTGGAAGGAAGAAGAGAGTTCCCAGAAGTCAATTGCCATTCCCTGCTGTTTCCATTCCCCTCTCCACTCCAGGTGAAATGCCCTCGTCCCTCCATGCCTCTGACCCCCCCCTGAGAGGCTCCAAGGGGAGCATCTAAATGATGGGGTAGCATCTAACTTTTCCTGCCTTACTTCTCCAGGAGCTGCCCGAGGCAGAAGGCAGCTATATCGATTCATCTGCTTCTCCACAAGCTTCAAAGAGAAGTTTGTTCAGAAAGTAAATTTCCAGGAGAAAAAGAGAATGTAATTTGGGCATGCTGCTGCTTAGACATGAGACTTAGACAAATGACTCTTAGATGGAGCTGGGACCGCTCCCCTGACAGCTAAGGTGAGGCTAGAGAGGAATCAGGAGGAGTTCCTCAGTCTGGGGACAGGAACAGCGTCCTCTAAATGACCACCACCCTATGAAGCTCACGGTCCCTTTTCCCAGACCTCTCAGCCCTACTCAGGGATTTATGTAGGTGGGTTTTGAATCCACTCATATGGCCATTTAATGTTGATTTGTCCATTCACAAAGCACTGAAGTCACTTCACAGTCAGCCAGCAGCTTCATCCCTGGGCCTTCTACTTCCTGAGCAGAGAAAGCACCTCCTCATCCCAGGACCTGACATCCGCCTGCCAGGAGCAGCTCAAACCTGGACAGCATAGTCACCCCAGAGAGAGTCTGCCTATGGGCTGGTGGCTGTGACCCAGGCAAGCCTCATTTCCCAACTGTTCTGACCCAGCAGGGGTACAGGAGCCTCACCATCTCCTCCACCTTCTTTTGCTGCTTCTCACATGGCTTACTCTGCAGCTTCCCCTTCTCCTTCTGCTGCTCCTTCTCTTTGTCATCATCTTTGCCAAACCCTGGAGGGGGTGGTGAAGAGAAACATGCTCAGGTAAGAGGCCAGCTTGACAGAGTGACCTGAGATTCTCAGGGTCAGCTTCCTCCCTTTCCTACCCGCCCCCCTCCTTCTTGCACATGCAGTTTCTTCAGCTTCCTCAAAGCACTTTCACATCTGTTATTCCATTTGAGCCCCACTGCCATTTTCAGAAGTGGGTAAGGAAAGGGATTATGGACCCATTTTACAGAGATGGAAAGTGAGATCCAGAGAAGGAAAGTGGCGTCTCTAAAAACATACAAGGAAATAGGTGCGATGGTGGAGCTAGGATCTTGGATAGCTTCCTCCCATCCAGGTCTTTCCCAACCAAGTGGGGCAGGACTACTGATGAGGGAAACATCCCAGCTCCCCCATCAACACTAAGTGGTGGCCCTGTTGTTAAGCACTTCCCCAGGAAAGACCTAGAACCTCTGCCAAGGGCTGCACAGGCCACAGTCAGCCTTTGGGGCACCTGTGGGCTGTGGGAAGGGATGTGTGGGTGCCTGGTGTATGTAATGACAAGTGAGTGTCCATGTATGATATATGTGCATATGGCATGCATGAGCTCGTCCACTCAAACTTTAACAACTTACAAAGCAAGTGAGTGGCCATTTCCGCTCATGGCACAGCCTCTGACCACAGTATTTTTGGTCTGTGTCTCCAGATTTCCTAATAGACTATTTTTTTTTCCTGTAAATCCTAATCCAGACTTCTGGTGACTCTGGGGAGAGTTTCCTGCTGAGCTGGGCCCCTTTTCACACCATTCCCCAAGTCACAGCCCCCTGAAGACATGCCCAGGATACAGAAAAAAAAAAATCCCTTGTAAGCAGGAACTCACACTTTAGGACAGACTCCATCTTGACTGAGATTTCTTACTTCTGTGCTCACTAACCTGAGAACAAACAGAATAACGGCAGCTGGCATCTTCCTGGTACGTTACAGTTTACAGAGTGTGTTTATGGACATCGTCTTCTACGATGAGCACATCAGCCCTGTGAGGTCCACATTGTTAGCCCATTGGACAGAAGAGGAAACAGATGCCCAGGGAGATGAGAGGAACTTTCCAAGAACCCACAGGGAGTCAGTGCTCACACAGAGTTCCCTTTGCCTAAAACCTGAGATATCTCCTGCCAAAGAAGGAGATGGGTGAGGTGGAGACCCAGGATGGGCTGCAGAATAAGGACCCTTTGACAATCCATAGACCCTCCTTGTTTTCCTATTCTATCTCCCTCAGCAAGGCCTTGGCCTCAAAGAGCCCACAAGCCTGAAGGGCTCCCCTCCTCAGACAGGGCCCCGCACAGAGAGGGTGACTCCAGCCCTGGGAGCACAGGCTTCAGGGACCCGCAGTCCTGGACACGGTTGTTTTGGAGCAGGAGTGAGGACCGCTAAGGCCTACCCTCCATTCTTCATGACTCCATCTCCACCCTGCTCCAATAAGAGCAGTTCTGCTGGATGAGCAAACGTGCTCCTTCTCAGCCTTGAGCTCATGATTCTCCCCCAAGAACGCTGACATCTCCCCTCCTGCCACCCCCGTGAGAAAACTTGCCAGAAAAGCAAAGAGGAGGCAGATCAGAGAGAGCTGGGCTTTAAAAATGGGATTTCAGAATGTGAAGACTGGAAAGAATGGTTGTGTAGAGGAGGAAACTGAGGCCCAAGTGGGGAGGGACTTGCTCAGATTCTGTTGTGGGGTTAGAGGTAGAACTGGGGCTAGAACCCAGATCCTGAAACTCATCACCACAACATGTGGCCAGGCATCTGCTCAGCCCCCTGCCATCCCCTGATCACGGGAACTGGTTTTCACAGCCCCTTGAGTTGCCCAAGGACTCCTTTCCTCCTCCCCAGGGAGTCTGCCCTCGATCTGAGCACCACTCTGCTTGGATTTGGAAGGAGGCATCCACCTAGAGAGAAGGGGAAATGAGTTTCTAAAAGCCCACCCAACTCAGGGACATAGGTGCTCCCTTCCAAAGCACTTTTGGAAGCCTGTGTAATTCTCATGGTTGCATAATTCTCAAGTCCCCCTGCCCATCGAAGCCTAAAGGAATTGGACTTTCTCTGCATGGCCCTAGTGGATAGAATTAGGACCAGTGGGTGGAATTTACACAGAGGCAGATTTCAGCTCACATAAGGAAGAACTTTCATAAAGTCAGAGCTGTTTTAAAATGGAACAGGCTGTCTCTTGAAGTGGTGAGCTCCCCAACTCTAGAGGCAATCAACCTGCTAGGGATATTATGGAACAGAGTTCCTCAAAGTATAGCCCACCTGCATCAGTGTGAATGACCTGGGGTGGGGGGGGGGGTCTTAAAGGGGCAGATTCCTGGGACCCACAAGACCTACTGAATCAGAGTCTGAGTGTGGGCCCAGAAATCTACCTTTTTAACAAGCCCCCAAGTGATTCTAATGTAGAATTCTGACTCACAAATGAATATTTGAGAATTTCTGCTCTAAAAGAACACTGGATAAAATTTGTTCCCTTTCATCTCTGAAATTCTACGATTCTATCATTCTATGAAATACTTATCTTCCCTATTTGTGTTGTATAAGGGGCATCCTAAAGACAAATTACTTTTGAGTTAGAAAGTCACCACTCCATGATGGAAGACAGTTGACAGAGGAGATATTCGGGTGAAGGCAAACCACAAAGGCCCTGTTAATCCTCCCTACTCTACCCAGTGCTGACCTGAAGTGACAGCCTAATATTGCAGATCCCATCCAATTTCATCTCAGCTCCCTAGCATCAAAGGCCCGAACGCCTTAGATGTAGCAGGAACCAAGAACGAGGACAGAGAAAAATATCCACTTACCGATCTGGAACTGGAGGGCAAACTGCTCTGTCTGTGCTGGGCTAGCAGAGGCTTTCTGTGGCCCTCGTTAAGGTTTTATACTCTGTACTCTTCCTGTTTTCAGCCCTGAAGTGGACAAACTGGTTGCCCAAATGTCCTCAGGCATCACAATCAGATCATAACGAACGTTTCCAGCCAGAGCCTGGGGCTCCATCCCATCCAGCCCCTCCCCACCCCCCGCCCTTGGTCTCCCTGTCAGCTGCAGGCACACCCTCCACACACTGGACATTCTATGCCAGCCTTGAAAATGCTCTCCCCTCAGACCCAGTAACGCACCTTCTAGGAAATAATCACTTATATGTTCAAAGATGTGTGTAAAATGGTATCAACTCTAGCATTATCAAAATAATAGAGCTAACAGAATACTATTAGCTAATACATGTATAGTACTTATTTGGTTCATTTCCTAAATGTTATTTTTATATTAATTTATTCAATCCTCACAATAACCCATGAGCCATGTACTATGATTATCCCCAGTTTGGAACCTGATACATTGCCTTTCAGTAACTGAAGATTAACTGGAAACAACCTGAGTGTCTAATAATGGGGGATTGGTCAAATAAATTATGGAGCTTCCTTAAAATGGAATTTTATGAAGTTATTATAAATAAGGTTAAAAAATATTTAATAAGCCAGAAATATGCTCATAATGTTTGGTAATATAAAAAGCACAGTAAATTAAACTATATCCCATATGATTGAGTTTCGGGTGAACGTGCATATGAAAGAAAAAATCCTATGGGGAGGTCGTTGGCAGGAAAGTCTTTCTGGAGGAGGCTGGCACTGAGCCGGGTTCGGAAAGCTGTGTAAGAGGCTGGGGAGGGGTTGGCTCCCTGACGGGAGCTGTGGGAGCTGTTGCCACCCACAATCCCCAGGTGATATAAGGAGACAGAGTGGGCACTGAACTTAAGAAGCTTGGCACTGACTGGGAGTCTAGAGATCACCATTCGCTTCTGACTCTGTTACTAACTCCAGGGTGAACACAGCCAAGTCCTATCTCCTCTCTGGGCCTCAGTTTCTCCACTTGTACAAAGGTGATTATAACACCTTTCCTGACCCTCCCATGAGCCAGGCTGCAGACACAAAGTTCAGTTGAAGGCTTGAGCTACGGGATTCCTAAGATGAGCTGTGCGAAAAGCTGGGCCTCTCTCCACTGACCACTTACTGAGTCCTCACTACAGACTGGAGACTATGCTAAAGGCTTACAAACACATTCAGTGCCAGCTCCATGGGCGTGTGACCGGTACAATCACACAAGGCCCACGCTCAGAAAGGCCTACACTTTGGGGTTCAATGCTCTGTGGTCACCATCTTGAAAAGCCTAATAATTTTATCTTTGAATTTAGCTCTTATAAGCGACGTCAGATGGGACAATGAAACATGTGCTGGAGATTTGGGGCCTCGGCTCAGGCCTGGTCCAGTTTACTTAGTCTCAGGGTGGTGCCCCTGGCGCCTGGGAGGGTCTGCACTCTCCCAGCAAGTATCCCTGTGCCTGAGGGAGTACAACATTCAATAGCAAATAAAAAACACCATGACAGGCCAAGAGAGCAACTGTGGAAGAAGGTACAACGCTTTATTCTTGCTTTTTGCACAAGAAACCCCACATTTTTATTTTGCGCTGGAACCTGCAAATTAAGCAGCCAACCTTAGGTAAGTTCATAACATCCCTATAAGGAATGTACTCATTCTATTCCAACTCACAGGCGAGGAATTTGGGCTTAGAGGGTACATTGCCCAATGTAACACCACTGGAAGTAGCTTAAGCATAATTTAAACTCAGATCAATTTGACCCCAGAGCCCGTGGTCTTAACACTTCACTGCAGGAAAGCAGGTGACTGCACAAGTGGGGAGCCCTTCCAGAGCAGTAGCTTCTGCTGCCCTCCAAACACAACCAAGGCTGTCACAATTTACACCAGGGTCAGCCTCTCACCTGATGGGAAGGCAGGGCCCCCCTGGAGGTTGTGAGGGGACTGGGAAAGCCCTCATGACTTGAAATACTCTTCCATCCGCTGAGAGGTGCTTGCCTGATGCACTAGGATGAGGGTTTCATCAGACTATGTGAGATTCCACTCTCCAGGGGAAGCTGAGCGGACCTCAAAAAACCTGTAGAGAGTACATTTCAGCGGAGCCACCTACAAGCTGAGTGACTTTGGACACTCTTCTTGACTCCCCCAGACTTCGTGTGCCCCATCTTAAAATGGCAGTGGAAATACTTATGTGGAAGTTCTTTACAGACGGAAGGTGGTGTGGTTATCATTAGACATTATCCAACTTTGCCTGCATCTGCAAGTACTGACCAGAAGTCGGCTGTTTTGTACTGTACTGATGAGTTGTCTATGCAAGAACTGATGTATTACGGCACTGGGGAGTAGAAATGTGAGCAAACACCTCTTCCGTTGAGACTAGCAAGAAAGAGGCTTAAGAGGAGCCCAGTGTTCAGAGGAATATCCTTTGGCCTCCAAATCCTCGTTCAAGATCCTAGGTTCCTTCTTGCCCCCATTCTCTGCATTAAATCTCTAAGCAAAACTCATGGATGGAGGTGGGGTGGGGAACTGAAGTCCAGCCTGCAGCTTTGACTCCAGGATGAAGGAAATAAGCAGAATCTAGCAGGTTCAAACTGGTTGGAGTGGCTAGAATGAAGCTTGGTCATGGGTTTACTTCACCCCGCGACCACACTCCACACCCCCTGATGTACTCCCATGCTTGCAAACCAGAAATTTAGGATTCCTTAACCAGGAAACATGAGCACAGCTGGGGACAGCAAGGAGGGGGAGCAGATTCTGGACAGGTATTGTGTTCCAAGGACTTTATCACCTTAATCCCCACTCCGGGAGGTAGGTATTACTGCTCACATTCCACAGAGTATGTAAGTAGGAGGAAACAGTCTCAGAATGGTAATCATTTACTCAAGAATATCTTTTAACATTCTAGGCCTTACGATGCCTATTCTCCCTAAAGTGCCTTCATATACATTATCTGAAGAGATGCGCAAGATGTCACAAGGCAAACAGAGGCAGATGTTATTGTTCCCATTTTATGGGTGAGGAAATTGAGATTCAAAAAGAAAAGCCAAAGCACTAAGACTAGAAGCCCAGTTTCTCCACTCTCAGGCTCCACGAGTTCCCAGAGCTTCACCACGAAGACAGACACAAATCTGGCTCAAGGAATGTGAGGGTCTCATAATATCCTCTGACAACTTAGTGTAATAATCCTCAGAGCTCACATTTATGGAGTGATTACTATGGCCCAGCCCTGTGCCAACCAGTGTACATCACCTCATCCAACACTGTGAGGCGGGTGCCATCCCCATTTTACAGATCATGAAACTGAGGTGCAGAGAGGTTGAACAACTCACCAGGTCACACAGCCAGTGAGAAGTGGAGCCGGGATGTGAACCCAGACTGTCTGGCTCCAGAGCTCACCCTCGCTCTCGAGCATTTTGCTTCCTCCGGGGAAGTGAGCAGAGAAAGGATTACAAGCCTGAGTGGATTTTAAATGGCCACTGACTGTTGATGGAACTACTCTAGGTGGCAGTGTTCCGTCACCCTAATTCCACGTGAATGGCCTTTTTAAGCCATGCCAACCCCGAAGTTATAGAATAACCAAGAACCACCCAAAATCTCCTCCTTAAACCTAAGGAACTACGAGATGCAGAAGAAGAAAGCTCAGCAATACTTTTGTGTTTGTTTGTTTATTCTGCCATGCACGCTCTCTCCTCTCACACTGGATCTCAGCATCTCTCTTCCACCTTGGCCTTTAGTGCATCCTGGCCTGGCTTCCTGTCTACAGTTTCTTAACAGCACCAGTTGCTTTTCCAGGTGGGCTTTACGTGAACTTGAATGAACCAGCACACAGGTATTTTATCTTCACACGCCTGTATTTTAGGTAAAGAAGAGAGACAGCCTATCACATGCATTCAACCAGCAGGACTCTTTAGAGACCCCAACTCTATTGGAGAGAAAGGGCTTACTTTTCACATTCAGTCGGGATGTAACAGAAGTCCTAAATCAGTCACATCCCTATGAAGGGTGAAAAATCATTCTGTTACCCTCTGTCTCCCTCAGCCTTCCCAGGCTTATCTTCTTCCCTGTAGGGCAAGACTGCTGGTTCTTAAAGTATTTCTTTACTGCCCCCTGATAAGTTCAGGCCAGAATTAGCTAATTGGCTCAGCATCCATTCAAGCCATGGAGAATCCAAACCCCTTGGCCCAATCTCCTCTTTTTACGGCTGAGAACCAAGAAGCAGTTAGTGCAGTGGTTACGAACACAGGCAGAGCAGGGGGTGAATCCGCTCCACGGCCTCACACTGCGTGACCTCAGGCGAACGTCTTAACCTCTGCGGGCCACAAGTGTCCTCATCTGAAGCTAATAAGAACTGTTCTGGCTTTGTGGGGCTACTGTGAAGATAAATGCGATAATGTATTTAAAACCCCCAACACAGTGGCCTGGCACACAGTACCCACTCAGTTAATATTAGCTATTATCATTATTAAGATTAATAGATTGAAAGTGTTTCCCTATAAGTCCTGTGAGTTAGGGGCTGACCCAGAATTAGAACCAAGCTGTCCTGGATAGCTGCTGTCAAAACCTGTGATTATAAATGGATTTCATTTAATTTGTAATGCTTCTTTCACCTGTTTGAATCAGGATATGGCTTTAATGATGCTGGAAACAGAATTCCATAAACATCTTTTCCATTAAATTGGTGGATTTCAATGAAGAATGATGGATCAGAATCACGCAGGAAACCTTCTCAAACCCCTTCTGCACTCCTCTCACCCCACTTTGAAACCTGCTACCAAAGTGCCTGCTTGTTAAGAGGAGACAGAGCCACACTTGCCACCACTGCTGCCTCCAAGTGTCTCTGATGAGGACGTTCACATGGCAGAGAGGACCCCTAGGTTTTTGTTAAATCCAGGAAGTGGGCAAGGTTTTTTGACTCTTTGGCTCCATTGGCCCAAAGCCCTCCTCCTTCCTTTTTTTTTTTCCTAATTGAAAGTTATTGAGATAATTGTAGATTCGCATGTGTCAACCTACAAAAACAGAAACCACTTTAAGAGGCAAAGTGTCTATTTGAGATCAAAGAATTGCAATTTAGGAGCAAAGATTCAGGTAGAAACCCATAGTGTCCATAGAGTAAGAGCAAGGTTTTTACAGGAAAAGGAAAAGGGTAATTACACGAAAAGAAGAGGAAGAAGAAGAAGAATCTTCTAAAGGTGTTAATAAGCTAGGTTACTCTTAAGCTGTACGTGGCTGGTTACCGATTCTGTCTTCAGAAAGAGAGTCCATAATCATCAGTCTTTGTGGTCAGGAAGTCTGCTTTCCTGTTAGCTTTACAAACAGTTGTTTGGAAGACAGCGTTGGGTTGGCCCAGTCCAAAGGTCCAGCCCAGTTCAAACAGTCCAGAGGTCCAAGGAGTAAGACGTGCAGGCAGTTCATCTGAAATGGCTGCTTGGGTTCCATTTTAAAACGGCTCCACTTATGTCAACTTTTCACATTTCCCCCTGTGTGTGTGTGTGTGTGTGTGTGTGTGTGAGGAAGATTAGCCCTTAGCTAACATCCGCTGCCAATCCACCCTCTTTTTGCTGAGGAAGACTGGCCCTGATCTGTGCCCATCTTCCTCCACTTTATGTGGGACGCCAGCCACAGCATGGCTTGATAAGCGGTGTGCAGGTCCGCGCCCGGGATCTGAACCTGCGAAACCCCGGGCCACAGCAGCGGAATGCGCGAACTTAACCACTAAGCCACCGGGCCAGCCCCACATTTCCCTCTTTTGATCATGATTTTTTCTTAAATGCATCGCTGATCAACCACTGGAAAGCATCGCTGGTCAGTTATTAAATCATCATTGATCTTTTTCTCCCAGCATGTCATGTCCCACATAGGGGGGAAAGCAGTTTCCTCAGGAGCCTCAGGCCACATTTGAGCAATGAAAGTGCCAGAACAGAGGAAGGCTTTACCGTCACACTCCTTTAAGGGCAAACATCTTCTGCAGTTTCTTGAGGTTCTTCATGTGAAGTTTCATAAGCCTTAGTAATTATTTTAAAGTGCTGAGCCACCCTTATCTGAGTGGTGTTTTTATAACATCAAGCTATCAGAGGAGACAGAATTTTACCACGAGAATTCCTACAATGACAAACAAAACGCTAAGTCCACACTGGAGAATAGACCTGAACCAGGAGGCAGTGCCTGAGGGCAGCCAGCTAAAGACATCAAAGAACGATGACCTGTCAAGTGGGCACTGCTTTTAACCATTCTGCTTGTGCCCGAATTCTGTCTAGTTCTGTCTCTACCTTGCCAGAGGTGTTTATCCAAGGACCAGAGGTATTTACAACAGTTACAAATGTCAATTCTTAAACCTCTGGAGGTTCAATTGGTTAGGCAAGAAGTTCTAGACACTTCCCACAAGGAATTAGGGGAGGAATGGCGGAGAGATTGGTAATTAAATGTACTAAATGATTCTCTAGATTCATGTACAGAATGAGGCTTCTGACGAGAAGCCCAACAGTCAGAAAAATTTCCCTCTTTTGTAACAGCTTGGGAGACACAGATAAGAATATTGTCTTTCCAAGAAAGAGAGGGAGAAAATAAGATAAGAAACGGCAGCAAGTAAAGGTATACAGGTATGTTCTGGCTTCAGATGCCGGCTGCTTCTCTTCCTGGTCTACTTGATTTGGAGTCTCCAGTGTTTGTTCAGAACCAGATGTCAGGCGGAGCCTTCTTTAGCTGTGAGATCTATCTCCAAGCTCAATGCCTTCTAGTTCTGCAGCAGTGTCAGTGGTCAGGAGCGCTTGGTAAGGTCCTTTCCAACGGGGCTTGAGGGCTGTCTTCTTCTGATGTCCCTTCCAGAATACCCAGTCACCAGGCTCTAGACTGTGAGCAACAGGATTCTTTCAACTGGAATTCAGGAAAGCTTCTTTACCCTGTCGATGATAGATTTCAGTATAAGACATTAGAGATTTAGAGTAGCTGATCATATTAGCACAAGACAACAAGGGATCAGCAGAAAGCTGTGAAGCAATAGACATTGATTTGCTGGTGACTGTCTTATGTGGAGTGAGTTTATGTTTTCCAAAGAGGGTACTGGGAACAGTCAGTGAGACCAAAGACAATACCTCAGGTCAGGGGAATCCAGTCTACAGATATACAACAAAATCTCCAAGACAACTAACAAGACTAGAATCTAATATGTATACAGGTGCACACATAACTTTTCTCTCTACAATTACCCTCATTTTTCAGTCAAAGATAAGCACAGTAAAACTAATTTGTTTATATTAAAAATCTGGCCTGATTATTTATATAAGTGAAAATAAGAATACTCCCTGAGGGGCCGCCCGGTGGCGCAGCAGTTTAGTCCGCGCTTGGCAGCCCTGGGTTTGCCGGTTCAGATCCCGGGCGCCCGCCGACGCACTGCCTGTCAGCCATGCCGTGGCGGCGTCCCATATAAAGTGGAGGGAGATGGGCACGGATGTTAGCCCAGGGCCAGTCTTCCTCAGCAAAAAGGGGAGGATTGGCAACAGATGTTAGCTCAGGGCTGGTCTTCCCCACAAAAAAAAAAAAGAAAAGAATACTCCCTGAGAGTTTCTGAATTCTGGAGGGATCAGGTAAGGAGAAAAAGTAAATGTTTCATCTTTGTTCACAAAGGTATATCTTACCAAAGTGTTGATAGCTTAAGAGAAAAGACTTCTTTAAATCCGGAAAAAACAAAACATTAGAGAACCCTGCTCAGTTCATATAATCACATGGAGTTAATGCTTATTCTGTGTGAATCCAGTTTTTCCATTAGTTTTCTCCACTTTGCCTGATGATCGAGGGTTGAGAGGGACAGTGATAATTCCAAGAAGTTTGCAAGGTTTTCATTAAGGCTCGTATGATTTGCCCAGTGAAGTGGGTGCCTCGATCACTGGAGATTGTGGAAAGTATACCCCAAGTGGGAAATACATTTTCTAACAGTTTCTTTGCCACCCAGAGGGCATCAGTCTTGCATCAAGAGAAGGCTTTAACCCATCTGGAGAACATTCATACAATAACAAGAACGTATTGATAACCCATGCTAAGTGGCCATTGAATGAAATCTTGCTGCAGGTGCTCAAAGGGTCCAGAGGGAGGAGGTCTGAGGCCTCTAGGGACAGTAATAGTTTTTCTTAATGCATTATGGTGGGTGAAGGAATGCAAAAACCAAAAAATGGGGGTTTTCCATAGCCCTGACTGTTCATTTAGTTTACAGCCATCGTCTACCCATCTTAATTTCTCTGATTCAGCAGTAGACTGTTGCCATGTTACAAGGACATCAAGATGGCAAAAGTCTGGCAACGAGGGGCTATTCTTTGCAGAAGCAGAATGGATTTCAACCACATGTATGGATCTATAGATTCTGTTGTTGCTGCCCTTGCTTGAAAGTCAGCTAGGGTCTTTCCACGACGTTTTAGTTCTTTTAGTGTGAACCTCAATTCTGATGACAGACAATATTTTAAGATGATAACTGGAATTATGTGACAAAATTATATTAGGATATATCAGATTTCTAGGAATTTCATACCATTTTCAGAATACATAACATATACCTATACAAATTGAATCTATAAGTTTGGCATTACCTTTTAATTGACAGTGTTTTCCTACATAATTTAACATACCCATTAAGCCTAATTACTTTAACATCTCTCTTCTCAAACAAGCTTCATTTAGAATTTGATTTGGAGAAGTTTGTCAAAAATATCAAAAAGGTTTTAAAACACTTGGTCAAATAGGATCGCCAGTCATTTTTAAACAATACTCAGTTATCCATTTAACCATGGTGACAATTAAAGACTCAGTCAAATACAGAAAGTTAAATAGTTGTAAGAAAAACCTTAGCTCTTGTAATTAAAGACCTAACAAAAAACAACACAGGAAATTATTTTGATAAAACATAAAATCCCTGCCTTTTAGGTAGACTTACTCAAAAGTGAAGAATAACCTTTCATAATCTCTTCATCAAGAGGAGACTAAAAGCCCAAGAAACTTTGTCCTTTAAATGAAGAGAAAACCAAATTCTAATTTTGTACCAGCTTACTTTTGATATTTAAACTCATTTACTTAGTTAAATTCATTCCAATATTAGCCAGCTTGACTATGCATAAAACTTGTTTCTCAGGATTTCTCTTCCACTAACATTCTACAACTTTCTTTTTTTCATTCAGAATTTGTCCTTTCCTTTTTCTTATAACCAGTTTTACTTTAGGGCAAATTTACTTTCTTAACAAAAATATCTCCATTCCTTATACGTTCTTTTAGTGAAAACATACATTTTCTCATAGCATAAATTTTTTAATGTGGCACAAGACGCATTTACTAAGAGACCCAAACATCTTTTAGTTTTTCTGTAATAAGAAGCCAAAAGTAGATAAACCTACATTTAATAATTAATGTCTAATATTTTCTCTTACTTGGAAACAATCTAAGTACTCAATAAATTTTTATCATTTTTCTTAATTTAGCAAAACTCTAAGGTTTCAAGTTACCAAAAGGTTTTGAAGTTATTTTAAGTACATATACCATAACATAATTATTGTTAAGAAGGTCACCTAAAAACTTTTTACCTTACTTACATCTATTTAGTTTACTTCTTCTTAATAATTATTTTTAGATTATCTACAAAATCTTCATGAGACATTAGACAAAATTAACCATCAATTTTTTTTTCTGACAAATTTTATAACAGAGATAACATGAATTTGTTTGACTTTTTGGTAAACCTACATAGAACAAGTTTTATATTTAATGCTGATAACTCTAAAGACATGCCTATTTTAATTAACCCAACAAACTTAAATAAGCTTTAATATTGAATATTTTCCTAGATCATGTGCTACTGAAATTCATTTGGGTTAGTTTCTATTATATTTTTGAGCGTTATACTCAATTTATGTAGCACTTGTTTGTTTTTAAGCCAATTAAATAGAATCCTCTTATAAACGAGTCTCAACAATACCATCCCAAGATAGAAAAATATCAGATATTTACAACATACACATATGAATACACACACAAATACACAGACAGATGCAGAGATCTTATAGCCTCCATTTTAAATTTCCTTAAATTTTTGGGAAAAGGTGCTTCCACAACAATCTGCATCTCCAAAAGCTTCTTTCCCCCTTTTTTTTCCTTCAGTCTTAGAAATTGGGGATGGTCTAGATAAGAGTTCCTGGAGAGGTTACAAGCCTTTTGAGATAAATAGGGGAGGTTAGCTGCTTATCAAAGAACTGACATACCCCTCCAATTACATTATCCTTAATTTGTTTCTTTCCCTCTGAGTACATAGTTTTATTTTAGCTTAGTGAGGGGAAAGCCTAAAAAAACTTTCCACCAGGAGTAGATTGTCATTTACTGTCCTGTAGTCTTCTCTTTTAGGTACCTCTTATAGCTATCATTTTCCATTAGCTTTTTTGCAGTGAAACGTTCAGTAAGGCTATTTTGCAATTTTGAAGTCTTTGCTTTTAAACGCACTTCTTCAATGATCTTATCTAATCAGAACATTCCTTCTAATGGCCAGTGTAATTGCCATGAGGGCTGAGAGCAGTTTGGTAGGACCCTCACCACAAATGGAGTTCAACCCCCCATTTCTGCCCAGCCATATCTGGCTGCAAATGGGGTGCAACCCACATATCTGTCTGACCATATTTCGGGCCCCCAACCTTAGCTTACCAAGCTAAGCTCTCAGGAAACAAAACAAGCTTAGTAAGATTTTGCTGTTTTTTGTAAATATTTACAGCTTCCAGGACCACAGTTTTTAAGCAGGTGTGACAAAAGTGGTGTACTTGACTCTTTAGAAATTAAAGATTGCATTCAATCTGTCTGGTTGGCAGTTCTCAAATCTAGTGCACAAAAGGACAAGTTTTGGAAGCTCAAAGGAGCCCCAAAGTGGCCACTGTAATTTTAAATCATCTTTAGTATTCTCAGTCCATGAGGACAAAAATTTACGAGAGGGAGGACCTTGGTTCTTAAACATAAACCCAGCTGGAGTTCCTGAGGGAGGAACTTCTCAGGAACTTTTAGAAGATGAAATCCCTGTGTTAAAGCATGGCCAGACAAAGAGACACCAGTTTCAAGCCCCAGGTTGTCACCTGTGCTTCTGACCATTGGCTACAGCTGCTTGGACAAACAACACAAAAGACAGATTTGAGTACTAGCCAGATAGAGAATAAACCCTTCCAGATGGCAACAGCTGTGAGCTGCTGTGAACCCACTCAGAGAAACCCTTCTAGATGGCTATAACTGTGAGCTGGCTTTGAGACAATTGTCTCCTGGTCAACCAACCCCAGACTGGGCTATTGCTTCCAGAATCCCAAAGAAGGGCAATGACCTCAACCAAAAGGGAGGGAGGTCAGCACCTGAGAGAGCTCCCGATTGGAGGAGCCAGTGGTTCATGAAAGCCGTGAGCACAAGGGACTGGTGTTGGTACTGAACCCATTTCCAGGGGACCCTGGTCTGCAAAGGTGAGATTGCTTCAGATCCCACTTCTGTCACCACATGTGTCAACCTACAAAAACAAATCGGTTGAAGAGGCAAAGCATTTATTTGGGATCAAAGAATTGCAATTTGGAGAGCACAGAGTCTAACAGAAACCCAAATAGTGTCCCAATTACAGAGTAAAAGAGGAGGGTTTTTTGGGAAAAGGAAAGGGGTAATTACATGAAACGAAGAGGAAGAGGGGAAAAAAATAATCTATAGGTGTTAGTAAGCTAGGTTATCCGTTACCTATCCATGGCTGGTTACTGATTCTATCTTCAGAAAGAGAGTCCATAATAATCAGTCTTTGTGGTCAGGATGTCGGCTTTCCTGTTAACTTTGCTAACAGTTGTTTGGAAGACAATACCAGTTTGGCCCAGTCCAAAGGTCCAGCCCAGTTCAAATAGTCCAGAGTTTCAAGGAGTAAGATGTGCAGGCAGGTCCTCTGAAATGGCTGCTCCACCTCCATTTTAAAATGGCTCCACTTATGTCAACATTTCACACACGCAATTATAAGAAACAGAATGATCCTGTGTACCTTTTACCTAATTTCCCGCAATAGTAACATCTTACAAAACTAAAATAGACTTTCACAACCAGGTATTAACATCAATACACTCCACCTACCTCAGATTCCTCCATTTTCCTTGTACTCGTGTGCGTGTGTGCATTTCCTTCTATACACTTTATCACAGGAGTAGGTCCATGTAGCCATCACTACAGCCAAGATTCTCCATCACAAGGATCCCTACTGTTGCACTTTTAAAACCACACCTACCTACCTCTTCCTCCATACCCATTCCTAACCCCTAGCAACTGTTAATCTGTTCTCCATTTCTATAAACTTGTCATTTATATAAACGGAATTATACAGCATGTAATTTTGGGGAATTCGATTTTTTCACTCAGCATAATTTCCTTGAGATTCATCCAAGTTCTTGCATGTATCAATAGTTTGTTTCTTTTTATTGCTAAGTAGTAATCCATGGTGTGGATGTACCACAATTTGTTTAATCATTCACCCATTGAAGGACTTCTTTGTAGTTTCCAGTTTGGGGCTATTACAAATAAAGCTGCTATGAACATTCATGTACTCGGCTCTCCTTTTTGATCACTAATTGATACAGATGCTCTCACTTCACTGTGATCTTTGTTCCTGCTGTTGCAAACATGACTTGTCACCACACTGTCCTTTCTATGCCAACTCCTAGTGGCTTTGGATAATCTGCCCAGATGCTCCCCTACAGATATTTATCACTAGACAGGCACCTCCAAGCCTTTCCTCTAAAAGAAATAAAATAGAACAAACACGAGTTTGAAAGCCAGACAACCTGGGCTCACACTGCAGGGGCTCTGCCGTTTATACTTGTGAAATCCCAAGCAAGTCACTTAATTCTGAATCTGTTTCATAATCATCATCATAAAATAGCTAATAGCTGTTAAGGTTTAAAACGTTAAAGCTCTTTCTGACAGCTTATGGTGGTAGTGTAATGTAATGGTTAAAAACGGGAACTCTGGTACCAAGCTGCCTGGGTTTGGGTTTGAATCCTGACTCTAGCACCTGTTGGGTGTGTGACCTTAGGCAAGTTATTCAACCTCTGTGCCTCAGTTTCTCCATCTGCAGATGGGCATGCTAATAGTTCCTATCTCTTGATGAGGGTTAAATTAATACACGCAAAATATTCAGAACAGTGCCTGGCACGTAGTGCTCACTAAGCAGTAGCTCACATTGCTATATGGCAGGCACTATGCTAAGCACCTTACACGGGTTATTTTATTTAATCCTAATAATGACTTTATAATACAAGTGCTGTTATGAGATCAATTTCACATACAATAAAATTGCAATTTAAGGGATTAAGTCATTTGCTCATCATCACAGGGCTGGAAAATGAGGGAGCTGAGATTCAATTTTGAGTCTGTCTTTGCTCCTAAACTGCAGACCCATAAACTGGGGGTGTCATTGCCCTGCCTTGCAGAGCAGTTGTGAGAATTTACAAAGAAAAGTGTATTCCTCGGTGCCTGGTATTCAAGTTGCTCCACACATGTTACTATTGGTGGTTGATGAGCAATAGATCATTCTGTAGTTTCATACAGCAGTAATTGGCCTTTTAAGATACAAACAACCAAGACAAAAGTAGCAATTGAGGGTTTTGATGGAGGCATCCGCAAACATTTGCAACCCAACCTGCCCCAACAATCACAACCACATTTGGGACAAGTCCATCCAACTTACCCACAATTCCTTCCTCAGAGGGCTTTGCAGCTACAATGCAGAAACTGCTCAGATGGTGGCACCAGTGTGAGCTCCTACAGGACAGGCCACACATCCTGCACTTTGTTTCCCAGCCCTTAACCCGGTGTCTGAGAGCAACCTCTTCATAAATGTAAACCTCCTGGTAAACCTCACCCAAGTGAGGTTCTGGTGTAACAAAGAGGCCTGAGCTGGGGATCCGAAGACCTAGGTTCAGATCCCAGCTGAGCCTCCTACCAGCTATGTGACTTTGGGGAAGTCACTTCCTCTTATGAGGCCTCAATGTCCCTCGCTGTGAAATGAGGGGTTTCAACTTTATATGCACAAGAGTCCCTTCCAGCTCTATATTCTCTACTAGTAGCAAAGCATGAGGCCGCCCTTTTTCTTTTTTCCTTTCCTTCCTTTTTCCTTCCCTCTCTATTTTTTCTTCCTTCTTTCAGTCATACAACAAATACTTCCTACCATGTGCCAGACTCTATGCCAGAAACTGGGAATTCAATGACAAGCAAGACAAATACAGAAAAAAGGAACTTAAGTGTTTGGTGATTTACTGAATGCTGTAAATGCATAAGAATATTCAATTCTTACTTTGAAATTTTGCTTCAGCATACAAGCTAACCATGCAGTTCTTATTTCTCTCAACAATATGCATGCGAGAGGTTAAGGAAGATCCAGCTGTACTAAACATTTAAGAGATATCCTTCAATTCTGACATACATTGCAACAATTACTATGTAGACAGTTCAGGCTTACACAGGTTTGGCTGAAATTGCCAAAGTCATTGCACAAGTTACCCAGGTGAGACTGGCTGATAAAAACTCTGTGACAAACTACCCTGATTCCAACTTTAAAATGTGCTTTAAGAAATTAAGCATGTGGGTACATTCAGTCAGGTTGGGAAAACAACTTCCTCATTAGAACTAGCTTAAGAGTATAGCAATGGCCAGTGAGTACTGAAATAAATAATTGGGGGGCTGACAAGTAGAAACAGATGATTGTTTCATTCAATTTGTAGTCTCTCTATCTGCCCCTTACAAGAGTAGGCCAGTCAGAAACTTAAATGTCTGGAAAATTCAACATTAACGTGCAAGGGTGAAGGGATCAATCACTGTAGCCTTCCCTTGCCTTTAGTTCAAAGGATGAATGAGTTCAGAAAATATTCTAATTATTAAAAAGTTTTTCCTGAAGAGTTGACTGGGGAAGCAGTAGTTATGAAGAGACAGATTTGGCCAGATGATGTAATAACAAGCAAGGATGTAATTACAAGGGCCACAAGTAAAACAGGGAAGAACAAGTGCACTGGTCCTTGAGGAATATCAAGGTGCAGTTGAAAGGTAACATTAGTAGGCAAGTTTTCAAAACTCTCATATATTAGCCAGAGACCTTGATGACATGTTGAGAGGTTTGTTATTTTTAGAACCACCTCATTTCTCAAATGCTTCATTTTAAGTCTTTTATGAAAATGAACATCATGTTATGTTGTTAAGACATAATAAGAGATTTCAATCTTTGATGAAATATCATGCTTGTTGAGTGCCCACTGTGGGTACAGTTTTATTCTAAATTTTTCCAACCTGAAGAATATTCTCACCTTTAATATTCAAACATACCTAAAAATATAGAAAAATGTCTATTTCTCAAACAATGACACCAATAGTGACTACTTATAAAACATCTCTCCTTCAAATAGGTCTTTACCTAAAAACAAGTACAAAAGACAGGCTCATCACTCAGGAGTAGGAACCCAAAAGATCTTGTTTCCTGATTGTAGGACTGGAAAATTCACATCTGTGCATCAGCACTGATTTTAGATTTGTGGCAATGCCAGCTACATGAATTACAACTTCACATTTCAGAGGTGTGTCATCTGGATATAGCTATGCTTTAAAAAAAAAATTTATCAAAAGCAAGTAAGAAAAATAGTCTGTCCTTAACACATTTCCAAGGGATTGTATAAAGGAAAACAAGAATTATTTCATGGAACTTTCTATTTCTTTTAGATCAAATTAATGAAGTCTCTTTTAATCACAGCCTTTAAAGATCCCAATAGTAGGAAGAGATGTATTTACCCCAGTAATAACTGTACATTTTACCTATCAAGGTGTTAAGTGAATTGAGAAGGGGGGATAGTACATATTAGGACATAATGGTAAATCTTAAAGACACCAGAAAATTTAAAGGAAATAGCACCAAGAGCAGGTATCAAGAAACTACATTATGTACCCACTCCAAATGAATAATGAAGCATGCACCATCCAAAAACCATCACCATAATCCAATAGGTTCCAGAATTACCTATTAGATAATGGTAAATTTACCTATTCACCTATCAATGAATGTTTATGCTCTTATTTCACAATTCTCTACTGAATCAAGGAACGTTCACTCTTTTTCATTATATTCTAGGTGAAAGGTGGGCAACTGCTACTCAGAATTAATTGGTTCCTTCATCGTTTCATTGGTGGTCCCCTCAATCCATTAAAAAAACATTTAGGTGGGTAAGCGAAGCTGATGAGAGTAATGAGAAAGAAAGAAAAGAGGCAGTGAGTCACATTCACCTTTTGTAAGGTCTAACCTAAAACTGGTCAAATTCAGGGCTGCAATCTGGATAGGTGCATAAAAAGAGTCACTGTTCTGTCTCCCCTATTTATATCCTTCTTCTTGAAAGAAAAACCATAGATATGTTTCCAGATCAAAGAGGAAAAGCTGCAAACCACCAACTGTACCAGAGGCTGAACAGGTAGTAGGCAGTGTGACCAGTTCCTAAACCTTGCTCAAGGAATACCTTGCTCAAGGGATCCAGGTCCAGACACAGCAACTGAGCTTGAGGCAACAAATCAGGACTGGGGACACCAACTTTATTAACCATAAGGCAACTGTTGTTCTGAAATTTCAGAATTACTCACTTGGAGAAGGGTAAAATTTATCTATAAAAAGAAATATTCAAAAACTTTTCTGATCATATTAGAATATAACCAGAGTAACATTTTAGTGCTGTTGGTGTACCTTTTTAGTCCAAATCTATTTATTTTCCTCCTTACTTACAAACTGCCCCCTGCCCCAAATAAGGAGATTACATAGAAATAGTCCTGCTATCAATGAATGTGACAGCTTCGTCTTCCTATTTCTTTGGTCTGAGAAAGATATTGGGGCTCATGTTTGGAAAAGTAAATGAAAGGATCAATTGACATGATTATTACATTTTATTTAAAGGTTTTAGAAGACGAGTGGCAGAGCTCACAAAATGAATCATTAAAAACCACAAAATTGGAGAACTTTTTTTTTTTTTTTTTGCGAGGAAGACCAGCCCTGAGCTAACATCCGTTGCTAATCCTCCTCTTTTTGCTGAGGAAGACTGGCCCTGGGCTAACATCCATGCTCATCTTCCTCCACTTTATATGGGACGCCGCCACGGCGTGGCTGACAGGCGGTGCGTCGGCAGGCGCCCGGGATCTGAACCGGCGAACCCCGGGCTGCCAAGCGCGGACGAAACCGCTACGCCACCGGGCGGCCCCTGGAGAACTTTTTTAACAAGAGTGAATACCAAAATAGCTTTTAATAAGAAGACACCTTATTAGTCTCTTAAATTGTTGAGGAGAGCAAAAGAAGGCTGAGGATCTGAAGAATAAAAGTTATATTTATAAACATGCTAAATAATAATTAAAAGAAACCAAACAAAAAAGAATGAGGAAAAATATATTGTGTCTTATTACAAATGAACATCATTTCTATGGGACTCTAACAGTCCACTTCAACAATTTCAAACAGAAACACCATCACTAAAAGAGCTTCAATACTCCTTTGGAGTTGGTTATTACAGAATTTATCCTGCACATAAGGTATGCATGAAGAACATCCTGGAGAGACTCAGAATATCTGCAAACATAAAACTCTTTCTCTCAATTGCACTTATTGGTCTTGAATCCAGTTGAATGGGGGTCAACGACAACTTGAAGCTTGTCATCTTGGGGTAGGAGAGTATTTTGAAGCCAAAGGGCTCTTTGCTATAGTTAATTCATGCGGCTACAAGTATATTCTCTAAGTTTCTCCTCAGTGCCAAATATCTACTGAGAATTAAAGAGCAGATGAAACTTTCTAACCAATTCCAAGAATTCATGTAATAAAGGGTAATCATTACAGTGTTCTTAAAGCCATAGATTTTATTACAGAAAGGAGAGAGTACATGGTATTAATAGATCAAGCACATGAATTCTAGAATACTAAATAAAGTTTTTTCTCTTGCTTAACAACCAATTACATCCACGGGCTGCAAAATCATATCCATGACAAACCTGTAGTGTTTTGCATCATGTCAAAGAAAGACCAATATTTTTGCCTGAGTGTCCCATTAACCTCTGTCTAGAGCTATTATTCTTGAACTTTCTATAAAAGTTTCTTTTCAAATAACTTAATTATAACAACTGGGAAGAGCAGTATGAGGACCTGAATACTTCAGCCAAGCAGTGAAGGCAAAAAACTTCCTTTAAACCTGCTCTCCTGCCTACATTTTTATATACTAAAATAACCTTTCTCCCTCACTTCTGCAAGGGTACCCAGAAGAGAGTGGCATTTCTTGGCCATTACAAGTCTCAGGTCGAATTTTCTCTGTTCTTCAATGCTCTGATAAAGGCCTCCGGACCTGCAGTTCATGCCTCTGGTAATTCAGTCTTGTTCTCAATGAGAGAAATCTCCAGCACAGGTAAGAGTAGCTGAAAGGCATCCTGGATATAGGAAGCACTGTTTGATGCCTATCAGGATTGAAAAGATAGGAAAAAGAACATATCACAGTGACTTAAAAGAGAAAATATACCATAAGACAACAAAAAAACAGGTTAATTTTTATAATCTAACTGAATTTGTAGCCTGGCAAATAACAGCACAGACTTAACCATTTCAGTAAACTTATATGGGAAAGAATGATCTAGTTCTTAAGATGATATGACAGCACCAAAAAAGAATGTCAGCATTTTCATCCAATTTGCCCATCAGAAATAAGAGCCGTTCTTTGCCATTCTGCTCAAATTCAGCATTCAAAACTCACTTATTCCTTGATTGAATGGGTAGATTCTGTCACAGCATTTAGTCGATTACTCAGAGGATTTCAGAGGCTATGAATCCTACAAAAATAGGATTTCCAGTCCATTGTGACAGCTCTTCCATGGACTCAATGCAATTAGTGAACACAAGATAGGTGCTCACAAACATAAACAAGGAATACTGCTTTCAAAGATGATACATATTTATATACAGTATAAACATATATCTATCTGGTACAACAGACTTATTTATGAGAAGTGTTATGGAATCATTACACTCAAGAGTTTGCCAGACTTCATTTATATATGACAAGTTCTGACCTTCCAGAAGAATAACAACAGAGAGTTCATTATGCTAAGATTAAAAATGCATAATTTCAAGGACAAGAGTGTTTCAAATCTGTAAGCAAGCACATCCAACTCAAAATAGCTACAGGGCACCCTATCAAGTGAGTTTATCTTTTTTGGATTTATCAACGGCAAGTACTCCTATTTAAACTTTAGTGTGACATCTGATACCGAATTTTCCAGCCAAAAGAGACCTCAGAGATCATCTAGTTAAATCTCTTATTTTCCACATGAAGATGAAGAAATTGCTAAAAAGGTAAGTGCCTGGTCCAGGGCCACACAACAAATGAGGAAAGATCCAGAACAGCACTGGGCTCCTGATTTGCAAATTTCTTTCAACTACACCACTCTGCCATCTGCTAAATCACAAATCTATTTCTTTTTAATTGTTTAAGTGATCAAAAGAATTTTCCTGACTATTCAAGGAAAACTGTGCAGTTAAGGAATTAAAGGCATTTCCTCGGTGGTAATTTTAAAAATTTAAAACTAAAGAAGCAACAGTCAGTAGTTAAAAAATGTTTTCAATTCGTATTTAAAACTAACCAATTATAAAATACATTTTCTCCCACCAGACCGACATAAATATGTTTTAAACAGATCATCAAATGTCTAAAGTGTTTGCACAATTAATTTACAACATGGAGTTCTTAAAATATGGAATCCAGAAAGCATCAAACACCGAGGCATAACAGATCACGGGATCCTCTTGTACTCCCCCCTTTCCACAGATTTAAACCACTCATCTCCTTAAATCTAATGGACTGATGAGGATTATGTCAACACAGTTACCTTTTTGACAAAACAAAGCAAACTTCTTGGCAAGATTTTGTTTTGTTTTGTTTTGTAACAAATCTCCTCCGCATAAACCTAGTCCTTTAAGAAGCAGTGCCAGCCTGTTGGTAAGTTTCAGCCTTTCATGTTTACCAGCTATTTCCAGAAGGTGTTTCATTACTGAGAATTGTCCATTAACTGCCAAGAGGTAGTACTAAGTAATGACAGCCCATTGGTTCTTCCTTTCCACTTTACCTGACAGCTTCAACTTTATGCTTTGTAATTAGTGAACAGGAAATATGCATCAAATACACACCATTTTGGTCATATCTGCATCAACATGGCTAAACTACCAGTCTGGTGAAAAAAACAAGCCAAAACATAAAGACTTGAGAAGAGTTAATTAATACATAGCGCCCTAGAAGTCAGACTTAAAACAATGACTACCAACCTCAAGAAATACTGCAGTGATTAAAGGATTAAGGACATCTGCCTTCTCCTTGACCTAGAATAAAGGATACAGTGTTAAGTGAGCACAGCAAATTAAAAAAACAATAAGCAGAGTATGATCCCACTTTGAAAAGCACACACACAACCCATACATAAATATAAGCATAGAAAAAGTATGGACTGAGAGAGAGCAAAATGTCATCTCTGTAAGTGCTTTAAATTTCCTTCTTTATACCCTTCCGTACTATCCAAATTGAGAGCGTACTCCTTTGGAGTTTTTTATTGACTTTAAAAAGTATCTTCATTTTGGAAGAGAGGCTAGAAATGGTACATTTGACCAGAAAACTTTAGAACAATTTTAAAACAAAAGACGCAGATAAGGAACATGTGCTCAAAATACCCAATGGTTTTTAAGATGGGCTGTTTGGAATACCCAGAAATAAACAATGCAAATTTAATACTCGCATGTGTTAGCACCTTATAGTTGACTTGCTGGGGTAAAGTATCTATATGAAATACATGGAAAGATTTGGGCTCAGAAGATTAACTTCAGGAAACCGAGCAGCTCTTTTAAAGAAAATACTAAGGGAAAAAGAGAAGCTATATTGTAGGATTATCCCTTATGGGAATAATGTAAACTCAAAGTAAGAAACATTAATTTGGGCCAGGCTCTTAACCAAAATAAATTTAAGGGTCCCAAATAACTTTGCTGCCACACTGACACTTATATACTTACTACAAAGTGATTTTTTTTAATTGAGGTATAATTGACATACAACAGTATACTAGTTTCAGGTGTGAAACATAATGATTTGATATCTGTATATATTGAAAATGATCATAATAGGTCTAATTAACATCCATAACCATACACAGTTACAAAATTTTTTTTCTTGTGATGAGAATTTTTAAGATCTATTCTCAGTAACTTTCAAATATACAATACAGTATTATTAACTATAGTCACCAAGTTGTACATTACATCCCCATGACTTATTTATTTCATAACTGGAAGTTTGTATCTTTTGACCCTCTTCACCCATTTTGCCCACTCCCCATCCCCCACCTCTGGCAACCACCAATCTTTTCTCTGTATATGTGAGCTTGGTTTACTACAAAGTGATTTTCATTTGCTCATTTAAAATGCCCTTGATTTTATCCTAATTCATAATTACCGATATCTGAATCATCTTCCATAGTTTACACAACCTCAGTAAATTTCTACAATTCCTTAAAAAAAAAAAACTTTAGTTTTTAACTACAACTCTCCTACTGGCTGGCAACTGCAAAATGAGCATTGCCACAGTGTAACTAAGGCACTGCTTCTTCAAACTAGAGTCAAACTTTGGGTTTTTATTTTACCAACGTCTACATTTCCAATACAGGTCTCAGAGGGCAGCACAAAATATACTGCAGACTTCATAAAAAGAGAAAACAAAAATGACTTGCAAATATCAGTTAGACATAGTCAAGCTGATCCTAAAACTCACATGGAAATGCAGAGAATATCATCTGGTAATAAAAAGAAGTACTGATACATGCTACAATGTGGATGAACCTCAAAAATATTGTGCAAAGTGAAAGAAACCAGACACAAAATACCACATTGTATGATCCCATTTATGTTAAGTGTTCAGAATCTGCAAATCTACAGACAGAAAGTAGATCAGTGTTGCTTAGCACCAGGAGAGTGTGGAGCAGAAGGGAATGAGCAGTGACTGTTAATGGTATGAGGTTTTCTGGGGGGATAATGGAAATGGTCTAAAATTAGATTATGCTGATGGTTGCACAACTCTGTAAATATACTAAAAACCATTGAACTGTACACCTGAAATGGGCAAATTTTACAGTATGTAAATTATATCTTAATAAAGCTGTTTCAAAAAAAAAATAGACATTAGCCCAATAAGAGACATGAATTCTTACCCCAGCAGTTGTTAGGCAGGTGGTGAACTCTTTAGACAGAGAGGACAACTCTTTACACAACATAACTGTCATCCTAGGGAAGAAGGGAGAAAAGTCAGGAGGGTTCCTTTTTCTTTCTCTTTTAATAAGCTACATTTAACAACTGTCAGAAGAAAACAAATCACTCCTTGTACTAAATGTGAAAAAAAAAAGCTTTTAGAGGGAGTAAATATGTCTAAATCAGCTACCTAATGTATTTGGGGATCCACTGAGCAGGCATTTACGCTACAGGAAGAGGAGGTTCAGTCCTTGCGAAAACATTTTTCTACAAAATGCTCTAGAAAGTACTATGCTTTCAAGTTAAATCAAAGGAAATAACTAAAATACATTTTTTTTTCTTTTTTTTTTTTTTTTTTTTTTTTGCGAGGAAGACCAGCCCTGAGCTAACATCCACTGCTGAACCTCCTCTTTTTTGCTGAGGAAGACTGGCCCTGGGCTAACATCTGTGCCCATCTTCCTCCACTTTATATGGGACGCCGCCACGGCATGGCTGACAGGCAGTGACGTCGGCAGGAGCCCGGGATCCGAACCAGCGAACCCTGGGCTGCCAAGAGCGGACTAAACCGCTGCGCCACCGGGCCGGCCCCTAAAATACATTTTAAAGAGACAAGATAGTACTCAAAAGAGTCTACATTCCACTTAGAAACATAATTAAAATAAATATGTATTCAATCATTCATTCAACAAACATTACTGAAAGTATTCTATGTGCCAGGTACTGCTCTAAGCACTGAGGATATATCAGCAAACAAGCAAAGTCCCAGTTTTCATTGATTCTACCTTATTTGCTAATTAAAGAGAAGCTGCCATCATGTGCTGTCAAGTTGGTTCTGACTCCCGACAACCCTATGAATGAATGATTGTCCACAACGTCCTATCCTCAACAGGCCTACTCAGCTTCTGTAGACTCACGCCTATGGCTTCCTTCATGAGTCAATCCATTTCAAATTTGGTCTTCCTTTTTTCTTGCTGCCTTCTACTTGTCCCAGTATTTTTGTCTTTTCCAAAGAATCCTGCCTTCTCATGATGTGCCCAAAGTAGGACAGCCTCAGAGACTACATATATATACATGGATGGATGTGTGTATATGTTTATACACACACACACACATGCACACACACATCATACAGTCATGCACAACTTAGTGACAAGGATACTTTCTGAGACATATGTCATTAAGCAATTTTGTCACTGTGTGAACATCATAGAGTGTACTTACACAAACCTAGATGGTATAGCTTACTACATACTTAGGCTGCATGGTACTAATATTATAGGACCACTGTCGAATATGCAGTCTGTCATTGACTGAAAAGTCATTATGTGGCGCATGACTGTACACTGTACATGTAGGTATATATCTATATGTATACACAGATATACACAGGTGTGTAAACATATATATATTACAAACATACATATGCACTAGGTGGTGATATGAGCTAAGAAAGTAAGGCAAGTAAAGGATTAGAGATGGTAGAAGATACTACTTTAGACTGGGTGGTCAAAGAAGGCCTCTCTAAGAACGTGGCATTTGAGAGGAAACCTGAATTCAGTGAGGGAGTGAGCCATGACTGAAAGAGCATTCCAAGTAGTGGAAATAGCCACTTTTCCACAGAACAGGCTGCTTTGGGGTTGTGAGTCCTTCATCTTAAGGATGTTCAAGACAAACCCAGGCCCCCTTGTGGGATGTTGTAGAGTGTCAGTGAAGCTATATGAAGAAGAGGTCTGGAGAACAAGGGCCCCTCCCAATCCTAACACACTGGACACTCTCACACATACTGTTTTCCAATGAAAATTTTAATTATTTAATTAGAAGATTTATTTAGAAAGTAGTAGGTCTTTTTTTTTCCTCCTATGACTACCTACATCCTATTATTTTTGAAATTTTTGTTCAAAATCAGCAATATGGTAAAAAAAAAAAAGGGGGGGGGGAAGGGGGGTTGGGACTTAAGACAGACCTGGATTTAAATCCCAGTCAGCACAACTTGGGCAGATTACTTAACTTCTCTTGAACCTGCATTTCCTCATTTTTAAAGCTTGACTAATCACTTACCTTTAGGGTTGTTGTAAAAATCAGAAATGACACATGTAAATCCCTTCGCATGGTGCCTGGCATATAATTAGCACTCAATAACTAATAACTATTAAGAATTGAGAACAGAACTATTTTCTGGTTTTATTTATGCAAAATTCTATTCCTATTAAGACCAATAATCTGAGAAAAACTAGTTTTCACAGCATGAATTGGTTAACAAAAAAGGGCAGATTTATAATGCAGACTTATGGCTCAATGAAAAGAAACAACGCCCCTGACTACTTATTAACTAAAACCCAAAGCGAACAAACCTCTAATAGCGAATGGTGCAATGTGAATAGCAGGTTGTTCAGAGGAAAGTTTCTAAAACTTTGGAAATATGCCGAGAAACCTATTTCAGCAATTTGCATCATTTAGAGGGATCCTCATACTCGTACTTACTGGGAAAGGGTTCTGCTCCTTTCTATGGCTGTCACTTCTTGCTTCTTGCCATGAAGAAGCAGAGCCGCTGTTTTGTGGAACAGTTCCACTGAGTAGGCAGTGAGTTCTGCTAGGCTCCGGATTGCAAATGCATGGACGTCCTGGACAGAAAATCAGAACAAAGCATTGGTTTTTCATTCCAGAGGAAATGACACCACCTTGCTTCCCTCATACCGAAGGATTTCATATCTTGAAAGCAGCAGAGACTAACAGCTGCTCTTCAATAAACCTCCTCTTCTTTCACAGTAGTGATGTAATTTTACAGCTGGGCTCATAGCTGCAAAAACAGAGGCTCCCCTGAAGGCAGGTGTGACCATGTGACTAACTTTTGGCCAAAAGATTTACATAAAAATTGTCTTATGGCAGCTCCTGGGAATCTTCCTTGTGACATCACACACATGCACCCTTTGTCTCTTTTTCTTCACTCCTTCTTTCAACCTGTAGTCTGGAACTAAGACGCTGCGATCTTGGATCACAAGGTTGAAATTACAGATAGCAGTGCAACAAATTAGAAGGCGCTTATGTCCCTGATTGTGATACCCACATCTCAAATCTTAAAAGAGAAAAAAAAAAGCCTTAGTTGCTTTGGTTACCTCTATTGAATTTTTATTGATGTGTGCAGTTTTTTCTGCTTCCAACTGTTTTTCTTCTTCCTTCTCTTCTAATGGCTTGGCCAGAGATGTCCTGATCCATTCATAAGCTGTATTTCTTGCCTGAATAAGAAAAAGATTATTGTACATCAACAATTCAGTTCAGCTCACCAAGATTACTGTGCACCTATCAGGAACATGGTGGCATCATGGATGTCAGTGCTCTTGTTCTCACCTGAACATACAATCTAGCTTTCCAGTACTTATCTTAGCAGTTCTCTCTACAACACTTAACACTACTGTCCAACTCATTCCTTCTGGAATTCTCTAATCCTTTGGCTTTTTTAAAAACTGAGATACAACTTACATATAGTAAACTGCACAAATCTTCTGAGCACAACTCAAGAAATGTTGACATGTATATATGCCTAGGTAACTGTAACCCAGATCAAGACACAGAACATTTCCATCATCCCAAAAGGTCCACCATATCCCTTCCTAGTTAATACTGTTCAAACTGAGTCCCCATTGTCCTGCCCAAAGGCAACCACTCTTCTGTCTCACTATAAATTAATTATACCTGGGCTTAAAATGCACATAAATGGAATCATAAGTACGTTCTAATTTGTGTCTGGCTTCTTATGCACAACATAATGTCTGTTAGGTTTATCCATATTGTTACATGCATCCACAGTTCATTCTTATTTATTGCTGTGTAGTATTTCATTTTATATATATATACACCACAATTTATCCATTCTCCTGACGACGAACCTTTGGGTTGTTTCTAGTTTTCTTTGACTTGTGTAATACCACTATCTTCCGTTCTCCCCCCACCCTTATGAGCATTCCTCCTCAGTCTCTTTTATGTATTGATCCTCCTTTGACAGCCCCTTAAATACCAGTATTACCTGGAGTTCTAGCCTTGACTCTCTACTTGTCTCACCCTACTCCCTCTCCTCTCCATCCATCCTATTTCAGTGATTTTAACTATTTCCTACCTGCTGCTGACTTCTAGATCCTTATTTCCAGCACTGACCTCTCCCAAAAACATATTCCAACTGCCTGCTGGACATATGTATCAGGATATTCTATAGGTATGTCACATACATGTAAAAAATTTGAATTCATCATCTTTCTCTCCCTATCCCCAAATTTTTCATCCTTTTTTATTCTCCAGAGCTTTAGAGGAGCTACCATATACCAATCACTTGAGCCAAAACAAGAGAGCCACCCTAGATTCTTCCCTTTCTAATCAATCACCAAGGTGGTCTGATTTCACCCTACATATTGCTCCAATCTGCTCCTCCTCTTCCTTTACTATTATCACTGCTTCAGTTCAGATCCACTTTCTGGCAATAGCACCCTGATTGGTCTCTGCTTCTGATCTGGCTAATCTTAAATCCATCTTCCATAATGCTACCAGCAATCTAAGCCCAGAGCTGATCATCCTTCTTCCCTTCAATGGCTCTTCATCAACTAGATCATGCTTCCTCAAATGATCTAGGAAGTCCCCATCACCTAGACCCTACCTACTTCTCCAGCTTTGTCTCTTACCCACATTCTACTTTACAACCTGGTAATAATGAGCTGTAACGTGCCTGTTCTTTGCTTATGCTATTCCCTTAGGCTAGTATGCCCTTCTCATTTTTTTTTAACCAGAACAGGTCTTAATTTTCTTTCAATCCTCCACCCAGACACTGTCTCCTCTGGGCCCCTAAACAACCCTTCTCTGTATGTCCACAGTCCCCTGACCACCCATTCAACTTAGTACTTACCAAAATACACTGAAATACACCGTGTCTATCTCCTAAATTAATTACATTATTATAGAATAGCTGTAGAGTATCTTATTTGGATTTGCATACCCAGTGCCTGGCATACTATAGAGAACATCTACTATTTTTACCTAGCCAGTATCCCTACCTCCTTTCTTTTAGTAGTAGATTCTAGATCTTTCTCAGTTCATGAGGTTTGGGTGGGGTTGCCTCCATACTCCGGCTTCAAGAGTTGGCAAATGATTCAGGTTTAGCTACTAAAAATATTAATGCTCCTGTCCGTACATGATTGGTTCATGGATGGAAAAGTGACCCAAGCCATGTCAATGGACATCAGCCTTAGGACATCTAACAAAATTACTGAGAAATGGAAGTCGCCTTTCTGTTGGAGTTACTCATCTAGAAAAAGCCACCCTGAAGCTGCCAGGAGTCATCTTACCACCATGTGTAAAAGCTTCCCTAGGAATGAAGCCAAAACTGAAGAAAGCAGAGTTAAGAGCTGGAGAGGGCAGGTCGCTGGGTGGAGAGCTATGACTGATCCCAGTCTTAGCCCTTGATTTTCTAGTTTCTTGAGCTAATGAATTCTTTTTTTCTTAAGTCACTCTGACTTGAGTTTCTGTCATTTACAATGAAGAGAGCCCTGGTTTCTCAGGAAATGTTTACTGTCATTAAATGAAGGCATCCACTTGAGTAACTTTATATAAAGAGAATGTGTTCAGAGCTGTAACCAGGCAATGGGAATCCAGAGAAGACCTTGAGAGTCATTCCAACTGAAAGAATCACAGGTTTTATCACAGATACAGCATTGGGGTTGGGCCTTTAAGGATTATAGGTAAGGCTACACCCAAAGCTACAACATGAATGAACTAGAGCAGAACGTATGTACCCAGACATTCATTTCAAGGTTCTTTCCCCTTAACACCATACCCCCCACAAAATCCCTCAGGAGCAATCTGACTCTGATCTATAATCTTCCTAGTACTTACATATTAACCTCTCAAATTCAAAAACACAGAAAGAATTAACTATATAAAGGCTGGCAAGCAGGAAAACACAATGTATGTTGAGAAAACTGTCAGATAACTAGCAAGACCAGAGCATAGGGTACAGGCATTTATTAATGCTTTTATTATTATTATTATCATTATTATGCAGATATGTACCGCACACTGTTCTAGGTGCTGGGGATACAGTGGTGATTAATACAAACTATGGCCCTGATCTTTACTCTAGTGTGGAAAGACAACAAGCAAACAAAAAAAAATGCATGAAGAAAATAGAATGGAGTGATGGCAAGTGTGGACTGGATGGGCAGAAAGCAAATTTGGTTCGGGTGGTCAGGAGGGGTCTCTGATCTTATCTGAGCTAAAATCTGATGTTTAAAAGGAGTCAGCCATACAAATATTTAGACAAAGAGAGATGTAAGCAGTTTGGTGTATTTGAGGAACAGAACTAAGGCCAATATGGGAAGGATACAGAGGATGCAGAAACATAAGAGAAGATGAGGTTGGAGTGATGAGATTTTTATAGAAGAGAATAGTGAGAGATGAGGCTGGAAAGAATCACAACAGTTGACTAATAGTCCAAACAGTATGCAAAATTCTCTGCCATTTCTTTGAAGAAATAAAATGAGAGAAAAACCAGGAATTTATTTATCTGAGATTTAAAAAAAGAAAAATGGAGAGAGAGAAGGCCACATAAAAGAAAAAGAAAACTGATACCATAAATTTAACATACTTGAAGGAGATTTTTAGTAGGCATAATACATACTCAAAATGACCTCTCTTGTAATAAATACATTAAGTGAAGTCATTATGAACTACCATGCCAACTCAAGGTAATTTATCGTACCTTTCCAAAATTATCCATGTTACCCACCCCCACCCCCATAATACAGTCTGGAACTTCCCATTGGTGAGATCTGGAGACGTAGGAATTAAAAGTCACCTTTGAGCTTAGGTTCTCCAACCACTTTTTTCCGGCTGAAAAAAGTGAAGCCTGGAGAAGGAATGGGATTTGCCCACATCGTATGTGAGTGTCAGAAATAAGAATCAGAACCGTGTTCTCAGACTCCTGCTTCATTGCTTTTCCCCTACATCACAAAGCCTACCGTACAAATCCTTTGGGAACAATCAGGCCCTGATCCTTAACCATTCTACTTCTTAAGTCTCAGTGCCCAAAATGTAAACAATCTGAAGACTGCTTTCAAAGAATGACTAGATCTATTAGATAAGGGGTTACCAGCCATTTTAAAATAACTTGTTTATTATTATAATCTCCTTGAGCACAGAAACTATGTCTTTTTCATTACTGTTTCCCTAGCACCTAGCAAAATAAAAGTTTATTGAACACACGTGTATTTATTAAACATATAAATTTATAATACACTGGGCTAGTTTCTTCTATAGGACCATCAATGGTGAGCATTTACTATGAGTCAGGCATTTTGTAAGAGCTTTGTAAGAGCATTAAATCCTCACAGGAACCATACAGGATCTCTACCTCACAGATAGAGAAACTGAGGTTACAGACAGGTTAAGCAACTTGCTCAAGACCACAAAGAAAGTAAGAGATAGTAGAGCTGGGATTTTAATAACCGATAAAACACAGATCCAGCCTTGAAGAAATTTAAAATATAGGACAGGAGGTAAGAAACACATATTAAGAAAAAAAAAACCTATGATAAATTTATGAAAATACATATGCAGAAGGTTAACTGAATAAAGCAGAGTGCTAAAGAACATATATAGTACATTAACTTTTGTATAAGGAGATACGAAAATATACCTGCTTATCTAGAAAAGAAACACAGGCAGGATATACCAGAAAATAGGAAAGTTTAATATCTAAAAGGAGAGAGAAGAATGGAGTTGATGGGAGCCAGGAGGGAGTGACACTTCTCTGAGTATAGGTTTTGCACAGTTTTGACACTTGGAAACATGTTAATACTCTATAAATTCAAAAATTAAATTAAATTAACATAGGGAGATAGCAAATATATCCAATTCTATTTGTAGGTTGGTTTTATAGTCATACGGGCAAAGCTATGACACTATTTCAGATGCATTACAGGATTGAGGAAACAAGGAAGTGCACTAATGTTGTTGGGAGACAACATTCTTACCGTGGAAGAAGAGAAATACAAATGTGTGATGGGGAAAGGCAAGGAAGAACCCTGTAGGGATGGACTGAAACTGGAGTTACTAGTGTGAACTCATGATCTCTAAAACATGAATATGTGTACAAGTGCACATATAGGTGTACATCTGTGTACCTGAATGTACTTCCTAGCTCTGCCGACAGGGACTAGAAGCAAAGACACCCCAGTAGCAATGAGCACACCTAGCAACCAAGTCTCAACCTATGATACCAAAAAGGAACTATGGCTCCTCGAACAAATGACTGATTCCAGGGCTTGAGTAAGGAAGGTACAAGACGAGTCTTGAATATCTTGTTAAACCAGAAAACACGGAAATGCTCAAAAAATAACAGGGGCACGTCACACAGGAGTCAGCTTGAAGGACAATTTGAACACCGAAATAATTAAGGTCAGTAACAAATTACAAACCAATAGGGGAAAAAATAGAAATCCATGAGATCATAACAACAAACAGATAACAAATAAAGAAATAGGGGAGAAGGGAGAAGGCTTAACTGCAGTAAAATGCCGAGAGCCAACTGGTAAATGTGGAGCACATTCCGGAGTTGAAACAAATCATCATTTTGCAACCATCACAGTAAAGATTGGTGCAGCATGAATCATGAATAGATGACAAATCTAGGAGGGAAATTATGATGAGGATAGGATATCTGTATGGCCTTAAGATGTTTCCCCACAAAAAGTTTATTAGTAGCACAGGAAAAAAATCATAACTATACGTGAGAAAGCAGATAACACATTACCAATAAGGGGCAGATGGACATCATGTGGCTCTAGATGTGATACCCTAGAGGATATCACATCTAGGATACAGCATCACTTATGAAGTCTTTTGGATGGGAATGCATACCCTGACTTTAATCATGAGAAAGCATCAGACAAACCCCAAATGAGCACTCTATTTTTATAAAGGGGGGAAGGGGCTTGTATTTCTCAAAAACATCAATACAATAAAAGACAAAGAAAGGCTGAGGAACCATTGCAGATTAAAAGAGACTAAAGTGCATGACAACTAAATACAATTCATGATCATGTACTGACTCCTATGTTAAGAGGAAAAAATTTGATTTGAAGGATATTACTTGGTCAATTGACAAAACCGGAATGTGGACAACAGATTAAAAAGAAGTACAGTATCAATGTTAAATTTACTGCAGTTGATAACTACTGTGGTTATGTAAGAGAATATCCATATCCTTAGGAGATACACACTGAAATATTTAGGAGTAAAGGACTATAATGTTTACAATTTACTCTCAAAAACAGTCCCATAATAATAATAACAACATGGTGGGTTGCAAGGAGAGGAAGGGACAGGGAGAGGGAAAGAGAGAATACATGCATGAATGATTAAGAAAATGAACTAAAACGTTAACAATAGGTGCATTTGCATAAAAGGTATATGAATGGTGTTTGTACTAGTTTTGCAACTTTTCTCTAAGTTTGATATTATTTCCAAAACAAAAAAAAACCCCACTATGTTACAAGCTAGAAAGTGCTGTAGTAAAGTGCAAAAGTTGAGATGAGGGAGATGAGTTGCTGGAGGGTGGTCTGAAAAGCTTTCTCAGAGAATGCAGCATTTTCACTGGGCATGGGAGAGTGAAATAACAAATCAAACATCATATTCTTTACCTTGAGATATGTGGGAGAAGGTGACTATGGTCACTATACAATGACTATCAGCTCTTGTTGGCCAGGAAGTAATGTGCGCCTGCTGCTAACTGATCCTGAAATGTTTCTCAAGATTGAGAGAAGAGGATGAAGAGGCAGCAAGTAGCCCAAGACCCAGTGAATAGTGTCCCATGAGCTGGCACTGGCATACATGCTATGTGGGTATTGCTCTGGAAACAGGCCCTCCCTATCCACTCTGAGCCTTGATTAAAGATCCTCCTTGTTCCACATGTGTGAAGACAGCTCTGGCAACACCACCAAAGACCAAGGCCTAGGACATGGGACTCTCATTTCCACAGGCTAAATGGTCATTATCTGAGTCAGCGGACTCTGGGAAATGGTAACCTCCAGCTTCCTAAGGGCAGGGGCCACATCCCATCATCTCTGAATCACTCAGAGCCCTGAAAACAGTGAGACCTCAACAGACGCTAGCCCATTGGTATCATGAAGGCTGGTGAGCACCGCCAACTTTAACTGACCAACACTGTAGTCTAATTTAAACTTTCAGACAAGCAAAGCATTCCAAATAAAAACAGGTAAGGATGGCAGATGTGTGTGGGGAGGAGATGTGAACTCAGCATGCTAACCTGCAAAAGCAGGAGGCAGGCAGAAGGTGTGGAACTCAAAATATACCATTAATTTTGGTGACACCCTTCCCAGGAATTTACAATCTTACATTCTTTATTCACTAAATCCAAACAAGTAAAATAACGAAAATCACCAAGAAGTACTAACTTACCCTGGCAAGTTTCTCTGGTTTAGAGGAGACATTCAGCTGGGAAAATAGCTCTGTTATCTCTTTGGTAAAGTCTTCATCCCCTAAAAAAAACCAAGTTCATGTAAAACACTGCAGAAAGACTGGTGAGGATCATGAGGAGGAGGAGTGGGGAGAAGGAAGAAGAGACAAATGGTAGTGGTAGCGCTGGTAGTAATAATAGCAGCAGCAATTTATACAGGCCTGGTGCTTTATGCTTACAGAATCCTTTTATGTATATTATATCAATGAATTCTTTCAATGGGCTTATAAAAAGAGTGTCATTATCCCATTTTAGAGATGAGGAAACTAGGGCTTGAAGAGGTTAATTTATTTCCCCAAAATCTCATAGCAAATTAGGAGTCAAACCTTGGCCTTCCCACGCCCCCAGTCCAAATCCTGTGCTCTTTGAATTACATCCCAGAAGTATGAATGGAGAACTGGTGAAGGCAGAGCACTAAGCAGGTACGATGCATGTGCTTCCAAGGAAGTGGAATTTAAGTTGAGACATAAAAAATGAGTACAAGTTAGGAGAATGGGAAGAGTTTCAGGCAGGAAAAACAAGCACAAAGATCCAGAGGTGAAAAAAGCATGGTTGGGAGTGTCTTAAAGTAAGGGGGAGAAGAGGAGTAGAATGAAGCTAGCGAGGTAAGTAGGATCCCAGTAATAAAGGGCCTTACAAACCACGTGAAGAATTCAAACTTTTTATTAAGGGAATGAGGTGCTACTGAATGATTTTAAACAAAGACAGATGTGTTCAATCTAAATTTCAGAAAGACCACTCTGACTCCTGACGGGGATGGATTGAAAGGGGAATAAGTGGAGCAGGAAGGCTCAGGCAATAATCCAGGATTCAGGTAAGAAATAATCGTGGATAAGAAGAAAAGAAGAGAAAAACAGATTCCAGAATGTTGGAGGGATCATGAGGAAGCTGTGGGAATGGTGAGAGATGACGGGGAACACAGAATACACACCTATACTTGAGAAATATACAAGCAAATAGGTGGGTCAAGATCAAAAAGCAATCAATACATCCAAACAAATGGCAGGAAATGTTCTTTTCCTCTATACTCATCTAAATCCTATCCAATCTCCCCTTTGAAGCCCAGCCAAGGCTTCTCTGCACCATGGAATGCAGAGAACTCTTGTACACGGAAATCTTTTAGCACTTACAAGCTATATGAGTTTTTCTTGGTCACCACTTCATGGTGTACCAGGGCAAATTATTACTGCTTCATACCTGCTTTTTCTCCAAAATTCTGAGGAAAAAAAATATTTTTTGGTTCTTCTCTCTCCATCTGCTATCCTTTTGTCCTTCTCTCTTCGCATTCAAGGCACAGAATTCAAATGGTTTAGTGATCCCAGGTATAATATGGTTTGGGAAAAGCTTATCTCACTATATAACTGCGACCTATATAACTCATCTAAACAACTCCTAATCATATCTTACTGTCTAAAAATCTAAAACCTGACTCTTATGCAGGCATTTTGTTTTCCCAACTAAGCTTTAAATTATTTGGGTGCAAAGGATGAATCTGAATCCATATTGAAATGCATATACCCCAAGGAGTTCACAAAATAATCCAATAGAATGCAGGGGAAAAAATATGAAACTTTTATTTATAGACATTTATCTCATTCTTTAAAAAATTATATTTTAGGGTACAGTTTAGAATGTAAATAATATAATACTATAGTAGTATATATGTATAATTTATAGTAGTATATATGTATAATTTATGAACACTCAAATATACATATGGTAGGTCTAAGTGCTCAAAAAACTTTTACTGCTAAAGGTTGATCAAAAATGTTTAGAGATCCCTGTCATGTACTTCCCACAGACCTGAGTATAAAAAGTACTTGTTGCATCAGAATAAAAGCATGTAAGAATGGAAAGGAGGCAGGGCTGGTGCTTTGGAGAAACTCAGGCAAGAGGCTGGCATCTCCCCAAGCAGGAAGTATCCTTCTGAAGTGAAGGGATCAGATGCATAAGATAGAGGGGCAAGGGCTAAGGATGCTGATAGAAAATAAAGATGACCAACATCACCAGAACCAGATTCTATGGATTTCTCTCCCCTCTGCTACCTCCACTTTTTTTAACAACTTCATTGAGATATAATTAAACACCAATGCCAGTATCACATTCTCAACCAAAATCACTGGAGAGGGCTGCTGGGCAGGGGGACATGCAGCACTCCAGTGCTATCTTTGCAGACCCCTGATCTCTGGCAAACAGGTAGGGGAGCAAAATATTATAGACACAAATCCATCTGTTTAGAAAATCCCTTAGAGTTCTCCGAATGGTATTTAAAGATCAGGATTTCTAATTACTATGCAAAGCCAGCCAGATGTTGACTAAATTGAACAAATACTGTTAATGGCACTACGTACAAATAAATTAAGTTTATAAATAACTTGGGATTGTCACACCAGGTCTTGGTTAGGAAGAATGGAGCAACTTAAGCAAATCAAAATTAATTTATGAGTTTCCTGCTAAGTGAGACTTAAAATGCAGACCTTTATCTATTTACTTTCACCATCCTAATAATGAAAATAACAGCTACCATCTGTTGAGTGTTTACTATGTGCCACACATTAAATATAATATTTCATTTAGTCCTTATAACAACCTGAGAGGAATTAGCATCCTCTTCTTACAGTGGAGGAAATAGAAGCTCAGTGTTAAGTAACTTCCCAAGGTCGCGTGGCTTAGTAAATAGCAGATCTTGATTTTGAACTCAGGTCTAACTCCAAAACCCATCCTTTTATCCATCATGCTATACTGCCTTCTCAATACCTCAGGACAGCTTTAAGAACTTATATTCAAGAACCATTTCATAACAGGACTCTTTATAAAAATTAAGATGTCATTTAGCAAAATGTTATATAACCAGCCAGTTTGACTTCTTAGAACACAAAATACAAATGGAAACAAAAAAGAAAAAGTCTCTCTCAGTACAGAATCTATACCTTCCACTTTACATCCTTCTCTCACAAGAAAGACCCTAAGACTCTTACTCAGAGTGCTCTGCTTTTAATACACATCTTGAATAAGACTAGTTACCTGGTTTTTCACCACAGCAGATGAGAAACAGAAAATAAAATCTGGGGATACCAGAAGCAAGCTCAATGATAGTGAAGAGAACTAAAAAATGGGCAGATAAATGCACAGAAGGAAACAAAGACACACAATTCTAAAAAGCAATTAGAGACATTTCTAAAAGTATAGTGGTTTAGATAATTTAACCTAACAGTTCTTAAAATGTTTAACTCTCAAAATGTTCTAACTCTTAAAATGTTTTGAGAATCCCAAAGAATCTTTTCTAACGGAAGCTATATATCTATCAACATTTTTCATATTATGAAAAATGAAATGTTTGAAGGATTTATTAATTCATTAAAAATAACAATAAACCCACTACTTGGTATATAAATAACAAACTTTTCAAGAAAAATAACTATATTTTCCAAAAAAGAAAAATGTTAGTGAGACAAGTGCCACTGTTTTATATCTTTGCAAATCTCTTTAATGTCTAGCTTAAAGATAGTTAAATTCTTTTACCTGTTTTTACATTCAATCTGTTGTGATATGTTGTTTTGTTTAAGTACATGAAGAAATTCCAAGCTCATAAAAATATGTAGTTGGAAAGGGGAGAAGTATTTTAAAAGCCTTTTCAGATCATTGTGGATATTATTTAATAGTACACCAAAACTCAACAAATGGTTATTTCTTAAAGGTTAGTTGCAATTTGGAACCTGAAACCATATCATGAAATTTTGAACTCAGTTACATTAAATTAAAATCTGCTAGTCTATCTTTTGTCCAGGCATGGTTTTGTAATGTCACACATTAGTTATTGAAAAATACTGGTGCTGAGTTATGCAGATCTTCCAAATGCTGCCACACTTCATTATAAAATTCCCAAAAAGATCCAGTTTGTTTACTATCACCACCGACTGCATTACAAAAATCTGTAAGCACTGGGAAGCTATCAAGCTCACCACAGTAGCAAATACAAGTTTTACAAAATTCTAACTTTTGCTTAGTTTGAATTTTATTAGTACAAATACTATCAGTTGCTTTCCTTGAAGTGAAGGCTCACTTCATTCATTTTCAAGAAAATATTACCAAATATCCTATTATGAATAGTCTGTGTGACTGGAATCTTTTAAAATAAAAATGGTTCCATGAAAAAAACAGGTAGGTTCAGCTTACAACTCTAACAATACAAGTGCTTTTCCTTGAGACAACTTCAGTATGCATCACACAGAATATGAAAAGAGTGTATCAAGGGTCAAGATTTATTAAAATTAATAATTATTACTGCTTCATCAGGACAAAGTTAAATGAAATTGGCACTTTTTTTTTTTTTAATGTGAGTGCATGGCAGTGAAAACACAATATTAGTACAGTTTGGTGCCACTACCTTGATTCATGCTAAGGCACCAGTAATTTCCCACCACCACTTTTGCATCATTAGTACAAATAAAGAAAAGAAAATTTTTATGCATATTACATCTTGGTATTAGTATGCAAAAAGTTTTGACTCATGAATGCCCTGAAGAAGTCTAAGAGACCCAAGGATGTGCAGACCACACTTTTCAAACCACTGATTTAATCTAACACATGGATGACTGGTCCTATATGTCTCGATGGTTCCAGAGGAAATTTTTCTATTCACTTCTTATGTTTATAACTGATTGTTTCATCAGAAAAGGCAAAACTGTAATCATTAGATTCTACTAATTAAAAAAAAGGCCAGTTAGTTTATAATATATATTAGAAATATTTCCAGGTAAAATGTTAAAATAAAACAACTCTTAAAGCTTAAAATTCAACTGCCTAGAAATCATGCTTTATGTAAACTGCCTCATTTCCTGACTGCTTTGCAAAAATTAGTAGCTACTATACTTAACATTTTCTGAGAGATGCAGACATTAAAATACGGCATAAGAAAACTTTTGCAAATGAAAAAGACAAACTATCACCCACCTTTTGGATAACTGTCACCCTGCATGCCTCAATTCAAGATGAGGTCAGGGGTCACAGGGGTCAGAGGCATGGGAGCAGTATCTAGGGATATAAGAGCTCATAGGGATGATCAGCCAGACTGAGGCAGGAATCTGACAAAGGCAGCTCTCTAACTAAAAAAGCAGGCAGAGATGTGAGTTGCAAGATTAGACTCAGGGAAGCCACAAAGAGTTGGGGGGGGTGGGGTGGAGAAGAAGACATGCACACAAGGCCAAATACTCACATCAACGCCTAGTCAGGGGAAAGGTTGCAGAGAATTCTGCATAAAAATTCTCAATAAAAAAAGTAAAATCAAGCCAGTGTAATGGCAGAGAAAATAATTTATTTCAAGGGCAAGACACTGCATCTAAACACACTACATCCTCCCCTCTCAGATACTGGATTTTCACATTACCTTTTTTATCCTCTTCCTCTTCCTCACAGAATTCTGCTAGGGAAAATGCTTCTTTGAGTTGCTCCAATTCAAGTTTTAGGGTCTCTAATTCTCCTCCACTTAGAGAATTAAGGATAGATTTCACCTGAACGGATATAAAGGAAAAGAAAAATATTCTCAAATGGACAAGTGGCCACAGATCAAATTAAAATCAAAATTATGAGCTCACCAGCCAACACAAGCTATTCCTTAAGAGCCAACATAGAGGCTGGTCATTGCAGAAAGGTAGGGAGAATCTGTACTTCCAAAAATAATACACGCCAGAAATGTCTAGAAATTGTTAGTGCTTAACAACATCTTAGAAATTAGGGGGAAATGAAATATTCTTTAATCAATTAAAAGCTAACAGGCAACCATATCCAAATTGGCAGCCTAAGCCAAAGACACTGGGGGAAAAAATAAAGTTCAAAGTGAAGGAAAAATAACACATGACCCATTAAGACCTCTTTGTTAATCTGTCTTTTTTGGTTAATTAGAGAAATAATACTTGACTCATTCCATTTCTAGCAATTAGTTCAAACATCAGTTTTTTATTTGTTTTGGTATAGTATTTTCAAATAGTCTCAAGTCTCCATTGTGTATACAGAAATACATGTCATCTTCCAACTGCACAAAAAGAAAAGAAACTACGCAGCCTTTCTATGCTTGGAGACTATTCCAGTTGAAATTTCTGGTTTGGAATTACCTTTATTTCACTTTCTCGGGAAAGCATCTCCAGAGCTTCTAGATGTGAAAGGCCTTGAAATTCATCAAAGAGTAGCCCATAATGAGTTTTCTTGTCTGTTTCCATGGTAACCTCATCAGAGGTCCATAGCTCTTCTTTCTCCTTCGCCTCTCTTAAAACCTGAAAAAGAGATGGAGACATTACACTGCAGCAAGTAATAAGAGCTCAAGAGTGAGTTTTGAGAGGCGAGGGAAGCAAAGCTGAGATGGGTAGGAGTACAGAGCACTGCCCTTTCACTGGCATTGTGATTGAAATCTGATAGGCTCAGGGGCTGCAGGGAAAAAAATGATCACACATAATATCATCCTAGACAGAGTGAATAACACCCAAGGAAGCAAGTCTTTCTCCAAAAGCAGCTTAAACATTACTCTAACAAACAACTCTGGAAGGGCTTGGCATTTTGCACTGCACTGACAAGAGGCTTCTGCGGAAAGGAAAGAGGAGGAAAAAAAACAACTGGGGCATTTTTCTAAGCATTAGAGCTCTCACTGCCCACCCCCTCAAAATCCTTAATAAACAAATCATTGAAAATTCTTCAAAAGGAAGTACTAACAAGGTCTCAAGTTACCATAGGCAAAAATACAGATTAAAGCAGAAACAGGGAGTAAACAGGTAAAAACAAACAGTACCTGAGACAGTGTAGAATTCCGGTTCATCAGACCCTTGGTTCTTTTAAATCCAGGATCCCCTTCTGCTATTACATCCATTGTCTTTTTCCCAATGAATTCTAAGGCATCCAAACCTCCACTGATAACACTTTTTCCCTAGGAAACACATGCAACCTCATTACAATAATAATGAAAAAAGACATCTGCATGTTTTGAATATATAAAGCAGTGGGTAACAATACAAAGCACTGGCAAGAATGTGGAGCAACTGAAACAATCATATAATGCTTGTGGGAATGTAAACAAGTATAACCACTTTGGAAAACTGTTTGTATCTACTACAGCTGAACATATGAATATCCTATGACCCAGCAACTCCACACATGGTCACATACTCAACAGAAATGAGTACAGAGGTTCATCAAAAGACATGTACAAGAAGGCTCACAGTAGCACTATTTGTAAAAGCTAAAAACTGGAAACTATCCCAATACTCACCAACTGTGGAATGAATAAATGTAAGACAGTCACACAATGGAATACAGCAAAGAAACTGGAATACAGTATGCAAACTACACCGTGGATAAATCATACAAACATGACGTTGAGTGAAAGAAGCCAGAAACAAAAGAGTGCATACTGTATGATTCCATTTATATAAAGTCTAAAAGTAGGCAAAATTAATCTACGATGATAGACGTCAAGATTAAGGTTATCTTGGTGGGCAAAAGAGGGAGGCACAGGGAGACATCTCATGTACCACAATGTTTTCACATTGTGAAAATTCAAACTGTGAAGACCTGTGATTTCACTTTTTTGTATACACATTATACTTCAATAACAAGTTAAAATTAAAAAGTACTAGCTATCTATCCTCATGTAGGAAAGATATTAAGCTTCCTATATAATCTCTTTAAAAATGTTTCTAATCATCTATAGTTTTACAAGTATCTATCATAAGTATCACATTTCCCCTTTGCCTAAAAGATACAATCATGAGAAATATATTTTTGTAAAGCAGAGTTTTCTAGGGTCACGAAACTAAAAGTTCCTAGTCCATGAAATATTACATACATTGCCTCCCTGTTACTCTTCATTCCTTCCTCCCTCCTTTACTTCTTTAAAGTCAAGTAGCTCTTCCTCCAGCCCTAAGATCAAAGTGAGTGATCTTCAGCGATTTGGACTCCCATAAAACTAATCAGTCCCCATGGTTTTTCAAGGAAAAGAATGAGAAAGAGACCAAAACCCATTATAACCATGGAAGGGAGAAGACAACTTTGCACTTTTTACTCACTGTGCTCTGAACAGCAGTAGAGATGGTTGAGAATACACCAAAGGGCCCAGTCATTGGGAAGGAGGTTTCCCTCTCTTTGGCATTTGTCTCTCCTACAGGAGGGAGAGTATGTACAAATATGAAGGGATGGTGCATAAATAGTTTTGCATTATTAGCAGCTATGTGAATTTTTAAAAATTAGACCCTGCTTCCCACAAATAAGGCCTTAGCCCTTTTTGTTTTATTATTTTAACTATTTGCCTATTTTAAAATGAAAGCTAACATAGACAGCTTTTTTTCATTTTCAATAAATTTCAAAAATAAAATCCAGTCTTTTAAACAAACTACTAATATATATAACAACAGATATATACTGTATGATTCCATTTATATGATCTTCTGGACAAGGTAGAACTACAGTCAGAAAACAGATCAGTGGTTGCCAAGAGCTGAGAGTAGGTGGAGAGAAGTGATTACAAAGGGGTATGAGGGTACTCTTTTGGGGTAATGAAAATATCCTTATATCTTGATTGTGTATACAGATACAGGAAATATTCTATATCTGTATCATCATAATAGACTGATTATACAGTGTAAAAAAGACTGTATGTTTGTCAAAACATGTAAAACTATATACTAAAAAGAGTAAATTTTACTGTATATAAACAACTCAATAAACCTAACTTTTTAAAATCTAGTCTATTTTAAATTTTATCCTAGAAAATTATGCTTATTCACAGGAATCAGACATGTATTACAAAGATGGGAATATTTCACTAAGAAAAAAATCTGTTCCATTTTATTAACTTTGAAATCTCATAGGAGATCAACAAATAATCTAACTACTATAAGGAGGACTTCCACTTCCAGCTACAAGGGATTAACTGGTATCAGACTTGCGCTTCAACCATAGCACCTAGAAAACTGGACAAAATATAAGAATCAACTTTCTTCAGACATTGGACAACAAACAGGACAGGACTATGGTCCAGGAGAAAAGAGAAACAAATGAGGGTTTCCTATGACTGGTTTGGCTTTCCAGACCTCATCACAGAGAGGGGAAACCCAAGCAGAGCATGGTAGTCTCACTAAGTGGAAGAGACAGAGGCTAGAGTCCAGGAAGGCTGAAGCACCTGGAATTTGCAGGTCAGAGTACTGGAGAGGAGGGAGCTACAGAGGTAAAGAGTTCCAGGAATCTACATAGGAATGCCCTTGAGTCTTTGGCTGAATATAAAGCTGTTCATGCATTGGGAGACTTCACGATTGGGAGACTTCTGCACAAAGAACTACCATGGAGCTGTAAACTAAACAATACCCAAAGCTCCTGCTAGGCTGAGAGACATTTGACTTCCAACCAATCAAGTAGAGAGAACTAGTTAAACACCTAGGAATTAGGTAGAGACCTCAGAAGAGTCAGAGGCCTTAGCAGTAGGGCTAAACTAGCACTTAAGAGTAAAGGCTACTCTGGATTCACCCTAAAGAAGCTTAAAAACGAGCCTTTAAAAGATCAATCTAAGCTATAAACACTAACTTAACTGCCTGCCAAAAAAACCTCACACCTTTTAAAAGACAACAAAATCCACCCAACAATGTAACATTCCTAATGTCCAGCATCCAATCAAAGAAATGAAAAATGTGATCTATAACCAAGAAAAAAACTGGTCAACAGAAACAGACTCAAATGACAGAAACAATAGAAGTAGCAGACAAGGACACTAAAATATGTACATAAAGAGGTGAGAAATGGAAGGTATAAAGAGGAAACAAATGTAATTTCTAGCGCTGAAAAATTCCACATCTGAAACAAAAAAAGTCATGAGACTTAACAGCATGAGACAAAGCAGAAGAAATCAGTGAACTTGAAGACACAACAATAAAAACTATCTGAACTGAAGCACAGAGTAAAAAAAAGCTTAAAAAAATGAACCAAACCTCAGTGACTGTGTGACAACACCAAACTATCTAAAACATACGTAACTGGAATACCAGGGGAAAAAAGTGAAGGGCAGAAAAATTATATTAAGAAACAATGGCCAAACATTTTCCAAATTTGATTAAATCCCGAATTCATGAAGTCCAATGACTCTATAGCAGAATAAACACAAAGAAAACTACATCATAATCAAGATTGCTGAAGAGCAGTGATAACAAGAAGTTATAAAAGCAGCCAGAGAAAAGACACATGTTATATGGGGAAACAATAACAAGAACCTAACTGAAGTCCCCAGAGAAAGAATAAAAGCCAAACACAATGGAATGACGCTTTTAAAGTGATAAAAGGGGGAAAAAATTGTCATCCTAAAAATCTATATCCAAGAAAATATCCTCAAAAATGAAAATAAAAACATTTTCAAACAAACAAAATCTGAGAGAATTCACTGTCAGCAGACCTGCACTAATAAGAAATATGAAAGGAAATTCTTAAAGCTGAAGGAAAATGTTATCAACTGAAAATCAGGATCTACCCAAAACAATAGGGAGCATCAGAAATGGTAATTACATGGATAAATATAAAAGACACTCCCCCCTCCTTTTTAACATTCATGGGGTGGAAATGGGAGAAAGGTCTTCCCCTTTCTCTTTTCAAAGAATGTTGTTTAGACAGTAATCTGGCAAACTGTATCTAAATTTTATCTGTGAGTGCCTTGTGACTCAGCAATTCCATGTTTAGGGTTTTCTAGTAAGAAACAATTGCACAGAGACATACGTAGAAGAATGTTACGTGTAGCCCTGTTCATGATGCTTTCTAAAAAGTGATTAATTATATATTTAAAAACACCTACATTAATGAAATTCCCTACAGCCATTAAAAATGATGATGTAGGCATATTACTGACATAGAATGTGACAGGTTTTAAACAAAGGTAGGCTATAAAAAAACAGAAAGTATGATTAGTTTTCTAAATGTGTATGTTCATATGCACAAAAAAATCTGGAATGATACATACCAAAATGTTATTTCTGGATGGAATTAGATTTTTTACTTACTTGTTTATAGCTTTCTACTTTTTGACTAATTTTTCTTATAATGAGCATTATTATTTTCAAAATCAGAAAAAAACAAGTAATTTTTTCTCTGAAAAACAAATATCTCTATGTCACGTAACCCACTTTTCAGGCTTATCTTTCCCTCCATCCCTCTACAAATCCTGGGCTTCTCTCTTCCCCGAACACCCTCATACCCTGTCACTTTTTTTAATTCAAGCTGTTTATTCCCTTAACCTCAAAATCCCCATGCCACAGTTTCTCCATCTGTCAAAACCATATCCATTATCAAGGTCTAACTCAAATATCTTCTTTCATGAAAACATAAATTAATTGCTCAAAGTTCTCATAGTCCTTTGCTTGAACCTTAAGCACACATTTGACTTCACCTGATTTGTGCTCTAGCTAGTTCTTTCAATGATGAGTTCATCCATTAGATCCAAAAGAAAGGACAGGTTCTATGTCTAACTCATTTCCAAGTTCTCATAACACCAAGCACTGTGTTTTGCCCATGACACACACTCTTTACTCTCACCTTATTTTTCTTCATCTCACTTTATCATTGAGGTATAGTTCTTATGGGTTTGTTTACTGATATCTCCCTATCACTTAGAATAGTGCCTGGTACTGAGTAGGCACTCAATAAATTTTTGTTGAATGAATTAATCTGTTCGATTGAGTTTAGAAGAATAATCTTCCTACACTATATTTGATGTCTGAAGCCAGAGACAATGCTTAACTACACTAAGAAGGAAATGAGTATTTGATGCAAACACAAGACAAGACATGCATTATTCCTCAACCCACTAATGCACTCATTTGGCATTTTCCCCCAATTTTACAAATGGTAAAAGACTTGAGGTTCACAAGCGTAAAAGAACAAAAATACAGCACTTGAAAGGTAAACCCTCAACAAATACTTTTCTGTAGTACCAGTCTGAATCTTGGTCCACATCATTTATTCTTATTCCCTCTATTACTGGTCTTTCCTATCATTATGAAGTATATTCAAACACAGTCTTTAGATCAAACACTCCACCCCTGCCCCATCCCTAGAATATAACTGAACAGTTTCCATCAGTGGCCTCAGCTTACCTCAAAGTTCTGAAAGACACATCCAGCTATAACATCCTTGGCAGAGGAATTAACCTCCCTCCTTAGGAATTTTAGAAGATGGAAGGAGTTTATTATCATGAGGCTTTCCATTCTAATTTTGAAAAGCTCTCTTTATTAACTTTTATAACCCTTTAAAAACTCTTTACTAAACCAACATCTAAGTCCACATAACTTCCAGAGTGGTACTAGTTCTCTTCTCATGAGCCACAAAGAATAAACCTAAGCCCTCTTCTCCATGGTAGTCTTCAGAGACATGAAAAGAACGGACATATTCTCCCAATCTCCCTTCTCCAGATTTCCAGATTCAATATTCATGATGCCATCAACTTCTCTTGTAAGACATTAATTCTAGATATTTCACTATGTAACTCACTCTTTTCAGGATTCGCTCCAGTTTTTCAACACCCTTCTTAAATCATGGCTTGTGTGGTAGATGTCTTTTAGGTCTTGTGGAAGACACTGCTGTTTACCTATCCAAGGCCACTTTTAATCCCCTTTTCCCTGCCTGCTAAGCCCATCTTCTGATATGAAGGTTTATGATAATGCCTAACTCCCTCTCCAAGTATCTTTTGCTGCTATCGCATTAACATGAGACCCTGTTCCAGCCAATGGAATTTGAGAAATATGCTGGGGCTGCTGGGGAAAATTTTCCTCTCTTTAAAGGGAGAGGGATACATGAGGAGAAATGACACTTCCCATCCACTTAATTCCTGACTTTGAGCACAGCAGTATTAGAAGACTATATTTGGAGCTGCGGCACTATGTGGCAACCATAAAGAGACAATAAAAAAAATGGTAGAGAAGCCAACACAGAACTCTGTTATCAATGACCCACTAAACTAACTCTGGAACAGCCTAATTCTGGAGTTCTTATAAGTGAGAAAAATAAACTCACTTCTAATCACATATTCTGTTACTTGCAGCCAAAGTAGTCTGATGCAGATATCACTAAGAACACTGTGCCCAACTCATACACATAATCCTTTGCAGTCATGTTTGTATAATGTGATCTTGTCTCCTGGCCATAGCTGACCCATTGACATGTGACCCAAGTTTAGGCTGATCCAGTTCTCTCTCCTGGGGATTCAGAAATGGAAATAACTGATGCCAGTTAGTCTCTGATGGGCACTTATACCAGGACTCAATATAAAGCTGGAGCAGGGGACGATAAGCAGAGAAAGTCAGTCTGCTTTGAGAGAAAAATGATACAGATGAGCAGAGAGAACAAGAGTAGGAAATAATAAAGCCCCTTAGAGATGGAGAAAGCAAACTCAGGCCCTGAAAAGCTTTCAGTTTTCTGATCCCAGGTTATAACTCTGCCCTTTATGGCTTAAGTGATCAGGCAGGTCTCCAGAATTAAACTTCACCTTCACAAAAATCCAAACACAAAAAAACACACCTCCAAAACTAACACATTAAAATATTTTTTCATGCCACAATAGATTCAAATTCAGCTAACTCTCATTGGGTTCTTACTCAATTACGCCAAGCACACTGCTAGGCAATTTTTACATTCTACATTCATGGCCTTATTTATTTAATGTTTATAACAGTAGGACATAAAATATCATCCCATTTCATATCTGAGGATGGTGAAGTGAAGAGACATGTGACTGGTTAAAGGACACCAACCTCCATCAATCGAAGATTCCCTTTCTCACCAGTCCCATGATGTCCTGAATATCAGATACTCAATAGCTATTGAAAAAAAAGCTCAACTATTCCATTTCAATCCATAATTCTAGGTTTTAATGTTTAATATACCAACCTGTTGCATACTGGACTTCAGTTGAAATTTCACTGGGACTAGGGATTCCAAGGGAAGTCTCTGCTTTCTCAATGACATTTGAAATACCCTGTCCTAACAAGAAAAATGTTAACATTTTTATATTGGAATATTATTTGCTATTAGTCACCCAAACTGAAGAAACAAACCAAAAATCAAACCTGCGGATTTTTTAAATCATTATGGCCACATGCTATTTGACCATACACAACTAATCTTTGGGAGTATATCCTTATCAAAAAGAAAAAAAAAAACTGATTCATTATCACCAAAGAATAATTTTATATTAACAATTCCTAGATGTCAACCTTCTAATGAGGAAATGCTGTAAACCCTAGTGGGAGGACAAATCAGCCCATCATTACTAATGCATCCTCAAACTATAAAGCCTTTGAGTAAACACGGAAGAGGAATTATTAACAAAGTCATTTTTAACACAGATCTGTAGCAAAATACACACAAAAATTAATAAAATTAACTGATGACCTTACCTACTGTAGCTACTGTAGCTGAGGCTGAGGAGAGTAAGGACTTGCCCCAGCTGCCCCAGTAGCCCCATCCAGTCTGGGGTACATCTTGAGAAACTGTTTCCTATTTTTCCCAGTAGGCAGAAAAACAAAAGGCACAGGAAAACGGAAAAATTAGAGGAAAATAAGTGTACAACAAGGGGTCTAATTATTAGTCAAAAGTATAGGTGAATAAATACATATTATTTGGATAAAGAAATGTATTGCTTGACTGACAGATGTATGTTACCTGCATGTAAGCACCATATAGCAAAGGCAACTACTTATAAAGGCATTTACAGAATGGAGAAAATTGGGTTTTATGGTTTTAAAAGGAAAGAAACAGGTACAATCCTAAACTGGTATTCATTTTAATTCCTTTTAACCCTAAACCCTAATGTTTTAACAGATACTCTACTTTGCCTGCAGCCTGTGATGCCCGAACAGGGAGAACTTCTGAAGTCTCAAGGTCACTGGAAGGTTTGGACTCTGGTCTTTTCCGAGTGGAAGCTACAGGTTCTGGTTTACTCTCTGGTTTGGCACTTTGGTCAACAGACTCAGAATTCTTGGCTGGCTCACAGTTCCCATCTTCAAGGATGGAGCTTGCTTCAGTTAACACCGGAGTCTCAATATCATCTTCATCCGACATGATTAGATCATCACCTGGTAAAATAAAAGCCCAAGAAAAAATTTAATTAGATAGGCTTTTTTGGTATAAGTTATTTGTTTAAACTTTTTAATTTGAAATTATGGATTCACATGCACACGTAAGAAACAATACAGAGAGGTCCTATATACTCTTCATCCAGTTTTCCCCAATGGGAAAACTTTGTTGAACTGTAGTTTAATATCACAACTAGGAAATTGATAGATACAATCTACTGACCTTATTCAGATTTCACCAATTTTACATGCACTCATTTATATTTAGTTCTATGAAATTTTATCACACATATAGATTCATGTGACGATCACCACACTCAGGATACAGAACAGTTCAATCACAAGGATCCTTCGTGTTATTCTTTTTTAGCCATGTACCACCCTCCTTCCAACTCATGGCAACTACTCATCTGTTCTCCATCTCTGTAATTTTGTCATTTCAAGATGTTACACAGGGTCAGCCTAGTGGCGCATGGTTAAGTTTGGCACACTCTGCTTCGGCAGCCAGGGGTTCACAGGTTCAGATCCCAAGCGTGGACCTATACCACTCATCAAGCCATGCTGTGGCAGTGACCCACATACAAAATAGAGGAAGACTGGCACAGATGTTAGCTCAAGGAGAATCTTCCTCAAGCAAAAAGAGGAAGATGGGCAACAGATGTTAGCTCAGAGCCAATCTTCCTCACCCCCCACCAAAAAAAGTGTTCACGTCAAGATGTTATATAAATGGAATCATACAGTGTATAACCTTTTGAGATCAACTTTTTTTACTCAGCATAAGTCCCTCAAGATCCATCCAAGTTGTGTAAATCAGTAGTTTCTTCCTTTTTATTGCTGAGTAGTATTTCTTGGTATGGATGTATCTCAGTTTGCTTAACCATTTACCCATTGAAGGATATCTGGGCTGTTTCCAGTTTGGGGTTATTACAAATAAAATGGCTATAAACATTTATATACAGTTTTTTGTGGGAACATAAGCTTCATTTCTCTGGAATAAATGACCAAGAGTACAATCACTGGGTCATATGTCAAGTACTTGTTTACTTTTATAAGAAACTGCCATACTCTGTCCCAGAATAGCTGTACCATTTTACATTACTACCAGTAATGTATGAGTGATCAAGGTTCTCTGCATTCTCGCCATCATTATGTGGCGTTATTTTTGATTTGAGCCATTCTGATAGGTATGTAATGATAATCTCACTGTGGCTTAAAGTTGCACTTCTGTAACAGCTAATGATATAGAATATCTTTTCATATGCTCATTTGTCATCTGTATATCCTCTTCAATGAAATATCTATTTGTATCTTTTGCTCATTTTCTAATTGGACTTTTCTTTTTTACTGTTAAGTTTTGAGAGCTCTTTATATATTCCAGATTCAAGTCCTTTGTCAGATATGTCCTTTGCAAATGTTTTATCCTAGTTTGCAGCTTAACTTTTCACCCTCTTCATAGGGTCTTTCACAGAGCAAAAGTTTTTAATTTCAGTAAAGTCCAATTTCTCAATTTTTCCTTTTATTGACTGTCATTAAAAAGTCTCAGTCATTAATCATTCCTACCTCAATTTCTCAGAGAGAAGATCATGAAATTTAAGCCATCAAACAGGATTTACACCAGACCAGCTTGTGAATAGCAGTGTTAACTAATTTAATTCCTTTCAGCAGTACAGCTCTTTGGCAATTAAAGCCGAGATACTATTGGCATCTTTACAAAAAGCAGACGCTGGTTTCCAGGATAACCAAATATTGCCTGGGGAGAAATAAATATATCTCACACATACATACATACACACACACCAAGACCTTAGGTATGTCTAAACATATATTTTATATCGATAGGTACTAAGTGCAGAATCAGACCCAATCCATGCCATCAAAATGTTTCTAATGTACTAGGAAAGAGAGACATATTAATAACCAAGGCAGCTTGGAAGCAGCATTATAACTGAGGTATACACAAAATGCTAAAAGAACAGAGAGGAAGGAGAAGTCTGCTAGAATAAGGGAATAAGATTCATGTACAAAGTATCTGAGCATAGAATAGTGGCCACAAACTGGGAATTTGAGTGCCAAATCCAGACGACAGATGTTTTTATTTGGCCTCTGCACAGTGTTTACACTTTTTTATATTAACTGCTAACATTTAAAAACCAGACTTCGTATACAAATACAGTATAGATTTCCAACTTCCCTTGTAAAATTGAAAGATGCGGCAACACTGGGCCCACATTCTACTTGGTAATAACTAGCTTGCACCAAACAGTTGCTGGGCCTTTTTAGGCAGGGTAGTGCTCTCTAGTTCCCCACAATTCCACCCAAATCCACTGGACTCATTTCTGTTACCTGATTAGCCCCTGTAGGCATTTAAGCTTGCAATACCTGCCTTAAAGGGCACTTGGATTTTGACAGATGAAGATGCCAATAAGAGAATTCAAGGGTGTGGAAACAACACACGGGAAAGCTCAAAGGCCTGAAGTGTGACAGTATGAAATATGGACAGATACCAGGAGCAGCTAATACGGCAGGGAGAAGAATGGTGAGGAGGTATAAAGCTAGAAAGGTAGATTTATACAACACCATGTAGCCTAGATCATATGGGTATAAGATATACATACACTATATATTCCCAAAACACATAGGAAAAAAAATCCAAATACAACTACCCATAGACATACAAACCAACTCTGAAATACTCACTCATTCAACCACTTGCAAACATTTTTTGAGTACCTACTATGTACCAAGCTCTGGAGAGGAAGAATTAATTTAAGACACAATTTCTGCCCCACTTACTCCAAGGGCCTAAGAGGAAAGACTACACAGTTCTTGCACAAAGTTCAATCAATATTTTGTGTAGTTGAATAAATATGTACTTTTTGCACTATCATTTCACTCTCCTTATCCTCTCTCCAAGTTATAATACGTAATAATAATATATACTTTATATATAGCACATAGTATATATAATATACATATTACATAAATAATTCACATAATTTTATAAAAGACTGGAAGGACATACTCCAAAATATTAAACATTGGTTATCTCTATTCTTTCATTCATGCAACAAAGATTTAATGAGCATCTAGAATGTGCTAGACATCTGAGCTAGGTGGGAAGAGAATTTTTGTGGTGGTGACTGTTTATATTATCATTGCCATCATTATCATTACTTTCGTTATTAGAATAACTGTATCATTCCTGTTCTCAATGGACTAATAATCTAACAGGAAAGGCAAAAAAAGGGATAAATATCAGGTATACGGAGCTGCACTATTTAATGTTTCCTAAGTTTGCCGAGTATTCTGTAGTAAGTGTGGGTTATTTTCATAATTGGAGGCGAAAGACTCCAAGAACTAGAAAACTACAAGTAAAACTAAACGGCAGAGTTATATGCTTAAAATAAAAATGTATACACACATATATATACATACACTTCTCCCCATTTTCTTTCCAGACACACAGTTACCAAAACGGAAGGCGCTTTAACAGAAGCTGAGCACGGCTCTGGAGTTAGACTGACGTCCTTCCAACTCCGTCCTACAGTAACTGTGAGGAAGTGAGCTCACCTATCTGCGCCTCCGTGTCCTCACCTGCGACGCGGGGCTGGTAATAGCTACTCGACAGGGTTCCTACACAGATCCGACGACACGGTCTACGTGAGGGGCCTGGAGCAGAGCCTGGCACATAACCTCTCCGGATAACAGATGCTGTCAGCACTTGAGGTTTGGGTGTTTTGTGTCACGACGATCGTTATTAACACGGCTGTCTCTAGACAGACACGCGCTCGCACTTCGTCCCCCACACAGGAACAAGTCCCAGGCAGGAGCTCTGCTGTAAACATGCGCTCCTGAACTCAGACGCAAAGTCCTCACACAAACGTAGCGCTTCAAGAACCAAAGCGCTTTCAAGCCTCCGCCTCCAGCCGTGCGTCGTCGGCGGCCCAGCCCCAGGCCACGTCCTCCCCCTCCCCAGAGACCTGGGCTGCCGGGGACCCCGCACCTCGCCTGCCTCCTCCCGGGAAGTCCCGCTCGCAACCGGCCGCCAAGCTCGCCGCCGCCGCCGCCGCCGCCGCCACCGCCGCCGCCGCCGCCGCAGAGCCGCTCTTACTGCCCCGGAAGGACTCCTTCAGTGAGGAGGCGGCCTCGCCTGCCCGAGAGCACTTCCGGGGCAAGCAGCGGCTCCGGCAGGAAAGGGCTCGGCGCCGGTCCGGTGAGTGAGGGCTCGGACGGGGTCGCTGCGAGGGAGGTACGGGGGTGCTGGGGCATGGCTTCGAGCCGCTGGGTCGGGATCCGACGTGAAGGAAGCTCGAGCGTCCGCGGTCGTTTTGAAGGCCTGGTCTGGGCTGCGGGAGTTCGGCCGTCGTACATTTACGGAGAGCCAACTACCTACCCGGCACAACCCTGGGCGCCTGGGACACAACGGTTTACAAGAGGACTGTGGCCCTGCTCTCAAGTAGTTGACCTAGCGAGCGAGGCCGCCCATAAACAAGTTAGCAAGCATGATTACTTCAGGTGGTAGTGAGTGCTTTAAAGAAAATTAAACAGGATAGCGTGACGGAACGAAGAGAGGGAGTAAGCCTTATGAAGATTTGGAGAACTGCATTCGAGGCAGAAGGAATAGCAAGTGCAAAGGCCTTATAGTGGGAACAAACTTAGCAAGGTGTAGGAAAAGAAAGAAGGCCACTGTGGCTGGAGCAAAAAGAGGAAGATGAGACCAGAGACGTAAAACAGGCCGGATCTTGTAGGGTCTGTGAGCCAGGACAAGGAGTTTGACTTTATTTGGAAAGCAATTGAGAACGATTGAAAGTTTCTGTGCAGACGAGTGACATGCTCTGATTTATGACTTGAAGATAACTCCTGACCCCTTATCAGAAAGATGCATCTCTTAGTTGCCCTTGAGCAGTGGGAGCGCATGAAACCCAGACTGACAGCCAGAAAGGCATTAGAGACATGCTCATTGTGCAGATGTGAAAAACTGAGTCCCAGAGAGGTGTAGGGGCTTGGCCTTTTAAGAATCCAAGTCTTCCAACTCCATTTAATGCCTTCAGAATTATCATCTTTAATGTCTACATATAATAATTGTCACTTCCTAAAACCTTTGCTTTTGATGGTGGTTCTCTAAATTTAGGGGCATCAGTGTCACCTGGGAGCTTCTTTAAAATGCCTATTCGAAAGAAATGTATAAGTATAAAATAGGTAATATCCTCTGATTTTCTGTTGTAATGGAAAGTGCCTAGAATTGGGGGTTTAAGTATGGAATCTCAGTAAGCCTCTTAACTGTAACTTAATCTTATCTTTAAAATGCTGCTAATACTAAATATAGCAGCAGTTCTCAAATTTTGGGGTCTCAGGATCCCTTTACACTTTTAAAACTTATTGAGAATGTGAAAGAGTTTTTGTTTTGTGTGGGTTATATCTATCGATATTTACCATTTTCGATATCAAAACAGAACTTTCAAAAAAGTTTATTTATTTAAATTGATAAACTCATTACATGTTAACATAAATAGCATTTCTAAGAATATTTTCAAAAAAAACAATTATTGACAAGAATGGCATTATTTTACATTTTTACAAGTCCCTTTAATATCTGGCTTCATAGAAGACAGCTAGAGTCTCATATCTCCTTCTGCATTCATTCTCTTGTGATATCACTCATCATGTAGCCCCTGGAAAGTTGCACCGTATCTTGTGAGAATGAGAGTGAAAAAGGCAAATAATATCCTGGTATTATTATGAAAATCGTTATGAAAAGTCTCAGGGATCCCGAGAGGACCCTGTACCACACTTTGAGAATCACTGAATTACAGTATTGTTATGACGATCAAAAGGAATATGGGCTTTATTTGTAAGGCATTAAAACTATATGCACATTAAAAATGCAGGTGCCCAGGCCTCACCCTTAGAGACAGCAAATCAGCAAGTCTGAGTGGGGCCAAGAAATCTGCATCTTTCACAAGCACTACAGATTAATTTGATGTTAGTGGTCTAAAATTGCAGTTTGAGAAAAACAGTTATAGACCAGATTCACTCTAGAGAGTTTGCCCACTAAAATAAAAAAAAGTTGTGATTCCATATCTTCAAATCTCTCCATTAACAGTTTCCAGAGCCTGAGACTCTGGAAAGTCATAAGAAATTTGTAGCAGGTACCTTGCTGACTACCAAGTTGATGAGTTCTGAATTCAAAATGTTAAATCCAATCCTATGCAAAGGACTGAGAATGTTTTTAGACTCTGTCAACTGTTAGCTTACAGTTTTTTGGTCAGATAGATAACTGATAGAAGAGGGACACTGATAAGTCTTACAGTCCAGTACTCTCAGTGTGCTAGGGGCCTGTCAGAGCAAAAGAAAGTGATCTAAAATTAAGAGAGTAGAGATGAGGTTTTAGGTGAGAGGCTTCTTGAACAAGGTAAAATTCAAACTGGATATTGTAGAGAGGGTGGAATTTCCACAGGAAGATATTGGTGGGGAGGGGCAGGAAGTTTCAAACAAAAAGAACAACTAGAACCAGAACTTTATTTATTTTGTGTGTGTGTGTGTGAGGAAGACCAGCCCTGAGTTAACATCCGCTGCCAATCCTCCTCTTTTTGCTGAGGAAGACTGGCCCTGGGCTAACATCCGTGCTCGTCTTCCTCTACTGTATGTGGGACGCCGCCACAGCATGGCTGACAAGCGGTGTGTCGGCTGGCGACCGGGATCCGAACCTGCGAACCCCGGGCTGCCGAAGCGCGACCTAAACCGCTGCGCCACCGGGCCGGCCCTAGGGCCAAAATTTTAAAGTAAAAAGTTACTTGGAGAGAAGAGCGAGTAAAACAAGTGTAGTTAAGGCTTTGAGCCATGATGGGGGAGCTGGGAAGATTATAGGATTTAAGCAAAGAAGTGGTAATGATAATCAGCCTGTAGATGAGGAAATGAAGACCACTAGAGAGCATAGCTAATTAGTGACAGAGGTGTAACTAAAGACCAGACTTCTGAATCCATTCATTCCTTCAGCAAACTATTTATTGTGTGTGCAGGTGCTGCTGGGCTCCATCTCGCTAGTTCTGTTCTGGCTCCTGAGTCTGTTGCTGGAGAATTATGAATGCTGGACTAGAATTTGAAGCTTATCCCATAGGCAGTGAAAAATCACCAATAGGTTTTAAAATCACCTTGACTTTCTTGGGTTTGTGTTCAGGACCAATTCTGAGAGGACCAGTGTTTGGGATGTCAAAGGGGTATGGTCAGAGTTAAGGAGACCCATTTGAAATTCAAAGGATAGTGTGGTACCCAGGTAAGGCAGCAGGACTGTGATCTAAGGCAGGGACAGTAGGACTTAACTGAAAAACATTTAGGAGGTGGAATAATAATAACAACAGCATGTATTTATAATGTACCCACATTAGTTCATCTGATGCTCCTATAGGGGAGGAAGACAATTCCTCTACCCTCCAGGTCCTTCTGGCTGGTCTAAGAATTAAATTGACATGAGACGGAATAACAGGAGAAAATCAAACGAAGTTAAATAACATGTATACATGGGAGAAACCCAGGAAAACTGAGCAACTCACCAGAATGGCCAAAACCACCACCTTAAATACCATCCTCAGCTAAAGACAAAGGAGGATGTTGGGGGTTTCAGTTTGGGTCTTCAAAGGGGAGGAAAGCAATTTACATGGAGATGGAAATGCAAATGTTTGTTAAACATGTGTTTGCTATGACTGGAGAAACACATTTTGGCACCGCCAATTCTGATCCCCCACACTCAACAACTACCCTATGAGATCATTACTGTTAATAACCTTATTCAATAGATGTGAAAACTAAGGCCTCAAGAGCTCACAGCTTCACCAACGATAGGATCAGACACTCCAGCTCGAGTCCATGCTTCTAACCACAGAGCCATGACGATCTTGTAACTTTGATCTTGCAAAACTGAAAGAATTGTATTCTGTGGCTATCATCCAAGCTATGTATATGCTGGACAAGTAAATCTCAGGGTGAGAGTGAGGAGTTCTGTTTTAGTTATACTGAGTTTGAGATACTGGGGGATTTTTCAGACTGCAGAGAAAAAAATTGGTTAAGGAGATCATAAATCTAAGTTACCTCAATGTTTTTGTCATTTGCATGCAGTAGCTTCAGCCAATTGTGGCAAAAAGAATAAACGTCACAGGTATAACAAATAATCCTGATTTAAAGCAAAACTCCAATAAATACAGAAGTTTCTCAGTATGCCAGAAAATATGTTGAAGTTTGAGCTGAGTGCCCAAATGCAGTTATGAGGTGTGTGATGGCTCCAAGATACTATTGGAAGCATAAGGGCTATTTTAATTAGAAACTTTTCAGAAAATGGCCTTCAAAATGGTCATTTCTGTGTGAATATTACTAATCTTTTTATTTTCAGATCCCTATGATAATGCTGAGTATTATAGGGATATAAGCAGAACAGATTTATGTTTGTTCTTTGCCAAGGATAGAAGAGTGCTAAAGGTCTGCTCTTCATTTACTTTTTCTCCCCATGCCAATGCAGAATGCCACCTTGGCCATTTGTGTACCAGGTATGGGGGGACTTCTCCATTTTTCAGGTGTAACGGTGCAGGCAGAGAACAGTGGATGAGCTATAAATACACCTAGAAGACATTTGATTATGGAGAATGAAGCACTGATGTCCCAGTATACTTGGAGCAAAAACCAATACCATCTGGCTATTACTGTTTTTCCTCCCTTCAAGTTATTCCAGAACTATTTCTGCTAACAGCAGTTTCCTCAGCCAACTTAATATTGAGCCACGAGAACGGAAATCAGCCACATTACTTCCTTATTTACTTGTGTTGAGAAATGGAACAGAATGGAAATATTTCTTCTCTCAGAAGTTGGCAGGAACAGCAACAAGGCAATCTGTTAGGGTTGACAGCTTAGGCACTTTTCTTTTTTCTTAATAATATAGCCAATATTCAGAATGGTTCTGTAGGGTAGAATCATCTACATTTCTGACTATTCATGATCCTAGAAAAGCTTATATTTTACTATACCTAAAAGATGAAAAAGGAGTTGGATTAAACTTGAGTATCATACTTTTCTGTTATTCTTATTAATACTGAAGAAAGATATTAAAAAATTTTACCAAGTAACTTCACCCACAAGCATAGCATAGCGCTTTTTAACTGTTTACAGAAAGGTGGCACTTTGATTTTCCTTTTTGAACTCTTTCTTCTTAGCCTCCAAATGTCAGCTGCTGCATTGAGGATAGCAGGCGTGATATTATGGAAAGTCTCAAACTTACAAGTGAATTTTTGTTGTTGTTAGTGCCGTCGAGTCAATTCCAACTCCTAGCAACCCTGTGTACAACAGAGCGGAACCCTGCGCTCTGTATATTTGCGCCATCTTCTCACCTTCCGGCGCTGTATCAGACAATGCTCCACTGCTATGTAGGGTTTTCATGGCCAGTTTTCTTCAGAAGTGGGTGGCCAGGTCCTTCTTCCTAGTCTCTCTTAGTCTGGAAGCTCTGCCGAAATCTGTTGACCATGGGTGACCCTGCTGGTGTTTGAAATCCTGGTGGCGTAGCTTTCAGCATTGCAGCAACACACACCTGCCACAGTATGACAGAGGGGTAGTGTGGTTCCCTGACTGGGAATTTAACCTGGGCCATGGTGGTGAAAGTGCCGAATCTTAACCACTAGACCACCAGGGCTGGCATTCCTTAAATTCATAAAGTCCTCCTTTCTCTTTTGCATTCACAGCACAATTATACTTCCCTTCAGTACTTCTCACACTGTCTTGTATATAGTTAGCTGTTTTTGCCCCCGTCTTCCAGGCTAGTTTGTAAATTTCTGAGAGTCTGGGAAGTATCCCAATTCACCTGAGCATCTTTTATAGTACCCAGCACTCCATCTTGTGCATGATGGGTCCTGATTTACCTGAGCTATTTTAAAATCATTACTCTGGAATGAGTAGAATGGTTGTAGTCAGTATAGTTTTTGTTGCAAGAGCAGAAACCAATTCATGCTGACTTAAGTAAAAGGAAATTTAGTATGAGGCGGTAAGTCAAGGGTATCCTGATCCTAAGGGTAATTTATTCCCTCACTCTCCTTTTCTGCTTGTCACCTTCTTGGACCCATACCTTTGTTTTATCTCTCAACTGCTCAACAGCCTCTTATCTGCAAATGGGTGTGTCTGTTAGTAGCTTGGACTAGAAATCCTTTGTGTTTGGAATACCCTTGGTATGAATATGAAGTGCCCAGGCTGCGCATGCCTAATTGACTGGGCATATAAGGATGTTATGGGACCTGTTGTTCTCCTGGCATAAAATCAGTATACCAGGCTACTTCTGCCACCTTTGACCCAAGAGCAGTTTAAAGGTGTTCATAGTATTTTTCTAGATGCTGTCTTTAGGTTTCTCTAAACTTCTAGTAGAGGCAGATGGCTGTGTCTGTACAGAACAAGAACCACAAATATTGGCCACATGGCAGCTTATGTGCCACACTCTGGTGTATATGGAGGAGAAGAGTTGGGGATCCATGATGAGGGTTGCTGGAAGCCACAGCCACAGTTCAATCACTTTTCCTGAACTTAATCTTTTTTCTCCTACCTAACCATTTCTTCATTTCCTTTCTTGTTTGCAGGTTCAGTCTCAATTTTTGTGGCTTTAATTCTAAATAAAATTGAATAGATATGTTTATTTCATTAAAAATAAAAAGTCATATTGGAGCCAGGAAGTATAATTCTGTCAGGAGCCAGAGCAGCCTGTGTGAGTCTCTCTTTCTCTTCCACTCTGCTCCTCTTACCCCTCTTCTCCATCCCCTCTCTCCTCTCTTACCACTCTCCCTTTCCCTTCTCCATCCCCGTTGTCCTTTCTTTCTGCTTCTCTGTGTATGTGGCCCAGACCTGACTGCCTCAGCCCCTGTATGCCTTCTCTTCCTCAAATGGCCCTAACCCACAGTGTCTCAATTCCAAAAAGAACAAAGCTTCTGATTAGTCAGCCAGTGGGTTGACTTCCTCCTGGGCCTGAGAAGATAGAGGCAGGCCTCAAAAAAGGGAAACATAAGCTAGGCTAGATCAATCACAACAAAGGTTCTCCACCACAAACTCAGGACACAAACAATGCCACATATCATGGTTGGGATCCAAGGTCAGTTTGCAATGCCTGTTTGGTCCGTATTATTGCAGAATATTTATTTGCAATGAGAAAAAGGAAAATGTGAAAGTTAAAATTAAAGATTGAAATTGCATAATGGTGTTTCACCTCCCCCCTCCAAGATTTTTAAATGGTTGCATAGTATTCTCAGTAAAAGTGTTTCATTTATCTTAAATAATGGTTCTACTATCAGGTATAGATTTTAGCGCAATATCTGAAAGAACAGTCAACAATAATAATAACTAGAGTTTATTCAGTGATTCCTATTGCCAGTCTCTGTTTTATATGCACTATCTCATTCAGACCTCACAATAGTCCTGTGAGAATAGGTACTATTATTTTCCCTGTTTTAAAGATGAGGGGACTGATGGGGGCTGGCACAGTAGCATAGTGGTTCAGTTCACCAGGGTTTGCAGGTTCAGATCCCAGGCGTGGACCTACACATCACTAGTCAAGCCATGCTGTGGCAGCGTCCCACATGCAAAAAAATAGAGGAAGATTGTACAGATGTTAGCTCAGTGACAATCTTCCTCAAGCAAAAAAAATAAAAGGAGGATTGACAACAGATGTTAGCTCAGGACCAAACTCCCTCACCAAAAAAAAAAAATGAGGGGACTGAGGCACAGAGAGATTAAGTCAGTTACAAAAGTTGCAAGGATGGTTAGAGTCGGAATTCGAATCTAGGAAATCCAGCTCCAGAGCCTGTACTCTGAACCTCTCTGTTAGCCTGCCTTTATCAGAGGCCTGCAATTATACTGTTCCAGGGTAATCTAAATCCAGAATGGAATGTGAGTGATATTCTCTCTTACTGGAGTGTTCAATTTGCAGCACTGTTAGGGCTGTTGTAGAGGAAATGAGAAAGTATATTAGTGGTCTCTGGGTGCCAATCCATGGACCCTCTGACTCTGAATCGCCCAGGGAGATAATTACAAACTGTAAATTCCAAGGTTCAAACCCAGAGATTCTTATTCATAGGTCTGGGGTGGGACCCAGGAATCTATAGTTTTAACAAGCTCTCTAGATGATTGTGATATTCAACCTGGTTTGGAAACTCTGGGCTTGGTAGTCTTTTATTCTTTCCAGAACAAGATGGTAAATGAAGACTTTGGGGGTTGGGGGTTGGTTCAAGGAATGCCTTTAGGCATTATGCCTTTAAGTTCTTTTGAGATTATTAGCATTGGCTCTCTTTGTCTCAGAATATAACAAGTGCTAGTAAGTGACTGTCAACTCGAATAATTATGATCCCTGTTGCATAACATTCTTCAGTTTACAAAGATCCATCACATACTCTATCAAATTTAAACTAATCTCCATCAGTAAGTATTTATTGAGCATGTGCTAGTTATGAAGTATAGCAATAAAAAATATGGTCCCTGTGCTTAAGGGGCTCATAGGTGAGATGGGGTAGACTGCTTTGCAATACAGAGGAACATATACCAGAGCCACGTGAGTATTGTAGTGGTGAGGAGTACAGGGGGTCAGGGAAAAGCCAACTACATCCAGGTATACTCTGGATTCATGTGGGAGGAATAGCCAGGCCTTGAGAGGAGGCTCAGGGAAACTGCATGAAGAAGGGATTCCACACAGCAGTAACACTGCCAGGACACTGCTTGCCCCACAGCCCTCATGTGGAGGCTGTTCATTTCCCCAAAGCTCTTGGATCTCAGAGCAAGGAGAGTGAGTCCATCTTTTCTACTTCCAATGTCTTCTGCCCTAACTGCCTGATCCTAGGGAGACATCACCATCCCCACTGGTAATCTACCCTACTTTTGAGCCTCTCAGTTCTTTGACCTCTTCATCTTGGACAAGTATCTCCTCCATTCACTTCTGCCCCCCACTCCATTTCCCAAAGTCCACCTCCACTTTTGCTGTTGGCCCAGACTGCTCCCCTCCAGAATCAGGAATGGGACCCAGCACTCCCTGGCCACCACTTCTCATTACCACAACTTGTAGCCCTTTTTCCCTAACACCCTCTAGCTAGTGATCCCTCTGCTTTTTCCCTGTCTCCTGTCCCTTTACCTAAAACTCTTCTCTCCCATTTTCGATTCCTGTTTATCCCTCAGGTTCTGTTACACACCTCACTTTCTCAGGGAGGCCTTCTGCAATGAGGTTAGCTCCCCATGTTGGGTGCTCCTGTAGCAGCTATACTTTCCCTTGGGTAGCATTTAGCTTATTTTGTATTTAGTTAGTGTCTATGTCCTCTGCCAGACTGAGCTCCATGAAGGCAGAGACAATGTCTGTAGTACAGTAGGTTGGCACATAGTAGGTGCACAATAGATACTATTGAATAGATGAAAATGTGTGCCTGTAGTCTAAAACAGTGGTTCTAAACTCAGTGATGGGAAGAGTGGAGAAGAAGGCATCGCCAAGAAGTGAGGTTGTATTGGAATAAAGTGGAGTTGTGGGTGGTTTGTTTGGGGGTTTTTTTGTTTGTTTGTTTGTTTTCCCTACACAGAGAGCAGACCTCCAGCTCAGAACCTTTGGTAGATGGCAGTATCTCTGGAAGTTAGTAACACTGGTTTGTTTTCATTGCTTTTACATATAGTTACAGTCGGCCCTCCGTGTTCCTGGAACCTGCGGATACAGAGGGCCAACTAAGGGACTTGAGCATCCATGGATTTTGGTATCCACAGGGGGTTGGAACCAATCCCCCGAGAATACCAAGGGACAACTGTATACTTTGATCCACAGATGTCATTCAGACTTTCCTTTTAAAATAAACGTATGAAAGTAAAATAATGAGTTCATTTAAAGAAAAAGCATAAATAATAATTTGGTACACAGATACAGCAAAAAAATAATCATGACAGTAGAAGAAACGAATGAAATTTGGAAAATGCTGACTTGGATAAAGCCACAGGAACTCTTTATCAAAGTCCTGGGGAAAACCTGGAGCCCTTTTTCAGCACACTCATTTCCTATCACCATTGAGAGGCACTAGTCTAGAATAAAGAACAAAAATCATGTTCGCCAATTGTTGTCTATCTTACAGTGAAAAAGAACTTGGGAGCTTACACATGTCAAGCCCCTAGCACGGTGCCTGGCCTATGGCAGTCATTTGATAAATGTTATTTCCATTGTTTCCACACACCACTCCCTCCTAATAAAGAGAGACCAGGATTTTCCCACTAACTTATAGTATAATCTAAAGGAGCAAGTCTCTGTGAAGTGAATGGGTTAGATCAGATCATGTCTAAAATCTCCTCCAATGCCCAAGTTCTTTGTTTCCTTTATTGTCATTTTAGTGGGATTTGGGAAGAAATGGAAATAAACATGTATGTTCAATCTATTATATATAGCAAAGTCCTGAAGTCCTTTGTTTTACTCTAAATATTCCATCCTTAAATTTGAAAGATTTAGAAAATTATTATCATTCAACCATTCTTTCAAGGGCTAATGAAAATTAAATGACATTTACAACTTAACTGTAATTCAGACTTTGGGGAGTTTAATGACAAAATACAATGATCCATTGCTTTTCATGTTCTATGATCAAGCAGCCTTCATGTTAGTATGAAGGAGAATAAATGTCATTTCCAAAACTAATTATTTGGGACCCTTATAAGAAATAAGCTAGGCATTTCATCCCATCTTTTATAGAAATAGAAGTTGAAATTTTTGTTTGAGAATCAGTGGTTTAGAAGAGGAATCCAATTATCAGGAAGATGATCATAATCACATAGACTCTTATACTGGGATATTATTTTGCTCTTTATTCATGATATTTTACTCTTCTTTTAAATTGGTCTATCAGTCTTTCCCTGTAGTTTCTATTTCCATTTCTACCAACTAGACATTTAAGATGTCAATTCCTCCCTTAGCTAATTTTACAGACTTTGAGCTAGAAATATGGTATTCTTACAAACTGTTAAATATGCTGTATTTTTGTCTCTTGATACTGAAGAAGCTATTAAAGGAAAATTCTTTTGTCTAACGTTCTTGCCCAGGAGGGAGGTTCTTTAGCCTCAGAAACAATAACTGTTTATGTATATGTAGTAGTGCAATTTTCTTTCTAATATTAAAAAAACTACCTCAAGTGTCTCTGCATTATTTATATCTAATTTATCTATATACTTGAATTGCTCAAATTTTGAGCTCCATGGTTATGATTATGATGTACCAGCTGATTTACATTATTGATATAACAACAGATGATAGTGGTGCAGGTTGAAATAAAAGATCATTAAGCTAAATATTTTAGCCTTCATTGGCTCCCTGTTGCATAGAATTTGTCAGAGTGAAATAGAGTCATAGCATTTCAGAACTAGAAGGGTCCTTAGAGATTGTCTCATCTAGTCCTTCATTTGACAGATGAGAAAACCAGCCCAGGGGGAATGCTACTTGCCAAGGTTGTACAGCTTATTGGGAGCAAAGCTAGGACCAGAACCTAGGTCTGCCATTTCCCAGTTTCATGCTCTTTCTACCGTCTCTATGTGAGATCTTTGGTGGTGATCTTTCTGTTTCGCTCCCTGATGTCTGCACCATTTATTCCAATCACCTTCACATCTATTCATTTCTAGGACACAGAGCTTCACCCCATTATGAGTCTTTGTTGGTTAAACTTTATATCTGGCTTTCTTTTAGGTTGGTCTCCACTCACATCTTTTAATATCGAAGACTTCAGAATACACTTGGATCTACCACTGTTTTGGAAAACTCCAATACCAAGCAATAAATTACCCACTGTGCTCTTGTTACAGTATAGAAGCTTTTGAGTTCTCCAAATCTAAACAAGATTTTCTTCCATTTTCCCATGAAGCCACATTGTTGTTTATTCACTCTAGTGGTGACTGTTATTGTGCCGGCTGCTTTTGTTTTCGAAGATGTTGGCTTCAATCGAATGGCCCCACTGGGAACAAATCATAGTTCTTTGAATGCATCATTTCCCTCAAACTTTGAACTCTCAGCAGGTTCCCACTCAGGTGATGATGTCATCATAGCCAAAGAGGGAACTAGTGTTTCAATTGAGTGTCTTCTCATAGTCAACCACTCTGAAGATGTCCATTGGTACAACTCAAAAGGACAGCAGCTGGATGACAAAGGCAGAGGTAACTATGCTAGGGTATGATTAATCAAGGCTACTGTTGCTTCTGTTTCAGTTTAATAGCATATTCAACAGGAAATCAATGATGATGTGCCAGGGGGAATAGTTAAAACTTTTGAAAGGCTTGGAGTATATGCCTATCAGAAAAAGCAAAATAATTATTACTTAACCAGAAGAAGAAAAAAATAAAGAACAGTTATAAATTTAAAAGATGTTCACATGATGACAGTGAGCTATTTGCTCTTCTCTTGGTGATCTGGTTTCCTTCTTCCTTGAAGGTAGACTACATCAGGGCCGCTGCATTCAGCTGTGCAGGCTGTGCACTGCACAACTCTGGGGCACCAGTCGACTGGACTGTAATGTGAATAGTGTAGTGTGGTGGCCCTGCAAGAAGGGTTTTGGCTAGACTTAAGTAAATTTGTCGTAAATAAAAAAATCTCTGCTTGGAAATGAGTTACTAAAAATGTTAGAGGAAATCCAGGATGCTTTTAAAAATGATTATAGATCTGTGCGTAAAACTTTTAAGTCCCTCTGAGTATTAGAAGGGCACAGAGGAGGAGTTCTGTGAGCCCCTCCAGCTCAGTTTGTTTTTGTATTCCCCATACTTTAATTTACTTGAAAATAGGGGAGTTTTTCTTGTAATTTTTTGTCTCTCAGTCTTAAAAATCACACAAACATAATAATGTGACCAAGGTCTCCTTTTGACAGGTTTTCATTTGGTTTTGCTGTTTGTGCACCTGTGAACACATCTTAATCAGAATACTATTTCCTTAGCTAGTGTTCTGCTGGAAGGATCTTTTCGAAGACTGCTTATGTTAAAGTACCTCAAAAAGAAACCACCATGAAAAATCAATAGGCTAAAGATTAAATTCTGGGATCCTCACAAGCTACACTTTCAGAAAAGTCCCCCCTTATCTTTTTTGCTGGAAAAGTAGTCTAACTTCTTGGAATATAAAAGATATTTGAGTATTTATAATAGAATGGAAAACAGAAAAAGAGACGGATGATATTTCCTTCTAAAGTATATGCTAAACACTTTAACCTTCTACAAACTGAGAAACTGGCCACCAAGGCATTGAAGAGTTTGAATTGTTAGAAAGAACAGAATATTTTTAATCAGCTTCTTAAGAATATAGACCTATTGAATCAGAATCTCTGGAGTGGTGCCCAGAATGTGTATTTTGAACATGATTTGGGGTTGGCGTTTGGACCTACTGAACTGGATTCTTATCTCCTTTGGGCTCTAGGATCCTGACCAAACACATCTGAGATTTGAATTATTCAATCAGTGTGATCCTTCAGACTGACTGTAAGCATAAACAAAGCTTAGGTTAGGATAAGACCAGCCAAGTGAAATGGCAGTTTCATTTTCGTATTTTGCCTTTACTTTGAAAACCACTAACATCTATCATTCAGATGCTTTCAGTAGCAGCTCCGGAAAATTGTATTAAGTTTTATGAATCTCAAGTGAGAAGAGTTTAAAGAGCATGTCAGTCTAGTATAAGGTTCATAAATCTTGAGCTGTTATCAGCAAGAGAGCTAGAGAGTGTAGACTGTGGTCGTAGTACAGAGGTTGATGCATAGAGTCTGTGTACTTCATTATACCTGGGATTCGTAGGGTATCCTTTTCATAGCTTCAAGTTCATAAAACAGAAGCTTGTGGAATAATGACTATATTCATAGCTACCTATTTTCCTCCTCTTTACATTCTGAAGTGATGGCTTTTAAATATAACTAGATAAATTTTGATGATGATAAAAATGAGCACAATCCAGGGTGCTTACTAATTGATGTGCCACTAAAATAATCCAGAACCATAGACTCTCAGGGATGAAAGAGATCTTGAAGGTTAGGCACTCAGGTGGTGCTTAACAAGCAGTCACCCAGCCTCCTCTGGGATACCACCTCTGGTCATTGGAGCTCACACCTACACCCCCCGTTAGCCCATCCATTCCATCTTTGAATGGCTTTCACAGTTAAAGCACAGAGTACACTGAGAATTTACCACAAACATGAGAATTGTGCAGGAAGAGCCAAGTTATTATAGGATGTTAAAGTGGGTCCTCGGGATGCATTGCTTTTCGTACTCATATACTTTAGTATACATGTTCCCTGAATGAAGATACCTTCATGGATGGAAGAGTGGCACACGACTTTATTCTCTTTGCCAAGCTGTTCATTTATCCTGACCTGTGAGACATATCTTTTGGCTTGTACTTCAGTTACTCTTGCCGGAAAATCAAGATATCTTCAACAAACCTTTTCTAACAAAACAAATTAACATGTGCAAAGCATGCCAGATTAGCCAGTTAGTGATTGAACAAATGCATTAAATTGGTAGGGTTGGTTTTTTTTTTTAAATAACTTTTGTCTCTTATTACATAAGTTCATTACCAAAAGTAAACAAACAGTTAAATAAAAAGAAGAAAATAAAAATTACTCATAACCCATAACCCCAGAAATAACCATTGTTTTATATTTCTGAGGCATATCCTTCTAGTATATAGAAATGTATAGGTAGAGATACGTACATATAAACATTTTTTTAATTAGTCATTTAACGTTATATAGACATACCTGTCTCCCTGAAAGGATTGTTCCATCTATCAGTGAAATGTAGCTATGATAATCATTAGCGTTAGGAAGGAAGATCTTGATTTTTTATTTAAGTTCCAACTCTGGGCATAAACGTCTGCCCTTTCTTACATGATTTAAACAAATAGCAGAACCGAATAGATGAGTTAAAGTACTCTCATGAAGAGGCAGAATATTGATAAGGCAGTTGGTGTATTTAGTAATAATCATCTTTATGCTGTAATTTTTTATTTCTGTTGGGTTATCAGGTGGAAAATGGTTGGTTTCTGATAACTTCCTGAATATCACCAACGTAGCCTTTGATGACCGTGGGCTCTATACCTGTTTCGTCACCTCTCCAATTCGTGCCTCCTACTCTGTCACCCTGCGTGTTATCTTCACCTCAGGAGACATGAGTGTCTACTACATGATTGTTTGCCTGATTGCCTTTACAATCACTCTCATCTTAAATGTCACACGGCTGTGCATGATGAGCAGCCATCTTCGTAAGACTGAGAAGGCTATCAATGAGTTCTTCAGAACTGAAGGGGCTGAGAAACTTCAGAAGGCCTTTGAGATTGCAAAACGCATCCCCATCATCACTTCGGCCAAGACTCTGGAGCTCGCCAAAGTCACGCAATTTAAGACCATGGAGTTTGCTCGTTATATTGAAGAACTGGCAAGAAGCGTCCCTCTTCCGCCCCTTATTCTAAACTGTCGGGCCTTTGTTGAGGAGATGTTTGAGGCTGTGCGAGTGGATGACCCTGATGACATGGGAGAAAGAATTAAGGAGGGACTTGCCTTGAATGCTCAAGGTGGCATCTATGTCATTAACCCAGAGATGGGCCGGAGTAATTCACCAGGAGGAGATTCGGATGATGGTTCTCTGAATGAACAAGGCCAGGAGATAGCAGTTCAAGTTTCCGTCCACCTTCAGTCAGAGACCAAAAGTATTGATACAGATTCTCAAGACAGCAGTCATTTCAGCCCGCCTGATGATATAGGATCTGCCGAACTGAACTCTAACTACAAAGATGGGGCATATGAAAGCTGCCAGCTGTGAGCTATCCTTGTACCTACAAAAACAGCTCTCAGAAAAGGAGCCTGTTTCATGCAGGAAATAACGTTTCACCAAAAGATGACTGGGGTTTTCCCCTTGTTAATATTAAGCACATTGGAACATGAATTATTTCCAAAATCTTTGTAAAAATTCAGCGTTTTCCCTCTAGCAGGGAAATCTGATATTTTTCAGTCATTTTCCTCAAGCTTGAGTAAATAATACGTGTTATGATTTAAAGGAGCCTGAGAGAGAAACATAATAGGGAAAGTACTGTACTCGGTTCCATGGCTGCTTTTCTCATCACAGTTCTTCCATCAGTTAGGGCTGACGCTTCTCTTGGGGGCCTCAGTTTTCCCACCAATACGATGAGGGATTTGCATTAGATGATATCTAAAGTCGTTTCTAGCCCTGTAACTTCTTACCTGTCACCTTTAAGCCACCAAAATCTTCAGCACATCTCTAAATAAACCCTTCCCTAGACTTTGAGTCCTTTTTTATAGAGAGGACCAAGCTGAGACTTTATTCTGTGGTTTAGATTCCCACACCACTGCCATAGTGTGGGAGGTGCACAGTGGTGTGCACAGAGGTGTGGGTGTTTTTCAGATGTTTGGCCTTGCGGAGCGTGCAATTGTTATGTGCTAGGTTGAATCTTTTCAGTGTAGCTCCTGTCTATGTTATGCAGATAATCAGGGAGCTAACTGCTTATTAGTAAACTACTTTCCACGAGTAAATTATTCCTTTTGGGGGAAGAGATCATGTATTTTTAACTTACTGAGGCATCATTTAGTTTGTTGAGCTGGAAGTGATTTCCCTTCTGACCTCGAAAAGTGAGCAGTTTGTTCCTAAGGAATGATGTCTTCACTGCTTTTAGAGCAAGAAACAATGTCAAATCATCTGTCTCTGGTAAATCATGGATTTTGACGTTTCTGTTAATAGAATTTCTCAGGCTTTCCCTTTTTAAAAGTACTGGGCTGTACAAGAGGGTCCCGTGTTTGGGATCCCATTCCAGGGGGAAACCCAGAGCTGGGTTCCTCTTTAGACCTCTGTCAACACCCTTGCCCTCCGTGGTCTTAAATATGGTGCTAAAGGTTGCATGCTTCCTTATCTTGTTTATATTTTATTGTTGTAGAGGTTTTTATTTTTGTGTACTTCAGATATAGAAATCTGAGATAGGGCTGCTTCTGTGTCATTTCTGAGAAGCACTAACCTGAAATAAGATTAGATAATGGTGTGTGGTATGTTACTATATTAAATATATAGATATAGATACAGATATATAGATATATATACACACACATACAAGTGATGTAGACATAAAGAGGGAGAAAAATTATGGATGATGCCACCTGATTCAACTGTATATAATAAACACTTAAGACAATATGTCTTGCCTGGCTGAGATCTGATATAATGGAATTGTAAATACTCTTCAGAATAATTTCTTCAGCTACAGGATGCTTGGTGTCATATAGTTTTAAGAACTTGGCAGTGGAGCTCCACTTGATGCTTCACATTTCTTCATTTGGTTTCTGATTATTGAAGCATTACTTGAACTTGAGGTTCCTGAGGGAAATGTTCAGAGGAGGTTTTATCGGGATTTTAATTTAAGGTTTCAAATGGAGGACGGCAGGAGATGCAAAGTGTGGCCAGATAGAACTCATGCCTTCCTTTGTCCAGGCTTATCAAAAGTAATACATCTGCTCTGGATAGCATGAATGAATCAATGTGCAGTTTTATCAGATGGCATTACGGATAAAGATGATAATGCTGCGTTTCTGTCTCTCAGGCTGTTTCCATGGAAACCTCCAGAGCCAAACAAAAGCTACCAATCATTTAGCCAAAGCTTGCCTTGGCTCATAGACCTCTATTTAAGAAAAGCTGTTTTCATACATTTGGCTATGAGAGCAAGGGCTCTTGAACATACCCTAGATTATAGAACATGTTTTCCCTTCCCAGAATGTTTCTCTTGAGAAATTTAAAAAATTTTAAATGCCTTGTCTGAGGTCTGTCCCCTGAACATCCTTCGTAACTTCAGATAGTACCTCCAGTCCTGTCCCAATATAGCAGGTTTGAGGTCATTTCTTAGAATGTAGCTTGTCACATTAAAGAGAATAGATTTACCCAACACGTTCTCATAATGAATGTGAGTGTTTAGAACCTTAAGGTAGACATATTTAATGATCAAAGTCCTGGGAAACAGGACTTTGGAAAAATTAGGAAATATTTTTTAAAAATCTGTAAGTTTATACAGTACTGTATAACAAGTATAGGCTACTCCAGTGTATCCTGGATAAATTATTTTAGAAACATAATGGTGACTTAATTTGGTAGCCAAAGTAACTAGATTACTTTGAATATTCCAGGTTATGGTGCCATTGATAAGGAATTAATGTAGGTCAAAATTTAATTGGAGTTGGTATTACTTTCTGAAGCTAATTTTCAAGGGGAAGAAAACTATACTTTTTAATATTTTCTGTATCTAATCACATACCTTTCATATATAATTAATAGTCTCATGTTATCTTTTTGTAAAATCCTTAACCTTTTGAACTTAAACTACAGTCTAAAAGTCTTTTGGCAATAACTGTGGTGTAATTATCCTTTTGTCTCACAGGATCTTATAGTTAGTGAAAATGCCTTTGCTCTGCAAAATGTATTTGAAATAGTTCTGTCATCTCATTTACAAATTTTGTCTTATATTGTGATTTAATGAACCTTATTGTCCTTATAAAATGAAATGGTGGCTTTGTGAAATAAATTTGCCAAAAATAGACATGTAAACATTTTTAAAGATTCCTTACCAACTGAAACCAGACAGGCATCTTTTGACCTGATACCCCACTTGAGTTTATAGGCAGTTTGATAAGCCGTCCCCAAAGTTAGATCTGTTATGATAGTTTAATTCTTGAGTGAGGCCCAGTGAGCATTTGTATTTCCTACCAACTACCTTGATATTGATATCTTGGGAGCTGCTCACCTGGAATGGTTGTGAGAAGGCTTCTGGCTTCTTCGCCTCACTTAACATGGATTTTAAAGTCAAAGCACACTGCTTTCCCTTTGGTCCTCAAGCCTCAGTGAAACCCTTGGTGCAGTCCTCTCCACACCCTGCATGTAATTTCACCCTAGATCAGACTGTCTCTTGTGTCAAGCAGCATGGGAGCACAGCATGCTTGTTTTCCAGAGCCAAGCCAGTCGTAGGTGCTAGCCTTATCTCCACACACCAGCAGTGGTAACACAAGTGTATCATATTTCCTGAGTCACCAGTAAGAGAACACAATCCTTTCTCATCTAGGCCGGGAATGTTGAAAATGCTCAGCCTTACACATAAACTCCTAGGTTCTCGACACATTTCATAAAAGTAAATGAGTATTATTTGGTATGTGAAGATAATGTTTAAATGTTCACCATTTTAATGAATACTTAGATTATAATTTTGTCCTTTTTTAAAAAAAAGTTGTACTTGAATGTAATTTATTAAATGTTCAGTGGAATAATTTCATTTGTCTGAAATCTTCTATGGAGTATATATTCATTTTTATGTGGGATGGAATTTGACATTAATGATTTTAAACAGGAGTAAATTTGAGTTCAACTTGGATACCACGATGGCTGCCCATTTCAATTTTACCAGTATTTACTAAGCATCTATATGTCTTTGATGCTATGAGCCCTGCTGAGATGGGTGTCCTGCCCACAGTTGCCCTGAGGATGCAGTTACCAGACCATCTTCGCTGGACCCAAGTGCAGCAATTTCCTACTTCTGAAGTAAAGCCTTCCTGGCAAAGGAGAGCTTGAGCAAAGGCCTAGAGATAAGAGGATTTAGCACATGTTTTGGAGGACATGTGATTAGTATGTCATGTTCGTGATGAGATTTGGCAGGTGGCAGGGGTAGCTCCATAGAAGCAAATGTCTGCAGTCCCATGGAGTAAAGGGTGGTGGTGGAAAGCAGGCATGGAAAAGCACAGGATCTCAGGAGACAGGCAAAGGGAACAGGTACAGGTAAGACTCATTACTTAAATGCCACAGATTCCTTAGAATGAAAACCAAGTCCCTATCTCCCTATGGCGAAAGATCACGGGAGTTGGAGTTCTGATTCCACCACTAGCAATGTAACGGTAGGACTTGGCCTCTCTGGACTTCAGGAAAATGGAGTTGATAATACCTCACAAAATTAACGTAAGGATTAAATATAGCAACTTAGCAAAAGCTGTGCTAGCTTTAACATGCCATACATGCAAGGGGCTAGTAATCATGCAGCCAGGGTGTCAGCTTTGTTAGCAGGCATGTCCAGCTGATGACTGGTTGCATTTGGACTCAACTAAAAATTCTTCCAGATCTCAGTTACAGTTACATTTGGCTGCATGCCTTTGTAGGGGAGAAGAAATTTTCCTCTACTCTTCTAGGTTCTTCTGGCTGGTCTAATAATTAAATTGACATGAGACAGAATAACAGGAGAAAAACAACTAGTTTAATAACATGTATACATGGGAGAAACCCAGGAAAACTGAGTAACTCGCCAAAATGGCCGAAGCCACCACCTTAAATACCATCTTCAGCTAAAGACAAAGGAGGATGTTGGGGGTAGTGGTTTGGGACTTTAAAGGTGAGGAAGGCAATTCACATGGAGATGGAAAAGCAAACGTTTGGTAAACAAATGTTTGCCATGCCTTCCAGAGACAATGAGACATGGAGAGGACTTAGATCAAAGGGGCCTTGCTAGGTTCCTCCCTGTCTACCACACACAGTTCGTATTATACTGTAGTTATCTATGCTGACAGCTCCTTCCTGGAACAGGCCTTCTAGCCTAAATTCTTTGAGGCAGTTGGGGGAAGGTCAAAGTTTCTTCCTGAGTCTTTTGTTCTTAAATATAATCAAGCCCCAAGATACACATTTTGGGGGTGGCAAATTCTGCTCCCCTACACCATAGAAACCCAATTGTGGCTGCTTGCCCAAGTAAGGTTCATTTTTCTCAAATAACAAGTCCAGAGGAAGTCAGTCCAAGGCTCGTGCAGGTGCTCAAGTCTGGCATCAAGGACTCAGGCTCCTTCTAAGTTCCTCTCCACCCTCAGCATGTGGCTTTGATCCACATGGTCACAAGATATCTTGGATTAGGTCCCCCAAGGAGTCCCTGAGACGAGGATTCATGTGCAAATAGTTTATTTGGAAGGTGATCGCAGGAGGGTAGAGAGTAGGGAAGGGAGACAGGGAAAAGAAAGCCAATACAAGATGTGTTAATGAGTGGGTTACTGCTGTGGGCAACTGATATTCAGTCCACTGGGACCTCAGGGGGCTCTGTCTGCCCCCAGTGCTTGTAGCTCTTGCCTCAGCTGTCCCACTTGAAGGCCAAGGAGCTCAGATATTTATGCATCAACTCCCATCTACTCCATCTGTCATTACTGAGGGCTGCTCCCAGGGTTACTAACTCTGACACTTCCAACCTGCTACACACAGGCTAACCATGATCTTGTAGCTAGCAAAAGCCCTTAGGTGGAGTCACAGGAGCTTTTGGTAGGAAGTCTGTGGTGAAAATAGAAATGGTGAGTGTCGAGGCAGAGCACTGAGAGCACCCGCTACACAGGACAACTCCTTCATCTTCAGTATCATGTCTATATCCCAGCAGAGAGAGGGTAGAAGGGCAGAGGGCAAAAGACACATAGCAGCTGAGTCTGTACCTTTTTATCAAGAAAGCAATAGCTTTCCCGAAGCCTCACCCAACTTTTGCTGCTCAGCTGCCAGAACTGGGTTACATGGCTACCTGCTGTAGCTGTAAGAAAGCCTGGGGGGATGAGTATGTGTACTTTTAACTGGGCACATTGCCCCAAAGGGTTCTATTATTAAGAAAGGAGGGAAGAATGGAAGTTGTAGGCAACTGGTAATATGTGACAAGGTCATCTTCACATGAATTACAAGAGCAAAATGTGGTTCTGTAGTGGAAAACTTGCAAACCCTGTTCCTTGAAGATATTCACATGCATGAACAAAGCAGGAATCAGAAACAATAAAACTTAGGCTAAATCTTCAAGCCATCACTTATATTGTCTCCAATACACATGGCTCAAACAGCAGACAGATACATTATGGGATTCTGCTGGGCATAATGGCTTATCTTAATCTATTCATTTATTAACAGATATTTACTGACCACCTGCTGTGTCTCAGGTGCTTCCAGGGGCCAGAGACTCCACAGTGATAGAGAGTGACTGGCAGGTGGTATCTTTAATCAGGCTCAGAAGTCTCTCCAAAGAAGGCACTGTAGTGAGACTCAAATGATAAGGATTCAGACATTCAGAGGTTAGGGGAGGGGCACTTCAGGCAGAGGAACAAGCAATGACAAAGTTCCTAGGGGACAACAAGTTTCACCTATTGGAGAAATAGGACAAATAGGCTTTTGTGGCTGGTGATGGGAGACAGTCAGAGAAGCAGGCAGGGGCCAGGAATGTGGTTAAAAGATTTCAAAGCTCTTTTTGGCTGGCCCCAGAAATGCATTTCTTAGAAGAAATGCTAGAAGTGCCTAATTTGGAAGAAGAGATTTACATATTTAGAGAGGAAAGTTTGATCGTTCAATAGCACTGTTCATTTTTTCCTGAAGCCGTCTGCAGTTAAAAAAACAATTGTGCTAATGTTCTTTAAGGAATTAAACTCCTTTAGAGCCCCTTAAATTCCAATCATGTTCTTGAGTTTTCATGTTTTCGCTGGAACCTATTGATTAGGAAATATATATGTAAATATGCATATGTCACTCCATCTGCTTAGAAGATCCATGGCTGCTGCCAGCGTGCTTATTCTTCTTGACAGTTGGGAACACTCTGTTTTGCCTCCTGCTCAGCTGTGCAAAAGGGAGGACTCAAGTGTCCTAAGTGATGATAAATCAGCCTTCGAGGGGCCCCTTTCTGATAGAAGAGCCGCTCTCTGGGAAATAGTTTGTCCCTAAGCAAAAGGAAAGTTCATCAAGAGGAACTCCCTCTGTGGGGCAGTTCTGCTGTGTGAATTTCATTGCTCTTTCAGAAACTGCAAGCAGACAGTTGGACCATGCCTGAGGCTGCTGTGCTCAAGCCGCTTGACCCCTTGAATACCTAAGGCCATGCCTATTCATTCAATTTTTCAATGAACGTTTATTGTACACAAAGTAGGGATGCTACCACAAGCAAAACCATAGGTGGTCCCTGCTCTTTGGGAACTTACAACCTGTGGAAAGATAGATCCTATTCAAATAGTCACACATAAGGCATATAGTTTAAAACACAAAGTATTCTACGAGAGCCTAGAGCAAAGGATCCTGATCTAATCAGAGGTCAGAGAAGAATTCCCTGAAGAAGTGACACTTGAAGCAACAGGCATTGCTTGAGGGCTTATTATGTCCCTATCCCTGAGCCAGACTATGGATTTAAGTCATGGATCCTGCTTAGAGGAAATTTATAGACCAGTTGAAAAAGTAAGATGTGCCTACAATAAACCATCTGAAAAAGACAGTGTGTCATCAGGTGCTAAATTGACTAGCACGAGACAATAAATGCAGAAGGGCTTAAAGATGAAAAGTGAGTGGTAGCAGAGGGTGGGCGATACTTCGTGGATGGGGTGAGATTTGAGCTAGACATGGAAGGATGAATAAGCCATAGATGGGAAGGAAAGGCATTAATCTGATGATGGAACTCAGAAATCTTCAATGGTGTCCTGTTGTCTAAGTAGAAAAAAAAAAAATCCAATTTCTTGACCCTCCCTGATCTCCCAACCTGTCTTCCCAAGTTCATCTTTTGAGGACTCCTCCACTCCCTTGGAAATACACTAACATATTCTACCTTTTATATTATAATTACCCTTTCCTTACCAGTTTGTGAGCAACTTGAGCGATGGCATCATGTATTAGTCACCTGTCTTTGTAGCCCCTTATTCTTTAGGGTAACACCTTTCATATGGAAGAGATAGTAAGTGTTTATTTTATTGGAATGGGAGGGGTGAAATTGTTGTGCTATGGCATATGACCATGATCACTGGTCAGTGTGAGACTTAGGGATGAGGGTTTGGGAGGCGTGGCTGCCCCTTCTCCAACAGCACTCTCTTCCTTGGTGACATCACCCACTTTCAAAGTTTTAAATATCTTCTTCACTCTGGTGACTCCCAAATGGATATTTCCATCTCTAAATGCTCTCTTCCAGACTTGTGGATCTTCCCTACTTGGCATCTCCACTTGGCCAGGCGTCTCTAAAAGGCATCTCAAAATTAATATGGCCAAAAACGAATTTTTGATTCCCTGCTCTGATAGCAAAAAATACATCCGTTTCTCCCCCTGCCACCTTCCCTCAGTAAATGGCACCACCATCTACTTATCTGCACAAGCCAAAAACCTGTGTCATCCTTGATTCAATTTGCCTTACTCTCGACATCCAATAGATGAGCCAGTTCTGTTGTCTCACTTCAAAAAACATATACCTAATCCATCCACTACCCTCTACTTCCATTGACACCACCCTAATCCAACACATTATCATCTCTTGCCTGTACTATTTGATGGCCCCCCTGAGCTCCCTGCTTCCACTTTTGTCCCCAGGTTGTCCATTTTCCACACTGAAACCAGAATGAATTTTCACAAGCATAAATCACTTCTTGTCATCCTCTGCTTATATTCTACAGTGTTTACCATCACTAGAAGAAATTTGAGAAGAAAATCCATACTCCTTACCATGGCCTACAGGCCCTGTATGAGCTGGCTCCTTCCTGTTTATCTGAGCTCATCACCCACCACTCTCTGCCTCACTCATTACTTCCCAGCCACCCTGACCTCCTTGCTGTTCCTTGAACATGCCAAGCTTGCTCCCACCTCAAAACCTTTGGTCTTGTTCTTCCCTTTGCCCAGAATGATCTTCCCCTAGATGTTCCCTTCACTGACTTCTTACTGGCATTCAGGTTTCAGCTCATTTGGCACCATTTCAGAGGCCTCCCCAACCACACAACAGTAGGAGCACCCAGGGTTGGGGTGAGAGTCAGGGTTAGATAACTTTCTAAGAATAACTCTTTTATTTTCATCATAATGTTTGCCACTCTTTGTCTTAGTCAGATCAGGCTGCTGTAACACAATACCATAGACTGGGTGGCTTAACCAACAGAAATTTATTTCTCACAGTTCTGGAGCCTGGGAAGTCCAAGATCACAGTGCCAGCAGATTTGGTGTCTGGTGAGAACCCGCTTCCTGGTTCACAGATGGCTGTCTTCTCGCTGTGTCCTCACATGGTGGAGAGGAGCGAGGGAGCTTCTGGGGTGTCTTTGATAAGGGCACTAATCCCACTCATGAGGGCTCTACCCTGGTGACCTAGTCACCCCCCAAAAGGCCCCACCTCCAAATACCATCACACTGGGGATAGGTTTAAATACATGAATTTGGGGGGACACAAACATTCAGTCTACAGCACTACTTGATGTTAATTTTTTATTTGTTTGTTTACTTATTTATTGTCTATTTCCCCCACCTAGAACATCAGCTACCTGAAAACGGAGACTTTAACTATCATATTTCCTATTATGTTCCCAGCAACTAAAACAGAGGTTGGCACCAAGTTGGCAATCACTGAATATTTGTTGCATCATTGATGTAGATGGATAGGCGAACACTGATTAATTGTGTGAACTTAAAGAGATCATTTAGCATCTTTGCCTCAATTTACCTCCTTCCCTGATGTAGATGGAATGTAATATACTACTTGTCTCTTCTGGAACATGAAGGAGGTGGTTAAGATAAATAAGAAGGCTGAAGGCTTTACCACTTAATTTGAGAAAAATATTGGAGCATATGGGCAAAGAGCCACTTGAAAGTGGCAATGACAGGCTAATGGAGAAAAAAATTCATTTGTTTTATTACCCATGAACCTCTTGGGGACTGAGTAAGATGGGGGAAAATGAAATGTACCCATTTGTAATGTAAAAATTCATAAATACAGCTTACATTAATTCAAAGTAGAGTAACACTTTATCTGGCATCAATAGATATTTTGCTAAGTGTTTTGTTGTTTCAGATAGTTAATGTTCCCGCTGTAAGAAGATTTTTTTCAGTTTGATCGTTCTAATGGAAATAGTGCTCAAATGAATGTCAGTGCCACTTTCTCTGGCAGCACACTGAACAGAGCCTTTTGTCCATAACTTGGGGACATCATTATAAGCTTACATTATTAAGTTTGGGTGTAAAATAGTGATAAACTTTGAAATCATGAATGTGTAGAAATGTTATGCTTTCTGAAATCCCTTGTGTGTATTGCGTAGGTTTTCCTCTCTTTTCTCGTTTATTTAATCGACAGGTAGGGCACCTAGCAGCTGCAGGCTGGCTACTGAGGACCATACCCAGAGTGAGAAACAAGAGAAATGTGGCCCCTGCCCTCTTGGAGCCCCCAGTCTGCTGGGAAGATTCAGTGATCAAGTAAGGACAGGTGTGACAAGAATCTCAAAGGCCCACCCTGGGGCTTGGGAAAGCCTCCCCAGAGAAATGGCCTTTAATCTGATTCCTACAAATGAGGGGAAGAATGTTCTAGGCAGATGGAAAAGCCTGTGCAGAAGCTGTGAGAGGTGAGAGCCACGGTGCATTTGAGCAGACAAAAGACCAGCATGGCTCCTGACGAAGCTGCAGAGTTGGCGGGACCAGATTGCAGACCCCTCCTCCCATAGGCCCAGGCTAGGAATTTGAGTCTTCATTCCAAAAACAAATGAAATGCTTTTAAAGAGAGGAGTAACATGATCAGCATTACACTTCAAAATATGTTAAAAGAAAATTAAGCAACCACGAAACCTGTGCTTTCACACATATTTTTGGTTTGGACGAAGTTAAAATAAGTGGAGCCACAATAATCCACCTTCCACAAACTATGGAATTGGCAGGTGGTGCTCAGGGGCTTAGGGATAGAGCAGAAATCGACAGGTGGATATCCAGGTTGGGGAAGTGCAGGTTTCAGAAAGGAACCTCATTATCAGAGGCATATAACAGTACTGACATGTAAGAGCCCAATTTAATTCAGTTCAACATTGTCTGAAACACTTGCTGTATACCCAAGGCCTAAGGAGAAGTTTGTTAGGGCAAATGAACATGCACTGGGAACTGATGCCCGAGTTCCACTCCCTGGACCCTGGCCTTGGGGAAGTCTCTTCCCGCCTGGACCTCAGTTTCCTCTCCTCCAGGATAAGAGGATGCCTAAGGGGGCCTCCCCTCTCTGGAATGCTGAGATGCAGATAGCTTAGCAGGCAGGAGTCTCAAAGGAGGCCCCACCACCTACTCGCCAAGTGCCCTTGGACAGGTTACTTAAGTTCTTTGAACATCAGTTTACCTATTTGTGAAAACCTTACCTCATCGGGTGGTTGTGAGGACCACGACACCTGGCACAGAAAAGCAATCAGTAAATACTTAGATCGTTCTGTAATTTTATAGTTTAACATCTGATGGCTCACATATTAGACCACTAAAGCAGGAGAAAGAATTTGGAAATAAATGTTCCCTTCAGGAAAAAAAGAGGCCAGGCCCCTTATGAATTAAGAATTCATGCTACATATTACATTTTTCTGTATCCTTTTGAGACTTAGTAACATTTTGGGAAGCATCTTGCACCATCCATCTGTCCAACATTTGTGCCCTGGAATATCTTTCCTCTAACAGCTTGGCCAAACTCTGTTTTGAATGTGTTCAATGCTGCTATCCCTGGTCTCTCTATTCTCAGTGTGTTATTAACCTGAGCTTGCATGTATCAGTATAAATTCTGCTAAGAGCCAATGTTTTCTTAATTTCTGAGCATCAGTGCAGAAATAAGCTTGCGTGGTTTCTTTGTGGTCTCTTCGCAGACCCCAAGGATGTTTATAACGAGTCACATACCCTCTATTTTTCTTGTTATTCTTAAATAACTGAGTTTTAAATGATAAGTTTAATACATGCACATTGTTTAAAAATATGAACAGTATAGGAGGTTTTTAGGTTAAAAAAAAAGCCAATCTTTTCTTTGCTTCCCACCCCCTGCTCTCTGACACTCCCCATATATTAGCAGTATTTTATACATTCTTCCAGAAATGTATTCCCTCCCTCCCTTCCTTTCTTTCTACGTATATTCTACACAATTGTCTTTATTTTACACAAATAAGATTATACCATCCTTCTTTCCCACCTTCCTTCCTGTATGTATTTTATATCATTGTATTTATTTTACACAAATGAGACTGTACTGTTCAGACCCTATATCTTGGACATTTTTCCATAGGAATACCTATAGATCTGCTCATCCTTTTGAGTGGTTCTCTGGCATTCTATTAATGGGCTGTACCATTCAATCAACCCCTTTTGATGGGCATTTTAGATATTTTCAATTTTTGCTATTACAAACATTTCTGTAACAAATATCTCTAGAGACATGTCTTTGCACACTTGAGGAACTTTATCTGTGAGATAAAGTCTTAGAAGTTTTAAAACCCAGAATAGTACCTTTCTATGTGTTCACCAGGCCATCAGCCCATCACTGCTAACATCAGACTTCCAAAAAGAGCTCCTTCCAGGGCTAGTGACTGCCTTATTGGACAACATAGGTACAATCAATACCTTGAAAGTATCATTAATCTTTATTGTGAAGATAGGTGATAACATAGCAAAGTGCTTAATGAATATCTGACACACCATAGTTACCTGATAAATGGTGGCTATTACTCATATTGCATTTATCTTTTGAACAACCAATCAAGAATTTATCTCCAAAGCCTGAAGCTAAATATAACTAGAGTCAATGGGTTGGTATCATATTAGTAAATTTTAGGTGGCACTATTTTTAGGATACTCAATCATTTATTTGAAAGGAATGTCCAACGGAACAGGAAAGTCCTGTTTAAGTGGAAAAGGAAAACCTACAAAGCGTTATGCTTCAATATTAGACATTTTCTCTGGCTAGATCTCCAAGAAGCCTTGACATTTTCAACAACAAAAATCAATTCATAGCTGGTAGGTGTTAATCTGGACATTTGGAGAAAAGGAATTGCCAGTTTAGACAAAGTAGTGTTGGTTTTAGTCTTAGCAAGCCATCAGAACATGATTTGAAGGAACTCTAAGCTGGAGATCAGGCATTTGGGTTCCATTCATTCTTTCATTCATTAATTCAACAAATGTTTATTGAGCACCTGCTAGGTACCAGGCAGCGTTCCAGGCTACAGAGGATGCAATATGAACCAAACAGATATGGCAATTAAATAGCCATGTGACCATAGACAAGCTTCTTGTCCTTCTGGGACTTTACCTTCCACGTCTTTAAAATAAACTGGCTGAACTACATTATCTCCAAGGATCCTCCCAGATGTATCATTCTGTGTCTCTCCTTAATGCCTTCTTAATTGTGTTATCAATGCTGTGCAGCACTAATTAATGTGCACGGCACATGAGGGTACCACAAAATCCTTCACAGGTGTACTGCCAAGTTCTGACCAGTGGGTACTGTATTAGTTTCCTTGGGCTGCCATAATAATGTAGTGCCACAAATGTAGTGATTTAAGAAAACAGGAATTTATCTCTCACAGTTCTGGGAGATAGACGTCTGAAATGAGGGTGTCAGCAGGCCCATGCTCTCTCCAACACCTCTGTAGAAGGATCCTTCCTTGCCTCTCCCATGCATCTAATGTTGCCAGCTATCCTTGGAGTTCCTGGACTTCATGTCTCCAATATCTGATTCCGTGGTCACATGGCATTCTCCCTGAGGGTCTGTCTGTGTCTTTGTTTTCTCTTCTTATAAGGACAACAGTCATTGGAGTAGGGCCCACCCTAATCCAGTTTGACTCACCTATAACTTTGCAGTTACACCTGCAAAGACCCATTTCCAAACCAGGTCACATTCTGAGGTTCCAGTGGACATGAAGTTTGGAGGGGGACACTATTCCACCCAGTACAGATGCTATTCCTTTGTACCTACCAAGGATATGGACTGTTAAGCAGGGTCTATCAGCAGATACTGAGCTGGAGAGGTCATGCAGCCTGGTGCAGAGAGGGACACTCTGTGAGGAAGAGGTAGGGAGCATATCTGAGCATCAAGGCTGGCAACAAAGGAAGGAAATGTGTTTAATAGAAACTGTGAGACTGTTCCTTGCAGATTAGGTGCCACAGGATGAGCACGGCCAGGTTGGGCACCCAGGATGTTCCAGGCAGTAAATTAAACCACTCTGTGCAGCAGCAACATCATGTTGGCGGTGACAGAGTAAAGAGTGAGATAACTGAAAGCTTTTCTCCCCGTAATATCTGGGAGACTTCATAACAGTGCTGTAGTCGTGATTACTTTAAATTGATTGTCGATTTCTTTGGTACTCTTTTGAGTCATTTCATCCCTTCCAGCTAAGCACCAAAAATTCAAGCATTTAAAGGGGCATCCCACATGCAAGAAACCCGATGGCTGGGCTTTGCAGAGCAGGAGTCAAGGGCTCTGGATCTGAGACAATTCCAGGTTGGACCCTCTCCCCTATATTGGCTGCGTGCCTGTGGAAACATTAGTTCATTGCTCAGCTCAGGCTCCTCTGTCTATAAATTGGAGATAATAATAGACCCTCCACATAGGAAAATGTGCGACATTACACACAGAGCCAGGAGCATAAAAATGTGTTTAATAAGTGTTTGTTCTTAGTAAAATATCTACTAATTTTTTCCCTGTGCTGGAAGATCTTTCCCAACAAAGATAGAAACATGTTATTTCTCTCACATCAAAAAAAAAAGACCTTTCTTGACCCTATTCTCCTCCAACACCCTCCCTTTACAGCAAAATTTTGCTAAACGATTGTTTATCCTCTGTGTCTCCAGTTCCTCTCCTCCCATTCTGCAAACAGGCCTTTGCCCCTCTCCCAATCCCTCCACTGACGTTGTTCTCTGTCATTGTGGTCCCCCATGACCCACATGACCCTAAATCCAGTGGCCGATTCTCAGTTCTCATCTTACTTGACCAGTCAGCGGCTTATGATGGCTGACCATTCCTCCTTCTTGAAATACATTTTCACTTGGGTTTCTGGGACACCACTGGCTCTTGGTTCTCTTCCCACTTCCTTCCTACATTGGAGTGCCCCTAGGGCTCCTTCAAACTTCTCTTTTTATCTATACTCCCTCCCTAAGGTGATCTCATCCTGCCTGTGGCTTTAAACACCATGTATCACTGGTGGCTCACAAACTGAGATGTCCAGCCTGCCCATCTCCCTGAACCTATTCAGCATTTCCATTTGGATCTCAAATAGACATTGCAAACTTCACATGTTCAAAATCAAACCCCTGATTCCCCTCCCTGGGGAAACTTGTTCCTCCCACAGTCTTCCCCACCAAAGCAAATGGAAACCACATCCTTCCAGTTGCTCAGGGTGAAAACCCGGGAGTCATCCCGACTTTTCACTTTCTCTTACACCCTGCATTGAATGCGTCAGAAAATCTTGATAGTTCTACCTTCAAAATATACCCAGAATCTGACCACATCTCACCACCTCCACTGCTTCCACTGTGGTCTGTCACCACCATTCCTCACTGTATTACAGCAGTCGCCTCCCAGCTGAGCCCCCTGCTTCCTCCCTCGACCGACTTCTCAGTTGGCTGCACATTAGAATCGCCAGGAGAGTTTTAGAGTTTCCAGTGCCCAGCCTGTACCTCAGACGAATTAAATCAGAATCTCTGGGAGCAGGACCAGGGCACAAGTGCATTTTTCGTTGTTGTTGTTTTTAAGTCAGATCGTGTCACTCCCCTGCCCCAAAACTTGCAATGGCTTCTCATCTCAGAAAAACGTCAAAGGCCCCACATGGCCTGTGAGGCCTCGCGTCAGTGGTTCTCAGACTGCGGCAGCATCAGCCTCATCTGGAGGGCTTGCTAAAACACAGACTACTGGGACCCACTCCAGAGCTTCTGACTCAGTAACTCTGGGGCAGGGCCCGACCGCTTGCATTTCTAAGTTTCCAGGTGACGCTGATGCTGCTGGGCTGGGGACCACACTTTGAGGCCCAGTGCCATACATGACCAACCTCCCATACAGCATCTGCTGCTCTTCCCTCGCTCAGGCTGTTCCAGCCAAACTGGCCTTTTTGTTGTTCCTAAAACAGGCCAGGTGCCCTCTCACTTAAAGGCCTTTCGTCCTTGCTGTTTCATCCACCTGGACATCCCTCCCCCCTCTCTCTCAAGTCCCTCTTAGATGTCACCTTATCAGCGAGGCTCTTCTGACCACCTTATTGGAAAGTGTTACCCCCCTCCCTCTCTCTACCGCTCTCCTCTGCTTAATTTTTCCATAGTTCTTCTAAACATCCAACATATATTTACACATATATGTATGTGTATTTTCTGTCCCACACACACACACCAAAGTGCAAACCTTGTGAGGGAAAGGACTTTGTTTAGTTCATTGATATGTCCCTAGTGTCTAGAACTATGGCTGGCACACAGTAGGTCTCAAATATAAACAGAAAGAATGAAGAAAACCCAGAAACTTATTGAGAGACCCGACAAGATTGCATATAGTTCTGTTGATGGCCACCAGAGGCCGCTGTTGCGTCGCAGAATGGACAAGGAAAGCTCGCTGCCGTTATTCCTCCCGCAGCTAACCCACCCAGCATAGAATCCTGGGTGGGAAACAGCAGCCTGGAACCTGGGTGGCCAAGCAGGCCCAGCTGGGAAGTGGAAACTTATTTATTATTGCCCCCTAAAGCCTCGTGCTCAACACCAAGCCGAGCCACTCCTGGAGATCAGCTGAGCCCATATCTGGTAAGCTTTGGGAAGGGAACACATCAGGGTAAAAGCATTTGAACAAGTCCGCAGTGGGATTTGATGGACACCAGCTACTGGGGAAAGTCTGAGGGGAAGGAATGAACTTGGTCTAGTCCAGGCAGACACAGCCCAGGGTCAGAATTAGATAGAGTGGGGTAGTCACTTCAAGTTCAAGTCCAGAAACCAAATTCCCAAGAATTCCAGAGGGGATAGGTAAGGAGCCTAGCTTGAGTATATCTCTTCCTGAATCTGGGATGTTCCAAGGTCCACTCTTTCTTCTTTCCTCATTGATATGGCCATCTATCTATCCACATGTATGTACATGCATACACCTGAAGGCTCCAAGAGAATTCATTTCTGTTCTCTGTGACACAGTATATAAAAGCTCCGGCCTTGGGGGTTAAAAAAAAGGCTTCTGTCCCATGTCCAGCTGTGTGACTCACTTGAAGAACATGGTGAGCACATCTGTGTTCCCTACCTCACGGCTTAGTTGGGCTGATCAAATGATGAAATATGGTGAAAGCTCCTTGTGAACCATCCACATGTCAGGATGGTTTCTCTGATGAGGGTGGGGATGACTTCTTAGCTTTTGGAAATGGCACTTGAAGCCAGTAGGGATTTATCAGAAAACCCTACTCAGCTGTGGAATTCAGGGGAGCCACAGGTTCATAAGCATGTGGTTTGCATACAATTTAATAATATTAATAATAATAAAAAGTATGGAGCCCTTGCCTCTGGCCAGTAAGCCCATGACACACTTAATTTCATTTAATCCTTACAACAAATCTATGAAGTAAGAGCTATTCTAATCCTCCATTATATGGATGAAGAAACTAAGGCTCAAAAAGATTAAGTAACTTGCCCCAAGTGACAGGCTGATAAATGAGATTTGGACCCAGGCAGTCTGCCCTCTTCCCTCTCCTCCCATACCCGAGCCTGTTGAGAGAGCCTAGGGACAGTGAAATCTGGCTCCTTTGTAAAATGGTAGCACGATGTGCTGGACCAGCCTTGGGCTTTAGGGTCAGACAGACCTGATGTGCATCCTAGCTTTGCTACTTCTGAGCTGTATAAACTTGGGCAAATGGTTTATCTTCTCTAAGCTGTTATTTCTTCCTCTGTAAAATGAAGATAATATTTCCCTTGAAGGGTTATTGTGAGGATTAAATGAGCTAACACAGTGCACCTAGCCAGTTCCTGTCAGAGTAGGTGTCCACTGAACATTAGTCCACCCCTCACTCCCCATTAAAGATGAGAAAACCGAAGCTCCGAGAACCTAACTGTCCTCGCTGACGTTGCCCAGCGTGTTTCTTTAGACCTTGTGGCCAGCGCCGGGGCCATCTTCAGATAAGATTTTATCTTTGCTGTAGTTGGTAGTTAAAGATCTTGACTTTCCTCAGTTCTCTTTTAGCCAATTCCTGATCCCCCCCAAAGTGGGACCCTGGGAGGTAGAGTCTACCAGAGCCTCTGCCCAGCCACCCTCCCCTCTTGCTGGCCTTTCCTTCCTGCCCCCTCCTTATAGATGGAAAAGAAGAAATGGGACAGGGAGAGGATGACGAGCTCCTTAGTCATCAAGAGAATTAGGGCGAGGAGAAGGGATAATGTGGAGGGGAGAGATCAGCGGCTGGGGTCATGCCTGCACTCCAGTCAAGAGCCTCTTAGCTCTAAGCCACCCACTTAGGCACAACATGATTCACTTAGTGACACAGTCTAGAATCGCATTTGGTATCAGAGCTGAAAAAGGCCTCGGAGATTATTTCATTTTCAGCCAAGGTTCATGCTTGGTGATGAGGTGTCAGAGGGTGATGAACTTGCCTGGAGCCTCACGTCAGCAGAGCCACCCCAGCACCTCAGGGTCCTGGCTCCCCGGCCTCTCTGCCTTGTACCACTTTGACTCCCGTGACCTTGCCATTGTCTGTAGGGTCGTTGCCCTGGAGCTTGGCATGGTCAAGGCTGCCGCGGTGGACTTCACTGTCCTAGTGCCATCTTCTCCCCCGGCACGTTACTCAGCTGGGCACCACTTAGGCCCCAAAGCCTTTTTTGCTGCCCCCTGGTTGCCCAGGACTCCATACTAAGGTAAGCTCCTTGGGCAAAAACCCAAGTCCTGAAGCTTCCCCTCTGCCCATTTGTCTATTACAACTTACCCTGCCTACATCCCAGCCAACTGTCAAATTCAAAAGGAAATATGATATGTAATAAGTTCTACCACGTTTATAACTGATAATGAACTCAAATGATTCTACGGTTGTTTATTTTTAAAACTGGTCTTCTAGAGAGAAATGAAATCTTTACCCAAAGGGATAAGGCCCTTATGGTAGAATACTGAGAATTCTGATGCAGAAAATTCTCGCCAGCATGCCTCCAAGTGTCCAGTGGAGACAGCCGCCAGCGTTGCCCCCACATGATGCTGGCTTTGAGTTAGAGGTAACGTGTGGTTTTAAACACTAGCCTGATAATGACTTGCTCTCTGTTCTAGATCTAAGATATTCCTTGGTCTTCTTATCATACCAGATCTGAAGTCATTATCTGCATTTCCTTGGAACACTTTCAATCCATCTCTCCTTTTCACCCAATGCCTGCAGTCAGAGGGTGAAGGAAAGTGGAGATTGGTGGGGGGAGGGTGCTGGCTGCTCTTTGACTACTTCTTGTAGCAGCTCCAGAGGCAATTAAATTCACCCCTCCCTCAAAATCTCCAGCACCAAATCCCAGATGCCTCATTTCCACAGGACTTTACCTCTTCCCGAAAATGCTTCCTAAGATCAATATAAGGGTTCATTGTAATAATAAAAATGGTAGTGCTGCCAGCTGTAGTCGATTTCTTCTCCACGTCATCATGATTCACGGTGGTCCTGAGGGATGGGGAGAACCCAGTGGTCAAGAGCTGTGGTGACCGCACATCCCTGTTTCTGCCTGCTGTCCTGGCATAAGTGTTAATAGTGCCTTTTGCTCTCAGAAGTGTCCTGGGATGGACAACAAACTCTATTAAGAGTGTGGGCGTGAGTTTGGGAGTGAGTTTGAGCTGGATTTAAAGCCTAGCTTTGCTTCTTAGTAGCTGAGTAACCTTGGACAAGTTGCTTAAGGTCTATGAGCCTCGGTTTCCAAATCTACAGAAAGAGGATACCATTGGCCCCCAGTTCAAAGGGTCATTTGGAAGGACTGGCCTTGCACAGTGCCAAGCACGTGTGCAACATGAGTTAGCTCTGATTCTAGAATTATAGAACATGCATGTACATCCTCCTTATTTGTGGACTCACCTTAAAGGGGATGTAGACTCCTGTGAGGAATATTTTGCACTGGAAAAACTTGTAGTCAGACAGATTAGCACTCAAATCCCAGCTGCCCTATTTCTAGCTCTGTGACCTGGGCAATTTTTTTTTCTGGGAAAGATTCGCCCTGAGCTAATATCTGTTGCCGATCTTCCTCTCTTTTTTTTTCACCCCTCACCAAAGCCCCAGTACAGAGTTGTATATTCTAGTTGTAAGTCCTTCTAGTTCTTCTATGTGAGCCACCACCACAGCATGGCTACTGACAGACGAGTGGTGTGGTTCCACACCCGGGAACCTAAGCCGGGCCACCGAAGCAGAGCATGCCAAACTTTAGCCACTAGGCCATGAGGGCTGGCTCTGGGCAATTTAAATGACCTTTCTGAGCCTCACCTTTCTCGTCTGTGCATTAGGGATGAAAATCTCAGGGTTGTTATGAGGAGAAAATGAGATAAAGGTATTGGAAAGCACTGTGCCCTGCATGTGCACTCAGTAAATGCTGCTGCTTATTATTACACTTGGGGAGAGGGAGGCACGGAGAGGTGAGCAAATGTGCCCAGGTACACAACAGGGTTCACTGGGGAAAGACAGAGCAGGTCCGGGCCTGGGCACTTTCCATTGTATCTCGTGGTCTCTGAGGACTGCATTCTCCTTCCTCCTTGGGTCACAATCGTGACCTAAGCCATCAGCATCATTCCCAACTCTGTATCAGTCCTTCTCAAGCTTTCCCCCCCTTCATAATGGAGATTAGACACAGGAAAAGGAAGCATCATGATGACATGCAGCTGGCCCTGGGGTTGCTGGATTAGAACCAGATTTCATGTTTGTGGAATTGATGTCAATTTGCTGGCTGTGTGAGACTGGACAAATTACTCCACCCCGCTGAGCTGCAATTTCCTCGTGTGTAAAAGAATACAATACTCCTTATAGGGTGAGTGGCAAACCCAAGTCATTCTGACTCCCAAGCCCATGCTTTTAACCTTGATTCTACCTCAAGTTCAGGAGCTGGTCAGTCCCATGGCCACCTCAGGGACAGTTAAGATGACGGCGGATAATAAGAACAAAACCTGCATTTCAGGTGTGCAAGATTAACTTCAAAAGTTTGGGATTTGGGCTAAGGTAGGAGATGTGATGCTACCTCACGTGGGTAGATATTTTATTCAAAATAGTCCACAAAGTATTTGGCCTGGTTTTGTTTTCCATACCTATAAGCCTTTAGCACAAATTTAGCCTGCAAGCCAAATCCAGCCTGCCACCTATTTTTGTAAACAGAGTTTTACTGGAGTATAGACATTTGTTTCTGTATGGCCTGTGGCCGCTTTCTCGCTCTATGGCAGAGGAGAGCAGTTGCAACAGAGACCACATAGACCAGAAAAGCTAAAATATTTACTATGTGATATTTTGCAAATGACGTTTACAATCCTGCTATGGAGTAAATACCATTCAAGTTTTAATAGTGATAATTACAGTAATATCTGATGCTATTGTGTGCTTGCTCTGTGCCGAGTACCCTTCTAAGGGCTGTATATGTACTATCTAACTTAATACTTGCAACAATCCCATGGTACACACACTATTATTCTCATTTTATGAGTGAGGAAACTGAGGCAGAAAGAGGTTAAGTCACTTGCTTAAGGTCCTGTAGCTGGTAAGTGGCACAGCTGTGTTCTAGCCCAGATCCTGTAAAGTACTAGACTGCCTTAGAAACTTCCACATCCATTTTCTTTCCCAATCAGCTTAGCCACTCATGATATGACAGACAATTTTAGGTGGTCCACAAACACATTAAAACATCCTCTCCTATGGTGAGAGAGCCATTCCCTTTTAATTCCCTTTGACGTTACAAATTTTCCTTTAACAGAGCGAGTGAGCGGTCTCTTTAGCAGCACCACCTTGCTAAAATTTAACTGTATTGCTTCGTTTCGTAGCATTTACTTTTATAGTTGCCTTCCATTTGTGGCAAACGATCTTTGCTTTCCCTTTACAGCAGTTTCCTTTCAAAATAAATTTATTTAAGAATAAAACATAGAGTCAATTCAAGTATTAAAGAAACCATGTTAATAAAGGTACAGATGGTGTGCAAATATGACAAAAAATCATGACGACGGCACAGAAATGAATGCCAGAGCCCGGAGCCTGGCCCAGGACTCAGGCAACCTGGCCCTAGTTCCAGGCAGTAGCAGTTTGTTACGTGGCTGTGGACACATCAGGTCTCCCCACCCCCAATCCTCAGGTTCCTCATCTACTGAGAGAGGGAGTAGAATTAAATTACCTCTAACATTCTATGGCACCCCAGTTTATTCTTCCTGGCCTGGAATTCACAGCAGTCTCACTTGAGCCAAGATTAAATTAGACTTGCTAGATATCCATCCTTTCAAGCCCTATAAACACGAAGGACTCAGTGGTTCTCCTGTGCCCTTCCCTCTGAGAGTGAGCCTATTAATCCCCACCTAGATTCCTGCAGATAAAGGTGAGGAAACAAATGTGTGTGGTGCAGGATTCAATTTGTGCTTCTGGCCTAGAAATTAAACAGGTTCAGGGTGGTCCAGGGCATTTACCAGGAGAAAGAGAAGGTCCTTGACGTTCCCTTGTTCATAGTCATTCCACCTGGGCCCAGCAGGCCGGGCCTGATGGGGTTTCTCTTCCTCTGGAGGGCTCTCTGTCTATTCAGCCGGAGACAACTGTGGTCATAAGCTCATGATGGCTGGAAGGAAAAGAGAAGGATTTTTATTAGAAAACATAAGATGTAGCACTTCAAATGGGCTCCAAGCCTATATGAAAAATAACCTGATCAGTAGTGGAAAGACCCATTCTTCTCACCTTTAAGGAGACTGGGGAGGTGGAGGGGCAGCTGAGATGGGCCAGGTACAGTATCCTATTTATAGCACACTGCCATATTTTGTTCTTATACTCCCACATCAATCCTGAGAGGGAGGCGTTATCAACATCATCATTGTCATCATTTATCATTAATTTTATTACACTTTATTGTATAAATTAAGACTCAAAAAGTTTGCAGTCCTCTCTATCTTCAATACAGTCGTAATAGGTGTAGATGTTGTCATTCCCTATTTTACATGTAAGACCTCGAGATTCAGGGAGGTTAATTCACTCACCTAGTAAGTGATAGAGTCAGAATTTGAACCCAGGTCTGGCCCTCTGCCAATCTCTTACCTGTGCTTCCTCGCACGTGGGCCTCAGGAAAACTTTGACCTATTGTCTTCTAGCACTTGGCAGGAGAGAAGGAAGGAGGGAGAGATGCAGGCAGGCTTGATTCCAGTGGAGATGATAGTAAGAGAAGGCAAGGAGCATTTCCCCTCCTGTCACATCTTCATAAGGACACCAACGCCATTCAACAAAATTGTCGTTTTTCGTTCCTCACTGTATGTCAAAAATTCCTCTGTGGTCAATACGATGCACATTTTTCCCAACCATTCATGTAGATTTGAAACCATCTGTCAGTCCTTCCCAATGATAGTTGATGGAGGTATCTGTGGCCAAAAGCCACATGGGTCCCTCCCACCACAGCCAGCAAGGAGCAGGTTAAGAGTCATGTTGTCTGTCGATTAAAATTCTTTCCCCAGGCTCTTACTTAGGCTCTGTACACAGTGTGTGAAGCCCAAGTTATCTGAAAGGCCAGAACCTCTGTGTCAGGGAGTCTCCATCTGTAGTGGGCACCGCCAGAGCCCTTCACATCCCCTTTACCATTTCTGTGATCCCTCGGCCAGCTTCTGTGTGCTCCACTTATAAGGACTCATACCGTGACTTTCTTCGGAGGGCTGCCCTTGGGCTCCTGGATCTACTCTGCCCTCATTTTCAGAGAGCTGGAAGTGCCTGGGAGCCAATGACCAACTAGGACAGGAATAGGAAAACACAGCTCTCTTGCCTCAAGTCAGGGCCAACTCTAAGGGATAATTTACACTCCAGAGCTCCCTCTGGGCTCAGGCTGGGACTGAGCCTGAAATCACACCTTTGCTTGGCCTCTTCCCCATCATGTTCTGCTACCCCCACTGCCTCATCAGTTTCTCCTTGGAGCACTCCCCTAATAAATCACATGCAAATACAGTATCATCTCAGGGTCTCCTTCTGGGGAGCCTTCCCTAAGACACCATCTCTCATCTATCATCTATCTTCTTTTCCTCCATGTCCACAGACTATCTTCCCTTGAATAAACATCCTCGCCCCGTCATCTCCTGAATCAGTCTCCCTTGTGGAAGTTTGTTGTATGGATATAAACACGGTAAATGGAAATGTCACTGTTCAAAGTTACCTACTCTATCAGCAGGTTTCTAGGCAATAATAAACTCATCCTGGTGGTGTCCATTTCCATTTTATACGTGAAGCCTTTTGGATAAGGGAATTTCACTACATATAATGGTGACCTCATCCCATTCCTTAAATAGAAAGACTGAAATAAGAAATTTAGAGTTGAGTTTCTTCTGGTCCATCCACTTATTAACCTTTGATAAGTGTCTAACCTTTATTTTATTTTAAAAAGTAAAAGATTTTGGGGCCACCCGGTGGCACAGTGGTTTAGTTCACGCTTGGCAGCCCAGGGTTCGCAAGTTCGGATCCAGAGCACCCGCGGACGCACTGCCTGTTAGCCATGCCGTGGCGGCGTCCCATATAAAGTGGAGGAAGATGGGCACGGATGTTAGCCCAGGGCCAGTCCTCCTCAGCAAAAAGGGGAGGATTGGCAACAGATGTTAGCTCAGGGCTGGTCTTCCCCACAAAAAAAAAAAAGTAAAAGGTTTTTGTCCTGCTTATTAAGGTAATATATATCCATTGTGAAAAAACTTAGAAAATTTAAAAAAATATAGTAATCCAAGCACCCTAACATCAACCTGTGCTTTTCAGTAAATTTCTACCAAATCATTTTTTTCTATGCAGATATTCTTAAATAATTAAGATAGACATTACATGTGCCCATCACATGGTTCTCTTCTCCTTCCAGGAACACGGGAAGAACATACTTCTTTTCCCCCTTCATATTGGGCATGGTCATATGACTTAATTTGGTCAGTGAAATCTGAGCAGTATATTTAAGAGCGGATGTACCATTCTCCATGCCCTCTTCCCCTGCAATGGTGAACCCTGATGCTTCAAGCAAGTTGAGATGGTGGCTACTCCATCAGCCTGGGTACCTGAAAGATTAGGATAGCAGAGACCACTGCCAACTCAAAATGGGCATGTAGCATATACAAGAAATAAACTATTGTTTTAAGCCATTGGAATTCAGTGGATGTATTAGTTTGCTAGGGCTGCTGTAACAAAGTACCACAAACTGGGTGGCTTAACACCAGAAATTTATTATCTCACGGTTCCGGAGGTTAGGGGTCCAAGATCAAGATGTTGGCATGTCTTGGTCCCTTCTGAGGGTTATGAAGGAGAGTCTGTTCCATGCCTCTCTGCTAGATTCTTGTGGTTTACTAACAATCTTTGGCACTCCTTGGCTTGTAGAAACATCACCTTGATGTCTGCCTTCATTTTCAGCTGGCATCCTTTTTGTGCATGTCTGCATCCAAAGTTCCCCCTTTTAATTAAAACACCAGTCATATTTGATTAAGGGCCCACCCTAGTGACCTCATCTTAGCTAATTATATCTGTAATGACCCTACTCCCAAGTAAGGTTATGTTCTGAGGCACTAGGGGTTAGGACTTCAACATATGGATTTAGGGGGGGGACACAATTCAGTCCATAACAGTGGATGTTTGTTACAAGAGCATATCTTAGCCTAAACTGACCAATGCAGGGATCATCCTTCTCATGCTGCTTTTTAATCTCCTATTTTCACTTTATGAGGTTAAATAACTTGCCCGTGGTCATAAAACCAGTAAGAGAGAGAACAGGAATTCTAATCCAGGTTTTTCTGATTCAATAGACTGTGCTTTCAACTACTCTCCAAAGATTGATCCCTGACAATCCAACTGCTCTGCAGTTCACCACAGTCCCCACCACTCCCTATTAATCCCAGACACTGAGGGTAAATACTGTTTGTCTTTGGGCTCGTCTGATTGACTATCCTACACACAGCTCAATTTGCTTATATTCCTTGTTTTCCCCCTGTGGACATTGCATTTATAACCTTGCACTATGCTATAGTTCTTCTATAACAAAGATTAAAAGGGTAATTCATGTCCTTTTAATTCACTCTCCAGGTTACCAGAAATCTTAGAGTCATTAAGACAATCTGGCCACTCTCACCCTAAAATACACCTGTCCCTGACTCTCCGCTCCCATTTGCTGAGCACAAGCCCGTGGACTAGGTCTTCAACACCCATCTTGTACCTGTTTTCTGCCAAGCAAATTTCCCCTGAAAGGAATGAGCCAGGAATAAAAATATTTGATCGATTAAAGCAAATGGGTCGACAAGAAATGGCAGCTCCTCCTGTGTACATCCTTTAGAAAAGAATCTCCCCATTACAGGGGACTCAATCAATGGCAACTTTCTCTCATTCCTGATGTTTGCACCTCCCCGTGCAGAGAAGAGAAGAAACCCCGCTTTGTGAAGCTTATACCCAGGCAGTGAATCACAGAAGCCCTTCAATCACTTATTGCTTTTTCCCTCTTGCCATTCCTATTGAGCATGATGTCTTTTTTATCCCACACCAAGGGGCTTTGTATGTCTGCTACTCCTCATTAATTTGATCACAGAGGGCAGATCTAAGATGTGATTCAAGTAAATGAAAGGTTCTCCAGAAGCTATCCAGGTATAAGCATTCTTTTCTAAGCCTGCATCCGTGCCTTTGAATTCATTAGCCCGGAGCACACAGCACCTCCAAAGAAGCACGTAGACCACATATATACACCCTGGAGAGCCCGACTCTGCAGACTGGCACTGAGTCACCTTCTCCCAACCCAAATCGACAAGACACACATTGTGTTTACACCAATATTCTCATTAATTTTGCTGGCTACCTGACAGCCTCTGCCTCCCCAGATTAGATTTCTGGAATTAGACTGATCTTAATGCTGCAAGAGAGCAGCAGACCCAACCCCCTCTTTCCAGGCAGAAATTCCCATCCCCGTTTTGCAGCTTAAGGCAGCTGATGCCCTGCCAGGAAAGACCTCTCTGAGCTGGTAAATGCTGGGGAGACTTGTCTTCGTGTGTAGGTCAAGTGACTTGCCTAACCAGAAAGCAAACCTCACCAAAACATCTCTCAGGCTGCCTGCCATTATGTTGCAGTGTACAGCATCGGTCCAGGATTTGGATGGGGTATTTTAAAATGCAGCACTTACTCAGAAGGATTGCTATAATAAGCCATTAATGCTTTAGTGCAAATGAGTTTGATCAAATTGTCTTTAGCCACCTGACAGGGTCAGGAGGGACACAGAGAGAGAAATTCCAGTGAGGGAAAGGGATTTTTAAAAGGCAGCAAAGGCAGGAGTAGTAAGGGGCCCCGGACCCCTGGAACATCAAATGGACATTGGGCACCAGGTGGGGGAATGAAATGGAGAGAAGCCAAGAGAACACGGGAGATGGAGGAGACAACTCTTAATCACCCAACAATCTTCTGGGGACTTGAGATGATGTTAGACACATTTCTGAATATCCAAGCTGTGTGACCTTGAATGATTACCTTAAAATCTCTGACCCCATTGCACCTATCAAAAGCAGATAATAATGGCTTACATACCCAAAGGCAGAGGGGTGAACTAAAAGATCCCTGGAGATCCCTTTCTCCAGGGAGGCTCCGTGAATCAGAGTGAACTCCAGTCAGTGAAGAAATCCTCTGGTTTAACCCTTCCGAGCCTTAGCATTGCCTTTAGATCCGGGCAGACTTTGTCACAGTTCTGAGCTCTGCCACTGTACAACCCACTGGGCAACTTGATGAGTGTCCAAATCTCTTTGGGCCTCAAGTTTCTCATCTACAAATAAATCATAAAACCTACCTCCCTGGGCTGTTGGGAGGTTTCAATAGAACAATGTGTGTGAATCACTTAGTACAGTGTTGGGCATAAAATAAATGCTCCATCATAACAATTTAGCTCCCGTGTGAGGTCATCATCCCCGTCATCATCACGCCATACCCACCAGTAAGCGTGTGCCTCCTGCTGGGTGGTAGTTCAGCAACATCATGGTGAAGGTAATGGGTTCTGGATTCAGACCATCCTAGTCTCAAGTATGGGCTGTAATGGGAGACAGTTATCTGACCTTGGGCAAGTTAGTTAGTCTCGGCTTCAGTTCCCTCATCCGTAAATGGGAATCTCAAAGATGCCCACCTCAAAGGTGGGGATTAAGTGAGGCAAGGCATGTAACTTGCTGACGATGGTGCCCGGCACCCAGTAAGAGTCCAGTAAATGGGCAGTGGGGATGCCAAAACTCCCTTTCTCGTCCTCTGCCTTTCTCTGTATTTCTCTTTTTTTGTGAGAGATGTGGTTGAGCAGGAAGAAGGAAATCCAGTTCCATGGATGATCAGAGTAGATGCAAAAAATCTTGCTTTTCAACCAGAGAGACGACGAAGACCCCCGCGAGTCAGCTCAAGGAGCTAAATCTGGTTTCATCCGGCTCTCGTAGTAGTATTGTGGCTTTTAGGCTGCAGCACAGAAAATTAGTTCCCCTGAAGTTGTCCTCTTCAGAGTGAAGCGGGGGGAGATAAAAGTGGCTAAAGAGCTCTGAACAATGGCTAATCTTCTAATTAGCACTTCAGAGAGAAGTGATAACAGGGAGCAGTAAGCTCCTGCGACCACAGGGATCAGTGTTTTCATTGAATCCTACTCAAAGCCACTGAGCTCCTTCCTTCTAAGTTTGTGTCTCCCTCCTGGAGCAGTACCATCTGTCCCTCTCTTTTGTTATCCCCTCCTTTTCCTTTTTCTCTTTTTCTGCCTTCCTGTTCCCCTCTGGCTCTCAGAATCCCCTCCCCTTTCTTCCATCTATTATTCTTATAATAACCATATATAGGGTGCGTGTAATAATTGGGTGTTTTTCCTCCATTTGTGACACACTTACTGAATACTTTCTAGGTGCTAATGATCTAGAAAAGAATAAGATGGTCTCTTTGTTCTCAAGGAGGTGGACTAACAAACAATGGATAATGCCTCTGAACAACTGCAATTGCTTTAGCAAGTGCTTTTCCAGAAGTATGCATTGGGCAGGTGTATACAAGAAGTGCCAAATTCTGGCTGAGTGGGGCAGAGAAAGCTATTCTAGAGGAGCAGATGCTAGGCTTGAGATATGAGGAATTAGTCTAGGTTTTTAAACAGTCTAATCCTTCAATCAACGGTAGTTCTTAGTCTTCATCCAAACAACTGTGACTTAGACAGGCATTTGTCAAGCTGGAACCAATATTCTTAAACTAACTGATTGAGTTGTTTTTGACATATGTATAACCCTCAGTTTTTCTCTCTATATGTCAGGGACTCAGTAGGAAAAGGAGCTCCCCTTCCTTTGGGGCTCCTTAATGCTAGTGAGTGAATAAGGGGGAGGTGAGTGGGGAACTGAACAAGGAAAGTGATTAGGGAAGCACTGACAGGGTTCCTCACTCAGAATGTCTGTAGAATGAATGTCCTGTGCTTTACAAACTCTAAGATTTATTCCTTGTGATTAAGCCAAGGTTTTCAAAATAACCAGTGCCTTCTCTTCCCTGTCTCTCTCCAAGGCCAGAGCTAGTAGGTAGGAGGAGCGTGGCCTTGAAACCCAGACCTCTCCCTACCCAACCATTGATCAGTCCTCACTCTCGCTACATCAATGGTTGGAGCAATTTCTGAGCGACAGCTCACAGAAACAGCATGTTACATTAAAGTCTTTTGGGTTTTGAAGCCTTTTAAATTTGTCAAAACAATGCCACCCCCTGCTGTGTCTCTCTGGCGTAATAACAGGCTTGAGCAGGGCAAATCTTGACTCATCTCCCATGTGACCACGTGAGTGTGTGGGGATTAAAGGAGAGAGTACTTTTTTTTAAGTTCTTATCAAATTCAGGGACCTTTTGGTCCAGTTTTCCCTCTGATTCTGTGCCATGCACCAGTAAATCTGGATCTAAGAATGGCCCAGTTTATCTTGAAGTATTAAGGATTTAGCGAAGCAAAGAAAATTCACTCCCAGGGTTTAGAGGAAGTTAAAGAATATCCACTTACCGCTATCAGGGTGGGGACCCTAAATGCCTTATTCACGGGTGTATTCCATGGATTTACCCAGTGCCTGATGAGTGTGGTAGATTTGTGGTATATGCTCAAGAATATTTGTTGAAAGGAATCAATATTTTGACCAACACCGTCTCTACCACCCTCACCCCCATGCCATACAAGCTTTCTCCCTTTTAGTCCATTCCTGGTTGTGTTGTCATCCACGCCACCTCCTTGGGTTTCCAGGGAGCCACTTTGGTTGATCCATCTTCATTTCATCTCTGAGTAGATTTCCATAATGCAGCTAAAAATATTCATTCATTTGTAAATCCTATATTTGTATGGAGGGCCCATTTGAGCCAAGCTTCTGATTAGTGACAGGAATGCAAATATAAGAGCCATCTGGGAGAGGCCCTCAAAGAGATGACAGTCTAGTAGAGGAGACAGGGATGTGGACGTCTAAAATCAAGGGTACGAGCCTGGGCAGAGATGAGTAAAGATGGAAACAGGAAAAAGAGTTCAAATTCTCAAGGCAGCTCATCAAAGGGTTCAGAAAAACGAAAGATGTCTATTTTTGTGGGGTTTGAGGGTTAAGAGTGTGGACCAGTGAAAGAACTGTAAAAGGAGTGGCTTTCGAGTTAGGTATGTGGGTCACCTGGAAACAAGCTAGTTAGGACAAGGATCTCTCCCCATTCACCCAGCCAGAAGGGCTGCACCCAAACTCAGCTTTCCACGGGACTGATGGCTTCCTTCCTCTAGTAGGGGGGACTCTAACCTTCTGTGTACCCCAAGTTCAAGAGTGGGGAAGCTAGTATCTCCAGACTATTCCTATGAGTGGTTGGCACCCCAAGTTTGGACTAATGGCACCGAGTAGCCTGTCTGTTTCTCTACCAAGGCTGTTTTTTCCCTTTTGCCCTATTCATGGGAGAAGGGCAGGGGCCAATGGGTCCCTGCTGGAAATCACACCCTCACTGTGGGCCCAGCAATGGCTTCTCTCTGTGAGGTATGGAAGCATCAGTTCTATAAGTTTTTCCTTTCCCCAGTAAAGCCTATTCCTTAACCCATGTGCAGTTCAACACAAACCCTGATGCATGACAGGTAGAGACCAGGAAGAGGTCCAGCTCACATGACTTGGGCTTGGAAGAGATGGGCAGGAAGAGTGTCACAGAGCAAGCAGGGCATGAGCTGGAAGAAATGGGGACTGTAGTGAAGAAAAGGGGACAATGTGTGCTGGGAATCATGGAAAGTAGGCTGGCAGGGTTGGCTGGAACCTCTTCATGCAGGGTCTTTGTGGTAGACAGCTGCTGTTTCTGCCTGCCTGCCTTCTTCCCTTTTTTCTGGTAGCAGTACATCAACATTCCTTTGGGGAAACCTGCTTCCCCATAGCATGCAGTCTGGTGGGCCTGTCAGTCCTGGCCACACACTGGCCAGGACAGAGCTGATCCCCGCCATCAAAATCTCTCAGAGATTTAAATCCTGAGCAGAATGACACAGAGACTGAAAATCGGGGCACAAACTCATCAGGTGGAGTCCCCAGGGAATGAGTCCATTTCTGCCCTGGATCCCGGAGCTGCCTCTGCTGGCTCTGTCCGAGGCCTCCGGCTTTCTTTTGATTCTGTTAGCCCCACAGCCTTCTATTAGGCCCCTTTAGGCCTGAGGTAGCCTGATTCAGTCTGGTGTCTTACAAACAAAGAACCTTAACTGACAGCCTTGAGCACCAGGCTGAGGCAGAAGAATGGCAGCCCACTGCCAGAGCAGCATCAGAGCCCCCGCCTTCTGTCTGCATGGTGCTGGGCACTTCCCTCACACATTCCCCTAAAGTGGCACAGTTGGGGCGTTTTACCCATCCCAGAGAAACTGAAAGTTGAAATTCAGAGAATTTGGAACCTCCCAGCCTGCCACTGTGACCTCAGTCTCCTGTTGGGGATGTTCATTTAGTGAGAGATGTGTTGGTGATCGGGGATGACTCTTTATCTTCCCAACTCCAAGCTGCCTCTGAAGCTTAATAAAGAAATCAAAGTTCTGTGTGTACGTGAGTGTGTATGTATACTGAAGGGTCCTTTGATGGCATTTCAAGAAGCCGTGCAATTTATTTGTCATTGTCATTTGCACGCATTGCTCTTGTTGATGAAATTCAAACCTGCCGCATCCTCTGGAGCCTGGTGACAACCACTCCTTCCTGGAGGTCTGCCTGGGATCAGGCTTGTCCTGCCCGCTCTGTGCTTTTCTGAGTAGGGTCCTGGAGGTGGGGAGATATCTATCATGGCCCTGGGAAGAGGACCTCTTGAGCAAAGGCCTTTAATCTTCAGGCTCACCTTCTAGAGGCAACGAGCTGTACATGCCCATCCCCTCCCCAGATTTTACTTCTTTGGGTAGAAACAAGGAAGGAACCACATGCAAATTTTCAGAAGCCCAGGAGATGTTAATTCCAAAACTTTTGAGGAAAAGGACAAATGGAGCAGATACAGGGTCTCTAACCACTTGATTCCTGGGGCTCTAACTCCTTGATGTTGTGCATAATCAGCAACAGAAGGCCTTGTTCCTTCCCACAGTGGTTTTGGCCATCAAGCATAGTTGTCTTGGAGCCTGGTGTCATCTTACCAAACTTGCATTCTGTGAGATGCACACTGGGTAAGGAAATTAAATCCAGGCAAGGGAAGACAACTCATGTCTTCTGCTATTAAATATATGGTCTGATTAATGAGGAGTCTTTTATCATCTTACAAGCTCAGAGCCAGAAGCAATTTTAAAGGTCATCTATTTCGAACCTTCATCTAATCTCCTCAAATTAAAAAACATATATACATGGATACTGCATATTGAATGCTTCCAGGCACTGCACTAAGTATTTCATATGGATTCTCTCATTAATAGACTGAATCCTCACAACAGCCCTCTGCAGTCGCCACCATTATTCTCTCCACTGTACAGACTAGGAACCTGAGGCCTAGAAGTTTCCATCATTCACCCCAGGTCATGCGGCAAGAAGGTAGCAGAACTTTTTCATAGATGATGGCCAGGCAGCTCTTGGCCAAATCTTGCTTGTAAGTGTGCTTTAAATTTTTCCAATATATTGTCAGTAATTTAAAATTGGGAATTGGACATTAAAAATGTCCAGATTTCTGAGCCAGCCCTGATGGCCTAGTGGTTAAAGTTCTGTGCATTCTGCTTCAGCATCCCGGCTTCAGTTCCCAGGTGTGGAACCATACCACTCGTCTGTCAGTAGCCATGCTGTGGTGGTGGCTCACATAGAAGAACCAGAAGAACTTGCAACTATATACAGCTACCTCCTGGGGCTTTGGGGCAGGGAGAAAGGAAGAAAAAAGGATGAAGATTGGCAACAGATGTTAGTTTAGGGTGAATCTTCCCCTGCAAAAAAAAAAAAAATTCCAGATTTCCAATTTTCCCTGAGAAGTCAAAAGACCTGGGCACACTGGGCTGTATGTACATTTCTACATGGCAAGTATGGGTTGGAGCTGAGTAGCAGTCACCCATTCTGACACAAATCAGATCACATCAGCAACTGGCTTTGGCTTTCTGGAGGCTCCTGATCACACTTGGAATAAAATACAAAGTCCTCACCATAGCCCACAGACCCACATGCCTGCCTCCACCATCTGCTCTACTCTCATCTTGTCTACTCCCTCTGCTCCACCACACGGGGGTTCTCTCCAGTGCTCAGGCTTAAAAAGCTCTCTCCTTCTCAGGGTCTTTGCCCTTGCTGTTTCCTCCACTGAGAAAGCTATTTTTTCTCCTCTTCTCGGGTCTGACTTGTGCTGAGTCTTTAGCTTAAATATTACTTTCTCAGAGAGGCCGTGACCTCTGTGCTAGGCAGAATAATGCCTACTTCCCTCCTTCCCCCAAGAGATCCACATCCTAATCCCCAGAACCTGAGCCTATGTTACCTTACATGGCAAAAGGGACTTTGCAGGTATAATTGAGAATCTTGAGATGGGGAGATTATTTTGGTGGGCCCAGTATAATCACAGGAGTCCTTGTAAGAGGGAGGTCAGAGGGCCAGAGATAGAGAAGAGATGTGACAACAGATACAAAGGTTGGCATGATTTGAGGAAGAAGTCATGAGCCAAGGAATGTGGGTGACCTCTAGAAGCTGGCAAAGGCAAGGAAACAGATTTTCCCCTAAAATCTCCAGAAGGAAAGCAACCCCGAGACACCTTGACTTTAGCTCTGTGAGACTGATTTTGAACTTCTGACCTCTATGACTATAAGGGAATACATTTGTGTTTTTTTCAGCCACTGAGTTTGTGTTGATTTGTTACAGCAGGAATCGGAAACTAATACAACCACTTATTCTAAACTGCTCCCTTCCCCCTCAGTAGTCCCCAACTTAGCCCTTTGTTAGGATCCTTCCATGCACTTAACACAACTTGAAATTACTTTGATTGTTTGCTTAGTTTTGGTCCCTTTGGCTAACAGACCAGAAGTCCCAAGAGGACCGTGTCCAGCACACTGTAGGAGCTCAGCAGATATTTATTGAAAGACTAAATTGGTTATTGAATAATTGGCCTCATTATCCATCCCAGGTGCTTTCATCTGAGCAGATTACAGGTTTAAAATGTCCCTATTTAATGGTGGAACTTAGAATTGAACTCAGCCAGGTGCAAGTACTTCTCTGAAGCATAAGAAACAATCAGAGCTTTTAAGGAAATTAGGCAGCCCAATGCCAGAACAGGCAATACGCCCAAGATAAATTCACTTCCTGTTTCCTACATCCTTGCTACTCTCAGCATCACCTGGGAGCTTGTCAGGAATGCAGAATATCAGGCCTTGCCCCAGACCTACTGAATTAGAATCTGCATTTTAACAAGACGCCCAGGAAATCCATATGCATATTAAAGTTTCAGAAGTTCTGCACTATATATCTGGGGAGACGGGCTCTCTTCTGAAGGACATGCTGCAGGTATGTTTATCATAGGCAGGTGCAATAAGCATTCGTTAGCCCATCACAGCCTGAGTGAGCCTCTGACCCAACAGCTCTTTGCTACCATATCCCATCACCTGTTCGTTATGCTGAATTCTCTGACTGCTGAGAAATGCTTCTCAGTCCCATTTCTCCACCCCCAGCCACCTGCCAAGTCTGTGGAGCCGGCAAACAGAGGATGAGTTTTTAGGCACCCACAAGTCCAATAGAACCAGGCCTAATCAGTGGAAGAAATCCCTCCCCACCAATGGTGGGTGGGGGATGGCTGGGGTTAGGAGCGTGGGTGTCTGGCTTTGTTGAATCCTGCCCTGCTTTATTCTTCCAGGGAGTGGAAGAAGCTAGAAACTACTCCTGGCCTCTAGGCAGCTGAGTCTGGAGTTGGAGACAGTAAGAAGGTCAGTGGTTGCCAAGAGTCAGGGGAGAAGGATGAATAGGTGGGACACAGGATATTTTTCGGGCAGTAAAACTATCCTGTTTGATACTGTAATGGTGGATACATGTCAGTATACATTTGTCAAAACCCATAGAATGTATAACACCAAGTGAACTTTGGACTTTAGTTAATAACACTATATCAGTATTGGCTCATCAAATGTACCACATTAATACAAGATGTTAATAATAGGGGAAACTGTTGGGGTGGAGATAAGGGGGTATATGGGAACTCTCTATACTTTTTACTCAATTTTTCTATAAACCTAAAACTACTCTAAAAATAAAGTCTATTAATAGTAATAATAAAAGAGAGAAAAAACGCAAACAACTTTGGTTTAAATCTGGGTCAGGCACTTAAAAATTGGCAGATCTTAGGCAGGCTACTTAACCTCTCAGCCTCAGTTTACTCAGCTGTAATATGAGGCTACTAGCACCTACCTCGTAGAGCTGTTGTGAAAAACAAGTTAATGCATGAAGTGCCTAGTGTAGTTCCTGGCACTCAGTAAGTGTTAGGCTTGGGGGTCAGGGTGTAGGGGTGTTTAATATTTTCTGTAAACACTCAAGAAGCCATTGACATTTTACATGCTGGGAAACTGCTGCTCAGAATTCCCCTTCAATAGTCTTCAAATAGCAGCTACCTGCAGAATGGATTGTCACAGAGAGAAGTTAGAGGCAGGAAGATAAGTTAGGACATTATTCCAAGAGGACGTGGCAGTAGAGATGGAGGAGAGATAATGATGGAGGAGGTGTTGATCAATGGGGAATATGGAAATGGGCCTTGGAAGGGTAATGGTATGCCTCATATGAAGACTGGAAATGTGAGGGTGGAAGGAGCCAGCACTGGAATCTTAAACTGGTGAGAGAACTGGCTGGATTCCTGAGATTGTTTACACTTTCCTCTCTGGCTGAAGGCAGTCTTCACGTCTGACTGCCATCAGAGAATCTCACATCATTTTCCTGCTCCAAAGCAGAAAGTGGATTTCTACACAGAAATTTACCTGCCAGCTGCACTGCTGCCTTGACATTTTAAGTGGTACCTGCCCTTCTGTGTCAGACATTTCCCACAAATAAGAAAGTGACAAGCTTCCCTAATGGGCATTCAGTGTTCAACGAAGCGAGAACCCTGCTAGAGGTGGGGAAATATGGTGACTGTAGAAGACAAAGCGAGCATCAGCAACAAATGTATTTTGAGCAATTACCTTGGGGCCCTCCCACCCAGTGTTCCTGTGCTCAGCCAAACAAGGTCTTCAGGAGGAAGGCTGAGCAGATATGTGCTTCCTCCCCGCCTCCTACTGAGTCACCATAGCAAATTGCAGCAGGCAAGTAGAGCTGCCTTGCAATCGGCAAGACTAAGCCTCAAGGGGCACAAATATTGGCCTTTTAGATTTGAAAATGGGTGAAAAGACATATTGGCATCAGACTATTACAGGAGAAAGAACCGTAAAGGTCATGTGGACCCATCTTGCCATCCCATGACTGAATCCCCTCTGTGACTTTGTTGCCAGGCACTTCCCCAGTTCTGACTCAAGCTTACTTCGAATGATAGGGGCCTTACCACTAAACCAGGGCTACCTGGTTAACTGGAGGATTTAGAGCTAACCCACAACTTTAGCTGGGGAACCCAAGGCCTGATGAGAGAAGTTGCTTACTCTAAGTCACCTAGTGAGCTCCAGGCTGACCTTCCTGGGTCTTCTAGAACCCAGTCTTGATCACATTCACTAGGCATAATATGGTGGTTAAAAGGGTGGGTTCTGTGGTCAAAATTCAGCCCTTTCCCTGGGTCAAGCCAATTTTCTTTTTAAGTTCCAGTTTTCCTGACTAAAAATAGGGACAATATAGTAGTACCTAACTTACTAGGTTGTTGTAAGGATTAAATGAGAACATGGATACCAAGTACTTGGCACTATGCCTGGCCTATAGCAAGTATGCAATAATTGTAGCTACTAAATATAATGAATACTGATTATTCTTATGTTTACCTGCAGTCCCAGTTGAACACTAGGAAATCATATTTACCATCCTGACTCTTGACTGTTCATTATCTGGTTCTGTGTGGATCCCAGGATCTCAGAGAGCCAAGATGGCTACTGACTTCTAAGAAGACATGCTGACAGAAAATGACTCAGGGTGGCCCGGGGCCTTCCCTCCCTACCAGTCTTTTCAGCCCTGCCCTCTCCCCAAATCTCCCTGATTGTGCACAACGCAGTCTCTGAGCTGGGCCAAGACATGTCCTCTGAGATTTCCATAACGATAACAGTTATCAGCACCTTGGACAGCGTACAACTGTTTCAGTGTCTCCAGATGTCAGTGAGGTGTCAATTCCATGACATAATGCCAGGTTGGCTAAGATATCTGGGAAGAAGGAGTGCAAAAATCTTTTTTCCCTGAGACCACAGTCCAAGGGAAATTGTACAGACAAGGGAATAAAGCAAGTAAACCAAGAATAAAAACCTCCCAGCTGTATGGCTTTCATTCTCCACTTCCCACAGAAAGCCCACTACTTATTAAAAGTTTGGGAGAGAAAAACAAATAAAGTTGGTACCCGTTCCAAAGAGAGTGATTGGAACAAAGTAGGCACATTTCACGGGACTGGCTGCTTTGCCAGCTCCCTCTCTGCTGCATTATTACAGCTATTCTTGAGGATGTAATTCATTATGGACCCATTATTCCCAAGAAGCAGAGAAGAGCAAGAATCAAAGGTTTATCATCTAGCTGTAGTGTGTAGAACACAGCAGGCTACCTGCTGGGCACATCCCAGGAGGCAATCAGAAACCAGAGCTCAGGGACAAATATACATTCCAATGACCTCCTCCATCACCCAGATGAAATGATGCTGTTGCACCAGGGAAAGAAGGCTGTCGGCCCCTCTGTTGGCCTTCTGGGCAATTTCCAGTCAGTTGGCCAAAAGAGGAGGAGCTGCTGCCTGGAAGGAAAGGAGGATGGCCACCCTCACTCCCAGAGGTCAATTAGGGGGACAATTACCAGTGTGGAGCTCCCACTATGTGCCAGCACTGTGCTAGCATCTTCCATGTGTGGGAGAGGTATTATTAAACCCTACTTAGCAGAAGACAAACCTGAGGCTGAGAGAGGCTGATTAGGACTCTTTCAGTGACAGAAACCCAATTCTGACTGGCTTAAATTAAAAAGGGAAAATATTAGCTCAAGTAACTAAAACATCTAGGGATAAGTTGGTCTTCAAGTTCAGCTGGATAGAGGGGTCAAAGATGTCGAGAGATGGACTGTCCATCTCTTGCCTTGGCTTTCCTCTATGTTGCCATCACCCCCAGGCAGGCTTTTCCACTTGGTGGCAAGATAGAGACCACAAACTCCTGGCTTCATCCTTGTAGCCTAACAACCCCAGTAGAGAAAGAGCTTCTCTTCCTTAATAGTTCCAGCAAAAATTCCAGAACTCACACCCATTGGCCTGTCATGGGTCATGTGCCTGCCTCCAAAGCAAGCCCTGTGGCCAGGGAGATTGAGTGCCCTGGTTGGCCAGGCCTGATCCCAGGGCTCACAGCTGGAGTTGGAGGAAAGCCCACCCCTCCAATATCACACAGACTGAGAGGCAGAGCAAGGGTGATTCCTTATTAAAATTTGACTTGCAGCATCAAGAGAGGGAGGAAATGATACAGGCAGGCAACAAAAACCAATGTCCATTATAGTCACACTGCTGACAAGTGGCCACGTTCTCCCCATTAACATATATGTAAATCACCTAGCACAGTACCCAGCACACACCATGTGCTTTATTAATCTGCTGCTCTGGAACCACGCTACACTACTAGCAAAGATAATATTTTATGTTCCCACTGGGTTCCAAAGGAGAAGACCAGAAAATTATGCTAGGTAACTGAGACCTGACACCTTCTTACGATCAGCCATTTTCCTACCTTGGGATGATTGGATGACCAGGAAGAAAGTCATCAGGGTTGTTTGGATGAGAAGACAGATTCTTAATCATCTTGCCCAAGGAAGCCACATATTAAAATATGTGCATCTACTGTGTTTAAGGCCTTATGCAATGGATGGAGAACAGAAAGAAAAATAAGACATAATAAAGGGCCAATTAAGCCATTATTCTTGCCATCAGGAGAATAAGGAATAATTAAAAGAGTTTTTTAAAATAATAGCAATTGCCAAACTCAGTGATTTATACACACAGTTTCATTTACTCTTAGCAATAACCCTGTGAGTTTTGTCATATTAAAGCAGCCATTGGATCCAGGCTTGGAGATTGAAGTGGCTTACCTGGTATCTACAGCTAGCAAATGGCAAGCCCAGGATTTGAGGTCAGGTCTCTATGACTTGAAATTAGTGTTCTTGACCTCGTGCAAAAATCTATAGGAACCTCCATTCTGGCTGAGAGATGAAGGAAAGTTTTTTGGAGAAGATTTGAGGAGTGTATTGGTCAGAAATTTCTGGTTGTAAATGACAGAGAGCCCATTCATACTGGCTTAAACAGAAATATAGGATATATTTTTTTTGTCTTATGTAACCAAAAAACCCAGGGAGAGATGGGGCTGTAGGCACAGGCTGATCCAGGGACACTTGTGACATCTGTAGGACTCACTCTCTGTCTCTCAGTTCTTCCCTCTTCCATGTGGGCCATGAAAGCTTCTGTGTGAGCACTCAATGCTGGCATTCTCCTAGTTTAGCCGCCCTCCAGGAAAAAGAGCATTATTGTTCTAAGAATTCCAACAAAAAACCCAGATCTGAGTCTTACTGGACCATTTGAGCCATGTGCCCATCCTGGTGGCCAGAGATATACTAATTGACTGTCCCTGGAGCCAGAGGAGCAGGTGGATTAGCTTCACCGGAAACATGTAGACTGAGAATGGAGGAGGGTGTTTATCAATATAAAATCAGGTTGCTATTAGCAACAGAAGGGGTGAGAGATATTAGACTGATAAGAACAATTGATGGCTACATTAGGTATCTACAGTGTTTAAGAAACCATTCAAAAAGTAACTTAAAACAACCACTATTTATTTAGCACAGGATTCTATAGTTGTCAGTTTGGGCTCACTTGAGCATCTGTGAACAGATGTGGGGTCCCCTTGGGGCCCATTGGTCTAGGGCCCTTGGCTGAGCCATCATCTCTGTTTCTCAGCCTCCAGCAGGCTAGTCCAGGTTCATTCACATGGTGGCAGAAGGTTTCCAAGGGAAACAAAAATAATTCAAGCTTTTTTCAGACCTTTGCTTGCATCGTGTTTGCCAACATCCCACTGGCCAAGACAAACCACATGACTGAACCCAGCATCAGAATGGGAGGGCACTCAAGGTTACACAGCAAGGGGGCGTGGATTCAAGGAGGGGAAGGATTTGTGGCCTTTCTGGCAATCTGCCACTATGGCCATTTCAAACAACACTAGAACAGTGTCCAGCACATAGTAGACACACCAGTCAAATAAAATCTCATCAAATGAATGACAAGGTTTGGATGAGGAAAGAGCAAGGAAGGCCTTCAGGCAGAGGAAACAGCATCAGCAAAGGCCCAGAGATAGTAAGTACTATCTCTGATGAGTATGTATGCTGTGGTTAAAACATGGAGTAGAGGAAGTGGTGGGACTTAAGGGCTGTCTTAGGGTAAGCACCCGTGGGTGCTGAGCTTAGCATTTGGACTTCTATTCTTTATGCACTGGGGAGTTGTTGAAGGTTTTTGAGCAGTGACATGATTCAATTAGCAAATGCCAAGCAGGGTTTTTGAAGGGTAGCTGTAGGCAGGTAGACTCCTCTGGAGGACAAAATCCCAGGGAAGGTGGGGGGATGATGACATTCTTAAAGGCACAGAGACAGAGCAACTGCAGTCTGCTGTGCTCCAGTGGGCACCAAAACTGAGTTTTGAACTCATTTTTGCCTTGGCATGTCCCAGATACTGAGCTTCCTCCTGCCTCCCCCAGGCTGTGAGAACTTGCAGATGCTCTGTATGCTGAGCACCAGACAAATACTGCGTGTTTTCCTCGTCAGCTTGTATGTGGCCTCCCCCAGTACTGGAACCAGCTGGCTGTTGGTCCTTCCATCCCCAGATGTTTCTTCGTGGGTCTTTAAGGCGCTAGAGCCTCCTTGGGAGTGAGATTTCTGCTCTAAGTTCACATCTATGCTCTGGTCTGAAATCCAAACTTCCGCACACAGCTCACCTGTCCTGGTCTTTGCCAGCCCTTCCCGTGTGATGCCAGCAAACACCAAGGACCTGAGACCCGCGTAGGAGAGTCATTTCCATGCAGAACCTCTCCAAGTCCAGTCACAAGCTCAACAGGCTTAGAAAATGGCTGTGATGGATCGTTGCTGTCCCCTGATTTGCCTAAACCTGTGTCCTGCCTCTCAATAGCAATGCTTTGCAGTGTAGGCTTTTTTTGTTTGTTTGTTTGTTTGTTTATTTTTATTTGGTTTATTTGTATGTGCATTTAGCAAATGCTGGCCTATGGCAAACAAACAAACCCACAGGCCACATGGTTGCCTTTTGGGAAACAATATGCATCACCTTCAGACACCAAAAGGATATCCCACGGCGATCCCCGCAGCCCCACAGCAGATTCACCACGGTATCGGCTTCATCCACAGACCCTGGCTCACTGAGGCTAGAAATGGCTCCTGCAGCTCCCAGGGGCAGGATTTGGAAATTGCAGGTATCTGAATTGCCGTAGTCGCTCATTCATACCCAATTTCTACCTAATGGTGTCCTCTGGGATGGAAGGCAAGAATCATAGCAGAGTGCAGGGCCCTGCTCTAAGCACTTTATACATTTTACCTCATTCAGTATTCCCAAGCAAACTGAAGAAATTAAGTCACAGAGAGATTTAGGGACCTGCTAAAACTCACACAATTTGATGTTAATGCTTCCTTCATGATTAAATGCTCAAACTTAAACAAAACTGAAGCTAAAAATAAGTGAATATTTTTTTACTTTTAATAAGATGAGTTTAAACAAATGAAAAACTCTAATAGATCTTACTGGAAAGAGCAGGAGAAAGCTCAAGCATTATCTTTGCATTAGACCTTCAAGACCCCACACACCCTGCCTGCCTTCTCCATCAGTGGAAAAGTGTTGATTCTCTACTTTGGGGTCCCCCTGGAGGTGACCCATGCCTATTCCTATCACACGTGATGCTCAGAACTGTTTCGGCTTCTCTCTTCCTCAGTAGACGTGAGCTTATCAGCATCCTGCACAGTGCCTGACACTTAGCAGATACACAACACTCGGTTGAAGGTGAAGAATTAGAAGGGTTCCTAGGTTCTAGCCAGAGCTCATAATTGCAATGACTATAAGCAAGTCATTGCCTGGTCTGTGCCTCTGTTTCCCCGTAAAGGAGAATTTGAGACGGAGGGCACCACTGGTTAGTTTCTAGTGATGGTAAGCTCAGAAAAGTTGTATCTGTGGAATCCTGAGCTCAGAACCTGAGGATTAGGAAGGCATACATGTTGGACTGCATGCAAGAACCAGCCTGCCCAGCTCCCCGCCCATCACTGGCACTGTGTCTGGAAGGAGAAGCCCTCCCTCAGCACTCATGCTGTGGTTCTGTGGTCGCCACATGCAGCGGGGAGTTGTGATGGAGTTAGCAATGGCACTTCCCTGAATCACCGCATCATCCAAAGGCTGCCAGGTGGCAGCTGGCATCTTTGGCTGCCATGGTGGACCAGACAATGTGTGTTAATCCAGGCACCCAGCTGGCTCTGTTGGGGAAGGACCAGTGTGGGTTGCCTCCCTCCTGCTGGGTGTATTGGCTGGTAACACTGAGCAGGTGGGTGGGGGGTCATCAGTGACACTTGGCTTAAAGCTGATCATATCCCCAACACGGGAGTTGGGGGTCGGGGTGGGTAGGGCAATCATCTAGGTTCCTAACATCCCCATCTGAGGTCTTCTGCTGCTCAGCGCCATCTGGGTAATCTCCAAACAATTGGCTTCAAATCCCGATTCCTTCCTCTGTGACATAGGGCAAATTATCTGATTGCTCTGAGCCATGGTTTCCTCATTGGTAAAAAAGGGGGAGGGGAACTGAAGGGAATGAGAATAGGTACCTCACAAGGTTGTTTTAAGCTTCCAAGATGAAATATATCATCTCCATACTCTAGCTAAACACTTGAACTCCTGGGTACCTAGTCTCTCTGCAGTCACTGGCCCTCATCACCCATCTTAAAAGCACCCCTAACCCCTCCCTATTCACACGATCCTGTTCTATTTTCTATGTAGCATTTATCACAGTCTGTTTAATTAAGCTCTTGTTTAATTATTTGTTTGTAAAACATGTATTGTTAAATGTTTGTTTAGAATATTAATTAATTAAATTAATTCAATGTTAAGTTGTGTGCCTCTCCCCCTCTAGAACATAAGTCCTTTGCAAGCACAGGCTTTACCAGTCTTGGTCTCTGCTATTTTCCTAGCACCTTGGGCAATGCCTAGCATATAGTAGGTATTTGAAAAATAATCGTTCAATGAATGACTGGTGAGTGATTGAATATTAACTTTGTGATTTTATAAACTCTAAAATGCTCTTTAGAAGTTATGGGTTACACAGCTAATATCATCCTCAACGGTGAAAAACTGAAAGCTATCTCTCTAAGAACAGGAACCAGACAAGGATGCTCACTTTCACCACTCCTATTTAACATAGAATTGGAAGTCCTGGCTAGAGCAATCAGGCAAGAAAAAGAAATAAAAGGGATCCAAATCAGAAAGGAAGAAGTGAAACTGTCATTATTTGCAGATGACATGATTTTATATATAGAAAACCCTAAAGAACCCACCAAAAAACTTCTAGAAATAATAAATGAATATGGTAAAATTGCAGGATACAAAATCAACATGCAAAAATCAGTTGCATTTCTATACACTAACAGTGAAGTAGCAGAAAGAGAAATTAAGAATGCAATCCCATTTACAACTGCACAAAAAGAATAAAATACCTAGGAATAAACTTAACCAAAGAGGTGAAAGATCTATACACTGAAAACTATAAAACATTGTTGAAAGAAATTGAGGAAGACACAAAGAAATGGAAAGATATTCCATGCTCTTAGATTGGAAGAATTAACATAGTTAAAATGTCCATACTTCCTAAAGCAATCTATAGATTCAATGCAATCCCTATCAAAATTCCAACAACATTCTTCACAGAAATAGAACAAAGAATCCTAACATTTATATGGAACAACAAAAGACCTCCAATAGCTAAAGGAATACTGAGGAAAAAGAACAAAGCTGCAGGAATCACACTCCCTGACTTCAAAATATGCTACAAAGCTATAGTAACCAAAACAGCATGGTACTGGCACAAAAGCAGACACACAGATCAATGGAATAGAATCGAGAGCCCAGAAATAAACCCACACATCTATGGACAGCTAATTTTCGACAAGGGAGCCAAGAACATACAATGAAGAAAGGAAAGTCTCTTCAGTAAATGATGTTGGAAAAACTGGACAGCCATGTGCAAAAGAATGAAAGTAGACCATTGTCTTACACCATACACAAAAATTAACTCAAAATGGATTAAAGACTTGAATGTTAGGCCTGAAAGCATGAAAATTCTAGAAGAAGACATAGGGAGTATGCTCTTCAACATTGGTCTTAGCAACATATTTTCAAGTACCATGTCTAAACAGGCAAGGGAAACAATAGAAACAATAAATAAATGGGACTACATCAAACTGAAAACCTTCTGCATAGCAAAGGAAACCATCAACAAAATGAAAAGACAACCTAACAATTGGGAGAAGATATTTGCAAATTATATATCTGATAAGGAGTTAATCTCCAAAATATATAAAGAACTTATACATCTCAACAACAAAAAAACTGACAACACAATCAAAAAATGGGCAAAAGATCTGCACAGACATTTCTCCAAAGAAGATATACAGCTGGCCAACATGCACATGAAAAGATGCTTGACATCATTAACTATCAGGGAAATGCAAGTCAAAACTACAATGAGATATCACCTCATGCCCATTAGAATGCCCACAATTAGCAGGATAGGAAACAACAAGTGTTGGAGAGGATGTGGAGAGAAGGGAACGGCAGCCACTATGGAAAACAGTATGGAGATTCCTCAAAAAATTAAGAATAGAACTACCATATGACCCAGCTATTCCACTGCTGGGTATTTATCCAAAAAACATGAAAACACCAATATGTAAAGATTCTTGCACCCATGTGTTCATTGCAGCATTGTTCACAATAGCCAAGACTTGGAAGAAACCTAAGTGCCCATCAAGGGATGAATGGATGAAGAAGATGTGGTATATATATACAATGGAATTCTACTCAGCCATAAGAAACGATGAAATCTAGCCATTTGTGACAACATGGATGGACATTGAGGGTATTATGCTAAGCGAAATGAGGCAGAGGGAGAAGGTCAAAACTGTATGATGTAGCTCACAAGTAGAAGATAAAAATAACAACAAACAAGCTCAAAGAGACAGAGATTGGATTGGTGGTTACTGGAGGGAAAAGGGGGAGGGAGGAGGGCAAAAGGGATGATTAGGCACATGTGTGTGGTGATGGATTGTAATTAGTACTTAGGTGGTGAACATGATGTAATCTATGCAGAAATAGAAGTATAATGATGTACACCTGAAATCTATACAATGTTATAAGCCAATGTCACTCCAATAATAAATAAATTTAAAAAAATAAGTTATGGATTATTATTACTATTAAGGCCAGACCAGGGGCTGCAAGTAAAACAAGTATCCATGGGTCCAGGTGTTCAAGGAGCAAGCAAAAAGAGTCTACCAAGAAGATTCTTGGGGGACGATGCCAAGTGCACTCCACCTAAAGCACAGAGATTTGCCCTTGCCAGAGTTATCATCATCATTATCCTCATGGTTACCATTTATTGAATGCTGTCTGCACACACATACACATACCATCTATTTGAAGTTGAGTTCCTCCAGAAGTAGACCCTGAGGCAAAGATCATGGTGTACATAGCTTATTTGGGAGGTGATCCTAGGGGGTGATGATAAGGGAATGGATTAAGAAAGACAGGGAAGGGAAAGAAGTCAATACCGGGTGTAGTTTTGAAAGGGTGACTGCTGTGGGCAACCGGGGCTTAGATCTGCTGGGGTCCTCAGGGAGACATGCCTCAGAGCTGCCCCATCTAAGGGATGAAGAAGCTTAGGGATCTATCCACCAGTTCCTATCCATCACCCAACAGAGTCAATTCTCTGGCATTTCTGTCCTGTTCATGTGTAGGCTGAGAAAGGTCTTTGGACAAAAAGTCACAGGTGTATTCATGAAGAAGCAGAAGAAGTGGCAGTTTGGAAACAGTAAATGCCAAGGGGCTATAGGCAGAGCAATGATAGTGTCTGCCGCACCATCTAAGGGGATGGATCTTGACAACTGAAGTCTCGCTTGCTGCTGGTCTTGAGTGTCCCTGAAGACAACATTAAGTGTTGGTCATAGGATACAAGACTGGAGGGGGCAGGCTAATGCTAACTGCTGCTGAAAATAAAAGGAGTGATGAGGAGGGTCTCAGAGGATGCATGGGGTTTGGGGACAGATCGATAGTGACGACTGGATGTTAGTAAAATTTATGTTGCTTCTTGAACTCATGGACTGGATTTGGGTAGGGGTGGAAGTCAGGGCAGGGAGAGTTGATAAAGTCAGAGTCCTACCTTGTGGCTGGTATAACTGAACAGAGCAATGGCACAGAGACACAATCATCCAGATAACATAGATAATTCTCATTTATTCCTCACTGTGGTAGCTTCTCTGTATTAGTCAGCTAGGGCCACAATAATACTGCATAACAAACTACCCCCAAAACTCAGTAGCTTATTATAAAAAGCATTTTATTTTCTAGTTCATGGATCTGCAGGCCAGTTTGGGAGGGGCTCAGCTTCAAGCCATAGGTTGTCTCCAGGCTGATGATTGGGTTCCAGTCCATTCCACGTGTGTCCTCACTCTCTTTAGACCAGAAACTATAAAGTACATGTTCTTCCTGATAAACAAATGGCAAGCATAGGATATATTGGAGTATATGAGGAAGCCATTTGGTGTAAAACTAATTCAGCCTGACCTTGTTTTTCCAAAAGGGCCTGACTTGGCCTTTGAACATGCATTGTATATCTGCTTTGAGCATTTACCATGTCCCAGAGACAAGAACAAATGCCCTTAAGGTAAGGATGCAACTTCCCCCACATTGTCATTTCCTCAAGGATAAGCATTTCTCCCTAGGTGAGGATTTGATTGCTGTGCTCATCCTGTGACCACCCAACTCGAGACAACAGAGCTGCTACCTGCTGTGCCCATCAATCGCTGTGCTGACAGGGCAATCTCGTGACTACTGTAAAAAGGACATTGCAATATGTGATGTATGCTCTTTGACGGTATATAACCACTCCGTACACCCCATTTCTTTGGTGCCCTTCCTTCCTTGGGGACGAAAGACCCTGGGCTATATGGTCCTCAAATTTGGCTCATAATGAACTCACCCCAATTTTGATTTATAGATTGATTATGGATTATTTGCATCGACATTCCCACAGTAGATTATAGAGGTGAGAACCAAACCTTGGAAGCACATTTATGGCCTCTGCTCACACCAAATCCATAACATTCCATTGGCCCAAGCAAATCATGTTGCCAAGTCCAACATCCATAGGGTAAGAAAATACACTCCTGTGCACATGTATGCACTGCCAGGTCACATGAAAGAGGGAGGCTGTGAAGAGCTGAGAACAACAATGTTTCATATGCTGAACTCCTCTGCTAGGGTGCAAGGTGGGCTAAGTTCAGCCCTGGAGTTCAGCCTCAGGCTCCTCATCCACCCAGCAGTGTGCAAAGCACTCAAGTTAACCAGAGATCACCTGTCTGCTCAAGGTCATGCCATGGCTCAGTGTCAGCGGAGACCCTGGAACCTTGTTCTTCTTTTCCTTGCATCTTTTCCCCTGGATAGAGCCATGTGGTCTTCACTTTAAAACATCACTCGGGGCACAGGGGGGCTTCCTCTCTGAGAAATCTTACCTATTGCAATCTAGCCTGAGGTTTTAGAAGCAGACCCAGGAGACCAGAGGTGACAAATAGTTCCGTTTTCACTTCCTCAAAATTTCTCGCAAATGTGCCTTCTCTGCCAACCGTATCTGTGAAAGGAAAGAGGTGACGTTCACACCATTCAACTCTGGCTGTTGCCATGGAGCCCATCCAGACACCAACACGCCAGCAACTCTGGCTGCCTTTGCTTTGGAATCAAAGAGGGGGAAAATAATCAGCAGGGGAGCAAACTCTTGTTTAAATGCAAATACCTTTGAGAGGAAGCAATTGAGGGAAAAGAAATTATGAAACCCCAGTAAAGAACATAGAGTTGGGACTAAGGCTGATAAGACACGCAAGTACCCCAGCAGGATAGTCCCTGCTCCATCTCCTGCCAAAGTGGGAAACTCGTTTCCAGAAGCTATTTGCCAATGGTACACATCCCAGTCACCCCTAACAAGGTTCTTAGAATGGAGCAGAGCGGACTTCCCGACGGGCAGAGAGCTTGTCAGAGCTGAGGGACGCTGATGGGAGGGCTGAGCTGGTTTGCACTAGAATTTAAAGTGAAGGAAATGCAGTTTGAGAATTGAGGCCCAAGTGGGAGATTTTAGAAAGCAATATAGGTACATCTATCAGGCTCCCCAAAGGGAAGGATGCACTGGGGGGGGAAGTGGATGAGGGGAGAGCTTCTGAAAGCTCAATTAGAGGCAACAATGCTTGAGATCTTTCTAATAAGAATTATGGTAGCTTTTCATTTGCTGATCTTGTTTTTATTAAAAGTAAAACCATTCATTTTTAGCTTAAAATTTGCTAAAGCTCAAGTATTCAACCACAAAGGAAATTATATCTTATAATCATATTGTATCGAGGATTATTTTGTCCTGTAACATTTTTAAAAAGACACTTGGCAACTAGAAGACATTTTGTGTCTCTGATCTCAGGGAAAGTGGGCAGAGCTGGGAGGCTTGGAACAGCTGAGACAATTCTGGTGCCTGGAAGCTCTGAATCACCCCCCTCCCCACCACGCCCCCTGTCTTGAGCAACCACTGGGCTGCAGATGTTGCATGCAAGCACATTGGTTGAGTTTCTGTGGATGATCTCAAACCACTGTTGTCTGCAAGCGCTGCAGGAGAGGACATGGGAGAGGAGCAAGGAGCACCGAGTCTCCAGTTCCTGAACTCCCATGGGACTTCTAGACAGCCCTAGGCAGCTTCACATCCAGGCTACAGCTTCACATCCAGGTTCTAGAAGGATTCCTGTGGTTTGGCAAAAGGGAGTCAAAAGACCTGAGTTAGAGTCCTGGCTCTAATATAATCCAGTCATGCGACATTGGGGACATCATTTCACCTTTCTTAGCCTTGGCCTCAGTTTTCATATCTGTGAAATGGGGTTGATGAGAGAGCTAAATTAGATGATCTGAGTTTTTCCCATCATTCATTGAGCACTTAATGGAAGTTACAAACTGGCAAAGTGTGGGCCACATCCTGGCTGCAGTCACGTCTTACTTGCACAGCATTGTAAAAAATATATTGTGAGCCAATATTTTAAGATCAGGCAATTTCACATAAAAATCTAGGTTTCTGGTTTCTCTTGAAAAAAATCAAATCTGGCAACATTAAGACCTACAATGTTACAGTCAGCTGGAGTAAATGGCCCCATTTAGAAGGAATATACACTGTGGGGACTAGAATTGGCCACCTCAAGCACCGAAGGAGGCTTTGACCTTCCCCACCCCCACTAACTGTCTGAAGGGATTTGGGATGGAAGGCCTGTCCCCAGGACAGGCTGTCACCATGGATAACTCTGGGTATAGATTGAGAGGGTCTTTGCTGGACCCATTCTTAACAAAGTTCTATTTACCAGACACTTACATTTGTAAGGGAAATCTCCATTTGTAAAGGTATCTCCCCCTCTGTACTGGGAAGAAGGGGGGATGACTTTATCTCTAGAAACTTATCAGTGCGGAAGGCGAGGACTTAAATCTACATACTCTTGCTTACTGTGCTTTTTCTTGTAATCCCTCATGGCTGACACCCCCATACCCCAAAAATCTTCCTTTGTCTATATAGGAGAACCTCCGCCATTCTGTTGAGAGATACTCAGTTTCCCCAAGTGTCTCCCATGTATACATGTTATAAAGCTTTGTTTGAGTTTCCCCTGCTATTCGGCCTCATGTCAATTTAATTTGTAGCCCAACCAGAAAGGACCCAGAGGGGGTAGAGAATGCTGTTTCTCCTCTTCAACACTCTCTACTTGGCCACAATCCCCACCACTCTCTATTTCCCTAACCCTAGGGCCAAGGATCAGTTGCCCATTTGTTAGAGAAACCATGTTTTATCCTATAGGAGATAGAAATTTGGAAATCACTGTATATTTAATCCTCATAACAACTCTCAACAATAGGCAGTACCTTCACTCCCATTTTTCAGATAAGGAAACCGAGTCTTCCTGCTTTTCTGCCTAAAAAGAGTTAGACGTGCTTCACATTGATTGACCCTTGCTCAATGCCACACAGCTAGTAAGTGACAGAGACAGATTGGATCCCAGGCTGCCTGCCTCAAAGCCCATGCTTATGACTACTTTGCTATTCTGCTGGCCTACAAAAGGCACCATTACACACGTGACTTTATTCAGATCACGACACTGAGGTCCAGGGAGATGGTAGCCCACCTGGGTTGCTTTTTCACATCTCACTTGTTCCTGGAGATAAGTGACCTGCACAAGGATCAAAGCCATGAATAAAAACGAGCAGAAAAAATGAGAGCTGAAGGGGCCCAAAGAGATGATTCGGTCAGATGTCTTGGTTTTAAGAAGGGGAAACAGACACTTGGAAAGGTTAAGTGACTTGCTTGTGGTCACGTATTTCTTAGAAATATCAATGTTAGGGCTAGATTAGGAAAATGAAGTGAAGACGTTAGCTTGCCAGGTATATTTTAAGCTCCCAAACTCACTTAGGCTGTAACTGTGTGGACTGTACATGTGCAAAGGTTTTGAGGGGGAGTCAGAATTACCTGGGGAATTGCCTCCATTTTCTCCTTTGCTCTTGATAGAAATTGTCCCCAAAATCTTAGCTAGGGAGTGATGTAGCCATCTCATTTAGTTTCCTTTTGGAAACAGAATGTCAGAAGAACAAATGTCATCAGATGTGATCCACGCCAGTCATTTCATTTTACAGGTGAGAAAACCAAGGCCCACAGGTGAGGGGACTTGGCCAAGACTGTGCCACAAGCTGGTGCAGAGCTAGACAGGACCCAGTCCCTGCCTCACATTCCGAGCTCACGTTGCTCGGTGCCAGTGATGCTGTTAGATTCTCACCCGCTCGACTTGAGTCTCTTCCTGGGAAGCACTTTAATGATGTTGTTCAGAGGCTGCACGCTTCATTCCTCAGGGGCTCAGGATGGGGAGGACAGCTGGTCTAAAAAATGCTCACAGCTGGATTAATAAGAGAAGCAACACCTCTGAATTTCTTCACTACGGCAGGAGGGCAGGGAACGCAGCTGTTTCTCTCTCTGCATCCCAGATGCTCCCAGGGAGACAAAGATGTTCCTTGCTCCCCGCCCCTGACTAGAATTACGTGAGCTTTTTGTTGATTGTGCATGTCATGCCTCCCCCTCCAAGCAGCCTTCCCCGACTCCCTGCCGAAGTCAGTGCTCCCTCCTGTGAGCTCACTCCCACAGCGCTGTCAGCAGAGAAACTCTACGGGACACCTGTAGACTAGCTGTTGCTTATCTCCTCGACTGTATTAGAAGCTGCTCGAAAGCGGGAACCAAATCTGATTCATCTTTTCCCCCCAGTTCCCAGCAACAGTGCACCTTGCACAGTCACAAGAGTAGTTGCTGCCATTTATTCTAGGATTGTAATAAACCAAGTTCTGTGCTAAGCTTTTGGCATAGTTTATCTCAGTGAATCCTCAAATCCACTCTATGAGAGTGGTTTTTTATGAATGAAGACACTGAAAGTTAACTTGATCACAGATTTTTTGCAGAATTAAGCAATTCAAAACTCCCCATTATGTGTTGCTCCTCCTTCCCGTTTCCCTTCACCCTCTACATTCCTCCAAGGCCCTCAGATTGCCCAGTTTGCTCCTGCCTCAGGGCTTTATCTGAGCAGATTCCTCTGTCTGCATCACACCCCCTCCTTCACCCAATTAATTCTTGGCTCCAAAGGTTGTCTTCAGGATGGCCTCTCCTAACCCTTAAACCAGGTCATGCCCTCTTGTAATTACCTCTTATAGCTTCCCCAACTTTTCTTCCACGGCATTTACAATTTGTAATTCCATGTTTTGTGGGATCGTGTGATTACCATCTGTCTCCTCCATCAGTATAAGCTCCATCAGTATAAGGACAGGCCTCTTATCTGTTTTGCTTATCACTTTGTCCCCAGTGCCTGGACAAGCGCCCAACATAAAGTAGGTACCCAATAAACCTTTATTGAATGAATGAACATCAGATTTCAAAGCACATACACTAACTACTGTGCAAAGAAGAAAAAAATAGATGCTAATAAATGATTATATCAATGGAAGAATAGATGGAAGAGGTGTTCAGTCACAAGATGCCAGCTAGGAAAAATCAACTATTTGGCTTGTAGAAAGTACAGAGGCCCAATAGGCTGCTTGTTCACTTTCAACGCAGTAGGCTTCGTGTCTGGCAAGAAAGAAAATGATTTGGTTTCCTTCTTTCTCTTTTCAGTAACTGCTGGGAGCCCATGGCTGGAACAGCCATCAGCTGCAAATGAAAGAACAGGTCAACTCATATCAGAAATGAGTATTTAAGGGCATCTCTATTACTTCCTCCCAAGCACTTCACATTCAGCCTCCTGGAAGAGCTACTCTAGTAGCCCAGCCCCTAAAATCATGTGGGGATTCTTTTATTTTTCAAATTGGGTTTTCAAACTTCCACTTTAAGGAAGATGGGGAGTGGGAGGGTGACAGGAAAATCAATAGCAGGGTTTCAAAGTCATTCTGGATGAAAGGCCCAGAGGCCATATGATAGAAAGGAAGAGAAAGGGAGGGGACAGTGGGGACCTGCTGCAGGCCTCCCAAGTCTTCTCAGAAGGCACCCTGGGGGTGGGAAGAAACAGGCACATGCAGGTAAAAAGAGTGGCTGGACAGAACCCCAAGCTAAAGCTTATGTAGAATCACAGCAAGTGGAGGCAGGAAGGCTCCTGTGAGAGGGATCATCTGGCCTAGCCCTTCATTTTATATCTACCCAAAGCCCAGAAAGGTGACAGATCTGCTCAAGGTTGCACAGTGAGTCAACACAGGGTCCAGACTAGAACCCTGGCCTCCTGATTCCCACCCCAGGGCTCTTCCCATTACATCAAGATTCCTTACAGAGTAGATAGTCCAGCACGATAGGCAGAACAATGGCCCCCACAGATGTCCATGTCCTAATGCCCAGAACCCGTGAATATGTTACCTTACGTGGCAAAAGGACTTTGCAGATGTGATTAAGGATCTTGAGATGAGAGACTATCCTGAATTATCTGGATAGGCCCAATGTCATCACAAGGGTCCTTATTAGAGGAAGGCAGGAGGGTCAGAGTAAGATAAGGAGATGTGAGGACAGAAGCAGAGATCGACCCAGGTGGCCTCTAGAAGTTGGAGAAGGCAAGGAAAGGGATGTTCCCCGAGAGCCTCCAGAAGGACCACAGCCCTGCCAACCCATTTCAGACTTCTGACCTCCAGAACTGCAAAGTGATAAATCCGTGTTGCTTTAAGCCACTAAGTTTGTGGTAACTTCTTACAGCAGCACTCAGAAACAAATACATCCCGTGTTACCACTCGACCCACATGCTAAGGATAAAAATCCGAGAGACAAGAAGACCCAGGGAGTCCCACCCACACTTGAGTGAGCGTATATCATAGTGATTATGACCACACTCTGCGGACACAACTCCAGAACCATCCACAGGAGAATGGATAGATACATTGTGGCTTACTCACATACTGGGAAATAGCATATGCCAGTTCAAAAGGACAAACTTCTGAAACACACAATGACACGGGTGAATCTCCCAGACGTGACATTGGAGAAGAAGCCAAGACACAAAAGATTAGGTACTGAATGATTCCAGCTGCATAAAATTCAAGCACAGACAAAGTGAATCTACGGTGATAAAGGTCAGAAGGGTGGTTACTTGGGGGGAGAGTAACAGAGAGGGGGTGAGTAGCAGAGGGAGGGTGACACAAGAGCCAGCTGGGGCTGGAAATGTTCCGTGTCGTTTGTGGTCTGGTGACATGTGGGAGGCATATGTAGAAATCCACTGGGCGGTACACTTAGGGTTTATTCACTTTCCTATAAATTACACTGCAGTTTAATCCCAGCTCCGGGGATTGCTAACTGCATGACCTTGGGAAGTTACCGAACTTGCATTCCTCACCTGTGTGAAGGGGATAGTAACAGCTCCTACCGCATAGAGTTGTTGTGAGTTAGTACATATAAAGTGCCTATGACTGTGCCTGACACGTAGTAGCTGTTTCATAAACACTGGTCGTTGTCACTCAGGTGTCAACATAGTGGTGTGATGGAGCCAGTGTGCACCAGCTCATGACAGCTGATTGTGTGCGCCTCTTCCCAGCTCCACAATCAGTGACATTACGTTGGTACGTTAAAATCGGCCACGGTGGGAGTATCTACACCACAACACATGGCAAAGACTACAAATCAGTGTTTGTTTGTTTACTTGTTTGGAGAGCCAGTTGTTAAACACTGACCAGCATTCCACTGTATAAACGGCTGAAATCAGACCCTCTCTGGAGAGTGTTTTACTTGAGGAAATGAGGAGAAAAGATGAGGGACCTGGGGTGAGGGAAGCAGGATCTGCCACCTCCTCTCCACTCCTCGCTGGCCCCGGGAGGCTGGAAGGCGCTGTGAGGGGCCAGCCCCTCGAGACCCGCCTATGGGCCTCATGGCAGCACCAGAGTCCTCCACCAATGTCTCTTTTCTCTTCTCTCATCCCTGGGCTTTAACCACTTATTAATGCCAACCCAGCCTTTCAGACCCCATTTCCCTTTAATGTACCCCTTGTGAGAGGCCTGACCAACCTTGCCCCCATCCCCTAGCACCAGGGACCCCCTCTAACTGATCCCTCCCCTGCCAGGCTTCAGAGAGCTTGCCCAGAGTCACACTCCCTGTTCCTTCTCTGCCTGGAGCCAACTGCCCTTAGATCCTCTTTGAACCAGCTCTGTCTCATCATTGATGTGTTAGCCCAAATGTCACCTCTTCAGAGAAGCCCTCCTTGACCACTCTCAATCCGTCTCCATCATATTCCTCATTACTGACTCATCATCCCCATTCTATATACCCAGAAATTGAGGATCAGAGAAGTTAAGTGACTTGCCCATGGTAAAAAGGCCAAGAAGTGACAGAGCTGGGATTTGAACCCACACAAGCCCACACTGTTAACCACTTTGTCACGACAGACTCCTGGAAAGCAGGGGTGTGTAGGCAGCTGGTGATTCCAGAGAGAGGACAGCTCAGCAGGAGCCCAGGTTGGGGGTGGGGGGAGGGGTCACTGCCAAGCTAAGGAGTTGGACAGAGTCTGGCTGAAAGTTTGAAGTCCAGCACCCCAAGGCAGGAGCAGTAACGGGGTGTGGAGAGCGATAAAGGGCACAAAGGAGGCAGTGAAGCAGCGTGTGCTGCCTTTATTCACTTATTTATAGAGGATGAGATATTAATCAAGAGCCCATCCTTTGAACTGCCAGCACCCTCTCTACAGCAGCAGGCCAGCAGGCGTGATGAGCTGGCACTGGGGAAGGAGGTCAAATTCTCTGCGTTTCTCTAAGACTCCCAGGCTCCACGCTGTAGGGCCTCCCCCAAGCCAGGGGATCAGTCCTCTGGCCAGAGAACATCAGCTCATGCAGGAAATCAGGGACCAGGAGTGGGAGTGTGGGAAAGCCGGCTGGGGCGGTGGTAACAGTCCTGGACAGGAGGAGTTCTCAAGCCCCATAGCGCTGGGCAGAGTGCTGAGCACAGTGCCTGCTGCACACTGAGCACTCAAGAAATGTTTGCTGGTGGTGCTGGTGCTGGTGCTGGTGGCGGTCCTAGCACTGTGCGACCTTAGGCAAGTCACACAGTGTTTCTATGTCTCTCTTCCCAAAAATGCAGAAGACAGATCAAAGAATTACCTGCTGAGCCCTCCTCTCAGAGAAGTTGGGAGGTGCTTAACATGGTGCTAGGTGCCTCATAAATACTTATTAAATGACTGTTGTATGTGTTAACTACAAAGCCCTTTAAAAATGTGAGTTATTGTTATTTCAACAGCCATCTGAAAATGCAATATTTCTGGGAAGGTGGTGAGCTTCCCGTCACTGGGTTCATTCAAAGAGTAACTGAGAGAGGAGATGCTTGCAGGGAGTGCCAGCTTAGGGTCCCCTCAGAGGAGGCAGTGCTGTTCAGAGATCTAGCTTCAGAGGCCAACAGTGAGAGTTCAAATCCCAGCTCAGCTATTCGTTAGCTGTGTGGTTTTCATTCAGTTCCTTAATCCCTGGATCCTTGGTGCCCTCATCTCTAAAACTGCAATAACAACAGGATCTGCCTTATATGATTGTTTGGAGAATTCAGTGATATGATGGACAAGTAGCTGATTTACTACCATTGACATGAAGTGGCTTTTTCTTTCCTTCTATTTCTTTCTTTTCTTTTCTTTTTTTGGTGAGGAAGATTGGCTCTGAGCTAACGTCTGTGCCCATCTTCCTCTATTTTGTACGTGGGACGCCACCACAGCATGGCTTGATGAGTTGGTGCGTTGATCCACGCCCAGGATCTGAACCTGCAAACCCTGGGCCCCGAAACAGAGTGCACATACTTAACCACTACACCACTCAGCCAGCCCCCTTCCCCTCTATTTCTGTCTCTAGTTGTACCAGTCAAATCCACCACCTTAACCATTTGATAATGATCACTTCAGCAGATGCCCAAACATTCTGGTCATTTAAAGTCCAGTCCAATTTAAATCTCATTTCTTCCCTCCTCCTAGTGCGAGTTGGACCAATGGTTCAAGAAACAGGACCAGAAGTGGAGCAGGAGCTTGGCCTGCTGACTCACGCCCTTTCCTCCCCACCCCTCAGAGCAATGCCCACCTCCTTCCCTCTCTGATTCTAGGTCTCCCCTTCTTCCTTTGACATCCAGTGTTCAAGGCAGGCAGCAGTGTGTTACCCATCTGAACTCCTGGGGTGGGGGGAAGTGTCTCTGGCCTCCCAGAAGGTCAGTGACTTTCCACAAGGCGCTAGTCGTCTCTGCTGATGTGGTAGTCTTTGTATTGGTGAGGTGTCTGCTTTTCCTGGGATGGCATTTAACTTAGCTTAACAGCAGCTCTGAGGACCACCCAGAGAGGGGCAGCCTCTTCATTCTTCAGCTCTGTCAGGAGCCCATGATAGCCCTTCTCTTCTCTTGCCAGCTGCAGACCCTTTCAGAAGATTCCAGACTCCTTCCCATGGAGCTGCAGGAACCCATGACCATCCAGTCCTTTGGGTCTTCAGACACATACTACACACCAGCTCCCTACCCACTGTAGGAGAGGAAAAAGATTTCTTCAACCCTCTTAGGGTCCCTGGCTGTGTCTGACGAGGACAGATTAACAGGAGAAAAGCATACAAATGTATTTAATCTAAGTTTTACATGACATGTGAGCCTTCATAAGGAAATGAAGACCTGAAGAAATGGTTAAACCTGAATATTTTTGTGCTTGGTTTGATGAAGAGAGGACAGTCAGAGAGGAGTATGATAGGGCAAGGAGTTGCAGGTAAGTGCAGTCAACTGGAGGAAACTTAGCAAGGCCGGTTTGTTTGGATTCTTCCCCAGGTCACTTAGTCTTCAGAGAATTGGATGCTGCTTTCCTCCAGGTATAGGCAGGCAGAAGCCAGGTCAAGCAGCTAACAGCTAAACTGCAGCAAGCACTTACTACACTGTAACTTGTAAATTGTAGGGAGCACATCCAAAAGGGGCTGCAGCTGGCAGAGGGAGTCTCAGTGCACCCTGAGAGGAGAAGGGCTCCTCTAAACAGCCTCCTCCCTAGAACATGAGGGTTTTATGACCTGCCTCAGGGGATGGGGTGGGGGCCACAGAGTGACATTTCTGTTTCTGCTGTTTTCTCAAACTCCTTCAGCTTAAAATATTTGGCATGCCATATTTGAGAGGAGTGTGTCCTGAACCCCATCATCTCCCAGCTGGCCCAGGCAGCTCCAGCTGTCCTCCCAGCCTTCCTCAGCACCAGTCTCCATGTTCATGTCCACCCCCAAACTCTGGGCACCCGTGCTGAGCATGCCCACAACCTGCTTACCATACTCCGTTCCCATGGCAGCGCAGACTGGGCCTGCAGGCTCTGTCACTCAGCAAACGTCCAGCTGAGAGTGACTTGTCAGTCTCCCCTTCTTGCAGTATCCCCCAATCTGAAAGGGGGGTTCCCTTGAAGTCCTCCCACCCTCGCCCTGTGACTGGCTTCTGCAGGGCGTGGTAGGGTGAGGGGGAAGGAAGAAAACTCTCATTGAAACGCCACTCCCCACAGGCCACAGTTCTGCCTCTCTCCTTCGTTTTCAATTACAAACCGGAAGGGGAATTTGGTACTGGCTGGGGGTGGCAGGACTTATTCTGCTGCCTTCCAGTTTGCCCTGGACGGGAGGGTGTCTGGACGCTGCTGCTGGCTGTCCTCATCAGAATAGGGAGAAAGTGGCTCTTCCAGATCCTCTGTACTGGACCTTAGGCACCTGTCCCAGGGTAAAGGATACGTTCCCCCAACATCCCGCCGTGCAGAGGAATGTTTCATGCAGCCAACAGGAAGTGCTCTCCACAATCTAGCTGTTAGCCGCCTGACCCGGCCCCTGCACTGCCTCCTTGCCTTCTCCTTTGGCTCTTACCTGCTGTGCTCCAGCCTTCTGAGCTGCTTTCAGCTCCTCAGAGCTGCCCCTGGGTCTCCTCACATTCCAATTCCTCTCCCTGGGGAACGCTTCCCCAACTCCCTCTTAGCTAACTTCTCTTGGTCACTTAAGGCTCAGGAGGACGGATCCTCAGGGGAGTCCTCGCTGACCTCCCTGAACGAGTCAAGTACTCCCACCAGGTATTCGCACACCCCTGTCCTGTCCTGTTACGGTGCATTTTTCTCTCAGGCTTATCTTTCTGCTTCTCCCACTGGGATGCAGGAACACGTCTATCGAATCTTCCAGGCTTCGCCACCAGCACAGTGGCTGATACAGAGGAGGCACTCAATGCCTGTTTGTTGAATGAAAAAAAATTAACTGTTCTTGGGGCCAGCCCGGTGGCGCAGCGGTTTAGTCCGCGCTTGGCAGCCCGGGGTTCACTGGTTCGGATCCCGGGCGCCCGCCGACGCACTGCCTGTCAGCCATGCCGTGGCGGCGTCCCATACAAAGTGGAGGAAGATGGGCACGGATGTTAGCCCAGGGCCAGTCTTCCTCAGCAAAAAGAGGAGGATTAGCAACAGATGTTAGCTCAGGGCTGGTCTTCCTCACCAAAAAAAAAAAAAAAATTAACTGTTCTTTTTCAAGGCAATTTTCTGGTGAAGTTCCTGTATCCTGAGAGATGGGGAGGCCTAAAGCCTGGAGAACTTGGAGCCCCCTGCTCTTCTCTCTAAGGGGCAAAGAAACCCCTGAGCAGTGGTGCAGACCCCCCTCTCGCCCAAGGCAAACCTCATGCTGTCTTCCCACAGTACTCCCCTGGGTGCTCACTGTCAGCAGATTGACAAGGCCTAGGGGAGCTATGTGGGAAGAGAAATAAAAAGGAAAAGAGACTCAAGCTCAACTCCGTGAAGCTATAAAGTCACCAGGCCCCCAGTTCTCCGCGAAGATCCCAGGCCTCCTTCCCTAGAGTTTGTTAATGGGGCGGTTACTAGTTAAGGGCTTGAGACCGAGTGTATGGCCATTAACCAGCTAATAGGTGAGAAAGAACGTGTGGGGCAGCAAATGGACGGCTGTCAAACTCCACTGGGCTGTGCAGCAAGGCAGAACCTCCTTTTGGATCATTTCCTCTGCCACCCACTGGTCACGTGACCTTCGCTAAGTCAGCTAAGCTCTCAGAACCTGATTGGCAAATGGGAATTCATTCATTCCACAAATATTTGCTGAGCACCCATTAGCTGCCAGGGCCAGGGATTTCATTCCTTCCTTTTCCAGTGGTTTTAAGGAGAGGAAATAACTCAAATGCCTCCAGGGCCCAGTGAGGTAACAGTAATGAAGAGCTGGGGGAAAACTCGGATGTGCATGCCTGGTCTAAAGGGGGCAGTAGGTACTCAACTCCAGCTGGTTGTTGCCATGTGAGAATGTGGCCCAGCATGGCCATAGCTTTTACTATTTTAGAGAATCTGAAAAAAATCTATATTTTTTTATGTGAAATATCATAATTTTTAAATGTTGGCAACTAATTCAAACATTTTTTAAATTTCCATGTGGATCAAATGTGTGGGCTAGATTTGGCTTGCCAGAGGCTAGCTGGTGACTGCTGGGAAAGGCTATGAGATAATTTATGTGAAGGGCCCAGGTCAGAGTCTCTAATCTTAGCTTAGCTTTTGTCAGTATCATTGTGATTTATAGTACATACCCGGTTCCCAGAGAGCTCAGCCCAGAAGGGGAAATAGCATACACAAATGTATAGGTAGAACCTATGGTTAAAAAAGCATTAATGTGAACCACAAGATATCCGTAGAGGTTGGAGAGATCATTTCCCTAGAAAAGAAGGCAGGCTTCCTGGAAAAGGTAGCATGGGCTGAGCTCAGGAAGACTTGTGAGACCCAGTGACCCTCAGCCACAGGATCGAGCAGAGCGTTTCACCAGCTCCCTAATCTGATAAGGGAATCAGAAACGTCATCTGATACTGTGTTTTTAGATAGGAAGATCAACATCATAAAGATGACAATTCTTTCAAAATTAATTTATAAAACCTCAGTGGTCCTAATAAAAATATCTTCAGATTTTTTTCTGCAGCTAAACAAGTTAATTATAAAGTTCATTTGGAAGAACAACAAATAAGACTAGTGAGGAAAATTCTGAAAAAAGAAGAACAAAGAGTGGGGCTAGCCCTACTAAATACTAAAACGTGCCATAAAGCCTCTATAATTGAAGTGAGACATAATAGGAAATTCAGAAAAAGACCCATTCGTATGCAAATTTAGTATACAATAAAGACAATAGCTCAAATCAGAGGAAGAATAATGGACTTTTCAATTATATTCAGATAATTGGAGAGCCATACAGAAAAAGATAAAATTGGATCCATTCCTCATGTCGTACACCAGGATAAATCCCAAATGGATCAGAAATGTAAATGTAGAAAATGAAACCATACCAGCACTAGAAGAAAACATTGTTGAATTCCTCTATAGCCTGGGGATGGAGAAATTATTCCTAACTATGACTCAAAATCCACAAGCAATATTGAAAATATAGATAAACTGATTACATTCAAAAAATTTTTTTTGCATGGCAGAAGTTTTCACGGGCAAAGTGAAAAACTGGGAATGATATTGCAACTTCTGTCACTGACAAACAGTTCATATCTCTAATATATAAAAGAGCTTCTAAAATTAGAGAATAAAAAGGCCAATAAGCCTATAGAAAAATAGGCCAGAGAAATATACCAACATTCCACAGAGAAAGAAGTGCAGGTGGCTCTTAACATTTTGAAAGATCAAATTTGCTCATAATAGGAGAAATGTAAATTAAAACTATACTGATGTATAATTTCTCACCTATTCAACTGGAAAAAATAAAAGTTTGACAAATTCCTTGTTGGTGAGTCTCTGGAGAAACAGAGTCTCAAGCTGTGCTGGCAGAAATGCATATTGTACAATTCCTATGAAGGAGAATTTGACAATATCTGGAAAAATTTCAAACACATTTACCTTTGAACCAGCAATCTCATTTCTAAAACTATAACTCAAAAATACACTGGCAAGCAACAAAAAAACAAACAACCCAATCAAAAAATGGGCAGAGGATATGAACAGACATTTTTCCAAGGAAGAGATACAGATGGCCAATAGACACATGAAAAGATGTTCAACATCGCTAATCATCAGGGAAATGCAAATCAAAACTACACTAAGATATCACCTTACACCTGTTAGAATGGCTATAATCACAAAGACAAATAACAACAAATGCTGGAGAGGTTGTGGAGAAACAGGAACCCTCATTCAATACTGGTGGGAATGCAAACTGGTGCAGCCTCTATGGAAAACAGTATGGAGAGTCCTCCAAAAATTTAAAAAAAAAAAATTAAAAATAGAAATACCGTATGATCCAGCAATCCCACTCTTGGGCATCTACCCAATGGACATGAAATCAACCATCACAAGAGGCTTATGCACCCCTATGTTCATTGAAGCATTATTCACTATAGCCAAGAAGTGGAAGCAACCCAAGTGTCCCTCGACTGATGACTGGTTAAGGAAGATGTGGTATATACATACAATGGAATACTACTCAGCCATAAGAAAAGACAGAACTGTCCCATTTGCAACAACATGGATGAACCTAGAGGGTATTATGTTAAGTGAAATAAGCCAGAGAGAGAAGGACAGACACTGCATGAACTCACTCATATATGGAATATAAATGAACACACGGACAGAGAGAACTGATTGGTGGTTACCAAGGGGAAGGGGGTGCGGGGTGGGCACAAGGGGTGAAGGGTTACATCCACATGGTGACAGACAAACAATAATGTACAACTAAAACCCCACCGTGTTATAAACTATTAAGACATCAATAAAAAAATATATACTGGCAAAAATATAAAGAGATGCATGCACAAGGCTGTTCATTGAGAACTCTTTGTAGCAGCAAAAGATTGGAAACAACTCCAATATCCATTCCAAGGAAGACTGATTGAATAAACTATAGTACACTCATACAATGCCAGGGTGACCATCCAATCTGGTTTGGGACACATGGAACTTTCAGTGCTAAACTGGTAAAGTTTGGGGCAAACCAGGACCAGTAGTCACTCTTACAATTGAGGTCTATGCAAATGCAATGAAGGAATGAGCAATATCTCTTTATAGTAGTGTGGCATAATCATCAGAATACATAGTTACATGAAGAAAAGCAAACTAGAGGGAAGTGTATGCAATATACTACTGTTTACCTAAATAAGGGGTGAATACAAAACACAGACACAAACACACATGCTTATGTTAACAAAAGAAAGAATAGAAAATAAACCATAAACATTATTTTTACTTGTTACATATAGGGAAATGGAGGGAATAAGGTGGAAGTAGAGGAATACTAGCTAGACTTCTATGGATAAATCTTGTTTCATAGATTTGATTTGGAATCATGTACACAGTCTATATAATTATAAAACAAAATTAAATTACAAAAGCAATTCCTAAAAATAACAAAATATGACTTCTGCTTCAGGCAATGATGGAGTGACTGACTAGACCAGCCCTTCCACATGAGAAAGCATATAAAGTAACTGTTTTTTAGATGTTGCACAACAGGCAGTAGAGGACTGTGATCCATTAGAGAAATTGCCCTGGCTCTCTGCTTGGAGGTACTGATCCAGACCATGCAGCCCAGGGAAGTGGACTCTAAGCAGAGCACAGCAGTTTTGCTGAGATGAGGGGGGCAGATATTAGAGTTCAAGGCTGCTGAGGCAGTTGGAATTGCAGGACTGGGTACCAGACAGAAGGGACTTGTGCATAGAAAGAGCTATGACATCTCCATACGGGTGCCCTTAAGTCTTTAGCCAATTATGAAGAGTAAATTCATAAGACTAGATTCTGGAAAGCCTGGCAGAGAACAGCTACAAAGGAACTGTGAGCTGAATGCAGATTCCAAAAGCCACAGTTTTGGGAGACATATGAGTTCTGATCATCCAAAGAGAGATCTGCCAAAGACTCTAGGTATTCACCTGAGATACTGGAGAAGCCACACCTTAGAGTGTAGGGCTATTACAGCTCCAGAGTAAGGACTGCTCTAGACATACCTTTACAAAGCGCAAAAACAAGCCTTTAAATAATCAAGATGATCTATTAGTAAATTAACTGCCTGCCGGAAAAAAAAAATTCAAAACTCTTTAAAGGAAGACGCCAAATCCCAGACTCAACAACAGAGCATCCACAATATGTATCATACAATCAAAAGTTATGAAACAAGTGAAGAAACAAGAAAAGGAGATCATAACCAGGAAAAAGAAATGATCGATAGTAATCAAGAGAAACAGATCCAGAGATATTGCAATTAGTAGACAGGGCCTTTAAAATAGCTTTTACAGATATGTTTCAAAGATTTAAAGGAAAAGATGGATATAATGGGTGAACCTATGGAGGAACATCAGTAGAGAAATGGAAACTATAAAAAAATGGAAATCCTAGAACTGAAAACCATAGTATCTAAAATGAAAAATTCAGTGGATAAGCTAAACAAAAGATTGGGCACTGTGGGATAAAAGGTCAGTGGACTTGAATATGTGAGAATAGAATCAATCCAAAGTGAAGCACCGAGAGGAAAAAGGCTAAAAAAAATATGAACAGAGTCTCAATGACTGTTGGGATAATATCAAGCAGTCTAACATATGTGTAATTAGAGTTCCAGAAGTAGAGGAGAGAAAGATTGGGAAAGAAAAATTATTTGAAGAAATAATGGCCAACTTTTTTTCTCCAAATTTCTCGAAAAATACATCTACTTCAAAAAGCTTAATAAGCCTCAAGCAGGATAGACACAGGGAACATACCAGCACATCGTGGTCAAATTGTTTAAACCAAGGATAGAAAGAACATCTTAAAAGTAGCCAAGGCCAAAAGATACATTATATGTTGAAGAAAAATGGAAAACCATCCACTTTTTATTAAAAGCAATGTAAGCCAGTAAAAGATGTAATGACATCTTGAAAATACTGAGAGAAAAAAAAACAACCCTGTCAATCTAGAATTCTATATCCAGGGAAATAACTTTCAAAAATGAAAGCAAAATACAGACATTTTCAGAAGAGCAAAAGCTGAAAGGATTTGTCATCTGTCAATCTGCACTGCAAGAAATACAAAAGTTCTTCAGATGAAACATGGGTCTAGCTGGAGAAATGAAGAGAGCTGAAAATAGTAGATATGTAGGGAGATATAAAAGGCTTTTCCCTCCTTGTTTCTTAATTTTTTAAAATGATGGTGTAAAGCAAAAGCAATAACGTACTGGGGAGTTTATAATGTGTGGAAGGAAAATGTATGATGATAACAGAAAGGATGAGTAGAGGGTAAATGTTAGTATACTGTTGTAAATTTCTTATATTACACGTGAGTTGATACAATATTAACTCTAAATAGACTGTGATGTGTTAAGGATGCATATTGTTTCCATAAATCAACCATTAAATATAAAAGAGAAGTCTGGCCAAAAAGCCAACAGAGAAGATAAAATAGAATACTAAAAATAATTAATGCAAAAGAATGCAGGAAAGGAGGCAAAAAGGAAGATGGAACATATGAACAAATATAAAGCAAATAGCAAGATAGTAGATGTAAATATCAATGTAAATGTATATAAATATCAATATGTAATTGATATGCAAATATCAATGATATGTAAATATCAATAATGACATAACTTAACATTAAATTTAAATAGACTGAACAGTCCAATTCAAAGGCAGGAATTTTCAGCCTGGATGAAAAAGCAAGAACCAACTGCATGCTGTCATCAAGAAATGCTCTTCAAATATAAAAGCACAAATAAGATTGAAAGTAAATTAATGTAAAAAGATACGCCATGCAAATAGTAAGCACAAGAAGGCTACAATTTCTTGGACAGGACACAGAAAGCACAAACCATAAAGTATTAGTAAATTTATCTTCCTCAAAATCAAAAACTTCTGCTCATTGAAAGACACTATTAAGAGAATGAAAAGGCAAGCCACAACTAGGAGAAACATTCACAATACATTGTCTGACAAAGGATTTTTATCTAGAATATATAAAGAACTCTTAAAACTCAATAACGAAAACCATTCAATTTTTTTTTAACGGGCAAAACAATTGTACAGACACATTCCAAAGGAAGTTATGCAAATGACCAGTACAGAACTGAAAAAGTGCTTTACATTATTAGTCATTAGGGAAATGCAAATGAAAACCATAATGAAATACAACTATAAACCTTTCAAATAAGTAACATTGAAAAGATTAATAGCTTCAAACGTTGGCATGGATGTGGAGTTACTAGACTGTCGTGTATTTCTGACAACAGTGTAAAATTGTCCAACCACTTGGGAAAATGGTCTGGCAGTTTCTTATAAGGGTAAACATATACCTACCCAGCAATTTCACTCTTAGGTATTTACATAAAAATGCTCTCAAAAAGAATATGCACAAGGGGCCAGCCCGGTGGCTTAGCGGTTAAGTTCACGCACTCCACTTCAGCAGCCCCGGGTTTCGCAGGTTCAGATCCCGGGTGCAGACAGATGCACCACTTGTCAAGCCATGCTGTGGCGGCGTCCCATACAAGGCAGAGGAAGATGGGCACGGTTGTTAGCCCAGAGCCAGTCTTCCTCAGAAAAAAAAAAGAGGAGGATTGGCAATGGATGTTAGCTCAGGGCTAGTCTTCCTCACACACACAAAAGAATATGCACAAGAATATCCTAGCAGCTTTATTTATAATAACCCAAAATGGGAAGCAACTCAAATGGCCATCAACAGGAGCATGGATAAGCAAACGATGGTATATGCATAAATGGAGTACTATTCAGCAATACAAAGGAACAAACTACTGCTACACACAACACGAATGAATCTCTAAAACATTACGCTGAGTGAAAGAAGCCAAACATGAAGAGTTCATACTATATGAATCCATTCATATAAAATTTCACAGGTGAACTGATCTATGGTGAGAGATATCAGAGCAGTGGTTGCTTTGGGGTGGGGGTAGGAGAATGACAGATAGTGTCTAGGAAAAATCACACTGTGTTTTCCTTACTCTCACGCTCGTAATACTTCTGACACAAGATGTGTGGGGTTTTCCCCACACTGACCAGTTCTCTGACACCAGCTGGATGTCCTACAATTCAGTTTAGTTCTCATATAACCTACCTGGAGTTAGTGTCAGATCTCACAAGTGAAGGGCGAAGTCCCACAAGACTGCCCCCACTTCAGATGCCAGTCCCAGGTTGTCACCTGTACTTCTGACAGACCAGCTGTAAATCGGGTTCCCACAATCCCCTCCTTGGGTTCAATAATTTGCTAGAGTGGCTTACAGAACCCAGGGAAACACTTATTTACACTTACCAGATTATAAAGAATATAATAAAGGATATAGAGGAACAGCCAGAGGAAGAGAGATATGAGGCGAGGTCCGGAAGCACAGGTGCTTCTGTCCCCGTAGAGTTGAGGTGCACTGCCCTCCTGGCACATGGATGTGTTCACTAGCCTGGAAGCTCCCTGAACCTCATACTTTTGGGATTTTATGGAGGCTTCATCACACAGGCATTATCAATTATTAACTCTATTTCCAGCCCCTCTCCCCTTTCCGGAGAACGGGGGGTGGGGCTGAAAGTACTAAGCTTCTAATGATGGCCTCGTCTTCCTGGTAATCAGGCCCCATCCAGGATCCCACCAAGAGTTACCTCATTAGAACAAAAGATGTTTCTATCACTCAGGAAATTCCAAGATATTTAGGAGCTCTGTGTCAGGAACTGGGGTCAAAGACCACATGTTAGAACAAAAGATGCTCCTAACACCCCTATTTAGAAGGGTTTTAAAAGCTGTGTGGCAGGAACCGATGGCAGAGACCAATATATATATTTATCATTTCACAAATAGAAAGGAGCTTTCTGGACGGTGGGCAATCTATATCTTGCTGAGGGCATGAGTTACATGGATATATATATTTGTCAAAGGTTATCAAACTTGAAAACCATTTGTAAAGTAAAGACTTTAAGATCTGAGCATTTTACTGTGTAAATTATACCTCAATCAAAAAAATAGAAATAAAAATTTTAAATAAATTTAATTACATATGTATTTGGTGGCCTAACCACACATAGAGAAGTATCCCAAGTAACTTAAAAACACAATAATTTGACGGTACATCCTGAACAGTATATATTCCAAGGACAAAAATAATTGCAAGAAAAAATCATAACTATCCTTAATTATCCTTTATTATCCAGCTAATAAATGAAGAAGAATATTACGACTTTGCAATCCCTAATGAATTAGTGAATCTGATGATGGGCAGCAACAGCTGTTAACATCACAAGCAGGTCAATCAGACGTTATGAACCTCCTAGTGAAAGAACACAGCACCACCTATGAAACACTCCTGCTGAAAAAAAAATTGAAACTGAATCTGATCAAGCCTCTAGATCTAACTCCAGAGGATAGAGGAGCATGTTAAATAACACCATGCAGATGCAATCTGTAAAATTCATTTATCTGTGGGACACTCTACAGGACAACCAGTTTCTTCAGCAAACAAATTGCAAGGCAAGAGAGAGAAGCTATATAGATTAAAGAGACAATTGATATAGCAACCAAACCAAATATGTGGACCTTATGTGGATCCTAATCCAAATAAACAGAGAAGAAAAAAAGAGACATTATGAGACAATTGGAAATATGAACACTGGCTGAACATTCAATAATGTTAAGGAAACATTAATTTTTAGATGTGGTAATTTATTGTAGTTTTTAAAAGAGTTCCTATTTTTAGAAATACATTCTGAAATTTTTACAGATGAAATCATTGTAGGGGGTTCGAGGGATTTGGAGACTGATTAAGGAAGAACATACGACCAAGAGAAGCATTAACCTACAATGAGCTTTACTGGGAGATGCTTGGACAGTTGCACGAGAGGGGAAGTCCGTCACAACATGAAACTGTCCAGAGCTTAGGGCAGGGATGGGGCAAAGGAACAGCCAGGGGAGAGGGGACCAGAGAAGGGGCATAGATGTCTAGATGATGTCTGTCACTCATCAGTAGTTGGGGAGTCTCTGGGTCAGAGAACTCAGAAGGGCAGCCTGGGGTCTCATAAACACAAGGCTCCACGTTGTCAATGGTCAGCAGATGTTGGGTGAGGGTTCCAGAGTGTGCAAAGCAGGCAAGCTCTAAGTAGCTAAAAATCTGCTTGTTTGGGATGTTTTGAAAACAGTTGGATGTGTGAAAATTTGAGTTTGGCTCCTGTGGGCTTTTAAGCTAATGGATCTTAGCCTGCAGTGAAGAAATAAACAACCTAGGCGCCAATACACAGAGGCCATCTTTGGCTCATTTATAACAATATATAAAAATATATGATTTCTGAGATTTCCTTCAAAGTAAGCTGGGGGAGGGGAAGTGGTGAAAGTAGTGAAGCAGGATTGGCCATGAGTTGCTAATTGTTGAGGTTGGGTGATGGGTACACGAGGCTTTGTTAATACTCATTATACTTTTGTATAGGGTTGAAATTTTCTCTATAAAAGATTAAATATCCCCTGGTTTTTGTGACTCAGGGAAGAAAGCACAGCTATTTCTCTCTCATCACAATCCAGGTCTGAAAAGCCTTCCCAGGAGGCTTGGCTTTCCTCTGGGCCTTGAAAGAGTCACTTTTCTGGAGACTTCTAAATTTCAGTGATCTGGGAGAGTATCTTGAACCCCTAGTCCCTTGGCAGAGATTCAGCAGGGGCACCAGGAGAGAATGAAAAGGGGGAGCAGCAAGCAGAGGACCAAGTAGGATATGGGATGTGGGTAGCCAGGAGGGAAAGGGAAGGAGTGAGGCCCAGCCCATCACCACCACCAAGGCCTACTTTTTTTCACTATTCTGCTCAAGGGCAAGCCCAGGCAAGGGCACCATAGCTAACCACTCCTTCAAAGTAATCTGGGAGGGAGAAGTGGGTGAAAATAATGAAACGAGATTGCCCATGAGTTGCTAATTGTTGAGGCTAGGTGGTGGGGACATGAGGGTTCACTAATACACTAATACATCTACTTGCTGTGTGACCTTAGGCAGATTCCATCCACTTTCTGGGCCACCACTTCCTCATCAGTGGTCCAACCTCCTCATTTATAGAAGAGGCAGAAATGGCTACTCAGCAGTGCAGGGTAAAGGGCTTGCCAAGGTCATACATTTTATCGGAAATGTTTTTCATTGAGAGATCACCAAGCAGCAGACTTTGGGAAAGAAGAGAGGGCTGATGGAAGAGAAGAGGAACAGCAAAGAAAGCAGAGGCGGGTCACAAAAAACAACAGAGAAGTTGCCAAGTGTATTCCCAGCTGGATAAGAAGGGAGAGAGGGAGGCACAGGCATAATTTAGAGAAACACTTCAGTGCAACAGTGTAATAGAAATCGCCCCGTCCCTGCCTGGCGCCCGAAGCCTGACTCTTGAATCATCAGTGAGTGATGGCGCGGAGCCCCGCAGGCTGTCGCTCGGATCTGGAGTTGAACTTCAGTCCTTTGATTGTTTTCACCGACACTAACAGCATTCCTGCAGGCCCTTCACTTCAAAGGCCTGGGGAGTTGGTTGTGGAGGGCCTGCAGCTACGGCACAGAGCAGGAAAACAACCCAAAGGAGTTGTTGCCGCAGGCGCCAGGATGCACTGCCTTGGCTTCCGGCTAAGGTGCCAGCTACGGATTCAAATGCTAGCTTTGCCACCTCCCAGCTGTGTAACCCTTGGCAAGTTTCTTAAACTCTCAGAGCCTCCTCATCTGTAAACGAGGTTACTTACAGCTCCCAACTCAGAGTCCTGGTGAGGATTAAAAGAGCTAATGTACGCAAAGCACATTCTCCGTGTCAACTGTGATTAGAAGGAAAACAAGCCATAGTCTGCAGCGAGGAACTCAGACCTGGTAGGAAAGGTTAAGCTAGGGAGACGAATGGCAATATTGGAAGGCAGAAAGTGCTAAAGCCCCAAGGGTGGGAAAGATGAAGTGTCACATGACTGTAGAAGAGAGAAAAGATCACTCTCGCAGCCAAGGGCAGGACAGGCTCCCAGGGTGGTGACATTTTAGCTGCACTGAGGATGGGTAAAGTTTGGGCAGCAGAGGCCGGATGGCAAGAGCAAGAGAGAGAACAGCAGCGTGAGGAGGCTTCCTGGCAGAGGGAGGTGTGTGTGTGGAGGAGGTCAGGATCCCGCTTGGCTGAAGAGTAAGGTCGGTGATGAGATGTGTGGGAGATGAAGCTGAGAAGGGGCTGGCTTCTGGACTGGGCTCTTTTGGGTGCAAGGAGCAGAGAGACACTCAAGCTCACTTTGAAAAGCAGAGTTATTTTAAGGGAGAGATGCAGGAATCCCCAGGGGAAAGAGGGACTGGGGATTTAAAGAGTGTTGAGTATTGTGGAGATGGGATGGTTGGCTTATTTACTCAAAAAAGGATTACTCAGTACCACTGGGCACCCAGCAGTGGTCTAGTGCTGGGAACAAGATCCCTGCCCTTGTGGGCAAATAATAAGTGTGGAAACAAATCAATAAGATAATTTCACATCGTGCTAAGTATTCTAAAGAAAATATAAAGCAAAGTAATGAGATAATGACTGGCAGGGACAAAGGGATCAGCATGGGTGTGGGGGATGGGGGGATGAGGACGGAGCTCTCTGACCGGGACCTGAGTGGTGGAAAAGCTACACAGGTCTAGGGGGAAGGGTTGACCGCCGAGGGAACTGTGAAAGCAGAGGTTGAGGCCCTAATGAAGGATCCTGGGACAGCAGGAGACAAGGCCAGAGGAAGCCAGGTGGGCAGGGCCAAATCATGAAAATGTTGGTCTTGTTGGCCTATGGTAAGGGGTTTGGAATTTATTCTAAGAGTGATGGGAAGAGATTTAAGCGTTCTAAGCAGAGGAGTGACTGATCTGTTGGGCAGGGTTGTTGGCTGCCGTGTGGGAATGCATCGTCAGGGGAAGGCCTGGAAGCAGGAAGGCCAGTGAGGAAGCTGTCCCAGTGTCCGTGCACGGGATGGGTCATTCTGGGTCCAGAGAAGCTCTGGGGACCTTGACAGGGGGAGTTTGTGCATCTTCCCAGCTGGGAACCTGAAAAATAATTTGTGGCACATCCAGGAAATATTCCACAGCCACAGCCATGGTGCAGCTCTGAGTATATTGCCAGGGAGAGACATCCCCAGACGTGCTCTTTGAGGGAAAAAAGCATATTGCACAACTGCACAGATATTTTATGAGCCCAACTATGTAAAATTAAATACTTATTTCTCTATCAGTTTATCTGCATGTAAAGAGACATCTGGGAAGATATTCACTAAGTTGTTACCAGTGATTTTTCTGAGAAGCAAGGATTTTTTCTTTGCTTTTGCTTTTCTACTTTGTTCTTTGAACTTTTCAGAGTTAAACTCTTTTTCAGTGAGTATGTATCGTTTATATAAAAGCCTGGTTACTTTTGTTTTAAAAAAAAGGAGTTAGAGAAGGAGAAGGAAAGGAAAGAAGGGCAGGAAGAAAGGAAGGGAGGGAGGGAGGGAGGAAGGATGATGAGCAGGCAGGAAGGAAGGAAGGGAGAAAATAAAGAAAATAAAAGAAAGGCCAATCCCTCTGTGCCCCTAACCCTGCTACACACACACACACACACACACACACACACACACACACCAGCAACATGGGGACGTGAAAGGCAGCTGGACCAACTCCAGATGCGAATCTTTGAAGGACATCACCAGAGGCCCAGAGAGTCCCTCTCGGAGAGGATGATTAATTCTGCTGTGATGGGCTCAGGCACCGCAAAGATCCTTCACTCCTTGAGAGGCTGGCTTTGAATTTAAGAGGCAGGAAGCAGAGCTGGCGCCTTTGAAGGCCCCCCTCCTCCAAACCCACACACTCTGATGCTGCCAAGCTGCCTTTAACCACCTGTAGAGTTGCCACGACATCCACAGGCAGGAGGGACGTGTCCGAGTGGAAACAAACCAGAGTGTGGAGAGGGCGGGACACCTGCAGTCCCGAGACCCGGGCTCAGCTGGATGAACTCGCGAAGATCTCTCCATCCTCTCGGGAGGAAAACTTGGAGCTCACCAGGGTGGTCAGGACAGAAGGAAAAGAGGAGAAGGTGGAGGACGCGTGCTCATCCGTGGAGCTTAGTAAGCGACTCCTAGGTGCCAGTTATTGTCACCTGGCATCTGTGGTTACAAGCTCCTGGCCCTCCAGATGTTTTGTTGGACCCGCAGTGTTTAAAAACTGTGAATTAGTTGCCGAGGTCTAAAAATTGGGAGTTTTTGCATAAAGATCTGAATATCTGTTTTTTCTTGGAAAATTGAGAAAATGCCACTCCCTGGGCCTGCCTTCCCACAGGGCAACAATCCGGTGGAGCTGAGGGGCACCCTCCCCTTTAGGAGCGTACTCTCCTGCTGGCCTCCACAGTGGTTGTTCATCTCTATTACTTTCCTGGGTCGTGTAGGTATGTGCCTTTGCTACCCCTGATATTTAATAGCTCTTTACTCCCTACACACATCTATGACATGGAGACTATGTCCATTTTATGGAAGAGGAAACAGAGGCTCAGAGAGGTTAAGTGACTTGCTCAAGACCACACAGCTTTCAGAGGCAGAGCTAGGATTCAAACCTGACTTTAAAGCCTACGTCCTTGGCAGTGGGGCAAAGTCACAGAACCTGGAACCAGTGAGTCATCTCCTAAGCTGCTGGCCATGGTCTCTTTAAGATTCCTTTTTCCAGAGAGAACTGGTCCTCCAACCTCGGACAGCACTGAGCCCCAGGTGGTGGCCAGCTGGCCCCTGCTGAGTACAAAGGAATGCGGGCACAGCAGCAGGGGCCAGCAGGGCTCTGTAAAGCGGGGAAGGTGAAGGAGCCCAGGGTTCTAACCTGTGCTCTGTTGCCTGAGGCAAGGCCTGAGTGAAGCGGAGGGGGGTGTGACCTGTGCTGGCCGGGCACTGTGCCCCCATCCCCGCTTTTATACTGGGACCAGAGCAGCTCGCCTGTTTCTCTTTTCTATGTCAGGGTTCCATTTAAAACCACCTTTGGGCAAAAGGAGATTTTGCTGCTCAAAAACAATTTGAAAAAATTTGACATTCTGGGGTTGTGTCAAAAGCCACACATACATATACTTTGTGTGGCTAAGAAACGATCGATGGGAACTGTCAAAAAAGCCCCGTTGGCCTTGGCTAGCCTCTTATCTTCAGCTTTCAGGAGGGGCCTCCCGCTGGATTCACTTCCCTCCGTGTCTCCTGAAATGGAGTCCACCCTCCCAGGACTCCAAGCAGGGCCCAAAATTTGTTTGTGAGGATTTGCATAAAAAGCTTCACTGAATGAGATTCACTGAATGCAGGTGAGATTCACAGAGGCCCCCAGGGCAATGATTTTCTCTTTGAATTTCATTTTCTCTTGAGAAGCAAACACTTTACTTCTCCAGCTTTCTCCCTCCACTAGACCTGCACTCCCTTCCTGTTCCTTATTCCCATGTCACACACACACTCGCAGACACAAATACACGTGTGCACTCATATACACATAAACACGTGTACACATGCATGCACACTTGCCTGCGTGCACACACATAAATGCATATGCACACCCACTCAACAAGCTTTAAGTCACTCAGTAGGTGACTGTGTTGTTTCTATCACAGATGATCCTGGAGTTTGACTCTGGCCTATAGTGAAGCCTGGCTGGGATGCAAAGGAAAAGCTCTCAGCCCCGTTTGCCTAAGAAGCACCTGTCTGGTTTGGGAATGGCAGCATGGTCTCCAAGGAGACATTAGTGAGACCCTGCCCTGTGTCACTGAGCCAGCACTGGGGAACTGAGGCCCAGGGGTCTGTACTGGGACCTCAGGAGAGTCTGAAGGCCAGGCAGCTTTGGAACCCCTGAGGAAAACCCTTCCTCTGTTCCTAGGTTGCATCTAGATTCTTGGCAAAGACCTTCAGACATGGTATTACCCAGACATTGTCACCTACCCTGCACTCAGGGAATGACTCCAATAGGAAGGAGTCTGGCATCACCACAGGGGATGGAATGGAAGCTTTAAATGGACCCTCTCAGCAGCCTGCAGCATAACATGGAGATATCTGCCACTTCAGTCAGAGACCCAGACCTGCCAAGGCACCTAGATGGCTCTATCTCTGGGCACTGAGATGGAGTGAATGGGCTTCCCACCTCACCAACCTGCACCTTTTTCTTGGCTGGACCAGGCATCCTGGGGGAATTACATGGAGCTCCCTGCTGGTTAAGGCTCCAAGCCCACCTCCGTCTTCTGGGCGGGGTCCCTCACGCCCCTCCTCTCCTTCCATATCATCATACCCCCACCCCCAACCAGCCCCGTTTGTTCTCCTCTTCCTAGCTCCCCCACCTCCTCTGTCTCCTAGGTGTCTGCCCACCCCCACCTTCCTCAGTCCCCACACAGCTGGTGGCCATGTCCACTCCTCTCCAGACACCATCCCCAGTAATATTAACCACAACAGTCATCTACATTTATTAAGCACTTACTATGTCCTAGGTACCGTTATTCATTTCATTTAATTCTCACAAAAACCCCATGAAGCAGGTCTGATTATTACTACCATTTTATAGATGAGGAAACTAAGGATCTACAAGGTGAAGCAATCTACTCAGGGTCAAACAGTTTGTAAGTGGACTTTCATATTCAAGTCCGCCCTTTGTATTTCATGCCTCTTCTCCCTACCTGGCATTATATGACACGTTTATTGATTTGGCTGTTATCAGTCTAGAATATGGGCTTCCTGGGGGCAGGGACTGACCTACTCACCACTTCCTATATCAGTACCTGGCACATAATTGATGCTCAATAAGTATTTGTTAAGTGAATAAATGAGTTGAGGGCAAAACCCACACTCTATTTTAAAAATTATTAATTTTCAAAGCGACAATGCGCATGGTTAAAAAATCAAGTACAAACAGGTACGGTGAAATTTACATCTCCTTCCTAAACCCGCAGTTCCCTTCCTCCAAGGTTACCAGGCTCTTATGTATCCTTCCAGAGATATTCAAATATTCTCTGCAGGTGTGGCTTCTACAAGTATGTATGGAACATATGCATGTGGCATCACACCACAGAAACCATTCTGCAACTTGATTTTTTTTCACCTCACGTCTTGGAAGTGTTCACATCAGTATATATCTACACAGACACAAATCTCTATGCTGTTAACCATCGTGCTGAGCTTCATATCCGTCTTGTGAGGTCCAGAGAAGTCCCTGGAGACTTTTTCAGGCTGGGGTAGTAAGTGTGCACTGGCATCATGAATGGTCTAGAATCTTGGAGCAGAGAGGGCCCTTTGAGATGGTCTGGTTTAACCTTCTCATGTTACAAATGGGGAAACTGAGGCCCAGGGGATGGTGATGGTGGGAATAGACATTCCCAGAGTCACATAAGGAGTTAACTGCAGGCCCAGGGACAAGAACCAGGCCCCTGGAATCCTTGGCCAGGCTCCCACTACCCCAGTCTCCTCTCTGCTTGGCATGCTCAGAAGAAATCATGGCTAGTTCTCAGCAGACAGAATCCCTGGTTGGGCTTTGTCAACAGCAGTGCCCTCCCAGGCAGGCTGGGGTGAGAGTGATTTTGTAGGTCGCTTGGTAATCAAAAAACAGAGCTCGAGCCCTTTAAATGCTGGCTGTTTCATTTGGTCCCAGAAGACTGGATTAGCATCCATTGTCTGCACTGAGCTGGTAGATAAAAGACCCACACCGAAAGGGAGCATAGGCCCGTAAAGGTGAGCCAAGGCACCGCACTCAGCGCAGCCTCCACTCTGGCGTCTGGGACTTCCCGAGCCCATCGCAGCTTCCAGGAGTCCGTGCCTTTCCCTCTAGTCGGCAAAAGTGGGGGTGAGGGTGGGAGGGGAGAACAAACCAAGAAACAAAGCTGGGGGAGCAAAATTTCAGAGAAAGGAGTCTCTGTGGGGATAAATGCTCTTATCTGCATGTGCCTTCTCCCAACGCCTCCATCCTTCACCTCACCCTCCCCCCCCCCACACACACACACATGCTGGGAGCTCCCTGAGGGCAGGAACCTGGTATTCTTTGCTGTGATTCCCAATGCCTAGTGCAATACCCGACATGTTAGGTGCTCAATAAATATTCGTTGAAGCCATCAGTACACGAACACACATACACACACCACACATTCCCTCCCTCTGGATCACTGTTAAACCATTTCTACTCCCTCACCTGTCTTTTTCCTTCCTTGTGGCTGCAGCTCCAGCCTCCTCCAGGAAACCTTCCCCTCTACTCCACCTACACTGGCCTCTCCTTTCCCTGAAGATCTTGTAGGTTCAATGAGTCAAGCAATCCCATCTTCCCGACCCCAAACCCAGATGTGGTCTGATGGGCATGCATGATTGACAGGAATGACAAGACAGAGGGTTTACAATCCAGACCATCACAGAAAGTCCATGTTGAAAATTTAATCGATGCCGTACAAGCAATCATTCATTCTGTGCTGGTTTTCATCGAGAGGTAGGGTGCGGTAGTGGAGCGAGCCTTGGGTTTGCCATCACAGACTTGAGTTCAAATCCTTCCTCTGCCACTTGCTAGCTTTGCAACCTTGGATAAAGGGGTAATAAGCTAGGGTCATAAGAACCTCCTCACAGGTTTGTAAATACGAAAGGAGTGAGCACTAAAATGTAATCCCACAAGAACAATGATATTTGTCTGTTTTGGTCACAAATGTATCCCAGTACATAGAACAGTGTCTGGCACATAGTAGACGCTCAATAAATAGTTGTTGAATGAATGAACACTAACAGTAATAAAGGTAGCTATGATTTATACCCACTCACTGTGTCGGGCTGCATGATAAGCATTTAATGTGTATTATCTTATTTAATTTTTTTCAGATAAAAAATGAGACTAAGCCCCAAGCTTCATAGCAAGTCTTCAGTGAGGGTTTATTCCCTTCCCTCCCCCAACACACTGTCATTTCTCTCTTTCCTCTGTTGTTAGCCTTGCCTCTCTCACTCAACCCTCAGCTCTGCAGCAACTGCAGTCGCAGTCTTGTCCCTTGAGGGTCCCAACCTCAGGCCCTCTGCTCAGGCTGCAGGGTGCAGCCTATACTTAGATCCAGACAGGGAAGCCTTACAGGGCCAGACATGGGTGCCCATTTCCCCTGCTCCATCTCTCCCACTGGCTACAAAGCAGCTGCCTGTATTCCAGCCCTCACTCTGTAGTCTCCTCCTCTGTCCATCACTCTATCTATTCACTGACTTCCAAGACTTGGGCATTTTTTGCCTTCACCTGGAACACCCTTACTGTCTTCTTCGTGTGCAAATGACTAGATCTCTCAGGCTAAGCATGGCATCCTCCAGGTAACCTTCACCAACCCCCCTCCTGCACCATGGCAGGGACCCTCCTTCTGTTCCCAGGCTCTATGCATCCCCCCCATCACTCTGTATTGTCATTGCCTGTTTAACTGCCTGCCTCCCCATACTCCCTCTTACTGACTCTAAATTCCTATTTGAGACCAGGAACCTTTTTCATCTGGCTCGCTGCTGTAGGCTCCACACCTAGGTCAGGGTCTGGCACAAAGTAGGGCTCACTAATGCTTTGTGAGTGAATGGTCGGCTCTGTTAGCTGACCCCACACTCTGCCAGGACTCACAGTTCTGCTTCTCTTTTCAGTCCAGACTGTGACCGTGCAATCCTGCAAGCAACCTCTTCCTCCTGCTGACCCGAACTCCTGGATTTGGAGTTCGGCCCTTTTTCTCCAGGCCAGGCCAGTGTCCACCAACGCTGGGAAAATTCTTCCTTACTAGTTCATAGAGTTTCTCCAGGCTGTTGGGGGAAAACAGAAACGTCTCCCTGGAAGAGACTTAAAGATCACATAGTCCAACCCTCTGATTGTAGAGAACTGAAGTGGACTGGGGTGGGGATGGGGGGACTGCCCAAAGTCACACAGTCTGTTCAGGGCAGGGACAAGAACAAAACCCAGGTTTCTCAACTGAATGTGCAAAATCTCTTCTCTACATTTAGCTCACAGTACATACAAAGCCAAACAATGAGACTTGTTTAGGTGGGATTTTACAGTCATCAAAGTCAAGACCACACCTTGAGTTTGGGATTTTGTATGTCATTAGTGTTATGTGTCCTGCCCCACTGCATGTTGGGAAGCAGGATAAAAAGCATGGGGAGGACTTAGGGATTCCCACTCTGGCCTCAGCCCTGCCACTAATGGGCAAGCCGCTTCCCCACTGGGCTTAGAGAACAGTGAATAAGACTGTAGCATTAGCTATCAGAGGAGGAATAGTGGGAAATAAGGCTGGAAAGAAAGGGTGCAGCCCCATGAAGGAGAGCTGGCAATGTCCCAGTGAGCAAAACGTTCTTGGAAAGCAGTGGGGAGCCTCTGAGGGTCTTTGACTGGGAGGCAAGGCTGAGCCCCTGGGGAATACGTAGCTAATAAACCTAGGTAGAGAAGCGCTCATTTCACATGAGGTTGTAGCTCTACCCACCTGCTGGGGAGGCTAATGTCCCCGCATCTCTACCTCTCAGGTATCAGCCATCTCCCCTAACAACTCTCATTTCACAAGCTCGAGTTTCCTGAGGGGGAGATTTGAGTAAAGCAGAAAGATTCCCCAGCTAAGTCATTAGCGAGGTGGCTGGAATCTCCCTCGAGAGCTTTGATGAATAATCTGCCTTGAGAGGCCAGTCCTTGGCAAAACCCGTCACGAGGCTCTAGGGATCTCTCCCACTTCGTGCTGCAGAGCCTGGCCTTCCAGGAGGGGACAGTGGGTAGAGCCAGACAAAGGCCCCAGCAGGACCACTTCTTTACCCAGCCCTGGCTGCAGGGGAGAAAACAATGGTTCCTGCAGGAGAGCTCAGTCCAAGCCAGAATGTTGTATCACCATTGATGCTTTTGCTACCAACCTGGGCTTTTATGGAGATGACATAGAGGAAAGAATCCTGGCCTGCAGAAGGCAGACCTACCACTAACGGGCTGCATGTCCCTGGGAAAGTCATTTCATCTCTCTGGGCTTCCATTTCCCTAACTGTTGAAGGAGGTATTTGGACCAGTTCAAATACAAAATAACAAGTAACAAATGGGTTCCATCTTCCCTTTCCAACTCTGATCAGTTGTTAGTGATTGCCAGATGCTTTGTGTTAAGAATGATTCTGAGGCTACATCCAGAAAAGAGCACAACATTCTATTAGGTTCTCTAGAAGAGTGAGCAGTCTGTTGTATTAGTTTCCTATTGCTGCTGTAAGAAATTACCCAAACTGTGTGGCTTATAACAACGCAAATTTATTCTCTTACAGTTGTGGAGGTCAGAAGTCTGAGACCAGTTTTACTGGGCTAACATCAAGGAGTTGGCAGGGCTGATTCCTTCTGGAAGCTCTGAAGAGAGAATCTCTTTCCTTGTCTTTTTCAGCTTCTACTGATCCACCTGTATTGCTTGGCTTATGGCCCCTTCCTCCTCCTTCAAAGCACATCATTCCAATCTCTGCTTCCATCATCTTCCCTCTTCCGTAGTCAAATTTCCCTCTGCCTCTTATAAGGATGCTTGTGATTACACTTACAGCCCACCCAGATAATCCAGGATAATCTCTCCACCCCAAGATCCTTAGTTTAGTCACATCTGCAAAGTCCCTTTTGCCAAGTAAGGTAACAGTCTCAGGCTCTGGGGATTAGGACATGGATATCTTTTGGGGGACCATTATTCAGCCCGCCACACCTGACATGTGGCACTAATTTGCAATCCCTACAATCAGCCTAGAATTAGAACGGGAATGGAATAATGGGATAATTCTAAGTTAGTGTATGAGGCCTGGCATATGGAAGCTATAACAGAGAAAAGAGACTGCATGTGACATTTTCCCTGTTTCAAGAACCATGCCAGCCTCATTGAAATTCCACATCCCACTGCCTTCTCCTGACACTGTATCATTTACAATGCTTCCGAGGCTGGTACAGCGACTCATTATTATTAGTTAATGAAGCATCTAAGGCCTAAACCCACAGTCAGCAGCTGGGATAAAGAGTGAGGACAAAGCTGGACTGAAAGGAGGCCTGTGGCTGGGATGTAGACCAGAGGAGACAGAAGCCATGCTGTCCTCGTGCATTCATTTCACAAACATCTACAAAGCACTTAGTATGTTCCAGGAATTATGGATACAATAGGGATAGGGGCCACATGGGTGGTCCTGACCCCAAAGAACTCACAGGCAACAGGGACAGACACGTACACAAGTATATACCGACACACCCATGAAAAATGCTCAGAAGAAGGTGGTGTCAGGGAGCACGGAGAACAGTCTCTGCTTCAGAGAATCAGGAGAGGCTTCCCGGAGGAGGGGACAGTCGACCTGGGTCTTGAAGGATGACTCGATATTCTGAAGTTGGAAAAGGGAAGGGAAGGGAAGGGACTTCGGCAGAAGAAACAGCTGCCAAGGGGAATAGTGAAAATGCGTGGTTTTTCACAGAGGCCTGAGTAAAATGCAGAGATATTCTGCGGGAGGAAAAGAGGGTGAGGAAAGTTTGCCTTTAGACTGCAGTGGTGGCAAGGAGGTGACATTTGGCTGGTAAGGGGACATGGGCAGACACTGTCGGGGAGTCTGGCTTTCGGATTAAAGAGCCAAACCAAACCACTCTCTGAGTAAATTTGCGGGGCAGCATGGAGAGGCCAAATGCTGAAGCAGTAAAGACAGACTTGGGTTCAAACCTCAGCTCGACTGCTCATTAGCTCTGCATCTCTGATAAGTTCTTTAAGCCCTCTGAGCCTCAGTTTCCTCATCTATAAAATGGGAAAAATCATAACCACCTGTGAGGATGGTTGTGTGCTGATGGCTTGTCTCTCTGATTTTCTGCTCTTTACACAGCATCTGGCAAATGCTTGTAAACTGAATGAATAATCTCTGGAAAATGCTTGGCAGGGTGTCTAACAAATAATAAATGTTTAGTGAATTGATTATTAATTTTAGGCGAAAAAATTTAGTGATCATCTGGCCCAGCCCCCGAGTCTCGCTGGGTACTCTCTAATATTCCTGATAAGTAGTCACCTCCTTTGGAATCACAGCAGCCTGGAACCGTGAGAAAGAGCACTAAATCTGGATTGGGGGAGGGGTTGGGCTTTGGTTCCAGTCCTGACTGTCACTCATGAACTGTAGTTCTGGGGACACCCACATCCTGGCCTATGCCCTGTGACTTTGTCCGGGCCACACCCCAACTCAGCTCTGCCTCATTCCTGGGCAAGGTCATTGAGGACTGAGGAAGGACACCAGGCCATTTGGGCTTCGTGATAAGCTCCATGCCCCTTCTCTTCCTTTGCAATAGGCAGCAACAGAACCTCCAGAACTTTCCATGGGTCTTGCACCATAGAAAGAGCATGGTCTCTGGAACTATGCCACCACTCACAAGCTGTGTGACCTGGGACAAGTTTAACATCTCTGACCACAGTTTATTTACCTGGATTTGAAACCTAGTTCCAAAATTCTTTAGCTACGTGACTTCGGGAACTTAACAGCTCTGTCCTTCAGTTTCCTCATGGGTACCTCGTGGATAATAGCACCTCCTCCCGGGGTTACTGTGAAGGTTGGTTCCCACAGCTGGTGTAACCAGACTCCCGCCTGAAGACTGGGTCCTACCCCAGGCTCTCGGATGAGTCCTGCCCTGGGCTGTCCAGCTGTTGATGCCACCTGTGCCGAGTCTCCTGACTCTGGGTACCAGTGTTGGGACACAGGGCCTGGGATTACCATCCAGTCTCACGATGGAACCTTGTCTCCTTCCCTGGGGCTGGGAGAGTCCCTCCAGAGGAAGCCTCTGAAGGCTGACCCTTCCACTTCCTCATCAAGCATGGGTGGGGATGGGGGCCTCGCCCCAGTAACACATGTCTCCCTCTGGAGAGCACTGGGCCCAGAGAAATAAATATTTTGAAAGAAAAGTCTTTGAAGGAAATCCTCTTAATCTCTCTCTGTCTTTAGATTTTACCTTAATAAGGTACCATTAATTCTCGTGGTCCCTCAGATAAGAGAAGGCAGAGGCTCTCCCTGCAAATGTCTCAGGAGACTGCTCCCTTCACATTGCCAAGTGCTGCGTGAAGGGAGAAGGCGTCTCCTGGGGCTGCGTGGAGAAGGACTTGGTCAGCAACCACCTACCACCACTCAGTGTACTGTCTCTCTCTCACACACACACTCATATACACACGTAGATATGTTCATTCTTACAGTGGGTGAACCCCGCCTCTAGTTCTGCACGACCTTGATCCTAAACCAGAATAACACAGTGGTGAAGTGTTCAGGCTCTAAGTGGTCTGACCCAAGGTAGGAATCCCGGCTCTGCCATTTCCTAGCTGGGCAGCCTTGGGCAAGGTCCTCAAGCCCCTGTGAGCTTCGGATTCCTCATCTGTAAAAGGGGAGAACAATAGTACCTACATGATAAGGTTGGCGGTAGATGAAATGAGACGTAAATAAAGCACTGAACGCATGGTAAGTGCTCTTTAGATAGAAGTCATTGCTATTGTTATTGTTGTGTTATTATTATTATTATTATTATTATTATTATTACCTCCATGAAAAGGTAAGCTCTGTGAAGACAAGGTCATTATCCGCCTCACTCACCACTCTATCCCTACGACCTAGGACAGTGCCTGGCATACAGTCAGTGCTCAAGAAATATCTGGAGAATCAACTAATGTTCACCCTTCTTCTTGGAAGCATGGCTGAGTCTCCCCCCCGTGTGATTTCAAGAGCGCCCCCCCCCCCGGGCTCCCACAGCACCTGGACCTACGAATGATCACAAGAGCTTCCTATGTGCCGGGCACCGAGCTAAGGGCCTTGTCCTACATTGATTTTCTTGCCTCTGTTCCCCTCATCTTGTGAATTCCTTGAGGAGAAAGACTCAGAGTTCTAACCCAGAGTAAGCGCTCAGCAAGTATTTTCTGAAAAAGTGGATAATCGAGCAGCCCATTTTACACACGAGGAAACTGAGCCCCAAAAGGTTAACACACTCATCCAGAGCTGGAGGGGATTCCTGGTCCCCAGAGGGCCAGACCAGCACTTCACTGGCCCCCGTCACTGATGACTCAACACGGATGGGTCCACTACAGCAGCAGATGGTGAACTCACTGAGCAGAGGAGAGAACTTGGTGCTCCCACATCAATTCCACAGACACCTGCCTGATCACGTGCGACGGTGACCTACGCCACTGTGATGTGCTTTTCATTAAAGTGGGCTCCCTCATAGGTAGTCTTCGAAATGTCAATTTTAATTGAAACCCTAATCCTAATAAACACACCATAGATTAAGCCCAGCCAGAGCAGCTTCCTGCTGGGTGAACTTCTCACTTGCTTCAGTAGACAAAATTGTGTCCAGTAAAAGGGCTTGTTTGGGAACATCCAGTCCACTGGAGTGCCATCCAGTCCATGGCACTCAAGAAGGGCCTTGGCCATGGTCCCCAGCATCGCTGAGTCCAGGCTTTCAAAGGCACAGCCCAGAGAGGGACAGCTGGATGCAGTCCCAGATCAGCTGCTGATATGAAGTTGATGCTTAGCCAAATAGAATCAGAGCATCGTCATCACTTGAAGGGACTCTGGAGATCACCTGGTCTATGTCATTTTACAGATGGGGAAACTGAGTCCTAGAGAGAGGAATGGACAGAGACCTGTTAATAGCAGGAACCCAGATCTCCTACCTCCCAGCTCAGTGACCTCCCCTCTCATCACCCTGGCTTTACCAACTGGTAGCTGTGTAACCTTGACCAAATCCATTTCCTTTCTGAGCTTCAAATTCCTTATCTATAAAATTGAAGGGGTTGGACTAGAGCAGTGGCCTCGATCTTGATCGTACGTTAAAATCATCTGGGGAGCTTTTAAAAATCCCAGTGCCTCGGCATACCTGAGACTGATTCATCAGAGCCCTGGGATGAGACCTGGACATGAGTGTTTTATCAAACTCTTCAGGTGACTCCAATGTGCACCCAGGATTTAGAACCGGTTTGTGAGTTTAGAATTCCTCTGCCTGGAACCCTCTGTGCATCACATACTCCCATACCACTCCAACACACCTACCCCATAATTGATGTGAGCAATTCCTTCTCACACTTCAAGTCCCAGCTTAAACATCCCTTCATTATTCTGAGTGAAGGAGGCATTACCTGAGTTCCTCCCCTCTCATAGCCTGAATCACACTTCACAGTAATTAGATTTTGTGGCAGTCTTCCCTGTAAACTGAGTCACAGCAGAGACTGAGCATAGTGCACAGAATCTAAGAGGGCCCCCCATTATCCTCATCTCCTATACTCACCTCCATGTGTAATCCCCACCCCCTTGAGTGTGGGCAGGACCTGACTTGCTTCTAACCTATACCATATGGCAAAAGTGATGGGCTGTCAAGTATATGATTACGTTACATGAAGTTGTAATGTCTGTCATGCTAGGAAACTCTCTTCTGCTGGCTTCGGTGAAGCACCTGGCTGTGTTGGGGAGGGCCACATGGTGAGGAACTGAGACGACCTCCAGCCAGCGACAAGCTGGGAACTGAGGTTCGTAGGTTCAAGCATCTGAGTCCTGCTAACAACTACATGAGTGGCTCCTGACACTTTGATTGCGATCTCATAGACGACCCAGTAAGCCGTGCCCAGACCCCTGATCCACAGAAATTCCGAGATCACAAACGTGTGTTATGTGAAGCCCCTAGATTTGTGGTGATGTTGTTACCTGGCAATAGATAATGAACACACCGAGGCTATCTCATTCAACTGTTACAGCCTTGGCATCGAGCACAGCACATGGCACATTGTAGGTGCTCAAAAACATTTGGCAAATAAATGATTTAATTAATTAATCAGAGTAATGACGTTAAGTCCTTTGAATCCAACATTTGCCCAAGTCTTGTTTTCTTTCTTCCTCCTCGTGACAAGCTAATAGCTCAAAATTGAACGTCAGCCCAACCAACAAGGGCTGTACGCTCAAACCTTTCACTCTTGGGGGGGACAGTGAGAAGCACACACTGTTATTACGATGATGGAGCCAGCCTTAATGAAATCCGCATGTGGTTAAGTAACTATTTGCTGAGTGTAAATTGTTATTGTTATTGATGGACCGTTTCCTTTACCTGATAAATGCAGTGGAGTGCTCCAGGCGAGGGAGCAATCACGGCTTCGTCAATCCATAATCACTCCAAACATGCAGAGGATGCCACTGGCCACTGTGAGGTGGCCTTTGGATGACACTGGACCTCAGTTCAGCGCACACCTGGACTCTCCCACGCAGTTCTGGCTTTTAGGCCTGCTCAGGTCAGCTGCTCAAAGCAAACCGCCATAAGGCGCAGTTCTGCCTGGGCATTTACTGCTGCTTTTTGTGGTCTGAACAGCAACAGAAATGTCTAAGCATAAAAAAGCAGAGCACACGACCAGTTTTCCTGCTAAGGCTACTGCCCATCTCATGCACTCTGGCCAGTCTCCACGGGGCTTTGACAGGACTCTGCAGGCCCAGGAATGGCTCTACGAGGTTATCAGACTCTCCAAGGTCACTGGGGAGTGACCTGCAGAGTGTGAGAGAGGATCACAAGGCAAGACCTCACTGGCCTCTGCTTGATTTCAGGGCAGCTTATCAAGAACACTGCTGACTGGCACTCTGATAAAATTCAAGTAAATTGAACGTAACTAGGTCTTGAGAACTAGCTGAAGTACTCCGTGGAGCCTGCTGAAAGCACGCTGCGGGGCCCCGGGAAAGGGTAGAGGGACTTTCTTAGAGGACACTTCCGGCTGACGCTGACGCTGGGAAGGCGGGTGTGGTCGCAGTTGGGGGCAGAGAGAGCTGTCCCGGCCTCTTTTCTCACCCTCACTCTGCTCCTTCGTCTCTCTCCCCGATTCTCAATTTCCTGGCCTCCCTCTGATTATGTCTCCGGCCGGTCATTACTCCCACCCACCCTAAGCTCACTGCCCAAAGGCTCAGGATCCAAGAGACTTGCTCCTTCTTCCCGGCACCTGGGTCTGCTGAAGGAGTCTTCCAAAGGGAACGGGAAGTACGCTCAGCAGTAACCGCAACAACAACAGGAGTTCCCATTTTATGACCACCTAGCATGTGCCACGTGCTTAGGCTCCTTATGCACATGACCTGAGCTAATATTCATGACAATCGGTGAGAGCGTCTTATTCCTGACTTAGACAAGGAAACTGGGCCTTCAAGAGGTCTAAAACTTCACTTCATGTCACACAAAACACAGAGAAAGGATGCCTACCTGTCTCCATATGGCTGACATCGGACTTAAAACTCCCTAATTCTCCCACTTTCTCACGTATAAAATAAGGATAATGCAAGGTATAAGGATTGACACATCATTTGTTCATGCAGTTTATTGAAAATTAGGCACTGCTCTAAGTGCTAGAGACACTGTAGTGAGAAAAACAGACAAGTGTCTTCCCTCATGGAGGGAAGTGCAATGAATGTATGTATATAGTACTATGGAAGCATATAATAGTGAGAATCGACCAAGACAAGGCAGTTAGGAATAGATTCCCTGAGAAGTTATGCTTGAGCTGAGGAGTTAACTAAGAGAAATAAAAAAGGAAAGACTTTCTAGGTAGAGAGAAGAACATGTGCAAAGGCCCTGTGGTGAGAGGGTATGGGGAAAGTACAAGGGCTAGAAGAAGACCAGTGAGGGCAACAAGCAGAGAGGGAGAGAAGACTATAGTATCAGATGACAGTAAAGAGAGAAGCCTAATCTGTGCCTGGTCAGGGGTAGAGGCTGGGGTCCCCACAATGAGTAAGATAAGGTCTCTGCTCTTATGGGGCTTACAGCCTACCAAGACAGTTAAAAACAGACAAATGAATAAACAAGAACTTTTCAGATGTCAGTGAAAGCTATGAAGAAAATAAAATGAGGTGATATGATAAAGTCAATAATGTTGAACTAAGAAATTCAGACCAACCCTCCAGCCCTCCATCTGAAATCAATAAGAAAAGCTAGATGGTATGTTTTTTAAATCTGCTTGAGTGTATTAAAGTGCTAATGAGGGTAGTGAGGAATCACTGGAACAAATTCAGGGGGAGGGAGGCAGGGGGACTTAGAGATGCAAGTTCAGAGTTGTGTCCTGGGGGACTTTCCTGATCCAAAGGAGGTGACAGAGAAGTGAGAAGCCCTCTTTTGACAGTCTCTCTGGGCTGGGAGGGCAAAAATTGAAGTCTAGGACCCATCATTTCTGGGTGGAAACTCAAAATAGCTATAGTACAGAAATAAAGATAAACCAGAAGCAAACCAGCCCTCTCACTAACAGCATCCCAAATGACGCATTACTTTCCAAAGAGCAAAAATTAGACCAACAGCTCATTTCTCAAGGGAAACAGCGGAAGTCAGAAAACAATGGAATAACGTCTTTAAAACAATGAAAGAAAATACCTGCCAAAGTAATATTCTAAACCCAGGAAAAGTATCCTTCAAAAATGAATATAAAATGGGGTCGGCCCAGTCACGTAGTGCTTAAGTTCACACGTTCCACTTTGGTGGCCCGGGGTTTGCAGGTTCGCATCCCTGGTGCAGACCTATGCACCGCTCCTCAAGCCATGCTCTGGCAGGTGTCCCATATACAAAGTAGAGGAAGATGGGCACCGATGTTAGCTCAGGGCCAACCTTCCTCAGCAAAAAAAAAGGACGATCGGCAACAGATGTTAGCTCATGGACAATCTCCCTCACCAAAAAAACCCAAAAAAATAATATAAAATAAAGGAATTTCATACAAACTCAACTTTGAGAGAATTTATCACTGGCAGACCTACACTAAAGGAGCTAGTAATCAGCATTTTCTCAGGCAGAAGGAAAATATCACATATAGAAGGTAAGAGAAGTCAGAAGGCATGAAATGGTAAATGTGTGACTAAATCTAAATGATTCATTACCACATAAAGATAATGAGGCTACCATTCATATGAAAGTCCAGAACAGGGAAATCTACAGAGCAGAAAGTAGATTAATGGTTTCTTAGGGCTGGGGGTGGAAAGGAAGGGAAGGGACAGGGGATAGCTAAAGGGTACAGGATATCTTTTTGAAGTGGTGAAAATGTTTTTTTCTTTTTTTTTTTTTTTTGCGAGGAAGATCAGCCCTGAGCTAACATCCGTCGCCAATCCTCCTCTTTTTGCTGAGGAAGACTGGCCCTGGGCTAACATCCGTGCCCATCTTCCTCTACTTTACATGGGATGCCACCACGGCATGGCTGACAAGCAGTGCATTGGTGGGCCCCCGGGATCCGAACCTGCGAACCCCAGGTTGCCAAGCGCGGACTAAACCGCTGAGACACCGGGCGGCCCCAAAATGTTTTAAAATTGACTGTGGTGATAGTTGCACATATCTATGAATATACTAAGAACCATTGAAGTATATACTTTAATGGGTGAATTGTATGGTATGTGTATTATTACTCAATAAAGCTGCTTAAAAAATAAGAAGACATTTTTACCGTGTTTAAAATATGCATAGAATTAAAATACAGAACAATAATAGAATATTAGTTGGAAAGAGATAGAGTTAAAGTGTTCTGAGTTTCTTGCAGTATCAGAAATAAATATATATAAATTTAGATATAGATACAGATACAGACATTAGCTATGAATAGTCTAAATGTTCCTGTTAAAACAAAAATTGTCAGCGTGGGTTTAAAAAGCAACAACAAAGGCATGTGGTTTACAAAATCATGGCTAAAACTTAAGAATACAGAAAAGTTGAGAGTAAAAGGATAGAAAAATAATAGTAAAGACGTACCATGCAAATACTAATCAAAAGAAAGCTGGTGTAGGGGCCAGCCCGGTGGTGTAGCAATTAAGTTCGCACATGCCGCTTCGGGGGCCCAGGGTTCACCGGTTCGGATCCTGGACACGGACACACTCACCGCTCATCAAGCCATGATGAGGTGGCGTCCCACATAGAAGATCTACAACTCTACAACTATGATACACAATTATGTACTGGGGCTTTGCAGAGAAAAAAGAAAAAAAATAGGAAGATTGGCAACAGATGTTAATGCAGGGCCAATCTTCCTCAAAAAAAAAAAGAAAGAAAGAAAGAAAGCTGGTGCAGCTACGATGATAGCAAGTAGACCCTAAGTTGACTCTAAGTAGATATAAAGAGGGGCTTTTCTTAATGATAAAAGTCTCAATCAGAGAAAAAGAAAAGAAAAACTTTAAATTCCTATGTACCTAATTGCATGGCCTTAAAAAAATAGACAAGCCATAATCATAGTGGAATATTATATCAGCAACAACAGCAAAAAAAGCTGACAAAAAATCAGCTTGAATGCATAAGATTTAACAATGCAATTAGCAATATCTACCTAAAGGGCATAAATAAAATTCAAAACTACAGAACATGTATTTTTTCAAGCACACAGAAGAACAATTACAAAAATGGGTCATATACTGGGCCATAAGGCAAGTCTCAACTAGTCTCAAAGTTTAGAAATCATATAGAGCATATTCTCTGATCACAATTGCAATTAAGCTGTAAATCAATAACAAAAGCATAACTAGAAATCTCCATATATTTTGAAAATAAGAAATACATTGCTAGATATTGCATAGATTCAGGAAGCACTCATAATGGAAATTAGAAAATATTTTGTCCTGAATGTTAATGAAAATATGACGTATTAGAACATTGAGATACAGTTTGAAATGTGCTTAGAGAGAAATATATAGCCTCAAATACACATGTTAGAAAAGAAGAAAGGTTTAAAATAAACTAATTAAGTATTTATCTCAAAACAATAGGAGAGGAACGACAGATTAAATCCCAAATAAATTAGAAAAAGTAAAAATAAGAACAGAAATTAATAAAATGGAAAACAATCATACCATAAGCAGGATTAATAAAGACAGAAGTTGGTCTTTGAAAAGACTGATAACATTGATAAACAGCTAGAAAGATTGCTCAAAGAAAAAGAGAGAGTAGGAACAAATAACCGATGAAAAGGGGGATATCACTATATATTCTGCAGAATTAAAAATGTGATAAAATGATAATATACACTATTTTACACAAAGCAATTTGAAATAAATTAGATAAAATGAACATATTTCTAGTAAAACACAACTTACTAAAACAGACATAAGAAGAAATAGAAGATCTGAATAGGGCTATTCATAATTCATAATTAAAACTCTCTCTCAAAGAAAATTCTAGGCCCAGATGGCTGCACAGGCAAAGTCTATCAAATGTATTATACAAAGTCTTCCAGGGAATAGAAAAAGAGGAACTACTTCTCAACCCATTTTTTTGATCAAAATACTTCTCAACTCATTTTATGATATATAATTTTGATAACCAAACCCTGATAAGGATAATACTCTTGTATTACAAGGATTATGATCTGTAAGGAAAATTACAGACCAGTCTCGCTCATGAATATAAATACAAAAACCCTCATCAAAGTATTAGGAAAATGATTCCAGAGATATGTAATTAAGATATACACCATAACCAAATTGAGTTTATTCCTGAATGCAAGGATAGTATAATAAAAATGAGTCAGTATATGGAGCCAGCCCGGTGGCGTAGTGGTTAAGTTCTTGGGCTCCACTTCGGCGGCCCAGGGTTCGCAGGTTGGGATCCCAGGCGCAGACCTATGCACCAATTATCAAGCCACGCTGTGGCAGGCGTCCCACATATAAGTAGAGGAAGATGGACACGGGTGTTAGCCCAGAGCCAATCTTCCTCAGCAAAAAGAGGAGGATTGGCAATGGATGGTAGCTCAGGGCTGGTCTTCCTCACCAAAAAAAAAGAAAGAAATATAATTCACTATGTTAACTGAATAAAGGAGAAAAATCAAATGATAATCTCAACAGGAACAGAAAATGCATGTAATAAAATTCAATATCTAGTCATGATATAAACTTTTAGAAAACCAGGAATAAAAGGGAAATTAATTTAATAAAAGGTATCTAGAAAAAAATTTGAGTGCAAACATCCTACTTAATGGTGAAATACTGAGAGCTTTCCTTTGAGATGTGGAATGTGACCAGGAGCCCGCTATCTCCACTTCTAGTCAACATTATACTGAAAATCTTGGCCAGTGCGGTAAGATAAGGGAAAAAAATTAAAGACATAAGGACTGGAAAGCAAAAAATAACATTATCATAATTTGCAGTTGATGTGATTATATATACAAATAATTCATGAGTCCATTGATAAATCACTCACACATAAAAATCATTATCAGGTGGGTTACAGATGTAAATCTGACAGGCAAAACTACAGAGCTTTATAAAGATAACACAGAAAAATTTTCCTATGAGGGGAAATTTTTTAAAAGAACACACAAAAACACTAATCATAAAGGAAAAAAAGTATAGATTTGACCACACTAAAATTTAGAAACTCTGTTCATCATATGATATTATTGAGAAAATAAGAGTGCCGGCCTGGTGGTGTAGTGGTTAAGTTCACGTGTTCCACTTTGGCAGCCCAGGGTTCACCAGTTCAGATCCTGGGCACGGACCTACTCACCGCTCATCAAGCCATGCTGAGGCAGCGTCCCACATAGAAGAGCTACAATTCTACAACTATGATACACAAGTATGTACTGGGGCTTTGGGGAGAAAAAAGAAAAAGAGGAAGATTGGCAACAGATGTTAGCACAGGGTCAATCTTCCTCAAAAAAAGAAAAAAAGCTTTAAAAAAAAAGAGAAAATGAAAAGACAAGCCCTGAACAGAGAAGAAGATATCTGCAAAAATTATAACTGACCAAGGGGTTTTATTGTGAATATATAAACAACTGCTACAAATCAATAAATGAGACAACTCAGAAGAAAAGCAGATAAGTGTCTTCAACAGGAATCTCACAAAAGAGGTTCTCTAAATGATTAAGAAATATAAGAAAACCTTCCCAACCTCATTAGTCATCAGAAAAATGCAAATTTAAACAATAATGCAACACTATCATATACTATATATGTGATAGCGCTGTATAGCCATCAGAATGGCTAATATTTTTTAAAAGACTCATAATACCAAGACTTAATGAGAATGTTGACTCTCATGTACTGCTGATGAGAGTATAAATTGGTACAACCACTTTGGGAAACTTTTATCAACATTCCCTATGACCTAGCAATTCTTTTCCTACATATATGTCCAAAAGAAATTTGTGCACAGTTGCACCAATAAATATAAGAATGTTCATTGTAGTTTTTAGTATTTGTAATAGCTAGAAAGTGGAAACAATCCAAATGTCTATCAAGAGGAGAATGGATAAATTGTGACATGGTCACTCAATGGAATATTACACAGCAGTGGAAATGGACAAACTACAACACAACACATCCGACAAATATGTTGAATGAAAGATGCTGGGCACCAAAGAATACACACTGTATGATTCTGTTTAGCTAAAGTTTAATGTTAGACAAAACCACATTTTAGTGTTTAGGGATGCATCCTTAGGTAGTAAAAGTGTAAACAAAGCAAGGAAATCATATGAGTCAGGGTCCACTCATGAAACAGAGACTATGACACAAGTTATTTTGACAGAATTTAAAGACTTATCCGTCAGGTATTCAAGAACTGAAAAGGCAAAAGCAGTTCACAGAGGTAGTAACTGCAGGAAGTAGTTATCTGGGGAAACAGAGGAAAGAGGTTGAATGATTAAAACTTAGCAGCTTGGAGCTGGGACTGGCACCTGTGTGGAGGGGGTGCTGGCCAACTGGCAGATGGGGCCTCTCTGAAGGAGGATCATCAGATTGTTTCCGTGTTGGAAAAACTACAAATTGGAATCAACTTCTGCTACTGAAACAAACGGCCTTGCTGTGGTGAAGCTGACAGGTACAGAAAGTAAATGGAAAAAGCAAGTCTTTCTCCCTCCTCCAGGCTGGCCATCTCCCTCTAGGGCCCCCTATTGGCAGCATCTAAGAGGAAACGAGCTCTCAGAGGAGAAAGCTTGCATGGTTTCAGCCTTAGTCTCAGAAAGCAGTGATTAGAATGGTGGGCTTGAAGCAGGGAGACAATAGCTTATTAATTAGCACAGACATGAGTACCAAAAGGTCAAGATAGTGGTTACCTTAAGGAAAGAGGTGGGGGGGGGGGGGTGCCTGGGAGGAAACATTTAGGGACGGAGCAGAGCTATGGGGCAGGCAATATCTTGTTTCTTAATGGGGATGGTGGTTACATGGGTGTTTGGTTTATAATCACCCACCATGCTGTACACCTGTGTTGGATGTACTTTGCTGTGTGTGTGTTATTTTTTACAACTAAAAGTGAAGTACAATTTTTAATGGAATAGCTGGGGGAGGAGAACAGTGTGACTGTAGAGTGGAAGGTCAGAGGAGACCTCTCTGAGGAGGGGATATTTGAGTCAAGCTTGAATAATCAGAGGGACCAGCCATGCCCGGAGCCATGCATAGTCTTCCTGGCACAGGGCAACGGGCATCCTATATAAGTGCAGGCCTGGTGGCAGTGCGCAGGGTGGCCTTGAGGAACGGGGAGGGACCAGAGGAAGAGAGGCAGCAAGAGGCTGCTGCAGTGGAAATTGTGGGGAGCAGGCAGAGGTGGGCCTGGCTTTGGGGGTGGCCCAGGTGGTCAGGTGCAGGCAGGAAAGCGCCCAGAGACTGAGCAGCCCTCACCCCCTGGAAATGCACCTTGCCACCTGAACACACCCCTCTTCTGTCCCAGCCTCCTGGAAAACGTCTCTAAGTGCAGAGAGGTGATTCTGGGACAGAGACGCCAGCAGATGGACTGGCTCCAGAGAAAGTCCCTGAGGTTTCTGAACCAATTCCAGTCTTCATTCCTGGAGCTGGCAGACGCTTCTGGAAAGAACAGCAAGATCTGGTCTTGTGCTGTCTCATTTCCCTCTTTCCTTCCTAACTTCCTTCCTCCGGCCTTTCCTTCCTTACTAGTTTCTTGCACTTCCTTCCTCCCTCCATCCCTCCCTCCCTCCTTCTCACACATTAACCCATGATCAGCCATAACACCATGTATATAAACATACACACCCACTCGTCCACCTCCGACACACACGTTTTTTATATCTACCCCCACACGCACACACACACAACTGAAACACACACAACACGCGTGGGTTCATTGATACACATCTCAGATATATTCCTCTTACGCCTGCAGAGCACTGCCAAGTTCAGCTTTCAAGTTCACAGCCTCTTTGAGGGTCACAGCAGCCCCATTTTACAGGTGAAGGACTTGAGGCTTATAGAAGTTGAGGAATGTCCTCAAGGTCACAGAGCTGGGAAGTGACAGAGTTGGGACTAGCACTCAGGTCAGCCTGGCCCTGCTTCAGCCACACCTTGCTGTCCCACACAATTTAATTGCCCTCTGAAGTGGCTGCACCCGCCAGCAGTGGTTGGGAGCACACCTTTCTCCATACCCTCACCAACATTTGATATTATCACACTTTTTTTTTTTGCCATCTGATGAATTAAAAATGGCATGTCATTGTTTCAATTCGCATTTTGGGGTGGGGGAGCTTTCTCGGAAAAAGAGATTCCTAAGTCCCAATCCCAGCCATCCCGAGGTGAGGCTCAAGAATATGTATGATTTACAATTTTCCCAGGTGATGTGAAGCGAGATTTGGGAACTAGTGGTCTGAGGACTGGCGACATCCCTTCCAGCTCTCTTGCTCCATGATCCTGCGACTCCCCCCTCCTCCTGGGCTCAGGACTTGTTTAGGCCCAGTGTCTACAACATCTTTGCCACTTACGATGATGTTTTCTCCATGATGGAAGATTTTTAAGACAGAGGAGGTCCTGGCAACTGTGGCCATTTACTAAGTTGGCTCTTGGAGCCATGTTTCAGGTGTCACACTGAAGAAATGCTACCCCTCAGAAAGAAGAGACTAATACATGCGAAGAATCTATTGTTTGCTGGGTACCATGCTGGGCTTGCTGGCAACAACCGCCTCAAGGTCGTTTAAACCTCACAACAATCTTGGGAAGTATTATTGTCCCCATTTTACAGATATGGAACTAAAGATCAGAGACTTAATAATTTGCTCAAGGTCACACAGCCACCAATGGGCCCCTATCGCAGGTTTGTCTGTCTCTAAAGCCTGTACTCTTTTCATTGTCACCTGCCTACAAATTAGGGTTTCTTGGGAGAGAGAGACCATAAGTGACAGGTGCCTCCATTCCAGAGGTACTCAAAGGATTCTGCCCACCTTGGCTCCCAACTCTCACACCCTTCCTGCCTGAACTGCCAATGTTCCTGACTCCTGGAGGTCTCTGGAAGGTGCAAGTATTTCATGGAAAGACTATTATTTTATATCCCTTAGCATGCAGTAGCTTATTTGATCCAATCCTGGAGAATCTCTTCCTGAAAATATGGACTAGAGGATATGGACTGGGATATGAGACATATCCCAGTTATATCCCAGGATATCGTCAAGTTCTGCCTCTGATCATTCCTGCTGCTTCCTTCTTCTGGAATTAATGTGGAAGAAGAGAAGTAGAAAAGTGACTTGTTCCACTGAATTACAATCGATTGTTCAATTTCTTGAGCTTTTTTTTTTTTTTAATTCTGGGAAATTTTTAAAAAACAGCACATAGCCAAATAACCAAGTATCCACCATCTAAAAATGACTATTCAAAAAGTATTTGTCAAATTTCTTCAATTTCTTAAAAATAAAATAAGCAACATATTGCTCATCTGAAGATGAAATCCCCTTGGTTCTCCATTCCAGATTTCATTTCCCCCCCACCTCAGCCGCAAGCTACCTCAGTCATAAATTTAGATTATTTCTGCCTAATCTATTTTATATTTATATGTATAAGCGTGTGTTAAATACATGTATCAGGAACAAATAAAAATTAAAAATTGAGCTTATTTAAATGGTGTCATACTGTACCTATTATTCTGCCCCCTGCTCTTCTCCTCTTTATGCTATACCACTGAGAGCTCTTTAAAAGTTAAGAATCATGTCTTATTTAATCTCTGCATCCCTGGTGGCCCTGTACATTCTGGATGCTCAATAAATCAGCAAGGAAAGAAGGAAGAAAGGAAGGTAGGTGGGTCAATAGGATCAGTCTTTGAGTCAAAAGTCTTTTGAGTCTTTCTCGTGTGGCTCCCAAATAGAAGTGAGGGTAATTAGATAGGCATTCTAAGTCCCCCATATCATGACTTCCTTGACTCTGAGAAGGGTTCACGTCCATTAGTGCAGACAGCCCCTCCACCATTAGTGCAGACAGCACCATCCTCTTCTCCCGGGAAGTCCCAGGCACCGCTTCAAGAAGTTCCAGGCCACACAGCTGCCTAATGTGCTTAGCTCCAGTGTGGCCCAACTCTCGCCGGTCATAAATCAACCCAGCCAAGGCTGAAGCCTGCATTACTCTCTATCTCTCAAAAACCCTCAAGGATTTGGGGGATTAGCTGCCAGTTCAAACACTTGTCTTCCCTCCTTTCCTTCTCCCGCTCCGTCTTTGTCTCCGGCAATCACAGAGCGCCTTTCTCGACGACTGTCTCTGCCTCGCTGAATGTCTTTCTCTCTGAGTGTCTCTCTGTCTCTGATTCAAATCTATGCCTTTCTTCTGCCCCTGCATCTACTTTCCTGCCTTCTTCCCACATGCCTCCCTGAGAGTAGCTGCCACCATAGATCCAGGGTCCTAGCTGGGTCATACATCTCTCCGTTACTGCTCTTCTCTCCCCCTCACTTTTAAGAATGCTTTTTGTAGTGGCTTCTACACAAACAGCTGTTGGAGCTTGTTTGAAAAAACCTCTGGGAGCAGATGCTCTGGCAGTCCTTCAGATTCTTCTTTGCTCTGCAATCTGAGATGGATTTGGGAAGAAATTCATTCATTCATTAACCCATTAAACAAGCATTTATTGAACTCCTATTATATGCCAGTCACCGAGGTGGACACTGGGAATATAGCAGTAGGTAAAATAGCGATTATGGAGTTGACAGTCTAATGGGGGAGACAGATATAAATTGAATAGCTGCTTAAATATATAATAACAAATGGTGATCAATACTATGAAAAAATGGTCCACAGTGCTCTGGTGATAATAATGTCTATAGAGTGTTTATCAGATAACTGGCATTATTGTAAGCATTTCAAAGACATTTATCTTTTTTTTTTTTTTTTTTGCAGAGGAAGACTCTCCCTAAGCTAATATCTGTTGCCAATCTTCCTCCTTGTAAGCATTTCAAAGACATTTATCTTTTTTTTTTTTTTTTTGCAGAGGAAGACTCTCCCTAAGCTAATATCTGTTGCCAATCTTCCTCCTTTTTTTTCTCCTTTTCCCACCTCAAAGCCCCAGTACATAGTTGTATGTTCTAGCTGTAAGTCCTTCTAGTTCTTCTATGTGAGCTGCCACCACAACATGGCTACTGACAGACAAGTGGTGTGGTCCCGAGACCAGGAAGTGAACCCGGGCCACCGAAGCGGAGCGCACTGAACTTGAACCACTAGGCCATCAGTCAGGGCTAGCTCTCTAATGCACTTAACAAAAAATTCCATTATCCTCTTTTACTTAGGATGAAACTGAGGAACAGAGTGCTTAAACCACTCGCTCATGGGCACACAGCTTGTGAGCGGGAGGGCCAGGATTTAAACATAACTTGGGGATTGGAGGAGCAAGAGGAGGGAAGCCTTCCTGAGGCCCAGTTTCCTTCCACATATGAATAGAATTTTCTTTCCCAAGATCACATAGAGAATAGGAGGTAGAAACAAGACTAGAATCCAGGCTTCTGAATCCCAAACGAATCCTAAAGTCAAATAGGTTGGAATATGACGGCTGGCTCTGGTACTAACACTATTAAGCCCCATGAGACTTCCCAGAAAGATAAAGAGGAGATGGTGGGAATAGACACTTCCTGCTAAGGTGGGCATGTAGGGGTGTGAGCATCTACCCCACAATATACTCGAGGATGGTAAGCCCCTTGAAGGAAGGACCATGTTATGTTCTCCATCTCATCCCCAGCACTTAACACTGTAATGCACGGTAGGTGCTTAATTGTTATTTATTGAAATATGAGTGAATGAATAAGTTGAACTAAATGTAAAAGAATTAAGTGAAAAAGGTAGAACAGATGGAAGTCCCATGTTTCTTCCAAGCTCGGGGTTTATGATTCCAATACTTCCTTTCTTTCCACTCTCATTAACACCAGCCAAGTGCAGAGAGATTCTCCAGGTATCTGGGTCAGCTTCCACCCCTTCTTTTCAATCTGCAGATCCAAAATGCTTTCCTGCTCTTTCATAAAACTGCCTTTTAAAATTTTTTCAGTTTTTGCTGATTCAATTAAGAGCTGAGTTTGATCTAGAAACCTTACCTCTTAAGTCTCTTTTGATAAAACAGTCCCCAGAGTACCCGTCTTTTGAAGCCCTTTTATGAGTTTCAGAGCTGAGTAAAATGCCGACCACTTTCAGGATAATTACACTGGAGCAAACATATTGTTCCTGGAATCTGTTTCCCAATCTGAGTAAACAGAGCCTGGTCTTTTTTATGTTCTTGTAATATGCACTGCCTTCTCCTTCATTTTTCTGTCAGAGCTGCCTGTGGGTTATTTAATCTCCGGACCAGGGAAGAGGGAAGGACTTGTTTGGAAAAACATCTTCCACAGGAAATTTGGCTATGAGGGGACCTTTGGCTGGACTGACTCTTGGCCATTTCTGGCACATTCAGCAGTTCTCTCTGTCCCACAGAGAGGACGGGGAAGCCAAAAACCACTCAGCAAACTTAGAAAAGAGTGAGGAACTAAATGTACCTACCAACTCAAGAGCCTTTAGGCTGAAACAATCAATTAAAGCAATGCCCACTGTTGCATCTTTTTTACAGGGATGTGTTGGATAAGGACACACACAGATGGGTTCTAGTCCCGATTCTGCCACTTAAATTAGCTGTCTGACCCTGGACATGTGACTTGAGCTCTAGTGGCACCAGTTTTCTCATCTGTGTAATGGGAATAATAATAGCATTTCTCTCAAATGCTTATTAGAAGAATAAAATTAGATAATACCTTCAGAACAGTGTCTGACATATAATAAGTGTCTAACAGATGATGATGATGATGATCTGTGGCATGCAAAGCACTGTCACATTCATGCTTGCACTTGATCACATTTCCTTACTCTCTTAGTAGAGAACCTGCACCAGAACCGTGTTCTTCTGACTCTCAGTCTCTATGCTCGTTTATTCTGGGTCTTTCCAAAAGAGTTTGACTTATTCTCTGTGACTCCCAGGACAAGGAGGTGGAAGCTACAGGAAGACAGATTTGGAGTCAATCTGTCCAAATATATTTGGACAGATATTTATTTTTTAAATTTATTTTTAATGGTCAAAGGTATCAAAAGTGTCTGTCTTCAAAAAAAGGAGTGTGTTTGGGGCCGCCCAGTGGTGCAGCGGTTAAGTTGACGCTTTGGCAGCCCAGGGTTCGCAGGTTCGGATCCCGGGCGCCTGCTGACACACTGCTTGTCAGCCATGCCGTGGCGGCATCCCATATAAAGTAGAGGAAGATGGGCACGGATGTTAGTCCAGGGCCAGTCTTCCTCAGCAAAAAGAGGAGGATTGGCAGCGGATGTTATCTCAGGGCTGGTCTTCCTCGCAAAAAAAAAAAAAAAGGAGTGTGTTTCCTGTCCCTCCCAGCACACGTGCAAAGGCTGGTCAGCCACCTGGAGAGGATGTTGTAAAGGGAAAACAGAAGTTAGACTTGGTGGCCTTCCAACTCTGAGAGTCTCAGTGTCTCATATGAACAGGAAGTGTCTATTTCTGCCAGCCCTCCACCCCCACACTCCTCATTATTTTTCCGGGAAATCCCACGAGGCTTAAGAGTTTTATTTGCAGATCCAGCCGTCACACTCTAGCCTATTTGACTTAAGAACTGGATTTCTTTGGGATTCAAGAGGCTGGATTCTAGCACTATTTCGCCTCCTATTCTCTAAGTGATCTTGGGAAAGAAAATTCTGTAGTTTGTGCCTGCCCGGCGCCAACTCCCATTCTCTGGTAACAGTTCCTCCCTTTCCTTTTGGGGACCACTCCTCTCCTTCTCGCACCCCATGGGGCTCTAGTGAGAGTGTCTCCTCTCCATGGTCAGCACATGACCCAAGTGTTCCGGCTCCCTGGCTACAGTAATTAGTTTGGAAATGGGCATCTGATTCAAGTCGGACCAATCAGACTCCATCCAAACACTTTTGCTAGAACTGTTGAGAAAGAGGTGCTCTTCCCTGGAGGCTGCTAAGCTGGTAACATGCAAGCCTGGATGTTCTGGGATCTGCCACACGGGGAGAGCTTGCCTGAAAATGAGGTCAACACAGAAGAAAGCAAAGCTAAGAGGTGGTGAGAACAAATCCTGATGACATCATTCAAATGCCTGGATCAACGGTACCTGAAGTTTGACCCTACAGCTAGTGCTTGCAGTTATGCTAACCAATAAATTCAGGTCGTGTTTGATTTTTAAATTTTTGGTTATTGCATTTATTTATTTGTTTGTTTTTTCACAGATGCATTTGACTTGGATTCCTACCACCTGTAACCAAGAGTTCCAGCCAACACCTATCACGGTACACTGAAGTGAGGATGGAAGACTTCCTATAGAAGGTGAGTCTTGAGCTGCAGTCTTCTTTGTATCAAGGGATACCTAGTAAAATCCTTGGTAAAGACTGTTAATTATTTAATGTGTCACTCTGTGCAGAGAACTATTAGGGTCTTAACTGCAGCCATCAATGCCTCACCTAGAGTGAAATTTGGGACGACTTTAATCACTGTCACAGTTATCTCTTATACTCCATTTGCATAACTCTAGTTTTTACTACCATTTCCAGGAATTACACCTCCCCCCTTTTTTAGAGAATGAAATGATCATTCATCCACCAAATATTGAAAGCACCTACTATGTGCCAAGTGTTATAACAAATTCTGTTTGGAATACAAAGGCGTGTAATACATGAAGAAGCTCACAGTAAAACCAGGAGGCAGCATTTATGGTGAACTTTCATGTAACCAACCCAATGTGCCTGGAGTTTTACTAAATTTTTTTTAACTCACAATAATACTTTCTTTCCTATTGATTTGGAAACAAACTACCACAAACTTAGTGGTTTAACACACACAATACAGTTCTGGGTGTCAGAAATCTGAAATGGGTTTCATTGGGTAAAATCAAGGTGTCAGCAGGGCTACATTCCTTCTGGAGGCTCTAGAAGAGAATCTGATTCCTTGCCTTTTCCAGCTTCTAAAGTCTGCCCGCATTCCTTGGCTCGTGGCCCCTTCCTTCTTCTTCAAAGCCAGCAGCTTAGCATCTTCAAATCTCTCTCTCTCTAACTCTAACACTCCTGCCTTCTTCCTGTAAGAACCCTTGTGATTATACTGAGCCCACCTAGATAATCCAGAATAATCTTCCCATGCCAAGATCCTTAATTTAATCACGTCTGCAAATCTCTCTTGCCATGTAAGGTAACATCTTCACAAATTCGAGGGTTTAGGATGTGGACGTCTTTGGGGGACCACTACTCTGTTTACCACAAATACAAAGAAGTAAGTATTATTATTATTACCCCATTTTACAGAGAGAAAAACTAAGGCTTAGAGAGTTTAAAGGAATCCTCCTGATAACTAGTAAGAACCTCACTAAGATTCATACCCAGGGGGGCTGATCTAGAGTCCACATGCTTATTCACTGTTATTTTCCCTACCAACACAAACAATCATGGATTTTAAAGTCACACAGATGTGAACAAGTCACTTAACTATCCTGTGCCTTAGTTTTGTCATCTGCAAAATGGAGCTAATGGTTTTATGTTTATGAACATTTGATGTTGTGCATGTGGCACTCTTAGCGCTGTGGCTGGCACATGGTAGGCACTCAATATGTGGCCACCATTCCTAAAACTGTTATTCAAGGTGAAGATGGCAGGAGCCTGAAGAGACAGATTCAGTGCCCTTGAATGGGGAGGGGGTCCTGTCCAAGGAGAAAATGCTCACCTTTGGCTCAGAGGAGTTGGGTCTCCAAAAGCAGCTGTGGAGCTCAGGTGGGGTGACACTTTCTGCTGGCTTTTAGAACACAGGTGAGAAGACACCTAGCCAGTTTCAGACATCTGGGGGAACAAGCCTAGGGCCAAACAAGGCTGGGAGGTGGGGCTCTCATTGTGGATTGTGGTGAAATGAGCAGATAAAAAACTTACCGCCCTCCCCGACAACTTTCTCTGATCCTTAACAACTAGCATGTCAACTCAGCACTCCAAACAAATTATTGGCCAGGCCCCACTTTGAGAGAAGGTACTTGGGAAGCACCCCCACACCTCTGCTGCCGAGTGCTACCCACCCACCCTTGTCCCTTGCTGAGCTGATTTGCTGCGGGGGCCATCTGACAACAGAAGGACAGCAGGATTTATCACTGTCCTAACTTGTCCATTTGTCTTTGGCTAGGGGGAACTGACAGGGGAGTTTCCAGGGACCGCACTGAAGCGTGCACGAGTTCTTGACAGAGACACATGGCGGTGATTACACGCGGCGTTAGGCACAGTCCCTGCAAGGCACGGCTGCCCCAAGTCCTCTCCTGAGCACAATCTCAGACTGGCTCTACAGTCTCCTTCGCTTCCAACTCCTTTTATAAATTACATGTGGGGATAGAGAAGGGGTTGGTAGGAGGTGCACAGAAGGCCAGAGGCAGGGCTCCTCTCCCCAGAGGCTGAGACGGGGGTTCCCTCTGTTGGCACAATTGAATGGGGCAGCCTGGAATGATCTTCTTCGTCACCAGCTTCCTGCCCTAGGACACAAAAGCCTTCATTCCATCCTCAAACATGAGACTCGAAGCGAGATCTCTCTGAGAAAGGGAGCCTGGTGCCACAGTATGAAGGACTGACAGAGAATTTCCTGAGACAAAAAAGAAGATGGAATTTCGGAGATTTTCATGGCCATAAACTCCAACTCCTGAGCTAAGGTTTGAGAACTCCCCTGTCTCCGTCAGGTATTTATCTGGCATTTGCTTACACACCTTCCTTGACAGAGGGCTCACTACTTCTTGGTGCAGCTTATTCCATTCTTGGGCAGCTTTGACTCTTAGAAAAGTGCTTCGGATTGAACTGGAATCTGTCTCCCAGCGGCTGCATTCAGCCTTTCAGTCTATTTTCCCAACCACAGTGTTTCTCCAAGAGTCACCTCTTGTATGAGAATCATCTGGGGAGCTCATTAAAATGCACGTACCTGGGCCCAACTCTGACCTGGGGAATCAGAATATCTGAGGTAGGGGCCTAGGAATCTGCATTGATAAGGATGCCTGATCTGTAAGATAAGAGTTGTAGGCCCCTGAAATGAATTGGAAGGGTGCCCACAAGCAAAGAATGTCCAAAGGGAAAGCCAGGAACCCAGGGGACAAACTTCTCCAGCTTATCAAACTCTGCCAGGGTGGGGCTGGATGGGGAGGAAGCCACATCTGATAGGGATGAACTAACCAGGAAATCCCAAATAATAGCTAACACTTACTAACTGTTAAAGGCTTTGGCATAACCCCTTTATGTGTAAGCACTACAATCGTATCCATTTAACAAACAAGGAAACTGAGGCTTAGAGAGGTGACTTGCCCAAAAGAATACATACGGGAAGTGGCAATGCTGAGGTTTGTCTGACTCCACAGCCCTGACTGCCATCTGACAACCTGATGGGAGCCCCAGATCTCTTCCTTTAACTCAGTGAACAAAGTTACTGTCATTTCACTGTGGAACCAGTTTTCACTCTCACCTCCTAGGAGAGAGAGATCTCTCCAGGGGCTTTTGAGAAGTACCAGCCAGTCCCCCAGGAAGACAGGGCTACCTGAGGCTTCCAGGTGATGATTCTGGCCCTGGGGAACAGCGCAGACTCTCAGGGAGCAGTCTTCCTTCCCTAGGCTGCTCACCTCACCTGGTCACTCCTCCTGTCAGGCCCACCCCAAACATTTGCAGGACCTGAGCAAGACTATAAATGGAGGCCTACATATCACATGTCTGAACCGTTAGAATTTATAAATTAAGGTAACAAACAGTAAAAAAACACATGTTCTATCTTACTATCTTGACAAATGTTCTTTCATTGTGGCCTGAAAGGTCAAGTTCAAATTTAGAATTTGAAGGAGCTCCTCCCTGGAAGGTGGTGATGTGGGGAGAGCTGGCCCCCAATCCTGGCTCTTGGCACGGCCCCCATCCCTCTCCACACCCGGCTCTGCCCCACACCCTGAAGGCCTCGTGCACATGTGTGTGGACACCACAGCCTACTCATCCCAGCTCTGTCCACGTGCCCTGCAAACAGCTGCCCCTTGTCCCCCCCAGGGCTGGGCAGTCATTTTGGGGAGCTCCGTCCTGCCCTGCCTGCTTGGGTCATGGCCCCAGTCCGGCTGCCTCCGCCCACTGAATCCATTTGCAGCAGCAGCTAATCATGGGGGCTGAGATGGGAGAGGACTCAGGACGCGGCAGCTCCTCTGGCCTCCTACATTCGTATGCCACTCAGCTGCCTGGGGGCTGCAGTCCCTGCTCTCAGCCTGGCACCAGGGCTGGCAGGAGAGGCTGGGAGGCAGCCCGTCCCACAGCAAGTGGAGCATGGGGCAAGGAAATGAAGTCTTGAGCTATTGCTCCAGGCTGCAAATGAGAGAGAGAGAATCTTGTACTTTAGGCAGGGAAGGAGGTCACCTAGATCATGAGATCATATCTGCTTCACATTTCACCTGAAATTTGGCTATTCAATCTTATCATCTTTGGATTTTAAACATATTATGATGCATCTCACTTGGGGATGATATCAGCTTCAATCCTCCAAGTCAGCGATCATCAAAGTGCCATCTGGGCTGGCAGCAATAGCTTCACCTGTTGTTAGACATGCAAACTCCAGGGCCCCAATCTGATCTGCTGGATCGGAAACTCTGGAGGGGGTTCCGGTGCTCTGTGTTGAACAAGCCCTCCCGATGGTTCCAATGCTCACTGAAGCCGAGAACCACGGATGTAGGTGATGCGGTCATTGATTCAGAGCAGAGGAGCAATTCTATGAGAGCCATGTTCATCAATATGTATTAATGCAACAAATATTTATTGAGAGCCAAACACTGTATCAGGCACTAGGGATTCCAGATAGAGTTTCTGCCCTCCAGTTGTTCACAGTCAGTCTCAGGAGCAGGCAGGTAAACAGACCACTACAATAGGATGTGACAGACGCTAACACAGGACAGGTGGAGGGTGCTATGCAGTGAAGGAATGTCAGATAATATTCCCAGAGGCAGCTCTGCCTCCACAGAAACTTGGAGAGGCAGGGATTGTCAGATGCAGAGTGGAGCACCATAAAGTTCCTAGCGACAAAGGCTCTCTCTTTGGCCAAACATTAGTGAGGCTCCTCCGAGCCCTCTTCTTAACTAGGCCTCAACCTTTGCCCCCATCCTGTCTTTGGTCCACCCAGTTCAGTCTTAGCAAAGAATCCTGCTAAGTCATCCCCTTACCCTTGAGATCTGATCACCCTTGAGATCTGATCAGATTCCTCATCCCTCTCACCCTTGGTGTCTTAGCCCTTGACCTGCCTTTAGCAAGAATCCTGTTGGGCCAGTTTAGCAAGAATCCCCCTATCCTTGATGCCCTCTCTTAGTAATTTTCTGTCCACCGACCCCCTCACTCTGCTCAATGGCTATAAATCCCCAGCTGCCTTTGTTGTGTTGAGAGTTGAGCCCCATCTTTCTCACTTACTGCAGTACTCCTATTGCAATTGTCCTGAATAAAGTCTTCCTTACCAGTTGAAGTATCAGAATAAAATTTTCTTTAACACTGGACAGGGGAGCAGTTGTGCAGAGGCCCAGGGAGAGGAAAGAACGTGGCCTGGCCTGTTCAGGCCCTTAGTATGGCTCCCATGTTAGAGCAGAGTGTGAGTGAGGATCACTCAGGGAGGTGAGCCCGGAGAGGTAAACAGGGCCTGTGAGGCTAGCCCAGAGCTTAGGGTTTGTTCTGAAGGCAGTGGAAAGCAGGGGGAAGTTTTAAGCAGAAGAGTGATATGATTAGGCTTTTATTCCAGAAAGATCTCCCTGGCAGGCTGCCTCATGGTGAACAGATTGGGGAGCCCAAGCCTGGAACCCCCAGAGAGCAGTGAGGAGACTGCTATCCCCAGAGGAGAAGAGATAGTGGACAGGACTGGAGGAGGGCAGGTGGCTAGAGAGAAGTAGACATCTTTGAGTAGACATCAAGTTAGAGAGCAGACCATGCATCAAAATCACTAGGGAGAAATTTTAAACACACTCTTGCCTAGTCCTTTATCAGAACCCTGAATCAGAAACTCAGGCATCTGTATAGTCAGCCCCTGGTCAGTCAGCTGCAGCCAGGACTGAGAATCACTGAGGTAGGAGGTGAAGAGACCAGGCTTAGTGACAGGTTGATGGGGAGGGCAAGGGTGAGGGAGAGGAGAGAATGTGTGTGGTGGCGTGTCCCCCAGGAGTCTGTGAGAATCACTGGAGGTGCCAGTCACCACATGTTCAGAAGGTGAATCACGGGACTGGAGTGGGTGGTCAGGGGCTGAAAGCTTTATCCTCTTCTTTCTAGGTGTGAAGGAGATGCCGGGTTTTGAGGAGGCTAAACCTCACATGATGAACCATTTGATTAAAGGGGTTGAATTAAGACTCATTCATTCACTCCTTCATTCATTCCAGAACTGTTTGCTGAGCACCTACCATGGGCTGGGTGCTGTGCTAGGCGCAGGGATACAGTGGTGAGCAGACTCGGAGACAGTCCCAATCTAGTGGGTGAGGCTGCCTTTATACAAGCAATGACTCTGATAAATGTAAAATTACAACCATGCTGTCATGAGGGGAAAATACTTAGAGAACACATAATAGGGGATGTGACCCAGCCTGGAGGGTCTGGAAGTCTTCCCTAAGACAGTGTCACCTGACCCAAGGTGCAAAGGATGAGTAAGAATTAGCTACGCTAAAAGGGAGGAGGGGGCTACAGGCCGGACAGCATGTACAAAGACCCCGGGCTGGTGGCCTTTATCCTCCCGTGTTCGGCTCTTCACAGGTATGTGGGCCCAGATTCTCCAGTCTGCAGGAGAAGCCTCCTCAGGTAGCAGCCCCTGACACCCCTTTCTGAAAGCCCACTTTGGAACTAGTGCTAGCAGAATACCCCACGTTTCCCATGAGAGAGAGTTCGCTGGTGGCCTCCCACAGGCTGGCAGGACGGGCCCAGATGTGTGAACCGAGACAACCTTGCAGCGAGGTCATCCTCTGTCTCCGCTGGGGGAAGTGCTTCCTGACAGCTGCTCTGAAGCGATTCTCCTTCAATTTCCATGTTATAGCTCCTTGTTCCCTCCTCAGCGGGAAGCTGTGTCTCCAAAGAAGTCAGGCTGACATTGCAGGCTGCAATTACCATGCCTTTCTCCTGGCTGAGATTTCCTGGTCATCTCCCACATTTGGTGCTGTTAAGTGTCTGTGCATTCTATTGCACAGATATTTATCAAGCATCTGCTGGGTACTACGGTGGATGGGGATGGATATGAAGAAAATTTGGCATGGCCTTTCCATCGCCCAACTTGCAAGTGACCCCACACAACCAAGCCACAAATGTTTGTAGAGTAGGAACAAGGAATCAGGTTTATGTGTATTATTTAAAGCCTGAAGGTACCCATAGCAGAACTGAATATTGCAACATATCCATCTAAAATTGCTAGGCAGAAGGCAGGAGAGTTAAGTGAGCTAATCGTCATCAATCATACTAAGAAGTCAATAGATAGTCTAGAGTTCATAAATCAAGGAGCACAGGGAATAAAGCTTTGACAGGAACCACCAGAGTATGATGATGAAGAGCATTTAGGTGTCTGCAGTCAGACCTCCTGAGCTGAAATCCCATTTCTGTTGCTTACCAGCTCTGTAGCCTTGGACATAGCACTTAACTTCTCTATGCCTTAGTTTTCCCATCTGTCAAATGGGCGTGATAATGGTACCTACCTCCTGGGGTTGTGGTGAGCACCCGTGGAAACAATGTACATAAAAGGTTTAGCACAGGGCTTAGCAGGTGGCAAGCACTCAATGAATGTTCGCCAAAACTGAAAGCAGAACAGTTAAAAAAATGTTGGTCTCTGGGGAACAGGACACTGGGTGGGGCCAGGGGGGCGGCAGTGGAGTGTGAGACAGTTGTTTTTTGTTATAAGTTCCCTGAATTATTTCATTTTGTAACCATATGCATGCATCACATTCCCAAAAATAAAATTTTTAAATATATATAAAAACTGGGTGATTGCTACAGCAAACTGGCTGTTGACTGAAGCTTTCTGGCTTGAGTGTCTCCACTTCTGCCACATTCAAACTCCTCCTCTCCCTGCCCATTTTCCTCCTCAGTCTCCCTCCCGCTTGTTCCTTTGCTTTCTGTTTGTCTGGGAGGTAGGAGACCTGGGTTCTAGTCCCCAGTTTCTTCTATGAATCTGTGGAGTTTCCTTACCTTCATAATGAAGGGGCTGGATCAAATCAGGAGTTGAAACTTCCAAGGCCCACAGGGCTGCAGTAACAACTTGGCCTCAGTGACCACTCAGCCCAGCTTGTTATGGCCATGCGGGAAAGCAGGCCCAGTGTTGCCAGATGTTGCAATTTAAGAGAAGCTGGGAGTGTAGATTTTTATATAAAATGCATGCTTTTACAAAATATCATGTGAGCCTAGGCTGTAAAGAATCAGTTACTCTCATACATTGCTGGTAGGAGTGCAGAGGATTTGACCCCTGTAGTGGGGAATTTGGCAATATCTTTCAAGACTGAAGAGTGCCTACACTTTGATCCAGCAAATTCTACTTCTAGGAATTCCCCCTGAAGATTCACTTCCACACTACAGAACAAGATACACACAAGATATTCATTACAGCATTTTTTTAATAGCCCCATATGGAAAACAACTCCAAATGTCCACCCATAGGGAACTGTTTGAACCTTGGTTTGTTCACACCATGGAATACTTAGCAACCAGAAAAAAGAAGGGATAATTTCTATGTATCCATATGGAGTGATCTCCAGGATCATTTACGTGAAAAAAGCGAAGTGTCGCACGGTGTATAGAAAAGTGCGCCTCAAACTCAAATACCCCAGCTGAGGACAGAGGGCATTTGCAAATCCCACTGCATTGGCTCCCTCCTCACTCTCTCCGCAGCTGGGGGTATGGGGCAGTGGAGCTCCCAAAGTGTGTGTGTGTGCGTGTGTGTGTGTGTGTGTGTGTGTGTGTGTGTGTGTGTTTGAACCTGTGCACTCCGGCCTCCCACAGTAAGTGACAGGGACTTGTTTACTGCAGAGCTCCTACAGGGACAAGCACTGCCCGGAGGGCAAACCCGACATCCCATTAGAACAGCCTAGGGAAGTCTTGCTAGTGTAACTTTGCAGAAAGAGTGTTGGACTTGGATTCCAATAGTATTAGGTTCTAATACTAGATCCGCCCCTAACAGCCCTAAGGACCTTTCTCCTCCCTTCCACCTAATACAATTCCTATTTGTGTTCATTTCTATAATGCCTTTTCCACCACTAGACTGTGAGCCCTGTGAGACTGTGATTGATCTGTTTGCCCACCACTGAATCTCTAGCACTTGCCATAGAGCCTGGCACGTAGTAGGTTCTCAGTAAATGTCTGTTGAATATATGACTAAAATGAATAAATGGGTGATGTCATAAAGAACTGAGCATAGTGCCTAGGCCTGCTTAGTGTTCAATTACAGGTAGTAGTAGTTTACTTAATGTTAGGGTGATGGTGATTACAAATTGTATGACCTTAGGCAAATTAATGAAATCCCTGAGCCTTAGTTTCCTCATCTGTATCATGGATGCAATAATACTTATTTCTAGGTATTGTTGTGAGTATTAATGAGATAACATATACAAATTATTCAGTGTATGTCTTGGCACATAAAAGATAATAAATGGTGGTTATTACTAGAGAGAAGAAGCATAAAATAAATAAACAGAAGAATCAGGCAAACCCTTTGATTGATGTTGCAATGTGAAGAGCAATGCATGAAGAGGCTCTCTGTGAACCTTCCACTGTCCTCTTCCTTAGGGTAGCCACACATTCTTCAACAAGTGCTGGCTGAGCAGATACTATGTGCTGGGCACCGTGCCAACTGCTAAGAGTAGTATCAAAGAATGAGGGATTAATGAATAAGTCTCTTTCCAGGGTGAAGAAAATGTTCTAAAATTGATTGTGGCAGTGGTTGCACACAACTCTTTGACTAGACTGAAAACCACTGAATTGTACAATCTAAGTGGGTGAATGAATCATATGGCATGTGAATTATATCTCAATAAAGCTGTTATAAAAAATGAAATGAACAATAGATCTGAATGACTTTGGGCAAGTCACTTCACCTCTCTGCTTCAGTTTTCTCTTCAGGAAAATAGGAAAAATAGTAGAACTTACCTCATAGGGTTTTGGTGAGGACTAAAAGAGATAATGTTGGTAAAGTGCTAGCTTAGAGTTTGGTATGTAGTAAGAGCTCTGTAACTGTTAGCTAACATCATCACCATCATCTTTATTAATACGTATATGCTAAAACAGAAATTACACAAGCAGTATGGGAAAAAGAGGAGGGGGCTCTTAACTCCACTGGGTGGAGAAGGGAGGAGTCCGTGAAGAGGTGAAGGAGGAGGAGATGACGTCTAAGAGTAAGAATTCATCTGCACAGAAGGATGCGAAGGGTAGCCCTGGAAGGCGGAACAGCATGAGCAAAGGCATGGGGGTGAGAGACAACATGGTTACGCTAAGGAACTAACTAGCAGTTTTGCACAAAGTACAAAGTCAGCAACTTGAACTTTATTGTGAAGACAATGGGGAGACCCAGCACGAAGCAGCTTGGGAAGTTTGCATTGCAGAATAGTCGCTAAGTGGGGAGGATGAATTTTAAGGGATGCAGGGCTGTAGTGGCAGAGGAGTTAGGAGACTATTGCAACAATTCAGGTGAGAGATGATAAAGGCTTTAACTTGGACTTTAAGATTAAGGTATCAGAGGGGGCAGCCCGGTGGCACAGCGGTTTAGGTCGTGCTGTGGCAGCCCGGGGCTCGTGGGTTCGGATCCCCGGCATCGGTGGATGCACTGCTTGTCAGCCATGCCGTGGCAGAGTCCCACATAAAGTAGAGGAAGATGGGCACGGATGTTAGCCCAGGGCCAATCTTCCTCAGCAAAAAGAGGAGGATTGGCGACGGATGTTAGCTCAGGGCTGGTCTTCCTCACACACACACACACACACACAAAGATTAAGTTATCGAGGCCAGGGCTCCTTCAATCATAAGGGGCAGAGACTCACTCATAACTTCAGGGAAAAGGTATATAGCAGGAAACCTCACAGAAGCCATAGGGCAGGGATCCAGGCAGACATCCCAGAAACCAGGACTGGAACTGGAAAACCTTATCTTTGAGCTTTCTCTCTTAGCATCTCTGCTCCTTGCACCTCTGCTCCATTGTCTTCTTTTGACAGCTGCACTTCCTGGGCTACTCATGGTTTCTGCTTTCCCATAACTTCTCCTTGTGTGTGGCCCAAGAGTAATCTCCACCCTAATGCTGAACTTCCACCTTCAGGGACCACCACCAGCTGCCTTCTTCCCTCAGTGCCACTTGATTCCAATTTCTGAGATGGAATCTTAGTGGCTCTGCTCATCCTTTTGATCCAGGTCAGGCAAATCATAGGCCATGGGCCAGCCCATAGATGAGGGTAGGGGCCAGTCCACAAGCTAGAGAATTTGGCCATTTGAGGTAGCAGGGTTCTGATCAGAGATCCTTCTTGCAGGCACCTGAAGTATGTCTCATATAGTAGGCCTAGAGGGGAAGGGATAAATTTAAAATTTATTAGGCAATAAAATTAGCATTATTAGGTAATTGTTTGGATGTGGGAGGTGAGTGGAGTGGAGGCAAGGATGATGTCAGGGGTTGGCTTGGGGAACTGGATGATCTCTCAGCTCCACTTTCCTCTATGTTGGTGCTGTTGTCTGGTTCTCAAGAAGCTTCTCCACTCAATTCAGCCAGTCTCAGCAGAAAACGGATGGCTCTCTCACACTGGGAAATGTGAGGAGGGTTTAGTAAGAGGCCAATGGGACAGGGTACAAGGTAACCACATGGGACAGGGCAGTACCTGGGGGCTAGAAACAGCGGTGTGCCGTCCAGCCCTAGGCCTGGAGGGTAATGGGAGGGGCAGTTATCAGAATCCAGAAAGGGAGGCCTGCCTGACCCGAGCTGTGGCCTTTAGTGGTGGACACAGCCAGCCTATGGCAACACTGCAGTAAAGAAGCTGGGAAAACAAACACCCTGACCTGGCTCTTCTCTCTCCCTCTGAAATCCTGTCCTGGCTCTCCAAGCACCAACCCCAACAGGAAGACAGAGAGCAAGGAAGCCCATTGATGTATTCCATGTAGCCAATCCTCTCAGCAATCCGAGCTGGAAGAGGACACTACTTCCGATAACCTCCACATAAAAACCACAGAATTGAAACGCGGTTGTTGTAATTTGCTTTGGGTAGGTCAGGTATCCATCCCTGGACCAATCAAGATAGCAGAAGGTGATAGCGTGCTCTGATTGGCTAAGACAGAAGCTGGGCGGAGTCAGCTCTGATCTAACCTCCCAGCTAAGACTCGGAAAGTAAATCTAGGAAAATCAGTGTGTTAACTGACCAGATAAAAAGAACAGATGTCCAGTACTGCCCATAACGGGGTTCGTCGAGGAGTTTTGAGTGGGGGTTTGCTGTTCCTGCTGGACGGATTAGAGGGAAGAGACCAGAGTGCACTGGTGAGTGGGTGAGCCCAGCCACAAGGGATGGAGCTGCCCGCTCTCCAGGCTTCCGTTTCCCAGCAGGCACGAATCTTCACCTTCTGTGGCTCCAGCGCTCACCAGCAAGTTGTTAACCAGCAAGTTCATTCTTCTCATCAAGAGTGCAGATCCCTCGTCGCCAGTAAAGACCACCAAGCCTTGTTTTCTGAAACCATTCCTTGAAGTTAGACCTAGACGAGACCTCTCTGGATCTACTGAAGTTTGCTGGAAGGTGCCACCTAGCGGAACACCAGGTGACCTGCCATTTAGACAAACAGAAACCTAAGGAGGGTTTTAGAGCCCAAGGCCATTGAGCAGTGGTTCGCTCAAACTTGGCTGCTGCCACCTGGGGATGGCTGAGTCCTGCCCTCAGAGGTTCTGGCTTTTGGTCTGGGGTGCGGGGTGAGCATCCAGAGTTTTAAAAGGTCCCCAGGGGCTTCTACGTGCAGCCAAAGTTGAGACCACTGGATTATAGAGTATCCAGTGCTTGATTTTACAGAGGTGCCCACAGACGGGAGCCACCTTTCCAAGAGTCTGACTCCTAGGAAGCCCCCTTTCCTCTGCACCCCACCACCTCCTTATTTGTGTTTTTGTACAACTTTTTTCCTTTGTGCAAAAATGAAAAGTAGTTGAACAGGAAGCACTCTCGTTTTCCAAGCCCTGATATTTATTTTAGTGGCAGTGCCGGGAGGATGGCTCCCTATGCACCTGATATTTGCATCTGACCCTTCTGACTAATTCTCTGTTTGAGATGTACCCTCCCAGTGACTCAGTGTATTTACTCTCTGGGATTGATGGCCTTCTCTGTCTGTTCTTTCAGAACGTCTCCTACTAGAGGCACCTTCCACATCCACTGTCTTGATTCAATGGCATTCCTTTATAGTTGGCAGGTTTGGTTTAATTGGCATCTCATTGTGGAAATGACAAAGTAGACTCTAAGAGAGAGAGGCAATTTTCTGTTTAGAGGTCATTTCAAATAGGCATCCTGCAAATCTTTTCTTTTTATTCAAACTAGGAGCTGAAATGCCACTAAATGCACACACTGGACTGAACCACTTGAGTGGCGTTCCATGTCTGGCTCCCCTTCTCCCATCCTACCTTGCAAGATTGAGTCCCAGAATTTTAGAATTAAAAAAGACTTCAAAGAGCATCTGGTTCAACAGTTTTATTTAATGCAACCAGAATCTGTATTTATCTAGCCATCTCTAATTCCTGCTACCACATACACTCATGGACCCATGCATGATAAATCTGATGCTCAGAGAATTTCAGCAACCTGTCTGAAGCCACACAGGAATTTAAGATCCAAGTCTGGACTGATCCAGGCTGATTAGAGCCAGGTGGGGAAATTTCAGCTCCAGGACTTCTGTTCTCTTCCTCTGTATTAGAACTTTGAGCCTTGTTAAATGGCCAACCTGGTAGAGACAGCAATTTGGGTCATTGACACCAGTGTTAATGAGTTTCCTGAGTGCAGGTTTTAAAGAGACGAGTCCTTGATTGATTAATTGATTCATTCATTCATTTCCCAGATCTTTGTTGAGAACCTGTTTTGGGCCAGGCACTGTACTAGGCATTGAGGATATGCTGGAGAGGAAAAAAACCCAGGGTGTCTGTCCTTGTGGGGCTTATGGTCCATTGGAGACAGATATCAAACAATCACCCAGTAACCGTAAACATGGTGATTGTTAAGGAAAGGCATTACTAAGACGTCACATAACTGGGGAGCTTAGTCTGTTCAGGGAGGTCAGGCAGGCTTCTCTGAAAATGTGTGGTGATCTTGATGATCTCCGAGGAGAGGAGGAGCAAGAAGGATTTAGACCTGCAGCAGACACAGAAGTCCAACACCCATAGCTTCTTGACTTTTGCTTAGGGCTAAGCAGACCTCTCTCTCACCAGCCTGGAAATTACATCATTACAGAGGAAGATTATCCCTATTTTGCAGATGAGGAAACTGAGGCTCAAAATAGCGAAGGGACTTGGCCAAAGTTGAAGAGTGTTGGAGGTAGCCTGACATGCAGACCAACACCTCCTGATTTGCTGATCTGTTCTACTTTCACGCCCCCTCAGCTCAGGGGCAGGCCAGACCTAGCCTTAACAAACGGGTATATCCCTTAACAAATGGGGTCAGCAACAAAAGACCCTAAGAAAGCCAAGGTGAGCACATCTAGTAGGAGAGGTTTTCACACCCTCATCAGGAAGGCTGAAGGCCTGCACCTGTCGCCTCTCTTCTAGTTGACTCTTCTTGCTGAAGTATGTCTCAGGGGACCTTGAAAGATCTGCCTATTACTGACGACAAGATGGAAAACTGAAGAGTGAGCAAGAGAATCAACAGCTCGTTAAAAAAAAAAAAAAAAGGAAGTAAGGGTGGGAAGATGGGGGAAGAGAGGAGATGCACATCACTCATCAGATGTATATATTAAACCCTTTCTGTGTGCCAGGCCCATCTGTTCCAGGATGTGGGGACATAGCAGGGAATGAGCAGACGAGGCCTCTGCCCCATGCAGCTGACATTCTCTTTGGAGGAGCTCAATAATAAACAAGTAAATAAGCAAATAAATAAGATTACGGCCAAAAGCTATATGCACTACGAAGAAAACATAGCAGGATGTAAAGTACCCGAGAGAGCACTTCAGGTGGGCGGTCAAGGAGGGTCTCTGTGCGGAGGTGACATTTAAGCTGAGATCTGAAGGATGAGAGGGAGCAACAACGGAGGACGATCATTTCTGGCAGAGACAAGGGCTAATTCAAAGGCCTGGGAGCTGGAGTCAGCCTAGTGTGTTCAAGGACCAGGAAGGAAGTGGGTGTGGCTGGTTTGGAGTGAGTGACAAGGAGAGTGAGAGATGAGATTGGGGAGGCCCAGGCCAGAGCCAAAGGTTTTTGCTATGCAACTGAAATACTGTTCTTATTGGTGTTAGACTTTTATTTCACCTGCAAGTACTAGTTACATTAAGCCAGCATCTGCAGTCAGCCCTTTATATACATTATCTAATTTACTGTCCACAATAGGCCTAGGATGGCTCAGTCTGAAGGTAAAATTTCTTGTTCAATTTCAATCAATGACCAGATCAGTTTCCCCAGGAAAACAGCCAGAGCTAAGGTGCTGCTCACATGTCTCAAATGGTATTGTCTCAGTGAATGGGATAAAGCCCCAAGAGAATGCCCCCACCCCATGCCTGGTGCATCCAACATTGCAGAGAAGGTGATCAGAGAGTCCTGGGATTAGAGCTGGGTTCGTGAGCCAGAGTTCCCACTGAGGGCTAACCGGGGGGTGTGCAGCTTTGATCAAGTCACTCATGTAAGACACAGGAAAAAGCTCAAATCCAATTTTGTGCAGAATCCTCTAGGGAGCTGGAAAAGGGGGTGGAGAGGAGAAAGACACTGAAGATTTTCCCATATATGACCTCAGCTGCTCTACTTCACGCAGCTGGTAATTATTGAGCACCTACTGTGTTCCAGGCCTGAGAAGGACCACAGCTTAGCTTCCCAGGGTTGAGCCAGAGTATGGCTTGAAATCCATGTGCCCTGGCTCCACTAGTGCTGCTTTGGCCCAAGGAGAGGAGGGCACCCTTTTTGCAAATTCCTCCACCTGGAAAGAGCACCGGTTTTCTGATTCCCAAAAAAGAGAAGTACGTGCTAGCAGAGGCAGAGTGGACTGTGGAGGACCAAAAATACAAAGTTCCTCATTGCTTGGAGCTCACATTCTAGAGGGCAAAACCAAAATGACACCTGTTTTGAAGAAAAATCAAGCAAATGGAGATACTGGGGGTGCTCTTTGATATTTTTAGATCAGCTGGTCAGGGAAGCTCTCTCTAGGTGACGTTTGATTTGGTTTCAGAGAGATGGGAGGGAGAAAACCAAGCAAAGGTTTAGAAGAAGAGATTTATAGAATGGCACAGCAAATTTGCAAAGGTCTTGAGGCCATCAACTTGGTGCATTTGAAGAATACAGTTATATGCCACATAACGACTCTTCAGTCAACAATGGACTGCATATACAATAGTGGTCCCATAAGATTGTACCACATAGCTTAGGTGTGTAGTAGGCTGTACCATCTAGGTTTGTGTAAATGCCCTCTCTGATGTTCACACAATGAGGAAATCGCCTAACACATTTCTCAGGACATACCCCCATTGTTAAGCAATGCATGACTGTATATCAAGAAGACCAGTGTAACTAGAAGGGAAGGAGGGAGGGCAATATCTAGAAGGTGGGTCAGACCATGTAGGGCCTCACACGCTGTGGTAAGGATACTCATAGATTATTCTAACATGAAGAGAAGTCATCGGGGACTTCCCAGGAGCAGAGTGAGCTTCGTGTTTAGAAAAGGACAATTCCAGCTACTCCATTTCCAGCATTGTGCTCAGTGCTATGGAGACACATAAAAGAATTCTGCAACATTATCTTTCCCTCTAGGAACTTCTGCTTTTGTCAAAGAGACAGGATGAAAATTCAATTACATAAATAACTGTATCAACTGCAGTATAGAAAACATAGGGCTATTCATAGCAGCATTATTCACGATAGCCAAAAGGTGGAAACAATCCAAATGTCCATGGATGGATGAATGGATAAACAAAATGTGGTATATACATATAATGGAATATTATTCAGTCATAAAAAGGGATGAAATTCTGATACATGCTACAACATGGAAGAACCTTGAAAATACTCTGCTAAGTGAAATAAGCCAAACACAAAAGGACAAATATTGTATGATTCCACTTATATGAAGTACCTAGAATCGTCAAATTCATAAAGACAGAAAGTAGAATGGTGGCTGCCAGGGGTTAAGAGGGGAGAATGGGGAGTCAGTGTTTAATGGGTACACAGTTTCAGTTTAGGATGATGAAAAAGTTCTGGAGATGGATAGTGATGATGGTTGACAACCATGTGAATGTACTTAATGCTACTGAATGGTTAAAATGGTAAATTTTGTTATGTATATTTTACCACAATAAAAAAATATTTAAAAAAAGGCAGAGGGCCAGGATCTAGGTATAGAAGAGTGGGCATTCTAGGCAGAGGTAACAGCAAGTACAAAGGCCAGGTGGAAGGAATGTGCCTGGTGTGGTCTGAGGAACAGCAAGAAGGCCAATGGGCTGGGGCACAATGAAGAGAGTAAAGGGTGAGGGCTATTCATACATGGCCTTGTAGGATCTTAAAGTTCCTTATAGGAATCCAGTGGGAGGTGGAGAGCCACTGGAGGAATTTGAGCAGAGGGGTGATGCTATCTGACCTTTGTTAAAACAGGACCATTCTGGCTGATGCTTTCTTTAATCTGAGTCTCATTTGCAAAGGAGGATAAGAAAAGCACCTACCTCAGCTGGTAACTAGGCATGAAAAGAGGTAATGCATGTCAAGGGTTTAACGTGGTGCCCGGCATAGAGTAAACATTCAATAAAAGGTAAGCATTACTGGGACAGAAATCCAAAGAAAGATAGCAGCCCCCTGAGGCGGAGTTTTGGAGGACTTCATGGAAGAGGTGGCAGTTCAACTAGTCCTGGAAGGTTGAGCAAGATTTCCACTGACGTAGAGGGGAAGGGGGGGGGCTTTCTGGGTAGAAGGAACTGCATAGTCTACAACACATGAAGGAAAAGAGCCAACAACCAGGCAGGGCAGGGCAGAGAGGAGGAGAGAATGTTAGATCTGCCCTAGCAGGTCACAGCGAGCAATGTGGACCCTATAGTGGAGGTGATGGGAGCTCTAAAGGTTTTGCAGCAGATGTCAAGATCCCAGCTGTGATTTCAGAAAACTGAATCCCTGCCGCTGGAAGAACTGGGAGGTAGGAGTAGTCGGGACGCTGGTCCAAGGGCTGAGCTAGAGCAGCAGAGAATCAAGTGGACGCACGAGGGGGTGCCAAAGAGGAAGGCAACGAAGAGGGCACTTCGTCCCTTGGCATCAGAGAGGAAGCAATTAAGTGAAGAGCCACAGGCGTCACTATGGGAGTCCGGCTCCGCGGGCCTCCGCAGCGCCCAGGCGGCGCGACTTTCTCAGAGCCCTCACCACGGTTATAGACACATCCCTGGGCTAATGCGATTACGTGTTTAACGTTTCAGCTCCCAAAGGGCTCGAGTCTGTTTTCATTTCATCCTGGTGCCTGGCACAGTGTCTGCACACAGCAGGCGTTCGCTGATGGTTTGCTGAGTGGCTGAACGGGAGATAGAAACCCACAAGAGATTTCGAGAAAGGGCTCCGTGAGCCAAGTGCCTAGACGCACAGGTGGGACTGGAAGGCATTCCAACTCCAAGGAGGTTTGGACTTGCGTGAGAAAAGGTCCTGCAGAGAGGCTCCAGTCACCTCCCCGCCGGTTTGCAGGGACAACAGACGGGTGGCGGGCGGGCACCGCGCTCCACAGTTTACAGAGGACGTTCACACTTAACTCCAGGAACTCCAAGAGGAAGAAAACTAGGGCCCTCCAGCAGAACGGTGCGCGCGTGCAGCACAGCTGTGGCTCCATTTCACGCCTGGGAATACTGAGTCCCCTGGGTCAAAGCAGGTCCGCAGGTTCCCGCGGCCAAGCCTCGGCGGGTGAAAAGCAACAGTCCCGGGGGCTGCAGGCGCGGACCGGCCAGCCGGGCTCCAGGACTATTTGCATTTCCCCGGGGAGTTCGCAAACTCTCGGCTGGAGTCCGGAGCAGAGGTTGCCAGGCGGGGCTTCGGGGTCCCCGGGCGCGTCCCAGGGCGCGAAGACGCACCCGCACCCACCCCGCACCAGTTAGCGCCCAAGTCGCCAACTCCGGGACTTTCGCAAAGCTCCCGCGGGCGGGGGAGCCGCCGAGGAGCGGGCCACACCATCGCGGCCCGAGAGGGGGGAGCGGTCCGCCTCGCGACCCCGCCGCGCCCGGCGGACCAGGAAGAGCCGCGCGAAGACCGGGGCCCGCGGCGCACAGCACTCGGCAGCCAAGCCGGGGGAGGGCGGCGCGCGGTGCGCGGCTCGGCGGGGCTCGGAGGGCGGCGGGGGCGGCCGCGACACCCCCGCGGCGGCGGCGCAGTGGCGGAGCCCGGCTCCCCGGCGGGCGAGCGGCGGAAGTGCCGCGGAGTTGGAGCGGGGCCGGCGCCGCGGCCGCTTCTCCTCGCCGAGCTGCTGCCGCCGCCGGGCGGACGGGCGGACGCGCGGAGCTGGGGGCGGCGCGGTGGGGCCGGCGGGGCGCGGCGGGGCTGACCGGCCCCGATGAGGCGGAAGGAGAAGCGGCTTCTGCAGGCGGTGGCGCTGGTGTTGGCGGCCCTGGTCCTTCTACCCAACGTGGGGCTCTGGGCGCTGTACCGCGAGCGGCAGCCCGACGGCACCCCCGGGGGATCAGGGGTGGCGGTGGCCCCGGCGGCGGCCGGACAGGTGAGTCCTCCAGTTGCTATGGGGTTGGGAACACTCCCCGAATTCACTTCTAGCCTGCAGTTCCTTCGTCCACCTTCCCTTGTCTGCCTCCTCATAGCGCCGGCGACGCTTCTGTTCTTCCCATTTTGGGGATGGGAAAATTGAGGCTCAGAGGACAGGGACTTGACCAGGGCCTCACGCCAGTCAGAGACAGAACCAGAACTAGAAACCAGGAGTCCTCTATTTCTTACCGTACGTTACTATTATCCTTTCTGTCCATGGCTGGTATCCCCTCTCCTCTTCCAGCATCTCTCTCTTTTGGAGGATCCTGTCTGCATCCCTGTATCCCAGGATGACTCTTTTTTCAGGAGATGGCTGGTTCTTCTCTATGGTGTCCAGATCTTTCTGCTTTTTCCCCCACCTGCTGATCCTTGTGTTCGCTACTCAGGGCAGCCCTTTTCCTATTTTCCCATCTGCCCAACGAGACACCTGGGCCTCCCTCCTCTCCCCTTTGGTTCACCCTCCCTCCTTCATAGCCTTCTTTCTTTCTCAGATTCTGTGGGTTCCTTGGAGGATGCGAAGATCATGCTTCCCTTGGAGCTTCAGGCCCTGGGGGTGGGGAAGGGAGTGAGCTTCTGGTCCTTGAGGGGCCTGCTACCTTTGACCTTTTGGGAGTCCAGAAGTGGGGCTCTGGTGGAGGGACCCCCCCCAAATTCCCGGAGGCAATTTGTGCCCGGTGCCCTGAGGATGGAACATCAGATGCCTTCCCTGATCCTTCTTAGAGTACCCATGACCCTTTCTGAACTTGTCAAGCCTGATTAGGTGTGGTGTTTCTTGCAACCAAGACTGGGATCTTAATTGTTTCTGCCTCCTCTGAACTCACCCATGTATGTTTGTGTGTGGGGGGGGGGGTCACGCATACATATAGACTGATAGCAGAAGCTCTGTCAGATCACTCCTACCTCCCAGCTCCTGGCTTAGTAGGTGCCTATGAGCATATACGTGCTTGAACTATTTCACACAGTAGGACATTTCAGGTTTTCTTATGGGATTTCCTTGCTCCCATGGGAAGTGGACAATTTGTGCATCAGGGTCAAACTTGACTAATTGTTGGCAGGACAAGGGAAGAGGCTGACTCTGGAGGTTGATGGTTTTTCTTTCTCTTCTCAGTATCAGGCTGCTCTCTGGGCAGTCTGGCATCTTGAGCACAGAGGGCTCTTTGCGACAGTGCTGACCAATTTGACTGCCGCCTGTTACTCTATAACTGTTGCAAACCCTCCTGGAGAGCCTGATTGATCTTAGTGTGGAAACTAAAAGCCCCAACTCCTTTCCTGAAACCCTGGTTCAAACCTTGACAGCCACCGTAGACCCCCCTCCCTTATATTCTGTATCCATACGGGTTACATGAGGTTTTCCTTCATGAGATCTCATTTTTCTGTTCCCACCCTGTACCAGCATCAGGGTCAGGGGTTTGGGGTTCTATCCTCGGCTCTACCATTAACTTGCCGTGGTGTGTGTCCTTGATCACTTCCCATCTCCCTCCCTGAGCCTCCCTTTCTCCATTGATAAAATGTGGTTATTTGTCCAGCCCCAGCCTTCTGTGATACCATCAATGAGGAGTACAATGGCTACTTCTTTTTTCTTTTCTGAGGCAGAAGCCCTTTGTAGCATACCTAGCTGTGGGGGTTCCATACTGGACACAGCCCCAGGTCAGGGGGAGAGCATCCCGCCCAAGTGCAAACTCCCCTTTGGAATCGCTGTAGCCAGTTCTAAAATAGCTCCTGACATTCTGCCTCTGCCCGGAGAAAGCCCTCGTATTTCATTTGCTGTTGGTGCCAGAGACGTCCTGATTTTCATTTTCTATAGACCCAGATGTGTAGAGAGAAGGTCAAGGTTAACTGCCAGTTTGGCCTGAGCTTTCAAAGTAAATTACTCACTTGTGCAAGAGGGAATTGATGGAGTAAGGCAGCCTTTTGGGCAGAGAGAGAGGAGCAACAGCTGGACGCTGCTCGGAGCCCTTAACTAAAATGGACAGATAGACTCATCTGGGAAGGTCTAGTTCTTGTTCATTTCTCTTTCTCTGGAATATCATGAAGAGGAAGAGGAAGAAGTAGTAAAAGGGTTTGGGGGGGTGGGGGGAATGCCAACTGGTTATCTTTGCTTTAAAGAAAATCTCTTTGCTTCCTGGGAGCAGCAGGATGGAGCCGTTTCCCCAATAAGCTCTTCTAGGTACTGTAGGATTCAGCATTCATCTGCTGCCTTTCAGGAACACTCTGCCAAATTTCCACACAGCCCCTTTTTGTTTCACTCTCCTGCAGATGCACAGCACTGGGCTTGGCCCCCAGTCCCTTGTTTGAATGTCAGCTGGCCTTGAGGGGAGAGGCTGACTTCTGAGAGCAATGGTGTTCCATCCGTCATCCCAGTGTACTGGAATGTGCACGTCACACGTCAGGCTGCGATCTGGGAAATCTGGCATCTTGAGCACACACAGCTTCTTCGACAGGGCTGACCAGTTCTGAGCTCAGCATGTCACTCTTGTAATTGTTGAGAATTATCCCAGAGCACCTCGTTGATCTTTCTGGTAGAAATAACTGCAGAGGCTCTGGAGAGAAGTCTGACAGGACTTCATCCAAATGAAAAATATACTCCTTGTGGGCTTGAGAGAAGTTTCTTTGAGGGTAACATACCTACTGTTTGAGCAGTCCTTTAACTCCTTGATTTCTCCACTGGATTGAAGAGTTTCAAATTAAGAACGTTTATCATCTGCCAGAACATACGTAACTAGTGCCAGCTCATCCTGGGTGTACCTCTGGAGCTGGGTTGGGCAGCTGATTTATAAAGGACACATAATGCTTCTAGGATTTCAGCATTCATCTGGTAAGACAGCTGGCTTCTTGGAAAGCTGCAAAACCAAGCAAGAAAAGCCAGTCTTGAAACCATCTTCATTTTAATTTGGGGGTCCCTCTCATTCCTTGCCCCAATCTGTTTAACATCTTGATTTAATTCTACAGTCTGTTTCATATTGCAGGCTTGGGCACTGGCTATTAAAAACCCATATTAGGAAATGCGATGCAGTTCCTCCCCATTTCTGAGCCATAATCTCTTGTGAGAAATGACTTCATTGGATAATAGTGACCGTGGAACAGAAATTGGTGGGATAATGGAATACCAATGACTTTAATTTTCAAGTATCAAGAATTTTTCTCATTGTATGAGAGCTGAACTTTATTCCTAGAACATCCAGAAATCAATACTTTTTTCCACTTTTTTTCTGGTGTACCCTTCAGAAAGTTAAGTACCATAGAAATATAGCCTTGGAATGATTTCTTTAATTTTCCACAAAGGGGCTGGGATCCTTCAGATTGTTAATCACTTCTCTGTCTGCATGCCCAGCTGAAATCTGATGCCATTGGAAAGGGTTGTTGATTTACCTGAGCAAATCTGGCTTCCTGCATTCTTTCTCTCATCCTGGGCTTGCAGTCTCCCAAGGAGCGCAGCTGAGGAAGGCCTGGGAACAGAGGCCTGGGTTCTAGTTCTCTCTCTTGCCCTAAACTCACTGTGTGACCTCAGAAAAGTGGTTTAACCTCTCTGGGCCTTGGATTCCTCATCTGTGAAGTGAGGGCTTAGATTCAGAAGGGGAAAGGTAAATGTGTATCATGGTGCTTCCCCTCCCCTGGCCAGGGCAGACATTGCTAATCAATCTCTTTCTCACTCCCAGACTTGGCCTCAGACTGTTTCTCAACACTGCTACTCAGTGGAGTTAGTGACATGTTAAAACTCATTTGCAATGTAGGGACTACATACTTTGTTAGAACTTTACCAACTCTAGCATCCTGCGGTTTGGTCATTTAGTTTGGAAGCATGTATTGGGAAGGCCTGGATAGTAGATGTGTGTTTAAACAGGCCTCCGTATCTAACTTGTGATGAGGCCACTACTTAGGGATATGTTCATACTCTAATGCCTCTTCTCAGGCGGTGGTCTAAGGATGTTCAGCCTTTAATCTGTTGACTCCAGTAACACGATAACAAATAATGGAGTCAGGAACGAAAAAGCAGAGGCCCATTTAAAAGTTAACCATCTAGCTTGCTAATTGTACCTTGTCCACAGTCAGCTCTTACACAGAGATGGCATTGGGATCGCATCACTGAAAGGCACCCTGAGACAAACTTGGCAGCCAGAAGTATGTCCGGTGACACCTAAATGCTCGTGATGGTGTTTGCAGTGCGTTCTGTATTTTGCATGTATCTGACCCTCTGTATCCCACATGTGTGTCAGAGCCAGTAAGGGAAGAGCTGGTAGATAAGGCTCTGCCCCCAGGAAGACTTGAATGAGAGTCTTCTCAGGGAACCACTGTCCTCATGCGCAGTGGAGTGGGGAAAGGAGGGAGCCTGTACATGCCTGAGTTCCTGTGGCCAGGGAGTGCATTATGGGAACCACATTCTCTTCTAGCGCATAGCATAAGGCTTGACACTTGGAAGACAGTCACAGCGTGTTTGCTGAATAATCGATGTGTGTCAGAGCAGGAAGGGGGCTTCTGAAGTCATCTAGTCCAGCTGTCACATTTTGTAGGTATAGAAACTGAGGCCCGGGAGAGGGGAAGTCATTTCTCAGAGAGAGGAGTGCAGACCAGAACGAAGTTCTTCTCCAAGTTCTTGCTCTGTTTCACCATGATATTTTTTCCTTCCACATCCTAGTAATTTGATCCTTCTCTACCATTATTTCCCTTATGAGCAAAGATTATCACTCCCAGTTTTGGAGGCCAGTACTCATCGAGACCGATTATCTGCTAGAACTTACCTGGCTTTTTTGCAGGTCCATTTTTGTAAATTTTCTTCACAAATTTTCATAGTTTTAAGGCAAGTAAAATGGATTAATTTTTAGGTGGCAAAGGGATCCAGCAGAGGAATAGAGGTATTAAAAGGATGCATAGCCCATGGCACCATTACTTCTATCTGTGGCCAACAAAGCTGATCTAAGAACCACCTCAGATTCTCTGTCAGTTGCAAGTAACAGAATGAATTCAGCCATGTGGGCTGAAGTGAGTAAGGGAATATATTAGCTCCTGTAATCACAGTTGCCTGCAGGTATGGTGTGATCTAGAGGTTCTTTCCTAGACTGAGCCCCCATCATAGCAAAAAACTGACTGCAGCTCTTTCTGACCTCATATCCACACCCAATCCTAGAGGAGAGAGTCTGCCTCCTCTACTGGCTTCTGTGGAAGAGAGAGGAAACTTCTTTCCTATAAGCTCTAGCAAGATCTCCTTAGGTATTATTGGCCCAATTTGGATCTAATGTGCTCTCTGAACCATTCACAGTTGTCAGGAAGAATGGGCTATGCTGATTGACTTAACCTACCCTGGAGCTAGGGGTAGGGTCGGGCCACCCAAATCATGGGAAGAGCAGTTCCCCAGAGAAAAATCTGGGTGCTCTTGTGGGGAGGAGGGGAAATGAAATCTAGGAAAGAAGCCAACAAATGTCCACTCCAGAGTCCTGCTGACACACTGTCCCAGGCAGCCACTACTGGGGGATCAGACTTGATCCTCGAGGTAAAACCTCTTTGCCATCCAGGACTCAGCTTTGATCACTGGGCTTGCAGTCTGGAGGTCTGTATTCTCATCTCAGCTCTGCCGCCCTTTGGCCAAGATGATTAGCTGTGTGGGCCTCAGTTTCCTCCTGGGGAAAGCCTGGGTGCGAACGCATGCCAGCACACGGCAGAGGGTTGAGGTGGGGAGCAGTTGAAAGCTGTCTTTATTCTTATTTATGAGTTCTGCGGCCACCTTTCCCCTCACAGATGTCCTGAGAGCTGTCCCCCCCACCCCACCCCCCGCCCAACACACACATTAAAAGTCAGTTCATTGAAAATGTCTCTCGAGCTGAAAAAGAACTTCTGTCTCTTCAGCTTCGACTCTTTTTCTGCCTGGCCCTCTTAGCTGGAGGAGGCGGAGTGTTCATACTTTGGAAGCTGGAGGAAGCTAAACAATTCCGCTTGCTGTGGAGGGTGGGTGTGTATTTATGAGTGTGTAGCTTTCTCTCCATGTGTCTCTCTTCTCTCTTATCTTTGGATGGTTCCTGTTTGCTGCCCTCTGCTGAGTACAGCTAGGAGAAGGAAGGGAAAAAAGCAGGCCCAATTTTTCCTTCCCTTTGGTTTTGAGAGAATTCTGAGCTTCAAATGCCGAATTTTCTTCAGTTTTCTCAGGTGATAAAAGCCACAGCATAAAAGGATGCTAAAAAGAATGACGATGATGTAGATGATGGTAAGAATGATAATGTTAATAATAGTAATAGCAGCTACCATCTATTTAGCACTTATTCTGCTAGGCATTGGACTAAGAGGCCCTTTACCATACATCTTGTTAAATACTCACAATTATAAACAGGTAAGAATGAATGAAGGGACCAAGGCTCACAGAGGTGCAGGTACTGTCCCAAGGATGCACAGCCTGTGGTTGTGGAGCTGGTATCTGAGCTTGTGGGTCTCTGACCCCACGCCTAAGCAGGACAAAGGACCTGCCCCCACCCCACCCCTCCACCCCCTCCTGCGAGGCTACTACAGGAGCCCCAGTGTCTGAGCAGAGTGGATTGCTCTATGACTGAACCTCTACAGTGGCCGAGGAGGAACCCACGAGGTCACTTGGTGGTGGTATGACCTTCAAGAGGAACCCTCGCCCCACGCCTGCGAAGCCCCGTGGGCAGAGTGACTCCCTGATCCTCCTAGATTGAGACACTGTGGGGCGGTGTGTAGGGCTCTAGCTTTGCAGCTCCTCTGCCTGACTCAGATCTTTAGCTTTGGGCAAGTCGCTTGACCTCACGCCTGGAATTCTTGGTCTGTAAAATGGGAACAATGTCATCTCTACTGGGGGGATTTTTTTGAGAGTTGAATGAGTCACTGTGGGTAAAGCCCTGAGCTCAAGGCTTGGTACAGAACAAGTGCTCAGTAAATGTGTGCATGCTTCTGCCTTTGGGAGGTGCCTGGCTTGTAGAAGGGACCCAATTCTTCTTCTGTAGTAGGGACTCATCTTCCCTGTGGCCAAGATAGAGAGGGATGGTGGTATTGTCATTGTTTGGAAAGTGAGCAATCCAAGGATAGGTGGTTGTCCTAACGGCACAGGGTTCAGAAGTGGAGCAGGGCCAGACAGTCCCTCTGATGCTTGGGGGTGGGGATATGGTTGTGCATGCACGGGCTGTTCCTTGTATCCCACTCTCTGACTCTTTGGAATCTGAAGCAATTGTTGGGGGTACCTTCCCACCTCCTACCCTGGGAGGAAACCCAGATCCTTTGCATCCTTCTAAGAAGTATTCTTCGCCACCTCCAGGAAGTATTCTTTGGTCACTAAGCCCCCAGGGGTCACTCACTGGTCTTAGTTCCCTGAGCCTTGATTTCCTCATCTGCCTCATTAAGTCAGAGGCCCTTCCTGGAAGGCGTGGCTTTGTGTTTCTGCTTCTCCCTCCCTGCACCTGTCTGTGTGTTCTGCGGGCCTCTGGGCCTCCACCCACACTACCCCCTTGCCTCGGACACGCTTTTCCTCTGCTGCCTGGCGCCTAAGCCTGACTCACCTGCTGGGGCCGCCTGGGGTGGTGTTCTTTCCTCTGGGGCCCAGAGCCCCTTATCTAAATGTCTCATGCACTATAGTAGTCGTTTTAAATCTGTCCAGACTGCTCCTGAAGGCAGGAGCTAACCTCTCTCTCGGTCCCCCGCTCTTCTTTGCCCAGAATGTTTGCTGAATGGCTGAAGAAGTCAGTGAGTGAGTGAATGATATGGCTGGTACTTAGGAACTGCTGGCTGAGTGCAGGAAGCTTAGCTGTGAGGAATGGTTCTTCTCAAACTTCAGGATGCTTCAAAATCCCTGGGGTGAGCCTGTTAACAAGGGAGACTCCAGGGCCCACGGCCAAGTTGCTTGATTGCGCGGGTCTGGGGTGGGCCAAGGATCCATGTATTTAACAAGTTCTCTTGAGAGTTAACTGGGAACTCTCTTCTCTTCCCCCACATCCCCAATTTACCAGCACCCCAGGAGGCAGACCTCACCTTCGCCAGGGGCCCACTCTCCTCTTCTCAAGAATGCTTTGGGACCTGCCTTTGAACTTCTCTTCCTGGGGGGTGCGTTCATCTGCGGTTTACCCCCAGGGGAGCTTTGTGGTTCCTGTTGGTAGTGGCACCTTATCAGATGCAAGCAGTTCAGAGTTGGGATCTGGGATCCGGGTTTGGGATCCAGGATGGGCGGTGCACTTTGAAAATCCCTCTCTTGTGGGTGGGCCAAAAGGACTCTTTGGGGCTCTAGAGTTTTGTTTTCCTCTGATGCCCGTGGTCTGTTGCCCTTCCAGGCTGGGTGCTCTGCCTTCCTGCTGTGGGGGCAAGTGTGAGGTGCCTGTAAGTGGGGGTGGTGGGTACTGAACTAGGGCTTCTTTGAAAAGAGGTCACACTATGGAGACCCCACAAACCTCTCCCTTGAGCTGGAGAGAGCATGGGATTGGGACCCAGCCCCCCTGATTCCCAGGCCCAGCTCTGCCACTTGCCGGCTCTGTGTCCAAGCGCTGGAGCTTCAGTCTTCTTCTCCTGCGATGAGCACAGTGGTCACTACTTCATGGTGTCATGGTGATGATTAAATTACGTTAAAGATGAGAAAACAGGTGCAGAGAGGTTCAGTCACATATCCAGGGCCACACAGCTAGGAAGTGATGTAAACAGCCTTCCATCCCAAGTGTCTCGCTCAAGCGGCGCACAGCCCCGGGCTTCTTTCTGCTGCCTCGTCACCCACTGGCCCTGTGACCTTGGGCGAATCCCCTGCTTCCCCCCGGACGTGAGGAGGCCGCAGTGGGAGGTTATCGCTGAGGGCCCCATGAGCCTGGTTCTTGGCTTCATTGTGTCAGCTCTGGAAAGCTCTTCCGTGAGCTTGATGCTCAGGAGGCAGTGCCAGGACGGGATGACCGCAGGTCCCGCGTGCCGCCTGGGAGCCACGCTTGGGCAGCTTCCCAAGGGCCTGGTTAGCCAGGGTTGTGTGTTTGTGCGGGTCTACCCCCGTGAGTTACAAATGTCAGCCTCCTGGAAGAGGCTGGCTGCTGAGCAGAGAGGGCTGGCGGGGCCCTGGAGGAAGGGGAGGTTTCTTAAAGGGAACAGGTTGGAAACGTCTGGCGGGGGAGTATGTGTGAAAATCACTTCCTGTTGCTGAAGTGCATTGTGTGTGCTCAACTGAAACTTACTTTTGCATGTTTCCTCCTGAGTATTGATCAGAGTCAGCTGCTGACAGTTAAAATGCCTGTGTGTGGGCACATCTGTTTGTGAAATAACCTGTTCCTAAATTTGGCACCTAACTCGACTGAAAAGTTAGTGATTCTATTCTCAGGGCACCAGGGTCTGTATGGGTTCCTGGATATTTTATTGATAATAAACCTTTATTTCTGTCTCCTTCAAAGAACTTCTTTTATTATTTTATTTGACCTTTATATTATTTTTTTAAAAGACCTCATAACAGAGATTGCAAACTGGTGGCCCGTGGAGCAGATGTAGCCCAGAGGTGTGTTTTGTGTGGCTCACCCAAGGCTGGACCATAGATGGTTGGGGTGTGTTTATTTTTCAGTGTTAGTAAGTTGTCAGTACTTAAACATTGGAATATTTCACATTTTTACAAAATTCTCCTTTCTGGCTTTTGGGGAAAAATTGAAAAGTCTGGCAGCTGGGCCTGAGTTCAAGTATCACAATGAGTGACTGGATCTGGGTAGCAGCTGCCCCCTCTAGACAGGCCCCAGCTCTCCACTTGGCTACAGCCCCTGGCACGCTTTGGGGTCTCAAACCTGGGTTCTTCACCCTTTTGTGTAACCAGCCTGACCTCTGGAGACATTTGAGTTTGGGAGCCCTGCTTTATAGCCTTTGTCCAGTTTGTTCTCTTTATCTCATGGTAGAGGCAGTACAGGGCTTACAGCCCCACTTTACAGAAGAGAAAACCGAGGTTTAAAGAGCGTAAGGGACGTGACTAGTCACGGAACCTATAAGTTGAGGCTGGTCCTTCTGACTGTAAGCCTAATGCACTTTTCGGGGGGTGGGAGGGAAGATGGTTGCTTGGAAATATAAATATATATACCTCAGGCTCTTGAACAAACTCACTTAAGTTTGTATCCGGATGATTCCTGCTCTGAGCCCAAGAACCACTTACCTTGCTTCCCTGTGCCTCTTGGCATCTGAATTTGAGGTCCACCCTGTCTAGTAAGATTGTTCCAGCTGTGTCCAGGGGTGCTGGAGGTTTGTAGAAACGATGTGAGCAGGGAGTCCACTTTGTTTTCTGCCTTGTGCTTGTTGACATGTCAGGAAACCCCAGAATGTGCAGTCCAGTTATCGGCGGAATGTTAGGAGTCTGTGAAATGAGAGGAAAGACGGCCTTCCCAGCAGAAATGGCACATGCCACATTCCCTTGTCGGGGGGGGGGGGGGGCTCAAAGGCACTGGGGACGTTTCTGGAAAAGAGAGAGCCTGTGTGAGGGCAATTGGGGGCCACCCCGAGCTAACTGGCCGAGGCGGTTCAGCTGAACACAGCCACTCGTGTCCCTGAGTACGGGGCCCTTTGCCAGGGCAGGTGGCTGCAGCTCCGCCCCCTTCAAGAACTTCCCTTAGAGGTTCCAGGTGGCTGCTGGAGTGGCCGTGGGGCATGGCTGTGGGGCACAGTCGGTGTGGTAGTCAGTCCTGGGCTGAGAGTTCATGCTCTCTGAGCCCTGGCTCCATGGCAGTGACAATAACGATCATTCATTTGTTGAGCTCTTGCTGCACGCCGTGCACTGCGCCCGCTTCATTTCTCCATCGTTACAAGGGCTCTTACTCTGGTCATTTTGCAGATGGGAAAACTGAGGCTCGGGAAGCTTAAGTCACTTCCCAGGCAGAGGAAACAAGACTCGGATTTCTGAGTCTCAGACTGCTGTTAACTACCCTGTTTTATTGACGCCTGTGGCAAGTCATTTAACCTCTCTTGGCCTCTGTTTCCTAGCCTATAAAGTGGGGATAATACCTTCCTGGCACACAAGCAGAGCACAGTTGAGAGGGACTCGTCAGCTCTCACACCTGGAACTATCCCTGCCCCTCTTGCTGTGGGCAGTTGTCCGAGATTGCTCTCTGTCTGCTGTGTTTGCTTTCCTGTGGGGTAGGCAGGGCTCTCTGCTCCTGAGGGATAGGGTCTCCCCGCGGAGTTAGCCCCTGTGTCTGGGCTGCGCCTCCCCGTGCCTCCCTCCCCACCTGGATCCTGGCTGGGCTGCTGCCCCTCCCCTCCCCTGGCAGCGGGAGAGGCAGCGAGGGCCCTGCCAGGGAACAATGGGGCACATTAAGAAGACTGCCAGGTGCCAAGTCAGAGGTATTAAAGGAACATTTGAGGAGTTTTAACTCTAATTGTCAGGCCTTTGTCTCTCTCTTTCTCTGTAGCAGTTGAGGGGGAAGAAAGCCCAGTGTGGATTTCCTCTCTCTGGTTTGTGTGGGCTCTTTGCCTCTGGGTGTGAGGGCGCCTCCTTCTCCCCTCTCTTCTTCTCACCCTTTCCTCCCTCTGTCTGTGCATGTCTCTCTGTCTCTCCCTCCACTCCCATCCCACCCCAGCTGTCCTGTGCTGTGTGTCTCTCTCTCAACAAATGAGATGAGAGGTGAGACTGAAGAAGCCATAAGCCTACCACTGTGGAATCCACAATTCCAAGGGACTATCTTTCATCTTGGCCTGTCTCCCCCAGCCTCATCCCTGTCAAATGGTGAGCCATCTTTGGCTTAAACACCTCCACTGATGGGGAGCTCACTCCCTTTAGCTCAGCAGAGTCCTAGGGAATCTGCTATGGCTCAGGGTGGCTTAGAGGGTTTCTTGAGTACCCACTACCCATCTTTTCACGCTCCTCTCAAATCTTCCCTTTCCCAGAAAGTTCTCTCTGATCTTTCTGGTTAGAATTAATCTCTGTCTCTTGGAAACGCTTATGGAATTTAATTTGTACAACTTTAGTGGCACGCATGTTACAGTGCTCTGTTTTGCCATTTCTCTAGGCAGAGGAAAGTAATGTTGAAGGAGCCTTCCCAGCAGGACAGCCCCTTGGCTGAGGTTCCAGCTGGAGAGAAGGGATCCCAGAGAGCTGCCATGGATACATAGGCCTCCTCCTGTCTCTAGAAGTTCCATTCCCACAGTTGGCCAGTGTATTTTATGTGTTCTTTTAGTCCAGAGAATATTTTAGGCTTGTGGACCGTACAGTCTCTGCTGCAACTACTCAACTCTGCTGTTGTAGTGTGAAAGCAGCCAGAGACAATACATAAATGAATGAGCGCACTGTGTTCCAATAAAACTTTACTGGCAAAATCAGGCAGCAGATTGGATTTGACAAGCTGCGGTTTGCCCACACCTGTTCTAGTCTCTTCCTGGTGGAGGAACTGCCTTGAGTTACTGTGTGACTTTGGGTGGGCCCTTTTCCTAGGATCACATCTTCTGTTAAATGGATGAATGGACTATTAGGGGTCGAATCGTGTCCCCCAAAAAGAGATGTTCAAGCCGTAATCCCCAGTACCTCAGCATGCGGCCTTATTTGGAAATAGGATCATTGCAGATGTATTTAGTTAAGATGAGGTCATGCTGGAGTAGGGTGGACCTTAATTCTATGTGACTGACTGGTGTCCTTATGAGAAGAGGAGAGGCACAGAGAGAGGAGAGGTCATGTGAAGACTGAGGCAGAGCTTAGAGTTATTCTGCCTTAAGCCGAGAAATGCCTGGGGCTACCAGCAACTGGAAGAGGCAAGGACGCATCCACCCCAGAGGCTGTGGAGGGAGCATGGCACTGCCAACACCTTGATTTCGAATTTGCAGGCTCCAGAACTGTGAGACAAATTTCTGTTATTTAGGCCCCCCAGTTTGTGGTGCTTTATTATGGCAGCCCTGGGGAACCAGTACATGGACCATTTTCCATTTTCTCATCAGATTGTCTTATGTGTGTGCATGAGTGTGTTTGTGTGTTGTGTTTGGGGGGAGGTGGATAAAACACTCTTTGCAAAGGCAGGGGCAATTGTCTTAATCTTTTCCATCTACTTGATTCCTTTTTAATTCATGAGGAAAATCCTCTCTTCCTGTGGACAATTAGTCTATCAACCTGCACGGATGTATCATTTAACTAAAGCCACTCTCCTTGTTAAGAGATGAACCTCTTTTTTTTTTTTAACTTAGCCACCAGCCTTGAATACCAATGAGTCACACATAGTACGTACTGCCTTTTACTTTACTGTATTATCTTTCTTTTTCTGAGTTCCAACTACATTCGTTTCAACAATTTATTTTTGTCCTGGGTCCCAACTCAGTTGATCTGGGGGGTTACTATGTGATGGGTACAGAAAACAGCCCCTGGCTTCAGAGACCCCCAGTCTGTGGGGGACGTGGTCAGGTCCACAGTGACGTGCACAGGCAGAGCACGCTTATACTGCGGGAGGGGTCGGTCAGGCGTTGTGGGTGCCAGGAAGAGGAGATCGCACTTCCGAGAGATGCTGACTTTTAAGGTGGCCCCGAGGAAGGTTAGGAATTTAGCAAAGTGTACATACAAGGATCGGGGCTTCTCAGGTGGCAGAAAGGGGGGAACCTATTCCAGGAACAGGGAGTAAGGTAGAGTCACTGAACCTTCGGATGTCTGCTAGTACCTGCAGGGAGGCGAGTGCCTGATCACAGAGCCTCTGATTGGGAGGCTGGACTTCAGAGCCAGAGAAGCCATCAGTAGTTTTTGCGCAGACGGTGACCTGATCAGAGGTGTGCCTCAGAAAGGTAGACGCGGCAATGCAGGAGGCACTGGAGGCTGGGAGACCAGTTTGGAGGCTATGCGAATACAGGGAAAATGGATCCACTCGTTCATCTGCGGTGCCCTGCTCTGGTCCAGATGCCGTGCCAGGTAGTGAGGCCCCCAAGATGTGTAATAACTTGCAGCCTCTGAGCTTCAGAGACTCATAATAGTAACTGCTGTGCAGGCTGCTTTCTCCAGGTATAGTGTTAAGCCCTGTACATACAGTATCGTTCTTAATCTTCATAGCAACTCAGTGGCAAACAGGCTTTAAATATCCCCATTTTATAGGTGAGGGCACTGAGCACCAGGGAGAGGAAGTGTTTCCCCTCAGGTCACACAGCTGGTCACTGATGGAGTTGTGACTGGCCTTCACCACTACCCTTGGCCTCCGCACACAGGCCAGTCAGAATACAGCGGGAACTCTCTCTAGTAGCCGCAGGTACAGGGTTTTATGTGAGCACATAGGAGAGCCTGTTCATCCAGGTGGGTGAGCAGGAAAGGCTTCCTGAGGGAGGGAATCCTGACCTAAGTCTTTAAAGGTGAGTGGGGTGGTTTAGCTGGGCAGGGAGAGGGATGGGGGAGGGGTGTGGAGTGCAGGGATTCCTGGCAGAGGAGACAGCACAGTCAAAAGCCCAGAGTGGGAAAAACAGCATGGGGTGTGCAGGGTCTCCCAAGTTCATTGTTGCTGGCCCCTAAACAATAGAGCCTGGGAGAGGCTAGAGTGCAGGTGGCCCAGGTCCGTAGGCTGGACTCCACTCTGTGGTTCCTGGAGACATGAAGGTGTCTGGCAGAGAAGTCATACGACCATATTTGCTTTCTGATGGGTCCTGGAGTTCAAGAGTTGAAAAAGACCCAAGAGGTCATTTTGTCAACCACTGTCAGACGTCTGCACGTGAGCGCAGGGGAGACAGAGAAGCTCCAAGGACAGGACTTGTGAGGCCAGAGCCCTCTAAGCACGAGATGTGACTCAGAAGGCTCAGCCTGTTGTTTAGCTAGCACTGGGGTCTGTAGTTGTACTTTATTCCACTTGTCATTTATCCAGCACATTTTGATTGAATTCTGAACGTGCCCAGGCTCTCTGCTAAGTGCTTGACATTCAGGAGGAAAAGACGTGGTCTCTGCCATTGAGGACCAGCTGGACTGCTAGGCAGATAGTTCCAGGACGGTGGGATGCGAGCATCAGTGGAGTGGGCACGGGGCCCCAAGAGCATGGTGGAGGACACTTGATACCCTTTGAGCTGATCTCCCGGCTGCCATCTCTCTCCTTGCCACCCCCCACCCCCACCCCCAGGCTTATAAGGCCACACATTTGCCTGGGTTTGAATCCTAGCTGTGTGACTTTGGGAAAGTTACTGAATCTCTTTGTTTCCTCATTTCCTCTGTTTTAAAATGGGCACAGTAATAGTACCTACCTCACAGGATAGTTACCAGGATTAGATTAGTTCATATTCACAGAGCACTTGGAATAGTGGCTGGCATATAGAAAGTGGTCCGTAGATGCTATTATTATTTCAGGGCCAGAATCCCTTAGCCTAAACCCTCTGTATGAGGCACACTCTAGGATTCAGACTTAGGTTCCATCAGGAGGGAGAAACCACCTAGTAATCTGAACACAGAACGTTTAGTATGAAGAATTGTTAGCAGTGACAGGAGATTGGAGTAATGAAGGATTGGCTGTTACGAAGTAAGAGAGCTCTAAATATATTCTAAAGAATGTAGGAATAGCAGATGTGGGAGCAGCCACTACCTCTAGGGCTGAGATAGAGCACCAAGGAGCACACTCCCCAATGGCTGTTGAGGTAGAGTTCCTTGGGAAGATCCTCCCAGGGCTCAAGCAAAGGGCCCCCAGGCCGAGCTCTTGGCTTTGCTGGAGAGGGCACAGCCGTGTTTACCAAATGGCAGAGAAGTAGCTGTGCCACACCTGCGAAAGGTGCTGGGGAAAGCCATTCACAGTGAGGTGTCTCATGGAGGGCACTGGGTTGCAAAACCAGTCAAGGGAGTGGGGGTGGGGGAAGCTGCTGGACACTGCTGGTCACTGCAGCTGGACAATGTAGAAGCTGTGCTTGCTACGGGAGCCTGGTGCCAGAGAAGCCACCATGCTGCCTGCCTGGTGAATACACCAGAACCAGGATGAGGAAAAAAACTCTTCCTCTGGCAGTGTCTCCCCAGCATCTTCTACTAATCACTGTTAACAGCATCGTGTTAGCTGGCAGGGGAAAAAGGTTGGAAGGGCCCAGATCCATTTTTGCAGAGCAGTTAATGAAGGTGGATTTGAAGTTGAGAGGCAATAAATCAGTAAGTGGCACAAGAATCTCTCTGATTTGGGAAGGTTAATACAATGCATATATTGTATAATGTAATAGTCCCAGTGGGGTCTACAGTACCTCCCCATAATCATAACATTATTTTTTTCTGTGGCAAAAATGGAAGAATATTCACACTAAGTGGATAAATAAAGACTATAAGTGGCCTCATGTTCATTCAGGTCAGGTTTTGTCACTAAATGAGTTATAAAAAAAGCTTTTGGATTCTGAAATCAGGACTAAGGGATTGTTGACCCATACTATTTTCGTTACCTTTCTCCACATAGCAGCCAGAGTGGTCGTTTGGAAATGTAAATTATGCCACTGGCTGTCCTGGGAACCTGTCAGTGGCTCCTTGTCATTCTAGGTAAAGACTAAACCCCAAGTGAAGGCTCCCTCCCCTACCACCCCCACATTCATACTGATGGACGCAGTCCCCGCACGGGGCCTTTGCACATGTCTTTCTCACTGCATGGAGTGCTCTTCCAGTTACCCCACCACACACACACTCTCACCTGGCTTGGCTAACACTGCCTCGCCCGTCAGATCTCAGTGAAGGTGTCCCAACCTCAAGGGAGCTTTCTGACGCCCTTCCCTCCCGCTCGTCAGCCCTCACCCCAATGGGGCTTTTTTCTTTAAAGCACATCTTAGTTTGTGATTACACAGACTTCGAATTAGTGTGATTATTTGATTAATTAATAATTTGATAAAGCATCATGAAGACAGTGGCTGTGTCTATTTTTCCCTTTCACTACTTGATATCTACGGTGCTTTACACAATGCCTGGCATATGACAAATTTGATAAATGAGAAAATGAATGAACAATGTTGGATTGGATCCTGAACCAGAAAAAAAAAGTTAGCCATAAAGGACATTATGGGAACAATTGGCAAAATTTGGATATGGATTCTAGGTTGGATAATAGTGTTGTATCAGTGTTAAGCTTCCTGATTTTGATGTCCTTATTCTTAGGAAATACACACTGAAGAATTTAGGAATAGAGGGTTATCACGTCTTCAACTTTCTCTCTGATGTTTCAGAAAAAAATTATAGATTGATCTAATTATAGAAAGTGAGAGGGAGAGAGAATGATAAAACCAACATGGAAAATGGTGACAGCAAACATGGAAGAAAGATATGTAGGAGTTCATTGTGCTATTCTTGCCTCTTTTCTGTGTATGAAATTATTTCACAACAAAAAGTTTTAAAAAATTCAGTGAGGGGCCAGCCCGGTGGCATAGTGGTTAAGTTCACGTGCTCCACTTCAGCAGCCCAGGGTTCGTGGGTTCGGATCCCAGGCGCAGACCTATGCACCACTTGTCAAGCCATGCTGTGATGGCATCCCATATACAAAATGGGGAAGATGGGCACAGATGTTAGCTCAGGGACAATCTTCCTCACCAAAAAAAAAAAAAAATCAACGAATAGAAATAAATGAACAAAAGGGGACAGGGAGGCCAGGAGGAAGACCCCCCCCCCTCCGGCTCCGTGCAAAGGCAAGAGGGCAGGAAGGGCTTGGTCCCTTTGGGGAACTTGGAGGAGGGCTGTGTAGCTGGAGTGTGGCCCTGGGGCTGGGGTAGGAACAGCAGGGATGGAGCTGGGCCCTCATCTGGTCTGCCGCCCTATCTTCTGAGGAGTGGAGTGCTGAGCTGTTCAGCCAGCCTTAGCTTAAATCATCTACACTCCCCTCTCTGCCTCCCTCTGGTGATTTCTGAGTGAAAGCCTGAGTGTATGCGGCCAGCCCATCTTGGGTCTTCAGTCTGACTTCTCTTTTAGTTTAATAACAGGGAAGCTCTCATCCAAGTGTGAGGATTACTCCTTCTACCCCTGTCTACAACGTTCCTGTTGTCTGCTTGCTGTTACACTCACCGCGTGGTTCCTGTTTTGGTTATATACTGCTGTATGACAAATTATCCCGAAATGTGGTAGCTACACAACAAACATCTCACAGTTTCTGTGGGTCAGGAATTCGGGCTTAGCTGGATGGTTCTGGCTCACGGTAGGTGTCTCATGAGATTGCAGTCAGGATGTTGGCCAGGGCTGCAGTCATCTCAGCATCTGAGTCATCTGATGGGCTGGGGTTCTGCTTCCAAGATGGCTCCCTCACATGGCTGTTGGCAGGAGGCCTCAGTTCCCCAACGCCTGGACTTCTCCACAAGGAAGCTCGAGTGTCCCTATTGCATGGCAGCTAGCTTCCCCCAGATCAAGTGGTCTGAGAGAGAGAGGAAGGAAGCAGGAAGCCACGATTCCTTCTGTGTCCTAGTCTCTGAAGTTGCGCATCATCATTGACACTTTATTCTGTTAGTTAGAAGTGAGTCCCTAAGTTTAGCCTACGTGCAAGGAAAGGAGAATTAGACCCCACTTCTTGAAGGAGGAGTGTGAAAGGACTTGTGGACTTTTTAAAACCACCACACTTCCTGAGGGCCTACTGTGTGCTGGGCGCTATAGGTGGTTCAAGGGATCCAAGGCGTGGATCAACATGTGCCCTGCAGCAGTTTACATCTGCTTAGGGAAGTAAGACATGCTCTGAAATCGGTCATAAGAACCGGGATACTCCTTGGCAAACTAAGTCAGAATGGACAGCAAAGGAGAGCCCTTTGGAGCAGGCGACACCTGAGCTGGGCCTTCACGGATGAGCAGCTCTTCCCTTGGTTCTTGACCCTGGTTATTGGCACTGTCGTACAAGGATAATGAATACTGAGGGTAGCATTTGAGCATTTCCACCGTGGCGGGCGCTGTGCCAAGCCCATCTCCATTTGTGAAGAGCATTCCTTGGAATTATGCAATGGGGCAGTCCTGATGCCAAGCGCTTCATTTATATTATCTCATTTATTGATTTGAACTGCCTTATGGGGTCGCTCTTATTATCCTCATTTTATAGATTACAGATGTAAGGTTTAGAGAAATTAAGAAACTTATGCAAGATCACATAGCTAGTAAGTGGCAGAGGGGTTAAGACCACAGGCCCCTGTAGGTTTCAGTTCCAGCTCCTCGACTTTAGAGCCTTAGAGCCTTGAGCAAGTGACTTGAACCTCTCTGTGTCTCAGTTTCCTCATCTGTAACATGCGTGTGAAACCATTTAATGTTAGCGCAGTGCCTGGCGTGTGGTACGCTTCAGCTACCACTGCCGTTGTTATCAGCTCAGAGTCAGACACAGGGCTGTGCTCTTCTCAAGTTCTTTGCATAAGTTTGTCATCAAGGATTGAGATGAGAGAAGGAAGTAGTAACTACAGCCACCCCCACTTCCTGTGTGGGATTATGAATTTGAAAGGAAAAACGACTTGTCCAGGCTAAATATGCCAGCAGGTCTTAAATGACTGATTTTGCCATTTCCAGTTTTTACTTTATTTCCCTGAGGATCCAAATGCTTCAAGGGATACCTGCCCATTCACCCAGGTAGGCCGAGATGGTGGCCAAGCTGGGTTTAGGAAACTGAACTTGAGTTGGCGACTTTCTTTAGAAGTGCTTTCCCTACTGAGAAGCAAGGAGCACCGGACTGGATTATCAGTCAGGATGTAAGTCTGTGCTATGTGTCCTTGAGCCAATTACTAAATCTTTCTGGGCTCCAAGAGCCTCTTTTACGAGAAGGGCTTGGCAACCCTTCCCCTCCAGCGTTCTCCATCAGAAAGAAGATGGAGAGGGTGTGTTGTGAAAACCATAAAACTCTGGCTCAAGGCTTTGGGATTCTTCATTCCCTTCCGATCATTTGAGGAATTGTGGCTTCTTTAAGCAACTGGAATAAGAAAGCCTGTGTGATGGTAGTCCCTCCTCCCCACCCACTGCCACCCACACCCTCTTTGCTAAAACATTTTTGGGAATAATCAGTTTTGATCTGAATTCTGAGGATCAAAACAGCCTCCAAACAAGATCAAGAACCAGGTGGTTCTCTTTTTGAAAATTCAAACCCGATAACCAACTTGGGGGACTTATCTTTTAGAGTTCGTCTTTCTTTCTTCTTAATGAATTGGCATTTGTCTCCTGCACTGGTTCGTTATGGAATTCATCCGAACGCTTCATTCACTGTGATCTCCGAGGCAGCGTGCACTCTCTCACCACCCTTGGGAATGACAGAACCGACTTTGAAAACAGAAAAAAAAAATCTTCCTCCTTTCATTGCCTCACGTTAGACTAAAACGCTTCCTTTTATAAACTTAAAAAAGGGACTAATTTTTTTTTAAATTCAGATATGCATGAACCAATTTTTTAAAAATATTATCACGCATCTCCATGTATTCATTACCCACCGAGGTGATGAGTGAGTCCTCTGTGAATCATCTGGGGGCACAAAGTGACGGGAGGGGGTTCAGTCAGTTACCTGGAGAGGAGGCTCATTCTCAGTATCTCCTCCATGTCCCCGTTGTTCAAGTGTACTCACCGGAAGACAGAAAGGGGAGCGGAGGAGGGAAGAGGAGGAGGAGGAGGAGAAATGTCAAAGAGGAGCCTGGGGCTGTCAGCGATTTCCGCTCTCCAGCGGTCTGACCTCAGAGCAATACTTGACCCCAGAGCCCGTGTTCCCCTCTGCAGTGAGGAGAATGACAGTAATAGCGGTGTTGTGGTGGTGATTACCTGAGAAAACACGTGTGGGAAAATGCTTTGTAAATGCCGTGATCCTGCGGTGGGTACTGAGATCTGATGGCGTATGTGGGTAACTTGTGGGGTTTTTTTAAATAAATTTTAAAAGAGTTGCTTTTATTTTTAGAAACCGAGTCTGAGTTGAAAGGGAACCTTAGGAATCATTCAGTATAACGTCTCACCCTGGGGAGGCATCCTCTCTGCAGCAGCCTTCAAAGGTAGTCGGCCAGTCTCGGCTTGAATAGCTCGAGGGACGCGGAGGTCGCCACCTCTCCCTTTTCTTCTTTTTTCTAATCATCCCAGCCCTTTAGTTCTTCTAGATATAGGGTATACCAGTGATTTTTCTTTTCCCTAAGATAGACAGCAAAAGAATAATGTCATGGTTAAAAATGAACAAACGTGCCACGGCACGCATTGTGTAGATCTGCCGTCTGTACACGTTGCTGCTGGAGGTGTGTTAGCTGGTCTCCAAAGTATTTGAATTGCTGTTCAAGGGGATCTGGTGTTCTCTGTACCAGAAGCTACTGGGCTGTCAGTACTAAGGCTGCAGCCCTGCAGCAGGAGGAGGATCTGGCAGGGCCCTCTTAGCTCTGTGTGTCTGAATCCCTTGCTCCTTTTCAGCTGGTGGTTTTTGTAGCTGTAGGTTGACGTGGGTTTATCTAGGAAGGTACAGTCTGTAGCAGTAATTGCTACTTTGTCTGCTTCCCGCTCCTCACTTTCCCCTGTGAAATGGTGCGGGGAGCACTTGGTGGTCACCAGCTTATTCTTCCAGCATCTATTTCATTGAAGAGAACCCTGAGATCACAGGGCAAGCTGTTTAAAAAAAAATGCATCTACTTATTCATCAAACACATCTACTATCCATTAAATCAGAAAGGTTTTCTCAGTGTTGGGCAACTTCAGCAAAATAGAGAAATGGTGCTTTGAGGCAGATGTAAGCTGCAAGCTGTTGTCTCCAACTCCTAAGGTCAAGTTATTTATGTTGATCAAAACAACCTCATTGTCCTCGTTGGTTAACTTTACAGTAAGGAATGTTATTAATTTGAACATTTAGAATTTATAATAATAAAACGCAACTTCCTGGCCTTAGTAAGGGAAGACTTGACTCACTGAAAACCTACCACCCTTTCAAAGGACGTAGACCTGGCATCACTCAGAGTTGTTTGGGACCCTCTTCTAGTCCATCATCACTTACTTATTAAATTGTCCCAGGTGAGTTGGATAACAACATGATATTTGCATTAGAAGGACTACCTCCTGGCAGCTACATTGATATTTTCATGTTCATGTCCAAGCAACTGCTTTTTACTTGTGAGAGGACCCTGGCAGATTTTTCCCTTCTAGATTTTGTTGACTCATGAAAGATTCCCCTCTCCTGTCCTCATCTGTGAGAAATTCTTCCCTCTGCCCAACCCCAGGTATTCATGCTTTAATTATAAGACCAGAATTTTTCACTTCCTGTCCAATCTCTTTCCCAGGTGCTCAGAGGCCTGTTAGGCAGTTTGCCCGTAAAAATCATTCCAGCAGCTGTGGAGCACCTAGGACGATAAATAGATCATCGCTAGGCCTCCTCGAGACCGGGCAACCCCCATTCCCTTCCTCTTCCTCATCTCACTGGATCTCTTTTCTACGTTCTTGGTCTGCCTGGCGGACATCTCTGACGCGACTCCTATCCTTTCCAGCCTTTGTGAACTACAGTGGCTTCAGCGTAAAGCCCTGTTCTCCATCCCAGCGATGCTTGTGGAGCCCAAGATCTGTATGTTCTGTGACCTCTGGCAGGCCAGGCCCCCCTTGAGGAAGGGGTGTGTTGTGAGGGGCAGGGAGGCAGTGGTGGTCGCGGGCACCTCGGTGCTGTGGGAATTGGAGGTTGTACTGCCTCTTTCCTCTGGAGTTGGTATCTGTGTTCTTCAACCCTTTAGTGCCCAGCCCTGTCTGCTGGCGTATCTGTTCCCTCCTTTCTCATCCCGGGAGAGCAGGAAGTAAAGGAGTTGAAGACAGTTCCAGCTTGCCTTCTAAATGAAATAAAATCAGTGAAAGTTCCCACATACACACAGTCAGCGCATCCTTCCTTCCCTGTCATCACAACAAACCTGGTGAGGGGCCTCTTCCGCAAACAGCTCCCTGCTCAGGCAGAACACAGGCTCAGCAGTCAGAAAGGCCTGGATTTTAATCTCGGCTCTGTCATTTGTCATAGTTGTGTGAAACTTAAGGAAGATGCCTAACATTTTTGAGCCTCAGTTTTCCCACCTGTAAAATGAAGATAGTAGTTAGCAACTTCATAGACTTATGCTAAAGATTCACTGTGGGGCTAAGGCTTGTGCCTGGCGCTTTGTAAGGGCTCAAAAATAGCTATTAATTTTTTGGTGATAGTTTGGAACCTGTTTTCGTTTCTACAAATAAACTGTGGTTTCACTTACCTGATTTGCCCTGGATAGAAATCCTGGGGGTGGGGGTAGAAGGGGAAGCATTCTGTGTGATTTGTCCCCTCTGCTCCTCCTGCGAGGTCCCTTCCCCACCGCAGCCTGTTCACTTGGGGGCAGGATTATTCCCACCTCCCAAGAGCAGAGAAGGGCCTCCGCTGCGCAGTCTTCTTGGAGTGGGCGGTTTCCAGCCGGGGATGACATTTCCTAACAGGCTGGCAGCATCTTCTCCCTCCCCACCTCGTAGGTCCCTCTCTCATTTCAAAAGTCCTCCCAGGACTTCAAGATGAAACACTTCCACGCTGGGCAGATCGTTTCATTGAATTCTCCAGTTTGCTGTCTCCAGTGCTGAAGGGAGACATTTTAATTAATTACCGTCCCTGTGGGCTCAGAGATCAATAGCAGTAAAGAGCCGTGGGATGAATTCCTAGCCTCCGCTCTGCTTCCAGCTCTGTCTGTGACCTTGCACCAGGTGTTCAAGCCCTCTGGGCCTCAGTGCCCTTCTCTGTAAAATGGCAGTGCCTATTTCTCAGGAGTTGAGAGCCTCCAAAAGGTATTATGCTCATAAGTGTTGCAAACTATAGAGTGCTAGCCACAAGTAAATTACTATTAAGGTCGTATTTATATTCCCAAAGGTTAAGCAAGGGGGATGTTTCTCTTCTGAACCATTTCTGGAACCTTCTTGCTTTTGTTCCTTGATCCCTTAAGACCAACTAGCAGGTTCCATCTCCCTTTCTGAGCCTGAGAAAAGCAAGCAGCCCAGACAGAATTAGGCAGGGGGGTATGTAGGTGGGGAGTGGTTCCTCCTTTCCCAGCCCCAAGTTTTTCCAACAAGGAAAAGTGACCATACTAGTGGGACCTGGGATAAGAAGCCAAAAGCCTGGGATTTTCCCTGAGAGTCAGGACCCCCAACCATTCTGACAGTCACTGTGCTGGCCACCACTAGCCCTGAGCCTTTACAGCCAAGAACAGAAGCCTTGTTTTTTCTAGACTCTTCTTCCTTCTTCCTGCTTTCTTCTGCAATGTATTCTGCACACAGCAGCCTGAGTGATCTTTCTAAAACACAGTCTGGTCGTGTCTCTACCCTGCTCAGAGCCCTTCCACGGCTCCCTGTAGCCTTTAGGGTATAGTCCAGAGTTTTTGGTATGGCTGCCTAGGCTCTGCATGTCCTGGCTCCTGCCAGCTTCTCCAGTCACCGTCTCCTGCTCTCCCTGTTGCTCTCCCTCCTGCTTCCTTGGGTCCAGCCATAGCCCATCCACTCCACAGATATACATTCTCTACCTGGGCCCCAGGCCTTGAACATGCTACCAATCTGGGCTTCCCCTGGCCAGGTCCTCCTCGTGCTTCTGGTCTCTGCTGAGACATCACCTCCCCCAGCAAACCTCCCCTGACCACCCTGCCTTCCTCAGTCTGGGTGGGTTCCTGTGGCGCCCTGTGCTTATGGGTGTCATGACCCCGACCACGTCCCAGGACAGTCATCCATTTCCTTGGCAGCCTCCCCTCACCTATCCCTGCCCCCCCATGCATGAGCTCCTTGAGAGCCACACCTGTGTGACTTGTTTACTGTCGTGGCCCCGGGCCTCTAGCACACCTCCTTCCACAGAGTGCATGCCAAATAACGGAGTGGAGGAATGGACTTAGAACGTTGCCATAGACGAGAAGCCTGGGGGATCGGGATCACCTGGGCACTTGTCAGCTGTCGGCTTCCCGGCCCCACCCCAGCCCTCCAGATGCAGAATTTCTGTGGGTGTCCTGGAAAGTCTGTGTGTTTAACAAAGGGCACACCCAGGTGGTTCTACTGCAGATCTGAGGACTCTTTACAAAACACGGGAAGTGAGATCCAGAGATAGTAGGTGACTTCTTCAAGCTCTCAATCTCTCTCTCTCTCTCATACACACACACTTCTGTGAGATGAAATAAAGGCCCAGTGATTTTTCCACTCCCAAGGTGTTGATCTTCAAAAAGCCGGGGGAAGCACAGGAGAGAGAATTTTTGTGCCTCTCCTAACCTTAGGTCTCAACTGGGGAATCTTGGCATATTTTTTATTTCCTTTCCATAAAAAGTACTTAACCTTGGGGCCGACCCGGTGGCATGGTGGTTAAGTTCTTGCGCTCCACTTCAGTGGCCCAGGGTTTGCAGGTTCAGATCCCCAGCATGGACCTACATACCACTCATCAAGCCATGCTGTGGCAGCATCCCACCTACAAAGTAGAGGAAGATTGGCATAGATGTCAGGTCAGGGCCAATCTTCCTCATGAAAAAAAAAAAGGACTTAACCTCAGAATATGGGCTACTTATTTTTTAAATCCTAAACAATTGCTTTCACTCCAAGACTTATGTAATTTTTTTTAATGTGGGGAAATCCCTGATGTTTCATTTTTTTCTGTTTCAGAAATGATTTGTAGAGAGTGAGTTATCCTGCCTGATGCCGTAAGGTCTATTTTTATCAACATGAGGATGTTGAGACTGAAACAGACAGAACATATTTACTGTTGCTTATAGTACCCAGTGATGCTGGCTCTCTTTAAAGCAATGTAGGCACAAGTGTTCGTAATTAATTTGACCTGCCCACTAGGACAAAATGGGAAGGAAGAATCCACCCATCCCACATGTGACACAGATAAAGTAGGGCAGGTTCAGAGGAAAGCCATGGGGATGCCAAGGGGTGAGGAAATTGTATCTAAAGGGAAGGGCTAAAGACATTGGGCATTTAGGTTTCTGTAGAAGAACCAGTGGCTGTAGATGCCTGAAGTGCTGGGATGTGGGGGAGAGGGGCATGAAGGGAAAGCAGAACCAGACCTGAGGGTGGGAAGGACCTTCCACTTGAGGTAAGGAAGAACTTTCCTGCAAATGGAATCCTGCCAATGAGCGTCCTCAAAGGTAATGAGTTGCTTCATCAAGAGAAATGTTCAAGGCTCAGGCCGTTATACGGGCCCGTCACTGAATGTCCTGGGTGAGGGGTACTCTGGACTAGATGAAGTCCAGGTCCCTTCCTCCCTGACTCGAGAGCAGACCCAAATGCCCACAGCCCCAAGCCAGTGACCTGCTGAGTGAAGGGGTCTCTGGTGGGGGCTGTGGGCAAGTGAGAAAAGACTACTCGTTACTCAGCTCTAGCTGACTGCTTGGGAATGTGGGTCCAGTGAGGCCAGATCTTTGGGTTTTTCAAGAAAAGATAGAATTCTGGATGGATTCCCCTGAGTTTTAAATATTGTGTGAGCCAAATAAAGCCATCTGTGCCCACTGGGTCTTGGCCATGGTCTGCCAGTCTGACCCCTCTGTTACAAGATTCTCAGGGTGTGTGCACTTCAGTCCTTCGGGCAGGGGTGTGTGTGTGTGTGAAATGAGTGAGGTGGGCAGGGCAGGGATTATCTCTCCATCCAACAGTCGGGGAAACCAGGGCACCTGGAGGTGAAGGGGCTTCCAGAGAGACCCAGTGCAAGGTAATAACAGACCAGGGCTGGAGTCGGGGTGAGCAGGATGAATGGGCATGATAAAGAATGCACTTTCCTTCCTTGCCAATTCCACTGACATTTTACTTTTAAACTTTTCTCTTAAAATAACATTTGATGAAGGGGTGCTGGAAAGGCCCAGTACTTCCTGGAGGTAGGGCTGGAGCAGGGAATTCGGCCTCCCGGGGGCACTTTCCTTTCCCCTTCATGCAGCACTCCAGGGGCAGCACATGCTTCATGGTGACTGCGAATGGCGCCCCTGGGGTTGTGCCAAGCTTAGTCTGCACATTCCTGCCTGGAGCCAGGCGAAAGCTCTACCTCTCCTTTCCTCCAAGGATCTGTGTCTTTAGGCCTCCAGCCATGCCTGAATTCCCTCATTATCACTCTGCTTTTGGGTATAAGCCTTCATGGGCACCCAGGAATCTCTTTCAGAATGCATGCAGGAAAAGAAAAAAGGCCACAGGAATGCAACCTGACATCTGTCTCAGGCTCGAAGTATTGGACTACCGGAGACTTGGGCGCTGAATAAATTAGCTTTGCCACGAAGCCAGCCTCAAAAAGCCAGTCATATCCAAACCACATTTATGGCAGTGCCTGCTGCAATTTGAGGCCTGTCTGCCTAGTTTCCTGCCTCTTGGCCTTCCTGCCACTCTTTATGCTGCGACTGAGCTTTCAAGAGCAGCTTTCAGACCAACTTTAGGCTTTGCTTACTTCCCCAGTGAACGGCCTGCTTGCTATATTTTGTTTTTAAGAAACGTTTTCAAAAAAAGTATTAGTACTTTTTTTATACAGCTTTGTTGAAGTATATTTGAAGTACAATAAGCTGCGCACACTAAAAGTGTGTAACTTGATCAGTTTTAACATATGTATATACCTGTGAAACCATCATCACAATCATGAAAAACATTTCTGTCATCCCCAAAAGGTCCTTTGTGTCCCTTTGTAAGCCATCCCTCCCTCTGTCTCCACACAACCACCGACCTGCTTTCTCTCTAGATGAGCTTGCATTTTCTAGAAGTTTATATAGAAGAACTTATACAGTTTGGGTTCCTTTTTGCCTGCTTTTTTTGCTAAGCACGATGATATTGAGATTCATCCATGTTCTTGTGTGTATCAATAGCTCGTTCCTTTTTGTTGCTGAGTAGTATTCCATGACATGGCTATACTGTAATTGGTTTATCTGTTCACCTCTTGATAGACGTTTGAGTTGTTTCTAGCTTTTGGCTGTTACAAATAAAGCTGCTATGGACATTTGTATACAAGTCTTTGTGTAGATATGTATTTTTGTTTTTCTTGGGTAAATACCTACAAAACAATGGAATGGCTAGATGGTATGGTAGGTGTTATGTTTAATTTTTTTAAGAAACTGCCAAATTGTTTTCCAAAGTGGTTGTCTCATTTTGAATTCCCACCATCAGTGTATGAGAGTTCCAATTCCTCAGCATCCTTGACAACACTTAGAATGGTCAGTCTTTAATTCTAGCTATTCTAGTGGGTGTGAAGAAACGATATTACATTTCTCACATGACATTTACATGCTCTCATGAAGAGCATCTCTTCCTGTGTTCATTGGCTATTTCGTATCCTTTGTGAAGTGTCTGTTAAAATCTTTTGCCAATTTTTAATTGGGTCATTTGTCTTATTATTGTTGAGTTTTGGGAGTTTTTGAAATGTATTCTGTAATGCAAGTCTTTTAGCTGGCATATGGTTTGTGGATATAGTCTCCCAGTCCATGGCTGTGCCTTTTTGTTTTCCTGATAAAGTGTCAGGTAAAATGTCTAGTAAATTGACTAGTAAAATGTGGAGCATATGGAGTTTCCAGGGATAAGAAAAGACATCGAGTATGTCACAAATACAATAAACCTTAAGAATCCTATAGAAACTGAATGTGGTGCCAACATGAATGAGAGCATATTTAATATCATGTTACCTCTTGGTTTGGAAATTATTTCACATAATTTGAGAAAAACACTGTGTGGGGCACCATACTGGGTACTAGAAGGGATAGGAGGAAAGGTAGAAACTTCAGACATGGATACTCTTCTCAGGGGGCTCACCTCTATTGAAGAGGGGGGCAATAGGCATGTATTTTGATAATAATAATTATTGTAGATGCTATATGCTTTATTGGTGTGATTGCATTTAATTCTCAGAACAACCCTCTGATACAGATTTTTCCCATTTTGCAGATGAAGAAACTGAGGCTTAGAGAAGTTAAATAACTTCTCCAGTTCATACAGCCAGAACATGGCAGACCTGGATTCAATCCCACATCTGTCTGACTCCAAAGTCCACGTACTTAACCTTTAGGCTAAGTTGCCTCCCAAGTAGAGCATAAGCTAGGAGGTTTTAAGGATCATAAAAGAGTTATAAACGGAGTGTTATGGAACAAGAAGTGAAAAAATTTATTTTTGGAACCGCACCAGAAAGCACCATGGAGTTCAGGAATAAAGATGGCAGACGGGGAGTGACAGTTGAAGGGAAGAGCATAGGGTGAGAGGAACATGCAGAGGTGAGAACAGTCGTGGGATTTATTCAGGAAAGCCTAGTATCCTTCAGGAGGAACGGTGAGAGAAAAGCTGATGAAAATCAACTCTCCAAGGGCCTTGAAAACCAGGCTAAGAAGTTTGAATTTGATTGCAGGAGGCAGTTGTGATCCATTGAAGCATTTGAGCAGGAGGGTGGGGGTAGCGACCCCGCGATGGCTGTGTGTCATGATGGCATGAAGTCCGGATGGACGAGGAAGTAGAGGAGGGACAGAGAGCGGGCGAGGACCTTGTGGCCCCTACTGGAGGTGTTGAGGGCCCCAACTAGGGCATTACCCACAGAAATGAACAGGAAGGGATGAATAATATAATTTACAACTAGAAGCTACCTCCCATACATGATTTTTATTCTATCAGCTTTTCTATAATCTGGGACTAATTTGACCCAGTCCCTTGCTGCCTCCTCCTTCCTTGTCCATCTGTATTTTGCATGCTTCAGTGCCCCCAGAGAGTGGCCAGGGAGAAGGGAGAAACTCAATTTGTCCTGCCTGTAATTTGTTGGCTAATTCTGATAAATGAAGAGGTGCCTGGAGAAGGCTGAAACTTTTGGCCAAAATGAAGTTTTATATTATTTGTACGTACATTTATTCATTCAGCTAACCAGATTCATTCATTTACCATTCCGATGTGTTTTCTCCAACACCACCAAGCTATTCTCCAGTTCTCAGCAGACACTGACTGGGTGTCCTACAAATTTAACTCAGTTCTGACACTGTCTACCTGGAGTTAGCATCAGATCCCACAGTTTAAGGACTCAGTCCCACAAGACTGCCCCCACTTCAGACACCAATCACAAGTCCAGGTTGTCACCAGTGCTTCTGACTGACTGAGTATAAATCAGAGGTTCCCATGACCCCCTCCTCGGATTCGATCAATTTACTAGAGCAGCTCACAGAACTCAGAGAATCATTTATTTATGTTTACCAGTTGATTGTAAAGGATATAATAAAGGATACAGATGAACAGCCAGATGAAGAGGTACATAGGGCAAGGTCTGGAAGGGTCCTGAGCTCAGGAGCTTCTGTCCCCATGGAACTGGAGTGCACCACCCTCCCTTCATGTTTCCCAACCTGGAAGCTCATCAAATCTCCTTATTCAAGAGTTTTTATAGGCCTTAATCTGCAGCATCTCTTTCCCCCTTCCCAGAGGTCAGTGGGTGGCTTTTCTGGTGACCAGCCCCATCCTAAGGCTATGGAGGCGGGTGGCACCCTAAGTCATCTTGTTAGCATAAATTCAAGTGTGTTTGAAAGGGGATCCCTATGAATAACTAAAGACACTTCTATCACTGGAAATTCCAAGGGTTTTAGGAGCTCTGTGCCAGGAACCTGGGACAAGGACCAAATATATTTCTTGTTATGCCACAACCATCCCATTCTTCCAAACATTTATTTGTTCACTCAGCAAACTCTCAGTCATTTGACATTTATCAGTGTCTAATGTGTGCCAGACTCTATGGTAAGCACTGAAGATAGAGTGGACAATGCAACAGCCTCTATCCACAAGAAGATCACATTTTAGTGGAGGATTATTTCTGCATCATCTTCTGAGATTTCGTTTTGTCTCACCTTTTTATGTTTCTTTTCTCTCCTTTTTTGCCTTCTTTTGGATTTTTTTCTCTGTTTACTTTTTTCCTTTATTCTACTAAGAAAGTTCAAGGTTCCGTTTTTATACTTTTTGGAATAGTTAACCAGGAAATTTTAACACGTATTCTTGAGACTAAAATTAATCAGTATCCTTACCATACTCCCAGCCAATTACAAGGACTTTAGTGAACACCTCAACTTTGATCACCCCTCTCCTGACTTACATTGTCATTGAGTTACATGCTGTTATTGTCATGTATTTTAGTTATTATTTTTAATTCTGTAGGACTGTACTCTTATTGTTTCACGTGGGCCTTCCAAATGGAATCACTTTCCTTCTGCCTGAAGCATATCCTTTTAAATTTCTTTGAGTGAGAGTCTCTTGATAGCAAACTCTAGGTTTTGCTTGAGAATATTTTTATTTTGCTTTTGTTCTTGATGGGTAAACAACTGTCAAATGACAGTATATTCAATACATTATTCTACTGCCTTCTGGATTTCTATTATAGCTGTTGAGAAGTCAGGGGTCATATAATGATTATTCCTTTAAATTAAATCTGTCTTTTCTCTGGCACTTTTAAGATTTTATCTCTGTTTTTGATGTTCTATAGTTTCACTATGATGTAGACTTTTAAAAACAGCTTTATTGGGCCGGCCCCATGGCCTAGTGGTTAAGTTCTGTGTGCTCTGCTTCAGTGGCCTGGGTTAGGTTCCCGGGCATGGACCTACACCACTCACTGGCAGCCATGCTCTGGCAGCGACCCACATACAAAACAGAGGAAGATTGGCACAGGTGTTAGCTCAGGGCGAATCTTCCAAGCAAAAAACAAAAAAAACACATCAGCTTTATTGAGGTATAATTGGCATACAGTTAATTGCACATGTTTAAAGTGTATAATTTGGTAAGTTGACATGTGTATATACCCATGAAACCATCACCACATCAAGATGATGAACACATCCATCATCCCCCAAAGTATCCTTGTGTCCCTTTATATTTGTGACCTCTCCTTCCTGTCCCTCCTGCCCTCCTTCAGTCCCCAGGCAACCACTGATCTGCTTTCTATCTAGTTTGTATTTTCTAGAATATTACACAAATGGAGTCATATAGTATATACTCTTTTAAATCTGGCTTCTTTCACTGAGCATGATTATTTTGAGATTCATCCTTGTAGCATGTATCAATAGTTTATTCCTTTTTCATTGGTCAGTAGTGTTCCGTTATATGGGTATACCAATGTTTGTTTATCCACTTACCTGTTGGTGGATATCTGGGTTGTTTCCAGATTGGGGATAGTACAAAGTTTTGTGAACATTAATATACAAGTCTTTGTATGGGCATATGCTTTTATTTCCCTTGGGTAGATACGTAGGAGTGGAATGGCTGGATTGTATATTAGGTGTATATTTAACTTTTTTTTTGCTGAGGAAGATTGGCCCTGAACTAACATCCATTGCCAATCTTCCTCTTTTTGCTTGAGGAAGGTTGGCCCTGAGCTAACATCTGTGCCAGTCTTCCTCTGTTTTGTATGTGGGTCCCTGCCACAGCATGGCCTGATGAGTGGTGTAGGTCCGCACCTGGGATTTGAACCCGCGAACCTGGGCTGCCAAAGTGGAGCACACCAAACTTAACCACTGCACCACCAGGCCAGCCCCTGTATATTTAACTTTTTAAAAACTGTAGTGGTACCATTTTATGTTCCCAGCATCTGTGTATGAGAGTTTCAGTTCCTCCACATCCTTGTCAACACATAATGTGATCAATCTTTTCAATTTTAGCCATTCTAATAGGTGTGTAGTTGTATCTCATTGTGGTTTTAATTTGTATTTCTCTGATGACAGTGATGTTGAGCATCTTTATATGTGCTTATCTGCCCTCTGTGTATCTTCTTTGTGATGCGTCTGTTCAGATCTTTTGCCTGTTCTTTAAAAATAAGGTTGTTTGGTTTTTCATTATCGAATTTCAAGAGTTCATTATTTTCTGGATACAAGTTCTTTATCAGATATATGCTTTGCAGTATTTACTCCAGTCTGAGGCTTGTCTTTTTATTCTCTTAACAGTGTCTTTTGAAGAGCAGAAGTTTTAAATTTTGATGCAATTTGATTTATCAGTTTGTTCTTTTATGGATCATGCTTTTTTTTTTGGTGTCATATCTAAGAAATCTTTGCCTAACCCAAAGTCACAAAGTTTTTTTTTCTCTTATGTTTCCTTCTAGAAATTTTATAATTTTAGATTTTATGTTTATATCTGTGATCCATTTGAGTTAATTTTTGTCTGTAAAGTATGAATCAAAATTCTTCTTTTTTTGCACATTGACATCCAGTTTTTCCAGGATTATTAGCTGAGTAGACTGTCATTTCTCCACTTAATTGCCTTTGCGCCTTTGCTGACAATCAACTGCCCATATATGTGTGGGTCTATGTCTGTACCCTCTATTCTGTTTCCTTGATCTACTTGTTTTTCTTTATGGCAGTACCACAGCATCTTAATTACTGTCACTTTATAATATGTCTTGAAATCAGATGTTAGTTATCCAACTTTTTTCTTTTCCAAAGTTGTCTTGGCTATTCTAGGTGCCATGCATTTCCAGAAGAGTTTTAGAATCAGTTTGCCAATTTCTGTAAAAGAGCCTGCTGGGATTTTTATTGGGATTACATCGAATCCATAGGTCAGTTTTAGAAGAAGGCACATCTTATCAATAGTCTTTTGACACATGTACATTGTATAGCTTCATTGATTTAGTTTTTTATTTACCTTAGCAATGTTTTGTAGTTTGCAGTCTTTACATCTTTTTCAGATTATTCATATGATTTGATAATTTTTGATGCTCTCATAAATGGTATTTTAAAAATTTCAGTTTCTGATTGTTCGTTGCTAATATATTAAAATACAGTTAGTTTTTTTGTACATTGATCTTGTCTCCTGTCGTCTTGCTAACATCGCTTATTCGTTCTAGTAGCTTTCTTTGTAAATTCCGTCAGATTTTCTGTATAGACAATCATGTCCTTTGTGAATAAAGATAGTTTTACATATTTCTTTCCAATCTAGATGGCTTTTATTTCTTTTTCTTGCCTTATTGCACTGGCTAGAACCTCCAGTACAATGTTGAATAGAAGTGGCAAAAGTGGACATACTTGTCTTGTTTCCAATCTTAGAGTGAAAGTATTCAGTCTTAATGGTGACATTATATATGATGCTAGCTGTGGTTTTTTTTGTAAATACCCTTTGTCAGATTGAGGAAGTTCCCTTCTATTTCTAGTTTCTTAAAAGTTTTTTTTATTAGGAATAAATGTTGGATTTTGTCAAAATCTTTTCCTATATTTATTGAGATGATTATTTGATATTTCTTTTTTAATTTGTTAATATAGTGGATTACATGGATAGATTTTGAATGCCAAACCAACCTTGCATTCCTGGGGTAAAGTCCACTGGTCATGATTTATTATCCTTTTTATATATTGTTGGATTTGATTTGCTAAAATTTTATTTAGAATTTTTGTATCTGTGTTGAAAAGGGAATTTGTGTGTAGTTTTCTTTTAATGTCTTTGTCTGGTTTTGGTATTAGTGTATTTTTTTTTATCCTGTTTGGGATTAGTCTTTTGGGATCTTGGACTGTTATCTGTTATCAGTTCAGGAAATTTCTCAGCCATTATCTCTTCAAATATTTCCACTGCCCTATTTTCTCTTTCCTTTCCTTTCCTACTGGAAGTTTAGATATTTTTTAGACCTTTACACACTCTATCTTCCATGTCTCTTGACTTCTTTCATATCTTCCTTCTTGTTTCTCTCAGTACTGCCTTCTGAATAATTACCTCAGAATTCTCTTCCAGTTAATCAGTTCTATTTGAATTGTAGTTAGGCTACTGTTTTGCCTACCCATTGAGGTTTTTTTTTTAAATTTGCTATTATTATCGTTCTAAAAGTTGTATTTGGATCTTTTTCACATCTGCTAGTTCTTTTTCATAGTCTCATTATTTTTTCATATTTTTAATCCTTTTCATTTATGGTAGTGTATTAAACACATTCCATACCTGGTAATTCAAAGTTTTTTTGTGGGTCTAATTTTGCTGTTTGGTTTTTTCATTGCTTTTCTGGTACCTCAATCCTTTATGTATTTTGTATATTTGTTTGTTTTCTGTTTTTCTGTTTGTTTATTTTACCACAAACTGATATTTCTTGGCACCTTTTCTGTGGGGGTTCTTTGAGGGCTGGGTGAAGGTGTGTTCCTCCAGAAAAGATTGGCATTTTGTTCTGCCACATGCCTTGTGGGGCCACTTTACGGTCAATTCTCAGCTTGAAGTTTTTCAGACCTCCTAGCTGCTCTGATTATGGACCACAAACCTGTATGAGAGCTGGCTTGTGGTAACAAATTCTCAAGAGAGACTCCCTCTCACCCCGTTTACTCATTGCCAAAATTTGAGCCAGTCCTTTGGTGAGGTAGGTTTATTTCTAGTTTATTTGTATACTAAGGGGGTAGGGAGTCCCAGCTGTATGTAAGTGCTGGTGTAGAGTGGACCCTTATCAAACTCCCCACCTGGTGTGGACTCTGGCATTGTCCTTTATGTCCTGTGTTCTAAGAGGATGTGTGAATCAGTGCTTGCATTAACCTGGTTTATAAATGCCCTCAAATAAAACCCAGTTTCAGTTCTCCACTTACCTCTGGGCTCCTATTTTCATTTGGTTTCTGATTATTTTTTACTTTCTTGCAAGCTTATCAATGCATTTTAAAATATGTGATTTTGTTTTTCTTGTTGCTTTTTATTCTCCCTTTTTAGTTGTTTTCAGGTAGTGGTTTGGTCAGGGTGTCCAGTCCACTATACTGCTGGAAATCAAACTTTTTAAGGTGCAGTTGTTAAAAATTGTTTCTTCTGTAGGATTAATTGCATTTATGTCACTTTTTGTTATTTCCTTTAGTAAGCACTGGAGAACCAGAAAAAGAAGGTGTTCACTTTTCCTCTATTGGTGATCTGTACATTGTGGTATTATGACCACCTAATGATCCCCAGGGCTTTCCATCTTTCCCTTTTACTAAACCATCTATGCCAACAGAGGTGAGGTCTTGTTTTAGTATGATTAAAATGCCTGCACTCCACCACACCTAGAGTCAGTCTCTTATATACTCTCATACTATTCTCTACCTCTTCTTTAGATTATTTATTACAATTAAAGCAATATGATTGTTTGTATAACTGTTGGATGTAAAATCTATTTTCCCTGCTAAGAACATAAGCTCTGTGAGATCAGGGACCAGGACAGTCTTAATCCCCATAGTATCCCTGTTTTCTAGCACAGCACCTGGCATATAAAGAGCATTTAATAAACAAAATAAATGAATGAGTTTGTCAGGATACATTGAGGAAGCAGAAATTTGCAGTAACTCATTTGAGTTCCACAGCCATCTATGGAGCCCGTTCTCTGCGTCATTCTCGCTGCCAGGTGTGTTTGGAGGGTGCAGAGATGAGCAAAGCATGAGTCTCATCCTCAAGTGACCCACAGTCCAGTGGAGAACAGGCAGTGTTTACATTGTTAGAATGTCCAAGTTCAAATGATGAATTCCTCATCTTGTGCCTAGACTGTGTTGGGGTATGATCTTGCTATTGATTTAAATACTCTAATCCTGTGTACACAGAGCTTGTGTCCCTGAAACAGCCCCAGATGGCACCTTGTGCTGAGATGGCCAAACATCTATCTCAGCTCTCTTTTTTAGTTCAGTTAACTATCGAGTGCTTCTCTATGCCCAAGCCTGTATCAAGTAGTTTGGGGAATTATAAGTTTAAAATAAAACGTTAATTCCTGTCCTCAAGGAGTTTATTTATTTGGGAATGTGGAAATCAGGACAGCAGCCTCTAGATCTGCCCATAGAAACCCTAAGCGGACATAAGTAGAAAATTCCTCGTCGCTGCAGCATAGGACACAGATAAGGGGGCCCTGAACCTTGGTGCACAGCAAGACTTTCAAGGCTGCAAATCCGCACCTTAGATCTCTGTGTCTGGCTTGCTGAGGTGCAGGTTTGTGGTCCTTGAGGTTGTTTTCTAGGTGTGAAGAGGCTAGAGGAATAATAGGTAGCAAGCCCACAAGTCAGTGCTTCTCAGACCTGTGACTGCCTCTTGCCTGGGGCTGCCTTGATCCCTGGGCCCTAAACGTGCCTCTGAGAAAACACGAGGCAGTGGGGAGCTGTGTGTGTCCAGTGCATCCTTTCCTCCGCACCCCTTTCTAGTGGCTTCTGGGGTAAACTGAAGTAAAGTGACTCTAAACTTAATCCAAGTTTCAATTCTCACTCTTTCTAGAACCCAGACCAGCCCGGGGGTCTGGCCTAGCCCAGGAAAATAAGATGTAACATTTGGTACATAAATGAAAGTCAGGCTACTTTGGTGTATCTTTCATGCCCGTGTCTTCACAGATGTGGCAAGACGCACACCAGGCAAGGCAGACTTGCAGCTCCTGAGGATCTGCCACTAACCAGCTTTGTGAACCTCCAGGTGGCCTTTTCCTTATTGGTAGATGAGGGGGATGAGCTGGATCCGCGATTCCCAGTCCCTGGTCCACAGACTCGTTCCAGTTGTTAAAATTCTCACCAGTCGAAAGTAAAATGAAAGAATAAATGAGAGAGCAGTTGAGTTTTGTCTAAAAGCTCAGTATGTTACTAATCCTGAGTGGATGTCTCTCCAACTTGGTATAGTATGGCCTTTATTTCATGAAATATGTCCTATGTGTCCTTTATTTTATGAAATGATAGCATTCCAGAGGGTTGTTTGTCTCCTTGGTTGTTTTGAATGTACCTACTGAACAGAATACAAAGCTGACAACACTATGTTTCTTCCCAACATTTTTTTTTTTTTTTTTTGCAGGAGGAGGGATCTTTGCAAGTTCATTGAATTCATAAGTCAGGGAACAGCCAGGTTAGATGACTTTGAAATTGAATAGCCTCAGCTTTTCCAATATGTAGATTATGGGGAGGAGGAGAAATGAGTTTCCCTTTCTTCTTCTTAGCTGTAAAGTTTGGGTTTTGGTTAATTTAATTTTGGTTTTATTTTGTGCCCTGGGCATGTTAGGATGAGAGTGAAGCCCGCTCCTTGGGAGGAGCGAGGCTATCGTGGGGCAGCATCTTGGTCCATCGTCTCAAGGTCGTGCGCATGTTGTCTAGGTCATGGGTTTGGTAGGAACGTTGGTGCTGGCATCTCCCTGCCTCTGTACACCTTTTAGGTGTCTGGGATACAGCTAAGTCCTTTGACACTTGCTTGCTTGCCTTTGCTGAATCCTAGAAACCCAGGTTTTTGTGCCCATCCGCTTCGCTGCACAGGATCCTGGGGACATCGGATTGTGGATTAGCTTCACCGCAGAGAGCCTGTTCATTCACGTTCTCTTGCAGTGTGTCAGCTCAAAGAAAGGCTGCAGGCATGGGCGACTCTCTGCCCTCCTGGGAGGGAGAGCCGGAGGGCCAGCTAACAACACAGTGACCTGAGAGAATCGTTAAGGCAGTGGGAAGAAACTGAAGGAAAAATATTTTAAGCAGATTTTGATAAAATTTGACAGTGTTAGAAAGCCAAATCATGGGTGGGTTCAAGGCCCAGCCCCTCTTTCATTGCTGTGTGGCTTCAGGCAAGCCACTTAATTTCTCTGGGTCTCTTATTTTCATCCTTAATAAAATAAGAGGTTGTTATCTGTTCTTCTATCTTTATTTGATTATTGTGAGGTTATTTGGCTATAGAATGTAATATGGTTATTATAAGTGAGATACTGTGGGCTTTGACAATGGTCAAATGCAAATAAGATTTACTTCTTTATTCAGTGCACTTATTACTAAGTGCCTGCTAGTGCAAGGCATAGTTCTGTGGAATAGGGGCATGCTGGTGTGAAAACCAGACCCTGCCCTCAGGAAGCTTACATTCTAGTGGAAGAAACAGACAAGCAAACAAGCAGATACATTAATAAGACAGTGATGATAGGTGCTGTGAGGAAATGAACAGGCTGGTTGGTGTAAGAGAGTCAGGGGAGGAGGTGAGAGGAAGTCTCTAGGAAGAAATGATGGTCAAGCTGTGACCTGAGGCTGGGAGGAAGCCAGGAGAAGCATGTCCAGGCAGAGGGAACAGCAAGCACAGGGGCTCTGTGGCCATAGAGAGCTGGCTTGCTTGAAGACTAGAAAGGAGTGCAGTGTGGCTGGAGGGCTGACTTGTAACAGACATGTGGTCAGTTCCATAAGGCATGGAGTAGCTTCAGCTTCCTTTCATGCTTTTCTTCCCATTTTTCTAGCCCATTTGCCTTGGGGAACAAAAATTAATTTACAGATATGCTCTAGATATTAAAATCATTCTTAAAAATATCTTTAGAATGTAGAAGGGAGAATATTGCATAGTAGCTAGAATGTGGGCTGTGGAGTCTGTCGCCCCCCAGGTTCTCATCAGATCTGCCACTTACGAGCTCTCTGACCTTGGACAAGTTACTCAGCTTTTTTGAGCCTCAGTTTCTTCACCTGTAAAATGAAGATAATAAACCCTGAGCTTCGTCCCTTAGAGGATTGTTATGAAAAGAAGATTTTTTTAAGGAAGTGGTAAATGTGAAATGCTTGGAATGTTTGAAGAGCATCATTAACGGGAAAGAGGATGTCGTGACTCCAGATTGGCTCTTTGCGTCCTGGGCTTGTTTGGCTGTCGATAATTGGATACCCTCAGATAAGATTTGTCGTGGTTGGGTTGAATCAGCGTTAGCTTGCAGGTGGGAGGCCTGTTCCAGGGCCGTGTCCTTTGCGTGCAGCAGCAATGGTATTACAAGGAAATAAATGAATAATAAATGAAGGGCTCGGAAGTCAGGCTGCTCCTGTAAGATTTCTGTGGATAGGAAACTCAGCAGAAAGGACGTGGCCTCATTGTGCTGTCTCTGCAAGGAGAGGTGGGCTCTCTGCTGGTGGCACTGGCAGAGCAAAGGCTCTGGTCTCTGAAAACTGTGTGTGGCCCCAAGGGATGGAGGCCTTGTCCTGGGTTGCCCAGTGGGTTTGGTGGTGGTGCTGGAATGAGATTGTGGCTCTTCAGAGTGCCACCCCACTGCCCACTCCACCCCAGCCACCTGCCTTTGGCATTCTGAAACACGTAGTCATTCAACAATGCATGGCATTGAGCACCTACCAGGCTTCTGATACTGTGCTAGCCCTGGGGTACAGGGTAGACAGGGCCCTCCCCTGTGGCACTTACAGCCTAGCTGGGAGACAGACTGCTGAGCACTTTAATGGCAAGTAGGTGACAGAAGCACTTTCGTGGGGCAAGTAGAGGGTGCCGTGGGAGCACACAGCAGGTACCAAAACCAGATTTGTTTTCATTTGGAGGGAGTCCTGGGAAAGCTTCTTGGGAGAAGCACCATTTAAGCGAACATCAAAGGATGAATTCGCCAGGTGGGAGTGTGGGATGAGGATAGGGTTCCTGGCAGAGCATCCTGAAATAGTGTGGCTTGTCTGACTGGGGCTTCACCCTAAAGGGCTCAACAGTGAGGTTTGGGATCAGAGAGGGTGGGGTCTAGGAAGAAAGATATGGTCATGGTAAAGAGTTTTGATTTTATCGTAATGGCAATAGGAAGCCATTGGAGGGTTTACATGGTCAGGTTTGCATTCTACAAGGGTCACTGCGGCTGCTCTGTAGAGATAGGCCTGGAGGGGACAGGGGTGCTAGTAGGAAAGCCATCTGGGAGGCCGTGAAGCCCAGGCAGGGGACGATAGAGAGAAGTAGACACGTTCAAGAGACATTCAAGGGTTAGAATGGATAGGACTTGCAACTAACTTGCTGGGCAGTTTACTTTTCTACTTACTATTTATCCGTTCATCAGACATCATGGGCGGTGGTGGTGACCAGCGTTGGATTTACTGGGAAGCTTCAGAGCCCCTCCCTTCCAAGGCCGTGGGAGGGACCCTAGCAATATGTTCCATGGTCATATGTTCTCTTAAAATTTGCAGAAGATGGCTTAACCACACCTCGTTAAGACCTCTGTCTCTCTCAGCTCTGACTTCCCCTCTTGTTGGGTGGAGTTGAGATGGCCACAGGCATTTTTAGGATCCTGCAGTGGGAAAGTTGGGTTGGGACTACATCTAGCAGCATATAAAAAATACAATATGTGCATGCCTGAATTTCATATTCTTTTTCTTAAAGAGCCTCTTCTCACCCTCACCCCTCAATACATGACCATTAGGCCCCACAAAATTGGATCTGCCCATGGTGGTGTCTGCGATTTTTCCTACCTGTGGCCTTAGTGGCTGGCAGTGGTGGCAGGAGCCAGCAACTTTGCTGCAGGTGTAGAGAAGGCTCACGAGGCTGTACGAGCCATCTGCAGATATCAAAAGGGCTGGCAGGGAGACTGTTCTCTGTACTTCTTTTTCTGTCTGTAGTGTGCAACTTGGCACAGAAATGATAGTGTTTACTCCGTGCCAGGCACTGTTCTAAGCACTTTACATAATGACTGATTTAATCCTCAGAAACAAGTTAATGAAATAGATATTATTACCTCCATTTGCACTGGTAAAGTGGTCAGTAAGTGGGATCCAGTCCCGTGGAGTCTGCCATCAGAATCAGGCCACACGGACTGCGACCGGTGCAGTCACACAGGGCCCCATGCTTAGAAGGGCCCTGCACTTGGTTTATTGCTCTGCTGTTGCCATCTTGAAATTCTTAATAATTTTCAAACAAGTGCCCTTTCATTTTGCACTGGGCCCCACAAAGTATGTCATCAGTCCTGCTCAGGGTCTGTGCTGCTAACCTCTCATTATAACATTCTGACAATAGACAGAATGTGGAGTTAGCTGCCTCAGGAGGTAGCGAGTACCCCATGCTTAGAAGTGTTTAAGCAGAGGCTGGATGACCCTTTGGCAGGAATACTTTAGAAGGGACCTAAGTGCCAGATGGGAGGAAGGGTAGTGGGTAGGAGGTTGGAATAGACAACCTTTAGCGTCTGAGATCCTCTGAGCCCTAAAATTCTATGATTCTACAACTTTCCCTTTCACAGCTTTACACAAGTCAGAAAATAGAGGAAACAGGGCCTGAGGGAAATGATCTGATGCATAGAATTTTATGAAAAAGTGGGACAGTTCCCAAAGGAAACAAATCTGTGGAAAGACAGGGAACCTGGAGACATTTCCTTAGAAAGCTGGCAGTGGCGCTGGGCTCTGGTTCCTTCACAGCCCAGCACAGGCCTGCTTCTCTCCCCGCTCTCATCAGAAACGTCCCTGACCAGCTGCAGAGAAATCAAATGAGCATTAAGGGTAGGGGTGGGGCGGGGGGCTCTTTATCTTAGTAAGTCTACAGGTTCCACCCACAGGTCCCTGGCCACTGCAGCAGCTGTAAACACTGTGCTTAGGGTGGCACAGATGGGGCCTTTTGAGACCGTAAGGTCATTTGACCTCTGAGGCTGCGTGCGGTCTTTGCCGTCTTTCCCTACCACCTGGAGACGTGGACACTGACCTGAGCTTCCACACTAGGAGGGGACCTTCAGGGCTGATTTCCCCAGGAGTTCTCAACTGTGTTCTCTGGAGCCCTGGTGTGTGTGTGTTGGGGACTGAGGGTGGGATTGAGAGCAGGAGAAATGAATGGCCCTCCAGACCCTCTGTTGTGGTTGTGCCATTGACTCGCAATTCTGTGACCCTGAGCATTTAATCTCCCTGAACCTCAGTTCCTGCCTCTAGAAAGGGGACATGAGAGAAGGAATGTGACTTGACAAATTTTATCTAGGTATTTTCATTAATAACACAATTTGTACAGTGCCATGGGGTTTCAAGGAGCTTTTCACATATGTGATCTCACCAAATTGTCCTGACAGCCAGAAAGTGGGATCACCCCCATTTAACTGAGGCTAAAAAGTCAGGCCCAGAAGTTCACAATTTCATAGCAATAGGGATCCTTTGTATTTTCTAAAAGTTTGTCCTTTTGTTCATTGTCCCGATGACAGCTTCCCCCAATTTGACATTTACACAGTCCACAGACCTCTCTGAGTGTGCGGTGGTGTTTTACTGAGGTTTGGGGGCCCTGGGTGTGCTCCGCCGTAGGTCTGCTCTGGCTGGAGGGAGACTAGTCGGGTCGTCTAGATCCTGAGCTCTAAAGCCACACCCTCATGTTCACAGCTCCAGTCTGTCACTCACCAGCTGCATGACCTGGGACACATGGCGTAACCTCTTGGAACCTGAATTATCACATGTGTAAAATAAGGACAATCACAGCACCTCCCACCTGGAACTGTTGTGAGACTTCAATGAGATAATCCGTGTAAGATGCTTAGCCCAATGCCTGACCCCAAACATCTTAGCTGTCATCGTTACTATTACTATAATTATTAGCACTTCTGCACTAAACATATCCATCTTCAAATGAGCCACTTTCCATATTTTGTCCGTTATACATTGAACACGTTTTTAATAAACTCACTTTGGGCCTGAGATGGTAGGGGCTTCTGGTTTTCTTTTTAGCATCTGTTGGAAGTATTTTTAAAAGCTGTGCCCGAATTCACAGGGAGCCCCTGTAAATCCACTTGAAAGCAGATCTTATCACTAAAAACCCACAAAACACCTCAGCGAGAATGGAGGAGTCGGGCTGTAATTTACGGCGTCCACTTCTCGCTGCCATTTGGCATTTTGCAAACTGCCACTGCCATTAGCCGTCACTTTTGAGTATTTATGATCTTGCGGTTGGAGCACTTTGATTCTCATAACAGAAACAGGGTCACATTTAGAAAATGTACCCTACGCTGAGCTGGAAAATTAGATCCCCCAGGGTGGCTGATGGATGGGGCCGCACAGAGAAGTGCGGCCTGCCAGCCGGGCTGAGCTGTGCCCTCTCCGTACACCCAAATTGGAAGCTGCCTTTGTGTCTCAGGCCTCAGCCCGCCAGGCCTGGGTTTTCTGCTCAGCAGTGGCCAGGGGACTGGGGCAAAAGACATGTAGCTAAATACTGAACCATTTTCCACGTGGATGCCCTTTATAGCCACGAGGTTGGCAAAAATAGAGCTAGGATTTGGATCCTAACCTGGTTCTTTGTGTCTCAGGTAGTGGAGAGAGTTTTGGATATTGTAATCAAGGAAGCGTGAGTTAAGTGTGGCACCAACAAACTGAATTAGCGGTAGGCAAGACACTGTCTCCTACTTCGGGCCTCAGTTTTTCTTCTGCTCAATGGGAGGACTTGGTCTTGATGAGCTCCGAGGACCATTCTTCCAGCCCATTGAATCTCTTGATTTCCATGAGAATGCGTGGCTGCCAAATTATACAGGATTTTTGGTCAGGGGAAGTTGAGGGTTTTCAGAGGAGGAAGGAAATTGCATCTAAGTTGCAAATTTAAAAAAAAAAATCAAGATATTCACTGTGTTTGAAAAGGAATACCATCTCCATCATTTTGTAATGCATCAGCATGCTTCTGAGAGTCTATCAGTTAGGAGAGTCTGCAAGACCTTGGACAGATCTCTTCTCCTCCTAGACCCATTTCTCCATCTGTAAAACCCCTCCAGGATACCACGTTACACTAAACCACCGTGACTCTTTAGGCTCCTCTTGGCTATGATGGTTTCTCAGACTTTCCTTGTTTCTGATGACCTTGACAGTTTTGAGGCGTTCTGGTCGAGTATTTTGTGGAACCTGTTAGGATTTGTCTGATGTTTTCCTGATGTTTAGACAGGGGTTATGGGTTTTGGGGAAGAAGACCACAGACCTAAAGTGCCATTTTCATCACATCCCATCGAGAGTACATACTATTAACATGACTTATCCCTGTCCATGTTGACCTTGATCACCTGGGTGAGGTAGCGTTTGTCAGATTTCTCCACTGTAAAGTTACACTTTTTTCCCTCCTTTTCATACTGTACACTCTGGAGGGAAGTCACTATGCACAGCCCTTGCCCTCCTCTTTTGGGGCTATTCATTTGTTTCATTACACATTACTGACTACTCCCTTCGTGCCCAGCACAGTGTTGGGGACCAGGGATATGGAGGTACAGAAGACGTGGCCTCTGCCCTCAGGGAATTTGGGGTCTAGAAGGCAAAGCAGGCAACTGGGCTTGCAGTCACTACACCCTGTGGTAAGTGCAGCAAGAAGGTTCCACAGGGGCATAAAGGAAGTCCCCTCACACCAGCCTTTCCTATTTTATGTTCTTGTGCTTTAAGTGAATTTTCCGAATGCCTTCCATTTCCTTCAACCATAAAATTTTAAATGTTAAAAAAAAGAAAGGCTAGCTTATTTCCTTTCCATATTTACCCTGTGACTCCTGGATGTTATTATTTTTTTAAGCATTTGCATAGCACTTTCCATGTTGAAAGCACTTTTTTAGTCATTAATTAGTAATCCACATTAACATGCAGATTGAATTAATCTATTTCAGGCAGAAGTTTGTCTTGAAGAAACAAAATAGCTTTGTTATTCCTCTCCACCTGCATCTTTTCCTTCTCCCCCTGCACTTTACCCCGATCGTTATTAAGATTATTGCCGTGATTATTAAGCGCTGATGGGGCACCGCAGACTCTGGCGGTGCTTCCAAGGGCTCGGGGGAGTGTGTGTCCTGCGCTCAGGACTCAGAGCTGCACAGAGGCTGCCGTGGGGGATTCATTAGCACTCGGAAGCTGAAATTGGCCTCATAAATAGTCGTCCTCAGGAAACAGTTTCAGCTCTCCCATTTTTATTTTAGTTGCACCAAGCTGAATTCCTTTCGGGCTCTGTTATTGTCTGAGGAGGTTGGCTTTTACCTTCAGAAAAAAGTGTGTCCTTCATTATAGAACTATCATTTATTGAGCTCTTACTGTGTACCAGGTGCTCAGCACACCTTATATTTGATTCACAACAACCTCCTGGGGGAGGCTGCTGTTTTCCTCCTGTAGAGATGAGCCCGCTGAGGCTCAGTGAGGAGAAATCACAAGGCTGGCACATTTCAGGGCTGGAATTTGAACCCTTGACTGTATAGCTCCACAGCCCTCCCTCTTACTGCCTCTCTTTGGTCCACCATTCCAGGCCTTCCCAGCCCTGCTGCCCGCTCTTCCCCAGTATCATCACGTCCTCCCTCCTCTCCTCATCAGTCCCTGCCGGGTAGAAGGCTTTCCAAGGGTGTTTCATTTCTGCCTCGGGGTGGGTACTGTCGTCACCCCCATTGAGAGGTGAGGCTGGCTCAGGAGCCCTCTGCTGCACAGCTCACAGTCACAACCCTGGGCAGAAAGGTCTCCGTCATCATCAGCCACTTGTCAAACACCATTTATTGGCCACTGCTGGGGTCGCAGATGTAACTGTCCCATCCCTGCCCTGAACAAGCTTGCATTCTACTGGGGGAACAGAACGCCTTGAGTTCCAGCTGTCCCATTAGTTGGGCACTTCTGTTTCTGGCCTTGAAGTAACAGATGTCTCTGTTTTAATAAATAGTTACTACATGCCAGACCTTCTGCTTAGAGAGTGATATCCCTGACTCTTGTTCATTCCTCACACCCTCGCTAGGAGGTGAGTTTGCTGGAATCCCCATATAACAGGTGAGGAAACTGAAGCTCAGAGAAGACAGAATTGCTTAAAGGAGGGGCACTTAGGACATGGCAGAGCTTCTGTTCAAACCCAGATTTGTCTGAATCCGGAGGCTCCCTTCTGAGTTACCTCGGCTGCTTCCCTTGTAGTATTGACTGTGTGTGTGCACATGCACGTGCAAGCTTACACTTACATATATCGGGTGCAGGACTAGGTCAGTGAGGGACACAATCCTGAACAGGATGCCATCCCTGTTCTTACGGGCCTGTAGGCTAATGGGGTGACAGAGAGGCAGAAATGCAACCGAGTATGATGGATGCTACAGGGCAATTCCTGGTTCTGGGTGACCTCAGGCAAGTCTCTTAACTTCTCTCAGCCCAGTTTCCTCACCTATAAAATGGTGAGGCATATCTCACAGGGTTATGATAAGAGAGGACGTAAAGCACTTGGAATGTGGTAGGTCCAATAAATGGTAACACTTACTGCAGAAGTATTAGTGAGACCCTAATCATAGCTTAGAGTACTCAGTAAGGATCAGCTTGACACAATTTTGGGGACCTCTCAGTTTGTTGATCTTATATCTACAGTGAGATATTTAGATGCATAAGGACGTGGACCATTTCTGATGTTTTTGTGTGTGTCCTGTGTTGAGTGTGAGTGTCACCAACACACGGAAGATGTATACTCGACACCTAATAAATGCTCACTTATGGACTGAAAACAACCATTCTATTTTGTGGCTGGAGAACAGAGTCTGGGAAGTTGTGAAAAGTCATGCCAGGGGTAGCTGTAAGTATTTTACTTAGAAATCTAAATGTTGACAAGAGTCCAGCTCCACAGATGAGGAAAGGGAAATCCAAGGCCAGATACACTGAGGTCTACAAAACCAATGAGAAACTGCTGTTTTACTGTGGTGCAATAGCAGTTAGACCTGGGGTTGAGTCCCTCTTGGCTACTTCCCGCCTACGTGACTGGGGCAAGATATGACAGAGCCTCAGGTGTCCTCACTCATAGTTTGGGGGAAAATAACTCCCTTGCAAGGTTGTGGAGATCAAATAAGATAATGCTCAGACTGCACCTAGCACCTCTCTCCAGTGCAGAGTGGAGCTTAAACACCCCGTCAGTGGCTGGAGGTGTTACTTTGAGGGGCTCCTTGCCAAGATTCTGAGCCCCACAGAGTTCTGCCTGATGGATGGTCTATTTCAGACACACGTCATTCTCATTTTGACTGAGGTTCTTTCTGGAAATGCCCGTGGAAAGAATGTGTTCGTGCCAGTTAAAGGAGGCCTCTGTGGAGAGCCCCCACCTCAGCCCATTCCTGAGGAGTTCAGGCTTGGCAGTTCCTTGGAATGCTGGGCCCCAGCTGGGGAGCAGGACTAGCCAGCCCAGAGTCCCTGGAATGTGGAAAGAGACATTTGGGAGGAGAGGGAAGCTGTTGTAAAATGCTACAAAATACAGATAAGCACAAACGAAAAGATGATCCCAGTGATTAGGACCATCCAGAGAAAACCACGGTTACATTTCAGTATCTCTTCACTTTTTGTTGCTGTTGTTGTGTCTCGGTTTGGGCTGCTGTAACAAAGTACCATAGACTAGGGGGCTTACAAACAGCAGAAATTTATTTCTCACAGTTCTGGAGGCTGGAAGTTTGCGATGAGGCTGCCAGCATGGCCGGGTTCCGGTGAGGACCGTCTTCCACACTGCAGACTGTCACTTCTCATCGTGTCCGCACATGCAAAGAGAGCCGATGTGATGGCATTTGGAGGTGGGGCCTTTGGGAGGGAGTTAGGTCGTGAGGTCGGAGCCCTCTTGAGTGAGTTAGTGCCATTCTTCAATTACCTTTAGACAGCAATACTCTCTTCCTGAAGGATCTTTGGGAGAACATAATAACTTAATAATTTTTGTCGAGTGCTTACTCTGTGGCAGGCACTATTTAAGGAATTAACTGTATCAACTATTTTTATCCTCATGATGACCCCATAAGGTAGAACTATTATTGCCCCTATTTTAAGATGAGAAAATTGAGACACAGAGTGGTTAAACAATTTGCTCAAGGTCACACAGCTACTAAATGAAAGAACCGGGAGTCGAGCCCAGGTCATCTGATTCTGGACCATGCATTATTAACCACTATGCAGTTATGCCTCCTTTGGTTAAATCTCAAAGAGAGGGAAAGTTGTTTACGTGGGAAGACACTGAAGACTCCAGGAACACCGAGGTCTTCCTGGCAAACAGTCCTAAGTTAAAGAGCGCCTGGGTGAAAAAAGGAAGAGTCAAGCCATTTGTTCATTGAATACTGTATTTCTCATCTGTCTCCCAGGTGAACTGCAAAATACTCAGAAGGGAGTGAAGGTGGAAAGCAAAAGAGTCATCCCTGTTCTCTTCTTATAAGTGGGATTTAAATTTCTGAAATGTTAGAGCTCTGAGCTCTGAAGGGTGCTGAGAGAGTTTCTAGTGCATAGCCCCTGGTTTACGGAGGAGGATCAGAGGCCCACGCAGGGAGGGCACCTGCCTGGGTCACTCAGCAAGTGAGTGGCAGCGCCAGGAACTAGAAGCCAAGTGTCCAGCCCAGTGCGCGGACCATAACAGCAAGCTCTTAGTTTTCATTGCCACCTTCCACACCAGTTGGGCTCGTTTTCTCCTAGACTGGGGGCTTTGCCCATACTGGGAACTGAGTGACTGCCTGGTGATGGATGGATTACGTAGTTAGATATCATACATGCACCCTACTTTACTCATTGCGTAGTCACAGCCACATTTGCATGGGGAATCATTCCAACATGCTTTGTAAAGGAGATGGGATTCCAGCCCCTCAAAGCCTTTCCTGGGGAACACCAGAGCAGATTTTTTCTGTGAGCCCAGAGGGCAGTGCTGGGACTGGTGAGAATGGGGGAGTTCAGTGTTTATCCATTTAGTAAGTAAGTTTAGAATGCCTTCTCTCGGCCAGGGAGGGTGATAATCCAGCAGACAGCAAGGGCGGCAGATGTGAAGACATGTAAGCCCAGTAAAGTGGAACAGGTGCTGCGAGAGGAGCAGGGGCAGCAGCCAGGGAGGGCCCAGGCAGGGGCAGTCACTTCCACCTGAGAACAAGACTTCAAGGAGGCGCCAGCTCTGGGCTGCATCTGGAAAGATGAGTGTGGATTTGCCAGGCAGGTGGAGGTTGGGCATTCCTGGCAGAGGGATCAGCACAGTAGTGTGAGAAGTCCACAGTTTTTGTGGTCCCAGAAGTAGTTAGGTGTAGAGCATGGGGTCAAATGGGGGAACCCAGATGTAAGATCAAGATGTGGGGTGCCGATCACCAGGGGTCTTGTGGGTACTGCCCAGGAGCTGCAACTCGACCCTGAAGACCATGGGGAGCTACTGCAGGGATTCAGGAAGCTCTCGTAGCAGAATGAGTGGCTCAGCTTTGCAATTTAGAAAGCTCCGTGGGCTGTGAGGCTGGAGAGCAGACTGGAAGGGGGACTGGAGGCCAAGGAGACCTGTTTGAGGACTTGTGTGGCGGTGCAGGGAGACGAGATGAGAACCAGAACTGCAACCATGCCAGTAGGGGTGGACATGCAAGGACAAAGAAGAGAAGCCAGATGTGGGAACAGTCAAGGAGATGGAGTCAGCACGACTTGGTCACCAGCTGGACATGGGGAGGAGAGGGCCAAGGTGATGTTGAGGATAGCAATGACAGCTGCATGCATCGAGCACTTAGCTGCGTGCCAGGCACAGTGCTGAGCACCTGCCGGGTTATCTCATTTCATCCTCACCACAGGCACTATGTAAACGTGCTGTCTTCACATTACAGCTGAGGAAGCTGGCTCAGAAAGGTTACAACTCGCTCACAGTGACACAGCGAACAAGTCACGTAGCAGGGATTTGAACCCCGACAGTCAGCTTCCTGAGCCCCTGCTTTTAGTTGCTCAGCCCCACAGTTGCTGGGGTTTCTGGCTTCGGTCACTGGGTGAATGTGGGCACTTTCCTCTAATGCTGGCCACATGGAGGAGTTGGAAGGGGAGACGGTGCCTGATCTTACTGCCCCACAATAGGAATGGAAGTGTTTGGGACTCAGGATTCCAGATAAGTTGCTGCTGTGCAGAAATACTAGACATGGCTAAGAATGGGTTTGAAATAGCTCTCAGGAGTTTTGCTCTTTGCGGCTTTGCTTCCTTTCTGATGCAATGGAAAAACACTGGACTGGGGTCAGACCAGCTTCTAGTTTAGTTTCTGCTGCTTTCCAGCCCCGTGATCCTGAGTCAGTCACTTTAAGTCCCTGGGCCTGCCCTTTTCCCCCTACGTAATGAGGTGGTTGCTCTAGTCTTCCTGTGCATGAAAATCACCTGGAGGGCTTGTTAAAACAGATTTCTGGGACCCACCCCCCACAGTCATGATTCACTTGGCTTGGGGTGGGGCCTGAGAATTTACATTTCTAACCAGTTTCTAGGGGATTCTGATGCTGCTGCCCTGGGTGCTCTTTCTGTTCCCTTTGAGCCTCAGGCTCCATTCCAGGGGGCAGGGACACACCAGGCAATTGTACACTCCAATATTCATACCAGAGAATGTGAGTCCAAGGCAGAGAGCGTTAAATAAGGAAAAGGCTGGCACTTAAATGACAACGGGGTACAATCCACCCTGCCCTTCCATCCTCTTCAACTCCTTTTTAACAGTGGCCCCAAGTCCAGACCCCTTGAGTAACTTGTTTCCCTGTGTGGTTTCCGAGATGGATGGGTCAGTGGAGGAGTCCTACGTGCCAGCTGTTGTCAGGGCCAAGACACCTGCCCTGAGCAGGTGATGGATGGAAGACACCTAGGACGGCCGCCAGCTCCCCCAATCTCAGGAGCTCGCCAGCTTGAGAGATGAAATTCCTAACAGAGTAGCCATAGGCTAACCTGCCACCTTGGTTGCAGCGGCCTCTGGCCTGAGCGCTGCCAGGGCGAGGAAAGGAAAGCTTCTGTCTCGCTCTCCTCCAGATCACCTGAATGGCCTCCTTGGTCTTCAGGGGCATGTAAGGGAATGTTTTCTTCCTGACCACGCTCCAGGCATGAGCAGCTTCGCGCCTCTCTGTGACCCAGTGCCAGAGATCTGATGAAGAAATTCCGGGGAGACAAATGGAGATTACATGGAAATCAATCATGCGCAGCTGGTGTTCTCTGCAGGCAACCGTTCAGTTTTATTTCCTTTTCATTTTTCTCCCCGTTCCCTGGGATCAACTCCTTTAAGAGCTTGACACCAGCTAGACTTGTGTGATTAAGTGGTAAACTTAAGCTGCTGCTGGAACCTTCTGTGTGTTTCTGCAGAACTGGGAGATTGTTCAGGGCGACCAATGGGTCATGAGTCCTCTGGACCACTAAGGACACGAGGACTGTTTAAAGGCATTTCTTGGAGTCTTATCTATCAGTGTTTACATGGGCTTTTTTATTATTTTCCCTTAAAATTCATTTATAATTTTGTCTGCTTTCAACTGCAAGTAATGATATTTACTACTTTAAATAAGATTTATTATCTCACATAACAAGAACTCTACCAGAAGGGCAGCTGCGGGATTAATTAATTCAGTGGCTCAGCAATATCATCTGAGATTCATATTCCTGCCATCTTTTTGCTTCGCCATACTCAGCATGTTCTACCCGGGTTAAAGTTCCTTGTTGTCCCAAAATGGCTGCTGTAACTCCAGACATCGCATGTAGACACAGAAACCTGCAGGATGGATAACTGGACAAAATCAGAGTTCTGTTAGGAAGAAGGAAGGAGTTGGAGTGAGAAATGACCACTGGGATGGCTCAATCCAGGTGTCAATCCTTGTTCAGAAACATTTATCCTTTCTTTTCTGCCTAAGACATTAAGTATACACGTCTTGTCTTGGCATAATGAGACTTCCACAGTATGCCCTCAACTTATATTTCCTAGTTTTGTTTCCTACTGTTCTCTGTGTAGAGCCATTGGGCAGCCAAACAGGACCACTTGCTATTGCCAGAATTTGCCACGTGTCTCCATTCCCCTCCTTGCCTTTGCTTAGGCTTTGTCTTGTATCTGGAATGCACCCTGTCTCGGATCCCTGTCTCTCAACACAAAACATGTCAAGGGACAGGGATAGAAATGGGGCCTTTCTCTTGTCCTTCCCATGCCTGTCTTAAGGTCCGCACCCAGGAACCCAATCCAGGCCGTTGAAGAGGAGTGCACCGAACTTAACCACTAGGCCACCGGTGCTGGCCCCCATCCCTGTCTTTTAAAAGCAATCTTTTTCTTGCAAAATAAAATACAAGGTACAGAAAACCATACAAAACAACTGCAAACTTATTCATTATAAGGTGAACCTCCTTGCAGCGACCACCAGCCAAGAAATAGAATGTTGTGAGTCCCTCCAGAAAACCCTTCTTGTGCCCTATCCAACCGTCATCCCCTTTGTCTCCCTAAGAGTAACTCTACTTTTAGAGCAATCACTTCTTTTCATTTTAAAAATAGATTTATCACCCAAATGTGCATCCCTAATAGTTTAGGCTTACGAACGGTTTTTAAATGTGATATTTTTAAAGTCTCTTTTAATATACAGGCTCCCCCTCCAATTCTTTCTTTTCCTTATAGTTTATCTGTTGGAGAACCCAGGCTGTCGAGTTTCCCACAGTCTGGATTTTGCTGATTGGACACTCATGCTTCAGGTTAACATGTTCCTCAGTTTTCTTTATTTTCTGCAAATTGGCAGCTGGATCCAGAGACTTGCTCAGACTGACGTGGATCCCTCTGGCAAGAATACAGGTGCTGTTCTGCTTCTTCATTAGGAGGCACACAGTGTCTCCTGGTATTCTGAGTCTGTCATTTCTTCATTTATTCCATGGGAGTCTCTTCAGATTGGATCCTGAGTCCCGTGGCACACCGCGCTAATCGTTGATGGCTTCTTCGCTCTCCACTGTGTTAAGATGTTCCCGAGTCACCTGGCGTGCTTCCTGCCCTAGGACTGGAATCAGTCATTTCCCTAAGAAGCCCCTTGGTTTTTTTTCGTGGGAGACGGTGTTTTAAGACCATAAGATAGGTGCTAGAGATGCTCTTTGCTACTGGACTTGCTCTTAACCCTTTCATTGGACAGGGGTAGGAGATTATAAATATGTTTATATTTGTATTTTGTTTACATTTAAAGATAAGATACCCCATGAATTCATAAATAATATATTTAATTTAAATTCAAGATTCTAGAGGTTTTTTTTCCTCTCATATCTGTGTATCTCCTGTCTTCACATCAAGAACCCTGGAAAAGGAGATAGTAGAATTAGGCTCTTTTGTCCCATGCCACATTATACACGCAGCAATATCAGAGTAACAACACTAATACCACTGCCAGTATGATTACCTGAAACACGAAGAAATCTTTTTTGCATGTCCTCTCCCTCTTCTCCCCCTTGGTTTTCATAGTTGTCCTATATCTGTGTCATGGTTCTCTTTCTCTCTTGGCTCTCAGTCTTCGTTCTAGATTTAATGGTCACCATCAGTCTGTGTGTTGATACAGCTCTGGTCAGTTTGGTTGTCTGAACCTCATTCTCCAGTAGATTCCTATGGAAGGGCTCATGGGAACGATGTTTCTTGAGTTCTTAGATGTTGATGACAGTTGTGCCCTTTGTACTGGAAAGTCAGTTTTGTTGGATATAAAATTCCTGGTTTGCATTTTCTTTCCCTGAGTGTCTTGAACACATTACTCCAGTTTCTTCTGGCATAAAGTGTTACTGTCAAAAAGTTTGGTGATAATCTAATTTTCTTTCCCTTAGCGGAGTACCTTGCCCTTTTTTTTTTAGAAACCTCTTCCTTCCTTCCTCCCTCCCTCCCTCCCTCCCTTCCTTTCTTTCCAGTATACTTGCCAATTATGCCTTAGTGTTGGTCATCCTACATCGATAGTCTTAGTTTATACAGTATACTCTCTCTCTGTCACCTTTTAGTCAGTGAGGAAATCTTTCCCCAACCCCTGCCTCTAACCCCAACAGACCCCCTCAATTGGCTCTATCCTTGAGCCAATCCCTAGTAAGGAAAATGGGACCACCAAAATTGGCACAGACTCACCAACATATGAAGGAAATATGGCGACTGTATCAAAATTAGGGCTCTGCCAGCATGGCAGAAGAGGAAAATAACTCTTAGGTAAGCAATTGCAGTGCTTGCTACAATAAGGAGTGTTGTGATTGGTTAACTGTGTCTACCACAGGCCTAGGACAGAGACATGGTGTCCTGTCCTGTATTTGTTGCACCTAGTACAACCCTTTACAGTTTAAAAAAATGCTTTCACATCTCCTGTCTCTACTGTTGGTCACAAGTATCCTTGATCTCAGCAGTTCGGGGATTATCATCCTTACTTTATAGTAGTGACGTGGAGACCCATAGAGGCACATTGACTCGCACAAGGTCACACAGCCAGGGAATAACAAGTCAGGGTTTCCTGACTGCAGATCTAGTGTGCCTTCTACCTTCCCATGCTTTCCAACTCAGGTGGCTGGCTGAAAACCAGGTTCCTTCTCCAGAGGGTGTGAAAGAGGCACTGAAAGGGAAGCTGGGAGCTTACCGAGGCTAGGCCTTGTCAGTATTGCAGCCTGCTCAAGCCCTTACCCTACAAGAAGGGTTTCTTTCTTCTTCTTCTTCTTCTTCATTGTTGTCTCCTTTTTTTTGTTTTTATAACAGCTTTATTGAGATTTAATTCACATACCATAAAGGTCTCCCTTTTTAAAGTGTACTTTGCAGTGGTTTTTAGTATATTGACAAGAGTTTTGCATCCATCATCACTAAAGCCTTCCTTTCTTAGTAGCCCTTGTACCTTTTCTTCTGGAGTGGGGAGGCTGACAGAGGAGGAACCTGGTGATGGTCTCCTGAGGTCGCAGATCTACTCCCTTCTCACGGGGGACAAATGCAGAGTCGGAGGGGGTTTGGGAGGCCACCTGCCTCAGTGATGCCTGCCTGTATACGACAGTGGGGCAAGTTGGGGAGGGGGCAGATGGGTTGGAAAACACACCCTCCATCTGGAGGGGCATCCGCTGCCAACTTAGCTGCTGCCAACTGCTGCCTTCCAGGAACACGGGCCAGGTTGCCAGGTCTTCTGATTAGTCAAGAGAAGCTGGACATTTGGATCTAAGAGAACTTTCTGGGTTTTTAGTAGTTTGCAATATATGTTTCGTTTTGTTTTTAAAAAGCACAGCGTGTGGTCCGTTGCAGATTGGAGGTGACCTTAGACCTCCGGTTTGAGACCTCTTTTCATTGATTTGATTTATCTCACTTTATTTCATCTGTTGTCATTTATTTTTTTCATTCATTTCTTTATTTCATATCACCAAGTGAGTGAGGTTTTCTTGGTGTGTCATGGGAGCCAGCTTTTAAAAACCTAGTACTAGATAAGCCCCCAGAAGTTCCGTTAGTTGAATGTAATTGTGTTCTTACATGTTAGGAATAAACAGTTCCATGGCGGAGAGAGGGTTTGTGATGAGGTTTATAGTCAGGTGTCTGGTTCACATTGTTCGTCTTCAGACACTGTCACACTGTCTGGGTGAGATGGCTTCATCCCCCCCTTGTTTCATAGTCAGCTGCAGATGTTTTTGATGTTAGTGCTTCTCCATGGACTTCAGCAGCTGTCTCCCCAAACTCAGCTGCTCACATCATCTCCTCCCATCTAACTTTTCCCCCCAGCAAAGGGAAGAAATGATCCTATTTCATGAGGCAATCCTTCGCTGTTTCATCCGTTATCTCTTTGGCTCTTATACCAACCCTGTGAAGTTATCACTCCCATTTTAGATGTAGAAACTGAGGCTCAGAGAGGTTTAGTAATTGCCCAAGGCCCCTTATCTGGACAGTTGCAGAGTCAATTTTGAATCCCGTTTCCTGACGTGAAAACCAATGTTGTAGTGACTTCTTTATGCTCTCCTGCCCTTATGACGTTACTTTTATTTGATTTACCTGACCCTGGATCTTTAAGTTGAGTTTTAGAGGTTAGAAAACCCCATTTCATCTCTGCCTTCCTAATATTTTCTTTTTTTAAAAAACAGACATTTGTCTTAGGACTTTTTCAGTTGCGAATGACAGAAACTCTTCTCCAGCTGGCTTAGGCGAAAAGGGAATTCATTAGATTATGTAACTGAAAAGACTAGGGATGCGTGGCCTTCAGGCATGGCTGGATCCTGGGGCTTAGATGTCTTCAGTAAGCCCTGCTTAGTGTGGTTGCTTCTCCTCAGACCGGCTCTCCCCCATCATGGTGGCTAGAGCTCCTGCAGCTCCAGGCTTCCTTCCTGCAGCTTGGCAGCTCTGGCAGGAAGAGAAAGGCTCTTTCCTGATCCTTGTAGTGAAGGTCACTGAGCCAGCCACCTGTGTCCACTTGGGCCACGCACTTATCTCTAAACCTCTCATTGTGGTCAGGAGGATACCATACTCTTTAGTATATGGGTCCATTCTCCACTCATGGAACTGAGGGAGAGGCCAGCTCCTCTAAACCTTATGCGCTGACAGTGGGAGAAGGCCAGTTCCCCAAGACCAGGGTGTGGGTTCTAGAAAAGCAAAGGAATGAGACTGGGAAAGCAATTGCCTACTTTTATATTTGAAACAGCAGATGTTTAACGTTCATTACGTGTCCCGAGGACCAGAAAACACCCTTAACAAGGATCCTGGCTTTCCAAGAAAAAAGGGCCAAATACAGAATTTTAACACCACTTCAAAAACAGGTAATTTGTTACCAGCAGTTTAGATATTCTCTTTAAAGAGCATGAAAGGACCATTGGGACATTTGCCAAACCCACACTTTTCATAATAGAAAAAGAAAGAGCAAGCTTTATTTTTCCATGCATAACTAATATATGTACAATATAGATTTCCCAGGGTCTTAACACAACTTCGCAGTAGAGCAATGCTTCATTTATCTGATGACATCATTAGGGAGTGAGGTTTTCTGGATGAATGGATTTTGCAGCTATGTTTGTGCTTTTAAGATTTAAATCTGTAAAAAAAAAAAAAATCTTTCTTAACACTTCTTTGTACTAACAGAATACACTGATACAATGAACATAAATCAGTGCTGTCTAAGCCATTTGCACCGTGCTTCTGGAAGTTAGGGTGTGTTCCAGCAGGTATGAGAATCCACAGAATAAACATGACCCTTTGACGTGATTTGGTGGTGGGGGGGGAATGACCATAATATTTCTATGAAAATAAACACGAGTACGTTGTGGCGTAGAAGACAAAATCCTTAGGAACTTTTACAGGAGTTTATTTAGTTATGCCAACCAGATTCCACCCTTCCTTCCTCTCCCGTCCCTTTCTCCCATTCATGTCCACACGCCTTAGGGAGAAGTAGACCTCTGATGCATTCAGAGGCTGCTTAGGCTCTTTGCCTCTTCACCAGTGTCTCCAAGCTGCAGGGCTTTTTTCCCTCTTCAGTGTAAATTGTCCTGAGCTATTCTCCATCACTGCTTGGTCTTGGGAGTAACTGAGCATTGCCAGGAGAAATCAGATAGTCAAGCTTTTTAAAATGAATAACATTAAAATTCACACCTATACCTAAATTAGTAGACTTGGCAGGACAGGGGTTCAATTATTTTTCTATAAAATAAATCCAAAGGCTCTGGGACTGGTCCAATGTGGACTCATACTGGGAAGAGGTTGGTGAAGTCTTTGGGACTCTGACCACCAGATAAATGGGACATCTGCTGGCCTGGTCACTGATTCCAGCCCTGACCCTTGTCATTTATAAGGATGTGGGTTTTCTGTGCTTTCTTGGCACTTGTGCAGAATGGTCAACCTGCTCATCTCTGAAGGATCCTTATTTCCTGCTCTTTGGAACATTTCTTCCAGGCAGGCACAGGGTACTGTGGCCTGGCTGTTCTTGACTATTCAAAACTCATAGCTTTGATCATGGGTTGAATTGTTGTTGGTCTCCAGAAAGGCCTGCCTCGGTCATATTTGAAGATCTGTCAAGAAGTCCAACTGTATTTTTCATGAATGGTGACTTTTTTAAACTTTATTTAGTTCAGAAACTTTTTTTTTTACTTTTTATTTTGAAATAATTTTAGATTTACAAAAAGTTGCAAAAATAATCCTTTGTAAATCCGTCACCCAGTTTCCCCTAATGTTAACATCTTACACAGTCCTAGTACAATTAACTAGACCAGGAAACAATAGTATTAACCAATCTGTAGGCCTTATTTGAACCTTGCCATTTTTTCCCTTTTTTCTGTTCCAGGATCCCACATTACATTTAGTTGTCTTATGTCCTTAGTCTCCTCCGATCTGTGATGTTTCCTCAGACTTTTCTTTTTTTTTCATGACCTTGACACTTTTGAAAAAAGTAGCCAATTATTTTGTAGGATGTCCCACAACTTGGGTTTGTCTGATGTTCTCTCGGATCAGTTTGACACCTTTGGGCAAGAACACCACGGAAGTGACATGTGCCCTTCTCAGTGCATCAGGTCAGAGGTGCACCATGTCTTGTTACCAGCCATGTTTGGGTGATGTGTGCTGGGTTTCTCCAGTGTAGAGTTACTGTTTTCCCCTTTGCAGTTTACATGTGTCTTGTAGGGAGATTCTTTGAGACCATGTGAATATCCAGTTGCAGGCAATTTTTCTTCAAAGAATGTTTTATGTGAAGGTCCAGCATAGAAAAACGATAGAAGTGAGTTGTTTTTATTGAAATGGACATGGGGTGGGGGGCAGCCCAGCAGCCTCTTCCCCCCTCCCTTTCTAACACAACCCCTGAGTCACCTCTCTGAACCCCTCAGCCTCTGTGGAATGCTGAGTGAAAATCATGGCTCTGGACTGTGGTTTTTGGCTTTTGGTTCTTACAGCACTTACATGTGCCGTAAGCCCCTGCACCTAAAATATCTGCAGGATGGTATTCCTCCAAATTGAAATCAGCAAAGTTAGATTTAACTTCAACAACAAGAAGTATAACCGATGCCAATCAGCAAACATTTATTTAGCACCTCTGGGTACCAGTCACTGTGTAAAATCCAGGGAATATAAAATTCATAAACACAATCCCTGCCCATTAATCCTGCATCTTTTCTTTCAGAACAGAGAGGACTTTATAATATAGACCCAAGGAAGAAACACAAAGGGAGGAAACAAACTAACAAACAAAAATTGGCTTTTTTGGGAAAGATACTTGAGGATTGGGGGATTGTGTTTTGAGTGAGTGCGGGGACCACTTTGACCCAACTAATCTTGGTCAAAAGCAGTTACTTTCCCTCTGAGAAGCATATGTACTTGGAGGTCGGGGGGAAGAAAGAGAGACAGTTCTAACCGCCCCCCACCCAAAAAAAAGAGCCACCCTTTGGTGCCTTTGATTCTCCTTCCCATATTTGAAAGACTCCAAATTCTTATCCTTCATGGATGAGGTGCTTTAGCTGTCCGTAATTACATTATTATTCCAGACACTGTCGGAGAGCTTCTTGCTGAGGAGGGAGGATTAGGCCACGGAGGCGGGAGCGAGCGTGCAACCAGTCATCTGCCCTGACGGAGCCTGGCAAAGGAGATTATGCCTCTGCAACGGAGGGTTCCGGCTGAGCCTTTGTTACTTAATTAGTCCCCTGTCTCTTCTCCCTTTATGACAGTGGCAGGATCCAGGACGCACCCCCTTTTAGATGAATGCAAACACCTCTAACCAAGTTTTATAATCGTTCCTTTTAAACAAATCAGAAAATTGTCAAAACCACTCTAGTCTCAGGGAATTCAGTGGTAGGAAATAACTTTTAAAGGCATATGTTTCTCAAGGGAGTAAAGTAGCAAATACCATCTCTTTAAATTCTATTTAACGTGAAGCCTTTATTGACTGCTCATGATGGTTCTGCACAATTTAATGCTCTTTTAAGTGAATATTATTTAGCTCCTTCATGCAAGTCAGTGCAGCCTCATGGATCTGTAAATTTAGATGCTGATCACAACCAGAAGTCAATGTATAAAACAGTTACAATTTAATTAACTGGTAATAGATCTTAGGCAATGTCAGGTTAAAGGGAATGTATAAATATTGCTTATGAACCAGCCTCTGCAGAAAGTGTAGATACCGGTTGTTCTCTCTCGCATGGGATGAGCTATGGGATGGCCCTATTAACTGCAAAGGAGTGTGAGGTGGGGTGGAGGGGAGAACCCATTATTGAACAGCTGTGTCCAGATATCAGCCTTGAGGAATCTGACTTCAGAGGTCAGTAAAGATTCCTGACACTGTTGATTTCATTTTATGAGACACCATTGAAATACGACTCTTGCTTTGTCTTTGGCTTTTGATGGAGAAAGGAAGAGGGAAAGTTTTGAAGGTTCATAAGCAGATCTGAACTAAAGAGCAAGCATTAGTTCAACCTATTCACCTGAGAAACTGAGGTCCAGAAGGAGAGGGACCTGGTTCTTGGCACTGTTCAGCAGTGCCACAAGCTGCTGGTAAAGTCGAGGACCTCAGAGAGTTTACTCAAAGCCTAAAATCCCTGGGGAGTCTTGCCCAGACTTATCTCTTGAGGAGATAAGGCCCTTGGGCACTGGAGTTCATTCATTCCGCAGCTCTGTATTCAGCACCAAGAGAAGTGTCCCATTGCCCTTCTTCTACCAGCCAAGGAGGCCCCAGGTGAGACTCTTATTCCTACTACCTGAGGCCTGTATCTCCCACCACCTTGGTCCACCCTGGAAGAGCCCTGGACTAGGAGTCTGAGATCTCAGTGCCACGCCCTCTGTAAATGATGTCTGAAGCAAATCCCTAGCCCTGGTTAGGGGCCCTGCGTGGACTCCCTGCAGCACCCTCAGCTTAGTGGGCCTCCTGTTTTGTTATTGCTTATTTAATTGTCTTCCCTGCCCAACTGAAAGCTCAAGAGGGAAAACTCCTCCCTGTCTAGCTCACTGTTGTGCCTCAGGGCCTAGCACAGCACCTGGCACATGGTGGATGCCCCGTGATTATTGTTCAAGAAGGAATGAATTCCCCTCAGATCTGCAAACCTTCATCTGCAAAGTGGGGATGATAACTCGACCTCTTTCTCCCCCACGTGGGAACAAATGAGGTAACACGTGGAGGAGCCGTGAGGTGCCACAGACAAGTGAAGAACAGTTCATGTGAGTTACTAGTAGTCTTGGGATGTCCTAGGCCATTGCTGTATGTCATTTAGCTCTTCTTGCTGTGATTTCCCTTTGGTGAGAATGCTGCTGAGTTACTGTCAGTAACATGAACTGACAGTATCTTGCCTGGAATGAGAGACTCCTTAACTTTAAAGAAACCTCACGTGTTTCTCTCTCCGACAGTATAGGTTAGGGAGGGGCCCAGAGGGGTTGATCTACCTGCCTGGCATCACGCAGGGAATCTGTGGCTAAGCCAGGACTAGGTGCCAGGTTCCCTGATTCTGCCCCACCCCCAGCTCGGTGCTTCAAGTCTTCTTTCCCTTTGGAGAAGCTGCGGAGTATTTAATTAGCACCAGTCTGAGATGTGATACATGTCAGCGCTCATTACTGTGGTGGGGCTGATGGGTATTACTCTCCAGTGCTTCCCTGTTGTAGTTCAGTCACCCCAATTAACTCCAGCACTCGAGACAGCCCAGCAGGGCAAGCATCAGGGAAGGCCACTTTGAGGCAGGTGCCCAGATTCCCCAAGTGCCCCTCAGACCCACTCTCCTCCACCTCAGCCTGACCTGCCATACTTCCCCTGAGCCTCCCTGTTGATGCCGAACAGAAGCCTTAAGACGTCGAGAACCTTTCCCGGGTAGGACACATGAGACCGTTTTGCTCAGCACTAAGCAGGGCTCCGGCCAGAACTCTTACAAGGCTAGCCTGGTTATCTCCTGCAGGCTGCACCCCCGGCGCCCCCGAGCTGTTGATGCAGTGGCAAGAGAAAGGTGCGTAGGATCCACCAGAATCAGGGATGGATCCCTTCTCTGGACTAGACTCTGTTTTTATTCTTTTAATGTTGACACCTGGAATGGCAAAAGAAGGTTGGGGAGCCGGTCCAGATTAAAGAAAACAGAAGAGATGTGACAAGTAAATGCAATGCAGAATCCCTGATTGGATCCTGGTTTGAGGGAAGAATAGCTATTAAAGGTTTGGAAACAGACAGTAACAAATGTTGGTGAGGATGTGGAGAAATTAGAACTCTTATATGATGCCGGTGAGACTGTAAAATGGTGCAGCTCCTTTGGAAAACAGTCTACAGCTCCTCAAAGCTTACCATATGGTCACCTTAGGTTACCTGTCATTACCTTAAAAGGTTAACATGGAGTTACCGTGTAACTCGGCAATTCCCGTCCTGGGTATTTACCCAAAAGAAATGAAAAATGCCGATATACAAAATTTTGTATATCCATACTGTGGAATATTATCCAGCTGTAAAAAGGAATGAAGTAGTGATCCGTGCTACAACGTGGATAAGCTTTGGAAACATTATGCTAACTGAAAGAAACCAGACACAAAAGGCCACATAGTACGTGATTCCATTTATATGAAATGTCCAGAATAGGCAAATCCATAGAGACAGAACATAGATTAGCGGTTTCCAAGGCCTAGGGGAGAGGGAGAAGTAGGGAGTGACTGGTAATGGTACAGAGTTTCTTTTGAGGGTGATGAAAATGATCTAGAATTAGATAGTGGTGAAGATCGCACAACTTTGTGAGAATACTGAAACCACTGAATTGTACACTTTAAAAGGCAAGCGCCCAGATTCCCTGGTGCCCCTCAGACCCGCTCTCCTCCACCTCAGCCTGACCTGCTCTCAGGGTGACTTTTATGTTATGTGAATTGTGTGTCAATTTAAAAAATAAAAGTAATTTGGGGGACAATGGGGACAATGAATATGGAGAGTATATTAGATAATAGTTTATCGGTGTGATAATGAAACCGTGGTTATGTCGGAGAATGTTCTTTTGCTTGAAAGATGCAAGATGAAGTTCTTAGTGGTCAAGCGTCGTGGCATCTGCAATTTACTTTCACATGATTCAGCAAAAAAAATGCATAGATAGGTTAGCTAGCAAATGTGGCAAAATATTAATTGATAAACCTAGGTGAAGGGTTTACTAGTGTTCTTTTACCATTCTTACTTTTCTTTTGAAATTGTTCAAAGTAGTAGGTTGGTAAATAATATGTTTAAAAGACAGGTGTAGATGTTAGAATACCAAGTGACAGAGGCAAGTCAGAAGGCTTTTTGGCTGTCCACCTTGACACTTTTGTCTCTGTCCAGGATGCGGCTAAATAAACACTTGCTTCAGCCTTCCTTGGAGGAGATTAACTCCATTTCTGAGCAGTACGGACCCCAACTCAGCTGTTCTCAGGGAGCGCCTGAACCCACAGTCACACACTGCGGGCCCACGTGTCGCCTGTCAAAGAGGAGACTTTCTTGTGACCTCCAGTGAGCCAGAAATGATGGCCAAGGGGACAGCCAGTCACAGCTCCCTTCCTGACCTGATTCCAGGGATGGAGCAGACTTTTCTCTAAGGGAAACACTAAAATAGCCAGCAAGCATAATTTCTGAGGAGAAAGAGTTCTCAATGAGTTTTCTAAGCCTTACGTGTTCTTCCCTTGTTGGCAATATTTATATTTTGGGAAGGGATATATGGAGGCCTATGGTAACTTGTCAAGTCCCTTGTTTCTTGTCCCACTCCCCCAAGTGTGAAGAAATCAGCAAGGTCTGAGGCAGTCTTTAGACTCATAAAGGAGAACTTGATCACATCCCTTCCAGAACAAATGGTAAAACCAGTCATCAAATATGTGGGACCTGAAGGGACCTTGGAGCTGCCTCATTTTCCTAATGTTGACAGGGCCTTCCACAAGTGAACCCCACTGCTCTCACACTTCGTGCCCACCCAGGAAGTATAGTCAGGAGCATTTGCAAAAGGCTTTAAACCAACAACTGGTTTTACAGTCTGCAGGCTGATTTTTCAATGTGCAGATTTGCTATGAATTTATAGAGTGTTTTGATTCTAAATTCACAATGTGCATCTTTAATGGCTCCAAGTTTGGATAATTTCATGCTGTTTATATCCTAGCAGCAATGGTTTATGCATATTTCCCAAGTTATTACCCTCCTAGGAGAACAGTGAACAACCTCCTTTCACAAAAGATAGTCCCATATGTCCTGGTTTAGTGCATCTCTCTTCAAAGATCATTTTACATTGAGATGTAAGGAAAGCATGACAGCTGGGTGAGGGACCCACCCCAGTTCACAGGCAGGTGGGTTTGCGGGTTTCCTGGACCCTCGTACCCTGCTCCCAGATGGCCCGACATTTGAAAATCCCCGATGAGGCACTTTGCAGTCTCCTGGAGTTTTTCTATTGAGACATTTTTTAACTTCGTTAAAAAAAAGAAATATTGCCTACCTCCCTCCACCCCCATCAGGAAGGAACTTTGTTTACGGGCAATGAGAGCCTTAAAAAAAATGATCCGGGAATTTTCTTTCTGGGAGTCCAGCCTGAGGAGGTATGAGATGTTTATTGAAGCTTAAAAATTTTTTTTCTGTAGTAAAATACATACATGTATAGCATGAAAAAAAATTTTAATGGTGGAAAATTGGAAGCAATTAAACATCCAGCGGTAGGGGATAGGATTCATCCATGTATTAGAATATAATGCACCCTTTGAAATACTTTCAAAAAATTTTTAATAACAGGAAATTTCTCTTGACACAGTGATAAGTGAAGAAAGCCACTTCCAGACTTCCAATTAGGTCTTCAGATTTCAGACACATGCATGGAAACAAGATGAAAAGGGTAACCACAATTATTAAGAGTGGTTATTATTGAGTGGTGGGATTATGGAGGATTTTTTAAATTAAGTTTTTTATTTTGAGATAATTGTTGATTTCACATGCAGTTGTAAAAATATTACAAAGAGATCTTGTGTATCCTTTACCCAGTTTCCTGTAGGGGATTTTAGTTTTATTCTCTGTGCTTTTCTCTTTTCTAAATAGTGTACAGTTGGGGAAAATAAAATTAAAGACTGTCATTTAAAAAAAAATAAAAAACTTACCCATCCTTCTGGAGACCCTTGCTCCAAACTTGAGTGAACCCCCTTTCCGTGTACACCTCAGCCCACTGCCTGGCCTTTTGGTGCTCTGTAGACCTTAGTGCCTGCTAATATTGCAATTAATTGGATTTTTACCTGTGTATGGGCTTTCATACAGTGAGTTCATGCTGAAGAAGCAAGGCATACCTTCCAGAAGCATCAGGTTTGCTCAAACTCTTTGGAGAAGAGAGGAAAGAAACACATTAGTTTTACGTTAAAATAAAGTTACAATAAGACATCCATATCATGCGGTGGAAAGTAAGATTTGAGATACAAGATGAATATTTAAGATAAAGCAACGTGGCTGTTGGAGAAGCACTGCTAGTAGATGTCGAAGAAATGCTTCTTGAATTGAATTATGCCATCTGCTTCTTCAGCTGCCTTCTTGTTCCAGCGGGGTGCATGTCAGGGAACACACAGCCCTGTGGGAAGAGTGACTGGAGTCGCTCTCCTTAACTTTTTAAAACACTATTTAGATTTTCTCCCTGCCCTAGGGCCACGTCTTGCTGGAATGCACCGTAAAGGGGAGTCGGGGCCCCTGGGTTGGATTCTTGACCCCAGCATTGACCTCTGTGGGAGCCTGGCAGAATGCCTCATCTCTGGGCCTCCTTTTTCCCAGCCAGCAGAATGAGCTGTTCAGATCATTGCTAAGGGCTCCCTAACTCTAAGATGCTAAGGTCAGTCAGCCTGAAGCATGTGACTTTCCCAGGCTTCCGAGACTCCTTACACCTAACTGAAAGTGCACAATGAACTTGCAAGGATTTTAGCATCCTTAAAAGTCAGTCTTCATTGATTTGGGTATTTCTCTGCCTCCTTGGTGAACCTTCCTGTCAACACCTCTCCTTTGTCATTAAAAAAAAAAGGCTCAAGAGAAAGAAGGTTGTAGAAACAATACCCCTCTTTTTTTTTTTCCTTTTTCTTTCCCCTAAAGATTATCTTGGGGATGTCAAAAGCAATTTTTATAGGCAGGTTGGTCTTTTACAAGAGAAGTGTTTACAAAGCATGAAATTAACATTTTTTGCACAGAGCCAAATAATTGCTTGTAACATGGTGACTTTAGTAGCAAGTTTGCACTTGAGCAGTTATTAGCAAGGTCAGATGGTACGTGCGATAATGCAACTAGCAGACTCCATCACCAAAGCAAAGTTAGCCAAGCGCCTTGTGAAGGGACAGGCCCCTCCCACAGAGGAGTTCATCCATGCAGTCATTTTGGATGTTGGAAGCAGCATAGTCCATTGACACTGCAGTCCACTGAAGACTACAGTGTTACAGGGCCACCCTGCTGCTGGAGCTGAAGGACTCGTACGAGTCCACCATACAAGGTTACACTCCCCAGAGGGGCTGAAAAGGTTCACCAAACAATGTCCAAGCACTTTACTCCTTACAAGAAAGGTGGCTTCACCTTCAGTCTAAGCATCACATTCGAATGAGGGAGTACCAGATGGCAGCAACTGAGGGGAAGAGACTATAGAGCAGACAAGTTTGGGTAAACAGTTTGCATATTTCAGTAGCAATTTAGGACATCCTTAAGTTCATGAAGGCTGCAAGAGAATATTAAATTCCCTTCAGGAAAATCTATTCAAGGAAGCGTGTTGGCGTGTGATTTTGGACTTGCCTTCTTATTGGTAATGTTAAGGGGTATAACAGACCACTCCTGAAACATCAGTGTTGTAACCCCACAGAGAATTATTTCTCACTCAGAAATTACACTCTGGCCTATGTCTCAAGAGCACTTTAGAAGGGAGAGGGAAGTCAGGGGAAGATGGAATTATTGAGAGGTTCCCAGGGAACTTGGCTAAAATTCATTTGGGAAAATACAAAGAATCTGAGATGCGCTCATCTTTTTGTGGCTCGGATCCAGGTGTGTGGAGAGAAGAAAACTCTCCCTTCCTCTGTGCTCACCCCACAGGCGAAGTTAGTACTCTAAAACAAAGGGAACAAATAAATGTTTGAGATGTCCTCTACTGCCTGGCTGGGGATCAAATTTTGCAGAGTAGAGAGTACAAGCATTAGAATCAGACAGACCTGGGTTCAAATTCAGGTTTGACCACTTGCTACATCTGTGGCCTTGGGCAAGTTACTAAACCCTAGTAAAATCCTAGCTACTGTCTGCAACTTGGACTTAATAATTGTACCCACCTTGCAGGGTTGTTTTGAGGATAAAATGAGATAATGCACTGAGAGGGAATTATTCCAGAGACCAACACAAACTATGCACCCATCCATCCATCCGTTCGTTCAGTTTGTTCAACTAACATTTAATGAGCACCTGTATGTGTCTGCTACTGTTAGCAAGTCAGGTGTTATGGTGGGCCAAAACAGATGCTGCCCCTGCCCTTCTGGAGCTTATAGTCCAGGCACAGATATGCATTAATTAAATAATTACTCTAAATAAAGGTCTACTTGCTGACTTAGTGCTCTGAAGGATAGGACCATACAGTGTTTGCCAGAAGCCTAGACTGAGAAGTCAGGGAAGACTTCCCGGAGGAAATGGTATCTGAACCGAAATGTGAGGTTAATTTGGTGGAGCAGGAACAGGGTGTGTCAGGTGTTCTTGAGGAAATAGCATATGCAAAGGCCCCATGGTAGGAAAAAGTGAGGTGTCTTTGAGGAACTTAAAGAAGTGACTGGAGCTCTGACACCACAGGGAGCATGGTGTAGGATGGGCCGGAAAGGTAGGCAGAGGCCAGGCCATGTAGAACCTTATAAGACTGTTATGGAGTTTGGTTTCATCTTAAGAGCAATGGGAAGCCGTTGAAGGTTTTTAAGCAGGGGCTTAAAAACTATTAAGCTCAATAAATGTTAGCTATTATTATTCCTTTCCGGGAACTTTTATACTTCATCCCAACAATATTAGCTCTCTTATTGGGTTCTGTGAATACATAAATTAAAAAAACCAACAACCCTATTGATCCATTTGGTGGTCTGAAAGCAGGATCTATAATATGCCAGAGCCATTTGGTCCATTATGATATGATTCCTCCTCTATGTGGTATTGGAAGGACCCTAAAAGCAAACTGGATCCAGGACAGGCTATGAGAACTGGAGGAGGGCCAAGCTGGGCATGGAGGGGACCAGCAGGCTTGACAGGCCTACTGGACCAGATAGCCTTCCATAGCCCATGCCAGGCCACCTCCAGGCCTCTGACAGTGAGTGCAGGCTGGTAGGAGGAGAAGGGTGCCAAGGGAGGGAGCCTGGCATGGTTGAGGCAGACAGGACATCAGCATTAGAGTCTGGGGTATCTGTCTGGAGGAAGCTCGGAGCTGGACTGACAGAGGGCAGAAGGAACTGGGCTGTGGGTCACAAGACCAGGTGAAGGAGGCCCCTTGTCCGAAGGAAGAGGAGCAAGTCTGGGCAATGAAGCTAGTGTAAGAAGTCCTCAAGTGTCTGACCCAGATGAGGATGCTGAGTCCCCAAATCTGGGGTCCAGTGATCTTGCACTTTCTCCCGCCAAAGGCCAGACTGATCCCCAAGCTGAGTGGCTTGGGTGCGGATCCAAGTGAGCCCAACTCTCAGAAACTATTTGACCCATCCGTGTATGACTGTACTTGATCTGGGGTGCTCTTGTCAGCTATCTGGCTCAAAACTGGAGCCCCTGGAAACTCTGCTGCCTAACAAGAGCTGTGTTTTACCTCTTTCAGGCTTTACCCACTCATCTGTCTATTTCCTGTGGTGAATCCTGAAGCTCGAATAGGATAGTACGTATTCCTCATGCCAGACTATTATCTAGCTCCAGGCTAGTTGTGTGACTGGATAAGCAGTTTTAGAGTTAACCAAATTTAGCATCATTCTGCCTAAGAACAAGGGCAAGGCCAGGCTGGAGATGGCCTGAACCTGCAGGCTCAACAGGCTTTTTACAGACAAATAAGCGATGGGCTTATTTGTGATTTCCACACCCTCAGGTGAGTCCTGTAAGACCGCTGGTTTCGCAGGTGATCCAGTTCAGAAGATGATGTTGACCACTTCAAGTATCTGGCCCTTCATAGTCATAAATGCTTTCTTATACAGGGTCTCCTTTGAGCCTGGGCAGTTACCCTCCCTCTTCTACAGATGAGGAAACTGAGGCCTGGTCATTAAGTGCCATGCTCAGGGTCACATGTGAAGTCACAGCTCTTGGAACATCAATTAGCCAGTTGAGATTAACCTACTGGCAGCAGATTGTATTGCTCACTCTATGCCTTAAAAAAAAAGAGAGATAACTTGAGCTAGTGACATGATTGAAGAAATAATAGCCTGGACAAATATTTAAATCCTGTAAGTGAGGGTGCGGCTATGTGTAGAGTAAATAGTGCTTAGTGCAAGGGTTTAACAGTAGCCCCCTGGGCTTCTTTAGATGGATTTGCTGCATTCGAGTTTTCCAGGTCCAAGGCGTGTGTGGGTGGGTCTGTCTGTCTGTCTGTCTGTCTTGTGTGTCCATTTTTATCTGGCAAGGAAGCTGAAGTTATGTCTATAAATTTTGTGTTCTTTGAGCCCTGATGTATTTCAGACGATGACCCAGTAAACGCCACGTGTCCAGTCACCTGTGACTCCTTTGGGAAACTAAAATGCACACCAAGAGAGGAAAGAGTTGAAAGCCAGAAATGCAAGCAGAGTCCATGCTAGATTCACGTCAGCCAACAGAGCTGTTCCTTAGAAAATAAGCCCTCTGCAGTGTGAAGGCTGAGGCGCTGCCCTCCTCCTCTGCCTCCTTCTTGTGTAATTTTTAAAAGCATGAAAAAAGAAATGAGGCCCTTCGCATATGAGACAGCTATTTGCTCAGGTCTCACGCCTTCCTTTTGAATAGCCCGAATAGTGCAATTTATAATCACGCCTTGCCTGGCAGCGTATTTTTGCCTTCTGAGGGATAGTTGAAATTTCTTGGCAAGTGAACGCCATTGACAACAAGCCTCTCTTCCCACCCTGGTTCCAGGTGGCCCTTGGTGGCCGTCTTCCTACCCCCACTGGCCTCGAGGGCTGCCTGCCTGCAGTACCTCAGTCATGTCACCAGGAAGGGCTCTGCAACTTCCTTGCTTATCCCAGGGGTGCAGGGAGGGCCAAGCACTCCTCCAGAGGGAGCCACGCCAATCTGATTAATTAAGGTAAATAGGGGAGTGATCTGGCAGTGGCTTAAGCTCCAGGCAGGTAACCTAGGCAACGGCAGGGAGTCTGCACCTCTGCTGACAAGTAACACGGGATTAATTTCTTCACAGATCCGTGGCCTTCTCTTATGCTCAGAGTCCACTTCAAGAGCCTTGAGAAGGAGCGGGGCTGTTGGATAATGGGGTGGGGTGGGGGGAATCTAAGAGTCTGCTGGGATTACTGTGGGTGTTTTGTCGCTTTCAGAAACATCATCTGGGCAGTGTAATGGGCAGACGTGACACCAGATGCCTCAGGGTCAAAGGCAACTCCCCAGCTTAAGGAACTTGAACAAGTCCTTCCTGAGCCTTGGATTGGCCAGCTCCACGTTCCTATGCCAGCTACCACTTCCTAGTCAGTTTCTTCACCTGTAAATGGGACAATAATAATAGTGCCACCTTCTAGGCTTGTTGTAAGGATATGGCCTGTAAATTGCCCAGCACAGCCTCACACGTAGGAAGCCCAATAAATGTTGGCCCTCTGGGTGCTCTGTCTTCTTATGTGCTCTTCACTACCAGTCAGGAAATGGGCTCAGCCTGGAGATGGGTCCAGAATGGAAGACAGGTAGGAAAAGGGACTGCAGATGGGGAATGCCAGGAGGATGACTGAGACACAGGAAGCAGGCAGGAAGGTTGAGAATTGAGGACAGCAGCCTGAGGGCCAGGAGACCAGCGGAGAGTCTGGCAGTGTCCTCAGAGAGGAACTGAAGCTGTTGGAGGATCTCTTGAGGCCAAAGATATGGAGGTGTTGCCCCTTCTAGGACTTTGGTTCAAGCCTGCGTTCCCATCCAGCGGCCCAGACTACTTGCCAAGCGTGCACTTTTACAGCTGCTGCTCCTGGCTTGAACACTGGCCAGTTGAGAACGTGATTCTGGTTGTTTCTCTGCCATGTGAAACAAAGACCATGGGGAAATATGGTCACATGAAAAAGACATGAAATTTTCCTGTTCAGTGAATGAGGCCAGAAGGTGCATAATGTATGGTTTCTGAAGCTGCAGGTGGATTGGGGAGAGTTTGCAATCTGTGGACACATTTAAGACTTTTACAAGTTATAAAGGGAGAGAGAAATGCCAGGAGCATAATGTCCAGTAAATAGCCCTGGCTGAATAATCTCAGACAAGCCGACTTCAGAGGCTCAGATTTCTTATTAAAAATTCTGGAAGGAATGCTCAAGAAATTGTTAATAGTTGTTATCTCGAGGGAGTGGGACTAGGGGTTGGAAGTAGGGAGAGATTTTTATTTTTCATTGTATACCCTTTTGACTTTTTGAATCTTTCACCATGTGCCTTTATTGTTTTTTTAATTGCAAATCAAATTATAGGGTTTTTCTTTAAAAAATGGAATGAAGGGGTTGGCTTAGATCATTGATTTTCAAACTTGTTTTTTTAGCAGTGGAACACTTGTCACATAATCTTACTTGAAAGCCTAATGAGTGTGTGACAAAGAAGAAATCAGAGCCCTCTTGCTGGAACTCCCCCACCCCCAACTCCCAGTTGCAGCATCTCCAAGGGATCTATTGAACATAGTTTGAAAATAACAGGTCTAAATGATTTCTCTTAGGCCCCTGCCACCTCTCCAGTCCTATGCTTCCCTTCTATTTAGCAAAGGAAGCCGGATGGGTATTCTAGCTCTGTGGCACAAGCTGCTGCCTTTACTGCTGTAGCTGGAGACCCACTCTCGCCCTGGGGTATCAGCAGTTGGGAAGCATGGGCTGTGCACAGGCTGAGTGTCACTCAAACTCTTCGGGGACAGGAAACAAGTCGCCCTTGGATTGCTTCTCCTGGGTTGAAATGGTAGAGAAATGTTAAAAGGTGGATTTTGCAGCCATTCTAGGTAAAACTGAACCTGGGGCTTTGATAGGGAGGATGCTAAGGGGACAGTGAAGTGGTGTGAGGTGGGAGAAGACCCATTCACCTTGTGCAGGTGTGCTTATGAACACAGACTCACTGCTTACTTGCACTATGATCTTGGCAAGTTACTTAGCTTTTCTGAGTCTCTTGCTGAATGTGTAAAAAGGGGAGATACTAGTGCCTGCTTCCTAGGACTGTTGAAAAGATTAAATGAGATTGTAAATCTAAGTGCTTGGTGTACTGCCCTGCCCATAGTAGGTGCTCAGTAAATATTGATAATATCAAATTCCTGGTCAGGTCAGAAAATGGCCTTACCACCTCTTCCTGTATATTCTGGGTTAAATCTGTAACCTTTCAGGAACTCGGTTTCCTTACCAGTAAATTACAGGCGCACAGGAATCGCAAACTGGTGACTTGCTGGACCAAATCTAGCCTGCAAACATGTTTGTTTATTGAGATAATCTATTAAAAATCAAGAAATAGTCTCTAGAAATCTGAATTTTCCAGTTTCTCTTTAAAAACTGAACATCTCTCTTCACTTGCCCTCACTTGGCAACAGTCAGCCGGGGCTGGGATGGCAGCTGCCCTCTCATCTGGACACGCAGACACTTGCCTTTTCACCAGCCTCCTTCCCTCTGTATGGTGTATGACTGGCCATCCCCTCTTCACACTTGGCAGTTGGGTTGGTAAAGCCTAGATTAGAAGGTTTTGGGAATTCTGTGCCTTTATCGTGGCTCCCCCACTAGCTCATCCCATAACCCTGATGAATCCCATCATCTCTCTGGACTGCCACACTGCCGTGTGTAAAATGAGTGAGTTGAGCTGTCAGCCTCAGCTTTTTTTGGGTGTTCTATTCAGTCCATAAACATTTACTGAATCCCTCCTATTTCTAGGAATTCTAGCAGCCATTTGGGAGGATGCAGAGATAAATAGGAATGGGCCTGACCCAGAGTGTCTTTCGAAGTGTAGTCTGCTGCCTGGCGCCAGTTTACAGTAAGATAAACACAGAAATTGAAGATAAGCATTTAGAAACTTTTAGGGCCATTCGACATTGTCACGACAGCCAAGTGCATGCTCAGTGGACGCATCCTGTTGAGTAGATATAGATCAGTTCATATATTGTCGAACTCATGTGGTGAATTCCATGAGGTGCAAGCTGCATACTTGTTCCAGTTACTATTGTTGCTTAACAAAAGGCCCCAACACTTAGTGGCTTAAAACAACAACAGTCACTTATTTGCTTACACATCTATAATTTGAGCAGGGCTGGGCAGAACAGTTCATCTCCGCTCCACACAGTGCCTGCTGGGTGGCTCTGGGGGGCCAGAGGGTCCACTTCCAAGATTGCTCACCCACGTGGCTGGCAGGTTGGTGCTGGCTGTTGCTTCCTTTCTATATTGACCTCTCCACAGGGGAGCTTCTTCATAGCATGGTGGCTGGGTTCCGAGAGCAAGTGTCCCAAGAGAGCAAGGCGGAAGTGCGTGGCATTTTTACAGTCTTATCTCAGAAGTCAAATTGTGTCTCCTCTGCCAGACTCTCTTGGTTGAGGCATTCACAAATGTCTGCCCAACTTCAAAGGGAGGAGACATAGATTCCACCTCTTAGTGGGCTTGTGGGGAAGGTTCTAGAAGAACACGTAGGACATAAGATTTTGTTGCAGCCACCGTTGGAAAATATTATCTGCCGCACCATACAGAGGTGTATTAGTGTTCTGTTTCTGTGTCACAATGACCACAAATTTAGTAGCTTAAAACAATGCACATTTATTAGCTCAGAGTTCTGTAGGTCATGAGTGTAAGTGAACTCACCTGTGTTCTCTGCTCAGGGTCTCACAAGGCCAAAATCAAGGTGTCAGCCAGGCCAAGCTCTGGGCTAGAGGCTCTGGGGAAGAGTCTACCACCAGGCTCATTCAGGTTGTTGGCAGATTCAGTTCCTGTGCTTATAGGATTGGGATTCCCACTTCCTTGCTGGCTGTCAACCAGGGGTTGCTCTCTGCTCCTAGAGGCCACCCACACACGGCCCCTCCATCTTCAAAGCCAGCAACGCCACACTGAATTCTTCTCACTCTTTGACTCACTTTAACTTCTTTTTATACTGCCAGATGGAGAAAACTCCACTTTTTTGTGCGATTAGATTATGTCGACCTGGATAATCTCCTTTTGCCATACAACACAGCGTAATCAGAGGGGTAATATCTCATCCTATCATAGGTTCCATCCACACTCAAAGGGGAGGGGAGCATAAGAAGATGAGGGTCACTGGAAGTCATTCTTAGAATTCTGCCTACCACAGATGGTTTGGTTTGTAATGAATAGGAAATTAAAACAAAGTGCTTCTTCATCACAGATAGTATGAAAGCACTGGTTTAGAATCTGGTGGAAAGGAATGACATGTATACAAATGGCTATAATTTGACGCTGTAAGGGCTAACTTCCAAAAGGAGAAGGGTAGAGAGAGAGCAATGAGAGGTCAGTGGGAGGGAAGATTATTTAAGTGGAAGGGGATAGAATCAGGATTTCTTGAGGATATGGTATTTGAACTGAGTATTGGAAGACAGGTGTGATTTGAATCTTTTAAAAAATGAGGCAAGAGGACAGGATTCCAACAGTTATTTTCTGTTTTGGCACCTTTGGATGTGAATACAGAACTGAACTGAGTCCTCTGAATCTACTTTAAGGTCATTTTATCCCTTTTCTATTACCACAAACAATGCTGCATAACAAACTACGCCAAAGCTCAGTGACTTCGAACAACAACTATCTATTATCACTTATGGGTCTACAGATCAGTTGGGAGGTTTCTGACTTGGGCTGGGCTCTCTCATGCATCTCCAGTCAGCTGTGGGTGCCTAGGCAGCTCTGCTGGCCTTGGCTGGGCTCTCATGTCTTTGGGGTCAGCTGCCTGTCTGCTGGTGTAGGATGAGCTCGGTTCTTCTCCACATATCTCATCTTACACTTGCCCCTCACATCTTCCAGCACACTAGCCTGGGCTTGTTCCCTTAGAGGAGGCAGAAGAACAAAAAACAGGGTGAAAGAGTGCAAGTCTCGAGGCTTAGGCTCAAAATTGACACACTGTCACTTCTGCCTCACTCTTTTGGCCAAAGCAAGTCACAAAGTGTGCCCAGATTCAGAAGGGAGGGAAATAGACTCCACTCCTAATGGGAGGAGCTGCGTTTGATGCCATTGCGAAGGACCTGGGCACAGGGATGAGTGGAGGATTGGGGCCAGTTTTTCAATCAGTCCACCACAGTCATCCCGAGAAATCTTCCTAAATTCTCTAGAATAAAAACAAGAGCCTCCCTCCCAACTTCAAATGTATTGTTTCTCAAGCTAAGCAAGGGTTTCTGGAGAAATTTACGTGTGAGAAACCATTCAGAAAATGTCAAGTGATTCATTAAGCAGAGTTATAAGAGGCCAGGTTTATGCAACAGTCTGTAGTCTTCTGTGTGAGAAGACAGAAGAGGAACATTTCTAGGCAACCTTATCACCGTTGCCCTGCGGTGCCTTCACCAGCCCACCACGCTCCACCATCAGTGCCCCCCAAAGCCCCCTGCAGAACTATTCCCAGAACTGTTATTCTAGGAGAATAAATCATGGTTCTTCTCCCAGGTCCAAGTAGCAATTTTTAGAATGAAATTTTCTCAAATCTGGCCTGTACCATAGATAGAAACTCTGTCTTTTGTGATATTCCCTGAAGCTCCTAACCCAAGACCAACAAATAGTAGTTGCACAATAAACGTTTATCAGATGAATGGGTGGATGGATGGATGGATGGATGGATGAGTAGACACATGTATGACAGATGCTTCAGTAGTCGACTGAAGCTTTCTTTTAGAAAAATATTATATTATCATAAACTTTCTCTCCTTCCAAGCCAGTGTGTCAGCTTGAAATCTTTGTGTAGTTGTTCCATGTCTACATGATTTAAAGAAAAAAGCCAAAAAAACTGATTGCACATTGCAGGGGGGAGGAACCACGTTCTCCCTCATACACTCTTCTGTTATTAGCCTAGCATTTCAAAATGAGGTCTATGCATTCCCTAAGATGTTACTCATTCTCTGGAGGGCCGGGGTGGGTGGGTGGATGGGGGAACTTCTTGTCAAATAAATTTGTGAAATACTGAATTAAACAAAGTTAGGCAGCTTTCTTTTCTGTCAGACTTCAGAGCCTAAATATGTTAACATAAGTTGTGAATCTCCAAGAGAGCGTTAGAATAAATGTGTTGAAAATTGGAAGGCTTTTTTAGGAGTAAGGGATAAAGAAGGAGGTACAATTTTTTTTATTGTGGTAAAATATACAAATCATAATATTTATCATTTTAACCATTTATAAGGGCACAATTCAGTGGCAATAAATACACTCACAATGTTGTGTAACCATTACTACTATACCCAAAACTTTTCATCATCCCCAGTAATAACTCCATTTAAACAGTAACTCCCCTTTTTCCCCTGATAACATCTATTCTACTTTCTGTCTCTCTAAGTTTACCTATTTTAGGTGCCTCGTGTAAGTGGAATTATATAATATGTGTCCTTCTGTGTCTGGCTTATTTCACTAAGCATAATATTTTTGAGGTCCATCCATGTTGTAGCATATATCAAAATTTCATTCCTCTTTATGGCTGAATAATATTTCATTGTATGTATGTGTCATTTTTGTTTATCCCTTTATCTGTTGATGGACACTTGAGTTGTTTTGACCTTTTGGGTATGTGAGTAATTGCTTCTATGAACATTGGCATAAAAACACCTGTTTGAGTCCCTGCTTTCAATTCTTTTGGGTCTATCCCTAGGAATGGAATTGCTGGGTCAGTTGATACTTCTTTGTTTAACCTTTTGAGAAACCATCAAACTGTTTCCCACAGTGGCTGCACTATTTTGCATTCCCACCAGCAATGCACAAGGGTTCCAATTTCTCCACATCCTTGCCAATACTTATTTTCCATTTATAAAGTTATAGCTATCCTAGTAGGTGTAAAGTGGTATCTCATGGTGGTTTTGATTTGCATGTTCCTAATGATTAATAATGTTGAGCCTTAAGAGTTCTTTATGTGTTCTGAATATAAGGCCTTTATCAAAAACGTGTTTTGCAAATATATTCTCCCAGTCCATGGCTTGCCCTTTGAAGAAAAAAGGCTTTTAATTGTAATGAATTCCAATTTATCCATATTTTATGCTGTTTGTATCCTATTTAAGAAAGCTTTGCCTAAACCAAGGTCGCTAAAATTTGCTCACATATTTCCTTCTACAAATTTTATAGTTTGGCTCTTACATCTAGGTCTGTGATCCATTTTGAGTTAATTTTTGTGTATGGTGTGAGGTAAGGGTTGAGGTTTATTTTTAGGCATATGCATATCTAATTGTTCCAACACCAGATGTTGAAAAGATTATCCTTTCCGCATTGAATTTCCTCAGCACCTTTGTTCAAAGTCAACTGCTTATACATCTGGATTCTCCATTCCATTCTCACCAATCACATCTTTCCTCACTTGAGTACCACACTCGCTTGGTCACTGTATCCCTAGAGCAGACCTTGAAATTAACACACATTAAGCTCTCCAACTTTGTTTCTCCTTTTCTAAATTGTTTTGGCTATTCTTCTAGGTCCATTGCATGTCAATTTCTACACAGATGACTCTGTAGATCAACTTTGAGAGGATTGACATCTTAGCAATATCAAGTCCTCTGATCCATAAACATGATATATCTCGCCATTTGTTTAGATCTTTGGTTTCTCTCAGCAGTGTTCTGTAGTTTTCAGTGTATAGGTCTTGCACATTTTTGTTTAATTTATCCCTCAAGTATTTAATGTTTTTGATGCCATTGTAATTGGTATGTTTTATTTCAATTTCCAATGTTTCATTGCTGGTATTTAGAAATACAATTGATTTTCATTTGTCAACCTTGTGTCCTGTGACGTTGCTAACCTCACTAGTTTTACTAGCTTTTTTGCAGACTTCTTAGTACTTTTTCAATAGATAATCATGTCATGGACAGATATTGTTTTGATCTCTGTCTACAGTCAAAGAATGGACATCTAGAAAGACAAAGGACCTGCCTACTATCTCACTCTTCATAAATGCAGAGCCAGGAGTCTGAAACCTGGGTCTTCTGGATCCGCCTTCAGGGTCCTCTCCACCATACCAAGTTGCCTCTCAGGGTTTCAAGCCTCAAGAGAAAAAGTTTTTATCAGTTAAGATTAGATCTTAATGACTTAAACATGATAGAAGTTTATTTTTCTCTCACTTAAAAGTCTGAAGGTTTGCAGTCCAGGGCTGCTATGACACTTCTGCTCCATAAAGTCCTCAGGAAAATAGCCTCCTTGGCACTTATCCCTTCACCATCCCTAGGGCGTGGGCCTCCACCTCATAATCCAGCATGGTGGCATTTGCATTCTAGGCAGCCAGATAGAAGGAATCAAGAAGAAGGGCAAAGGTGCACACCAGTGATTTCTTCAGGGAGGTTCCATGGGCTGCCACACAACATCTACCCTCACATCTCATTGGGTGGAACCCAGTCAGGCCACATCCAGCTGCAAGGATGTCTGGGAAAAGTCATCTTTTTCTGAGTGGTCATATTCCTTGCTAAAATTTCTATTACTGTGGAAGAAAAAGAGAACACTCCTGGGGAATATACAGCAATTTCTGCACAAACCTTAAGGTTAGGAATCCAGAAAGGAAACAGTTTGAAAATGAGAAAAGAAGAAGGTGGAAAAGTTCAAAGTCTGTTGCATCTTTTAGAAATCGTCTTAGGATCAAGTGAGCCAGCACTCTTTAGAGTTCTGTAGTCCATTAAGTGACCCGAAGCCATTTAGTTCGAGGATAAAGTTAATCCTCAGAACCCCTTTATGGTGTTAAATCCTTGGGACTATATTAGACATATCTAATCATGGATGACCTTCCTTCATCGAGAAAAGATAAAACAAAAGATGTCTCTGCTCATTCATTCATTCAACAGAAATTGCTATTTCCTGCCCTCATGGAGCTCACAAGTTGGGGAGAGATAGACAGTAATGAAATAATCACCCAAATGAATGTGAAATCACAGAGGAGTGGCAAGGATGCTATAAGGGCACTCTTAGGGACTATGATCTAGTTAGGGAGGTCAGGGAAGACCTGAGAGTTTGGATTCATTCCTGTAGGAATGTCTGCTTTCATAGCAGAGCGGTGTGTTCTGAGAAAACCATCCTGTATGCTGTTGTGGTTACACCTCATATATCCCGCCTTGGGCACTGTATGCCTGAGATCATTATGTAAGAACAAGAATGCCAGACTGAGGGTAGAGTAGGGGTGGAGGAGCTGGTGGGATTGCTGCTCAAGGAGGTTCAAAGCCTTTTGTGGCTTCTACTCCAAGAGAAATGGAGAAGAGTCCATAGTTCTAAGATGGAGGAGGCCAGGATCATAGTCCACAGTCGAAACTTTCTTTGTGGGCCAGGAAGAAGCCCAAGAAGCTAAGTACCAGAAGGAATTTTCTAATAACTGTCACCATCTGTATGGAGGAAAGGAGCTTCCTATCCCCTGAGTGCTCAAACCAATCTCAGGGACCATCCATGTGCTGTAGCAAAGAGTTTACTGTGTCCAGTGGATCGTCAGAGGAGACAGCATCTCAGCTCCCATTCAGCAACCAGATTATGTGACTCTCAGGCATGGCACAAGGGAAGGCCCCACAGTTGTGAGTGAGGGAAGGGCAGCACCAGAGGAGGGGACAGCCATCAGTCACCTGCTTCCCTACCTTCCCCCTCCCACCCCCGCCATGGGGGACCTTTGCAAGCAGTGAACAGCCAGCCAGCTTAAGAACTAAGATTGTAGAAATCAACCAGTGGATCACAACCTACCAGGTGTACTTGGAATTCCCTCTTCTAGCTTGGGGAGGAGTGGCAGATGGGTCCTGCCCTCTGGCCAATGCTGGCTGACTGGTGAGGGCCGCTTGGAGCACAGTGTTGAGGATTCTTAGAGTCTGAAAATATTATTATAGGTTAGTGATGCCTGCCTTCATCCTAGTGTGATTGTAGTGAAGAAATGGGATAATATATGTAAAAATGCTTTGTAAATTACAAAGTACTATCCAATAACTAATCAGGATAGCTATGATTTTTAGTGCTTCATAAATACCAGACACTGCTAAGAGCTTTACTTGCTGCCTCTCATTTAATCCTCACGATAACCTTTATGCTAGATACTATTAATGTCCCCCATTTTACAGTTGGGGAACTAAGGCTTGGGAAAACTGTGTAACTTGCTTAAGGTCGCACAGCTAATAAGCAGAAGTATGACACAAGCTTAGGTCTTTCTGACTCCACAGCAAGTCCTCTTCTACACTTTATTTTGCCGTCTTCAGAATATAGGGGTTATGAGTGTAATTATTACCATTAGTAAAGCAACTTCTCTATTATGTGGTGGCTCAGTCCTAATTCCCCAACTGGGAGACTAATGGGATGTGTCTGCCATCATTTTTAGGTCCCTGAAAGGCTTAGAACTGGCCTTCTCTTCAGCTTGCCTGTTTTGCCTGCCTTTCTCTTTGCATCTGCCTCTGCTCTACAGAGCAGTATAATGACCCTCTGTTATGCTCTATTCACCGAGCCTCTGAGAAGAACACTTCTTAGAGGGTTCCCTGTGGTTGATCGCACGTCAGCTAGACTGAGATTTCCAAGACCCCTCGTGAGCAAGGCGCAGAAGTAGGATTCACTTCAGCACGTTTTCCTTTCCTGAGAACCAACTGTGATCCTGGCATCTTTCCAGACACTGAGATGTGGGAAGCGGGCAGATGCGTGTGGTAGGAACTGTTAGCTGTGATGATTACACTCATGGGGTGGTTGGCAGTTTGCAGAACACTTTCATATCAGTTTTCTCTCCAACCCTCAGTTTTATCATCTACAAAGTGGATATAATGACAATAATAATATAGGAAAGTCTCATCTTATGAAAGGGTTAGGTTATAATAAACTCACCACTTGAGGGGAAAATAACATAAAATCAGAATCACCCTTGACAATCGCCCATGGAATATAAAGACAAACCACCTCTCAAAAGTCCCATTTAGGCAGTTTTTCCCTCAGCGTTAAAACCAATGACTGTTTCTTTGGTCGAAATCATCACGGTGCCTTCTGAGATAATGAAAATACTTATCTTCCAAGAATAGGCTCATTCAACACCAAAGTGCTCACACTTCCGGAGGCGGGACAGAACTAGGCCTCTGGGGACACCATCCAGGTGCAGGCCCACTGAGCATGGGGATGGAGGATCGCCAGCCGCTCCAGTTACGGTTTCTTTCTCTTTCTTTTTGACCACACGCCGCTTAATTCCTGAAGGTTACGTATACATATGATACAGTTCTATTTGGTCTTGCTGTCTATGAACAGGATTAAAACTTGAAAGTAACAGGTGATGAAACCAACACCAGGCTAGGTGAGGGGAGATCTGGGCTCAGGCCCCAGGTCAGCCCCACCTGCATCCATGGGATTTGGGGCTTATGAACCTTAAAGATGAACTTATCACCCAAGTGTCCAAGTTCTCAGGCTGCATTTCTTGACTCTAGACCTACAGGACCCTTGTGACTCTATTTAGGAAAAAAGAAATCTGTGTATGTCCATCGCCACTTCCGCCTTCCTAGCCCAAGCTGGCATCATCTCTGCCTGTACCACTGCGAGCGCCTCCTCTCTGGGGTCTACCCTTCCTCTTGGGCTCCTAATCCCTTCTCCACTTGGTTACAAGAGAGCTTTCCAAATGCAACCTGATCTTGCCACTTCCTTATATAAAATATGGCACTTGGATTTCCAAATGCTTCTGGGAGAAAGGCAAAATCCTCATACCTGCCCACCTCTCATCCCCACCAAGCTTCCCCTCCTTCTCTGGGCACACACACACTGCTCTTCTTTCAGTGCCTATTTACCCCACCACAGGGCCTTTGCACAGCCTCACTTTTCTCCTCTATCTGGAATGCTCTGTTCTCCTCTTTCTGCTGAGTTAACTCCTAATCATGCTCCATCCATTTCCTCAGGGGAGCCTTTTCTGACTTTGCTGGCTAGATTAAACCCCTCTGATCTGATCTGAAAGAAAGGAACTCTCTTTGCACTGTGTACCTTTCTTTTATGCATGTGCCACTGTAGCTACTTTAATTTATTCGTGGTTCTAGATTAAAGTCTACATTCCCCACCCGCCATACACACTACTGTAAGCTTTATGAGAGCAGGGCCCTTGTCTGTCTTGCTCACCAGTGTATCCTGGACACCTAACACAGAGCCTGTCATGTGGTTATTATTAAACATATAAGTGGATGGATGGATGGACAGACGGACAGATGGATGGACAGATGGATTGGGGGGGTGGGTGAGTGAGAGTCTCAAATGAACATTATCAAATTATCGATCAGAATATTGTGGGGGTTTTTTCCCAGTGATAAAACATTTGGGAACTTCCTCTGAAGAAAATGGTACATGTTGCAATTGTTCTTTTAGAATGGAAGAGAAAAGTTACTAAAGGTTCCATTTGCCCTTTAGATAATAGACATTACCAAATATCTTGCCTTTTTTTCTCTCTGCTATTTAAAAAGTCTTTTAATGAGCTTTCATACCGTAAGTAGCAAATGACCTTTTCTAGAGCCATCTGTACAAAACAAAGGGTGAATTGGACGGGTGGAATGGTTCTGCCCTTGGAAGTACAGGACCAGCCTTTTCAAACAACGGTTCCCATCTGTGAATGACTTTGCCCTCTTGGGAATGGGGCCCCATCCAGATTTCAGATTCCAACAGCCTGGTGTTGAGACGGCGGAGTTATTGGAGCGAAGAAAGTTGACACGCCTGATTGCTGGGTGGAACAGCAGGACTCGCCTCACGTGGGCCCAGCAGACTTAGGCAGTCCTGTGGTTGCTGCGTCGTAGTGTCTCCATCTGCTCATAAACAGGACCCTTTAGGTTTGACTGTTTACTCCTACGGCTTGGTCCTGGTGGTAGGAAAGGTAGGTGTTCTCAGAACAGCAGCCTCCTAGCCTGCTAGGGGCTGGCGTTAGGTCAGTCCCATTTAAGTCTGATTTGTGGAATGCCCGAAGGAGAGTGGTCCTCAGCCTCCAAAGAGGGAACATTTCCTCTGAATGAAAACAAAATCGTCTTTCTTCCTCCATCCCTCCCAGGAAGAGCAGGATTCTGAGATTAATTGCAAATGGATAGGTAATAACCTATTTTATTTTTGGAGCTCTACTCCAGCCTGGTCTTTGCTCAGAGACCTTCTGTGGCTCCCACCTGCCAAACAGCTCAAATGTAAGGCTTTCTGACTCTCGGCCTCGTTGCTTATGACTCTCTGTTGCTCCCCACTCACTCCAGCCCAGTCAGGCTCCTTGCCGTTAAGTAAATATGTCCCTTACTTTCTAACCTCCATTTCTTTGCACATGCTTTCCCTCCGTCTGAATTCCATCCCTATTGCTACCAGTCGAAGTCCTACCCATCCTTTCAGGCAACTCTCAAAGACTCTGCTTCTACAGGAATCCTTCTCTCATCATCCCAGGTAGAATTTAATCTTTGGCTCTTGTAAATACCTGTAGAATTTTTCTGTGCAACTTTCAAGGCACTTATGTTACAGTGTTGTGTGTATTCTCCTTTCTTATGTACTTGTCTCATGTCTATGCTGCTTGTTGAGGCCAGGGACTGTCTTATTTATCTTTGTCTCCCCCACGGTTTTTTGGACATAGTAGGTCTTCAGTTCATCAACAGAGTCATCCTCATTTGTTGGATGAATGAATAAATAAATAAATATAAACAATCCAGCTTATGTCCTCAAAACTCGTGAAGAAAGTACATTTATCCCGTTGTGCAAACTCCCTTACTTAAAGTAACTTTACATACACTTTTGGCTGACGTAAGCCCTACCCGGCCCTCTCTGAAGTCCTGTAACGTTGAAGAGAATGCTTTGCTGTGTGCATGCGTGTGTGTGCGTTCAAAGGTTATTAGGATAATCTGCTTAGCAGATAAGCAAATGTTTGGCATTACAGAGAGTCCTTTAAACCCCAAAGCAAAATCATTCCAGTGCCTTTGTAGGGTTAGCTGAGGGGAGGGAGAGCGGGGTACGCCACCCTAAAATCTGCAGCCAAATCTGGTCTGTGGTACGTCCTCAGGCCCTGGATGAGGCGGGTGACCCGCTCAGGTTTCCTTTCAGCATTGCCATTTCAGAGTGTCCAGCCCGTTGTCATTATTTTGAAGACACTGAGCAGCCTGGCCGGAGACGCAGGTGTCCGCTCTAAGCGGGAGCTGCCGAGCCCACAGTGTTGGGATCAGAGTCTGCGCTTTCACAGATCTTTCTTCCTGGGCGGATACCGTTGGCTCGCTCCACCACCTTTCCTCCCTCCCTCCAGAGGGGGCCTGGCACGCTAAATAGTGATTAAACAAAAGATTAAAATTCCATTTGTGTGTGTGAGCGTGTGGCTGTTTGAACACTAACCGATTCTCTCAGCGGAATGTTAAGTAAAAGCACGCAGATACCAGAAGCAGTTATTTAGAGCAGCCAGTCAAAATCCATTTCCAATTTGTTGTTTAATGTGGTTTCCACATTAATTCTGCCAGCCTCCTCCACAGACTCTCCCTCGCCTCTCATGCTGTGCTCCTCCCCAACCCCTTTGCTTCCCGTAGCAAAAGGACATCTGGAAACAGGAGGGAAGAAGTAGCGAAAGATGGTTGCTGAAGGAAAATAATCACAGCTTTTATAGACAAATCTTGAGTCGATACAATTAAAGAAACTTAAGATTACCTCCGATTGAAAATCCAGAGGTGCTTCTTTGCATAATATTAAGTGATTGCTATTGCATCCGAATTGCTGTCTTTTGAGAAGCGTTGTTCGTGCCTTTCCTGTTGTGAAAGGTCTTGTGGCATTTGTATCTGTTGTGGAATACCACTGTTAACTAAGAACTTTTTTCTTTCCCGAAGAACACTGAATTTCCACGTGGGCGTATGACCTCTTGTTAGTGAGGAAACTCTCTAAATCCTGTTATCAGCAATAGCCAGTTGAAGTGGCTCAGGTGTTAAATAGGTTGCCTCTGCAGGGCTCACGGTTTTATTATTAGATTCCTGTCCCTCTCGTATGCCCCCAGCATGGCCGTCACAAACACTGGATCGTAACCTTTCTCTAAAAATACTGTACTAATAGGAACCTTCCTATACGAGAGGGCCTAACTTCGTGACGACATTTAGCTAGATGCTTTGTAGAGATTAGCTCGTTCAACTTCCCAACAGCCCGCAGAAGAGGTCCACTTGCCTAGGACATGAAACCTAGGTTTTTCCAACTCTGGAACCAGAATGCTCTGAGTCCTTCAAGTAGATTACTTGCCCCATTGATGAGCATTCATTCCTTCATTCATTCAGCTGATGTTTATTGAGGGCCTAAGATGAGCCAGGTATTGATCTAGGAATGCACAGTGTGGAACCGAAACAGACACGCCCCTGCCTTCAGGAAGCTCACAGCCTATCCCAGGGAAAGAACAGCCAGATCCAGTTTGGTCTTTGGCCTGAAAAGCTATGGGATTTGGTCTGTTCTGTTCGCCTTAGATTTTATGTCTGTAAAATGAGGCAGCTGCATTTAGACGAGTGATTTTCCATTTTTGTTGTGAATCAGAATCACATAGAGAATGTGTTAAAAAACATCTTCCTGGGCTTCTACCCCCAGATGCTTTGATTTAGTAGGTTCAGGGTGCGGCCCAGGAATTTGCATCTATAATGAGGGCCCAGATGCCCAAGAACCACCCTTGGAGAGAGACTGATCTGGCTATAAACCCCATTAGCGCCTACACGGGATCTCTGCTGTCACACCTGTGTCCCCAGTGCCTACCACAGTGCCTGGCACAGAGTAGGTCTCGGTAAACATTTGGTGATAGTTTGAATGATCTGGGGTTTCCATGGATGGGCCTCAGAGACTCCTGAACCACCTGAAATTGACGCCCATTTCTATTAAGGTTTGTGGGTAGGATTCTAAGGGCCCTTTGGGCTCTGAATTCTCTGTGATTTTAGGATTGAAATCAGTTTTTCCTCCTGCCAAAAGCTCAGACCTATTATTGGAAATGTTTTTAACCTACATAGTCAAGTTTGAGTCCCATATCAAGGTGATTAGGTGAGAAGATGTCAATTTACAGTAGATTCTTAAAATTTTAAGGGGATTGATATCCTCATTTTGTGTAAATTCTGAGAGTGCTCAGGATATATTGTTTGTGATTTTCTCGGTTCATTTGAAAGTGCCTTTTGGGCAAGTAATGCTGTCTCCATTTTCCAGGTGGGAAAGTTGAGGTGCCTGTGACTCCTGTAGCTTGTCCAAGGATTCTTGCCACTAAAAACTAGCCTGGGAGTCAAACAACCTGGCTCCTGTCCTCTTGCCTGCTTGTGTGGCTTTGGTTGAGTAGCTTGGCATCTTTGGGCCTCAGTTTCCCCATCTGTAAGATGGGAAGCGATGGACTAATTGTCTCTGAGCAGCTGCTTAGCTTGGATATTCACGGACTCTCTAGTAACTACATGCTTAGACACAGAACTCCCTGTGTCAGCAAGCTCTGAAGTCCTCTTAGTTTAGGGAAGATATAAGGACTAAGGAGATCAACTAAAACAGCACAGGTCATCTCCACAGATCATTCCAGAGGGATGCATCACTAACGCAAAGGAAGTGGAGGTGGTAGAAGCCATGGGTGTGAAACTCCCAGGATTTTGGAACCTTAATTCTCTGTCACTTCAGCAATTCACTGTTTCATTCTGAGAACAAGATTCAAGAAGTGTACTTCTGTGAGGTCACAACTGTGAGATTCGACCCCATTCCCCCTTCCCAGTAGTGTGGGAAGACTTTCACAAGGATGTGGAGGAAACAGTGCCCTCTGTGGAATCTTACATTCTTGAAATGTCCTTTAAAGGTTGCCTAGCACTTATTACTCGAAGTGTCCTTTGTGCACTAGGAGTATCAGCATCACCTGGGAGCTTGTTAGAAATGCGGAATCTCAGGCCCCACCCAGACCTCCTATATCAGAATCTGTATTTAACAAGATGCCCATGTGATTCTCCTGCACAGTACAGTTTGAGAAGCACTAGCCCTCACCCAGCACTTGGTTCCCCTCCTTCACATCCCAATGAACAATCAAGCATCCTATTCCTGGCCTCCTCGAACACCTTCCAAGTGGTCCTGTTTCATCCTAGCACCAATCCGCCTCTTGGAATTTCTTCTCTGTCTTAAGCCTTCTCATCTCCTAGTCCTCATACAACATAGTTTCTAATCTTCCTCATCCAGGATGCATTCCTGTATATTGCAGCACATTGCAGACTCACTGGGGCCAGGCAAGTAACACAAATGAGAGATAAGAGCCAGGTGAAAGGCACTAAGGAATGGTGGAGACTGTGGCAAACTGGAGAGACATGCCCTGCCTAAGCAGGACAGCTGTGTTGCTCAGCCCAGCTAAGGGGCTAAGGGAACTCAGTCTGAGCATTGACATGTCTTTTCAGTTTTCAAGAGAAGCCAAAAATCTTGATAAAACAATAGGAAATCGTCCTATTTTTTCACATTGGCAATTAAAAAAAAAACCCTCAAAAGCTACCAGGTTATGTTTGCCAGCAACCACACCTAAGGTTTTTGTGACTTTCAATGGTAAATATCTGCTCGACTTGACTGCACTAGCCAGGTTTGGTCTGACCAGCACAGCGCAGGCAGAATTATGGCCTTCTTCATTCTAGACCAGTAGTTCTCAAACTTGAGCATGTATTAGAATCTTTTGGAGGACTTGTTAAAACACAGGTCACAGGGCCCCACCCCCAGAGTTTCTGCTTCAGGAGGCCTGGGGTGGGGCCCTGGAATTAGCATTTCTAGCAAGTTCCCAGGTGATGTAGATGCTGCTGTTCCAGGGACCACACTTTGAGAACCACTCTAGGTTGGTGCCTTCCATTAAGGCAGCCTCTGTTTGCAGAGCCTCTTTGTTCCACTAGTGACCTAAAGTAGTCAACTGAAGTTCCCAATCTTTGGGTAGCAGAAAAGGGAAAGGAACTGGGAGGGAGGGCTGGAGAAAAGATGGTTAAACGGCCCTTGACCAATCCATCCTGACATCGAGAAGTAGAGTATTTACCTTGGGCAGGTCCCTGACCCCCCCCCCAAGGCTCAGTTTCCCTTTCTATAAAGTCGGGAAGTGGCCCCAGCTCCGTTTCCAAGTATATTTGTTCGTGTTTTCGGAGATTTGATTGTCTATTTGTTTTTAGCGGAGGAACTTTTTAAAATGGAACCCCAGTAGAGAAAACAGACAGATGCATTGCGGGTCTGATTGCAGGGGGCCAAGCTCCTCCTCTCAGCCTCCCTCTTCCCAAGGCAGCGCTGAGGTGTCTCCTGTGGAAATGTAGCTCAGCGCAGTGGAAACCGGCTAAGGACCTTCCAGCTCAGCTCCTGTGATTTCTAAGAATGCCGACAACTGTTTGCAGGCACGTGGCCTTTGTTTCACAGTTTTCTTTCCCTCTCTAACCAAGACATCTGGCATGCCAACTTTCAGAATTTTCTTCCTGCGACTCAGAGAGGTCTTGTAGGAGAGGGAATGCAAAGGATTGTGATGATCATTAGAGCTGTTGTAAGGATATTGAGCCGTTGTGGAAAGTCTGCTAACACAAGGACCAGCCAGAGACTTAATAAATAGGCGTGGGGATGCTTTTATTTCGGGGGCTTCTTGTTAGTGCTAATGTTCCAGCACGCCGCACATTCAAGGCCTTTGTAGTTAATTACATAGGCAATAGGACTATTGGATTCTGCATGCCACAGTGGCAAGAACCAGTCTGCGGGATTTCTAATGGGCAAGATGATGTGGAAAGCGTTCTCATTTCCGTGAACATGGAAGGTATTTAAGCAGCCATGTGGTGCACTTGGAAAGTGCACGTGGGAAGACTCTGAACCCAGGGGCCAAGTCTTTAGACTTGACTGTGGGCATGGAAGGCGCCGGGCACCTTCTGATGACCCCAGATGCTGGAATGCAGCCTCCTTTAATTGGGGAAACTGCCTCTAATGGGCCCACCAGGATGGGCTCACCTTCCCAGGCATTTAATAAACACCTTCAGAGCCTCCGGGAGCCGCTCTCTTGTGGCTGCTGAATATTCCTGTTTCCTTTCAGCCATCCAGTTGCTTGTTCATACATTCCACACACAATGGCCAAATGTTCACCGTCTTTGGAACTGGGGCCCTCTTCGGGGCTGTAGAGGTGACCAAGACCAGACTTCCACTCCTGTGCTTGGTGTTCCTCAGGCCAAGCCCAGCTCTGCCACTCCACCTGCGCCTGTGCCCTGGCCCTTTGCCTTGCCTGCCTCTCATTTCTGCTTGTGTGAGGCCCAGCCCAAGTGCCCTGATGTCCATGAAACCTTCTCTAGTTCTCCCAGGAGGTGGTGAACTCCTGCAGCACTTTCTGCAGGCCTCTCATCTAAGGTCCCTTACCTGCCCTGTCCAGCACTCAGCCACTAGCTGCCTGTGTCTCTTGAGCTCTTGAAATGGGTCTGAAATTGGAGGAACACAAGTGTTTCTTCGAGGAACACACTGGATTTCGAAGGCTTAGTACAAAAAAGAATGTAAAATACTTCAATTTTTTCCATTGCGTGTTGAGGTGATAATATTTTAGGGTATATTAAGTTAAATGAAATATATTATCAAAACTAACTTCACCTGTTTCTTTTTATTATGTGAATGCTAGAAAATTTAAAGTTACATATGTGACTCATATTTGTGGCTCACATTCTATTTCTGTTGAACAGCATCACGCTTACCACTTTCTCTCTTGGGTGAAAGGAATGTCTGTCCATCTGTTGTCTCTCCTGCTGGTTTGTGAGTTCCAGGAGGGTGGACACTGTGTGCCTGTCACTTTCTGACCTTTGCACACCTGGCTGGCACATGGCAGGACTAACAGGGAAACTGAGGGAATTAATTGAACAAATGATGACAGATGTTCAGTCAAAGCCAAAAGTTCCCTTAAGCAGTGTATTCTGAGTCTCTATTATTAAAACTTCTTTCCCCTTTTCTTCTTTTTCACAATTTTTGTCTTTTTTTTTTTTAAGGGCTCACACAATCAGCAAAAGAAGACATTTTTCTTGGGAGATGGGCAAAAGCTGAAGGACTGGCACGACAAAGAAGCCATCAGGAGGGATGCTCAGCGCGTAGGTACGGAGAGCAGGAGCGTCCACGGGCAGGTCCCGTGGAGAGTGTACGCTCGCGTGCGTGCATGTGGGCATGTGTGTACGTGTTTAGCGGGGGTGTCCGGACCTCCTGTTGACTCCCTCTCCTTTTGCCATCTTCCCTTCCCTGATTCCCAAGATCCTCCCTCTTCACCTGTTAGCTGGCCACTTTCTCCACTCACATCACCAGATTTGCCCTGCCACCTTTATTGGGTGAGAGAACATGTCTCCCCCTTATAAGATGTTTTACCGCTAAAATGAGGAACAGTAATAATAAGAGCTAACGTTCATTGAACACCTAGAGTGAGCAAGGCTCATGCTCCACACTTTGCATATCTTCTCAGTGAATCCCCGTATCAACCTCTGTGGCCCATTTGACAAGAAGGGATCTGGAGCTCAGAGAGGTGGATAATCTGCCCAAAGTCACACAGTGAGGAAGAGGCAGGCTTGGGACTTGGACCCAGGTCTGGACAGCAGAGTTGATCCCTACCCAGCACTGCCTCCATAAGGTTGAATTTATCTAGCGAGCTTCAGCTAAAATTTTCTTTGGCTAATTAGTCTTTGGAGCAGTTCCTGTTACACTGGGGAGTTGGGAAGGGTTGGGGTGGGGTGGGAGAGAATTATGTGGAGAGTCATCTCTAGAGAGCCTGGACTAGGAGTCGGGAGAGCAGCTCTGACACCACTTATCAGCCATGTGACCGTCAGAGAAGTTCCATACTCCCTGAGCCTGTTTCTCCATCTGTCAGTGGGGCTCATGCTTCCTGCTTTGACAGCCTCAGGGTGGTGTTGTGAAGGTGACAAGTAAAGTGATGGGTATGAAGTGGCTTTACAATACTGGAAAGCCCAGTAGAAATATAAGGGATTGGTATTTTATTTATTTTTTACTCAGTTAAAGGCAACCACCACTATTGATTTTTATAATTATATTATAGCAAAACTAGATTACAACAAGGCTCTGAATAGAGCTGATATAATAACTTAACTGATGGTCAGGGAAACCTAAAGACATGACATGCATTTTTCTGTATGCCAGTGATTTAAAATGAAGGGTTGGGCTAATTAAATTAAGAAAGGAAACATTTGAAAAGAGTTGATTTGCCGGACAGTTATATCAAAATGATTAGAACATTAGGCAGGAAAAGAGTAAGCAGTGGAGACATCATTCAGGATAATAATAACCAGTGCTAACTATGTGCCTGGCACCTTGCCCTGCATTACTTCCTGAATCATCACATGAACCTTCTTAGCCCAGTTAATACAAAGGGCAAAACCCAAGACTTAGAAAGGCTAAAGCATGCCCAAGACAACAGAGCTGGGATAGCAGGGCTGGGCTTCGAACCTCGCTCTGCCCGGCTCCAGGGCCTGAACTCTGAATTGCTCCCCTGTACTGCCTTCCTGAAGCTTCCCTCCCTGAGCAGATGCTTCTGCTCTGCTTTTTCTGCTTGCTGCATTTGTGTCCCTTGCAGAATCTGTCCTGGGCACTAGCCAGCAGTGTTTATCACAGAGCATTACAAGTTACAGACAGTGGAGGCCTCTCCCTCATCTGGCTGAACTGGAGTAGCCACAGTCTTTGGGCTCCTCCTCTCAGAGGGCATTTGCCCATCAAGTCGACATTGTTAGCATTTACTTTGCAAAGTACACAGGGTGTTGCTCAGACCACAAACCACAGAAGAGGAGATGCTTTTTAACCGGCTAATTTTATTGCCATTTCTTAAAGAACCTCACCAATGGCAGATTCTTGGGCTATTATTGCAGAGTTGCTGTGGACATTCCCACTCACCATATGCACCTGGGAACCCAGAGAATAATTTCCTGGAGCATCAGGGACTCTTTCCCTAGATGAATTGTGCAGACAGAGGAAAGCTAGCACATTATCCACCCAAGTCTGTGACTCAAAGCCACACTTTTCAGGCAGTCCTGGCCTAGGCTAGGCAGATCTTAATTTGTTTGCTGGCTTAAAAAATCAAAGCATCTTTTATCATTTGTGGTAGTTTTGATTTACATGTAAAGTTTGCCTTGCCGAAAAAGTAATCGTTATATTTCCTCACATTTGTATAAGTGTTTTCATAGTTTACAAAAAGCTTTCCACGTAGGCAGCCTCTCATTGGACTCTCTCAAAATGCTGTGGGTACCAGAGGGAAGCCAGCTACCATTCAGAGAGGTAGTGTGACTGGCGCAAGGTTGATCAGCTCGTATGTGGTAGACCTGGCCTCCCATCTAGGTAATTAAACTCTCCAGTTAGGGTGTTGGGGGCTCCTGGCAGAGTGGAGGGAGCATCGGCTTTGGAACCCACAGACCTGGTTTTATAACCTTTCTGAGTCCCATTTTATTCATCTGTAGAGTGCGTGCTGTCATGTCCATCCTGCAGGCTTGCTGTGGAAATTACTTGAGAATAAGGTCTGTGAAGTGCGTGACACAGCTGTGGCTGAGTAAATGCCCATCCCCTCCCCTCTTTACACTCCCCCTGCAAAATCTGGAGGTACACTGTGTATCCAAGTATAAAGTTTTGTCTTTATGGTTTAATCTTTTTTTTCATCCTTCTTCCCCCACTCCATTCAATTAGCAACATTGAATTTGCTCTTCGTTCTTTGCTTCTAGGAAATGGAGAACAAGGGAGACCTTACCCCATGACCGATGCTGAGAGAGTGGATCAGGCGTACCGAGAAAATGGATTTAACATCTACGTCAGTGATAAAATCTCCCTGAATCGCTCTCTCCCTGATATTCGGCACCCAAAGTGAGTGTAACATCTCTCATCTTCTGGGATCTAAGGATTTTGCCCCTGGCTCTTGTTGAGAGTTAGAGGAACAGATACATGAAGTGCTGCTGGAGGAGATTCCCTCCTGTTACACAGGGCCTTTGTGCAAAGGTTTGTGTGATCAGATTCTCCTAGAATTTAGAGGTGGCGTGGTGGAGGGACAGTGTTCTCGCCGAGGGAGCCGGTCTCCTTCCTCTTTTCAGGCAGTGGGAACCATGGACCTCTGCACTTCCCCTTTTTCGCTCTGGCCTGCAGGGAAGTTCAGACCTCACTTTAGAAGACAATTGCAGCGACAGTTTCAACCCTCACTCTCTCCACTTGCCGTGTGATACTTTTCTTTTTTTAAAAAAAAAACTAATCTTTATTTTAGCAATCCTGTGTACCTATATATTTATGTCTTTGTTATAAGCTGTCTCCAATCATTTTGAGAGAGGACAGATTGTAATGATTATAAAAATGATCACAATGGCAGCTATGTGCCAGGCACTTTGTTTGCATCATCTCAGATGAGGTAGGGTCTATAACAATGCCCATTTTACAGATGAGGAAACTGAGGTGTAAAGAAGTGTCATAAGTCAGGAAAGGCCACAGGTGACTAAGAAGCTAAGCCAGGTCTAAGCCAGCTCAACCAAAACTATCCTCTGGACCTGAAGCTAGCCTGCCTCCCTGCACATTTTCAACAGGGTTGTTGTGGTGTTCATGGTGATGTTCTAGTAGAGCAGTAGTTCTTTAAGTTGATGTGGATTAGGATTACGTGGAGGGCTGTTATAACACAGGATATTGAGCCTCATTCCCATAATTCCTGATTCAGTTGGTCTGGGTTGGACCCAAGAACTTGCATTACAAATAAGCTCCCGTGATGCTCGCATAGCTTCTCTTGGGTCCACACGTGGGGAACCACTGCAAGTAGATTTTGAAATAGCCTCTACATGAAGGCAGTACTGACTAGCACTGGAGCATAAAGTGTTTTGCTCGAGGACTAAGAAAGTAGAGTCCAGGGAAAGAATAACAGCTAACACTTATTAGGCGCTTACTGTATGCCAGGCATTGTTCTGAGCCAGTGGTTCTCCCACACCAGCGACATCAGCATCACCCGGGAGCTTGTTAGACATGGAAATTCTCAGATCACAACCCAGGTCTACCGAATCAAAAGCTCAGGGTGGTGGGGGGGGACCAGCAATCATGGTTTTAACAAGCCCTCCAGGGGATTCTGATGCATGCTTAGGTTTTAGAACCCATGTTTTGGTTACTTTAAGTGCGTCAACTTAGCCAAACCTTCCAAAAACCCTATGAAGTAGGACCCTTATTATTACCGTTTTATGGATGAGGAATTTAGGCACAAAAAGTCAAATAATTTGCATAAGATGACACAGCTGGTAAGAGGTGGCACCAGAATTTGAATGCAGGGATTCTGACTCTAGCACCCTGTTCTTAATCACTGAGCCAAAAGGTCTTTCCACCTGTGAGAACGTAATTGGAGAAATGCAATAATAAAGAATTAATCTTGGTAGCATGTTTGGCTACTTACAAAATGCCTTCAGCTCCCTTACATCTTTTAGTTCCTGCAACAATACTTTGAGGTTGGTGTTATTATATCGTCTCCACTTGGTAGATGAGGAAACCACACAGCTAGTAATCTCCACCCAAAAGGTGTGCTGCTTGCCCAGGACTGGGCCCTGTTCATAAGGATTTCTTGCAGTGAGCGGAGCGAGCAAGGGGAACGTTTGCCCGTGGGGTTTGCAGTTTGTTTCTTGGTCTTGGCTGTCAAGCCCGAGAGGTTTTCATCTAAGTCTGAGAATGTAGATCAGATATTACTGATGTTGCTGGTTTTGGAACTGTGACCTGACTCTGAGGGTCAGAAACTCAATTTATGTTTAGCCCCTTGCAGAGTTCAGAATTCTGCACTAGTTTCATCTTTCTGGGTCTAGGAAAGAAGTTCGTCTGGGCACATTACACTCTCCCCTCAGCTGCTATTCTGGCATACTGTGGGCTTGCAACTCTGGCTATGCCTGGGGCAGTTCAAAAAATTCCAAGACTGGGGCACCACCCCAACCCCTGGAATCTGAAATTCTGGGGATGTGGCGTGAGCCTCATTATTTTCTAGAATCTCAGAAAGCTATTCTTAACATATAACTGGGAGAACTGCTGGCGTGAAATAAGGAATATTTTTACAGTGAGAGAGAGAAGCTGGGTGTGGTCACTGCTTTCATCCACCCATCCATCTGTTCATTCAGTAAATATGTATCAGTGGACTTCTATGTGCCAAGCCCTGTGCTTGACACTAGGAACACGGTGATCAATGAGCCATTGTTGCTGGCTTGTGCCAGGGGTGGGACAGATGACATACACAGGTCATTACACCACAGTTGAGAAGACTGGTAAAGGGGTAGGCACATAGTGTTGGAACCTCAGAGGACCCCTCACTCTGCCCCAGCCTTTGCCGGAAGACCCTATAGGTAGAGAACTGCGTGGGCAAAGGCCGCCGGGCAAGACAGTGTATGGTCTTTGGTTTACCAACTGGAATGATGAGTCTCCCAGCTGGTTAGAAGTGGAGCCAGGATGAGGACCTGGCCCCTATGTCTCACAGTGCAGTTGTCTCTGCCAACAGCCCAGAAAAAGAAAGGTATTAGTCTGGGGGACCTGGGGTCAGTGGGTGAGTCCTTCGAGAGAATTCAGATGGGTCTGTAAACTTGAAGGAGAAAAACATTGCATTTGTCTTTTCATTAACCTCTAACTGAAATTTGGTCTGCCCTTCAGTTTTGAATGTAGACAACAAAGCCTATGATGTTGTCACCAAAAGAAGTCATTCACTTTCACATCACTTTACAGATATCTTGAAATGTCACGGACAGTCATCACTACTTTGAAATGGATGCAGTTTTTAGAACTACCACTAGATCTTGTTGTCTATTGGGTTAATAAAGAAGCACGTTTATTACCATATTTCAAATTGTATATTATTTTCATAACTTTATTTCAGTCTAATTGGTTTCACTTATAGTCTCATATATTTTATTTTATGCATTATAAACATTGCTCCAAGAAGTGACCATAGGCTTCACCAGCCTGGCAGAGGAGTCCAGGGCATCAGTAAGGTGAGGAACTCCTGTTCCGGGGGGATGTGAACTGAGCCCGAGGACACCTCGGGCTCCTCTCTTACCAACCCACCCACCCAGCCAGCATCCGAGTTACCATGAAGGATGTCACTAAACCCAGCACTCCTGAAACCCCCTTTTTTAGAATATCCGGTTGTGGAAGCTGACTTTTCAGAAATTAGTTGACAGATGTCTTGAGAGCTTTTCTTTTTTTCCAAGGGGGTATCTTTCCTGCAGTTTGACAGCAGAAATGTGTGAGGAAATTGGAGCAGTCAAGCTGCTCACTCCCTCCGGTTTCTTTGAGCTTAAACAACTTCTCCAGCAGGAGCTGAGGTTTATGTTTGCCTTTTACTCCTTCACACTGAATTGTGGCAACAGCGTGTCAAGAACAGGATTGAGGGGCTGTCTGTTTGTGCCAGCTGCGTTTGCTTCCTCCAGAAGTTGCACTGGGGAACATGCAACCACAGAGCTGGGAACAAGGCAGTTCGGCCTGACTTGCTGGGCTTGCGTGTGGGAGGCGGCCAGCTGGCTCTGACTGGGCCTGCCCTCTGCACCTCCTGCCAAGGGAGCGGGAACAGAGGCGGGCTGGTGGGCTGGCCCACTTTCCCTGCACCCCAGGGGGTCCTGCTGGGCTGCTTGGCAACCACACATGGAGGCCCCTCCTGGGCACAGGGCTAATGGCAGTGGAGCCCCAACTGCTGAAGTGGCATGGGTCTAAAGAGTCCTGTGCAGACCCCTCTGTTGGGAGATCAGTTTCTCCCATGCAAAGATTATCCATGGTGGGATTGGAAGCAGTCAAAGATTATCCATGGGGAATGAAAGCAGTTGACAGTCCTGACCTGCTTTCTCTGGTCCATGGGTTTAGCTTCCAGTAATGAATGAACTTGAATGGAATCTTTGTTGCAATAAAAATTCCAAGTCTACCAGATTCCTGGTTCCATGCTCCTTTTTGCTTTTTCCCTTTTGTAAATTAACATGGTTAAATTATGATATATGCTGAATTTCCTCAAAAGAATTTATAAGCTCATATTATTATAATAGGCCAATATTCTATTGAGTACACTTACATCCTCAACAGTTTACGAAAGCAACAAGGAAGGGAGTTATAGCCTGTTATCTTTGACAAACATTTATTAAATATGTACTGTGAAAAAAATGACAACTTGCCAACACAGGAAGTTAAAGTCAACCACATTTGTAGTAGTAGTTATAATAATAATACAATAATTAATTAGTAATAATTAAATATTATTATTAGTGCCCCAATATGAATGTACACATAGATACTACAAATGCTACCTAGGGGCCAAGATGGAGTAACAGGGACTGGATTTACTCTCCTGCTTGAAACAACTGAAATATATATATATATGAAGCATTGGTTTTTAAGACACTGGACGTCAGACAATGAAGGACAGTAATCCCCAAGAGATGGGAAACAAATGAGATAAGCCCTACAACTGCCCCCACTTATTGCCTTGAGAGACTTTCCAGGCCCTGATGCAGACTTTCCAGGCCCAGAGGGCGTCCTGAGTTGAGGAGATGGAGCTGAGAGTCTGGGGAGACCAAAGAGGCTGGAGTTCACAGGGCAAGGTACTGGAGAGGAGAGAGCTGCAGGGAGATGGAGGTATGGAGATCTACAGAGGGTCCCCTTCAGTATCAGCAGGTTACTGATGAATGCCTGCCTGTGAGCAAGCTACCTGAGCCTGGGAGAGGGATCACCCAAAAGGAGTAGAGGGAACAGTGCCTGGCTCTCACACAGGGCCGAGAATGGTGCCCCTTCCCGCCACTCAGACTGAAAAACCTCTTAATTCATAACTCGTGGAGAATTGAGTAGCACACTTAGGAGAGTTTTGCCTCAGTGGAGACTAATTAACTCTAGACTGAACAGTGCTCTAGACCAGTCTGAAAAATCATTAATTATCACCCAAAAGGATTAAACTGTTTCCAAGTAACTTAATGGCATCTGAGAACAAAGCTCAAGAATATGTATAGAAGTACAAAAATATTCAGCACCAACCAATCTAAAATCCAATCAAAGATTATCAGGCATGCAAAGAAGCAGAGAAACTTTCCCATAATGAGGAAAATACTCATCAAACCAACCCAGAATCAACACAGGTTTTAGAATTAGCAGAGAAGGACATTAAAACAGTTATTATAACTGTATTACATATATTATTAAAGTTAAGTAGAGACATGGAAGATATAAAAAGACTCAGACTGAACTTTTAGAAATGAAACCAACAATATCTGAGTTGAAAAATACAGTGTATGGGATTAACAGCAGATTAGCTATTGTGGAAAAAAAGATTAATGAACCTGAAGACATAAGAAACTACTCAAAACACAGAGAGAGAAAGCATTTTAAAAAATGGAAAGAGCTTTAATGAACTGTGGGACAACTTTAAGTGGTTTAATATTATTGTAATTGGAGTCCGTAAAGGAGAAGAGGGAAATAATGGCCAAAAGTTTGCAAATTGAATGACAACTGTAAAACCACAGATCTGAGAAGTCCAGTGAAACCCAGTCTCAAGAAACATGAATAAAATGACACTAAGGCACATCATAATCAAATTACTGAAAACCAGCGATGAAGAGAAAAAATGTTAAAGTAACTACAAAAGTAAAACGTTATAGACAGAGGACCAAAGATAAGGACGGCAGAATTCTTTCACTACAAACAGTGTAAGCAGGAAAACAGTGTAGCAACATCTGTAAAGTCCTGAAAGTAAAAACTCTGTCAACCTAGGATTCTATACCCATTGAAATATCTTTCAAAAATTAAGGCAAAATAAACTTTTTTGACATAATAAAGCTGAAAGACTTCATCACTGTAGTCACGTACTGTAAGAAATGTTAACAGAAGTCCTTTAGGAAAAAAAAGATCCCAAATGGAAATAGTTAACTCTGTGGGTAAATATATACTATTTTTTGTTATGTTTAAATCTTTTAAAAGGATAACTGACTGTGTAACCAAAAATAATAATAATATATTGTTGGGTTTAAAACCTATGTAAAAGTTAAATGTATGCCAACATAAAGGTTAGAGGGGACAAATGATAATATACTGCTGTAAATTTCTTGTACTACTTGTGAAGTGGTATAATATCATTTGAAGGTAGACTGTTATAAGATAAGAATAAATACTATAAAGCCTAAAACAAGTACTAAAATAGCAAAACAGAATTATAGCTAATAAGCCAACAAAGGAGATAAAATGGAATCATGAAAAAAATTCAATTAATCCAAAAGAAAGCAGAAAAAGAGGGAAAGGGGAACCAAGATCAGAAAGTAGAAATAGAAAGCAAGTCCCAAGATAAAGGACTTTAACCTAACCATTTCAATAACCACATTAAGTGTAAATGCTCTAATCATTTCAGCTAAAAGGCAGCGATTGTCAGATTAGATGAGAAAGCAAGATTCAACTACATGCTGTCTGCCAGAAACACACTTTAAATATAAAGATACAAATAAATTAAAAGTAAAAGGATAGAAAAGATCTACCATGCTAACATTAGTCAAAAGAAAGCTAGACTGGCTGTATTAATGTTGGTCAAAGTAGATTTCAGAACAAAGAATATTACCAGGGATAAAGAAGGTCATTTCATAATAATAAAGGGATCATTCATCAAGAGAACATAGCAATCCTAAATGTTTATGCACCTAATAAGAGAACTTCAAAATATGTGAAGCAAAAAATCACAGAATTGCAAGGAGAAATAGACATAGCCACAGTTATAATATGAGATTTCAACACCTCTCTCTCAATAATTGATAGAACAAGTAGACAGAAAATCAGCAAGGATATAGTAGACTTGGAGAGCACTATCAACCAACGTGATCCAACTGACGTTTATACAACTCTCCACCCAATCGCAGCAGAATATACATTATATTCAAGTACATATGGAACATTTACCAAGACAGACCATATTCTGGGCCAGAAAACAAGTCTCCATAAGTTTAAAAGGATTCAAATGATACGAAGAACAGTCTCTTAAAATTTCCAAATGTTTGGAAACTGTAACTCAGTTATGAATAACAGATGAGTCAAAGAAGAAATCAAATGGGAAATTAGAAAGTATTTTCAACTGAATGATAATGAAAACAGAATATATCAGAATGTGTGGGATGTCACTAAAGCAGTACTTAAGGGGAAATTTGTAGCATTAAATGCCTACGTTAGAAAAAAAGAAAGATCTCAAATTGATGACATCAGCTTCTACTTTAAGAAACTAGAAGAAGGAGGGGAAATTAATCCAAAATAAACAGGAAAGGAAATTAAAGAGATCAAAGCAGAGATCAATGAAATAGAAAAACAATAGAGAAAAATCAATGAAACCAAAAGCTGGTTCTTTGAGATGGTCAATTAAATTGATTAACTTCTTAACCAGACTGATAAGGAGAAAAAGAAAGAGGACACAAATTACCAATATCAGGAATGAGAGAGGTGACATAACTATAGATTTATAACTATTAAGAGAATAATAAAGGAATATTCAGAACAATTTTATGCCTATAAATTCAACAACTTAGATGAAACAACAAATTTCTTGAGAGACATAGACTACCAAAGCTCACTCAAGAAGTGATTAACCTAAACAGCCCTATATCTATGAAAGAAATTGGTATTATAGTTAAGAACCTTCCCACAAAGAAAATTCTTGGCCCAGATAGGTTCAGTGGTGAATTCTACAAAAAATTTAAGAACTTATACAAATTCTACACAAACTCTTCTAAAAAATTAAAGGGAACAGAGTACTTTCCACCTCACTGTGAAGCCAGCCTTACTTGATACCAAAACCAGGCAAAGATATTACAAGAAAAGAATATCACAGACCAGTATCCTTCAGGAACAGGTTGGGCATCATCATCATTATTCACTTTTTTCGGATCAACAAATAGAAGAATCAAAGCGGTGAAGAGCCACCTGTGGCCAAAGTCATGCAGGTACGCCCAGAGTTGTATCTAGAGTCCAGTTGGAAATGGATTTGTTATCCAACCATTGCAGTATTCAAAACGCAGATAAAAGTTTGGGGAACCAGGAGGAGGGAGAGCAGAGACAGGAAATAGCACCCTGGGCCCAGAGAGCTGGTGGCTGACATCCATCACCTTCCCACCATGATAATGTGGCCTTGGTGATGCTGAGAACTTGAGAACCAGGAAAGCCTGATGTTTGTAAATACAAATATTCCCAAAAACAGAAGGGGAATCTTCTCGAATGGTGATGTAAGCCTGAGCAAGAAACATCAAGGATGTAACAAGAACTGAGGTTTCCTTACCCAGAAGGCATCGCCAGCTGTGCATCCGTGTTGGGAACCCTGGGGGCCAAGGGAAGCTGTTGGCAGAGCTGCTGCCTGTGCTCCTGGGCTCCTGCCCTGCATGGCCACCTCACCAATGTATCCAGAACTAGTTAAATCAGGAACTTAATCTAAGGTAACTGTGTGTGTGTGTGTGTTAGGGTCTCCTTTCCCACTCCTCCACCCCCATCTGTAGCCCACCCAACATGCAGCTAGCCCCTACTCATTTATACTAAAATGATCAATTGCCAGTCCCTACTTGAAGAGATCTCAAGCCTGTTAGTCACTTGAAACTCTCTCTGCAAGTCATTCATTCATTAATTCAGCAAATATTTATCCTGTGCCTACTATGTATGCTTATTGTGTGGGCTAGTCCCTGGGGAAACAGCAATGAACAAGATAGGCAAAATTTCCTTCCCTCCTGGAGTTTACATTCCACTGGCGACTGGGGAGGTCATACACTAACAAATATATTAAATTTTCAGATGGTGATAAGTAATGTAGGGGAAAAAAATGAAGCAGAGTAAGGGGTAGAGAAAGTAATGGGAATAGGACGTATTTTATTTCAGTGATCAGAAAAGGCCTCTCTGATAAGATGACATATGAACAGAGATATGAAGAAGTGAGGGGCCAACAGGGCAGTTAACTGGGGGAAGAGCCCTGCAGGCAGAAGAAACAACAAGTGCAAAGGCCCTGAGGCCATCATGCTTGGCTTATGGAGCTGAGTGAGCCAGAAGGAGAGTAAGGAGAAGCAAGCCTGGAGAAGTGTCTGGGGGTGGTCAGGGCCGTGGTAGGGCTTTAGCTTTTACCAGAGTGAGTGAGATGGGAAACCCTGGATGGTTTTAAGCAGAGAGTGACATGATCTGATTTTTATTTTCAAAGGATCACTTTGGTTGCTATGTTAAGAACAGATTGTAGGCGACCAAGGGTGGAAGCAGGGAGACTAGTTTGGAGTATATTTACAGCAAGGCAGAGAAGAGTGACAGTGACTCAGACCACCGTGGGAGTAGCAGTGGCTGCATTCTAGATATATTTTAAAGATGGAGAGGACAGGAGGACAGGATTTACTTACAGGCGATGTGGATATGAGAGAAAGAGAGGAGTCAAGGATAACGCCTACATTGCTGGCCAGAGCAACTGGGGAGATGGAGTTGCCATTTACAGACATGAAGACCTTGGAAAGAGCGTGTTTGGGGGAAATCGAGATTTTGATTTCAGTCAAGTTTAAGACGTTATTAAACATCCAAATGTCGACGTCAAGTAAGCAGTGGAATAAATGATGCCATTTGTGTAGTGAAAAATGGAAATGGTAACGGGATCCTTTTCTGAGTTGCTGTGTTTTTATCGTGATTTTAATTAACTCACTTTCCTTGAATAGCAAGAAATGCCTGAGGCATAACAGATAGTAAATGTAAAAATGACCCAAGATCAGCTGTGGTCTGTGGTGTGGTGTGTGGGAAGATCCGTGTTCAGGTCACAGTGAGGGCGGTGCACACCTCCTCCCACCCTCTGCAGTGGGAATAAATGGCTGAGGTCTGCACCCACCCCCACCCCTCTCCTTTTCTTACCCCCCAGGATGCCAAGTCGATTTATCAGACTCCCCTAGAACAGTGATGGCTTGGAAGACATATTTAGTACTTATTAGCAGTTTTTACCCTTTTTATCATGATTCGTGAGGTGGGGTAAGCTTGCTTGACACTTTCGTAGTGGAGTACTTCAGTGTAAGGTTAGCGCCCCAGAGATGCTCAGGATGTGAGTGATGCAGACTCCCTACTTTGGCAGGTGGTTAGTGAGGCGTTGTGTGCGGAGAGGCAGGGGTCAGAAAGAGGGGCTGTAGGCTGAATGATTTGTGAGCTGGGAAAGGAAAAAGTCCAGGTTTCTTTGGAGCATCACTGGTTTTTCAGGAGATTTAAATCGGCTCTCCTCTGAAATTAGACGACTCCCTTCTGAACAATGGTGTATCTTTCAAGACAACAGTCTTTGATCCATTGGACCTAACATTGGGATTTAAAGATGCTCATAAGCCTTAAAATAAAATGGCAGCCAATAAAATTTCTCAGATTGACTTCTTTTCTGTAATTTTTAAAACAGATTTCAGCCCTTGGGTTGAAATGGCAGAGATAATTGGCTTTTGTGCAGAAATGGCTGCCTGTCAACTAAAAATCAAGTGGGCATATATCCCCTACGATTTACGCAGGTGAAAACCACTCGACATCCACGTGAGCTGATGGGTGGTTTGTGTTCCTTTATCACTTCTGCAAATAGATACATTTTCTGAGTCTTCTAGAAATGGATGCTGTGTTCTCCCTTAATGATAACAATGTCTCCCATTTATCAGGGGCTTATGTGCCAGGTATCATGCTGAGCTCTTTACCAGCCGCATTTTACTTGCTGCCACTTTGAGGTTTTGTGTAATGATACTGTTTTCCCTTTGTGTTTTGACGTTGGTCTTCTCATTCACAAAAACCCTATCACATCTCTTTTGTGATTCCAGCCTCTCTGAAATTGTTTGTATCAAATGGCGATCACTAGCTCCATTTTACAGATGTGCAAACTGAACCTCAGAGACGCTCAGCTCTTTGCTGCAATTCACACAGCCGGTGGAAGGCAAAGGAGACTCACGCCTGGATCCAACATGTGCCCTTTCTACCGCATCACACACAGACTGACCCATTCCTCAAAGAGAAGGAAGGAGACATTTTTAAATTCTAATCCTTTGTGCATGAAGGTTCTTGGACCAGGTAGAGCGAGCAGGATGCCAGATAAATGGACACAAGCAGACTACTCAGGTTGCATTTCACTCACCGTGCTGAAGGTAATATATGCTTGGCCAGGAGCAGATAAATAGCACTCAGTAAAATTGGTTACAGAGATGAGTTTGATTTCTAAGTGGTGTTGGCCTTGAAAGGGTTTAAGGAAAAGGAGAATAATGACTGGAAGATAAAGGCGATTATTAATCCTCTCCCTTCATTAAGGTGGTATCAAGGGCAGCATAATGATAAGAGAAGCAGAGCAGCTCAGCTTAGGAGCACTGTTATGTAGACTAGAAAATCATTCCTCCTGTTTCTAAGCCTTCTCCACACCTTTTTTGGGGGAAGAAATCAATAGTCCCCCGCTACTCTGTATCCTAAATCTTCCCATGTAGTGAATGGTAACAGCTTTGCTTTCTGTAGTCTTTTTATTTGCTTATGCAACATATATAGACATATGAAGGGGCTTGGGTTTTTAGTTTTGTTTTGTTTTACACAAATGTGGTTGTACTATATGTATTTTATTCCATAAGTAGCTTTTTTCACTTATTATGGTCACATTTCTAAGACGTTTCTAATAGTTGTGTAATATCCCACAGGAATATAATCTACTCAGCCATTCCTCTTGATGGGCATACAGGTTGTTTCCAGGTCCTGGAAAAATATCCTTGAACACCTATCTTTACATTTTTATTTCTTTTCATCTCTTTTATGAATCATCAAAACTCTTGATATTAAAGCCCATTTCCTGCTAACAATGGCAGCTGGCCTCCAATTGGGATCTGAGGTGTGGTCCTTATGGTTGTTATTTCGTGGTGATGATTCCAGGCACCTTGACTTTACAAGCCATATTCATTACCCAGAGTTTCTCCTGCCTGCTGTCAGCCTGTGTTTCAAGTTTGAGCACGTGGAATACACTGCATGCTGTATCTGTTAGGAGGACCAACTTTGTCATGTGGGACAGCTGTGTGAAGAAACTGTTGGATTTTGTTGTGTGCTTCTTAAAAATATTTTATTGTTTTTACAACTATCTTAAAGCTAGATATGATCTGGACAAAGGAGTTTCCAAAATGTGAGTTCAAAAGGGGAGGAAAAGACAGTACAAACCAATATCCTTTAAACACTGATTGTATCTGAAGTCTCTGCAGGTCAGGGGGTACAAAACTGGTGATGAACTGACAGCACAAAGATTCATAATTAATAATAACAAACCTTTGTGATTCTCTCAGCTGTGTCTTGAGAAGAGGGAATAGTCGGTGCGTTCAGCTGGCTCTCAGCAAAGTCTCCCCTGAACAGAAAAGAACCTTCATAAGGATGTCAGCCTTGGCACATGTTGTCACACTTACCTTCTGGCTTCTCTGATTATAGCCAGACTGTGTTCAAGAGAAAGCCAGTGCCTTTCTCAGACAGGGGAAGAGAAGGACTGGGGAGCTGAGCCCCAGCTGAGGACGGAAGGTCTACTGGCAGTGTGTATAAGGAAAGGGCCTAAATCTGCGTCTGGAAGGAGGATGGGGTGTGGGGCAGGGACTTTTCACACTCTACCCACTAAGACCCAGTTTCTTTCTTTTGTTCCAGAGCTTGGAGCTCTTTATAACTTCTGCTTAACTTCTTGGTAGCTCCAGAGCCCACTGGATATAGTCTTTCTGGGAACGTCATATTATAAGGGACTGTCCTTTATATAAAATAGAGAGAGGAGAGTTCCGGAATTTTGAATTTAAACCATTTGCTGGAAAATGACCTATACTGTGGCCTCTGAGAGGTGGAAACTCACATTTATGAGCCAGATGCTACACCAGCTGCATTCACATATGGTATATCTTTCACTCCTTGTTCCAGCCTTAATAGGAGAGAATTATATCCCTATTTTACCCAAATGGAAACTAAGGCTCAGGGAGGCTGTGACTTTCCCAAGATAACCCAGCTACTAAGTGACAGAGATGGGATTTGAATCCAGATCTGAGGGTCTCTTCAGCCCACGTGCCTTCCCTCACCACACCTGCAGTCTCGGACAGTACCCTTCCCCGAGGGCCACTGCTTGAGATGTGGGTGTGCCTCTCACTCTGTGACCTTCGGAAGATCCCTCCCCATTCTGGGCCTCAGTTTGCTCATCTATAAAACAAGGAGTGCAAACAAGGTGAGAGTCAAGCCCTTCCAGCCTTCATATTCAGTGGTTCTCTTTGGCTTTTCACATTGAAGCTGTGCCTGCAGCCAGGGAATGGTAGTTGGCCTTCCGCCTTGTTCTTCAATCCAAAGATCCTGGCTTCTGATACCCCCAAAACACACAACCCACCTCCCAACAGGCCCCATCTGGTCAGAGGAAAATCCAAAATTGTCATCGTTTGGCAGAGGAGGGTATGTTGGATTTGGTTCCCATGAGAAGGTGTTAAAAGGGTGCCTATTTCTAGAATAAGATTTTTTCTCTAAGAGTACCAGCACTGGGAGCTTTCAAACAACAGAGTTACTCCACGAGGATTTTTTAATTCTCTTGAAAAAACCCACCAAAAACTCATCCTTGTAATCGCCAAAGAACAATTTGCTATAGTGTGCAGAGCATAGTGGTGGTGAAGTGCTGTGGGCTGCAAGTAATTGCTCATGATGCCATGGTGGCCAGTTGGCACAGTAGGGTGTTGCTCATCATGTAAAGCAATAACAGTGTCCCCAGCAGTCTCAGTGTCCATGGCCTAGAAGTCCACGTTTCCATATTAGTGATATTTCTGAAGTTGAGAAGTCTTAAATCTATTACAGTCCATTCTTTTCAAAATAATAATAATAAAAAAAAGAAGAACACTTCATCCAGCTCTTGTACAACTTTTGGATGCTTGTTTTTTGTTTCTCTTTCCAGGGAATGGATTTAGGAATAGGATGGACTTCCTTGGCTGCAGGGTTACTTCAACTAATGGGGTGTCCCCTTGTAAGGAGGCAGGGGCACTAAAGGGAAACGAGACTGTTAGCCAAGTGGAATGTGGGAAAAGCCAGACAGCTTGGCTCTCCAGCAGGAGGAGGGGGAGCCGTGGAACAGTTGGCCTCCCAGTGCCTGAAATGGAAAGATCTTTCCAAATCTGGCCTCCAGGTTCTCTTGTGACCTCCTCAACAGCAGAAACTTCTGGATCCCATCATTAAGAGGCCTTAGCTCTTCTCTGTGTAGCTCAGTGTCTGCTCCTCTCATTAACTCTGGGACTCCCTTTCCATACATCAAGGTTGTATCCCAAAAAAAGAGAATTTTATTGGCCTGGTGAACTCCATTTGGGCACAGATTTCTTGCTAGGCCATTGACCACTGGCAAATCAGTGGATTGGCTGCCCAAGTCAGGGCTCTGCACCTGCTCCAGGCAGCCATCATGGCCAGGGAAGGGGCAGTCATAGGGCCCACCCAGGACTCCTTCTTCAGCCAGGGCTGTGGGCATGGCCATTTCTGTTTGGGGAGAAGGCGTGGGCAAGGCAGGCACCATGAATGACCTGACCGGCACAGATGTTTCTTTTTAGACCAAGATGGCACATGATGCACCCTAATGTTTACAGAATACCCACCTGTTCCTTTCTCAGCTCAAACCTGCTTGTCCATTATATAAAGGAGGAAACTGAGGCTTGCAGAGGTTTGGTAACTTGCCCAAGGTTATGCAGCTAATACGTGGTCTTTTCACCTCCAAGTCCATACCAGACTACTTCTGATAAATGAGAAGAAACATTGAATGGACATCAACAAGCATATTTAAAGCATCCACATTCCCACCAGTGGGAGTTTAAATGCTGAAGTTTATCGAAACCCCCTGAAGATCCCACTTCTCCAGGCAGCGTGGTCCAGTCTCCCGGTGGACCTGCCAAGCCAACAGGCAGCACTTGGAACATGACAGCAGACACCAGCTCCTTGAAACTATGTATGATTTAGATTTGTCGTTTACATCCAGGTTCTCCAAAGGATTTTCTCTTTTTGTTGTGACTAAACTGAAATTTCGTGGGCACTGAGACTGCTGGGGACACTGTTATTGTTTTACATGATTAGCAATGCCCTATCAGTACTTTGCCAACTGGCCACCATGACATCATGGAGCAATTACTTGCAGCCCACAGCACTTCACCACCACTATGCTCTGCACGGTATAGCAAATTGTTCTTCAGTGATTCCACCCCCCAGTTCAACACCAGCTGGCCGTGTGGTCTGGGATCACCACTTAACCTCTCTAAGCCTCACCCCCTTACTTGGAAAACAAAAGGGTTGGACTAGGCCTTTCCAACTCCAGTTCAACCCAGCAACCATTCGTCACCTGCTCGCTGTTAGCGAGGCTGGGCGTGAGGATGCGCCACTCATACATGCCGTCACCTTTTGTCTTTCTAGGTTGTTGTCATTCTGTTCTCACCTCACAGCCATATGCAGGGAGGCAGGAAAAAAATATCATAATTTATTACTGCTTATATTATTTGTCTGCCTCCCCCATTTGGCTTTGTATCCCATGGGACAGGGACAACGACTTGTTCCTCACCATTGTAATCTTAGAGCTTAGCATTGTGTCTGTCATGTAGTAGGTGCTCAGTATACATTTCTTGAATGCATGAATGATTGAGGGAGTGAGCAAATGAGGACGTTCTGAGCCGTGAGCTGGCTGAAGCCTGGAGGACCAAGAGTGGGATTCATGTCTACGAGAGCAGAATTCTTATTTAAGCCTTACTGAAGCCCCTGCCCTTCAGGCTGGCCATCCCTGAGTCTGAGAAAACTGAAATCAGAGCATTCTCTTTGCTGTGAGTTCTCCTCCACATTTCCCCACCTCCAAGGACAGAGCTAGCTACTTCTCCCTCCACATGGCTGTTTTAAATATACTGTCTTGCCTAGTTCTCAGGGTGTTACCATCCCCATTTCACAGATAAGGAAACTGAGGCTCGGCAAGGGATGGAATGCCCCAGGTCTCTCAGCTGCAGAGTTGCAGTCGGGATTTGAACCCAGGTCCAGAGCACTCTTGCTCCCTTAGGCACATATAAGATCAGGTTTGTTCAGTTGATACGCATTTCAGTTTGGTCTGGAGATGGTGTCCCATGCTAGGGAATTAGATGTTTTTTATAGTTCCCTTTAAAGTGATTGGATTGTTCCATTTCAAAGTTGACTCAGAGAGAAGATTTTTGAAATGCCTCCTTTTGATTTTTGACTTCTTTTCTTTTATATTCTAGTGCTCCAGTATATTGGATTCATCTTTGTGTCCCAAGAGCTCAGAATCCTTTAGGGAGTATTAAATTTGGGGCTTCTCAGTCACAAAGGAGCTCAGTTATCTCTCAGGCCTCCCATTGCCTCCCACCCCCACCGCAGCCCTCAGCCCAGGACAGTTTCTTCTAGTCAGGGAATAAGTAAAAGTTCTCCTGGAGCAGAAGAGAGAGGCTGCCCTCTTCAAATCAGAGGTAACTCCTGGGAAACAGTTTCTGCCTCTTAGTCCTTCAGAAGCCATCATTAGGTCCAAAACAGATTCATTCTACTGAAAGGGCTTAGAGATTGTCCAGTTATTTCAGCAAGGATTCTTTTAGTTTCAAGCGACAGAAACCTAACTCAAACTGACTTAAGAAAAGAAAATGTGTTGACTCATGTAACTGAAAGGCCAGACGTAGACCTTGGCTTCAGCCATGGCTGGATCTAGGTCCCTAAATGATGCCGGCAGAAACCTGTCTCTGCAACTCTTGGATCTATTTTCTACTCTGGTAACTTCATTCTAAGACAGGGAATAGTCCACATGGTGGCCCCAGGCAGACCAGACTTATATCCTTTCAGGTTCAATTTCAGCAGAAAAGAGCTTGCCTTTCTCCTAGTTGTCTCAGCCAAGATTCACTCTGATTTACAAGTACCCATCCCTGAACCAGTCACTGTGGCTGGGAGGTGTGATGCTCTGATTGGCTGAGCCAGGCTCCCTCACCCAACCTCAAGGTGAAGCAAGGACAAACCCTATAAAAGTGAGGGGTGGGAGATTCCCCAAGAAAAATCAGGATGCTATTACCAAGAAAGGGAGAAGGAATGCAGAGCAGGCACATAAGACTTGCCTGTGTGTCTGTCCAGCTCCCTTTTTGACGTAGGGGAAGCTGAGGTCCAGCAACAAGAGGGCACTTGGACTGTTGCATGGCAGAGGAAAAACTAGAAGCCAGGACTTTAGACTCCTACTTAGTTCCCTCAATTTTGGTTCTTTATCCGTTTGTTCTTCTTTGTGCTTGTACATTTAAGAACATTGATACATTATCCCTATAAAAATATTATTATGTATAAAGGGCAGGTGGGTTTAAATCCAGGCTCCAGGCCTCACCAGCTATTGACCTTAGGCAAGTTACTTAATTTCTCTGTGCCTTGTTTCCTCCTCTTTGTAATGGGAGTGATGATGGTCCCTGATAGTCCCTACATCCTTTGAGTATTATGACAATTAAATCACTTAACGCATATAAAGTGCTTAGCACATTGCCTGGCATAACGGAAATCCTTAACAGATGTTTTCTCAATGTCGCCTTCTACCTTATTTTTTACTGCTTACCAGTATTTCATAGTTTGAATTTTTCATCATTTATTTAATCTTCCCCTATTGATGCACATTCACTTTGTTTCTGCTCTTTTCACTATTTCACAGTGTGTCCAGGAGCACCCCCGACTGTGCCTCTTCGTCCTCATGCTGTGCACATCTAACTAACTTTGCCCTGTCAGGATGGAACCTCACCAGAGTGTGAGCCAGGTGACAGTGGAAGTGCTTGTGCAGGGAATGGGATGTTTTCTCTCAGGTCTTAGCTATAAGGTTCTAAACTCCACAGGGGCCTTTTTCATGGTGCCATCTGGGACCAGAGTATTGAGCCAAGAGGACATCAAGGTTGATGTGCTGGAAGTTTCACAGTGCCACTTCTTTGACCCTCTGGGGGGGCATCGCTCTGCCCTCTCCTGCCCCCAGAGGGGCTCTTCCAAGTGTCTCAGGAGGCCACACTGCCTCTGGGAGCCACAAAGACTTGGATGCCATCCAGTCCGTGTGCATTATGCCGTGTATGTTCAGGAAGAGCACGGAGGAAGATGTGCCCTAAGTGTTTAACAGAGGTCAGCCCCAGGTGTCAGTGTCGGGCAGGGTGTTGCTGTCACTATCAGTTGTCCTTTAGCCTCTCTGTGTTTTCCAGACTTTTATGGTGAGCAATTATCACTTTTGTCATCAAGAAAAAACATTATAAATGTTATTTTAAATAAATGCTACCTAGATTTGAGTCCTAGATCCAAGTCACTTACCTCTCTGAGCTGTATTCTCCTTGTCTGGAAAATAGGGTTAGCACTCCCTGGTTTATCTCCCTCCCGGGTGTGTGGTACAGATAAGAGGAGAGAGAAGGAAAAGTGCTCTATAAACCAGGCACAGTGAACCACGGGAAGGCAGAGGTTATTATTGTCTGGTCATAGCCAAACCCAGCGTCTGTCATTGGGAGCAGCGCCCTAGTTTCCTCCTCCTGGAGACCATATTCTCTGTGGCCACTTTCTGAAGCCATCGGGCAAAGGGATGCTTTGTGTTTATCACACACAAAAGAACTAGGCCTACTCCCTCATCCAGTGTTGAGGTCTCAGGACCAAATGCAGACAGATCTTAGAGAGCACTGCTGAGATGGGGGTGTCCCTGGGGCAGGTGGTCACCTTCTGTCTTTCTCCCTGTGATCCCCAGGCCTCCTTTGTCTTCTGCAGCGTGAGGCCTAATAAGAGGAGAGAAACAGGGCTTTTTGCATGAGCTCCCCACAGGAAGGTGGCCTGTGGGCAGGTCTGTGGAAACCAGGTTCCCTGCTGGATACTGGAGAGATTCATTTCAGCAAGTCATACAATTTTTTATTTAGACAAAGAGCCTCTACTAAGCTGGGACCAAACTAATGACTAGTGCCCATGGCAAAAATCGAAGTGCCGTTTTTTGTTTATTTAGTAAATAAATGAATGGACTGATAGAGGAGGGGAAAAAAGAGAGTAGACCAAAGGAAGAGAAGAAGGCGCATGTTCAAGGCTATGGTCCAAGCTGAGCCTTTTATTTGAGTTATGAATAATCTTTAATTCCACAACTGAATTAAATCAGAAGTGAATTTAGTCTGTTGTGGCATTGTCTACTTCCCTTAATATACGACAGTGTTTGTGTATCTCCTGGCAGGCTGTGGGGCCCAGCTCTGGGGTGAGAGAGAGCCAGGGCTCTCTGCTGGGTAATAACTCTATTGTATTTCACCCCATGGACTCCAGGCAATTTATTACAGCTAACCCCCGCTCCACCCTGCTTCAGTCGAGCAAGCCTCCTGTGAAATTGGATGGAAGGCAGGAACTTTTGTAGAAAACTAGATATCGCCTGTGTTTCTTAGCCACAGAGGACTCAGCCAAGTTAAGGGAAAGAGATTTTTAAGAGAAGTACTTGTGTTTATTTGTGAAGGCAGACACAATGAAGTTGGAGAAGGCTCCAGAGAAGGCTGGCTAAAATGATCAAAAGCATTAGAGAAGTGGAAGGGGTGGGAGAGGGCTGCATGGGGCCTGGATAAAAACAGTCCAGCAAGATGGAAGGGCAAGAAGGGACATGAAAGAAGTCCAGAGGTCCCAAGAGGAAAGAGAGAGACTGAGTTGCCAATCAGAACTGGCCTGCCAGAATTAGGGCAGTCTTGTCCACACAGCTGGAACTGAGCTCACCACCAGAACCTGAGGGTTCCTTCCTGCCCACCTTCCCCCACCAGCTCCCCTTGGTGCCTCTAGGAGAGAGAGAATTTGAAACTAAAGAGACCATGGACCCTGACCCTATTTATTCCTCCAGCATTTCTTTCTGAAAATTATCAAACAGAAAAGTTGGAGGAACTGCACACTGAATGCTCGTGTTCCCACCATTTAGCTTCTGCAATTAACCTTCCTCTACTGACTTTATCACATATCTATCCATCCCTCACTCCATATGTCAATCCATTTTGCTTTTTGATACGTTTCAAACTAAGCTTCAGAGAGACCCTGGTGCATTTTGACAGTTGAACAGTGGATTGCAGTGGCATACAAAAGGAGAGGTTTTATTGTTATGTTCATTGCCCCAGATGTCACAGATTTTTCCCAAAAAACTTATCAGTCTTTTGGAACTTCTTCCCATGATGCCTTTTAATTCCAGGCTCTCAACTTCAGATGTCTCCAGGGGCCTGAGAGAGAAAGTCAGGGAGTGAAGCAACCCTGGTGTAGGACCACAGGGCGTGGGGAGAGCTGAGGTGACCTGGAGAGCACTTGCCCCATAGAAAGAGGCATCCTCTGTCCACTCTAGCCCATTGCTGCTGGTGAAACTCATGAGGGTTTTTATGTAAAATCTTGGAGTTTTTAAATGTTTGCAAACAATATTACATACTGGGCAAAGGGTATCAAGGATGACTCCTTGTGTTTGACTTTGCTGTAGCTGCCATAACAAATTACCATAAACTTAGCAGTTTAAACAACACAAACTTATTCTTACAGTTCTGTAAGTCAGAAGTCTGACATGGGTCTCACTGAGCTAAAATCAAGGTGTTGGCCACGCTGCATTCGTTTATGGGGACACTGGGGGAATCTTGCTTATCTGTTGGCAGAATTTAGTTATGAGGAGTGAGACTCGTTTCCTTGCAGGCTGTCAGCTGAGGACCGTTCCCAGCTTCCAAAGGCCACCCACCTTCCTTGGCTCGTGACCTCCTTCCTCCATCTTCAATGCCAGCAATAGGGGGTTGAGTCCCTCTCACACTTCAAATCTTTACTCCTTTCTTCTCATCTTTCTGACACAGCCAGAAAAGTTCTCTGCTCTTAAGGACCCTGTGATTACATTGGACCCACCTGGATAATCGAGGCTCCTCAAACCCATCTCAAGGTCGTTAACCTTAATGACATCTGCAAAGTCCCTTTTGCCATGTAAGGTAACATGTTCACAGCTTCCGGGGATTAAGGCTTGAACATCTGTAGGGGCCGCTACTCTGCCTACCGCATCTGGCTTCTGGCTGGAGACACAAGGGTGGACAGCTTTGTTATTCCTTCTGAGCCTGCCTGGTCCTCGGGTCCCCTCTTCTGGGCCCTGAGAAAATCCCCAGTATCCCTAATGAAATATACCCCACAGATAAAAAGAAATGAAGGACAAAAGAAATCTTAAATTTTCTATAATCATATGGTTAGCAGTAATATTGGTATTGTTCTTCTGAAACTATTATATATTATACGAAAAAGCAAATAACTGTTAATGTTAAGAACCTAGATTTTTAGCAAAAGAGATAAAATATCTAAAACCAAAGACATCACAAGAAAACTACAGACCAATATCCCATATGAATGTAGATGCAAAAATCCTCAGCAAAATACTAGCAAACCAAATTCAGCAACATATAAGGATTCTACACCATGACCAAGTAAGATTTATCCCAGGAGTACAAGATTGGTTCAACATGAAAATCAGTATAATACACTATATTAATAGAATAAAGAACAAAACCCATATGGTCATCTCAGTAGAAGCAGAAAAAGCATTTGACAAAATCCAACACTTTTTCATGATAAAAACATTCAATAAACTAGAAATAGAAGAGAACTTCTTCAACCTGATAAAGGGCATCTGTGAAAAACTCACACTAACAATATATTTAATGGTGAAAGACTGAAAGCTTTTCCTCCTAGAATCAGGAGCAAAACAAGGATGTCTGCTCTTGCCACTTCTATTCAACATTATATTAGCGTTTCTAGCCAAGGCAGTTAGACAAGAAAAAGAAATAAAAGGCATCAAGATTGAAAAGAAAGTAAACTGTCTCTATTTGCAGATGACATTGTCTTGTATATAGGAAATCCTAAGGAATCTACACAAAAAAATTATTAGAACTAATGAATGAGTTCAGCAAGGTTGCAGGATATAAGCTCAAGATACAAAAACCAATTGTATTTCAATACACTAGCAAGGAACCATCTAAAATTGAAATACACATTTATTAGATGTTTCTCCAAAGAAGATAAACAGATGCCCAATAAGCACATGAAGATATACTCAACATCATTAGTTATTAGGAAAATGCAAATCAAACCATAATGAGAAACCACTTCACACCCACTAGGATGGCTATAATCAAAAGGATGGACAGTAACAAGTGTTTGTGAGCATGTGGAGAAATTAGAACCCTTATACATTGCTGTTGGGAATATAAAATGATGCTACCACTTTGGAAAACAGTTTGGCAGTTCCTTAAAGAGTTAAACGTGGAATTGCCTTATGACCCAGCAATTTTGCTCCTTGGTATATACCCAAGAGAACTGAAAACATGTCCACACAAAAACTTGTACATGAATGTTCATAGCAGCATTATTTATAATAGCCAAAGGGTAGAAACAACCCAAACGTTCATCAATTGATGAATGCATAAATAAAAAGTTGTACAGTCGTCCCCCCTTATCCACGGGAGATACATTCCAAGACTTTCACTGAATGCCTGAAACCACAGGCCTTTACAGTCAGCCTGCAGGTTCTGCGTCCACAGATTCAACCAGCCATGCATCAGAAGGCCTCCAATGGTTGCATCTGTACTGAACACGTAGACTTTTTTTTCTTGTCATTATGCCCTAAACAATACAGTATAACAACTATTTACATAGCATTTGCAATGTATTAGATATTATAAGTAACCTAGAGATGATTTAAAGGAGATGGGAGGATGTGCATAGGTTCTATGCAAATACTGTGCCATTTTTTATAAGAGGCTTGAGTATCCACAGATTTTGGTGTTGGCCAGGGGTCATGAAACCAAACCCCCAATGGATATCAAAGGACAACTGTATATACTATGTTTTTTGCTATACATACATATGTGTGATAACTTTATCATATTAATTTATACATTAGGCACAGTAAGAGATTAACAATAATAATTAATTAAATAGAACAATTATAACAATATACTGTAATAAAAGTTACATGACTATGGTTTCTCTCTCTGAAAATATCTTACTGTACTGTATTTTCAGACTGTGGTTGACCATGGGTAACTGAAACTGCAGAAAGTGCAACTGTAGATAAGGGGGGACTACTGTATATCCATACAGTGGAATATTATTCAGCTGTGAAAAAGAGGGAGTACTGATGCATGCTGCAACGTGGATGAACCTTGAAAACATTATGCAAAGTAATAGAAACCATACTTAAAAGGCCACATATTATATGATTCCATTTATATAAAATGTCCAGAATAGGAAAATCCATGAAAACAGAAAGCAAATTAGTGGTTTCCAGAGACTGGAGGGGGCGGATAATGAGTAGTGACTGCTAATGGATGTGAAGTTTCTTTGGGGGTGATAAAAATGTTCTGGAATTAGGTAGTGCTGATGGTTGTACAACATTGTGAATACATTAAAAACTATTGAATTATACACTTTAAAACGGTGAATTCTTTTTTTTTTTTGGTGAGGAAGACCAGCCCTGAGCTAACATCCATTGCTAATCCTCCTCTTTTTGCTGAGGAAGACTGGCCCTGGGCTAACATTAAAATGGTGAATTTTATGATATGTGAATTATATCTCAATATAAGAGGAGCTACAATATAAAATAAAGTTCAGTAAAACTCTGTAATCCTATGTATCTAATACAGAATTTCAGCATAAACTCATGATGTATCTATTAAAATATATTTCTAGCTCTGACCACTGTAAAGACATAGAAACTAACCCACCCAGTAGTGATGATACCCTTAGTGCCCATATTGCAGTATTTAAATGGCGCTATTGATGATGTTAAGGAGCCAGGGTTCGTTGGCGGAATGGTTCATTCCAGGTTACGGCAGGAAATGTAGGCGTTAAGCCTGGAGAATCTTTTGATAACTTTTGTCAGTTCTCTGTGGACATGTCCAAAGGACTAGGAGACAACTTGAGAAGATTCCCTTGGGCTGGAGATGGGCTTACGTGGGACCATTAAGAAGAATAACTGCATTGAATTGAAACATCTTAATTATATTAAAATTTATGAGTTCATAATAAAAACAAATAATTGGCCACCTTTGGAGGATGCTAGGGAACCAAGTCCTGAAAACTAGTAAATAAAGAATCAAGAACTTATCCTGTCTTTCCTGTACTTCAGGGCAACCAAATAGTTGATGTGGTCAAGTTTTTCTCCGTAGAAGTAGTCCAGCTAGTAAACGAAGAATGTTAGAATTAGAGTATCACTGTTTGCAAACCCCTGATGAAATAAAGGATTTAGACATTGATCACCAATGGCCACCAACCTCACAAAAGGAAAGACAGCTGGATATTATGTGTTTCTTGAGGGATGCTCACCACCACCTATGAAGAGGTTGCCAGACTATCTCATCGAATTAGGTCAAGCCTCTAATCTAACTACAAGTTTACAGGAACCAAAGGGGACCAGACCGAGGAACGTGTTCAAAGACACCACAGAGATGCAAGCAGCAAAATGCAGACTGAGGGGAATCCTGTAGGACAAATGGCCCAGTTTCTTCACCAAAGACACTTAGGAGACCTCAGCTAAAGGCAGTGTGTGGGCCTTGTCTTGATCCTGATTTAAACAAACCGGCTGTAAAATGACATAAGAAGATCAGGGAAATTTGAACGCCAACTAGATATTTGATATTAAGGAACTGTTAACTTTTTTGGGTGTTATAATGATATTAAAGGCCCCCAGGGACAGAGCCTTCCACCCCCAACCTTATCACACGGAGCTGGTGGAGAGCAGAGGATGGAAATGTGCCCTCTGCCGGCAGAGCCCAGGGAGGGAGAGAGGAGGCACTGAGTCTGTGAAGCCCGGTTTATTCTGCCAAACTTGTGGGTAAATGGTTTGTCCTCCACTAGAGGAATGTGCAAGGTGGGGGGAGAGGCCCGAGTGTTACTGAAGGGTTGTCGGTTGTCCTCTACATGGAATTCCTGTCACGATTGAAGCTTAAAGAAGTTAGTGCTTGTAAATCACCAAACCTGTACAAAGCTGGGGTGGGAGGTCTCGTGTATGTATCCCTGTGTAGGGCTTCAGGATGCCAAATAGAAGAAAGTTCTCAAGTGACCCAGTGTCACTCATTCCCTAACGCCTGGAGAGGGTGTGGGATTTGCAGTTAGCCCAATTATGTGCCTGAGTTCTCTTGGCGAGATAGAAGCTAAACCTGTCCTCTCCCTGTCCCATGTCTCCCTCTAGCTGCAACAGCAAACGTTACCTGGAGACACTCCCCAACACCAGCATCATCATCCCCTTCCACAACGAGGGCTGGTCCTCCCTCCTCCGCACTGTGCACAGCGTGCTGAACCGCTCACCCCCGGAGCTGATCGCCGAGATTGTGCTGGTCGATGACTTCAGTGATCGAGGTACGGCCTGCCACACCCAGCTTCCTGCCCCCCGTGCTCCATCCGGCGACTCGCCAACGGGATGGCAGGTTTTCCCTTCTTCAGCAGCACCAACGGATGGGCCACCATTCACTGATGCTTGCTGTGTACCAGGCCGTGAACCTGGCACACCACACACATTTAGTCCTCACAACAACCCCTGAAGTAGGTTCTGTTTTTATCCCATTTGTATCATTGTAGAAATGCATTAAACTGTAAATAACTGAAAACTTGATAAACAGTAGCTCAAACAAGTAAGGGGTTTATGCATTCATTCATTCATTTCATAATAAGCTCCAGGATTGGTCCAGCTGCTCAAGGCTACCATCAAAGAACGAGGCTTCTCTCTTCCTGCTTCCTCATCCTCATGGTCACAAAATGGCTGCTGTCCCCCTGAAAGGCTACCTTTCAGGTAGAAAGAAGGAAGAAGGGCAAAGAGTACAAAGCCTCCTCCTTGCAAGACTTTGCCTTCTTATTCAGGAAAGTCTTATTCAGGAAAGACTTTTGGCCAGAACTCTGACATCCAGGCATCCCTATCTGTGAGGGTGGCTGGGACTGTGAGTGTTTTGAATTTTGGCCTCTTTAGTAAAGGTAGGAAAAGGAGAAGTGGATTAGAGAAGGTGTTGAGTGAGCCCACCTGCAATATCCACAGATGAGATTTTACAGATGAGAAAACTGAGGCTCAGAAAGGTTAACTGACTTACCCTTGGTCACACAGCTCTTAGGTGGTGATGTGATGACCGAACCATGTCTGTCCGGCCCCAAGCATGTGATCTTAACCATTTGACCACACTGCCCTCCAGTCAGTGGTCTCAAGCTTATTCTTTGCATCAAAGCTTTCACCAGTTGCAGCAAAGTCAAGCGAAGCCCTTTCCTCTGCTCATCTTCTTGCAGAGGCACTAATGAGTGAAGAGACGGAGTGTAAGTGTACCCCAGAATAACCAAAGCTGACCTGCCGGTCACCCCATTTTAATTCTACACTCTTGATTGCATGCCTTTAGTACAGAGGCCTCAGGTGTGTGTGTGTGTGTGTGTGTGTACACATTTTCATACGTACACACACATCTTGAGCTCAGTTCTTACCACCTCTAAGTCTTCCCTAACTCTTGACATACACTCATTCTCGTGGGACCCTTTACTTCCTTTATAGCTCTTATCACAGGCGGAATTAAGACACAAATCAGTGCGACGTGTAAACATTGTGTGTGTAAACGTTGGCTTGTTGCATGTCTCCCCTGCTAGACTCTACCTTCTGAGAGCAGGGACCTCCACGTAGGCCTTGTTCACCGAGCATCCCCAGCTCCTTAGTCGTATAGGAGGTGCTTAATACGTGTTTGATGAAGGAATGATCAGATCTGGTTTCCTCTGTTCCCTTAGCACTTCCACCATGGTTACAATAGCATCTAGCATCTTGTGTGAGATTTATGTCCCCGAAGTGAGATCTGAGAGCCCATTGAGGGCAAGGGTGTGTCTCCTTATCTCTGTAGCCCTGTTCTTTAGCAGAGAGCCTGACAATACTTACATCTTTGATCCTGGCCTGTCACTTACTAGCTGTGTGACCTTGATCCAGTCACTTAACCTCTCTCTGCTCCAGTTCCCTCATTGAATCAACAGTACCTACCTCTTAGGTGGCTGTGGCTATTAAATGAGTTAATACATATAAAGTGCTAGGACAGTGCCTGGCACATAGGGAACATTAGAAATAAACATTTAAGGGCTGGCCCTGTTGCCTAGTGGTTAAGTTTGGCGCACTCTGCTTCAGCAGCCCGGATTTGGTTCCCAGGCACAGACCTACACCATTCGTTGGTGGCCATGCTGTGTGGTGACCCACATACAAAATAGAGGAAGATTGGCACAGATGTTAGCTCAGGGCGAATCTTCCTTAGCAGGAAAAAAAAAAGGAAGAAATATTTAAGCTTGGTGTTATTATTGTTGACAATATTTATGGCTGGTTTGTAGGAGAAGGAGTCAGGGATAAAGGTACAGACATGGAGGTTCAGGTACAGTCTCCCCCTTTCTGTGGGTGAAAGGGCTTTGCAAATTGTAAAACCCATTGTCTCACCTTTCACCTAAATTGTCTCCTCGTCCATTCACCATGTAGGGGACCTTTTCATTGTGCCAGGACCGTACATTATCTCATTTATTCTTGACAACAACCTCTGAGGGAGGCTTTGGGAGGTTAACCTGTGAGGTTAACCTGTGAGTGGAACACCCAGGCCTGTGGACTCAAAGCCCAGGACCTCGTCTCTGCTGCTGCCTGTTGCTGCCTTTCTTCTGCTTTCCTTCACCCAGTCTCCTCTCCCAACCTCAGCCTTCTCCCAGTTTGGTCCTAACAACCACAGGCCAAGGGCCCTTAGCCGGGCAGTGAAAAAGGAAATAAATGAGCACATCACTCAAGTGATTAATTGACTTCCACTTCCTATGCTGCAGCATGAACAGCCTCTGCTCCTCGGGTGAACACCGAGCCTTCCCTCAGGTGTGGGCTGCGTGCTCCGATGCCACAGTCATGCTGGAGGCCACGGCAGTGCCAGTTACACTCACTCTCCAGCTCCCCCTCTGTGTACCAGCCACAGCGGAGCCCTCTATCCTAGAGCACGCCGAGCTCCATCCTGCCTGGACATCCTCTTCCAGCTCTTCCCACAGCTGCTCCTCTCACACCGTCTTCAGTTAGGTCCCTCACCACTGCCACTATTCCCACTATTCACCGTTCCCCATGTGTGACTGCATGGCTATTTGTTGACCAATTCGTTGTCAGTCTTCCTCTTGAGACCACTTGTAGTCTAGAAGCAGGTGATTAAGAAATGTTCCTGAATTAGTGAATGAATGAATGAGGAAGGAGGGGAGAGGAAGGAAATATATGGCAGCTCCATCCACACACACAGAAAACCGTCATTAGCATCAGGGTCATCTTCAGCCAGCAAGATAGATGTGGCTGTGGAAGACACAGCAGTTCCTTCGGTGACTGGCACTGGCCCGCATCTTTGTGTTTCAGGCTCAGGTCCCTGTCAGCTGCTTTCTGAAGCTTCAGCTGTCCTGGGGGCAGACCCACAACACTTGGCAGGATCCCTCTTTGAGGTCACAGGGCATTAGTCCTCCAGAGGTAGCATAAACCAAGCATCAGCTGGATTAGAAACAGCGTTTCTCTGTTTGGTTAGAAAAGAATTCCCAGGTCATCTATGGTACCCCAGAGCAGGAGAGGGTCCAGGGATGCCTTGGGGAGTGCTGTGAGGTATATGGAGAACCTCGCAGGCGCAGGTGAGGTTCAGGTGCCTCTCCTAGGATGACCTATATTTGGTTTCTAAAAAACCCTTTCACTAAGGAGAGCTCCACTGCTTAAACTTGTGTGAAAACCACAGATATAACTCAGCCTGCTCATTTAACAGGTGCGAAACCTGGGGCCTGGAGCAGTGGACAGGCTACACTAGGAGCACACGGCTGGCTGGTGGCAGAGGAAGGATACGAATCCCATCTCTGGGGTCCCGGTACAGCCCTGTCCCTCCTCGCCTCAGGTGACAGGAAACATCTGCCAGGATTGTATTACTCCTTTTCATTTCCAAAGACACTTCTCAATAAATTACTTTTCCATTGTATTAAAGAGCAAATTTCTAAAAAGAGCTCATTATCAAACACAGCCGGTCCTGGACTATAGTGGTTTGCACCTGTAATATCCCAGTTTCCTCACTGCTGTACTCATGATAAAAATAACATGATCCCTCCCCCCATAAAACATGTAACAATCTTGAGGAAGAAAGGTCAATTTCCTGAGAATGACATTCTCCAGGTGCATCTGTTTCTCCAGAGAGCAAATAGATTAATCCAATGTGGTGCCATTCCCAAACCCTAATAAGACAGAGAAGAGAATGAATACTGTCCTATTTCACGGGTGAGAATGAGAACGAAGGCCCCTGGCTGTTGCCCCTTTCTCTCAGTGAATCGGGCCTGGAGCCCCAAGGAGAACTCTTACCTCACACGCCTCAGTCCCGCATAGTCGCTGTCAGATTCTGCAACCTGCATTTTTCAGAAAAGCAATCATTATTCTTGTTTCAAGAAGAAATTCTCAAGGCAGCTTTGGAAGCAAACTTACTCAGCAGTGATTGTTTTAAAAATAAGATTTGGGAGAAACAGTTTCAGAATTATGGAGAGGCCTGTCTAAAGTATGGCAAATATGGGCCATTGTAAAAGACAGATTTCCTTGGGCCCCGTGAGCAGAGGCAGTTCTCGGAGTTGAAATTCATAGATGCTAACTATAAGCTAGATTGGCACTGCCGAGCAAAAGGCATTTTCCTCTGAAATGAGTCTCTTCCAGGATCCTCAGGGCAACTAATTGTAATTCAGCTAAGGGTCGAGACCTCGGGTAAGAGACAAAATTGGAGTAGATGAATTCTTGAAATAAGATCCAGAGCTTTGTGCGGGCAGCACTGGGGACCAGAGTGGAGCAGACGCTGACAGTGGAATAATCCTGGCCCTGCTCATAAATAGAGCCCTGAAGAGTTTCCCAGGGTCTCCAAGAGCTCTTCCAATGTGCGAGCTCTGCTTGAGGATTAGGAGGACATGGAGGTGTTTTTGCATCAGTGGGAGAGAGAGGTGAGGGTGGAGGGTGGCAGACCTGCCTCCAGCGTGCACGCCCCAGACAGTAGATTTTTATCACGAAAAACAAGAGAGGCCTTGTTCATTTGTTTCTTTCTATTCCTCTTCTCCTTCCCTTCCCCACTTTCAAACAGTGTTGGTTTTCCCAAAAAAATAGGATGTGTAGTAATGGGAAGGACTATTGTCTTTGGATGAACTCTGGGCTGCCTGGAATGATGAGGTTCAGAAATGAAAGGCTATGGTATGATCTCCCTGACAGCATTTTCCCCAACTCAACTCCCTATCAACAGACAAACAAATAAAAACATACACGGGGAATGGTTCCCTACAAGGAAGTTCTTAAGCAAGTGTTTGCAGAGCTGTTGACAGATGTTGGCAGTGATCGGTGCTGGAAAGAGTGTGGACATTGCAGGGCCCATTAGTTCCCATGGTTGAGACCCCGCCAATGAGATCAAGGTCAGAGGTCTTCCTTCCATGATGGGCTTATTAACTCTGACCTCACTCTCACACCATGCCAGTCATGGGGACGCTACAAGGAAATCCCTTTGCCCTGACCCAATTTGCATTTCAACATACCACTCTTGACACTGCCCCATAAGCATCTGTTCCTCGTTTCCTGTCATCTCTCTTGCAGCCTTAGTTTGCTTCCCATACCACCGCAGTTGCTGGGGTGGCCATTCCCCACTTTCACTGTATTGCTTGAGTTCTTTCACCTTGAGTTTTGCTGCTTATTTTATTTTACTATACATTTGTCCTGATTTAATTCATATTCATATATTCAACAAAATTTATGAAATGACTGTGCTGGACTCTGCACTAGGTGCTGGGGATACAACGGGAATAAAATAGACTTCCCTTCGAAGGCTCGCATCCAGTAGGGCAGACAGACGCGGTTAGGAGCCATCATAAGACCATGGAATACGTGCCACTTGTTGGAGCACGGAGATCAGGGAAGACTTCCCAGAGAAAATTCCGGCTAAACCCAATCCTAAGGGATAAGTGGATATTACTCCTTGGGGTTTAGGAGGGAGGAGAATGTTCCAGGCAGAAGGAACAGCATGAGCACAGGCTAGGAGTCAAGGGGAAAAGGGACGGCAGAAAGAGCCATCCATAACCTCATCACCTGGAGGCAATAGCTATTAACGTCTAGGGTTCTTTTTTTCCCAGCGTTGTTTTTTTCAATAGGCTTTATTTTTAGAGCAGTTTTAGGTTCAAAGCAAAATTAAGCTAAAAGTACAGAGAGTTCCCATATACCCCTTCACCCCCACACACATGTAGCCCCCTGACACCCCCCCATCAATGTCCTACACCTGCATCAGAGTGGCACATTTGTTACAGTGAGCCTACGTTAACATGTCATTATCACCCCAAATCCATAGTTTCTATTAGGGTTCACTCTTGGTGTTGTACATTCTATGTGTTTGGACAAATGTAGAATGACATGCATCCACCATTATGTTATCACACAGAATAGTTTCAATGCCTTAAAAATCCCCTGTGCTCTGCCTCTTCATCCCTCCCTCCCACCTCACCCCTGGCAACCACAACCTTTTATTGTCTCCATAGTTTTGCCTTTTCCAGAATGTCTGATAGAGTTGGAATCATACAATATGCAGCCTTTTCAGATCAGCTTCTTTCACCTAGTAATATGCATGTAAGGTTCCTCATGTCTTTTTATGGCTTGTAGCTTGTTTCTTTTTAGCACTTACTAATATTCCATTGTCTGAAGGTACCACAGTTTATTTGTCCACTCTTCTACCGAAGGACATCTTGGTTGCTTCCAAGATTTGGCAATTATCAATAAAGCTGCTATAAACATCCATGTGCAGGTTTTTGTGTGGACATAAGTTTTCAGCTCACTTAGGTAAATACCAAGGAGTGCAATTACCGGATCATATGATAAGAGTGTGTTTAGTTGGCAAAAATTGCCAACATTTGATGTTGTCAATGTTTTGGAGTTTTGCCGTTCTAATAGGTGTGTCGTGGTATCTTGTTGTTTTAATTTGCAATTCGCTATGACGTATGATGTTGAGCATCTCTTCATGTGGTTATCTGCCATTTGTATACCTTCTTTGCTTTCCAGTGTCTTTTCATTTCCATTTTCTTTTTCAAACCCTCCTAATCCCCCTCCAGTTCCACCCCAACTGAGGTGATTGGTGTTAACAGTCTGGTGTGTATCATTCTAGAGCATTTTGCATAATAATACTAACATGTAACAGCTGTTAATAACCAAAGCTAATACTTATTGAGCCAAGTGCAATACTTACTCTGTGCTAAGTGCATTCACTCGTTCATTACCACAGCACTATCGTGGGGTCTGTCATTCCCAGTGTGAAAACCACTGGACTCCATGATCTCAAACCTCTTTTCTACTTAAAAAAACGGAATACTTTTATTCCCACTTTACAGATGAGAAAACTGAGATACAGAGAGGTTAAGAAAGTGGCCAGTGGGTACTTAGATCAAAGAGGCAGAGCTTTGGTTTAAAACTATGCATTCTGATTCCAGAACCTTTACACCTAATCTTTATATGTTTCTTTCCCTTTTAAAAGGAATCATACTATACACATTACTCTTTTTTTTCCTGTTAATGTATCTCAGACATCCCTCAGGTCAGTAGATATAGAGCTAGCTCATCTGTTTTTCTTTTTTTGTGTGTGTGAGGAAGATTGGCCCTGAGCTAACCTCTATTGCCAATCCTCCTCCTTTTGCTGAGGAAGATTGGCTCTGAGCTAACATCTGTGCCCATCTTCCTCTATTTTGTATATGGGATGCCACCACATCACGGCTTGATGAGCAGTGCATCGGTCCGTGCCCGGGATTCAAACCTGCAAACCCTGGACCACCAAAGCAGTGTGCATGAACTTAACCACTACACCACCAGGCCGGCCCTCATCTGTTTTTTAATAGCTAGATACTATTCCATAATGTGAATCTACATTTTGTCCCCTTACATGGCACTTTGTGGAGTGAATGTCCCATCACATTTTCCTTTGTATCTTGGTTTCTTTCACTTAACTTTCTACAATCGTTTCCCCTTGTCATTATAAAATGACTGTCACATCTCTCCTCTTTGTCAATTTTGAAAGAGAGACAGGGGTCAAATGACACCAGAATATTAGCTGCATTGTTGGAGAGGCTGATCCAGAGAACACAACATGGATCTGCTCCTACCACTTTCCTCCTGAATTAACTGACCCAGGGACAGGCTTAGCAACTGAGGTGCTGTCGGCCTCCCTGGCAGGTCAGAGCCCATGCTGATCAGCACACACACCCCAGGAGGAAAGGATAAAGTGGGCCCTGCAGGCAGAATGACTGTTCTTAACTTTCGCCTCCCAGCATCGCCTCCCCTGGCCACCCCAGAAGTGAAATATTGTTCCCTGTCTAGAAATATGAGGGCAGGGAAGCAGTTCCATCTTACAGATGACAAAACTGAGTCTCAGAGAGATTGGTGGTGGGTGGCCTAAAACTGCTTCTCTGCCCTTAGTCTCCTCCTGGTAGGTAATCCCATTTGACGGGAGGGGTTCTCCCCACGATGGGTTCCGTAATCCTAAGAATCCCAATCTTAAGTGTCAGTCTCTCACCACTGTGAAAATCCACAGGCTTCTTGATTCTCTTCTTTAATACCTTTGACATCCTGAACACTTCTCTCTGACTCCAAAGGAGAGAACTGCTAAGAAGATTAAAGCTGTTACAGAATATCAATTAGTTTATAATGAGGGAAATCTATAAACCTTTTGGTAGATATCTGGCAGGCACACAAGATGCAGGAGTCAATATGTTTATGGGATATTTTGTGCATCTAAAAAAAACCCAGGATTTTGTGAATCAAGCACTGTATAAGTGATTTACTGGGATAGCAAAAAAAAAAAAAGTCAAATAAATCGCTCCAATTGCTTCCGAAGCATCAAAAACTCTGATGTTTGGGAAAGAATTGTTTCTGTAGTGGAAAATAGCTGCATTATATTTTCAGAAAGGTGACGCTTCTATTGAGGTGGGTGAGCCTTCTACATTTTAAAAACTTGGTGCAGTAAAACTGTGCTAAATTGCTGACATTCTCCTGATTTCCTTGCGAGAATTAACTCTAACCTTTTCCACTGTTTTCGTTTTCCTTAAAAACATAATGGGGAGAAGCAGAACCCAGTGGAGCAAGTTATTGGAGGTCCTTGGAATAAAGTCCCCAGAGCTGTCCCTCTTCTGTCATGGTCTGTCTTTAGAAAGCTCCTGGGCCTCTCTGCCAGCTTAGGTCTGACATGAATTTTTATTTACTCAGGTCTAGAGGGAGATGAGATTTGAGGCTGAAATAAAAGTAAGAGGTTCCTTAGTACCTAACTTGATCTAGTGAAAACCAGCCAAGTCCTTTTCACGTCATTCACATTTAGCTCAATCAGTGGGGAACTCAAAGGGCTGATTTCATCTGCATCACAGAGGGGAATAGGCAATAACAGCAATAATAATAATGCCACATAGCACCTATATGGCACTTACTGTGTGCCAGACACTGTTGTAAGCAGTATAAACCTGTATCTAATTTTCTAGGAAGCCTCTTAATAGCCAACATTTGCCTAAAGGGAAAAATTCACATTTAGTAGAGAGTTCAAACCAAAGTACAAGAAATTTACCTCCTCTCCATACCCCACCTCCTAAATGAAACAACCACAAAACTCTTAGGTAAATATATGAAATGCTCAGTCATGATGTTTGATACACATCCATGTGTCTAAAAGGTATATGTTCTGCTGTTTTCATTCACTGTAAATATTAGCCATATCCTCCAAATAGTACTGGTTCTAGCAGGTTAATAAAGCACACTAGCCAAAAAGTAGGCATTAGCTCTAACCTACTGCCCACCTACTGCCTACTGACCCATGGGCAGCCACGAAATGGACCCATTGTAAAAAGATACTTCAGAGGTTCTTCCCAATTTCCTTGCAGAACTTCTAGCCCCTGAAAGGTTCAGTCACGTCTTTATCAAGCAGCTACAGCTCCAGAGCCAACTTTGGTTTGATTTGAATCCAGAGGCACCTTCAGAGCTGTAAACACCGGAGGCTTAAAATGTTACCAATTTTCACAGCCAAAAATAGACAGTACTCGACAGCTCTGAAAATCAAGAAGGCCAAATCCACACATTTATATATCATTTATTTATTCCAAAAATTAAAAGGAGACAATTGCAGTCAATCAGTATAGTGTGCATGGGATTAAAAGTTTAATTCCTCTTTTAATAGAGAAATCTCATGAAAATGTAATCTTTGCATCATCACATGGAACAAAGAGATAGGCATGTGTGAAGGCCACAGTAACAGGCCCTTCCTCGTGTGAAATTTAGTGACATTGGTTCCTGTGGAGTATTAACAGACACAGACGGTCTTTCCCAACCCGGGGATCCTTGTGTACACTCACTGCCTTCTCCTGAAAGACCCAAATGCTCACTCCTCCCAGAACAATAAAAAAAATTTTAATTTTGTCTGTTTACTTCCTAAATGCAGACCTCTTCATAGATGCCCACATTACTTATGAGCTTCCAAGAATCTCAAAATAACCAATAACTCCCACCATCTGCATTTGTCCTCTACTCCTGCTCCTGTTCATGAATAGGATTTATTGGGCTTTGCTAATAATCTGCAGTGAGAGTGAAAACAGGGGCAATTGTAAGGCTATGCTTTCTGCCCGGTCTTCTCAGAAACTTAGTTGTTCTTTTTTTCTGTATGCTATCAGAATATATGGTCTAGAATATTCTAAATCATAACTTCACTCCAGTCTCTATTAGTGGAAAACTCAAACTAGCAATTACCTTCCCAGAACCTCCACAACAGCCAGCAGATTTGTTTTAGCCAGGTGGGAGGAAAGACCAGCCCTGACCTTGCCCAGGAAACATGTCCCTGCTGCTCTCTGACAGAAGTGGTGTTTTAACTCATGAGTGAATGCAAATGACATATAAATAGACCTTCTTCCTTAGCAGAGTTAACTCTAAATATTCTTTGCAGTAGAAGCAAAACCCTGTCTCCTTTCCCCTTTCCAGCTGAGGGAAGATGGGGGACGTAGTCAGTTTAATGAACTGCTCTTGCCTGCTGCCCATTCCTTGTGATCCTGGAGGGACAGCCAGTCAGTAATACCACCCAGCCATGGGGACAGCCCCAACCCATCTGGCCAGGGGTGTCCCATCCCCATGTCCATGGTGATTGATCAAGGGAGCTGGCCTGTGATGCTAACTGTACCTGCCTAAATCAAGATGTGTTTCAGGCCAGTTCCACCCCTGTCCTTTTCCCATCTCATGAGCCCATACATTCTCTTCTTGGGTAAACTAGTTAGGGTTGGGTTTCCGTCACTCCTGACCCAAAAGTCATAACGACTTTCTTCCCTTTCATGTGTTAGGTGAGGGTAAGTGAGATAATGCACTACTGCAGGGCCCGGCACATGGTTGGCATTCAGTAAACGGTGCTCGTTAATGACACTGTTATGGAGGTGGTGGTTATTATTACTACTAACTGAAACACAGGATGATGAGTGCCAAGCTACCCCATCTACCTCGAAGTCTTGTTATAGGGACTAGATGAAATTAGAAGTGTGAAAGAGCTTAATGAGCTAAAAAGCGCAACAAGGACGTAGAAGAGGATGCTGATTTCCATGAAAGGAAAGAACCCCAAGGAGAACCCTCCAGTCTGATGGCCAAGGAGAAAGTGACCTCAAAGGCAGACAGCCCATACCTGGAGTGTGTCCCCAGCAGTCTCCATTTCCAGCTGGGTTCAAGCAGTGGTTCTTAACTCTTATCCATATCAGCATCAACTGAGGAGCTTGTTAAAATGAAGATTACCAGGGCCCACCCACAGGGATTCTGGGAAGGGCCCCAGTAATCTGCATTCGTAACAGGCATCTCAGATTATTTTGAGAGTTGAAATGATGCTCAGACTTGGAAAACCCTGGATTATAGAGATGGAGGCCATATATCACGAATATATACTTTGTGATACGGTTGGATGGTGATTTCTTTGAATGTACACCTTAGATTACCTTAAGTAAAAAAACACATGGCCCTTATGAGGGGAGATAAGATGGCTCCAGTCTCGGCCAGACCCCTGTTTTCCAGGATGCCTTGTCATAAATAATTGCCTTACTGTAACAGGCCTGTGTGGATTTATGGTCCCACATTTAATTTCAACTGCTATTCATTAATCCTGATGATCTCACTTAAATTATTAAACAGTCATATTCCAATTTCGAGGGCACTAATTATATCCTTGAGAGGCTGTTATTATCTGAATGATCACATGCACTCAGCCAACACCAGACATTCTCTCCCCACTCATCAGAATTTTATGCTTTTTGAGGATTTTTTTAGTTGCTGACTGTGTGTGTTTCCTATGACGAGATCTCAGAGCTGAGGAATTAGGAAATACTAGAGCAGGGGGTCTCAAATTTTGGTGTGCATAAGAATCACCTGGAAGGTATGTTGCACATGCAGATTCCCAGGCCCCATCCCAGCAAGAGTCCAGGTTCTAGGTCTGGGTGGAGCCCGGGAATCTGCATTATAACCAGCTCTCTGGGGGCTCTCATGCAGGTAGTCCTGGGTCCACCATAAGGAAACTGAAGCTCAGAGAGGGGAAAGCTATTGTTCAAAGCCCCACAGCAGATCCACAACCTATATCTCTGGCCTGTTGTAAGGATCAAATGAGATAATAGATGGGAAAGCACTTTGGAAAGTATTCAGCACTCTATAAATACAAGGAGGCACTATTATTTTCATGCAGGAATGGCCTTGTGACAGAAATGGCTTGGTTCTTTCTCTCTAAATTACCATAATCACCTGTTTGAGGCCCCAACCAAACCCATAACTCTAAATTCACCAGGCATGGAATAAATTGCTCCTGAAATGTCCAATAAAATTTTTCTTTTTTGATGTGAGAATGTGCTTGGGTCCCTGCCTGGTCCTCAGTCAGAAGCTCCCTGCCTTTTCCTTTGCTGGTCTCATCTCTTCTGGAGTAGACCGACATCTCTTCCTACCTGGGGGTACCTGATTTAAAAGCCCTGCTCTCCAGCACATGGATTCCTGGCCTTTCCTGGGACATTTAAAACTCACCTGTGAACATTTTTGCCCCCAAAGTGCTTCCTCCATGTGAGAGCACTTGTAACCACTTTCAGGACTTTGGAAATAGAAAAGCTCAAATCAACCCCGCCCCTGCCCCCGGCCAGGTTTTGCTTCTTTCACCTCAGTGTGCTCACCTGCTTACATTTGCTGCAAGCGTCCCATGAGGCTGGGTGGGGAATCCTGATGGCCACCTCTGTGTGCCTGTGACACGTCTGTCCTGCTGTGTCGTGATTAACTGGGCAGCTCTTAGGAAAGCATTTTCTCATATTGAATTAAAATCATCCTTGTGACATCCATCAGCGGGGTCTGCTTCTGCCCTGATCTTCCCACAACTCCCTCCAGGTTCTAGAAGACCTTATTTGTATCCCCACCCCGCAAGTTCCTTCTAATTAAATTAAATCTTTCAAATTAAATTTCTAAAAAATGTGGCGGTAGAGTAAGTTCAAGAACAGGCACTCCGGTTCTATTCACATTTCAACCTTTATTTTTAAATATTTCTTCCACACTCCCACGGATCCTATCTCTTAGTGAGCTCTCCACATGCAAAACCTCAAGTTCAGGCATTTGCAAGTTACCCACACACAAAGTCTATTTTTAAATCTGGAAGAAATCAAGGCTTTCCAGTGATGGTAGGAGGCCTTGTGTTCCCAGGCAGCACAACTTCAGAGTTCAGGGAATTTCTGCACTGCTTTCAGGAATCTTCACCCAGCCTGCACATTTTAGAGATGAGAAATGGAGGCCCACTGGGCATTCGAGTCATATGGCTGGTTAATGATAAAGTCCTTCCCCCATTCAGGGAGCACCAGCTGCTGGCCGGACACAGTCCCCACAAACTGTCAGGCGCCTCCAGAAGTCAGGCACACAGTCATATCCCCTGGAAAAGGCTGTCCCCAGTGGGTATGCCTCTGCTGGCAGGACCATCCATTGTGTTCAAAGATCAAGGCTGCAGCAGCACGTATAGACACCCCAGTTATGTCCTTTTTTTTTTTTCACTTTGCTGACTTAATATATGGGCCAAAGCTCATCCTTGAATACATTTCCCCACTAGTGCAGTTGAATATCCACCCCATTTTAACATTTTAGCTAGTTGCTAACAGCACATACAGTATACTCTTTCAACAGAACTGAACATTTTTCATCAACTAACAAAGGCATTTTCTCTCATGACAATTTCTTTGGGTGTTCACTGGTGTCTATAGCTAACAATTACAAAAGCCCACCTGGTGTTCACCAGTGTCTGTCGCTAACTTAATTACAAAATTGGGCTACTTCCTTAAAGAGTTATGGAGATTAATTGAGATATTGCACATAGAGGGCTTAGAACAGTACCTGGCTCATAGTAACTGCCTGTTAACTATAACCATAACCACTAACCTGGATACCATAACATTCCTTGACAGAAAACTCTGTGTTCATCTGTCCCTTCTTTTTCCTTCATCCCCCTTTCCAGCTACACCGTGAAGACCCCAAAACTTAAACTGTCATTATTAATAATAATAATTTAGGAAAACAACAATAAATGCCACTGTTTATTAACACTTGAAATGTGCCAGGAACTGTTAATTCATGATCTCACTGAATTCTGTGAGGTTGGCATTATCACCCTGATGTTACAGGTGACAAAACTGAGACTTAGAAAGGTCCAATTCACACAGCAAGTGAGGGGCAGAGTCAGGATCCAAACTCAAGTTTATTTGGATCCAGAATAATACCCTATTATGATTACCTCCCCTGTGATGGTAGGAATAACACATGAGGATTTAATGCCTTATACTTTACTCATTTATTTCTCATAGATCCATTCACTCATGGCTCTTTGACTTTGAAAATCAGGGACCAGGTTGAGCCAGGACGAAATAGCCACCTATCAGGAAAAAGGAATGAGAAGCCGGGCATTTTTCTGCCAGAATTCTCACAGTTGATTTGCTGAGGATTTTTTCCCCTGCTAAAGCAGAGTGTGATTTTCTTTCCCTTCAACCTTCATGCTGCTGGAAAATTTTAAATTATTCAAGAAATTGAGGGTTTATTATCTGCTAGAAGGCTGTATTGTGATTGCAAGCTATCATTTAAAGAGCTGTCTGTGTGAACCACCTTGTTCTGCTCCTGCATAGGGCGAGAATATGTGTATTTATTTATCAGTGGGGGTTTATAACTGCCTTAGATCAGTCCTATTATTCTTCCTCCACGGCCCAGGCCCCAAAATAAATGTCTGGTGTTGCACGGAGCATTGAAATCATTTGTATATCATCAGTTGTTTGTTTCTCTTCTGTCATTTGCATCTTGATGGACAGCCATGTGTTTGGGGGATTTCATTTTCATTACAGATCAAAATCGCATTGCCCATGTGTAATACCAATTTGGCTGTTATTAATCACCCCAATTAGAGAATGCTCTTTCAAATATACCACCCCCAAGTCGTGCTCTTCCTACCATGTTCGTCATAAAGATGTAAATGCCAACTCTTGTTTTATTCTTCCTTTTGACACCTGTTTCTATATACAGAGGTCTGCTTTCCCAGTGTTTATCATCAGTGACAAGAGAAAATATCTTTGTATAGCAGGGTGGGGAAGATACATTATTTTTTCCTCCATAAATGCCTCATCAATTCCATGGCATTGTGGAGTCAAAAGTTCGAGTGACTTTTCCAGGTGTTGGTATGAGAACAAGTAGATCAGCTTTGGTTCCATCCCTGCTGTAAACAGCTTTGTGACCTTGAGCAAATTACATCATCTCTTGGGCTTCCGTGTCTGCCTCTATAAAGTATGGATGACTTCTAAAATCCCATCAAGCTTTAAATCCCAGAACTTTAGGATGACTTTCACCTCTTCCCCAGAGTTTAGAGTGAGAATTTGACGCCTTATAGTTGTCTTAGTGAATATCAGTTATTTAATATAGTATCACCCTCAAGAACTACTGAGGTCTGGAAAAGTATTTGGCCTTACGCAAAATGACCCAATGGCTCTGTTATCAGAAGCCAAAGTTTGGTATTTATATATTTTTTTCTAAATCTTCTCCTTTTCTACATGACTCTTACATGATGTTTACTTCCTGTCACCCCCAGTGTGTCTGTGCCTAGGAGACTTTTTTCCCTTCTAATTTGCTATTTCAAATTAGCTTTGGAATAAGAAATCCAGTTATTAAAGTTATTTGAATTTTATCTAAAATAGGGGTTAAATAGGTCCTAAGCAAGTGACTCAAGGCTGTCACCTGTGATTAGACTTCATGAGCCGTGTTTAGTGGCCACAGAGGGTGAAGCCTTTGATTCTAAGTGGGAATAAACAGGGAGGGCTTCCTAGAGGAGGTGTCATTGCCTAGTGAAGGAGGTTCCTTGGGCTAAGGGAACAGCATAGGCAAAAGCATAAAGGCAGGATGATCTATCAGTGATAGATTGATAGTGATTGTTGGGAGACTGTACCCCTTGAGTGACCAACCTCTGTGCTTCTCAGCTGAGCTAGGAGCTCAATATTTCCCAGTCCCCAAGGGGCACATAGTCTCACAAAGGATTCCAGGTAGGAAATGCAGTCCGGGAGAATGTAATTTAAATTCTGAAATATCAGAATTTGAAAAATTGAAATATGTCGATGTTTATGGGTTAGTGGGAACAGAATATTTGAAATCAGAGTTGGTGCCAATAATGCAGGATCTCTAGTCACCATGATTATCAATTATAGAAGAATCATAAGCCACGGTCCCTCCTGAACCCCTAGAGCTGTGCTAACATAGTAGCCACTAGCCATATGTGGCTATTTAAATTTAAATTAATTAAAATTCAATAACATTCAAAATCCAGTTCCTCAGTCGCACAAGCCACACTTCACATGTTCAATAGCCTCGTGTGACTGGTGGCTGCCACGTAGGACAGCACAGATACAGAACGCCACAGAAAATTCTCTCAGATAGTGCTACTCTAGAGGGCCTGGGAATTAAGCATGGAATAGCAGTTAACATTCAGTCCCCGCAGAGCTGGAGGGGCGGGGAGAGCAGGACGTGGTGCTTGCTGTACAATAGCAGGACTTGCCCTGTTCTTCAGATGGCTGGGGCCCAGGGCAGAATCCTGCTTCCCAGTCCATAGCTCAAAAGTCCATGGTAACTGATGCAGGGAAATAACCTTACTCGTGCTCTGCTGGTGGGAGTGTAAGCTGATAGTATGTATCAAAACTCCTTAAAAATGTCCTTTAGGGACCAGCCCAGTGGCATAGCGGTTAAGTTCGCACATTTGGCTTCAGCAGCCCAGGGTTTGCAGGTTCGGACCCTGAGCGCGGACCTACTCACCGTTCATCAAGCCATCCTGAGGTGGTGTCCCACACAGAAGAGCAACAACTCTACAACTAGGACACACAACTATGTACTGGGGCTTTGGGGAGAAAAAAGGAAAAAGAGGAAGATTGGCAACAGTTGTTAGCGCAGGGCCAATCTTCCTCAAAAAAAAAATGTCTGAAAAAGAAAAATCCTTTAATCTAGCAATTCCATCTCTAGAAATTCTTCTAAGGAAACAAAGATAAGCAGATAGATGTATGTACATGGGTGTTCACTGTAGTGTTGTACGTGTGTAATAGCAAAAACCAATGGAAATAGCCAGTCGTGTGCTGATAAAAGGTAACAACCAGCTGAGGGGAAGGTGGGGAGCCCTGATTTGTAGCATTTGCTGATTTCTGTGGTGTAAAAACTCCTTCTATGGCTGATTTCAAGCTCCCAGTGTAACATGGCATTTGGACGAGATGCTTACAGTCGCCTCTCATGAGCCTGTACAGGCCCACCCCAGTGCACCACTAGTAAATAGCCTAAATGTCTGAAAAGAGGAGACTGATTAAATAAATCGTGGTAGAAAAGGCTTTGAAACCAGTGGTTCTCAAATTTGAGTCTGCATGAGAATCACCAGGAGGGCTTGTTGAAACCTGGTTGGCTGGGCCCCACCCTTAGAGTTTCTGATTTAGTAGGTCCAGGTCTGGCTGAGAATTTGTATTTCTAGCAAGTTCCCAAGGAAGACTGACCCTGCTGGCCCTGAGTCCACACTTGGAGAACTACTGTTATAGAGGAAAATTTGATGACATGTTGTTACCAAAAAGATCCATTTTGTAAACAAAAATTTTGTGAGTATTATGTATAATAATATTAATAGCTGTATTTATTGAGTTCTTATAATGTGCTGAGCATTTAACATACATTATCTTATTTAATCCTCACAACTATTCTACGAAGAAAGTAATATCATCCCCCTTTTACGTACAAGGAAACTGAGCCTTAGAGAAGTGAGGAATCTTTTCTGGGATCACACATCTCGCGGGAGGTGGGACTAGAGTTTGAACTTGGCAGCCAACCTTGGGGCTGCCCTTGGACCACTCCAGCATGCCGCCTCGTGGACACTCACCTGTGGCTCAGCGGTGGCTCGCCTGTGGCAGCACAATGCTGAAACATGACCTGATACCTGTGGTTGTTTCTAGATGATGCCATCACAGGAGATTTCTGTGTTTTTCTGTGCATTTTTATGTGTTTTCCAAATTGTCTACAATGCAATATTTTTGTAATCAGAAAAAATATCCAACACATTAAACATTATAAATAAGAAAGGCCATTGTGCCCTTGGTTCACTGTCTGCACACTTTGCCCTTGGCATCCTTTGGCTTGGACACTTTCTTACCTCTGTAACCCACAGTCCAGCTTGGCTCTGCTCAGCCACCAGCATCTGTTTACCACTTTAGAGTTTACAAAGTTTTCACTTTGGGTAACTTGCCTCCTCACAGCATCCTATGGGTTGAGTCATCTGACTTCTTACATTTCATAGATGAGGCAACTGAGGCTTAATAAAGTGAAGTGACTTGTCCAAAGTTACACACCTAAGTTGAATGGTTTTTCCTTCCATTAAGACTCATTTATTTTCTGGCTCCTCCTAGTTCACAGTGCAATTCAGCAGCTACCATTTGTCGAACACTTCCTTTATGCTAGGTATTTTACTCACAGGACTGCACTAACTTCACAACAACCCTGAAAGGAAGATATTATTATCACCTTTTTAGAAATGAAAATGAGACTCAGGCTAAATGCCACACATAAGGCTAATAGGCAGTTTTATGATTCCAAAGCCCAGTGATTCATTTGGAGAACATTTACCAAACACCTACTGTGTATCTGTTAATCAAATACCTGAATTTCTGACATCAGCCATTCCCGGCTAGACTCTGCACCCAGCACCCACCCCGGGCCCCATGCACTGTTCCCAGGCAGGGCTCACAGTGGGAAGGCTTGCTCTGCCAGCCGTGGGCTCAGACCACTCTCAAGGACCCTGAACTGAACGTAGCCACCCTGATGGGACTAACTCTGAGTGCTGACTGCCCTTCCCCGGGTGGATGTAAAGTTCACCTGTTAATATGGGTTCTCACCTGAAGAGCCTGGCCTTCGACTGAGTGCTTACTGTGTGCCAAGCACAGTGTTAAGTGAGTTGCACTCACTTCTCAATAATTCTTCACAGCAACCGTATGAGGTGGGGACAGTATGACCTCCATTTTGCATATGCAAACCTCGAGGCTGGGAGAGGTAAAGTGACTTGCCCAAGATCACACAGCTAGTAAGTGGTAGAACTGGGAGCTTCCCAGGGATTGGTGGGCCCTGGGTCCTTACCACTACTTTCTACCATTTCGCTGCCTGCCGCCAGAGGCCTTGCCTGTCAATCAGGCAGCAGAAGGGAATTGGCCTTGGACCTGTCCCTGTCACGTGCCATTTTTCCAATTATGCCAATTACATGTCTGTCCGTGCAGAAGCCTGTTTGGTGGCACTTAATGCTACGAAGCCTTGTAAATGGCTAGCGTTAATTGGGTAGAGCCTGAGTTGAGTGGCAGAGACACTGGCAGGTGTGCAAATGGTACATTGGCCAAATTCAGTAAGGTGATGGGGAGCTCTGAGCCCTGGCAAGTGCCTGAACACTTTAATTCAGCCACCAAGCAACAGCTGCACTCATTTATTATTTTCTCGATATTTCAAGGGGCCACACTTGCCTCGCAGCTGCTTAGGAAATTTTATTCACGTTCTTGGGTTTAAGAAACATTTGATCCCACCAAAGTCTTGTATGAGGACATAGTTGTGGCAGGGAAGAAATTTCACATGGCCCCCCACTCAGGCAGACAAAAATGTGAACTTGTTAGTAAGAATGGAATTTCCTTCTGTCTCAAGCTCTGTGTCATCTGACAGTGACCCTTGGATCCAGGGACCCTCCCAGGCTCTGGCCTTCCCCTGTCCTCTCTGATGACTGCCCCCTCCCCTAGCCCAGGAGTGTTTTTAGCTCTGGGTAGTGGTGGGGGTCAAGGGGGCTGGAGACTCACTCAGCAGATGTTCTTCCAGACGCATTACTTATGCCAGGACCTTGGCTTTTGTCAAGAATTCTTGTTTTTGTTTTCTGATGTTGGTCATGACTTCCATCTCCAGGGGCAGTGGAGGTCACGGTGTTTTTGGTTTTGTTGGCGTTTTTGGTGGTGAGGGGAGTGGAGCGAGTGAAGCAGCAATTGTGAGTAAAAATGGATTGTCAATGATACCACCCCCCGAAAAAGAACCCTTTTAAATATTATCCCGCCACATTTGATTTACCATTTACCCAATCCCTGGCCAAGGTTCCCACAAGGGAAGCACTTTCCACCCCACCCAGAGGAGTGAACAAAGTTGCTGAGAGGGCTTTGTCACCCCTCACCTCCCTCCCCCTTCCCAGAGAAAACCCAGCTCCGGGAATGGCATGGCCAACAGGAAGGAGTAAGCAGCACCCTCAGGCTCATTGGGTGGAAGGGAGAGCTAGAGCTCCCTGAGCTGGCTTGTGTGTGTCTTTCCATGCTCCAGAAATCTCTGCTGAGCCCCTGGTGTGAGCCAGGCTTTGAGCTGGACTTTAGGGTTATCCTGACAAACATGACACAGGGAAATGAAGTCTGTGGTTCGAGAAGAGAATAAGGAACAGGCAGTGGGAGTTCAGAGGTGAGTGACTTATTCCCACTCACCTTGACCTCCTGGCAAACTCCTGTTCACCATTCTGGACCAAGCTCTGTGAAGCCTTCTCCAATCTCTTGTCCTCCGCCAGCAAGGATCCTTACCTCCTTTATGCCCCGCTCCTGAATTACCCAGCTCTCATGTAGCAACTACCCCAGCATTTACATGTCAACTCCCCTCCTCAACAGTAGGCTCCCTGAGGACATGGACCATGTCTTAGTTATCTCCGCATCCCAGTACCGCGCACAATGCCAGACACATAGCAACATCATTAAATGCCTGTTGAATTAATGAACAGAATCAAGACCACCTTTAAGAGAGTACTTGAATCAAAACCCACCAATGCCCTATATTCTCATCTCAATCTCTACTATTGTATTGGGACATTATGGATTGGGATGTGTTATAAAGTGTGTCACAAAGTCATTTTGTTACTGGCAACTGTTAAAGCACCAGCGTTTGTGAATAACTTAATAGAGCAAATGTGTGGTTATTCTTTGTCTTACTTAGCCCACATCCTCCAGAAAACAGAACCTAAGCAATGATTTAAGGTGTTGACACTACTTGAGAGGTGCAAGCCCAAGACAGTGAGGGTGAGGATAAAAGGAAAATGAGGCAAGAAAACACGAGAGGCAACTACAGCAGTGGTTCCACTTCACAGTAAACTACTGCATCAGCAGGTGTGCTCTCCAGATGGTGGGACTTCTCCCCTCAGTTGCCAGGAGGAAGAGCATCTTGGAGTAGTCCATGGACAAGAGAGAGGAGGGGAAATTTTTCAACCTGGCTTTCTCTCTTCTCCTGTTTCCCATTGGTCAAAGTTCAAACTAACCTCCAGCCCCTTGGTGGCTGCTCAGAAAGCCAGATTCCATTCCCCACCATGATTTATGACATTTCATCTAAGTCTCCATGTGACCTGACATGGATGGGGTAATGAGAGAGAAGTTAAGAACCTCTGAGAAAACACACAGCTTTGTGTCTAGTATATTCTTATAATAATGACATTCACATGTTTGCTGTGCCCCTGTGCTTTCCTGGGTGGGAGAAAAAGTGATGGCATTACAGCTCTTAGAGCTCCAGGCATGGGCATTGTGACTGATGTTGGGTATATCCATGTGATCCTGTCACTTCATAAACATCATCAGTCATGAGTCATCTCAACTCCAAGTTCATCTGATAAACTAGGCATTGTTCTTGCTGGTCTCATTCTCATCTCCCCAACCAGATTGTCAAGTTGTTATGGTCCTGTTAGTGGATCGTGCTGAATTATGAGATTTGCATGATAGATGTAGGACGTTCCTTTGAAATGTATTGAGCACATACTGTCCATCTAGCACTCTGTAGGGCTAGGGTAGGACAGGTGAGGGGTGGGTGCTGCTGCAGGTCAGAGTCAGGTGTCTACCCTCACAGGGAAAGACCTGACATGGCCAGGAAACCAAGGCACAGGGCCCAACCTGCCTGTGCAACCTCACCCCTCCCCAACACCGCCCTCTTTCCTCCTCACTTACTTCCTTTCACAGCTGTTTGCACTTCTGTTCTTCTGCCTCCTCACATTCCTCCCCACCTTTCAAGGCCCAAATTGATCAGGTCCTCCCATCCCTGAGAAGGCTTCTCTGTTGCTCCAGCCCGTGCTGATCTCCTTTTCCCTGGGGTCCTGAAGCTTGAACACCAAGCCTGCAGGGTGGACCCTCATTGTTTGGTCCCTCAGATTCCAGGCCTGGCACCTGCCCTCCAGCTGGAGAGTGAGCAGCTGAAGGACAAGAGCACAGTGGAGGTGGCCTTAAAGCTTGTTGGCTATGTCAGCGCTTGCAAAAAAGTGTGTTTGAGTCAACAACTGCTGTTTTGTGTCAAAGAATTGATTTTTTTGGTATCCTAACTTCCTTTTTTAGCAAGGATCTCTGATACCCTCACTAACTCCCCCAGCATGAATAAGTTGATTTGCCCCCATTTTGCAGATGCGGTAACTGAAGTGCAGGGGGTAAGTGACAAACATGTCACACTGACTCCAGACACCATCCCTCGTCTCCATTCTCACTATAATCCAGCGAAGTTGGCTACATGGTGGTAGCCACATTTTAGAGATGAGGAAATTGAGGCCCAGAAAGGATAAATGAGTGTTCTAAGGTCACACAGCAAGTTTGCGGCCAGACTCACTAAGGCCTGGGACCCAGGACCGCCCCCACCTCCCATCCCGTTCCTCCTGTGCATCACAGACCCAGCGCCTGAGTGCTGCCAGGAGACATTTGGCTCCAGGACTCAGGGAGCCTTCATTTCCTGAAAGCCTCTCTTGTGATGTTCAGAATGGGACTGGATTCTAAAGTTGAATTCATTTCATCTTTCAATGGAATCATAAAGGTGTCTCCAGCTTAGAAGATTCTGTCTTCATTTATAGACCTGCTTACTACACACCAGCCCCCTGTCTTGCATATGCTAGAGACCTTCCATCCATGCACATCTCAGATGATGTGAGAGTTCAATCTGGAGACATTGCACAGGTCACCCCTTAAGCTTTGTGTCTTCCTGTCTGCATGTGAGAGGAAATACGTAGGGAAACCTTGAAAATTGAAGGAGCTGATGCTTATTTGGGGGAGATCAAGAAGACAGGGTAGACAGGAACACTGTGAGGCTTCAAGGTTTGGGATGAGAAAGGGTCTGAGAGAGGGATCCGAGACTCAGAGCTGGGGGAGGGAGCCCCAGCCCGTTGGGAAACCAGAGTCCTCAGGCCCATCTGTCACAGAGTCGCCGGCTGCCCAGCAAGCCCTGTCCCTCTCTGGATCATAGTTTCACCATCTGTGGAATGAGGAGAATGGCCTTACATCTGTGATTTTCCAACTTGTTTTCATTTTACAATAATGAAGACTTTTTTCCAAAGAAATCTTACCCAAGAGCCTGATGTAGAAAATAAAGTATGGCTTCTCCCCCTGAAGGTGGGAAGAGATTCTGGGTTCAACTCCAGGGCTCCAGGGCACACGAGTGAAAACCAGAGACTTCTGGGGTCTCTAAACTCTGGGGCCCATAGGAAGGGAGGGCCAGCAGCGGCGGGCCCAGATAGAGAGGAGCTTCAGAGGCTGAACTCACAAGGGCCTCGGGTTCCGAGGGACCCGTTATTGTGCCTTAGACAGTGTTTCTCAAACTGGGGTTCAGTGGATCCAAGAGTTAGCCAGGAAGTTTTTAATTTACCTTTTCGTTTTGATTTTTAATCTTCTAAAAAATTATTTTACCAACCTAAAGGACGCTTCTCTTTGCAGTGAAAACTCACACTTGGAAGTCAGAAACCTTGGTTTCTTTGGTTAGTATTTCTCAAATAAATCCCTGGGTGTGTTTATGGAAGAGGCCACAGTAATTTTTTTCTTTTAAGGGGTGCTGTTCAGCACTTAAATTTGAGAAACATTGGCTCACTCCATCCAGAAAAACTGCCGAGTGAGCACATTTTGACAGGGAAGAGGATATGGTGTAAGAGAGCTGCCTGAAGAGGACAGCGTGCAAAGACGGTTGCAATGTAGCGGTTGTGCAGGAGAGCAAAGGCTGCAGACTGGCATGCACACCTGGGCCCGTTCCTATGAAATATGGAAACCAAGCAAAACATCTGGAACCATGTAGATAGAGATACAGATATTTTCTAATGGTTGAAAGTATATAGATCAAAATGTTAACAGTGGTCTGTGTGTAGAAATACAGGTGGTTTTTATAGTCGTCTTTTTTCTGACCCATTAAACTCCTTTAGCCTTAGAGAACTCCATTTGGTAAATTACTCCTCCTTTGCTCTAGGTCATAACTTCTGGCTTGGAAGAGTTTCTGTTCCTTTCAAGGTGCTGGATACAGCCCCATAGACTTGCTTATTTGACTTTCAAAATAATTTTAAAAATCTGATTGAATTGCGAATATTTAGAAGTTGGGAGAATTCGGATAAAAACCTGGTACTCTGGTTCTCCCGTTATCATCTCTGGGCCCACATTCCCATGTGACCCAACTTGGAATTGTGGGTTTCTATCTGGCCCCTTTCACACATCCCTCAGCTGCCTGGGAGCAGGTAGGCCCCCCCCTTTTCTCTCCATCCTGGGGGCCCTTTAAACATCATAGGGTCTGCTCCCCCTGTGAGCTAAGGTGAGGACTTACACGAGGCCCAGGGTGCTCCAGAATTTAGGGTTTAGGGGCGACAGTTGGGTTGGAAGAGAAGGCTTTGAGACCCTGTTTGTACAACCCTTTACATTAAGATGAGTTGGGGAAAAAAGAGTGGTTGGGGAGCCTCCTCTGACTGCATCCTCATTAATTACTGAATATTAAACGAAAAGCATCAGCGAGGTACTGGAACTTCTACCTTGCAGTTCATATTTCTGAAAAGGCCAAAAGTTTAGTCTTTACCATTTTTCTCCTTAAATGACACTCATGGAACACTGGGAGGGAGTTTTGTGTAGGACACTTGGGTACCCTCTCTGACCTTGATTAATTAGAACAAATGGAATTTGAAATGATCTATATGGGGCAAGTGTCTTTAGAAAATGTAAATTGGGGAGGTGGGGTTTTCTTGGGGTCTCCAAGACCGATGCCATTTTTCATGGCTTAGTGTAACAACAACAACAATAATAACCGTGGCTAATAGTGTGGATACTCAGTCTGTCTCAGACACTGGGCTTGCTGAGCATACATGATCTCATTTCATCCTAACACCCTAAGAAAGGAGGTTCTATATTATCCCCGTTTTTCAGATAAGGAAACTGAGGCTTAGAGAAATTTAAGTAACTGGGCAGAGCTAGTCTGTAGAAAAGCTAGACATTAGACCAAACTCTGCCTGATTTTGGAGCCTCGCTCTTAACCACTGTGCTATACTCTGAATCTTAGCTCTGTGCCCCTACTCCTTCATTTTTACTGCTGCTAATAATCATGTTCCCATTCTCTGCATCTTTAAGTACCCTCCTATACAAACATCCTGCCTGGCAAGCAAGCAAGGGATTACTATCCCCACTTAACAAGAAACTGAGAAACTGAGGCCCAGAGAGGGAAAGTGACCTTGTGGGGTCACACAGCTAGTCCTCATTCCTAATTCCTGAGAGCATTCCCAGGACATTTCCCCACATTGATCATGGCCATGCTCTCCTACACAGTCACAGTCCTTCAGAACTTGTTTTCACAAACCCCTGCCTCATGGGATGCGTGGTCGTCAGCGTTGGGGTTTTTTTTTTTCTCCCATTTCCGCCTGTGTGTGTATGAGCCTTGCCACAAGAGCCTTATTAATCATTCGGAGTTGAAGGTTACCAAGAAAAATATGCCAGAGTGTGACAGGCCATTAGTATTTGTGTTGTAAGGAAACCAGTAATCATCTTAATTGGTGCACACTTTGGAGCAGAGCGGGGCTCTGTGCTGAAGGGTTGTCTCCCCTTCACATACCATTAACACATTAAAAGCCCCGGTAAACACGCCTTCCTAACACCGCTGTCCAGAGAGGCAGCTTTTACCATGGAACCGCCTTTTGCCCCCGAAATTCTGGGCCCTCCAGCTTAGACAAGGCTTCTTCACTCAGACCAGCCCAGGGTGGGGGGAGTGTTTGACCCCAGGAAGGAGGTATGAAGTCGGTGGAGCAGCCCTGCCTCTGGCCCCAGGGAATTCATGCCCAGCACTGTGGTTTTGATGGTGATCCGATTTGCCTTCCGAAACACAAGTGGCCCCAGAGGCCAGGAGCAGCCCAGGAAGGAGAGTGGAGGCCACCTACCTGGTCCCCTTCTTCCCAGCCCCTGTTCGATGACCCTCACCCACATCCTAACGGGGCTCTGTTTTTCCCTTTTCCTTTTTTTTTTTTTTTTAAACATTTACTTCCCTTGCACATTTACATAAATATGTGCAAGTCCTATCCTTTCCCCACCCTTACCAGAGATTCCTGGAGGGGCAGAGCCCGGCCCCTCTTAGAGAGCCTTCCTTTCATATATCACCCCAAGCTAAGATTTTCTCCAGCTCTACTTTATCTAGTTTGTATTATGAAAACAGTAGCTATTTTTCTAAATAATTATTTTATGTCAAATATCCCATTTAAAATATAACCCTCTCTCTTCACTCCACCCCATTTTCCTTCCCAAGATTCTCACCATTCTAAACAGGAACTGCTGATTGGGACTAAAAATTGGGAAAGCCACTTGGGAGGGCAATTTGGAAGTATCAAAAAAATTTTAGTGTGCGTATCCTATAACTCAGGAATTCCATTTCTCGGTGTCTCTCCTAGAGAAGTATTCACGATGTAGGCCATGAGGCATACACAAGGATGCTCATTGCAGCACTGTTTGTAATAGGACCAAATTAAACAACCAAAGTGCCCATCAGTAGGAGAAGAGGCATAAACGATGACATAGCCCTAACACAGAATAAGATGCAGCTACTAAAAACAGTGCACCGGATCTAAATGATATAAACAAAGCTCTAAGATGTATTATAAAGTGAAAAAAGCAAGCTGCAGAACCATTTATGTAAACATACACACACACAAATACTTTAAAGCAATACTTCATGTTTTCAATATGTATGCATATGTGTGTCGAAACATATAGAAAAAGGCGTGGAAGGATACACTCCAAACTGCTCACAGTGGTTCCCTATGAGACAGGGGAGTGAACCAGGATCAAGGATCATGGCAAAAGAAACTTTACCTTCTCTTGTATTTGTAGTTTTTTGTTTTGTTTTGTTTTTTACAAGGAGGATATGTGTATTACTTCTCATTTAATTAAAAAATAATGCTGTCTTGAAGAAAAGAAGGTGGTTGACCCAGTAATTTATTTCCTGCAAGATTTTAGAGATTTAGCATGTTGCCTTTCTGGTAGGGGTGGGAAGGATTTGTGTCTTAATCCTTTATAGGCTAAATTTTTGTTTCTTAGCAAAGTCTCTATTTGATACTCATACATACTTAAGAAATGCCCCTTTCAATGGAAAGACATCATAAATTACTTTTCCATTGTTTCTTAACAAGATTAATCATTGGTGAGAAGACATTGGACTCTGTGTAGTTATCTGGATGCTCGACTATTTTAAGGCTCTGTTTCCTTTGAATGGGTTGTTCTTCCACCTAGAATGTTCTTCCCCACCTTACTGCCCTACTGATTCCATTGACACTCTGCTTGAGAGGCCTCTACTCTTGGTCCCCCTCCCCAAAGTTAATGCATTCCTAGGTGCTGCCACTCATCTTGGCACATGCTTCCACTACTGAAGGAAGGCGCAGGGGTTAGGGGCACATGGTCTGGAGTCAAACTGACCTGGATTCAAATCCCTGCTCTGCCACTTACTAGTGGTGTACCACATCCTCTAACTCTCCAAGCCTCAGTCTTCCCATCCCTGAAATGGAGATGACAGTCCCACCCTGTAGGATTGTCGTGGACATTCAATGAGATAATATACGTAGGATGCTTGGCACTGTGTCGGGTACAGTCACACAGTCACTCTCACTATGTGTCAGCTGTTCATGTTATTCTTGTAGCAGAAATATCTTCCTCAATAGACCTGGGGCCTAAGCTTGGTTGTCTTGGTTTCTGATCAGCTCGTGCCGTCCCTGGCAGACACTGGAGGCTCAGTTCAATGTTGTTTTGCACCGAACTGTACAATGAGGAATATGGAAGGATGACCTTCCGGACCATGGGGATTGCTACTCAAAGGACAGGAAAGCCCCAACAGACGGTAAAGCATTAAAAGAGTCCACCCAGACACTGGGTTAATTGGTGGTATTTCATTTATTTTTGCAGATCTGGTTTTCAGCAATTTCCAAAATGAGCATGTATTGTTCGTATAATTTTTTTAATTCCCTCCCCACCGAGTGGAAGGCAGTGGTAACCCACAGTAATGGGGTCACCAGTGGCAGAAAGTCAGGCATTGTGACAGACCCAAATAGAAGAGGTACTGAGGAGCCAGGGGGCATTGCTGGCATGCCTCAGATCACACCACCTGGCTTCTGGGTGATATGGGTTGTCTATGACTCTGCAACCCAGACAGCCATCTGGGTCCCTGCATGGGGACAAGATGTCTCTCCAGGGCTGAGAGCCCCTCGCCACAGTGGGCCCAGGCCACTGGTCTTTGTTTGGTTTTAAGCTTATACCCCAGACATGAGCAGTTCCTTCCTTTCTCCTAGGGCGTCCCGGCAGTGGGCATTAGGGGCGTGTGTGTGTGTGTGTGTATTCGTGTTTGAGCACCAGTTAACTAATCAGACTAAGTGAGCTTCAAGTGACTCATGTACAACTAGAGGACCGGAAAAACTGTCCAGCACTGTTCTGGGCTCAGAAAGCAGAAAAGGCCTAGCCCCCATTGCCCCCCACACACCCATGTTGTGGAGTTTCCTGGGAGGCAGCATTCCGTGTGTTTTTTGGCCCTTGACAAATAAAACAAATACAACATTGAAAAGTAAAAGTTGCTCACAGCTGGGACAGGGAGAAAATTACAGGGCTAGATAAAATAGGCTAGAGCTTATGAGTGGAAAACCACATTCTCTCTATGCTGACTACTAAATGCGTCTCAGAAGGAGCTGTCGGGTTAAAGAAGTAAGTCCTCAGAGCTGGATTTCCACCATTCTTAGAGCCCGGTGTATGCCCAGGCGTATCATCTTGGAACTGTAGAATCACTCCATCCCTGGATGGAGGGGGCCTTCAAGGCCGTGCGGTCTTTCTCCAACGGTCAAGTTTTTTCCATGGTTTGTATAGTAAATTCAGCCTCTGACTGAATTCTTCCAATGAAGGACAACTCACTGTCTTATGAGCTATCCCATTCCTTTATCAGGCAGCTCTTATTAGAAAGTTCTTTTCTTATGTTGAGCTGAACTATAACTGCAAATTTTGTCTTCTGATTCTAGTCCTTTTTTCTGAAGGCAGACAGCATGGTGTCAGAGACAGGGCGTGAGCTACAGAGTCAGAGAGCCCGGTCTTCTAATCTACCAGGTATTGTCTTTGGGCAAAGTACTCCACCTCTTCCAGCCTTAGTCTCCGTGTCAGGCAAGATGGAGCTCCTTCCCCCAACTTGGGTTGATTGGAGGATCAAGTGAGGTAGTGAAGAAAAGGACATACTAGAAATACATGTGCTGATATAGAAAGATGACTGTGACGTATTGTTAAATGGAAGAAAAGCATGTTTCAGAAGAAATAAATAAGCATAGAAACATTAGAAAATTGGGTGAGAAGTACACCAAACTGTTAAGAGTGGCCATCTTGGTGGATGAGACTAGAGTGGCTTGTCATTCGAATGTTACCTTCCTTCATGATGGTTAAATTTTTTTTTACAACAAATGCGTCACATTTAGAATCACAAAAAATTCTAAGGACTTTTCCATTTTAGAGAGAAAAAAATGAAATATCCAGAACACTTTATGTCCCAAAATGGAGTCCACCTGTATCAGTCATGGTATTTCTTTCCCTGCAGGTGTCTGAATTTTAGAGGCATGCCCTAACAGGATTCTGTGCAAGTGTCCCCCTACAAGAAGTGGCTGTAAACGTTAATCAAAAAAATCAGTGACTACTTTAGATCCTGCCCCATCTGCCTCAGGACCTTTGCATTTACTCCTCCCTCTGCAGCAGTTTGTAATCAGTTTGTGTTATATTGCTGGATGGTCACATCTGAAATGCAGCCATCTCACAAGCAGACTTGGATGTGATGAGCAGAGACATATCCTTTCATTAAGTGGGGAGTGATGTTTGAGTGGGAACTTTGTGAGTGATCAGTTCATTGATAAACACCCTGCTGTTTAGGAAGGAAAATGACTTTTGCTTCCTGGTGCTACCTCCTGTGTTTAGAGACTCACAAGTGAATACCTGGATGACAGGGACCCCCAAACATGCTTGACATCTTCCCTTGGGTGACACGTTGAGTCCTCTGGAAGCACGTTATGTGTGTGGATTTTAAAAAATAAAAGCAGCGAATGACAAGGAAAATACATCAAGTCAGGATCGTTCACCAGACATCTGTTGGCACTTGCTGCATTGCAGGTGCTGTGAGGGACAGGGAAATAAATCACTCTCAGTCCTGCCCTCAGGAAGCTTGCAGCCGGGCAGACAGACACGTGTCCCGAACCAGAACGTGCGGATGCAAACAGAGCTGTGGTCGGAGCACACTCAGCGAGCATCAGAGGACAGCGTCGTTCACAAGGACGGTGACTCAGGAGCACTTTGAGCTGAGCCCAGAGGGGAGGATAGAGAAGCAGAGAAGGATGCTCTGAGCTGAGGGATTTGCAAGAGTTGAGGAACAAAGGCAAAAAAAGTAGTCGAGTGGTGTCTGCAGAGAGAGGGATCGGTGCAGGGTTGAGACAGGTCTGGAATGATGGGCTCCGAACATTGTTGAGAGGCCTGAAACGTCACCAGATGACGTCAGTAGACTGTGCTGTGGCAGCAGTGTGACCGGGATGAGAAGTGAGGGATTAGAGACCAGGAGACCTGGGTACCCAGATTAATTTCTGATGTGGAAGTTTCTGTAAATAGCTGAAGATCCACTGTTCCTGCTCTGGCGCCAACTAATGAAGAAGCAGAGAGGGAAGAGGCTCAGATGAGAAGTCTGCAGGACCTGGCGAAGCAGAGGTTTCCAGATAGTTGGGGTGGGGTTGGGTTGGGGGTTTTGTGGGGGAGGGGTGACGGTAGTTAGAGGAGGTGGTAAAGAAAGCTCTGACACACTTTCAGCTCTTTCTTCCTGTGCATGGCGCAGGAAGATCTCCCCCAGGAGAATACTTTTGCCCTTTAACAAATATGAAACTGACAGGCTGACACTGTTGCTGAAGTGGAAGAATTTTTTTTTTCTTTTTTAATAACACCTTTAACAACAGGCATGGAAGCCAGCATCTTAAATGAAATACGTGTTGCTCTCCAACACCTGACAACCTGACATAAGAGCAGCTACCAAGAGCCCACAACTGGAACTGCCCATGAATCTGCTCCCCTGGATGGACTCCAACTGGGTGAGAAAGTGGAGCCGGCCAAGTCCCCGGGACCCGGTCTTCTCTTCTTATTTGTAGCTGATAGCTGGGAGTCGCTTTCAGAGAGCAGGGGAGGCTGTAATTAACTTGATAGTGGTGGTTTCTGGAGTGTTTTTATTCATCGTCTGATTATTAAACAGATTTATGGCCCTGCCCACCCCATGAAAAGGGACCGAGGCATTTAGTTGAAATTAAAAGTGCAGATAAGGCTGCCTGTTTAGATAATAGCATCTCTTTTTTAATAGATTACTCATCTTCTGCGAAATAGGGGAGAGGAGTTAATTTGTGTGATGAAGTGCTTTCTATTTCTGGGAGCTGGCTGGTGGATGTGATTGCTTGAGGAAGGAGCGTAATTCGTTCTTAAAATCACCAAAAGCATGTTCAGACCAAATACCTGTGCCCCGAGGAGTTGGGTAATTTGTAATGTGATGCCAAAGAACAGAGGGGCTGGTGGTTTCAAAGCAAATGTTTGGGGAAGGTGTACAATTTGTCTTTAGGTTGGAGGTCAAATTCCCATTTCTTCTCAGAAAAGTGCCAGAGAAATAAAATGTTAATCTAAGCCATCAGACCAGGAGGCCACTGATTTAAGGGATGGTGAAAAGAAACAGAGTTGAGCTTGAATTCCGGAGAAACCACTACCAGTTGTGTGACCTTGGGCCATAATGGACCCTTCATGAGTCTGTTTCTGCATCTGTAAAGTAGGGTTAACCCTCATAGGGTGGCGGTGTAGGATGTGTGTGGGATGTAGCCTGCAAGTGCCTAGGACAGCGCCTGGCACCCAGCAGGTGTAAGCCCGAGTCAGCTGCCTCCTTGGCTTCTGGCTTCTGCTGCAGAGACTCACTCTGTTTCCACCTTGGATGGAGAGACCCCTGAAAGAATCTGTGTGCAAAAGTATCAGGGAAGACTTTGCTCAACAATTGATGGAAGAGGCAGAGGAGGGGTTTTCCATCACATACTCCATAACAGCCCACTTACAACTCTCATTAGACATTCCTATTCTCCCTCTGGGCCACGCTGCTGAGGCCTGTTTGAGCTCATTCTTCCCTCCACACAATTCCCAGCCTTACTGCTTCCCCTCTTCTCCTCCCTAAGTTCCCCCCAGGAATGTATTTTGTTACTGAAATGTGCTCATGAGCATTTCACCCCACCTCCTCCTCCCTCCCTCCTCCCCTATCGCCAACTACTCACAACAGCTTACAGACACGTACAGTGCTCTCCCCGAGGAGAATTCTCTCCCTCCCCAGGTATGCCATTGTGCTGACTTTTCCAGGAATACATGTACATCAAGGGAAGATTGTACTTGTTGGGGCTGGAACTCCACCAGAAGTTGTTCACTGTTTTAGGAAATTGCATCGTCAACACTGAGCTGCTCGAGGTACCTAAGCTGCCAACCCCCTACCTGTACCCGTGTGTGAGGTGAACTGGTGTGTATTCCAGTAGTGACACTTGCAAGTCCAAGCATTTGGCTACTTCTCTGTCTTCTTGTAGTCATACCAAGCATTTATATATTGAAACATATGTTATTATTTCTCCTTTATGTCACAGTTGGGGCATTGTATAGAATTTTCTCAAATTAAGTGTTAAGCAGATTATATTATTTATAAGTTTTATTTTAGGGTATTAAAGGGGACTGTACAAAATAATTGTTACATAAAGGAGTTGATACTGTTGAAACCCCTGACTCGGAAGGTGAATCACCAGGTGTTGGAGATCTGTTGGCTTTTAACAGAGAGTTTAGGCCCAGTCCCCTCAGATCTGCTGTGTCCTTGATATTTTCCAACTACTGAGACAACAGACCCATGGATGCAAAAGCCCTGATTCACACATTTTCCTGGCAGCTCTTATAGTAAGAGGGAAAGACACCTAAAATATGCTCTCTTAAGTCTTTGGCAGAAGGAAATTGGCCATTTGGGAGTAATGACTTTATCCACCTGTGTGGTATTCCAGAGATCTCACTATACAGGAATTCTAGTAATGTCCTCTTGAGGTAAGCAACACAATAACAGCCCTGTTTGTAGAACTGGACCCTGGGTACATTACAGTAACAGCCATGGAGTGTTGTTCAAGGAGCACTAGCCTCAGGTCGGAGACCATGGGACCATGGCCAAGGACCTCAGGGTCAAGTGGGGCATGTTTTTTTTTTCCTGGTGAGAAAGATTAGCCCTGAGCTAACATCTGTGCCCAACTTCCTCTACTCTATATGTGGAACATCTGCCACAGCATGGCTTGACAAACGATGCGTAGGTCCACACCCAGGATCCGAACCCACGAACCCTGGGCCGCTAAAGCGGAGTGCGCGAACCCAACCGCTGTGCCACCAGGCCGGCCCCAAGTGGGGCATCTTTTTTAACACAGTAGATTCCAGACTATGCCCGAGGCCAGGGCTTTTCGATTGTAGTAGACTCATTGGAGGGTCATGAAATCAGTTTCTGGGGTCACGACCAGCTTTTTAACAAAAATGAAACACAAGAAGGTAGAATAGAAAAAAAAAAATCCAAGTGCATCACACCTTGTATTTTAGTCATGTAGATGTGTATACCAGGTCACGATGTAAAATGTGTTTCTTTTTATGGGTCATAGTCAAAGGATTTGAAAGCCACTGTTTCCCGACACATCAAATCAGAATCTGTGAGACCACCCGGGCATGTGTGTGAAAACAACTCCCCTGGGGATTCTTAGGGCTAAGGTTTGAGAACCGTTGCTGTGAGCCTATCAGGAGGTGCATTCAATTGTCAAATCTTTTCTCACTTGAAGGTGAGAGGAGGTCAGGGAGGGAGGTGAAGGGGAGGCCAGGCCACATTGGGGACCGCTGTGAGTCTGAGAAGAAGGATGGGAGGCACCGGAGTCAGCACCCATCCCCTTCACAGTTTTGTTGGGGGCCAGCAAATAGTCTTGGATTCCTTGGAGAATTTCAGCTTTTCTGTCATTCTAGCAGGAAACATGAGATTCTGTTTCTAATCATTTAGAGATCCTAATATGATCACGATGGCCTAGGTTTATTTCTCTGAGCTCACCTTCTGTATTAAGTTAGATCCCCGTTTCTCCAACGTTAGCACACATCCGAATCACTTGGAGAGCTCATTAAAATCCAGGTCAGTGGGCCCCACTCATCTGACTCAGGAGGTCTGGGGTGAGGCCTAAGAATTGGCATTTCTAATAAGTTCCCAGACGATGCTGATGCAACTGGTCTAGGGACCACACTTTGAAAACCACCATGTTAGAGTGACAGAAAGGAATGTGCCCAGCATAGTTCCTGAAAACTATGAAAAAGCATATGCAGCAGGAGTGGAGCAGATGCTTCCTTGATTCAGCTGGACTGAATTCTCCCTGGCAGAAATGCCTTGGCTACGGTACAGCTGGTTCACTTTCAGCAATGCAAGAAATGGCTGGTTGACATTGAATTGTGTGCTTTAATTGGGTGAATTGTATGGTATGTGAATTATATCTCAGTAAAGCTATTATCAAGAAGAAGATATTGAGGAGGAGGAAGGGGAAAAAGAAATGGCTGGTTTTTCAAAACCACACATCAAAAGTGTCTCTTCGGCCTTAAATTGTCTTATGAGAGGACCCGTGTCAAAGGAGAATGAAAAAGGTCTTCGAGCTGAACTCTGAGGCCTCTTTCAGCTCTGCCACTCTCTGAGATTACTTCCTGGGACTCGGGGCCAGCAAAGTGTGTCTCTCCTGAAGGGCTAGTCTGTTTTCCTTTTCCAAACAGCAAATGATGCTTAAATGCCTGTGCATTTCCCCTGCCAAACCTCATCCTGGTACAATCATAGCTTTCCTTCCTGACCTCTCTTTTTAATTTTCCTCCTATTTATATTTACCTGTCTGTAAGTTTTTCAAGCAAGGGAAAGCCGTGGACATCCCAGGGGTTGGGAGATACGGTTGAAGTTGTAGAATTGGAAACTGGTACCCGCCAGGCACATTGGAGAAACCGGGGGCATCGTGGGAGGTGTAGTTTCATGGTTAATAATTCCAGCTTTGGGATCAGAAACACCTGCTATGACTCCTGGCTGTCACCTACTAGCTGTCTGAACATAGATTAGCACAAAACTTCTCTGAGCCTCAGTTTCCCCTTGTCTAAGATAGTAGTGCCTACCTAGAAGAGTTGTTGTGGGAATGAAATGAGACAATGTGTATAAATAACAGCTCTTTATGCTGGGCCTAGGCACACAATAAGCACTCGACAGAAATCAGAACAATGACAGTGATAAGGAAGATGAGGGTCCACTTCATCTTAACAGTTTTCCTTTGGCTACCAACACCTGAGTATCAAAACAGAACAAAGGGTGACGCTTTTGACTACCACGAGCCCTCCCCTTCTCCAAGTGGATTGGCAGTGCCTTCGAATACACTGAGATTTGCAAGTGAATAAATCAATCCTGGAAACAGATGAGCTCTAATACTCTAATAGCCAGAAGCCCAGTGGAACTGAGACCTGACAAAACCCAGGACACCTACAGCTCCCAGAAGCCAGCCCGAGTGTGCAGAGGGCAGCCTCTCCCGCCACCCCCGAGGCCAGAGCTCCAACAGTGACACAGGGGCGATGCTGATTTGTCTGGTTTGTGACTTGCTCCTTACTTCCCTCCTCCTCTTCCCTTGCGGGCCTGTCCGTGGCACCCTCTCCCACATGCTCTGTGTCCTGCCAGAGCGTGGGACCCACAGAGCTCCTTTGTTTTTGATGCTCCTCAGCAGGTGTCTGTGCAAGGCTCGATGGCACCAGAGATTGAAACTCTGGTGTTCTACTTGGGAGTTAATTTGATTACACACAGCACTAGAGCGAAGGTTCCTGAACAGACCGAACTGGATTGGAATCCTGTCTTCACCACTTACCTTGCTGGCTGTGTAACCATGGACCAGAAACAACGTCTTCTGAACTTGACTTCCCTCATCTTGAAATGAGAGTGATGAACCGTGACCTGCTGCCTTCACAGGGAAATCAAATCAGATCAAATCAAATGAAACGAAGGAGGAGGAAGGCATGTGAATTCAGCAGGGATTTGCAGATGCCTCCGGCTCTGGGCACACAGAGGGACACACTGGTGAGCAGGGCGTTCACAGAGCTCGCCCTCCTGGAGCCTAGAGTTGAGGGAGACAGAGTAAGTCATTCCGCAAGTGGCGTGAAGGACAGGTTCCAGGGCTCTGTGACTCTCTGCCCTGGGGACCTGCTCTGGACGGGGAGGAAGGGCTTCAGCGAGGAGTCGAAGTTTGAGCCAAGACCTGAAGGGTGGGCAGGTTAACTGGGGGGAATGTGTGGGGGGCTTGGGATCTCAGCAAGCCAGGCAGAAGGACCGGCTTGGACAGAGACCCTGAGGCAGAAGGGGTCATCATGGGGCCTTTGGACACCTGAAAAAAGGTGGCATGAGAGGGGGCAGTAAGGAAGGGAGGGGCAAGATGAGGCTGGAGAGTGGGCAGGTCCGACCATGCACACACAGCCTTGTCATCCCTGGTAAGGATTTTGGACCTCTTTCAAGAGCCATGGGAAGCTATTGAAGAGTTTTAAGCAAAGAAGTGGAAGGGTGACAGGATGTGATTTACTTCTCTTTTTGGAGACAGCCTGAACTGCTACATGCAGACTAGACTGAAGAGGGACAGAGTGTCAGCAGGGACAGCAGCCGTGGCTACTGCAGTTGGCCATAGACTGCAGTGGTCCAGACAAGGGACAGCAAGGGCCTGGACCTGGGCCATGTTCTTGCTGTGTCACTGTTACGATGCCAAGGTGTGAGAACCTCACACTTCTGTCTCAGTGTCCTAGGGCTGCCATAACAAGGTACCACAGACTGCGTGGATTAAAACGACAGAAATTTATTCTGTTACAGTTCTGGAGTCTGAACATCCAAAATCAAGGTGTTGGCAGGGCCATGCTCTCTGCAGGCTCTAGGGGAGGAGCTGCCTTGCCTTCTGGTGTTGCTGGCCCTCCTTGGTGTTTCTTGGAGTGTGGACACATCACTCCCATCTCTGCCTCCATCATCACATGGCCTTCTGTGTGTCCAAATTTCCCTCTTCTTATAAGGACACCGGTCATTGGATTAGGCCCACCCTAAACCAGCATGACCTCATCTTAATTTGATTACATCTGCAAAGGCCCTATTTCCCGGTAAGGTCACATTCACAGGTACTAGGGGTTAGGACTTCAGCATACCTTTCTGGGGGGCACGATTCAACCTACAACAACTTCTCTAAGCACAACTCCTCCTTGCCAGAACCACCAGGTAGAGCCATCCTCAGAGTCCTAACTGCCCTTGAGACCAGACAGGATGGAGAGGCTCCATTTCAACCCTCGAACCAAGAAGGCTGCAGGCCCCAGGGAAGCCTGTGTGTGTGTGTGTGTGTGTGTGTGTGTGTGTGTGTGTGTGTGTGTGTGTGTGCAGCAGGGCATATATAGGACCCTGGGAAGCGCAGGCTCTGAATTCTGGTCCTCGCTCAGACCTCACAGGCTGAGAGACTTGGGGCAAGGCCTTCCCTTCCCTGGGCCTCGGTTTCCTCTCCGGTACCACCAGAATTGATGATACCTGCCCCGCCCTCCTTGTAGTGGCTTTCGCGGGAGTCCAGTGAGATGATCAACAAGTATTTCCTGAGTGGATACTGTGTGTCCAACATGAAGATAACTCATTGGCGGTGTTCTTGGGAGAGGGACACGTGCTGTTCCAATGGAAGTTGTAATATCCTTCCACGTTGATCCCTTGCCTTTTCTCCTCTAACAGCAGGATGATTATGAGTACAAACTCCATTAGCGCCAATATCATCCAGTGGGCAGAGGCAGGGAGGAAACAAGAGTGACCAGAAGTTGGCAGTTTCTGAAGCTGAGTGATGGGTTGGTGAGGGGTTCATTGTTCTACTTTTTTAATATGTTTGAAATGCTTCTTAATTTAACAAAAAAGTTTAGCAAAGAAGACTACAGACTCTGGAGCCAGTCTGCCTAGATTTAAATCCAAGATCTGCCACTTGCTATCGGTGTGGACCTGGGGAAAGTTACCGAACTCTCTGTGCCCCCGTTTCCTCATCAATAAAACTGGGACACTAATCGTGACCTGCCTCATGGAGTGTTTGTGAAGATGAGATGAGTAAATGCGTGTAAAGTTCTTGGGTTAGTGCCTGGTATGGATGGGTGTGTACCACACAAGTGGTAAGTGTTATTTATAGAAACCGGACACCAAAAAACCATGTGTTGCTGAGCTGGTGATCACCGTCAGCTTCATAGAATCACACAGTCAGCCTTGCATATCCTCTACGTCTTACCTGCTACTTGGAATTTGTCTTAGTTTGCATTTCCTGAAGCAGATCCTGAGACAGGATTTGAGTGCAAGTAGTTAATTTGGGAGGAGATTTCGAGAAACACCAGCAAGAGAGTGGGGAAGTGAGAACGGGAAGGGGAGGCAGCTAGTAAGGGTGCCTGTGATGTGTGGGCAACTACGCATGATCCCGCTGGGAATTCTGGGAGCCAGCAGAGAGCCTGTGCTCGGGGTTATCCCACCTGGGAGGCGAGGGAGCTGGGGTGGTTAGCCATCACACTGCAGTCCTTAGTTGAGGTCCACCGTGTGGGCACAGAGCCCCAGGCAGAGGCAGGGGCTGGCAGGTGGAAACAGGCCAGCAGACAAGGGGAGAACAAATGCTGAGGGGGTGTGGGCCAGGCACACAGAATCCACCTGATAAGAGCCCCTCTAACACCTGCTTAACACCTCACACTGATGGGGGCCCCCTTCAGAATCAGCCTCAGCGCTTGTTGGATGGCTCTGATTCATCATTAAATTGGGGGTAATAAGGACATAAGCAATTCTGTATTGCTTAACCATCAGAGCGGCCCATGGAGTAGGAATGATGAGTATGTGCCGTTAGGGCTACTGCCTCCCTTCTGCTTCAAGGCAGACATCTCTTCTCAGCCCTTGCATTTGCATGCTGAGCCAGGATGTAGCCTCAGAGCCTTTCTTAACACAGCTTTAGGTATCCATTAGAAACCCCTGAGCATAGGCGCTTCGATGAAGCCTGTTTGCCATCCCTGCCCTAGAGCTTATGAAGCTGGAGGAAATCCCAGGGTGGAAAAATGCTGTGTCACAGACTCACTGTGTGATTCTGGGCAAGACATTTAACTTCTCTGGCCTTGCCCAGTCCCCTCTGGGTGGAATGAAGGGACTGACTGAAGTGAGGCAGAGATGGGGCTTCCTGGAACAGGAAGAGCCTGCTCTTTTGCAGTCAGGTGGGGTTGGGTTTTAGACCTTGGCTTCATCATTTATAAACTGTGTTCCTTGGGCAGGTTACATCACTCACTCTGAGCCTCGTGGTATGTTCTTCTGTAAAAAGGGCCCCTGACACCCCATTTGTCGTGTTGCTGTAGGTGTCAGAGATTGTGCATATGAAGCAGGGAGCTCCGTGTGTGAGCAGGGGCTTGGTAATTGTTCCCGATAATTGTCATCATCCTAACCATCATCCTCTTCATCTAAAGTCCCTTCCAGCTCTAAAATTCTATGACTTTATGGAATGGCCTCATCCGAGAAGGCAGTATGGTAAAATAAGGCAACAGCCCTGATTTTGTGTAAATGCACTTTCTAATAAGGACAGGAGGAGCATAATTGCCCCTAAATAATTGCTCCGACTTGACCACAAGCTGTCAAAAGGCCTTAATTGGTCTCTCTGTAATGACTGTGGCCATCTGCGTTCGGGGTGATTTAGCAACGGGGCTCTGCCCGAGCGGGGCCCTCAATGATTAGAGCCGGACGGGGTGATATTTCACCCTCTGATGGGAGTAGTGGTGTGTGGTACAGGAGATTATCTCATCTTTGTTTTAGTGACCTACCAGTTGAACCCAGCCAAGAAGAAGCGCTGGTCACAGACAATGACTATGGATTTTTTTTCTTTTTTTTAAGGTAGTGTTCCTGCCCGAACAGCAGCATATCTGGAGCGTGATCATACCTCTCGCTATCTTGTCTTGCTGCCCAAGAAAGTCTCTTTTGGAAAGATTTAGTCCCTCAATTAGGGAAAATTGATTTCTGCTTTCTACAGAGTCACTGTTCCGAAGAGAAGTGGGAAAGGGCAGGAGAAGCCATATTAATCTTGGCGAGCGAGCAAGAAGGCAACCTGGAGTATTCTTTAGCCCTCCAGCCTCGGGTTGTAGATGTGTAGATAATCTTTTCTGTATATCTTTTAATTGCTCCGACCTACAAGATACCAGGCAGCACAACATGAAACACACTTCATCTCATAGAAGTTTCTGGAGACTTCAATCCAGTGACTGGAGCAGTGTTTCCCTAAGTGTGCCAGTACAAAAGTGATTTTAAGTGGTACCCAAGATGATCTCAGTTGGCTCAGACACTTTGCATTAAGTAACATTCAGTCATGTGGAGAGACCATTGTTTCTTTTCAACCCTCTTTCGTTTCCTCTGATTACCTCAGGTGGAGCGTCTCGGTTGGTTGCCCATATCTCTCTTCTTGACAAAGAGAGAGCAGACTGTAAACTCCTAGTTGTGGGGAGGCAGGAGGATCCGGCTCAAATCTAGTAACACTGTTAAATTTTTATTTGTTTGAGTTTTTTATTTATTAGTTGTTTATCACAAATGGTACCGATTTTCCATTTTATGGTGTTTAATGTTTCCTTTTGAAATACATTTAATTAAATAAACTTTAATTTACAAAAGTGAGTTGATTTAAAAAACAAAACCCAAGTAAATTGTAGTAGGGTGGGTAGAAGTAGCAGAGACAGTGCCAGTGGCATATGATTGTGAGACGTTGGGGAAAGCCCACCAGAAGGGTGACAGCATCAGGTTTCTACAGAACACCTAGCAGTCTACTGGCTGTACCACCTCAGGCAAGTTTCTTAGCTTCTCTGAGCATCAGTTTTCTCATCTGTCAAATGGGGAGAATCATAATGCAGAGTATGATTTTATGAACCAAGGGAGATAAAATATGTGGATCAAATCATCATGTGCCTTACCCATGACAGTGATTCATTTCCATACAGGGTTAGAAAAATAAGAGGTTCGGTAGGTTCTGGACCAAGCAACCAGGGAACCTTGACTTGAAACACAGCTTTGCTATTAACTATGTGCCAGAGGTGGGCCCTTCCCTTCTCTGGACCTCAGCTTTCTGTCTATAAAATGAAGAGACTGAACTACTCCAGTGGTTTCCAGGCCTGGCTGGGCATCAGAATCATCTGTGGGTCAAGTAAAACGAAAGATGCTGGAGGCTACCATAGGCCTACCAAATCCCAGGTGCCTGGGATGATGCCCAGGCAGCTGGATTTACAGCCAGCTCACCAGGTGATTAGGACCCACTCCCCAACTTAGGAGGGCCCTTCCAGTTCTAACCTCTGGTGGAGTGAATTCAGACCAGGCTTTGGGGCTGGGGTTAGGGAAAGTGATCACCCCTAGGCAGAGAGCCTAGCAGCTACGGTCACGTGCTACCTGGGCTTCTGCAAGGCCCGGGCTCAGGGCCCAGGGCCCTTGAAGACCTTCTGGTCCAAATCCTGATTCAGAGACAGCACCGAGACCCAGAGGAAATCCATGATGGGCCCACTGTGCCAGAGGTGGGAGCTCAGCCCAATTCTCCTGATTCCCCAACAGTGACACTTCCACTTCACTCCAACTTTCCCAGCTGAGAGAGAGAATGTGTGTGTGTTTTAATTGAGGTAAAAGTTACAAATATTGAAAAAATGCACAGATATCTTAAGCCTACAATTCCATGAGGTTTAACAAATGTATACACCTGGGAATCCAACACCCCATTCAAGATATAGAAATTGCTTCACCCCAGAAAGTTCCCTCCTGCTCCCTTCCAGTCAGTTCCCACACCCAAGGACACTGTTCTTAATTCCGTCATCATAGGTTATTTTGGCTGTTGATGAACTTCGAATGAATCATATGCTATGTTCTTTCTTGTGTCTGGCTTCTTTGGTTCAACATAATAATTTTGAAATTCATCTGTGTGGTTGGATGTCTCAGTAGTTTGTTCATTTTATTGCTGAGTAGCAATCTATCGTGAGATTTTCGTTTGCCATTCACTTGTTGATGGACATTTAGGTTGTTTCTAGTTTGGGGCTATTGTGAATAAATCTACTATGAAACATTCTCGTTGTTTTTGTGGGTGTATGTTTTTATTTCTCTTGGGTAAATATCTAGGAGTGGAATTCCCGGACATAGAAGAGTTGCATGTTTACCTCTACAAGAAGCAATCAAACAGCTTTTCAAAGTGCTTGGACCATTTTATATTCTTTCCAGCAATGAGTGAGAATTCCAATTGCTCACCTCTTCCCCAGCACCTGATATTGTTCCTGGTGTTAATTTTTGCCATTCTGGAGAATGTAGGTATCTCAGGATTTTAATTTGCATAACACCTTTTCATATGTTTTTTGGCCATTTGTGTATCGATTGTTTTGTAAAATGCATTTTCAAGTTTTTTGCTCATTTTTAAAATTGGCTATCTTTTTATTATTGACTTTATTGGAATTCTGTATGTATTCTGGATACAAGTCCTTTATCAGATACATGTATTGTGAGTATTTTCTCCCAAACTGTTGCCTGCCTTGTCATTTTCTTACTGGTGTCTTTTAATGAGCAAGTTTTTAAAGTACAAGTTCTTTTTTTTTTTCTTTGTGAGGAAGATTAGCCCTGAGCTAACATCTGTTGCCAATCCTCCTCTTTTTGCTGAGGAAGACTGGCCCTGGGCTAACAACCGTGCCCATCTTCCTCTACTTTATATGGGACGCCGCCACAGCATGGCTTGACAAGCGGTGCATCAGTCTGCACCCGGGATCCGAACCTGTGAACCCCAGGCCGCCCGAAGCAGAGCACCCAAACTTAACCACTGCGCCACCAGGTCGGCCCCAAGAGCAAGTTCTTAATTTTAATCAAGTCCAATTTATAAAGGTTTTCTTTTATAAATTAGTGCTTTTTGTGTCCTAAGAAATCTTTTCCTACCCCAGGTTCACGAAGATATTCTCCTATGTTTTCTTCAAGAAGCTTTATAGCTTTAGCCTTTATGTTTGTCTATGATCCATCTAAAATTATTTTTTGTGTATGATATAAGGTAGGGGTTAAGGTTCATCTTTTTTCATATGTTTACCCAGTTTTGCTAGCACACATTATTGAAAATGCTTTTATTTCCTCATTGAATTGCTTTGGTACCTTTATCAAAAATCAGCCAACAATGTATCTGTGGGTCTGCTTCTGACCCCTCTCTATTCTGTTCTGTTGACTCTTTTGTTTATTCTTTGCCAGTACCACACTGGTTTGATTATTTTAGCTTCATAATAAGTTTTGAAATCAGTGTGAGTCCTCCTACTTTGTTATTTTTCAAGACTGTTTTGACTATTCTAGGTCCTTTGCATTTCCATATAAATCTTAGAACCAAGTTGTCAATTTCAAAGAGTCTGCTGTGATTTTATTGGGATTGCATTGAATCTGTACATCAATTTGAGGAGAATTGACTCAACCATGTGGAGTCTTCCAACCTATATGTGTGATTTCTCTCCATTTATTTGGGTCTTTATCTACATGAGGCTATTATAAATGCTATTTTTATTGTACTTTCCAATTATTCTTTGCCAGTATATAGAAATACATACAATTGATTTTTTTTTTTTTAGAATTTAACAGCCTTATTGAGGTGCAATTTATATACCATAAAAATCACCCATTGTAAGTCTGCAATTCAATGTGTTTTTAAGTAGATTTATATAGTTTTGAAACTATCACCATAATCCAGTTTTAGAATATTTCCATCACTCCAAAAAGTTCCCTTGTGCCTGTTTGCAATCAGTCTCCACTCCTAAGCCAGCTCCAGGCAACTGCTGATTTCCTTTCTGTCTCTGTTGTTTTGCCTTTCTAGAAATTTCGTATAAAATCATGTAATATCTAGTCTTATATGTCTGACTTCTTTAACCCAGCACACTATTTTTAAGGCTCATCCATATTATTGCAATAGCTCATTTCCTTTTTTATTGCTGAATAGTATTCCATTGTATGGATATACTACATTTTGTTTATGCATTCATCAGTTGATGGACATTTGGATGGTTTTCACTTTGGGGCTTTTATGAGTATTGCTGCTGTGAACATTAGTACACAAGTTTTTGCCTAGGAGTGGAATTCCTGGGTTGTATATAACCACGTTTAACTGTTTGAGGAACTGCCAGACAGTTTTCCAAAGTGGCTGCACCATTTTACATTCCCACCAACAATATAAGAGGATTCATATTTCTCCACGTCCTTGCCAACACTTGTTATTATCTGACCTTTTCATTATAGCCATCCTAGTGGATGTGAAGTAGTATCTTATTGTGGTTTTGATTCGCATTTCCCTCCTGACTAATGATGTTGAGCATCTTTTTATGTGTTTATTGGCCATCTGTATATCTTCTTTGGAGCAGTGCCTATTCATACCCTTTACCCATTTTTTTTAACGAGGTAAAATTCACATAACATAAAATTGGCCATGTTAATGTACATTTAGTACATCCACAATGTGGTGCAGCCATCACCTCTGTAGTTCCAAAATATTTTTATTACCCCAAAAGGAAACTCCATACTCATTAAATAGGCACTTCCCATTCCCCTCCACCCCAGCCCCTAGTAATCACTAATCTGCTTTCTGTCTCTATGGATTTACCTATTCTGAAAATTCATACAAATGGAATGACACAATATGTGACCTTTCATGTCTGGCTCCTTTTGCTTAGTATAATGTTTTCGAGGTTCATTCACATTGTAGCATGTATCAGTACTTCATTCATTTTTATGTCTGAGTAATATTCCACTGAATGGATATATTCCATATTTGTTTATCCATTCATGAGATGATGGAAATTTGGATTATTTCCACCATTTGGCTATGGTGAATAGTGTTGCTATGAACTTTCACGTACAAGTAATCAACAGATTGTTTTAACTATTCTAGATCCCTTGATCCCTTGCATTTCCATAAATTTTAGGATCAGCCTATCAATCGTCAATTTCTGCAAAAAAGTCAGCTGTGATTTTGATCATGCTGAATCTGTAGATCAATAGGAGGTATTGCCCATCTTACTATTAAGTCATCTACTCCATGAACATGGACTATTTTTCCACGTTTTTTGGTCTTTAATTTCTTTCAACAGTGTTTGGTAGTAGTTTTCAAAGTATACATTTTACACTTCTTTTGTTAAACTGTAAATGTTTAACAAAATGTTTTTAACTTTTTTAATTGCATTTTCCAATTGGTTTTTTTATTTGCTAGTATAGAAATATAGTTGATTTTAAATGTTGACCTGTATCCTGAAATCTTTCTAAGTTTACCTGTTAGTCTAGTTTCTTTGTAGATTTCTTGGGATTTTTCTTTGTAAACAATCATGTCATCTACAATTAAAGACACTGTTACCTTTTCTTTCCAATCTTTATGCCTTTTGTTTCTTTGTATTACCAATTGCACTAGCTAGGAATTCTAGTACTACAGTGAGTAGAAGCGGTAAGAGAGCATACAGCCTTTCTCCGGATTATAGGAGAAAAGCATTCAATATTTCATCATAGGTTTTTTTCTGTAGCCATACTAGAATTCTTGTAAAGAGCCCTAACCCTGATTAAAATCAAGAGACACCAGCATTATGGCCACCATCGTTAGTAGAAAGAGATTGTCTTTGAGATTTATTCAGAATAGCTTTTCCAGGCATGAGGCAGAAACCCAACCCACATTAGAATAAGCAAAAAGAGACATTTGTTGTCATGTGTAAAAAGAACTAATCTAGGAGTCTATCTGCTTCAGGCACAGGGAGATCTGGGGAATCAGTGTGTCATCAGGATAATGTCTGTCTCTATCTCTTGACTCTCTTTTTACACATTGACTTCAGTCTCAGCAGCTCACCCCACCACCTCTCATCACCTCATTTTGCCAAAGATGTCACCAGCAAGTCCAGGTTTATGGCCAACCAACTTAGCAACTCTAGCAAAAAGAAGGGGCCTCATTTTTCAAAAGTTCTGAACAAAATTCTCAGGATTCATTATTTGGACCCACTCAGGTCACATGGCCATCCCTGAACCAGTCACTGTGGCCAAGGGAATGGATTGCCCTGATTGGTCAGGCCCAAGGCACATGCCCCTCCCCCTTGGAACCAGGGGAGGAGGCCAGCCCCACCCAGTCTGAGGGACTGAGAAGGGGAGGGGCCGTTTCCCAAAGGAAAATCAGAGTATTGTTGCCAGAAAATGAGGGAATGGGTCCAAGCCAGGCATAGACCACAGCTGCCCACACCACACCCTTGTACAGATCTCTCTGTGTTCCAGATCTGGCACTACCATGGGCCTCTTTGAGTTTCAGTTTTTCCATTTGTAGCACGCAGGTGGCGCTGTCTTAAAGATCCAATGAGGCAGTGTACCGGAAGCTGTGTCTAAACTGTAAAGTGTAGTGCACATGTAAGGGAGGGGTCACAAGAATGATTACCAAGCAGCTGTTCTTACCCATCTTTCCCTCTATCCTCATCTGTCTCCCGCACAGAGCACCTAAAGAAGCCACTTGAAGACTACATGGCCCTTTTCCCCAGCGTGAGGATTCTCCGAACCAAGAAACGGGAAGGGCTGATAAGGACCCGGATGTTGGGGGCCTCAGCAGCAACTGGGGATGTCATCACCTTCTTGGACTCACACTGTGAAGCCAATGTCAACTGGCTCCCCCCCTTGCTCGGTAAGGGAGCCTCCCAGAGAGAGGTGGGCTGCCTGGAATGAGCCAGCCACCACTGACCCCAGCTTTCTGCAGGGAGTTGTCACAAGGGTTCCCTTGTCTGCTTGAGGTGCACCCAGCACAATGCCAGGTGCCATGGGGGTCAGAAGTTCAGGAGTACTCAGAGAGACCTTAAAAATCTGTTCAGTCCTGTCCCTTCATTTTACAGAGAAGGAAGCTGAGACTCAAAGATGGGAAGGGACTTGCCCAAAGTAATAGAGCACATTAATATCTAGTGGCATGCTTGCTTCCCCCAGATTACTTCAAGTTTTATTGGAAAGCAAGCCAGGTTGCCTCCTCTTAAGAGCCAAATTGTGGGGGACCATCATCCTATCAACGTAGAATAGTTGCCATTCACTGCACTGCTGCTGTGAGCCAGGAAGGTTGTAAGCATTATCTCTAATCCTCACAAAACCATGCCAGGTTGAAAGTATTCCCTTTTTACAGTAGAAGAAACAGGTTCAGAGATAATGAATGTCTTACTTGTTCCCTTGGGCCATAAGTGTCAAAGTCACCATCTGTCTGGCTCCAAAATCTATCCTCTTTCATGATTCCACACTGCCTCCTTAAATTCATTTCCTCTTAGGAAAGAGTTTCTGACAGTTATCAGGGAAGTAGACAGGGGGCAGCATGATCCAGGAGTGGTCCACCACAGCCTTGTGGACAGAAGGGAGGCATGAGGATTGGATGCTGTCTTTAGCGGGTTGAAGAATCAGGCCTGAATCCTGAGGAGGTCACCTTTGATGAAGGCGATGAGCTGGTGCTGACAGGTGGACACTGAAGAGGAAATGTCCCATTAAGACTGGGAATCAAATGAGGGCCAGGGATGGAGGCAGATTGGGGAGGTTATCAGTATAGAGAGAAAAGTGAACTCTGCAAAATGGATGGGTACACTCTCCATAACAGAAAGTTTAGGGAGCAAAGGGGACTGAAGTTTAGGGGACTGAAATTTGAGCATGTGTCAGAATCACCTGGAAGACTTGTTGCAACATAGAGTGTTGGGTCACACCCCAGAGTTTCTGATTTAGGAGGTCTGGGGTGGGGCCTGAGAAGTTGCATTCCTAACCAGCTCCCAGGTGATGCCATTGCTGCTGGTCCAGGGACCACACTTTGAGGAGCCCGGGTTAGGCCACCATTCAGGGGTGAGGACAGAAAGCAAAACCCACACAGTTAAATGGGATAATCTAGCAAATTGTTTTCTAACACAGATCAGCATGGAAGTTTAGTATTAGATTATATGCTTCTGACCCCAAGGGTCCAGGATCCCACTGGGTTAGGAAAAGGATATAACTCAGATTTCCTGGTAAACTGTTTATTTAATTAAACCAAGAGATCTTCTGCATCTGCTTCTCATTACTGAAAGAGAAGAAAAAAGAAAAATGCTTTACCATAAATCACCTAATTTATAGTCCTAAAGGAACAGCCCATTTGTGGGGTCATTCAGTGACTCATAAAGAGAATAAAGTGGTGGGGCACGAAGCTGAGCTTGTAGTCTAAATAGCCCTTAACTCTGTTTCTATGGAAATATATGAAGGTAATTTTCATAATCTGCAGACACACATGGAAGAAACATTCCCCTTCATTTTCTTTTCTCTTTTTCCGTTAGAAATGTGAACCAGTGGTGTAGATTTAAAAGTCTGTCCCTGCTAATATGAGCAGCTGACAGAGCACATCGTGGCTTTTGTCTTGAAACCATTAACACCTCTGTGCGTAGTTCACTCTGCCTTCTTTGGAGAGTAGACATTTCTGAACCTGAGAAGGATTCAGCCTCCCCAAAGGAAAGCCACTGGTGATCATCATTTGCTTCATCATTGTCATTGTGGCTCTACTAGTCCCTTAACTTTTTAGGCCACATCCACATTTGAATTTGACAGTTGCATGGTAAAGCAGGCAGGCCAGGCGTTATTATCCACATATTGCAGTGAGAAAACTGAGGGGCAAAGAGAATGAGGGAGATGCTCAGCATTCCAACTCCTGTTTCTTAGCTTCCTTCATCAATTTTAGTCACAAAGAACGTTGATAGAGTGCGGATCACATGCTAAGCGTCTTGGCTCCTTTGTCCCACTCAGTCTTCACAGGACCCCATAAGATAGGTGCTGTCTTCCTTTGTTTTATCAGCAAGGAAACCGAGGCTCAGAGGCATCAGATAACCTTTTCCAAGGTTATACTGCCAGTAGGTGACAAAACCGGAATTTGAACCTGGGCATTCTGTCCCCAAATGAGCACAGCGTGGTGGAATGCTGCCTCTCTGATGCTACCCTTGACCTCATACCTCCCACAATCAGCCAGCATCCACCAGAGCACTGTGCCCTCAACCCAAATGCTCCCTGGAAGGGAAATCCCCTTCGAGGCCATGAGTAATTAGGAAGGGGGGCCCTTCTCTAGATCTTTCCCTGGAAAAGGTTCTGAAGCTTCTTTAGAATCCCCAGGGAGCCTGTCCAAAGGCAGATCCAAGCTCCACCCCCAGAGATTCTGATGCAGTGGGCCTGGGGTGGTAGCCGCCCGGAGTGGTGGTGGGGGAGGGGTGGGTTGCTGGTTAAACATACTCCAGGTGCATCTAGCACTGGTGGCCCCAGATCCAGACTTGGGGACACACTCCCAAAAGCAGCATTTCTCAGACTTTTTTGACCACATGCCACAGTTAGAAATACACTGGACATCTCAATCGAGCACACAATCGCACACTCATGCAGTATGACTGAAACACATTTCCTGACACATACTCTCCTTTATCACCTAGCATGCACCCTGATATTCAATATTCTTTTCTGGTTCATTACAAACACACACACACAATCAATTTCATGACCCACCTGTGGATCGTGTCTTGCAGTTTACAAAAAGGCAAAAATGCTGCTTTCTCTCCTGAAAGAAAAATATGCTCTAACTTGATGAAGCTTGGGCCCTAAGCAACTGCCAGCCTACTCTGTTCCTACCAGGCTCCCCATTCCAAGCCTGAAGCTTGACTCCTGGCCCAAGCAGCCAGGCACCCCAGCACAGCCCACTCGCCCCTCGTGGCGGATCGTCTGTCCCGACCACTGGTACCCCTGGCTGCAGTCAGGGCTTCTTGGCAGGAGGAATATTGAAGGCAGAGCAAACCACTGCTTAAAATTCTGGTTGGTCGGTTGGGCAGAGTGTGAATTTTATAGAATCGGCTTCTCCCAGGCTTGATAGGGACTGTAAAGCCATATAGGTCAAGGCCTCCATTTGCCATCCTGAATCTCCTATCCTCTGGCATTCCTGCAGGGCGGAGGTCCGCCAGGCCCTGCTTGCATACCTCCAGTCATGAGGAACTCACCACTTCCTGAGACAGTCCGTTCCCACCTCTGTAGTTCTGACTGTTGGAAAAGGTGAGCTGAACTCTCTCGCAAGGAGGGCCATCTGTTCACTGACTGCAGCCAGGAGGTGCCAGGAAACAGTCAGGCGCAGAGAGTCTGTCACGAGAGGCAAGTGCTGGGGTACCTGGCTGCCTTGAGCCGTGAGTCAAGTTCAGGACTTGGAATGGGGCGTCTGGCAGGGCCGGAACAAGGGCCCTCCCAGAAGGAAACTAATGTCTCTTTCCATAATCGTTATAGGCACCTGTGCTGAGCACCCGCAAACATTATTGTATCCAGTCCTCGTAACAACCTACGAGGCAGAGCCTCCTCTTCTCCTCATTTCACAGAGGAGAATGCTGAGGCTTGGAGACGTTATTTAGGTAGCTGGCCCAGGGCCCCATCGTGGGTGGCAAGACTGGGATGGGAGCCCTGGTCCATCTTAAAGCCTGTGCCCTTCCTTCCTCTCCGGGATTCTCAAACTCCAGCGTTCAGAGAAATCACCCAGGGAGCGCATTTAAAATGCGAGTAAGCTGCAGAACAGGGCCCTGCCCTTCGCTCCTCCCCCATCCTGCCTCCCTAATGGACATCTCTTGGCTTCTTCAGACCGCATTGCCCGGAACCGCAAGACCATTGTGTGCCCGATGATTGACGTGATTGACCACGACGACTTTCGGTACGAGACACAGGCAGGGGATGCCATGCGGGGTGCCTTTGACTGGGAGATGTACTACAAGCGGATCCCGATCCCTCCAGAACTGCAAAAAGCTGACCCCAGCGACCCATTTGAGTAAGTATGAGCAGTGCAAGCTGGTCCCAGCGGCTGACCCAGTGACCGCTCCCCAAAACACACACAACTTGGGGTCGCCACCTGCTTCAAAAGTCCAGTGCAGAGGGGCCAGGGCAAACGTCCCCAACAAGAGGTGCAGCCCCTCCCGGCTTGTCACAGACCCTCAGCTCTTGGACCACAAAGCTGGTCACCTCTTCCTTGCCCCCCTCTGCACAGTTTGCCAGAGTTGCCAGCAGGGGGGTGAGTGGAGTCACTCACACTCTCTCCCTCAAGCCTGGCACCCAGTCGTCATCACTGTCACCATCACACCACTTATTGAACTTTCTAAGTGCCAGGCACAGGGCTGAGCACATTATACCCCGATCCTCTTTAACCCCCAACAACCATATGAAGTAAAAATTATTATCCATGTTTTCCAAATGGGGACACCGAGGCTTAAAGGGGCTGAGCAACTGGCGCAGGTCACACAGCTATGAAGTGGCAAAGGCTCAGTGCACATGCAGGTCTGTCTGTCTCTGGAGCCAATTTTCCCATCATTCTGTTACACCCCTTGGAAGTATTAAGGAAATAACAGCTTGTCCCACAGTGGAAGTTTGGGGGGTGTGGATGGACTCATAGCACCCTGGAATGTGAAAGCTGGAGGGAGCCTACAGGTAATGGACTCCAACCCCTTGCAGATGAGGAGACTGAGGCCTCAGGACAGGGCGGGCACCCCTGGGGCACACAGTGAGTTAGCGGGTAAGCTAGAGAGAAAGCCAGGCCCTCTCTGGTGCTCCAGGCTCTGGAAAGGGTCTGTTCTTCCACAGTGGGCTCGCCATCCCTGCGGCTGTCGTGTGAGCCGCCCCAGCTCTCCTGCCAGGGAGTGGAAAAGATCTTTGGATACAAGGCCAAAGGCCAGGCTCTCCTGCTGGATTAGTTTCCTAATTATCCCTGTGGTAATAAATTACCACAAACTTACTGGCTTATTAAAACAACACAAATTTATTCTCTTTAAGTTCTGGGGGTCAGGGGCCGGCCTGGTGGCGTAGTGGTTAAGTTCGCGTGCTCCACTTCGGCGGCCCGGGGTCCGCAGGTTTGGATCCCAGGCGCGGACCTAAACACCACTTGGCCAGCCCTGCTGGGGCAGGTGTCCCACATATATAAAATAGAGCAAGATGGGCACAGATGTTAGCTCAGGGCTAAGCTTTCTCACCAAAAAGAAAAAAAGAAGAAAAGTTTTGGAGATCACAAGTCTGAAAGGGGTCTTACTGGGCTAAAATCACAGTGTCAGCAGGGCTGTATTCCTTCTGGATGCTCCAAGGGAGAATCCATTCTCTTGCCTTTTCCAGCTTCTAGAGGCTATTCACATTCTTTGGCTCACGGCCCCTTCCACAAGCTTCAAACCCAGCAACATAGCATCTTTAAGTCCCCGCCTCCTTCCCCCTCCCTCTTCTTCCTCTCTCTCATCCTCCCTATCCTTCTGTCTCCCCATCTCACTCTCTCTTCCTCCCTATCCTTCTTCCCCACTTCTCCCCCTCCCTCCCCCATCTCTCTCTCTCCCTGTCTCCTACTTCCATCGTCACATCTCCTTCTCTGATTCTGACTCTCCTGCCTCCTTCTTTCACTTATAAAGACCCTTGTGATTACACTGGGCATGAGGATAACCTCACATCTCAAGGCGCTTAACTTAATCACACCTGCAAAGTCCCTTCTGCTGAGTAAGGGAACATATTCACCAGTGCCAGGAATTAGGATATTGACTTCAGGGTAGGGAGGGGGATTATTCTGTCTGCCACACCTGCCTAACCACAGTTTAACCCCAGTGAACCCCAGTTTCTCTGTGCCTCACCATCCCCATCTGAGAAAGGGGGCTGTGTTGGTGGCTCAGCCATCTTCACAGTGCACACCCAGGGTTCCTAAAGGGAGCCCCTAACGCTGTGGGCCCCAGGGAAGCCTCCGAGGTGGGAAGAGGTGGGCTTCTTTGAGGAAATGGAAGGTGGTTGTGGCGATGGAGCATGAACCGAGAGTGCAGGGCATGAGTGGAGCCCCTGTGCTCCTTCAGCAGGTCAGACATTTGTGTGCTTCTCCTGACCTCCTGTATCCTAAACAGGGTCGAACACTACTATTGGAGCCCTTCCTGGTCCACAGATATGGTTTAGCCAAGACCACATCATGCAGTCAGCCCCCCATATGCCTCAGAGTCAATGCCCAGTTGCCCTGAATTCTTGGAGAATAATACTAACCACAGGAGTAACTAACATTTGGCCTGAGCTGGCAAAGCAATTCCAGCTGACATTACCATGCGCGATCCTCACGATAGCGCCCTCGGGTTAGGTGAAATTCTCCTGCAGTTCAGAGAGGAGATGAGACTTGCCCAGGATGACATAGCAGAGGCTGAGGTTGGAATGGACTGCTCCAGAAAGGGAAATTTTCAGGGTAACCAGAATCCCCTTTATCGTTTTAACCTTTGCCATAAGCCGACTCGTAGGCGCTAGATTTGAAAGGTACATAAGGACGGGTCTTGGCCCATCCATCCCCTCACTGCACGACGAGGAAAGGGGACGTTCAGCCCTTGCAGCTAATTAGTGGCAGAGGCCCAGCTAGTTTCCTCCGGGCCTCAGTCTCCTCAAGTGGATGTTGAAGGGATTGGCACCACCCTACAGCCGGGGCTGTCAACCCTGGCTGCACACTGGTAGCACCTCCCACCCAGGGAGTTTATGAAAAAACCCAAACACCTGGGCCACTCCCCCAGGTGGGGGTGGGGTCCAGGCGTCATTATTTTTCAAAATTCCCAGGTGATGCTGATGTGCGGCCAAGGTTGAGAGCCACTGGCCTAGATGCTTCCTGGAGGGCTCTCCATCCTCTGTGCCCTCTGATTCCTTCCAGAAGTCTCTCTTCTGTATTGTACTTGGACAAAACCCAGGGGAGAGGCCACTAGAGAAATCCTGGTCATTTTCTGCCACCCCGCCAGGGTCCCAGCGAGGGGGCAATCTGCAGGCACAGCGTGGTCTAAAGACATTTGAAAGACACGGGCTCTGGTGGCAGGCGCAAGTTTGTATCGCAGCTCTTCCACTTGCTAACTGCATGCCCTTGAGCGGAGTACGCAGCATTTTTTTGAATTTCAAATTCCTCCATCTGAATAGGGGACTAGTAATGGAGCTCTGTGAGAGCGGGAAATAATGTCGGTAAAGTGAGTGGCACGCACTTAGATACTCAGAATTCTTGTTATTGCTATTGCTGAACACAGCAGAAAATAGACCCGGCTGGAGGAGAGGCCTCCCACTGGAGGCAAAGCCTGGAGCATCCAAAATGCCTTCAGGCTCATGTCCTGCCTCTTCCGGGGCAGCTCCTTGGCCCCCGCCGTCCTCCGCGGCTTCCACTCAGGCTGATTTTTGTGTGCAGTCTTGGGTTTGATTTCCCAGGAAGCATCAAGTCTGAAACACTCTCTGTCCTTCCAAATTGGTGTATTTCAGCCAAAAATCCCAAACCCCACAACCTTCAGAAAACAAAGGGAAGTTGATACTAATGACACCTTATTTTCTTGTATTACTAGATACTTTCAGAAATGTACTAGCAGTGTGAGCTAGAAGTGTAGCTATGTCTCCGTTGTGTAGACGGGAAACAGGCTCAAAGAGGTTAAATCAGGGCTGTCCAGTAGAAATATAATGCCAGCCACATGTGTACTTCCAAATTTCCTAGTAGCCACATAAAAAAAGGTAAAGAGAAGCAGGTAAAATTCATTTAAGTAATATATCTTATTTAACCCAATATATCTAAAATATTCTTGGGGCCGCCCGGTGGCGCAGTGGTTTAGTCCGCGCTTGGCAGCCCGGGGTTCGCAAGTTCAGATCCTGGGCGCCCGCCAATGCACTGCTCGTCAGCCACGCCGTGGCGGCATCCCATATAAAGTAGAGGAAGACGGTCACAGATGTTAGCCCAGGGCCAGTCTTCCTCAGCAAAAAGAGGAGGATTGGCAACGGATGTTAGCTCAGGGCTGGTCTTCCCCACAAAATAAATAAATAAATAAATAAAAATATTCTCATTTTAACATGTAACCTACACTTTGCAATTACTGAGATCTATTCTTTTCTTCATACTAAGTCTTGGAAATCCAGTGTGTTTCTTACACTTCTAGCACATCTCAATTCAGACGAACCATATTTCAAGTGTTCAGTAGCCACATGTGGCCAGTGGCTCCCATACCAGGCGGCACTGGGCCCAGTGGTTAAACACATTATCTCCGACCGATCAGACGGCAGGTTAAGGAGAGCTGAGGCTGGAGTCAGAGTTTCCCGTTTCTGATCCCCTGTCCTTTTCACTCATCACCTGCTTCTCGATTGTTCCTTCCTGATAGGAGGCAATATATTGTGGCCATGCGGGGTGTGGGCTGTGGCATAACAGATTAGAGATTCAGATCCCAGCAGTGCTGCTTCATCACTGTGAAGCCTTAAGTACCTGTCTGTACTCCAGTTGCCACCTGCGTAAATGGGGAAATAATAATGAGGCCTGCCTCATGAGGTCAACGCGAGGAGTCAAGACATTTTGTTAATAAATTACAGGCACACCTTGTTATATCGTGCTTCACTTTACTGCATTTTTTATAAGACTCTCCACCAACAAAAAGATTATGACTTGCTAAAGGCTCAGATGATGGTTAGCATTTTTTACCAATAAAGTATTTTTAATTAAGTATGTACATTGTTTTTTTAGACATAATGCTATTGCACACTTATTAGACTACAGTATAGTATAAACATAACTTTTATATGCACTGAGAAACCAAAAAATTCATGTACCTTGCTTTATTGCAATATTCGCTTTATTCTGGTGGTCTGGAACTGAACCCGCACTGTCTCTGAGGTATGCCTGTCGTTCAGCACCTGGCATATTCAAGCCCTCAGTAAGTATTTAAGGGGATCCCCTTTTAAAGGAATCCCCTCCTGTGCTGTCAAGGCTCATCTGCTAAGGAAGCGTGGGAGGCATGTGGGTTAACTAAGTTCTTTTACATCAGTCTACTTCCCATGAGCTCGCAGTTCCCGGGGACAGGACGGAGCGCGCAGGTTGCCGCTGGAATGTTTTTTGTTGGCGAGTTTGGAGTTTTCCAGTGGAGCTCAACAAGGACACGGCCACGTTGAGAGATTTTCACACAGCAAACACTGGTGGCCCCCCTCAGGCCCCCTACCACATGGGAGACTCAGGCAGGCTGCAGCGTGGCATCCCCCTCGGGCTTGGCACCATGCCATGCTGACTGCCTGTTCCCCATGGCACCCCATGATTTATCACGTCTGTGCCCCTGCTCTTGTTTTCTCCTCCGGGGTGCCTTCCCCTCCCCCCAGTTCCCACTTGCCCAAACCCACCTTGAATGCCACCCCCTCTGAGCACCCTTCCTTGACTTTTGCCCCAGCTAAGCTCCTAGCCCCAAAAACCTGGAGGCAGACAGCCTCTCCTGTCACATTGCTATACTGCTGTCTGCGCCTCCCAGAGGCCCTTGTTACCCACCTGTCTTCTGTATCCTTCCGTCCTGAGTGGCTGCCCCACCACACTGGTGCCCCTGAAGTCCTAGTCCGACTCTGATTTACCTCTGTATTCTTCCAGCGTCTGCGTCTCAGCTGGCATTCAGTGATTGAGCCAATGAGAGAGTGAATGAGTGGAGATAATCTTATCCCAGTTTAACTGAAAGAACATAGACTGGCTCCTTCTGCAAACTCTCAGCAGAACGAATGTCCATGCTGGGCTGACGGAGCACGGACCATCAGAGGTGCCTGTTGGCAAACAGCCTCCTGGGCTCCATCCCCGGAGATTGTGTCGTAGGTCTGGGGTAGGGCCCAGCCAGCTGTATGGTTTTTCATCTCTCTAAGACATTCTACAGCCGAGACGGGCTCGGAAAGACCTGACTCAGGCAATTTAACTCGTGGGAGGACTAGAGATATATATATATGATGCAGCTGCAAGGTCCATGGAGAAGTGCCGTGATTTCACTTCACAAGTGTTCTTAGGTATCAACCATGTAAAGGAACTTTGGGTACGTTTGGTTAAAATGTAGCATTTATCAAGGGAAGTGTAGGTGAGAAAGAAGAAAGCCTGGGCCCTCACTTCACGAAGGAAGGGCCTTGGATTCCCTGCTGGACCCATGGGCTGTGTTCACAGAGCAGCATGGAACGTCATCCCTGGGGGAACAGCGGGATCAGAGTGCCCCAGGAGCATGTGGCCGGACGTCCCCGTCTTCACACCAGGTTCTTCTTCCCTGACAGGTCTCCCGTGATGGCCGGTGGACTGTTCGCCGTGGATCGGAAGTGGTTCTGGGAGCTGGGCGGGTACGACCCAGGCCTGGAGATCTGGGGAGGGGAGCAGTACGAAATCTCATTCAAGGTGAGCCAGCCCTCAGGAAGCCCTCTTCTCCTTGGCACAGCCCCCTGGCACCTGTCCTGACAGGCTGTCTACCTGGCGTCTGTCTGCGCCTGGAGAGACTCTGGAGGCCTCAGAGCTCTGCAGCCCCTGTGTTCCCCAGGTGAACAAGTCAGGAGCCGCTGGCCACTGCTTATTGTGTGTGTGTTGGGGGTGTGGGGGGAGGTGGAGGGGTAGATAGCCAAAGGCTGGCCTTAGCGGAAGCTCTGACTGGCATTTAGCTTACATCGTCCCTTCTTAAGGTGGTGGTGTTGGACTAAGACAGGTCTCACTTCTAGTAAAGATGGCACGTCTCCCACTGAGATGCCCAGCAAACCAGCCATGAGGGCAGAAACCAAGAAGGCCAAACGAGACACACAGGCCAGGAGGAATGCTCTGCTCTGAGAATGGCTCCCTGGCCTCACAGATGCCAAGTTGGCCTTAGTGGCTCCTGGCCACCCCTTTCAGTCTTTCCCTTTTGTATGTCACTGCCAGGGTTTGACGTGGAGACCAGTGGTTAAGAGCTCAAGCTGTGGAGTCAGAAAGGCCTAGGTTCAAATCCCAACTCCACTACTCAGTGCTCTGTGACTTCGGGCAAGTTAGATGACCTCTCTGAGCTTTCTTTCCTCATCTGAAATAAGAGAATAACAATACCACCTACCTTACAGAGCTATTGTGAAGATTAAATGAAAAATATCTAGAAGTGCTTAGCATACAACCAGCAATTAATTATTGATAGAAATTATTGAAGAGTCAGTGAATAAATATTTACTATAACCTATTAGACCAGCATATGTGCTGTAGGAGCCTTCTGACAATGGTGGGAAAGGAGATGGTGGTTACTAGTTAACCATCCAAACTTCTGAGGCTGCTTTCTCCTCTTCACTTGTGGGATTCTGTAAAGAACAGAGGCTTGGTCCCTCTGAGCAGAAGGTTAGCTTGTCCTGTGCCCTTGTGGTCACCAGGGCCTGCTTCTGACATCCCCAGAAGCCCTGGTTAGGCATATCCCCAGCCCATGGGGCATGGCCAGCACCCTTACTAGGCCGACCCCTGTGAATACACAACCCTGACACCCCCCAAGTCAGGCATCAGTGTTTTATGCAAAGGATCATTGTCACACACAGTTATTAAGACTTCAGTGCTGGGGTCAGATTGCCTTGGTCGGATCTAGCTCTGCCACTTTCCACCAGCTGTGTGACCTTGGACAAGGAGTCCTCACCTCACTGAACCTCAGTTTCTGCTTCCATGCAATGGGTTTAATGGTACTTTAATCCTCACAGGGTTGTTGGGAGGATTAAATGAGACCATGCTTGTTAGGTGCTTCCTAATAAATACCCTAAAGGTTATTTTCATTATTGACATCGTTATTGTCATTATCTATGCCACTGGTTGAGCAGTTCAGAACTGGGGGACATACATTCTTGATTAGCAAGAAAATAACCCACCTAGAATTCTACTGAAACATTATTTTGGTTTGAAAAGCCAGTCTGCGTCTGTTTTACCTTCAGAGTTCTGAAGTTGTCTCCCATAAGGGGACCAGCCCCCTAAATAACACTACTATTAATATCCAGGGGTGAGATTCAAAATATTTAACAACGATGACAGCACATGCCCCAACCAGTCAGAGTGATGCCGGCTGTAAACCACTGTGTGTCCACCCTGGTGGGCAGCAGCTGAAGCCCAGCCCTGACCAGAGCTGATGGGACACTGCGCGAAGCCCTTCACATGTGCTGGTTAGGCATATCCCCAGCCTAATTTAGTCCTCACAACCTGGGGGGTGAGGGGGGTATCATTATTATATCCATTTCACGGCGAGGCAAGTGGGGCTCAGACTGAGGCCCCACACAGTTGGAAGTAACAGAACCAGGACCTGAACCCAGGTCTGCCTGACTGCAGAGCCCATGCTCTGACCCACCCTGTTTTACAGGCCTCTGTAGGGACATGAGAGAAGAGCACCTGAGAGGACAACTAGCCTGAGAAGTTGGCGGCAATCTCTCACCATTTCTTCTCAGTTTTTGCCTCCTCCCGGGATTATTCTTAATTTACTGGCAAGTTCTGCAGCCTCTCGGCGAAGTGAATTAGTTAACAGTCTAAGTCAGAAATAGCAAATAGGTTTCCTCTCCCAGGCAATTCTCATCCATTGGAAAGGCTGCCCCAGTTCTGCGTTGATATGTGTTCTGAGGCTACATCCGAGCTTGTCAGATAAAGAGTGGTGATTGATTAGTGATGTCTGCCCTGGGTGCAGGTTTGGTGAGTGATGGCACATACGTCATTTATTTAGTATCCCTAGCCCACACAGTTTTCCAAATGTCATATCCTCATGGGTACGGTGAAATCACACACAAGGAATCAGAAGAGTTTAACTTCACAGTTCCTCAATCCATCAATTAAACTTGATTTATGACATTTTCTACCAAGTTTATTCCCCAAAATAGGCACATCTGTGTTCTGAGTTCTCAGCAGAATGTAAACTTCAGTAGGGTAAGGATCTTGGTGTGTTTTACTCCCTGCCATATCCCAAGTACCTAAAGGATTGCCTGGCACCGAGAAGGCACTTGAAAAATATTTTTGTTTGACTCCTCAGAGCAGGTGTGTCCCTGGCCAGGACCAGCCTCCTTGGCCAAGCTCCTTGGTCAAAAAGTCCCTTTCAGAAACTCCCTCTGTGGAGAACAGTGAATGGAGAAGGATTTGCACAAAGGAATTTCTAAACCCAAACTGATTTCATTCTGTGTGTTTCAAAGACCCATCTAATGATGCTCATCAGGCAATTACAGCAGAACAAATGGCATTTTTCTCCACAGAGTTTGTTTACAAAAGATTTGGTAATGAAGCCATGTTGGAAGTCTCTCACCCGGGCGGGGACAGGAGGTTGGCTCCTGCTTCCATTTCATCCAATTATGTCCTTCACTCTCAAGAGGAAGGAGGAGGTGTAATGAGGAGGCTCCCAGGTCTGGAGGGGGAGTTTCCTCCCTCGGCTTTCTCTCTCCTGGCTTTGAAAGCGCCAGTTCCTGGAGCTGCTGACAGCCCATCTGCCAGTGCGTTGTCCCCCAGGCCCCTGTGGAAGGCCTGCCCACCTCCCTGAGGGGATAGGAGAGCCCACTCATCTGCTGGAGACGCCTCCCTGAAATGCTAGGTGTTCTGTTTCAGCCAGAGCGGGGCATTTACAAAGGACCAAATTCCCTCTGATTAATCTCTGCTGAGATCCCTTTTCTCCTTGGTGATGGAGAAGAGAGACTGGTCTGAAAGGCATGAGTGTATTTTCAGAAATTAAGATAAATTGATATGTGCCATTAGGGCTGATGGATGAATAATTTGGCTCCAATTCCAGACCAGGCCATCCATCCTGATGGGAAAACCCCAGAAAAGACGTTCCAAAGGCTCTGAAATTTCTAGAAGAGTCAACGACTCTTTTTCTCTCTTTCTCCCTTGGCCAGCGGAGCTTTCGTTTTCAAAAGGCACATCACACTATCAAAGTTCCCCTGCTTGGCGGTTAGAATCTTCCCAGTTCTAGTGGTTGGATAAATCTTTCACTCTGTAGTGGCCCATACCTACTTCTGTGAGCTGAGCCCTGCTCATCTCTCCATCCTCCCCCATGTCCTCTTACCCCATTGCATTAGTCTGGACTCTTGGTTACAGGTGACCAACATCCTAGTCAATCTGATTTAAGCAAAAAATCAGAATTGACTGGCCCACACAACTGAAGCTCCAGGGTAGACCCTCCAGGCCTGGCAGGATCCAGGCACTAACCCATCTCATGCAGGCTCCATCTCTCTCAGCCCCTGGGCTCTGCTTTCATCTAGGCTGGCTTCCCACTTGGGCAGCCTTTCTCTCCTGGAAATACCCAGCAGCCCAGTGGAAAGAGAGTTTCTCTTTCCCATCATTCCTGTAGAAGTCCCCAAGTTGAGTCTCAATGGCCTGCTGGTCCCTTGCCCATCCCTGAACAACGTTCTGATTGGTCAGCCACAGTCACATCCCCATCCTGAAGCCAGGAAGGTGGGGATGGGCCCATTCCCCAAAGAAAAGTCCAGGCACTGTGCCCAGAAGGGGGAATGAAGGAGAGGGGACAAACCCCAGATGACCACCTTGCCCAACCATACAGAACTGCTCACAAGCCCCAAGTTCACGTGCCAGGCCATGTTTGACGGCATCTGCTGTTCACTTTCCTGAAATGCTTTTCTTTAGTCTGGCCAACCCATACTCATCCCTCGGGCTCAGCTCATGTAGATGGTCTCCTCTCAGCCTTACCTGAGCCCCCTGTGCTGATTAGGGGCCACCCCAACGTCACTCCCAGCAGAGCTCAGAATACCTTGTGTTGACATGACCTGAGGGTCAGCCTGTCTTCCCCACTGGATTCTGAGCTCTCTGGAGGCAGGGGGTGGGTTTTGTCCACCTCTATACCCCAGTGTCTGGCCCATAATAGGTGTTTTAAATTTCTTTGTGGCATTAGTTCCTACCTGATAAAACTTCCTTGTCCTGCCCTTCCCAGACTCACATCACCATCTCTGGGTAATGGTGGTTTGGTGGGAAAGGTCTCAGCGAGAAGGCAGGGCACTGCCTTCTCGTCTTCGCTCTCCATCCATCTGGGGCCCTTGGACCAGTTGCTTGACCTGTGCTGACAGTCTTCCTTCCTACCCCACGAGATGGGATCAAACAAGATGTTGTGGAGAAGGCCCTTTGACTCACACAGGTACAAGGCATGGTTTAGATTAGAGGTGGTGGTGGCAGGATGAGCAGAAGGGGACTGCACAGTGTCCCCAGGAGGCCAAGGTTAGGACATCTTCAACTCTCAATCCAGGAGAGAGGAGGTATCCACAGGACAACATGGCTGCACTGGAGTGAGAAGGATACGGGCTTTGGGGCAATGCAAGTGGATATCTCTTTTGTTAGTAGCAATTTGGCAAAATTTGTTACATTTCAAAGCAAGCACATTCTTTGACCCAAAATTCCATGCCCAGGAACTTATCCAAGAGAGACAGCTGCAGAGATGAGCAAAGATTCAGCTAGAAGCTATATGTTGAAGTGTTACAATAGGGGAAAATGGAAAATGACCCAAATATACGTCCTTAGCTGACAAATAAGTTGGAGTATAGCTAAACAATTGACTATTATATAAAAGAAGTTAGATGCCTCCAAAATTAAGTTTTAAAAGATAAGTGAAAAAAGAGTACACACACTATTTATATTTATTATATACACTATATATATATATATATGTATATAAAATACGATCTCACATTTAATTTCTAAAAATATAACAAATGCAGAGGAAAAAACTGAGAAGACTATCCCTATACCAGCTAACGTTTCCTGAGCACTCACTCAGGAATGCGTGGGGTCCCGTGCGTGGCCTTTCACATGCACCATGTCATTTAATCCTCATGATACACCCTAGACAGGGCTCCCACTTCCCCCATTCTACAGATGAGGAAACTGAGGCTGGGGTTAAATCACTTCTGCAGACTCATGTGGCTGGAACAGGGACTTCAGCCCTGCTCCTAGGACTTCAGGCCGAGACTGTGCTCTGACCCCCACTGCCAGGGAAGCTTGCTGAGGGCGTGGCATTGGGCTGGGAGGGCTACAGAGGGTGACTGTCCCTTTCTACTAACGTGTTTCTATAACATCTAATGTGTTCATCATAAGTACGTATCACTTCTATAATTAGGGGAAAAAATAAGATTTTTTTTTTAACTAAGAAGAAGGAAAAATGTTGGTTTTTCAGCCCTCCCCATACACATCCCAATGCTTTGTTTGGACCATTTGCAAGTTCAGGGATGAGATTTCCCCCCAGGAAGGTGTACAGAGAAGAGAGTCACAGTGAGGAGACCCCGAGAAAGGACTGGCCCCCGAGTGTACCTCTGCACGGCGGCTCCCGGAGGCAGAGGCGGCAACCCACTGCCCTTGACAGTCTGAGGGTCATACGGGGCAGGCTCGCGTGAGCGAGGGAGGGATGGAACGCCACAGGAGGGGACGAGGGAGAGCCTTGTTCCGAGAGGGAGACCCCCCACCCCAGAGGAGAGCAGGAGGCCTTGGGGTGAGCGGGGTTTGCCTTGTTTGACACCGACATGGTTCCAGAAGGCTAACCCAGTCCCACACTGCCTTCAGCAGATTTAAAGAAAGAAAGACTCTCCGATTTGCCTTCCGTAAACCTCACAGCGTCATTAGGAGGATTAAGTGAAATAGAGCGTGTGAAAAGAAGGTGGGACGTGCCCCAGAACCTGGCCAAGGGATGCCGTGACCTGATGCCTCGAGTGGTGAGGTGACTGGGCCAGGGTACCTCAGCTAGAGGGTGGCAGGCCCAGGGCTACATCCCAGAGGGCCCGACTCTAAGCCCAGCGCTCATCTCATTCCACCTGTGGGAGGGGTGGAGGACAGGCGTGTCCAGCCTAGGAAGAGGCCGTTGTTGCAGGTAGGGCCCCGAAGTCAGGACCACCCTGGGGGGGCTAAGTTGCCACACAGGAGGGAGAGATGACTTCCTAAGGCCAAGGGGCAGAGGGTGGTCCGGGGCCACCAGGCAAGCACCTGCATGGCAGCGCCTTCCCCGTCCCTTTCACCGCCCCCTCCAGCCCCCTCTGACTCAGACCAGCTGCAGTGTCGCTGGTGGGAACCTGGTGCTAGCTCCTTCTTTGCTGGGTTACCCAGGATGCTGGGAACACGCTCTGCTGCGTGCAGCCTTCTGCTCCCGGCCAGTGTGCCCAGACTTTCCGAGAGCCATCTGCAGGAACAGGGAAGGCATTCTGCTTGTGACTCTCACCAAGCCATTGAAATTCAGTGAGTGTCTCTGTCTGGGGGAGCCTGCCTCTCCCACCGTTCCTCCAGGAAGATGGTTCACCTGTCCTACGTCGCTCCCTAACCAGCACACTCCTGTCTCTTCATGCCTCCGTCTTTCACACTAAAAATGGTGATAATAACTTCTTCAGAGGTTTGTTTTAAGAACCGAATGAGATAAAACATTTATTTGGCCTGGAGCCAGGCAAAAAAGAGACACTCAGTGAGTGGTGGCTGTTCTGATCCGAACCCTCATGTTAGACAGAACAGCATGGGATTAAGTCCATGGGCTTCAGAATCAAACTGCCTGGGTTCTGGTGCAGGTTCGATCAGTTAGTTGCTGTGTGACCTTGGGAAAGTGACTTACCCTCTCTGGACTTAAATCCTTCATCTGTAAAATGGGGATAGAACAATCCTTACTTCATAGTGTAGGTATGAACGTGATATTAGTCAAACTGTGTTAAATGCTTAGCTCAGTGCCTGGCACATAGTAATGATCAATAAATGGTGACTGTTAATGTTGGCATTGTTGTGGTTGATATAGGGGCTGCAGTTGCAGGAAGACAGGAGTGGAAAGAGCTATGAGGCTGGCAAGACAGAGGCCAAAGACCTTGGCTCCAGGCCCAGCTCTGAAGTGAATGCTCAGTGAGACCTTGGACAGCTCACCCGCTCTTCCGGCTGAGCGTTTATTTCCTCATCTACAAGGGTGCTAATCAGACCCCAAGTGCATCGGGCTGTCACACAGAGTGAACGGGCAGGCACCACTGTCCTGAGAGGAGTTGTCACTATTCGGGCATGCACTGGTTCTCGGAGTGTGGTCCCCAGACCAGCAGCTTCAGCATCACCCGGGAACCTGTTAGGAATTCTCAGGCTCCACCCCAGACCTGCCGAATCAGACACTCTGGGGATGGGGACCAGCAGGCTGGTCTAACAAGCTTTCCAGTGACTCTGATGCTCACTCAAGAGGAAAGTCACGGCTGTAATGAACAGGTCAGGTCTTGTGCAGAGAGTATGTGCAGGATTAGGTGTGGAAGGACAGGGTCAGTGGGCAGGCTGGTTGGCAGGTTGGCCAGCAGGCCCTGACACCTTCACCCGGCTCTCAAGGCTCTAGATCAGTGGGTCCACCCTCGGCAGCCAGTTTCTCTTCCATTTCTTCCAACGGGAGTCTACAGCAGGGCTGACCCGTGACTAGGTCATGTGTGTATGAATGAATGAATGTTTGCACTGGGCTGCATTCTTCATGGAAAGAAAAGCACACGTGCCCAGTGGAGCAGCAAAGCGAGTGCACTGCCACTGGTTCTCAGCAGCATCCAGGGATGGGGCCCAGGGGTGTGGAGAGGGTCGGAGGTGAGTGGGACAGGTGGCGGAGGACCTTGATTGCAAGCTTGATTGTGACCCTTTGTTCTGCAGGCAATACAGGTGCTGACAGGGATCTTTATGGGAGACTGTGACAGGGGCAGGACCAGGCTATAGAAGGGCTAACCCAGGAAGGTGCAGTCTCTCTGGAGGCCTCAGATCTGCCTAGTTCTGGGGGACCCAACCCCTTAGGAGCTGAGGAGCCCTGGGGAAGGCAGCCCCTCTCGCGAGGCCACGGTTTCCTCACCTGTGGGAGGGAGGACCGTACCTCCCTCACTGGGTGGTTGTGAGGTGGCGTTGTTTCCAAATAGGAGTCAAAACCCAGTGTATCCTGCAGCTTTACTGAATTCATTGATTAGTTAAAGGAAAAAAACCCTAATGTAAGGCCGCCACTCCCCATACGTTGGCCAAGTTGACTATAAACACCTAAGGTGACCGTTGAAATAGTCAAATATCTAATTTATTAATTTAGATACACATATGCTTAAAAGCATACAATGTAAAATAATATACTAACAAGTAAATTTAGACGGATTTTTAAAAGGAAGTAAAATTGGTTTTTTCTACTTTTTACTAACTATATCCAGTAACCATTATAAACATCCAAAACTAGCATAAGTGAGGTCCCTTCATCCTGGTAAGACTTCCCGAAACAGTATCTTCTCGTTCAAAACAAACCAACATTTTCAAAATAATATGAATCTCTGGAAGACAGATATCATGCCATTTCTTCTTTCCTGAGGGGAGTTGCGTGGCCTTCATGCAGTGCCCACCACCAGTAGCGACAGCTGCCACAGGTCCGGGTGACACCATTCAGACTGCACACAGTCCTCTGTGCTTCAGAAGGACCTCACACAGACTCATCACAACCCTAGGAGGTCGGCACAATAATTCATCCCATTTTGCAGATGAGGAAACTGAGGCTTTCAGACTCACAAATCTCGCCTAAGAGCCTGGATTAGACCTCAGTTCTGTCTGACTCCAGAACCGAGCTCTTAACGGCTACCCTGCGTACCTCCTAAGCACACAGATAATGCGGAATAATCGGTGATGATTATCATCATATTATTTCCCCAAAGTGCAACTGAATAGCGTTTGAACTCCACAGGGGTCCTCAGCCGAGATGCCAACAGCAAAAGACGTGGCTGGCTGCCGTCTTCTCCCTGGCTGCCGGCAGTAGGATGGCTGCCCCGTTCCTGGCTGGTTTCCAGGCAGCCGTGTCCTTGACAGAGAGAGGTTTCCCTCAGCCCCCTCACTCACGTTCCCCTCTGCAGGACGGCCCTCCGCCTCTCTCTCCGGCTCCCATTGTTTCTCCCTGATGCACATCACCACTCGTTTCTTTCCTCCTCAGTTTAGGAGATAAGAGCGAGTAATTGTCTTTTATAGACACTGTACTGAAGCCTGTCATCACACAAAAGAAGTTTGCTAATAAAATAAATCAAAGCAGCAATGAAAATGAATGGGGAGCAAGCTTTTACAATTAGATTTGTACTTGTCTAGTGGCAGGGTGCTTCCTGGAGAAGTGTTCCACAGGAGGAAAAAGGCAGCAAGAAAAGACCTGACAGGCTGTGTTGGGAAACTCCTTTTGGTGGCACAGCAAGGCTCCCAGAGCAGGCAGCTGCATCCCCCAGGGGGGTGGGGGCTGGGAAGGGCATGGAGGGAAGAGAGCAGACGGCAGAGAGGGGCTGCAAGAATGTACTCTCCGTATTTGTCCCCATCCCGATACCATGGGGTCCCGGCCAAACACAATTCTGGCTGCTGCTGGCACTGCAGCTCCCCCTTCTGTCTGCCACCAGCTGGACTCATCTCTTAGGGGAGAGGAGAGCGCCCTTGGGCAGCCGGGCCCCAGGTGGTACCCTGTGACTACGCCCCGCCCCACCTAGCTCTGTCATTCTCCTGATCAGTTGCAGGTTCTGCCACCAAGGCAGTTAGAAAAACTACTTCATCTCTCTGAGCCTCAGTTTCTCCATTTGGGAAATCAGCCATAAGGATAAGAAAACATGATGATAAGCTAAGTGCTTCTCACAGGTTGTCTCAGGTAATCAGCAGCCTGGAGAGGTAGCAGTGACTGTCATCCCCAGGTCACAGGTGAGGAGAGTGCGGTGCCCCAGGTGAAAGCCTTGCATGAGGTCACAGCTGCACAAGGCGGCCTTGGGGCTGGAGGGCAGTGTGTGCTCATTACCCCCGCCGTGGTTGTCGTGGGTCTCAGTGACTGCTGCCTCAGCTGTGAAGGAAGGGGGAGGAGGGCCCTAAAGGTACACAGGTAGGTGACCTGGGATCCGGACCAGCTCTGGCCAGCTCCCCAGCCCGGGGCAAGTCATGACACCATTCTGTGCCTCCAGCTTTTATCATGTCCCTGCAAGGAGAGTCCCCTCCAGTCTTGGGATCGTGCCAGATAACCAGTGAACACCATGGGGGATGTTGACCACTGTGTTAGATCGGCGTTCTGAAGAGCAAGTGTGCCCCTCGATGGGCCCTTCTCAGGCTGCTCAGGTGCTCCTAAATTACCCAGGAGTTGGCAGCAGCTTTGGCTGAACAGGTGTCTGTCTCTGAAGGCAGTTCACACTCTGAGTCAGCCGGTCAGTGAATCATGTCCAGGGCAGGGAAGCCGTGGTGTAAACCCATTGTCCAAAGCCAGGACCTCCTCTGGGCTCCGGACATCCCGGGAATCTAAGGGCATTCTGGATGCCTCAAACCTCTCAGCAGATCAAGGTCACCCTGGTCCCTCAGGAAACTTCAGGCTGATGGCCAGCGTGTTCACAGCCAAAGAAACCCGAGGTCACAGCAAAGAGAAGGATTTGGAAATTGACCCTGTCTGCATAAAGCAAGGTTCCCTGCCAGGCAGAGCGGGAGACGCAGCGTCGTTAGCTAATGCGAGTTTAATACGGAGTCGAGAGAGCTGGGCGCCAGCCTAGTCAGCTGCCCAGGGACATTCAAAAATAGAGCAGGGTAAGGTGTCCCCCACCTGCCCAGCGCTCCTCCGCCTCCCAAAAGGCAGAGGCAGCCCAGCGGCGACCTGGGCAACATCCGCCAGACAAAAGCATCACTTCCACATCAATCACTTTGTATAAAGGAAGAGTTATTTTTATGGGATGCTGGCGCCTGATCAATATCTCCTGCTTTGAAAATAAACTTCTTGGCTTGGCCTTGACATTAATCTACCATCAGGAGCCCATTATCTCGAGACCAATGTTCTGTTCTACTGACTTGCTCGATTTTTTTTTCTCCCCTAAGATCAGAATATAATTGCATTTCTCCAGGCAGCACTTCCACTAATTGCAGCCCCATGCATACATATCCCCTGGGAAGCCCGGGACAGAGTACATCTCAGGTGGGATGTACAGAGCAGCGGCTGGCAGGAAGTCATGGGAGACTGAGGACCCGCAGGTGCACGAAGCAGACGAGTGGCCCTTCTAGAGCCTCTGAATTAATCTCAACATGAAGCCAAATCTCCACTATCCCACTGAGCAGTTCAAGCTGAAAAAGGCTCTTTTGCACAGAATCCAGGTTATAGGTGTTCCCATTCCTACTGCTCGTTGCCCAAATGAGGGCATATGGTAACAAGATTAATTATAATGTCCCAAATCCAGCTGTGTCCCACCATCGCCACAGTCCCCACAAACCTGAAGCCATGACTGCCTCCCAGGTCTGCCTTCCGCCAGCCTGCACCCTACAGGCTGTTCTCCACTCCACAGGCAGAGTCGTCTTTGTAAAATAGAAATTGGATTCTGTTGTCTCCCTCACTGAAGACTTTTGGTGAAGACTCCTTATTCTGCCCTGCGAGACCCTTATGATGACCCCTCTCACCTCTCTGACCTCTCCTCCTATCACTCCTTCCTTTACTCCCTCTGTTCCAGGCCTCTGGCCTCCCTACCCCAGGGCCTTTGCACTTGCTCTTCCCTCTACTTGGTCTCTCACCCCTCAGATCTTTATGTTACATTTACCTTCTCATCATTTAAGTCTCACCTCGAATATTCCCTTCTAAGTGAGGCCTTCCCTGATAGGTGGGGTAACGTAGCATCCCACAAATCCACACCCTGAGTCTATCCAGTTAACTTTGCTTAGACTTCCTTATGGCACACATCACTGTCTGAAACTATCTCCCTGTATTATTTATCTACTGCCACAGGAAAATATAATCTTAAGACAGTAATAAACAGTTAATATCTCAAAGTCTGTGTGGGTCAGGGGTCTGGGGGTGGCTTAGCAGGACAGCTCTGGCTTGGGTCTGTCGTGAGGTAGCAGTAAGGGTGTCAGCCAGGGCTGCAGTCACCTGAAGGCTTGGTCGGGCTGGGAGGATCCACAACTCAGATGGCTCGTTCACGTGGCTGGCAGGTTAGCGCTATTAGCAGGAGGCCCCAGCTCCTCACCTGGACCCCTGCACAGGGCTGCTTGAGCGTCCTCACAGCGTGGCAGCTGGCTGCCCCAGAGCGAGTGATCCCAGGGAGGGAGGTGGAAGCCACAGTCTCTCATACCATCGTTTCTGCAGTATCCTCTTGGTTACACAGGTCCGTCCTCGTGTGACGCATTTGGGAGGGAAGTGCATAAGGCACAGATACCAGGAGTCGAGGATCACCTGGAGGCTGGCCACCCCCCCCCCCGGGAGAGCAGGGACCGTGGCCGACTTATTCACCATGAATGTGCCCAGCACAATGTTTGGCATGTAGCAGATACTCCACAAATATCAGTCAAATGTATGAAATAATCATTGCAGTATGTAACATTTCTGTGACTGTGTGCCAAGAACTTTACACGCAATATCTCATCCCCTGGGCCCGCCTGACTTAATCCTTTACAGATAAGGCAACTGAGCCACAAAGCTGATCAGAGTCACAAAGCTGAATAGTGGCTGAGTCAGGATTTGAACCCAGGACTGCCGTGGAGGGTCTGTGTAGGCTGGGCCCCTCCTTGGGTGTGAGTCAATGTTGGTTGCACTTGCTAAGAATTCCCAAACTGCTGTCAGACCAGCATGCAGTCCAACTCAGGAGCTCTTTGTGACACCAGATATGGAGGGAGATGCAAGGAGAAACCTCAGGTCCCACACTGCAGCCACACCCAGCTGCATGGATCAGCACGCCAGCCTGCAGAGAAGTCAGAGCAGGGGGCTGCTGCCACTGCTCGGGGCCACCCCGCGAGAGGCTCACAGATCTAGGAGGACACTCAGCAAGTGTACAGAGCCTGTGTGCCACCTTGTCCCCTCATACCTGTGGCAGACAGCACCACAGTCTTTCCCACTGAGCCCCGATGCTGCCTTAGAATTCTTCTCAACACAGCACTCCAAGCATCAGACTCTGGAGTCAGCTAGAGCTGGGTTTACGTCCCGGCTCCACCATTTACTAACCGTGTGACCTTAGACAAGTTTCTTAGCTTCTCTGAGCCTCAGTTTCTTCATCTGTAAAATGGAGCTGTTACTTCCTACTTGAGAGGTTTTCGGATGAGGTTAAATGCAGCTGTGCGTCTGAAACTCGTAGCATAGTGTCTGGCAGTGAGTAAGCACTCGATGCCGTCAGCTATTTTTACTGCTCTTGTTAGAAATGTGTTTTCCTATGTCCCTAGTCCTGTGAACGGGGCTTTAGTGCACAGTCCGAGGTGACGCTTTCGATGAACACTCTGAGGAATGCTGGCCTTTGAGGGGGCAGTGAATTGGAGGCAGAAATATCATCGTCTCTCTCCCTTCTCCCCCTGCAGGTGTGGATGTGTGGAGGCCGCATGGAGGACATCCCCTGCTCCAGGGTGGGTCATATCTACAGGAAGTACGTGCCCTACAAGGTCCCCGCTGGAGTCAGCCTGGCCCGGGTAAGGTGGTGGCTTCCCTGGGGGCGAGGGCGTTGGCCTAGGCCCATCAGCAGAGCAGAGGCACCCAGGGCCCCAGGCCAAGTGATCCCCAGGTGTGAGGATGTGCCCCACCCCCACTCTCCAGATTAAATCCAATTTAAAAGAACTTAGTTAAAGCCCTGCTTAACCACTTATTAGCTGTGTGACCTTGGGAGAGTTGCTTAACTCCACTGAACCTGTTTCCTCTTGTTTAAAGAAAACGAATTCTTTCCAACTCTTAGCATTGCCAGGAGATGACACAGTTTCTCAAAAGCATGACGGACAATATTTTAGGTGTAGACATAGGAACATTTTTATTTTCATGTGTTTAAATTAATGTGAATTAGAAATTAATGTGCATTAATGTAGCAAACTTGTAATTTCACAGACATTATTACTTAAGATAAAGCTAAAGTCGGTGCAAAGTTAGACAGGGGGTGATTTAAAGAAACATGTTAGATAAACATTAATACAGGTGAGTGTTGTGTTTGGGAAAGCCTGAGACGGTACTGAAAAGTTCCTAGCACAGGGGCGGTTAATAAATTTCAGTGTCTTTCTCTTCTCCCCAGCCCCTGGCCACTTTCATTGCCAAAAATTATGTGTCAGACAGTTTCACTGCCCTAAATGGTTTGTATTCATCAGTGGTTGAATTAAATTCGCCACTGGCTACACATGGAAGTCTGCTAGCCAGAGTTTTGTTTATTTTTGTATTAACGATATCTCACTAAACCTTAATAATAAATTTTAAAATATGTATTTACCGTCTTGAAAAAAAAAATCAAGGTGCCCACAATAGAAAAACGAAGAGAGGGGAGGGTCCCCAGCGGGTAAAGAGGGCCGCAGGGAAGTTCGGGGGAAGCTGGAAAGATCACCGGCACAGCTTTGCCTCGTGAGACGCCCCGGACCCCTGGAGACCCCGCCCAACAGATTCCCCCACCCCAATCCCACCCCCGCCCCCACACAGCCTCTTTCTGCCCAGGCCGCTGCCTCCCCTTCCCTTGTCACCTGACAGTCGACGACGTGCGGAATTGTAGCCCCTGGGTCCTGGAAGAACCCTTGTCCTGCGATTTACGAGGAAGGCTAAGAGGCTCGAGAAGGCGGCGGGTCTCCCCAGGCTCCATCCGTGGGTAGGGAGCTGAGCTGCGGAGGCGGCAGGGCTGCCGTGGGGGGACGGCGTTGAGGGAAAAGGGAGCCGGCAGTGCCCTCTAGTGGTCGAACATTCTGCCGACAGCCGCACCAGCCATCCATGCTTGGGACAGCCCCATCGGACGCGCTGGGCCGGTTCTAGATTCAGCAGCAAAGGCAGGAATCACATTTCATCTGAAATACCATTGGCAATCCCCGAGGAAGGTGCCAGGCAGGAAGACAGGGCAGAGTCGCTCAGTAAGCCCAAGACTGCGACTCTTTCAGCTGCTAGGGATGTTGGGACCATGGGGACACCTCTGACCCCTGAGCAGGACCACTACCTTTCCCTACCCAGAGCTGTGGTTTATAAGACCTGCTTGGTAAAGAGACACTTCCACCCCCTGTGTATCCACAGATGAATTCAGTGGATAATAGCTAACTGGGGTAACAGAAAAACTTCTGTGAGTCAGGCATAGTGCGAAGCATCTTACATACTTACCTCACTTAATTCTCACTTGCTTTTACTCCTCATTTCAGAGATGAGGAAAGTGAAACATGGAGACATTAAGTAACTAGAGCCAGAATTCAAACCCACTTAGGTCTGACCTGTACCTGGCAACTGTTCCTTAAATAGCAACTGCTATTATGAGTATCAGTATTCGTGTCAGCGTCAATATTAGCGAGACTTGTGATGCTTCAGTCACAGTCCATATTGTGCAGACTCCAGGACAAACAGCCAGACAGCAGTGATGTGGCACTTCAGGAAGGACAAGCTAACCACCAGCTTGCTTGCCTCAAGAATAAGTGGCCAGTCTTAATTTGTTTACAAATTTGCTACCTCTGGGAAAGGCGTCTTAGGGAAGGCAGTAACAGAAACCACCCAAACTTGGTGAAACAAAAGTGGAGATTTATTCCAAGGATCCACGCAAATCTCTATAATCCGCGCACAAGAAGAGCAGGGAGGCCTCAGACAGGACTGGGACCTGGAACTAGGAAGGTGTTTAGCAGCAGGGACAAGAGGAGCATGCGGCGCACTGAAATCCCAGAGTCCTCTTCATGACTCTTCCAAGGGGAGATGTAATAGAATAAATGTAAAATCCTTTACTTTGGTCCAAACAGTCAGCTATACAAAAGTTCAAGATCTGGGAGAAATGGCTTATTCAACCATGTCTGGAAAATGCAATCTTCATTAAAATAGTCATTTAAATATCAATTAAAATTAAAGTATCATGTGACTTGATCCTTTAAGAATAACACTGGTGAATTTTAGCACCTTTCCTTGGTCAGATTGGCCACCCTTGCCTGTGGTTGGAGAGAAAACTCCGGTGGTTCCTCATCATCCCTGTGGCTTGAGCGGAGCAGACAGTGAGCCAGAGGACCTGGGCAGGCAGATGAGAAAGGAGAGTGGGCAGGTGTGCAGGCCCTTTCAGCTTCTCCTACGCAGTTTTAAATTACACCCAGCCTTTGTCGTGCCAGGGCCTGGCGGGGATAACACTGTTCCTGAACTGTTTTCTGACCCACCATCAACCTCGTCAGCACCCAGGAAGAACAAGGTGGTGGCAAGGAGGTTCTGTAGTTTCCTGGTCCCAGACTCAGAGCCAGCAAAAGTGAAGAGCTGGTGAATTTTGTCTTCTGTACCAAGGCCTCCCTCCTGTTGGCTTCCTTCCTCCTTGCTTAGAAGTCAGCAAACTGTTTTTGTGTAGCCCGTGAGCTAAGAATGGTTTTTACATTTTTAAATAGGGGTGAAAAATCAAAAGAATAATACTTTGTGACACATGAAAAGCAAATTTCAATGTCTATAAAGTTTTATTGGATGCAGTCACACCCATTCATTTATGTATTGTCTAGGGCTGCTTTATAGCTACATCAGAGTTGAGACCATATGGTCTGCAAAGCCTAAAATATTTACTATCTGGCCCTTTACAGAAAACATTTGCTAACTCCTGCCTTACCTTCTGCTTCTAGAGCAGTCATTTACACTGAGGTGTGAATGACTGATAACAGCCTAAAGTGCTAACTGCCCTTTACCCTTCAGAGGAAAATTTGAATTACAGTAGGGAAAAAAAACTGTGATAGAGATAAAGCCTGGAGAGCTAAATGTGGGGGGATTTCTAGCAATAGCTGGGAGTTGGAGGGAGATGTTTTGGAGCAGAGAATTGCTGCTGAACCCTGGAGGTGTGCTCTCCCAGTGCCAGCTGTCAGAGGTTCTCAGCAGGTGGTGTCTTCGTGCAGATGGAATGAGGAATTTTCATCACAGTTACACAAAAGAGCTCACTCTTTCTCTACCTCCAGGTCTGCTCACAAGATGTTCCCTCACCTGCTATCTCTATGTGCCAATAATGTGGTTGTCATTTTTTTCATTGATTATCCTTGTGCTTCATAATAAAAGTAGCAGCAACCTTGGCTCCTCAAAGGATTATTTAAAATTCCAGCTATTGCTGGCATTATACCTTTTAGTGGCAATTTATGATGTTTCTACCTTGCAACTTGGTCAGCACTCTCAGTTGAAAATGACAGAACCCAACTCAAATTGGCTTAAGCAGAAAAGGAATTTACTGGCTCATGTAACTGGAAAGTCCTAAGGTGGTTCTGGCTTCAGGTGTGGCTGGATTCAGGTGCTAAAAGGAAGGTGTTCCTCGCTCTTGCCCTCAGCTCTGCTTCATTCTGAGTTGGCTTCATCCTTGGACAGGCTTTTCTCATCGAGTGACCCAGCAGCTCTGGTTGGCATCTTAACCAGAAGATCTTACCCAGCAATCCAAGCAGAGACAGAGCAATTCTTCCCCCTTAGTTCCAGCAAAAATTCCACGGCTAATGCCAATTGATTCTGATTGACTTGGCTTAGGTCACATGCTCACTGTTGACCAATCCTGTGTCCAGGGCTGCCTGTATTCCCATTAGCTGGGCTGGATTATGTGCCTTTCCTCAAGCCACATGAAATGACGGTGAGTCCCCAAAGGAAAATCAGTGGGGGCTGTCAGTAGAAAAATAGGGGGTGGAAGATGGGCAGGCAAAACAACCGCAGTCTATTATTCAACAGTAAGTTGCAGAGTCCTTAAAACATGCATAAATAATAGAAATACAAAAGGCTTAAAACCACTGTGGGGTAGGCTCTTTGCCGCAACGTAAAATAAAGGTTGACCTCAACTTCCGGGACCCGTTACCCCCCAGCCCCTCCGAGAGCCTGACCCTTGCACCTGCCTGTCGCCCCCCAGAACCTGAAGCGCGTGGCGGAAGTGTGGATGGACGAGTACGCCGAGCACATTTACCAGCGCCGGCCGGAGTACCGGCACCTCTCCGCCGGGGACGTGGCCGCCCAGAAAAAGCTTCGCAACAGCCTGAACTGCAAGACTTTCAGGTGGTTTATGACCAAGATCGCCTGGGACCTGCCCAAGTTCTACCCGCCCGTGGAGCCCCCGGCCGCCGCCTGGGGGGAGGTGAGTGTGGAGGGCAGGGCCACGAAATTGGGGTCCACTGCGAAATGCGAGTGCGCCCCTCGGTTCACAGACAGGAAGAAAGTGCCCTGAAAGGCATAAAATGTAAAACGTTTTCCTTTCTTTCCTGGTCTCTCTCTAGCGTCATTATGGTGTTTTTCCATTTGCTATTTAATAAGTAGAAAAAATTTAAAACTTTAACTTATTAGCATGTTTTACCATTCATCTTTATATTATGCATTGCTAGTTTTAAATGCAGGGAGCTCTTCAACTCGTGTGCAGAATCGGTGAAATTTCACGATCTGTATTTCAAACATTGCACACGCGTATGTATTTCTTACCAGAACAGTGGGAACCGTTCAAAACGAAAGCAGCTGTCCTTGTTTCACTTCTGGACAAGGCACATGTTCTTCCAGCACTCTCTGCCGGCTTGCTGATGAGGGAGGAAGAGCCGAGGGAAAAGGAACCAGGGTTGCCCTGTCCTTCCCTTTCCTCCTGTCTTGGTCTCTGCTGCTTAAGTGGTTGGCTAATCCAGGGAAGTAACACAATCAAGAAGGGACATGGTGGAGCCCCTCGGTGCCACTGCCCTTATGCAGCCAGAGAAAGTTCTGCTTGGAAAGCAAAGCATGGTCTCTCAGACCTGCCAGCGCCCCCACTTAGTCATGATGTAACCCACTCAGCCTGTACTCGCTTTGAGTCTCGCTGAACCCCCATGCATGTGGGTCCCCCGGCATTCTGTGCTTGTGGGGCCTCGCAGACGCTGTATGTGAAGGCGGCAGAAAGGAACAGCGGATGCTCGTACAGCGTGTATCACCTCTGCTCACGCGTGCTCCATTGTCCCATCAGATTTCACGGACAAGTCCAGAGATAAAATTAAGAATTTTAAGACAGTGACATCAGAGCTTTAAACTAAGCACAGGGCCTTCTGAGCGAGGGACCCTGAGTGACTGCCCGTGTCACACACCATGAAGCCGGGCCTGCTGGAGGAGGCAGTCTTACCAGGGGGAGAAGACTCCATCCCCGGATCCTGGGTCTCTGAACTGAGAGGACCCACTCACTTACAGACGGATAGACTGGGGAGGCGGAGCATAAGAGTTGGCTCTTCTGTTGCAGGTGACAGAAGTCCAATTTAAAGTGAAAAGGGGGAATTTATTGATTCTCATAGGAAACTTGGCGCAAATGATGGCAGTCTCTTTTACTCCTGCTGAACTCTGCTTCCTTTTGTGTTGGCTTCACGTTGAGCATAGCAAGATGCCTTCTAGAAGCTTCAGGCTAATAAAGCCCCAGCCTGGCCAACCCAGCAGGAAGTATACGCCTTTCCCAGTGGAGCCAGCAAAGGTCCAGGAATTGAGTCTTATTCTTGGATCTGCACCAATCACTGGCCGTTGCAGGAAGAGGCAAAGCAAGGGGAGGATGGATACTGTGACTGGCCACAGGGTGGGCAGGAGCCATAGCCCCAGGGAAAATCAGAGTGTTGTCACCAGAGGAAGGAGGGACGCATGGTGGGCCAGCAGAAACACGAGAGGTGACTTGTTCAAATTCACACAGCAAGTTAGAGGGACCTTTCCTGACGAAGCTGTCTGGCAAGCCCCGCCCAGCACTGCATGAGTGTTCTAGAGGAGGTGTTGTGTTGACTTCCCCCATGAAGCTCTTCTTTCTTTACCAGTTTATTGGCTTTCTCCCCTATGTTAGTTCAAGTCCTCTGAGAAGCCAGACACCAAGATGGGATTAGATGTGCAAGAGACTTATTGGGGAAACCTGAGAGAAAAAATGAGCAGGGACCTGGAGTGAGGCTGGGAGAGCCGTCTGCCCATGATGCCCATCTGCCCTCTGGGAAGGGGAGAGGGAGGGAAGGAAGGCTAAGTAGGGAGAGTCCCAGACTCAGTGAGGCTCTAGGAAGGCTAGCCAGGTTAATGAGGAGTCTTCAAGCCAGATGTCCTGTCGGAGGAGTCCAGCATCTTCCAGAAGTGGGCCAGCCACAGTATCCCTGCCTCCCTCTGTCATTGGCTGGAAGTAGCCCAGGGGAAGCATGGCCTCCACTCGGACACAGTAGTGGGTTCAGAGCACAGCAGCTGGGCAGTCAGACTCCCTGCATTAGGACATCGGAGTGGCATGTTGTCACAGCCTCCACACTCTCCCCCAACCCCTCAAACAAAATGGGAGCAATAGCTATTAGATGGGAACTACATGATGTGTAGTTCCCAGCACCCAGCATGGTGGCCTGCCCATAATAAGTGCCAGCTATTCACGCCAGCAGCCTAGGGCTTCATGCACCCAGCCGGTGTTCTTCCTACCACACCTCACCCCCTTCATGAGACCACTGTTGTTCTTTGGATCCTGCGACCTCTTGCCATTCACCTGCCCTAAAAGGCAGGCAGTCAAAGACCCTACAGCAAAGATGTCATGTCCTTTCCTAGGGTGGTTTTCAAGGTGTGGTCCCTGGATCGCCTGGAATGGGGGTAAAATTAGATTTCTGGACCTTGAGGATCAAGTTCTCTGGGAATGGGGCCAGGGATTCCTCCTTTAACACCCCCTCACCTCCAGTCCCACATGCACCCCCACCTCGTGACGGCACACGCTCTAAGCCAGCAGAGTTTAGAGGAGCTCCTCTGTGGAGTGAGTACCCTTTACTTAGAGGCTCAGGCACTTCCACTAACCCGGGGCAGGCTTGAGTAAGTAAGTAATAATTCAGAGCTCAGCCCATCCAACATCTCTGCCTTGGTTTCCTCCTCCCACCCCAGCAGCGGCCCAGGTGGGTATCTCGAGGTGCCTCACTGGTCCTCTCTTTCCCCTCCAGCTCCGCAATGTGGGCACGGGGCTGTGCGCAGACACGAAGCATGGGGCCCTGGGCTCCCCGCTGAGGCTGGAGAGCTGCGTCCGGGGCCGCGGGGAGGCCGCCTGGAACAACATGCAGGTAAGGGCCACTCGGGGACTGGCAGCCTGCTTCTCTGTGCCATCTGCCACCTGGAGTGCTCACGTGGTCCGGGCTGGGAGGGAGAGGCCACAGGTCAACGATGAGTGACAAGTCTGACCAGTCAGCCCAGAGGGTGACTTATAAGAGCTTCCTGAACACCTTGGAAAGAGGAGTCCTTCACATTGCAATAAAATCATCAGTCTGGACTCTGATTACAGATGACGGACACTCAGCCCAAATGGCCTCCCCAAAAAGAGGGGGTTATTGGCTCATGTCACTGAAAAGCCTAGATGATGTCATCAGGATCTCTCCAGGGTCTCAACCCTGTTTCCTCTCTATTGGCTTCATTCTTAACCTGCTTTTCCCACGTGGTGGCAGCTGTGACCACCAGCAGCACAGGCTGCCAGCCCCCCATGGAAAGGCATGTCCCTTCCCAGAGTTCATGTCCCAGCTCCCTGGGGCTGTCACACAGGGGCTTTCCTGAGCCAGTTGTGGTGGGGATGTGATATAGCCCTCATATTGATCAGGCCTGGGTCACACATCCACTCCTGGAGCCTGGGGTATGGTCAGCCTCACCAGGAGGGCAGGGAGAAGAGTGAGAGAGGGCTGGTTCCCCAAGGGAGGTTATCAGAAGAATGAGGAGTGCAAGCCAGCCACACAGGAGAAGCTGCCACTCTCGAGAAACTGCATTTAGCTCTCCGAGATCCCTTCCTCCAAGCAGTTAAACCCCAATGGTAAATCACACAGCATCCACTGAATCTTGGTTGAAGGATACATTTTGAGAGTCTCCTCACTGTGGACTTTCTGGCGTTGTGGAAGGCTACGCTGATGTAAGCCTATGATGCAGTCCTCTGCAGAAGCAGAACTCAGATGGGGCGCAGACATACCCGCTGTGAGTGGACAGTGCCACCTCTCACGTGGGCCCAGTGCCCAGCCCGGCGATATCTGCCCTCCCTCTGAAATGCTTGTTGCTCTCCCTCATCCTTTCTTGATAACAATTCTTGTTAGATAGTAGCTCTCCTAGACTGATTCTTCTGACTTCTCCAAGGCAGTATGTGGCTGCTCCCCACTCCCATCTCACCCTGGGACCCCAAAAGAGACCAGGAAGAGCATGGGGCCTGGATACCATATGCCCAGGGAGCCTGGCCTCAGAACAGCCTCACTCTGTGGCAGAGAATTCACGTTAATGCCTGAGGATTCACCCAAACAAGCAACAAAATGGTGCCTGGGTGTGGCTGTGCCAGACTCCGCCCTCTGAAATGGGCAGCATGGCAGCCCAGTTGTCCCGGTGGGATCTGTATCCCTGGGGGCCCTCAAGCACCCTGACCAGAGAGCTCTAGTGAGCCTATAAAGGGAGAATTGTGAGTCTAAAATATAGGTCCTGAGCTGGAGAAGGCCCAGGAAATAAACAATTAGGAGGCAGTAGCTGGCGATACCATTCTTCCATCACCACAATGTCTACTTCTGACCGAGACGGAGTTGCAGGGACTGGTTCTACCGCCCTGCTAGAAACAACCAAAAAGCGGGCAAAATGTGTGAAACAACTATTTTCGAGAGAGTGGACATCTGCCAATGAAGGATGATAATCCTTGAGACACAGAAAGCAAGCAAGGTCAGCCCTGTGATTGTCTCAGCTTCCTTCCTTGAGAGAGTTTCTGGTCCACAAGTCAGAGAAGGGGACCTAGGGGGAGCCAGGCAGACTCCCTGAGTTGAGGAGACAGAGCTGCGAGTGCTGGAGACCAAGGTGGCTAGAATCACAAAACAGAATGTGGAGAGGAGAGAGCTGGACACAGAGAAAGGACTTCTGAGATTTAGAGTCCTCCTTGAATATTCAGCAGAGTACTGGTCAGTGCATGCATGTGAGGACACTTCCTGGGGCTGGAGAAAGAACCACCTGAGAGGATTAGAGGGACCAGTGCCTGGTGCTCACACAGGGCCAGGAATAGTGCTTGTTCTCGCTAGCCTGAGTGGAAAACACCGTGATCCTACTAAAGAAATTGTCATTGTAGTTGAAAACCTTCCCACAAAGAAAAATCCAGGCTCAGATAGACTCACTGGTAAATTCTACCAACATTTAAAGAGGAAACATTGCCAGTCCTACAAAAACTCTTCCAGAAAAGGAGGGACTACTTCCCAACTCAATTTGTGAGGCCAGCATTGCTTTAATAGCAAAACCAGACTAAGACATTATAAGAAAACCACAGACCAATATCTCTCATGAACATAGATGCAAAAGTTCTAAACAGAATTTTAGAAAATCATATCCAACAGTATCTAAAAAGGATACTATGTCATGACTAAGTGTAATTTATCCCAGGAATGCATGGTTGGTTTAACATTAGGAAATTAATCAATATGATTCACCATGTTAACAAACTGAAAAAGAAAAACCATATAATCACCTCAATACACCCAGAAAAAGCATTTGACAAAATCCAACATCCATTCCTGGTAAAAACTCTCAGCAAACCAGGAACAAAGGAAACTTCTTCAACTTGATAAAGGACATCTACAAAAAACCTGCAGCTATCATCACACTTAATGATAAAAATCTTATGCTTTCCCCCTACGATCAGGAACAAGACAGGGATTCTGACCTTATCATTTCTATTTGACACTGTACGAAAGGTTCTAATCTGTAGCAGGAAAAAGAAATAAAAGTCATCTGGATGGGAAAAGAAGGAAAACTTTATTTGCAGACTATATGATCATCTTTGTGGAAAATTCAATTGAATCTCTAAGAAGTTGTAAGATACAATAGTCAATTTTATTTTTATATATTAATAATGAAGAACCAGAAATTAAAATTAAAAACAAACATTTCATATACCAAAAAAATATGAAATACTGAAGTATATAAATGACAAAAGATGTGAAAGACCTGTACGCTGAAAACTACAAAACATTGCTGATAGAAATTAAAGAAGTTCTAAATAAATGAAGATTTATACCATGTTCATAGGTTGGAAGACTCAGTATTGATATCAGTCCTCTCCAAACCAATATATAAATTCAACACAATCCTAACATCCCAGCAGACTTTTTTGTAGAAATTGAAAAACTGATTCTAAAACTCATATGGAAATGGACAGGACCTAGAATGGGCAAAACAACTTTCAGAAAGAAGTACAAAGTTAAAAGACTAACACTACGTGATTTCAAGATACCTTATAAAGTGTCAGTAATCAAGACAGTGGTATTGACATAAAGAAAGATCAATGGAACAGAATAGAGTCCAGAAATAGACCCACACGTATATGGACAACTGATTTTTGCAGAGGTTTAAAGGCAATTCAGTGAAGAAAAAATAGTCTTTTCAACAAATGGTGCTGGAACAATTGGATATCCATATGCAAGAAAAAAGAATTTCAATACCTTATATATATATATATATATATATATATATATATATATATATATATATATACAAAATTAACTTCTATATATATACAAAATTAACTTTTGTATATATACAAAAATTAACTTTTAACTATATACAAAAATATAACTTTGTATATATACAAAAATTAACTCAAAATGGATCGTTGACCTAAACATGAAACCTAAAACAAAATCTTTTAGAAGAAAACATAGGCAAAAGCATCTGTGACCTTAGGTTAATCAATGATTTCTTAGATTCAACACCAAAAGCACAATCCATAGAAGAAAAAAATTGATGAATTAGACTTCTTCAGAATGAAAAACTTCCATTCTTTAAAAGACACTGTTGAGAAAATGGAAAGGCAAGCCACAGACTGGGAGAAAATGTTTACAAAGCATCCATCTGATAAAGGACTTGTATCTAGAATATATGAAACTCTCAAAACTCAATAAGAAAATAAAAAACCCAATTTAAAAATGGGCAAAAGATTTGTACGGACACTTTAGCAAAGAAGGTATATCGATGGCAAACACATCAAAAATGCTTAACTTCATGAGCTATTAGAGAAATGGAAATTAAAATTATAGCCTATTGAAAAGATTGACGAAACCAAGGTTGAAAGGGATGTAGATGAACTGGAACTGCACACTGCTGGTGGGAATGTAAACGGTGCAACCATTTTGGAGAACAGTTCGGCAGTTTCCCCGAAAGTTAAACATTGATCTGTCATATGATGCAGCCATTTCACTCCTACGTATTTATCCAAGAGAAAAGAAAGCATATGTCCATACAAAGACGTACACGAATGTTCATAGCAGCTTTATTAGTAATAACCAAAAACTGCAAACAACCCAGATGTCCAAGAACGGGTGAATGGATTACCATGCAGTGAAATACTACTTGCCAATGCCAAGGAATGAACTGCTGATAAATGCTATTATAACACGGATGAATCTCAGCAAAATTATGTTGGTGAAAGTAATCAGACAAAAAAAAATACATACTGTGTGATTCTTTTTATATAAAATTCTCGTAGAATAGCAAAATCTAATCTTTTTATATAAAAATCTAGAGATGAGCAAACTAATCTCTAGCGACAGAAAACATCAGTGGTTGCCTAGGGGCCTAGGGGGTGGAGAGGGACAGGAGGAAGAGATTACAAAGGGGCATGAGGACACTCTGGGGAGTGATGGATATGTTCATTACCTTGATTATGATGACAGTTTCACAGGTGTAAACATATGTCAAATGCCTCAAATTTTACACTTCGAATGTGTGCAGTTTGTCATATGCCAATTATTCTTCAATAAAGCTGCTGGAAAAAAAGCTTCTCCATCAAATGCAATATGGGGACCTAATTTGGATCCTGATTCAAACAGACTAACTGTGAAAAGAAGTTGATAAGGCAATCCAAGAACACTTGAACTCTAGACATTGGTGAAATTGAGGACTTGGCAGTAACTTTTCATTGTTATAATGGCACTTACTGAAGTATCTACACCTGACATGACACAATGTCTGGGGTTTGCTTCAAAGTAACGTGGGGGTGAGGGGAGTGTGGGGATCAAGTTGTAGCAAGATTCGCCATGAATTGGTAATTGTTGAAGCTCAGAGATTGGAACAGGTGTGGGCAATATACTCTTTTCTGGACCTCTGTGTTTAAAATTCTCTATAATTACAAAAAAAGAAAGTCCCCTAGCTTTGCTGTCCCTATCATGATGTCCCTGTGTGTGCAGGTGTTCACCTTCACCTGGAGAGAGGACATCCGGCCTGGAGACCCCCAGCACACCAAGAAGTTCTGCTTTGACGCCATCTCCCACACCAGCCCAGTCACCCTCTATGACTGTCACAGCATGAAGGGCAACCAGCTGTGGAAATACCGCAAAGTAAGCCGGGATATGTGGGGGGCACAGGGCAACCTGCTGCCTCACTCCTCCCACCAGAGCCCACTCACACATGCATTTGTTCCACAAACCTACCACGCCTGACTTTCCAGTCATTTGAGAGAAGCCAGAAATCCAGATGTTTATGTGAAATCTCTAGAATCCTAAATGTTGGCAACTGAGTCCATTTTAAAAAAAGAACACCATGAGAACCAATGAAGTTTGACTGGAGATAGGCAGTGATTAGGGCCCAGGCCCGGAAGGGCATGCTTCACTTCTGCCCACATCCCATTGGCCAGAACTCAGGCCCATGGCAAGGTCAACTGCGAGGGGCGTGGGCCATGTCTCACTATGTGTTCAGGAGGAAAGCCAGACAGGCCTGTGAGCAGCTGGCCAGTCACGGCCTCACTGCCTCGTTGCTGTTATTGCTGCTGCTCTCTGCTCGTATCCCAGTGCTGCCTGGCTGATAACCTCCCTGTTTTGCAGGACAAGACCCTGTACCACCCCGTCAGCGGCAGCTGCGTGGACTGTAGTGAAAGTGACCACAGGATCTTCATGAACACCTGTAACCCCTCCTCTCTCACCCAGCAGTGGCTGTTTGAACACACCAACTCAACAGTCTTGGAAAAATTCAATAGGAACTGAGCCCCCACGTCCCCGTGGCAGGCCTGGCGAGGTCCTCTCCAGCACTCATTACAGCCTTCTTCTCCCGCGGGAGGCAGGGCTTCCGTGGGCACCGTGATGTCAAAGGTGCTGGCCAACCAGTCCAGGGGGAAGTGGGCTCTGGAGGCTAGAGTAAGGTGTCTGCCTGTCCTGGAGGCCCTGAGCTGCCGAGGTGGGGTGGAGAACAGACCCCACAAGAGGCCCCATGAGAGAGCAGAGCCTGCTCTAACCCTGATGACATCATGGGAATCCAAGAGGGCCTTTTCAGCTTTGTCACCATGTTCCCTTGAGCATTATGCAGGACAACTGTCAGGGCAGCCCTCGGCCACCCAAAAACGGTCCTGCAAGGTTGCCTGGCCTTCAGGTGGCTTGTACGTAACGGTCCTTTAGAGAGGCAAATTTGCCTGTTTGGGGCAGCCTTGAGCACCCATGCCACTCGTCTGCAGCAGAAGGGAAGGAAGTTTTGTTCAGGGCCACTGGTTTCAGCCTTTTAGTTTTTGCCTGTTGTGGGGTAACTGCAATTACTGCCCAGCTTCTGTTCTCTGTCACAGCCACGCAGTCCAAGACCACACCTGGGGCCCGTGGAGTGTTCAGTACTGAACACTGGCCAACTGCCAGGCCTGGGGTCAGAAGCAGGACCCCCAGACATTCCTTTGCAGCCGTGGACATACGAGATATCTCCCCTTGCTCTCTGGGTACTTGAAACACCCATTTTAGTGCTCTCCAGACACAAGGACAGCACAGCCACCAGCAATTCGGGGCTGTGTTTCAGGTGGCCTTGGGCCCATGGAAAAGGCCTAGTAGAAGACCTCCGAACTAGAAATTCTGGCCAAATTTCCCTGACTGCTCAGTGCTTCCATTTCCCTCTCTCTCTCTCTTTCAGGCAATTGCCTGCCTCAAGAGAGGAACAGAGGTGCAAAGTGCTCACCTCCCAGAGTCTGGAGGCCTCCTGGGTGGACCATGGGCAAGATGCCTAGCCTCTGACCTCATCATGGTTCTAGTTCTCATATAGAACTCCAGAATTTTTAAAGAACTCTCGAATTTGATCACAAACTAGAATATACATAGGATTCTGGTATTCTGGCATCTAATAAGGATTTCTAGAATGCTGTAATTATAGGAGCCAGCTGAGTGCAATACATTCAAGGCAGCTCCCAGCCTAGAGACAATCTGTGAAATCCAAGGTTGGTGGTGTTGGGGGGAGGGGACGGGGGACCCGTGTCCATCAGCTCGTACTGGAGGCTTGGTATGACACGGTCCTCAGTGCAGACTTGACGCCCTGCAACCTCCCACCATCATCACAGCTGCAGTGGAGAAAGGAACCCAGTGTCCCACGAACACATGTACACCCAGTTCCATGCCAGTCCTTTGTGTTTACTTTTTGCTTTGTTAGTTGTTTCAGACTCCCAGAGAGCTCCCAAACTAATAGGAAGCATTTCTGTAACCAACCTGCCCCACACTGATTCAGAAATGGAAATCACATTCTACAACCTATGGCTTCCACCAGCTAGCCCAGGAAATATTTGAAATCAGTATTCCTGTTAGAATTGGGTTTCTCGATTGTGTCATTTACCAGTTAAGTAACTGAGACGTAAATCTGGGAACAGAACCGCGAATCTGCCTTTGAGATGCTGGCTGGTCTCAAGGCCATCAGTTATCTGAAGGAGAAATAAACGCTCCTGACCACTGCCACTCCGATTAAGCGTGCAGCTGGCAAAGCATCACTTCCACTTCTGCCCCAACACAAGCCCTGCTCTGGCCACCTGTCCACGGGAGAGGCGGCCCCTGTGCTTGTGAAGTTTGCTTGTTGATCTCTCGTATCTTTTCCAAACGAGTGCTCTGTCTGTAGAAGAGGCCCTCTGTAGGAAGGAGTCAAAAGATGAGGCCCCTTGCAGAATCTAGGATAAGAAGAGCATTGCAATTTGGAGAGTTGAGTTAGGATTCATCAACAGAGAGCAATGCAGCATCATTAAAATAAAACTGTGCCTTTTAAAAAGAAAAAATGCAAATGTACAGCAAATCCCTAAACTTGAACCATTTCCTAGTGCCTTGCTAGACAAAAAGGGGCAGGGTTGGGGGGAGGGGAAACGTTTTTGGTGGTGTATGCAGTTCCTACTGGATGAGTGTGTGTTTCTTAATGTCTAATTTCAAGCAGGAGATGTTGGTCCTAGAGCAGGATCTGAGATGGGAATGCCCTGCAAGGACCAGAGGCCAAAAGTTGTTCCAGTTGGTGCAGGGAACATGCCAAATTTAAAAGGGCAGCTGGACAACTCGTTTAGTCCATGGACTAGAAAGACCTCAGTGGCCCCTAGGAGAGGACTCTGGAGGCCATGTCTGCAGTCCCCCCTCCCAGCCTCCAGATGGAGTGTGGAGCACTGGCTAGATTTCCAAATGGTCCCACTCCAAGTAGGTGACAAGTGTTCTCGGCAAGACCAGGACTCGTGCTGAAAGCAGGAGCAGCAGCAAGCAGCCTTCAGCCTTCCTCTTCCCCATCCTTTGGTTCTCCTTTGGAGTCTGGTTTTGCACCCTCCATAAGGGATGGGCAGGTCCTCTGAGCACTCTGGCATTTGTAATTGCTGAGCCCACGTGTGTAAGTGCTGGGATTTGACAAAGTGTGTAATGGGGGAAGGAGGGAGAGAAGTTCATTGCTTAGCTGACCAACTGACTGATTGCCCATACTGGCCACTCATTGTTTTGGCCTCATTTTTGAAAACCACCTCTCTCAAGGATTCAGGTTCCTGCTCACACCCCCAGCTGATGCTCAGTAAAACAGCCAGGAGCCTGTGGAGGTGCTATCAGCCGGGTCATGGGTGAGAACGTGGGCCCCTTTTCCTCTAAAGCCTTTATTCTGAGCATGAGGTCACAAAGCAGGGAGTGGCTAGAAAGTATCATGACTGGGTGGCCCACCAGCAGCCTTTCCCAAGGGGAACTCCAGAAACATTTCGGAATGCCAAGCACATCTTTGCTGTAAGTACAAGGCCTTTGGAAGTGGCTAAATGTGCAGGCACGTATGTGAAAAGCCATTCCACCCTGTGCCTCCAATTGGAGCTTTCAACTTGTAGAACAGCCCAGGAGCTGTTGATTCTCCCTTTTAGGAAGAAATAGCTCAGAGGCAGAATGGAGTCCATCCACAGAAAAGGTCTGACGGGGATGACATTAGGTCCAGGGGAGAAAGAGCAGTTCTTGTTGAAGATGTAGCATATGGATTCCCAAAGTCCACGTTATATTCACTTTTCAAACCTCCTACCTGTTGAATTTCTTTTTCTCCTTAAGAAACAGGTGATGTCTTTGAAAATGGCTCCATATTTCTGTGTATCTCCATTTTTTAGTCTCTGGAGTCTCAAAGAGTGGCAAAGCACTTGTCAGTAATAGCTGAGAGATCTGGATTCCTTGCTTCAACCCATAGTTTGTACAGATTGGGTGATCTTTTCTAATTCCTAGGAGGCAATGCGTTTTTAATGTTTTCTGAAGATATCTCAGTGTGAGAGAGGAGCAGAAAGTTCTTTTCTGCTTTCAACTGATGCTCTTTGTGAAAATCCAAGTAATATTTTAGTTCAAACTTGATCTTGAGCCAAGGCCCACTGCCACCTCTGGGGTGGAAGTTGGACCTGCATTCCAAGTGACTAGATCCTCTCAACATCCGCTTCCAAAATGGTTTTGATTCAGCTGTGCCAGGCAACAGGGTGGGGCTCCTGCTCTGTTATTGGCTTGAAGACTGGGATCCCAAAGGGATTGTGGGCAGGGAAGATTTGAGAAGTCAGACTGGGATTCCATAGAGAAAGCTCAAGACCACCAACCTCTCTTCTCCTGCCTGGAAAAGTGAGCCTTTGTGAAGAACTGACTTACTATGTACAATTGTGACTGTGATTGTTGTTGAGTAAACCTCCAGACTTTCTCTAGCTTGGTCTCTGGTTGACGCTTTGTCGTGCGTCGTTCTCCATTCCGTCATTCCCCACATGTTCATTGAGCACCTGCTGGGTACCCAGGCCCTCTGCTGGGTGCTGATCAGATCCCCAACAGCCATCATTCTAGAGAGGAAGGCAGATCTCAAACAACTAACCAAGATGATGTCAGATGTGACCAGGGAGGATATAAAACAAGAATTTTAGAGACTGGGCGGGGCAGGGGAGGGATCAGCATAGGTAAGATGGTCAGGGAATGCCTCTCTGTGAGAGCTGAAAGACATGAGGGAGTGTGAGCAAGAGGCAGTTTGGGGGAGAGAGTTCCAGGCAAGGGGAACCACTAGTGCAAAGTTCCTGAGGCAAGGAGTCCCGGTGTTGGAGGCATAGAAAGAGGTGAGCCCAGAGTTAGGTGGGATAGCCCACCAAGGGTCTTACAGACTACACCCAGGAGTGATGGATTTCAGGAAGGCCGTGACACTATGAAGTAAGCTTAGATCATTTCTGATGCTCACCCATCAGCCGTTAAGTCTCTACTTACCAAAACATCGTGATGCTCTTGAGTATTAGATTCGTGTAATACCATGTGGCGGAAAGAGTGCTGGTTGGCCTGGCTCTGCCAAAGACTCAGTGAGATCTTGTGCAAATCCTGCCCCCTATGTAGACTTCAGTATTCTGCAGTAAAATGAGAGGGATGATGCTCCCAGTTCCACCCCGCGGTCCTCTGGTTGAGTGTTGGTGTGAGGCTGCAGGTGAGCATGAGCAGAAGCTGCCTGCTGGTGCTGTCTCTTGGGGCCCACCAGAGGGCGCCATGGACCACGGCTTGGAGAAAGCTGATTAACAATCAGGGGGAATCTATTCCCTGGCCACCTGGCAGCTTGAGCCCTGGAGCCAGAGTTGATACTTTGTAACTTACATTGTTTTTTGTTTGAAAAGTCTTTTCCCGCCCATGAATATGATAATTTTCCATCTATGTTTCTAAGTTTTAATTGTTCCTTAAATACGATTAAACTCTTACTAGGAAAAAAAAAGAAAAGAGGGAAGAACATTCCAGGTGTAGGGGCAGTTTCGGCAAAGACCCTGTGGAGGGAGCATGACAGGTATGAGCAGCCGGGGAGAGGAGGAGAGACGAGGAGCGTGTAAGCAGAAGCCAGACCCTGCAGGGCCTTGTGTGCCATGATAAGGAGTCTCCATCCTTATTTTAAAAGCAGTGGGAACCATCAGAGTTTTAAACCGGGCAGAGTGAGAGCAGCATCTGACGTGCCCTCAGCCGATGTTGAGAGCCGAGAATGACCTGCTGCAGGTGCCAGCACATAGGGCACCCAGGGCTACAGAGAAACAAATCCAGGCAGAGTCACCGACCGCTGGGAGGAAAGGTCCCTCCTCCCTGGAGCAGGCGGAGGACAGGGGAAGATTACATTTCTTGCTCGTCTTAGCTCCCTCCCAAGCCCTCAAGCAAGTCCAAGGTGTCTAAAGCACTTGGCCAGACGCAAGGAGGGAGCCAGACGCGGGGCGGGGGGGGGGTGGGGCATGCTTATCAGAAGCAGATTCAGAGAACTTGCCAATTTGCTCCAAGTTTTGGATCCTCTTTTTCTCTGTATTTAGTTGGGAATGGGGCTTTGGGGCTCCTGGCACTTAGTAAGAGCTCAGTAAGTATTTAATGTGTGGACAAATGGATGAATAAAATAGTGTCAGATTACATTTGAGGCCTTTTTTTCTTCCACTCAGCCCACAGATCTGATGGATTCTGGCAGAGAGTGCTTCTACATTTGCTGTCCGCTCTGTGCCCTTGAGAAAGTCCCTTCCCCTCCTGACAGTGGGGAGAAGGGGAGCATATTAGATAATGGTCAGCCTGGACTCTTGTAGTTCTACAAATCTGGCATCTAGTATTTTGCAATGGCCTGATCTTGTTAAGGATTTATTTTCTAAGTTCAGCTGGGGATGGGAGTGGGACCCCCCCTCCCAGTTCTATTGTTGGTGTCTCCCACCTTAAGTTTCTGGGGTTTTGCTGGAGTGGGTCCAGGATTCAGTATCCAAAGCTTCCCTCCTGCAGCTGCTCACAGCTCTGCCGACCTCTGGCCTCAGGCGGCTGGCTCCTCTTTTGTTCGCCCTTGACGCCTGGGCCGCCTGGCTTGGCAATACCTGGGATCCATGATGGTGCCCCAGAGCAACCTGAGTTCTAACCTGCAAGTCTGACTTGATTCAGCACTGGCAGGGTGATGGCCCTTGGTGCACTCACTCATTCACACACACAACACCATAGAAATAAAAGAACACACAGTGAACCATCAGAAATACGGGTTTCTTAGCAACTTTACAGCCTTTGTTCATGAGCTACTTGGAATTGAAGTAGCTGATCTCCTGCCACCTCCTCCCTGGGGATGGGGAGAAGGGGGTGGTAGGTCTGCCTTTGCTGGAGCTGAGAGCTGAGCTCCCCACCATTGGCCTATCAGTCAGCCTGGGAAGCTGAGGCCCGAATTCTAGGATTGTCCACGTTCTGGGAAAAGTCCCTGCTACACTTTCTTCACAGCTACAGTTGTGGAATCGCAAGGCTTGGTAATTCAATCAACAAACACACACTGAAACATGTGCTGTGAGCCTGTGGTGGTCTGTGCTCTGTGCCCCATAGTGGCTGGTCCCAGCTCTGTCCTGGGCCCTGGAAATACAGAGGTGACTAAGGGATGATCTGCGACCTCCATAGCCTAGTGATGAGAACAGACACGGACCCAGACAGGTAAGAAGAGAAGCACTTGATCACCGCAGCTCTGTTTGTAACTTTACTCCAGGCCGTTAGAATAAAACCCAAACTTCTTAGCCACGCCCAAAAGGTCCTTCGGGGCTGGTCCGTGCCTGCTTCTCCATCACCTCTCCAACAGGGTTCAGGTGCCCATACAGGCCAAGGCTTTCTCACCTCCAGACCCCCTCTGGTCCCTCTGCTTGGAATGTTCTCCCTCTGCTTGGCAGCTTCTTTTCATCCTGTAGGTCCCAGCAGAACTGCCACCTCCTCCAAGAGGCTTCCTCAACCACCCTATCAAGAATAGACACCCCCCACATCATCCTCTCTCATTCTCAGCACCTGGGTAGCTCCCTTCCTGGCACTTATCCTGATACACAGCTCATCCTCATTATTCACAGCAGTTATGGGCTATAAAGTCACGTGAACACGGAATTAGCGAAGACCGAACCGCTGCTCCTAGGGGAGGACAGTGTTACTTTCCTGTGAACCTCATTAACATTGAACCCCTGGCCAACAACACCATGAACCTCAATGAAACTTATCTAACCCATACGTGTTCTCTGTAAGGCGTCTCTTAGTGCCTGGGAACACAACACAGCATCTCAGCACTATGCTGGAGGGCATTTTAAACCAAATCACCAACAAAAATATGAAAAATGTGGCATTAAATAGACCGCAAAAAGGACACTTGCTTACAGCATGGGAGCTGAACTGACCTCAACGGGGAACATGCGCAATGGGTGACAAACGGGTCACCACTCTACACATGCACATGCCCACAAGGGACCCGGAAGGTGCCGCGAGTATCGGTTTTGAGGTTACAAATACATTTTAGTGAGTAGGCATATTTGCAAATACGGTCAGTGAATAATGAGGATTATTTTAATTATTATTAATTATTTTATCTATTCGTTTGTCTACCTGTTTAATGTCTTTCTCCTCCACTTGACTTTAGGAAGGCAAGGCTCTTTCTGTACCATCCACCATCTTGTCCCCAGCTCTTAGCAGAACTGATTTGGACCTCAGAAATTGTTAAGCTGCTGATGAACCAACCGTCTACTTCTGGAATTTTAGTTTTGTGAAATTTATTAATAATTCTTACTATTTATATCACCATTTGCTGCATATTTGGTTAAGGCCAAAATAAAACAACTTTCCAGGGCTGACTTCTCCTGACCAAACTCACGAAAGACTGATATACACATCAAAAGTTGTCAATTTTTTCATGGGCATTAGAATTTTCCAGTGACCCAAATAATTATGTGCAGTCTCCTAGTATCACCTGACTTATTCCTTAGGAGAAGTTTGGTGATCTAGCATTAAACAAAGGAGACGTGGAGAGGCTAGTGATCTTTTGCCTCCCCATGGCAGAGTACTAGACATAGGCCGCTACTTCTGTACATAATTGGTGTCTGAAAATGTGACTAACATCAAAAGTACAAAAGCCAAACAACAAATTTATTCCGCCAACAGGGCACATCTGTTCCTAGGGGATAAAAAATGGTGTAACATTTCCAGTACTTTTGGACACAATCTTTGATGATATATTTCCTGCCTTTCCTGGTATATCTTCAATTTGATTATTTTCCTTCACTAATCAAAAAACAGGCCTAAGAACATCGAGTGGAGGCTAAAGATTCATCCCTTTCAACCAATCTAATGATTTCTATCTTTATGTCAATTATAAAGAGTTAACGATACACATACTTCCTTTATTGAGATATAATTCACCCATTTAAAGTATATAAATTCAGTGTTCTTAGTATATTCACAAGGTTGTGCAACCATCACCACTTCCTAATTCCAGAATGTTTTTGCTTGCCCCAAAAGAAATCCCGTACCCATTAGCAGTTACTCCCCACCCCAACCTCCCCAGTCCCTCAGCTGCATAACTGCTAATCTTTCTGTCTATGAATTTGCCTTTTCTGTATATTTCACATAAATGGAATCATATAATGTGTGGCCTTTTGTGTCTGGCTTTCGCTTAGCATAATATTTTCAAGATTCATCCATGTTGTAGCATGTATCAGTACTTTGTTCCTTTTTCTTGCAGAATAATATTCCATTGTATGGATATACCACATTTTGTTTTTCCATTCATCAGTTGATGGACATTTGGGTTGCTTCCACCTTTTGGATAATAGCCAAAAGGTGGAAGCAACCCAATAATGCTGCTCTGAGCATTCACGTTCAGGGTTGTGTGGACATACATTTTCATTTCTCTTGGGTAGGTACCTGAGGGTGGAATTGCTAGGTCATATGGTAACTCTATGTTTAACATTCTGAGGAACTGCTCAAGTGTTTTCCAAAGTAGCTGCACTATTTTTGCGTTCCTACCAGCAGTATTCGGGTTTCGGTTCTCCACATCCTCACCAATACTTGCTATTATCTGTCTTATTGACTACAGCCATCCTAGTGGGTGTGAAGTAATATCTCATTGTGGTTTTGATTTACATTTCCCTAATGATTGGTGATGCTGAGTATCTTTTCATGTGCTTATTGGCCATTTGTATATCTTCTTTGAAGAAATGTCTATTCAAACCCTTTGCACACTTTTTAATTGGCTTGTCTTTTTATTACTGAATTGTAAGAGTTCACTATGTAATCTGAATACAAGTCCCTTATCAGATACATGATTTGCAAACATTTTCTCCTATTCTGTAGGTTGTCTTTTCACTTTCTGTTTTTTCGTTTGTTTTTTTTTTAACAGTTACATTTTGTGTGTGTGTGTGCTGGGAAAGATTAGCCCCGAGCTAATATCTGTTGCCAATCTTCTTCTTTTTTTCTTTCCCCTCCCCAACGCCCTAGCACAAAGTTGTATATTCTAGTTGTAGGTCCTTCTAGTTCTTCTATGTGAGACACTGCTGCAGCATGGCTACTGACAGACGAATGGTGTGGTTCCGTACCCTGAACCAAACCTGGGCTGCCGAAGCAGAGCACACTGAACTTTAATCACTAGACCATCAGGTCTGGCTCTCACTTTCTTGATATACACATGCTTCTTATCACTATTATATTTTTCCATTTACAAATTTTATAAAATGAGGTTAAGATGCAATAAAATAATCAAGTACTTTCCCAATCATTGCTGTGCAGATGGATTTGGAGACCACCTATGTGGAAACTGAACAACTGGCAGATAAGCAGTACCACCCTGCCATCTTGGAATATGATGTCTCCTTCCCTAACATGCAGATATCTGAATTCGGGGTACAATGGGAAGCTTAGCGGTGTCAGCATGTAATGGATGAAATAATAACTACCACTTACTGGGCATTTACTATATGCAAGACACTGTGCTAAGTGCTTTACATGATCACATTGATCCTCATAATAGCCTATAAGACAAGTACTATTATTATCCCATTTTACAGATGAAGAAAACTGAGGCTCATGTAGTTTAAGTAAGTTGTCAATGGTCCTACAGCTAGTAAAGTGGCACAGCTGGGATCCAAACCAAGTGCTTCTGAGCCCAGAGCCTTTGCTCTTTTCCACAGTGCCAAGAACTACAGTGCCTCTCACAGGCTAGACTGCAGACCAGGGCCAGAGCCAGAGGAAGCTTTCACAGGTCCTCTGTGGAATGAAGGAAATAAGGACAATGTGGGTTTTTCATGAAGCTAAATGTATTCCATTTAAATGACTGTCCTTTATTCTGTGATTCTTCCTACTTTTTTGGTATTCCATATTTCCTACTTAATAACAGTACCAAAAGATGGTATTTGTCTTATTATTATTATAAAAGAAATATAGGGATAATAGTAAAATATCCAAATAGGAAAAAGGGTTATAAAATTTAAATTCTTCCTACCTTTGCTCTCCTGACCTGCAGTCCCCACCACATGGGCAACCATATTTACTAATTTCTTGTGTATCCTTAATATGTGTGTATAAAATTTTTAAGAAATACAATGGCGTTTACACTCTATATACTGCTTTGTGTCTTTTTCTTTTTTTTTTTACTTAATAAATATCTTGGTATAGTTGGGTATATGTAAACTAGTTTATTGAAAAACATGCTTACTGAGTCCCTACTCTGTTAGCCACCAGGATTGGAGAATTAGTGTTGTATGCACTGGAGCCACAGCAACAAACCAGACAGACATGGTCCCTGCCTTCATGGAGCTTATATTGTAATGAGAGAGATGGTCGCACAACAAAAGTAATAATAAAATAGAATAATTGCATATTGTGATGAATGCTAATAAGAAAAGACACTGAATAGAGCATAGTGATTCGCAGGGATGGGGGAGACCAACTCCTTTTAATCAGAGAGGACTCTTTGGGGAAGTGACATTTAAATTAAGACTTGAATGATGGAGCCAGCCATGGGAAGAGCAGGTGGAACAGCATTCCAGGCAAATGCCAAGACCTCAAGGTAGGAAGGAGCTTGGCTTATTTGAGGAACTTAAGGAAGAATAACAACCAGAGCTGAGGCGTGGGGGACAGGGTGAGGAGGTGACGAGGGCGCTGTCAGAATGCACTGGGAAGCTGGCGGGGGGCTTTGAAGAGGGTATGGCATGGTCTGGTGTGTGTAGACACTCCCTGTGGAAAGAGTGCTTTAGGGACCAGCTCAGTGAAAAAGCATCTCATCTTTTGGTGGTGGCCTGGGCTGGGCGCAGACCATAGAAAATGAAGCAAAGGGGACAGATTGTAAATGTCTATTGGAAATAGAAGAAAGGTCCTCGATGATGAGTCGACTTGGAATGGGGTGAGAGGAAGGGAGACTCAAGGGTGGTAGGGGTTGCAGTTTATGGATTTGGGTGTCAGAGAAGGTTAGAACTTAAACATGTTGGTCTGAGATGCTTCTGGAGCATTCCAAGCAAAGAGGTGAATGATGCTATCTGAATCTCAGAGGAGAGGTCTCAGCTAGAACTATAAAGTTGGGGGGTTATCGACCTGTAATTTTAAATATCTGGGGGTAGATTTGGGTGTGGAAAAGAATGTTACAGTTACTGACTCAAGTTGCCCATTTTAAAACCTAGCTTGTCTTAAAGGCTTTAAGTTCAATTTACGAATCTTGTTATTCCATTATAAATCTAGTAATTTTTCATTTAAAGATAAGGACAATCACTTTCACTTGTTCTTTGATTACTGTTGAATTAATTCTTAAGTTCGGCAGATTCAGTTCTCCTTAAACATTTAACATACTTACAGCCTTAATTAATCAAATTTCCTTAGACAGTTCAGACTACAATTACAAATTTAATATGCCTGATTTTTTTCAAACACTTTAAATGCCCAACACGGCAGACTTATAAAGCTAAAAAGCAAGATCTTTCTAAGCACTCAAGCAATTGCTGTAAATTAATTATCTAAACTTATAAATGTAGCAAATCAGATTCTCCTGGCCATTTCAAGAATCTTAAATCCTACACAGAGCAGAACAAGGATCACAGAAGCTTTTCTCCTGTATTCATTTCTTCATTTTCTGAATATCTATTTGTATTTCCTCTCTGAAGTTACAGATTTACTCCCCCAGCAAAAGGATCAGAATTTTTTCCATATATTGCTATTTAGAACCAATCTACACAATAACATGAGGAAAGCTTATGATAAAGCATTCCTTGAAGACAGACTACAAAATTGTGCCTAAAAGATAGTTAAAAGCACCACCCCCCCCAAAATACATAGAGACTGGGGGTATCAGTCTGGATCCAATTAGGAAAGAGAAACCACACAGTAATTTGAACAGGGAAAGATTTATTAATTATAACAGGGGACTTTAGTAACTAGGCATTGCCTAGTAAGAAGTAAAAAGAACTCCAACGAATACAGGAATAGCAGATATGAGGAGCAGCCAGTCCCCCTAGGGCTGAGATAGAGCACCCAAGGAAAAGGCCCCCCCCACCCCCCTAGGAGCAGTGCCTGGGGAAGGTGGTGCTGAAGAAGCTGTGTGTACTGCAGTAGCCTGGCGCTGGATGCAAATGCCACTTTGAAAAAGTATCTAAGTGCAATATATATCTGGGAAATGTACAACTTTTATCCATACCAATCAGCTTTGGAACCAACATCATACATTGCCTTGCACAGACACCCAGCTGTTTCTTTGTATATGTCTGAGTTCTCCTGCTACAAGATATTCTCTTTTAGGGCAGAATTACTTTTCATCCTCCTCCTGTGGCCAACCCTGAAATGAGTATACACAATAATTTACTTTGAATATATGAACTCTGAAGGAGGAATCCTATTAAACTGTGCCTTTTTTCCATTAATTTTTTTTCTCTATTTTTTTCCAACTGCAAAAGCAATGAATGTTTATTGGGGGAAAATGCAAAGGTAGAATAAAAGGAGAAAAATATCAAAATATCTCCACTACCCAGAAATAATTACTATTAGTACTTTGGTATATTTCTTATGCACAAACAGTTGTTTTTCTTTTTTCTTGTCTTTTTTTAAACATAGATGTACACACATCATATCCCATATGCAATTTTATATCCTGCATTTTTAACTTAACATAAATAAAGCATTTTTCTGACTCATCATCAACTCTTTGTTGAAGAGTCAATGTTGAATTATTATATATAGAAATTTATAGAAAATTGATGTTGAAACTACCTATGATGTTGAAAACATCATAAATGTTTTCTGCAAATATCTCATTCTGAAGATGTCAAAGTAGTTTACTTAACCACGTCCCCTGTGGAACTTTTAGCTTCTTTATTTTTCCTATTATAAATAATCCCATAATGAACACTGCTGTGTTTAAAATTTTCTCAGCTAGGCCAATTTCCTAAAATGGCTGTCCCATCTGTGAAATTACTAGGCTAGAGGATACAAATACTTTTAAGGCCACTGAGGAAAATTTAAGATCACAGGGCATCTGCTTCTAAACATGGAAAGTGGTAGCTTTCCCTTTTTCAGCAGGACACAAACCAAAAGCCTCTTCAATGCCACCTAGTACTACCAAAATAGGTACACGTGCTCACCTAACGCTCCCCGCCCCCGCCACGCCCCTCCCCCCTAGAAAATGCTACCCAGCCCTAAATGATTGCATGACCGCATGACACTGGGCTAGTCCTTTAGGACCTTTGGCCCTCATTTGTCTCCAAGCTGCCCAGGGGAGGGGTGGCCTGATTAGGGGTACTAGACTAGAGGATTTCCCTACGGTCTTACTGGGTGTGTGTCACGCCCTGGACCCCGAACGCCAAGCTCCGGGGCTTGGCAGGGCGCGGTCACCTAGCGAGTAGAACCGGAGGCTTAAAGCAATGGAAGCTACAGTTTACAGATCTCCAGGGAGGGCCCAAGACTCGGCAAGCCCTTCCTCACGCCAAGATTGACCCTTGGTCCTCCACCCCCAGCCTTTTCTCCATCTCCTCCGCAGCTCCCCTCTTGCCCACGGTTCACCTAGTCCACCCTCCAAACCTTATCCCGACTTCCGATTCTTCCCAGCGGAGGGGTCACCCAAGCCCCTGGGGGTCCTTTCCCCCTCCCCTTCTCTTTCCGCGCCGACCAAACCATCCCCAGTCCCCACAGTCTGGGGTCTCCGCCACCCTCAAGCATCCTACTACCTTGCAAGCCCCGCCATGAGACCCCCATCATCTCCTCTGCACGTCTTTCCTCGTAGCTGTACGGGATTGTCCCTCTGTCTTTCCCACCATGACTGGCTTTCTGTCCTGTTTCACCCACCCTACCTCCCACCAGTCTGCGGGTCCTCTGGCCCTGGTCCTTCCGTTTTACCCGTCTGTCCCTCTCATTACTGTACCTCTATTCCCTTTAGGTTCCCCCTCACATGCTCCTCCCCACGTCTGTTCCTCTGCGCCCCCGCCCACGTCTGTACTTCTGTCCCCCCCCCCCCGAATGTGATCCTCTGTTCCCGGGGTCTGGCCCTCTGTCCACTCAGGCCCCTGCTCACCGTCCCTCCCCGGGCGGGCAGAGTCTGCAGCCCCGTTCCCCTCCCTCACCCAGGGAACTCTTCCCTGTTCCACTTTCTCTACTTTGAACCCATCCCAGCAGAGTCCAGGAAGTAGCCAGGCGCCGGAGACTGGCGGCTATCGCGCCCAATGGGGTGCGCCAGCGGCGGCGGCGGCCCCACCCAGAGAGCGAGCACTGCCAATGGGTGCGCGGAGGCGGGACTTCCGCTGTCCCAAGGAGGGCGGGGGGAGCGAACTGTTGTGGTGCGGAGCGTTGGGCGGGCGGCGGCCGGGCGGCCCAGGGGCTGCCGCGGGACTCGGGGCGCAGCCGAGCGGCTGTGGGGGTGGGGCGGGCCGGACGCGCCGCGGGGCCCGGGCGCCGCGGGTTCGAGGCCGGGCCCCGCGCGGGGAGGCCGCGCCACCCCGGGGGATCTGCCCGGCGGCGAGTTTGCCCCGCAGCCGAAAGAAGGCGGGAGCTGGCGGGGGCCCTCGAAACCTCCTGGCAGCCCGGGCCCGGAGTCCCCGGGGAGCGGCCGCTTCCTGGGACGCCCTCCTGGACGCCCCCGCCGAAGGGTAGCGGTTCTGGGCCCCCGGCCGAAGGCGCCTCCGGGTGACCCTCGGCGGGGCCCTGCGAGCCGCAAGAGCCGACCCCGGGGCCTCGAGCGGGGAGGAAGGGGCTTTCCGGAGACGCGGGGCCCGGGGCCGAAGGAGCCGGAGCGCGGCGGAGCGGAGCCGGGCCTCCCGGGCGCGGGGCAGGGCAGCGCCTCGGCTGGAGACGGACTCGGGGACCCTCGGGTGCGGGGGCCTCGGCGAGCTGCCCTCGGGGGAGCGCGGCCGCGGAGTGGCCTACAGGGGACCCTCCCCCAGAGGGGCCGGCCCGGGGCGGGGAGATGAACGGCTTTAGCACCGAGGAGGACAGCCGCGAAGGGCCCCCCGCCGCCCCCGCCGCCGCCCCGGGCTACGGCCAGAGCTGCTGCCTCATCGAGGACGGCGAGCGCTGCGTCCGGCCCGCGGGCAACGCCTCCTTCAGCAAGAGAGTCCAGAAGAGCATTTCGCAGAAGAAACTCAAGCTGGACATCGACAAGAGCGTGAGTCCGCCCCGCGCCCGCCGGGCCCCGCAGCTCTCGGGCCACCCCCTCCGGCTGCCGGCCGGACTCTGGGGCCCTCCCCGCCCTGGGCCTCGCCGCCCTTTATCTGCAAACTGAGGAGTGGGACTCGGCACTTCAAAGGCCGCTTCGGCGCTGACAGGCGCTGCCTGGGATTCTGCCCAAATCCGGGAGGCTGGGGGCGGGGGGCTCCGAGGACACTGCCCGCCTGGGAAGACTTGACAACAGTTTTAGCTTGTTTCATTGGTTTAGGTATTGGAGCAGGGAAAGGGGGGTTAATTTTATTGACCCACGAAGCAGCAAGTATTGGGGAGGGGGTGATGAAGGGACCCGGCCGTTCTCCAACTTCTCCCTCCTTCTCGGAGCCCTGTTATGCCTTCAGGAAAGGAAAGGTGGCGGTTACTTCCCTGTCTGCCGCGGCCTCAGCTTCTGCAGAGGGTCACCGAGCTCGCTGCTTCGCATGCAGCTGTGAGCAAATGGGATTTTTGAAGGATGTGGCAGAAATAAGGCCAAGACCTGGTCTTGGGAGGTGGCTCTTGCAATTCGAAACGACTAGAGGGAAGAAAACCAGTTTTCTTAGGGGTAGCTTCTTTTAAAATGCCGTGGGGAGGAGGGAGGATTTAAATTTGAATAGAATTGGCCCGTGTTTTGTGCCTAATTATAGGAAAACTTTTCTTGTGTGATTTCACCTCTCCTAGTTAACAATTCTAAAGATGTGCCTATTGTCAACCAATTAAGAACTTTGTAGTTTGACATCTGTTTCTGCAAGCCTTGAGTGGCTGCCTCCTGATTAGGAACTGGAGATGAGTTAAGGGCCTATTTAATATCCAGCTAGGAGCTTAGGTGGTTAACATCTATTCTCTTTTAGGACCAAAATTTCTCCGCTGTTGGGGGAAATCAGAAATTGCTTGTTAAACCGGAAGGACGTCCACTTTTCCACTTCTGATTTTACAGTTGAAACTGAGGCCCAGAGATAGGAAGTGACAGCGCCAAAATCACACAGCACTTTAGAGGCTGGTTAATTTCTTAAACCCATTATCTGATTTACTTCCAAGCCCCATGCATAAGCCTTGATTAAACCTTTAGTGAATGAGAAGTCTTCCCCGCCCTTTCTGCGAGGCTCTTCCCTCCCACCCGCAATTGTTTTGAAAGTTAACAATTATAATACATTTGCAACTCTTGAATGGAAAGTTTTAAAATGGTTGGGGGTGAATTAGTGGCTTTCTTACCACAGATCTCCATCAATGAATGAATGAATGAAAGGAAATCATCTGAGAGCGGACAACTGGCTAGCTAGACACTAAGGTGGTCCAGATTAGGACACATGTTGAAGTGAAATGCTTAATTCTCAGACAGCAATGAATTCATCCTCTTGGAAACACTGCCCACCTTCTATATAGGTTGTTGGGAGCCTTTGCTTGAACAGCTTATAGTAATAATATTTTCCAATCCTTACAAAAAAGAAATTTCCAGTTCTTTTAAACCCTCAGGTGCTGTCAAATCTGAACAATTATGCTGCTGCAACTGGGGCTCCATTTACCACTGGAAAACCTGTGTTGAGCCATGTTGATCGTTCCAGACACACTGTCTAGAAGAGAGGCAGCCTTAGCCTAACACTAGAGTTCCCAAAATGTAGTGCTTCTGAAGGAGCAGGGATTGAGGTGGACTCACTCACAGTTTGTTTCAAGGTGGTGTTGTAGAGTCATTATTTCTGAAAGGGATTCTATTTCATTCTGACAGGCTCGGGCAGGAATTCAATTCTAAGTAACTGCTGTGTTACAAGAATTTTTAGCTGTTGCAGAAAGTGAAAAAACAACTCTAGAGCTACCACCCTCCTCCTCCACCCCCACCCCCACCCAGGCCACTGAGCTCTGAAATTTCTGAAAACCAGTATGTACTTGAAAATGGTTAAGGAGAAGTAATGACTCTGTATCTTGTAAAAAGGGTCTAGCGGAGAACCTTCTTAAATAATGTCACCCAAAATCCAACTCAGGCAGTTTAACTCATTTCATGTAGACATTGGCAGTGTTCTATGAGTTATTAAGATATAACATGCTTTCAAACATTTCTCCAATTGCTGTATTTCTGCTTTTTTCTGGAGAAAAGTGCAAGTTGAAAATAGTATAAGGAAAATGTTGGGTTAGGAAAGGACATTGCTAGGGGTCAGAAGGCCTGGGTGACCTTGGCCAGGTCATTCCCCCACTCTGGGTGGCTTCAGTTTATCCTTCTAGAAAATGAGATTGAGGCCAGTGGGGTTACACTGGTGGTTGCTTAGTTCTCTTCAATCTAGGATTCCATTATTCTAGTGTCCCAACCTGAAATCTGCCAGCCACAGCTTAGGAAGCCACCTATTCTGTCTGGTCTCCTACCAAGTCTGTCACTCTGTGAATGTGAAGAGCAACTTAATCTCTCCGAGTTCACATGTGGCACTAGCTAACAGGAGGGCCCGCTTCCTCTCAGGGATGTGGATGTGCAGTGAGTGAGCTCTCCCCTGATAAAAGATGTAGTCTGCACATCAACCAGCCGGGATTCTTCGGGACAGTGACGTGCTGTCTCTGAAAGTCCTTTGACAGAGTTGAATCTGGCAAAGCTATTCCACTTTGTAACCATGTGTAAATGGTGGCTTTTACTGGCCTAAGCTACTTTCAGATGCAAGGGGACTGCCTGTGTTGATGCAACAGCATTTATTGAACACCTGCTGTCTGCAAGACACCATCACAATATAAATAAACTTAAAACTACTCATGACTCACTAATCCAACCACATGAAAGTGATAATTCATCTGAATAAAAAGCAGTTTTCATTATTTTCTCCATGAAAAGGCCTGAATTAATTGATGCTGGTTTCCTGTCAGCTTACTTTTATCTTTAAGAATTTAAGGAATAAACTCAAATTCAGAAGTCTTTCGAGAACATTTGTGGAACATCTGTTTCAGTGTCAACAACCCCAAGTCATTTACACAGGCATTCACGTTTCTGTTAGGTTTTTGAGTGGTTCCTCCAGCCAACCCTGGTACTTACATTCTTAAATAAAAACATGTTGTTCACATCTTAGCTGCTGTTGCCGCCTTCACTTACTATAATAACTCCAGCCGGTATTAGAAAATCAGCAGTGGTATCAGCTTTTATGTGGTTCCACCTTGTGAGAATTTCTGCATCTCTTTGTGGACCAGATGTGTGGTAATGCAAGAATTATAAGTTGATACACAGGAATACAGTTTTTCAGAGAGTGGTCATCCTACAGTAGTAGCTATTGTCAATGTGAAAATAGGATGTCCCGTCTTCCCTTATCACAGTCCCCTCTTTCCTGCTCTCCTGCTCCCCGGGCAATGCATTCTAGCCCATTGTAATTTCATAACTCCTACAGGTCTGAAAATGTCACCTCACTCCCTGCTTCAAAAACCTTGGGGGACTCCGTCTTGTCTAAAGGACAGTCTAAGCTGTTCTCATCCCGTCATCCCTGACTTTCTCATCATGCTCCTACATGGGCAGTCACCACCACCTACCTGACAGTGTCTACCCTGGGCCTCCTCGCCCACACCTTCTGTCATCCTCATTTGAAACACCCTTGGCTCTTCTTCCCACCTGGAATGCTTCCTGTCGGCCTACAAATCCTCCCTCTAGTCAGGGACCTCCACCCTCACTCTCGCAGCCGCAGGGATCTCTCCCGTTGCTAAATCTGTACCATTTTTGTCTTTACCATTCAGTGGGGACTCAGTGTATAATACACTGCCCAGTGTGATGTCGGCCTTCTCTCCATGGGTTTCTTGTTCTGCAACTCAGTAGTAAACTTCTGGAAGTTATGGCCTGCATCTTGTTCTTTCTCTCGCTCTAATGCCTTGCAAAGGAGAGAAGCCCCATAATTTGACAGACACCTGTTGCTGTTTCCATGGAATTGGCAAATCTGACTTTAATCTGCTTCCCATCAGGTAAGACACCTGTATATCTGCGATTTCCACAAAAATTTCATCCAGAGTGTACGGAATAAAAGGAAGAGGAAGACAAGTGACGATGGTGGAGATTCTCCTGAGCACGACACTGACATTCCTGAGGTAAAGGTCAAAAAAAACAGCTTGAGAAAGCTCGAAGATTGGATTCTAGTCTGATACTCACCTCTGGCCTGATCTGCTTTTTGTGCTAAGAAGTAGTTTTAGTCCCCTATGTTTTGCTATGGTTTATTTGAAAAGCGAATTGTAGAATCATGGTACTATCAAATCTGAGAGCTGAAAGCTTAGAAATCGGCTGGTCTGACTGCCCTGTCATTTTACAGATGGGCACAGAGACTTGCGGTCACATGTACAGTTTGGGGCTCTGCTCCAGAGCCCTTTCCAATAGGCCATGCTGTCTTTCTTCAAGAAGCCCCTGACAAATGCTTAAATACAACCACAATGTCGGATTTTTAAAACTTGGTTTTTGCCTTTAAAGTTGGAGACAGTGTGTATGGGTTGGGGAGAGTCACTTCCTTTCTGTTTCTGGTCTGCAAAATGAAGGTGTTAAGTCGTCAATTCCTACCAGCTCTGATTTTCTGTCAGTCTGGTCCCTGGTCCAGGCTTGTTCCCCAGGATCCAACCAAAGTCAGTTACGCTGGACCAGGGTTTCTCAACCTTGGCACTGTTGCCATTTGGGGCCAGATAATTCTTTCGTTGTGGGGGCTGTCTGGTGCATTGTAGGATGTTTAGCAGCATCCCTGGATTCTACCCTCTAGTTCGTTGCCAGTCATACTACCCTGTGAGTCATGACCATCAAAAAAATGTCTCCAGACATTGCCAGATGTCCTCTGGGGGGCAAAATCATCCCCTGTTGAGAACCATTGCCCTAGACCGTGAGACCCAGGCTTCTCAATCCAGAAGGCTGCCTTTCCGTCCAGGTGCCAGTGTCTATTAAGCAAGGCTACGGGAAGGAATATTGGATTTTTCTATCTAAATTGTTTTCACTTAAGACTCAGCAAAAGAAGAACCATTTATAATGTACATTGAATATTTGACGCATGAATATTTCATAAGGCAACCGCCTGTTAGCACTCAGAGTGAAAATGACTGTGTAGGAATAGAAAGAGTAGGCGGGCCTTTGTCTGTCGATGTGGAGGAAACCTTTGAAAATACGGCCCTTTCCCTCTGCCCCTCCCTGTGTCCCCTTTTCTAGCATTGGTTTACAATATCTTTCTATTGCCTTTAGCATTATTATTATTTTGTAAAGAAATGGATGTATTCATTTTCTAAATGCTTTTCACAAAAAAAAAGGGTTTGAGGAATGTTTTGAAAAGAATGAAGGACTTTGGTCCCTCATATTGATCATTCATTTTGTTTTTAAGTGCTCTCCACCTGCCTGAAGCAAGAACATCTCTTTTAGAGGCAGGTAAAGGCAGCCCGACTTTCTGGGCCTTCAATATTTCATGACTGTGCAGCTTTCCTCTTTTCCTGTGTTAGAAAAAAGGGGGGGTCCTTTCCCCTCTGTTATCCAGTCATCTGCAGAGACCCTGACCCTGACCTGCTGATTTGTACATTCACTACAGTAGCTTTGAGCTTGCTCTGGAGGGTCGTTAAGGATTCTAATACCTGAAGGCTGAGCCTAGGAGAGAACTATTTGAGAATAACAGTACTTCCCACTGTCCTTCTTCACACCTCTCTGTTCAGTCTGCTGCCAAGCTTTGGCCTGTCTTCCTCCAGGATGTCTGTCTGGTTTTACCTTTGTTCTCCATGCTTTGTGTCCCCTCTAGCATCACCATCCCTCCAAAGCTCAGCTCCATCATCTCATTTCTGAATCACTGCTACAGCATCTCCTTCTGCCCCCATCAGTCTCCCCTACAAACCACCACTCGACCCATCTTCCTGGAACATCATCCTCTACCACCTGTGAGAGGTCCCTCTGCTTTTCAAGACATGCTACCATCCAATCTCACCTTTTAAACCCATCACGATTGCCTGTGACTCCCTAGCCCATCTATTCACCTCCTGGCTTTTTAAAACTGTGTTCATGGTCGTCTCCCTCACTTCCTACTCCAGCTCTGTTCCTCACTGCCTTTCTAAACCCTGCCTCTCCTGAGCTTAAGCTTCACTCCATCAGCCTTCTAGGACCACCCCTCCCCAGCCAGAACTTTTTCCACTGTTATTTTTGTCCTCCCAACCAGTTATTAGTACTCAGTGGACCATTTCTAGGACTTCCTTGTAGTCCTCTCATCCCCACCCGTACCTAGTGTAGTGCTCGGCACGTAGTGGGCTCTCGGTGAGTCGTGGCTGGCCCCATGGCGGATAACGTGTTCTCTCCTCTCCAGGTGGATCTGTTCCAGCTGCAGGTGAACACTCTACGGCGCTATAAACGGCACTACAAACTGCAGACCAGACCAGGCTTCAATAAGGCCCAGTTAGCAGAAGTAGGTGGACAAAACTGCACTCTGAAAAGAGAGCCAGCGCTGTGCTTCTGATGGTGACCTTGATTCTCCCTACTGCTGTGTGTCTGCTGATCATAGTCCCCTCCACAGCCCTGGAAGCAACTTCCTATTCCCTCTTTTGCACAGTTTAGAATCCCTCAGCTTTAGACCTGGAGAGGCCTTGTTTCCATAAAAGAAACCACAGCACAGAGAGAGGCAAGGCCTTGCTTGAAATCATGCCGCAGGTTGGTAGGAGAATTGACCTGGACTCTCAGGACTCCTGGTTCCAAGTCCCTAGTGTTCTTCTGTGTGCTCGTTTGTTTAAATCGTTTTACAAGATTTTTATAGATCTGGTCCTTTCTGCACATCAGGTGTGTCAGATTAATCATCCCAGAACCTTCCCTCATGTACTATAAGAACTGTTTTTCTTTGTTTTTTTCCTTGATTTCTTCTACTCTGATATTGGTAATGGAAGTATTTATTAAAATGAATGGAGCCTACGAAAGTTTTCTCCTGCCCTGAGTCCTTAACACAGTTTGGAGGGGGTGGAAAATGCTCCATTGGCCATTGTTTTAATATACTGACAGCCTAACTTAATACTTCTGTGCTGTTGGCGTTTGTGTGGGTACCCTCTCATCCTTCTTTTCTTAATGTGTTTTTCTGCCTATTGTAGAAAATTTGGAAACTGGAGAAAAGAAAAATAACAACCCTATCATCCAGAGCTAACCACGCTGTAATTCTAGTTCTCTGATTCTCTTATCTGTCCCAGCCACCTCAGTTCATTCAGAGATTTCCTTAAAGGCTCACAGCCCCATTGGTTTTTGGTCTTTCTTTTAGAGATTTCTTGCTGATCCATCATTTTTTCTTAAACCTCTCCTTTACCAGCATCTGGACAAAACATAGGAGCACACAAGCCTTTCCTACTTAAGCTAACATCACCCATTGGCAGGTATTTATCCCTGGGGGAAGGGATAGGATGAGGTGGGGCGAGAGGAGACCTGCATTCTCAGGACCTGTAAAATAGAGCAAAGCATAAAGCATATATCATAAATGATGAATTTTTCTTCAGTCTGATGTGTCAGTTATGTACTATTTAGACGCATTCTTGGGTCAGACACTCACATCTGTTCAATTGGCTGTTCATTTGACACAATTTTATTTTTTTATTATTTTTTATTTATTTATTTATTTTTTTTTGTGTGGGGAAGACCAGCCCTGAGCTAACATCTGTTGCCAATCCTCCCCTTTTTGCTGAGGAAGACTGGCCCTGGGCTAACATCCGTGCCCATCTTCCTCCACTTTATATGGGACGCCGCCACGGCATGGCTGACGAGTGGTGCGTCCTTGGGCGCCCGGGATCCGAACCCACGAACCCCGGGCTGCCAAGTGCGGACTAAACTGCTGCACCACCGGACGGCCCCCATTTGACACAATTTTAAAGAGACACTTTTCTGCCCAGTTCCAGGGCCTGAGAGGTTATGGCAGCAGCTGGCCAATCAGAGGCAGTCGCAATCTCTTCTTCCATGGGGCTTACCTGGAGATTATGCCGTGATGGACAGTTGGCTGCCACTGAAATAGAACCGCACCTTGAGAATGTTGTGGGTGAAAGTGCCACTTTTGGAAGCCTGGAAAACAAATCACCTAAACCCCTGGGAAGAAGGGCACTCTGAGTCTGCAGCACTGCAGGAAGTTCTGTAGTACTAATCATAATCCCCTCCATAGCTCTGGAAGCAACTTCCTAGTCCCTCTTTTGCACAATTTGGAATTTGTGGCCCTGATTTATGTGTGCTTTAATGGCCTTTGGTTTATTTTACCCCCTGTAGACCGTCAGCCGACACTTCAGGAACATACCCGTGAATGAAAAAGAGACCCTGGCCTACTTTATCTACATGGTAAAGAGTAACAAGAGTAGACTGGACCAGAAAGCAGAGGGCAGCAAGCAGCTGGAGTGAGGATGAAGCTCATCTTCAAGGAATGAAGTATAATGCTTAGTGCACAGGTGATATCTGCTACATTTAAGCCCATAAAGACTGTTAACTTTTATTGTAAATAAAAAAGTTTGAATGATGAATACTGTAAATCTTTTTGGTCAGGAGGATTATATTCTCATGATTCAGCATGTGTATACAAAGACTTTCTTTTAAGGCAACTACTGGACAAAAAAACAAGATCATAAAAAGAATTAAAGAAAAACTATTGCAGCATTCAACAAAGCATTAAGTCAATTCTACTGGAAATGTGGCATAAAAAATATTTTGGTAGTCACCTTGTCATACCACGCTGCCAGGTAGGGGACATAGCCCTGGACTAGCAGCGAGGTACAGTTGATGGTGGAGGTGCATGAGCAGCCCCAAGTCTGCTGGGGATGCAGACACCCCGCTTTGTTGCAAGCTTTGTCATTTATCAGCAAATCAGTTTGACACTGGTCTCCCTCATTGGCTGTGTGCCTTGTACACAGGAGGCACTCAATCAGTATTGTTGGCTAATTGAGCTGTCACTGACAGTGCCAGCCTTGTAACATCTGCTTCACACCTCTAGTTAATGAGACCTCTGCCATTTCTGTTGCTCACCACTTAACTTCTAGAGTGTGGAGGAATTCCTGATGCACCAACAAGAGGTTTCAAGTCAAACGAGGACTTCAGGGCAGTCCATGAGCCAAGCTCTATTTGTGGAGGTTCCAGAAACACTGCTGCAGAGACCCTCACAAGAGATGCAGCCCTTTGCACACCCCTCTGCACTTCACTCTCTGGGGTAAAGTTATGTATTATGACTTCAGCCATTCTCCTGGGCCATAAATGCTTTGACAAACGGAGATGTTTAGTGGTTTGGGGCTCATGTTTTCAGAAGTACTAGTCCTTAATTCACAACCACCAAGAAAGCTGCAAAGGATCATGTGATTCCTGCTCAGAAGTCCAGCTCTGGGATAGAAAGTCTGTCTAGCCTTGACTCTCTGGGCTCTCAGGGGTCAGCGGCAAATCATGGGTTTGAGCAACAAAGGTCAGTGCCATCTGATGTTCATTTTTGTGAGCAATTTGCCTCCCTTTTAGGGGGAAAGATTGCTAAAATGATTTTTTTAAGTATTAATAATTACGTGGGTTTTTTTATGTTCAAAAACTGAGATTCCTCTATCTAATTATATCAGAGCCAAAGTATCCTTTGTAAACAAAGCTTTATATCCAAAAGTATGCTTTTGCAAAATTTTCTAACCATTGTGTTGGGGGGCAGAGGGTGTGGATAGGGGGTGGGAGAAAAAGAGAAGAAAAGGACTTGGATTCTAATTTCTGACCATCTTGACATATCTTCTGTGGTCAAAAGTATCATTTTCTTACTCAGTTTTAATTCTGAGTTCTTTCTTAGGCCTTAAATAACAAAAGGAGCAGTGGACAGCCTGGCCTGGCAGGGAGTTTTAATGTCTCACAGATGGCTTAATCTGAGCATCAGCACAGAGAAGTCAGAAGGAAAATCCCCACTGAGCAGCATGGTGGAGTGTCCGGAGGTCTCCGTGCTGTGGAGCAGAGTACCGTGGTTTCTGTGCACTGGGGACAGGGCCACCACTCTCACTAAAACACAGTCTGCTCCATTGCTGCAAAGCTTCCACCAGTGTTCAAAATGCATGTCTAGCAGATTGCAGCCTTTTAAAATATATATATAAGTGAATGTACATAGAACATAGTCTAGACTATGAGGGGATCTTATTTTCATACACCTGGCTGTGGGCGGCACGGCAGGGTGCTCTCTGAGTGTTCTTAGTCATTCAGATTCAATATGTATTTAGAGATTGTCTCACCGCTTCTAGCTGAAGGATGTTGATGTGTAGACATCAAGAAGGCTCAAAGGTATGTGGCTTATATAGGTTTTTTTCCTGAGAGACTGAGTTAGAAAGGCTTTGAAGGCATCAAGCACCAAGCCTCCTTTGTCAGGAGGAGAGTTTTCTCATTGGGCTGGAGTTTGGGGGCAGATGGGAACTATATGTTAAGGCATTGGTAACCTGCTCTCCAGAAATGTCCATATCTTATTGAGAAAAAAAGTATCTTTCTGTGTTTAAACCAAAATTGTGGATGTATAGGTCATGTCACTGTTTTCTTTAATGGCAAATCTGTTTTCCCAGTTGAGAGACAGTGGTACATTTCTGTACAAGATGTGGTGTTAGGATCCATCTGTTCAAGTGTGTCTGTAAGAATGCTTTTGTTCCAAAGTGAATTCTGGGGAAACTTTCCACCTTCAGCCAGACGCTGAGCGCACTTGAGCCCCAGCCCATTTTTCCTCTCAAGAGAGGTACTTTGGGAAAGTGGAGGTTGTGGGTATATTTTCAACCTTTGAAAACATGTCAGGTGAGAGAAAAGACAAAGCTATCTGAACTTAACGTTTTTCTCGTGTGCAGAAATCTGTTCTTTCATCAAACCACTGAACCACTTGCCTTAGCCTCTTCTGCAGTTTCCCATGGTTTGATCTGTGGGCAGGAGACTTCTGCCTGTTAGAAATGGCCAGGCCCTGCAAAGCGACTCGCTCTGGCTTCAGGGAGCAGTGGGGTGTGGGGAAAGCAGTGTTCATCTTGGCTGCCTGCATTTTTACACCACCTGTCAAGGACTTGTGAGTTTCTCTCCACCCTTAACAGTTGCAACATTGCCTTCTCTCCTCTTGGTGCTCCTGGGCAAAACTGGAATTTGAAACCCAGAACTGTTATTGTCTTAAAGAGTGCGGTTCCTGCCTCAGTCCCGGCCTGGTCTTTCCTATGCCCTGAAGGTCATCGTATGGAAATGTCAGTATCCTGCCCTCCATGTTGCTTTGTTTTAAGGTTTTTCAGAAATAAGCGGACAAGCTTTATTTCAACAAACAAACTCTTAGGTTGGCACCAGCATGTGAAAAAGATCATAGCTAAATCCCATGAAAGACTGAAACCAAAGGATTCAAGACCGGTGTTGTAAAATGAAGAGGAATTTCACTTATGTATTACAGTCGCCAAGTTATTAGATGTTCCTGTCATAGCTAAATATTCACTGCTAGCCTTCCAGAGAACAGATAGTAATAATTATTTGCAGCTGGAATGTTGCATCTAACCTCAGCATTTCAGGTGTTTATTTTGTGGGAACTTTTTGTTAATATCCTGAAGGACAACTGCCTGTTTGGAGAAGGGAGAAAGTAGGAGAGGGATCTTACTGTGGGGGCCAGAGTTATTTGCTTCATGGACATCATCTGAAGGCTCTCGGTCTTTACAGTGACAAGATCTAAAAGCTGGGAAAGGACATTTAAGTAATCCAGTGCAGTCTCCCCATGGGTGCTGACATTCTGCCTACAACCGTCCCACCTAGGGATTGAGCAGTCTGGGCTTAAACACCTCTGAGGACAGAGAACTCACTACCTCCTGGAGAAGCCTGTTCTAGCTTTGTAAACCTCTGGCTTTTCTGCGTTCTCTGTAATTTCCATCTTAGTCTCTGCCCAGTGGGACCCACGCGGAACAAGGTGTTCATCTTGGCCAAGGACCTAATTGCTGGCACTGTCCCAGGGCATAGCGTTTGTCTTTTGGAAAGGAGCAGCTAGCAAATAGACACTTTGGTGTCCTGACTGTCCTCCCTCTGAGTATTGGTCCATTTAGGTCCTTGTTGGAGAATGTTGAGGGAACCCCATCAGCCCAGTTATACTCACTTGTTCTTGCTGAAGCTGATGGAGGGGGTCGGGGAGGAGGGCATGCTGTCAGCCTGCTGGCAAGTACCCTAAGACAGATGAGGCCTTAGTTCTGTGCTTGCCGCACAAAAACTGATGCTCATGTCACTTAAGAAAAATTTTAGCTAGAAGATTTAAAATTATTATCATTGCTCTGTGTGGAGTTTAAAGGTGCAATGGCTGCTGAGAGCTTGCAATTTAAGATTCCTACAAGTACTTCACACATTGTTTTTACTGGGAAAACAAAGCTTAGAAATTTAGCGGTGGGGGGCGGGGGGGACCACACGTCTCAGTGTCAGAGAAGTGACATATTTTCAAGCTGGAAAGTCCTTTAAGGTTGCTGTTGCCCAATCATTCATTTTTAGAGATGGGGAAACAAACATTCAAGACTTGCTGGAGTCACCTGGCATTATCTGGAGAGTAACCTCTCATCCTCTGGGCCCGTCCAGCGCTCGCTTTCCTCACTCTCCAACTTGCAGCGTGACTCTAGTCCAGTCTGAAGTAAGCTGCCCTCGGACTCTTGAGACCCTGCAACTGAGCAGAGGTTTTCAAGGCCGACCTGCAGAACTCAAGGTTGTGTGAAATGATTAGGAAAGCAGTCAGTTGAGTTTTGCAAAACAAATGGGAGGGGAGGACAGAACTAGCCTATAATTTAAGACCAGGGTTCAAAAGTCCTGGCAGGAGAGGTAGTATTGTCCTAGAACCCTAGTTCTCACAAAATGGGCTTGCTCTGTGATCTGTTGGTCAGACTTCTGCCTTTCAGGTGGTCCTTTGAGGCTGTGTCATTCAGTGGCCCTGCCTTGGACAGACACAGCTCTGTGGCCTTGTGATTCGCAGCCTCCCGGTCCCTGTTACTGAGCTGGGCAGTTGAACTGAAGGACAGGTGAGCTCAGATCCTGCCCTGGGAAGCATGGTGCTTTAGGGGTGCCTTTTTATTCCTTTCCTTTTATTACAGACTGTTTCCAAGTGTATGGTTTGGAAGGGTAAAGTTGATATTTTCAGGTGGAATCCAGCCCAGGACAAGGTGGAACCTTTTCTTAAGGTAGAAGTGTCTACAGTCAGTTATTTCATCTAGCTTACATCTTAAAACACTAACCCTTCAGTTACTTTCACTTAATGAACACATCTTTGCCAATGACAGAGGGTTGTATGGGATCCCTGTTTTACACGTCTGTTATCCTCTACACCCATCAGAGTGTTTTGGGGTGTGGGTTTGTTTCTTTTCCGTTTTGTAACTGCCTTATTGAAAAGCAAGTGCCCTTCCATTCCAGGCCTCCTCATATTGTACTTGTTTCCTGCCAAATTTGGGGGATCATTTGTATTTTAATTTTGTAATCTATGGCTCTGTACTGTTGAAAGGCTCTCGATTCTGTGGGGTCTCCTTAGTATATATGTGACTTTTCATGTTGCAGTATCACACAGATAGGATGGCCCAACTTTCGCTCTTAATAAACGATCTGAATGAGTAATGAGAGACACACTCTGTTATTCTCTTTGAGTCCACATAGAATTCAGACGCTTTCACTTCTGCATTAGGCCCCTGGTTGTGTAGTACGGTGACTGGTGACAGCATTCTTTCCTCCTGGCTCCAAAATCTCGCTCCTGCGCTCCTGCTTCCAATCCCAGTGCACACCAAGAGAGTTCAGATCACAGGAGTGTGGTCCTGCTCTCCCGCTCACTCGTGTGGAAAGAGATGGGTCTGACCGCCTGAGTCTGGAGCCTGAATGCTGCGTAGCACACCAGATACCCTGGGCAAATAGCTTCACTCTGGGCCTCCTGCTACCCGTCTATAAAATGAGCCCTAAGTAAACTGGCTGGAGGATTGCAAATTGAAATGCCTGCAGGGGGCGTGCTGCAAACCAGAAAACTCAAATACCTCTAAGGGCAACCTCTCCTCAGCTCCAGCCTGTTGCCATGTGGGAATGGCAGCCCTGGGGGGCCAGTTCTCGAAATTTCACAAGAGGATCTGGAAGTACAGACTTTTATATAAATGTCCCAAGGTTTAAATGTCTTAAAAACGTATCTTGAACGGCGTGGACTGGCGTTTCTTCACCTATAGTAGAGCCTCACTATTTAAGGTTGGCCCATTGTCTGAATGTTAGGAATGCAGCATCTCTGCCCCCCCCCCCCCCCACCTGCCAGCCATCTAGTGAATCGAAAGCTGCGCTTTAACAAAGTCCCTGGGCAAGTCCTGTGCTCCTGACGGGCCTGTCTGACAGCTTTATTGATGGAGGTCCCTGACACCTGGTGGGATCAAGCCCCTTGCCCAGCCGAGCCTCAGACCCAGGTCTTCCATTTCAAATCTGTCCTTAGTGCCACGTTAGCACACCTCTGTCCTTAGCAGAGTGAAAGGGAAGAAATGCAATCAGTATTTTTCTTCATCATGTTCGTTAACTAGTAGTAATACATGCTAGTTCTAAAATTTTAAAGAGCACTGAAATGTACAAAGTGCAGTTCCTCCCCTCGCCACCCTCACTCTCTCCTGTTCCACTCCGCTGTAAACGGTGTGGAGGGTGACTTTTCAGGAGGCGTTTTTGGAGGCAAGGAGGGCGGAGAGAGTCTTGGCTGTCACTGGGAGCCCACAGGATTAGTGATGGATTGCTGCTGCAGGATGCCATCATTTAGAGGACCCCTGAGTTGATGTCCTTCAGAAAACAAAGGAAGTCCCCGTTGTCATACCATGTTCTCTCTTCCCATTTGAGGTATAACCTGAGTAGTTTCTCCCACTCCTGCGTGCTGCCCTCCCATTCTTCCATATCCAACCACTGAGGGCTGCCCCCGTCCTCTAACCCCTCACACTGAACCTCAAAGAGGAACTTTGTCCCCAAGCTTTCCCAAAACTGGCTGATCCCTGCCGGAGTCAACCTCCTTTGAAGATCCACAGACATCAGTTGTGATGGAAGGATGACCCCACGTGTTAATGTACCATTAGAACAGAAGTTTCACTTGGAACCAGACACAGTTTTTTCAAAACAGACCTTTAGAATATTGAGTATCAGGTCATCTGAGGTCCAGTATTTTGAAAGTGTGGCACTTGCCACCTGCCACCCCATCAGAATCCTCTAAGAATTCTGTTACAATTCCAGGGCCCCATCCCAGAGTCTCAGAATGAAAAGCTCAGGGGCCGAATGCCAGGAATACGAGTTTTTTAATTTCCCCAGGTAAGACTTAAGCTCAATAAAGTTGAGAGGCACTAATCTGGCCCAGAGGTTTCCCAGTCCGGCAGCTTCAGCGTCATCAGGAATACTGGTTAAAAGCTCCCAGTGGGATCTACTCAATGAGAATCTTCTCAAGTGGGGCCCAGAAGACTATTTTTACAAAACCTCCTGGGGAATTTGTGTGCATATCCAGGTTTAGGAGCCAGTGAGTCCAACCCCCTAAGGCCCAGGGAGGGAAAGTAGCTGTGTTCAACTTCAGACAGTCTGAGCAAATATAGTGACATGCACAGCCACAGACACTGTTGAGATGAATCATTAGAATGGATGATCTTCAGTCTGGATAAAACCAGAATGGATTAATCCACAGTTCCTGGCATGTAGGAGAACACCATAAATACCTGGAATTGAATCTTCCATTTTGTAACAGTTGTTTAGTTGAAGGATCTTTCACGTCAAGAAAATAATAGCTATCGAGTGCAGAGTGCACACCAGACAACATGCTACCAGTTTTGCATGCACTGATTCATTCAATCTCACCACAATCATATAAAGTAGGAACCAGTATTAACTCCAGTTTATAGAGGTATAAATGCAGGCCCAGAGAGGTGGAGGAAACTGCCCAAGTAACAGTGAGAGCTAAAGGCACTCCGAGGATTGGATCCAAGGGTCACCTGGTCCTAGGGACACTTGTCAAAGCCACCATCCAAGAACTCAGGAATGCCACACTTGGAGGCAGTGCAGCCACAACAGGTACCCTGGTCCCGATCAACCAGATGTACTAAACTTTAATGAGGGAGTCCTAGAAGTCACTAAGACTCTAGTTAGGAAATTTAATAGGGTTTAATGGAGGTTAACAAGGTACATCCAACCTTCCAGCCAGGTTTTAACTTACCAGAGCGGAACAGAGATTAGCAAGCCCAGGAGGTGTAAAGGCACCTGCGTGATTTAATGGGGTTAATGAAACTGTCAGAGGTTGGCCGAGAGGGACGGAACTGGAGCATGCCGCTGTTAACGAGGCAGTCTGGTTGAGGTCAACAGACATTTATGAAACAGCTGCAGCCTGCCCTGCCCTGCCCTGGGCACCCCAGGGGGAGCAAGGAAAAGAAGGCCACAACCAACATGCCAACCCCAGTTAGTCCTGGCCTGTGGGATTCGGAATTTTACTTACTCCTTCATGCTTTTTTGGTATTGTCTAAATTGTTTATAATGGGCATGAATCATTTTCACCAAATCTATAAAATAGCAAAGCATTTTTTTAAGTGCCCTCAAAGCACTTACTCTCTGCTTGCATAGTTTAAGTTACATAGTCCTAAAACCTGTAGAAAACAGTAAGAGAAGTCAAAACAACAATAATATAGCCTTCAATTTGGGCAGCACTTAACTGTTGTAAAGGGCCGTCACCCGTTATCTCTGTGGGTTTTTGTCACACACTATGAAATAGTGATATACAAGGTCGCACTGCTCAGTGGGGAAGGCAGAGCAAATACCCTCTTCTGCCTCCCTGACTGGTGCAGTTTTCTCACTGAGCACTGCCTGTGTGACAGGTCCCCTGGTAAGTACTTTCCGTGCCTCACAACCCTGTGAAATGAGTTCCATTATTCTGTTTTATAGATGAGGAAACAGAAGTTCAGAGAGGTGAAATGCCCTGTCCAAAGTCACCAGAAGGTGGTGGGGTCTCTCTGACCCCAGAGTCCACTGTGCCCTGCTGCCTACTAACCGGATAAACTAATATCTCAGGAGAGCCTCGTTCAGAACACTGAAGAACCAGAAACAACCTATATGTCAGATAACAGGGGACTAGTTTTAAAAGTACTATACATGTGTCAAAATTGTAAAATATTTAATGACATAAAAGGATGTTCATACCAGTTTAGAAAGACTAGATATGTATACTATATATGTATATATATGAATATGAGCATATACATATGTGACTATGCATATTTATATATTATATATGTACTATATATGTATACACACACACCTGTATCTGTGACTACAGCTATGTCTGTAGGCACATCAGAGCATCCATTTACCAACTCCGAGTATAGCCACACTGTATCTGTATCTATATGATTCAGAGAAAGGGGGAAATAGGAAGGAAAAGGCTTTCTGAAAATCTAGGGAGCTTTCTGGAAGAAGAGGCTCCTAAGCAGGCCCTTGAAGGAAATGGAAGGTTGACAGGAGACAAGGGTGAGGGGAAGCCCAGGCCGGAGCAGAAAGCCTCAGATGCCAGAGGGAGCAGCTTGGACTTTGGAGTCACCAAACCTGCTATTTTAAAAAACCAAACCAAACAATGAAACACGGTCAAGAAGATGTTCGCGTGTCTGCTGCATGCCAGGCGCCTGAGGGAATCTGGAAACAGACTCTGTCCCTGGGGAGCTGGGAATTTCAGGAGTCAGTGGGCAGGGTGGAGAGTGGTCCTTCCACTGCTACAACCCGAGGATCCGTGGGAAACCTCAGAGCCTGCACCAGCCCGACTTCTGGGGGAGGAGCTGTGTGTCACGGGCGCGTGCTGTCTTCCAGAAGCCAGTGAGGCTTAGCGAGTGTAATGAGCTTAATTAAGCTAAGGCGGCTAATGAGGCTTCCTGAGGGCTCACGGCCACCAGCAAGATTGGACTCTGCTAAGGAAGCAGTGAGAGGACACCTGTGCCCAACCAGACCCCTCCAAGGATCCTGCTTAGGAGACGGGGGCATGCGGGCGTGGACCAGGCACCAGGGGAAGCAGAGCAGTCAGCTGGGCAGGGCTCAGACTCAGGCAGTCAACAAGCAACTGCCTGAAGGTGCAATTGTATCCAATGAAGCTTAGCGAAGCCAGAAGAATGAGGACTGAGGGGAGCAGTTACTGACAGGACCCCAGCCTGCCTACAGGGGTTTTTCTCAACTAGATGAAGCTGAACTTGGCTGAGCCAATTAAACAGTTCCAGGAAGGCTTCAACGGTAAGGGTGTTTCATTTCTTGTTGCAAATATCATTCTCAAATGCATACTATCGTGTTTCTATCTGGGAATATTTCTAAAGCTGAATATGAAAAAGTGATCAGGATGACATACCTGCAGGAATAATAATTATTATTTATTAAACATCTACAAAGTGCTAGACCCTGTGCTAGAATATTTATGTGTACGGTCATAATCCTCACACAAACCTCCAAAGAAGCTATTATCATCCCTAATTTTCAGATGGGGAAACTGAGGCTCAGAGAAGCTTGTTGGCTTATCCAGGGTTTTATGGTGAGTCGGAATTTGAACCCACGTCAGTGTGACTCCTCCGTGCACCCTGCAACCTCGACCACAGAGAGAAGTAGCATATCGAGTGTGGGGAGACAGAAGAGGAGTAAGAGCTGTTAGGAGAACTCAGGCCCCCCCGCAGTCTGGGGTCTTGAGTACAGGGAAACAGCCATCTGCCTTCCATTAGCCCAGTGCAGTAATAGCAGAAGGGTTTTGAATGACCAAGAGAAGACTGTGCTTCGTTCAGTGGCTCCTATCCAAAGAAACAGAAGAAAACGGGTGATGCCTTTTAGACTTTACATAGCAGGGAAGCACAGACCCCTGCCTCAAGGTGCCCTAGGGAACAGGCCTCAGAGATCTTGGATTGCAAAACCCCAACACCCCTCAGGAGTTAGCCTCGTGCACAGGACTCCTGGCTCTGTGAACTTTCTGGGTCCCCTTTCTGCCCCCCTGAACTGCCAAAGGAAGTTTGGCAGAAAAAGTGTGCCCTGAGGCTCTGGGGTCACTGCACAGGAGAGTTTGGAGTTCTGGCTGGTTTCTCTACACTGAACACAGAGGAGGCAGTGTGGCCACCAGGTGGCGCCCTCCCCTTAGTCAGTGGCAGCCCCAGGCCCCTTGGGACCACTCAGGGGTATTTTCTGTCCCCTCACAGATGCTGTGTTTGGTGAATGCTTTGATTCATACCATTGTAAAAATTTAGACAATCAAAGCAGAATGGGACTTAGCTCTCTGGTCCTACTCCCTCATTTTACAGATGACACTGAGGTCCAGGAGGGGCAAGGACACACAACAGCCTGAACCCCCTTCTCTTGACCATTGGATCTAGTGCTTTTTTTTTTTTTTCCACCACACTAACTGTTCTCACACTCCCATGAACACCTCCCACACCCCACCATTGGACTGCCAGAATACTACCGTGAGCCAAGAGCCAGGCCTCAGGGGACTGGGGAAGGCCATGCTCCCTTCCCCTTCCCTGCCATTCCCTGTAGCTTCTGAATCAGGCCCTACAGCCCAACCCCAGCTACAACAGCAGCAGTAATAATAGCTCATGTTTACCACTGCCTACTCTGGGCCAGGCTAAGAGCTTTCCCATCATTCTCTAATCATTATTGGATCTTCACATCTCTGAACTGTTCTGCTTTCCCTTTTACAGAAGAGGGCTCTGGGACTCAGAGAAGTGAAGAAACCTGCCCAGTGCCACACAGCTCATCTAACCAGCTCATCTGGTTGTGCGTACAGGCCTGGGGGCCAGTCCAGACCTCCCTATTGACCTTGGCCTGATCTCTTGTGCTATATTCTCTATGTTTCAAAACACTTGCAAAGACCTTTTCCCATTTTAGCCTGACAAGCATTCTGTGGGTTGAGGAAAGATTGTTAGCCCATTTTAGAGATTAGAAAACTAGAGCCCCAGAGGGTGATTGGCCTGAGGCGCCCTGGTTCCTGATGGACTTGGAGCTGGGACCCAGGGCTCCCCCGCTGCGTGGGACACACCACGTCTCACTGCGCAACTACAGCCGTGCTCACATCTCTGGGAGTCACAGAACTCAGCAGCTACACTCGCAGGTTTGGGAGACAGAGGGACCTGGGTCTGCATGCCAGCCCCACTGCTTACTGGTCACATGACCACGAATCAATTACCCTCTGTGGTTGTTCAGGGGAGTAAATGAGCTCATACACGTTGAGCACTGCTGCCTGGTACACAGTAAGTGCTCAGTAAATGGTGGTTATTTACTGATACGATTAACTAAACCTCCATGTTTAACATTCCTGCCACATGAGCCTTAAGACCTGCATTGTCAATGTGGTAGCCATTAGCCACGTGTGGCCACTGAATCTCGAAACGTGGTCCAAACTGAGATGTGCTGTGAGTGCAAAATACACCCCCGATTTTGAAGGCTTCGTATGAAAAAAAAGAACACAAAAATACCCCATTAATAATTTTTATATTGACTACATGTTGAAATATTTTAGACATATTGAATTAAATAAATGTAAATAACATAAAATATATTATTAATTTCACCTGTTTCTCTTTACCTTTTTAATGTGGCTACTAGAAAAATGTAATTACATAAGTGGATCGCATTTGTGGCTTGCATTATATTTCTACCTCATAGTGCTGCCTTAGACGGTTTCAGAAATTCCACTGCTGCGGCCTGCCCGCCCCTCGGTTTACCTTAGCGATGTAGAAAGTGAGAGCTTTGAACCAGGAATCCACTCACCGGCTGCGTGCCCTTGGGCGAGTCACTGCAACCTTCTGTGCCTGTCGGAAATAGGTCCTAACTTTCCAAAACAAGCAAACAAACCAAAATAAATCCTCGGTGCCTCACAAAGCTATTGTGGGGATTAAATAAAATAATAAAAATAGCTCTACCGTGGATGGCGTGCTAAGTACTTTGCACGCCTTATTTCATTCAATCCTCACAAACCCCAGGAAGTTGGGGCCATGATCTCTCCCATTTTGTAGATGAGGAAACAGAGACTCATAGTGTTCAGTAAATCGTACAGGGTCTCTTGGCCACTGTATTGTCCTGCACTAGAAGTCAAAGGTGTTAAGTAGTCAAAGGGAAAAGATTACAACTCCCCGTGTGACCTTGGGCACGTCCCTGCTCTCTGTGGGCCTCAGTTTCCCCTTCTGTAAAATGAAGGAAATGTTTGGATGGTGGGTAAGGATATTCGAAGTCCCAGTGTTATGGGGTGCTTTGCGCATTTCAGTGAACACAAGACTTCTGGAACTCCTCGAAAGTCTGATGCCTTCCATCGTCCATTCTGTGGGGATAAATGTGCATTTCTGTTTGTTGTAATAACATTTGTAGGAGCTTTATAGAGTGTCTACGTCTGCTTACATTAGACGCCGTGTATTGTAGTTAAGAGTCTCTCACTATTGCCCATATAAACCTGGTTTTTTATGGGTTTGGGAGAGCTCAGCTGTAAAAACTCTCTCGGCTGAAAAAAATTTTTTTTCAAACAAATTAGGTTTAAATCAGGAGGCTGGTTTCAGACACTTTAAAGCCTGCATATTTTTTCTTCCCAGTCGCTTTTCATTTAAAAGTGAGACTGGCTGATTTCTTAGTTTCGTTTCTTTTATGAGGATTTAGCAAGACCATAAGCTAAACTGCTGGTTGCACGAAGAGAAGGGATCCAGAGCCTTTTCCAAGAGAGCCCTGAGCCTGGAGTCTGCAGCTGCCTTCTAATCCCAGCTCAGGCTTGGACTGGCGGTGTGACCCTGAGCTGGTCATTTCACCTCTCTGGGTCTTCCTTTCTCCTTCTGTCCACAAGCAGCATACATCCTGCCAGGCTCCATTCTAGTTTATGAGGAGAAAAATGTGCTTATGGAAGTGAAAGTACCAAGGAGAGATGAATGCGTTATACAGCCATCAGAGGCTGGTGCAAAGAATAACATGCTGAGTTTTTCACCAGCAGAAAGTTGATTCCTGGGGTCGGTGTTACAGTCAAGAAAGAACCTAGAGGTCGAGGAGCCCACCCCCCTCCTCATTTTATAGGTGGGATCCACTCTGAGCCGGAACAGAGGAAGAGGGTGCCAGGCGTAGTCTGGAGCTAGAACCCCAGATCTTCACAAGTCCCCCTCTTTCTTTCTCTGCCTTACTTTGGGGACCAAGGAAGATCAGACTAAGGAGGCTGTATTTGGACACACACACACACACCCTGGATGTGCTCCGAGATGTGGGGGAAAAACCTGGTCTCTGGAGGCAGCCAGACCTGCCCTTTGATCCAAGCCCAACCTGACTTTTACCAACTTTTACCGTCTATATGACCTTGAACAAAGTCCTTCACCTCTCCAAGGCTCAGCCGCCTCAGATTCAACCTTGTGCAATCCTGTGAGGCTTAAATGAAATAATGTATGCTAAGGGCTTAAGTAATTTCCTTAACACATTGTAGCTATTGTTGTTACAATTATTTCATGCATTAATAGGTTTTAAATGTAAAAGATGACTATATTTACTGTGTGGAAGGAATAATAAACTCTTTAAGACAAATACTTACTATTGTATGTTAATTGCTGCTGATTATCAGGATTCTTTCTCATTCATTATATTTACACCCACAATGCATAGCACAAAGTGGGCGCTCAATTAATATATATTGAATAAAGTGTACTGAAAGTACACTGGCCACAGGAGAAATTAGAAGGAAATTGCAGCTTAACTTTTTATTGCAAAAGTAATATTTATTCATTGTAAAAAGAAGAGCAGAAAAATGTAGCTAAGCAGGAGGAAAAGTAAAAATTATCCTTATTCCCACAACCCAGAGGTAGATGTGTAAATAGTTTGGTGTTTATTCTTCCACTTTTTCTTCATGAATGATATTTAGTTAGTGAGTTTTAGATAAAGCAGGTCACGGTGGGCAGTCTTCAGTAACCTGGGAGGGATTTTTTCCTCCACTTACTACATCATGAACAATCTCCATGTCAATCCCCGCATTTTTTCTAGTGGCTGAGAAGTAACCCAATGTACTGATGGACTTATTTAACAAGTTCTGTGATTATAACACATCAGGGTCCTTTCCTATTTTCACTCTTTAGTACAATAGTCTTGTGGTTAAAGCTTTGTAACATCAGTGAGTATCTCCTTACGATAAATTCCTGGAATTCACTGATAAGTTCGTGACCTTGGAAGCGGAAGCATTTTCCCCTCTAGATTAAAAAAAAAAAAGGTGACGTCCTTAATTTAAAAATAATAGTGACACTGCTTCCACCACAGCCGGGTTGAGGCAGGTTTCTGACAAACAGCGTTAAACCCTGGGAAAGAAGAGGAAAGTAACGCCAGGCTCTAAAGCCATTTCGAAGGAGGGAGAGCTAGAGAAGGGTGAGAGGCTTGCGAGTCAGTGGCGGCGGGGACTGCTGGACCTCGGGTCTGGAGACCCTGGCGCACTGGTTCCCGAAACCCGGAGCAGCGCCGATCCTCTGGGGCTCGGCTTTTCCAGATGGCGAGGAAGGGCTGGAAAGGGAGCTCGGGCGTTCTAAGACGCTGGAATAAGGCTCGAGGGAAGTGCGAGGACATTCCGGTGAGCCCCTCAATGGGCACCGGCCCGGGTCTCAGCTCCTAGCTCCTAGGTCTAAGATTGGGACCCGCCAGGGCTGGGACTGAATTTGAGGCTCCAGCCTCGACTTCTCAAACAGGGTTTGGGCCCTCTCGGATGGCGTTTTCTGAGGAGGATGAGGCCAGTTTATGCCAAACTTGGCTCTGGCTGCCGCGGGCGGTACCCCTCGGTACCCTCTCTCCTTTCACTGGCCAGGGCTAGGGGAAAGCAGGACCTGGTGCGCATTCTTCCCGTGCCTAGGATACTTGACCGTGTTAAAAATAGACGCGGACGCTGAGCTCCGTGAACGTGCGGTAAACTAAACTGGAGTCCTGGGTTCGAATCCAGATAAGGTCCCCTCCGTGCTGGGGCACCTCTATCGGCTTGCTCCCTGAGTTTCAGTTTCCCCTCGCGTGCCAGGATTTCTAAAGGGGCTTCCTAGCTCTTGGAAAGAAAAAGAAAAAACTCTTTTCTGCTTCTCCCCGAGGGGCCCCGGGGCCTCAGGCCGGGTACTGAGGCCGGGGGAGGGGTGTGCCGGGACGGCTCATTACCGCGAGGTGTTGCTCTAGTTAAATCGCCGGCCTGTTTGATCTGGCGGCGGGTGGCGAGAGGGAAAAAAGAAAAAAGTAAGGGGTAAGAGTAGAAAGAAGCTCACACCTCCCCCCGCCGTTTCCTCACGCCCATAAAACACCTTTTATTAACTCCTTCGCGTCCGGAAAGGCCTGCGCGGCCTCTCAGCCCCTGCCACGGTGTTTACAGCCAAGACTAATGGGGCTCCATATTCACTCCGATGCCAGGACGAGGCGCCTGGGGCACGCCTGGCCCCGGAGCTGCCCGGGGTCTCCTTCTCGGCCCCAAGCCGAGGACCTCCAGCTCCGGATGTGGAGCCAGAAAGCGCCAAGAGACCCGCGCGAGTCCTCGCGCCCCCCGGGCATTGAGCGCCAGCAACCCGTGCAAACGCTGCAGGCGGTGCGCTCCCTCGGGCAATAGTGGGAGCTGTTAGGAGACATAGAAGCGCCTAGCAGAACGCCCAGCTATAGTTGCGCGCAAACCAAACCAGTTGTCTGTACACTATTATTCAGGGACACTTAAACGCCTGCGTTTGCCCGCCGCAGTTTAGCCCAGCACGCGTCCGCGCCTTGGCAAATGCACCCGCTTTTATTCGCCCCCACACCCAGCCATGAGTGCGCACGTGGGGGCCCAGAGACTGGTTCTCCTGGACAAGTGCCCGAATTAGCATGCGCATACCCCCACGCCTTTGCACAAATCCATATGCTGTCACAAATATTTGTTGAGTGCTTTGTCGCTGGAGAGAAACCTAAATGTCTCAATTTAACCATAAGCACTCACGAGCTTATTTTACTCACGGATAAAATAATAGCTGCTACGACTTGTAGAGTTCTTACTGCCTGCTGGGAACTGTGCTAAGCAGACGCTGGTTGCCCCCACACAGCCGAGGGGCTCCGTGTGAGTTCCTGCACCATCACCCCTACACCTATGTGTTCAGAATTTCACATACATGAACGTATACCCGCGCATCTCTCTCTCCGCAGCTACACTGCGGATGCCATTCGTTCGTGTGACAGGCTGCCTTCCCAATAACCCCGAACCACTGCCTACAGACACCAGTGTGCATGCTAACCCACAGACAAGCCCAAGTGCCGACCCATATGAATCCCAGCCGGTCCTCTCTGAGTCTAATCGTTTCCAGTTTTCCTTTCTGTGGGCTAGCTACAGTTATCCCGTCCCGCCATTGTATTCTAAGAACTTTGTTCTTCCTTCCAGGAATAAATCCTTTATCTGCCCTCTCCCCTCGACTTGATTTGCAGTTTGGTTTGGCCTTTATCAAAAGGGAAGTCGGAGCAGGAGGCTCTGCACCCAGCAGAAACCATAGAAACCGTGAAGCCGGGTGGGGATACCGCCAAGACATCACACAGTCTTCCTCCAAGTTCAGAGAATGTTTATTAGTCAAGAGCATAGATACTGCTTTGGCCAAGGGAGGGGCGGTGAGTGGTCGTATAGATTTGAGGTAGAAAAAGGGTGGGCATGGGAGGATAAACAAACACCTGAGCGCAGCAGGCACGGTAGGTAGTTTAAATACATAAAAACTTTTCAACGTATGGAAAAGTTTTTATTTACAAAGGAAGGAAGGAGAAAGAGAGAAAGACAAAGGGGATTTCCCTTGGAACTAAGGAGGAAGTGCAGCGACAAAAAATAAAAATAAAAACACCACTGTTTAAGGAAGAACAACAAAAGCCAGCCCTCCATCTTCCTGGTTTGGTTCTCTTTCCCTGGCAGAAAACTATTGATTCCTCTTATTGCATTTTAATTAGGGAAGACAGCGCCTGAGGGTTTTGACTCGAAGCAGAGAAGGGAGGAGGAGAGCTAGGTGGCGTAGTAGGGAAGGCGTTGGGGGTTCTAAATTCCCCCCAGAAGGGTTGGAAGGGTGCGGCTTAGCGCGCTTGGGTCCTGCAGTCCCTCCCGCCCGCATCGTGCCGCCAAGAGCCGCTCTCTTGGTTGCGGAGGGGGGGCGGTGGATATATATATATTTCTCTTTCTCTTAATGTATTAAAAACAATTACAAATGACATTGCACGTGCGATCCAAGTGTGTTGTTGCAGCCAGCAACCTGCCAGCGCGCAGCAGAGGCTCGGCGGGATGTGCCCCATAAACCTGGCACCCAGAGCCTGGCACTCGCCGCCGCCTTCCTCTCCTCCGGGGGCTCCGGGGTCGGACAGCCGTGGCGGGGTCCTCGGCGCGGGCCTCGGCTCACTGGTTTAACTCCAGGGCCCAGACTTGCTGCGGCCAGCCTGTGCGCCCTTTAATCCTCTTCTCGCCTGGGCCCAGGGCAGGAGGAAAGCCTTCGTGCTGCTGCTGCCAGAGGACACACACAAAAAAAGAGGCGAGAGACAGATTTAAATTTCTCTGCTCCGATCACCCGGGCATAGAGTAGGGTAGGGTAAAAGGTGTTGGGAGCAGGAACTGGGAGCCTTTAAATAAATGACGGATTTTTGTTTGCGAAACAGGCAAACAGGCTCATAAATTTGCCTTTATGTGCCGAGTTCCCGGGCCGGAATGGGCTGGGCAGCTTCTGGAGGTTTGGTAATGAGAATTTCTGCGTCTGGTGAAACTGATCGCGTAGGTCTGGCTTAGGGCGCCGAAGGGAGGCTGCAGGGTTGGAATGGAAGGGGTGGGAATGAACAGTTTTCCACTCGCAGACCTGCTCCCCTCTCACTTGCCACCGGCTTTCCAACCTGGTTTAGCATCTGGGCTTGCATACTGGGTTGAGTCCCCTCGAGCCGGCGCTGGGAGCCTCAGATGGCTGGGCAAAGGAGTGGGGAGTAGGCCTGGCCTAGCATCCCCCTTCCCTGCTCTCTCAGCAGGAACCAAGCGGTGCTACTTGAAGGAGGCGGCGACGTGCAGCGGGGGGTGGGGATACGCCCAATAACTACTTCCATCGAGGCGTCGCCCGGGCCTGTATCTCCTCCGGCCCCAGGCGGTGGTTTAGAGACTCGATGCCTATCTGTCTTTCCCAGTCTCCCACAGGTGAGCTTTCCCTAGTTTACCGCAGCCCCTGCGGGTCAGATAAAGCCCGGCAGGCTCACGAGTCAGCGCCAAGGCGCGCGGCGGGCCTGAGCGCACCAACCTAAAGAAACTAATTCGCCAGTCTGGAAATCTCCGCGCTCAGAGGTCCCAGAGCCCTGGACCAGCGGAACCAAGCTCCAGGAAGTGTCGCCCTCACTGGAGAGTATCGAGAAAGGTCGAAGAGGGACTGCGGTCTCCAAAGCCAAAAGAAGTGGGTGAGACTCCTGGCTCTTGCTTGTTGGCTTTTACACACAAAACCATCACGGCGGCCCTTGGAACCAGCCCGCGAGGCGTGGGGCGGTGGAACGCTGCTCCGGGCTGGGAGTAGAAGACCTGACTTGTTTTACCCCAGCTCCACTTCTGACTCCACGCGTAGGTGGCCTTCATGTAAGGTCCCACTCTGGGCCTCAGTTTCCCTATCTGTACAAGGATGGAAGTAGACTAGCCTCTCCAGCAAAGGCCCTTTGGAAACAGTAACTGAGGCCATATGCAAAAATTCACACTCAGGCAATTTAAAGTAACGACCTCCTACAGCAGTCTTAACCTGGCTCCCAGAGAGCCCAGGGATGGATCAGGACCCCTCGAAATTGGAAGCGAAATATATGTGTGCATTTTCTTGGGCTCTGAAGCTTCCAATGGATTCTTAAAAGGGACTCTATGAACCAACCGAAATGTTAAATTCTGAAAACCGAAAATGTTAAAATTCTGTCTTCATTCACAGTCTTAAAAGCACCATCCCACATTACAAATGAATTCAAATATGAATCTGCCTCCCTCCATACACACAATCCCACATTTCGACCGTCTCAGAGTTCCCCGAAGCCTCTCAAAATCGCACATCCGGCAACACGGACTCCTTCCACTGCGAACACCGCCTGCGGGTGCTCACCGCGCCCGCGCCCTTGGCCAGAGCTTACAGGCCCCCGGACTTACCAGCTCCCTTTTCCGCTTGCTCTCGCGGCCGCCATCCGCCTTCTTGAGTTCTGCCTTGAAGGCCTCGGGGTCGCCGGCCTGTGCGTCCTTGGCCAGCACGTCCATCAGGTAGGCGATGTAGCTAGTGGCCAGGCGCAGAGTCTTGATCTTGGAGAGCTTGGTGTCGGCCGGCACGTTGGGGATGCACTCGCGCAGCTCGGCGAACGCGCTGTTAATGCTCTCTGTGCGTCTCCTCTCCTTCTTGGGTCCTGAACCTTTCCGCCGGCCCAGGCGGCCGCCGAGCGCCTCCAGCCGCCCGGGGCTCTGGCCGGGCCTGGCGTCTGGACCATAGGCAGCGGTGGCTGCCGCGGCTGTGGGCGGTGGCCCGCCGGCGGGGAAATCCGGGGCAGCGTCAGCGGGGCTCAGCAGCCAGCTCTGGAAGTAGGGCCGCTCCTGGTGACAGCGCGAGGCCGGGCCGAAGAGGAAGGGCTCGTGGAGCATGGGGTGCGCGGGGTGCGGGTGGTGATGGTGGTGATGGTGGTGATGATGTGCGTAGCTGCCCACGAGGTTCATGTTGGAGCGGCCCCTGGCCTGCGCCGCCAGCCCGCTTAGCGCCGCCCCATGCGCCCCAGAGACTGCCGGGGCCACCCGTGGGCTCTGGGGCGGCGCTGCGGTGGGCGCCGGCTTTGGGAGAGGCAGGGGCAAGGCTGAAGACGAGACGCGCAACCCGCCGCCTTCTTGCCAGTTTCTGTCGCAGGCGAGAACGCCGATGACGAGACCTGTTTAACCCTTCTGCGGCCTCTCCTTCAGAGTCTGGCTTATATAAGGCCGCGGCTTTGATGTCAACCTCTCACTGGAGCCAATGGCAGGGGGGCGGGGAGGAGGAAAGGGGGGTGGCCGTCCCTGGTTTTAAGTTCAGCTAGCGCCACTCGACTCGAGGCCGCCTGCGGGGACTGGGAGGCGGCCCCGCCTCCGCCCCTTCCCCCCGGCCCCAGTTCCCGGCTTGAGGGGAGGCGGGGGCTACGTACTTGAGGTACAGGCCTGTCAACGCCCTGGACGGTGGCTGCCACCCCCTCCCCGCGGACCCAAGGAAACGAACCTAGAATCATCCAACGAAAAACGATCTTCATCTAGAACCCACCCCTTGATTCTACAGATAGAAAACTGAGACCCAGAGAAAGAAAGATTCTTGTTTCTAGATCCTCCAGAATTCAAAATAGGAATTCCGGCGGTTCCCAGTCCCGAGCTCCATCTGCTCCGTTTGTCTTCAGAGCCAGAAGATGAGAGGGCGCCGCTGGAGGCAGGAGAGGTCCCTAACGTTCTTACCTAAGCACCCCAGCCCTTAGTCATCGGCCCCATTTGGTGAGACTGGGAAGAGTTCGTGCACCGGTCGTGCACCCGCCAACTCTGGCCAAGCCGCGTGTACTACGGGGCAGGCGGCGACTGACCCGAGAAGAAACCTTGGGGGTGGGGAGCGGTGAGTGCGGGGAGCCGGGCTCCAAGCCCACAGGCATTTACCAGTTTGTTCTGGGCTCCAGGGCCTGAGATCCGCTCTTCTCGGCTCCCGGGCGCCTGATTCAGTCCAAAGGCCAGCCGGGCTGACGCAGAGGCCCCCTCCTCTCCGTGGGACTCAGACCGAGGTCCCGGACCACGGCTGTGTTCGACCACTCCACCCAGGTCATCACCGCTGGAGAATGTTCGATTCTCTAAAGACACCAGGGCCAAAGCTCACACAGCGAGGAGTCAGCGTTTGGCAGTGAACACATACAGAGGGAACCACGACCTCCGGACTAACCGCGAGGAGCGCGCAGCTGGAGAAACGCAACGCCCGGCATCTCACACCCACCGGTGCAGAGACGTCGTCCTGGCTGCACAGACCTCCACTATTCCCCTCCGGGCTAGGGCCATCCCCGGCCTGAGTCTCTCCACAGGGGGCTTTCCCTGGGCTCGCGTGGGGACCTGGAATTCCCAGGGTGGGGGCGCTTCCGGCGGGGGTTCTCTGTCTTACCTCCGGTCGCGGTGGCTTCCCAGCTTGTCTCATACCTGGGTCGCTCCATCCTCGCCAACCTTTCCCAGCCGACCTCCTTCCCTAGGTGGGGTAGAGGGAGGCTGCCTTTTTCTCAAAAGCAATGTGGAGGTGAGGGCGAAAGGGGAAGATAAATATGTGGCTGCTCTTTGGAGAGGGCAGATTCATTCCTTTGCGCATTCATTGGACAATTATTTCTTGGCGCCCACTATGTGCCTGGCACACTTAGTAGTCCAAAGGCAGAGGGAGGAAGGTCAACTCTTTCAATATTTTTCCTTGTACAGGTAGGAAAAGTGAGGCCCAAAGAAGATGAATGATTTTCCTTGGGGTCCGGTGGCGAGTGGATCCAAGGTATTCCTCTCCTGTACAAGGGAGTAAATGTATAGAGAAGGGGACAAACGCTTCGTCCTGAGCTGGTTGCCCTTGTGGGAGCTGTGTAGGGCTGTGGGCCCTAGAGGTGCGTGGGGGAAGGGAGGTGCTCCTTTCCTGCCTGAGGCGGGCTGGAAACCCGCCGCTCTCCGGGGCGCCTGGCGCCAGCAGCGCTGGGGTTGGGCCGAGCACGGAGCCGGAGGCTCCCTGGGAGGGAGCGCCCGGCGCCCGGTTCAGCCGCAGCTCCGCAGGGTCCCGAGCCTCCCTGGCCTGTAGGCACTCTTGAGGGAGGGTGTGCGGGTAGGGAGAGTAATTACTCTGTGGTGAAGGGCTTCAAGCCTCAACACACATCCAACCTTTGTCCTCATCCCGGTGCGATCTTCACCCACAGCCTCTCATAGTGGCACACTCGGGCCCACGATTACACAGGCACATATATATCCACACAGGCTCACAAAAAATTACCGGTGTACACAAAAGTCTACATATTCATACAGACACCAAAAAGTATGTGTACTCTCATGATTACACATTTACACCCATGCAACACACAGCTTTTCAATATTCATGCATTCCTAGGATCTCTCTGTCACCCACAGGGCACACATCAAATGTGTTACAGCTATGGGCCACTCCCAGTCTGACATACAGGCATGCACAAGATTCCATCATACAGTAGAGGTGCATAAATTCTACATAAATATCACACTGCGGCAGGGTTGCACACATAGTCTTACTGTCACAATTACTCACAGGAACAACCAGTTTGCATTTTCTTACAACTCCCCACAATTGTATTTGCAGCGCAAACTTCTGAAAACCCCATCATACATTTCATGTACTCTCAGTGTCACAATTAAGTCTTCAGTTCCACAAACACACACAAGTACACAGCCACGATTACTGATATATACATACAGGTACCCAGAAGTGAATGTTTTCACGTTTGCCTATTATACACAGGCACACAATGCTCAATTTGACATATATTCTGTCTTACCTATACAGTCACATTCACAAGAAATGACGTTGTACAATAGTATGCACATCGTCATAGCACCCAGGTGAATGACTAGCACTCGCACAGGTACACACAATTACTCACACTCACAGCGCCAGCTTCCACCCACATGTGTGTCAGTTGTTTTTATGCGGTTACACAGATCACTCAGGGCCGTATTCAGCCCCCCAAACACCTGGCCTAGTTAGTGTGGTGGGGAATGCATTGTCTATACTCGGTGATGAGTCCCAGTCCTATGAGACTCCTTGAGGGTCCCAGAGACTACCAGGCAGCCCCTCCATGGGTGGTTAAAGAGCAGAGTGTCCCCAGCCACCTGGGCAGCAGGAAGTGCTGCTCCCTGCCCAGCAAGGATTCCAAGTCGTCTGTGGAGCAGGCGCCCACACTGGAAGTGTGGCCCTAGGGGACCTGCTGGGGCTTCTGGCTGGGCTGCCTCCAGCAGGCTGGATGCCAGGGCGATGGCCTGTGTAGACTGCAAGGCGCCTAGGCTCCAGACCCGGATTTCTGGGAGACCCCAATGCCCTTTTAATTCCAGCCTGGCTCAGGTGTGTTTGGAGTGCGGCAGAACGCGGCAGTGGAGACCGGGTGAGGCTGTTCTCTTTCTCTGTTCCAGGCTATATGGTGTCGGGGGAGGTCTGGGACCCAGGAATTTGGTCCAAATTGCTCTAAGCTGAGAGGCAAGAGATGTGCCTTCGAGTTCTGGCTCTGCCTAGCACCTGGTGTTCCTTTCCTTCTCTGACCCCCAGTTTCTCTGTTTTCAAAAGTAGGGGATAGGATTGATAGCCTGGAGTTCTGTAATTCCCAAATCCCAGCTGTTGCACGCACTCCGACCTGGGTCCTCTCTCCCCGCACATGGATTTAGCGCTCGGCTCTGGGCCCGAATGGAAGCACTCAGTCTCCCCCAGCCCACATCTACAGACCAAGGACCCTGAGCCTGCGACTCTGGAGGGTCTTACCCACCAGTCTCCTACACCCTGCCCCTGCCCACCTCCCTCCCAGTACCCCTGGGTGCTCACCCAGATCTCGCCTTCAGGAGGTCTGGCGCTCCGAGCATTTTCAAGTGCACGCTTCTCAGTTCTTCCTCCAGTTATGCTAGTGAGGCCCGGCAAGAACACTCACCCCATTTTACAGGGTAGAGAGTTTAAGCACGTAGAGATTAAAAAGTTGTTAAAGGAATGCTTCAGAGAGCCTCGCGGTGGAATCAGGCCCGCCCGGGTCGAACCCCGCACTGTCATTCCTCCGCCTGTGAACCTTGTCCTCAGTTTCCTTCTCTGTAAATTGGGGAGCAATGTACTTGCCGCAGAGGGCTGGTTTAAGATTAAGCGAAATGACAGGGGTGAAGCTCTTAGCAGAGTAACAGTAAACCGGGATAAATGGTGGCTCTGTTTTTCTGAATATTAACGTCACAGGGGAAGAAATGAAATTCCCCATGTCCACATGACTACGCAGCCCCGGATAGGGAGAGGAGTCCAGGCCTCCCCTTGCAGCGCTCTGTTCTCATCTGACCTCGCCTGTTTCTGACCGTGTTGGAATTCTCTTTCCCCACCGACCCTGCGGAACCCCACCGTCATAAGGCTTGGAGGGGGGCGAGACCGAGCATCGCCAGGTGTAGGGATTATGTTGGCAGAGACCTGAATTCCAGTTCCGGATCCCACCCACCCGCATTTCATTCGCTCTATGGTGGGGGAGGTCCTGTCTCCTCCAGGACTCAGTTCCCCCTTCTGTACAGGGAACCGACTATACCCGGCTGTACTCAAGCCTTGGCCACTGCGAAGTGACGGCGACCTCAGACTCGGGGTCCCTCTCCTGCCCTTGCCTGCTCCTCCCCTCCCACCCCCGCCGCTCTGGGACTGGCAGGCCAGGGAGAGCCTGCGCCGCGGCGCCTACCGCAAAACCTTCTCCCGCCGCGTCCCGTGACCTTGACGCCACCGGCAATCCCCGCACCGGACCCCTTATCTAAATAGGGCCGTAAATCAAGGACCTGTCAGGGCCCGGGTAATTACAGGAACTCCATAAAAAGGACCGGGCCGGCCGCCTGTTTATATTAGCGCGGTGTAAAATATTCTCGCTGTCTTGGGGAATCGCGTCGCGCAGTAACGCGCCATAAATCAGCCCGCGGGCCATTTACCCCGCAGCTTGAGCGCGCAAATCCCTTAAACATTTCTCTGCCTCATCTAGAGTGCCTAGGACTTTCCAATCTGGCCCAACCTGCTCCTTGGGGCGGGAGATAGGGCAGAGAAAAGGAGATCGAAAGCGAGTTGATTTCTCTTCCTAGAAGCTCGCAGGGTGACAGGCCTCCTTGCCTCCGTCGGTTTGGGAAACTAGCAAGTCTACTGAGAGATCCGTGTTAGGACCAACTTTTGTATATAGACTGGGACACCGGCTCAGAGAGGGGAAGGGACTTCCCTATGGGCACACAGCCAATGAGTGGCAGAGTCGCGGCTAGAGCTCAGACCTCTAGGGGAGACCCGGGTTGGAGGGCAGCCTCTGTCTTCCCCTTATTTCTCCCTCTCCTGGGATAGGGGTGATCTGGCCGAGAGGTTCCAAGACACAAACTGACATTCTCTACCTTTTAGACTGGAGGATAACTGAGTTTCTTGTAATTGTGCACAGAAGTACGTGTGAAGGCTCTTGTGTGCAACGGGGGCCCCCTCATTTCTCTTACAGGTGGCAAAACACAGGCCCAGAGCATAAGGCACACAGGTAGAAATCGAAGACCCTTCACTGCTAAAATAATCCCTTCTGGTTCATCTCCCCCACACTTTCCTAAAGAAAAACTTAAGAGAGAGAGAGAGAGGCAACCCTCTCCATTCTTAGGTTTGTAACAGCCTCCAAAATACAAAATCTATTTAAGGTAAACCTGATGCTGCCCATTGTCTGATGAGTAACATAAATCAAGCTTATGGAAAAAGAATATTAAATTTTCCGTGTTTTCCCTCGGGGCTGGGACCTGAGGATTCAAGGGAGAATTAAACATCTTCCTCCCCCTTTCCCTTTCTCTTCCGAAGTCCGTAAATGACAACGTGTTTACACAAGTTTTTATGTCGTCTGAGCTTCGTCCCGGCTCCGTTTCCTCCTCTGTGTATTTTCCGCGCAGAGAGATGTCTGCTTCGGGACGCGTTCAACCTAAACAGAACCCCGTCTGATTGGAAAATGTATTTATTTGAAAAATCGTAACTCACAGTTTTGGTGAAAACGGCCCCCAAATTTATGGGATCGCTTGGGGCGCGGCGGTCGTAAATCAGAAAGCACCGGCCCCCCCCCTCCCCCGCCGCGTCCCGGCAGCAGCTCCAGTCAGGTTCTCCGGAGCCCCGGGAGACAAGCCCCCTCCCAGTCCACCCTGCGGCCCTCTGCGGCCCTCTCTGCTCCAGTCCCTCGCAGTGGTTAGTTGCTTGCTGGCAGGCAGGTGGATTTCATAATGGTTCTTTTCACCCCAGTCCCGTTGCTTTTGAGGCAATTTTCTTCTGGTCAGCGTCACAGCGATCAGTTTCAGGTGGTCAGTTAACGGTGTTCTGTTGTGCACCAGCGTGTTTTAGGCATATCCGGTTTTCTCGTTAATTGCACGCTGGTTAGTTTCCTGGTGCTAGGTGGCTCTGCCAGTCTGCTTGTAGCCAGTCCCGAACGATTGATCAATTGTGTGCCAAGCTGTTTTATGCCATGGGTTTTATCTCTGGGCAGTGTCATGAAGGTCAGTTTCACCGCCTGACCATTGCTTCCCGGGCAGGTCAGGGAAATTTTTTGCTTTCTCAGTCCAATCTGAATTCCGCGGGAGGAAGGAATCAACCCGCTCCACCTATCTTCCGCATCCTGCTGCCTACCAGACACCAGCGGAGGATTGGGGAAAGGCTGGAGCTGGGGACGTGTCCCCAAGGACAGACCGCCAAGGGCCCCATAGGCATCTTGTAGTCCAGGCAGAGCTGGACGCGTTGGGCCTTCACGAGCAATCAGCGAGTTGGCTTTCTGCTGGAAATACAGGGCTGAGCCACATCTCTCCATCTTTTAGATCGTGCGCTTCTCTGGCAGCGTCCCCACGGGAAACAGGGCAAGCTCTCTGCTCCAGGCTTGTCCGTCTAAGCGCTATCTCAAGGAGAGGGGTTTGGAGATTCACTGAAAACTTTTGCTCTCCGTTATCCAGAGAGGGCAAAGGAGCGCGCGGGAGTCACGCAGTTCTATGCAAGAATGGCGGCAAGGTAGTGCGGAAATCCGAGGCTGTGCTGCAACTCATCCCCACGCACCCGCCGCGCTGCCTGCCCCGCAAGCCCATCCGCTCGCCAGAGCCCTCAGCCACTACCTGCCAGGGGTGATCTATGCGCAATCGCATTTAGTTCAAAGAAATGCAATAAATTTTGGCGGAGGAAACCCACTCGGATCCACCTAGTCCGTTCTGAGAGATTCAGAACTGATGTGACATAGAATGGGTCAGAAATGATGAGGGAACAGAGGGCTCCTCTTCCACTCTCCTCCCTTAAAACTTGGGGCTGTGGGTAGAGGAAGGATAGCCCCTCTTTCTTGGGCCTCAGTTCTCCCAATCTAGAATGGCCTTGCTCTAAAGGGCCGTGGGATCCACACGTTCTCCCCGCGCTGCTGACAGGACTGGAGCAAGAAATGAACCTTTAAGCTGTTGGCGGCTGAGGTATTAATCTTGGGAAATCTGTGTCCGTCTGACGGAAAGGTCCGCGGGAGCCTAAGGGCTTTGACGCTGGGTTGGGGGGCTAGGTGAGCGGCTGGCCGCACTTCCTGGTGAATATTCTGGGCTCACTCTTTCCTTCTGCATATAGGCATTCAGAAACTGAGTCTGCCAGCAAAAAACGGAATCATTATTAGTCTTAGTATTTTAAATGGGGCCAGGCTACATCCGTCATCTTTCTCATAATGGCCAATTGTAAACACACTTTAAAAGAGAAAAACAAAAAAAGGGATTTAATGTTGACACTGGGAAAATGCTTAGCTCTGGTGTTGCTGGGGAATTGGCAGGCTCTCCTGTCCTTTGGGAGAGAAGTTAAGTGCTTAGTGCTTTTTGCTTTTTCCATTGAATTTCTAAATCTCTCAGGGGTCTCCTTTGTCTCTTTAGTTAAATGAGAGAAGTCCTTCCTTAAAGAGTCAGGGATGGATGAAAAGGCCCGGGCTTCAGGAAGGAGAAGTGAGTAGAGCAGGAAGGCTGCAAACTTGGCCGGTGGAGACTTTCATTGTCGTGTCAACCTTCTTACCAGTACCTCTCTCAGTTCCAGCCTCTTCCTACCCTACCTTCCCCTTGCTGCCCAGAATTTTGCTCTGGAGTGGGAGAGATAAGTGAATGATGGAAAAAACAGAAATCAGAGAAGAAAGGCAAGAGACATGAATGGTGTCCGGAGAAAGGGCAAGAGTACTGTGGCTTTGCCTCATTATCACATATTAGAGTCAGGTCCCTTCCAGAAAGCCTGAGTTTGACCACCTCTTACTAACATGAACATGGCTCCCAAGCCATATGGACACCCCTGTCACCTCACCCACACACACCACAGGACACGAGACTGTCCTCATCAGCCTCCCCCAACTATCCAGAGCATGGAGCAAAGAACAAGAAAGAAGTCACAGTGGAACCCAGCCCCCAAACTCAAACCAACTGCTGCCAGGTATTAAATTCAATTTCATCCATGCAAGCAAGTCTCCCCAAAAGTCTATAAAAAGGAACCACAAAGGTGGCAGGAGAAGAAAGAACAGAAAGGAAAGCCTAGAAACCAGAGCAGAAATTAATTTAATTACCTCTTCTCCCCTGCCATAAATTCCGCAGAGGAAATCAAATCTTTCTGTGCATGTGTATAAAAAGCAATCAGTCTATTGAGCTCTCCAAAACCCATTATGTCTCAAACTGGGTATCCTAATTGAATGAATCTGAATGTACCAGGCGACCAGACATCAACTGAGCCACGTTTTTCCAAGGGCGTTTGCCACGGAGCCAGAGAGGATAAACATCGGTTGGAACCACACACTAATCAGCTTGCTTGAGGAGAAGGGGAACCTTCCTGAGCCTGGGCGCTGGCAGATGCATCCTAACATTTTGCGTCAGATTGTAATGGAATATTTCTCATAAACAGCCAAGTGTCTCTCCCGGCCACTCACCTGACATGTTTCTTGTTGTTTAACTTCAGATCTGACAGATGATGATAACCTGGGAAAGAGAGAGGTTACAAATGCTGAGGGCTGCGAGGCTGGGCAGTGTAAAGGGCGCCTGCTCTAGTGCTAAGACAGGGCTGTGATTTGTAGGGCCCGGAAAAGGTTGTTATGCAACCCAAGGCAAGCAGGGCGGCTGGGAGAGGGGAGTAGCATTCAGGCGGGGAGAAACGAGAGCTTTGGGCTGCTTGCTCTAAGGAACTGTACCACTTGTTTTGTATTCCATTTTGTGAGATGGAGCACGCCCCTCCCTCACACCTCTCTCCGCACCCTCTCCATGGCGCACTCCTCTCTCGCAGGCACACTGATTTATAGCACCTGTTAAAGACAAATAATGGATGCAATTAGCTGTGGCACTAGAGGACAAAAGGGAGGAGTTGACTTTATTCCAATAAAAGATAAATTTGTTTTGATGAACTTAGTTCATTAATTTAAATTTTGGGAACCAATTAAAAAAATTATTGCTTCTTTCTTTGCTGCGTGGGAATCATCCTCACAGGCATCGGTTCTCCGAGTTTAGTGGGCGTCGCAATCCGCTTGTTGAATGTGTCTCCAATGCAGGGAGTCCTGTAGGAGAGGGGGGGGCATGGGGCTGCGTTTTCAGTAGAGCTCACCAGCAGATTCCAACGCAGGAACCAAGCTTTGAGACATGACTTATATGGATGTGGTAGAGACTCAAGACTAACCTATTTACCAACATAAATTCTTTTTCTTGTCAGCTGTGTGACCCCAGCAAAGTCAACGTATATACACAGTTAAATGTGATTCATGCCTATTGTGGAAAACTTAGAAAATATAGATGACGTAGGATGGAAATTAAAATTTCCTTGATCCTAACAAGCTATGTAAGCTCCCTGGGCTGCACTTTTCACCACCAAATCCTACAGACTCCAAAAGGGGACACAATTCTTGTCTTCACCTGTCCTGCCTTCAGCACCCAGCACACATCTGGCACATAGTAGGGCCTCCGAAAAATATTCACTGAAAGAAGTAATGTGGGATTAGATCATCTCTAAAGTCACTTCCAAGCCTAACATTCTATTTTTCCTTCTCTGCTCTAGGAAAAAAAAATGTAATTGCATAAACTCAGATGTATTTGTCACTGGAACTCTTGACATTTAAACATGCGTATGTTTCGTCTCCATGTCTTGTCACTTGATCCGACAGCTTTCTGCCTGCTCTATCTGATATTAGTCTAGGGTTGTCCTGGCCTGAGGCAGCCCAGCCTTCACTGTGGATTGGAACTGAGTGGGGCGGTCCCTACCTTGTGCCAAACAGAATAGTCAGAGTAAATTTTTGAAGACTCCAGCAAAATCGCACAGACAACCCAGAAACAGGATAGTGGGGGTGTTTGCAGTTCGCAAATGTGCAATTCTTTCCTGAAACCCTGGTGAGGCAGACCCCTCCCTTCTGTCACAGAACACTAGCAATGACGACAGCTGTGTTGAGCTCTTACTGCATGCCACGCACTCTACACACCTCTCTCATTTAGCCTTCGCAGCTACCCTATTAACTGCATTTTATAGCTAGGAGGTTGATTGATGCCCAAGGTCACTCAGCTGGGACAGTGGAGAAGTAGGATTCAAATCCAGGTCTCCATGACTCCGAAGTCCTTGCTTTTAACCACTACAATGATATGTGTTTGGGGGAGGGGCAGTCAAAACGCTAAAAATATTTTTATTTCTCCAACAATATTTTAACAATAATGTACTCTCATTCAAGAAGAATATGAACCTGCCACCCAAACAATGCAACCCTGTTTCACTCCCTCACCCCGAGACGCTCTATACTAAGGATCTTTCTTGATACATGGAGTCCATGTTCATCGGTTTTAATAGTAGCATCAGGTGCTCATCAGGTTCTATCTAAATAGATGATTTGTCATAATGAGGTTATACACCCCATGAGGAGAGGAGCTGAACCTGTTCTGTTCATCGAGGTATTCCCAGCACTTAGCACAATACCTACACATCGAACTACTCAACAAATATTTGTTGACTGAATGGTAACTTGCTTAATACAGACAATTCTGACGCGATGCCTCCGGCAATAAGATCATATAGAAGTTAGTCATACAATACAGCTCCATCACATGGTGGGCGCTTAGGAAGACATTGTTGAAGGAACAATCTTAGGAGGAGAGCTGGCACATGGAATTTTCAAAATAAAGTCTCACCCAAATTAGTAAAATGGAGCTATAATAGATGCTCCACCTTAGTTAAGTCCCTCTCTGCCTCCTTCATAAGGAAGGCTGTGTTTTCTGATCTCAGCTCTGTGCCCCCTCATTATGTGACCCCAGGCCTGGATCCTTCCCAGGGACCATCCAGTCCCGAAAGTCTATGTGTTTGTATGGCCCTAAGTTGTGTGTCCATCACCAGGGCTGGCAATACACAGAGTCAGACCTCAGCCAAGTTTGTTGGAACGATGTGAGGTTTGTGTGCAGTCCCTGATTCAGAAATCATACTTTGCACCTACTCCCATTTACACTTTTAAAATGAATTTCTAGGGGAAAAAAGTGAGTATGATCTAATGTTGAGTAAAAAAAGCAGCACAAAAAATTAAACATGCTGGGCTTTTTTTTTTTTTTTTTCAAAATAAGAAAGGCTTTATTTTTAAGACAAAGCAAACAGCATGAGCCTACATCCAAATGCAAGTGAGATATTTCACTGGATTTTATAAAAGAAAAAGATGTACTCAGGTGTCAACTAAAAACGGGAACCATCAGATAGGCATATGAAAGAAGACACCCCAACACCATCATTATTGGTGGAATCTTGGAATTATGGATGATATTTTTGTCTTTCTTCAATTTTCCAAACTTATTGTAATGTATTTTATAATTATAATTCTATAATTAAAAAATAAATTCTTGGGGCTGCCCGGTGGTGCAGCGGTTTAGTCCGCGCTTAGCAGCCCGGGGTTTGCAGGTTCGGATCCCGGGCGCCCGCTGATGCACTGCTCATCAGCCACACTGTGGCGGCATCCCATATAAAGTAGAGGAAGACGGGCACAGATCTTAGCCCAGGGCCAGTCTTCCTCAGCAAAAAAGAGGAGGATTGGCGACGGATTGTTAGCTCAGGGCTAGTCTTCCTCACACACACACACACACAAATTCTTACTCCAAACTAAATATACAATATACAAACAAAATATACAAAATACAACAAATATACAAACTAAAAGTATAATTCCTATGAGAGCAGACAGTCAATAAGAAAACGTGCCAAAGCAACTTTGGCAATAAAAATAATAATACCGCCACCACCAACATTTATTTGGCACTCATAATGTGGTAGGCAATGTGTTAAGTACACTTTACATGGATTATCTCATTCATCACAAAAGTACTTCATCAGAAGTACTTTTCATCAGAAAAGTGCAGTTATTATCCCACTTTGCAGGTAAAGAAATGGAGGCACAGAGAATTTAAGTAACGTGTCCAGGGTTCCCAGCTCATAAGAGGCATAGTTGTGATTTGAACCCACTGATCCTCCAAACACATTTACGGAAGGATGGAAAAAAGAGGGAAGGAGAGAGGAAGGAAAGACATGAGGAAAAAAGTTGTCCCATTGGTAAGAATAGTTGGGCCAATGAAATGGATGTCTGAGATATCTATGTCTAATCCAGCACCGGAATCACCTAGCAGACTAGTTAGAAATGTAGAATCTTGGCTTTTGAATCATAATCTGCATTTAAAAAACATTCCAAGGGATTCATATGCACATTCAAGTTTGGGAAGCCCAGTAACAGTATAGTATGCATTTGAAAAAAATAGAGAGAATCCATTGGTGCCTGTCTGGGCTGGTACCACTTGTCAGAAATAAGGGCATAACTGCATGAATCAGTGTTTTTCAAAATGCCACTGATGCCTCTTTCATGGAAAACACTTAAATGGATTGCAATCAGAAATTTCTTTAAAACAAAAGAACAGAATAGAAAATATCAGAGTGCATCTCATGAAGGAAGGATAAGTGTTACTGCATGAAACTTTTATTTCAAGTGTGTATGTACACTGGGTCTTGAGGTGCAATGTCTATCTTGTGTGTACTCTCTGCCAGAAAAAGTTTTAGCAACTGGCCTTCACACCATGGCCTGAGGCAGCCATGAAATTCCAGGCTGACATTTAGAAGTGTGGTGACTCTACTTCCTATTTCTGATAAATGTAGGAACTCTAAGTGAAAGAGTTGGGTCAGGGGATGGATGTCTCAGAAATTATCCACCTTCCTGTCCAGATGCTGAAACCTAGGCCCAGAGAGGGGAAAGTTTTGCCTAAGGTCACACAGCAAAACTGAGACTGATGCCTTTGGAGAGAGGAGCCTAACAATGTCAGGTCTTTCATTCCCTTTTTGTCCCACCCATGAAAGAACTGAGAGACTGGGTGATCTGGCCAGGAGGCCAAGCAGCCTGGGAGACATGACTCTGGAATGTGTTGGGGAAACAAGACGCCTTCTCTTCCAGGCCCCACAAGCCAACAGGCCGACGTGTGGCCAGAAAGGGCTCTAGTTATCTGCCTCCCGCCTCTGTTTCGTTTGGTCTGTCAACTCCAGTAGCAAAGTGCCCCAAAGGTGTGAGGCTTGATAAAGGTGGGAAGGTAAGAGGGTGGGGGTGGTAGGACATCAGGGACCAGAGCTTGAGAGACATCCCAGAACCTCTGCTTCTACATTTCTTCTCAGGAGGCTGGGAAAGCCAGTTGGACCCTCCTATCGCCCTTCACAGCCTCCCCTCCTTGGGTGATTGTGGCCGAGACCCCGACTTCTCTGGGCAGCTGGGTCTTCTCCATCTCAAAATGGACAGGATAAACTCTTGAAAATTGGATGCTGAATCAAAGGATTTAGACTTTTATAGAGAAGTCTACCCTCTTATTCTTCCTTTCATATTATTTTTTAATTCAAAAAGTAATACAGAGAACTTGAAGAAAACGCCTATCTGTAATCCTATCACCCCCAGATAACTATGTTACCGGTATGATGTCTATGGTTTTCAAACGGGGTCATAGAATCTAGCCTGTTTTGCTTTTCTCACTTAGGAATGGGTTGTGAGCATTTGGGGGGGGGGGGAGGGTCAATGAATATTATTTACATCACATGGATATTTGATGATAATAAAGAATTATTGTTAGTTTCTTAAATTTTAGGTATGACAATGACATTGTGCCTATTCTTTTTTAAAAAGTCCTTTTAGAGATATATTCTGAGCAGTTTCTGAATCAAATGATGTCTGGGGTTCCCTTCAAAATAATACTAGAGGGGGAACTGAATGGGAGTGGAGATAAAACAAGATTGGCCAGAAGTTAGTAATTGTTGAGACTCTTCTGTCTACCTTTTTAAACAGAAGGTTTTTTCAATATTCTTCTGTAATTGTAGTTTTTTGTCTATTTGGGTCACATAGCCCTTTGAAAATCCTAAGCGAGCTATGGATCCACTTTCCAGAAAAATCCACATTCCCATATCATACCCACAATTTTATGAGGTTCACAATCCCCTGAAACCCAGGCATGTAGCCCAGGTTAAGAACTCCTGGCCTACAACATGATATATATATTTTTAAATTGCATAGTATTCAAGTAGATGTATCATAACTCACTTAACCAACCCTCTATTGTCGGGAATTTTTATAATAATTATAATTATTATTAAAACATTCTATTATATATGTCTTTGCATGAGAATTCCTTATGACAAATTCCTAAAAGCATCAGAGGATATGCCCATTTTAAAGGCTTTTCTTACAGGATATCATGTTGGCCCTAGAGAATATAGTTAACATCCTTTTTTAAAATGGATCTCCTCCCCACTGAGGAGTCTGGTTTTTTTGGTGTTTTCCTCCCCAAAGCCCCAGCACATGGTTGTATATCCTAACTGTAAGTCCTTCTAGTTCTTCTATGTGAGCTGCCACCACCACATGACAACTGACAGAGAGGTGGTGTGGTTCTGCGACCAGGAAACAAACCTGGGCTGCGGAAGCAGTGAGCCTGAACTTTAACCACTGGGCCATCAGGGCTGGCTCAGTTAACATCTTTTAAAATGAATTCCCATCACTGGAGTCACTTCATCCAGATTCAAGCCTGGTTGAGGCGGCTGGCAGTACGTCCTCGGGGCCACTTCATCTTGCCTCTCTGAGTCTCAGCGTCCCCACCTGCAAGCACAAGGAGGTTAAACTAGTTGACCTCTAGGATCTCCCACTCTTTTCTGTGATTCTTCCAACCCAGGAAATTCTGGTGAAGTCTGTGTGGTCCTCATAGGCCCCATCGTTCTGCCTTTGCTTGCAGAGAGAGTCCATGTGCTTCCAGCTCCTCTCCTGGCCCCAGACCTCCAATCCAATCCATCTCTGACCACCAGGGAGCTCTTTCTAAGACATTCCCAGGTGGCGAGGCTGGCTTTAGTGGACTCTGGAGTTAGACTTTTAGGGTTGGAATCCTGCCTCCAACCGGGGAGTAACTTTGGGCAAGTGGCTTAACCTCTCTGTGCTCAGCCATCTGTTAAATGGGTGTTTAATATCACGGCCTACCTCACAGGGTCAAGTGAAGATTAATTGAGCTAATACACGTTAAAGTGCTTAGAATGGTGCCTAGCATATGGTAAACACTCATCAATACTTGCTATTATTATTACATCTCTCGTTCACCCAGCCCTTCTGGGGACTTTCCTTTGTCCGCAGACTGATGTACGGGTTCTGCTGAGGCAGACTGGTGTTTGGGCTCTGGACTGGGCCAGCGTCTGCAGTAGACTCTTATGGGGCCTTTCCGGGGGTCCTTTGGAGACTCGCTCTGCCCTCCCCCATCTCTGAAGCTCCTCACCTGCAGATCCTTTGGAAGGTGAACACATCTCTGGCTGGCTGCTGGTGGCTTACTCTTTCCTCAGCTCCTAGGCATCTGGGAGGACCTCCAGCTTCTTTCAGCTGTTTCTTGCCCTCCAGGAACTCCTGTCAGACAGACCCTGAGACAAGTCCCTGCTGGCTCCCTCTCCACTATCCCATGAGTGCACCCGAAATGGCCTTTGCTCTAATAAGCTCTGAGAGGGAGCTACCCTGTGCAGCCTGCGCTCCTCTGTTCGACTGGCAAAGCAATTGGCCAGCACAAAGGTCATCCTTTATACAGAACAGGCAGGGGTCAAAGAGCAGCCCATTCTGTCCACTGAAAGGCAGGAGACACTTTCTGAGCTCTATGAGTAATTACTCATAGTACCACCCTCCTATCTTGAGATGAAGGGGGAAGTACCCCCATCACTCCTTCCTGAGGGGAAGGGGAACTCACAGCACACCAACAGCTCTCTTCAAAATTTCCACTCATCTTCAACTACTTCCAGCCCTTTGAAACCCACCCACAACATGGGCAAGGGATTGAGAACAGCTAGTTTTTGTCTACCCTGTAAATTTTCTACCATGGTCTTGCACCTTACTCTGGAATGTGGCATGTGTTATATCGTGGCCTCTTGGCTGCCACGTCCATTTTAATATCCTGTTACATTTATAATAACAGCCACCATTAATTTGATACTATACACAGGGCAGGCTCAGGGCTGACGATTTGTAGTGAATATTTGCTTTTTGGGGGCTGTCTGTATCCATTTCTCCTTCTCCACACAGCGCCCTGATTTCTTTTCAAGGACTTACCTCTCCCTCGTTGAGCGTGGGCTGTTGGGACATTCAGTAATGGGGATGCAGCAGATGCTCTTGGCCCTGCCCAGACTCCCTTTCTGGGCTGGTGCACCCTCTCCCTGACACTGCGAATGTTGAATGCTAATGGCTCACCTCTGCCTCCTTCTCTGAAGGATTGTCCCCGGTGAATTACCTGGAGCTACCAGAGAGGTTACACCCCTCCCCCTGGGTGTGGCCTGTGGTCAATGACTGACTAATGTAGCCCCTTGGCCTCAGTCCTGGTGCAATCCAGGGTCCAGTACTGCCCGTGGGATCAGACCGAGACCAGACATCTCCTGAAACCACATCTTGGCCAGCTTCTTCCCCTACCAGTCCTGCTGCCTGCTCCTCTTCTGACAGCACTTTCTCAATAAGCACATTGCATAAGAATCCTCATCTCAAGCTCTGCTTCCAAGAAACCTGACATAACCCAGGTAGGAATGTGACCCAAGGCGGGTCAGTCTCCCAGGAGATGGAATGAAGGTTGGGGAAAAGGAGCTCGGAAGCTCACTGTTCCATTGGTGGCTCCCTGACCAGGTTGTCCATTCTTCCTGCTCTCTCGATTGCTGGAGCTCCCCTGGTTCTTAAGTTTTTCTTTGAATTCTGAGCATTCCATGTCCTTCTATCCCTTTTTGCTCAGTTTTTAGCCAGACTCTCTTTCTTATGCTCACCACCAAAGAACTCTACAGGCACAGCATTTAAATGCAGTCTTTCAATCCTCCAGTTGCCCAAAGTGGCAGGTGTTAATATCCTTCCCATTTCACAGATGAGGAAGCTGAGGGTCAGAGAGGTTAGTCACTTGCCTTAGGTTACATAGCTAGTAAATGGTATTTCTAGGGGTTGGGATTTGAGCTCAGGTCTGTCTAACACCAAAGCCCTGCTTCTAACCATTCTGGTGTGCTGTCTCCACATGGAAGGGCAGGCTGATGTCGCTACAGCCTCCAGTACCCTCCCAGGTGAGGTTAATATGCAAATGAGCAAATTGCCATCGCTCCTCCAGGCAGCGGGGCAGAGTACTTGGCTTTGGAGTTTGGTTGGAATCCAGGCTCCACCCTTGCTAAGGCTGTCAACTGGGTGAGTTACCTAAGCTCTCTGAGCTTCAGTTTCTTGTCAGTTCAGTGGCGACAATAATGTCTGGATAGGATTGTCAGGAGGACTAAAGGAGGTGCTGAACGTGAGGTGTTGAGCCCGGTGGTCAGCACGTAGTGGGCATCAAAACATGGTAGCTGCTCCTGTTATTGTTGTGCTGTCACTCCTTGTCACATTGGGGTGACCTGGAACATATTTCAGCCAATGAAAGGCCAAAGGAGGCCACCGCAAGAACCATTTCCTGGGCTCCCCGTGTTCTCTCAGGCCTCCGGTCCTCACCCAGGTAGACCCCGAGGGATCCCCCCAGGGCCTGCAGAATGTTCCAGGCCTGCAGAGGCCAGGCAGGGAACATCATGGGCTGGAGCAGGCCAGGTTGGGGCAGACCCCTGTCTTAAGCGGGCAGCAATGCTCAGCACCAGCCGGTTGTGGCCTTCTGGGAATTTGGGCCCAGAGCAGCCAAATTCTGGAGTTTTCAGGAAACTCAGGGAATCTAAGTTACTATATGAATTTCCCAATTTTTAAATCTTTTAACTTAAAACACATTTTTAATGCTGATTGGGCCAAACTAAACCCATCTGTGGCCGGATTGCGGTTTGCAGTTCTGGGTTAAAGGCTTTGGCCGATGGTCAGGTGAAAACAAAAGCCGCCCTCCCCCAAATCGGCAGAATCCATCTCCAGAGCTGAAGATGGGGCTGGTTCTGGGGGCTCCTTCCACCTTTGGCTCTTATTGGTTTCAGATGCTCATTTAGAAGGAGGGTCTGACGTCATAGTGTGAGTGGAGCCCAGGTGACTAAGAGCCAGTCCCTGGTCTTGAAGGAGGTACGGGTTCACAGAGTGAGAGTTCATGTTCACCAACAATGCGAGGAGAAGAAAGAAGGGAGGCGTGTGTGTACACACACCTGTGTGTATGTGTGCATGTGTGTGTGTTGAGGGGGTGAGTATGGAATGGTCCAGCTCAAAGCTCAAAAGTGGAACCCTGAATTTTCAGAGTAGCTTTTACCTTCATTTATTTCCATTGGTAGAGGCAAGAAACAAAATTAAATATTTATCGAGCAAATCTAAAAAGAAATGAAATAGAGCTGGTTTTCTCTCCAAGGGATGTCCACGACATATCGTCAAGAGAGAAAAAGAAGTTGCAGGGTAGTGTACAAGATGATTTGATTTCAGTAAAAGCAACAACAACAACAAATCCCAAACAGCCCACACACCAGGGTGTCAGTCTCTGTGTGTGAGCAAGAGGACCAGTGTGGAATGATCCCCGTCGGGCTGTTAATGCTGGGTACCACAGCGGGTAGGGGCAGGGAGGGGTTGGGGAACAACTTTTCATGTGCACACATTTGTGTTCTACTGTTTACTTGTTTTAGTAAGCCTGCACTACTGTTGTGAGCTGAAAGTCATACAATTAAGAAAAAAGTTTAAATACCATTACACGAGCACCTACCAGGAAGACTGACTGTAATCCAAACGGTAGAGCCATCTCATTTTCCTCCCTAATTATTTTTGTCAGTTACCTGCTACACATGTTCACTGTAGAAATATCAGCAAGTGCTCAAAGGTGAAAAAGAAAAAACTGAAATCACTAGAATTACACCACCCGTTAACATTCTGGTGCATAACCTTTTGACTTTCAGCTCACAAGGACAGCGCCAGACCCTGCGCCGACATCTGGGAATCGCTGTGCTTACTCTTGCGCCATGATGCGGATCCTGCCAGGTCACGCTCAGCACGTGGTGATTCCCAGGCCTCTTCCCCCGGAGACTCTGGGTCAGTGGAGCAGGACGGGGCCTGGGAATCTGCATCTCACGGCTCCCTGGGAAATCCTGATGCAGTGCTCTCTGGACCACACTCACAGTTTGCCAGCTGTAGTCCAGCCTGCTCGTTGCCAGACGCAAGACTGAGGCCCATGGAGAAGAGACCTGCCCAGGGTCACCCAGCCCTCGTGGCAGAGCCCAGACTTCAGACCACCCCCCTCCCGGAGAGTTCTCCCCGCTGGGCTCCTGCCGCTTTCCTCATGCCGACAGATGTTATTGTTTTCTTATGCCTCCAATTAAACAAAAAATCCTGTCAACGGGCGACAGGCCTAATGCACGGAGGCATTAACCAGACTCGCAATCCGACCCGGGCCTGCTCCTGTGGGTAAAGCACGTTCCCCCACAGGCCTCCCTTGCAGCTCTCTCCTGATAAAGGGCCCCACCGAGGCACCACCACCCTGCGTGGTGGGCACCATGACCCCCACAGAGGCCTCTGGGAGCAGGAGCTGGTCAGCACGTCACCAGGGCAACCCTTTAGGCCCACTGAGATAGCCCTTCCTGGACACCAGGAAGGTCAGAGCTGGGGAAACTGAGGCCCAGAGAGGTGAAGGGAGTGCCTGCAGTTCCCCATCCGATAGGGGCAGAACCTCTTGCCAGCTTCGTTTCAGCTTCGGGCTGCTAAGGGAAGTGGAAGAGGATTAGCACCTCTGGGGGAAGATTCCCCAGGAACAGGGCCTGCAGGAAATGGGCCCATTGTGAACATCAGGGCTGCAGTCCTTCCTGCATCCCTGCTTCTGGTCCCAGGGTCAGAGGCCCTGGGCGTTGGGGACAGCTGTGGCCCGCCACCCCCACCACCCCCATCCTCCTGTTGCCTACCTCCCAGAGTCCTGCTTGGGGCCAGGCCTCTGAGGTGGAGGCATGGACTCAAATCTCAGGCCTGGGAAAGACTTAGGGAGCAAGTTCCAACTCCTTCATTTTGCAGATAGGGAAACTGAGGCCCAGAGAGCATGAGGTACCCATCTAAGGTCACACGGACTCAAACCCTGTCCTCTGAGTCCCTAACAAGTGCTCTTTCCACAAGGAAACCAGTTCCACTGGAGCTCAAACTCCAGCCTGGAGCACCATTTCCCCAGGGCTGCCCAGCCAGTCCTGCAAGCGGTGCCTGAACCCGGGTCTGTCTCCACGCTGGGCCTCTATGGGACCGGCTATGCTGCTCCACAGGTGAGCAGAGAGCAGGCTGAGGGGCCCCGGGAGACTAGCTGGCCCCTGGCAGGGCAGAGCATCCAGAAGGCACGTTTTGGAGACCTGCCTTCAGGTACTTGGTGGGCCGCCTTTGAGGGAGGGATAGGCTTGTCCTTGGGGGCCCTGGCGACAGAGCAAGGGTCATCAGGTGCAAAGATTCAGGCCCCATGTACAGAAGTCAATTCTATCATTCTGGCTGAGGATGCTGGACAGGATCTGGCTCCTGCCTGCCCCTCGCACCTCATTTCATACACCACCCCCTCCCTCCACACCCCAACTCTGCTCTCTTGGTTCCCCAAACACGCCACGCTCATTCCCGCCTCACGGCCTTTGCACTTGCTGTTCCCTCTGCCTGGAATGCTTTTCCTAGCTCTAATCTGGCTTTTTCTTGTCATTCACATTTCGGCTAAAATATCACCTCCTCAATGAGGCCCTCCCAGCCCACATTATCTAGAAGCACCATCTAGTCATTCTGTCACGTCTGCCTATGTTAATTCTGCTTAGAATTTACCACTGTCATTTTCACTTTTCACTGGCCTCTGTCTGCCTCTGCTTTCAGAATGAGAGCAGATATCTTGTGCGTCCCTCTTCCCCAGTGACAAACGTAGTGCCTGCACACAGTAGTGCTCAATATATGTTTATTAACTGAATGAGTAAATGAAAGAATGACCTGCAGTATAGTGAGCTCTCTGACAACAGTAGGTGCAGGTGGAGGCTGGATGTTTATTTGTGGGCAATGCTCTAGAGGTGTCATGCCTTAGTCATTAAGAGAAATTAAGAGTCTCTTCTTTGGTACTTGCTTGCTGTGTGACCCATGGGAGGTTCCTACATCTCTCTGAGCCTCACTTTCTTCATATGTAACATGAGGGCAGTAGTAGTACCTAATGCATAAGACAGTTGTGATGAGTATATGAGACGCTGTGGTAAAGAATTCACCCAGGGCCTGGCAGATAGTGAGCTCTCCATTGTCATCAATAAAATTCCCTCACTGGGAGGCCAGGTGTGATATGTGGCTTGAAGATCTATTCTGACTGTAAGCCCCTCTGACTGTCTCACATATGAAGTCTTGGGTGACACATGCACTTGCTGGAGCATCCTCAACCCTGTCTCCCAACCACTGTCTGCACGCAGCACCTGCTCTGTGTCCTCCCAGAGCCTGAGCCTCTGGGGCTGGAGATAGCCATGTTGCTTACCTCACATTGCTGGCAGTGTTAAGGGGGAGACAGAACTCGCCTGTGCCCAGCTGTCAGGAGGTGTGCCATCCAAGTGCCCATGGGAGGCAGAAGGGAGAGAGCTGCACTTCTGTTAGAGTCATCAGGGAAGGCTTCCCAGAGGAGGTGGGACTCAAACTGCACCTGGCCGAGTGGGCAGGATTGGGAAAGAGGGAAAGGAGGAAGGAGGGACTGCAGGCAGGAAGAATGGCAGTGAAGGCCTGGGAGAAGGGATGCATTTATTCATTCATCCGATTGTTGATTGGAATGTTTAATGAGCACCTAATATACAGCACGTCCCGGGTGGGCCCTGTGTCGAGCAGACCCCAGTCATAAGGAGTGTTCAGCCTAGTAGTGGGACAGACAAACAAGCAGAGAAACACAGTACAAAGGAGAAACAAGGATGCACAGGACCTCCTAGGGGTAACTGAGTCTGCTGGGGGTCAGGGAAAGTTTCCTGGAGGAAGCGACACTTAAGCTGAGCCCTGAAGGCAAAGGGGGGCAGGATAAGTGTTCCAGGCAGAGGGAACAGAGTGTGCAGAGACCAACAGCAAGGGAGAAGACTTTGAGTTCAAAGACCTAAAAGGCATTTGTGAGGCTGGGGCTCAGGAGACGAGAGGGAGTTGTGCGAGGTGAGGGTGTCAGAAGCCAGGCCACAGAGGGCTTTGAACCTTTATCTGCGAGTGGTAGGGAGATACTGAAGAGTTTACAGAAGAGGCTGTGCAGATCGGAGTTGCGTTTGCACAAAGGGCACTCTGCTGTGTGGAGAGAGGAGAATGCCAGGTGTGGAGGAGGCAGGAGGAGACGAGGAAGGTGAGATATTGTCAACGTGGCAGACGCAGAGGACAGGAAGAAACAGAGTCTCAGGGGAGGCCTTCCTTGACAGAACCAGGCAGGATGGGGGCTGGTGGGGAGAATGAGGGGGAGGCAGGCAGATGGATTACAAGGGGAAAGTCGCTCTAAAATTTTGGCTCAGAGATGCTTAAAAGGCATCATTTCTCAGGGACCCTGGGGTGGGATACAGCTGGGGGGAATCTTATAAATGACCAGGCTGGGTAATGAGTTCAGCAAGTATTTACTGAGTACCTACTGCATGTCGAGCATTCTTCTAGGTCCTGCGGATACAGGGGTGAACAAGACAGACGACCTCCCTGCTTATGTTCTAGTGGAGGAGAGAGACGATAAACAAACCATAGATGACATGGCAAGTGGTGGAAAATGGTATAGAAAATAATAAGGCAGAATGAGGGTACATGTGAGGGGCAGAGAGGGATGGCAGTTTTGAATAGAGTGGTCAGGCATAGGCTCCCTCATAAGGCCATTTTTTTTTTCTATTTTCCTTTTTTAAAAACAGCTTTGAGTCATAATTCACAAATCATACAACGTGCTCTTTTAAGGTGTATAATTCAGTGGCTTTTAGGATATTCACAAAGTTGTGTAACCATCACCACAATCTAATTCCAGCACGTTTTCATCACCCCAAGAGGAAACCCTGTACCTGTCAGCAGTCGCTCCCCATCCCTCCCCCCCCCCCCCCCCCCGCCCCAGGCCCTGGCAACCTCTGATCTACTCTCTGTCTCTAAGGATTTGCCTGTTCTGGATATTTCCTATAAGTGGAGTCGTGCAACATGTGGCCTTTTGTGACCGGCTTGTTTCACTTTGCGGTTTTCCAGGTTTGTAAAAGGCAACTTTGGGACACAGACACGTAGCACGTGAGCAAGTCGGCCGTGCAGATGTCAGGGGATGGCACTCAGGGCAGAAAGACACGGCCAGTGAACCCCAAACTGCCCGTCCACAGAAAGTGAAGCGCCTGCTCCAGCTGAGCTGCCCTGGGCCCACATGGAAGGCGTTCTGCCCAGGAGGCAGTGGGGACGGGCGAGTCAGGGCAACTGGGCTTTGGGGGCACCTGGAAAGCCAGTTATCTCGCCTGGGTAGGTGGGTTGCCCAGATGGCCTTTGACACCCGAAGACTTTGAAAGCTTCCTTGGGGCCTCGGAATCCTCATCTATAAAGCTGGGGGGGAGTCATTTGGCTCCTCCAATCACATGGAGTTGTAATGGTGTTCCAACGGACATAAGCCTGTGTGGATCAAAAGCCTCGAACGAGTGGGAGGGTGTGGTGTTACTGTGATGGTTTGGGCTGGAAGTGGGCTCTGGGGGAATAGAAGGGTTGGGGAGGCACAGCTGGGCCTATGATTGAGAGCCAGCTCTCCCTCGCCATCCCTTTTCCTGGACTGGGGGTGTCTTGAGTCTGCAGCTGGCCCTCCGGGATCTGGACAGGCCTTTAAATGGGACTTTTGCACAGCCAGACAGTGAAGACTAGAAACTATTTCCTTGTGCTCAACCCTGGATTTTCCAGGCTGGGTCAGAGATGGAGCATGGGAAGGGGAGGAGAGGCCCAGAGCCAGCTGTGGCCCCTGCTCTTACAGTGTGGAGGAATGGGGAGCAGGGGTGTCAGGAGTCCTGGGTGGGAGTCACAGTGACCTTTGACAAGTCCCTTCACCTCCATGGTCCACAGACCCCCGGATGGGGACGTGGACAGCATAGTCCAAAGTGCACCCCCCCCCCATCTTTGACTCTCCAGGACTCCAGACCCATAGAATCACTTCAGGAGAGAAGACAGGTGCTTGGGGGAACCAAGACTTGAGCAAACTCTCGATAGGATACTTGTCTGACACATGGTCTGACAACAGAGTACAATTTTTCTCTTAAAATGTATTAATCTTTTTCATTTGTAAACATTTTAGTATGTATCTCTAAAAGGTAGAGGCTTCTTTTAAAGCAAACTACACTTCCATTATCACATCCGTTATCAGTCAGCTATTGCCATGACAATGCTGAGTGACAAAGCACCCCAACTTAGCGTCCCATGAATCTTTCTGGAGGTATTCGATGCCAAATTAAGTTTATGTGATAGGCATCTTATTTTTTAACCATGAGAAATAAGTTCATTTTTTATTTTACATTTTACAGTATGCAATAATTTCATTTTATGGTACATAATAATAGTAACGGTTAAGACTTACATAGCATTTACCATGTGCTGGGAGAACTGAAGTCCGGATGGAAATCTGCTTAAATCTGAAGGCATTAACCACACCCTATGCTGCCATCTCCAGGGTCCCAGACACATCCATTGTACAGTGAGCATATTTGATTAGGTCAGCATTTCCAAAGTATGGAAAACTAGGTGACTTTACATAGTACAAAGTGAGCATTTATTTTAATAGTTATGAACATATTTTAATATATGAGAAGCCTGCAGTGTCTCATGATTGTTGAATGGGAGTTCTTGCTTTCATTACTGAAGCTGGGTTTGTTTGGGGCCAGCTCGCGGGGGTCTCTGAGCAGAGGTAACCAGGCACTCCCGTTTCTACTCCCATCTTCACTGCTGTCTTTCCAGGTAGCTGTGGGCAAGTCCCTCTATCTCCCTGCATCTCTGCCTCCTCCTCCACCGCAGAGACCCAGCCTCCAGGGAGAATTCTGAAACTGATTAGCATCAAGACATCTCTGAGCATCATAGACTCTTAGGCGCCATCTCTTCCAAGTCTTTCCTTGTACAGATGGGGACACTGAGGCCCCGAGAGGGGAAGGGGCAGGCCTAAGGCCACACAACGAGTGACACAGTCCAGCCATCTTTATTCCACACCAAACTGTGCCGGAGGTTGTGTGCTCCTGGGGGGTGAGGGGCAACCACAAAGCTCTAATATGTTTGGAAAAGAGGAGGATACCTTCCTTCTAAACTCAATCCGAATTAAGGGATGAGGGCAGCTCCTAGGGAAAAAAATAAATAAAAATACATGTACAAAGAGGACAAAAGAATAAAAAGTGAAAAGTAAGTCTCCCACAGTAATCTCCCTCCCCACCCCTGCCTGCCTATTCGCCCTCCAGCGACAACCTCCCCTAGTTTCTTGGTTCTCGAGGGTCCTTCCGGGGGAACTCCGCCCGCATGTGTGCGCGTGCACACATCCTCAAGAAATAATGTGCCGAGAGTTTCGGTTTGGGATGATGAGAAAGTTCTGGAGAGAGATAGTGGTGATGGTTGCACAGTGTGAATGTCCTTCATGCCACTGAATTGTACACTTAAAAATAGTTGCAATGGTAAATATTATGTTATGTGGACTTTACCACAATTTGACAAACAACAGATGTGCCTACCGTCCATACTTTCCTCCCTGTTTTGCAAGGAACTGTGTATCCAGGAGATCCTTCCGCCATCACCCCAAGCGGTGGTTTGCTCTTGGTCATCTTGGGTAAGCTGGAAGCTGTGTTCCCCCCAGCGCCCTCCCCGGCAGGGTCTTCAGTGCGAGCTGGCCCGCAGAGGAGTCGGTGGAGATCCGGAGGCGGAGGCGAGCAGCGGCGTCCCGCTCTCGGGGTGAAGCCTGTCAGGGTTGTGGCGGTCACACGCCCCGATGGGCAGACGCGGAGGTGGTGGCAGCCCCTCCTCACTCTCCTCTCCACACTGGGCTCCTCTTGCCGGCCATGGCCCAGCTGACCGACAGGGACCGGGATCCACCACCCCAGACAGTGAGGGCCGACCGTAGAGACGCGGCCTCCGGGGCACAGCTCCCCGCACTGTGCGGCCCCCTTCCCTGGTTCCTGGGTGGACTGGGCTCCTCTTCTCTAGAGGGTCCCCGCGTCGAATCCCATTCCCCCATTTGTGTAAGGGTGTGATTCCCACAACAAAGCCCTTACGCTAGAAATCGCAGTGTGTTTGTTTGCCTGAGGGAACCCTATTTCACCTACGTTCTGCCTTATCGTTTTTTTTTTTAATTGTGATAAAATACACATAACATAAAATTTACCATCTTAACCATTTTAAGTGTACAGTTCACTAGTGTTTTAAGTACATTCACACTGTTGTGCAACCCATCTCCAGAACTCTTTCCATCTTGTAAAACTGAGACTCTGTTCCTGCTAAACAATAACTCCCGTTCCTCCTCCCCCAGCCCCTGGCAACCCCCGTTCTACTATCTGTGTCTATGGATCTGACTACACTAGGGACCTCATATGAGTGGAATCATGCAGTATATGTTGCTCTGTCACTGGCTTAAATCACTTAGCATAATGTCCTCAAAGTTCATCCTGCTGTAGCATGTGTCAGAATTTCCTTCCTCTTTAGGGCTGAATAATATTCCACTGCATGTGTAGACCACATTTTGCTGTCCATTCTTCTGTCGACGGACACTCAGGTTGCTTGCACCTCTTGGCTCTTGTGACTAGAGCCGCTGCCGCATCCTTCCTGAGGCTGCACGGTGCTCCACTGGGGTAGAGAGCAAAGTTAGGAGCACAGGCTTCCAAGCCAGAGGGACCCGGGTGTGAATTCTGCCTCCACCCTGGGACACACTGGGACCTCAGGCACATAGGAAATGTTCAAGAAGGGGAACTGTCACCCTCACTATGGCCATCTCTGGGAGAGGTTCTCCTCTCAAAACCGTAGCCACAGCTCACCCCTTGAATGGTCCCACTCTCAGCAGCCCCAGGGCTCCCCACTATCTCCCTCGCCTGGCGCTCTGGGTTACTCCAACCTGTGTCAGTCTCTGCCAGCCTTCCCATTCACACCGCACCACACTGGGCCATGGAACAGACTCTTCCCCCTCATCTGGCCCTCGGCACAGACTGCCATGTGTGTGCACGTGTCTGCCCTCCATACTGAGTGCCCATGGGAACCAGGTCACCTGTGGAGTCACTTGCCTCCAGAACATTCCAGCCATCATCTGAAGACATCAGGCCGGGTGGCAGCTCTGCCCTCAAGCCCCAGGAACCTCCAGCTGCAAAAGCAGGGAGGTTTTTCTCAGAGCGGCTGTTCTCTCATTTGCTTTTTCACCCTCTGGGGTGCAGAGCACTGGATCAGGAGTCAACACACCCAGCCTTTCCTCTAACCCTGCGCCAGCCCGTTCTGTGGATTCAGACAAGCCCCTTCCCTCTGTGGGCCTCCTCTCCTCTCTGTAAAATGCAGGAATTGACCGGATGGTCTCAAAATGCTCCCCCACACACCTAGGCTCTGATTTTCATCTGGCTCCCTCAGTCAACATTCATTTATCCTTCTACTCATCCATCCACGATCCAATGACTTTTCTTTATTCTTTCATCTTTATTGGTGTTTCCTCTCATTTCAATGTGTCGTGCTTGCAAGATTTTCAGTGTGGGGCTTAGAAAGCAAATGTCACTCTTAGTCATTTTCTTCTAGATCAGTGGACTTCAATGGGGGAGGGGGTGGGTGCCTCCCAGAGAACATTGGGGATGTCTGGAGACATTTTTGGTTGTCACAGCCTGGGGATGGGAAGATGGTGCTACTACTGGCATCTAACGAATAGAGGCCAGAGATGCTACTCAACATCCTACAATGCACAGGACAGCCCACAACAAAGAATGATCCGGCCTGTGATGTCAGTAGTGCCAAGGCTGAGAAACCCTGTTCTAGATATTAATGCTGTTAATATTCACATGTATATTTTCCCAAAAATGTCTGTGTCTATACAAACATAAACCTATGTATTTTTAAAACCAAAATGGACTCTAATTGCAGTTTGTTTTGTTCCCTGAATAACATTGGCAGTGATGTTTTTGAGCAGCTAAGAGCCCACCACAGAATGGGATTGCCTAGATTTGAATCCTGGCCTCACCACTTACTAGCTGTGTGACCTAACCCTCCATACCTCAGTTTCTTCATCTGTAAAGTGGGGATAACCACAGTACCTACTTCCCAGCATTAGCACAGTGTTAGCTGTTTATTATTATTTGGATTCCTTGGTATTTGTGAGGAAGGAGGGAAAGACAGCCCTGTGCCCACTGCCCAGATGAGGAAGCTGACATCCAGAGTCAGGCAGGGACGTGGGGTGGCTGCCCGGGAAGTCAGTGGCCGGGCTAGCCTGGGACCCAGTGCTAGCCCAGGGCTCTCTCCAGCTTAAGCGGCACTTCTGATAAAAGTATACATTTTTGTTTCTTTATTTGTTTGCTTTATTCTGTTTTATTTTGGTGGAGGTGGGCACAGGTCTGGAAGAGGGGAGGACACTAGGCCTGGGCTATGGGGTGGCAGAAAGAGTTCTGTGCCAGGCCTCAGGCGGGGGTCCAGCCCTCTGCCCTAGCCACCCTGAGCTCCCCATCTCTCCACCCCACCTCCCTGCAGGGGCTCGGCCTACCTCTCCACTAGGCTGCAAGCAGGCCCTGCCTTATCTCCAGACGCCTGTTATCTGCACACCCATCTGTGGACAAATGGCCAGCCGGCTGGCTCCTGGTCACCCCCGCCTGGAGGGGGGGCCCTCCTCTCAGGCCTGTGTCTGGCAATTTGGGCTGGAGCCCAAGGTGGGGGGTCTCACAACAGAGGAGGCCCAGCCTAGCCCCACCCCTGGGGCTGCTTGGACATTCCATTCACGGGACAGGAATCCAGGCCAGGAAACATCCCGTCCCACCACCCCTTCACTCACTTGGTTTTACCACAGGCCTTATAATGTGGGTAAGGGCTGGAATTGTCATTTGTATTGAGTAGATGGGGAAACTGAGGCTCAGAGAGGGGATGTGACTTGTTGCAGGTCAAACAGCAAGGCAGAGGCACTGCTGGGAGTAGAACCATACCCCTAGGTCCTATCCTGGCCTCAGAAAAGGAGAGCACACAGACCCCATGCTCCAGGCCCCGCTCTGCCATGGAAGCCGGGTGGCTGGGACACAGTCACTTCCCTTCTTTGGGCCTAGGTTTCTCTAACTTCTCAAACAGAGAGAAAAGTGAGGGAGAGGCATGGGCCTGCCCTCAGCTCCCAGGAGGCTGGGGGAGCAGTAGGTAGAGTGAAGCCCATGGGCGCTGGGCCATCCCCACCTACTCCCACCTTCCCCACTTACTCTGAGCATGACTTTGGACAATCACTTCACCACCCTCTCTGGGCCTTGGTTTCCCCATATGAAAAATGGGAAAGTAAGAGCTCTTACCTCACAGGGTTATTGTGGGGATTAAACGAGTTAATCTACTTACAGCACTTAGAACAGTGCTTCGCACATAGTGAGTGCTCATAGGTGAATGTGAGTTACTGTTACTTTTATTAGCAGCAGAGTGGAATATACTATAGTCCTCATAGTAACTGGGCAGACTGTGTGACCTTGGGCAACTGACTTAACATCTCTGAGCCTCTGTTTTCTCACCTGCAAAATGGGAGCAGTGAGGGGCAGTGTGTCTTAGAGACTCTGGACAAGGGCTGAGCACAGAGCATGGCCCCAGCATCCAGGGTGGGGCAGGGGGCTGCCAGTGGCCGGCAGGGAGGGGCGTCTGCGTGGAAGATGGAGACAGCCTGTGGACCTTTGTTTACAGAGCCCATCCCTCCTCTGATGGATGCGGCCGGCAGAGGTCTGTTTGCAAGCTTCCCCTGGAAACATGAATCAAGGTCTGTTTGGAGAACACGTGTGCTCCTCTGTCAAACATTCCACCCGTGCTGGGGCCGCAGAGCCCCGGGGAGAGTGTGTCCCAGATTGTCCTCAGGGACAGAGCATAGGCCGTGAGACAGAGCCCACTGGTCAGGCCTCGGACACACAGCCTGGGCTGGGCGACCTCTGAGACAGACGCCAGCCCTGGCCTCAAGGAGCTCTCTAGAAAGCAAGATAAGACCTGGACTCGACCAGAAAACAGGGAGGGAGAGATAAGGACCCATCTGCTTCCACTCTTGTCCCCTCTGATCTTCCATAGCAGCACCAGGGGGATCTTTTAAAAATGTAAATCTCATCAGCTCTCTCCTGCTCGCCTCCCTCCAGTGGCTTCCTCTGCAGTTGAGCAAAGATCAGTTTCCTTAAAAATGGCCTCCGAGGCCCCGTGGGATCTCGCCCCTGCCTGCCGCTCGCTGGGACCGCAGCCCCAGCACCTCTGTCATCTGTGCACTGGTTTTCCTCCAGCCCCTGTCTCAGCTCTTCCCACTCGGCTCCTTCATGCCCCGACGCTCTGCTCCCCAGAGGCCTCCCTGACCACCCTGCTGTCGCAGCGCCTGTTCTTTCCTTGATGGCCTCTATCAAATTTGGGATTATATGTGTATTTGTTCTTTGAAGTTTAGTCTCCATTTCCACAGGGGCGGGGATGGTGTCTGTTTTATACATCAGCACGTCCCCTGCCCCTGGCATGATGCTTGCCATGTGGAAGGCTCTGAGGATGGACAGTTGGGTCCAGTCGCGGGAATCAGAGAAGACTTCCTGGGGAAATGGCAGTAAAGCTGGGTGTGGATGAGCAGGAAGATTTTGACTGGTGGAGATGAGAAGAGAAGGGTGGTGTTGGCCCCGTGGCTGGTGCTGGGCTGAAGCAGCTTGAGGTAAGACAGCACAGTGAAGTGCTGAGACCGAGGGCTGCAAATTCAGCTACCTTGGCTAAGTCACTTCAACCCTCTGAATCTCAGTTTCTCCATCTGAAAAATGGGGGTGATGATACCAAATTCACAGACAAAGCATATGAGGAGTAAGTGGGGTGACATGTGGAAAGCCCTTAGTCAGAGCTCAATAAATGGTATCACGATTACAGATTTTCATTTCACCACCATTCCAACCTCAAGAAGGAGGTATTACTGTCAGCTTTTTTTCTCTAATAAATTAGTTTATTTTTATGTTACATGTATTTTAAACTTTGAAACAATCTCAAATTTATAGAAAAGCCAGAAGTACAGTATGTAGTCATTTTTTCCCCAAACCATTTAAGAGTAAGTTGCTGATGTGATGCCCCATCTCACCTGAACACTTGCATGTTTATTTCCAACAAACATGGACAATCCCCTACAAACCATAATACAGCCATCACTGCCAGGAAATTAATATTGACACATCCTACCACAGAACGCTGAGGCCCCTTCTGAGATTCGGCACTGGGTTAGAATCACGTTGGCGTTTAGTTGTCACGTCCCCTTGATCTCCTTCAGCCTGGAACAATCCCTCAGACTTTCTCTGACTTTTGTGGCCTTGACACTGTGGAAGATGACCGGCCAATTCTTTCGTTAGCATGTCCCTTGATTGGGTTTTGTCTGATGATTAGATTCAGGTTATGCATCTTCAGAAGGAACGCCACAGAAGCAATGGTCTTTCTTCTGTCTGTATCTTTTAAAGGTAAGGAGACCCAGGGCGGGGTGAGAAAAGGGGAGGGAAAGGTCTTCAAAGTGGCGTCTGACTGGAAAATACCGAGGTGAGAAATCCTGGGGCATATTCTACTTTATGTCCTTTCTGCTGCAGGAATGTCCTCATTCACTTGATAGTCATTGAACCTGAGCCTGGCCAGAGCCCTCCTGGCATCAGGTAAGAGACAGGAAGGGCATAGGGGCCATCCTAGAAGTGGTGGGGTAGGCACCTCTCCCCTGTCACTCTTCGCAAGGGATGAGGGTGTTGAGCTCCCAGCTTCCTCTAGGTGGCGCACAACCCTCTGGGGAAAGGAGGGACCCAGGTGAATTAATTCCAAGGGAAGAAGGGATGTTTTAGAGGGGTAAACTCTGCCTCTCGGGTAGGGTCCCACAGAGGAGTCAACATTGCACCCCCATGCGCCTCTAGAGGAGGGACCAGTATTCATTCATTCATTCATTCATCGACAAGTATTTTTCAGTGCCTCCTGCTGCTGACAGCTAAGGCTCTCACCATCTAAAGGTCACAGCACAAAGCAGGCGAGGGCAAGATCACTGGACTTGGAACTCAGGACAGCTAGGTTCGGGTTTTGCCCCTGACTTGCTGTGAGATTTGAGCCCCTTTCTGGGTTCCAAAAATTTCAAAAAATGAGGGTGTCAGCTTGGCTAGATTAGGGCTGGGTTTCATCACCCAACCCCCCACGCCATCCCCCTCCATTGTGAGCCCATCCCTAAATCTGACTGGCCTTCTGTTCCAGACTCCTCTTTCCTCCCATAAGAAAGCACCAAGGTATGGGATTAAAGTCATTCACAAGCAGGTGAGAATGAAGGTTGAAAGGGGCTGGGGCATTTGCATGGTGGAGGAGGGGCTGGCACCACAGAGAAATCTCCAGCCCCAGAAGTGGGGATGGGCGGAGGGAGCTTGAAGGCTGGTGGGGCCCATCTTCCCCCACCCCGCCCCTAGAGCAAACCAGTACCATGGCCGCGTTCTTCCAGGGCTGTCCTGTGCTTGCCTGTCCAGAGTGTCTCGTCCACTTGGAAACTACAGCAGGGGTGTCCAGGGACTGTCTGCTTTCAGGTTCCCCCTTGGCCACAAATTGTGTCCCCTAGGTAAAATGACTTAGCTTGCTGTGCCTCAGTTTCTTCATCTGCTAAACGGGGACCAACAACACTTTGCTCAAAGGGAGTTCGTAGCCACAAGTGCTGATTACGTGCTTCCAATGCTCCTGCTCCTATGAGTGGGACAGATGTAAGGGAGGCCTGGGGAGACTCAGCACCCTGCCTCGGAGGAAGGTCCTGTGGGAGCAAGGGGCCCACAGGGTGGTCATCACAGACAAGGGGTCCTTTGGTGCCTTCTGCCTCGCCACACTAATAATCCTTCAGCCACGGACAGCAGCTTGCAATGTCGAAAGCATTCCCATATTCATGACCTCATGTGACCCTCATCCTCTACCTTGATGGGTGAGGAAACTGAGGCTTGGAAAGGGAAGTATGACTTGCCTGAGATCACACATCCGGCTAGCAGCAGGGTCAAGCTGCAGAGGAGAGAATCAGGCAGTCCTGGGTTTGAGTCCTGGCTCTGCCACATCCAAGCTGTGCGACCCCAGGAAAATCACTTCACCTCTCTGAGCCTCAGTTTCTTCACTTATCCAATGGGGATATGGTTTTGAGGGTTAAATAAAATACACAGAGTGAGATAGGAGGTGCCATTCTGGTTCTGATCATTTTCAGAGCGAGAACACACCTTGCTTGGTTCTAAGCAACCATCTTTAGAGGGTGGGAATTTTTTTTCCCATCCTACTTCTCATCTCACTGATGTTTTCCCTGGCTCCCTCCTCCTCCCACATCATCTCATATCACAGTCTGTTCCCGAGGTCTTCCTGGGTCGACTGTATGTATGCAGGACGAAACTGAGGTGTCCGTCTTAGTCCATTCGGGCTGCTATAACAAAGTACCACAGACCGGGCGGCTTATAAACAACAGAAATTTATTTCTCACAGCTCTGGAGGCCCGAAGTCCAAGATCGGGGGCAGCCTGGTCCGATTCTGGTGAGGGCCGTCTTCCCCGCTGCAGACAGTGGCCATCTCTGTGTCCTCACATGAGAGGTTCTCTGTTAAGGGCACTAAAACCATCGTGGGGGCCCCACCCTCCCGACATAGCCACCTCCCTAAGGCCCCCTCCTAACGCCATCACTCTGGGGGTTAGGGTCTCATTCATAAATCTGGGGGACACAAGCCTCCAGTCCATGGCCTTCACCGCTGTCAGCCCAGCGCACGCGGAGTCTCACTCTCGGGAAGAACCCTGGCATCCTGGGTGCCCGCTGTGCGCCAGCCCCGGGCAAAGCGCTTTCTCTGCCCCTTCTCATTCACTCCGCACAGCCCTCTGTGGCCGGAGCTGCTGCTCGCAGCCCCTCATTCATTCGGGTGTTGGAGCTGGAGTTCAGAAAGGGAAAGTAACCTGCCAACGGGCCAGTGTAGGGGGAGGCAAGAGAGGCATCCCAGGAGCAAAAATTTAGGGGGGCATTCAGTCTCAGGGCTGCACCTCCTTAAATTTTGTATCCCGGGCACCTCGCTCGCCTCACCCTAGTCTGGTCCTGCTGCCCAGCGTCACACACCTGGGAAGTGGTGATGCTGGGATTCAATCCCAGGACTTGTGACTCCGCCACTCTTGGCCACACAGGGGGCTCAGCATCTATTTCCCAGTGCCGAGAATACCGGCCACGTTAAATCCATCATGGCCATTACACGACTGTCATCATCACCTGCTGATTCTCAGTCCCTCCTATCAACATCCAGCTCCACGTAGAACCACCCATGTCCCACCAACGCCAGCCCCTCAGGGCTTTCCCCCGGCCAGGCGGGGTGACCCTGTGCCAACATTTCCCAAGCTCCGTTGCTCAACTTTTATCTCTGTCAACGACCAACTCCCGTGCGTCAGAGGGAAACGGCCCCCACCTGCATTATTTCAGCCCTGTTTTGTCTATTTATAGGAGGCAGGTTGTCTCAACGCCATTTCTGTTACTATGGCCAGCATCTTGGCCAGTTGCACACGAAAGCAGCAGAAACCTTCAGAAATCGAGAAATGTCTCTGTCTTCAGAGGTCTTTGAGAAAGCAAACGGCTTCGAGGAGAGTCATGAGGGTAAGCTTGCCCCCCTTCCCTGCCCACCGCCCCCGCCTCTCATCTGGACAATAACAGCTCCTGTCTCTGAGAGCGTTCCCGCAGGTTCCAGCTGAGCCGCAGGATTATACTTCAGGCTGGCAATTAGCCTGATAAGGCGATGACCTCACCCTCCTGCCTCTGGCCAGAGCGGAGACCAGCGAGCAGGAACCTGCCCCTGCCAGACCCTTCCCCGGAGCCTCCCTCGCTGGCCTTAGGGTCAGGGACCCTAGTTCAAGGCCTTGGGCAAGTCTCTTCCCCTCTCTGGGCCTCTGATTGCCCATCTGAGAAATGGAACACGTCTGACCTTCATGGGCTTGTGGGAAAGTGCCATAGAATAATAAAGCAGAAATTGCTTTGGGCTACTGACCACAGACAACCACAGAGCTGGGGCCTTTTCTCGAATATTGCTGAAGAAATAAAGAAGAGGGCACTGGCCAGGGCATCAGATGGACCTGGGGTTCTGAGTCCTGTCTCCCACGTTCACTAGCTATGCACTCCCAGGCAAGCTGCCCATTTCCTCCTCTGTAAGATGGGGCAATGTCTGTGCCTCATCCTCTTTGCATGCAGTTAGGAGGTGCAGGGACACATGAGGCAGGAGAGCCTGGTGGTTAAGATCACAGGCTTTAGATCAGACAGACCCGGGTTCAAGTGCTGCTTCAGCCACTTACTAGCTGTGTACCCGTGGACAAATTACTTAACCTCTCTGAGCCTCCATTTCCCCATCCATAAAATGAGGAGAATAGTAGTTCCTATTATAGGGTTGTTGTGAGGATTAAATTAAAGCAGGTATGGTGCTCAGCGTGGTGCCTGACAAATGGTGAGGGGCCCTGGGGACAGCTGTGTGATCTTGAGCGCGTGTGTAACTCTACCTCCTCGCGTTTGGTCTCCTCCTCTGAGAAGTGATGCCAAGACAGCCCAGGCAAAGCTGACAGCAGCCCCTCAGGCTTCAAGACCATGCTGGAGTGGCCGAGGGCACCGGCTAGTCTCAACTCAGAGTCAGACAAAGAACGGTGTCTTTCTTTCTGCAGCCTTGACCCGTCCTCCCCTTCTCTGCTTAATGTGGAGGCAAAGAGTGTCGGCCACGAAGACAACTTACCAGCTGTGTGACCCTGGTCGAGTTACTGAACCTCTCTGTGCCTCACCTTCCTCATCTGGAAAATAGGATGCTAACAGTCGTATCTACCTCATAGAGTTGTTTGAGGACTTTCTGAGTTAACGTATTCAAAGTGCTTAAAACAGTGCCTGACATCCAGCGAGTGCTCGAAGCACATCAGCTTTTATTTGAATTATTTTGAAGGACTTATTTTCTCCTCATTTCAAGTCGTCTTTGCCCCAGACAGTGCTTGGCTGATTCCCTGGAGGTGCATGGAGAAGCTGCAGAGGGTCCGAGAGAATCCTGAGGCCTGGCCCTGCCCCTCGCATGCTCAGTGTCTCTGGCAAGTCCTCTCCCCGTTCAAGGCCTGTCTCCCCACTGGTAGGATGAGAGGGTGAGACTAGGAACATTCCAGAATTCTAGGTCCTGGGGTGGCTTAGTCCCCTGCGAGGACTCCTGAGGGGCCCACTTTGCTTCCTGGCCTCCGGGAGATCTGGTGGGGCCGTGGGGCCCACCGTGGCGGCCCCCCTTGTCTCCCTCACTCCACAGCTGTGGCCCTGAGAGAAAGCAGACCCGCGCGGGCCGCCACATGGGCTAACCCCACTGGGCCTGGAAGGAAGGGCTGTGGTGGGAGCCCAGGGAAGAGGGCCTGTGCACCCGTGTGTGCACAAAATCCCACAAACTGTCACACGGAGAGACACACAGACACCCTCATATACACACAGACACGCACTGACCTGGACACACATGCGGGCACCTTGATGTGGAAGGACCTGGCTGGTGCTCTGCACCTCATGGCCCTAAGCACGCGTTTGTTGATTGACTAAACAAGTGAGGGCTTCGTAGAGGGCTGCCTGTCCTCAACCAGCCCCCTGGCCAGGGTTTCCCAAATCACAGAACCTCAGCCACTGGAGGGACGAGAGGATTTTCGATCGCTCCCAGATGAGCCAGTCTAACTGGAATAGGTACAAATTTACTGAAATGTGTTGTAGACAAAATGCAACCAGGGATTACAGTGGAATGACAGAAGTAATAAAAATTTTCCTTGTTTTTAAAAGTTTCTGTTCAAAAAAACGAAGTTAAAAATAAAGGTAGTTAAGTTTTTTATAAAGTCCTTTAAATAAACATTTTAAGTCAATAATAACACAGGTGGGAATCAAATATGGCAACACCTTGGGTGCCTGAGGTTTGTGACAGTGTTGACATCATCCCGTCTAAACCCCCCTTCGCCATTTTACCCAGGGGTTGCCCCCACGGTGGCCGTGAGGATCGCAAGATCTCAAGAGCAAGGAGCTGGAAAGCACTTTGCAAACAGGCCTAGGGCATAGCCTCAACCCGAGGCAGAGCCGAGTAGAGAACCCTGGTCTCCTAATGGCCTGTCCAGGGCTTGCTCCAGGGCAGCACACAGCATAAGCAAGGGGAGGGGCTAAGCCAGGCAGACAGGTTTCTGAATTTGGTCCCTACCTGTTTATTCCATCCTTCAACACTTTTTTTTTTTTTTTGAGTAGTATGGGTGGGACACGGTGCTAAATACTGGGAAGGCAATGGGGAGCTGGAGGAGGCAGACATTAGCCAAAATTATACGAATAAATGGAATATTACAGCGCAGTCAGTGCAACATAGTACAAGTTCACAATTAGGGGAAGGGGATTGGTCCTAGTCAGGTAGGTCAGCATGGGCTTCCCCCAAGAATGATGATCAAATTGAGGCTGAAGAAGAGGAGGGCTTAACTTGACAAAGGGAAAGGAAAAGCATTGCAGGCAGAGGAAACAGCCAGTGCAAGGGCCCTGGGGCAGGAGCACTTGAGTAGCTTTGGCCTCACTGAAGTACAGAGTCCCAGGTGAAGCAGCCTTGGCCAAGTGAAGCTGGAAAGTAAGGCAGGGCCAAGCACGCAGTGCTCAAGGCCAGTTAGGATGTGGCCATCATTGGAAGAGCAGTGGGAATCCATTAAAGGCTTTTAAGCAGGGAGTGATATCCATTCTGATAAGCTTACTGGCTGCAAGTCAAGTGTGAAAGAAAAGAACATGAGAGGGGACTTCCTTTACAGAAACCAGAACATACAATAAAGTCACTAAAATCAGATTATTGTGGTATTGGGAAAGGCATAGACAAATAGACCCATGGACATGATAAATAATCCAGAATTAGATCCCAGGATATAGAGGCTAATATTGGACAAAAGAGATACCTCGTCTCAGCGGAAAGAGGGACAGTTTATTTCACAAATAGGGCAGGCCCTCTGGAATAAATAAAAATGAAGCCCTATGTTACACCATAAAATGCTAAATTTCAAGTGGATCAAAAATTTAAATGTAAGAATTAAAATAATACAGAATATTGTAAGAGATTCTAGGAGACTGTGTGTATAATGTGAACAGGGCTCAGCAAACTGCTGCCTCTGGGCCTTTCATGTTTGTTTTATTAACAGTTTCTTGAGATATAATTCACCCATTTAAGTGTACAATTCAATGGTTTTTAGTATATTCATAGATATGTGCAACCATCACAAAGTCAATTTTAGAACATTTTCATAACCTCAACAAAGAAACTCTGCACCTATTAGCCATCAACCCCCTATCTCCTATCCTGCACCAGCCCTAAGCAACCACCGATCTACTTTCTGTCTATAGATTTGCCTATTCTGGACATTTCGTATGAATGGAATCACATAATATGTGGTCTTTTGAGACTGGCTTCTTTCACTTGACATATGTTTTCAAGGTTCGTCCATGTTGTAGAATATATGGGTACTTCTTTTTATGGCTGAATAATATTCCATTGCATGGCTAGACCACATTTTGTTTATCCATTCATCAGTTGATGGACATTTGGGTTGTTTCCACCTTTTGGCTATTATGAATAATGCTGCTGTGAACGTTCATGTACAAGCTTTTGTGCGGATCTATGCTTTTTTTTCTCTTGGGTAGATACCTAGGAGTAGAAGTGCTGCTGCCTGTTTTTGTAAATAATGTTTTATTGTACATGTTTGTTGACATATTGTCTATGACTGCTCTCTTGCCGCAATGGCAGTGTTGAGTAGTTGCAACAGAGACCGTATGTCCTGCAAACTCTGAAATATCTACCATTTGGCCTTTTACAGAAACAGTTTGCTAACTCCTGATCTAGAGGCAGAGAAGACCTTACATTTCAAGGCTGAAGACCAAGAAGCTATCAAAGAAAAGAGATAGTATTTAAAAACTAAATTTGACTATATACATTTAGTATGGCAAAAGATACTAGAAACTAAGTCATTGGGCAAAACACAGAGCTTGAAAAGAATAACTGTAACATTGACAACGGAGAAAGGATTCCTACCTTGTATCAGTCAGGGTCCTGGCAGGCGGTGGGTGACACACCCAGATTGGGTAGTTTACAGAGATGTAAAGAAGGGACAGTACAGAGGGACTGTTCTCAAAGATGTGGGCAGCATTGAGGAAACACACCAGGGAGGCGAACCAGAGGGGAATCGTTTCTACCTAGGACCCCTGTGCCCAGTGGGAGGAGGGGGAGGACTTAGGAATAAATACCCCAACCTCCCTTTCCTCCTGCCCAGTGGCCTCTAGCCGTGCCTCCCATCGGCCAAATCCACCCGGAAGCTGAGGACTGGGAGCTTGTTCCAGTCCCTATGGTGCAAGAGGCACAGAGTAGATGGAGAAAGGCGGAGCGTGGATTTGGAGGGGCAGATGGAAGACATCCAGGATGTGGCTTGAAATGAGAGGCCATCCCAATAGAAAGATGGACAAAGGCTCTGATGAGGCAGCTAATGACTGAGTAAGTGAAATGGACAACGAGTTTATGAAAAAGTTATGTTAGCAGTCAGGAAAACCCAAATAAGTCCCCTCCGCCTTTTGTCGCAGCGCCTAATTTGGCCATGAATACTGCACCTCTCCATTAGGTCCAGTTCAGTTACTGAGTGCCCACAGTGTGCAAGAAAGGCCCTCAGAGAGTTTTCTTGAAAAGCCCCCAGATGAGGAAAAGATCCCCAGAAATATGTAAATATCAAATAGTGGTGATCAGCGCCTTATGAGCTGGGCAGATAAAGGATTATGGATTTCAAAAGAGGAGGGAGAGGATGCCTCCATTTAAGAGTGCTCCTGGAAGGCTTTTGGGAAGAAGTGGCTTTTGGAGGCTGGGTGGAATTTGGACACGTAGACATGGGCAGATATCTTTTATCTTTTCTTTTTTTTTTTTTAAAGGAAATTCTTCCCATTCTTAAAGGATCAACTCAAAAGCTGTCTTCCTGCTTCCTAGATCCTGCTGGTTGAATTATTCATGTTTTCCTAGCACCCTCATTAACAGAGCTTTATTAGCAGTGCAGACTGTGTGCTGTTTGCCTTTCGTCTTCCTGTCTGGCTGGAAGGTTTGAGCAGTCTGAGGGCAGGGATGGTGTCTTCAGTCTCCTGTCCCTAGAGTCACTTCCCTGAGTACTCAAAATCTGTGTGATGAATGAAGGAAGTGTAACCAATCTTACTGCTATTATCTCTTTGACCATCCAAGATTTTGGTGAAATCCACATTTTTATGTTCCTCTGTTCAAGAACCCAGCAAGCATTTCCCAGTGTCTTTATTTCCTGAATCAGGCCACAAAATATGTTTCTCAGAAACAAGGAATAGCAGCTGGTGTGTTAAGCCTTCACCATCTATCAGGCACTGTATAAAGTGCTTTATAGGCTTCATCCATATAATCCTCATGATGGTTAAGAGGCTTTGGACTATGCCCATTTCACAGCTGGGAAAGCTGAGGTTTAGCAAGGCCAGCAATTTTACGGTAATGGCAGAGGGGAAATGGGAACCCCAGACCCTCCAGTGCCGTTCCTCACGTTCATACAGGACTCTGTGTGCGTGCACCTGCGTGAAGAGTTCCCAAATTTGTAAAATTAGGGATTGACCTCCGTGACTTGGACAGCACGTTGTGTCCTGACAAGCCAAGGACCCAATTCCAGGAACGTAAAGACGGTCGTGTAAACTGGAGGCCCAGGTGATCCCCATTTGGCAGCTGAGACGACAGGCTCAGGGAGGCCCGTCACTGGTGCACAAACGCGGGCTTCTTGGTGGTGGGGCTGGTGCAGGACTTGCCTTTTCTGCCCCTCGGCCTGGGCTCTTTCTGTCCTTGTCTTGGCATCTCTCAGTCCAGCCGCCCTGACTGGTCTGTGTGGTGGCTGCAGGGCTGCTCCTGGGTCCTGGAGGTGAATGACCTAGATGAGGGTCATTCCTCATGTCCCCCATAGGATCCCTTTTCCTTCTTAGAAATTATTAAACACCATGTCCCAGGCACCGTGCTAAACAGTTTACATTAACATTACTCCCACTGAATACGCAGGGCACTGAGGCTCAGAGACGCTGAGGGGCTTGTCCAGTTTACTTAGGGAGCAGAGGAGCTGGGATTTGATCTTAGGTTTGGCAGGTCAGAAGCCTAACTTTCCCAAGCAAAAGCACAGCAGCCACAGCCACAGCTGGGCGAGGGCTCTGCGGAGGGGGTGAGTGGTGGAGGGCATCCTTCTGTGAAATGACATGAGGGCCTTGGAATTTGAACATCTCTTCCTGTGCCCCAAGGCTTTGGGGCGAGACACCATTCTTTGTGGCAACTCTAGGCTGTGGTGAGGATTTTAAGGGACAAGGACACTGAATGGGTGAGCAGATAAGGATACAGCAATAGACGTAAAAGTTGCTAGCACTTAATAAATATTCCATTCCTTCCTTCTTCTCTCTCCTCCCTCTTTCCCTTGGATGATGAACAGCCAGACTTTGAAGTCAAGAAGACCTGAGTTAAAATGCTGGCTGAGCAACTGACTAGCTGTGTGGCTTTGTACAAGCCACTTAACCTCTCTGGACTTCAGTTCCCTCATCTGCAAAATTGGGACAGTGACAGACACTACCTCATTGTTGTTATATGAATCAGGAAATATGCATAAAGGGCTTAGCGAAGTGCTGAGTGCATAATAAACACTGCTATCGATGAATAGGTAGCTGTTATTATTAATCCCTTCTGCTCCCAGTTCTGCCCCTAAACAACCGAGTGACCTTGGGTAAGACCCTTCTACGGGCCTCAGCTTCCCAATTTGTAAAATAAGCACGTTTGACTAGGTCAGTGTTTCCCAAAGTGTGGTACCCTGGTGGTAAGAGACGATTTTATGTAGTACAAAGTGAACATTTATTATTTTATGTATATATGTTAACGTATAAGAGAAAAAAATAAAAATGAAGATATATACTATAAAAATGAAGATGGATACTGTCTGGAATGAAGCTGGGTAAAAATGTAGTGATTTAAAATAAAAACCATTAAGCAAATAATAGATCGGGTGGTACTAGGATATGGCAGAAATTGAGAAGGTGGTCCTTGAACAGCCGGGCTCGGGGAAGTCCAAGCTTGATGAACTGGCTTTGATTACGTGACTGCCCAGAGAAACGCTGGCTCCTGAGTTCTTGCCAGAGGGACGCCGCGTTCCCCCCTATATTTTTAAGTGGCCAGGCTCCTGTAAGCCCCACTGCCAGGAGTTTGGGCTAATGCCCTTTCAGTACACATTGCAAAAATAACATAAATAACTCATCCTAGGACTTCAAACATGCCACCTCAGATGTACGGTGGGAGATTACAGGTTCCCAAGACACAGCCCCTCCATCATTCCCGTGGCTTAGAGGCTTGCTAGAGAGCGGAGATCAATGCTTTGGTTTTATGGGCAGCTGGGCCACGTGACCGGCCCCAAATCCTTTGCTTTATGGGTTGTTTACACATTCCTAGTGAGAAACGGTTTACATTCTGGGCCCTGAGCACACTCCTAAATCAGCTGCTGGGTTCTTGCAGTTGGAGGTAAAAGAGATCTGTGTGTCGGTGGGCACCAGGAGGCGAGGGGAAGAACAGAGAGGCAGGCTAGAGGGGGCCTGGGGAGGGGTCCCCCCCAGGGCCCCTCGGCTTCCTGTCTGTGGCACCTGGAACCTATTTCTGAGTCAGTGAGGGGAGCGGTGCAGGGCCTGAAGTGGGGAGGACCCCGAAGGGGTGCGTATGCACAACTACTCCAGGTGTGCTGGGCTCTGGCCCCACGCAGGCCCTTGGCACACATTAGCTCACTGGGTTCCCACAGCAGCCCTGGGAGGCTGGAGTTATTCTCGTTTTCACATGAGGAAGCAGAGGCGCAGAGAAGCGAAGCAGCTTATTCCCTTTTACACAGCTGGGGAGTGTCAGGGACATATTCAAACCCACTCGGATCAAGGCAAAGGCTGAGGTCTCACCACTATGCTTTCTTGTCACTGGGGCTCCATAGGAGCCATATGGGCTGGAATTTAGGTGGTGTCTCCTGGCACGGGGAGGGAGGATTAGAAGAAGTCAATTCCTGTCTGGCTTTTGCCCCTGAGTGGGCTAAGTCAGCGTCTGAGAATCCCACGTCACAGAGTTGACCTTATGGATCCAATGCACAAGATGCCCTGGGAATCATCTGGGCAAGCTCAGGAGCACCCAGCGGGCCCCTGCTTGCTCCTCCCATCCCCACCCCTCCCCTTCCTTACTCCCTTCTTCCTCTTCCTTGTCCCGGCCACTTTCCTCTCCTGTCCCCCTCCACCCCAAGAGGGTCCTCACTGTTCCTGTTTTTCTTGTATCTATCTCCTACTGGTTTGCACCTATTGGCCCAGCTTTGCCCTTTGCAGTGCATGGGCTTCTCCTAGGAAGGCGCTCTGATGTTGGGGGCAGCCCTCAGCCCAGAGTCTTCTCCAAGCCACCCCAGTGCCTTCAGCAATTCCCTAAATGATGTGGTCTCTAGCCCCCTTCTCATCCTGGCTGCTGCCTTCTGAGGTCAGAGCGGGGAGATGACCCAAAGTTGGAGAGGAGAGTTAGCAAGCCACCTGGGTTAGGAATCTTCTCCCTCTCCCTAGCTGAGAGGCAGCTAGGTCTTGTGGAAAGTGTGCAGGCTCTGGGGTGAGGCAGGCATGGATTACAGTCCCGTTCCAACATTGGCTCACCTTGCTCAAGGCACCCCATCTCTCTGAGCCTCTGTTCTCTCCTCCATAAAATGGAAGTAACGATTGTAGTGGACAGCTGGACTGTCGGCTGCCTGGCAGACTTCCACCTTCTGCCTGGTATCCCCAGGTTCCCGTAGGGCACCATTCCTCTTCCTCTCTCAGCCTGCATGGTTTGGAGAGAATCCCACCCTCAGCTCAGGGACTAGGCTATTCAGCACTTCCCTTACGCCTCCCTCCAGTGATTGGTGCAGGGATGCTCATGTGACCCAATTCCAGCCAATGAGAGTCCAGCTGAGAGGGACAGGCGCCGTCTTTTTTCAGTAGGTGTAAAGCTGCGAGGATGCGCAATATGAAGTCACTTTTGTTGTTTTGCTATTATGGAGATGCATGTCTGAGAATAGGGCAACACATGGAGCAGAGCCAAGCCAGATGGCAATATTATTTGAGTGCCTGCATTAAGCTGTGCTGGACAAACTAGTAGATTCCTTGAGAAAGATTAATTATAAAAATGGCCATACTTCTCTACCCCTCCCTGTATCCATGTCCTTGCAATATGGCTTTGCAGCAGCTCCCATCAAGAATAGGCTCTATTTCCCCACTCTTTGAGTCTGGGCTGGTCCTGTGATTTGTTTTGACCCATAGAACACAGCAGAAGTGATAGTGGGCCAGTTCCAAGCCTCGATCTCAGTGGGCCTTGCACACGTACACTCACTCTCTTGGACCTGTGAACAAGCCGGGGCTAACCTGCTGGAGGATGAGAGGCATGTGGAGGCGAGCCCAGTGGTCCCAGATGAGGCCGTCCTGGACCAGCCTACAGCCTGCTGGTTGGAAAGGCCTGAGAAAGCCCGGGCAAGATTAGGACAGCTGACCCTGAGGCTGAGCCCAGCAAGACCAGGAGACCCACCCAGTTGGCCTGAGCGATAATTAATGCTTACTGCTTTAAGCATTGCAATTTGGGGTGGGTTTATTATGCAACAATAGCTGATAGATTCCCTTGTTTTGCTTCAAGTAGTCCCGATTGGTTTTTCTGTCATTTTCAATCAGAAAATCCCAAATGATACAACTATAATACCTACCTGCTAGGACTTCTGTGAAGATTAGAAATGACATTGGCAGAGTGCCTGGCACACTTGAGGTGCTCTGTAAAGGAGAGCTGTTGTCATTAGTCCCTGTTCATCCTCCCAGCCGCATCCTCCTTCACATACTCCAACCAGAAGCAGAAAGTCCTCTATAGTGTGGAGAGCAGAGGTAGAGAAGCAGACAGGCAGTGCCACAGATGCCATGAGTGTGGTACCCTAATTTCTTGGCGATGAGCCTGATCTTCCCCATCACAGAAGCATTTGGACTGACTTTGGGCTCCATCTCCTGGGACATATCAAGGTGATTCATCTCCACTGGCAACAAGCATGGAACTCAGCCCTCAGAACTAGTGCCCTGTTACCTAGAAAGAGAAACTATGACCCACCACCACTGCCACTGTGGATACCTGTTCGACATACACAGGTGTCCTCTTTCATCTGTATATGATTAACAAGTATATACTTCATACTTATAAGTATGCTACGTATTTAATAAGTATACAGGATGTCCCCTGTTATTTGAATACTCGTTATCCAAAGTGAATAATTGGAAACATGAAACAATTCACCAATGGAATTAGTGCTTTTAAAAATTAGTCCTCCCTCCCAACACGCCTCTTGAATACAAACTTCTATCCCACCCATTGCATCAACTCAGTCTCTCCCTGGTCGTTATAAAGATGCAACAACAGTAGTACAAATTGATCACAGAGTGAAATTGCAAGAATTGTAAGAAAATAAACATGGATTTCGCAAAAATCAATGAAAATGATGTTTGTGAACTGCTCAAATCCTTGCAGGGTCGTGGACAAACGGGGACACAGCAGAGTGAGGCCAGTTACCATTGTGAAAGAGGAACGTGGCAATAGGGGTTTCCGAAGAGAACAATTTGAGTATTAAAGGATTACGAGAAACTCTGGGGAAATGGATAAAGCCCTTGTATGTTTTTCTCAATAATGATTTTTTTTCATCAATCATGCTGAGACAAACGTAAAGTGAAAGATTTTGCATCATATGATTGAATTAGAAAAAAATGTGCCACCAAACCTAAAACAAGCAACACCTGATTTCTTTGTTCCTTCTGAGAATTAGCGTATTGCCACAATTATTAAAAATTTGGTTAAACATATTTCTGCAACGTTTTGTGTCATTTTCCAAGGTGAAGTCCCCATCACAGCCTCTCCCTGCACAGACACACACACTTTGGTGTGAAATCGTGGTCCCCATTGCCAGAGGATTCACAGGAAGCGACTCTTTCTTGTACCATTTTTCTGCTTTCCTCTATCTCTGAGAATGAGGAAGAGGCCAAATAGTTTCTAGGTAAATGGAGTGGTGGGCAGACAAGCAGGGCACATACAGTAACTGGTAGAAAGAGGGTTCCACAGGGGGATGTAGCACTAGCGAAGAGACCAAGGGTCTCCAGTTCAGTTCCCCGTCTCCTGGGGGTGAACCCCTAAGTGTCCCCTCTGACGAGAAGGAGATGCTACCTCACAGGTTGAGCTGAGTTGCTGTTTAAAAAATCCTCAGTAAGATTTCCCTAGGACTCAACCCTCCACTTCCCAGCTATGTATCCCTGGGCAAGTCACTTCGCCTCCCTAAACTTCAGTTTCCTCATTTATATGTCGGGATTTAAAATAGTAACCACCGCAGAGGGCGTGATGACCATTAAATAGGATACTGTGTGAAGAGAGGGTGCCCAGGGCCTGGCACAGGTTAAAAGCATAGAAAAGGTAAAAGCATAAAATCGCTGGAGTATGCTGTTCATTGTAGTTTGGTTTTTGTTTGTTTAGCAACAACTTTTTGATGATTACAAAAGCCATAAGTGTTTACTAGTCAACAAATCTAAAAAATACTCCATGCAAAAAAATTCCTATAAAACCCTTGTCCACGTATATGTATGCATTAAAAAAAAATTATGTCCATACCATGCATTCCGTCCTCTGACTTCCTTCCTTCCTCCAGCAGTAGATCGCACACAGTTCCCAACGGATGGTTATCCTTGAATGCCCATGACTGTCCTCTCTGCTGGAAAGAGGGAAAGGAGAAACTAAATTGGGTTGCAAAGAGAATGCCTCTGCTTCCTTTGGGGAAGCAGTCAGCCTCCCTCATTATGGGGCCCCGGGCCCCTCACACTCCTTCCTGGAGATATTGGTGGGAAGATCTCCCCCTGCCCCGCCTCTTCTCACCCCTCCATGCACACCTCACAGCTCCTCCATTCTGCTCTCTTACCCTGCCCCTCCCAGGTGTTAAATGAGGGGAATTTCAGTCTGGAGTGAATGTTTACAGCTTACTTGAAACTCTTAAAAATAAAAATTCATCATAAACTGACAGATCCTTAAATTTAACTGCGCAAACAGTGCCACTATAATATTTAAAGCTCCGCTTGAATGGACGTTCTATCAAAACCACATGGGCTCCCACCTGGCTCCCTCCCTGCCGAATCTGAGGGAATGCTGGCGGGATGTTTATTTGGGCTGAAAGCACAGATCCTGCTTGCTCTGTGTTAACCTGTTTTACAGGGACTTTCATGTTACTTGGTCGACAGCCCTGGGCCTTGGGCCTCAAGTTCCGAGTTTCCTCCTCTGCATTCATATGGAGGAAGCAGAGAGAGGCATAGCGGGCAGTTGACAGTGTGGGCTTCAGGCTCGCTTGGTTGGGATCTTGGTTCTGCAAATGACAAGCTGTGTGACCTTCAGAACCTTACCTGACCTCTCTGGGCCTCGGTTTCCCCATCTGTAAAATGGGGAGTGATAGCAATAGATCCTCCTTATTCGGAAAGCCAAATGAGATAATTTATGCAACACACAACAATAGCTAGAATATAGTACGTCCTCAATAAATGTGTGTGTGCGTGCACATATGTGTGTGATGTCAGGAACAGAGGGTTGTTACTATAACTGCTCACCATCCAATTGGTGAACTCCAGATTGCTTTCAACTCTGCCCCACAAACAATACTACGCTGAACATAATGGAACCTGTCCTTTACAGATCTGTGTGATAATTTCAGTAGAATCTATAGCCAGGAATGGAATGGTCAGACAATATATATACACATACCTAATTTGACTAAGGTGCGTAAACTGCTAATTCATATCCTTGGCCAATTTTCTATTAAAGCTCATTTGCTTGTCAATTTTCGAGTTACTTTCTATTCGTATTAGTTTTTGACAATGCAAATTATCTTCCTTCAATCTGTCGTGTCTTTGCTATGTTATTCTCCATTAAAAAATCCTTAATTTTGATATGTTCATGTTCTTTTTCCTTATGCCAACGGCTTTTTAGCTTTACATAATTTTTTATTGAGTTACAATTTACACACAAAATAATGTGCAGAGTTTTAGTTGGATGAGTTTGGACAAGTGTATCCACTCATGTAACACTACTACAATAAAGATGTAAAACATTTCCGTCACTCCAGAAAGTTCTGTCTGGCCCCACCGAGTCAATCCCCCACAAAAGGTAAATACTGTCCTAATTTTCATCTCCATAGGTTAGTTTCTCCCATTCTAGAATGTTGTATAAAAGGAATCACACATATCCTTTTGTGGCTGGCTTCTTCACTCAACGCATTTTCAGATTCATTTATGTCATTTATGGCATTGCCTGTATCAGTAATTCCATCGTTTTTGTTGCTGAATAGTATACCATTGTAAGAAATTGTTTATCCGTTCACCTAATTATGGATGTTAGGGCTATTTCCATCTTTTGGCCATTATGAATAGAGCTGCTATAAATATTCACATAAATATACACATATATCGTGTATATTTTTATTTCATTCCTAGGAATGAAATTGCTGGGTCATAGAGTAGGTATATTTTACCTTCAAAAGAAGTTTTTCAAAAAGAGTTTTTCAAAGTGGTTTTACCATTTTACACTCTGACCAGACAAGTAAGAGAGTTCCAGTTGCTCTACATCCTCATCATATCAACAGTTGATATTGCCTGTGTTTTCAGTTTTAGCCATTCTGGATGTAGTGAATATCTCATATTGGCTTTAATTTGCTTTTTCTTTATGTCTAATGATGTTGAGCACCTTTCCATGTGCTCATTGGCCGTTTCTATCCCTTTTAAGTGTCTGTTCAAGTCTTTCATCCTTTTTGTTTTAAACTGGGTTGTTGTCTTTTTTATTATTGAGTTGTAGGAGTTCTTTACATATTCTGGATGCAAGTCCTTTGTCAGATATATATATATAGCAAATATTTTTCCCATTCTGTGGCTCATCTTTTCATTTTTAAATGATGTCTTTTGATGATCAGAAGTTTATGCTTTTGATGAAGTCTGATTTATCCATTTTTTAATAGACTATTTGTGTGTGTGTGTGTGAGGAAGATTAGCCCTGAGGTAACATTCATTGCCAATCCTCCCCTTTTTTGCTGAGGAAGATTGGCCCTGGGCTAACATCCGTGCCCATCTTCCTCTACTTTTTATGGGATGCTGCCACAGCATGGCTTGACAAGTGGCATGTTGGTCCGTGACTGGGATCCAAACGTGCGAACCCCGGGCCACTGAAGCAGAGGGCGTGAACTGAAATGCTATGCCACCAGGCCAGCCCCCATTTTTTAATAGACTATTTTTTAAAGAGCAGTTTTAGGTTCACAGCAAAGTGAATGGAAAGTACAGAGAGTTTCCATATACTCCCTTTCCCCACCCACGCACAGCCACCCCACTATCAACATCTCCCACCAGAATGGTACCTTTGTTACAATTGATGAACTTACATTGACACATCATCACCCAAAGTCCATAGTTCACCTTAGAGTTCACTCTCGGTGTTGTACATTCTATGGGTTTGGGCAAACATTGAATGACATGTATCCACCATCACAGTATCATACAGAATACTTTCACTGTCCTAAAAATTCTCCGTGCTCTGGCTATTCATCCCTCACTCCCCCAACCCCTGACAACCACTGATCTTTTCACTGTCTCCATAGTTTTGCCTTTTCCAGTGTGTCATATAGTTGGAATTGTACAGTATGTAGTCTTTTCAGATTGGCTTCTTTCACGTAGTAACATGCACTTAAGTTTCTTCCATGCCTTTTCATGGCTGGAAAGCTCATTTCTTTTCAGCACTGAATTATTCCACTGTTTGAACGTACCACAGTTTATTTATCCATTCACCTACCGAAGGACATCTTCATTGCTTCCAAGTTTTGGCTATGATTAAGAAAGTTGCAGGTTTTCATGTGGACATAAATTTTCAGCTCCTTTGGGTAAATATCAAGGAGCACAATTGCTGGAGTGGATGGTATAAGCCTGTTTGGTTTTGTAAGACATCGCCAAACTCTCTTCCAAAGTGGCTGTGCCATTTTGCACTCCCACCAGCAATGAATGAAAGTTCCTCTTGCTCCACACCCCTGCCAGCATTTGGTGTTGTCAGCGTTTCAGATTTTGGCCTTTCTAATAGGTGTGTAGTGGTAGCCCATTATTGTTTTAATGTGCAGATCCCTAATGACATGATGTTGAGCATTTATTCACATGCTTATTTGCCATCTGTGTATCTTCTTTGGTGAAGTATCTGTTCACGTCTTTGGCCCATTTTTTAATCTAGTTGTTCATTTTCTTATTGTTGAGCTTCAAGAGTTCTTTATGTATTTTGGATAACAATTCTTTATCAGATATATCTTTTGCAAATATTTTCTCCTAGTCTCTGGCTTGTCTTCTCATTCTCTTGAAAATTTATCAGTTTTTATCTTTTATAGATTGTGCCTACTGAGACCTCTCCAAGAAATATTTGTCTACCTCAAGGTTGAAAATATTCTTCTGTTTGCTTCTAGAGGCTTTATTTTTGCATTTAGATCTTTGATTCATCTGGAATTGATTTGGGGGTATAATATGAGGTAGGAGTTGAGATTCATTTTTTTTCCATACAGATATCTAATTATTCTGGCACAATTTGTTGAAAAGTCTTTTCTTTCCCTATTGAATTACCTTGGAACTTTTGTTGAAAATCAGTTGGCCGTGTATATGTGTGTATCTATTTCTGCACACTGTTCTTTTCAAATGTTCTATGTATTCTTTGGCTACTGCCACATTGTCTTGATTACTGTGGCTTTATAATAAATCTTGAAATCAGGTAGGATAAGCCCCTCAACTTTGTTCTCCTTTTTCAAGATTAATTTGAATATTCAAGGTTGTTTACAAAACTTCCATATAAATTTTAGAATTAATTTGTGCTTCAAAAAAATCCTGCAGTAATTTTTATTGAAATTATGTTGAATCTATACACAAATTTGGAGAGAATTAATATCTCAATAATATTGAGTCTTCCAATCTATGAACATGGTACAGCTCTCCATTTGTTTAGGTCTTTTTAATTTCTTTCATCAATATTTTGTAATTTTTAGTGTAGAGGTATTACATATCTTTTGATAAATTTAGTTTTAAGAATTTCATGGGCTTTGGAGTTATTGTAAATGGTATTATTTTTTAATTGTGTTACTGTAGAGATAAAATTGATTTTTTGAATACTGACCTTGTATCCTGAGTTTAGTAGTTTCTATTGTAGATTTCTTAAGTTTTTCCACACACAATCATATTAAAGAAGACAATTTTACGTCTTTTCCAAGCTGTATGCCTTTTATTAATTTTTCTTTTCTTACTGCAGTGGCTAAAATAACCACTTTAATGTTGAATAGAAATGGTTACAGGGAGCATCTTGGCTTTGTTCTTAATAACTTCCCAGAGACTTTATAGTTTTTGTTACCACTTGTGAATGGCATTGTATTTTTAAACCATATTTCCTAGTTGGTTATTGCTGGTGTAGAGAAATGTTATTAATTTTTGTGGGTTGAGCTTGATTGTTCTAAGTTGATAAACACAGTCACTGCAAATAGTGATGGTTTTATCTTTTCCCTTTCAATTCTTACATCTCTTAATTCTTTTTCTTCTCTTCTGGCTTTTGCCAATTCTCCCTGTACACATCTAACAGCAACTCTTGTGAAATAGGAAGAATTTCAAGCTGTTTTTATCTCCATTTCAAAAATGAGAAAACTAGCCCAGAGAAGTCAAGTTACTTGTCCAAGAGCTCATAAATAACTGCCCTTTAAAAAATGTAAGTTTAACTTTTAAAAAATAGGTTTAACCTAAGTTCCTTGAAGCAAATTTGGGAAATTCTTTTAGAGACAAAAATAAATAAAATACCTGTATAGTGCCCATCTGGAGATTTGTGCTGTTAATATTTTGGGTTATAGCTTTCCAGAGTTTTTAAAATGTGTATGTATTTTATAAAAAACAAGATTATACTGCAATAATGTCTTATAATGTGCTTTTCTCACTAAGCAATCATCATAAGTGTATTTTCAAGTCAATTAATACATTTAATGTTTGTTATAATATTCCATCTTATGGCTGCACCACAGTTAAGCATTGATTTAAGCATCCCACAATTGTTAGGAACCACCTACTTTGCTTCCAATTTTTTGCTATTGTAAACAACACTCTGAAGAATTTTACTGTGACTAAATTTTTACAAAAAAACTACAATGGTTTCCTTAGTACAAATTCTTGAAAGTGGAATTGCTGGGTCAAAGGGTATGCAAAATGTCCAGGCCTTTGATACCTGCTGGTAAGACATGACTTTTAACAGATATATAGTAGATAATAGGAATTCCATGTTGACTTTTTTTTTTCCTTCCCCTCACCTAGGACCCACTAATCTTCTCACTGGCTACCCATCCTCTACCCTTTCCTAATTGGAAATTCCCAAGCCTGATCTTTCCTCAACCCCATTTCATTCATTCAACATGCAGCAATTACATACTGAATACCCACTATTTTCCAAATTCTGGAGATATATTGATGAACAAAACAGAGCCTTATGCTCATAGACCTTGCATTCTAGTGGGGAGAGACAGACAAATACAACAAATAAGTAAATTATATGGCATGTTAAAAGATGTCAAGTGACAAAAGGAAAAGAAAACTAGAGCACAGTGACGTGGGTCAGGAATAATGGGCAAGGGATGGGGAGACAGTTTGCAGTTTTACAAAGGAGGGCAGAGCAGTCTCACTGAGTAAAGACTTGATGGAGGTGAAGGAGGGAGGGGGAAGAACATTCCAGGCAGAGGGATCAGCAAAGGCCCTAAAGAAAGAACTTTCTGGTGTCAGAGAAGAGCAAGGAGGCCCATGTGGCTGGAGCAGAGTGAGGACTGGGGAAAAATGGGGAGATGAGGTCAAGGCATGATGGGAGAATGACAGATCGTGCAGGACCTTGTGGAGTTTTGTGAGGACTTTGGCTTTTACTCTTAGTTTAAAGATTTTGAGCAGAGGAGTGACATGGTCTGACAATTTACAGGAATCACTCTGATTGTTAAAAATAGACTGTAGAAGCTGGGAGATCAGCTCAGAGCCTATTGCAGTAATCCAGCTGAGGGTGATGGTCACTTGGACCAGGGTCTCGCAGTGGAGGTGGGAAGAAAGAGTCAGAGCCTGTGTATGTCTGAAGGAACGCCAACGTTTACTGTGGAATGTGTGGGTATCTTCTGTAGGCCCCTCTGGATTAACTCTCCAGTTCTCCCCATCCTACTCTGTGCCCTGGGAGGCTGATCTGCATGAACTGCATCAAGAGTCTCTGTTGCCCTCTTGAGCTTGGCCAAAAGGAGCCTCAGCAAAAGATTTGAGGGAAGGAGGAGAGTGACGTTGGGGTATATGTGCTCAACTCCTGCCCTGCTGGTTTGGCTGAGCCCTCCAACAGACCTCCAGCTCTAATCAGGCTGCCCACTCCAGAAAAGCTGCTCCTCTGGGTTGGATAATGGCTCTCTCCCTTTGCCCCCCAGACCTAAGTGGTAACAGCTCCCTGCTGGCACCAGCCCCAGAGTATTGCACTATAACTGGTTGCTTTTCCTAAACCCTGTGCATAAATTTGTGGATAGTCCCTTTATTAAACTCTCCTCAAGTCACCCAATTTGAGAGTGCCACCTGTTTCCTGCAGGGACCCTGACTGATAGATTGGATGTGGGTGGTAAATGAAAGTGGAGGTGAGGATGGCTCCTTTGGTTATGTGAAATGAATGAGAAACCTCAACTAAACTGGAATCAGGAAGGCTTGTAGGGGGAGCTCTCATGCCCTATCACACATGGTAAGTTACTCCCAAAAGGAGGAAACATATGCTTGCATCTTTGACAGGAAGTATAACTACTTTATTACTGAAGGAAGATTTCTTTCCCCGCCTGGCAACAGCCCAGCCAATGAGAAAAATGCCACAGCTCGGCCAATGAGAAGCCATTGCCATCCTAGACTGTTACTTTCCCCCCAATGGACTTTCAGTTTAGAACAGCACCCCTCCCCCCCCCCTTTTCTCTATAAAAGCAAGCTCCTCTCATTTGTTCTCCAAATTTGCCTATGGTTCACCATAGCATGCACATCCGGAATTGCAATTCTTTTGGCTATTCCCAAATAAACTCATTTTGAGGGTAAAATAACAGGTGAATTTGCTTTTTGAAGTTGACACATATGGTGTCAGAAAGTAGGATCTGAAGGAGGCGACTCCCAAGAGGCAGTGACCCCCAGAATCCAGTGAGGTACCTGTGCCAAGCCGCTTGTGCTCATCTCTTCTGAGAGTTCCCATCTGTTTTCAGTGCGGTAAATCTCAGATTCCGAGCTCTGCGGCTCTTGCACTCTGAGTTCTGCAACTTCATTTGGGACCGAGAGAAGCTTTGTCCTCTCACGGGAGGGACTTCATCCTCCCCCCTCAAGGCTCTGTCCTTGGTTCAAGGCTTCATCCTTCATGAGCGCTCAGTTATTTGCTGAGGGTATCACAGTTCCTTTTGGGGCTTGGGCTTGCTGAGGATTCAGAAATTTTTCTTTGGTTTTCAGATCCCTTTTGGAATCAGGGCTGGGAATCCAGCAACTTTCTTAGGTTTTGAGAGGAAATTTCAGAAATGGGATCCCAGTCATCTAAATGCTCTGAGGGAAGTCATCCTTCAGGGACCCTGGCTGGTTTATATTTAAGAACTTTGGGCCCCCTACATGAGCATTTTTAACTAAGTGGGCCAAACTGACAAAGAGTAGTCTGGAATTACAATGGCCATTATAGGGAACTTTCGATCTCTCAAACTCACTTTTCTTAAAATTTTCCAAATTGGAAGGCCATGGCTCTAAAATTAAGCAAAATGAAAGGCATGTATATTTTCATTAGTACCTGGAGGCTTCTGGATATGCACAAAGCTCTAAAATCACCCCACTATGAGATACCTTGTTTAAATTAGCTGAAATAACTGAAAAACTGAGGAGAACAAAATGGCTTCTGAAGCCTCGTGTCCCCCTCCCCCTTCTTTGCCTCAAGCACCATCTTGTTTGTCTTCTGAGACTTCTTTGTCTCCGACTCCGCCCTGGCTGCCATCATGTGCCCAGGCTCCCCCACGGACGCCATCTTCCTCTCTTTCCTTCTGTGAAAACCTGCCCCTTTAAAATCAGACCCTCTGAGGATTCAAAAGCTAATTACTATTTCTAAGTTCACTGGAGTAAATAAACAACTAGAAAATTTAAATAGCTATTACCCTAGACTTTTGATAATAGAAAAAAATGACTCCAAAAACAGCTCTAAAAGGATCCTCACAGCATGCAAACAAAAATTTTTAGTAAAAGACTTTGGCCAGCTGAACAAGTAACCTTAACTAAGTCCATCTTCCAGAAACACAATTTGGATCCAACTATTCCTATGAATTTTGCAGCTGAGACATAGCTTAAAAATTTAAAACAGAAGCTATAACATCTCTGTTTGTGTCTGTCTACATGTCTATGGAGGTATGTTATAAAGGTGTGATATTTTTCCGCTTCTGAATGGTATTGATAAAATTGATTTGTAAAAGAGCTCTATTTAATTGGCTTGAAATTAAGTGCTTATAAATTAAGTATTCCTAAATCTCAGAAATATAACATAAACAAACCCAAATGTTTTCAAGTTCTTGGATTAATCTTTAGTAAATAAAAGTTAGCTTTAGGTTGTTGGCTTAATTGAAACAGGTATGCCTTTGGAGTTATCAATAATGAATATAATGCAGATATACAACTTTCGTTCTACCTGGGTTTATTAAACTCATGTTATCTCTGTTACAAAACTTGCCAGCAAGAAAGTAACTTAAGATGATGGTTGACTATTTAATGACTAATCCAAGCATGATTGTTAAAAGCAGGTAATTTAAATAAAGGTAAATAAGATCAAAGTTTATACTAAGTTAAACTAAATAGTGGATGGTCATCAAATATCTAAATTGCTTCCAAATAAGATGAACATTAATTATTGAACATAGATTTATCTACTTTTGGCTTCCTATTGCAGAGAAACTAAAGATCTTAGTCTCTTAGTCAACATGTTTTATGCCATGCTCAGAAATTTTCTATGAAAAAAGCACATGTGTCTAGAAATTTATAAAAGGTATTTATAAGTTTGCCAAGCCCCAAAATGCTATTACAGTTCACAATTGCTTACTTCTTAGTTTTCACTAGGAGTTAAGGATTCTAAGGGTTAAGAATTCTAATCAATATATGTAAGAATAAAAGAAATATCTCTGTGTGCAAGGAAAGTAGGATGTGTTTCTATAAAAGAAGGTATGAGAAATGGGAATGCATTTTGTTGAGGGAACAGAAAGTAATTTTGTTCTAAAGAGAGGCTGGTTATTTCAGAATGGGAAAGAGGAAGCCATAGGACAAAATCTAAATGTAAAAAGAAAGTGCAGAAGTTTTGTGGAAAGGAATCTTGGGAAAAGAATTTTAATGCATGGTCAAGCTGGCTGAGATTAAAATGAATTTATTAAAATTTATTTTGATTTTAAAATTTATTAAAAGTTTTAATACCAAACTAAGCCAAAGCAAAATTAAAATTTGGCTTTCTTTTCTGTTGAAAGGACAAGGTTTTCTTGGGCTATTGGTCTGCTTTTGATAACAGATTGTGAAAGCTTCTTTACCTTTAAGTAATATGCCTGGAAAACACAGATTTTGTGCTTTATCAAAATAATTTCCTGTATTATTTCCATCAGATCTTTAATTACTTAAGAGAACTGAGTCTTCTTAGTATTAAGGGATTTAAGTTTTGCTTGCAACCATGTAACTTTTTGTATTTGCCTTTGAAACCTTTATTATTACTTTGGTCAAATAGATACCTAAGTATTAATTCATAATGATCTGTGATCCTATTTGGTCAAGTGTCCAAACCTTTTGATATTTTTGACAAGCTTCCCAAAAAACTCAAAATCTAAATGAAGTATTTTCAACCTGAATGTAACTTTGGAATTTTCCGGAGGGCACCTGGGACATCTCAAAAGATTTGTTCCCTCTCCTTTTTATAATGAGATATTACACTAATTAAGCTTATTTGGTATGTCAAATTACATGAGAAGCATGGTTGAATAAGCAATAATAAACCTTTTTAAGTTATAGCGTATGGATGGATGTTACTAAAAAGTGTTCTAGAAATTGTATAAAATTCCTAAAAATCTGATATGTCCTAATATAGTGTTGTTAACTATAATTCTAGTTACTATCTAAAATGTATGTCACAAAAATACCCAAATTTCCTTGTCAATTGCATTCACACATTGCCTTTTTAAAAGTCTTCTGTCAGTTACAGACAGTTATTGTTTTACTCTGATGCTTTTACAAATATTTTTCATTTCCAAAGAGATTCATGGAAAAGACTTTGACAACTACTCTGGAATACAGGTTTTGATAACTTTAAGACGATGACACTGAACTGGGTGGGAGTTTCTGGAACTCAACTGGAGGACTGGTTGCTTTGATGTTTTGTTTTCCAGATGTAAAGCTCTCCCTTTTCTCCTCTCCTTTAAGCTATCTATAATTTACAGCAATTTGGTAAAGTGTGTCTTTGCAACAACCATTGAAATTATTTATCTTTTTCTCCTCACCTAATCCCTCCAGAATTCAGAAACTCTTAAGTATTCTTTTCATGATAATATATGTATTTGCATAAATTCAATGAAAATCCATTCTCCCTATAACAGGACATAATTATAAATATTGGCTAATATTACCAAAGCTTTGACTAAAATGTCAGATTTAAGAGAGATATATGTAGACTCAGATATAACCAGACTTTAAGGAACTGCTTGGAAAAATCAGTCTAGTACTTTGCTTACAAGGTTTCAGCAAAGCAATCTTAAAAAGGAGCTTATATGGTCAATCACTATTTATCTGCCAAATAAACAGGCCAAGTTTAATACAAACAAATTAGTTTTCCTGTGATTATCTTTAATAAAAATGGGGGTAATTGTGGAGAGAGAAATTATGTTTACACCATTGTAGATATTAAATTCTAGTCCTATTAATTGTCTTGAAGGTTTTGTTATATACCTGTAAGCTTGACTGGATCCTAATTATTCTAGTTTCCTTAAATATCTGGCTACAATCCTCCAAACTGGTGTTTTCAATTTACCTGCCCTTGAAATCTCCTTGGAAGGGACTATACCAGGTTCTTCTCACTATCCAGGTGGCAGCTAAACTTCCAAGACTCAAGCCTTGGGTACACGTCTCACAGCTAAAGAAGGCTCCACCTGACATCCAGTTGTGTACAAACTCTAGGGACCTCCAAATCAAACTGACTTGGAAGAGAAGCAGCCAATATGTGAGGCAGACAGCTTCCCCAAGGTGGCCAGACTTGGCCTGTATACCTCTTTTTCACTGCTGTCTCTTATCTTGTTTTCTCCCTCCCTTCAATGGAAGGGCAATGCCCTTGTCCACATTTCCCAATCCCTTAAGAAAGGGGGGAACCTCTCTGATTGCTGGATCTGCCATCAGAAACCTTGGTCTGTCCAAGACAGTAATGACCCCTTAGTTCATGCTATAAATAATTTCACTAGGATTCCAGATGCTGTTGTTTGTCTAAATTGCTCTGCTGGCCCATTTTACTGAGTCAGGGTGATAAGCCTGCCTAAACTTGTCCCTTGCTTTAGTTTAACCCAGCCTTGGGGAGGGAAAACAAGATCTTTTGAATATTTGTATAAAAAATTTTATGAACCATCAATGTAAGTCAAATTGTTTGTACACTTCTTAACATGTCCATGCATTTAGGCAACCTCTTGGTATGTAACAACATAGTTATCTGAGCCTTGGTTACATAATGCCAACACCTCTATGCCAATGAACGAGTCTATAGATGATATCACTTATGCGGGAGCCTTATGTACACCCCCTGGTTATGTCTTCATCTGTGGAGGTTTCAGTAATAGCCTTTATGCTTGGGCAACTCATCACCTTGACAACTGGAGAATACAAGGACAGGGTGCCCTTGCTGTTTTCACTGTCTTATTCTCTCTACAGAACCAGAGGCTTCACACTGGTCCAGTCCATTAACCCACTATAATCACTTCTAAACAAGAACTTCCAGGAAGCATACATGACTCTGGTTTGCCTCCATGGGAAGAGCTCTCTTCCTGGGGATCAGAGTGAGTGCCATTGAACAAGTGATCAGGAATCTCTCCCTCACACTAGAAGAGTTGGCTGACCCACAACCAAAGCAATTTCAGCTCAGCGACAGTTGCTTAGCTTATTGGCCAAGGTAGTTTTGGATAATTGTATAGCCCCTGATTATCTACTTGCTGAGCAAGGAGGTGTCTGCGCAGTGGTGAACACCTCCTGTTGCACATGGATAAATATCTCTGGGGAAGTAGAAACCCAATTACATAAGGTTAGAGATCAAGCACATTGGCTACAACAAATTTCACCTAACAATCCACTGTCTTTTCATTTGTTCAGCTGGTTGCCTTCAGGTCTGGGCTCCTGGTTTAGAACTATCTTATAAACTGGGCCTATAGTTTTGCTCTTAATCTTACTCTGTATATTTATTGTAAAGTTCTGTACCTATTGCCTTTCAGACCTCTGTACAAATAATATGCCCAAATAGGGTGATGCTGTCTCAGCACTTCAAGATGATCTCCAATGCTTATGACCTTGGAGAAATATAGATTTTAGATGGGAAATGCCTGAGAGTTCTCCCTCCTAACTTTCCTTGTTACTCAAATGTGGTCTACATGGTTTCCAACCACTATGCACTTTCCCTCCAACATGGGACATGACAACAAGGAAATTTCTTTCTGGCACCAAGGGACAAGACCACTATGTGCAGAGAACCTGACTGTTGATCAGCAATGCTTTTGGAAAAAGATCTTGATCAAAAGGAGAAAATGTGAAATGAATAAGAGAAACCTCAACTAAATTGGAGTCAGGAAGGCCTGTAGGAGGAGCTCTCATGCCTTAACATATATCAATTTTTCCAAATGGGAAGAGACATACACTTGCATCTTGGACAGGGAGTAGAACTACATTATTACTGAAGGAAGATTTCTCTCCCCACCTGGCAACAGTTCAGCCAATAAAGAATGCTGCAGCTCAGCCAATAAGAAGCTGTTGCAGTCCTGAACTGTTAGTTTCCCCCAATGGACTTTCGTTTATAACAGCCCCTCCCTACTCCCCCCCTTTTCTCTATAAAAGCAAGCTCCCCTCCTTTGTTTTCTGGAGTTGCCTATGGTTTGCCATAGCATGCACATCCCAAATTGCAATTCTTTTGGCTATTCCCAATAAACTCATTTTGAGGGTAAAATAACAGGCAAATTTGCTTTTTAAGTTGACAATTACAAGACCCAAGGTTCACCAGGTTCTCCCCTTCTATACAACTCTGTGCCCCAAACCTGGCCAAGGCAACCTTGGGGACTTCATTCCCTTTAGAAGTAACTAAATTGTGGAGAGCTTCAAAAGAGTACAAGGTAACAGTAAACATGGCCATATTCTCCTACCCCCAGATCTTCCAGACAAGGCCTGGGATGGAAAGAGCACCGGTCAAGAAGTCAGGAGGCTCCCTGGTCTGGTTTCTATGGATTAACTCCCTGAAAAACCATTAGCAAGTCACTTGACTGCTCAGAACCTTAGTTTCCTTATCGATGAAATTAGTAATAATGAAGCCTAACTCAAAGAATTGTGGGGAAAGATCAAATAACCATGCCCACCTCAACAGCGTGAGATCTGGTCCGTGAGCTTGGGAGGCGGAAGCCACAGTTTGTATTCTGACCTCGTGGTTTACAAGCTGCGTGAACTTGAAGAAGTTTCTGAGCCTCAGTTACCTCATCTGTAAAATGAAAATAGTAGTAATATCGTATTAGCAATAGTAATACTACTAGTACCAATAATTAGTAATAGCGATAGTGTGTACTACAGTGCGGTGGTGTTGAACTTAAATGAATTGATGGTGAGCCTGGCAAGTAAGTATTCAATAAATGTTATGTAGTTGACAAATATTAAATTATTTCCTTCTCCCCTTCGGTGAAATGAGGGAATTGAACTCATTAATACATGACATAACTTTCTTTGCTGTAAGTCTAGGTTTCTTTGAAATTTTTGTCATGTAGTTTTTCAAAATTATACAAAAATGTATACACGATATAACAAACATCCATGTACCCACTACCACCTTAAAAAATAAATATGACTGGGATAGATACATATATATGTAATGATTTTCAATCTTTTAAAATTTTGTATAATTGGTATTATATTATGATTTCATCTGCAACTTGTTTTGCTTTTTTCCCTCAACGATATGCTTGTGAGATTCATCCATTTTGATATGTGTAGACCTTGTTTACTGGGTTTCACTGCTGTGTGGTGTTATTGCATTGTATGAATTTTACACAATTTATTCATCCAGTCTCCCCGTTGAGGGGCATTTACATGGTTTCCAAGTTTTGGGGATTACAAACAATGCTGCTCTGACCATCAGGTAACAGTCTCCTCGGGCCACATACAGGTTTCGGAGTCCGAGCCTGTGAGTTTCTTTCCAGCCCCACCAGCTGCGGGTGTGAGCCCCAGTCAGGATGGGGGAAGGGGAGGGAGGCTGGACTGGGGGCGGGTGGGGAGGAGGGATGGGGGGCTGAATCTTTTTTTTTTTTTTTTTGGTGAGGAAGACCAGCCCTGAGCTAACATCTGTTGCCAATCCTCCCCTTTTTGCTGAGGAAGACTGGCCCTGGGCTAACATCGTGCCCATCTTCCTCCACTTTATATGGGACGCCACCACGGCGTGGCTGACAGGCAGTGCGTCTGCGGGCACCGGGGATCCGAACTCGCGAACCCTGGGCTGCCAAGCGCGGACGAAACCGCTGCGCCACCGGGCCAGCCCCCCGGGCTGAATCTTATTGAACAGGTTCTGAAGGCTTTGTAAGTAACGGCTCTTCAAACACAATATTTTGAAGCTTTAAGTGTAAATGAATTAGAACCATATGGATTACATTTGCCTTAAATTACACAGGATTTAGAGCGGGCGCAGCGCTCTGGGGTGAAGGTGCAGCTGCTTCATGGGTTGCCTCCTTTGCTCGCCAAGGACCTGCACTTCCCCGCCTTGCTGGGGCCTACAAACGCTAGCTGCCCAGATGCCCTTCCCACAGCCCCGAGGAATCAAGTGGCCAGTGCACCCTCAGGTTGCCTGAAGGGGGCACTGTGGAGCCTCAAAGCTTGGGCCTCAGGATGCCTAGTTCCCACTCTGCCACTGCTTTGCTGTGTGACTTTGGGCTAGGTGCCCTACTTCTCTGGGCGTTAGTTCCCTTATTTTTAAAAGGAGATGCCTTAGAGATGGTATAGCATAATAATTAAGAGCACAGGTTCGAAACCATCCTCTAACCTTTTTCTGGCTGTGAGACCTTGGGCAAATGACTACTCAGCCCCTTTGTGCCTCAGTTTCCTCATCTGTAAAATGGGAATACTAATAGTATCCACTTCATAGGTGGTTGTGAAGAATAAATTAGCTAGTTGTACACCTAGAAAGTGCCTGGCTCCTAGTAAGCACTCGATTGGTACCACTTTTGTTTTATCTTTGTGGTCGTTATCAAAGATGGGTCCAACTCTGATTTTCCCTGGCACTCGCAGGCAGAAATGATGGAAGGGAGCCTGGGAAATGAAAAAGGGTTACACAGCAGCCAGCCATTTCCAATTCTCTTAGCAACCATATCTCCGTTCCTTGCCTGTCATTCCATACCATTTTAAGTGTGAACACGTACACAGATGCTTACAAAATGGATCATGCAGAGTTATAGTCTGCTTTTTTCACTTTCACTATGTCATAAATGTATTTCCATGCCATTAATATTCATCTACAACATTTTTTAATATCTGAACAGGGACACAGCAAACCAACATTGACCAAGCGCTGACTGTGCGCCAGGCACAGTGTTAAATGTCCTCCATGTATGCCCTCATTTAATCCTCAAAACAAGAAAATGAATTAGGTACTATTATCATCCCCATTTTACAGCTGAGGAAGCTGAGGCTTAGAGAGGCTAAATAACTTGCTTAAAATGTCACTCCAGTCCAGACCTGCTGACTCCTGAGCATCAGTGCTGATCTGCCCCCAGGTGCTGCCTGGAGTACTGAAACACGTCATGAAGTGACTTCAGGCCCCTCTTCTCGGACACTTGGATTTTTTTTCTGGCTTCTCACTCTTATCAACTGTGTATGATGAACATTGTTGTAGGAAGATCTTTGCCTACATCGTGATCGCTTCTTTGGGATAAATTCCTTGAAGTGGATGACCTGGTGTAGGGGCTTTTGTTTTGGAGATGAGGAGAAACAGAGGACTCCCGGCCAGTTGGAGGCTGGACATGAGGGAGAGGCAGGAAGCCCTCTGGGAGGCGGGCCTGACTGGAAAGCCAGGCTGCCTGACTAATCCACAGAACACGCTGCTTAGCTTTATCTGAGCCCTGGTTTCCTGTGCTCCTCGGCCTCACCCTGAAGCTCTTGGGAATCTAGTTTATTTCCACCCTGTTTTTGCTGACTTGACTGAAGGGCTTGCTCGGTGGATCAGCTGCAAGACACAGTCATCTACACACACACGCACACATGCACACTCTGACCTGCAGGAATCAAGCATGAGGGAGACACTCACTGGGAAGACGTCAAGTCAAAAGAACTTACAGAAACTGGGGGACCCTCTTTTACACAGAAAGAAAATTCCCTGGAAAAAGCTATTCACCAGATTTACATAAATCCTTTCTTCTCTTAACTGGGCTGGGTTAGTTTAATATTTTTATAACAGCTTTATTTATTTTTGTTTTAAATACATGTTCATTGTTTTTGAAAATTCCTCAAAAGTATATAAGTATATATGAAGATGTAAAAGCCTTTGAAAATTCTCATTTCAGACTAGGCAGTATAGAGCAAAGCTTTTCCAGCGTGTGGCATGTTGTTAAAATGCAGATTCTGATTCAGGAGGTCTGGGTGGGGCCTGAGAGTCTGCATTTCTAACCTACTGCCAGGCGAGACTGATGCCCCTGGTCCACGGACTGGTCTGCAAGCAGGGAGGGCACAAGACATGTTTGGTAAAGCAGAGAATCTTCTATGATGGAATCACCACTCCTTGGTAACTGCTTGAAATGCTCTTATGTCAGAGCTACAAGGGGTCTTAGGAATCATTTGGACAGAGCCTCTGTTGACAGATGGGGAAACTGAGGCCTGGTGGGTGGATGAGACAAGCCCAAGGCCAGGGAGCTTGAGTCAGAGCATGGCTGGGGGCCCCAGGTCCCTTTTGTTTCCGCTGAACTCGAAGCTTAGTCAGTTTCAACTTCAGGACCAGGAGAGGCTCTGAGAATGTTTGAGGGGAGCAGTGGCCCTGTAAGGAACACGGCCACCAGGTAGAACAGGCCCCATGCCAAGCTCCGTCTGGATGCTTTACCTGCATATGCTCTCAGAAAATCCTCACTATAACCCTGCAGAGTAGCATCGTCAACTCCATTTTACACGGAGAAACCGAGGCTCAGAGAGCAAAGCAACCTGCCTGAGGTCACCCAGCAGGTGAGTGTGGAGCTGGCACCCATCCTGTGTGTGAAAGCCCCCAGCGCTGTCTCCCAAAGACCTCTTTCAGCTCCTACCTTCCGGATCTCTGCCTTACTGTGCTTGAACACTGGTTCACTTTCCATCAAGGGAAAACCAGGGTTGTTTGAAAGAGACCGTAGGAAATAAACACAATGAAAACAAAAGAGTGTGATTAAAATCTAGCTGGACCTTATCCCCTGCAGAGCCCTAGACCTGCTCTCTTTGTTAAAAGGGGAGATTAGCAAACGTTAGAGATGGACTAGGACCACACTGAGGGTTTCCTATTGATGAAACCCAAAGGATTGGAAGAAAATTGAAGAGAGAATAATTTTGTAGGACTTGAGTCCACCTTCTGGAGTGTCCTGTACGAGTTCCATCTTTCTTCCACCTCCTGGACCAGCCATCTCACACTGCGCTATGCTACCTGTCAGCCCTGAGCCGGGACTGGCTACCTGGAAGAGGCACCTGGACCAGGTTTCGCATCACGGGAGGGCTAAGCATACTGTGTCCCAGGGGGCGCAGCCCACACTCCTCCCAGGGGCCTGGGAGTCAGTCAGCAGGCTGCCTGGAGCCGGGGCATGCTCCCTCCCGAAGAGATGACCCACCAGCCTGTTGCCTAATGTGACCACTTTGGAAAAATTGTTTGTTCTCATCCTGCTAAAAACAGCTTCAAAGCGACTCCCGTCTAGACTGTGCCAGGATCGATTATCAGCTCCCTGACCTGATCGAAAGCACAGGGGGACACAGTCATTTGCTTTAATGCAATTAAAGCAAAATATAATAATGCACCCAGGCCAGGGACAAGAGTGAGGCTCCCTGGAAGGTGGGAGGAGAAATCAGCTCTGGATAATTTCCTCTCAGCTCCAGAGGAGTAAGTTTAGACTTTTCCTGCCTCCATCTCCAAGGCAACCTTGGGCCGTGGCCTGTCCCTTGCTCTGCTGAGGGCCACCAGGTGAGGGTGGCCTGGGAGGGTGGGGAGTTGGGAGGAAGCAGTCTCGGGGTGCAGTGTGTGTAGGGGTGGGGATTTGCAGAGCACAGTGCAGGAGGAAGGAAGCCAAAGAAGAAGGAAGGGAAGGAAGAGAAAAAAGATCTGCGAGAGAGGAGGAAATGGACCCAGCCAGCCCAGTAATTCCCGGAATCTCTGACAAATCCCCAGCCCCAGGGAGGCCATGTTGAACCTGTCAGGTCCTCCCCGAGGACAGCACGTGAGGTCAATCCAGCTTCCAGAAGGCACCAGGAAAATGGGTGTTTGCTTCTCAGAGAGCCATAACAAGGAGAAAGAGCGATCCAAATGCCTCGGCCTGGTGGTCATGCTGGCTTCCGGCCAGCATCCCGGGGTTCTGGAGAGGAGCCAAGTGATTGTTGACACCACTGCCCCTGCTTCTCCAGGACGGTGGGGATGAGCATGCCTTCAGGGAGTTCCCCAGAGCTTCCCGCGCGTGCACGAGGTCCATGGGGAGCTCCACACACTGCCCGCAGGGCTGCTGTAACAAAGGACCACTTAAACTCCAGAAATTTGTTTTCTCAGGGTTCTGGAGGCTGGGAACAAAATCAAGGTGTCAGTCAGTCGGTTCCTTCTGAGGGCTGCGCGGGAGGATCTGCTCCTGGCATCTCGTGTAGAGGGCCATCTTCTCCCTGCCTCTTCCCATTGTCTTCCCTTTGCGTATGTCTCTGTGCCCGTATTTCCCTTTCTTGTAAGGACACCAGTCGTATCGGATTAGGGCCCTCGTGACTTCATTTTATCTTGATTACATCTGTAAAGACCCTCTCTCCAAATAAGGTCACATTCTGAGGGACTGGGAGTTAGAACTTCAACATAGGAATTTTAGGGTGGGACACAACTCTGCCCATAGCACTGTCCATGGGGAGCTGCCCACCCCCCCTCCCGCTGCCTTGTGGGAGAGGAGACCAGACTCCGGTGACGCCCAGCTCTTCCCAGCTCCACGACCTTGGGCAAGTCACTTCACCTTGAGGAGCCTCAGCTTGCTCATCTGTGGAATGGAGATGGTAACACTGCCCCCACTGGGCGGAGATGAAGTGCATAACTCCGGGTACCCCTCCTTTCATGGTTTCATCAATTTCCGAGCTGGGAAGCATCCTTGGAAACCATGTGTGCGCTCCCTTGCCAAACACGTTTCCTGAGAACCAAGAACTGCTCCACCCCAGACAGCATAACCCTGCTACCCTTTCTTCTTCTTCCTCCTCCTCCTCCTCCACCTTCTCTTATTGAATCCCAAAGGCTATCATTACTTTGTTGTTGTTGGTTGTTGTGGTACCACTTGTTGAAGACTTCATTGTGCAGACATTCTGCCAAGTGCTTTACCGTCTTTATCTCATTTATCCTCACAATATCCCTACCAGATAGGAATTCTTACTATCGCCATTTAATAGATGAATCAACTGAGACTCAGAGAGTTGGGGTAAGGCCCAGAGGACAGAGCTAGGACACTAATGGGGACTCTCAGGAAGGCAGCTGTCAGCTCCGCAGAAGGAAGGCCTTCCTCATGGGCTGCTTGGGAGGTAGGGAGGCCACGCCCTGGGAGACCATGGGCCCCTACAGTCTCGGAGGGAAGGGGATTTGGGAAGTGGCCAAGTCCAGTGCCTCTCCCGAACCCTGTGCAGGAGCCCCTCTTTAAGACCTGGAAGCCTCAGCCAAGGAGAGACCCGAGGGGAGGGGTGGGGATTCTTGCAAACCCTCCCAGGCCGACAAGTCCAGTTGCCCCTCCAGCAACCACCCAGCCCGTAGCAGTTACTCAATAAATATGTAATAAATGAGTAATTGGATCCATCAACTTCAACCACAAAAATAGCTGCTTTTGTTGCAAGATGACTGTCACCAGCCTCAAGCTAAGCTTTTGACCTATAGTTTCTTGTTTCATTTCATCCTTTCCCAAACCCTACAGGATAGGTGCAATTGTTATCCCGGTTTTACAGCCAAGGAAACTGAGACCCAGAGAGGTTTAGTAATTTGCCCCAGTCAGCCTGACTCCAAAGCTCTTAACCGCTGCATTAGTGGATATCAAACCACAGTCAAATATTCATTTAACCATTTCAACAGCCTTGGGTCCCCAGAAACCCTCAGCATATAGTGGGTGCTTAATAAGTACTTAATGAATTAACAAACTGATAACATTCATCAAAACTTGCCCACTGAGGTAGATATGTTAACCTAACAAACAACAAAGTCTCTGGGCCCGTAAGATTCCCCCAGCCCCATGCCTGGCATACAGTAGGTGCTCAATAAATTTTTGTGGGATGAATGGCCCTCTGGCCCCTAATGTGAGCAATTCTGCCTATAAATTTCAGCTCGAGGCACTTTGAAGTTCCCCCAGGGGACAGCTGCTTTTCTTGTTATTGAGGCCCTCTCAGCCCCCACTTCCCCACCCCCCCTGGCCCCCTGGGCCCATCCAGGCCAGGGACCTGGGGCCGCCAGAGCCAGGAGATAAGGATGATGGATGGCCAGTCGCCTGGCTCCACCAAAGCCTGGGGTTTCCTGGGAGCAGGAGACAGTCTAGTGATTCCAAAGCCCCTCGGAATTCGAGTGGAGAGAGCTCAAGGAGGGGGTGGGGGCAGTGTCCGAAGCGTCCCTATCTCCTCAGAGACGCTGGACCCAACAGGAGGTTTCAGCACCCCCCGGACGCCTTGATCTCTTTCCATGTTGACAAGGCTTCCTTTCAGCATGTGCTGGACACCAGGACTCATCGTTGGAGCCTCCAGTGCGAGCCGGGAAGACAGCATCACCTCCACCCCATCCCATCCCCTCCCCCGGGGCCTCGGGCCCAGGATCTGGAGGCAGGACAGCTGACTTTCCGCTTTGTGATCCGGGCTGTGCCATTAACTGAGTCCTTGGCAAATTGAGAAACCGCAGTGTCCGGCCCAGGTTTGCCCATTTGTAAAATATGTCTTGGGGGTGGGGGTGGTTTCCTTCCAGCAATGCCGAGACAGGATTCTAAGTAGCTAAAGGGGAACCAGCCGGCGCTGAACACAGTGGAAGCTGCCTCAATGGCGAGGCCAGCTTGTCCTTGGATCCAGGAAATAATATTCATTGGTTTATTTAGTTTAAAATCTCTGATCCCCAAATCAAGATGCTTCCCAGCTTTGGGTAGATCGTAGAGCCTGAGCATGGTAGATTTTGAAGGACTCTGAAAGATTGAAACTTGTCCGTTTCTTTTTGTTCTTCCCTTCTCTCTGAACTGAAGTTTAGTTTATTTATTTATTTTTTTGGTGAGGAATATCGGCCCTGTGCTAACATCTGTTGCCAATCTTTCCTCTTTTTGCCTGAGGAAGATGGTCCCTGAGCTAATGTCTGCGCCCATCCTCCTCTATTTTGCATGTGGGATGCCGTCACAGCATGGCTTGATGAGTGGTGCATAAGTCCGTGCCCGGGATCTGAACCTGTGAACCCTGGGCCGCCAAAGCGGAGCCTGCGAACTTAACCACTACGTCACCAGGCTGGCCCCTTAAGTTTATTTTAAACTTAAAAATATATATATTTTTTAAATTGCAAACAATACTTGAATGTCTTCCTTGCTTAAAAAAAATATAACGTTAAAGTGCCCCAGACAAGGTATCATCAATCCTGGACTACTTCGCTATCTTTCTAGAAGCAACACCATTGTTTAGGATGCACCCCCAAACCCTCCTCAGTACATTTTCATATATCTGTTTATCCACAGGGTGGGTGTAGGGATGGGGGTTTATTTAAAGAAATCAGCCCACATTGGTCATGTTTTCTTGCTTCCACCACCAGCCCTGTGGCCTGGACACCCATCCCTGCTGGGACATATGGAGCCATCTCATTTCCCCTAACTGGGGTGCAGCTTACGACTCCGTGGACCTGCCTTCCAGATAAGTTCTGAGAGGGCGGAGACTTGGTCTCCTTCACAGATGATTCCCAGTGTTTAAAACAGGGTCTGCCAGTCACTACTCGATAACTATTCCATGAATGAGTGAAGAGAGGAATAAATGAATGACCTGATGCATGTAACCTACCCCCTACTGGTGGACACGTCAGTTCCTTCCAATTTTTCACCAACACAAACAGCGCTGCAATGAGCATCCCCAAACGTGTTCCTTGTGTTCACTTTTGAGGAGCAATAACTTGTGGGGGATCCCTGAAGCCCCAAAGAGCACAGTTTGAAATCCTCTTGTTGGGCCAAAGCCTTCATTTCATAGATGAGCACAGGGAGCCCAGTGAGCCCGCAGAGGGCAAACAACTTGCCAAGGTCATCCAGCACATTAGGGACTGATTAGAACCTTGGGGATAGTTTGAATTTCTCTTCCTTCATTGACTCTCTTAGTACTGATCCTTTCCCTGACCCCCAGCTCCAGCTTGTGTACCTCAGGAAGGTAAGAAGATCTGAGTCACTCGGCGTAGAGAAGGAAGACTCTCCAGAATCAGGAGTCGGGGGTTTTCATCCCAATATGGAATTGTCGAAGGATCTGGGTAAATCACGTTTCCCGTCTGAGCCTCAGTTTCTCTAATCTGTAAAACTGGCCTGATGGTTCTTGCCTAACCCTTGAAGTGAGGATGACAAGAAAGAGTTGATAAAATAGAGAATAGGCATAGGAATCTAAGGGAGGGCTAGTTCCATTTAAAATGTAAATTTTTTAAAAACAAATTTCAGGTTAAAAGATATAGTATGTTTCCACTTCTATAAAAATGAAAAAGAAAAAATAAGTTTGTATACATACAGAAAAAGTGACAGCAGTTACCCAGCAAGTGTTAATTGTTACTGGTTTCCTGGGAATTCAGAATTGCAGAGAAAGGAAGGGGAAGCTATTAACATTTTCTTGCTACATCTAGTTTTGTTTGATTTTGTAAAAGCTTGACAAAACAAAAGATATATTTGCATGCTAAGTATGTAACCTCAAAAAATCAAAAGAGAAAAGGTAAATATTGTTACAGAAAAAAATTAAAGCAAAAGTCATGAAAAATCCATTTACAAAAGTAAAAATACAAATAGTTAAGACAAAAAGGCCAAATCTTGGAGTGATCAAATAGATACAAATGAAAACAACAATGAAACTCCCTTTTTTTGCCTATCAAATTGTGAAGTGATAGGAAATGAAGACGAAAAGGTTTTCGTTCTTGCCCTACAGAGAGAGCAATCATGATGGGGATTAGCACGAAGGTGGGGACACCCGCGCCCCTCACAGTGATGACATGTCCATCCTGTCCTGCTCCCCAGAGCTCTGATAGAATCATCCCCAGGCCAAGGAGAGATGACAGGGCAGAGTCGCCGCTTCCTTTGGCTTCCAACTCCTCCCCATCATGGAGACCAACTGTGGCGTCCTCTGGCCCGCTGCCCCCCGCCAGGGACACTCTATCCTCATCAGACCTAAATCCCCTTCTTCTGATAAGAGTCCTGGATCCTGTGACAAAACCAGAAATGACTGGGAAAGTGCCTGGTGCACGCAGACCATCTCCTGCTCCCAAAGGAATTGCTAGGTTCAGAACAGAGAATCTCCGTTGTGGGATCAAAGGTCATCTCTGTTAAGACTCTGCCTCCAGGCAGAACTGCCCCGAAGGCTTTATTCTGGTAGGTTTCTTATGGGAATACGATGGTGTGCTAGAATGAGCCATAAGCAATCATCTGGTCCAATAGCCTCATTTTATATAAGGGGAAACTGAGGCACAGGAGGGCTTACGACAAACTCAAATCACCCAACTGATTAGATGGAGCTATGTCTAGAACCAAGGTCTCTTGACTCCTGGTCCAGTACTCTTTCTGCCTAGATTCATCGTGGCATATATATATATTTTTGTAGACTGATCTGTTTTTTAATCCCTATGTATTGAAATCTGTTATCTTCTTGGTTGTGGCTAAAAATCCCACTTGTTCACTTGGGAAAGGAAGTGGTCCTGAGATATTACACATTCACAATGTTCATATATTTAAAAGAAGAAAAGATACAGTTATAACAAGTAGCATTTATATTAAATAGTAAATATCAATCAATAATAAAATCAACTCATGTTAATAAAAAAACCTAAAAGAATAAAAGTCCCCTGATTATATCACAATATCCAAAAGCGGAACACAGGGCGTTGTTGATGTGCTTGGCACATGTCTTTGCCTTCGTTTTACTCAGCACATTCCTTTTGGCCAAGAAGATCTCAGGGAGAGATGGGGAAAAGTTGCAAGAAGCACCAGGGAGTAATTCAACTCTATCTGTCACAGAATTCTTATCAAGTACTTACCTACCAGCCTGAAAAAATGTGTCTTGGTGTTAAGCAGATTCTCTTTTAAAACTCTCAAGTAAAGACTATAACACGTTAAGAGGAGGGCTAGGCAAACTTTTTTGGTAAATAGCCAGATAGTAAATGTTTCCGGCTTCTCAAGTCATGTAGTCAGTTTGCAGTGATTCACTCTGCCATTCTACCTTGAAAGCAGCCCCAGGCAATATGTAAACAATCTAGTGTGACTGTGTTCCAGTATAGAAACAGGCCGTGGAGAGGATTTGGCCCACAGGCTATAGTCTGCCAACTCCTGGTCAAGAGCGTGGGCTTGGGAGTCAAACTTGAAATGAAATCCCAATTCTGCTGCTTCTTCACTTGTGAGGTCTTGAACAACTGGCAAAATTATTCTAGCCTTATCCATGGAATGAGGATAATAATTGCACCTGGTCACAGAGCAGCTACTCAATGGAACACCACTCAGCTCGGGCATGTTGTAGGTGCTCAAAAAGTAGGGACTAAACAGGTAGGACACAGCCCATTGTGCTGGAAGAGACCAGGGTTCCATTCTAAATCGATTGCCCCTACGAGCCATTTAACCTTGGCCAGGTATGTCACTTACCAGCTGCAAAACTCTGTTTCCTCCCCCTGTAAAATGGGAAGAGAAACTCATTTTTCGCCAGGACCTTTATATACATTCTTACGTAACTCTCACAACGGCCCTGTAATTGTTAGTGTCCTCATTTTACGGAAGAGGAAACTGAGTCACAGAGAGGTGAAGGGCCGTTTAGCTAGTAAGCGATAGAAACCAGATATTTAAACAGGGATTGTCTGACTTCAAAGGTCGAGATACTTCTTTCCGCTCAACTCTGTTGCCTCCCTAGAAAATGAGAAGAGGAGAAGAGGCGTAGCTTCATAAAGTGGTCCAATCCATACAACTATAACTCTTGCATCACCCATCTGGTACCTGACTCTCCTCCCAACATCTCTGCCCAGCCTCTGCTCCATCAGAAGATGGGCGCTCAGTACTGGCCTGAACAGCCCATTTCTTCCTTGGTCAGCACTGACTGTGGTAAGGTCTTGGATTGAATGAACCTCCACCTCTGTCATTTCCACCCAAGGGTCCAAATGCTGCCTTTGAGGACCCCCCCAAACCTTGATCACCCTTCTATTGGATGTTCCCCCAAGATGTGACGACAGCTTTTACACCCCCTGACTCCGCAGCTCTGCTCCTGCAGTTGCACTTCCTCCCTGGGGACATGGCACGGAGGCCCCTGGCCTTCCTGCTGCCCCACCCTGGGACTGCTCCCTGTGTCTATACCCCCAGAAGACTGTGGCGCCTAGAACTGCGTTCCTGCCCAGCGGGCTGAGATGTCATGAAGGTGAGTCAGCTCACGCCCCTGATAACATCTACACCGCCAGCCTGGGAGGCAGGTGTTTCTGGCACTGGAGGGATAGGTTTGGGACACAGAGGAGCCTAGTCTGTCCTTGCTGAGCCTTCCCCTGGGGCGGGGAGTGGGGGTGGGGAGAATGTCAAGAAGAAAGGCCCCTCTTTCCGAGAACAACCTTTTGAGAAAGGAGGATCTTGGTCTCTTACAGAAACTGGGTCTTCGGGAACCTGTACGGAGAGGTGGGGTAGGAGGGACTGGCCAGGAAGGCCGTGGTGAAAACAAGCTTTGTGCTTTCTGAGGCTGAGAGCATGAGGAAGGCCTGATGATGTCAGTGTGATCATTTAGAAGACACTGATACCCCCAGCTGCTGGGCAGGGCTGCTGGGCTGGAGCCAGGGGACTTGGATTCTATTCGCAACTCTGTTGAAAAACTCCTGTGATGTTGGACCCACCATATCTCCTCTCCGGGCCTCCGTTTTCCCATCTGCGGGATGACTGGGTAGGAACCCTTTAGCCTCTCAGAGAGCCAGCATGGTATAGTGGTAGGAGCTTAGAGCTCCATGGTCAGACAAACTCGCAAGTGTACCCAGTTCTGCCTCTTCCTAGCTGTTTGACTGCAGGCAAGTTACTTAACCCCCAAAACTTGGTCTTCTCATCTTTAAAATGGGGGGCTTCAGCAGCCCATATGATAAAACTGGAACAATGCAAAGAAGATTAACATGGCCCCTGCACAAGGATGACACACAAATTCAGGAATCGTTCCATATTTTGCTGCTGCTTTTTCTGATATCCGCAGGTGGGGAAACTGAGGGTCCATAAACCAAGTGACTTACCCAATTGAGGGCACTTCTGGATTCAAATCCCATCCCCAACTCCTCCAAAAATAAGATGGGGTAACGGGAAAGTGCTCCACGTGCCTGGTCCTACTCAGCACTCAAATACAGTGGTGTTGTGTGGTGATCTAAGGGCCATCCACCCCAGTATTCTGAGACTCGACAAGTGATAGTAGGAGAGATGGGGCGCATGCACAGGATAGGGCTGTCGGTAAGACCCTGCGTGACCCCCAGGTCCAGTTTTGAGAGACATTGGAACTCTGGCCACCTCTGCTACCTACACGTGTCCTGCACGCTCCTCCTGCCAGGCCTTAGCCCACTCTGGTTCTCTCCCAGGTCCAGAGTGCATTTTCTGCTTAATAAAATATGTCTGGCAAAGGAATGGCAGTCAGAAGTCACGTGTGTGTGCTTCTAACATTCAGACTTTCCTGCGCGCCTTTTTTCTGTCCTCAGAATGTGCCTAAGCAGAAGCAAACCCGGGCGCTTAGAATCATAGACTTATAGGAAGTGAGAGTTGCAAGGGATCATTTATTCATTCCACAAACGTTTCTTGAGCAGTGTGCAGGCACCGCGAGCAGGACCTTGGAGAACACCACCAGGGGCTCTTACAGAGGGTCCTCAGAGCAACTTCCAGGGTCTAAGAACCTCTGAATGTATAAGTAAAAGTTGGAATCTGTGCATGTAAAATGTCCCTCTGAGAGGGACATTCTGACATCAGACTGCCAAAGGCCAGGGTCTCCAAAATGTTAAGAACCACTGGTTCAAGCCCATCATCCAATGGGCTTTTTTCACAGTTGGGGAAATTGAGGCCTAGGACAGGGAAATTACTTGTTTAAGGTCACACAACCAGTCAAGGGCAGAGGCAGGCCCCTCCAAACCTCGACATCTCCAAAATAAGACCCCTTCATTCGCTGACGGGATGGCTGGAGAAGGGCCAGCAATTGAGCTGATGCTGGGTTTCTAAGGAGCCCCTCTTCTGAACCCTCCACTCCCCACCACACACACACACACACACACACACACACTCCTAGCGTCTTTCGCAACATCCCCCAGGTTCACCCACCAGAGGCCTGGTGTTGGGCCTGCCTCAAGTCAAACGCAGATAACCTCTCCTAGGGATGTATAAACATCCAGTGGGTGTCCAGGGCAGAAGAATGTGGAAAGGGATTCTTTTCCCTGTGAGCACTGGACATCTCCTGCCAGACTGTGTCGAAGTTACAGTGACCTCTCAGATCTGGGCCTGACGCCCTTTGAGTCCTCCTCTGGTGTCCCCCAGACATTTTCTCACCATAGATGACTTCTGCGACCTCAACAAAGAAGGCTTCTCAAGCACCGGATCCCACACCCTCTCTACACACGCCTTTGTCCGAGCCCCACACCTTCCATGGCTTGTAGCCGAGGAGCCAGGGGTTGCCAGCTGTGGGCTGGCCCTTCCTTCAGAAGGGTGTTAACAGCGGTTATGGGAGATTTTATGTGGAGACAAGTGGTTTGAATTTAAGGGGAGGGCACAGGGGAGCTAATTAGAAAGCCTAGTTGTGGTAAATAGATATTTGTTTTATCCTACTTTTTAGAGAACTAAGTCTTAGAAAAACAGAACTGAGCTCGAAATTAAAGCAACACCTTTTTTTCCCCTTCAGCTACAATTTATTTCCAGGCTTAAAAAAAAAAAACCTCTAAAAATTTGGTCAAAAGAATCAAGTAGAAATGCACTGAAGCCCTCTCCAAATGGAGGGAAGAGAAAATGTGGCAGATGATCCTCCCTACAATTCCATGGTCTGTGGGTTTGGTCTCAGCTTTGAGTAGACGGAAGGGAAGCAGGCACAGGGATACATAGGGAGCTTCGGAGAACGCTGCCGTCCACCCAGCATTCCACACAAAGTGTTGCAAGCTTTTGCTGATGTTTGCAAAGAGAAAGAAACGAATCTTACCCCTGTCTTTATTCAATTCTTCTGGTTGCTATTTGTCAATTCTACTTAATCCAGGAGAAGTACAGGGACGACTTCTGGATATGTTCCGAGTGGCCTGGAATCCATTTTTGGAAACAGAGACTGTGTCATTGAATTACATGATACTCCTTGCATGGCCAGTGTGCATGTGTGCACACACAGGCACATGCGCGCGTGCACACACACACACACACACACTCAGATCTGCTCGAATGCCACCCCCCTCACACGGCCTTCTCCTTGGCCCTCCACCCAGACTCCCCTTCCAATTCCTCAGGACTTGCAAAGAACTTGGAAGGTTCCTCTCTTCTGGAACTTTCTATGCTCAGCCTCACATCAGAATTACTCGTGCAAATGAAAATCTCCCCCAGTCATCAGGAGAGAGTTCAAAGTCCCCTTCACGCTGACAACAAAGCATAGAATCAAGTTCCTTAGAGTGGGAGACACGAATAGAACCTCCTTACAGGGCTGTTATGAGAACTATGTGCCTGCAGCTTGGCCAAGAACATAGTGAGCACTCAGTAAATATTTGATGAAACCCATGGTGTCACTTCCAGCCAATGCTCCTTCCCCATAACGAAGCTGAGACGGTAACATATTGGGGGCCCTTGTATCTGGGTGCCCAATGACATGCCTTTTGGGGGCCAACCAACCGACTCAGAACTATAAAAATGGGAGTTGAAGCAATCATTTATGCAGTTATGAATTCAACTAATATTTGGTAGTTATGTTATTAATCTTATAGTTGGATCCTAAATCTACATAGTCATTGACTCCAAGTTGGAAAATACCTCAGAAATTCATCTTTCCGTCTTACCCAGGCGCCTCCGTGATGGATGGCCATTCAGCCTCTTGAATACTTCTGGCAATGGCCCTCCACTGCTGACACAGTGAGGAGTCAGAAAGCGTATTCTGGTGTTGGGCTGAAATCTGCCTTCCTGAATCATCCGCCCACTGGTGACTCACTTCTGTCTTCCAGGACTTCTCAATTCTGCTGCTCCTCTTCCCCAGGGGGCCTTTGAGTTATACGAAACCAGCTCTCCTGGCTGTCCCTACTCCATTCCCAAACCCCAAGTCTTTTCAGTCCCAAAGTGGAAATTTCTAGAAAAGACAAGAAAATTCTCTCATGTCATTGTGGTTCAAATGAACTCCCAGGATGCATGTGCATTTTGTGTTTTTATCTGGCAAAAAAGGCCCAAGTTTTCCCGAAATCCTGAGTCCACAGGCTCCAGTGGCATGTCTGGGCTCCGGTGGCACATCCCCCAATGCCTGTGGGAAGCCAGAGTCACCACATTTGTACCACCTCCCTCTCATCCAGTTCCTCAAGGCCATGTGCAGTTGAGAAAGATCCCTATTTCAAAGAAGAAAGAAAGAAAGAATCTAAAGGGGGTCAGGAGAACTGGGTTCCCCCACTTGCAAGCTGTGACCTTAGGAAAGCCCCTCTCTGGGACTGTTTCTCCATTTGTGTAATGGACTGAGGGATCCCTGAGGGCCTTTCTGGAAGAAAGTTCCATCAAAGAAAAGGGATATGAGATCTGGATAGAGGTGCCTGATGCTGCCAGACCCGGCGTTGCAATGGCAACCACTTTCTCCATCTCTAAAGTTCTCCTAGACCAGAGGGGACTTGCAGCTGTGCCTTCCAGCTGGAATGGTTGTCCCTCTGCTTTGCACAAGCTGGCTCCTCTCATCCTTCAGGCCTCTTCTTAAATGTCACCTTCCCTGGCCACCTTCAAACAAGCTGGTCTCCCCCACAGCCTGTTTCTTTCCTCCCAGCACTGGTCACCATCAGAAATGACTTTTCAGTAGTTGCACTTGTGTGCAGGGGCTCCGTTCCAAGACTCCCGGTGGATGCCTGAAACCACGGATAGTACTGAACTCTATATATACTATGTTTTCTATGTGTAGAAAAAGTTGAATGCATATATACCTATGATAAAGTTGAATTTATAAATTAGGCACAGTAAGAGATTAACAACAATAACTAATAATAAAATAGAACAATTGTAACAATATACCGTAATAAAAGTTGCCATAGATCATAGCAACCTCAGCATACAATTTTTTTTCTTTCTTTAAGTCAAGAACTTGTACCTTTTCACTTAAAGGAAGCACTTTTATGGCTTCTCTTTGGCATATCCAAATTGCCAGCATCACTACTCTTGTGCTTTGGGGTCATTATGAGGTAAAATAAGGGTGACTTGAACACAAACACTGTGAAACTGGGACAGTCAATCTGATAACCGAGATGGCTACTAAGTGACTAACGGGTGAATTCATGTCCCAGGCGGGACAGAGCTGGACAGCGAGAGATTTCATCACGGTACTCAGAACAGCATGCAATTTAAAACTTACAAATTGTTTACTTCTGGAATTTTCCACTTAATATTTTTGGCCCGCGATTGACCATAGACAAACTGTGGAAACAGAAATCTCAGATAAGGGGGGACTACTACATTCCATTGTATTTGTTTGTAACGTCTGTCTCCTGGTAGATGTCAGCTCCACAAGACAGGAACCCTGTCTTGTTTCCTGCTGCATCCCTAGTCCCCAGCACAGGGTCTGGCACGAAGTAGGGATTCAGTACATGTTGAATCAACAAGTGAATGAATCAATGAATGAGTAAATGGGCCTGGTTGGCAGTGCCCTGTGGACCATGCCCCTCCCGTGAACCGCTTCCTTCTCTTCCCTCCTTCTCTACCTCCTTTCTCCCTTTCCTTCCTCCTCCCGGCCCCACCCTTCCTTTGCCCTCATCTATCATTTTTATTCCAGCTGCCAAGTGTTTTACTCGTCTTCTTCCTTCCCCTCCTCTCCACCTAGCCACTTCACATGCACCCTCAAAACCAATGTGTACCCTGTCACCACCACTTCCAGGAAACCCACCAGGACACCTGGAGCCCACAGAGCTCTCTGCCCTTTCAATCATCTAACCCCCTATTGATCTGGTGCCCTGCCATTGTGGTGCCCGGACATTCCTAGATGGCTTCCTGGCCACAGCCTCTGGAGGAGGCAGAGCAGGCATGTGTAAAAACAAATGTGTTATACCTGGTGTACAGTGTTACTAGACCCATTTTCCTGACAAAGTAACTCTGGATCAAAGTCTTCAACACTGTATCTAAATACACTGGTTTCCCTGCCCTCTGTGAGCTCCAGCCCTGGCTGTTTACCATTTTAACTTTTATTATGAAAATTTCAAACACAAACCAAGAACAATAGCCCAATGGACATCTATACGCCCATTTTGAGGCCTGGTATTTTAGCCCTTCATTACCCATTGTTCTGTCCTCAAGGATGAGTTCGCATGTTTGTTGCTTAGACCTCAAATTCGAAGCATCAAGTTAACCACCCTCTCATGTTCATGACATTTTACCACCATTGGTCTTTGCTGCCTGGATTTTACATATTTATTTTCTCTAGTCCCTTTTATCCTCATTGCCCACTCATCCTACACGTGCACGCACACACACACAAAGGCAAGTGTTCGATTGCCTTCATATATACCTTTTTAAAATAAAATGTGTATTGTTGTTTTGTGTGTACATTTTTTGTGATAAAATATGGATAACATAAAGTTTACCACTTTTAAGTGCATGATTCAGTGACATTAAGTACATTCACATTGTTGTGCAACCATCACCATTATCCAATTCCAAAGCCTTTCCATCACCCCAGTAGAAACTCTGTACTCATTAACAATAACTCCCCATTCCCCCAACCCTCCAGCCCAGAATAACTACTATTTTACTTTCTGTCTCCATGAATTTGCTTATTGTAGATACTTCATATAAGTGGAATCAAAAAATATTTATCCATTTGTGTCTGGTTTATTTCACTTAGCATTATGTCTTCAAGATCACCTCTATGGTAGCATGTATTGGAACTTCATTCCTTTTTAGGGCTGAATAATATTCCATTGTATGGATATATCACATTTTGTTTATCCATTCATCTGCTGATGGACACTTGCATTGTTTCCACCTTTTAGCCACCACGTATAATGCTGCTGTGAACATTGGTGTACAAATATCTGTTTCAGTCCCTGTTTTCAATTATTTGGAGTCTATTGCTAGGAGTAGAATTGCTGGTCATATTGTAATTCTTTAACTTTTTGAGGAACTGTCAGTTTTCCACAGCAGCTGCACCATTTTACATTCCTACCAGCAATGCACAAGAGTTTCAGTTTCTCCACATCCTCACCAAAATTTGTTATTGTCTGGCTTTTTGTTTTGTTGTGTTTTTGTTTTTTTAGTGATAGTCATCCTAGTGGGTGTGAAATGGTATCTCATTGTGATTTTGATTTGCATTTCTCTAATTACTAATGATGAGCATCTTTCCATGTGCTTATTGGCCATTTGTATATCATCTTTGGAGAAATGTCTGAATAGGTCTTTTGCCCATTTCTTAACTGGGTTGTTTGTTTTGTTGTTGTTAAATTGTAGGAGCCCTTTATGTATTCTGGATATTAACCTCTTATCAGATACATGCTTTGCAAATATTTTCTCCCATCCTGTGGGTTTTCTTCTCACTCTCTTGATAGTGTACTTTGATGCACAAAAGATTTTAATTTTGATGAAGTCCAATTTATCTTTTTTTTTTTTGGTGGCCTGTGCCTTTGGTGTCATATTTAAGAAATCATTGCCATATCCAAGGTCATGAAGATTTTCCCCTATATTTTCTTCTGAGAGTTTTGTAGTTTTAACTCTTAAGTTTACGTCTTTGATCCATTTTTGAGTTAATTTTTATAAATGGCGTATGGTAAGGGTCCAACTTCATTCTTCTTCATGTGAATATCCAATTTTCCCAGCGCCATTTGCTGAAAAGACTGTCCTTTTCCCATTGAATGGTCTTGGCACCCTTGCCAAAAATCAGTTAACCGTATGTGTAAGGGTTTATTTCTGAGATCTCTATTCTATTCCATTGGTTTATATGTCTCTCTTTAGGCCAGTACCAAAACTGTTTTGATTACTGTGGCTTTGTAGCATGTTTTGAAATCAGGAAGTTTGAGACCTCCAAACTTTTTCTTTTTGAAGATAATTTTTGGCTACTCAGGGTCCTTTGAAATTCCATATGCATTTTAGAATGGGCTTTTCTATTTCTGCAAAAATCATTGTTGAGGTTTTGATACGGACGGCGTTGAATCTGTGTGCGTGCCTCTATTTTTAAATTACGTGATTGTTACTCTGTCGTTGCTGTATCTTATTTCACTCTACTTTCAAGATCCAGCCATGTTGCTCTGTGAACATGTAGTCCGTCATATCTAACTTCTGCTGAGCCCTCATGGTTACCCGTCCTCTGCTCTTTGAGGAACACAGGTTCCTTCCAGTTTCCCACAACCACCACAAAGCTGCAACACACCCCCTCGGGCAGGCCACCTCCGTGTGAGAATCTCCGTCACATAGCCCCCGTGCAGGTTATCCAGGCAATCTTGACTAGCTAACACTTAGGGATGGACCCCTTACCAGGTGCCAGGTGCTATGTGAGCACTTTATATGCATTCTCTCTTTCTGTTATTATAATAACAACTCTGCAAAAAATGTGTTAATATTATTGCCATTTTACCCATGGGGGAACTTAGGCTCAGTTACGAAATATCTGAGTCAGAATTTGAACACAGGGCAGCCTGGCTCTGGCCCCTGTGGGCCACATCACTTTGCTCCAGGGCCTGTCCCCCACCTTGGGAACATCGGGGTCTGGCTTACAATTCTTGCAGCTTCCCCATGTGTTGACTGCATGCCAACTGCCCAATGGACACCTGGGCCTGGGGGACCTGGAGCCCAAAAAGGGAAAGGCACCAGCCCAACGTCACCAACAGCAGCTGAAGGAGCAGAGTGGAGCCTGGAACCCAGTGGGCAGCGTGACCCCTGCCCATTAGGACACTCCAGGCTCGTGGTCAGGAGAAGGGTTACAGCGGCACATCTCCCGTGCTGAAAGGCCCCTCTGGCAGCCCATAAATCCGGCTGGACCCTGCTTATCCTGTTTACTGGATTAGCGGACTGGGCGTCTCCGTATAAATCATCCAGGGTGATTTACAGGGAGGCCCTGGAAGGTCCAAAGGCCCGACTGACGTGGGCCCCAGGGGAGGGGCAGATAAGTGCCGTCTGAGCCCGTTCGGCCAGTCTCCTCTTCCCGGTGAGGCCTGATGACAGGGACCACTGCTCCACCGCCCCCACCGGCGTGAGCCACTCTTTGTCCGTGTTCAAATCTGCTCCTCTTCTTGCAGGCTCCCGGCATCGTTTTAAAGTTCCAAAGGCAAAGGTTCTGGCACTTTTAGGGATAGTCTCTATCAAATAATGTAAAGCAAAAATGATAAAACATAATAGTCAAATTGTGAAGGAACTGAGGTTGCAATCTTGATTAAATAAAACGAACAGCTAACTTTTATAGATTGCTCACCATGTGCCCAGTGCCAATCTACCTTTTTCACATGAATCATCCTTTTCCTCCACAATAAACCCATGAGACAGGTACTCTGATTACCCCATTTTACAGACGAGGTCAGTGAAATACACAGAGATGAATTGACTTGACTGGGGCCAAGGTCACAAGACTCGAATCCAGTAGCAAAGGTGCGGTTCACGTCGGGCAGTCTGCCGCCGGAGCCGTGAACTCAGCCGTTCCTCCTTCACTTCGTCCAGCGCACGTGTGGAGACGGCGATCCCAGGGCTTGCGACATGGTTAAGTCACTTTAATTCTCTGTGCCTCAGTTTCCTCATCTGTAAACTGGGGGTAATAATGGCACCTCCCTCATAGGAGGGCAGGTCCCCTTCTATGTATTTTGAGTAATAAATAAGATAATGTATGAAAAATGTGTCTAGCACAATGCCAAGCGTGTAGTTAAGCATTCAATAAATGGCAGCCTATTATTATTGTTGTTATTTATTTACTTATTTATTTTCACCTCGATCTTAGGAGTTCATGGACCAGTAGCGGAGACTCAAATTCACACAAGGAACTCCAAAGAGGATGGAACATTATAGTGCAGAATGAAGGTTCAAACTAGAAGGGGTAGTGAATTCTAAGAGGAAGGGCCAGAAACCTTCTCCTCATGGAGAAGGTGGCTGGGACCTGAGCTGTGAACCCCGAGCAAGAGTTCCCAAAACTATGCAAGCGGGGAAACACTGAGAGAGCCTCCTTAGCAAAAGTACATGGTGAGTGATGGAGGCCACACTGTCAACTGGCATCCCATACACTAACCATTTGCACCTGTCTCTCCATATCAGTAGAGATGGTGTCTAATTTGTCATGAAGTCTCCCCCATGCCTCCTGAATGATAACAGATTCCCAGGACATGTTGGAATGGATGGATGGATGGATGGGAGAGGTGAGCGGATGGATGGGTGGTTAGATGGATGGATGGATAGATAAATATAATGGATGGACAGGTGAATAGGAGGATGGATGGATGGATGGATGGATGGATGGATGAGAGTGTGGTTGAAGGTCAGGTGCATAAGTAGCAGCTGCCTAGTGAGTTCCCACCTCAGGGCCTTTGCCTTTGGGGTTTTCTCTGCCTGGATTATTCTCCAAGGTAGTCCCTTGGCTTAGCTCTCCCATTTCATCTAAGGCCCTGGTTAAATGTCACCTCCTCAGGGAAGCCTTCCTGACCAGTCAATCTAAACTAGAACCCTCTTTGACTCTGTCCCCTCCTATATTTTTAATAGTGTTATCACTCCCTGGCATAGTAGATATTTGCTTGTTTGTTCTCTCCCATCAAATGTAAGTTCCATGGTGGCCGATGTTTTCTCTGCTTTGCTCACTCCTCTATCGCCAGCACCTAGCACAGGGCCTGGGCACACAGTAGGTCTTCAATAAGCATTTGTTGAATGAGTTGAAGAATGTAATAATAAGCTAGGGAGGGAGGGTGAGGTCCAGTCTTGGAAATCTCTGAAACCTCTTTGCAGAAGTTGAAAAAGTGCTCTATAAACAATAACGCTGACATCTTCTCTCATTTGTTCCACAATTTACATGTAGCAAAGGACTTTTTCATTTATTATCCCATTTGCACACATTTGAAGTAGGCAGGAAAGACAGTGAGTAATTTTTCACACAATAGAAATATCTTCATAGATCACAAAGTGTTATAAAATTTCCACTTGATACTGAAGTGTGAAAAATATAAAGTGAGATTCTTCCCATGAGCCTCTCACCCTTTCTCTACTATGAGATACTCACTGTTGAGAGTTTGGGGCTAGGGTTGTAATCCTCACTCTGATGGATGGGTATGGTGAGACTCAGAGAAGCTGACAGACTTGCCCAGGGTCACACAGCTACTCAACAGCAGAGCGAAATGTTTTTGTCCATGTTATCTGGGGTACCTATTAAGTGCCAACCGGAGATATTATTTCTTGGAGGACCACCAGGACCACCCCAGGCAGGGCCAAGAGTGTGGGTCTGAGGCAGACTGAATTGGTCCAGGCACAACAAGCAGAAACACTATTCCTGCTAACCTCCATCCTGGTAAAGACTCTTGGCCCCACATGGCTCCTGGGCAGCCAAGTTGGGGAAGGATGCTGATCTGGAGTGCCTGGAATATTCTCAGCACTTCAGCTGGGCTCCCTCAGCTGCCCAAATATCCTGTTTCTCCTCTCCCATCAACCAGGTGCCCACTGTGGCAGGCACTTTCCACTCAGTATCTTACCTAATTCTCACAATACTCAGGACCTGTTACGGGGATGAAACTGAGGTCTAGAGAGCTTAAGTGGCTTGTCCAAGGCTACATGGCCAACCAGCGAGCAACTTAATCTCTGAGCCTATATCCCTCTGACTCTGGAGCCCTGCTCCTCCTGCACCCCATCCTGGGCCCCCCGCTCCGCAACTCTGCCCCTGTCCTGCCCCCACTCTGCACTGGGGCCCTGGGCGTCTACCTGACCAAGGGACTGCTCCGCACCTCTCTTCAGTACTTCTCTACTTCCTCCCTTGTGCCATCATCTCATCCTCCTTTCGGCTGAGCCCCCTCAGACACCCACCCTGCCCCTCCTCCCTCTCCCTCTGCAAGTTTCTTCCCCCATGGTCCACAGACATCCTCGAGTTTTTCCCATTTTCAAAAGATGGCCCTGCCCAGTTCTTTTTCTCCTTCCTGCTACCACTTCCTCTCCCTCCTTTATTTCACCACCAAACTTCCTGGGGCGAAAAGGATTCTATGTGTCCTTTCCAGCCAGTGTCCCCCATGAATGACTTGGTCACTGGGCAGACCTGGATTTCAATCCTCACTCTGCCACAGGGTTATGGTGTGACCCGCAGCAAATCACAGTGCCTCCGAGCCCCAGCTTCCTCACCTGTAAAATGGGGATATTGATACACTTCCCTCAGGGGCCCTTTGTGATCACAAGATGAGATAAGGAATGGAAAGGGCTTAGTGCCACCTCCCGCACATGACAGCCATAGTTACTCTGTCATTCTCGCTGTCTCCCCAGCCCTAGCACAGTGCTGGGATGTACAGGCTTAACATAAAATATTTGATGGGTGAGAAATTGAACGAGTTAACTTCAAATGTACCATTTTAACCATTTTTAAGTGTATGGTTCAATGGCATTAGGTACATTTACATTTTTGTGCAACCATCTTTACCATCCATCCCCAGAACTTTTCATCATCTCAAACTGAAATTCTATAGCTATTAAATAATAACTCCCCATTCCTCCCTCCCCTCAGCCCCTCATAACCGTCACTCTGCTTTCTGTCTGTGAATCTGACTCTTCTAGGTACCTCATATAAGGGGAATCATACATTTGCCCTTTGTGATGGTTAACTTTGTGTGTCACCTTAGCTAAGCTATGGTGCCCAGTTGTTTGGTCAAACACCAGCCTAGATGTTACTGTGAAAGTACTTTTTACATGTGATTGACATTTCAGTCAGTAGACTTGAAGTAAAGCGGATTGCTCTCCATATGTGGGTGGGCCTCATCCAGTCAGTTGAAGGCCTGAGAGGAAAGACCGAGGTCCTTCAAAGAAGAAGGACTTCTCCCTCCAGACTGCAGCAGAGAAACCCTGCCTGAGTGTCCAGCCTTCAGACTCAAGACTGCAACATTGACTCTTACCTGAATTTCCAGCCTGCTGGCCTACCTTACAGATTTCAGATTTGCCGGCCCCCACAGTCACGTGAGCCAATTCCTTAAAATATCAATATTTCTCTCCTCTCTGTCTCTCATTCTCATATGTATGGATGTGTACATATATGTGTATGTGTGGATATATGTATATATACTATTGGCTCTGTTTCTCTGGAGATTTCTGACTAATACACTGGTCCTGCTCCATCTACATAGAGCTTATCCTCATTTCCTTGTCAGCCCGGATATCACCCGCTCCAGGAAGCCTTCAGGAGCATTCTCTTGTGGGATACTTGCCACATGAGGCCTAATGAAGGGAGTTTAATCCTTGTGAGCAGGGACCATTTTTCTCCTTGCTTCAGACATTCATTCAACTCTGCTCTCTCTCTGTGGTACTGGGATGGCCGGGCTTTGTGGATGTGCATAGTGCGGAATTTGGTCAATTCACGCAATGGCTCCAGGGAGCCTTGTTGGGAAACTCATCCGCAACTCCGGCAGAGCTCTCCCCACACCAGAAGCTGACTCGGCGCAGAACGCCATCCGGGGGTTAAGTCCCACACCGCTCTCCCTACACTCAACTCCTGGGACTATCCTACTCTCGGCTGAGAACCAGAAAGAGCCACAGGGGCCAGCTGCATGGAAGACACCCTTCTCCTAGACTTGGCCAGGCAGCTAGATGGAGGCAAAGCGCCTGCTCCATTTCTCCACCTCGCCCCCAAGGAGCCTTGAGTCCCCCGTTAGAGGGTCCCAGGATGCGCCAAGGATTCCGGTCAGGCCTGGGGTCTGACAGCAGGACCACTCTCTGGTTTCTCGATGCCTGATGGAGGCTGTGACAAGGATGAGGATGGGCTGCCTCTCAGGACCCCCACCCCCAGGCCCTGGAGACCCGAACTGGTGGTTGGGAACTGGGTTTGGAGCAGAAGGTCTGCTTTTGAATCCCAGCTCTGCCACTTACCAGTCATGTCACCTCGGGAAAGCCACCTAACATCGCAAACTATTTTCCCATCTCTGAAATGAGAACAATAGTGCTTATCTCAGAGAAAACTTGGAGGATTACATGAGGTAGCATGCAAAGTGCCTGGCACATAGTAATCACTCTATAAATGACAGATATTATTGTTGTTAATGCTATTTTCTTTATTACCTGTGTGACTTAGGCAAGTGGCTTAACCTCTCTGTGCCCCATTTCCTGATCTCTAAAAACAAGGATAAAAACAACAATAAATGCTCCACAGGGTGGCTATGGGCATTAAATGAGAAAAAACATGTAAAGTGCTCAGGAGGCAGTAATCCCTCCATACACAACAGTTATTATTAATCATCAATATTCATTATCATCGTTACCATTATGTGGGCTGGACAACCGAGGTAGCCCCTTGTTCCCTCCAGCTCTGAGGGATCTGAGGCTCTGGGTAGAGGGAAAGCCCCCCTCCCTGCCCCGCCCCTCAGGCCCCTTTGAAGTCCCCAGGGGCCCCGGGGCCGTGATAAATGTCCTAGCCCTATAGGTTATGACTTGCTGCCAGATTTGACGTTAACCATCATGCCCTGGCTGGGTGTTTGAAGAAAGTGGCTAAATGCTGCTGGGGCTGATGGGGGAGATAGCAGCGAGGCCGGTCTTTGAAAGCCCCCCGGCCGCCCTGGCGAGAGGGAGCGAGGAGGCCGGCTCCGCTCCAGCTGTTTAGTCTACCAATCACGGTGGTGACAAGGAGTCTGTGCTGGCATGGGGAGGGCTGCTGCGGCTGGGCGGCTGGGCGGGGATGGGCTGCCGGCAGCCACTAGGGGGTTTCCTTGGCTTTCTTTCTTTTTCTAGGGGGGGTGTGTGTGTGTGTGTGTGTGTGCTTTTCACACCTGCCGGGTAAGCGGAGAGATAGTTGTAAAGGAGAAAGAGCCCTGGACTGGAAACCAGGGACCTGGGCACCCCGCTATCTTGCCTCCCCTCTTTTTCCCTAGGAAAGGGGACCGTGTGTCACGAAGACGTTCATATCCCAGGCTTCAGAGTCAATCGGGTGCCCTGGCTCTGCCTCTATTTGCAGTGAGTCCTTAGCAAAGATCCTCAAATTCCCCAAGCCTCGGTTTCCTCATCTGTAAAATGGGGGTGAATAACAGCACTTCCCTCACAGGGTCGAGTGAGGATTAAACAAGCTGATGCGTGTAAAGCATCTTGCACAGAACCAGGCACACAGCAGGGGTTTGGCAGATGGAAGCTGACCTCCAATATTGGTTGGGGACACAGGAATAAAGAGCCAAGCTTGCTTTTTGACACTCAGTATGTCCCCAGATACCTCATCCCAGCTTCCAATTCACTCCACCCTTCTCCATTCATTTGTTCTTTCAAACAACTTTTACCTGAGGCAGAGAAGCATCATAACTTAAAATAATAGCTACCATAATTGAGCACTTACTAAGTGCCAGGGACTGTGTGGAACACGTTACAGGTCACATCTGACCTGGGAGGGACGCATTAGATGAGATAACGGTGAACAGTGCCTGGCACGTAGCCAGGTCTTAATAATCGATAGCTGGTGTGATTTTCGAGCGCCTGCTCTGCGCCCACTGATGCTGGGAACTGGAGACCCAAAGCTCAGTGGGAGATGGGCTCTGCCTTCAAAGCACCGGGCAGCCAGGACAAGCCAGGTTATGCTGCTGTAGCAAGCAGCCCAGGACTTAGCGCCACAGAAGCTCAGTGCACGCTCATGCTACATGTCCAACGCAGGTGGACGGGAGTTCTGTTCATCCAGTCACTCAGGAACAGCGGCTGGTGGACCCTCCACCTCGACAGGCATTTCCAAGATCACGGTGGAGAGAATATGGCGAATCACACACTGATTGGTAAAGTTTGTACGGCCAGCATTTGTCGGCTATGGTAAATCACGTTATGCCTAACCTCAAAGGGAAGCGTGATCTTACCACATGCGGGAAAGGAGGAGGAAGATGACAGCCATGAGTCCCACAGTCCAGGAGGGAGACGAAGATGTGAACAGCTACCTGGTGGAGTTATGTCCTCACTGGGTGCTGTGGGAACACAGAGACGCAACTTTGTCGAGAGGCATGGGGAGGCTTCATGGCAGAGGTGACATGAGAGCCTGGCCTGGCATTTAGACCAGTGGATGGTTCTTACGTTGGGGTCAGGGATCCACGGTTGGCCTTCAAGGATCCAGCAGCTGCCTGAAACTGCAAAATCTTGGATGTAGGTGGGTTAGAGCATTTTCCTGAGAAGAAAGTCTTAACTTTCATCATCTGAGACTTAGGCCACCGGGTCTCTATGCCTTCCTCCTGCCCTTGTTAGTCCTTCTAGTACAGCCTATCTTCAAGTGTGACGTTCTAACCACCTGCAGCAGACAGCCTGGGTGGTTGTCAGAAATGCACAGTCCCAGGCCTGGCCTTGACCAACTGAATCAGAATCTCTGGGGGTGGGGCCAGGCAACCAGCATGTTACCAAGTTCTCCAGGTAACCCTGATGCCCCTGAACTTGGAGGCCCTGGCTGCCAGTCAGCCTGTGAACAAAGCGTGGTGAGGGCTACGTGGTGAGGGCTGCGTGGTGAGGGCTGCGTGGTGAGGCCTGCGTGGTGAGGGCTGTGTGGTGAGGCCTGCGTGGTGAGGCCTGCATGGTTCGCAACAACCTCTGAGGCCAGAGGCCACTTGATAGTTTCCGGAGTGCAGCACGCACTGTACCCTGTTCCACCCTCACAGGGAAAGCGTGGAGTGGAAGGCGCCGGGGTCTCTGACTGCACCCGGGAGGTGTCCAACGAGTGTCGCTGAGGGAAGGAAAGGCAGGACATGAAAAGGAAGCAAAAAAGGACAGAATGGCCTAAAAATATGTGCCCTGGAATCAGCGCTGGGTTCAAATTTCAGTCTCCCCAGTTACTAGCTGGGTGACTTCAGACAAGCTCCCTACCCTCTCAGGACCCAACTTACTCACCTGTCCTTGGGAACGACAGTCTCACCTACCTCACAGGACTGTGCTGACACACATCACAGGTTCTCTAGAGTTGGCAGAGGATGATAACTGTGTTAATAATTCCTGCGCTAGGTCTCATTAACTCCCTTCTAGAGGTGAGCAGAGGGAGAACCTGAGATGGTTTCACTCTAACAGCTGGAGGCAAGCGTCAAGCCCGGGCAAAGACCCTTGCCTCCAAGCACCGGGCCTAGTCCTCTTCCTCCCAGAGCGATTCTGACCAGACACGAGGCTGCCATGCTGCAAAGGTGGACAGTCAGCCTCCCCCCCAAGACACACACACACGCTCACCCCCTTTTCCTTGATAACCCCTGTTGAGGCCCCACCTGACACAGGTAGGCAGACCCCCAGGACTTGGACTCAATGCTGATGGTTAAGTCGGGGGTCCCTGGCCCGGGCTGTGCTGAAGAAACATCCGGCAAGTTTGTTGAGTACAGATTCCCGGCCCCACCCCCAGTGGTTCCGGTTCCGTAGGTCTGGATCGGGGCCCCAGGAACCGCATTTCAACATGTTCCTGGGAATTCTGGTCCTCAGCCAGGCCCTCGAGCCCTGAACTCCAGTGGGTTTGGAGTGCGCCAGCTTGGGATGTCTGATAGGCAGATGGGGGTCCTGGCCCACACAGGACCCTGTACCCCCACAGTGATACTGCCCCAAGATGAGCCCTCTCCCTCTCCAGGAAGCCACCCGCCCACCCGTCTCCAGATGCCCTGCGGTAAGCCCCCCTCGGCCCGAGGCAGGCAGAAAGGGCAGCTGTATTTTTAGGTGGGAGGGGGTGGTGGAAGGAGAGCCGACTGGGGGTCGGGAAACCTGCAGTGGAGACTATTCTGCTCCGTCTGTAACTGTCAGGCTCTCGGGGCCTCTGCTTCTTACTCCCCTGATGGACGGAGATCAGAGGTGGACGCTAACCACGGAGCCTTACACCTCACTGACCCTCACCTGCACAGGGCCCCTCCTGCAGCCCTGCACCTGATTTTGTTTTCTCTCCTTTAAATAGGCTCCCATAAAATCCACATGGAGCCCTGACCAGACAGGGGTATGAACGTGCCAAATGAGGGATCAAGTCTGCGCGGGCTCTCACCCAGGAAACTCACCACCTGAGAAAGGGGAGAGAGAGCCCCTGCCCGGCTGCTAGGATTTCTCCACTTTCCTCCCAGCCAGAGACCTGCCTGGGAGCTTATCAGCGGGGAGTGGCAGGGCCTGTTAATCAGAGGCTGCTCCGGGCCCAGGGGATTAACTCTGCAGACCCTGGGCTGGCCCGGGTCAGGCGCCCTGGCTACCAGCTGTGTCCCAGGGTTCTCAGCTTCAGATTGCTAGTGGGGGCGGGAGTTAGGCGGACGGGACCCTCAGGGAGGGACCCTCGGCAATCTTTCAACAGAACCGCCAGCAGCCAGGGAGATTAAGGCTAAATGGAGCGCCTCACTCTCCTGCTTAGGACCCTCCGGGGGCTTCCTCCTCTGCATCTAGAATAAACTCCAAACCCAGGACCTGCCTGCAAGGCCCTGCCCGCCTCTCTGACCTCAGCCTCATTCAGGGTTGCTCCAGCCACGCTTGCCTTCTTTTCCGTCCAGACACCCTGCCCCTCCCCCCCCCACCCCAGGACTTTGGCGCTGGCTCTTCCTGTGTCCCAAGCTCCCTTCCCAGATCTTCAAAAGGCTCCTCCTCCAGATCTCTTCTCAAATGTCATATCCCAGAGAGGTCTTCCCTGGCCACCTCTCTAAGGGAGCCCTCTTCCACCCCACTGTCACACTATCACATCTCTCTGTTTTATTTTTCAATCAGAGACTGAAATTCGTATCTGTTTTCTCCTTATCGTCTGCCTCTGCCACGAGGTGAGCTGAGAGTGTCTCCCCAGTGCTTAGGACAGTGCCTGGCACCTAGTGGGGGCTCAGTAGCAAGTTGTGGAATGAAAGGATAAGGGCTATGGACCTGTCAAGCCACTGTCCTGGGCTCTGGGCAGGAACTGGGATGGGGAGGGTGGCTGAGCCAGGATCCCTGCTCTGAAGAGCCCGTGTGCTTCCCACTGTGGGAGAGCAGACTGGGTGGGGTATTTGGAAAGGCAAGCAACCCCTGCTGGCTTCAGGTGCAAGCCCTGGCGCTGGCTTGGAGCAGATGGTTCCTTACCTGGCCATGTGTTAGGATGTCCCGGAGCTGGTTAGAAGGATGGCCGCCGGGACCTCCTCTCCAGCAGCAGGTAGGATTGGAGGGATTCTTGGGCCTCAATGGTCAGGAAAGTCTTCCCAGAGGAGCTGTGTTGTGAACAGGGTGAACAGGTACATCTGAGGCTGGGATGGGGTGGAGGAGACAAGGAGAGGGTCCCGGGGAAGGCTGGTCACCTCTCCTTGCCCAAATGCCCAAGACCTGAAGGTGGGATATGGTAAGACCTGGGGAGGTCCTGGAGAGAGGATGCTGGGCCTGGCTTCAGACCCCCTGCTGCTCCTTCCAGCCATCCATTCCTCCCAGGATCCCACCACCTCCTGTCACAGACACAGCTCTGCCTCCCAGCTCACATCAGCTGGCATAGAGACCAGCTCACGCCTGCCTCCAACCCACTCCCAGCAAGACCTGGTGCGACTCTCAACCCCTGCTTCCCCACCCTTTGCAGTGAGGGTCTTGGTGGTGAAAGCACTGCCTGGCTCTCTGAACTGGGCTGCGGCCATGGTCCTGCCACACACAAAGCTGGTGGCCGTAGGAAAGTTACTTTAAAAGAATCTCTGAGCCTCAGTTTCCTCATCTGTAAAGTGGGATAATGAACGAGATAATGGGAGGGTTAGACAAGCTAATGTGTGAAGGGCCTCAATACGGGGTCTAGCGTATAGCAAGCGCTCCATAGCTGAAGTAGACAGTTTGCCTTCTCTTTCCCCAGAGCCCAAAGCCCCCAGGCTGCGGGGCGTCAGCCTAGGCCTGGCCTCCAGCGCCACCTACTGGCCTTTTAGCAGAATGACGCACGGAGCAGTCCCAGGGTGGAGGGAGGAGCGCAAGTCTCAGGTATGCCCTACCTATGTGACGCGGGACAGACCCCTCCCTTCTGTGGGCCTCACTTCCCTCCTCATGTGAATGGAGATGGTGGTGTCCCTCGGCCCCCACGTCAGCTTGGTTTGGGGCCTTTAGAGAGTCTTGGCAGGGAGGAGGAAAGAATGCTATCCTTGAGGGACTGGCTCAGCCTGACTCAGGAGGGTCCCCTGAGCAGTCGGGGTGCTGCGCAGAGCCGGTCACACTCCGCCCACCGTGGATGAGTTGTTGCAGGGCGAGCGGCTGCTGGACCCAGGACCCAGTCCTCTGGGGTTTAAGACGGGTTCAAGGCTCGGCCTCTCCCCTCCCCAAGGCAAGATCCACAGCCGCTTGCGCCGACTCCGTGGTGCCCAGAGAACAGGAGGGAGCGGGCGCTCCAGAACCACGTTTCACCTGTCACACGCGCGCGCGCACATATACGCGCGCAGACAGACACACACGCAATTCCCCAGACCCGGATACACTCACCCAGGAGGTTAATATTTTTTTCTGGCTTGATTTGTTCCACGTTTCTCGCCTCAACACTACCCCTCCCCGCGGTGTCCCCTCCTGGAGGGAGATTTGTCACCCTGTATCCCGGGCACGCGGCGCCGGGCTGGCGCACAGCTAACTCTCCACGACTACTTGTTCACGACACACGCAGGCACGCCCGATCTCAACCACACCACCGGCACACGCCCTGTCTCGATGATTTATCCTCCTCTCTCTCCCACACGTGCGCTCACAGAAGTAGACCAACCCGCGCAATGTCAGTGCACACACACACACACACACACACACACACACTCCGGCGCACGCGTGTGCACGCCCTCTGCGCACGGCGAGCGCATCTGGTTTCCATCCCAGCCTCCCCGCTCCCTCCTCCGCCTTTGGTGCTAAAGGATCCGCCCCGCCCTTTTGAAGCCGCCAGGGGAGGGAGTCCCGAGGGGCCCCAGGAACCCAGAGGGGGTGCAAGGACTTGATGAACATGCTGGTTGTAAATTCCCCCAACGAATCCCAGCCCCCACCCCCGCCGGCCTGCCCTCTCACTTCTGGGGGAGTATTTCCTCACCCTCTGCTCACCCGCCCCGTTCCCCTCAAACTGGTCAGAGCCATTCAAACCGGACCATTCACCTAGTGATCGCACAGCACACCACACGGCCGCCCAGACTGCCAGGGTTTGAATCCCGGCTCCGCTCTGACCAGCTGGGTGTCAAGTGGACTTGACCACTTGGACAGTGACTTGGCTTCTCTTGGCCTCATTGACTTCCTCTGCGAAAGGTGACTAATTCTAGTACTTATTTCCTACAGGAATGAGCGAGGATGAAAAGAGAGAATGCACTAAGCCGGGTCCCACCCTGCCTGGCACCTGTGAAGGGCTCAGAAGATGGGAGTTAGAGAATTCTTAATATGATTATTCTTAGGATGCTATTGAGACTTAAAATAGCAGAGCTGGACAGGCTCCTGGAGCCTCTTCCTAGATTCCCAGAGGTCTCTGACCCCCCAGGTTAGGAACCCCCCAATCTCTCTCCTAGCCTTGAATTCCAGACTCTTCCCCCAATGGCTCACAGGCACTTAAAAGAAAACTACAGTTTTACCGAGATACCCTTTCAAGTGTACAATTCAGTGGTTTTTAGTATATTTAGAGAGTTGTGCAACTATCACCACTATCTAATTCCAGAACATTTTTATCACCTCAGCTGTCATGTACCCGTTTCCCCCAACACCTCCCAGCACCTGGCAGCCACTAATCTACTTTCTCTCTTTATGGATTTGCCTGTTTCAGGCATTTCATATAAACGGAACCATACAATATATGACCTTTTGCATCTGGCTTCTTTCATTTATCATAATGTTTTCAAGGTTCATCTATGTCGTAGCATGGATCAGCATTAAATTTTTTTATTGCTGAATGATATTCCACTGTATGGCTATATCACATACTTATCGGTTCATCCATTGGATATTTGAGTTGCTTCCACCTTCTGGCTATTGTGAATAATGCTGCTGTGAACATGGGTGTACAAATATCTGTTTGGTTCCCCTGCCTTCAGTTCTTTTGGGTATCTATCCAGAAATTGAATTGCTGTATCACGTGGTAATTCTATGTTTAATTTTTTGAGGAGTTGCCGAACTATTTTCCACAGGGCCTGTGCCATCTTGCATCCCCGCCAGCAGTGTAAGCATGTTCCAGTTTCTCCACATCCTCCCCAACACTTGTTTTTGATTATAGTCATCCTGTGTGTGAAGTGATATCTCACTGTGGTTTTGATTTGCATTTCCTGATGGCTAAATGATGTTGAGCATCTTTTCAAGTGCTTATTGGCCATTTGCATATCTTTTCCGGAGAAATGTCTACCTTTATGCCAGTACCACGCTGCTTTTATTATAGCTTTGTAGTACATTTTAAAATCAACAAGTGTGAGTCCTCCAACTTTGTATTTTCAAGATTGTTTTGGCTACGCTGGGTCCCTCTAGTTTCCATTTTAGGATCAATTTTTGAGAAGAAGCCAGCTGTGACTTTCTGTGATTGTATTGAATTTGTAGATCAATTTGGGGGTGTATTACCCATGAACATAGGATGTCTTTCTATTTGGGTTTTCAGTTTCTTTCAACGATGTTTTGGACTTTTATTAAATTTATTCCTGAGTATTTTATTCTTTACGATGCTATTGTAGGTGGAGTTGTTTTCTTAGTTTCCTTTTCATTTTTTTTATTACCAGTGTATAGAAATACAATTGATTTTTGTATATTGAAAAAGAAGTCAGTGTATCTAAAGAGTCTGTCATAATGCTGATTCCCAGGCTGACTTCCAGAGGGTCTGTAGTGAGGCCTGGGAGTCTGCATTTTCAACCCCCCCTCACGCCCCCAGTGGTATGCTTACGTTAGGAAGGGTTAGCCTGGTCCTCTCTGATATTGTGTTCGGTCTCCCTGCTGGGCCTTTGCACGTGCTGTTCCTACTACTTGGAGCACATCTTGTTCAGGTTTCTATCTGGTTAAGACCTACTCATTCTACAATATCCAGCTCAGAGTCCCCTCCTCCAGGAAGCCTTCCCTGATTACCACCACCTCCTAACTGGATTGGGCACCCATAGCACTCTGGGTGAAGTGACTCTCTCTTAGCATATATGACATATCTTGTTGATTGTCTTTGTAAAATTCTGAACACATTTTCTTTGTAAAAACTGAAAACATTGCAGGTGAACCCTAAGTCCTCTTGACAACCAGCCCCGCTGTTTGGTGTGGTTTTTTCCCGGACGTGTTTCAGTGCATTTACAAGCATATACCCGAGTAGAGTATTTTATTTTCCATAAGTGGTATCACACTGTTCCGTACTTGAGTTTTCACTGATGTCATGCCTAGGAGATCCATCGGCGTCAGTCCCCACCACGTCCTGTTTAACCGCTGCACAGCGCACCTGAGTGTGGCCGTACCCCAGCTGACGCCACCGCCCCTCTATGACGAATGCTTCCCCTTCCCGATCATCTTTCATGTTTCCATCTTTCTCAGCAGATTGTCAGCTCTTTGAACAGAATACACAGTCTCCGGAGTCACACTGCCTGGGTTCAGATTGCAATTCCGCCACTTAGCAGTCATGCCACCTTGGGCAAATTCCCCACTTCTCTGTCTCGTCTGTAATATGGGGACAATGACAACTGAGACCTCATGGGGTTGATCTGAGTTACAACATAGAAAGCACTCAGCACAGGTGCCTGGTATACAGTAGGTGCTCACTAAATGTTCATTGGATGAATCAGTAGATGAAGGTGGGCATACTGCAGGCTGCTTTGCATCCCCCAGAACGTAATGCCCCTCCAGAATAATGAAAAAATTTCCTAACCTCAGAGGTTGGGAAAGGGCTGCTGTTGGAATGCATGTGTTTTCCATGGACTGGGGGCACAGGAAGCTGGATGAAGAGGGAGCTCCTTGTGGTCAACGTACAGATCTGTTAAGCGGGCTTTGCCATGGGCTTTTGTCGTGCCTCCAGCACAGTCACAGGGACTTACATAAGTCAGAGAGCCAGGATTTGCCTAGTGCTAAAGGCCCAGCCTTGGAATCAGACAAATTCCAGACAGAACTGGGTTCAAGTCCTGGTTCTACCACTTGCTAGTTGCGTTGACCTTGGGAAAGTCATTTAACCTCCCTGTGCCTCAGCTTCTACAGCTGTATAATGGGAAAGTGATGATGCTTATTTGGAAGGATGTTATGAAATCACACGTAAAGAGCTTGCCTTGATGCCTGGTGTATTGATGATGCTCAATTTGTTGGGCCTCGGGATCCGGCTGTGCCTGAAGGTGTGCCCTCCTCAACTTTTCAGTTAACTGAGCCAATAAATAATTTTTGCCTAAGCCAATTAGAGTTGGGTTTCTGTCCTTTACAACTGAAAGAATTTGGTGAATTTACAGAGTAAATTTTGTTGTAAAGTTCCATATTCTGACCCACTCTCCAAATCCCAGCTTATGTGTGACCCTGAATAAAATAAATAGACATATACCTATAGGGGGTCACTTTAGAAAAAATGAGTTCATCTTTCCCATCTGTTTCCCCTTGTTTAAGCCTAATCTCACATGGTCTTGTGAAGCAGAACTTATTCCAGCTAATCAAAATACAGGCACAATCTTTCATGGTGCTTTCATTCTGGCCTGGGGGAATGCTTTCATGAACCTTTTCCACAAAGCTTCCCCCCCAATTCCTTCCAGCTGTGGATGCCATCTCTCTCTGCTTCTAGAGGCATCATGGGAAGCAGGGAAAAGGATAACTCTAGAGCCAACAGTGCTTGATTTAAAACCCAATTCTGTGCTTGCTAGCTGTGTGACCTTGAGCAAGTTACTTACCTCTCTGGTCTCTATGCTTCAACTACAAAAAAAAAAGAGAGACAATAATATCTATCTCGGGGGATTTTAACAAAATATATATAATGCTAGCACAGAGCCTGGCACATAGTAAGTTCCCAAGGAAGGGTAGCTGTTGTGATTAATAATGACGAAATGTTTAGGACAGTGCCTGGCATAGAGCAGTCGGGCACTCAATAAACATTTGTTGAAATCTGTTAAATTCAAGTCAATGTCATGAAAATTGTGGGCAGGGACTGTGGTGTGTTTTTTAAGACTAAAAAAGATTTAAGAGAAATAAATAAATACGATGAATAGACTTTATTTGAAACTTCATTTGTATAAACCAACTGTAAGCAGAGATTTTTTTCACAATTGGGAAAATTTTAATTTGACTTGAGCATCAAATGACATTAAGAAAATTTTAATTTTGGTGAGTGTAATAATCACTTTGTGATTATGGAAGAAATTATTTCTCTGTTTTTTGAGACACGTACTGAAGAATCTGGCAGGGAAAGATACGACATCTGAGATTTGCTTTATAATACTCCAAAAAAACCCTTAAAGGCAAAGAAGAGTAGATAGAATAAGTGTGGCAAAATGTAGATGGTTGCTGAAGCTGGGTAATGGGTACATGGATGTCAGTTACACTCTCTGCTTTTGTGTGTGAAAATTTTCAAAATTAAAAAAAACCTGAAAAACAAAGAAATGAGTTAAATTGACTTTGAGCTGTTGAGAGAAAGATGGCCTCTACTTCTCATCCGGGAGCCTGGGTCTCACTCTGCAGGTGCTCAGACATAGACTTGAGGAGAGTTACACACCACAAGCCCTGAGATGCGGGATCCTAGGACAAGGGGCGCTCAGCCATACAGGGTTCCTGGTGGGGACACTTCCCATCTGGGAGCCACACAGGCTGACAGAAGACCCCACAAGTCCCCCACCCCACCCGCCCTCACACCCACAACACTGGCCCCAGGTCTAGTGGGAAACCAGAGCTGCTTCTGGTGAGACTCCGAATTAGACGAGGGCTGGTTTTGATTAAACTTCCTCCGTAAACTATTATTCAGGCCAGAGACCCGTTGTGAAGCGGCTGTTCATAATGGAGTCTAGAATCTGTGGTCATGGCAGAAGCACCTGAGGTTTAAAAAGTTCACCTCCAACACCCAGAGGCCCCCTGTGGGTCACGGGGATCCCTGAACAGTCCCTGGAGAGCTCCCGGCTAGAGCCTGAGGAGGAGACACAGCACCGACAGCACGGGGTGAGGCGTCAGGAGCCCGTCCGGACCCGGCAGCCTCCTTGCGAGTGACAAGACAACGTCCCACAGACCGGGCACAGAGCAGGTGCCAGCCACTGGGGAGCAAAAGTGATGTCCAGGCGCCTCCACTCACTAGCTGGGTGACCTTCGGCCACCTACTTTCCCTGTCTGGGCCTCAGTTTCCTCATCTGTCAAATGGGGAGGCAGATCTTCCTGTCTGATCTGATGCCACATTTCTGACCTCCCGAAGGGGGTCCCGCTCCGTCTCTGCTCCTGCCCAGCACTCGCCCAGTTTGCAATCACACAGTGATTGTTTACTTGCTTATTCCCCGTGTCCCCCCCCAGCCCACCCCCGGCTCTAAGCTCCGGATTGTTGGGCTCTGTTTAATCTGCCGTTCTACCCCAGCGCCCAGCCTGGGGCCTGATGGAATGGGCCCCTTTGTAAATATACACACACTGGATGGATACGTGACAAGGGCTTGGCCAGGGTCAGGTACACAGTGAGTGCTCAATAAATTATAGCTCTTCCTATTATTATTATTACTATTTTAATTCCTGACCTTCAGTTTCTTCTCTATAATGTGAAGATACTCCTATTTACGGCCCCAGAAGTGTTCTGAGGACCGACAGCTTTAGTGTTTGGAAGAACCTTGATTGGCCAAGGGTAATGCAAAGAATTGCTAGCACGTATCATCTGGAACGTGGAGTCAACACCAGTGAGCGGCCAGGGCTTAGGGAAGCAGGACTAAATGCGTGCAGGGCCACAGGCAACCGGGGCAGCAAGGTAGACATCTCTGTGAGATGGCGGGCACGGTCTTTCTTTCCTTTGCTTTTCATTCTTGATGCAAATGTTAAGACTTTTACACTGTGGCAAAGCAAACAAAAGTGTTTTATATTTCACAATTTTCAAGTGTCTCTTAACCACTCTAGCACATGTCTGATGTCTGTGGTTTCACCTTCTAGAATACAACCTGGAGACACTTGGGGAAGAGCAAGGAAGACCTTGGCTATACTTATGGGTAGATCTGTCCACTCCCTGGGGGGTATAGGAGACAAGGCATTCCCAAGGCAGTAGGAGGCAAAGGTCATTGGAGTGATGGAACAAACTGCTAGTGTCCTACCTCCATTATCTGTTCTCTCCTCCTTCCTTAACTACAGAACCCCAATTTTCAATGTGCCCAATTGGAAAACTGAATTTCCCAGCATTCTTTGCAGATAGAGAAGACCAATAAGACTAAGCAAAAGTCATTGAGTAGGACTTCCAAGAAATCTCTTGAAAGACAACTGACTAGGGTAAGAAGTGTGCCTTTCACCCTTATCCTTCTTGTATAGAACTCTAGCACTCAGATGTGATGGCTGGAGCTCCAACAGCCATCTTGGACCATGAGGTGACCTCAAAGATGGAAGCCACACACTAAAGATGGCAGAGCAGAAGGATCCTAGGCCCTTGATGATATCAGGGAACAGCCATCCCAGTCATAGACTGCCTAGCTCTAGATGTCTCATTACATGAGAAATTAAATTAGTCAGATTTTTGTGACTAGAAGCTCAACACAATCCTTTACAGGCCAAGAAATGATGGAGGAATTAGCCTGGCACAGCACAACATCTAGTGAGTAAATGGATGAAATTATTAGTGAGTAAGCTAGGGAAGGAAGGGCGAAGGGAGAGAGGAGGAAGGAAGGAAGAAAAGGAAAAGGAGGAAAGAAGGAAGGAGAAGAAAGGAAGGGGAAAGAAGGAAGAGAAAGGAAGGGAGGAGAAAAGAGGCAGTCTATGATGATGCAAGAGCATCTCTCTGATCTGAAAGTGGGTTGAGGGTTTGAAATAGGGCTCTTTTTTGGCAAATTCAAGCCCAGACCCTCTCGATGCCTCTCCCTTAGATGCCCCTCTTAGAAGAAGCCAGTGGTGCCATTTTGTCAGTGGACCCCCCAGGTTCTGGGGGCTGACTCCCTCAGAATCAAGGGAACGTGGAGCCGTGCCCAGACCGGGAAAAGCCTGGCCCCCAGGCTCATGTCTGCCACAAAGGACCACACACCAGTCTCCTTCCGTGTCGGAGGTAGTTTCTCCATCTGGATGGTAAGGCAGACCCTCTGGAAGGGTCTATCCAGCTGTGACTCACCCAGGAAGATGTCTGCAAACTTGCTCCAGAGACGGCCTTTCCTATGATAATTGTAACCCTCGTGTGCTGAGTAGGCACGATTTCTCCTTGACTCCTCAGGATAACGTGGAAAGGCTAGGATAACAGACACGGTCACCGAAGCCCAGACTCGGGTGTCACTTCCCGGGGCCACACAGCCAAGGAGGGCAGAGCCGGCTTTTGAACCCTCGTGGGTCTGACAGCAAAGCCGTTTTGTCAGCTTCTGCATTTCATTCCCTTTCCAGACTTTTCTCTTCACCCCCTCCCTGAGTTGAGACCCCGACAAGAGGAAGAAGCGGGTGGGAGCTGGGGACAAGTTGAGGGTCCTCTGTGCCCCATCACACCCCCTACCCGGGTCTGGCTTAGTGCAGAGGCCGTTCAGCCCAGCCCAGGCGCCCCTGGGGGAAAACACATAAAAATAAAACGGTAATAACTCAGCCGAGCGGGGACACGGGCAACAGCTTTAGCCAATTAACATTCCTCTGGGGTTTGGGGCCGGCCCCCCTTCAGCAGCACCTCATAAATGTCACGAGGGGCTTGGGAGCGGCCAGGGTTTCTCTGTGGCCCGGCTGAGGCCAGCACCCTGAGCCCGGCCTGCCCGAGCGGCTTCCCGGGAGGACAGCCGTCCAGGGGCTGAAGGGAAAATGAGTGAACGCCCCGCGGGGAGCGCTGATCAGTGTCACAGGGCCAGGGAGAGATTTACGGCCATCGCTGCAGAAGCTGCCTGCTCACGGCCTGGAGTGCATTAAGCCTTTCCACGTCTGGACAGGGGGAAGCACAGTCTGCTCCTCCCCAGCTTGGTTCCCTCCCCATGTGGATAAGAGATGATAAAGCCTTGTCCGATCTTGTCCCAGTGCCCACCGCACCCATTTCACAGATGCGGAGAGGGAGGCCCAGAGACTGGCTCAAGGTGTCCAGAAGTCAGTGTAAACGGCAGGGAACAAACCATCCTCTGTGCCCTCCTTCCCTCTACTCGGAATGTCCTATCCACATACCTTAGCTCATGGAGGGGATCTCCCCAGCTCCTCCCTCCTCCTCCCTCTGAGCTCAGCTTCCCTGACGCCCCAGGCAGGATCTGGACCCCTCTGAGTCCCTCTCATTCCTCTCCATATTGTGCTTTCATAGCACTTCTTGGATTGAGTATTGGTTACTTTCTGTCTCCCTCACTAGGCTCTAAGGTTCCAAGGCCGAGGCGGGGTCAGATCTGCTCACTGTTGAGTGCCCAGCACAGTACCTTGCAAATGGATGAATTAAGAGGTGGACAAATGTCCCACTTCTGCCTGAAGGCTCCCAGGTGCAAGGTGGGACAGAGGGTTTCCTGAGGCCCCTGTCTGGGCCCTTTAGGGCAGCCCTTCTCACAGGCAAGGATCCCAAACCTGCGGGTACATCAGAATCTCCTGGGGCTGCTTGTGGAAATGCAGGTTCCCAGGCTCCACGACCAGACATCCTGAAGCAGGAGGGCTGGGAAGCTGCATTTCAGCAAGTGTCTCGCAAGATGAGGAGGAAAAACAGTGGCCCCTGGAGGGCAGGCCTGGAACCTTCTCTGTGCCCTCCCATCTCTGCCACAGGGCCTTGCCCAGTGCCCTGCCTGGCAGAGGGTCCTGGCAGATGCGTGTAGAACAGACCGGAAGTGATCGAGGCTTCTGGACTGACCACAGCCAGAGGGATGAGTGGAAAGAATAGGACCAGAAGTCACACGGGTCTGGGGTCCAGCTCCCCTTCTGCCCTGTGAGCAGCTGCATGACCCCTGAAAAATTGCTTCACCTTTCTAAGCCTTGGTTTCCTTATTTGTAAAATGGGAGGAAGTAAAACAGATCCCAAAGGGCAGCTAACAGGAGTAAGTGGATTGTATACGGGGCTGCAAAGTCACACGCAGTGGATTATGTACTCACCATCATCGTCACTGTCATCATTATTGGTACTTTTGGACAGGATCAAGGAGGCTTTGAACAGCAGGGTGAAAGATGTAAATTTAGATTTAATGTCACACACGTGTTTATTCATTCATTTATTCAACTAATGCGTACTGAGTTCCTATCATGCTCCAGGCCAGGTGCTGGGCACTGGGGATACAGACACTGCCCCTGCCCCCCACAACCCCCGAAGTCTCTTGCTTGGACCAGGGACCACTGCGTTCACAGTGTTCATTGGGTTCACAGGGCCAGGCAGGTCACACAGGAGGGTGGGGCCTGCAGCAGACCAGCAGCCAGAGCCCCTCTTCTGCCCCACCCCTCAGAAGTCAGGCCAAGGGAGGTGTAGCTTCCAATCTTACAGAAGAAGCTGGAAATTTGTGTGTGATTCTCCTTATTTTTAAATGTTGGCCTCTGATTCAGAAAATTAGTTTAAGCTGAGAACTGAGGAACTGAGTAAGAATTATGCAGGCCCTGAGGGGGGAAACCTATCAGCCTGGAGTGGGGTGGGGGTGCCCTCCCCAGAGGAGTGGCCTGGCCCAGGCTCCTAGGTACTGCTCAGAACAGCAGGGACACAGCCTCTGGCAGTCCCTCCCTCCATCCCTCCCTGGACAAATGCCCACTGGGACAAGGGCCAGTCCTGGCCCAGCTCAGAACACTCACCAGGAGGAACACTGAGTCCAAGGAGGGACCACAGTTGCTTCCAGAGATGATCATCCAGGTGAGAGGCGACTTGGGGATGTGACAGCTTGAGGGGATCTCCAAGGGAGGCGGGGACGGAGGTCCAGGTAGGGGCTGGACCGCAGCAAGGCCACACAGCAAGGAACTGCCACGCTGGGGTCCAAACCAGCCTGCAGGCTCCCTGTCCAGTGCTCTTCCTGTCTCCCAGGAAACCTCACAGGTGACCTGCTGCTGCTCTCTGTCCCCATCCTGAGAGATGCTGGGATGGGGTCAGCCAGGCCTGGGATCAGAGGGCAGAGAAGTTGGACACCTGCTCCACTTGTCAGAAGAGCAGATGTTCTAGCATGGGGGGAGAGGTGGGAGGCAAATGGCCAAAATATAAAAAACTGTTGAGGGCCAGAAGCCACTAGAGGACAGAGGTGGAGTCTGATCTTATTTTGTACTCTCCCTCCCCCACCCCCCCTACACACACACAGAACTCAGCGTGGAGCTGGGCACACGAGAGATGTGGAAATTAAACACGTGCTGACGCGCTTCTCTCTGGCTGAGACGGCACTCCTCCATGCTTGGCGGGTGGGGTTCGGCATCTCCTCTGTCCCGGCACATCCACTTTGGGGAGCCCGGGAAGTTAAGAGGATTTCTCCGAGCGGATGTGTTTGGGGCGCCACCATCACCAGGACCTCAGTTGCTCTCGGACAGGTGGCACCTGAGGCACCAGCTCCGAGCGCGCGCGGGTGCGAGCGGGGCGCGCTCATAAATCCCGCCAGGAGGGGGCGATAAACACCAAGACCGGCCGCTCGGGGCTCGGGAGGTCAGGGTCCTTAAGATTCGGCTCATCTTTAGGCACCTAACCCGCCACGAGCCGACCTTAGATTGCGCATCTGCTGATGGTTCCGCGGCTCTTCCGGGCGCGCACCCCAGAGTTTGGGTGTTCGTGTGTGCGCGCTCCCCAGAGTTTCGGGGGGGGGGTGTGTGTGCGCTCCGCAGTTTGGGTGTATGTAGGTAAATGGGGTGATCCCCCCGCCCCCCGGCGAAGGCTCGTAGTACCGAATCCTGAGAAAGAGACGGTGCATGTGAAAAGCTGGCTTGGTGGGAGGAGGGTAGAAAGTGATGGAATATCGGGGAAGGGTCCTGTCTAATTGATGACTCGCCCGTCAATCAACGTGCGCTTGGACACTTCTCGTCCGTGTTTCTTTGTCTCCCCCTAGTGGAAATCAAGGGAGCTTTAAAACCTTTTTAACAAGGAAGATAGGATTCCCTTTTTGTTTTCCTTTTCTGTCCCTCTCTCCCTTACTTACCATTGCTTCATGCTTTCTTTTGTTAATTTTTTCTTTTTTACTATTAAATGACCATCAGTAAAGAAATGGAGTATGAGACAACAAATAAAATGCTACAATTTCCCCAGTTCCTGGCAGAGTTCCAAGTCATACTGTTAATTTACACAGCCGAGTTACGAGTTACGGAATAATGTAAACACGTGACTACCTGTGTTTGTGAATGTAAATGGTCTGAAGAGTTTAGGAAAAGATCTGAAAGGATGCACAACCATGGTGACTTCTGGGGAGAGAGAGGTAGAGATTTTAGCTTTACCTGTAATGTTTGCGTTGTTAGATCAGAGTGCACCACGTGAAATCAAAAATTAATAAAAGTAGCTTTTTTAGTATAAAACTAATTTATGCTTCCTGAAAAATTACAGTATTCAATATATAGTTAAGGAAAATCCTAGTTATGAAGTAATACATATGGTATGATTCCATTTCTTAAAATAGGTGTGTGCATGCACAGAATAAAGGCTGGAAAAATATAAACAAAATTTTTACCAATAGTCATTCCTGAGTGGTGGGGGTAAGGCAATCTTTAATATTTGGTTAATAATCTATATCAATGCTGTAGGCCTGTTATCATTTTTATAGTTTATCATATTCTATTGTATGGACATTCCATAATTTATCTAACCAATCCCTTATTGGTAGATATTTAAGCAACTTCCAATATTTTCCTGTGATAAACATCTTTCATTACATAAGGACAAATTCTAGAGGGGCACCTCTGGGTCAGAGAGTATGGCACATTACGTCTTGATGCATATTACCAAACTGCCCAGGAAAGTCTGACTCATCCTCAGTTCCCTCATCATGACACCCCACACACACAGCAGTATAGGGAGCGTCTGTGTTCCCACTCACTCCCTAACACTGGAAATTGTCATTCTTAATTTTTGCCAGTCTGATAGGTATAAAAGACTATCTCATGTTTCTTTCATGACCAAAGTGGTCAAATAGGAAGACAGGTTTGTCCTATGCTTTGCCTTTTTTTATTTTTTGGCTGAGGAAGATTAGCCCCGATCTAACATCTGTGCCAATCTTCCTCTATTTTGTATTTGAGTCACTGCCACAGAATGCCTGATGAGTGGTGTAGGTCCTCGCCTAGGATCCGAACCTGCAAATCCCAGGCCACCAAAGTGGAACACGCTAAACTTAACCACTACCCCATGGGGCGGGCCCCTCCTATGCTTTGCCTTTTCTTGGTATGTATTCCTGGGATGGTATTCTCTTAATTATACATAACAAGCCTTCATACTAAGTCTTACTATTTGATGAAAGAAGTGTCCCTTCTAGGTCTTCCAGTTTCACAAATTTCTTGACTGTGTTTACTCTTCCATGTAATTCTAGAATAAGTGTATTAAATTCTGCAAAAGACCTTGGTGGTGTTTTGATTGTATTGCTTTGCACTTATAAACTGGGAAGAACTGACATCTTTTACCCATGATCAAGATATACCTTGTTATAAATCAGATTTTTTTTTGCATCCTTCAGGAAAGTTTTATAATAAAGATGTTTTTGGTTATTATTTCTAGATGTGTAATTTTGTGTGGGTTTTTTTTTTGTTTTGCTTTGTTTTGTTTCTTTCCTATTACATATTTATGATTCATCATTATTGATAGAATTCAACAAGGCGATTGAACTTTCCAGGTTGATCTCATGTCTAACCACTTGCTGAAATCTGTAATTGGTTTTCAAGGTTTGAGCATTGATTCTCTAGGGTTTTTAAGATGCCTGATCCAATCCTTGACAAATTGTTTTCTCTTCCTTTCAAAGATTTACACTTTTTTCTTTTTCTTGCCTTGTAGCACTAACCTCTAGTACAATTTTGGACAGAAGCAGTAATAGTGGGCATTCTTGTCTTTTCCTGACATGAGTGTGTAGGTATATTTCTTTCTAATGTTTCTCAGTGAAATATGTTTGTTATTACATTATTCCTAGTTTTATCTTATCCTTTCAAGATCAATTTTCAGTATTTTGAAAACTGCCTTCCTTCTTTTATCCAATCATTGTTCTGATATCAGCTTACACAGGAAATGATGAAAACAAGGCATATTCTAAAGCTGTGCTGCCCACAGAAATTTCTGAGATAATAGAAATGTTCTAGATGTGCAACTGTCCAATACAACAGCCACTAGCCACATGTGGCTCTTGAGCCCTTGAAATGTGGCTAGTACACCCAAGGAACCGAATTTTAAATTTTATTTAATTAAATTAAATATAATTTTAAAAACTGATATTTGATTCAGTTATTGAAAACTTTTAAATATGTTCTGGAACAATGGGTATGTGAATCTATTTTCAGCGGTAAATTTTATAGTATTTCCAATGAAAATTTAGCATCCAAATTGAGCTGTGTTGTAAGTACAAAATAGACACTGAGTTTCAGAGATTTGGTTCAAGAAAAGAATGTAAAACATCTCATTGATAATTGTATAGTGATTACATGTTAAAATGTAATCTTTTGTATATAATGGATTAAATAAAATGTCTTAAATTTATTTTCGCCTGTTTGTTTTTACTTTTCTTAATGTGGCTATTAGAACATTGAAAATTACGTTTGTGACTTGCTTTATATTTCCCTTGGACAGAGTGTTCTAAAGAATCTGGAATGGTGAGAGGAGTGGATGAGCCTTGGCTTGACCCTTGACCCTACGACCTTGAACAAGCCCTTATCCTGGGAACATCGGCCGTCTCGGGTGAAAAAATAGGGATACTAAATTGTGCCCTGCACATCCTCTCGATGCTATTGTGAGAATCAAATCAAATAACGCTCGCAAAAGTGTTCTGTAAGCTGTAAGAACAATTAACAGCTACAACAACATGTCGTTAGCTTTTGCTGGGGCCGGGCTCGGCACTACGTGCACACATGCGTTATCTTGCTCCAGCCCCACCACAGCCCATCGAGGTGGGTAACAGGGCTGGTCCCATTTTACAGATGAGGAAACTGAGCCTGAAAGAGGCTGAGTGACCTGCCCAGCGTCCCAGAGCTGGAATGACTGCCAGGATCCCAAACCAGGCACACTGACTCTGGAGTCCACATCCTTGACCCACAGCACCGGCGGGGGAAACAAAGACAACCGCCCCCACGTGAGAGTTGGAAAGCGGACCCGACTCCTAACAGGCTAGTGACCACGTGCGTCTGTCCACAGTTTGGCAGGCAGTGGAGGGTTCTGCTGAAGAGGCTCCACCACTCTCCACCCCGACGGGCTTGGGTAGCTCACTTAGCCCAGCTAAGCTTCAGTTCCTCGAGGGTAAAATGGAGCTAATGACAGTGGCCACCCTGTGTTGGGGATTAGGTGAGATAATGCCTAAAATAGTGTGAGCACAATGCCGGCATGCAGGAATAAGGATTTTTTTTTAGATCTTCTACTTTTATTTATTCTTTTAAAAAACTTTTTATTTTATTTCTTTTATTGAGGTAACATTGGTTTATAATAGCATATAAATTTCAGGTGTACATCATTATATTTTGATTTCTTTGTAGACTACAACCTGTTCACCACCCAAAGACTAATTACCATCCATCACCACACACATGTGCCAAATCACGCCTTTCGCCCTCCTCCCTCCCCCTGCTCCTCTGGTAACCACCAATCCAGTCTCTGTCTCTGTGTGATTGCTGCTGTTTTTATCTTCTACTTATGAGTGAGATCATACCGTACCTGACTTTCTCCCTCTGACTTATTTCTCTCAGCATGATACCCTCAAGGTCCATCCATGTTGTCACAAATGGCAAGATTTCATCTTTTTTTATGGCTGAGTAGTAGTAATAAGGATTTTTAAATGTGGTCTTTCCACCTTCTTGCTGTGGCACCAAATACTAGCTGTGTGTTTGGTCCTGCAGGTCAACCTTCTAGTTCTTAGGTTTCTTTCTTTTGTGAACAGGGACTGGCATGTACCCCGGGATTTTGTATGTGTGTTGTTTGAGAGTGGATATTCCCGGTTACAGTAAATACTGACAAAGGCGCTATTTTGTCCCAGTGATGTCACTGGCCAAGCACTCTGCTAGGGTCTAGGGATTCAGAGGAAGCCCCAGGGGGTGCACCTCAGGAAGGGAAGCATAGGTAAACAAGGGACTATTTGGTTAAAAGGGAACATGAAACAGAGGGCCCGTGGGGCGTGGCTGTGAATGGGGCAGGTTTGGCTGGAGCAAAGAGGAAGGGGAAAAGCTCGGAGTTCCCGAGGCTGCCTTGGCTGCTTGCCCTAGGGTCTCCTGCCTTCACACAGGGCTGTCTGGCTCAAGGGTACCCTGACTGCTGCCTGCTGCAATGCCATCTCCAGCCCCTTTTGGAGGGATGAGGATGGTTGGTGGCCTTGGCCAAGTGACAAGGAGTACCAGCATCAGAATCACCCCCCTGGGGATGGCCAAATGACCCCAGGCCAGACCCTCCTGGCTCGGTAACCCCTCACTGCTTTCCTTTTGAACCTCCCTGGGCCTCCTCTGGGTCCATTTCCCCACAGCCACACTGAGTCACTCCATGCGGTTGCTTAACCTCTCTGGAGCTGTTTGCTCAGTACTAAAATGGGAAATGGCAACCCTCCTCCAACTAAGGCTGTTGACACTTTTGGTTTAGCTAATGGATGTGGAAGGGGTTTTGGTGAAAAAGCCCCCTGCAGATATTACTCTCCCTTCTAGCCCTGAAACCTTATGTCCGTCACTTAGCCTTACAGGACCTGGTTTCCTTGTCCAGGACTTCGAGGTAGATGTGACACTTCCCCATGAGGTTTCTCATTTACGTATGCATTCATTCGGCCAGTGTGTTTTGGGGTGCTGGGCACTGTGTGGGCCCCCTGCTCAGGCAGACCCCATCCCCTCCTCTCTTTGCTCCCCCAGCTGCTGTGCAGTCCTGCTCCAGGGGGAGGTTCCAGTGCTGGGCCGGGCACCAGAGCCCTGCAGAGCGAGAAAACTCCAGACTCCTAGGGCTACATTTATTCAACCACTAGGGACTGTCCTTTATTCTGAAAGTGTCTCTTTGTGTCTAGTTATAAAAATGTCCGTTTCTTTTATAGAATGACAGTAACCAGAGGTGGGAGTTGATTTTCTAAATGTTCTTCTTCGGTATAATGAAGTCGGCAACTCTGATGTGGCAGGAAGTCTCTAGAATGTCCCCATGATCCCCTCTCCTGGTATTCAAGCCCTTGTATAATGCCCTCCCTTGGAGGATGGGTGGGACCTGGTGACTCGCTTCCAAGGAATAGAATACAGCAATAGTCACTTCTGTGATGCGGTTACTGAAGGTTGTGACTTCCACCCTGCTGGGTGACTCCTCCTCATCTTCTTGCCTTTCACGCACACTCTGATGAAGCAAACTACAGGCTAGGAGAGACTGACCCTGTGGCCAGGAACTGCGAGTGGCCTCTGGCCAGCAGCTTGGAGGACATCAGTTCCGCAGTCCTCAGAGATGACTCCTGCCAGCAGCTACGTAAGCGTGGAAGCAGAGAGCTCCCCTGTCGAGCCGGAAGATCACTACAGCCCAGCTGCAGGGCCTGGACCAGGGGGAGGCATTTGGGGCCCCTAGGATGCAAAGTAGGTTTTAGGGCAGTTTGTCATGCAGCAATAGCTAACCAATACATCTGGGTATTTAAAAATGTTCCTGGTATGTGGAAACCATAATTCAGGTACCAGTAGTGGTAAAAATGGCTCCTTACAGCTCTTTTTCAAATGAACACATGAGATAGTATATTAAGGATGGGGAGGCAACTCTGGGAAGACTTGGATTCTTATCTCAGCCCTTCCTCTCTTAGCTATACAGCTTCAGGCAAGTTACTTTGACTTCCCTGAGCCTTGAGTTCCTCATCCATGAAATAGGTACAGTACTGCTTTGCTAAAGGAGATAATGTGTGTAAATACCAATAATGACCATTTCTAGAACATTCTTTTCTGTCAGGACCAGTGTTAAATGCTTCACATGCATTATTGCATTTTATCCTCACAAACGTATCAGGTAAGTATTTACTACTCCCCTTCTTGAGATGAGAAAACTGAGACTCCTAGAGGCCTGGGACCATAGTGAAGCCTGCCAGACTCCAACTCGAAGACGCAGGACCTGTGTGTGACTGATGCTTTGAAGGCTGTGGAATTGTGACTTAAATGAATAAAGGGAGGAAGGGAGAAGGCAAGTGTTCCAATGTACAGACGGTCCCTGACTTAACGATGGTTCAATTTACGATTTTTCGGCTTTACGATGGTGCAAAAGCAATATGCATTCAGTAGAAACTGTATTATGAATTTTGAATTTTGATCTTTTCCCAGGCTAGTGGTATGCGGTGTGAGACTCTTTCGTGATGCTGGGCAGTGGCAACGAGCGCAGCTCCTGGTCAGCCATGCGATCACGAGGGTGAACACCCGATACACTGACACTCATTCTGTCACCAGACAACCATTCTGGTTTTCACTTTCAGTGCAGTATTCAAGAAATTACCTGCGATATTCAACGCCTTATTATAAAATAGGCTTTGTGTTAGATAATTTTCCCAACTGTAGGATAATGTAAGTGTTCTTAGCATGCTGAAGGTAGGCTAGGCTAAGCTACAATGTTCGGTAGGTTAGGTGTATTAAATGCATTTTCATCGTTATATTTTCAGCTTCCAGTAGGTTTAATCCGGATGTAACCTCCTCTCAAGTCCAGGAAGATCTGTATGCTTTCTCGCTCGTGACCACTAGGTGGCAGCAAAGACAGGCAGTGAGCCTCCACCACTTTTAGCTGAAACTTGATTCCCGAAAATAAGTTTAGCGAATTGATTCCTGCCTTATTTCCCTAAATATTTATAGAATGCTTGTTATGTGCCAAATGATTTACAATAATTAGTTATACTAATGCTTGTCACAACCCTATGAGGTTTGTCATTACCTACTTACAAAGGAGGAAACAGAGGCTGGGAGTGAAGTCACTTCCCAAGGTCGCACAGCTAGAAAATGTCATGAATTAAGTTAATCATTTGGTGTGACTCCTTCCAGAACTTTTCCATGCCAATATACCTGAGTTGCATGTACATTTGTCAAGAAACGGAGAGTAGTTTTGTTTATGCATGTGCTCTCAGAATTCTGTTCATACGTATTATTCTTCAGCTTCTTTCACCTGCCAGTGAATCCTGGAAACATTTCCAGGGGAGTCTGTGCCTTCTGGCAGGTGTACAGTATTCCACAGTGTGGTTTGGTCACAAAATGTCCTGGTAATCAACCCGCTGTGGATAGTCATTTGAAATACTTCCAATATTGTCATGCTTTTACAAAAAAAAAAAGCTTCCGCCACAGCCATGAACAGATACCTCTGTGGTAGCACTTCTGTCCCGTAGCTTCCCCAGAGTGTGATCCCTGGGCCGTGGGTTGTATGTGTGGTTGTGTGTTGCTAGAGATGCTAATCACCCACAGGTGGGTGGTGCCCATTTTCAATCTCTCCCACCGTGTGGGAGGAGCCCGTCTCCCGTGGCATCGCCAATCCTGGAGGTTATCGATGTTCACAGTTCTTGCCAGTTTAATATAAAGACATTTTTGGCAATTGTTTTAGTTATAGACTGAGCTACCTTCAGCTTCCCTCTTCCCTGCAGGAGTAGTCAGATTTGGGATGACCAAGAGCGTCCTGGGAGAGGGATGAGAGAAGAAATTGTTTCCAGTCCCCTCCCAGGCAGAGACTGCAGCTGAATGTACACCCCTGTGTACCTATAGGGGGCGCCCACACATTGAAAAGTGCCACTCTTTTAGGTGTCAGTGTACAAATCCCATCACCAGACTGACATGGCCCTAGGTTATGTTTGTGCTTTCGTTGACATAAGTGTGAGTGATTCGTGATACAGGGAGTGGGGATGGGGAGGGGTGAATGGCATGTGGGGGTGGGAGGTAGGATTTGAAAGTGGTTGGGAAACATCACAAGGAGAAAGCTGAAGGGGACAGGCAGGACTTCTAGGCCCCACCTTGTGACTTTGAGACTCTCAGATGGGAGATCTCCAAGCCTCCTTACAGTGGAGCGGGGCTTCCAGAACTGGGGCTACCCCTAACATTCGAGATGCCTGTGTGAGGGCCCTTCCACTCACCCGACACCACCGTGCCTTAGCTCCCTCCTTGCTCTCTGCACCCTATCAGGTGAGAGCTGTGATTTCCCCCATTTTACAGGTGAGGAAACTGAGGCTCAGGGACGTGAAGGCACCTAGAGGCATAAAAAGAGTGGCGAGCAGTGCAGAGCGGGCATAGGCTCAGGGAAACCCAGCTGAGCGGCCTTGAGGGGCTCCTAGACCTGCAGGGGGGTGGAAACTCCCCAGGCAGGGCCCACAGCAGGGGTGCCGGCAGGGGCTCCTCCAGGGAGGGCAACCCGGGTGTCATCCCCTCCCCGCCCTCCCCCGGGCTGCCCGCCTCTCCCCAGGGCACGCGTTATCTGTGTCCTGGGCACACAGCTGCAGACTCGCCAGGCAGACTCTCGCCCTGGCAGGCAGCATCTGACCTTTGGATATGTAAACAAGCTGTGGCCTGGCCCAGGGTGACCAGGCTTGTCCTTGGGGCCTGCAGCCATGGGCCTGCCCAGGCAGGCATGTGCGCGTGTGCTCAGGGTCATAAGGGTGCCTTTGGGCCTCCACATACCCACTTGGAGTTGAACCTAGGGGCCGAGGACATCGTATCCATCCTGCTGTCTGCCCGTACACTGGGGACTCCCAAGGATGGGTTCAGGGCCCAGGTTGCTTCCTAAAAGAGGACCAGGCTGGAACCAAAGAATCCCAGGGGAACCTGAGGATCAGAGAGGGGCTGACATGTGCCCAGGGCCACACAGCAGACAGAGCCAAGTCCACAGACATAGACCAGGCAGGTCACACCTTCTCTGGGTCTCAGTGGCCTCATCTGTCCAGTGGGCAGAGGCCTGCCACCAGCCCGGGCTCACCACCCCACCTCCCTGCTGCAGACCCTGGCCCCGCCGGTCCTTACTACCCACTCCCTGCGGCTCGTTATCTCCAGGGTCCTGGAGCCTGCTGACTCCTGGGACAGGGCCCACCCTCCCTGGGGGCACCAGATGGATGGGACTGCAGGGGCTGCTTGGGCCTGATACGGGGCTCAGCGAGCCCTGGCCTTTATCAGTGGGGCTTGGGGCCCTGGGCAGGCACGTGGCCCCGTCTGGGAGAGACAGCAGTGGGGGAGAGGGTGCCCAGGTCCTGGGAAGATGAGATACAGGGCAGGGACTTTTTTAAGTAATTTTTTGTTAATCTATATTGCTTTCTATGATTAGAAAGCTAATTCAGGCATGTTACAATAAATTTGATAAAACAGAAATAGATGGTATTGAAAGTGAAAGTGCCCGTGAATCCACCCCTCAGACGTAATCTCTGGGCCCAGTTTGGGGTCATCTCTCCAGATTTCTTTCTGCGCATAGATCGACACTGTCAATTATTTACTGGATTGAAATCGCATAATAGAGCATGGTGTGGTGGCTCACGGTGTGTCCCAGGTCCCAGCCGTGTGACTCCCTGTCTTCATACCCAGGCGGGTTACTGCACCTCCCTGAGGCGCGGTTTCCTCATCTGTAAAACCTCCCGTGGATGTTGTCAAGTTAGACAAAGTAATGGATGCAAGGCCTGGGCCGAACTGTCAATGTCACCTGTGTGATTATGTCATTTGCCTTTATTTTTCATGTAACAATACAACGTGGACATCTTGCCCTATTGGTGCCAAAGATGGGGCCCACTCCTTTTGACTAATTCAGAGCTTTCCTCATATGTGTGAATCATCACTTATATTTTAATCAATTTTGTTGTGGTATAATTTACATACAATAGAATGTACCCATTTTGAGTACAGTTCAATGACTTTCAAAAAATTATACTGTCATGTAACCACCACCATAACCAAGATCTAGAACATTTCCATCACCCCAAAAGTTCCTCCTGCCCCTTTGTAATCAATCCCTTGTCCCCATGTCCAGCTGTTTCCGGTCCCTGTAGTTGAGGTTTTCCTTTTCCAGAATTTCTTTTAGGTGGATTCCTGCAACAGGACTCTGGGGCAGGTCTTGTTCACTCCGCATGATGTCACTGGGATCTGCCCACGTGGTTGTGTGACCAGCTGTGGGCTGCTCTTCGTTGCTGAGGAGTCGTCCATCACCGGGATGTGCTGCTTTGTGGATCCCCTCCACCTGTCGATGGGCATTTACATTATTTCCAGTTTGGGACTATTAATCCCTCATTTTTAAAACTCCAGTGAGGAAGGACATTGACATAGTTTTCAAATGTTTACCGTTGCTGCATAAACGATACCGCAGTGGGTAGCCGTGCACACTTCTACTGTCCTTATTGCTGGAGGAATGTCATGACACTCGAGATATGATAGAAATTTCTTAAAAAATAGACCTCCTAGTTCCAGCTGGGGACCCAGAGGCCCAGACATGGCAAGTGATGTGCCCCAAGTCACCCTGTGAATCAGTTTCCATGCAGAGGCCAGAACCCAGCTCGGCCTTACCTGTCTCTCCCCAGGGCCTTGCACAGAGCAGGGGGGGCGCTCTACGAGGAGCACCCCCAGTGCATCCCCTAATGGTGTTCAAGACCATTGCTGCTGCTGCTGATGATGGCGATGGCGATGTGGTCACAGTGTTCACTTCTGCTACCGAATGCTAAGCAGTGTTCTAAGTGCTTTTCGTGGATCAGCTCACTCTAATCCACACAATATCCCAATGAAAGAGGTAAAGTTATTATTCCCATTCCATAGATAAAGAAACCGAGGCGCAGAGAGGTTAAGCATCTTGCCTGAGGTCACACAGCCAGGAAGTGACAGAGCCGAGACTCGCACCAGGCAGTCGAGCTCCAGAGCTGCTACCCTTGAAAGCACATGGTCACAGTCCCTGCTGAGCAAGGAAGGTGGCGGACAGGTGGCTACAACCTGAATCAGATGCCAGGTGGCTGGGCCTTTGGCACCGAGGTTCTTGACTATTTTCTAGAGCTGAGGTGACAGGAGAGAAACGAAGCTGCAGCTCCTGGCTTCACTCCCTGATCGGAGTCAGGAGAAGCAGGTGATCGGTGGAGACTGGAGGCCTGGTCTCAGTCCCCAGTGGCCAGGCTGGTGACCCTGAGCAGGGACATGGCCTCTGTCCCCTGGGGCAGGCAAGGCTGGCCTCCTGTCACACTGTATTTCACTGCTGGTTTGGACGCCTGAATCCATGGAGGCGAGCGTCAGTCTGTGCCGAGCAGGGGAGAGCAACAATTTCCTGGTCTCCAAGCCCTCCCTTCTTCTCCCTCCCCTGGCCCCTGCCTTCAAGACCCATGCTATAGGTGCCCCCTGCCCCTCCAGAGTCAGCAAAACCATGTCCATGGCCCTGTTCTCAAATTTATACCAACTAAAAGATGTATGCAATATGCGATGTTTATTGAGCACTAAGTTATGTGAATTAACATTTAATCCTCCTAATGACCTTATGGCGTAAATATCATATTATCACATTTTACAGAGGGAGTAGCCGAGGCTCAGAGAAGTTGAGCATTTTGCCCCAGGTCACACAGCATGTACAGGGCAGAGCCAGGATGTGGGTCCACACAGACTGTTTCTGAACCCACACTCTTAACCACCACACTACATCTCCCTCCCCACTTAAGGCACCGCAGAATCCCTGGCTGCTTCCTGATCCCATCCCTCCTACAACATCTGTCCACTAACTAGTGGCTGGAGTACAGTGTTGCTGTTCAGAATACAGTTCCCCAGAGTCAGTGGTCTTGGGTTCAAATCCTGATACCACCGTTCACTGGCTGTGTCTTTGAGCAAGCCTCATAACCTCTCTGAGCCTCACTTTGCTCATCTGTAAAATGGGAATGACAAGAGGATCCACCTTACACGGTTGTTGTGAAGAGTAAATGAGCAGTGTAGACCAGTGGTCCTCAAAGTATGGTTCCGGGGACCCTGGGGATCCCTAAGACCCTTTCAGAGGATCCACAAGGTCAAAATTGTTTCTATTATAAGTCTAAGATGTTAATTGCCTTTTTCACTCTCATCCTGTCGTGAGTGTACAGTGGAGTTTTCCGAAGGCCACATGTCATGATATCTCACCGCAGATTGAAAACAGAAGCAGATATGAGAATCCAGCTGTTCCCCATTAAGCCAGACATTAAAGAGATTTGGAAAAATGTAAAACAATGTTACTGTTCACAGTAATCTTTTTTTGAAAATATGGTTATTTTTCATAAAAGAGATTATGTTAGAGTGTTTATTGTTATTTTTACATTAATCAATTAATATTTATTAAATGTCTGTTTCAACTTCTAATACAGTAAATGTTGATAGATATAACCACCATAAACAAAAGATCTTTGGGGTTGTCAATAATTTTTAAGAGGATAAAGGGGTCCTGAGACCAAAATGTTTGAGAACAGCTAGGTGAGTGAAAGGCACTGGCTGCCTTTGTGGAAGGAGGCGCCCTTGACCTTGGGCCACAGAAACTCGTCCTTCTCTCTCTCCAGGGCTGTGTCCACCCCGCTGGAGGTCATTGCTAAACCGCAGGTGGCTGAACCTTGGCCAAGAGAGACACATGTCAGACCTTGCCCCTGGTTCCACCATGGCTGATTGCTGTGCGACCGTGGACTACGCCCTGGGGTGCTCTGGGCTTCCTCTTTCTTCACTTGAAGAACAGGCGTGGCCAGCCAAAGTTTCTGGGGCACCCTGATCTGCTAACAGTGGAGAAAGTGGGAACAATAAATCCCAAATCTGCCAGCTTCCAGGTTGGAGCTGAAAACACCAGCAGGAATGGGGAGGTGAGAGTCGCTATGGCTCAGTCAGGAGACAGGATGTGAATGTGGGAAAAGCTCCACACACTGGGGTCCCCAGGTCTCGGTTTCTAGCCCCCGCAAACTCTCTGTGGAGAGGACCCGCAGCCTCACGGCGCCTCAGTTGTGGCATCTGTGAAATGGGAGCGTTGAACTCTTGTTTGCCGACATTCTAGCCGGACCTTGGGAAGCCCTGGGCACCCAGGCCTCCTCTCCCTTTGTCTTCTCACAGGGAAGACAGCAGGGTGCAGAGGAGAGAACGTGACCAGGGAGAAGGGCTGGGTGGCGAGCTGCCAACATCCCTGGTGACCTCAGGCAAGTCCCTGTCCCTCTCTGAGCCTCGGCTCCCAGGAATTTAAGACAGGCACAGCCTGGTCCAACTCAGAGTTCGCTTCCATCCGCCCTGCAGTCTGACGGCTGCTGGGGGATTCGGCAGACCCTCGACTCTCAGGGCCTCGTATCTCAGACGGAAATGCCATCCCCAAACCTCTTTGTCCGTCTCCAGAGGTCCAGGCCATTCCTGAGTCACTCAACAAGCCTTTATTCAGCACCTACTGTCATCAAGCCACAGGGCAGACGGGAGCCCACGGGAGAGAAAAACAGGTGTTTTTAATTCTCTGTATTCCATTCTACTTCGTCAGGATTCCAGGAACATTCACTTGGGCTCAGGTCTGTGCTAGAGATAAGAGAAGAATGGAGTGTGGTCTTTGTCTAATAATGAGCCTGGGACCTCACTAGGAGAGGCATCTGTTTGCTCATTCATTCATTCATTCAACAAATACCTCCTGAGCACCTACTCTGCACCAGGTCCTGTGCTATGAACAAAACAGACACGGGTCCTGCCCTCGTGGAAATTACAGTTTAGCAGAGGAAGCAGACATTAAACAGATAAACACACAACTACAGATACTCTTATTCATTCTGATGACTTACACGAAAAAAAATGGCACGAGATGGATAATAGGAAAGGATTTTTCAGCGGGGACTATGAACAGCTGTTAGTAACACAGACCTTGAGGACAGTGGCATCAGCACCTAAGAGTTTACTCTCTCCTCATAATGAGAAGTCTGGAGGTAGTGGCTGCTGGTGTTGGTTCAGTGGCTCTGGGATGGAGGTCTCTGCTGTACCTAATGTTCCCAAGGTGGCTGCTGGAGTGTCAGCCTTCACGTCTGTATTCCAGACAGAGCAGGAAGGATGGGAGAGCAAAAGGGCATACCTCGGTTCTCTATCTCTCTTTTAGGGAGTCTTCCCAGAAATCCACACAGCCCCTGCTTATATCTCATTGGCTAGAACATAGTCACATAGCCACACCTGGCTGGAAAGCAGGCTGGAAAATGAAGAAATGAGCTGGCCATCCTGAAATTCTGTAAGAAGAATGAAAGGCAGAAAGGATATTGAGCAGGCGTATCAGTTTCCTATTGCCACTGGAACAGATTACCACAGGTTTGGTGGCTTCAAACAACAGACGTTTATTCTCTCACAGTCTTGGAGGCCAGAAGTCCCAGACCAGTATCACTGGGCTGAAATGAAGGTGTTAGCAGGGCTGCACTCCCTCCGGAGCTTCCAGAAGGATTGTTGCCTTGCTTCTTCCACCTTCTGGTGGCTGCTGGCATTCCTCGGCTTGTGGCCACAGCACTCCATCTTCAAGGCCAGCGTCTGCAAATCTCTCTCGGCTTCATCTTCACATCGCCTTCTCCTCCGTGTATGCTTCTCTGTGTGTGTTCCCTCCCTTCCTCTCTTGTCAGGATACATATGATTACATTTAGGGCCCACCCTGATAATCCAAGATAATCTCCCACCTCGAGGTCCTTAGTGTAATCACATCTGCAAACGTCACCCTTTTTCCACATAAGGTAACATTCACAGGTGCCAGGGATCAGGGCCTGATATCTTTGAGGGCCATTTCTCAGCCTACTACAGTAGGTAAAATCACTGTCTATTCCCAGGGACCTCATTCACACGGGACGGTCAGAGACTGCCTCTCCAAAGATGCTGCAGCCGAGATGGAAAGGATGCGTAGGACTTAGCATGGGAAGAGTGTCCTAGAGAGAGGGAACAGCATGTGCAAAGGCCTGAGATGAGAAAGAGCTTGCCATGTGGCTAGCGGGGCTGGCAAGGGGGGCAGGACAGTGTGGAAAGATGAGCTGGAGTCCAGGAGCCCAGCAGCCGGGGCAGGGAATTTTGTCTTCATTCTGTTTTTAAAAGATCGTTCAGGCAGCCAAATGGAGACTGAGGCCATCGCAATAATCCAGGTGAGAGAGGGTGGCAGCTTGGCCAGGGCCACAGCTGGGGGTCGGGGGCAGTGGTCAGAGAGGGCACAGGGCTTGGTGATAGATTGGATGGGGTGGGGCTGCACCCTTGATACTGGACCACAGGGATTCAAGGCTCTCTTAAAAATAAAAATGAAAAACCAGAATCCTGTAATTCTGTGGTTGAAAAAGACCTGGAGATCATTTTCCTTCAGGGAAAGTGCATCCTGGAGAGGGATCTTGACTCATCCTCACCATGGTGAAAGAGCAGAGTGGGGACATAAATTCACTGAATGATGCAAAGAAGAAGAGGCCAGAGTGGGCCCATGAGTCCTGGGAAGCTTCCTGGAAGAGGTGGAAGTTGATCAAGATCTGGATAGAAAAAGGGAAGGGAAGTGGAGGTACGTATCACATTCAGCCTTGTAATAGCACTTCATTTCTTCCAGGTCAAATCTGGCCCTTTCCTTCCAGCTTGGGAGCACTTTGTGCTGGGGATGTGTTTGAGTCTATTTACCAACCCAAGAGCCGTGTGTAGGGCAGGATAGTGTGAAGGTCACACTGGACAGGAGATGACCTTCGACAACCCATTCCCTTTCTGAGCCTCAGTTGCCCCATCTGTGAAATGGGGTAATATTGGTGCCTCTAAGATCGGCTTATTCTGAGGATTCAGTGAGATAAAGAATTAAATCTAGGTGGATTTACCGAGAAGCTAGTGAAGCTTACATTTCAGGACCCCTCACTTGCCCTGAGAGGGGCCCTCAAAATGTGTTCACAAAGTGATCAAAGGATGTGCAGCCAAAAATGTAGGACGAAATACAATAGAGGTGTGTCAGGCAGTTAATTAATAAAAGTGTTATCTTATTTAGCTGGATTTCGTGATGTTTCTGGAATTGGTAGTTTTAAAAAATTTGTTATTTGCTGTGCTGTCTTTTCCCATGCTAGTAAACATTCATGCTTGCACTAATTTTGTATTTATAATTTTGCATTTTTAGCTCTTTTTCCTAAAAAAGGCTCGTGAGATTGTGTGAGCTTCGGGCTTCACCAGACCTGCAGCTGCTGGCCAGGTGGCACGCGCTGTCCTGTTCTGCCACGGGCAGCCTGCGGAGGACACGTTGCTGGCAGCCTCGCCTGATCGGAAGCCAGTGCCACAAGCACTGGGGCCTTTTCTCTTTCCCCCTTCAGACTCTCTCCCCAAGACTGAGCTCCCGGGGGTCCCTCACTGCACCCCCAGCACTCACCACAGCACCTGGCACGGGGCAGGCCTTCAGTTCACAGGAGGTGAATGAATGAACACATGATGAATGAATGAAGGCTGCTGCCGCCTGGTTTCTGGGAGACAGGAGTTGGGGACCAAACCTGAAGGTGCGACAGTGCATGACAGGCTGGCCTGAGCTTTCCCAGGGGTTCCTGGGCGCTGATTCAGAGGGAGGATGAGATCAGACAACCTTGGCTTTGACCTTGGCCTTGGCCTTGGCTGATGAGAAGAAGTGCTACCCCCACACTAAGCCACAAAAGCACCTCTCAGAGAAGACTTCTCTGGTCAGGGACCACATGCCAGGGGGACCTGGAGCAAGAGCCCCCTTTGATCCCTGACCTTGGACTGAACTTCAAACTCCAGGCAGGCCCCTGGCTGGTTCTCAGGGCACAGGGTGGGCAGAGGGCAAATCACTCGGGAAGTGAAGTGGGAAGTGACATTGGTTACCTAACCTCTCTGGACGTCAGGTGCCAGGAGACGGCTGGCTTGGAGCAAGCTCCCTCACCTTCCTGAACCACAGCTTCCACGTCTGTGAAATGGGGCAATAACGGCACCCACTTCACAGGGGTGTGGTGAGGGTCCGGTGGGATAAGGCCTGCAAAGCATTGAGCACAAGGCTTGGCGCACAGCAAGTGCTCAGTAAATATCATTTACTATTATTCCTTCTACTTATGATTCCCAAATGCCAGTCTGTGGAAATTTTCTTCGATTCAAGGTAAAATGAGAAAAATTAATATGGAGGAAAAGCTCAATTTGTTAATATCTTCATTTTCTTCTGTCTTTTTTCTAAATTCCCATTAATATATTACTTTTACAATAAGAGAAAAGGAACAGAAGTGATGTATAAATTAGAAATATACACACACACACACTATATATATATATATATATATATATACATATACATATAAAACTATAAAGAAATAGCTGAAATGTTAACAGTAATGACCCCTCTGGGTGGTAAGAATAGGGGTGAGTAATTTTTATTCTGTTCTTGATAAATTTCCAAATTTTTTGCAACGAGTATGTGTTTTTTCTTTACTAAATATATTATTGGAAAGCAGGAATAACATTTTATTTGACTCTGTTCTGAGATTGTGCCCTTCCCACTAATTTCATGTGAAAATGTTCCCTCTGTTTCTGAAATCATGATCAGAATAGATGGGAATTGGTTTATTTAAAGCCCGTTCTGGGCAAAATTTAAAATGGACATCCCTGTTCTCAATTTTTTTCCCTGAAATTTCATTGCTCTGTGAAGTCCTGTTGTCTAATAACCACCCGCCATTCTAGATCAACTACGTCATTTTAGATATGGGGAAACAGTGACCTAGGGAAAATGAGCAAGCTTTCCCCTTTTTCATTCTAAAAACATAAAAAATACAAACAATGATATCACAAATATCCAAGTCCTCCTACGCAAGATTGAAAACTGTTTAAAGTTTGTTATATTTGCTTAATCCTTTGTTTTTATTTTTTTATTACAAATGGAGTCAAAGACCCATTTGTCCCCCAATTCTCGTCCCAGCCCCTCCCCCACTCCCCCAACCCCCACACACTATCACGTGTAGCACACGCATCAGAGAACCCTATGTGCAGTGTTGTTTAGTGTGTGATTTCAAAATTACACAAATGGTATCAAACTGCACATATCATTCTGTGTTTTCCTCTCCTCTTGACAGTATGTTTTTGAGGTCTATCTGAATACAGCCTCTTGATCATTTCTCTTTAGTATCTAGAGATACTGGCATACCATTCCCCTTTGAGGTACATTTAGGTTGTTTCCAGATGACTCTTCCAAGTCTTGACATTGACAGGAGTCAAACACCCTTTCCACTGTGGAGGGCACAGACGCACAGTCACTCTGTGGCTAACACAGTGCAGAATTCAGAGCTCCACCCACGGTCACCCAGGGGCAAGGGGGGCATCCAGCCATCTCCCTGCACCCACCTGCTCTGTTCTCCTTGTCTCCTGGACCCCAGAGACTCAGGGCACCGGGGCTTCGTGGTGTCGGCAAGAGGGGGTTTAGAGGCAAAGGTCTCTCTTCAGGATCAGAGTCCTAAGAGGCCCCCAGCGCTTCTGGCCTGGCCTCAATTGTCCCAAAATGTGGTTAGGATTGTCAGACTCTTTTTCTAAATGGTCAGCAGAGGACACAGCCGTCAGTGGTCATCAGTGCCGTTCACCAAGTATTCCAGTTCTCCCCGCTCGGGGCACATGGTAGCACACACGTCCTGCCCCTTCAGAGTTAAGTGTGCCTATGTGACTTGCTTTGTCCAAAAAAAGTGAGAGGAAGTAACCAGTCGCCTCCACGTGAAGCTTTAAGAGCCAGCGTGCAATTGACTACATTGTCTCTTGCCTCCTGGAATGGCGACTGGCAGTGTCCAGGTTGCTGGCTGCTCCATCCACTTGGGGCCTGGAGTAAGGACAACACAAAACAGAGCCCATTGCAGCTCCACAGTGTTGTTTTAAGCCACTATCTTGGGGTTGGTTGTCACTGCAGCATAATCTGGCCCGTCCTGACTGACACAGAGCTGCATCTGGAGAGCCCAGGCTGCTGTGGGCCTGGTGATAACCTGCCAAGAGCTGTCCTTTTGTTAAACCCGTTTGCAGACTCCAAGCCCTGTGGTCTCTCACGGACTGGCTACAGAGGAAAGACAAGTACTCCTGGGGGGCCTATCGGAACGAAGACCTCCAGGATGGAGGAGGCAAGGGACTCTCAGGCCTTAAAAGGCACTCCGTGTGAGACAAGGACGAGCCTGAAAGTGTCATTTCCTAGCTGAGTGTCCTCGGGCTGGTGGAGGATTAAACGAGGTACACACGCCAAGTACACAGCACAGCCGCTGGCACGTGGTGAGCCCTGGGCAAACCCAGCACAGCAAAGATGCTCACTGTTAATAGGGAAAAGTACAAACTAAGTATCCAACAATAGGGGAAGTAGTTGACCAATTATGGTATGTCCATATACTACTACACAGCCAAAAAAGAGAGGGGAGAAAAAGGACAGAGGCAGAACCATGTAATGTGTAGATCATTACAGACTATTGTTGAGTGAAAAGGGCTGGGTGTCAACCAGTTTAGCTTTGGAGACAGACAGAACTAAGTGTGAGTCTCAACTCTCCCAGCTGTGTGTCGTGGCCAAGGTTCTCAATTGCTTTAAGCTTCAGAGACTGACAATAATAGGCGCTCGATAAGTGGGAGCTATTATTATTACTTTATAGTTATCACTATGAATAATAAACCTATGGGTCAACATTGGTGGAGCACCTGACCCCTATTATCATTGCTCTGTCATCCTGTATTTCATCTCCCTAACGACCCTGTGAAGTTGATCTTAATCCACTTAACGCACAAACACACCTAGGCTCCGAGAGGTTAAACCAATTGTCCAAAGTCCCCAAGCCATCAACAGCGGAATCGGGATTTGAATCCAGTTCTGTCTGGCTGCAAAGCTCATGCTTCTTAACCACTGTGCCTTGCTGGCACCTGGCACAGATAATGAACTTTCAGTGTCATGGGATCACAGGGCTTTATTTCTGATGGAGTCATCTTGGGACAAGGCTGGAGTCATTTCCCCACAGGCAGATACAGATAAAATGAAGCCATTGGATGAGCAGCTTTCAACGTTTTGGTGTGCACAGCCCACTTCTGAATACTGGATTTCTTTTGAAATCCAAAGTCTTCCACATAATAGTCAACAAGTTGGCAATGATGACCAGTGTGATAACCTGCCTCCAAGATGGCCCCATGATCTGTACCTCCTGGTATTCCCGTTCTTGTGTGGTCCCCTCCCACACTCAGCAGGGCTGACCTGTGTAAGCAACAGGATATTCAGCAAACCATGGGGTGTGACTTTTGGAGCTAAGTATAAAAGATAGTGTGGCTTCCTCCTTGCTCTCCCTTCCTCTGGGGGAAGCCCACCTCCATGGTGTGAAGGTGCTTAAGCATCCCCATGGAGTGGTCCACACGGCGAAGAATCGAGGCCTCCCAGCCACAGCCACGTGCGTGAGCCATCTGGGAAGGGATTCCCCAGCTCCAGTCAAGCCTTCAGATGACTGCAGACCTGACTGACATCTAGATCACAACTTCATGGGAGACTCCAAGCCAGAGCCTACACAGCTAAATCACTCCTGAATTCCTGATCCACAGGAACCGTGAGATAATAAATATCTGTTTTAAGCCACTAAGCTTTGGGGTAATTTGCTACATAGCAATAAATAACTAACACAACTACACCATCTCCGTACAAGGAAAAACAAGACCTTGAATGTCCTTAAAAGAAAACCAAACAATTATCACATGGTTCTCTTTGTCCCCTTTGGTGCATGTGTTGGAAGAATTAACCCTTCTGCACAAACCATCCTCTCTCATGTACTCACCTGGCCAAGTTCTCACTGATCCTGGTAAACACACCATCTTTCTCTGGGATCAACTCTAAAATGGGCCTCCCATCTGTCTTCTGACTTGTAGCAAATCAGCGCCTTTCTGTATCTTTCCCGCAGTCCAATTCAAACAAAAAGTACTGGAACAATACATACCCTGGCTTGTAATAAAAATAAACTTTATGCACTAGTGAAAACTTGGCGACACCTCTTGGAGGTCATGAGACCACAGCCCACTGTGCTGGGTGATTTCATCAGAAGCTAAAAAAGGGAAACTTCACCCTCTCTGAGCCAAACCCCTCCTTCTGCCCAGACCTCTCAAGTTTCCCTGGGACACACCGGCCGGAGAGGAGCCCCTGCTTCCTATGGGGAATCTGCTGTCAGTGGCGAAGATCAGGGTAGCTAGGCTTTGCAGTGACAACTCTGGTTCAGATTCATCTTAGCGCTGTCACCCCAGGTAAGTTACTTAACCTCATTGTACCTGAGCTCCCTCCTCCCTGCTGTGAGGCTAATAATAGCACCTTCTTCCTGGAGCTGTCAAGGGATCAAATGAGAAAAGAATAGTCCAGGGCTTAGCACACTGCCTGGCAATTAGTGAGTGCTCGTTTGCATTTCATTATTAATCAAGAATAATAGCAATAATGGCAGCTGCTATTTATTAAGGGCTTACTACATGCCTGGCATCCTCTACATAGAGTATCTCATTTAATCCTGCCAGATAGGGCCTCTTCGTGTCCCCATGTTAGAAAGGAGGAAGCTGAGGCACAGAGAGGTGAAGTGCCTTGCCCAAGACCACACAGACACAGGCGATGAGGCCCCAGAGCCCTCAGCCTTAACCACTTTGCTCTTGAGCCTCCCAAGGGGAATGGAGTGAGGGTCCCGTATACATCAGGGACACTGCAGGGCTTGCAGGAGAACAGAAGGAGCAGAGGGAGAGGTGGTGCAGCAAAGGAACACAGTCAAGAAGAGAGGAGAGTTTCTGTGTGGCAGAGACAGGGCTGGTGTGGTAGTCCTCTGTGGCGGCATGGCCTATGTCTTGTCTGTGGCAGGAGACTCAGGCCTCCTGCTCGTGTGGCAGAGCCACGGCCCTCTCCTCCACCTGCCACCCAGGCCCTGCCGGGCCACAGTGGCCAGCCTGGGGGGGCTGGCCCAGCTTCAGACATGCCAAGAGCCCTGCCAACGGCTCTGCTTTGCCCTTCCTGAGCACCTGCTCTGCTATAACGCAGCACTTGCTCATTAAAATCAGGTTCTGCTGGTGGGGAAAGTTGGGCTGTTTTATTTGCAAAGATGAACTAGCATAAATATGATAGCATCAAATGGGACCAGCTTTGGCCCCACGCTGTAGCATTGTTTTCTTCTCACTGAACCAGAAAAGCGAACTCACAGAGAGGGTCAACTGGCTTGGGGCCCTCTTCCTCCTGGCTCTGACCTCAGGGAACCCCTGTGACTCAAATGATAGTAATAAGAACTGTAGAGGTATTTACTGAGCCCTGTGCTTCCTGTGGCCGGGGCTCAGAGAAGTTGAGTTTCTGGCCAAGGTGGCCCAGCTGGTAAGCCTGCTGTTTGACTGTGGCAGAGGCAAGAGGCGACCTGCGTGGCAGCGAGGATCGGTGTGGAAGAAGAAGGACAGCTGAAACCACTGGACAGGGTGGAGCTACTCAGAAAACATTTATCTAGGAAGGCAGGATAGTCTAGTGCAGTGGCTCTCAATCACGGGAGATTTTTGTCCCCAGGGGACATTTAGAAATACCTAGAGACATTTTGGTTGTCACAACTGGGGAGGGATCACAACTGGCATCTAGTGGGTAGAGGCCAGGGATGCTACTGAACATCCTACAGGGCATGGGACAGGCCCCCACAACACTGAATTGTCCGGCCCCAAATGTCAGTAGTGCCGAGGTTGAGGGACCCCGGCCGAGCAGGTGACAGGGCATGCAGCCTGGAGTGTGAGGCACCCATACGAGCTGTGTAACCAGGAACAGGCACCACACCTCTTCGGTCCCCCCAACCCCAGAAAATTGGGGATGCTACGTTCCTGCCTCATGGAGCTGAACCAATACCAGTTCAGTGCTTTCCTGGGCCAGGCACACACTAAGTGCTCCATAACGTCGCTACCGTTAATTACCAAGGACATGCGCTCTGCAGAAGAGCACTGACAAAGTGGACCCCAGCAGGCCACCAGAGAAGCTGACGGAGCACGTGACAGGAAAGCAGACCCAGTGTGTGGAGGAAAGCAGAGGAGGTCTCGATAACATGTTCTGGAATTCAAGGCTTCCTCAGTCTTGCTTCAGCCTACATTGCAAGCCTCGCCTCCCACTGCTCTGGAGAGTCACTGGGCCAGCACACACGGGGCTTTTTCCTATCTCCACAGTCCCCACACCCCAAGGACCTCCTCCTCCAATCAGCACCTTAACCAGCCCAACCCTTAAGAATCACGCGGTCCTGATCACAGACCGAATCAATAGGATGGCTACAGGGATACAGCAAGACATGCACAGAGTCATACCCACAGACTCTGAAAAACACATGCATTCTCATCTGTCACACATACCCACATGCAACCTCAAGACACGCTCCAGCTCTGTTCACAGACTCATTAATGTCTGTGAACCATAACACAATCATAACATACAACCATAACACAATCTCACCAAGACACACAGTCCAGCATACACACACATATATACAACACCAGCACACAAAAGCAATACATACCCAAGGATATGCAGTCACATACACAAACCCACAAATGCATCTACATACACATATTAAATACAAACTCAGGAAAGCCCATAAGTCTCATATATACACACATGCTTAACATTTAGGGACTTAAAGATAAACACCTGTACATACAAAGAGACACATTCTGGGCACACAAACTCATACAAGTATCAATGTCCTTACATACATGAGCATACATATTATACACACATGATTCAAGACACACACATGTACTCCTATATATCCTCCCGAACACACATGAAGACATACAAAAAAACATTAAAAAAAAAAATCTGTCCCCTCATATGCACACAGCTTTGTTCGCACAGCACACTTCATTCATTCCTCGATTCACTTATATTATGAATAAAAATTGCTAAGGAAACTTCCTTGGGGCACCTTCCAAATTCGCCCTTGTGTTATAACTACTTGTGTAGCCCAGCAAAACGCGCCAGTAGATCATTTCTGCCTTTAAATTTCCACTTGCGGATAGGCGGTGTGCGTTGTCTCTCTCCCCTGCAGGCCCCCAGGAAGAAGGGCTCCGTCTCCCTCATCTCTGTCCCTTTCTAACTGCCCGGTCCCCCAAGGCCTCCGCGGGGAGGTGCTCACCAAAAGTCGGCGTCTAAAGATGCATTCCCGGGCACTAATCCAGGAACCGCAGGGGGTGGGCCTGTGGGCGTGGCTAGGACCCACCGGTCCACAAGGGCATTCAGGGATGGCGGATGAATGGGGGTTAGCGCACAACCCTCCCTTCTCAGCCTCAGCCCCACCCGCTCTGCTATTCTTGGACCTGCTGCCCCCCGCCCAGCCCACCGTCCGCGGGCAGCAGGAGGAGGCGGGGGCTGGGGCTCCGGCCTGCCCAGGAGCTCCCTGCCTCCCTCCCTCCCTCTCCCCTCTCCCCCCTCTCTCCTTCCTCCTCTCTGCTCTCCCCCCTGCACTGGCCCCTCCCCGCCCGCCCCGCCCTCTCTCTCCTCTCCCCGCCCGCCCCCTCCCTCCGCGCCGGGGAGGCTGAGTCATCGCTGCGGCGCTGCAGGGAGAGCGGGGAAGCAGGTAGGGACGGGCGAAGAGAGCGACGCCGTGCGACCCGTCACCGGCAGCACGAACAGGGCTGAGAACCCGCGCACGGCCTTCTCTCGGGGGCACCGATGGGGCCGGGGCCGCGGGGGAGGGGCGACCGGCCCCGGAAGGCCCGGACCCCGCCGCCCTTACGGCGGCCGCTTTGCCTCGTTCTAAAAGAGCTGCACGGAGGACGGAATCGTACTTGTACATAACGTTAGAGTGGCATCCAGGGCAGGCATCGCAAACTGGGGGCCCACGGGCCCATCTGGCCTGCGCCTGATCTTTATTTGGCCCACACTGTTTTTTGTTTGTGTGTTTAAGTTTTAACCAGATTCCAGTATTTAAACCCTGTATGATATTTCATAGGGGGGAAATCAGATTCCCAACTCCTGAAAAATTAGTATATATGGCAACAATGGACCCACATTTCCCATGACAGCAATAGCCTAATGCGGAGTGGGGCTGCGTTCTCAGTCAGGGCATTGCGTCCTCTAGTTTGCCGCAGTCTCAGGTGGGGTTGGGGAAGTGGAGGTGGGAGTTTACCAAAGTCACACATGTGGCCTTAACGCTGAAGGAGAACCCAGGTTTTCCTCACCCACTTACTTTTTCTACCAAACCATTGTTTCCTTTGGTATGCAGGCTGAAAAGGAGAATTGTTTGTGAAAAATGGGTTCCAGAAAATGATCGAGGGATCAACATGGACCCCAAATAGAAGATGATTTGGAGGAGTAATTAACCAGGAGACGGATTAGACAGCTGTAGATTTATTGCTGGATGAGGGCAGACATACTAAGGAATTGAGCAGAAAGAGTGTACAGCAGCCCCTCTCTGGAGCTGACAAAGCTTCTCACAGTCTTTCCCTTAGAGTCACAACAGAAGACAAAACTGGGGCAGGTAGATGGATGGAACAGTTGGCAATTCTGGCATATTTGGTTATAGTAGATTGTTTTCAAGTCACTGCAGACCTGGCCCGTTGTATAATGGCTGCAAAGGCAGTATACCACTTTGCTTGGATTATCCTCTACTCTGGTGCTTCTCAGGCTGTAACGTGGACATGATTCTTGTAAAATGCAGACTCTGATTCAGTAGGACTGGGGTGGAACTCGAGATCCTACATTTCTGACAAGCTTCCAGGTGATGCCAGGGCTGCAAGCCCCCGGGCCACTTTGAGAAGTGAGGCTCTGGATCCCTCATGCCTTCTGTTTAAGGAGGGTCATTGCTACATGGCAGCCAAGAGGAGGGTCTCAGGATCCCACAGACCTGGGCGTGGATCTCAGCCTGCCCCTCAGTAGCCGGGTAACCTTAGGCAGACTGCTCATCCTTTCTGTGCCTCAGTGTTCTCTTTTCAACTGGAATCAAAGAAGACGTACTTCCTTCGGAGGATAGAGAAGGAAGACTGAGCTGGACGTGTGGCCCCAGCACCGTGCGTGGCTCACGGTAGGCGCTCTGTAAAGGTAGTTTCTGTTATTGTGCTCTATCTGTGACAGTGCCCGTGGGCAGAGACTCCCATAGCAACGTGGTTAGGGAGGGGGATATATAAGACGTTTCAGGATAAGAATTGAATCCCTTAATGTGGCCCTCCAGGCTGTGCATGTTATGGTCACTACCCAGCCAACCTCTTGCCACTCTCCCCCTCTCTGTCCACACTTCAGCCACACTGGCCACTTATCAGGTCCTTCAGCCGTGGTACTTTCTCTCCTCAGAGGCCTCGTACATGCTGTTCCTCATACTCCTAGTGCCTGGCCCCTTCTTATCCTTCAGTCTCAGCTCCTGTCTCACTTCCTCAGAGATGCCCCTTGTTCCCAAAGTCTCTAAGGATTCAGGGGGTATATTCTGGTAGAAAGGGAGCAGAGGGGATGTCTCTTGAGGCTGCATATAGGGAGGTCACTGGTTTTACTTAAATCCTACGTTTCTTTACAGCAGTTTTTTTAGGGGGAGGAGGAATGAAACACTGCCCCTACTAGTCTACACAGTGCCTTTCTGCAAGTTAGAAAAAGGCACAGCTTGGGCAAGCAAGCAGGGACTGGATTTCAGCTCTTACCTGCCCTCTCAGCTGGTTACCTTTGTGCAGTATACAAACTGTGCAACCTTATGTGGCTGCCCTAGTGCTAATGCTTCCCCAAGCTGCCTTGTGACCCGCTTAATCCTCCTGCCTGGATTAAGTTCCTTTTATAAACTTTCTTAACTCCATAAAACTCGTCACAATTGAAATTAGGTATCTTGGGAATGGTTTACTTAAACTCTGTCCCATGCACTAGACTCTACTCCGTATAGAGTTCTCTACGCTGTATCCCTAGTGCCTAGCCTGGTGCCTGCAACAAAGCAGGTGCTCCATAAATATCTGTGGAATATTTCTGGAGCTCATTGTCTACCAGAAGAGATAGGACTCATCGAAGTAACTGTGGCATGAGATGGACAGGCACAGAGCTAAATGATTGTAGCCCCAAGGAGGGAGATGTCACTTCTAGCTGAGGTCACTGAGGGATGCTCACCAAAGAGGTGGTGTTTCGGCTGGGCCAGATGGAATAGGTGCAGTTCCTTAGAGCCAGATGAGTGGAAAGGTATTCTTGGCAGTGGGAATAGCAAAAGCAAAGGTACAGAGGGAGAAAAGTTCATTGTGTTCCTGTGACACATTGTGATCAGCAGACTGGCCAAATGTGTTTTGTAAATTAACTGCCAATATTTAAAAATGAGGAAATTTCACATAAGGATCCAGGTTTCTCAATTCTCTTGAAAAATTGGAAGATCCCACCAGGCAGCAATTGCCTGGCACAGAGAAGTGACAGTCCCTTTAGAAAGTCTGTGCTTGCTCCAGTTTGCCACAGTCCTGACCTTTCCCCATTGCATTCTTAACACCCAGCTCTCTTCACGCATTATTGTCCCTTCCTGGCCTGGCTGTGCTGCTGGCTAGCAGACCATTGATGGACACATGGGAGTTGCAAGGAAAGTTGGTTCAGATCCTATGGGCCCTTAAATGCCAGACCGAGGAAGTTGGCCAATACCCGCCCTGAAGGAAATGAGGAGCCATCGAAGGTTTTTGAGCTTCTAGGTTCAGTAAGGCTGTGGGAGACTCTAAGAAGGTGCTCATGGACTCTAAAGAACATACAGAGGAGGCACAATAACCCAAAGAGGGGGCACGAATGCCACAGCTTTTTTTTTTTTTTTTTTGTACTGGTGAATAACAGGCCTCCTCAGCTAATTAAGCAAGCTGCTAACTCTGTAGGGATTTCAGGGGTGGTCTTCAGCTCCACAGAGTGCAGCCCACAGCTCCCCTGCCAGCCAGGCCTGACTTTAAAAGCAGGAACTTCAGGCAAGGAGGCTGGTGAAGTTCTGGAAGCCAAAGGAATGAGGAGCTCTGCGTGAGGCTCTCAAAGAGAAAGAAGCGTGGACTGAGCCGTGGCTGGGGGCAGGAGCTTCCAAAAGGCAGAAGTTTAATCTTAAAGGTTTCTGATTGTTCACACATAGGTGACATCTAACCAGCTTTTGCTTACCTTGACTATCTCCAAACACAATCTTTATTTTTCTTAAAAAATAATTGTAGTTTTCTTCTGTTTACAAAAATAATATATCCTCATTAGAAAATATAGAAAAATAAATTAAGATAATCACCAGTAATCCTACCACCCAGAGATGACACTCTTAACATGTTGATGGATTTCCTTAGGTTTTTTTTTTTTTTCCCAGTGTATTTATACTTTTTTAAAACAAAGTTGGGGTCACATTTCATATATAATTGATTGCCTTTTTTTGATTAACATTATATTGTGAATCTTATACCATGAAAATGTATTAATGCATCTTCTTATAAAAATTTTAAATAAATTCAGAATAGAGACATAAACACTGTATATTGGCATCATTTTTCCAGGTTATTAAATATACTTTGAAAAAACATTTTTCTTGTTCATTTCCTTCCATTCTCAAAGTATAGCCAGGGATCTGACTTTTTTCATCTTCCTAAGCAGGTATAGGTAAGTTAGTGGCAGTCACCTAAGCCTACTGATTCCCAGGCTAAGGATAATAACCAGCCTTTTTCGTGTGCCCAACGCCTTACTAAACCCTTGAACACCGCCTGTTATTTCGTCCTCACACCCAGCCGTATGAAGCACTGATGTTTTCACCGATTTGGAAACGGAGAAACAGAAACAGAGAAGGGAAGTGACGGGCTCAAGGTCGCACAGCTAGTGGTCACGAGGGCAGAGATTTGAACGCAGGCGTCCTGGCCCCACAGCGAATCCCGCACTCCATCCATGCACCTTCCCATGGGCTGAAGGACGAGCAGCCCGGCCCAGGCTTTGCGGCGGTGCTGCAGCCGCCAGCCGTGCGTCCCGCACAAAGGACCCACCCCCTGCCGGCTGTGCGGGGGGAGGCGCAGGCGGTGCCCGGGATGACGCGCCGCCTGAGCGGCTGTGCGACAACAGCCAGCAGGACAGGCCGCCCGGAGCCGCCGCTTCCACGGTGGGAAAATATAAACAAAAAATAAAGGATTCCCCGGAGTATTTGGCATCCCGGCGGCCAGTCGTCGGCGACTGTGTCTTGCTTAATCCTCTGATTCTGAAATAAACTCCATCCCGAAAGAACTGCGGGCTTCAAGACGCACGACCTGCGTTTCAGTCGTGCCTCTGCCACGATCTGACTGTGTGATCTTGGGCCAGTCGCTTCCTCTCTCTGGCCATCGGAGGTTAAAGCTGGTCCTTTCCCCTGGTCTTTGCAGCTCACATCCCACCGCGATGTGGCCGACAGGATGCCGGGCCTTGGGGATGATGTTGTGGAAACTGGAGCTGTTCGCAAGGCACTGGGGTCCGCAGGTGCGGCGCCCACCCGACGCCCGGCGCCCAGCCTCTGTGCCCGCGGAAGGGTCGGGGGTGTCCAGCCGGGGAACCAGATCCCGCCCCGCAGTGCCCACAAGTGAGGGTCTGCTCACGGGCTTTTGAATTCCTCCCTTGTTCTGTTCCCTGGGGCCCAGCTCGCCCAAAGGGGCGCCCAGCCTTCACCTAATCGCTCGCCCCGGCAGCCCTCCACCCTTCCTTCACAGGGGAGCCGGTGAGCGTTCTCAGCACAGCCATGCCCTCCCCTAGGAGGAAACCTTCGCCGGGTCCCCACTGCCGCTGGAATAACGTCCAAACTCTTTTGGATGGCCAAGAAAGTCTGCCTTCACCCGCCCCCAACCCGCCTCTCCAACTCATTTGCCCTTAACTTTGTCACCTTAACGTAGAGCTTAGTGATTTTACAAGCAGGTGTCAGGCACCCACGTTCAAATTCTGAGTCTGCCTGTCCCTAGCTATGTGACCTTAGGTAAGTTTCCACATATTGCTGAACCTTGATTTCCACACCCTTCAAATGGGGGCGGTAGCCCGCGCTCCTAGGACTGTGTGAGGAATTAAATGAGTCACTTAGCATAGTTCCTGGAACATAGTACACTCCCCCGAAGTGTCTATGGTTACTATTACAATTCCCAACCACATTCAGCTACCACCTCCTGCTTCCTGAAGCTCATCACTCTCTTTCTCAACACTGTGCCTCTGTGGGTACCTGGAAAGCCCTTCCACTTCCCTTCTCTCCACCCACTAGGCTCCTACACAGCTTTTAAAGCCCTATTCAAATGCCATTGCCTGTGAAGACTCTCCCATCCTTTCCAGTTCCTTCCTCCTCTATCTGCCTGTCACCACCTTAACCCAGGGACTACACTTAGCATTACCAATGTGGGACAGCCAGCATTACCTGCCTCCTGATAGGATGCAGTAGACTACACAGCTCCACCTGTTTTGACTCCTGCCAAAAATGTGGAGCCTGAAGCTAATCAGGCCTTTAGAACTAGCTTCAGTTAAAGGGAATTTCAGGAGCACATTAAATAACACACAGAGAAGCAATGAAACAAATCCAGAATGTGGGACAGTTTATAAAACAACTGACATAACCTCTTAAAAGGCAAGGTTGTGAAAACAAAACAGGAGCTAAAGCAATGAGGGAGGAGGTTCTAGATTTAAAGAGATCTAAGAGTCTAATGACTAAATGTAAGATGTGACTCTATGAAGACCAGGTTTTTAGACAGTGGGGGAAATCTGACTATGAACTGAGTATTAGGTGATATAAAGAAATTACTGTTAATTTTGTGAGGTGTGGTAAATGTATCATGGTTACAGAGAATGCCATTATTTTTTGAAAATGCATGCTGAAGTGTTTAGTGCTAAAGTGTGAAAACATCTGTAATTAACTTTAAAATGGCATAGCCACTAATTTTTTAATAGTGAGATGAAGTAAACATGGTAAAATGTTGACAACTGTTGAGTCTATGTGATCAATATATAGTTACTCAGTTTACTATTCCTTCTACTTTTTTGTATGTTTCGATATTTTCATAATAAAAAGTTTTGGGTTTTGTTTTTTTAATTTAAGACGAGTGGGTCTGGCCATCCAGATTACAGATTATGAACTTCTGGGAGTAGGATCCACATCTGGACAAACTATATTTCTCTCACAGTGCTGAGTCCATAATAAATACTTAATAAACATTTGTTGAATGAATGAAGACTTTACTATTGCTATAGTGCATGGTTGGTTCATCAGTAAACTTACTCTTAAGAATCTCCAGAATGAAAAATGATAACGGCAAACTCTTCTCAGGCATTTACTAGGTGCCAGGCTTGGTGTTACGCCCCCAACATGCATTGTCTCATGTAATCCTCAAGCAGTCCTATAACGTAAGGAAAATATTGATCCCATTTTACACATGAGAAAACTGACGTACAGAAAAGTGAAGAAACTTGCCCTCAAGGTTATTCAGTTAGTAACGGCAGAAGCATGTGGTTCTAACCATTATGCTATGTTGCCTTGTCCCTCTCTTGCACCATACTATCAGCACAGGAAATTGTGTGGGTACCTATTTTAGCACCTACGTCTGCTAGACTAGGGGCCCTTCAGAATCAGAGGAAAGAACACATGTCCACACAAAAACTTGTACACAAATATTAATAGCAGCATTATTCAGAATAGGCAAAAAGTGGAAACAGCGCAGACGTCCATCAACTTGATGAATGGATAAATAAAATGTGGTATATCCAGGCAATGGAATATTATTCAGCCATAAAAAGGAATAAAGTACTGATACGTGCTACGTCATGAATGAACCTTGAAAACATTATGCTGCGTGAAAGAAGCCAGTCTCAAAAGACCACATGTTAGAGCCAGCCCCGATGGTCTAGTGGCTCAGGTTCAGTGCTCTCACCATTTCAGTGGCCCGGGTTCACCTCCCCGCCACGGAACCACACCACCCGTCTGTCAGTAGCCATGCTGTGGCGGCAGCTCATGTAGAAGAACTAGAAGGACTTACTACTAGGATATACCACCAGGTACTGAGACTTTGGGGAAAGGAAAAAAAAAAAGAGGAAGACTGGCAGCAGATATTAGCTCAGGGCCAATCCTTCCCTTCCAAAAAAAAAAAAAAACCCCACATATTATATGATTCCATTTAATTGAAATGTCCAGAATACACAAATCCATAGAGACAGAAAGTAGATTAGTGGCTGCTTAGGACTGAGGGATGGATGGAGGATTGAGAGAGATAGCTAAAGGGTACAAAGATTCTTTCTATGGTGATGGAAATGTTCTAAAATTGATTGTGGTAAAGGTTACATACTCTTAATATACTAACAACAATTGAATTTATATTTTGAATGGGTGAATTGTATGGTGTGTGAATCATATCTCAATTAAGCTAAAAAAAAGCAGAGGAAATATCTTATGCACCAATGAAACTGCCAAGCTAGTTGAGTGAAAAAAAATGAATGCGTGGCTGCTTCCCTTGCAGTTGACAAAAGTCTACCATATTTGCGAAGTCTAAAATGAATTCCCTTGACAGCTTTATGGACATGCTTACTCCTAGCTCCCAGAAACCCATTAATGTACTAATAAGAAACCCGATCGTTCAATAAATAATTCCTGAGGTTGTTAGTGCCACTCCGGAAGAAAAGAGAAATACGCAGATGATTTCTTCCGGATACACACTATGGGACTGCAGAGCAAGGGGCTGCCAGGATGTTCTGTCTGGGAAAGGGCCCCTGGAGATCTTGATGTGGTCTGTTTCCACTTGACAAACCTTGATTCATTTATCTGGGCTTATCTAACTGTTCCTGTGTTTTTTTCTCCTCACCCTGGTCGTTCAGAGGGACCGTTGTAATGAAAGTTCCCGAATAAAAATAACTCATGAGGTTCTGTGGAAATAACTTAATTGGGGAGGACTCAAACACTTCAGTGGACATCCATCAACTGGCAGGGAAAGTGCTTATTTAATATGCTCATTCCTGGGCCTCATCCCTGGGGATTCAGATTCAGTAGGACTAGGGTGTGGCCATGGAAACTGCATTTTAAATGAAGCATCCGAGGTGACCCTGATACAGAAGACTACTGACCATCTGAGGAACACTGACCTAAATGAAGGCTAGAAGACAGGAGGAATTGAAATATGTGCATTGTCTCAAGCCAGAAAAATGAGTTTGCTTAGGGATCATAGAGATCACTGAATTTAATGTTTTCAAACTGTGTCCGTTGGAACTCCTTAGGGCTCCACAGAACACTCGGAGGGGGCTGTTGAGTTGGTGGAGGGACAGAGGTGCAGATGGTCTACCTCAGCACAGGCCAGCTTCAACAGCTCCATTTTTAATGTTTTCTAAGTTGGGAGATGGTGTTCTATTGCTTGAAAACCACCAAATGTGCCCCGTCCCTCATAGGGAAGTGGAAAAACTGAGGACTAGAGAGGAAAACAAATTTTCCCAGGGTAATAGAGTGATAGCACACTGCCGGCAGAGCCACAGCTGATTCCAGGCCTGCTGCTCCCGCCCAGGGCCCTTCCCACTAGGGAATGCCAGTTAGGGATACACACATTCATTTCGGGGTGACTTTCCCTCTCTACCTCTAGCAAATCCCACATAAAACAGCAGGGCCCGGACTAGGGTGAGGGGAATAAGACATCGGCTTCAGGCACAAAATTTAGAGTGGTGCCAAAAATTTCAGTAACCAAGATAAATAATATTTGAATGCAATATTTTAAAAATCAAAATTAATGCTAAAAAAATTCATGATGAACAAAATGTCAAAATTTTAAATAAAAGTGGCATCAGTAGTTCTCATTTTTCCTTTCGTTGGGTAATATAGCTCTCAAGAGCTCTATTGCTCATCGTGCTTTTATTTAAAGTTGTGGTATTTTGTTGTCATGGATTTTTTTTTGCATTAATTTGGTTTTTAAAATATTGCATTGGGGGGCCGGCCTGGTGGTGTAGTGGTTAAGTTTGCGTGCTCCGCTCTGGCAGCCTGGGGCTTCGCAGTTTCAAATCCCGGGTGCACTGCTCATCAGGCCATGCTATGGTGTCATCCTACGGGAGGAAGATGGGCACAGATGTTAGCTCAGGGCTAATCTTCCTCACCAAAAAATAAATTAATTAATTAAAAATATTGCATAAAAGTATTATTTATCTAGGTTAGTAAGTTCTTTTGCACCTCCTTTAATTTAGTGCCCAAGGCAAGCGCCCCCACTAGCCTCACCTTAATCTGGGCCCTGTAAAACAGGTCTTTGAACAGACAACTGAGTAACGCCCCTTGCCCTCTGGGAATCCCTCCAGATCCTATCACTTTCTTTGTCTGACAGAGCTGATGATTGCTCAGTCTCACTGTAACATTGCCCTTGTCTCCTGACCTGCAGAGAGGTCTGCAATCTGCAGTGGATATTTGTTTTGCCAACCCAGCAACATTTTCCCTTCTCTGGCAACAGCAACCACATGTTGCTTGGGAAACCTTTCCTCCCCATCTGCAAGGCTGACTCCAGCCCATATCCTAGAGGTGGGCATGTGACTCAGCTCTGCCAATCAGAGGCTTATATCCCCTGCCACAGTGATTGGTTCATGTGACTCAATTACAGCCAATGAGAATCAATTCTGGGGGTTTGGTCTGAACTTTGGGGAAGGGAGACTTTTTCTTTTCAGTGGTAGCTGAGAAGATAGGATGCCAGCCGCCTTGGGGGGCTGAGCCTCTCTGAGACACAGAAGAGGGCAGTGTGGGGTGATGGAGACAGGGAAGAAATATCCCAATGGCATTGCTTGAGCTCCCAGATCCAGCTGTACACAAAGCAAGTCTACTTTCTGGACTTAAGGGAGGTGTGGGCCAACTTTTGCCTAAGTCAGTTTGAGTAGTCTCTGTCACTTAGATGACTTACTTCCTCTTGCCTGCAGTCTGGCCATGTTGGCCCTGGGAGATGCGTTGGTAAAGCACCTGTCACCAGACTTCCAGTCTGAAGATCTTCCTCCAAGTGGTGACATCCAAGGCGCCCTTCATCCAAGGGCAGCCTTAGGAGGCAGAGTACTGACAGCAACAGAAACAGCTCTAGATAGCGTTACTGAGCACCAGGGCCATTGTCAGGTCCTGTAGTAAATAGTCATACGTCTATTTACTGATTTTGTCCTGTAACAACTCTACGAAGTAGATTCCATTATTAACTCCAGGCTGAGATTCAGTCCATCTACTCCCAGGCCAAATGTCCCAAATAACCAACTAGAGGCAAAGGGAAGGCCCCGGTTAACTACCAGATGAGCCTGCTTCCCACTCCATTTTGTCTCTTTTGTAGATGGATAGACTTGCTAGGAGGCAGACTCTTTCTAAGAACTGCTGAGCCTGGGCATTAGCAAACCCCTATCCCCACACTTCCCCATAGCACTGTCACCAACTTGAAGTGAAGAACTTTGGGCCAGCTTCTTTTGGCCTGGTCTTGGGGCTCAGCACCTAGGGCAGCACAGCCCTTCAAGATAGGCAAGTGGGTTGACCCACTGACCATGGCCATCTTTGCCATCTATGCTTATTTATTCATTCAACAAACATTTATTGAGTGCCAGCTATATGCCAGATCCCGTTCTTGAGCACTGGGGATATAACAACCCTGGGGGCAGTTTTGTCAGGGAGGCACACATTAAACAAATAATTGCACGTGCAATTATTTAATTACGAGTATGATAAGCAGTGAGAAGGAAAAGTTCAGGCTGTCATGAGAATGTGAAATAGAAGCACCTAAACCTGTTGGCTGACTGTCTAACTAAACAACTTTGATCATTTGGCAGGTATTTTTTATTGACCGCTCAGTGCTAGGCACTGTGGTGCTGAGTGCTGGGCAGAGTGGGGAACAAGGCCCAGCCCCTGCCTCCGAGGAGCTCACCGTGCACAACAAATACACCGTCTGACCAGCTGTCCCTCTGGCCTGCAGCCTGTGAGCAGCTGCAAGTTTACAGCTTTGACATCCACTTGAAAGAACAACTTCACGCCTGCTTCCACAGGTGACCGAATATATCTAACTGATGCCATTCACCTCATGTCCTTCTTACCATGTCTCTCTCTGACCCTCAATGACTTTTGCTGTCTAGGGTTGGGAAGGTTGGGACAAATGGTCACTGGGCCTACTGAGAAAGTTTTACTAGCCTCTGTGAAAATCGGGTCTTAGGTGAAAAATACAGATGGTCTCAGTGGGAGAAGAAGGCATCAGGAAAGAGAAGGGACTGGGTATTGAAACTCCCTGGGCTCCGCGGCTCCAGTGTGCTGGGGACAGGAGTTTGGCTTTGAGGGCAGGGCCTTTGTGATATTTCTGGCTGCCTGGCCCCAAGGGTGCAGACCAGTGTGTGGTGCCCAGCTCACCAAGGGGAACTTTCTGGATGGCTTTATTATTCAGAGCATATGATGCTTTGGCTCCAGCTGCTGGAGACAGTCAGCAATTCTGCAGAGCCGAGAATGGGGTTGTCACCAGCAGAGGGGAGCATGCGGTGGGTTCAGACATGGGAGGTCTGGTTCAGTCTTTTTTAGAGCCAGCCTCCCTACAGGACAGAGCCAGCCCAGTGGGCCCTGATCCAGGTCTGAAACGTGACAGCGTGGGGAGAAATGGCAAGGAAGGAGTGGCCTCTGTCCCCCTCTATCCCCCATGGGCTGAAGCACTGTGAGGGTGGGGAGTGTGGTTGACCCTTTTCTGTATCTCCAGAGCCTGACACCCTGGGACAGGTGTTCTTCGTCATCAGCATCATAGCTCCCATATGTTGAGGGCTTACCGTATGCCAGGCATTAGTTCATTTAATCCCCACAACAACTCCATGAGGTAGGTTCTACTATTATCCTCATTTTACAGGGAGCTGAGGCCCAAGATAGTGGAGCAGGATCCACACAGATTACAGAGCTGTGCTGTCCTGTCACGTCCCAATACGGGCCTCGGAGAGCAGAGACAGTCAGCCGAGTGGGCGCGTGGTGGGGAGTCCTGCACACGCCTGCCTGAGGGGGAGCCTGGAGCAGAAAGCAGTTAACTGACCTGGGACAAGCCTTCAACTTGGTACGGAGCCTTGACCATCTCGGTTCTGACAAGCGTGGAGTTAACTATTTGAGAGCATTTTGTCCTTTTACTAAGGCCTTACTTTATATCAACAGTAATAAGAGTAAGTAACCTATCCACCGAGGTCTTATTCCTTTTCAGTCATTGGGTCAACTGCTTTATGTATGTCGTTTCATTTAATCCTCACATTAACCTATGGAGTAGGTATTATCATCCTTCGGAGGAAAGAGACGTTAAATAACTTGGCCAAGGTCACAGCTAGTGAGTTACAGAGACAGGATTCAACCTTGCATGTATGGCTCCAAGACTTTCTGATTCTGCAGAGCATCAGACCTGGCTCAATTCCTGATTCCTCCATGAACCAACTGTGTGCCCTTGGCGAGTTGTTTCACTTCTCTGGGCCTCATTTTCCACATCTATAAAATGGGTAGGTTGGGCTAGATGATGTGTCAGGCTGCCTCCAGCCCTGATATAGACTTTGAACCCCTTGAGGTACATCACCTCTGCATCCCCAACACTTAGTGGAGGGTCTGACCCAGAGTGGGCACCAGGTCAGCATCTGGTGAACTAAATCTATCCTGATGGGGCCCCAGCTCCTAGCTCCACATGTAGTTGTCATTTCCAAATCTCTGCGTTTTATAGCCTGCCCCCACCTCTCATGGCCCAAAGTTCAAAATACTATAATTTATCCATTTGGGTTGTTTTTAATTTTTCCTTTAAAAAATGCTTCTATATATCTCTTAATGGACTAGAGTTTCTCTTGAGTATATATCCAGACACGGAGTTTTGGGATCATGGGGTATACATAAATTGCTCTCAAAAGATGTAGGAATTTACATTCCCACCAGCTGTGAGAGCTACCCTTTCCCTATATCCTTTCCAAAATTTGGGTTTGTTAGATTTTTAAAATTTTTGTCAGTTGGATGAATGTGAAATATATTTTAACTTTTCATAATGGAAATTTTCAAGTATTTACACAGTAGTAGAGAGAATACTATAATGAACTTACTTATGTACCTATCACTCACCTTCAACAATTACCAACTCCTTGTCAACTTTGTTCCCTTTCCATTCTACTACACATTATTTTCAACCAAATCCCAGATATCACACCATTTCATCTGTAAATATTTCAGCATATATATCTCTAAAAGATAAGGACTCCCCATTTTAAGCATAACCACAACACATCATCCAACACCTCCAAATGTCAACAATAATTTCTTAATATTATCAAATATTTGAGTCGGTGCTCACATTTATCCAATTACTCTATAATTTTTCTCTTTTTATACTTGTTTGAGTTAGGATTCAAACAAGGTTCATATACTGTGATTGGTTAACACTTAAATTTCTTTTAATCTATAGGTACCCCTCTACCTCCCTCTCTCTATTGTAGTATCTTGAAATTCATTTGTTAAAGAAATCAGTTGATTTTCCTGTTAGAGCTTCCCCCTGCTTGGCTGTTGCTTATTCCATCCTCGTGGTGTCATTTTGTGTCTTCCTCATCCCTGTGTTTCCTGTAAACTGGAGATGAGGTCAAGAACAGGGGTTGGCAAACTATGGCCCATAGGCTGAATCTGGCCCCCACCCTTTTTTGTAAACAGGATTTTACTGGAACACAGCCATGCCCATTTGTTTAGCTGTTGTCTACGGCTGCTTTTTGTGCTGCACCAGCAGAGTTGAATAGTTGCAACTGAGACCTTGTAGCCTGCAAAGTTTAAAATATTTATTACCTGGTCCGTTAGCGAGAAAGTTTGCCAGCCCCTGCTCTAAAGGCTTGATCAGATTCCTGCTTGATTTGGGGGGCATGATTTCTTCATAGGAGGTGGTGTTTAATTCCATCAAGAGCCCATTATGTCTAGTTGTTTCTCTTTTTGTAATATTATTAGTTAAATCAAGTCATTCATAAGGAGTTGCAAAATGGTGATATTCTGAGTCAATCCTTCTTCATTCCTTTTCATTTTATTTGTTAGAATGCTTCTGTAAAAAGCAGCTTCCTCTCATTTACTATTTGGTTGCCTGAGGCACAGTTCTTACAGGAAAGACAGAATAAAATCTTAATTGTTTCCCTTTATTTACTAGTTGTCGAAATAATGAGTTGATTTCCTAACGTCTTCCAAAGATGATCACTGAGGTTTTTTGTTTATGTTTAAAATATCATTATGAACTCAAGGCTTTAAATATATCTGATGTTTTTCAACTCATTGCAGTTATTTTCTCTTTTTTTCTTCTTTCAGTATTATTTTTGATGTGCAAGCAAAAAGTTTGAGGTTCCTATGGTAGACCGTGACAGACGCATGTATACGTGCTCCACCGCTCATGTTGGTACAGCTCGGCTGACAGGCTTTTGCTCTGAGACTCCGGTCCATCCGTAAGGTCATCAGTTGGGGCATTTCTGTAGCTGGCATTAGATTTCTCAGAAATCTAGTCCAGGTAGCTCTGCACCAGGACCAGGCTCATTCCTGTGCACAGCCATTCCCCTAACATGAGTGGAAAAAATGTCAGACCTGCAGGTCCCTCCTGGCATGTTTCCAATTGTTTTTTTTATTGAGGTCATATTGGTTTATAACATTGTGTAATGTCAGGTGTACATGATTATATATCAGTTTCTGTATAGACTGCGTCACCATACACATGTGCCCCTTTACCCCTTTCAGCCACCCCCACCCACTTCCCCTCTGGTAACCATTAATCTGTTCTCTTTATCCATGTGTTTGTTTATCTTCCACATATGAGTGAAATCATACGGTGTTTGTCTTTCTCTGTCTGGCTTATTTCGCTTAACATAATACTCTCAGGGTCCATCCGTGTTGTTGCAAATGGAACGATTTTGTCTTTTCTTATGGCTGAGTCGTATTCCATTGTATGTATATATACCACATCTTGTTTATCCATTCATCAGTTGATGGGCATTTGGGTTGCTTCCACGTCTTGGCTATTGTGAATAATGCTGCAATGAACATAGGGGTGCACAGATCTCTTTGTATTGTTGATTTCATGTTCTTTGGATGAATACCCTGTAGTGGGATAGCTGGATCGTACGGTGTTTCTATTTTTAATTTTTTGAGAAATCTCCATACTGTTTTCCATAGTGGTGCAGTTATTTTCTTTACTGACACTCAAATTGTCCTGACTTTGGCCAATGGGCTTCTCTTTGGGTTGTCTCCTGAGTCCATTTGCCATGACTGTAGCTTCTTTGATTTGTGGCATTAAAAGGTAGTCTCAGTACATGTTGTACATTTTCTGCCCTGAAGCTAGAATCAGCTATTTATTTATTTTATTTTATTTATTTATTTATTTTTTTGGTGGGGAAGACCAGCCCTGAGCTAACATCTATCGCCAATCTTCCCCTTTTTGCTGAGGAGGAAGACTGGCCCTGGGCTAACATCGTGCTCATCTTCCTCTACTTTATATGGGACGCCGCCACGGCATGGCTGACAGGCAGTGCGTCGGCGGGCGCCCGGGATCCGAACTCGCGAACCCCAGGCTGCCAAGCGCGGACTAAACCGCTGCGCCACCGGGCCGGCCCCCAGCTATTTATTTTTTGAGGAGCCCTGGTTCCTTTCAGTGGGAAATAGTATTTAGAGACCACAGTCTGGGCGCTAAAGGTGCTCATTAAAGTGTTGGTCATTGTTTCTAGACCTGAAAATAGTCAGCAGAGTTAGGGAACATGGTGTTTGTTTCCAGACCAGCTACATCAAAAATTCATACTGCAACTTCCGACTCAGTTCCAGGATTATTATTGTAAGGTTTTTATTTAACTCCTTTCATCTTTCATTTGTATCTCTTTTCTTTCACATCAAAACTCCTGGGTCTCAACACCACCAACATAGTAACTCCTTTGCTTTATCCCACACTCCCACTCCAGCTGTCTCCGAATAACAGTCCCAGTGCTACCACTAACAATATGATGACTGAAAACAGGCAGCCCTTTTAAAAAGCCAGAGTAAAAATTTCTGAAAATGAAAGTGGAAAGGAATTCAGCAGGAAGTGTCTGTGCTGACCCCCTGTGACTGTGTGGCAGTTTGCGTTACTGCTGGAATTTTTAATACTATATTCTGTTGGTCAAGATTTGGTTCTTCAGTGTGATAAACTCTTAAAATCATAGCCCTTGCCTTCCAGGAATTTACACACATCTACAGAGGGAAAGACTCATGGGGTTACAGCAGTGTACACTTGTGGAAGGCTTCTTGGGTTGGTAACTCAAGTATGCTGGAGAGCTCCAGGCTTCATCTTCAGTTTCCCTCCCTAATACATAAGGATAAGGAAAAGAAGAAGAGATTTGCAAGAGGGGATCTTGGGCAAGTCATCTCTCCAAATCATTTCCTTATCTATTAAAAAAGAGGTGCAGGGATGGACTATATGCTAGCCACGGCAGCTTTCTTTCTGTTCTCCAAACACACCTGCCTCAGGGCCTTTGCACTTTCAGTTCCCAGTGCCTGGAACACTCTTGCTCCAGCTCTTCCAATGACTGGTTCTTATCATGACTCCTCTCAGCTTCAACATCACCACCTCAGAGAGGGCCTCACTGAGCACATAATCTGAAATAGCCACTGCTCCATTATTTTATCGTATCAGCCTGTTCCATTTCTTCATGGCATTATTACCTATCTAATCTGTTTACTTGCTTATGTCTACCTCCCCTTTCTTTAGAATGCAAATACAGTAAGAAGAGGGTCCTTGACTTCCTTGTTCACTGATGTATCCCTAGGACCTAAAATAGGCCTGGCACTTAATAGTTGCTGAATAACAATGCCTGTTGAATGAATGAATGCCTGCCAAATGAATGGATGGACTAGATCATCTCCAAAGTCCTTTTCAGCTCTAAATCCAACATACACTCAATAAACCGGCATGCACCGCATAACAATGTTTTGGTCAACGACAGACCACATATACGACGGTGGTCCCACATGATTAGTACCATACAGCCTAGGTGTGTGGTAGGCTATACCATCTAGGTGTGTGTTAGTACACTCCATGATGTTCACACACGACAAAATCGCCCACTGACGCATTTCTCAGACATATCCCTGTTGTTAAGTGATGCATGACTATAGTGACCGCAGACTCACATACAAGCATGAGTGTACTATTTACAAGATGTGGAAACTGAGGCATGAGTGACCTGCCAGAGGCTTCACAGAGAGGGAGGCGGGTGGTCCAGTAGCACCGTGTGGGAAGTCAAAAGCAGGAGACTCAGGTTTGTATCCTTACACCATCCTACTCTGTCTGCCTTCCTTCTGAGAGCTGTGTGAACTGGACAAGCCGTTTCACCCCTCCAAGGACAGTCTCTCCATTCAAAGAGAAGACACACTAATACCTCTGGTCTGAGGTTACTGTGAGATAATGGAGTTTTGTGAACTGAACAGCACCAGGCATTTTGCAGAATATTTGCCCTTTCTTTACTCCCAGGTCATGCCTGGGGTTGGGGGCAGGAGTGAGGATGGAAGCCCAGGCCCAGGGCTGTGGAGGAGGGGAGAGCCAGCTGGTTGCCAAGGTTTGTTTACTCACTTAAGTCCCTCCCCCCCACCCCCAAGCCTAGCTGCTCTCACCTGCGCAGGTAAAGAAGTAGGGGGAGTCTTGCTCAGCCAATGAACAGCGGTCATTCTCTTAAAGGCACCCAGCGGCTGGCAGGAAAACCAGTCAGGAGACCCAGAGAGCTCCCGGGCGGGTGCCAGGAGGCAGCTGTGCAAGCTAGGTGTAAGTAAGCCCTCCATGGCCACACCGTGACCCAGGGCCTGGTCACTCCATGTCCTGGAGGGTGCTTTCTTCAGAGAGGCCTCCTTCACCTTGCTCAGAGCCGGCTTTCCAGGAGGCTCCCACGCCTAGCTGCCCTGGCAGACACCCAAGGAGGAAAGGCAGCGTGGCCTTGGCAGCTGCCCGCCAGGGTGAAGCCATTTCCCTGTCCTGACCCCCTTCAGCAACCCTGGTGAGTCCTGGCACTCTGGGCTTCTTGGACTTCAGCACAGCAGGGTGTGGTAGGAAGATCCCTCTCTTGAGGGGCAGAAACCTTGGGTGCTGCTTCCAGCCCTGCTGTGTGACCTTGAGCTAGTCACTCCAGCTCTCTGAGCCTCACGTTCCCCATCTGGGAAAATGAGGAGCTCAAACTTCCACGTCAGCTTTCCCCTTTTATTATTTTCCGCTGTCCCCCTCCTTGTTTTGAAAGATTTTTGTCTGCCAAGCTGTACCTGTTACATAATAAGTTGTTAATTGGTTTTTCCACTTCTGTGTTAATTGGGGCCCTATGACAGCCAATTCGTGTTTTCTGGTCAGCAAGAGCAAACCATTGCGTTACCACTGAGCTGATGTAAGTTTAACCAAAAGCAAAGAAAAGTGGTGTTTCAGTCTGTCTATGAGAGCTTATCTAGAGTCAATGTTTGATTTTTTTTTTTTTTTTTTTTTTGTGAGGAAGACCAGCCCTGAGCTAACATCCGTAACCAATCCTCCTCTTTTTGCTGAGGAAGACTGGCCCTGGGCTAACATCCTGCCCATCTTCCTCTACTTTATATGGGACGCCGCCACGGCATGGCTGACAGGCAGTGCATCCGCGGGCGCCCGGGATCTGAACCTGCAAACCCCAGGCTGCCAAGCGTGGACTAAACTGCTGCGCCACCGGGCGGCCCCTGATTTTCATTTGGCCTTTTGAAATACGAGAAATAGGCCACTTGTGAGTAATTTCCAGAGAATGGGGGCTGTAGGTGGGAGCCCCTAGATCTGGCTTGCATGGTATATGAGGGTACCAGGCAGGAATACTCCCTTCACACCCCAAGCCCAGCTTTTGTCTCTACAATACGTGGGATGCGTTCTTGAAAGTGGGGTCCTTTGGCCTGAAAACTTCCTCTATGGGGCTGGACTGCTCCTAGGAGTTCCCACACTGGGTTCATCCCCGTCTGACTGAGGTGGGAATCCTGGATGGGGGAGCTGAGATGTGTCTCAGGCATCTGCTAGGGAGTGGCTGGGGGTTGGGGGAGGGGGTGAAGGGAGGTGATAAGAACAGGTAGGTGTGAACGAAGGGCCCGCAGGCCAGGAGTATATAGTGGACACAGCTTGTGCCGGGAATCAGGAGGCAGGACTAGTCAGCACTGACTAGCTCTGTAACCTCAGGCAAGTTGTCTAACCTCTTTGAACCTCAGTTTTCCCATGTGTAAAATGGGAATTGTAATCTTGGCTATGCTTGCCTACCAGGATTATCCTTAGGGCCAAATACAATAGTGTATTTCATGGAAGCTTCGAGTCCACAACTTTTAAAATGTTTTCCAAATTCAAAGATTGAAAAAAACATAAACATGCATTTTAGAATCAGTGAAATAGAGTAATGAATGTTTTATAAAATGTGACCTCCTTGATGAAGAATTATTTCGATTATGATGGAATCATGGCCACTTGTTTAAGTTCTTCCACTTTTCTAAAATACCATTTATTGGGACTTTTTGAAATGTAGACTCATAAAAACAAAAAGCGGGAGAAAACAGCTCACTGAGTCATGGTATTTTCTAATGATCCTGGAACTGAAACCCAGGTCTGGAAAGTGGCGCTCATGCATGAGGAGGTATAATATGTGGTTAGAGTGGGCACTTTGGAGTCAGATCATCTTGGGTTCAAACATAGGCTATAAGACCTACTGGTGACTTTGGGTGTAAGTCGTTTTCTATGACTCAGTCTCCTACATTCTAAAATGGGGGGGGGGTGTCAAAAGTGCTGGCTACATGGTAGCCCTTGTTGTTGTTAAGTTGGAGTTCGGCTTAGAACAGGGACTCAGAACCCGCATACATGCTCCACTAGAGATGCCCAGATCCGGAGGCTCTGGCTCCCTGGAGACTCAGGTGGGCTGGATGAACTGATTCAGGGCAAGATGCCCGGGTCAGTTTCTCCATCTGTGAAACGGGGTCTCTCACACCCCTGCCACCATCTGGGGCCATAGGAGGCTCCAAGGAGATGCTGGATGAGCAAGTGCCTGGGAACCAGTCCATTCCCCTGAGTGCAGGGGCTCCTTGCTTCAGGGGCCAGTCAAGGTACCAAGCCCCTTCCATTCAGTCGTTTGAGCTTCCTCGCCCTGTTCTCCCATCTCCTGCAGCTCCCCACTGAGCAAATCAATCTCAGGGAATGCTGGTTCAAGGGTTGCGATGGTGCCCTGCACCCCGCCCCCCCTGCCCCCAGCAAGACTGCGGGAGAATGAGGTGGAGGGAGAGCTAGGACAGAAGTTTCCCAGGAACAGGAAAGGTAGCCACTCTTGCCCAGGTTTTGGGCAGATGGCATGTGAGAGTGTGTATGTACATGCGTATGTGTGCACATGAGCTAACGAAATTCAAGTTGAAAATTCTAAGGCTGTGAGAGCCCCCGAGAGGTTCTGTTAGCCAGCCCCATGCTCTGGCCAGGCTTCTTTTCTAACCAACACTAGAAGGTTGCAGCTGCACCCCAGGGAAGCCTCCTGAACATCTTTCCTTGGTAACCAGCCCTGGCATCTCAAAATCCTCCCAAGGGTATATGCAGGGTGTGTGTGAGCATGTCTGAGGGCCTTGGATGTCTGAGTTAGGGTGTCCATGGACACCAAGCACCCAAACCTTGCAGAAAAATAAGTTTGAGGTGGATGGACTGGGGTGCAGTGGGGGTTGGGGGTTCCTCCAGTCACCACAAAGCTTAGAAGCACTTTGTGGAGGAGCTACATTTATGGAGCACCTACCATGATCTGATGATTGTCCTGGGTGTTTTCAATTCATTACTTCATTTAATCCTCACAGTAGCCCATTTTATTATTCCCATTTTACAGACAAGAGCTCTGAGGCTGAGAGAGGCTACAAATCTTGAATAAGATTGCTCAGCTAACAAATGGCAGAACTCTGATTCGGATTTTTGTATGTTTAAACCCGGAGCCTGGGCTCTTACCCATTCCACCAGAATTTGCAAATTAGACCAAATACTAAAGTCCCCAGATGCATTTTGTTTGGTGTACACAGTGTTTTGTTTTTAACATTTAAAAATTTAGATGCCAACATTTGAAAATGGGGCTATTTAATGTAAAAATCTAGATTCTGACTTCTCTTTAAAAATCAGAAGGAAGAGGGGCCGCCCGGTGGCGCAGCGGTTTAGTCCGGGCTTGGCAGCCCGGGGTTCGTGAGTTCGGATCCCGGGCGCCCGCCGACGCACTGCCTGTCAGCCATGCCGTGGCGGCGTCCCATATAAAGTAGAGGAAGATGGGCACGGATGTTAGCCCAGGGCCAGTCTTCCTCAGCAAAAAGGGGAAGATTGGCAACAGATGTTAGCTCAGGGCTGGTCTTCCCCACAAAAAAAAAAAAAAAAAATCAGAAGGAAGATATGACACTATTGGTCCGCGTTCTCATATGCCAACAATCAACTTGAACTAATTATCAGCTGCTGCCTTTAAACAGGGCATGAGACCTCTAATTTGCCACAGTCCCCACCATCCTCTACTACTCCACCCAACTCACTTTTTTGTTTATGATACCAGCCTGGACCCGCAAGCCTATGGAGACCTGGGCCCTTGTCCTAGCACTTGAATTGGCTGTGACTTTAAGTAAGTTATGGCACCTGTCTGGGCTTTAGCTGTAACCTGGGCTAGTTAACACTCTGAAATAACTTTCTAAGTGGCTTTCTATACTGCTTAGAGGAGAAAACACAGGTCTCCAACATATCCACATGTTGGGCACCTGGATGTGTCTGATCTGAGTCTGTGTAAATTACATCAGGAGTGGCCGATGTTACTTTTTGTCATCATCATTCCACTGCACTGCATGTGTGATGTTCCTCATGACACGAGACATTTGGGGACAGGTAGGGCCTGGTGGTGATGCCCATTTCCAATACTTTGGTCAAAGAGTCTGATGTCGACGCACCTCTGTTCCTCTGTTTCAGGAAGCCTGATTGAGATTTCAGCATCTCAGTATCCTATTCTGACCCCATTTTTGCTATTGGGTGCACGAGAGAAAATCTACAGCCCAGCTGAGAATGTTCTCTCTTTCTCTGTTACACACACACACACACACACACACACACACATACATATATATATATATATATATGGGTCAGAAATAGCCATGCTTTATAGGTCATCTAGCTAGTGTCTTATTTGGGTTTCTGAGATCAGCTCTTTAGAGCCACGGACTAGTAGAGATGGAAATGTGTAGATCATCTCGTCCAATAATAGCAAATACATTTCACTTCAGTTGCTAATTTCAGTCCATTGGGGGAGTGTTGAAAAGGCTTCTGAAGCTACACAGGGGCACAGAATGATCATACACTGAGATCTGGACACACTGTGGGCATGGCAAGGGTTGTAGCAGTACTTATGCCAGGAATTACACAGATATGAAAACTGGCCTGGGAAGGGGAGGTGACTCGCCCAAAGTCACTCAGCAACACATGGGAGAGTCTGATCCAGGAGCAGAGTCTCTCTTGACCTTGAAGCCACCGTTGCTTCTACTATATTAGCTCAGAGAAGAAAACTGAGACTGGGAGGAAAAATGAGAAGCAAGACTAGGACCCAGGAGTCCTGCTCCCCCAAGAAGCCTGGCCGGAGTTGGGGCTAAGGAATTCAGTTCTGTCCCACTAGGCTGAGCTCTGCCAGCCTGGCCTGTTGGCTTGTGCTCCATTTCTCCAAGTCCCTTTGCTCCTGCCCCAGTTTCCTGTCTCATTTTCCTCAGGCTCAGACAGTGTACATTGGAGCACGGGGCCTCCAGGGATGCTAGGCCCTACATACCCTCTTTTGGCCGGCTTCAACAGGCTCCCCAGGCCCCTCTGTTCTGGAAGAGAAGTCCTAGGACAGGGGTTCTTAATCTTATTGATGCCATGGACTCCTCTGGCAATCTGGTGAAGCCTATGGACCCCTCCTCAGAAAGTTTTTAAATGCATAAAATAAAATACATACGACTACAAAGGAAACCAATCATACTGAAATACAGTTATCAAGATATTTAAAAAATTTTTTATGATATAATAATATGTACTTCTTTATAGACATTAAAAATGAGATCTGGCAGCTAATATAATAACTATAATATCTGTAATTTCTCTTGGTGACACAGTCACAGGAACTGTCAATATTACTGTGGTCACTGCCTACATTCATAATGCAACAAAGTATTTAACTTGAGTTAGAGGTTAGTGAAAATAAAGATGAAAGTTTTTACATCCAAGTTCAGAGACACCCTGAATTTTCTCTGTGGATCCAGGCTGAGAATCTTTCACTCCGGGATGTTCAAGAAGGAGTTGGCTGGTCCAGTGGTTTGCAAACTGGGGGCCATGGAACCCTGGGGTTTCTGGAAGTATTATGGGGGCTGCCAAATGGTAGGGGCAAGCAGGACAACTGTCCAAACAGATAGCCTCTGAATCCACCACGTCAGCCTGAGCAGGTTCTTTTTTATTTGAGTTCATTTTGGTGGTTCATATAAAATCCTTTGTCAAAAAGGGTTCACCTGTTTGTGTCTGAATGGCACAGCCAAAGCTGTACGCAGTGAAGGGTTGCTGGAGGCACGCTGCTGTTTGGTGACAGGTTGCCTGTGGAGGCCCAGAGGCAGCGGAGGTGGGGGGCGCTGGGGGGAGGAGTAGGGGCCAAGAGTCAGGAGACCTGAATTCGAGGTCCTAGTTCTGCCATTCCCTCAGGTTTCTCATCTCCAAAACAGAGACAGTGATACATGGGTGTTGAGAGGACCAAATGAAAGAAAGCTTTAAGAAATAAATATAAAGAACTGTTGAAGAGATTTTAATGTATTTGTCTCTAAACCTGAGACCCTTTTCTCAGCTCTCCCTTGGGGTCTTTCCATACCAACAACAAGTAGTCCCTCTATCCCACGATGTGTAATCCCAGTTGCCCGGCACAGTGATGCAGTCAGATTTGTGGTTGAACAGCCAATCGATCAGTCACCCAGTCTGCCAGTTGACCTCCTAAATACCTCCTCTTTGCTGTCCCTACTGCCACGCCGTTATCTCTGGCCTGCATTTCTCGAACAGTCCCCAGTCTCTCTGTCTGCTCTAGTCTGCCTGCCATGGAGCTCAGACACGTTCTGACCGTGTCCTCCTCCTGCTTCAAGGCCTGTGGTGTCTCCTCACTGCACACAAGGCCAAGTCCAGCCTCCAGAGCGTGGCAGCCCAGACTCCACAGGACCTGCCTCCAGCCCTCCCCCACTCTCCCTATCCCCAGCATCCCTTCCTCCTCTTGCAGGGAGGCTGCTGCCCTCCTGTTGCTGGAGTCTTCCGTGCCTTCTGCATGAGTCCAGACAATAGTGCAAGCCCTGGGAGCTGTGGGAAGAAGAGATGATTCGGGAAACTGGGAATGCTTCTCTCCCAGATGCTGTCATGGTGGGCAGGGGGAAGCTGAACATGCAGAGAGCTCAGAGGAGTTCTGGTGATGGGGACAGGGGACAGGTGTGGCTCTGCTCTCCGTCTGGGCCAGACGGGTTATTTTCAGAGACCAGCCAGTAATGTTGGAAAGAGCCGGGAGCACCTGCACAGTCAGGAAGAGTCTACCATTTGCTATGCTTACTCGAACCAGAGACAGGAACTGGGTCACTAGGAACAGAATACGGCCAAGCAATGAGGAATTCATAGAATCTCTGATTCTTAGAATGTCAGAGCTAGAAGGGACCATGTGGATCTTTTCTCTGGTCTAACTCCTTGCTGCTTCAGACAGAAAAGTAAAGCCCAGAAAAGGGGAATGACTTGGTCAAGGTCACACGAGTTTGAGGCAGAGCCTGGACTGGAGCCAACATGATTTTCTTTCCAATCTCCGTGTTCCGGGCTCTGGCCTCTGGACTCCCACCGGGAGACTGAATAGCTGGTTCAGGATTGATTTACCAACAATGGGTTAATGTGTCACTTCTGGGCAATGCAATGCTGGCTCTTACCAGGGGTTGTCAACACCTTGACCCAAAGGTCCCCGGCTGGGGGACAGTGACAGGTTACAAGTGTGCTAAGATATAGAGCCCTCAGGTCTCAAGTAGCCAAGTGGAGCTGGGGGACAGACTCTGATGGGACAGTCACCTGCAGGCCTCAAACAGCCTCATTAGTTTAGCCTCGGGAGGCATCCAAATGTGATGGGAAAAGTGAGGAAGCACTGCCTTAACCCCAAAGCATGAGTAGTTTTAGGGGTGGTGTGGGCAAAGGTTGGGAGAGAAAGAATCTAAAGACACAGGTTCTAGTTCAAGCTGTACTATTTCCTTCTGGATTATATTTTCTGGGGGAAAAAATAACAGGAGACAAAATAAGAGGTACTATCCACTGAGCTTCATTTTATCTTTCATACAGTTCTATAAGTGGGTACTATTTTCAACTCCATTACACAATGAGGAAACTGAGTCAGGGAAATTAAGGGACTTAGCCAAGATCCCAGAACTGGGAAGTGGTGGGGCTAGGATTAGAACCCAAGTCTGTCTTTCTCTGGATTCTGTGCTCTCACCTACTCTGCCATATGGACTTGTTTGGGGACTAATAGGAGAGAAAGATTTGGGGTCTTTCAGCCCTGCTTTCCTGACATCAGAGCTGCTGATTCTCCATCCACCTCAGATTACAGGGGGGCCTTCAGCAGGAGGCAAGCAGGCGGTAGGGTCCTAAAGACCCCTAAGAAGTAAGGACTACCCCCCACCCTTGCTTTCATGGGTGTGAGATTATCAGCAGGACTTCGAGTGGATATTTTGCATGGAGAGAACCATGATCCTCCGGGAGGAGAGCCCCCAGCCCTCGGGGAGGGAAGAGTGGTGAGATATCATTGGCTGCTGCACTAGCTCTGAAACTCATAGAAATAAGGCACCTTGTTCGCCATGCTGAACCTCCCTTAAATAATAACTCCTATTTACAGATCCAGTGACGCTGCCAAGTAGTCTTGGCACATTGGCTCACTTTAATCTTCACAACAGCACTATCTTGAGTAGCTCCTATTATTATCATCTCCACTTTCCAGATGAGGAATCTAAAGCTCTGAGAGTTCATGTAAACTGTCCAAGGCCACACAGTTGGTAACAGGAGAACAGGGATTTAAACTCAGGTCTACTTGACACCCAAGCCCATGATGCTCTTGACCATTATGTTATAGTGCAGTCTGGCAGAGTGGGGAAAAGCAGTGATCTGGTTCTGGATTCAAGACCCAGATAGGTCACTGACTTCTTAGTGGGCCTTAGTCAGGGAACCTTTGGGAAAGTCTTCTTTGGGTCCAATATCGAGGACTATAGAAAGGTGATTCCTTTTCTGCCTGTAGTTTGAGATTAGGAAAGTGAAAGCAATACAAACTGTTATCCATTTATTCAAATGGTGTCTATTCAGAACTTAAAGCAAGGCAGGCCCTGGCACTACAGAGAGGAATAAGGCATAGTTCCTGCCCACTGAAAAATATAACATAAATGTTAGGTGAGCAAGTGTCTTTTATCTCCAATAATTATGGACTAGCTTGTCGAAGACCAACCGTCCCACTGAGAATTGTTAAAAGAGCTGAACAAAATAAATTTGTGTGTGCGCTTGTGTGTATTTGAAGGCATTAGAGAACTATCAAAGCAAAAAGGGTCTGAGGGGCCAAGATTCCAGAGAAAGGGGAAATGCAGAGAGGTAAGCCCCATATTCAGCTGCCACTTTACCCTTCAAGGCATATGCAGTTTCTCAAGAGACAGTTAAGAAGCTGAGCAGAGCATCTGGAGGTGTTATGAAGCTGGAGTATAAAAATAGGGTTTCAAGGGGCCGCCTGGTGGCGCAGCGGTTTAGTCCGCGCTTGGCAGCCCAGGGTTCGCGAGTTCGGATCCCGGGCGCCTGCCGACGCACTGCCTGTCAGCCATGCCGTGGCGGCGTCCCATATAAAGTAGAGGAAGATGGGCACGGATGTTAGCCCAGGGCCAGTCTTCCTCAGCAAAAAGGGGAGGATTAGCAATGGATGTTAGCTCAGGGCTGGTCTTCCCCACAAAAAAAAAAAAAAAAAAATAGGGTTTCAAGATCCACCATAGAGGAGTATTCCTGATAAACACCCCAGGCTTTCAAATGGAACCCCCAAAGGGCTATACCGTATGAGTAGAGGTGAATTAGAAATAGACCAGCCCCAACAAGACTGAAGACTAGCATCTAATTAATTCAATCCCTTATAGGTCTTAGGTTTAAATGCCTGCCAGAAGCAAAAATAAAAATCTCTCTGAAGGAAGATAATGTCATTCAGGACCTCAAATTTTCCTATAATTTTTTCATACACAATATCTGGCATTCCAGCAAAACTTACCTGACATCTCAGTAGACAAGACCAAATGGCTGAAAACCAAGAGGAAAAATAGACAATAGAAATAGACCCACAGAAGATCCAGATATTGGCATTATAAGACATGGACTTTAAAACATATATAATTAATATATTCAAGAAATTATGTGACAAGATGGAGAATTTCAGCAGAGAACTAAAATCTATTAAGGAGAATCAAATGATAATTCTAGGCCTGAGCCTCTAAGCCTCAAGAGGTCTTGCATTTTCAGCAATCACACTTTTGGAACCCAGCTGTCATGTAAAAAAAAATTGAGGCTATTCTGCTGGAGTCCTATGGAGAGAGAGGCATAGCCACTGGCCAGCAGCAACCACCAGATAGATGAGTAAGGCCTGGATCTGCCTGGCTCCAACCAGAAGAGAGAAACCACACAGCACTTTGAACAGGGAAAGTTTAATATAAAGAATTATTTATTATAACAGGGAGTTAGAGTAACAAGGGGCTGACTAATAAGAAGTAAAAAGAACTCCAAAGAATATAGGAGTAGCAGGTATAAGGAGCAACCACTATTCCTAGGGCTGACATAGAGTACCCCAGGAAGAGCTCCTAGGGCTGAGATCTGGATCTCATTGGAAAAGACATGGCTGTGGCCCACTAAATGTCAGAGAAGTTGCTGTAGTACCATGCCAGGCCAGTGGACTTCATAGAAATCATCCTCTGAAAGTTGCTGGAAATGTGCCTTCTTAGGTACCAGAAAAGCCATTCATAGGGAAATGTATCCCCAGAGACACATTGCTACAAAATCATGGGGATTCCTGGAGAAGCTACTGGCGGCCAGGTGCTGCTGGCTGCTGGGCACTGCAGGAGCCTGATGCTGGAGAAGCCATCCACTGCAGGAGCTGGGCATGGGGGACACATACACACTGCAGGAGCCTGGTGAGCTGGCACACTGAAACCAGGGAGCAAAAGCCCCTTTTTACTTTAATGTTTCTCCAACTCCCTCTACTGACAAAACTGAGCATCCTGCTAGCTGGCAAAGGAAAAGGATATTTAAAGGGCCCAGATCCATTTACCTGAAGCAGGCAAAAAGGGTAAACAGCATAGGCCACCTTGGACGATCCAGCCCCAGTCAATCTGCATGACTACAACCCCATGAGTGACCTTAGGTGAGACTGGCAGCACTATCTAGCTGAGCCCAGCCCAAATGCCAACTCTCAGAATTATGAGCAAATAAATGTTGGTGTTTTTAAGCCCTAAGTTTTGGGGTGGTTTGTTTACACAAAATATTGTAATACCAATGTTGCAAGCAAGCTGGATTGTTTTCCATTTCCCACTCTTGAGACTTTCCTTGTTTGCGCTGTTCCCTCTGCCCAAAGTGACATTCTTGGCCCTCTCTGCCTGATGGACATATTTTCCTGCGACTCCTTAATTAATTAATGTTTTACTGACCTATGGCACATATGTAGAAAAGTACGCAAGTCACAAATGTACAGCTTGATACATTTTCACCAAGTGCTTATCCTGTGTAACCTACAGCCAGATGCCCCTCCCCCCCGCTCCTTTCCAGTCACTAGCCATCCCCCCACGGGTAAGCACTGTCCTGACTTCTTATACCATGGTGAGTTTTGTACTTTACATCAATGGATCATACAGTATGTTCTCTTTTGTGTCTGACTTCTTTTGCTCAACATTTTATTTGTGAGATTCATCCACATTGCTATGTGTAGCTACAGTTTATTTTCATCGCTGTATAGTTTTCAACTTTGTCAATATATCACAATTTATTTATCCATTCTGTTGATGGATATTCAGGTTGTTTCCAGTTTGGAACTATTATGGAAAGTGCTGCTTGCACATGCCTTTTGGTGAACATATATATGTATGCATTCCTGTTGCTTATTCTCAGGAGTAGAATTACTGGGTTATGGAGCAATCTGATAGTATATTAAAACTTTTTAAAAATCAAAATATAAAATGACATGCATAAATTAACAAAAACCGTGAAAGAAGAAAACAAATGTGCATGCATGGAGTAAAAAAATATTAGAAGAGAAAAATAAAATGTTGACATGCTTTATGGGTGAGATAGGATTGATTTTTCCTTTTGATATTCTTTCCCAATAATTGTGTAATGATCATAAATTACTTTTATAATCAAAGGAAACATTCAATCTTATTGCTCTCCAAAATCTTGCTCAAATGCTACCTCCTTCCAAGTAGCCTTACCATAGCCAGATGCCCGTAGCCAGCCAACGTCTGTCTTCATTTTGACACCCGCTAGAGCAAAGACGCACTGCAGCAGGAGCACAGTACCTCGTCTCGAGAAGGTGCTCTCAAAATGTCCGATCATTTCCCTGCAGTCATAGAAATTTCAGCAGCAGCTCACACTTCTCCAAAGAGCACTCCGACTTGCCAGTAAGAGAGGCAGGAATATGAACCCAGATTACTGTCTCCATTTTCAACTTGAAAACACCTGATATTGAAAGAGGTTAAGCAACAGGTCCATTGTCACTCAGCAAATCATTGGTAGAGGCATTCTAAGCAGCTCCTTCAAGAAAGAGGAATCTGGTGCAATAGACATCATCCACCAAGTATATTCTAAACAGAGCAGAGAGGCAGAGGTGGAGACGAAGAAAAAAGTCAACATTTGGAAACCTCAGCTGTGCGTTGCCGGCTGCGTAACTTTGAGCAAGTGAGTTTACCTCTCTGGAGGGATGAAAGTGGACGAACTTCCAGGAATGGCAAATAGGGTTCGACTCTGATTAGGTGGTGGTGGCTGCCTGAAGGGTATGTTGAGAAAAACTCTGAGGACGAGTCCAGGCTTAGTGGGGAGAGTACTGTGACTGATTAATAATTTCTGCCATGATCAGGGGACTTGAAATTAGTGTTATGTTTATTAGATATTTGTCTGTCCTGGACAGATTGCTCTTCAAGGTCCTTTCCAGCCCTATGTTGGGGGTCCCCAGGTTTAGATCTATTCCTGGGTCTGGTGGGCATACTATTCATCCCATCAGCAATCCTCTTAATTCCAAAAGGGAAGGAATTTTAATTATCTTCTAAAACTGTAGACTTTGTCTCCAGCAATGTATGTGATATATATTTAAATAATCTGTAAGACTCTCACAGATCCTTAGAGATGAAAATGTCTGAATACAAAGTAGTAAGTACATAATCGTAATTATTCTTTTGAGGTAAATCATATTATTACAATTACCATACTCGACGGCCTTTCCTGTCTGCTCATTGCCGTTGCCTCAGGTTGAAGTTGGTGCTGGAAGATGGATGTGCGTCCTGGTTGGTTGTAGTGGGCTGTGAAGTTAGTATTTGGATGGAGAGGGTGAATGTTCTGGGTACAGTCCCATGATCCCAGAGCACTCAGAGTCCCCAGGATTGGCTTCATCATTAACTCTGTCTGGACCCATCTAGAATGTTATGTGGCTTGGGATTTCTGGAGGAAGGTTGGCCTTTGTCTTATCTTTGAAACAAATATCCTAGAGCCGTCAGGAGAGTGGTCGGGGTGTTATTTGAACAATTTAAGTAACACATAAATTATATGTTGGCGGCTGCTGAAGGGACCCACGAACTGGATGACAGGTAAGTGTGTCACGTGAGTCTAGCAGAATAGCCAGGCTGTCAAAAACACAGGCTTTCAAATCAGAGTGCTATGAGTTTGAACATAGCTCTGACGTTTTTAAATGAGTTTGTACCAGTTACTTAACCTCTGTTTTCTCATCTGCAGAATGGGTTTAATAACAGTACCTACTTCAAAGGGTTATTGTCTTAGATAATTCATGAAAAGCACAAATGTCTGGCGAAGATTAAGCTTGCTCTACATAGGAAATATTATTATCTTAAAATTAATTAGTGCAGTGATTTCTAATTATAAATAAAATAAAACTTCAAAAATAAGAATTCAGCTTACGTAAATTTTATAGACATCAGTGCAGGGGCTGAAATGGTGAAGTTTTTGTTGTTGTTTTAGAAAGTAACAAAATACTCCTTTAAAAAAAGTTAGAAAATACAGATTGGCAAAAAGAACAAAATCAGTACTCAGAAGTAACCACTGTTAATCTTTTGGTGTATATCCTAATGACAATAATGTATATATATTAGAGCAGAAAAGGACATTTGACAATAGGATCATACCGGACATGCTGTTTTATAACCAGCTGTTTTTTCAATGAGTGAAGGGAAGTCTACAGGAAAATGTATTGGGCTTTTTTTGTTTGTTCTTTTTTTTATTGTAATAAAAGACATCTAACATAAAATTTACCATTTTTAAGTGTGCAGTTCAGTAGTGTTAAGTATATTGACATTGTTGTAAAACAGACCTCCAGAACTTTTTCATCTTGCAAATCTGAAGCTCTGTACTCATTAAACAACTCCCCCTTTCCCCCCTCCTCCAGCCCCTGGCACCACCATCTACTTTCTGTTTCTGTGAATTTGACTACTTTATATACCTCATATAAGTAGAATCATACAGTATCTATTGTTTTATGACTGGCTTATTTCACTTAGCATAATGTCCTCAAGGTTCATCCATGTCATAGCATGTGGCAGAACTTCCTTCCTTTTTAAGGCTGAATAATATTCTATTGTATGTGTAGACCACCTTTGTTTATCCATTCCTCCATTGATGGACATTTGGGTTGTTTCTACTTTTCGGCTATTGTGAGCAGTGCTGCTATGAGGGTGGGAATGCTAATATCTCTTCAAGACCCTGCTTTCAATTCCTTTGGATATATACCCAAAAGTGGGATTGCTGGATCATATGGTAGTTCTATTTTTAATTTTTTGAGGAAGTGACCTACTGTTTTCCATAGCGGTTATACCATTTTACATTCCCACCAACAGTGTACAAGAGTTCCAATTTCTCCACATCCTTGCCAACACTTGTTCTTTTCTTTCTTTTTTTTTTTTTCTGATAGTAGCCAATCCTAACGGGTGTGAGGTGAACAAATGTATTGTTTTAACACAATTCTAGGAGGAATGTTTAAAATCCTCAAAAGAAAAAACCCTTTTGATACTGAGAAGCATGGAATCTTCCTTTTTATATACAAATGACTAACAAACTGTTCTGAAAGTTATCAAATTTAATCTCATTAAACATATTCTGCTTTGTAGATTAGCCTCGCCGACCTCCATCACTCCAAATTTTAGCGTGTTTACTTATCAAAGGATAATTATTAGTTTTGTGATGCTGCAGCCAGTCAACCCTTGGTACTTGCTTTCTCCTTCTCAAAAACCAAGCTACCTCCAAATGTCTCTTTCTTTGATCTCCTCCAGCTTTTTCTCTCTTCCCCCTTGCCTGGTTCCCCACTCATGCCCTCTCCTCTTGAATGAGGTGTTCTCCGTTATTCCGGCTTTCCGGCTCTGCTCCAACCCCCCTCCCCTCAGCCCTCCACCTCAGAGGCCATGAAATTCCCCTGACCTCTTTCCACACTGGGTCCCAGGAACTCTCAGATCCTTGTCTCCAGCTGCAGGCCCTCCATTAACCTGTTCCAGGAACCTGGTCAGGGAGGTCCGTGTGTGTGTGTATGTGTGTGTGTGTGTGGTGTGATACTACAAGCTGCCATTCCCTTAGTGGTCTTAGTTCCCACGTGTGCATCTCACCACCCTGAATATCCCCCTATTGTGGAGATACATTCTTTTTCTCACAACCTGACCCCTACATGCCAGCCAGCGTCTAATCTGGACTCTCTGAGGAAATAGTGGGCTGTTACAACACCCACAGAAACACTGTCTTGGAGACTGTGCTGGCTCCAGTATACTGCCTTCCTAAAGGCTTTTCTTGAGCCCTTTAGAATATACATTATTTTTGCCCTAAATGCTGATCTTAGACACTGACCCCCTCATGAAATAGGACTCGACCATACCATTTTATCATTTTTTAAAATTGAGTTAAATTTAAAACAGTGTACTGTACAGATTTTAAGCCTGCAGTTTAGTGAGTTTTGACAAATGTAAAACCCTATGAATTACAAGATTTCGATACACAATAGCTAATTTAGAGAAATCTCGAGATTCCATAGACCTGTTGGAAAGAGTATGGAGTCTGGAGTCAAGAGACTTGGTTACCTAGTCAAGCCTCTGCCATTAGCCAGCTGTATGATTTGGGCAAGTGCCATGCCCTCTCTGGGCCTGGGTTTCCAGTCTGTATGGTGGGAAGGCTGACTCCAGGTGCCTCCTCCAGCTATAGGTCCACATGACACGACCGGTACTGAACAAGGGTCACACGAGACTTCCTGAAAGTATGCAGAGCTACTGTGTCCTGTGGACATTTGCAAAGTGAGTGCACCTCACCCGGATCCTTCCAGTCAAATTCCTGAAGAGAAACTGAAGAAATAATCAGTAATTTTAACAATGAACAAAGATGGCAGAAATCGGCCAAACCAAACCTTGCATCCTGTAGGGATGTACCAAATGCCTGCAAATAAACCCTTCTCAGATTTGTTTGCTCCAGTACATTGATGAAAGAAAATTCAGAAGGGATTAGCTTCAAATTCACAAGTACCAAAAACACACTGTTTGCCAAATAGGTTGAGTTTAGCAATTTTGCTGTTTGGAAGCTAATGTGCGTTGTTAAAAGAAGAAAGGGCTTGTCCAACAGAATGAGATGAATCCCTCACATTTATGTAGCATTTTCGCCTTTTCGAGGCCTCCTTGTCCATCTCTCATTTGGTCTACATATCAGCTCTATGGTGGAAAGCAGGACGGGGGTTACTCTCTCTCCTTTATTCAGGTGAGGATCCCGAGGCCTGGAAAGATGACGTAAATATTCTCAGTTCCCAGTGAGCCCACCCCTCTGAATTCTCAGCCCTGTGTCTTTGGGCTGGGCCCCACTGTCTCTTTTGCAAACCAACCAACCAACCTAGAGAACAGAGTACGAGCAGATCTACAAACAATAACAAGAAGAGCACTCATAGGTAGCAGGTAACAGTAACAGGCATTTACTGCCCTCCCACCAGGTATTAACACTTGTAATTCTCCTAACAGCCCAACAAGGGTTCTCCCTGTTTTATGGAAGAGGAAATGGAGGCACAGAGAGGGTTCATAGCTTGCTCAAGCTGACACAGCAAGTAGGTTGCAGAGCCAGAATTCCACCCAGGCCCTTTGCCATATGCTGATGATTAAAGAACTTCCTAAACAAAGCCAATCATTGGCAAGATGAGCAGCCCTGAGAGGCGGTTGAGGCCCCATTCTACTCATTTCAAGCGGAGTCGAGGTGATGGTGATCACTACCGAGTAACGTTTAGAGGGCAGCTAGGCTTAAAGCAGAGGGCAGGACCAAGCATCCTAGAAGCTCCCTTCTAACCAGAGATTATAGGACTTGGTGAAATCTCTCAAAGATTCCAGTCTTTCAGTTCAAGACAGTGACAAATCCTCCCGGCTCTTGAGCTTCCAGATTGAACATCCTCTCCCAGCCCATCCTGCCTGCCAATGGCACTGGATCAGTGAGCTGGAAGAATAGGTGGCTGTGCCTGGATCATCCTGGAAATCTGACAGCGTGGTCCTCAGCCCAGGGACCGGGGAGGAGGGACAGCGGAACACCAAATTACAGGATGTCTGCTGTGTGATTAAATCAGTGCACTGTGTGCAATGCTGTGGAGATGCAGCACGCCGGGCTCACTCCCGAGCCTGAGGCCCAGATGTTAGTCACAGAGCCACAGGGCGCCAAGGGCTCTCAGCAGCACCTCATCCAACCGCTGCATTTCACATGTGGGGATATGGAGGCCCAGAGAGGGGAAGCAAATTGCCAGAGGCCATATAGTATTGATTCAAGAAAATATTAAGCGCCTCCTGTGACAAGCACCATACTTGGGACTGGGAGTACTAAGGGTGAACAAAATAGTCACAAGCTCCAGTCTCACATGGTTTATACATTAGTGGAGGAAATGGGCGAAAAGCAGGTAAACACATAAAATCAGAGATTGTGATCTGTGCTACGAAGAACATGGAGTACTTCAGCCAAGTTGGTCAAGGAGGTCTCTCAGAGAAGGGGCCATTTAATCTGAGGCTTGAAGGAGGAGAACGGTATGGTGCTTGTGTGTTGGGGGGATGTGTTCCAGGCAGTGGGAACTCTGTGCCCTAGAGCCCCCAGCCTGGGGTGAGCTCCATGTGTTTGAGGATCTGGCACGCGACGAGGACAGGGGAGAGGAGCAGAGAGGGGACATCGGTGGTGGATGGAGTTTGGAGCACACGGGGTCCTGTGGGTTGAGGTGAGAGGTCTGGAGTTTATTCTCGTTGCAATACGAAGTCATTGGAGGGTTTTTTGCAGGAGAGTGGCAGACATGCTGTAATACTTCCTGCTTTTCCCAGGTGATGGGCTCCCTGGGAGCCCTGTCACCCTAGGGACTTGCAGAAAACACACCAGGCAGTGCTACCCATGCAAAATGATCTCTATGCACTTTATCCACATTAGGGAATTAGGTCACTCACATTGTTCGACGTCCCCTCTTCCTATCATGTGTCACAGATCGAGAGACTCAAGTGCTGTGGGACCCCGTGGGAACTGGCAAAACTCTCTGATCCATTGACTGTTGCTGGGATGGGCAGTCAAACAGCCTCATCAGCTTGCCACAGCCTTTCCCCACCTCATTCCTGTGACCAGCACTCATGCTCATTGCCATAGAGGTATGAAATGTTAGAAACTGTCATCAAGACTGCTAGGATGGGAAGAAACTTCCAAAACATTCAGACTTTTTTTTAAAAATGGGAAAACTGAAGTCCAGAGAAGAAAAGGAACATTTCTAGGTTCCATAGGAAGTAGGCTTAGAGCCAGACCTGGAAGGCAGACCTCTTCCTACATCCCCAATACCAGCCCCATCTGGTATTGCCCCAGCAAAAGGGAGGCCCCTTGGCAAACCTGAGTCAGTGTTTCTCGAAGGGAGTTCCACGGAATACCAGACTCAGATTTGCTCTATATCTTGTGAGTTTGGGGAATGCTGCAATCACTACCTCCTTCTTAGAGATTCACCATGAATAGTAAAGACCCTGAGACATCCTACAGCAAAACATTCACTTAACATTGCTTAACCCGGTTTCCCCAAATGATTAGATGATGGAATCCATCTCGGTGAACTATCGATTCACATTCTGGGGAATACTCCTTGGGAAGTACCACCCTGAGAAAAAATCCCCTGTCCACTGCCCCTGCCATTGTCTCACTATTATTCTTGCTATTATTACCTTTGAGGGCAGGGGCCATGGCTCATACTTGGGCTCATGTGATCACATCTTCCTCTAGGTGCCTTGCACAGTGCTGAGTCCTCAGGGACGATGACCCAGATCAATTAATCAACAAACACTGACAATGCCTGTGGACTCTGGATCTCTTGACTCTCCTGGCCTCATCTGAGATAAAGGGAAGCTCTAGTCTTTCCTCTCTCCTCTTCACCAAGGAAGATGCCTGGGGAAGCCTTGGCAGGGAAACTCATAAACATCCCTGAAGGTCACCAAATGCTAAAGCAGTCTTCCCTACCCTCTATCCTCTCTTTGAATCTGGACAAATCCCACTCCCCAATATTACATCCTAACTCAAGTTCAGCCACCTCCAGGAAGGCTTCCCTGACTACCTCTTCCCTGTCCCTCTGGCCTGTGCTCTTCTCTGCCTCCTGTTTAGTCTCCTGAACTTGTCTGTACCATGTGTTTAGTGACTGGCATGGCATCAGCCTGTGCAGGGATCTAAATGAGGGTAGTTGGCTGGGAGTAACAAACACCAGAGGAGGGGTGGGGCCTGGGGCTCGCTACTGTATGCTGGGCCCATCTAATCACAGTAATTCAATTAAAAAAAAATACTGTGTGGGTCAAATAAAACATGCCTGTGGGCTGAAATTAGCCAGCGGGCTGACAGCTTGCAACAGCTAGAATATGATTTGGAGGGAGAAGGCATTGCATTTGGAGTCTGTAGAGGTCCTGGAGCTGCCACCAATTAGCAGCGTGACTCCTGACAGGTACCTTGTCCTTCTGAGCCTCAGCTTCCTCATCTATAGATCAAGGTAACACTTGCTCTGCTTCCTTCATGGCATTTGAAGAATGTTCCCCTTGACTCTATGCTAACAACCACCACTCCCTTTAAAATAAGAGCAGACATTTATTCGGCACTTGCTGCTTGTCAGGCACCGTTCTAAATACCGCATGTATTAACTCACTTACTCCTCACAACAACCCTAAGAGGTAGGTGCTGTTATCATCTCCATTTTACAGATGGGAAAACTGAGGCAGAGGGGGGCAAAGGAACTCGCCCAAGGTTACGGAGCTGGTGGGTGGCAGAGCTGGGACTATAAAACCCTTTCACAAATACTGGTTCATTTAATGTTCTCAAAGACATGATGAATTTTATGAAGCAAGTATTTCCCTTTCGCCTATTTTATAGATGGAAACACTGAAGCTCAGAGAAGTGAAGTAACTTGCCTGATGTCACACAGCTAGGAAGTGGGCAAATCCAAGCCTGAACCCAACTCTTTTGACCCCAAACCCTTTGCCCCTTTTTCTGTGCCACAGGTAAAGGACAGATGAGTGGTCTGTGACGAAAACAGTGTGCTGGTGCAGGGAGTTTTGTTCCCTGGGGCAGAGAACCTTTCTTGCCCTTTATTGTTTCCACTCCAGCCCCTAGATCAGGGCTCTTCTGTCCCGGAGCTCAGTGCTTATGACTACTTAGTCACGTTGCCAGGAAAATTGCCTCCTGCCTTCATTGTGGCTGCTGATTTCCACCCGTCTCCATGAGCTTGGATGTTTCTTGACCCTGGAATGTTTCAATGTGGTTGCTTGTGTCTGTCCAACGGTGGGGCAGGGGAGGGGGGCATTCTCCGTGTGTGCTCTCCATGTCTCTTGTGGTATGGTGTAAGGGTCTGGAACGGAAGGGGTGGGACCTAGTGTTCTGATCTTGATTCTGCTGCCCTGGCATCCTGAAGCAAGTCACTGAACTTCTGTGGGGCTCAGTTCTTCAGCTGCCAACTGGGGACAATCATGTCTGTCCTGATTCCATGAAAGCCCTTTGGGAAATGCAGTGTAATACACATAGAAGGTGGGCTGCTGTGAGGTGAGGCATACCATAGGTGCTCAATAGATGACACTTAAGTGACTGCGAGGAGGGGATTTGCAATGATGTGGAGACAGCGCTCATAACAGAGAATTAAGGGTGGGAAAAAGCCAAACATAAAACTGCTGAATGTGCAATAGGATCTCAATTATGCAAAATATACAAAGAAAAAAGACTAGAAGAAAATACACCAAGATGTTGCCAGTGATTGCCTCTGGGTTGTGGGCTTATATGTCAGTTTTGCTTTGTTAGACTTAAAAAATACTTCTGTTTGCTAAGTTAGCACATTTTATTTTTATATTATATTTTAGCATTTAAAAGTATACATATAAAATTTGTATATAAAAATTTACATATTATAAATAATATGTTATTTATCATATTATCTATATTCCATATTATATGCATATATAACATATAATATATTTTATAAATATATAAAATTTAGCACTTGATCCTTGACAGTGTTGCTTTAGTTCCTAAAACATTGATGTGATCAGATGTGATCCTGCATTCATTCATTCATTCATTCACTCCTTTGTCAGGAAAACAGACTGAGGGCCTGCTGTGTAGAAGGCACCACTGATGATTACTACAGGGGACACTAAGAAGAATGGGGTACAGTCCCTGCCTTCAAGAAACACATTATAATCTAGATGGAAGATAAGGCATACCCATAAGTAACCATAACTGAGGGTAGAAAGAAAGTGAAAAATACTATATGCTTTAGGGATATTGCCACTAGGAGTTAAGAGTGGGGAGAAATCTATTCTAGCTGTGGAGATTAATTAAGATTTTGTGAAGAAGTTGGCATTTTATGCTGAGCCTTGAAGGACAAGTAGAATTCTGGACAAGAGGAAATGGAAAGGCATTATTGGCAATAATAAAAGTAATGAAAGGTAATATTTACTTAGCAGATACTATGTACCAGGCATTGTGCTATGAAATTACACACATTATCTCATTTAAGGCTCACTGAAGCTCTCTGGGGGAAACTGAGGCTTAGAGAGAGGTTAAATATTTTCCCAAAGTCACTAGATGGTCGAGCTGGGATTCATACTCAGGAACTCACTATGAACAGCTATGTTCCAGGGAGAGAAATAACATGAATTGAGGCAGGAAAACACGAGGTCAAGGGCAGATTAGACAGGGCAATTCCTGAAGGCAGAGAACATGTGTGTCTCGCTCACCTCTCCATGTCTAGGGCCTGGGCAGTGCCCGGCACACTGTAAGTGCTTAATCAATACCCGTTGGATGTAAGAAACAGTGAGTGATCCATGTTGCTGGAGCGTAGGCTGGAAGGCAGCAGGACAGGAAGGGGTGTGAATGCAGAGATTTTAAGCAGAGGCAGGGCCCATCAAAGTCCATCAAAGAGGCAGAGGCAGTGTGGTAGGCTGCATGGCAGGGAGGGGAACAATTGGTGGGGAAACCACTTGAGAAGTGCAGGAAGGCCAGGGAGGGTAGCGGGGCTGGGGGAAGAGGCTGTGTAGGTAGAACAGAAGAGAAAGAGGCCACAATGGTGCCTGTCTCTAACTCAGAGTGGTGAATGTGTTAAAAGTTAATTCTCTATCAGACCTTCTTCCTTGCAAATCCATCCTTTTATGAACCCCCTGGGGCAGCTTGGGCTGCCTCTGAGCCTACTTCCTGGTCTGTAAAATGAGGATAATCATACTGACAGAAAAGGGTTGCCTTGGGACTTAACTAGGTATTATGGGAACAGTCAGTACCCTATCCTACTCCTTACCCCCATCCCCTTACAGGTTAACTGTTGTTCGCATTTACTTCACAAGAGGAGTTGGAGGCTGAGCCTCCTCCCGTGAATTGAAGTAAATTTCTTGGCATGTGCCAGAAGGCCCAAGAGTCCTCAGAGTTTGGAAAAACACTCCCTGGCTGGCACGGTTTGTTTTGGCCAAGGCCCCTCCCTTGCTAACTCTGTCCACTCCTCCATGTCAGTATAAAGAGGCCTCACCACGCCCAGGAGCCCCTGATATCAGACGAAGATAAGTGATACAGCCCACGTTCTTCCAGAAACACAAAGTCCTTTGGAAAATCAAACTCAAGGAGGAATAAAACTGCACATCCAAGTGTGTTAAATTTTTCTTCCTAAGAAGCACAGATAACTTGAGGAACCAACTCCCTCTGTAACCTGTGCCCCCCAAAAAGAATAGTTGCATGGAAATTTTATCTTTCTTCACACTCATAAGCCAGGTGGGCAGGTATCACGCTTCCCATTTTGCGAAGGATGGAATGGAAGCCCAGGAAGGAGGCTGCCCAAAGTCTCTCACCAAAGCCGGAGATGGGACCCCAGTTATAAACCGGGTCTCCCAGCTCTCTAGTCCCTCATTTGGCCTCCTCTGTCTCTCTTTAGGAAGTTGTCAGCACCAGGAGAAACAAGCACATAATTAATTCCCAATAGGTATTTGGACCCACGTTATAATTTTTATTTTTAAAATTTTATTTTCTCACTCTATGTGTCTTTGAGTTTTAAGCACATCATGTGTTGAGGCCCTGGGCACAGCACAAGATAGTCTGAGCCTTGTCTCTTTTTGCCTAAAGTTTATCTTGTCTTACCTCTTTTTCTGGCCTGAGATCACCTATTGCTTAATTACTTGGTCGCCCCAATTTGAGTCTACCTTTTGGAGAGACTGGATTCAACTTGTTTAGTATCTTCCCTAGGCCTGTGTATTTGATGGATTCTCCATAAACACTTGTGGATATGGCAGTGGAGGGAAGAGAGGCAGGCCTTCTAGTGTGGTGTGGTGGGTAAGAACAAGGCCTGACGGGTTACACTGTCCTGAAAAAGCCCACTCTGACAGTCAGCTGCTGCCTCTGACCCCAGACACCCATGTCACTTTCTTTTCTGAACTTCAGTTGCTTTCCTTTGATAATAACAGCTCAGGGCCTAGTCTGGTGCCTGGAACATGGTAGGGACTTAATAGATATTTGTGGAAAGAATTAATACCTATCTCATTGGGTTATTTTGAGGATTAAATGAGATAATAAATGTCAAGTGTTTCTCATAGAACCTAGCATATACTAGTCACTCAATAAAAGGAGCTACTTTTAACTATTTGGTTATTATTATTTAGAACTGAACACATGCATATAGAATGCCATAGTGGGTCAGGAATAAAAAAAAAACCCCAATTCCATTGTTTTATGTAGAAAAAGCTACTGGATTTAGGATCCGGAGATTTGAGTGTGAGACCTGGCTCTGTCATGAACTAGCTGTGTGACCTTAAGTAACTTCACTTCTCTGAACCTCACTGTCCTCATCTGCAAAACAAGGAGCTTGAATAATCATTAAGATTCCTTTTTCCAGCTCTAACAGTCTCAGTCTAAGACGTAGTCTCACGCAGGTCTCTTACCTTCCCTGGCCCCAGTGTGCCCATCTATAAAACGGCACACTGGTGTTTAGGAGCCCCTCTCTGAGGCAGGGCAGGCCCAGGGTGTGCAGATCCCAGTGCTGCTCCAGCCTCCAGCCTGGCGGTGCTTGTTCAGCTCAGACTGACTGCTGGGAGTGTGAACCAGTTACTTGTCCGCCCAGATACCTGGTCTCCTCACAAGTTGGATGGGGGCACCTCTTCCTTCTACCTCCAATTATAGGAATATAGTAAAGAATGACCAACAATGACCACTATGTCCCCTATTAACCAAGTTCAGAGAGGGTCTACTGTGAATAACCTCTTCAGGAAATATTTATCAATAAATGTAATAAAAAATAGTGCATTCCAGTGGCAAGGTGCAATAATTTACCTTCTGATTAAGAGTATATATAATGCAATTATGAAGAATCCTGCTTAAATCCACTGAGATTCCCTTAGTCATTACCTTCCTCGGTACCTCTTTTGAAGCACTGGCCTCAGTCTCTATAATTTAGAGCACTTTCACAGCACTTTGTCTGACATTGTCTCACTTGAATCCACAAAAGCTGGGAGGGTAGAAGCAAGTCAGGCATGATTTATCCCCGTTTTTCCACCAGGAAAGGGGGCTCAGGGAAGTGTGGAGCGCTGGCTAGGTGCGGAGGTTGAGTTACAAGATACGGAAATGTTCGTACTAGACATCAGATTGCCTGGCTGTCCTCACCAGCACTTCTCCCCGGTAGTCCTGGTTACGGCAACACTACAACCAGCCTTGCCCTGTGGGGCAGTTTCAAGAGGCTTTCCAATAAGCCCTCTCCTCTATCCAGCAGGTCATGTGTTCTAATCCCTGCTCTGGAGATGGATAACATTCCGGGCTGTTATGTCTTGAGCAGGTGGGATCACAGCCAGTGAGAGGCTAGTACTTTTCCAAGTGAAGTGTGGGACCACCTGGTGGGTAAGCTCCAAAGGGGGCTTGTTAGATATGCAGATTTCTGGGTCCAGTCTCAGACATGCCTGATTCCAAATGCTTTAGAATCTGCGTTCAAGGTTTTCCCTCATCATCCAGACTAAAGTAGCTGATCTAGTCTAACCTATTACTGTAACACTTATTGTCTTCACAGATACTAGACAAGCACTTATCCCTTAGTTTATTGTTTCTTTCTTCACCTTAGAATGCAAATTTCATGAGGACCGGGAGCTTGTTAACCTGGTTTATTGCCATCTCCTCCCCTCCCCCCGTTTCCTAGAACCCTGCAGGCCCCCACTGTACGGGGTCAGTAAATATTTATTGAACTGAATGTGCACTGAAGTTTGAAACCACTGTCATACACCGCTCTTTCATTTTACAATGGGGAAACTGAGGCCCATTGAGGAAGCCAAGGCTGCAGAGTTGGTAAGGGGCAGGGCCAGGGCCAGGATAAAATCTCAGACCTCCGGAGTTCCAATCGGGTATTGGTTCAACTCCGCCCAAAGCAATTCTTCAGAAAAAACGAAATCCACTTGTAAGAAAAGACATTTCCTGCCCATAAACGCTCGGTTTCGGGGGGTTTGGCCGGATTGGGGGCTGTTGGTAATTCCGTACCGACTTCCTACGCGCCTGCTGCCCCTAAGGGTTAAGGGCCCGCCTTCCGGGGCGGGCGTCGAACCCATCTCCCGTCAGTGTCCAGGCTCGGGCCGGCGGGGAGGAGCCGAGCACAGCCCGCAGAGGTGAGGGCGGCTCGCCCAAGGTCACCCGGGCGGGGCCTGGACGGGCCAGGCCCGCTGGGCGCCAGGGAGACGGCGGCGTCGGCGCGTCCTTGGGGTGGATGGGCATCCCCCCTCCATCATCCTGTAAGTGGAGGGTGACATTAATGGCTTCTTCTCCCGATTCTGGCTCACCCAACCTCAAGAGCGCCAGCAGGCCCGGCCGGCCGCGTGGCCGGTTCCCATGTGCTCCACCTGCGGCCGCTCTCACGCGCTGGCCCTTTAAGACACCTCCCCCTTTTTACCTCCCCCATCTTTCTTGCCCCCCTCGTCGCCCCCGCCTCCCGAATTGCATCAGGCACGTGCTCGCCCCCGTCGGGTCTGAGCACCCTCACCCCCAGCCGGGGAGATGCTCCTAGGAATCGGAGGCGGGGGGCGGGGCGAGGGGTGGGGCCGCGAGGCCGTGCGCGCGCGCTCCCGCCGCCTTCGCCCGCCCGCCCGTCGCCATGAGCCGGCCCAGCGGGCGCGCCCCCGCAGCGCCGTCCCCTCCCCTCGCCCGCCGCGTCGCGAGGCGCGCGCCCGCCCGCCGCCTGCCGCGGATCGCGTGGTCTGGTCGGCTCGCCGCGCCTCTCCCCCTTCCGTCCATATTGCTGCAGCCCCCGAGCCGGGAAGCCCGGGCCGCCCCGGGGGCGGGGGGGCGGGAGGGACGGGACGAGGAGCCTGCCGGGCTCGGGGTGGGGGCGCCTCGCGAGGAACGGGCGGGGGGGGACGCGCGCCGAGGAGGCCTGGACCGCAGAGTGGGGGGCCTTCCTCCCCCCCCCGCCCCGCCAGCGGGCCTCGGATCTACGGCGGCTGCATCCGACTGGGAGCGGGGCCGCGCCTAGCGTGGACCCCGACCCTTCTCCGCAGGGACTGGGACCCAGCGCCCCGGAGGAAGGCGTCGCGGGCGCTCTGAGAGCCAAGTTCGAGGCGGGGGAGGCAGCCTCGGGCGCGCCCGGCTTCTCCGGGGGGGCGGGCGCGCAGATGGCCACTCAGGTGGAGCCGCTGCTGCCGGGGGGCGCCCCGCTCTTGCAGGCCGAAGAGCACGGGGGGCTGGTGAGGAAGAAGCCGCCGCCGCCGCCGCCGCCCGAGGGCAAGGGCGAGCCCGGGGCGAACGACGTCGGAGGGGGGGAGCCGGACGGCGGCGCCCGGAGACTTCGGCCGCCTTGCGTCAAGCCACACAAGGAGGGCACTGGGCAGCTGGAGCGCGAGAGCCCGCGGCCGCCGCAGCCGCCCGGCGCCGAGAGCCTGGTCGTCAGCGACGGGGAGGAGGGCGGCGGCGGCGGCGAGCCGGGCGCTGGCGGAGGAGCGGCCGGAGCCGCGGGCGCCGGGCGCCGAGACTTCGTAGAGGCTCCTCCGCCCAAGGTGAACCCGTGGACTAAGAACGCGCTGCCGCCGATTCTGGCCACCGTGAACGGACAGTCCCCTCCAGGTGGGTCTCCCTGTTTGCTATCCTGGTTGCGGGGGCCTCTTCCGGGGACATGGGCGTCCCCTCCCCCAGCGGCCTCCAGGGCCGGGGGGTCCGCCACCGGTCGTGGTGACTCGGGATTTTTTTTCTTGCCTCCTGGCTCATTCGGGTCGCTGTGCCCTCCTCCCCCGACACACTCGGGAACCTGCCCCTGCTGGAGGGCCCGGCCTCTGGGAGGCCACGGCCACCGCCTGGGCCGCAGCGGTTAGTGGGCAACGGCGTGGTCCGGGCCTACCTCGCCGGGAGAGGATGGTTGCTGGTTTCGGTGGAAAGGGCCCTCTTCTCTCCACCGCGTGTTGGGGTAAGAGACGGTTTCTGGCCTAAGCATCCGTCGGAAAGCCCTTCTCTTCCCACCCCGCCCCACGCTCCCCGTTTTGGTAGCGTTGCGATCGTCCCCATGTTGTAAATGTTTAATGAGCATATGTCATGGGCAGCAGAGCGCCGGGCGATGAGTTCCTATCGACCACACGGATTCAGGATTTAAAAGTTAGCAAGTTTTGTTCTCTGGTAGGTGATATTGGGCGGTAGAGTCGCCATTGGCGACGGGTTGAGGGGTCGGTTACGGGGAGAATGGGGAGAAGAGGAAACCCAACGTGTCATTGAATTCGGTGGTTTCCCTCCCTGATCCTGGGGACCTTCCGCCTTGAGAGGGAACCGGATGGCGAGCGTGCGGGGGATCCAGTTAGGGGGTTGGCGGAAAATGTGAGGCGGGTGAGGGGGCATGGGGCGACACGAGGGGCGTGTGGCGGCGGGGGAGGGAGTGGCCGGGCTGGGCGGGCGGGTGACAGTTGGGCGCCATGCGCCGCGCCGCCGGCCCGCGGGCTGCTCGCGGCCGCTGGGCCTCTGCGTTCGGCGCCCGCCGCGGCGCTGGGGGTGGAAGGCGGGTGCGGGCCCGCGGCGCGGCGCGGCCGGGGGTGTGCGTGTGCGCGAGTGTGAGTGCGCGTGCCCCCTTCCCGGCATTCCTCCGCAGCCGGGACAACGTGGTGCCTCCCGGCGCGGGGAGCGGCATGTGACCGCCGGCCGGCGCTCCTCGAGCCCTCTCTCTTGGTCTTCGGTTTTTTGGTTCTTTTGGACCCACAAGTCAAGTGTCCCTTGGGGGAGGTGGGGTGCAGGAAATCCCAGCAGAGCCGTGTCAGCGTTGGGGGAGAGGCGGTGCAGAATATGGAGGCTTGTCTTGGCCTCTTTTGGTCGAGAATAGGCCGTCGGCTTGGGTGGGGGGCGCGCCCTCCCTAGTTCTGTGGCCGGCGCTTAGAGGCATAATAGGTCTGGATTCTTCGGTTTTGGGTCCTTTTGAAGTGGGCCAGTATCAAAACACGCTTGTAGCTAGAATGATGGCCTGTGGCCATAGCCCTAGTGCTCTTTCAGAACTCCTCCCCTTCTTCAGTCGCTGGTTGAGGCTGACTGGTTAAAACCATCAAAATGGGGAAAGTTGAAGGGGGAGCTTAATGCCTTCACATTCAAGGAAGCAGAATCACTGGTAGTCCTCGGGAAACCAGAATAGCCAATTCTGAAAATGGCATGTTGCAATTTTTATTTCTTTTAAGGTTGCTTCATTTGGAGGAGGAGACATTTGGAGTTTACTAATAGTACCTCAAACCGTGTTCTCTTCCTTTTGCTCTCCCCTCTTCCCCCCTTTCCCTTCCAGAACCCTCTTATGCAAAGGGCAGTGCTGAAACCTCCATTTTCTTGCATATCCCTCCTGATCCACCCACAGAAGGAGGGAGAGCAACTTTAAAACACTCTTTGGTCCTTCTCCCCTCTTGAAACGCAAAAGGGGTATAATCATCCCCAGGAGCAAGCACTCCTCAGAAGTTTAAATGGAGCTACTCACCCTGGCTGCTGCTGCTTAGCTAATGGTGAACCTGCCTTGTGGGTTTTAGGTCAGCCATGACATCAGGTGGTATTGGGTGCCTGAGCTGGCATTTTGTGCAAGTTCAGGGGCCCTTGATAGGGTGCGTCACTGGGGTTATTGATCGTGGGAAGAAGACAGGTTGGCTGGCATCTCTCCTTTCCCTTTGAGTGGTGAAGCTAAGATTGCTTTAAGTGCCCAAAGCAAAATTCTCAGTCGGCTAGATTTGCTCTGTTCTTGTTTTTCTGGAATCTTAAGGCAACAAAGTGTTTGCTCATTGGTTTTGAACTTTTGGCATTATCTTTGACAGATGAACTCTGAATTAATCTAGTGGCTTTTGTGTTTAAGCCTGTTCTTAGAGCCTGGATGCTTTTTGAGGGAGAATTTTGTGATTGAATTATCTGTCTGGTAAGGTTAGATGGTGGCCCTTTCTTTGGAGTCTACATGGAATGCTAAGGCGCTTTTCCAGCCCTGATTATGTTTGCAGTTTGGACAAGTTTAAATGTGACACTGATGGAGTGGCAGTGTGATCTTGAGACTTTTTGTGTTCTGTGATGCTTATGTTTTGGGGAGTCTACAGACATGAGTGCCTCATAAGCAAGCTAAAAGCTGTCCAAAGCTTGTTGCAGGTGCCTATTTTTAGCTCTCCTTTTGGCTCAGATGCTAGAGTTTTAGTTCTTTAAGGGACACATGCAGTAACTAGTAATAAAAGATGTTTTTAGGTATCCCCTCTTTTTTGTGGGGTTCTCTATTCTGGTTTAAGCTTCTACATCTTACATTTGTAGTTTTGTAGTCTTGGGATTTGTGTTTTAGCTTTTTGTATTTCCCTCCCTGAGAATATTTTGAAAACGTTAAAAAATGTTTTCCTTATCCTAGCCACAATTCTTCAAGTATGAGAGAGGCAGGACCTCTTAAATTAAGAAATATATCGGGGCCGGCCCAGTGGTGCGGCGGGTTAGTTCGTGCTTGGCAGCCCGGGGTTCGTGGGTTCAGATCCCGGGCGCCAGCGGACGCACTGCTTGTCAGCCACGCCGTAGCGGCGTCCCATATAAAGTAGAGGAAAATGGGCATGGATGTTAGCCCAGGGCCAGTCTTCCTCAGCAAAAAGAGGAGGATTAGCAACGGATGTTAGCTCAGGGCTGGTCTTCCTCGCAAAAAGAAAAGAAAAGAAAAGAAATATATAGCAAAGGTTCTGGGGTCAAAACTGTGTGGGTTCAAATGCCAGCACTAACACTTACTAGCTGTGCCTCCTTGGACAAGTTACTTAACCATTCTGTGCCTCAGCTTTGCCATTTGTATAATAAGGATTTAATTATGATTTATCTGCCTCACGGAGCTGTTGTGAGTATTCACTGTGATGATATGTGTAAAGCATGTAGCCCAGTGCCTGGCATGTGGTAGCTGTTATACCACATCTGGGAGACTAAGACTATGGGACTTTCCGGGACTTTTTCTGGGTCTCTGCTTTCTCCACGTGTGAAACAAGGGGGTTAGAGAATGCAGTACTTTCCTTGTCTGGTATTGGATCAGTATTCCATGAAATATATAGGATCTATATCTTTAAAAATGGACTTTTACTTATCCGCAGATGTGAAGGTCATAGTATGGATAATCTTAAGGGTTGGTGACCTAAAGAATTGGCTATTTTTGCTTTGGAATGTTTTAAACATAAATTTTTGTGTATTTGCCTTTCGTACAGATTACCTTTGGGGAGAGTGCACATGTGCCCTCAGAGCTGTGGGGGAAAGGCCAGTCTGACTGAACTCAGAGTGTGCTGTGGCTGGCACACACGCGTGAGCTGTGGCTGGCACACACGCGGTGGGTTGAGACTTGAGGGTATCATCCCCACAAACTGCCACCCACCCCAGTAGGAGGAATCGGTGGGCTAGTTGTGCGGCACGTCTGACTTCTTGTAGTAAGAAAACTAACCAGTGTTGTAGTCTTCTTGATTTCTCTTTAAAAGAAAGTTGGGGGTAGGGTCTGAGACTTGAGTGTTTATGTTCTGGGCATCACTTTTTTATGTGTCCCTTTGACGTGCAGCTAACTGATGGCACAAAGTCAAAAAGGGTTATGATCCCAGCTAACCCATGGCAACCCCAGGGGTCCTCCGCCCCACTGAACTGGCCCCAAATAAACCTTACTTCTCCTTCTCTACTTTCCTTCCTGGGTTTGGACCCTTCCCCAGGTTCCCCCGGCTTGCACTAGGTGGGGCATCTGTGGATGTGGGGCATCAGGCTTCACTGGGTGAAGACCTCGTAGTATTGGAGTTACTTCAGACCCTGGTCCCTCCTTTCCCACCACAAAAAGTGGACTGGATGGAAGAGTTCTACCCTGGAATCATATAGTCTGCACTTTTGAGTCTCAGCTTTGCTGCTGCTTTTGCTACTGCTGCTGCTGCTTTTTTTTTTTTTTTTCCAGTTAAGGTATAATTGACATAAAACATTATTTTAGTTTTAGGTATACACCGTAATGACTGAATATTTGTACATATCCAGCTTTGCATCTTCCTTGCTGTGCAGTCTTGGGTGAACTACTCAGCCTCTCTGAGCCACTGTTACCTCATCCTCAAAATGAGAATAATGATAGTTACTATTTCAGAGGCTTGTGAGAATTAAAAAAGATAATGTTTATAAAGGCCTTAGCATCATGCTAGGCACAGAGCATCTAATAAGTGCTCCCTATTTAATATTGCTATTTAAAACTTTTTATCATAAATGTTCACCATTATTAGGAATGTTCATTCCACTTCTGATTCTGCTTGTGACCAGCAAACCCCACTTCCTTTCTTTGTGTCTTTGTTTCTTCATCTGTAAAATGGGGGAATTGGATTAGATCTAAGTGTCTTAAGTTTTTTTAGTACCAGAAAGACTTTTTTCGGGGCCGGCCCAGTGACATAGTGGTTAAGTTCGCATGTTCCGCTTTGGCAGGTTTGCAGGTTCGGATCCCGGGTGCGGACAGACGTACCGCTTGTCAAGCCATGCTGTGGTGGCATCCCATGTAAAGTAGAGGAAGATGGGCACGGATGTTAGCGCAGGGCCAGTCTTCCTCAGCAAAAAAAAAAGAGGAGGATTGGCAACAGATGTTAGCTCAGAGTTAATCTTCCTCACAAAAACAAACAAAAAGAAAACACTTTTTTTAATAAACCCCCTCCCCCCAAAAGAAAGAAACCAAAGCAGAGCTTTTTATATATGTATGTTTATATCTGCCATAGTGCTTAAAAATTCCAGTTTTGAATCCAAGCTCTGTGAGGGCTGGAGAGACTCTTCTGGCTTCAGGAACCTAGGCTGACCATTTGGGGTGCATGTCAGACATTGTGGAGCAACTAGACAGTCTGCGCCTTACAGTGCAACAATAGGAAGTAGATGGCACTGTCCGTGAAAATCCTCCCCCCCCCCCAAATAAAAATTGAACCCAAACCCAATAGAATCGTAGATCTGTGGGGAGAGAGGAACAAATTGATTGATGTGAGGTAGCAGTTATCCAGTTTCTGAATGTGAGAAATTTTACAGGACAAATTATTTTATCAATAAATAAGTGACGTTTTTTGAAAAGGGAACTGTTACAGATGAAAAAGGTTGAGACATCAGTCAAATGCGTTGTGTGCATCTTGTTTGGATCCTGATTTGAACAAACCAGTTATAAGGAGACGTTTTGGTGACAGTTGAGGAAATCTGATCACTTTAGATTATGTTAAGGAATTATTTGTCAGGGGTGATAATGGTATTGATTATTTTTTGTTTGTTTTAAACTCCATAACTGTTTATGTTGTGCACCTCTGGCTAGGAACTGCTAGGTTAGCCTCCATAAATGAGGGCTTAAAGGTGTTTTCCTGTAGTTCAACTCACTCTCTCCTCTTCTAAAGAAAGCACACAATTAGGGCACCCTCTGAAGGGGAGAAGGAGGGAGGCCTTTGCTGAGAACCTTCAGCTCGCCTGCCTCCTCTCCTTCTGGGCCAGGAGTTTGAGTTTTACAGTAACCGGGAAGTGAGTGCCTGCTGGGGAAGGAGAGGCGCTTAGGGGGTGGTGCCAGGCCCCTGGGGGTGGCGGGTAGTCTCAGTAGTCTTGAACCCTGAACCTCGGGAAGAGCTGGAGGAGCAGACTGGCTTGCTGACCCACACCCTGTCTGCAGTGGAACCTGAGCTAGAGTAAGCATTTTAGAGCTGTTACTCAGCACTCATTCCCTCCCTTTGGGAGGTGGGTAGGGAGAGGAGGAGGAGTGGGCCTGAAACCACAAAAACCTCTTTAAAATGGAGAGCTTGGCAGATGGGAGTGCCCCTGTTTACAAAATCCAAGACAAGCTCAAAGGGGGTAATTAGGGTGTTGGGGCCTCGAGAGGGCTCACAGGTGCCTCAGCCCAGGCTCACAAACCTCCCTGACTGGTCCAGAGTGATCTAAGGGAGTGGCCAGGAGAGAGGACAGCCTTGCCTTGCTGGGGGTTCATGAAAGGAAATAAGTTTTGATACCTGGCTAATGAAAGTATAGGAAACAGTGGGGTGAAGCAGCAAAGGGGGTAGGTAATAGGGTTTAAATCAGACCATGGGCAGAGTACTTCTCTCTGCTCTCACTTTGTGACCTTAGACAGCTTGCCTAACCTCTGTTTTTCTTATCCACAGAATGGGACTAACCTCTGTGCTGAGGTTGTTTTGAGGATCAAGTTGGTATCAAGTATGGGGTAGCTCAGTTTATGAGTTAAAATGTCCCACACAGATGTAAGTGGTTTATATTCCAGAAGATGCATTCCAAAGCCAAATATATGTAGTTTGAGGTAATTACCCATTCTGAGGGGTTATCCATACCTTTCCTACATGAAGATGGTGGATAATCAGAAGTTAGCTTAGTTTTCAAGTAGTGCTATTTGTAATAGTTATGAGGACCCACTGGCCAGCTTCTTGTGGCAGATAATCTAGGGTTTCTCCCTGAGGGCTTTTCCCACAGTCTTGACATGGTACCTTTCTCTTGGCTGTGACTTTGGACTGGCAAAGCCCTAGGTGTGGGAGATGAGGAGTGTGGGCCTTTATTGATGAATTTTGTAAAGCCAGCCAGATAAATCTGTCATGTATGGTGAGGGGCTTCCCCATCTCACTGAGGAACTGTTAGTAAACCCAGATGACCCTCCATGAGAGGCCTTGTTTACAGGGCACTAATAACCCTCCAAACTTGTTGTGGTGACTGCCTTACCCTCCAGACATACATTCCAGCAACTCGAGGTAGACTTTTCTCTTCCCTGCTTTAAAATGAAGTTGCAAGCTTCTGAGAAGAACTGAAACCCCACAGTGGCTGGGAGCCAGCTGGATGAATGGTCCACGCTGGGCTCTGTATGGTTGTTGCTCTCCTTTTCACGTCCACTAGCTTACTGAAGCTCCTCATAACCCCGAGGTGAGTAATAGTGATACCATAGTTACCACGTCCTGGGAGCCTTCCCTCTTCTAGCCCATGTCATCTGCTCAGCAGGTGCTCTTTTTATCCCTGCTTCACAGATGAGGAAAGAGACTCAGGAGGGGTTAGTAAGCAACTCTCTCCTTGTAATTGCTCAGGCTAAAAACCTTGGGGTCATCCTGCCATCTCTATTTCTCTGTCACCTTACATCTAATTTACCAGTACATCTGTTTTGTTCCTAATGACTTCGTCCAAAGCTAAATGCTTCTTACCCCCTCCTTTGTTGCTAGCCTGGTCCACACACCATTGCTTTTCACCGAGACTGTTGCAGCAGCCTCCTAACTGGTCTCCTATCACTCTTGCTCAAAATCCTTGCATGGCTTCTCGTAGCAGAGTAAAATCCAAAGTCCTTAGAGTATCCTCTAAGACGATGCTTGATCTGGCTCCCTATGCCACCCCTTATCCCCAGCCTTTGACCTCATCTTTCACCACTTTCCCCTTCCAACAGCATTGGTCCTTGCTTTTCCTGGTACATCCTCCCGCTTCAGGGCTTTTGTTCTGGAATGCTCTTCCTCAGGTAGCCATTTGGCTCACACCCTCACTTTGTTCAGGTCCTGTTCAGATATCACTGTGATGGAGAGGCCTTCCCAGACCACCCTATATAAAATAGCAAGCCTCCACCCCATACTCTATATTCCCATCCCTCTTACCCCGCTTCATTTTTCTGCCTACTCTTATCACCATTGGCTCCGCACGTTGGTATTTGACTACTGCTGTATCCCCAGCGCCTACAACATGCCTGGCACATGGTAGGCAGCTCTGTGAACATTTAATTAGTGAGTGAATGGATGAATTTCATACTTTGACAGCATCTTTCAGCACATTTTGAGTCTGGCATAGAGGATACCACAGTGAATAATAAAAATCTATGTTGGCAAGGAGCACATGCTCAAATGTGGAAGGTGCTGTGTGAGAAAGGTATGAGACTCTTTGGGAGTGTAGCAGGGGCACCTCATTCAGTATAAGTCAGAGAAGTCTTTCTGGAAGATGCAGTAGCTAAGCTGAAATGGGAAGGATGGGTAGGAGTTACCTGAGAAAAGGCCTGGAGAGAGAGCTCATTCTTGTTTTAGGATAGGCCCTGGGGTTCAGGGAATTAAGTAATCCCCTTTGGCTGTAGCGTAGATGACTCGAAAGGTACATTTTTTTTTTCTTTTTTAAGTTAATTCTCTCACTTATTGGCTATGGGAGATTTTTTTGAGGGAGATGGCCCTGTGCTAACATCTGTTGCCAATCTTCCTCTTTTTTTTCTTTTTTCTCCCCAAAGCCCCAGCACATAGTTGTGTATCATAGTTGGAGAGTTACAGTTCTTCTATATGGGATGCTGCCTCAGCATGGCTTGATGAGCGGTGAGTAGGTCTGCACCCAGGATCCGAACCAGGGAACCCCGGGCCGTCAAAGCGTAACTTGCAAACTTAACTGCTACCCCACGGGGCCGGCCTCCTTGAAAGGTAAATTTTGATTTTAACTGGAAGGCAGTGGGGAGCCATTGAAGATTTTAAGTGAGGGAATGGCATGGTCAGGTTTTTCCTTTTCTAAGATTACTCTGGCCACATGGCAGAACCTCTAAGAATGGATGGTTTGGGGTTTCCTATCTGATCCTTTGGGGCAAGGTTCCCGGATTACAAAAGAGAGCAGACTTCTGGGTCATTCCTGAAGTGTAGGTCTTGAGCAATTATCAGCTGTCATCCTTTAGTGGTAGGGAGTGGCTCTGGTTTATGGGATTTCTCTGATCTTTCAGAAGGCCACATTAGCTGGAATCCACCTCAGTCGCCAGTAGAAGCACAGTTGCTGACGGACTGGCCGAGGCTGAGCTCAGGTTTGAGCTTATGGCCACCAGCTTGCTGGCCCCTGCTGCAGCTGGCCAGGCAGGAAGAGGAGACCCTAGAAGTAATGGCAGGGGGACAGGCTTCCAGGTGGCATTCTCCACCCCTCCTGGAGGAGACACCCATGCGGCAGGACTTGTAGGCTCTGCCTGCCACCAGCACTGCAGCTTGGCTCTGCCAGCTTTTGCAGAGATAGCCAAGAGCACAAGATTTCCTCCCATCAGAACCACCTCCCCTTGGCTGAATTAAGCTGTTTTTACACCTGTGCTGAGAACAGTGGGTTTGCATTTGCCCATAGATAGGCTGCTGTAGTGAGTTCCTGAGAATGCTGTGCTGTGGAGAGTCAGGCTTACCCAGCCCAATGCCCAGTTGTCAACTCTGTGCCCTCAGGGGCTTGGATTTCCTTTCCCTCTTTTCAGGGAGGAAGGAGTGTTGAGAGCTGGAAGGGAACCCAGAGGTCACTGAATCTAAACCCCTCATTTCCAGGTTAGGTACTTCAGGCCCAGAAAGGAAATAGGAGTTGCTGAAGACCACAGTCAAGTCAAAGCGAGGGAAGCCAAGTCTCTCGGCTCCCCTCCAGCTCTGTTTTCACTCCATCTTTGGAGGAAGAAGTAGAATGGGGTGGTTGAATGTGGACTTTGGAGTCAGTCAACCCACAGTTTGAATTAGCCCAGCCACTTACCCACTGAGTGCCCTTGGACAGGTTGGTGACATCTGGGCTTCAGTAAATGGAGTTCTGTCTAAAGTGGCCGTGTACTGGGATCATTGCTGAAAGTGAGCTAGGTGAACATGAATGCTCAGCCAGACCCTGGCAAATAATAAGTGATAATTGTAAGAGTGTTGATGGTGCCTCTTTTGAGGCCTTAAATTTGACCTGCATCTTCAATTTGCTAAGAGGTCAGGTGCTTACTCTGTCTTCCTGAGTCCTCTGCCACTTGATCCCTGCTGTTTGGTCCTGAGCATACACAGGAAGGCAGCCCATGCCCCTACAGCCAGTTCTGCCAACCCTGCCCTAGGGTGTCATGCAACTCCGTAGTGGAGGGGAGTTTAAAGAATCACTGGAGGCTATGAGAAGTCGCTGTGGTGAGAAGCCCACATGGTGGCACTTGGCAGTGCCCTAGTGGTAGGAAGTCGGTGAGATATGTGCTCAGGTGCCTTGCTGTGAAACCCTCCCACTCTATCTTTGGTGTCTTTCTGCAGCTGTGGGTTTGTTTGGGAGAGCTGAGGTCTTGTTACTTTTCCTGTTCTGTATACATATTAACAGTGATATGAGGGAGACCAATTATGTGGATGGAACAGCCTGGTTTGGGTTTTGCCCAAAGTGGAGCTGAGTGTAGGGGTAGTTTGGACACGTTAAGAGCAGGGTTGGGTGTGGGAGGCTTGATGCTGCTTCTGCGGAATGTGGGAGGGAGACAGGAAATCAGGAGCACACAGAGGAGGCGGCTCACCGGGATGCATGCACCTTTCTGTGAGGAGGGAATGGTTGAAGGAGCTAGGATTATTTCACCCAGAGAATCAAAGCTTGGGGTGGGTGGAAATGCTACTTGTTCTGAAGTAGAGCATTTGAATAGACCTGTTTCATGTGGCTCTGTGGGTAAAGCTCTGATGGCAGGTGGGAGGTGGAGGGTCAGCAGGATTTGGCTCCGATCGAAGAGTGACTTTCAGCAGTGCCCCCAGATGGATTCAGCTGCCATAGGAGGTACTGAGTTCCTTAACGTGGTGATAATCATCAATATTTAAACAGTTTGGATGACGATTTGCTGTAGGGCTCTGCGGCTGCAAATTGGCCAGGTACTTCCTAGATTTCATTCAGAAATTTTTGAGTACTTGTTAGTTGTCAGGCCCCGGAATTCAGGAGTTAACAAGACACATGGGGCATATATCCTAGAAGGCAGAAGTCACAAATGGGCGCCCCTGCACCTCACCTCTTCAGGCCCAGTCCAGCCTACTGACATGTTTTGATTGGCCTTGCATTTAAAAACAATTTAAAGTAATCACCTATATTTTATTTTATGTTTTTTTTGTTTGTTTTTTGTGAGGAAGATTAGCCCTGAGCTAACATCCATTGCCAATCCTCCTCTTTTTTGCTGAGGAAGACTGGCCCTGGGCTAACATCCGTGCCCATCTTCCTCTCCTTTATATGAGACGGCACCACAGCATGGCTTGACAACCATTGCGTCGGTCTGCACCCGAGATCCAAACCTGCGAATCCCTGGGCAGCTGAAGTGGAGTGTGTGAACTTAACTGCTGTGCCACTGGGCCGGCCCCGTCACCTGTCTTTTAAAATCAAGAAAATTTATCTGGAAGCCTGGAGATTTGCAGCTTCTCTTTAAAAAGTCAGACTCTGGGGGCCGGCCTGGTGGCGCAGCGGTTTAGTTCGCGCTTGGCAGCCCGGGGTTCATGGGTTCGGATGCCGGGCGCCCGCCGACGCACTGCTTGTCAGCCATGCCGTGGCGGTGTCCCATATAAAGTAGAGGAAGATGGGCACGGATGTTAGCCCAGGGCCAGTCTTCCTCAGCAAAGAGGATTGGCAACGCATGTTAGCTCAGGGCTGGTCTTCCTCACACACACACAAAAAAATAATAATAATAATAAAAATAAAAAGTCAGACTCTGAATATACAAAAAACCCCCATTGAATTGTGTACTTTAAAAGAGTGAATATCATGGTATGTGAATTATATCAATAAAGCTGTTATGGAAAAAAAAATGAGACAACCTGGCCACACTGCGCCTCTGTTCCTTTATGGCTGCTGTCCAGTGGCAGGACCTGGCCCCATTTAGATGAAGACGCCTGCAGGAGGCCTGTCGGCCTGCGCTTTGTATGTTTTATCATACAAAGGAGAGAGCACAAGCTGAGGAGCCCACAAGCTGAGGAGCATTCTTATAGGAGAAGAGTGAGAGTAGAGGGTGGGGAAGACTTTAAGACTTTAAGGCCTACGACAGGAATTGCAGTCCATAGAGGGGACTCCTTACCTGTCTGAGGGAGAGTTGGTGTGATGGGGAGACAGGACACCACTGGGCATTGTGGCCTGAGGTCCCAGAGCAGCAGTAGAAAGCTGTCTGAGAGCTGAGGGATAGGCTTGCCAGGGAAACTGGATTCTGTTAGGCCCCAATGAGCCTTTACTCTCCCCCCCATCTGCAAAATGGGTATGCCATCTTTGATCACAGTCTCTAAGGCCACTTCCAGCTCAAACACCCTGTAGGTGTGAGAGCAGCTAAGGCAAATGTTATTATGTCTGAGGTTGGAAAGGGAAAAGATCCCAGCTAGAGACCTTGTACATCATGGTCCTGCTATTTGGGCAATGGAACTAAGGCTCATTGGAGCATTGGATTCTCTCTAGGGGCAACAGATACTGGAGAGAGGCTTCTTCAAGGTAGGCCTGCTCCTTACAGTTGTTGGTGTGAGGGGTAAGCTACAGAACTCTGGGCAGGAAAACAAGACCAGCCTTCTAGTTCCAGCTGTTTGGCTCACTTCATAAGACACCTTGGGCAACCTACCGAACCTCTTTGGGCTTCCTAAATGAAGGTGGTTGAGCCAGAAGAGCTTTCAAGTTCCTTTCCCACAAAGACTGCAGTTTGTTGAGAAAGATTTCATTTAATGGGGGTTGCTTCCCCCCTCCTGATTGGACCGACTTCAGAGGGTCATCCCCAAGAACTTGGCCAAAGCTGTGGGATTCTTCTACCTAGGCATGGGGGATTCTGTCCTAGGCTTCTGGGAAATGCTGGGCTAAGATGATCTGCCCCAGAAGGTTGTGAGTGCCCTCAGCAGGGTGCAAACAATGGTGGCCCATCTCTTAGTAGGAATGTTATTGAGAAGGTTCTGACATCCTGTACCTGGTTAGATTGGGTGGTTGCTGAGACCACCCCCCCCCCTGCACCCCCCCCCCCTCCGCCTTCTGGCCTTGAGATGTAGAACCTAGGTCTGGTGGAAGCCAGGATCAAAGTATCAGCCAGTTCAGTAGGAGGGAAGCTGACTCCTCTCAGGAGACTGTCTGAGTCTTCAGAGTCCTCAGGCTTATCTGGAGAAGCACTGGGGCTTGAGCTCCTCTTTTGTGTGAAAGGAACTGAATTGGTGCCACCAAAGTGAAAATCATTCATTTAACACATTTATTTGAATAACCTACTAAGTGTCAGACCATGGGAATACTGATAGAAACAAGGCAGAGGGGGCCTACCCTCATAGTTTACATTCTAGTGGGGAGAACACTGTAAGCCAACAAGGTAGTTCTGGTTATCGCTGCCTAAGAAATCACCCCAAAATTTAGTAGCATAAAAAAACAATCATTTTATTCACTGATTTGTGTGTCAGGATTTGGACAGGGCTCAGCCAGGCAATTCTTCTTTTCTTTATGGTGTTGATAGAGGTGGCAGGTGTCCTGGTCTGGAGGGCCCACCACAGCTTCACTCCCATGTTTGGTACCTTGGCAGGGATGGCTGGAAGGCCGAGTTCAGCTGGAACTGGAGTGTCTTCAGGTGCCCTCTCCAGCATGGTGGTTTCAGAGTAGTAGGACTTGCTACCTGGTGGCTTAGGGCTCCCAGAGAGTGTCCCAAGAGACAAGAGGTAGATGCTGTCAGTATTGTAAGGTCCTGGGCCTCAGCACAACATTGCTTTTAGCATATTAATGTTGATAGAGGTCACCGATCCTGCCAAGAATGAAGGGAAGGGGACATGGGCCCTGCCTTTCAATGGGAGGAGTGTCAGTTTGCGTCTTGAATACTCCATGGCAGTTTCTGACAGTGGTAAGTGCTGTGAAAGAAACACAGTAAGGCAAGGTAATAGAGAAGTGTTGGGGGTGTGGCTGAGGACAGCTTCAGTCAAGGTGTCAGGGAATGCTTCTAAGGGTGAGCCAAGATGGGATTGATTAGGAGCCTGGTGGTGAGCATTCTAGCCTGTAGGAATAGCAACTGCTAGGTGGTAATGAGTTTAGAGTTCTCCAAGGAACAGACACAGAGGGCTGTGTGAATGAGAGGCGAGGGGCTCCAAAAATCGGAACAAGAGGCCTTTGGAGGCCAGCTTAGGGAGTTTGGATCCTGTTCTGAAAGCAGTGACAGAGGTGGCATGATCTGATTTCTGCTTTAGGATTACTCCGTTCTGTGGAGAATGGACTGGGGCAGAGAGCAGAAAGAGGCCAGGTTGGAAGCAGGGAGACCCCTTGGAGACTTCTGCAGGAGTCCAGGAAAAGAGATGGATGGATGATGGCATGGTGATTTGGGCCCCGAGACTAGGCCACTTAAAGAGGAAGCTTTCTGATTACTATTTCTTACTTCCTTCTCTCTTCTCAAACTGTCCAGGAGCTGAATTGGTTGTACTGTGCCCATTAATCAGAAGGGTGGCCTGAGGCAGGGAGGGATTTTCCCTGGTTCTGGGTCTCTTGGCCCCAGAGCCAGGAGGAGTGTTGGTATTTCCCTGCCTAGGCCAGCTTCCTCTGGCCAGTCCCAGGCTCCATGCCCCAGGGTGGAGTTGGAGGCAGAGTGAGTAGCTCGGGGGCCCCAGCAGGAGCTCTGGCAGGGATGGTGGGGCCTGAGGATGGGAAATGAGCCTGACATGGGCTCTCTCTGTCACAGTTTTCTGTTTCTGACTTCTTGTCAGAAACTGCAGTGGCTTTTTTATTTCAGGTAAGATCTTCAGAGTGGGGTCAGAGCAAGCTGTCTGAGCTGAAAGTCTGGGGATTCAAGTTCTGATTTCAGCCCTACTCTCTCATTTCGCCTGGCTGGACCTTCATTTCTCACAGCTTGTGTGGAGGGATTGGATCCCACGCTCATGGATGCATTGTTCATCCATCGCCAGGGGGCCTTTATCATGTCTGTGGGCTTGTTCGGGTGCCCTAGAACCTGCCTCATGGGTAGCTTGCCTTGTTGAGGACAGATGCTCTTGGGAGCCAGGCCAGACTGCCCCAGACCCTCTACTTTTCATAGGATTATCAAACTCCTGAGCTACCACACGCATCTCATTATCTTGGTTTATTTTTACCACAACCCTATGGGATCTAGCTACAATTATGATCCTCATTTTACAGACAAGAAAACAAGACTTCAGAGAAGTTCAGTACTTTGCTCAAGGCTGTCATGGCGTTGCTTAACAGGGATACATTCTGAGAAATGCATTGTTATTGTTGTGCGATTTCCTTGTTGTGTGAACATCCTAGTGTGTACTTAACAAACCTAGGTGGTACAGCCCACTACAGACCTGGGCTGTATGGTTCTAATCTTGCGAGTCCACCGTTGTATATGCGACCTGTTACTGACCGAAATGTCATTATGCGGTGCATTACTGTAGTTAATAAGCAGTCAGGATTCCAGCCAATGGCAGATGGACTGCAGAGTCCATCATCTGGCTTTGCATTCTCCCAGACCAGAGAAGCAGACATACCCCACCGGGAAAACTGTTTATGAGGGAGGACTCACGCAGATCTTCAGACAGCATGATTCTGTACGAGGCCCCGGTGGCCCAGCCTGAAGGTTGCAGCTCTGCTCCCCTGGCCACCCTGAGTGGGTGTGGACCAGGTCTCGGAACTTCTGATCCTGCTGGTGAGCCCTGGCTCCTCTTCCCCCAGAGATGTTCCTCTTCAGCTCTGTCAGGCCACATGCAGCCTGCTGGAAAGAGCTGTGCTAACCTTGTGGTTTCTCAGGCAGGGCCTCTGTGCCGGTGGGAGGGGGTGGGGAGTGGCTCTCTACAGGCATTGGGAGGCTCTCTGGCTCTTGGTTACCAAAGGGGATGGGAAATACTATTATGTGTTGGGCCTTTTAACTTCTTTCGAAGGGGAAATCTTTTCAGCGTACTCAGGCACCACCAATTCATTGTAGAAAAATGTCCAAATGTGTTTTAGCAAAGAGAAAACAAATCCCTTCATAATCTGTCCTACCAACCACCATAAATACTACTAAAATTCCATATCCTTTTAGACCGGTGCTGCCTAATAGAAATATACTGTAAGCCAGGTACATAATTTTAAATTTTCTAGTAGCCATATTTTAAAAAATTAAGATAGGTGAAGTAAATTTACATAATATAACCCAAGATAATCAAGATATTATCGTTTCAACATATAATCAATATAAAAAATTATTAGTGAAATATTTTACATTCTTTGTATTAAGTCTTTAAAATCTGGTGTCTTTTACACTTAAAGCACTTCTCAGTTTGGACTAGCCACATTATAAGTGCTCAGTATCCACATGTGGCTAATGTCTGCTGTATTGGACAGCACATTTCTAGACTTCCTGAGTGTATACACACGTATGTATATATACTATACACACGCACACCCCTTTTAAAAAATATGGGATCATAATATTTTGTGAGCCTTATTTGTTTCCCCACTTAGAAACATAGGCTTTCAAGGGCACTTATCTTGTAACCCTCAAAACAGCCTTGGTCAGGAAGGTAGCATTTTCCTCATGAGAAAGGTTAAGGAGCTGGCCAGTGCTCCATCGCTGCGAGTGCAGGCGCACACACCCCAGCTCTGCTGCCTGTGAGGCCTTGCTCCTTCACTGCCCACGGCGAGCACCTGGAGTTGATCCGAGACCACTGAGCCCGGTCCAGAATTCACATGTACCGTGCACACATGCGTGCACACACTGCTAAGGGAAGCAGGCCCACATAGGAGAAGCTGCTGACTCAGGCTGCTGTACGGGGATGCAGTGTTTAAAGCACAAGCACTCCAGCACCCATTGCAGTGCTCTTTCCACCACACTCAGCCGCCTTCCAAGAGCTTACTGCTTGGATTTGCAACTAACCAAAGTACAAAGAGGAAACCAGTGGTGAGTGGGACAAGGCCTCCACTTGGGTTTGTCCTGGGGTGCTCCCAAGCCCATAGCACATCCCTGGTGGAGGCTGGCCAGCAGTGGGAAAAAGACTAGCTGAGCCAGAGTGGGTATAGAAAGAGACATGGGTTGGCCTGGGTGAGGTTGGGACTTAGAAATATCTAAATAATTGATTAGTTTGTGAAACAGTCCTGCCCTCCTATTTTTGTGGCATAACTTCACTCCTTAGCAGGTCTGAGATTTGTAGGAGACTGGTTTCATTTTTCTTCCTCTTCCCCCACTCCCAAATCTGTGCCTGTAAAACGGGCTGCCTTATAGGTATATCACTAGCCTGCTGCTGGCCACCCGCTGCGATTAGCCCTGAGGTAAAGGGGACCGATTATTGATGATTGGGATTTTGAAATCTGGGTGGATTCAGGGAAGCTGGCCTTCCTCCCCCCATCACTGTAGCACCTAGCAGCACTGAGCGAAGTCTCCATGGGCTGGGAGTGGCCAGCTTCAGGGAATGAGGAGGTGACTTGGTTTGCACTCCTCTGGGAGCTCTATTGCCCTGAGGTTCCGGGACACTGTCCAAAATGGCGCCTGCCAGAGCTGAGGATTCTAAGCCACTATCCTTTGATTTCTGAAAATCAAGGAATTGAAAGGGTTGGTATTGCCTTTGGAATAGCCCTTAAGACTTTACAAAACAGTTCTTTATTCATATCGCACAGTGTCCTTGAGATTGGTGGTAGTTGGCCCCCTTTTATGCAGAAATTCCTTCTCCATAGGTTTATGGAGGTTAAGGGACCTGCCCAGGGTCAGAGTTAAAAACTGGCAAAGCCAGTTTTGGTTTTTTTTCCCTTTAAAATGCAACCAATAAGGAAAAAAATTCAAGAGAATAAAAAGAAGATAAGCATCAGTCTTCCTGTTAAGTAAGATATTACAAGGGAGGCACTTAGCACAGTGACAGAGATCATACTGAGGGCTCAGTAGTAGCTCCATAAACATTTTTTACAAGATACTTGACTCTGTTGACCTTTCTATCCAGGAGTTGTGGGCACAACAGTTTGTCCACTGAGAGGGAGGCCCTTGCCGAGCATGGGGACAGGGGCGTGAGGTCAGTGGCAGCCTGGGAATGCTGCACTGCTGGTGGGAGTGGAGAGGCTGCTCAAGTTCCCCATTGGCTGCAGCTGGGTTTGTAGTTGCTCTGGGATGTTCTCCGCCATTGCAGGCCTTCCCTGTCTCACCCCCTGGCTTGCATCATCACTGCCATTGCCCCCTGAGGTGGCAGCTCTTTGGAGATCCTAGACTTGAGGAAGGCCAGAGTCCACGGGCTTTGGAAACTATCTGGTCACTTCTCATTTTACAGAAAACTGAGGCCGCCACTTGGCCAAAGTCTCCCGGCGGGCAGCAAGGGAATCACCATGCCCATGCTAGGTCTCTCTTCATGCCTTGTTCCTTCAAGGAAAGAGAAACAGGAGGCCCTTAGAATGGTTGGTGCTGCAGGAGTGGAAATCAGAAGAGGACTGGACCTAGCAGCACGAGCTCCAAGGCAGATCTAGTGCAGATACTGTCACTCCTGGTCCTGCAGACATGAGTCTTCTGCTCTCTTCCCTCCCCCACACTAGGCCAGCCGTTGACACACCCTGAGCCCTGAGAAGGCCAGGGAAGGCCTGCCCAAATGGAGAAGGTGTTGCCCAGAAATGCTCTAAATTTTCTAAAAACAGGCCCACCCTTCCACTCTGCCTTACTGATGAGCTCTTCAAGTAGAGCATAAAGCATGGTTCTGGGAGGAATAGGGGGTGCTAAGTAAACATCCAGGACCAGATATCTAATAGGCCCACCAGTGAGCTGCAGGTGGGGTGGGACACTTTGTCAGTGGCCTTAATTAGATATTCAGACACATCTGTAAACTTCAAAATAATAGCTAACAAGTATTGAGCGCTTACTATGCACTAGGCACTTTTCCAAGCACTTTACAAATACCAACTCATTTAATCCTTGCAATCCCAATAGGTTGGAAACTCTATTTCCATTTACAGACCCAGCATCACTGAGGTAGAAGTGGCAGAGCCAGGACTGACCCTGGCTGTTGGAGCCCAGGCTCTTAACCATTGCACTGCCCTGCTGTTGGTGGTGAAGTAGGCTGATCCAGGCTGCACTGCCCTGCTGTTGGTGGTGAAGTAGGCTGATCCAGGCTGCACTGCCCTGCTGTTGGTGGGGAAGTAGGCTGATCCAGGCTGCACTGCCCTGCTGTTGGTGGGGAAGTAGGCTGATCCAGGCTGCACTGCCCTGCTGTTGGTGGGGAAGTAGGCAGTTTTCCTGACTCCCAACCCAGTGCTCTTTCCACAGGGGCTCCTGTTCTGTAATTGTCACTTGTGTTTCTGCATTTTCTTCTTTCTGGGCCTTACCTTAATCACTCTGGAAGAGCCCGGGCCCAAGGGTTGCAGGTCTTACCTGGAGTGAGGACAGAGTGGCCCCTGGAGGGAAAGTGCATTGAACTCTCCATCACCCAGCTCTCACATCAGCCATTAGTTTCATGGGCTGGACCCTTGGCAACCTTATCCACTTCTGTATCCACAGTACATAATATGGGCTAAGTAGTTGTTGAGATGAAGAGCATTTTTCAGTCATTGCCAAATTGGAATTATAAATACGTTTGTGGCTGCTGTCCCTTCTCCTGCCCACCGCAGACAGTACTAATTGATCCCAGGCTCTTCCTGAGTCTGTTTACTGCCCGAGGATCCTCAGTACAGCATCCCAGGCAGTTGAGATCAACCAGTTACAGGTGGAGTTAAGATGAGCCTTTATGTAAACTGAATCCTCAGAGGGTAGGGACTGTCTTGTTCACTGTTACTTCCCAGGTGCCTAGCACACAGACCCCTCAATAGCCAAGTTACCAGTGGTCAAGGTTCATGACAGAGTGGTAGGAGCCCAGGGCTGGCATCTCAGAAAACAAGTTGATATTCTTGGGATAAGCCAGGAAACTCACTCTGTCTCAGTTCTACCTTCTGTAATATGGAGAGAACCACGTCTACCCTTCCTACCTCAAACTGTTATTGTGAGACTTAGATGTAGTGATGGGTGAGAGAGTACCTTATGAGCTGAGTAGCCCTGGTCACCAAGGGTAAGGAGAGGTAATTTACCTGGATGGGTGGCTTAAGCTCCATTCAACTCTCCCCTGTGCCCTGGAGCAGGGCCTATACAAAACCCCTGCTTTTCCACCTCACTTTCCCCTCTCCTGCCTGTCCTTTGTTCTATAGGGTCTCTGCAGTTCTCTCCATCCTCCCCTTTCTGATCGGCTGGAGGCGGCAAAATTCGCCTGGGCTTGGTGTGGGCCAGAGCCCAGGATTTCTGGTTACAGGCAGCCCTGGAGCATTGCCTTTGCAATAAACAGGGCTTTTTTGTGTGTGTGTGTGTGTGAGGAAGATTAGCCCTGAGCTAACATCTGTTGCCCATCCTCCTCTTTTTGGTGAGGAATATTGGCCCTGGGCTGACATCTGTGCCCATCTTCCTCTACTTTATATGTGGGATGCCTGCCACAGCATGGCTTGATGAGCAGTGCATAGGTCTGCGCCGGGATCTGAACCTGCGAACCCCGGTCTGCCGAAGCCCAGTGCGCGAACTTAACCACTATGCCACCAGGCCAGCCCTTAAACAGTGCTTTGATTCCTGATTGTGCTTTGCCCTTCTTCCCCCGTGCTGAGTGGCATTATCCCTGCCTAGCAGGTGAGCAAATAGGCTTAGAGAAGTGGATTCTGGTGCTGGTGGCCTCACTCCCCTCTGGGGCCTGCAGGCTTGAGCTGGAGCCCTTTGGGAACCTAAAGAACCAAGTGTCTATCTCCTGCAGTGCTGAGAGAGGCCTAGGGTAGCCTGGGATTTCACACCTTTGGTGTCACCTGCCTTCCCACTGTGTGACCTTTGGCTAGTCATTTAGCCTCTGAGTCTCCTCTAAAACTGGGATAGTCCTTCAGCCATTGTGAGGATTAAAAAACATAATGCACATTGGGGCCGCCCGGTGGCACAGCGGTTTAGTCCGTGCTTGGCAGCCTGGGGTTCGCGAGTTCGGATCCCTGGCGCCCGCCGACGCACTGCCTGTCAGCCATGCTGTGGCGGCGTCCCATTATAAAGTGGAGGAAGATGGGCACGGATGTTAGCCCAGGGCCAGTCTTCCTCAGCAAAAAGAGGAGGATTAGCAACGGATGTTAGCTCAGGGCTGGTCTTCCCCACAAAAAAAGAAAAAGAAAAAAAAAAAAAACATAATGCACAGAGGCCCACAGCAGAAGGTCTCAGGTCAGTGCTTAGTAAGTGCTAGCCAGACCTCAGGGCATTGGGTGAGCGAACAGCAAAGCCTAGGGTAAGGCAGTGGAGGCTATTTGGCTGTAAGGAGGAGCGAGGGAGACAGCTCCCTTCAGAGTCTTCATTCTTCTGGCACAGCCTTAGTTTGGAGCTTGTGAAACTAAACCCCAAGCCCAGCCTAGCCTGATCCTTTGTGACCTCATGTCTGTCAAGACACTCAGCTTGTGGCTTCTTGGCTTGACCAGTCTTGGTTCCTGATGCTGAAGGTTGGACTGGTGGGTAAAATGGAGGGGATGAGCTCCTCATGCACCCCTCCTTTGGCTGCTGTTTGTGTGTGTAATTAAAACATGCTGCCTCCTGCTCTTGGGAGCCGGTTAATTCCTGTCTGCAAGCATGACACCTGGGACTGGGGGTTGAAGACCAGGGTCCCTTCCTGGCAGTCTCACTTATCGGCAGCTCATTTCTCAGAAATTAATTGGCATCAGCAGTGCACAGGAAATTTGTTAAAACTACAGATGTGCAAGCTCTGCCCCCCTCCCCAAACTGATTTCTGGAACTTGGGGGAAGGCAGGAATCTGCATTTTAACCAAGCCTGCCCCCTACCCTCAGGTGTTCTTAGATTACAGAAGTGGTTTTGCAAGCCTGCTAGCTCACTGGTCCCAGTTTCTACAGCTGTGAAGTGAGGGTTTTTCATACAGGCTTCTGCTCAGGAGGTCCAGTTGAGTGGGAGGTAAAGTGGGAGAGGTGCTTGGAATCCATTTCCATCAGAACAGCTCTACCATTTATTTTTCTTTTCAAGAAACTATTAAATATTTAATATAAAAGAACATAAATGTAAAATAAAGAGAAAAATATTAAAACAAGAACCCACGCCCACTACTGGTTTAAGAAGTACAGGCCTGATTTTAAAATATTAAATGTGGTGGTGTGGTTCTGGGTGACCCTATCGGAATTAACAGTTGACACCCATTGGGTTAAATCAAAATAACTCCAAGTGTGTCTAGAGAAAACCTACTTTAGAATTGCCTAGCAGATTCCTGGCCCCACCATTCCTGAGCAAAAATCTCTGGATGATGGGACCCAGGAATCTACATTTTGATAAGCTTCTCAGATGACAGATAATTCTTCTGCAGTGGTTTTGGAGGTGGCTTGTCCCCCTGGAAAGCTGGCTTCATCAAAATTTGTGGTTAGGGTGATCAGTGAGTGTAAGGATAAAACCAAAGGATGTTAAGATTGGACAGACTGCAGATGACAAGATCCCCTACCCCGACCCCAGCCCTCTGAATGGAGAAACTGAAGACACCCAGAGTGGAATTCTTACCAGGCTCCCACAGCAGGGGCTGCAGTGCCTGTGCCAGGACTGGCATCCAGTCTTCTGACGACTAGCCCAGGGCTGTGGACACTACTTCACTGTTATGGAACATGGGGGCAGCCGTCCTTCCTTCCTGTGGTGGCCAGATTTAGCAAATAAAAATACAGGACGCCCAGGTGAATTTGAATTTCAGATAAATAGCAAATAATTGTTTTAGTGAAAGGTGTCCCAAATAGTGCATGGGACACACTTCTTCTAAAAAATTACTTGCTGTTTATCTGAAATTCAGATTTAATTAGGTGTCTTTTTAGCAGATTCCAGAATTTGCTCAAAGATTAAAAAAAAAGATTATCGTGCATTTATGGTAGCTTTGTTTTAATAACTCTGACCTCATTTAAGCTGTTAAATAATCCTGTGAATTAGCAGCTATCATGAATCCCTTTCAGACAGTAAGAGGTTAAAAGTCTGGCCTAGGATCTTCCATGTAAGGTGCCTTTCTGCCTCCTCAAGAACCTGCTTGCTTGGCCCTCATTCTTCTCTGGCCCAGTTTATGCCTAATGAGTTAGAAGCTGCATGAGAGAGTGGTCAGATTTGACCATCTCCTCTGGCCTTGTGAGGTACTTATTTGATGGCCACTGATGGTCAGAACATCCTTGTGGACTTCAAAATCCGTGCTGTTAACTGCTGCTCTGTCCTGCCTCTTAGCTCAGCGGCCTAGTACATTGGTGGTGGAGTAGGTTTTGGGTAGGAGTCACACCCCCTCTCTACGTTTGCTGAAGGGGAAGGGAATGGAATAGGGTACCTACTGGTGCCTCCAGGGCATCTGTGAGTAGGGGTGGGGAGTCTGCCGGTCGGGCAGCCTCTGTCGCCACATCCATGGCATCCCAGGGTTCTGCTCTTTTCCAGTTGGGATGTAGTATGTAGCACTGAAGGGGCCTCTAAGGCTGGCCCAAACTCAGCAAATAAATAAGCTGCTTCCGGGGAGCGAGGCCGCCGGCTGAACTAGATTGGGGGAACTAGTCCCTGCTCGAGAACTCCAGTTCCTCATCTGCTTCTGGGACACGTCGCAAGTCTATCTCATTTCTGTTGGAATTTTCCAGTTACCAAGTGTCCCCAGCCTGCAGGACTGGCGCTCTTAGGGCTTGGTCATTTCAGAGAGCAGGAAACTGAGGGTCAGTAAGAGTGTCCAACCTGCCATGCTGGATAGATAGCTGGTCAGACCCTCCAGGGAGGGCCTGCCTACCCCAAGTCTTCCAGAGGGAGCTGAGAGGCTCAGCCTGCCTGGAGAAGTGGAAAGAAGGAAAGTTGGAAGTGAAAGTGGGGCTCGCCTCTCAGATCCACTTCACCCAGAGCACCCCTCCTTTTCTGTCATGTATTCCAGTTCCATGTGAGAGGTTGCTTTCCTTAGAAACAGAGGAATGTTCCTGGACTCTATTACAGGCACCATCAGCAGTTGTGGGGAGCGGTTCCTGTAATGCTTGGGTCCCTGAGGCCCTGTTCCCTACCATGCGTGGGTGTACCTGTGCATAGAGCATATTTTGTTGAGTGGGGAAATTGGCTTCCCGACCTGCGGGAAAAGCTCTGAATCAGGAGGCAGGAACTTGATGTTCAGTGCCAGCTCCACAACAATTCGCTGCTCACTTTGGGCATTGCCTGGTCCCTCCTGGCCTCAGTTTTCTTGTCTGAACAATGGGTCTCAAATCCCTTTCAGCCTGTCCACTCCAATAACAGGGGTAATTTCTTGGGGATTCAGAAGCCTCTTGCAGCAGAGAATGCCCCAGGTTTAGGGCAGTGAAAAATGAGTTTGCATTACCTGAGGCAGTGGTGACCACCAGGGACAGGGGAAAAGCAGCTTTGAGATCAGCAGCCTCCTGCATGAGGACAGTGGAGTCAGGCAGGCAGGAGAGCCCTGCCTGTGCCTCGAAACCTGCCTGAGGATTGGCTCCTGAACCCAGGGCCCGGCCACCTGCCGACTGGCCTGGCCCTAGGAGAGCACATAGGGGCCCACAAGCTGAATATGGCTCGAAGAAGGGTCTTTTTTAAAATGTGAATTGATTAATGGTATTTAGAAAGCAGGAAATTCCTCTTCGATATAAACTTTACTTTTCTGCTTTTCTTGAAAACTCAGCAGCTCTGGCAACACTAAGCCCATGTTTGCGGGTGGAACCTCAGCTGCCTTTGAGCTGGTGCTGCCCCCTCAGCTGGCGCCTGTGCTTCCCAGCTCGCCAGGCTTGCCAGCCAGTCTTGTGATTTATGGTATGGCCTGGGACCTCTAGGGAGTTCCTGTGCTGTTTTGTCTGCTGTGCACCCTCTCTGGCCTCTGTTTCCCACAGCTGGCCCCTGGTATTTGGATTGAAGCACACTGATTCCAACTCTTGAGGAGAACAGAGCATAAGTCTAGACTCCAGAGGAGTTGGGGCTGCCATTCTGCACAGCTGTGCTGTTCAGTCCTAATGCAAAGAGGTAATTAACCTCTCTTCCCAGAAGAGAATGCTCTGGAAGTTCTTTGAGAAGCACCCATACGTATGTGAATTCCTTCATTCAGCAAATATTGACTGTGGATCTGGCATGTACAGGCTGCAGTCCTGGGTTCCAGGGACCAGTGAGCAAGGTAGGGAAGATCCCTCCCTTCATGGAGCTCCCAGTCATTCTCAACATAGGGCGTCTTACAGGCTGGTAAAGCCCAGAGGTCGGGTCAGGCTGTGCCTGGGTTTCAATCCCAGCTCTGCTACCCAGTAGCCAGGTCACCTGGGGCAAGTCATTTAGCCTCTCTGAGCTTCAGTTTCCTCACCAATAAACTGAGAATCATCATCATCATCTTACCTACATCCTAGAGTAGTTGTGAAAAGTAAGTGAGCCACTGTGTGTAAAGAGCTTTGGCACGTTGCCAAGGACCTGATACGGTCTCGGTAGTTGATCAGTGTAGTGGGGTTGAGATGCACACAAATGCAACCATTTCAGGGGCTGGTGAGTGCTCTGAAGACCCCAAATTAAAGACTGAATTAGAACTTGATCCAGAGTTGCTAGTTGGGCAGGCAGGGAAGGCTTTCTTGAGAAGAATTTACACTGAGATCTGTGAATAATGTCACACAGAATGTATACTGTGTGACCTTGGGTAAGTCTCTTCCCTCAGTTTCATTTTCTGAACAACAGGAATAATGGTGACTTCTGGAGCCAGTTAAGTTCAATCATGCGTAGAAAGCAACTTAGATCAGTTTTGGCACCTGTCAGCACCCAGTAAAAGGTGGTGGTTATTATCACTGTTGTGTCTAGAGCCGTGTGTGCTCTTCTGAAAGGCTGGGGTAGGGAGCTGGCACTTGGAGGCCAGGGGCTTCACTGGCTGCTGATATATTTCAGCTGTGATGAGTATTAATTAGCTTTTGGGCAGGACTTTAGGGACTGGTACCAGCAGTGGGGGTGGCCACAGCTGCCCCAGGGCAGCAGAGTCCATGTCTGGGCAGGGAGAGTGGAGACACTGGGCCGCCTGGGTCACCACTGGCTAAAGATAGTCCACTGCGGCTGGGCCTGGGCCTGGGCCAGCAAGGGCATCATGTGACCGGAGCCCGGCAGCCTCTGCCCCTCCTCTTGGGCCTGCCGGCAGAGCTAGGCTGGACTGAACAGCATCATGTGACTGGAGCCCAGCAGCCCTTGCCCCTCCCCCCAGGCCAAGGGGCGCAGACTCTGTGCTCCTGGGCTGTCTGCTGGCCGGCAGTTTCCTTTGAGCAGAGCCTCAAGATGGTCTGACTTTCTGAAGGTTTCCCTCTCTCTCTCTCTGCTCACCTCTCCCCACAAGGGCGCCTTTCAGCCCCCTCCTGTGTTTCATCGGCAGGTCAGGTGTTGGGGAAATCAGGGCGGGAGGGCTGGGCAGAGAGAGGCCTCTGAGAGGTGGTAGCAGCAGCGGCAGCTGTGGGAGCTGGGGAGCAAGGTGAGGAGGGTTAACCTGGCATTCTTTTTAATCTGTAGAATGTTCCTGCCTAGGGAATGTTAGGGTCAATGGGGATGGGATGAAAGGCCTGTGGTCTCCAAGCTCCTCCTCTATGACTCCACCCTATCCCCAAGCTGGGTGACGCTGAGAATACACCAGGCTTTCCAGACTCTTTCCTGCCTACCTCACCCTCCCCTTAGATGGTGTCAGGTCCGGGCTGCAGATCAGGCAGATGGTGGTGGCCTTGCCCATCTCCGGAGGCTGAGGGTGGGGGCAAAATCCAAGTCGGCTAGACACCCCCACCTCCTTGGGGCAGAGGCAGGAGTGGAGGAACTGGGAGGTGGGCATGGAAGCAGTACCTCTCTCATCACAGAGCTGCCAGGGTGCCACAGGTGGAGACTTCTGCTAGTGGCAGTTTCCCTTGCCTGTCTCTGGGTAGGGCAGAGGGGTATTGTCAGGTTGCTGGTGTTCAATCCTAGGAGTGTCACTTGCCCTGCTCTGTGGCCTTAGGTTTCCCTGGAGTGGGCCATGGTTTCCCCCAGTGTGTAGAATGATGCCCCTGAGGGCCTGCCCTGTTGGCCATAGTGAGGAGGTAACCTGGACCTTCCTCCTAGTGGTTAAGAGCACAGGTTTTAGGGTCAGACTATGTGGCTTCAAATGCTGTTCTACTTGCTGGCTGTGATTTTGGCAAATAACCCTTCCACCGTGTGCCTTAGTTTCCTTATTTGTAAAATGAGACCAGTTAGAGGAACTAACTCTGTGTTAGAACGGCACATGGCATCTAGTAAGTGTTTGCTGCGTATTGTCTGCAGTTGGTAGTTTCATGACAACCACAGCTTGTTGCTGGCCTCCCCTGCTTTGATGAGCAGTCTCGGTGGTTGAGATCTTGCCTTCTCTCCCCTTATATCTCTAGACCTAATATTACTACCTTTTGTTCGGTTGAGGAATGTGAGGCTTGGGGAGGGTAGTAGGTAGTGTCTCCAAGGTTCTCCATCTGATGAGTGTTGGAATCTGGACTAGGACCCAGCACTGATTTCAGGTAATCGGTTGCCTCTGAGTCAAGGCAGGGCTGGGGCATGGGTTCCTCTGGGAGTCAGCAGTGCCTAGGACACTTGTTTCTCTGCCAAGGGAAGGCTCTGGTGGAAGGCTGAGGGTCGAGGCCATAGCCTCAGGAAATAGCACTTGGACAGCAAAGCCTCCTTTCTTCTCTGGTGTGAAAGTATGAAGGAGGTGGGTGTGTGAATTTACCATTTCATTAAACAAATGTCAGCTGTTTTCCAGGCCCTGCGCTAGACACTGGGATTACTGCTCTGAAAGCAGCCTGGTTCCTGCCCTCCAGGAGCACGTAGTCTGGGGTGGGGGCAGGTGGATAAGTAGCCAGGCAGTTAACATTTGCAGCACTGTAAGAGCACGTGGCAGGGGCACTTCACCTGGGGTCTGGGGGAGCTCCCCCAAGGAGTTCAACCTAGTGGCCAGGTATCGGGCAGCAGATTGGTGAATGTGGACTCAGCGTTAACGTAGCCCCTAAGCCTAACAAATTACCTTGTTCTTTAAGGTAGGAGTTCTTTGCAATCAGGGTAAACTCAACCTTTTCAGATGCCAATCTCCAGGAGATGATGCCAGCCCCAAAATAAACATTTGGCCTTCCCCATTCTCCTGGCACTAAGGCCTGAAATCTAGTAGTCCTCTCTGGCTGCCCAGTCTCAGTCCTGCAGGCTTTCTCCCATCTAGCCAGCTCCGTCTCACCCACGCTGGTCCCTTGTTTTCATTCTAGCTTCTCCCTTCCTCTTACCACTTCTTTTTACCATGACCTCATGAGTTTGACTCCCCCATGTGCCTTTTCCCCCTAAAACCTTTCACTAGTTTCCCATTGGTTGACCAAGTCCTTGCTCCTTAGACCTCTGGGATCTGGCCCTTCTGGGTAGCTTGTATTTCAAAAGATCAGCAGCTTTAGGATCTTTCTGGAATAAGACAATATAGAAACTACTTTATCCTTTTATTTGGCTTTGTACCAGGTGCTTATGGGTTTAAGCTTATGGGTCTCGGCCTTTGTGGGCTGAGAGAGACTCCTTGAGGTCAGGCCCTCTTCCTCTTCTGTGCTGAGTAAAAAAACTGAGTGACTAAATTTTTTAAATTGAAAGGGTACTCCAGGCCTTTCCTATGCTCGCTCTTCCTTCCTCTCTAGCAGGGCAGAGGTTTATGCCAAAGCCTCCCTGGGACCTGTGGTAAATTCTCCCTTCTTTTTTCCTCTTTTCTGGGGAAACCTGCCCTGGAGGCCAGGCTTGGGGGAAGGGAGGGAGGCTCATCTGAATCAGTGAATTGAGCCAGTTGATCGCCAGGAGGTTTTTCCCCACATGCTCTGCTTCTTTTCATGTTGAGAGATGTTTGATGGTTTCTTTCTCTCTTTAGCAATAAGGATGGGGATTGCTTGGAAATGTTAAGCTTCCTTTGTGAGTGTGAATTGTAATATTTAGCATTTATTGAGCATTTACTTTGTGCTGGGCACTCTTTCTGTGCTCTGTTCGTTTATGTCACTGCGGCCCTGTGAGAAAATTCTGACTTTGGTTTTACAGATGAGGAAAATTAAGTTCAGAAGGGCTCTGCAGGGGGCAGAGTATATAGGGACTCCAGCCCAAGTGCATCAGATAACAAAGCCCATGTGCTTGGTGACAGGCTGTTGTGCTTTCCTAGACAATGCTGAAATGAAGGGGTGTCACACACTTGAAAGTTGAGGTGCAGAGAATCTCAGAGGGTTAGACAGTCCAAGATAGTATGGTCAGCCACTCCACTTCACTGGGGAGCCACCCTCTCTGCTCCTACCACCCTGCTCATTAATCTCTCTCTGCCCTGCCACCTTGTGGCCCTAGTTTCCTGTCATCCTGCACTAGCCATAGTGGTTTAGGTCCCTGCTCCCCACCACTCGCAATAATCTTAAGTAAAAATAATGAGTTTGCCATGCAAACAGCTTCATGAAAAGGTCCCTAGTGCCCCACCACCACCACCACCACCATGACCGCACAAAGAAATTCTGGTGTGCTTCATTTAATACACAAATGCATGTGTGTATTTGGGAAGCCTGTTGACCCCCTGAACTAGAGTCAGTACTGGCTCCTGGCTGACTATGATCCTATGGGACAGAAAGTGGCTTTTCTCCTTTTCCAGGTACCCATTAGCCCCTGACTTCCTTAGTTCAAGAGGAAAACATTCCTAGGGCCTCTCTTGCCATCCTCCTCCCCTAGCATGCGGGGCCCCAGAGTCCTGTGGGCAGATAGGCTGTGACTGTCCTCCTTGCCACATTACTACCTCCCTCTGCCTGAGAACCTCTCCCTGCCAGCAGTAACTCTGTTTACAAGGAAACACCAGGGAAATGCCCTAAGATTGCACCAGGAAGGTTTTTCAACCCATTCTCCCACGGGTGGATGTGTGAGATTTTTAGTGAGCTGGAAGGACCACTGGGCAAAGAGAGTTGAGACTTCCATCCTAGCTCTTCCCTGGGGAAGCCCCTTCCCCTTTGGGTTCCTTACTTCCCTGTCTACAAGTGGAGAGGGTTAGGACCGTGGTTCTTTTTGCTGCTCTAACATTCTACAACTGCAGGTGCAGGGTGGTGAGTTTAGTGTTTACTGAGCTGGGCTTGGGTCATTGGCGGCTGGCGCAACTTTCAGAATGCAGAGGTGGGAGGAGGGGACTTGTCCCCTGATTTGGGTGGGATGGTGCTGGAGGTAGGGACTGGCACCTGCACGAAAGATTGGTTTTCATTGGGAGCCATTTCGGATGCCAGACCCTGTATGTTGTGGAGCTGTATCATATGTGCGTATGTGTGTGGTGGTTGCCTGGTAAAGGTGAGAGACTGGTAGGGGACCCAGAAAGGGATGTGTAATTGAAGTTAGAAAGCCTAGTCTTTCTTCTAGCCTCCCGTAAGGTCTTAACAGCAGTTCATCTGAGCCTTCCTGAGTTTCCCTAGGCCCCATAGGATTTTTAACAGATCTAGGAATGTTGCTTGAAGGCAAAAGTAGTTCTCTCTCCCTCGTGGACTTTTCTGTCTTTCCCAGGGACTTGGTTCTTTCTTGGGGCAGGGACAGCCTGAGGTCCTAGCTGGGAGCAGAGCAAGAGCAAGGCACTCTGGGTCCTTGGGACAGAGGGGGCTCTAGCTACGGATGGGGCTTTTTCTGCAAACCTCACACAAGACTAATTGAAAAATATTCCTGTGTATGCCCAGAGTAGCCACATTTCCTTAGCTTGGGATTGGGGGCCAGGGGGTAGGGAGTCAGTGGGGTCTTTTAGTGGCAGGCAGGCTCTCCCAGTAACTGGAGGCTGAACTTTCAGTACTTTACCATGTTCCTTTGTGATCTTGGTGAACAAGATGTCAAGCAGGGTGATCACAGGATCTGACTCTTCCCAATTTTTTTTTTTTTTTTTTTTTGTGGGGAAGACCAGCCCTGAGCTAACATCTGTCGCCAATCCTCCCCTTTTTGCTGAGGAAGACTGGCCCTGGGCTAACATCGTGCCCATCTTCCTCCACTTTATATGGGACGCCGCCACGGCATGGCTGGCAGGCAGTGCGTCGGCGGGCGCCCGGGATCCGAACTCGCGAACCCCGGGCTGCCAAGCGCGGACTAAACCGCTGTGCCACCGGGCGGCCCCTGACTCTTCCCAATTTTGAAAGAGTTTTTATTAGAAGAAATAGACAATGACCTGAAAAACTTTGCCTCACCTTTTTGAGGAAAGCTTTCAAGAGCACCTCTCCCCCGAACCTGATTCGCCCTTCCGACTTCTTATTAATGAACTTGATGTTGCAGGCTCTTTGTCTTGGTAGCATGCAGAGAGTGTTGTTGGGGGCTGGAGGATGGGTCCCTGGAGAAGTGATTACTGGCATAGCTCAGGTGTAACCGAGGGAGATGATCCTGTAACAGCTGCCTCTGCAGGGTCCTTGTTCAAAGCAGCCTACTCAGGGAACTGGGTGGTATTAGGCTTCTCTAGGCCAACTCAGGATTAGCAAGAAAATTGGTACAAAGTAGCTCCCTGGGACTAGGGGCTCCCTCCCCTTGGGACTGAGTTTTTCTAGTTCTCTAGAACTAGTTCTTGAGAAATCTCCAGTTCATCCAGCACTTGGGATGGGGGATGCTATGGGCTGGGTTCCACAGCCCCAGCTCTCAGAAGGCATGTGGGGTGTCTTGAGGGGGCAGTGGCTGTGGTAGAGAGTGGAAGCCAAGAATGCAGTGGCCTCACAGTTAGGAGTCAGGCAAGGACTCTCTCTACTCATTAAGGGAACATGGGTCTGATCAAGGAGTAGAACATTCCTTTTGAGACCAGCTGGGCAAATTTCTCTGTTCAGAGACTGGAGGCAGCTCTTGCTCTGGCATGGTTGGCCAACGATGGAGGCAGAGCGATGGGAGAGAAGTGGGTGAGCAGAAGCCCAGGATGTATCTTTTCCCATGGGTCTCTGGAGGAGGAAGGGTTCAGAAACCCTTGGTCTTCAGAACCATATTGGGAAAATAAGTGTAGGTGTAGAAGGGACTAGACCTATTAGAGCCACTTCCTTAAAAAGACAAAACAACACATTTGTTTTCTTTTTAAAAAGCCCATGTCTGTCTTGTTGAAACTACTGAAGAATTCCAAGCAAAATTAAATTACTGTAAACACACTTCTTAGCTCCTGATAATACTTATATGTCCTTCCAGAGTTCCTGCTGTGTATATGTACATCTACACATTTTTTATTTGTTTTACAAAAATAGGATTGTAACTTTTCTCATTTATTATGTTTATCTTTTCATAGCAGTAGAGTTCACTATCTTTTTAATGACTATAAAAATTGTTAAACTTTATTTAGCCAGTTCCCTTCTGTTGGACATGTAGGTTGTTTCAATTTTTTGAAGTTATAAACAGTACTTTGGTGGACATCTTTGTACATAATTCTAAACACCTGTCTAATTTGTATTATTAGGATAAATTCCTGAAGGTGAAACTATTGAGTCAAATGGGGTCTCACTTTTTCTTTGGAAACTTAGAAGGCAGACAGAATCTTTCCTGAGTGGCTAACCTTCTCTTGACCACAGGTCATTGAGGACAGAGCTGGCCCTGGTATGGGGACTTAGAAGATATCCCTGGACTTGTTGATTGCCCTCTTAGGGTTTTTATCTTGCTTTCGCCATGATCACTAGCCCAGGTCAGCTCGCACACAGACTTCTTGAGTGTCAGAGCCAGAGATGGTCTTTCAGACCCTTCCTTTGTAGACGCCGCTGTGATGCGGGAGCCCTCACTTAACAGAACTAGCTCTGGCATGGACTCAGTCTGCCGTGGACTTACCCTCTCCAGGCCTTAGTCCCCTTTTTATAAGAGGGTCTAGAGCTGTGGGAGGTCTTGCCTCGGAGTCGAGTTCCTGGGGTTTTGGCTGCCAGTTGTTTCCCTGATCTCACTTTCCATGATTTCTTCAGAAGGAGGCTGGTAAAATTGTTATTGGTGTTTGAGCACCTGTCCTTCCCCTCTCCACCATGTCTTCCTCCTTTGGGAACCTGCAGGTTGGTTGGTGGAGCTGGAGTGGTGATGAGGGTCAGGAGCTGGTGGTGGCCCCTTCCCACGGGCTCTGCATTACCATCTCTCCCTTGTTCCCATAGAACATTCTGCTCCGGCCAAGGTGGTGAGGGCAGCAGTTCCTAAACAGCGCAAAGGCAGCAAGGTAAGGAATAGGAGTGGGCAACCTAAGGGGACATCCTGGAGGTGATGGCCTCTTTCCTGTTCTGGTGAGTGCTTCTGAGCTTTCAGGTAGTTCTAGAACCTCTCGGAATAGCAAGGGAGACCTTTCTGGGCCTCCAGTGTGGATGGTCCTAGTGGACCTCTGGCCAAAGGATGGTCTTTGGCCTCTGATCTCTTGGTGAAGCTATATTTTGGGTGAGGGGCTGAATGGCAGAGTCAGGGTCACCCCAGGGTTCTCATAGAATGTGCTTTGCAGGTTGGTGACTTTGGAGATGCAATCAACTGGCCCACACCTGGAGAGATAGCTCACAAGAGTGTGCAGGTGAGTCTGAGGGAGGGATGGGCAGGTTTGACCTCTATCTACAATATATACATTTGGCTTCTCAAGCTTTTGGAGCCTGAGGTCTTAACTTTCTCAGTTTTTTAAGAGGAAAGGTTGGTGTAACATGAGCAGCATTGAAAAAGCCAAGAACCACCACCATTTGAGCCCTTGCTGTGTGTCAGGGACTGCCAAGTGATGTCTGTTCATCACTTGTTCTGACCCTCACAGTGACTCTGAGATAGGTCCCTTAATAATTCCCATTTTACAGACAAGGCCGCTGAGGCTGGGAGAGGCTAATGACTAGCCCTTGATGGCCAAGTGGGATCAGAAATCAGGTGTGTTCTGTTATTCTAGAGCCTGTGTTCTCCATTGCTCCACTTGGATTGACAGTGAGTGAAGCAGGAGAGTGGTCATTAGGCCAGGTACCCACCCCCGGACCACATGTCTTGGGGAAGTGTATATAGCTCTCCTCCCTCCCAGCAGAGGAGGGACTCTTGATCAGTCGTGTCCTTCCCGGTGCTTTTGTTCTGGGCCAACAGCCTAGGTTCCTCACTGGCTGTGGGCCACTGGCCTTCAGTTCACAGACAGGGTTGGTGTGGACAGGCCAGGGGTCAGCATCTCTTCTATCCCCCAGACTACCTTGAAGACATGATCCTGTTGGAGGGTGTAAACATTTGGCCCCTGCGGGTCCCAGCCCCTCTGTCCTAGGGGTTGTCTCTGTCACCTAAACTCGAGGAAGCTGGAGAGACAGGTTGTCTCCCACCTCCTGCCTGTTTGACCACGCTTCCCAGTGAAAGCATCTCAGGTGTGAAAACAGGACCTTGGCATACATCCAGTCCAGCCTGCCGTCATGCTCCAGCTCTTGCCCTGTCTTTCTAGTGACAGGGAGCTCCTTGCTGTCCCGTCCCATAGAGGCTCTCAGACTCACCTCACCTCCCTGTTACTTTACTTTCCACTGCAGCCACAGTCCCACAAGTCTCAGCCTGCCCGTAAGCTGCCACCCAAAAAGGACATGAAGGAACAGGAGAAGGGAGAAGGGAGCGATAGTAAGGAGAGCCCGAGAACCAAATCGGATGAATCAGGGGAGGAGAAGAATGGGGACGAGGATTGCCAGCGAGGAGGGCAGAAGAAGAAAGGTGAGTGTCTTGGAGAAGGCAGCAGGGCAGGACTGTGAAAGGTCAGAACTCGAGGGCTGCTGGAGGAATTTCAGGAGCCTCCGAGAAGTCGTTGGGAGTCTGACTGGTACAGGCTGCTGGGCCAGCAGTCTTCATTGCAGCTTTCCATCCATCAGTTCCTTCTCTTATTTAACAAGCATTTGGGAAGCCCTGTTCTCAGCAGTAGGGCTCTAGCAGTGTACAAGACAGATGAGGCCCCCACCTCAGAGTGTTCTGTGTGTGTCTTGATGTATTGCTCTCTCATGTAAGATTTCATTTAAAGACAAGAGTTCCCATTGCTCTGACTGAAATGGTTAGGGTACAGGTTCGGCTTCTCCAATAGAGATCCAAAAGAACAGTGCAAGACAGAAGGTTATTTCCCTCACCTGACAGCTTGGTGTAAGGAGGCCGGCCTAGAATAGCAACCCCTCATTCCTTTCATCTTGCTGTGGTGTGTTGGCTTTTCTCATCAATGATGGCTTCCTCTTTCCTTCTCGTTCCACCTAGCAGAAAGGGAAAAATGGGAGAGTAGCTCCCTTCCTTTTTAGCGACTTCACCTGGAATTGACTGCTTTCACTCAGCTCTCATAAGGCAGAACTTGGGCACAGTCTAAAGGGAGCCTGGAAGTGCATTCTTGATTCCAGGCAGCCATGTGTCCCACTCCAGAAGGGGGTTCTCTGGCCATGGAGAAATCGATATTAGGAGTCAACCAGGAGTGTCCGTCACACCGAGGTCCGTGGCCTCCTCATTTTAGAAATGAAAATGAGGTCCAGTGTGGGAAAGGAATTTGCCCACGGTCACCAGATCATGATTTAGGCCTGAAACCCCAGACAGGGGAAGAAGGGCTTGGGGCTAGGGATGGCTGGAGAGTGACCTCTTCTTCAAGCCTTTCTTGTGTGCCCATGCTGTCCTCCAGGAAACAAACACAAGTGGGTTCCGTTGCAAATAGACATGAAGCCTGAAGTGCCCAGAGAGAAACTGGTCTCCCGCCCTGCTCGCCCACCAGAGCCACGACACACACCTGCCACCCGCGGGGAGATCAAAGGTATGCACTGCCCACTATGGAGGGCTTGGGTATGGGGATCATCCTCAGTCCTGACCTGCTGCCCCCTCTCCCCATAGGGTCTGAGCCTGCCACCTACGTGCCCGTGGCCCCCCCCACCCCAGCCTGGCAACCAGAGACCAAACCGGAGCCTGCCTGGCACGACCAGGATGAGACATCGAGTGTGAAGAGTGATGGGGCTGGTGGGGCGCGGGCTTCATTCCGTGGCCGTGGACGGGGGCGTGGTCGCGGCCGGGGACGCGGCCGGGGTGGCACTCGAAGTACGTGAGGCCCCTTTGGGCTCCGGGATGTCCGAGGGAGTGCGGCGGGGGCGGCGGGCAGGGGTCTCCTTTCCCTCATCGCACCCATTTCCCCCTGTAGCCCATTTTGACTACCAGTTTGGCTACCGAAAGTTTGATGGTACAGAGGGACCTCGCACCCCCAAGTACATGAACAACATCACCTACTACTTTGACAACGTCAGCAGCACTGAGCTTTACAGTGTGGACCAGGAGCTGCTCAAAGACTATATCAAGCGCCAGATGTGAGTGGACAGGAGCCATCTTCCTGGAGAGATGGGTAGGAGGTTGGGGACTGCCAGAGGATGACAGCTGGGCAGCATAGGGCTGGACAGGCCCTTCCGGTGCTAGCAGCAGTTGATACCCCTGGCTGGAGCTGAGAAAGATAACTTTCTTTAATCTGTTAGGCCAATTTTTCATAAAATTAATGCTTACTGCAGAAGTAATACCATATTTGCCTTAAGAAAATTAGAAATGACTGCTACCACAAAGGAGAGAAAATGTCTAGATTCCACCCCTTCTGTGCTTCTGTCTATAATGGCAGCATTGTCAGAATCTAGCAAACGTTTATTGAGCCCTCACTGTTGGCGAAGCTCAGTACTGAGTGTTTTACAGGCATCCTCTTATTTAATCTTGCAGTTAACTGTTAAATTCCTGTGAGCTGGGTCTTATTCTCATTTTGTAGATGAGCAAACAGGCCCAGTCCCTTGCCCAGAGTCTCACAACCAGTAAATGACAAGGCACAGATTTGAGTCCTTTTCTGTCTGTTGTGAAACCCTAGCTCCTAACCACTCTGATATATTGTCTCTCAGTCCAGTGGGGGAGCCATGCAATGAAATAGACAATTGCAGTAGGGTGTGTGGTTAAGTGTTTTAGGAGCAGGAGAAAAAGTGACCAACAGCATTGGAACTGGGTTTTAAAGGAGGATGAAGAGTTTGCCAGGCATTCAAAGAGACTGAAGAGCAGAGGGAATGGTTTGACCCTGAACGGGAGCCATGAAAGGATAACATCATTTCTTTTCAGCCCTTAAGACTGTTTGTATGTACGATAGGGATGAGGTAGGTCTGAGGCTATGTGAGGTCGCTGGGGTGTACAGCAGAACAGAGAAGGCATATTCATAAATGATGCAGCAATCATTCCTCTTCTCCCCTCCACCTAGTGAATACTACTTCAGCGTGGACAATTTAGAGCGAGATTTCTTCCTGCGACGGAAAATGGATGCTGACGGTTTTCTTCCCATTACTCTTATTGCTTCCTTCCACCGAGTGCAGGCCCTTACCACTGACATTTCACTCATCTTTGCGGTATGTCTCCCTCCCTGGGGCTGGGGTGCAGGGGAAAGAAAAGTCCTTATTGTGGAGCTGAACTTTGGGCCAAGGCAGAAAACCCAGGAAGACTCCCCATCTGATTACTTGTGCTAAAATTCCAAGGCTTGGCCAGCCTCTCTCCTTCCCTCCCTCCCTCTCTCCCTCCTTCCCTTTTATTATGGAAAATATCAGACATTCACAAAAGTAGACAGAATGGTATAGTGAACCCATCACCCAGCCTTAGCAATTACCAACTCATGGCCAGTCTTATTCCATCTAACTTGTCTGTTTCCTCTCCCAAATTACTTTGAAGAACATCTCAGGTAACCTGATATATCATCCATGCTTCAGTACCTATCTCTAAAAGATAAAGACCTGTTAAAAAACGTGCTCACAGTATCATTATTACATGTAAAAATATTAGCAATTCCTTAATATCAACAAATGTTCAGTCACTTGCAAATTCACCCCACTTGGCAAAAAAAATTTCTTGTCATAGTTTATGAGAATCAGGATCCAAATAAGGCTTGTATTGTCTTATTAAGTCTTCCTCTCCCCTTCTCTTTTTTCTTGCAATTTATTATTTGAATAAAGTGGGTTGTGTATCTTGTAGAATTTCCCACAGGTCACAATGGTGGTGTTTAACATATTGTTCTGTACTCCACGTTTTTTTATAAATTGGTGCACCCCCCCACCCCCAATCAAGATTACTTTATAGGTAATGATATATTCTCTCGGGTGGCACATAGCATTTCATTTGATTCTCTCTCTTGTGATAAAGCTGCTATTGACGATTATTGCCTATTGTTTCATTAGGGGTTGCAAATTGGTGATATTCTAATATGATCAATCTGTCTTTGTTTGTTAGCTAGAATACCTCTTTAAGGAGGAACTTTGCCTCATCAACTATTCATTTACCAAGAGGTATCATTTGTACAGGAAGGGCAGACAAATACTTAATCTTTTCCTTTGTTAACCAGTTTTCAGAATTGTGGGTTGATCCTTATTAACTTTCAAAGGCGACCAGTGAGGTTTAGGTTTGTTTTTTGTTAGTATCATTCCAAACTTACGGGTTCAGACATATGTCATTTATTTCAATCCATTGCAATTAATATGCTGAATCAAATTGTCCCATCCTTGGCCAGTGGGACCCTGGTTCATCTTATTCATTTCCTACCACAGATCTGGAATTGACCATGTTTTTCAAGGAACTCTAGGTCTTCTGTTTGGGGAAATGGTATTGATGGTATTTAGATACCACGGTCTTGAGTTATAGGGGTGTATATTACTACTTGATTAGTCATTGTTGTTAGATTTTTTTTTAATAAAATACATCATGAGATTGTTCTGATATTTTCTGTTGAAATTCAGGACTACAGGGTCTTTAACCCCAGTGATCATTTATTTGTAATTACTCCCTTCTCCCTTGCCAAAAATCCTAATTCCTAATGATTGCAACATAATTATTCATTTGTTTTACTCCATGGTTTATACACATTATTCTTATAATAATACCTCTACTACTACCAAAAACAGCTTTTTTTTTTTCTATGTATACAGTCAAATGACTATGTTTTCAACTTATTTGAAATAATCTTTGTGTGGTTGTGTCTTTAACTTGATGTATATTCATTTTGCTCTCAAGTTTTAGGGTTTGCTTTCCCCCCCCGTTTCTAATTTGTTTTACATTTATGTAAAACATTTACATAGTTCCAAAGTCAACATGGTATATTCAGAGAAGTCCGACTTAAAGTTCTCTCACTTCCACCTTTTTTCCTTTCTTCTCCTATCGGTAACCTTTTTTGAATCCTTCCATTAAAAAAAAGAAGCAAATGCCTCTAGAAATATGTGTATCCTTCCCCTTTCTTAGATAAAAGGTGACATATAGCATATGTATTTCTTTGCCTGTTTTTTGCTTTCAGTTAATATATCTGGAAGCTGACTGCATAGTAGTATATAATGGGAAGATACTCTCATTCCTGCTGATAGTTGCATATGTATCTTTGGTGGAGATTTCTAGAAGTGGGATGACTGAACTGAAGGGCAAATGTGTGTGTCCCTTTGCTGGCTGTTGCCTAATTACCGTTCTCAGGACTGTGCCTTTTGCATTCTCACCAGCAGTATATGAGGGTGCCCCACTGCACCCAGAATATGTTGTCACATGTTGAAATGTTTTCCTCTTCCATTTGAAAGATTTTTAAAAGAAAACTCCCCTGTCCACTCTTCACCCTTTCCCCCAAGATAAACACACATAGCAGTTTATCTGTGATTCCTAGAAAAATTTGTATGTATTTGTATGTTTTACTTAAAAATCAAACACCAATGGGGTCTTCTACATGCTGACCTAGAGCTACTTTTTGTGGCTATTTCCCCCCCAGCACATGTGAAGCTATTTTTTAATGTCTGAGTAGTGTTCCATTGAATGGATATGCCACAGTTTATTTAAATTGCCTGTGTGGTGGCAAGTTAGGTAGTTTCCAGTTTTTTCCTGTTATAGACAATGTGGCTGTGAATGGCCTTTTATCCAGATCTTATACGTATTGTCACCTGTTTGTGCAAGTATTTCTCTGGGGCAGGTTGCTGGAGGTAGAATGGCAGGGTCAAGGAGCAGGTGTGTCTTCATGTTGGTCCCTCCTACAAGTTTGAACACCTCAACTGCATGGTGCCAGTTTTCTTATACTTCTGCCAGCACTGGGCTCATACCTGAGCTCGTGGGGCCCAGGCGTCTGCCAGCTTCCATGATCTCGGTCCATTTAAATCTTTTCCTCTGCATCCTTTCCTTCCCCCTCCCCTGCAGGCCCTAAAGGACAGCAAGGTGGTGGAGATCGTTGATGAGAAAGTCCGCAGGAGGGAGGAACCGGAGAAATGGCCTCTTCCTGGTCCCCCAATAGTGGATTATTCCCAGACCGATTTCTCCCAGCTTCTCAACTGCCCTGAGTTTGTGCCCCGCCAGCACTACCAGAAGGAGACAGGTAGGTCGCCTGCTGGAATGGGGATGCCTCCCTGTTGCCCTTGACCTCCGTCCAGCAGTCCTCAGGGCTGGCATCAGGAGGGGGACTGGAGGGATGAGAACCTCACCTTTCTACCCTTCAGAGTCAGCGCCTGGCTCTCCCCGTGCAGTCACCCCAGTGCCAACCAAAACAGAGGAGGTCAGCAACCTAAAGACACTGCCCAAGGGCCTGTCTGCCAGCTTGCCTGACCTGGATTCTGAGAACTGGATTGAAGTAAAGAAGAGGCCTCGGCCCTCCCCATCACGACCCAAGGTGGGTGAGGCCTGTCCATCACCTTGGGTTCTAGGGTCTAGGCTGGAGCAGTTGGAGGGGAAGTCGCACAGGCACAGAGCTCTGGGCTCTGAGAGGCCAGTGGGCAAGCTGGGTGGCTCAGGGTGACTGCAGGAAAGCTGATGGGCCTGTTTCCATTTCCAGGGGGGACCACCCCTCAGGACAGCCCTAGCTGCTGAGTTCCTGAGTAGCATTTTTCACAGGAGGAGATCATGCAGCCACTGGCAGTAATGTCCCATGTTTCTTGATGCTTGGCTCTTCTTTCTGCCCCATCTAAATCCCTAAGGCTGCACTTTAAGTGCCTTTCCTCTGAATGTGTCCTCATTGTCCCCTGTATAAGCCCCTCAGGCGCTCTGAAGAGGGAAGGGAGAGGGAGCAGATGCACGGCTGGGTTGTAGGGTTAGAATCTAGACTAGAACACGGGTCTCCTGGCACTGATGGCTGGTGACCTTGGGAAGCTTGTTTAAAATCTCAAGGCTTCAGTTTCTCTATCTTCAGGTGAAAGGATGGAGGGGTTAGACTGCTCTAGAAAGAGTAAAGCAATATATGAATAGTACAAATTAAGTCCATTGTTAGGGAAGTGTTTCAGTTTCAAACTGAAATTACTGCCTCTCTTCCAGGAGCAGATTTTTGCTCCACCCACCTCCTCCCTCACCCTCCCCTTTTTGAAGACCTCTTTTGTGTGGGGCTTGTGAGGAGGCTTGAGAGATGACCCTGGACTTTGAGTCTGTGGAATTCTATGCTCCCTTTCCCATTGTACCACTGTGACTGCCTCCCTCATCTTCCTCTTCCCTGCCTGTTCAACCTCGACTTCCCCATCTGTTCTGGCTGAGGTCTTTTGGAAAGTGTCAGAGATCAGGCCAGGAGGAGAAAGGTAGTAAGTTGCTAGGGACCTTACGAGGTCCAGGCCTGCAGACTGTGAAGGCTTTGGAAAGGCGGGAGCTAAGCTTAGCCCCCATTCCAGAATTAGAGCCCCCACTCCCACCTGGCCTATCTTAAACCTTAAAAGAGAATAGGTTTGGAGTTTGTAAGGGAAGATCTTTGCATAGCAGGGAATTGAATTTTGGATATATACTGTCAAATAGATCTCCCCCAAAGTCTCAGATAAATTCAGCCTATCAATACTCTCTGAAATATTTTCTTTTTGCTGAAAGCACCCCGTTTTCTCTTGCCTTTGGGACATGTGTTCTTTCTACCTAGTACACTCTTTGTACCTGCCTTCATCTGGCTTACTTATGCTCATCCCTTAGTAGTTAACTACTTCCAGGAAGATTTCCTGACCGTCCCCACTCCCACCCCCAGGTGGTTAAGTGCCCCTCCCTATGTACTCCCACAAATCCTATTTACAGTCTTCACCATACCATACTGCAGTTGGCTGGCTTGTTTTTTGACTTTTTCTCCTACTAAACTGTGAGCTCCTTAAGTTCAAGGATCTTGTTTTGTTAATTATTCTGCTTTTAGGTTCTTCATACAGGCCCTGGTATCAGTGGGTACTTGCTCATTCATCAAGTAGTTGAACATCTGCTGTTGCTAGGTCCCAATCTAGGTACTGAGGATGTGATGGAGGGCAAGGCATCTGTGGTCCTTGCCTCATGAAGCTTCCGGTTTATTGGGAGATATTGGGTAGATTGATAAATGGACAAATCAACCTGTTGAACTTCTTCTGTGCGCCCACTCCCAGGCTAGGTGCTGTGTAGGATATAAAGGTAAATGAGAGAGTAGTTCCTACCTAGAGGGAATGTGTCATCTCATTGTTTGTGAATGACTGTGGTGTGAGCCAAGAGTGGAGAGACCTGGAGTCCTATAGGACATCTTTTCCCCATGAAGCTGACTCCAAGGCTGACAGCTGTGACTTGCTGGCATTATTGGGGCCTCTCTTGGGGGACAGCCACAGAGCCTAATCCAGGGACCCCCCCAGGTGATTCTTTCTCCCCTCGGTGTGTCCCTATTTTAGAAGTCAGAGGAGCCCAGGTTCCTCCACCCAACCTCTCTGCCTCAGCAGCTGCCGTCTCAGCAGCTGATGTCCAAGGATCAGGATGAGCAAGAGGAACTGGATTTCCTGTTTGACGAGGAGATGGAGCAGATGGATGGGCGGAAGAACACCTTTACTGCCTGGTCTGATGAGGACTCCGACTATGAGATTGATGACCGGGATGTCAACAAGATCCTCATTGTCACCCAGACGCCACCTTACATGCGCCGGCACCCGGGGGGGGATCGTACAGGCAACCACACCTCGCGTGCCAAGATGAGTGCCGAGCTGGCCAAGGTCATTAACGATGGGCTTTTCTACTATGAGCAGGACCTGTGGACTGAGAAGTTCGAACCTGAGTATTCCCAGATAAAGGTGAGGCTCGGATCTAGCAGTGAGAGTGGAACCTGGGGTGCCCGTAACGTATGGGGAAGAGGAAGGCTGATTTGTTGTGTGATCTTGGGTGCAGAGCTTCAGTATCCTCGTGGATGAGAGGGGGAAGATGATTGACACCTTTCTGGGTCCTTAAGAGTGAGAAGAGATGTGTGAGCACTGTGTAAACTATGCCAGTGAGAGAGCTGATTATTGCGCCACCTAAGCATCCATGTTTAATGTCATAACAGTCGGCTAGGCACTTTTGTGGGGAATAGAATAAGGATTAGGTTGTTATTTCTATTCTTAAATATTTAGGCATATATAAATGTTTAAAGCCAGCTAGACTGGTGGTCTAGTGGTGAAGATGCGGTGCTCTCACTGCCGCCACCCGGGTTCATTTCCCAGTCAGGGAACCACAGCACCCGTCTGTTGATTGTCATACTGTGGCATCTGCATGTTGCTGTGATGCTGAAAGCTGTGCCACTGGTATTTCAAAAGCCAGCAGGGTCACCCATGGTGGACAGGTTTCAGCGGAGCTTTTAGACTAGACAGACTAGGAAAAAGGACCTGGCCACCCACTTCCGAAAAAATTGTCTGTGAAAACCCTATGAATAGCAGTGGAGCATTGTCGGATATAGTGCCAGAAGATGAGATGATGGCACAGAAAAGACTGGACAGGTGCTCTGCTGTCCACAGGGTCACTAGGAGTTGGAATCAACTCAACAGCATTAACTAAAAAAAAAAGTTTAAAAGCCTTATAAGGAGCTTGCTTTTGATGTGGAAGATGGAGAAAAGATAGGTCTTTTAAAAATCACTGCTGTCTGGAAACAGTCAAAACCTCGGTTGTAGGTTTTTACAGAGAGGATGTGTGTGGTGGGGGGTGGGCCTGTGTGGAAAGTAGCAGTGTGTTTGGTGGAGGTGAGGAGAAAGTTGGCCAGCCATGATGTGAGAAGACAGTGGCAGGAAGAGAGTTGGGAGGAGTCTGCTGCAAGTTCCTGGGGAGTTGGTGTCCTGGTCTCAGTCTTGCTGCAGAGAGGGCTAGGCAAGTACTAATGCCTTCTGGGTTAGCACGCTCATGCCTGAGTAACTGAGGTTGAGGAATGGTGATAGGGCTGAGAGCCTAGGGACCAGAATTCCACGTATGTGGATGTGGGAGCTGCCGTCTCTAACTTCCTGCACGTCTTGATTCCTGAACAGGCTAGGGCAGTCTTCTTACTAACATCTTTTCCCCACCCATCTTGTATCCTCTGCAGCAAGAAGTCGAGAACTTTAAGAAAGTCAACATGATCAGCCGGGAGCAGTTTGACACACTAACCCCTGAGCCCCCTGTGGATCCCAACCAGGAGGTCCCTCCTGGGCCACCTCGCTTCCAGCAAGGTGAGAGGTGACGCCTGGAACCCTGGCTTGGGTGGAAGGGTCTGGAGCTCTCTGACGGGGGGCCTTCCAGAGACAGACGGTCATGGGCATATGCTTGCTCCACTGATGCCGCTCTGCCTCTGCAGTTCCCACTGATGCCCTGGCCAATAAGTTGTTTGGTGCTCCTGAGCCCTCTACCATCGCCCGCTCTCTACCAACCACTGTCCCAGAGTCACCAAACTACCGCAACGCCAGGACCCCCCGCACTCCCCGGACACCGCAGCTCAAAGACTCAAGCCAGACATCACGGTTTTACCCAGTGGTGAAGGAAGGACGGACACTAGATGCCAAGGTGAGGCGCTCCTGCTTGGCTGCTAAGAGTCTTGGGCCCACTTCACTGCATTCCAGTGCTTTACGTCTCTCCCTTGCCTTGTCTGAGTCAAGAAAGTGCCAAGTCCCCCACCCGCTGTGTGTTCTTAGGCTGGTGGGCCCACCCAGGATTGAGTGACCCTGTCTGCAAAATGGACTGGGTGTGGGAGTGGTGGCCCCATGTAGCCATGATAAGGCCTAAGGAGGACTGACCAGGTTTGGGTGCCTGGGCAAGCCACTTCACTCTCAAGCCTCGATTTCCTCACCTGTGAAATAGGTGTACCAGGTTCTGGTTCACAGCTATGGATATCCTGTGAGAGAAGAGAGATGAAAATGCTTTGTAAATTATGAGATAACTCACACATATGAGGGCATCTTAGTCCTGCTAAATGCTGGATGCTGCTCAGAGTTGTATGAGTACGATTAATAGGAATCCTGGACGACCTTTGCAGATGCCTCGGAAAAGGAAGACAAGACACAGCTCGAACCCACCCTTGGAGAGTCATGTGGGCTGGGTGATGGATTCCCGTGAGCACAGGCCCCGGACTGCTTCCATCAGGTGCTGGGGCAGTGGGGAGGAGAGATCAGGCTGACAGCATGGTGGGTGGGAGAGCCGTGAAATCCATGAGACCAAGAAGAAAGAACCTCTGGTCTGTAAAGTGGAAGAACCCTCATCTAAATCCAAAAAACCAGGCATAGTCTTGAGAGCTTAATTCAGGGTCTGGGAAGAGGAAGGCTTCTTTCTAAAGAAGTGGTGTCACAGCCACATGGAACCAGATTTTCTCAATTCATACGTCTATGAATTGATTTCAAACGTGGTTATCTGCTGCCTACCTCAGGATAGCCAGGTGGTTGAATAAAAATACAGACTCCTGGCCCCCACCCTAGATCTGCTGACTCAGCTTCTGAGGGTTGGGCCCAGAATCCCTTATATTTATTTTTAGGAAAATTGCCCCAGTGTTCTCTGTTCCAAAGCAAGGTTTGGGAGCCACAGACCTACGCACTTTACTTCCTGCAAAGATGGTACAGATTGAAAATATGCATGGTTTTAAGAAATAAAGATGGATTAACCCATAATAGTTCATTAAGGAGAGTTTATTGTTAACTTGAAGTAAAGAATTGGTTAAAAGCTCAGGTTTGGGCATAAATCAGACTCATGCATATGTATAGTAAGTTAAGGGCCTAGCACAGTACCTAGGCCTCTTTGTTGCCCTATAAAAGGTTGGATCATGACTGATGGAAGGGACCAGAGGGTCCCCTCCTAGCCTAATGGCCAGCTGATCCAGGGATCCTGGTTGATACTCTCTTTCATGGCCTCTGTAGCTCCAGCCCCTCAGAAGGGACGCCTGCAGTTGGCAGCTATGGGTGTACTCCTCAGTCGCTGCCCAAGTTCCAGCATCCTTCCCATGAGCTGCTCAAGGAGAATGGGTTCACACAACACGTCTACCACAAGTATCGTAGGCGCTGCCTTAACGGTAAGAAGCACGTGGGGAAGGAGGCTGAATCACTGGGGCCACTACTTAGATCCAGACTGTAAGGGCTGGTGGGGCAGGTGACTCTGTTTTCTCTGACCTCAGAGCAAGAAATGTCATGACATTACAGCAGGAAGGATTAAAGTTAGACTCAGGCCAGGTACTTTTGGAATATAGAAGGCTAAAAGAATCTGGAACTTAGAACATTCCTGTTCCTTGATCTTCTCTTGATATAAAAAACATCACGAATTTTCCTGTTTCTGGCAAGACTGCCAACTCGGCCGTTGTCCAGTGTGGTCCACTGTTTGTCACAAAAAGGCGTGCATAAGGCATCATATATTCTCTAGAACTGGGGTTGCCTAACCGTGGCCTGTGGGCCAGATCCAGCCAGTACCCTATTTTTGTGCAGCTCTTGAGCTGAGAACAGTTTTTATGTTTTTAAGGAGTTGTAGGGGAAAAAGGATGAATTTATAACAAGAGAGCATATGTGGCCTACAAAGCCTGAAATAGTTAGTCTCTGGCCTTTTACAGAAGAAAGCTTGCTGACTCCTGCTCTAGAAGATAGTATAAGGAAAGAACCTCTCTAAATGCTCTAAAGTGTTTCCTTTTACCACAAAATGAGGTGCCTTTACTGCAGGTTTCTGTCAGGTTGGCCATAAAGATGCTGAGAACCAATCTTAATGCTCACTTACAGTTATAGACTCACCCCACCCTCTCTCATTCAGCAAAACATGGCTGCTAAATGCTTGATTCATCTACCTTACTTCCCTCCCCATAGGTGTGTGTGTGTGCATAATAACAGCTTTATTGAGTTAGAATTCATATCCCATACAATTCACCCATTTAAAGTATACAGTACCAATGGCTTTTAGTGTATTCAAGAGTTGTGTGTCCATCACCACAATCAATTTTAGAACATTTTCATTTCTGCAAAAAGAAACACTGTGCCCCTTACCAGTCACCCCCAATTCACCCCCTCCAACTCCTCCCAGGCCTGTGCAACCACCAATCTGCTCCCTGTCTCTTGATTTCCCCATTCTGGACTTTTCCCATAAATGGAATCATACAGTACGTAGTTCAAGGTTCATCTGTATTGTAGCATGTATCAGTACTTCATTTTTATTACCAAATAACATTCCATTATATGGATATGCCACATTCTGTTTATTCATTCATCTGTTGATGGACATTTGGGTTTCCATTTTTTGTCTATCATGGATAATGCTGCTGTGAACATTGCTGTGCAAGTTTTTGTGTGGGCTTAGGTTTTCATTTATCTTGAGTGGAAGAGAGGAATTGCTGGATCATATGGTAACTCAATGTTTAACCTTTTGAGGAACCACAAGACTATTTTCCAAGCAGCAGCACCATTTTGTATTCCTGATAGCAATGTGTGATGGTTCTGATTTCTCCACATCCTCTCAACACTTGTTATTGTCTGTCTTTTTGATTATAGCCATCCTAGTGGGTGTGAAGTGATAAACCTCCTTATGGTTTTGATTTGCATTTCCCTGATAGCTAATAATGTTGAGCCATTTGTATACCTTCTTTGGAGAAATATTTATTCAGATTCTTTGTCTGTTTTTTAACTGGATTACTTGTCTTTATTATTAAGTTGTAAGAGTTCTTTATATATTCTAGATACAAGTCCCTTATCAGATACATGGTTTGCAAATATTTTTTCCTGTTCTGTGGGGGTTTTTTTTGCTTTGCTTATAATGTCTTTGGAGCACAAAGATTTTAATTTTTTAATATCAAATTTATTTTTTCTTTTGTTAGTTTTGCTTTGATGTTGTGTATTGGGTTTTTCGTTTGTTTATTTGTTGTTTTTGGTGAGGAAGATTGGCCCTGAGCCAACTTCTGTTGCCAATCTTCTTCTTTTTGCTTGAGGAAGATTGTCCCTGAGCTAACATCTGTGCCCGTCTTCCTCTATTTTGTATGTGGGATGCTGCCACAACATGGCTTGATGAGCGCTGTGTAGGTCCACGCCTGGGATCCGAACCCATGAACCCCGGGCTGCTGAAGCAGAGTGCACAAACTTAATCACTATGCCACTGGGCTGGCCCCATGTATTGCTTTTAATGTTAACATTTTGTACTTGTTAACGTTGTAGGAGTCCTGAAATAATTATTGGTAATGAGTAATGAAGACTATAATTTGTTGGAATGTACAACTTATGTGTTCATGCTTTTCCTTGTAACTACACTTGAGAGCAGTACCGTTTGAGATGAAGAGCTAGACCAGGATGACCTGGTTCAGAAGCTGATGCCACCTGCTTCTGGTGAGGCTCAGGCCCAGGGCCCAGTGACAGGGCCTGACAGAGTAGTTAGTGCTCAATATCTCCCGAGAGACTGCAAGGGCAGATGATGAGCAAGGGATTTGGGAGGTGCTGGAGAAAGGACTGAGGTCCTCGAGCCCCAGGGTCATTTGTCCCCCAAAGCACAGGCAGCCTGGCTCTGACACATGTCTTTCCTCCTTCTTCCCCCATCAGAGCGGAAACGCCTGGGCATTGGCCAGTCTCAGGAGATGAACACTCTCTTCCGCTTCTGGTCCTTCTTCCTCCGAGATCACTTCAACAAAAAGATGTATGAGGAGTTCAAGCAGCTGGCTCTGGAGGATGCTAAAGAAGGCTACAGGTGATCAGGCTGGGGCTGATGAGGGGTCCCTAGTGGATCTGCTTCCAGAACTATAACTGGAAATCTCTTGTGTGTGTACTTCATATGCTTTATAAACAATTTATTATTTTGAATGAGTAATATAGTCACATGGTTCAAAATTCAAAGAGGTCAAAAGGTTATATAGTGAGCAGTCTCCTCATCACTGTCCCCCTGCTATCTAGTTCCTTTCCCCACAGGCAACCAGACTTTTAGAATCTTGTGGCTCCTTTCTATAAATACTTTGCCTATGTAAGCAAGGACATTCCTGTATAGTCTCCCACACATACCCCCCTTTTCTTTATATGAAAGATATCCTCCATTAGATATTATTTTGCACCTTGCTTTTTTACTTAATGCTCTATTTTAGAGATCATTCCATATCCATATGTAACTTTCTTATTCTTTTTTATAGCCTGTATGGTCTTACACTGTATCGACGTACCATAATTTATTTAACCAGTCTCCAATTAATAGATACTTTGGTTGTTTTCAATATTTTGCTGTTAAAAAAAACTTAAAGACACTTTTTTTTCCCAAGTAAAATGTTCTCTCTGTAAGCAATTTGAAAAGTACAGAAATGTTTAAAGAAGTTGGGGAAAATACCCTTCAGTCTAGAGACAACTAGTGTTAGTGTTCTGCCCTATTTGATGTGTATAGATCACCCTGTGAATGCCTCATCGTGTCTTATCATTTATAAGCATGAACATTTTTCTCTGTTATTAAAACATTTGCCTTTTTTGCCTTCTTACATGAATAACTTCTTACAAAAGTTATTACATGCTTTTTGCTGAAAGTTTAGAAAATATAGTTAAGATCATTTGAAAATCCCAACTCTCAAAGATAAGCAGTGTTAATATATTTGTGTCTTTACAGACTTTCTGTGTATGTGTAGATGTAAAATTTACATATTTGTTTATAAAAATGGGCTCATTCTCCATACAACATTTTGAAACATGTCTTTTCCACCTGATAATGTATTGTTAGCATCTCTCAGTATCCATCTATTTGTATTTACATTTACATCATAATTTTTAATAGCTTATATTATTCTGTTGTACAGATTTACCATCATTTTTCTTAACCACTTCTCTGCAACATTTAAATTTTGTTTAATAATGCTGCTCTGAACAGTGTTGTACATCTGTAAAATCTAAATCTGCATTTTTGGTTATTTCCCTGACATGTTCCTAGAAGTTCAATTTCTGAGTCAGATAACTGAACATACCTTCTAGTTGGCATGGTCGAATGGCTCTGCAGAGAGCTCATCCCAGGGATTGGCAAACTTTTTCTGTAAAGGGACAGACAGTAAATATTTTAGCCTTTGTGGGACATAAGTTCTCTGTCGCAGCTACTCAACTCTGCTCTTCTAGCAGAAAGCAGCCAGTGACACTTCATAAATGAGTGATGTGGGAAGGGGCTGTTCATTTGGCCAGGGTTTGCTGGCCCCTAGCAAACCATGAACATTTAATGCTGGACCCAGTTAGACTAGCATTAAATGTTAGCCTTCTTAAAGAATACTTCCCATTTTCTCAATAATCCATGTGTTTAAACTGTGTTACAGTTTATATATCTGTCGTGCAGGTGCATGTCCCTGTTGGGCAGATAGAGAAACTGTGTCCTGACTTCACTGACTTGTTCTCCTGCAGATATGGTTTGGAGTGCCTTTTTCGATACTACAGTTACGGCCTGGAAAAGAAGTTCCGGCTGGACATATTCAAGGATTTTCAGGAGGAAACCGTGAAAGACTATGAAGCTGGTGAGAGCCACAGTGGGAGCTCTGCGAGCCCTGGTCCACTCGGCCCTCCTCCCACTCCCCCCTCTTCCCACTCCCCCCAGTCCAACAGCCTCTCTCTGTGTCACCCCACACTTTCCTGTCCTTGGAGCTGCTTTGTTCTCACCTTCTCACCAGCCCAGCCTCTCTCTACCGCTCTCTCCTCTTTCCCTACAGGCCAACTCTATGGGCTGGAGAAGTTCTGGGCCTTCTTGAAATATTCCAAAGCCAAAAATTTGGACATTAACTCCAAACTTCAAGAATACCTCGGCAAATTCCGACGACTCGAAGACTTCCGAGTGGATGTGAGTGAAAGTCTGTCGTCTTTCTCACCATAGTTATTCTGGAAAGAAAACCAGTCCCAGCTATGCCACTAGCCCAGGGACCCTTCCCCACTTTTGGGACTTAGTTTCTTCAACTGTAAAATAGAGGGAGAAGAGGACAGTGAAGGCTAATTGGAAGGGGTCATGTGGTTGCTCCTCCCTCCCCTTCCCATGGTAGATGTGGCTAAACCATCATAATGCTCTTTCCCCTCTTCTCTCACAGTCCTCTTGCTGCTGTGCCCTAGTTAGCCAGTACTAGTTGATCCAGGATGGGTACCCAAGGTAAATGTATTTGCTCTCTCCGGAAGAGGCCAGTTCTAGCCCCAGAAGTATGTAAATTATGTCCAATTGTTTTCTACCGCTTTCCCCCCATGTCTTCCTGGAGCAATGACTCAACAGTGACATCCAGTGGTGGGTCAGAGTTATTGCTGCTGGGTGTATCATTTGAAGTGGTAGCTGGAGTGATTGGATGTCTTTTTGCTAGGTGCATTCAGGGACTCCAGAGAAGAGTGAAAGACTCTTTCCTTCAGAGAGTTTGTAATGTAGTAGGGATATGCCAGACATCTTACCCCCTTGAAGCCTTTTAGCAAAGAGGCAAATATAAGTAATTAGCAATAATAGTCCTCGTATTTATTTCAAAATTGCCATTGTTTATTGTGTGCCAGGCACCGTGCTAAGCACTTTACCTTGGCCTCTTTTAAGCTTCACAGTGTGGTGAAGTAGGCAGGGTTTGTTGTTACCATCGCTGCACCAGTGGATAAACTGAAGCCCATGGCCACCCAGTGAGATAGTGGCTGCGCTGCTCAGGTCCCCCAGTATAAAGACGAGTCTACTGTCTTCCATCCTCAAGCACTTCCTGCTTCGGGGGTTGGAGGGGGCACTTGTGCAGAGAAGCCTTGTAATAGGAAGACCTGTTGGAACAGGGTGGAACAAGAAGGGCTCAGGTCTGGCACCCAGAAAGGGAAGGAGATGTCCTCAAGGTTACAGGACCTTTGGTAGTGGCAAGGCCAGACTGAATCGTGGTCTGACTTTAGATCAGTGTCCTCTTTAGGGCCTCGAAGGGGATGAGGCAATCCCCAGGAGCTTCTGGGCCTTCTGAGCTGAGATGTCTCAGCCTACTGAACGCCACATTCCATGAAGCATCTCCTGAGCACTGATCCCTTCTGAGAAAGGGAGCAGAAACTTGTCTGGATAAAAACCCTGGGCCTCAGAGGTTGATGGGCCTGGTCCAAATGTTGTCTTCACCAGTTACAAGCCATGGGACCCTGGGCGAATTATTTTTTCTGTGCTTTTTTCTCATCTGTAAAATCGGATGATCGTGTCTACTTCAAAGGGTGGTATAGACCCCATGAGTGAATGTGCATAAAATAGCACGGGGGTGGCATCTTGGCATGGAGACATGCTTCATAAAACTAGTAATTAGATTTTAGGGGTAAACCTATTCATTATCTACATTTGGAGGTAGGAGGTCTCTAGACAGCCCTGGCAAGGAAGGGGGTGTGGGTACTGCCCCCTAATCACCTATGACTCCCTCCTCTGTTACAGCCCCCCATGGGTGAAGAGGGCAACCACAAGCGACACCCAGTGGCAGCAGGAGGTGGTGGCAGTGAGGGCAGGAAGCGGTGCCCCTCCCAGTCTTCCAGCAGGCCTGCCACTGTGATCAGCCAACCCCCCACACCACCCGCTGGCCAGCCCATCCGGGAAGATGCCAAATGGACAAGCCAGCACTCTGACACACAGACTTTGGGAAAGTGAAAAGCCCCTTAGCCTTGGGGTTGGGGGGGCGGGTGAGGGTGAGCTAGAGTCCATGGGAGTGCCCAGTCCTGGGAGAGGGGACAGAGAAGAGACAGGCCTAGAGTCATTAGGATGGGCCTTCATGCTGAGTAGTAATGTATACACCATTTGGGCTATCAGAGGTACCCCTGGGCAGGAGCCTCCACACACCCCCTTCCCCCTTCCCTGTCCATGACTCTTCACATCCTAGCTTCTTCTAAGGGGGGGAGGGAAAGGGGGAGATTTTTATATATATATATACATATATATATATATCAAGTTTTAAATTATTGATAGTTCGTCTGGATTACCAAAATCACTCTACAGCCCTGCCCGTGGCTGATAGGCCACAACCCTGGTCCCCATCCACAGCCTCCTCCTGCTCCCCCTCAAGCCAACTATGCAGCCCAGAAGAAGGCCCCGTGGGCCCCATTGCCCAGCACTGTCCCGTGGAAGGCTCTGGCAGCGTCCCTGGGCCCCACAAGCACCAGCCCCTTGACCATCTGGGGCTTGCCATCACCTTGTTCTCTTCCTGCTGTCCCCACCACGCCCTTCTGCCATCTTCTGGGAGAAGGAAACCAAAGGATCTAAAAGTGGGGGTGGGGGAAGGTTTCAGCCTCTCCCTACTCCCCTCTCCCCATGCCCCTTGCTCCCCAGCCCAGAGAGACGCTGCTCATACCAGAAAAGACTATTGAAAGATGATTTATTTTATTTTTCTCTGACCTTTCCATCCTTGGAAAAATGGAAGAAAAAAAAAGAGACAAAATTGACCATGAAAGACCAAAAAAAAAAAAACCCCCACCTAATCCACAGAAAGTGATGTCTTTCCCCTACCCTTGGAATTTCTTTTGTTTTGTTCTTGGAAATAATATTTTTTTAAAAGTTGCCTTATTGTGAAGTGGGATCTGAAATCCCCGAATGCCTGTTTTCCTCGGTGGAGTCGACTCGAAGAGCCCCCGCCTTCTCTGGATGTGCCTGGGCTGGCGCGGCGAGAACCTTTCTCTGGATGAGTTGCGTGTCCAGCGCCTCCTGCCTGTGGGCGAGAGTGGGGGCGGCTCAGGTCAGAGCTGGGCCTGCAGTACCCCTGCTGTGCATCGTTCAGAGCTGATGTCCTGTGTCTGTGCACTGCTGCCACTGTCGTGTCCCTGTGCTGCTTGCTGTGGCCTCACGCCGGCCGTGTCCTGCCGTGACACCCTTCATCCTACTCTTGGAACCCCAAGGCCAAGTTTGCTTCAAACTGTTGGAGAACAGCGTTGGCCTGGATCTGGACACGTCCTCAGCTTGACCGACTCCCCCACCTCAGAGGGGAGAGGTGAACACCCGGCAGCTGAGGCTTAGAAACGTTTCTTGTGTTGCCCTGAAAGATCTCTGAGACCTCAAGGAGGCTTTGTCTCATAAAAGGTGGAGAAAGATGCCATTTTCCTCCCTCGGGTCTGGTGGGGTCTCCCCATCTTGCATCCCCCCTCTGCAAGCCATCTCTGCCCACCCTCCAATTGGCCCTGCCTGTGAACGAGGGATGAGGAGGATTTGGGGGCTGGGGGATATCCTGCCAGTTGGAGAAGCTCTGCAGCAGGAAGGTATATGTGGACATAGAGTATACCTGACTTCTCTTCTCCAGCCACTGACTGACTGGGCTGTGAATGACAACGGAATGGCTGGAGTCTACTGGCATCTAAAGCTAGGAAGGGTGACGAAGGACTGACCCACACGGACTGGGCTGTGTGTCAGGTGCAGGTGTGATGACGCATTCATCCCTAATGGGGACCAGGCAGCACAGAGAAGTTCATTGTAGTGTTGCTCACTTGCTGACACTTGGCTCTCTTTTTCAACTGCTTCCTCTGTTGGACCCAAAGGTTGGGAGTAGGAGACAGTATCCCAGGTTGGCAAGGGCTTGCCCTCTGTCTTGGGCACCTCATTGCTTTTGGCCTGTGCCCTCCCACCCCCTGCCCTCCCAGTGGTTAGTGTGTGGGAAGCCCATCTTAGTTTCTGCGATCCGGTTGTCTAGAAAGCCGAGCATGAGTGTCTGGTCTCTGCTCTGATAATGGGATCTGAGGCCTTTCCCTGCCCAGCCTGGTGCCTGCCCCACATTGTACCAGACACTGGACTCCTGCACCCCTCCGCCTTCCCTTCATGCCTCCTTTCTTTCCTTTGGGTTGCTCAGCCCTGTACTGTATCCAGCACCACATAAACCTCAGTGTACGTCCTCTGCTGGGTTTGGGGGCACAAGGAAGCCTTGGGAGTGTGGGAAAAGGTTGTTCTTATCTAGAGTTTACTCCTGGGCCAGGGGGCTGCCATCCTCTCCCTGATCCTCCCTACAAACACCCCAGGAAGAAGAAGCCCCTTTGGGATGGGGAGGTGAGGACTTCATCTCAACATAGGCTGAGGATGGGGGGGAGGGGGCTTTTTTTCCTTTTTTTTTTTTGTAACATGTTAGGAGTTAATGTTGCAAAGAGTAGTTTACATCTTCACTTTCTGAAGACACTTGAATTTAGGACCGATCTATCTGTGACAAGCATGCCAGGAGTGGTGGTGAGTGGGGGGCCATCAGGGCTTGCCACTTCACACCCACCATCCTCCCATGGGGATCCAAGATCTGAGACGCAAAGCAACAGCCTGCCCAAATCCTTCTGTTCGTCCTGCACCCTTCCAAAATTGGTCCTTGCCAGCCTGACTTTGGGCAGCAAACATCGGAAGGTCTGTGTGCCTCAGTCCTGCTATGGGCAGCTTTCTCTCGCCCTCTCCTGAACCTGGGAGCAGAAGCACCACCAGTAGAGAGGCCGCCCGGCCCTGCCCCCACCTGGACCCCTGCAGCTCAGATCAAGAGGCTGAGGCCCCCATGTCAAAGTTGTTACGTTTTTGTTTTGTTCCGTTGTAGCTTTTTTTTTCCCTGACCTGAAGACTGATTTTACGAAAGAAAGTAAGCTGCTCAGAAGGCCCTGGAAGTGGGGAGGAGGGGCAAGGAAGACGACTAGCTGCGGGGTGGGGGTGGTTTTTTGCCAAAAGCCTAGGTGGAGCAGTCGATCATCTGGAGCCCTCCTGAGTGGGACCCCAAAGTATCTCTTGTGCGGAAGGGTCCCTGGATTTGCCTCAGCCCCCACCCTCTCCTTCAGCCATGTTGATGGCGGAGGCAGAGATCAGAACTTACAGCCCGTTTCTCACTGGAGAGGAAAACTTGTCATCTGGCTTTGCCGAGAAGGTTCCACCTTATGCTCATAGTACGTTATCTTTACCATGTGCTACATTTAAAAGGATAAAAAAAATGTAAAATACTTGAATGAGCTTGTATTATAACATTAATATTATTGAGAGTATCTGCTTTCCAGGCTGAAGTGATTCATTCATTATTCTAGTCCTGCTTTAGTCCTTTGTAATTTGTGGTAATTATGCTTTTCTTTTTAATACAAAAAAATGTATAAAAATAAAAACTTGAAAAGGCAACACACTTGTGGTCTCCTGTTGGGGGTACAGTTGTTGGGTGTGAGGGTGGGGCCTGGGGAGGGTTCCCTCAGGTCCAGAGGAAGCCTGCGCTCAAGATGTGCACATGAAAGCTTTGCAGGGCTCTGCTGTTGGGGAGTCTGCCTAAAGCAGGGGCTCCTTACGGAGCTTCTCAGCCTGAGAGTGTATCCAGGTGAACTCCCCAGCAGTCCTGAGAGTGTCTGCCAGCCTTGAGTTCACGTCCACCCTGTGTCTGAAGTGAGATGTGGGAGCTAGAGCCAGTGTCACAGACCAAAGAGACACCAGTCCAACAGAATTCCAGGATTTCAGCCTTGAAATCTTGCTCCACTCCCAGGTTTTCACGCACTGGCCGTGACCTGGCATTGTGTTAGGAGACAGCCAGGAAGATAGAGGTTGCCGTGATTCCTCAACGGAGGGTTGGCATAGCTCCTCCATGAACAGACTTCCCTGCTAGGATGTAAAGGAGTAACAGTTCAACACCCTGTGGCTTAGGGAGTCCAGGTCCTGAGGAGTGACACTAGGGAAGGATGGAACAATGAGCAACCCCCCCCCCAAGATTGGCCCCTGGGCTCTTGGTGGCTTTTTCCAGACCGATGAGGCTGGGCGCTGGCAGTAATAACATTCTGAATGCCAGTCTGGCCTAGATATGTAATTACAAACCTAAAAATGAGGGATGCCCTTGTTTACTCATTCATCTGACAACCGTCTCACATTCCTGGCACCTGAGCATCCCCTTGAAAATGGTTTTCTAGAGAATTCCACCGTCTACTAGGTGGTCAGGTACTTGAATACCACCAATGGCCTCCACAGGCCAAAGGAGAGTTTAGGAGATAGTGGCCAGGGCTTCTACAGACTGATTTGGGAACAGGAAGACAATTCAATCTCCCACAACCTGTGAGGAATGCTCATGAGCGAGGCCGCTGATTGTTTGATTACCCTGCGGTAGCTCCCAGATGCCATGTGATCATGAGTGTTGGAATGAGTCATGTAGTGGAGAGAAAAAACTGAAGCATCTACTGGAATGAACAGGAGACCAGTTTATTTTCCACGCGTCCTTCTTTCACATTCACATTTTCTGCTGGGAATTTTGAGACCGCAGCCTTTTCTTGAGGCTTGTTTGTCTACCAACCTCAGGGCCATTCTGTTTGATGCAGTAGAGGCTAGAGGTGGGCCCCTTGGTCATGGCCCACCACCTGCCTACCAAAAGGGGTGAGAGAATGACAGCCTCTTGTCCTAGGCCCCTACACTACCTCAAAACCTAAAGACCTTAAAGGGAAAAAAATGCATCCATTCCTCTTTATCCACGCTCCTCATTCCCTACCCCTCTTAAGTATACTGAAGATAGGCTATTTTCCAAATGTCTGTCTGTAGTAACAGGTTGGGGGTGCAGGCCAGCACCTGCGAGAACTTAGAGCCCTGATGCACCAGAAGCTGTGCTTAAGAAACTAAGGGCACAAACTGTCGTAGGGAGGGGCTGGGCCCACCAAGACCAGAGGAGGGGTGGGTATGGCTTTCAAAGGCCAGGGAGTTCGCTGCCTGGTAAGTGCCCAGTTAGCCTACTGGGCAGGTCCTTTGGGGTCCAGGGCTGTTAGGAAGTTCTTTTTGATAGTTCTGCCTGGAGATTTGGCCCTGTCAGATACTAAAGTACTATGAAACTACAGTGGGTGGGTGGTTTTCTGGACAGAAGAGAACTGAAAGTCCAAAAATAGACCCAAGTATATATAAGAATTTAGTAACTGATAATGGTGACCTTTCAAACCAAAGAGCAGTCTTCCAATTGTTCTTGGGAGCCACAGGTTCCCTTCCCATGAGAGAAGGCCAGGGTGGGGACGGCTTCAACCCGAGCCACTCTGTGGCTTCGTTTTAGATGATAAGGTTCCTGGTAAGGTTTCCCTTGAAAACAGCATCACTGCTGGAATCATCCAGAATAAATGGTGTTGAGACAACGGGTTAATCATTTGGAGAAAAATGAAAGTTTGGGCGTTTGTTCAGCCACATTTTTCTTTTCATTGGAGGAAGAGGGTTCTAGCCTCTTTGAACATGCTTCAGAGAGGCTAATCTGGGGCCTCTGTTGGGTGTCCCCAAAGGTCAGCAACTCTGACCCCTCCCTCTGTGGATAAAAGGACCCCTAGCTTAACAAGTCCACAGGGCTTGGCCTTTGATTTCCATGTTTGGCTGAAGGTACTGGGGCTTGGTCTGCACCTCGCTGGTATCTCAGTTTTAATCCAGGGAGGAGCTCCTGTGACTGGTATTTTTCTTTTCAGAGAGGGATGATTGCAGTGGGGCAGAGTTGAAATGGGGCCTTTGTCACTGACTCAGTGTGTGTGTGTGCGCGCGCGCGTGCACGAGCATGTTGGGGGCAATGGGGAATTGACCCCCGTAACCACTGCTGGAGTGTCCTGGCCCTGAGTAGAGTATGAGAAAAGCTTTTTGGGACAGAAAGAGGCGAAGTGATGTCTTCTGGTTCCCCCAACCCCGGGCACCAGAAGGAGCTCTCCCTAGAGCCATGTAGCCTCCAGTCTTGCTGCCACCTTTGTCATTCTCTATGTCTTGTCGAGATCCACAAAAGAGTCATCTGGGGTCTCTCTCCCCTTTCACAGCAGAGGACTAGGGGGACTCGCCAGAAGTCCCCTCAAAGTGGTTTCTTCCCTCTTACTGGCCTCCGTTCTGGGGAGTTGTTTTTTCCTCTTCCTTAAGCCAACTCCTGGTCCCCTTGAGGGACAACAGGGGCAGCTGGGGGAGCCCTGATCCCATCCTTGGCCCTGCTTTGCTGGGAAGCTGACCTTCCCTGTACTCTCATGGGGCCTTCATTAGAGAGTATGGCAGAAGGAGCAAGTTGTTAGGTGTGATCAGGAGGCCTCAGGCCACCTTAGCAGTCCACTGCTGAGGGGGTAGCCAGGGTGGCCCTTGGGCCCTCTCTTACTCCGTCTTCTTCGGGGGGTCAGGGATGCTCTCAGAGAGTGGGGTGAAGCCCAGCAGGAGGATGTGTCTCTCGTAGGCCTTGGTCTGCTTAAACACAGTGTCAGTCCCGTGGAGGTGGTCCAGCACCCCCAGCACCCCGTAGCACTGGTTGAACCTGGAGGAGAAAAGAGGGTGCTGGAGGCCAGCGTGCTGACCTTTATTTCATTTGTGCCAGACTCTCATGCATTTCTAAGCCCTCCTACCCCACACCTGTCCCCGCCACACTGAGCACCTGCATCAGAATAACCTGGGGAGGTGTTGCACACATTCCTGGGGCTGCTCCAGATTGAAAATATGTGATCTTCATTTGAAAGGCTCTCTGTGATTCCAGTGCACACAAGTCAGAACCTGTGACAGAGCTCGGCTTGTTCAGGTAGGTTCAGGGACCCCCTCCAGCAGAATCCCCTGGAACACTTATTAAAATGCAGATTTTCAGGGCCTGCCCCCCCAGATACTTTGACTCAGCATATTTGGAGTGGAACCCAAGAGCCTGCATTTGAGAAAAGCATCTCAGGTGATTCTGGTGCAGGTGGTTCATAGACCACACTCGAAAAGTCCCAGAGGCTTTCCGAGAACACACAACTGCCCTTGAATTGCATGCAGGATTCTTATGCATATATGCATTGTTCTGACAGTGTCCATAGCTTACATTAGATACTCAAAGAGTCCAGAACCTAATAAAGGTAAAAAACCCACAGTTGCAGGAAGACCCAATGTCAGAAAGAAGGAAAAGGGCAAGGTGGTCTGCATCCAGTGTGGTCATTATTTTCACCACCCGCAGACCTCTCCCTCCACTAGCACCCAAGTCTAAACTGAGACACCAGTGTCATGTCTGCTAGCAGAAACTCCAGGAGTAAAGTTGGAGGTTACTGCCCAGGGACCCACAATGGGGAGGGGGACCTTACGTGAGATGGTGATAGTCATGGAATTCGGGTGAAGGCAGGAAGGGTAGGTGGTAGCCACAGTGAGAGATGGTGGTGGTGATGAGGACCAAGGAAAACCACACGGTGATGGAGGACAAGTGGGAGCCCATTACTATGGGACCCACCATCGCTGGCAGCATGTTGGAGGCCTGCAAAGGGAGGGCTGTTTGAAGGTGGGCCTAACAAAGATGGAGGGGATCCAGTTGGGTGTTCCCCAGGGTGGTACCAAGAAGACTTCCTTGACTCAGATCTGGAGAAGCTGAAAGTGTTTCAGGACCTCGATCTGCTGGAGTCTTTGTGACTTGGGACAAGTTATTAACTGTTTGAGCCTCAACCTCCTCATTAGCAAAATAAGGATTACAAAGGTTGTGGGGAGGATTAAATGCAATAACTTATGTTGGGCATCTAGCTTAGCCTGGCATATGCTAGGTCAATAATAAACGGTAGCTGTTTAGTGGAAAGAAGAAAGAAAGGGCCAGAGTGGTCTAATTCTCTGCAGGAGATCTCAGGGAAGGTGGTTGGGCCCCCCTGCCCTCTGCCCTCTGCCTCTGAAGAGAGAAGAGCTCTACTCACCACATGCTCAATAGGGTGGGCATAGAGAGCAATCACGCCAATGGGAGCTGTCCACTCATGGTGTTTCTTGTGGATTTTCTTGTAGAATGTTGGGTGGTGAAGGATCCTGGGAAAATAGTCAATAGTTAATAATCTGTCAATCTCTTTCTCCCTCCCCGACCAGACCATGAGAAACCAAAGGTAGGAACTAGGGGTTACATCTATGGAGCAAAGTTGAAAACACATTGGATTGGCACTCAGACCTGCCTTCAAGTTCTAACCCCACTTATGCTGCATAATTTGCAGGTGGGTTACTTTGCCTCTCTCCACCTCAGCTGTATCAGCTGTAAAATGGAGATAATGCCCAGACAGGATTCAATAAGGAAATGAATGGGAAACTGCTCTACTCAAAAGTTTCTAGCAGATAGACAAGAATTTCCTCAGGAACTGCGTCCGAGCGGGGATCCCAACCTGCATTCTGGCGAGTTCTCCTAGCACGGCCTTTTCAGTGCACTCATGACTGGAGAAGGCTCTTTCTTTTCTGGACATTCCTCAGTGGTTTCAAGTTGTCAGTTGTGGAACAAATAGTTGTATCCCTGTTAACTATTTAATGGGAGGCTTTTGAGGCCAGGTGGTATTGGTCCTACACCTACAATTCCAAGGCCCGTTTCCTTGTTTAAAAGTGAGCCCTAGGAGAGTAAGGAGCCACTCACCGGTGTGAGTAGTAGAACATGACTTCCTCAATCAGAGTGAAGAGGGCCAGCTCCAGGAGGAACCAGTGGAAGGTGGGTAGCTCTCGGCAGCAGGGGTCTCTCCACAACTTGAGGATGGGATAGAGGAAAACCAGCATGGGGAAAGAGATCACGTACTGGTTGAAGAGAACTGTGCGGATAGACTGGCGTAGTTTCACAGGGTCCACCTGCCCAAGGGAAGGAAGGAGGGAGATGGACAGGAGTGAGAAGTCTTTCCCTTCTGGAAACTAGGCTCCACTGTGACCCACGCCCAGGAGGCACTCACTCAAGGGTGGATGCCAGGAGTGATGTCTGGCCACAGCCGGCAGCCCCTGACTGCTGCCCAACCCTGGAGTGGAACCATCTGGTAATGCCCCCACCTTTGGAAACTCCCCTCCTGGCAGCCTTCAGTTTCTACCTGAGCCTGCCTTCTCCTTCCTGGTTCTGCAGCTATCACCACTGTCCTCCCCACTTCTCTGGCCAGGCCTGATGTACTCTTGACAGGCATGCAGAGGAGCCTCCAGGGTGCTTGGAGAAGGTTGTCAACTCTCAGATTGATATCCTTATTCAGCCTTTTAGCCCTTCATCCAGAGAGCCCTGAACGTGATCAGAGGCAGAGATCAAGGTCATCTGCCTCCTCACGTGGTCCAGCCTCACTGGACTAGGCCCAGAGCAAAGCAGAAGTTGAGCCAGGGAGCTGCCTATCCGTCCTCTTGACTAACTTCCTGTGACCTGGTCTTCCTGGTTTTCATGGAGGAGCTGTCAGGATGAGGGATACCTGAGCATTCTCTCCAGGGTCACTGTGGAGAGCTGGCCCCTAATGCCCATACCCCACTGAGCCTCAATATTACAGCCAGCATTTCCCCAAGAATCAGTAACCCCCTGACCCTTCCCTTCATCAGAGCACTGGGGCTCCCAGGAATAGCCCCATGACCACAGGTCACTTCCTGGTCCTGACTGCTCAGAAGGCATTTCTCCCTGAGTTTTCTCTGTAAGCTGGAAGGGTTCTGCCCCCAGGTGAGGCTGGGTTCAGAGTGGTCCTCAGACTTCAGGCCTTCCTCTTCTTTAAGCTTCTCCAGCACTGCATGTATTGACTGACTTCAGAATTCACTCGATAAACTTTTAGTTCCATCCCATGGTGAAGCCAGGTCTGGCCAGCCTGGTTTGGGAGCACCTGTAGACGAAGTCGTACACCTCTTTTGGAAACCTTGACCAAGAGGATGGTGTCACATACATTTATTCATTCATTTATTGAGCACCCTCTGTGTAGCAGGCAGTGTTGCACCTGCTGGGAAGAAAGCAATGAAGAAAACAAAGATTCCTGCCCTCACTAAGTTTATATTCCTGGCACCAATAACTTAAAATAGAACGGTCTGGATAGGCTTCATTGAGATGGTGAGATTTGAACAAGAAGATGAAGAAGGTGAGGGAAACAAACATATCTGGGGGAAGAGTCTTCAGGCAAAGGGAACAGCTGGTGAGAAGGCTCTAAGATAGACATCGTTTTGGCATACTTGGCTGGAGAAGAGTGAGCAGGTGAGGTGGGGAGAAGTAGGCAGTGAGGTCAAAGAGGGGGAGAGGAGCCAGAGCATATAGGGCTTTGTAGGCCATTGTGAGGACTTTGGCTTTTACTCCAAGAGAAATGGGGAGTCATTGCAGGGTTGTGAGCAGAGAAGTGACAAAATCTTACAGGATTACTCTGGCTGCTGTGTTGAGAAGAGACTGTAGGAGAGCAAGAATAGAAATAGGGAGACCAATTAGAATTGCAGTAATACAAATAAGAGAGGATGGTGGCTCAGACTAGGGTGGCAGCAATGGAGGGAGTGAGAAGTACTTGGATTCTGGATCTATTTTGGAAATAGAGCCTATAGGGTTTCCTGATAGATTGGATGTGGAGTCTGAGGGAAAGAGAGTAGTCAATGATGACTCTATGGCTTATGGCCTAAGCAGTTAAAGGGTAGAATTGCCATCAGCTTAGAATGGAGAGGGTGTGAGTGGCATCAGCTTTGCAGGGGAGATCAGAAACTCTCTTTGAGACATGTTGGATTGGAGATGTCCATTAGACATCAATGTGGAGAAGTCAAAGAGACAGGTGGGTATTTGAGCCTGGAATTCAGAAGAGGGTCCTGGGCTAGAGATAAAAACTTGTGAGCTGTCAGCATATAGGTGATATTTAAAGTCAAGACACTGGAAGAGATAACTGAGGGAATGAAGATAGAGAAGGAGACCGGGGCCTGAGCCCTAGGACATTCAACATGAAGAGGTTGGGGAGAAGAAGAGGAACCAGAAAGGAGGCTGTGAAGCAGTGACCGGTGAGATGGGAGGAGAACCAAGAGAGTGGGCTGTCTTGGAAGCCAGGTATAAGAAGATATGAAAAGGATGAGGGAATGAGCAACTGTGAAAACGTTCCTGTTAGGTCTCGCGAGACAAGCCTGAGACAAGAACACTGGGTGACCTTGCTAAGAGCAATTTTGGTGGAGCGGTGAGGGTGAAGGCCTGACTGGAGGAGGTTTACAGAGGAGGTGAGACGACGGTTTTGTGATGATTTTAGGAGATGCGGACTGAAGGATTTAGAGTGAAGTTTTATGATGTTTGGAACTTACTTTCAAATGGTTAAGCAAAAAATTATAGATGCATAGACATTTATATGTTTACACATAAAGTAAATAGAAAATGTTTTAAATTGGTGAGTCTAGGTGGTGTGTAAATGACTGATCATTGTACTACTTTTTCAACTTCTGTATATACAACTTTTCATCATTACAAAATGTTGGGAAATAGAAAGTGGACAGAGAGGAATTGAAAACTGTGTAGACAACTTCTTCGAAGAGCTTGGCTGCAAAGGGGAGCAAAAATATGAGTGGTAGTGAGTACAGGAGATGGAGTCAAGGGTTTTTTGTTTGGTTTGGTTTGAAGAAGGGAAAAATTACAGTATGTTCGTCATAGTCCAGAGAGGAATAATCTAGGAGAGGGAGAAAAAAAAAGATACAAGGAGGAGAAGGGAGAATTGCTGGGGCAGTTTCCTGGAGTAAACAAGAGGTGATGGATGTAGCCAAAGAGAGTGGAGGAGTGTGCTACAGACATGCTGTATCAGGTGGGAAGGCAAAGCATGTGTGTGCAGGTGGTGCTCGTAGGCTGATGTGGTGGAAGTCCGGGCGAGCTCTCTTCTGCTTGCTCCAATTTACCTAGTGAAGCAGGAAGCAAGGCCATCCTCTTGGAGAAGATTAGGGGAGGAGGTGTTGGGGCTTTGCGGAGAGAGGAGGTGTGAACTAGCTATCCAGGAGAGTGGGCGAGTAAACAGACCAGTGACGGAGCTTATGAATGCCAGCAGCGTTCAAATCCCACTTGAACATCTGTTTCTGATGTCTTAGGTCCGGGGTCAGGCCTTCCTGGAATGGGTCAAAGACTAAATGGCCTCTGGGGCTTCCTTCTTACTTGTGTGCCCACCTAAGGGTGCACACAGTGTAGGAGCCCTGGACCTGGAATCACATGAGACGAGTCCTGGCTCTGTTTCCGAGTAACAGTCTGACCTTGAGCTAGTCACTGCACCTTTCTCACCTCAGCTTCTGCAAAATGCTACAAGACCTTCCCAGTGTGGGCCTCCAATCATTGTAGACTGTGCAATGTTACTGCATTAGCTGATATTCTTGAGATCTGATGTGGCCTGGTGGCTAAGAGCACAAACCCTGGATTCAGAAAGCTTGAGTGTGAATCATGGTTCTACCCACACCACAACTCAAAGCCTCCGTTTCCTCATTGGAATGATGAAGGTTGTTACAGTACTTCGCCTTGAATATGTAAACATTTAATCAAGAGTGCCAGGTAAGGAGACCACCACGGTCTGTGAGATGAAGGCTCTCAGCACCAGTCACTGGCTTTAATGCTTAGGCTCCAGTCCATGACCTGCCAAGCCAGACTGGAGACGCCCCCTGGCCGGCTGGCAGCTATTTCTCAAGCGAGGGGGGCTGGGACCCAGGTTGGCAGCTCTGCTTCAGGAAAGGGCTGTTCCGACAGGCTGCGTCAAGGGCCCTATTTTTCACCCATTCTGCTTTCTGGAGTGCTGGGCTGGGGCACAGTGCCCTGAGAGCTGAGGTGAGTCACCCACACACCTGGACAGATAATTCAAAGATGATTGTCTTGCCTGGAAAAGAAGCCAAGAAGTGGTTTGGGTGGAGCTGGGCAAAGAATCTGGGTTTCAAGAATCAACATCTTCCTTGTTGTGTAAGAAAAGGCTCCTGGAGGTTGTCAGAGCACCAAGCAGGCAAGCCGGGCTCTGGGAGCAGTGGGGCTCACTTCCTGGAGCCGTGTAAGTCTGGGATGTGTGTGCTGGCCTTCCCTCCCCACCTGGCCAGGAGTTCCTCATAAGCAGGTTCCAGGCCTTGTTTATCATGAATGAACTATGCACTATTGGTTGAACTGAATAATTGGGAAGGAGGACCTGCTTACAAAACAACCACCGCCCACACATTCAGAATCCATACCATCCATCTACTACAATGGCGTCAGCCATTGTTTCAGCAGCTGTCTGCCTCACTCACGGCAGCTGTTATCTGTGATTTCAGCATCCAGCCATTGTTGCCCCTACTCCCACGGATAAGGAGGGGGACTCCCTGACATCTCAGGGACTTAGCCCAGTGCCAGGCTGAGACAAACATTTCTGTTCCTAAAATGCTGACCGCAGTGCCATGGGGCAGCACAGGCAGGTACAGAGCCAGGGCCGGGAATCAGAAGACCAGAACATTAGTCTTGACTGGCTGGCTCTGAGATTTGGGGCAAATTACTTCCTCTCTCTACCCTTCTGAGTTGGGGGAGTCTTGCACACAGTAACTTGGCTCCCACCGGCCATGGTTTCTCCTGGGCCCACAGTGAGACTTTGGAGAGCGTGGCTTTAGCTCTCTTTCTCTGTGCTTTGACCAGGAGAAGCTGCAGCAACACATACTGGTTCATTCTTGCCAAGCTGAATTCGGTAGCGGGAGATGAAGTTAGGTTTTCCAGTCGTGTCAACCACCAGCAGAAGCCCGTTGAAGCTCCAGAAGAACAGACTGGGCACTTGGATGGCACCTAAGGTTGAGAAGCAGGGGAAACAATCAGGGCCACTTCAGGTTCCTGCACATGTTGAAGTCAACACACACTTGATGGTGACGAAGCCTGCACTGTAGACAGTCCCTTGCCAGGCAGGTCTTGAGGCCAGGGGGCCTACCTTTAGTCCTGGGGTGACAAACTAGCTGTGGGAACTTGGACAGGTCACTTAAGGAGTGTCTCTATTTATTTTTTTGGTTGTAAAATGGGGACAACAACCTTCTAGGTGGTTGGGGACAAAAAAAAAAATTATGTTAAAATGTATAATACACTCTAAAAGATAAATGAATTTAGTGTGACATTTGGGCATCTGTACCCACCGAACCATTTATGAATTGCCAAGGAAGGGAGAAGCAAAGGAAGTGCTTGATATGGTATGGTGCACAATGAGCACTGGACTAGGAGTCCATCAGGGAACCTAATCCCTATTACCCTACTAATGGAGCAATGGGACTTCAAGTGTCTAGTCAGCATTTCCTAAAGTGGAAAATTCATCTCTCAAGGGGCTCCTTGGTGAAACAGTCTTCATACCCTTCCGTCTTGGAGACTCATGGTCCAGACTAGTGTGTTAACAGCTCTGAGAATTCCTGCAGTGGAGAAATCTATTAACTTTGTTAAACTCAACCTTTTCCAGGCTTTTTTTCACCCTAGAATTCTGTTTTTTTCAGAACACCAAAGAACAGGGTGGCCATGCATCCCTGTTTGCCCAGGACAATTTCAATTTACATCATCATTCCAGCATAACTATTATTAACACGTCATTTACTCTCACGAGTGTCCCTATTTGGATGATAAACTATATGGCCACCCCACCTATTAACATCCTGCAGCACTGATGTTCCACAGGATATTTTAGAAAACGCTGATCAAGACTTAAAATTTAGATGTGGGTTTTGCTCCACATCCCACTTTTCCATGAAGTCATCCCAAGTATCCCTGATCTCCTGCTGTGAACAAACAAGCACTGTGTCCACCCCAGCTGGCAGTTATTCAACTGACGTTACCGTGTTACCTAACTCCTGTACTATTAACTTGATTTGTCCATGTTTTGCCTCCTCCTCTAAATTCAATATCCCAATGGGCAAGGATGTTCTACTTAACTCTGTGTCTCTGTATCCCTCCTCCAGTACCCTTCTTGTTCCATCAACCACAGTGCCTTGTGACAACTGACACCTGAAAAATACTTGGCCAGCACTGTGGGGAAATATGATTGGCACAAATATCATAGAGGGCAATTTGGCAGTATCTGAAGTGAAAAAAAAGAGAGAGGTAGAGACAGAGAGACAAAGATAGACAGAGACACAGAGACAGAAAGACAGAGAGAAAGAAAAAATGTCCATCATAGCATTTTTTAAAAATCACAGTAGAACATTTAAGCAGCCTAAATGTCCATTAATAGAGAATGGACCAAATACATTAGAGTATTTCCATATAGTGGAATAGAATGGGCAACTTAAAATATTAATTGACATGGAAAGGTGTCTACAATCTATTCAATGGGAAAAAACTGTTAAAAAAATAGTTGGTGTCTTATAAGTTCAACCTTATATTCAGTATATAAGAGATTTGTACTAACATATTAACATAGTTATTTCTTGGATATGGGAAAGTAGGTGATTTTCACCTTCTTTATGCTTATTTGAATTGTCTGATGTTTATTCTTAACCATGAGCATGTATCTACTTTTATCCTCAAAAGTAACAAACTTTTTTATTTTGGAAAAAAAAAAGGTTGGTAGTTGCCTAGTGGGCCATTCTTGAAGGTAGCTGCCCACTTGGAAATCCAAGGGCTCCTTGAGGAATACAGAACAAAAACCACAAGAGATGATCTTGAACTTTCTTCCAACGCTAACACTTAAAATTGCAAGTATTTTATCTCTCTGATTTGCTTATCACCCAGGTGATAGGTTAGCTTTCCTACCATTGTAACATAAATATAGGAAAAGTTTTCCCACCACTTTCTCCATATATGTTTGTAATCTGCATTTTTGTTGTTGTTGTTGTTGTTTTGTTTTGTTAGAGGAAGATTTCCCCTGTGCTACTCTTCCTCCATTTTGTATGTGGGTTGCTGCCACAGCATGGCTGATGAGTGGTGTAGGTCTGTGCCTGGGATCTGAACCTGTGAACCGGGGCCACAAATTTGGAGCACACCAAACTTTACCACCACGCCATGGGGCTGGCCCCTGCATTGTTCTTTTCAATGACTACTTAAGATTCCATTGAACCTGTTGTATGTAATGTTCAGCTCATTTTCAGAGCTCTCCTTCTAGCTGAAAACAATCGGCAGGAACATTTTATTTGTAGTTTTGCTTTGTGACAGACACTTTTTTATCTCCCCTTCTAGACTGTGACATAGTTTTTTAATGGGGTAGACAAACACTTTATGTTAAATATCTCTTATTCTCCATACAAGTTTGGCACAGAGTAACACTAATGAATATTATTTGGGTGAATAAATATATGATTGAGGACTTTCACTATTGTAGACAATGCTGTCATAAATATCTATGCTGAAATGGCCTTTTTCTTCCAGTATGTTTTCTTAGGCTTGTTTCGAGCCATTTACACTGTCAGTAAATATTTATTGAGTGACTGCTTGCTGTCAAGCCCCAAGAGCTAGATTGTGCCAGGTGCAAGGACACAGCCTCACATGAGATAGAGCAGCTCTCTGTGCTTGTGGACCTGACATCTAGAAACAGGATTATTGCTCTAAACATGCATTCATTTTCACACAAACTATTTCCTTTTTCATTTTTCTACTTTTTTTGGGGGGGGGGTCTCAACTTCTCAAATTTTTTTAATAGATATCCTTAGACATCTGTTCCAACTTGCCCACAAGTTTTGCAGTCTTTGGGGTTGCCACTGTCTTAAACTTTAAGTCCTCCTTCCTTGGAATAATGAGCTGAAAAGTCCCAAAGTAGAGAAAAAAACAACAGAAAAATAATTAGACTATAATCATGTGCCCAAGCCGTAAGTGCCGGTTGTCTGGGAACCTCACCTATAATGTAGAGGAGCCACTCCTTTCCTTCGAATATAGACAGCAGCTTCTCCCACTGGGCTTGCCAAAAGTAGCCAGAAGCACCCCAAAATCTCTGAAGATGCCTTGGAAGAAAAATCATTCAGGTTTCTGGCTTAAGACTGGTGGGCAGACAGCTCCTCACTCCGTGCTCTGCCCCCAGACCACCACGACACTGCTCCCAGGTCCTGAATTAAAGCTGGCTGAGCAGACTCACCATGTGACTGAGTTCCAGAAGGCCACAAACAAGAGAAGGCCAGAGCCCAGGATGAAAGCCGTCCTCCTCATGGAGCCCCAGATGTGTCCCTCCTAGGGGAGGACGAGAAAGTGTCAGGCCGCAGCAATCCTCCTGCCTGCACAGGCAGCTCACTGCTGCTGCCTGACAGGAGTAATACCTGAGCAGGACTTCCACAGGCCAGCACCGCACATCTGCTGACCTTCCCCTCTCCTTCTACGGGAGGCTCCTCCTCCTCAAGAGCATTCAGGCTGCATATGGGTGTGATCATGAAAATTAGGGCTCAAGGTTGGGGGAGGGAAGAGAACAAACCAGACTCCAGAGAAACTAGCAAGCAATTTTACCACTCAGAGGACAGGTGAGTCTTCCCACAGCTGTGGGATTTCATCACCAGTCCTCCTGTTGAACAGAGATGCCCATTATCTACGCATTGGGATCACCTGGGAGCTTTTTAAGAAATCCCAATGCCCAGGCTCCTCCCCAACCTTATCACATAAGAGCCTCTGGGGTGGGACCTGGGTCTCCATATTTATTAAAGCTCCCCAGCTAATTCCAGTGGGCAGGCAAGGCTGAGGCAGCCATCGCTGAAGGAGATGCAGAACCCTTGATGAGGATGTAGGGACCTCACTGTGTTCATGGGCCAGGCCTATTTTCTCATCCCCATTATCCTCTTGCCCTTGAAGAAAAGAGTGAACGAACACATGTTCTGACTTTTAATAATTCCGCTGCCTTCCAGCGAGATTAGCCCGGTTGCCAGCTGGACAGGACAATGAGTGGTTCTAGGGGCAAAGAATAGACCACTGGCAATCACTGGGAGGTGCTTGTATGTGAGCCTCCAAAAGCCTAAAGCAGAGATCATTGCAAGGTTGATAGTCAAAAAAGAAGGTCCCAGACTCGGAGGGGGAAAACCCTGGCTGCCAGGCGTGTCACCAGTTTCCATGGTACCATGGACAGGGATTACAAATGTCCCTTACACCCTATGTTTCTAAGCCCGGACAGAGTCTGCTCATGGTCTTTCATGGAGAGAACTGGAGATGGTGGTCCCTACAGGTGTGTGCCTCGGGCTAACCTGCAGTTAGTGAACGCGGCCACGTATAGAGATCAGGGGGGTGGGTGTTGTGGGGGGAGGCTGCTCTAATAGGATGCTCCGTTTTAATCCAGACCTTTGAGATCTGCAGGAGCAGATTGTTTTGACTGGCTTGTTCAGAGGCACCTGAATCTGCAATGTGTCGTTTCTTCTCAGCTTACTCCACCCCACTTTTGATCAAAACACCGAAAAGAAGTAACTCATTTTCCATGGCCAGGGAAAAGTTTTTGAAAGGCTAGTGCTCACTGGGGTCCTGAGCTCTGGAAATGAGCTTTCTCTTTCTCTCTCTCTCTCTGAGGCCTGAGTCAGCAGGACCAAAGGAACTTGTTCTTTTACACAGGCCATTTGAAGCTTGTCAGACAGCTTACTTTGGGCTATTCCAATTATTCCTTTTTTAGGATTTAGAGGACCCTTCTCAGGAACTTTTCCAGACTCATTAGGAATTTTTCATTTGAATTTAATCAAATCAAGTTAGTCAAATTTAAGTCCTCAATTTCGTGTATAGGATTAGATGTTTTTTCAGAGATGGTCAGGTTTTCTCTCTCCAGCAGCCTAAGGGAAGAGAATATATGCAGGACAAAGGGCTCTGTGACGTGCAGGAGCACGCAGTGAGGAAGTTAGCTGGGGTCAAGAGCTGGTTCCCAGCCTGGGTTTCCAGCCCCCTGTGGGCCTCTCCCTTCCCCAGAGCAGTTACAGAAAGGGGTGGTTCCAAAGGCCTGAGACGTGGGGCATTCTAAAAGCCAAGAGACATTGTAGGCTGCTCCCTCCTGCTGGCAAATAGGCTTTGGTTATAAGGCATTTTGGAGTCAAGTGGTCTCTGCTCAGCTACTGAAATGAGCACATTACCAGTGTGTCAGCTTCCCCTAAACCTTGGGGGAGATGTGAGAAACGCAGCAAGTGCAGCTATGGGAAGAGTGACTGGCTACATTCTTACCAGTTTGGTGGGTGGTGTGCTGGCATTTACCGGCTTTGGCTTCTCATTATGTAGCATACTTCCAGCTTCTCCCTTCATCTGAAAGCACAGGTGAGTCTGGATGTCATTTTCAGTATTGTTTTTTTTTGCTGAGGAGATTCACCCTGAGCTAACATCTGTGTCAATATCCCTCTATTTTGTATGTGGGTCACCGCCACAGTATGGCTGATGAGTGGTGTAGGTGCATGTCCGGCACCCCAACCAGTGAACCCAGGCTGCTGAAGCAGAGCACGCTGAACTTAACCACACACCATGGGGCCTATGCCAAAGGGCCAGCCCCTGGATGTCATTTGCACATTGCAACCGAGGAAGGTGAATGGCTAGCAGTGATTTTTAATGCTGGCTACTCATTAAAGTCACCTGGGGAGTTAAAAAAAAACAGCTTTGTCTGGGCCCCGCCTCCAGAGATTGAAATTGATCTGGGCATCAGTAATGTGAATCAGGAGGGTTGGCAATGGGACTTTGTCTGCCTGGAATTGGCTTTCTAGGAGATGGACCGTGACGAATACCTTCTTTTGAATAGCTTCACTCTCTGCTTCAGTACAACCCTGTCTCATTCAGAAGAAATCTGTCCTTTGAACCCCCACTGCACCCTAACTGCCCATGGCCTATGGCTCCAAGGAATCAGGACTGCAGCCAGGTTCTACCCCTGACTTGCTGGGACAGCTTCCTCTACCTCTGTGAAGTCAGGTTACCACACGTGGGCTGGATCTGTAATGCTGACTGAAACTGAGGCGTTTTGTAAACTGTTCAACCTGACTTAGAAGATAGGTCTATTTAATCATTAGGACAGTAAGCTTTGGAATCTGACACTTTTCTCAAGATCATATCTCAATTGTGTTTATCACTTACTAGTCTTGTGACCTGGTTAAATTATCCTCTCTGAGTCTGTTTCATTAGCTGTAAAATGGGAATAACAATAGCGTCTCCCACTTGTGTGACCTCTGCTGGGAGACGGCAAGCACCTCGAGGACAGGCTCTGTGTATCTTGCTTGGGCCTTCACACAGTGGGTGCTTCACATATGTGCAGAGGATGAATCAAACAGAGGACTGGGTTCATTGAGCCAGTGTTTTCCTCAGATGTGCCTCAGGGAATCCCTATATCAGAGTCACCTAGGGGTTTGCTGACACTCAGATTTCCAGGCTATACTCCAAATCAGGATCTCTTAGTGTGGAGCCTAGGAAACTGCATTTTAGACTTGTTCCTGAGGTGGTTCTGAGGGACTTTACTGCCAACCCAGGCTAGATAAGCTGTGTGCTGTGGGTTAGTAAAGATAACAGTAGGAGAGTGAGATGAAAACTGGTGATCATCAGAGGTGTAGGGGGTAGGGCCTGGCTCTAGAAAATGTTCTTCTCACCTACTCCCAACTCCCATTCCCTCTACCTGGTAGAAAACTGAAGCTGGAAAATTGGATTGCTTCAGGACAGCACTTCCCCAAGTCTCCCAAACTGGGGGAGATTAGACCAACACCGTGAAATTCACCTCACCTAATTTAATCATCCAAGCATGATTTGTTGGGGACCTACTCTGTGCAGGGCCCCACGGTCTTGGGTGGATGCTGTGGGGCACTCAGGGAAGTATATGACCAGGCCACTGCCCTCAGATTGCTTATAGTCCAGTGGAGACCAAACCTAGCAATATAGGATGGTAGATGAAGCCCAAACTGGGAAGGGAATGGATAGGAAAGTCTTCAGGGTGGGGATGCAGAGGAGCTGGGCTTGGAATTGGGGTTAGAATTTAAGATAGCACATGCCTATTCAAGTCCAGAACAAGAGAATTATGTCCACAATCACCACTACTGTTTAACATTAAATGGGATATTCATCAATGCAATTAGACAAGAGAAAATAAGCAGAGGTAAAGAATTGGGAAGGAAGAGGTAAAACTATCACTATTTTTAGATAATGTGATGGTATACCAAGAGAATCAATTGCAAAACTATCACAAACAGGAATACAATTTAATAAGCTAGTAAGATGTAAAAATTAAGGTTCAGAAATCAATAGCCTATATATATATATAGCCTATATATAACATATATATATATATAATATATATATATATATAAACAACTAGTTAGAAGAAATGGTGGATGAGACAACAAAAATAGGTAAAATATCTAGTAACCTTAATAAGAAATGTGCAAAATCTAGATGAGGAAATTTTAAAATATTCCTGAAGGACACAAAAGTGGACTTGAAGAAACAGAAAGAATGTAACTGGATGGGAAGACCCAGCCTTATAAAACAGGAGTTTCCCCTAAATTAATTTATAAATTCAAAATTATCTCGATACAAATGCCAACAGATTTGCTTGTTGTTGTTGTTCCTGGAATCAGGTGAACTGATTCTAAAATTTATATGGAGAAATAAATAAGCAAAAATAGCCAAGAAAACACCAGAAAAGAAGAAGGGTAGTGGAGGGGAGGGACGGGGGATATGAGGTCCAGCAAATACAAAAATGTACTATAAAGCTTTTAAAAAACTTGTTTATTCTATGCGTTTCTTCAAGTTATTAAAGAGTTATTGCTATAAGATAAAAGAATGATTTAACCAGGACTTAAAGAGTGGTTCTAACTTGAATTGGTTCAATTTTGTATTCTTTGTTATTATTTGTTGGTTGGTTTAAAGACAAGGACCAAGACTTTTCTGAAACCAATCAACAGTTCTATGGAAAAATAAATAGCTATTAATGCCGTGCAGTAACCTCCTTCTGAAATGCAGTCCAACAAGAATTGGCTAGAAGGGGAATCATTAGGAATGTGTTTGAGATCTCCAATTGAAAGGATGACAGAATAAATCTTTCTGGGAGACTTAATAAAACTGATACTTAAAAAGTGGAGAAATTAAGATTTGTTCAATTTTTTTTTCTAATGTGATGTTGCAGAATTTTCCTAGTTATATAAAAAGAAAATGACCAAATGAAAAGAATTTTTTGAATTTAAGGAATCCAAACAGTAGTCATTAGACTACTGGATAAAAATTTCATTGCTAAAAGGTGATGAACACTGATTAAAAACTAATTGCATCTCTACTTAGCAAAATAAATTAAAGACACAGAAAAATGGCATTGTCCATTATATATGCTGAATAAGATGTTTTTGGCCATGTAAACATATTAAATGTGCTTTCCCTGCTTTTATTTTTTATTATTTATTTATTTTTTTGCTGAGGAAGATTAGCCCTGAGCTAACATCTGTGCCAATCTTCCTCTATTTTGTATGTGAGTCACCGCCACAGAGTGGCTGAAGAGTGGTGTGCATCCAAGTCCAGGATCCGAACCCACTAACCTGGGCCACGGAAGCAGAATGCGCTGAACTTAACCACTACGCCACTGGGCTGGCCCCTCCCTGCATTTATTTGTATGCATCACAAGTCATTGCATACAGAGATAAACTACTTTGAATTAAAAAGTAAAAATCTTTATTCTAAGTAGATTACATAGTACTTTGGTACTAGAGTTTTGAGGATTTGTAAGTTTCACTTACAACAAGCTAATTCGAGTACTGTCAAAAACACAAACATATGTCCCCCACACTTATACACATACTATACAGAACTATAAAATCTGGTAAGATAGAAACTGTCTGGAATTTCCCAATGTATTTGAAAAGTACAGCAAGCCAAAGAAAGCATTGTAGACCAATAAGCATATGAGCACAGGTAGTGTTTCCAGTGCAGCTCTAGTGTAACACATCCATATATACAGGCAAGGGATATTTCAGAAGCACCAGTTTGGTACCAGTTCTTTACACTGCACTTGATCATGAAGGTGGGTATGTCTCTGACAGTTCCTCTTGTTCTTGTGCCAACACCACCCGTCTGGCCCTGTGGTGGCTCCGCATTGAAGTCAAGGCCAGTGTCATTTGCCATTTCTTGAGGCAGCATATCATCTTGGTTTGGGGGTCTCGTTTGGGTTGTAGTGCTACTCATTTTGTTTTCCATTCATTGTGTTTGAACCTCCAGTGTTTCAAGCCAGTGTTCAGATTTGAACAGATGCCTTCTCAAGGCAGAAGTCTTTTGTCCAGATTCCTCCTCCTCAGTGCAGCCTCCATAGATCTGATATCACCTGCGACAGACTTGGCTTTGCTCATTGTTAACTGCAGTTCGGTCTCAGGCTGCCACAGCATCAACCCCAGCCCTTATTCTCAAGAGATTAATTGTTTGGTTTTTCTGATGGTTTGCGTCTTTGGCATGTATTCTTGCAACTTCTGTTGATTTTTTAATCTTGGCTTTTTCAGTCTCTTTTTTATCACATTTCTTGGCATTCCTGTTAAGTGTTTTTGCAACAAACTTAAAGTGTTTCTCCATTTTTGAAACAATGCCTTGCCTTTTCTTGGAGGATGACAGCCTGGGACAGTGGCTGGCTTTGGTGGGAGGGGCTTGGGGATTGTACTTGCCCTGAGATGCCTGCCTGCTTGACTTTGTTGCCCAGTACCTGCTCTATTATAAAGCTTTAATAATTAAAAATCTGTTGCTGGCACCCGAATAGGCAGATATATATAACAGATTAGAAAGTCCAGAAACAGACCAAAAATATATGTAGGAATTTAGAATACGATAAAAAGAAATCAATATAAATGAACTTTGAATTGAGTAGATGCTAAACCTCCCCCATAATAAGAGAAATGTGAATTAAAAAAACAATAAGATATTATTTCTCACCCATCAGCATGGCAAAAATCCGAAAGTTTGACCACGTGCTCTGCTGGTGAATCTGAGAGGACTTTAAAAATTTATTTGTTCTGTTCTTTCTTTTTAAAAATATCTTTATTGATATATAATTCACATACCATACAATTTACCCATTTAAAGTGTACGTTTTTATGACTTTTAGTATATTCACAGAGTTGTGCATTCATCACCACAGTTGATTTTAGAATATTTTCATTACCCCAGAGAGAAACCCTGCACCCCTTAGCCATCAAGTTTCAGTTCCTCTAGCCTCCCACCTCTACTCTAGTCCTAGGCGACCATTATTCCACTTTCTGTTTCTATGGAATTGCCTATTCTGGACAGTTCATATAAATGGAATCATACAATAGGGGGTCCTTTGAGACTGGCTTCTTTCACTTAGCATAATGTTTTCAAGGTTCATTCATTTCATAGCACGTATTGTACTTCATTCTTTTGTATTGCCAAGTAACATTCCATTATATGGATATGTCATATTTTGTTTATCCATTCTTCTGTCGATGGACATTTGAGTTGTTTCCACTTTGTATTATGAATAATGCCATCAACATTCATGCACAAGATTTTGTGGACATATGTTTTTATTTCTACTGGATATATGCCTAGGAGTGGAGTTGCTGGGTCATAGGGGAACTATGTTTAACCTTTGAGAAACTGCTAAACTGTTTTCCAAGTGGTTGTACCATTTTACTTTCCCAAAAGCAATGTACGAGGGTTCCAGTTTCTCTATATCCTCAGCAACACTTCTTATTGTCCCTATTGAATAGTGTCATAATCTGGGTGACGAGGAACATTACAAATCATCTGGTCCTGCTGTGTGACAAGGATGAAGAAATCTAGACACAGGAGGCTAGTGACTTCCCAGAGCTTATAGATGGCAGAGCCAGAATCAGAAGCCCAGCTTCCCTTATCTCGAAGGATATTTTATTTTTTGTGTGTGTGATTGCATTTGGTTTTATTATTCTAGATGCACTACCAGCTGTGACTATATGAAATACTGCCTCCCTTTGACCCACATTTCTTATAGATTATTTAAGTTGGAGAGAGGAAGTGAGAATCGTGAGCTATAAAGTGCCTTCGAGCGTTTGAGGAGTTAGGACATTGGAAGGAGGTGAGGAGCAAGCGGTTCACCATCTCCACTGTGAACTACGTTGCAGCAGGAGAGATGCAGCCAGCTCAGAGGAAAAGCCTCTCAGGGAGAAATACTGGGACATTTGACACCAGTTGGGGAGATAGTATCTGATTTAGGAAAAGGCACCAGAATGTTTGGTGTGGTGTTGGCCTAATCCCCACCTGGAGGCAGAGGAATGGATTTCAGCCACTCTATAGGCCCCGGGTCTGATGCTTTGCCACCTCTGCTTCCTCCTCCAGCTCCCTCTGTTGCCTGGCTGCCAGCAGGAGAACCTGCTGTGACTTGTAGGTGTGGAGTTCTGCCTCATTGTGAGTTCTCACGAAAACCAAGGAAAGAGAAGTGATAGAGTGAAGCTGTAGGCATTCACTCCTTGTTCGGATACAGGATGGCAGCAGGGTTCCTTTGCTTACTTAAGTGTTAGCAAGGGCTCTATAGTCATATTCTGTACCACCCAAGGCTTCCAGAAAAAGAGTTGAGCAAGCATTTCAGGATGGGAAGTCTCAGCCCAAACCTGTGGTAAACACCCCCCATATGCAGGACACCAGACGTTACTTCATAATCTGGGTTTATAAGGATTCTAAAGAATTCTCCTTTAAATAATGATTTTCTCCACCTTCATCATCCTAAGCAGTTCCTCTTGGCCCTGTCTCGAGTTTGGCCCACAGCCTCAAGATGAATAAGCACCCATTCAGAGAACCCATCCTTCACACAGTGATCAGATTCTGGGATGAGGCAGAGTCGTTTTCAATCCTGCAGTTTGCCTCCTGCCTGGAGTCCCACAAAGCACAGATCATTAAGAGAAAGGTAGTGGTGCTTGGTATATTTGGGGCTAAGCCTATCAAGTGTCTTAATGACAAGGAACCGAATGTCAAAGTTGGGAAATGTCAAGTTGGGAAAGACTTGAGATTGAAACATCTGCAAACCACTTGCAGACCGGTGGAACCTTCATGTCACCATGGATGTCCCTCCTCAGGACTTGTTAGGAAGTGTGAAAGGCTCTGTCGACCCCGTCAAGATAACCATTCTGTTTGGGAAGGAAGCTGAGGTAATTTTGGTTTGTTTTTTAAGCTTCCGGGACTCTCTTTGCTTACTCTTATAAATAATGGGACTTATAAATAATGCCCTTTGCTATCTCCCAAGAGATTTATCTAGGTAGCTGACTCCTCTAAGCTGCACAACTTTATCATTCTACTGAATATTTTATGCCAAAGCAGCTTGTTTTCTGTGCCTCTCTATCTGCCTGCAGACAAGTTTTCAGTTTTAAGGGAACAGAGTCAGAAAGGTTCTAGGGGACACCTCAAACTTGGTGAACAGATGTGTCTACCCAAAAAAGTTCCTTAACATTGCTTGCCAACAGTAGTGCTCAAGTTAGAAATTTTGGCAAACAAAATCAACAACAATTATTAAAAATTTTATATGTTAAGGTACTATAATCATTACATTTCTATTGTGCTTCCTCTCTCTGATTTTTTCTCTATCTTTTGAAGTCTCCCATCTAAGAACAGGAAGTTATTTTAAGCTCTTCCATTCTGATGCCCCCATTTTCCATCTGAAGAGATGGAGGCATGGAGATATTCAGTTTCAAATTACACAGTAATTTGGTGGCAGAACTTGAATTCAGTGCTCCTTTAACCACCGAGTCTGCGAAAAGCACAGAATGTGCTGATGCTGATGAATCCTGGGCATCAGGATTGTAGAAGGACACACAGGAATGAGATGGGCCTCCTTTAGCCATGAATAATGGATTAGATATTGTGTGTGTATGGGTTTTTTTTTAATACCAAAGGGAAAATAGAACATGTTTTCTCGAAAATATTAATCATTCTTTCAAAAAACATTTATCGTGTGCCAGATACAATGCTAGCCACAGGGGATACAAAGATGAATAAAACATGCCTTGTTTAATAAAGTAACGCAATATAACTTTGCTTTTCCAAATAAGAAAGTATGTAGGAAGAGAATATGAAATAGCATTTATGATGGGAATGCATTGAGGGAAGAGAAAGAAATGAAATGCACTAAAAGTAAATATTCTCGTAAAACAATGAATTGATTCCCCATTGAAGGGAATTTGATATATATTGTGAGATTATCCAAATCAGACTCCTGTTAATGTGATTCTTTTGAAAGTAGTTGATTCTGACTATGCAATCTTATTATTGCAAAATCCTCAATGGAGGTAAATGACACAGTGAGGCTACAGCTGAATATAGGACAGGGGATAGGCTGACAGTGGGAGGGGTAGAGACAATTCAGTTTAAAGTTTTACTTGTCTACAGCCTGATTCTTTCAGATTTTCTTTCAGATTCTGGGTTCCTGAATGTTCTGTGTGGTTGATGAATGTTCTTATAGGTATAGGTACAGGTGTCTTGTAGACATAAGATATATTATCTTTATGTGAATGTGCATTGTTTCTTCATAAGCATCTTGTGAAATTATTAGAATCATTTACTTTTAGAGAAGATTAGAAAAAGGACAAAACCTCATGGATCATCTGGTCTACCCCTTCCACGTTACAGCTAAGGAGACAGGCCTAGGTAGCCGAACTGACTTGTTCCAAATTCTACACAGTTTCTGGCAAAATCCAGGCTTCCCAACACTGCCTGGTGCTACATGTGTTTTTGGAATAGTACAAATTCTATTTCATAAGTGGGAAATGACACAGGGAGAGGGCTACAGACATGAGGACTGGAACTCCAGCTACTTCAGCCTCTGCTCTCAGGCTGTTTGTATTCTTAGAAGAAGCTGAGCAGTCTGTCTCCAGGGCTGAGAAGACCGGCCTGAAGTGTAATCACACGGCTTCAAGCCTCTGGTGAAGATGGTTTTGAGGAGCTGCTATTACCGAGGTCTGTACGTGAGGTGAGGCTTTTCTTACAGAGGGAAAAGATACTCATTCAAGAAGATGAAATGCATGAAGGAAAAGATTAAACTCTGAGACAAACACGACTCTCTTTGGACAGTTTTAGCAACGCTCCTTGCACTACTTTTGCTGCACGGTACTTGCACCCTTTAAGAGTTTACTGTTGCAGCCGGCCCAGTGGCGCGGCGGTTTAGTTCGCGCTTGGCAGCCTGGGGTTCGCGGGTTCAGATCCCGGGCACCTGCCAACGCGCTGCTTGTCAGCCATGCTATGGCGGCGTCCCATATAAAGTAGAGGGAGACGGGCATGGATGTTAGCCCAGGGCCAGTCTTCCTCACAAAAAAAAAAAAAAAAAGAGTTTACTGCCCCACTGGATTGCAGCCTGTGAGAAGGAGCCTGCCCGTCTTGTTTACTATGAGATTCACAGCACCAGATACAAGTCTGGCATGGAGCAGATAGATACTCAGGAAGTATTTGTTGAGTAAATGAAAGAAGAAGTAAATGAGTAAAAAGCATTGTTTTTTTTGCCCTCCGAATGTGTCCAGCTTTTGCTATTGAACATTTCAGCATCTTTGCCTTGCACTAACAACTTTCCTTTCCAAGGTCAGAAGTTGATGCTCAGAGCATTTCTGTTTTACCAAATTGAACTGAATCTTTATATCCCCATCAGAGAAATTTAGTTGGAATTGCACATGAAACCGAAGCAACCCACAAATCTGTGTCTTGTCTTGCTTGCCTTAAGCCCCAAAGGGCCTGTATGAGCACCCTGAAAACCACTGGCCAAAGGTTCACCTCCATGCAAACACACTGACTGTATTCCCCTCACCCTTCCATAGGTACCACCAACCCACTAGCAATTCTAAACCAGAGTCACGGTTGATAAATCTCAGTTTGTGGCATCAAAACCAGCTCCCAGCCCACACATTTATCTTAGGACTGTAAGACTGTTGTAAATGGCCCCATTCCTTCCAGGTGACCCTGGCAGGTTAGAGGAGAAGCAATTTGACCACAGCTGCTTCCCACCAGTCTCTTCCAGTTAGATTTTCCTCTTTTGAGTTCTGACTTGGGAGTTTCTCCTTCACATAGTTCAAAGCCAAACCCAGTCCATTTGGCAGAATTATCTGTCAATTGCTAGAAAAACAAGACCACAGAGGTGGTAGATGGTATAAACACAGGCAGAAGATGCAGACATCAGCAAGAGATGCACAGGGGACTCTGTGCACTAAGAAAATATGCCAGGACGTTGTTGAGAGGCAAATCTCACCCGGACTGTAAGTGGAGAGGAAAGGGTGGTGGCAGAGGAAAGAAGAACGTCCTTTGCCCTTTAAGTGAACGTGGACGTATCCTGACCTTGGCAAACAGCTCCCCTCCCCCAGCAGCTCACCTCTGCAGTGGGCTGTTTCCGGGTCCTCCAAGGTCCCAGCCACCGACCCAGCCTGCTTTCTCTTCCCCTTCAGCCTCTACCTCGGTGGTGGCTGTCGCTGCGCTGCTGCCTAACCCTGTTGTTACTTGGATGGGTGGGAAGGCTGGCCATCGTGATCGTGTTACAGAGCACCCGACTGGCTCAGACGGGCACGTGATGAGAGAAAAAGTTTAGATCTGTGTGGACTGGAGACAAAAACGCCCTTCTTGCCAAAGGACATCTCCTTAAAGCTGAGAGGAAATGCGCAGTTCAAGCAGGAGCTTGAAAGAGCACATTTGGCCACTCTGGACTTTTTTTCTTCTTTTTTTTAAAACTTCCTTCATCTTCCTCAACTGAAGGAAAGGTCGCTGCCCCGCAGGAGGCAGGTTCAGTAAGAGATGGGGGTATCAGATAACATGGAAGGCAGAAGACAGGCAGTCCTAGTAGGTAAAAAGGTTACAGGGACCAGAGGACCTCATTTTCTCACTTTTTCTTGCTTCTGTTGTTGCTGAGGGCAGCCAGGGGAAGAGAGACGCATCAACTGTTACTAGTGAGTCTAGATGCAGGAAAGGCACACTTGCAGAGGTTACGTTTACACGTTGATTGAAACAGGTGAAATTAGAATACGGGGTCCGTGACATGAAATGGTGAGCACCTTTGAAAAAGAACTGCGTTTTTAAATTTCTAACAGTTATTTCTGAATAGGCAACATGTGCATCTGATATGCAATACAAACGGGTCAAAAGCGAATACAGTGACGTCAGTCTTTTTTCACTCCTCCCCAGCCCCCTACTTCTCCCAGAAGGCAACCCCCATGACCAGTGTTGTGTACACCCGTCCAGAGCTTGTCTATGGAAATACAAACATACATGTCTCCCCTCTGCTTTAGAAACAGCACACCATATGCGCTTGTTTTCTCCTTGCTTTTTTCACTTAACACTCAAATGTGAAGATTGTTCTATATAGTACCTTTAAGAGATATCAGATTTAAAAAAAAATTCTATAAATTTTTAATGATGTCTAAAATGACATTTGAAATGTTAAACTCTTTTTCTAAGAAATTATTTTATTGAGGTCCTATTGGTTTATAACATTGTGTAATTTCAGGTGTACGTTAATATACGTCAGTTTCTGAATAGACTGCATCTTGCTCACCCCCAATAGTCTAGTTTTTATCCGTCACTATAGATATGTGTCCCTTTACCCCCCCACCCCCTTGCCCTCTGGTAACCACTAATCTGTTCCCCTTATCCATGTGTTTATCTTCCGGATATGAGTGGAATTATACGGTGTTTGTCTTTGGCTTATTTCGTTTAACATAATACCCTTAAGGTCCATCCATGTTGTTGCAAATGGCACAGTTTTGTCTTTTTTTATGGCTGAGTAGTATTCCATTCTCTCTCTCTCTCTCTCTCTCTCTCTATGTATACACCACATCTTTATCCATTCATCTGTTGATGAGCACTGGGTTGCTTCCACGTCTTGGCCAATGTGAATAATGCTGCAATGAACATAGGAGTGCATAAATCTTTGTTCATTTTCTTTGGATAAATACCCAGTAGTTAGCTGGGTCATATGGTATTTCTATTTTTAATTCTTTGAGAAATCTCCATACTATTTTCCATAGTAGCTGCACCATTTTGCACCCCCACCAGCAGTGTATGAGGGTTCCCCCTTTTCCACATCCTCTCTAACACTTGTTATTATTTTTGTGTGTGTGTGAGGAAGACCAGCCCTGAGCTAACATCTGTTGCTAGTCCTCCTCTTTTTGCTGAGGAAGACTGGCCCTGGGCTAACATCCGTGCCCATCTTCCTCTACTTTATATGGGACACCGCCACAGCATGGCTGACGAGCAGTGCATCCGTGGGTGCCCGGGATCCGAACCCGTGAACCCCTGGCTGCCAAGCGCGGACTAAACCGCTGTGCCACCGGGCGGCCCCTCACTTGTTATTTTTTGTCTTGTTAATTATAGCCATTCTGACAGGTGTAAGGTGATAAGAGATACCACCTTCTTTTTAATGTCTTCATGCTGTCTCATATTCTAAATGTGTCATACTTTGGCCAATAAAGGACCATGTCTTAGTCATCTTTCTCTGCCTAATTCCTTGAACAATGCAAGGGTTCAGTAAACATTCAATGCTTGCTCACAAATTAATTACCTTCTGTCCTTGTTCATATTTTTCCTCGTCTCTCCTTTTAGAAGTACAGATATTGATATAATGTATATAGTCCCTGGCTGACCAAGTCTGTCTTGTGCCCTGATGAAACCCTGCTACCTGACTTCTGAGGACCCCCTTAATCTAGGTCCTCTCATATAACGTTATTCCCCACTACTTCTATTTCCTAATGCTCCAAGCATCAGTCATGTGCAAACATTCATTGATCACTTACTATGTGCCGAAACTTTTTTTTCTATTTTCTATTATCCCTACCTCATGTCATTTGTATATACTGACCCTCCCACCCAGAATTTCCACCCTGGTCCTGTCTACTATTCTGCCCCTGGTTCTTTTCTTTCTGAAAAACTTATGTAGTTAACACTCCCTAGAATAGCAGGTAATTTTTTCGATAATCATTTCAAATAGGAGCTTTCTGTACCTTCATGGCATTAATAACTCTAGCACATAATAGGTCCTCAGTAGGACCTGCATAAATGAGAATCTCTGTCCCGTCCTCCTGGATTTTCTATCCTATCTTTAAGGAATTGCTCAGCTTTCTCGTTATTTCAAGGTTGTGTAAGGTGGCCCCCTCCTGGCTGATCTCCTTTAAAGGAAGTGCTCTTCAGGAGAGGTCCTGGGATCTTTGAAGTAGGCAGGTCTGGGTTCATACTGAGTGCTGCCACCTACTACTTTTGTGACCTTGACCTCTCTGATCCTGTTTCCTCATCAGTAAAATGAGTTGGTTGGATCAGTGGATCTCTGAGGCCCCTCCCACTTCTAATGTCTGATAATCTGGAGTTGAGATTTATAACTGTGTTTACCAATTTTCTGGAATATATCCTTTATTCCACACCCCAAACATCTGGTTAGAAACATAAGAGATATTCCAAAGCCTTTGGTCCCCATTGCTCCTAGAACAGTACAGAATATTACAGAAGTTCAAAAGAAGATTCTCAATGCAGGTCATATAAAAAAAATCACAGAGGATTTTGAGATCTGGCTGTAACACTGTAACACCAGAGATGATGGATTTGTCACATGCAAGTTCAGGCAGAAGGAGAGAGAGTGAGAGAAGAGAGCTTTAGAACTGATGAGAGACTCCCACAGGACAAGTTTTACCCTTATCTACATTAATGTGCTTACCTGCTCTCTTTCCATTGGCCTATATTTCTATTTGCCTAGCTCTGTATTGGCAGAGATCAACTTTCTTCTTTGTAAAGTACTGAATACTCAGGAGCCTTGAAGTTTCACAATGACAATAATCGAAAGGATAATGTGGCAACTAACTCTCAATCAGAATCACCCAGTAAAATTACCTAAGCTGTCGCCTAATATTTCCATTGGCAATATATTTATCATGCCTGGGAGAAGCTAGCTTTCTTTTCTTTTCTTACCAAATTTAGTGTAATTCAAATAAGAAAATTAAAATGTCTCTCCCTTTACTCCATTCGCTGTCCATAGATGTCAAAGTTATCTTTAAAAACATAAATCGGATTGGGTCATTACTGTGAGTAAAATCCTTCTGGTTTCCCAGTGCACTCTGAACAGAGTACAGTTGTAAAGCCTCCCTGACCTTGGCTCACCTGGCCTCTGCTTTCCTCTTCAGCCTCTTGGTCTCCGCAGCTGCCCTGGCCTCCTTTTACTACCTCTAACAGGCAAAACTCATTTCTTAACCTCTGCCTGAAATTTACTGCTCTCGGCTCATCATGGTGCTCTCTCTCTCTCTTTGGCCGGGTCCTTCTTGTTCTTCTCATCTTTGCCTAAATGCCATCTTCTCAGAGAGGCCTTCTTTGATCTCTAAGTAATTTCCCCTATCTTCCCCCAATCCAGTTGTTCTCTGTCACTTTACTCCATTAGTTTCCTTCATGATAGTTATCAGAATTTCTCATTATCCTTTTATTTCTTACATGAATGTTTGCTTGTTTTATTGTCAGACCCTGCCACCAAATGTTAAGCTCCATCAGGCCAAGAACCATGTCTGATTCATTCACCAGCGCATCCTCCAGGGTCAACATGGGGCCCTGCCCATAGCAAATGGATCATAAATAAACCTAATTGGATGAACACCTAATCCCATACTGGACTGGGCATCAGGAGACTTAAATCCTGATCCTATCTCTAGGAGCTGGGTGACCTTAAATTATTTAATTACCTTCTTTGAAATTAGGGGAATGTATTAGTTGGAACATCTTTATGGACTCTCAGCTTTGGAAATTTAAAAGTCCATAATTATTATCAGTCGATTTTGAAATGTTACTTTAGTAAACTCTAAGGGAGAAGGAGAATCAAACAAGATAAGAATAAAATAGATTTGATATCTATTTCTGTATTCTAAAAAATGAACTCTGATCTCTGATCTTCCCAGAAATCAGAAGATTTTTCAGGTTGCAATCAAAAGATCAAAAAATACTCAAATGCTTAGTCATGAAACATGATCTTTGCTTCATATTTAGGGGAAGTTTGATGATCTGTTGATAATTTTCAAGCGTCAGAAGGACTTTCTATTATGTAGGAAAAGCAGGGACAACATACTTCAAAGGCAGGAAGTTAACGGCGACTATACCAAAGAAAAAGGCCAGCTGGGTGCATTCTTCAGTTGAACTTAAAGACAAATATATAATCTGGTAAAAGACAACATTATACAAAATAACAGACCTTGGCTAAGCTTGAGGAGGGCACTTTAACAATGGAATTAATCAGTTGACAGGCAGCTGGGTGTGTCAGCACTCTCAAGAATCTACAGGGTTTTGGGGCCGGCCCAGTGGCGCAGCGGTTTAGTTCGCACTTGGCAGCCCGGGGTTCGCTGGTTCAGATCCCGGGCACCGGCCAACGCACTGCTTGTCAACCATGCCGTGGTGGCGTCCCACATAAAGTAGAGGAAGATGGGCACGGATGTTAGCTCAGTGCTGGCTGCTTGTCAACCATGCCGTGGTGGCGTCCCACATAAAGTAGAGGAAGATGGGCACGGATGTTAGCTCAGTGCTGGTCTTCCTCACACAAAAAAAGAGAATATACAGGGTTTTGAGACTTGGGCTCAGACGGTGATTTATAGCAGTACCATATGTCTGGAGGCATATACTTTCTCCATTTTCAAAATACTCGAAACCCAAATACATACTTTAGATTGTATCATCCTACACATATTATACTTTAAGAAATGCATCCTGTGAGATGTATGTAGAATTGGGAATAACAGAAAGACTTGGCTGACCAAGGATGTCACCCTGTCTGGTTCCTAAGGAGACCCATTTCACAACCAGTGTTTCTCAATTTTTTTTAACATATACCCTCCCAGTTGAGAAGATATGTTCAAGCCTTACTTTCCAGAGTTGGTGGTTCAAAAACAATAGTTTTTTTTTTTCAAATGTGAAATTATATTATTGAATACATTCTTCTCCAACTACCTTTTCATTCATTTGGGGCCTCCTTCCCATTGAGAATCTTACACAATTGTTCTAATTTTGCAATAGCATAGGTGTAGCATAAAATCTATTGTTTACAACAAACACTCCCAACTCCTCCTGAAATACAAGCATCTGTGTTTGTTTTACATTTATCTCCAATAACCTGAAAAATGGAGGTGTAGGGTTTGTGGGGGGGGAGATGGTGTGTCTCTTGTTTGAGTACACACCAGGCCCAGTGCTGCAGGAAAACAAAATTCCAAGAAAGGATTGTGGAGACTGCTCTTTCTGTGACTAGCTCCTGATAGGCCTATCCTCTCCTGAATCTAATTACAAGTGGGCGAAAGGATATTAGAAACCCACAGGATGGGGACGGGAAGTGTCTAGCCTGCTGTCTCCATCACAATATTGCTCACCGGAATGATTGTTAAGTCTACAGCAGAGCGAACAAACATTGAGTATCTCAGGGATAACAAACTGAGACAGGCCAGAAACAATTATTTAATACACTTATATATCTTCCTCAGTAGGGGGTATTCCATTTATTAACACAACCGCTTTGTGAGATAGTTCATCTCCCTATGTTACAGATAAGGAGACAGACACTCCTTTGGAGGGGAGGAGTGTAGTTCACCCCTGGGGCCTGGGAGTGGGAGTTCACCTTCCCGGAGCATAACTTTTGGGAATCCAGTTTGAAATTGCCGCTGAAGGCCTGCTCTGCATTCAGCCTCGGAAATGAAAGCTGGATTCTGGAGAATCCTCTAGGGGGAAATGTTGAAAAGTAGGAAGGCCTAGTGACTTGGGGGTGAATTTGCTGGTTACCGACAGCCCCCTTCAGGTGAAAGCATCTAGGGCTATGACCAAAGCCCTGCTTTGGGCCGTCTGCTCAGTCTCTCAGGGACAGGGTGGAGCTCTTGCCAGAGTGACTGAGGGCGGCCCGGAATTGACAGCTGTGCGCAGGAAGCCCGTGCTTTGTCTTCTCTCCCACTGCTGGGGAACACGAGGCAGCGTTGCATCCGAGCCTGGTCCAACGCTGCCAAGGACAGGCGTTGGCAAAGAGCCCTCTTTCCAAACAGGATTCACAGAGAATTAAGGGGCGGGTGGGGGCCTCAGGGACCTCCTAGGCTAGGCCTGGGCCCCAGTGCTCTCGCAACGAAAATCTCGCTCGCTTCGAGTCTGCCAGGTCTGGGCGCTCCGCCTGCGCCGGCCGGGCGCTTCCCCCACGGGAGGCCGCCTCTTTGTAACTCGAGCAGGCCCGGGCGGCTCGGTAGCTATGGTAACGCTGCTCGCCCGGCCCTGGGGAGGGGAGGAGGAGGGGGAGGAGGGGGGAGGGGGAGGAGGAGGAGGGGGAGGGGCGAGGGGGAGGAGGGAGGCGGGCCTTGGCGGACATTACTCAGACTCAGTTTGGGGTGCTGCCCCACCCCCAACTAGTTATTTGCCGGAAAGGAAGTTGTGAGGTAGATGTTTTGTAAATGAGGGGTCCGGGGGCAGCATTAGTATACAAGAAAAGGTGTCAGGATCTCCCCCTAAGCCCGCTCCTGCTAACGATCTTAACGGGCCTTCAAAGTAGGGAGGAGGCAGCGTTGTAATTTGAGAGATTCGCTCGGACGGGCCACGCCCACCACGAGGAGGGGCTACTTCTAGACCACGCCCCTTCCCTGTGCGTGCGGAAGGAGGACCGAAGTGGAAGGGTAGGGACCTTGATTGAATTGAGCCAGCGCAAGCCTGGGGCGGGCTGTGTTCCGCATGCGTCCTCCGAGGCTGCCCCGCCCCGCCCTTTTCGCGGCGCCCGCTTGGTTTTGCGCCTGCGCACTTGCTCCCGCGAGCTCGGGAGTTGGGCGAACACGCACGGAATCGCCGGGGCGCGCAGAAGGGGAGGAGCAGGCATGCTCAGGCGCGCGCGCGTCTGGAGTGTCGCGAAGGGAGCAGGCGAGTCGGGAGGATCGGTGGGTAGAGAGGTGCGGCCAGATTGTTGGGTGGGCTGTGCGTAAGGCCGCTCTGGGCACGAGGGTGCCCATCTCGTTGGCCCGCTGGGTGCTATGAGCAGATCCGGGGCAGAGAGAGGGGAGCGCTGGGTTAGGGGTCGCTGCTGCCGCTGCTGGGAAGTCCGCCCGCCAGCCCGCTAGCCCGCGCTTCGCGGGCCCTGCCGGTCAGGGTAAGCGGGCCCGCGCTTACCAGAGAGAGGAGCGTGAGATGAGAGAGTGTGGGAGGCCATCGGGGCCTGCGGGAGGAGGGGGAGTGGGAGCGTGCGTGGGGGGCAGGGTGTGTAGGAAGAGAAGAGGCCCATCCAATAGTAGTAGTAACAACAACCAACATCGCACGGCAATAATATCCTAGTGATATGTGCCGGGACTTTACAAGGCACCTTATGTGCAGCGTTCTCTTCGCCCTCTACTGCAGTCTTCCGAGGTGTATACTATTATTAAACCCATTTAACAAGATAGGAATACTGAGGTACGAGAGAGGTTAAGTAATTTATGCAAAGCCGCACAGCTAGTCGGTGGCCTGGCTTCGAACTTACGTCCGTCTGGCCCTAAGGCCTGATATTTTATCTTTGCTGTACAAAAGAAGAAAAAAAGAAGGGTGGTTAGGAGGAGGAGGGGAGCAATGAGTAGTTTGAAGTGGGAGATGATCCAGAGCGGGAACAGAATGATGACGGGAGACTGTAAGGGAGAGAACCTGAGTTTGGAACTTTGCGGGCCTCCCCCTCCTTCTTGGTTCTTGAGGCCCCACAACTTTTCCTTGCTCTTTTGTGGCTCTGTAAACAACACCGTTGCTCTGTAGGAGCCAGCTCACAAGGCTGGGCCACGTGGGTGGTTTTAAGAAGTGGTTGGACTGTGGTTCGGCCCGGGGTAGTGTCTTTGGACACTGTTTTGCGGGGAGGGGAGGACGGCGTTGGCGGCCCCCGCGGCCGTGTGCAGAGAGGACCCTCTTTCAAGCTGCTGCCATTTCTCCTAACGTGCTGCTGCTTCCTTTTTCATCGTATCCCCCTCGCAGCAAAGCCTTTGTTCAATCCTCTAGGAGGGGAAGTGATGTTTATTGTGTCCTTGCGCACTTAGGCTTACACAAAACAAAAGAGGAAAAACAAAACATTCTTTTCCCAAAGCCAGGCCTGGTACTCTGGATTGCTTGCAGAGAACGCTTTCGAGCGGCTTTATCATTAGCTGCTCTTCAGAGCTTTCACGGGTAAATAAGGAGCTTTGTTTTGGAGAAGTTTATAGGTCGTCAGGAGCGATCAGAACAGACTGTACTACAGATCGCGCGGGGCAGGGACCTCCGTAATTCCTAGGGGGGTGGGTGTGTGTGTGTGTGTGTATGTGTATGTGTATGAGAGAGAGAGAGAGGTTTCCTTCTTGCACAGTCTCGTACTACTGGGAAACAAGTATCAAGTTTAGTGTTTGTGTTTTGCTTGCATATGGAGTGGAGTAGCTTATATGAGAGACAAGTTTTCATAGCATGGGGTAGCTCATGCGGAGTCAAGTTTTAAAGTTAGCCTGTGAGGCAAACATTGCATGTGATCAAAGTTATCCTCAAAAATTCCTTAGGAGAGTGCATAGTTGGACATGGCCCTTCTGTTTCTCAGTAAATCCAGCACAGTCAGTTTTTCCTTCAGCTTTGAAACTTACAACTGTTTCTTTGGCTGTCACTCAGATAGAGTAATTAGGTTACCTTTAGGGGCTGTGTTGAACAAACATTTGAATGGGGTAGAGTCATTCCGGACAGTGAGGTGCACTGTGAGATGCTGGCACTGAGAGGCTTAAAAGGAGGAAGACTAACCAAAAGGAACAGTATGTTTTTGGTTCCCATCTTAGGCTCATTCTGGAGCATGTGCTCACTGAGTGGAAAGTGGCAGGCAGAATTGCCAGCATTATTTTTATTTCTCTCTCTTTTTTGGCTAGCATATCCAGTAATTTATGCTAAGTTAAATGTGCATAAGGTGTTTCCTCTTTAGTTTTTGAGTGGCACCACATTTAGGGGCTTGCAAGCTATTGTTTATTTCTTCACGATTTCCCTAGATAAGTGTTTGGTGCAAGAATGTCTTACATATTTTTGCCTGTGGTCTGCTTTTGCATTCCCCATTTGTCAGATATGTATAACAATGGTTGGCTTTTTAACAGTGGTTAGCTTTTTTAAAAAAATTCTCTTGGAAATGGAAGTCATGATACTGCCTTTTTAAATTAATATCTCTGAATTTCAGTTTTCTTGTCTGTAAAATGCGGAGGAGGGTAACACTGTACAAAGTTGTGAGGAGTTTTGTCTACTGTTATTTTGAAGCAAAACCCCTCATTTCATGTCATATCACCTGTAAGTATTTTGCATTATCTCTAAAAGATAAGGACTCTCTTTTATTTATTTTTTTGCAGGGGAAGATTCGTCCTAAGCTAATGTCTGTTGCCAATCTTCCTCCTTTTTTTCTTCCTCCCCCGCCACCCAAAACCCCAGTAGATAGTTGCGTATAGTCATAAGTTCTTCTGGTTCTCTGTGAGGCATCGCCACAACATGGCTACTGACAGACAAGTGGTGTGATTCTGTGCCTGGGAACCGAACCTGGGCTGCTGAAGTGGCGCATGCCAAACTTTAACTGCTAGGCTATTGGGCTGGCTCAAGGACTCTCTTTTAAAAAACCATAACTGCAATATATTATAACACACGAAAAAGCAAAAAACCAAAAAAAAACCCCAAACAAAAAACCAAAACCAGCCATTCATTGTTCAGACTTCTGTTTGTCTCAAAAATGTCATAATGGGGCCAGCCCCATGGTGTAGTGGTTGGGTTTGGCATGCTCTGCTTCGGCATCCCAGGTGTGCAGGTTTGGATCCCGGGCGTGGACCTACATACACCACTTGTCAGCCATGCTATGGTGGTGACATACAAAATAGAGGAAGATTGGCATGGATGTTAGCTCAGGGCTAATCTTCAAGTGAAAAAGGAGGAGGGTTGGCAACAGATGTTAGCTCAGGGCAAATCTTCCTCACCAAAAAAAAAAAAAAAAGAGAGAAAGTCATAGTTCTTTTTTTCCCGAACAGTTTGTTTAAAGCAGGATCCAGCTAAGGTCTACACATTTTGATTGGTTGATATGTCTCCTGAGAGTCTTTTATTTCTTGCAATTTATCTGTTGAAGAAGCTGGGTTGGTCTGTAGTTTCCCACAGTAGTTTCTAGATTTTGCTGGTTGCATTTCTGTGGTGTCATTTAACATGTTCCTCTGTCCTCTTTACTTCCTGTATGTTGGTGGTTAAATCTAGCGGTGTGGTCAGATTCAAGTTAGATTTTTTTGGCAAGACTGTTTCATAGTGGTGATGTGTTCTCTCAAGAGGCACATAATACCTGGTTGTCTCTTTTTTTGATAACAGCCATTGTGATTATTTTAACAACTTTATTGAGGTATAATTTATATACTATAGAACCCACCCTTTTTAATGTAGAATTCAATGATTCTTAGTAAACTGACTGAGTTCAGTGCAGTCATCATTGTAATTGAGTTTGGGAACATTTCCATCACCTCGATAAGATACCTTACGCCCATTTACAATTGATCCCCATTCCTATCCCCATCCCATCTTTGTAGTGTACTTTGTCTTTATAGATTTGCCTTTTCTGGATATTCCATATAAATGCTGTTACCATTATTGCCCAAACCTATAAATTCGTTAGGAGTTACAAAATGGTGATATTCTATCATTCTGTATTCATTTGTTAGTTGCGTTACTTCTATAAAGAGAAACTTCTCCCTCAGCAATTTGGTTACTTTGAGGTACAGTTTATATAGGAAAGACAAGATAGGTATTTTAGAAAATAAGTTGATTTGCTAACATTCTCCAGCGGTGACCAGTTAAGTTTATTTTCCTAGTTCATTATGAGCTCATGGATTTAAACCTATCTGAGAAGTTTTAATACATTGCAGCAATTATCCATAATGATGTTCTTATTGTCTTTTCTTTGACCAAAGGGAGCCTCTTCAGATTGTTTCCTGAGTTCTTTTGACACAAGCTTAAGAGCTTCTTAGCTGAGGAACCTGGTTCTAAGGGTTTAGTGTAAATACCTAGTCCTCTTTTTAACCTGCTTTCCTGCTTGGAGGCCAAAGGCACTTTTTGCTTGGGTCCCCTTTGGTGCTTTTGCTTTAATGGAAACGTCTCAGTCTCCGCGAGTGATACCCACTTTCCCTAAAGTAGTTTATGGTTGTGTTTGAAATGACACCAAAAAGGAAGTGTGTTGTTTCAGTTAGGGAAATAAGGAAATAAAGTGGCACTGATTTAACATTAATGGGTGTAGAAATGGTTTTAAGCCCTTTTGCAGGAGAAAACCTTAAGCATGATTTAGAATCTAAAATTCTGAATCCCAACATTTTCTTAATTATTGTCAGATAGTGCAATTTACTCCACATTCAGTCTGAAATTTTGCCCGCTTCTGATGTCTTTTATTTGTTCCTTGGCAAGCCTTTAATTCATGCCCATTGTGTACAGAACAAAAACGAGAAGAAATGGATTCTGCCTTTAAGATGTGTCCACCCATATTTGTTAGGAAGATATCACAGTCTACTTAAGTTTCACAGTAATTGTAGTAAGTCTGCTATAATTTTAGAGAAACATCTGTTGAAGTGTAGGGTGCCTTGAATAAATGGAACCTTCAAGGGCTGCTGACAAACCAACATTTCTCTGGTTTCTCAGAGAAGTGCATCTGCCTAGCTTGAAAGTAGAAAGCAAAGATTTTCCTTGCTCTGTCCTTTGGAAATCACATTCATTTTACTGTTTGTAGGAATTTCCCCCTGAATCTGTACACTGGAGCCCACTCTGATGTTATGTGACGATCCAGGTGGTGGGGTTGCCTTTTAAGTAAATGCTGTTACGATGAGTTCCTTTATAACTGAGGCTCTGATGGTGAGTTTGCTGTGGTAACAGCCTTACTCTGAGACTGATCCATGTTGAGTTTGTCTTATAGAATAATGTCCCCTCCCAGTTTTCTCCCAGAATATACACCATAAATCACTCTAGTTTTGGTTGAATTACTGATACCTGATCTCTGTGTTTATTGTTGAGTTGCTGCTTGGTTTCTATACAATTTATTTGTTTAAAAGTAGACATTAATAACTCAAATTCAGATTTTTGCTGTGGTAGTTAAAGGTTGAAATTAGCAAGTGGGATTACTTTTTACCACTTAAATTCCTCACTTCTTGATCTATTTGCACAAATGTAAAGAGGCCCTATATTAAGTTAGTTAATTGCCTCTAGTTGTATTTGACTTTTGGATTTGGGGGGTAAAAAGAATTTCCTTTTTTGGGGGTTAGAGGGAGGAGTCCCATGCCCATATTCATCATATGGGTGTAAAGACTTGAAGTGTGAGAGTTTAGGTACACATTCCTTCAGGCTTTCAGAGATCCCAGATACACTTAAACTGGCTGAAGTGATTACCTTAGAAATATTTCTGTCATTTGGTCTCTGTGCAAAGTGATGTGAAAGTCACAGATAAGGGCATGTTTGTGGTCACGGGGGACTCTTTTAGTCTGTAGGTAGTCTGGAGAGGGCTAAAAAATGATTTAGGGTGGTGGTTTTACTTCTGTGCTTAAGGACAGCTTGGGCAAAAGATTCTTCAGGTTTCTCAAGTAATTTTAGTTTCTTCAGGTTAAAGAACTGTGTGTGTGTGTGTCTTGACAAAAGCAAGTTTCCCCATCATATAAAATGGAGAATGAATATAGTAGTCTTAATGTTTTAGCTTAAACTGGTGAAGTGATGGTAAAATATTGTTTTGATATCTTTGTTTTGTTGACATCTTATGCCAGGGTGTAAATTTATGTGATTTCAAAATGTGTTTTGAATCTAGATTGGATCAACTTTGGCTTGCCCTCTAACGTAGTCAACTGAAAGTGACTTCTCAAGTTTCCTCAGGATGCCTGCAGCACTTGTGGAGAACAGCCAGGTTATCTGTGAAGTCTGGGCCAGCAATCTAGAAGAAGAGATGAGGAAGATCCGAGAAATTGTGCTCAGTTACAGTTATATTGCCATGGTAAAGAGCTCTTCTCTGTTTGACTCACCTTCTGGTATGGACTTAGGGAATATTTAATGTGAAGTTTTGAAAGAAATGATTACACCAAAGCCATGGTAAATTAAATATGATGGAAAATTGTATTACTTTTATGAACCATCAAGGTAGCCAGTGTATTTAAGAAGGATGTAATGTCTAGAATCGTAGATTTTTTTTTTGTAATATTACTGTGTTTGAAAGTTTTTAAAGCAGAAGTTCTGTCAGCCCATAGGGCACATCTTTCCCACAGATATGATGAATTTGTGCAGTGTTTAAAACGATTTTTAAAAATTAGTTGCCAGCATTTAAAAATCAAGAGACCTCACTTAAATTCTAGATTTCTGGCATCTCTGGAAAAAATAGGAAGATCTGGCAATATAGGGTCCACAGTCCTGCCTGACATTGAGTGGCTGGAGGGAGGTGTATCATGGTGATATCAAAGGCCTCTTTCAGTTCTAGTTTGCTCCAGTCTCCGTTACTTGTAATCATTTCATACCCAGTCTGCTTTATTCCTTTACATGAGCTGCCTGGAGTTTGTGACTCCTGCTATAGAGATAATACAATTAAGTCTTTAGCCTGTATTTTGTACTCTCTATGATCTTGTTCCAGTCTTTTTACTCAAGCTAAACATAGCTATTTATTTTTTCTGAGTGGCTGTTTCACTTCCCTATATTTATATTTTTATTTATATATTATTCTCAACCTAGAATGTTCTTAATTGACTGTGTATCTCCCTATAGTTAGTCAACTACTTCTATTCACATCCTGCTTAGGATCTCCAAGTTATGCAAAGCTTCATGATTTTAGTGCACCTGTAGATGTCAACAAGATCAGTATTTTAAGATAGATTTTTGTGCCCAGGCTTGAGGCTTGTCACATAGTTTTATAAATTGAGGTAAAAATTTTATTTGTGAATGATCAGTTCAGCATCCACTGTTTTGTGAAACCTTATGATGAGAGACTTTTTCCCTTTCCAGGACACAGAATTTCCAGGTGTTGTGGTGCGACCAATTGGTGAATTTCGTAGTTCCATAGATTACCAGTATCAGCTTTTACGGTGCAATGTTGACCTTTTAAAAATTATCCAGCTGGGCCTTACATTCACGAATGAGAAGGGAGAATATCCTTCCGGAATCAACACTTGGCAGTTCAACTTCAAATTCAACCTTACGTAAGTGTCTGAGACACTTCTCAGTGTTATTCTTAGATCTACTACATTTATGTAGACTATGATTTCTAACTGATTTTATTAATTTTAAGTTTTGTTTCCACCAAATCCAGGTAGGGTTGGATGGAGCAGTGAAGCAGAGGATGGGATAAGGAATCTCAGAAAGTAGAGTCCCTCTTTTTTTTTAAATTGATGTCTTAATAGTTTATAACATTGTGAAATTTTAGTTTTACATTATTGTTTGTCAGTCACCATATAAATGTATCCCTTCACAACCTGTATCCCTTCACAACCTTGTGCCCACCTCCCCTCCCCTCTGCCCCTGGTAACCACCAAACAGTTCTCTCTGTCCATGTGTTAGTTTATATTCCACATGAGTAAAATCATGCAGTGTTTGTCCCCTCTCTCTGACTTATTTCACTTAACATACTACCCTCCAGGTCCATCCATGTTGTTGCGAATGGGACAATTTTGTCTTTTTTTATGGCTGAGTAGTATTCCATTGTGAATGGCTGAGTATTCCATTTATGGCTGAGTAGTATTCCATATATATACACACCACATCTTTATCCAATCATCCATCAAGGGACACTTGGGTTGCTTCCACTTTTTGACTATAGTGAATAATGCTGCAATAAACATAGGGGTGCATAAGGCTCTTTGGACTGCTGATTTCAGGTTCGTTGGCTAGATACCCAATAGTGGGATAGCTGAATTATAAGGTATTTCTATTTTTAATTTTTTGAGGCATCTCCATACTGTTTTCCACAGAGGCTGCACCAGTTTGCATTCCCATCAGCAGTGAATGAGGGTTCACTTTCCTCAACAACCTCTCCAACATTTGTTGTTTTTTGTTTGGTGATTATAGCCATTCTAACAGGTGTAAGGCGATATCTTAGTGTGGTTTTGACCTGCATTTCCCTGATGATTAGTGATGTTGAACATCTTTTCATGTGCCTCTTGGCCATCTGTATATCTTCCTTGGAAAAATGTCTGTTCATATCCTCTGCCCATTTTTTGATTGGGTTGCTTGTTTTTCTGTTGTTCCATTGTGTGAGTTCTTTATATATTATGGAGATTAATCCTTTGTTGGATATATGATTTGCAAATATTTTCTCCCAGCTAGTGGGTTGTCTATTCATTTTAATCCTGGTTTCATTTGCCTCATAGAAGCTCTTTAATCTGATGAAGTCCCACTTATTTATTTTTTCTTTTGTTTCCCTTGTCCAAGTAGACATGAAATTTGAAAAGATCCCTTTATAACAGATGTCAAATAGTGTACTGCCTATATTTTCTTCGAGGAGTTTTATAGTTTCAGGTCTCACTTTCAGGTCTTTGATCCATTTGGAATTAATCTTTGTGTATGGCGATAGAAGATGGTCTATTTTCGTTCTTTTGCATGTGGCTGTCCAATTTTCCCAGCACCATTTATTGAAGAGACTTTCCTTCTCCATTGTATGTTCTTAGCTCCTTTGTTGAAAATTAGTTGTCCGTAGGTGTGTGGTTTTATTTCTGGGCTTTCAGTTCTGTTCCACAGATCTGTGTTTCTGTTTTTGTATCAGTACCGTGCTGTTTTGATTACTATGGCTTTGTAGTATATTTTGAAGTCAGGGGTTGTGATGCCTCCAGCTTTGTTCTTTTTTCTCAGGATTGCTTTAGCTATTCGGGGTCTTTTGTTGCCCCATATGAATTTTAGGATTCTTTGTTCTTTTTCTGTGCAGAATGCCATTGGGATTCTGATTGGGATTGCATTGAATCTGTAGCTCCCTTTAGGTGGTGTGGACATTTTAACAATGTTTATTCTTCCAATTCATGTGCATGGGATATTTTTCCATTTCTTTATGTCTTCCTCGATTTCTTTCAGTAGTGTCTTATAGTTTTCATTGTATAGGTCTTTCACCTCCTTGGTTAAATTTATTCCCAGATATTTTATTCTTTTTGTTGCGATTGTAAATGGGATTGTCTTTCTGAGTTCTCTCTCTGTTAGTTCGTTCTTGGCATATAGAAATGCAACTGATTTTTGTAAGTTGATTTTATACCCTATGACTTTGCTGTAGACAGTCCCTCTTAAAGAACGCTTACAAGTCAACAATAAAAAGACAAATAATCCAATCAAAAATGGGCAAAAGATCTGAATAGATATTTTTCCAAAGAAGATACATAAATGGCTAATAAGCCCATGAAAAGGCCTTAGGGAAATGCAAATCAAAACCACGACATACGACTTCACACTCAGTAGGTGACTGTAATCAAAAACACATAATAAATGTTGGCGAGGATGTGGAGAAATTAGAAACCTCATACATTGCTATTGGAGATGCAAAATGGTGCAACCTCTTTGGAAAACAGTTTGGCAATTCCTCAGAAGGTTAAACATATCATATGAACCAGCAATTCCACTCCTAGGCATATACCCAAGAGAAATAAAAACATTCATCCGTGTAAAAACTTGTACATGAATGTTCATAGCAGCATTATTTGTAAAGGCCTCAAAGTGGAAACAATCCAAATGTTCAGGAACTGATGAATGGATAACATAAATGTGGTATAGCCATGAAATGCAGTGTTGCTGGGCAGTAAAAAGGAATGAAGTACTGATATATGCTATACATAGATGAACTTTGAAAACATTATGCTGAGGGAAAGAAGGCAGACACAGAAGGCCACATGTTGTATGATTCTATTTGTATGGAGTGTCCAAAATAGGCAAATCTATAGGGTAGGGGATGGGGAGGTTATGGGGTAATGGGAAGTGATTGCTTAATGGGTACAGGTTTCTTTTTGAGGTGATGACATAGTTTGTAATTGATTGCGGTGGTGTTTGCAACTCTGTGAATATACTAAAAGCAATTGAATTGTATATTTTAAATGTGTGAATTGTTTAGTATGTGAATTATATCTTACTAAGGCTGTTTAAAATGAAAAAAGAGTTATTTCCCCATTTTGGATTATGTAGTATTATAAATATTCCTGTGTTTAAATGAATGGATATATCTTTACAGTGGAATATAACGCCAGAGTTACAAAGGATGTGGTATATTTTTTGGTATTGATTTTGAAAGATGGTCTGTGAAATACAGATGTAGGGATGGAGGTGTGTATGTGTAAATAGAGAAAATAGTCTCCAAGGATATATAAACTGAGTTGTTAACAGTTATTTCCATGGGGTAGCATTATAAGAACATTAATTTTTTTTCATTTTCTGCTATTTTAAATATTTTTGTATTGGTTGATTCCTTTTTTCTTTAAACAATGAGAAAATATGGATCTTTTATAATTAGGAAATTTATTTTTGTGGGGGAAAATCCCATTTTTCTGTCTGTCACAGAGATAAGATTATCTACTTTGTATGCTTCCTGGAATACTGGAAAGAATGAATTAGTCTATTCTTTTTTTTCTTCTTTTTTTTGGTGAGGAAGATTGGCCCTGAGCTAACATTTGTGTCCATCTTCCTCTGTTTTGTATATTGGATGCCACCACAACATGGCTTGATGAGCGGTGCATAGGTCCACGCCCTGGAACCTGAACCGGTGAACCCCAGGCCGCTGAAGCTGAGTGCGTGAATTTAACCAGTATGCCACCGGGCCGGCCCCTGAATTAGTCTATTCTTAAATTATGAAAGCATTTAAAGAATACTTGTTCTATAATTATAATGTGATGGTAATATTGTTGCCCACTACTTCTGTTACATTATCCATCACCAGCTAAGAAGTGAATACCTTCTTTTTTAGAGAGGACATGTACTCCCAGGACTCCATAGATCTCCTTGCTAACTCAGGACTGCAGTTTCAGAAGCATGAAGAGGAAGGGATTGACACATTGCACTTTGCAGAGCTGCTTATGACATCAGGGGTAGTTCTCTGTGACAACGTCAAATGGCTTTCATTTCACAGGTCAGTCCCAGAAAATGTGTATCTCTCTTGCTTTGGGAGCAAGAGAGATTCTTACGTTGTTCTTATGTGATTTTTGCAGTCCTTTTGACTCCCTTCTCTTGGTCAGTAGCAGTTAGGAAGTTGATTGTGTTTCAGTTTTTCGAAAAACACTTTGGAGCTCATACTGGTTTGTTTCACACAGTATTGGGCTCTGTCATGTGGCTATCAGTGGGTGTATTCCAAGTGGAAAGATGGAAGCACTTGGTCATCTTTTTCTTGTTTTTTAAATGAATGGCCTGGTGTTTCCCAGGTACTTGAAAGCCAGATTCACCTTAGGAGATGTTATTTTACCTTTTCAGTGCTTTTGAATTTTTGATAAATAAAACTGATATTTGTAAACCTTTGGGTTCTCTTATATATCTCCCATATTGGTCTGTTATGTTGTTACTTAGTGGAAAGTTCACATTTCAAAAGGATAAGCTACTTCGGAAGACTGAAAGTTCCTAGCGTGAGGTAGCATCGTAAACTTTGAGAAATAAAGCGGTTCAATGCTGGGGCCTGATAACTGCTGCTTTTTCACCTCATTGCCTCATTCTCTCCTTGTAGTGGCTATGATTTTGGCTACATGGTAAAGTTACTTACAGATTCTCGTTTGCCAGAAGAGGAGCATGAATTCTTTCATATTCTGAACCTTTTCTTCCCATCCATTTATGATGTGAAATACCTGATGAAGAGTTGCAAAAATCTTAAGGTACACAATATTTTTCTTAATATTAGTGACAACAAAAAAAAAGAGAAAAAAGCAGACTTGTTATTTTGCTTTATTGCTATTTGTTCAGCATGCATTCTTGAGCACGTTGTGCTAGACAAGGTGTATATAAAGCTGATTGGCACAGGGATTGTGTGGTAACTGTATTTAAACTGGGTATGAACGGAGCTCTCTGCTTCTCTCATCTTAAGGCTGGCGTTCTTCACTTAGGGCCCATGAACCTCAGTTGGCAACATGAGGTGTGTGTGGAATTTTTTTTTTTTTTCCTTTCCATTTTTTTTTTTTTATTGATGTCTTAGTTTATAACACTGTGGGGTTTTAGTTGTACATTTTTGTTTGTCTGTCACCTTGTGGATGTAACCCTTCACCCCTTGTGCCCCCCCCGACCCGCCTTCCCCTTGGTAACCACCAATCAGTTCTCTCTGTCTGTGTGTTCACTTATATTCCATATATGAATGAGTTCATGCAGTGTCTGTCCTTCTCTCTCTGGCTTATTTCACTTAACATAATACCCTCTAGGTCCTTCCATGTTGTTGCAAATGGGACAATTGTGTCTTTTCTTATGGCTGAGTAGTATTCCATTGTATGTATGTACCACATCTTCTTTAACCAATCTTCAGTTGAGGGACACTTGGGTTGCTTCCACTTCTTGGCTATAGTGAATAATGCTGCAATGAACATAGGGGTGCATACGCCTCTTGTGATGGTTGATTTCACGTCCATTGGGTAGATGCCCAAGAGTGGTATTGCTGGATCATACGGTATTTCTATTTTTAATTTTTTGAGGACTCTCCATACTGTTTTCCATAGAGGCTGCACCAGTTTGCATTCCCACCAGCAGTGAATGAGGGTCCCCGTTTCTCCACAACCTCTCCAGCATTTGTTGTTATTTGTCTTTGTGATTATAGCCATTCTAACGGGTGTAAGGTGATATCTTAGTGTAGTTTTGATTTGCATTTCCCTGATGATTAGTGATGTTGAACATCTTTTCATGTGTCTATTGGCCATCTGTATCTCTTCCTTGGAAAAATGTCTGTTCATATCCTCTGCCCATTTTTTGATCGGGTTGTTTGTTTTTTTGTTGCTCAGTTGTATGAGATCTTTATATATTACTGAGATTAATCCCTTGTCGGACAAATGATTTGCAAATATTTTCTCCCAGCTGGTGGGTTGTTTATTCATTTTGATCCTGGTTTCATTTGCCTTGTAGAAGCTCTTTAGTCTGATGAGGTCCCACTTGTTTATTTTTTCTTTTGTTTCCCTTGTCTGGGTAGACATGGAATCTGAAAGGATCCCTTTATGTCCAATCTCAATTAGTGTACTGCCTATATTTTCTTCCAGGAGTTTTATAGTTTCAGGTCTCACTTTCAGGTCTTTGATCCATTTTGAATTGATTTTTGTATATGGCGATAGGAGATGGTCTACTTTCATTCTTTTGCATGTTGCTGTCCAATTTTCCCAGCACCATTTATTGAAGAGACTTCCCTCTCTCCATTGTATGTTCTTTGCTCCTTTGTCGAAGATTAGCTGTCCATAGGTGTGTGGTTTTATTTCTGGGCTTTCAATTCTGTTCCATTGATCTGTGTGTCTATTCTTGTACCAGTACCATGCTGTTTTGATTACTGTAGCTTTATAGTATATTTTGAAATCAGGGATTGTGATGCCTCCAGCTTTGTTCTTTTTTTTCAGAATTGCTTTAGCTATTCGGGCTCTTTTGTTGCCCCATACGAATTTCAGTAGTTTTTGTTCTATTACCGTGAAGAATGATATTGGGATTCTGATTGGGATTGCATTGAATCTGTAGATTGCTTTAGGTAGAATGGACATTTTAACTATATTTATTCTTCCAATCCATGTGCATGGAATATTTTTCCATTTCTTTATGTCCTCCTCGATTTCTTTCAATAGTGTCTTATAGTTTTCATTGTATAGGTCTTTGACCTCCTTGGTTAAATTTATTCCCAGATATTTTATTCTCTTTGTTGCAATTGTAAATGGGATTGTCTTTTTGAGTTCTCTTTCTGTTGTTTCATCGTTAGTGTATGGAAATGCAATTGATTTTTGTAAGTTGATTTTATACCCTGCCACTTTACTGTAGTTGTTGATTGTTTCTAGTAGTTTTCCGATGGAATTTTTTGGGTTTTCTATGTATAGGATCATGTTGTCTGCAAATAGTGAGAGTTTCACTTCTTCATTGCCTATTTGGAGTCCTTTTATTCCTTTTTCTTGCCTAATTGCTCTGGCCAGAACTTCCAGTACTATGTTGAATAAGAGTGGTGAGAGTGGGCACCCTTGTCTTGTTCCTGTCCTCAAAGGAATGGCTTTCAGTTTTTCCCCATTGAGTAGGATGTTTGCTGTAGGTTTGTCATATATGGCCCTTATTATGTTGAGGTACTTTCCTTCTATACCCATTTTGTTGAGAGTTTTTATCATAAATGGATGCTGGATCTTGTCGAATGCCTTCTCTGCATCGATTGAGATGATCATGTGGTTTTTATTCTTCATTTTGTTAATGTGGTGTATCACGTTGATTGATTTGCGGATGTTGAACCATCCCTGTGTCCCTGGTATAAATCCCACTTGATCGTGGTGTATGATCTTTTTGATGTATTGCTGTATTCGGTTTGCCAATATTTGTTGAGGATTTTTGCGTCTATGTTCATCAGCGATATTGGCCTGTAGTTTTCCTTCTTTGTATTGTCCTTGTCTGGCTCTGGTATCAGCATGATGTCGGCCTCATAGAATGTGTTGGGAAGTATTCCATCTTCCTCTATTTTTTGGAATTGTTTGAGAAGGATAGGTGCTAAATCTTCTTTGAACGTTTGATAAAATTCTCCAGGGAAGCCATCTGGTCCTGGGCTTTTATTTTTTGGGAGGTTTTTGATGACTGTTTCAATCTCTTTACTTGTGATTGGTCTGTTCAGATTCTCTATTTCTTCTTGATTCAGTTTTGGGAGGTTGTACGCGTCCAAGAATTTGTCCATTTCCTCTAGGTTGTCCAATTTGTTGGCGTAAAGTTTTTCATAGTATTCCCTAATAATCCCTTGTATTTCTGTGGTGTCTGTTGTAATTTCTCCTCTTTCATTTCTAATTTTATTTATTTGAGTCTTCTCCCTTTTTTCTTAGTGAGTCTGGCTAAGGGTTTGTCAATTTTATTTATCTTCTCAAAGAACCAGCTCTTTGTTTCATTGATCCTTTCTACTGTTTTTTTGGTTTCAATTTCATTTATTTCTGCTCTGATTTTTATTATTTCCCTCCTTCTGCTGATTCGGGGCTTTGTCTGTTCTTTTTCCAACTCTGTTAGGTGCAATTTAAGGTTATTTATTTGGGATTTTTCTTGTTTGTTAAGGTGATCTTGTATTGCTATGAATTTCCCTCTCAGGACTGCTTTTGCTGCATCCCATATGAGTTGGTATGGTGTATTTTCCTTTTCATTTGTCTCCAGATAGCTTTTGATTTCCCCTTTAATTTCATCAACGACCCATTGGTTGTTCAGTAGCATGTTGTTTAGTCTCCATATCTTTCTCCCTTTCCTAGTTTTTTCCTTGCAGTTGATTTCTAGTTTCACAGCATTATGATCAGAAAAGATGCTTGTAATGATTTCAATCTTCTTAAATTTATAGAGGTTTGCCTTGTTTCCTAATATATGGTCTATCCTTGAGAATGTTCCATGTGCACTTGAGAAGAATGTGTACTCTGCTTTTTTTGGGTGGAGTGCTCTGTATATGTCTATTAAATCCATTTCGTCTAGTTTCTCGTTTAAGTCCATTATTTCCTTATTGACTTTTTGTCTGGATGATCTATCTATTGATGTAAGGGGGGTATTAAGATCCCCTACTATTATTGTGTTATTCTTAATATCTCCTTTAAGGTTTTTTAGCAGTTGTTTTATGTACTTTGGTGCTCCTGTGTTGGGTGCATAGATATTTATAAGTGTTATGTCTTCTTGGTGAAGTATCCCTTTTATCATTATATATTGCCCTTCTTTGTCTCTCATTACCTTTTTTATCTTGAAGTCTACTTTGTCTGATATAAGTATGGCTACTCCTGCTTTCTTTTGTTTGCCATTAGCTTGGAGTATTGTTTTCCATCCTTTTATTTTGAGTCTGTGTTTGTCTTTAGAGCTGAGATGTGTTTCCTGGAGGCAGCAGATTGTTGGATCTTGGTTTTTAATCCATCCTGCCACTCTGTGTCTTTTGATTGGAGAATTCAATCCATTTACATTTAGAGTGATTATTGATATATGAGGGTTTAATGTTGCTATTTTATTGTTCATCTTCTTGTTCTTTTGCATTTCCTTCGTTTCTTGTCCCTTGTGTTTTGGACTGCAAATTCAATTTGGTATTTCTGCATGCTCATTCTCTTGGTTTTCTCTTTATTTGTCATGTGTGGTTCTCTTCTGGTTGTTTGTTTAGTGGTTACCATGAGGTTTATATAAGCGATCTCCTGGATAAGAAAGTACATTTTCAGATGCCTCCTTTTTCCTGAGGCTGGGTCGATTCAATCCCTTACCTCTTCCCCTCCTTATTTGTTATCTCTTTATTCCAGATTGTGTCATGAATGTGTGTTTCCAGTGATGAGCTTGAATTAATTTTTGATGTTTTCCAACTGTATTTTGTTCTGGTTTAGTCTCCTTGCTTTTCTCCTTGTTGAAATCTTTGTATCCCCTTTCTCAGTTGTTTTTTTTCAGGCCTAAGGGCCTTCTTGAGCATTTCTTGTAGTGGGGGTCTTGTGTTGACGAACTCTCTTAGCTTTTGTTCATCAGGGAGAGTTATTATTTCTCCATCGTATTTGAAGGATATTTTTGCTGGATAAAGTATTCTCGGCTGAAGGTTTTTGTCTTTCATGATTTTGAATATATCATTCCAGTCTCTCCTAGCCTGTAGAGTTTCTGTCGAGAAATCAGCTGAGAGCCTGATAGGGTTTCCTTTGTATGTTATTTTGGTTTTTTGTTTAGCTGCCTTCAATATTATTTCCTTGTCACGGGTATTCTTCAAGTTTGCTACTATGTGGCGAGATGATTTTTTATTCCTGTTTATATATTTAGGTGATCTATTGATTTCATTCACTGTTATTTCCCTCTCGTTCCCTAGGTTGGGGAAGTTCTCAGCTATTATTTCTTTGAACAAACTCTCTGCTCCTTTTTCTCTTTCTTCTCCTTCTGGAATACCTATTATCCTTATGTTGCTTTTCCTCGTTGAGTCTGATATTTCTCGAAGAATTTCTTCATTTCTTTTTAGTCTTAGCTCTCTCTCCTCCTCTATCAGGAGCATTTCTGCGTGGCTATCCTCAATAGTGCTAATTCGTTCCTCCATATTGTCAGTTCTGCTCTTTAAAGACTCCATTTTATCCACTGTCTCGTTGATTTTCTTTTTCATCTCCAATAATTCTGATTGGTTTTTCTTTAGGGTTTCAATCTCTTTTGTGACATAATCCCTGAATTCGTTGATTTGTTTCTGTGTATTCTCTTGTATTTCATTGAGTTTGTTTATGATAGCTATTTTGAATTCTCTGTCATTCAGGTTATCAAATTCTGTGCCTTCAGGGTTGGTTTCTGGGTGTTTGTCATTTTCCTTTTGGTCTGTAGCCCTGACAAATTGTCGCAAGGATCCGACGGGGACATCCTTATTTTTTCCCCTCATGATAATTTGTTCCTGCAGTTTCCCCCTGCTGCCACTAGATGGAGATCGCGAGCGGTTTGCTCTGAGGCGGCTGCAGCCCCCGGAAGGATTATGCTGATACGCCGGGTGTGTGGGGGGAGGGGTCCTCTCTTTCTCCTGCTTGACCCGGGGGTTTCCTTTCTGTCTCTCTTAGGGTGTTTGCTACACCCCCTAAACAGTCCGTCGTCGCTTCCCAGTGGGGATCTTGCGACAGTCTGTGAGAGCACCTGGATGGCGATAGTTTTCCCCGCTGTGGGCCGCCCCTCCCCCCTCTGTCTGCGAACCGCGCTGTCTTTGCCGATCGATTGGGGAGGGGGAGTACAACTTCTTACCTCTCCTCCCGTCCTTTTGGGCTTCCCGCGCCTCCACCGTCCGATGTATGGCAGCAGGGGTTTCTCAGAAGTCCTTCGTAGTGTTTGATTGAGCTCTGTTGGAATGTGAATGATGTTTTCGTTGTGTCGTAGGGGGCAGAGATTCAAAGAGGGAATCTCACTCTGCCATGATGCTGACATCACTCGAGGTGTGTGTGCAATTTGTTAGGGCTGGGGTCTGTAGTGTACCAAACTCAGAGGGCTTCTTAATCCTAGACAGTTGAAGAACTCACTACCCTATTAAATTGTTGAAATAAGACGTATGCTGTTTAGAATTGGATTGGCATTACTATTTCCTCAACCTTGTTTTACAGCAGTTAGGACTTTAACAGGCAGTGATCTGACAAAATAAATGATATAGAAAAGAAAGGAGTGAAAAGTAGAATATAACAGTATATTATTTGGAGTATATCATTTGCTAAAAAGTGGATGCTACCAGGATAAGGTCTGTTAAGTAAATGACCCATTCCCACTTCTTGTCACCAAAAGAAGTAAACTCAAGAATGAAATTAGTTGACTCCAATAGAGGAGTGTTGGGTACGTAACATTATCTTTGTTTTCCTCCTGTCTCCAGGGAGGTCTTCAGGAAGTTGCTGATCAGTTGGATTTGCAGAGAATTGGAAGGCAGCATCAGGCAGGCTCAGACTCACTGCTGACAGGAATGGCATTCTTCAGGATGAAAGAGGTAAGGCTAAGGAGGTGGGTGATCTTTGTGGGCTGAGGTTTACTGAAAATTTATAGTTTTTGTTGGAAGTTGTTGACCACCTTGAAAGCAGTTGTTTTTGTTTGTTATGATGTTCAGTATATTAAATGTAGTTCGAGAAGCAAAGAAGCATTCTGAAATGGAGGCTACTCAGCATGTGCAAGTCTAGAAGTGTACTTGGTGTTCCTAGCAGCTCTAATCCTTGCAATTCTTTGCTTTTCTTCTGATTTCTATAATATGAACACATTTGTTAGACCACCCACTTATTTTATGCTAAGTTCTGTTAATTATCAAATATTCCTCAGCTAACATACTCGATGGTGAAAAGCTGAAAGCTTTTCCTCTAAGATCAGGAACAAGACAAAAATTCCCACTCTCGCCACTTCTATTCCACGTGGTATCGGAAGTCCTAGCTACAGCAATTAGGCAAGAAAAAGAAAAGGCATCCAAATCAGGAGGAAGTAAAACTGTCACTATTTGCAGATGACATGATATTATGTATGGAAAACCCTAAAGAATCCACCAAAACACTGTTGGAACTAATAAATGGATTCAGTAAAGTGGCAGGATACAAAATCAATATACAAAAATCTGATGCATTTCTGTATACTAACAACAAACTGTGAGAAAGAGAAATTGAGAAAATCCCATTTACAATTGCATCAAAAAGAATAAAATACCTAGGAATAAATTTAACCAAGGAGGTAAAAGACCTATACACTGAAAACTATAAAACATGATGAAAGAAATTGAAGATGACACAAATAAATGGGAAAATATTCTGTGCTCATGGATTGGAAGAAATAATATTGCTAAAGTGTCCATACCACCCAAAGCAATCTGCAGATTCAGTGCAATCCCTATCAGAATTCCAATGGCATTTTCCACAGAAATAGACAATCCTAAAATTTGTATGGAGCCACAAAAGACCCCAGATAGCTGAAGCAATCTTGAGAAAGAACAAAGCTGGTGGCATCATGCTTCCTGATTTTTGCCCCTTGAGGTACCCTTTTGCCCCTTGAGGCAATGTCTGGAGACATTTTTGGTTGTCACAACCTGGGAGTAGGGGGGTTGTGCTACCGGCCAGGGATGCTGCTAAATGTCCTAGAGTACTACAGTACACTGGACCACCCCACTCGCCTCCCCAACAAAGAATCATCGTGCCCAGGAGTGCCAAGGTTGAGATACCCTGCTGTAAGTGCCCAGTGCCCATTATCTCACTCATAATAATCTATTATTACTCCATTTTATAGATAGGGAACCATGGCTTAAGGAGAGTTGAAGTGACTTTCCAAAGGTCACACAGTGAGGCTGTCTGAGTCTGGAGCCCAAGCTCTTTGCACTGCTTGTTAAAGAGAAGGGAGAAGATGGGAGCAGTTGTACTAAGCAGCAGCAGCAGCAGCAGCAGCAGCAGCAGCGGCACAGGGATCCTGGCAGCAAAAGAACTCATGGAAAGTAGAAGTCTGTTCAGAAAAGGGAGCCTATATTAAGAGAAAGGAGCATGAAAAGACTGTATATGAAAGGTTTGGAGCTTTTCTTTCTGAAGTTAGTTTCTAGTTGGCTAGATTTTCAGGGCTTTAAGAGAGCTGATAGGTGCTGATGTGGTAGGGTTGAGACTTGGCATGACTCTTGACATGATTCTCACCACGGGTTCTCTGTCCTATCCTGCAGCTGTTTTTTGAGGACAGTATTGATGATGCCAAGTACTGTGGGCGGCTCTATGGCCTAGGCACAGGAGTGGCTCAGAAGCAGAATGAGGATGTGGACTCTGCGCAGGAGAAGATGAGCATCCTGGCGATCATCAACAACATGCAGCAGTGATGGCGGCGAGGCTCTGTAGGACGGGCCCGATCCCAGAGTGGTGCTTTCTGTGCTGACTGTGTATACTTACCTTCCTCCCCAAGAGAAAACGCTTCCTTTGAGCAAACTGTACCTACCATCTGCATTGAGCAGAAAGACTTGTTTTACTGAAGACAAAAGATGTCTTTATTTTAGATCCAGAAGAGGGGAGTTTGCTCTGAATTTGTAAACAAGTCTTCCCTATTCCTCATCCCCAAGCCTCTCCTCTCTGGTTGCCTCCTGCCACCAGCATCCATGGCACATTTGACACCTTTTTAAATATCCAGGATCAGTGAGAAACAAACAAGTAAAATGTATATAACTCTTACCTGTTCTCATTCTTTTCCTTTTAAATCTTTTGCTAATCTCTGAGGATGAAGACTTCTTGCTATGATTCTCAGCTGAGCTGAGGGCTTCCAGGGAAAGTGGAACAAAATGGTGTTCTTGTGAAGTGGGTTATACATGTTGAGTCTTTCCCTTCCTTCCTTTCCTTTTTTTGATGCTTCTCGAGGGCATTTGCTTTCCTCACACTTTGTTAGTCTGTCTTTATGTACTGCTATATGGAAATGAATTACTCAGTGATGAAATTTGAAGACCAGATAATGAAAATTTTTCTTAAAAACAAAATACTGAATCTATCTTCCCTTCATTCATGAGGAACTCCAGAATGGGTATTAAATTAACCACTTAAGTGTCTTGAAGTCTGTGTTCCATTGTGCCACTGAGATTTGCTGTCACATGTGCATCATTTAAAGTTTTCATATAATAAAAGATCCTGAAGGAAATTAGTAAAATCAGATTTCTAGATTGTAAGTCTGTTGTATTTTTACTCATGTGATTTCAGATGGTCATCTGTATTCTCCCATCTCACTTCTGTTTTCCCTGCTTTTCCTTTCAGCAAATCTGAGAAGTTAGGGAGATGGATTAATGTGAGTACCAGGAATGTCCTTAAAAAGTTATGGTGGTTACATGTAAACAAGGCAGTAAGGAATTTGGTTTATGGAGTTTTCTTGGAGTAATATCCCACAACTGGGGTAGGAAGCTCAGGACTAAGATTTTTTTTAACTAGTCATTTAAAAATTACATTTTTTTTTTTGAATCAATATAACGTGGATAATTTCAAAAAACCAAAAACCCCTTTGGAATAATGAAGATGAAAACTGGTAACTCACTGAAGTGGATGAACAGTCTTGCATTTTAAAAGCTTATGGAAAACTCACTTTGAAATGATTCAAAAATGTCAAGTATTATAAGCTGGTATTTAAGATGCTTGTAAATATTATTTATGTTTTTAATTTTGTAAAATAAAGATTTCTTTTTAACCACTGGCATGAAGGTTTGGTCTTTCATAGCTATTAATCGCTGGCTCTAGACGATGGTCATTTGCCATCCGTGACATGGAAGCATCTTGTCCTTCCCTAAACTCTTGCCTCCGTTTTCCACAAGTTGGCTTGCATACAAAATGTCTCACTTCGCAGGAAGCTTTTAATGAATAACTGTGTAAATGGAATTGTCTCTTCACTTCATACTCCCTGCTGATTGTCAGGCCTTATAGGAAATCAGTTTTAATTATGTTTCCTGGGGCCACTCCATTATATATGGTAGATTAGCTTGTTAATTAGTGGAATTCTTGCAGACAAATTGAACTGATATCGCAGACTTGGCTTAAGACTTTGTTTCCAATCCTTTCTATTGGCACAAAAATGTGCGGTTGTAAGAAGTCAGGTATAGGAGCATATCTAGGATGTTGACTGGGATGTTCACATAGAGGAAGAAATGTTTATCACTGTCTAAGATTTGTCTATCACTCAGGGGTTCTTAACAAAGATGCTTTGGCATGCTGGTGACTGGGCCCTACACAGATGTCTTTCCAAATTTGGATTAAAATAGGGAATTTATGTGTGCCACAATTGAGGACAGACTTACTGACATGTCAGGAGAAATGTTGAGATGAAGGGTTGAGGAATTCAGTGTTGAGTGACGGTCTGGTCATTGCATGGGAGAGATGAGACAGCTTATTAAAGTGGTGCTAAAGAAAGGGCACAAGTCGAGTAGAACTGGCAAGAACTTGTGTACATATGAGTGTGTGTAGGGCTGTGTGAGTGGTTATCCTCAAAAAGGGATGGTCCTGAAGAGTAACCAGATGAATGCAAACTGGGTGTAATTCAACCCCTCTACATACACTGCTAAAAGTTCTCAAATTTTAGTGTTCCGCTAACCCCATAAGGTTGATTACCAACCACAAGCCAAGTTGTCTGCCAGTGCTGATATGAATGAGCTCAGTTGAGAGCCGTTAAGTCCAAGCTATTAATGAGTATTCTTCCAATTTCCTAATTTATTCAGTCAGTAAGTTTCCATGATGCACCCACTAGACACTAAGTAGATGCTAGGGATAAAACAGCACATGGAAGACAATCTCTGCCTTCACTGGAGTTTACAATCTACCTGTGTTGCTAGATAGTAAATGATTCACAAAAATACAATTTACGAACTGTGAAGTACAGGGCACTTATGGGCTTGAGGTTGAGGTTGAGAGAGCGTCTTTTTAGAGAAAGGACATTTATGCTGAGATCTAAGAGATGAGTAAGAGTGGGCCAGGCAGAAGAACGTGGGCAAAACCCCTGAGATGACAAGAGAAACTTGATAGGTTCCAGCAGCTAAGAGACCAGTCTGGCTGGAATCTAGAAGCAAGGACGAGAGTGTCTGGATTGAAGACCAAGAGGTAAAGGCTGGAATCAGGCAGGGCCCTCTAAGCCACCTTCAAGATTTTTTTTCCAATAGCAATGGGAAACTACTGAAAGATTTTTTTAACAGGGAATTGACAAGATTTGATTTGCAATTTAGAATATTCATTGATATATGAAGAATGTGAAATTAGTAATAAGAGCAGATTCAGAGAGACATATTGGGAGAGGAGTGCAGTCATCTGGGTAATGGAATGGTGGTTTGTGTTAGAGATGAAGTTACTTTGGATGAGGTCAAGGACAAAAACTAATTCTTCTGTTGCTTAGTGATATATCCTATCTACCTACTCAGAAAGCTTGAGTCAACTCCACAGTGCTTTGGCTCTTTGTGGTTGTGATAATTAGGGAGACAGAAAGGAAAACCATTTATTCAAATTAGGATTGCTTGAGTACATTATAGTACTGGAAAGAGGCCTTTGAGAGGAAATGGAGTTGTGTCATTTCTGTTACCTTCTGCTATTGGGTAGTTTTATTGCTTAGTTGTCAGGTAGTAATTCTTGTTCTTCCCAAAGCAGTAATTGAGGAGTGTGCAGGATTCCTCCACCCACAGGTGATGGTTTTGGTCAATCACAGAGGAGTTTGGTATTTCTAGTTTAATAATACTGCTCTTTACTCAAAATTGAAGGGAATAAATATTTTTCCATCTCTGCAAGTAAAGTATTTGTTCATTTTAGCAAAGATTGTAGAACTGGTATATTTCTCAACTTAGCCATGCCTATTTATATCTGCAACCAAGAAGATTCTCTAACCTCTAGTAATGATGCTTCTTCCTAGAGTTCACTTAACTGTGTAAAAGAACTATGAGGATCTAAATTCTACAATATTTTTGGGGGGGTTTAGCATTTTTAAATTCTAAAGCTAGGTCTAATAAACAAACAACCCAGTAAGTCAGATCTTTGAAAACTGCCTCTTAAACTTTTTCCTTCCTAGAGAGTTCCTGTTAATGAATTTCATTATTGCTGTCCACAACAACCCCAACCCTAGGAAATAACTGAAAAATAAACTGGACACTCAAGCAGAAAAGCATTCACAATGAGAAAATAGTTCACAATTGTGAACTATTTCTCCCAGAAGAAAATAGTTCAATTATTGGAAAGAGTGTTCTCTTCCAACCCCACCCCAGACTGATTTTTATGTCCTAGCAACTGGGATATTATAGAAACATCTATTCCTGACATTGTTCAACTATTTAGCCAAAGAGAAGAACGTACAGACCTCAAGAGAATGCTCATTATTAGAGCCGGGGAGAGAACAAGGATTTATAATTAAATAGTATGTAGGGTCTCATTATGGAATGACCCAAAAGTTACATATGCAAAATTAGGAATATGCGTTTTTCTTCAAATATCATCTGTGGCTTTAATTTTCAAAGGGCCCCGTGATCCAAAAAAGATTAAGAACCACTGAAACAATTTCTTCCTGAGCTATTTTGATCACCATTAATCATTTCTTATAAAACTGAAGGGATAAGATACATTTGAGTTAGTTATTTGTTCTTCTAAAGCTTAGTAAGTGATTTGTCCAAATAAGCAATTACATGAAACAATAAAACCAAATTTTTGACCTAAAGTTCAGGCAGAGGGTAAAGAGTCAACATGATGGGCAAGGCCTGTTTCACATTCAAACTTCAGTCTTTGAAAGAATAGAAGGGGAGAGCCCAAGTAAACGAAAACAATTAAAAAAAAATGACGCCAATAGCCATAAAATGCAGCAATTTTGCCTTGTACAAGAATGACATGTTTATGATCAGGCGTAGCATTTATAAAGGTAGCTTGTGTTTAAGAACACAACACTTTGGGTGATTAAAAAGTTTCTCCTCTTTGGGTGAAACCTGGCATAAGGCTTTAGAGATGACCTACAATCACTCTGCAGGTGTTAGTTCTGAATAACTGCTGCTGGCTTTTCATGATCTTTCCTCCAGTAGGAAACCATAAGTCCAAAGTCAGATTCCACTGTTTCTAAGGGTAGAGTTGATTCAAACTTGAATTTCATTTGTATTATTTGGATCACTGCAAAAACATCTAGGGATCAGAGTGAATGTCTGGCGAGGTGTAACTGCAGAGGTGAAAGGTGTCAACCGGTTTGAATTTGGCACAATTTCTTAAAGGTCCTTGAAATTTCACGTGCAGAAGGTCTGGCAGTGTCTTTTGTAAACTTTAGTGCTGCCGTATTTCTGAAGGAGCGCTTGGGCCTGTTGCTGCACTTCCTGGGTAATGCAGCTAGGACACTGGGACCTGATGTGAAGCAGGACGAGGCAGCACTCCAGCACATCTGGGAAGGGCCAGGTCTGAAAGATGACAGGAAGATGAACAAGGAAGCATTTGTAAAAGAGCCACAAACACCTGCACAGAAGGCACCAGTAACTCAGAGTCTCATTGACTGACACTTCTCAGGCACGGCTGAGCCACTTCTCTCGTAAGGCAATGACTTCCTCTTCATCAGTTACTCTAAGGAGAGATGATACTCAAAACCGGGGTGGCTACTGGAATGTCCTTCTCAAATGATATAATCTTTTTCTAGAGCTCCACTCAAATTAATTCAAAACACGATGCTTCTATTACTACCAGGGCCTCATCCAAATTCACCTATCCATCTGTACACTATCAAATACATGGTACCAATTTTAATTTTACTTCACCTCTCAATTGCAAAATGTGTTCGCTTTCTCTGAAGACTGGGGTATAAAATTGCTTGCATTGTCAATAATTCTACTCTTGCAGAACCTTTTAGCTAACAAAGGCAACTGGAGCCTAAATTTTTAAGCACATACAAATGCATAGAGATTTCAGAAACTGAACAGAGAAGTAGATGACCTTAATGAATTTGGTTTAGTCAAGTGATAATACAAAAAGTAATGTTTTACCAAATGAACTGCTATAAATCTTACCTTAACGCTCTCAGGAAACTTAGCTATTCTCTCATTCGCCTCTGTGAGCCTTTTGGTTAATTCAGGCAAAGAAACTGGCTCATTTTTTTCTTCTTTACTAGTAATAATAATAATAAAAAAAGTGTAAGTCATATGTCTTACCTGGGTAACTTTTAACTCTATTATCTATAAATAAAATTCCTTTATCACCTGGATCTTTATCTCCTATCATTAAATACAAAGGTCAAGAGAAGGCAATCTAATGTGATGTGATATAAAGCTTTCAAAATGCAATATTACTCCTCACCATTTTCCAAATCCGCACTTCTCAGACCCACAGCTCCAATGAAAATTTAGGACCTTTAGGGGACTCAATCTGCAGCCCAGTACAAGAGGGGCTGGATTTCTCTGGGGAACAGTTAAGACAGAGGTGGGGCTCCTAACCATGGGGTGTATGGATACACATTTTCGTGGGAAGTGTCTTAAGCTTCTCAAAAGCATCCTGTGATCCAAAGGTTAGCAGCCACTGGGTTAGAGAACTTTTTACTATTTTTCTTGTTACTAAAACGAAACCCTAAAGGTGCCTAGAGTGTGGTAGCTTACTGGAGGAGAGACTCAAAATTCTGACTCAAGATCTCAATGGGAGTATTTTTAGAGCATAAATATAAGGGCTTCAAACCTTCTTAATTTTTTAACTTAGTAACAATAGCTGTAAGTTTATTAACTGTACTAGTTACTAAGTTTTAGGCCCTGTGCTGGGGGTAATAATGAAGGTAAAAGGCACTCAGCATAATCACCAATCAATAATTGTTAATCACTGTGAATGCCCATAGCACAGTGCCCTGTAATAATGCAAGCTGCACAGTGATTGGCTCCTATTACCCACTAGGCCCCTATTTTCAATGGAAGTGATTAGGGTGCTACAGCACTCTGATCATCTGGGATTTTCTCAGTTCAGTGCGCAGTTTTGTACACTACCCTTTTGTGTATTTTTTGTGATAGTATAGAACAATTAAAAAACAATGGTTTTCATTAATGATGCAACTCCCCATTTTACATAATTGATTTTTTTGGAATCTACCTATTGCACAAAGGTAGGATTTTATTGTATTATTGTTACTAACAATATCTGTGATTTGATTTAATTCTCAAAACAAGCAAGGTAGGAGTTGGTATTCCCATCTATAGATGAGGGAACTAAAGCTCAGAGACTTTAAGAACCTTGTCTGAGGTCACTCAGCAGGGGCAGGATTAGAACCGACATCTGATTCCAAAGCCTGTGCCTACGTTATGCTGCTTCCAAGTGACCTGATCCATCTCATCTTGTGCTGATTTTTATCTGATTACGTGCGAATCCAGCAGGATACTTTTAATTCCCCCTTGTATTGACTCAGAACTTACCACTGGCTCTGAGGACTAGAGAGGGACTGTTCTGCGTCCTGTTTGGGTTCATTCTTATCAGGACCATTCGCTGTGGATTTACAGAGTTGACTCTTCTGGTGTTGGCGGATCATTTCCGCCAAGGTCTCCTGAACTTCAGCAACGGTTCTCTGTGAGTTTTGGAAACTGGCGTGCTTTTCTGAAAAGAGCTCCTTACAAGCATTCAGCATTCGCTCACCTTCTTCTGTGAGTCTCATGTCTAGTTCTGGAGGCCTGCTTGGCTCTGGTTGAGAAGCTTTGGGGTCAGTTTCTTCAGAGTTGGTGTCGTCCAACTGCTGGCTTTGCTCAACAGAGGCCATCCTTCTGTCAGCAGCCCTTACCCAGACACTGGATTTGGGGCAAGGCCTGGAGAGAGACCACCAGAATTCATACAGACGTCCATAGATGAAAAAGGCCTCCAAACTTTTGAAAGCTGGTGTGGTGGGGGACTGCCGGTCACCCAGTTTGTCTCTTAGCCGGTCACAGCCTGGGAGAAGAAGGAAAGGATTTAGGGTTGTGTATTTCTTTATCTTAAGAAATCTGGCTTCCTGTCAGCATGCTGTTTGCTATCACACAAGGGGCAGACCCCAAGAAAAAGGAGAGCCGTGATCCGTGGGACCACATGCCTTCCATCAAAAGTCAACCAGAACTAAATGTTTCCTGGCTTAGGACAACATTGTTGTTGCTACAGGCTACAAGTCATTCCAGGCATGACAGAAAAAGTATTCCCTCTGTCCCACTGATGCTTCTGCGGCTAAGAACCCACTGTGTCTCTGAAAAATCACAATGACTTAGTTCAGTGACTAATTATGCGGCTCAAGGAATGTCTATCTTTTTGTTGTGCTTCTCCATTCTTACTAATTTGTGAACACAATGCTATTTCTCTCTCTTAAACTGTGTGTAGGAAAGTTATGAAGGAGGCAGGAAGGTAGATAGGGCCAGGTAAAGGAGAACAACTCAGTCATTCCGGCTACCTCTTAGGAGCTTGGGTAAGAGAATTCAAACTTTCTAAGTGGCACAACTGGCCAATTTCTGTCTTTCAGTAACCTATGCACCCTGGTGCCACACCATCAGTGGTGGTTATATCATCCATTAGTGGCTGTGTCCCAGCAGAGGTGGGGGTCATTTACCCTCCGGAAGAAAGGCTGAGTGCACTTCTTGCATGATGGTGAAGTTTCCCGAGTCATAGCTTCGGATTACAGCCCGAAGCAGTGCTTCCACTGCCACGTCCCAGGAGGCCATCTGCTGGCTCAGCACGGCCAAGGTCAGGTCATGGCACATGTGAAGCAGGAGCTGGAGGGAGAAGCCAGAGTCTCAGTTAAACATCCTCCCACACCAAGCACTGGGATAACACCAGAAATGTTCCTAACCGCACTTGGACAGAAGTACACACAGTTCACATTTAAGAAAGGTCTGCCTATCTCCACCACCCATTTTTGCTTCCCCGTCTGAAACTTGCATATCTAGCAACATACATTGTCTGGTGTTAGTCTGTTCATGCTAAGAAAGTGCCTTGATATTTGCATTTAATTAATACAAAAAGTTAGTTTCTAGAACTAAAAGCTGTAATTAAAAAAAACAAATCTGGAATGTAATTAAGAAAATTTATCAATTTTAAGTGTTAATTGGATGAGTTTTGACAAATATATATATACATACACATGGTGTGACCACAACCAAAATCAAGACATGGACCGTTTTCGTTGTAAAATAGTCCCGTGTGCCCCTTTGCAGTCACTCCCTTCTCCCCATCTCCTGGCAACCACTGATCTGTTTTTGCCAATATAATTTTGTCTTTTCTAGAATTCATATAAATGGAACCGTAGAGTACATAGTCTTTTGTGTCTTAGTTCTTTCCCTTATCATAGTGCTTCTGAGATTCACAGATATTATTTGTGCATCAGTAATTTGTTCCTTTTTATTGTTGTATAGTATAGTATTCCACTGTATGGGTATAGCAGTTTGTACATCCATTCACCAACTAATGGACATTTGGGTTGTTTCTAGTTTTTGGCTATTGTGAACTAAGCCACTATGAACATTGTGTACAAGTCTGTGTGGACACCTAATTTCATTTCTTTTGGTGAAAAATCTAGGTAGTGGAATTCCTGGGTCATGGGGCATGTATATATTTAACTATAAGAAACTGCCAAATGGTTTTCCAAAATGCTTTACCATTTGAAGACATCTCGTTCCTCAAAAATATAATAATGTCCCCCCATTTTCAAAAGGCAAAGTAGATAAATTGAGGTACTTTCAAAGGATGGGTATGGCAGTTGTAATGAATCAACTTGATCTTTCTGCATCAACATGGACAGATTTTATAAAAAACAGTGGTTACCGAAATAACGAAGTCACAAAATAATAGATAGGAGCTGCCTCTAGTGAGGTAGAGAAGGGGAATGGGACTGAAGAAGGGAACATGAAGGACTTCAACTTGATTGTATTTCTTTCACCAAGAAACAAAAGAACACATAAAACCAACAAACTCTATGAAGCAAAAATGACAAAATGTGAACATTTGTTAATTCTGGTTGATGGATACTTATATAACTCCGTGCGTTTCTATATGTTTACACTGTTTTTCTTTTAAAAGGGAATACTGATCTAAGACCAATTTCAAAGCCAAAGGGCTTTAATCAGTCTGAAGGGATCCTTCCAGGTTGCCTGGGCCTGCCTTAGTCTTTTCTGAAATGCAAACTGGCATTCCATTTGTTTCCTTATTATACTAGATGTGGATTAAAGAAGTCTTACTACTGAGTGATTAATACCAAAAGCTCATGCAGAGGGGGCACCTGTTTGGAGGGAGTGTTATTTGTAGCAGATGGGTACTTGATATTTTGCAGCTGCTGAAATGCTGCCTGATACTGCTCTGGGGTGTCCAGGCTGAAGGCGCTCTTCCATACTGCAGTCACCCTCTCCACGAAGGGCCCTTCGGTGCCTGTGGCCCAAGCATTGTAAGAAGGGGGGGAACTTTTGCCCTCTGAAAGCTGCTTTTCTTCCAGGTGCTTGGACAGTAGCTCAAGAAGGCAAAACACCAGTCTCTGACCCTGGAACCCAACAACAAAGGAAAGGAACTGTTATGCAGGTGAAGTGCTTGAATACCTAGAACTTTCCCCAGTTTCCCAGAGTACCCCTCTTTGCATCTGCAGCAAACCCCTTTAGTGGGCTGCCTGCCCAGTGTGAGTCATGTGTGAAGGGGAAAAAGAGGTGACCTAATAGATAATTTTTCTAGATGCCTTTTGGAGGAATTCCTACCCATAGCCCTTGGAGCCCAAGCAACCATTTTTATAAAATGGAACCCCAGCTATAGCCCTACCTATTGCAATTTAAGCCACATACAGGCCAGCCACCTGAGACTTATGGCCCGGTTTGAAAAAAGATGGGCTGAGCTCATCCAGTTCTTTCCCCCAGCCCAAACTTTAGATTAAGGAATACAAAAGTAAAGTGTAATGGGCAGAAGGTGCTGGAGCAGACAAGCTATGCAGGTCTGAGGGCTGGGGCAGTTGTTGGGACTATGTCCAAGTAGGTTTAATAGGGAGTCAGCTGGAAGAGAAGAGAACAGGGGCACAGAGGAAAGGCCTGGAGAAATCTTTATTTTTGCTGGATTTTCAGTTGCCATGAGATTCCCTGTGTACCCCATAATAATATTTTCTCAGTTAAGCTTGTGAAGGTCTCTTTTCCATATAGCCAAAATAGCCCTCATCAGAACATTTAGCACAAACTTTTGGGTTTTCTTGCTTTGTTTAGGATGCTGTTTAAGAGAAAAAAAGAAATGCTAAATACCCATTCTGGCAGCTTTTTTTGGTTGTGAATAAATTAAAATCTAGATTCGGTCACTTTATAAATAGTATACCAAGTGACACTGTCTTTGAGGGTGTACTACTTTGTCTCCATTTTTATTTTGAGGTTCCCAGAAAGCTCCCTCCTGACCTAGCACTTTTCTTGGGCTTTGAATATCCAGCTAGGAACTCTCTTTAGGCCCAGTCACTCTACTAGGGAAAGAGGAACTGGAAAAGTTCACGTTCGTATCTCAGCAGCCAAAGTCGTCTAAAATGGACCAAATGTTTACGTGTTTTGGAAACTAGGTGTGAGTGATGTGCTTTTATGGTAATCTTGATTTAAGGTAATCTCAGTTTTGATGTGTTAAAACAGGCAGTGGTAAGTTACTCATTTTTAACCAAAAGGGAACAAAACATTTACCAAAACGTTTTGATTTCACCACACTTCTTAATGGCTTACAGCTGCAGAGGGGTGCCACAGGCAGAGCACCATGATTTCTGTGAGGCCAGTCCCCCTCTCTCTTCACTGATGTGCTGATGGCATCCATGTGAAACACTAGACGCCAGCCCAGGGCAGGAGCTGACTAACGTCTATTCAACGATGTCGTACACAAACTGATAAGCAATGGGAATCACTGTGAATGACCACATTATCTTACTCTGAATATGGCAACTGACAAGCCAGGGTACCTCAGTGGCATAGCATGGCTGGACACTTCTAAGGATACCTGCCAAATTGGTACAGCTTGTGTAACTGGGTTATTCACTTGGAATTTGACTAGAAGATTTGGGGCCCTTCCCCTTCGATACCAGGAGATGCAACAACAAACTGACCTTTAGACTTTCGTGGAGCCGCAGGGCTTCCTGGGCCCCCACCCAGTTCCTGGCCAGAAGCAGCTCCTGGGCACATCTGAGAGCCAGGCAAGCAGACAACTCATTCTCTCCCACGATTGAAGCCAACTCTGCAGCCGCTCTGAGTGATGACGCATCCCCCTTTTTGGCCAAAACTTTGGCTGCATCATAAGCAGAAGTGGCCCCTAAATAGCTACAATACAAAAGAAAACTCAGTGTCATAACAGATCGCCTAGTTCCGCTCCCCAGAGGGGTGAATCATTTCTTTCTGTCCGCTTTGCATCATGTGCCTTCCTGTGGTCCTGGGTGTGCCAGTGCCTCTGGCTGTTCCTGGGAAGGCTAAGGCCATCGCAGCACAGAAAATGATTGACACTACCATATGGGGTAAGGACGTAAAGGAACCTCAACACTTGCTGAACTGAACCCGAGCAGAGGAGTCATTTGCCCCCATTTTCTATATTTGATGATACGTCATTAGAAAAAGGTGTAATTTCTGAGTCTGCGATGGAGGTTTCTTGAATAGTTATGGTGATTTATAGAAATACCAAGGAGGTAGATCCTGATGAGTCTCAATGAAGCCAGGTTTAATACACATATGCTTTTTTATTTTCCAGTCACTTTACTTCCACCTCTAAACTCACAACTTTCATTCCTGTCCTGCTCTTCTCTGTCATAGCTCATCTATGTTTGGGTGCACTCCTGTTTCCCTCAGGCTTACCACTTGGCTGCTACGGCATAATGGCCATCTTTTTCGAGGATGGCTCCCCAGCTGAGGTACAGGTCCTTCAGGATGGGGTCCTCTGGGCGCAGCCGGGCCTTGGCAACCGCAATAGCCTCCCTGCAGGCAAGAACAGGTAATTAGCCAATTTGAAAAGGCCCCTTTCTAAGAGGCCCCAGGAGGGGCTGCAAGATAGGACAAATTGTTCCTCCTGTGTTGTTTATGTCGTTCCAACTTCCTATAAAAAACTGTTTTCCTGCATTACATGGGAAGTTAAACTGCATGCTGAGCTCGATTCTTCACCTGGGACAGCAGTTCTTAAAGTGTGGTCTGCGGATTCCCAGGGGTCCCAAGGCCCTTTCAGGGGGTTCATGACGTCAAAACTAATTTCATAATAATGTTAAGAGGTTATTCGCCTTTTTGTACTGTGTTGACATTTGCCCTGAATGTGCAAAAGCAATGGTGGGTAACTGCTGGCACCTGAGCAAAATCAGGTAGTGGCCCTTGTAGTTAAAAAATAAAAAAGGCAAATGCCCTTAATAAAGCAATAAAAATGATACATTTTACTAAATCTCTCAAGTCCGTGTCTTTTAATATCCTGTGTGACAATATGGGAAGAACATTTTGTGTTCTTTGCTACATTCCAAAGTACAAGAGTTATCTCTAGGAAAAACCTGTACAAACAGGTTGTAAGCTGAACTAGCTGCTTTTTTTTTTGGAACCTCATTACTTCTTGAAAGGATGACAACACACAAATGACAGTTATTCAGTGTTGGGTATTTGGCAGATGTTTTCTCAAAAATAACAAAGTGAGCCTGTCACTTCACAGAAAACCAACAGTATTGTTGCCAATGATAAAATTTAAGCTTTCAAGTGAAAATTAGAATTTTAGAATCCTTATGCCTGCCACTGTGAGCTTGACAGCTTCATAAAAATTAAAGACTTTTCTGATGAGATTGATGGTGATATTAAAGGATGTGATTTTTCTGGATATTTTATAATGAAATGTGTTAACATTTGGAGGATCTGTATAATTCCATGAACCAATATTTACCAAATGACATACAACTTCTGATAGCAGCCAACATAAAATTGTAGCTGGAATAAAAGTGTTTTAGGTTAAGAGGATCTAGACAGAGCAATATTTAAGGAGTATTTTGAGACCTCAATTTCCAGCCACGATGGAGCAAGAGGGACCAGACTTACTCTCCTGCCACAAAACTAAAGAACTGGACAAAATATGTATGAAACAACTATTTTCAGACATTGGACAGCAGGCAGCACAGGACTGTCATCTCGGAGAGAAGGGAACCAATGATGTGAGCCCTCTCCTGGTGTTCCTAAAGCCGTCTTCCTACAGGGAACCCCAGCAGAGCCTCAGCAGTCTCACTGAGTTGAGGAGAGATGAAGCAATTGGAATCTGAGGGGCAGGATGGTAGGAAGGAAGCAGTTGTCCAGAGAAAGATCCCCAGAACTCTGCCTGGAGATCCCATTGAGTCTTTGGCTAAACACAGAGCCATGCATGTGTAGGAAACTCCTTAAGGCTGGACAAAGAACAGGCAGGGAACTGTCAGCTGAGTAATTGCCAGAGCTTACTCACTGCCTGGGGACTTCTGAGTTTTGATCAGCTAGACATTTGAGTTCTGATTTGCTGAATACGTGAGGCATTCAGTAAAGATATCGGAAAGCAGGAGGACAAATGAATTCTAGAGTATGGATTTCTCTAAGCCTGCTCTAAGAAAGCTTAAAAATAAGCCATGAAAAGATCAAGCTGATCCACAAGCAACTTCGCTGTTTGTCAAAACCGAGTCCAACACTCTCTAAAGAAGACAAACCAAAACAGGATAAATAAAAAGAGAGTCTCAACAAAGCCATCATATCAAATGGCTGAAAATCAGTGGAGAAAGTCCTGAAACAGTCAGAGAAAACAGACATAGTTCCTATGGAACAAAGGTAAGAATAAATGCAGTAGTGAGGTCAAAAACAATGCAAGCCAAGAGAAAACAGAATGACATCTTTGATGCACTGAAAGACAAAAACTTCCCATCGAGAATTCTCCCCCCAGTGAAAGATCCTTTAAAATGAAGGCAAAATTAAAGACTTATAAACAAACAGAAGTTGACAGAATTTGTCACCAGCAACGACCCTCTAAAAAAATGTTGATGTTCTTCAGGTGAAGAAGGAACTGATTGCAACTAGAAACTTGGATCTACATAAGAGAATGAAAAGTGCTGGAAACAATAAGGATGTGGGCAAATATAAAAAATGTTTAAAAATTATTAAAAAAATTTTTTAAAAAGATGATTAATGCAAAAATTTTGATAGTGTAATGCAGGGTTATGTAACATGTCAAATATATGGCAACAATAGCAGAAAGGACAGGAAGAAGGAAAGTATGATGTTGTATACAAGAAGTGGTACAGTATTATCTGAAGGTAAACTGTGATAAATTAAAAATGCTCATCATAAACCCTACAGTAACTTAAAAAAAAAAACCCCACAAAGAAGTATAGCTAATAAGCCAGTGTTAGAGATAAAAAAAAAATTCAGTTGATCCAAAAGAACGCATGAAAAGAAGAAATGAACAGTAAGAGATGGGACAAATAGGAAGATGGTAGATTTAAATCAATCATACCAATATTTACATTAAATATAAATGGTCTAAATACTACAATTAAAAGGCAGAGATTGTCAGACTGGATAAAAAACAAGACCAAACTATATGCTATCTCCAAGAAATATCTGGCTCCTTTTGTTTGTTAGTACTTACATATGTAACACAGTGAAGGAATAACTTGGATAGGAAGGATTCATGCCAACCTCAGGAGAGTGGTTACTTCTAGAGAAGGCATGAGGACAGAATTGGGGAAAGGCAATTCAACTATATCTGGAAGGTTATATTTAAAAAAAAAATAAACTGGGGGCACACAGAGAGCTTTTGGGGTGGCTGGCAAGATTCTGTCTCTTTGTCTCATGCTGTTTTCGCTATTTGTGTTACTATTTAACACAAAGAAGTTTCAAAAAAGATCAGTGGCAAATACTGATAAAAGTTAACATTCGTTAAGTATAGGTGATGGGTGCATTGATGTCTGTTAAGCTAGTGTACGTGTTTCTGTACATTTGAGATGTTCAATTACGATAAAAGTTTTATGTTGGTTATCAGGAAGCAGAGCTGTTAAGCAGATCATTTCCACATTATATCCAACTACTGGTTCAACTGTAGGGTCATACAAACCTGTAGAAATGGTTTGACTTGAGCAGCTCCACAGCTTCATACACTTTGTGGATAGAAAGTAGATGACAGGCAGCCTTAACATACTGATCCTGAAAACACAGCTGTTTGGCAAAAGCTTCCACGGCCCACACCCACACGTGGTAGCCAGCTAAACAAAAAAAAAAAAAGAAAGATTGTGGTTAAATAAGAAGCAGGTTTAAGAAAAAAAAAATAAGCACGTGGATTTACATTTGGGTTGAAAATGCCTTGTTTTTTGTTACTGCATTAAGCAGAACATTTAGATATTAATTCAATTGCCATTACAAATCATCTGCTTCATCTACCTCCTCCTGTACTCATATTTTGAAACATAAACTGTTTGATTATGTAATACATACAAAATCCAGAAGGTAGAAAAGAGTACAGAAGTCAGGATAGCAGTTATTTCTTGCCCAGGTGTGGGGAGACAGCGACTGAAAGGGAGCTTCCAGGGTGCTGGTGACGTTATATCTCCTGTTATCACCAGTTTATTCTGAAACCTCTGGAAATAGTCTATGAATACACCACCACACATGTATAAATATAAATGATAATATTAAATATTCTGTTGTGCATTTACACTTTGATTCTTTTCACTTACTATTCTTTGGAGTTCTATTCCATATCAGAATGCACAGAGCTGCCTCATTCTTTGGCTCTCTGTAGGAGGTTCTACTGTACAGACACACAAGATTTAACCAGTCTCTTACTGATGGACAGAGGTTCTTGCAACCTTTTGCTTTTGTAAATATTGCTACAGCGATAGTCCATCTATAGCTGTCATTTTGCATGTCTGAGTACAGTTAAATTTCTACAATTAGAATTGCTGAATCAAAGGGTACGTGCATTTAAAATTTTACTAGACATGGCCAAATTGTCCTTCAAGACAGTGTCCATCTTTAGTGGACGTGTCCTAGAGATGACAGAGCTGTTGCTGAAAAGAACATACCAACTGGTGCCATAGCCACGAGATTGTCTGTCAGCTCCCCTCTTTCTGCTGCAGTCTGGAGAACACCTTTTAGATCTCCTTTCCAAAGCATAAGCTGGTGAAATAACTCAGGGTGGCCATTTTCCAAGTGACCTTTTCCTGTTTATAGGAGAGATTATGTTTGCAAGATGTTTCAAAAACATCTGTCTGCACTGACTACTAGAAAAAGAAAGCCAGGAAGAAAGAGAAGCATGAACTCCTAGAATATGTTGCCGCTCATGGATGGGTAAGTCACTTCCCAGAGTGTTCATAATGGGGCTCCATTCAGTCACTTGTCCATCCACCCACTTTCACTTGCACTCAGTCACTCAGAGTGAACACTGTATGTTTAGGATCCTATGACAGATGCAAAGGGTGTATGTGAATATGCAAACTGGGGAGCTCAAAACCTAGTTAGTTGACATGTAGAACCAACCATTATGATGCCACAGGATGGCAGCCATAAAAGAGGTATGTACAAAGCGTTAGGGGAGCATAAAGATCGACGGGATTCTGTTGACTGGACTTGCCTCACCTTCAACCTCAATCATTCTGTACAGGGTAGCCCTGTCCGTGAAAAGCCCCAGGTGAAATCTTTCCTCTAGATCGGCAGACACATCCTCATTTAGCTCTGCTTATTCAAAAAGACAAAAAAATCAGATGACGTGATTACAGAGGTTACTGTTTTCTGTCCAATTACTTCCCAATGTATGTCCAGAACCATTTCAGACAGTGAAAACAGTCCTGTGCCCTTGTTTACCCTAACAGAGACCCCTGCCTGTTACCAAAGTAGCAAAATAGGAAAATACTTCCAGTTTGTTAAGCTCAGCCTTGGCAAAATTCAATGAGACAATTTAGTTTGTAGTTTGCTCAAAGGAAGATTTGGGGGAAAAAAAAAGAAGAATGTAAAAAGCCAACCCAAAATTCAACATGTATTTAAATGCAGTAAAACAAAAACAAAAACAAAAACAAACCCACCAAAAAAACCAATAACAAGTAATATCCTTAACATTCACTAGGATCTACCACAAAGGGATTCAATATTCACTCTGTGAATGTCAACTGAGTAATTTTCCAGTAAAGGAAATAATGTAAAACCATATGGTTAATTACATAAGTTATAGGAAATCATCACAAAATTCCAAAAAGAGGGCGATATATAAGATAAGAGCATAAAATATCTCTGGAGAGAGAAGAAACTGGTAATAGTGTGGCCTTTGGGGAGAAATGGAGGAGTGGGTGTCAGGGGTGGGAGGGAGATTTACTTTCTTTTTATACTGTTTGAATTTCATTTTACCATGTGCATCCCTTTTCAGTACAGCATAATATACAAAATTAAAAAAAAAGTTGCTCAAATATCAAAATAATGCACATTAGATGAGGGCTTTGAAAAATTAAAACCGAAAACCTTCTATAAACAAAAACTTCCATCAGATTTTTTTAAAAGGGACTTTCATATTATGGGTATATTTCTAATAACCAAATTTTGTTTTTTCTACATGAAGATACTGTTTACTGGGGAAGAACAGTTGAAGGAGAAGATTCATGCTGAGATATTTAAGTCATCATACCAATTCTGGCAAACAGATGGCTGGTAACAACTCGATTTATGACAGTGGCATAAATATGACAGTGGCTTGGCAGGGGGGTGTGGGGAGAGGGAAGGGTGGAAAAGAAAGAAATATAGACAATAATTTTGGACATTTGTTTGCTCATTCATTCAACAAATAAACAAGCACCTCTTAGGTGCCAGTTCTCAGAAGACTATGAATGAGTCAAGGAAGTGTATTTTTGTACCTTTGGAGTGTTTTGCAGTTGCTAATACCAAACAGTCCCGATGAAGCTCCTCTTTGGACCTGTGGTCCAGGCTTGTACTCAGAGGAAGCATGGAACGAGCTTTTCGCTTCTTGATTAAAGCTTCTGAAATGTAATGAAAGTACACACCGTCTGAAGAAGAGCTGATTAGAGACACAAACTGAATGCCCGTCGTGTGACTATAACCTCCTGGAGGGATACTGCCGGGCATAGAAAATTCCCACTCATAAAGAAGCTTTACAAATTAAATTAGCTGGGGGCACTGTTCCCAACACACACAAACATGTCCCTGTGAACACATGTGAAGCAATATCAACAAGTGCAAAATGACACCTCATCAAGTACTAAAAAAATGTTAACGGGCCGGCCTGGTGGCCTAGTGGTTAAGTTCGGTGTGCTTCACTTCGGCAGCCTGGGTTCGGTTCCCAGGCACGGACCTATACCACTTGGTGGTGGCCATATTGTGGCAGCAACCCACATACAAAACAGAGGAAGACTGGCAAAGATGTTAGCTCAGAGTGAATCTTTCTCAATCAAAAAAAAAAAAAAAATGTTTAAAAGCATGACCCCAAATTGAAACATAATCAAAACAATTAAAAATATTTAAAACCTAAAAAAATGAAAAATCCACTTTCAAGTTTTCAACTGCATGTAGTATTTGAGGATGCCTTACCAAAATATTTTAATTATTAGATACCAACCTGGCTTCTCTTTAGGTGGCTCCTTTTTCGGTAAAGTGATTTTGTTATTAACGGTGACTTTTGACTTTTCAAAACCTAAGGAAACTGGAGTGCAGATAACTGGTTCTCTAGAAACTACATCATGGAGGAAAAAGAAAAAAAGTTTGTATAAGAACAAAGTAGAATCTAGTTCTTTTTAAAAATTAAGAGCTGTGCCAGGCTTAACAGTGTGATTTTATCTATTACCCAAAATATGAGATAAATACTTTGGAAAGGAAGCATGGGTGGTCTCCCTCTCCCCACCTCACAAACTGTGTCCCAGGAATCTGTAAGTTTATTACTTAGAACTTTGACTAATTGATCTAAGGAAAAGTTATAAGCTTCCAGCCTTCACAACTTTATACCATAGGCCCAGGAGTTCCTAAACTTGGCTCAGGTGACAAAGGACTTCTCACATATTTAGGTGACAAGTGCTAATTTGCATATTCAATCACACCAACAAGGAACAACTTTACCAATAGAAAATATTACAGGTACGTAATATGAAGTCACAATGCTGAGCATATACCATCATGAATTAAAAAAAAATCAGCTGTTGATCTACAGGGGTAAAGGACATTTTGTGCAGCCATTTTGTGATAAAAAGGTATTTTGATGAGCCTAAAAAATAAACCCATAAGCTTTTAGCTCTTTATTTATCCAAACTATGGGTCCAACAGCCATTTTTGGGGATGGAGAGGGTCAGGGATGCCTCTGTACCATATATTTTGGCCATTTTAATTCTGTCAAATCAAAATATTCTGTTTTAGAATTAAACATGAGTCACTGCTTCTATTTATATTGATTGCTGGTTAATCATTCATTTACCAGGGAACAGGCACCAGAGCTTTAAGGTGAACATACAAAAGATATCAAGTGCTAAAATTTTATTCAGTGACAATTTTTTCTCTTCAAACTAGAAATAGACTGCATTTTTAGATACTAGTGATGGAACCCTGAAAAACTGTTTTTTGAGAAATCTGAGAACTGCCACTATAGCTTAACAGACCTGAAGAACCTAATCACCATTCACACATTTTTTTTCTAGAAAAAAAACCAGGTACAAACTCATCTAACAGGGGTGAGAACCTGTAAGTTCCCAGAGCAGTGGTAGCTTCTAGGTCAGACCTTGGTGAGCGGTTTCTTTCAATAAACCAGGCTGATGATGTCATACTGTTAAACTTTTCCCATACAAGTGTCTATGTATATGCTACGCTAGCTTCACTTTGTCCCATAGTCTTTCCCTGCCCAAGTTGGCAGGAAGTCTTCTCTAAAGAACTTCACTATCTCCATTAATCATCCACTAGATCCCCTTTAACACTTCAAAGGTGTGTAAAATATTTTAGAGGCTGAAAAAAACCTTTTTAAAAAATGCAGTTTCTAAGGGCATCAAAGATACAACCTAAGTTAAGGAGTTGGGAGAACAGGTCAGAGGCAGAGAAGTTTCACATGGAATAAGGACCTGGCTTAGTTTCCTCGTCACGACTATGAAGTCCTAGAGAGTAAGTGAAACATGGCATTCGACCACATACCCACTGAGGTGACCCCACACGGTAACTCTGGCTCCTGGGCGTCCTCCTCACCCTCCTGGTCAGACACGCCATTCTCAACAGGCCCCGAGCTCTCCCTTATGCTCTCCTCTTCGTTCCCGTCACAGAATTCCTGCTTTACAGGCACTCTCGAGGTGGGTTTTTTCTTCTTTTTGGGCTTTGGCTTAGGTTGAGAGAGCCTTTTTTTCTCTAATTCAATACTTTTCTTACCTACAGGAATTGCAATTAAGAAAAGGATAAACGAAAATAGTATTCTTGGTTAAAAGCACTTCAGGAGATAATCTCCAAAACCATTCTTTCTGATAGCATTCTTACCCTTTCCTTTCCTTCCCAATGAATTTTTAGAGTTATATTATCAAAATGTTAACCAAACCAAACCAAACCCTTTGGGGATTTCATTAAATCATAAATATGATGCTTAATTACCCCTGAATAATTTAGTGTGTATCCTACAAACAAGGACATTCTCCTACAGGACCACAGCACAACCTAAAATCAGGAAATTATCATCGATACATGACTAGTGTTTACTCCATACACTTCATTCAAGTTCCGCCCAGTGTACCAAGACTGTCTTGAATAGCAAAAGGAATCAATCCAGGATTACACGTGACACTTGCTGGTTAGGTCTGTCTAGTTTTCTTCAGCCTGGAACAGGCTCAGTTTTTCCTTAGTTTTCTTGACTTGAAACTTTTCAACATCATAGACAGTTATTTTGTCCAATTTCCCTCAGTCTGGGTTTGCCTGATGTTTTTCATGATTAGATTTAGGTTGTGCATTTTTCGGTTGGAACACACAGAAGTGACACTGTGTTCATCTCGGTGCAGCCTATGACGTAGCACATTATTTCCATCTGTTTCATGATTTGGTTGTTTTACTTTGATTACTTGATTAAGGGATGTCTTGCAGGTTGCTCCCTGAAAAACTGTTTTCCCTTTGTAATTACTAAGTATATGCATCCACTAGTTTTAGTGTCTATTGATGTTTCTTTACTAAAGATTGTTACTATGATGATTGGTAATTTTCTAATTCCATCATTAATTCTACATTAGTTGGCATTCTACTGTAAAGAAGAGCTTTTGCTTCTCCCCATTTATTTGGACATTCATTCCTTTTTAACACTATGGACTCATGGATTCCTATTTTATGTTTTAATCCATTATGGTTACTTATTTACTTTTCAGTTTTAAAGTTTGTATATTTTGCTTTTTTAAAGTCACCTTTGAGGTATAATTTAATACAATAAAATATACCCACTTTTTAATACTTTGAAGAGTTTTGACAGATGTACAGTCATGTAAGCAGTCACAAATAAAATATATTTCCACTATTTCAAAATGTTCCCTCATGCCTCTCTGTAGTAAGATGCACCTCCTTTCTGAGCCCCAGGCAACCTGCTGTCACTACTATATTATATTAGAAAATATATTAGAATTATATATTAGTATGTAGTCTTTTGTGCCCAGCTTGTTTTGCTCAGCTTAATGTTTCTTGAGATTCATCCATCTTGCTGTGTTTATGAGTAGTTGCTATCTTTTTATTGTGGAGTAGAATTCCACTGTAGGGATACAGCACAGTTTATTTACCAGCTGATGGACATCTGGGTTGTTTCCAGTTAGGGGTAGTACACATAAAGCTGCTATGGGCATTCTCTTACAAGTCTTTATGTGGATATAGCATTTCATTTCTTCGGGTATATTTTCAGTTGTTTAATATATTGTTTAGTTTTCGAGCTGTTTATGCCAGATGGGCAAGTCTGGTACCAGTTAATCTTTCATAGCCAGAAATGGAATTCTCCTGTCAATTATTTTCTAGTTTGGATTGTCCTGGATTTGGTTAGCGGGAGCCCCTACAAGCTGGTTTCTTTGTCCTTTTGATCTATCTCAGTTCTTTGATCACTTTCTTTCTTTGTGGCATAAGATGATGTTCCATGCTAATCTTGTATTTTTCCTGTCCCACCTGGAATCAGCCATTTCTCTAAGAAGCCCTGGTTTGTCCCTTTTAATGGAGAATGATATTTAGAAACCAAGATCTGGGTGCTAGGGATACTTGTTTACTATTTGAGTGTTGTCCTCATGCCACTCATGGCTGCCTTCCCTGCTTAGGCTCCAAACCCCCACCATACTGTCGCTGCCACCCTGCATAAATATCTTCCTTGCTTGACCCTGATCAACTCAATTACTGTGGAAGGGAGAAAGGGAATTAGGCAAGCATTTATGGGCTCCAGGTTCTGGCTGACCTTGAGGAGGCCGGGAATGTTCTTGCATGGAAGTGAGCCATTTATACACACAGAAGTCATCTGCCCCCGAGTAGATGCAGTCTGGATCCAATGGTGACCATGCCACACAAAGCAGTCGACCCCGATGTCCTCGGAAATTGCATAGAGGCTCTTCCCGGAGAGTATCCCACACCTAAAACCAAAAGTCACATGACAGAATAGACAAATTTCTAGTTACAGTTCATGCGCCACATAACGACATTTCGCTAAAGGACAGACCACACATAGGATAGTGGTCCCATAAGATTAGTACCATACAGCCTAGGTGTGTAGTAGGCTGTACCATCTAGATTTGTGTAAGTGCACTCTATGATGTTCACACAATGACGGAATCGCCTAATGATGCATTTATCAGAACATACCCTGTAATTAAGCGATACATGACTGTATTCTATTGTTCTGGGTATAAGTTTAAAAAAAAATTTTGTTTTAAATCTGTATACTCTTATTTCCGCTTGTGATCTGTGATTTTCTCTTAGGAGTTCAATTTCAGAGAGTGCTCTTTCCTGCGGGGGCGGCTTATGTGCTCTGGGATGTAGAGGCATTCCCATGGGATAATTTTGAGTGAGCTGCTAATGGTGCCCTATGGATTTCACTGTCCTGAACCAGTATTGTACACTATTTTTTGAGCTGGGGATTCTGATATCATGAAGAGAATTCTAATTCAGAGCCCATACCTGCATGTGTGGTGCATGCTTGGGGTTCTGATTTCTCACAGGTGATTCTTTTGTCCCCAAGTCCCTGGGCGAATGATCAATTTCCTTGCTGTTTCTTGAATTACTCCAGCCTCCATTTCACAGAAGGCAGCCCTTCACAGCTCTCAGCTTTGTGCAGATAGCTCAATTACACCTCAACACTGAGACACACATCCATCGCAGATGTTAGATCCCCATTTCCTAACTTCTATTCTGGTTCTTCTATCTGAAACTCCTATCTTATAGCTTTGGGTTGGCATCTCATTTTTATTTTTTTAGGACTTGGAAATTTCTCACTTACCAATTTATTTTTAAAAATTCTTTTCATGATTTATAGCCACCATTTCTGTGTTTGAACAGGAGCGAGTACTTCGCATGTCAATTTAGTCTATCATACCGACAATAAGTCAGAATAAAATCATAAAAAATATATTAGAATTTAGCTAGTTCCTATCAATGCGTTCCCTTTCATCTTAGGTAAAAAAACTCTCATCTTAGCCTGCCAAGGGCCCAGATATGTGGAATAAAACTAAAATGTCTTCTAGAGCTCAGAAAAATCCCTTTCTGTAGAAGACCATGATGAGGGAAGGAAAACGAACAAAACTGGGGGAAAAGAGGAAAGAGTTTAAGTTAGAGGATACAGTGAAGAACCCACAGAATCACGGACACAGTAGTACCTGAGCTGTTCCATCATAGGAAGCAGATACCAGCCTTCCATCGTGATGTGGGCTCCACACCAGGCTGGTAATCTTGGCTGTGTGCCCTGACAGTGTCCGGTAGGGTTCTGTAATCGTCACTGGGGATTCAGGATTGCTCTCTAAAAGACAAGGGGAAGATGTCGTTTTTACCAATAACAATAAAAAAAGGACACAGAAGAGGGTGTTAACATGGCAAGAGTCAAGACTGCCATCTCGGTGATTTTCAGCCAGCTGTTTGTTTAGTGGTTAAGAATGTGGCACATCCACAGTGCCTGGAACATGGGCTTACTGCAAGAAGTGTTTGCTATCATTCTTTCTAAAAGACATCAAAATGAAAATTATACCTTCTAGATGTGATCCCAGGGAGGACATATAATCACTTACATGGTATTCTAGCTAAAAATGTGTCCTCTGAATCTAATCATGAGAAAACACCAGACTAACCCAAATTGAGGGGAGATCTACAAAACAACTGGCCAGTATTCTTCAAAAACATCAAGTAACATAAAAAAAAGGCTGAGAAACTGTTCCAGATATAAAGGACATCATTGGATCAACTGACACAACTAGAATATGGATAGCAGACTAAACTATTGTATACTATTAAATTAACTGAAGTTGATAATGGAAATGTGGTTATGTAAGGGGACATCATTATTCTTACAAAATACACAAATATTAAGGGATATGGGGGCACGATGCATGGAATATAAACAGTTTGGAAAAAATATGTACACACACACACACACACAAAAGCAAATGTGACAAAATATTAAAAATTGTTGAATCTGTGGAAAAGTGTATGGGAGTTCTTTGTATTATTCTTGCAACTTTCTTCTAAAGTTGCAGGAGAGAATATAAACTGGCACAGTCTTTTCGGAGAGCCACTTAGCAATAACTATAATTAACTATACAACTAGCAATTCCACTTCCAGAAATTTTATGTAAGAAAAGTCCTCCTTAAAGTTCATGAAGATATACATACAAGGGTGTTTACTGTAATACTACTTAAATTGTAAAAACTGTAAATAATTTAAATATCAATGAGGAAATGGATAAATATGGTATGTCCATATAATGGAATGAATCGATATATGTTAATAGCAGTAAGACAGATCTCTTCTTTAAAAATCTGGAGCAAACATGCAGCAAACTAATGACACTGGTTATTATGAGGGATGGGATTATGGGAGGAACTTCACATTCTAAGTTAACATTTTTGTCATGTTTAAAAGGATATTTTAAATAAGATGAATATATTACTTTTGAAAGCAGAAAAAGATAATGAGACTAACATTTATTTTAATACCAAAAAGAAAGTAAACAGGTACAAAGATTGGAATGGAAAGTAGCTGAACACATGACATCACCTTCAATATGGAAGAAATCAAGTTTACCTATGACAGTCTTCAGGTTGTGCACATAAATGACAGCGTTGTTGGACCCAGAGGCCATCAGATAGCTCAGCTCCGGCTGGCTGCCATACTCATGATGCCAACTGATGGTATTCACGAGCTTGTGATGCTGCTGAATGGTGCAGATCAGTTTCAAGTTGGGAACCTGAAATATTTCTATTGATCTGCAATAAGAAACACACCAAGACAAGAAAGATGGATGATCAAATTATAGTCCAACACAAACAGATATCTCCTCATTCCATCTGGGAATGGTGAAAGGTGAAATGGAATAGTAGAACCCTATCTATCACTGCAAAGGTCATTCTCTTAGAAAGAACTAGGTACAAAAGGTTGTTCTCTCAAACAAGTATATTCTGTTTAAAAAAAATCCCAACAATCTCTGGAAAGTTGTGTTTATCAGGCTCTTGTAACAAATGGTGCTAGGGACAAGCTAAAAGAAGTAGTGATGAACAAATGGCTGAATTAGGAGGATGATACTATGATCAACGTTGAAAAGAGCATGGTGAGGCCTAAAAAGTGTTTCTGCTTCGGCTTACTTTAAAAAAAAATGAAGGGAGATTTAGGCAGTTCAGTGCAGAAGATGAGCATTTTGTGAAGCATAAAACAGTCAAAACACAGAGTAGGCAAATAATTCTCTTTAGACTGAAAATATCCAGCTTATTTTGCAGTTCTCAAAGATGCAGAGAGCTCCTGGGTCACTCAAGGATATCAAAGACAGATCAGAATATCAAATACAACTGGGTTTACTCAACTAACATTACAGATGGCATTAGCCAGCTTGTGATCAAATATATGTGCATTATGAAGTTTTTTTTTTTTAAAGAAACAAACACATACCCATCTTCATTGCCAAGAGCCATGATTTTGCCATCTGCTTTCCAGCTGATCTCTGTGTGTACAGGCAATTTGTACTAGAAAGCAAAACAAACCAATCTTGACTAAAAACATTGCTCTTTCCACGTACTTGCAAATCAATCATGACAGCATGAGAAAAAAAAAATCCCCAGAGTTTAAAAATGTTCTAATTATACAACAGCCATTCTTGTAAATAATCTACATAATTAGCCAAAAAGTTAGTAAGAGCAAGTATTCTAATTTCCTAACTCGAACAAAAAAGAGGCCAGTAAATACTAAATGTCTACAATGTCTAACCTTGTAAATGAACTTTATTAAGATGATTTTTATCCCACAAAAAAGAATGAAACTTGTCCGTTGGCTTTGACATGAGGGTCATGGTCTCCTTAACAAAAGCCAAACATAACTGCCCTTGTTTTCTTCCTATCACTTCTGTTTCTTTTCCAGAATCATTTTTTTTTCTAACTCCATACGTTGGTGTTGCTCAAGGCTACCTGGGCCTTCTTTTCTTACTTGTCTCTTTAGACCACCTCATACATGCCCAGAGCTTCTTCAGCTACCATTTATGTGAAGGGATTCCAAATTTCTATTTCCAGCCCAAACTCCTTGTATGAGTTTCTGATCCATATATTCAATGGCCACAAAACTAAAAGTTCATTAGGAAAAGGAATTTTGTCTCTTCTATTCATTGCTGAATGTAATGTTCAGATAATATTTAAGACAATGAAGGAATATCGTCAATAAAAATAATTTAACATGATTAAATGTTATTTTTATGCTAGCTATACAAAAATAATAAGGAACAATAAAAAATGCTCATTTGAAAGAGTAAGGATATCTCAACATTTATGGTTACGCTTCAAAAGACAGTTCTGGCATACAGATATATTGATAGAATGGTAAAGCAAATGTGATTAAATGTGGGAATCTGGGTCAAGGATATAAGGGAATTATTTGTATTATTTTTGGAGCTTTTGTATAAATCTGTGATTATTTCACTAAAAAAAATTAAAAACAAAATGACAATCTGTCTTGAACAAAATACCTTGCAGCTGTACTTGGACACCATTATAGAAAGTTATTTTTACCAAGGCCTCACTCTGGAGGAAGTGGCTGGCCTGCAAAGGATGTTTTATATCCAAGATCTGAAAGTTTATAATAAATCACCATTGCAATTGAGACAAAACATTTCTTTTTGGTTAAGTACCTTGCTTTACTCAAGGATAAAGACTTCTAAGGTATGTTATAACTCACAAATTCACTGAACCCTTTAAGAACATCTAAGAAATCTGACTGAGCATCAAGGATATCTCTAACAATGGCATTTATTATGCAAGATGGGAAACCAAGAAGATGTACAGATCAAGAGAAGACTTTAGACCACAAGAACTTACTTTGATTGAATTGGTGTCCCTGATGAGTTTGTTGATGTCAAAGGCCTCTCCACTAAGCTTCCAGGGGTTATGTTGTAAGACAATCCCTTCCCCTCCACAGCTGTATAAAGTGAGAGAAGGTCTGTCTCCTTCTCCTCCTAAATGAGATAAGAAAAGACAGCTTATCAGGTTTGCACTTCACCAGCTTAACTATTTGTTGCTACAGTACGGACATATACTATGAGTTGTTTTAAAAGATTATATTAATACATTGAAATAAAGTCACCGTTCTTTGCATCTGAACACAGTTGTTGGGAGCAGAAGTAAAAAAATACATTAATTCTACATTAATATTTATAATGTAACATATTTGCCTCAAACGTTCTGCCATTCAAAATAGTAGGGGTGCCAAAGCTGAGATCAGAAAACATGTTCTCAAAATTTCTGAGAATTTACTTTTTCTTCTAGAAATAAGTGCTCTCCTCTTTGGGCATTTAAATACATGGAGCTGTAGAACTTCCTATGAGTAACTATAAGGAGCTGTCCTTTTGCTTTCTTTAGTGTAACAGCAATCCTCTTGTTGATTTTTAAGAAGCAAGTAGTGGTTCTGGTGGGTTTCTCTTAGGGCAAGTTTTATTTTTACCACTGCTAGAACTATGTGTGGCACAAATCAAGGATCCAATAAACACTGCTGAATGAATGAACTACAGCTGCAATGCTGCTTGAGTTCATGACTTATATTGTCCTCTCTATGTAATGCAATTACTATGGAAATTTACAGATATTTCATTCATTATAGATGGTTAAGAAAAGTTTACCAAAGACTTTTGCTGAACACACTCATTTTGAAAGATATTCTGAAAAGACCTATCACTTTAGGAATAAGAGAAAGACCGAAGGGCTAGAAGAGGGAAAGGGTTATAATACAATTAAAGGCAAAAAGAGATTATTTAAGAAATTCTAAGTTTGCTTTAACTTAGATGAAAACAGATGATCATTACGCCATTAATACAGTAAAATAACATTCTAATTCTGATAAAATTAAAAAGTGATAGCAAATTTTAGTGAAAACCTTCAGGACTCAGCATGAGATAACTACATGCACAATGAAAAAATTCAGCTCAAAGAGACCACATAATGCTTTAGTTAGCATTTGGGGAGGTTTATTATGGGTGAATGGTTTCTGACTTATCAGCCACCACGACTGCCTTGATGGACCCCTGGGGACACAGCACCCCACATAAGCAGTCACTTCTCTAGAATATTCATGATTCTTTCCAGTTTGGATATCCTAGGATTAAACTAAAAGAAAGAGAATACTCTCACGTTTGTTAGAGAATGGCTTACACACTTACCGAGTGACAAGGGGGGTACTGGTGGCCCCCAGGCTAAAGTGTACACAGTCTTCTTATGATACGTGCTAGAAATCTGTGGAGGTCTGGGGGGAAAGGGGATTACAAACAAAGATTTAAACAAAAAGGCATAGTGGAAAACAGACCATCTTTTTGTAAAAGGTCCCTATAATAAACTAAGTTGCTGATATTAGAGAAAAACAATTTAACAGTACCCTCCTCCAAATAGCTAATTATAAAGAAGCAAACACTCAAATAACATACCATGTAAAGATATCTACTAGCAAAATGATTAAGTCCCAAACATACCTTACCCAGAAAAATTGTTATCCTGCCCCACACCGCCCCGCTAACTCATCTGGCTAGTCTGGGATCATTTTCCCCATCTCTCCCTCTGAGTTGCCCACTTCACTTAAATGTGAAATATTTTAATATTACTATAGTTATACAGCCGTGTAAAGGCTACCACAACTAGAGAAATATAGGATAAGACAGAAAATGCAAACTGTTGAGCCCAGAACTAAGGTTACCACTGGGTATATACTATCACAATGCAAATATATCCACCTCATATTCAAGTAGAAGACTAGAAGTCATTTTAGGCTTACTCTTGTCATTTACATCACGTTCTTAAACTGAGACAAGATTTTAGAGTAGATAGATTTTAAAGTTTTTGATTGTCTTTTTAAAGAAATCTTGCTCTTAAGGCTATTTTTTAAAGTTGTTGTGGTGATGAATGATATGTGACTTGTCAGTAAACGGCAGTGTGGTCACTCCCTTTAATGTATACTACATTCTTTGTATGGTTTTAGAATGCCAGGATTCCAGAACCTATGACAGAACTGGCTGTTGACTTATTTACTTCCATGTATCTGACACATTTATCGTTATTCTTCTAGACAATAAACCAAAATTTCTTTGCCTAAAAGAAACAGAATAAGCAGCTCTGGCTGAATGCCTAACAACATACCTACAGCAACACCCTTCATTCTACTATATATCTTTTCTACCGTTAGTTTGACTATTCGGCTTATAATAACCAGAAGATACTAATCTAATAGAATTAGCAGTTTTGTGATAATACAGCTATTTAAATTAATATATAGCTTTATTTTCTTAAATACATCTTCGAAATAGTGTAGCCTTTTCTTTTTTTTTGAGAATTAAAAATGGAGAAAAATAGTTAACTGCATGTAGGCTATACACAAGAACTTAAAGAATCACATATAAAAAGTCAGCTCTGCAGTGTAATAAATGATCCTTACTTAGAAGTGAACAATCTAGAACAGGGGTGGGCAAACTTATCCTGAAAAGGGCCGGAGAGTAAATATTTCAGGTTTGTAAGCCACACAGTTTCTTGTCGCGACTGTTCTACTCGGCTCTGGCTGTAGGAAAGCAGCCTCAGACAAGACATAAACAAACCAGTGTGGCTGGGCTCCAATAAAACTTCATTTGTGGACACGAATCTGAATTTTATTTAATTTTCTTAAGTCATGAAGCATTTTTTTGATTTTTTTCCAATTATTTAAAAAGGTAAACCATTCTTAACTCATGGGCCATAGCTCTCCAATCCCTGGTCTAGAACAGTGCTGTCCAATAAGGTAGCCCTCAGCCAAATATGGCCCTTGTGCCCTTGAAATGTGGCTCATGTGACTGAGGAACTGAATTTCTAATTTTATTTAATTTAAGTATAAATAGCCAGAAGTGGCTAGTGGCTACCAACAGTGAACAGCGCAGGTCTAGAATTTAATCAAGCTAAAATAGCTGTGTCCAACTGATTTATAATGTGAGCCATAAATACGAGCCACATATGTACTTTAAAGCTTTCTAGTAACTACATTAACAGAAGTAAAAGAAACAAGTGAAATTCAATTTTAATAATGTATTTTATTTAGCTCAGTAATAAAAAGTCTGTTTCACCTTTTAAAATATCATCAAAATAAAATATTATTGAGATATTTTACATTCTTTTTTTGGGACTAAATCTTTGAACTCTGGAGTGTATTTTACACTTACAGCACATCTCAGTAGTCCCCTGTGGCTAATGACTACTGTAATGGACAGTGCAGCTCTAGACGTCACTTCCAGTTTATAGGTAATATAGGGACTACTGAAACGAATTAGAAGTCACCACAAAGAAATAACTAGACAAGTCCAAAATGTAGACTATTGTACAAAACAACTTATCTGGAACCTTCAATTTGAAAAGGCAATGTTATGGAAAAAAGTGGAGGCACTATTCTAGAACAATAGAGACAAAACAAAGTGCTAAGTCTGAACCCTAATTGAAAACTAATTTGAAAAGAAAAATAGCTAGGAAAAACATTTTTGGCTCAACTGAGGAAATTTGTATATGGACTGGATATTAGATCACATTAAGGAAATACTGTTAATTTTCTTAAGTGCACACAGATGAAAGCGAGTATGGCAAAATGTTAACAATTGGTGCATCTAGATGGAAGATACAGAGATGTTCTTTGTATTAGGCTTTCAACGTTCAGGGATGCCTGAAAATTTTTGTAGATAAAAGTTGAAGGAAAACAAAAGCCAATGGTTTATTTTGGTGGTTCCCATAGGTCAGATGGGCTGAACCACCATCACCTAAAAGATTTTTTTAAAATAAAATTTCAAGTTCTAAGCCTCAGTCTCAGAGCCATAATCTTAAAGATGCTTCCCAGGCCATTTTGATGTACATCTAGGTTTATGAACTCAAAACTAACTCCATCACTTAGTCAATGGGCTAAATAAGAATCATTTATTTCTTACTTGTTGGAGTAGGTATCATACAATCCCACTTTTCCATCATCAGTTCCAAAAGCTAGGCAGCCTTCCTTGGTTGGATGCCAGCACAGCTACAAAAAAATATGAGGAAAGGGAAGCACTGTTAAGGGAGGGAATCCTTAGGTTATCCTTTGAGCATTCAAATGGAAAACTTTCTTGCTCTTGGAGTCTTCTAATTTTAAAATAAATTCTCATTATTTAAAAGAGAGAAGCATAGAAGTATTAAAAACAAAGTAAAAGTCACCTGTAATCTCACCATCCAAAACATTCCACTGCCAACTTTGTATCTTTCCAGGCATTTTTTGTGAATAAACTTAAGGTATATACAATTTAAAAAAACAAAAATAGGTTGAAACATTTAAGTGATGTGCATGTAACATTGTTGAGTGGTAATAAAAGATTCCTGAATGATTTAGAAAATGATTCTATTAATAATTTAAAAAATTTGGAAAGACACATCACAGATTGTCAACAGTGGTTTCTAGATTATGGAAGTGGGGGAACAGAGTGGAAGGTAGAGTAGGAAAAACTTTTTGCTTTCTACACTTCTGTACTGTTTTGTTTTCTTATTAAACCACAAACATTTATTGTTTTTAGACTAAATAGCCAAAACAGAAGTATCACTTTGGAGAAAAATTATACATATTGTTTTGTAATCTGTATTCTGTTTTGTAATCTGCATTTTTCACAAATCATTAACATCTCTCCACATCAAAGAAAGATCTACATTATCATTTTTAATAGTTTGATACATTCCAACATGTGGTTATATTATAAATTAATGTATTCTCTATAAATGCACATCCAGGTTATTGCTAATTTCTTAACTATTAGAGAACATGGTGACTTGAACAAAGCTTTAATTTTAAATTCTGAATTTGGAGATAATGGGTTTGGTTAGAGAGGGTCCTTCTGCTTTCCTCGTTTCAAACTTCATTGGAAATACCCTTGAACAGCCTCTCATTCCCAATAGAGTTCATTTAAGTGAACAGGTATTCTCTAAAAGAGAATTGCTTATTTGAAAAAAAGTTCATAGCAAGTTCAAAGAAAGCATCCTTACCGCTGTAACCTTGGACTTGACACCCTGCCAAAAATTTTTCACATCATAGTTGTTCTTTATGGAGAGTGTATTCCATACGCGGATCATGCCATCCCCAACGCCTATGGCCAAAGAGCCTGTGTCCACAGGAGAGAAAGCCAGACTGTAGGCAAACCCCCCAAGGGAAGGCAGGGTCCAGCAGCACTCCAGGGTGGCCATGTCCCAACATTTTACCTGAAAAGATTAAGGGTTAGGGCCTAAATATAAAAAAGATCAGAGAAACAGGAAAAAGAATCAACATTTCAAATAGGATGGGCTCAGAGAGTGGGTAAGGATAATTTAACTTAACGATTCCAGTAGGAATTGGAAAAAGCATCTTAGAAAAAAAATAGTAAAAAATCGTAGAGCTTAAAGGGATCTTAGAATACATTTATTTCCAGGGACGTCAAGTGAATTCAGGGTCACACAATTAATAAAGCAGAGCTCAAGCCTCTCATTTCTCAGGTTCAGTGGCCTTACAACTCTGTTGTATTACAGCATTGGTAATCTCCTCGTTTGGCAAACTCTAAATAACAATGAATTTGGCTTCAGGACAGTGGAAAAATCAGAGTTGCTATCTCAAAAAGCAAAATATCGGGGCCAGCCTGCTGGCATAGTGGTTAAGTTCACATGTTCCACTTTGGCGGCTTGTGGTTTGTAGGTTCTGATCCCGGGCACGGACTGATGCACTGCTTGTCAGCCATGCTGTGGCGGCATCCCATATAAAGTAGAAGATGATGAGCATGGATGTTAGCTCAGGGCCAATCCTCCTCAGCAAAAAGAGGAGGATTGGCAACGGATGTTAGCTCAGGGTGAGTTTTCCTCACACACACACACAAAAAAAGCAAAATATCTTATCATACCCAGGGGAAGAGGAGTGCTAAGTTCTTAAACTGTCACTTGTTTAACAGGGGAGTTTAGGAGAAAAACTCTAACAAATAAGCCTGGATTAACGGCAAAATTGTAAGGTCACAGACTCTTAAATAAAGCCAGTTCTCTCCTAGAGATTTCACCAAGAGCAGATGATTCTGCTACCTAAACTATAGACAAGGATATTTTAAAGCCAAAGCATGATGATCTCACACATCCTTCCCCGACACATCTACTCTTCTTTATCAGATCTGCTTTGACAAAAAGGCACCTTGGTGGTTCCTCACCTTTACCGTGCCGATCTGTAACAATAACTGAAGTTGGAACCGAGGGGCAATGTGGGGTATGAGAACCGATGGATGGTTTGAAAAAGTACTCTAATCCCATCCAAGCCATAAATCACTGCTCTACAACGCTGAGTGCAAAATAAGCAGTTCTTACATCTCTATCCATTGATGTGGAAAGCAGCAGCTGTTTGTCATCCTCAGTTTGTAAAGGACATAAATTAAACACAATTCTTGAATGATTTTGCCCTTCTGATGAAGCACTAAAGAGGGTATATTTCCGTCTCCAAGACTGAGTGAGATCCCATAGCAGCAGTTCACCTCTGTTAAGGAAAAACAAGCATTAGTTTTCTTTCACAAGCAACCTGAAAACGAGTCATTTTGGGCCAGAGAGTGTGGGCCCTCAGTTGCAAAACAATTTCTGTTAATTGTTCCTTTAAGGAGAGAAAAATTGCACATTCTGAAATATGCACAACATATCTCTGGAAGAACACACACAAAAACGAGGAGTCACTGCTGATGGGGAGGGGAACCGAGAAGCTGGAGAAGACAGAGGTGGGAAGAGTACTTTATTATAAACTTTCATTCTTTTTGAACCATGTGAGTATACTGGACTACCTTTTGAACACATTTTCCTAACAGCTTTAATTATAAAATGCCATCATCATTTGCATAGCCCCAAAGGCTTTAAGATACAATATCTCTTTTTGGGGGCAGTGGGTGGAGTAGGGCCATCGCTAACATTTTGGGGGGATTTTTATATGCTTTACCTGTATTACCTCATTTAAAAGCAGGAGCCTTTTCTGTTAAATTCCCTTATTATCTCAAGCAACTAGAAACTGGTGCCCAATAAATTTTGTTTAATGAATAGCTATAATCATCCTAAGACACAGGAAATACTATAACCTCCTTTTTTTATAGGTGAACTAACTGAAAGTGAAGGGTCTTGCTCATGAACACACAGCAGGTAAGTAACAGGCTGATTCTGAGACTCACCTCTGCCTGAATTCAGAGTCCACACTCTGAACCACCAGGCTATACCTATTTGATCTTTTCATGACTCTGTTATTAGACAGCACAAGTATCAGTCCTAAGATTTTTCCCTTACAAATGGCCCATCATAATACAAGCCTCGACCATCACTTTCTCTATCTTCTGTGTCTAGAAAGAGAAGCCTAGGAATTCCTGAGGCTGGAGAGGAAAACAAAATATGCCAAAGAGCATGACCAAAGAAAGACTTACCCAAAACAGCTGGATACCAGCTGTGTTGGCTGATCCTTGGGCCAATGGAGTGTCAACCAAAGGCGCTCTTTAACAGTTGGGTCTATGCCCCCTCCTCTTCTCTTCAGAAAGGGCAATTTCAAAATCATCACCCCTGCAGAAGAAAAGAAGGTCCACGGGCACTCAAGACAGTGAAACTACCTGCATGAAGTCCCAGCAGTTCACAATATAGTTTGTGGTTTCAAAGTTCGTTAGTTTAGTTACTTAGAATTCAGACCTCATTTTTCTTATGGAAACATCATGGGAAGCAACTTTCTGGATAGAAAAGTAAAGAACTGCTTTCTGACAGACAACACACTCTCAGGATAAAATGACAGATTAAAAAAGCTTCTACTTCAACCAGATCAATATAGGTTATATCATAAAACAGACATTCAACATCAGTCTTACCTCGGCCTCTAGAGCAGCTCCAGATTCGAATAGTCTGATCTTTGCTTCCAGTGGCTAAGTAGCAGCCTTTTGTTACTGGGGTTTGTGCTATAACTTTCCCATCGGGAATTTCAGGTTCTTCTAGAATAGAGATGGTAATTTTGTTTTTAATTTGCATTAAACATGCACTTATCAAAGAAAAACTAGTTTCCAAGGGTCCTGAAACTTAGCTATCACTTTCATAGATCTGATCTGTAACGCCTAAAAATTTAAATATAATTCAAAGCATACAATTCTACTCTTCTTGTTCTTTAGGTCTAAAGAGTACTGAACCCTCTTAAGGGTTCTAATTCTCTACCTGAATTTTCCTCTTGATTTATGGGTAAACAATCTTCACCAAGCAGGGGACACCAGGCTATGGAGTGGATTTCATCATCGTGGCCTCGGAGCCTGTGAATAACTTCTCCTTTCTTACTGATGTCAGTTATAACCACTATGCCATCCTTGTAGCTAAAAAATAAGAGTGAGAAATATTACTGAAAAATGAAGACAGAACAGTCTCTCTAGTAAACATTTTGGCTTAGGAGTTATCATTGTGCATTTCTAAAAATTAAGTGTATTTAGGGTGGGGGAGAAGGGAAAAGAGCAAGAAATAATTGTTTTGTCCTTTTTTCCAAAGTGCTCATTTCATGATCCCGTTTTTGTTAAAACCCTCCCCCATGATCAAACTCTTGGTAATACTCCGCATGTTGCCTGGCACAGAGCTCAAACAGCGGAGCATGCTATGTTTGAAGGGAACTTTTAGAAAATTATTTATTATAGGGGACCAGCAATTCCTCTAATTAGAGATGAATTTGTCCTAATACACTAAAAAAACCCTCCTTTTTACAAGTGATCCTCCTTTCCTAAGTGAACTTAACAAAAGCTGCAGAACTCCAACTTCTAGATCTGAATATTCTAAGGCTGTCATTTTTGAATTCAGAAGAAACTGAGATATTCTAATAGCTTTTTTAAAAAATGATGAAGTATGTCAGACACATAAAGAAGTATCTACCACCAAGCTTCAGAAAAAAATAATTACTAACACAGTTGAAGTCCTCCGTATAACCCACCCAATCAAACCTCTCTCCTTCTCTTCCTCAGAGGTAAAGTGCTATTTGTGAATTTTGTGTTACATCAGTCCTAGCCTTTCTTGGTATATGTTCCTAAATAAGATGCAGAATTATTTTGTATATTTTAAACCTTCATATAAATGGCATCATGTGGTCAACTTTCCTGCAGCTTGCTTTTCACTCATTCTGTTTGTGAGTCATCCATGTTGACACCTGTAACTCTAGTTCCTGGTCTCTCATTTATATTATTATATAGTTCTCCAGTGTATGAATATACAACGAGTTCATTTATTCATTTTCCTTTGGAAGGGCTTCCATTTCTTGCTCTTACAAACAAAAAAATGCTGCTATTAATGTTGTCATACACACCTAAGACAATTTCAGGTTTGATGCCTAGTAATAGAACTGCCAGGATGTTAAGATATGCACATCTTTGCTTCACTACAAAGTGCAAAACTGCTCTCCAAAGCGGGTGTATCTATTTCCATTTCCTACATACGAGAAGATTCTACAGGGAAAAATACCATTACAGCCTTATCTCTTTTATTTTCTACTTTCATTAAAATTTTTTTCCCACTACAGCTTTATTAAAAAATGAAATCACAGAATATATCAGTCTTTGAAGACATGGACTTTGTGCAGATCCCTCTACTTCAGACTCTTCTCCTCTTGCGAATTCCTGCTTGTCTTTCAAGGTCAGTTTGATTTGACCTTCTCTGATGCCTGCCTACCACCCTCTCTGCTCCCCCTCTCTAGTACCCCGAGTGTAACAATGCTCGCAGTTTCCAGAGACTGATCCATTTTCCCTATTACTCATCCTCGCTTATCCTTTTTCCTATCCTTCCCTCCAGGCAGCACATCATTTCATTATAATGATCCATCATTATAATTACTCCTTTAAAAACACCCTTATCCTCTGGGTCCCCCCTTTCTCAGGTATATTTACTCTATAAAACCCCAAACCTGGCTGAATCCAACCATCTCCTTTCTTCATCAGTTCGAGTAGTTTACTTTAAAGTCATGACCATGATCCTTAGCTTGGCACTCAACAGGGACCAGTGGACCTACCACTTCCCTCAGTTAAGTTCATCTTCCTGTTCTCTAAGATGACTGTTTTCATACCTTCTTCCTGCATCCAGTTCCATCCCCACCCTGAACTTGATTCCACCTCCCTGACTTATGCCTCACTGAGGAAATCAGAAGCCATCAGGGGACCAGCCCAGTGGTGTAGTGGTTAAGTTCGTGCTCCACTTTGGCGGCCGAGGGTTTTCAGGTTTGTTCTGGGCGCAGACCGACGCACTGTCTGTCAAGCCATGATGTGGCAGCATCCCATGTAAAGTAGAGGAGGATGGGCACGAGTGTTAGCCCAGGGCCAGTCTTCCTCAGCAAAAAAAAAAAAAAAGAGGAGGATTGGCAATGGATGTTAGCCCAGGGCTAATATTCCTCACCAAAAAAAAAAAAAAAAAAAAAAAAAAAGAAGCTATCAGAAACACCCTTCTTTTTCAACGAGATCTACAAACCTATCTGAACCAATTTCCATATTTTCAGCTGTTCTTTCTACTTGTGATCTGGATCCAATCCCCTCATGGCTTCTCAACATCACTCCTGTATTTATATTTATCACTGTTTACCCTTGCAACAAGCTCTCCCTCATCTGCCTCATTTCCATCAGCACAAAAACATGCCCTTGTTATCTTCCATTTAATACACCCTTGACCCCCATATACCTCCTTTGGCTTCCTGTCTATGTACATTTTTACAACAAACTTTGTAGAAAAGTTGTCTCCATGTATATCTTTACTACCTTACCCCCCAGCCCCCCACCATCTCTTGAATCCACTGCAGTCAGACTTTCTCCTCCAACATTCTAGTGCTTATGTCAAGTCTTCAAACTACAGTGAATGGACATCTTTGGGAGAGAAGTAAATGGAGTGGTGAGGGAAAGGGGGATGCCTTCTCAGGCAGCTCATGTGAAACAATCTTGGTGATCAATGAGGAGACGGATCCCAACTCCAGATCACTTTCCCTATCTAGAGGGAGAGCTGAGGACAGAGAGACAGAGCTGAGTCATTTGACACTCTGGGAGTAAGTATTATATCCAAGGACAAGTATAGAGGGAGAAAAAGGTGAAAGAGGATATTTCCTACATTGGGAGGTTGACTAAAGAAATCAGATATGAAGAATGAGGAAATGGGCCTGGCCTCATGGCCGAGTGGTTTAAGTTCCATACACTAAACTTCGGTGGCCCAGATTTATGGGTTTGGATCCCAGGCACCAATCTACTCCACTTACCAGCCATGCTGTGGTGGTGTCCCACATACAAAATAGAGGAAGACTGGCACAGACGTTAGCTCAGGGCTAATTTTCCTCAAGCAAAAAAAAGGGGTGGGGGCTGGCTGGGTGGCATAGTGGTTAAGTTTGCACACTCTGCTTCAGCGGCCTGGGGTTCATGTGTTCAGATCCCAGGTGCAGACCTATACACCGCTCATCAAGCCATGCTGTGGCAGCATCCCACATACAAAACAGAGGAAGACTGGCACGGATGTTAGCTCAGGGCCAGTTTTCCTCTGGTAAAAAGAGGTGGATTGGCAATAGATGTCAGCTCAGGGCTGCGCTTCCTCACAAAAAAAGAAAAAAAAAGAACAAGGAAAATACAGTATCATGGAAACCAAGGAAACAAAAACAGAGAGAATGGGAGAGAGAGTAAGGATGTGGAAGTCACAGGAAAAATGATACCAAGGGCTCAGGGAGAGTGGTTAAAATCTGCAAATGGTTTCCTCTCAGAAATAAAGGGACAGGAGAAGGTAAAGCAAATGCAAAATATGATCATAAACAAAAATTATGAATACAGAAGGTACAGTACTTACCCAATGGCTACTAAATCTTCATGATGAGGTGAGCAAGTAAGACAGAAAATTGTCCTGGGTTCTATAAAGAGGTACTGGCTGTCATTTCTGTTAAGCCAGTAACAGAAAACTACTCCTTTTTCATCTCCAGATACTATTAAATCTTTTACTCGAGGAGACCAATGCAATGCTGATATTGTATGCTTTAAAACAAAAGGAAAATATATTTGCTTCCATTTGTCAATGCTGAATTTTTAGTTTTTAACCTGTACAACACTAGGTATATTATAGGTATTTAATAAATACTGTTAGTACCACTTGTAAAGCAAGACTACATTAACCACATGGTAGAATTTAGGCTACTGAGGATTAAAGAACCATTTTAAAAAATTTCTTCCTGGGGCTGGCCCAGTGGCATAGTGGTTAAGTTCGTGCGCTCTGCTTCAGCAGCCCAGGATTGGGGATTCAGATCCTGGGTGCGGACCTACACGCTGCGCATCAAGCCATGCTGTGGTGGCGTCCCACATATGAAAAACAGAGGAAGACTGGCATAGATGTTAGCTCAGTGACCATCTTCCTCAAGCAAAAAGAGGAAGATTGGCAACAGATGTTAGCTCAGGGCCAATCTTCCTCACACACACACAAAAAATCTTCCTTTAATAGCTTAATGCAAAATTCTTACTAAGATTAAGTGAGTCTTTTCCTTTCCAACATTATCTCAAAAGGCAGGTATATCAATTAATCATCTGGTTTAGAAACAAGTTTCACTCACTCATTTATAGTTTACATCAGGAGTCTTTTTCATGTAAAGAACCAGATAGCAAATATTTTAGACTTTGTGAGCCATACTGTCTCTGTTGCAACTACTCAGCTCTGCCATTGTAGCATGCAAGCAGCCAATACTTAAATTGTAGACAATACTTAAATGAATGACTTGTGGCTGTATTCCAGTAAAACAATTTGCAAAAGCAGCTGGCAGTGTAGTTTGCTGACCTCTGGTTTATATCTATCTCCTTCCAAAAAAGTTTTGAGGCTCCTCACAATATAGAAATTCTTACCTAATTAATGGACACAATTATAAAAGTTACTTGCACAGATGAGCTAGCGAAACTATACTTGAAGCAAAAGAACCCTCGGTACAGCTAGATAATAATGGTCTGAGAAACCAGTAAGCCATGTTACCTGATGGAGTGCATGCTCTGTCACAACTGTTTTTGTCTCTACATCCCAAATTTTCACAGTCCCATCGTCGGAGCTGGTGGCACAGAGGTTGTATTGACCCGGGTGATGAGAAAACGTGAAGCCAGAGATCCTTTCGCTGTGTCCCACCAACTCTCCTATGACTTCAAGCAAAACCAGACTCCAGGTTAAAGCACTACCTAAGATTTTTGGCAGAATCACATTGTCATTAGATGATGAGCGGGATCTCACTTATCCCATGGTATAAAAAAATATCCAAGGACTCACAATCAGAAACCCCAAGGGCTGGCAGTGGCTCTGCCCCGTACTTCAGACAAGTCATTTTATCTCTTTGAGCCTCAGTCTTCCCAAATGCAAAATGCTATTTACATCCCTTGATGAGCCCAGTTCTCAGGCTGAGAAGCAGCTCAAATGAAGAATGTAAAAGTGATTCTTATCTAGATCTGGCCAGAGATCGTTTGGAATAGAATAAGTATCCGACATGCCATATCCCAAGGCACAAACAAAACCTAGTTTGGAGCCTGAAAGCATCTGGCTCAACTCATTTATCTTACAGAAATGAGTATAATCTATTTGCAGGATCTTGCTTAGGGCCTGGGTTGTAGGCAGCCCCCAAACCCAGGAAGGCTCCCGGGGGCCCGCGCGCACTGGGTGGGGGAGGGAGGCCGGCCAGAGATGTTATAAATGCCTGAGATTAGACAAGGATAACTTTTCAGAAAGCAAGCGGTCCCACGTGAGAGCGCCAGGAGGCGGGCCCGCTCGGCCAGAGTGGTGTAGCTCAATCTTGGAGAGCGGGACGCGACTCAGTTCAGTGACTGTGAGCAGACCCTTCTCCCTGCCTGAGCCTGTTTCCTCGCCTGTAGAGAGAGGGGTGACTGGAGACGCCCATTCAGCGCCCCCGGGGAACTCAAGAAGTGCAGGAAGGCTGGGGCCCAGAGGAGGGAAATTACCTCGAAATGGGGGCGTCCCAGGGATCGCGCCCGAGCCAGGGCCCACGCGGACAAGGAAGACGGAGGTCCGCGCCGCGAAGCCGAAGAGGCCCCCGGGCACGGCATCGCTGCACCGGGCGCAGTACCAGTTAGGGGAGGGCGGCAGCGTGCGCGGCTCCTGTTCCATGATGACCTGCCACCAGGGAGGAGAGAAGGAGCCACTGGGGCAGACGGTTCGTAGCCCCACGCCGTAGCCGGGAAGGGGGCGGGGTTGGCCCGGAGCCCCGCCTCCTCGGGCCTGCCGCTACGGCGCCCTCGGAGGCCCAGGCCGCACTGCGCGCTCCGCTACCGCGGCCGCGGGGCTGGGGAGGGCGGGGCCTCGGGCGTCGCGCTCTGCCTCACACCCAGCCCGCGGCGGAAGGCTCTGGGAATGCCTGAGCTTAGCCCTGAGGTTAGGCGTTCTCACTTCTTAGAGCAAGGTACATACTTAAAGGATTAGGTCGGTGGAGTCACCTCCTCGCACTGCCGGTTTATTCTTTGGACCTGTTCAACTGCTATCCCATCAAGTTTTTTTTTTTTTAACGCTATGTGCCAAAGCACTTTGCTAGTTCTGGGGATGTTTTAAAGATATCTACAAGAAGCCAATGAACAAAAGACAAAAGTTCAAATCAGGAAATCAAAAAGAGAAGGAAGAGTTTCTGCAACTCGATGGAAATTCTGGCTCTGGGTTCTTGGTACTCAATGAGAAGCCGAATGAGTGACTTTTGATTTGATTGCTTGGGTGCCAACTTGTGAACGGAACTGTACGTGGTAAAGGCTGTGGAGGAAAGAGAAAGGAAGTTTCCTTCCAACGCAAATATGCTAAGATGCTCAGATTCAGCGCTTAGACTCTCCTGTATTATTGGTTTGCATTGGGTATCTAGCCCTCCTACATACGTAGCGAACGAAACCTGAGATATCTATTCTAATATAGTGAGGTCAAACAGATAGTTGGGTATGGGTAGGGACACTAACTTGGGAGGCACCCAATCCTAGATTGACCACTGGTTTTGCCAGTTGTTATCTGAGAGACTTTAACCTATCCTATATCTGTTTCCTCATTTGAAGAAGGAAGATGATAATCTATGCCTTGTTGGATTGCTGTGAGGAATACATGAGATTTAGTGAAATGCCTTTTGGGCATATATGGTAGCAAGTGCCCGATGAATATTAACTCATCTTTTGGAGGTCAACCTGGAGATTAGCCGGGATTAGGACATCATACTTTGTACTTGAACTGTTTGTTCTTTAAAAGAGCTTTCCCACGATCTCTAGTGATCATTATGACAAGCCTGTGCCGTAGGGATACTTATTTCTGACTGTTTTACCGACGAGAAACCTGAGGCCCACCCAGGTTAGGTGGCTTGTTCACGGTCTCTGTTTTCCTAATCCTTTAGATCTTTTGTGAGGTGAGGCTTCGCAGTTTTTCTGGATTCCAATGAATTTCCTGAAACTCGCTAGTTTTCAGCCTTTATTAAGTCATTCATTCTCAAGCAAGGCTGGCCAGACCACGCTTAAGCGCCGTTCGCGTGGTCACGGTCTCCATGACAACACCACGGGTGTAGGTGCTGCAGTGTCTCCCGACGTGGAGGAAATGAGGAGAATTGCGCATGCGTCTTGCCCAGACGGCGTATGAACTCAGAGGCTTCCGTAGAGGGAGAGACAAATATGGCGGTTGCAATAGTGGAACGTTTGGGTAAGCATTTCTTTAGTAGTTAAGGGGTGGAAGAAGGGAGTGGCGGTGGGAGTCTGAAGTGACGGCTTGTGTTGATGTTGCAGGTGCGTTATGGATGCAGAATCTGAGGGGGAAGCTGACCTTGGGGTAAGTCTCTCGCCTCGGAGTTGCCTGAGGGCCCATGGGTTCTCTCTGCTTTAGGCTCTGGGGCTGGCGAACAAGACAGCCAGTCTCTGCTTGGTCAACCCGTTTTTTCGCCGCCTTATTGCATAACCCTGCGGGGATCAGGATTAGCCATTATCCAAGGGACGTTGAAAATGTTTTTTCTGAACAGTCTCTTCTGATCTTTCTGGACATGGTTAGACTCTCCCAACCATGTTGGGAGCACCCAACTTTTCTAGTTACCGCTCTCGTTACTTGCTTACGTGAGCAGGGGCTGTGTTGTAGACAACCGCGATTTGCATCGTGCCTCACATTGAGTTAAGTTCTTTATACGCTTTATCTCATTCTCATAACATCCTATATAGTGTAGGTACTGCTATACTCATTTTTCAGACAAGGAAATTGAAGCCCCCAAAGTAAGATAAGTTGCTCAAGGTCCCCCAGTCATGGGAAGTTTTGAAGCTTTATACTATGCTCTGTAGAGCATTCTTTTTTAGGGAATGTAGTTGAGTCAGGATTGGCAAGAAGCCTTCCTCTGCCCCCTTCTCATTGTTCCTCTTCTGCAGTACAGCTATTGATATTTGGAGGCTGATAATCTGATTGTAAATATTCTGATCGGGTCATTTGTTAGCATGTATCTTGGTTTAGTTCGTGGGCTTTGGAGACAGAAAAGTTGAGTGTGAATCAACTTGATAACCGTAATTTTGGAAAAGTTACTTATACTTTCTAAGCTTCAGTTCTTTTATATGAGAGTAATATTAGTTATTTTTTATGGGGATTCAATGAGGTAATGCATATGAAGTGTTGTGTACAGAGTATAGCATATAATAATCCCACCCTAAATCCTAGCTGCCGTTAGTGGTTTTGTCATTGTAAATTATTACTGAGTATTATTATTATATTTAGCTTTGTCCTAGGTTTTTGGGTTGGGGATGAAGAGGTGGGCTAAAGAAAAAATGGGAAGCACTGACCTTTAGAATTTGACTTCACTTTGCTTTCTTAGATTGTCTATCACTCCACCTCCAGCCATGCTGGTTTACTTACTTTTTCTGAATATGCTGTGCATTTACTTACTTCTTGGCTTTTTCATGCTGTGCCCTCACTTCCTGTCTATAACACAGTCCTCATTATTCAAACCCCTGTTTAAATGTTTCCCCTTCACAAGACTTTCTCAGATCTCACTAAAAAATGAAAGAAATTAATTTCTCCTTCTTTTCAGCATGTGTTCCTTGAATAATGGCTTCACGTATATGTGTCTGTGCCCTTTACTAGCTTGTATATCCTGGACAGATAGGGACAATGCTTGTTTCTCTTTGTAGCTCCAGCACAGGGTCTTGCACAAAGTGAATATTTTGTTAATTTTTGTTGATTTATTATTGTCTTGCACTGACTTATACTGGGAAGCTCTGAACAAGTAACTTAAGCAGTTTGGCTTCAGTCTTTTCATCTGTGTAATACAAAAGGGTTGGATTTTGCTAGATAATCTCTAAGGCTCTTCCTGGTTCTGAAGTTATATAATTTTATGAATCCTCATTCCGAACTTTCTAATGGGGAAGTGACAGTATAAAAACTAAGTAGAAAAGGTATAAAAAAATGCTCATGATGACCATGTAAAATCTTAGAGATCATCTCATTCAGTAATTGGGAACCTAACTGCATATAGATGCTGGAGAGCTAGTAGAAATGAATGAACCAGGAGAGGTGGTCTGTGTAAAAGGAGAGAGAGTGGCAGGGCCTGTGGCAGTCAGTAGAGTGCCTTCCTCATCTAAAGGCATTTTATTGGATTAAGAAAAAATGCTGCTCACCAAATAAAACTTTTCCTGGCTACATTTGGTACTGACTGACAATTTCCAACCTTTGAATACCGAGTCTCCTGTTTTCCTGATGGATGCATTTGGGAAGTTTTGTGACTTACTGAAGGTTACACTGTTAATACAAGGCAAACCTAGTATCTAAACAAAAAATTCTCTGGCTTTAAATAGTGCTCTATCACCCCATGGGAGGGACAGAGTGATGGGCCCAGAAGGGGTTTGTCAGGGGAGTCTTTTTTTGAAAGAGATGATTTTAAAGTTTAAGTTTAAAAAGCAAAGAGTAGGGGCTGGCCTGGTGGTGTAGTGGTTAATTTTGCATGCTCCACTTTGGCAGCCTGGGGTTCCCAGACTTGGATCCTGGTCATGGACCTATGTACCACTTTCAAGCCATGCTGTGGCGGGTGTCCCACATATAAAGTAGAGGAAGATGGGCACAGATGTTAGCTCAGGGCCAATCTTCCTCAGCAAAAAGAGGAGGATTGGCAAGAGATGTTAGCTCAGGGCTAATCTTCCTCACGAAAAAAAAAATAGTGAAGAGTAATTTTGGTGGTTTAGAAATAGAAGAGCTAGCGTAAAAGTTTGAAGGCACTAGTGACTAAACTGTCCATAGGTTAAAATTCTCCACAAGAATAACCATGCTGGAAATGTCATGAATTAGCAATTTGGTGGAAAAATGATGACAGCAGTGTGATATATTTGAATAAACACTGGCTGTAGGAGATAGAGCTGGATTTTGGGTCTCTGCCACGGACAAATGTTCTGGCCCCTTGAGCCATTTGCTTAACTTCTCTGAAGCTCAGTTTCCTTATCTCAAAAAATGAAGATGATATCTACCTTAGAGGGTAGTTATGACAAATAACGGACTACTGTGTAAAATGTCTGTTATAGTGCCTGGCACTGTGAAGGTGTGGTGAAGTTCTTTCAAAGGGATCAGATGTTATGCTGGAACCAATCAGTAGCCATTCAACGCTTGTAGGTGAGATTACATATTTCATCTATCAGCTCTACTTTTATACAACAATTGGCAAGAAGATAAGAAACTGAAACATAAGTTAGCCTAGTACTTGAGTTAGCCTACCAGGCATTTAGTCAAATCACTCTTGAAAGACTTTTCTAAAGTAAAGGTTTGAAATTATCTCTGGTTTTTATTCATCTATGCTTTCAGTGTTCTGGATTGCCATTACCAGCAGGGTTTGACAACCTTATTGATTTTGTGCTCTCTTAATTAAACCTTACTCTGTGACCTGAGGGGTTGTGGTTCCCTGCCTTTTAGCAATGATTCTTAAATTTGACTCACAGACTCCCTTGAGTATGAGGAAAGCCACAAAACAGCTTCCCAGAAAAATGCATATTGCATTAGTACTTTTGCTTATAATTTCATAATCCTCAACCTAGGAATCTCTGCATTGGGACATCACAATTAAACATAAGCATCTGTTTGTGATGCGTGAGGTACTGTAATGCTAGCCATGCAGTGAGTACACAGTAAGGATTAGTGATGTAAAGGACACTGGAAAGCATGTTGGGCAGTGGCCCTTGCCTTAATGGGTGAAATAACATCTCCCTTAATTTATTTTTAAAAATTTCAATCCTACAGGAAAGTTGGAAGAATATTACAGATCCTTCGGCTGGATTCATCAGTTAACATGGCGTTAGCTTTCTCTATAAATATACATGCTTTTTTTTCCTGAATCATTTGAAAGTGGGTTGCACATGTTATGGTAATTTACTCCTAATCACTTCAGGGTGTGTTTCCTAAAAGTGAAGACAGTCTCCAAGAACCACAAACCAGGATCAAAATGGGTGGTATAATTTAATCTTTTATTTTAATGTTTTAGTTAAAAAATGCAAATAGGGGCCGCCCGGTGGCGCAGCGGTTTAGTCCGCGCTTGGCAGCCCGGGGTTCGCGAGTTCGGATCCCGGGCGCCCGCGGACGCGCACTGCCTGTCAGCCATGCCGTGGCGGCGTCCCATATAAAGTGGAGGAAGATGGGCACGGATGTTAGCTCAGGGCCAGTCTTCCTCAGCAAAAAGGGGAAGATTGGCAACAGATGTTAGCTCAGGGCTGGTCTTCCCCACAAAAAAAAAAAAAAAAAATGCAAATAGAAATCAAGTATATGCTGACATATTTTTGAAGAAAAGTTGACGGTTATTTGTAGCTTGTCAGTAAGCCCTAAAATGATCATGTGCTAAAACAAGGAGACCTTATAGAGGGACATGTTCAATCACGTAATATATATGTTCATTTAGTAAGTCTCTTGTTCATGTGACACTTTATTCCTTTCAAAGCACTCTCAAGTCAGTTCTGTATCTGGTTGAAGTCTAACTTAGATCTGAAAGGTTTAGTTAGTTTCCTAGGGCTGCTGTAACAAATTACCACAAATTGGGTGGCTTAAGACAATGGAATTTATTCTCTCACAGTTCTGGAGTCCAGAAGTCCAAAATCAAGGTACTCCCTCTGGAGGCTCTAGGGGAGAATCTATTCCTTGCTTCTTCCAGTTTCTGATTGTGTCTTCATCACACCTTTCCCTCTGTGTGTCTATCTCAGAACTCCCTCTGCCTCTCTCTCATTAAAATACATGGGATTGCATTTAGGGCTGAACAAAATAATCCAGGATAATCTCCTCCTCTGAAGATCCCTAATTTAATAACAACGTTTGCCATATAAAGTGTTATTCACAGATAATGGGGATAAGAATGTGGGCATATCTTTGGGGCCACCGTTCAGCCCACTACATTCTCTTTCAAAAGAGGTCAGGTTTTTTTTTCAGATAGATGCCCTGTAAATCACACCTTTACTCCTGCTGCTCCTTCAGCCTGGAGTGCTTGTTTACCTGGTTTCTGAATGTGGAAGTCTACTTTTTTCAACTCTCAGCTCAAGTCCCATCTCCTTAAAGCCATCTCGATTACCTCAGCCCTCCTGTTCCTTCTTCTGTTATTTTTATGCCTATTGCAAATTTATGGTTAATTCTCTGTCTGACTGAATTTTGAATCACTTAAGGGTTGGAAATATGTTTTATGTTTCTTTGCATCCCTGTCACCTAGAATAGTACCTGTAGTATAATCAGAAATATGTTTGGTCTTTGTCCTTGGTTCCTGGCACAGAGCTCCTAAAATCCTTGGAATTTCCTGAATGATGGGAGTGTCTTTTGTTATTCATAATGAGCTTCTTTGAAACAAAGGGAATGGAAGGAGAGCTGGTGATTAGGTGATTAGCTACTGGGCTGGTGAACACATTGATGTGCTTGGAGGGTGGCTCTGTTCCCTGCCTCCATACCTGGCCCAGTGCATCTTTTCCATTTGGCTCTTCCTGAGTTGACTCCTTTAATAATAAACATTAAGTAAAGTATTTTCTTGAGTTCTGTGAGCTGTTCATCCTAGTGAATTATTGAACGTGGGGAGGCTCATGGGAACCCCCAAATTTGTAGTCAGCCAGGCAGAAGTGTGGGTAGTCTGGATACCCCTTTGTGGCTGACTTCTAAAGTGGGGGCAGTCTTGTGGGACTGAGCCCTTTAATTTGTGGGATCTGATGCTAACTCTAGGTAGATGGTGTCAGAATTGAATTCATCTGTTGGATACCAAGTTGGTGCTGCAAAGTTGGTTGTTGGTGTGGAAAAACCCTACACATTTGGTGTCAGAAGTGGTTCCAGAAAAAAGACACCAGAGTACCCTATCTTTATTAGTTGGTCAATAAATTTGATGAAGTTGATGAAATATGTCAACCTAAACAGGTGCAAGTTGTAGTCTGAAAGATTGCTAGGAATTGGGATTCCTGTTTTTCCACTCCAGTGCCAAGAAAGAATCCTGATTGCAAATTAAGCATGGGTACACATTTCTAACTTTATGTAATAGAATTGCTTGTGCTGATTATTCAAATTCTTTTAACTATTCCTTAGGACAAAATGAGGCCTTTAAAAGTCTGTGTACCCATGCAATAAGTTATTGATTAGAATATGACTGTTATTTCTCTGAATGATATAATAGTGATCTGAAAGAATTAATACCTTATTTTCAAATGATTATTGACACCAGACGCTTCCATTAGTTTCTCTGAGGGAAGACTTAAGGCCTGTGAAATAGGAAGTTGATCAAGAATATATTTGTAAACTTTTGATTTATTCTCAGAGCATTTTAAAAAATTGTTCCTGTCAGAGCTGTGGCTTTTTTATTTGTTCTCATCCTCCTCTATAGTGGGCCAAACCCCTCATACATATATAAGTGTATGTATGTAAGCTATATCACGGAGAAGAGTAATGTGCAGGCAGGGAAGAATGAGACTTGTTTTAAATAGTTGATTTGGGGCACTGCTGGCTTACCCCAAGAGGTTGCAGACTGAAGATCTGTGTGATGAATTAGGCCTGTGGATATGTTTTGTTTGGACTACACAGTGTTTAAAAACTTCTTTTTAAGTCAGCATTTAAAAACTGGCAGCTTTCTCATAAAAATCTAGGTTTCTAGATTCTCTTATACATTGCAGGGCATGGCAGCAATTTTCTAGAGTGTAGCCCTCTTTAGATGGGGCGTATACTCTTCAGTTTTCCTTAGTTTCTAACCATGTGTAAGACGATGCTGGGAAAACTGGACCACTCTGTTATACCATACACAAAAATTAACTCAAAATGGATTAAAGACTTGAATGTAGAACATGAAACTGTAAAACTAGAAAACAGGTGGTAAGCTCCTTGTTATAGGTCTTGGTGATGATTTTTTGGATTTGACACTAAAAACAAAGGCAGCAAAAGCAAAAATAAACAATTGGGACTACATCAAACTAAAAAGCTTCTGTATAGCAAAGGAAAACATCACCAAGATGAAAAGGCAACCTACTAAACGGGAGAAAATATTTGCAAATCTTGTATCTGATAAAGGGTTAATATTCAAAATATATAAAGAACTAATATAACCCAATAGCAAAAAAACAAACAATCCAGTTAAAAAATGGGTAGAGGATTGGAATAGACATTTTTTCCAAAGAAGATATACAGGTACATGAGAAGGTGCTCAACATCACTAATCATCAGAGAAATGCAAATCAAAACCACAATGAGATATCACCTCACACCTGTTAGAATGGCTCTTATCGAAAAGACAAGAAATAACAAGTGTTGGCAAGGATGTAGAGAAAAGGGAACCGTTGTGCACTGTTGGGAGTGTAAATTGGTGCAGCCACTATGGAAAACAGTATGGAGGCTCCTCAGAATATTAAAAAGAGAACTGCCATATGATCCAGCAATTCCACTTCTGTGTATTTATTCAAAGAAAATGTAAACACTAACTCAAAAAGATGTATTCATCCCCATGTTCATTGCAGCATTATTTCCAGTAGCCAAGATATGGAAGCAACCTAAGCATCCATTGATGGATGAATGGATGATAAAGAAGCTGTGGTCTATATATACAATGGAATATTATTCAACCATAAAAGAGAAGGAAATCTTGCCATTTGTAACAACATGGATGGACCTTGAGGATATTATGCTAATGGAATAAGTCAGAGAAAGACAAATATTGCATGATCTCACTTTTATGTGGAATCTTAAAAAAGGAAAAACAAAAAAAGCTGAACTCAGATGGAGAGAACAGATTGGTGGTTGCCTGGGGCGGGGGGGGAGATGAGGGCTGAGTGAAATGGGTGAAGGGGTTAAAAGTTATAAAATAAATAAGTCATGGGGATGTAATATACAACATTGTGACTATAGTTAATAATACTGTATTGCATATGTGAAAGTCGCTAAGAGAATAAGTCTTAAAAGTTCTCATCACAAGAAAAAAATTTTGTAACTATGGTGATGGATGTTAACTAGATTTATTGTGGTGATCATTTCGCAATATATACAGATCATACAATCATTATGTTGTACACCTGAAACTAATATGTCAATTATATCTCAATAAAAAATTATTTTTTGCATAGTTACTTATACCCAGTCCTCTTACCTTTTTTATATTACCTAGCTGTCCCCTGTATTCTTTTTTTATTAATTTTTAATTTCTATTGGTGTCTTAACCCTCTATTCTTTAATTCATTGTACAAATATGTATTCATTGCCTTATGTGTGCCAGCTACTATTCTACCACTGGGGATTTGTAGTGAACAAAAACACAATAATCTCTGCCCTCATGGAGTGTACAATCTAGTGAGGGAGGCAAATAAGCAAAATAAGTAATGTACGGAGTATATTAGATAGTGACAACTGCTTAGGAAAAAATGAAAGCAGAGAATGGGAATAGGAAGTATGTGTATATGGGAGGGAGGTTGCAGTTTTGGATAGGGAAGGCCTCACCAAGAAGATAACATTTGAGTAAAGATCTGAAGGAAATTGGGGAGCAATCTACCAAGCTATGCCGGCATCTGAGTGAACAACATTCTAGACAGATGAAACAAAGCCCCTGAGGAGGGAACATACCTAGTCTGGTCAAAAACAGCGAGTGAAAGGAGGGAAATAAAAGTAGGAGATGAGATCAGAGAGGAGGAGGGCGTAGGAGATCATGTAGAGCCTTATGGGTCATTGTAAGTACTTTGGTAAGTACTTTTTTATTCTGAGTGAGTTGGAAAACCATTGATGGGTTTTGAGTATAGTAGTAGTATGATCTAACTTGTGGTTCTTTCTGGCTGCTGTGTTGCAAATAGACCAGAGTGGGGATGGAGCAGGGATGGAAGCAGAGACCATTGGATATTTCAGGTAAGAGATTCTGGTGGCTTGGATTTGGGTGGCTGTGAAAGTGGGTGAATGGTTGGATTCTGGCAGTGTATTAATGACAGCTTACAGGACTTGCTGATAGATTGGATATGGGTTGTGAGAAAGAAGGGTGACACCAGGGCTTATGACCTGAGCAACTAGAAGGATGGAGTTGCCATTTACTGATAGGAAGACTTCCAGAGGGGCGGGTTTTGGGGAGAATATCAGAAGTTCAGTTAGAGGCTTGTCAGGGTTAGGATGTCCAGTAAGCTTGCAAGTGGAGATGTGAGTAGGCAACTGGATATGTGAGTCTGGAGTTCAGGGAAGGCATGTGAGTTTGGGAGTCATCAGTGTATGAACAGTCTTTAAAGCCATGAGACTGGTTGACTTCACCATGGAGTGATTGTAGATAGAAAGCACAAGAGTACAAGGATTGATTCCTGCTTGAGGCAGCCAACATTTACAGATCAGGGTGATGAGGAGACAACAAAGGAGTCTGTGGAGAAGTGTCCAGATTGTGTGGTGTCCTGGAACCAAGTAAAGAAGGTGTCTTAAGGAAGAGTGAGTGACCAGATGTGATAGTGATTTATAAGAAATATGTATTTGGTCGTTCATATGATCAAAATATATTTCTTATGTGTATTTGATCTTTGTCCACCGTTCCTAGCTCACAGCTCCCAAAACCCTTGGAATTACCTGAGTAATAAGAGCAATGGGAACATCTTTTATCATCATATTTGGTCTCTTTTCCTCAGCTCCTGAAATTGCTTCAGAGCCATAAAGGTGAAATGGGTGTCTTGTTATTCATAACAAGCCCCTTCCACCACAACTGGGTTTATGTTAATGAGGTGACTTTTGAAAGCATCAAAGGATAGGGGCTGGTTGCCAGGGCAACCAACCTTGAATAGAGGGGTGGAACTTTCAGTCCTACCTCCTGGTTTTCAGAGCGGGGAGAAGGGCTGGAGGTTGAATAATCAGTCACCAATGGCCAATGATTTAATCAATCATGACTGTAACGAAGCCTCCATAAAAACCCAAAAAGGGGATTCAGAGAGCTTCTAGGTTGGGGAACCAGAATGCTTCCTCATGTCACCATGCCAGGGACCCAAGCTTCAGCAGGACAGAATCTTTTTGTTCATGACCTTGCACTGTGTATCTCTTCATCTGGCTGTTGATTCATATTCTTTAATATCCTTTGTAATAAATCAGTAATCTAGTGAGTAAATGGGTTTCCTGAGTTCTGTGAGCAAATTAATCGAACCCAAGGAGGGGGTCATGAGAACCTCTCACTTATAGCCAGTCAGTCAGAAGCACAGGTAGCCAGCCACCTGGGCTTGTGATTGGCATCTGAAATGGAAGAGAGTCTTGTGGGACTGAGCCCTTAACCTGTGGAATCTGATGCTATCTCTCAGTAGATATTGTCAGAATTAAGTAGAATTGTAGGACACCAGCTGGTGTCGTAGCATTGCATGGTGGTGGTGTGAGGAACCCTCCCCTCAACACTGGAATTGTTGGGTGGTCAGACCCCTTTTACCAGAGATACTTAGATCATTCTCAGATGAGGACTGAGAATTGACTGTTGGGTTTTACAACAGATATCTTTGATGACCTTGATAAAGCAGTTTTGTTGGAGTTACCTTAACCTGATTGGAAGGGGTTAAGGGTGAATGGGAGGACTGGAATTAGAGATGGGGAGTTTAGGCAACTCATTCAGGGAGTTTTGCGGCAGTAGCTAGAGGGACTTAGTGAGGGGATGGCTTGTTTGTTAAGTTGGGAGGTAGTAGAGTATATTTGTTTGCTGATGGGAATGATCTAATAGAGAGGAAAAAAATTGATGATGGAAAGAGGGCAGAAGGAATTGCCTATGCAATGCCTTTGAGTAGATGGGAAGGAATGGGATCTTGGGAGCAAGGGATGAGATTGCTCCTAGCTAGGGCATAGAATTTCATTCATAACAAGAGAGAAGGTAGTAGGTATGTATGGACATGGATGCAGGTGGGTATATAGATTAGGTGGTGGGAGCTTGTGGAAGTTCCCTTCTGATTGTTCTAGTTTCTGAGTGAAATAAGCACGGTTATCAGCTGAGACTGAGGACGAGGGAGGAGATGTGGGAGGCTTGACTAGCAAGAAGAGCTATGAAGTTTGTCTGTAGGGGCTTGGAGAGTAAATGGACTAGGGAAATACAGCAGGAATGCCAGGCAGCCTTAAGGGCCCACTTGGGGTTTATGAATAAGAATGTAAAATTTAGGCATTTAGTCATCCTTGGCTTACATAGTGAGAAAATCTGGTTTATTAACCACCCACATGTGTATGGCATGATAACAGGAACCTTTTGGAGCAGAGAGGTCATGCTACCTAGTCTGTGAAAACTAGCACTGTTTTTTTTTTTTAAACTATTGCTTTAGCTAATACTGACTTTCAATTGGGAGCAATTTTGCCCCCCTCCCCCCCGGGGGGACATTTGGCAATGTCTGGAGACATTTTTGGTTGTCAGAACAGGAGCAGGGGGTGCTATTGGCATCTAGTGGGTAGAGGTGAGGGATGCTACTAAACATTCTACAAGGCAAAGGACAATTCCCACAACAAAGAATGATGTGGCCCAAAATGTCAGTAGTGCAGAGGCTGAGAAACTCTGAGCTTATCATGGTCCAAAGTTGCTGGAATTTTACTTTTTTTGTTGCTAAACTCTTGTTTCCTTTCCTTTTATTGTCACTGACTTTCACAGAATAAAATTAAATTGAGTTATGAGAATATACATTATCACTTCAGCCCTTTATTTTAGATTTTAATTGAGGCAAGAGGGAGGATGTTCTTTTATTCCGTCTCAAGTGTGAGATTAGTGTTAACATCAGTAAATTTGGAACAAAGAATTTTTTACCTTGATGCATATAATAACACGATATTCTCAAGATGGAGCCTGAGGCCAGTATTATCTTCACGTGGGATTTGGGTATACCTTGTACTAAATTTCAAAATGAACTTTGAGTAATAAATAGAAAGTATTAGCTCTTTCAAATTGTGACTTGAGAAAGTTTCAGATACTCTGTCTTATCTGAATCAACTCTTAATCCTGAAATTTGTCTTATATCTGCTACTCTTCAATGCCTAATGACTATAGGCAGAATTTGAAGGGTGATACTTAAACTTAATCCTCAAATATTGGTAGATAGAAAACTCCAGAATAACGAGAGTAAGGAAATGAGTCCGGTAGGTCCAGTATACCACTCGCTTTCTGTTTGAGCTCTGGCAGTCTCACCTTATTGTGGGAACCTGTATGTGTGTTTTGTGTACACGCACTCTGGAGAGCTGGTTCATGCCTACCGTCCTTCACCCAATTTACAGAGATACAGTGAGGGTAAAGGGATTTGGAATTCCTAGTAAATGAAAGGATATAGTAAATATCAATAATGATATTTGAATTTCAAAATGATAAAAGTTGATCCTGGATGCCTTTCAGTCTTTTTTCAAAAATTTTAACTTATTTTGATACTTTAAAATGCTCACAGTAAAATAGAGCTCTAGGCAGACTGAAAATTTAATATTTGTTGGAAAACAATTTTATAGAAGGAAATGGATCCTAGCAATAAACCCATGCTATCATTTGTTAATTCCACCAACTTCCTTTTCTTGAATTTGTTTTGTCTCGTGACTCCTCACAGGCTTTCTTACATAAAAAGTTCTCATAAAAGTCTTAAGTTTTGAATTAGTTTTATCAAGTTTACCCATGACTGCCTCATTTTCTTCTTTAATTCAGTGTTATTCCAACAGTTGGGCAGGAGAGGGCGCATAAGAAGTTTTGATTTAATACACTTCTGAATTAAGTACCCTGTTTGGAATATTTCAACTTAATTTGATTACAGTTATTTAGTATTTGCTTGATAATTCATTTTATGAACCATTTGAGCCCTGAAAGTGTTGTAGGTCTTCAGAAAGCTTTGTCATTATTAATTCATAACATGTTTAATTTATTAAGCATCATATTTAATTCACTGAATGTGTATTGAGGATCTGAGGAGTACAAGACACTGTACTACACATGGGGGATACAGAAGGCATGGGCCTCACCCTTTAGCAGTCTTTCAGACTGGTTAGTAAGTGGTTTCATTGAAGAAGAATTAAATAGAAGCCAGAGGGTTCATGTTTCTATAATCATGCTGTCCACAATGAGATGAGAGAGAGAATTCAGGCTGGAGAGACCCTAGAGATGATATACTCCAAGTCCTCTTTTCATAGATAAAGAAACTGAGGAACAAAGAGGTGACAAACTTAGCACGCCCACTAGTTACAACTTTGTAGGAACGTATGATCATGATTATAAATGTGAGAAGATTTGAAATTCTGTAATATAAAGTTTACAGTTCACAGTGTTTATTTTTTTTGGAAAACAGGAGAGATGAACTGTTCAGGGGGCCTAATTTAAAATTAATACTAGCCATCAGTATTTATCATGTGCTAGACACTGTACATTAATTATTAATTCACCAACAACAGAATGTAGTAGGTATTATTCTCCTCGTTCTAAAATAATAATACCTAAAATTTTTTGAGTCCTATTAAGTGTCAGATTGAGTATTTTACTTACAGTATCTCATTTGAGCTCCTTAAGAAGCCTCTGAGGTAATTGCTGTTGTTATTCTATTTACTGATGAGAAAACTGAGATTTAAAAAGTTATGTGACTTCCGCAAGGCCATTTACCTAGTGTTAGAGTTAGGATTTAGACTCAGGTCTACTTGACTCTGCAGTCTCTGCCCTCAGCCCCTGGCTTAAAGTTTTATTAGGAAATTCTGCCCTCTAACATCATGTATCTTAGTTTTGTGCTTTTCGGTTAAAATATTAGAAGCTAAATGTAGATGGCAAACGTACAGATTTTGTCAGGTGCTTTGATGGCACTGTCCTTAATATCAGGATGTAAAATGGTGAACTTGAGGTAGAGTGGGAGAAATGAGCCAGTAGGAGAAGAATAGATTTTTAAAATTCTTTAATCTGAATGGTTTGAGGACTGAAAACAAAGGCTTTGCCAAGTGTATCATCCAATTGCATATATTGTGTGAGAATCTGCCAATATACAACAACTTGGAATATCTAAGCGTGGGTTACATATTTACTCAGTATCCATGTGCCAGATATTGTCTTTGGTGCTAGAATACAGAGGATGTCATACTTGCCCTCAATATGCTCAAATCTATACACTTGCTATAGTAACTCATTCTCTATAGCCAACTTATTATAGTACAGTAGTCCACCTCATTGCTCTATGGCTGGCAAGAACAAAGTACTAAGACAGTGCGGGGAATGGTTGTTTGGGAGAAGGGATCAGGTGATGCCTCACACTGAGGTGACATTTAAGCTGGAACCTAAGCATATCAGGAGATAATGAGGGAGGAGAAAACAATATGAGATAAAGTGTAAAGATGTGCAAGTGTATGGTTTGTTCAGGGAGCAACAGATGTCCTGTGGCTAGGCCATAAGGTGAATAAGATGAGATGGCCGGGTTGGGGTTAGGTTATAAAAGACTGCCTGTGTCTAGCTAGGAGTTTGGACTCTGGGCAGTAGGGAAACACTAAAGTTTGTTGTGTTAGTTGGATATATCCAGATGTATACAAAAGTAGACAGTATGGTGAACCCTCAGGAACCCATCACCCAGCTTCAACAATTATTAACTCAGGGCCGATCTTGTTTTATTTATAGTCCCTACTCTCCCCCATCATATTTCGAAACAAATCTCAGACACTATATTATTTTATCCATAAATATTTCACTATGTATCTCATTAAAAAGTAGCAAATATCCAGTTAATGTTTAAATTTCCAGTGGTTACGTAACTGTTGTACTTTTTAAATGATAATAGTCCACACATTGAAATTAATTGACATTTCTCTTAAGTCTCTCTCTCTCTTTTTTTTTGGTTGAAGAAGATTCACCCTGAGCTAACATCTCTTGCCAACATTCCTCTATTTTTTATGTGGATAGCTGCTGAAGAGTGGTGTAGGTCCGTGCCCAGGATCTGAACCAACGAACCTGGGCTGCTGAAGTGGAGTGCGCTGAACTTAACCACTAGGCCACTGGGCTGGCCCACGTTTCTCTTAAGTCTCTTAATCTGTAGGTTCTTCATTCAGCTCTCTCTTCCTCTGCCTTGTAATTTATTTGTTTTGGTTTTTCTGTGAAGAAGATTTGCCCTGAGCTAACATCTGTTGCCAATCTTCCTCTTTTGGCTTGAGGAAGAGTCACCCTGAGCTAACATCTGTGCCAATCTTCCTCTATTTTGTATGTGGGTCACCGCCACAGCATGGCTTGACGAATGGTGTAGCTCCGCGCTCAGGATCTGAAGCCACGAACCTGGGCTGCCAAAGTGGAGCACACTGGACTTAACCACTGTGCCACGGGGCCGGCCCCCGTAATATATTTGTTGAAGAAAATGAGCTGTTTGTCTTGTAGAGTTTTGTACAGCTTGGATTTTGCTGAGTGCATCCCTCTTGTGGTGTTTAACGTGTTCTCCTATTTCCTGTATTGAATCTAGAGGCTTGATCAATTCAGGTTAATTTTTTGGAAAGACTGCTTCATGTTCTTTCATCAGGAGGCATGTAAGGCCACATTTATTCGTTAATTTCTTAGGGATTACAAAATGATGCTATTTGTCTTGCTTACCCAACAAAGCTGAAGAATTCCACAGGTCAGATCAGGGATCCATTGTGTCTTATTTAAATCTGTTTTAGGACTGAGCTGACTTAGAGTAGAGCGTCAATGTTTATTGGCCAGACAGGGCAAGAAATCTTGGGTTAATATTTTTTATTATTTGATTGATGTGAGTTATTAATGTATCACTCTTAGTCTTCAGTAAACTAGCTCTTTGTGGCATTTTGTGTAAAAGCAATCTCTATTAACCAATACATGTAGAATGTTTCTACTTATGATCCTTAATTAGTTTCTATCAAAATGGAGCTGATGTGGTTCAGAAGATATATAAGCTCTGGAAAACATTCTAAGTGTCTCTTGTTTTACAGGCTTCTTCCATCTCACAATGTTTTACCCCAATCACATATCCACACAAGTGCTTCTCTTGACATTTCTCGAAAATGGGAGAAGAAGAATAAAATTGTTTATCCTCCACAACTGCCTGGAGAACCTCGGAGACCAGCAGTAAGTTTGTGGGTAGAACTAATCTCTTAATTTTGATAAAGAGCTCTTACTCTTAGTGGCTAGCAATGGTTTATTATTCCATGTTGAGAAAAGAAAAAATTATATAGCAATTTGCATGATCCTTTAATTGATACAGAAAATATTCTCGACTTATCTCTGTGGTAGTTTAAAAAGATCGTCTTTGTTTTACTTACTTGTTTTCCTTGACTTAACCTCCTGGATAGAGACCTTAACTCTCTCTTTTTTTTGTGTGTGTGTGTGAGGAAGACTAGACCTGAGCTAACATCCATTGCCAATCCTCCTCTTTTTCCTGAGGAAGACTGGATCTGGGCTAACATCTGTGCCCATCTTCCTTTGCTTTATATGGGATGCCACCAAAGCATGGCTTGACAAGTGGTGCGTCGGTCCATGCCCGGGATCCAAACCTGTGAACCCCGGGCCGCCAGAAGCGGAGTGTGCGAACTTAACTGTTATGCTGCCAGGCCAGCCCTAGGACCTTAACTCTAAAACTAAGCTAATAGCTTGAGATGTACTGACTGGTTTGTGACTCCCAGAGGCTTGCTAATGGATTCTTGATAATGGAGTAGGAGGAGTTGGCAAGAATGACTTAAACCATTGGCCAATATTTAAATCATATACATGGTTTTCCAGTGTTTTGTATTTGAATATAGACACACTTGGTTGTGGGTTTTCTTGTGGTTTTTTTTTTTTGTAATTCACAAACCTTTGAACCTAAGGTTTAGCTTTAATCATTGGCTTCTTTCCAGAGATTGAGTTTTATCTATCTTTAGCTGCTCAGAGTTCTTTTACCCTCTCCAAACTGCTAGAGATTGCTCTAGTCTGAGACATAAGACTAATTTCCAACTTAACGTGAATTTGCTGTGGAATACATCCACATCTGTTAAAAAGTTTGAGCAAATAATAATAGCATAAACAAGATGGGAACAGTTGAATCCTTAAGAAAATAAACTGTGATAAGTACTTTCAAAATGGAATTACTGTGTTAATTATAAATCATTCAGTTCAGCAAACATCTTTTAAAGGCTTTTGGGATTTAAGGCTACTAGATAATATCATCTAAGTAATGTCATTTGCTTAGGTTTTATATGAATTGACAACATGCATTTCATTAAGATTCAATTGCTGTGTAAGTATTGGTCTGAATTAGTAGTTTTATGGGTTTGTTTTACTTAATTAGGGGAGTTAATTTATTGATTTAGAGAGCTCCCACCTAATTGGGAAATAAGAGGAAAAAGGGATGCTAATAGTTACACAAATAACTTTTTAACTTTCATATTTTATCGTGCCATCAGAACTTAAAAGTTAGATTTGTCACAGAATCTGTGCTGTCAAGTATTGACTTCATTTTGTAATTAACCAAAACTTAGAAAAAGTTATACATTTGTACAAATATCATAAATAAAATTTCTTATAATTAATGAGCTTTCTTTAATTCTTACCTGAGCTCTTTGAACTTAGATATTAATTGGAAATAAAGAAATCATAACAGTATTTGTCAGGTCCAGAATATAAAAGCAAAATTTTGTAATATGTAGTACCAGCCTTTTTGGATATTAAAATAAATGTACTTCAGGATACGTCCCAAATGGCAAAATTCAAATAGTTAACAGTAGATCATCTACTTAACTCTAGCAAATGAAGAACAATGTAATCCAGTCATTGGTTATATACTGTATTTACTGAAACTATTTTGATTAACTTTTTTGCATCATACATACTCCTTATATAAGTGTCTGTGAAGACATTTGGTTTGATTTTATATATGCACTTTGGAGAAACCAAATTTAATTCTCTATTTTGCACAGATTTTGTTTGAATGAGTAATCCTTTTGGGGACAAATTATGACTTTTGGAAAATACCTTAATATTTTCTGACTTTAAATAGTATTTGGTAAATTGACATTGGTACATCAGTTATACCTGTTAGGACTGAAACATTAATGTCCTTCATAAATCCCTAGCTTATTAACGGAGAATAATTTGCTCATCTAGCCACATAGTTCATACACTGTGCCATTATGTGCAGTGTCCCTTAGACTTGCCAATCTGTTGGCCACAAACATTTTAAAAATTAGTTTTATCTCTAGTTTAAAAGAGGGCCAGATAATATTTACCGTTCTACCTCATTCTGGTCTTCAGCATTGGGATATGTAGTTAAACAATAGTCTGTGGGGTAGTGAAGAAATCCTATAGCAGTAAGTTAAAATGAATGTCACCAATTTAGGCATATTCTCGGCCACTCCTAATACATATTTTTAATGCTACCTTCCTAATTTAGCTAGCACCAATTTCCAAACAATATAGATTCCTATGTAGCTTTTATCTTACACGTGGCTTCAGCATGGTAAAGAAAATAAGCCAGAGAGAAGTTAAACGGCTTTCTTCATAATAGTCATACCTTGTTAATTTGGGCTTGAGTTTACTTTTGCAATATCTTTGAAGAAAGCTATGTTAAACAAAGTAAAATTTTAGTGAGACTATATCAAAACTGTTTGAACAACCATTTCTATAAGAGGCATATTTTTAATTTATGGATTAATTGACATACTGATAAGTCATGCTTATAAGTCATTAATGTAGATCCCACAAGGCTCTAGTAAGGACTTTTATTAGGTGACACTTTTTTGTCATTTGAGTTATGTGCATTTAAAAATAAATTAACTTCTTTAAAAGTTACTGGTTTAGACATTTCATAATTTAGACTAACTTTTACTTCATTTGAATAACTATTTTGCACATTATATCCTAACTTAACTTTACCTAATTTACTGTATAGGTTAGTTAATAGCAGTGATATTTAACCAGGCCTTGTGACCTCCAACTCTACCACTTTATCTGTTTGCCATGATGGGTTTATTTTGAGAAAGTGCCCTTGGACATGGCACCTGCCTTAAGTAAATGGAGCTTTTTAGTTTTAGAAGAGGATGATTGAATAACTTTCCCCCTTTTTTTTGTAAACACTTGATTCCTTTTTTCCCATGCTCTTGCCAGGGAATATCCTTTTTACAAAATTTGAAGATAATCATATACAATTCAAGTTTAAGATAGCCCACCTTTGGAAACCAAGAATTGATAGGTTTCTATATAAAAGATTTTATTGAGTGTATTAATTTTTGCAGATTAATATTATCAGTCATGACAATTCTTCTTTCCTCTCTTGTGCTCCCCAGGACATTTTATTGCTGAAAATGTAATTAGGCTATTGCTACAGTTTTCAGGCTGTCAGCTTCTATTGCAAGTGAAATGAAATCTGCTCAAGATGGCTGCTTGAGAAAACTGCTGTTTCTAAGGCACTTGAAAGTTTCCAGCAGGCATCAGAATGTTAGAAAGTACTAAGGTCTCCTTGCTATTGTTTTCCTTGACAAATGTTTTCTAATTTTTCAAAAGTGACAATATGGTGTAATGGAAAGAAGGTGGGTTTTAGAGTCATAAGGGTAACTTGAAAGATACAGCTCCAGACATTGTATTAGGCACTTCACGTTCTTCCCCGTATGGCACTTAGACTTCTAGCTTTGTCTTGTACAAACTGTGCAGTCTTGGACAAGTCACTTGATTTCTCTGATTTTCGCTTTGTAAAAAGATTTATAAAGTGTTTCCTCTCCCAACTTGTAAAGTTAGATCAAATGAAATCATGTGCTTGAAAAGTGCTTTGTGAACTATGAATTGTTTAATGGATGATTGATTAAAAAAATTAAATAGGATGTACCTACCAGTATAATTAGGAGATAATAAAACCTAACATTTACTAAGATCTTACCATGTGCTAAAAGTGGTTTCTTTACATAGGTTATTTTATTTAATCCTTATTATAGTTTTATGGGGTAGGTACTGTTATCTTCATTTTCAAGAAGAGAAAACTTAGGCAGAGAGGTTAATTAGCTTGGGTTCTGTAGCTAATAAATGGTAGAGATGGGATTCAAACCCAGGCAGTCTGATTCTAGAATCTGTGCTCCTAACCAAATACCTAGAATATTGGCTTTTCTATGAAAACAGTTATTTTGTCAATTTCACTATTATTCACTGACAGGAAACTTTCATTGTTGTTGTTGAACCTTTTCTTTAGTTCTTTTAGCTAGCTAAATGTTTTCAAAATACATTCATTTAAATCTTTTACTATTCCTCTGGATAGAAATGTTGCAAATATTGGCACAAACTAGCTATTTTATAGTTTCCATTTCTCCCTTAGTAGTCTTTTTACATAGTGAAACTTTGGAAAAATGCAACTTTCTGTAGGGAAAAAGAATCTCCAAATTCTTAATAACGTTTTTATTTCTTGTGTCAGCATTTTCATTAAGCATAGAAAGTAAAAACTTTAACAGTATGTTACTATCATTTTGATAAACTTGCTAAAGTTTTTTTTTTTTCCCTTTATTTCTAAGGAAATCTACCATTGTCGAAGGCAAATAAAATACAGCAAAGACAAGATGTGGTATTTGGCAAAATTGGTAAGCTAAAATGACTACTACCATATAAAAGTTAGGAAAAGGATCTATGAATTTCCTCTTAGGAGTTGAAAAATCAAAAACATTTGCTTTGATTTCTTCAAAAGTGAGGAATATGATTATGTGTTCAAACAATTGGTAAGTAATCAAAAAATGATTGCTCAGAGATGAGTGATTTTGCTTAATTTTCACCTTTCTTCTGAGAGCCTAAATCACTTTGGATACATAGGTATTTAAAACAAAAGCATCCGGGGGCCAACCTGTCGGCGTAGTGGTTAAGTTCGCTACTTCCCCTTTGGTGGCCTGGGGTTTGTGGGTTTGGATCTCAGGAGCGGACCTACACACCGCTCATCAAGCCATGCTGTGGTGGCGTCCCGTATACAAAGTAGAGGAAGATGGGCACAGATGTTAGATCAGAGCCGATCTTCCTCATCAAAAAAAAAAAAAAAGAAAGAAAGAAAAAACACCCAGAGGCATCAGGAATCTGGCTATAACCAGAGAATCCAGGAAGCAAGCTTACTTATCTGTAAAATTTGATTCAACCTACTTCAAAAGTGTTGCTTTTTAAGTTTTTTCCCTGGAAGATGAAATTTATATATGAGAGGAGACAAAAGCAGCAAATATACATGTAATACATTTATCCTGTAGGAGAAGATGCCTTTAATGCCTAGTGTGGTCCTTGCCAATCTGTGATCTCTCTTTGTCATGTCTGCTGTCTCTTTTATTATTGCTAAAACTATTATGATCTGGGTTTTATGGTTAAAATGTTTGTTTGATTTTGACTTAAAGACGGTGGAATCCTTTCTCAAACTTGTTTTCTTCTCTTTTGCCTGAATTTAGTTAGCTATTTTTATTTTTAATTTTTAAAAAATTTCCTCCCAGTTTTATTGAGTTATAATTGACATATAACTAGTTTGCTATTTTTAGAAGTTATTTGGATCGTGTAAGTCTTTTACTTTTCATTGAAAAGGCAACACTGACTTTGTAAACTAATTTGTTTGTTTTCTCTTGTCTGTTACCCTTTAATTCTAGATACGAGGAATGTCCATTGACCAGGCTTTGGCTCAGTTGGAATTCAGTGACAAAAAAGGGGCCCAAATAATTAAAGAGGTAAACTAAGATTTGGGGGGAGGGAATGCATAGCCATCTTGCAGTTAGGAAACTCAGCCTAAATCCTGAATTCCCTGAATTCCCTGGTGTAAATACATAGTTTATATAATACAGATTTAGGGCACTCAGTTTTACTACTGTCCTTATATCTTAGGAATGTTGTATGCTTTAAGTATTTTTCTTCCTGAGATGCTTTTATTTGCACCAGACATTTGTTTATTTTTTACTGTCTATGAAGTGATAAATCTTATTTTTCGTGATTTGAAGCTTGATATATTTTTTAGATTTTTTTTTTTATTCATCAGTTCCACAACTGAGAGCTTATGATTTTATAAGTAGTTGAATGGAAAGAGCACTGGACTGGGACTCAGGAGATTTGGAGTCTAGTCGTTTCTCTGACGATTTCTGTTGTGACTGTGGGCAAGACACTTAACTTGTCTGGTTCCATTTTTCTCATTTGTAAACTAGGTGGGATTGGGTTAGATGATCTCTTAAGACCCTTTTAGCTCTAAATATAGCTGATTCACTACATGCAAATGTGGCAGTGTTATTTGTGCTGATTCATTCTAGGCACATGAGTGTTCTTATTTCAAAAAGCTGGGTTGAGGACATCTGGGGATATCAGCATTATTTTCTATATTCCAGTTAATTCACACTTAAAATCAGATCTTATTTTTTCAGTTTAGTCGTTGAATAGTTGAGATTGTTGGATTCAGACTTCTAAGAGGTTCCACTGTAACACGTCTATTTAATTCAATGCAGAATGCAGTTACGAAGTATTTGTTGTGTACCCAGCTTTGTACCATGTTCTTTATCTTTAAAGGAGGGAAAGATCTGGTTTCTTTTGTTTCTGACAACAGTTATCCTATTTTAAAAAATGTGGTGTGGAGGAAGTTAACTTTACTCAAAATATGTATGGAGTATAAATTTAATTCTTAAAGTAAATTTTCGAGTTATGATTTTCTCTGCTTGTCTGTTGTTAATGGTTACTTTGGATCCAAAGTTTAATAATTTTCAGTCAGATTTAGCTCTTGAGCTTCTTGAACTTTTTGATAAGTCTCTGACTCAAAGATATTATGTTCATTACTGAGAGTGCTGTTATGAGTTTTCTGTCTCCTTACAGCTCACACCTTCCATTTTAGACTTAGCAGGATGGACTGTGTTCCTTGCATTTGCAATTCTTGTCTGAGGAAGGAAAGCTCACTGTATCCCTTCTCTTTAGTGCTGTTATCATTTGATATTCTCTTTTTTAAATTGACTATAAAATGGAGGCATGTGATTAGCAGTCATATTATAGAGAGAAAAAGAAGTGAGAAATTTAATTCTGTTTTAGTTCAGGGTCAGCCATGTGAATGCCTTTCTTTTCCTTGTTTAAGGTTCTCTTAGAAGCACAAGATATGGCGGTGAGAGACCACAATGTGGAATTCAGATCCAACTTATATATAGGTAAGATCTTTAATATTCTTAGCATTGGAAAGTGTCTTCCAATAGTGATGCCAAGTTCTTTGTCTAAAAACAGTCTTTGATATCTAATTACTTAGCACTGGGTATGCCAGTGAAAATTGCTGGTAATAGCTTATTCTTCAGCCTTCAGTGTGCTAATGTTAGTCTGTTGCAAGTGGTATTAACCTTACTGCTTTATTGTTACCTGTTCTGTAATTAGACTGAGATCATGAAACCTACTGCCAATAATTATTAAATAATGGATACCAAGATGGTATTTAAAGTTGTCCTTTAATCATAATAAAACTAAGAAAGAATGTAACTGATTTTTTTTAAATGAATTCTTTGTCAACCTAAAGGAGATAAATAAAGGATCGCAGGTAGACTTAAAAAATCTTTTATTTATCTTTATTTATAATGTGCCAAGCCAGGTGCCTAATCCATAAAGGTCCTATAGTTTAACCTTCCAATTACCAGAATGGAACATGTGTAATTGTAAAAGCCAAGGGGCCTTGGAAGGCTCAGATGACCTAGATATGTTTGTTCCCCTTTGTTATTACATCCTGAAGCATTATCTCAGGTTTTGTGTGCTTGTTTCACATCAAATTAAATTAATGTAAGTGAAAATGCTTTGGGAAGCATGATGCACTGTACAAATGTAAGGGATTTTTTTGTAGCAAACCTTTGCATAGCTCTTTTTCTAGAAAGAGATCAACATTTGCTACAAAGCTCTCTTGCCTCCTGCAACACTACAGTAAGTGGAGCAGTAATTGGAGTTAATGTTTTCGTCTCACTTCAGCAACAATTATGCCTAACCTCAGCAGCTTTTTAATCAAAGATGTTGATGTTGAAGCAAAATTTTCTTAATGCCAAACCTACATGGAAGGACTATTTTATCTGAAGATATTTTAAATTTAAGATATGGAGAACTGCTACTCTCCAAATGGAGAAAAAAAAGTTTAATCATTGTGGGGGAAATTAGTTGTGCCTTATAATTTTTCAACAGAGTGAAAAAAAATCATCTAAATTTCACTTTGTCACATGACCTCTGTCCTACTGGAGATATTTATTCTGGTTAAGTTAAAATCTCCCCTCAATTCACCTGGAATTGATGCTAGCAACCACACCTACTTCTGAAATTCAAATGAGTTATGATTTTCAATTGAAATATCTTATTTTAGAGCTGAATCTTGTATGACTAATTCTGACACATGCATAGATGCAGAGGGAAATCAAAATGGCAACTCAGAAGATGCAGGGCTATGGTAGTTAATCATAAGAATTTTCTTCTGGGAGCAGCATGAATAAATACTGCTGGGAGGGCCCAGAATTGTTGGAAGAGATGAAATGGATGAAGAACAAGGCCATTTGCTTAAAACTTCTTGGTGACCTTTCCTACTGTATGACTGAATATCAAATCAAATTTAATTAATTTTATTCAATTTCATAGGAGTATGGGCTTCTTAGCTGACATGACACTTTAGAATGGAATTCAGATACAAATGAAATTGCCTTTAAATCCTTTTCAATAATTGTAGTAAAGAGAGAGAGGGTGAGGAGCTTAATCCCGTCTTCCCAAATGAAGGAGCAAAGTCCAGTGTTGCTAGTAAGCAAAAATAAACTTAACCAGTCCTGCGTGAATGGGCCTTTAATCCATTGGTCTTCTTAGCACATTTCTGCTGAAAAATCTCTGCCCTACCTGCACCTTTTTTTCATCTAGTTCTGTGTAAAAATCTCCTTTCTTGAGTATGGCTGATAAGTTTACATTTGTCTTATGATTTTAAAAGCTCATCTGCTAAGTATGTTGCTACCTAATTCCATTATGAAGGAAAAAGAGATGAGGGTACCCTTAGGAAGGTGAAATATCTTACCATGACGTCAGACATTTTATCCCTATATTTGCCAAACTTCCCCGATAAGAATCATCTGAGGTTCTTATTAAAATACAGATTCCCAGGCCTCACCACAGACCCATTGGATCTGAAACCCCAGGGGAGAGGTCTGGGATGCTATTTGTTAATTAAGTACCCTAGTGATTTTTACCTGTAAAGTGTGGGAAACTGATTTATCTCATTTATCTCTTGGAAAAGGCCTAGACATTTCATTCCATAGACTGCTTCTAGAGTTTTGAAAGACTACTTGTTGGCTACCATTTTGGCTCAGTAATGGGTCTTTCAGTCCCCTGAAATAAGTATAGGCATTTGAAGGGAAGTGCTTTTTTGGTAGCATATGTTCTCATTATTTGGTAATTACTTCAAATGCCTGTTATCAGTCTAAAGCTAATACCTAGTGTTCCGTGACCACAGATTTTGAAAGTTCATTTCCTTTTCAAACTTATCATGATGACTAATGACACTGTGAATAGGCCTTAACAAGTGGACATGGACTAATAAAATGTTACTGCTTCGTGATTCATGGCATCTAAAGTGATTGCCTTTAGGGAAAGTGATTGACTGACTTTTTGTAAATCAGTCTTCTGGGCTAAGAATGATGTCGCGAGGAGGGGAGGGTTTCTAATGTTAAAATGTCAAGATTCACATTTACCTAAATACTAGTAATAGGAAATATTGACAGTATCTTAAATACATGGTGCCTGTTGGGCATTATCTTAAGAAGGTTGTTTCCATTTTTGAGATGTCTTAATGTTCTTTTTCTTTCATTCAAAAAGTATTTGAGTACCTTCAGTGTGCATACTACCCACACAGTTGGGTGATAGAGCATCTTTTATAGCAATTTAAAATGTTTAGCACATGTAGTTTTGTTCTTTGACGGTAGTAGTCCTTTGGAAGAATATGTAAGTTGTTCTTCTGAGTTGGAACAAAATCATGTACACTGTTAGTATTTTATGTACTTCAAAAACTTTGATACTTATTTTAGAATTTGAGCAAATTTACCAGAGACATCTGTATTGAAAAAATGATATTAATTAGCAGAGGGTATACTTCAAAATTATTTCTCTTCCTTGTGGAACATAAACTTTTGGGGTAATACAGAAGGAGTACAAGTTTGGTTGAGGAAGTGACTTTTCACCTGAAACATAAACACTTGTACAAGATAGCATATGATTTGGGACCAAAAAGAGTAATACAGATAAATGGTATTGTCAGACTAGAGAAGAGAAGGTCAATATGGGTTAGAATTGTCATGGGGATTTCCTAGCAAAATTTGACTTTTGAAGATAGGCTTTTGGGGATCTGAAAGAGTGTCCAAGAGAAAAGATTTTCACAGTGAGATAACCACATAAGCAGAGGCACACAGGTTGGAACGGACGGTAATGGAGTGGTGCGTGAGTAGAGTAGTGTGAGGGAGGTAGAGGGTTGAGGTGGAATAGATAAAATTGAAAGGGTGGAGTGGGCTAGATTCCAGAGGGCTGGACATGGCAGGCTGTGGCATTTGGTTCAGACTGTATCGGAGAGGAGCCATGGGAAGTTTCTGGGTAAGAGATTTATGTTATTAAGGCAGTATTTTAAGACCATTAACTATAAGCAGTGGTTTTGAAATTGTGTTGTGGGGCCTCCAGGAGTGGGGCCTGGGGCAAACAAGCAGTCTTGATTATCTTGGTCAGTGCTATATCCTTGGAGCCCGGGATAGAGCCTGGCACCCCATGGGAACTCAGAAATAATTGTTGGGTGAATGAATGGCACAGGTTTGGATCGCTCCCCACCATGTTTCAGTCAGGACAGATCCACACAACAGAAGGACAGCTTTTACATATTGTTTCCTTTTTTTTTTTTTTTGTGGGGAAGACCAGCCCTGAGCTAACATCCGTTGCCAATCCTCCCCTTTTGTTGCTGAGGAAGACTGGCCCTGGGCTAACATCTGTGCCCATCTTCCTCCGCTTTATATGGGACGCCGCCACGGCATGGCTGACAGGCAGTGCGTCGGCGGGCTCCCAGGATCCGAACTCGCGAACCCTGGGCTGCCAAGCGTGGACTAAACCGCTGCGCCACCAGGTGGCCCCCATATTGTTTCATTTTCATTGCAACAGTTTCATGCAAAAGCAGTATGAAACTCCTAACATAAGGAATTAGTGGAGGAGAGACTGGAGGAGGGGAAACCAGAAACCAGTTTGGAATCTATACTCTTAAGTCCTGAATTCGTTCAGACCTCAGAGTAGCTGTGTAGTGTATTAAAGAATACTGGTGTTTCAGAAGAATTAATGTTTTTGTTTTGACATACAAAAATGATGGCATTTTGTGCCATAAGATAGGCAGATGATCCTTTATGGCTTTAGGATGAAATCATGACTGGCAGTTAGTGGGCACTGAGTGTCTGCTCTTGCGTGTTTGGGGGAAGATGGAAGGAAAATGTTGGTAACATACACACTGATAGGGTTGATCATTGTGTTTTGGTAGGTTTTATAGTGCCGCACAGTTGGCTGGTTTTGATCCTTCTTTCACTGGAATAGTTTCTGGTCCTCAGAGTTTTTGGAAATTGGTGCTCAGGTTGGGCAGAGTTGCAATTGTGGATAGAAGCAGCCATCGTGTTTGTAAAATGCTTTTTTGAAGCTTTCTACACTCTTCCCAGGTGTCACTATTCTTATTTGTAGGTTTCCTCCTGACGGGTGGATCTAGAAACCTGGTGCTACTTCATTATAAAGTGATTTGTGTAATGCTGCTTTCTCTTTGGAAACTCTTAAATGGGTTTCTTTAGCGCCCAGTAGATGAAGCTGATAAAGGGCTATAGCTCTTTCCTTATCTCACTGAGACCCTAGGCAGTTTTCTTTTTTTTTGTGAGGAATACCAGCCCTGAGCTAACATCCGTTACCAATTCTCCTCTTTTTTGCTGAGGAAGACTGGCCCTGGGCTAACATCCGTGCCCATCTTCCTCTACTTTGTATGGGACGCCGCCACAGCACGGCTGAGAAGCAGTGTGTCAGCCGGTGCCCGGGATCTGAACCCGCAAATCCCGGGCTGCCAAAGCGCAAACTAAACCGCTGCTCCACCGGGCTGGCCCCCCTAGGCAGTTTTCTTAATCACTTGCATCCTCAGCTTTCTCTTTGGCAAAGCTAGGATGCTTCTGCTGAGACCCATTTCAGGACTGCAGTTAGAGGATTTTCAGGTGTGTAATTTGATATAGTCCCTGCATTTATCACGTTATGTCCCAGTAGGAATATAAGAATGGTGAGTATTGAAGTGGATTAATTTAAAATGTGTTTCTATAGATTTTGCCTTTTAAAAATGCTTATTAAATTAACTCAAAAAGTAACTGACTAAATAAATTCAGAAAATAGAAGGTGATTACTACTCTGGTCTACTATGGGTAAACAGATTTCTTCTTATGTACTATTTAAAAGATTTCTTCAAATTTTACAAGGTCAGACTTTGACCTGCAGAATGGGGGGAGGGGAGATGAGGGGCACTCGTGATGCAGAAGTTCCTAAAACTGAAAGTTCCTAAAACTGACCGTGAATCAGAATTAGTGGGGGGAGTGGAGGGTGGGTGGTGTTTGCTCAGAATGTAATTTCCAAGGCCTATCTCAAATATACTAAATTAGAATCTCCAGAGATGTGGTGTCAGCATCTGCATTTAAATATGTTTCCTAGGTTAGTGTAATGTAGGTAGCCCGAGGACCAGCATTTGGAACCGTTGATTCCAGTGGCTTCTCATCACAATTAGAATAAAATCAGAACTCCTTACCTCAGCTTACAGGGCTCTTTGTCATCTTGCCTTCATCTCTGGTCTCTTTCCCTTGTTTGTATCACCCTTCCCCTGGCTTACCATGCTTCAGCAGGCTGGTCTTCTTTCTGTTCCTAAAACAAGCCAAGCACTTTCGTACCATTGGGCCTTTGTTCTTGCTATTCCCTCTGCCTGGAATACCCTGCCCCTAGATATTTGTATGGATGATTCATTCTGGTCTTAGATCAAATGTCTCTTCCTCAAGAATGCCTCTTGACACCCCCCCCATCTGAAGTTGCCCCAACACCCCATCCCTCTCTGTCACATCACTGTTTTACGTTATTCATAGCGCTTGTCACTAACTGAAAAGATCGTGTGTATTTTTTGTCTTTCTCCTCTAGAATGTACACTGCATGGAGGCAGGGCCCTTGCTAGTCTTGTTCGCTCTTGTTTCTCCAACACCTGGAATAGAGCCTGGTCCCTGATAAACTTGGGAGATGCTTGTTTTGAGACAAGCCTGCCCTAGCCAGCCAGTGAGCTCATACAGTCATAGAATCCAGTCAAGGAAAGGACAGAAATTGCTCAGCTGATTGAGCTGTAGTCTTGTGGATACAGTCGTTTCCTATAATTCTCTTTTTCTTCCCTATTTAGCTGAGTCCACCTCAGGGCGAGGCCAGTGCCTGAAACGCATCCGATACCACGGCAGAGGTCACTTTGGGATCATGGAGAAGGTTTACTGCCATTATTTTGTGAAGTTGGTGGAAGGCCCCCCACCTCCACGTGAAGCACCAAAGACGGCAGTTACCCACGCCAAAGAGTATATTCAGGAGCTCCGGAACCGGACGGTCATTCACACTCTATGATGGGGGATTCAGATCCACAGTGTATATATTTTGCCATTTACTTCCTAAAAACAAACAAAAATTAAAGACAAGTGCTTTTTATGATTTGTCATCAGATTTTTACAATGTGAATATAACTGCTAGTTTTATATGAATATTTATAAGGCTTTGCCCATCTCTCTTGAGCCTTTGGATATATTTATGCATTTGCAACTTAGAAGGGGAAATCAGCTTTAAACATAGTAACAGACTATAATTCGGAAGACTTCTTTTGAGTGCCTTTTGAAGGGAATGTTAGCTTTCCAACTAGTGTCCTGCAGGTGGCAGTTTTGATACTGGACTTAAGTAGAATGTTATAGGAGAAGAAAGCTTGTCCTTATTTTGCTTGATTTTCTCTTGGTCCTGGGGAGCGGTGGGGGTGGAGGTGAGCATTGCTGCAAGTTGTTTCATTGCAGTATTTTAGGGCATTCTATGGTTTTGTTTTTCCTTTCACTGTTGGCATAGGCCAATAGGTGAGGGGTTATATTTTCCTTTACTGTTTTAGCAGTAACTTGAAATTACAGGAGTGTGTTAGATATATTAATCTAAAACTCCAAAAGCCCTTTAATTTAGAAGTTTTCTTCTAGTTAAAGACTTTTCATGTCTCCTTCCAACAGTGCTTTCTGTTGCTTGGATATGTTGTTTAGGATTGGTTAATTTTTCAGAGTGAATTCAATGGCAGAGAGGAGTTGAACCAATCTCAGCACTGCATCTAAAATAAGGCAGTAGGTGGCACTCACTTACCTCTTGTTAGCAGAAAATTGTTAGTTTTAGAGTGTTCAGCACTACTTGGCTCTCATTGATACGTGTCTTTTCTGTGACAAGAAGCACCCTGTCCACAGCCCTAGGCCAGTGTTACTCAAACTTTTGTATGCAGAGAAAGAACTGGGGTGCTTGCTTGTTAATGCAGACTTCTGGGTCTCGCCCCAGTGATTCTGATTCACTAGGTCTTCTGAGGGGCTAGTTCCAGAAATCTATGGGTTTTTTTTTTTTTTTGAGGAAGATTGGCCCTGAGCTAACATCTGTGCCACAGCATGGCTTCCTCTACTTTTTATATGTGGGATACTGCCACAGCATGGCTTGACGAGTGGTGCATAGGTCTGCACCCGGGATCTGAACCACAATCCCCGGGCCACTAAAGCAGAGCATGTGAACTTAACCACTATGCTGCTGGACTGGCCCCTTGAAATCTGTATTTTCAACAAGTACTTCCAGGTGATTCTGTTGTAGGGGAGCACACTTTGAGAACACTCCTCTGGTCAAATGAAGAATGTAGTTTTAGTGCTGTGTTTTAGGATGCATTAATAATAGCTACTATTTACTGAGATCTCATTATTTGCCGAGCCCTGTGCTAGTATTTTACATAACTCTTCACAACATCCTGCAAATGTTGGTCTTGTTTAGCCACTTTATAAAGAAAGAAACCAAAGCACACAAAATTTGATTAACTATCTCAGGGTCACACAGCATGTAAATATTGGAAGTGTGATTTTAAACTAGGTTTCTAAAGTACCTGGTTCTGCAGACCTGACGAATATACAGATGGATTTTTGTGCCTCTCCAGTTAACCTAATGCTTGGGTAAAAAGGCGAAGGGCTCAGTGGAGTAAGCTACTGAGGTTTAGGACAGATTCATTCTGGGTCCTAAGCTTTTGTAGCATGGAATCGAAATAACACCAGAGTGGTAAAAGGCGACCTTTGCTCTAGTCCTGGCATACACATTAACCAGAAAGACCCTGGGCAGGTCTCTTCCCTCCCAGGCCTCCATTTCACTCATCTGTGCAGCAAGAGGCTCATTGTTCTCTGTAGACCACCTTCTTCAGAACCACTTGAAGAACCTGTTTAAAAATGCAAATTCCTGGGCCCTACTCTCAGACTAAGTAAATAGGAATCTGGTGTAGGAGACCAGGGGACTTGAACTTTTAACAAATGCCCTGGTGGTCTGCATGCTGGAACATGACTGGACCAGAAGTTCTCTGTGCTCTCTTTGCTTCTTGATGCTCCATGATTCTTAGCCTCGGAGTTTTGACTTCCTCAGGTGTGACTAAAACAAGCCAGGTGGTGATGTGGACTCCATAACATTAAATTAGGTAAATGAAAGGTGCTGCTTCAATCAGGCTGTTAAAACTATTTTTGAAAGAGTTAAGGACAAAACAGACCTTGGATTTTAATGAAGAAATTTTGCTTGTGATCTAAAGTTAAGACTTCATTTGGAACTGCTGCTGGTGTGTTAAAAAAGGGCAATAATAGCTTACATGTAACCCTATGTACCTAGTACTATTTTAAGCACTTTATACAGTAGTCCTCCCTTATCTGTGGTTTCAATTTCTGCTGTTTCAGTTACCCGCGGTCAACCCTGGTCTGAAAATAGTAAATGGAAAATTCCAGAGCCAGCCCTGATGGTCTAGTGGTTCAAGTTTGGCACTCCCACTTTGGCGGCCCGGATTCGTTTTCTGGTTGCGGAACCACACCACCCGTCATTTGCCATGCTGTGATGATGGCTCACATAGAAGAAATAGAAGGACTTACAGCTAGGACATGCAACCATGAACTGGGGCTTTGGGGAGGGAAAAAAAGAAAAGAGGAAGATTGGCAACAGATATTAGCTCAGGGTGAATCTTTCCCTGTAAAAAAAAAGAAAAAAGAAAATTCCAGAAACAAACAATTTGTAAGTTTTAAATTGTGAGCCACTGTTCTAAGTAGAGTGATGAAATCTCACGTCCCTTTCTATTCTGCCTAGGACGTGAATCTTCCCTTTATCCAATGTATCCACGCTGTCTACACTACCCACCCGCTAGGCACTTAGTAGCCATCTTGATTATCAGATCGACTACCGTGGTATCGCAGTGCCTGTGTTCAGGTCACCCTTATTTTACTTCATAATGCCCCAAAGCGCAAGAGTAGTGATGCTGGCAATTCGGATGTGCCAAAGAGAAGCTGTAAAGTGCTTCCTTTAAGTGAAAAGGTGAAAGTTCTCAATAAGGAAAGAAAAAAAATCATATGCTGAGGTTACAAAGATTTACAGTAAGTTTTATTACAGTATATTATAATTCTATTTTATTATTAGTTATTAATCTCTTACTGTGCCTAATTTATAATTGAACTTTTATCATAGGTATGTGTATATAGGAAAAAACGTAGGATATCTGAGGCTCGGTACTATCCACGGTTTCAGGCATCCACTGGGGGTCTTGGAATGTATCCCCTGTGGATAAGGGGGGACTACTGTATACATGATGATCTCAATTAAAGAATCTTTCCCATTGTGACTGGTGCAGAGTACATCTGGTTAGTTTCCATGGCTGAGAGTGCTCTTTCTAACATAATGAACATTTTGATCCCCACTTGAAGTTTAACTTTACATGTTCAGAAACTGTCTATTAGTTATTTAATGGCAATCTCTGAATGCTTGTAATTTCCTTCGTTCTTTGTCGGAGAATTATGATAGATTTAACCTTTTTTTGTTGGAGTATAGCACATTCAGAAAGTGTACCAGTCACCACTATATAGCTCAGTAAATGATCAACTGGGGAACATGCCCAAGTAACCAGGTGAAGAAATAGAACCTGATAGCATCCCTGAAGTTCCCTTCATGTCCCCCAGTCACTACCCACCTCTCTTCCCAAAGGTAACTATTATCCTGACTTCTAACATATGAAGGATTTTTTAAAAAATGGTCAGCTTTTTTTTTTTAACTCAACATAATTTACTGGGCAACTGTTATATGCCTGGCATTGAGGATACAGGCAGTGAAAGAGGAAACAGTCCTGCCCCATGGAGCTCACACCAATGGGAAAGACAGACTGTAAATCAGTAATTGCAAGTGTTGTCTGTGCTGAGTGTTAGGAAAGTAGATGGATGGGGCTATGGGAGCAGACATCAGGGTGCCCTGAAAAATAGTGATTGGATTTTTGGGAAAGTATATTTCCTTAAACAGATACAATGAAAGAAAGGTAAAAGTGACAAATGTGTCTAAAGAGTTGTGTTATCAGAATGCAAAAACTCAGGTTTTGTTTTTAACAGTATGAACACTAGAACCACCTCATCCTTCCACAAGTTAAGGTGTATGTGGGATGTGTGATGTGGATGGGGAATATACTGTCTTTGGAGCTGACTCAGATTTACCAGACTTTATAAGGCTCCAGCTAAGCCCAAGGGGAAAGACATGTGGAGTGTACTGCAAACATTGCAAAATAAAATAGATGTGTTTTTCTGTCAGTGATGAAAAATAATTAGATTTTTTCCCATGTGTTTCATTTTAATACAGAGGATGTAATAACAATTTTAGTTGATTAAGAGGGGCTCAATCACGTGTGTGGGTTTAAAACAGGAACTGTTTTTGGAGTAGGTGAACTTCCAGACAGATTCCAAAGCAGGAGAAAGTTGCATAGGTGACATAACTAATACTTCCAAGAATGGGCACCTCTTCTTAAACCTCTGTCTCTGGTGTAACTGTCTAAAGTAATTTCTCTATGTGAGAGAGGTTCTAGACTTTATTCTTAAACCAGTCTACTGTGAATTCTGTTAATATGTAACTTAGGATATATCTGTTATGAAATCACAAGTATGTTGGATGGAAGAGAGGTAAGTGAATCATACTTGTGCTCTCAAGTAAAATATTTTTTATGTTTGCCCAATAGGGACTTAAAAGAGTTATTTTCACTTACAGCCCAAGGAGACTCATAAAAATTCCCCTCTGGAAAGTAAGGGATGGCAATATTAATATCAAACAAAGTGAAATTTAAGGAAAAGACATTAAATGAACCTAAAAGTGTTACTTAATGCACATATGGAGGAATACTTTCTGCAGTCAATTTGAGAAAATTTCTAAACCTTCTGAAGGTTATTTATAAGTTCTAGGTATTCATAGTGGACCCCAGGGTAAGAAATTCTGATTTGAATGATTAAGTTCATTTATCTATCTGACCACAGTTCTTTGTTCTTGACCTGTATCCATGCTCTTTGTAGTGTGATTTTGCAGCTCCTCTTATTAACAGGTGAAGGCTGTTCAGACCTCTTGAATTTGAGCTGACTTGGTGACTTCTTTAGTCAACAGAATGTGGCAGCAGTGACAGTTTACAGGTTTTCAGCCTAGGCCTTGCTTTCTTCCTCTTTCTTTTTTGGACCTGTGCTCCTGCCATGTAGAAAAGCCCAGGCTAACCTGCTGCAGGATGAGAGACCACATGGAAGAGAGCTGTGGGCCCCCAGCTTAGAGCCAGCCAACCCGAAACATGAGAGAGCACAGCCTCCTACCCACCCAAAAGCTGATTACAGAAGCGTGAATGAGCCCTGTTGAGACTAGAAAAACCACCACGAACTAGACAACAGACTCATGAAGAATAATAAATTCTTATTGTTTAAGCCACGGAGATTAGAGGTGGTTTGTTACATAGTAATAGCTGTGATAAATATTTCAAACTTTGTACCCTATAGAGAATATCTCCTTTTCAAATGGCTGTAAGAATTTCTAAAATTGATTCTAGGCTTATCATAAAGAAGACCTCAGTGGATTCTTCCAAATAAGAATTATGTAGACCACTTGTTAAAATTATACTGCCCTAAAATCAGAAATTTGTTCTTTTTAAGAAAGTTTAAACATAATCTACTTGATATTAGACACTCCTAATTCCTGGTTCTTTGAGAAAAAAAAATCATTGAAATGGACAGATCTTCTGAGTCCAGTCAAGAAATACAAATGAAAAAAGTTAGGTATGAGAAAAGGGCATGAAACATAGAAAATTAAGACTTCCATGTAGGAATGTGCTTGATCATACTGCCCACGTGGTTGACCTGGAACTACATCTCGCAGAATCCCCTTCTCTGTATGGTTCTGGGTTAGAACTGGCCAAAAGATGAACTTGAGTAATATTTAGGAGTTGAAAGTGATGCTCTCCCAATCATTTTGGCATCGTGGTATCTGTCACATGGTGCCTCGGTCTAAGACACCATGCGAATGCAGCAAGTGACCCATTCCAACATCTTGTAAGACTAAGCAAAAGGGAATTATTAAGGAATATTAGATAGCTCAAAGAATTTCTGAGTGGGCCCAAGAACTTTAAAGCTACATAACCAGGAACAATGCAACCAGGATGACAGCCAGAAAAAAACTCCCTCCTGCACAACAGGACTGTTGTAGTGGAAAGACCCATGACGTGGATTTGATACCAGGATTCCACTGTAGCTGCTCCAGACAGGCCAGATCCCTGTGTACTGTGCTTGCTTGAATATATACTCTCCCAGTCTGTGACCACTTTCTCACATTGTTCTCTTCCTTACCTAAATCTTGCATGGGTATAAGTGATGGGCAGAAATGTCAAATGACTGAACCTTAGCTGGGGGAGTATAGAAATGTACTTTTTAATTTTCCAGCCTCCTAAGGAAAGCATGTCAATGTCCTCCAGCCAGGGACCACTATGAATGCAATAGTAGTTGAACAAGTTGGGTTTACTACTTGTTGCAGCAAGGGAGAATACAAGCCATGGAGGACCGCGGGGAACCCTCAACAAGAGGGTGTTAGATAGAACCTATTATAGGATTTGGGCTTTGGTTGGGTGATGTGGCAGGGGGGTCTAAGGAAGCAAGGGTTTGCTCTAGACTGGATGCCATCAGAAAGCAGGGGTATGGGGAATTCTGTGATTATCTCAATAAATTTTATACATAGGGAGAGCAAACTGGAGTGAGAAAAAAGGCATAATTGGTAAGGAATCAACAGTCACTCACTTTAGCCAAGAGAGGGGGCTGTTTTGTTTTCTTCAGCGACCTTATTTTTGTCTGTGCTTAGACAGAATTATGGTGTGGACTTGCTTTATCTCACTGAGTCATGGTCTCAGAGTGACCTTGTCTGAGATGGTATTCTGTGCGATGGTTTATGTCCAACAGGAGAACAACATGGCCCAGCTGTGAGTGCCTGGCCAGCTTCCAAATGTCAGGGGCTGCCCTTTCCTCTTCTTTCTCAAGTACAAGCTAGAAGGGGATTGAAGTGGCGGTTGAGTAAGTGAATTTACTGTACCTACCTCACGTATCATCATACTTAATGGTGAAGTTCTGGTGTTTCCCACCAAAGTCAGGTATAAGTCAAGCATGCCCACTAACCATGGTCATTTCATATTTCCTGAAAGTTTAGTCAAAGTAGCAAGACAAAATGAAATAAGAGAAAAATCTTTGGAAAGGAGGAGACAAATTATTACTTGCATATAATTGTCCACCTAGGAACCCAAGAAAATCAACCGCAAAATTATTAGAAGTAAAGGGAGTTCAATAAATCAGTGGGTTACAAAACCAGTGTATAAAAATGAATGCTTATATTTAAATTGACAATCATCAGTGAGAAAGTATAATTTTAAAAGCGTTAAAATAGAGACTAAAATATAAAATACCCAGAAATAAACTGGACATAAGAAAAGTATGTGAAACCCATATAAATAGAACTGTAAAACTTCACTGAGGGACTTGAAGATTTAAATAAATGGCAGGGCATACCACATTCTTGGATGGCATAACTCAATAATTCAGCCATTTCAATTCTAATAAAAATGTCAAAAGTATTTTTTTTAACTAGACAATATAATTCTAAGGTCACCTGGGAAGCTTAATAAAAGGCTGAAGAATTTTTGGAAGATTGAGGGGTGACTTATACTGCTAGAAAGAAAGATTTATTATCAAAGCAGCATGATTCTTGTGTAAGAATAAAAATAGCCCCCAAACAGGCTCGAGTATACATAAGGTATAGGCTAAAGGTGGAATTTAAATGTTCCTATGCTTCTGCTTAGGATCTAGAAAGCTGCTAAGCACATTGCTCCTGCCCTAACAATGAGAAAATGACAGATAAAACTACAAAATCATCACTTTTGTTGAGTCCATGAGAAAGATGAGGTCGTGAGGCAACCAAGTAACCTAAATTCAAAAGAGAGACAAGGGGCCGCCCGGTGGCGCAGCGGTTTAGTCCGCGCTTGGCAGCCCGGGGTTCGCGAGTTCGGATCCCGGGCGCCCACCGATGCACTGCTCATCAGCCCTGCCGTGGCGGCGTCCCATATAAAGTGGAGGAAGATGGGCACGGATGTTAGCCCAGGGCCAGTCTTCCTCAGCAAAAAGAGGAGGATTGGCAACAGATGTTAGCTCAGGGCTGGTCTTCCCCACAGGAAAAAAAAAAAAAAGAGACAAGACCCTCCGAGGAGAGATGGCCTCGAGGAGAGATGGCCTCACAAATTGTCTCCTCTCGCAGAGCACAGGAAGCAGAGGCGCTGCCATGTTCAAACGGGTAGGAAGAAACCAGCTAGATTGTAACACACTATCAAGAGCCACATGTGGGTGTAAATCTGGAATAGCTGACGTAGTGGAGGGGTTCACATTCAGCTACAAACACTTTCACAGACTTCCACTGGGTGCTCACAAGAAATATTGGGGCAGGGCAGGAGACTGGCTTTCTGCGGCCCACCTCAGAGGTGGAGGCAGTGGGGAGGCATCAATTAATGGTTGTTGGGGACACAAAATGCTGGGTACTTCCCTGGAATCTTCTCTCTTAGGAATCAAAATCCTTATGCTGCTGGGGGTAGGGCAGCAAATGGGTAGTTGTCCACAGGGTTCAAAGTGATTGGTGGATGTGGGGCACAAAGCCCTGCCCGCTGCCCTGGATGGTAGACTAAAGCTTCAAGTCTCCGGGGTGGCCAAGTCTGTTAATCCCAGGGCAGACAGAGAGGCATTGCTCAATAGATGCATGAAAACCATTTGATAAAATTGAACATGCATTTGTGATAAAAACTCTCAGCAAACTAGAACTTCCTTAATCTCATAAAGGACATCTACGAAAAACCTATAGCTAACCATACTTACTGGTGGAAGATTGAATCCATAGACTGTGGTACATCCATACAATGGAATACTAATCAATAAAAGTGATGAATTACTGATGCAAGCAGCAATGTGGATGAATCTCAAAAGCATAATGCTAAGTGAAAGAAGCCAGACTCAGAAGGCGATGTACTGTATGATCATACTATGTTGATAGTCAGGAAAAGTCAAAACTATAGGGACAGAGAACAAATCTGTGGTTGCCAGGGGCTGGGGGTGGGAGTGGGGAATTGACTACAAAAGGACGCAAGCCAACTTTTTGGGATGATGGAAACATTCTATCTATACGTCTTGATTGTGGTGGTGACTACATGACTGTATGTGTTTGTCAAAATTCATAGAAATACACTCTTAAAAAGGATGAATTACATCTCAAGAAACCTGACTTAAAAAAAGATTCAGGAAGAAAGTATGGTGCTATAAACAGTGCTGAAATAATTGGGAAACCAACTGGGGAAGAGTAACTTGATTCCTCACATCATATCATAAGATAAATTCCAAATGGATTATAGATATGAATGAAAAGAAAACATTAAAAACTTAGAAATATGCAGAAAATATAGGTGATGAATATATAGGAAATAAAACATAAAGCAAAACAAGGAAGTGAAGACCTTAGCTGCCAGGATAGGGGTTACCAGGAGAGACAGGAGCGTGTCCTTGAGAAAGGGCGCACTGCAAGGATCTCTCTCTTTCCCTCCCTCCCTCCCTCCCCTCTCCTCTCCTTCTCTCCCTGTCCCCACTCTGTCTCAGTAATATGCATGAGAGTTACATGGACATTTGTTTTATGATTATTCATCACATTGTGCAGCCCTCTGTGTATGTGCCATATTTTATAATAGAAAAGAAAGGTAAAATTAGTGTCCAAATGTTTCCTAGATTTTACACATAGAGGATGTAGGCACAGAGACGCTAAGTCCATGGGTGAAGATGAACTTCTCCCATTTCCTGCTTCAGTTCATTCCCCGTCCAGTGCTCTACCAGCCAAAGCAGCCACATGATTTAGCATAAGTTAACAGGCTCTGAACCTTATAAACCAAGGCCAGTTTAAAAGAACCTAGGTCGCACATTTGAGTTGTTTCATAAAAATTGAACAAATATGGGTGAAATCTATCTGACTTGGAATGGAGAAAGCCTTTTTAAACAGCAAAGTAAAGGCAGAAATGATAAGGGAAAAGATTGATAGATTTGACTACTTCCACGTTAAAAATGACATACAAATTTTAAAACGTCAAAACAAAATGGAAAGACAGTATTCAACTGGGGAAAATGTTTTTAAAACATAGGTCAGATAAAGGGTTAACATTCTTGAAATACAAAGAGCCCTTAAAATCAATAAGACCAATATCCCAATAGCAAAACAGCCAAAGAATATGGATAGGCAGTTTTTAAGGGAAGAAGTACATATTGCTAATAAGCATTTAAAAATATTCATTCTCTCTAGTATTCAAGTAGTTGCACATTCAAAATGTGCACTTGTCACACACCAAATTGTCCATGATTAAAAAGAATGGAAACATCTAGTATTGGGAAGTTGTAGGGAAAAAACACTCGGAAGCACTTGGTTTCTAGCAGTTCAGCAATATTAACGAGAGCCTCAAAAATTGTGTATTCTTTGATTTAACAAGATACGCACAAAGATATTCATAATAGTGGTAATTGGAAATTATCTAAAACATTCCAGTGGCAAGAAACTGGCTAGGTTATGTTACCTTTGGATACCTGGGCATTTTCTAGCCAAATTGGCACCATTGTGTGACTTAGAAAAGAAGGCTCCTCATTCCAGGGAGACCTCACCCCATGCCAGGCACAGCTCGTGCAGTCAACAACTCGTACACTGGACACCTTGGCTGTGATGTACCCAATGTGATGCTGTACTGTGTACCCATTAAAACACTTTTTAGAATAATTTTGAATGACATAGGGATATGTTCATGATATGCTATTATTAATGACATAAAACGTGAAGTGCTAAAAATAGTTTCTGGCATGTAGTAATAGCTATTATTTAAAAGATAAGTCTTCAAGCATGTATAACATGAGCCCAATTTAAAAAAGAGTAAGTAATATATGCATAGAAAGAAAACCAGAAAAAAAAAAACCCGCTAGAAGGATATATACCAATATTTTAAGAGTATTACATCAGGCTGATAAAATTATAGGCAACTTTTATTTTTACTTTTTGTGTTTTTCTATACTTTTGATATTTTCTAGGTGAAATGTGTATTACCTGGGTAATAAGAAATGGCAGTAAAATAAAACATAAATCTCATATAGAGAACTGAGCAGAACCAGGTCAAGAATGCAGCTTACCCAGGAGAAACATGTGCTTTTGGCTAGTTTCATTAGCTTGAGTTTTTGCATAAAAGCTTAAGCCTCATAGATGGAAAGAAAAATCAGCGGAGAGCGGCTGTTTGGAATGATGTTCGGTGATGGTGGTGAAAATGTGACCACGTTAGAATGTTGAAATGAGATGAGGCTGTGTGACACAGGCCATCCTTGCTGCGCAGGTTGTAACCTGAGCAAAACTCTTCTGACCCAGCCTTGCTCATCACAGATGTTAAGGGTCCAAAGAAAGCTTGGCACAGGGCAGGAGACAGATGGAGAATGCAGTGGGAAGACTTGGTTAAGTCACAGAAGCAGAGGAAGCCTTGTACCCTCCACCCAGTGATTAAAGTGGGAGATAAGGAGAGAGCAGTCTTTTTGGAGCTTATGCTTAAGCCTAATGTGACTTTATGATGCGGCTAGTTACTTATTTATATCTGAGTTCCCTGTTCTGATAAGGTGTTGGGTGCAAAGTGAGAGTGTTAAATGTGGCATTTCCTTTAATGATTTGGTTTCCCTTAAGCCAACAGTGTGAATTATCTGTGTTAATGGAGAGGAAAGCCCAGGACTAAGTGAAATGTACAGACGTCCATATCCCTAAAACCTTAGCTTCATTTTTATTCCCCTCTCTACCTTCTTCTCTACTATTTTCCTCCACTGTTTACGACCCTCCAGTGACCTTTCAGAGGCTTCAGGACAAAGTTGAAACTTCATCTTGGCATAATACCCGCTTTTCATTCTAGCATCATCACTCATCACCTCGTATGCCAACCATGCCACACTAGCTTTAGTTTTCTGAACACGTATGGCGTGTTATTTCACGTCTCTGGGCATTTGAGTCTTGCTAGTATTATAAAATGCCTACTGTGTGCCAGGCACTGTGCTACATGTAGTAGCTTCCTCCCCATAACAATCCTATCTTGTAGCCTTGAGTATTGTCTCCATTTTGTAAATGAGAAACCCTAAGTTCAAAGAAATTAAATAATTTGCCTACAGTCACACAGCAAGTAAGTGGCAAAGCCAGAATTTGAGCCCAGCTTGTTTTTTTTTAAAAGCCATTTTATTGAGGTATGATTGACAACAAAAAACTAGATATTTAATGTATACAACTTGATGTGTTTGGAGATAAGTGTACATCTGTGAAACTATCATCGCTGTCAGTGCCATAAACTTATCCATCGCCTCCAAAAATTTCCTCCTGCCCCATGAACTCAGCTTTGACTCCAAAGCTTGAATTTTTTTTTTATTGTGGTAAAATATATACAACATAAAACTTACCATTTTAACCACTTTTAAGTGTATGCTTCTGTGGCATTAGGTACGTTTACATTGTTGTGCAACGATCACCACCATGCGTGCCGAGAACTTTTCATTTTTCCCAACTGAAAGTCGATACCCATCAAACAATAACTCTCCAGTTCTCCCTCCCCCCAGCCCCTGGCTACCTCCATTCTACTTTCTGTTTCTGTGAATTTGACCACTCTAGGTACCTCACATAAGTGGAATCATACAATATTTGTTCTTTTGTGATTGGATTATGTATTTGATTTAGCATAATGTCTTCAAGGTTCATCCATGCTGTAGCATATGTAGCATATCTAACCCTAACCCTAACCCTAAAGAAGAATATCTTTCCTTTTTAAGGCTGAGTAATATTTCATTGTATGCATATACCACATTTTGTTTATCCATTCACCCATGAATAGACACTTGGGTTGCTTCCACCTTTTGGCTATTGTGAATATTGCTGCTATGAACATGAATGTACAAATATCTGTTTGAGTCCCTGCTTTTACTTCTTTTGAGAGTTTGCACAGAAGTGGAATTGCTGGATCATGTGGTAATTCTGTGTTTTGTGACATGGACATGGTTGAAGATTGTAGGCCAATCATTTTGTAGAATCTCCCTCAATTTGGTCTTTTTTTTTTTTAATGCACAAGTTACTTTTGCTTTTGACTTTTTATTTATTTATTTATTTTTTTGAGGAAGATTGGCCCTGGGCTAACATCTGTTGCCAATCTTCCTCTTTTTTTTTCCTTTTTCTCCCCAAAGTCCTAGTACATAGTTGTGTATCATAGTTGTAGAGTTCTAGCTCTTCTATATGGGATGCCGCCTCAGCATGGCTTGATGAACGGTGAGTAGGTCTGTGCCCAGGATCCGAACCGGCGAACCCTGGGCTGCCAAAGCGGGATGTGCAAACTTAACCGCTATGCCACTGGGTCGGCCCCTCCCTCTATTTGGTCTTGACCTGTTTCTTCACACTTAGATTCAGGTTACATGTTTTGGCTGGAATGTCACAGATGCTGTGTTTTTTTTCCATCATACCCCATTGGGTGGCACATGATGGCTGTTTGGTTACTGGTGTTTTTAACTTCGGTCACTTATTATACTTGTGTTTGCTAGGTGTCTCTGCTGTAAAGTCTCTGTAATTAATAAGCCTCTTGTGAGGAGATATTTACTTTGAGACTATGTAAATATCTCTCTCCTCATCAAGCTCTCACCCACTAGAGTTTAGCATCCACTGGTATTTTTTGATCCAATTTTTACTATGATCATTACCAAATGGTGATTTGATAATACTGTCATCATTTTTTCCATATTTATTAGTTATCTTTCTACTATAAAGAAGAGGTTTTTCTTATTTATTTCAGTCAGTATGGATTCATGGATACTTTATTCAGTGGATTATAATCTGTTACTATCATTATTTTAATGCTCAAAATTTCCCAGATTTGTCCAGTGGGAGCCACTTCAGGTCGGTTCCCTTGTCCTTTTGACATTTTGTCATCATTGTTTGAGCACTTCCTTACTTTATAACACAAAAAGATGGTCCAGGCTCATCTTATTTTTTCCCTGCATTCAAGAGAGCATATTTCTTTGTAGAAATAAGGCCACTCCTAAATGTTTAAAACACAAAAACAGTGTTACCAGGCTGCTTCATGTGCATCCACCACCATCTAGCCATGCGGGCTTGAGGTTTCATCCCTGGTTTGTTACCGGATTCGTTAGGCGTCAACCCCAACAGAGGACGTGTGCATTTTATAGCCAATTAAATACTAGCTGTAAACTTGCGCATCCTGAGGGGGCACAGAAAGGAGCTAGCCCGATCTGTGCTGAAGGATGGTTTGATTTCCACCTCTCAGATACTCCAGGGCCTGCCAGCCTGGGAGCTCTGTTTAGAGAGAAAACAGTTTTTACATATTTCTCTTTAACGGTAATAGAAGTGAAACTATTGTGAAAAGACACTAGGTTTAGACTACACCATATGGCACTGAGAGGCATTCATCACTACAGCTTCTAACGGCTGAACTCAAAATAGCCCATTTTTCTGCCTTGATGGAGAATTAGCCTCTGACTGCCAGGAAACACCCATTGCAGCAGCTCTTCAGCCATGTAATTTAAAATAATTACTAATTAAGTGAGAATAAAATAGAGTCCATAATAACAATAATAATCACTGTAGCATTGGTCATTACTCAAGTTACTGTTTGTTGGAGCATTACCTAGGGGATGATGGCTTGCCAAAGGGAGGAAGAACCGCGAGGGAGCCTGTGGCTTCATTATTACTGCTGAGGTAAGGAATCGGGGCTGCTCTGGGGTGCTTGGCAGCTCCAGACCTGATTTTATTTTCCATCTATATTGCTGATCTCATGTTGTTTGAAGGAATTTGTTCACTAATACAGCAGGCGGCATGCCATTGAAAAACCAAGGAACAGGCACAGCTGTGTGGCTCTTGTCAATGGATTTATATCATCACAGGAAACAACTCAAGCAATTACCTTGTCTGCAACAAGCGTCACTCTTATCCCCATCTCGGGAAAAGCAAGGCCCTTTTGCAAGAGGGCCTTTGAGTGTGTGTGTCCAACACCAGGTGGTTGTGAGCGGGTATGTGGGATAGCGTGGGTGGGGGAGGTTTCAGATCACTTGCAGAGGCCTGCCTGGGTGTCTAAGAAAGGGAAAGGTGGAGGCTGTCTGGGTTAAAGGCTGCGTTTCTGCTTCTCATTGTTTGTATGACCTAAAAGAACTTGTGTTCCTTTATTTATTCATTCATCGGACAAATGAGGACCTGCTATGTGCCAGAGAGCATGCTAGGTGCTGGGGATATTGCTCAAGGCAGACCCGGGTCCTGACCTCGGGGATCTGACTGTCTCCTGGGTAGGGAGGAATATACAAACATAGAAGTGTAAAAGTGCCAGAGAGCGCTTGAGAGGAGAACAGAGGGACTCGGCAATGTGACATCCGTGAACCCTTTGAAGAAGTGCCGTTTATGCTGAGGTCTGAAGTCAAATGAGGGTTTGGCCAGGCAAATGATGAGGGGAGAATGTTCCAGGCAAAGGCCCTGCATGAATGGAACCTCGTCAGTTTGAGGAACTAGCGGAAGTACAGAGTGTACGGAGAAGCACAGAAGTGCAGAGTGAGAGAGAATGCGGCACAAGGAGACGTTGGAAAGGTTGACTGGCTCCAGAGAGAGGAGTCCAGGTTTGATTCAAGTGCAATGTGAAGCTTCGAAGCCGAGGAGTGACAAGACCCAGTTTATGTCTGTAAAGGCTCAGTCTGGTTGTGGGTGGAGAATGGCCTGGAGGGGACAGGGCCTGAGCTGATACTGGGAAACCAGGTAAGAGGTCATTTGAGAATTCAGAAAGAGATGACAGTCACTTAGGGAGATGGCAGGGCATGAGAAGACGTAGACTGATTGGACATTCATTTAGGCAGTAGAGTTGACTAGGGCTGGTCAGGAGGGGGGAGGTATCAGGGCTGGTTCCCAGGTCTCTGGCTTGAGCAGCTGGATGAATGGATGTCCTGTATACTCAGGTGGGAAATATCAGAGGACTACTCTATCTGGGGGTTGAAATATTCAGATTTTTTTTATATTGTGGCAATATATATATATATATATATAAAATGATATATATATCTGATATATATATATATATATATCAGCAAACTTACCATTTTAACCTTTTTTTTCCACTGAGGAAGATTTGCTATGAGCTACCATCTGTGCCAGTCTTCCTCTATTTTGTATGTGGGTTGCCACCACAGCATGGGTGATGGGTGGTGCAGTCTCACACCTGGGATTGGAACCCGCGAACCCAGGCTGATGAAGTGGAACATGCCAAACTTAACCACTACGCCACAGAGCTGGCCCCTTACCCATGTTTAAATGTACACTTTTATGGCATTAAGTACATTCACATTGTTGTGCCACCATCACCACTCTCTGTCTCCAGAACTTTTTCATCCTCCGCATCTGAAACTCTGTACCTATTAAAGACTAATTCCATGTTGCCCCCCATCCCCAGCTCCTGGCAACCACCATTCTACTTCTATCTCTATGAATTTGACTGCTCTAGGTACCTCATATAATCAAACAATATTTGTCCTTTTGTGACTGGCTTATAACACTCAGCATAATGTCTTCAAGGTTCATTCATGCTGGAGCATGCATCAGAATTTCCTTTTCAAGGCTGAATAATATTTCATTGTATGTATATACCACATTTTATTCATTCATTTATCTATTGATGGACATTTGGGTTGCCTCCACCTTTGGCTATTGTGAAAAATGCTGTTTTGAACTTGGGTGTTCAAATATCTGTTTGAAGCCTTGCTTTCACTTCTTTTGGGTATATACCCAGAAGTGGAATTGCTGGATCATATGGTAATTCTCTGTTTAATGTTTTGAGGAGCCATCAAACTCTTTTCCACAGTGGCTGCACCATTTTACATTCCCACCCACAGTGCACAAGGGTTCCAATTTCTCCACATTCTTACCAACACTTGTTATTTATTTATTTATTTTAATTGCCATCCTAGTGGGAGTGAAGTGGTATCTCATTGTGGCAAAACATTCAGATTTTTAGGTGAGAGATATTCACGTGGCACTGTCGAGTAAATGGTTGGCTATACGAGGCTGGATTTCCAAAGAGAGGTCTTTTGGCCCACAGGTCAGTTCAAATCCCGCTGATCAAGGTGTGTGGCTCTTGTAAAAGCCTCATCGTTGTGGACCTTCTGTGTTAGTTCTTAAGGCGTCCTCCCCTGCCAATGTGCCTGCTATTTGAGGATGTGAGCATCTGGGCATTTGGGTTCACTTCAGGTAAACAGATTATGTTTTGTACCTGGTTCTCTCCTTTCTAATCCATATTGCAGCTACAGTGGAAACCAACCAAGAATAACTAAATATAAGCTGCAAATAAGCTCTTCAGAAAGAGGGAATTTATTGTCATGGCTTTGGAGGGTATATCTGGCTGAAATCAGATAGGTTTGATGATCTTTTAAAGTGAATGGAAGGCATTTTTGTTTGTTTTTCCTTTTTTTTTAACAAAGAAAATGCAGCTTTAAAGTGTTTTTCAATCTCTCTCAGCTCCCTTTCATTCTCTGATTTCTTTACTCTTAATGGGATAATATAAACCAGTTTTCTGTCATCTATTATTCATCAAAGCTGTCGATTTATCCTGAACAGAGCGAAGGCAAGGATGTTATTAAAATAAAACAACTTCCAATTGCGCTGCTAATAAATGCTGAAATGCATCCACTTTCCTCCTATTGATTATTTCCTGCCGACAAAGGCAGCACGAGCTTGTACCACATGCCGCCCCTTGGAAATGAAAGATTTAATTAGATAAAAACCGAATGAGCTGGAAGATCTACTGCACTCGGCCATCTAACGATTGTTATTCATAATTGGCTGTTTGAAATGTCCCTGCTTCTTGAGCCTTTTTCACTTAAAAAATTCCCTACAGTGCATTAAGATGAACACAGTCGTTAGTAAATTTTCCCCTGTGCATTTTCCAAGCTCAAGGTTGTGGGCTAGAATGAGCCCTGTCAGGCCGTAAATCAGGTGTAATAGAACATCTTGAAATTGAGAATTAGCAAGCAAGAGCAGGGAGACAGCAGTGTCTTCCCCATTTCAGGCCCATCTGCAAATGCTGAAGGTGGGAAAAGAGGGGCTGAGGGGGAGGATGTGAGAAGAGGTCCATAAACTCAGAGAGTGGAATTCTTTAGCCCTCACTCGCTCTGTAAGTGTGTGCACGTAGAGTTTAATGTCTGGTAAATGCACTGATACTTAGCAATGAAAGTGTATTAAAAAGTTGGTATTCACTTTGCCAGGAATGTTTCAAGCACATGGCCTGCTTTTTAAGACACAGTAGGGAAAAGAGAGTTGGACAGGAATCATTGCCCATGGCAGCCACGTGGCAGAGTTTCCTTCTTGGAACCTCGAGCAAGTTGTTAACATTTGAAGGCTTCAGCTTCCTGATTTGCACAATGGGAATAATAATTTCCATAATAATTTGCACTATTTCATCAGTTTGTTATGAGAATTAAATGAGATAATGTAGACAAAGCTTTTAGCCCAGTGACCGGGCACACAGTACACACTAAATGGGTGTCAGCTGTTAGCAATACTGATTCACCTTCCACATCTACAAGGCCCTGAAGGGAAGACGTCATTTCTTCTATTTCCCATAGCATCTTGCCCAGTGCCTAACTCCCTGCTCTCAATAAAAATATTTGTCTGAATTAAAATAAGTGTCAATCCCTCAAGATTCTTACAGATTCAGAAGGGAGTTGGCAGTCATTTAACAAGTGTGTATTTAACATCTTAAATTGTTTTTAAAATAATATTTTGTTTTTCCGATTACAAAAGAAGTAACAGCTCTTCCTTGGCAGAGGCAGTGAGGGGAGGGCAGACGCCCTGGCTGCATGTTCCTGCTTCCTCACCAACAAAGAGATTGGACTGTCTGAGGAGTAGATGAGTTAAGACACATACAACACTTGCAACAGCACACAATATGTGCTCAATAAATACTAACTAGTATTTAATAAAATACAGTAAAAAAAACAACTAAAAGATCACTGATTCTCACAACCCCGAGATAACCTCTAATAAGTACTCATTGCAAGTGTGCTGTGTGACGAACATAGAGCTAGGCATTGTGGGGCTTCTGGTCAGAGCCCATTTACTGAACCCATGTTGACCTCGGGCACTGCACTCAGTGCCTGGCACTTGTTATCTCATTTAATTCACACAACAGTCTTATGAGGTGGGCAATATTATGATCCCCTTTTATGAAATGAGAAAACAAGTTCAGTGACGTTAGTTCACTTCCCAGGTCACGTAGATGGTAAGTGATGGAGCTAAGATTCCAACACAGGTCTCTTTGGTTCCAACTTAACCTTTAAGCTGCCCTACCGTGAGAAGCCCAATACTGAAGTGAGACCGGGCAGCCCATATGAAAGAGATGAGCCTGGTCTAAGTGAAGTGGAAGAGGTGATGGAGGACGAGAAAACGGGCTATTATAATTTGCTCCATGCTACGACTGTGACTCTTCTAATTAGGCCTCAGACTCTTTCTCAACATGGTGATTTGGACATCAGAGCAAAGCTGGTGCAGGAGATGAAGCCCTTCTGCATCCCTAGCACAATGCTGCCTATTCAACAGGGACTCAAGCAACCCAGGTGGGTGTTTCCAGGAAGGCTTTGTTGACCCTACCTGTTTGGGCCCAATCCTTTGTGTCATACTGCACTGAGTTTGTGCTGCACTCAAATCCCAGGCTAAACATTTTTTCTTTAACATCTGGTCCCTTGTAGTCTCCACTTCTGTATTAAAACACTGTGGTGTGTTAGTTCTTGTTTCTCAAGTGTAATGTGGAGTCAAGTGGAACAAATAAACAACGTCAATGAGAATATCTTTTGCGGACACTGACAGGACTTATCCATCTTGAAACGAAGAGCTAAAGGATGCATAAATGTGTAATTTTTCTTTGCATGTTATTGTAACCACTGAACACCTTTGGTCCCTGAGCAAATTAATTGTCACAAAATGAGAGTAAATGACACACAGTCTGTATTGAGCTGCTGTCTGTTGGATCAGCCACCCCTCGGCATAGTATCACGGAAGTGGCAGGCCTCTGCAGTGGAGTCACGTGGGCAGCTGTACTGGATGAAAACACTCCTTGGAAAACTCAGGGCACTGATCTTCTAGCTTGAGGTTGGTTCTTGGCATGTTTGTGGAGTGATGGTTCCCTCTCCCTTGTGGAGGAGGTCCAGAGCTGGACTCAGAAGTCCCAATGTTGAGGCTAGTTTCTCCAGTCCCCAACTGTGTGACTTTTATAAGTCACAACCTCTCTGAGCTTTATTTGGTTCATGTGCACAATAGAGTTGTAGCTAATAAAAATATATAAATATAATTTTTATTTTTAATTGTGGTAAAATACACATAACAAAATTTACCATCTTAACCATTTTTAAGTGCCCAGTTCAGGATGCTAATAAATTATATTTCAATATAATTATAATGTTACCAGTATTACCACCTTGCCCAGTAGAATTGTTGTGAGGATCAAATGAGAGAAAAGGATGTGAAGATGCTTCCTAAACTATAAAGTGCTTTGCAGATATCAGGGGCTCCTGTTAGCACAACCCCATCCCCTCTCTGGGCTCTGTTTCCCCATCAGGGGCTTGGACATGAGATCCCTTTAGTCCAAACATTCTGTGGAAACATTACTTCCACCCAGCAGAGGTTTCCATGTCAATAGGGAGTCAAGCCTTATGCTAAAAGGCTGTTTTCTCTAGCGAAACATCAGCATCACGCACACAGAGGTTTTGTCACTTTTCTTGTTACCCTGTGGAGGAAGCCATTGGTAAAGTCTGTCTGGCCTGTTGGTGACCCTGATATATCTGTATATGTATATGTAGATCTATATCTCTATAATCTATATCCATATTCATATCTATCTTCTATTGGTTTATTTATTCAAAAATATATATCCAGTACCTCCTCATCGCCCAGGCACCATTTGAGGTGCTGGGGATACAGCAGTGAAGAAGAGAGACAAATTCCCCGCCCTCATGGAGCTTACCTTTCAGTGGGGAAGGCAGATGATAACCTGGTAGATCTGTAATATCAAGTAGGAAGTGATAGATGCTATAAAGAGAAACAATGCCAGGCCAGGAGCTGGAGGGTGACAGGGGCTTCTTTTTTAGATGGAGTGGTCAGGGAAGGCCTCCCTAGAGAGGTGACATTGGAGCAGAGAGCTGCACGAAGGGAGAGGACCTGTCACGTGAAGGCGTGGGGAAGCGCGCTCCAGGCAGCGAGAGGAAAGAGACCACGAGGCTCCTCCCTGCCCTGTGGCTGCGTCAGTGGTGGCCCCAGTGCAGAAGGACTTTGGGTTCTTTCTCTTCTCCCTGGGTTTCCATAGATGAGAGTATTTCCGGAGCCCAGAGCTTTGTGTTATGGGACTCTGAAGTGTCTCCAGGCAGCTGGGAATCTGTGGGGAGAACTGAAAATCTTATTGGCTAATTCTACCTTGTGAATATGCCTCACTTTGAGCCCCTCTCCTCAGAGGCCGAGAGGGCACACGGCCTCTGCTGGCAGCTGAATTCCTTCAGCCCCACCCTGGTGCTTTGAAACCACCAGGGCTTTCAAGAGCTGCTGATAGAGGACAAAGATGCCAAATTCCTTCAAAACAGGGCTGTGAAATTTGGTAAAGAGGGGACAACCCTGTTAGTGAGGAGAAGAGGACATAAACATTTATTGAGGTTTTCTGATGTACCAGGCACCCAAATTACCATAATTCATTTATAATTTTGCATTTGTTCAGATCTTGGCTTAGCTGCTTTAATGAAGAACAAGATAACAGAGGCTTTACTGAGGTGGAAGGTAGCTTTTCTCTCATGTACGAGTCTGAGCTAGTAGGTGGACCTGGAGAGTGAGGCAACACTGTTCCATCACATCAGCCCAGGGCCTGGGCTCCTTTCAATCTCTTGCTCCGCCACATCCCAGAGTGCTGCCCTGGTCCACAGGGTCAAAGATGACCCACATCATCCTATGTGACTGTGTTGCAGCCAGCAGGAAGGGGAAGGGAGGTGAGGACATGCCTCTGACTTTGAAGGATGTGACCTTGGAGTTGTAGATATTACTTTCTCTTATGCTCCATTGACCGTAGAGTTGCTAGATTTAGCAAACAAAAATACAGGACACCCAGTTAAATTTGAATTTCAGATAAACAATCTTTTTGTTTTCTGAATGGGGCATACTTATACTAAAACAATTATTAGACTTTTAATTTGGGACATAGTTATACTAAAAAATTATTGGTTGTGTTTTATTCAAATTTAACTGGGTGTCCTGTATTTTATCTGGCAACCCTAATCGGCCAGGACCTAGTCACATGGACACATCTAACTGTAAGAGAGTCTGCAAAATCCAGCCTTTAGGTGGGTGGTAACGTGTCCAACTACAACCTGGGGTTTCAATTACTAAAAGGAAGAAGGGGAGAATGGATACTGGGGACCAGAAGCAGTCTTTGCCAAAACTTACATGGTCTCCTTCATTCATTCATTCTACTAATATTTATTAGCCACCTACTGTATGACAAGTATTGGATAAATAAGATAGACAAAGCTCCTACTGCCACAGAGCTTATATTTTGGGGGAAGAGACAGACAATAACAATTTAAACACGTGTAGAATTTCAAGTAGTAATAAATGTTCTAAAGAAAAATGAGACAGGTAAGGTTCTCGACTTTACTAGGGAAGCTGCTTTTCAAATGGGGAGACTAGGGGAGGCTTCTCTGGAGAAAGGACATTGAGTAGACACCTGAGTGAAGTGAGGGAGGGAGTGTGTGAAACTCTGGGGAAGAGCGTGTGGCCAGAAGGACCAGCTAGTGCAAAGACCAATGACCTTGGTGCATTTCAGGACGGAGAAGGCGGCCCACGTGGTTGGCATGGAGGGATCAAGGCGGCGAGTGTAGGGGAAGAAGGCAGGGGAGGGCCTTGAAGGCCACCACAGAGTTTTTTAAATTCTAGGAATGATGAGATGCCCCTGAAGGGTTTTGAGCAAGACAGTTAACATGATTTAATTTACATTTTAAAAAGATCACTGTACCCACTGGGTAGACACGAGCTGGAGGGAGCAGGAGCGGAAGAAGGGGGATGAGTGAGGTAGCTTCTGCAGGGGACTGGGCTTGGATAGGGAGGAGAGAGTGAGAAGTGGTGGGATTCAGGATGTCTTCTAATATCATCCTCTTCTTACGGATGAGGGAGGCCCAGAGAGCCAGCACCGGATTCTAGGTCTGTGTGCTGGGAGCGCTCGGCTGGGGGGAGGTGAGGAGCCGAGCTGGGGGAGGAATGTCTTGCAGCTTTGAAAGATGCAGGAGTTGTTCAGCCTTTGATTCTGACATTGCAGCAGGAGCAAGAGGGAGGAGAACCGAGGATGAAGAAGGCACTTTCTCCCCTTCCTCCTGCATTCTTCCCAAGCATTGCCTGCCTGAGACTCTGGATCTAAGGTAGTCTTATTTGTTATTGGCTTCCTTAGAATAAAATCCTGTTTCCTCTTTCATGAAAAAAATAAAAACAGTACATGTTGTTGGAAGTTGGCAGCTGTGACACCAATAGCAATGTAAACTCCAGAAAGAGGGAGGTGACGTATTCTTTGTGATCCTCAGGCCCCTGGGTTGTAGAGGCAACAGGCTTTGGAATCAGTCACACCTGGTCCTGAATCTCATTCACCAGCTGAGCCTTGGTTTTTTGCATCCGCAAAGTGGGACCACACACAGCTGCTCCACCTAATTGCTGAGAGCACTAAAAGAGAAAATGTGCCGGAAACTAGCAGCATCCAATAAATGTGATTCATTTTATGATTCTGTGATGGGCTCCAGCTTGCTGTTAGCACTGTTCTTTATCTTTCCACCAGTTCCCTGCCTGACCCTAATCCTACCGTCGTTCCCACCCCCTTCTTTTGCTTGCTTCTATCCTGTTGTGATGTCTAGAGCCTCACATAATGTGGCCTTGTTGAAAATGGAATGAAAAGCAGAGGAAAAATGCCAGCAGGAGGGGGTCAGGAACTATGGAAGGCCCTTCCATTAGCCTGTTTTCTAGAATTGGAATATGAAATATTCATTTAAGTCAAGTGAAAGACATTACAGACTAGATGTTCTCACTTAGTCCCAGAAGCACACTGCTGCTAAGAAACAAATTAGGAATGCAAGTTTCCCTAGGTGCTGTAAAGGTGTGTGTTGCTGGTGGAGCTGGTCTTTCCCTATGGGTGAGTCAGTCTCTCTCTGAAGCACAAATGCAGATGTAAATGATCACCGCTTCTGATGAGGCAGTCAGAGACCATATCAGAATTTGGGAAAGGTATTGGAAGTTCTGTTTATTTGAATCATGCATAAATGCACTCTGCAACATGTCCAGCTGCTGTTGAGGGTGGGAAGCAGGGAACAGATCTTTCTGTAGTAGATTTCAAATGTAGATCAGCTGGCCAGAGTGATCGGTTACCCTGGAAGAAAAGACTCAGCTGTGGACTCATAGCAGGAAGAGCCCTTAGAAACCCAGGGCAACTGTTCTTTTTACAGATAAGGATACTGAAGTCCAGAGAGGGTTGCTTACTTGCCCAAAGTCACACAGCTTAGCTCAAAAGTAAAGTATGGAAGAACTTTGGTGGGCTTTGGGTTCAGAGAGTGTTGGGTTCAAGTCCTGAATATATCACTATATTCCTTAGGTAAGTTACTTAATTTTCTAAAGCTTTAATTTCCTCACTTGTGAGATGGAGCTAATAGTTCCTACTTCATAGGGTGAATATGAGGATTAACAAGAAAATTTATATAAAATAGTTGGCACAATGCTTGGCACTTAGTAAGTGCTCGGTAAATATTGGTATTTTATTGTGTTGATGATGATATATTTTGGGGGTCCCAGGAACTGACAATAGGAGAATCTTTCTATTGTTAACTTGCCACTGGCCTCTGGTTTGGTCCTTATTAGACAACGTGGTGAGTTGAATTGTGTTACCCCAAAAGATATGTTAAAGTATTAACTTTCAGCACCTGTGAACATGACCTTATTTGGAAATAGGATCTTTGCCGATGTAATCAAGTTAAGATGAGGTCATACTGGATTATGGTGGACCCTAATCCAACTAGTGTTCTTATAAGAAGAGAGACATTTGTACACAGACACACAGGGAGAATAATGTGTGAAGACAGAGGCAGAGACTGGAGTGATGCTACCACAAACCAAGGAATGTCAAGGGTTACTAGCAACCACCAGAAGCCAGAAGAGGCAAAGAGGATTCTTCCCTAGAGGTGCTGGAGGGAGCATAGCCCTGCCAACACCTTGATTTTGGATTTCTAGCCTCCAGAACTGTAAGACAACAAGTTTATGTTGTTTTCATCCAGTTTGTGGTAATTTGTTATGGCAGCCCTAGCACACTAATAAGAGGCTATCAGGGTGTGGGGGTGTTCTGGGCTCCCATTTAAGCATCTAAGGTTATGGTTGTTAGCTATAGAACATTCATTTCCTTATTTATGAGTAATAACCTCCCAAAGATCCTGGGTATTTGCCTACTGATCTAGTGATGCTGGAGGGGGGTGTGTGTGTGGGTAGTGGGGGGAACACAAGTACCACGATTAATGACAGCCAGGAGTCTTCACAATCATGAATGGATATCCAGGATAACAGGAGGCCAAGAGCACACTCGGAAAAGACAGGATGGGACATGGCAGGACAGAGGGCAATGGCTGCTGTCTCTTTTGTCCCAGTTCTGTTAAGTCTCCCTCCTTCCCCTTCCCTGTCATGTGAATATAGGTAGTTTTCTCGTTGGGCTGAGACACAGAGAAATTGTAACAGACTTGGGAAATCGTTGGGATTTATACGCCCTCGGTGAATGCCTCCTTCTTCGAGTCAGGTGAGGACGAGGAGAATATTGCGAGGGATACGCCGTGTGCCCGTACAATTTCCCAGACAGCCAGGTGGTCTCTGTCTTAATTCACGTTTCTGCAGGATGGTCCTCAAAGACGTAGAAGTCCTTTTTTCAGTACAGAATCCCTCCATCCCCTGTTGACCTCAGCGGTCCTGCCTCCCCATCAGTCATTCCTTCTCTGCCTCTCCCACTCTGCACTCTGGAAGTATAATTTTGGGCAGCTCTGAAGTTCTCCTCTGCCTTCTCCAACCAGAAGGGAAAACATTCACAGACAGGAGTGATAATTCAGGCTCCCTGCTCCCTGCCATAGCTGCTACGGGAAGTACTAGAATCCGTCTCAAAAGAAGAGATAATGCATGAGGAGGATGTGCGCAGTTTTCAGAGCTCGTATGCCAAGGGTGAAGGCTGGGGGGGTGGTGGAGATGGAGGTGGAGGTGACAGTTCAGCTGTGTGCTCAGTGACTGAGGACTCCTGTGGGAGCCCAGGCTCAAAGTCGCCATTTGGACTGCTGGACGCCAATCAAAATCAGTGCCATTTTGGTCTTGACCCTCTTGAGCCAAAAGAAAAAGGGTCGAATCATTGGATTTCCTAGGTCATCTGCTCAGGAGGAGGCGCAACCCCTAGCTCATTGGTTGGGAAGGGTTTTCAGAGTGAATGCAAAAGGGCCGGTTGGGGGAGAAGGTGGGCAGCCAGTCAAGGGGACAAGAGCCAAGAGGCAGTACAATGGCAAAGTAGGAAGTTGGGTGGGCAGTGGAGGGAGAATTCTCTCCACCCTGTGCTGTGGGAACTGCTCCCTATCTGCAAAGTGAATGAGTTGGGAGAGATGCCACGCCCCATGAGAAATCTCCTGCAGCTGATTCCATTTATATGAAATACTCAGAATAGGTAAATCCATGGGGACAGAAGGCAGATGAGTGATTGACAGAGGCTGGGGAGAGGGGGAATGGGGAGTGACTGCTTCATAGGGTGTCCTTTATAAAATGTTCTGGAACTAGATAGAGGTGATGGTTGCACAACATTGTCAGTGTGCTAAATGCCACTGAACTGTACAATTTAAAATAGTTTTATGTTATGTGATTTTTACCTCAAAAAACAGAAGCCAAAAATAAACAACACGCCCCCATCCCAGGTCCCTTTAAACCACACTGCTGCTGTCCAGGTGGCCTCTGGAAAGATAAAGACTGGCTGGGCTCTGAGCCTGGTGGACTTACCTGGACTGAGGGCTGTGGGAGAGTGGGGGTCCTCGCTCCCTCTGGCCTGGCCGTCTCCTCACCCTTCCTGAGAGGAGCCCAGAGGGCTGCCTGCGCCGATGCTGAGAGGTTAAGAGAGCGTTTCAGGGCCCTTCATCTAGGCGTGAATCCTGACCTGGCCCTTACTGACAGTGTGAATCTGCATGTTACAGAACGTCTCTGCACCTCAGTTTCCTGCCTTGTAAAATGCGGGTGACTACAGCTACCTCATTGGGTTTTTGTTAGCTTGAACTAAGTGTGTAAAGCATTTAACACAGTGCAGGACCCATTATTACCACTCAGTAAACACTGGTGGCTATTATAAATAATAATTCTTTTATCTGTCCTATCTGTGTGAGCATAGTATTGATCGCCAAGATCCAGAAGTAGCAAGAAGTTTGGCCTTCAGCTAAGTTCTCTAAACAGAACCCCAAACCCCAACAGCCTGCTTGCGGGATGGGGAGAGAAGAGATTCAGCAACAGTGGGGGGTATTATTGTCTGAGCTGTGGCTTTGAAGTGGTTGGATAAAGAGCATCCTTCTTCCCTGAGTCCTGAACCAATGAAAAATTAAGACAAAACCTAAGGAGACTGGTGACCAAAATATCACCTTTATATCAATCAAACTGAGTTTGGAGATTAAAGGGACTCTTATTGCTGAGCCCAGAATGAGCCTCCTCTCTGTCCTAGACAAAGCTGGGTCACGCAGAGCTGCCCGGACTGGCCTGCCCCTGTGAAACTTACCAGCGGGAAGGAACGGAGGGGCGCGGCTCTCAGTGAGGGGCCCCTTCCCGGCCCACCAATCAGGGCAGGAGCTCGACTCCTGGTGGAGAGAGGCCAGGAGCGCCACCAGTGGAGCTCCTTCCACATGGAAGAAAAGTCATGGGAGGGACGGAGGCGGCTTACCATTGGACTGCTAGAAGCCCCGTGAGTCGTCTCCGCGGCGAGGCAGGGGCTTCATGGGCTCTCACCTCCCCACGTGGTCTGACATGGTGATGGGCACTCGACGGCTGGTGCCTCTTTCCCATGCATTCAGCTAAGAGTCCTTTGTTACAAAAGGAAATAGAATAGCAACAAAACAAAACAAAATCTGGAAACAGCCTCATTTTGTCCAACGTTTGGGAAATGGTAAAGTAAATTATAGAATATCCATTCGAAGGAATATTAAGCCGTTTAAAAAAGGCTGTTCACAAAGGATTTGTAATGATGTGGGAATTATATGATAATGTCACATGAAAAAAGTATGATATAAAATCACACATATAGTATGAACTCAGCTATATTAAAACTCCCCCAGACTATGCATAGAAAATGAAAAAAATTGAGAGGAAATTTCCAAAATATTAACAGTGGTTATCTTCTGTTTAGTTTTTTTTCTATAGTTTATAAATGTTCTGTAATAAGCATGTATTTCTTTTATAATGAAAATCTCTTTAAAAAATAAAACTATTTTTACAATGGTGAGGGTTACACACTATTGGTCAAACAATTTAGAACTTCATGGATTTGTAAGATTGCAGAATGAAAATGCTGCAAGGGACCTTAGAGATTTTCCTAGTTTAAGGATTTTAAATCTTTTTTTGGGTCACAGATCTCTTTGAAGATCTGGAAACTGGCTTCTCTCCTCAGAACATTTCACATGTAAACATACTATCATTTAAGTTGCTTTTAATTTTAAGCTATAGAAAGCCCTACTCAAAGCAGCTTAAACAGTGGAGGAAATTAATTGGTTCATGTAGCTAAAAACTTAAGGGATATCAGGTGAAGTTTGATCCAGCACTTCAACATTTCCACCAAGACTCATTTCTTCTGTCTTTCTGCTCTGTCTCCTACAATGTCAGCTTCATCTCAAGGCTGGCTCTCCTGTGGGTCCCAAGACAGGTGGTGGAAGCTCCTGGCACTTCATTCTTACTTGTTCATGTCTAGCAGGAAAGAGTATTTCTGTTTCAGCATTCCCAGCAAAGGTCACAAGATTTGATCTGATTGTAAGGTCTAGGCACATATTCCTTTCTGAACCAATACCTCAGCCGGGAAATAGCACTGATTGCCTTAGCTAGATCACTGGCTCTGCTTTGTTGCTGATATGGTGTTAGTATTCCTGGGACCACATTATTTCCCAAAGAGAAATTGGGGACACGAAGATCCCTTACACATACAACTTACAGCGTGTAATTTAGGCTTATTCTGAAATTCTCCAAACCTTGCCCCTCTATCCCAGGTTACGAATTCCTGGTCTAAAGCAATCCCCTTATTTTAGAGGTGGGGATTCAGAGACCCAGAAGGAGCCACAAATACTCAAAGCCGTACACTCCCCTCACTCCCAATCTGCTGCTCATCTCGTCGCCAAACTCCCTCCAGCTTCACATGCAATAGTGAGTCAGAGATGAATAAGTAATAAGTATGACCCTTAGCAAATCTCTAAGCTCCTCTAGGACCCGGGACAGATGCGCTTTGATGAAGAGACGGGGAGGACCTTATGTCAAGGGGAGGGAAGGGTCCACAGTGGGAGAGGCGGCTGCGTTGAGCCACTGCAGGCTAGGAGCCTCCCATCTAAGACAGCATGGAAGGGAAACGTTAAAACAAGGGGAGAGGAGGAATGATTATATTATTCATGCCTGTATCTTGAAGATAATCATTGTAATTTCCCTTCCCCAAACCCAGCTTGCTCAGAGGAAACGACTATTCTAATAAGCACTTGTTTATGAAACTCGCAGTAATTGGATTGGAATGTGAATTATTAAACTGTGTGTGTGTGGGGGGCACTTCCTGCCAGGTGTTTAATGATTATGTTCAAATGTGTGGGGCTGGCTTGTCGGCTGGGAAGATAATACTCCCAGGAAGAAAACTGTTTAACTCTGGGTCAGGCTAGCTATCTGTAAACTGGCTGGGCTGAAGAGGCCCTCACAAAGCATATGGTTCAGTTGCTTCTCTTTAGAGATGGGGAAACCGAGACTCAGCCTGTGAAGGAACTTCTGGAAGGCTGTACAGTGATCACATTGACAACTAATTCCTCCCTTACCTGTTTTGTCATCATATTCATTCATCCTCTGTGGGAGAATCCATGATTCGGCTTTCTCAACTGCCGTTTCCTCTTCCTTCTACCTGGGGAGAATGAAAAGCTAACCCATCTTTCTTTTTTTTTTTTTTTGTCATATTTATTGATGTCTTAATAGTTTATAACATTGTGGGGTTTTAGTTGTACATTATTATTTGTCTGTCACCGTTTGGAGGCATCCCTTCACCCCTTGTACCCACCCTCCAGCCCCCATCCCCTTGGTAACCACCAATCAGTTCTCTCTGTCCGTGTGTTTGTTTATATTCCACACATGAGTGAAATCATGTGGTGTTTGTCCTTCTCTCTCTAATTTCACTTAACATAATACCCTCTAGGTCCATCCATGTTGTTGCAAATGGGACAATTCTGTCTTTTTTTATGGCTGAGTAGTATTCCATTGTATATATATGCCATATCTTCTTTATCCAATCATCAGTCGAGGGACACTTGGGTTGCTTCCACTTCTTGGCTATAGTGAATAATGCTGCAATGAACATAGGGGTGCATAAGCCTCTTGGGATGGTTGATTTCATGTCCGTTGGGTAGATGCCCAAGAGTGGGATTGCTGGATCATAAGGTATTTCTATTTTTAATTTTTTGAGGAATCTCCATACTGTTTTCCATAGAGGCTGCACCAGTTTGCATTCTCACCAGCAGTGAATCAGTGTTCCCGTTTCTCCACAACCTCTCCAACATTTGTTGTTTTTCGTCTTTGTGAGTATAGCCATTCTAACGGGTGTAAGGTGATATCTTAGTGTAGTTTTGATTTGCATTTCCCTGATGATTAGTGATGTTGAACATCTTTTCATGTGTCTGTTGGCCATCTGTATATCTTCGTTGGAAAAATGTCTGTTCATATCCTCTGCCCATTTTTTTATTGGGTGGTTTCTTTTTTCGCTCAGTTGTTTGAGTTCTTTATATATTACGGAGATTAATCCCTTGTCAGATATAAGATTTGCGAATATTTTCTCCCAGCTGGTGGGTTGTCTATTCATTTTGATCCTGGTTTCATTTGCCCTGTAGAAGCTCTGTAGTCTGATGAAGTCCCACTTGTTTATTTTTTCTTTTGTTTCCCTTGTCCAAGTAGACATGGAATCTGAAAGGATCCCTTTATGACCGATATCAATTAGCATACTGCCTATATTTTCTTCCAGGAGTTTTATAGTTTCAGGCCCTTAATCCATTTTGAGTTGATTTTTGTGTATGGTGATAGAAGATGGTCTACTTTCATTCTTTTGCATGTGGCTGTCCAATTTTCCCAGCACCATTTATTGAAGAGACTTCCCTTTCTCCATTGTATGTTCTTTGCTCCTTTCTCCATTGTATGTTCTCTGTCCATAGGTGTGTGGTTTTATTTCTGGGCTTTCAATTCTGTTCCATTGATCTGTGTGTCTATTTTTGTACCAGTACCATGCTGTTTTGATTACTATAGCTCTATAGTATATTTTGAAATCAGGGATTGTGTTGCCTCTAGCTTTCTTCTTTTTTTTCAGGATTGCTTTAGCTATTTGGGGTCTTTTGTTGCCCCATATGAATTTCAGTATTTTTTGTTCTATTTCCATGAAGAACGACACTGGGATTCTGATTGGGATTGCATTGACTCTGTAGATTGCTTTAGGTAGTATGGACATTTTCACTGTGTTTATTCTTCCAATCCATGTGCATGGAATATTTTTCCATTTCTTTATGTCTTCCTCGATTTCTTTCAATAGTGTCTTATAGTTTTCATTGGCTAACCCATCTTTCTTGTAGCTAGGACTCCAGATACAAGGTAAGTTCCACCAATTAGTTGCCCTTGCATGAGATCTCTCTGCAGCTGTGGCTGTTGAGAGACAAGGTGGTGGACATGTGTTAAGAGGCAGCCGTGGTGACTGGACTCAACATTCCAATGGTTAGCCACCAGTCTCCAGGGTTTTAAGGTACAGTGGTGACAGCAGCTTCCTGACCTTGGGATTGCATCTATGGTAGCATGTCCTTGAGCTCCACAATCCTTGGAGACCCCTGACTCTGCCCCTCCTAGGCTTCCAGTGATTTTTTTTTTCTTTTTTGGAGTAGTTAATTCCCTGCATTAAACCTCTTTCTGCTTGACATACCTAGAGTGACTTCTGTTTCCTGCCCTGAATTCTCACACATCCCTCTGTGTTAGCACAAATCATCCTTATGATAGGTAATAATCTTTCTCCCCTGGACCCCTTATGTTTCCTATGTCCTATGGAGTATAGCCCCATTTATGTCATCCTAGAATCTTAAGCTCAAGAAATCTGAAACTAACCTCATTAGTTTCCCTCCAAAACTTACTCTTCCTGTGGACTTCTTATTGCCCATTCTCATTTCTACTTCCTCCTACAAACTCAGGTTTGCAGGTAGTTTTGGCTATCCTCTTACTGTTCTTGTATACTTGTCAAATTGTATTGATTCTATTTTCTTTGTTAGTTAGGACTGTTGGTTTTAAGTGATCCAATTATATTGGATTAATGAACAGAGAGAATGTAATTATCTGCATGACTGGACAGTCCAGCATCAGGCATGGTTGGATTCAGAGGCTCAGAGAATGCCATCAGCACTTGTTCCATCTCTCCTTGTCCAGGCTCTGCTTTCTGCCAGTCCCTTTCTAATGGTGGGCTGGTGGGCCCTAACAGCTCTAGGTTTATATAATTGTTACATCAAGGCTTGTGGGGATAAGGTTTACCTTTCCCGTTATTTCCAGAAAAAGTTCTAGAAAGAGTCTTTTTGGGTAATATTAAACCAGCCACTTGTTATGGGTTAAATTGCACCCCCCCAAAGGATATGTTGAAGTCTTAACCCCTAGTACCTCAAAATGTGACATTATTTGGAAATAGTGTTGTTGTAGATATAATTAGTTATGATGAAGTCATACTGGAACAGGGGGGGCCATTAATCCAATGTGACTGCTGTCTTTATAAGAGGAAGAGATGAGACACAGAGAGCAGAATGCCATGTGGGGACACAGAAATAGAGAGAAGAGGGCCATGAGGCAGAGATTAGAGTAACGCTGCCATGAGCCAAGGAATGCCTGGAGCACCAGAAGATGGAAGAGGCAGGGACACATCCTTGAAAGGCAGCGTCAAGCTGGCTTCCACCTCCCCTCCATCTCCATATATTGAAATTCAACTTGCCATTTAAAACCTGGATCAAATTCAATCTCCTTCAAGAACTTCACAGATATCTTCTTAGCTGGAACTTTTCACCGGCCTCTGAACTTTTTTATCCATTTCCATTAAGGCATTTGTATTAGTTTGCTCAGGCTGCCATAACAGTGTGCCATAGACTGGGTGGCTTAAACACAGAAATTTATTTTCTCACAGTCTGGAGGCTAGAAGTCCAAGGTGTTGGCAGGTTTGGTTTCTTCTGAGGCCTCTCTCCTTGGCTTGGAGACGGCCTCTTTCTCTCCGTCCTCACATCCCTGGTGTCTCTTCTTCTTATAGGGACACTAGTCCTATTGACTTAGGGCCCCACCCTAAGGGCCCTCTTTTAACTTAATCACCTCTTTGAAGGTCCAATCTTCAAATTCAGTCACATGGATTAGGACCCACCCACATGACCTCTTTAAAGGCTCTCTCTCCAAATAAGGTTACATTCTGAGGTTCTGGGGGTTCAGACTTCCACATATGAATTTTGGGAGAGGAGACAATTCAGTCCATAACAACGCTTAAAACTTTCTATTTTATTTTATTGATATTTGTGTGCTTATTTTAACTCCCTTAGAAGATAAGAACTTCCTTGTAGGCAGGAAGTTTATCTTGTCGATACCCTTTTATCTCCCATAGTGTTTAATATACTATGGAGTTAGTAAGTGCTCAAAATTTTTTGTTGAATGAATGATATATAAAGTAATTCTTGATGAATGACGATTTCTCATTCCCCAAACTTTGGGTGTAAAAAAGCTACACAGTGCAGGAGGCATTGGACTTGATGTCAGAGACCTGGGTTCTTTTCCCAACTCTGTCACTTTCTAGCTGTGTGATCTTGAGCAAGTCATTTAAACACGTGGGTCTCAGTTTCCTCATCTGTAAAATGGGAATAATAATGCTTTCCTGTTTGTTTTACAAAATTGTTTATGAGTATTAATGAAATAGTTTAGTCATTCAGAAAATATTTGGGGCACGTGCTGTATACCAGGCCTGTGGGACACAATGGTGAACAAGCTAGGCAGGGTTCCTGTCCTTATGGTTCTGGTGGGGGAAGAGGCGATTAACAAGATCACCAATACAGAAACTAATTTCAGAAAGTGCTATGTAGTCAATACATTGTCTATGTAAACAATAAAGCAAGAGATGTCATAGTGATGGGTAGTCAAGGATGCCCTCTCTGAGGAGGTGACATCTGAGCCAAAATGTCAATAATGAGAAGGAAGTGGCTATTCCTGGGGGAAGAACATTCCAGGCAGGGGGAAGAGCAAGGACCCCGAGAGGGAGATAGTGAGTATGACTGCTCACTGAGCTGGCAGAGTAATGACACTGAAAAGTGAGGTTCAATCAATGTGCAGGATTTCCCGGGCATCGCAGAAAGACCCCTGGAGGCGAAGTTTTGTCCCTGACTCAACCACAGTGTACTGTTGGGACATCACTTCCCATGTGTGCAGCCTTGGGCGCATCACTGCCTCCAGTGCCGGCACCGGAAGAGCATTAGATGAGACCATGTGGTGAAGGCTCTTGGAAAATATCAAGTGCTGTCCAATTTCCAGGAGGTGTCATTATTTGAAAACATATTCCCCACGATTAAGGGATTTGGATTTTGAATTCAGCAACTAGCTTGCTGATCAAATTTTCTGAGGAGAGCTGCAGTCTCCCCCATTTAGCGCTCAGAAATGCCTGTGTCAGGCTTTTGAAAGCAAATTGGTAGGAATTAAGTGGACGCTGCAGCGGTGATCTGCAGGCTGACTTTGTGGGGGTTGAGCTTTGCTATTGAGCTTCTATACACAAGATTGGGTATGGCCAATCCCCTTGTTGGAGCTTTTGGGTGCTTATAAAACTATCTTGGGATCAGGTCACTTGATGACTGTGTGTGTGTGTGCATGTGTAGTGTTTTGCAAGGAAATAGAACATTCCAGAAAAGAGCCTTCTACTCAGATTTCTTAAACATTCCACTGACGCCAGAACTGACCTGACTGAACACTGTACACATATTTCTTGAGTAGTGAAATTGCACCCAAGATACATATAAATGACATAGTGACAGCATTCTTTTAAGAAGAGCTGATTACTTCAAAGTTCTTGGTAGTAAAGTGCATTTCCTTTGAACTTGTTCCTGGGTTTCTCCCCCACATCCCGTAAACCAGCTCTCTATGCTTCCTTTCTCCCAATCTCATCTGCTTTACACTTCAACTTTCATAACTTAAGCGTCCTTAAGCGCACAGAGACTCCCCATTATTGCTCACTCTGAAGGTTGCCGGATGCCGAGCCTTTAAGATAACGGATATGCATGTTGGAAAGGTCACTGAGGCCGACACAGTTGAACTGTCAGTGAAGAGAGCACTGCTTCCTAGTTTTACCTGTGGTGAAGGAAGTGGGAAGCGTCGGGGGAATTCTACCAACTCTGAGTTTGGGAAACAACCAGGATTGTGCCGAAAACTTTCCCCGGCGATGCTTTGGCTGTTGGAGGTTTGAAGACTTCATCCTCTCTCTGTGTCTCTACCTCCTCCCTCTCTGTCTATTGACTCTTGGTCTCTGTCTCCATTTCTCTCTCTCTCTCTCTTGCTCTTCCCAGCCCCTCCTCATCCCTATTGATTCACCTCATTGGAATAAAGTTCTCTTCAACTAGTGGGGCTTCCATAATTGAAGCTCTGGGGCCTATCAAATGGAACAGCTAATGGTGACTTTTTTCCAGGCAGGTTATCAATTATGCATGGCCAGGCAATCAGAGATCAAAAGAGGCCTGTTTCCCCAAATGAATTAGTGGATTTTAGAATGGGATGAAATGAAATGGAGCTAATAGGCATTTTTTGAAGAGAAGGCTGAGGGATTTGGAGCTGGAGGTTTGAAGCTCAAAACTGTGGAGACTTCTTTCTTTGGTTTCAGAGTTTTGGACAGTATGTGCACAAAGCTGGAGGGCCGGCAGTGCATGCTGGAATGACCAGGAAGCTTAGGTGTTGGGAAGGTTAGCCGGCCGGTGGCTGTGTGAATGGGCCTTGCAGTCTAAAGAGCTGCTAGGAAACCAACATCTGTGCTGGGACTGGGTTCTTACTCTGCCTCAGCTCCTGTTAGCAATGATCTAAGTGGCCCCGACTTGTGAAGTCCAGAGGAGAGTGATGTCGGGAAGATTCTCTGGGCACACCGCAGGAGAAGTGTTATGCTCATAGTGTTGTCTTTGTTGGTTTTATGGGTTTACTCATCTAGGGAGATTGTGGCAGCTGTTGTGATTATTCTGTCTCTGTCTGTCTGTGTCTCTCTCTCTCTCTCTCTCACACACACACACACACACACACGCACACACACCCTGCACAGTAGCTTCATTTCCCAGCATAACTAGAAGCCCACAGTCTCAGCTATAGAGACAGAAAATCCTGTGGAAGCACATTGGGCTAATTAATAAGGGAAAGTGACTGGTGACTATAACTTCTATAACTTTTATGAATTCACTAGAAGTGAATTTTTTAGAAGTTACTAAATAATACATGTTCAACATAGAAAAATTAGAAAATACAGATAAACAAAAAAAATGAAATTCACTCAGTGTATAAGGAATTTCATTTTTATTAAATACTAGTTTTTTTTTTTTTTTTTTTTTTGTGAGGAAGACCAGCCCTGAGCTAACATCTGTTGCTAATCTTCCTCTTTTTGCTTGAGGAAGACTGGCCCTGGGCTAACATCCGTGCCCCATCTTCCTCTACTTTATATGGGACGCCACCACGGCATGGCTGACAGGCAGTGCGTTGGCAGGCGCCCGGGATCCGAACCGGCGAACCCTGGGCTGCCAAGCGCGAACTAAACCGCTGCGCCACCGGGCCAGCTCCCTAAATACTAGTTTTTTAAACTGAAAAGTAATCTGTAAAATGGACACTCAGCACTACTGGGAAGTGATGCTTCGGTATTCAAGAATCTATCACATTTATGCTATCTCTGTGGAAGGACTTGACAAATTAATTAATTAGTCTTTTCTCTAACCAAAGCACTTGCACCACACAAATTCTCCTTACATTCTGAGTTACTGTCTGTCTTTAATGTCAGCAGAGGCACAACCCAGAAATTTTCATGGCATTTGGACTCAATTATCTTCTGTTTAAGGACATGGGGCGAGAGTTGAGCAGAACTGCTTCCCTGGGGCCTGTACAGTGTTGGTCTTCAGAGCAGGTGTTTAGGGAATGGGCCATGCTTGCTGGTGTGGAACACTGATGGACAAAGATGCCCATATGTTCTTTAATAAATATATTTTTGTGACATATGAGGCCTTCTAAAATGTGGGGGCCAGTGCAGGGACCCCTCCTGCCCCAGCATATGGGTGGTACTGTACACTGGTATGATCATGCTGGTTGTTAAACTATTGAGTTACATCCGTATGTTTGGTAATAGGTGCTGCTCTGAGACCCACGTGATCCCTCCCTGGGACTCCTGCTGCCCCAGGCCTCCCCATGATCCAACAACTAAAAGGTTAATGCCCAGGACAGCAAAGGCTTCCAGAACATTCCGCTGTTGCCTGCACCTGTTCTGATTAGATGGTGGATGTGCCAACCAGGTTGTTAGATATTTTGACTATCACCCCTGCTTATGAATAAACAACCTATGAAAACTATGCCCTTGCTTCTGTAGAGACAGTTTGGTGAGAGAGAGACCAGTGATGATAGGAGCAAGGTGGACACTATGAGAAGACAAAGCCCAGGGGATGGGCTGGGATGACATAGGTCACATCCATTTGATCAGATGGCACACTGAGAGCCACCTTGACCACTTTGGTTTCCCCAGAACCAGCATCGTTGGCAGGGACCCAACAGCAAGGCAAACTGGAGTCGCAAGGGGTGATTAACCTCACCACCACCGCCAGCCACATTAGCTTGAGGGTGATGCTTAGGTTTTGAAAACACCTTGCCTGGGACTGAGAATGGAACATTTATAAAAACATAGAGTTGAAGCCATTCTTCCTTATTTGTCTTCAACTCCAATAAATAAGTTCTGTTTTTGTTTTTCTTTTTTAAGAAACCTGGCGTTTAGTATTTGAATTTAATTGGGCAGATTGGGTGGAAGTAGAGAAAGTTTTCCCTGACCTTAATTCTGTTAGGTAACCAGAGACCAACTGGATTAAACCATAATCTGGCTAACGGGAGATGACATCTGTTAGCATATTTTCTCCTTCTCCAGTCTTCTGTGCATGTAAATATAAATAGATATCTGTACTTTTAGAAAATTGGGATTATTATGTTTTATATAGTTTTGTATTATGTTGTTTAAACTTAACATTATATTGAAAGCAATGACCAAATCATTAAATATTCTTCTAGGACAATATATTTAATGTCTATATAGTATTTTATCTCAAGGCTACATCAGAATTTATTTAACATTCTCCTATTTTGGACATTTAGATGATTTCTCATTTTTGCTAATGTAAATAATTGTATGATGAACAGTCATATCTTTTCACACATTCTTTCCTTGAATAAGGAATCTCAGCTTCAGAGGTATTATTCCTTTTTACTTCACTTGCCAACACTTAGTTAACACCATTAGGTTTCATTTTCCCCACAGCTTTTTCATAGTTTCTAGATGAAACACCTTCTTGAATTATCTCTGAACTCTCAGAAGTTCTATAGAAAGAATCTGGATACTCATGAGCAGCCCTAGTCCTTGGGCACCTCTGACTTATGGATTTTCTTGACCATGGGGGCAGATAATGGCCATTGCCAACAGCTCCTAAGTTTGTATGTATAGTACAAGTATCTAATAGGGGATGGGATCTTTTCTTCTCTCCTCCTTCTCTTCGTCCTCCTCCCCCCTTTCTCTTTCTCTTTCTTTGGAAATACAAATTCGCATAACCTGAGTCAGATGCTCACATCTAGATCCATAAACTGTAGGTCAGGTAGTGTGGGTTACTTTGAAGGAATATAGCAGCTTCCACTACAGCCCTGTGCATAATGGGATGAAGAAGAAATTCCTAGAAAATAGACTTTGGGCAAACAAAGCAATGGGGTCCACAACAATTGGGTTTGTTAAGACAGGGTTCTAATCCAGGCTCTGCCACTTACTTGCTGTTTGAGCTTAAGCCAGTCAGTCCCTTTCTCTGGGCCTCAGTGTGCTTATCTTTGAAATGAGGCAGTTGGCCCAATTGATTCCAAGATTCCTTTTAGGGTTCTTCCTCTTGTTAGTGGTAAATACTCCTAACCAGACCTTTTTGTCTTATGATGCATCTCCTCTGGCTGGCAGCCATCTCCAATCCACATTGTTCTCTACAAGGAGTACCCTGACTTCCACCTCTGCTCCATGGGGGCAGAATGAAGACAGTGACCTTTGCAGTGAACTTCCAAGAAAGATGTGTGTGAGCGTTTCTTGATTTATGCTGTAGGTGCAACAGAATTTAGGGGACTCTTTTTTCCCCATTGACTTTGTGATTGCACTGTAATCTCCCAGAACTGTTTCTTCTTCAGAGAATTCATAGATTGTGAGATATTCAAAAGCCTTAGAAGTCACTTAGTCCAGGAGTTCTTAATCTGAATTGTGTGGCCTTCTGGGGTCTGGGAACATGTTGAAATTACAGGAAGAATGTTGTATGTATGTGCATGTATGGCTCTATAGAGAGGAGCCATTTTAAAAGCAGTTTATTTTTAATTGTAGGGTAATTTACATTTAAAAATGTGCAGATTGAGTATTCAATTTGATGAGTTTCCACAAATATCTAACTTGAGCAGCCACCTTCCAGAGGGGATATAAAACTTTTCTGTCACTCCAGAAGGGTTCCCTTGTGTCCTTTTTCAGTGACTCTTCCCCCTGCTTCCTTACTCAGCAACTACTTTCTGACTTCTATCACTATAGATTATTTTTTTCTGTTTTAGAATTTCATATGAATGGAATCATACAGTCTTTACTTTTTGGTGTAGCATTTTTTGCTCTGCACAATGTTTTTGAGATTCATTCATGCTATTGTGTATATTAGTACTTGGTTCCTTTATATGACTGAGTAATCAATTAATTCAATTAATTAAGCCAGCCCTGGTGGTCTAGTGGTTAAGATTCGGTGCCTTCACTGCTGTGGCCTGGGTTCATTTCCCAGTCAGGGAACCACACCACCTGTCTGTCGGTTGTCATACTGTGGTGGCTGCATGTTGCTGTGATGATGAAAGTTACGCTACCAGAATTTCAAATACCAGGAGGGAACCCATGGTGGACGGATTTCAGCAGAGCTTCCAGACTAAGACAGGCTAGGAAGAAGGACCTGGCCACCCACTTCCGAAAAAATTGGCCATGAAAACCCCATGAATAGCAGGGCATTGTCTGATGGAAGCACTGGAAGATGAGAGGATGGTGCAAAAGAGACCAGGCAAGTGCTCTGCTGTACGGTCGCTAGGAGTCGGAATCGACTCGACAGCACTAACAAGTATTCAATTGTATGAATTTATAACAATTGTTTATCATTCTCCTATTGTGGGTATTTGGGTTATTTCCATTTTACACTATAAGGAATGAGGCTGCCATGAATACTCTTGTATGAGTCTTTTTGTGGACATGTGTTTTTGTTTCTCATGGGTAAATATCCAGGGATGGAATTGCTGGGTGTTGGATAGATGTATGTTTAGTTTTAAAAGAAACTGGCAAACAGTTTTCAAAGTACCTGCACCATTTTACACTCCCACCAGCGATGTATGAGAGTGCACTTGTTCCATTTCTTAGCCAACATTTGTTCTTGTCAGCTTTTGTAACTTTAACCATTCTAGTGGATGTAAAATGGTATCTCATTGTGGTTTTAATTTGCATTTCTCTTAAGACTAATGATATTGAGCACATTTTTATGTACTTATTGGCCATTTGTAAATCTTCTTTTGTAAAGCGTCTGCTCAAATCATTTGCCCATTTAAAGCCAGTTTGAATGATTTGTTACTTGCAAGTGAAAGAGTTCTGGCCAAAACAAAATCCATCTGTGAATATACAGATACTCTAGAGTAATTGACATTGGGGGTGGGTATTGATAAAAGGATAGGTATTTATCATTTGGACAAGGTGCAGAAGGTGACTCCAAGCAGATCAGCAGGGTGAACAAATCTACATAAAGAAGGAGCAGTATATTCCATTCCATGAATGAACCATAAGTAGTGGAGTAGGGCTGAGAATGGGGTGTTGGAGGCGCAGAGTAGAGTTTAAAGCACAGCGAGACAATGGGCCTGGAGAGCTAGGCATTGTTGGCCTTTCATATCATGCTAAGGAATTTGGACTTTCTCCCAAGTTAGTATAGAATGACTTGAGTTTTACTCAGTAGAGTGGCATGATCAGATATGTATTAAAATTCACACAAAAAATGCACCTACTTTGTGTACACAAATGAATTGAGTTGTGGGAGACCCCTGGAAAGATACCCTTTATGGAACCTGAGACACCTGTCACTGAAATGTGATAATTTTTCCTTCTAGTGAGAACAGATGAGTTTAAAAAAAACTGTTGTCATGCAAGATATGCTAAGGTTTTGCCGTTTCTCGTAAAAGATAGGCTGCATTTTTTGCAATAGGGAGTAGATTACATAGTTTCTGAAAAATCACTGTTTAAAGCCCCCTTATTTAGAAATGATGCTTATTTGCATTTAAGTCTTCATAACATATTATGAAAAGCATATCTTTCAGTTTTGATGCGGTATGCCACGGTGGGTTCTAAGTTGCTTTCAAGAGGCAAACAATGAAAAAGGTGAGAACAGTCCTGTCACCTGCATCTGTGGCAATGTGAGACAAGCCAGCTCAGGTGCTCAGGACAGTCTAGATGGCTGAAGAATCCCACCTTCAGGCAGAAAGTAGGAGAATGCCAGAAATATCTTGTATCAGTCAGAGTTCTTAGTTGTAAGTGACAGAATCCACTTTTGCTGGTTTATTTAAGGAAGGAATTCACTAAAGGATATAGGAGGCTCACAGAATCTCAGGGAAGGCCAGAGACGAAGCTGGAGGCTGGCCATTCATTCAGAAACAAAGCCCACGTCATACTGTGGGGGTGCTACAACGAGGACAGCACTATTCTGCATAAATACTGGTGCTCTCGCTGATAATGTTGAGGACTGGACCACAGAAGCTCTGCCACTACTGCCCTCTAAATCTAGATACTTTCATTACTTCACTCATTAAAGAATGGATTTGACATACTTCCTGCTTCCTCGTGTGGTTAATTTCCAAAGTGAAGGCTTATGTCTAATTGGCAGAACTAGGTCACATGCTTAACCTTGAGCTGCAAGGGAGGCTGAGAGAGTGAGCTCTGGCTTCTTCCTTGGAGAAGATGGACTTATAACATGTTTATAAGATGCTGAGTGGCCAGGACGTCTGTTACATATTCTGGCATTTCTAAGCACTGCAGTTAGTTGAGATTAAAAAGGGGAATGAAAACACTTTGACTAGTCTGACACTTTGTCTCAGAAAATTAAAAACGAAACAAAACAAAGAATGGCTTGAATAGGAAGAGGAGACATCCCTAATTTTGGCAGGCTATAAAAGAGATTGTATGAGTTTGACTTATTTCTATACAATTTTATACATTTACCCACTTGTCTACTTGTTCTGTGCCTGAGTTAGCATGCTAATAGCGCTGTGAGATTCGAGAGGCTTTTGTGGGCTGGCCTGGGGACTTCACCACTATGTGTAACATTGCGCAGTGAATGGAGACAGCAGCAACATCCAGGACGAGACTTCCCACTTCATAATTGACACCTTCTAGCCCGGCCTGGCTGGCCACAAGAAGCATCTTGGCAGGATGATGAAGTCACCTCTGGCTTCATGGAAATCTTTAGGTTGCAATTAACAGAACCCATTCAAACTAACTTATACCAGAGAGGAAAAGTTATTGCAAGGATACAGAAGTATCTCTTGGAATTCGAAGAAAGTGCAACCCTGTCCCTTGTGGTACTGAGCCAGGGCTCTGAAAACCCTCAGAAACCAATGCAGAGTGTCTGTCTCTCTTTGTCTGTCTCTCTGTCTGTCTCAGCATGATTTGCATGATTTGTCATCTCTGCTTCTCTCTAAAGATCTGCTTCATTCTTTTCCTCTCTGCAGACTGACGTTCTCTGCTTTTAGATAAATGGCAGAAAATGGCCATTCTAGCTCCTTACATGTCCTTTCTGTTCAAGAATGCATGTCTACCTGGAACCTCAGAATATAACCTTATTTGGAAATAGGGTCTTTGCAGGTATAATTCATTAAAATGAGGTCATCCTGGATTAGAGTGGGCCCTAGTTCAATGACTGGGGTCCTTATAAGAAGATAAAACAGAGGAGACATAGACACAGGAGAGAACGCTGTGTGAGGACAGAGGCAAAGATTGGAGATATGCTGCCACAAGACAAGGGATGCCAAGGATTGCCAGGAACCACAAGAAGCTAGGAGAGAAGCATGGAACAAATTTTCTCTAGAGCTTCCAATAGGAACCAACCCTGCTGGCACCTTGATTTCATGCTTCTGGTCTCCAGACCTGTGAGAGAATAAATTTCTATTGTGTCAAGCCACCCCGTTGTGGTACTTTGTTGCAGCAGCCTTAGGAAACTAGTACAATGTCTTTGGCCCAGCTGGGTCAAACATCTACCCTTCCATCCATCTGATCAGCTATGACCAGGGGCCCTGAAGAAGACTCTCTAAGAAAGAGGTGTGGGGAGAGACAGGAAAACTGATGAACAGATATAATAATCCTTTTCTTGCTTCCTCACAACCAGAGGTGTCTGTGAGCACCTAGCAGTGACCAGAGGGGACAGTGGGACTCTGGGAATAATCCCGATTATTAGTTTTTTAGCAGCCATTTACCTCTTGCTATTTGTGGGAATGGGATTTTAGTAGATTGAAAAAAATGGCAATAATCCTTCACTCCTCCCTGTATTCATGGCCTTGCAATGTTTTCACACCTCTTCCCATCAAGAGGTATAATTTTTTTCCCTTCCTCTTGATTCTGTGCTGGTCTTGTCCCTTGCTTTGGCCAATGGAATGCTACAGAAGAGATGGGTGCCAGTTCGAAACCTAGACCTTGCATGTTTCCACTTGCTCTCTTGGATCCTTACTGTTGCCATGTAAAAAACCTCCCCTAGCCTGTTGCATGATAAAAATATAGGGTCCAATCGCTTCCTTTGCCCCAGCCACCAGGCAGCCAGTTCCTGACATGTTTGTGAGACCAACCAGCTCCTGGCTGACCAGCCAGGTGACAACAGATGCATGAGCGAGCCCAGTAAAGATGAATTAAGTCTGGTCTAGATCAACAGAAACACCCAGCTGTCCCATAGATTCCTGAGCAATATTAAGGGTCATTTTAAGCTACTAGGTTGAGAGGAGGTTTGTTATGCTGTGATAGATCACTGATACAGTGGATAATCTGGATTTTGGTAAACCAGATGTTTGAAAAGTGGGGAGAATTTGTGCATAAGATAAAGGTAATTCCTAGATCCCATGTTAATAGCTGACTCAACCTGGGTGCGTTAGTTTAACTTACTGTGTGTCAGTTTCCTCATCTAATAAGTGAAGTTAATAGAAGCAGTTTCACTGAGAGGGTTGTTGGGCAAAGCAAATGGGAGAAAGTATGGGGCAGCACATTATAAAACAAGTATGAATCATGTCTCTATACTCTGCCTTCTGTTTCTTCACCAAAACAGAATACCCTGAGGGATGGATAGAGTGAGTCCATTTTATAGAGTTGGAAGCCCCTTGCTCCTTACCATGGCCAAGGAGGCCCTGCATGATCCGGCCTCTCATTCTCTTCACTCTTCTCTCCTACCTCTCGTGGCATCCAGAATGGTGGTCTCTCTCAGTTCCTCATGCACACCAAGCGCCTTCCCACATGAGAACTCTTGTTCATGCTGTTCCCTCTACCTGGGATAATCTTCCCACCTCTCTCTCTCCCTCGCTGCTTCTCTCTTTCTTGTTGTTTGAACCAGAATTCAGGAACACTTATAATGCAGATAGGATTAGTTTAAGTAGCATTCTTAGTAATTAATATATGTTCTCTGTTTTGAATCAAAGCAACCCAAAAGATGAGTGGGAATAAAAAACCCCTCTGCCCTCTCCTAGAGAGTCCCTTTAATTCAGAGATCAGAATCTTGACCAACCCAGAAGAAGCACTGCGAGATCTTGGTGAGTGCCGGTGAGGGGGCCTTGGAAAAGACTGTTTCCTGGGCTTTATTCTCTCTGTCTTGGTCTCTCTGTATCTCTCTATTTCTATCATCTACCTATTCATCCATCCATCTGTCTGTCTATTTCTGTCATCTATCTATCTGTCTATCAATCTATCCATCCATCCATCATTCATCCATCCATTGCTTTACTGAGATAATTTTATATCATAATAATCACCTGTTTTAAATATACTTTTGCAACCACCAACCACATCTAATTTTAGAACCTTCCCATCACCTGAAAAAGAAATCTCATGCTCACTTACACTCACTCCCCATTCCCACTCCCAGCCCTAGGCAACCACTAATCTACTTTCTGTATCTATAGATTTGCCTTTCTGACATTTTATATAAATGGAGTTATACACTGCCACATCTCTTAATGGCTTTCCTTCCTTGTTCTTTGAGTCTCAGCTAAAATGTTGCCTCTTCTTTCCTCAAATTTCACTATTATTATCCACGTCATCTCCTCATTTGTTTCCTTTGTAGAGCTTACTGCAATTAGTGATTATTTTATTTCTTTGCCTACTTTCTTTTTTCTGTCTGTGCCACTAGATTATAATTTCCCTGAGGGCAGGAACCATTTCTGTTTTGTTTGTTGCTGTATCTTCAGAATCTAGCTCAGTGACTGACATGGAGTCAGTGTCCAGTAAATATGTGCTAAATGAATGAAGATTCAAAAAAAGTGTTGGAGGGGCTGGGCCAGTGGTATAGTGGTTAAGTTCGTGCGCTCCGCTTCGGCAGCCCAGGGTTTGCAGGTTTGGTTGCCGGGCGTGGACCTACACATTGCTCACCAAGCCATGCTGTGGCAACATCCCATATACAAAATAGAGGAAGATGGGCACAGATGTTAGCTCAGGGCCAATCTTCCTCACCAAAAAAAAAGTGTTGGATTTTAAAGAGCAGCTCCAAACTTTTCCCTTATAGAGGTCAAAAACTGCAATAAATAGCACTCACAAATTGTCAGAACTATTTGGAAGTGGCTTTCATAATGGAAGGTCCAGTATAGCAAAAGTCCCCAGGCTAAATGATTTCCGGGATTGATTTGTAGGCAGCGTTTTCCAACTTTCTGTCACCCAGGCTGTGGTGCTCTTGGTTTGGGGCTTTGTTTGTTTTCTGGCATGTGGGAGAGTCCTGGTGCCTCCCATCATTCTCATAGTTCTGTCGATACTGTTAGGCTGTTTACTTGGCCTGTGTTAACTGTCAGGCTGCTCTCCTACATCAGCCCCTAGCTTGTTTCTTCAGAAGTTCGACTCTGAACAAAAAGCATTTCCTTTTTTCATATGCAAACTGAGGATTAGCAGCAGCCAGAGGTTTTCATACACAAGCCATCAGGAAAGAGTGTCCAAAATGGAACGAAGCTGCAGGAACCTGTGGAAGTTGACAAGCAGACTTAGAACTGAGCAGAGGCTTGGAAGAAGCCTTTCAGGGTCTTTGTCATCTGCAAACTGGGACAATTTAACTTCTTCCTTTCCAATTTGGATGCCATTTATTTCTTATTCTTTCCTAATTGCTTTGGCTAGGACTTCTAGTACTATGTTGAATAGAAGTGTTGGGAGCGGGCATCCTTGTCTTGTTCCTGATCTTTGAGGAAAAGCTTTCAGTTTTTTACCATTGAGTATGATGTTAGCTGTGGGCTTTTCATATATGGCCTTTATTTTGTTGAGGTACTTTTTATTCCTAGTTTGTTGGGAGTTTTTATCATGAAAGAGTGTTGAATTTTGTCAAATGCCTTTTCTGTATCTGTTGAGATGATCACATGATTTTTATCTTTTATTCAGTTAAGGTGGTATATCACGTTAATTGATTTTTGTATGTTGAACCACCCTTGCATCCCAGGGATAAATCCCACGTGGTCATGGTATATGATCATTTTAATGTGCTGTTGGGTTTGGATTGCTAGTATTTTGTTGAGGATTTTTATATCTATATTCATCAGGGATATTGGCCTGTAGTTGTTTTTTTTTTCTTGTGGTGTCTTTGTCTGGCTTTGGCATCAGAGTAATGCTGGCCTCATAAAATGAGTTTGGAAGTGTTCCCCCCTCTGCAGTTTTTTGGAAGAGTTTGAGGATTGGCATTAATTCTTCTTTAAATGTTCAGTAGAATTTGCCAGTGAAGTCATCTGGTCCTGGGCTTTTCTTTTTGGGAGGTTTTTGATTACTTAGTCAATCTCCATCCTAGTTGTAGGTCCATTCAGACTTTCTGTTTCTTCATGGTTCAGTTTTGGTAGGTTGTATGTTTCTAGGAATTTATTCATTTCTTCTAGTTACATTCCACTGTGGTCAGAAAAGATACTTGGCATGCTTTTAATCTTAAGTTTGTTAAGACTTGTTCTGTGACCACTGTGTTCACGTGGTCTTTCCTGGAGAAAGTTCTGTGTACACTTGAGAAGAATGTGTATTCTGCTGCTATTTGGTACAATGTTCTGTGTATGTCTTTTAGGTCCATTTGGTCTACGATATAGTTCAAGTCTTCTGTTTCCTTACTGATCTTCTGTCTGGATGTCCTATCCATTATTGAAAGTGGGGTATTGAAGTCCCTACTATTATTGTATTGCTGTCTATTTCACCCTTCAGTTCTGTCAATGTTTGCTTTATATATTTTAAGTGTTCTGATGTTGAGTGCATATAATTGTTCTTTCTTCCTAGTTTTGTATCTTCCTTTTATTATTATATAAGGTCTTTGTCTCTTATGACAGTTTTTGACTTAAAGTCTATTTTGTCAATGATGATTTTTAATAATTACATTTACTACTGCATGGTTAGGGATCAGACACTGTGATTGATTCTGTAAAGGGCCGAGAGATTGAAAAAAATGTGGTTCTAGTCTTCAAGGAACACAAAGCACTGGGTAATTGTCAGGAGATCAGACTTTATTATGACCATCTGTGTGACTTTGGAGATGTTACCTGGACTTTCTATGTCTCAGTTCTCAGGCTGGTAAAATGGAATAGTAATCTCTACCCACTTCAAAGTGTCATTGAGAGGATTCAGAGAGAAAATAGATCATTCATTCATTCAACCTATAAATATGTATCAAGTACCAATCATGTGTAAGGCTTAGGGCTATATATTGATCTAATGGGGAACATGTATGCCCCTGGCCCATCGTGGAACTTGGAGTTTAGATTGGGAGATACAAAATAAGTGTTTACAAAATACAACGTGAGAAATACTATACTGGAAGCACAGGCTACTATGGGAGTACCTAGCATGGATACCCAACTCCCAAAGGATTCCAAACAACTTTGTGAACTTTACAGCATTACACATGCTATAAGGCACAATCATTATGGTCCATGATGATATGTTATCTAGTTTCCTTAGATAGGCTCAAGCCTACTGTAGTCAACCAAGATGGATTTGGCAATCAGAAATGTATATCTCTGCCAAAGAGATGGAATTGAAGGAAAGCTTTGAAAGACTTGTTGGCAAAATGTGGGAAGAAGAATCCTAACCACAGGTATCATTCAAACTTTGAGGTAAACCAAGGTGTCTGGCCACTGGGTATAGAGGTTCTAGCTTAGGCCTGGGAGTCGGGTGACCTAGCTTTGCCACTGGCCTAAAGCGTTGGCTGGACGAGTCACTTCTCCCTGTCAGAATGTGAGTGCATGAGGGCAGGGATTCTCTTTGGTGTTCTCTTGTTTGTGAGATATCCCAAGAACCCAGACAGAACCTAGCAAATAATAAGTGCACAACAGCTAATAGTTGACTGACTGCCTGATTGATTTTTTCGCTCTCATTTTTCTCATCTGAACATAGGGATTGGAACTGGAAGGGGATTGAACTGGTTGATCTCTAAGCACTCTTCTGATTCTATAATTGAATCACTAAAATAATAAAATCTAACTGAAAAAGCATAGCCACGTAGTGTTGGAAATAGTCTTATTAATATTTGAGTGCATGGTAAGAGCAACTGAGCATCAGTTTTGATACACACATTTTTAAATTCCTCAAGTTTTGGCTCTAACTTTCAATAGAGCATACCCCTTTCGCAGATGTTTTAATTTTTCTCATTTGCTCTTTGTGGCATCTCATGATGAGCTACCTGAATGTGTTAGAAATTATTTTGGAATTATAATGGGAAATATAGAGAAATAATGCATTTATTAGTATTATTGCTGTTGGAATGAACAACCTAGAAGATACAAGATGACATTTAAAAATAGTAGTTTTCAGTGAAAGTAAAGACAAACATGTTTGAATAGATGTTTTCCACAGTAGGTGGCTGGAAACTTTGCATTAACTTGGATGTTAATGGAGTAATTGTTCTGAACAAACTTACACAGCGTTCAAAATAACATGATATAATTTTAAAAAGTGTTTGCTGAGAATCTATAACGTTACAGCTACTGTGTGATGTGCGCTCCCATTTGTCATTATAGATGTGGTAACTGAGGCTTAAGTGACTTGCCCCAGAGGGAGACAGAGTGCTGAGTTTGTGACATATAGGCAGTATTCAATGACTATTAACTATTATTATGGTTATCATTATAATCAATAAGGTCACATATCTAGTGATTGGCAAAGCTGGGCTACGAACCCCAGCCTGTCTGATATTTGGAGTCCAATAGTGGCATAAAATAATGCTGTACTCTAATACTCTACAGTGAAATAAACATATGTATATTTATTTTGTTATGTATGTGTTCTATGTATACTTAATTTTCAGTTCTATATTTGGTTTATAAAGTTTCTTGTTTTTGTTAATAGAAAAAGATTTTTAAAGTGTTTTTCTCCCTCCCTGACCTCACTGATATAACACAGAAAGATCTTTTTTGATTTTGTGGAATTATGCCTCATCAGAGAAGAACGTGCCTTTATAAAGCTTATGTGGTTTAATCCCTTTTCTGTGACATATGGGGAAACTGAGGCCCGGGTTGAAGGACTTGTTCAAGGTCACTTGGTGAGTAGTGCTAGAACTGGGGATGAGAGCCCAGTTTTCCTTGATGCCACAGAGCCCCTCTGGGAAGAGGAAAGGGCTGGGTCGCATGTGAGGGCCTTGGCCCCCTCAGCCTTCCACACTACAGTCTGGCTGGGAGTGGGGAAGAACTGCCACAGAAGGCTCAGTGACCCTCAGCAGGGTTGAGATAACCAGGCTTTGTATTGTCAAGAGCAGAAAACCAGAACGAGGAATCAGAGAGCACTGTCTGGAAAATGGTCACAGTGGGCAAATTTTGTGCATTTATATGAATGCGACCATTGTTCAGTGACATAAAATCATTAATATGGTAGGCTTCTTCTCTCAAAGTGCTCATTTTTCAGTCCTCGAAAGCCCTGTAGGACAAAGTATTAGTGTTCATTTAATCTCCTCCATTTCCTCTGCCTGAAATATCCATTGTTCTCTCTCTCTGTACATCCTGTTATAACATAACCCAGCACAGAGTGGTAGAAGGAACCCTGGATTAAATCCCAGTATAATGGGAAGAGAGAAGTTTCTGGAGACAAACTATCTAGATTTGAGACCCAGCTCTGCCACTTCCTGGCTATGTCAACTTGGGTGAGTCACTTAACCTCTCTGAGCCTCTGTTTCCTCTTCTGCAAAATGGGATAATAATGGAGTACATTGTGAGGATTAAATTAAATAATATTTGTGAAGTTCTTGGTAAGTTGTCAGGACATAATGAGCTCTCAATGAATGTTAGTTACAGAGCAAAATAAATCCCAGCTCTGTTAGAATGTTGCTGTGGTGACTGGGAAAAGCTACTTGCTCTCTCTGGAGCTTAGATTTTTTCAGTTGTGAATAAGATGGTTGTGGTAAAGGCTCTTCCTACTTGAATACTCTATGATTTCAGGCTCACCCTTGTCTCCCATCAGTGATAATTTCTCCCTAACTAACTTCTTATAGTCCTGCATTTGGGCCTCTGTTAAGACACATCTTCCACTCTTTGTTTATAATTATTTTTATCTGTGCCCACTTGAGAGCACGTTTATCCCAGTGATTTGCTCATAGTAAATGCTTAACAAGTTTGTTGAGTAGATGGACAAATATTAATCTTTCTGGTCCTAGTGCATCTCTCAGAGTGAATGATCAGGTAACTATGTTGTGCCTTTTTTAAAGCCTTTTATTATGGAAAATTTTAAATATATACATATGAAAAGAGAAAATAAATAATAAGAAGAAAGAGAATAATAAAATGAACTGCCATGGACCCATCACCCAGCAACATTTATTATCAACTCATGACTAATCTTGCTTTATCTATTCCTCACATTCTACTCCCTCCTTCCAGATATTTTGAAACAAATTGCAGACATTCATATAAAGTTATCTAAAAAAATTTCAGAAAGCACCTCTAAAAGAAAAGGAGTCTTTCTTTTTTAGGCATAACTACAATTCCCTTATCATACCTAAAAAATTAACAATAATTCCTTAATATCATCACATATCCAATCAGTGTTCACATTTCCCTGATTTTCATGCATGTGTATGTACGTGTAAGTATATATAGTCACAATTTGTGTGAATCAGGACCCAAATGAGGTACATGCATTGCATTTGATTAATGTGTCTTTTAAGTCTCTTTTGAATTGTCTATTTCTCTCTTCAATTCTGTCAGTTTTTCCTTCATGTATTTTGGGATTCTGTTGTTAGGTGTATACATTTTTATAATTGTTATATATCCTTGATTGATTAAACTAGAAATTATAAAATGTCCTTCTTTGTCTCTAGTAACAATTGTTGTCTTAATGTCTATTTTATCTGATATTAGTATAGACACTCCAGCTCTCTTTTGTTACTGCTTGCATGATATATCTTTTTCAATCCTTTTACTTTCACCCTATTTGTGTTTTTGAATTTAAGTGTGTCTCTTATGTAGATAGCATGTAGTTGGATCATTTTTTAAAAATCCATTTTGCCAGTCTCTGTCTTTTAACTGGAATGTTTAATCTATTTACCTTTAATGTGATAACTGAGAAGGTGAGATTTAAGTCAGCAGCTATGCTATTTGTTTCTTACATATCTTATATTTTTTGTTCATTTGGGCCTCCATTACTGCCTTCTTTTGTAAAATGTAGATATTTTCTGAAGTACCATTGTAATTCCCTTGTTGTTTCTTCTGTTATATTTTTGAGTTATTTTCTTAGTGGTTTCCCTGGAGATTACAATTAACATCTTAATTTATAACAATCTAGTTTGGATTAATACCAACTTAATTTCAATGGATTAATACCAACTTAATTTAATTCCTAGAAGTGGAGTGCATGGGGACTTTTAAGAACAAAGATGTTGTCTTAATTTGGATTCCTCCAGAAATAGGCCTTGAGACAAGAATTTGAGGTTATGTAGTTTATTTAAGAGGTGATTCTAGGAAGCATCAGTAGAGGAGTGGGGAAGTGAGGCAAGGTGGGGAGGACAACCAGTATAAGTTATGTTTTTTTTTTTAATTTTAAAATGTAAAAGTTTAAAATTTGTGTATTTTAGCTTTATTGAGGTATAATTGACATATAAAATTGTAAGATATTTCAAGTGTACATTGTGGTGATTTGATATACATATACATTGTGAAAGGATTCCCTCCATGTAGTTAATTAACACGTCCATCACCTTACATATTTATCTTTGTTTTGGTGAGAACATTTAAGTTCTACTCTCTTGGCAAATTTCAATTATACAATAGTGTTATCAACTATAGTCACCATGTTTTACATTAGATACTCAGACGTAAGGTGCATTTTAAAGTTTCTTTTACCACTGTGAGTAATTGGAACTTAATTCTGCTGGCTAACTCTGGAAGTCCTTGTAGAGTATGTGCTTCAGAATTATCCCACCTGAGAAGGGAAGGATCTGGGCATTTATACACCGAATCCATCAATTATTGGTTGAAGACTGCTTCCAGGAAGTGTTAATTCTCTAGCATTTCTGGCCTGTGGGAGTAGGCAGAGCTGGCTCTGACCCCAGAGGAAGCCCTCTGGTTGGAGGAAGTTGGGTCATCTTGCACTACCGTGAGGGGCCTGATGGGATTGGGTGCCGCACCAACTGTCAGCTGTAGACATCTAATATTCAGTTTGAAGAGGTCTGCCCTGCTGAACTGTGGCTGCTCTCTGAGAACTGGGAAATAAGGAAGAGACTGAGATTCATGGCTGGCTTGAAAGAATATGGATTAAGGATTGTGGAGGTGGAACAGTGAGACGGTCCATAAATCAGATTAAACTGTGGTTGAAATCCAGAAGGAAGAGGAGAATATAAGCAGTCTGTGATTCACAAAAATCTCAGGGAAGGTTTTGGATTTCCACACTGTGAGGGTATATTAGTTATCTGTTGCTATGTAACAAATTGTTCCAAAACTTAAAGCAACACATGTTTATTATCTCACGTTTCTGTGGGTCAGGAATGCAGGCATTGCTTATCTGGTGTACTGCTTCAGGGTCTCTCACAAGGCTACCACCAAGGTGTCAGCCATTGTGGGGGGTCTCACCTAAAGGCTCAACTGAAGGAGGATAGGCTTCCAAGCTCGCTTATGTGATCACTGGCAAAATGTAGTTCTCCGAGGGCTGTTGAACCAAAGACTGGGTTTCCTTACTGGCTGCTAGCTGAAGGTTTCCCTCATTTTCTTGCCATGTGGACTTTTCTAACATGGCAGCTTGCTTCATCAAAGTTAACCAGAGAGAGAGAGAGAGTTTACTAGTAAGGCGGACATCACCATCTTTTGTAACCTAATCATGGAAGTGACATCTAATCATGAAAGTGACATCCCGTCATCTTTGCCATATTCTTTTGGTTAGAAGCAAGTCACTAGGCAAAGCCCACACTCAAGGAGAGGGGTATTTGTATAAGGGCAGGAATACTAGGAAGTGGGAATCACTGGGGGCCATCTTATAAGTCTGCTTCTTCAGAGGATGTGTGTGTGTGTGTTCGTGTGCTGAGTCAATTTTGTTTATTTATTAAAAAATATCTTATGGTGGGGCCGGCCCGGTGGCATAGCGGTTAAGTTCGTGCGCTCCCCTTCGGCGACCCAGGGTTCGCCGGTTCGGATCCTGAGTGCGGATTGATGAACCACTCATCAAGCCATGCTGAGGCAGCGTCCCACATAGAGCAACTAGAACGATGCACAACTATGACATACAACTATCTACTGGGGCTTTGGGGAGAAAAAAAGCAAAAAAGGAGGAAGATTGGCAACAGATGTTAGCTCAGGGCCAATCTTCCTCAAAAAAAAAAAATAAAAAGTACACGTTGACTTAAAAAAATATGTATTTATGGTGACTATAGTTAACACTGCATTGTATATTTGAAAGTTGCTAAGAGAGTAGATCTTAAAAGTTCTCATAACAAGAAAAAAATTTTTTGTTACTGTGTGTAGTGATGGATGTTAACTAAACTAAACTGTGATCATTTTGCAGTATATACATGTATCAAATCATTATGTTGTACACCTAAAACTAATATAATGTTATATGAGGTATATCTCGATTATAAGAAATAGCTACATGAGTCTAGTGGCTGCCATATTGAATAGCACAGACCTACATCATAGTTTACTGGTTTTTAAACACAAAAGTGTATCGGATCACCTGCAAGGCTTGTTATAACGCACATTGCTAGGCTCCACTCCCAGAGTTTCTGATTCATAGGTCTGGATGGAGCCTGAAAGAGTTAAAAAAATTTTATTGAATACCTACAATGTGTCATGCACTATCCTAGGCACTGGGAATACAGCAGTGGGAAAAGAAAAGGCAAAAATGCCTGCCCTAATGGAGCTTACATTCCATCTTCCCTGGTTGACAAGCACAGAGAAAACCTAGCTGACATTGGAGTTACAATTGGCTCTAAGATATTGGTTGTTCTCTTCTGTAACTGGAAACATATCTGATCTAATGTAAGATAAAAGCGTATCTTTCTGTTTCTGAGATGTGTGTTTATGAGGATTTCTTTTCCCACAGAGGACTGGATATATGGCTGTTTTTGTTTTCTTTTGCCGAGAACCTTGGGAATTCAGGAAGGACAAATGGAGAGAGAGGGAGCTCACCCTGATGCTTGTGTGAGGGCAAAGCAGAAAATACTAAGTGGAGAGTGTGAGTGATTCTTACCAGCAGAGAGGATGGGGAGACAGAAAGGGTTTCAAAAAGGTTTTCCCAGATTTATCGTAAAGCTCCACTTGATGGGGCTTGAAGGCAGATGTTTCCTATTGTTCTTTAGAGAAGCATTCGAAGCCTAAACCCTGATACCACTTCCCACTTACCAATTCCCTCAGCACATCTCAGATTTCTGTTTTTAAAAATCTCTAGCCATGATGATGGGTTATGGATTTGCCAGCACATTTGTTCCAGAGCTCTGTGAACTTGCTGGGCTTGTGGTACCCGAGGCCTTCTGGGGTTAAGCCTCCTCTCTTAGGATCCTGAAAATGGTTCTAAGAAGTCTGCAGCTGGATTAGGAGGTGATTCAGGGGTGGGCTGGGGGCAATGAGGACGCAGAGTTCCAGCTAGATCAAGCTGACTGCTGCCGAATTATGAAGACGTGCTGCTGGCTCTGCCTTTCTCTCCCCTCACTGCCAGTTCTCTCCCTCCAAGCACAAGTCACGAGTCGAGTGAAGCTAGCTAGTGGCTAAGAGCATGGAATTTGGAAAGTGATAGTTCTGCCCTTTGCTAGTTATGTGAACCAGGACTAGCTATGTGAACCAGCTTTATCTTTTGAAACCTCAGTGTTGTCACTTATAAAATGGGGACAGTCAACCCTACCTACTAGGGTTCTGTAAAATAATGTGCAAACGTGTTTAGCACAGTGTCTGTGTTCAATACATGGTATCTGCTTTTAGGCGGGGCAGAGTTGAGAATCACAGCTTTACAGATGAGGAAGCTGAGATTCACACAGCGGGTTTCTGCAGCCTGCTTCCCTGTTCTCTCTTGCTGGAATGTCCCTGCTTCTTAGAATCCTGTGTCCTTCCCGGACTCTGCAGGCTTGAAGCCTCAGCCAGCCTTGAGTGCTTTGCTTGCTCATCCTGAGTTGGGGAGGGGCTGATGGCAGGGACTGTCCACACCTCTGTCCACCTAGATCGGAACTGCTCTGTGCTCTCCCAGACCTGGCAGGGAGCGGACCCAGAAGGAACTGAAAGGGACCTGAATGGGGCTCCTAGGGAGGCATCCAGTGGGTAAGTGCTGACCTGCTGGTGGAAAGCATTTAAAGTGATTCTCTGGTATTTCCCTAAGAGCATTCGTATGCAATCTAGGGAGGGTACATTTTCTAAAAGGCAGGAGGAAATGCATCCCTGCTGTTCTCAGGAGGCCACATTAGGAAGGCTCCCGTCCAATTAAAGTATTACCAAGCCCAATTGCTCCTCAAGGTTATTTCTAAAGAGGGAGGGGTTGATTTTGTCTCTTTAGGATGGAGATGAAGCAGAGAGGCCAGCACCTGACAAAGAACAAGAGGGTGCCTGAGTCTGCTGATATAACTGGGCCTGCATTCTGTGTGTGTGTGAGTGTATATGTGTGAGTGTAAATGTGTGCGTGTGTCTTCGCTCAGGGTCTGCCTTTGTTCTGGACCTTTCTCTCTCTCTTTTCTCTTAGTGGCTCTGAAGATTCAGACCACCTAGGTGTGAATCCTATGTGTCCTTGAGCAAATGGGGATGATAATAGTACCTGCCTTATGGGGTTGTGATGAGAGAAGGTGCATGTTGTGAGGGATCAGAATTGGCCACCCCAAAATGTGTCTCTGGCATGAGGATTATTTTGGGCTGGTTACTTTTAAAAACTGCAAACATAGGAAAAGCTCTGAAAACCAAGTATAAGTAGAAGTTACCCTTTATAAGAGACATTTACATTTGTAAGGGAGATCTCCATTTGTAAAGGTATCTCCCTCTCTGTACCAGGAAGAAGGGGGGATGACCTTATCTCTGGAAACTCTTACCAATGCAGAAAGCAAGGACTTAAATCTGCATAATAACCTTACTCTTGTTTATTGTGCTTTTCTGGTAATCTCCCGTAACTGACTCCCTCCCACCCCCAACGTCCTTTATCTTTAAGATGAGAACCTCTGCCATTTTGGCTAGTTACTCAGTTTTCCTGGGTCTCTCCCACGTACACACGTTATAAAGCTTTGTTTGATTTTCTCCTGTTATTCTATCTCATGTCAATTTAATTTGTAGCTCAGCCGGAAGGACCCAGAGGGTAGAGGATTTTCTTCCTCCCCTTCAATGTGAAATGCTTAGCAGGGTGCCCAGCGCATAGAAGATGCTCGATAAACTGTATGTTTTTCTGTAACTTCTCTTTCTGTGTGTGCACTTCTCAATATTGTGGCAGGGGTAGGGACTCTACTAGGTCTCCTGTGTTGCAGATAACAGAGGTGGTTGCAGGTAAGCTCTGTGGGATCAGAAATGGGTTTGCTGTGTTCACCATGTTTCTCCAGTACCAAGGACAGCACCTGGCTCAGAGTGGGTGCTAAACAAATACCTGATGACTGAATAAATGAGTGATTCTGACTGGAGCTAGCTTGAGTAGAAAAGGGAAAATAAGGAAGAGGATATAAAATGTCACATGGAACCCAAGAGCAGGGATGAGGAAGGACCCAGGAAGGCTTCTGGAAGAGATATAAGTTGGGGTCTGGAATGCCATGGGGACACACTCATCATCTCTCCACCTATGCACAGTTACTTTGTCCTTTTTTTTTTCCCCCTGTAGATTAGTTTCTTCTTCTCTTCAGTCTATTTGGTGAATTCTGGCTACTTCATAATTATCAGTCCAGCCAATTTCAGATACTGACTGGATATCTCTGAATCCCAATTGCAAATTCCCAGGAGTGAATCTGATTGGCTGATGTTGGGTCAGGTCTATTTACTCCTGGTCTAATCAGAAATGGTAGGAAGTATGGTCTCATGGCTCTCATCCCCTTCCATGGATTGGGGGAAGTTTCTAGAGAAGGGACTTGTGAGCTGGCAGATGTCTAGTTCAGTGGCTGCCTTGCCCTGCTGAGTCTGTGGAAGAAGGGGCCAAATTCACAGAAGGGAAGAGAGTAAGTTGGAGGCGTAGTCTTCATCTTCAGAGCATGGGTGGGAGGAAATGTGTATGTAGAATTTACAGGACTAAGGGATTCCCTGGTCCTGTCCAAGTGGCTTATATTGGAGTGGTATTTGGAAGGATTTGGGGGAAACTCTTCTCATTGAGGCCTGAAATTTCCTGGGCACCAGCCATGTAACATTTTCCATTCTAATGGGAATGATGAGTGTTAATAAATGTAGGACCCCAGTTCTTGAGCAAGATATGCCAAAGATCGTCACACTCTTTCCTCTAAGATATCTGTAACCTTGCCCTGAGGGAGAATGAGTTACGTATGCAGTTCCTCATGGCTCTTTCTATTGAGCTGTGTTTTTCCCTAATCCAGTGGTTCTCAGAGAATGGTCTCCCACCAACCCCATCAGCATTACCTGGGAACTTGTTGGAAATGCAAATTCATGGCTCCTCCCCCAGACCTACATAAGGTCTCCTGTGGATTCTGATTCATGTTAAAGTTGAGAAAACCACTGCCTTCATCTGTTTAGGGAGAGGCTTGTCCCTTGGTTCAAGGCTTCACAGGATACATCTGTGTGAAGGCTTTTCTGACTTGGAGTAGATACTGCCATTAGCTCCAACCATTGCTTCTCTCAGCCTTGGGAAAAGTTATAATTTCTAAAGAGATGTTGGCCTGGAAACTCCTTATAAAGGCTCAGCTATAGAAGGTGACACTATTCTCTGCCTTTCATCTCTCAGAAGAATAAGTGATGTCAGCATGAGGTTCATGCTCAGACAATTGACATTTCCCACCTTCAGGCAGAGGGTGGTGTGTAAAGCACTCCGAATTGAATTACAATGGACCAGTGTCAAATTTCAGCCTTTATTTGTAAGTGGAAGGGAAGGAAAAGACTGATTCAGTGTCTGTATTCCTTTATCTCACCGAATTCCCACAATGGCCCCCTAAGGTAGATGCTATTATCCTTGAAGAAAAGTCAAATAGTTTGACCACTAGTAGTAAGTGGTAGAGTGGGGATTCAAACCCAGACAGTTATATGCCAGTAACCTAGCTTTTAACTACAATGCTACAATGTTTGCACATGGCACATTAGCCTCTTCTTTCTGCCCTTTATATTTTTCCTTCTTCCCATCCCTGCATCGCATCCTACTCTGCCCTGTGCTGTGCTTCCTCACCTTGGGGGAGGTTGAGGCAGAGCTTCCAGGCTTATTGTGTTCCCATCAACTGATTTCCAGAGTGTTGGAAGACAGAGGGATTTACAACTCCCCACAGCCCTATCCAGACTAGACAAAGATCCGCCGTGGTGTGGGGAGGAGAGCTATGGTAGAGATGAGAGCAGTGAACTCTGTGGATCCGTGGATCCAGGAGAAGGACATCCTGCATCCAGACCCCTGGGCTCAGGGCCAGGAAAGGAGCAGCAAGAGAAAAATATGGTGCGTCTAGTCTTAGAGAGAGGCACGGATGGCTGTGCAGAGAGTTTCCGCTCAGAAGCAAGGGAGAGTTGCTGGGCCTGAAAAGAGCCAAGTGTGAAGGCACGGGGGCACCTTACAGCAGCCTATGTAGACCTAAGCCTCCATTCCCAGCACACTGGCTCCCAGGAACCCCACCCCTGTGAACTCTCACATAATCCTGGTGTTACATGTGTGTAAACGTGTATATTGGGAGGGGTGGTGGGGGTAGAGCTGGTGGTACTGTATTGACTGAAAATAAGTTTCTGCCATTTTGGTAGAATAAGAGCCCAAAATAGAAGTTTAGCTGAATTATAAAAATAAGAGAAACCATGTTTCTTGCACAAGTGAGTGTGTGAACTGGGAATCATAGCTTCTACACACACTCAACTCATTCCCTCTTCACAACTACCTATGAGGTAGGCGAGGCTCCCCAGGACCCCTTTTTGTCACTAATCACTGTAGGGGAGGAAGAACTATTCCTCTGCCCTCTAGGTCCTTTTGGCTGGTCTAAGAATTAAATCGATGTGAGACAGAGTAACAGGAGAAAAATAGTTTAATAACATGTATACATGGAAGAAACCCAGGGAAACAGAGTAACTCACCAAAATGGCGGAAGCCACCACCTTAAGTACCATCTTCAGCTAAAGACAAAGGAGGATGTTGGGGGTAGTGGTTTGGGACTTCAAAGGGGAGGAAGGCAATTCACATGGAGATGGAAAAGCAAATGTTTGATAAACAAATGTTTGCTGGGCCATCTATAGACAATGTGACTAGAGAGAGAGAACTTTGATAAAAATGGGCTCAGCAAGGACATTCCCAGTCTATCATACCCAGAGTTATTTATGCTGATAGCTCCTTCCTGGGATAGGCCTTCTATCTTAAATTCTTTTAGGCAGTTGGGGGAAGGTCAAAGTTTCTTTCAGAGTCTTTTGTTCTTAAAAATAATCAAGCCAAAGACACATCTTGGGGTGGCCAATTCTGATCCCCCACATCACTTTGCAGCATTTAGCTATGAAGTCCATCATATCCACCCTTTGTTTTGGAAAAAAATATATATCCCTACTAATAGTTTTGGTGTCTTAAATTCACCTGTGTTATAAATTGCAGGATGTTTGGGGTCTTGTTGGGACATGCTGGAGATTGTAGGATAAGCAGATTAAAATGACAAGAAGTGAAGGGCGACTAATTCCTGCTTAGTCCTCAGAAATAGTGCTCTCTTCTTCCCCTGTCAGAACCTTTAATACGCTTTATTTTGCTAAACTGGGTTTTCACAATTACAAAAGTGACGTTACTTTGCAAACAGTTCAGAAGTTTAACAGTTTAAACCATCCCCATTCCACTGCTCAGAGATATTCCCTCCTAGCAGTTTGGTCTATATCCTTCCTGATTTTTTTCCTTTGACTTTAAATAGGTACATTTACCTGTCCATGTGTGCCTGTATAGGTATAAACCACATATACATCATATGTATGACACACACGTTGTTTTCCAACTGGCTTATTTTCAGTTAGCATATTTTATGAACATTTTCCCAAATTGGTACAGATAGCTCTATTTTGTGTATTTGTTGACTACATATTATCCTATGGTCTGAATGTTTCAGAATTTTTCAGTCATACTCCTCTGGACGGCCATGTAGGTTTTCCCTCCCTTCCTCCTCATTCCTTCCTTTTTTTTTTTTTTTTGCTATTACTAACAATGTTGAAACAAATATTTTCATACCTATAACTTTATGCCCTTGCTTTAGTATCTGCTGTTTTAGTTTGTTTTATTTTTGCATCTGCTGGGTCCTAAGTTATGCACATTTAAAATTTTCGTAGCTACTGCCAAATTGCTCTTCATAAAGAAGAGCTCTATTTTCAACTTCAACCAACAGAGTTACAAAGAGCAATGTTTCTAAATTCTGCATTGTACTTACTTGTTTAATAATCATATTATCCTGCCAGATTGTACGACCCCCTGAGGGCTGGAATCCATCTGCCTGATCCCCGGCTGAATCCTCAGCGTTTAGCAAGTGTCTGGCCCACTCTAGGTGCTCGGTATTTGTTGAGTGAAAGAAAAGACATAGTGTGAATACCTGCCAAGGACTCATTCTTAGAAGGGTGCCTAGGAAAATTTTAAAACAAGAACATTAACAGATAAGAAAAACATTCAGGCTTGGAGGATGATAATTTCCTAAATTCACTTGGGACAGGGAAGGTAAAAAAAATCTGTGTTGTTTTATTCCAAAATTTTAATCTGCTGCTTTGGCTTGATAGTAATACAAAGAGGAAAAAAAAACCTTTGACTTCTCCAGGTCTGCTGAGTTGGATAATATATTGGCATATTAGTGTAGACATAAGCTTCCTCTGGGAGGCAGGCCATCCTCACTGGATTCCCAGGTAATCCCTCCAGTCTGTGACCTGGATAAGTTGTCCTACTAAGTGTAAGGCTCACCGCCAGCACATGGCCTGATCCCTGTGGCTGAGAGGCAGTGAGTGGGGCTAGTTTGTGGCACAAAGGGCCTGGTTTATATCCTGCCTTTTTGCTCTATGACCTTGGGTAAGTCACTTTGCCTCTCTGGGCCTCAGTGCCCTCATCCCCAGAGTGGGAGTGATCATTTCTGCAGGGCCTGCCTCTCAGCTGGTTGTGAGGCCCAGGAGCAGGTTGTAAATTGTACAGTGCTATGCAAATGTGAAATGTTTGTTGCAGAGTAGCTTGCTGGCTTCTTGAGAAGAAGAGACATAAACAGGTGATAAGGTCAGTGGGAAAAGCGAGAACTACCTGGTGCTAAAGGAGAGGAGGCTTGAGGGGCACTGGGGAGGAGACGTGACAAGATGGAGAGGATGAGAGGAGTCCAGAGGGTGGGGGGCGCTGAGGACTGAAGCCATTCTAGGGGAGAGAGGGAAGCAGCTGGGCCTTCCAAGGACATGAAGGATATTGCTCTCTTTCCCCGCCAAGCAGGGACCCATCTCTTTGGGGCTCCTTTTGTTTGATTTGGTGTATTGTTAGCCTTTGCTCCGACCCAGGCTGTGGTTAACTTGGGGCCACGGGCAGGGGGAGAAGGTCACCACAAATTAAGTGGGAGGCATTTTAAGTGCCTAAAGCAATAAATCCTCATGTTCCTCGAGCCTGCCCAGGCTTCCCCAAACCTGGGAATTCAATTTTGTGCAGCGCACACAGTTTGCCAAGCATGCTAAGTCACCGGGAGAACAACTTGATATATTGCTGTGGGGAAAAAAATTGCCGTGTCTCTTTCTTCATTCAAATTAACACCTTTTCATACTGGGCTGACAGGTGACTGATCACCTGAGAATATATTCTGGCTTCAGGTGATTTGATATCTCTTCCTTTTCTGTTTCCTCGTCTTTATTTTCATGCCTGAAAAAGTCAAGAGAAAACATTATTATGATTATTGCTATAGAATCAGTCCCTGATTCATAAGCCCTAAGTCCTGGAGTCTGGCATGTGGTAGGCATTAATAAATGATGAATGAATAAATGACTAGATTTGGTCGATGTCTGCAGACTGCCCTTTTTCCTTTCCGGAGGGTCAGAGGAAACTTTTGCTTTGTTTTGTCCTTTGATTTTTTTTTTTTTGCTAGGTGGGCATTGTGTGCAGGCGTTGTGTGCACTGCTCAGACGCCCCTCTGGTGAAAGACTTGTTGTTCCAGCTCCTTGGAGTGCTGGTGGCCCCTTGAGGGACTACTTGAGTTGCAGAGAGTTGCCTGACCCAAGGTCAGCCCTTCCCAGGTGAACCGTATCCAGCAACTGATCCATGTGGGGTTACAAAGACCTGGCCTTCTCAGCCCACCTGGGGACACTTCTGAAGGGTTGGTTTCACTCTAGATCTCTCCCTGTGGGGTTGGCTGTCATTGGGCTGCATCACAGCTCAACTTTCTCTTCTCTCTCTTCCTTCCCCCACTTCCCTTCCATAGATGTTGAACTCAAGAGACGCCTCAACAAACCTCCTGCACTCTAAACTCCATCTTGGAGTCTGCTTCCCATGGAGCCCAACCTGCAACATTTTGTTCTGTTTTTAAATAGATTCCACTCTGCCATTCTTCCTCATTGGCACTGATACCAGCCATCATTTTTGGAGTGCTTACATGGCTGGGCACTCTACCTGCCCTGTCTCACTCAATCCTCATGACAACCGTAGGAGTTAGGCCCTGTTAGCATCCGACTGTTACAGGCAGGGAAGTACTGCTGGGGATTCAGTGACTCATCCAAGTTCATGGCCAGTCAGTGCTGGAGCCAGAACTTGAAACCAGTTGGATTCTAGAGCCCAGGCTCTTAACTGCTCTGCTGCCCTTCTGGCGCCCCTGCTGGTAACTTCAGATAAATGTGAGGACAGGATTTTGATGAGCCCAGGTAAGCATTTCCCAGAAGGTTTGGTAGAACTCAGACGCTTCTTGTCAAAAGGGGTTCTGGAGTCAAATACCCGGGAAATAGTTCCTGTTGAGGGTCCGATATAGCAGCCCTACCAAAATCCTGATGTTCGGTGGGAGAAAAGCTATAGGAAACACTGGCCTAGACCTTAAGTGTTTATTTTACTTTGTGGGGGATTGGTAAACATTTTTTTGGTTACCTCTTGTCCCGACTAATCATTATGCTGTTAAGTTGTTTCAAATCTGTAAAATGGGAATAACCTTTTACCTCATTAAAGTCATGTAGTAATCAAATGAGGTACGGGATACAAAAACTTGGAAAATTGTTAATAACTGCACAGATGCTAGGAGTTATTAAGGTATTAATGTTTTCAGATTCAGAAATGTTAGGGTACTGATGTGTCAAAGCCATCCCTCATGTAAAATCTAGCTTGGGAAAAACTTCTGATGGGAGTCAGGTCTACACATATGTGTGTTAAGGGCTGTTTGAAAGAATCATAATTAGAACACATATGATTAATGCATTAGTTAGGTCATTGTTAAAACAGGAAATATTTATTCATCAAATAATTTTTGAGCGTACATTGTGGGCCTATGCAAATGCTCCTGGGAATATAAGTAAGTGTACGTTATGGACTCTATCTTTAAAGAATTTACTGTGTACAGCATAGAGGGCAAACATATGCCATACATTTTCCTTTTTTACCTGCCGTGCCCATTGCAGACTTTGCTAATTGATTCCCACACTCTTAACCACTGGGCCCGGATGCTGCCTCTGAGCACTCCAGGCAGCCACTACAAGTTGATTAGAACTGGTACATAAGATGAAACCTATTTCGAGAGAAACATGATCTACAGAGTCTGGACATGCAAACGTAAAGAGCACGTACCAAAGAGAGTGTGGCAAGTGCCAAAAGAATTGTAAAGTCAGGGTATGCACTACGTATCATGGGCTAGGGTAGTCAGGGAGGGCTTCCTAGAAGAGGCAGGAATTAAACTGGGCTTTGGAGGATGAGAGGGACTTGGACGGTGGTCGGGATAGGGAGGGTGTCCCACGACACCTCCAAAGGTGAAGTAAATCCCAAATACCCAAGAGGCAGCCTCTGTCTAAAACCTCTGCTGAGGGTCTCATCACTGAGTGTGGACACTGATGTTCCCTTATCCTAAATTCTAGAAGACGGATACATTTCGGAGTCACTTTGACCTTCCAATTGGCTGCCAGCATCCAGATTGTGATTTCAATCTGTTGCCGAGTCAGAGACAGAGAACCCAAATTCCAGGTGCCCATAAATTACTTCTAGTTATTGTGATGACAAAGGCCTCTTCGAAGGTGACTTGCTCACTCCCTGCTTTATAGCTTCATACATCAAAGAGGAAGATGGAGCCAAGTCAGTTACTACGAGGAGATCCAGACTGCAGGGGGAACGGGTGGCAACTGTCTGCAAAACTGAGCACTTTCTGTCACAACTTAATTAAATTAACCCTGATTCTATAAATAATAGAGCAGGGTTTCCCTCCCCCGCCCCTGCAGACTCCTGCACCTTCTCCCTCTACCTCTTGAAAAAAGTGAGTTCTGAGTGTGTTGCACTAGGGGACAGTTTGTGAAAAATTAGGCAATGATTAGTTTAATTCAGCTTTCGCATCCATTTACAGAAGCAGAATATGCTTTGGGTTAGAAGCGGCAGTGACTTGCAAGATGTGTGAAATGCCCGGTGAGGTATAAAGAAAAGATAACAGGCTGAGATGTCAGAGACTTGGGTTCTTGCCCCTTGGTAGCCAGCTTTGTGATCTTGGGCAGATCTCTTTCCTTTTGGGTCCTCAGTTTCCCATCCAGGCCACATTTAAGGCTTTGTATCAGCCAGGTTTATTTCTCATTCATGCACGTGACCCCTGTGAGTAGGCTGAGGGCTTGTTTCCACATCCCCCTGCGCCGAGACTCAGGTTGATGGAGCAGCCACCATCTCCACTGCTGCAGATTGCTGTGACAGAGGGTAAGAGTGCTCTGGAAGGTCTCTCACTGGTGATCAACTGGCCTAGAAGTGACATGTGTCATGTCCTCTCACAAGTCATTGGATGGTCCTAGTCCTGTTGCCCTACATGAGCACAGGGGGCCAGAAAGTGTAGTCCTACTATGTGCCTGCCATTTGGTGAACAGCATTAATGAATGCTCTAGGCCTCTTCCAACCCTGAAGTTTTATAATTCTTTACTTTCCATCGAACTCGGAATTTTCATTTCTACACTTCACTTCGATTAGGATTCCTGTCCACTCACCTTCATCCACCAACGGCTGGTTGATATTCTTTTATTTCCTCATGAATGGATCTACTATACCTTTATGATTGTACTAGCTGTGTGATCCTGGGCAACTGCTCTGTGATTTAGTTTTCCCATCTGTACAGAAGTGATAATAATGGTACCTACTTGATACAGTTATTGTGAGGATTGAATAAGTCAGTATGTAGAACAGTGCCTGGCATATATTGAGTGCTCAGAAAATGTTCGACATTTCTGAGGAAGACAATACAGTGTAGAGGCCGTGAGTGCCAGCTCTAGAGTGGACTGCCTGGCTTTGAATATTTGCTCCTCCACTTGTACACCGTGGGCCCTGGGACAGGGTAGTTTTCTTATTTGTAAAGTGGGATCGTGTCTACCACATGGGATTGTTGTGAGGATTAAATGACCTAATATACACAAAGCCCTGAGAACAATATCTGGAATTTAATAAGTGCTCAAAAATATTAGCCCCTCTCATTGGATATGTAGCATTTGACTCCACTAAAACTACCCTATGCTTTTTGGAACTTTTTTCACTCATTTCCTTGGCCCTATTCTTTCCCGATTTTCCTCCTATCTTGATTGTATTTATTTATGCTTTTTTTTGAGGAAGATTGGTTCTGAGCTAACATCTGTTGCCAATCTTCCTCCTTTTTTTGCTTTTTTTTTCCTCCCCAAAGCCCCAGTAGATAGTTGTATGTCACAGTTGTGCATCCTTCTAGTTGCTCTATGTGGGACGTCGCCTCAGCATGGCTTGATGAGTGGTGCGTATGTCTGCCCCCAGGATCCGAACCGGCGAACCCCGGGCCACCGAAGTGGAGCGCGTGGACTTAACCGCTACACCACCGGTCCGGCTCCTGTACTTTGTTTTTTAAAAAAGCTTCCCTACCCTTTGAAGGTTGAGTTTCCCCAGGCTTCCGTTCAAGGCCATCTGTTCCACGTTTCTCTCCATGAGCTTGTTTGTTCTCATGACATCAGCTTTCACCTGCTTCACTGAGGCTTCTGAAGATTCATCTTCAGCCCCAACCCTTCTCCGTGGCCACTGGATTTGTCCATCTGGATATTCCATGGTGTTCCACATTTCTGAAACTGGACTCTTCGTCTCTTCCTGTCATCATTGTTATCCATTAGCCATCCACTTTCTTTTACTAATTCTTGGCAGGATGGCTCAGAGGACAAGCTTTGAAGTTATGTGGGCCTAAGTTGGAATCATTGCCATATACTAGCTGTGTGACCTTAGGCAGGTGAGGTAACTTTTCTGAACTCTAACTTCAGAAATGGGGATAATAATAGTACCTACCTCACTGGCTTAGTTTGAAGATTGAATGGGGTCACTATGTAAATCACTGGTATAGCATATGGCACATAAGAAGTGCTCAGTAAGGGGTAGCTACTACTAATATTGTCAAAATGATGGTGATGTTGGTGCTCTCCATCACTCAGGTATCGCTGCCTTAGTTTAGGCATTTATTTTCTCCTGCCTAGACAATTCCAACAGCCTCCTAACTCATTGGTCTCCCCGCCTCCTCTGGTTTTGCTCACCTCCACTGACTCTTATTTCTACCACAATTTTCTTTCTAAAACACAGCTCTGATCACATCATTCTACAACTTAGGACCCTCAAATATCTTCTCACTGCCTAAAGGATAAAGGCCAAACTTATTAGCTTCAGGTGCCCCAACAGCACTAATGTAGAGGGGTGTTCCATAAATATCTGTTGAATACTAATTTGCTTACTTGCTTGTAATCCACTATTGACGCTGGCTGACTAATTAGTGTTGGAGGACTTGTGGCTACCTAGTAAGGGTTTGAGCAGGACCAGACACTGCACAACTCCAGGGGACACTTTTCACATTATATTCTATGTGAATGGCACCCCGAGAACCCAGTGATGTTTCCTGGAGTTGGACAGTGCAGTGGCCTGCAAGAGTCCTGGATTCTCATGTGGTCTCCACCCTTCGGCAAGTCACTCAGTGGTTTCGAGTCTTAGTTGTAAAATGGGGGTAGCAAGGCCTGCACTACTTTCCCTTACAGTTGTGGGGAGGTTCATGAATGTGAAAGGGCTTGTAAACTGGGAAGTGCTGTCTCCCAGAAATTCTCCTGCTATTATTGTCACTACTAGTGACTGTGAGCAGTAAAGACTGAAGAGAACCTAACTGCAGCAGTCAATTTCTAAGATAAAAGCTCCATTATGAGCAGTGGGTATGTGATAGGCCAAAGGATATTATTTATTTAGAATTTAAACTACCTTGTTTTTCTTATTTCAATGGCAGAAAATTGCAGAAAATAATAGTAATAGAAAATAATAGTCTAGCAAAAAAGAGAAAATAAAAACACCCATGATCCTACCCACACAGGAGCAAACATTACTAATTCCTTGATATATTTTCTTCTAGAATCTTTTTCCCCATTTAAGGTATCACAAACCTCTGTTCACATTAATAAATATACCTTCCCAGTGTGATTATTAATGGATGCATATTATTTAGTGTGAGGACACACTTTAATTTATTTAACCAACATATTCTTGCTGGCATTTAGGTTAATTCTTACTTTTCCCTGTTACAAATGGGCTGCAAGGAATATCCTTGTAGCTAAATCTGTGTGCACATCCGTTCTGATTTCCTCAGGTTAAATCACAGAAGTGGAATTACAGGGTCAAAGAGTAGTCATATTTTTTAAAAGGCTTTTGCAAAGAACTGTCAATTGCCTCTAGTAAGATTGTATGCTCAATTGGATTTTGAAGGTCATTTCTGTCTAATAGTGGAGTGTGCAAAATAAATAAACTTTGAACTTTCAAATGGAATTAGTCTCTGCTGGGCTGTAATACAAGTTTAGTCAGAAATGTGGGGAATGATGCTCAGTGATGGAGTAGTAGGAAAGCAATATTAATAGGTTTTAGGCTATTTTCTTTTCTTCAGATCTTAATATTTAAAATCGGGGTATAATTTTTACAGAATGTTTTATTTTAATTGATTTTGGTAGAGACGGGTAGAGCTCACACATATCTGATTCTCCTCTCCTTCCAGGCATATAGGAAGATGACATTCTCCAGTTCTTTGCATGGGTGGGGCTGGTGACTGGGTCGAGCCATTGGGCTGTGAGCAGAATGATATGGGTCACTTCTGGAGTGAAGGACTTAATTGCCAGGACAAGACTCCCCTTGAGCTCTCTTCTGCACGTTGACTGGGGAGGCCCAGTGTTACAGATGGTACCCTGTGGGATGGTGGGGCCTCTGTCAACCTGGGTCTCTGAGCATCTCCTGAGGACAGTTGCCCTAGAGTGTCACCATTACCAGGGTGGAATTCTGTGAGTGAGAAATAAACATGTTGTGCTAAGTCACTTAGATTTTTTTAATTGAAGCATAATCTAATTTATCGCAACTAATACAAGGACATAATTTGACTCCCGAGCTATGCTGTTAGTCACTTTACAAATACTTCTTAGAGTGCCTGCTCTGTGCCGGGCACTGTGGAGGACAGAAGAAAGTATAAACTGAACCTCTGTTTGCAGAGAGTTATGTAACATATGGTTCATCTCTATTTGTTGAATAACATATGCATATATTGAATATTATAGATCTACATAGGTAGTGTATGCTCTTTAAAAGGACTTTGTCATGAGAAACTGGTTCACATAATGACAGGTATAATGAACATCTATTGTTCCTGTTGGCCCATTGTTGGCCTCTGTCCCTCCCTTCTTCCTTTGGAAAACTCTCCTGCCCCGTGTGATTCTGATGGGGTAGCCAATTATAGTCCCCACTTCCCTGGCCACGGAAAAAGGTATATAACTTGCCTGGAATTTTTTGAATTGAAGATGGAGGTGGTAGCTCCATCTTACCCCTATGTCATGAGCTGTAGGAACTGATCCCAGAAATAATGTCCGTGAGGGGTCTGAGATAATGAGACAACTCTCAGACCAAAGCTGAGATGAAATCTAGAGTGTTGAACAGAGACTCATTCTCATGCTGTTTGAGCTCCTGGATCCTGACTGGCCAACGCCAGTACCACCTGTGTGCCTCTAGACGTGTCAGCCAACACATTCCCTTTCTTTTGTGTCTTAAACTAGTTTCAGTTGGTTTCTGTCTCTTCCAACAGAAAGAATTCTCATTAATATAACAAATATTATATTTGTTGAGAAAAATAAATAATCACGTGCTGGTAACCACCGACATTTATTGAAAGCTTTATGTACATAATCTCATTTAATCCTTGTAACAATCCCATCACACTGGGATACTTATTAGTATCATCCCCACTTTACAGAGAGAGAGAGTGAGGCCAGGCCAAGACAGGTGACTTGCTAAGGTCACATAGTTTGTAAATGGTAGGAGGGGAATAAGACCCAGGCAGCCCGACTTCCAGGCCCACAGTCTTAGCACCGCTCCGCGTGAGCACGAGTCTTCATATCCAGGTTGATAGAAAGTGTTTCTATTTTTTCTTTCTCTATCTGAAATTATCTTCAGAGGATGACAAAATAATTTGTGGCTGTTTTGCAGGAGTACATATAATTCCTTCTGTTTCACAGAAGGGAAGTACAAATCCTTGTAATTTTTTCTTCATTTCTAAAGAATCTAGAAGAAATATTTGATTATTTGGTATAATTCTAGAAACTATGCTTGGAAGTACTGAGTTTGGGAAGGTGAGAAATTGTGATCATAAGAATGATAAGTGAATGGCTAAATGAATTAATGTGTTCATCTGGTTAAAACTCCCATTTTTTCTGTTGTACTAACCCATGCCACCCACGGTTTTTATTTTATTGCTTTCCCTCCTTTTGCATGTCAGGCTAGCCTGGAGAAACCTGGTCTTTCTGGTGAACTGGCCACAAGGGCAAGGGCACGCGGTTGCTGAGTGGGTGTTAAGACTTCTGCAGTAGATGACCAGAGCTGTCTGAGCTCTCCAGTGGAGCAGGAAGCTGAGGGGAGGCCATAGGAGGCAGCCACTCACTCAGGCCGGCAGCATGGGGGCTAAGGCCTCAAGCAGGGTTGTCATTATGCTAATGGCCTCCGTGGAGCCAGGGCCAGTGATCCCTTGAGGGAAGCAAGAACTCTTGAAGGTCCATTTGAAGTCCTTGCGCTATCCCTTTGAAGGCTTGTGACACCTGTTCTTGGCACCTCCGAATGGATTTTATTTTACGCTCGCATGGAGAGCATTGCTCCATTAAGGTCCAAAGACCTTGCAGACCTCACAGAAGTTTAAGGAGAGGCAGTCGAGTGCAGAGGATTGGAGTGTGGACTCCGGAGACACACTGCTTGGATTCGAATCTCAGCCTTTGGCTTCAATTGTCCTGTGAGTTCAGGCAGGTGACTTCACCTCTTTGCTTTCATTCCTTGTCTGTAAAGTGGGGGTGATAGCAGTACCCCCCCAGAGGGTTGTGCAAAGTATAAAATGAATTGGTACATGTGAAACACTTAGATCACACTTGACGCTTATGCTCCGTGAGCGTTGGGGAGAAAGCTTCGGGGAAGGCTGATGTTTGCATGTAAAACAGAGCAGTCCTTGGGGAGTCTTGATCAAGCACTTAAAAGCCAGATGACCTTGGACAAGTCACATGTTCTTTCTGTCCTTGAATGAAATGTGATCACCTGAGAGAGTACCTTAAGTGATCGGGGTGCTTAGTAAATGGTACTTTCTTTCCCTCTGGGCCTCAGTTTTCCCATCTGTAAAGTGAAGGTGGTTGAGGTCTTTCCTATCTTTAACCGCTTAAGAATCTGAGTCTGGTGTCAGAGGTTCTGATTAAAAAAGGTCTTCTTTTTGGGACTGGCTAGGTGAGCCAAAGCATCAGAGTGAGTAGGGCTCCGTCAGGATTAAGGATTGTCACCTGAGAGAGTTGCCATCTACTGTCACCCGCGGCAGAGGGCAGGGTTCTGAGGGAACGGGTGCAGGCAGGAGCAGCATAGAGAGGTGGCAGTGATGATGGGCTCCAAACCAACTTTGCTACTGATTAGCTCTGGGGCCTTACTGTCTCCCAGCCTTCAGCTTCCCCCGCTGGAAAAAACAAGAGGCCCCCTTTGAGGAGTCTAAGGAGCAGAGGGTGGTAAGGCACTGATGCAGAGGGTCTGGGAAATTCAGGAGAAAATGGGAGTTAGGGATGGAGGAGTGCCTCAGACTGGCTTCATCCATCTCCTAGCCCTCTTATTTTGGAAGGTTAACAGTACCAGTGCTATCATCCCAATTCTACAGAGGAGGAAAGTGAGAGACAGAGTCAGTGTTTGTCAGGTCCTGCACTGAGTCAGCAGCAGAGTTGGGTCTTAAATCCAGGTTTGCTGACTCCCAGTCCAGTGCTCTTTCTCCAGAAGACTGGGTTAAGAATCAGGGTAGCTGGATACTGATATCAGTTCTGCCGAAAGTGGGAAGTTATAAGTTGGGGACAACTTATTGTCCTCTCCAAGCCTCAGTTTTCTCATCTGGGAAATGGGGGTTTTTCATGAGTTGCCTCTGAAGTCCTTTTCAGCTCTGAGGTCCTAGAAACCTCTATCTGCCCTTCAGGCTCACCTCTATTGCCTTTCAAAGAGCAAAGTTGAGCTTGCCAAGGTCTTTCCATCAGGGCCTCAAGCTCTTACCACTTTCTTGAAGACAGTGTGTGAAAATTGCTTTTATTGCTGGATAGGGAAGTTGGTAATAAAAGCCAACTCCTTGGGTGCCCTAATTCCACTTTAGGAAGAATGAACATATTGTTTTAATTAATCATATGAAAGTAAAATTAGCATGATTGTGTGAAAGGTGTTGTAAATCATCCTGATCCACATCATTGAGCAAAGAGCATTTAGTTATCCCGGAGTTGTTAAAGATTTTATCTACCCAAGTGAAAATTCAATTAGTACTAGCTTCAGCTTATATAAAACTAAGGATTTTCAACTGTGGGAAAATACTCTTTGTGTGTGTGAATACCACCTTGTGCCACTTTGATAAATTACTGTAATTAACTGTATCCTATACAAGCTAAACAAAATTTACTGAACTGTTGTTGTATAAAAGGGATATCTTCTCTTCTCTTGTTTGGGAGATTACTCTAATCTCTACATGATATTGCCTCAAATATCTTGCTCTTTTAGGCTGAGGTTTGAAAATATCTACAGAATTCTAGCTGGCACCAGTAAGATGCAGTTGGTTCTTGTCACCCTCCACCTTTTCCCCTCCGGGTGTAGAGGCATCAGCTCTGGGCTTCACTATGATTCAATTAAATGTGCTATGTTTAATTAGCTATCTGGGGAAATACTGCGGGCAAAACCAGCTTGGAACATCCTGATAGCTTAGCCAAAGGGCTGAGTTATTTCAGGAAGGGCAGAGGATGATGGAAGAGGCAAGGAGAAGAAGGCAAGGGGACTTCTGATCTCTGCTTTCTGGCACAAACTCTCTGCTTTGGCTGCATATCCTTCCTTTTCTTGCACACTTGGCTCTGCCGTGCCCCTCCTCTCCCACCCAAATCTTACCTGTACTTCAGGCCAATCCCTCCCTCCTTTCACCAGATTTCCAAAGAGATCTGAATGTATATTTTACTTGTAAATGTTTGCTGGGCCTGCCAAGTTCTCTCCCATGATTTATCAACATATCTCTTTATGGGTTCTCTGAACTTTTCTCCTTCTTCACTCTCCATGGGGTCTACTTGTCAATGAGTGAACCCCACAGAAATTGGCAGGATTTCCTTTGGAATGGTACAGCTTTATCCTGAACGTCATCGTCTCGGCTGTCCACCTCTCAACTCTTTGTGGGCAATGCTCTTGGAACAAGGTCACTCAGTCAGAGCCTGTCTAGGATGATGCAGTCATTCTTGAAAGATTTCTCAAGTAATTTTTCTTTTTCTTTGTGAGGAGGACCAGCCCTGAGCTATCATCCATTGCCAATCCTCCTCTTTTTTGCTGAGGAAGACTGGCCCTGGGCTAACATCCGTGCCCATCTTCCTCTGCTTTATATGGGATGTCGCCACAGCATAGCTTGACAAGTGGTGTGTCGGTCTGCACACAGGATCCGAACCTGAGAACTCTGGGCCTCCGAAGCGGAGTGCTTAAACTTGACCTGTACGCCACCGGGCTGGCCCCCTCAAGTAATTTTTACAGCACTACTGCTGCTCTTGTTAGCTAACACTTGTACCTATGTGTGCCATGTGCCAAACCTGTTGCAAAGAGCTTTGTATGAATTATCTTATTTGTCCTTACTGGGACCCTATGAGATGGGAATTATTATCCCCAATTTAAAGATGAGGAAACTGAGGCTCAGAGAGGTAAATAAACTTGCTCAGATTCCTGCAGCTACAAAGGGTTAGAAGCCATGTTCTGTCTGTCACTAAAGGCCATGCTCTTCGCTACCATGCAAAACTGCTTCCCTTGCTAATAATTGTGAAAATATTGAAGTATTCCAATGATTTATTTGCTCATCTATCTTCTGGCTTATTTGTGCTGTAGGATGCTTTCCTGGCCAGGGCAGAATGTCATGTCAGGTAGCGACTGGGAACTGTGCGTGACCCTGAGGATTTCCAGATGTATCACCCATGTGAGTGTCATCCATCATTTGTGTCCATGGGGAAAAGCTTGAGAACTCTTGAACCATCTTGCTGGGGTTCATGAGAAGGCAGTTCATGTACCTGGTAATTTAGCCTTCACGTTGCTGTGTAGTTATGGAATCCATCTCTAATCACTTGGCTAGGTAAATTTACGGTGCAGTTTTCTTCCCAGGGAGCATAACTCTATGCCATAGATCTCGCCACCTTCACTGACATCACTAGCCTGAAAGGTAAGAATGAAGACAATAACCTCTCCAAGTGTCAGTTTCTATTCTGGAATATGTGTGTGATAACCAGTGACCTCACAAGAGGAGTTTTGAGGGTTGAATGAGATTACATATGTGACATGACCTTAAAAGCAGAGAAACACTGTGTACATGTAAGTTGTTGTTAAGAAATCTTGACGGATGTGGTGGATATTGGTGTCATTTTTGTGGGGCAGCAGGCATTCCTTTTCTTAGTTGGTAGCCACACCCTGACTTCCCCTCTGAGGAACCACCTCATTCTATTTGGGTGTGGCCCCAGTCCTGATGCATAACTACAAGGCCAAGGTTATAGAAGCTCAAAAGGCCGTTTGGCATCTTGCTTGCCACTTCACCATGTCCCAGCTGGCTCTGGAAATGTGTGAAAAAGAACTTCATTCCACCTATACCTGTGAGCAAATATTTGACCTTCTCTTGGGGCCACTCAACAGTGTGCCTAGTTTAGTGCTGAAAAACAAACAAACTGATTGTTGAACAAACAGCATTATGGCAACAGAAGCAGGAATAAAAGAGAAAAAAACCAAGAACACCCACAGTCCTCCCACCCTAGCAAGTCCCTGACTGTTTCCAAATTTCTTTGTTTACTTCTAGTTTCTGGACATATGGCATTGTATTTTAACATAGTTGCAATCCAAGTGTAAATAGCACTTTCTAACCTAATAATATATCCTAAGTATTTTCCCATGCTACTACATAATCTTCTCAGTGATAATTTTGAACGGCTCTAGAGCATTTTATTAAGTACATTATGAGATAATATGTATTTTGGTCTCTGTCCCCAGTTCCTGATGCAGAGCTCCTGAGACCGTTGTAATTTCCTAAGTGAGAAGAGCACAAGGAGCATTTTATATTATAATGAGGTGACTCTGTGTGGGCTCCCAGATGAGGACTAGTCACCAGAAAGACCAAGCTATGATTAGAAGTTTGGAATTTCCAGACCCACCCCCTTTCTCCAGAGAGGGGAGAGGGGCTGGAAATGGAGTTAATGATTGATCATGCCTATGTGAGGAAGCCTCCATAAAATCCCAATAGTATGGGGTTCGGAGAGCTTCCAGGTTGGTGAACACATCCAAGTACCAGGAGGCTGACACACCCAACTCCACATGGGCAGAAACTCTTGCACTCGGGACCCTCCCAGACCTCGCCCTATGTGTCTCTTTATCTAGCTGTTCAAGTACATCCCTTATCATTTCCTTTAATAAAGGTAAATGGAAGTAAGTGTTTCCCTGAGTTCTGTGAGCTGATTTAGCAAATAATCAAATCCAAGGGGGAGTTACAAGAAGCTACAAGTCAGACAGAAGTTGTGGGTAACCTGGGGACCTACTCCTTGCGATTAGCATCTGAAGTGAGGGGTGGTCTCCTAGGACTGAGCCCTTAACCTGTGGGATCTGATGGTATCGCCAGCTAGATAGTGTCAGAATTAGGTTAAATTGTAAGACATCCAGCTGGTGTGGCAGAGAATTGCTTGGTGGGGGAAAGCACCCCACATCTGGTGTCAGAAGTGTGAGTTGGGTGGTAGTGAGAGTGGAGAGAAACTCAGGAGGGAAGACTGGGTTTTTCTTTCCCCTTTGCTTGGGTGTTTGTGCTGTTTTCAGTTGTCCACTGTCAGAAACAACTGTGAGAAACAAATCTTTATTGAGTCACTGTCATGGGCCACACACAGTGCTGGGCAGTGGGGTCATGAGTGGGAGGGACATGGACCTTTGATCTACTGAGGCAGATAGGCAAGTGACTAGAATGAATGGAATGATGTAATAAGAGCTATAAAGAAATCACATAGGGCTGAGAGTGAGCATGATGGGGGGGGGGCATTCATTCTAGGTAGGATGGATAAGAAGAGAAAAGCTTCTCTCTGAAAGCAATGTTTGAACTGAAGACTAAAGGACAAGAAGAATCTAAACATGGTGAATATTAGGAAAGAAAACTACTCCTGGCAGAGGAAAGAGGTCCTGGGGCAGGAAAGAACTTGTGTGTTTAAGGGACTGATGCATAACTAGCTGGAGAGGGGCTCCAGGTGAGTTTGGAGAGTCCAGGGCAGGGTTTTGCAGGGCTTTTGGGGTGATGATAAGAAATCTGTATCATCAGATTATAACAAAAGATTTCATGTTGTTACCACACAGAAATGAGGTTCTCCTACCTGATGCGCATAAACAAGCCAATTAATTATGGCATCAGCTTTAGGGAAGAGAAATAAACTTTATCATGCAAGATCAATCTGCAGGGAGATGGGGATGTGTGGCCTCAAATCTGTCTCCCCACTTTGGGATTTGGGGCAAAATTGAAAAGGTTAGGGAGAACAAGCTGGTGCCTGGAAACACTGGTGGGACAGGTTTTGATGTGTGGGCTTCAAGCTTTTATGGTAAGGTTCTAAACATTTATGATGAAGTTCTAAACTTTTATGGTAAGATGGGAAGGAATTTTAACATTGAATCTTTCTGAATGACAGACCCCTTGCTTCTGATAAGAGCCTGGCTTTTAAGTTCTGGACATGTCCCTGTCCATTTCAGGTCAAGGTTTCTTCTTCTGCACATGCTCTGGCTACATGACTTTGCAAATTTTTTGAAAGACAATTTTTTTTTTTTTTGCAGGGGAAGTTTTGCCCTAAGCTAACGTCTGTTGCCAATCACCCTCTTTTTTCCCCCTCAAAGCCCCAGTACAAAGTTGTGTATATTTGAAAGTTCTTCTGGTTCTTGTATGTGAGCTGCCACCACAACATGGCTACTGACAAATGAGTGGCATGGTTCTGTGCCCAGGAAGCTAACCCGGGCCGCCAAAGTGGAGCACGCCGAACCTTAACTGCTAGGCCTGAAAGACAATTTCTTTTTTTTGGTGAGAAAATTTTATTTTATTTTATTCTATTGATGTCTTAATAGTTTATAACATTGTGAACTTTTAGTTGTACGTTATTGTTTGTCAGTCACCATATATATGCATCTCTTCACCTCTTGTGCCCACCCCCCCATCCCCCTTGCCCCTGGTAACCACCAAACAGTTCTCTCTGTCTGTGTGTTTGTTAGTTTATATTCCACATGTGAGTGAAATTATGCGGTGTTTGTCTATCTCTCTCTGGCTTATTTCGCTTAACAAAATACCCTCCAGGTCCATCCACGTGTTGCAAATGGGATGATTTTGGAAAGACAATTTCTTAATCATTCTGTTGATAAGAGGTGGGCTCTGTTCGAACTGGCTCTAAATGGGCCTGTGGTTACATTAGAATAATGCTTAAGCCTTCATGATATGTTGATATCCTTGTGTCGTAATGATGCAAACCCCATCAGTTATTATCTCCAATTTATAGATGAGGAAACTGACGCCCAGAGAGGTTAAATGACATCTCGAAAGTTCCACCACAAATCAGCATCTGGACAAGGAATGGAGACCAAAGTCTACAGTACACCTTTGCTCTCTCGGCCGTTTTGCTGTGAGTTTCTCCAAATGAAACTTTGGCTGCTTTACTGGTCTCTGTCCAGAAGGTTTATACTTACACACTATGCAGTGTCCTTCCATAGCCACTGGCTGTGTTAAGGAGATTGAAGGGGGGTGAAGGAGAGAAGAGAGTTAAGTAAACTCAGCTTCATTAAAACTACAGGAATGATTACCTGATTGTTCTTTCAGATGGCCAACCGGGCAGTGTCAAGCTGGAAACCTGGTAGGATTTCTAATTTGTCAACAGAACCCAGCACAGCCCTGAGGGAAGAGGGTTTTAAATGGAAAGAAAGAATGCAGCAGAACCGAAGGATAAGAGGAGGTTGCTCTGGCTGTTTGTAGCAGAACAAAATGAACTTAGGGCTTTATTTCAGGAATGTCAGAGAATTACCAGCTCTCAGGGTGGGAGAGAGTTTTAGAGTTTGCTCTGTCTACACATGCCTTGTGATGGTTGAATCGCCACCAAATGACTACCAAACCTCTGTCCCAGTGGCTTGAGGGTCAGGCAGCCACTGCCTCTGGAGGCAACTTCTAACAACAGCCATTCACAAATATTAATGGACAATATTAATCAAGCTCCAAATAGCAATCGAGGACCTGCCAGGCACGGGAGTAGGTGCTGGGTGTAGTGAGATGACTGAAATTGACTTGGTCCCTGCCCTGGTGGCACCAATGGTCTATTGGGTGTTATAGACACTAAACAATTAAATGCATGGGTGAAATAAGTATAACTTACAATGTCTGTTATGGGTTGAATTGTTTTCCCCAAAATTCATATGTTGAAGTCCTAACCCCTTAGTACCTCTGAATATGGCCTTATTTGAACATAGGGTCTTTACAGAAGTACTCGAGTTAACGTAAGGTCATTAGGGTAGGCTTAAGTGAATGTGAATGGTGTCCTTATAAAAAGGGGAAAGTTGGACACAGAGACATGCCTAGAAGGAAGACGATGTGAAGAGACACAGGGAGAAGACGGCCATCCACAAGCCAAGGAGAGAGGCCTGGAACAGATCCTGTCCTCACAGTGCTCGGAAGGAACCAGTCCTTCTGACACCTTGGTCTCAGACTTCTGGCCTCCAGAACTGTGAGACAGTAAATGTCTGTTGTTTAAGCCACTCAGTTTGTGGTACTTTGTTGTGGCACCCCTAGTGACCTAATACAATGTCATAAAAGACAAGTGTGCTGCGAGAGAAAATAATGGGATTGAGGGAGGGAAATGTAGTTCCGATATGGATATGGGAGTTCACAAAGACCTCCCTGAGGAGGCGGCATTTAATCTGAAGGCTGAGGTGCTCCTGGGGCCTCGCTCAGCCCCTCTCTTACTACGCCTCCTCTTGCTCACTCAACTCCAGCCGCACTGGCCTCCTTGCTGTTCGTTGAACACACCAGTGATGCTCCTACCTCAGGGCCTTTGCTCTAGCTGTTCTGTCGGCCTGGAATGCTCTCCCCCCACGTATTCTCTGACTAATTTCCTCACCTCCCTCAAGTATGGGCTCAAATATCAACTTCTCAATGAGTCCTACCATCACCACGCCCACCCTACTTAAAATGGCAACTGGTCTATTACAACCCCCAACTCTTGCCCTGGAACTCCCGGTCCTTCTTTCTTTGCTATACCTTTCTTTTTACTCCATAGCTCTTATTTATTATGCTCATTGTTTATAGTATTTATCTCTGGCTAGAATTTAAGTTCTACGAGGGCAGGGATTTTTGCCTGCTTTGTTCACTGCTGTATCTCAAGCACCAAGAACAGTGCCTGGTACAGAGCAGACATGAGGAACTACACAGTTTTTGAGTGAATATATGAATAAGGCCTGTGAAGAGTCAGGAAGAGTGTTTGAGGCAGAGGGATCTGCATGCATATAGGCCAGAGGCAGGAAAGAACTCAGGATGCTCATGGAACAGAAGGAAGAGTGGGTAGCCCATGGGAAACCGATGGGAGATGAGGTTGGAGAGTGGGCAGGACCCAGATCTTTGGAAATCTCTAATTCTCAGGAATTTTTTTCCTTGCACTGGGTCACAATCAGTGTCTTTACATATATCACCCCAGTCTTAGTTCTCTAGCATGGAGTAACACTGAGCATCTTTTAACTTATGGTGGCCCATCGGACATCTGAAGTTGGACATCATGATCACTGTCCACCTCTGAGCTTTCTCCAGGCTGATGGTTCCAGTTGCTTTGGCAAGGGTGTCTTTTAAAGGAAGAACCTTAATAAATACAAGTTTATTTCTTGCTCACATGAAGTTTCATTTGGTGTTTTTGATTGTTGGGAGGCTTGTCTCCAAGCGGTAATTGAGAGTCCAGGCTCCTTCTGTCTTGTGGCTCTGCCTTCTTCAACACGTGGCTTCCCAGGTCACTGTGGCAGGAGAAAGAGCACAAAGGCTTGCACATGGGAGACTTATAGGGCCTAGCCTGAAAGTGTGTTACTCACTTCCTCTCATATTTTATTGGCTAGAACTCAGTCTATGGCCACACTGAACTGCATGGACAACTGGAAAACGTGATGTAGCTGTGGGTCCCGGAAGAAGAGGAACAAGTTTTGTGATCAGCCAGTAATATCCGACAAATGTGTTTGTTGGTTCAGCCTCATCCTTCCTGCCCTGATTCCTTTCCGACAAGGAGAGCTTTTCAATTTTCTCACCTTCTAGTTGTTCTGTTCTGTGTTTGCATTGATTTGTCAGTGTTCTTCTGAAAATGTCACTTCCAGAACTGAGCCTGGCACGCAGGAGTGGCCTGAGCAGGGCGGAACTGGTAGGTGAGGCTGTTGGAACTTAGGCACTCCACTCTTAGCCCTGAGGACAGGGGCAGTGTTGGTGGCCCATCTCCTCTCCATTCCTTCTGCCTCTCTGCCTGCTCAAAACTTCTTGGAGCCAGTCTCAGGGAGGGACATCTCCCTTTCCAGCCATGCCTCCACCACTCACACAGATTTAGAGGTGATGTACTACAGTGCTTACAGAATGGGCTTCAGAATGTGATAGATCTGGGTTGGAGTTCTGCCATCTTTTCTTACTAGCTGTATGACCTTGAGCAAATATCTTAAACTTTTTAAACCACAGTTTCCTCCCCTGTAAAATGGAGATGATGACGATGATGATCTAGGAATTCTGTGAAGAGTCAATGAGATCACTGACTTAAAATGCTTAGCATAGAGCCTGGCACATGGTAAGTGCTCAGTAAGTGGTGGCTAATAATAGTGAACAACTTTCTCCTCCAGCCAAACAGACTTACTCAATGTTTTCCAAATAGTTCCTGTTTCCTTCCTCTACATATTCGTTCCCAATTTTCCATCTATCTTTCCATGCTATCTTCCCTCTCCTCTCTGTCAGTCCAGCTCCTTGAGATTCCCAACTGGACTTTCCATCTCCTCACTCAAAACTTTGCAGCTGCCATTCCTGGTCCCTGTTGAGAAATGAATGACAAGAGAAGACACTGAAGAGTTTGGGGAAAGTACATTGCACAGGCTTTGCCTGGAACCCCTTTGTCCCCCCAGCTAGAAGCTGCTGGAAATATTTTATTCATGAGATTGAGCCAGGGCTTCGCAACCCTTCTCTACCGCAAATCCAAGACTCCCTCTGGTTTCCGAGAGAACAGCCAGTACAGACAATTTCACGGTCTGACAGGCAGTTGTGAAATATATTTGGCGAGTCATTTTCTGTTTTCCAGAACTAATTAGAGATGGATAAATTTAAATGGTTGTGGAAGCCAACAATAAAACATTATGTCCTCATTAGCTGAAATAGTGCTGTGGCTTCCCCTCTCGTATGAAGGACCTTGACTCAGAAAAATGAGGCTCTGGCTGAGTAGTGTGCTGGATCTGCAGCCTGCTCATGTGGGCCGATTGTATACGTCCCTTCCCAGCTCCATGTTCAGTGACATCACCTTGGTGGCTTGGAACTGGTCCTGGTGGGAGTATCTACTCCATAGAAATTGGCAAGTGCTACAAATCAGGGCTCCACGCCAAGCTGCTTGTTAAACATTGACCAACACACCAGTGCTCTGGCTGTGGTAGAGGAACCAGGCTTATATATATAAGCCATGAAGTTCCAGGCATTATTTTGACTAATAAAGTGTCTTTGGAAATAGCTTTCTTCCTCTTGGGCCCCAAGGCTCCTGTGAGTGTCTGACAGGGAATTTTGCTTTAGAGGAAGAGACTGGACATTGGGAGCAGAGGCTGGGGATGGCGGTTTCCATAGCAACCTGGGCAGGGAGTGGGGCTGGGGAGACATTTTTAAAGCAGCACTTCTTAAATTGTTATGTGCAGGTGAGTCACCTGGGTACCTTGTTAAAATGCAGATTCTGAGTCGGTGTCTGGTCTAGGATGGTGCCTGAGATCCTTCATTTCTGATGAGCTCCCTGGTGATGCCAGTGCTGCTCTGCACCATTCTGTGTGTAACAGAGGTGATCGGGGACAGAGGGATCTCAGACTTTGAGAAGACTCATCAAATGTTAAATCTGCCAAAGCCCAAGGACTGGTGCATCTCTTGCTCCAGCCTCAGACCTACCAGCTTAGAGGGAGAAAGGATATCATAACTGTAGAAGGACCGGTGTAGGATTAAGCAGAGCAGGATTCAAATCTCAAGTCTACCAAATAGTATGACTTCAGCAAATTGCTAACCTTTCCTGAACCTCAGTTTTCCAAGCTATGAAATGGGGCTATCACTTCATGGGACGGTTGGGAGGATCAAAGGAGAGAAAGCAGAAGTGCTTACTGCATTCCACGTATGCAGTGGGCACTCCACAAACCTGAGCTCCTCTCTTCTCCCTGACTTCCCCATTGGTCTTGAGCCTAAGGTCAAACAACCTTCTTTAGTAAACAACCCCCCTTTTTACCCCAAACTACCATCTTTTTAAGTTATGAAAATTAAAAATTGCTTTTGCATAATTGGAAAATAATTTTTAAAATTATAAAGAAGAAAATGAAGATACCCATGTTCCCCCTACCAGGTGATTACACAGTTAACATTTTGGTATATTTTCTGCGGGACTTTTTTTTTTTTAAAGGAAGATTGGCTCTGAGCTAACATCTGTTACCAATCTTCCTCTTTTTCTTTTTTCTTCCCAACGCCCCAGTACATAGTTGTATATCCTAGTTGTAGTTCCTTCCAGTTCTTCCATGTGGGATGCAGCCTCAGCATGGCTTGATGAACAGTGAGTAGGTCCGTGCCCAGGATCCGAACTGGCGAACCTGGGGCTGCCGAAGTGGAATGTGCAAGCTTAACCACTACGCCACCGGGCCTGCACCTTTCAGACTTTTTATATGTATTTTATTTTACAACAAAAATGGGATTATGTTCAACCTATTGTTTTAAGAATCTGCCATTGGTAGGTTTTCATGTCTGTAGGCAGAGATCACTCACTATTATTTTAACGGCTGTACGTTTAAGGCAGCCTTCTAAGGATGCGGCTGGAGACCAAATCTGCCTGCTGTTTTCCATTCACCTTTCAGGAAGGAATGTGTCAGGCTGTGGGGAGCAGTGTTTTGGAAACTTCCTCTTGGTTTCCGCAGAAGCCTGGTCCCCAAACACCCCCACGTGATCTGGCGTGAAGAAGGCCAGTGGTCACAAAGTCTTGGACTTCAGGAAGCCACAGCTAAATCCAGGGGAAGCCCAGGAGCTCACTCTGGGGAGACCCCAAAATACGGTTCTGGTCCAAGGACAATCTGAGATCAGAGGACATCCATGGAATCTGCAGTCATGGATCTGCAGATTGAGTCCTGGAATGAAAAATATTGAGTGAAGGAAAAGCCCCAGGGGACAGGAGAAGATGAATTCAACTCTCTGCAACGTCTTTTCCCAGCAGGAACCCCAAATGCCTTACCAGGTCTCCTTGAGAATGGCTCTTCGTGACCGTTTAATGCTGGAAGCAACTGGTGGGGGGAAGGCATTCATTTATCTGTTCCTTCCTTTAGTCAGCAAGTATTTATTGAGCTCCTACTATATGCCAGATACTATTTTGTGTCCCAGAATGTTATGGTGGACAGGATAAACAAGATCCCAGCTCTCACATCTGGTGCATTCAAGTTGAGGAGGCAGCTATGCTTAAGCAAAAACCAGGGTAACTCGAGCTGGCAAGAAGTGCAAGGAAGGGAACGAAACAGGGTAATGTGGAGAGTGACTGGGGCTATTTACATGAGGTAATCAGGGCAGGCTTCTCTGAGGAGGGGGCATTTCAGCAGAGCTGTGAAGGTTGTGAGGATTTCTTTTGAACCAAAGTCTGTCCCTCCTTCAGGAGCTACATTGTTGGAAACTTCTCCTGGCAGGAGCAAAGCCTTCAAGTTTGTGCCAAGTGTGGGTGTGCCCTTTAGACCCTTAGTCTTCTCTTCTCCAGACAAACATCCCCAGTTCTTTCAGGTGTTGCTCATATGACCCATTTTAGCTCTGCTCTGAATCTTTCTCAATCAATTCTGGAGATGGATATATATATATTTAATCTGATGGCCAGAATGGAACATTGTGTATGACCAGCACAAAAGGACTATATTATGCCCTTTGTACTGGATGCTGCACTCTTATTCATTCAGCCAAAGTAGTGGGAAGTTTTTCGTTGATTGGATACATCACATTGTTTTCTTAATGGAGCTTGCAGTCAAATAAATCACCCAAGTCCTTTATACATCTCATAACTTGTGCCATGGAATTTTAGAAAGTAAATGCAGAGGGAGGCTTACATTTATTTGTATTGAATTGAATCTTGTTAGTTTCAGCCTATTCTTCAAGCCAGTCTGGATATTTTTGTTTCCTGGTTCCGTCAGTTAATGTTTTTCATTCTTTCAGAAATTTACCAGGGAGGCTAAGTGAGGAGCCCAGTGAAAGATGATGGCAGTTTGGCCTAAGGTGGTAGGAATGGAAACAGGAAGACAAGGATGGATTCAGGACATGTTTAGAGGTTGGGCTGATGGGTTGGAGGTAGTAAGGAAAAGAGAAGAACCAACCTAATTGCTGGGTTTGGGGCCTGAGCAACAGGACCAATATGGTACCAGTAACTGAAATAGGTAAGATTGTTATGGACTGAATGTTTGTGTCCCCCCCAAATTCATGTGTGGAAACTCTATCCCCCACTATGATGGTATTCAGAGGTGGGCCCTTGGGAGGTGATTAGGATTAGATGAGGTCATGGGGTGGAGCCCCCATGATGAGATGAGTGTCCTTGTGTCACCAGAGAGCTTACTTCTTCTCTCTGCTCTCCACCAGCTAAGGCTACCACAAGAAGTGGGCAGTCCGCAACCTGGGAGAGGCCCCTCACCAGACCCTGCCCATGTTGGCACTCTGATCTTGGACTTACTGCCTCCAGAACTGTGAGAAAATAAACGTCTGTTGATAAGCCCCACTGTCTACAGTACTTTAGCAGCTTGAACTAAGACAATTGGGTAGGGGGCATATTTGTGAGGAAAAATGATTTCACTCAGTGGGATTATAGTAATTTTTATTTTCTTCTTCCTATTTTCTGTATTTCCAAGTTTTTTACAGTAATATTTGGGGGAAAGAAAGAGAAGACCGTGGAGGTTAGTTCTGAGTAATGAATTCAGAACGAGACATGGAAGATGAGGCGGGGTGGCACTGTAGAATGTACAGGCGGTTTCTTTTTAAACCAGACTATAGAAACCAGATCTGTATTCCTTGCAAAAGCAGCGACTCAGAGGTGACCCTATTGAGCTACACAAATTTCTGATGGGAATAGAAATGAAAGATGTTCCCAACCTCATTCGGCTTTTGTCAAATACAAGAACCAGAGGGCATGATCCAAGCTAAGGAAGGATTGAGCCCTGAGGAGTTGTGGGTGAGTGGCTTAAGCAGGGAGCAGTTAATCCTTGGAATATGCTTATAGAAGGTAGCAATAAAATAGCATAAATGCTTTAAAATAGATTTTATATTTAGAAAACAGAGAGTGGGGACAAAGGCATCATTTTTATTGCTGAGTTATAGCCTTTGGTTTGCTGTAGGACCTTTGCCAAGACATTTTCTCTATAATCACAGAATCCTGGTATATTAAAGGGAAAAGACTTCAGAGGTCCATCTTGTGCAGGGTTTTAGCCAAGGATGCACATCAGAATCATCTGGTGAGGTTTTTTCCCCCAACACTTATTTATGCCAGGGTTTTACTGCCTTAGATTTTGCTGTTGGGTTGGGCACATTATTTTGGAAAAGTTTCCCATGTCATTTGATGCGTACTGCCCATCAAGGATCTCTGATCTGGTGTAACCCCCTCATTTTACAGATGAAGAAACTGAGACATGGAGAGATTAAGATATTTGACCAGTGGCTCATAGAGAAATTGCCCTGCGAGTCATCTTCCTCAGTGAAAAAAATATAACATGAGACCATTTAATCTCTTTATGCCATATTTCAGAGACTAAACAATTAACAGTTAACTAGATATAGTAATATAGATCTGAAAAACATGGAGTCAGATGAAGAAGTAAGAAACCGGATGAGATTTATTTAAATTAAATGCATTTATATAAATTAAAACAACACACAGCTAGATATTTTATAAACTTACCTACATATTTAAGGATCTACACCAAACACAGTAGTGTTTGTGCCTGTTGGAGGAGAGGGAAGGGGAGAGGCTTCTGGGGATGAAGAAATTAACAAAACCCAAGGGGCACATCTTGACTGATGATAAGAGTGTGCTATGAATTGAGGGATGAGATTTCTCAATTCTCTGCACTCAAAGTATTTTTAAAAATCTATAATCAATAGATGAGTGGATAAACAAAATATGGTATGGACACATAATGGAATATTATTCAGCCATAAAAAGAAATGAAATTCTGACACATGCTACAACATGGATGAACCTTGAAGACAATATGCTAAGTGAAACAAACCAGACACAAAAGGACAAATATTGTATGATTGCACTTATATGAAATATCTAAAATGGGCAAATTCATAGAGATAGAAAGTAGATTAGAGATCCTAGGGGCTGCAGGGAGGAGGAATGGAGAGTTATTAATGGTTACAGAGTTTCATTCTGTTTAGAGTGATGATATAGTTTTGGAAATAGAAGGTTGCACAACATTTTAAATGTAATTAATGCCACTGAATTGTACACTTAAAAATGGCAAACTTTGGGGCTGGCCTGGTGACGTAGCAGTTAAGTTTGTGCACTCTGCTTCGGCAGCCTGGGGTTTGTGGGTTTGCATCCCAGGTGCGGACCTACGCATCACTCATCAAACCATGCTGTGGCAGCGTCCCATATACAAAATGGAGGAAGATTGGCACAGATGTTAGCTCAAGGCCAATCTTCCTCAGCAAAAAGAGGAGGATTGGCAACAGATGTTAGCTCAGGACTAATCTTCCTCACCAAAAAAAAAAAAAGGGGCAAATTTCATGATATGTATATTTTTCCACAATTAAATTAATAATGTAATATACCATAAAACTTTGAATTGTGTACTTTAAATGGGTGAATTATATGATATGTGAATTATATTCCAATAAAGCTGTTAGAAAACTTACAAACATAATTTTCCTTTGCCTTTAAGTCCTTCTGTGGGAAAATGAAAGAACTTAAGAGGAAAGGAAATAATATTTACTCAGCTAGGTACTGTGATAGGTGCAGCAATTGCATTCTCTTCTCAAGTCCTGTAAATGTTTAGGGTAAGATTCTGTGTTGGACAATTTGGGCATCTTGATATGTTTCTGGCAATGCAAAGATTTGACAAGGTTTGGGAACTGAGAATTTGTTATATAAATAGTAGCTATTATTAAGTACTTTAATTTGGTGTCTACTTGGCACAGGACATTGTTGTCCATGCTATTTGGACAAAGTGTGAACAAGTCCACATTCCCTCCTTTTTAGCCTTTGTCAGAGAGTGACTTTGGCACGAGGACAGCATGTGGTGTATATAAGGTTTGAGTTTTATGTTACAAGGGCATTTGAAAAATGCAGTTGGGAAAGAACACTACTTGGAGAGTCATCCATTAATTATGCTGAAAATTTCAGAAGTTCCCCCCAGTTTCTTATATTTTGGCCATTGCCTGCTTTCAGTCCTGAAAAGCAAGTTGAGAAGAGAAATGTTAATCTCTCAGACTTCTAGTTTCTGGGGAAAGGAAGGACAGTTGATAACTTTTTTCAATTGGCAAGAAAAGTTTAAGTGAGCTCTTTCCACTTTGAAAATGAGTTTTGATTTGTATAGGTTAAGATCAGTTCCCACTTCATTAAACTCTTTTCATCCAATCTTAATTATATCCGTGTATCTCACAGAGGCCCATCTTCTGGTCTTGTGGAATTATCATGCCAGCCAAAAGTGTAGGTGAGAACTGCCATTCCCAGTGACTGACAAAAGAAAGAGCATTTGCCCTATAGCCTTGCCCAGTGATAAGCTAGTAGCCCAGCCACTACTGGTCATTTGCATGCATAGTGGACCATTTCATTAAGAATTTCATTAAGATGGTAATGTTTAATGTTTCCTGGGAAAAATGAGTTTTTGGCTTGTTCAATTATATAATTAAAGTCAGAGAATTAGGAGAGATTGCAAACTGCTTGCATAATGTGGGCAAGTATAATGATAAAACTTGTAAATAAGTTCTAAAGAATTGAGCTTTTGCATGAATCCTGATGCTGAATCAGATTCAGATGGTGGGCATGTAGAAAATGTGGCCTGAAAATTTCACTAGAGTTTAACTCTGGTGTCTACTGGCTGAGCTCCTTGCTCTCTGGAACCTCTCAGGTAGATAGATGGTAGAACAACCGAAGCTGGGGACTGACTGATCAGGTTCTAGGAAGTTCCAAGATCACACTTCTTTATTTTTTCTATAGTTAGTAACTTCCTATATAAGAATGAAAAAACAATGGCATAGATTTGCAAGATGTCTTAATTGATGCCAGGGTGCTCTAACAGCGTTTTTCTTTCCTTGCTTCTGAGGTGACATTATCCTTATCTTCTTCCTGCATTTCTTCTAACCTATAAACAGGAAGTTCCACCATTTTGAAAGAATTAAGAAAGCTTTTCCTGTCCTTTCTTCCAATGTCTTTACTTACTTTTCTCTAAGGAAGGAAAAGTGATTTAGTGGTTTAGTGAGGTTAAGCTAACTTTCCTGAAGAATCGGGGAGATGGGAAAATTTAATATTGTGGTACTACATATAATTATATGTGAATATTGGACATTCCTGTTCCTTAAGAATATTCCCTAAGCCACATGTGTCTACAGTGGTTCCAGCCCCCTCTTTCTCTTCCTCTTCGCTCCTCCTCCAACAATGAAAAGAATTCCTTTCACTTTATTATGCAGAGCAGTTAGGTCCTCTCTAGCTCCTGTTTCAAGCTTGATTCTGAATTTTCTTTGCATAACCAAAGGCCCAGAAACTGTGCTCTTTCTCCCTTCACCATATCCCTCAAGGCCTATGTCAGGAAGATGGGTCAGTGTAGTCTGTGTGAGTTTGGCCGACACATGTGTGCTCTTAAAGTTGTTGGTGTGGCTGGGACCTAGGAAATCTAACACACATGGAGAAGGGACAAGGGAAATGTGTTATATGCTTGTCTCTGATCTCTGGTAACTTTTAAAAGTCAAATGTCAGTATATTACTCACTTTTTGCAAAATGTATGTTTTCACTAGGTCAAGGACCCCATTTTAAATAGCCAGAGAGCTTTAGGGTTCTGCAGTAACATAAAAAGGACATACACTGATCTGACATTTTGCACCTTAGGCTTTATTGACCTTTGATATTTGGGACATGTCATGGGAGTCAAAACTAAGACAGTCTCAAGCCCATTTTAGAGAATCAGCTAGACCACTGTTTAAGTCCTGGTTCCCCACTTCTTACTGTGCTTCATCTAAGTTCCCTCATGTGTAAATATGGAGCCCTAAGGCTCTTAAGAGGATTAAATGAGATAACATACGTAAAGCATATAGCAGAGCAATTGATATTTCAACAAACTAGTTCTTATGATTACATTCTAAACAAGGCTTACACAAAAAAGAACAAGAATGCCTATTCCCTCTGTGCCCTTTCTCAATGCCCTCCTGGTTTCAACCTCCTCCCATCACCAGATAAAAAGGGGTTTTAACTGGGAGGAGCTGGACTGCCACTGGGACCCTTGCCTCTAATGTGGAGGTATTCATCTTCTCCAGTGTCCTTCTTGTGAGCCCTTGGCCTTCAGGTTGACTTTGACACAAGGAGTATTGCTTGAAGCTTACCTATTCTGAAAGGACTCTACCTATTATTAGACGATAAGACATTTACTAAAGTTGTGTAGGTTCTACGTATGTTCCAGGGGAAAGACAGAAAACAGTCTAAGACAAGAAGCATGAAGCTCTCTCCAGTAACATTTTAAAATAGATAAGCACAGGGGTAACATCAGCAACATGGCAGAATAGGAGGTTCCTGGCTCTAGATCCCCTCATAAGAATACAGATTAGCAAGTATTCACAAACAAGAATGCTGTTGTTAAAAAATCCCAGAACCTGGGGGTGAGGCCGACATACACCCTTGGAGGACAAAAACCGAGACAAATTGAGTTAAAAGGGTAAGAATAGCAGTTTCATTTTGTCCAGTCACCCCTACACCAGGCTGGCACAGCACTATCCTGAGAGGGTTTCCCTGGGCCTACAGTTTCTACAGTGGGGGAAAAAACTCCCCTGAGAAAGAATCCAGCTTCCTCAGTGTTCTGGAACACTTCCTGGGAGGCTCACTTCTGTCTTGCCTCATAGGAACCACTGAGGGAATTGGCAGTGCTAGACCACCTGAGGTGAGCTAGCAGCAAAGGAGAAGGGCAGGACTCCCAGCAAACAGTGTTCAGATCCTGGTGGTGGCACTGCCTCTCTGCTGGTGACTTCTCTTGACCACAGAGGCCACATAGTGGCCCTTCTCACCTGTGGAGCCAAGCCTGTGGAGCCATCTGTTCAGGGAACATGGCCAGTAGTTCTGTCTGCTGGGGTTCCCAGCAAGCCTGTGGCCCCAACTGAGCAAAGAGCCAAGCCAGCAGCCCTGCTGAATTGTTGAGGTTAGCCTGTGGCCCCGCCTGAACACAGAATTCAGTCAGTAGCACCACCCAGCATAGGGGTACAGCTGGTGGCCTCACCCAACTAGGGGTGATTGCAGAGCCTAGCCTGTGGTGCTGCCCAATCATGGAGACCAGCCAGTGCCACTGCCCAGCCAATGTGGCCCTACCTGACCACAGGCAATTACAGAGCCCAGATAGTGACCCCACCTAGTTGCAGAGCCCAGCCTGTGGCTCCATCTGACCACAAAGTTCAGCCAGTGGCACTGCCCAGCAAGGAAGCCTGGCCTATAGCCCTGCCTGATTGTGGAGCCCAGCCAGCAGACCTGCCCAACCAGAGAATCCCAGTGGCCCCATCCTGCCTCAAAGTATGGGCAGCAGCCCGCCCCCAACCAGAGACCCTGGCAAAAAACCCTGCCTGCCTGTGACGCTGCCAATGGCTCATCCAGAATCCCAGGCTGACTGACTGGTGAAGGTCTTTCCTTGTCTAAGTAAATCTGCAAAGACTAGAAGAGGTGACCACGTCTTCAAAAGTGCAGACACCAAAGCAAGGCTACAGGGAGCGTGAATAACCAGAGAAACATCATACCACCAAAGGAAACTAATAATGCTCCAATAACTGACCATAAAGAAATGGAGGTCTATGAACTGACTGACAAAGAATTCAGAAAAATCCTCTTAAAGAAGTTCAGTGAACTACAAGAAAACTAAACAAAATAGGGAAAACAATACATGAACAAATAAGAACTCAACAAAGAAACAGAAATCCTAGAAAACACCCAAATAAAAATTCTAGAGATGGAGAATACAACTGAACTGAAAAATTCAACGGAGAGCTTCAACAGCAGACTTGATCAAGCAGGAGAAAGAATCAATGAAATCAAAGACAAGTCATTTAAAATTATCCAGTTGGAGGAGCAAAAAGAAAGAGAAATGAAAAAGAGGGAAGAAAGTCTATGGGGCTTATGGGAAACCATCCAGTGAAACAATAGATGCATTATGGGAGTCCCAGAAGGAAAAGAGAGAGAGGAAGGGAAAGAAAGTTTATTTAAAGAAATAATGGCTGAAACTCCCCAAATTTGGGGAGAGATATAGACATCCATGTACATGTAACTCACATGTCCCTAAACAGATTCAACCCAAAAAAGGAATTCACTGAGACACATTATAATCAAACTGTCAAAAACCAAAGACAAAGAGAGCATTTTAAAAGCAGCAAGAGAAAAGAGATTTGTCACATACAAGGGAATCCCTATAAAGTTATCAATGGATTTCTTAGCAAAAACCTTGCAAGCCAGGAAAGAGTGAGATGATATATTCAAAGCATTGAAAGAAAAAACTTGCCAACCAAGAATACTATATGTGGCAAATCTGTCCTTCAGAAATGAAGGAGAGATAAAGGCTTTCCCAAACAAACAAAGCTGAGGAGATTTATTACCACTAGACCTGCCCTACAAGAAGGGCTAAAAGGAATTCTTCAAGCTGAAATGAAAAGGTGATAATAACAATGTAAAAACATATGAATGTATAGAACTTACTGGTAAAGGTAAATATATAGTCAAATCCAGAATTCTCTAATATTGTAATAGTGGTGTGTAAATCACTTTTAACTGTAGTGTAAAAGTTAAAAGATAAATGTATTAAAAATAACTCTAAGTACAATAATTTGTTAATGGATACACAATATAGAAAAAGATAAATTATGACATCAAAAACTTAAAATATGAGGGGATAAAGAGTACAGTTTTTGTGTGCTATCAAAGTTAAGTTTTTATCAGCTTAAAATAGACTGTTATAACTCTAAGGTGTTTTATGTAAGCCTCATGGTAATCACAAAGGAAATCCTGCAGTAGGTACACAAGAGATAAAGGAATCAAAGCATACCACCACAAAAGGTCATCAAATCACAAAGGACAGCAGCAAAAGAGGAACAAAGAAACTACAAAACAATCAGAAAACAATCAACAAAATGACAACGGTAAGTCCTTACCTATCAATAACTACATTAAACGTAAATAAATTTTCCAATCAAAAGCCTTAGAGTGGCTGAATGGATGAAAGAAACAAGATCTAACTCTATGCTGCCAACAAGAGACTCACTTTAGTTTTAAGGACATACATAGGCTGAAAGTGAAGGGATGGAAAAAGATATTCCATGCAAATGATAACCAAAAGAGAGAAGGGCTGGCTATACTTCTATCAGACAAAATATACTTTAAATCAAAAACTGTCACAAGAAACAAAGAAGGTCATTATATAATGATAATGAGGTCAATTCATTAAGGGGATATAATAATTGTAAATATTTATATACCCAACATCAGAGCACCTTTATATATAAAGCAAATCTTAATAGAACTGAAAGGAGAAGTAAACAGCAGTATAATAACAATAGGGGACTTTAATACTTCACTCTCAATAATGGATAGATGATCCAGACAGAAAATCAATAAGGAAACAGTGGTCTTGAAGAACACTATAGACCAAATGGTCCTAACAGACATATACAGAACATTCCATTCACGGCAGCAGAACACACATTATTCTCAAGTGCAAATGGAATTTCTTTAGGATAGATCATGTTTTAGGCCACAAAACAAGTCTTAACAAATTCAAGAAGACTGAGACAATATCAAGTATCTTTTCCAACAACAATAGTCTGAAACTAGAAATCAATAGCAGGAAGAAAATTGAAAAATTTACAAATATGTGGAAATTAAGCAACACACTCCTGAACAACACATGGGTCAAAGAAGAAATCAAAAGGGAAATCAAAAAGTATCTTGAGGGGCTGGCCCAGTGGCGTAGTGGTTAAGTTCGCACTCTCCACTTTAGCGGCCTGGGGTTTGCATGTTCGGATCCCAGGCACGGACCTACACACTCAGCACTTATCAAGCCATGCTGTGGGAGGTGTCCCACATAAAAAGTGGAGGAAGATGGGCATAGATGTTAGCTCAAGGTCAATCTTCCTCAGCAAAAAAAGGAAGATTGGCAATACATGTTAGCTCAGGGCTAATCTTCCTTGTCACACACACACACACACAAAAGTATCTTGAGACAAATGAAAATGAAAACACAACATATCAAAATTTATGGGATGTGGCAGAAGCAGTTCTAAGAGGAAAGTTTATAGTGATAAATGCTTACATTAAGGAAAAATAAAGATCTCAAATGAACAACCTAACTTTACACCTGAAGGAACTAGAAAAAGAAGAATAAGCTAAGCTCAAAGTTAACAAAAGGAAGGAAATTATAAAGATGAGAGCAGAAATAAATACAGAATAGAAAAATGAAAGAAATATCAATGAAACTAAGAGTTGGCTTTTTTCAAAAGATAAACAAAATTGACAAACATTTAGCTGGACTCACCAAGAAAAATAGAGCGGACTCAAGTAAATAAAATTATAAATGAAAAAGGAGACGTTACAACTGATACCACAGAAATACAAAGGATCATTAAGAGACTACTATGAACAATTATGTACCAACAAATTGGACAACTTAGAAGAAATGGTTAAGTTCCTAGAAATGTACAACCTGCCAAGACTGAATCATGAAGAAATGGGAAATCTGAACAGGCAATAACGAGTAAGGAAATTGAATCAGTAATCAAAAACCTCCCAAGAAAGAAAAACCCAGGGCCAGACGGCAAAAAAAAAGAGCATCTATGACGGAGGCTGTAACTACTTCATTAAAGAAGCTGTTTCAGGGGCCGCCCGGTGGCGCAGCGGTTTAGTCCGCGCTTGGCAGCCCGGGGTTCGCGGGTTTGGATCCTGGGCGCCCGCCGACGCACTGCTTGTCAGCCATGCTGTGGCGGCGTCCCATATAAAGTGGAGGAAGATGGGCACGGATGTTAGCCCAGGGCCAGTCTTCCTCAGCAAAAAGAGGAGGATTAGCAACGGATGTTAGCTCAGGGCTGGTCTTCCTCACACACACACACACAAAAATAAATAAATGGAAAAAAAAAAAGCTGTTTCAGTTCAGTTGCTTACTTCTGGAGACTCACAGGAAGAATTAGTATAGAATAAAATAACTTTAATTCCATAAAAGGATTTCAAGATGGGTCAAATTTGGATTTTTTTATACTCTTTCTCTTTAATGTCCAATCTTCTACTTGGAGGGGTAGGATGGTATTTAACTGATATTTTGATGATACTATGAAAAATTGATATTCAAAGAGATAGAGATGATGCTTTTCTTTTTCTTATAATACTTAAGCTGCAATTAGTAACTGAATCTAGATGATTACTGAGTCAGTACTAAGGTATTTTAGAGTGAACCCAATGAAGGCTATTAACATATTGGATGGAAAAGTTAGTGATTCAGTCAATTGAAGGAATGATATTTTAGGGGGAATAGGAAAAAAAGTTCTCATGAACAATACTAAAATCTAGCACCTGATTTTTACTGAGGCTGAAAAATATGTCTTTGAAACTCTGCCCCATACTTTTGACACTAACTTGGCAGCCTTCTGTAATGCAATGTGCTCACGTCCTTTCTACACGGTGACTTTGGCTATCTTAGAATGATCTTTCTTTGCAGAACCTAAGCTAGTATAGGAAACCAGATTATTTGTGAACTTGTGGCTTTCCCAGGTCTTTCTAAAACAACAACTATGGTGATAAAGGATGCTTAAAGCCTTGTAAATTCCCATTCCAGTCACGCATTCAATCAAATTGTTACCTCTTAGACCCCATGTGACAATTATGAATATGAGAGGATGTGAAAAAATAGCATAACCCTTCTTTGTTTCTGATTGTGGAAATAAATGAAAACATTTAAGCAAAAATCTTACATCCCTAGCTCTGACTCTTTCAAAAGGCGAGTCTTGGATTCCAGGTGTGTAGACTCTTACTTTGTGCCTAAGATTGGGCTGAATGCTGGTCAGGATGTATTTCAGGTATGAGTTGAAGTGGCAACAGGCAGTGATGACAGCAGAGAAAATGGAGAAGAAGCAATGAATTGAGAGAGTAAGGGAAGAAGTGACAAAATTTGATGTTCTTTTTTATTGGGGTAGTTTATTAGAGTCCTATAATTGTAGTTGGTATGGGTGTTATCAACAGCACACAGTTTAAAATTGGATTAACTGAAGTTGTTTGCTATCACCAATAGGCTAAGTGAATTTTTACAGAATCTGAAACACAAAGAATATTTTCCTAGACAGCTAAAGAACTGACACTGATATAGAAGCCTACACAAAAACACATAGACAAATTCAGGCTAATATACCATTTTTGCTGTTTGATGCTACTAATGACATAGTGGAGAAAGGGTTCTTGCACCCAGAGTCAGAGGCATAGAATGCTGGTATTTGCATGAAGGTCCTTTGAGGCCATCTTCTAGACCAGATGGCAAACTTTTTCTGTAAAGGAACAGAGACTAAGTATTTTAAGCTTTGCAGGCCACATGATTTTTGTTGCAACTACTCAACTCTGCCCTGGTGGTGGGAAAGCAGTCATAGATGCTTTACAAATGGGTGGGCACGGCCATGTTCTAATAAAGCCTCATTTACAAAAATAGTATTTGGATTTAGCCCATGGGCTGTAGTTTGCTGATCCCTGCTCCAAATAAATTCCTTCATTTTACAGGTGGGGAAACTGAGTCAAATAATTGTCTTTGAAGTACTTATAGCATGGTGACTTGCACATAGCATTTATTCAAAAAATGGTAGCTGTTTTTATTATTTGGAGGGTCTTTCCCTAAAAAAATGATTCAAGAGAGAGGTAAGCTATAAAAGTATTACCAACAATGACAGTATGCATTTTGTTTATGTTAAATCCATATACTCACTATACTCAAATTTTTTTTTTTTTAATTTGGAGGAATGTTTCTCTGCTAGGAGGGATTTGGAAAATTTTTCTGTGATTTTTTTTTTTATACAAGCTGTCTTATGCCAAAATAACGCTACTATACAAAATTTAGTTTTGTCATTCAGCTCACTAACTGTTCCAATTCCACGTTCGAAATCCAGGATATATCCTTGGAATCCTGGGTAGGCTTCTGAGATCTCTCTTATTTCAGAATATGACCTTTTCTCCTCCTTCCCTCCTTTCTTACCTTCCTACCTTGCACCAGGTTAAAATATTGACTCTGGGATGTAGTGTATCATTTTGAGAGACAGTGAATGCTACCAAGTGACTACAAAATTACAGGGCCATTTCTGGCTCTCTCTTTGCAGTTAACGTAGTGAAATCGTACAGTTAATGTTTGTAAAGAGCGATGGAGGTGAAAAGCAATATCTGAGTGCTAAATGTTATTACTAAGAAAAGAAGAGCAGAATAACTCTTTTTATGTGTGTCCTTAGCCACCCCATCCCAAACCTAATATAAGCACGGAGTTTCATAACTTTAAGACTTCTTTTAATAATGTTCAATCAAATATGAAATTAAGAAAATGAGGCTTGCTGACTGCTCCCACTCTGCCTAAGCTGACGTTTTAGGCAGAGTATGGATAATATTTCCTCGTTCTCATGAAGCTGACTGAGCAAATGGTGTGAGGATTTCTTCAGTTCTGGCCAGGTGGTGGGGATGAGTGGGGCACTGCTGAGGAAAATTAATAGGCAGTAAGAAAAATAGGTGTAAATGAGATAAAGCTTGGATGGGAATCCATTCTTTATTGCAGGCATGTTCTAAATTGTTGTAAGCATTGGGAACTTCCCGGGGGAAAAGCAAGACCTTCTTTTTCAACTTCCTTTGGGTTTTAAGGAAGTCTGACAATGTGAGTTCTGATCAGGCCATAATCTTTGACCATTTGAGCGGTTTATGACCATAATAGTTCTAACACCTTGAACTTGTCACGGCCAAAGGCAATAAGTAGGCAGGTACAGTCTTCATAACCAGGGTATAGAAATGGTAAAGTTATTTCAAGGTCAAGTTTTTGCCTAGGTACAACAGGCTGCTCATGTCTCACTTTTATGCCCATACAGAAAGAGATGGTTTTCCAGCTGATATATACAGAGCAGTCCTACAGTCATTTTAATTATGCGCAACACACTGAGGTCTGCTTCACTGATCATAATTGCGACTCCGTCCTGCGTTCTTCTGTGATTTAAATGTATACTTTTGAGTCTTCCTCTGAAGATTGATCTACTCTGGTGGGTCCTGCCAATGCCGTGTGGCCTCAGGGAATGTGACTGGAGTCATTGGAGGCATGGCATGAAAAGCTTGAAGATACACAGTGGAAAATGCAGAGATAATTGAGAAGAGAAATTCAAGTTTAGATATTGGTCCTAATATTTGTGACTCAGGACTTAGGTTTCTTTGGTAGTCGTCAGAAAATAGTTGCCACATATTGGTGACACTGGAGATGCCATGCATTTGTTGGGCAATTATTTATTTAGTGCCTGCTATGTGAAGCCTCTCCAAGCATACCTTGTTTTGCTCTGCTTCACACATAGTGAGTTTTTTACAAGACCCTCCACCTAAAAGATTACGACTTGCTGGATGCTCAGATGATGGTTAGCATTTTTTAGCAGTGACTTCTAGAACACTCTGATTGGTGGGTTGTTGCAAGAAGTCCACAAATCCATATGTTTGCCAAGAATAAGTGATGTACATAAATGTATTTACACATGTTTACACATAAATACATGACTATTTTTAAACATATGTAGATAATATTATGACTGAAATTTAAAAACATCCATTGAAAACTGTTACTGAATTCATTTGCTTTTTAGCATGTCTTTTCAACTGATTGGTCACTGAAGTACTTCTGTATTACCATCATATAAGATTCACATAATACTTTTACAGTAAAATGCATCCTCATACTTTATTTTTATTATTTAAATATTTTCAAGTGATTTAAAAGTAAAAACAAATTATTGTATGTTTACCCACATATTTACCATTCCTAGTGCTTTTCATTCCTTTGTGTAGATCATAATACCCATCAGGTACCACTTTCCTTCTGCCTGATGGACTTCCTTGTACATTTCTTATAGTGTGCGACTGCTCGTGATGAATTCTTTCAGCTGTTTTTTACATCTAAAAAAGTCTTTATTTCACCCTTTTCAAAAATTATCTGTACTGGGTATAGACTTCTAGGTTGACTTTTCTTCTTTCAGTGCTGGAATGATATTGCTCCACTGTCTTCTGACTTTCTGTCTACTCTCATTCTTATCTTTCTTCCCTTGTACTTAATGTGTCTTCTTTTCCTCTGGCTGTTTTTAAGATTTTCTCCTTATCACAGGTTTCAGACAATTTGATAATGATGTGCCTTGGTGTTCTTGTTTGGGGTACATTGAACTTGTTGGATCTGTGGGTTTATTGTTTTCATCGTATTTGAAAAACTTTTGGTTGTTTCTCTTTAACTACCTTTTTCTTCTCCCCTTCCATCTGGGACTCCAATCACACATATACTAGGCTGCTTCAAGTTGTCTTAGGGTTCACTGATACTCTGTTTATTTGTTTTCCCAGTATTGTGTCTGTGATTTGTTTTGAAATGTTTCTATTGCCATGTCTTCAAGTTCATGAATATTTTCTTCTGCAGAGTCTAATCTACTTTCAAGGTGGTGTTTAGTGATCTCTCTTCTAACTCTGTGCACCAGCCTTCCAGTTCCCCTATACGGAGGCAGCTACAGTTACCAGTTTATTGGGCATTTTTTCAGTGATGGTGCATACATTTAAAAGGATATGTATATATATATTCCTCCCCACTCCTCCCATAGTAGCACACTATATGTATTGTTGTGCACCTTCTTTTATCTTTATAGGGCACTTAGAGATGTTTCCACATAGAGATGCTGCATTCTTTTTAAAGGACTGCATAATATTTCTTTTGTGGGCACATCATAATTTGTCTACATTTCAGGTTTTGGTTTACTCCCTGTTTTTTTTTTTTTTTTTTGAGAGAGAATTATTTTAAAGTCCATATGCAAGATGAGTTTTTAGGCTCATTAATAGCAGAAGCCTCAGTTTCAGTAGTTTTCAACTCCTTTTCTCCCATGAGTTACAGGGAGGTCACCATATGTCTTTGCTCTCACCAGATTAGTTCATGGTTCATTTTTCTTTTGGTGTCATGAAGTGGAGCACGTCTTAGGCTGAAACAAAAGGTGGGCAGGCGCATGGTAGGCAGCTCTAGGAAGCCAAGAAGACTTGATTTGTCCTTTCACATAGCACTAAGTGTCTACTGCTCTCCCTAAGCATGTGTGTGGAACTCAGCCAGTTCTAGCTTTATTCCCCTCAACATTCCCGTAATTCACTGGGAGACCGATGCACTTCAGTGTAAGAACAACAAGATAATGCTCAGTGTAATGGCTTTTGAGAGAATGAAGGCAAAACCCTGAGAGAATCAGAGATGTCAGAGTGAGAGAGAGAAATAAATTGTGTTTGGCTGTCATTGAACCCCCAGTTCTAGTCACTGACTTTCTTGGACTTGCTCTGTCATGTTCTTTCTTTAATTCTTGAGCTGTTCTAGTATTTGCTTAAGTTAGTTTGATTTCTTCTCTCACTCTATTTTTAAGGGTGATTTTATCAGCAAGGAATCCATCTATTACGGTCTGAATTGTGTCCTCCCAAATTCATAGGTTGAAGGCCTAACTCTCAATGCATTGTAATGTGACTGTATTTCAAGATTGAGTCTTTAAAGAGAAAATTAAGTCAAACTGAGGCTGTTGGGGTGGGCCCTAATCCAATCAGATTGCTGTCCTTATAAGAAGAGGAAATTTGGAGATACTGAGAGACATCAGGGAAGTGTGTGTATAGAGGAAAGGCCATGTGAGGACACAGCAGGAAGGCGGCCATCTGTAAGCCAAGGAGAGAGGCCTCGGAAGAAACTACTCCTGCTGACACCTTGATCTTGGACTTCCAGCCTTCAGAACTGTGAGAAAATTAATTTCTGTTGTTTAAGACACCCAGTCTGTGATATTTTGTTATGGCAGTCCTAGCAAACTAATACACCATTTCAAAAGGGCTTAAACACTAGAGGAACTAATTAGTTCACTTAACCAGAAGCCCAGAGATGAGGCACCTCCAAGGTTGGTTAATTTAGCCACTCAGTGTTGCCATCAAGGAGCCAGGTTTTTCCATCTTTTTACTTTGTCATTTGTTCCAGTTACTTTTGCTATCTAAAGAAACCACTTAAAAACATAGTGGTGTGTAAATCCATTTTATCATACTCATGGATTTTGAGGCTCAGGACTTTGGTCAGGGCAGAGCAGGGGTGGTTTGTTTCTGCTTCATGACTCTGGGCCCTCAGCTGGGATGCCTTGTAAGGCTGGGAGTGACCTTCAGTTGTCACTCAAGTGGCTGGGAACTGGGACAACAGGGGCTGGAAGCTCCACTTCTGAGATGGCTTCTTCACTCACAGGTCTGGAACCTTAGGATACTAGAGGACTGGGCTTCACTGAGACTGTCAGCCAGAATATACTTGGCTTCTCCAGGGTGGTGGTCTCATGTTAGTCAGATGTCTTACATGGTGGAGGGCTTTCCTCAGAATGAGCTTGCCAAGAGTGAGTGTTCCAAGAGGACCAGGCAGAAGTTGCATGGCCTTTTATGACCTAGTGTCACTTCTGTCATATTCTATTGCCTAAAGTGTTCAAAAGCCCTCCCAGATTCCAGGGGAGGGGACATAGATACGATCTCTTGTGAAAGGAGTGTCAAAGAATTTTCATCCATTTAAAAAAAATTACCACTCCATGCACAGCATGTGAGCTAGTTCCTCTCACGGCTGTTAAGAAGGTGGCAGCAGCTCTATGCATCATGGTCTCATACATCAACGTCCAGAGCTAGAAAAAGAAACCATTTCCCAGAAGCTCCGCCAACAGGCTTCTCCTCAAATCTCATGGCCAGAATTGGGTCATATACCCTTTCCTAAGTCAATCATTGGCAAAAAGAATATAATTAACTGTACTCAGCTTAGCCTAATCAAACACCCCCCTTGGGCTGAGGATTGGATGACTTTCCTTGAGCATAAGGTCTCATGGAAGTAGGCAAATGCCCTTTAACCCGGGGCTCTGTCACCTTGGAAGGGCCTCAACGGAGAATGGATTGGGGTAGGTGACCAGCAGTGTCTGCATAAACTTTCCATAAGGAGAGTCTGGTCTAATTAGGAAGTGTTGAAGAAAGAAGATAAAGATGACTTTTAGTATTTCCATAGCCTAAGACCCTGAAAAAGACCACAATTTGAATTCCTTATTACTCTTATGCTTTCTCCCCCTTATATTTGGTCCTTATCTCCCTTTACCTCTCTACCAAGATCTATTACAATTTTTAGTACCAAGAGCAAATGCTTCTGTCCTTGGGAAATCAGATGATGGTACAAATAGTGTGTTCTTAAAGCAAGTATGACAGTTACAATAGGGATTCGGCCCCCAGATAGGGTCATCAGAATCCAGTGTGACAGCTACAATGCCTCCCTTATTCCTCATAATAAGGATAACAGCTTCTGAGAATATCTCAACACAAACTAGGCTATGAATGATTGATTAATAAGTGGATGAGTGCTGTACAGATCGCCACATGCTAGTTCTGCTAAGAGCCATAATCTCCCATCTAACATGCTCTTATCACCGAGCTCACAGAGGGAGGCCTGTTCTTTATGGAACAAAGTCAGGGGCTGGGATGTACTCCATGACTCATATTGGTAAAGTCCCACAGGAAAATGGGATTTTCCACCCTGCGCTGATGAAATGAAAGCTGTTAGAAAGTGTGTGTGTACCTCTACCTCTGTGTGTGTCTCTGTATATGTGTGCCTCTGTGTTTGTATGTCTCTGTGTGTGGGTTGCTGTGTGTATATATGTCCCTTGTGTGTTTCTTTGTGTATCTGTGCGTATGTGTCCATGTGTGTGCATCTCTTTGTGTCTCTCTGTATGTCTATTTTTTTCTGTGTGTCTTACTGAGTGTATGCCTCTGTATCTCTGTGTATGTCTCTATCTCTCTAGGTATGTGTGTCTCTATGTATGCGTGGGTATATCTCTTTCTCTGTGGGTATCTCTTTCTGTATGCATGTATGTATCCCAGTCTGCATGAGTATGTGTGTATATGTGCGCATGCATGCATGTGTGTGTGTGTGTAGAGCTCAAGTGGAGCTAAGAGGAAGAAGCATGCCCCTAGGGAGATGTAAATGAATATAAGGCAGTATGGTGTTGTGCGAAGGGTGTGGAGTGACAGCTAGGCAACTTGGACGTTCAACGCAGTTTCTCCTTTAACTCGCTGGGTGATTATCTGTGATTCATTTCAACCCTCTGGGCCTTAGTTCTCTTGGAGATAATACTACTTGCTTAACCTAGCTCACAGGGATTTTCTGAGAATGAAATAGTAATGTAATTTAGAAAGCTTTTGAAAAAGTTAAAAGCACGATAAAAAGAAAGGCATTAAATGGATTAACATTTGACTTGATTCAGAGAAGACCTCTATGTGCATGGAAAGGCTACTTTGATTCAAATCAAAATCTTTGGTTGATAGGTCATGGGAGCGGAGCCAAATGTGCAGCTACATGGGAAGAAGGGAGAAAATCAGCTCCACATTTAAGAAGGGCATCATGCTGTAAATGAATAAAGGCAAAGAAGGTTCATTTTGGATGCTGGTCCCGATCAGTTAATGGTGGCTGCCTGGAACATGATGCGGATGAGCTGTTGGGAGTCACATCCTGGTAAGAGTGACAAGATCACTAGTGGTACTTGCCGTGGGCATGAGAAAGAGAGACTTGCAGCATGCTAGCCACGTGCTTATCATCCCTCCCAGAACTGGGGGGAGACAATATCAGACTTGAGCCTGAGGCATGGGCTGGTGTCTTGGAAGTTGCTGAAAGTAAAATCTTTGTTAAGTTTTGAAGTTAGTTAGCTTCTCTTCTCTCACACCACCTTGGTGACCCTTCCTAGGGGATTGATGACAATCCAATTTAATTTTATTTTTCTGTTATAGGAATGTGTCGGTAACTTTATGTTAATTCATGCATAGATTTATGCAAAATGGTATAAAGACAGGGCCTCATTGGAATTGGGAAAAAGAGATGATTTAGGTTGTCACCATGGGTATGAAGAATCTTCCATACTCTGCCATTTTAAGGTAACCTCTCTCTGGCTGGGTTTTGTCAGAAGTTTAAAAAAAATTCTCTAATTTTTCACTTATTCCTCAGAGTCCAACTGAGCTCTTAAGAAAATTAGAGACAGATGGCACTGGATAAACAAACAACACGTCTTTTTTTTATACCCTGTCTGTTAAATATTTTCTCACCTTCTCATCTCTTACTTCTTGAAGCTTCATAGATCTTCCCACAATAGCTTCATGACTCAGCCCATGTTGCAGGGACCTAATTTTCTTCTCTAATGCTCCTTCCCCTAGCCCTTTTGACTCGAGTGTATAAATTCCTTCTCCCTTTATCTGAATGAATAATTGCTGTTATTTTGTGTAGGTGAGCAGGCACGAGTGTGTGTGTTGGCATCAGCTATCAGTCACCTCTACTATTGATTCCTCACCAAAGTCAATAGGGAGAGAAATGCTGTTTAAATAGGTTTCATGCATCTTTTTTCAATTTTGGGGGATTAGAGGTAGAAATGTGTGCTGGACGACAGTACAGTTAGGGCATTGAACATTGTTTTTTAATAGAGTGGTTGGTTTTATTAGGTACTTTATGCCAGGCACTGCTCTAGGCACCCGGGATATGATGAGAACAAAGACAGACCTGATCCCTTTCCTTGTTTTGCTAGAGAGAGAGACACAATTTAACACACAACTGCAAATGGGTTTGGCATGGCGCTATGAGCATGCATAACAAGGGCATCAAACATAGCTAGGGCTGGGTGAGGGGGTAACGGGCAAAGACGGCTTCTGGCGAACAGTGATGTTTAAGCTAAGATGAAGGAATGAGGAAGGTGTTGCCAAGGCAAAAGGAGGGTAGGATAGAAGGAGAGAAACAGTGCATGTGAAGGGCTGGAGCATGGAGAGTTGGCACATGTGAGGAACAGGGAGATGTTCAGAGTGACTTGAGTGTGAGGTGTGAAGAGGTTGGAAATTGGCTGTAGAGGTAGCCAGGTCATATGACCTTGAAGGATTCATTAAAGACTTTAGATCTATGCTTCTCAAACTCTAATGTGCTCATGAATCACTTGAAGATCATGTTAAAATGCAGATTTGGATTCAAAAGGTCTGCGTGGAACCTGAGAGTCTGCATTTCTAACAAGCTCCCAGGTGATAATGATGCTGCTGATCCATGGGCCACACTTTGAGTAACAAGGCTTTTGACTCTATCCTAGGGGCAATGTCAAAACCACTGATAGGTTTTTGGTCGAGGAATGAAATGACCTAATTGTGTGGTAGGAAGATCCCACTTCCAGCAGTGTGATGAATGGATATTAGGTGAATAAACCTGAAAACTGGAAATCAGTGAGGAGGTGGTGGCAATAGACAGTCACGTGAGCAGTCAAGTGAGACTTGTCAGCTGAGGTAGTGGCAGTGGGCACCGCCTGTGGCTCATTTCTCAGTTCTATCCTTGCTCAGCTGCCTGCAATAATAGTTCTGTCCATATTTCTTCCTCCACTGGACAGTGGGCTCCTTGGTGTTGGTGCTTAGGCAGTGTAGGGCATGCCAGCACAGCATGGTGCTTAAGAACACAAGCCTTGACGTCGCTTGAGCCTGGATTCAAGTCCTAACTCCATTACTTCCTCGTTGCTTAACCTCTCAGAGTTTCCATTGTCACATCTGCTGTAGATGGAGAATAATGCCTGCTACAGTGTTGAGAGAATTAAATGATGTAATGTAGATAAAGTGCTTAGCCCTATGCCTGATATTCATTGATTCCAAAATACATACTGAGCACTTGCTCCAATGTGTTAGGCTTTAGGGATTCGGCAATGAACGAAGTAGATTTGGTCCCTGCCCTCTTGGAACACTTGATAAATAGTAGTAGTAGCTGCTTATTAGTCTCAGCAATAACTCTCTGTTCTTAGTCCATTTGTTTCATGCATGGAGACTGAGCATAAAGCTCCAGCGGCCACTCTGTCTGGACAGTGAGCCTCCAACACCTTGCTGAACAAGTTGTGGAGATGGACACTCTATTCCATACATTCAATTTAATCGATTCCTCAAGCCCTGGCAGCACCGTCAGCTTAATTACCCATAACACTGAAGCAAGGATACTTGAGGTCTAACATCATTTCCCAGCTCAGTAATCTATATGTGACCAACCCTGCAACATTACATTTAATGGTTTTCAAAGGCTTGGGAGGGTGTATGCATGGCTCATCTTTAACCAGTGCCTAGATATGGCCCCAAATTTCCATGTAAAATAACTTCTTGGGTTTTGAGGCTGTAGATTTTCAAATGAGAAGGGGAAGACAAAAGATAAGAGGAGTGTGAAGGTAGCAGTGGAAGGAAAAATGGTTGGTGGTCTTGGGCAAAGAGGATGTGACCTGGACCCAGGAGATCTTTGGTGGGCTCTGCACCCTGCCATGAGAAGTCCTGCTGCAAAGGATCCTGGATTGTAATGACTCGAGTTACTTAAGCAAAGTGAAATTTAATGGAAGGTTATGGGAGTTGGATTCCATAGGGAGAAACTGTGGGAGGTTCTCAGAGTACAAGACAGGCTGGAGGACCAGGTTTGGGAAGGGGCAGGAACCAAACGGGACTCAGGAAGCCTGGGCAGTAGGAACCACAGCAATGGCTTCCTGGCTGTAACAGGCTGGCTTGTCTGCTGGTTGGTCTACCATCAACTCTTCCTTTTCTCCCGGCAGTATTTGTTCCAGACTCAAAGTCCCAGAAGAAGGTCCAACTGGTCGAGCATAGGCCACAGGTCTGCTCCCTGGCTGTTTTGAGAGTGGGGAGATGAAAACTCTGGTTACTTTAGCTTTCGTATTAGGAGGTGGGCACCTGGAATTACCCTCTCTCCATTATACACAATGGTGTAGTGGTAAATCCCCAAAAAGAAATCAGAGTGTTTTTAGGATGGAGGAAATGGATATAGGCACCTGTAGCATGTAAAATGACAAAGTTGATGACTTATTAGTTGAGTTAACTTTATAATATTTTTTCCTTTGAGGTTTGTTTAAAGATACCTTGCCTTTCTGGGTTTCCCCAGGCAGCTCCTCCATCATCAGTGTTCTTGTCACACTTTGTATTTCTCTTTGTTAGCTATTGTCACCTGTATTGTAAGTATCTGTTCATGAGGCCATTTGTGAAATAGCCCGAGAGTTCTCAGGGACGAGGACCAACCTGATGCACGTCTGTATTCTTAGGCCTAGCAAAGTGCTTAACACATGGAAAACCTTTGATGAATTATAGTTTGATGAAACAAGTGCGGGTGGGTATCTTACCAGAAACACAATTATAAACAGCTGGGAATTTTAAGGGGTAAGTTTTTTGGGTAGAAAACATTTAAACATCATTTTGTAGCATGTGCATGTTTAAAACCCACTCCCCAAAGGCGTGCAGCTTGGAAAGTGCAAAGAGTCAGAGAGAGTACAGCACAGGGACTTATGCCCCCTGCGTATTTCAGCTTTTATTCACTTGATGTTTGAAGAATGTTTTCTTTCACAAAAGCCTTTTTCATGTATGAAATTTCCTTGCCTTGTTTAGTATTAGTCAAATATTTTCTCTTTAATCTGCAGACACATTATCTTGCTCCCCACGATACTTCACATTTCTGCAAACACCATGTTCTTTGCTAGGATCAAGCTCCATGCTTCTAAGAAGAAACTTGAACTGTTTGGGGCAACTGCAGGTCTGGCAAATTTAGTGGCAGTGGCCATGTATAAATGAATTATTTCAGAGTTGACCTTTACTTCGAGATAGATAATCTCATCTATTGGTGCAGAAATTCCAGATTCTGGGTTTTACTATAAAATTAGATTCTCTCATCCCTCCCCTGCCCCCTTTAGTGAAGTAATTGGCAAGAGACTGTGGAGAATGGAGACATTTGTGATCCTAGACTTCTGCCTCCCTGTTCTAGTCAGAGCAAGCAACAGAAACTGACTGACTGTTATAAGTAGAGAAGAATGTGTTGAAAGAGCATGGGGCAACCCCTACAATGGCCTGAAAGGCTGGGGAACTGGGCAGCCAGGGGCAAGGCTAGAATTACAGACAGACCCTGGCCATAGAACTAGACTGGCAAGGTCCCCAGGGCTGCTGCCACTGATCCTGGACGTCACAGCCTGTATGGTTGTGGCTAGTCTACTGGACACCACTGACCCTGCTTCCCTTGGGAATGGGGTATTTTTTTCATCGCCTACCGTCAGAATGGATTCTTCACAGTCTCCACTTCTCTGCATCTCTAGCTTCAGTTTCAAAGTCCTGGGTGGGACCATCCGAGCAGATGGGCCTAGGCCATGTCCCGTGCCCTACCTTCAAGGAAGGCTGAGAAGGCAAGCAGCACATTTTTGGGCTCTGCCTCCTAACAAGATGTTTAAGGTGGAGGGAATTCCCCAAACACAGAAAAGAATTTCATCTGCTAGGTCTCCAAAATAAATGCCCATGACATTTTCATTTTAAGCCACTGTTGGTAATAGTGAGAAAGTCACCTCCTTGATGTTTTAGATCCTGGCATTAAAGTGTTTTGTTGGCTCAACACAACAATATGGATGTATGGAGGACCATGACAGAATCCACTATCTCTATCATTTCCTTGTGTGTCTGAATGAAATGTCATTGGCTATGAGACAAGGTTACATAGAACTTAGTGCAAAGGCTCTGGATCCTAGTTTTTAATCCAGGCTCTACCACTTACTAGCCAGGTGACTTGGGAGCCATCGTTTAATCTCTCCCAGCCTCGATTTCCTCAACTGTAAAATGGAGATGACCTTAGTACCTACCTCATACTTACGGTTCTTGTGAGATGACATCCATAAAGCTCTTGGACAGTGCTAAGTATATAGTAGTGCTTAAGTGGTAGCTGTTATGGCCAAATCAGAGAAACTTGAGTTTGAGGATTGGCCAGAAGAGTCAAAATGCAAGGCCTGCAGATGTCCAGAATGTACCAGACACTTGCTTTCAAGGATAATCTGGGGGAAGGAGGTCATAATGAAAGCTGAAGCGGGTGACCTCCAAGTTGGATGACATCCATCAAGAAAGATGGGCAAATTCCCCAATGCCAACAGGCCACAGGTGCCTGAGAATATAATCCGCTTTCAAAGTTCAATTAAATAGGAAAAGACTCAGCGATCTCAAGTTGTAGACCCACCTCGATGCCCCATCCGCTCAGTTTAGGCACAGGGATTAGGCAATGCCGGGGAAAATGTTTATTTCCAGTTTACAGAATTTTGGTGGGGGGAAATTCTCTGCAGAACTCAAAAGGACGATATTCTCAGACACGGATGATCTCAACAACCTTTGTTTAGGTTGGAATTCTGGGAATGTCATCAATCCTTGGATACACTCATATTTCTATTTTTGTTCTAGTTATTCAGCAAATAATAAATAGGTTTTTATTTCTGCTGAGTGCTAATTTAAGAAGCGCCTCCTTTTAAAGCTACTTATTGGGAGAAAATATGAAAGATGCAGTCAGTGCATCTAAGAGGAAATGGTCTGTTGGTATTGAATGACTCACCTCTTCAGGTATGTTATCAGCTTTATTATTATTCAGCATTTTTGCTAAATTAAGAATGAGACTGAATCACCCAAGAAAAATCACCAAAGAAAAATGATTCTAAGAGATGCACCTACATTTATTTTCCCGTAACTAAGGATCATTTTAGTTTATGTAAGATGTTATTTCAGAGTTAGCACATCACCTCTAACGCTGCTGTGTTTAAAGCTGGGTTGATTGTACAAAGCACCATTTAAATGTTTTCATGGAGGGATTAGGGGCAGAATATGTACACACTGGTCACCCAGGGAGAGGTTGAAATCGTCATTTACCTCTTTAATGGAGGCAGGGAATGTAATTAACAACCATTTGCATGTAACAGTTGAGTATTTCATGGTGGCAACAGTGATTCACCCCTGCTTCCTATGGCAACTAGAGGAAAATTAAACCCAGGTCTTATGACTTTCAGGCAACTATAGAGTGTAAAATTCAAAATTCATCCCATCTCCTGTCCTCCTAACTCACCTTCCTTGTATTCCTCTAATAGTCCTTCGCCTGTTGTAAGCAGCAGTTTCACTCTGTATTGCTTTTCACCAGAGGCTTCCTAATTTACAGAGGTAACTCGGTTAGTGCAGTGAAGGCAAATAGGTTTGAACCTGACATTGATTGGTGGTGGCTTCTAAATAAAGTTGCCTCTAGGCACAGTGGGAAGGAGGGCAGTAGTTGATTAGTCATGCCTACCAAGGGTTAGAGAGGGAGGAGCATCATTCATTTGCCATCCTCAACCAGTGCGAAGATTACAAGATTAGGAATTGGGTCTGGCCTTGGCTTAACCATAATGTACTATGAGATTTTGGGCAAACCTCAGCATTACAGTTTTCTCAAATGCCAATTTGGGGGAAGGGAGATAAACAGTCTGTCATACACAATGCACAAGTCTGTCATAAAGATCAAAGAAGATTTGGAAGTATAGAAATCTGTATAGTTTATTGTTATATTTCCATTTTGAAGGATATACATATCTATGTAAATAAGACTCAGAACGCCAGTGTAAATATATTTATCTATTTATTTTACAAGCATGGAAGGTATAAGGACAGGAGAGCTTGGAATCCTTGAGTGGAAATGGGAGAAGTGTAGAAGGTTAGAAATGGAAGGGCCTTAGGTATTATCTAGAAGAGTGGCTTACAATTTTTTTTGAAAATGTGAGAAACTCCCTTTTCCTCCCAGATAAAATCCTTTATGGCACTCAATGCAATAAACCAATAAATCAATAAGTTAGGCTATTCTGTTTGAAGCTGCTTATTTCTTACTAGGCTTCCTAAATTCTTGATGTAGAGAAATGCTATTAAATATGTTTGAATTTAGTTAGGTGCCCCAGACATCTTCAAAAAGTGGTATTTAAGCTTTCCCAGCACATTCAATTCCCCACCCTCGCCAATGGTGTCTTGGACCTTGACCTCCAATGTGTGTGACCAAATTCCGCTCATAGAGACAGAGAAGAGAGCTACTTGTTTGAGATCCGAATGATAGGATGCCTGGTACGGGGAAAAAAAGATTTATGTGCAAGAGAAAAACCCCAGTCATAACTGTGTTATAAACATGAGGACATAAAGATCAGCTGTTCCATTTGGGAAATCCTTGAGTGGAATGAGTAGTTCTTACAGCACCTTTGCCTTATCACTATCCATCCATCCATTCAACAAATATTTATTGAGTATCTACTGTGTATCAGGCGCTGGACACTGGGGATAAATGCTCGGCATGAGGTCCTTGTTTTCATGGAATGTATATTTTGTTGGAAGAGACAGACTAAGCAAAGATAAAGATATAATTTTAGATGGTGATATGTGCAATGAAAATAGTGTTTTCATACAAAAGAACTGAAGATGGAGCTTATAAATAGCAAGTGCTCCATACTTGTGAAATGAATCAATAAAGGCTTTTTATTGGCCATCAGTGACCCCAGACAGTAGATACTTTCAAGAATAATAAGGAGTAGAACCATATCCATTGTAATCTTAGAGTTCCCAGGGGACACAATAGAAACGTCATTTGCCTGATTGAGTGGGAGTTTGACTCAGAGGATTGTGGCTAGAGCTTTTGACTTCTTTATGTTTCTGAGCTCCCTGGCGATGTTTCTGCACCTATAGCAATGTCGTAAAAGCTACTCAGTCTTCACGGTAACGGAACACAGAGGAGTTGCGTCAGGAATTTATGGCCACTAGAGAAGGGGCGCTGGAGGAGCCAACTTATAACAAAATAACTTTAATAAATTCTGTTGACTGAGGAAAGGCAAAGCGTTTTATGGATCTACAGTGGAAACAAACTAGAAAGAGGAGGGCTCAGAGCAGGGAGAAAGTGGTTTCAGAAGAGAACTCCAAGTTGAACGTAGAAGAGAAGGACTGAAAAGCAATCAAACAGAGATGCTCAAGGAGCCAAACAGAAGACCAAAAGCTGGGTTCATTTGTACTGTGACCTCCTCCTGCCCCATCATGGGAATGAAGGTGGGAATAAAATACCCCATGTGAAATCTGTTTTAAAAATACAGAATTCACAAAAAGAACCATCGATCTGACCCAAAAAAGAGATGCTTTAAATTTAAGGCATTTCTCATTTGTACTCTTTGAAAAAATCAATTCAGAGTCAACAGAAACAATGTCACAGAGCTGTGAAGTCTCTCCCCTTTCCTAAAGTCTGCCATCCTTGTCTTCCTGCCTGGGCGTATCACTTTAGGTCCAGGGCTTTAGTTACGAGAGGAGGGCAGGTGATAAATGCCCCTTTCCTCTTCGTGTCAGTCTGGTGGGATACGAAGCCCCCTCAACTCTGGCACATCCTGGCTATTGTACAGGCAGGGAGACGGGTGGGGAGGTTCTGGGACTTGTGTGTTCAGTTTTGTCCTGGCTGCCAGGCGAGGCAAGCCAGAAGGTCAGCGGGAGGCGCCTGACAGGAGGAAAAAGGAGCAGCTCTTCTGGCTTCACCCCTTGACTTTCAAATGTTGTGGTCAAATCTCATTACATCTCAGTGCTAATACTATGGAACTCTAGAATGTTCTGAAACCCCAGGAGCCTGTGGAATAGGAAAGTGTTTGGATTTACCATTCGATTTCCATCTCCTTGTTTAGAGGTCTCCTGTGTCCTGCTGTGTGTGTGTGTGTGTGTGTGTGTGTGTGTGTGTGTGTGTGTGTGTGTGTGCTTTGCTGGTATTTCTCATCACATCACCTGCCTTATATCCTCGGATCTTCCTTTTAAGACACCCTCCTAGGGTCAACGTCTCAGCTTGGCTGCCTCCTATTCATCCTTCAGGACCCTTGACCAGTGCTCCCCTGTCCTAGCACTTTTTCCACACGTTTGTTTAATCTGTTTTCTCCTCTCGAAGGGTTGTGGAAGCAGAGAGTGTGTCTTTCTTGCTCACCATCACTTCTGCGGAACCTAGCACTGTGCTTAGCATTCATTCATTTGAATCAATGACCTGCCCGTCCCGTGGCTGGCCACTCTCTGTTTCACTTCCTCCTCTGTACAATCAAGCACCTGCTTTACTCATATCACAGAATTTCCTTGAGGGCCAAATAAAGGGCTGAACTTTTTTTTTAAGAGTACAAGTCTCGTGTCAAGCTGAAAGGTGGTGCTGAATGCTATGTGTGCCGTTGAGCGGAACGATGATGTCCGAGGCCTCCGTTTTGTTTATTGCTCTTCAGACACAGAAATGTGTCATCGTCTGGTCATCAATGCTGCCTGTTCAGAAGGAAGATAGATGGAGACAAGCCGTCATGGTAATGGGCACCTACTGAGGAGCTCACCTTCATCTACCTAAGAGAGGGCATTTGCCTCCTGCAAACTTTATTGTTTTGATTTATCCGGCAGGTTTGCCATGATTAAGCTGAGCTTTTTGTTCTTAAGATAAAGACTGACCTTTTCTTTCTTGAGGTGAATGACTGATGAAAGATAATTTTTTCTTACCACCCAGTCAGGTTAATTGGATGAGGTCTGTCCAGAGACCAACACGTTCTGATATAACATCGAAATCTCTTGTAAAAAGCTCAACGCCACTGAGATTAAATCTAGGACTAACCAGTGGGCACAGGGATGAGGAGACAGGTTTTAACAGTTGACTCATTATAAAGTAGAGCTGTCTAACAGAGGGGCCCAGAGGTGGGATGGGGCATCTCTGGAGGTGAAGGGGAGGTGGCTCAGGCTGCAGATGTTCACACAGAAGTTGGATAGTCACTGGGCTAGGTGCTGGGAAGAGCCTGCCCCAAAGCCTGGAGATGTGGGTTCTAGCCTTAGTTTAATGACAACATCACCACAAAAGTGGCAGTTGATACTCATCAGTTGCTTCCTATTTGCCAGTGCAGAGCTCGGCATTTTATATGTACTGCCTCGCTCTTCATAATGCCACAGTTAGGGGCTCATTTCCCTTCTTTGCCACTTACTTGCTGTGTGACCTTAGACTGGTTCCTTTACCTCTCTGAGCATCAGTCTCCTCATTTATAAGAGTTGAACTAGATAGCTCCTCCAGCTCTGTCATGTGATTTGCCTACCCCGTACCCCCCGCCCTTTCCCTACTAAATATAAAAACCAAATAGAGGCCTAAGACCACCCATGGGTCAAGCTACAGTTTTCAAGAAAAAAGACCCAGTGTGTAACATCAAACAAGGGACAGGGAAAGAGGAGGATGGAAGATTCTGTCTCATAAATTGGGCTCATTATTCTGATCTGGGCCTGTTGACACACTTACTGGCCTAAAGTAACTTCACCTCTTATTCTCACACTGTTCTTCTCAAGACGGTTTAGGGCCAAAAGGCTTAAGGAATTCTCTGGATAGATAGGTACAGACAAAGATCTAGGAGTGTCTCTGGTCGCTGGATGAGTCCAGGGGTTTGGCTTCTGACCCATCCAGGTGGGAGTGTAAGGCCAGGCAGGGACTCAGCCAGGACACAGTGCAGAATCCTTTAGTGACACAGGTGGATGGTGGGAGAGGGGAGGAATATTTTATCTTGGACATTGTTTAGAATTGCCAGTGCGTGGTGATAATAAAATCAGACTGACTTTTATTGTTTTTAAATTCTCTGAAGACAATGCACCCCTTTATTGCTGGCACCCAGGGCTGAATGCTCCTGCCACCTGCCCTTGTATGCCTCTGAACACGGGCCCAGGATCTGTGTCCTGGGGTTTGCGGGAGGTGGAGCAAGGAGGGGTTGTTTATAGAAGTAAGGGACTGAACAAGCTGCTCTTGGAGAGTCCAAGATCTGCCTGGATTTCTCTAACTAGGGCTCAGAACAGGGGAATTAGTCATTCTTTTAACATTCAACGAATATTTGCTGAGCAACTACTTGGTAATAGGCCCTATGCATTATATATGCCACATCATTTAATTGTCACATTTAATCCATTAAAACGAGCTATATCCCTGCAGATGAAGAAGTCAAGCTCAGAAATGTGAAGTAATTTGCACAGTGGAGCTTGGATCTGTATGGCTGTCAAATCTGTGTACATCTGGTTGGTGACGCTGCCCCTCGTCTCAGCTCCGTAACTCTCCAGGTCTGCTTTTGCCTATAGTTGCGTATAGTTAGAGCAGGCTGCTCCCCTCAGACTGTGAGAAGAGGGGAACACAGTCCTCAGGAAGGTGGGCTTATCCCTGTTGCCATGGATACCTTGCCACTGGGGACATCAGCTCAAGGAAAAGGGCAAAGGCCAAACGTTGTAGCCCTGGAAGTGAGAACTAAGGCCTCGAACATGGCTGTTCAGTGTGTGGTCTGAGGAGGAGTCCTTAAGGAGGAGATAGGAGCAGATCAATGACTCCACCATCTTGTCCAAGAGCAGCATTCCTAACATTTCCCGGGAGCTTAGTCTAGCTGAGTCTGGTGCTGGGAAAATGTTTTCGTTTGCTTTGTGCGTTGTCCCCAGTGTCCCCGCCCAGCACGCCTCAGAGACTCCTTGCCCCTCTTCTCAATTTCTTCTACTCCGTGGGAGTTCATCTTGTCCCCAGGCTCAGCACGTAAGTAGCTCCACGCTGTCAGATACATATTCTGTGGAATCGGAATGGCTAGGAGCCACGAGGTTAAAAGTCCAATTTCTTGTGTGTGTGTGTGAGAGAGAGATACACACACACACACACACAGAGACAGGTGTCAATCTGCTCGTTTGAGTCAACTCTTTCCAAACACAGTCTAATTCCTGAGGAACTATTTGGAAAGTTCCCGAGGTAGGAAAAGACAACCACAAACAACAGCCTTGCGGTAGGAGGTAGAAAGTTTGTTTTCTCTCGGCGGTGATTTCTTCCTTGCCTGAGAAAGGTGCAGGGAGACAGCGGTCTCAGGAAGAGCTCTGGGCCCGCGTTTTCTGCGTGGTCTCTGGAGCCGGCTCAGGCTTTCAGCCAAGTAGCTGCTTGTCACTGAAAGCCAAACATTTGGTTTGGAGTTCAGCTCCCATTTGGAGTTCGTTTCCCAGACCTCCAAGTACGAGACGTTGCTCTTGTTATTTATTTATTTTCCTTTATTCTTCGGCTTGTTTGTTTTCTGGCAAGGTGCCAAGGGAGTTTCTGTGAAGGCTGGAGTCCTTCGGTATTTGTAAGATGAGGAAAATGCCATGGATGGTGTGTGAAGGGGATGTACAGAAATTGGACAAGAGGGAATTAAGCCGACTCTGCCTGAATTACCTTGTTTTTCTTCTGTCTTAGGAAATCAGCAAGTCAGAAGCAATGGGATCTATCATTGTCAGACCCACCATTCCTTCCTTCCTCCTTTCTCTCTCTCTCCCCCTTCCTCTCTCTCTTCTTCCCACCCTCCCTCCCTTCCTTGTTTCCTTCCTTCCTTCTTTCCATCCATCTACCCATCCAGCCATCCATCTATCCATCCTTACATCCATTCTTTCTTCCATCTATATATGAAAACTGAATTGAGCATCTATTATAAGCTAAGTGATACAAAGATGAACTAAACACAGTCCCTGGCTTCTGGAAATTTATGATTGAGGAAGACAGACACAAACGGGACCCTACAACATAGCAAGGTACTTACTATGACAGAAGTTTGTGCAGGCAGCTCGGGGAGCACAGTAAAGAGGCTGTTGCCTCTCTGGCATGGGGGTTGGGGGTCAGGAAGGGCTTCTCAGAGCAGTGTTCCCAGCTGACTCTTGAAGGGTGAGGAGGCAGGGTAGGTTGATGTAAGGACCGAGGCCATGTGATGGGTGGTCATTAAGGAAGTGGATGGACAGGTGAATTAAAGATGTACCATATGGGGCCGGCCTGGTGGCGTGGTGGTTTAGTTCAAGCTTTGGCAGCCTGGGGTTTGTGGGTTCGGATCCCGGGTGCCCGCCGACGCACTGCTTGTCAGCCATGCTGTGGTGGCGTCCCATATAAAGTGGAGGAAGATGGGCACAGATGTTAGCCCAGGGCCAGTCTTCCTCAGCAAAAAGAGGAGGATTAGCAATGAATGTTAGCTCAGGGCTGGTCTTCCTCACACACACACAAAAAGATGTCCTATGGAGGAGAAATCGACTAAGGGGTCTTGAAAGACAGGAAGGAGTGAATGACAGTGCCACTTATGGAGGCTTCGGCAGTGATACGGCCAGGCTGTCAGTACCCAGTGTGGGGTGGGCTCGGCAGCAGCCTGTGTCAGGGCCAAGTGGCTCGGCTCTGTTAACAATAGTAATAAAAACGAACACTTACCAGTTACTTCATGAAAAGCCTAGTGACAAGTGCTTTGAATGTATCATCTCAGTGTACCCCAAATGTGGCACATGTGTTATGAGAGATCATTGTAGGTGATATCCACTTGAGGCTTTGAATAACGCTGAATCACACCAAGAGTTTCCTTTTCAATTCTCTTTCTCGAGCTTTCTGATTACTTCAAGGAGAAAGCCTCAGTTTGAAGTCTCTGTGTGTTTCACTCCATTCTTATACATCCTAATCTCCATTTTAACAAGAGATGGCAGCCTCAGGCACAGAGCCTTCAGCTGGAAATAGTATTTAGCTAGAATTTAACAAAGTTTTAATTGTTACTTACCGAGACAAAATTTTCAATACGATCTTTGTTGGCATTATTCTTATGGTTACTATTAATTTACGGTGATATTGGTTTTCTATTTATGGTAGTAATATAAAGTTTCTTGTTAAAGTACATTAACTTAAGTGAAAATATAGATTGATTAAAGAAAAATGTTACCTAACTAATACTTCAGGTTTTATGCAGATATGGCAAAGATGAGGAAGGACTACGGCAATGACTAAAGATTGCATTATCTCACTCCTTGCAACAACTCTGTCAGGAAAATGCTATTTTAATCTCAGTTTTGTAATAACAAAATTGTAAGACAAAAATGTAATAACAAAATTGAGACTAATGGAGTTAAGTAATTTGGTCAAGGTCATTCAGCTAGCAAGTGCCACAGCTGGGATTTGAACCCAGGCCTGTCTGACTCTGAATCCCATGTTTTTAACCATGAGGACATAGACCTTTATTGATCAGATATCTGGCAGTAGGTGAAAGCAGGATTCTGGGATGGCCTTTTGAAACAATTTGGTCCAGTGTTGTCAAACTTCTTCACCACCAGCACCACTTTATTATATATTTTTAATTTTTTAAAAGAACAAACTGCATTTAATAAGTTATAATGAATTTATTCTCCTAGTTATCATGAATCAGTTAAAGAGGTGCAATGCCCACTGAACTTTGGATCAGCTTGAAAGAACTAGCATTGCCTTGAAGTTTTAAAAAAGTATGTTGAGAATAGATTGTGCACCTCTGTTAGCATCTTAGGGGATTCCTTGGTGTCTGTGGTTCCTAGGTTGAGAATGACCAAGCTAGGCCTATTTACTGAGACATGGAGAAAAGGGAGTGGCTTTGTCACATGTGAGTAAGTGGCAGTATCAGAAATGGAGTCTTGATAAGGTACCCTTGCCTTCCACCACATTATTCACTTGGCTACCTTCTTGTCTCCTACCACTCCTGACCCCTGGCTGCTTCTCATTCATTGACCTAGCATTGGTAGCTCTCGATGAATCTCATCTCCACTGATTTCCCCTCTGGCAAATGCATGCGCCTCAGGAAAGTGCTCATAAGATGGTTGTCAAGTAATTGCCATGACTTTAGCTCTTAGAAGAATGCTCTAGATTTCTCTCCAGGTCCATGTCTTGTCTAATGACATCACTGTGTACCCTGTTATCCATCAAAGCCATATTCAAAGAGCATCCCTGATCTTACCTTTGCTTCCCTCTCCAGGCTCACCTTTACATTCTCCCACACATTGTTCACTCCAGCAACACTGAACTACTTCCCTGAAACTTGCTATGTTCTTTCTTACCTTTCCCCTTTGTACATGCTGTTCCTTCTGAATAATAAAGTGCTATTATTCACTTAGCATTTACCATGTGACAGTCACTGCACCAAGAGCTCTTTGTTTATTTAATTTGGTCCTTACTGTAGCCCTATGAGGAAGGAATTATCATCCTCATGTAAAGTATAAGGACAATGAGACACAAAGTGAATGAGTAACTTGCCCAAGGTCACACAACTGGCAAATGGCAGAGCCAGGATTTGAATCTGCAAAGTCTGACTCAGGGCACATGCCTTGAATCCCTCTCCTCTCCACGTGTTCTCCCATTCACGTGGCTACTTTTTATACAGTACCTCTACTAGGTCTCCACGTGAATATTGATTCCTCTTGGAAATCTTTTCTGATGTCTCCCCACTATGTTTGAATTCTCCTTCTAGCTGTTTCCACAGCATCATCTGTTTCCCCCACTTTATTGTAATTTCCTACTCACTTATCGGTAATGTTTACTAGAGAGTGAGTGACAGGAGGTCTTCTTCACAGTTGTAACCTCCACGCTCAGCACAATGCAGAGCAGAGTGGGCACAAGGTGCATAATTTTGATTGAGTGAATGCACTATCTGTGTTCTCTCTCTCTTTCTCATCTCTATACACAGTCATCAAATATTGTAGTTCCTACCTCTGAAATGCCTTCCCTTCCCAACCCCACGCACACCTCCATTTGCCTGCCTCGATGTTAGCTCTGTTCCACGATCTCCTCTGTGGACAGTAAGGTTCTCAAATATTTGTTCCTACAAATGGGCAGTTTATTTGGTGATAGAACAATGAGATTTTTGTGAAATAAGGTTAATCATTTTCAATGACTGTGGGTCACCTTTCTGTAAGCAATCTTTGAATCTGGAAGTGAAGATTCTCTGACAGGCTGTTTGAACCTCACTGAATGCCTCAAACTGCCATCCAGGTACATAGGAAGTTGGTCCTGGATTAGAATAAACTGTGGTCCGTTGGTGTAAGGTCTGGGTTCTAGGCTAAACTCTGATCCCTGGAGTTTTCTGAAAGTTCATGTGGGCTCTGTCACATTGGAGGAGGACATCTTTTCAGCTGACCAAAGCTAAGTAGCAATATTTCGAATATTCAATACTTCAATGTAGTAGTATTTACAGGCCAACCATATGGAACAAATTTAAGCTGTACAAACTCCGTAAGTTCCAACACATGGCCACCACCACCTGCTGTCTGGTCTAACCACAGCTGAAGCTTTTGATGCTGTTTGCATTTTGACCCCACCTCCACCTTCAGCTTCATAGACCCATTTGGTTACTAGCTTCTCATACAAACCTGCCCTGCGTGCTTCCCCCGACTACTTCTCCCACCCTCTACCCAAGAAGAAACCAGAAGAACTCGAATTCAATTTACCATCAAGCGTTCTGGATGCCACAGTTAGCTTAAAATAAATGAAATGGATAGAAAGGATATGTAGTCACAGGTGCCTTGAAACACATATCAAGGTGACACCAAACAAGCTTATTATATAATTCAACTTTTGCGTTGCCGACTTAGCATGAATGAAACTGCCACTTTTTGGGAAGGGACTTTTAAAAGACCCTAGTATTGCAATGACTTCTCAACCACTGACCCTGGCCCTAAGCTCTTTCTCTTTAATTCCGTTCTGTTTTCTTCCACCTTAAGCAAAACTCTGGCCACGTCTCTCCCTTGCTGGCCATTCAAGACCTTCCACACAATGGGCCAAGCAGCCATTCCGGTGTCCCCTGCCCCGTGGTCATGTTCAGCCCTGCTGGACTTCTCGCTCTGAACGTGCCACCTAGTTGCACGCCTTTCTGCCTCAGCTACTTATTTTGCATGTCCCTAGTGGATCCTCCTCTCATATATTCAACTATTTTATTTCTCCATCCTTTACAGCCTGACTGAAATGGCTCCATCTCAACATCTTCCTAGATCTCCTCAATCAGGGGTAATCTCTCCCCATATTTGCAGATTTTTTTTTAGCCTGTATTTTACCTTAAATTTCTCATTAAGTTCTTCTTTCTTTATTCAAAAAAAATCCAGACCTTTTTAAAATATTCAAAAGTATAAGGAAGAAAACAAAAAAATAGCCCATTATTTCCTCACCCAGGTAATATTTCTTGACATAAAAAAGACATGCATGCATATATTTTGTTGAAAAATCTGATAGTACAGAAAGGAACAAAGAAAAAGTAGAAGCCTCCGCACCCCCAATATCTTTAACTTTAGCATATAACAGTCAGCTGTGTTTTATGTGAGTGTGTTTACCTACCCCACTGGACTCTAAACTCCTTGAGGGTTGCCACCATAGCTTTGTATTCAGTGAGCATACAATAAACGTTTGCATTGTTGTTGTCACTCGTTATCATTTTTAAGTTGTTTCATTTAGACTGTATAATATGTATGATATATACTATATATATATATATATCATATCATACACAATTGAAAAAGTCTACGTTTGGAGTAGCATGAAAATATATGACTGCCCTCCAAGAGGAGAGGCCCCGGAAAAGGGAGAGCTTCTAGCCCAGCATCTTAGCGTTGCAAGGAATAGAGATTCTCTGTTTTCCCTCATCCTTTCTTAAAAAGGCTAAAGATCCCTGGGATCCCAGAAAATCTACAACTCAAGTCTTGGGAAAGGCAGGAACGGCCCCTCATCTCAATCTCTTTCCCTCACGGGGCCTCTGCTTCTCTCTCTTTCTGTGTTCCATTATCCGCTCTTCCCTAAAATGCTTCCTTCCTTTGCTTACTCATCTCGCCCCTGGCCCAAAATGGGCCACTCGTGCCCTCACTCTGCATAACCCTCCAGCTCACAGCCCACAGGTAAATGACAACAGTTTCTCAGCTACCCAGGTCCCACTTTTCAGGAGAGCAACCTGATTGGCCCAGCTCATCTTTTCTTGCCAGATTGATGTTACAGGATGCCTATGAATGGCTGTGCTTGCTCCAGGTGTCCACCCCTGGACCAATCAAATGTGACCAGGGGGTGGGGTCATGTGGTAGGGAACCTGATCGAGCTGACTCACCAGGACTCTGGCAGGGAACAGATTCCCCGAGGGAAAGATGTGGTGGGTTAAGTGCAGAACTTTTAGATTAAATCAAGTAATGAGCAGTTAAATACTTGGGGGATATTTAAAGAAATAAAGATTTAGGGGGAACTTGAGAGCTTCTTTAATTGTTTGAAAAGAGTTATCCCATGGATGAGGAGGCCCTTTTTTTCTGCTTAGTTCCAGAGAATATAACAAGAACCACTAAGTGGGAGTTGAAGTGAGGTGCTGAACCTATTAGGAAAAACAAACTCTAATAATAACTGTCCCCAAATGGACTGCCTCTCCAGGTCGTGAGTTTCCTTTATGGGAAGTGTTTGAACAGAACTTGAGCGAACTCTTTTAATGGGGCATTTATGCATTTGGAAAGGTCTGGATCAGATGACCTTGAAAAGTTCTTTCCAACGACTTACTTTTAAGGATTTCTTCTCAACCACTTTCACGGAACATCTAGGCAAACACATGTGCACCTCTGAGTTCAACACCTGGCATGTGGCATTTGCAAAATTGAGGAGCATTTTCTGATTTGTGTCTCCCAATTTGACTGCAATATCATCGGAGGCTATTTAGCCATCTGGCTGCTGCTACCTCCTGTCTCCTGGAGTGCTCGTTGCTCTCAGCTAGGTTTGGTAGTCTTGGGCTCATTTCATTTTCTAAACAGCTAAGCAATTATAATACAGGAAGCAAGAGCAAGGCTGATGACAAAGCCACCCTGTTTGTAGTGAGAGCAGAAAAGAAGCTTGACTGCCTGGAAAGAATCTACTAGTGATTTTGAATCACCGAACTCATTGCTAACTAACATTGTAATTAGAGTTAAACCACAAAAGCCAAGATTTAGGAGACCATCTGGTCTGCTGTTTGGAGAGAGGGAGAGAACATTCCAACCTTGGAGAATGGAGTTGCTGGGGCTCCTGCAAATGACCTTGTACTTTACTTGACTTCTTTCTGTTTCAATCTCCTCTGTGATGGATGGCAAATGCTGCGCTGAAAAAACACAGATGTTTTCCAAGACCTTGACAGAATGGGTTCCCTCCATTCTTTGGCTTGAATCCAGCAGCACTAGATCTGTGGATGTTTACTGAGGGCCTGTTAAATGCAAGAGACTGTGCCAGTCCCTGTGGATTAAAAGCATATAGCGCCTTCCTTTAAGGAGGCTAGAATCTAACTGGAGGGCAAAACATAAATACTTGAACAGTTGAAATGACAAGTCCAAAGAGGTCAAAGTAGAGGGACCCTGTGACAAGAGCTTTGAAGAATGGAGGGATAATTGTGGCCTGCAGTGATCCATGGACGCTTCATTATAGAGATGTTAGCTGGGCCTTGTGGACTTGAATAGGTCAAAAGTGTATTCAAGGTAAGTAGAGCCGTTATGAGCACGGCAAGCTGCTGAAAAGCCAAGGTCCATTTGGAGGGACGTGAGTCCATCAATGATAAGAGCACTCTTACAGGATGTTAGATTTAGCATTCTATCCTGGTAGACAGGAAACTAAATGATTCAGTTATGTATCCTCAGCATGTGTATCCAGCACTCCTTTTGTAAACTTTGAAAGCAGCATTTCAAAGGCAGTTCTGTTCTGTGTTACTGCCTTTGACCTTGAGTTACAAACTCACATTGTTTATGGTAATTGCCTGACATGTGCCTCTTCTGTTGAGCCAAGGACCTACCTCCCTCTAACACCCACCATGGGGCCTTGCTTTGACCTTGGGAGTCATAAGGAAAAAGTATCACTTCTTTTCTGTACCTTGGTTATTCTGATATTTGAAGTCAGCTATTACACCTCCCTTGAATTTTGTCTCTTCTGAGTTAGCCATCTCCAATTTCTCCCGTCCTCAGAATGTGGCCCTCATCACTCTGGGTACCTCTTGTTGACACAAGCTACTGTGTGTACCAGTGTTACACCTCGTGGTAAGATAATTGGGGGTAAGGATGACCTATGTCTTTGATGGTAGCCTTCAATAAATGCAATGAGTCCTCTTAGGTGGAACTCTTAGTCTGTTGGAACTCTGTGAGCTGTGAACTTCTCCGGGGGCACTGACACATCTGTATCAGAGAGAGCCTTGAAGAAACAATGCCCTATTTCCTGTACCTGTCTTCTTTCAGGTCCAGTCTATTTACTATAGAAAGGACATACATGCAAACATAGCACATATCTCTGTTCAATTTGTAAAGCATGAAGCCTCACTGAACATTGACTTTCTAGGTAATCCTCCCTGGTTTACTGGCATTTGCTTGTGAAATTATTCAGGCAATTAAATAATTTATTCATTTGCTCATTCACTGAGCACCATCTGTAACAGAGCTGTGCTACAGACACAGATTCACAGTAGAGTCTGTGTCTTCATGGAGGTTACAGGCTAACTGAGATGGGCTCCAAGGTGAATGGATGCAGTTCAGTGGGATAAGGGCGAAAATGGGCATAGAAGGGACACAAAGCAAGGAGACATGAAGTTGAGAGTGCTGGGGATGGGGTGGGGTTGAGGGAACTTATGACTAGAAGATCACAATGACTAGACTATGTGCTACTTGAGAGTAGGGACAGTACCTTGTTCATCCGTTTTAGCCTGTGTTCCTAGCACGGTGCGTTACACATTATAAGTGCTCGACAAATATCTATGGAATAAGCTGGATGAGTTGCTGTCTGCCATCAGAGTCAGAGCAGCTCTTCTCTGAAGTTCCATTCAACAAGTGAAAGCTTAAAGAGAAAGAACCCAAAGAGGATGCCCGTAATCACTGGATTTTTGCCAGGAGAATACAGACAGAGTCCACCACATTGAGTTATTCAGCACGAAAAATGCCATCTCTCCCAATCACTTCGTATTTCAACTTGCACCTTTCTCACCCTTGCTGGGAACTTGCACTGGGGTTCAGGAAGTCACCTGTTTCCCAGCATTTGGTCTTGGGGAAAGGAGAGGCGATGTATCTGTTCCCATGAAACTCCTCCCACTTCCCTCCCCATGATGGAGTCTCCTCCAGCATTCCAAAGAACCCCCAACCCTCACCTCCCTGGGTGATGACAACAGTCAATATGCCAGTCAAGATGGTCAACTCCTTGTGGTGTCTGCCAATTGCACAACCACTGGGCGAATGCCCATTACCCTACACAGTGTTTGCATCTCACACCCCAAAACATCCAAAGTAATGACTAAAATATGTGCAAAACGTTACAAGTACCTTATTCCATTAATTCTTCTATGAGATAATCAGGCGAGGTATCCTCACCCCTGTTTGTAATGAAGAGGCTGTGAAGAGCTGAGGTTTCCTGAAACTCAAACTATTGTTCAGAGCAGAGACTCAAACCCAGGGCTTTAGTTTTTATTACTATTTTTAAAATAAATTTTCTTCTGATCTTGAAAGTTAGATATGTTTTATGTAGAAAATCTGGATGAAAGAAGAGGAGTAAAATCAGGACACAGAGATAGTTGCGGTTAACAGCTTGGATTTTCTGGTCTTTTTAATTTTTATGCTCAGTTATGTTACAATTATATACATATCCACATTTTAATGGATATTGGAATTCTATTACACACACCATTTTATAACGTGCCTTTTTAAAAATTGAGATATAATTGACATATGGCATTGTATCAGTTTCAGATATACAACATAATGATTCAATATATGAATATAATGTGAAATCATTACCACAATAAGTCTAGTTAACATTCATCACCATACATAGTTACAAAGTTTTTTTTCCTTGTGATGAGATCTTTTAAGATCTAGTCTTTTAGCAACTTTTAAATACACAAAACAGTGTTAATAACTATGGTCACCGTGCTGTACATTACATCCCCGGGATTTGTTTTATTTTGAACACCTTCACCCATTTTGCCCATCCCCCAACCCCTGCCTCTGACAAGCACTATTTTGTTCTCTGTATCTATGAGTTTGGTGGGTTTTTTTTTTTTTTTCCAAATTCCACATATAAGTGAGATCATACGGTATTTGTCTTTCTTTGTCTGACTTCTTTCACTATAATCTGCCTTTTACCAGTTACAATATCATTCATTTATTCAGCATGCATTTATGGAGCATCTCCTTCATGCCAGGTGTGAGCTAAGTCCTGTAGTCAGGTGGGGAGACTGTCAGTCAACAAATAATCACAGTAGTAAGTGCGGAGTCAGAGACTGTGATAAGTCACCGGGAGGAAAAGAGAAGATGCTGGGAGACAGGAAACAAGGAGACCTTATTTAGACTGAGGGGTTAGTGAATGGCTTTCTGGGAGAGTTGTACTTACCACTTAGTCCTCTAGGGTGAGGAGGCCTTTGTCAGAAAAAGAGTGGGGTCGGGGAGCATGGTAGAATCCAGTCAGAGTGATGTGAGTGAAGGCCCAGAGCCAGAAGAGCTTTCCAGGGCTGTGGGGCTGAAGCAAGGCCCCTGTGGCCAGTGGGAGGTGAGCAAGTGGGAGGAGCCTGGCAGGGGGTGCAGCTGGAGAAGAGGCAGGCCCGGAGCCCCAGGGCCATATATGGACTGAAGCCTTCATGGAAGTACCAAGTGAAGACAGTGAAGGGTTTTTAAACAGGGGAGTGACATGATCTTTATAATAGAAAGATCACATAGGCTGAATTCAGGAGTATGGATGGGGAAGAGAGGAGGAGGAGTTTATCATTAAATATTCTGTAACAATTTTTAATGGCAACGTACCATTCTATTTTCTCACTATGCCTTAATTTAAAAAATTCCTTGGTTTGGTGTTATTTTTGTTATAAATCTCAAATAACAGAAGAGTTATTGTGCACAGTAGTGATGATTGCCTTTGATGAAATCCATAGAGGTGTAATTGCTGGCTTAGAGGGCAGACATAGTTTTGAGGCCATTTTTTCCATCTCGCTAAGTTACCCTCTAGAAAGTCTGTGTAAACTTCAACTCCCCCAAGCAAGGAATAAATGTACTGATTTCCATACACCCTTGCCAACTCTGACTATAATTTAAAAAATAATCTGTGTCCTGATAGGCGAAAAATGAGATCTCATATTTTAATTTCCATTTCTTTGATTACCAGCATGAGAGAACATTTTTCGTAAATGTAAGGGTCATTTATAGTTCTTTTTGAATTGTTCCTGATTCCCTGTATCTATATCTCTGGACCAGAGCTCCTTCCAATATACCTCACATCTCTTTAGGATGTCTTCTAGAGATTTCACAAGATTTCCTGGGCAGGCTGACTCAAGCTCCAGGGAAGCCATCTTTAAGACTTGAAGGTGCTGACAGACAAAAGTGACCATCCTGTGAACAGGATCTGGGCATTTTTCATTTATCACAGGGACTCACACAAAAAAGGACAAAAATAAATAAAAAGATTCTGGAGATAGAGGTACTCTTCCTTCTGCTGATATATAAGATAACTGCACATATATACATGTATATATATGTGTAAGATAACATTCAGCTGTTTAGATCGACACTGTTCAATGGAAACATGACATGAGGCACGTATGCAATTTAAAATTTTCCAGTGCCATGATAAAAAAATAAAAAGAAACTGGTGAAATGAATTATAATGACATTTTATTTAACCCAGTATATTCAAAATATTATCATATCAACATGTAATCAATATAAAAATTATTAATGTGATATTTTGTATTCTTTTTTGATACAAAGTCTTCAGTATTCAGTGTGCATGATGTATTTACAGCACCTTTCAGATTGGGCTGGCTATATTTCAAGTTCTCAATAGTCAGACATGGCTGGTGGTTTCCATATTGGATGGTGTGAGCTTGGATGGTAACTGGAAGGCTTGACGCTAAGATTCATAGCGTCATAAGATTTTAGAGGTGGAGAGGAGTTTAGTGTTTAGTGAGCTAGCACTCACAAAAGGCGCTGAAGGGAGAAGTTCCTTTATCAAGGCCAGGAGGTTGGGGGTGGTCTAGTGAGCAACTGGACACAGGTCCCTGTCATCCCAATACAGCTCCTTCCACTTCGGGAATATTGCGAGGTCACGAAGTACAGGCCATGTAGTAAACTCTCACTAGAAGGTGAAGGTGGTGTCAAGGTTCTGGTTGTTTTACCATACACAACACACTGGCTACATTTATTTAAAAAAAAATTTTGACCCCAGGAAGCAGAAGAAGGATGAGCAGAGAGGAGATTTTCTTGGGAAGAACTTCTGTCATATCCATCTGAGCTTTTGAATGTTGGTCTTAAGGAAACTTCTGTTCTTCAAGGCAAATGGATTCTGGTTCACCTTTAGGGACATTCCTTTGTATTCATTGTGTCTGATGGATGCAGGGAGCGGCCAACAGGTGGTGCCAGAGACAGTTGATAACTGTGGAAAGTGCTGACTGTCCAAATCTTCCCCAGCTGCGAATTGGCTGCAGATCGGCATTTGGGGCTCAGACGCTGATTTGATGGGAAACTGGATGTGGAAACATACTTCGTCCTTTACATATGGAAAATAGATTATTGGGAAGTTCATTCTTATTGTCTAAAATAGCAGAAAAATACTTTTCACTTGAATAAATATTTATCAAAAGCCAATTCTACACCTGGCCAGGAAAAACAGAGAAAATCTGGTAGGAGATAATTCTGAAGGCTTGATATAAAAAAAGAATGTAAAATATCTCATTAATAAATTATGTATGTAATTTATTATGTATGTAGAAGAATGTAAAATATCTCATTAATTTTATATTGATTACGTGTTGATATGATAACATCCAGAGTGGAAAATAATAAGAGAATTAAAAGAAAAGTGGTAGAGAAGTGCTTTGTAGAAGAAAAGACATAAAGTAGGATTAACTAATATTGCCCCTGAGGCTAACTGAGGTGGGGAGACGGGGATGAGGAGGACTTTAGGAAGTGGTCGTGGGGATGCAGGTGGGAGATTGTCAAGTGAAGTGAGAGGGTCAAGGAAACTTAGATCTCAGGTTGGAAGGGACCACAAAATTTTGCAGTCCAACCCCCACCTCCCACATTTGATGCTCGAAGCCCCTTCTTGGAATTCCTGCTAAGTGAGGATCTTTGCTCCTGAGGTATGAGGGGCGAGCCTGTATGGATCTGCTTGAGAAATATCCAGTTTAGCAGGGTTTGTTAACACAGAGGATGTTAACGACAGCCCTCAGGCTGAATCAAACCTGCACATATGTGTGTGTGGCTGGCACCATGTTTTTAAACACTTCCACATAAGTTATTAATATGTAAACATCTGAATTTATTGCTGAAACATCCAGATTTCTGACTAGAGCTGAATGGTGGCTGGCCCCTTTGGTCAGAACATATGTCCCTCTGCTTCCCTGGCTTTCAGCTTCCTGCCTGACCTTGGGAGCATTTGAGTTTGGAATCTTTAGCTTGTAGGGGAGGCAAATTTTACTTCCACTCTCTTACGTCTTTTGGTTGAACCTGAGAATTAAATTGACGTAAGACAGATTAACAGGAGAAAAGCATACAAATGTATTTAATAGAAGTTTTATATAACAAGGGAGCCCTCATAAGGAAATGAAGACCCAAAGAAGTGGCGAAACCTAAATGTTTTTATACTAGGTTGAACAAGAGAGGCAACTGTGGAAAAGTGAACTATGTGGGGGGGCTAAAGGAAGATAAGAATTATTTTAACAAGGTCTGTTGGTGCAGAATTTTCCCGGCTATGATTCTCCGAGGAAGAATGTTTCTTTCCTCCTGGTACGGGAAGGGTATCTTTCACATGGGAGTTTTTATCTCCTGTTTTCAGGAAGAAAAGAGAAGATTAGAATGCCCTTCTTGCTTGCTTTTTAAAGTGCCTTTAGCTCAAAAGAATCCTTATGCCAAAGCGGTAAATTTTGGGTGGCATATTCTGCCACTCTTCAAGCAGCTTAACTGCTTCATCACACTAAGATTTTCATGTTCTCTGTGAGCATACACCTTTGCTCTCTTAAATATATATCCCTACTTGTCCAAACCAGAACCGGAGAAAGACCAAGTCGTGGAGATTGCACAAATGCCCATGAAACCACCCCCCAAATGAAGAATTCATGGGGAGAAACAAGCAGCACGAGGGAAGGAGAGGGAGGTGGAGAGACTCAGAGGAAAGTTCTCCTCTTGAAATAAGCCTCCCAATGAGCAGAAGCAAAATTTAGGAGATAATTTATCCTGAATAAGATAAACAGGGAGGATATCATTTCTTAAAATGTCTGGGATGAAAAGAAAGCACAAAGGAATGAAAATCACAGCTGGGATTGTTGGTTAGAAGCATAGAAAGTAGAGTCTACACTGTAGAAAATTTCATCAGGCTCAGGGGATGAATTTTAGAACGTTCTCCAGAATGCAGAGAAAGGTGATGAGGATGGAAAGAGGGGAGAGATGTAGAAGCCAGAGATGACAAGTGTAACCTACAAATAATTGGAAGTTTTAGAGAAAGATATATAGAGCAAACAGATTAAATACAATGACTGAAGGAATAATAGAAGAAAAGTTCCCCAAACTAAAAAACACTTGGATGGAAAGTGAGGGTTTCCCAGGTTTTTCAGGCAAACCTTAAATAGAATCTATGCAAAGACAAATCCTGGTAAGGAATTTCAATTTCAGGGGCGAATACAGAGTTCTATAAGCTTCCAAACAGAAAATTAGAGAAAACAAAAGAAAAGAGGTTACTTTAAAGGACATAAATCAAGTTGGTTCCAGTTTTTTTTTTTTTTTTTTTTTTACTTTAAACAGCTAACATCAGAAGAATGGATAAGGCCTGCAGAGTTCTGAAAGAATTCAGCTGTGACCCAAGAATTTCATATCCAGAGAAGATGGTATTCCTTGACCAAGGGATCCAAAGGAAATGCAAAACTCTCAGAAAATATACCTCCCAAATAACTCCATTTATGCAAAGTAACTTTATATGTTTCACACCACAAATAGTTAAATCAGAAACAAACTAACAAATGAGAAAATTGCAAAAGAGGAAAAAAATAATAGCAGCACAGCAATTAGCTAAAGAACTAGCTAAGTGAACCAAAATACTGACAAGGAGAACAAAATGGCCAAGTCTATTATTGTCACCTATAGACAGGAAGCTATTTGAGCCACACAGAAGCCTCATAGCACAAAAGGAAGTAGCGTGTATTCACGACAATTTGTTCATAAAGTGACTTAATACTATCGAAACATCCAGCCTCGCAGCAGCCCTGGAACACGGCTTATATGGGGCTTTTCATTCGAGATTCCAAACAAAGCATGCAAAGTTCACAGCGACAGAAAACACTAAAGGGACTCATTCTCGGACTTTCTCTCGTTGGTGATTATTTCAGAATCGATTTTTTTTTCTCTTCTGCTCAGCACCTGCAAGAGCTGCTCATCACCAATTTACTAATCTAGTTTAGATGATGATGGCTCCCACCCCTTCGGCAGAATTAAATCAGAAGGCTCACGAAAAGGCAGCGTTACATTTTTATTTATTTATTTAAAATCTTTCTTGCCACGATAAAGAGTGATAATTGTATGGAAGAAGAGACGTGCGTTGTGTTCAGCATTTGCTAAATTAAATGTTTCCACTGGGCATTGAACTGTAAATTCCCACATCAGGGCTTCAGCGGGAGCCATGCTGCACTGAATATTTCCATGACGGGTGTCGCCCGACTCAGTGGGTTTTCTGTTTTCCTTTTGACTTGTGATTAATAATGTGCCTGCTCAGCAATGCCTGCACCTGGTTTGCACTTCTCGTGTTTATGAGACTTTAATGATTCCAAACATCAGCCAGTGGGTTTTCTTTTCTTTTCGCTTTTTCTTCTTTTTTTTTTTTTAAAGAAGAAAACAAATGCTTCTACTTCAAACAGTGCTTTCACTCGATTTTCTTTTTGCTAGTTGCAAAATCATGGAATTCTAGACAGTTAGATTTGGAAGAGATCTCAGGAGCTGATCTTTAATTCCCCAACTGGGGCAGAAGTCTCCTCTAGAATATCTGGACAGTGATTATTAACTCTTCCTTGTTCATCTCCACTGCCAGGGAACTCACTACCTCAGATTGAGACTGCTCACTTATGAGAACATTCTACCTTGGAGGTCAGTGATGCTGGCTTCCTCAGTGTGGTTTTCTAAATCTGAAAGGGGCAGCTTTGTCCTCCCAAGTAATGAAGGTCCCCAAGCCCTTGATAATAAAGGACCCTTCTTATTCCAACTGTATTCACACAACTTTGATATGTATGCAGTTTGAATGCACACAAAGAGCTAAAATAGAATTTTTTTTTGGTGTTGCATTCTACTTGGATAATGACCGCACCGCAGGCAGGTCTTAGGTTATAAACTGAAAAATACATGGTGCGACCCAAAGGATCCATGGACGGATCCATGGGTAAGACCTCTCTCCAGAAGCTTCTGCTTTACCCAAGAGTACAGTGTGGTGCATAAGAGTTTGCTTCTGGAGTCAGGCTGCCTGGGTTAAATCCTGTCCTTGCCCCTTAGTAGGTCTGTGACTTTGGCAAGTTCCTCCCTCATAGACTTGTTAAGTGGATTGAGAGAATGTATGTAAAATGCTTATATAATTCCTGATACCTTTGGAGAACACAATAGTGTTAGTTGTTTTTAGTACTGCTGTTACAACTACTACTACTTACGTCAATACCTAAAATTCTACCAATAGGCTGTACTTTATGTGCAGAGGTTCTGATTCACTAGGTTCAGACTGTGGCTAGCGAATTGGCTGTTTTTGCAAGCTCTCTGGGTGATTCTGATGCAGGTGGTTCTCAGACCACATTTTGAGAAATGCTGCACTGGAGAAATCCATTGCTTCTAGGATGTAAAGGTTTTAGGGACTTAGGATAGCTTCCAGCCAAAGTGTAAGCATCTTTGCAAGGAGCTGTCACTCTAATTGGTTTGTTAACAAGTATTCATTCAGCAAACAGTTCTGGAGAACCTGCTGTTCACATCGCGCTGCACTCTAGCTGGTGATATAGAAATAAGAAACAGTTGCTACATTCAGGGAGCTCAGAGCCTAGTGGAAGAGGAAACAAGGTTAATATGGGCACTACTGGCGGTATTTAAGAGGATTTTAGGTGGTATGTGAACAAGCATTTAAAAATGTTAACTGTTGTGCATTCCCTTCTCTTTTTGATATGGGATAGTGGTTTTCCACTTATTGTAGTGATATAAAGTTTATTTGTAAGGTGAAACTATTTCACTTAAAAAGTAAGTTGGTCTAAACAAATCTATTAAGTAAGTATAGTGGTAGACAGAGTGAAAATCCTGAAAGTGGCACACGAATGTCTGAAGTTTAGGAATTGCAGCATTTTGGGTAGAAGGATAGTAATACTACATGGAATGTGGTTCATTAGATAGACGGGAGGCCCAACCTGGGAGGGTGGGCGGTAGTCTTCCCTATTCTCTCCCCGTTCTTAATATAATATCTACCAAGGAGAGAATGCTCATCTGTAAGGAGGTCTCTCTCCTCACAGGGCTTTACATACCTTATCTCCTTTAATTCTCCTAACAACCCTGTGAGGTGGGATGAATGTTATCGCCATTATGCAGATGAGGAAATCAAGGTCACAAAGCTTGTAAGAAGAAGAAGGATTTGAACCCAGGCAGCCCACTCTGAACTCGAGCTCCAAACCAGTGTTCCACCATCTTGACCTGGTAGGGATTAGAGCAAGTGGTTACCGTGAGGTCCTGGAGAAGACGTCTGTGGTGTGTGTGTGTGTCGGTGGGGAGGCTTGGCCGGACTGGCTACATAATCTGTGGGGCCCAGTGAGAAATGAAAATGCAGGGCTCCTTCTTCAAAAGTTATTAAGAATTTAAAGACAGCGAAAGAACGTTCAAGCCAACACGGGGCCCTTCTGAGCACAGAGCTCTGTGCACAAGTTGCATACCCACCCATGAAGCTGGCCCTGGGATTTGGGGTGAAATGCAGATGGGCTGAGAAAGAGGCACAGGAGGGACCCCAAGACCCTGCGCTTCTTTTTTTTTTTTTTTTTTTTTCATTTTCTGATAACTGACCTCAGGAGCTGTTCTTGTAAAGCCATTTCCTCCTGGTTTTTCGTGCCCTTTGAAGCAAAGAAAACCTCTTCTCCACAAACACTGAACCAGACAAGGAAGGTTCCAGTGCTCTGTGACGACTTCAGAGATCTTAACACAGCTGCAAATGTCAATACTCCTTCAACGGCTTCTGCAAATAAGAGTCCTGTGGGTAATTACATTTTTAATAAAATACAGTTTGCAGATTGATAGTCAAATAGATTTCCTGTTCTGGAAGTCAAGCCTTTCTTCCCAGTCCTGTCACCATGTCCTGCTCATGCTGCTCCCTTCTTGCAAATCCTTCATAATTAGGAAAAGAGTTGTTCATTGACTTAAACCTTCAGATACTCTCAGTTCCTGCTAATTCATTGTGTGAAAGAGCTAAAGGTTATGAAAATTGCCATTTATTGCCTCATAGTCATAATGTGCCTGTTTAATGAAATGAAATAGAAATGAATTATTGTTAGACTTCGCTATCATTGCTGCAGACTGCAATGATAAATAATCATGTGCATTGAAGGTTTAAATGGAATTTTCATAGAAAATGCACATCATATACCTTGTTTTATTAAGCAACCTTGATATATGAACCTAGAACCTAGATACATTACTAGAAGTCTAGATTTATAAAATATATTTCAAGAATCATTATTTACTTTTCAAGATGACTTTTAGCTTTGCAAAAGTATTTGCTATAGTTTTCTTTTCAAGAATAGCTTCTTTAGGTGTATTTGAAGTGGACTTTCATTTAAGAAGTAATCGATTTGCATACAATTGTTCAGGATGCTCTTTGTGCAGAGCAAGGCACACCTGTAGTCCCCTGGCAAAGAGGTAACACGCTTCTGAATTCTGTCTTATTTTGTATTTAGAACTGGTATTGACCTTGGCATCCAAATTCCATTTCATTAATTCTGCATTTATGGGTCCTATTATGAACAGCTTCTAATTTGAACAAATATGCAGTTCTGTCAAATTAATTCCTGTTTTTAAAAATTCCTTTTCATAAAACACGCAATCTGTGGGACAATAAGGAGCTTCTCTGATGAATCTTTTTAGCTGAATGATGATTGTCAGGAGTGGATAAACATTCACAGACATTAAAAGAGCAATACTACTTTTATAAAGGATCTGCACTGGTTCCTTAGTGCCCTCTGCAGGGAAAATATGCATATTTATGTAAATAGGATAATTGTCAGGTTCTTTGGATGCTCATTTCCTGTCTGAAGTGGTGCTTGGCACATAGTAGGTTGGCAATAATGGATAAGTGCATGGCTGAGTCAAGAAAACACTTCTACATGAACATTCCAGAGAGTGAGATAGTAACCATTCAGTTTTTTGGAGCCTGGGTCAAAGGAATTTCCAAACAACTAGTTTTCTGTTATACATATGAAAATATGGTCATAAATAGACTCAAAAAATATCAGACAAAGCTGGCCATGAGCTTAAAGCTCATCCAGTCCCACCTTGATACAGTCATAAGTCATGACGATGATAATTATGTATATGCCATTCTCTAAGTGTCTACTATTTTGGACCCTTTACACATGTCACCTCATTTAATCATCACAATAACTTTACAAGATAGGTATTATTATCCCATTTTACAGGTGGGGAAAATAAAGCCCAGAGAGGTGAAATAATTTCATCAAGGCCACACAGTTAGCAGCTGGCTTGAAGGTCTTTTTTTGGCTCCAAAGCCCAGATTCTTTTCCATCACTATGTTATTTCTACACAAGGTCCTAGAGCTTGTCATTACCCGAGGCAGGATCAGAAGGCAAGTCCTTGACTCTTATGTCAGTGTTCTTGACTCTGTGGCAAGGTGCTACCAGAATTCAGAAAAAAGAACAAAGGAAATGCTAATCAAAGTACTCCAAAAGACATATCATATTTTAACTCTAACCTTCAAGGGTCTTAAATTGGGGGCCAAAAGGCCATCCTTAGTAAGTCTACCACAAACTGGTCAAATGGATTTGGGTTACTCATGGGATATTTAGAGTAATCAGAGTGAGATGTGCAACTGTAGCAGAAAGGTCACACAATTTGCAGTCGTGAACTTGGTTTCGGGTCATGGTTTGATGTCTTATTAGCTGTGTGACCCTGAGCACTCATCCGCTTTGAACTTGCCTTCTTGTTTACAAAACAAGAGCAATACAAACACTTACCTGACAGAGTAGTTGTGATATTAAATGAGATCATGTCTAGGAAATGTTTTCTAGACTAAAATATAGTTAATTTAGTCTTTATTCCTGAACATTTGCATTCCTGTTTTTCTTATTTTGTAGTCTTTTGGTTTTGTTTTGTTTCATATACCTTGTTTTACAGATATTTTGTAAACATTTTAATTTCAGGTTTTCTCATGTGCTTTCTTTGATGGTAACAGTGATTTCCTCTTTATAACGGGGACAAGTGTAATTTGTTATAAAGTTCATTAACATTGGAAAATTGCCTTCAGCATCTGGATTATAAAAATCATTTGCACAAAAGAGGTTTAAGGGAATAAGCTTAACAATAGTAAATGTGGAAAGGTCTTTGGACTGTCAGCTGATGCTTAGGTCAGTAGGAGCCAGGACAAAGTCCAGGATTAATGAATGGATGCTGAGCACCCAGAATAGAGAAGATAATTGTACTTGGAGCTAGTCAACCAACGCCATGGTTGTATATGCAATTTGTAGAGTCTCCCTTTAAAAGGAGTGTTGCACATCCTTGCCAATACTCAGGGTCATCGGTCTTTTAAATTATATCTATTTTACTGGGTGTGAAGTGGTATCTGTCTGTGGTTTTAATTGCATTTCCTTAAAAATTAAATGTACCCCTACCCCATGAATCCAGTTATTTCCCCTCTGAGTATTTACCCAAGAGAAATGAAAACATACATCCAAACAAAAACTTGTATAGGAATGTTCATAGCAACTTTATTCATTCAAAACAGCCTCGAACTGGAAATAATCAAATGTCCACCGATAGGAGAATGGGTAAACAAATTATGGTATGTTCCCACTATGGAATACTACCCAGCAATAAAAGTGGAATGCGTTACTGTCATTTACAACGTGATGAATATGCTGAGTTAAAGAAGCCCGATGCAAAAGAGTACTTACTGTGTGATTATAGGTAAAACTAATCTATGGTGATAGGAATCAGATCAGTGGTTCCCTAGGATGGGGGTGGGAGGAGAATTTCCTGGGAGAGGACACTAGAGAACTTTCTGAGGTGTTGGAGATAGTCTATACTTTAATAGGGGTGTGGGTTTTATAAGTGTGTACATTTTGTCAAAACCCATCAAATTGTAATACTTAATTCTGTGCTTTCTGTTGTATGTAACTTATACCTCACAGGGTTGATGTATAAAATAAAATCCAAAAAGGTATTGAAATGAGAGCCTTTTGGCTGTTGAGGAATCTTGGAACCTTCACACAGGAGAAGTCTAAAGACCCAGCCAAAGAGGAGAGATGTGAGAGAAGGCAGGAGAGGCAACTCCTCAGACTGGAAGGGCTGTCCTGTGATAGAGGAATTAGATGCCCGGTGTGTGTCACTCCAGAGGAGATAAAAATGGAGTGTCGGGGAAGCAAATGGTTTGAGCTCTGTGGACAGATGAGCCCTTTTTAAGAATTAGAGACGTCTTGTGACGGAATGGGACGTCTCAGGAGATCACGAGCTCCCTGTCACTCAGCAGAGGCTGGGTAGCTTCTTGTCAAGCACGTTGTAGAGTGAGTCCTGTAGTGATTGGGAGACTTAACTAGAAGACCTCAAGATTTTCTACTGCGCAAAGATTCTGCAGTTACTGGTGGCGTTGGGGAACAGGTAGAGCGTGAGCTTGGAGTCAGGTTGCCCATGTCTGAGTCTGGAGATCTTGGATCTATGACTAATGAGATTATCTTATGCAAGTCGACTTCTTTAAGTCTCAGTTTCCTCATATTAAAAGGGTTGTGTGTATGTATGTGTTTGTGTGTTTTTATTCCTTCCTTCTAATCTGTAACCCACTTGCAGTGCTGCACAACCTCAAAGAATTATAACTGAGGCTGAAATTGAAATGATTCACGTAAAGAGTGTAGCAAAGCGCCTAGCACGTATACTAAGCACATAAGTACCCAATAAATTTTAGCCATTATTATTATTATTATTACTATTATTATGATTCTAAGAATTTCAGGTATCAGCATATACCAAAGGTAGATGTTTTGGGGCAAAACTTAAAACTTCATACGAAGTCTACCAGATTAGACCTAGAAAGGGACTGTTACCTCCATCAAAAAGTGTGATTAACATTCTACAGGTTAATTTAAAAAATGGGAAAATGAGCCTTGTGGAATGTCAAACTTTGTGAATAAAATAATGGGCAATGCTTTGTGTCCTTGATATGAAGAGATTCTTTTGTTCTTGATTATGTTCTTACTTGGCTTTGAGGCACAGCAGTCTAGCCAACCCTACAAGGAGAGGCATGGTTGGTAGGATTAGGCTGATCTTGGTCCCTGTCCTGTGGGCCAGATCACTGTAGCACAGTTAATGCTTTCAGTCAGTAAAGGATTGATTTTAAATAATCTAGGCCAAAACACATAGCTTCCCAAAAGGTTCCGATGGATTAAAAATTTCATTTATTTAGGAATAGGTCATTGAAAGACATGGACCAAAATTTAAAAGAAACAAAAGAACGTACAGTAAAACATGTTACTCTTGCCCCCCAATTCTGTAGCCATTCAAGTCCGCTCTCCAGAGGCAACAAATATAACCAATTTCTTTCTAAGCACGTTGTATGCCATTTATGGATCACTTTCCTATTTTTTTTTATATAGTGGCTTACCTCAGAGTGTTTTTCATCTTGCATTTTCCACCTAACAATATTCCCTTAACAATATTTCATTTCAGAACTTGAGAGCTTTCTCTTTCATTTTAATGGCTGCATTGTATTTCATTGTATGTATACACCATACTGGATTTAACCAACCTGGTGTTGATGGATATTTAGGTTTTTTCCAACTTTTGCTAATAAAAACAAGGCTTCAGTAAATAATTTGGTTCATAGGTAGTTGACACATGTGCAAGTATATCTATAGAATAAATTTCTGGAAGTGGAACTGCTGGGTGAAATGGCATATGCATTTCAAAAACATTTTGATACATCTTGCCACTTTTCCCTCCCTTCAGGTTACATCAATTTACCTTCCACCAGCAACTGTTAGAGTGCCTGTTGACCTCAACTCCTCACCAACACGGCACATTCTGACTCTGATTTTTACCAATCTAATGAGTCAAAAAGTGGGGTTGAGGGCATCTTTATATGTTTAAGAGCAATTTGTGTTTCCTTTTCTGTGAATTGTCTGTTTATATCCTTTGCCCATTATTTTGATCAGTTCAGATATATAATAATTTTTTAAATTATTGAGTTTATTAGAATGAAGATGTTTATAATATTCCCTTTATATCCCTTTTCCTTGCAGACTTAAAGCTTTATTTTAACAATTAACATATAGTAAAATTTTCTTTTTTGGAGTACAGTTCTATGAGTTTAAACACTTATATAGATTCATGTAACCACCTTCACAATTGGGATATAGAAATATTCCATCATCCAGAAAATTCGCCTGTCCTCTCCCTTTGTAGTCAAATTGTCCCCTATCCCTAAACTACTGCTCTGTTCTCTACAGCTATAATTTTGCCTTTTCCCAAATGTATTATAAATGGAACCATGCAGTATGCAACTTTTTGAGACCTGTTTATTTCAGTGTAATGCCTTTGAGAGTCATTCTTGTTGTTGTAAGTATCCAATAGTTCATTTCTTTTTATTGCTGAGTGGCATTCCATTGGATAAATGTGCAAAAAATTTGCTTATCCATTCGCCCATTGAAGGACATTTGAATTGTTCCCAGTTTTTGGTGATGATGCACAGAGCTGCTTTAAGCATTTGTATACAGGTTTTTGTGTGAATATAAGTTTTCATTTCTTGGGTAAATATCAAGGTGTTAGTTCCTATTGACTGATTTTTTTTCTTCACTATGGTTATATTTTTATGTTTTTTTCCCACACATCTTGTAATATTTTATTGTGTACTGCTCATTAATGACATTTTGTAGACTCTGGATTCTCTTTATTTTTGTTTAGTAGGCAGTTCAATTACTGGATGATCACCTAATAATTACAATTGCCTAATAATTGTGTAGACTTGGTTATATATTTTGTTATGCCATAATCTATGAAAAGCTCAAAGTACTTCACAAGCCCCTTGAATTTGGCATAACTCAGGTTTTAAGCTGTTTCCTCTGTGGATCTGGTCAGGGATTGGTTTAAGGCGTTGTTAGGGCAGATCTAGAGTAGGCATGGTCCTTACTCACAAGAGGAAAACTTTCTGGTATGTCAGCTTGCTGCCTAAGGAGGCAATGAGGTGTTAATAGGTCTTTGTACTGAGATTGGGCTGGACTTCCAATGTCCTCTAGCACCACTTGATCTCTAGTATCTCTTTTTCATTCTCAAACTCATAGCAGCCAGTCTCTGGTAAGCACAGTCTCAACCTGTGCACATGAGCTTAGCCCTTGAACTGACTTTTGGGGAAATCCAACATGAACTTCTGGGGTCTCCCTCTATTATAGTTCTCTTCTCTCCAGTGCCCTGCCCCAAACTTTGATCTTTGCCACTTCACCTCTGCAGGACCACCATGTTCTGCTTGGACTTCAGCTCATTGCACCTTAGTTCGGAGATTGTCCCCAGGCAATTCTGTGGCTCAGCCCATGAGTTTCCTGTCTCTTAGGGATCACAGTTCTTGCACTGCCTATCGTCCAATGCCTGAAAATGGTGGCTTCCTCGATTTGTCTATCTTTATGGCTATGTTTGGCTATGTTTGTCTATGTTTGTGGCATACAGAAAGTCTAGTACTAGATACTTCTATCAGAAGCTTACTTGAACGACAGATCCCAGATGATTTATTAAGAACAACCAGGGGTCTTTTGTTTGCAACCTAACTTTTCATCTGGGATGACTCTTTTTTCATCTGTCAGAGAACTCTGTGCTGAGGTGTACTAGGGATCTGACCTAGTTTGGTAATTTTTGTGTTCTTATGTTTGCTACATTGAGTGGATTGGGAAACTTTTCCAAGGAGCTGAAACATAGCTTTTGTAAACTGCACTAGGTAATGAATTTTTAATTTTCAGTCCAGTTTTACCAGAGTAGTAAAAACAAGTTCAATTATATGCTTATTGGGAATTCTTGATTCTTATGAATTTTGAAGAGTTTTATTACAGCAGAGATTGGATTTTTTCCCCAGCACAGCGTGACTTCTGGACAGTTCTGCCCTTCTCAAAAGGGATAGTTTTCTTATTTGTGGGATGGAGACAAGGTCAGTGAAGGAAAGAGAGTATATAACAAAATTGGAACACTTCGTCCCTTTACTTAACCTGGTGTTAACTAATGACAAGTTATGGGTCATGTCTACTAACTTTTCAAATGTGGCCATACCAACATCCCTAGTTGGAGGAGAAACAAGTATTGGAATAATTGTCTAGTGATGAATGACCTGGTTTCTTTCTTATTATTCTCTAGGTGATAAATAATTGGTGTATGACAATCCTGAAGTCCTAATGCTTGTTCATTTATTCACTCATTGACTGACACCTTTATTGATTTTTCTATTGTATGATGTGTTATGTAACAAGTGACTTTAAAATCTCAATGGCATACAAAAATATGCATTTATTTAGCTCATGAGTTGGGCTAGCTGGTGTTAGCTGATATGGGCTAGACTCAGCAGGAGCCATTGAATTCTCCTTACCATATTTCTTATACTCCTTCTGGGACCAGTGAGCTACCCCAGAAATTTTCTTCTCATGGCTATGGCATAGGTCCAAGAGAGCAGGTCCAACTGCATGAGCACATTTTTAGCCTTAGCTGCATTATATTTATTAGCATCCTATTGGCCAAAAGAAAGACACATGGCCAAGCCTAACATGAGTGAAACATGTTTCTCCTATGGGAGTGAAGAGGAGGAAGTGAATATTATCAAACGATAATCCAGTCTTCTATGAGTACTTATTATATACTAGTTACTAAGCCTACAAAGATGAATAAGGCATAGTCATTTGCCCTAGGAGCATTCAATAATTTGATCCTGGATCATAAGTGCAGTAATCTTACAGCTAATAGAAGGTATAGAGAAAGAGTTAAAACTCTAGTTCGAATGAACAGAAACTCTCAGGCTTTTAGGATTTTTTTCCTTTTAATTTCATACCCCGGAGGATGTTAAACTTGGATTGCTGGCGGTCTACCAGAGCATTGTGTTGAACTGAAATCTCCTGCTATTAATAACCAGGTATACTGTGATTTTGAGATTTAAAGGCATAATTTCATGTTAGAAGCTGCAGTGGGCCAGGAAGCTGTTTGGGTTCATAATACTTCTAAAAGTACTTGGGCAAAGATGCTGGGGATTAAACGGAGAACTCATAAGTGGGTTTGTGCACAGGAACTCAGAGCTGCATGGCTTTGTTTCAAGAACTCTCAGTAAGAAAGGTGCAGTAGAAAACTGAAATACGCAACCCATCCAACCACTTAACGCAGCCATCTGGGGTTATTGAAATGAACGGCTATAGAGACCAAGGAAGATCTTAAGGGATTGAAGAGAGCAGGGCAATGGCCTGGAAATACTGGTGACTCTTACCTCCTCTCCTTTTCTGAGGGCCTTTTCTTCAACAGTTAGTGTTGGGGTTGCAGTTAGGCCTGAGGAAGGCTCAGGGCCAGAGGGATGCTGAGAAACCCGTGCTTTTTTTTTAAATGAGTTATCCAAAATTTAGGGCACTAAACTTAGGGGGCCTGAACTGAAGGGCTGGGGTTATGGTATCTAGGATCCCCACACTCTTCCAAGTTTGATTCTTGACCACACCCAAGGATGACTGAACAAAGAAGCGGAAGTTAGATAGAAAAATTTTATTGGGACATAAGAAAGAAGATTTCAGGTTTCATAGATTCCACTTTAGAAATATCTGCTCTGGTTTAACTCTCTTGTTTCACAGTTGAGGAAGTAAAAGACCTTTCTTGAGGTCACATGAGTCTATGGTAGGGCCATGACAGAACCAGTTCTGTGGCCTCATGGTGGCAACTAACAGCTAACATTTACTGAGGACTTGCTATGTGCTAGGCTGTTCTAAGCACTGTATGTAGATTATTTCTTTTTGTCTTTACTAAAATTCTATGAAGTAGGCACTATAATTATTTCCATCTAACAGAGGAAGTTACTGAGACACTAAGATAACATATTACTTGTCTAATTTCACGCAGCTAGTCAGTGGGGGGGGGGGGGGACAGAATTCAAAATCAAGGAGTGTGACCCAGAGCCTGGACTCTTACTTCATTGTTATTCTGCAGTGAGAGAGCTAGTTAAATAATCGTATATATTAATAGACAAGGAAGTCCCTCTTCCTGGAGACTGGCAGATCCCATAATTGTAAGACAGAGAGCCCTTAGATTATTCGTACAGAGAGGCGGGGCTGGAAAATATTTTGAGTTGTGTCAGAACTACGGCAGGAACTCAGTGAAGCCTTCTGAGCTGTCCATGGTGCTGAGTCTCAAGCATATTTGTCTATTGCATCCATCACTAGTGTTTAATAACTTTTACCCTAGAAGTCTAGAATTTTAGAGATGAATAGGTTAACATAAACAATAACTGTATTTCTACTGTGTTCTAGACATTTTGGATTTGTTTTTTCACTACAGACTCATAACAATTCAGTGACCTTATTTTCTTTTGAGGAAGAGAGAAGCAGATAAACTACTAACCATATTACAAAGCAGAAAGAAGCAATTGCTTGTTAAAGTATAAAAATTGGGATGTGAAATGGGGTAACAGGAAAGTATTTGTGAAGCCTTGGGAGTGGAACTAGAGGGATCATTTCAGTAAGGAATGATCTGTTGGAGCAAAGGAAAATAGATCTGTGTGACTATCATCAAATACCCAGAGCACATGTTTCCAGTCACCTTAACACATGTATGACACACATCTTTGAATGATCATCTTATTTTTCCTCCTTATCTGAAGTAGCACCTCAGAATCCTTCTCAACACAGATCTTCAGGCAGGTACTACCAATTGAACAGTTTGAGCATATGAGATATGCTTTTCTGGTCTTCCTGGACTAGCACATTGGTGAGTGGGATATGTGGTGAAAACTTAGATCATCGACTCCATATTCCTTCACTTAAAGGTGATATGACTAAGGGTCAGTAAGATAATTATTTGGAGTCATGCAACAAGGGAGTGGCAGAGCCAGAAGAAACAGAACCTAGGTCTCATGACCAGTACTCCACAGTGATTACCTATGTCAGGATTTCTCAAAGGTAGAGTCAGGGACCAGTTGCATCAGCTACATCAGCAACACCAAGTTGCTTAATAAAAATGCGTGGTACTGAGCTCCATGCCAGACCCACTGGGATAGAATTCCTAGGGACTGGGGTCTGAGATTTTGGGTTTTTAATAAACTTTCTGAGTTACTGTGCATAGAACATGGATAATCTCTAAGATGTTAATAAGTTTCCATTGGGAGATTGATGCTAGCAACTATTGCTCCTTTTACACTTGCTTTAAGGCATATATCACAAAATAACTTATACATTTATCTAGTTGCTCTACTCCTGTGATAATCTGCCTTTAAGAAAATGTGCTCCTTGTTTAAGAACTGACTTCCTGACATTTGAATTTTCACTTTGCATTTGGTGGCTGAATGATTTTGAGTACGTTTCTCAGCCCCTCAGCACTTCAGTTTTCCCACATGTAAATGGAACTATAACACCTACCTTATAAAGTTGCTGTAATATTTATATAGAAAATACTAATAGGACATTTAGACCATTGTCTGGCACATAATAAGCATTTTATACATGACAGTTATTTTTATTGACAGTTATTTTTTATGACAGTATTGGTTATTATAACATTGCAGCTGTAAAAATCTTCTTGCAACATTTTGGTGATTTTTAATTGTATTCTTTATTCAAGCATGCATTATATCTCTTGATTCCATTTTAAAAATCAGTATATTATGTTTAAAAATATGTTCCTTGGTCAAATACTATTATAGTGAATATACAGAAACATGTGGTGGTCAAATTGAAAAGGTGAGAAGGCATCAGATCATGAGGAGTCTCCTATGTCATGCTGAACAGTTTTAATTTTGTCCTGCAGGCAATGGTCAGCCATTGAGGATTTTGATCTGGAAAGTGATGAGGCACAGTGTCTTGGGGAAATTAATTTGGCACAGGACACACTGGAGACAGGTGAGCCAGTTAAAAGATTGTAGCAGTAGCTGATGTAGGAGGTGGTAATTTCCTGTGTTAAGTTTGGCCACTGGGAGTAGAAAGGCAGGAAGAGACCTGAGAGGTCATTATTAAGGGAAATAGAAAGTATTTGGTTAATGGATATAAGGGAGAAGAAGAAAGAGTTGAAGATAATTGTGGGGTTTCAAGCTTGAGTGCTGAGGAAATTGATGATATCCTTGACAGAAATAGAGTATGGGTATGGATAGAAAATCAGTCTAAATCTTAATTCTGTTCTACAAATTGTGAAAATATGATAATAGGCAGATGTATTGACTCCTTTGTACTTGAGTCAGTTGAATGAAATTTTTCATCAAGTACATTTGAATATAATTTCTTTAAGAAATTCTATCCCTACCCAATCCCTAGTATTTTTATTACATTTTCATTTTGTTCCTTGATGTATCAGGGTTCTTGGTTGCAAGCAAAAGAAACTGCCACTGGTTGACTTATTAAAAAGGAAAGAAATTGATGAAAGTGATATTTATTTGCTCACAGAATCCCTGGGAAGGTTGAAGATACAAGCTCAGAATGTGGACAGAAGCAAAAGATAATGGGCAGCAGCCACAACCACATCCAAAATCATGCTAAGAACCAGTCTGTGAAGACACCGCTGTCTCCACTGTGGCATGTTGGATGCCATAATTTGCACCATCACTGGCAACGTACAGAGGATGCTGTCCCTGACTCTGATGTCTTTGGAAACTGGAAGCTTCTGCTGTCATTGTTGCTCCCACTTCCAGAGTAGATTCCCCCTGTTCCTGCTTATTTGTATCGCTAGGTTCTTACTCAAAGTCCAGGGTAGAAGCATCCGATGGATCAAGCTCGGGTCTTATGCCCTAGCTGCAAGGGAGGCTGGGAGAGGAGCATCTTGCCTTTTCAGCTTCTATGGTGGTAGTTGGGCCCTGCCTCTCACCAAAATTTCTAAAATGGGACCTCCATAATTATAGGAATGGCGTTCAGGTATTTGGCAGACAAAGCAAAGCATAGAAAACAAATCAGAAAACCAACAACAAGCAATGTCCACCACACATGCCTGCAGGTTATATTTTATATCATGAGAGTAGAGTATCCAGAAATGCTTTTTTCTTTTCTCTTTAGTCTCAAATATAGATGTTGAAAGTCCCAAGAATCAAAGCACTTGCGGCCATAGCTAAAAAGGTCAGAAAATTGCCCGGTATTTCATGGCTGGGGTTGCTCAAATTGCAGCCTATTACAGATTGAAACAGAGTACCATTTGACCTTTTCATGTGGCAAGATGTTGTACTATTGAACTCCTTCTTTCTATGATTTTTTTTGTCCTTTCACCCTTTCACACTTATTTGAATTCAGGCCCAAGAGGGAAAAAATGAAGACAAACAATATGGTCTGAAATTTCAGGTGGGGAGTGAACTGATTCTAATTTTGAATTTAGTGAGGAAAGAGTTTTCTATTACTTATCTGACTAGAACATTGCACTGGAAATCAGGAAGCTCAAATTCTAATCTTTGGCAAGTCCCTGCCTCTCTCAGAACCTGAGATTCCTCATTGGTGGGATCCTTGGATTTGGACCCAGGCGACCCAGATTTGAGCTCCTACTTACTGAGTGGTGTAAACTTGGGAATTTCAGGCTCTTAGCCTCATTTTTCTCATGGGAGAAATGGAGATAATAATAGTACCTTCCTCATAGATATATTGTGTGAATTAAATAAAGCAATGTTTGTAAAATTCGAGTTAAAAATAGAATGGTTGTACCCTAGGTGACCTTTAGGGACTTTCCAGGTGTCTGAGAATCTGATATTTCATATAAGTTGCAGAGTGAGCCACACACTGTGTGTGTATGTGTATCTTATAGTTCATATAGTGTAAAAGTTAGAGTGGGTCTTAGAGGGACAGGTATTCTCAGGAAGTAAAGAAAAATCCTTTTCTCTATTCCATGATCTATGAGTATAGCATCATTTAAAATACTGTGAAAGATACTCAGAAATGATAGGTATAATACATATTTAACACCCTCTAGGAGCCTATGAACCAGATGAAACCAAAAAGACAAAGTTCTATATTGATATGGGTTGAAATATGGAATAACCATCAAGGCCACGATGAGAGAGTGGGGGCTGTGAGCTTGGAAGAGGGAAGGGAGAGGATTACATGGGCAGGATGGACAAAGTCAGATTCCTGGAGTTCTAGAGGAGTTCCTTAAATAATGTATTGAGTTTATACCGGTTGTCAGAGCAGCTTTACTTAAAAGGCAAAATTCTTTGATGTACTTCCCATCAAAAGATGGGAGCTAATCCCTACCCCGCCTTGAATATGGGTTGACCTTAGTGACTCGCTTTTAATGAATAGAATGAGGTGGATGACTTGGTTGACGTCGAGTCTATGTTAGAAAAGGCAATACAGCTTCCACCAGGCTCTCTCTCTTTTGGGATGCTCACTCTTGAAACACTCATACAATGTAATACTATATGAAATTATTGCACTTATTTTAATTAATTAATTAATGTGCTTATTCAGTACCTATCTCCATCCAGTATAAAGTAAACTCCATGAGAGCAGATCTCTTATGTATCTTATATTCCATTCAACATCTAGCTCAGGGCTGACATGTAGATGCTCAGTGGGTATTTGCTGAATGAATGACTGAGTGGTTGGATAGAGAGATGGATCTAGAAGCCAGAATGACAGAGGTTTGGATACTATTAGCATATGGGTGATGGTTGAAGCAATAAGGGTAGAGGAGATCATCTGTGGAGAGTGTAGAGATGAGGGTCAAGGACAGAACCCATCCGATGTCCCACCATCTCACTCTGTAACTAGCTTTCTTATGACTAGATTTGAATAAAATCTCTGCTTTCCCTTTAGGAGACAATAGATTTCTGTGCTTAAGAGTAGGGGCTTTGGAACTAGACTGCCTGGATTTGAATCCAAACTTTGTAACTTACTGTGTGACCTTAACCCAGCCCTTTAACCTCACTGAGTCTCAGAGTTTCCATATATAATGTGGCTGGCGATAGTACTTAATCATAGGGACTTTTGAAGGTTAAAGTAGATTATAGCCTAGAACTCTATAAGCCTTAAATAAAAATTAGTTATTATTATTATTCTAATTATTAAGTGTAGAATTTAAATGCATTGACCTAAGTGGGAATGATTGTAGTAAGAATACAGGCATTTATGTAGTAGTTTATAATTTCTGAAATGCTTTTGCATTTGTCAACTCATTCAATTTCCACAACTCAGCATCTGAGGTATCATTATGCCTATTTTTATGAGGAAAACTAGCCCTGAGCTAACATCCTCATCTTGTTTGCTGAGGAAGACTGGCCCTGGACTAACATCCATACCCATCTTCCTCTACTTTATATAGGATGCCGCCACAGCATGGTTTGACAAGTGGTGCGTCTGTCCACACCTGGATTCTGAACCTGCAAAACCCAGGGCTGCCAAAGCGGAGCGTGCGAACTTAACCGCTACGCCACGAGGCTGGCCCCATCATGCCTATTTTTAAATGTTAATAAGTGGCAAAACTTGGACAAGAGCCTAGATTTTCCAAGTCCAGTGGCCTTTCAGACTGAAGAATCAGAAGGAGAGTATCGAGTATAAAGATTTAGAACTGACATTCACCCATCTTGGATAAAAGTGACTTATCCCTTAAATAGTTTGGTGCTAAGCCTTTGAATTATATGTATCCTAAAATTTTCCAGCATCCAGAGGAAGAATGTCACTCTGACATGGTTTGTTTGTACTGCAACATTGGAGCAGTAGAAGTTAATCTTTTTCATTCCTTCATTCAACAGGTATTTGTAGAGCTTTGTGCTAGGTACTACATGGGATACAGAGAAGTGCAATTTATGGATTTTGCCCTTTAAGTTTTTATTGCTTAATCGAGTTGAGAGGAGGGCAAAGACACACAGTGTGAAGCCATATCTTGATAGAGCACAGTCTGAACTTTTAGTCCCTGTGTTTGAAGTTTAGGGAAACTTATATGAAATATGGACCCATATTTCCACTTAATCAAGCAAGCATCACTTGGCAGAGAAGCCATTAATCATTGCTTTCTTGTCACAGACTGACTTGTTCAGCATGGAGAGGAGATTGTTCAAGGTACTGGAGACTTTTTCTCATCACGCATTATGACATACAGTTCCTGTGTGTGAAGGTGGAAGGTTGGAAGCAACGATAAGATTGGGTGAGCCCATCACCAGGGTACTGCTTCCACACCCCACTTTGACTTTCAGGGGCAGTAGAAAGGCAATTAATTCCTCCTTCAACAGACATTGACTGAATGCCTTCTTTGAATGAGGCAATGTGATGGACTCTGGAAAGATAAATACAAGAATAAAGACTTGTCCATGTCTTCAAGGAGCTCATATGGCAGAGGCAATAGTATAGAATCATAGCACTGCTCTTGAGTCAGACTGCCTGGGTTTGTATTCAGTCTCTATCACTTAGCAGCTGCGAGACCTTGGGCAAGTAAGTTAACTGCTCTGTGTCGTGGTTTCCCAACCTAGGAAATGGATGTAATAATGGTGAGGATTAAATGAGCTAATCCGTGTAAATTCTATAGCATTATGCCAGGCACATAATAAGTATGCAATAAATATTAGCTGTTATTATTATTAGTATACAAAAGCATAGAGGAGTTATACTTCTACTTAGGATGTAGAAAGCTGGAAGGAGCACCTCTCCCATTACAGCAGTGAGAAAAATTCAGCTAACTACAAAGTCATAACTTGTTTTTGGACCTATTAGAGAGCTGAGGTCACAGAGCAAGAAAATAGCCTGAATTCTGAGATAGAAGAAGTCCTTCTAAGGAGAGACTGGACATGTGGACTGTCTTCTCTGCGACAGAAGACAGGAAGAGGGGAGACTGCCTTACAAATGGGTAAAAAGAAATCAACTAACATTTTAATTAATTTCTTTAGGCTGAGAATAGGCTAGCATGAAATAAGAAAACATGAGGACCCCCTGATACAACAGGAGTTTGCATCCACTTTCATGCGCTTTTCTATAAATCTTGGCTAGGTTTTCACAAGAAAGTTTGGGGCAGGGCAAGAGGCCAGAGAGAGCCATTCTCATTAATGCAGGTATGGAGGAGGGGATTGGCCACTCTGAGAAAGGTACAAAACTCCACCCTCCTGCCCAGAACCATAGCTTCTATAGAGCAAAAGACTTAAACTACTGGGAAGAAGCATCACCCTGCAACCCTTGAGAATAGCTAAGGACCCATTGTTGCTAGAGGAAAGGTTGAGGCTCAAAAGATTAGGTTAATGTATGAGCACATCCTAGCCTCTGCTGCATTACATTTGATAGATTGACTCAATTTCTGACATCAATGGCCTAACCAAAGAAGAGGCATGTCCATTCCCAAGCTATTAAATACTGTTCATTTCACTGCTCTGTACACAATATCTGGCATTCAATAAAAAATTATGAGATATACAAAATAGCAATGAAAAAAACCATTGTGCAGAGACAAAGCCATCAACAGAACCAGACTCAGAGATGACCAAGATGTTAGAACTATCAGTCAGGGACTTTAAACTAATTATAATTAATACATTAAAGGATCTAGTGGAAAAGGTGGACAAAATATGAACAGATGAGGAATTTCTGCAGATACATGGAAACTATAAGGAAGAGTCACATGGGAATGCCAGAAACACACACACACACACACACACACACACATACAGAAATCAGAGATAAACAATTCTTTTGATGGGCTCATCAGTAGACTTGACACAGTTGAGGAAAGAATCAGTGAACTTGAAGACAGGTCAATAAAGATTACCCAAACTGCAACACAATGAGAAAAAAACATGACAGAATATCCAAGAGCTATGACACACTATCAAATGGTTTGGCATTTGTATAACTGGAATACTAGAAAGAAAAGATGGAGAGAGAATGGGGCAGAAGAAATATTTGAAGAGATAATGGCTGAGAAGATTCCAAAAATAATTAAAGATACCAAACTACAGATCTAGAAAGCTCAGAAAACCCCAAGAAGGATGGAAAAAAATATGAAAAAATTACAACAAAACACAACTGAGCACACATTCAAACTGCTGAAAACCAATAATAAGAAAATACTGTAAAGACCCACAGTAAAGACACAACGTACAAAGGAATAAAGGTGAGAATTACAGCTGACTTCTTTCAGAAGATATGCTAGTCAGTGGGCAATAGAGTGACACCTTTAAATTACTGAAAGGGAAAAAAAACCAACCCTGGACACCCAGAATTTTATTCCCAGTGAAAAATACCTTTCATGATTAAAGGTAAAATAATCTTTTTTTTTCAGATAAACAAAAACTGAGAGAATTTATTGCCAACAGACCTGTGCTACAAGAAATGTTAAAGTTCTTTTTTTTTTTATTATTATTGAGGTCACACTGGTTTACAATATTATATAAATTTCAGGTGTACATTGTTATATTTTGACTTCTGTATAGTCTGCATTGTATTCACCACCAAAAGTCCAGTTGCCATCTGTCACCATGCATATATGCCCTTTTACCCCTTTCACCCTCTCCCTCTCCCCTTCTGCTCTGATTACCATCAGTCTGTTCTCCATATCTATGTGGTTGCTTGTTTGTTTATCTTCCACATATGAGTGAAGTCATACGGTAATTGTCTTTCTGTTTGACTTATTTCGCTTAGCACAATACCCTCAAGGTCTATCCATGTTGTTGAAAATGGCAAGACTTCATTAAAGAAAGTTCTTTAGATGCAAGTAATATGACACCAAGCAAAAATTTGGATGTAAGCAAAGAAATAAAGAGCTCTGAAAGTGGTAAAAATAAATAAATTTTAACCTTATTTTTTATTCATTCTAAAAGATAACTGACTGTCTAAAGCAAAAATGGTAATAATGTATTTTGGAGTATAACATATATAGAGATAAAATATATAACAACAATATCACAAAGGATGGGAGGAAGAAATTGGAAGTGTTCTTACACTTGTAAGGTTTTTACACTCTATATGAGGTAATATAATATTTGAAGGTAGACTGAAGAATCCTAGGGCAGCAACTAAAAATATTAGAAAGAGGTATAAGCAATAATTCAACAGTGGAGGTAAAATAGAATTTAAAAAACATCAATCCAAAGCATAGATATGTAAAAATTGTGATGCTTTGGGGGAAATGGTAGGAAGTCTGGTAAAGATGTTGACTGTATAGAAAGCATGGGGTGAGCACAGAGTGTTGAGATAAAGCTGGAAAGTCATATAAGAGCTTGGTTGTGAAAAACTTTATAAACTAGCCTAGATTAGTGATACTGAATGTCTAATAAAATAAAGTTTTTCCATGAACTTTAATAAAGATTTTTCCCCTAAGTTGATTTTGTGGTGCTTATTCACAGGTACAATTTCTTTACATGATAAATATGGCTCGTGATAAGTCTGTGAGGTTCACAAGGATGCCTGAATGCCATTCTCTGAAGAAGGCAAGTTAATTCATTTCAAACTTTTTTTGTTTTTGAGGAAAATTGTCCTTGAGCTAACATCTATTGCCAATCTTCCTCTTTTTCTTTTTTCTCCCCAAAGCCCCAGTACATACTTGTATATCCTAGTTGTAGAGTTGTCGCTCTTCTATGTGGGATGTCGCCTCAGCATGGCTAATGAGTAGCGAGTAGGTCCGTGCCCAGGATCTGAACCGGTGAACCCCCGGCCACCGAAGTGGAACGTGTGAACTCAACCATTATGCCACCAGGCTGGCCCCTCAAATTTTCGAAGAAAGGTTAGCTTAAGCATAGGTCTGAAGCTTGTTTTCAAATAGAAACCTAGTCATTATGTGTAGGAGATATCTGTTGCTTACCTTGTGTCCACTCTCCTATTCTATCTTCTTGTTTTGTACCACAGCAGTCCAAGCCATGTGGTTTCTGGGGGACGGACCTGACTCAGCACCAGGGACAGGTTCTGAAGAGCGTAGGCCAATCAGCATATCCCTCCCCCATGGTCACAGTGACTGGCTCTGGGATGGGCTCATAATCCAGGTCAGACCAGATTCTGGGATTTTGTCTAAGTTATCCAGTGAGCAGATTCTTTCCAGTGAACATGGAAGTTTCTGGCACTACCAGGGCAAAATGTCTTTGAAGCCCGGTTCTGAGGTTAAAAAATTTAAGAGATGGTGAGAGAGAGTCTTGGATTACATGGAGTCCTGGGTAGAATCTCTCCTGCAGGTTGATTGGTTAATCACCTAACATATCACCCTTTAAAATTTAACCAGATTGGGTACGGCTTTGCACCATAAAAGCATCTTGTGTGTGGAACTAGCAATTTCAGTTAATTAGATTTTCCTTCATTCTGGCTTCTTTCCCTTGTTCAAAAATCTTCACAATTTTTTTTCTCCCTTCACTCTTCTTAGACATCATTTCTAGCCTTCTTTTGGATAAAAGGTCAGTGGTCTCCCCATTTTCTCACAGGTATCACTTATTCCAATTGACATTTACACTTGAGTAAACCTTAAACTTCTCTGACCTTTTTAAAAAGCCAGATTTTAAAGAGATATTTTCTCTGTTTTAAAACAGTACATTATTGTTGTTGCTTTTCTTTGTAAAAGTCCACGTCACTCTTTCCAAATTTTTTGGATACTTGTGTACCCATTTAGATTTTCTTTTCCCTCTTTAAAATGGGGGTCTGCTCCTTTTCTTTCTTTTCTCCTGCAGTGTGGGATGTATATATTTTGTAAACACATGGACCTACTTAATGAGTTTAAAAAATATTTAGCCATTTTCACACATCATTCTTAATCATGTGAAATAAATAAGGGAATAAATTAGCTTAATATTCCATTTAGTGTTGACAATGAAAAACAGCATATGTAGGTATTTGAGTGGGATAAAATACCGGTATATACAAGTCTGAAGTCTGGCCTCGTTCACATATTCAGTTCAGTTTGAGAAAGGTATGTTGAGTCCTTCCACTGGCTAACATTTGGTAATCTGTAGGCAAAAGATGAATAAGACATAGATTCAGACCTCCACCTGCCAGTGTTGGTCCTAAGAACATTTTCAGTCATTCTGTCTGTAAATGGTTCCAAATTCTTCTTTCCAGTTGGGGATGGTGTTTCTCACTTGACTTCTTGTCCATTGTTCCGCTCTATCAAGCACTTCCTATTGCCCCTTCTCTTTCAATGGCAACTTGGGTCGAGTCTAATTCAGGCACTGGGCCATGTGCTTTACTCACATTATCTCATTTAACCCTTGCAATGACTCTAAAAGATACCTGTAAGATGGGCATAACCAGAGTATGTGAGGAAACCAAGGTCGGCAAGTTAGGAACTTTCCTGGGGCCCGTCAGCTCATGAATGGTAGAGGTGAGCTCCAAACTGTGGTTTGTCTGAGTTCAGAGCCCTTGTGTTTAACTATGGTTGAGCACCCCCTTCACTTACACTGAGAATCCTAGCTGATAGGGCAAATGATTAATATCTTCAACATTTTTTAAGGGGATAAATCCATAAATCCAAGGACCAATCTCACTTGGATTGATTTCATGGGGCTGTGAAAGTTCCACTGGGGGCCCTCTGGGGGTGGGCTGTTCCTCCCATAATCACAATCTGTTGGGGCCACCAACTCCCCCTGGAGTGTTGATGTCCATAAACACTCTTTGGGTTCTGGACAGTCTCCCTGTAATGTTTTCTCTAATGTTTGTAAAGTCTTTTCCCTAATGTTGTTGGCTGTTATTTATAAGGTCTGTTGGTCCCCAGATATTCTCTGTATATTTTATATTTTCAGAACTATTACCGACCAGTCATTAAGAATCAAAACCAACTTGAGTCTCAGACTATTTCTGATAGGAAGTCTCCCCAGGCATCTAACTGAGTCTCCCCAGGAAACTCTAATCTCTATCTTTCTTTGTATTGAGGGTCCCGCTGCATCTTGTTTATTTTCTTTCCTTTATACCCAAGAGCATCTGAGAGATCTTAGGTTCCTAAGCTGCTTAAATCTTTCATTGACATGTCAGCAAAAGCTTTTCATTCTCTCTTACCCACAGACACCTCCCACCCCTCTCCATTCCTCTATTTCCATATCAACAGTCCATATCTCGGTACTTTCTGGCTAATAAAACTTCACAGCCCCCTTCTTCAAAATGCTCACTGGTGGACATGCTTGAGCACTCCTGTCCTTACATCTGCTGCCCACTGTTTAGCTCAGGGAAACACACGGCAGAACTGCTCAGAGCAGAAATTCACACTGCCAGAATGACCCTAGGCTAGGACCCGAAGGCCATGGAAAACGTAGATCCCTCAGCACTTGCTTGAGTTTCTGATTTATCATCGAGCTTGGGTGAAGCTTTAAAGTCCAGGTGTCCAGGCAATTAAGACAGAAACTCCACAGAGTGCCAGCCTTCAGAACCGGAAGCACAGTGGAACCCTCTCTAAGAGCCATCTGCGGATAGGGGATGTCTCACCAGGCAGCCCTTCAGGCGTCTGGCTCTGAGGCATGAACACTGGGCATGACAGAATGAAATTCTTGTTGGCCCCATCTTTGACGCCATGCTGGTGGCAGGGTGCTTATTGTTATTGGTCCAGAGGAAACTTTGAAACCATGTCAGTCCCCAGAGCAGGAGTCCTTTGGAGGACAGAGGACTGATTCTCATTAGAAAAGCCCCTCTTGCCTAACCTGGCATGGGAGATTTTTTTCCCGCGGATGCCCTCCTCCTAGGCGGATGGGAACCCGTGAAAATATGTCAGCCCTTTACTCTGGGTATGTGTGGAGATGGGATACCAACCCATGCAGGGTCAATTCATAAAGGCTCAGATTTCAACCTTTGTGATATTTTAAATCTTCAAGTTTGTCTAAGAAATCCTCCTATCAGACCTTCACTTGATCTGACTTAAGATCCTTGAATATATTTTCATATGAGGGCTTTGAAAACGATGTCCTGAGTTAGGTTCTGCAAGGGCATTGCTATGCAACGATTGGTTGACAGTTCACCAACAAGCCCTGGTTTGTGCTAAAAGCGAAGTTATCTCATGAGTCCAATGTATAAAAAGACAGCAACCAATGGAACAAATACTACAAAGAGCGAGGTGTATCTGGAAGGTGAGTGTTTTTAAAATCTCTGTGTCCCACAACTGGTTAAAGTGAGAGAGAATGTCTTTGTAATGTTACCTTTATTAAAACAAACTGCGAGAGAGAAAAAGTATTGCTGACGTCAGTGTCACGACATGCTATTCTGACTTAATGCGCAAACTGCATTTCTAACAGTAACGATTATTTTGCTTGCCTTCTCGGAAGAAAGGTTATTGAGTATTCTCCAGCTCTCTCGGGAATCACTTATAAAGTGAAGTATTTTACTCGTTAGGTAAACCATAAATCTTATTGACCTTCTTGCAGTAGAAGCATTTAAAGGGGCGTCACTCTCATTTTCTTGGGACTGAGGTTTGAGAAAAGTCACCTATCAGTTATTAAGTAACTTCTAGACACCTGGCTCCACCATCAGACAGAGAGAAGTAATGTAACTACTTCTGGCGAATGGTGACAGATTAGTTTTTAAGGAGACACAGAAGTTTGTTGTCCTCAGGAGTCCTACTAGATGGATTTGACTTCCCTGACGGTTTACAAAAACAATTCAGGCACTCATCTGTTTGTACATTTTCCGAATGTGAATATGAGAAGCAGATCCCTTGCACAATTGACATCTCCCACCAATGAGAATTTCTTCAAGTGGAGAAAGGACATAAATATGAACCCGATTGTGAGCTCATCGAGGGTGGGGATCTGTAGCTGATCTGTTTGTATCTTTAGCACCTAACATTCCTTCATCCATTTAAAAACTATGTCATTCAAAAAATATTTACTGAGCACCTACTATGTACCAGGATTGTTCTAGGTACTGAGGACATAGCAGTGAACAAAACAGAGAAAATCTCTGCTTGTATAGAGCTAATTTCTCAAGGGAGGATATGCCTAAGAATATAATACATCAAGTACGAAGAAAAATAAGGGAGAATAAGGGAGAGAGTAAAGGAAGTGTACGAGTGTGTGTGTGCTGTTTTATGCAGGTGGCTTTGCCGCTGTGGTGACATTTGAACAGAGACTGAAGGAAGTGCCGAAAGCAGCCATGTGGTTGTGGGGGGAGAGAGTTCCAGGCAGAGGGCACAGCTGATGCAAAGGCCCTGAGGTAGGAATATGCTGGGTGTGTTTAAATGACAGCAGAAAGGCAAGGGTGTAACCACAGGACCAGTTCAAACTGGCCCTATCATATCAATAACAGGATGTCAAAGTTTTCTTGCAGGGGCAGGAAGCCAAAACTGCGAGTCACGTAGCTGCAGCATGAGCAGAGGAGAAAATTTTGACCTGAAGTAACACCCAGAGCCAAAGCTTCTCCCCACGCAGAACCAAAGATCTGGGACACGACTGGAACTTGAAAGCTGGAATCTTCTCAGAAGCAAGGGGTCCACTGTCCAGGGACATCCGGTGTTGAAGCCCCTTTTCGTACCTTACCATAAATGGTCTTGTTTAAAATCCTTCCAGTCAAAATCTGTCCTGCCGGTGCTTCCGCATACCAGCCTGCCTTCCCTAATCCCTTAAATTTTACCCCAGACCCTGGATCAGGGAGACAGATTTGAGAGGCTTGCCTCCTGTGTCCTTGCTGTTGACCCTGCAATAAAGCTTTTTTCTTTTCTCAAAAGCTGATGCCATAGTATTGGCTTCTATACCTGTTGTACAGCGAGCCCCCTGTAAAAAATTTGCCTTGTTAAAGCAAAGGCATTTGCTTCCACTTTTATTTTCTTTTTAAAAGAATTTCTGAGTGTATTATATTTTCAGACCACAGAAAAGGGGATGTCTTCTTAGAAGCTCCAAATGTTAAAACAAGAGCGATACCTTAAAAGGACTTTTTAAGAATTAAGAATAATGCTCCTTTATATTCTGCTAATATATCTATTGTGTCTGCTGTTTGAAAGAGACCTTCTATGCACTCTTCTCCACTTTTTTTTTTTTTAATAAAAAAGTTTTAGAATCGCTGTGTTACGCTTTCTAAGTCCTGCTCAAAGCTTTGCAGCAAATTATCTTTCCTGTTACGGTGGGCCTTCTCCATCTGGCAAAGGCTGACCCTTTCCCACCTCTGTTTCCAGTGGAGCACAAGCCAAGATAGTTTTCAACAAAGGTACTCTTTCAGTTCCATCAGTGTCTCTGATGACGATCATTAATAATGTCAGCTCAGCTCTGGAAAGAGTTTGGGAAGTTAACCAGTTGATTTGCTCTCTCCTTCATTTTGTGGTTGTCTGACTACAGTAAAGACAAAATGTCTAGAGGGTGACAGAGGTCTTTTTAAGGGAGCAGCCAGTAATTTAGAAGGATGGGTAATGCAGTGAGGATTTCGAGAGTTGTGGATACACTGATCTCAGTCACAGTGGTGTTGCATCACACAGGCGTTTCATTTAGGGCAGTGGTTCTCCAATTGAAGTGTGCATCAGACCACCTGGACAGCTTGCTAAACCAGGCATTGCTGGGCTCCACCCTCAGAATTTCAGATTCAGGTTGTCGGAGCAGGGCCTGAGAATTTGCATTTTTAACAAGTTTCCTGGTGATGCTGATGCTGGGCACTAGGCTTTGAGAACCACTGAGCTAGGCGAATCTGCCTCTGAGAGAGAGAGAGAGGTCTTAAATTGTGTGGGCAATTCAGCATGCCATTTGCTCAGTAAGTGTGTGCCCATGAGTGAGTGTGATTGGGAGATGAATTCTTCAGACTAGAGCTAGAGGACTCTCAAAGAAGTGGAACCCATGGTCTTTGTCTTTGAGAAGCCTGTAACCTAATTAATGCTGGAAGAAAAAAATGTCACTTAATCTGAAGTAAATGCATGCCAGATAATAGAGGATAAATTGTCTTGGCTGTTGAGTAAAAGGATGGAGCTGGAAGGAAAGATAAAGGAGTCTGAAGCAGGCCGCCAAGGACTTGGTTGGACTTGGAGGGGTGAAGGTGTTTGTGGGGGTCAACAGCAGGAGTAAAATCTCAAGGGCAGGAGGGGAGCAGGAGGCATGTGTGTGGATCAGGGGACGGGGAGTTAGCAACCTGGCTGGCTGGAGGGAAAAGACCAGTTTGCGGAGACAAAAGATATAAGTTTTGGAAGCTGCCTGAATGAAGAGGAAGTCTAACAAGGGCTTGGACCCTGGATAATGTAGATTAGAGGACCAGTCGTAACTAATGGGAAATGAAAATCTTCCTTCAGGAAGAGCATGAAGATGCGTCCGAGTACTCGGCTAAACGACAGGTGCGCGTGTGCCTCAGATCTTGTTTTCTGCCAAAACATGCGACCTTATGAATAGGAACAAATGGCTCTAAACTCTAAGTAGGTGGAATAGTGACGCTCTTAAACATTAAGGAAGAAGCATCTTTTATAAAAACTAAGGGGAAGGGTAAAAATACTAACATTCTATAAAAAGCCTGCAGCACCTGATTGAAGCAGGTGTGCCAAATGCTTTCATTTTTATTTATTTATTTTTAGTCTCAAGTATTGTGATTTGGAAAATTGACTGTCACAACAGGCAAAAGAGCGGTTGAGAAGTCTAATAATATTCTAACAATATATATTTCCCTTTTGTTATAAAGTATATTAAAATAACGAGGGTGTTGATTACACTTCTGTGTAGCTCTAAGAACTTTTGAAGATACTAAGAATCTGATAATAGGCATTTTAACTAAGCAGAAAATCTCCTTACCATAAATAGCCTCTCAAATTGTTTTAGGACAATAGCCATGTAAATGATGTGAAATGAGAGTTTTAATAACAATAATACCTTTCAATAAAACATTTCAATAATATGGTAACACGTGACAAACATGTTTTAAGTACTTATTTTGTGCCAGGCACTGTGTGTGTGTGTGTGTGTGTGTGTGTGTGTGTGTGTATGGATGTACATATGTTCCTCTGTATGTAACACACTCTCACAAAAACACTTCAAAAAATAACTTTATTGAGGTATAATTCATATCATATTTACTCATTGCAAATGTACAATTCAATGATTTTAGTAAATTTATAGAATTGTGCGACCACCATCACAAATGGGTTTTAGAGCATTTCCATCACCCCAGGCTGTTGTCTTGTGCCTGTTTGCAGTCAATCTCACTCCCCCTCCCAGCTCTAGACTGCTCTACTCTGTCTTCACGGATTTGCCTTCTCTGGACATTGCATATCGATGGAATCAGAGGATATGCCGTCTTTTGAGACTGGCTTCTTTCACTTAGCATGATGATTTTGAGACTTATCCATGTGGTACTGGGTATCAGTAGTTTATTCATTTTTATTGTCAAATAGTATCCTATTGGATGGATATGCAACATTTTGTTTGTCCATTCACCAATCGATGGGCATTTGGATTATTTCCAGTTCTGGATTATTATCAATAATGCTGCTGTGACTATTTGCTTACATGTCTTTGTATACACACAAAATTTTAATTGTCCCCATTACCCTGTGGTTTAGAACCATTATAATTTCTTTTTCTCCAGATAATGAAACCAAAGCTCAAAAAATTATGAAACTTGTCAAGATGATCAATGCAACAGGGGTAATATTTTGAGAAACTATTGAATGCACTTTCTTCTCTTGCACTTCATATACTTGACTGACTTCCCAATTAGCTCCCATTCATTCATCTCCTTCAGGTGGGAGGTGGAGGTATTAGGAGCATTTTAGCAGAAATACAAAGATAAAAGAATAAGTTAATCAGCTTCTGACACTCAATATAAGATTTAAGGACAAGATAGTAAGATTAAAAGCCAGGTTTTAAAAGGAGGGGGTGTAGGGAGAGGGAAAGGGGGGCGGATAGAACAATTTATTTATTTATTTTCTTTTTAGCATATCAAGAGGAAAAATTGGAAGATTTAGATCTTAGTTTCTTCCATAGAATGGGGAAGAAACCTATTCTACCTGTTGGCTGGCTATTTGGCATCCCGGCCCAGGTTAGGAGGAGGATATGGTCAAGTCGGAGGAGAAGGCAGGGTCCTGTTCCTCTGGCTGGGGCTTTTGTAGTGAGAAGTGGCAACGGGAGCAGGGCTGGGCATGTGGGCCCGGATCTCCTCACTGTGGACTTGGGGCTGGAGTGAGTGGGGGTGGTGGGGTTAGTTGGGGAGTGACAAGGTCAGCAGATTTGGACTCGAGGCACATTTGGGGCTCTGAGTAGAGATGGCCTCCGGTCTGCCCTGATCCAAACTTGGGGACAGCTGCATCAAAGGAAACTTGGCAGCCCAGCATGGGTGAGTAGAGAAAAGGCCACTGTTCAGCTTTTCTCCGTTGCCTTCAGTGTCCTTGTGGTGCAGAGGCCCCCCAGCATTCCTGCATGCTCCTGAGGGTGGCCCCTGCAGGAGATGGTCTGAGGGACATCAGCCCTGTGTTACAGAGAATGTGGGTGGACTGCCTGCTCCCGGGCTTTGGAGGGAAGATTTGACTGAGACTCGGCAGCTTTGGCAAGAACTGGGGTGAGATCAAGTCAACAGAGAACCTCTCTAGGCCATCATCAAAAGGCAGAGACCAGACTGCTGGGGCTTCAGGTCCTGATTCCAGCAGCAGTAGGACACTTGCGGAGGGAATCGGTAACGACGACGCGGTCTGCAACCCGCGAAGGCCATACGCGAAGGCCAGCGTGAGACCAGGGCGCTCTTGCCCCAGGGCTGGGACTAGACTGAGCCCTGCGAGGTGCCTAGGTCACAAAATTTAAGGAGGCACTTGCCTCTCCACCTCAAGTTTACATCGATCCTCCTGCCATATTCCCAGTCCACACCTTGGAGAGGAGCGGGGGAGGGAGTGGAAATCTATGAAGGAACATTTATATTTAAAGCAAGTGAACCTTCCCTAAGGGGTGTCAATTGTGTCAGTCTGGGTCTGCTGGAGTAGACTCCGTCTGGGTTTGCTCGTCCGTGTGTTTGCTTGTTTCCCACCACCCGGGGCATGAGGGCTGTGAGAAAGAGCAGGTCTGTTGGGGAGATGGATAAAGAAACACCATTTCCTTGGCATGTGGGAGAGCAGCGGGAGTGGATTTGTAACCTATTTCAATGCCACCAGTGAGTCCTGGGGCTGGGATTTCAAACCAAATTTGCCCAACTCCAGAGCCCACTCTTTGGAGATAATAATAATAACAATGATAGCTAACATGTTTTGAGAGCTTATTGTGTACCAGGCACTGCTCTAGGTGCTTTATGTGTATTAATGCACTGAATCGTCATAATCCCCTGTGTGGTATTGTGTGCTATCCTCATTTTACAAAGGAAGAAACTGAGACACAGAGAGGTACAGTAAATTCCCCAAGGTTACACAGCAAGGAGATGGTGGTGAGTCAGGTACTTTGGGTGTGGAGCCCATGCTTGGGACCAGGAAGCATGAAGGCAGTTGACTTAGATGATGCCATCCTATATTGTACAGTGCTTCTCGCTTTTCCAAGATCTTTCACAATACGGTCTTATCTTTCTTTGTGACAGGTTTAGTGGTTACATGGGGCAAGAGGCAAAATTGTCAGTTTATTTATGAGGGATTCGTGACACCAATAGCAGATGAGGAATGGCACGGGGGCCTGACAATGCCAGGCCTGCTCTGGCAAGAGCTTAGAGAGGGGGAGGAATGTAGGGAGGCACCATGGAGGACATTGAATGTCACATCGAGGAGATTGGCCGGGAAAGTTCCACACAGATAAATTAGAGACTGAAAAGAGAAGATATGGAAGATGTGCTTGAAGTTGACAATGTGTTTAATACTTATTTCTCAGTGGGATTCTGTCTGGATCTTAAAAAAGAGAGGCTAAAAAGCTGAGGAACACGTGAGCCTTCTGTTAAGTCCCACAGCCGTGTTCTTCTCGCCATCAATTCTCATTAAAGGTTGGTTGAACCTAAAGAAAATGCCAGTTTTGCTAATTATTAAGGATATTTAAGGAATAATCTTCATCTCACAGTGTTAGATGGAGCAAATAAATAGCAGCAGAGATTGATTAATGACCAGAGCAAACCTGAGGCAATCAATCACCAAAGTCACTTATTCCAGAGCGTTCAGTAGAGAAATGGTTTCTAAAATGTGGCATGTGAGATGGTTTTAGGTAATATCCAAAATGAATTTTTTGTGTGTGTGTGTGTGTGAGGAAGACCAGCCCTGAGCTAACATCCGTCGCCAATCCTCCTCTTTTTGCTGAGGAAGACTGGCCCTGGGCTAACACCCGTGCCCATCTTTCTCTACTTTATATGGGATGCCGCCATGGCATGGCTGACAAGTGGTGCATCTGTCCACGCCTGGGATCCGAACCTGCGAACCCTGGGCTGCCGAAGTGGAGCGCACGAACTCAACTGCTACGCCACCAGGCCAGCCCCCAAAATGAAATTTTTATTTTAATAGTTATAATTTTTATTTTATTTGAAGAATATTAGTTTTGTATGGGAATGGTATACTTTAAGTTTAAAAGTCAAGGTGATTTAAAGAAAATATTAAATAATAGCACAGGCGGTACATGAATATGGGAAAATCCCAAAGATGGTACCCAAATGACTAAAGTTTGGGGAACACCATATTAATGCAACAAAGACCTACTGGTTATATCATAATTCAAAAGTGAAGATAACAGGATGTTTTACTCCCTTCCTCCCCTATGCTCAGCTGTTGCTCAGGGTTTACTATATATCATGCACTGTGCCAAACATTTCACCTGTATCAGCTCATTTTATCTTACAACAGTTGTCACCTGAGAATCAATCACTCCTTATTTCTAAATAGCAGAACTTTAATTTTATTGAGGTGCCACTGACTCCCAGCTGAAAGACTACATTCCAGGGTTGCTTTGCAACCAGTCATGCCATGTGACTGTCCTGATAGATGAGCTGTGAGAGTGTCGTGTGGAACTTCTAAGACTGGCTGTTTAAACGGAGCTAACTCATATGGAACAAGTCCCCATTTGTCCTCTTTTCCTCCTTCCTGTTGCCTGTGATGCCTTTGTGATGGCTGGCACTCCAGTAGCCATCTTGGAACATGAGGTAAGTTTGAGGATGGAAGCCAAATGGTAGGATGATGGAGTAGAAAGAAAGAAGCAGCAAGAGGTCCTGATGACCATGGAGCTGTACTCTCTCTTGACTGTCTACTTCAGATCTCTTTTACCTGAGATATAAATAAACTTCTATCTTTAAAACTTCCATGATTTGAGGTTTTTGGTTAAAACAGCCAAACTTAATACTAACTGAGAGACAATGAAATACCAGTTTGGAGTGCTTTTGGGTGTAGATAACAGTAAACAAAACTTACAGAAGCTTAAACACAGGGGTTTATTTTTCTCACATAAAATGGTAAAGAAGTAGTTGGCTGTTCAATGATGCCATTCAGAGCCCAGGTTTTCTCCAGCCTTCTGTTCTTCCACCCTTGGCATGCTGGCTTTTATCTTCACGCTTGACACCTCACGGCTGCAAGATGGCTGCTGTAGCTCCAGACATTATGTCCACACAGCAGGCAAGAAGGAGATAGAAGAGTCAAAGTTCTGGTCCTCATAAGGTGTTGAATTTTTATATGGGAAGGGAATTCCTCCCCCAGCAGAGTTCCCCTAACATCCCGTTCTACAGAACTGCATCTGCTAGATCTGTGGTGGGGTCCACCTTTCTGAAATCATGGGACTTCTGTTAACTACTGAAATATATTGAGTTCTGTTCCTATGGAAGAAGGAAGTAGGGAAAGGCTGTGGTTAGGCTGTGGACAGTGAGTTCTCAAGGCTTAGAGATGAGCTGACAATGAGTTTTCGAGGCTAAGAAGTGAGGGGACATGTTAATATTATAGAGCCAGTAGGTAAAGGAACTAGGTTTTGAATGAAGCTCGAACCCTCAAATGTGGGGTCTTAACCACTTTGAGAAACTACCCTCGGAAAGACCTTAAAGAAAGATCTTAGCTTATCCTTCTTCAGATTTTACTTTTAGACTGTTAGGGATTTTATACAGGAAGTCCTAGATTAAATGGCATGTAGAACTAGAGAGTTCTAAAGATTCCTTCCAAATTAAGTTTCTAGGCTTTGCCTAATAGAACATTTGAAATGATGGAAATGTTCTACGTTATACTGTCTAATATGGTAGCCACTAAGCCACAGCTATTGAGAACCTGAAATATAGCAATTTTATATGGCAATGTAATAGTGACTAAGGAATTGAATTTTTAATTTAATTTCAATTAAAACAGCCACATGTAGTTAGTTGCTACTGTATAGAACAGCACAGATGCAGAATCTCAAAATGTTGGTTTCCAGAATACCCCAAGTGCTAAGACTCAACTAAATTCCACCCCCAAACAGATCTGTTTGTTTTTAAGGAGTAATGGCCCACTGTTGCTTTGCATGAAGTGATGTTAAAGGCCAGTCAAGCAACTATTTTATGAAAAAAGTTCAGTGTAGACATAATCATGTTATAAATATTGGTGCAAAGGATTGGCCTATGAAAAATACCGACTTGTCGAGCTTCAAGTCTACTTGATAGCAAGTCAGACTTGCTTTCCTGAAGTTCAGGAGGACAGGCATTTGGCCCAACGTGAAAGAAAGCTGTCATACGCAGAGCTGGCCCGTGGTGGCCCGGGTTACCAGGTAGAAGTAGTGAGCCTTCCATTAGGTCTGATGCAGGACTGGGGAGCTACTTCGGTTACAAAAGCCTACAATGCTTTCCCCCAAGTCAGTAATAAATTCAGATCTTTACTTTCCGGGACAGTTAGTTTAAATGCTTTGCCCTAATATTGTGTCCAAAGAGATGAGAGTATTTGAGAAGGTGTCCAACTTACAACAACTGGGGATGCATTATACCTCTGAAAAGTAGGAAATTTTGTCTTTTGTATCTGTTAATTTGGTTCAGGAGAAAAAATCCTGCTATCTAGATAATTTGGTTTCTTAATGTTACTTTCTTAGTTTAGTTTGGGTTGGCAGACCTACATGAGAGAAATGAAACAACGCTGTTTTAGTTTATTAGTATCGCCCACGTCCCAAATCCATTCCCTTGCAGTGACAGCACTAAAGAGAGATTGATGGTTGCAAAGGGTGTTGGGATGTTACGTCCTTCTTGCCATTCTCTGTGGGGGGAAGAGAAGCTTGAGCGTCTGTCCTGCTCTCGGCCTTCAGGGGCATATTCTGAGATGGCTTTGTAGCCTGACTTTTAAAATTGGCATTTGGAAAACTCCAGCAGCTTCTAATTAGCTAAACTGTATTCTTTTGGGTTTTGCTTGTTATCCCTAAGGTTCGAGGCCTGGATATTTTCACAGCATTTTTGTTTGTTGTTTTGCTGTACCAGGTTTTCCTTTAAGTGTCTCAGCGAGGACATCGTTAGCTGAAGGAACTTTGAGCTCCTTGGTGTGCTGTGATGAACTGGCAGAAGAAATCAGGGGCAGGACCTGCGGAATGAGCTTCTTCCCTTTAAGTAACATTGCACGTCATCTCTTTGGTTAGTGCTCTGGCACCTGCGTCATTCTCTCCAGCTCTCTGTCTTTCCTGTGCTGTTCTTCTGACCCAAACGCGTGCCAGGCATCATCTCCGCCTCAGCGTGGCCTACTTCTCAGGAGCCATGTGGGAAGATCCGGCTCTCAGTTTCCGCAGGGCCTCAACATGAAGGTTCTCAATCACAAGGTGCACGTGTCTTTTGGTGTCAGGTCTTAACTTTCTGTTCTTATCACCTTGGTCTGATTTGGAACTCTCAGGTAAAGACCGTAAGTCCCATCAGCTTGTCATCTCCCATAATCCCAGAAACTGCTCCATTTTTGTGTGAATATCTCTCTCTGAGCAAAGAAGAATGCACGAATGCAAATTGAGCTCTTAACGGGAATGGGTGCTCAGGTGCTAATTTGCAAACATAGACACTTTTTTTTAAAGGGCTATTGAGATATATTTGTTGACACCTGGTATTATCATTTTGGCAAAAACCTTCAAGCAATATGCAAGACCTTAGACAACAAACAATGCAGTATGGGAGTTGTTAATGATGTCTGTGCTTAAAAGTAATAATGATTATTCAGTAAATCCAAAAACTACAGTTGAAAAACTTTCTTTGCCCTCTGCCTTAAAATTAAGAAACAGATGGCCACCTGTAGCCATATATTTCTTGATGTTGCAAGTAAATGCAGCCACAGGAGCTTATTTTATGCTAAAAGCCTCCATCTGCTAGATGTAATCTTTTTGTACCTGTAGAAAAATGAATAAAATAAGAAGGACCCGCTTGGTTCTGACCTTGACTCTCAGATTATGCACCTAAGGTAGTTGCCTTTTCTCCTTGACAAGTAAGTGTTAATTCCAAAATGATAGTGCTGTAGTCTTTTGACAGTTTCATCCCTTTACCTAAATGGGGGCTGATTTGGCTTCATAGTATTTCAGGTTGGCATATGTTTTGCTGCTACGCAGGGAGTGGATTTTCCTTTAACGAGCAATATGCTGTGTCCCATCATGGCGTCTTTCCTTATTGTAAAAATGCTCAAGCATTCTTTGCCTCTCTGGTCTTTCTGCCAAGCAAAAATGAGAAATCATTGTAAATGAAAGTGGTCTTAAAAAATCCTCACATGTCATGGATCTATTTATTCAGTGGAGGGAGGGGAGTTGGGTGAACAGAATGAGTCGCTGAGAATGTGCTGATTCACTTGTTCCCATCTTTTCAGACCTGGCCGCCAATGGCTCCCTGCCTCTCTTCCTGCCTTCTGTTCGCCACCACCACCACCACATTCTTCTCCCAGGACTGTGTGCTTGTTTCCCAGTGCTTATATGTAATGGGAGTGCTATTGAAACAGAATTCATTGTCATTCAGGCTTACTTTGGTTCAGGCACGTTATTTCCACTTCTCCTCAGCTCTGTAGGAAGCTGGAGCTGAAAGAGGGCCCTTAGAGCTTAAGCTCCTCATTTTATAGGTAAAAAGAAAACCTGAGGCCAGAAGAGGGGACTGACAGCCCAAGGCAAAAGTAGAACAGGACACGGGCTCTTGTTTCCTCTGACGTGGAGAAGCCACATGAGTCTTAAGGTTTGTATATAAAACTAGGATGCCTGACGCCAAACAGCAGAATTTCCATTAACTTCCTTGGGGTTGACCTTGGGCAAAGTAGAATGCACGAGAGTGCTTGTTAAAAATAAGAGTGAAAATGAAGGAGGATTTAAGTATCACTTCAAGATACTTTGTTGTAGAAGCATGGTCCTGCTCTATTTTTCAATGTAATCACTTCCTAATTCCACACATTTATTCTAGTGGTGGAGGAGCTTCCTGTTGTTATAAAGGAAAAGCAATATGTAGAAAAAATTAAATGGGGAAAAGCGAGAGAGGAGAAATGATAGAACCACCACACGCTTGAAGAAAGAAGACTTCTGACTGTGTCAAAAACTGGCAGTGTGATCCTGGACAAATCACTTCCTCTTGCTATACCTCAGTTTCTCCATCTTTTAAACAGGAGCTTGGTCTAGATCTGGAAGCGTGGCCCTGGACCAGCGTTATTATCATCACCTGGGAACTCCTAAGAAACACAAATTCTCAGACCTCACTTAGACCTGCGAATCAGGAGCTCTGGGGGTGGGGCCCAGCAAGCTATGGTTTCACAAGCACCCCAGGTGATTCTGATGCACACTCAAGTTTGAGAACAGCTGTGAATAATCCCATTATAAAAGCTCGAATCACAGATGCCCGAGCTAACGCTGCAGAGGAACCCAAACAGCTAGACGTTCTTGTTCTCAGAGGTCACTTCCAAGTGGTAAGTCTGTGATTCCAAGAGCTGATCTGATTTTGTACCTTGCTCCTTGCGTTTCTGTATCCCTTGAACACATTCTGCCCATAGAAGTCAAATATCAGTTTACCTTTCAGAATGCAAGGGTGCCATGTTAAAAACCTTCCAGCAGTAGTACCAACCTGGAGCACCAGCTTTAGATGCAGAAAAGCAAGTGTTTGCAGTCACGAGTATTCAGTGAGTGAGTATCTTTGCTGGAAAATGAATGTTCACGTTGGCTATAAACTCCTGCTTGGTAGTGTTGGGTTTTTCGGTCTCACCGCAATGGAGACAGCATTGTCAAACGTTAGGGGCAGGTGCTCTGGCTTCATGCTGCTTGCTTTTCTTGAGCTCCACCACTTCCAACCTTGGCTAACTTACTTCCCGTCTCAGAATCTGTTTCTCCATCTGTAAATGGGGAAACACACAGCGTCTACTTTATAGAGTTGTTGTGAAGATTCAAAAGACACAGTTCATGTAAATGTGCTCAGCACTGTAGCTTGTGTGTATTACACGCTTCATAAAGTTAAGTATCATTAGTCCACGTCTCAGTATTCTGCAGCTTCCAAATGAGGGTAGTGATGTTTTCTTGTAATAGATAACGTGTGAATGATATGTAAATGAAGAAAAATGTAAAATATTTGGAAAAATATTTTATATCTGGGAAGTATTTTATACAACAATGGTCCAATGGTCAATGATCTCCAAGAAGTCAGATGTCATGACTATTTCAAAACCAGAGGGTGAATACGTTAGCACAGCTTATCAGTTCTGGGGAGTCGCCTCTCTAAATATACCTCTCGTCTTCTCACAGTGCTAAATTCTGACCCAGTTCTTTTGGACCACTTCCAAAGTTCACTGAGCTCTAACTAATAGCCTTCCCAGATTAGGTGGGTCTCCTGTTATGTGCTCAAGCCACCACCATAATTTCCCTTCTGTAGCACTCGTTACTCTTGAAATAATTTGTTCACGGTTCATCCTCATTTGCCTGTAAGCTCCATGAGGGTCAGGACCATGCTTGTTAATTCTCTGTTTATGGTGTAGCCCAGTTCTTGGTTCAAATACAGCAGCTCAGGCCCTCCCCACTCCCAATGCCCAACCAGATGCCTCAGCACAAATGTGTGTCCTGAGTGGTTACAGGTGTGCTCAGTTACTGATTGTTCAGCCCTTGGGGAGTCCAGGCAGGGAAAGAGGTTGCCAGGGTCCCAGGGCAGTCTCCTTCCGCCTCTAACAGCTTCATCTATTTACTCCAGTGTCAAATAAAACCGTCTATGTGTGCTATGATGTTAAAAAGGTTGGGAAGTACTGCAGTATTTGTTGGATGGATAGAAGAATAGCTACATAATTGGATGGATAGATGGATGTCCCAACCCGTGAGAAATTATGTTTATCTATTGAATGTGTAATCAAATGAGAGCATTCAGTGGGACCTGTTACAGAAGAGACACAAGGGCCACTTAAACAGTCCAAAACAAAGCTGCCTTGATTGCTTGCTAGGCAAGGGAGACTCACATCCCTTAGGAAAGATACTTTAGTTTCCCCAAATAGAAAACAAGAGAGCTAGATCTAGCCCGAGACAGAAGTTCTGTCTAAATAAGGTGAAAGTCTGTGTCAGTCTCTGATTGGATCAAAAGTGGACTGCAGATTCTCTATTGAGAGCAGCTGTTCTTCAGTTTTGTGTCATTGACACTGAGAATGTGGTCCTCAGTCAGGTCCGGGAGGGTTAGTAGTCTCTGGGTCATTAGCAGACAACACGACACATGCCTGTCCAGGGTCAGGCAGAGTTTTCCTTTAACATAATATCACTGTGAAAACCCCTCCCTTATTAGCTTCACTGTAATTTAACCAATCATTTCAGCAAAATGGCCAAATGCTGTTAGTTGAGGGGGAGGTGATTCTTATTTATTATTGCTAGTGAAAACAACAACAAAACGTTTATTGCTCCATTTGTTATATTGGGTGTCCAAGTTAGGAAAATGAGTTGCAGAGCATTAAGTCAAAATTTCAGAGATTTAATATTCAAACAGAATTGGAGTGAAATGGAAAGGAAGAAAATTTTCCAATTTCTCCTACCCTACCATTCTCTACTTTGTATGACATTATTTGCTCAAGACAGAATAGCCTTGAAGGGCCATACATTTGCAAAATTGCTTTTCTATTGCTTCCAACTGTCTTAAGATGTCTCTGCTATAGTCTGTAGGCTTTGGGGTAGCATTCCTTATAAGGTGTATTAAATTTGGTTATTTCAAATGTTAAATGTTTGTGTTTTAGGTACTTGTATGGTGGTATAAATCAGAGTCTTGCTGAGGCCTATTTGATGGTGAAAATTGTAAAATAACAAATGATGAGCAAGACCTCAACCATAGCACATATGAGAAAATGTCTTCCCCTTCCTTGGGTGGGTTGCCATGGTGATTGGTGGTGGGGGTGGCAGCAGTGAGATCTGGAGGAAATAAGAAGAGATATTGCAATATTGGGACTTAGGAAACTTGGTGAAATTGTTCCTCTAATGGGCTTGGGCTACCATGGACCGAGTTTAAATTTCCTAGGACTTCTTGAATTCAAAGGATTTCTGTCCCCTCTGTTGGCTTTAGGGGCCACAGCTATGGCAGAAAATGGATTGTGGGCCTCTTAACAAGAACAAAAATGAGTAGATTTAGGACAGAATTGTAGACCCAGGCGTGATCTCTTGTTGTTGCTCATACTAGCCAGGTACTGAACTTCCGTGTTCATAGTCATTATCCCTCGCTCTCCCTCCTGGGGAAATGCAGGTGGAGAGTAACTGTAAAATAATGAGAGCAGCTGCCCATCATCTCCTGGTGGCGGGTCAGGAGAGAGGTGAATCTGCAACATCCAGATACAACCTTTCGGGAGGAAACTTAATGGGGATGAAGTATGATAAATACAACACAAGTCAACGAAGGAGCAGCAAGAAAGCATTACTTTGGGGGGAAAACCCCAAACAAAACTCAAATGTAAGAATAAAATTAAAATGCCTTTCCAGAATGAGAGAAAGCAAAGCAATTCAGAAGAAGTGGCGAAGGCAGAATTGAGCCTACACTTAATAACTTCTTGTTATCTAACTTGATTATACTTGGAGCTCAAAGTGCTTTCAGGGGATCTGTCTGAAGTAGTTTGTTAAAGGACTTACGTAAAGATTGCTTACGTAAAGATTGCTTATCTCTTCGGAGTTCTAAGCCACACATTAAAGGCAGACACGGGAGAATTATAATATTCTATAAGCCAAGTTGCTAAACTTGTTTACCCTTCATTTACTTTTGTGAAGTCAGTGGCTCCAGTTGCGTATGGAGGAGAGAAGTAAGACTGGGGCGATGGTTTCTCGATTCTCATCCATGCGTCCTGCTGTCCATTTTTTCTCATACTGTCTCTCATTCCGCTGTGAAGGATTGACATAATATTGCCACTTGATGGATCTATTTTTGTGAATATTGAGCATAATGGTGAGGATGTATTCCCAAGAAAATGGTATGCTCTGGTCTCTCCCTAGATACCCTCCACCAATTTTTTAAGCTAGAGTTTAATCCCTGCACTGAGTTTCTGATTCAGTAAATGAGAGTGGAGTCTGGCAATCTGCATTTTAAATAAACACCCCAAGTAATCCTAATGCAGTAGTACAGGAAGCATACTGGGAAACCTGCTGGCATTGGCACATGTCTGTGGTAGGCCCTGATGTCAGATAGATATGATTTGAATCTCAGCCACCTTCCAGTTGTGTGACCTTGGGAAAATTAATTGCCATCTCTGTGCTTGTTTCCCCTGCGTAAAAGAGATAATATTAGTATCTATCTCATAGAGTTATATTTAATGAAATGTTGAAGAAAAACATTTGATACAGTGTGTGACATAGAGTAAGCTCTCAACAAGGATAGTTATGTTATTTTTATTGTTGTTAATGGGATTGATGATTCTTTGAGCCTTTTTAGACTTTTGGATATAAGGAAGGAAAGGGAACTTGACCTAGCTTAAGCAAAAGGGGAACATATTGGTATATGTAAATGACGAAGATTCTTTGCTTGACCTAACTTGAGTCAGGTTCCTGAATCTTCTCCTAGGCTCACCTGTGTGCTTCCTTGTAAAATTTAGTTTTAGCAAGGGTCCCCTATCCTCCATGTCTGATCACCCTCAAAATCTAACTGGGTTCCTCATCTTCCACCATCCCCCACATGATGTCTGATCATCTTGGCCTGTCTTCAGCAAGAATAGTGTTAGGTTGATTTAGCCAGACCCCATCTTACCCCTGATGTTTTCTCTTCATAATTTTCCATCCAGTGACCCTATCCTGCTCCTTGGCTCTAAGTTCCCACCTGTCCATGCTATATTCAGAAATGACCCTGGTTCTACACTGAGGTCTCTTTCCCCCCATTGCAATAGTCCTGAATAAAATCTGTTTTTACCACTTTACTGTCTAGCTCTGGTTTTTCTTTGACATAAATGAATTGTGGAAATGGCAGTGTAGAGGTGGCCTTGGTGACTAGATATGGGGACTTGAGCACTGTCTGAACTCATACCTCTCCTCTTAGCATCTTCTGTGTGGCATCATCTTACTTCTCTTCCAGATAAGGCTTTTCCCATGCAGGTAACAGTGTGCCTTCAGGTAGCTCTAGGCTTTTGTTCTCATAGCTTATGGCCAGGAAGTGAAAGAAACTTGCCTACCAGCTCTCACCAGAAAAATTGGAGGAAGGATTCTGATTGGCTTAGCTGAAATCATATCTCTGTACCATGATTGGTTGTGCCTAGGTTATGTGTGCACCCCCTTATCAGAAGGTGGAGGGACTCAGGCTGGGCAAGGACCCTTAGCCACTCACCACCTATATCTTCTGCTTCTCTGCATCCTTGTAATTCTGCACCTTTGATACACAGCCCAAACTCCAAAGGTACCTCATAGGCTTTGGGGACACAGCAAGAGGCAAACAGGCATAGTCCTGCCCTCATGGAACTTATAGTCTAGTTAAGAAATAGTCTTTCTGAGTAAAGAGATTAAAGACACTATGATAGCTCTAATCTGGGCCCTCCTCCAACAGTAGGAACTGAGGAAATAGTACATATGGTAATATAAAGAAGAAGGTGATCGAGAAAATGAAAGTTGAATCAACTAAAACTCAGAGGAGGTGACTAATGCATGCTAGGCATATAAACTTTGACATACTTATAGTAATGCTGGATTCTTGCATGCCCTCCCATCACAAGGGATGAAGAAATCATTTCAAGGGAATCAGTGGTCTAGATGGGTCTGACTCAGCTAATTTGATGCCTTTGCAGAATTTGCTTAGACATCCGGGATTCAAATTCCTTATTTCTGCTTTTAAAAGTGGAATGGGCTCACATCCATTGTCGCCAGCAAGTGAATCAGGTTAATAGTACTAGCTAACACTCACTGAGCACTTACTGTTGTAGGTGCTTTGTGTGGATTAATTCATTTAATCCTCTCCACACTCCGGTGAGGTAGATATTGTTACCTGCTTTACACGGATGAGGAAACAGGCACACAGAGCATTTACTGAATGCATGCAACATGCAGGGCTCAGTGGTGCTCATGATGTCAAGTCACTGAATCCTCATAATAACACTAAGAAGCAGGTACTGTTTTTACACCCCGTTTAAAGAAGAGGAACTGAGGCTTAGACAAGAACTTGACTGAAGTTACATAGCGGGTGAGCACTGGAGTCCGATCTCGGCCTCAGGACGTCTGTCTTGAGATCTTGTTCTCTGAACCACTGAGCTCAGTTCTGTTTCCAGATTAGTTTGTCCAGACAGATCTTCACAAAGTACATGCCTTGTCATGACAGTTCTCTTGTAGGAGAATTTGTTGTTTTGTCATCATAGTTTCCTTGGAGGCAAGGAGCACATTCTAGGCCTTTCCTCTCTTCCCTTTAGTCCTGTTCTACGAATCAAAGTTGCTCTGAGCTGGAGCATAGAAGTAACAGCAAATACAGCTTCTTAAATATTCAGTTTTATATTCAGTTATTAAAAAAAGAAAGGTGCACATTCCATGTGCCAGGTACTGTGCCCAGCAATGAGAATTCTAGGGAGGTTCCCTATTACCTCCTGTAATTTCACCCTGGCGCTTTCCTTCATAGCAATAATCACAATTTGCAATTTTTACTCATTTACTTTTTTATTTGTCCTCATATTAGAACATAAGCCCCAGGAGGTAGAGCTGTTGTCTGTTCTGATAACTTCTGTATCCCCAGAATTTAGGTCAATGCTTGACATGTTTTAGGTGCTTATTAAATATCTGTTGAATGAATAAATGAAAAAAGAATCAGAGAACAAATGAATTAACCACAAGTTTATCGGGCGATAAGCAGGTTTTTCCACTTTTTGATGTTGATAAATTTTGAGGATTTTTAACACCACTACCCTCATCATCCTTTGTGTGTTGCATCCACAAGTGACTTCTGGCCATGGGGAGTAATTGAGCACAGACCAGAAGATCAACATTCAGCCTAGGATTACAGAAACTGATGCAGTGGCAGCATTAACTGGGAGTTACAGTCCAAAAAGTGACTGAACAAGTGGTTTCCTTTAAGCCAGGGCTAAAAGTCCCTCCAGTGCAGAAAAAATGTGGTTTCTTTGTTTTGGGTAGAACTGACCATTGGGTTTTGGGTATGGCTCTCTCTCAGTTTGTGAAAGCAGCGGCCTGACTCGGGTTATATTAAATGGGAGCTTAAGAATTTAGAAGATTCCCCTGTATCTACACAGTTGGCTTCCAAGCCTATTGTCTTGCTGAAGACTGGCCAATATTTCTCCTGCCTTGGGGCAAAGAGCTCAGAGGCTGCAATAGACCGTGAGTGAGAGGAAAATTAAAATGCGTTGGAATAGCTACATTATCAGTTATACTTCTGATGGTACTTTCTTACATTATCATAGTCAGAGAATTCTGTTCAAGTTTCTACAGTTGTGTGCCAAGGAAATTTCCTTTGTTGTACACCTGGAAACAATGCAAAATGTATGGGGTTGGCAACATTTTTCTGTAGAGGCCCAGGGAGTGAATATTTTAGGTTTCTCCAATCACACTTTGTCACGCTATTCAGTACTGCTGTTGTAGTGTAAAAGCAGCCATAGATAGTGTGTACAGGAAGGAGTGTGGCTGTGTTCTAATAAGACTCATTACAAAAACAGGTGTCAACCTCTGGCCTAAAGTGTGTTTTGGTATTTAACTTACATAAAATTCTAGAATCTGGAAATCCCATCACCTAGATATACTATTTTGAAAACCCCAGTTTGATTTGGAAATAGCCAAAACCTTTTGGGCTTTACAAATCTCAGCACGCTTTTGCTTCTTCAATCAGTGTTGCGTGAGCACACCTTGAGAATTCGAAGTATCTAGCTTAAACCTCAAGAATTAAAATAAAGAGAGAGAAAAGTCTCAAAATCCTGTCCTACCTTCTCCTAGAGCCAACTTGGAGTTCTCACTGTGGAAAGAGGCACACTTCAGCTACAAAGACCCGAGATCAAAGCTTTGGAAGTAAATTCCCTTCAGAAAGGACTCACAGCTGCATTAAAAATTGCTGTGCTTTGTCCGCATTGCCCTCCCAGAAGAGCTCATTGGCCCAATGCTACTTTACCCCAGGGGCCAGCCTGACCTTGGGCCATCCGTCTCTGCTTGATAAAGCCAGGCTTCACAAATCACATGGCTTCCCATTGACTTTCTGTCAGAGCAAGGTAACCAAAGCTCTTCTTTAAGTTGAGAGGCATGACACGCAGCTCCTTCCTGCCCAGGTTGGTGGAACGGGAACTTCCAGGTCAAGAGAGCCCAAATCTGGGACAGAGGGCATGTGCCTGGAGAGAAGAAGCGTTTATGCCGTTCCTTCTGTGCTCCAGGCACTGTCTTAGGCTCTTGGGATGCCCAGGGGGATAAGACATGTCTAGAATCCTCTGGCCTTGAGATATGCACAGAATTCTATATTGTAATTTCTGAGAAAGAGTGGGAGGCGCACTGGGGCTTTGTGTCAGTTGGTTGTAGGAAGCATCGGCACATTAGGCTAACTCCTGAATGTCAGTAGCTCTGCGTCCACTGGTCCATGCTACGTTAGCTCAGGTCCATAAAGACCGGTATTGAGAGCAGGTTTAATTGAATAAAATATGTCATTGGCTTCTTTCCTGCCAGACTCACTCTTCCTCAGTGACTTCTACGGGTACTTTTCTTCTTCATAGCTGACAAGAGGCTCCCCTCTCAGGAGGAGATAGGAGTCAGAACTCTTAAAAGCATGGCTCTCCCATCCTTCTTCTTGAGAAAAGACCATTCTTTCCTCACTGAGAGCTACTTCCTCTGCAGTCTTACATAAGTCAGGAGCAGCATGGGGCCTTTTGCTTGAGCAGGTGATGCTTCCATTGCAAACATATTTCTTTGCTCTTCAAGATGTTTTCTAATGCCTTTTTTACCTACCATTTTATTGGTTGCATCTAATGTAATTTTTTTTTACAGAGTCATAATTAATTCATCCATTCAAATGGAAAAATTTGTCAAATATTATTTGAACATCCGCCATGGTACGGTACCATGGGTATCTTGATAAGAAGGTACAGGGATCTGCCATCATCCTCTCCCCAGTCATCCCAATCCCTGCAATATGTTTATGAATACATTTATAAGGTCTGTAGTATGCTAATCTTTGGCCCTTAGGGATCATCTCTTTCCATTTCAGGCTAAAGTCAAATAGTCACAGATGGCCAAGTTTCGTTCTCCAGTGACCCTGACCACTGGACTACATGAAGCCCACATATTGTGGCCCTCCGCAGCACCCTGTACTCTCCCAGTCACAGTATGCATCATGTTTTGTTGTCAGTCCTTGTTCACATTTGTTTCCCAATTGGACTGTAAGCTCTCTGAGTGGAGGGTCATATCCCTTTTGTTTAATTACTAGTTATATGCGTCTGGGTAGCTCAATTTAACTCTTGAGATGTTAGTTCATGAACAAGCTCAGTGTCTGGCACATAGTGGCACTTGGTAATTCATGGTCTTAGTGATAACTTTCTTTAGTCCTAGCTCTAGGTTCAAAAAGCAAAACCTACAAACACTTGTTGATTGTCCATCTGTCTGACACTGACTGAGCTGGGTCCAGGGGATTCAACAATGATGAGATACAGTCCCTGCTGTTATGGCTGACTGTCGCATTACTTTATCTAGTAAGGCAGAATGGTGCATTAGTTAAGAATGGGGTTCTGTTGTCAGCCTGAGTTGAAATCCCTGCTACACTACTTACTGGCTGTTTGACTTTGGACAAGTCACTTAACCCATCTGTGCCTCACTTTCCTAATCTGTAAAAATGAAATGATTATAGTAACTATCTCATAGGATCACATGAATGAATATTTATATATAAAGTATAACACAATGCCTACCAAAAAGTAAGTGAACTTAATAAATGTTTAAAAAATTATTCAAGCTTGGAAAAAAGTGACTTCCTGTCCTTTCAATGTTGCATTGGAACATGGTCTAACTGGCCCATCCAAGGATTATTTAATTCTAGGCCATGTACCTTTGTCTTGTTATTTATCATCTACTAGAAACCAGACCATGTCAAGTTTCACATTAATTGTGGATCTTTGTCCAGTAGAGATTCAAACAATTTCTGTCCACTGCAGGAGATTACCTCAAATGTTACAGTTTCATTACTCTTAGGACTGAAACCTAATACATGTAGCAAGATTATTTTGTCTTTCCTTTCTATATAAATCTGTTGTCCTCAAATGTTCTTTGAACCAGTGGTAGCATCCTGCTGGTTTCTTCATTAATGAGTTAAATAAATCTTTGGCATATGTTCATTCTATATTTGTATGGGGGATCATATTTTTAACTTTTAGAAATTATACTTTGAGAAATAACATCATTATTATTATATGGGTAGGTTATGATCACCATTACTCTCATTTTTTTTCAAAGGCAGCTGATGTAGTGGGAAGAGCATTGGGATAATTGTCCAAAAGACCTGGGTCTAAAGTCCAGCTCTACCACTTTTCAGTTTTCCTGGTCAAGTTGTGGAACCTCAGTGGTTGCATTTGTAAAATGGGGAAAACAATACCCAGCTTACTGGGAAGTTGTATAATCTTCCAATGTAGCCTGCTAGGGGCTGTCATCCTAGACTGCTTTTTAGCAGTGATGTAGTTACTCGGACAAATCATTCTTCTCACATCTGGGGCTGATCACAGCCCCTCAGAGCTGGGCTGCTTTCAGGTTACCTTTCCTATAACTTCTTAGTTCTCATCAGATTGCATCTCGTGATTCTGCATGTCTCCTCTCTGTACTCCCAAGGGAAATAGTAATAACGTGAGCTGCGTTCATGCCTCAAAGTGCCAATGTGTGGAGGGTTTTCTGTTTTATTATAAAGAATAACAAATGCTACCATTTCCGGATACTTTGTGCTAGGTTTTGCATACTTTAAATGTATCGTCTCACTAAATCTTGACCCTGACACCATGAGATAAGTATTAACATACCCATTTTACAGATAAGAAACTGAGACTCAGAGGTGAGATAACTTGCCCAGGAACACTCAGTTAAACAGTCAGCTAAAGCCTGGACCCAACCCATGTCTGATAGTATCCAAAGTACATTTGTTCTCATTTGTTGAACATTCAGTAAGCGTAAGTTACCATGGTGGGCATGTGGAGGAAGCAAGGTGAGTAAGAGAGTACCTACTCTAGAGGGGCTCACCTTTCAGACGTGGAGGATAAAGAAAAAGATGGTAACAGTTACCACTTCTTTAGTGGCTGCCATGTGCAAGGCAGGCTGCATACGTAATCACATTTACTCCTCACCTCAATCTGGCAAGGTAGGTGATATCATCTCTGTCCCGTGGATAATAAAACAGGTTCCAGGAGATGCAGTAACTTGCCTCCAGTTACACAGCTATAATGATTCAAACTTCTGCCTGTGCATTCTATCATTTACAGCCCCCTGTATCCCACACAAAAAGATAGATAACGGTAAAAGGTAGCAACGCTCAATATTGTACAGAGGTTACAGGCACCTGGAGTGAACTTGATGAGAACTGCATGTGTTGCTGGGAAACTGTTGCAGTCAATTTAGTAAATGTTTATTAAGCATCTTCTGTTTGCCACACACTGAGCGGGTGGCTGGGGGAACAATGATGATGTGGCCCCTGAACTTGAGCAGCTCATAGTCTAGTGCGAGGGACAGACGTGCAAACAGGGCATTATAACCCAGCATGGTAAGTGGTGTGCTGGATGGCACTATGGGAGCACAGAAGTGGAGCCTTAATCAGGTGGGTTGGGGGTACCAGGGAAGGTTGCCTACCCAAAGCTGCACCCCAAACTACCAATCTCTTTTACCTGCCAACTATGAAGTGTGTTCGCATGATTTGCCTTCCCTCTGATTTTCGAGCTATACCATCAGCTCCAATAAACCACTTGAATTTGACTTGAACAGGTTGTCCCTAGGTGAATGGATTTACCTTTCTAAATTGTATTTTCTTAGGCTAATTTAAAATTAATTTTCACTGCAAACAAATGGCGCACTGAAGTGGCTCAAAGGGTGTTGAGGCATCTGGGTTAATACACTGTTAGAAGGAAAAAAATTACAGTGGATAATGTGCAAAATTGTATCCTATGTACACAGATGATTGCAAGTTAATAATATTTATTGGCAGGGCTCTTCCTTGATCCGTTATACCCTCAGTCTGGGTTGGAGGTTGTTGGATGTACAGAGTCTCTGCAGGCTACCATGCTTATGAAACCTACAAAATAATCTACATTAAATTTTTTTCTCTTTCTCATTTATCACAATATCTGCAAAGAGTAAAATATTCAAACAACCTGAAGGAGATTTCTCCTTCCATTCTTGGAAGGCAGCTGTTGTTACCTTGTATATCCTTGTATGCCTTTCTGTATCCTTCTAGAGAAATTACAAGCATATATATGGATATGAGTGTGTGTATGTGTATAAATGTGTATATGTGTGTGTTCGTACATACTATATGTACATATGAACACATCCCATTTTTGGTTGTTTTTACTTAATAGCATGCTATAATGCTGTCTTGCACCTTGATCTTTTTTTCACTGAACAATACGTTTTGGAGATCATCTGTATCGTCAGAGTACCTGTAGACTTGCCTCATCCTTGTTAGTGGGTGTTTCATATTCCATTGGCATGTTTTAACTGGATTCCTTTTTGATGTACATTTCAAATGTTCTTGATCTTTGGCTTTTACAAAAAACGTTGCAATAAATAAACTTGTGCATACAAGTTTGCCCGTATGTGAATGTGTCTTTTGGATAAATCCCTAAAAGTAAAAATTTCCAAATGAAGTGTGATGTTCATCTTAAATTTTGTTAAACATTGCCCAGTTGCTCTCCAAAAAGGTGGTACCAATTGATGCTCATATCAACAACATGGGGAGATGTCTGTTTCCTCATATATTCTTTGAGAGGTTTGTTCAGCTCCCAGGACATATTGTAATGATGAAAACAGGAGTGTTTTGTCTGAAAAGTTGGGTGCAAGTTAGATTCAGGAGGCTGTGAACTAATATGCAAAAATCACCTGATCAGATCTGAGCAGTTGAACGTCGATGTTTTAGGGCTGAAAACCTGCCTCTCTGGGGGTTCCAGACATAAGAATGCCCCTTCTTATGTCCCTGCAATACCGAGATGCATTTTGACCTGTTAACTTTTTGCATTTCTTAATGACAGTTCGACAACTCAAGCATGTGTTTTCTAGAAGGCTCTGGCTTGATTCTCCTCAGTTATTCTTTGTTTCTTCAAAGGTTATCTGAACTTTCTGTACTAGGCCTGGCCACTTGACGTTGTGTCTCTTTGCGCTTCCACCCGCCTTTCCTAACAGGTCTTGAATGGGTGACCTTATCACTCCAGGAGGCAAACATACACTGTACTGATCTGCCAAGCTCAATATCCTTTTGCTTAAATGTTAGATGGATTTATGTTATTGCTCTGGGAAGCAGTGATCCAGGGAGGAATTAGTGTTCTGAGAGGACTCTGGTCTTGTTAAAATGGCAACAGGAGGATGTGTGCATTTGCCCAAAGCCATTGGCCATGGTTTAATCCAGTCTTTCTCCTTAATTCCTCTCTTCAATTCATTTGGTTCTACAAACCTTGTTTGCATCTGAGCTTCTGAGATGCTCCGGTAAGGAAAGCTGGGATATAGGGCCCCACCAGCTCTACCTTAGTGACTTTCAGTGGGACAAGGAAAGGCCACATACAAGATTTCTTTGATCTGGGCTTCCACACTGTTAACATTGGTCAGGCTACAGGCCACTTGATGGGAGCTTTTCCTCCTGAAGTTTCCTGGGAGGGCACACCAAAGTATATCAATCAATGTCACACGTGAGTTTAATCAATTTCCAGGAACAACTGTCATAACCCAAATGTTTTCCTTTACTACTATGCTTTTTTGCTCTGCATAGTAGGCATGTTCTTAAAGGGTTGCAAGCAAGTTAACATTAGGGAGGTGGTGCAGTCAGTGAGAAGACATATAGAATCAGGACTTGGAGGATTCAAGATTTGTTGGCTTGTCTTAACTCTGCCACTTACTAATGGTGTGACTGTGTACACATTGTTTAATGTATTGGGGTCTAGGTTTGTCTTTTCATAAAATGGAAGAATAATGACTGCTTATCTTCATCAAAAGATTACTGGGGGGAAAAGTGATCTACTAATTGATAATTTTGAGCTGGAAAAGCTTATTAATTCTTCATTGGTAATGTGTAACAGGTGATTTACCTACATCATGTTATTTAATTCTTACAACCAATCTTCGAGAAAAGCACTGTTATCCCTACTTTACAGATGGGGAAAGATGTTCAGAGACATTGAGAAACTGAATCAAAGTCACACAGCTGGTCAATGGTAAAGCCAGGTTGCAAACCTCTGTGAGAAGGACACTAGATGTACGGGTTTGCACTTACTTTTGAATACCTGCTTAAAAGACCCGACCCCTCATGCGTCTCTAACCCAGTAGTTCTCTATTGGAGGTGACTGTGCTCTCTAGGGAACATTTAGCATTGTTTGGAGACATTTTTGGTTGTCACAACTGGAGGAAGGGGTGCATTTATGGCCTCCAGTGGACAGAGGGCAGAGATGCTGCTAAACATCCTACAATCCACAGGAGCCCCACCACAAAGAAGTATCCAGTCCAAAATGACAATATTACCCAGGTTAAGAAACTCTGGGCTAACTCACCTACTTCTAGCATTTTCCTACAGAGAAAATAGGAGAAAAATAGCCTTTCCCTGACCTATTTTTTTCTTCATAGCACTTGTCATCCCCTAATATTCTATATAAATGACTTATTATGTTTATTTTTTATTATCTGTCTCCATTCAGCAGAATAAAAGCTTCCCAGGGGCAGAGGTTTTTGTATTTTCATTAATGTTTCCCAAGTGCTTAGAACAGAACCTATGCACTGTAGGTGCACAATAAATATTTGTTGAATAAACAAATGAATCCAAGATTTAGCTCGTGGGAACAACTTGGAAATCGTCTAATATAGGGAAAGGTGGCAATAGACATGGATTCTAGGATGAGATGGTTGTGGTCAGGCTAGACTCCCGCAAGGGTTCTACCCAGAGGCCAGGCCCCTAGTCCCGCAGATCAGTGTCTTTGCGACCCTTTCTGAGTTGAGAGGTGGTGAATCTCGATGTAGCCTGTCATCACCCTCCATGAATGGCCACGGCGCCCCTGTGTCTCTTTTCTTGCTCTTGCAAGGCATGTGGTGCTTATGTAGTGATGCTGGCTTTTCTGTGGAGGTGTCGGGGGACTGACACCTGACTCCAAAGCAGTGCACTTTGCTAAGGTTAGAGAGTCGTCTTCAGATCAGTTCAGAGGGATGGTTTACTCTTAGAAAAGGGGGGGAAAACGTCGTCTTCGAGGGGAGTTGTAGAGGAACAGACTCTTATGGAACTCCCTAGTATTTGAATGTGTCTGCCATATTGGCTCCCTCCTACCTTACCTGCTGTTGTGCTTATAGTAAAGAAGAATGAGTCTTTCTTCCTGTACAAGCTCATGACTGGCTAGGGGAGGGGTGGGGAATGTGATTAACATCAAGAAAAAAAGTTCTATCCTATAATATTCACTTCAAGTTCTCACTTGTAAAATAAGAATGATAAAATCTACCTCAAAAGGTTATTGTCAGTACAATGGCGTGAGGATTTTTATTTTAACAATTGGACCCAGAGTTCCTCTTAGGGAGGGAACCTCCTGTGTTTAGAAAAAGACCAGAAGATGACTCTGGGTGTGTGGAAGGTCGATTCTGTTTTCCTAGTTTGCTACATGCCTATCAATGGTTGACATCAGCTTTGTTCCATTTTATTAGGAAACCCAAGAAGACAGAGCAACCTCTGAATAAGACAGCAAAACAAAGGGATAGTTAAACCAATTTGTGTAAGAAATGCATAGATCTAGGGGTCTAGGGGAAAAGAAAGAGGAGTGGGAGATGGGGTAAATGGAACTGGGCAGTATGACTGGGGGCTAGAGGTAGGAGGTTGGTGAATATGTGGTCAGATGGCATTTAGGGAGGAGAGAGTTTGACACGTTGTCTGTGTTGCTGTGATACAACTCTCCTTCCATTGCTCCAAACCTTCAGTCGAATGTTGTGTGAGCAGTTGTGGGGAAAGGAAAGGAAAGGAGGCTGAATTCCATGTCTGTGACAGCCTTGGCAGGGAGAAGAGAAGAACCCCTGGAAATGTGATGCTAATGAGATGGAGAGTTCAGTGCAAGTAACTCAGAAGCAGAAGTGAAAATGAGAACATAAACCTTAAGGATTCACAGAAATCTTGAGGAGGTCAATGACTTTCTTAGAGGACAGGGATAGAGGTCTTGGGTTAGTTTCATTTAAATGTCAAAGGGCAGGCAACTGTGCATTATATGGAGGTTCAAGTTAGTATTTGTGAAGTGCTTAGACTAGTACCTAAAATATAATAGACATGCAACGAATTATTCATCAAGTAATATGTATTCTTGTCTGTCATCAAAATATACATATTCTTCCCTCAGAAGAACCAATCTGTATTTAAATCAGGAGTCATAAACTGGACAGCAAATAATATGGTTTGTTTGGGCTATTTAAAAAGAAATTGTGTTTGAATGCTCCTGAGTCAGGGAAGGCTCTTTCTTGTTTGCCTCAGGCCTCCCTACTCCCTATTGCCCCACCTCCCCCTTCATTCCATTCACGTATTTATTTAACCCACCTAACCCTTACAGGCATTAAAGTTTGTGGCTACTTGTTTAAACAGATAGGCTTAAACTGTGAAGAGATAAGAGGGCAAACACTGGCACTGCATGATGTTTGCCCTTACAAGTAGATGGTATTATGATCACAATCTTTGTTGCCCCTTCTGTGGAAGGATTATATATCCCTGTCACATTGATATGTGATTTGCTTTTGGTCAATGAAATATGAGCAGAAGTGAACTATGTCATTTGTAAATACAAGTCACATGTGTTATTTCTGCACAGAAGTTTTAAGAGCCCTTGTTTGATTCACACTTTTCCCTCCATGCCATGAAACCAATGTCTCAGATAGAGGTCGCTTTGTTATCCTCAGTTTCCAAATAAAATGACATAGAACAGAGCTGGTGCTGACCATTGATAGACACGTAGCATGAGTGAGAAATGTTTTTTGAGTGCCACTGAATTTCTTGGGGTTTTCGATAACCTTGTCTATTATGACTAATGCAACCCGTTGGTGTGCGTTAAAGATGAAAAACTGAAGGAACGTTTCCTACCTTGGATGAGTGTTCACAAAAGCCATCTTGTTCTTTACTTAGTTCCATCGAAAGGATAGCAAATTTGAGCAGGAGGAAAAGTTCAAAATTAAGAGTACTATTTACAATGTTGGTGTCATTATTTGCAAGTAGGACACGATGAGGGAGAAGGTTGTGTGTTCTGGGGAACAGATGCAAAGAAAAATGCAATTTACTGCTGCAAGTGTGGCTACATATGATGAAACCCTAATGGGTACCCCAAAAGGAGGGGTCCATCTTGGGATATGAGTGTCAGCATAATTCATGAACTGTCTCACCACTATGGCTGCTCATCTGTCACTCTTTCTTTTTCTTTTCTTTTTTTTTTTTTTACCATTTGTCACTCTTTCTTCATCAACAAATGATTAATCGGTCAGGTTCTCCTGAGGTCAAAATTAGTCCAATGAAATTTTGAGAAGAAAAATATGTGAAATAGGAGCTTTGCTTACAAAAGAGAATCTCAGAGTTGGGAGAAACATGAACCATTTCAAAATCACCTACTCCCTTAGCAAACATAATAAAATTCATGGTTTTACTCCTTATTGTCTTCTAGACAATGACTCCTAAATTTATACCAGTGGCTTTGACTCTCCTTCATGGATCTGTTAAATATTTCCCCAGTCCCTTGAACACTTTTTGGAGGCCCCAATATCACCTCAAACTCAACATTATGTGAATCTGAACTTGTTACTTTCTTTTCCAAATGTCCTATTTATGTCCATGATATCACTATTCTTTAAGTCTCCTGCGGCTTGAGATTTAGAATCCTTTAGGCAGGAAAAAGCACTCCTGGAAGAAAAAATAGCAAGAGCAAAGGCAGAGAGGGAGGGACCCTCCAGGAGGGCTTAGGGAGTCATGAGCTGTGGAGTGTAGATTGATGGTGTGAGCATAATGGAAGACTTCAAGATGGATCAGTGGCTTGGAGTCAGATTGTGGCAAGCAGGGCTGAGAGGTTAGGACTTAATTCTGTGGCTGAAAGGAAGCCATGGAAGTTGTTGGACATTGGCCCAATAGGATCTGTTTCATTTTAGGCGTTTATGGCACCAGCGTGGAAGACTGATGGGAGGAGGGAGAAACTGGAGGTGGAGAGACCAGTTAGGTGGCCACTGGAAGAATTCTGCTGACAGATGCTCAGAGCCTGAACTAGGGCAGGAGGAATGGACAGAAGGGGAATGTCGGCTCATGACCTCCCCAGAGAGGGGGAGTCGAACATGTCTTTTCCTCACCGTCTGCACTCAATAAAATGCCTTTGCCACACCAGCTATAGGGAATTGAGGCTGAGAGGGCACTCTGAAATCCTGTAAGACTCAGAAATGAGGGCGGCCAAGTGGGAATTCAGGGCCTGAGTCAGAAATCCCCTTCAGAACTGCAGAACAAGGATCAACTCAGCAGAACCCGAAGTTAGCCAGAGACCCCCTGCCTGCTCTCCTCGCCCCTGGATTCTCTCTTCATTCTCTCTAGTTCTCTTCCATGATGCTAGCCCGTAGAAATAGTGCTGCCCTCTTACACCTCCTCCTCTTTTGTTAAAGTCAAGAAAATTGTTTTAATACTGTTTGCAACCCATGCAGAAAAATATTTCCCAGCAGGTGTTTCTGAGCATTAAGCAGGTTTTGCCGCTGTCCCCTCCACACATCACTTTAACAGCCATTCCAGCAAATTGCTTAGTCCACGAATTCTCATCTCCCTCGCTGCCTGCATTAAACTAAGAGGAGAAAATAAAGATCATTAAAGGCCCCTTTCCTTGATTATTTTTTTTCAAAGAGCATGATGCATTCTGGAGAAAAGGGAATAGGTTGAAGCTCTGGTGTAACTATTATGCAAATCAGTCCCTCCCCTCTTAGAAGTGTTCGTGTCCAAGCTCCTCAGACAAGTCTCGCCTGCAGCCTGGGAGAAAGTTGAAAGGGTAAGAATCACTAAGATTTCATCTTGCCTGAAGTTGTGAAGACTCGTAGCAAAATGGCTACGATTTAAAGTTATTACTGGGGATAGACCCCTCTTAACAGCTGCCCCATTAATATCTGACCAGAATCTTATGTCCTCAGGTGTATAATGTCATAGGAGTTGAGTTCTCCTGGTTACAAGAGACAGAAACCCATAGGAACTTAGCTTAGGAAAGGAGATACATGGCAATAGAGGAAATGGGGATTTCACAGGAATTCACGAAAAGAAACCATGGTGTAATCTGGCTTCTTGGAGACAGAAACCAGATTAAAGATACTTGTAGAAATGTCAACAGGAGGCGTTGGTGGATCTGCACTTGGGTGGTTCATCGTTAACTCAAATTAGATCTCTCCATCTCTGCTTCTTTGAGTGTATCTCCTGCCATTACTATCTGTGTTCCAAACCTGCCACAATTTTTCTCTACCTCACTTCTTCTGCTCTTTGTGCTTTTTCTCCTAATGGCTTGATCATCCTCCCTTCGTTCCCTGTTTTGAATTCCTGAGACTGGCCAGAAGGTTTTATTCTCATGAGAATTCAGGGCCATCAACCAGCTCATAAATTGGCTGCCTTGGGACATATATGTCACTCTGGTCCAACCAGAGTCATTGAAAGATGGTGATGGTGGTAGTGGGTATGGATTGTGGCTGCCGCATCATTAAAGGCGATGAGCAGGGAAGTCTTCTTTAGATGGGACTGTGGGCATGGGTAACACCATGACCAATAAGGAAAGTCTCCTCCTGTGATGGTTAATTATATGTGTCAGCTTGACTGAGCCCAGATATCTGGTAAAACGTTATTTCTGGGTGTGTCTGTGAGGGTGTCTCTGGAAGAGATTAGCATTTGAATCAGTAGAATGAGTAAAGCAGATGCCCTCGTCTCTGTGGGTGTGCATCTTCTGATCTGCTGAGGGCCTGGACAGAACAAGGAGGAGGAAGGGCAAATTTGTTCTCTGTCTGCCTGAGCTGAGACATCTCTCTTCTCCTGCCCTTGGACATTGGTGCTCCTGGTTCCTGGGCTTTCAAACTCACACTGGGACTTACACCATCAACCCACGGTTCTCAGGCCCTCAGACTCAGACTGAATTACACTACTAGCTTTCCTGGTTTTCCAGCTTGCAGATGGCAGATTGTGGGACTTAGCCTCCATAAATGCATGAGCCAATTCCTATAATAAATGTCCTTTTATATATATATCTTATTGGTTCTGTTTCTCTGGATAACATGACTACACCCCCTTAGTGGTTAATTAAGAAACACGTAATGTCAAAATCTAAGTGGCATTCACTGTTAACACTCAAGTGGTTTACGTTATGTTTCCCTATGTGTATAAGAAGCTTTGAGATTTATGGGACAGGGGTTAGCATCCTGTCTATAGAAACTTGAAAGCTGTGCATCAGGGAAATTAATGACTTGTCCAAAGTCATATGGGTAGGTCTTGAACGTGAAGTCATCTTTGCGGTGTGCCAGCGCTGATTCTTCAACATGGTCTGATAAGGACCTGCCCTTAGCCAGGCTAAGGTGAAATGTTATAAAATTGCCTCCAGGGTTAAGTCTGAAGATGCCCATGACTTCACCCTTGTTCCTAGCCATACTGCTCAGGAGCTATTTGAAATCTGCTTTGAGTTCACAGAGAAATCTTTGCATTTGGCAGACATTTTCCCTCCCATATGAAATGTACTAATATTTGCTACTTGGAAGAAAAAACTGTATGCTCTCACACATTCTGAACGCTTTCTATATGAAATGTTTCTGATCCGTAGCTCCTAGGGCTTCCCGGAGGAAAGGAATTCTTGGAAGGTCTGAGAGCTCCGCTTGTAGCCAGCAAGACTTGGACTCCTCCAAGGGCAGTGATTTCTAGAATTGTGGATAACTTTATGTGAGCCTGGGTTCTAACCACCTTGAGTAAGCTGGATAAGTCGTTAACTATTAACTGGTGCTAAGAGGAACCTGAATTGCTGTAGATGAAAGCTGAGGGGTACTCTGCTCAGCGTGGCCTTGACTTCTTGGCACAGAGCTGATGGGAAGCTCTTATGCCAAATGGCTCTGTACGCCACCCTCATTTGGGCCAGGTGAGCTGTTAGGGAGGATTCGCCCCGAACTCCTGTTGCTGACTCTTGTTACCCAGGCTGCCCTCTCTGGTGCCGAATAACTGTACCGGCTGCAGATGAGGCCCTCCTGGAAGGCCAAGGATTCTTCAGGTTAGCAAGTGGGAAGCACGCCCCTGGGGCAGGCTACTTGGGCTGGGACTGTGGTTTAGGAAGGATAAGGTTGTCAGACAAGATACAGTCAAAGCCTCAAGGATCTCCAACCACTGGCTTTTTGCTTGTCCCTGTTGTGGGGCCCCAAATGTCCAAAGGACATAGACCCCCCACCCTGGGCCATGACGCAGGCACTCACATATAACCTGGGGGTAGCATGTACCCTTTTTGTCTCATGCATGCATGTTTGAAATACCCTGTAAGTCTAAGCTCTGGGCTCTTGCTGTCAGCCACAGCAGTGAATTCTGTTCCAAGGCTGGTGGAGAGGGGCTGGAGAAAGACAAAACAAGGTCATGTGGAAGAGAGGACCGAGAAGGACTTGAAAGGCAAGAAGAGTAGAGGGAAGAAAAGAAGAGGCTGTGGGGTCAGGAACTTTAGGATCACAGATGAGTGCTGCCCGTCACTAGCTGTGTGACCCTGAGCAGGCTGACATTTCTCTTACTTGTAAAATAAGGAGACCTCAAAGGTCATCGCAAAGACTGAGATGGAGTATGTAACGTTCTTAGCATGGTGCCAGCTATCGACATAGAGGGTCCACAAACAGGACCTGTTGTTATTATTAGAGGATAAAGAGAAGAGAGAGAGCAACTGAGGAGAAAAAAAAGGTGACAACATTAGGAAAAAGGTGGGAGAAAATATAATTTCCATCAGTCAGCAAGGCCACTAGGCCTGTTGGCTCTTAGCCAGCCAGCGCAGCGGGAGGGGGGCTGACCTCCCTAGTGGTGGGAGACCTTCTGTGCGTATAAACCTCAGCAGTCATCCTGATGCCCAGGCCACCTGGAAACAGCAGGGGCCCTTGTTGGCAGAATCGTACCTAGATATTTTAGCAGAGTATTGAGTGTTCTGTATCTTCGTGTAAAAAATTATTGGAAGGCTTCATTCTGAAAATAATGCTTCACTGGAGACTGAACTTGAGAGCAAGATCCTAGGGTAGAAGGTCCCAGTATGTGGCCTGGAGCAGCAGAAGTGCGCTTGGTATTTGTAAAACTGCAGATACCTGGGGCCCACACCAGACTATTGGGTCAGAGGCTCTGGGGGCGGGGGCCCAAATGTCTGCATTCTTAGCAGGTTTCTATGTGTGTTATGTACACTGAAGTTTGAGCACCACAGTCCTAATAGGTCCAGAATATTAAGAAACTGACAAACAGCATCATTTTACTGAAATGATTAACTGCAGCTTGGTTATAGTTATGGTTTAATCTCTTCAAAGGGGAGAAAAACGAAGTCAGAAAAAGCAAAAGGCCTTAATAAGGATTAACAACTGAAAAGTTATAGGCAGCTACATTTTTTGCTCACTATGTAAGAAATTCTTAATAATTAGAGTTGTCCTCAAGTAGGATGTTTTAGAATGTAGTGATTTCCCCATCATTAGAGGGTTTGAGGAAATCTGTCAGATTGTGTCTGACTTCCTAGCTGTGGCATCTTTCTTCTCCCCCCAGTTAGAGCTACTTGGCTCCCAATGGCAGGCTTTACCCCTTGTCAAACCTTGGACCAGTGGTTCTCAAAAAGTAGTTTCCAGATCAGTACCTTCAACATCACCCAGAACTTAGAAATGCAGATTCTCAGGCCACACCCGGACCTACTGAGTCAGAGACTGCTTTGTTCCCTTGATTGGGCCTAGGCATCAGGATTTTTTAGATCTCTCAGATGATTCAGCCAGGGTTGAGAATCACTGTCTTAGCACAGTGGTTCTCCAAATTGAGTGTGCCTAAGAATATTACCTGGAGAGCTTGTTAAAATGCAGATCTCTGGGCCCCATGTCCAGAGGTTTGGATTCAGTAGGCCTGGGGTGGGCCTGAGTTTCCAGGCGATGATCACAGGGAACTGTTACCTGATCTTTCTGGCAGTTTTTCCCCTGGCCACTGGTAGTTTTCTCATGTGTGTCTGCTGATGCTTGAAGGGGACTTCGTGCATAAATCCAGGTTTCCTGCCTGTGCAGCTCTTGCCTCTCTGTAATCCAGCTGCCTTGGTCTCCCCAGACCCTCAGCTCTGTCTCAACTCGGGGAGTCTTTTGGGCTCCTCCTGGGTCCTCCTCCCTAAGTCACTGCCTGGAAACGGTCTCAAGACAGCTTGCTGGGGAATCACAGGGCTGGCATCATTTGTTTTCCCATCTCTCAGGGATCACTGTCTTTCATTGCCTGCTGTTTGGTCTCTTCAAAACCTTTGTTTCATATATTTTATCTTTTATTTGTTTCAAGCAGGAGGGTAAATCTCTTCTCTGTTATTCCATCTTGGATAGAAGCAGAATTCTAATTTACACTGGAAAAAAAAAAAAAAAAGACTCCTGGCTGTTGAGGGAAAGTGAACTGGAAGCAGGGAAGAAAAGAAGCTTGGAGATGAGTTAAGGGGCTGTTTGTGGGAGTCCGGGTGAAGGGGTTGGTGGTGATATGATATGGACAGCAGTAACGGGTGACTAGGTAGACGGGAGTGGAGGTGTTGCTGAGGGGCTCGCTGATGTGGGAGTTGTATGTGGAGTAGTGCTTGAATTCCCGTCATTGTATACCTGCCTATCTCACCTGTTGTCTACCAATGGATTGAAATTATAGTCTGGTATCGGATTACAAAGTTTATGGGGCAGAAGCAATTCTGTCTTGTTCACTGCTGTATGTTTAGAAAATATAGTTTACAGCAGATATGCTTCACAAATTAGGAATCTACAAGTGTTTGTTACATATATAAGTAGATGCTTCCTGATGATCATCTGCCTTGAATCAGGCTGAAACACAATCTATCTGCCTCTTCTCATGTTGCTTGTTCACAGATTTCCCATTTTATTAGCCACTCGGGTCTATAGCATGCTTAGAACTTAGCAGCACTGGCATGGCCTGAGAGTTTCAGGACCCAAGACCCATTGAATTAGACTTTGCATCCTAAAAAGACACTGGTTTATGTATTGTTCCTCTATAGCTCATAATATATTTGTCCTCTGTTGCTCTATGTAAGAGTGAGTAAAAGGCATAAGGAGAAAGATTACCCAAGTAATTTTTATACACATTTAAGTTTGACCTAGATCATTTCTAATGTCTCCTGATAGCAAATTCTGCTTGTAGGATATGACTCCATCCTAGTGCCTGCCCTTCCTCCTTATCTGAATATTTTCTTAGTGCTTTCCCTTCTCAGTGAGTGTTTCCAATTTCAGGTCAATATCTTTGTAGATGAGTCCATCAGTCTATGTGTCTGTCTTTCTCTCTCACCAACTGACATTTTAAGGTTTCTCTTAGTGTCTGAAGTCCACAAGAATTCCCCAAACCCCAGAATTAATAAAAATGGGAACAAGTGTGGAAAACTGGGAAGAGGAGAGCAAGAGGGATTATTCCATGGCACACAGAGAAGGTGGACTTCACAACCAATTAGAAGCAACAAGTTTCAAAAACAAGAGGGTGCCAACTTGAAAGGGCTCTGTGCTTAGGGATTTGAGGGTAAATGGCTTCTTCACAATGGATAATTTACTCATAGAGTAGGTTTCTGGGGAGGCAGCTGGGAGAGCTGATCGACAGTGACTCAGCCTGAGAATTGCCTTCACAGCTTTTTCCCTGTTTGGCTCAAGAATATAGGGGGAGGTTGCAGTGGAAGTCATCTGTCGAGGAGAACGTTGTGTGGCAAGTAGCTGAAGGAACTTGAGGATGGGTGACTGTGGACCAGGAAGGCCGTGCACGCTCCTTCAGCTATCCGAAGTGCTCATGTGGGGGATCCTCCTTGACCACTGACATTTGTATGTATGTTCTGTGGCTAATTTAAAAAATGCTTTCACAGACACAGTTGTATTTGATGCAGTGACTGTGAGGTATGCAGCAAAGGTAATATTATTCTTATTGAAGCATTATCCCTCCAATTTACTTTTTTTTAGTTCAAAAGATGAGGAAATGGTGCCTCAGGGACTTAAACAACTTGCCCCAGGGGTCTCTGTAATAAGTCAGAATTAGAACCTAGGAATTTTGACCTTTAGTCATATTTTCTCTGTACCTCATTGTGTGTTTGTTATCTGTTGCTTTCTGCAGCAAGGAGTAAAAGTCACAAGGGGAAAGAATTCATTTTGGATTGGGTGGGACACTGTTACCTCTGAGTTTCTTTCTACCTCTAACATTCTACTATATGAAGAAGGGGAATATTAAGGACCCAAATCATAAGGTTGAATAGCAGCCCCCTATTGTTGATCATATGCCAGGCTCTATGGTACATGTTTTAGACACTTTCTGATTTAATTCTCCCAATAACCCAATGAAGTGGGTGGTATTATTATCTTCATTTTACAAATGAGTAGACAAAGGCGGGGAGAATTATTTGCCCAAAGTTACATATTCAGAAGTAATGAATTTGTGATTCAAACCCAGGGCTCCCTGACTCCAGAGTCTGAGGTCTTAATCCTTAAACCAGATCCACTGAAAGTGTGATCTTAGGACTGGCTGAGGTCTCTAAACCGTTACTATCCTCGATGACATAAGGAGCTTGTGCTAGCATGCAAATAAACTATGTCATTAGGTCAGATGACGTTTTTTTCGGTGGGGGGGCAAAACTCTCTTGATGAAGGAAGCAGTGCCTTGATCTGCATCCTGACCCAAACTCCTCATGTCCTTGAAGTTGGGTGACAACCATCTTGGAGACCAGCTCTTTGAAGAGCATTTCTCTAACTTTTACTGCCCATAGAGTGCCAGAGGCAATTCTGTTGTAGATTTCACCTTTGTTCTCTCTGTTTTGCACTTTAATCTGAAAGGAGAATGCTAAACTGTGCGGTTCAAACTAACTAAAGCTTGATTGGAGTGATTCATGTTTTTCATTCAATGAGTCTTTTTTTTTTTTTGAGCACCTTTATGTGCCGGCTATGCAACCCCACCTGAATCTATTTAACTGTTTTCTACATATTAAGGAGCATTGAATTGTATTTGAGAATCTAGGGGCCATGAATGAATAAAGGAACCACAACTCTATTCATTTGGAACATTTTTCACAGTGTGTTGCTTGGGTGCCCAGTAAATTTCATGGATTCACTGATTGACTGGAGGATGTAGGAACATAGTTGGAATATACTGGGTTGAATACCTTGTGGGCAGGATCTCTATTGAATTGGCTATTTTATAGGTCCTTTTGTGAAGGATGATGAGTACCTGTCCATGGTCCTGTCTACAAAGTGGCTTTAGATATTCCACAGGGGTTAGATGAGATCTCTAAGGTAAAAAGAAACATCTCTACAGAAGACGGTTCATTAATTTTATTGTGGAGTCAATAATTTTCAACTCAGATATGAATCAAGTTAAACTAAAGTTACTGCTTGGAAAACCAAGGCAGGGTGAAAATCAGGTCACATGGTGACATTATAATCTATATTAAATCTAAGGCTTATTCTCGCTCTTTTTTTTTTAAGTTGAATGACAGTCTCTGTTAGATTAAGTATGCTACAGTTGGAACTAGGACTCTATTTCTTGCAGTCTTCTTCCTTTCTGGTTTTGTTTTAAGTTCCATGCTTTAGGCATTTCCTAAAACAATATCTAAGTCCTGGAGAAAACCCAGGGCTTTATTTAAAGGGAAGGACAGTCCCCTTATCTTGCAAGTAGTGGAAGATCATAACAGTTTGTGAAGTAGCTCAAGTGGAAAACAAAGGAACTGAGCCAGTGGAAATCACTGGTCAATTAAATTCATGGAGGCATAAATAACACCCCATGTTGATATAGGGTATATATCAGCAGTGTGACTTGGATTTCGGGGAGAGTTTTTAGCAGCTTTCTGTCTGGCTAAGGAGAGTCAGGCTGTGTTGAACATACCCTAACAGTCGTCTTCCTGTCTTCCTCCTCAGCACATGTTATCTGTGGCATTAAATAACTATTTAACAACTTTCCATGTTCCCAACTAGCCTTCATGAAGGCAGAGGGCACACATGTCCAGTCACTACTGATTCTCTAGCATTTGACTCTGCGGCTGCTGGCACAGACTGGGTGTGCACTCACTCTCTGGTGTTACTGTTTAGTGACCATGAAAGAAGGGTAAGATAGCTCAGGTCAGCAGGAGTACAGGAAAGGGACTAGGACACAAGATAGCTCAGGTCAGGAGGACTACAGGAAAGGGACTAGGACAGGTGTTGAAGTTGGTGAAAACATGCTTTCCCTTCTTATTGCTGGCTGTAAAGGAAAAGCTGAATAAAGCAGACCCCCGGTCTCATCCCCTTCACACCTGCCATGAAATTTTCCTGGGTGGACTTTTTGAATATCGTCTTCCTAGTTCAATGGCCAACAGTTGTCTCTGAAAATGAATGTCCTTTTATTCAGAGGATTACCCACATCCTTAATTTGTGCTGCATGTTGCCTTTGAGATTTTTGTTAGTACTTGTTTTTTTCATCGTCTACCTCCGCTGCGGTGGGTGTGTGACATAGTATCTTGCAACATGAACTTTCCTACGGTTTCAGTGGCACCTGATTAGAAAGCCACAGAAAGGTCTCCATTTGCACCATTGAGCTATTTGCCAGCCAGGAGATGGTTATCTTTTTGGGGTGTGGGAAGAAGATGCACAGTTGTGTGACTGAGAGACTTTCACACTCCATTGACACTGGAAGCTTGGACATTTGGTGGCTGTGAGGTTAGCTTCGCTATAGTGAAATGTCATGATTGTGAGTGGGGGGCCTTCTCTTTCTCATCTCTTATTCTCCTTTTGCTCTTTCTCTTTTTCTTGCTTGCTGCCAGCACATTCTTTGCTCTTGGTGGGCTCTGGGACCCTGCATATGGCCTCCTTTGGACTCTGTTTCTTATTTCTTCTTTTCCAATTGGACTGAGACTCTGAACAATGGCCTCATAGAGAACATAGTTTGCCAGATGGGATGAACTGGAGGAAGACTGTGACTCTGGGATGAGAGGGATCGTGGAACCAGGAGAGGTCTATACCATAGGTAGTAGGCATCTGTGTGGCTGGGAGGCGGAGACTGGGGGAGTTGAGCATTTGGCTTCTGGGAGGTAGTGATGACTCAGTTCCCAGGAATGGGATAAAATAATGGGAATGCAGACCTGGGAAGAACTGGATTTTGGGTAAGAAGCCAAAGCAGACATTCAGAAAAAGCAAGGGCAGGGAGAGTAATAGGAAGCTGAGATTCTGAAACTGGGATATAAGGAAAGGTTTTGTCATGAAGGAACTGGGAATGAGCTAGGTAACTGGACCAAAGAAGAAGGTCTGAGTGGGACCAAAAGCTGACTGGATACTTAGCTGGGGAACATAAGTCTGAGAATCCCACCACACCTTGGAGACTGGCATGACTCTCAACCGAGGGGTGTGAGGAATAGCAAGCCCAGCAGTTTCATTATTTGAATTCTGTTTCCCGTCTCAGTGAGGTCAGTGAATCTGGCTGCATGATGTGCACAAAGCCCATAACCTCTTGAGTGTAGACTTCTGACAAGTTCTGGGTTTCAGCTTTGGCATACCCATTATTTCAGATGATTCCATCCAGATGTAGCCAACGTTTTGCCTTAAGGAAAACATTAAAAAATAACAATACTTAACATTTATTGCACATGTTCTGGAAGTCAGTCAATATCATAGGCATTTTACATGAGTTACCTCATTCAATCTTCACAAAAATTGCTATTAAATACCACTAACCCCATTTTACAAATGAGGAAACGAAATTTAAGAGCATAAAGTTGGTGCTGTCAACCACTATGCTTGGACTATTCAATTTAACAATGTGCCAGCCACCACTATGCCCCATGGAAAAACAAAAGTAGGTTAAAGCATGGATTTTGTGCCACTCATGGGATCCCTGGGAAGGCAGACCTTGTATTTACGAATTGATTATAAACATGATATACGATGTTGTGAAGTTCTAAATGGAATGCAATTAAGTGCTAAAATGAATGGTATAGACCCCTGGCTCTCAAATTGTGGTCCACAGACCAGCAACATCAGCATCACCTGAGAACTTGTTAGACATGCAAATTCTCAGACCCCATCTCAGACCTACTGAATCAGAAACTCAGCCTGGAGTGCACTGCTCTGTTTTAACAAACTTTCCAGGTGATTCTGTTACGCACTAAAATGTGGGAACTACTGGTAGACCATAGGTGTTAAGGGCAGTGTATTAGTTTCCTAGGACTGCCATAAAAAATGGCCACAAATTGGGTAGCTTAAAACAACAGAAATTTATTTCCTTACTATTCAGGAGGCCAGAAGTCTCAAATCAAAGTGTTGGAAGAGTTGGTTCCTTCTGAGGGTTCTGAGGGAGAAATTGGTCTCCTGGCTCTTTCCCAGCTTCAGGAGTTTCCTTGGCAATCCTTGGCACTCCTTGACTTGTAGCTGCATCGCCCCAATCTCTGCCTCTGTTTTCACATGGCTGCTTCTCTGTGTCTCTCTGTATATCCTTTCCTCTTCTTATAAGGACGCCAGTCATTGGATTCAGGGCCCACTCTACAGCAGTATGCTCTTATCTTAACTAATTACATCTGCACAGATCCTATTTCCAAATAAGGTTGCATTCTGAGGTTCCAGGTAGACATGAATTTTGAAGGGCACTATTCAACCTACTACAGACAATTAAGATGAATAGAGTCAGGGTAAGTGGAACTCAAGCTTTAGGAATGATCTGAGTGGATGAAATAAATGACATAATGGGACTGGTGTGGGTCATTGTAGGAGTGAAGGCTAGTGAACAAGCATAGACTAGTTTGACTGGAGGGGACCATGATGTTGGGGCATGGATTGGGTTGAAATTAAAACATATATTGATGTGATAATATACTAACATAAATAAAAACTAGCAACCTATTGCCTTTATTCTCTAATATAACCAAACTATATTTGTTTAAAACTGTTTGCCAATGAAGAGTTTATAGTAAAAATCATTCATGATATTGTTCTAATTTCCATGCTATTTTTTAAAATTAGAATTGTTGGGATCTTTACTTTGACCTCTCACTAGCTACATAATGCCCCTGTCTGAGTCATGATTTGACGTAGGGAACTGCATCAAATCCTTTCCATGACTTTCCCATTAACATTCACGGTGATAAATCACCTCAGCTTCTGCTGAATTCAAGACTTCCCACCTCTTATAATACTGTCTGAAGTTTTAAAATACCACTATTTCTATTATCAAGCATGTCACAAAAAATTTATTGGAATGCCACATTTGATTAGGTCAAACTTAATCCTTCAGGCTGGACGAGAGGAAACACTGCTCTGCTGAAACGCCTGGTTCAAATCTTGGCTTTGTATTTTAAATAACTTTCTGTGCCTCAGTTAATATCTCTGTAAAATGGGGATAATGATAGCGATGCTGACAGCATTCAAGTAAATTAATATGCAGTTAGCATGGTTCATGCTATGCATGTGATAATTCTCATTTTTATGAATAAAATTAATGTTGTTAATGCTCGCAACGGGTGACAATTCAGGTTTTAACAACTCATCCCATTAAATGGAGGTGAAATGCAATGGGGACAGTGTAGAGAGGGTTTATACCTAGCACGCCACCTGACCTAAACCACTTCCTTGGGTCCTGTCTGTTCTCTGTAGCCTCTCTCCTCTTGTTGGAGTGCCTAATAGGACCCACTATACTGATAGAGCCCGCAGTGCTTGGCCAGTAGCCGGGGTGGACACTTACTGCCAGCCTACCTTCTCTTCCATTCTTCCTTGTTGAACCCAGACTATCTTACGGTTGAAGTCCCCCCAGTCCCTCTGCAGGTACCACCAGTAGCTACATGATATCAGCCACAGGGAGAGCAGGCCAGTGGTGGGTGCTCACAGCCCCAGGGGTCTACATGGGTGTCGCACATTATCTACCAGGAGGTCAGTGTCAGAGATGCCCTTCTGGTGAGATCCTCAACTGCTCTGGCAAAGGCCGCACAAGAGGCAGGAGTTTTGAGGGGGCTGATGGACAGGAACACTGATGAACCAGAATTTATGCTGGCAGAGGCCTGGAACAGGTCCTAGAGCTCTCCTGGTTGTGCCAAGCATTTAACTCCTTTGTTGGTGAATTGTGGGGAGGGTAGAGGGTTGAGACCTTGGGGAAACTGTTGCAGTATTTAACAATGGGACGAGCTATTCTAGTGAGTCCTGGCTGAATCTCAGCCCTGGGTGTGGAGAAGATGCTGCTATGCCAATAAGGCAAAGCCAGTCTCTCAAGGCCTCGAGTTCTAGCCGGTGGGGCTGCAATTCTTCCAGCAGGCACCGGGGAGTCATTGCTGGCAGCCCGCTTCAGTCTTTGATTCAAGTGAAACAATTCTAAGCCAGGACTTCACTGAAAAAAGATGTAGCTATTTTTTTGCCAGGAAGGATTTTGCTTCAAAACATTCTTGCTTGTTTGGTGTTTCCTCTGTTTATCTGTTGGCACCACTCTTTTGGAGGTTAACGTGAGTTCTAGAGAGAGGAGAACGGATCACAATATTTAAGCCTTTGCAGATGCAAGTCTTTTCTTGATAATGACTTGGGACTCAACAAGTCATTAAATATTCCCCAACGAATGCTTTGCAGGTGGCTTTTTTTTTTTTTTTAAGAAGGAAGCTAGGAAAAAACAAATAAGAATGATCCTTAATCTTAGGTAAATATCTTCCCAGTTTTGGAGAGACATAATCAGTCTTGATGCTAGTCATTGTCCCCTGTACTGAAAATGCTGGCTTCTCATTTGAACATTGGGCGTCAACATAAACACAGAAGTTGCTTGATTGACACCAGCTCTCCTTCCTCAGTCACTGTCTCTGGCTGTGCCCCTTTCCCTGCCGTAGTCTGCAAAGTTGGACATGGGAAGAATTTTATGAAGAGCTTATTTCTCAGAAGTCCAGGGCAAGCCTGAAATTTCTATTGGAAGTTATTTTTACCCCCACGTGCTCCACCAAATAGCAAATGAAATGTTAAAGAGTGGAGGTTGTGCATTTTATTAGAGCAGTTAACAGCCTAGGTTTCTGAATCAGTCTGGGCTTGAATCCTGCTTTTTATGAGAGAAACTAAGAAAAAAGAATAATTCCTAATCTTAGGTAAGTAACTTTTCCAGTTTTGGAGAGACACAGAGGTCAGTCTTGCTGCCGCTAATGTAGCATCCTGTATGGCTTTGGGAACGTGGGTAAGTAATTTCACCACTCTACTTGTCAGTTCCCCATCTGTAAAATGGGGATAAAATGGTTGTTTGACAGTGCTTTTATGAGGATAAAAAATTTAATATAATTATCTGTAGCCTAGCAAAAGTTTTTTTTTTTTTTTTTTGCTGTTATTTGGCTAGAGAGCCTTAAAACAGTTTACACCCATTTTACAACTTAGGAACCACTGTATGTATGTGCATCTGCAATGGTGTATCAGTGGGGGCCAATCAGGAGACAGCAGTCATACAGTAATTTGAACAAGGAAAGTTTAATATAAAGGATTATTAACTATTGCAGGGGATTGTAGTAGTGAGGGATTGCTAGTAAGAGTAAAGAGAGCTGGAAAGAAGACAGGAATATTAGATACAAGGAACAGCCATTACCCCTAGGGCTGAGATAGTGTTTGAGGAAGAGCCTCCCTGTACCTCCAGGCTGAGACCCAGACCTTGTTGGAGAGGACACAGCTGTGACTCACGGAATGGCAGAGAAGTAACTGTGCTGGCAGAACTTGCTAGAAATCTACCCTCTGGAACTTGTAGGCAATGTACCCTCTCTGGTGCTGGGGAAAGCTGTCACAGAGAGATGTCTCCCTGGAGGCATTCTGCCGTGGAACCTACCAAGTGCTACTGATGGCTGTGTACTACAGAAGGCTCGTGTTCAGGCAGCTGCCTACTCTGCAGGAGCTGGGAACTGGGGAAGCTGATGCGCTGCGGGAGCTGGACACTAGAAAATCTGTGCATGCCATAGAAGCCAGATGCTGGAGAAGCAGGCTGCATAGCAGGAGCTGGGTGTGTGGAAGCCACCTGAACTGCAGAAGCCTGCCCATGGGAACCAGGAAGAAAAACCCCTTTCTGCTCATGTGTCTCTTTGGCGCCCTCTACTGACAAAGTGTAACATCATACCAGTTGGCAAATGAAAATTATTTAAAGGACCCAACTTAATTTTCACCAAGCAGGTAACAAAGGGTGACTTTTGGAGCAGAAAGGCAATAAATTGATAACTGGTATAAATGGTGAAGGAACAAATCCTTAATTCTGAGTATCTGTCATCATGCTGAAAATCTCTGCTCCCCTGGCATGAGATCTCTTTTGAGTAATCCACAATAGTAACTAATGCTCAGCATCCCCTACTAAATACTTCCTTTTCCTTTTTGTGCTTAAGCTTACAATTTTAAGTGATGTCTTCTCTTTGTAAGGTAATATGTATTGGAGACTATTGGTGTAATCCCTCATGAGAATAAGCCCCAATAGTAACAAGATATGGTTGGTGCCACAATTAATAAATTGATTAAGCCAGGAAAAGAGAGAATTGTTTTGCTGTCTTATTTAATTAGAGAGGAGATTCTTTCAGGATTGACTTGGTTTGAGGGACAAACAATAGGGTAGTTTTAGCCTACATGTATTTTTGTAATCTGATAATAGCCTTTCTAACCTAATGCATTCTTTTTGTTTTTGTCTTTGTTCTGCATTGTTTTGAATGAATTAAAGGCATTAAATAGGAAATAGAGGCAAATTAAATTTATTCTTTGGATGATGTGGAGCCAGTGAGGATTTTGAGTGGAACTGTGATGGGACTGGAGAAGTTCTATTGGAAGGTCAACACAGTACCTGGCTCATAGCAAATGCTTAGTAAATGATGGCTACTTGGACTGTTGCTGTTATGGCTCTCCTCTGTGTCATCTGCATGATAAGCGGTCAACCTCTCTGAGGTCACAAAAGAGCCCATGCAGAAATAATCAGAAGCAAAACCAGCCTAATTTTTTTGCAGCATCAACTAAATATGACTAGATAGAAGAGGGGGAGGGTGCAGTTGGTTGGTCCAGGCTCTGCCTTAAGCCTGTAGAGCTCACTTAGGAGTCTAATTAGACCAGAAAGACCTTGTCTATTGACCCAGGAGTAGAGGTGGAAAGAAAGGGCATGACTAATTTAATGCCTGAAAATGAGGGAGAGAGGGACAAATGCCACACAAGGTCAGTGAGCAGCTATGAGCATCTTTTCCTCTCTTTTCTCTCAAGTAACTTTAATAGGCTTCCAGGCGAAGTTTCTAAAGGAAGGAACATCAATGTGCCTTTATTTTCTACAAGTTTTTATTGAATGTCTCCTATGTATGAGGTGCTGTGTGAGGTGCACAGGTGGAGATCCTATAGCTCTTTGGTCAGAGTTTGAGGTCTTGAAGGAGTGCCAGGAGACGCACAGAGTGACTCATGTCAAGGTGTATGTGATAGATGTCATTACAGTGTAACTGGCATCTGATCCCACCAGTCCATGGAAAAACCTTCATACTCATCCATGACCTTTTTGTGGCTTAATCCAAAGGATGATTGCCTGCCCTTGTTTAACTTCTCAACAGTCTCTCCTTTAAATTCTCTTTTCTTGGCTTGCATGGTGTCACCTCTGGGTGTTCCTTCTACATCTCAGGCTTCCTCTTTCCTGTCTTCTTTCTGAAACTTTCCTCTTGTGTATCCTTCAGCTATTCGTATTCATCATGGCCCTCATATGTGCTCATGCTATACACTTTATCTGGGTTTATTTAATCTTTTTACAGTGCCGTGATTACCTATAGGTTTACCTACAGATGATGATACCCAAACTGAGAACTTAAGCCCAGGTTATTCTTTTCAACTCCAGAACTGCTTATCTAACTGTTGGTGAATTGGACATCATGCCTTGCACATCTCACAGGCATTTCATATTCAACCCATTCCAAGTTGCTTCTACCCAAGTGTTTCCCATCTCAGTAAGTGGTGCTCCTATCCAAACAATTGTCCAAGCCAGAAACCTGAGCATCATCCTTGACTCTCATCCCCTACCTTCACCCAATCAGTGGCTAATCCAGGTTGATTCTACCTTCTTAATAGCTCTCAAGTCGGTCTACTTTTTCTATCATCATAGAACTGTATTAGTGGAGGCCACCTTCATCTTTACTACAACAGCTTGGTTTCTTAACTCACACTCTTTGCAGAAAGGTCTCACCATTTACAGATAGGATTGTGTATGCCTCTACAAGTCTTCAGTAGCTCTCCACTGTCCTCAGGATCAAGACTTAGCTCTTTCATATGGTCCTCAAGCCTCTTTATGAGCTGATCTGTTTCCCTTTCCAGCTTTTTCTCTCACCACTCCAGCACCTCTTTGAATTCTCTGCTCCATCTATATTGAACCATATGCAGTTTCTTGAATATACTATTCTCTGCACTGAAAACTGGTGCTCTATTTCTCTGCTTCTTCATTTAGATAACTCTCCTAAAGGACTCAACTTAGGTGTATTTATGTCGTTTCCTCCAGGCAGTCTTGGCCCCCAGACTTGATGGGATCACATATGTGGATCCCATAACACCCTGTGTTTACCATTGTCATATTCCTTACTACCTATTGACTGTCCACCCTGTTCTGACTCTCTATCTTGGTTATTTCTATGATCCCAGTGCTTAACATAGCATCTGGCATATGGATCGCCTCTCAGAAATTATTTGCTTATATGTGAATCAACAAATGCTACAAAGAACTCTGGGTGTGCAGAGTTGAGAGCTGTAATCAGGTAGGATTTCATGTAGTCATCTGGTCCTGAGGTTGTGGGGAGTATTGGAATAGCCAGCAATTAGGAGAGAACATTCAATGTGGCAGAAATGGCTTGAACTATGGTGCAAAGGTGAGGAAATCCAAGATGTGACTGGAGCATGCTTATCTAGAGGGGAAGAATGGGATGCGATTCTGGAAGGGTGGGTTTTGGTTGAGGCCTTGAGAACCAGGCTAAGAAGCTCGTTAGGTAATGAGGACCCAATGAAAGGGTTGGAGTATGTTTGAGATGGTCAAAGAGGTGCTGTAATAATATTAACCTGGCATGCAGTATTCCGGATGGATTGGAGCAGGGAGAGTCTAAAGAGAGAAAGAGGTAAGAGGATATTGTGTTGAGTGTCTCATGGAGGTGAGCAGGAGGTGGGTAGGGTAGTGGCAAAGGGAAGAGAAAAGTGGGGACAGATGTGAGATAAGGAAGCTCAGAGTAGATACCTTAGATTTTAAGAGTGTAGAAAGAGGGCCTCGGGCTCAGAATAAAGTGAAGTTGTGCTGGAGGCTTGAAATAAATGTGAATGGTTTAGAAGAGTTGCAGTTGGAACTACAATTTGGAGTCAAGGTAAACATGTCCGTGTGGTCTGCTGGTGAATAAGGATATCCATGTATTGCCAAGAGCAGTGAGGACCCAGCTGAGCTGGCCCAGCATGTCCTAGTGGTAGATCCAGCTGGGCAGGTTTTGTCTCTGTCCTGCAGTGTTCTGCTCAGAGAGCAGGGAAAGAAGTAGAGGTTCAAAGGGAAGGGAGCAGGTCCTTTCTTCATGAGTCTTGTAAGCTTGGACAATCCCTAAGGAATGATAATTTTCAGATTTGCTCAAGCAAAATATTTTTATACTTGGATAGCTATGAAAATTGGGTCGTTTCATCATTTCCTCTTGTGACCAGCAAGGCACCTGTGTGGGAATCGAGATAATGGCTTTGTGATGATAAACAGCAGAGCTACTGCTGGAATCGAGGACAGCATGGGGTTCATGTCCAACAACTGGACCAAATCTTTTGGTTCCCATAATTGCATTATTTGACAGTGTCCTATCTAGTCCACATTTTCCAGATGAGATCTTGGTTCTATATTTAGCGTTCCTTTTGTAGCAGATTACGTCATCCAATGTAACCAGCCAGCAGTGACCTTTTCCTATTCAGAGGATTCTGCCAGCTCCGGGCAGGTGAGCACTGTGGAGCAGTGGGATGGAAAGTGGGTGTGACCGTCTTCCCTGAGAGGCCTGCAGAGTGTGCCTCTCTTAACTGCACCTGTACCCAGAGTTGCCAGGTTATTTATATCTGAGGCTCAGTATGGTGCAATCCTGCCAGTTTTTGTACCTATTCTCCTAGACGTTGGATTGGTCTTGTGTACTATGTCCTGGTTGGGAGTGAGAAGGAAGACAGCCAACTGCTAAGGCTCTATTTCCCTCCCCACCTAGAGAGTTGAAAACCATCTTAATCCTTCTGCACCTGCCTTATAGATCAAATACTCCAAAGGGACAAGTGATTGACAATTGCTATCTTCAAATGAAAGAAGAGTTGAGCAATAGTTTTGTCATTGAACTTCCATTTCAGCATCCTATTGTGGCTTGTTATCTTGAATCTTGGTTCTAATAATTCTGGAATTAATGGCTTCTTGGGATCATAAATGTTGATCATGGGCTTTCTTAACAACTGTGACCTCCCTCAGGACCAGTCTGGTTTGCAGAATCTTTAAGAAACTTAACTGTCCTCATTATGCTCACTGGTACCAAAGGAATGGGTGATGTTTGGTCTCTAGTTCATCTCAAAAGATAAGTACGGACTGAGTTTTAGATAGCAATCTGGAGAATGACATAAACGATGTCTTTCACAGTCCTGAGGTGCTTCAGTCCCCTTCCTTCACCATGTCAACACACATCCTATTTCAATCAATCAGAGGGGCAATTATCAAAAGATATAGGAACTCATTCTATAAATGTAACCCTTTGCCTTAATTCAAGGGCATCTGTCCTTAGGGACACTCTTTCTTGTGGGTTCTTGATATTATGTGGTGTAGCCCAGCTATTAGTGTTAGAAAAGATGGTAGAACTGGCTTCAGAATGGACTGGAACAAGAGTTTGAAGTGTTATTAGGATCCACTGATCCTTTCTTTTTTTCTTCTGTCATCTCAACTTCTCTGTGTTCATTTGATTCTCTCCAAATATGTTTTTTCTTTAAGGTAGTAAATGAAAGTTCAGATTTAAATAATTCAAGGTTGGTTACCTTGAGGAAAGAGAGAAGCCCTTGGCCCCACCCTCTCCCCTTCAGTATATAAACATATCAGGGAAGGACTTTCATTGGCCTCCTTGAATCATATGATTGTGCCTGGGGTCAATCAAGGACCACGTGCCTCTCCCCTTTGGCCAGAGAGACAGGTATTTCATAAAGGGAGAGAGTAAGGGGAAGCATAATGGGAAGACAAGCAGCCTTTACTTGGTGGAAAGAGTAGCAATAGGGAACATCCACCTTTGTTTAAGATTTTACTGCTCCCTTAATATCATTGTTCTCCTAAGGAATAGATAAAAGATGCAGGATTCTGCCTGATTAAGTGACTGGGGAAAGAAAACAGTTTCAAAAGTAGAGATGCTGTCTAAACCTACCTTTCTCTGCCTACCTTTCTCTTCAGTCATCTGCTCTGACTTTTAAACAAAATTGAATAACTTCTCCTTATGGGAAGACAGAGAAATGATTTTTTCCCATTATATTTGATTGAGTGTCATACTCTTCTGTCTTAAGGGAATATTGCAGTGAAACATGTTTTGTCTTCAGGGCAAAGGAATCACCCCAGGTGTCAAATGGGAAGTTGCAGGGTTGTAATCTTGCTGCCATGAATAGCAAGATGGGATTACCCATCTTGGGTAATCCCAGCAAGATGGGATGCTTCCTGGTTCACTTTTGATGAGAGAAAGTCCACGCTGACTTCTCTCTCCTGGTTATTTGGACTGTAGGTGGTGAAGTGGATTAGGCAGATGATAGATGAGGAATGTGACAGTCCCCAAGCCAGTGGTGGCCCATGTTATCCTTATAAAGTGATAGAAGGCTGCAGGATTTGAAGGCACTGCCTAAATTCCATTCACAACTCTTGACTTGTGTGTTATTTTGAGTCACACACTATTGTCCTCCTGTACCTATAAGAAATACAGAGGTTTAAAAATTCTAATGTTTATGATGCAGTTTCAGATGTCTAGATGAGTATCCCAATAAGACATTACAACTAGCACAAAATGTTGGAAATGATTTAATTAGAGTTGGTTGTATGTTACTTTAAATGAACCTTTACTGAGATAAAGATCATGGTGATGATTGATGACAATGACGATTTTGATAGTTGTTATGGAAATTAGCATTACTCGTACTCTCTACCATTTTTTCAGAGTGATAAGTACCCTAACAAGTATGATCCCTGTGGCAGCCATGAGAATGTGCCTCTTGGATCTCTAGCTGCAAAAAATGCGATTGACAAATGGCCCCAGCTGCTGTGCTCTGAGATTATCAATGCCTTCTTGCCAAAACATGCTTCCCACAGGCTGCTCCCAGCCAATGACTGAGAGTGACAGGGGTACTAAGGAGGCCCACTCCTGGGAGACAGTGGACACTTGATGGCCTTGCTGAACTTTTCTTAGAACTTTAGTCTAAGACTCTACCTCTCAACCTTCCTTCCTTTCCACTCGTCTTCACTTGGGATCAGACCTGCATCATAGTCTGATGGCTTTCCCAGATTCTCCTAGGTACTTCCCCATTTTGTTTCATGGTTGTTTTCCCCAATAAATTCACTTCTTACAAATTGTGGTAAAATATACACAACATAAAATTTGCCATTTAAACAGTTATAAGTGCACAATTTCATGGCATTATATTCACAATGTTGTGCAACCTTCATCGCTATCTAATTTTTTTCTTTACTCCAAACAGAAACTCTTTTCACATTAAGCAGCATTCCCCATCTGAATAAATTTATTACACAGTTAATTCTGAGTTGGTATTTACTTCTAAGAGGACCTTGACTAATAATCTCGTTTAATCTTCATGACAGTTGTTCAAGGTAGATATTATCCTCTTATTTTAGAGGAGGAAACTGAGGCTTGGGTGTTAACTAACTTGCACCAAATCATATAGCTAGTAAATGTTTGAGTCAGAACTCAAACCCAGATCTGTGTGACTCCAAAGCTCGTGCTCTTAAATACTACCCTTTGATAACATTTGATTTGTGTCAACATGAGCCTCAGAAAACCAAAGATGATCACCCAAACCAAAGGACCACAATTGGGAGAAGGCAAACGGGATCATCTGGGAATATGCTTCTATGACCTGAGAGGTTCTGTACAGAATTAAGCCTCCAGAAACAATGGTCCTCCTACCCCACCCTGTACCAGCTTACACTGTGCCTTCCTCACAGCTATGGATTACATTCTAGTGGCATGGTGCTAAGTCCTTCACATACATTACTTCATTTAGTCCATATAAAAACCATAAGAAGTACAATTGTCTTTCCCATTTTACAGATCAAGAAACTGAGGTAAAGTGAACATCTGTTTATCAGGAAGGAAATAATTTATTGGTGTGTTTCTTGGAGCTTGGAAGGGCAAGGCAGAATAGAGATACTTAATTAATGAGTTACTTTTTTTCCCTTTTTTTTTTTTTGTGAGGAAGATTGTCGCTGAGCTAACATCTGTGCCAGTCTTCTCTATTTTGTATGTGGGATGCCACCACAACATGGCTTGATGAGTGGTGTGTAGGTCTGTGACCAGGATCGGAACCTGTGAACCCTGGGCTGCCAAAGTGGTGCACACAAAGTTAACCACCAGGCCAGCCCCACTTTCCCCCCTATTTTTATCACTATAAAGTAAATAGTGATGGCTTAACCAAACTATGGTTAAAAACAATCCAATAGTGCATAATGACTTATAGTGAAAAGCAATAATCTCCCATTCCACCCTTAGTGTCAGTCTTTAGAGAAGACTTTGTTCCACTGTCATATTTGTCAAAGACATTCAAAGCATTATCAATACTGTCCCTCTCCCTCCTCTCACATTATTTGGTGATTACACCTGCATCGTCACAGCTAACTCATTGAGAACTGCCTTGGAGACTTCTCTAAAGACCTCCTTTCTCGCTTGGATGTAAGAAATACTGTCGATTTTCATTATTGTGATAGTCATGTTCTATAAAGTTGCCCTGACACTGAAGGAGTGAATCCTGAGTCATTGTCCCTAGGAGAAGAACAGGGTAAGGCTCCTGTGAGATTCTAGACACAACACTTTCATCAATTCATCAATACATAATCTTATTTTATGTATGTTCTTGTTTAAAGATGCCTTATTTAATAATATTGTTGATAATGTTGCTCATGACCAAGAGCACTGTCACTCATGCTTCAGCAAAACGTAACACCCATTTTCCCTGTAAGGCACAAAACAGTCTTCTTGTGCTTAGGAACACTAAACAGCACTTCAGCACTAGGCTTGGGGGATATTTTAAATGATGAAATCACCAACAAAAGTCACAAAAATGTGAAAAATGTGGCACTAAGTAGACTGTGAAAAGGACACTTGTCTCCAGGATAAGAGCTGAATCAAGAAAGTGGAGTTGTTCCATGTTTAACCTCTTGTCAGACACGTTCCTTGGGCCGCTCAAATTTTTTTGCCTCTGAGCATGTCTGTGAATGACTGAAAGGTCATTCTACAATTTGTCTCACTAAAAATGAATGAAATGCACAACAGTATAAAGTTCTGTGGGAGATCCAGGAGATTTTTTAGGCTATGATTATTCCCGTGGTTAAGGTCACAGGATCTGGTGTCAGGCAGGCCTGGACTCATCCCTGGTGGTGTGCCCTTGAGCAAGACACTTTTCTCTGCCTCAGTTTTCCTCATCTGGAACATGGGGATAAGAGTCGGTGCTATCACATGGATTGGTTTTAAGGATTAAATGATAGTGTTTATAAAGGGTTTAGTTTAATGCCTCAAGATGTATTAAGTGCTCAGTAAATATCAGTTATTGATTTTATTATCTCCTTGGATTGATAAAATACATGGACATAGGGAACCATTAAATCACAGGAGAGTCCACTCTAAGATTCAGGGCCTAACGAAGAACTCAAAAAGGAAAGAGATTATGTAGGCAGAGACATTTGGGGAAGGGTTGCTGGAGGAGGAAGCACTGGATGGGTTTTGAGGGACACTTGAGATTTTCCTGGAGTGGAGAGGAGTCCAGGAGATGCTAATGGTGTCAGTAGAGGCACAAAGGCAAGCTTGTGCCTGGCACATCTGGGAGACATGCAAGAGGATGGCTAGCCCGTTATTTAGGACAGTGAGGGGAACACACCAGGCAAGTGGGGTTGGAACACAGTTAGGCCGAGACTCACAGGTCATTCATCGGGTGGAGGCGTGAGACCTGCTCCCGAGGAAATGAGAAGCTGGTGAGCTGGTTTAGGCACCACTAGAAAAACTCACAAGTTATTTCCTTTGACCTAACAGTACAGTGTGATTTTCATCTCTTCAGAACTGGAAGAGGGTTTTCTCTTAAAACGCTCTTGTTTTTCAAGTTACAATCTGGATAAGGAGTGACCAGCATATTTCAAAGGAATGATTCAGCTGTCTCAAGGATTCTTTTCTCTTCCTTCCTCTGAGACACTGTGGTTTCACTTTGCAGGCTTAGAAGCAGGTACAGAAATAGTTAGGCTCATGTGAATCATGTTCAAGGCCAACCAGCCGCTATCTGCACGAAGACACTCGTGCTTATGGCTATTTTTGAGCTCTGGGCATATTCCTGCTTTTCCTGAGTTTGTCAGCACTCAACCTTCAGTTCCTGGGATTCACACACTTATCACTCAAAGCGTTGGATGTGCATCCATCAGCCCCCCTTTATAGAAATTCTCCTTCAGTCTTGGCTGCTTGCAGTACACTGGGGGGTGGGATCATTGAAATGGGGGCATCTATTGATGATGTTGGAGTGTACTTTTCCTATTCCTTTGTGTACTTTATGTATGGATCCTTTTTCATGTTGGCTCATGCTACCCATCAAGTCTCTGGTAGTGTCATCTGTCACTGCAAAAGGCCAGTATGTGCACAGATTTTTTTTCCTGTTTTTCAGAGGTTTGTTTGTTTCTTTCGGGTCAGTGAGAGGGAGTGCAAGTCTGAGGAGCGAATGCCTCCCATACATCACTTACATCCACTTCTCCCAGGACTATGGGATCGTAAGCCTTAAAAGGAAGTGAAGAGATCTTTAGTTTATCTTTCTGCCTCCACTGGGATTAGCTAGAGGGAACCCATGAAACAGTGCTGGGCCGAGTATCTGCTCACCACCACACCAGGCTCTCTGCTGGGGGTGTGGCGAAGCACAAGACTTAACGAACTAAGTCCTCGCTCTCTGATGAGTGGTGGAAAACTGTAAACCATCTAAATAAATAATCACAGTAGTGGATAGTAAGTGGTTTAATAGAATGGAGTATAGTGGAGGTGACAGCCCAATCCCCATTCCATCAATGTATTAAGATTTTTTTTCTTTTTTGCCATTGTGGTGGTATAAAACATTTTTCATGCATTTTTTTCTTACTACACATTTTTACTCATAATGATTATAGCATATTTTTCTATTAACTAGAAATTTTCTCACTTGTCAGCTAATTTATCTGGGATTTTTTCTGGCCAATTTTTTCCCCCAACTTTATTGAGGTATATAATTGACAGATAAAAATTGTATACAGTTAAGGTGTATGACATATTTTGATACAGCACATACACATTGTGAAACATTCTTTGTAAATTAGCTGAGCATACCTCCATTTTTCATATTCTGACAATCATAAGTTAGAAAACAGATCTGTTTTCTTCACTCTGTTCCTTTAGCATTAAGTATGAATGAAATTTAGGTCATTCTAGAATTTTCCTCACTAATAATTCTGTGAATTTGGGCAGAATTTTATCTCCTGCCACCTCAGGTGACTTTTCCTCATGGTGGCTCAGTGTAGGTGACTTGACAAGTGTTATCCCTGTTAATGGAGGGGAAAGTAAAAGTACAAACTGATCAGTCTCTATCCCAGTGCTCTGCACACAGGGTCAGGGCGAGGGTTGATGAGAATTTGTTAAAACTCTCATCTGCATCTCACAGGAGAGAGTGGTCATAAGAAGCCAAGCTTGGAGATGAGAACAACCCGGTTTGGAACTTTTCTTCTGACTCTCACCACGTCTATAGCATGTGGTCGATTGCTCAGCTTGTCTAAGGTTCTGTTTTCTCATCTATAAAATAGAATAACGATACCTCCTTTGTACATCTACTTTGAGGATTAAATATCAAAAGTAATCAAAGCATTTAATACAATGACAGGGCACAGTAAATACTCAATTAAAAGTAGTTCTTAGTCTTGTTAGGAAACATAGGTCTTCTGATTCCCGGTTCTGTGTCTCATCCTCTAGACCCTGCTGCCTCCCTCCCTTTGTTCATGGTTGTCCCTGTGACATGGAGGATGCTTTTATGAGGAGCTTTGGTTTTAGGTTACCATTTTGCAACAGGCAGCAGAACCTGGCAATTATGAGAATGAGCTCTGGAGTTCAGCTGATCTGTTTTTCTTGTGGTACGATGTTGGCCAAGTCACAACATCCACGAGCTTCTGTTTATTTGGTAGGGACATAGTGCTTATCTCACAGGGTTTTATAAGTATTAAGTGAGATAAAGACAAAAGTGCTGGGCACCCGCCTATGCACATTCTACGTGCTGGGGGAAAGGTAGCTGTGGTTAGTATTTCTGCCAATATCATCTTTTCTCAACCTCTATTTACCTTTCCTTGGCTGCCATGGGAAGACAATACTAATTTCCTTTCAGGCTTATGTAAAACAGGGAGCAAGCTTTGGATCAATTCTCATGGGCAGCAATAAGAGGACACCAACCAGAGTTTCAAATTCAGACGTACTAAGGCCGTTCTGTCGTGTATCCTGCCCACTCCTCCCCAGAGGGCCTGTTACTGCCTCCTCTGCACCTTCTCATCCCCTGGACCCAGTAAGGCCCTCCCCCGCGGGGAGGAACGTTTTGTACAAAAAAACCACAACATCACATTCTTCTGTCCTGTGGCAATTTCACCCACTGCCAGGTGCTACCTGGCATGTGGCTTTGATTGACAAGATTACTAATCCATTGTAATCATATTTTCATAATTAGTCCCTGTGAGGCCTGGCTGGCTGCTCTTGCCCAGGTAAACTCCTGCCTGCTGCTGAATGTTTTCACCAACTGTCACCTCCCCAGGAGGGAGCTGTCGGTCTAGCACCCACAGCTGTTACTAAGAATTGCTTCTGTGTTCTTCCCCATCTTCTCTTTTTGGTGGTTGGCTGCTAGGAATCCTTGCTTGATTAAAAGTTACAATTATTGACTCCAGACCCAAACAGATACCAAAAATGGCTTTAGTTTTTCCATCTTTCTGATCACACACTGCCCATTCCTCTTCTGTGGCTCCTTCCCTTACAGCTTCCCTGCCCGCCTTCCCCAAAATCCCTGCAGCAAGGGCGAGGGGAAACTTCAAAGGCATTTCTGAATAAAAGAACACACGGCGGGACATCAATTATTTACCAGGCAAAGTTTTGGCAGGCACAGGAGCCTTTCCCTGTTTGTCTTGCTGAAGACGGCATGAGGAGCACTTTTGAAGGTGCACTTTGTCCACTCGCACTGACCGCTTTGGCTGCTAAGGGTTGGTGACCCCTGGACCCTTCCCCTGCACTCTGACCCTGCCAAGAATGAGCAAACGGTAACCGGGGTGACTGTTGCTTGTTGAGCCCTTGCTGTAGGCCAGGTACCATGCTAAGGGCTTTTATTCTTCATCTTGTTAATGCTTGCAGCACCTTAGGAAGTAAATGCTAGCTGTCTTTTTCTTGTTACGGATGGATGAGGAGCCAAGGTACAGACAAGTTAGCTGACTTGCTCAGGGCCCCTCAGCTAGAAGGCAGCACATCTAGGACTCAGAGCTGGGTGTGGTGTCTCCAGAGCTGGTGGTTGTAACCACCATACTCCACTCTGTGTTGAGTGTGAACTAGAGATACCAGGAACCAGCATGACCCGGAGGAGGTGGCAGTCTTAGAGGAGAGGGAGTCAGAAGTCTTCATGGAGGTGGCCTTGGGGACAGGGCAGGTTCTTAGTCCCTTTTTGGTAACTGGAGAAGTGGAGACGTTTCCTCTGAGCCCTGGGAAGGGCGAGAGGAGGAAATTGCTGCAGGACTAGCACAATGATTCATGGTTTCCGTCACCGGGCTCAGGTACCATCGAGTCCCCTGTTGGGCTTGTGTCCCCAGACTCAGCCTATGGCTCTCATGAAGTCATCTCCATAGTGAAAACCAGAGTACCCTGGCTCCTGCTCTCATCTACAAGACCCACTCAAGCATTTCTTGGAGTCTCCAGGTGTTTATACGGGCATATCAAGTCATCTTTACCCAGGGGATGGGAAGGAATTTATGGGCTTCTGTTAGGTTCCTTTATTTGCTAACCTTTATGGAGTGCTTGCTGAATGCCAGACACTCTGCTAAGGGTTTCACATACATGATCTCATTTAATCATCCCTTCACCCACTCTGGTAGGCAGACATTGTTATGCCCATTTTGCTGGTGAAGAAACTGAGGCTTGGCAAAGTTAAGAAACTTGGCCAATTAGATAGTAAATGGTGGAGCCAGAATTTGAACGTGGATAGAAGATCGTACTCTTAGCACCATTTGTTATAATGAATTGTGTATATGTGCATGTGACAGAGAGGGCAGAAGTGTGCACTGGCTTCTATGCCAACCTGCCAATGGATTCTAAAAGTTAATACCTTCCAAGTCCTGGGTGAGCACTGCCAGTTGAAGTTTGTACCCATTTGGGCTTCCAGTGAATGTGAGTTGGTACGCTGACCTCAAGAGGGCTTATCTTTGTCTGGTTAAGCACTTAGAGGGTTGAAAGTAAATTAAGAAGAAAATTGTCCTATGGATGCTAGGAAAATTGTTGGTTCCTCAGAGTGACCAAGGTCAAAATTCCCCCGGAAGATCTAACTACATCCTACCGGGCTGCCTATGCAAAACCATATGCAGCAGTGTATTTGCTTTGTCCGAAAAAAAAGTGTTGTCTCCTCAGTAGAGACCGCAGAGCTACAGCTCAGGGCATAGGAGTTGAGAAAACACGGATGTTAATATTACCTGAATTTCCTACTAAGGTGGAGAGCCCAGCAGGAACTACTTAGGAAATTAGGGTGGACAGGTGGCGCCAGGTTCTTAGCCCCGGTTTGGTTCTGAATACAGCATTTACTTGGTACTGTGTTCAGAGTACTTACTCAAACAGAACAATTTCCTTAGAGTTTCAAATGATTCCATAATTTGACCATGGAAATTTAGATGGCCTTCCCAAGCACCTAAAGTGTCACATTAACTTGAATTGTTTGCATCTATAGGCTGCTTCATCTGTGGTACAAGGGGAGTTGGTTAGTGGTAATTATCTAGCTTTGTTGCCTCTTGTCACCCTCCCTGCTTGCATAATTTGCCCCTGTGTATTTATGGGTGCACGAAGATGTGCCTATAAATAATCCCCTCACACTCTTGCTCTTGTCTTGACACTCCTCAGGGATGTCCGTCTTTTACCATTATCACCAGTGTCCTTGGTAAGAATTAAGCAAATTCAAACAAGTTCATCACGAATCTATTATGTTTGAGATGATGTACTAACATCCAGAGTCCCTAGCCTTATGGATGTTCCACTGAGGGGTGGCACACATTAAACACACGTATCCCTGAAGAAGAGGCTTTCTGCTGAGATGCCGACAGGTGCAAACACTTACCATTTGTAAGCAGGACTGTGTTCCCTGCCCAAAAGGTCCTGCCGCCTTACTAAGCTGCATAGTGTTGCCTGATCGCTAAGTCAACTCCATGTACCTCTTAAAACCACTCTTCCAGCTTCTGCCTGGCTCCAGGTTGCTCAGATACAAATCATGTCTAAGCCTGGGGTAGGTGTGAGGGGGTGGGGCTCAAGGGCACCAACCTCCTCTATTTGCCTGAGTTTTTTCCTCTAGGTTCCCTCACACATAATTTTTAAAGGCCATCCCAAACTCTTACGGACACGCCTAGAAGTTGGGTCTAAATTATGTGTTTATATATGTATGTATACACGTGCATGTGTAAAACACATACACATACATACGCACATGTGTATACATATGCTTACATACCATACTCTCTCTCTCACTCTTTTAAGATACTTTTGGGGGACTTTCTGTGAAAAGAGACTCTGAAAGATTAAGGACTATCCCATGTCGAAGAGGCAAAATGAGGCTTCAGATTGTGTGCTGCTCTACCTCAGAAGTGCTCCTGGGCTCCAGAGGGTTAGAGGAGTCAGCTCCTTTGGTACCATGATTCCTGAAGTATTAATGAGCTGTGTATGGAGACTCCATCACGGACGTACTATTAGTAAAACACGCACCTCAAATAGAAGTGGTCGGGTTTCTCATAGAGGTACATCCCCCATTCTGTCCGGAATGCTCTTCCCCCAGAACTTTCCACAGCTGTATCCTTCTAATTAGTTCTTAGCTCAGGTGTCACCTCTTCAGAGAGGCTTTCCTTTACCCTCCAACTAAAACCATTCCCTCATCCATTCTGCAATTTCTATCATTTTACTCTGTATCACTTTTAATGACCCTTATCATTATCTGAAATTAGCTCGTTTTGTTCGTTCATTGATTCATCTTCCTTCTTTCTCTCGGCACACCCCCCATCTCATTCCACACACTAGAAAGAAAGCTGCGAGTTCTTGTCAGTTTTGTTTCTACCGCCTGAAACAATACCTAGCAGGTAGTAAGGGCTTAATAAATATTTGTTGAGTGAATGAATGAATGCCCTTCCCCATTTATGTTTCCTAGATAACTGGATGGTACTGGGCATGCAGCATCTGTCATCTTGGACCAATCTCATCCCGCTTTAGGAGAAAATAACTGGCTCATTCAGGACGGCATCTACATTGGCTTTATGTTCTGTGCCGTGGAGCCACGCCTCTAAGCCCGAAATATTAACAGCCTGGGGAACTGGCCATCCCTGTTTTGTAGCTGCTTTAGCTGCACCGACTCTTGAGTTTGGGAATGTTGACCATTTCGCTCCTCATCTGCTCCTTTGTGGGGAGGAGCACCGATGCTGACGGAAATGCGTGGGAGTTCTTTGACTGCCTTCCAGGGGACAGGGCCTGGATTCCCCGAGAGCAGAAGCTTATGCAAGATGGCTGTGAATTCAGGGGCGACTCTGCCCCTAGCTGCCCTGTGCATGTGACAGGCAAACTAGTGACTGGGGCAGCAAGACATGGACTGTCGGAACTGGAAATGCGTCCTCGCAGACTTGAAGGCTGTCTTTTCTCTGTGTTTGAGAAACATCATGAAATTTCCTTTTTTTTTCTTTTTCCTCTGCTCACTGATCATGTTCGTAGTCCAGACGCTCAGCCATGCTGCCTTACAGAAGGTCTGAAGTTGCGTTACAAACTAAAACTTGACATGTTCTGCACTGGTGTGAAAATCAGATGAATCCCTGGGTTTAGGTTAACTTCTCTGAAGTAAGTTTATAGAGCAGAGATAATTCCTGAGTACTTTATAACTTACATAGATATTCCATATTCATTATTGCAGTGAATTCTTTAAAAACCCTGTGAGCACATGGTGATTTATTTTCTTTTTATCTCCATCTTAAGGATGAGGACACTGAGATTCAGAGAGGATGATTTTTCCAATGATAGGCAGCTAGAAAGAGGCAGGGCTGGAATTGAAACCCTGGTAACAAGATTCCATGACCACTGTTCTTTTTATTATGCCCCAGTTGCCTTCTAGAACTCAAATTGGAATATACAGTTTTAGAAGTTAGCCCATTAGGAAAGTGAAATTTTTGTAGTTTAATTTTGTAAGACATTTTAAAGGCACAAGCGAATAACTAGAAAAGCAACCTTTAGGGAGCTCTCTAAATGGGCCATGCAACAACTTGTGTGTTCATGTGTGTGTGTATGTGAATGTGTATGTGAGTGTGTGTGGTGGAGGGAAGTATGGGAAAGAGATTGCTTCTGGGTAGGTGTAGCGGGTTGGTTGTGGAGAGGAGGTTTCAGATTCAAGAAAATGTAGTAAAAGTTTTCTTGGTACTGTAATTCTCAATAGGCCCCAGGCTTGGACATCTTTGCCATTTCCTTCCTAAAATGTTTCATCCTGTCTACTGCTAATTTTATAATGGAATTATATATGTGATAATTACCTTTGAGGATTGAACAGTTCCTCAGTTTCATTTATATTAGCCAAAGTACCTCAACTCTATGAAACTATTCCATTACTCCCAAGGAAAACTCATTGCAGATTATATGTTTGTGGCTAGCGCTTTGTGTGTATGCATGTGTGAAAATGTGGAGTGGTCATTGTGTGTAAGGCATTGTGCTAGGTGCTTGCAGATGCAAATGTAAGTTAGGCACCTACCTTCAAAGAGACTGCATTCTAGTAGATGCATTAATATAAGAAGATAAATAATGGTAATGCATGATAGGGTGAGTTGTTTCATAGGAGATTTGCAAGGAACACTTGGGATTCAAGAGAGGTATTAGCATCATATCTGATGGAGTGGAGAGTTTTTGAAATGGGCCCAGAAGGAGGGATATTTATACAGTCAGATATGGGAAGGGTATACTAAGCAGAGAGAACTGAGTTAACAAAGGCAGAGAGCAGGAAACCAAACAGACTTACTCAGAGAATAGTATATTAGTTTGATTGAAATTTAGACTATTCCTAGAACAGTGTTTCTTATGCTTATTTTTGACTAGGGATCATCTAGGCAACATACCTCACAGTCCACCCATTCCAACCATACCTATTCTTGGGAATTCCATTTATCCACATGTGCACATCTGGTAGCTTTTCAGTGTTGTATGGCAGCCAAATAGTTGAGTGGAATACTGAATGAGAGTCCTTGTGAAACTCTCCAATAGTGTTAATTACAGCTTACTACTACCTAATCCCCTTACCTACTGAGTGGATTCCAGTGAAAATGTTCAGTCATAGATATAAACAGTCATCTATGGAATTGATCATAATTAGCTCTTGAAATTTGAGGAAAGGATTTGCATTTTTGATCAGTTCATGATCCATTGGGGAATCCTTGAGACTCATCAGTAGGCCATGGACCATAGTTTGAGAAACAGCGGCTAAAAGGGATGAGGGAAGATAAAATAACCGAGGCCATGTTGTAGAAACTCTTTCATGCCAGAATGAAGAATTGTACTTAATTTATACTTAATTTCCAATGAAGGTATTTGAACAGAACAGTAGAATTTTTTGAGGTTTCATTTTAAGGGGGACACAGTGTTTTGGAAGGATTAGAAAGGGAAAGGTTGGAGTCTAGAGAGAGAAGTGGTGCCCTGGGGAGTGGAAATGAGGAGACAGGTGATAATAAACTTACGGAGATAGAACCAACAGACTTGTCAAGTTGAGTGAATGTTAAACTGTGGGAAAGAGGGAGCAGAAGGCTTGGCTAGGATGGCTGGGCACTTAGGAAAATGGTACCATGAACACAACAAACTGGCAAGTGAGGAGGAAAAGCTCTTTTGCTAGGGAAAACAATGAATTCTTTTAAAGAAAAGTTGCTGGGAAATTTGGAATTTAAAAAAGAATTTCAGAAACTTTTAGGCAATATGTGGTGAATCACATGGAAAGAGTTTCAAATTTTCCAACAAAAATTTTGTAGTAGCGTATTGGTTAACCTTAAGGAATGGAGGTCATAGAGTCAAACAGTACATTTACTAAGATGGATATGGCTCAACATATGTATTAGGGGTATTAGAAGTTGGGATAGGTTGGGGAGTATTCCCCTCCTTCTTGACTAGGTCATATATGAAAGCTTCACGACCACTTGGTACTCTCTTGGTTAGTTTTTCATGCAGAAAAATCTATAAAATAATCTGAAGTTGAAAAGGATCTCCCTTAACTTCCCAGAAAAGGTTGACCTGTCCAATAGAGGTTGATAAGCTATGAAAGAGCCTTTTGTTAACTACACTATATCCTCCTGACACCATTGCTCTGTTCCACAACTCTAGGGGACACCATTCACTTGGGTAATTGTGAATGATATCCCTTGGATTTGTGAAATATGGCAGCCTGGATTCCTGTTGCGCTACCTCATTTTTGAATAATAATTTGCTTTGAACCTTTTTGCATTTAAAGTAAATGCAAGAGTTCTGAGAGGACAGTGCCGTTAGGGAGGACTTAGTGCTCATGGGTCTGCTCCCCAGCGCCTCATTCCCATCACTTTTATTGTCCTCACCACGTGGTACTGCAATTTCTCTATAACAGGCCCATTCCACTCCGCAAGGGGAGGGCAGAGCAGATGACGATGTTGGAGGATGTCCCATTGTTTTTTAGTGTGAGGACATAGGTTGAATGGAAGAGTAGGGGAGAAGGTCAGGTTCTTTCAAGTGGTGATTGTCTAAAAACACAAAGTTGTATCCATGCATCTGTGTTGGAAGGATAAGTTTTGGCCTAGTAAACCATGGAGTATCCAGGGCTTTGTTAATAGCAACAGAGGGACCCCTAGAGGGAAATGAAAAGCACATCACAATTTCATGAGCTTAGTTTGATGAGGACCCATATCTAAAAGAACCCTCTTTTAACTTTCAAATGTTTTTGAGAAAGTTTACAATAAGGCTCTTATCAGTAATTAATATCATTAATTAGTTGAATGAATTGGTCCAACTACAGTTTTCTTTGCCAGCCACCTGGGAGAAGGGCACTGAGGTGATGAATGGGTGGGCTGGAAGACAACAAATGACTTACATATATGAGGTTTTTGAATTGTCTACAGAGAGCAGCAGAAGTGAGGGAGATTGTGCCTGTGAAAAAGAGAGGAGTTCAGGAAGTTGAGGCATTGTTCGAACAAAGGTGATGTTGCCTACTTTATAATTTGTTAAATGTTCTCTCTGCTGGGTAGGAAGTACTGACAACTCCCGTGCCACCAGCCTACCTGACCCAAGCCTCATATCAGTTCACTTTTACAAACAACTTGAAGCTGTTTCCTGGGTAAAGCCACAGAAGTGCTGAAAATTTCTCTCTGTTAGATAATGAAAAGGGATAGCCGAAGATGATTCACTTGCTCAAGAATCAAACCTGCCAATGACTCATGGTTCAAAGGAAACTTTGTTAAGTAGGATCAGGGTAATCAGCTCCTGGGGATTGGCACAAATCCACCTGGCCACAGGGTTTAAGTCACCATTTCCTGCCCTGCATTTTGTGATAGGCCATGTAGTACTGGAATTTGGCCAGTGGGAAATACAGCATCTGAGTCTGTGGAAGAGAAGAAGGTGTTGAATGAGACCAGGAATTTTTCTAGAAGACATGGCTTGACAGAGGCACAGAGACTTTAACCAAGATGGGACAAGTAGAAACTGATGCCTTAGTTGCCAAGTGGACCAGTACTGAAAGTGAGATTGATAATCAGTCTAGACTAGAGAAATCTAGAGAGAGAATCTCTCTAGACTAGAGAAAATTATGAGGATGACCTGAGAGAGGAGAGATGAAGCTTTCATTTTTTTAAGGTACATATCATGAGTTCAAGTATAATTTCTCTCAGAAGTGAAATTCTGACCAAGTACCTAGGGAGGGGCTTATTAGTGCTTGCTCACTCCAACATGGTGGGTTGGATCTTTGATGGTTAATTTTATGGGTCAATTTGACTGAGCCACGGTGCTGATCTATTTGGTCAAACATTATTCTAGATGTTTCTGTGAAGGTGTTTTTTTGGATAAGATTGACATTAAAATCAGTAGAGTTTGAGTAAAGCAGATTGTCCTCATTCATGTGGGTGGGTCTCATCCAATCATCTGAAGGCCTTAATAGAACAACATTGACCTCTCTTGAGCCAGAAGGAGTTCTACCAGCAAAGAATCCATCAGTTCTCCTGGGTCTCCAGCCTGCCGGCCCACCCTGGAGATGTTAAATTTGCCAATCTCCAAAATTGTGTGAACTTAGTCCTTTAAAATTTCCCTCTCTTTCTGTATATATACACACAATCTATTGGTTATGTTTCTTTGGAGAATACTAATACAGATCCTGCCAGAGATTCTTTCTGTATCTGTTAGGATAGGCTGGGTTATGCTGTGGTAACAACTTCCAAAATTCAGTGACTGAATACAACAAGAAAATGCTTCTCACTTCTGCATGTTCAAAGGTCAGTTTGGGAGTTCTGCTCATCAGTAACCCAGGTTGACAGAGTCCTATCTTGACATGAGAGGAACTTCATGATCGTGGCAAGAGAAGGGAATGACTGTCTCTTAATGTTTCCACCCAGATGTAGAAAAGATCACTTCCACTCACACTTTTTTGGCTAATGCCAGTCACATGGCTGCCTTTCACTTTAAGGGGGGCTAGAGAAGTACAATGCTACCTTATGCCAGAAGGAGAACAGAAATATTCCAAAATTCCTCATTTATCTCTCAAGAGATTGTTATATGGGTGTTTCTGAGATTGGGTAGATCAAAACCTGGAACTACTGGGTGGTTTTCCTGCCTGAGAAGGAATTCAGTATGGAGGACAGTAAAGCTGAGAGGAGAGAGACTGAATTCTGATGGTGTCGGAGGTCCTGGATCCGGTTGTGTCTGTAGCTACCCCTGAGCTTCTGAGTTACATGGAATAAGACAACCCACCTTTTAAATTTTTTGAGCCAGTTTGCACTGGGTTTCTGTCACTTGCAATCACAAGTTTCCTCACTAATACAGTGATGATAAAAAAAAATATATTTCATTTCTGGATTCTTGAATACTTTTCTTTGAGCACCCACTGTACTTTTCTATTTTAACACTTGTACTGTTCCTTCTGCTCAAAACATCTTCCTTTCTCCTTCCATTTGGTAGCCAAAATCTGTCTTCCACTTCATTTGGTTACTGCTGCCTCGACAAAGTGATCCCTACTCTAGGTCCCTTCTGTACCCTCAGCCAAAATCAATCTTTTCCTTCTGTATTCTTATAGTGATGAACTTGAACTTCTGTTATAACATTTGTCATACTGTGTCTTGTACTAGCCAGTGCTTATGGAGTACTTACTGTGTTCTGGGTGCTTTGCATTCCTACAGACATAAATTCTTTTATTCCTCAAATAACCCAATGGAGTAGCTACTGTTATTCCCATTCCACACATAAAGAAACTACACTTTAGGAAAATGGAGTGATTTCCTTTAAATCACATAACTGGGAGCTGGCATTTGGAACCCAGGTCATCTGGCCCCAGAGCTCACACCATTCATCTTCACAGTTATTTGGAGACGTGGCTTGTCTCCTCTACTAGACAGCATCCTGTCTGCTAGAAACCCTACAGTCAAATTGGGGCTCACACGTAGCAAGTGTACAGGATCTTACAGCCTGCAATTTGGGTGCTAACTTCATTCCTAGCTTCACCTTATGCTTCTTGTCCTTATTTTATTTCTTTCCTGACTTCTTCACCAAGTTAGGATAAGTTTTATTTTACCTCATGGGAGCATTTGCATTTTTGTAAGCCATCTCAATCCTTTCTAGATTGGAAATAAATGAATAAATGAAAATAAAATGGTAGATTGTAAGTTCTTTAAGGGTAATGTCCAGCTTTGTTTATCTTAACATTTTCTGCAGGACCTACCTCTAGAACTCCAAAAATATACATTGAATTTACTTGAGGTGAAATATCCAGATTTTGGGAGGATTAAGAAGTGTCAGGCTTAAGGAAGTGTTCCGTGGCATGACTACGCCTGGAATTTCTGTGGGGGGCTGGCACGGCGTGATGAGGGTGGTGCTTGCTCTTTGCTGTACCATAGAGAATAAAATAAGACATTTTGCTGCAGCAGAAAAGAATGCACTTTGCCGCCCTGCTTTCTGGAGAGCTGAATATTTTACCTTCAGTGACATTCTGAATTCCTCGTGGAGACTCGAAACAGAGGCTGGAAACTATTTTTGAGTCTTTTTGTCACCCAGGAAAAACTAAGGTGTTGACTGACAAGAAGGGCTGTAGGTGTCTTTTATTATAGCCCTTCGGGTTTGTGACTTGTTGGTGTGAAGGAACAGAATGCAGCTGGAGCCGCCCTCTCGGCTTGTTCGGCGCTGCGCCCTCCTCTGAGAATAATTTGGAGCTTTTCTTCCATTGTTAAGCACTTCTTGGTAAGGACAGACACAACTTGAGTTGAAATGCCTGTGTTAATGCTCATTTACAGCTAGAATTAGGAGAGCAGCCATGTTTGGCCAGTTCTGGAACAAAGTAGCAGCTTCTGAGAAAGCAGCTCTTCCCAGAGTGTCTGCAGAGCAGGAAAGGAGGACAAGATACAGGAAACAGTCTGATGGTACGATCCTCCATTATCTCTGTCTCTCAGAGCCTCCTCCACCTTTTTCTTTTCTCTCTCTGACATGATTCTATTGTTCTAGCACTTTCCAGATACTGCAATCATTTGATTTTATCTAAAAACATTTCCTGAATGCCTGCTTTGTGCCAGGCACTGTGCTAGATCCTGGGAGACATAGAAAAGCTGCTCTATAGACTAAATTTGTCATTTGGGGCATGACGGTTGCTAGCACTTAGAGCATGGTTGGCTGACAGGAATCAGTAAACACCAAAATAGCAATACAGAGTAATTTGCATGGAGAATGTTGACTTATTACGTATGTATATCTGGGTGAAGAGAGAGGAATATGGTGACCCACTTAAAAGTTCTCTACGTTGGTGTTTTAAAATATTCAACTTTTAAATAAACCACTCTGTATTTAGCCTTCTGCAGAATAAAATACATCAGACAGTGAACAACTCGCTGAAGTTCAGGTACAATTCCTGCCTATCCACAGGCAGTATGGACTGGGCTGTGATGTCTCTTGTGGTTGTGCAATTTTGTAGTTGTATATACAATTTATCAAGCTCTCTTCTTTTCTGTCTCTATTTCTTCATTATGTTTCTATCTCTCAATCCCAGTCTTTTCCCCACATGTCCCCCAAGATAGGCAAGTCCTTTCAATATTTTCTCTTCTTTTGAGCAGGTAGTCCCAAACGTGAAAGATGAGAACTGTGGCAATGCATTTCAGCTATCCAGACTGCCTACTTAAGACTCAGACCAGCAAAGGACGTTTCCTTTGGTATGAATGGAGAGAAGCTAGAACACAGCATGGAAGAACACTTGTACCCTTTGAGTAAAATCAAAAGAGAATTGTGGGTGGTGACTTGTAAGTAGCAGATAGTAAAGTCCATCTTTCTCAAAGGATATTACTTAGACTATTAAGAAATATTTACACAAGCCTCAATTACACAATAATCAGGGGTTTAAGGCACACTGTTGGTTGTTGATCATAGTCCTGTCAGGAGAAGGATGTGACACTCAAACAGGGTAATTCAGGTGAGTTTAATAGAGGGAAGGGCTGAGGGAAACTAACAAGGGATCGTGCAGCACCTTAGGGTTAGTAACAGTTGGGAGATATTACCCCCCTTAGCCCTGAAAGGTCTAGGGGAAGAAGGATTTACTGGAATTGGGAGAAAGTAGGAGCTGTCCAAAAGGTGCTGTGGCCTGTGATAGATTATACAGGAAGGAATCCAGAAAAGACACACTCTGACCTCACTCTCTGATTTCTTGCTGGTGCCTCCCATTGACTCAACTCACTAGAAGCTGGAGGCCAAGGGATTCTGTTAATTCAATTGATAAAGTCGTCTTCCCAGGGCACAGAGCAGGGTGGAGAGGGGTGGAGGGTAGCTCTGGAGGGCAAAGGGAAAAACAACAAGTACTTTGCTTATAGGGAAGCAACATAATATAGCAAAAAGGCAATTTGATTATAAATGAGAAGATGTGAATTTTGTTATCAGCTCTGCCATTTACTAATCAGCTGACTTTGGGAAACCACTTCATCCTCTGAACCTCAGTTTTGCCAGCTGTGGCATGGGAAGAAAAAGCCTTTGGCTTGTGAGGCCAAATAAGTTATGAGATAATACTTGGAGAACAATGCTCTTTGAAGGACAGAAAAAAAATCCTGAAATTAGGAAGATCCATCAGCAACACAGTCGGCATTTAATCCAATTTATTTTGAATCGTGTGGATATAACTTAAGTCATGGTAAGACCTTCTAGATACTGTCTTTGGCTTTGGAACAAAGCAGAAATAACAAGCTACATTGACCTCAAATGAGTGTTTCCACCTCTGCTCTAAGATGTGCTCTTCAGGGTACTTGTCTTTTTCAGAGGAGAATTTAAGGGTCAACTCCACCCATGCCTCCTTGTCTTCTCTGAGCACACATGGGAGATGGTCTTTGGATTGGGAGCAACATATACTCCTTGGCTCCATTCAGGTTGAGGAGGGAGGGAGCCATGGGTAAGTGTTCTCTGCACTTGTTAACATTTTTAGTCAATGGTTGGTCCTCATCTCTAGGAATTAAACACTTGATATCTTCCATACCTCAGTGCAGTAGATACCTATTAGGATATCTGCTCAGCATGACCTTTCTCTGAAAACTGCCTCAGAAGGCCCTGTCAGCCATGTTGTTACTATGTTCCCCAATAGACAAAGATGATGGACACCTGGCCCGACAGTCTCTCACTCGGGAGGCCAATTCTCTGCTAGTTGTTTGAACACAAGTCAAACTTGGGAGCCAGGGTACAATCATCCCCCACCACATTTGTGAAGGAGTAGAGAAGCCAGTCTACTGAGAGAGAATGAGGCAGCTGTACAGGGAGATGAGGTAGAAGAGAGACGAGGAGACCAATGGAGAGAGTGAAGGAGCTTGAGTGTGAAGCATGCGCATGAGAAGGACAAGGCCAACGCCTTGGGTCTTGAAGGTGTTCTATGTTTCAGTTCCTGTCAGTTCATGAGGCCTCACCACAATAAGATCAGTCTCCCCCAGCATGGCTGGTTAGAGGGTTTTCTGACTCCAGGACCTGAAAGAACCCTAAGAAACACTTATGGGTAATGAATACCCCTGGGAATGTGGGAACAAGCCTAGGAAAACCACCAAATGGGCTCTGTTTCCTTCTGAAGAACTTGATTTCCTTCTCTTCGCCCCTTCAGAGAAAACCCTTCAACCAGAAAATGGAAGGTCACGGCCAGTGACTCCCAGGGGGCCTGCTCAAGGTTGGGAAGTAGAGAACGTTCCCTGCCAGATACATAGAAAACCCTCCGGCCCAGTGATTCTTCCAATTTCACAATTACATGAAATTACCAATAAAAAAACCTTCCTGCCATAAAACAGTGTGAACTTGTCTACCTCCTGAGCGTATTTACAATCAACAGCTTTAGAGTATCAATTAAGTTCTTCGCACATTGCTTCAGCCTCTCTCCTTTAAACATCCATACTTTATGACTTTGTACACTCAGAGCAACAACAGAAATTATCCTTTGATTAAGCCAACCCTATACCTTTCCTGAGCATTTGTGCACATATACACATGTTAATTGTAGAAAGGCCTTGAGGAGTTTGTGCTTGTTCCAGTAAAAGTCATTTATTCAGTCTATCATGATCATTCCCAATCATCATAGTAATAAAAAATCCCATATGTGTTTGTATACTTCTGGTTGCAAAGCGTTTTCTCAATCATCCTTTCCAATTGTGCATGGGGTAGATGCAACTGAGACCATTCACTCGCCTTTACATTTATTAATCTCAGCAATGACACTTTCCACTTATAAAGGGCTCATTCTGTGTCAGTCACTGTGCCAAGTCTTTGCAGGCATTTTCTTGTTTAAGCCTTCACAAGCCCGATGAAGTGAGTATCGCTTGTTTACAGACTAGGAAACTGGGGGCTAAGCAACTTGTCAGAGGTAGTGTAGCTGGTTAGTGGTGGGGTCAGTGTTTAAAGCCAGATCCGAAGGAAGCATGCCCTTAACCATGTTGAACAATGGTTCAACACGGGCAACTTCTTACTTGTTTTCAACCTGCCATTTCTAGTCATCTTGGCCAAGCAAATTTTTCATTCAAAATGATTTTGCTGATAATAATAGTCATTTATTGACCATCCACTCATCCATGATTCATTTATCAAACTTTTAACTTCCTATTATGTTTGCATCTATGGGATATTTTTCCTGTTTCAACTTGTTAACTCTTAAAATAATCTTGAGTAAGGTAATACCATCCTCAATGAATAAAAGAAGAAACTGACTCTGAGATTTTCTTGCCCCTAATTGCTAAGTAACAAGCAATATTGGATTTGAATCAAGAACTATCTGACTTCAAAGCCTGTGTTCTTTCCATCACACTGAGAAAACTGGAACCAGGAGTGGTTTATCAACTGGACTGGATCTTATAGGACTTGATCTAGTTTCTCTCGTTTTCTTTCTGTTAACTACAGTGCCTCCCCATTCTTATTTTCTAAATGAGTAATGAGTCAGCCCGGAAAAAGCTATGTGGACCTTCTTTGTATTACCTCTTCAGAATGGAATGGACCAGTGATGAGAATGTAGGGCTGCGTGTCCAGTGAGAGGGCCCAAGAGTGGATTGTTCTGTGGTTGGAAAGGTGCAGTAATGGGGTGAGGCAGGGAAGTGGGGGGAGATGGCCAGACAAACAGGGGAGAGAAATGTAGAAAAGTGACAAGAGGACAAGAATGGGAATACAGTGTCATGAACCACGCAGGCTGGTTACTGACAGTGAGTCAGCATGAATCAAGGAATAAGACTCAGGGTGAGAGAGGCTAGGTCAAGCAAGCAATTTCTTTCATGGTTTCATTGGGGGCTAGAAATGAAAACCTCATCATTATCCAAACACAACACTAACGTGAAGGGGTGAAATAATTTATCCTTAAATGACAGGCTGACCTATTCAGAATTGTAATTTTAATGTAAGACTAACCTTTGAAAATAGATCAAGTGATATAAATTATTAAGGAGGAGACATTCATCAGATCGATGGTGTCTATTAGTAATTTTATGCATGAGGAGTTATCTCCTGAAGTGCAGTTGGGGCTGCCTCTGCACAGAAAAGAATGAAGAACCCAGTTACCCTTTTGTGACATGTGCGGCTGATTTTAATCAGTATTTCTCCTGTCAAATGAAATGAAAAGACTGAAATATGATCTCTTCCGTGCCTGTACACTCGCTGCCTCCCACCTCCTTCCAGGCAGCTGCACCAGGAGTTCTACTGGTGTGGAGAAAATGGAGATATACATTTCAAGCAGTCTTTTTCCCCCTCTGAGGAGAAAATATCTAAATTGGATGGTCAAAGCACAAAGTATTTATTTATTGTGAATCTTCTAGCTGTCTAGCACTAGGCTGTGTCATGGGAGAGAGGGAGGAGGCAGACGATTCTAAGACACTTTTGTCCTCAAGGAGAATAACGTCATAGTTTGGAAAGGACCTAAATTAAGAGCAATCCTGCTATTCCACTTATAGCTAAGTGAGTTTGGGCAAGTCGCCGAGCCTCAGTTACTTTGTCTGTAAAATGGGGATGGCATTGTTGTCTATGTCATGGAGTTGTGAGGAGTCATGGGGTTAAGTCTGGAAAGAACAGCTCACAGAACCTGGCATCTATTCAGGTATAAAATAGCTAATTGTTACCACTATTTCTGTTTCACCACTGTCTTAAGTTGGGGTGGGGGTTGCTTTTCTTCTCACACTGCCATCCAGCACCATTCCTCAAGGTATTTGGGGTTTACCCTTTTTCTCAGAAAGCTGTGGGTTCATGATGAGCACCCCATCCCAAACTGTTGAGAAAGAGGTCTGTGTGGGGGAAGTCGGATGGAGAGGGAGCAGAGTCCCGGGCCCAGAGAGGTGACGTTCCTGCTGGCTGCAATCAGTAGGAGGTCCCCCAGAGCAAGGACAACTTATGGAAGTCTTGCAGTGTTGGCCACGTAGGAGCTCAACCAGACGAGACTGGGTAGTTGTCGTAGGTCCCCGAGGGATTGGAGAAGGTGGATGCTTTCTCGAAGGGAAGGTGCGTGATCCATCTTGATGACAATGATCACCCTCAGGTTGTTCTTCCAGCTTCCATTCCTTCAATGCCAAGTTCCACTGACCTCCCCCTCACCCGGCCCTCCTCCCCTTTCTTCTTTTAGTCTACTCAATCCTTATTTAGAAGATCACTACATATAGCAATTTCTCCTTTGAATCTATTTCTTTTAGGGCACAAACTTTGTCCCTAGTGCTTCAGCTTAGGTGTGTGAACATCAAAATACCTGGCTCTTACAACCCCAAACATATGCCTTAGAAACTCAGACACAGGTTCTCTGATTTTCTGCCACATCAACCACCACCTCATGGGATGAATTCCTCAGAGTAAATGCTGTTGTGGGGGCTGTTCAGAGGGTGTGGAGAAATTAGGGGGGGTTCTCTCTGTTTATACCTCAAGATACTATCCTGCAAAACTATTGTCTCCTGTTCCTCCTCCTTCTTCCCCTTCCTCCTCTCCTCTTCATTATTATTATTATTATACCTGCTAGAAAAGTAGACAAAGGTTTAGAAAAGTTAATCCTGAACAGTTGTGTGTTCCAGCACAGAGATGCTGAGACTGAGTTCAGAGCATGAGCGGTTGGTAACTCCCAGGAAAGATACAAGGGGAGGAAGCTGATTGATCAGGGAAAGCTTCAGATAGTGGTGTTCATCTGACACCTATGAAAGGAGAAGGGGAGGAAGCAGGGTTTTTGGGGAGTGAAAGACTCATACTACACTGAATATCTGATGGAGGTGGGGAGCTCCGGAGCACAGATTGTCTATTAGAGGAGTCCCATGTTGAGCAGAAATGGCTAGAACCTCATACCTCTGCCATGTCCAGTCATTGGCTGGGGACTGCCTGGGAAAAGCGTGGTGTGGCTCAAAAGCTGAGGTGGATCCTGCAGGTGCTGCAGCTCTTGGGTGTCAGACAACTCCGCCCCTTGCAGCTGAGCCGCAAGTCCCTTCTTGAAGAGAGATCCGGGCGGCACACACCTCCTTGGCTGTTCTCCATGCTCATGGCCACATAAGTGTCCACGACAGACCCGAGGTTGGAACCTGGTGTCCTGATTCCTGGTCTAGAGTTGTATCTTCTCTACCTTGAAACTAATGAGACAATCAGACTACCACCAGATGGTGTATAATTACACATTCAACTGCATGGTGGAGACTCAGAGCTGCTGTTTCAGAGATTTGAGAGATCTGTGTGGATTATTATAACCAGGTACAGGCTCCTTTGAAAGATGCTCCCTTGAGGCCAAGAAACCAAGTGAAAAAGGAGCCACTGTACTCACAGCTACAATTATTCAATTTGTCTGACTTCTCTGAGAGTGCCGTGTCCGTACCTTGGGAATTTCATATTATCTGGTCAAAACCAAAGATTTCTGGCCAAGCAGATGCTGTTAAGTCCTGAGGTTTGCCAGAATTTCTCTTTGAAAGAGAACGGCCATGACTTAATACGTGACTAAAGCAGAAGTTTCTCGCAAGATCAGCTTAAAGGCGGTGACAAAGGGTTATGCTGGAAGGTAGCTGGGCTTGGCAGCATTGCTGGAGTTTCAATCTAACCTGCCCATCTGTTGGCACCCAAAGATTCACACTAGTCAAACTGAAGCCAAGTCTTCGTGCTGTCAACATGTTCTAGGAATTATTTAGATATACTCACATCTCTGCATTTTGGTAAGAATAGTGATGATACTCCCAAAAAACTCCCCAAAACAAGCAATGCTATTCACAGCCAAATCTTTATACAGCCAACATTTGCCAGGAAGCATTCAGATATAGATTTTGGCGGGAAGGGCACACTCTTCTTGCAGCAATACAGAATTTTAAACTTTATTATTAACAATAATACCCTTTTTTTTTTTCCTTTGTAGTGCTGGGCGAGGAACTGTGTGAAGTATGTTTTCTCATTTAACTCCTCTGATAGCCCTAAGAAGTAGGCAATGTTTTTTTCATTTTTCAGATGAAGAACCGAGGCTTGCGAGGTGAAGTAACTTGTTCAAGGTCGCATAGATGGAATCACAGCGTTTAGGTGTGAATCCCACTCTTTCTGATTCCAAAGCCCACGCTTTCATTCCCTATGCTATATGACCTCTTTATTATTTAATGGAATGCAACAAAAACACATAGTCTTATTGTGTCAATTTATAATTGACAACCTGAGGCTCGCAGTTAGTTAGTGGTTGTCTGAACTAGAACTCCACTCTTCTGCTCCCGGCTCTGAGCCCTTTGCCTCCGTTAAACTGATTAAACCTCGCAAACTCATGGCTGGAGCACGCCTTCAATGATCCTCGAGAATACTGATAGATCTTTTAGTTCTTTGAGGCCATGGTTACAGCCTGGCACAGTCTCTTTGCTTTCATTCCATTTCAAGATTGCTATTTCTTATTCCTTCATCAAGGAGTTCCCAAGCCTCTGGCAAATTGCTAAGAAAATGAACAAAGAGAGAAAATTGTCCAGATGAGGTATGCATATCAAACTGTTCTCCTAGCCAGTATTTATTTAATTTTATTTTATGATTTCCACATCACTCGGGAAGTAGCAGCTGTGGTTCCCCATGCCACCAGTCCAAGATTTTGTGTGATTGACAAAAGCACACTTTAATCGAGAAACAAACTTCTAAAATTACCATCAAGTGTTGATCAAAACTTCTTGTATGCCAACACACAAAACATTTGGTCAGGATCTCCTTTTTCTCCCCCCCCCCCCCCAATCCATTTTAGCAGCCACGTAGTCTCTGCCTCTGTGCATTGTTATTTTTATCTGTAATTTTTGGGAAAGTGAAGTATCAGCAGTTGAAGGGTGATTTGGAGAGAGACATTTTTATTGCTTAAATGATTCTTTTCAGGGAGAAAACTGAAGCCAAAAAGGGATCATTGCAAACCTAAAGGAGCTTGAGAAAATTTACATGCTCTTAGGTATTTTAAGCCTTCGGAACTATTTTGAGTGAAAAAACTTATTTTAGGCTTGTGGAGAGTCCTGTTTCATGAGGGGAGCTAGACTCCAGCCAGCTGGTATGGTGGTTGGGAGTACCAGCTCTGGAACCACACTGTCTGGGTTCAAATCTTGCCTCTACCAGCTAGCAGGCGACCTGACCTCCCTGTGCCTCAATTCCTTATCTCACAAAGAGGGGAACCATACCTGTTAAAATACCACCTCATGACATTATTGTGAGGGTTAAATGAGGTACATTTACATGCTATTATTGATCTGGACTTCTTCAGTTGAAAGTGACCAAAGAATGACCCAAACCAGTGTAAGCCAAAGGCAATTTATTGCTCACCAAAACGAAAGTCCAGGAGTAGGGCTGGATTCAGGGCTCCAAGGACGTTATCAGAATTTGCATCTCTTCAGCAAGATGGCAACAGTAGCTCCAAGCCCTGTGTCCCTTCAGGGAAGACGTCATCACATTGGCTCTGCCTGGTCATCATGTCCATCTCTGAACCAGTATTGAGGCCAGGATCGGTTCATATGTGATCCTCCAATTCATGTAGGCCAGGGTCGTATGGCTCGCCTGAGGAGCTGGGGTTGGATTCAGCTTTGAGAGAACCATATGGCCTGAAAATGTGTGCATGTAACTCCCCAGAGGGGAATTGTGGTTGGTTACCAGAAGAGGTAACCAAAGCAGCCAGTCACCAGCAGTGCTGAGCACATGATGGGCTCATCTGTAAATTGCCTAATGAATGGTAGCTGTTGCCATTATTGCTGTTATTGGCTGTCCGTGAGGAAGGGACCCCAAAGCCAAGTATCTGTGTGACAATTAGTGATTACATTCCATATTGGGAATTAAAAGACTCATATTTCACTGCAGCCAGCTATTTATTACCCCTTCTTACTTTTGCCTTTGCTGTTTTCCTAATCTCATGTTGCCCTCCTCACTTTCTTGTTGATGATTAAAATATGACCTATCCTTCAAACCCCACACCCCGCCCACATGGAATCGTCCCCATTGTCTTCAGCCCTTTCTCATCTCCCTCATCTCAGAGGTGCTACAGCTCTCAATGTCTATACTCTAAGGCAATTCGAGTGTGAAATCTCTTTGAAAATTATAAAGTTCTGCAAAGCACTGTGTCTGTCACTCAATATGTGACTCTAAAATGTTCATTATTATGTAATCATTCTATTATATCATGGTGGTTTAGAATATGGGGCTTTGAGATCAGACCTGCCGTCTGCATTAACTTAATGTGGGAACTGGATGCAGATCATGGAACCTGCGAGCCTCAATCTCTTCATCTGTAAAGGGAGGCTAATACTACTAACCTCACCACACAATGCATGTAAAGTGTGAACCTGGTGTGCATCACACACACACACACCTTTCTCTTCTTGTAAGCAGCTTGAAGTAGGGAATATATACCCTCCCACTTACCATCTTTGCTTCCCTAAACTTTGCTATTTATATTATTTAGGCTGTGACAACAAGAATCACTGGCTATAAAAAAACATAACATTCAAACTTGATAGCTAGATCAAAGGTTTGAGTTTTTCCTTTTTAACACAGAAGTTCTGTGACTTTTTAAGATTTCAAGGTCTCTTCTAGATCCAAGATTCTATGAAACATCAGATGGGGAGTTTTCTGCCACGTTGGCTCAGATTTTGTCCTGGCGCCTCATTCCCTCTCCTGCTTGTGTGAATGGTGAACCTAACCCTGCACCTGGGAGGTGGGTGAGGGCAGATGTGATAAATGGCTGAGCAATTTGTCCAGCCTGTGGCATGGAGCAAAATGAGTGATACATTATAAGAGCCTCAAATGTTCTTTGCTTGGAAATCACATAAATATTAGATTTTGCTGAAAAATGATATATGCACATTGGAGCCGTTAAGAGTTCTCACAAAAGCAGGGAAGCAAAGAGGCCTGCTAACACCCTCTTAATAAAGTCTGGTTTCTGCTGACAGTAGCCAAAATAAACACACTTGGATGCGTGCTCACCACCTATTGGCAGGCTTTGGGAAGCAGCCAACTGTCAAGGGATGCAAAAGCCTTTCCTCCTCCGTGTTAAGTGAGGGCATGGTGTGGAAGAGAAGGAGCTAGATTGGCAGTCGACAGGACACAGATTGAATCCAGGCACTGGCCTCTAAGAATTGTGAGCCCTGGATAAGACATTTAACATCATCACTTATGTTTTAGTCAGCAATTTTTAATTGTGATGGACACGAACCTACTGAAATCAGCTTTTTTCAAAAGAGCAACATAGACTATTGAATTTTTTCCAAGATAAAATTCACATCACATAAAATTTACCATTTTAACCATTTTAAAGTGTACAGTAGCTTCTAGTACATTCACAGAGTTGTACAACCATTATCACCTTCTAGTTTTAGAACTTTTTTTTAATTGCCCCAAAAAGAAGCCCCTGCCCATTAAGCGGCCACTTCCCATTCCTCCCTCTTCCTAGCCCCTGGCAACCATGAATCTACTTTCTGTCTCTATAGATTTGCCTATTCTGGGCATTTTGTATAAATGGAATAATATAATATGTGGCTATTGTGTCTGGCATGTTTCACTTAGGTTCACCCATGTTGTACTTGGTATCAGTACTTCATTCCTTTTTCATGGCTGACTAGTATTCCATTATAAGAATATACCACATTTTGTTTATCTAGTCATCAGCTGATGGACATTTGGATTATTTCTATGTTTTGGCTCTTATGAATAGGCTATTGAATTTTGCTTCTTCGTGAATGTAGGAGAAAACATCTGTCTAGGTGGCTCTATATAACCTCTCAGGCCAGGTAGCCCATGGAGAGTGAAAAAAGTGTCTGGTCTTAGTTCCAAGTTCCTAGGAAAGGGACTCTGATAGGTGGGGTCATGTGGCAGCTGTTCTCCTGGGCAGAGGCTGTGAGACAGACTCTGTGATGTGGGGATGGGGCAGCTTCTCCAGCAAAGAGCAGGAGGGCAGAGCAAGCATGCCAGCTATCTCTGTTATGAAATAGTTATGCTTGGCTGTCACTTACCTAATGCCTTCTCCGTACCTTGTGAGGGGGTCTGTAGCTTTATCCCCATTGTAAAAACAAGTACCTTGATGCCTGGACCTCAGTTTCCTCAATGATGAAATGTGTATCCTACTGCACGTAATATTATGAGACTTGAGGAGGATGCTCACGAGAAGCTCTTGTAAGTTGTGAAGAGCTATAGGCATCCTGTGTGCACCAGTTGGCCATCCCCGACTCTCCACAGACACGTAAATGATGCCTCTCTCCAGGCTCCCACCGCACTTTGTTTACACCTCTATTACAGCACCTGCCATGCTGTATTCTCTGTTGTCTGTTTTGTTGGCTGGTGTGCGAGCTCCTGGATGTAAGGAGGGCAGGCAGTGCTTCTCTGAGTGCCCAAGACCCAGCTGGGGTGCCTGGCACCTGGTAGTTGCGCAATTAATAAGAAGCAGGTGAATGATGGGAGAGCTCTTGATCCCTTCCTCTGCCATGAACAAACACCCCATGGACTTACAACTTCATTTCTCAATCTGAGGAGTGATGCCACACCATTCAGGCAAAAGCGCCTGATGGTTTTTGTCCAGCTTATGCTTCGTTTTCTTGTTTCCGCCTCAGCGAGTCTTCCCCTCCCATTCACACTCAGAGTGAGGATTTGCCAGCTCTTTAGAAACCAAATAGATGGACCGAAAAGCACTCTTTCTCGGTAGACAGGCAGCGGGGTCCAGGAGATAATGTGAAGAGCCGGAAGCAGGAGGCTGTTTGCTCTGGCTTCCCGGCTGCTGCTGGGCGGTGAGCCTAGCCTTCCCTTGTGTCAGTGTGGAAACCTCTCCCTCCTCACAGGAGCCGTGAGCGTGCTCAGGGAATGGCTACCTGGGGCTTCAAGCCTCCCAACCATGGTTACAGCATATTTATGTGCGATAATATATCAGATTATTTAATGGGCGGCTCTGAAGTCACTGGATAGCTGTGCCTCTTCTAACGACTCTCCAGACACATCTTTTTGCAATTCCACAGTCTGCTTATTTTGGCAAAGAAATGGAAATGGGGTCATCTGACTTCTGTTGGGGCTGAGTGTGAGGGATCAAATGTGTCTCTGCAAAACTGAATAGGAGCACGTTTCTAAAAGCTGGTGTTCAGCTGCCAGTGATACTGCAGCTTTGCAGGCAGCGGGCTCGGGCTGTTGCCCTGTGCGAATTCCTGTCGTTTAGGGCCTTTCTCTTCACTCTGCTCCAGCATATCTGGGCTGCAGGGTCCTTTCCCATTGGTTCTTCCCCCCAAAGCCTAGCAAGGTTGTGAAATCTACAAGGAGCCAAGGCGAGCAGAAACAAATAGCTACAGACACTGGGCTTGGCTTTAGAAGTTCTGGAAACTGCGTGAAGGAGGCCACTGGAAGGTAAAAGGGGTGGATGGAATATGACAGGAAGTTTTCCTTTGTAAAAAAAAAAAAATCTGAGGATGAAGGCCCCCTGTCCAAAGAGATATTGGAGGTGGTACAGTTTAGGGTTGTGCTGTCCAATGTGGTAGCCACCAGCCACATGTGGCTACTGAGCCCTTGAAGGGGGGCTAGTCTGAATTGAGATGTGCTGAAAGTGTAAAATACATAGCAGATTTCCTGGACTTAGTACAAAAAAAGTAAAAAAAACAGACCCCAGAAAACTCAATTTGTATTGATTTAATTTTAAAATTAATTTTTACAGGTTGAAATGATTCTTTTTTGATATATTGGGTGGTCTAAAATGTATTAAAATTTTGGAATTTTTAAATGTGGCTTTTCACTTTCTAAATGTGGCTACTAGGACATTTTAAATTACGTATGTGGTGTTCTTTGTATTGCTATTGGACGGCACTGGTTTAGAGGTCAAGAGTGTGGGCTCTGGAGACAGACCATGTGGATCTGAACCTTGGCTCCACAAATAACTAGCTGTGTGACCTCAGGCAAGTCACTTAACCCAGCGGCTTTGAAACCTTCCACGGAGATGGGTGGCAATCATCTCATTTTACAACAGTACTCGTTATACACTCACAAACACATACACGTACCGAAATAAAACTGAAATAAGGCTTACCACGTGGTCTGCTTTTTGATGTGTTCTGTTTTGTTTCACTCCCCCCCACCCCAACTCCTGTCCATTCATTTAACACACTGCTTGTCCTGCCCTACTAAATTATTTTCACAACCCACTGATGGGTCACACACTTCAGTTTGAAAATCCAGGCTAAACCTCTCTGTGCCTCAGCCCACTCATCTGTAAAATGTAACAAAGACTACCACAATCTCTTAAAGTCATTTTGAGAATATGCATAAAATAGTGTGTGTAAAGCCCTTGGTACAATGCTTGGTACATAATGGAGCGCTTGATAAATGGAAGAAAATAATATTATTCCAAATGGGTCTTCGATTTTCCGTACAAACACTTAGCAGTGTCTGGTATATAGGAAAAACTCTATTATGTGTTAGCCGCTCTTATCACTGATGTTGTTTTAAATGGGTCTCTAAGTTTCACGTTAATTTTTTTTCTCCCAGGAGAAAGTCGTCTTGTGTGAGGATGTGCAGCTTCTCCCTCGTGGGAAAGGTGACTTCAGGTCCACCTTTCATGCTATCAGGCCAGTCCTCTGTATACGTTGTGTTGTAAGAGCTCTTAAGTCGTTTTTCCCTGTGTGCATTCTCTCTTCCCCAGTAGGCTGTACATTCTCAGAGAACAGGTACTGTGCCATTTGTCATCTTTGTTCCTCCTCCATCATATCCAGGATGTGGAGGTGACATTCGCAGCACAGATTTTGGAGCCACATAATCTGGGTTTCAGACCCTGGCTCTGCCAGATAGTGTGCTCTGTGAACTTTGGCTTCAGTGTCCTCATCTGCTACATGGAAATACAAGTCCCCTGCTCTCAGCTCTCCCATGGGGATTAAATGGCATGTGGTATATAACGAGCCTGCCACAGAGCTGGACACGTGGAGGTCGTGGCGGTTGCTGAATTATTTTTATGACATGAGCTTGGTAAGGGCTGAGTGGACCTCTAATTCCCCACATCACCCCTGGTACCTGATCAGAGCACTTCTGATTCAAAGCACTCCCACCGTGATGCTTGTGCACATTGGCTGGCCCTCTTAGAGCACACTGTGTACTACTGCTGGCACGACTGGAACACATGCAAGGGCATGTGTCCTGAATAGGACTTCTGAGAGTGGATCTTTCCATCGCATCAGGCCCAACTTCTCACGTGTGCTGGGGCAGAAAGGGAAGGTGACCTGAAACCACCCAGGGCAGCTTCCTGCAGCCGCTGAGCCCCAGAGCTGTGACGGAGTTGATCTGGCAGGGTGGCCCACATCCCCAGGACCTGCTCACCCAGCAAGGACAGATCCGTGTTCTCCCTAGACATTGTCCCTCTACTGTGAGCTGGCAGCGAGCAGGCCTGGCAAGTTATGTCAACTCTCAATCTTCAGTTTCTCCATTTGTCAAAAAAAAAAAAAAGCTTCAGAGGGTTGTTGTGAGGTTTCAAAGCAATTCAATCCATGTGTGTGTAATTGCTCTTACTGTGCCCTGGGCTTGCGCCAGGCTGTGGAGAGGACGAGGGAAGATGGGCAGCAAGTCTCCTCTTGTGGAGGTCATCATCTAGGGTGTTTTCATTCCTTCCTCTTTGCCCTGTTGGTGAGGGAAGGATTCCCACCCTAGGGTCATGGGGACGGCTGAACACGTGACACCTGACAGTGTGCAGATGAGATCGGCAGCAGTTTATCAGCGATGTGTACTCACAGAATGGGGCAGGAGGACACTGCACACCATGCAGGCCTCATGGGGGTTGCAATTCAGAACAGAGTGAACAACTAGGGGCTGTGGGAAGCAGGCTTTGCTGTATCAAGGGGGTGGGTTCCCACGGGAGGATGTGATTGACCTATTTGAATAATTCCGTGGGCTGGCAAGGAATGGAAACCGGCTCCTCCAGGATAAGCAGGAACTGTGTCTGGTCCCCCTTGATGAGGAGGACCTCATCCGTGGGAGCAGAGTTGGGAGGGAACTTGTGGTTAGGCCCTCTGAAGCCCTCCCGGTTTCAGATGTCAAAGGCAGCACGTAACATTGGACCTTAATTTTAGGTCTTACATCTCAGAGTTGGAGAGACACACATGAAATGTGCCTTTATAATGCAGTGTGATGCTTGTCCAGGAGGAGTTTGGGGAAAAGATTACGAGAACTCATGATTTCCAAGCTGGGATCCCCAGGACAGAAGGTCAGTCAGAGGACAGGGGCCGGGTCACAAAGTGCTTCACCTGTGCGATGGGCAATGGTCATAGCCTCAGTCTGCCTCCTAGAGTGTTTTAGAGTGTGTGCCACAAAGCGGTGCTCTCGGACTATCCCATCCTGTCCCATGCCTTCCTCTCCAACGCATTCACTCTTCCACCCACCCCATGTTCGTCCTTCAGGGCACTCTCCCTGGGTCAGCTATTCTCACAGTCTGATCCCAAACTAGAAACATGTGCATTCCCTAGGAACCTGTCAGAAATGCAAGTTCGAGGACCCCGTTCCACAGCTGTTGGATTCAGAACCTCTGGGGATGGGCCCAGCAATCTGAATTTTAGCTAGCCCTGCAGGAGACTGTCTGAGGCTAAAGCCTGAAAACCACCACCCTGGATGACTCTCTGTTCCATTAGTGAACTTGACCCTCTCTACCTGTGGCACGACCTTCTCTGCTTGGAATGTTTTTGCTGCCAACAGACTTGCTACCCTTGGCATAATTCAAGGCCCAGATCAAAGGCCATTTCTCACTGCAGCCTTTCATAATGACCCCGTTAAATTCATCTCCCCTGGCCCTCTAGGCTTCTGCAGCACGTGATATTCCAGTTATAACACCGTGTATCCTCTTTGTACTCAGTTCTTTAGTTAGCGTGGTGTGTAGATCGCAGCATTTGACAAGATGGGTTTGGATCCTGTTTCCACTACTTACTAGCTGTATAACTTTGAGACACCTAACTTTCTGAACCTCAGCTTATTCATCTATAAAATGGGTATCATGACAATAGCCACCTTCTAGGGTTGTCATGAGGGTTAAATGAAATGACCTAGTAAAGAGTTTAGCACAGTGTCTGGCATTTAGTAAGTGCCTAATAAATGTTAGCGGTTATTAATGACCTTGTAGGGTTTGAATCCCATCTTCACCAACTATTAGCTATGAGGCCTAGAAAATTACCTTCCTGGTGCCTCGGGTTCGTCATCAGTGAAATGGGGGTAACAATGGTATCAAAAGAGATGTAAGGAGCAAATGAGATGATGGATGCAGAGGGCTGGCACGGAGGAAGTACACGATAAAGGTCAACTATCACTGGTACAATCCTTTTGTGGAGACTTCTCCTTGGCTCCCTACCATGCTATCCATTGGAAAGTGCCAGCTGAGGCAGAAAGAAGTTGGGTGCCACCAGCCTCCTTGCGGAGGACTTCCAGGCCATCGGTTCTTGTCTTTCTTCTTCCCTCCTATTTTGATGTCTCTGTGTCTCCATAGAGACCCTTCCTGCTGGGTCAATCATGATCTTGACTTACATTTTTAGGCAGTAAACTTTTTTGTTGGATTTTAAGCAGAGGAGAAGATTCTTTGCAGCTCACTGCTCTCCTCCTCCCATCCCACATCCTTCCTCTGGGCACCTGGATTTTATAGGAGTTTGTGCATTTTAATTAGAAAAGAAATCCACTGATAAGGTGGGATTGTTTGTCTACCTCAGGCAGACATGAGATGCTTCAGACCCACGGATACCTTGACTCAGTGTGGGGGAGGCCTCACCCACCCATCTCTAAGCTGCTTCTCTTCTCCAGAGACACGATTTTCAAGCGGTTGTCCCGCAACTCTTGGGCTGAATATAAAATGTTAGTCTTCATTAGTCAGATTTCAGATTTCTTCATGCTTACTCTGCTGTAGTCTTATTACCATTATCATCGTTTTTTAATTAGTTGCTCCTGTGCGAAGGAAAGAGAAGGCCTCTCATTTACTGAATGCCCTCTGTGTACCAAGCTCTCTGACAGGTTCTTGACAAATGCTACTTCACTTCATCTTTTGCCCAACCTTAAGAGGTAGGTGGTGGTGTGTCATTTTGCAGGTGGAAATACTGAGGCCCAAAGATGATGTGGAGAGCAGGGCATGCTCTTGGCAGAACTATGAGGAAGGTGGTATTTTTCTGATTTGTTCCTCCCTCTTTGAGCCCATCATCTCCAGGTGCCCAGTGCCTCCTATGACTGCTCAGGGCAGGCCAGTAAGACCTCCATGTCCTTAGGCCAGCTCTCCCCAGCAGTGGGTCATATTTTAGTCCTTTTCTAACTTCTATTTTCAAAACTTTCCCATTTGTGGTTCCATTCACTCAGCATCGTGTCTTTTTCAAAGCTAATCTAATAAAGAATTCCAGGTAGAGTGCTGATGGCTTAATGTGAATTATCCTGTGTAAAATTATTATCTGTCCCAATTGCTCTGTGCTTTGGCTTTTAAGGTCCAGAGATGAAGTGACAGGCCTGGACCACTTGGCCACCATGTACCAGAATAGGGATATAATCCTATTCTCTGGCCTAGAATATGGTGGTTTTAATCTACAGGTGTGAGTACTGTCAGAGTCTGGGGTATTGTGGTTCAGACTATAGCAATGGTGTTTCCAGGGGAGGAGAGGTGGTGGTGGAGGGTATCATAGCACCTGTGGGGTTAACTCTGCCCCAACTGAGTTGCTTGTCCCCCTCTGCCTGCTTTCCTTTTCTAGTAGGAGGATGTGGTGATGCCTTTATGCCATCTCGTTTTTCAATAAAACAGGAGACACGGGGATGTACCTCCCCTCTCGGTCCACCCCATGGTGAGTGTAAAGACAGCCTTTCCTAGAGGTGCTCTGCTGCCTTACTGGTTTGGAAGCTAACCTCACTTATACAGCTCATGGTCAAATCCTTATCTCCCACCTGAGTTCCGAACATGCCACAACCCTTAGAGTTCTACTCCATGTGCCACCTGCATTTGGCACAGGGGATGGCAGATTTCTTCCGAGGGTAGGGTGCTCTGGCTTCCCAGGACCCCTTTATGCTGGCTGCTACTTGCAGATTTCTTTCTAGTAAGTGCAGATTACCTGACACCTGCACTGTATGCTAATAACTAATTAGAGCATAACCAAAATATTGCAGAGCCATGTGGCTCCCTGAGCTGAAAGCCTAGGCTTAAATCCTCTTTCTGTTGTAATTTCAGTGGTGCGTGCAGTGGATTTTATGAAGGTGTTTTGGTTAAGTATCACGTCCTAGGCAGGCCCCTAATGCTATTCCGGCCCTCAGCATCTTCAGCATGCTAAATCCTAGGTGGGAGAAGTCTGACAGGGGAGAAGTGCTTCTGATTGTTGAATCCTGATTCAGCTGCAGTTTGGAAAGGGCAGTGGCAGGCCTAGGTCACGTGGGGGCAAAGGGCAGAGTTCCTTCGCTGTCTGAGCATGGGTGGCTCATCGCCCCGGATTAATCATCACTTCCTCTGGGAGGAGCTCCATCACCGTCCATCCAGCTATCCACCAAGATACTCCCTGCCCATCATTCTCTAGCCAACCCCAGTGGGTTTCCCTTTTAGACTTCACAATTCACAGTCACTTCTTTACTTCCTCTCCCTGCCAGTCCCCCCCACCCCCCATGATTTCCCCCTCTATTTATTCGGTCAACAAATATTTGTTGAGCATGTCCTGTGGGCCAGGTACCATTCTTGGAGCTGGGATGTAAAAGTGAACAAACTACAGAAGGTCGCTGCCTCCACTGAACTTATGTTATAGCGGGAGGTGGGGGAAGAAAAGAAATACAAACGTGGTATGTGACAGAATGGAGAAAAATAAAACAGGTCAGGCGACAAAGTGTGACAGGGATGGAGACTGCTCTGCTGGTCAGTCAGGGAAGCTTGTTTGGTGAGGTGACATTTCAGCAGAGATCTAAATAAAGGAGAACAAAGATGATCTGATTTACTTGACTCATCAGTATCCCCAGTGCTAGCCCAGGGCCTGGCACAGAAAATGGGCTCAATAAATATTTGTGAAATGAACAAGTGAAGGGATAATTGAATGCATGGAAGAGAATGGAATCTAGATGTGTAGCTTTTCTTCTTGTGTTCTAGCTCCCCCAGGGTGGGCATCAGGACAGTTTGCTCTGAGAAGCTCCTCTGGCTCTATTGACAGGAGGGCAACATTCTGAGAGGGAGTCTGATGGGAAATGGTCTTGCAACTGAATGACTTGAATTTTATTTTCATGGCGATTTACCAAAGCTTCATCTTAGTGTCTTCATCTATGAAATGGTGAAATGGAGGTAGTAGTTTGACTACTGAATTTGTACAGCATGGATATGGAAGAAATAATAAGCGAATAAATAAATACATGCACAGATGTGGAAATAAATAATACGTAATGAGTTGGGACCTTGCATTTTGTTATTTAATTTTTATAACAACTCCATGATATTGGAACCATTAGAAGTTCCATTTTACAGATGAGAAAATGGTAGCTCTGAGCAGTTAAGTAACTTGCTCAAGGCAATAAGTAGGTAAATGGAATGGCCAGGATTCAAACTCAGTACTATCAAATTCTGGAGTCTGAGCTCTTAGCGTCCTTCAAGTCTCGCCTCCTTGCCTAGAAATGTCTCTATGTTGCCTTACTCTCTGTAGCTCATTCTCTATAGATTAAATAGAAAGAATCTCTTTAAGTAGGATTCATAACAGTGGCAATTAATGATTTACTAATAACATTAACGAAGTGAAACAACGCTGGCATGATTTTTCTCCAGGCATCATGCCTAAGTGCTTCTCCAGCTGATTTGATTCACTAATATAAGTATTTATGGAATCGAAAAGGCTTCCCCTGACACATTCAGAAAATACAGAGAGCAGATCACTTATCTTTATGCTGCTTAAAAGACTGCCACTTGGAAGAATAAAGAGCATGAAATCTGCTCTCTCAGCCCCTTGACCAACCTTTCTAACTGAGTCTCTGACGAAGGGGACACCATCTGCCAGCTCTTCTTTTGCTCAAATGTGAAGGCTTAGTGAATGCCTGATTCCCATTCCATCATTATTAGTGTGCTTTCAATAATTAGGCAGTATTTTATAACAATTTAGGAGTTAGATCTCAACTCACCTTGTGATCCGAGAAGAAGACAGATTTAACCCCCATTTGCAGAAGAGAATACCGACATTGGTGGCATCTTAGATGAGTGTTTCTTAAAAAGTGGTCTGTGGACCTTCCATAGCTGAATTGATTGAACAGTGTATTAAAGATTTCTGGACCCCACTACACACCCATGGAATTGGACGTTCTCTGGGTGGGGTCCCCCCAAGGTGCATTTTTAACAAATCCCCCAGGTGAATTTAATGTTCAATAAAGTTTAAGAATTTCATTTTAGAATTTATACCAATACATACTTCCAAAGTCTTTAACAGATGATCCTGAGGGCTGATTCTGGAGCATGTCCAGGAAGAATGACCAGGGCTGTGAGGGGGACTGAGGACTCAAGCATTTGGCCATTAGTGTAAGGAATTTGTGATGAGTACCCTGGAGAAGAGAAGACTTGGCTTCTTTAAATATTTGGAGGGCTGCCAAGTGGGAAAGGTTAGACTGTTCTGTGTAGCTCTAGAGAACAGTGCTAGGACCACTGAGTTGGTGGAAGCATACTCAAGCAAATTTAGCTCACCATAGGTGGAAACCTGCTAACACTCAGAGTTGTCCCAGAATAGAAAGGTTACTTCTGGAGGTGGCAAGTTCCCTGTCAGTCATTGGAGATGAGTAAGTTGGATATGACTTACTAGATTGGATACAGAAAGTATTCATGTATAGAAGAGGCTTAGTGTCTAAAATTTACTTTTTAATGTTGACATCTTACTGTTTTATAACTCCTTTCCTCTCTTTTTAGAAGTTGTAATAAGGGGAGCACGTATGCGTGTGTGTCTGCATATGCAAGGATATGTGCATGGTTGTGGCTGTCCTTTAAGGGGAATTATGATTTACTTTGGGGAAAATTAGAAGTTAATTTATTCATTATTTAATATTTTTTGAGTGCCTCCTATACGCCAATTTCTTTGCCAGGTGTTGGTGATCGAGAATTGCTTGAGACACAGTTCTTACCCAAAAGGGGAGATCTTAGTCTAGCGCAGAAGACAGGCTAATAAACAGAAAATTATAATGATCTGTGGTAAATGCAATGTGCATAGCAGGTACGGGGCATTTGGGAGCACCAAGAAGGGGACCTTACCCAGCCTGTGGGATGTGTAGGATGGAGAAAAGGGGTTAGGAAAGATTCCTGAAGGAGATGGGTAGTATTTTGACTACTGAGGTGGTCTGGGGAGGCTAAGCAGAAGAAAGAAAATGAGCAAAGCCATCGGAGCAAGAATCATTGAAAGATGAGTGGAAATGCTGAGGAGGTCTGTGCTTGTGGAGAGAAACGCATGAGGCTCTCAGGTGGAGATGAGGCTGGGCGTAGAAGTGCCAGATCACCGATGGCTCTGTGATTCACATTAAGAGATGTGGCCTCTATCCTGTAGGAGACAGGGGTTCCTTGAAAATTTTAAAGCAGTGGAGTGATAGGGAATAATCTCCTTATAAGTCAGATCACTCTGGTGACATTTTGGGGTTGTCTTATCAGTGTTACTTGATGTTGAGCAGATATTGGGATGACATTTGTGATCTCATTGGCTGATAAACCTGGACATATACATGGAGCAGCATCACAGAAGGCACAAATACTGTTGCCTTCCAGACTCTCCTTCTCAGGAGTACCTGCTTCACAGTGTCAGCCCTGCCTTTCTGCCATGCTTCCCCATCACACCACTGATGATCCAGAGTTTCATTAAGGGAGGCCATTTAGTAACCTTGGATGCAGATCTGAAAAACAGGGTACAGGGGTGATATCCTCGGCATGTTTTTCCTAATTCCAAGCACTTCGTTGGTATCCACCAGATGCGCTGGTGCCAGAATACATGCAAACATTTTTGCTTTGGTGTTCGATACCTCCCTGCCAAGGCACAGGAAAAAGACCGTAGTTTTAAATTTATTCCAAATAGTTTCTCTCTTTAAGTCTCCGGTACCTTATATGGATGTAGTGGGGCTGAAACATTAACTGAGGGATTTAGAAACATGGAAGATTTGCTAGACTCCATTTGTGTACATGGGCTTTGTTGGCTTCATGTTCGTACACAAACATGTCTGTCAACACCAACATAGAGAACATACGTGTGGTGGCAATTTTGTTTATTTTGCTTATCAGTAGTGACACACTTGTGGCAAGAAAATCAGTGTGACAAAAGACCAATTCTTTCCTGCTTCTTTTTGCTGGTGGAGGTGTTTTGTCATGTTGCTAAGTTACCACTGCCGAAGGATTCTACTTTGGGGAATGGAAGTTATTTTAAAACATCTAAAGAACATCCTACTAGAGACCTTCTTTGCAGTTTGGTAAGGGTCTGCAGTGGGCTGAAGAATGTGGATGGATGAAGAAAGAACCCAAAAAGTCTGAGAGAAAAACTCCACAGAAACATAAAAAGCATTCTAATCCCTATATGTAGTTAAAAACTGGAGTACATACCCAAGGAAAAGAGTCAAGTTAGGAAGTTGGAGTATGTGACCAAGAAATTGTCAGGTGCCTTCATGACAATGTCATAGGTAGACAAGAATAAAGAGAAGGAACAGTACTCTTCCTCAAAGAGTAAACGGTGATGACTCAGATGCCTACTGGGCCTCTTGCCTCTTCTCTGCTGGACCAGTTCCTGCTGAGGTATTTATGATTCCTAAGAGATTTATTCATTAATTTACCAAATTATCAAGCTGGACACTAGGGATACAGAAATAACAAGACAGATATTGTCCATACCCTCATGGAGTATGTTTTCTGTTTCTACTAGACCTCCTCTCTTATATTTGTCAGGATTCTGTCTGTGCAAGTGACAGGAACCCACATTATACCGGCATAAGTGAAAAGAGAGTGAACTTGCTGTAGAAACTGGGAATCCCATGTGGAAGTTGATTCAGGCATGACTAGATGCAGTGGCTCCAATGATGTTAGGAAGGCTGTCTTTCTCCCTCCACCTCTTGTGTTTGCTTTCCTCTGTTGGTGAGTTCATTCTGTCATACCACAGACAGGATTCTTCCACATGGCCACGGAAGATGGTTGCTAATAGATGCAGGCTTGAATGGTCCCAATTTAGGACCCCCATGGTAGAAGGAGAACTTAGCCTTTTTAATACATTAAACTTAGAGTAAGACTCTGAATGGCTTTGCTCAGACCATGGGCTCATTCCTGAACCAGTCAAAGCAAGCTATGATTGGCTAGGCCTAGTGCTTGGGATGGGAGATAATGGGTGGCAGGAGCAGCTGGGTCTGTGCGAGATGCAGAAGCAGGAGAGAGAAATGTATTGAGTAATCAATAACAATAGAACTTTACACCCTGGTCAGCGGAAATAGTGCATAAACCTCAAGAATCCTTTCAACCCCTCTTCTCATAAGGCCTAAAACAGCACCAGCTAGACATAGCCCCCCAATTTCCTCTTTTCTTGGTCCCATACAAGTAAAAGTGACTTACTAGGAGAAGAGCCTCCTGGCTTAACAGAGGAGGAAAATTAGGACCTTTCCATTCTTCCCACTGGAAGTCCCAGCCTAGATAGGATGGCTCCATTATGTTGCCTTGATTCATAACAGGATTAATAAAAGCTAATAAAACTACCACAAGCTTGGCAAGACACAAACACAGATGGTGTCACCTTCAAGTGACCCGTACTCCCTAAACTGCAGTTTTGTATCTTGAGTCACTGCAGGTAATAGGGAGTACAAATAAGAAGATTGATACATTTTCTTCAGTGAGATTACAATCAATTTAAAGAGAAAATATACAAAAGTTGAACAACGAACTCTAGAACATGACAAATGTATCTGTGAGCATTCAATGATGATAAAATAATGCAGTGAATTATTATCATTATAAAATAGTACAGAAAGAATAAGGGACCAACTGAGAATGTTTCTAAGAGTTTTCATGGCCTTTTTTGGCTGAGAGTTGTGCCTGTGGTCATTAAGGAAGGCTTTCTGGAAAAGATAGAACTTAAAGTGGGTCTTAAAAGATGAACTGAAGAGATGACGTGCAGAGGATAGAATTCTTCCCTTGTACTGGCCATGATTCACTTAGCTTCCTCCCATATAAGCTTTAGGATATGTTGCTACTGTCTGTTCCTATTAAGACAGGTCACTGGAGAGACGTGAAAGAGTGGAGCCTCTTCTACACGTGAAAAAGGAGTTTACAAACGGAGACTAGAGGGGTATTTGGAACGCTTAGCATAAATGTGTGATCTCCAAACATAAAGATTATTAAAGGAAATTGGGATCTTTGGGGGGCCATTCCTGGCCTTTGAGATGGATATTAACTAGATGATTTCCTTCCAAACTTGTGGAATCAGAGTTGCCATAGCTACTTCCTATAAGAATGACAACCAATATGTGAACACTGCAGTTGACCATTTATGAAGCACCAGGATGCCTCCCTATTACTCCAAACGGTCCTAAGGGTAAATATCCCAATGGAAAAACAGGGCTTAGATAGAAATCATCTGAAGGATAATAGCTGTCTTTCAGACTTTTAATTTTTTCTCAAAGATCCTACATTCTTCAAATCGGATTTTCATAATCTTTGGATTTTTCCACATCCTTCTCAAATTGGGGTCCAAGCTGTGCTGAGAAAGCCTGCTCCCTAGAGCTGTTCCAGAGTGGTGCATGTGATTGTCTGAGCCAATGCTGGGGGTGGATGTTGGTGGCGGCCGTGGACGAGAGCTGGCTATGGCCAGACGGGATCCAGCTCTTGGGTGATGCTGCAGCACCCCAGGCTTGCTCCTGTAGTCCTGTGGGAGATCTCTTATTCTATTGGGTTCTGAATCAGTGCTGAACCTCCTGGAGAGAGGTTCCTTCCCTCTGGGGGGTGTTCCTCTCTTCTGAAAGATGACTTGTAAATAAATCTGAAAGAAACATGGGAGACAAGACCAGAGAAGAGATGTCCTCATCTTGACACTACCTTGAAGCAGATGTGGAACCTGACTGCCAGTAGTGAGAATAGCTTTACCTCTTTGAGTCTTGGTTTCTTCAGGTGTCAAGTGGGATTAATAATACCCAGTATACCAGTTGAAATGAAGTATACAATGATAGTCAAATTTGTTGGTGTCTATTGAGCTTGTTAGTATCTATTGACCTATTTTGCACCATATATTGCCCTAGGGACTTTCCTCCTATAATCCTTCTGTGCACGGGGTTACTATTATTGTAACCATTTTATAGATAAGGAAACTGAGAATCAGAACAATTAAGCAACTTGTTCAAGATCCCATGGCTGGTAAAAGGCAGAGCCAGCTTTCCAGTCAGGGAGGTCTCACCCCAAAGCAGAGCTCCTAACCACTACTCAGTACCCCACAGCACCTGGCACAGAGTGCACACTCTATGAAGATAGCAATGAGCAGTAATTGGAATAAAGGCTGTGGAGAAACTGGTTGGTCGTAGAAAAGAGTGAGGTGTTGGTTTGGTTTTGGTATTGGAGTGTAGGGTAGGCAGAGACCCCCCCACCCGCCGTCCTATTCCAGGCCGTCTGCTGGTTGCTGTGACTGGTTCACACCAGTGGTGCCCAGTCAGAGGCAAAGGCTGCCTTCTCTAAAGGCTCTGAATCACAGTCCAGCTTTGTTGGGCTGAGATAAATGCGGGGGCTTTCTGCAGAGGAACCCGTCAAAGGAGAGTTGGTTTCTGAGGAATTAATTGGAATTCCCTTAGCATTCCACTGGTATCAGCCTGAACGTTGTTCATCCCCCGTAGATTATCATTAATCGGGTGAGCAGGGAGACAGAAACGGCTCTCAGAGCTAATTTATTAACTTCTCCAGGATGAAAGGGTGAGAGTAGACTGAGGTGCTTGGATTTGCTCTGAGGGATTTGAGGCAGAAAGCCCCGCAGTGGATGGTACCGTGACCTCGATCTAAGCAGAGAGATTAACGACTTCTGGTATCAACAAGGGTTAGGATGAGGGTTTTCTGAGACCCGTAATTTTTATTACATTTTTCTTTTTCAGTTCAGGGTTTTCCCTCATCTCCTCTCACAAATCCTCTCCCATAACAAAATCTCCTAAGTGTGTGTGTGTGTGTGTGTGTGTGTGTGTTCTCTTCCAATTGGTGTATTTTGGGGACACTGGTTTTCCAGTAGTCATGAGCCATTTTTTCCAGTAGTAGATGTGATTTCTGACACTTTGATCCCTTCAGGATTCTCTTACGTACCTACACTACCACCCATCCTTGTTCAACACGGCCCCCAGCTTTAGGCTGCCAGGAGATGATGTTGATACCTAACAGGATGATTAGGGGGCTTTGGTGCTGGCAGGCTTAGATTTGAATGCCAGTCTAGTCACTTTCCAGCTGTGAGGCCATGAGCAAGTTGCTTCACTTCTCTGAGCATCGATGTCTTCATTGGTTTATTGGGAAGATGTTAACTGCTGCACAGGGCTGCACGGTGGATGAGATGTGATCCCATATGTTGTGTCTAGACCATAGCAATTGCTTCAGGCCAGATTGTTTCTTCTCCATTTTTTCTCCTTGGAAAAGGGAAGGAGGGACTCTCATGCCCAGGTGTGAGTGGGAATCCTGACTGCGATGCAGTGTTAACATGGGACTTAAGGAGTAGACACAAGCTAACACCTTCTGGATGCCTGCCCTTTGAAGGCACACTCCTTTCATTGGGCTGGCCCAGAAGAGGCTGGCTTCAGTTCTGGTTAACGGGCTCCAAGCATTAAGATATCTTCTCCCAGTAGAATCAGCAAAACCCCTTGAAGCTAACCTACGAGGCATAATTTGTAGAGATGTGGGTCACTGCTGTCTCTTTCCTCAGACTCCTTACCACTTTACTTCACTCCATAGAGACCTCTATAGTGTCCTGTCATGAGGTCCAGGTGATTCATGGATGAATCCTCACCTAGAGCCACTTTTGTGTCCTTTTGTTCTTCTCCCACTTACCCCCACTCTCCACTGAAGATTATAGGCTTGTGTTTATAAGTGATGGGCTCTCAAGTCAGACTGCTGGGTTTGACATAGGATTTAATTTTGCAAATATTGAAACTTTATATAAATTGAATCATGCTATGAATTGTTTTACAATTAGCTTTTTGTTTAACATTATGCTCTTGAGTCTCATTCATGTTATATCTTGTAACCTTAATTCCTTTTTCTCATTATCTAGTACTCCACAGGATGAATGTGTCACAAATTATCAACTCTATAGTTGATAGACATTTAGGTTGTTTCCAGATTTTTTATTACTATAAATAATGCTGCTATAAATATATATTGAACACTGGTATACCTTTGCAAGAGCTTCTGAAGAGCAGGTACCTGAAGTAGAAACTTGAAAATTTCTTGGTCATGGGGTATGTCCATCTTCAAATTTTTTACATATTGCCAAATAGTTTCTCAAAGTGATTATAGCAAAATCTACTTCTACTAGCAGTGTATACATACTCTATTGCTCCACATTCTTTCTGCCACTTGATATTAGTAGACTTTTTTCCCCCTCTCCTTCTGGTGAGTGTATGAAATAGTATCTCAGGATTTCACTTGGTTTGCATTTCTCTGAGTTGTAATGAGACTGGGCATCTTTTCATATTTATTAGCCATTCGGATTCTCTCTTTGTAAAGTGTTCACTCCTTTTGCCCATTTTTCTATTTGGCGGTTTACCTTTTTCTTAATTGTTTTCAGGATATCTTTACAGATTCTGTATACTAGATTTTTTTTTGGTTCTTACATTCATTGCAAATAGCTTCTCCACATTTGTGGCTTGTCTTTTCACTCTCTTGATGGCACCTGTTAATGAGGAGAAGTTCTCAATTTTAGTGCTATCTAGTTCATAAGAGATGAAATTGAGGCTTCGAGTCTTGAAGTGTCTTGTGTAAGGTCACTGTGTAGGCAGTGTCTGAAACAGAGTTAAACCCAGATCCGAGTACAAAAATTAATCTCTTTATATCAGACTGGACCTCTCCATGCAACACTGTCTGGAGAGGGTCAGACAAAGAGTAGGAATTCATGAAAGTTTGGTTAGATTATTCAAGGGTACGTTATTCCCTGCCAGAATGATTATCCAAATAAAAGAAGAAGTTTTTATGGTAGTAGCATTTAGACATGGCTCTTTTCATGCCCTCCCTAGTCTAATCTCTTCTTTGCCCCCATGGCAGTGGGAATTTTTGTTAAAGCTGTGTTTATATAGCTCATAAAGAAGCAATTTCAACCAAATCCAGTTAGAATCACTTGTGCGTCTCTGTGTCTGTGTGTAATCCTGAGTGATAACACCCCAGATAAAGAAAAATCAGGTTGTCTCTCTAAATGAGCACAAGGAGATTTGGGCATCTGTTCCTTTTAAACTAAGCATATTTTCAGTGTCATAAAACATTTGATACTGAGTTGGTGAATGGAAATACAAAGGAATTAGGAGTGCAGTGTTTCGGTGACTATCTACTTAATCACAGAGAGTGGGACTTCTTAATTTAAATTCCTGATTAGGCGTGTTGGGCGCGGACAGCACCACTCTGATCTCATTAGCCCAAGTGATAATGTGCACTAATTATACCTTTTCCAAAGTCAGGGGTTCATTTATTACCTACGTGGATGAATCTTTTCCTCATCCTCAGCATCAGAGTGAAAAATGAGCTTGGTAAAATGATGGAGATGCTGGGAAAGTGTAAGAGATGGGACAAGTGGAATGATCTCAGGTTTCTGTGGATGGAGCAGAGGAGCCAGGCAATTTGTGCTAATGCCTAGCATGTTAAATCCTGACTTCTGTGTTTTGCCTATGGCCTGAAATGATGTGCAACTTCTACCTCGTTCTTTCTCTCTAGTAAGTTAGTTTCTCCTTAGCTAGTTGACAGACAAAATATGACAGCTGAATGCTCAAGTCTATGATGCAACTTAACACTAGGGATTTTGGATCATAGTGATATGAACATCACTCAGCTCAGGGTATCCCGGTGCTCTGTTCCTGACCTCAACTTCTGGCCCCTGGAGGCACCTGAGGCTGGAGGCCCAGGGTTTGATAAGTCCGTGATAGCAAGGCTGTGTGTGGGATTGGGGAGTGGGAGAAGTGGGAATAGGGAATATTTTCTATGTCTTCTAAACGTGGGGGACTGTGTGAGGCATCTTTGGGATTCACTTGAATTCTTCCAGAACACTAGGGATCTAGTTATGATCTCAAATGGATGATTTCCAAGTTGGTTTTCTGACGCTTCCCTCTCTATCTACATAAATTTGGAATCTTAGAGATGTTCTAATTTTATAGTGAGGGGAAACCAAGGCTCTTAGTAAAGTTTCTTGCCTGGATTACACTCCCCAAAGTCATCTTTTCTCATGTGTAATACATGGTGGGAGAATATATTAGTACAACTTTTCCAAGGGCAGTTTGTCATATCTATTAAAATTAGATATGCATGTATGACCCAGAAATCCCACCCCAGAAATCTATACTACAGAATCTTTGCATAAGATTCAAAGATATAGATCTATATATGTAGTATAGATATGTATACTACTATCTATATTTACATCTATATCATCTTCATCACCATCTACATCTCTATAGAGGTCTTTATTGCAGCATTGTTTTTAATAGAAAAGAAAATGGAACCAGCTCAAATACCTATCAGTAGGAGATGGGTTAAATAAATGATGGTACATTCCCACAGTGGAGTTTGATGCAGATACTAAAAAGAATGAAAAATGTTTCCGTAATGCCATGGGAAGGTGTCCAAAATTGGTTAAGTGAGAAAAGCTGGCTGTAGGACCATATATGGTATAGTATCCCATCTGTATAAAGAGTATACACTGATTAGTGTGTGTGCCAATGGTTCTTTGTGGTTATCTCCAAGAGAAGGGTAGAATGGAAACTGGGAGAGTGAGAGAGGCAGAGGAACTTAACACTTTGTAAGTTACACATTTCAGCATCATTTGAAATCTTGCAAGGAGCTGACTTTACGTTGGTAATCGGCAAAAGCAATAATGATAAAATGCTTGCCATACAGTGCTGTTAAAGGGGGGTCTGCTATCCTGAGGCCAAGTACTGATAGGCTGTCAGAATTGCAAAGCAATTGGAAATCATTGCCTTAAGCACACTGAATGGGTCTGGCTCAGTGACTGTTAAAAAATAGCCTTCCTCTTAGAGCAAGATTGTCCCAACTACTAGATAATATCCTTAAAAGAGTTGTGTTCATAGCAGATAGAAGGTATAATCTGTACCAGACACTGTTCAAGGTTAATGTGATCCTGCTGCCGTGTTTGCAGTTTAGAGCCTGTGTCTGCCTGTGTCAGTCTTTGCAGAGCTGGTGACACAGCCCCAGGACCTACGCGTGGATTCACTGGAATAAATTTGCTTGCACACACTGGATTGTAGCACTAAGATATGCACCCTCCCCTCTTGCCACCTCCTTGTTCATCCAATCATTCTTTTATTCCTTGCTTTCTTCCTCTTTCCTCCTTTCTCTCCTCCCTCTTCCCTTCAGCAAACCTTTACCTAGTCTGTTTCACACACTGAGCTGGGCACAGTGGAAAATGAAATAATAAATTTATCGGAATTCCTGCTCCAAGGAGTTAGTTCACAGAGTACCAGGGAAGATGGCCATGGAAACAATGGATGGTAAATTTTGATTAGGAGGAGGTCTTAGAGCCAGATTAGATTTGATCGCCAACAGGGTAGATCCTTGGCTCTGCTAAATATGTGTGACTTTGGCAAGTTATTTAACATCTCTAAGGCCATTTCTTCATAGGTAATTTGGAAATAATATTATCTACCTCACAATAGTAGGATATGACATAAAGCATCTGGTGCCTTTCTCCTCTCGCTCCGTCTCCTCTTTTAAATTAATATGAATAATGATGATAAAAGGATGTCTAAGTGCTCTGGGAGCAAGAATGGAGGAGCCATGTGGAAGAGTGAGGGAAGATACACAAAAAGACATTCAAGCAGGGTCTTGGAGGATGAACAGGAGGAATCTCCCCGATAAAGCCAGGGGAGAGTCCCAGGGAGGGAACCATTATATTACAGGCAAGGTGTGGAGTCTTGAAGGTGAGGTAGGGAGGGTGCTAGAGGCCTCATCTGTGCAATGGGTGGCATCCTCCCCATCCTCCCCCATTTCTCTCCTGTAGGAGCCCCATTCCTCCCTGTTTACTCTCTTCTATTCTCATGGACTCTCAGGATATGCTTTGATATTAGCTCTTTCCTCTTTAACATGAATTGAAATCACTATATTTCCTCTCCAATGAGTTTTTGCATATAAGCCCCATCTGTCACTGTAGAATAAGAGTTATTTTTTTCCTTTTCGAGGAGTTTCAGGCTTCATAGAGTGGAAAGGGTTGGCTTCCCCCCTCCTCTTTTTTCCCAGGGAAGAGCCTTTCCCACCCACTGAAACCCCATCTCCTAGGTAACTGCCTACAGTGCTGCAGGGATGAGCCTGACTCTGCCTTTGAACTTCCAAGGTCAGGAGAAGCGGTGTCTTGCAGGCACGTCTCTGAAAGACACAGGTTTAAGAAACCCACTAAATCATGGTCCAAATCAGCCTTTTCATTAAAATGTAGCAGGGTGAGTACTTTACAAGGAGAGGAGGCAGGTAAAAGATTACCAAGGCAGCTGCTGTCACTCATGTGCTGCTCCTCTCTCACATCCAATATCCCACCCATTCATCACTCACCACTGGCTCCACTACCTTCCTCCTATTGGAATCTAGTTTTATGGTTGGGGTCAGCAAAGCTTCCCTCAAGAAGTCACTGCCTGGGGACTCACCATCAAGATTTATTCTAAGAGGAGAGAAGACACACTGTTTGTTACTTCTCCAGTCAAGGACTGAAAGTCAACTTGATTGATGCCCACGATGACATTGTGAAAGAAGTATAAAGTGTGCTGAGAAAGTTATCAGCATGGACTCTGGTGTCACACTGCCTGGGGTTGAATCCTGGCTCTGCCACTTTTCTTAATCACTCTGCCTCAGTTTTCTGTCTTGGAAATGAAAATAATAATAGTCAACTAATCAAGGGGTTGGTATGAGGATTAAAGGAATTCATATACACAGTACTCAGCACCGTACCTGGGGCTTGGTAAGTGCTCACTAAATGTTTGCTTTTTAAAAAATTAATAATGAATGTTGACCTTTCGCCAAGCCTTAGGGTCTGTAGATTCCCAAGTGAGGCTTGGAAGCAATTGTTGAGACATGTGACTACCCATTATTAACAAGAAAGGCAGTGTAGTGGGAGAGCCAGGCAATGCTGCGCGCAAATGCCGGGTTTTTCAACTCATTCAGTCAACACACATCTGAACAGTACCTGCTATGTGCTCATCACTCCTCGGGGCACTAGAATGATGAACCATCAGATGAGGTCCTCTTGGTTATACGACCTTCGTTATTTGCCCTCTCTGTGCTTTACTTCCTTCATCTGTAAAATGGGACTACTCTTAATAGCTACTTTAGAAGATGATAGCTATTTTAGTAGTTACCTATTACTTGGAAAATTGGATAAGAACAGATCTTATATCACTCTGGCTAAACTGAGTTACATATAGGAACAAACGGACCAACTAGATTATGGGGCTGGAAGATATTGTTCATCCTAACTCTTAGGCTTCCACCGACCAATTTATTCTCTGACTGCAACCTAACTTATCTTAATTAATTACTTGGCACAGTTAGCCTCCTGACCCTGACAAGCACCAGGGTTTGCCTCAGTATCCTGTGCTCATCACATCACCCAAACTCCTTTGCCAATTATCACTTTTAAAATGTTTCTGGGGCTGGAACCACGGCCTAGTGGTTAAGTTTGGTGCACTCCACTTTGGCGGCCCCGACTTGGTTCCTGGGTGCGGACATACACCGCTTGTCAGTGGCCATGCTGTGCCAGCAACCCATACACAAAATAGAGGAAGAAGGGCAACAGATGTTAGCTCAGGGAGACTCTTCCTCAGCAAAAAATAAAAGAGAAAAGTTTCTGTTGCTAGAGACGTTTTGTTCTGCAAATGTTGAAATAACTCGAGGTTTGATCTTGGGTCCCAGGAAAAGAAACCAGTCAGACCTTTATCCTTCCCTACTTTTTTCACCTGTTGCAGGTTGCTTTGTGCATCCTTATCTGAAATTGTTGGTTTTATTTCCCCTCCCTCTGTCCTCTCCTGACAGTTTGCTTGTACTTTTACTATAACACTTACTCCATCTCGCCTTTGATTATATTAATTGTTGACATTTTTTGCCTTGCCCACTATTTATAATATTTATAACAAATATAACATATATGAGAATTCACCATGCCTGAGACACTGTGCTAAGTGCTTTAGATGCATTATTCTCTATTATCACCCCCATTTTACAGATGAGGAAATGGAGGCTCAGAAAGATTAAGTAACTTGGCTAAACTCAAAAAGCTAGTAGGAGGTGGAGTCAGGAAGGAATGTAAAACCCACGCTCTTAATGACTAAACTCTGCTGTACTATGAACCCAGGGATGGGGACCACGTTGTTCCCTCTTAGTGTCCTCCATAGCTTTGAGCACAGGGTTTTGCTCAATCTGGAAACTCAATAAAGTTTGCTGAATAAAGTTGATTCCCAGCCGAGGTCCCATTCAAAATTTGGGGCACGGTTCTCCATTCATAAACCTGATTACATATCTAGAAATATTGTTTGGAGGCTGATTCTTCATAAGATTTTCCATAAGCTTCTAAATGTCTCATTTAGGTGCCAACTTTCACATTGTTTTGGATTATGATATTTTCACAGTTTCTGGCTAGCCCAACCTGGTTTCTTGTTCCATAAGGAAAGCCAAATGCTCATAGTTTGAGCTTTATTGGCCAAGATATCTTAGTTGCAGCTGTTCTACATTTTGGATGTACGTACATATTTGCAAAAGCTAGTGGTCATGCTTACAGAAATAAGAGGATCAACTTAAAAAATGAGGACTAATGATATAATGATATAGAATGTTAGAAATGGGAAGAACTAGGAAAGAAACTCTTCCGATCATCTGAATCATCCAATCCCCTCAATTTTCACATGTGAAACCCAAGGACAAGAGAAGAAAATGGAGTTGTCTGAAGTCTGTGGAAGAGCTGCAGTTGGTACTAGGCCTGTCTTAATAATCAAGGTTCCGTCTGACACACCACGTTGGTGCTTTGTGGATTGTGATTGAGAATCATTTGTTACTCATGTCTTTGATTTATTGCAAGTCAAAAAAAAAAAAAAAAAAAAAAAAAAGAAAGTACTTGCAGCCCTTCTCTTTTCTGTATATATATATATATATTTTATGACAGATTGTGTTCATCTCTACTCAAATAAATGAAAGTGTGAATCTCATCTGTTCAAGCAACTGTGGCTTCATGGCCATGAACAACAAGCTAAAAGCTCTTATATTTTTGCTATTTTTCAAGTGAAGAAAATATTTCTTTGGTTCGATGGATTTGGTGGAAGTTTATGGGAGGGACTATAAACTCAACATCAGATCTTTCCTTAAACTTTGATCTATGTGTGTTTGGAGTTGTGTATATAGGAGAATTTGGGGGGGGGCAAGATTTTAGTTGTGCTTCTGGATTCCCTGTGAAACCCTCACATAACTGCCCTGCTTACATGAGTGCTGAACTGGGTGTCAGGAAACCCAGCTCTGCCACTGTCCAGTGGTGTGGCTTTTCTATGTCGCTTCATCTTCTCAGCATCAGGGAGGGTAGACCAGAGTAGGTCTGAGAACTCGTCTGACTCTAAATTTGTTAATGATCACTGATACTTCTTAAAGATAATGGGAAAAAAAAAAAAAAAAAAAGGAAGAGGAACTTGATGAGTAGGCAATCAGTTGCCTATTTGGGGGAAATATCAAAGGTGGTGGGAATGTTTCTTGTCTGAGGCAGCTCTTCTCCTTATGCTTAAAAATCCCACTCGCAGTACTTCATTCCTTCGAATTATATCATGAGCTTTACTTGCTTCTGTAGGGGAGGGAAAAAAACTTTTCCTCTACCCTCTTAGGTTCATTGCACTGAGCCTGCAAATTAAACTGACAAAAGACAGATATACAGGAGAAAGGGAATACAAATTTTATTTGATGGTAGTAATTTTTACATGGCATGGGAAGGGGTGCTACGTAGAAGAGAATGGATATACCTGAGAGCTTATATACCATTTTAACAAAGAGTGAAAAATTGTGGAGATGTGACAAGACAAATGGAAAAGGGATTTGGGCTTCTAAGGGGGGAAATTGTGGGAAGGTAAATATAAGGGAGAAACTAATGGAAGATAAAGTTTATATCATCAGTAAGGTTTGTTTACTTAGATTCAAGTCAGTGCGTCTCCAGCGATAAGAGCTGTCTCCTCTTCCTAGTATGGGAGAGGGGTGAGGGACACCCTTGCAAAGGGAAATTTATGTTACCTGCACAAATGGAAATTTATGCCTCTGCTTTTAGACAGAGGGTAGAGAGCGTTTTCTGCATCTGCTGTTTCTCAACTGCCTTAAGCTCAAAATAATCCTTACGTCAAAGTGGCATATTCTGATCCCCTTCCCTTCCTCTTTTAAAATCTGGATGTTCTTGCTAACTAGCCTCATTGTCCTCAGATATTTTCTTTCATTTTTCTAGATTACTTTTTGCGGTTTTGGAGCAGGAAGTGGGTGGTTAAATTCCTGGCAGTGGGTGGGTGAGGGGGCTGGCTGTCAATCCCCTTATTTTTGCTCTCCTCTCCTCCCTGCATCCTCTGCTGTGCCTAGTTCCCCTCAGCTTCAGCCATCTCTGAACCTTTTCTGGGCTGCAGCTTCCTCCTCTCTGCTCAGCACCCAGCACTTGTCCCTCTCTGTCTGTGTTCAAGAACTTTGTAAACATATCATTCTTCTCTTGTTCCTTCTCTTCCTTTCACTATTGTAGGTTGTAACTTAAAAAAAAATTACTACCATTTTAATGATGTCTCAGGATGGGAAAGTGATAACTAATAATAGATCTGTTAATGCCCAAAAGACTCCTGGGCATGGGAAAAAAGATTCACTACAACTTGTATTGAGTGTAAAATACAATTTTAAAATCTTGTTACCTTAATAATAAAACATTCCTCTAAATACTTTCCTAAATATTTGTATACTACTTACATAATTGGTAAATCAATACTTATGAATTTAATGAATCGTTTTCCCAAATATTTAAACATTGGTTGCAAACTTATTTAATAAACTCTTTAGGAGTTTATTACAATTTTAATATATCAGAATTTCTTAAATGCTAAGTACCTAAGATGGAGAAGATAATATATACAAAAATTTTTTAATGATTACTAAACTGATTATTATACTATGATTCAAAATCCAATCTAAAGTGTGAATATTTTGGATTTAAATTTGGTTTTTCATTATCTCTATTCTTCTTCTTTCTTCCAAAGGTTACCTTCTTAAGGTTATAGTAGTTTTGCTAGATAATTTTTCCATTTTCCTAGGGTTATAGTCATGTTAACCAGCCTCAAAAGAAAAAAAATACCACTTAAAATCAGCAGAAGTTTTAGAATCTGGGTTGGTGTCCACTTGGTTAGGATATGGGCCTTGGTTATGAGGTCCAAGGTGATTCAAACCCGAGCCACTCATCATTAGGCCAAATCCCTCTTTATGATCAGGATTAGTTTTTTATGTCATGATTTCTGCCTTTCATATGGATTTAAATTTTTTTTTGAATCTGATGTCTTTGCTAGAAATGCTGTACTCTAAGTTTTGCCTGGCCACCATGATCTATCCCATTGTCTTGCCATCAGGATATATTGTCCTGGTAGGTTAAAATTATTGGGGATTTATGCATGCCTTATCAGGACCTCATTATAATTAATAGGGTCAGCTTGAGGTTTAATCTTCTAAGAGATAAGGAGTCAAGTCCACCGAGTTCCCCTTACTATTTGGAATGTGCCTAATTTATCATCTTCGAGCACTCTGCTGGACCTTCTTTTTAATTAGTTATTGTGTCTGATCAGTGGTGCTAATGAAGAGCATGAATCTCTTTCCACTTGGTTATTAGGAATAATGGTTGGCACTGATCGCCCTTCCTGAAATAGTCTCTATCTCTTCGGGGACCATTTTCCTTACATTTTTTGGGACTTCACAGACTTTTAAAATGCATGTGTGTGTGTGTGTGTCTGTGTGTATTAAGAGATTTTTACATATTGAGGTATATGGGGTAACTATTCAGGTTCAAAACTGATTTGAGTTGAACTAAAAAGCCTGATTTATTGCCTATCAAACATACATTGTGCACCTGCTTTAACCATTAAAGTAAAGAATGTACTCTCTTAAGAGTGCATACTTCCCCTCCTATGCCCTGTTGGTAATGCCCATGTTAGTCCCTTTCCCTACATCAGGGTCATGTTGACCTGCTAATTGGCAACTGAATACCTCTTTGAAACTTTGATGAATATGTATCCTGGGTGTGTTTAATATATGATTCTTTGTTCTAGAAAGATGTAAGACTAGTGAAAACCATGATTCTCTGGAACACTTTCTTCCTTTCTGGGTTATAATCCTCAGTTTGGCCCAAGTAAACCTTACCTTATCTCTCATCTACAGAATGGTTATTTGTTATTTTGCATCAATAGCATATATATGTACACAATTCTGTACCGAATTCAGATTCTGCACCCAATGTGGGTGGGGGTTCCCCACATCACCAAACAATTCTTGGACAGCAGCTAGGTGTCCTGATATTCAACTCAATTCTGACACTATCTACCTGGAGGGAGCAGTCAGATCCCACAGGTTAAGGGCTCAGTCCCACAAGACTAACCCCTCCTTCAGATGCCAGTTGCAAATCTAGGTTATCACCTGTGCTTCTAAGCCACTGCCTATAGATTGGAGGTTCCATTGACCCCCTCCTTGAGTTCCATTAATTTGCTAGAGTAGTTCATAGAACTCAGAGGAACATTTTATTTACTAGATTACTGGTTTATTAGGAAAGAATATATCTCAGAACAGCCAGATGGAAGAGATGCATAGGGCAAGGCATATGGGAAAGGGCAAGGAGCTCCTATGCTCTGTCCAAGTGCACCACTATCTCCAAACCTCCACGTGTTCACCATCTCAGAAGCTCTCCAAACCCCCTCCTTTTGGGTTTTAATGGAGGCTTCATTACTAGGCACAACTGATTACATCATTGGCAATTGGTGATTGATTCAACCTGCAGCCCTTCTCTCCTCCCTGAAAGTCAAGGGGGTGGGACTGGAAGTTCCAATCTTCTAATCATGTACTTGGTTCCATTGGCAACCAGCCTCCATCATTAGGTGTGGTCCAAAAAGTCATTTCATTAACATAATAAAAGACACCTTTATTACTCTCATCACATAGGAAATTCCAAGGGCTTTAGGAGCTCTGTGCCAGGAACAGTGGACAAAGACCAAATATACATTTCTTATAATAATATCACAATATATAAATATGCTTTGTAAACCAAAATGCACTTGAAAAAGAAAATACTCAAATGTATTAATACACTGCCACTATTAAAATCAATTTTAAAAAAGTATGCCCTATTTATTCCTGTTTTGTGTTACAACTCCCTTTTTGTATACTTTATAATCTCCTTTGTGTGCCATTATGCAGTCATGGCTTTATGGTGACTCACAATTTTTCAATTAACTGTGATTATTATTCCCTTTTTGATGCTCAAATTGGGCAGTGGGACATGGTGATTCAGCCCATTCTGATTTTTTTCCTCTCCCAAGATGTAAGAAACTGCCCTTTAAGGAGTGGTCTAAGGAGTCCTGGTTCCTTTCAGTGAATGACTGCATTGGAGGTCTGGGCTTTGTGAGTTTACGTGAGTAATGGGGGTGTGCACAAGCACTACACCTTGGGCCATGTTGGTGACAGGGCTTAAAAAGATATTTGTTTATAAACTTCTAAATTCACATTGAATTTTCCCAATTTAACATATGTTGTTCTACTTTATTTTTTATAATGTGAGATTTCAAACACCACCAAGACTTTCTTCTACGTGAAAATAATGTTGCATGTTCACTCTGCCATCTTGAACCAGAAAACCCCCTGTGCATAGTTTTAAATTTGCATAGTTGTGATTATTCTGAACAGAAAATCTGGTACCTTTTTATGTCATTTAAACTTGTAAGAATTTTTTTCATTTTTATTATAAATCCTCATAAACATTATTTTAATGGCTATATAAAATTCCATTGTTTAGAGGTACTGTAAAGTAAACATTCCCCTTTTATTGGACATTTAGATGTTACCATTTTTTGCTATGATAAATATCACATTGATGAATTTCTTTGTGGGTAAAGGTATTTTGTATTAAGTATTGTTTCCTGAGGGAGGAATTCTTACAATTTGAATTACTGGGTCAAAGGGTATGGACACTTAAAAAACTCTTCATATGAAAACAAGGATGATGATAATAAGCCTATTTCATAGGGTTGTCATGCAGATGAAGTGAGTCAATGTGTAAAGCACTTAGAATAGTTTCTGGCCCCAAGTTTGTATTTAATTAGTGTTGGCTTTGTTTATTGTTGCTGAACTGCTTTCCACAACTTTCTACCCATTTACACTCCTGCGAGCAATGTTGGAGAGAGCCAGTCCGTCAGCTTCTGAGCACAGAAGCTTTCCAGGAAGTCTGGGATTTTACTGTGAACAAATATCTCCCCGGCTGGCCAGTGAAGATGGCTGCTACTGTGTTGGCTGCTCACCAAGAGGGACTGAGATTTCCCATTCAAAACTGCTGGAGTCTGACATGCTGTCGCTCCCTACAGTGATGAGTCGTGATAGAAGGCAGCCAGGGGCCACAGACAATCCTTGGTGCAGCACACTGAAGGACTTAGTTTCCTGAATTTCCAGTAGGCAGCTAAAATTGTGAGAGGCTGTGTGCTCCTATGGGAAGATCTCCACCCCTGTATCAAAGATTCCTCCCAGACAGCCTTGAAGGAGGAAGAGTGGATCTCAGCTCTTTACACCCTGTGCTGTGGGATGTAAGAAGTTAAAAACAACAAGATTAGTGCCTACTCTCAAGGACTTTATGATCCTGTAGACTTCATTGTACAAAGAGGATGGTCATAGGCTGTTTTGGCTTTGCCCAGATCCTCTTGACCGTCTGGTGCACCCATCCGCCAGTGTTGTGCAAGTGTCGTGGCTGATGTGACCTTCTCTGGAGCCTCATTTTTGGCTGAGTCTGTCCCGAGAGGTTGTAGTCTCCATCCTGTCCCCTCCCAGGAGCAGCCAGTGACTGACTGGTATGGTCTCAAGGGGAAAACACTCTCTGGTGTGATTTATGCTTCAGAGCCTACCCCTCTGTCCCCACCCCCCAACCCAAGGCTAGACTTTGCTGGATACCACATCCCTGCTTAGCAACTTCCCTGCCCTATCCTACTTCCCTCCCTCACATCCATCCCACCTCACCCCCCAGCATGCCCTGGATAAATCAGGTGCACCTGAATCTATTTTTAAGGACCCTGACCTAAGACGAGGGATAAGATTGGTTAGCAAGGTAGACTATTCCTAGAGGTTAAACACAGTGGGGGAAGGAAGAGTATGTGTGTGGAGTACTTGCTGCATGTGCTAACCTCTGAGCTAGGTGTATATGTTTAAATACATAATATATGTACTTATAAATGAGTATTTATATTTATTAAAAATAAGAATTTTATATGTGTCATGAAAAAAATCGTAATGTGTTGTTTTAGGGGGATGTGATGTGATATGATGATTTAGAATAATTACTTTAACCTCTTGGTTCTGCTGAGCATGACCTACCCAGCACTCTAATACTCTGGCTGGTGTCCTGGTACCGATTCTATAATTGCAGCTGCCATGCATTTAACAAATAGGTACTGAGCGTTTACTGTGTGCTGGGCATTGCACTGGGCACTGGGATAAAAAAGGGATTAAATTGGTTCACCTCTCTATTAATTGACTTATGGATAAAACAGAGTTAATAAAATCTAGTTGTCTCCGAGAAGTCTGGATCATCCCCTCCTCCTCCCCTCCCATCCTCCCCAAAGCTTTTTCAGCTCTTGCGGCACAAAGAGGAAACTTATTTAATGGCTTTATTTATCTGCTCTCATATTATTAGGGAGGAGAAAAGCCCCTAGTGTGAGGATCTCTGTAAAGATTTAACAATTTTATTATGACAGAAGAGTCATCATGTTTTGTCAAAGTCATCCTGCCTCTCTTACCTACACATTAGAAGACAGAATTGAAAACTCAGGACTTCATGCTGTTTTCCCTCCCAGGACTGGCAAGCCCACGGAAAAGCTATGAGATATATTTCAAAACAAATTGCACAGTGTTTGGATAATAAACTCAGAGCCCTGAGATGTATGAAGTATACAATTCAATAGAATTTGTTTTTTCAAAAGCAGCTGCAAGAAAAATAACACCAGACAACAGTCTCACACACAGCTGAAAATCCCCTTCATATCATAGAGGAGAAAATCAATAAGCACTTCCTAAGAATTGAAGGTCTCCCCTCCCAGAGGGTAGAAAAGAACCATTATAGTGAGCTCAAGATGACAACTATGAAATACATTTGCTCAAAAATTAATTTAAAAAAGTTAAACTATATGTAATTGATATGTTAAATGGATGGGACTCATAGAGCATGATCAAAAAACAACTTTATTCTCTGCACTCTCTCCTACCCCCACCTTCCTTTGCTTCTGTGTACATTGCACACGTGTCTGTGTGCACAAACACACTCTCAGTGCCAATAGATCTTCCCAGGCCCCTGGGTTGTGATCAGGCAAGTCCTGTAGTTTATCTTTATGCTCTTATATTATAAAAACTCCACTAGAATTTTTAGTTTCCCAGGAAGTCTGAGTTCAGCAATTAATATGTCCTATTCATGGAAAAGAAAGGGCTTGGAATGTCAAAGTTAACTTTTCCTCCCTCCTCCAGTCTGGGCTGGCCACTTCCAACAGGAAAGGTGAGGGTAGGGGCCTGGTCAGCTTGACTATTTCTCGACCTTTTTACTTATCCTTGCACTCCCTACTTGATCCCTAGCTAGCTAGTCTGGGGGAGGTGGCGGGAGAGGAGTAAAGGGCAAGAAAGGATTTAGGAGACAGGTTTTTGTTTATTCTTTCTTCTGCCCTTGACAGGTATGTAAAACTGACTTTCACTTGGACTTAGTGAACAATCACAGATGACCCCTTTCCTTGGGAGCCAGTGGTGGGTTCTTCAGAGGCCCTACACTCCGGGATAGATAATTTGTCTGTGATTCCTGCAAAGCAGGTGATGGTTTTTCATCTGACCTTCTGTATCTCCTCCATCATTCCCAGGGAACACATGGTTGACACCGCTCCCTAACATCTTGTCACCATTCCAGACAGTGTTCTAAGCCAGGATTTAGAGAAAGCTGAAGGTCAGTTCTTTCCCTCTCCCCTGTGGCTCATGTCTAGCACACAAGAGATCTTTCTTGATGCATACTTGCTCCTTGCCCTTTGTGGAAGGCCAGCTACATCCCGACGTAGATGATTTTCTCTCTGCCTTGCTGCCTCAAGTTCTTAGCCAAAGTCTTTAGATTCCTTAGTTATGAGTCTGACGCTGGTCCATGATTTCTCCAAATCTCGGGGAGACTCAGACCAATCTCTCTTGGGGCAACTAGGTAATAAAGGGGAATAGGAAAGAAAAAAATGCCATAGAATTCTATTGACTTTTTCACAAAAAATACTTTCTCTAGCCTCCTTCTTTTTCAGCTGAATTGTTAGCCACAACATAAGTAGCTTAGGGTTCTGATAGGAGCGAAGATGGCTCTCCTCTATAGCTGGGTTTGATGGTAGGAGATGCCATTGCAGAAGCAGGCTCACTGATGGCCATGGGAATGATAGGGCCCCAAAACAATAGAAGCCAGGTGGGTGCAATTATCATAATGAATGGCAGGGTCAGAGTGACAGCAAAGAGGGCCTGACCCACAGGGAGTTGTGATAGCTTAGTGGAACACAGAGTCCCTGGGGGTAAATTAGATGGGCTGCCAACAACTGTACTACTCAGTCAACAAGGGTACCATCGAAAGAAAGGAGGCTGAGGACAGGTGCCCCAATAAAAAGTCTTGACCATTTGACAAGTTTTCAGACTCAGAACCCATTGACTGAAAAGGAGGCTGGGTTTCTATGAGGAAGGACCCTGCAACACCATGGCACATAGCCATAGGAATGATTTCCCCAGTCCTTCCCCAGAGAAACCTTTGGCCACTTACTCTGGTGGAAAGGGAATGTCTATCTTTTGAGGACCATTGGACACAGGGCTTGACATTGGTATCTGGAGACCTGGTACCTAGGTTGATACCAGGAGACTGATAGAGAGGAGGTGTATGGGATTCAGGTAATAAATGGAGTCCTGGACAAGGTCCAGTTTACATCAAGTCCATTTGGCCAATGGATCCCCTGGTGGTCAATTCTCCTTTCTCTGAATGCAAAATTGGGGTTAACATACTTAGTAATAGTCACAACCCCCACACTGGTTCCTTAGCCTATGGGGTAAGAGCTGTTATGATGGGGGAGACCAAGTAGACTCTCCAAAACTGCAACCCCACCCCCACCGTGGCTAAAAATAGAGTAAATCAAAGACAATATTGTGTTTCAGGATGGGGGGGCTAGCTGACATTTTTAAGCATCTAAACGATGCTGGGCTGGTGGTCCTCATAATATCTCCAATTAATTCACCAGTCTGACCCCTGAAGAAACCCAATGTGCCCTGGAGGATAAAAAAAAAGATCTTCATAAGATGAACTCTGTAGAAGCCCTGATTGTGGCTGCCGTTCCAGGTGCAGTATCTCTTCTAGAGTAGTTTAACGTGACCTCAGCATGTGGCCACTGATTTGGCAAAAGCACTCTTTTCTATTCCAATCAGAAAAAAGAATCAGAAATGGTTTATATTCATATACAGTGGTCAGCAGTATACATTTACGGTTTTCCCTGAGAGCTATGTCGACTCTCCTCTCTGAAGAGATCTGGACCATCTGGACATTGGACAGACTATCACGTTAGTCTATTGCATTGATTTTATTATGCTAACCAAGCCCAACAAACAAGAAGTGGCTAGCATACTAGAGGCTTTGGTAAGACACATGGTCTCCACAGGATGGGTAATAAACCCTATTCAGGGACCTGCACATCAATGAAATATTTAGGAGTCCAGTGGTAAGGGCAACTCAGGCCATTCCCTCCGAAGTAAAGGACAAATTATTGTACCTTGCACTTCCCACCAGTTAGAAGGAAATTGAACGTTTGTTAGGTCTATTTGGGTTCTGAAAACAACTTACCCCACAGCTGAGACTATTGCTCCAAACCATTTACCAAATGATGCAGAAGGCTGCTAGCTTTGAGTGGGGCCCAGGGCAGGGAAGAGTTCTGTAGCAGGACCAGGCTATAGTGCAAGCAACCTGCTATTTGGCCCATACAACCTGGAAGACCTTAGAATATTAGAAGTGTCAGTGATGGGAAAAGATGCCATGTGGAGCTGATGTCAAGCCCCAGTGGGAGATGCACAACACAGTCTTCTGGGGGGTCTGGAGCAAGAATGATATGCCTCTTGAAAAACAATTTCTGCCACATTACTGGACCCTGGTAGAGACGGAGCACCATGGGCTACCAGGATACCATGTGTCTGAAACCGGCCATCGTGGTCACCAAGTAATAAGGTTGAGAGGGCCTAGCAATACAACATAAGATGGAAGTGGTATATCTGGGAGTGAGCACAGTTAAGACTAGAGGGTACAAGCAAAATTCATAAGCAGGTGGTCCAGAAATCTGTGTCATCCACTGCTGTTTCACTAGGGCCCCTCCCTCAGCTTGTACCTCTGGCAGTATGGGGGCTCCTTTATGACCAGCTGTTAGAGGAGGAATAAAAGCCCAACTTAGTTCATGGATGGATTGTCGTGGTAAGTGAGGGCAAGTTGAAAATAACGATAACTGCATTGCAGTCTTGAGACTGGGCTTGGAAGACAGTGACAAGGAATCATTCTCTCAATGGGCAGAGCTTTGGGCAGTGTACCTAGTTGGCCATTTTGTGTGTAAGAAGAAAAAGCCAGAGATTAAAATATATATGGACTTGTGGGCAGTAACAAATGGCCCAACCTCCAAGGATGGGGACCATGTATTTTTCTTGATGTCTGTCTTTATCCCTCCTTTCTTTCTTTCTTGTTCTTTTATTCCTTCTCTTTAGTACTTGGAGTATGTATGCACTCATTACTCATTCAAACATCTATTTGTGCCAGGCTTTGTTCTAGGTGCTATGAGGATTACTAAATTGAAACATAAACCATCATTTTCCTCTTTTTTTCTCTTCCTCCTCACTCACATTTACCACATTTCTAATGTACCTGGAACTGTACTAAGTGCTTTTTATGTGCATGATCTCCTTTAATCCTCAGAAAAACCCCATCAAGATGGGTGGTGCTATGAGGTGAAACTAACATAGATGCTTAAATAACTTATCTAAGGTTTTACAGCCAATAAATGGCTTACTGGTATTTGAACCTGGGCAGATGCATTGTTTTGACAAAAGAGTCAATGACAATATCCCATAAGGTTTAACATGTGAAATGAGATCCACCATTAACACCATTAACATAAACGAGTTTTATTTTCTTACTTGCATTCTTTTTATCTATTTTACAGTTCATATGTGTCAATTGTTTTAAATTGCCTTTGAATTCTGTTGTGCTGAGGGCTCATCATACAATGGTATCCTCCACTGATCATTCATTGCATCCACCCTGCCAGGTGGATCCACATGGGTCATCTTTGACCGCTGCAATCTGATGCTTTCCAGTTTATAAGAAAGTCTTTTTTTGGTTATAGAATCCTCTTTCCAACAGGTTTCTGGGAAGGTAGCAATGTAGCAGCCACATGGTTGTGTGACTGACACATGAAGAGGTCAAATTGCTTGCCCAAAGTAATTCTGCAGGCTAGTGGTGATGCCAGTGCAAGATCTGTAAATCTGGCTCTGTGTCCTTAGCTTTAACCACTGGATCGAAGGTTCACCTTAGCATCAGGGGGCACCTGCAAGCAGCTTCAGCATGGTAAGTGCATTGTGTGCTATTGGGATTTAAGCCACTTATAACTGTATAATCTGCAGATTTGCTGTGTTTTCAGTGGCCTTTGCTAATTGTCTACTCATGGTGGTAAGTTGGCATTTTTGCTTAGTTTTGTTTTCTTCTATACTTTTTATTTATCTTAAAGGTCATTATCATCAGTAATAATACAATATTGAACAACTTCAAAGGAATGGCCTTGATAGTGATATACGAACAAAAGTTCTATGTTGATTGGTAAAAGTGCCTTACATCAACCCAGGGTGTCCTTCTTATGATACAAATCTCAGGGTGTGTGTTAATCGTTTAAGCTGCCAGCAGTTAACAAAAATTTACTTAAAATGAAATGATTTTGCATAATTAGTTGAGGACCACAATAGTTATTTAATAAATTGGCATATTTTAAGAGATGACTTTATAAGCTGGGAAAGTATGTAGTCTCAGCAATTAGACAATGAATTAACAAGTCCATGTTCCAAAATATAAAATCTTCTCCCATTGAGAAATAGACCAACAATCACAGAAAATCATAAAGATTCTCTGAAAATGTATGTCACAGAAGCTTGGTCATTAGCTTTCTTCCTCTTTTAAATTATCATTTCCTTACAGAGCCAGGACCAGGGTAAGGTGAGTGAGGTTCTTGCCTCAGGAACAAAATGTAAGGAGATACCAGAAAACTCAGGAATCAAGATAAATAAGATTTTAATACAACATTAAAAAAAAATCAAAACTGGGACAAAACATCTTGGAAGAACAAAGTATCAACATTTTAAATAAAGTCAGGATTTGACCTTGACTTGTATGACTCATCTCAGTTGCCTACCCCTGATTCTGGCCTGTTGACTTATCTGAATGAGCTACATTCGCCCTAGGCTGTGAGCTCCATGAAGAAGAAACCATCTCCACCCTTTTCACTGCAATATCTGCAGGGCACGGCACGGTGCATGTTCTCAGTACGTCTTTCTTCCATGAATGAATGAAAAAACATTGTTCAGTGGAAGAAGGACCGGGCTGTGAGTCTAGACACAGGTAGGCCATGCCATCTACTTACTATGTGGCCTTAATTAAGTCACTTCTCTGTCGACCTCATCTTTGAAAAGAGAGGATTAAACAATATGAGTCTGATAGTTCTTTCCAGCCTTCATATTCTAAGATTCTTAACCTGTATTAGGGCAATCTATCATCATGGGGATTCATCCATCCAATCATCCAACAAAATTTGTCACATACCATCCAAGTGCCTAATGATGGGCTAAATGCTGGAGAAAGGAAGATCAGAACCAAGAGTTCCTGCCCTCAAGGAGCTCACAGTGCAGCAGGAGGGCAGACATGTGGCTGTCAAGGGGAATATGAAGAGATTTGCTATAATGGAGTGCAGAAGGAACATTAGGGAGGAATGCCTAAGTCTCCCAGTGACAGTCCACATTTTCACAGAGGATTTGAGCAGTGAGAGAAGGAAAAGGAGGAGTTTGTCAGCCAGAGAAGAAGGGTAGGGGTTTCCAGCTTAGGGAAGAGCATGTGTGTGCCTGGATGTGTTTTTCTTCCCTTTTCCCATAGGCTAGCATATGGAAGGCAATGGATGCTAAGAATAGAAAGGGGTCCTTTAAAATTAAACTCAACTGTGAAGGAGGAGACAGTGATTCTTTAGTAAGTAGGGGAGTTATACTACCAGGTATACATCATTGCAGTGCAAAGTTTGATTGTCTTTAAAATAATGCAGCCTCAGGGCAGACCCCTCCTCATCTTGAGGGTCTCTGTGCCCCCTCTTTGTCTGCCCTCACCATCTAAAACCTCTCCCCATCCCAGTGGAGAGAAGGATGGTCCCATCTTGGCTGGAGGTGGGACAAAAGAAGAAGCAGGACCTAGACAAGGTAGAGAGTGGGTGTGTGTCTGTATATACTCATACATGGCAAAGTGTCATGTGAGAGTGTAGCTTGCATGGTTATTGATGTATATGCTAGAATAAAGAAATTTACTCATCATGAAAAAGAAGGGTCTGGCCTGGTGGTGTAGTGATTAAGTTTCTGCACTCCGCTTTGGCCTGGGGTTTGCGGGTTTGGGTCCTGGGTGCCAACCTACTACGCACCACTCATCAGGCCATGCTATGGTGGCATCCCACATACAAAATAGAGGAAGATGGGCACAGATGTTAGCTCAGGGCTGATCTTCCTCACCAAAAAAAAAGGGGGGGAGCTATTTTTTTTAAAAAAGAAAAAGAATATTGCCATTGTTGGAGGGAAACAGGTTGTGAGAAGTGATTTCATTGGCTCAAACAGCCAGAAAATATAGGCTGGGCTAATCATATAAAGGCTTAGGTTGGATGGAGGAGAATTATAAACATGTTTCTTTATATCGGAAAAGTTCCCTTGGTGGTGGTTAGATTTTATGATACATCAGTCATTTTATTTACTGTCTTAATACTACATCTGCAGACACCCCGAGTAGCACCCTAGGGTGAGATGCCAAAAGTGGAAAAACAAATGAGGGCGAGGGGGACTTGAATGCTGTCAGATTGGCTTGTTAAGGACTGTGATCCAGGTTGGCTCCTTGTGCAGTGATTAACTAGCTTACAAATCAGCATCTCAGTCAAAAAAACTGAGCCCCAGACCAAAAAGAAACCCCCTGACAGGGCTCCTGGATTGACATCTCCATTTCAGGGTTCCACTCTAGGGAGTTCCTCTTCACGGAGAGCTGACGATGAGGCGAAAAATAAGGTCTTGATGCATTCAGAGTCTTCACTGTCTGGTAATGACCTGGGAACTCCCTCGCTTTTTTCTGAAAGCATTTGAGTTCTGGTGACTGTGACCTGAAGTTTCAGAGGCCAAAGAGGAAGACAAGAGAAGCAGTTGTTCATTCCCGGTCTCTCTCTTCTTGGTTTCACAAGTGAAAGAACCTTGCTAAAGGTCAGGTAGTGTTTGGAGATGTCTCATTGCATTCCTCTTCCAATGGGGAGTCCACTCTCCAGCTGAGCAACTCAGGTATCGTTGTTAAGATCATCTCCTGGACTCCAGGTATGATCTCTTTTCTTTTGTCCTGCCCTGAGAGAGAATTTTCCAGCAATGATAATGAGGATGGCTCTGTGCTGGGTAAACAAATACTATAAAGAATAGCATTTGTATCCAGCTGTAAATTGTATTGGCTCAGAAACAAAGCAACAGTAAGTATTATATACTTCTTCCTCCTGTCATGACCTGAAAATCATAATCTACTAAATGAAGGAGGGTAGAGAGGCTTTATCTTGTGTGCCAACTGTAATCAATTGCTGCTTGGAGTGCTGTATTGGGAAGAGTACTGAGGTTGCTTCGAAGCTCAGTGGGAAGGAATTCTGTGATCAATTAGACATGTCTGGTGAGTGTGGGAAAGGGGAGTCTAGGCACATGTGCCAGGAATTTGCATCACCTTGACGTTCTAAACTTTCTCTCCCTTCTGCCACCTTAAGAGCTCTCTTCATATCTGTTAAACCTTGCCTCCCAGTTTCATGTGTTGCCTCCCTATGCAATTAGATATACTCTTGGGTCACAGAGAACGTCTCCCCCTGTTGGGAGTTCTGTAATCTGTAGCCCTCATTAATATCTTTCAGTCTTCATCCTTATGGTAGCAACCAAACGATTGCCAATCCTAAACAGAGCACTATTTTACCTATCATTTGGGAAAACATTTTGAAAATTATATTAGCCAGTGTTAGTGATGAAAGAGGATAAAATGGGCACTGCAATACATTTGTGGTGGGAATGCAGCTCGGTAAGTCCTTTTTGGAGGGCAATTTGGAAATATATATTAAGAGTCTAAAAATGTGAAAATATCCTTTGGCCAAGAAATGATTTTTCTTGACATTTAGCCTCAGGAGCTAATCGTGAGTGAACAAAGATTTACACTCGTGTACACTTTACAGGCATACCTTGCATTATTGCACTTTGCAGATATGGCATTTTTTTTAAATTGAAGGTTTGTGGCAACCCTGTGTCAAGCAAGTCTATCAGTGCAATTTTTCCAACAGCATTTGCTCACTTTGCATCTCTGTGTCACATTTTAGTAATTCTCACAGTATTTCAAACTTTTTCATAATTATTATATTTGTTATGGGATATATGTGGTATATCTATGATCAGTGATTTTGGATGTTACTGTTTTAATTGTTTTGGAGTGCCATGAACTGTGCCCACATAAGGCAACGAACCTAAATGATAAATGCTGTGTGTTCCGACTGCTCCACCGACCAGCCGTTCCTCTGTCTCTCTCCCTCTTCTCAGGACTCCCTACACCCTGAGACACAACAATATTCAAATTAGGCCAGTTAATAACCCTACAATGGCCTCTAAGTGTTCAAGTGAAAGGAAGAGTCGCGTGTCTCTCACTTTAAATCTAAAGCTAGCAATGATTAAGCTTAGTGAGGAAGGCATATCAAAAGCTGAGATAGGCTGAAAGCTAGGCCTCTTGAGCCAGACAGTTAGCCAAGTTGTGACTGCAAAGGGAAAGTTCATGAAGAAAATTAAAAGTGCTACTCCAGTAAACTTGTGAACAATAAGAAAGCGAAACAGCCTTATTGCTGATATGGAGAAAGTTTTAGTGGTCTGGATAGAAGATCACACCAGCCACAACAGTCCCTTAAGCCAAAGCCTAATCCAGAGCAAGGCCCTAACTCTCTTCAGTCCTGTGAAGGCTGAGAGAGGTGAGGAAGCTGCAGAAGAAAAGTTTGAAGCTAGCAGAGTTTGGTTCATGAGATTTAAGGAAAGAAGCTGTCTCCATAACAGAAAAGTGCAAGGTGAAGCAGCAAGTGCTGATGTAGAAGCTGCAGCAAGTTATCCAGAAGATCTAGCTAAGATAATTAATGAAGGTGGCTACACTAAACAGCAAATTTTCAATGTAGAGGAAACAGCCTTCTATGGGAAGAAGATGCCGTCTAGGACTTTCATAGCTAGAGAGGAGAAGTCAGTGCCTGGCTTCAAAGGACAGGCTGACTCTCTTGTTAGGAGTTAATGCAGTTGGTGACTTTAAGTTGAAGCCCATGCTTATTTGCCATTCTGAAAATCCTAGGACCCTTAAGAATTATGCTAAATCTACTGTCTATGCTCTATAAATGGAACAACAAAGCTTGGATGACAGCACATCTGTTTACAACATGGTTTACTGAAAATTTTACGCCCTTGTTGAGACCTACTGCTCAGAAAAAAAGATTCTTTTCAAAATATTACTGCTCATTGACAATGCACCTCATTACCCTAGAGCCCTAACTGAGATGAACAGTGAATTAATCTTGTTGTCATGCCTGCTGACACAACATCCATTCTGCAGCCCATGGATCAAGGAGTCATTTCAACTTTTAAGTCTTTCTATTTAAGAAATACATTTCATAAGGCTATAGTTGCCCTAGATAGTGATTTCTCTCATGTATCTGGGCAAAGTAAATTGAAAACCTTCTGGAAAGGATTCATCATTCTTGATGCCATTAAGAACATTCGTGATTCATGGGAAGAGGTCAAATATCAACATTAACAGGAGTTTGGAAGAAGTTGATGCCAACCCTCATGGATGACTTTGAGGAGTTCAAAACTTTAGTGGAGGAAGTAACTGCAGATGTGGTGGAAATAGCAAGAGAACTAGAGTTAGAAGTGGAGACTGAATATGTGACTGAATTGCTGCAATCTCATGATAAAACTTCAGCAAATGAGGAGTTGCTTCTTACGGATGAGCAAAGAAAGTGTTTTTTTGAGATGAAATCTACTCCTGTTGAAGATGCTATAAATATTGTTGAAATGACAACAAAGAATTTAGACAATTATGTAAACTTAGTTGATAAAGTAGGGGCAGGTTTTGAGAGGACTGACTCCAATTCTGAAAGTTCTGTTGTGGGTAAAATTCTATCAAACAACATAGCATGCTACAGGGAAATCATTCGTGAAAGGAAGAGTCAATTGATGTGTCAAACTTCATTGTTGTCGTATGTTGAGAAATTGCTACAACCATCCCAATCTTCAGCAACCACCACCCTGATCAATTAGCAGCCATAAACATGGAGGCAAGACCCTCCACTAGCAAAAAGATTATGACTTGCTGAAGGCTCAGATGATGGTTAGCATTCTTTTAGCAAAGTATTTTTAAATTAAGGTATGTACTTTGTTTTTTTTAAGATGCAATGCTGTTGCACACTTAGTAGACTACAGTGTAGTGTAAATGTAACTTTTATATGCACTGGGAAACCAAAAAATTCATGTGACTTGTTTTATTGCAATATTCGCTTATTGTAATATTCACTTTATTGTGGTTGTCTGGAACCAAACCTGCAATATCTCTGAGGTATGCCTGTAAAGTGTTATCTATAATAGAAAGAAATAGTAAACAAATATAGTTAGCAATAGGTTAAATAATTATGACGTAATAAAAATAGTAGCTTACTTTTATTGATCATCTATATGCCAGATACTTTACGTATTAGATTTTATCAATTCTTTTGTCAGGCGAGGAAACTAAGGCTGAGAAAGGCTAAAGGACTTCCAATCCTAGTAACATGTGTGCATTAGTTTTTCCAAAAACCTGTTACAAAACACCTAGAATTGCTAGAGAATATGTAACAATGCTTAAACAATGTATTTAAATACATAGCTGCACTTGTAAGAACGTAAGGGAAATCCCTAGGGGCTAAAAATGGAGAGGATATGAAACAGAATGTCAAGCAGAAGCATTGTCGGTCCTGGGGTGGGGCTGGAGGTAGGAATTTCTGGTCTTTGTCACTATGGGGCTTAGATTGTAATATGTATGTGTGGTAGAAGAGGAGTTACTTCCAAGGTGGTGTGTAGGATCTCACACTTTGAATAAGGTTAGATTCCAGTGAATGGGTAAACTAGGAGAAATGTCCATACATTGTCAAAGGGAGTCAACAACATAGTTTGTCTCACCCTCAGCACTGGCTGAAAAGCAAAGTGTTTATAATGAGATACCATAATCACTGGCCTGCTCAATTTGGAATGGGGATTTGAATGTCAACTACCTGAATGATGTAGGAATTCATAAGACTTAATGTCATCCTGAGCTGGCAATACTTTGGAGGCACCCAGCAGTAGCAATTGCAAAACTTCTTTGAGTGAGGGGACATACCTAAAATCTAGGGTATACAACATTTCCACAGCTCATCATATAAAGCATTATATAAATATATATATTTTTATTTAATATATATTATTTTATTTAATATTTATATATTATATGTAATATATATTTATCTTAAATATATTTTTAATATATTATATATAAATATATTTTTAATATATTTAAATTAAGGTATGTACTTTGTTTTTTTTAAGACGTAATGCTGTTGCACACTTAGTAGACTTAGTGGAATATTTTTAATATATTTATATATTATATATAATATATTAATGTTAAATATTAAACATAATATTTAATATATTTTATAAATATATATTTATAAATATCTATAAAATATATTAATATAGGTCTATATAAATATAATTTTATTTAATATATATTGAATATATACATATGTTAAATATATATTTTATATATGTTAATATATATATTTATATGTGCTATAAACTACAAAATATATGAGGAGAAAGAAAATCTATCTTGATAAAGAGCAGAAACACAAATGGTTGAATCAGATCTTGAAGTACTTTAAATAAGATTATCAAATGGAGACTATAAAATAAACATGGCAACACCAAAAGACATGATCCATGAAAGAAATAATTGCTAAATTGGACTTCATTAAAGTTAAAAACATCTGTTCTGCAAAAGACAGTATCAAGAGAATTAGAAGACAAGCCACAGACTGGGAGAAAAATTTGCACAAGACATGTCTGATAAAGGACTGTTATCCAAATATACAGAGAACTCTTAAAACCCAACAGTAAGAAAGCAAACAACCTGATTAAAAAATGGGCCAAAGAGCTTAACAGACAACAAAGAAGACATACACATGGCAAATAAGCACGTGAAAAGATGCTCCACGTCGTATGTCACCAGGGAAGTACAAAATTAAAACAATGATGAGATATCACTACACAACTACTAGAATGGCCCCAAATCCAGAACACTGATAACACCAAATGCTGGCAAGGATGTGGATCAACAGGAACTCTCATACATTGTTGGTGGGAATGAAAAATGGCACAGCCAGTTGGGAAGACAGCTTGGCGGTTTTTAAAAAATAAACATACTCTTACCATATGGTCCAGCAATCACACTGCTTGGTGTTTACCCAAAGGAGTTGAAAACTTATGTCTATGCACAAACCTGCATGTGGATGTTTATAGCAGCTTTATTTGTAATTGTCAAAACTTGGAAGCAACCAAGATGTCCTTCAGTAGGTGAACAAATAAACTATGGTACATCCAGACAATGGAATATTATTCAGTGCTTAAAAGAAATGAGCTATCAAGCCATTAACAGACATTGTGGAACCTTAAATGCATGTTGCTAAGTAAAAGAAGCCAATCTGAGAAGGCTACATACTGTATGATTCCAACTACATGACATGCTGGAAAAGGCAAAAACTATGGAGACAGTGAAAAGATCAGTGGTCGTCAGGGGTGAGGGAGAGATGAATAGGTACAGCACAGAGGATTTTTAGGGCAGTGAAAATACTCTGTATAATACTATTACGATTTATATATGTCATATACATTTGTCCAAACCCATAGAAAGTACAGCACCAAGAGTGAACCCTTAGGTAAACTAGGGACTTTGGATGATTTTGATATGTTCATATAGTTTCTTCCTTGGTGAAAAATGTATCACTCTGCTGAGTGATATTGATAATGGGGGAGGTTATGCATGTGCAGGGGCAGGGAATATGTGAGAAATCTCTATACTTTTCCTCTCAATTTTACTGTAAACATGAAACTGCTCTAAAAAATAAAGTCTATAATAACATTAATTAATAATAATAATAGTATGGACTCCTTGCTCATCCTGCTTAGTCTCTGACATCCTTCTCTAAAGCTTGCCTGCCTCATCCACTGTGGATGCCAGGCTTGCTCTGTCATACCTAATGACTTTAAGATTAAATTGTTCAGAAAGGGAAGAGGAAGTAGAGGGAAAAGTAAGCACAGCAGGGTTTTCTCTTTTTGGGGAGGAGGGATTGTCAAATTGATTCTGAAGTAAATACAGAAATACAGAAGAATAAGAATAGTGAAACAGTGTTGAAGATGATCAAAATTGTAGGCTTTATTCTACTGGATGTCAAAACTTATTATAATTAAGGTACTGTGATGTTTGGGTAAAGATAGGCAGATAGACCAATGGAACAGAATAAAAAATCCAGAAGCAGATCCACACATAGATACTTTATTTATGGCAAAAGTGGTACTGCACAGCAGTGGGGAAAAGGATGGTTTTCACTACATGATCCAAGTCAATTAGCTATCCAAAAAAAGAAAAAGAAAAAAGGATCTTGACCCTTACATCACACCACACAAATTCCAGTAACACTTCTGTCTTCATGCAGAAGGTAAATTTCTTTATGACCTTGAAGTAGAAGTTTGCTTAAATAGGACACAAAAAGATTCCTACCCACAAAAGGAAAGATTAGTTGGACCACCTTAAAATGAGGAATTTTTGTTCATCAGAAGACCCCATTAGGAGAGTGAAAAGAGAGAATGGCAAAAGATATTTCCAATAAATGTAATTAAAAAGAGCTGGACTTCATACTATATATTTAAAAAAGAATTTTAGAAATTACTAAGAAAAAGATAACTAAATTTAAAAAATAGGCAAGATAATTAACAGGCACTTCACAAATGGGAATATACAAAAGCCTGAAATGTGTATGAAAAAGTGCTTAACCTTATTAGTAAATAGGGAAATACAGAGTAAAACCAGGGTGAGATACAACAGAAGGCTTTGAAAAAGATGGACATTAGTAAGTGTTGATGAGGATGTGGAGAACAAGAATGCTTACGCATTTCTGGTGAGAGTGTACATTGGTATAACTCCTTTGGAAAAGAGTTTGGCATTGTCTATTGAAGTTGAAAGTATGCTTAATGTATAAATCAGCAATTTCACTTCTAGGTAAATATCTAACATAAATAAGTAAATATATATGTACCAGAAGACATGTACAAGAACACCCATAGCTATTTGTAATAGTCCCAAACTGCAAACACCCTAAATGTCCATCAACAGTAAAGTGGATAAATACCTTGTACTATATCCATACAATGTAGTACTCTACAGCAATAGATATTAACAAATACATATTGCTCCTTGCAACAACATGAATGAATCTCATAAACATGGGTGGAAACCAGAACCAAAAGAACATGTACTATATTATCCCATTTATATAGAATTTTAAAATAGGCAAGAATAATATATAGTTTTAGAAGTCAGGATAGTCATTCCCAAAGGGGGAAGTGTGGGTGTAACAATAGAAAGGAAGAATAAGGGAGGCTTTTAGTGTGTTGGTAATGTTCTATGTCTTGACCTGGGTGGTGGTAACGTGGGTTGTCAATCTGCATGTTCAGCATTTGTGAGCTTTCCTGAATGTGTATTATACTTGCAAAAAATTTATGAAAAAACTAAACAAAAGGGTTAAATAGCAGACTAGACACAGTCAAATAGAAATGGTATATGTTCTGTGGGCATTTGAAAAGAATGTGTATTCGGCTGTTGTTGGTTGGAGTGTTCTATAAACATTGATTAGATTATGTTGATTGATGGTGTTGAGTTCTATATCTTTGAGGATTTTCTGTCGAATTGTTCTACATATTGTTGAGTGAGGATTGTTGAAGTCTCCGACTATAACTGTGAATTTATCTATTTTTCCTTTCAATTCCATCAGTTTTGCTTCATGTATTTTGCAGTTCTGTTATTTGGTGCATACACATTTAGGATTGCTATGTCTTTTTGGTGGATTGACTTTATCATCATCATAAAATGTCCCTCCCTGTTTCTGGTAATTTTGCTTGCTTTGAAGTCAATTTACATGATATTAAAATAGCCACTCCTGCTTACTTTCAATTAATATTTGCATGATACATCTTTTTCCATCCTTTAACTTTCAATCTACCTATATTGTTTTATTTGAAGTGAATTTCTTATAGACAGCACAGAGTTGGGTCATGTTTTTTAATTCACTCTGCTATTCTCTGTCTTTTAGTTGGTGTATTTTGACCATTCACTTTTAATGTAATTATTGATATGTTAGGGTTTAAGCCTCTCATTTTTTTGCTTCTTGTTTGTTCTCTCTGGGTTTTTGTCTGTTTTCTTTTTCCTGCCTTCCTGTGAATTACTTAAACATGTTTTAGAATTTAATTTTGATTTTCTATAGTGTTTTTGAGTGTTATCTCTTTATATAACTTTTTTGGTAGTTGTTTTAGGTATTACATAATATGTGTATATAACATCACAGTCTACTGGTGTCATCATCTTGTCATTTTGAGTCAAGTATAGAAACCTTACCTCATTTAATTACCTTTTACCATCCCTGGTTTATAACATCATTGTCTTAAATACTTTCTGTGTACATTTAGAACTACATCAGACAGTGTTACAATTTATGCTTCAATGGTGAAACACAATTTAGAAGACTCAAGATGATAAAGACTATTGTTTTTATCCATATTTTTTGCTTACTGTATCTTTTTTCCTTCCTGATATTCCAAGTTTTCTTCTTCTATTATTTCCTTTCTATTTAGAGAACTTACTTTAGATTTCTTTTTTTATAGTAGGCCTCCTGGCCACAAATTCTCTTAGTTTTCCTTGATCTGAGGATATCTTGATTTGTCTTTCATTCCCATAGAATATTTCCATTGGATATAGGATTCTGGGTTGATGGATATTTTCTTTTAGCACTTTAAAAATGTACTACTTCCTTCTGGCCTCCATGATTTCTGATTGGATACCTGCTGTCATATGAATTATTTTTCTCTTCTAGGCAAAGTGTCATTTCTCTCTTGATGCTTTCAAGATTTTTTCTTTGTCTTAAGTTTTCAGAAGTTTGACTATGATGTGTCTTGGTGCAGATTTCTTTGAGTTTATCTTAGTTGGAGTTTGTTTATTGAATTTGTAGGTTTATGTCTTTCACCAATTTAGAGTTTTTGGTCATTATTTCTTGGAATACTTTTTCAGCACTGCCCTCTTTCTCCTCTCCTTCCCAGACTCCTATTTTATAAATGTTACATTTTTTTTTGTTAAAGTCTCTGAGGTCCCCAAGGCTCTGTTCATATTTATTTATTTTTTTAGGCTCTTCTTACTCTGTTCAAATTACATCATTTCTATTTTTCTATCTGCCAATGATTCTTTTGTCTATCCCTTTTATTCTGCTGTTGAGCCCATCCACTGTGTTTTTTATTTCATTTATTGAATCTTTCAGTTGTAAAGTTTGCATTTGGTTCTTCTTGACATCTTTTATTTCTTTGATGAGACTTTCTATGTCTTTGTTGAAGCTTTCTATTTTTTCATTTGTTTCCAGTTCATCTGTAACGGCTTCTTGAAGCATTTTTACAATGTATACTTTAAAATCTTTGTCAGATAACTCTAACATCTCTGTCATCTTGCTGTTGACATCTAATTATTGTCTTTTTCCATCCATTTTGAGATCTTCCTGGTTCTTGGTATGATGAGTGGTTTTTGGTAGAAACCTGGACATTTTGGGTATTATGCTATGAGACTCTGAGTCTTACTTAAACCTTTTGTTTTTTTCCTGACACCACTCTGGCAGAGGAAGGGGGAGCACTGGCTTGCACTGTTGGGTAGGAGTAGAAGTTGAGGTTTCCCACTTGACCTTTGTTGATGTCGAAGGGGAGTGTTCCTCATTTCTGCTGGGCTGGGAGATGATTTCTGGCTCTCCCCTGGATCTCTACTGATACCTGCTTGCCTGGAGGGGGCAGGAGTGCATTCTTACTCTTCTTCACATAGCCTCCACTGACACTATGGGAGGGTAGTCTTGTTACCACTGGGCAGTGGGAAGGGTCCTGACTCCCTATTAGGCTTCATTTGACACTACCCCAGCAGGGAGGAGGGAATCTTGTTACTGCTGGGTGGGAGTGGGAGTTGAGGCTCCTTATGTGGCCTCCACTGATACAACAAGGGGGCAGTTGTTACTGCCCATTGAGGATCAAAGTTCCAGCTTCTTATTAGGTCTTCTCTGACACTACCCCAGTGAGAGGGGTAGATTGGGGATCCTTGATATGACTTGGCAAGGGTGGAAGTCTAGGGTACTTGCTTACATGGCTGGCAGTGGGGCCACAGCTTTTTCGGTGGTGTTTGGCTGAAGTGGGGTGGTTGGTTAAAAGTTTTTTCTCTTGGTAGGCTTCCCCTCTCCTGGTCTTTGGCTAGAGAGAGCAGGCTTTTGTTGGGGTTTTTCGTCTGTGCCTGTTGGCATTTCTAGGTTGCTGGCTTTTTTAGCTGTGAGTCTAGAATGTAAGAGGTGAAAAAACAAAAAAATAAACAACCTAGGAAACTCAACACTATGTTGTTCCTTGGGTCCCGAGGTCCTTACCTGGTCAGTCTTCTCTGCACATTTTAGAGTCTTTTTACATGTTTTTTCTATATAAATTCCTGGGTTTTTAGTTGTACTTAGGAGAGGAATAGAGATATGTTTGCTTACTCCATCTTCCTAGGAGCCTGTTTAAATTTTAATATGGAATAAAAGCAAGAAAGAAACACCTCAGCATGGGGTGAGACCTCAGTTTAGTTAAAAAAGTTATGCAAAGACATATTTATCTGTAGTAGCATGAACACACACAGCCATAGAAAAAGGAAATACACGAAAATATTCCTTCCTTTTCTTTGGATAGTGGGTTAGCTTCTGAATTGTTCAAAGTAGCCAATTATTATGTTTATAATTGGAAAAAAATGATACGTAAATAATTTCCCATGTGTTTAAAAAATTGTTTTACGTGGTTTCTAAAACTGGCATTCTATTACCTACTCTGCCAAACTTATAGATTATTATATAGGTAAATATGTCCTAAATGTTAAATACTTTAAAAGTACAAATCTCTAGAAAAATGTCAAGGATTATTTTCATGTGAAGTGAAGAGATACCATTGGTATGGAGTTATTATTAAAAGTTTCCTTTTCCTGTTATACTTCCATAATTTTCCTTCAAGCCACTTCTAAATACAAAATGGATGATAGTGTATCCACTTTTCTAAGTTATCAAATTGACAGTTTAATAGTTCTTCTCACCATATTTAAACTCTGTAAACACCTACCTCACCTTTTTGATCCAGGAGCATATTATGGCAATAAATCTGTTTTTAACCACTCTGCTAGTTAGAGAGTTCCAAGTGGAAACCATACCTCTTGGTCTCTATGTTTGGCTCTATAACTCAAGATGAATAAGATCTTTATCTTGACATGTTTCAATTTCCCTTCTGGAAGCTACGGGTGATGACACTCCATTAATGGCAGATGACTGAGTGGCCAAGAGCAAATTGTTATGTTAAAGAAAACCCCTGGGAGACCACAAAAATAAGAATGTCTGCCATCCCTTCCAATATATCCAAAATGTCTTTTTGTTATTGAATCCAAGAATTCACGCAGCCCAAACAGTATAATGCGCATTTAAACTTTTTTTAAAAAACATTTTTCCTTTTGCTCTGGAAATCAGAATGCAGAAATTGTTGAATCCTTCTTTGGAATGCTGATCCTTTACAGCTTACAAGCTAGGATAGACAGTTCATCTGCCTTCTTGAATGAAAAATCAGAAATACTACAAACTGATTTTTTTAGACACCTATGCTTCAAGTATTATAAGGCAGATGGAAAGGTCGTCGGGTCTACCTTCTCCCTCTTCCTCCATGGAAATCATCTAATAGCAAAGATAATTTACTTGTGGACAGAAAAAAAATTGCAAAGAGAAATTATTTTCCAACTGCCAGGTGTGAGTTGAGAAGATCCTTCTGCTTGTTTTGGTAATTTAATTTCCAAAATATGCACAATTCTCATTCAGTATTTGGGCATTGAATAAAGGCCCATTCTTCCAGCTGAGTTAACGTGCCCCAGGAGGTCAGTTTCTTACCCTGAGCAGTGACAGAGAGGGTCCCCCTGGATTGTTCTGTTTGCAAATGTTAACCTGGTAGATTGAAGATCTTGGCTACCTGTTGCTTATGTGCAGATCTGGCATATGCTCCCCTTTTCCTAGTGAGGAAAAGATGGAGCTACAAACTCCAAACTACACTCCTTGAGGCTGTGGGATTTGAATTGCCATATGTAAAGAGAGGCAGAGCCTGGGGAAATATGAGAGGCAATTTCCTCAATCTTTTCCTCAATCAGCTGGAAGATGACCAACTTACATATTCTCTAAAGTGGTAAAGAAACAGACTTCCAAATGTCAGAAGCTCTATTTTACTACACCATAGCCCTCTGCTAAAAGATGTCCCATGTAAAGAGTGATCCATCATCGAGCAAGCAATCATGTAAAGGGCACAGGTGGAATTTTGATCATGTTAAGATGACATTATGGCTAGGGGACCTAAGAATGCATGAATCTTCTTTTGTCAATGTGGGGTTACAGAAGGGACCTTACATACTGGAGGCAAAGAGAATTGGAATCAAAACTGCTCCTACTTGAGCTAGTGCATGGTATCGCTACGGGAGCTGTCCTGTGTAAATGGGTTGAAGCAGTCACCTCAGGCTCAGGGTCTAGCCTGCACAAGGCCTCTCTCCCTCCTAATTTCCAATCTTATCATCAGCTGGCTGCTAGAGATAGAAATATCCTGCATGTCAGGTGAGGAAGTGACGGGAAGACCGGGAACAAGATGGTTGGGATTGTTCCCAGCACTATGCTCTTCAAAGTATGGTCCATAGAGCAGCAAAATCAGCATCACCTGAAAATTTGTTAGAAATGCAGACTCTGGGGCCCCATAGAAGATCCACTCAATCAGAATCTGCACTGTCAACAAGATCTCCATGTGATTTGTATGCATGCTCGTATCTGAGGGGCCCTGAGGATCCGAACCGGCGAACCCTGGGCTGCCAAGTGCGAACTAAACCGCTGCGCCACCCAGCCGGCCCCCTGAAGTGCTATTTTTGATAGCATTCAATAAGATCCCACTAGAGCTAATAAATTTATATTTCAAATGCAAAAGAACCCGTCCTCTGTCTCAACTGATTGTTGCTTTTTGAAGAACAGTAATACTTTTCTATGCACATGGCATGTTTCACCTTCAGTTTCTTTCACAACAGTCCTGTTATTCTATGTTGCTCTTTTTTTTTTTGGTGAGGAAGATTGGCCCTGAGTTAACAGCTGTTGCTAATCTTCCTCTTTTTGCTTGAGGAAGATTGTCCCTGAGCTAACATCTGTGCCACTCTTCATCTATTTTGTATGTGGGATGCTGCCACAGCATGGCTTGATGAACGGTGTGTAGATCTGTGCCCGGGATCTGAACCTGCGAACCCTGGGCCACCGAAGTGGAGTGCACAAACTTAACTACTACGCCATCAAGTTGGCCCTGCTCCTTTTTTGTATATAAAGAAAACAAAGCATGTAAGCTGGCTCACATTCATGTAGCATCTTGGGCATCTAGGTGCCCAAATATTTTCAAGAATGTCTCTTGAAATGCATGTTTGCTAAAATGCCTATTAAAGATGCGAAAAATATAAATATGAAACTCAGATTTCAGTCTAATCTGAGTGTTGAGAAGTGCTAGGCCCTACATGATCTGGTCCCTACCTCGTCTCCAACTCTTGTGTTCTACACTCCTATTTGCTTGCTGTTCCAGTTGCACTGGTCTTTCAGTCCCATGAACCACACAAGCTCGGTCTTGCCTGATGGTCTTCTCTTACCTTTGCATGGCTGGTTCATTTTCATCCTTCAGTCTCAGCTCAAACACCACCTCCCTAGAGAGGTCTTCCCTGATCCCTTCATCTATTTTGCTGCTGCTCTCACAGCCCTCCCCTTTCCATTAATCTTTAATTGGATTTAGCTTGTTTCCTCCACAGCACAAATGTATCACATATTTCCTTCTCTATTTGTTAATTGCCTAATCACCATCAGGACCGGGATTACATCTGTTTTGTTAACCACTCTATAACCAGGAAATTAAACAGTGCCTGAAACTAGTAGGTGTTCAGTAAATATTGGTTGAATGAGTGAATGAATGAATAAGTGAATGGATGCATTCTATTTCTCTCCTATGTAATCTCAGGACAGCTGTGATCTACTGATAGTCTGGCCTCCCTTATAAGACTGTGGATTTCTTGAGGGCAGGGATTTAGGCTTATAGATATCGGATTCCCAATATTTAACATTGTATCTCTATATAGTTGTGAATCAGCAAATTTTAGTGAAAGATGTAAAAAAAATTCAGAAAGAGCATAGACCTTGCAATCTGTTTAATATATGATGGTAATGGTTTGTCACAAAATAGATATACTTAAAAATAATGCTACTTATTCCCGTGGGGGGGGGGGTGAGAACATGTTCCCACTTATTTCCTCAAAACAATCAAACCCAGACTAATTTTATATTTCTTATTTTAGATTAATGATACTTAAATGTTTATATGTACATTTATCTTGCTTTCATAAGAAATGCAGTATCAGTGCAGAAGATGCAAAAATTCAGAAAAGGTTACAAGAAGAAACAAAAACCACCCGTAATTCCACAACCTGGAAATAACACTATTAACCTTGTTAATAATAGTTATGTTTATAATAATACTATGTTTGTAATAATAGTATATTAATAATATGTTTCTTTTACAGACTTTTAAACACACACACAATGTTTAATTCACTACAAACAATAAAAATAAAATTGAATACCTTCGTGTCTTATTTATTTATTTAACATTATATCAAGGCCATTTTCATGTGTCCTTGCAATTCTTTGAAAATATAATTTTTGATGATTGTAAATATACCATCAAAAGACAAATTATAAGGTATAAGTTATTTTCCTGATATTAAATGTCAAGTTTTTTAATAGTATTTTTGGCTCTAATAATTAATTGTACTGTGGACATTCATGTTTCCAAGTATCTGTTAATATCTATGAATATTTCCTTGAGAGAGAGTCCTATGTATGGACTACTGGGTCAAAGAGTAGGAATAATTTAAGACTGTTGTCCAGGCACCCAAATTGCTTTCCAGGAAGTTATGCCAAGTTATATTTCCACCAGAATGGTCTGATAATATTTGGGTTCATCTCTCCTTCACTGGAAATGAGTATTTTGCCTCCTTCCTCTCCCATGAGCTCTTTGTTTATTTGTTGACCCCTTTCTTTGGAATCTTAGTGTTTTTCTTAGGGATTTATGTGATCTTTTATATACCAAAGACTTTTTATTTTTGTCATATTTATTGAAAAATCTTGTTTTCCTTGCCACCATTTTTTGTTGGCCTTTAAAATATTTAAAAAATAGCTTTATTAGAGTATAACTTACCTAAAATAATATTCATTAATTTTAAGTGCATATTATTTAATGAGTTTTGACAAATGAATTGAGTTATGTAACCACTACTGCAATCAAGATATAGAACATTTTCATCATCCCAAAAGTTTTCTTGTGACCTTTTGTAGTCAATCCATTTCCTCCACCCCTGGAGCTTGATAACCACTGCTTTGGTTCCTGTCACTTTAATTTTGCCTTTTCTAGAATTTTGTATAAATGGAATCTTCCATTAAGTAGTTTTTGTGTCTGTTTTTTTTTCAGTTAGCATAGTGCATTCATCCATGTTTTGTGTGTATCAGTTGTTTGTTCTTTATATTGCTGAATAGTATTCCATTATACGGCCATACCATAATTTGTTTATCCATTCACCAGTTGATAGGCATTGGGTGGTTTCCAGCTTTTGGCTGTTAAGAATAGAGTTTCTATGGAGAATTCCAGGGACTTCCACTTCTAGGCAACATGGAGTAACAGAGACTGGGTTTATTTTCCCACTTGAAACAACAGAAAAACAAGACAAATATATGAAAAATGTTTTTTCAAGATATTAGACATAAGATAATGAAATATAGTGATCCCCGAGTGATGAAAAAAGAATAGAGAGTAGATGGTGCAAATAGAAAATAATCTATTATCTAAAAATATCACATCAAATGTAAATGGTCTAAATATCCCAATTAAAAGGCAGAAATACATTGGATAAGAAAATCAATACTTAATTATATTCTGCTTATAAGAAACCTACTTTAAATATAAAGTCTCAGGTTAAAAGTGAAAAACATAGAGAAAGATAAACTATTCTACACTAAACAAAAGATAGTGAACATAGCTAAATTAATATCAAATAAAGTAGACTTCAGAGCAAAGTATGTGATCAGGGATAAAAAAAGATAATTTCACAAGATAAGAGGGTCAGTTCACCAAGAGGCCATAGCAATTCTAAATGTTTGTACACCTAATAAGATAGCTAAAAAATACATGAAACAAAAACTGTTAGGACTGCAAAAAAACAACATAGAGCTACACGATTATAATTTGAGATCTAAGTACTTCTCCCTCAAATACTTGGTAGAATAAGTAGACAGGAATCAGTAAGAATATAGAAGTCTTAAACAACACTCTTAACCATCTTGACCTGATTGATATTTATACAACACTCCACCCAACAAGAACAAAATATACCTTTTTTTCCCCTATGGCACACAGAACACTTACTAAGTTAGACCTTATTCTGGGATACTAAACAAGTCTTAATACATTAAAAAAGATTAAACTTATGCAAAGTGTATCCTTTAACCAGAATAGAATTAGAAACCAATAATAGAAAGATCTCTGGAAAATTCCCAAATATTTGGAAACAGTATAACATACTTCTGAGTAACTCATGGGTCAAAAATGAAATCTAAAAAGATATGAGAAAATACTTTGTACTGAAAAAAAAAAGAAAACAGTGTATCAAAATGTGCAGATGCTGCTAAAGCAGTACTTAGAGGGAAATTTATAGTGTTAAATGATTTCATTAGAAATGAAGAGAGGTCTTAAGTCAATTACTCAGCTTCCACCTAAAGAAGCTAGATAAAGAAGACCAATTGAAATTGCAAGTAAGCAGAACAAAGAAAAACAATAAAGAGCAGAGAAGAAATGAATGAAAATAGAAAAACAGAGAAAATCAATGAAAGCAATATCTAGTTCTTTGAGATATCTGGTTGTTTGAGAAAGGTTGGGGGAATCCCTAGGTTTATGAGAGTTTTTTTAATATTATAAATTGGTATTGAATTTTGTGTTTTCTGCATCATTTTTCTTTAAGAATGTTAAAATGGTGAATTTTATCGATTGAGTTTCAAATGTCAAAAAATCTTGCATTTCTTGTAGTGCAGGTTTATTGGTTATAAATTCTCTCAGCAGTTGTTTGTCTGACCAAGAACTTTATTTTAAAAAGATTGCTTCATTTAGTAAAGTATATGAGGCTGACCATTTTTCCCCAGTATAGTCATGTGTCGCATAATGACGTTTTGGACAGCGATGGACTATGTGACAGTGGTCCCATAAGAAAAGTATCACATAGCCTGAGTGTATAGTAGACTGTATCATCTCGTTTTGTGTAAGTACGCTCTATGATCACACAACAATGAAATCACCTGACTATGCATTTCTCAGAGTGTGTCCCAGTTGTTAAGCCATGCATGACTATACTTTAATAATGTCTATCTTTTCTGCATTTTGGATAGATTTTATGGCTATAACTTCAAGTTCAGCTGATCTTCTATTGTGCCTAATCTGCTTTTAATTGTATCTGGTTCATTTTTTATTTCAGATAATTTATTTTTCATCCATAGAGGTTTTTTTTACTTCTCTTTCTGTCTTCATCATGCTGAAGTGTTCATCTTACTTCTTGAACTTGTGGACAATATTTATTATAGCTGTTTTATTGTCCTTGCCTGCTAGTTCCATTATCTCTGTCATTTCTGGGTCTGTTTCTTTGGATTGATTTTTCTCCTTGTTATGGGTTATATGCTTCTTTGCATGTGTGGTAATTTTTAATTGGATATTGGACATAGTGAATTTTATGTTATTGAGTGCTAAATTTTAGATCTGATCTTCATCTCCTCAACTGAATGAGACTACCATGTTTTGTTTGGTTTCTCTTGGTTTCTTCTTCCCTCTACCATAACTTACAAATTGCCTCCAGGTAGTAAGCTTATGACTGTCAGGCTCACCTTGTTTGTTATCTTAGAGATCACAGTCATCCACTGCCTATTGTTCAATGTCTGAAAACTGGTTTCATAGGTTTGGTTCAATTTTCTAGTTGTTTAGGGTAGAAGGGGAAATCCGTTACCTCATTTTGGCTAAAAGTGGAATTTTCAGACTTTTAATTTTGATATTTATAGTTTAACATAGAAGTTTAAATGTTATGGTAGTTAAGTCTTATTGATATTTTCTTTTGTGATTCCTTAAATTTAATTTGTTTAGAAAGTCATCTTTCCATTCATGTAGGTGATAAATACTTAAAATTTTTCTAGATTAGAAATACTTTATTTCATTTTAATATATGTGAAATTTATTTTGGCATCTGTCCTGAAGTGATATCCTACTGGATTTCAAAGCTATTTACCATTTATGAATGATCCATCTCTTCTTTCATTGTTTTATGGTATTTGCTTCACTGTATATTTTTTTAGTATGTCCTACTTTTTTCTCATTATGAGTATATGTAATAGGTTTATAGTTTATTTTATCACTCTTATGAATGGACTACTTTAAAAAATTGTATCTTCAAATTTGTTACTACTAGTATATAGAAAAGCGATTGATTTAAAATATTTATCTAGTATCCATACACTTGACTAAACTTTATTCTTAAATTCAGTAGTTGGTTCTTCCCTTTGGGAATAGTTGGTTCTATCCCTTTATCGTACTTTATGGTGTTCATAGTATTTTCCTCTCTGAAATTATGTTTGGTTATGATTTATTGTTTATTTCACACTTTATAGTGTATATTTGTTTATTTATGCATGCATGCTTTTGGCTAGAACAATATTGAACAGAGGAATTTTTTTGTCTGTGCTGCTTAAGGCAGTGACTCTTAGTGATAACTATGACTCCTCCATTTTTCCCTATTGTGGTCACGGGCTAACCTAGAGTTATTCTTAGCAACCCCATCTCTCAGCCAGCTGTTATTTGACCATGTGGGCCACTGAATTTTAGACCAAGAGAAGTGAAAATTACTTAGAGACAATTTAATTTAACTCCTTTAATTTATAGATGAAGAGACAGATTCAGCGTGATGGTAATGGTGGTGGCATGAGAAGTGACTTGCCCCAATTTCTCAGCTAAATAATCAAAGAGCTGAGACAAGTATTCTGGTCCCCTAAACTCCCCATCTGGTGCAGTCAATGAATTAATCAGAATATATGTACTGTAAACACACTATTGATTTGAATGGTAACCACTCTATAAACATGAAATAATAAACTGAAACATTTGAAATAATAATAAACTGAAACAATGTGCAAAGAGCCTTTATTGAAAAATATATGACAATAATCATGATGCTGACCCTTCAGAGAGTAGTGAAAGCAAATCATGTCAACCAAACTTTTTCCACTAGCTTAAAAAAGTAATTTTTATGGAATTACCAAAATTTCCTTGCTTATAAAAATCCTGGAAATATAAACATGTAGAAGATCTAAACAATAAAATGAAGACCTCAGTGAGATAAAAATATGGGTGATTTTTACTTCGTTTTTTTTTTGGAGGTCTTTTTCTAAGATGCCAACAATAGTATGACACATATAATATGACAAGAAAAAAAGTAACCAGTTTTTAAAGTTATGCTGATCGCATTAAAGAGCCTCGATACCAGAGGACAAAACAAGAGGAACATAATGTATGGCTTAATTATATCAAGGAAGTGCATAATATTCCTCCTTAAATTCCCCATGAGAGACATATATAATACCTTGTGTATCTCTTAGAAATGAAAACTGATTTTTCTCATGATCTTGTCTGAGGTTACAATGTACCTACTGATTTATGTTCTAAAAGGCACCGTATGAGCAACGCTCTTCTTCAAAGTCACGGATACTCAGTTTAGATTGTGGAGCCTGTCAGAACTAATCATTTTAAAATAAAATTGTAACGTATTATGGTAATTCCATGCAAATTTTTAAGTTGGTGGAAGGAGTGAGGTTGGCTTGTTTATTTTTCATATCACCCAGAGAAATGTCAGCTCAGAGGTTCCTGAAACCATGGATTGGGAAGAACATTAAGCACTCAGGAATGTGTTTGTGATTTTAGGGCATGGTGTTGGTGATTATTCTCTAGGATCAGTAGTTCAGTGCCCTTTCGTGCTGTTTTGATGAAGGATGAAAAAAGATACATGTGTGTTATTATTCAGACACAGAGTCTGAAAATATGGTAACTGAGAAGGTCATTTGGGTAGGGGATTGGATTTTGATGAGAAGGAAAGCCCCATTTTCAATAGCATTTTGGATATGGACCCCGTTTGTCATCTTTCCCAGTGGTGGGGTTGCAACCAGAGTAAATAAACCAATTTGTGTGAACTTCCCCTTGAAGCTTCCCCAAAGGTTGCCACTGCTTCATGGAAGAAAACTCTGGAAGGACAAATGTAAATGAATCAACAATGCAGAATTAACTGTAACACAAGGAAGACTATAGTCCTAGGGTACACAATGTGAAAAACGATGAGATCAATTTGACCAATGGGATCTGGGAAGACTTTTAGAGTGGATGGAGGTTGAGACAGCCTTTGGTGGATGGATAGGACTTTCACAGGTTGAAAATACGGGGTGGATCATCCAGGTAGAGGAAATGAGTAGAGTTCTCATAACCCACCTTCTGATTTCTGGCCCAAACTGACTTGTCATTGAAGCCATCTCTTTCACCATGAGCAGGCATAATTCTCTGAACTCTGATGGCTTTCCTTTCTTTAAAATCTGTTTCAAGAGTCAAGCTCTTCATTGTTTCTCCTCTCTACTGGAGTAATGCTTTGTAATCTGCTCTCACATTCCAGGCGAATAGTCTTTGACTTGCTTATCTTTGAACCACTATGTCAGATATTCTCTGCTGCCATCCCCATGTCTTTTCCACGGCTACCTTCTAAGAGACTTTCTCCTTTACCTCTATAACTTTACTCTCCTTTGTCTTGCTCCCAGGTACTCTATTACCGGTACCTTCTTTCAGATTTTTCCAAGTTCAGAATTATCTCCCTAAATGTAAACCTAACCCTGTAGAATTATAATTATTATTTTTCTGAGCATTCTGTAGACCTCTCTCTTCCTGATGCATGGACATATGGTTCAGTTTTGCAGAATGTTCTTTATGACCCCACAGTGCTCTATGCATTTACATGGCTCTTATAGTTCTATTTCCTTAAAAAAAAAAAAACAAAACAACAAAATGTGATTCTCTATAGGAGGAGGAGGAGGAAGTGTTTTTTGTTTTGTTTTTTTAACAAGGTGAAACTGATTCATCACCTTTTTTGATTATGGCAATACATAATCAGTCATGTGGTTGATGGCTTTAAGAATATCAATTTTAGACCATGGAATAGTTCTTAAAATTGTGGAAGTTTAAGATTTTTTACATCATTGGTTGCTATGGCTTTTTAATTTTTGGAAAGATTAGCACTTTACTTTTAAAAAATTAAAATTTGTAGCTCTGATGCTGTTAGAATTGGGTTTAGGCCAGTTATTGGAGGCAATTTGTGTAACCTGAGGTTTCAGTTTAAAGATCTCAGTGGTAGGATAGTTGCTCCCTAAATGAAGAAGATGAGAGAAAAGTGCTAAACGTCAAGTCACTTTGCTAAGAAGCTGAATCAAAACCCAAAGAACCCCAAATACCATTCTTGAAATGTTGCTTTCCAAATAACGATAATACAATGAAGGATTATTAAGAATAAGAATACAAAGAATACACACAGCCTTGGACCAGTCTGGAAACATATGAAATAGTATCTCTTAAGTTTGAAGGAACAGTGTGCTCCTTTGAAAAAAAAAAAAGAATCTAAGAGCATGTAAGTGGCTTTACTTAACCTTTTAAATGAAAAGGAGAACTTTTTAGCAATTGCAAAGAATACAATGTTCCATTTTTCTTCTTTTTTCAAGAAAGAAAAATACATTTCTAATTAATTCAAGAGCAGCAGGAGTTCACATTATTTTCTTTCTCTGCAACTTTGCCTTTTATCAGCACAAGTTTGTTGTGGTCTTTTCCACATACTCCAAAGTGTAGTCACCCAGCCTGGGACTAACAATTTTCCCCAGCAGGAGGTACAGGATAGAATGTGTATGGGATAGAATGTCAGAGTGCTTCCTGGTGCGTTGACCACCTGAGGTTCTGGTTGTAGAATGAGTACCTTGAAATCACAAGCTGTATTAGCATTCTGGAAATGCTAGAGAGGAACACTGTGGCTTGTTTTGAAATTCATGGCAGTGTAACCAGCTGGGATCTGAACAGAAACCCACTCACTTCTTCCTAGCTGGATCGTCCCAGGTGAAACTGCTCTTCTTGGGTCTCAGGTGATGTCAGAGGTAGGAGGTGCTGAACTCTAGTGCAATGGGCAAAACATAGCATCAGGAGTCCAGAGGTCTGAGTTGAAGTCTTGACAATGACATTACTGGTGTGACATGGATGGGTAATCTGGACCTCAGCTTCATCAGCTGTGAACTGGGGTTGTTAATGATCCTAACCTCAAAGAATTGTTAGGAAGATCAAATTTATAATCTATAGTGTGATATAACACAGTGGCCACAAGCACAGATCTTGTAATAATTCTTACTTAATTAAAAATTTTTATTGACAACAGCTATGTGTTAGGCACTCTGCTTGTTGGTGATTAAAAGACCCCTTTGTAGAGCTTACAGTGAAGTGGAGGAGACAGAAAAACTCACACACAAGCAAGTAGATGTATCATTCTAAAATGTGTGAGGGCTATATAGAAAAGAACACGGTTTGCTAAAAGAATACCGAAGAGAGGAACCTACTTTAGATGGGATTGTCAGACAGTGTCAGAGAAGTAGGCTGGCTTTGCCTCTTTCTAGGTCTGTGAACCTTAGACTAGTTTTTACTAGCCTATTTTAAAAATTGGTTGGAGAATGGCTGTGAAACTGATCAGAAAATATATCCGAGGTAGACACATTGCTCAGTCTACCAACTCATATGTGCAAGAGACATAACATTCTCTTGTTTTCTGTAAATGAATGTACTTTGTGTTTTGTATCTGGGAGTGAAGCTTAATCTCAGTGAATTTGAGGTCCCTCCTCTTCCTATAGGGTTAGTACTAAGCCAGGGAGCAGTCACAGAACACTGGGGCATTCGTAAGGCATTGAGGGAGCATCATCATCATTTAGCCCCTGCTGAGGTGTCTCGTGTGCTTTCTGATCTTGAGTTGCTCTCTTATTCCTGCCACAAAGCCTCTTTAGGGTCGCAGACTCACTGGCCCATGTTCCTCTGGCTTTCAGATGCTTGTTGGGCTGGGGGAGCACTCCTTCTACATGACTGGGTGCTGTGGAACACTCTGCTTCCATGTTTCTGAACCTCTAATCCTCTCCTGTGTCCTGTAGTCCTTCCTGCTGAGGTTCTGCCTGAGCTGAGGTAGAGGCGAGAGGAAGCGGAGGAAAGGTGGGGAGACTGGGAGACCTCGTATCCAAGCTCCCTTGGCTGCCCTTTATTATTCCCCTCTTCACTTCTCTCAGGTCATCATAATCTAGTCTCAGGATGTAGGGAAACTTTTGCTCTTATTCAGCTCACATTTTTCTAAATATTTTGTATATGATCAGCCTAGGCTTTTAAAATTTGAGAACCAAAAGATAAGAGCATTTTCCTGTTGTGTCACCCCTCTTCTGCAGCAACGAATGCCCCTGCTGTTTGGGGAGCATTACCTGCCCAACAGCCATCTCCCATTCTCCCTTGCTGGCAGAGCCCCAAATTTTTAGGAGGGATCTACCTGTGCTCTACAGTGACTCAGAGTCTAAGCCAGTTCCAAGCCATTCATGGTCTCAATCCCCTTTGCAGTGATGGGTTCAAGTGTAGACAGATGAGTCAATCCCAGGCAATGAGACCCAAAAGAACATCTGCTGGAGGGTTCTGGAAAAGGTTTCCTTATTTAAGATGGAAAGAATTCGAGTCCTTAATAATGCTGATGAGCCACTGTATTAATCAACCTGAGGGCATCCAACTCCAGACTTCTTATTAATATTAATTAATATTAATATGAGATAAGAAATCTCTTGTTTAATTTGGGCTACTTGGGATTTTCTGTTATATGGAGTCAAAGCATCCTAACTGATAAAGTGGGAAGGGCACAGTTCACAAGGAAATACAGGGGAAAGAAATCTGCTAATATCACCCCTGCTGATAGCATTCACAGGCAGTCAGGGAGAAAAGGATCTGGGAAGGGAGGGACTGGATCCAGTAACCCGAAAGAAATGCCAGGGGCTCACCAGGGAAGCCTGTTCTCTAAGACTAGAGTATTATTTTTTCTCTTTGCACATGACTGATGACCTATATGTGGTCTGTGTGCATTTTTTCTTGCTTTAATTCATTCGTTCAAATGTTTGTTAAGAATTTACGAAGTGGCAGCCAGTGGATATGGATACAGCCTTATATTACTGATGCTTGGACCTATGTACTATATTCCTATTGTGTTGAAAACAGTTGTTTTGAAAGCTTGTGGCAATGACCTTGCTCTGACAGCAAGCATAGAAGACAAGGGAAGGTTTACGTCATGGGATGGTGGATATATACCATGTGAAGGGTGGCAGAATATGTCACCCGATAACATGCCACTTTGGCATAAGGATTATTTTGAGCTGCAGGCAATTGAGAAGAAGCAGGTATTAGAAAAGCTTTCTGCCCTCCCTGTATTTGCCTAAAAGCGGGACATAAATTTGTAAAGACATCCCTCCTCCCCTCTCTACCAGGAAGGGCACAAGTGAATCACTGGAGACAGTGCTAGACCCTTATCAGCCCAGAGACAGCACCAGAGGAATGTACATGACAAACTCTGCTAAAATTAGCTCTTATCTTCCGTTAGCTTCCCCACATATTTGCCTTCCCACAGTTTATTGACCCTAGAAGCTCAGTGTCATTTTCCTTTGTGTTGTCACTTCTCTAAAAATTTGTTCTTTTGTTGAGAAGCTATATAGGCCCAAGTTCTATCCCTTTGAGTTATTCGTCACTGGGTGCTCCCAGGTGTCAGCACAATGTGCATGTTAATAAACTTGTTTGTTTTGCTCTTCTTAATCTGTCTTTTGTCAGTCTAATTTACAGGGCCCCAGCCGTTGAACCTAAGATGACTAGAAGAAGAAGAAGTCTTTTTTCCTCCCCTACACATGCATACCTTCATCCCTGTACCCTACACCAAGCCTGTGGAAGGCATCAGTAATCCAACACAGCAATTCTTTTTTTTTTTTGCTGAGAAAGATTTGCCCTGAGCTAACATCTGTTGCCAATCTTCCTCTCTCTTTTTTTTTACCCCTCCTCAAAGCCCCAGTCCGTAGTTGCATATTCTAGTTGTAGGTCCTTCTAATTCTATGTGAGCCACTGCCACAGCATGGCTACTGACAGAGGAGTGGTGTGGTTCCATGCCCGGGAACTGAACCTGGGTTGCTGAAGAGGAGCACACTGAATTTTAACCACTAGGTCATCAGGGCTGACTCCCAACACAGCAATTCTTCCAGCTGAAACTAGGTATATCAGAGTGTACTCAAGGAAGTTGCTACCCACTACCCAAGAGAAGGGAAACATAGTGGTTAATCATCTACCACCACTGTCAGATAAAAGGCCCAGATCCAGGGTAGTAACAGTGGAAGGGGCCAGCAAAGTGGCAAGCCTGACTTTCATTGTGCCACCAAAGGACATGAAACTGATATAGGAAATGTCATGATTTGGACCCTCTGAACTTAGTTGACAAGTCTCTCAACTTGCCAGAGATGAGCTACCAAGACACTGAGGAGTTTAGTAAAAATTAACTGTATCTTCATCTTTAGTTTTTTTGCATTTTCATTGAGAAATAGACGAATAAATGGAAATCCTCCATTGTCACTAGGCACAAATTTGCTGCAACGGCCAGAAGCCCTGGAAAATGATTACGTTCTTTATTTCTCTCTCTCCATGACATGTTTGGATATAGTAACATCTTGCTTTGGGAAGAGCAGGGTCATGGTGTGGCAGTCACTCTTGGCTGTATCTGGAGGGGACATTTTTATAAGCAGCAGACTCCTGATGTGGTAAAGCCCCAGCAGAAGGCGAGGTTCTGGCTTGTCAACAGTCTTTTGCCCATTTGGCCAGACCACCCTGGAGAGGTGAGTGCACTCTCTCTGGACTCTCTCCTGCATGCCAATGGCCTGGGCAGAGAAACAAGGGGTGTTCCATGGGCAGGGATTCAGTCTGGCTGGAGGGTATCCTATAACCATTTATTTCCCCATTCCAAAACTGCTCAAATGTTGGAAAGCCTACGTGGAACCAGAGGTGATGCCTTGGGGATCAAAGCAGATCCCATTTCTGTCCCTCTGCAATCTCAGGTCTGCCTTGAAGTAGCTTCAACTTCACCTTGAGAAGCACTATCCAGACCTGTGATGGTACAAGTTTTAGGGGTGCCTGTAGCCCCTCTGCCCTTGTTTTGACCACACTTCTCCAGCTGCTTTTTGCAATTGTGGCCTCATGTCCAGATTCAGAGAGTTCAGCGAATTTTTCTGAAAGCCTGTTTTTGCGGCGAGTTGCTTTGGATCTTGGAGACGGGTGGGACGAGGGTGGAGTGGTATTTGGAGCAGCTGCAAATTGCACTTGGCCATCACATGTTCTTTGTCAGGAGACTCTGGAGATATTTTGTGTCTCCACAGACTCCCATGGGACATAATTTATCTGAAAGACAGTGTTTCAGCAGGTAGAGCATTTGAAGTTTGCATTCTTATTCTTATTACTACATATTTTAACTCTTTAGGCAGGGCTGGTTTCTGGCATAGGAGAGAAGGTTCTTGCTAAGTAAGTCACCTTTCTTTATCCAGAAATATGCCTGCCACAGATCTGTCAACCTGGCTAAGAGTCCCCACTTTGGTACCTCATTGCTTTGGGTGAACATAGCTCCCTTGAAATATGGAACTACAGAGGTGATAAAGAGGAAGCACTGTGATTGGATGATCCTGACTTCCACCTACAGGCTGTGAGATCTCAGGCAAGTCATTTCCTACACCTGGGCTTCCCCTACCCTACATGCATAAGGTGGGAGCTGATTTCTAGATTCTCTTCCAGCTTGGTGCATTCAGTTACTATATGATTTCATCCAAGCTCAAGGCTTGCTCCTTCTTGAAACCCATCCTAATCATTCTACCTCAGTGATCTCTTTTCTTTCTGATTCTACACTATGTCGTCCAGTCCTTGGTCATCTGCACAATCTTGTATTGCTTTCCACATTTTCAATGTATATAAGTAGTGTTGCTTGGAGAAGTTGATAAGCTCTTTGATGGCAGGGAATATATTTTCTGTGCCTCATAAAACATCACTGTATAATTCTGGGCTGATAAAGGTACTTGGCTGGAATTGTTAATTTACATAGTCCAGATTACTGTTTATTTCACAAGAAGACTATAATAATCTAATAATTCTGAATCTCCTCTGAGATAAACATAGTCAGGTCTTGGTTTTCCAAGTTAATAACAATGGTGATATCTATGATGCAACAGCTCTTGACAGCTTCCAAAGAATTTTCACATTCGTTATCTCATTTTAACCTCTCAAAAACTCTGTGAAGTAGGTAAATGGATCAACATGGTCATCTCCATTTTATGCATGATAAAATTTGGTTCCATTTATTTAGTATCATTCAGTTACTTAGTAATAGATATGAGCCTGGTGTCCAGGTATGCTGACCCCAAGTTCAATGTCCTTTTTGTTATTCTATACTTCAGTTGCTTTGGTGTTTCTTTGAATAATAAAGGGCAATTATACAGATGGCAAGTAAAGGAACTAAAATAAAGAATGTGGATGGGAGGGGGCAGTATAGTTTAGGGTTAAGGACTCAGGTTTGGACTCTTACTAAAGATTTGGGATTAAATCTCCAGTCTAGATGTCACTACTTGCTAGATGTGTGATCTTGGGCAATTTAATTAAAGTATGTAGTCCCAAGTTTCCCGTGCTTAAAATGAGGATTGCAATAATGCCTACTCCAAAGAGTTCTGAGGGTTAAATAATGCACATGAATAACTTAAATGGCCTGGCTCATTGCTATTAACTATCGTGAGTATTACTACATGACATTGGGTCATTAGGCAGAGCAGCCTTGGATAGTTACATTTGTGAAAGAGACTGGTTCTTCTTTTGCTATCAATATCTTTGATTCTTTGAATTGTCCTGAATTGGTTAAATCAGGTTCTTACAGAGCTGCTGTTATTGATGAGCACAATCAACTATAAAACAAAGATTCACGTAACAGGTTGGCAGGAGAACTAATGGGAGACATTCCTGGTAAATTCATTCCTAAACTTGTCTATCCCAGTGCTTCCCAAACTACCTGTAGTGAAGGACTAGATTTTTTTTTTTTAATTAAAAAAAATTTATTTACTTACTTGCTGGGAAAGATTTGCCCTGAGCTAACACCTGTTGCCAATCTTCCTCTCTCTTTTTTTTCCCTCCCCAAAGCCCCAGTACATAGCTGTATATTCTAGTTGTAAGTCCTTCTAGTTCTTCTATGTGAGCTGCAGCCACAGCATGACAGCTGACAGACGAGTGGTGTGGTTCTGTGCCCAGGAACCGAACCTGGGCCGCTGAAGCAGAGTGCACCGAGCTTTAACCATTAGGCCATCAGGGCTGGCTCCAGTTTTTTTCTTTTTTTTTAATTTCCAAGTCTTACAGACTGATACTTATGTAAAATACAATAAAAATATTCCAGCAATGCTAATTTGCTATAAATGTGTCTAAGTGCTTACTCTCAGTTTCTGTTTTGATGTCACTGTAGATGGGTCCATGGACCACACTATAGATGCACTGGTCTATCCAGAATCCTTCCAAGCCAGCCTCTCCATAGCCAAGGAATAGCTGGTCTGATGTCAGAGTCCTCTCCAAACCCAGAAGCCAGGCATAGTTTGCAGTGCAGTTTTTGAGTAGAAAATGCTTTGCTATTCCATCTTGCTCAAGAAAAATTCTCCTGAGATGCTGCTTTTCTGATAAAGCATTTGTGCTCAGGCTTGGAAATTTAATTACCTGGGAGTAAAATAAAAGATTTCAATCCATTAATGTAGCACAGTTCATCTAGTAAAATCCCTATTAAGTAGGGGATGGAAGATGAACATGAGGATGCAGAGTTGGATTTGACTGTGGTAATTTTCTGAAGGTTGAGCTGCTCCAGAAAGCGTCAAGCTTGATTACTTAGTGTCTCAGGTGGAAGTGATAAGAAATTAGCAAAATGATGGGAGAGTCATTAATTGAGAAGCCAGATGAGGCCAACTGTACTGGGAAGAAAGAGGGAATGTCAGCATCGGTATCATCAAGGATTTAGTAGGATGGTGTACAGGTGCTCTTTCTCCTCTTTCTTTGGCATCAAGCAGTTTTTATTTGTTCATTCATTCATTCAACAGGTATTTTTTTAGTGCCTTTCTAGCTTTTTTCTACACAGTAAAGACACAGCAATAAACAGAGCACCCAATTTACAGCCTATTGGGGAAAACAGACAATTAAACATGCATTTGCAGTCAAGAGTGATACTATGGGACCACATATAAAGGAAGTCTAAGGTGGTCTCTGGGGTCAGAGAAATATTTTCTTCACAGGAGTTATCCAGGCATAGGCAATAAGTTTCCAGACAGAGGAAATAGCATATGCAAAGACTCTGAGGTGTGAGACAGCTTGGTGCATTTAGGGATCTGAAGATGACCAGGGTGGTTGGAAAAATAAGGGGGGAGGGGGACTTTGAGATGAAGTGGAAGATACAGAAAGGATTCATGAAGAGATTTTTTTGAACCATGGGCTTGGTCCATTATCCTGAGCACAACAGGAGCCCAGAATGGGTTTTGAACAGGAGTAAAGAGTGATATGAGGGGGCCGCCCGGTGGCGCAGCGGTTTAGTCCGCGCTTGGCAGCCCAGGGTTCGCAAGTTCGGATCCCTGGCGCCCGCCGACGCACTGCTTGTCAGCCATGCTGTGGCGGCGTCCCATATAAAGTGGAGGAAGATGGGCACGGATGTTAGCCCAGGGCCAGTCTTCCTCTGCAAAAAGGGGAGGATTAGCAACAGATGTTAGCTCAGGGCTGGTCTTCCCCACCAAAAAAAAAAAAAAAGTGATATGATAAGGTTTGTGTTGTAGAAGTACTACTTTGGCTTCTGTGCGGGTAATTGATTGGGGCCTGGGAGTCCCACCAGGTGACCACTGACTAGATCTGAGCTAAGGTGGTAGTGGTCGTGGTGGAGAGAAAGGGACTGAGGATAAATAGACAGGATTTTGAATTTATGGGATGTGGGGCATGAGGGAGAGGGAGCAGTGGAAGATAGCTTCCAGATTTCTGGGTCAGGTGACTGAATGAATGGCGATGCTGTTCACAGAAGGAGACCCAGATGTGTGTGTATGGAGTGGCAGTGGACATTTGGTTGGAAGTTGAGTTCCGCTTTTGACATGTCGACTCTGAGGTTCTTGTGGAAAATCTAAGGGAAGACATCCAGAAAGCACTTAGATGGATGGCCCCTGGAACGTAAGAAATATCTGCTGATCCAATATAGAGATATAATTTGGGATATAATATTGAACCACGACCTCCAAACTCTGAAGCAGACACTGAGAGGTGGGGCAGCCTTCCCAGCGACTCTTGTTATACTGCTCTCTCTTTTGCCCTAAGGGCTTACGGCCTTTGCATTGCCAACAGGACAGCCCTCATCTGCCCTTGCTCTCTTGACAGCATCACATATTATAGTCTTCCCATCAAAACTTACCTGTCCTGTGTCCTGTACATGGTAGGTGATCGATGGATTCAATTAAATTCCCTCAGTGGCATACTCTCTGTTTGCCAACATATCCCTTGTTTAATTAAACATAATATGCTTCAAAGTGTTAAATGTGTTACTTCTCCTGCCCCCTACATGACTACCCTGAGTATATTTCCATTGTATCAGGGTACTTCTCTAAGAGACCTGGTCCACAAATACTCTTCTTTACAACTACCTTTAAAATAGTGTGCATCACTTCTTCTTACCTCTTTATCATAGGCTGCCTTTTATAATAGTTTTTTTCCTTTAGAGTATACATTTGTCTTCTCTAATAGATTATAAGCTCCCTGAGAATAGAGTTCATACTTTGTTCTTTTTTTCCCTTCACAATGCCTAGCACAGTGCTGGCTGAATTGATTTGATGAATTGAAACTCATACGAACATGCAGCTGCACATACACGGGTATCTCTAAAGGGGTAAGCAGGCATTTCCGCAGACCAAAAAGGTGTTCTGAAATAGAGGGTGGGTAGGCCATAGAGATATGTGGCACTATGGTGACATGCAGGTGATTGTCTCCTTTCTACTGAGGTTGACCCTTGTAAGCACATACACGTGTGGACCCAGAAGCCACGACTGCCATCCCTTAACAATATCACTCAGAGTCAGATTGACTCCTGCCAGTCAAACCATCAGTCTGGTGAGGTTCCATCTCTTTCAATGGGTGACTTTCTCCTAGTAGGGGTGGCTTACTCCTAGTGAATTTCATTGACCTTGATTCTGAGCAGATTCTGTCAACCTTACTGTGGTCAGAACTTGAGTTGGAGCGCTGGGTCAGAAGATGGTCAAAGGGCCAAAGATGAGAGACACATTTGTGCTGGTGATTGTTCAACACTGACTCCCTGGTAGCCTACTTGTTCTCACCCTCGACTGGCAGATCAGTTTGTGATTGCATTTAATATATGAGAAAACAAAGAGGGGGCACACAGATATATATATAGGAAGAGAGACACACACATGCACACAGATAAATATATATAAAGACACACACACACACGCCGACCACACGTGAATGGGCAGATCTGTTAGAAGGGCTGGAGAATTTATGTAGGGTTGGGGAACCCAAGCTGAGTTGGTCAAACTAATGGATTTTATATTCTGTTTCTTTTTATTCCTTACTTCGTTGATGTTCTTTTGGTCTTCTAGAGGTTTCTTATCCTGGATCATTTCATGTATTTCTTCTCTTCCCTATTCTGCAAAATGATCTTTCTTCCTCTTCTTTGTCAGAGACTGCCTGCCCTGTGTTCTATTCCTTCAGTGCTGTGCCAGCTGATCTCATAAAGCATTTCAGAATTGGGTGGCTTAACTGGTGATCCCTCAAAGATAAAATTTTTTCATTCTGAGGAAATCTTCAAATGTTAAGGAGTGAATATGGGTGTCTCCCAGCCTTTACCTCAGCAGAGGAAATGATATTGGCGGGGGGTCTTCCTGTCAGGAAAAGTTGATCAGAACAGCTTTCCCCTAAAAGGAAAGAAAGGAAAATGTTTCTATCATCAACAAAATCAATAATACATTCTTCTTATAGAAAACTTAGTATATACAAGTTGAAAAAAAAAAAAACCCACCAAATTTTCTATATCCTGAAAAAAACCTGATGTGAATTTGTTTCTATTTATTTCCATTTCTGTTTTTCACTATAATTTTGTATTTTTAGTTGCACTTAAAAACTACTTTTTAGAGGTACGATTGATATACAAAAAGTTGTGCATATTTAATGTATACAACCTGATGAGTTTGGAGATAAGTGTATGTCCACATAACCATCACCATAATCAATGCCATAAACGTATTTATCACCTCCAAGAGTATAATTTTTGGAGGTTTAAATGATATAGTTGTGCTCACACTATAACTGATTTCATGTTTTCCTATTTTGCCTTTGCATTTTAGGTAAGATTTCCCATGTTATCACGGGCTCTTGAAGAATATACTATTTAATCTACTTGTAGTATTATGTAGAAAGTCCCATTGGACTTAATTTAGCCTAAAGTTTCTCAACTGCTGGACAATTATTATGGTTATTTCCAGTTTTCCTTGACAAATAACACTGCAGTGAAAATCTTTAAAGAATAGATGTTATCTTTAATTTTTGCTAATAGCTTTTCACTCATAACAAAAGTCATATTATTTGAGCCCCTGTTCTGAGATTTTCTCCAAGTCTTTTCCAAGTCCTGTAGCACAAAAGTCCTTCTTTCCTTTCTCTTCCTGGGGAAATGCTCCCCATCCTTCACGATGTAGCTCAGATGCCATCATTTGTGAAGCTTTCCTGGGTCACAAGACTGATAACTCCCTTCTGTGGGCTCACATGGGCCTTTGTGGGGCCACGAATCACAGACTCAAATTGAGGTGACCTAGCTCAAAACTCACTTGCTTGGAGGGCCCCCTATTTGCCCTGCTTAAGTCTAGATCATTCCCTTTGTTAGATGTTCTGGTGGCAGCTCTAGAGTCATTCTTCATAGCACATATTATAAGCTCAGGAAATATCTGCTAAATGAAGGAAAGGATGGATGAATGATCTTCCAAAAATATTTCAAACATAAACGTCTCTAGAAAGGAATAAAATACAAAGAAATAGTCATCTTTACTCAGAGCAATATTTACATTTGTTCATGATCCAGGGCAGCTTTACAACCAACATGCATTGAGGGCTTATGATAAGCCAGGTGCTGCGCTAACCTTTTTATATGCTTTATCTCATTTAAACCTTGCACTGGTCTTACGAGGTGGGTACTGCTAAGCCCTCCTCCGTATTAGATAAAGAAGTGGAGGCTTAGAGAGGTTATTTAATTTGCCCAAGGTCACACAAATAGTTAGAGGTGGAGCTGGGATTTGTCTGATTGAATCTGAGTTCTCAGCTACTGTGTGATAGCTCCTGGAATGTTCGTTCTTACAGTGGAGTGGAATCTCTTCGTAACCTCTTGCCCAGTGGAGTTAGGTCTCTGCCTTGAGCCATGGGGAATAGGCTGTTCTTCCTTCTTTACTATAGCCCTCCTCAGCACACAGAGATTTATCCTCTGCCCAAATATTTCCCCCACCATGCTTAATCATTTCCAATTCCCCCAACCATTCCACTCGGGACTACAACGTAAGTTTTCCGACACTTGTTTGGTGCTTTTATTTTCACCGGGACACTTTACCTTTCCCATGGAGAATTAGTCAATGCCTATACCTGGAAGAGAGAAAGATGAATAGCAGGGAAAGAAAGAGTAAAAAAAAAAAAAAAAAAAAAAATGCCTGTGATCTCTCTTTCTCTTAAGAGAGGTGGGTGGCATGCATAAAGGTTAAGAACATGGACTCTGGAGCCAGCCAGATTAGGCTCGAATCCTGGCTATGCCTCTTACTGGCTGAGTGAGTTTGGATAATTACAAAAATTCTAAATCAGCTGATCGAATTCCTGGAGAGGGGAGTGCATCATAGCTAACAGATTGGGTACCGCCCCTGAGACATCTTCTCGCAACCAAGAGAGGCTATTCTCTTCGACCGCCGCCCCCAGATATTTATTGAGTGCTTTCTATGCTCCCATTGCTGTTGTAAACACTTTGCCTTTACTGATTCATTTAATCTTCCCAGCAGCCCCACGAAGAGGATCCTGTTATTATCCCCACTCTAAGATGTAGCTGCATTTGTCTGACCGCAGCTCCTGTGGCTGGTAAGTGGAGGAGCAGGTAGCCCAGCTCTTGTTCTCCTAACCACTGTGCCTTTCTGCCTCAACTTTATAAACCATCTTCATAACCTGCACGCATGAACAACTCACCTTATATTCTGCCACTTCGAGCAATTTGACTCCTCTGACAAACTCTTATCTCCTGGCCGGTCTTTGCCGTCCTTGTCTGCCCTCCCTTATGAGGGTTGTTAAAATGGGAGCATGGCTCACAGTGATTGATGGCTCGAATGCTGATCATTCCCTACCTCTCCTGGCTCACGGTAAATATTTACTTTTTGTTACACAGGAACAATGAGGTTTCATACAGGAGATGGATGTCGAGGGTATATATAATATTATGCTTGTCTGACTCCCTTGAACACCCAACTCTCATTTCCCTGCCTTACTCGGGGAAGGGGAGGAGGCGCTACAAGGTGATTTGTTTGACTTTTCAGAGGACACTCCAGAGGTTTGCAGGCTGGATGGATTTCTTGGACTTTTCCTTTTTCCTCACTGAAGGGCTAGAAACGTGGTCTCTAAATAATTTAAGATCTGGTCAGGAGTCATCAGTTACACACGTATCAGTGGTTCCATTATTCACCTCATATTGACCCTTAAATTGATTCATATTTTAAACAGACACATCGTTTTGCTTTGCCCTAAGCAATAATGTCCCCCAAATCATGGATGCAATATGCTAATTTTATTAATACATATTGCAATATGTATGTAACTATTAAAATACAAAATGCTTCATTGTGTGCTTGTGACTGTGTCTCACTAGGACCAGTTGACAGGTGACTTGTGTATGACTCTCAGTCCCGCCACCACCTCGCTCTGAGACCCTGTGCTGGTCACAACTCTTTCGGGGCCTCCTTCTCTCCATCTGCAAAATGAGGTATGCTCTGAACACTCCATCTTTCTACTCTGTTTTCTCTTTCCAGCTCGGGGTAATGTTTACAGCAGAAAAAAAGAGTTCATGTAGGCAGTCAGGTTAATCTAAAAATTTTTCTCACTTACATAAAGGCAGTTTCCAATCTTTACCTTGGAAGTAGGTTGGTAGTTCTTGTCATTCATCTATTTTTGCTACTCAGGAAATACATGAGGAGACATGAAGCCGCTGAAAGGTTCTGAAATGTAGTTAGAACAGAGTCTAAGTTGAGGGATGGGGGGGGGGGGGGAGAGAAAGAGCAGCAGTGAGCGAGCTACTGAATTGCAGTTTCTGCATCCTAATAGCATCACTCAAACTTGTAGCTGATTCATCTCCTTGTATTTCCCTCCTCCTCTCTTGTCCGCTCCCACCCCATCCTGGGACCTCTTTCTCGCTTCCCGTCTCCTTTCTCTCTCTTTATTTCTCATCTAATTTTCCATTACTTATGGCAATGTGAGAATGTGCATTTCTCTGTTTCCACAGACCCAGGCAATAAGCCAGATATTATTTCCCCCATGTATCATATGGCCGGATTTTTTTCTGTCACCCTTCTTCAGAAGTACATTTTCTGAGAAGAATGCCTTTGACTAAAAGCACCATGTCTGCAGGGCCAAGCTGAGGAAAACTTCAGCAAGAGGAAGATTGATTTTGACCCCTGGGTGCCCCTCTTTCTTTCAGGCATCCCCTTCTGGATGGAGCCTCTGGCTCTACAACCCAGCTCTGGTGCGCCAGTCTTGGAAAAGCTTGCCTGTTCTCTGTCCCACTGCTCTGCCCCAGCTGGAAGGGCCTTTGAAATCATCTCAGCTAAGCCCCCAATTTTATACCTGGGGTAACTGAGGTTCAGAAAGGGGAAGGACCTGCCTTGGCTTACCGTGGTTTCATTTGGAGGCAGGACAGGGCCTAGAGTCTTGATCTTGCCACTCCCAGGACCTGGTTCTTGCTACCCCATGGTTTTGCCAAACCCTTCCTGCCTCAGGTAACTCTGTCCTGACAGATCTTGTTAGGACTACATTTCTGTACACTCTGATAACCACCAGTAAGTCTCCCTCTAAGCACTTTCACACCTGTATTTTCTTAATATGTTGTTTAGAGATTGTGCTTAATGCTTGCTTTTCCTGTTATTTTTAAGCACAAAGAGGGCAGGGATGGGTCTCTCTTTTCACAGATTACTCCCAGTTCCCATGACATAGTAATAATAACAGTAAGCTCTTAGTGGGCACTTATCTTGGACCAGGCTCTGTTCTGAACACTCTGTCTGTATTAACTTAGTTAATCCAACAACCCGATGAGACAGGTGCTATGGTTATCATCCCCATTTGACAAATAGGAAAGTAAGGCATGAAAAGGCTAATTAACATGCCAAAGTTCACACAGCTAGTAAGGGGCAGAGCTGGGGTTCAAATTCAGGCAACTTACCCACCACCCTATACTGCCTGGCACACAGCACATATGCAATGAATATGTATTGACTCAGCACTTTTTCTTGACTATGCCGTCCATAGAATGCTCTTCCTTCCGGCATCAGTGAAGACCAGGTGTTTGTGAGACTCTTATGGAGGAAGAGGAGGGAAGGACATTTGTTTTGAATCAGGGGTCTCTACCTTTAGTGAACTTGTGATTTTTCTAGGGTGCTTGTTAATGCAGACTCCTTGGCCCTATCTCAGACCTGTTACCCGAATCGCTGGCAGCAGGGCCTGGGAATCTGAATTGTTAACTGTCATCCAGGTGATGCCAATGCAGGTTGGCCAGGATGACCAATCTCTAATGCACGGGACCTCCAGTGGGCTCGGGGCAAAACCAACAGGGTAAGCAGCATCTGGATAAATGGTTCTGACTGAACCTGGAGCTCTTGCACTAAAGGACATAATTAGCCCTCCTTTTGATGCTAAAGCAATGAGGTGGCTTCTCCTCTCAGGAGCACTTCAGTAGAAAGTCTGGTTGTCAGAGAGTTCGGTAGTGTGAGATATGTGAAGTGGTTCCGTTTGACTTTGGAGACGTTAGTGAAATAAGGAAGATAGGAACCTGTGCTTTTGATGCACTGCACTGGAACACAAAAGTCTTCTTCTGGCTGATGAGAGGCTCATCCAAAAGCATGGGAGAGAGCCACTTGAATGGCTGGTCCCTTGTGATCTGTGCACAGGACTGGTCCTGTTGCTTTAGTCTACAGATATTCTCTGCTCTCCACAGAGACCATTCACAGAAAACTAACCGCTGCTCCCTTATTTCTCCTACTCCTACTCCTAATGAATATTTCCTCGTCTGCTTACCCACCCACTCATGCATCCATCCATTCACTCCTCAGACACTTGCTGAGTACCTGCTTTATCCTCGGCACTGTTTCGGTCAGTGGGGACTTAGCAGTGAACACGACAAAGAGGCTGCTCTCATGGAGTTTCCACTGCAATACAGACTCATGGTTCTTTTTGTTTCCTATCACCCAGTTTTCCAGTTGCTTCTCTGGAATTGATAAATACTGTATTGTCCTAGTCTTTTCCTTTGCAAGATAAGTAGGTAAGTATCCTACTCTCTTGCTCAGACATTTTATGTATTTGTGTAATTGAGGTGTACATATACCTATATGTATACACAGTACATATACACGTATGTGTACACACATATGTATAACACACATATGCAACACACACATATATAGCAAATGTATATATTTATCAAGCAAATGTTGACTTTCAAAGGTCAGGGCCATCATTCTTTCAGCAAAGTTTTTGGATGCCTACTACGTGTCAGTTACTAAGTGAGTAAAGCCAGTTTGGAACTCAAGAAACCTCTGCCCACTTCCTCAGTATGGGCCACAACCCTATTTTTCAGGGTGGGTATATGAGAAGGTGGATGCCTGCCTGTTTCTCTTTATTCATGTCGTTTATTAGAAAGAGTCCTGGAAAGAGAAAAGGTCTCATTGTATTCTCAACTAAAAAAACGTAATTAACCTCACTGAAAAACCATGTTCTTGGAAATGTCAATGACTTGTTTCTTGTTAGGAGGTCCTAAAAACCAATAAGGCAAACTCCAGATATCATCTTGATGTGGACGTGGAAGTTCTTACCACACCCTCCCAAGTCCCTAGCAACAAAACACAGCATTTTTGAGATTTATTGGCAACAAATTAGCTTAGATTTATTGCAGATTATTGATTTCCGCATTCAAAGGTTAATGAGGTTTGTGCCTTCATTCAGCACTTCTGCTCTTGGGAGAATAATGAGATTGCCCGAAGACACAAACCGTTCAGTTAAAATAAACAGATGACTGTAATGTGTGTCCTGGCTGTATTCCGATACTATTTCCCTTATCCCTTCTCTTTCTATCTTAACATATTGTAATTTCTCAGTGGTTTTCATTTTTGAACGTGAAGAGATGATTAAGGTGATCCTAGGCAGCAGTGTTACAAATCCTAGATGATTCCCTCATGCACCCTTGTGTGGAGAAATGGAGCTAATCTACACAATCTATCAAGGTTTCTTTCTTCTGATACACCTACAGACATCTCAGTGTCTCAATGGTAGAAATGCAAATTGCTTGATGCTCAGTTAGAAACCCCAGACAGACAGGAAGATCTAACTATGTGGTTAGAAGCAGGAGTTCCTAGACATTGACTAGTAGCCTTTTAGCCAGTATGGTGCTGCGCTTAAGCAACTTCAAAACACTCTTTCTCTTTGACCATTGCAGATTTTCTGGCTTAATAATCTAAGTGTAAACAGTTTCACTTCCGTCTTGATCTGCATGCTAACATAGACTTTTAACAGACCACGGACTTGACTTAGTTCATTTATTTAATTCTAGATAAGACTGTAAACCATCCAGAGAGCTCAGAGTCTGGACTCTCTTCAAGGTCTTTTGTGAAGGATGCCACAGCCTGGGTTAGCAAGGAGTGGCTTCTCTCCTGTCTGTCTCTGACCCAAAGCCTTAATGAAACGCAAGCCTGGCTGTCACGGAGAGCCACTTGTGGGGAACACTGAAAAATTTTTCTCTCAACAGTAACTTTCTGTCTACCCAAGGACAAATTACATCTTTGTTCAGATATTCCCTTGGTAGTTTCTCTTTAATTCTTCTGGGGACGCAGAAGGCAAGTTACTGGACTAAGTTCATGTTTTAGTCATGGAATGTTGGGGCTGGGAAGAAGCTTCAAGTTCATTTTGGCCCTTCCTCTCACTTTGCCATTGGGGAAATGAAGCCCAGAAGGGAAGTCTCTGGTCCAAGTCTTTGCAAAGCCAGCTCTGATTTCTCGCTCCACCAGAAAGTCCAGGTGTTCTAGTCCCATCCTGTTAAGAACCACTCTGAAAGGCCTGAGCCTGCCTTCACCTGGGGATTAATTTCTTTGGGGCCATAGGTTATCCTCTATCTCCTTCCTCTGCTGGTCAACCACAGCTGTTGCCGTGAAACCACTCAGGATGTGTTCTGATTACAGTGGGGGTACACTGGCTTGTTGATAAATGTCAGCTTAAATGTAATTCTTTGGAATGTGTGTAATTAGTAAAACTAAAATTTGGAAAATGTTGAAGACTCTGTGAAGTCTTAGACTGAGTTAGAAAACAACCTAGAAATAATCTAGTGCAGCTCACAACTTAATTTACCTCAATCCTCTTCATAACATAATTCTTTGGATACCACTGAATGCACTAAATCCAAGGCCTAAAGCACATTTCTTAAGTTTTCAATATCGGAGGACCTTCTGTGATGCTTTGGCTTTCCTGGGACTTTTTTCATGCTATTTATCACTGCAGCAGCATTTGGGAGCCAGGCTTGTTACTGATGGAGCTGACACAAATGTAACATGGCCACCAAAACTTTGCCCTTTTTGATGGTGAACAGTAAGCAATGCCTTAAAGAAACTTTGGGCATGACTCCTTTGCTAGCCACATGACCATTCTTGTCCACCAGAGATTTGAATTTGGGAAAGAACACAACAAAACAACAAATCGGAAGGATCTGACTCCCTCCCATGTTCTTTCAGAGAGAAAGTTGAGGAATATGACAATGACGCTAAGATTTTCTAAAGCTGGATGCAGTGATGTTAGAAACTCTTAAAATAAGTATTTTACATTGATGAGACATTGAAATGAGCAAGTTGTAGCTTTTTAAATAGAGAGCTAAATCCCAAGGGACAGTATTCCTTCTGGAATGAAGGGCATACTCCTCCAGCTATTGGGAGTGCTGCTGACGGCCAGCACTTACAGGAATTGCCCCAGTTGAAGAGTTCTCCTTGCCCAAGGTCATGTCCCCTTCTTGGGGCAGGCCCCCATCCAATGACCAGTTGATATGGAGTAAAAAGATTTGGCCCCCTACTCCCAACCTGATCCAACTCTGAAGAGTCATCCCAGTTCTAGAGCTTTCTGTGGAGTGGACTCTTTTGGAGAGTGCATCACAGTTCAACTTCTTGTTTTGTCCAATCTTGCTTCCTTCTCTTCCATATGTGTTGAACCCATCTTATTAACCTGTTGCATGCTGATTTCTATCTTACAGTCTGCTTTCTGGGAATCCCAGTCTGCAACAGAGAGAGTGCTCTTCAGGATCACTATAGAACAGTGGTGAGCAAATTCTGGCCCACAGGAATAATCTGGTTCACTGCCCATTTTTGTGAATAAAGCTTTATTAGAACATAGCCGCACTTATTTGTTTACTTTATTGTCCATGACGACTTCCTGCTACAATGACAAAGTTGAATAGTTGTGATGGAGATTGCATAGTCCTCAAAGTCTAAGGTATTTATTATTTGACCCTTTACAGAAAGAGTTTGCTGATCCCTGCTGTAGAATACTGGAAGAAGCACAGATACTAGATGGTAGAGAAATCCAGGACAGGAACCTCTCAGAACATTATGCATTTTGGATGGAATTTTAAGCATCTGTTTTATGACGTAGTCTTTGATCTGTTCCTTTCTAGTCATATTCGCATCCAAACTTTTCTATAACTTTCTATTAGGTTGATATAGAGAAAATAAAGAACATCAGTTTCTGGTCTTGAGTTTCAGTTTTGACATAATAAAATGGCTTACTTTCTACTGTACTTTAGGATTTACAAAAACACTTTTATATATACTCTCTCATTTATCTTGAGGTAGACAGGGCAGGGTCTACCACCTTCATTTGACTGTTAAAGAAACAGGTTCAAGCAGATTAAGTTGTTGCCTATGATCACATAGTTTTTAAAATCCAGGACTTTTGTCTCATATTTTAGTTATTTTTCTATTTCTTATCAAAGAAATGGAAAGACAGGAAAGAATCATTGTTTAGCAATGAAGTAATAAGCAATGAGGAAGCTAAAGGTGATTTTTGGAAGAGAACAAACATTCTTCTCTCATGCTTGTTTGTACGTTAATTCATCAAATGTTTATTGAAGAGCACTGAGTCAAAATGTTGAGAGATTGGTGTCTTGGAAAGTTCTATAGGTGGTTCTAATGTGCATCCAGTGTGGGGAAACACAGGGCCATGCCCTGATCGTTAATGCCTAGGGGTAGTACCTTTGAGTGGGTGTAGTATTCATAGAAGAGGCAACTTGAACACCGGAAAATAATACCTGCTTGCTTTCCTGCTTTTCTTCTTTTGATCATTCATTTATTTATCCACGAGTAATTATTAAGTCCCTCTCATGTACCAGGCATCGTGTGGGAAGAAGATAAATGATGAACAAGCTTAACATGGTTCCTGTCTACACGGAGCTCCCAATCTAGCAGGGAGAGAGACTATTAAGCAAGGAACAGCCACAAAGTGGATAAGGGCTAGGATGGGGGCAGTATAGGGCACTACAGATGTGTCTAGCTGGCATGAGTGGGATCCAGGAAAGAAGTGACATTTAAATGAGACCCAAAGTATGAGTAAGAGTTAGCCGGGTGGAGAGTCAGAAGTGTGTGCCAGGTAGAGAGAACAGGATATGCAAAGGCCCGGGGTGAGAGAGAACATGATATAGTGGAGGAACGGACAGAAGTTTGTTCTGACTGGAGTACAGAATGAAGGGGAATGCTCGTGACAGATGAAGCTGAAGAAACACAACAGGTAGGGGCAGTTCATGAGGGATTGCCTGCAAGCCAGAGTAAGGAATTTCAACTTGACTCCAAGGGTATCAGGGAGCCTTTGAAGGGTTTTAAAGAGCAGAATAGCACTTGTTTTTCCATTGAAACATAATTGTTAGCTAGAACCAGGTAGTTGTTTTCCACACAGGAGCCAGTGGAACATAAAGACTGATTAAAGAAGCCAAAGTTAGAGGCACCGTCTGTGTTTGTGAACAAATTGGGAGCTCTACACTTACTGAGTGCAATGTGTTTTTTTGTCTGCCTCTAGACCATTTTAGTACAGGTGGTAAGAAATAATTCAAGCCCCACCTGCTCTGCCATTGTCAGTCTCACCTCTGTAAACACCACACTCTTGTTTTCAGTGGCTCCTCTCCATTGGCTCTGAAGCCCGAGTGAAAAGGGCATTGCTGTCTGGGCTCTTTCTCTGTCCATCAGCGTTTTGATTAAAGTCACTCAGAGGCCTTTTTCTTTGAGTGGAAAAGATTAGTCTTGACTAACCAGGCCCAATCCTTCAAGGGGCAAGAGTGAACCATTGCGGCTGGATTCAGTCCTTCTGGTCTCTGAAAAAGGGCAGATTGCAATTTCCTACTGAAATTACACCTGATTACAGATCATCAGACAACTGCCCAGCGGACCCATTCCTCCTTTGCTTATGCACCTTAAGGTTGTGTGTCATCAGAAGGAAGTAGGCTGCTGAGGAGAAAGACAGGTTTACCTTTGATGCCTAAAATCTCAGCTGAGTAAGTTTAAAATCCTGAGTTACTAATAAACCTGCAGGCACATCTCAGGCAGAGGCTACAGCTTTGGGGGTTCACTGGTGCCCTCTACTTTCCATAAAACAAGAGGGTAAGAAAAAGTTTTTCAGGTTGGACATGTAACGTTACTTTTCTTTGCTTTCACTTATTTTACTTATTTTCCTCAGATTTTGCAAGACAAATCTACAGATAGATGACAGAGAGGACAATTTTAATTATCTATTGGGGTGATGTGAGAGAAGAGAGACTTAGGGGAGGTTTTGAAAGATTCATATTTTCCATGTGTTTGAAGATTTTCCTGTTGTCTTTCTCTTACTGATTTCCAGTTTTGTCCCATTATGATGGGTGAACATATTCTGTACAGTTTAAATTCTTTTAAATTTGTTAAACATTAACAAATTTAGACCCAGGAATATGGTCTATCTTGAAGAGTCTGTCTTGGGCGCTTAAAAAAATGTGCATTCTATTGTTGGGAGGAATAGTCTATAGATTGTTGATTAGATCCTGTTGACTGAGGATGTTGAATTCTTCTGTATCCTTACTGATTTTCTGTCTAATACTTCTATTAATTGCTGAGAGTAGGGTATAAGTCCCCAGTTATAAATATGGATTTGCCTATTTCTCCTTTTAGCCCTATCAGTTTTTGCTTCACATTTTTGCAACTCTGTTGTTTGGTACATCCACATTTAGCATTACTATATCTTCAGAGTGGATTGACCTTTTAATCATTATGTAATGTCCTTCTCTATCTCTATAATCTTCTATGCTCTGAAGTCTACTTTGTCTTATATCAATGTAGCCATTTCTATATTATTTTAAAAAGAAATCAATGTTTGCATGATATCTTTTTTTCCATCCTTTTGCCTTCAACCTACCTTATGTTTGAAGTGAGTTTCTCGTAGATATCATAATGGGTCATGATTTTTTTAATCCATTCTGGAAATCTGTTTTTTAAATTAGTGTATTTAGACCATTTATAATGAAAGTACTTATTTATATGTCCAGGGTTAAGTCTGCCATGTTATTTGTTTTCTGTTTGTTTTCTCTGTTTCTTGTTCATCTCTTTCTCTTTTCTTACCTACCTGTGATTACTTGAACACAGTACTGGAAGTTCTACCCGCTGAAATAAGGCAAGATAAATAAAAGGCATACAGATTGGGAAGGAAGAATAAAACTGTCTCTTTTTGCAGATGACATAATTGTAATAACACCAAATACTAGCAGGGAGGCAGAGAAACTGGATTACTCATACATTGCTGGTGGGAGTGTAAAATGGTACGATCACTCTAGAAAATAGTTTAGCAGTTTCCTTTAAAACTAAAAATGAGTTTACCATACAATTCAGCAGTTACACTTTTGAACATTTGTCCTAGAGAGATGAAAACTATGTTTACAAGGAAATTGTACATGAATGTTCATAGCAGCTTTATTCAGCCCCAAACTGGCAATTATCCAAGTATCTTTCAATGGGTGAATGCTTAAAGAAACTAGGGTTTACCCATACCATGGAATACTGTTCAGAAATAAAAAGAAATGAACTATCGATATACACAGCAACTCAATATGCCTTGGATGAACCTCAAAGGAATTATGCTGAGTGAAAAAAGCCAATTAAAAAAGGCTACATACTCTGTGATTCCATTTGTGTAACATTGTTAACATAACAACATTATAGAGATAGAGAAAGGTTAGTCCTTGCCAGGAGTGAAGGATAGGAGAGGGTGTAGCTAAAAAGGGGTAGCACAAAGGAGATTTGTGGTGATTATGCCTTGATTTTAGTGGTAGTTACACAAAGCTACACGTGTGACAAAATTGGATAGAACTACACAAACACACACACACAAATGAGTGCAGGTATCTGAATAAGGTCAATTACCTGGCTTTGATAGTGTACTATAGTTATGTAAGATGTTAACACTGAGTGGGCTGGGTGAAAGGTATACTGGACCTTTTTGTATATTTCTCAGCAACTTCCTGTTAATCTAATTATTTCAAAATAAAAAGTTAAAGATATTTAGCTATGACTGTAAATATTCATATATGTGTGCATGAAAACCCTTCAGTTTGTTTTTTTTCTCTTAGTTCCTTATCCTTATCAGATTATTTGGGGGTGTAAATGGGTTCTGGGAGCTAAAATGTGGGGAGATGATCCCTTTTAGAGTGGTCTAGAGTGGTCTTTTTTTTTTTTTTTGCTGAGGAAGATTTGCCCTGAGCTAACATTTGTGCCAACTCAAGAAGTGAGTTCCTCCGTTTTGTAAGTAGGTTGCTGTCACAGCATGGCTGCCAACAAGTGGTGTAGGTCTGTGCTCAGAAACTGAACCCAGGCTGCTGAAGCGGAGCATGCTGAACTTAATCACTAGAATCCTAGAATCCATTTTTAAGGATATAGTGAGCAAAGAGAGGTAAACTTAACAAGCTGAGGCAGTAAATTTGAGACAATTTGTGGAAAGACTGTAGTTTAGTGTGACACTTCCCAAATTTTAAGACCTGTTAGGGAGGAGGTTAATGGGCTGCACTGTGAGAGATTCTAATTCTGGTTTCTGTGAGGTATGTCTGAGAAATCTATGTTTTAAAGAAACACCAGGTAATTTTGATGTCCATGGTTTTCCGACCATATTTAGAACCACACTGATGCAATGGATTCATATCTTTATAGAATTAGTATGAGCTAGTGCTCGAGAAACAATTGTGATGATGTTACCATCATTATCATGTACATAATCATTATCATCATTATTGATATTGGCACATATAGTAGGCCCATCCTCAATAGAAATTTCTTCCTTAGGGATGGTATTTTAGTAGTGTTGCATTAAGATGTATCTAACATGTTATCATTTGGCACCAACAAGGCTTTTGACAAATTGGATTTGATGACTCTGTAGACACATGAGGAGGCTTCTTAAGGACTTTCACTGGGGAGAGTGGTGCAGGGGGCTTGAGTCCAGGCCCTCAGTCAGGAAAGGTCAGAGGCGTAGGAAGTTGTCACTGTCTGGGCCCATTGGGAAGTACATTCAGTTAGCTTGCTTGGTGATTGACAGGTGGCATCATGGATAAAGAAACTTCCTGTTGAGGGAAGCCTACAGAAGGCCCCCCAAATTTTGGGGAACAAACTGGGAAGTTGTCAGAAATACAATTATTTCCTGTTATTTCCTATGCGGGCAGTGTTTTCGTATACTCATTCATCAAACATTACTGAGAACATTCTGTGTGCAAAGCAATGGGTAATGTACTGGGGGTACGTTGATGAGAAAAAAAATACCATTCTACCCTTGTGAGGCTCATAATTGGGTGGGGAAGACAGACACTGAACAGGAAATTATGCATGTGCTAAGTGTTACAAGATAAGAAGTGAAGGCACCCTGGAAGCATATAAGTAGGGAAGTAATTTAGAAGAAGGTGGTAGGAGTGCCTCCCTGTAGACATGATATTTAATCTGCTATGAATAGGAGAGGAGTTGGTCAGGAGCAAATTTGGGAAGTATTTGTCGGAGAAACAGTATATTGGAATATGCGGAGAAGGAGGGGAGCCTGGCATTTTGAGAAAGTGGAGAAATTCAGTGGAGGTGCTAGACAGAGTATGAGGTGGGGGAGAAGGGCAGGTGAAGGTAAAGCGTTTAGGCCAGGGCCTGGCACGTAGCAAACCATTCCAGCCTTTGGTGGTGGTGTTTTTGTGATTGATCCTAGGGTAGGCAGAAGTCATTGAGCGTTTAAAGCAGGGGAATAACTTAATGAGATTTCCATTTTAGTTGTTGAAACTCACTTCTTGAGGACTGTGACCTGGTAATGTACCGAGTGGTGGAGAGGCAGAGAAATTCAATTGCTTTTCTGCATTCCCAGAATATTATTCTAGGTGGATCTGGAGGTGAAGTAGATCCCCCCTTCTCCTTATGTGCTAACATTCTAAGACCAGGAACCTAACCAAAGCCTTTTTCTATTTTTTAAGGATAAGTTCTAATTTAGAGAATTTCTATTTGATCCTTCTCATTGGAGGAAGAAATCCACAAGTGGATTCCCCTCTGAATCTATGGAAGGAAGGACCTGGACCAACCTGTGAGACCTGTCTACTTGGTCTCACAGGTTTGGAACTTGATGATGGGCTATTTACTGTGCACCCAGGGTGTCCTTCAGGATGCCTAGCAGCCCCCTGCTTCCTTACAGAGGTCAGGCCTGCAGCTCCCATCAGATATCACTAAATGGTATCCAGAAGTCTAGAAGACAAAATCATACATAACACCATGTCCTGGCTGTGGCATGTCACTGTCTGAGCTGTGTTCTGTATCAGAGATGGTGGCTCTAAAATCCCACGCCTTCTCATATACCAAGGCATGGATGTGGTAAGTCAGGAGGCACCATCATCCCAGTCAGTCAGGGATGCCTTCTACGCAGGGAATTACATCTGATGGAAGAGGCAACCTATGGATTTCCCAGGGTCTGTCTGTTTGAAAAATAGAGCAAATATTGGGGCAAATATGGAGAAAAATCTTTTGGAAATCACAATAGAATAAGCTTAAAGGTGACAGTAAAAATAAGGACAATGTGGTGGATTTTTCTACTAAAAGCATGAAGACAAATCCACTTGAATAGAACCAAGGCAACAAGCTAAAGGGTAATGGAAGAAACCCAAATGTTTCTTTGAAATATGTTACTTTCAAATGACAAACTGAAGTTAAGGCAAATTGGGAAGAGATAGGAGTCTCTGACAAACGACTCGAAATGAGTCCAGCTTTATATGGCGTTCATTTTCTTTTTAGAGTAGCTACATTCCTCTAGGACAGAAAATCAGGGGCAGAGACCCCACCTGGCCAGCCATGGCCTCTTGGGCCACTCATCATGTTTCTATGATCAGTGGCCTTTTTAGCCCTTACCTGTATTGACAAAAACTTTCATGCCACCACCTGGGAAACCCTTGAGCAGGCATGCTATGGCCAGACTGGCCTCTGCTGAGTTTGCAGGCTTAGCCACAGGGGTGCATAAAACTCCTTGGAGAGCGACCTTATACCAGGGCAAAAGTGTTAGCTGCTAATCTTTGGGATGAGCCTATTGCTGCACTTAGGTGGCTAACTCTGCCATCTTCCACTTAAGGAGGCAAAGGCATTGCCACTATCAATCCAAAAAATTGTGACAATTAATTTTATGTGTCAACTTGGCTGGGCCATGGTGCCCAGATATTTGGCCATACATTATTCTGGATGTTTCTGTGAAGGTATTTTTTTTTTTCCTTTGGATGAGCTTAACATTTAAATTGGTAGACTTTGAGTAAAGAGATTATTCTCCATAATGTGGGTGGGCTTTATCCAATCAGTTGAAGGCCTTAATAGAACAAAGACTGACCTTCCCCAAGCAAGGAGGAATTCTTCCAGCAGACTGCCTTTGGGCTCAAACTGCTACTCTTCCCTGAGTCTCCAACCTGCTGATGTCTTCATCAGATTTTGGACTCACCTGCTAATAGTTAACCAGAGTCAAACAGTCAGTGTGGTGTGGCCCAGTAGCTAAGGACACGTGCTTTGGAGCCAGGCAGGCCACGTTTTGAGCCCAGCTCCCCTATTTACTGTCTGCATGATTGTGAGCAACTGAACTTCTCTAAGTCTTAGTACCCTATTTTGTGAAATCAGAGATAATAATAGAACCTACCTATATTTATTAAGAATATTTCAGCTACAAGTGATAGAGTGCAACTCAAAAGGGTCAAAACCAGTGCTTCTGAAACTTTAATGGGTGTACAAATCATTGTTGAAATGCAGATTCTGATTGCATAGGTCTGAGGCAAAAAAAAAAAAAAAAAAAGAGGGCGGAGTTTGGATTATGTACCCGGAAAGTACAGTAGTAGTGCTGACTTCAAGCACAGCTGGACCAAAGGTTTAAATAGCACTTTCAAGAATTTGTCTCTTGGATTTTTAGGCTCTACCTTCCTCTTTGTTGGCTTCCTAGGCTTCTAGAAATTTCAGAATTGCATCTTATCAGCTTGAAAAGCACAAAGATAGAGCATCTTTCCCAATAGTTCCAAAAGAAGTCCTTCCTTTGGTTTGGCTTTGTTTGCTCTCTTTTGGACCATGGTTCACTCCTGAATCAATCATAATTGTTGGGTGAACACAGTGCTCTCTTGGGCCTCAAGCCAAAGCTGCGTGATCTTCGACTCCCAAATCTCCAGCCTTGAGGCGTCTAGTCCTCGCTGACCAGCTCCAGCCAGGCTTCAGGAAAAACGCATCAGATGTTTGAAGCCACAGCTTTGGGTCTAGTCTGTGCAGTAAGATATTTTGCTTATCAAGTAGTTCCTGTTAATGAAGTGTTTCCTGGGAGGTCTCCAGAACTGTCTTTTTTTTCTTTTTTCTAATTGAAAGGTTTAATTAAGTTTAAATTAGACAACATGACTATAAAATGGAAGAAATAAAATAGGACAAATAAAAGAAAACCTACAGAGGAAATTAAACTAGGAAAAAGCACAGTGGGCAGGATCATATGGGTGAGCTGGGGTTAAATGGCTCGTCTTTGAGAGGGACCTTGGCTCCTTGCTGTAAGTAAATGACCTTCTCCAGTGAACTGAATGGTGTTCTAATGCCTAAAAGGCTTAATGCACCTCCCCAATTTATTCCTCGCTAATCAGTAGGTCCACTGAGTATTACGCACGTCCCTATATACACAGAGTAAATGACTAGAAGATAAGAATGTAGAGTTATTAAACTTTAAACCAACATGAAGATTTATGTCATGAACTTTTGCTTTTTCACATTGTGTTTTCTGACAGACTTGATTTTAAAGACTATGAAACACTCCCAGCTTATTGTTCAAAGGCCTTTTCAGAAATATAAATGATTGGATAATGACCTAAGTCACCCGAGCGTGTTGGAAAGATTTTTCTCGGATACAATTTCAGGGAACGTAGCTAAGGGAAGCTCATTATAGGTACCAATGATTAGATTTTGTGATTTTTCACTATGACCCGTAGCACCACACATCAGTCACTGTGTGTCAGAACAAATAGCAAAAGCAAATACATTCACATTCATCAAGCAAGTGTATTTGTTTTCTGGACTTTTGGAGAACAGTTTCTGGGTGCTAAGTCAACCATGTTGAGTGCTGATTCAGAGAGAATGACTAGTCCACTTGGAAGGCCAGTTTTATCCTCTTTTTTGCCAGTTGTCCAGAAGAGTGTTTGGAAGTCATTGGCAGCGTTTATTTCCCTTGATGGATTTATTCAGCTCTGGCGAGAGAAAATGTTTCTGTGTTGCCTGTGGTTGTAGAACAGAACTCTAAGGGTGTGCAAATAATTTCAAAATGGTCCTTTAGAAGTATCTGAATTTATTGGGTTGGTTTTAGATATTGAAATGAAGGCGAGGGTTTTTATTTGCCTTTGGAGTTTGATGAAAAGGGTAAAAACTTTGAGTATTCCACTAAAGTGCATTTATTTATTCAATAAATGAATTTATTTATTGAGTGCCTATTATATGGTGGGCATGGTGCTAGGTACAGAGAATTCTGTGCTGGAAAAAATTGGACATAATTTCTTCCCTCCTGAAGCTTACTGTTTAGTGAGAGAGATTAAAATACATAAATCTATAATTTTTAGTTGTGATAAGTGCAATGAAGCAAATGACTAGAGCACTGAGGAGAAGATAAGAGAAGCGTGATATTGATGAGGTTGGGTGTGTAATACATATATATTTGGCCAAGAAGAAATGACTCATGTCCTAAAGGAATATTAATTATTCCTTCTTCAATTCCATGTTCAGGCGAATAAAGGCCTCAGGCAGTGAAGGTACTTTGGACAAAGAATTACTCAACATTTGTTGGATTGTATGAACATTTTGAATTGTTATTTAATAATCATGGAAATTACCAAAATGGATTCAGAAGGTCAAGTATGTTTTAAAAATTGAAATGAATACTTCCACTTACTTAAAAAAAAAAAAATAACCCAGTCCAGAATGAAATTTGTTTTTCTGCATCTATTCTTGTTAAATGTAATTTATTTTTCTCATTTTTTCATTGAGGTAGAATTGACATCTATCATTATATTAGTATTGTTACATGTAATTTAAATATCTTTGATCTGAGGGTAAGAATTATTTTTGTATATTTAAAAAGAACTAAATTAGATTTATTTAAGATTGGCTCAATAGCTTATACCTTTCCACACTTACCATTTATGTTCTATCAGCCTGTAATTTATTATAATCATTACCATCATCACAACACCATTTATTTTGCAACAATTTATTGAGCAATGTATTAGTCAGCCCAGGCTGCCATAACAGAATACCGTAGACTGAGTGGCTTAAACAACAGAAATTTATTTTCTCACAGTTTTGGAGGCTAGAAGTCCAAGACCAAGGTACCATCAGGGTGGGTTTCTGGTGAGGATGTTCTTCTTGGCTTGTAGACAGTTGCCTTCTTGCTATGTACTCATATAGCCTGTATTCTGCGCACAGAGAGAGAGGGAGAGTGAGCTCTGGTGTCTCTTCCTCTTCTTAGAAGGAGACCAGTCCTATTGGATTAGGACCCCACCCTTATGACCTCATTTATCCTTAATTACCTCCTTCCAGGCCCTATCTCCAAATATAGCCACATTGGGGGTTAGAGTTTCAAAATATGAATTTGGGGGGCACATAATTCAGTCCATCACAACCATCTACTATGGAGCAAACTCTATGCTAGGCACTAATATACAGTGGTGAACCAGGCAGTCAGCACCTCTCCACTCAGGGAGCATCCAGTCTAGCCAGGTAGGTAGACAGTAAACAGATAATTGCCTAAATAAATATTTCTATTCTAGTGAGTATGTCTTTGGAAAAGAACAGATTATATGCAAACTGTAAAGATAGCACTAGTCTAGAAGCTTTGGGGTTAACATCAAAGTTAGCAAGAATAATGCTACAAATAAGTTCCTAATGTGAAATCTTGGAGGAGATGTAGTGGACAAAGATAATGAACTGCAAAAATGGAAATGCAGAGTGTTTTTTTTTTTTTTCTTTTGGAAGAGTAGTGCTGTGTTTCCATCCCACATTTGGAAGTGCCTCATCTAATATAAAAATTCATGAGTGAAGGGTTTCCTTTTATAACAGTTATTATGGCCAAAAGAACAGATGTTACATTGCTTTCTCCCTAATTATTTCAAGCCAATCATTCAGTTACCAAAATCTGGTCTTTGCCATGAGAGACAATATGAAAGGAAGGGATGAGCAATTGCCTAGGTGTTTTAGGTTGTTAGGCAATCTGGATATTTCTCTTCCCAAAACATCTCCAAACTGCCAGTCTTCCCCACATACCAGAAGCTTAGTCTTTTATTATTTTTTTTCCATCACATACCTTCCCTAACACTTCTTTTGGTGTTCTTTGACTAAGTTCATAATCATAAACTAGACTTAGACTTTGTACATAATCACAAGCTAGACCAGGCCCACAAAATTTGTTCATGTTGCTTGGCCGGTCTTGCCTTCCTAGAGGAATCCCAGAGCCAGGACCCAGAAGCACTGGTAAGACAGTTTTGTCACTATGCTCTGAGGTCCCATGGAAAATATAACCGCAATCCCTCCAAATCTAGAAGAGTTTGGTGAGTACATTGTAACTCACTGATGCAGATCTCCAGGTTGGCTGTTGATGACCAAAATAACAAAGACTGAGGGCTCTCCATCCTCATTTCCCCTCTCTTTTACAACTATCTCAGATTCCACTGTGAACTGGAGTTAACATGGAAAAACCAAGGAGGAGGTCACATAAGAATGTTCTCAACTGGGATAAAATAACAAAAGAGCTAGAAAAGAGAGAGGCGAGGAGGAAAGGAGAGAGAATCCCTGGAGAAAACATTGAAAAGGGAATCATCCAGGCTGTGATCGCCTAGCTTGTTAGGGCTCCATGTCTGTGTTGAATCGAATGCCCAACCTACATCCTGTTTCCTCATAATTTCAAACTCTCTTCATTACTCCCCCACACCTATAAGCATTATTCAGATTTATTTTACATGGCACACATTTCCTTGTCTTAAAAACATCAAATAGTTAATATTATCATAAATGATTTAAAATAGACAAGAATGGAGACTATTACGACACGCCAAATACCTAGCTTTGTCAGATCTTAATATCATGCCAAGTATTCATCAGATCTGTTAATTTTAACTTAAAGACATCAAATATTTCAAATGCAAATGGGAGCTTCCTGTGTACCCCTCCTTTCTCCTTTTCCTCCGTATCCCCAACAGGAGTTGTGACTATTGTGGGTTCAATGTTGATCACTGATGTTATCACACTTTTGCCACAGATTTAGATATCCATAAATATTATATACTATTGCCTTGTGGATTTAAAAACTTTATATAAATGATATCATACCATTTATATCCTTCTGAACTGGCTTTAAAAACTCAATATTATATTTTTGAAATTAATACATGCGGATATATGCAGCTCCAATTTGTCCATTGTTACTGCTATAGAGCATTAAGTGAATATACTTCAATACATTTTTCAATTTTCCTCTTGATAAAAATTCAGATTGTTTCAATTTTTTTTCCTATAATGAACTTCAGTAACCACTCTTGTACGTTTTTACTCCCATACATATGCAAGTGTTTCTTTTAAGCATATACCTAGGACAGTGCATTAGTTTCTTTGGGCTACCACAACAAATTACCACAAACTAGGTGGCTTAAAACAAGAGAATTTTTTCTCTTACAGTTCTGCAGTGCAGAAGCCCCAAATGGAAGTGTCAGTCAGTTCCTCCAGAGGCTCTGGGGGAGATTCCATTTCTTGCCTTTTCCAGCTTCTGGTGGCTATTGACACTCCTTGGCCTGTGGCTGCTCACTCCATTCTCTGCCTCTGTCTTCACATGGCCTTTTCCTCTCTGTCTCTCCTCTTCTGTCTGTCTTCTCATCAGGACACTTGTCATTGGACTTTGGGCCCACCTGGATCATCCAGGATGATCTCATTTTGAGATATTATTATTACATACACAAAGATTATTTTTCTAAATAAGGGCACATTCACAGGTTCCAGGTAGACAAATCTTTTGGGGGCCACCATTCAACCCACTGCTGTTTCCTAACCTCAGCACTATTGACATTTTGAGTCAGATAATTCTTTGTGAGAATGCATGACCTATTTAGTGTAGGATGTTTAGCAGTATCCCTAGCCTCTACCCTCTAGATTGCAGTGGTATCCCTCCCTACCTCTTCCCTCCCCTTGCAACCCTACATGTGACAATCAAAAATGTCTCCAGACTTTGCCAAATGTCTTCTGGGGGATGAACCACTCCTCTCTTTCTTGAGAACCACTGATCTAGGAGAAAGTTGCTGGATTGTAGGGTATGAGCATTTTCAACTTTACTAGTTATTGTCAGTGATTGTCCAAAGTCATTGAACCAATTTAAACTCTTAGCAGCAGTGTATGACAATTCTCACAGCTCTGCAGCATTACCAGTACTTGGTTGGCAGTTAACTTTTTCTGTCAATTTGATGCTATCTCATTGTTGTTTTAATGTACATCTTCCTGATTACCCATGTGGTTAAGCATCTTTTCATTCATCTATTATCCATTTGGGTTTCTTGGTCTATGAATTTCTTCTTTATACTTTGGTTTTTTTTTTCTGTTAATTGAATTATAGGAGCTATTTATATATTCTGGAGACTAGTCCTTTTTCGTTTATATCCAATAATAATGTCTTCTCCTCATCTGTAGGTTGTCTTTTATTTTGTTTATGGTATCCCTTGTGGTGCCAAACTTCTACAGTATAACGTTGTCAATTCTTTTTTATGGTTTGTGCTCTTTGGGTCTTTTAATGCCTCTTTTAAGTGTAAGAAGGCAGCCATGCTACTTGAGCAAAAGACTATAAAGACTAATCATGTCTGAAAGAATTTAGTGCTGTGGGAGATGTCATGATATATTAGAAAGGCACAGAACTGTAAGTGTTGCTCTAGCAGCAACCATCTGTTTTGGAGAAATAACTCAACTGCTTTGTCTTTCCAACTATTTGTCTGCAGGGAAAGAGGATATGAGGTTCTACAGGGTCCTAGTCCGTTTAAAAAATCATGCACACTTGAGAATTCTCTAAGGGATGCAACTTATATTTCAGCTATAGAAATCACCTTCAAAGCCTTCTAGATTATTGGTAAGATTGCTTGGACTATAACAAAAGAAAAAGCACAGAAAGGGAAACATATAAAGATTATACAAAATAATGATGAAATGTCAGCCTAAAGCACACATTTTCTCTTTTCTTGGGACAAAGGCTCGGAGTGAACCCAGCTGATATCTTCTGTGATATCAAAATAGATATAATGTATGCACATGCTTTTTAGCACACGTATTTAAATTGTATTATTTTCCCTTATAATAAATTGTTATAATTGCCATTGTTGGTTAGCCTATTGATAACTATTAGGAGCTGTCCTGAAGAGTGCTCTATCCGCCCCCCTTTCAGAGGCGCTTTACTAGACTTGATTGAAATTGGTGCTGTGATTTTTCTTTCAAGCTAGATCTTGCTGTGCCCAGTGTCACCTTTAGCCAATTTAGGAATCACCTGAGATCTTCACAAATACCATACAGTCATACCTGAAAATGAATTCTTGGACTTTTTCATGGTTAAACTCTTTCTTGATTGGCAAATTCGGTTTAATATTTTCACTTACTCCTCCCCAAAATTTTCCTTTTCTACCCCCACCAAAAAGGTTTTCACTCACCTTAGTCATAACAATACTCGTTATAGGTATTACTTTATACTCATTGTAAGATTACTTTAAGCCAAGAATACTGTAAATATAAAAATTCAATTGCCACAAGTCATAGAATCTTTAACTGCTATACATTTAGTTTATGCACTGATTAAAGTAGGGAGCTTTTATTTGCACAATTGTGCATGTGAACTGAGACCCTCAGCTTTTGATCAGTCAGCAGTGACATATGCCAATTTCTCTCTAGTTAGTTTGGGAGTTTGGCTTCATATCACATTAAACAGAGGTGACACTTCTGGCCTACAATGTGACAGATGACCTTTCTGGAGATCATGGCACCTAATAGATCATTTAACATGAGCAGTTCTGACACATGACCAAACTCCTTAAGCCTTAGAAAAACATGATGCAAGTCAATGCTGTGTTGAAATCTGCTGTCATTTCCAGTGAGTGTCCACAACTGCCATTGGCAGCTTTGAGAATTGTTGCCAATGATGCTGAGGACAGAGAGCAAGCCACATTCCTGTAGAGTGGTCCAAATTTATCTTGGGGAAAGAAAATGATATCTAGAGGAGAAATAAAGGGATGCCAAAAGAGCGTTTTCCTTTCCTCTTGACCTTACAATATATCGTTAGAGTTTTGTTCATAAATTGAAGATTCTAGCTAGAAAATAAAATAAAACAGCTTACTGGTACTTGAAACAAAGGCACATTCAATAAAACTTTGTTGAATGAATAAGAAGCAAGATGACTAGCTGATCATTGCTATGACCATGTATAGCAATACACATCTTACTCATTGATTCAGTCACTTATTCATCCATTTAACAGTTTTTGAGTGGCAACATTGTGGCAAGACATGAGTTAGGCACTGGGGATTCAAGGGTGAGCACAGACACTGTTCCACTTTCATGGTACATACAATCAAATGGGGACAGAATTATTAATTTAATAATCTCACAAATTTAGAGTTGCATCTGTGCTAAGTGTTACAAAAGAGAGATTCATAGTGCTTTAAGGCTTGAGCAAAGGAGGTCAGGGAAGGCTTCCTTGAGGAGGTGGTGGTGAAGTTGTGAGCTGAGGATGAGTAGAAATTAAATCCAGTAAGAGAGAAATGAAAGAAACATTCCTGTCAGAGAACAGTGTGTACCAAGGTCCTGTAAGGAGAAAGGTGGGTGCTTTCCTAGGCTGGGAGAGTAGCAATGTGGTCTCCTACAGTATGAGGCTGAGGAGGTATACAGGGGCCAGACTTGGCAGACCCTTGGACGCCATATTCAAGTGTTTTGTTTTTATCTCTAGAAAAACAGAAAGCTGTTAAAGAATTTCAGCTGGAGGATGACTTGATTAGATTTGAGTTTTAAAAAGATCATTCTGCCGTAAGAAGAATGGGGATTGGAGAAGTCAAAGTAGATGTGGGTGGACTAGTCAGAAAGGTCTTCCACTAGTTCTGATGATGAAAGTCTTTTGAATTAGAATAGTGGGATGTGTGTGGAGATGGTAAGAAGTAGAAAAATTCATGAGGTATTTAGAAATTAATAGGACTTAGTAGTGGATTGAAAAATGGAGTAAAGAAAAGGAATCATTCAGGATGACCAACATGTGTTTCTAGCCTGCATGACTGAATGGTTCATGATGCCATTCGCTGAACCCGGGAACCCAAAGGACTATCTTTGGGGAGACAGGTTATGAGTTTGGTTTGAGACTGGAATTTTCTCTTGAACACTTGAATATGTGGATCTGGAGTTTAGACTATATTATATTTAGACACAAAATATAAAATTGGGAGTCATCTGTATACAAATGGATGGTAATTGAAGGTAAGTTACTGTGGTAGACAGAATAATGGTCCTAATTCCCTGAACCTGTGAATATGTTATCTTACATAGCAAAGGGGAATTAAGAAAGCAGATGGGATTAAGGTTGTTATTCAGCTGACTATACAAAAGGAAGACTTTCCTGGATTAACTAGGTGGTCCCAATGTAATCACAAGGGTCCTACATGTGGAAGAAAGCAGCAGAGAGAATCAGTATCAGAGTGATGTCATGTGAGAAGGACTTGACCAGTCATTGCTGGCTTTTAAAATGGAAGGAGCCTCTAGTCAAGAAATAGGGGCGGCCCTAGAAGCTGGAAAAGGCAAGAAAATAGATTTTTCCCCTGAAGTCTCCAGAAAGGAACATAACCCTACCGAGACTTCAATTTTAGTTCACTGAGACCCGTTTTGGAATTCTGATCTCCAGAACCATAAGATAAGAAACTTGTGTTATTTTAAGGTGTTAAGTTTGTGGTGATTTGTTATGGCAACCACAGGAATCTAACCCAGTTATCCTGAGAAAAGTTAGAGTAAGGAGAGAGAGAGGGCCTACCACTGAATCGTGGAACGCTAACATGTAACGGCCACATAAAGATCAACTTACAAAGGAAACAGAGAAGAGAAGAGGAAAACCAGGAGAATTTAGGGCTCTAGAATCAAGAGGAAGGAATCTTTCATAAAGAGGTCAAATAGGATGAGAAGTATTCGTTGGACTGGGTGATAGGAGCTCGCTGGTAACTTCAGGGACAGTTGTTTTGTTGGGATGAGGGGAGTAGATTCCAGATCGGAGTGGGATTTAGTGTGAGTGGGAGGTGAAGAGGCAAAGATAAAAACTATGACAACGCATTGAAGAAATTTACTGGTGCAGTGGAAGGAAAAATTAGCAGTGTTAACTTGGATTAATGTTTCTGAACCTCAGCACTGTTGACATTCTGGACTGGATACTTCTTTGTCCTGGAGGACTGGCTTGTGCATTGTGGGATGTTTGACAACATACCTAGTCTCTGTCCACTAGATGCAAGTAGCAATCTCCTTCCCGAGTTATGACAACTAAAATTGTCTCTAGACATTGTTAAATGTCCCCTGGGGGCAAAGTGCCCCTGGTTGAGAACCACTGTTTTGTGTAGAAATCATAGAACCTCCTGAGTTTGATTCTGTCCAAGTACATCAAACTTTTTCCAAAATATAAAAGGCTATCAACTGAATGGAATATCATTTGTTTGGATGCTTCAAAGCTCGTGTCTCTAGATGCACCTGATTCTTTGGGTATCTACTCTGAACTGATGCAAAGTGGTTTTGTATAAATGGTATTGTGCATGCTGACATATAAGAATCGAAAAGGTGAGCCTAGGATGGACTCCAGGTATGCACAAAACTTGTTCTAATTTTCCCTACACCATTTAATCTAGATTGGTGACCAAACAATAATTGAACAGCATGGTTCCAAGAAGTTATCCTGACCCAAGTTATCATCTGCCTACAAGAATTCTAATAGCATTAGCTGAAATTTCAAAGCAGGTGCCCATCAAATCATGTTGAAATCTTTCACACTGTAAAAAAAGGTAGGACAAAGTGCCTACACTCAAAGTGGTTGATGTGGCATTTCAGAAATTTAATGGAAAATGCAGTCAAACCTTGTTTCTGATCTTTAAAGAAAAGGACTGCTTTCCAGGATTGGGTGCATATGTTGAGTCTCAGAGGTATGGAATGTACTTTTCTTACCACCATTCTCAAGATCTTCCTTGTTGGACTGGCTCTTCAGATGCGCCTAAGCTGCTGAATTATGTGGAATCTGATTTATTTTGTTGCTTAATAATGCACTATGTAGTTTGGGGAGAAGGATATGGAGAAAGTCTTGTAAAGTAAATTAAAACAAACTTTCATGCTTGATCACACATGTAAAAGTGGGAATAATTCAATGATGAAACATATACTTTATTAGAGGTCAATGTTCTCATTGTAGTTATTAAATTTTTTAGTATTTTAATAAGAGTGCTCTCCTCCCACCCCAATTTTTCCATCTTTCTGGTGCTGCTTTAAAGTTATACTTCATGGAGAACATTATGCTAAGTGAAATAAGCCAGACACAGTAAGACAAATACTGCATGGTATCACTTATATGTAGGATTTAAAAAGTTGAACTCATAAAAGCAGAGAATAGAATGGTGGTTGCCAGGGGCTAGGGGGTAGGGAGATGGGGAGATGTTGGCCAAAGGGTACAAAATTTCACTTATGCAAGATGAATACTTTCTGGAGGTCTAATGTATAGCATGGTGACTACACAGTCATGCATTGCTTGATGATGGGGTTATGTTGTGAGAAACGTGTTAGGTGATTTCGTTGTTGTGCAAACATCATAGAGTGTACTTACACACACTAGATGGTATAGCCTATTACATTCCTACGCTGTATGGTACTAATCTTATGGGACTACTATCATATACGTGGTCTGTTGTTGACCAAAACATCATTATGTGGTGCATGACTGTGATTAATAATACACTATTGTATACTTGGAATTTGCTAAGAGAGTAGATATTCAGTGTTCTCACTATACACACACAAAATGGTAACTATATAAGATGATGGATAGGTTAATTAACTTGATTGTGGTAATCATTTCACTATGTATATGTATATCCAAAAATCATATTGTACACCTTAAATATATATAATTTTTATTTGTCAGTTATACCTCAGTAAAGCTGGAAAAAATATAAAGTTATAATTCAGATCGGGTGTCACCTCATTCTGAACACTAGGGCTACATTCAACAGTATAGATTTTAAACTATTTCTAGCAAAGCAAGTTGAACTATAAAGGACAATGGTTTAAAATTTATTTTTAATTATATTAGTAGTACATGAATATCTTATTATAAAAACCATTAACAATGAAGATAAAATAAAGGTCTACTGTGGTATACTTTCCTCCCAGTTTTACTCCTCTTTCCAGGGGTAAAAATCTAATATCAGTTTGGGGTTTGTCCTTCTAAAACTTTTTCAATTTATTTTATAAATATGGGTAACTGTCAAACTATGTAGACTTGCTTAGCGCATATGATTCCTTACCAATATGTGGCTATAGTACACGGATTATTCTGTAATTTTTTTATAATACAACATGCCTTGAATATGTTATATGATCTTATATAGCCTCACCTCATTCCATGTTATTTTATAGTTTTGATGTAATATATTTTATTTAGCTACTCTCCCATTGATGGACATTTTGGTTGTATTAATTTTTTACATCGTAAGCAATGTTGCAGTGGACACCTTTGTGTACATTTCTTGCGCATGTATAAAAACATTTCTTTGGGGATGATACCTTTTCAAGTGGAATTGCTGGATCAAAGAGTAGATACTTTTTAAAAGTCCATTTTTATAGATAATTCCAAAACAATGATGAATATTATAAAGTGTTTTGTAATTAATAAGAAAATATATTAAAAAATAAAGGGACATTAATATGAGAGTGGATTCTGAGGTTTAGCAAATGTTTGATTTAAAAAAAAAAAAATAAACTTTATTTTTTCCCACAGTCAGGTTTGCAGAAAAATTGAGAGGCAAGTACGGAGTTCCCATATATATCCCCTGCTCCCACTCATGCACAGCCTCCTCCACTATCAGCATCCTCACCCAGAGTGGTACATTTGTTGCAATCAATGAAACTGCAATGACATGTCATTATCATCCAAAGTCCATAGTTTATGTTAGGTTTCGCTGTTGGTGTTGTACATTCTGTGGGTTTTGACAAATGTATAGTGATATGTACCTACCATTATAATATCACACGGAAGTTTCGCTACACTAACAACCCTCTGTGCTCCGCCTATTCTTCCCTCTCTCCTCCCCAACTCCTGGCAACAGCTGGTCTTTTCACTGTCTCCATAGTTTTGCCTTTTCAGAGTGTCATATAGTTGGAATCATACAGCATGTAGCCTTTTCAGATGGTCTTCTTTCGCTTAGTGTTATGCATTTAACATTGCTTCATGTCATTTCGTGGCTCGATAGCTCATTTCCTTTTAGTGCTGAATATTCCATTATCTAGATGTACCATCGTTTATTTATCCATTCACCTACTGAAGGACATCTTCATTGCTTCCAAGTTTTAGCAATTATAGATAGAGCTGCCATAAACATCATGTGTAGGTTTGGGTGTGGGCACAAGTTTTCAACTCATTTGGGTAAATACCCAGGGGTATGATTGCTGGACCATATGGTAGGAGTATATTTAATTTTGTAAGAAACTGCCAAACTCTCTTCCAAAGTGGCTGTACCATTTTGCATTCTCATCACCAATGACTGAGAGTTCCTGTTGGTCCATATCCTGGCCAGCGTTGAGTGTTGTTAGTGTTTTGGATTTCTGCCATTCTAATAGATATATAGTGGTATCTCATTGCTTTGATTTGCAATGCTCTAATGACATGTGATGCTGAGCATCTTTTTATATGCCCATTTACCATCTGTATATCTTCTCTGGTGAGGTGTCCAGACGTTTGGCCCATTTTTAAATCAGGTTGTTCATTTTCTTATTGTTGAGTTTTAAGAGTTCTTTATATATTTTAGTTAACAGCCCTTTATTAGAAATGTTTTTTGCAGATATTTTCTCCCAGTCTATGGCTTGTCTTCTCGTTCTGTTAAGTGTTTTAAAAATAATTCCTTGCTTATTTGAAAGCCTGTTAGAGATTTAAGGAGAAATGTAATCTACAGCCTTTTAAGATATTAATAGTGAATTTAGCAGAAACTTTAAGAGGTGCAGACTTGCCTAAGCCCTTTGCCACCTCCCTGGGTCATTTAAATGCTTTTCCCTAGCAACGTGAAGTGATCTTCCTCCAGTTGGAGAAGAGTTGCAACACGAGACCATGGATTTAGTTCAGGAATACAAAATTTGTGAGACCTGAAGTGATTTAATCCTTGGCAAAATGTGCTTAGTTTCTCACTTAAGAAAAATAATTAAAACAAACTGGAGGTATTCATGCTTATATCTGCTGGATTTAGAAGTTTCCCTATGGGAGAAAGTTATGCTTTAATGAAGAATTAGTTTAAGCTGGGTGGATTAAGTTGATAAAATTCATCTCCATAGTAATTTAGCAAAGGGAAAAAAATTAAGATGTTGGGCACAGTTGCTATTAATTTGATCTGAGCTGAATTCTGCATGAATACCTCTGGGAAGGGAAGCACTCATTCCAGTTGATTATTTAGTCATTAAATACCAAACTTGCACATAGTAGGTTCTCTACTCATAAGTGCTTTAACTTATGAGTTACATTTCAGTGGAATGAGCTGATCTCATAATTCCCTTCAAGTATTCAATGACTTCATGTTTTCCTGCATTAGTTTTACTGTACCTCCTACCTGCAAAACATAATTTCTGGCCTTAAGGAGTATTACAGATGAGTAGAAAAAAGACAAATGTGTGGAACTTTCTATGACCCAAAAGACGGTCCATTTTTCCTGAATGATTTGAGGGGAAAAAAAATTCTAATTTTTTACCACTTCCCAGTGTTGTACAATTTGACTTCTAAACAGTGCCATTTAACTTACAGAAACTGTGAAACTGTGATGGTTAATTTTATGTGTCAACTTGACTGGGACATTGGGTGCCCAGATACTTGGTTAAACATTACTTCTGGGTGTGTCTGTGAGGATGTCTCCGGATGAGATTAGCATTTGAATCAGAAGACTAAGTAAAGCAGATTGCCCTCCCCAATGCAGGTGGTCCTCATTCAATTGGTTGGGGGCCTAAATAGAACAAAAAGGCAGAGGAAGGGAAAATTTGTTCTCTCTGCTTGACTGAGCTGGGACATTGATCTTCTTTTCCCCTTGGACTGGAACTGATACCACTGGTGCTACTCATTCTCAGATCTTTGGACATGGACTGGAACTTATACCATCAGTTCTCCTGGTTCTTAGGCCTTCAGACTCAGACTGGAACTATATCACCAGCTCACCTGAGTCTCCAGCTCCGGACAGGAGATCATGGGACTTTCCCAGCCTCCATAATCACATGAGCCAATTCCTTAAAATAAATCTTTTATATATATGATATATATATATATGATATATATATGATATATATATATATGATATATATATATATGATATCCTGTTGGTTCTGTTTCTCTGGAAAACCCTGACTAATATAGGAACCAAAACTCTTAAATTTAAAGGATAATTTATTTTAAAAAAGACGTTCAGAAAAAAAAGAGAATTTTTACATTAATATAGTCTCAAGTTTCTGGCAATAATAACAAATGTTTCCCTGTTTCTCACCCCCACAACTGTATCATTTCATCTGAGGATGTAAAATTAGGCAATCAAAGATCACTCAGATTGTATTTAGCAGCACATGCCAGATCAATTTATTTTAACATGCACAAGTCTAAATTGTCAGTAATAACTATGTCAGGGAAGAACTGTAGGAAAAATCAATATTCCTGTTGAGAGTTTTCAATAGTACTTAATGATTTTATGCATCTGTTATATAGATATGAAGAAGGCTCAGTTAAAACCCATAACAGAATAGCCAAATACTGCCTAAAAATGAAACAAATCTATATCAAAACTGCACAAGATAAATACGACCAGCAGATTAAATCTTAGTTGCAGTGGCCAGATAGGTGATGTCTGGTGGAAAATTGCAGACTTGATCATGGTGGGACGATGCCTCAATTTCCTCATTTGTAAAATAGTGGTGATAAAGTACCTACCTCCCAAGATTGTGGTGAAGATTCAGTGAGCTAATCTAGATGAAGCTCTTAGAACAGTATCTGGCATATAAGAAATTCTCCATACACATTTGAAAAATGAAATCTGGTAGGTATTCAGAGACCATCTTATAGACACAACTGCTCTGAATTTCATTCCCAGACTTCTTTCTGTCTCTTTTGGTGACATTCATTTATTGAAAACAAGCACCTTTGAAGGTGGAAATGTTCTGTTTGGGCTACAGTGGGCCTTTTCGCAACATTCTTCCTGCTCCTCAATAGCTAGGGTTCCTTGAAAGTAGGCCAGAAGCTGCTATGGTGTTGGGGAGGGTAATGGGGGATTGTGAAGGTCCATGGCATGCTTGTGGAGGGGAGAGAGAGAGGAGGGGTCTTTCAGCAGGCCCAGGCTTTATCAAACGATGGGGGGTTGTTGGCAGGTTTTCAGAATAACGCCTGGAAAGTGATGTTGGAATAGAGAGCTGAGCGTAGAGCTCCACCTTCTCCCAGTCCCTGAGAGAGCATATCTGTGGGGCTGAGTATCACTAGAAGCTTTTCCCATTAACTGGAAATCCAGGAAATGGCCTGCACAGCTGGTCACTGGTCTAGATTCTAGAATCTATTTAGTAGTAGAGATGTTTAGGACCATAGATATCACCCATCTTGCTTCCTTATTTTCTAAATGAGGAAGTGGAAGCCTAGATTGGTAAATTGACTTGCCTAAGATCACCCAATACAGAGTGGCAAAACTGAGACTGAAATCCAGATCTCATGACTACACATTCTGTGCTTATAGGACCCATCTGTGAAAGAAAGAGAGGGAAAGGGACTGAGAAACAAAGGATTAGGGAGAGGAGTCTGGACTGACATATCTCCCCAAGTGCATTATACTAAAATTTCACATCATAAATAATGCTAGAGATGCCTATCATTTATCAGATACTTACTATGTGATTAGTGCTTCATGTATGTATCTCACTTAATCCTTAGAACAGTATCATGAAGTAGACACTATTGTTATCCCCATTTTACACATGAGGGAACTGAGGCATGGAGAGGTTCAGCAAATTGTCCAGTATCGTGCAGCCAATAAGTGACAGAGCCAAGACTAGAATAATGGGTATTGGCAAATCGTATTTCAGGTGACATTAAGACCACTTAAAAAGACTCTTAGGGAGAACCTTGGTCACTTCTCCACTTTGGCCTTCAGTTTACACATTTTTAAAGTGTAACATTTCATCTCTAAGATCCTTGCACAAGTTACTGTTCTATTAATTCATTTTTCGTGGCGTTTTGACTCGCACAAGGTTTCTCTAACTACTTATACTCTCAAGTGTGAGAACAAGTATGCAAGGTTTTAAATTTCTGAGGGTTAAACGATGTAGTAGCTAATGCTAAAAGCTCTTGCCGATTCATTTGGGATGGTCACATGCCTTCCAGGACCGCCTTTTTAGGTCTCCTTCCACTCCGTTACTCCTGCTTTGTGAATGTTGATATTACCATGTGCCTGCTTAAGTGTCTTGGTGCCTCTATTTTTTCTAGATTAAATGAGGTTTTAACAAGGCTTATGGGGTGATTCTTTGTCATTAAAATAACAAATGGATTGAAAACAGCCTTCTGTCTCTTTGGAATCCACCACCATTAGTGGACCATAATCCAGCTGGTGACAGAGCAGCAGAAAGCCATGACGCTATCAAAGAGTGGAGAAAATGTCAAATTTCCTGTGATTTGTCAGTGAGGATGGAGAATCTCAGAAGTTTCAGAAAATAAATTCAAATCTATGGCTGGATAGTCTGACTTTCTAGAACCGATCCTTATAAATGTGCAGTGGGATTGGATCAGAGACATAGGATGTCCTGAAAAACATTCTGACCTTGATGTTTCTGACTGTGTCAGAACAGTAATAGATATTGCATGTTTATTCTTGAAAGCTCGAAACTGTAGAAATAAGTGGAGGAACGATTTAAATGTTTAGAATGAACAGGTTTTAAATATTAGAAAAAAGTTGCAAGTTAAATCAGAACATGGCTGTCACCTAGGCAGAGAGGCTAATCTCGTACTAGGAATTCTGTTTCAAGTCGGTGGAGCTGTTTAGGCAGGCAAGAATTGGAATCTCAGGTCCAAGGGGGTGGACTCTTCTGCTCAGAGCCGATCCTCACAAAGGAAGCAAGATCAATATCAAAACAGGAGAACAGTTCCACTTCCTGTTCCTGATCCCATTTACGATAAAAACAATTTGGAGATGGAGGTTGATACTATCATGAGAAAAATGATGTCTTTCAACAAACTGCCAATTGAACCTTTTAGAATTAATGACTACAGTAACGATGTTGAATTCAGGTCAGTTTAGGGAATTAACTAACAACAACAGAGAACACAGGAAGTGATACTGTCCTCAGCCCAACAGGAGTTGAGATGGAGGTTACTCTAAGGTAAGTTTCATACAGAAATGGGTTAGCTATTCCTTTCAGAGTGGAAATAGAGAAACCTCAAACTTCAGAAGCTTCAAACTGCTTTTCCAGCCTCACTCTCCCAGTGGCGAGTTGTGTCATCTGGGCAAGCCTCTTGTCTTTAGGGGCTTCAGTTTCTCCATCTGTAAAATGGGGAATTTGGCTGGCTCTTCATTTAGGTTGCTTTCACTTCTTACATTTCTTATTTTTAGATTTGCTTCCATGTGTGTTTGCTGGCAGAAATAGGAGCAATAATACATTTTACTTACTATATAGTTTTCAGCCACTGGAATCTTCCCCAATCACTCAAGTTCATGGTTATCTCTCTCATCCCTGGACTCCAGAGTGTTTGTGGCTGGTATTCTTTATCTGACACCTATCAACGTTCTGAACAGCTGTTGTTAGCTTCTTGAAAAGCAAGAATTGCACTTTAATCCATTTTGCATCCTGAATGCTTAGCACAGTAATCGCATGTAGTTAGTGCCTACCACCACTGCTTCTAACACCAACCAAAGTAAGTAATAATATCAACAATAATAGTTACTATTATTTAGTGCTTATTCTGTGGTAGGCATTGTGCAAGGCACTTCATATACATCATCTTATTTAGGCCTCATGAGATGAGAAACTTGACCAAGGTCATATAGCTAGTAAGTGGCAGAGCCAAGATTTGACATGTAACCCAAGTCCCTATGTCTCCAAAGCCACGATCTTACCCACTGCAGTCTACTGCCTTCCTCCAAAATTTCTTAAATACCTTATAAGAAATCATCCTTAATACTTCCTGTTAAAAATCTTAGAGACTCTTTGTTTGGCCATCAAGTTTACGGATTTTTCTGATGGTACTACAGACATTTCAAGTTGGAGATGATAGTCCTAGGTGTATTCTGAAAGGAAGTGTTTAGCATGTGTATTTTTGGTGACTTTAAAAAAAGTTGTAAGTGAAAAAACTTCAATTAGACTAAGAAAAGGAATTTATTGGCTCATTTTACAGAAAAGTCTGGGGGAGGTCTGTCTTCAGGCAAGGCTGGATCCACTGACTTGGTCATGAGATTTCTTGCTTGATCTTTACATCTCTTGGTCCTGCTTTCCTTGCTTTTTTCCCCAGCAGCTTCTATCTCTGTGGTAGAGAACATTGCTCCAAGAGTTCCACACTTCCAGAATCTGTATGGTTCATGATTCTAGAAGAAGAGAAATATCTTTCCTGATAATCTGGCAAAAATCCTAGGAGGACATCATTTGACCTAGCTTGGGGCATCCCTGCACCAATCAGTGTGTCTAGAGAGGATGAAGCATTCTGATTGCCAAGGCCTGTGTAATGCAACCTTCCCTGTGACTTGGGAGGCTGGAGAGTCCGGATGAACTTCCACTGAACCATGTGAGATGAGTACGAATATAATGAAAGGGGAGGGGTAATTCTCCAAATGGAAGGATGATGCAGATAAATATCATAGGCCTACCACAAAATCTCTAGCTTTGTCATTGTTTTAACAAATGGTGTCCTTTCTCATGTATTGGAAAGAGCAGAGGGCTGATGTAAAGAGCAACTTGACTGTCCTGTCCCTTTTCTGCCTCTGATTCTCGGTGGAGCCTTAGACAAATCATTTATTCTCTCTTGGTTTCAGTTCTTTTATGTGTAAAATGTAACGTGGAATGATTTGATCTTTCTGAACCTTTCCAACTCTGGCATTCTGTTTCTAAGTGCTAGTGATGGTTTTTACGCCTGCTGAAGAGCAACAAAAGTCAGTTGCTGGTATTAATACAGACTGATGATTTCATACTTTCTTTAAAAAGTCTTTCTTTAAAAGTATGTCTACAGTAAATTAATGTATCCTGTTCATTTCTGACATCTACGGAATACATGATTGAAGACGTTAGATCTGCCATGATGAGCTGGTCTATGAAAATGGTGCAAGGGATGTATTCTTAGTTTTCTTTATAATAGTAATATTTTTTGTAGTTATGTGAGCTCCACAGGGACAGCAATCATTCTGTTTTGTTCAATGTTGAACGTCCAGTGACTAGTTCAGCCCTTGATTCTTAACAGATGCTTAGAAAATATTTGTTGAAAGACTAAACAAAATGTGAAAAAAAGCTATAAAATTTCTTAAAGCTCATACACTGTAGACCCTTGAGTGTGAGTGACTGTATATAACTAAAACAGATATTTTAGATGAAAATACAACAAATAGTAAACGACAGCAATGGGGTTTGAACCATTTAGCCCAGGTTAGCCTTGAGTTACAAAAACTCAAGAAGTTTTTGTAGCTACTACCTCTCAAGAGACCTCAAAGATCAAAGTCCTTTCTGGCTCTCATGATTGATGGCTTCCTTTCTAATGTCCCAGACTGATTCTGCTATTGGGAAGCAAACTGAAATTTTCCATATCTTTTACCTTGTTTCCATCTAGTTTTAGCATGCTTTCTTATGTAAAGTATCGGTTTTTGACCTTTTGTTACCATAATCACATTGACTCCCTTTTGTGGATTGAGACCGAGAGTTTGGGTCTTAATATCCTCTGAGTATATTCCAGGTTTTGTTTCTTTATGTGCAGGATGCACTAAAATATCATGGCTAGATTGCTTCTTAAAAATATAGCTGGTTCTTGAGCCAGCACTGATGGTCTAGTGGTTAAAGTTCAGCGCTTTCACCACTTCGGTGGCCTGGGTTCATTTCCCAGTCATGGAACCACACCACCCATCTGTCAGTTGCCATGCTGTGGTGGTGGCTTACACAGAAGAACCAGAAGGACTTCCAACTAGGATATACAACCATGCACTGGGGCTTTGGGGGGAAAAAAGAGGAAGATTGGCAACAGATGTTAGCTTAGGGTGAATTCTTCCCTGCACACAATGACAACAACAACAAATATATATATATAGCTGGTTCTTCATGTCACTTTCTTAATCAAAAATAAATCTTCAATTTGTGTTTTTAGATCCTCCAGTATTGGTCTCAACTCGCTTACCAAATTTTATCTTCTATCATGCCTAAGGGACTGTCGTACAGGTGGTCCAGTCATTTTAACAATCATCTACCATGTACCTTGTGCAAGTACCTTGCTCATGAACTCTCCTTGTCGTGAATCTACCCACCAGTGCATGGCCTATCCACCATTCTGTGCTTTGATTTAAATTCGTATTATCCATGAAGGTTTTCAAACTGTAACCTAGATAAGTTTCACTTAGTTGAATTCAGGATTGAAACTAGTATTTCCCAAGTTGCTCTGAAGAATGCAAGTCTGGGAAAAAGTGTTCAATGGTCAAAGTGGTTTGGGAAAGTTCAGTGTCCATGGAAAACAATTTGGGAAATTATACTTCTTACTATGAGTTTCATGAGGGCAGAGAGTAAGTGTAATTCATTTTATACTCTCAGTGGCTAGTAGACTGCTTGTCACATAGACATTCAACAAATGATAAATTGATTAGGATAAATTTACAATTGCTAAACAGTTTAACCTTTCATTAATGCTGGATTATATTATTTTCCTTGAGGTTTGATATTTAAAATCTTATTTCACCAGGGACATGGAAATCTTCTTTAGGACAGCAGCCATGTCTTGCAAGTTTGTAGTTTTCATGGCATTTAGTTCAGGACTTGTCATCCGAATGGTGATGAATAGAAACTCATTGTGTTGCTCTAACTTGACCACTTGAACCACTGTATGTGTAGGCATCATGCAATCAATGATATTTTGACAGTTGGAATATGGTGCAACATCTTTGATTATTATTCTCTCTTCCAGGATTCACTCTGAAGCAGCTATTCTAATACTGCATTTGGCTGAATATTTGGTGGTCCTTTCCCTAACTTACTGCAATAAGTGTATTCATTCTATTTCTTCTCTTACAAATCTGTTAAGCTTGAGTGTACGTGACCAACGTCAGACAAATTGTGCATTGAACAGGACTTTTAACCTAACTTTGTATTAAAGCAGTGAATGTCTTTATACTTCTGAAAACACTCTAGAAAGGATTTATAAATCAGAAGTTAAGGTTTCTAAGGCAGAAACTGAATAACTTGAAATAATACCAAGGCATTTGGTCAATTACTTGCAGATATACTGATTAAGCTAGGAATTTTGGGGAGAGAGATTTCCCTAACAACCCCTTACCACCACTGCCATTCCTTAGGACTCTACCCTATTGAACTGGAAGCAGAGTTTTCTATAGGAATTCATGAATTTAAAGCTAGTTTTCTTAGACTTGTGTTCCTCTGGATATGTGCTGTAGCTCCAGAATCTGTAATATATTTCAATTTGACTTTTTCTAGTTTCAGATTATTGTTATCACCTATTAATTACTCTAATGATACTAAAAACTAATAAATTAGTTTCAAAAATTCATAGCAATTCTTACGAATTTATATTATTACTTGGCCTTAGCAGCTCCAGGAAGATGGACATTTTTTTAAATTGAGGCAACATTGGTTTATAACATTATCTAAATTTCAGGTATACATCATTATATTTTGATTTCTGTGTAGACTACATCATGTTTACCACCAAAAGACCAATCACCATCTGTCACCATATATATACATATGCCTTTTTACCCATTTTGATGTCCCCCTTCCACCCTTTCCCTCTGGTAACCACCAATCTAATCTCTATGTCTGTGTTTGTTTGTTGTTGTTTATCTTCCACTTATGAGTGAAATCATACGGTATTTGACTTTCTCCATCTGACTTATTTCACTTAGCATAAAACCCTCAAGGTCCATCCATATTGTCACAAATGGCAAGATTTCATCTTTTTTATGGCTGAGTAGTATTCCATTGTGGATATATACTACTTCTTCCTTATCCATTCATCCACTGACGGGCATTTAGGTTGTTTCCAAGTCTTGGCTATTGTGAATAATGCTGCAATGAACACAGGGCTGCAAATGTCTTTTTGCATTCCTATTTTTGTGTTCTTTGGATAAATACCCAGGAGTGGAATAGTTGGATCAAGTGGTAGTTCTATTTTTAATTTTTTGAGGAACCTCCATACGCTTTTCCATAGTGGCTGCACCAGTTTGTATTCCCTCCAGCAGTGGGAATGTATGTGTATGAGGGTTCCCCTTTCTCCACATCCTCTCCAACACTTGTTATTTTTCGTCTTGTTAGTTATAACCATTCTGACAGACATGAAGTGACAGCTTAATGTAGTTTTGATTTGCATTTTCCTAATAATGAGTGATGTTGAACATCTTTTTATGTACCTCTTGGCCATCTGTGTATCTTCTCTGGAAAAATTTCTGTTCATATCTTCTGCCCAATTTTTGCTTGGGTTGTTTGTTTTTATGTTGTTGAGTTGTATGAGTTCTTTACATATTTTGGATATTGACCCCTTTTTGGATGTATGGCTTGCAAATATCTTCTCCCGATTGATAGATTGTCTTTTTGTTCTGTTGATAATTTCCTTGCTGTGCAGAAGCTTTTTACTTTGATAAAGTCCCATTTGTTTATTTTTTCTATTGTTTCCCTTGCCCGGTCAGACACAGTACTTGAAAATATGTTGCTAAGACCAATGTCGAAGAGCATACTCCCTATGTTTTCTTCTAGAAGTTTCATGTCTTACATTCGAGTCTTTAATCAATTTTGAGTTAATTTTTGTGTATGGTATAAGATAAGGGTCTACTTTCATTCTTTTCCATGTGGCTGTCCAGTTTTCCCAGCACCATTTGTTGAAGAGATTTTCTCTTGTCCATTGTATGTTCTTGGCTCCCTTGTCGAAAATTAGCTGTCCATAGATGTGTGGGTTTATTTCTGGGCTCTTGATTCTATTCCATTGATCTGTGGGTGTGTGTTTGTGTCACTACCATGCTGTTTTGATGACTATAGCTTTGTAGTATATTTTGAAGTCAGGTATTGTGATGCCTCCAGCTTTGTTCTTTTTTCTCAGGATTGCTTTGGCTATTCAGGGTCTTTTGTTGTTCCATATAAATTTTAGGATTCTTTGTTCTATTTCCACGAAAAATTTCACTGGGACTTTGATAGGGATTGCATTGAATCTGCAGATTGCTTTAGGAAGTAAGGACATTTTAACTAAGAAATTCTTCCAGTTGACGAGCATGGACCGTCTTCCCATTTCTTTGTGTCTTGGATTTCTTTCAACAAAGTTTTATAGTTTTCAGTGTACAGGTCTTTCACCTCTTCAGTTGAATTTATTCTTAGATATTTTATTCTTTTTGTTGCAATTGTAAATGGGATTGTGTTCTTAATTTCTCTTCTATTTTGTTGCATGTAGAATCACAACTGATATTTCTATGCTGATTTTGTATCCTGCAACTTTAGTGTATTTGTTAATTATTTCTAATAGTCTTTTGTTGGACTTTTTAGGGTTTTCTATATAAAATTATGTCATCTGCAAGTAGTGACAGTTTTACTTTTTTCTTTCCAATTTGGATCCCTTTTATTTCTTTTTCTGACCTGGTTGCTCTGGCTAGGACTGCCAATACCATATTAAATGAGTGGTGAAAATGGGCATCCTTGTCTGTTCCTGTTCTTAGAGGGATAGCTTTCAGTTTTTCACCATTAAGTATGACATTAGCTGTGGGTTTGTCATATATAGCCTTTATTATGTTGAGGCACTTTCCTTCTATACCCATTTTATTCACAGTTTTTATCATTAGTGGATACTGTGTCTTGTCAAATGCTTTGTTTGCATCTGTTGAGGTGATCATGTGATTTTTATTCTTCATTTTGTTAATGTGGTGTATTACATTGATTGATTTGTGGATGTTGAACCATTCTTGCATCCCTGGAATAATTTCACTTGATCATGGTGTATGATCCTTTTAATGTATTGTTGTATTTGATTTGCTAGTATTTTGTTGAGTATTTTTGCATCTATGTTCATCAGTGATATTGGCCTGTAATTTTTTTGTGTGTGTTGTCCTTGTCTGGTTTTGACAAGGTAGAATGAGTTAGGAAGCTTCCCTTCCTCTTCAGTTTTTTGGAAGAGTTGAAGGATAGGTATGAAGTCTTCTTTGAACATTTGGTAGAATTCACTGGGGAAGCTGTCTGATCCTGGACTTTTGTTTTTTTGGGGGGTTATTGATTACTGTTTCAGTCTCCTTACTAGTGATCAGTTTACCCATATTTTCTATTTCTTCTTGATTCAATTTTGGAAGGTTGTATGATTCTAAGAATTTATCCATTTCTTCTAGATTTTCCAATTTGTTGATGTATAGCTTTTCATAGTGTTCTCTTACAGTTCTTTGTATTCTGTGGTGTTTGTTATAATTTCTCACCTTTTGTTTCTGATTTTATTTATTTGAGCCTTCTCTCTTTTTTTTCTTGATGAGTCTAGCTAAAGCTTTGTCAGTTTTGTTTATCTTTTTAAAGACCCAGCTCTTAGTTTCATTGATTTTTTTTCTTTTTGTCTCTATTTCATTTATTTCCACTCTGATTTTAATTATTTCCTTCCTTCTACTGATTTTGGGCTTTGTTTTTCTTTTTCTAGTTCCTTTAGGCATACTGTTAGATTCTTTATTTGAGATTTTTCTTGTTTCTTGAGATAGGCCTGTATTGCTGTAAACTTCCCTCTTACTACCACATTTGCTATATCTCTTATATTTTGGTATGTTGTATTTTCAGTTTCATTTGTCTCCAGGTATTTTTTTGATTTCATCTTTGATTTCTTCATTTATCCAATAGTTGTTCAGTAGCATTTTGTTTAATCTCCACATATTTTTGGCTTTTCCAGTTTTCTTCTTATGGTTGATTTCTGGCTTCATACTGTTGTGGTCAGAAAAGATGCTTGGTAATATTTCAATCTTCTTGAATTTACTGAGACTTTTTTTGTGGCCTAATATATGATCTATCCTGGAGAATGTTCCATGTGCATTGAAAAGAATATGTATTCTGTAGTTTTTGGATAGAATGTTTTTTATGTGTCTAGTAAGTCCATTTGTTCTATCGTGTCACTTAAGGCCAGTGTTTCCTTATTGATCTTCTATTTGGATGATGTATCCATTGATGTAAGTGGAATGTTAAAGTCCCCTACTATTATTCTGTTACTGTCTATTTCTCCTTTTATGTCTGTTAATAGTTGCTTTATGTATTTAGGTGCTCCTGTGTTGGGTGCATAGGTATTTACAAGTGTTGTATCCTCTTGTTGGATTGTTCCCTTTATCATTATGTAATGCCTTTCTTTGTCTCTTTTTACAGTTTTTGTTTTAAAGTCTATTTTGTCTGATATAAGTATTGCTACCCCAGCTTTCTTTTCATTTCCATTTGCATGGAGTATCTTTTTCCATCCTTTCACTTTCAACTTGTGGGTGCCTTTAGGTCCAAAGTGTGTCTCTTGTATGCAGCATGTATATGGGTCTTGTTTTTTTATCCATTCAGAAGATGGGCATTTTAAAGTGAATTAGCTAAGTAACTGTGATTCTCAAAGTGTAGAGAACTAACTTACAGAGGATAGGTTCGAGAAGACAAAAGCAGTTTCTCTTCTAAGATTAACTAGGCAAGTTCTCCAACACCTTCTCTCTCCAGAATAGAAAGCACAGATGTGATCTCGCATAATTGGCTGACCATCTTGTCATAATTGCCTTTTTGAAGCTTCTTTGGAGCATACTTTATTTTCTTATGTGTGGGAAACTTTATAGCTTTCCTCTGAGTGATTCTTATGAAGGGGCTCAGACACAGAGACTTTATTTCCAACCCAAAGAACAATTTAAAATGGTGCGTGTATACTTCACTCCTGGCATACATCAAAGAATCCTTTTTTCTGCCATGGACTCTTTCCCAATTACATCTCTGGTCCCCTCCCAATTCCCCATTTTTACTTTTTAACTAAAATTTCAAGCCTTTTGTAACATGTTAGTGGCAATATAACCATTTGTTGACAGTTCGCTAGGGCTTTGAGGCTGCATGCCTATCTGACAACAAGGTTTATAAATGGTTGAAAACAAAAGTTCTAAGAGTTTGTTTATATTTTCAAAAATTGGCACCACTTGTTTTCATGTAGGAAATTCAGTGGTTTCATTTCCTCATGGATTTTTGAGGGATTTGACCCAACCACCACACAAAGACACATCTAAGGAGAAGCAGTATGGTCTCTGCTCAACATTGAATGTATCTTCCCTCCCCTTGGCAAAACACATTTAATGCTCTGGGCAAACATGCTTCACAGCAAGAGAAAACAAACCTGGAGACAGGAGGCCAGCTGCTCTGGGAGCTCTTGGCTTCTGATGACATAAAATTTGTAAGAGTAGGACCATGGACAGCAGCTATTGTCACAAAGCAGCAATGGTTAATTTCATTGGCCTCCTAAGATTCTTGCAGGTGGTGAACAGGCATGGAACTTCACACTTGTAATTGAAAGCAGTCATATGCCAGGCTATTTTTTTTTCTTTGTGGTGTGCGCGTGTGTGTGTGTTTGTGTGCTAGAGAAGTGGGGAAAATGAGATGGGCTATTGTCTTAGTTTGTTTGGACTGCTATAACAGAATACTGTAGACTGGGTGGCTTATAAACAACAAAATTTTATTTCTAATGGTTCTGGAGACTGGGAAGTCCAAGGTCAAGGTGCTGGCAGATTTGTTGTCTGATCAGAACCCACTTCCTGATTCATAGATAGCCGCCTTCTTTCTGTATCCTCACATGCCATAAGGGTCAAGGGAACTCACTGAGGCCTCTTTTATAAGGGCACTACTCCCATTAATAAGGGCTCCTCCCTCATGACCTAATCACCTCCTAAAGGTCTCACCACCTAATGCCATCACATTGGGGATTAGGATTTCAACAAATGAATTTTGGGAGACACAAACCTCAGTCCATAGCAGCTATCGTGTGCTTAGTAACTCAAGGTGAATCCCTCTGTATCTGTTGATAGTGGCAACATTTGAATAGAACATTGTAATTAAGGAGTATTATTCTCAACTCCATTTTAACATTTGTTTTTAATACCAGCTTTGTATTCAGGATATTTCAACATAATGCCCAAATCTCTTCATATGGTTTAAAAGTCCCTCTGGCCTGGCCCCTACTTACCTCATCAACATTTGTTTCAGCTCTTACTTCCTTGAACTCCATTCTCCAGCCAATCTAAACTCCTGTTATTTATTAAATCATGTACTGTTTCTAGCCTTTTGGCCTTTGGATATCTATTCCCTCTGCCAAAAATGCTTTTGTGGCTAACTCCCATCCAAGAAGTCTGTCCTGACTTCTACTAAATAAGGGGTCCCTTCTCTGGGCATCCATACCAGCCTGTATAGCACCTGTTATAGCACCTTCATCCTATATTGCCATTGTCTGTTTGCCTCTCTATCTTCCTCACTAGACTGAAACTCCTTGAGGGCAGGAATCATGTCTTACTCACCTCTAAAGCCTTAGTGCCTGGCACACACCTATCAGATATAACTACTTGAATTATTTTTGTTGGGTTAGATAGGGCAGCTCTCATTATTGCCATCTTGTAGATAAGTGAATGAAAGCTCAAAAAGGGTGAAAGATCCTGCCAATGGAGACATACCTAGAAATCAGGTAACAGATCTAGAACATAAATAACAACAATGGCAATAACAATAATAAATTTTATTTTTTAAATACCATGAACTGGGGACCACACATATGTTGGCTCATTAAATCTTCAGATCAACTCTTTAAATAGGTACTCTTACTATCCTTTTCTATCAATGAGGGATTTAAGTTTCAGAGAGATTCATTTACTTACTCAATGTCACACAGCTTGGTGGGAGAGTCTCTGATTCCAGTTCTTATCCTCCATTCACTCGCTTTCTGCCTCTTAGGCATTTTGACTAAATATCCAGGTTCTCTTCCACTATGCTACATCAAGCAGCAACCAATTACAGAAGGAAAAAGATAGCAAATCAATTGGTTGTTTTGTCTGCAAGTTGTCAAACATTGCTTTGACTGATGGATTTCACTGAATTGATATATCAAGTTCAAATTAATCTTATCCAGACTACTATTGATTCTATAGACTCTAATTATGTCCTTTCTCACATTGTATTCCAGACTCCAAATAACTTAGCTAAATTTAAATTTACAGGCGCAGAATTTAAGGACCCTAGAATGTATGGGGAATAGTCCCAAACTTTCATGCTGGCACTAAGGAAGATGACTGTGTGTTTCTTCCCCGCACTCCTTGGTACAAATCACTGTCAGATACAAAACATTGATCTGGGTGGTCTAAGTCTGACCTAAACTGGCATTTGATGTACTTGTGATGGATTTATGTTTTGATTAATTGTACAGAGAATTGGTTAGAATTGCTAAGCCCATTCCCTCCCTCCTTTGGACTCCCCTAGCACTTAGCACACATCACTCACAGAACCCTAATCAAACAGTGTTCTGGTAAGTTGAGAATGTGCAGCCTCTGCCCTTTTCCCACCAGACTAGGAGCTCCTTAGGGACAGGGAGCAAATCTAATTCATCACTACATCCAAGCTTGAGACACTTGTTTGAGCTCAGTGTATGTGTGTTGAATAAATGAGTTGATTTAGCATTGGCAGGACAAATCAGCCTGAAAGCCCTTTCTCTTTCTATGGCATTTCCCATTTACACTTCAGTTGTGTTGGATAGTTAGTGTTTGCAAGTATTCTTCCTCCAGCCTAAAACATCATACTTCTTTTAGATGGTAGTATCTTCTTTTATGGCATCTTAGATGGTGTAAGACTACGACTACTGTGGAAACATCAGTATCTTGTCTTTAAATGATAGAGTGGCATTTCTTGAAGATGTCTCAACTGCCTTATAAAATCATCAGGTTAGCATGACAGATTCTTTTTGTTTGTATTACCAGATGCCCTGCTTTATGCCCAAACTCTGTTGGTTTTTTTAAAAGCTTTGTTAATATATAAATGACATAAAATAAACTGCACATATATAAATGGTACAATTTGATAAGTTTTGACATGCATAAATATATATGTATCTGTGAAACTATCACCAAAATGAAGATAATGAACACATCTATTACCCCTGCAAGTTTCCTGTTCCCCTCTATAATCTCTCCTTCTCAGCTTTCCCTATCCCCTTCCCTGTCACCATGCAACCACTTATCTGCTTCCTATCACTATAAATTATTATACATTTTCTTGAGTTTATATAAATGGAATCACAAAAGGTGTATTCCTCTTTGCCTGACTTCTATCACTCGGCATAACTGTTTTGAGATTTATCTATATATTTGTGTCCACCAATAGTTAACTCACTTTTATTGTCTAGTGATACTATATTGTATAGATATACCATAATTGTTTACCCGTTCATTTGTTCAACATTTGGTTTGTTTCCAATTTTTGACTATTATGAATAAAGCTGATGTGAACACCTGGATATACACTTTCATTTCTTTTGGGTAAATACCTAGCAATGGAGTGTCTGGATCATATGGTAGGTATTATGGGTTGAATTGTGTCCCCCAAAAAAGATATGTTGGAGTTCCAACCCCCAGTACCTCAGAATGTGACCTATTTGGAGACAGGGTCTTTATAGAGGTTATCAAGTTGAAATGAGGTCATTATGGTATACCCTAACCCAATATGAATGAATCAATCCTCTTATAAAAAGGGGAAAATTTGGACATAGTGACGTGCACACAAATAGGATGCTGTGTGAAGATAAAGGGAGAGATGGGGGTAATGCTTCTACAAGCCAAGGAACTCCCAAGACTGCCAACAAACCACCAGAAGCGAGGAGAGAGACCTGGAACAGATTCTTTCTCACAGCCCTCAGAAAGAACAATACTGCCAACACCTTGATCTTGGAATTCTATCCTCCAGAACTGTGAGATAATACATTTCTGTTGGTTAAAACCCCCAGTTTGTGGTACTTTGTTATGGTAGCCCTAACAAACTAAAGTGTAAATGTATGTTTAAATTTTTAAGAAACTGCCCAGCTGTTTTCCAAAGTGACTGTACCATTTTGCATTCCCAGCAGCAGTGTATAAGAATTCTAGTTCTTCTTCATGATCACCAGCACTTGCCCCGGTTGGTCTTTTTAAGTTTAGCCATTCAGGTAAGTATGTAGTGGTATTTCACTGTGGTTTTAAATTGCATTTCCTTAATAACTAATGATGCTGAGAATCTCTTCATGTGCTTATTTGCCATCATGCATCTTCTTTGAAGAAGTGTCTGTTCAAATCTTTTACCAATTTTAATTGGGTTTTTTGTTTTCTTACTATTGCCTTTGAGAGTTCTCCCCACCACCCCCACCCCAGCTGAGGAAGATTCACCCAGAGCTAACATCTGTTGCAAATCTTCCTCCATTTTGGACATGGGGCACCGCCATAGCATGGCTGACAAGTGGTGTAGGTCCATGCCTGGGATCTGAACCTGCGAACCCAGGCCACTGAAGCAGAGTGTGCTAAACTTAACCACTACGCTGAGGGGCTGGCCCCACCTTTGAGAGTTCTTTTATTTTCTACCTGTTAGTCTTTTATCAAATAGGTAATCTCAAAATATTTTCTCCCAGACTGTTTCTTATCTTTTCATAACAGTATATTTTGAAGAACAGAGGTTTTTAATTTTGATTACATCAAATTTATCAATTTGTTCTTTTATAAATGCTGCTTTTAGTGCCATAATTAAAAATACTGGCCTAACCCAAGGTCACAAACATTTTCACCTCTATTTTCTTTTAGAAGTCTTCTAGAATCTAGAAGTGTTATATACTTAAGTATAGAATTTATTGAGTCAATTTTTAAATATGGTGTGAGGTATGAATTGAGGTTCTTTCTCTTTTCTTCTCTTTGCCTATTGATATTTAATTGTTCAAATGCCATTTATTGAAGGATTGTCTTTTCTCCATTGAATTTTCTTTGGACTTAAAAAAAATTAATTGATCATACATGTGTGGGTCTTTTTCTTGACTTTTGTTTGTGTTCCATTGATTCATGTGTCTATCTCTATGCCAGTACCTCACTATCTTGATTACTATTGCTAAGTGACTCTGAATTAGGAGTGATTTTGTTTCCTGGGGTGGGGTGGGGGCATTTGGCAATGTCTGGAAATACTTTTGGTCGTCACAGCTGGGGTAGGGATGCTGCTTGTATATAATAGGTAGAAGTCAGGAATGCTGCAAAACATCCTGCAAAATACAGAATGGCACCCCTGTAACAAAGAATTATTCAACCCAAAATGTTAATAGTACTGAGGTTGAGAAACCATCATAGCTTTATAATATATCTTGAAATAAAGTAGTATAAGCCTTCCAACTTGGTTCTTATTTTTCAAAGTTGTTTTGGCTACTCTAGGTCCTTTGCATCTCAATATAAATTTTGAAATTTATATTGGAATTTTGGAATTTTTGGAATTTAGTAGTTTATCAGTTTTCACAAAAATCCTGCTGAGATTTTGTTTGAGATTGTGTTAAATCTATATACTACGTTGATAGGAATTGATATCTTAATACTATTGACTGTTCCCGTCCATAAACAATGTGTATCTTTCAATTTCTTTGTCTTAATTCCTCTTAGCAAGGTTTTGTAGTTTTTCAGTATACAAGTCTTACATATATTTTATTAAATTTATCCCTAAGTAGTTTATTTTTTTTTGCTGCTATTGTAAATTGTATTGTTTTTTAATGAGTGAAGTTTTAAGGAAGAGATATATTTTCTTCCATGAGCTTGGAGGCCCTGTCAGCACATAACCCAGTCTACTGGGTCTTGCAATCTTGGGCCCCACTGTAACCATATAAGGATTCATGGGATTCCAAGTGATAGAGACCCAAGTTCTTTTAGATAAAGGAAAGATGATACCTCACTGAATCAAAAGAAGAGCTACAGACCACGGCTTGGAGCTCAGGACCTGATGGCATTTAGGTTCACTCTCCCTTAGCATCTCAAATTTTCTCCAAGGCATCATGTCTTCCATGCTGAGGGATATGGCACTGTGTGGCTCTAGGGCCACATCCTCATAGCTTCATAAATAGAGAGGAAAGAGCTTCTTCTCAGCCAGCCCCTTTAGACAGTTGCTGGGAAGTGCCCTGATATTGGCGAGAGTCACAAATCTAACACTGGTCCAAATGCTGTGGCCAAGTCATCCAGTACAATGGTTGGCTTTATCAAGATTATATTCCATCTTTGTGGTCAGAGCTTTAGGGTCTCTTGCTAGAACAAGATGGTGTGAGGGAAACTGCAATGAAAGTTCTGAGCAAAGACAACAGCCATCACACCCAGAAACATAATCTCCCCAGATCTAAGTATGCTCAAGGATTAAAAAGAGAAGCCGCATCATGTATCATTATTCTCTCTTGGAAGTGAAGTCATTTATTAACAGATGTTCATCTTGACATTCTCAATGTTTCTATGTGTGTCGTTTCTGCTTTCAAAGACTGAAGCGCTGTTTGAAAAGCACTTTATTTCTATGTCTTTCATTTTCTCCATCCAAAGAATCCACATTTCATTTTACCCCCTTGGCTTTCAAACTCAGAACAACTAAAAATGGGGTTAAGAGGGTCACATCCAAAAAGGGTAAAGATGAGTTATTGTGAGGAGACAGCCGTTAGAATAGGGAGATGTGGCAAGGGAGTCATCTTTTGGGTTATCATGATCACCAATCCTGAAAAGTATATTTTACTTCTCTAAGCCTCAAGTTTCCCTTCTGCCATTGTTTTTTCTTTGCAGCTTTTTCTCAGCAGGTTCTTGCCTTTATTATGTTACAAGTTTAAAACAGAACTAAATTCTGATGATGGCATTAGTTGCCACCTCCCTCTCTTGCCCTTCCCTTCCCCCCTCGCCTAGTGGCACCAAATTGACTTTAGGTTAGAAAGATCTCTGGGGATGGATCAAGGAGGTGCTTTCTGACAAGCCCAGATTTTGCAAACTTGAGTGAGCATAGGAAGGCTAGAATGTGGGAGTTTCGCTTCTATTCCTTGTGGGAATAACTATTTCTACACTTACATAAGGATTCGGGCTGCCATTCTGTGTGTCCTCAGCTAAAAAAAATCATTCCTAGCATGGTGATTAAGGCGAATAAAAAAATTCTCTTTTAGAGAGGAAGGAACCAGTATCTGCTATTCTGTAATCTCTTTCCATTTTTTCCTTCTCTAATACCCTCTCCACTTCCTGCTAATAGCAAAGGTGAAGGAGAGGAGGGAAATCATAGAACAATCATCATCATCGCCACATATTAAGTGCCTAGCATGTGCCAGATCTATTCTGAAGACCTGACCTTGTTGCTTCATTCAATCCTCAAAGCAAAAATATAAGGTGGTATTGTCTCCATTTTCCAGATGAGGAAACCCAAGGTTTAAAGAGATTAACTAACTTGTCATGGTTACATAGCTAGTTATTGCTGGAGTTAGCATTTAAACCTAGATCTGGCTCACCCCAAAGCCTCTTAACCACTATGACATCCTGCCTCTCATTCAATGTCAGTGAAGGAAGGGCTTTTAGAGATCCTGTAATCCCCTAAGCATGGAGGAATGAGCAGACGCTTAAGTTGTGTGGTTTACCTTTCGTTGAATGAGTTAGTTCTATGGTGAGAGAACTGAAGCAAAAAACCCCAAGATAATATGTGGGAGATAAGAATTCCTGGGCTTTACCTCTGGAGATTTAGATTCTGAAAGTTCTGGGGCAGGGGCAAGGGGAGAGGTTAGCCACACAGAAATCTGGACATTTATTTATTTACTCTTCAATGCTTCCAGCACAGATACAGATGATCCTTGGTTTATACGTGGAGGAAAGCTGGATTAACCTGTTCCAGTTATGTGGTCATGGTTCTGAATTCATTCTCTGTGGGACCCAGTGTGCATTCATTTTGCCTTAAAAAACTGTGTGTGTATAAAGTGAAGAGATGGAAAGAGAAGGAAAACCGTGGAAAGATAGTTAGGTTGTCAGGAGAAAGGAATGCCTTACCAGAGGGACCTGAGTAATCACCCCCACGTTTTTCTTTTAGCCCAAGGGCTGTATTCAACATGGAGCCCAAGTGTGCGTAGCTTCTTGCTTCCAAGAGTCTCAAAGGTGCTGCCCAGCCCTGGTCATTTCTGGGTCACAGACTGCAGTTCAGCTTTAGCCAGCCCTCTCAAGATATTGCTTTTGACCACTGGGGAGATGAAATAATGGAGCTATGCAAAGCCATTACCACTCTAGCCAAAAAGCTGTGCAAAATGCCTATTTAACAGGGCATTGGGAGGACTGCCCTGCAGTGTGAAGCACAGGACGCCCTCATGCTTCTCCCTCTCCCCTGCAGATACCACAAAAGAGTTGCCTGGCCTCCTCTCTTCCATTCTTGATGGAGAACCAGAGTAATATTTTCACAAATGTGGAACAAATGAAACCTCTGTGTGTTAGAGTCCCCATCTAGAATGTAAGCTCCAGGAAGACAGGAATTTTGTGTTTTGTATTCATGTATTCTTGGTGCCTAGAATGGTGCCCAGTACATGGTAGATATTCAGCAAACCTGGTAGATGCTGACTGACTGAAAGAATAAATGTATGAATGAATTCTCTGATGGCTTTTGTCACACTTAAAATAAAATCTAAATGTGTTAAAATGGCCTTCAAAGTTCTTCTTACCCTTCGTCTTCAGCTCTCTCTCCCTTGGTTGCTACAGTCCAGGCTTCTTTCAGTTCTCTGAATCCATCAACAGCCTTCCTGTCTCTGGGCTTCTCTGCTGCTGTTCCTTCCTTCTTCCCTGAAAAGACCTTCTCGTCATTCAGGTCTCAGCTTGATTGTCACTTCCTCAGAGAGGCCTTCCTTGCCTTCTCTCTTCGCATCTAAATAAAGTTTCCCTATTTTCTCTCATAGTATTTTTTCCCCTCTTCCCTTTTTGGCCCTGAATACAATTTATATGTATTTGACTCTTCACTAGGTCATTGTCCATCTCTCCCACCGGACAATAGGCTCCATGAGGGAAAGACCTTGTCTGTTTAAGTCTCTTCTATATACTCAGGGCCTAGCAGGGGGCCAGGCACAGAGAAGACCCTGAATAAATAAATGTATGTTGAGTGAACAGACACATTTTAGCTGCAGAAAACTCCAGCTGAATAATTTAAGTCACAGATAGATACTGGATATTCCACATTCATGAAAATGGAGCCGAATACTGTCTAATCCAGATTTGCAAAAAGGAAAAAGGCAAGCCTGTCATTGTGTGAGGGTGTCAGAAATGATGGAGTTGATGCAGACATGACAACTGACCTGTCCTGCTGGTAATTAGTAGCCTGAGGCTAAGCTAGTAGCAAGAGTGGGCGGGAAACGACACTTAACCACCCAATTAAAAGGCAGTGCGAACTTAAATTTAGAAGCTGTCTGTGGCCATGCCATAGAAACCACCCTGAGGAGGACAGTCGGTCTCACAGCTCTTGCTCTGAGGGCTGTTCTTGCATGTCAGAGAGATAATTAAGGACACTGTGACTCTGCACATTTGGAAATTATATCCAGTGGCTCTCTTGTCCTGAGCAGATGAGAACACAGTGAGTCAGGGTCTGGGTCACTGCATAGGTGATTCCAGGTCAGAAGCGTTTAAACCCCTCCTGTTTGAAAGAGAAGAAGGCATCTTTATTGATGCCGATAGGTAAGAGGCACGGAGTGTACTAGAATTCATGCCAAGCTGGGAATTGGGGATCTGTGTTCATGGATCCACTCATCCATTAAAAGGCTTCGTGACCTTGGGCAAGACCCTCAGCCTCTTTGGGAATCCCTTTTACATTGAGGGAGTTAGGATTCTTTTGGTTGGATATGACAAAAAATTCAACAGTTTTTTAGGCATGAAGGGTCTTAATTGGCTCCTATAACTGAGAAGTACTGATGGCAGAATGTGCTTCCAGCTGACTGGATAGAGGAGTGTAAACAATTCACTGGGACTCGACTTCTCTTTCCCATCTCTTGGCCCATTTTTCTCTCTTGGCTCAATTCTCAGACCAGCTTTCTCCTGGTGGCAAGATGGCTGTGGCAGCTCTGGCCTGTGTCTTTTCAGTAAGTGTCTTCTCCATGAATCCTGCACATATCCTGAAATTCACGCTAAGTGGACCAATAGTCACAGCAGCTGGTCTCCATTCATGTCAGCAGGAAAGTCCTCTACCCCTTTCTAGGCGATGCTGAAGTCACTTGGCTTTCGGCCTCTGTTTTTTCATAGCCCTGACAGCATGCTCCAGGAGGTCAGCTGTTCCTGGCGTACCTGAAACTCCCTAGCCAAGACCCAGCAAGAAGGGGGCCAGCAGTCAGAAGGGGTGTATCCAAATGGGGCTCATTGCATTTCTTTACTCTCAGAATTTACGGAGTTCCAAAAGCAAGTGTTCTTGCTGATTTTTCACCATAGCACGTGTGATGGATGAAATTCACATGGCAACATAGTGGAAGTGTTCGGAGGGGGAGCTCTGCAGTCGGGCAGTCTTGGGTTCCAATTGTGGCCCCTCCACTTAGTAGCTATAGAACCCCAGACAAATTACTTAACCTCTCTCCGCTCTGTTTTCCTATCTGGCAAAAGAAAATAAATGGTACCTACTTCAGTGTGTTGTTATGAGGATTATGAAACACAATTTGGAGTAGTGCTTCACACATATAGCAAACGTATACAATAACAATGAAAAACACAAATGTTTTTTATTTATTTATTTTGTGTGTGTGTTTATAAACCCTGAAGTTTTTCTAGAGTTCCAGTCGGGGACTTTGCGTTAAGTCTGCACCTTTCTTTTGTATTCAGGAAAACCTATCAGAATGCACGTTTGCAGGGATAACCTTGAATGTGTTCTCTCTAACAAAGTTTTGTCTTTTTGCATTTGTCACAGTTCTGTGGTGACACACCCTTCAATGGGTTGTTTCATGTCACTGTGTCATATAGCATCTTTGTTTAGTGTTTATTCTGTAGTCTGACATCTTCTTCCCCATCAGACTATAAGCTGTATTGAGGACCAGGACTGTGCTTTTTCATCCACCAGTGAGTGTCTGTTGTCCTGAGGTGAGTAACGAATTCATGGTTAAATTCCAAATAGATTAGAACTTCCCTAGGGGCAGGGCCACATAAAATATTTCATAATTATCTTCAGAAACCCCAATACAATGAAAGAGTTATTATCTATTGGAACAAAGTAGGTACCTACTAGATAATTGTGGTGTAATTTATGTCTTTATTTTAGTCTTTCTATCAATTCTCTGTTTTATTCTATTAATGTTTTTAGAAGGTCATACACAAATGTGAGATGGCTATGGCTCCTCTCTTTGTCACACGCATTATCAGAAGAATGTACCCAGAGCCCTGACTTGTATTCCTTCTGTGAGTATCCCACCAGCCGAGGAAAGGAAATGTGTGTAGCCAGGGGTTTGTGGGTTCTCTTAGCCACTGCTATTAGAACTACTACGTGCTCCTTTCCTTGTATCACTCCAAAAAATGTGTTATATAATAATACAGAAGAAAAGGATCTTGCAGTTGTAATACTGGCTTAGAATTTTTAAAGCTCTTTCATATACATTACATGTTTTCTCAAGATTTCTTGGAAGGTTTTTGCCTTGGTGTATAAGAGATGCTCTTCCTTTGGTAAGTCTAATGTCTGATTAGATTATGTCATTCACCATCTAGCAAGGAACAGCCCAGTTAATAGCATCTATTTCATTTTCTAAGCAAGTCATGGAGTAATTGTGGTAAGAGCTGAAGACATTTATAAGTAGCTCAAATGGACATTCCACTTCTTTTCTTAAAAGTCTGAAAATTTCCTGTTTATTTCTAGTGGACTAAGCTACAGGGTATGTTTATTGCATCTCCTTTCCCTTTGCCCTCCACAAAGTGAGATGTAATCTCTCTGTCTCGACACATGTCAAGTCCTGGTAACACGTTTTATATAATAAAAATGCATGACTTTTGCAATCCGAAAAGTCTCCACAAGTAAATATACATGTTTGCTGATGCTTAAATGGGGTGGGGGCATATGTTGCTTCTGCCTGTCCCGCATTCTTCCCTTTGGGGAACTACCTTCTCCATGGCTCCTTGCAGTTCTGCTGAGGCTGCTGAACATGGTCGCTGCCCCTGCCTGGGGTGGGCAGTGGGCAGGCAATGGGCCAACATGCATCATTCAGATTCTCTCTCCTGGAAACAGAGCACTCCTGGTGCCAGTGCTCTCAACTCCTGGTTAATTGACTCTTCCTTCAAGTCTATGAGTTACCCCAGATCCTATGGTTAAATTCCACTTTCTCCCTTAAGTAAGACAGTGTTAATTCCTATTGATACAGTCGGCACTCTGAAATCTACACTCAAGTGTGAATGACTGCTCATCCTTCCCTACTTTTCCAGAAGCATCTATTTTGAATCTAACACATTTCTAAATAGAAGTATTTTTGGTTGCAAGGGAGAAGCCATTTCTGATTAGAGTTATTACTGAGGAACTTCATGTCAAATCATAATATTCAACTAACTCTGGTTTAGACTGACCCTGGGATGAGCAATGACTTATAGCCAATAAATAATTAGAGTGTCAGAGATGACCAATCTCTTGATCTCCGAGGCCATGTCTGTAGTTACATCACTGCTGGGGCTATATCTGTGGTCTTTTTTTTTTTTAATTAAAAGACATGAGCTCTATTTGTTTTTCTGGGGTGATGATGTCAGGCTAGCTTGGAGACAGAGGTGTGGTCCATGTGACACCCTGAGGTTCCTCTAGCCTTAGATATTATGAACAACTCCAGGAAACAAGGCTTGAATATGAAAATCACCCAGCAGTAGAAACAATGCTTAAGGCACCAGGAGAGAAACTTTTCTAAACATATACCATGTGTTGGTGGAAGCCGGAAATGGAGCTTTTAGCCTCCTGACTTCTTGGCTGGGGTTCTCCACCATCCCAGATTGCCTCTCTAAACAGTCTCTGAAGCTCTCTATATCTGACTCTAAGCTGGGCTCTGAGTTTAGCAACTTTTAATGGAATTAATGGGCAGGAACGCCAGTTAAAGCAGATTTTTGGCTGTGCTGGCATGCCAGCCTGCCATATTTTCATAGGCACCAAAATTAAGAGTTTATTTATGTCCTCAATTTGCTATAAATGGAATTAACAACAGGCCATTTGGGGACCTGGAGAACTACAGATGCCAATAGAAGCAGCCACATCTTTCATATTTTATGCTTATTTGAGTCATTGAGTGTGGGGACTAATAAAGAGGAAACTGTAGGTTGATTTTCTATCATCATCATCATCATTATAGTTGTTACTATAATTATTAATCAAAGCCTGACAGATTTCAAATGAAAAATATAATCTGAAATATGGTCATACTCCGAAGTGCAGTGTCCCTCTTCTCTCTCCCTCCTTCTCTAAGGAACAGATTTGGAAACCCAAGATCACTTCTGAATAAAAATAAGTTAGATTTTTCAAGGTCCATTTTCAAGAAACTGTAGAAGGAAATACTGTTCCTTTTGGAATGGAAGGCTTTCAAGTCTTCTCTTCCCATTGGGTAAACCAAGTTCAAGTAAGGAGACTTCCAATGTCTTTAGTCTCAAGATACATAAGTTGGGAATAGTTATAGGTAATGGGGGGTATTTATAACAGACCCAAATGAATATGTTTTGCATTACAATGTTATTGAGAGTAGTCCTGGAACTTTTAAAACAATTATTGCTTTCATTGTTGGAAAGTGGTTTGAAATTCCTTTTTGAAGCTTGTTAGAGCACGAGGAAGGCTTGACTCCGAGTGGGATCCTGGCTCTGGACATTCACCTCTTCTTTTACCCTGGGCAAGTCACCCTTCCTCTCTGGCTCAGATGTTTCCTCTCAAAAATGGAGACTTAGTAATCTCCAAGATGCTTTTAACTTGAGAATTCTTTGATTCTACCAATTGCTTTTGGAGTCAGTTTACAGGCACAAAGCAAAAATGTGATAAGTTTGGACCAGCGATGTGGGTAATTTATAGCAGTGATTTGCAGACTTCAGTATGCTCGAACCTCATTTGCAGTGCTTGTGAAAAAGGCAGATTATAGGGCCTCATCCTAAAGATTCTAATTTGGTAGATCTATGGCCAAAATCATCACTTAAACAGACCCATTAAGAGGTCTGTTGTGTGTGTGCATTTGTGTGTGTTTCAAACGAGGGGAGCAGGGTGAGAACACGAGAAGCTGTATAAAGGTAAGCATAATTAGAAAAAACTCCCCTTTCCATAATTTTTTCTCTTTTTGAGTAAATTCAACTGCTTGATCTCAGGAAAAGGCAAGGGAACTACATTAAGCAGATGTCCCTTGATCTGTGTAGGCTCAGAGGAGGCAGAGCAGTTGCTGGCACAGTAAAGGACAGAAATGCCAAATGATTCAGAAGAGTCCTGGGCCTCTGAAGAGGACTGGATTAGAGTCAGCAGACTTAACTTGCATTACTAGCACTGCTATTTACTTACTGTGGCCTTGGACAAGTCATAGAAGCCCTCTGAAGCACTCTTCTTCTTAATTAATTGGGATAAGCTCTGTAATGCACCCAGATATCCCCTTAGGAATGAACAATTTACTTCGTCAGCTTATCGAAGTGTTTCTAGAAGATGGTCCTCAACTTGGAGCCCTCTTTGGGGATGGCCTCAGCTGAGGAAAACTTCAGGCCTTGTCCAAAGACTGCACCCTTCTAGGGAGTCTGCAGTAATGACTCCTCAATGTGGGCTTGTAAAGGCCCAGCCTCCTTGCGCCCGTTACTGACAATTCTGAAGAGCTAACCTGGTACAGAGTTTTCTGTGGTTCTGACAAGGTCCTTTGTTGAGACGTCACAGTTTATGGTCTCCCTCTGCCAACCCTGCTTCCATCGCCTCCCTTCCACAGGCGTTGGTTATGAGAGTGCTCCCTAATAAAACCTTGCATGCTAATCTCTGTCCCAGGAAACCCAGTCTGGGACAGAAATAGTAATAGTACTAGTCATGATAACAGCAGCTACCAGTTATTTCATGCTTACTATAGGTTGGGCCAAATGCCATGTCTTGTTCAAACATTGTTCTGCTTTCTCTTCAAAACTGTGCTGTAAGGTAAAAATTCTCATTTTATAGATGAGGAATAGCTGTATGAACTTAAAACAATATGTGTAAACATGTTTTGAATGTTACAAAATCATATTGCTTTTATTTATAAATTTCAACTCAAAAGACTTTTAAAGCTCTCCAGTGGTACTCTCCAGAAGAAAGCCTTCTCCTCTCTCATCTTCTGTTACCTGCCCCATTCAACCAACTCAAAGGAAACCCAAGAGACCTTTTTAGCCATAGCCTATCTATGGCTCTTTAAAAATGTTCTGTAGATTGTAATATCACTGTCTATTCTTTTACAAATGTGCATTGCATGTGCATTGCGTGTAGTTCTATACCAAAAAGACTTTGGTACTTTCTCAAAATCCAGAAGACACCTTTGCATAGGAAGAAAAATAGCACCAATTCTCTCTATTTCTGTAGCCTCAGGCTTTATGTCCCACATCACAGCACATTTACTCACCCACCCCTTGCACATTTTTCTGGCATCTACTATATGTGAAGAAATGAAACTAGCACAAGGGGTGACTAATGGGTAAGTCCTTGCTCTCAAGAGGCTTTGCTTCCAGAGTTCTGTCCCAGATCTTGGGCGACCTGAATTCCAGATCCTGGGTTGGGGGCTAGTGGTTTAGGCTACAGTGGATTCCTTGTGTCACCGAGCCTTGATGCCCCAGTTCCATCAATGCATCCAGAGATGGCAACAAGTTTCCTTTTGCCTATGGCCTGCAGCCTAAAGTTCTTTATGTTTTGAAAGACTAACCTGACTCTCTATATAGAGAGAACCCCAAGCTTAAGCTAAAACATATTTCTTGACTGAGAATATCCCTCTTGGTTTTGGCTTAAAACCACATTAAGTTTTTCTATCGTTTTCTGCCAAATTCAATCACATTCACCCTAAGAAAGTAGAGCTGTTGGTTAAAAATAATTTTGTAAAATTCCTTTTCAAATCCACCACCAGCAGGCTCTCTGCCAATAACCGTTTATTTTTTAGAGAATCAATTGCACTCTCAACAAAAGACTCATCCCTTCCTGTCAATATTCCCTTCGTGCACACAGATAATGTTTATTGTAGTGACTTCAGGGAACAGAGTCAGTTTCTTTCATGGGGTTATCTGTAGCCAATCCAAATAGCAGGAGTTGGGAACATTCTCTCCCAGAGCTCTGCGAGATTTCTTCTTGATCATGTTTATTGACAAGTAGGTGTGGGAGAACTGGGATTTTCTGCCTTCCTGTGGTACTAAGATAAAGGTATGTACTCTGGGTGACATTTGCTGACTCAGCCCTGAGCTCACAGTCAACTCTGTCCAGTGATTCCAGCAGGGAGTACTCTACGGTATGTGTAGAGAAGTTAGTATTCTTCTTATACAGAGGAAGGACAAGGGAAGTCTAGGAAAGTTTGGATACTGGATTTTGCAATTGTATAAGAGCCGTGGAAAGCTGTGAGGATTTAAAAAATCCTCACCATTTGAATCCCTTTCACTTGAAAATTCATTTATCCATTCAATAAACATTTATTCAGCCCCTCCTATATTCCAAATGCTGTTCTAGGCATGGATAGACAGACATGGACACTGCCCTTCTGAGTGGAAGTCAGAGAAATAACACACTAATAAAGCAGTACATAATTGTGATGGATATTATGGAGCAAATGGAAAAGTGATCAAGAAAAATGGTGGATGTGGATTGAGAGTCAGGGACCATTTAGACTGAGTTGTCACCCAAGGCTGTTCTGAGCAGATGGCCTTTTAGCTTTGGCCTGGAAGGAGGGAGAGGAGTGAGCTGGTTGGAGAGCAGGCAGTGCTCCAGGCAGAGTTAGGCTCTCCCTAACATGAAAGCTCCAGAAGGAGGCCAATGTGACTGGAGTCAAGGAGAAGGCATAGATGAAGTTGGAGAGAGAGGTGGAACCAGGTGCTACAGAGCATATGGCAGGCCACAGTAGGGAGTTTTGAGTTTATTCTACATAGTAGAGGAGAGAGGAGAGGCATAATGTGATGTGGCCTGTGCTGTATCTCAGTCAGCATAATAGAGGCTTTGCTTCAAGGATAGTTAACTGGAACTTGCTTGCATATGCTGTCAAGGAGGTGACACTGGTACAAATCACCTGTGCATTGTTTCAAGATTCCTGGAAAAACATTGTGATATAATATAATGACTAAGGTCAGGTACTTAACAGTCAAACATCTTGAGGTTGGAATCCTGACTCTATAACTTAATTATTAGATGCATAACTTGGACAAGTTAATTCTTCTCTCTGTTCCAGGTTTCCTCATCTGTAAAACAGAGACCATCAGATTACCTACTGTAAACTCACTCACTTGATCCCTCTGGGGTTTCCTTCCATGAAGCATCAGGACAGCTGAGGCAATATGGGGCTAAAGCTGGTTTATGAGCTAGGCATGACCAAGGCCATTAGAAAAGACCATGGGTCTGCAGAACCTGAGAGGTTCATTGTCAGGTCCAGTCTACTTATAATCTCATTCTTTTTGTGCTGCACCATCACTCTCCTTCCAAACTCTTTTAGAGAGCTTTGTTCACATTGAAGTGAGCAGGGCCATGACCTGCTGGGCCCCCCGTTCCCGTTGATGTCATTTGTATGTGGCTCTTCTTATTGTAAGGAAGCAGAGATGGGGTGAGGATGGGGCCTGGTGACTAAGGAACCAAGGATGGGGCATGTGCAGTGTCCGCCCTGCCTGTCGAGAACACAGCACTGAGTGGTTAGATTCCAACTCTGCTCTTGGCTCATCTCATCCTTGGGACAAAAGCTCATCTGCAGTCCACTCCCCTTCTCCCGTCTTCTGTTTCTACAAGATATTGTGCTGATCCTTGACACAATGTCCTTAATTCACTGACTGAGTGCATTGGATTTGTATTAACTAAGCCAGATACATTTCCTCTGTTCTTAAGAGGATCTGCCCAGGGTATTTTCTTGAGAACAAAGGTTACCTCCTTAATATGCCCCAAAAGCCCTCTATTGCTTCTCAAGCCACATCTCTCTGTTCACCCTACTTTCATATTCCTTGCCCTACGCAGTCTGAACTACTTGCAGTTTCCCAGTGTGCTATGTGACTCTTTCTCCTGGGCCTTTGTCTGGAAAATTCTTCTCTGTCATCATCTCCTGTTCAGCTCCTTCACATCCTTCAGTTTTTTGTTCAGAGGCCACCATCTTTGGGAGGCCTTTCCTACCTCCCCAAACTTGAGTTAGGTGTGACTCTCAATGCTCTTAATACTCCTTGGGCTGGCTTCTCTCATTCCTTTCATCACTGCTTATTGAATTGACTCTTCAAATATTTGCCTCTATCTTCCACCTTCATCTGTAAGCTCCACGAGTATAGGAACTTGAGCTGGTAACTGTTGTAGTCACCAGTGCATTTCCATATATTACACAAGTCTGGCACACAATAAATCTCTGTGTGGAATGAATAAATGAATGAATGAGACAATAGCTCCATCCCAGTTACACACACACACACACACACACACAATACAAATGAGGAGAAGCAGCATCTTTAGTGCTAAACAAGATACCACCATGTCCTCCTTGACAGGAAGAATCTTGGAGCCACTGCCAGGAAATCTCTGAGCATATAAGAAATGGATCCCACATCATTTGTGAAACTTGAATTATCTGATGAAGACTTAAGAGTTTGGTCCTTAGGACTCAAGCAGTAATGTCTATATTCTCTAGAGGCTTAAGATAGGATGTTTGTTAGGCTACTTGCTGTTAAATGAGGCAAGATGGGATTTTTGTGGTGTCCTCTGGAAGAGCCCTCATTGTAAGCTCCTGGGGGCTAGGCTTATTTGCCCCAGGAATATGTAATATTGTGATAAACTCCCATGCTTCTATAAAGGCTAAAAGCTACAGGCAGGTGTTTGATCCACTAATTCATCTCCCGTGGTTTACTATTGATTGAGTTTGGGTAGTGGTAGAGACTTTACTGTCCTTCTGCAGAAATTTTTTTTTAAAGTTCTGGAAGGCATCTCTGCCTCTCCCCAGTCAAATTATCAGAACAATGGTCTCTCTGGCCTCAGTGCATCTTCTTCCTTTCTTTGTGTGTGAATGAAAAGAGAGAAGCCAGGTCTGATTCAAGAAACCCAGAGAAAAGGAGTCTAAAATGAATACGGGATTATTATGGACAACAAGGCTCTTTGGAATCTTCACAATGGATTTTGTTTCTTAGGGAGTACTTTATTTAGTTTAGGAATGATAGAAATAAATTCGTTTCATTTGTGAGTTCTGTAGAATATTACTGAGGTCCAGGATTGGTGTGAGGGAATCAGAATCAAAAATATATTGTATTTAAAAGGCACAGACTTGATTTTATGTGAAAACGGCTATATTATTACAATGACCAAGACCCACTTTCCAGGCAGTTTGGACCTTTAATGTCCCAGGGTTACTTTAAGAAAGGTAGAGACCAGCAAAGACTTGAGCAGTTTTATTGAGTAAAATGGTGTTCACCATGCCAAGGAATTGGGCAATATTCAGTTGCAAGCCTGACTCAGGGAGAGATACTTAAGAAAACTTTATAAGTCACAATTTTATACTATTTTCACCAGTCTCCTTCAAGACTAGCTCTTTGATTTCAGTGAAAATCCACATAATAAAGCAAGAGGAGAGGTCCTGATGCTATCTTTACTTGGAGTCTTGTCTTTCCTTGTTTTTGGATGTTACCAATAGGTCAGCATCCTTGAAGTGAAATTTTTACCTTTTTTTTTTTTTTTTGGTGAGAAAGATTCACCCTGAGCTAACATCTGTGCCAGTCTTCCTCTAGTTTTTACATGGGTTGCTGCCACAGTATGGCTGATGAGTGGTGTAGGTCTTTACCTGGGATCTGAACCCATGAACCTGGGCCACTGAAGCAGAGAACACTGATCTTAACCACTAGGCCATGGGGCTGGCCCCTACCTTTCTTTCTTTGAGGCTCTTTCTTGGAGGACACTAGAAGAGTCTCGTCTCTAAGAGAACTCCAGACTTTAGCCAGATGTTTGCAGAAGCCTTCTAATATATTTGGTTTGGAATAATAAGAAAGCCATCATGTGAACCCAATGCCTTTTGGCTCTGGGGAGAGATGGTCAGAAGCCTTGCACAGAATGTGGTTGTGGACAGATTAAACTATTTTCTGCTCGTCTGAGTTTACTCGATGCTAGACTATTACGCTGCTTTATAGTTAATTTTAGGCCTCAGTTGTTTCAGGTTTTTGTAACTTTGATTAGCTATAATTTCTCAACACAATCATAAAAACTTTGAACTAAAAGGAAAGATCATCTGACTTAGTCCCTCTAATGTATGGAATTTGAGGCCTAGAGAGGGTGAAAATAACTTCCCTGAGCACTCTTCTATTGTATGTATACTATGGTCTTGTTAGTGGAAATGCGTAATGTTTAATTTTAACATTTCTGTCTTCTTGGAATTGTCTGGGACTCTCATTTCAGAGTGAATTATTTTTTTAGTAACAAAAGAAAGTAATTATAAATCAGCTACTCATTGTCTTGGTTAATGAGTATTCTTTTTTCCAAGTCAGGATGTTTATGTACATGTTGTTTATGCTTTTCTTTTACTTTATTTGCCAGATAAAGTGACATCTACTTGCGACATCTACTTCTAGAGTATTCTGAGATGCAAGTTACTGAATGTTGGGACACACTCACAGTTTTAGGGACTCTCTGACAAACTACTCTGACCCAGCCAGGCAGATTCTAATTTTCCCTTTATCAACTAACGCTGTTAACAGCGAGGGAAGAGATGTCTCCAAACATCCTGAGATCTAATTTGAAACCTGTGATCGTTAATAGAAATTGTGTTATAAATTGCAATTAGATTCCTGGGCTAGGTCACAAAAGCTTATTTAACTTATGCTTTTTGTTTCTGTTAGGGTCCTTTATGTGCAGTGAAAATAAAAATATTCATCAAACTTGCTTTTACAAAGGGGACTATTTATTGGTTTATATACCTGAAGGGTCCAGGCATAGGTCTAACTTCAGTAAGGGCATGATCCTGGGGCTAACGTGACACACCAGAACCTAATTTTTCTCTCTGCTTCTTCTGTTTGGACTCCGTTCTTATATTCTTTCTCCTCCAAAGGAGACAAGTTGATTGCAGCAGATCCAGCCTACATTCTTCCAGGGTCAAGTGGAAGAGCAATCTCTCTTTTGAAATACAGTGAGTTGATTAGCTAGGCCTGAACTATAAGTTCGGTCCTTGGAATTTGGCGAGAATATCCACTGAAAGCACATAACCTGGGAGTGATTAAGGGGATAAAATTTCAAAAGGAAATTGGAATAAAATCACCAAACAAGAAGGAATGGCTGCTAGACAGCCAAAAAACATCTACTATAGTTGGCCAAAGGAATTGAAGGTGAATTTTTAAAAACTAGGTTTTGATGTACTTCTCTATTAGCATATAACTAGTATGAAACTAGCTGGAAACCAAACACTTCTATGTTTCCCTGTGTCTGTCTCATTTCTTTCAGTTGTGAATCTTTTAGTATCTGGGATTAACTTAGAAAAACAAAACAGTTTGGCCATTGGAATGGGAGGAATTTTCTTCTCAAATGTGTGGTCATCACACTAGCAGCATTGGGATCACCTGAGAACTTGTTTTAGAAATGCAGAATCTCAGACCCTACCCAGACCTGCTGAGTCAGAACCTGCATTGTGACAAATATCCAAGTAATTAATATTCACATTGAAGCTTTTTCATCACTGTTTTAAGATTTTTTTCTTTATCACTGATTTTAAGGAATTTGATAATGATGTACCTTGGTGTATTTATCTTTCTATTTCTTTTTTTTTTTTTGTGAGGAAGGCCAGCCCTGAGATAGCATCCGTTGCCAATCCCCTCTTTTTTGCTGAGGAAGACTGGCCCTGGGCTAACATCCATGCCCATCTTCCTCTACTTTATATGGGACGCCACCACAGCATGGCTGACAAGCAGTGCATCGGCAGGCGCCTGGGATCCTAACCTGTGAACCCTGGGCTGCCAAAGTGTGAACTAAACTGCTGTGCCACCGGGCTGGCCCCTCTCTTTCTATTTCTTAAGCTTGGAGTTCATTGAGTTTCTTGGATCAACACATTTGGAAAGTTTTGGCTATTTTTTCCTCAAATATTTTTTCAACATCCTTCTCTCTGTCAAGAATCTCAAATATGTACACATAAAGCTGTGTAAATTATTTCCACAACTTACTGATGCTATGTTCATTTTTTCACAATTTTTCCCCCATGTTTCATTTTGGATACTTTTCATTTCTTTGACTTCAAATTTACTAATGTTTTCTTCAACAGCATCTAATCCACTATTAATCCTATTAAGTATATTTTTCATCTCAATCATTGCATTTTTCACCTCTAGAAGTTCAATTCGGAATTTTTTATGTTTATATTTCACATCTCTCTTTAACATGCTCATGCTTTCCTCTACCTTCTTCAACATATGGAATAGACTGATGATAACTGTTTTAATGTCCTTGTCTGCTAATTCTATCATCTATGTTACTTCTAAGTCTATTTCCATTGATTGATTTTTTATCCTCATTATAGGTGCTATTTTTCTGCTTATTTGCCTACCTGGAACTTTTGATGAGATGTCAGACATTATAGATTTTACTTTGTTGGTAGAATTTTTGTACTCCTTTAAATATTCATACACTTTGTTCTGGGACACAATTTATTTAGAAACAGTTTGATCCTTTCAAGCCTTGCTTTTAATAAGCTTTGAAAAGTGGGACCAGAGTAGCCTTGAGCATAGGGCTGATTTTGTTCTACATCCGCAGAGTCAATGCCCTTCTGAGAACTCTATCTGATGTCTCATGTATTACATGTCTCATGTATCTGGCTGGTTGGGAACATAAACTATGATCAAACTGTGTGAATTCCAGGGATTATTCCATTTTCTTTCTCCAGGTTCTGGTAGTTTTCTTACATGTATGCACTAATCAGTACTCAGCTAAAGACTTGAGAGAAACCCTCTGCAGATGTCTGCAACTTTCCCTTTGTGAAAGAAAGTTCTCTCTTCTCTCTCCTCTCTTCTCCAGCACTCTGCTCTGCGAATTCTAACTACCTTGGCTTCCCAAATTCTCAACTCTGTTTCCTCTGTTTGAATTCCCTCTTCCTGCACTGTGGCCTCTAAATTCTTTCCAGGTTTGATGGTCAGGGCAATCACAGAACTCATCTAGTTTGTTTTCCTTCCTGTAGGGATCACTGTCCTGTACTGCCTGTTGTTCAATGTCTGAATACTGTTGTTTCATATATTTTGTCTATATTTATAGAGGTTTAAGGCAAGAGGGTAAATCTAGTTCCTATACTCTCTCTGAATTGGAAGTTCCTGCACATTCAAGCTTGAGAAACATTGTCTTAGAACACTTCATCAACTTCTTTGTGTCCACCATGTCCTGTTCAAATTCTTTCAGAGAAGGAATTGTCCCTAAACCTCAATGAGCCCAGATACCATTTTTTTTCTAATTTCTTCTCAGATGCTAGCCTCCCTCTGAAAAGAGGTTACTGACACTTTCTACTCTGGTAAACCAAGATTTATGAGACTGCGGATGAGTTCAGTATTCCTCTTTGGAGAGCCTAAATACCTTAATATTATATATTACCAGGATTGTTTTCTATTAGAGAGATATAGGAGATAAAATTGATATTCTAAAGCAAATAGCTGGGGAAACAGAAAAAACAAAGAACATTAGAAAAGCCATTAGGCAAATGTGTGACCATTTGAGGCCATTCTGCTTTGAGTTTGGGTCAGATAATGGGAAAAGGGCAGAACTTTGGGAGTTTTCTGCCTGTCACCATTACGAATATTAGACCGATTCATTATTCATATGAATCCCCAGTGGATACTAACACGACATCTGTGGGAAAATGTGGCCTGAGTTTGAAATAATGGATAAACAAGATTTTGGAACACAGCCCATTCATAAATGGGAGATATCTTTACTCTCTCATACCTACGCATCTGGAAAATGAAGATTTTAGGTTTCCTCAGCATTTCCCAGTAATATCTAAGGAATGCCATTCTTGTTTCTCCACTTCTCTGCCACCACCCTTGCCAAGCCAACATCATTTCCCACTTGGATTATTGCAATGGCCGCCTAAGTAGTCACCTTGCTCATGATTGGCTTGTTGTAGTCCTTTCTCCACACAATCAGTCAGAGGCATTTTTAAAAGCTCATTTCTGATCCTATTTACTGCTCTGTTTAAATTCTTCTAATGGCTTCCCAAGGCACTTACAGTGAAATCTAAGCTCCTTATCATGGCACGTTCTGGCTTCTGGCTTCCTTTCCAATTCCTACTGCTTATCTCTTCTGCTTCAAAAACACTGGCTTGCTTCTTGTTTCTCTATCAAGCCAGGCTCTTTCTTACCTCCAGGTCTTTGCATTTGTAGTTCTCTCTCCCCACATGCTCTTCATCTGATTCTTTTCATGGCTGGCTCCTCCTACTTACTTGAAGTCAGAGCTCAATGTCTCCTCAGAAGCCCTTCTGACCACACTATCTAAAGTAGCCTTCCTTCTACTCCTACCTCGCTTTCTATCAAATCATTTTGTTTAACTTCCTTAATTATTACAAACACTACAGTTTGGAATTATCTTAGTATGACTGTGTTTCCCACTAGAATGTAAGCTTCATGAGGACCGGTACTTTATCCATCTTACAGTCATACCCTTATGCCTAGAATACTGGTTGGCACATAGCAGCCATTTGCTGAAAATTGCTGAATGTAAGAAAGAACCATAAGACCACCTTCAGTGCAAAAAATATTTAATTGGTATTTAACAATTAATTTTTAACTAATTTATGTCAGATTTGATTGCCTAAGCCTCTAATCTAGATTACTGGTCTATAAATTAATTAAATTTATGTTTTTGGCACTCTTACTATTCAGCTTAGTTAACGTGTAGGCAATTTTAATGTATTTTAGTGTGTGTTTTTCTTATATTCCAGTACCATGTTTTAGGTGTACTAGACCTGAAATTGTGATGAAAAATATAATTCTTTTTTCAAAAGTAGATTCTTCATAGATCTTTGCTTCTGGAAATAAGTTGGAATGAATGTTATTCCATTCCACTCCAATATGAATCTTAGAAGCCTTCATATGCATGAAGGAATGCATAAATATATGAGCATGTATCTTTCAAACATATATACCTACGTGAACATTACCCTATTCCCAACCATCAAAGATACGTGTGTAACATATATAAAGTCATGTGACATAATTTTACTTACCGAAAAATATCTAACCCCCCTTTGATGGCTCTGGTAGAAATTAAACATACAATCAGTTGTTATTTGTGAAGACAGAGTTCTCGAAATTTACGTTGTGAACTACTGTGGGGTCTGTTAGAGCCTAATAGCATGATGGGGATTTCCAGAACCAAGAAATTGATTTGGGGCCAAGTTTCACTTAGTTTTCAGAAGTATATTCCTTTCTTCCTTGCATGAGCTTTTCATGGGGCTATGAAGAAGATTGCACTTAGTGGAATGGAAGGCTGCACAGTCCTATTCTAGGCATTGCAGTCCTTTTCACGCTATTTTGGGTGTGTGTTGTTTTCAATTCAAATGATTCCCCAATTGTGGTTGCCTGTTAGAGCAAAGAATCAACAGGGTCTTTCAGTAACCATGGAAGCCACTGGCTCTCAAATAAGTTATTTTTAGATTGCCTCACTGAATAAATTTCCTTACTTCCTGAGAGGAAAATAATGTAACATGATCTTTACAATATGAGAGCTTAGTCATGGAAACAAGGAAGGGATGTTGAGAAGAGAGAATCTTATATTGTGTTATTTTATTGATAATGCAAATCCTGGTCCAAATGGGACTTGGGGAATTACACTAATGAGTAGTCACTTAAAAAAAAAAGTGAGAGTTATCCAACAGCCTTCATTGCTTCTTCAAGTTTAAGAGTATAAGTTCTATCAGTTCTTAAAATTTCTTTCCCTCTACTAATCAGAGGCTCAAAGGGAAGCCTCACATAAATCCTGCTAGTACTTCAATCGAAGAAACTAAGAAAGCAGTTATACCTCTGACTCCTGGTTGATTAGGACATAGTGACATTTCTCTTGGTTGTTTAATTCAGACTTGGAGCTCTCTTTCAGCCTCAGCTTAGTAAGGAGAAGAAAAGAATGACTGTTATGAGCTAGCATTTTTAAGCCATATAAACTCTTGCCTCAGTATTATCTTTGAAAATCTGCATTGCTGGAAGTTTCTAAAAACAGTAATTATGAATTCTCCCCTGACCAAAGGACAAATTGTATATTGCTCCTGGAAATGCCTTGATATTATTAATGTTATTATTGTTATTTATAGAATTTATGCATTGACCCAAGGGTGCATTCATGGGCATTGGAAGATGCTTGGAAGAAGCAGAAGACCAGATTCCTTTCTAATTAGGTCAGCCAACATTAGAAAGTGATTGCATTCATATTATTTTTACTTTTACCTGAATAGTCTTTTTAATAGGATAGAGAAAAAATAGAATGTCAGGCCTGTAAAGAACCTTTAGCACAGATCCTCATTTCTTAAAATGGGAGGTAGCCACAGCAAATTAATTCCTCCCATTCCTTTTGACATTGGATTCATTATTCTTTATGCCATTGATGAGCCTAATATTCATGTCAGAGGAGCTCCTTAGTAGGTTTCATTTACACATAAAATGAAAACCAAATTTGTTATGGCCACCAATACCCTAGGCGGCCTGACTTCTGTGGATGCCTCCTACCTCATCTTCTCCCACCCTTTGCCTCATCCACCACGATTCAGTAGACCAAACTTCTTTCCCTTTCCTGAAAATATCAAGTTTGTTCTTTGCACTTTCTGGTGACCCTGACTGGAAAGCCTGTTGCCTGATTTTGAATAGCTGTTTCTTGGCTATAATAGGCAGAATTTTAAGAGGGCCCCCAAGATTCTCACCCTCTAGTTTACATGCCCTCTGTAATCCCCTCCCCTTGACTGTAGGTGGAACTAGTGAATATGATGCTATATCACTCCCATGATTATGTTGCTAATGATTCGACTTTGAGTTCATTGAAAGAGAGACTCCCAGGTGGGTCTGACCTAATCAAGTGAGCCCTTTAAAAGAAGGTGACATGTCAGAGAGATGCTCTCCTATTGGTCTAATAGGAAGCAGGTTGTGAGAGGAGAGAACCAGGTAGCCAGGACCTGAAAGTGGTGTCTAGGAGCTGAGAGTGGTCTCCAGCCAACAGCTGGCAAGAAATGGGGATTGTAGACACACAGCCACAAGGAAATGAATCCTGCCAACAACCAGTGAGCCTGGAAGAGAAACCCAAGTCTCAGATGAGATCACAACCCCTGCCAATGTCTTGATTTCAGCTGGTGAGGCCTTGGGCAGAGGTCTCAGCTAACTCGTAGCTGGACTCCCGACTCACAGAAACTCTGAGACAGTGAATTTGTGGTAATCTGTCACATAACAATAGAAAACTAATATATCATCTTTCCTGTATCAGCTCATGTCACTTCCTTGGAGACACCCTCCCTGAGCACTCTAATGCTTTGTGCTCCCCTGTCCCCATTACCCTGTTTATTCTCTAGATAGGACTTAACAGAATCTGAAGTTGCCTTATTTCCTTACTGACTTGGTAGTTGTATTCCCCAGCACCTAGAGTGTTGTTGCACCCATAGTAGGGACTCAATAAATATTTCTTGAATGAATCACTGAATCCAAATTAACGAGTTTTTATCAACTGTCCATGACTAAACTTCTAAATGATTCTCTGGACCACCAGGTGGCAGATAATTTAGAGAGTAAAGTAAATAGCGTAGAAGAACCTTGGCCTGGTGACAGAATGTCAATTCTCTAATGGCAGCATCACCATCCAGACTTTAATCTAAAACCATCTGCCTTTATTTTTCTTAACCTGGTCAGTTGGACAGCACATCTGCCATTGCTGGTGTTGCTGTAGCCAAATTATGTGATTAACTCTTATAAAACAGGAGCTTAGAAACAGGGTGGATTGATTCCTTCATCAACTATATGACTAGACACAGACTATTATCTTTACTACTCACTTTTGTTGCTTGTGATATTTTTGTCCTGTGTGGTTAACTTCTTGAGTGTTGATCGGGTTAATTTGTTCTCAAGCTTTCCGTTGATGATTTCCTTTCTTCACAACTTTGGAGCAGGTGTTCTTATGCTTTGAGAGAATGGACAATTATCATAATGTATCTCTCATTATAATTTTGCTAACCTGGCACACACTCATTGTTATAATGTGTACCTAGAGAACTGAGTACCTTGCTGGTCTGGGGACCTAGATTTGCATACAAGTATATAAACACCTACATAGAAATTCACTAGAATGTGCAGGGGAGGAAAAATAAATTTCCCTTTATCCTTCTGAATTCTTGGCTAAGACTCCATGTAATACAAGATTAACAAGAGAAAAACAAACAGAAGTTTATTAACGTGTGTACCTCATGTATATGTGGGAGATACCCTAGAAAAACTGATTAACTCCCAGAGATGGCCCAAGCCACCGCCTTAAATACTGTCTTCAAAAAAAAAGTTGGTTGTTGGGAAGGCCGGTTATGGAAGTTATCAGAAAAAGCACAGTTAACAAGGATTAGGTTTGTTACACAGATTTAAGCTGGTGCCTTCTCCATTGACAGACTTGCTTGAGATTCAGATTCTCGTCCTGGTACAGAGAGGGAAACACCCTTACAAATGGAGATTTCCTTTATAAATGTAAATCTTCCTTACTGAAGGGCAACTTCTACTCTGTTTTCAGAGCTTCTTCTGTGTAGGCTGTTTCTCAAAAATGATCAGCTCAAAATAATCTTTATGTCAAAGAGACATATTCTGCTCCCTTTCAAATGTAAGAACCATGAACACAGAGGCCTCATTCGTTTTATTTTTGTTGTACCCTTATCCTTTGGAAGAGTGCCAGACATACAACAGGTACTCAAAAAATAGCCTTGAAAAAATGAACGAATGTGTGAATAGTCTCTTACCACCTTAACTGTCACCAAGTCATGGCAGATCTCCTGTTGTGTAAGATGGCTCCTATGGAAAATCACCCTTGCCCATTAGAGAACATAATCATTCGAGTCTCATTCGACTGTCATCTCCTTGGATGATGGTTGGTAGAATGGTTATGTGTATGTCACTCTTTTTTGAACACCTCCCCTGTGCCTGCTATTGTGTGAGGTGCTGAGGACACAAAGGTCTATAGAACTCCTGCCCAAAATGAATTTACAGTCTTGTAATTCTCATTTATTACCACCTGCCTTCAGGATTGGCACATAAGGTAATTTTAATAAATAAGCAAAGGTTAGTAGAAGTATAGGGCCTGGGAATTCTGAAGATGGTCGTAGTGAGTGTCTCGATTTGTAATATTTATATTCTTTTCCATAGTTTTATTAGTTAAGATAATGCTAGCTGCTGAAACAGATAAGCTTCACTGGCTTAGCATAACAGAAATGTATTTCTTGCTCATGTGATTTCCAAAATGGGTGCTCCAGGTTAGTTGGCCATGTTGGGGTGGGGAAAATCCCCTTTCTTCCCTTCTTGTGTTCTTATGGCTGGACTAATAATAAGATTGACACAAGACTAGATTAACAGAAAAACTCAGTTTAATACGTACATATTGAAGGCTATAAAGAATGATGCATGGAGAATGAACAAAGCAGGCAGTATATATATTTTTTACGCAAAGAAACAGTAAATTTGTGAAGAATTGACAGGACAAAGAAAGTTAGGTTTGGGGTACACACTTAGGGAGGAATTTAAGTGGAATTTAGGCTTGAGGTAGTAAACTAGCAAGGGTTGTGTATGCAGGCTTCTCAGCCCTGAATTCCCTAGCTCTGGTGATAAGGATTCAGGGAGAGCACCTTTCACGTGGGAGATTTATTTCGTGCTTTCAGGGGGAACAGACACAGGAGGGGCAGAATGCCCTTTTTCCTTTTCAAGTCACTTTAATTCAAAATAAACAACATGCTATTGTGGGATATTTTGGGGTGGCCTGTCCTGGGCACCAACAGCAATTTCATCCAAAACTAAGATGTAGGGATCCAGGTTCCTCCCATCTTGTAGCTCTGCCATCTTCAACTTCTAATGTTGCTGCTCGATGGGAAACAGAGGAAGATCTCATGGATCAGGACTCGATGTGCCACAAATCGCTTCTGCCCATGATCCATTGACCAGGGCTCAGCCACATCGTCATACCCAACTTCAAGGAAGATGTAGTGATGCAGTGAATGTACATATGAAGTACATTCGTGTTCACCAGAGCAGAGCAAGAAGAAACGATTTCTATTTATCAAGCTAAAAGAATTTTAATAATTTTTTTCTCTTTAAGAGATCTGGCTTTAATAACTTTTTTCTTTAAGAGATCCTTGAGGTAAACCTCAAGGATGTAGATATTTTGGATTTTTAAAGAGAGGAACGTTATAATAATAATAATAATAATAATAAACCAAAATATAGAAAATTGTCAGCTATCCTGACAAAAACAAACATTTAAAGATAGTTTTAAAAATGTAGTGGATGTAGTAAAAGACATGTAGTAAGGCATGTCCCAGGAGGGAAGGAAACAAGGTTTGGTGAATAGCCAGCAAACCTGTCAAATGGAATCTCTGGTGTTGAAGGAGTTCCCTAAGAGTCTCTACACTAACTCTATTATCCATGTGGCAGGATAAAGAGCCAGAAGTCAGAATAATTGGGCTTTATTTGTTTTTCTGTTACCTCTCAGCCTGTTGACTTTTTAGAGGTACTTATACTCTCTGGGCCTATGTGGATTTATGCGAAATGGGGACAAGGCACACACATATCGTATAATTGTTTGGAAGATTGAATAAAATAATGACTCTGGCAGTATATTGTGAAGTGCCAGTTTCAGTGTAAATGCAGGCTGGTACCTTTCTTCTCCTCTTCATCACCATCACCTTTAGGATAAAAGATGGAAGGCAAAGTGGGCATGTCCAATTTGGCATCAGCTTTATCTTACGCCATTTGTCTCTTGTCCTCTATAGTTATACTGAAATCCTTGCTGCCCTCTAATAAGTCAAGCTGACATCATTCATTCAGTCCCTTGACAAAGACTTATTGGGGGCCTAACAATAAATAACTGTCATTGCTATTTTTTGAGCTCTGACTCTACGGCTGGCACTAGACTATGTGTGCATTTTGCCCACATGGTCTCATTTGATCCTCCCTCACAACAACTCCAGGAGGCAGATTGTATTATTACCTCCTGTTTCTCACAGATGGGAAAAGCAAAGCTCACAGAGGTGAAACCAGTTCCTTGAAGTCACATAGCTCCACACTGGCAGTCTGACTCCAGAGTCCGTGCTTGTGACTACTGTACTTTCTTGGCTCTTCATGAGGCTGTTGCATCCAGGGCACGTGCCGGGCACCAAGGGCTTCCAAGGTGAACAAGAAAACATGATTCCTGACTTCAAGGGGCTTTCAGCCTGGCTCTCAGCAGCCTTCAGGCCCTGCACACACTGTCCCTTGTGCCTGCAATGCTCACCCTGCAACACCCTTCTCCTCTTTCTCAGCCTAGTTGGTTTCTCCTTATCCTAAAGACTCAGGTCAGGCCTCCCCTTCCCCAGCCCTTCCTGCCTGCCCAGGGCATGCCTAGAAGATCTCTCACATGTGCTCATGAACAAAGGCAGTATTGCCTAGTGGTTAAAGTCCTAGGTCTAGACATAGACTGTGTTGGCTCTGATTCTGGCTTCTTCACTTCTAAACACTATAATTTTAGGTAGGTTACTTCTCTGGGTCTCAGTTTCTGTATGTGTAAAATGGCATTGTTACCAGGATGAAATGAGATGATACATGTTAAACAGTTTGGCACTTCCATGGTAAGTGTTTAGTTAACTTAGTTAACTCTCTTTAACTACCATTATGAAGACTGATCAATGACCATATGATGTTCTTATTTCTTCTTCCTGCCCAGGATTACAGGGCCTGTTGTGAAAGACAGGGATGTTGATATCTGCCTTCAATTTCAATGGTTTGGAGTTTGAACTCGAAGGTCAATATCTCTGAACCCAGAACACTGGCATCTTGAGCTAAACATAAAAAAGGCCTTTGGCTTGGCCAAAGCCCCCGCTTTTGGTGGCATTGCACATCTTAATGAGTGCACCCAGCTCCACACCCTTCCCACAGAAACACAGGACTGATTTATGATTTTAATCAGATCAGCCTTTGCTGATGTGCAGTGAGGAATGATTAGTTGGTGGTTGGTACAAAGAACTATACTATACTCAGCCAGGAGGGGAGTGCTTCCTCTAGCATTTCAATTCCCTTGCTGAGGTAGCTTTCCTTCCTCTCATTTGTTGCTCAGAAGTTGAACTTGATGGGTCTCTGCGGGAAGCATAGTCATCTCTTTCTCTGAACCTCCTCTCTCAGGCTCAGACATGTTTACAGTCCCCAGGTGAGGATGAGGACATGTCTAGGTAACCAATTAGCCAAAGCAGAGCATTGAGAGACTTGTAGAACACATACAAATTTCAGCAGATTAAAGGTCAGTGTCCAATAAATTGAGTCTGAGCAAGGCCTTTTCCTCTAGGGTTCGGAGTGCTGCAGAGTTTAATCTTGGAGCTCCTAGGGTCTATAAAGGAAGCAGCAGGTATCCAGAGTGTCAGTCTCTGTTCCACTCCAAAGACGTATGTGCACTTGGCTTCAGAAAAATGTGTCATGTCCACTGGAAGCTTTGGTTCACTCGTTCTTCCCTGTTGTGCTTAGAAGCCCCCGTGCCTGTTTGTAAGCTACACGGGCACGTACCTTTATTTGAATCAGAGTCAGGAAATGTAGAAGAAGAAAAAAAAAAGAATCTTGGTTGTTATTATCTAAAATTTTTAAATAAACACCATAGGGAATGTGGCAACTTTAAAATGCAGGTGCATGTTCTTAGACCCCCGCCTCTCAATGGGAGAAATGTCACTGTCACTTCTCCTTAAATCTGGGCAGGTCTATGACAGATTCAACGTATAAAAAAGTGATGCTAAATGACTTCCAAGGCTAGGTCATAAGAGACCATGCAGTTTCCATCTTATTCTTGGAGTCCTAATCCACTGTTTACAAACTTTGACTACTCTTAAGCCACCATATTGTGAGGAAGCCAAAGCCTCAAGGAACATCTTCCTGATGCTCCAGTCCACAGTTTCAGCTGAAACTAGCTTCTGAGTCATCCCAGCCCAGAAGCCAAATGTGTGACTGAGGAAGCTTCCAGATGATTTCAGGCCCCAGTGGTTTGAGTCATCTCCAGACATTTGAGTCACCCCAGCCACTTGTGTCTTCCCAACAGAGACTCAGACACTGGGGAGCAGAGGCAAGCCAGCTCTATTGTTCCCTGTCTACATTTCAATCCATGAGCATAATAAAATGGTTGTAGCTTTATGTCACTATGTTTTGGGATGGTTTGTCATGCAGCAATGCAACACTGGAATATTGGGTTTCCTGGAGCTATCCCCCAAGTGCCAAGTAAGGGAAGTAGAGTAACTGCAAGCCCAGTTGACAAAAGACTACAAGAATCATGGAATCAGTTGAATTTCAGAATTATAAGGGACTCTAAGCGTCATCTAGTAAATCCACTGCCTTGCAGTTGCTACTAATCTGAGTTTTCTGTTTAACATCTTCAAGCAGAGATAATTTACACTTTGCTTAGCTGCTTCCAATGATGAGGAACTCATAACTTAATGAAGCATCCTCTCTTGCAGAAGTACAATTGGATGCACTAAAGAAAGATGTTTCTACTGCTAAATAGAGATGGTTGGTGACAGAGAAAATACAGCTGCCTAGGAGAAAGTAACTTTGAGGACAGGCTCTACCTATATAAGTTGGAGCTCATGAAAAAAATGGCAAATACTGTGACACCTGCTGTTTGGACTACCCAGCTAGAATTTGTCATATGCTGCTGCCACCTTCTTTTTTTTTTTTTGCTTTTGTGTAGAGGATTTCTCTTTCCAATATTGATTCATGGTGTGCTACTGGATTCTAGTGGTAAAGGATAGGAAGAAATCAAAACTAGTCAGGGTAACGTTTTTAGAAATGTAAAGATGGTGAATAGGCTCAAAGAATGTCTGAGGTAGGAAAGGAAGGCATATTATTTCACCATAAGCTGAATGTAAATAAACGGTACAATGCAGGTACAGAAAACACTAGTTCATTCTGCAGTAGACAGCAGGTAGAGAGGTCACAAGTGCCACCTGTTTAATTACCCAGAAAATAAGTGAAATCCCATTTGAAGAATTGTCCTCAATTCTGGGAATTCTACTTGATGAGGAATAGTGATAGTGACAACCTAGAAATTTTTCAGAAGATGTCAACAAAGATGTCTTTGTTCACAAGGTGGGAAGAAGTCTAGAAACTGCGTTACGTATAATATAATGGAAGGGTCTGGGCATGCTTAGCAAAAAGAGGAAAATAATGTGGAATGATATGATTACAGCCTTCAAATACTTCAAGGGTTCTAAGTAGACAAAGAGCTGTACTTTAACCAAATCTGTTCTTAACATCTTAGACTATGCTTCCATCATTGCTTGCCTTGACTCCTGCAGGAGACTTCTCACTGGTCTCTTTGATTTTCTTCTTGCCTCCTACAATCAGGTTTCTACAAATGCAGATAGAAGTTTTGAAAACTGCAAGTCAGATCACAATGCTTTCTTGTTAAATGCTCTCCAAATTGCTCGTTGGACTTAGAATAAAATCCATGTTACTTACCATGTCCTACAGTGGTCCCCACCTCTATCAGATCCGGAGACTCCACTTTATAAACAAATATTTTTAATCACCCCCTTTACTCTTTTGTAATGAACTTGACAGATGATATAGCCTATCTGATCACTACTTTAAAAAAATAGAATTAATGCCCTAATTTTACATAATAACAAAGTAAAAGGAAAGTGATTTCCAGTTTTATTGAGAAATAATTAACATACATCACTGTTTAAGTCATACAGCATGATGGTTTGATTTACATATATTGTGAAACGATAACCATGATAGGTTCAGCTAACATCCATCATCTCATATAAATACAAGAAGAAGAAAAGAAAAAAGGAAAAAAAATTTCTCCTTGTGATAAGAACTCAGGGTTTACTCTCTTAACAATTTTCCTGTGTATCATACAACAGTGTTAACTATACACTGCTGTACATTACATCCCTAGTACTTATTTATCTTCTATCTGGAAGTTTGTACCTTTTGACCACCTTCCTTCAATTCCCCCTACCCTCATCCTCCACCTCTAGTAACCATAAGTCTGATCTCTTTTTCCATGAGTTTAGTGGTTTTTTTTTAAATTTCACATATAAGTGAGATCATACAGTATTTGTCTTTCTTTGTCTGACTTATTTCACTTAGCATAATGCCTTCAAGGTCCATCCATGTTGTCACAAATGGTAGGATTTCCTCATTTTTTGTGGCTGAATAATATTCCTTATATATATATACTTCCTTATCCATTCATCCATCAATGGATGCTTAGGTTGTTTCCATGTCTTGGTTGTTGTCAATAATGCTGCTATGAACTTGGGGGGTGTAGATATGTTTTCAAGTTAGTGTTTTCATTTCCTTCAGATAAATACCCAGAAGTGGAATTGTTGGATCATATGTTAGTTCTATTTTTAATTTTTGGAGGATCCTCCATACTGTTTTCCATAGTGGCTGCACCAATTTACATTCCCACGAACGGTGCACAAGGGTTCACTTTTCTCCACATCCATGCCAGCATTTGTTATCTCTTGTTTTTTGGTGATGGCCGTTCTAATAGGCGTGAGATGGTATCTCATTGTGGTTTTGATTTGCATTTCCCTAATGACTAGTGATGTTGAGCATCTTTTTATGTACCTGTTGGCCTTTCGTATATCTTCTTTGGAAAGATGTCTATTCAAGTCCTTTGCCCATTTTTAAATTGGGTTGTTTTTTTGCTATTGAGTTGTATGAGTTCTTTATATTTTTTGGCTATTAACCCCTTATCAGATACAGTCATGCTCTGCATAATGACATTTTAGTCACTGATGGACTGTGTATATGATGGTGGTCCCATAAAATTAATACCATATTGCTTAGGTGTGTAGTAGGCTATACCATCTAGGTTTGTGTAAGTACGCTCTATGATGTTTGCACAACAATGAGATTGCCTAACGTTGCATGCCTCAGAACATATCCCTGTTGTCATGTGGTTCATGACTGTATATGGGTGCAAATACTTTTTTCCCTTTTTGTAGGTTGTCTTTTCACTTTGTTGATGGTTTCATTTGTTGTACAGAAACTTTTTAGTTTGATGTAGTCCCACTTGTTTATTTTTGATTTTGTTGCTTGTGCTTTAGGTGTCATACCCAAAAAATCATTACCAAGACCTATGTCAAGGAGCTTTATTCTTATGTTTTCTTCTAGGAGTTTCATGTCTTATGTTTAAATCTTTAATCCATTTCAAGTTAATTTTTGTGGGTAGTGTAAGATAGAGGTCCAGTTTCATTCTTTTACATGTGAATATCCAATTACCCCAGCACCATTTATTGAAGAGCCTGTCTTTTCACCATTGAGTATTCTTGGCTCCCTTGTCAAGTATTAGTTAACTGTATATGTTTGGGTTTATTTCTGGGCTCTCAGTTCTGTTCCATTGGTATATTTGTCTGTTTTTATGCTAGTACCATACTGTTTTGATTACTACAGTTTTATAGTATAGCCTGAAATCAGGACATGTGATGCCTCTGCTTTGTTTTTCTTTCTCAGAATTTCTTTGGCTATTTAGGGTCTTTTGGGGGTCCATATAAATTTTAAGAATGTTTTTTCTACTTCTGTAATCTTGGTAGTATTGACATTTTAACAATATTAGTTCTTCCAGTATGTGAACATGGGACACTTTTCCATTTATTTGTGTTGTCTTTGATTTCTTTCATTAATGTCTTATAGTTTTCAGAGTGGAAATCTTTCACCTCCTTGGTTAAATTTATTCCTAAGCATTTTATTGTTTTTGATGCTATTGTAAACAGGATCAATTTCTTTATTTCATTTTCAGAAAATTCATTGTTAGTGTAGAGAAATGCTACTCATTTTTGTGTGTTGATTTTGTATCCCGCAACTTTATGAAATTCATTGATTAGATCTAACAGTTTTTTGGTTGAGTCTTCAGAATTTTCTATATATAAAATTCTGTTATCTGCAAATAGAGAAAATTTTACTTCTTTCTTTGCATTTCTGATAAATTTGATTTCTTTTTCTTGCCTGGTTGCTCTAGCTAGGAATTCCAGTACTGTGGTGAATGGGAGAGGTAAGACTGGGCATCCTTGCCTTGTTCTGATCATAGAGAAAACGCATTCAAACTTCCACCATTGAGTATGATGTTAGCTGTGGACTCGTCATATATGGCCTTTATTATTTTGAGATATGTTCCTTCTATGCCTAATTTGGTGTGTTTTTATCATGAATGAATGTTGAATTTTGTCAAATGCTTTTTCTGCATCTATTGAGGTGATCATATGATTCTTTTCTTTCATTCTATTAATGGGATGTATCATGCTGATTGATTTGTGTATGTTAAACCATCCTTGCATCCCAGGGATAAATCCCACTTGATTATGATGAGTGATCCTTTTAATGTGCTGCTAAATTGGTTTACAATTATTTTATTGAGAATTTTTGCACCTATACTCATCAGGGATATTGGCCTTTAGTTTTGTTTTCTAGTAGTATCCTTTTCTAGTTTTGGTATCAGGATAATCCTGGCCTCACAAAATGCATTTGGGGGTGTCCCCTCCTCTTCAATTTTTGGAAGAGTTTGAGAAGGATTGGTGTTAATTCTTCTTTAAATATTTGGTGAAATTCACTAGTGAAGCCAGGAAAATGATTTTTTAATAATGCAATATGTATTTCAATATGTACATGTGTAGGCATAATTACACTAGAAGTCATAAGGAAATAAATGCTTGCATCTGTAGGGGAAGTCACCAGGAATATGTGAGTGGCAAATGCAGATTGACACATGTTTGTGTTTTGAGTAGAGACTCAAATACCTCAAGCAGCATTGCTACTGGTGACATTATATCCTGAAATGTTCTTGGTAATGTTTGGGGGAAAAAGTATACTCTTCCCTCAGTTTGTAAGGTATTTGTGTTTCCATAAAGTTTAGGAGTTATTAAATCTTCATTTTAAAAAATTGTGTTATGGGGCCGGCCTGGTGGCGTAGTGGTTAAGTTCGCATGCTCTGCTTCGGTGGCCAGGGGTTTGCAGATTCGGATCCCGGGCGCGGACGAACACACCGCTTGTCAGCCATGCTGAGGTGGCGTCCCATATAAAGTAGAGGAAGATGGGCACGGATGTTAGCCCAGGGCCAATCTTCCTCAGCAAAAAGGAGGAGGATTGGCAACGGATGTTAGCTCAGGGTTAGTCTTTCTCACACACAGACAAAAATTGTGTTATGATGTAGAATGGATTTAGGTTCTAGGCTCAGAAAATTATAAGCAGCATTTTATCTACATGAATGTCCAGTGGGACATTAGGAAGTTATGTAGGGTGAATGACAACTCTGATGTGTGGATTGTCCTGTGTGCTACTGGAAGCCCAGCAGTCCTGACCTGTGCCCTCTCAATGCCAGCAGGGAGCTTCTGTCATTGCCACTAACAAAAAACACCCCAAAGAAAGTTCCAGAAATACCCATAGGTGTGGCTATCCCTACAGTTCCCACAGAGAACCCCTGCCCAATGGTATTTGGTTCTTACTTATTTCTCTAGTTGTATCTCCTACCAGGTCTTCCTCACTCACATGCTCCAAACTCAGCGTCTTCTTTCTTTCTCTTAAAACATTGAGTTTGCCTTTTCTACACCTTGGACTGTTGTGCCACCAAATCTTTGCCTGGCTTGGTTCTTCTTGTTATTCAGGTCTCAGCTCAAATATCACCTCTTCAGAGAAGCACTCCTAGACCATCTCGGCTCCAGTAGCATCCCCATTTCCATCACTATCCTCTTACCCTATGACACCCTCTCTGTAGCACATTTGATAGCACTTCACACTCCCTGAAAAGAAACATGCTTTATTTATTTATATGCTCATTGTCTATTCCCTTTCCCAATAAAATATAAGTCCCAGGAGGGCAGGAACTCTTGTCTGCTACTAGCTATATTCTCAGCACCTAGAAAATTGTCTGGCACATAGTAGGTGCCTAATAAATATATTTCTTAAATAAGCTAGTAACTCCTCCCTTTCTCCCTTCAAGAAAAACTCCAAGCTCTTTAACATGGCATTTGATGTCTCTCAAGATCTTGTCCAGCTTAAATTTCCCCATTCTTTCCTCCTTTCACTCACTACTCCTCCTTTTTACCGTAGTTTTTCCAATATGCCGTGCCATTTAATGTTTCACTTTGTATTTTCACTTTTGTATTTTCTCTGCCTGAAATTCAGCTGAGAAAAGGCTCCTTCAATTTCCTCCTCCCTCCTATCCTATGGAGAGTTGCATACCCTTCCTCTGGATATGGCCCTTCAACTATGCTTATAAAAGGAGATCATCTTTGTTGGTGTGTTTCTTTCTCTCCAACTATACTTTGAGCTTTTTGAGAACAGGGATCACTTCTCAATTATCTTTCTATGCCCAGTGGTCAGTATGACACCTGGCACAGAATAAGTTAGAGAAAGCAATTTCATTATGTCAGAATTTGATTGTCATCTCAACTAGCTGAGAACATTTGGAATCTCAGTCCTGTCACCCATTTCACTGAACATTTTTCCCCAGTATCATATCAACTGTAAATTTGATAAGTATGTCCAAGTAGTAAGACTTCGCTGGGGTACATAAAACCAGGTTAATCCCTTGGAATTGCAATGACAAAATGATTTTAAGATTTTGAGTACGGTGTGCTAGGCACATTTCGAAATATTTTTAAAGTATTTTCACGTTGAAGCCTTCTGCAACTCATTGGTGAGAGTTACTCAGAGTGAACTTTAGAGGTCACAGCTGGTAAGTAAAAGAACATGTTTAACCTTGATGTATCTGATCCCAGAGCCTATGCTTTTAACCACTGTGCTAGGTCTTTTCTATGCTGTTTCTATACATCTGTACTTCTTAGACTCAGTCTTTGAATCTGGCCAAAGTAGAGTTAACAAGGATGTTTTAAACTTAATGCTATTTTCTCAGGATAAAGAAGATTTCAGTCCCTCCTCTCTCCCAAACAAGACCATATTCTTTTGTTAATGATTGCTCTTTCTCCTCCTTTCTCTCTATCAGGAAAGCTGTCTATTATGGGTCATTGTGGATGCAACCAAGTTAATGACAATTGATGTCTGTCCTCTGCTCCTCATATTAGTGGCTCTGTATCAACATCCACTCCCCTTGCAGTGGGCATGCCCCTCTCCATCACTTTGCCCCCATCTGGCAGAGGTTTTGCCTTATCCGGTGAACTTTTAATCACTCTGAATAGCTAATCACCATAATTCCTCTCTGTCCAAAGTTGCAAGTTCATCACGCGAATGGACCGGATGTCCTTGTTAATCACAGTAATTGCTCACCATTCATGAGCTGTGTAAAGTGGTGGTGACTCTCCTCATCACTCAGGTCATTTGCCATCTGATGGAGGCTGGTAGGAGTGTTATGATTCGCTCAACACAGGCTGTGGGACTAGCAGTGGAATGTCCACTAGAACTGCAAGTTTTGGATCTCTATCTAATAATTATTATTTTCATGGGTTGGCAGATGGACTGCCATTCTACTGCCCACATCTCCATCCCCACAGTTTCTGATGCTAAAGCTTCCATAGCAGAGTTTCCTCTCAGGTCTCTCCTTCCTTGTGTCAAATTCTCCATCTTGGCAGCCATGCTACACTCGGTTGGCATTCTCCACTGGCCTTATTGGCCAGGCCATGGACTTTCATCCCAATGTTAACTAAAGGTATTTATCTTATACTGGAATTGTTTTGGTAGCAGTAAACCAGAAACCAATCCATCTGGCTCAGTTTGAGTAGGATTTTTTATAAAGAATGACGGGTATGTCTTTGAACCCAAGTCCTAAAAGTCTGACCATTCTTTAGAAGGGACATAAACTGGACTTGGAAGGCCATTAAATGCCAAGGCAGATGTTTTATTAATCTTGTTCTCTCTCTAGTTCCACATAGACTGCTGTCTACATGTATGCTCCACTATTTTGCTTTTCAGTCTTACTTTGCTTTGCTGGTCACCTCTCTCAGCTTGGTACACGGACCATAAATGGCTTTCCCAAAGTGGCAGCCCTTGTTTACATCCTGAGCAGCATAGGGTTTGCAGTTAACTGAATGTACTTTCTGCATTCCAATTCCATATCCTCATCTCACTCCACTCTAAATTCTCCTCTATTACACACTCCCTCCCCCATCTCTGCTCCCAGATTTGTGTATTAAGTTGTCAGCCAAACAAAGGGGCCCACATTCATCAAAATCTATCCTCTTAGAAGACAGCTGTTTTAAGTTGCCAAGACAAACATTTCTGTTATTATTATAGCATTTCAAAAGTCTTAAAAAATTGCCTGTGTCACAAGCTCATTATTTTAAGCCAGAATGGTTCCACTGAATATTTTTGAAAGCCATCCTTCTTTCTGAATGTTCCTTTCTTCTTCCCTTCTCCCTCCCTACCTATCTTGAGAGAAAGAGAATATGAGTGAAAGAATCCAGCTCAAACAAACAAACATTGGAAGTTCCCTGAAGGAAATCAAAGCCCTGGGAAGCTGTAGTGGATTTTTGCCTCTGCTTAGCATCCAACAAGGCCAACTAGATTCTAATATCGGGGACTAAATATTGAGCTCAGTGATGCCAGCATGAAAATATGATTGGAGCCGATTCTTTGCAGTGTTGTCACCCTGACTGTTGTTCAGTTCCTGCTGCTTGCAGCCTGGCTTCCCTTTTTCTTCTAAGACTGGCTCTTTAGTAGTATCTTTAATTCTTTGAGTGATCCTATATCCCCCCAGTAAATCTGTTTTGCTTAAGTTAGGTAGAGCCAATTTTATTTTTTTGTAAATAAAACAAAGACCCAACTGATACAGAGACTATGTTACAGAAAGTCTTGGTTTCGTAGAGTTTGTGTTGCCTGAGCCTCTGGACACGATTTCTCTGTTACATTCCTGCTGGGGTGCTGGGAATTGAATGGGTAGGGTATAGTGGCTTAGTGCCTTGTTTATTTCAGGTAGAATTAACAGAGTCGGTCATAATGAAATTGGAGCTGTATATGCTCATGGTTGTACAAACTTTGGTCTGGGTTCTGGAGATATGTCTCCCAGGTAAAGTTTAACTAACAATAACTCAAAATCAATCCAATTTGAATATACTGGAACTTGAATCATACAGCTTGGCTCCTTTTCCTTGTTTCATTTCATTAACAAAGACTTATCTGTGGGAATACAGAAATTTATAAGATACAGGATAATATAAGGTAGGAAGAGGATTCTGAAGTAGTTTGGCAGCTGAGTGACAAGATTATAATATTATGTTATATATGTGTTATATATATAACAAGATTTTTGAAACTGAGCTCATTGTAGATGAGAATATCTCTATTTTTATTACAACAAAAATAATGAGTTGAAGTTCATTGATCAGTCTTTTTGAAAGTGCTTCGTAGAAATTATTTTTTCTCCAAAAATAGAGCATATTAACTTTTTCTAATGTGCAGTCTTTTTAAAAAATAGGTACATTTAAAGGATATCTCTCTCTTCTCTTAAATGTCTCATTGTTACTATATTTGATAAGTTGGTTGGGAAAACTTTTATTCTTTTAAGCCCAGCAATATGTGAGAAATACTTTTTATCTAGCCACGGCAGTCTCAGCTTGGCTTTTTTCCTAGACTCCTGATTCTACTTTAAGATGGTGCTCTAGTTTATGGCCAACATGCATGCATATTTCTTACAGATGCGCTCAACTTAGGAGCTTATCAATAGCTGGCTTAGAAGTATGGTAGCTCTAATGGGAAAACCTTGCTTTGCCGAACCATTAATGCTCAAGGTTTAAGTGTAAAAGCCCAGCTGTGCTTAATCCACTCCCTATCACCATTTCCAACTGGAACTTGGAAGATGCTCAAAGTCAGGAGCTAAGCGGAGGCAGGGATCTACTGACTTAAGGGGCTGAAGAGATTTTCTCTGAGCCAGAATTTTTCTCCTCCTGCTATGGGATTTGACACTGAAGTGCAGCATTCCAATCCTGTTTAATACAGGGACTTGGAAAGTATTCACATTCTCTATCTTAGTTCTGTTTCATTCTAAACATGTATGGCAATAAATTCTGTCTGACGGTACCCCAGGCATATTGCCTGATCTCCCTCCTCAAATCATGCTTGATGGCCCAGTTCTCTAGAAGTTTGCATTCAGATCTGTTTCACCTCAAAATGCACTCCTCTGACATGTGTAATCCTCTGTAAGCTTGACTAGAGAGCTTGTTTTCTGTTCTCCCTGGGATTTGTGTGTGTGTGTGTGTGTGTGTGTGTGAGTGACGGGGTAGGGGATGCAATGTACCTTACTTTGAAGATGAGAGTTAGCGAAAAATCGAGGAGACTGAACAATGTTAGGAGGCAGAAATAAAACTAAAGAAAAATGATATCAAGAAACAAGTGGGGAAAATAGACAAATATAAGAAGAGGATAGAAAGGAAAGCAACATTACTTCACTTTTATGGTGAACTGGAGGTCAGATTAAAACAAAAATCTCCACTTGTTTTTAAAACAGACTCATCCTAAAATAGTGAAAATGTTCTGAGGTAAATAAAGGGAACCATGTAAGCCTTCTGTTCCCCTCCTCCTGCCCCATTCCCAGGGTCAGCACTGTTAATGTGATGTAAGTTCTTAAACTCGCCTGTTGGGTGATCTTGGAAAAGCCACTGGACTACTCCAAGCCGTAGTAACCACACCTGTAAAGTAGGGATAACACTAGTTACTTGTCTCATAGCGTTGTTGAGAGGATTAAAAGGTATATGCCATTTGTATGTATGTGTATGGTGCAAAATAAGAGCTCAGTGAATATGAGATATTATCTTTCTAGACACTTGCAAACATATATATGTTTTAACAAATAAAAAAGTAGTTTCACATTATGCATACTGTGATAGAAATTATTATTTTTAACCTACTGATATGCCAGGAACATTTAAAAATTATTTGCATATTATTTTATTTAAATGTGTCAGTATGATCACATCATAGTTAACAATGTTTTTTAGATTCTCCTCTCTTTATGCCTTCTCCATCCATATTACCTGTCTTGAGGAAACCCACATAAAAGTTATTATGTGCGTGTATATATTTTTCTTCATGTTCATATAATCATAGACAAAAGCACATACGCATATTCGTATACAGTTTTTGTCATCGACTTACAAAAGTAAGATTATATTATATGAATGTAATATATTTTTATAAGATTTTCAAATGATAAAACACATTTTCCTAAGCCTTTCTCTGCTAATAGAGACTGGAAAGCTTAAACTTTGAATTCATAGCAGACGTCCTTGCTGCTGGGAATGGGGTAAGCAAGAGTCCCAGTGCTGGTCAGCTCTACCCAAGAAGTCTGTTGCAAGATTTCTAGGAGAGTTTTACTTCCTAATAAATAGGATAAATTTGGTTTTACTAGTTTTTATTCTCCTTCATCCTTCTTGGGAAGTGGAAGTGATACCTGAAATGACAATACCATGTTTGGATCATGATGGGACAACAAAAGCCAGAATGTTAGCAGTGGCACAATAGAAAGAAAGGTAAGATCTGGGTGCCTGATAGCATTTTGAGTGGCTGAATTAGTTCCAGCAACTGCTGACCTCTGGATTTCTAATATAAACCACTATTTGCTTAAGGCTTGATCATCAGGGTTTTCTCTTCTTTAGAGTCAAACACATTCTGAACTGATACACATACTTTTCTGTATTTTGTTTCTGTTATTCAAAGAAATCTTGTTGAAGTTCTAACTGATTGTTTATCATGGCAGTACACTATTTCGTGGTGTGAATTATAACATTCAGCCTTTCTCCAATTGATGGATATTAAATTTATATCTGGTGTTTTTTTTGTCTTTTTTGGCCACTTCAAAAAATGTTGTGTCAAATATTCTTAAAAATATATCTCTATATACTGAGACTTTTATTTTTATGGAATAAATTTCCAGGAGTGAAATTGCTGAGTGTATATATATATATATTTTTAAATTTAATTTTAATAAATATTGCCAGCATATGTTCTAACAAAGCCGGTAATGTGCCAGAATAACCCTGTTCTTCCCACATCCCTACTGGCAATAATTGTTACTGATCTTTTGCCAGTCTGATGTTTATAAAATCATAACTTTTTGTTGGATTAGTTCACATTTTCCTGACTACTAATGATTTTAATCTCTTTTACATATTCTCTTGGCTTTGAATTCCCATTTATAACTTTGCCTATTTTTCTCTGGGGGAGTTTCCTTCTTTTCAATTTATGAGATTTTTTTAATATCATAGGTACTAAATTTCCATCCTCAGCATTGGAATTATTATATTTTGCTATAAATAGTTAAACTTTTATATGGCTAATTACAGTTTTTAAAACACCATATTTTCTAGTCTTGGATAAGAGAACCTGCTTTGCCGTGAAATTATACATGAAGTCATCTAATTTTTCTTGCAGAATATCTATTTTCTTTCTTTTTCCCCCCTCTATTCTATCTTTATATTTGTATTAACTAAGTTAAGGGTTCAATTTTTTTTCATCCTGATGGATGCCAACTGTGCCAATGCCATTTAAAAAAAAATCCATCTTTCCCACTCTGAAAGAAATATCAATTTGTCATACATTGCATTCTTATATATATTATTTCTTGAGTCAACTCTGGTAATTTATATTGGCTAGGAAATTATCCATTCCCTCTAGGTTTTCAAATTTATTGCCATATATTTGCCTGTAAATGTTTTCTATTGGAATTCTTTTTCTCTCTCTTGTTTCTCTGATTGGGTTTCCTCTTTAATTCCTAATCACTTATGTATATGTGCATATTTTTTCCTGAGATTTGCTTATTTATTTTTCCTACAAATGTTTGTTTTCATTAAGTTCTTTCATCCATATAAATTTCAGCTTTCTAGTTTATGTTGTTATTTTTTTACTTTTTCAAAGATAAATTCTAAGTTCCTTTGTTTTTCTTCTTTCTTCTTTAATGATGAAGGCATTAAAGATATGTATTTTCTTAATAGAGTTTTTAATTTGTGCTTGAGGTTTTAGTGTAAAGTTTCTTTTTTAGTTTATAATTTTCTTTTGGTCTAAGGGTTAACTAGCAATTTGTCATATTATTATTTATCAAAGTATATAGCCTGTGAAATATATGGGTTTTATTTAATTATATAGTTATTTTGGAATTAAAATATTTCTCTGTGGAAAGCACAAATTTGGTTTTTGAAAATGTTTTATAGCATTTAAAAATGTATACTTATTCCCTATTCAAGAGATGGAAGGTTCTCTGTATATCTTAAACCATTGTTATTCATGTTTTAAAACTTGATTTAGATCTGTTACAGTAAAATGCACATATTTACAATGTACAATTTGATGAGTTTTGACAGATGAATATACATACCACCACCACCACCACCACACTGAAAATACTGACCATTTCCATCACTCCTGAAAGTTTTCTTCCTTTGGAATTTATCTTTCTCTCTACTCCCATCCACAACTACTACTCTGCTTTCTGTCACTAGAACTGTATAAAAATAAAATTTTATATAAATGAAATAATAGAGTGTATACTCTTTAAAAAAAATCTAGATTCTTCCATGTGGAATAATAAATTTGAAGTTCATTTGTGTTGTTATTTGTGTCAATTGTTTGTTACTTTTTATTGTTGAGGAATATTCCATTGCATGGAAATAGCACATTTTATTTATCTTATCTGTTGAAAGACATTTTGGTTGTCTCCATTTTTTGGTAATTACAAATTATGTACATGATTTCTGTAAGCATATTTTCACTTCTCCTAGGTAAATATCTGGGAGTAGAATGGGTGGGGTGTAAGGTAGGTTTATATTTAACTTTTTAAGAGACTGCCAAACTAATACCCAAAGTGGTTGTACCATTTCACCATTTCACTGCTAGCTGTGTTGTGAGAGTTCCATTGGTTCCACATCCTCCCCAACACTTGGTATTGTCAGGTTTTTTAAATTTTAGCTATTATTATGGTTATGTAATACTATCTCATGGTTATTTCCATTTCCTTCTTGATCAATGATGTTAAACTTCTTCTCATGAACTTTTTGGCCATATATATATATATATATATATATATATATATATATATTTGGAAGTATTTGTTCAAATATTTGCCCACTTATTATTGGGTTGTTTTAGTATAAAACAAAATATTTTGTCATATTATTAAAACATCAGAGCTCTTTCTATATTCTTATTCAAGTCCTTTGCCTGAAATATATGTAGAGAATATATTCTCCAAGTCTGTGTGTTGACGTTTTGTTTTTTTAATGGCAAATTTCAAAGAACCAAAGTTTCTAATTTTAATAAAGCCCAATATATCAATTTTTCTTTTTATAGGTTATGCATTTCATGTTTTATCTAGGAAAACTTTACCTACCCGAAAGGGACAGGTTTTCTTCCATGTTTCCGTTTAGAAGTCTTGCAGTTTTAGCTTTTACCTTTAGTTCTACAATCTGTTTCAAGTTAATTATTTTGTATGGTGTCAAGTAATGGTTGATTTGTTTTTTCTATATGGATATACAGTTATTTCAGTTGTTGAAAAGTTTATCATTTCTCCATTTAGTTGTCTTGGACACTTTTGTCAAAAAAGTGCTCACTTCCCATGCCAGCCATCTCCAATCAGGGCATACCTACAGCCTTACCTTGTTCCCACTATAAAGCTTTCCAGCTCCCTTGCCTGCCTTTGAGTCTCTGTCAAATACAGATGTTGGTGGCTGACTCGAGCAAGCTCTGAGTGAAGAGGCATTGCTTGTTTTCATTTGGGTGGTCTTCTCTCATTTCCACATAACTCTTGAAATCAGAGTGTAAGTCTTCCAACTTTGATCTTATTAAATTTTGCACTGATTGTTCTAAAGTGTTTGTACTTCTATATAAATTTTAGAATCAGCTTTTGAATTTCTTCAAAAAGCCTTTTGGAATTTTGATTGGGAATGCATTGAATTTATAGATCTTCTGTCTTTTGTTTTATTTTTATTTTGCTCTATTCTCGCTGTTCTTTTTTCTGGAGCTCCTTTTATTTGTATTGGTAAATAAAATGGCAAGCAATAGGATATATTGGAGTATATGAGGAAGCCATTTGGTGTAAAACTAATTTGGCCTGACCTTGTTTTTCAAAAGGGGCTAACTTGGCCTTCGAACATGCGTTGTATATCTGCTTTGAGCATTTACCATGTCCCAGAGACAAGAACAAATGCCCTTAAGATAATTATGCAACTTTCCCCACATTGGGATTTCCTTAAGGATAAGCATTTCTCCCTAGGTGAGGATTTGATTGCTGTGCTCATCCTGTGACCACCCAACTCGAGACAACAGACCTGCTACCTGCTATGCCCATCAATTGCTGTGCCGACAGGGCAATCTTGTGACTATTGTAAAAAGGACATTCCAATCATATGTGATATATGCTCTTTGATGGTATATAACTACTCTGTACACCCCACTTCTTTGGTGTCCTTCCTTGGGGAAGGAAGGCCCCTGGCTATACGGTCCTCAAATTTGGCTCATAATAAACTCACCCCAATTTTGACTTATAGATTGGCTATGGATTATTTGCATCAACAGTATGCTACATCTTTCATTTTCATCTTTGAATTCATCGTCATCTTTTTCCCTCAAGATTGTTATCTTTTTATGTATTTCTTCATATTCAGATTTTTTTTCAGGCCACTAAATCAGGTCTAAACAGAGAACTTGAACATCATTTCCCTGAATTCATCTACAAAACAGTTTAGTTGGAAACCCTATCTTTTATCTCTAAAGTTTGGGGGGACAGGTGAGTGGGAAGGGTGAGGGAGTGCGTGCAGAAGTCTCTAAGTTCTCTTTATTTTTCTTTTCAAATTGTTATCTGTCTCTTCCAGAATCTCTCAAAGGCCGGTTTTTTGACTGATCTTTCTCTCTTGGGCTGCTCTGTCCCTTGAGGCATCATTCACTGGGACTAAATCTCCCTGCTCCCCTGTCTCCTGTACTCTTCCAGTCTGAAGGGTGGGAGTACTTCCCTCACCTCTTAAAATTCCTTCTAGATATTTGGGGGCCTGGGAGATCTGGCACACACTGGGACCTCTATTGATCTGTCCCCTGGATCCATTGGTCTTTTCAGGCCAAATATTCCCAAGATCCACATTTTTGGGGAGGGATCCTTACTGCAGGCTTTCTGATAGGGGTCTCAATATGTCTTCCCAGTCCATGAGAAAAAAAGCCTCACACTGGTTCTCTTCCCCAGGTCTCCCACAACTTTTCACTCAACCATCAGAAGCCCTAGGCTTTAATTTGAAAGAGTTAGAAAGATATGAATTGAGATGAAGAGTAAAGGCATTGCATTCAAGTCACTATTCTTCTGGAATCCCCTCTGGGCATCTTTCCAGGTCAGTACTTCGAGAACTATCTCTTTTTGAGTGCTACAGAGAAAGAGAGTCAATTTTGGATTGGAATGTAACTTAAAGGTCATCTGGTCCACTGCCTCCTCTGATGAGTCCATTTCCTATAAACCATCTTTGACAGGAAGTACGGATCTGCTTAAAGATCTCCAGGGATTCTGAGCTTGCAACCTCTGTTAGAGTATCCTTTCTCAAACTAAACTCAAATCTGTCTTTCTTTACATTCTATTCTCTTCTTTTTCCTTCCATTGGGATCCTGCAGAGGTTGCCCATATCTTACCAAGAGCTGAATTACCTGATTTTCCTCCTCTTTGATCAACTTCCTGTTCATTACCATTGCTACAGGTTCAAGAGGAGGAAAAGAACATTTGTAAACTAACCAGATTTACTACTCCTTGGACTCTTGTATAAGTTTTGATAAGGGAGGAGATTGAAGCAACACACTAAAACGAAAATTTTAGATTCATCTTTTCTTCCTGGATTACGTTGACCCATTTTATTGTCCATCTTTCTCTCCACTTAAAGTATTAGTTTTTTTTTCCAACATGAAATGAGCTTTGCAGTATTTTCTGATTTTGAAAATGATTCAGGCTTATTAGAAAATGAAATAAACAGAAAAAATATAAATAAGAAACTTAAAGAAAATACTCCAAATCTCAACATCCCCAAATGATCCTTTCTCTAAATATTTCTCTGGGTGCTCATAATTTTATATGTTATCATATTAAACATGTTGCTTTTTAATCTCCCTTTTCACTTAACAAGATGACATGAATTTAGATCTATAGCATTTTTAGTGGCTGTCTACAATTCCTTTGTGTAGGTAAACTATAATTTACATAACCAATACCCTATGGTGGATATTTTAGGTTGTTTTTAATGTTGTTAATTCACTCTCTAAAGACCAAATAATGCTTCTCTGAACCTCTGTGTACACTTGTCTGATTATCTCCTTAAATTACTGGCACTGAGAATCACAAGGTTACAGAGCAGACCTCTTCTTCCAGAAAGGTAGTAGTAATTTACATGCACCCAAACTGCCTACATTAGGCATTGCCAATCTGTTTTAGACTGGCCAATCAGAAGACTAAAAAATTACCTCTCCTTTTTTAAGTCTTAAATACTTTTTTCTAATGGCTACAGTTTTTTTATTCATCCAGATAAAATTTAGGAGAACTTTGCCAAGTACTGGAAACACCAATTGGGACTAATACAGTATAATAACATATGGGGGGTTAATTAGTTTTCTTCATATAGATCTTCAAAATTTTACTTCTAGTTTTTTTTTTTTTTTTGTATATGGGATGCCACCACAGCATGGCTTGATGAGTGGTGTGTAGGTCTGCACCCGGGATCCAAACCTGTGAACCCCGGGCTGCCAAAGTGGAGCACACAAACTTAACCACTACACCACTGGGCCAGCCCCTCTAGGTATTTTTATATATGTTGTAGTTGTTATTGTGAATGGAGTCTTTTCCCACTATATATAATGTTTCTTTGGCAAGAGAAAACTTATCTTTCTTATAATTCTAAAAAATATGTGCCTTTGTAGAAAATTTGAAAAGTATAGAAAGTATAAAGAAGAAAACTGCTCATAATCTCACTGCTTACAGAAAAATCTGTCATTATTTTGGTATATTTCATTCTGATCCTGTTTCTTTTTCTCCTTATGTATCCACATATAATTTTATTTTCTAATCTTCTATTTTACATTATAGCATAAAGATTTTCCTCTGAGTCTCATAAACGTTTTGGAGAAATATTTAATTTTGATAGTAATTCTCATCAAATAAATGTAATTCATGGCATAAATTTTATATTAATCTTTCAGAGCTCAATAGATAACTTTTATTCCTTGACATTAAAGATAATGTTTTATATTTCTTATTGTGTTGATCCCAAGGCTGGAACAGATACATAATAAGAACTATATAGTATACTATTACTTATAATGAAAAAGAAACTTCTGGCTCTACCTTCAGTTTCAACAGTAGTGGGCTGTATTGTCTGTAACAAGTTGTCTCCTCTCCCTGGCCCTCAATTGTCTTATCTGTAAAAGAGTGAATTGGATGATTTCTCCTCCTCTTCCTCCTTCATTGCTGTCAATATCATTGTTTATTAGTATTTAAAACATACAGTCATTGCACCAAGTACAATACTTGCATTATCTTAATTATTATTATTATTATTTTCTTTGATGAGGAAGATTAGCCCTGAGCTAACATCTGTTGTCAGTCTTCCTCTATTTTGTATGTGTGATGCCGCCACAGCATGGCTGATGCATGGAGCAGGTCCATGCCCGGGATCTGAATCCACAAACCCCACACTGCCAAAGTGGAGCATGCAGAACTTTAACCACTTAGCCATGGGGCCAGCCCGCTATCTTAGTTATTATTAAGCACAAACTGTATAGATGAGGAGAGAGATGCCCCAAAAGTCTATGGTCACGCAACTAGTAAATTCATCAACATGAATTTATCTGTCCTATAAAGTCACACTCCTAACTACTATGTGCTGTTGTGATGCCAAGGTTCCTTCTGATGCTAATGGCTTAGAAAATTGTGGCCTAGATTAGAATTTGATATCTCTTCTAACACTTTGTCCTGTTTCTATGATTGACAAGAATGGACCATAAGTAAACAACAGGGTCAAAAGTCTACTCCTGGTTTTCTATTACTATTACCAAGTGATGCTTACTTTATTTTCAGAGTTTAGTCTGTGGACAGCATCAGTCTTTCTGGAGGGCCATTGGATTCTTTCAGAGAATCACGAGATGGAATCAACGATCTCATGAGATTCCTATGATTGTAGAGTTTTTTGACTGTGAGGTTTAGGAAAAGTGTTTCCTCTACCCTCTTGGGTTTGTGGCTGGAGTCTGCCAATTAAATTGACAAAAGAAAGATTAGCAGGAGAAAAGGCGTAGACATTTTTACTGATGTTAATATTTTTAATTTTATGTGCATGGGGACTTGACAGAAAGGAAGTAAAAGCTCAAACAAGTGGCTAGACAAGTGGGCTTATTAACCATTTTAACAAAGGGCAATAAATTATGGAGATGTGACCAGACAAAGGAAAGGGGGTTTGGGCTTTTAGGAGTGACAAATTGTGGGAAGGTGACTAGGAAATATATGGGGAAACTAATGATAGATAGGGGCTCTGTAGTAAGGTTTGCTTGCGCAGACTCATCTTGGTGCCATCTCTGTCTCTGGGGATAAGGATTTTTCTCCTCTTCCTGGTATGAGAGAAGGAGGACACCTTCACAAGGGAGATTTATGCCCTGCTTTTAGGCGGATAGAGGGGAGGGCAGAGAGCTCTTCCTGTGTCTGCTTTTTCTCAATTGCCTTCAGCTCAAAATAATCCTCATGCCAAAGGGGCTTTTTTTTTTTTTTTTTTGCTGAGGAAGATTAGCCCTGAGCTAACATCTGTGCCCCATGGCCAGCCCCCAAAGTAGCATATTTTGAAGGTTGCATATTCTGATCTTCTTTAGAGGGAACATGGATTCCTAGAATCTAAATGTGGGAAAGCCTTTAACATTCATTCCATCCAAACTTCCATCTGATTCCTGAATGCTCCCCACAACTACCCACCTCTCTACCTTTTCTCTTTGTTTTCCGTATTTTCTTGCCTCCATCCTTCTCTTGTTCTCTTTTACTTCCCTCATTGTCGTTTTCCTTCTTTCCTCTTTAATGCTTGGTGAATGCATCTAATTCTCAGATACATCTTTTCACCTCTTGGCTGGTTGTCTTCTAAGCCCTTGGAGGAAATGGTTGATATCACTTATCTTTCTATTGTTTTTTTGTCAGGCAGCTCTGCCTGGGAGCCCGGCTACATTTTACAATATTAATGATGTGCTGTAAGAACCTAACATAACATTTTATAACCCTATAACAAATCTTATTATCAGATGACAACGGGGTACAGTACATTAAATATTCATAATCCTTGGTTTACTTTAAAACTTTAACAGGGGATAAGGCACAGAGGCTGCTTCAGACTAATTACTGTTCTAAATATATAGCTCAGTTTTCAATATTTAATATGGGCCTCATAAAACAGTGATTGAAAACAATGCAGTGTATCAATCAGATGCCCTGCTGACATGCACCATGAAAAAATACCCTGTTATTTTATAGACAATGCTATTAAATTTCTGCAACAGTGGCAGCAGTAACTCAGAAGGTACACAGTTGTTCTCCCACTAGTTGGCTAGCATCTCTTGAATTACTCAAGTTAAAGATAGCACTTCTGCCTTCAGCATCTGGGGGCTAGACTTTTGCCAGAATGTCTGGGTTCTTATATGACTTGACATTGCTAAGTAAAAATGTTTCCCCAGAGGCTGTGTTGTGGGAGCAGGGAAAGAAAGAACAATACCATTATCATCACTGTCCAACATTACCAGTTATTGATTGTGGAGATCAGATATGGCATAAGGAGAATACAAAAGCCCTGGCTCTAACACTTACTGTGCTCCCTCAGGGAGGTTATTTGGTCACTCTGTGGGATATGGTGGATGTAAAAAGGGAACCTATAAGGTGAGAGTCTAACGGATCCTCTGACCACACTTAATTGCAACTCCCACAGGCTATACCCACTATGTGAGAGAGAACAAGAACTAGGAAAGCTCTTTTGAGGAATTACAGTCAGGGATTGAATCTTCTGAGTGTTCCAGGGAGTCTTAAACCTTGAACTTGTTTAAAGATGTCCCTGGACTCATAGTATTCCCCCGGTGCATGGCAGAGCAAGACACTTTTTCAAATACAATGTTCCATGCAGTCAAATATGCAAGCACATGAGAGCATTAAGCTCTATGAATAAAAATAAGCAGAGAGAGCTGAAATAAGCCCACAAACACTTCAAACATTGGTGTTAACAGAGACAGATATAAAAAGAACACTGCTGATTATATTTAAAGAAGTATAATACAAAATTGAAGTGATTTGCAAGGAACAAAAGACTGTCAGAAGTAATTTAGTAAATTTGAAAATGAACCAAACAGAACTTCTAGAAACAATTTACCTTTGATTTAAAAAAATTTACTATTAAAATAACTAAAATTTAAAACTAAGTGGTTGGAGTTAATAGCAGATCAGATATGGTTGATGATAGAATTAATGAACTGGAAGACTGGTCAGAGGAAGTTACCAGTGGTGTAGACAGAGAAAAAATATAGAAAATAGAGAAGAGAGGTAAAAGATGCAGATACAGTGAGAGGACTTAACCTATGTTTAATTGGAGTGCCAAAAGGAATGGAGCAAGAGAAAATAGCAGTCAGGACAATATTACAAAGGATAATGTGGTGATTTTGAAATATGTCCATATTTGACCTTCCTTCCTTTACTAGATGAAGACTAATCCACCTCTTCATTGCATGTGGGCTAGACTTAGTGACTTGCTTCTAATGAATAGAATGTGGCATAAATGATGCTGTGTGACCTCCAAAACTAAGTCATTAAAAGAGTAGCTTTGGGGGCCAGGCTGCTGGTGGAGTGGTTAAGCTCAGATGCTCTGATTTGGTGGCCCAGGGTTCATGGGTTCGGATCCCAGGTGTGGACCTACCACCGCTCATCAAGTCATGCTATGGCGGCCTCCCTTATATGCCTTTTCCAAAATAGAGGAAGATTGGCACAGATGTTAGCTCAGGGCCAATCTTCCTGACCAAAAAAAAAAGAGTAGCTTCTCTCTAGCTCTCTTTCTCCTGGATTGCTTATTCTGTAAGAAGCCACCACATCATGAGGACACCATGCCATGTGGAGAGGTCCATGTGAAGAGAACTGAGGCTTTCTGCCAACAGCCAGTACCAACTTACTATCAATGTGAATTAGACACTTGGGGATTGAATCCTCCAGCCCCAGTCAAGCCTTTAGTTGGCTGAAGCCTCAGCTGATGTGGAAAGCAATCTTATGAGAAATCCTGAACCATAACTGCTCGGCAAAGCCACCCTTAAGTTTCCTTCCCACAGAAATTGTGAGACATGAATGTTTATTGTTTTAGCAACTAATTAGTGGTGAATTTTGTGTGCAGTAATAGATAACTAGCAGAGATAATGATTCAGAAGTTTTAAGCACCAATCACAGGTATCAGTTAACAGATTTGAGATACCCAAAAACTTTCAAGCATGATAAATAAAAAGAAGCAAATTATAGTAAAAATGGAGAGATTCAAAGAAAAAGAGAATCTTCAAAGAAGTCAGAGAAAATAATTACCTTCAAAGGGAATGGCTGCTAGGCTAGGAGTCAGCAAACTTTCTCTAAAAAGGGCCAAAAAGTAGTTGCTTTGGGCTTTGAGGGCCATGTGGTCTTTGTCACAACTACTCAACTCTGCCATTATAGTGTGAGGACAGCCATAGGTGACATGTAATGAATGGGCGTGGCTGTGTTACAGTAAAGCTTTATTGATGAAAACAGGCTGTGGGCTGGATTTGTCCGTGGAATATGGTTTGCTGACCCCGGTGCTAGAGTGAATGCCAACTTCTTGATCACAAAAGAGAAGCTGGAAGCCAGTGGGGAAATATCTTCCATGTAATAAAGGAAAATAATTGGTAGTCCAGATTTCTATGTTAAAAGAAAAAAATCTTTTAAAAATGGAAGCAACATAAAAAAATTTTCACATGATCAAAAATTGAATCAGTTTGCTACTAGCAGGGCTTCTCTAAAGGAAATTCTAAAGGAGAAACTTTAATAGAAGGAAAGGGTCTCTGATGGAAAGTCTGAGATGCAAGAAGAAATAAACAATAAAGAGAACAAATATAAATGAACTTTACAAAAATAATGGTAATATATCGTGAAATTAAAAAAAATAACAATTAATTGCAAAACAAATGCATGTAAGTTAAGATGGTATTAAATAAGCTACCTGAATTGTCTGTAAGGAAGAATAAAGAAATTGTTTTATGTTAGATTTAATAAGTTTAAGGTTCATGTGGTAATTCCTAATGTAGCCATTAAAAAAAGAAACCAAGTGTATAATCTCCAAAACTTTTTGAGGTTTAAAAAAATAGAATGATAAAAATTACTTCAAAAGAATGCAAAAATGGAGAGAAAAAGAAAGTAGAACAGGTGGGACAAAGAGAAAGCACAAAATGAGTCAGTTGATCAAAGCTAAATATATCATTAATTACATAAATGTAAGGGGACTGAAAACTCCAAGTAATAGAAATGAATTGTCAGTCAGGATTAAAAGAAATTTCAATATATACTATTTGTAAGGGAGAGAGCTAAAACATAAGAATACAGAAAAAAATGGAAAGTAAACGGATATACTGTGCTAATATAAATTTAAAAAAAAGCTGGTGTAGCCATATTACTATCAGACAAACTAGAATTTAAGGCATAAAAGCATCATTAGAGATAAAGTCACTTCATAATGGTAAAAGATATCAGAGATATATTCAGCAGAAAGATATATTTGCATGCTTCTAAATAATATGGCCTCAAAATATCTAAAGCAAAAAAATGACAGACTATAAGGAGAAATGAACAAATCTACAATGTAAAAAATTTTAAGGAACGCTTTTTCATAACTGATGGCACAAACAGACAAAAAAGTTGAGGCAAAAAGAGTACAATTGAAGAATGCAATAAATAGCAATATCCAAAGCAAGTAGAAGGAAGAAAATAGAAACTAATGAAATTGAAAACACAATAGTGAGACAATTGTGAGACAATTAGTGGAAATCAACAAAGATAAAATTTGCTTCTTGAAAAAAAAAAATGAGAGATTTACCTCTGGTAAAACTGATCAAGAAAAGAGAAAGAGGACACAAATAGCTAATATGAGAAATAAACAAGACATCATTATAGACCCTTCAGATACTTTTAAAGGACAGCAAAGATATGACGATTTTATGCCAAAAAATTTGAAAATTTAGAATAGATGGACAAATTCCTAGGCAAATATAATTCAATGAAACTGGTACAAGAAGATATCGAAAACCTGAAAATCCTATAAGAAGTAACGAAATTAAATCCGTTTTTCAAAACCTCCCCTCAAAGAAACCTCCAAACCCTGATAGCTTCATTAGTGAATACTATCCGTTTCAACCAGAAATACTTCTAGCTTGACACCAAGTCTTCCAGAGAATAGAAAAAGACAGTATATTCTTCAATTCATTTTATGAGGGTAGCATATGACAGTAAGAGAAGCAGAGCAATCTCGGTTATAACAATGAATGCAAAAATCTCAAGCAAAATATCAGCAGGTTGAATCAAGCATTATATAAAAAGATGAGAATCATTATATATTTATATATTATATAAAAACCAAGTTGTGTTTATTCAGGGAACATTAGTCTCAGTAGATGCAGAAAAAAGTGGTAAAATTTAGTATTCATACATAGTGAAAACTCTTACCAAATAAAAAAATAGAGACTTCCTTAATTTGATATGTTGAAATATTGAGACTTTTCCTTTGATATTGGCTACATGATGAGAATGTCCATTATAAGCACTTAGATTCTTCACTGAACTAGAGATAGAACTACCATATGATCCAGCAATCCCACTTCTGGGTATATATCCAAAGGAAATAAAAACAGAATATCGAAGAGATATCTGTACCCCCATGTTCACTGCAGTATTATTCACAATAGCCAAGATATGGAAACAGCCTGTCTATCCACAGACGAATGGATAGAGAAGATCTGGTATGTATGTGTATTTATATATATATGAATATTATTCAGTCACCAGAAAGAATAAAATCCTGCCATTTATGACAACATGGATGGACCTTGATGGTATTATGCTAAGTGAAATAAGCCAGACAGAGAAAGGCAAATACTGTATAAAATCACTTATATGTGGAATCTGAAAAAAAAGTCATACTCATAGAAACAAAGAGTAGAAAAGTGGTTGCTAGGAGTTGAGGAGTGGGGGACATAGGGAGATATAGACGGGCACAGTCGTTCAGCTATAAGATGAATACGGTCTGAGGATCTAGTGTAAAGCATAGTGACTATAGTTGATAACTGTATTATATAACTGAAATTTGCTAAGAGAGTAGAACTTAAAAGTTCTCACCAAAAAAAAAAAAAAATATATATATATATATATATATATGAGAGGTGATGGATATGATAATTAACTAGCTAGGGGAATCCTTTCACAATGTATACATATATCACGTCATCATGATGTACACTTTATATGTCTTACAATTTTATTTATCAATTATACTTCAATAAAATGAAAAAAAGGTAGATCACATTTCACTATTTACCTGAAAAGCCAATTTTATGTATTTGTGTCTCCTGTCATCACAGTACCAAGATATTCAAAACACATTAAAGTAAATGTATCCATCTAAGCAAAAAAAAAATAGAGTATCTCCTGAAGTCTTCCTTTTCCCAAGCTATCATTTAATGCACACTAATTATATAACTTTCTTTCAAGGGGACCTAATGTCATTTGTTCATTTGAAAATAGAACGTGGTTTTCCAGGAAAAGTAGACTCTTTTTTTGTTTTTAATAAAAATGGCCCTTGATTTACTGATAATCTCTTGTAAAAAAAAAAAAAGGCATGAAGAAAGGAAGAAATAAGATTTCATTACAGTCGTGTGCTGCTTAATGACGGGGATATGTTCTGAGAAATGTGTCGTCAGGAGATTTCATCATTGTGAGAACATCACAGAGTGTACTTACACAACCTAGATGGTACAGCCTACTACACACCTAGGCTGTATGGTACTAATCTTCTGGGGCCACTGTCGTATACGTGGTCCATCACTGACCGAAATGTCGTTATGCAATGCATGACTGTAGTTGATACAGAAAATTTAAAATTATAGCAAATTGTCAGAGGCAATAAATAAGTTTAGCAAGATTGCTGGAAATGAAGTCAATGTATTACAACACCCCACCATAATGTTATAAGTGGGGTCCAAAAATTCAATCACTAAACTGTGAGGGTTCATTTCTGGTGAGGTTAATGTAAAGTAAAATATTTCAGGTTATCTGTATTGACACACGCAGTACGAAATAAAAATGATGAAACTTATGCTGTACCCAGTTGACTATATACTGACCTGAGGAAGTCCCGCATGGCCACAGAGCTAAGGCAGACACTTTCTATGTCCTTCCCGCCCCCAGAAGACACAGACTTCAGCCCATATGCCTATGAGAATGGAGGCCAGACAGAGGATTCAAACACCAACTGCTTTATATCCAAATTTGCATTATTACAGAGTATGTTAGAGTTTTACCGTAGAAATCCAGTTGTAGTTCCATAAACCAGAAACAAACAGAAAATGAAATAAAAAACATATTTTCTATTATAGGAGCAAGTATAATATCAAGGAATATATAAATAGGAATAAATCTACTGGAAGATGTGCAAAACCTCTATGGGGAAAAACTACACTGTTGGATTTAGAGGCAAGATTCCGAATAATAAGCTTACGGCAAGTCAGCTAATTAAGAGGGTTGGATGAGCAGAACCACAGAGCGACAGCTGTATTGGGGGTGCTTTTACAGAATGCCAAAACGCTGGTACTCACTGTGTGGCCAACCTGGAGGACAGATGTGAGCTGAAAGGCCATGCTTGGCCAATGAAGTCCAGCCAGAAGGAAAGATCTGGATGTCAGCTAGGCCCTGACAACTACAGATGCTTAATCAGATGGCACCTACACCAGGAGGACCCAGGAATGCCACCATTAGCCAGTGCCTGACTCCACGTCTTCCCAGGCAGGGGTCAAGGAGAGGGCCAGGTCCGAACTCTGCCATGCACTTGCTTCTGAGAAGACTCTCTGAGGCATTATCCTGAAGCCAAGGTTTTGAGGTTAAAATAACTGATACTCAGTTTCACCTGTACTGATGCTGGATAGGAAGTGGTAGAGTGAAGGCCAGAGAAGCAAGTAGAGTCAGGCTCACACAGCGCTGGAAGTGGGTGCGAGTCTACCACCAGGCAGGTTATGCCTCTTCCAGTGCTCAGAGGAGTCATGTTGCATTTGGGGAAAAAACGTTCCTCAGTCTTGCACACTGGGGAATTAATTAAAGCCACAAAATTCAAAAGCTTTTTGAGAGTAAAACAACAGCAAAAAAAATCATTGACAATGTTGGTGAATTCAGGACTCTCAGACTTGTGAAACTTCCTTGCTTTGTTGAATTATATTTGGAGCAAGACTGCTATAAACCAGACACACGGACAAGTAAGCAAGCACACAAACGACTGTCTTTTCTCCATTCATGAAAATTTCAAACTGGCACTTTGGCCAGCAGAAACAGGTTAGCCCTCATTAAAAAGTGGAATGGGCTGTTTTGGAAAGCATGTGGTTGAGATCACTGGGGCTATTCGTGCTGAAATGGAATAGTTAGTTTTCTGGAATGTTAGATAAGGGATTCACACCCTAGGGTTGAGCTACACAACGTAGGTGTTTCCTCCTAACACTATGGTTAGGGTCCCTTGTTTTACAGAGGTGGAAACTGAGGCACACAGAGGGAAAGGAAATTGGCTAAGGTCATCCAGGGAATGAGTGCTAGACTAGAATGATCTTCATCTAATGTCAAATAGTACACACACATGATTTCCTGACTAAGCACCTTCAGAAATAATCCTAAATCCTACCTAGGGAATCCTGAAAGGAAAAAGTCTGTGTTTCACTCATTAAAATGATCAAGAAAGATGCAATCAGACAATAGAATCCAAACCCATTTAAAATATAAAATGCTGTCTCAAATAATGACATATTTTGAGTTTTTGGACACATCTTGAAAGAGTTCTAAAAGTTTTGGCAATTTCATTCAATTGATAATTTCCTGAAACTTTGACTTAAAAATTGAAGCAAAAACAGACTTCAGTCCTAACCCCTGTGCTGTTTTAAGCTTACAGCTCTGTTACAACTCCTTTTGGCAATGAGTCACTGAACAGGGCATTCCTAGGGCATTTCTAATATCCTTTAATTAAGGTTCACAAGGTTTTGTATGATATAATACTGAGGAAATGAATTATTTCCAGGTATTCCTTTGCCACACACTCCTGTCATTGGAGGATATGCACTCCTGTCCCCTGAGTACCAGCTGCCTTCTTATCTGAAACGGTGTCTACCTTCCACTCTCACTGAACTTGTGTTTTAGCCCAAGTTTCCCTAAACCAAAGCCTGAGACAAAGGCTTCTGTGAGAGCAGTTTATTTGGGAAGTGTTCTCAGTTATCAGGAATGATAATTAGGGTGACTAGGTGCTGTGAACTAAATGTGTTCCTCAAAATTCATATGTTGAAGTCTAATCCCCAATGCGATGGTGTTGGAGGTGGGGTCTTTGGGAGGTAATTAGATCATGAGGGTGGAGCCTTCATGAATGGATTGGTGCCCTTGTAAGAAGACACACTGGAGAGCTTGTGTTCTCTTTCTCTCTCTCTCTTTTTTTCTACTATGTGAGGACACAGTGAGAAAACAGCTGTCTACAAGCCAGGAAGCGATCCGTCATTAGACATCAGATAGGTTGGCATCCTGATCTTGAACTTTCCGGCCTCCAGAACCGTGAGAAGTAAATGTTTATTGTTCAAGCCACCCAGTCCGTGGTATTTTTGTTATAGCAGCCTGACAGTCTAAGACACAGGGGAAGGAGGAAGAGAAATATGAGGATATGTCGTTGAGCTGGCCACCATTCCAGGAGGCTGTTGCTGGATATTGTGGGGCATTTTGAGAAGTCATATGAAGTTGTCTTAGAAGTGTACATGTGGAGGTAGTAAAGAGGGTACGCATTTACCCATCAACTCCTATCCTCTTTAATCAAAGTTTATCCCGGGGAGTATTAACTCCCCTGCACTCCTGGGTTGTGCTGTGTGAATGTCAAGCCCCAGAGCAGGACCCGCACAGAGCTGACTGAAGCCTGCACAGAACTGGTCACCACCAAGGGATCTGCAGTGTTGCACATGAGGGGCCCACTATACCCTCCTTCAGAATTGAGATCAAGCCTTACTCCTAAGCCCACTTCCCCTGACTGCTTCATTCCACTGTCTGCCTTTTTAGCACAAACCATTCACATGGGCACCTGTTTCTTTGCTGTGTGAGTTACCTTTTCATAGGTTTATATCCTGGTGCCAGAGTGGTCAAGGACACTTCAGGTCTGTGTGCCTGAGATCCTGGGCCTTCTCAATGCCTCGGTTTCTCCTCCTGTATAGTGATGGGGTTGGATTAGCCCAGTGCTACAAACTCAGATGTCAATAGGGACCAAACGGGTGAATCGTTACTAAAGCAGGCCAGGTTTGTTTAGAAATGATGCCTGTCTTAAAATGTATTCTTTCCACAAAAAATATGCTTTGTTTGGATGTTAAATACATGGAAATTGCCCTCACATCTGAAAATAAATTTGTTCTCTCTCATCTTTCTTGAAAAAACAAGCTCTCCCAGTCTATCTTGTATTCTACTTTGATAGAAACGTGTTTATAGTAAATAATACAACACAGCCTCAATGGTAAGTGGAGGCTCTCCCTCGGCCCTGATGTTGAGGAGACTTCAGAGGTGATGGCGAACCCTTGAAGGGGCAGCCAATACTCAGATTGTTGCCATAGGTCCCAGGGTTGTCAAAATCTTTAGATTCTTTATGAGAATCCAGGAAATCTAGATATTCATCTGTAATTTCCCAATTTTTAAATGTTAGTGTCTCCTTCAAATTAATCTTGAAGACTGTGTGCATCAAACGAACTCTTCTTTGGGCTTATTCTGATTGGCAGGTCACCAGTTTGTCAACTTGGAATAACAAAATCCCCAAAAGCCTTTCCAGATTTCATATGCTATAGTTCATACTCATGACCGCCAAAACCCTCTGTTCCACACCCTCGCTTCCTGGTCCCCATTTGGACCGCCTCATAAATCCTTGTCCAGAACCACAACTCTATTACTATCTGAGCCCTGTCATTCTGGACCCTGTCCCTAGCCTGTAGGCAGGCTCTCTGCCAGATCAGTTACTTGGCCTTAAGTCCTAAGAAACTCTGAGATCCAAAAGGAACTGGCCATGAAATGAGACATCACTCTCCTACCTAAAGGAACTTCAAGCTAAAAGGAAAAGGCATCAGAAACTATGGAAAGCCTAAGTCATGGGTATCACGCTAACTCGTGTGTGGGATGTATTACTGCAATGCCAGAATCAATTGAATTGTTCCATGGGGCATCATGGGCCACTAGAGGGACAGAGCTCCTCTTACCCACTGCTCCCAACAATCCATTTGCTCTTGCCATCTGGGCCACCTGTGTCTCCGAACATTTCTCCAATGGTCATTCCACTTGGGAAGGACTATAACATGCTGAGACTGTGTGTTCCACCTGTAATTGATGGGTGTGGAGGAGTCGCAAGTCCCCCGGTTCCCTTCTGTATTTATTTTGTGAATCAGATATGAGATACCTGATAAAAATTTCATTTCAGATCAAGTAGTGATGGAAGATAAAATACTGTTTCTTTTTTATTTTTAAAACAAGACATCTTAATGATTATTAAGGCAGATTGCTTATTTGCCTCTGCTGCTGGAGGATGGATTATGAAGGTTCTCCATTGTAAATGGATCACTAATGATATCAGTAAGAATTATAAAGCAGTTAACGGTTATGGAATACAATCATATTCCTGGCACCAAGCTAAGTACTTCACGTTATCGTTTCACATTATCTTCAGACTAAACTTAGACATAAGCACCATTATTGTTCCCGTTTTATAGGTCAGGAAACAGAAGCTTGGAGAGGTGGTGGCTTTCTCAGGATCATGTAGCTGCTTACGGTGGAATCAGAACTATACTTCCCACCTCTCCCCTCCCACAAAAAATACTAGGTAGAGAAAGTTTTATGCAGGATACAGAATTTATAGAATATATAGCATCATAAATGCATTCATTAATGGTATTTATTGGTTTGTGACAGAGCCATGTAAATACCTGGCTATTAACATTTTCTCTGGGCACCTCTTTCTGGAAGGCTGTGAGACTGATCTTTTCCATAGCAGTCTTTAAGGATAGAATAGATACTTCACTAGCTAATTGGGGAGCTTTGGATCAGCTATGCCTAGAAACAAGATATCCAAGTGCTGGCTTCAAGGCACTGTCTCATTCTGAATCTCTAAAATGTTTCATTCTAGTAATTTTGGGAATCTGTTCCTGTAAAGTAATTTTCCAACTTTTCTTAAGTGATACTATAAAAAGAATTTTAAAATAATGCAAGTTAGCAGAAGACAATTTGCCAGCAAAATAGGAGGTCTCCATAACAGTAAGTACATAAACTTACCCACCCATTCATTCATACCCTAAATAGTTATTTTCTACTCTTCTGTTATGTGTATATCACTGTGCTTGTTATGTACTCATCCAGTGCCTCATTTCTCTTACTTTTAATGGTCATATACCATCCTTCCTTTCTCCTTGCCTCATGCAGCCTGACACTAGGCTGGACATGTGCCTGCAGTAGGAGTTGGACTGTAGCTATGACCATATAAGATAGATCTGTCAACCTATTCAGGGAGATGATCCCTCTCAATCCAAGAATGGACTCAGCCCTAAAGTATCCTACTGGGCTTGGGGTCCCTCAGAGGCAGTGTAGTATAGAAGTTATGGGATTGAGCTGTAGTACCAGCCAGTTTGGGTTCAAATTCCACTCTGTTACTAGCTGTGTGATCTTGGACCTAGCCGTTAACTTCTCTGAGTCTCAATGTTCTCATCCGAAAAAGAGAAGACAGCTGTCTTCCCAGTTGTAGAATTGCAAATGGAGAGAGAGTAGAAATTGCCAGGGACTTCCTTATAGGGTTTGCTCATGGCCTGCAGTTCCAAGTATTGGTCAGTCATTTTGGTGGCCAATGTTCTTCCTTCCAACGTACAATACAGTAAGGAAGATTTTGGTTGTTGCATAAAGGAAATAACCATAGAGGAGATGACATCATCTTTCATGCCATAAATCATAGACCACCCTAAGACCACTTGACTCATGACACCTCTTCCACCACACACTTCCCTGCTCAACAGACTCCACTTTCAGCCCACACCCAGCTTTTCCTAGATGATATTCAAGAAGCTCAAGCTTTGATTCCACCATATCCATCTGGTTTTAAGTCTCACTAAAGATCATCAGTCTGACCTGCTAAGATTTCCTGGCACGTACTGTTTATCAGGCCTCAGAGCCACTATTTATGGTGTTTCTGACATCTAGGTTGCCCTTCCTTCCTCTTCCTATTATTCAGATTTCATACATCCTTCATGTTAAACTGAATTAGAGATGTATAGAAATACTTTGCAGGGTGTTGCCTCATCATACAGTTTTTAAATTGTGCTTTAAGTTTTTCCTAAAGATCTAGCTCCTCTTTTTCAGACAAATCCAGCCCACATGAATCCCTCCTTCAGTTGGGCTTGAACAAGAGAACTCTTTCCAGTGCATGTTGTAGGTGCAAAGCTTAGGTGGTAGTTTTCTTCTAGTCTTTCTTTTGCTACTGCCGAAGTTCTAGTCCTGGGCATTTTTGCTGAAACATAGCGCAACCTCTCAACTGCTCTCTCCACCTCCAGTCTCTCCTCCCCTCCACCCTTCCTTCCAACTGCTTCTAGAGCTATTTTCTTTCAGTAAAAATAAGACCCTGCTTTTTCCCCTATCTGGAAAACCTTCTATGACACTATCGCTACCCACAAGATAAAGCTCGCAAGCCTTAGCCCAACATTTAGAGTCTTCATTACCTGCCCCTAATCTCTTTCCCAATTCCCTTCTTCTGAACATACTGTTTGCACCTTCCCCTAAAATCTTACTGGAAAACGCAATGGTCTCTGAAGAGCCCTATTTATTCTTTTTACCATCTCTTTCATTTATATTTGCATTATTCTTTTATTTGAATATCTTCCCCACCCCACTCCCTTTCCCTTCATCCAGATCATAACCACTTTGAAGGCCTTAAAGTGCATTTTACTTTCTCCATGAGCCTTCCTCATCTGTCAGTCAGAATTAGCACCTCTTTTGTCCACACGCTGATTCCACTCTGTACCTCACTGTAGCCTTTTGCTCACCCATTAGATTGGAAACTTCTTTAGGGTCTGGGCTCTATCTTATTTCTGTTCGTGTCACTTACAGCACCTAGTACAGATCCTGATTAATTTTTTTTTTGGCGGGGGGAGGAGGACTGTTGAAGGAAGGAAAGCTGTTCAATCAATGCCATTCAGCCTGTGAACAGTTAATAAATGTGAGATGTGTGTAGCTACCGATTAGATCAGCGAGCAATAGGCTACACTGGTCCTTTTATGTCTCCTTAGAGATACACATTTATTAACTGTGCCCTTCAAAGGAGTGTAAACTTCAGAGAGTTCTCAGTGAATGTTTACAAGGCATGCAGTGGAGACCAGAGGAATTACTTAAATCCTCAGTTCCTTTTCTCTCGCCTATCCTCCCCCAACTGCCTGCTGCATCCCCACCTCCCCAACCCGTGGGGTAGCCAGGGGCAACCAGGAGACATCAAAAGCTTAATGAATCCAGTATGCAGAAGAAGCTAACTTTTTAGCTTTTTGTCAGGGCAGATCCTGGAGGGAAGTGTTTTGTATTACAAACAACGAGAAAGCCCATGTAGCCTTGCAAATTAGCACAGGCTAGCCTCAGCTAAGTCTGGTCTTGAAGAAATTGGGCAGAAAATAAGTAAGAAAAGCCATGGAAATGAAAAACGTAACTTTTAATCCAAGCACTGCATGGAACCCAGCAGGAAAACTCATAGCTGGAGAAATCTTCTAGAGAGGTTGGTATTTAGTGCAAAGAATAGTGGAAGAATTGAGGATCAGGGGTGTAGGGAGGGTGGTGGTATATTTGTAACCTGTTATTGTTATGGTGGATAATTTGGGGGTGTTTTCCAAGAGCATGATTAAATGAGCCCTGTCTTTTTTTTTTTTCCTGGATACTGCCCATTCTTCTGATCAATATGGGTGAGGCCCAAATCCGTGGTGGTGGATTCCTAGGAGGCATTTTGTACAATGTGATACTGTACGTTCCACCCTGGCAGAGTTGAATGGACTAAGGGTGAGCACCTGAGTCAAGCTAGTTGAAGTCGGGATCTATCTAGAGGTAGTCTCTCCAGGTGGCTGAACATGGAACTTGAAGGCCACCAATGGCCATAAGCTTCAATGTGGCCTCAGAACCAGAGGAAGATATTCTACAGTAAAAGAAAGATGAGGGTGACACTCAGATTAGAGAAGGACTACCTGCAGCATCTTGGTGGGCTCTCACCTCCTTCCCCAAGTTTCCTCATGGCTTGACCTGCTATCGTGATGAACACTTCCACCATTGGTAGCTCCTTCCTTTATATTCAGGCAGGAATTCATTTTCAAAAAAGGAAAATATGCTGACAAAAACAACAACCTCATTTTGTCTAACATTAAGGAAATTATCGTGCTCAGTAGAAAGTTTTACAGCCATTAGAAAGGATGTTTACAAAAGGTTTCTAATAATCTGGAGAAATGCTTATAATGTCAAGTGAAAAAAAAGACAAAAAGTTATGTATATATAGTATGAGATGAACCACATTAAAACTCCCATAAAACTTGTGTAAAAATTCATAGAAGAATATCCCCCCCAATATTAGCAGTGGCTGTGTCTCTGTTATTTTATACATTTTCATATTTTCAAACATTTTCTAATAAGTATGTTTTTATAATAGAAAGTACAATTTTATTTGAAAACATATTTTTATTTTTTATTTTATTTTATTTTATTTTTGTGGGGAAGACCAGCCCTGAGCTAACATCTGTTGCCAATCCTCCCCTTTTTGCTGAGGAAGACTGGCCCTGGGCTAACATCTGTGCCCATCTTCCTCTACTTTATATGGGACGCCGCCACAGCGTGGCTGACAGGCAGTGCGTCGGTGGGCGCCAGGGATCCGAACTCGCGAACCCCGGGCTGCCAAGCGCGGACTAAACCGCTGCGCCACCGGGCGGCCCCCTGAAAACATATTTTTAAATTGCCTAGTTTTATACATTACTAGCTAAGCTTGGAATTTAAAACAAAATAACTGAAAGATCACAGAATGTTAATGATGCAAGAAATCTTGGAAATTCTTTAATCCAGGGTTATTAAATATTTCTTTGGAGTCACAGATATCTTGCAAATCTGATGGAAATTTTGACTCTTCTTACAGAAAAAAAAAATGCATGTAAAAATAAATCTTAGCTTGCTTTAGTTGCAAGTTACAGAAAACTCTATGACACAGGCTTAAACTATAAAGGCAGTTTGTTGATTCAAGTAAAGCCCAGGAGTATCTGGCTCCAGGTCAGTCTTGATCTAGTAACTCAACAATGTGACAGAGGCCCAAGTATTCTCAATTTCTGCTCTTCTTTCCCCAGGTTCAACTTCATCCTAAGGCTTGTTCACCTTGGGTTCCCGGGATGGTTGTCGTTAAGTTCCTTGGGTTTCACACTTATTCATTTACCCCCAGCAGAAAAGAGAGTCTTTGCCTCAGCATTCACAGCAAACCTCCTGTGATTCTCAACCTGACTGATCAAACTGAGGTTACATCCCATCGCTGAGTCAGTTGCTGTGGCCGTGTTAACTGAATGTGCTAATGGGCTTAGTCTAGGTGCTGAATTCCATTCAGCCTTCCCCACACCATATTTATCCCCCAATAGAAATTAGGCTTAATGTCATGGTGCTCCTTGTTCATGCTGCCCTGAGATCTCAGGCTAGATTTTGTCTGCATTCTAAGGACAATAGAAAGGCACAGAGATTTGTAATCTTTCTAAATCACTCCCAGTGACACCCAGGTGGATGGATGAATGGAGTACTCAAAGTTTAGTGAAATGGTTTTGGTGAATGTGAAAAATGAGCACTGCTGAAGGTTAAGGGCAGTGAAACCTGACGAGAAAGCTCACCTTTGATGTTCCAGCTCCTAAACCTATTTATCTGGACGAAGCTCTCACTTGTCACCAAGGCTATCCTCTCATTTGCCAGTGAGTTTCCATGTACACCTCCTGGAGTGATGGGTTTGCTTCTTTTTTCAAATAGATAACAATAATAATAACAAGCATATTAATGATGGTGATGATGATAATGATAATAAATTTATTAGCTTGGACTCTTTTGGCTGTAGTAATAGAAACCCTGCTCAAACCAGCTTAAGAAGAAAAGTAGATGTATTGGCTCTCTTATCCAGCAAGTCCAGTCATGGCTAAAGACAGGGTTTTGCAGCTTCAGCTCACAGACAGTTCTACCCACAGTGTAGGCAGGATCTTCACTGGCAGGTCAAGACTGGCGATTCTAGCTTGTATAACTCTATGGATGGTAGAACTGTTCACAGAGCTAGAGGACTGAGTTTGGGGAGGTGATTACGGATTTGGATTTGGACATGTTGACTTGGAGATGCTTTAGTGACCTCAGGGAAGGTACAAGACCTCTCTAAGGAAGGAATGTTTGAGCCAAGATTTAAAGGAGGAGATGCCCAAGTGCAGGAGTGGCCAGGGGAAGAGGAGAGGGCATTGTCAGCAAAGGCCTCAATCAGGAAAGGACTTATGGCATCTGAGGAGCTGAAAGAAGGCCTTTGTGGCCGGAAGGTAGTGAACAAGAGAGAGGGTGGCACCAGCTGGTGAGTGGGGCTAAGCAGAACCCAGCTCAGGCAGAGACATTTAAGACATCACATCCCACAGTTTACAACCCTTGTAGAAAGAAAACCTCTTCCCTGGGAGCTCGGGCAGAGAGGATGACCACAATCACACCCACTTAGGACATGTTACCATGCCTGATGGTGACAGGGGAATAGGATCCTTTAATTGGGTATCTCTATGATTTGCAACTATCCCAGGGGTGGGAAGGTGGTGAGGGATCAATCAATACTCATGTAGGAAAGACTAGTTCTATTATTTAAATAATAAAAAGGTTAAGCAATGTGGGACAAGCAAAACAAACACATAAACTAAACCTCAAAAATGTTTCCTGCATGAATATTGATAATATTCGTGATAATAATAATGGTTCATAACCATGCACTATATTGCTGCTAATGAAGTGCCAGAAACTATGATAAGCACTTCTATTTTATTATCTAATTTAAAACTCACAATGACCTTTTGAGTTAGCTGCTATTATTATTATTATTATTCATATTTTATAGAAGAGGAAACTGAGGTCCAAAGAGGTTAATTTTGCTGCCTGAAATCACACAGCTGGTCACTAGCAATGCCAGAATAAACACCCAGATCTGGTCTGTCTGACTGGGGAGGCAAGCTCTTAACCACTGTGGGCCCGGTAACTTTCTTATAAGGGTTCCAAAATCTCTTTAGCTTAACTTTCAGCAAGATCTCCATGATATAAGCAAGGCTGGGGCGTGGAGGCAGTGAGACATGGCACTCGGATCTCCAAGGGTCCCAGTTATCACTGCACTGGTGCTAAAACCACACTTCCCATGGGCTACTGCCAACCGGTGACTGAGCATGCAAAGACACTAAGACAGGCCTGTTCCTGGGAGATGTGGGACTTCTCTGATGGGCAACTTTGGTTCACGGACATTGGCTTTGCCAAAGTTTCCAGGAATTGAAATGTAGTCTAAAGCTCTTCCACTCAACCAACCTCCCTCCCTCCCTCCATCTTCCTTCCTTCCTTCCTTCCTCCTTCCATCTTCCTTTCTCCCTCTCTCATTCCCTTCCTTCTCTGGTTCATAAGGGACAGAACTGCATGGCACTCTGATGCCTCTCCCAGCCTTCTTTTACACCATCCTCATTTTCCTTCACAGGTGTTTTCCCTAATGACTTTCTTACAGGTCTGATCTATTGTATGTTTCCTAGGGTTCCCTTAACATAGTACCACAAACTGGGTGGCTTGAACAACATAAATTTAGTGTCTCACAGTTCTGGAGGCTGGAAGTCAAAGATCAAGGTTTCTAGAGGGTTGGTTCCTTCTGATGGCTTTGAGGGAGACTCTGTTCCAGGCTTTTCTCCTAGCTTCTGGTAGCCTTAGGTGTTCCTTGAATTGTAGATGATCTCCTCCCTGCGTCTTTACATCATCTTCCCTCTGTAGGTGTCTGTCTTTGTATCTAAATTTCCCCTATTTATAAGGACACAGTCAATTAGATTAGGGCCCACCCTAATGACCTCATCTTACCTTGATTATCTGCAGAGATCCTACTTCCTAAGCAGATCATTTTCATAGGTACTGGGGTTAGGACTTTAACATCTTTTGGGGGACACAGTTCAACCCACAACATCCGTTTTAGTGTATATTTCTTGGAGGACCTGGACTAACATTCAAGGGAATTCAGGAGTTTCAATAGGTCTATTTATATTTAAAACACACATCACTTCTAGGGTGACCATTTGGTGTAGGTGTATATCTAAGGATGGAAAATCCTGTATTCTTTAAACCACAAAAAGTGCTAGACATATTTAAATTAATCTAATGGAACATAATTACACTAATTAGATGCACTTAAAAATTTCATCAGAAATACCCCACAGTATTAATTTTAAAGTACAGTTATTTTAAGGTAGTCCAGAGATAGGATAATTTAAATTTTCCTTAATTTTGAGTAATTAGACTTTATTTGGTTTAATTTTGCTTTTCACAAACTGTGTTCTGTGGAATACAAGCTTTCTGTGAAATATAATAGATATCTAAAAAAGGGGTTGGAGTTGTATGGTCAGATTTGTTTAAGAAGTAGAATAAATTGGGTCTACTTCTTGGAGATTCACATATTCATTTGACAAACATTTGCTGGGCATCTGTATGTGTCAGAGATCGTGCTAAATAGTGACGATCCAGCAATGAATAAGATAGTGTCCTTGTCCTTCTGGACCTGTGTCCTCATGGGCCCCTTATTTAGAAAAGGTTCAATAATCTATAGATAATTAAGTAAATAAATGAACAAGGTGTGTGAAGGAAATAAAAGAAGTAATAGGATGACAACTAGGATGCGCCACATAGGTTTTAGATGGGGTGGTGGGAAAGGCTTTCAGAAGGAATTGACATTTCCATTGAGATCTGAAAGGTGAGAGGGAGAAGGAGCCAGCCATGCAGAGAGCTGGAAGAATATAGGGAACAGCAAGTGCAAAGAAAGACTCTGAGGTAGTGGAGAGTTTGGCTGGTGGGAAGGACTGAAGGTGGGAGAGCATGGTTAGGGCACAGGGACTGGAGGTGGTGCAGTGGCTGGCGTTTGGGAAGGTCCGCAGAAGTCAGATCATGATGTGTCTGGCAGGCAATGACGAAGAGTTTGTATTTTACCTTATGTGCAATGCACTTTGGCATGTTAAAGGCTCTGAGGGGTCCTGCAGTAGAGCAACCTGTTTGACTGGGCTTATGTCCAAGTTTCCAAAATGTAATTGACCAAATTGCTCTGCTAATAAATGATATCTGACAGAACAGTTGCGACCCCCAGAAGACAGACTCGGAGACCCTGATTTGTGAATCTGAGGTAGTTGCTCCTTAAGGAACACACATGTTCCATGAAAGCAGGTCACTGAGGAACCAGTTGGTACAATAAAGGTGGGATTTTAAAAAACAGAATGTTTACATTTGCTGTCTCTGAACTTAGGCTGCCTGAGTTCATATCCCAGCTCCACTATATAATAATTATATCCTTGTGGGTAAGATACTTAATCCGTCTGTGCCTCAGTTTTCTCATCTGTAAGATGGAGGATAATAGTTACTTCAAATGATTGTTAGGAGGATTAATTGTGAAAATACATGTAAAGTTCTTCAAACATGATAAGGACTCCATAAATACTGTTATCGTTATTTTTATTATCATTAATCGTCTAAAAATGTCAACATTTCCCCTAGAATATTGAAGCTTTATTTCTTGATGTTAATGAACTCTGCACAAGAGCTAGGACGTTCTCGGGAAAATTTCTTTTTTATTGAGTAAACTCGTTAAAGCAAACAAGTTCAAATACAACTTCAACAAGATAACGGTCAATCTCATTTACACTTTACAGTAAAATAAATAAATGTCATTTGATTATCAATTTCTGCATTCCTTACCTCTGTTTTCTTTCCTTTGGCAGAACTACCAAATATAAAATCTAACCACATTAGGAGATTATATGCTCATTCAACACTCATTTGTAGATCAGTATTCAAGGGTCAACTCTGGTTCAGGCAGGAATACAGGTGTTTCCCTTTAAAGCAGTTTATGGAGCCCTGAATGTTCCTTCATTCCATTTTCAGCAGCAGAGAGTGACCACGCTCTCTTCATTGGTCACTTGCTGAGGATGCAGGAGACTTCTGAGCGCCTCATCCTAGGAGCAGCTTGGTTTCATTGACCTAAATGAGCCTCACTTAAGAGACAGCAGGACCTCACCAGGTTGATAGCAGAGGTGAGGAAACTTCCAAAGTATATGAAATGGTGGAAAAACCAGTCAAATAATCATGACTTCTCTACCTTCAAACAGAAACTGAGAATCTTTGACATAATTTTGGTCCGTTAGTGTTTTATTTTTTTAAACCTGCTTTGCCTAAGTGGATTTAATGTGGTTTATTATTTTTTTTCTCCTGACACTTACCAGCTTGGGAAAAAAGAAAACTTAATTGCAACATTTATGTATAATTGCTGGGTGATGAATGCTTGAGGAATTTTTACTTTGCAGACACACCAAAACACAAAAATCATATCACAATCAACATTTCTGGGTGAAGTGAGAGCTCCTCTCCCACATCCTGTGGGTGAGCATTTTGGATTTAATTGCTTTACCACTTCATTTGTCATTTTCTAAAGCAGGCTTCCAAAGAAATTCTCTTTGAACAAGATGTTCTCACGGTCCAGGGTACATAGTGCATAAGTCAAGTGAAGAGAATCAATTTCTAATCCAACATTGTGTGCCACAGAACGGCTTGTGACCTGATCTCAAGGAGCTTACATTTGGGGAATAAGGTTAATAGTGCATTTGAAATAATTGTGGACCAATACAAAAGATTTGAGATAGTTGAGTACTTCCTAATGTAGCAAAGACTCCAGGTATTAATTGATTCCTAAAGAAGGATTTCTAATAGAGCTGAAATAATACAGAACAGAATATAGCACGATTCATATAAATGTAATTTTCAGTTAGCATTCATGATCATATCATGGCTGAGGTGATGTGAGGCAGAGTCTAGAGTGGCAGTCCACAGGTCTGACATGGTTGTATTTGCATTTGGTTTGGCTGTTATGTGTGTGTAATATTTTAGAAATCACAGTAACTAGACAATTGTTACTTTCAGTTATATACCTTAGCCCCCTTGCCTTACACCCCACACTTCTCATGCATGTATATGAATTTCAGGCCCCCTGCAGGCATTTGAGTGTGCAATGGCTAAATACATAAATCACAGGTTTGTGGGAATAGAGTGGGATTAGATCAGATGACATTTTAAACATCCTTCTTGATTTTCTATGCTCTGAAAACTCAGAAGGAGGAGATAAGTGTAAACTGTGACAGTAAGGAGGACTTTGCAGAGTAGGTAGGACTTAAAATAGGTATTGAAAGGGAGGCAAGATTGGGACAGGTGTAGGAGAGGGTCTTCCAGCAAGTGGAACAGCCAGAGTGGAGGTATGTGGTAGTGCAAGCACAGGAGAAAGGGCAGACTGATCTGGCAAAAGAGATGAGAGTGTGTTAACCATTGGGAAAGAAGCTGAGATCATTACCTTGGGGCCAAACTTGGGGATACCTTCAGGGCCAATGGACATTTCCCAAGACCACACAGCAATAATGAATAGAGATGAGACTAGACCTCAGAGCTCTCGGCTTTCTTTGGCATAGGTCTTTGACACCACTCTGCTTTTGTAGAGCTGAAAGGTAACAAGTTTCAAAGTTAGGAGACCCTACAAATAAAACTATAGCCAATCTTAGACTCAGGTCCTTTGAAGAATAGGGCAAGTGTGTATAAATACATATATATGTGCATTGTTCCTAAATTCTGTCTCTCTTGTTTTGCTAAAATGGTAAGTGATCGTCTTAAAGAGGAGAAGTTACATTTATTCTCGTCTTTGTCTCATCATGCAGGTCATTCCTACCCAGGCGTATCCACCATCACATTATGTGATGGGAACAGGAAGAATTATTTATTCTGGGAATCCTGCCCATTTTCTCAATATGTCATTTTTATTTCATTGCTTGATTTATGTACTTGTGTAAGTAGAGGGTCTTGGCTGTTCGTTACCAGGAGCCTGTCCTTTTTCTGAGGTTCTGATCCTCTCTCATGATGTGGAAATTAACTAGACTGTGGAAACACCACCACAAGCTGTGGATTTTTCCCTTTATCTTGTTACCAGCAGCTGACATCTGAGTTTCTGCAATGATCAAAGGGATTGATGGATATTGTATTAGGATACTTTCGGATGCAAGTGACAGAGCACAAATGCATTTATGCATAGAAAGAATTTGCTGGCTCACATAACTAATGAATCCAGGAGATCGCCTCAAGCATGGCCAGGGCTCAAACAATTTCAGCAGAACTTGGTCGTGCTCCATCTCTTGGCTCTGATTTGCTCCACGTTGGCGTCATTCTCAGGCAAACTCTGCTCAGGTCGTGGCCAGATGGCCCATAGCAGCTCCAGGCAGTGATCCTCCCAGCTTCAAGTCCAGACAAAAGAATTTCTCTTTCCCAATTACCTATAATTGGGTCCCATTGGCTGGCCTGAATCACAGGCTTCTTTTAGAGCCAGGAATGGGGTCAATCACTGAGTCACTGAGAGTAAGAGTGTATGAGGGCCAGTTCCCTCAAGGACAATCACAGTGCCACCACCAGAAGAAGGAGGGATGCTGGGCAGGCTGAGGTGTGATGGTGACTTGAGAAGGATGAATCAGGATTCCAGGTATGGGCTTAACCCTTTTTGGGAGGTATGGCTGAACCCAACATTTCTTTGAATCCTCATCATGTTTTACCTTAAAAATTCATGTGACTTCTACCCCATGTAAAAATAATGTTTTTAATTATCAGTTGACTAGCTTCAACATTCCAGGAAGCAACATCATTTAAAACCCTGTGGCTTCAGTGCCCCAGGCACTTCCTTACTTTCCACAGTTTCCAGCTTGAGAAGCACCACTTTATACAACTATCAGATAATAGCGTAGCCATTATCAGGTTTCTCTGCTGTTTTAAGGAAATTGCTTAAACCTGGAGAAATAACAACAGGTAAAACTGGCATTTCAAAATGGCCATTAATTAAGGGAACAGGTTTTTGGCCAGCCAGCCATAGGCCGGAATCCTTCACCACTAATAATCTGTATGACCTTTGATAAATTACTCAACCTCTCTGAGCCATGGTTTCCTCGTTGGTGAACACCAACCATCCTTATAATTTGTGAGGATTGAATGAGCTAATGCTTGTGAAACCAGCACAGTGCCTGGCACATAAGATTCTCAGGAATTGTTAGTATATTGCAATAAGTATCATTATTAATAGTTTATACAGACTGCATACATAATAAACTCTTAAAATGACCTATTTTATTTCTATCAATAACAATCTCATATTGTAGTTTCAAATGGAACTAAAAGATGGATGACAGATTTGTTTTTTGTTTTTCCATGACCTGCAACTACTTGGGAAAGACTCAAGAAATAAAACAAGAAAGCAGAGGAGATTGCCTCTGGAGTGGAGAGTTTTTTATTTTCATGCTATTAGTTCAGGCTCACTGTAATATTTCCCTGCTCTTTAATTCCCACACAGTTGTCATTAATCGCACACTTACCTTGATGTTTAACGCTAGCCCTTATTTTCCAACCAACTCTTGCACAAAGCGGTTAGCCAAAGTACATCTTCCTTCAGTTTTCAGCAGAAAGTCCACCTACTAAGCATTTTTCAGTGTGAATAAAAACAAGCGAAAGAGAGCTGCGGGCAATAGCTTGAGACAGATTATCAGACAATTATTGGTGTCTTAATTCTAAGAGCTAATGATCATTCCTAGCTTAAGAAAATGCCCACCACATTTGAGATGATAGCTACCATTAAAACAAAGGTTACAGAACATGAAATGGTAGAAATAAAAAGGCTCTGTAGGACTTCTTTCATTTAAGCTTTGGAAACTCTGATCTTTTAAGGTATATCTTTTAACTTGACTATCGTACTTCTAATGGCTACTTCCATTTCTTTTTCCACCTAGTGTGCCTGCACACAAACACAATTTCATACCGGGTACGTGCTCCTATTTTAAAGATTTGGAATGTCTTCTATAAGGGTGCACATAGACAAAGTCAATTTGAATATATAGAAAGTTCTACATTGCTCATTTGATGAAATCTTTTCCCAGTTCCTACTTAGTTCGTACAAGGAAAATACGAATGATCCAAATCAGGAGAGGAGTAATTCCCAGTGGAACGCTTTGTATTTTAGACATGGTACTCTTAAAACTGAGATCATTTACAGTGTCTTCTGAGGGGAGTGGGGGTTCTGAACTTCCCAAATGCCCTCTGCCACTCTGGTCCCCAACTTTTTTTTAAAAGAGGGAGTATAACGTCATGGTTAAGAACTTAGACTAGGGAGCCTGACAGCTTGGGTCCAAATCTCCAGTGCAGCAATTTCTAGCAGTGTGACTCAGTAAGTTACCTGACACCTCTGTACTTCACTTTTCTCATCTGTACCTTCTTCATAAGGACCAAATGATTGGAACAGTGCCTGGCAATAGTAAGTTGCTTTATACACATTTGCTGCTGCTGGTGGTGGTGTAAAAGCATGAATGGGCTTTTAGAGCACAGGTTGGGGATTCAGACAGGTTTAAGTTTGAACCCCAGCTCTGCCATTTGCTGGCTATGTGACTTCGAGCCGGTGACTTTTTTTTTAACTGTGCTGAGTTTCAGTTCTTCACTGGTAAAACAGAGATGATAATGCCAACAATCAGGATCGGGTCTGGGTCTGTAGTCAGAAAGAATTAGAAAAAAATCTGGGCTTCAATCCTCATTACTTTTTGACCTTGGTCAAATTATTTCACCCGAGAAATGTGTTTTCCATGAAGAGTAAATGAACTAGCACATACAAAGGGTTTAAAACAGGGCTTGGCATTTTGCAAGGGCTAAATAAATTTTATTGCTATTGCTTACTCATCTCGCATTAATATTCGCATTTTAGAAATAATAAGGAAAATAGAGAGGCTGCCCATTTTATCCGAGTGACCAGCGCATGGCAGACCTGGGATGTCATTCTAGGGCTTCACACACTGTTAGGCTGTGCTATGTGATGGGCCACGTGATATGATTGAGGTTGTTGGGATGACGTGGAGTTAATTCTTCGCCCATGAGCTCCTTCTGCCTGAAATGTCAACATACTCAGATCCTTCAAGGTCCACTTTAAATGCCACTTGCTTTCTCCCAGAAGACTTGCTTGTTCCTCGGAGCTGACTATAATCTGTTACTGCATCATCCTGCTGCGGCTTGCAGCGCTACTCACCTTAAATTAGCGTTACCGTACATATTTTTTCTCCTCAAGGAGACTGTAATTACTGTGAAGGGCTGCTCTATGAATGATTCATCACCGTAATCTCCTCATTGCTGGAACAATGCGTGGAACATGGGGAAAATGTTGTAGGTATTTGCCGAATGAATGAACAAATGAGTGAATGAATGAAACAGCTAATGACTTGGATGATTATGGGCAAATTAGCCCGGGAGGGGATGACACTGATCATTTGTGGATATACTGAAGATCATATTTCCCTGCTGGAATATCAAAACCACAGGCTCTGAGAAACTCTCCCAGGTGCAGTTTGGGCTTGGGAACTGGGTGGAGTTTGTGGGTTCTCAGGTTAAAAAAGAATTCATTGTCTGTTTGTTCATTCAACAAATTTCATTTAGTACTCGTTGCGAGCTTTAGCACTCTTGCTCAGGGTAGAGCAGCCTGTGTTTAAGAGCTTAATTTACTATGGAGTCACAGGGTATCAGAGATGGAAGGGGCCTTAGGATCGTTCTAAACCAGGATTTCTCAGATGATATAATGAGGAATGTTAGCTCCTGAGATACTCCACAAATAATTGAATAAATAAGACATGTCTGTGTTACTGGCACATTGCATTCTTGCTGTCCCCCAGGATGGAAATCAAGAGAGACAACAAACAGGAGTAGAAAAGTAAGTTTATTAGCTTGTGCATAGGAGAGGCACCAGGGAGCTGGTGTGGAAATGAAAGGGGCAGGTGACCGGCTCCTTAGGGAGCTGGATTGTAGGGCTTTTATTAGGCAAAGTCTGGGGAGGAGCGCCTCGTCATGGCATGTAGAGGCGGGGTTGTGCTTGCGCCTGCGCTGTCGTGTCTAATAATACATGCTTTGCATGTAGTAGTGCATGTATCATTAGCACGCTAGCTCTCCAGCCCTGGGTGTGATTTTTACTATGGTAATGGGGCTGGGGTCACCGTCAGTGGACTCCTGGACGCTAGGGCGCATGCGTTAGGCTGGGAAAGTCCAGAGGCTGCGGAATGTGGATCTTGGTGGCCTCTCTTTGATTCCCTGAGCTTGCGGATTGTTTGGGAGCCTTATCTTGTTAGGCCAGGGGCTTTGCAGGTGGCCCTGTCTCCTTAGGCCGGTTCCTGTGTCATTTGGGCTCCTAAATTTTGGAGGATGCTATATTCTATATCCCTCCACTTTCCAGATTAGTAATAATAATGATGATGATACTAATGGAAGTTAACATGTAATTAGCTCTTAGATTGATTTATTTAATCCTCATAAGAACCTTGTGGGGTAGGCACTATTATCCCCTTTTAAAGATGAGAAAAGAAAGCATATTTGAACTTCAGAGGGCCTGAAAATCCTGAAATAAACCCATTTTGTTTTACTTAATCCAGCATTTTCCAAACTTAATTAGCCACAGAAATGCATTTTTTTTTCTCTTCTGCCTACCACCTATCGATATTCTGTGGATCCAGGAAATACGTTCTGCTGGGAAAGGTTGTTCTAGTCTAATCCCTTCATTTTACAGATGAAGAAACGGAGGGCCAGGGAGGAAAGGACCTCGTGAATTCTGTCCCTCGCAGGTGGAGAGTTGGGGCTAGAATTCACCCTCCTCTACCTTACTGAATGCATTTCCTTTTTTTCTGGTGCTTGCTGCTTCTGTCTCCATTCCTCTATTCCTTTCCTCCTCCCCTCCTATCTGTTATGCTTTTCTGTACCGGAGAGGTAAAGTGGCCATTCAACATTTTGCCACTGGGTTGTTGGTAAGTCTTGCTGAGGGTCTTGCTCAGTTCAGCCGTCTCCTGGCACTTACTACCAATCAAATACTTAAAGTCCTTTAACAACAAAACTTGACGTGGCAGGAACAGCAGACAGGCTCTTTCTAGGATCACTCTGCATGTATTTCGTAGGCTGCACAATGAAGTGCGCTGTCTACTGAAGAACCAGAATACTGCCTGATTAAAGAGCTTTAGCTCTTTTCTCCATTTTCCGCCTTCTCTATAAGCAACAGCTTAGAGAAGCAAGGCTTGTTCTACAAATTAACACTACTTACTGACTTATCTATTTCTGCTCTCAAAAACATCTCTGTGATAGTTTTAAATTATTTACCAAAAAAAAGAGATGTCTTCTCATCTCTTCAGAATCTTAAATTGAAATTCTCTAGGCTTCTGCTCATTCCTTTGTTCACCATTTAACAAATATTTCCTTGCTCTTTTCTTCGGAAAGTGCTGGTGCCAGGCTCAATGACAGATGACCCAGTGGTGGCCAAGACCTTCCTTGACCTCAAGGATCTCAAAGTCTAAGAGAAGAGGCAAAGGTATAAATATTATGAGACAACGTTCTCCAAGTAACTTCCCAGGAATTCGTCAAGTTTTGTATTAAATTATTTAGACTGTGCAACTACTCAATTTAGTTACTCATTATCATTTAGGGAAGAGGGGAGAATTTGGGGGAAAGGAAGATTCTAAGCAGTATTCAGTGAGAACCTCTTTTGTGTAGAAGTCTATCCTCACATAAAGGAAGAGATGATGTATAAAGTCTAACCATAGGGCCTGACACACAATAAAGGAAGCACTTAATAAATGATAGTTGGGCTTACCATTATTAGCAATAGTAGTAAGAGTACGGACAGCATTAGATTATCTAGATTTAAACATCAGAGTTTTTAACTTACTAGCTGTGTGACATTGAGTAAGTAGCATAATCTCTTTGAGTGTCACTTTGGGAAGACAGAAATCAAAGGAGGTTATTAGTCAAGTCAAAGTGCTTCACAAATGCTTTATGGTTTAAAAACTCTAAAATGTCATCCTTTTGCCTTGAATTACACCTTTCAACATTCCAAGAAAATCTATTCTTTTAGTTAGATCATATGTAAAATGCTGGGCTGATGTCATATTTAGGGTTGCCAGATAAAATATAGAATACCTCGTTAAATTTAAATTTCAGAAAAACAATTTTTTATTATAGGTATGTCTCTGTGCTAATACTAAAAATTATTTGTTATTTATCTAAAATTCATATTTACAGAGCATCCTGTATTTTTCTTTCCTACATCTGGCAACCCTAATTATATTTTAATGGACAAATTTATAAACTGGAGCACAATTCCTTGAACTACTATTATTTGTATCATTTTAGAGATGAGGAAATTGACTAAATGGCCTCTACCATTCATTTCAAACCTAAAGATTTTGTAACTCTAATAAGAAAAGGAAGATGATGGAATCAAATTCCCTTCAAATTCCAGTAACACCCCTTCCTACATATGTGAATTTGGTTAAGTTAGGCTCTTTAAGCCTAGCTACTATTCTTATGTAGAATTTTCTTCTGACAATTACTTTCTCCTCAATGGATTTGCATTATCCATTTTTAGTGCTCATTTCTGAACTGTGTTTTCAAAATTTAATTTTCTCTCTTTGAACAGAACAAATTCAGCGTTCCAGCTCTTGACCTTTATGGTTAAGAGTCAGTTTTCTTGAAGGATTCTTCTTTTTCTTGTTTATAGTCTCTGGGATCCTAACAGGAACTGCGGGCTCACCAGTCACACTTGAGAATTTCAAGCTGGTGGAGGGAGAGGTTTCAAAGTCTTTCTGTATAACTAAAAAGGGAGAGGGCATTTGGGGATTTGAAATTAATCTTCTCCTCTCCTCTCTTTTAGGGGTGGGAGAGGGATTTTCCCTCTGAGGCCTGGCTGCAGACAGCTCCTATGCATTAAGCAACTCGGTGTCTTCCAGTTATTGGACTGGGCCTCTCATGTGTAGTACCTTATCCAATCCTCACGTAGCCCTGTGAAATAGACACATGTTATCCTCATTATATTGGGTAAGGAAATGTTCCCGTGTGATTAGGCTAGGCTGAAAACCCACAATTGATTCCTAGGTCATGGGAAAAATTCGGTCAGGCTACCCTGATTTCCTGGTTAGTGAATAGCTTGTTAGTAGTCCCCAACTAGCATGTTTCTTTCTCTGAGGCTTGCTTAAGATGGAACTCTGCATAGATGTTTTCTCCCAGAGATGTGCTGCATCATACGGTTTGATAGAATGTTTAGCATCTTCCTTCTTCCTTACTTTCCCCATGGCAGCCAGCTGTCTACAAGTCACCAAGCAGCCAAAATGCTCCTGAGTTGTTATTTTTAAATAGTTTGAAAAACATACTACAAATAACATGTGTTCATTGTTTAAGTTAAAATACAAAGCTATATGAAAAACAAATCATGACCTACCCCCCTCCCAGAGGGACATTGTTAACATTTTGATGTAACCTCTTCTAGATAGATAGATAGGTTGAGATGTATAGATGTTTAAGATGTAGTTATTATTTTACAGAAAGGATCACACAGAACAAGCCATTTTGGAATCAACGATTTTTTCACTCAACAATATACCTTCCTAAAATATGTGTCCCAACAGAATTTACATTTTTGTTGGGGAGTTGGCCAACATATGTATAGTGATTTTTAAAAGAGTATTAAATTAAAACTTAAATTATGTACTACAGATTCTGTATTTTTTGAGTTTTATAGGTGTGTCTCTTCTGGAAATATGGGTTGTTATTGGTATTAATCCATATTCTACTTTCATTTAATTATAGAAATCTTGGAGAAGAAAAAGAGACATTGATAGTGGCACTTATTTAGGCTGTATGAACAAGACTTAGAGCTTTTTATAGCTGCCTCATATCTGGAAGAAGATATTCTGGCATGATTTCTGACTTAAATTTACCTTGAAAGGTTTCTTGGGTCTGTTGAAAGGCAGAATCTGCCCTTACTCTATGAAAGACACCAAGGCTATGTGTCTTGACGATTTCACTCAGTGAAACAAAGAGTTTAGACCTCAACTTGAAAATTAAATTTTGGAAGAACATTTCGCCCCCCTCGTCCAATTCGACTTACCAAGCTATTTTAGGCACCAGATCCACATTGCCTGAAAAGTTGTTCAGATTCTTTAATTCACCTGGTGAGAAGTAGCTCAAGTTGAAGTGATGGCTTCATTGTAATGTGCGTTTGAGTGTTTGCTCTGAGGATGAATTCCAGGGAGAATTGTTCTGTGGTCAGCTAAGGGACCAGAGAAAATCATACCTTCTTGGGGCTTTGTACCTTCAAGGTACTCTGTAAATGCTTATTGATGATCATGAAAGATAAAACTCTTCCATTTCCTCATTCAATTTTTTGCTGACAGGAAGATTCCTTTTTCAGTAGGCAGCAATAATAAAAACAGGCAAACACATTTCCTGCCACAACAAATTTAGTTTAGTAGAAGTAGCAATGAACATACCTTCAAAGACTTGAATTTGAGTCCAATTTTGCTGTATAGTGGCCCATTGACCCTAGATTGGTTACCAGGCATGGTTTCCTTATCTATAAAGTAGAAATAATGATCCTTGGTTTCTTTAGTGGATTCTTGTGAAAATAATATACAGGAAATACTTTGTACACTACAGATCGCTTATGATAAAGATAGAGCTAATGCTTCTTGATCAAGGCACTCAAAAAACCGGGCACTGTGCTAAACACTTTGAATGCATTATCTAATACTCCAAATCCCTAAGCAGTAGATACTGTTGCAATTCTCACTTTACACATAAGACAACTAATGGTTAGGGGGCTTAAGTAACCTGCCGAGGCCACAAAGGTTGAAGATAGCAGAGCCAGGATGGAACAATGTACAAATAGTGTCTATATAAATTTTTTTCTCAAAATGTTAGGTGTAGTATTGTTCCAAATATAATGTCTTTAGGAGAGGCACAAGAACATTTTTTTTAAGTTACGCATTTATTTTAACATTAGGACAAAAGAATATATCTAGCATATCAAACCCCTGATTTCAGGGCTGTAACTTCTTAGGATGAGGGTAAAGTCCCAAATATTTAATTTAAAGGAGTAAGATGATTTGAAGACAAGTCTGAAATAATAGTATGGGTGGTGGGCACATATGGTAAAATCAGACTGAAGTGTGAGATACTTATGTCATTAAAGCTGTAGTTAAATATATTATGCATGGCATTTGCATATGCTATATATAATAAGATTTTGGTGTTTTGTACATATGGGCAATAGAAGGGAATAAAAATTCAAATATGGACCTTTATATGAAACAAACCCAAAGGATTCAACCCAAGATTGATAACAATGGTAGCTATCATTTACTGGAGCTTACCATAGTTTAGAGATTATGCTAAGCACTTCACACTTATGGCCTAACTCAAATGCTAGGTTTCGTTTATACCTGGAGAAGCTGCTCTGTGAGGACCACCAACAAGCTCTAGATCTGCACTGTCCAAAATAGTAGCCACTAGTCACTTGTGCCTATTGAGCAGCTAAAATACATTGAGTCAAAATTGAGATGTGTTGAGAAGGAGTTCAGAATATGCCACCCCAAAATGCCCCTTTGGCATAAAGATTATTTTGAGCTGAAGGCAGTTGAGAAACAAAAGATGAGGAGAGCTGCCTGCCCAACCCCTACCTGCCTAAAAGCTGGGTGTAAATTTCCCCTGTGAAGGTGTTCTTCCTCCTTCTCCTGAACCTAGAGGAGGAAAATAACCATTATCACTGGAGACAGAAAGTCAGCATGGAGATGGTTCTGCACAAACAAACCTTACTAAAATGACCCTTATCTTCAATTAGTTTCTCCCATATCTTTACCTTCTCACAAGTTACTGCCCCTAGAAGGCCCTTTTCTTATGTCTAGTCACTTCTCCACAATTTATTACTCTTTGTTAAAATGGTACATATGCCCCTAGGTCTAACCACCGCATCGAGTCATCATGTCTTTTCTGTAAAGCCCTCCATGCATATAAAAATTAAAATGTTAGCATCAAATACAATTTGTATACCATTCTCCTGTTAATCTGTTGTTTGTCAGTTTAAGTTGCAGACCTCAATGACTGAATATAAGAAGGTAGAGAGAAAGGATTTTTTTCCTCCCCTGTAGCTTTAAGCCTAAAATATACACTGGGTTTTGACCATTTAGTATGAAAAAGGAATGTAAAATAGCTCAACATTGTTTATATTGGTTACATATTGAAATGATAACAGTTTAGATATATTGGGCTAAATATATCGTTGAAGTTAATTTCACCTATTTATTTTTTTTGGGTACTAGAAAATTTAAAATTACATATGTTGTTCTCATTTTGGCTCATATTATATTTCCGTTGGACAGTGCTGTTGTAAATGAGGTGTATAATGTACTCTTGGCTTGTGCCTGGGCTGAGCTCCTGGGTTAGAAGATTTTTAGCCAGGAAGATGAGGTTTTTCCCTTTGATTTAATTAGCAGGTGTAAATGCAAATGTATCCAAGATTCAATGACTCTGCTTCTGCATTTGCATTTTCCTACGGAGGCCACCAGCTGCTGAAAAGCCAGAGAGGGATAAGGAAGTCTGCTTCTCACTACTTTAGAGCCATTAAACTCTTAAGGCAGGGCATTGCCCCTTGATTCTGTGTGCAAATAAGAGAGTATTACAATTAGCATCCGTGTAGTTACATTGATGTAATCTAATGGGGTCGGGGCAAATCACATTATTCTAGGGCTGAACTTCATTCATGATGGGTAATTTATTCATAGGTGAGATACAGCGGTCTCTTAAGAAGTCTCTTAGAGAGTGAGTTCCAGCACCCAAAGCTTTGGAGGTGATTATTATTTCCGCAATAGATGTCATTAAAAGAGGTAAACACAGAAATTGAGAATTCAGCATGCTCTCGCCATAGTCCTAACACAGGTTCACGCAGCCTGGACCCAAAGAAGGAAACCTTCTCTTGTGGCAAATGGTCATAGTCTTTCTTAGACTACAAAAAGTTCTTGTGCCTTTCCAGGTCCCATGCCTTAGCTTTTGGCTGCTCATTAAACTTTCTCTTTGTAATTATGAGAGTTAAAATTTAGTGAAAACCCACTATGTGTTAGGACTGTGCAGCCTTCCTCTCTTTCTTTTCAAGTTTTTCTACTGTGAAATATTACTTACTGAAGAAAAAAAATGTAAACATACAGCTTAATGGATTATTATAAAGTAATTATCTTTATAAGTATAATCCATCTCAGGAAACAGCATTGCCAGCACCCATGAACCCCCAAAATGACCTGACTCAACAACAACCCTTTCCTCCCCTTAACGGTAACCATTCTTTCGGCTTTACGATAGTCACTTTATTGCTTTTCTTTATATTTTTAACACCGAAGTATATATTGGTAAACACTGCAGTTTTGGCTGCTTTGGAATTTTAAATAACCGGATCCATACGGACACTTGTGCCTGACTTCTTTTACATCATCATGTTTGTAACAGTCATTCATGTTGTGTATAGCTGAAGTTTTTTCATTTTCATTGCTGTTCTCTGTTGTGTGAATACACAGTAACTGATTTATTCAATTTATTATTGACAAACTTTTGGGTTGTTTCTAGTTTTGGCCTATTAAGATAAAGCTGCTGTGAACATTCGTGTCCATTTCCTTTAGTGCCTGTGAATATGCATTTCTGATGGTATATTTCTAGGAGTAGAATTACTAGGTCACAGGTTACACATATGTTTACGTGGATACTGTGGTAGTATCAATTTACACTCCAAATTTCCAAAGTGGTGGTATCAGTTTACACTCCCATCAGCAGAATCTGAGAGTTCCTCTTGTTCTACATCCTTGCCAACAACTGGAATTGTCAGTTTAAAAATTTTTAGCCAGTCTGGGGTGTGTGTAAAGTACTATCTTTTTTGTGGTTTTAATTTGCATTCCCGTGATGGCTGAGTTCATTTTCATATGTCCGGTAGCCATTTGGATTTCTTCTTTGGTAAAGTGACTCCTCAACTCCCTTCCTGACTTTTCTACTAGGTTTTCTGTCTTTTTCTTATTGATTTATAGACCTTAATTTTATATTCTGGATACAAGCCTTTTATTGGTTATTTGTGTTGCAAATATCCTCTCTCAGTCTATGCCTTGCATTTTCATTCTCTTAATGATGACTTTTGATGAACAGATGTTCTTAATTTTGATGCAGTTGAATATCTCAAACTTTTATTTTATGGTAGTGATGTGTTCTCTTTAAAAAAGTCTTCTCCTACCCTGAGGTCATGAAGGTATTCTCCACATTATCTTCTCAAGGTTTTATTGTTTTGCCTCTCACATTTAGATCTACAATCCACCTAAAATTGATTTTATTTTTAAATGAAGTAGGGGTCAAATTTTATTGTTTCTGTATGGACATTCAATTGTGCCAGCACTATATATTGCAAAAGCCATCCTTACCCTATTATTCAACAGTGACACTCTCTTCATTGGGGTTTTCCTGAAAACCCAGCCCTGAGGCAAAGGTTGTATGGAGATTGTTCATTTGGGAACCCAGCTAGCAGAAGTACAAATATAAGTACAAGATGGGGGAAGTGAAACAAGAGAACGAAGGAAGCCAATACAAGGATGTGTAATCAAACTGGCCAATGCTATAGGTCACTGGTGCTCAATCCTATGAAGGAGTCTTACAAAATGCAACTTAGAACACTCTGCCTGGGGACAGAAACATTTGTCTGTTGGGTCTTCCATTGACCAAAGCTGGCTACATGAGTGTTCTTTCCCCTACACCTCCAGGTTTTACGTGTATGAGTGCTGAGTGTGGGTGTCCCATGCCTTGGCATTTCAGACATCCTAGGGCAGGAAGAAAGAGGTATGCAGTTTGGGTCAAAAGCGAGGTGTGGCGTGGTTGCACATGAGAGATGCTGGTGAAAACCAACATGCTGTTGCAGTAGCCGGCTGGAGTTAAATGTGACACTGAGAGGATTGTGACATGGTTCACAAGAGGCTCTTTATTCTAATCCATTGGTCTATTTATCTCTGAACCAATACCATACTCTACTGAAAGCTGTAGCTTTATACTAAGTCTTTATACCCAGTGGAGCAAGTTCTCCCATCTCGTTCTTCAAGAGTGTTTTGGCTAATGTCGGTTCTTTGCATTTGTATGTTCATTTTAGAGTCAGCCTGTGAAATCCCACAAACAAAGCTTTTGGGATTTTGATGAAATTACCTTGAATCTATAGATCAGTTTAACAAAATGTGCCATTTTTACATCATTGAGACTTTCATGAACATAGTTTATCCTTCTTTAATTGCTCTAAACATTTTCGGAGAGTAGTTTTGTACATCTTTTGTTAGATATAGTTCTACGTATTTGTTTTTTAATTTTCTAACTTTGTTCCTGGTATATAAAAAAGAAATGGATTTTTTAATGTCCAGTAATATTGTAAAACTCACTGGTACATTGTAATAATTTATCTGTAGATAATTTAGATTTTCTACATATTGCAGTCATAACCTTCATGAATAATGACAGTCTTGTTCCCTCCTTTCCAATTGCTTCATGATTTATATCTCTTTCGTGCCTTACTGTCCTGGCTAGGACCACCTGTACAATGTGGAATAGAAGTGTGACAGTGGGCTTTCTTGCATTACTCCCAGTCTCAAAGGGAGAGTTCCAATATTTTACTTTTAAGTTGCAATTAGACTTTATAAAGATATTTTTTATTAGATAAAGGAAGTCATTTCTATTCTTAGATTGCTAGGAGTTTTTAAAAATCATGAATGGATTTTGAATTTCATTGAATAGCTTTTCCACAGCTATTAAAATACTTATTTTTCTCCATCATGTTAATGTGATGAATTATTCTGATTTTTTTACTTTGTATTTTAGAATAATTTTAGATTTACAGAAGAGTTGGAAAGATGGTACAAAGTGTTTTCGTATGCCTTCACCAGCTTCTTGTAATGTTAACATTTTACAAAACCATGGTATATTTATCAAACTTAAAGTTGGATATTTAAAAAAAATTAAACCAAACGTGTTACTAGAATAAACTTCAATTTGGTTATAATTTTCATCCTTTTTATATATTTCTGAATGTGTCAATTAAACAAATGTTTTTAATATTTATAAGATTTGCTTAAATTTTCCTTTCTCTTACTGTCCTAACCAGGTTTTTATATCAAAGTATAATCAAATGCATTTGGGAATTTTCCCTTCTTTGGAGAAATTGGTAAAAGACTGGTATTATATTTCTTAAATATTTGGTAGGAGTCTTTGTGGGTAGGTTTTTAAATTACAGATTCAATTATTTAATAATTATAGAACTATTCAGGTTTTCTATTTCTTTTAGATTCTGTATTCTTAATTTGTATTTTCCTAGGAATTTATCCATTGCACCACAATTTTCAAACTTATTGTTTTAAAGTTGTTTACAATACCCTCTTGTTGTCTTTTTTAATTGCTCTCAGATCTGCAGTGATATGCTCCTTTTTATTCCTGATATTATTTATTTCTTCTTTCTTCTTTTTCCCCTTAATCTTCTCACCAGAGGCTTATCAGTTTTATTACTCTTTTCAAAAGAATAATATTGACTTTCTTGATCCGTTTTACTGAATATTTGTTTCATTGATTTCTACTATTATTTAAAATTATTTTTCTTCTATTTCCTTTGGTTTTATTTTTATTTCTTTATTTTTTTATTTATCTTCTCCCTTTGCTTCTTAGGGGTCTCCAATTAATATGCCATTTTAGACCTCACTGTGTTTCTTATTTTTCTCCCTAGAGGCAATACTATTTGGAATGCCTTCCTACCTGTATCTTTTTCTTTTTTTTGGCTACATACATTTATATTTATATATATGCACACATATATTTATATTGCCAATAAATGTTATGTGGTATTGATTTGTGTGTTTTAATATATACAAAGTCTAACTTACTATAAATATCATTCTGCAACTTGTTCTTTTCATTTAGTGCTATGGTTTTGAAATCTATCCATCTATATAGATCTAGTTACTTCATTTAAACTAGAGCACTGCAAAATCTCCATATGGTATTCCATCCATGAAGGTACCATAATTACTTTATCAATTTTTCTATTAGTGAAGATTTAGGTTGTTAAAAGCCTTTCCCCCTTATTGCAAACTTTGCTTCAATAAATGACCTTGCATGCAGTATCTGGTACCCATATACAAATGTTTCTCTAATGGTATAGAACCAGAATTGCTGAGTCATAGATTACGCCCATTTTAAACTTCATTAGATATCACTAAATTGGTATCTGAAGTGATTATAATAATGTATAATCCTGTCTGTTTTCCCATATCTTCACCAACTTTTTGTATCATTATACCTTTTGATTTTATTAATCTGATGTATATGAAATGGTGCCATATAATCTTAATTTCTTTGATGTGAGTGAGGGTGCAGATTTTTCATATAGTCAGTGGTTGTTTTGATTTCTTCTTTATATCCTTTGCTACTTTTTCTGTTTTATTTTTCTTAATGATTAGTAGGCATTCATATAAATTCTTTTTCCTAACCCTTATTCTGTGTTGTAACTCCTCGAGTCAGCTCCTTATCTTTTAAATTTGTCTGTGTGTTTTTTATCACCCAGAATTTAAAAATTTTAGCATAGTCAAACTTGATAATTCTTTCCTTAATTACCTGTGCTTTTTTGGTCTTAACAAATCTTTTCCAATCCCAATGTCAAAAAGACTCCTTCTGTATTTCTTCAAGTAGATCTAAATTGTTTTCTTAACATTTAGGTCTCTAAATCATCAGGAGCTTTTGTGTATAGTGAGAAGTAAAAGTTTAATTTTTTTTTCCCAAATGGAAATGCCATTCATTAAATAATCCTACTTTTCCTTCAGATTTGGGATGCTGTGTTTCTTATATTCTAAGTTTCCAATGGTTTAGTCTGTTTCTAGCTTCTCTATACTATTCATTGATCTCTTTGTCTATCCATACACTAATGCCATACTCCACATTCTTATTTTTTTATAGGAATTCTGTTTAGTTTTAATTATAATGCTATTTAACTTTATAGATTAATTCAGAGAAATTTTTAGATCTTTTGTGTGACCTTCAATAACATTTGAAAATTTTCTCCATAAGGTACTAAACAGCTTTTGTTAAGTCTCTTCCTTGATTTTTATAACTATTGTGAATGATAACAGTTTTCCTCTCATATTTATTAATTGGTTATTGATAATACATAAAGAGCTATAGATTTTTATAGTTAATTTTATATCCAGTAACACTGCTGAATTTTAAGTTCTGGCAATGTGAACTTTTAAAAAAATTTTCTGTATAGACATCATTAGCAAATGACAAAAATTTCTAATCTTTATATCAGTTTTTCCCCCTGTCTTATTCCATTGGCTAAGACCTTCAATAGAAAAATCATAGACGTTATAATGAGAATCTTTGTCTTATTCCTGAATATAATGGGAATGCTTCTAAAGTTTATCATTAAGTATTATATTTGCTGTAGATTTGTGTGCCTTTCAACAGAATAAGAATTTTTCTTGCTATTCTTTCTTTAGTAAAAATTTTTATTAGGAGAATGTGTGAAATATTATCTACTGCCTTTTCTGCACACATTGAGATGAGCACATGTCCCCCCACCGTTAGTCTGTTAGTGTGGTGATTTTTTTAGATATTCTATTTGAAACAATCTTGCATTCCTGGGATAAACGCTACCTGAACATGATTTATTAGATTTAAAACAGTGTTGGATTCAACTAATGGGTATTTTATATAGGAATTTTACATCCATGTAGATAAATTAAGTTTGTCAATAATTCTCTTTTCTGTTACTATCTCTTTCTAGTTTGGGTATAAAAAATGTCCCAGTCTCATAAAATCAGTTGGGTAGTTGTCTTCTTTTTTCTAATCTTTGAAACACTTTATATAAATTATAATTTAAATGGTCTTGGAATGTTTGTTAAATTCCTTTCTAAAACTATCTGGGCCTGGAATCCTCATGAGAGAGAAATTTAAAAAATATTTCTAATTAGTTGATGTGGGAAGGGGAAATTTGCTATGTCAGCTTAGCTCGCCATTTTGAAAAGAAATCCCATTTTTCTGTATTTTATTATGTTTTTTCTACCAAGGGTAAACAAAGATGCTTCTTTGTGAACTTTTAAAATTACATATAAAAACATTCGTGAGGCTGGCCCAGTGGCATACTGGTTAAGTTTGCACGCTCTGCTTCAGCAGCCGGGGGTTCCCAGGTTCGGATCCCAGGTGTGGACCTATGCACCGCTCATCCAGCCATGCTATGGCAGTGTCCTGTTTACAAAGTAGAGGAAGATTGGCATAGATGTTAGCTCAGGGACCATCTTCCTCAAGCAAAAAGAAGGAGATTGGCAACAGATTTTAGCTCAGGGCCAATCTTCCTCACCCCCCCCCAAAAAAAATCCTGATTGATAGAGGTTTTAGGGGATGATTTGTGCACATTCAGGGACTTATGTTTGACATAGGAAAACTCTGCTTTCCCTCCAAAAGAAAGTATTGTCATTTGACTCCCACTTAAGTGTTGGATAATCATTCCTGGCCTGTATAGTAAATAATAAACAGAGCTACCATTTAGTGTACCTATTTGCTGCCCTTTACATAACAATAATGACCTTATAATGAAATTTTTTATTATCTGTTTTTTACACAAGAGGAAAAAAGATGATTGGAAAAATTAAATAATGGGGCCAAGGTTACTTGGCTGAGAAAGCGGGAGAGAGGCTTGTGAAATCATGTGTATCTGATTTATTACATCATGGGTGGCACTCTAGAAATATTTGCTGTTTCCCTTTAATCCTTGCTTTAATACACAGTCTCTAGCTGGAGAATTGTTTGTCAAACCAATTTTCCCTCAAGTTTAATTTGATTTTATTAACTCTTTTCTTAATCTCTTTGGCAAAAGCAATGTTTGCAACATTTTGTTTAGGCAAAAGCCGTGTTAATATTCTCCATGCCTTTCCTGACATTTTTACTCCCTCCCCCAAGTTATCTACATATAATCTTTTGTATCTTTGGCTGGGTTTATTAGTACAGTCTCAACAGATCCATTCAGTTGAACAGAAGATTATGAACAACATTTCTTTAATCACTGTAAATTGATCATACAATTGAACAGACAACTTTTTAGTCCAAATGGCAGAACCATCAGAAAGGCTTATTTCACTATTTCTGTTTTCTGGTGGACCTCTGCTTCAGCACATGTGAGAGGCAAGATTAGTGGGGGCATGAAAAGCCCAATCTTGGTATCAGAATGACTTGATTTTGAATCCTAGCTTCACTATTTTTAATGGGAGTCAAGAGGAAAGTTAGCAAATTACTCTGTGTTTATAAGCTAGGCACTCTCTGACATACTTTTCTCCCCATTTTTATTTTTTGAGATGTAATTCATACCACAAGGTACCATTTTAAAAAGTGTACAATTTAGTGATTTTTAGTACATTCACAGGGTTGTACAACTGTCACCACTATCTAATCCAGAACATCCAAATTAGAATTCCACTGTCTAATTTCATACCCTGAAAAGAAACTTTGTACCTCTTATAGTTACTCCCATTCCCCTCCTCATAGCCCCTGGAATCTCTAATCTGTTTTCTATGTCTACTTTATTTTATGTCTATTTTAGACATTTCACATAAATGAAATCATATGATACATGCCCTTTTGTGTCTGAATTTTTCACTTAGCATAATGTTTCCAAGGTTCATCCATGCTGTGTCAGTACATCATTCCTTTTCATGGCTGGATAGTATTCTATTATATGGATTTACCACTTTTGGTTATCCATTCATCGGTTGATAGACATTTGTGTTGTTTCTACTTTTTGGCTATTATGAATAATGCTGCTATGAACATCCATGTACAAGTTTTTGTGTGGACATATGTTTTAATTTCTGTTGAGTATATGCCTAGGAGTGAGTCATATGTGACTCTAGGTTAACTTTGTGAAGAAGGGCCAGACTGTTTTCCGAATTAGCCATATCATTTTACGTTCCCACCAGCGGTGGAGGCAGGTTCCAATTTCTGCACATCCTCACCAACAGTTCTTATTTTGCTTTTTTTGTTTTAGTTACAGTCATCCTAGTGGGTGTGACGAGGCACCTTATTTTGGTTTTGATTTGTCTTTCCATGATTTTACTTCCCTAATAACTAATGATGTTGAGCATCTTTGCATGTGCTTATTGACCATTTGTATATCTTCTTTGGAGAAATTTTTATTCAAATTATTTGCCCATTTTTAAATTGGGTTGTTTGTGTTTTTATTGTTGAGTTGTAAAATTTCCTAGGTATTCTAGATACTGGACCCTTTTCAAATATATGACTTGCAAATATTTTTTTCCATCTGTGAGTTGCATTTTACTTTCTTGATAGCTGACACACATTAGAAGCAATATATAATTTTATCTTATAGCATCCTTGTGAAGTAGGCAATATGATACCCATTTTATAGCTGAGGAAACAGAATCAGAGAGGTTATGTGGCTCACTCAAGTTCACATAGCTAGTAGGAAATAGGAGCTAAATTCAAACCTAATCTCTGGTTCAAAGCCCATGAACTTGTTGACCAAAGCAATGAATGATTCATGACCAACCAAGAAGTATAGATATGGCTATAGATTCAGAGGAGGCAGAAACTGGTGTGAGTTAGAGTGATCTGGGGAAGATTCAAGAAATCAGAATTTCAGAGAGATATATAGAGAGCAGTATGGAGCAACCTCAAGGCAGAAAATATTATTAGCAAAGGCCTTGATGTGGGAACACAAAGTTGATTTAAAAAACGAGAAATAAATCAGTGAGGCTGGAGTGAAGGATATTGTAGGCAATTGTAGGAGATTAGACTAGAAAAGTAATTTAATGTCAGATAACGAAGGTCCTAGGTGTTATTACTTTTTTTTTTTTTTTTTTTACTGCGCACAGGCAATGGGGTACCATGGAAGGCTTTCAAATGGGAAAGTGACAGGATAATAGTAGAGTTTTAGGGAAAATAGCCTGGCAGAGTTTGTGAATGGAGAGAAAGACTAGAAAAAGAAGATATTGTTGGAAACTGGATGCAGATTTGTTATGAAATGTTGAAAGCCTGTGGAAATGGTAGGGATGGAAAATGGAAAAGTATGAAGAGACACAGGAAATATTTCACACAAAGAATCTGTAAGTCATGATAATTTACTACAAGTGTAAAAGAATCTACAAATTAATTCTGCCAGCCAAATATGGAATAATAATTATAAAAATAGTGCCTGACACTGAATGAATATTTTTTATTTGTAAGGGGAAAGAGAAACATCGTAGACGGTTCATCTTGATGAATGGGTCAGAATTTAGATGGAGGGCGATATTCAAGGTGGATAAAAGGATATGCTAAGTGTCTTGAAGATGTTATTTTATATAATCCCCACAATAACCCTATTAACTGGGTCTCAGGAAGGTAGAGCCACTCGGTCAAAGTTACATAGCTAGTGTGACTGTTAATTTTGTGTGTCAATTTGAGTGGGTCACGGGATGCCTAGATACTTGGTTAAACATTATTTCTGGGTGTGTCTGTGAGGGTGTTTCTGGATGAGATTGGTGTTTGAATTGGTAGACTGAATAAAACTGATTGCACTCCCCAATGTGGGTGGGCATCATCTAATTTGTTGAGGGCCTGTATAGAACAAAAAGGTGGAAGAAGGGAGAATTTGCCTTTTCTCTGTCTGACTACTTGAGCTGGGACAATGGTCTTTTTCTGTCCTGGGACTGGGAATTATACCGTCAGCTCCCCTGGTTCTCAGGCTTTTGGACTCACCCTAATCTACACCATTGGCTTCGCTGGGTCTCTAGCTTGCAGGCGGTAGATCACGGGACTTTTCAGCCTCCATAATCACATGAGCCGATTCCTCATGATAAATCTCTTTCCGTCTCTCTCTCTCTCTTTCCGTGTGTTTGTCTATCTCCTATTGGTTCTGTTTCTCCAGAGACCCCTGACTAAAACAGTAAGATATGAAGTGAAGATTCAAGTTCAGATTTGTCATAATACAGTGTGAGGCAACCAAGAAAAAATTCTAAGTTTTTAATCTTGAAAAGATCACTAACTGAAAGCTCAAGCATTTGAGAGGAACTTGAGGAAGAAGGTATTTTGTCTTAGGCTTCATGTGAAGAAGGGTCATTTACTTGGAAATGCCTAAAACAGAGGAAGGAAGAGGGAGAGAGAAAGGCAGGATGTGTGTGTTGGGGGTGGGGAGAGAGAGAGAGAGAAAGAGAAGAAAAAAGATTCATAGCATATGCATAGCAGGGAGACTGAAGCCATGGGGAGAATCCAGTTACCAGTGTAGAATAGGCAGAGAGAACCTTAAGGAAAGTCGAGGTGAGGGAGGTGAAGAGTGAACCAAGAAGAGGAGGAAGAAGATGAGTGGTCAGAGAAGAAGCAGGAGAACAAAGAACTAAAAGGAGAGTGTGTAGGAAAATCAAGAAAAAGAAAGACTAAGAAAAGGCAGTGCCACGTGGTGTCTGGTGCTTTTGAAAACCCGCTTCAGAAAGAGATGGTGTAGGTGCAGCCCAGGGGCTTGAGGCATCAGAAAACCATTACTAGAAAAGAGGCCATGGTGTAGACTATTTATATAAGTTGGCAGTGTTCGGAAGGAGACAGGACTGAAGTTAGAGGAATGCCAGAGTCTAGAGATTTGTTTGGAGTTGATGGAATGCTGTGTAGGTTTGGAGAGAAGGAAGAAAGATAGGTAGAGGAACCAAACAAAACCAGAGCTTTCAATTGAAGAGACACATTTCTAATGGGGGTATTAGATATCTACTAGTGGATGGGAAAGGTTGTTGTTTAAAGTAGAATATTAACATTTATTTTCAGGCAGTGTGATAGGCATTTAATTCTCTCAACAACCCAGAAAGGTAAATAATATTATTAAAATTTTTAGAGACAGTGAAACTGACTGGGGCATTGGATCATTCTCTAATCCCTACATCATACAGAGTGGGTGATCAGCCGTGAGCTTACAGTTAAGGACAATTCTTTCTGTGAGTTTTACTTACAGGAATTTGGATGACAAAAGTAGAAGTACCATCTCTAATAATAATAGCTAACATAATCATCTCTAATAACAATCATTAATCATGTCAATTATTCATCATCATAATCTCTAATAATAATAGCTAACACTGCTGTGTATTTATTATGTGCCTAGCACTGTTCTAAGTGTATTATAGGTATGAACTAATTTAATTCTCCCAGTCACCCTATAAAGTAGATGCTATTACAGATGAGGAAACCAAGACCCAGAGAATTTAAATAACTAGCCCAAATTGGTGGTGGTGGCGTTAGAACTGAAACCCGGATAGGGGTCTTGCCCTGATGTTTGTGCTCTTACACTCTGCACTAGACTGCCTTGGCATTGTGTTGTTCTTTAAGATTTCCAAAGCTCTTTTTTCATTTCTCTGATTCCCCCATCAACCATGTAGGATGTGTTTGCACATTTTAGCAAAGTGGTAGCTGAGGTATAGGGAGTTTACGCTGTCGCCAGTGAGTAAGGGATTGAATATGAAATGATCTCCAGGTCTCCTTACTCTTAGAATTATGTGCGTCTCCTTAGGAAATGACATAGGATAAAAGAGGTCAAGACTAGCAGTTGGAGCTGTGGTGACTCATCCCAGCTCTGTCACTCACCAGCTATATGACCACTGTCAAGCTGTTTGCCTAATCAGGCTCTTAGTTTTCCTCTCTGTAAAATGAAGGGGTGGGGTTTGCTGATACTCTAACTCCAGAGCAGTGAGGTCTAGTATAAACATAATGCAAGCCACGTATGTAATAGAAAGTGTTCTAATAGCCACATTTAAAAAAGTAAAAAAAGCCACTAAGTAAAATTAATTTTGATCATATGTATGATCTAACCCACTTTATTCAATATATGATCATTTCAGCATGGAATCAATATTTCAAGTGCTCAGTAGCCACATGTGGCTAGTGGCTATAGTATTGGACAGTGCAGATCTATTCTTTAAGTAGTAAGTAGCATGAGGTCTTCCCTGAAGACAGGTAGCTAGAAACATCGCAGCCAGCAGCAGATGCTGCTGAGATACTTGCCTGCCCATCTGCTTAGCTTCAAGTCCCCCTTTTCCTCAGGCTCCGAGGCATCTGCCTGCCTCAACTAAGTAGAGTGGGAAATTATGAATGATGGTCCTCTCCCTGCAGCCCCAGCCCCTCAACAGTCAGTACCCATGAAGCCCACACAAGGGCATCATCTTTCCAGGCTGACAGCCCCAGGAGATGACACTTGAGGTAAATTAAGTGGAATGCTGATGAAAAATGAAGTGTAGTCACAATCTAGCAGTCGGCAGAACCTCGTGTGGTCCTTGACAAATGCATTCTCTTTTAGCTCTTTGCATGGCATTCGAGTGCTGGATCATCTATTATCCTGTATGTTATGTATGAGGAGAGAAATAAAATGAAATGGAACTCACATAATCATCGTAAAGGCAGATTTACTAGATACCATCACGGTTTGTCTGGGGGAGGAAATCCCCTTGCAAGAGGACATGCTTGTTAAAAACATCTTTACAGTGAATGAGGGCTTTTTTTTCACACTTCAGCAGTGCAGGTCAATCCTAGAAGAGTAAAGGGAGAATAGAATTTCTCTTTCATTAGGCAGGCAGGCCAACTAATCCAGCGCATTTGTAAAAGACTTAAAGGACAGGTAAATTTTGAATAATTGTTTAATTTAATTGATAGAAATCTTAGAGATCTACTGGTCTGCTTCTGAGAACACTGAGTGGTGAAACTGGGTCCGTGATTTGTGACTTTCAGAATAATCTTATAAAAATAGAAAAGGCATTGTTGATATCCATAAACAAAATTGACACTAATGAACACAGTAATAAAAAACATTGTTTTTAAGGTAGATAGTGTGGCATCCCTTTTTAGTTAGGAATTGTTTTCACAAGTGCATCTATATGTAAATTAAATGAGGTAATGTGAAGTTGATGTTGTGTTGTAGAGCTGGGAGGAGTCGTAATGATCTTCTGGTCCACGGCAGTCAGAAATGCAGTGACTCACCTCTCTTATCCATGGTAGATGTTGGTAATCAGCCCTTATTCCCCCTAAGCCTGAGAATGGCTTCAAAATTCTTTTTAATAAGGAGTTCTAGGCAGCAAATACCAAGCAATCAGCATTATCCAGATGAACCTATTCACCTTGACTCGTCTAGTCCAACCCTCTCACGTTATACATGAGTAACGCAAGGCTCAGAGAGCTAAGCTGCTCTCTACAATCTCATTTACCAGGAAATATTGGTGGGAAGACTGGAACCCAGGTGCATCTTCTGGTTCCTAAGCCTGTTCTCCTGCAACTGTGTCCTACCTGTGCATGGTTTGGACTGCAGGAAAGTTCTGTATATTGTGCAAAAATCTGTTTCTTGAGAGTATCTATGTGTAGATAGATAGAACCATGTCTCCTTTGTGGACACAAAGACCAAATCCCAGAGAGTCCCATCCACATGACAGTTCTTTAGATTCATCAGAGCAGCTCTTATGCCCCAGTGCACAGGTCTCCATTATACTCATGTTCTTACGCCTTGCTTATTATTCTGTTCTCTGTTCCAGTCCTTCTCTGGTCATTCTTGATAGCCATGAGTGTGTCTACATCTCTCTCAGAGAGTGAGCTCCAATAATGGACATGATGCTCCCAGTGTAGACTGACAACTGTAGGACAAGACACCTTTCCAAGACAGAATATGGATTATTTGAAGGGTTTAGAATAAAATTCTCCAGACCTTGGTCAATTACACACTGTCATCACAATTTTTTGCCATACATGCCTATGACCTTTATAACTTTTTATGGAATAATTCTTTGAGACATTTACATTTTTCTTACATAAATTCACTTTAGAAAGAACCTTTTATTACCGTAACTAAAAAATAGTTCACATACAGAGAAGGCAGCCATAAAAATGAACACAGTGAAAGTGAAGGAATGTTATTCACTTCTAGTTAAATACTCCATTAGCTGCCAAAGTCTCTTTGTTGAGAGAGGAGGTTATATGTGTCAGAGAGTTGTTAAAAACATACTAGTATCAAATTAATACTCTATAATAATCAGAAGAATGGAAAGGAAAATGATGAAAAAAAATAAACTTTCTCCCTATGGGATTCAGTGTTATTTAAAGATGTGCCCACACACCCCTAACAGCATCATCTGTGTCACCCAATGTGATGGCTCTTACTGCCCCACATTATCCCATGAGCATCCAGGGCCAGGCATCCTACACTTTGGAAAACATGGATCCTGTGTACTTCTATGACCAGATTTCCTCCCAGGTGCCTAAAGAAACAATGTCGTCTCTTCAAACTCAAATGTATTTCTCCCTCCATGAGCTGATAGACTTTTCCTTCTCTGGTTCTTTCTCCCACTCTGATACTTTAATCCTGTGCCATAAGAGAGGATGTTTCAGTGCAAGCTCTCTGAGATATTCTCTCTTGTCCCTCTGAGTCATGTATTTTTCTCCTTGATGATTTCTAGGCTCTCTTCTGATCAAAATGATCTCTGACAAAATTGGGAGAAGCTCACACCTCAAGGAATCAGTCTCCTACAAGGGCCTCGTTGCTTCCAGAGCTGCAGAGACCTCACAGACACTGTTGCCATTATGTGGTCATTCGAGAGATGTGGGAAGGCCTCCCTGACAAGCTTCCTTTCCCTTATGATCCTGTGTGTGCTGTCGGAAGCCCCACCATTTGAGATACAGTTAAGAGTGTGGGCTGTGAAGTCATACTCTCTGGGTTTGAACCAAGGCTTTGCTACTTATCAGTTGTGTAACTTTGAGAAAGTCAGTTAACATCTGAGTGCCTCAGTTTACTTATCTTTAAAATGAGAATTACACTAGTACCCACCTCATAGGGTTGTTGTGAGAATTAGATGAGTTAGTTCACACAGGCACTAGAAAACAGTGCCCAAGCATGTAGTACTCACTCAATGAGTGCTAACAACGATGATGACCGTCATGATGTATTTCCTCAAAGATATATTTCTTGTTTACAGGTTTTTTTTTTTTTTTTGGACCAGTGGTAGGGAAGGAAAGGATAGGAAATATGTTATCCAAGGAAAGAACACAGGGCTAGAAATTCAATTCCTAAATTCTTCTCCTATCTACGATGACAGGCATTTTTTTGAACCTGTGCTTTGGTCTCTCTTGCTATAAAAGTGAAGAACATATTAATCCTGATAACCTTAAGAATTCATAAAGCAATTCTCCCAGCAAGCTTGTGAGAGAGTTCTTGATAATTAGCTCAGTTTTACAGACAAGAAAACTGAGATTCCTAGAGATTAAATAGCTTATCCAAGAATTAGCCAGTTTGCAAGTTGTCAACTGGGGCATTCAAGTCATCTTCTCTTTTGCTTACTTCAGAGGTTAGGTATGCCACAAAGATCTAGGAAATAAATATTAAAAAAAAAAAAAAAAATATATATATATATATATATATATATATATATATATATATATATATATATATATGGAAATAGGGGCCAGCCCAGTGGCATAGTAGTTAAATTTGTGCTCTCTGCTTTGGCAGCCCGGGGTTCATATGTTTGGATCCCGGGTACGGACCTACACATCACTTATCAAGCCATGCTGTGGCAGCGTCCCATATTCAAAAAATAGAGGAAGATGGGCACAGATGTTACCTCAGGGACAGTCTTCCTCAAGCAAAAAGAGGAAGATTGGCAACAGATGTTAGCTCAGGGTTGCTCTTTCTCAGAAAGAAGCAAGGCTAAGGCTAAGGTAAATCTTTTAAGTATTTCTACAAGTGCTTCCTCCTGATACTTGCTACTACACTGACTTGGTGCAGGTCCTCTTTATCCCTTTTGTGGGTGATTGCAATGTTCCTTTAGGTGCCTCTTTTGCCTCTTGTCTTGCCTGTCTTCACACTGCATCCTCTGCACTGCAGGCAGAGTGCTCTCTCTAACAGGCACTTAGCCCACAATACTCCCCATTACCAGAAGAATAAAGCCCTAAATACTTGGCATGGTAGACCCATCCCCATCCCTGATTCTCTTCTGTCATATCAGCCTCCACTGCCACATGGCCCCAACCCCAACACTCATGTGCTCTAGTCATTCTGGGGAGCAGGTTCCCTGCACATCTCTTAGTTCTCACCACTGGATTGTGAGGTTCTTGAGAGAAGGACGTTGTCTCATTTATCCAAGAGGCAGTCTAGTGTAGTGGTTAAGAGCATGGGCCCTGGAATCATACTGCCTGGGTTTGAACTCCAGTTTAAGCTGTGTGATTGTGGATAAATTACATAATCTTCCTATGACACTATTTCATGATTCCCAAACTTGGTCACACTTTGGAAATACAAGGAAAATTTTAAAAAATAATGCTTGGGTCCTACCTCCAGATGTTCTGGTTTCATTGGTCTAGGGTACAGCCATGCTATCAGGAATTGTAAAAACTTCCCAGGTGGTCTAATGTGCAGCCAAAGTGGAGAACCACTGCTCTGCCTCCTTATCCCTAAAATGAGGTTAATAATAGTATGTACCTCCTAAGGTTGTTTGATTCTGTTAATTAACGTAAAGGTCTTAGTACAATATTTGACACATTATATGCAATCGGTAACTATGGCTTACGATTTATTTTAAAAGCAAGGGCTTTATAATTAACCTTTTTGTTGTGAAATAAATCACAGAGGAAAGTCATAAAACATAAAAATACAACTTACTTATTACAAAGCAATCATCTATAGAATCACCTCCCAGATAAGAAATGGAACGCTCCTACTACCTCAGAAGGATCCCCATATTCCTTCCTAATTATAATCTTCATTCCACAAAGGTAACCACTGTCCTGACTTTATGGTAAACACTAACATTTTATATTTTTATCACCTATTTATGCATACCTAAATATTACAGGCAAGGTTTTTCTGTTTTCAAACTTTATTTAAATGGAATAATTTGTGTCTTCTTTTGCTCATCGTTATGACTTGAGACTCATCCATGATGTACATGTGATACCTTCATCTTCAGGCTTTGTTGTTTGGATATATCACAATGTATTTATCCATTCTGTTGTTAATGGACATTTGGGTCGTTTCTACTTTTTAGCTATTACATGTAATGCTGCTGTGGTCATTCCTCTACAGATCTCTTGGTGCACATGCACAAGAATTTGAGTTGAATAATTCACAGAAGAGAAAATGCTAGATTACAGGAAGGTGTATGCTTAGCTCTCACAGATAATGGCAATCTTTTCCAAAGTGGTTTTTACCAATTTTCTCTCCCACCAGCAGTGCTTGAAAGTTCCCATTGCTCCATATTCTCTCCAGTACTTGGTAGGTCCAGCCTATTTTTCGTCATCTGGAGACAGTGTAGTGGTTTCTCATTGTAGTTTTAATTTGTATTTCCCTGATTACTAATAAGGCTGAGCATATTTTTATGCGTTTACTGGCCATCTTATCATTCTCTTTTGAACACTGCCTGTTTAATTTACCTGTCCATTTTTCAATTAGTTGTCATTGTCTAATAGATTTGCAGTTAAAAAAAAATTCAAGATATGAGACCCTTGTTAGTTTAAGTGTAAAAAGTGTCTTCAACTTATTGCTCCCCTTTTCACTCTCTTAACAGCATCCTTTGATGAGTGGAAAAATCCTAATTTTAATGTAGTCCAATTTACCAATCTCTTTGAAGTTCTGTGTAAGATGTCTTTCCCTACTTTGAGGTAGTAAAAGATACCCTCCTCTATTATCTCTCTAGAAGCTTTATTGTTTGGGCTTTCATATTCAGATGACATATTTGTTTCCGGTGTGAGGTAGGTTCAAGTTTCATTTCTTTCCACATAGATATACTGTTGACCCAGCACCATTTATTGAAAACTCTACAGTGCAAACTTGATAATAAATTAGATGTCTTTTTAAGTATGAGTCTGTTTCTGGGCTCCCTTTCACCTCTATTTTTCTACCATATTGTTTTAACTACCAAAGCTTTATAATAAGTCTTGATATCTAGTAGAGCAAGTCCTCCCAATTTGATCTTTTTCAAGAGTTCTTATCTATTCTTTGCCCTTTGCATTTCCATATGAATGTTTTGATAAGCTCATCAAGTCACAAACACACATACACACACACACATCAGTTGGGATTTTGACTGGAAATACTTGGAACCTATAGCTCAACTAGAAAATTAACTTCACTACATTGTGAGTCTTCTAATCCAAAAACATGGTATATCTCCTGATTTATCTGTCTTCCTTAAGGTTCCTCAATAATGCTTTTGAGCAGAGCTTCTTAAACTTTAGCACGCCTCAGAATCACCTAGATGGCTTGTTAAAATCCCAGTTGGTGGATCCCAACCCCAGAGTCTGAGTATATCTGGGGTGTGACCTGAGTATTTGCATTTCTAATTTCCCAGGTGATGCTCATGATGCTGGTCCTAGGACCATACTTGGAGAATCACTAATTTATGATTTCCAGAAAACTGATCTTGTATATATTTTATTATAATGATTTCAAGGTATTTGGAATTTTTGAAGGTATTATAATTTTGTTTAAAAATTATTTTCTGTATGTTGGTATTTTAATATTGACTTTGTATCCATGGACTTGCTATACTCACTTGTTAATTCTAATAATTTACCTATAGGTTGTTTTGGGTTCTCTACATAAACAATCCCCAAGAGGCTGTGCAAGTGCTGCTTAGCCTCCTCATGTCTATTCCAGTTTTGTAAATGCCTTAATGTCAAAGATGGCTTTAAATGTCTGACATCTGTCTAGATTTCCTCCTTCTGGAGCTTGGTCTAGTCATTTTTCACAAACTTACTACCTCTCTGATGCCTTTAAGCAGACACTTTTGTGTTTTGTCCCTATCTTCTGACTATCTTCAATAGGAGGGCTTATCTGAATTACTTTGCCCCCAAACGAGAATAACTCCCCTTATAAGTGGAAACCAAGGTCTACTAATTTTTCTCTATAGGCTTACCTTTATTTTCTTCCTAGATACTGTTCCATTAAACTCTTTAGAGCAAGCATAGTAGCTGAAACACTTTGGGTATTCTTTATTTAAAATATCTTTTGGAGGAGCTCAATTGAGCAGAGTATAGAAGGGAGTTAACAAAGGTGATGAAGACAAATTTAACTACTCACAGTTTTGGCCAATATTAGTGTTGGAAATAACTGTAACCAAATACATATTTCAAGAGATGACTACTTCTTCTGTATTAAATGTTTTGTCTATGTCATTCATTGGACACTGGTTTTGGGCAAGTCACATAAATTGAGCCTCAGTTATCACTTCTGTAAAAGACAAGAAGCAAGAGGATTCATTTGGAAATTTCTAGCTCTAAATTTTAAGCACCACAGAATAAGAGCAAAAGCCTACTGTAGGACCTTGTGGGATTCCCTCTGTATGGTGGTGCTCTAATACATAATTGTCAGATAATGAATATCTTAATCTCTAAATGAATTTATCTAGTTTATTATCCTCTTTGAGAACTGACAGGCCTTATCTCCAGGACCACCTACCTAAGAATGCTAGTCCAGTTGTTTACAATTGTCCTCCCATAAAAACAGTGGGAATTGTAAAATATGTAGCACATAAAGGCACACATTGGAAGGGAATAATAGGAAAGGAATTTCTTATGATTTTTTTAGAATTTGATGTTACATTGTATACCAGTGTTTTTGCAGCTCGGTTTTGTTTGCTCTGGCTGGAAATACAAGATTCATTGTGCCTAAACTTAAATATCAGTTACATTACTAAGTGTTTAATAGACTGAAATGGATGCTTGGTAATAAAAAGCCTTTTAATGAGAAGGTGAAGATGGCATTGTAGGAAGCAGAAACAACTCTCAGTGGAGTGGTTCACATCATACACACACGCTGTCACAGACACACCGCAAGAGATAGTATTGATTAGCTTCAGGTTTCATCTGCAACATTCAGTATAAGCCTGTTAGAAATCTCAGAAGGGAAATGCAAATCCAGGAATTCATTTGTTCAGTAGTCCTCCAAGACCACACATTCGCAGCACTATTTGGATGAAATTGGTTTGCGGTGGGGGGGCGGGCTGGGAAATGAGAGTGGTTCCCATCGACAAGTGAAGGTTTGGCCCCAGATTTGCTAATATTAATTTTGGGACTTTCACTTTTCCAAGTATTTCTGGCTACAATGATTTTAGGGGGCTGCAGAGCTCAAAGAGATGACCATAGTAGAGAATAACCTTGATTCCTTGATTCTAAAGAAGGGATGGATGAGCTCGCATCTGCTCCCTTGTATCAGAATGAAATCCTTCATTGCTCTCTTTGAAGAGTGGACAGGTCTGACTCAGCTCTTAGGTTGTCATTAGAAAAACTGATTGGCAAGTTTGCCTTTCCAATCCAGTTCAAGCGACATAAGTAAAGTTTAATTTTTGGCCAAACAAGGTTCACAGTCTTGTTGGGGAGGCAGACACTACGACAGCAAATAAAATGCCAAAATGGAGGTATAAAATGTCATGAGACAATGGGAACAGAGAAGACAAATTCCAGCTGAGTGGGATTAAAAAAAAAATCTTCAAGGAATTTGTTTCAACTCCATTATTGGCATGACTTAGTATGCTCTCATTGAGAGAAGTTGGTTCAATTTGATAAACTTTGGTTCATTATTGTCATACGTCAATAGGATTATTCTTACTCATAAGTGAAATCTGAATTCTTGCACCTCATTCCCTGTACCCCTGCCACTAATCAAAGCTTCACTTATCTGCTTGGATGTTTGGCATTCTTTCTTGGGGTACAATCTTCTTATTTCATTATTTAAGAAGGCTGAGTAAGGAACGCTATAGAATTAGTTTTCACAGTGAGGTACATGCTCATTGAATACCACTGAGTCATAAGCATTGACGCTTGGTACATAAAACTAGAAAAGGAACATAGCTGTCTGTAAAGAGATATGCTCCAGCCCTTTGCATTCAGCGGTATGTATTGATCTTACAAAACTTTCTGTAACTATCAAGACCACGTTGTTTTCTCCTTTCTGGAAAAGGCTGTTGTGTAAATTACAATATGAAAACTAGTATAGAGAAGACATAAATAAAGAACCACGTGAATATAGAAAAAGGAACAATTTAATTCTTTCTGGAGTATTTAGGGAACAGTTCTCAGGGCATTTGAGTTGGACCTTGAAGGATGAATTGGATTTTCCCAGGTTGGAAGGAAAGAAGGTCATTTTATACAGGGAAACAGCGTAATCCCCTCTGCACACGTCCTAAATCATCGCCTTTTGAGTTCTTGAACCATTCCTTATAACCATGCCTGGGGGCTCAAGAAGTGCCGGTTCGTCCATCCTCACAATTGGTTTTATACAGACAGGCACACCTTGCCTCTCCAGTGATTGTCCTTTGAACTGTCTGCTAGAAAAGTGGGGCCATCTGTTTTGACAGACGTTACCCAGATAACGTCTGTGATGCCAAGGGCTTTTTCTTTCTCCTCTGACCTACTTAGTCTTCCACAAACCAACATTTTCTCCCTTTCTTTATCATGTTGTGCTAAGTGCTCATTGTTTTCTCCCCTCCTCCCTTTCTGCTCAGCAACATTCTCTTCACTTTTAGGAAAACACTTAGCCATGGAGCCGATTTCTGAGTTACTGTTCTCCTAAATCCTCTTTGCAATCCATATGCAATCATCTGCTTATTAAGGTTAAATGAGTTCAACTGATACTATAAAACCTTGATTAATGGCAACATATGGGTAATGCTTCTGGTTAATTGAATTTTCAGGTTAACTGAGGGTTAAATGGGAGATTTAATAAAATTGCCAAGCACTTATCTTTATCTGTTTTATGGCACTTACCACATTCTACCTTGCCTGGGAATTTTTAAAGTTCATGTCTTATCTTCCCTACAGGACTCTGAACTCTCTGAGGCTCGAGTCTGGGCCCTCTGCTTGTCTGTAACTCAATGAGGCCCAACAGATAATATTTTTAAGACAATGATATCGTCTTCATCATCATCACCATCGTCATCGTCATAATTGTGTCATGGTTAATAGCGTGGACTCTGTAGCCAGACAGCCTGAGTTTGGATATTGCTTCTGTCATTGCTGGTTCTGTGGGCTTAGACGAGTCACTTAACTTCTTAGTGCCTCAGTTTCTTCATCCATATAATAGGAGTAATAATAGTAATCTTACAAAGCTCTTATGGGAATTAAATGATTCGATATTTACAAAGTTCTTAGAACAGTAAGCAAGGCACTTTACTAAGTGCTCTACATGCATATTCCCGTTTGATGTCAAAGGAAGATGCTATTGTTACCCTATTTTACTCATGAGAAAACTAGAGGGCAGAGAAGTTAAATAACACGCTCAAAGTCACACAGCTAGTAAGTGGTAGAGGCAGGCTTGAAATAAAGTTTGACTGGACCACCTACGCCGCTAACGTAATGTTCTTCTAAAAACCACATTTTTATCTCTTCTTAAAGATCATATCTTAGATCTGCTCAACTATGGGAAAAACATTTACTTCCAGCATTACGTGTCCAACCAGGTTGGCAGGGGGCACTGCTTATCACAGTGACCAGAAGCCAGGAGAACAAGGGCTTCACTGGGACCCATGACCTGTGCTTCCAAGACTGTGGTGATGGTAGGAAGAGCACAGTGAAGCATCCAGTAGCCTTACAAGTTAAGCACATCACTTGCACTCACATTTCATTGGCTAAAGCAAATCACATGACTATCCCTAACTTCAAAAGGGGTAGGAAAGTGCAACCCTACCATGACCCAGGAGGCAGAGAGCTAGAAATACTCTGTGAGTAACAATAGCTACCAGAACAAAGTCCGTCACATTACCAGGCAAAATCTGGGCAGCGAGATGTAGGGTTAAATGCGTAGGTGTACAAACTAGAGAGTTATGTTCTTACTCCGGAGCAGGGTTTCTCAACTTTGGCAGTATTCACACATTGAACCAGATGATTCTTTGTTGTGGGGGATGTTCTCTACTTTGTAGGATATTTAGCAGCATCCCTGACCTCTATTCATTAGATGCCACTGGAAGCTCATCTCCTCCAGTCATGACAATTAAATGTCTCCACTCATCGCCAAATGTCCCCTGGGAAGTGAAATCGCCCCCAGTTGAGAACCACTGCTCTAAAGTGACCCCATTTGTACCCGTGGCTGTTGAGTCACAGGGAAATTCTGGTTATACTCTGACCCCGCTGTATAAATGAGGAACGTGTAGAAGATTTGCAAAAAGTCATGGGTTTCAAATTGACTCAAGAACATGCATACCCTGAATCTCTGTCAAGTACTTCTTGCTATCCCATATTTCCTAAACTCTTTTCTTAGTTTTTTTTTACAGTGACTTTATACTCTGCGAAGTTCTTTAGTGAATCTACCTCAAACTGTCAGCCCCTGTAATTTTCAGCCTATTTATTTTTCCTGGTCCTCTGTGGAAGTAGGGAACAGCTGGTCATCATGTTCTGTGTAATAACTTTTCATATATTTGAAGACTGTTATTAAACCATCCCCAAGCTTCTCTTTGCTGGGTAATTGTTATGCTCAAACATGCACTAGAAACTGTGCAAAGCCTAGAAGAAGGTAGAGTCTCCAAACTAATGTTTGTATATTAAAACTGAAGAAAAACAAATTTTGACTGAAAATATCAACTGAGAAATAAGGCTCAAATCCAAAACTGTGAGGTTTAATTTTCAGAGCTTTTTCTTCTTTAATCCCCTGTTTATTATATTTATTGTCGCTGTCCTGGAAATTTTAATTTATTACTGTGGAAATTAATGCCCTAATTAAGATTTTATAGTACTTTTAATCTTTATAATATTTTAATGGAAAGCCAATGATGGACAAGATACTGCGTCTCCGCTTGTCACATCTCAGGACACAACCAAACATAATCCAATTAACTGCCTTGGTGCTGATGAGAGGCCATGGCTTAAAACAAGACCTTCCCACAATAATATATAATTTGGACAATCACTGATAAAAACTACATTTACTCCACGGTTTCCATCTGCCAGGCCAGATGCTAAGAGATTTACAAGTATTATTTCATTTAATCTCATTAACTCTAAGAGGTAGTTGCCATTATTATTCCCATTTTACATAATTAGAAACTGCAGATCAGAGAGGTTAAATACCTTGCCTAATGTCACAGAGCTGGCAAGTGGTAGAATTTGAGTTTGAAATCAAGCAGTCTAACTTGGAAGCCCATGATCTTAACTGTAATAACATATGGCTTCTGTACAAACAGGGGCCATATCTTACTAATTTTTGTATGTCCAATGTCTAACTCCTAGAATCAGCTTTCAGAAATACTTATTGAATGAATAAGCAAGTGGTGAATGACAGAGCAGAAATGTGGAACAGCAATATGGACTATGGTTCAGAACATTATGTGGACATTGTGTGCTCAGGCATCACTGTCCCACTTCACCCAGCCCACCCCAGGGTGGGTTAGATGCCTTCTTTAGGATTCCATGCTAAGCTGCATGTGTCTCTATCCATGCATCGACCTCACTATATTTATAATGATCTATTTATGTGCCTGTTTCTCCTGCTGGAGCAGTGATTTTCAACCAGGGGCGAGTTTGCCTCCCAAGGGACATTTGGCAATGTCGCCAGGCATTTTTGGTTGTCATACTGGGGGTTGCTACTGTCATTTACTGAGTAGAGGCCAGATGCTGCTAAACATCCTGCAATGCACAGGACAGCCCTGTACCCCAATTATCCAGCCCAAAATGTTAACAGCACCAAGACTGAGTAGTCCTGTTCTAAACGGAGAGATTGAGTCATCCTGTTCTAAACAGAGAGCTCCTTGGTGAAAGCATCCTTGTGTTCAGGATCATCTCTGCATCCCAAGTGCCAGGCATGGTGCCTGGCATATCACTGGAATTCACTATACATGAATCAAAGGAGTGGAGAGTGAAAGAATACATGAATGGATGGTAGAAGGAACAATGCAGCCCCACAGACTGGGTTCCATTTTCAGAGGGTGTAGGTAATTGCCCAGGTACTAGAAGAGCTACTGCCAGTTAATGTAGGACTCCACCAGGCTGGGAGAACGTGGACATGATGAGTTCAGATGTAGCCCATAGGCAGTTGGCATAAGGGTAAGAGTCCTGGGATAATATTTTAATGTATTAATCTATGATTTCCCCCTTTTTCTTTTTCTTATCTTGTAGCCCTTCTTTGATTTATACAGCAACTAGAATATTCTTTAACTCCTGTCCTCAAAGAAGGGAGTGGGACAGCAGAACTGGAAATTAAAGAATAAAATTCCTGGGTTTAGAGTTTCAAAAGCCAAGGTTCAAGTATAAGATAAAGAGACTTAGAAAAACACAGTTAGTCATGCCCACTTTTCCTATCTCTAAGACTAGATAAAAAGGTCTTCAGACTAGAAGGAAGGAGAGAAGAATCAGAGTGGGAAGAAAACATTTGCTCCTAGATGGGTCCCTGAGGAGAGGCCTCCGAGTCTGTTCCACTCTTCAGAGTTTAGGGCTGGAGGTAGAGAGAGCATCTTGAAAGGGATCTAAGCATTCTGAAAACAGGAATGTACTTCCCCCATCTCTGGATAAACCCCAGGGGGAAGGTAAGATCCCAGCATTCCCTTGCACCTGGAATGGTGCAGGAACAACGGGGCAGAAATGATGGCATGGAGTATCTAGATAGAACCACCAAACTTCCCAGACCTTAGAGTGGCACCGATGTGGCTTAGTCACTTCCATCTGGTAGAACTAGGTCAGGCCGCAGTTAGCGCAGCCAGGTCTACAGAGGCCCTGGGATTGGGGAAAGGAGGATCCAGCAGTGATCTCAATGAGACTGGATTGGAATGAAGTTATCTCAGAAGATGCCAACATGAACGGATGACAACAGCCTTTACCAGTTCCTCCCCACTTGTGCCATGGTCCCTTGTAGCCTTGGGGAAAAGAAGGGGTGGGACATTCTGAATTGAGTGAGTTTAGCTTCTACCACAAAGAAAGAAAGCTTTGAAGTTCAATTCAATTTAAGAAAAATGTAGTTACATTTCCTGTGTCTGATCTTGTGGTCTACCATTTGTACTTGCTACAGAAGTTTATCAGATGGCAATAGCCTCGCAGCAGCAATCTTGAAGTTAGGGGCAAGACTTGCATACCTAAACGGGTTACTGATAAGAGCAAAGCATGATTCCAGTATGAGGGTGTGGCATACAAAAGAAATAATCAACTCAGAGCTTCAGTCCCTGGGGGCAAGGCGGGCTTCCTGCCACCAGAACTGTATTGCAAGGAGCAGGCATTGTCTAGGAAGTGAATGAAGTTGTTGAGTTCCCAAACTCAGGGACAAGGTCAGGCTGAATGAGCAATGACTGAGACCCGATGTGGTGCTCTGAGCATGGGATGGAAACTGCTTAAAGTCCTTCCTTCAAGGATCATCCTTGGCCATAGTGAATGCGATGGACAGAGTTTACAGATAGGGCTACATAGCCTCAATCCTAGGGAAGAAGGAGTACAAGCCTGAGAATACTTGTCTAAATGATTCAGTCTTTGACAAATGAATCTTAAAAAAAAAAAGACAATGTGAATTACTAGATAAAAATAGTGTCCACAGGACTCAAATTGCATTTCAAAAATCTTGATAGTTTTAATCTAAGAGCCTTATCATTCAAATATTAATTTTTCTGTCAAGCAGTTTTGCTACTTATTAATCTGACAGTTTGGAAGGCCTCCATTTGGGAGAAAGGAGGAATGATTGGAATGGTGTTCCCATTTCCGTTTCCAAAATGATTGGAAAGGTATTTCTGAAGTCCCTTTTGGGCTGATCCAATTAAAACATCTTTTCCAAGTCCTTTTTTTTTTTTTTCAGGTTGTGTCAGATTTCATGACAATGTCCTTGGGCCCTCAAGGTTTAGAGGAATCTTCTCTATCATTGGTATGTCCTTCATGGGCCCATAAGAGTTGATCCCTTTCAGTCTCTCTAGGCTCATCTGCTGACATTCTTCATCTCTCATCCTAGTCTCCATCACACTGGGCTTCATGAGTTCTTTGATTACCGTAGTGGGTTGAGTGATGGACTCATAAAATATATGTTCATATGGAACCTCATAAAGTGAACCTACTTGAACTTAGGGTCTTTGTAGGTATAATTAGTGTAAGGATCTTGAAATGAGATCATCCTTGGTTAGGGTGGGCCCTAAATCCAACAACCTTGTAAGGGTGTCCTTATAAGAGACAGAAAAGAAGAAGACTGAGACAAACAGAGTGGAGGACTGTGTGAAGACAGAGGCAGAGATTGGAGTGGTGCATCTACAAGCCAAAGAATGCCAAGAATTGCCAACAGAAGCAAGGGGGAGGCATGGAATGGATTCTCCCTCAGAACCTCCAGAAGGAACCAAACGTACTGACACATTTATTGCAGACTTCTAACTTTCAGAACTGTGAGGGAATAAATTTCTGTTGTTTCAAACCACCAAATTTATGATAATTTGTTACGGCCACCCTAGGAACTAATACAACTACTCAAAGTTCTTGGACTGCTGTGTGCTCTCCCTTTTGGGGTCCGTGCACATATTGTGTCTTCTCCTGCTACACGTTCCACCAATTCAATCCCCACTTCTGTGACTTCTGGTCAGTTTTTGGCAAACTTCTGTTAGGACCAGATAATAAATCTTTTAGGCATTATAAGCCATGCGGTCTCTGTCATGACTACTCAACTGTGCTGTTGTATCATGAAAATAGCCATAGGTAATAGGTAAACAAATGAGCATGGTTGTGTCCCAGTAAAACTTTATTTATAAAAGTAGATGGTAGCCTAGATTTGCCTATGGGCCACAGTTTGCTGACCACTGCTTTTGGTTATTCTCCAGATCTCAGCTTAAGTATAATTTCCTCAGGAACCTTACCCTACCTTTTAACTGTTATTTATCCCACTTATGATTATTTTTTCCAGCTTTGTTGAGATATAATTGACATACAATCTTGTGTAAGTTTAAAGTGTACAAAGTGATGATTTGATGCATGGACATATTGCAAAATGATTACCACAATAAAGTTAGTTAACACCTGCATCACCTCACATAATTACCTTTGTGTGTGTGTGGGAAGAATATTTAAGATTTAATCTCTTAGCAACTTTCAAGTATATAACAGAGTTATGTTAATTATAGTCACCATGCTGTACATTAGATTTCCAGAACTTATTCATCTTATAACTGGAAGTTTGTACCCTTTGGCCACGTCTCCCCATTTCCCCTACCACCCCAGCTCTTGGCAACCACCAATCTACTCTCTGTTTCTATGAGTTAGGCTTCTTGAGGCTTCACATATAGGAGAGATCCTACAGTATTTGTCTTTCTTTGTCTGACTTATTTTACTTAGATAATGCCCTCAAAGTGCATTCTTGTTGTTGCAAATGGCAGGATTTCCTTCTTTTTTTATGGCTGAATAACTTTCCATTGTATATATGTGTGTGTATCTATGTCTATATATCACATCTTCTTTATCCATTCATCTATTGACAGACATTTAGGTTGTTTCCATGTTTTGGCTATTGTAAATAATGTTACAATAAACATGGATGTGCAGAAGTCTCTTCGAAATCTTGATTTCATTTCCCTCTGATATATATCCGGAAGTAAGATTGCTGGATCATATGGTAGTTCTATTTTTAATTTTTTGAGGAACCTCCATACTGTTTTCCATAGTGGCTGCACTGCTGGATATTTCCACCAACAGTGCACAAGGATTCCCTTTTCTCTACATCCTCGCCAACACGTGTTGTCTCTTGTCTTTTTGATATTAGCCATTCTAACAGGTATGAAGTGATATCTCATTGTGGTTTTGATTTGCATTTCCCTGGTGGTTAGCGATGTTGAGCACCTTTCCATCTACCTGTTGGCCATTTGTGTATCTTCTTTGGAAAAATGCCTATTCAGGTCCTTAGCCCATTTTTTAAATCAGATTATTTGTTTTTTGACTATTGAATTGTATTCCCATTTATGATTAACTCATTGTACTTATATTTGTTTAATGTCTGGTTCCCCATGAAAATGAAAGCTCCATGAAGTCAGGGGCCATGTCTGTGTTTGCTTATCACTGGAGTCCCAGCACCTGATATAATCCTGGCATGTAGAAGTGCTCAGCAATTGTTTTTACAAATCCAAGAATAATGAAGCATGCTTCTCAGGCTTCTACAAGTATAGTCTCATTGCTGAAATCTGGTTTAAAAATGTGCAGAAGGGAGCTTCTTAAAAAGTTAAAATCTGGTTTAAAAATGTGCAGAAGGGAGCTTCTTAAAAAGTTAAACATGGAATTGCCATATGATCCAGCAATTCTACTTCTTGTTATATACTTCAAAGAATTGAAAGCAGGGTCTCGAAGAGATATTTGCACACCCATGTTCCTAGCAGCATTATTCACTGTAGCCAAAATGTGGAAGCAACCCAAGTGTCCATCCACAGATGAGTGGACAAATTAAATGTGGTATACACATACCAAGGAATATTATTCAGCCTTAAAAAGGGATGAAATTCTGACACATTCTACAACATAGATTAATCTTGAAGACATTATCCTAAGTGAAATAAGCTACACACAAAAAGACAAATATTGTATGATTCCAATTGTATGAGGTACCTAAAAAATGCAAATTAATCAAGACAGAAAGTAGAAAGGCAGTTGGGGCTGAGAGGAGGGGAGAATAGGGTGTTATTGCTTAATGGATATAGCATTTCTGTTTGGGATGTTGGTAAAGTTTTGGAAATGGATATCAATGATAGTTTCACAACATTGTGAATGTACTCAATGCCACTGAATTGTACACCTAAAAATGGTTAACATGGTAAATACAACTAAAAAATGCGGAAGGAATTATCAGATCAGATATGGGAAAAGGCTAGGCCAGAATGGAACAGAACAGAAGAGAATGGATCATAGGATGCTGCTGCTGGAATGGACCTCAGAGATCAGCTGGTTCAATAATCTAACCCCCCAATTTTACAGAGAAGGGGACAAGAGCCAGTGTGGTTCTCTGGAAAGTGAACTGGATTTCAGAAGACCTGAGTTCAAGCCCAGCTGGACCACTGATTCACTCAATGTCCTCAGACACATCCTTGGCCCACATCCCTGAAATCTGTGAGTCTACAAACTCTGGTCGCTCTATTGTCCCGGTCTTTCGTTTCAATTTGGGTTTGCTTCTGGGTCATCTGGGCAAGCAGGTTATTGGCTTTTTGTGAAGGGGCTTTTCTGATTTTTGGCTAAGCTTGTTGGTTATTTCCCTCCGCATGGTCTTCCAAACTCATTCCAATTTCCTATTTAGCTTTGTGTAAAGATGTCTTTATTAAGAAACACCTGCTTGGCTCACTTTGCTTCACACTATGTTTCAATTCTGCTTCATGGGAGGGGGCAGCCAGCTCCAGTGAAGAAGGCGGGAGGCCTGGCATCTACTTCAGACTCTGACTTAAACTCACCTGAATATCTTATGCCAGTTAATTGACTTCTAGGGGCTTCAGTTTTCCTAAGAATAATCAAGTTAACAATCCCTGCTTTTTTCTTTTCTTTTCTTTTTTCTGTTAACTTATTGGATTTTTGTGAGGATCAAATTAAGGGAAATTGACTCTACTTCAGTGGACCCAAAGCAAAAAGAGGAAAACAGTGGTTGCATCTGTTTGGTATTTTTCTACCAGAGTGTATGCTCCAAGGACAAGAATTCTTTCTGTGCACAGCAGGCGGGGAAGGTTAGTAAAAGATGCTCTGGATTCAGAGCCGGAGGATGGTTTCCAGTCTTGGTTCTGCCACCATTTTGCCTTATAGTGCTGGATAAATCACTTATGCCACCCACGCTGACTCCTTTCCTCATCTATAAAGTAAGGGGCATTGAATGAGATCATCTCGTAAGTTTCCTTTTAGCTCTGACAGCTTATGATTTTTGTACTTCTAGCACTTAGCTCTGTGCCTTGCATATATTAGGAAATAAATAAATGTTTATTGAGTTGAATTTAGTTAATTGCTATTTATTATTAGTCAAGAGTCATTGACTCATCACATCATTTAGGTTTCTGGAAAGATGTTTGGTACTTTTTTATTCTTAGGAGAAATGTGGCAGTAATCATTTATATTTAGTGGTTCGAAAGAGGACTGGCAATAATAGTAAGAATAATAATGATAAACAAATATTGAGTGCTTAGTATTATAGGCACATACTAGGTATTTTTAAATTTAATTCTTAGTACAACTTTATAAGATAGGTACAGACATTGACACCATTTTACAAATGAGGAAATTGACATGTCAAATAACTGGACATGTTCATATACATGTTTATAACATCTGGCCCGAAGGAACAACTAGTAGATGGTGGAGCTAGAAGTTGAGTCTTGTTCAGTCTGGCTCCAAATAGGGTTGCCACGTTTAGTAAAAAAATATAGGATGCCACATTAAATTTGAAATTTAGATAAACAATGAATAATTATCTTATTATGAGTATGTCCTATAACATCATACTACCCTCATCTGCCACACATAAGGTGGGTAATAAATTTTTTACCACCGGCTTATGGATTCAGCAGGTAAAATTGGGTTCACCTGAAGAAAGTTAAATTGAACCAGAATTCTTGTTTCTTCCAGGATTCTTGACATTTTATGCTGTAGGACTGGAAATCAGGGTAGAATTTAGTGCTAGGTGGTAAAAAGATATAAAATGAAGGATTTCCATATTAGCGAAACTTTTTTTACCCTGTATTTCTTACATCAAATGGTTTTGTGTCTTACTTCTCTCATGAATGTCCTCTCTGCTTCTCGGGCTTTCTGTTTAAATGAAAAAATGAAACAAATGTAATTTTTTTAAGAATTCAGGTGAAATCTGGAATGGTGGCACTGAATGGAGGCAAGTTCTCTTGTGCACAGATGAGAATGCTGCTTCTGTGTGCTCAAGCCGGAATATCTGATATGTCTGTTGCTATGACAATGGGTTCTCGTTAGTGGGTGATATAGAAATTTGATCTGTACATTCACAAGGAGTTCTCATGTTCCAGCTTCTTTGTTACAATTCCAAATCTCATGGAGTTGGAGGTGTTCCACGTTAATCTAAGAAACTGTATTTACAGCAGGAGGCAGTATATCATATTACTAGCAGGGGGCCGTGGAGGAAGTCAGCCCTGGGCTCCTGTCTACTCACCACTACTCTAACTCAGTTTCCTCCACTGTAAAGTGGGCATAACAATAGTCCCTATTTCATAGGCTTTTGTGAAGTGGATTCACGAAGGGATTTATCTAAAATATTTAGCACAGTATCTGGCAAATGGTCTTCAATAAATGCCATTGCTGTTGTTACTTTTATCATTATTATTAAATTAAAACAGTCTATTCCAGGGAATCTTGGTGAAGGTTCATCAGGTCATATTTTTGTCACCGAATTTACCCACCATACAGAAGAGGAAGAGTTAAAACTGAAAAGCAAAAACTGGAACCAGAAAATGAGGGCTCTAGTACTAGTTTACCCATCTGGTTGTGGGAATTAGGGCAAGTTGATTTTTTGGAACCTCATTGTCTTTTCTGTCAAATAGCAATAGTAATGATTGACTTGCCCCCACCCTGCAAGATGGTATGGGGGATAAATGAGATCATGTCTATGAAATGCTTTAAATGTCAGGAAGTGCTATACAAGTGCCACCTTATAAACAGCTGGCCATTTTCACAGGTGCTTCTCCTAACCTGTGCTCCTCTATGACAGCATTTCTTTCCTCAGCTTCAGGAATTGGCCCTTCTGTTATGAGACAAGGCTGCTCTTTGCCAGGGCCAAACATAGGCGCCATATTTTTATTCCATGAGAGAGATGTTTGCTTGGCTAATTTTATGGTTTGGAAAGTTCTGTTCCTTTTTAGGTGTGTGAACTTGGACAAGCCTCTCTGTGACTCAATTTCTTTAGCTGTAAAATGGACTGAAAACGTACTTATTTCATGGAGTTGTTGTAAAAGTTAAATAAAATAACTTGCTTAAAGCGTTTAGTATGATAGAAAACTCTTTAAAGAGTTAGAGATTAATCACTGTTAAAGTTCTTTCTATATTTCCATCTATTTCGTGTGGTCCTATCCTAGGACTCTATACAACTTCAGGTTTGCTTGTCTTGTTCTTTAAACTTTGGGAATCTGCAGCTGTACTTTGAACAGGACACCAGCAGAATAAATGGTATTCTTCTCAGAGAAGTCTGCATCTGCCCTCCAAATCCAGGCTTCATAAATCAGGAACTCCTACCCCGCTTTTTAACATGTAACCATATGCTTTCTATCAACGCCTACCTACATAGATTAAAACTAAAATTGCATTTTGAGAAAAAACTACCTTAAGCAGGCAATGAGACAAAGAATTGTATACACAGTGTTCTCATATCTTAGATTTAAGACATATCGTTATTTTTGCATTGTCATTATTTGATATCCTCTATCTGAAATCGAGTGTTCTCCACTGGGGTTCTCTCTCTGGTGCCACAACCTTGTGATTCTTGAGCTGCCAGCATTTGAGAGTGTTTAGTTCAATTTGGTTAATTAGTGGCTGTTAAATCAAAGCCCTTTCCCTTTCGCACTATTAAAAAAGAAGTTTCTGACCCCTGTTCAACTCCTGGCTTCCTCTCAGTGAGTTAAGTGGGGACAGTGGAAGCTTATTTTGCCCCATGACATACCCCACTTCCTTGCTCCCTTGCTGAGAACAGAGCACGGAGGGCTACTTATAGGCACAGACTGGGTTTCCTGAGCCTCGTCCTCAGTTTTCAATCTGCTCCTTCTCTCATGCAACAGTTTCCATTTACTAATGATGCCCTTGAAGCAGTCAAACCCAGCCTGAGTGCCCATCTAAGGTAGACTGCAGTCAGCAGATGAAGGTTTGAGGTAGGTCACATTTTAAAGTCACTGGTCATCCTGAGTTGCTGTAGTCCCATGGCCAATGCCCAAACAGTAGTTATTCATTGAAGTCCCGTCTCTAAGCAATGGGGAACTTAAGTCAATTCAGTTTTCACAGACTGGATTTTAAGTCATATTCCTTTAAAACCTATGAGTATTCTTTCTTGGAAATTAACCAATAAAATCAGGTTTTTAACAATTGAGGTGATATTGTTTCTCCTTATAGCATCATAGAGATTGGCTCACTCAAAAAAAGTCATTTTTCTGCTGAGAAAGACCTAGATTATCATGAAGTTAAAATTCGCTACCTGATACATATGATCAAGACAGTGGGACTTTTATATGTTTCTGGTGGGAGTGTGAAATGGTACAACCACTTTGGAGAACTGTTTGGCAGTTTCTTATGAAATGGACACACCGCATAATCCAGCCATTCTACTTCTAGATATATATATATATATATAAATAAAAATATATTTCCACCCAAAGACTTAAACACTGATGTACAACTTTGTTCATAATAGTCCCAAAGTGGAAACAAAGGGCACATCACACAGATGAATGGATAAACAAACTGTGGCATATCTGTAAAGTGGAATACTACTTAGCAATGAAAAGGCATCAATTACCAATGCACACAATAAGATAGATTAATCTCAAAGGCACTATGCTAAGTGAAAGAAATCTGAAACAAAAGAGCACATACTGTATGAGTCTATTGATATGAAATTCTAGAACAGTCAAGACTAATTGTTAGTGGTGACCTAGGGTGAGGCTCATGGGGGGTTGACTGCAGGGTACCATGAGGGAATTTTGTGGAATGATAGAAATGCTCTTTATATTGATTGAGGTAGTATTTAGAAAAGTGTATACACGTGTCAAAACTTATCAAAATATACACTTCAAAAGGGTGCATTTTGTTGTATGCAAATTATACTCAATAAAATTATTTTTAAAAATTAAAGTTTCATAAAAACACCACCAGGACACTAGAATGAGTTTTGGAATAATAATGGTATTACTTACCATGTATCCCTTATCAGATTATAAGCAGATTGGGTAAGTGGTAGGACTATGAAGCACAGATTCCTGCAGTGGATTCCAATAAGCTCTAAGGAATGAATACAGAAGATAATCCACGTCTTCTCAATGCGTTGTGTTCCAATATCACAGATGTGGAATGTTTTAGCTGGTTGCCAAATCCTTAAGGAGTAAGAAACTCCCTAGCAGTGTCCCAAATCTATCAGTCTTATCCTAGATGAAGCACATGTTTTGGTTTGCAGAGTTTGTGATATACTGCCCAAAGTGAGTCACGGAAAGAACATTTTGTTTTGTAACACATCCTTTTTGTTCTTATTAGGAACATCACGTCCTTTGTTATATATGATTTCAATTATTTATTTTTGGTTAATTCTGGGAAGGGGATTTTGAATGATTCAAAGTTAAATTTAGGCAAAGCGAAGAACGAACTCTGCAGTGGATTGTAGGGTTTCAGAGCAGTTTGGGGAATTAGAAGCTCTGTGTTCAAATCCCAGGTGTGTCACTTGGTGTGACCCAAGGCAAACTGCTTAATTTCTCCAGGTGTCAGTTTACATACTTATAAAAGGGGGACAAAACACACTGTTGCAGGGTTGAATAAGGGTTAAAAGAGATAATACGTATGAAGCATGCAGTATAGTTCTTGGCATATAGTGGGAGAGGTACTTTTTTGTAACTAAGAGGTTAGGGATAAATGAGGGCTTATTAACAAGGAAATTATGGAGAGGAAGGGCAGAGAGAGACAATGATTTTTTTCTGATTCGGGAAAGGCTTATTAGGTTTCAAATACACGAGCAGCACAGCATTTTCCTGTCTTTTCCCTCTTTGAGGCATAGATCTGTCCTGACTATCTGAGAACTAGAGACAGTCCAGAGTAAGGAACTTGGAAGGGCATTTGCCTGGTCATTTGCTCACTGACAGACATCTTTTGACAGGAAGATCAAAGGCTAAAAGGAAAATGCCTGCCAAGGCTTTTGATAGGGACCAGCCCAGAGATCCCGTAGGGTTTTTATTTTTCTTTCAACGTCAGGTTTCCATGTTTTCCATGTTTTCTATCTTAGAAGTCTTCTCAAATGTGAAGATACCATCAAGATTATATTAGTTACTGATGGAAAACTCTAATGCCTAGTGAGATGGTGTGTGCAAGTACTTATGGTTGTGCTTCTTTGAATCATGCCTTATATCAATTACTTCACTAGAGTAATGTGATATTAGTGGATGATTCTGGTTAGCACTTTCAGTAAAGAATTTTTCCATTAAAAACTTAACTGAGTAGAAAAGCAACACGGCATTCTGTTTGTTCAGTTTCCTTTAGCCTGGCAGGTAGGATGACAGTGAGGTCATAACCCACCTATTACGGGTCACCTGGTATAATTGCACACTCATGAACTACAGGCCAAACATTCAGGGGGAAAAAGAAACCACCACCTGGGAATTTTCAGTCTGGTCAAGGGAAACATGAATGTAAACAGGCAGAAATATGAACAGAAGGGCAATTTAGTTAATTACAATATAACCAGTTCAGCTGGTTAGACAAGGGGTCAGCAAACTTTTCTGAAAAGGGCCAGGCAGTAAATATTTTCAGCTCTGCAGGCTATGGGGTCTCTTCTGCAGCTACTCAGCTCTGCCATGTTTGTGTGAAAGCAGTCATGGATGCTACCCAAACACACGAGGCTGGCTGTGTTCCAATAAAACTATTTATCGACATTGAAATTTCAATTTCATATCATTTTCACAAGTCACAAAATTCTTCTTTTTTTTTTTTTTCAACCATTTAAAAATGAAAAAGCCATTCCTAGCTCACAGGTTACACAAAAACAGGTGGTGGGTTGGATTTGGCCTGTGGGCCATTTATTGCCAACCCAGGGGTTGAGCACCATTCTCATAAAAGGGACAATTGCCCAAGGGTTTACTTTACCTTTCCCTGCAGAATACTTCATTCTATGGTTTAGGCTTCTCAGCCTGGGTACCGTCGTTCAAATATAGACCCTTGATGGCAAGTATTTATACTTTGTCCTAGACATAATGCATTAGTGGATTGCCTCATTTAATTTACATCACAATCCAAGAAGATAAGTACTATTATGAATCCCCATTTTCACATTAGAAAACTAAGGTTCATCGATATTAAATAACTTGACTAACATTACACGACTAGGAAAATACAGAACTGGTTTCTCAGTGACCAGAGCCCTTGCTCTTTCTTAAGGTACTAGAGTGTGGACGAATGATTCAGTGTGGACATGAACTGCTTTAGGAAGCACAGTTCACAGCCCTTAGCAGATATATTACCGGGAGTGGTTCTGGACAAAATCTTTATCTCCATTCACAAAGAAAGGTCATCTGCCTTTCCTGACTGTTGCTTTTCAGTGAAGCTCAGCAAGTTATTCAGAAAACTTTCTGCTTAACCATGACACCAAGGGTAAATTTTCCAGCAGTCCTTTGGCAATTTGGCTACCATAAAACCCTTCCACAAAGCACTTGCCATGTAAGTATGTGGCTATGAGGAAAGAATTTCCCCATTCTCCCAGAAGAAAAAAATCTAAAGAGTTTAATACAGTTTGTACCCAGGCAGCTCTTGCTTGGAGCTAATTTTTCTTCCAGAACTTTAAATTTGCAGTAAGTACCTACAATAGGACTACAGTGGCAGAAAGCTTATAAAATCAGATCACATCACTCTTTGGCTTAAATCCCTCCAATGGCTTCATTCTACACTTAAAATCCAAGTTTCTTAAAATGACCTCCTTGGTCCTACATGACCAAACTTTGCTTACCTATCTAACGTCATTTATACTACTCTATCCCTCTGCTTTCTACTCTCCAGTCACACTGACCTTATTTCCTTTGTACATGCTATAACTTAGCACATTCTATCCCTTTGCACATGCCATGCCCTATCCCTGGAATGCTCTCCTTCTAATCTTTACACAGCTGACTCCTTTTCATCTTCCAGGTCTCAGCTCATATATTTTCTCCTCAGTGTAGACAGTTAATAAATGTTTGTTGAATGTAGAATGAATGTCTATTTTGGAAAACCAAAGAACCAGATCTTACCTTATTGTGGCAATATTGACTAGTTTTAGGCTCCGCTCATGTCTCGGGTATAGCAGACAGATGAGAAAGCTGTGGATGTCTTGGTCAATGGATGTCAACTCAGATTTATTTTACTTTCTTGTCCAAGCCTCAAATCCTTTATTAATGTATAACCAGTTGACAAGTTTTTGTTTTTTCAAATGTCTATGGCAAAAAAAATTGGACAATATATTGCACAATAAGCTATTGATTTATAAGCCCCCAGCAGACATACATATTATTCTGAGTGCATAATTACATTGCAGGCAGCACATTTTTCACCTGGGATATGGCACATTTAGATAAAAACTAAGTATGCACAACTGGGTGCCTCATCTAAATTGGGGTATGGAGAATGAATATAAAATTAGCATTCCATTAAACATGAGCAAAATGTGGGATATGGCTATAAAGAGGGGCTTGCATCATCTGGGGTATGGAAATGGCAGAAGCACAGGGTTGAAGCTCTGGCTTCCTTGGAGCCTCAAGGTACGTGTCCAAGCTGTTGAGGTCTTAGGTTTTAGTTGACTTTTCAGAGGTCACAAGGACACAAAGTATTTGCTTATTGAGGGCACATATGATCCAGTATTTAAGAAAAGAGTCTTTTAAGTCAGACAGTCCTGGGATAATATTCCAATTCTGACACTTAATAGTTGTGTTAACTTCGGTCAAATCCCTTAACCTCTCTAAAACTCAGTTTTCTCAATTGCAAAAAGGGGAGAACAACCTATTTACCTTACATAATGCAGGGAAAGCACACTACCAGCACAGAGTAAGTGTTCAGGTCATATTAAGTGTCAATAACTTTGGAGTTGGTGCACCCTAAGTAACTAGACTCACCTACTATATCAATGAAAGAATATCCTAATGAAAGTTAGGAGACCTGGGTTCCAGTCTTCATTCTGGAGCCTCTAGTTCGCATGTTACTTGGGCAGGTTTCTTGCCCTCTGTGGGTTTGAACACAAAATCCATTGATTTGGTCTATGAAAATCAGTCTACCAACAAGTATTTCCTGAGTATCTATGCTCACAAAACCATACTGTTTGTAAGCACACCTGGCCAGTCACCCTCTATTTGCAGAGAAGGGCAGCACTACACCCAGCTTTGTGCAGTAGGGTTTATTTAAAAAAAGCCTAAGATTAGTTTCTTAGCCTCAATGAAGGGATAATGCAGCTTGGAGCATGGGACAAACACATGAAATAGTCAACACGATGAGAGAATATAGGAAACCAAATAAGAAATGACCTGATACACGCTATATGATTTACCCTACATAGAGAGGAGGGAAATTGATGAAGGCTGGAATAGTTAGGGAGATAGCAACATTTAAGCCTTGAAAGGTATAGGATTCAGGCAGAAAGAGGAGAAAGTAAAATACATTCAGGAAAGAGGGAACATTGTTAGCAAAAGTTTGAAATGCATTTAGCCTAGAGAGTGACAGGTAATGTAGACATGGCCAAGTCTTAACAAGGCAAATAATAAGTAGCACTTTTTATTGACATTAAATTCAATTCCTGTGCCTAAGGCAAGGAAGGTCAGGAACCAAATATCCCCACTAAGCATGTCACTAGCATTATTTCATGTAATCCCTGCAACAACTGGATTCTTCAAAACTCTTTAGGTTTTTAGTGACAGACGTTCAATATAAACTAGCTTAAGCATAAGAGGAAGTGTATTGACTCTCATAACAGAGAAACCCATGGAGCAGCTGGATGGAGGGGCCCAGACGATGTCATTAGGACTCTGTCTTATTTCTCTGTCTCAGGCAGACTTTTTCTATGAGGTAGGAAAGATGGACTCTTGCAGAGCCAGCTTATCTCCTACCAGTGTCACAGTCCCAATGGAAAGGAGTTGCCTTTACAGGCGTCTCTAGAGAAAGGTTCCAGGGAGGATTCTGATTGACCCAACTTGAGTTGCATGCCGATCCCCTTAGCCAATCACTGAAACTAGGGATATAGGAGTACCATGATTGGTCAGACCTGAGTCTTATGCCACTGTGATACTGTGATACCATAAGAAATTTATATTTGGTCTTCATCCCTGGTTCCTGGCACAGAGTTTCTAGAATCTCTGGAATTTCCTGAGAGAGAGGTGTGAGAGGAGCGTCTTTTGTTATTCACAATAAGCTCCTTTCGACCACACATGAGGTTATGTTAATATGATGCCTGGTGGCTGGAAGCCCCTAGTTAGCTTCAGGATGAGGAAGTTGACGGAGGTAACAACCAAATGATTAGAGGGTTAGAGCTTTCAGCCCTACTCCTAACTTCAAGGGAGGGGAGAGAGGCTGAGGATTGACTTAATCACCAATGACCAAAGATTTAATCAATCATGCCTATGTAATGGAACCTCCATAAAAACCCTAGACAGAGGGCTTTGGAGAGCATTTGGGTTGGTGAATGTATCCATGTGTCAGGAGGGTGGTTCACCAAACTCCATGGGGACAGAGGCTCCTGTGCTCAGGACCCTCCCAGACCTTGCTCTATGTACCTCTTCATCTGGCTGTTCATTTGTATCCTTTATAATATCCCTTATGATAAACAGGTAATAGTAAGTAAAGTATTTTCCTGAGTTCTGTGAGCCATTATAGTAAATATCAAACCTGAAGAGTGGGTCATGGGAACCCCCAATCTGTAGTCAAGTCACAGAAATATGAGTAACTTGGGAAGCCACTACTCGTGATTGGTGTCTGAAGTTGGGGGCAGTCTTGTGGGACTGAGCCCTTAACCCGTGGGGTCTGTGTTAACTCTGACTAGTTAGTGTCAGAACTGAATTAAATTGTAGGACACTCAGTTGGTGTCTGCAGAGAATTGGAGAATTGCTTGTTGTGGAAAACCTTCACATTTGGGGTCAGAAATGTTGTGAGGAGAAACAGATCATAGTAGCCACCCATGTGAATGAGGGCAAGTTCAGTTGGCCCACTTGGGTCACTGAAAAAGTTCTCCATAGGAAAGAGGGGCACTATTAGCAAAATGGGATGGGAAAGAGGTTCTAGGCAGGCCAAAACAACGGATGTCACAGCTGAGGCCACAGCATCAGTGTAGGCAAATTATTATTAACCCCATTTTCCAGATGAGAGATTGAGGCTTGAAGTTATTAAAGGGTCTTGCCCGAGATCACATGGGTAAGAAGTAATGGAACCAGGATTGAATGGAAGTCTCTCTGTCTCCAGAACCTCCACTCATAACCACTATGCACAGTTATGGTTATAACGGATGGTGTTTATTTCTCAGGATTATGGTATCCAGTTGATCTTAAATTTTTAGAAACTGGAAGAAGTGGCCATCATATAGTAGTTTTTTGTCATTCTTTTTTGCTTTCCTATCTGAAATCTTTTTGTACGTTTGAGGGATTTGCCAAACATAGACCTCAACTCTGACTAAGGAGGCTGAAGATGCTAGAAAGTCAATTTTCTAGCTACAGCTGTAAGCAGGGCACAGGCACGTGAGCCAGGCTGGAGCATTCACTCACCCAACTTTGAATAGGTGCTGGTGGCCCAAGGAAGAGAGCCCTGAGGCTCCTCTCTGGCCGTGAGGGTGGTTGTAGCAGGGCTGCGCTCTCAGGAAGAACAGTTGCTAGCAGTGGACCCACCATTCAGTGCCTGGGGTGTGGTGGTATAAGCTGGAGCTCCTAGGTCCTGGCTGTGGGTGCAAGGTATTACCAGACCTGCTGTGCGACTTTAGGGGCTGTTTCTGACTAAGGAGCTGCTCAGTCTGTTGTCCAGCCCTCCTGATGACTCAGGAGCTACCCAATATCCTTTGAATGAATAATTTTCTGCTTAAATGAACTGGAGTTGGTTTCTGTTGCTGGCAAGTCAGAACCCTGTCTGATATACATCCAGAGAGGATGGCTCAGCTTCTTATTCTCTCCTCTGGTGCCAAAGGACTAGAACCTTCCTCCATATAGTTAATCGTTTATATTGTCTTACCCCCTCCTACCTCTCCTTTTTCCTCTTCTGCTCTCCCGACATTTTCCAGAGACCTTGCTGTTTTAGGATAAAATTTTGTGCCTTCATAGGCACTGCAGCTTCCCTCCCATCTGTCCTAGTCTCTTGCAGTCCTTGTGAGATCACCTGCTCTGTTTAATTCCTCCCTGGCTTCCCTTTCTTCTGGGAGTTCCTATTCTCTTCCACGCTCCCAATCTTTTCATTCTAGGTTAAAGTGTCTTTTAAAAATTGTCATTAAAAATAACTTTGAATCTGACTACCCTGAGTTCAAGTACAAACCCACAGGCACAGCAGAAAGGGACCTGGCCTTGGACACCTTCAGGAACTCAATCCCAAGCTCGTTATAAAGGACGTGACTTGAGTCAGCAGCTGTCCTCCCTGGAGAATTAAGATGGATGTTCTTTTAGGTAGAGGTTTGCTCCCAACAAATATGGAAGCTTTGGGGCCAAAGCTTCTGAGAGAAGATTCCAGGTGCTGTGACCAACTTTGTCATGGATTTGACCTGAAACAGTGTGTTTATTTGCTGTTTCCTGAAATAAGTACTGCTCAGCTTCTGGAAGCTGCTTCGGGCGATGTAAACCAGCTGGAGAAGGCAGGCAGAGCTGTTTTTAAGAGGAGGTTTTGGGGTACATCTGTGCTTCACCCTCACCACTGAGTGTATCCCCCTAAGCTTGGATGCTCTGAAAGCCGGGGTTAATTGGGACACTTCAGCATAATTTAATGCTTTTCTTTTTAAAGAAGAAAGAAAAGTTGTCCAGAAGGGAATATTGAGCTCAAGGTATTTAAAGAAATTATTCTTTGAGGGTGCAGATCACTATCTCAGCCTCCACAATTCATTTAATGAAATGAGATTAGCATTTCAATGTAATACTTTTTTTTTCCTCCCATTTCACTTCTACTCTGTTTTTTAAGAACAAAAAGGGGTGAGGGAGGCGCAGAAAATAGAAACTGAAACAGTAACCCCACGCTATTGAATGAAGAGAAGTATTCTCTAGTTCTTGCAGAGGAGGCCTGGAGACGCCACCCAGACAATTAGCTTTCTCTTTCTGCTGTTGGCAATGGAATCCAAGATTCTCCAGCCGTACAAGCAACAGAAGGACATAAGATTGCAAGCCAGACTCTGAAACCTGCACTTTTTCCAGAGATGCTGAACATCTATGGTGGACCAGGCACAGTGCTAGATACTGGGACTGCAAATAGGAATAAATCTTACCTCTGACTGGGAGGAGTGCCCAGTGAAAAAGACAGGGGGTAGATTTGGGTTTAATTTAATAGTCATCTTAATAAAGAGCACTTATCTTGTGCCAGGGACTGCTTAATACTTTATGCATCATTTCTTTTAATACTGCCCAAAAGCCCTATAGTATATGCTGCTTGCTACTATCTCCATTTTACAGCTAAGGAAACTGAGGTCCAGGGAAGATAAGTCTCTTGTGCCAGGCCATATAGCTGTTAGTATGTCAGGGAGCCTGAGTTCTAATTCAGGTGGGTCTAAGAGCAAAGTCTGTCTTCTATTAAACTCCCATTGGATACATGAAACTGGATTTGGATCTATAGATTAATAAAGATGGTTATTACCCTCTTGGTGTTTATATTCTAGCAGAGAGGAATAAGGTAAGAATGTTTACAGCAAAAAGCTGTAACAGAGCAAAACTTAGTGTCATGTGATGGTGCAAAGGAATGAAGTATGAATCATCAAAGGGAAGAAAGATGATATTTGTCTGAGAAAATGACATCTGAGGTGTCTCAAATGGTAGGGGTGGTTCTTCAGACAGAGATGGGTGTTAGACAACACCAAAAACTCAGATGGCCACCCAGAAATGGTTTTAAAGCAAGCCAGATTGTAAAATATTCACCACTTTTCCTCCCCACTTGACAGGGTCATAGTGACATTGTGCACTGTGCTCATTAAAGCTAGAATCCTGGAGGAGCAGATCAGGCAGGATGCTGTGCAGGAAACGCACGCCCCAATACTATGCAAGGTGAAGCAATAACGACAAGTAGGCCATTCCAGAAAAACACAAAAAAACTTTTCTTTTTATCTTTACTCCTAAGTATGACTCCACAAATCTAACTTAGGACAAATTCTCATGGGGAGCCACTACATCATTTTGCAGGCCTGGGTGTCCTCCCATCTAGCAAGCCCATTCCTAGTCAATGAGCTATTGGATTTCTGATGCAAGAGTAGGACATTTCCAGACTTGATAGGAAGGTTACTCGAAAGTTCTTGCACTTCACCCCTGAATATGCCACCGTAATTCTTTGCTGTTTCAAAAGTCAAAGCAATTGTAGACTTTGCATAACTTTCCATTTATAGAACCTAAGAAATCAGAGATTCAGTCCTGTAGCTGTCTAGGTTTCTGTCCAATACCACCCCCATCAATATGGCTTTGTGGGAAAACAAAAGTAATAATTCCATCACCACCTAAACACGTAGATGTTTCTGGCTCTTAAATACAGTTAAGATTATTGAGCAGGAATTCCAGTGCATCAGCAGGAATGGGCAACAGCTTGGCTCTGGGCAGTCTCTCCTTTCTTCTTACCATTTGCTGCAGAGTCAAGAATAGGTCTCATATTTGGGCATGAGATGCGGGGGTCAAGGTCGAATTCAGAGGCTGGAACTCTGATGATGAGCTGACACACTGATGTAGGGTCCCTGACATGGGTAATTCCAACAGTTTCTTGGTTTGAGCCAGATTTACATTTTCTTCAGAATGGTCCCTGGAAAATTGCTCCTAGATCGGTTTAAGCACATTATACAATTGCTTCTTCAGTACCAAGGAAGGAGGATGTGGTTCTTGAGCAGCAGGAGAAAAAACCCTGAGCTTGGCTTCTGCCATCTGCTATCTCGATCAATGTTACAAGATTTTGCAGGAGGAAAGGAGTTAAGATTACCAAAAAATTAGAGAGATTTAAGGAGAAAAATACATTCCTGCATTTTGTCTTTTGCTGAGATGTTTTCCTGGTAATGTTTTAAGTGGACAACTAGATACAAAGGCAGGGAGGATGTGCCAACTAGCTCATGGCATTTAGCCTGGTAAAACTATGCTCATGCATGTACATATGGGCACAGCAAGTGTTTAAAACAGGCCGTGAAGACTACCACGGGCCCTTTGTCATTTAGCCAAGCAAACAAGTTGTTCACCGCCTCTAAAGCAAAATTCCCCAGTTACACAGGTTACTTTGTACTTGGATGAAGACATATGCTCAGAACTTGCTCGAAGAATTTCCTCTGCATCAACAACAACAAAAATTAATAAATTTATACCTTTCACACTCCCATTTCCCACTCACTCCTCATCCTTGGAAGGCTCTTCTGAACAGAGGACCCCAACTGTATCGGATTTTAATGGAACATTTCAACCAATCAACCACCAAGTATAATAGCAGCCAGTCAATTAATTAAGGGACAAACCAAGCACAGATTCATCAAAGCCACTATTTTGCCTCCTAATTAGTACTCATAATCACTGTGCTGGGTGTTTTTTCCTCCAAATTCATCAAGGTCTGATTTAATTGTCACAAAAACCTGAATAGAAAATTAAAACTGTTAGGCGTTCCAGGCATTCTGACTACAGGCATGGGTGATGAGGCTTGCTTTCTCATTCAGGAGAGGGTGATCAAAGTTTCTGATCATTTTTTTGACAACTCCTACGGTCTAGGTTTCCAAGTCATAAACTTGTGGGTAGAGTCATGGGGAGGCCATTCAGTTTTCTTTCTAATGAGTCCATGGATCCGTTATTTCCCAATCACAGTTGTGGCATGTTGGGCAACAATGTCTGGCATTGCTGGCCTCAGGTTTTCAAAGGCCACCTCTTTGGTGAGGGCTTCTGGTGAAATGCATTTGCCCCTAATCGAATGGATCTGTTTGAATGTCTGACGGTGATTGTGTAAATTTGTCGTTTGACATGATGAATAGAGAATTATAGATGAGTGCCTTTGGGTTTTCCTTTTGTCTTTTAGAAAAGGAAAATGGAAAACAGAAAGGCATAGTTTCTGCCTCCAAACATTCTCTTAGATTTGTCCACTCTACTTCACCAGCTGCTGCCTCCTGGCCAGGTTGGGTGCAGAAGCTTCTCACATCCTTTCTCTGCATCCATTCCTACTACCTCCCTGCCCCCCGATCCATTCTTCTGCAGCCAAGGGGACCTTTTATAATCTAAATACGATTGTGTCTCTCTTCTGCTGAAATGCTTTCCGTGGATCCCCATAATAGTTAGGACAAAAACTTAAGTTCTTACAGCCTAATATGCCCAAAATGACATGTTCTTTCTGACTTCTCTGACCTTACACTGGTACTCTGACTTCCTTCCACTCCTTGCCAAAAAATGCATGTGTGCACAGCTTCCAATCGAGGGCAGTGGGGTGGGGGCAGGCGAGGAGAGACAGAGAGACAAAAGACTTTCAAAACTGCCCTTTCCTCTCTCTCTAATGCTCTTCCTGACATTTTTCCCCTTAAAACCTCAGAGCACAGAACTAGATTAATCATAATTCTTGGCTCATGAAACACTCTACATTGGTACTAGTTTGGAAATTAGAATATCGACAATAATTTACACCTACCCATGAGATTCTCCACTATGTCATCTGATCTCCTACTTCCCTCCATCCAAAGGAAACTCTATCAGAATCTTGAGATGATCTTTCCTCTTTCTCTATTCCTTCCTTCTTTCTATCACATCTTTATGTATTCTTAAAATGCATATTATTTAATTATAATTCATCTTATTTATAAAAATGATATCATGTATATAATCTTTTACCATTTTTCTTTTCTCTTACTTTTTTACCTTTCTTTTTTCTTACTTTTTTCATTCAATATTGTTAAGATTCATCCATTTGGTTGTAAGTAGCTACTCTGCACTCATTTTGACTGCCATGTAATATTCTGTTGGATGAGTATACCACAATGAATTTATCCATTCTCCAGTCAGTGGGCATTTGGGCTGCTTCCATGTTTTTCTTGTTATGTGATTAGGGCTGCTGTGAACATTCTTATACAGGTTTCCTATTGCATAAGACTTTCTCTTTGTCCTAGGAGGGGAATTGTGCTGAGTTGTAGGTATGTGAATGTTAACTTTATACTATAATTGCTGTTATCCAAAGTTCCTTCACTAATTTATGCTCCATAGCAACGTATAAGAGATCTCATGGTCCCACACTCTCCAGTGGCGTAAATCAACAAGTTCAATAATACTTAGTATCTTTGATTTGTGCTGTTGCAATGGTATAAAATTGTATCTTATTATAATCATTTACTTTTCATGATCACCAAAGAGGGTGAATTATTTCCATTCTTCGCTATGTTAAGTCCTATTTAAACTTCAGGTCTCAACCTAAATGCATTTCCTCACATTGGCCTTTTTGTTTTTTTTCTCCCCACTAACCCAAATCAGTTCCCTAATTCTTCTCTACTCTAGGCATCTGTGGGCAATTTTGTCACAATGAGGACATCTCAATACTATCTTCTGTGCCAGGAAAAGTCCCCTTTATGCTTCAGATGGCCCTAAATGTATGACAAATAAGTAACATAAAATGATGGGACCAAATAATTTCAGAAATGGGGGAACCCTTAGCAATTGTTTAACCAAATCCCCTTGTATTAATTTGAAAGTGAAATAAACCCAATTCAAACTGGCTTTAGGATGAAAGGAGCATTCATTAGCTCACACAGCTGGCATTTCCAGAGGCTAAGATTCAGGTCTGGCTGGATCAAGTCATTCAGACGAAGTTACCAGGGTTCTGTCTCTATTACCGTCACTCAGCCTTGCTTTTCTTTGGCTCTCTTTGTTCTCTCCTATTGCAGACGGCTTTTTCCACGCTGCCTGGCAAGATGGTCCTGGCATGTTCAACTTCACAGCACCAATTTCATAACTCCAGGAGATAGAAGAGTTCTCTCTTAATGTTTGCATAATAATACCAGGAAATAATAATAGCTAGCATAGCTAACATTTATTGGGTATTTACTTTGTGCTCCTGGCTTTATACTCATTCTTGCATTAAGTTACACAATTCTGTGATGAAGGCACTCTTATTATGTGTACTTAGAAAACTGAAACTTAGAGAAGTTATGTAAACTCTCCAAGTTCACACAGTGGGCAATTGGCAGAGCCAGATTTAGAAACCAGGCAGTCTTATTGGCTCTGCTAGGGTCCTGAGTCCTGATTCCTCACTGGCCAGGGGGTAGGACATGACATTGTGGTTGACCCAGCCTTTGCCTCATGCGCACCCTCCAGGTCAAGGGTGAGTGTGTGTAGAGGACCACTAGGGTCCAAGGAGAAGGGAAGGAGTTCCCCGAAAGGTAAGGGAGAGTGTTACCAACACAAAGGGGATAAGAGGGCATTCTGGGAAGACAAAAACACAATAGCTACCCCAGCCCACCACATCTGTCTTTTGACAGACAAGGAGATGTATTCTAGAGAGGGGAATGGTCTTTTCCAAGGTTAAGGGCCGTGGGGATGTTACAGTCAGGACACAAACCTGGGCACCCTGACTCTTATGCATGCTTTCTCCTTTGGGCCCCAGCTGCTCTGCAAAAGAGTAGAGCATTGTGTTCCCAAGGCCTTGTATAGGAGAGTCCTCCCAACCCCCAGGCTCTCTGCTCAGGGCCTGCGGTCCATCAGCTGAGTGCTGGTCTGAATTAGCCATGAGGGGTCTACAACACACAATTTGAAGAGGCTGTTTCCCAGGCCCTACCCTGAAGTGTTTGTAAAAGCATTAAATGATTTCCCACTGCTTCCATGGTGACAGCAAGAGGGCTGACCATCAAGTGTTCACGCGGAAATGGGCGGCATGGGGCTCCACTGTGTCTGCTGAGCAGATACCTGACACATTGCTCACCTGTCACTTACCATTTTAGATGGATCCGTACATCCCAGCATCAAACTAGAATGAATTTCCATAAAAAAGAGTAATCCCTTCCACAGCTTGTCAGAAGCTCTGCCTTAAGTTAGCAGCAGATGTAATCTGCTCTATAAATGAGATTTTCCTTTGATACATGTGGTGGTTGATAAAGACAGTGATTCACCTCCAGTCTCTCCATTTTTCTTCCCACATGACTATCCTCCCCCCACCTCCACATTCATTTACTAGCTGCTAAGGCAACCCTGGTTGATTTGGATTAGAATAATATAGGAAAGGTCTTGTACCCCTTCCTATGCTGGGTCTAGGAATCCTAAGACACAGAAATTTCCTTCATAACTGAGCTCTACAATTGAGTTCTGCAAACTCCCTACCAGCAAAGAGTCCTTCTCTGACTTTCCTGTGGGCTCAGAGAATCCTATCCTGGAAGGGGCATGGCTGGTCTGCAGTGAAGTGAAAAGGAAGAGCCCTGGCTGGAAAGGAGATCTGATTTCTAATCCTGGCAGTGCCTCTGTTGTCTCATTATTCTCACTCTCTGACCCTCTGATCTTCTTCTGTGCAGTGGAGACCCCAACTCTTTGGAGCACAAGGGACATAAGAGGGGAGCATCAAGGCCCTGCAAATGTAAAGGGTGAGTTTGTAAATTGTGTGTGTCAGCCTGGCCTTAGGAAATTTATGGCATGTCATACTGCTCTTCGGTTGAGCCAAGAAAAATTTTCCAAAGGACAAAACTTGCAAAAATTTTGGTTTGCAGTTTGAGCTCCGCACTAGCCCTTCTGAATAATCTGCATTATATTGTTAAATTCCTCCAGACACAACCTCCAAGGGGAAACCTACATAACATTCACTGCCTCAAACACTAATATTAGTTATATCATTTCAAAATAAGGCATTATTTAGCTGTAGAGGTGAGCATTTAGGATTAACTCCCTTTCCTCATTTAGATCCAATTCCTTGTGAAAACATCCAGTGGAAGATTTATGGCTGAGGGTATCTCATGGGAAGATTTACTCTGAAACTTCAGGGTTGGCGCAGATGCTGACAAAGCCACAATACTGATTTTGAGTAAGAACTTGGCTTATAAGGGAGTTTTCAACATGAATACATCCATATTCAATGAGGGGCAACACCATTGTTCTACACCGCAGCTTTATTTTGTATGGCAGCATTCACGTGAGAGCCCGCCCACGGACATGTTTACCAGGCTGCAATCAACAACAGACTTGACGTTCACTCATTCAGTGTCAGTTATTTTCTGAGTACGTAGCTGCCATGTGCCAGAGTCTGTGCTAGGCTCTGGGCCTGTAACACTGAACAAGGCAGATAAGGCCCCTGGTCATCTGGAGCTGTGGTAGGGTGAGTAACGGGCCCCCAAGGATGTGTTCTCATCCCTGGAATGTTTGAATGTTACCTTATACAGCAAAAGGAAGTTTGCAGGTGTGATTGAATTAGGGACCTTGAGCCGAGAAGATTATCCCACGTTGTGCAGTGGGCTTGTATAATCACAAGGGTCCTTTCAAGAGGGGGTGTGGATAAGAATCATTAGTAGGAGATGAGACAACGAAGCAGGAGAATGAAATGATGCGAGGAGGGGGCCCTATGTCAAGGAGCGCAGGTGGCTTCTAGAAGCTGAAAAAGACAAAGAAATGGATTCTCCCTTGAAGTCTCTAGAATCCAGGGCCGCTCTGTTGACACCCTGATTTTAGAGTTCTGACTTCCAGAACTGTAAAGGAGTAAATCTGTGTTGTTTTAAGCCACTAAGTTTGTGGTAATCTGTTATAGCAGCAACAGGAAATGGATATGGGGGCTTACATTTCAGATGATGGCAGCAGATGACGACAGCAAAGTAGTACTTCTCAACAGGAGGGCTCTTGGCATTTTGAGTGGGATGATTCTCCTTGTTCAGACTCCCACAGGCTCTGCAGGACATTTAGCGTCGTATAGGCCCATCCACTACATGCCAGTAGTGGCCTCTGATCGTCATGTCAATCAAAACTGTCCCCACGCATTTCCAAACACCTCCTCAGGTGGCAATATTGCCCCTGGCTGAGAACCACTGATTTGGGTCACATAAAGCAGCAAGAAAATGCTGAAATGGAGTGCCATAGTACAGAGAGACTGGAGACTGAGAGTGCTCTGGGAAGGCCCCTCCAAGGAGGTGAGAATTGAGCTCAGGCTGCATGATAGGAAGGAAGCAGGCTAGTGAAAATCTGGGGAAGAGTGTTAAAGGCTCAGAAAAATGTGTGTAAAGGCCCTGAGGCAGGAGCACGTGTGGAGTGTTGGAAGAACAAATACAAGGAAGGCAGTGCAATGGACAGAATGTTTATGCACACACCCCGGCCCCTGCCCCACCCCCCCATTTCATATGTTGAATCCTGATCCCCAAGGTGATGGTATTAGGAGATGGGGCTTTGAAGAGGTGATTAGGTCATGAGGGCAGAGGTTTCATGAATGCGATTACTGCCCTTATGAAAGAGACCCAGAGAGCTCCCTTGCCCCTTCCGCCATGTGAAAACACAGTGAAGAAACAGCCATCATTGAGGAAGTGGGTCTTCACCAGACACCAAAGCTGCCAGCACCATGATCTGGGACTTCTCAGCCTCCAAAACTATGAGACATAAATGTTTATTGTTTATCAGCCATGTAGTTTATGGTATTTTTGTTAGAGCAGCCCGAGCAGACTCAGATAAGCAGGTTGTCTGGAGCAAGGAGAACGAGCTGGGAAGCGAGACCAGAAAGGGGGCGGAGCCTCCCGTGTCTGGCTACAAGAATGGTAAAGAGTGTGGCTTTTATTCCAAGAGACAAACGAGTTCAAAGTGATCCCCGCTGCCAGTGCAACACACACAAATTTGATGTGGTCATTGGACAGTTTGCTTTTTGCACAAATTACAATGGATTGCAAGCAGAGAGAAACTGAAGGAGAAAACGGAGTAAATAATTAAAGAAAAGGAAAAAACAGTAAAGTAGTTTCTATTGGATTCTTTAAAAAGTAATGTTTATGATATTGCTGCAAGATATTTTCTTATATTGCAGAATGCTTTGCAGTTTATAAAATATTTTTTTTGCCTATCTCATCTCAGTGTAGTTTTCCCAAACCTTGTGAAGTAGCCAAGGGTTGTCTCCATTTTCCACAGGAGGAGCTCCTGTCTGTGAGGACAGACCCAAAGTCCCATATCATATCCACTAACTGGGGGACATGGGCCTCATCCCTGGTTCTCCGCTCCTAAGTCCAGTCTATTTCCACCATGCAGGAGTGCCGCCTGCATAAAAGGAAGAAGAGTCGGAAATCCTCGCAACCAAGATCTTGACTTTTTAATTCATTTCATTTGCTTCCAACCATTCCTTACATTTGCGTGGTGCTTTAGATTTTCCCAAACACTTTCCCATCTCACATATAGTTAATCCTTACAATAACCCCGGAAGGGGATAGTGTCCCTTTTATGGGTAGGGAAACCAAGGCTCAGAGCTTGTGTGAGCTCCCACAGAGTGAGACTTCTGACTCTGAATCCAGTGTTTTTTTCTGATGTGTTACACTGTTTCTGAAAGCTTTTGCTTCTACAATTTCCTTTCCATTCATACTTGTTTTATAGAAATCTTATATACAGTTTAGATTTCAGGATTTAATGCTGGCACATGTGATTTTAAGCAGGTACTTTGCTGGGCAATGACTCAAACATTAGTTACATCTAAGGAAGCTAGTCTTATTACATCAATCATATCCTCATTGTTGGTCCTAGGTAGATTAATATGGCCCATTTGATGGAGCAATAACGTGCTTCTTTAGCTGCATTAATTCTTTATAACTTTTGGTTGTGCGTTATATTGTTTAGTTAGTAGAAAATCATAGTGAAGCCAAACTCCTAGAAGCCACTGATAGCAAACTGTCTTTTTTTCCTACTAGGTCAGATGTGAAGATGCCCCTAATAATGGGATATAAATCTGCAAATTCCCCAGAGGAGACACTGAATCTAGCCAGATCATCCTAGCAGCTACAAAACAATCATTGTCCTTCACTTCTTCCCCAAATTAGATTCTACAAGTTTCCCTCTCATTTCCCGTAAAGCCTGGATTGCTGACAATGATATTCGTGAACATCTGTCCAACACTTTGCAGCATACACTAAACAGTTACATGGGAAATAGTAGCAGGCTGATAAGAAATTGTCCCCATTTTTTGGATTAGCACACTGAGTTTCTGGGAAATCAAACCAGCTTACCCAAGCTGTTGCAACTCTGGCAAAACCACTGGGTTTTCTGAAAGAGGACCTCTGTCTTCAAAATTTGGGATTGCTCAGATATTCTGTGCTGCTGGAGCCCCCCAGGGTTCTCTCAAGTGCACTGGGACTGTCTTAGCCTGAATATGAAAGAATGTACTCCAGTCACAATTCTGAATCATGGCTGCCACACAGATAACTCAGGACAGGCAAGTATGATCCAGAATGGGAGCAGAAGCCAGACACAATCAAGTAGAAGTGGACACTGGAAACTGGAGCAAAGCATGGAAATAATAACGGTAGTTGTGCACTATTTCTGGAGTAGATACAATATGTTAGGCACAGCATTACGTGTATATGTACATTAGCTCATTAGATCTTCATGATTATCCTATGCAGTTGGTATTATAATTACCTCCACTTTGTAAGTGAAGCATTTCAGGCTTAGAGAGGTCGAGTAACTTGCCCAACATTAGACAGATAGCAGTCGGCAAGCTGGGATGCCAGCTCTATCTGTCTGACTCCCAAGCCCGTGCTCTTCATTATTCCATTACATTTGCTGACGAGGCGCCGGGAGATTGAGGTCATTTCCCAGGCTCCCTACTCACTCATGGAGGTTTCTCTTGGCATCCCATCCCCCTTTCCAAGTTCTCAGTGATTAATGGGATGCAGAACGATGTGTCTTCTTGGTCTGTCTCTCAGAGGTGCTGATCCAAACGGTACAGGCGTCAGAACCAATCCTAGACCTCAAGATGTACCAAAACACCACGAAGGGGCTTTTCCGGGCTCTGCCTCCCATGGTTGAATGTTACAGCACTTACCTTTTATCAGTTGCTCTGGGCAATTGGTCACGCAGTTAATAAACACATCGACTTACTTTGAATTCTTGAGCACAAAGGGAAAATAGATATAACCGCAGACAGATTTATTACAGTCTAATTTAATAAAAATGTCAACAAATAAATGCACATTTAGCTGGGAAATAAATATCAACGATGAGGAAAGCTGACAGTGGAGTAGGTTGAAGAAATTAACATTAAATGGTTTGGGTTGACAGTGACTATAAAACAAAATTTTACCTTGGAGACATCTTGAAACAATTTAACAAACATGCTTTGAGCGTGAGAGGAGGCAAGTGAATCAGGGTGGCTTTGATACAGGACAGGGGCCCACAGCGCTGTGGGGAGCGATCACGTGTGCTCTGTCCTGTATGTCTACAAAATGGCACTCGGTGCAAACCAAGAACAACCGTCTGAGGATCGTTTCCCCGAATTTCCCAATTACCTACTACAGTGCCTGTTATGATGTAGAAGCTCAGTAAATCTTACTCTCTTAAGATATTCATTTATTTAACAAATATTTATCGAGCAACTCCCATCTGCCAGCAGTGTACTGGGGTCAGTGAATGATCCCTTCCCTTGGGAAGCTTACATTACAGCAATAGGGAGACAGAAGATAAACAGTAAACATGATAAATAGATAAACTATATAACTTGTTAGGTTGTGTATCAAGGGAAAAAAGGAGAGTGTGGTGTGCAGGAGGGGTAGGTTGTAATTTTAAAGAGGAAGATCAAGGTAGCCTTCATTGGTAAGATGACGTTTGCGTAGAGTTGCCAGATTTAGGAAATAAAAATACCAGATGCCCAGTTCAATTTGAATTTTAGATAAACAATAAATAAATTTTGGCATCAGTATGTCCCAAAACTAAATGCCCCAAATGTTACATATCCCAAGTACTGTATGCCCTATGTCATTGTTTACCTGAAATTCAGATTTTACTGGGTGTCCTATAGTTTATCTGGCGATCCTATGATTTGAGCCAAGACTAAGAAGTTATCTTTATGTAAATCTCCTTGTCTCTTTGTACAAAAGCATAGTGATAAGCTTTATTATTTTTCTAGTAGAAGGATTGTGGGGTGAGCCCACCTAATAGCATAGGCACTTCCTGGTTCCCATCATGTGCCTGAGGGACTGGAGAGGCTCCTTCATTGGAGTGAGTTCATGGCCGCCTTGTTGTAATCCTGCTGGTCCACCACCCAGCCCCTCACCCTCCCAGACACAGACACAGACAAGCTCCTGGTGAGTTACCTGGTAGTTTCTTCAGAAATCTCTCCATACTCATGGGGCTCAACGCTCTTGGTTTGAGCCTCCTCAAAGACTTTTTAAATAAATTTTTTATTTTGGAATAATTTTAGATTTACAGAAAATTTGCAAAGATAGTACAGAGAGTTCCCATATGCACCTCACCCCGTTTCCCCTAATGTTAACATCTTATATTACCGTGGTCCCTTTGTCACAACGAAGAAACCAACGTTGTTATACACCTTTAACGAGAGTCAAGACTTTATTTCGATTTCACCAGATTTGTCCACGAGTGTTCTCTTCTTGTTTCAGGATAGAAGCCAGGGCACCACATTGCAGTAAGTTGTCCTGTCTCCCCAGTCTCCTCTGGTCTGTGACAGCTTCTTAGTCTTTTCTTATTTTATTTGACCTTGACAATTTTAAGGAGTACTAGTCGGTTTTACATTTTATAAAATAGCCCTCAATGCGTGCTTGTCTGATGTTTTCTTTATGATTAGACTGAAGTTATGGCTTTTTTGGGAAGAATCCACAGAGATGAAGTGAGCTTCTCATCATATCACATCAGGGGGCACCTGATATTAACATAACTTCTGGCTGGTGATGTTAACTTGGATCATTTGGTTAAGGGAGTGTCTACCAGGTTTCTCCATAGTACGGTTACGATTTTCCCTTTTTCCATATCCTTTTCTTTGGATGCGAGTTGCTAAATCCAGCCCACACTCAAAGAAGGTGAGGGATTAAGCTTCATCTCCTTCTCACTTTTTATCTATGTATTTATTCATTCATTCATTCATTTATTTATATCAGTATAAGTCAGTGCAGATTCATGTATATTTATTTTATACTTTGGGTTATAATCCAGTACCACACTATTTATTTTTGCCTCCAACTACTCCAGCTTTGGCCACTGGGAGCTCTTTCAGGTTGAATCCCATGTCCCTTTGACATGCCCCCAACCTTTTGTCTTTTGAGTACATCTTTACTTTCAGGCATTACAAGATGCTCTAGGCTCATCTTGTGATTTTCCTGCCCAGCCCTAGAATGAGCCATTTCTCCAAGGAGCCCCACTTCCTTTTACTGGAGATTGGCGGTTAGAAAAAGCAAGATCTGGGCTGTGAGTGCCCAAAGACGTGTAATTGGGGCAAAAATAATCTCCCAGGAGGGCTCATGAACCACCTGCACTGATTGTGTATTACCCAAGGGATGCCAGCAGAGGTCACCAGGTGACTGGGTTGGGGGTATGATGGTATTGACATATGGGGGGTAAGGACAACTTTTTATTCTCCCAGTCGGAGCTCACTTTACAAGCAGGCAGAGTGTTGTCTATGTAGCCTGATTAGACAGGCGGTCATGAGTCTCCCTTCTTTCCTACCCCACTCCAAGATATGTCCCTTTCTATCTACAGGAGGCCTGAAGTTTCTGCATTGGAGTTCTACCCTTCAGTCAAAATAGTTTCCAATTAAAATAAAATCATACTTTGTTTCATTAAAAGTTACCTTTTATTCCCATTTAAAATTTAGATAAATCACTTGCCCCCATTGGCCTCAAATGTGGTCATCTGTCAAGTAAAAGTTTGGAACAGACTGGATGATTCATTTATTCATTCACCAAGCTTGCAATGTGCCAGGTAGAGTTGGACCTAAGGATTTCTTCCAGAGTTTAGGCTTTGTCCTCTAGGTCATCAGGAACCCCTAAATGTTTTTAACATGATCTGCGATGCATTTTTTTAGGATGATAATATTGGAGTCATACTGGTTCCTCCACTTGGCAGCAGAGCAACTCCAGGGGCAGGGAGAGGAGGCAGGAACCTATTGCAGCCAGGCAGACCCAGGGTCAACAGCGCCCAACGCTGCACTAGGCAAATGAGATTCTTTGCCTGCCAAAGTCTTAGGCCAGAATCCCCAAGGGGTCTTAGAATGTAATTAGGAGAAGACTACTTTAGAAAGACCGATTTTATTTTTTAAGAGCCTTGTCATTTGTTGCAGAGTTGGGTTTACTGACCTGTCACGTGCTGATTTTCCAGCAGTGAGACGGTTTGTGCTGCATCATCTTCATACCCTCACCTGGGGGTCTTGAAATTAATAGCAGGGACTTTTGAGAGAGCTGCCCAGGGTTGGAATGTTCTGTTACTACTCCTCCTACTACTGATATTAATAATTATAGTAAATGCTCTATAGCTCTTACTGTGTGCTAGGCACTAAGGTAGATATATATTCATATCTATATCTGTATCTATATCTATATCTATACACGTTCATTGACTTTTCACAAGGACCCTATGAGGTTGGTACTATTATTATTCCCATTATACAGACATAAAAAATTGAGGCACAAAAAGGTAGTGTAATTTGTTCAAGGGTCACACCGTTATTAAATGGCAAAGACAAGATTTAAATCTGTGCAGTCTGCCTCTAGATTTCTGGCTCTTAACCATGCTCTGTGCTGCTGATTTGAATATGTCTTCTCTCCTCTGTCTTCTTCAAGATAACTCTCCCTAATCACCACTTAGCCCCATCCCTGCCTCTGTGCTTCCGGAATCCTACTTTTCAAGATCCTCCCCTACCAAGTGTGATTTCCCATAGGGCATGCTCTTGAGCTCTCTCCTTTGTCCCCACTTACCCCGTGATCTCTTGGGGCCTTTCCCATCCCCCAGCTTTTCTTTCCCTAGTTATCACTGACTTAGTGATATATGATAGGTTGAGCTGACATGAGTAAATAACTCATTTCTCTAGGGGGGCATTCACATTTCAAAATAGGACTACTAGCTTGACCCAAAGGAATACATTCTAATGACAAAATAGGCATCAATAAAAGGCAAGTAATACGGGCAATAATAATTAATAACAGCTTAGCTAGGTGTGATATAAATGCAGCAGCTCACATTTATTGAGTGCTTAGTTTATGCCTAGCATTGTGTTAAGTGCTTGGTGTAGATAACTCCACTTGATTCTCACAGTAATCCTGGGGGTTAGTGCCATCATTATCTCTCTTTATAGACAAGAGAGGTTGAGTCGTTTGCCCAAGGTCACACAGCTAATACACAGAGGAGCTGGAATTTGATTGGTGGCAATGAGCCTCCAAGAATCCTTACCCCTGAGCTTTGCACAGTACTGAGTACAGTACCCCTCAAATGATGCCACACCCCCAGACCCAATTTCATTTAGTTCAGCGCTACTCAAAAACTATCTGTAGTGAAGGACCATTTACAAATTTTGTTTCTCATCTATTGCGGATGGATACTCCCGTAAAATATAAAAACAATGAATTATGTGATCACATGCTTGGATGTTTTGCCCATGCCAGTGGTTATCAAAGTCTCTAAATGCTTTCTCTTAGTTTTTGTACTTATCCCAGTGGGCTGTAACCAACAGTACACGGACTGTCACTAGTCTGTGGACCATGCTTTGAACAGCACTGGTTTAATCGAATTCTTTTCAGTAATGTGATGTTGAATGTGTATCTTAATGTATACCTTAAATGCATATCTAGATATAACTGAATTTTTATTTCTTTGTAAAATTTGTTAGACCCTTTGTCCTAAGAACTGATTATTAAACCCCTAGACGTTAGGCAGACCTGAAGCAGGACAAATCTGGATTTGATTCTAATCCTGCCTGTCCTACGAGCTTGGGTGACTTAACTTCTCCAAGTCTCAGTTTTATCATCAATAAAATGGGGATAAGAATATTTACCTGGATGGGTTATTGTGAGAATTCAGTGAGACAGGGATGCCTGGTAGCTAGTAGGCACTTAGCAAATTTTGTTCCCTAGCTACCTCACCCCGCTACACAGATACCAAACTAGACTAATGCCAAGTCTGCCTGTGGCCACAACTAGAAGCAAATCAACCGGCATGCGTGTTGGGGGGCTGGTAGACGTCCATAAATTATTGCTACATGTTCTCATGACTGACTGACTAGTGCTCAAACACTTCTGATTATGGGGAAAAATTCACTTTGCACCACCCCCACTGGAGATGCAGGTGTCAGGGACGGGAATGGCCTGTGCACTTGAAAGGAGAAGCTCTCTTTGAGCAGCAGTTTCCATCTGGCAAAGCAATTCATTAGACTTTGAGAGGCTGAAGCTCCTCTGACTCTTCCCCCTCCCTGGAACCGGCTGCCCCAGGCTCACCCAGGGAGGACATGGCTCTGAGCGGCCGCACAGCAGATGAAGATGGATGTCAAAATATTAATTTAGAGTCAGCACTGCTGATGTAAGCTAAACAGGCACTCCTTTTAGCCCTGAGAGTCAATTGGATTGTAATTCTTCTCAGTTCTTAGCCTAGAAGTAGAAGAGCGTGTCGTTCCTGGAGGAACAAGTTGGCAGGTGCCTCTGGGGTGTGAAAGGTTAATGCAGGCCACCGGTGGGGCTGCCTCGTTGGGAGATTCGCCAGCTAATTTTCTGGAGATTATAGGATTGCAGAAAGGTGGAGCTGGACAGGGCCTTAGGGATCAACCTTCCTTTTAAAATTGGAGGGATCTGGCTAGCTGAGAGGTCAGGCCTTGGACTCAGGTCACCTCCTAGATCTGCCACTCATGAGCAGTGTAATATTAAGGAAGCTACTTTACCTTTCCGAACCTTGGTGTCCGCATCTATGCAATGGGAATAGTAAAAAGGCCCACATTGGAGATTATGCCTCGCAGATTAGTCTCACACACACACATAGCTTGGTTTTCTAATTCTTAAGGGCTCAAAGAAAGTCTTTTTCTCACAAGGCTTTGATTTATTCCTTCATTCATCACCTTTTTTTTTTTGCACCTGCAGGAGATGGACAGATTGCAATGGAGAGCAAAAATAAACATGTTCTCTGTCCCCGTGGAGGCTGCAGTTTGAGACAGTTGAGAGACAGACCCTGGTCAAGTGGCCACACCAGGCAATGTAAGTACAACAGCAATGCATGCTATGGGGGAACAGTTCCAGGTGCTGTGAGTGGGCATCGGAGGGGCACGATTGAGTTTGGGAGCCCAGGGCAGGCTTCCCTGAAGAAGCAACAGCCAATCTGAGATCTGATTCACGAGTAGAGGTTTAGGCACATAGGAGAGAGCAGTGGAATCTAAGCTGAGGATATAGCATGACTGAGTCTCCGTGGCACCTGCTGAGAGTCGGGCAGTGAGCAGAGTGCCTGAGGAAAGTGGCAGGTGATGAGCTTGGAGAGGTAGACAGGGGCCAGGCCAGGGGTGTGGCCATGCTAAGGATTTGTTGTCTTCATCCCAAGCTCAGGTGGGTGGCTGAGTTTCATGAGGATCACTCTGGCTGCAGTGAAGAAAGCAGAGTCTGGTCACAAGCCTATGTTCCTGAGAGTTCTGTTGTTCTCAGTCTGAGGCCCCGGGCTCTGCCCCCTGCTTTCCTTTTCCTTGTCTATCAGGTTCATTCACATGCTGTCCAGCCCCTAGAGTCACACCTGCCATTCTCCTTGCTGCCTTGCAGCTCCCTCTGACGCCTTCCCCTCTGTCTTTCTGTCTGTCCTCAAAGGCGCCTCTCTTTGCCCTGATTTCATTAGTCCTCATGGATGTGTTTGGTCCTCCCGCCATCCAGCCATCTTTCCTCCAAGAGCCGTCAGTCCTCAGAGGGATTTCCTGCCTCCACAGATTCACAAATCTGCCAACGACAGCAACCACCGCTCCGTGCATACTGTTTTAAAATTTTATGAAGCACTTTTGCATTTGTTCCTCTATTAGCTCCTCATTACAATCCTGTAAAATAAGTAGGACAAGAATTATTATCCCCATTTGCTAGATAAGAAAATGGTTCCAGAAAAGTCTGGAGACTTGTGCACAGCTGCACAGATGGTGGGCAGTGGGGCTCGCACTCTGGGTCAGGTCCTATGACTCCAAACCTCTTGATTTTGTGTGTGTGTGTTCACTTAGGATTTCTTATTGTTTTGCTTCTTCAATTTTTAGCAGCTTTACTGATAAACTGAACATGAAGTGTCAAACACAAAACTTTGATGAGTTTTAACATATAAATATACCTGTGAAGTCATCACCCCAAAAGTTTCCTTGTGCCCCTCTGAACCCTCCTCCTGCCCCTCCACGCACCATGACCCCCTTGCTGGGGAACCACTGATCTGCATTTTATCACTATGGATTACATTTTCTAGAATGGTATAAAAATGGAATCATACAATATGTGTGTTATTTTTCTGGCTTCTTTCATTCAGCATAATGGTTCTGAGACTCATCAATGTTGCTGTGTGTTGATAGTTCATTCCTCTTTGTTGCTGAGCAGGATTCCATCGTGTGGATATATCACCATTTGGTTATCCCGTCACCTGTTGATAAACATTTGGGTGGCTTCCAGTTTTGAGTGTTTACAGACAAAGCTGCTGTGAACACCTGTGTATAAGTCTTTATATGAACCCTGACTTTCTTTTCTGTTGGATAAATACCTAGGAGTTGAGTGACTGGATCGGAGAGTAGGTGTACGTTTAACTTTTTAAACTGAATGGAATTTAACCTGTTTTCTAAATTGTTTTACAGAGTGTTTTTGTGACTTGACTATCCTACCAGCAGGGTGTGAGAGTTCCAATTCCTCTACAGCTTTGCCAGTGCTGGATACGGTCAGTCTTTTAAATTTTAGACAATCTAATAGGTATGTAGTGGTATCTCATTGTGGCTTTGTTTTGCATTTCCCAAACAACTATTGATGTAGGTCTTAGAGTATTCTGCTTGTTTGCAGGCCTTATTCCATTCAGTCCTAATAATAAACTTCTTTAATTACACTAATACTTGCTATTAGATTTGTTATCGTGAATAAGTGAAGGGAACAGCTTTTTAAATGTGTCTGATGTGATCCCACTGTATACTCTCAGCAAGAGCGGCATTTATCACATTGTACAATGAATCTTTTCCTTATGAAACTGAGTCTTCTCTACAAGACAGCGACCACCTTAAGAAAAAGTCTATGTCTGATTTATTGTTATAGCCCCCGTATCTGGCATAGTGCCAGGCACATAGTAGGAAATTTGTAAATGTTTAATAAATTGAATTCACATGTTTATCTATAAGAGCTTGCCCTGTAGATGCTCAAAAAATTTCTAAAAGATTGAATGAATGAGTGAATTTTGGACCTTCCGCTGTGTAACTACGTGACGTTGGCCAGCTCTTGTCTTCTCTCTGATCCTCGATTTTCCTGTCTCCCAAATGGGTGAGTTTGATTAGATGCATTTTGGGTCTTTCTAGTGCTAATATTCTACGATTCTAAGGGTTACCAATGTCCCCAGACCTTGCCAACCTATGACAGTAAAATAAGGTCACATTTCGTTTAATGCTCAAATTATACTGACTCTGAATCATGATTGGATGAACAGGGGTCTGGTCCTGAGATTTTTCACCCTAAATCTTCCCCAGATGCCCACTCTGAGAATCATTCTGCCATGAACGACAAAGACGTGTCTCGCAAAAGGATGGAGAGCCCCTTCACCCCACTGCGCTTCAGGCTTTGAAGAAAGATTTTATTTTGCATTCAATTAATTGTTTCCCACAATTAAAACGAACAACAAACAAAAACTTTGCTCTAGACCTTTGGGATGGGACTCTTAGGAAGAGCTCTTTCTGATCCAGCTCTTTCAGGGAGGCTGGGTCAGAAAGGGTATCAGTGTCACCTGAAGTAGTCCTTCTGTCCATTCATGTGTGTCCAGTCTTCTCTCAGGAGGTTCTTCTCTGGAGCTGTGGTAATCCTCTGATAATCCACCTGGCCTCAGTCATAACCAACCCATCCTCCCTCAGACACCTTCTAATAGCACTAAACCTTGAAGGGAAGGTGCCCCACACCCCTTCCTCCAAGAAGTCTCTTTGGTTCCTTTGTAAATTTTTGTGTGCAAATAAATCCCTGGGAGAGGGCACCACCTAACTGACTCTACACCACTATCTAAGACCTAGAATTGTATTTTTCACAATAGACTCCCTGGGTTATGTATCAGGATCCTCACGTTCTTGTTTAAGATTCTCTGGCCTTTCCCCAGAACAGAATCTCTGGAGGAGGGTGATGGGGTTTGCATTTAATGCATCGGTGTTCATTATGCATACGAAACCTTTGAAAACCCTGGCCTTAGACTCTGGACACCACAGAAAATTGCAACCCACAGAGGGCTTGGTTTTCAACTTGGTAACTAAAATGTCTACTCAAGTGGTTCATATTTAAAGAGTAAATTGACCTCCCTTTTTTCACTCACTCACTGCGAGTCCAGCATTCAGGCAGAGGAAATAGCCAATGCAAAGGCCCTGAGGACAGAAAAAGTTCTCTGCTCCAGAAATAAAAGAGGTCATTGTGGCTAGGGTATGATGAATGAAAGAGAGGAAGGAAACGCAGGCACAAGTTCAGTCACGGGAAGGGATTTGGGAGGCTGAAAAGTCTTAGGCATCCTCTAGCTTGAGAGAGAGAGAAAGGAATAACTGTGAAAAAGGAAGGGTGGGAGGAAGGAGGGTAGGGAGGAAGGATGGATGGGAAGGATGGAAGGATTCCTTCCACTCTGCCTAGGGAGTGTTACAAAGATGGGCAAAGCAGGTAGGAAAAACAAGTGAGGTACTCATGTGGGCTACTTTATGGAAATAGGAAGTGAATTCATTATCATGGAAGGTAATTAAGCCAAGAGAACGAGAGCAGGTTCAAGAGTCAACACAGTTTATTTATGGAGATGGAAAGAGGGCAAGGATCTCGTGACAATGCTGGGAGATAAGATTAAACTAAATGTAAAAAGGGTTGGCGTATTGACTGTGTGACCTTATATTGTTCTAAAATTTAATTTTGTCCAAAGATTCATATTAAATATGGAAAGTCTGTTGCTGCTTTAGAGTCATCTAATATTCTGAACAATGTCCTTGCAACAATCAGATCATTTTAGTTCTGTGGCTGTGCTAAAAGCAATGTTCATTCCTTAATTTTTTTTCTCTTGCCTCAGAAATATTACAGCAACCACCTTTAATCTTTTGAAAAGTCAGATCCTTTCAATAAGGAAAGAACTGCTTTTTCTGATGGGGTGGTGAGGCAAATTATATTTTATTGTAACAATTACATAATCACTTTATTGCAGGCAAGCCTATCCTCACTCAGAAGGTTGCATATTAGAAGTTGTAACCATGCCTGTTTCCTTTTCCCAAGTTCTTAAATGAAAAGTAGGTAGAGCTCTGAGAAGAATGCCAACATTTGTGGTAAAATATTGGGGTGATCTTTCAGTGAGACCATGTGCTAACCTAAGACAGTGGAAGTGTTTTTCTTTTAAAATTATTTATTATGGGAAGATTCGTGCAAAGATCATTAAAATATTGCATCTAAGATCTCAGTTGTATTGGTATCTAACAGAACCTTCTGGTGGAGAGCAATTCAAATGATATAACCAGCTCAGATAAATAAGGCAGGCTTTCTGAAGGAGGTGAAATTTTAAGGTAGCAATTCGAAACTCACATGTTCACAGGGTCCAAGCAGGTAACCCAAATGTGTGAACCAGGGCTCATTCCATCATTTTTCCTCCACACTTTTTGTAGACACATAGGTACAAAACTTTTAATTTCCTCTTAACTGTGCTATATATAAAAAACCAGCTGACACTTGACCTCAGTGTTTGGGAAACAAAGGGGACTGTGGCAAATTAGAGATTGCCTGGTCTGTCTAAAGAAGCCATTTCCACTCAGCCCCAGATAATTGTTGCCTGGAAGTGATGTCAACCCATTGTTGCCAGATCATTCCAATTTTTCAAAGAGAAGCTGGAATTCTGGATTTTTTTTCAGTGTGAAACTTCCATTCTTTTTAGATTAGCAATTAATTCAAACATTTTATAAACTCTGTTTGGGCCACCACTGTGTGGGCCAAATCACAAACACCCGTGAAACGGTCTAGCCCACTGGCCTCTGGTTACACCCTCTGTTCAAGGAGAATCAATGTATTCCTCTCTGGTTCACAATGTTCTATTTCTCTGCCTCCAACTGCAATCGTAGCTTAGTGGAAATTTGGAAGAAAATCAAACAAATTGTATGTTTATGAGCTCAAAGACAAGTTCTTGCTGGATATTAGAATTTTCAAGAAAGGTCAAATTTGGAGTCTTATAAAATGTTGTCTCTATTACTCACTCTTGAAGAAGCCTGGTTTTATTCACAGCCATGGCTCTTAGTTTTGAAAAATACCTCCAGCTCTGAGAAGAGATATTTTATGTGACACGGTAGCAAAACTCGGATATTTTCCTGTTTAGATTTATGGCTATTTCTTGCTCTCAGAAGGGCTGCTGCTGGCTCCATCAGTGAAACGGTGAATTGTCTCTGACAGCAATGAATTCACTCAACGTACTCTTAAACCTTCCCAATTACGGGCTTTTTCCTAAGCCTGAGAGTACATTAATCATGTAACTGAGAAAAAACTTATTATGACCTTCTTTTGTATCAATTTTAGATATATCCTACAGGTGAAAATGCTGTCTGCAGATGTGTCCAGTATTTTCCATGAGAATTTAGGTAAATCAAATAAGAAGTGGGAAGTTGAGAAAGGAAATTAAAACCTTTTAAGGCTGAACAGTGTCATCATATTCCCATTTAACTTAGGTGGACTTAGTCTTTGTGGGAAAGAGTGAGTGAGTGTTCTGCCTGTCATTTTAACCTCAGTGAGGAAGGAGTGGTGGGAGATACAAATCTGCTTTTGTTCATTTGGTTTATATGCTTATGTGCTCTCAATGTGAACATCTTATGGGGTTTAAAATTGCATATTTTTAAAACAACATGACCCATAATTGCAAGTCAAGTACATTATTTGATGCTGAATTGAAGAAATCTGGTTATTATGTAAGCTATTACATAAGTGTAATAAACCTTCTTAAGAGACTTATTACGTAAGCTTTATTAAAAAACAATATTTTGGTACCCAATGTGACACCTTTCTGAGATACTTTTCAAGGATATACTTGACCTTTTACATTTTTCACTTTATGCGCTGACTTTAGAACCTACCATCTGAGTGAGATATTTTCTGCAATATACTCTATCATTCTCAACCATCATCATCATCACCATACCCTCTGCCATTATTGCACACACAGCAGATGGCCCAATCCCTTTCTAGACTCTATGCTGCATCTTGGAAAAGTGACTGAATAAACTGCTTTCTTGAGTTGATCCGTTGGAGCATTAAAAAGATAATTATAGGGTTGGTGACATCAGTAGCATGGCAGAATGAGCTTTCCCCCTTAGACTCTCCCTTCCTAAGATACAACAAAAAGGACATTCAAATACCAACAGGGGACATTCACACAACACAAAAGATGTCTGAGAGGCCCATGCAGCCTTACATCTGGAGGTGAAGGTGCTGGTACCCCCAGAGGAAATGGAAGGAGATAAGGAGAACTCCTCTCCTTCCCCAGTGACAGCGACCCTGGGACCAGGACCGTGCAGCTGAGAGAGAGGGGGGAGGGGTGGCCCTCCACAGGAAAACCATCACTCTCCAAGTGCTCTCAGAATCTGTGGGAAATTCCCAAACAGAAGGGACTGAACTGCTGTGGGGTGCCTTCATCAAGCTAGCATCCCAGAAGAGCAGATAGCAAGGGAAGAGTGAGAAGCCCACTGGATTGGGTAGGCGAAAGAAGGCCCCCTCCCCCTGTCCAGCACCAGCCTGCGCTCCAGCACACATCGAAGCAGGCTCAGAATACACAGCTCTTGACCCCCACCAGTGGTGGCAGGTGGAAGCTGCAACCAGCTATATTCAAAATGAGGAAAAATCAGCCCACACACCCAAGCACTATGCAAAAATATATTAAATTTCCAGACCAGAAGGAAAATGACAAGCACCCAGAAATCAATCCTGAAGGCACAGAAATTTATAACCTAAAGGACAGAGAATTCAAAATAGCTTTCATAAAAAGGCTCAACAAACTACAAGAAAATTCAGATAGACCATTCAATGAAATCAGGAACTTCTTCATAAGAGATTGAAACTATAAAGGAAACAGAAATGTTGGAGATGAAAAACACAATGGAGGAGATAAAGAAAAATTTGGAATATTTAAATAACAGAGCTGACAATATGGAAGAAAGAATTAGCAATTGAAGATAGGAATGCAGAAATGCTCCATGTGGAGGAGGAGAGAGAACTAAGACTAAAAAGAAATGGAGAAATTCTCTGAGAAATATCTGACTCAATTAGGAAATGTAACATAAGGATTATAGGTACTCCAGAGGAGAAGAGAGGGAAAAAGGAGCAGAGAGCTTGTTCAAAGAAATAATAGCTGAGACCTTCCCAAACCTGGAGAAGGAGCTGGAAATACAAGTGAATGAAATCAATAGATCTCCTAAATATATCAACATGAAAAGACCCTCTCCAAGGCATATGGTAGTAAAACTGGCGAAAGTCAATGATAAAGAAAAAATATTAAGGTCAGCAAGACAAAAAAAAAAAAAAAAATGTAATGTACAAAGGAATTCCTATCAGGGTCTCAGCCCATTTCTCAGCAGAAACTTTACAGGCTAGGAGAGAGTAGAATGATATAGTCAAAATTCTGAAAGATAAAAACTTTCAGCCAAGAATACTCTATCCAGTGAAAATATCATTCAGATATGATGGAGAAATAATAACTATCCCAGATAAACAAAAACTAAGGGAGTTCATTGCCACAAGACCCCCACTACAAGAAATTCTCAAGAAGGCCCTCATGCCTGAAAAAAAAGAGAAAAGGGATACAAAGCTTTGAGCAAGGAGAAAAATAGGTATACAACATCAGAAAAATTGCAGCTCTCTATCAGAATAGGTTAGCAAACACTTAATTACAACACCAAAGGTTAAGGGAAGGAAAACACCAAAAATAAATATAACCTCATCACTTTAACCACAAACTCACAACACAAGATGGAATAAGTTATGACATAACACCTTAGAAGGGGAAGAGGAAAGGGATGGAATCGACTTAGTCTAAGGAAGTAAGAGGCCATCAGAAAATGGACTATCTCATCTAGGAGATTTTTTATACAAACCTCATGGTAACCACTAAACAAATAATCAGAACAAAGACACATATGATAAATAAAGAGAAAACTAAGAAAACCATCATACAGAACCACCAGACTGTATTGGTAGTCTGAAACACATGGGACAAGAAACAAAGGAAATGAGAAAGAACCGGAAAATGAGAGATAAAATAGCAACATTAAGCCCTCATATATCAATAATCACTCTAAATGTAAATGGATTGAATTCTCCAATCAAAAGACACAGAGTGGCGGGATGGATTAAAAAGCAAGATCCAACAATATGCTGCCTCCAGGAAACACATCTCAGCTGTAAAGACAAGCACAGGCTCAGAGTTGAAGGATGGAAGACAATACTCCAAGCTAACGGCAGGCAAAAGAAAGCAGGTGTTGCCATACTTATATCAGACAAAGTAGACTTCAAGATAAAAGAGGTCATGAGAGACAAAGAGGGTCAATATAAAATGATAAAAAGGACACTTCACCAAGAACTCATATAATTTATAAATATATGTGCATCCAACGCAGGAGCACCAAAGTACATAAAGCAACTAGTAAAAGGATATATTAACAACAACACAATAGTAGTAAGGGATCTTAACACCCCACTTACATCAATGGATGGATCATCCAGACAGAAAGTCAATAAGGAAATAGTGGACTTAAACAAAAAACTAGACAAGATGGACTTAGTAGATATATAGAGGGCACTCCATCCAAACATAGCCTATTACACATTCTTCTCAAGTGCACATGGAACATTCCCAAGGATAGACCATATGTTGGGAAACAAGGAAAGCCTTTAAAAATTTAAGAAGATTGAATTCATAACAAGCATATTCTCCAACCATAATGCTATGAAACTAGAAATCAACTACAAGAAAAAAACTGGGAAAGTGACAAAGATGTGGAGACTAAACAACATGCTACTGAACAACCAATGGATCATTGAAGAAATTAAAGGAGAAATCAAAAAATATCTGGAGACAAATGAAAATGAAAATACACCATACCAACTCATATGGGATGCAGCAAAAATGGTCCTGAGAGGGAAACTCATAGCAATACAAGCCCACCTTAACAAACAAGAAAAATCCCAAGTAAGCAACCTTAAACTACACCTAACAGAATTAGAGAAAGAAGAACAAACAAAGCCCAAAGTCAGCAGAAGGAGGGAACTATTAAAAAATAGAACAGAAATAAATGAACTTGAAACCAAAGAAAACAGTAGAAAGGACCAATGAGACAAAGAGCTGGTTCTTTAAGAAGATAAAATTGAGAAACCTTTAGCCAGACTCACTAAGAAAAAAAGAGAGAAGGCTCAAATGAATAAAATTAGAAATGAAAGAGGAGAAATTACAACAGATACCATAGAAATACAAAGGACTCTAAGAATACTATGAAAAACTATATGCCAACAAATTGGACAATCTAGAAGAAATGGATAAATTCTTAGACTCATACAACCTCCCAAAACTGAATCAAGAAGAAATAGAGAGTCTGAATAGACCAAGTAAAGAGATTGAAACAGTAATCAAAAATCTCCCCCAAAATAAAAGTCCAGGACCAGATGGCTTCTCTGGAGAATTTTACCAAAGATTCAAAGATTTAATACCTATCCTTCTCAAACTATTCCAAAATAGAGGAAGATGGAAAACTTCCTAACACATTCTATGAGGCCAACATCACCCTGATCCCAAAGCCAGACAAGGACAATACAAAGAAGGAAAATTACAGGCCAAGATCACTGATGAACATAGATGCAAAAATCCTCAACAAAATATTGGCAAACCAAATACAGCAATACACTAAAAAGATCATACACCATGATCAAGTGGGATATAAACCAGGGACACAGGGATAGTTCAACTTCTGCAAATCAATCAATGCGATACACCACATTAACACAATGAGGAATAAAAACCACATGATCATCTCAATAGATGCAGAGAAATTATATGATGAGATCCAACATCCATTTATGATAAAAACCCTTAACAAAATGGGTATAGAAGGAAAGTACCTCAACATAATAAAGGCCATATATGACAAACCCACAGCCAACATCATACTCAATAGGGAAAAACTGAAAGCCACTCCTCTGAGAACAGGAACAAGACAAGGGTGCCCACTCTCACCACTCTTATTCAACATAGTACTGGAGGTTTTGGCCAGAGCAATTAGGCAAGAAAAAGGAAGAAAGGGAATCCAAATAGGCAATGAAGAAGTGAAACTCTTGCTGTTTGCAGGTGACATGATTTTATATGTAGAAAACTCTAAAGAATCCATTGGAAAACCATTAGAAATAATCAACAACTACAACAAAGTTGCAAGGTACAAAATCAACTTACAAAAGTCAGTTGCATTTCTATACTCTAATAAACTAACAGAAAGAGAACTCAAGAAGACAATCCTATTTACAATTGCAGCAAAAAGAATAAAATATCTAGGAATAAACTTAACCAAGGAGGTGAAAGACCTATACAGTGAAAACTATGACATTATTGAAAGAAATCGATGATGACATCAAGAAATGGAACGATATCCCATGCACATGGATTGGAAGAATAAACATAGTTAAAATGTCCATACTACCTAAAGCGATCTACAGATGCAATGCATTCCCAATCAGAATCCCAGTGACATTCTTCACAGAAATGGAGTAAAGAATACTAAAATTCATATGCGGCAAGAAAAGACCCCGAATAGCTAAAGCAATCCTGAGAAAAAAGAACGAAGCTAGAGGCATCACAATCCCTGATTTCAAAATATTACTACAAAGCTATAATTATCAAAACAGCATGGTATTGGTACAAAACCAGACACACAGATCAATGGAACAGAATTGAAAGCCCAGAAATAAAACCACACATCTGTGGACAGCTAATCTTTGACAAAGGAGCTAAGAACATACAATGGAGAAAGGAAAGTCTCTTCAATAAATGGTGCTGGGAAAAATGGACAGCCACATGCAAAAGAATGAAAGACTATTTTCTTTCGCCATACAAAATTAACTCAAAAAGGATCAAGGACTTGAAGGTAAGACCTGAAACTATAAAATGCCTGGAAGAAAACATAGGCAATATACTCTTTGACATTGATCATAGAGAGATCTTTTCGAATTCTATGTCTACTCGGACAAGGGAAAGAAAAGAAAAACAAGTGGGACTTCATCAGACTAAAGAGTTTCTACAAGGCAAATGAAACCAGGATCAAAATAAAAACACAACCTACCAGCTGGGAGAAAATATTTGCAAATCATATATCTGACAAGGGGTTAATCTCCATAATATATGAAGAATTCTCACAACTGAACAACAGAAAACCAAACAATCTGATCAAAAAATGGACAGAGGATATGAACAGACATTTTTCCAAGGAAGATATACAGATGGCCAATAGGCACATGAAAAGATGTTCAACATCACTAATCATCAGGGAAATGCACATCAAAACTACATTAAGCTATCTATCACCTTACACCCATTAGAATGGCTATAAACACCAAGACAAAAAATAGCAAATGTTGGAGAGGTTGTGGAGAAATGGGAACCCTAATTCACTGCTGGTGGGAATGCAAACTGGTGCAGCCTCTATGGAAAACAGTATGGAGGTTCCTCAAAAAATTAAAAATAGAAATACCTTATGATCCATCTATCCCACTACTGGGTATTTATGCAAAGATCCTGAAACCAACAATCCAAAGAGGTTTATGTGCCCTTATGTTCATTGCAGCATTATTCACTATAGCCAAGAAGTGGAAGCAACCCAAGTGTCCCTCAACTGATGACTGGATAAAGAAGGTGTGGTACATATATACAAGGGAATACTACTCAGCCACAAAAAAACAAAGTCGTCCCATTTGCAACAACATGGATGGACCTGGAGGCTATCATGTTAAGTGAAATAAGCCAGACAGAGAAAGACAAACACCGCATGATTTCACTCAGATGTGGAAGATAAACTAACACACGGACAGAGAGAACAGTTTGGTGGTTACCAGGGGCAAGTGGGTTGGGTGGTGGGCACAAGTGGTGAAGGGACACATTTATACAGTGACTGACAAACAATAATGTACAACTAAAATTTCACAATGTTATAAACCATTATGACATCAATTTAAAAAAGTAAAAAAGAGATTATTATAGGAAGAATGATTTTTTTTTCTAACTTCTCATATTCCATTTTTATTTCCCCATTGAACATAAACACCGTGCTAAGTACTGACCACTTATAGGAACACGTTTCTTGCCTGGTAAGCAGGTTGAGTGTGTCATGCCATCTTAGCTCTTTATTTGCTAAGAACCTATTGCAGATAGAAGTAACATCCCATTAGGTGCTGGAATAGAATTCAAAGTGCTTTCTTTGGGAAAATAGACTAGATCTTTTTTTTTTTTCCTCTCCAATTTAAACGTAATTGGGAAGGGGTGGTCAGAAAAAAAAAAAAAGTCAAAGAGAAGCTATGGGATTTTTAAGAGGAAATTGGGGAGAAATTTCAATTGTAAGCTAGTTATTCCAAGTATTAGGCCACCATCAAGTGTTAATTGAATATCTACTGTCTGCTCAGTTTTGTGTTAAATGCAGTGAAAGAATATGAAGAAGTAGAAGGAGCTGTCAACAAACCTGACAATGTAAGAGAATGAAATAGCATTGCAAGTACATAGTGGAGTAATTATTTATCTAGTTTCTTGGAGCTTAAAAAGCACTTTAAAATATATTATCTTACTTGACTCACCCAATTACTTTAAGTCAAAGATTATGATCCTAAACTAATAGACAAGAAAACCGAGGCCTAGAAGAAGTAAAATACTTCATCCATCCAGGCAGTGGCTCATCCTGGCTTTGAACTCAGATGTTTGACCCCAAACTCTAACCCTGGAAGTTCAGAGGAGGCGTAAGTGTTTGGAGCTGAAAGATAATTCTCTACCACGGCTCTCAAATTTTTTGATGTCTTGAAACGGGCACTGACTGCCTTTGTTCCAGAACATCTTTTCAAGGATGTTTGTAGAGCAAAGAGCCCTGAAAGGTAGAGATTGTGTCCCTCTCAGGAGCAGAGGACAGGTTTGTTCACTATCCAGTAAAATAAAGATAATGTCTTCCTCTAGGGCAAAAGATCAGACCTGTTATGAAAGATTTTGTTCCCTAAAAATCACACTTTATGGATTAAAGGGATATTAGAAGTTCTACAATCCAAACCTTTTCTAAAAAAACAAAACAAGACAGCTTTATTGAGATGTAATACAGTAAAATTTACCAATTTTATATGTACAAATTGATGAGTTTCAACAAATCTATATAGTACTGTATCTACCAACACAACCAAGGTATAGAATATTTCCTTCACCCTCAGAAGTTCCTTCCTGGCCTTCTGCAGTTAATTTCCTCTCCCAAACCTCTTGCCCCTGGCAACCACAGACTCCTCTCACTTTAGTTTTCTATCCCTATAGGTTTGCTTCTTCTAGGATTCCATATAGATGGAAAGATACAGTGTGTTGTCTTTTATGTCTGATCTCTTTCACTTAGCATAATGCGTTTGAGTTTCACTCACGTTGCTATGTGGATCAGTAGTTCATTTCCTTTTATTGCTGAGTAGTAGTACATGTACATACATCAACCTATTTATTCATCTACCAGTTGAGGGACATTCAGATTGTTTCCAATATTTGGCCATAAAACTGCTAAATATGAACATAGAAATTTTTGTGTAGGCATATTTTTTTCCCTTTCTCTTGAGTAGGATTCAGAGTAGGATTACTGGGTCATATGATAAGTACATGTTTAACTTTATAAAGAAAAAAATAGCCAAACTGCATTCCAGTGGCTGTATCATTTATGCATTCCCATTAGAAATATATGAATATTCCAGTTGCTCTACCTCCTCACTATGATATGATCATTCTGTTCAATTGTAGCCATTTTAGGAGGTTTGTAGGGGTATCTCATTCGATTTTAATTTGCATTTCCATAATGACTAGTGATGTTGAGCATGCTTTCATAGGCTTACTTCTATCTGTACATCTTCTTTGGTGAGATGTCTGTTCAAATCTTTTGCCTATTTTAAAAAAAATTATCTTGTTTTCTTACTGAGTTGTAAAAGTACTTTTATGTATTCTGGAAATAGGCTCTTTCTCAGATGTATGTTTTGCAATTATTTTTTCCTAGTCTATGGCATGCCTTTCATTTTTTTATAGCTTCTTTTAAAAAGGAAAATTTTAAATTTTGATGATGTCCAATTTTTCAATGTTTTCATGTCTGATCTCTTTGTGTTTTCTGTTACCTATTAAAAAAAAAATCTTTGCCTAACCAAGGCTGCTTGCATTTTCTTCTAGAAATGTGATACCTTTAGCTTTTACATTTAGGTCCCGATCCACTTCAAGTTAATTTTTTGCATGGGGCGTAAGCTAAAAGTTAAGTTTCGTTATTTTGCATCTCCAATAGTTCCAACACCATTTGTTGAAAAGATTATCCCTTCCCCACTGAATTCCATAGTAATTTTGTTGCAGATTGATTGATCATGTAAGTATGGGCCTATTTCTGGATTATCTATTATAGTCCATTAATCTACGTCTATCTTTACACTAAAGCTATGTTGTCTTAATTATTATAGCTTTATGATAAGGTGATATAATCCCTCCAACAAAGGAAAGGCACTTGTCCCAGGTCACACAGCCAGGTAGCATCCAATCTAAGGCTAGCATTGACTTGTACTTACTCCCAACCCGGTTCTCTTCCCCTTTACCCTACATTTTAGCCTCATGGTACCATGTGTCCCTGGGATCCTACTCTCACCCAATTCCCCTATGGCAGAAGACAGTGAAAACGTAGTGACATGTTTTTAAGTTAAAATTTATGAGATTTATTTCATTCTATTCAATCACATTTTGTTTGATTTAATGTAAAACAGAATGTTTTTCCTCTGCCCCTTTTCTCACCTCCCCCCCTTTTCTCACCTCCCCCCCACCCCCGGCTCAATATCCATTTAAAATTGATACTCTAGGAAAGTGAGTCCCATCTATCCTTCATACACCTCTGGGCATGTACCTCGATTGAATGGAATGGACTGATGCAAATCAGAAATGATTATTGCTCTAGGATGACACAAGCCAGCGATGCCATAAAGTGAGCTGGCCAGTAGACTCTTCAGAGTCATACCTGGGCAGTTTTCTTTGTCTTCCCTCCTTAATCAGAACTTCTTTGATAGTAACAGATGGCTGGTACAATGTGGAGAAAACAGTCACATGAGCCTGCTTCTGTTTCACTAAACTTCCTTTCTGTAGTCAGCAAACATGAAATTCAGGACATCTGACGAGTCAACAGACATGCAGTTCTCAAATATGTGTTCTTTCTCATGCATCCTCTCCACTCTGGAATTACTGCTTCAGCCACGAGGATTCGCAGAGACCTTGGGGCCTTCCTTTTCAGTATCTGGAATGCTGGCCCATGTGGATGGCAGGAATCCAGCCACAAAAAGAGAATCCAAAAACAGCCTTCATTGAAATAGAGGCTCCAGCTGAGAAATAAGTGTTGCTTGAAATAAGTATCTTAACCACATTTTATTCAAAATCCACTACCGTTGCAGTTTTATGCTTCCTTAAATTTAAGCTTTTAGTGTAATCTCACCATCCTTACTTCAAAAACACGACTAAAACATTGAGGATTTTGTGCTATAGTGGAGATCGCATGCATGTATGTGTGTGTGTGTGTGTGTGTGTGTGTGTGTGTGTGTGTGTTTGGTCTGGTGGATGCAGATGCAGTATTAAAAACTACATTTTATTAAAAAGATTTGATAACTTATAATTAGCAATCCAGAAGGAGAAAACAAGGGAAGGGTCATATAGCATCTAGAAATACATTATGTATAAGCTAAGGAATTTGATTAACTTATCCCTGCAGACTTGAGGTAACCCTTTTCTCCTCCTGCTCCCTAAATAAAGAAAAAGAAAATTAATTTAGTATAGGTACTTTATGGAGTCTCATGCATTTACAATCTATTGTAAATAGATTGCTATATATTGTACAGTTAATACTGCTAAATACAGTAAAATCTCATTTAACTAAAAGATTCTAAGAATAGCTTTCTAGTTGTTTTACTTTCCTGATTGAGGGTTTAAATAGATCTCTCTCCTCAGTTTTTGTTGAAAAAACTTCCAAAATGTATAAATATGCTTGCCTGTTTTCATAATTCTAGGGAACTTAATTGTGTTCTCATGATTCAGGATCTGAAGATTGAGGGGTCATTTGGAAAATGTGTTTCCTTGTTTAAAGGTGATAATAGCAGTGGTGAAATTGTGGGAATTCCACTGAGTGAGTGAGGACTCCAGCCTTCGGTTTTCTTGTTGTAAAAAGAGGAAATGGGGCTGCATTTATGGTTTCCAAACTGCCTTGTATAGAACTCCCAGCCTCCTATGTAACACGCAGAGCCTGAGACGTTTTAAAGATTGTATTTCCAAATCATCACACCAGTCCTAGTAGGTAGTTATTACCATCCTCGTTTCGCACATGTGGAAACTAAGGCCAGAGGGGCTGCGTATCTTGCCCAAGGCTGCGTATCTTCCTTGCTCATAGAGTGAGCAGGAAACAAAGACGGCAGCAAATTCAGAGCCTGTGATTTTTCCCTGTACTTCTTGCCACTGGGCCCAAAGTTGTGAGGTTTCAGTGATTTCTTGAAACTTTGCTTTCTCTTCCCAGTGTCCCCCTGTGTCCTGAAAGATTCTGATTTAGGCTTGCCCTCTTGGAGTAATGCATCATGCTAAAAACTTTCCCCACCCAGCAGCTTTTATCTCAGGACCCAGTGTCAGCTAACCGTAATCTGGGTATACTCATATTTTGGAAGCAGTCATACAGAGAAGCACACCACTTCATCAACACAAAGTGTGTCATAGTGGCAGGAAGGTCAAGGGGATTTGGAAGTGCGTGGCCTCCTCCATACCCAATTACCACAACATAGGCAACCCTTACCTACTCCATATACAGTATTGGGTGGTCCTGGGGGTGTTGCCAAGGGTTTCTTGCCATACATCATGTCCCAGAGCTTTCAATTTTGAAGGGATGTAGCAGACACTGGGACTTGGTCTCCTAGGAGGACAGGGGTCAGTGCATGGCATCAGTTGCTCCAGAAAAGGAAACCGAGTTGATGGAGGTCAACTGTAGATTCCCATCTTCTCATTAGAGCAACACATCCATAGGTAGGAGTTTATTTAGCATGTTTCTGAGTGGCAGCTTACAAGCATCCAAGAGATATTTTGGTTGGCTGAACCATAAAAATAACTTTACCCTCTGTGATGAAGGGCACAAGCCAGGGGGTGTTGGAACCCCCCTGCAGCGCCTTCTTTTACAGACTCTGAAATTGGCTCTTACTGTTTGTTCCCTGCTTTGGGCTTGTTTTAGGGAGTTGTTAAATAGATTGCAAAGCAAGGACTAGAAATTTATTTCTCATCTTGGTTTGTTTTTAACTTTTACAAATTAAAAGTATTACATCTTTATTGTAGAAAATTTGGAAGGACAAAAAACTATAGAGAAAATAGAGTAATTGTTTTAAAACATGAATCCAGTCATGTCACTGTGATGCTTAAAAATGCTTCAACGGTTTCTACTCACACTTAGAATAAAATTTAAACTCCTTGCTTGCAAGGTTCTGCACATTCGTGTGTTTTGTTACATTTTTAATGCATTTTTGTGTTGTTAAGAGCATCACTTCATAAGAACTTTACCATTCCACTAAAAAAATTTAAAAACTGAAAACATCATTATCATAACTTTATTGCCTTATATGTATATATCATAACTTGCTCATTTCCCGAAAGTTGAACAATTAGGTTGTTTTCAGTTATTTTCTTCTATAAAGAGCACTGCAAGGAACATCTTTGTGTGTAAATATTCATAGGCATCTTTAGATTGGAAAGACTGCAGCAGTTAGGAGACTGAGCAAGTCATTTAAATGAGATAATGGTTGAAAGCACTTAACTGTACTTACACGTGCATTATCATAATGAATGTAAATTACTCTAGCTTCAGATTCAGTTCATTCCAGCACTGACTTTAGGAATAAATTGGCCACTTCAGTGTATCACTGAAATATAGCCTCTAAGCAGTCTGCCCCCAGTCCTGCAATTTATGATTGTAAACGTTATTGGTCCAAGGTTTGCTGTGGCAACACTGTTCTTGCTATGGCCAGTGTCCAAATCCTCCAAGGAAGATATGTGTGGTTCCTTCCTTCTTGTCATTAGAGGCTATGTGGCCATCAACAGCAGCTGAGAGAGGGGTCATTTTGGGGCAAATGTCTCAGGAGCACACTTTCAAGTGTCTCATCAACAGTCTCAGAGGAAGGTGTTATTAAAATAAACCATCTTATACTTCAGTTGATGCCTTGAAAGAAGCCTGAGGTTTTCTTTTTTATATTTCTAAACAGGAGGCTTTGTGGGAGTTTGTTTTCTTTTGACAAGGTCAGGAAAGGATGGGAAGACAAAAAAGAACTAGCTGGTTTTTCAGTTGTAGCTTGTTTTTTTAAAAATCCTATTCACTTGCAATGTGAATACACAACTTAATCTTTTTATATTTGTTCTGTTTTGGAAAATGCTTTGCTCGATCAAATGGTAAAAGAGAAGAACGTCCTTACAGTAGGTAGGACATGTTTGAGGAAGGGAAGGCTCTGAAACGTTAGCAGGAGAAGGTGACTGATGATTCAGGGCCAGGAGAGAAACTGAGGTCCTACCCCCAGCTCCCACACCGCCCCAATCTGAGGTAGTGTTCTCAGCTCCGTCTTTCGGCTTCCAAATCCTACATTTAGGTCCTAAACTCAGGCATCTACGTGATCCAGGCAGATGGCATAAATGTAGTCAGCCAGATTGGGACGGAGGAGACTAGAAGGACATTTTTAAAATACTGTGCAGGCCTTGCAAAACATGTCTGCAACCTAAATGCAGTCCATACATAGCATAGATGCATGTCTATATAGTTATATATGCACAAGTACGTGTGTGTCATGTATTACTTACTTGGTGTGTGCACCCATATATGTATATATAATATATATACACACACATAACTAGAATTGGTCGTTTTTAGCCTTGATATCAGCTTATTCAAGAAAGCCATTTATGTTATTAAACAGAATGCTTAGTCTCTTTGTCATAAACATTTTGATTTGTGTTAATACCTCAGTTTAGGACTTCTTTAAGAACAATGGGGAGCTGTTTAGTGACACCTGTTAACATCTTGCATGAGTTTTATGGAATGCATTTGAAAAATGGAAAATATTCTGTAATATTTAGTATTCCTATATATCCATGTAAAATATAATTGTAAGCATCTTCTGCTTGACATCAGATCAGTAATCTAGTCTTGAAAAATCAGATGTTCTACACAAAAGCACTAACCAAGAGCACATTTCCTATTATTTTAAATGGGAAAAATTATAATGCATTATTCATCAACCCCAAATCCCCAACTAATTTCCTAAAACATAATTTACCTGGACACACACACACACACACACACGTGTAACAAATTAACATTTAGGATGTAAAATGCTTAAAACTGCTTCCTGATAACCAAATTGTCAATATAAATGCTAGTCAACAGTCAGTTTGTGTACAGAACGTGATATTTTGATGCCTCTTTGCACTAGCAACGTTCCCTTTGATGATAATCAGCATTGTTTTAAAAAAAATGATTCTGCTGTTCCACTATTTGTAATTAAAATGCAACTTGAGAGTTTTCTCCATACATTGTTTTGTTAAAAATGTTGTATTAAATATTTAAGACAAATATAAATTTTTCATATATAAATAGTGTTGAGAGGTATATAAGTTTTATGAATTTGAGTACTACAAAAGCAAAAGTTATTCTACTAGGAAAACATTAACTGTAGAGAAGTAGGCTGCAGGGTATGTCTGTAATGACAAAACGAGCTACTGTTCATTGTATAATAACATAATATAATGCCTTACTAGGGGTCTACTACAGTGTCTGACACTTCGTTGGTGCTCTAATAATATTATGGCTCTTATTTTCTCTTAATAAATTTCATCAATAAATTTATTAATTGGGATTATCTTTAATTACCATTATGAATTTAAAAATCTAATTTATTTTAAGAAACATTTGTGAACTTCCATTGCAATGTGGGTGAGAGTTCTCACACACGGTGAATTGAAAGATGTGTCTGGGCACATGCTAGATAAAAAAAATCCCAGTCCATGAGCACTAGTTCAAGTGTGGTTTCACATTCAAAGAAACATAATCCAATAATCAAAAATCAATTAAGTTCAAGCATAGTTAATTAAGCTCTTAATAGATCTATCCTGCTTCAGATAATAGCTGTAAACTCTGGACAAAATATGAAAAACAACCGCTTGAAGGATCTGAGAATGAACAGAAGCAGGCAGATTCTAGAGAGGAATAGAAATTTGGAAAAGGGGACTAACATAGGATAAGTCTCTTATTAATATGAATTCTAGCCTGAGGGCAGGCAAAGTTGGCACGATGCATGGCATCTAAAACTTTGATGGTAAACCTATAGCCCTTCTGGCCTGAAGAACGAGAGGACAGAATTCATGGCAACCATAATCATTAGGAAGTGAGGTGGGGATCTTGGTAAGGGGAGACCCAGAGAGGGGGCGGCATTTCTGTGTGTAAACTCTTCCAAGTATCTGATCCCTGAACTAAACAAGTGCCTGTCAGACTGTAAACTGCTCAGCTAAGGAGTAAAAGAATTAAACAAATTTGAGCAGGAGCCCAGCAGGCACAGTTTGAAGTTGGATTCCAACCAAGTTAACTCTCTTAAATAAACAAACCAAAAATGGTAACAATTTTTGGAGGAATGTAACAGAATTCAGTCTCTACAACATAATATTACAATGCCCAGAATAAAATCCAAAAGTACTTGACATACAAATAGGAAAATGTGACCCATTGTCAACAGAAATGACAATCAACAGAGGCCAACCCCAAAATATCTCAGATATCAGAATTAGCAGACAAGGATTTTAAAGCAGCTATTGTCACTATTACTAATGAGGTAGAGGGAAATATGTTCCTAAATGAAAAGATAGAAAATCTTAGCAGATAAATAGACAGTGTAAGAAAGAGCCAAATGGAACTTTTAAAATTAAAATAATACAATATTTGAAATAAAATACACAACAAAAATTATTTGAATCTTTAATGTAAATCTTTTACTTTACATGTGAAAAACCCTAAAAGGTATGTATATTCCTAAATCACAAGAAATATTTTCACAGTGTTTCCTTTTCTTTGATGCTTCTCTCGGTTCTCCACATTGTTGGCAAGTACTGCCTAAAATATTCTTCTCCTTTCTATGCCACTTTCAGCTTCCAGTCTCCCCAAATTTCCACCAACATCCTGCCTGAAAAGCTTTTCTTTATTCTCTCTCCCTCTCCTTTTCTCCCTTCTCTTCCCCTGTCCTCCCTCTAAACCTCTCTGGATTCCGGTTTTGCTCATTGTCTAGGAGCTCCACAAGAATGGAGACTCAAATTTTGACCTAGTAGGTAATAGTGTTTTTCCTTTGGAGGGAGAGAGAGAATGAGAGAGAGAGAGAGAGAGAATAAGAACATAGACTGACTACTCACGTGTTATTACTTGTTCTTAATGTTACAGCACCAGATCTGTTTTTGCCCACCACCCAGAAAGCCAAACACCTAGATGACGAGATTGCAGCAGAGAGAGAGTTTAATCACAAGGCAGCCAAGTGAGGAAATGGGAGAATGAATCTCAAATCTGCTTCCCTAAAAATAGGGACTCAGGGATATTTATGGGGGAGGGGGCAAGGTGGTCTGAAATGGTTGGAGGTGAGGAGAGATGAGGTAATTGATGATCTGCACAAGCATAGTCCGGCTTCATGCCTCCTCGTAGGATGTATGTCCACAGAATGGTGGCATCAGCATGCCCTGAGGATGGAGTTTTAGCCTCTTGACATCAAAAGGTTGCTTATGGGACATATGTCTGCACAGGCCCAGTTGATGGGTTGGTGGTCTCAACCGGCCTGAAGCGGGCAAGGGGTTCCAACTCCTGAAAAAAATAGCTCAAAAACCCCATTACCACCGTGACCCAGTCCCCAGGGAGATGTTGTCTATAGGAACCTAGTGGGAATCAGATAGCAAATTGCCTGAACAGCACAATTAATAATGGGTAAGTTTATCATGCAGATTTAAGTCCTCACCTTCCATTCTGACAAGTTTCTAGGTAAGGCCATCCCTCCCCTTCTTCCTAGTACAGGGAAGAAGATACCTTTACAAATGGAGATTTCCTTTACAAATGTAAATGTCTCTTTCAAAGGGTAACCAGAACCAAGAATGGGCTTAGCAATGACCCTCCCTGATACCTGGAGATGTCTATGGTGATGGCCTGTTCTGGGGGCAGGCCTCCCATCCCAAACTCTTTTGGTCAGTTAGTGGGGGTTGGGGTCAAAGTGTCCTCCAGGCAGAGACACACTTTGAGGTGGCCAATTCTGATCTTCCCTAGTTACTAGCTGCTTAATCATCACTGGCTAACTGTCAGTTTCACTAACCATAATGCAGTAAAGTGTAAGTGGTACCTCCATGGGCTTGTCTATCTTAATACGTATGTCACGTTGATAGGTACACCTTCTTCTCTAGTGTGCTCTTCTTTTGACATCCTTCTTTTCCATTGATCATTATTATTTATTCAGCTGCCTAGTTTTCTGTCCTTCTACTGCCTATACCACTGTCAACTTCTATTGTATCATTGACCTCCAAGGGCACCACAGACCACTGTCTTGGAACAATCTGATTCCCCCAGGCCACTGACTGCACCTGTTTTTGTCCTTCTTCAGCTAATAGGAAAGTTTTTACCTCTTTTTATGACCACCCTTTCACAGGGAGTTCCCACAGCATAGTTGCTGGATTGCTAGTGAACTAGTTTTTATTCCTTTTTACTATAGTTCTTGCCTTACAAGAGGGCAAAGATGAGTAGTGGAGCAAAGAATCGGTTGGGGTTTGGTGAGAACCAGACCCTCAGATGGAGGACATGCTGTTTAGTCTGGATCACGGTATTGTATATATTTTTAATTTTCTGTGTATTATGATATTTTGACATGTTAAAAGACCTTTCTGGCTGGGGAGAGACTGCCCCTCCCTGGGCTAGCCAATTCTTAGAAATAACAAAGGGCTCATCCAGGAGCATTCCTTTGATATGCAAACTATCCAATCCATACTTCCTCTATCTGCCCCATGTCTCAGCTCCTGTCTTCTGCCTCCTGGCTCCCCTGGTGTCTTTCCCATGTGGTCCTGCCTGGTGTGCCATACCTGTCCCTAGGACCTGTGAGTATAATAAACATTTTTTCCTGAGCCTCTCTTCTGTCTCCTCTTGTGGCAGCACCTGAGACCATCTCATAAAAGAATATGAAACAATTACTCTACCTGATGCTTTCTCAGCATTCCTTTCAGGGGCCTTCATTGTCCCTTCTCCCAGGCTGGCCTCTTCCAGGAAACCCCTATCCATCAGGATGATCTGAATCCTAACTGTAGTCTGGTTTCAAGTTCTTACCCACAATGATTCTTTGTCCTCAGTAAATTGAGGGATGTGGCTGGGTATCTGTTTACAATTAACTCAACATTCTGTGACAGTGAAAATATATGAGACATTTCACTTAGAAGTCTGGCTTTCTCAGAGCATGCAGAGGACTTCCAACTGGAAGCATGGCTGGCCATAAAAGCATTCTGGGAAGACAGAAGAGAAAGAATGACTATATTTTGTAAAGGAGGTAAAATTTCTCCTCTGCCCTCTTAGAGTCTCCAGCTGGGACTGACATAAGACAGATTAACAGGAGAAAGCATACACATTTTATTTAGTAATTTTTACATGTACATGGGAGCCTTCACACACAAAAATATGAAGACCCGAAGAAGCAGCTGGGGCCCGGATCTTATATACTAGGTTGAACAAAGAGTAGTAAATTGTGAAAATGTGACAAGACAAAGGGATTTGGGCTAGGGCAGTTAAACTGTGGAAAAGTGTTAGGAAGGTAAGGGTTAGTTTAACACATTTTGTACAGATTTCTCTCAAACTCCACTCCCCATCTCTGGAGCTACGAGTGTGTTCCTTCCTCCCAGCACAGGGAGGGCACCTTTCACACAGGAGATTTATCTCCTGCTTTCAGGAAGAAAAAGGAAGATCAGAGTGCCCATCTTGTATCTGCTGTTTCTCAAGTGTCTTTACCTCAAAATAATCAATATGCCAAGGTGGCATATTTTGGGGTGACATGCTCTGAACTCCTACAGTTTCCAACATTGTAAGATGCACTGTTTTTTCACATTTAATGTTTCTAAAATTTACATAGGCCATTTAGTTTCTTTCAATTCTGTGAAAATGTGATAAATCAACGAGTCGTCTTATAATTCATGGTATCTTAGAATTGAGGAAATACGGTACTTTTGATTAGGGCTGAGATGGTTACTTAACTAGGGTTAATGGTGGTGGTTGTTCTAATAGAGAAAGTGGCGTCTAGTGGACATTCAAAGGCTAGTTGAGACTTTGTCCGATGGAGACTGACATAGAAGGTATTCTGGGTAGAGAGAACATCATGAGAAGACCCAAACATAGAGGTTGAGTTTGGGGTTGTTGAGGCTTTCTGAAATGTTTGGACCAACAAGATGAGATGGAGGATAAATTTAAAAACCTAGTTGTCTTACTGTATATTGGCTGAAAATTGAAAGCTAAGAGCATTTCTTTTCACCTGATATTGGGAAAACTAAAGGGCTTTAAGTTGGGGAATGCTCTCAATGTCAGGTAGTTATAGCAATCAACTAGGAAGAGATGATGAGCATTTGATCTAGAGGCAGTAACAGAAAGAAATGGCAAAAGGGGGAACGGAATGATCTTCCAAAGATAGATGTGGCAAAAACATGCATGTGGGGATTCTGGGGTGAAACGAGGTAAAAGATGAATAAAGAATTTCTACCTTAGGGACTGAGTAGATGATGGAGCCATTTATTGAGAGTAAATACAGGAGGAGAAGCAGGCCTAAGGTTTGTATAGCATAGCATAAAAAAGACAGAGGTAGCCTACCTGTGCACAAACTTAGAGGTGTCCAAGGTGGTAAAGAATTAGTAAGAGATTCTGGGGAATTTCTTCGGAGAAGGGTTTGAAATAAAGATATGAATGCATTCTTTATTTTATTCTGTCATCCATAATTTTGAGGGGGTCTCCTATGTGCAAAGTTCCATTCTAGGTGCTAATGATACAAAAATGAAAAGACAGTGCTCCTGCCCTCAAGGAGGACACAGCTTAGAAGAGGAGATACATCAACCCATCTGAATTCCATGTCTAGATGATTAGCACTGTAATTAAGGTATCTCCTGTAGCCGACCCTCTTGGTGCCCCAACATATCTACTCTGCTCTCAACATTACTGTGCATGCTAACCCCACAACTTCCAACTTCAAGCACCTGGCTCTTCCTGAGGGTGTTTTCTGGCATTGGGAACCCTCTGAACGTGTCAGGGGGTTACCGCCACCTCCCCAACAAGTAACTCTCAACCAACAACTGTGAGGAGTTGGTAGATAAATAGCTCAGCAGCCTTGCCTCTCAGTTGGGATAATGATGAGGAATATTCTACACTGCATCACATTGTAGCCATTGAGATTGGGCCCTAGCTGCCTCCAGCTCTAACCTGCTGGTTAAGTCACCCTGAATTGGCTTTGCTCCCTTCCTGCCTCACTTCTTCAATTCCCTATTGATGCTTCCTGAGACCACTGCCCAAGTGAAGTTCTTTCACTTGAATCCTTGGCTCAGGGCTGCTTCTGTGGCAACTTTTATACATGATCACAAACTCTTTGACATGCCTCTCATCGAGATGGGATCTAGGTTCCTCACCCGTTGAATCTGGTTGAGTTTTGACCTATAGAATGTGGTGGAAGTAATGCTAAATGACTTTTAAGCCTGGGTCATAAATGGCCATGCATCTTTTGTCTTGTTCACTGGAACATTTGTTTGTTGGAGCTCTAAGCTACCATGTAAGGAGTCTAGTTTGCCTGAGGCTGCCATGCTGGAGATGCCACATTGAGAGACCACGTGGAGAGTCCTGAGATCCTATTTACATATAATGTGATGCCCAGTGAGCCCCTAGCCCTTGATGTCGTCCTAGTCTGGGTGTGGCATGTGAGTGAAGAAGCCTCCAGATAATTTCAGGCCCCAGTATTTGAGTCGTCCCCAGCCATTCCAGTCTTCTCAGCTGAAGTCCCAGACATCATAGAGACAAGCTGTCCCCACTGTACCCTGACAGAATTCAGAGCCCACAGAATCCGTGAACGTAATAAAATGGTTGTTTCTACTGCCGAGTTTTGGTGGTAACCAGAACATTGACGTAAGATACTACTCTCATGGAGGAAGCGTCGGGAACATTTGTGAGACAGGTGAAAATGGGAGGATGAATTACCTCATCAAAGGAAAGGGTGCAGCTCAATTATTTTCTACCATGCAGAGATGATGTCCTCTACCTAAGAAAGGTGTGGGTTCTGTATACATCCTCTCTCCCGCAATAGGACCAGCCTCAATCGATATGATCTAAGAACATTGGCTTTCAGGAAGTTACATGGTCTGAAATAGGCTAATAAATTACAAAAGAACTACAAAGGGGCCACTGGCTAATAAGTTTCCAATAACTTCCCCATTTTAAAGATATTTGCTTGTGCTTTATCAGTAGCAATCTACATACATTTAGTTACAAATATATGTGGCCTGAAAAAAGACATTCTAGCAGAGACTCTGCCTGAGTTAATTCTAGATTCTACCTGGTTCGAACAGGAGGTGAAAGGGAGGGGAGAGTTCTCAGGTGAATGGAGATGATTTCAGCATTGCATGTGGTGGCTGTCACATCCAATCACCTGGAGCCTGTTTACTATCAGGCATACGACAGCAGGTGGAGGTGCGCCTTTTGATCCTGAAATGGCAACAGACCCTCACGTCTGCAGCTTCATCTGACAAATTTGGCAGGAGGGAAGAGGTCTGGAACCAGAAGCATCTGCCACTGAGTTGGGAGAGCTGAAATAAATGCTTTTATTAAAGCTGTTTCTTCCCTTTGCTGTCCAGTGATCTTACTGTGGACACAAGTTTAGACCCAATGGTGTTTGTCAATATTAGAATCCTGGCATCATCTGTCCATGACTCATTGGTGCTTCTGAGATTCAATTCAAAACAGTGCAATCCACTTCAATCTGAGAGATATTTCTGCAGCTGCACATGAGGGGTGTGCGTGTCTGCACTGGGACCACAGAGGAGACCTGAGCAATGTGTAGTTCATGCCTCATGACAGTCATTCTCCATCCAGTCATTAGACAGGATCACCAGGATCGCCTTACTTCACACCAGATGCATTACAGTTACATTAAAAATATAAAAGAGAAGAGCTTAAATCAAGAAGAAAACACATGTTACTGTTTTATGCTGTGGTGGACAAGCATTCTCCTCTAAAAGCAATGGAAAAATGCACAAAGGGAAAAGATGATGGTTTGTATATGGTGAACAAAAGCTACGTAGGTCATAAATAATCTAAATAAAAAAGGAAATGACAATCTGAGGAAAATATTTGCAAGAAATACTTGGTTAACTTCCAAAATATATGAAGAAGTCTTACCATTCAACTAAAAAAACACAAATGGATAAACAGCATGAACAAATAATTCATTAAAAGTACAAATGGCTAATAAAGGTATGAGTAAATGAAAAGAGATGAAGAGATGCCACATTTTGCCTATCAGCTTTGACAAGATTTCTTGAAAGCAGTGGTGTGCAGTGGGGGGAAATCCTGGTGAGGTGAGTGGTTTCACACACTGCTGGTAGGGACAGTCTTTCTGGAACTTCTGAGAGCAAATTGACAATCTGTGTCAAGACATTAAAAGAATTCAGAAACTTTTTGATTCATCAAAGCACCTCTAGGAATCTATCCTAAAGACAAAAAGAGATGACCTCAAAGATTTACTCAAAGAATCATTACCAAAATGAGGTTTATTATAAAAGCAATATGAAAACAATCTAAATGCCTCCAAAAGGGCATCATTAAATAAATTTTTATATATGCATAGTATATAGTAATTGCCAAAAGTTAAATTTCTAAAGACTATTTGATGGCATGGAAAATACTCTTGTCAGAATAACAAAATTTATTAGCAGTTCGTTACCAATTTTTAACATGTATTTGTAAATATGAGAAACACAAAAATGTCAGTGTGGTTACCTCTGAGTGGTGAGATTATGGGTGAGATATATTTTCTTCTATTTAACTCTTTGGTAGGTCCTAAATCTCTACAATGAACATTGAATTAGTTTTCTCTTGCTGCACAGAAAAGCACCACCTACTTAGTATGTTAAATCAATATCACGTATTACCACTCAGGTTCTGCAGGTCGAAAGTCTGAGCTTGGCTTAGCTGGATTCTCTGCTCAGGGTCTCACAAGGCTGAAAAAGGGGGCCAGCTGGGATGAATTCTCATCTGGAGCACAGAGTTCTCTTTCAAGCTGTCTCAGGTTGGTGGCAGAATTCAGTTCCTGTGATTGTATGGCTGAGGTCCCTGTTTTCTTGCTGATTGTCAACCAGAGAGCACTCAGCTCCTAGCGGCTACCCACAGTTCTTGTCCACACGGCCCCAGAGGCAGTTCACAGTGTAGATGTTTGCTTTCTTCTAGATGAGCCAGGGTGCATGAACATGCTCCTCTGTGACCTGCTGGAGAAAACTCTTTGCTTGTTAAAGGGCTCATGTGATTAGGTGAGGCCCACCTGGGTAATTTCCCTATCCCAGGGTCATCTGATTTGGGAAATTTATTACATCTGCAAAATCCCTTTATAGTAGTACCTAGATTAGTGCTTGATTGAATAACTGGGAGAAAATATGTGAACACCAGGGCTGGGAATCTTGAGGGCCGCCTTAGAATTCTGCTTACCACAAGCATGAGTTAGCAGGTCAAACCCTGGGGACAGACTCCTTGGTTTTGAATTCTGCCTCTGATTGATCAGTTGGCTTTGGGCAAGTTACTAGTTATCTTTAAGGTGAGAGAATAATAATAACAATACAGTAGTCCCCCTCATCCACAGTTTCCTTTTCGTGGTTTCAGTCACTTGTGGCCAACCACAGTCTGAAAATATTAAATGGAAAATTCCAGAAATAAACAATTCATAACTTTTAAATTGCATGCTATTCTGAGTCCTGCTCCCTCCTGACCAGGATGTGAAGCATCCCTTATCCAGCGGATCCACGCTGTATATGCCACCCGCTCATTACTCACTTAGTGGCCATCTTAGTTATCAGATCGACTGTCGAGGTATTGCATTGCAGAGCGTGTGTTCAAGTCCCCCTTATTTTACGTATAATGGCCCCAAAGCACAAGAGTAATGATGCTGGCGATTCAGATATGCCAAAGAGAAGTCATTGTTGTTAATCTCTTACTGTGCCTAATTTATAAATTAAACTTTATGGTAGGTATGTATGCATAGGAGAAAACAATAGTATGTATAGGGTCAGTACTATCTGCAGTTTCAGGCATCCCCTCAGGGTCTTGGAACATATACCCCACGGATAAGGGGGGACTGACTACTGTGATAGTAATTGTTTCAAAGAATTGTTGTAAAATTTGTTGCAAATTTAAATGTAATATTTTGTCACTTAATTTGGCATGAAATCTGGTTTTCAGTATCAGAAAATACAAAGCAAAATTAAGAAGCCCACAAAAACTAGTGAAGAAAATCGTTTGACCAACCATAAGAAAGAGCTTCAGAAGTTTCTTTCTCTTTTCTAGTCAATGGCTAGGAGCCTGTTTATTCCTGACCTCCATGCAATGTGGGCCTGCAGCAAAATTACATAGCTGCACCCCCCTCTGGAGCTGCAAACTCTTTTCTTGATGCTCTGCTTCCATCTCCATTAAAGAAAAATGTTTTGTCCTCCCCTATAGCTGGGAAACCTTGTTAAAATGCAAATATCATCTCAAAAGAGAGAACACGCATGGCAGTTAACCATGGCTTGCTTGTATTATTTTGAAAGTTCTGTAATGGGACACTGAGAGAGAGTTAGACAGATAGGAACGGTCAATGTGGGATGAGAAAGGAGATTCCCTGGTGAACTACCAACACTTATAGGTATAAGAAGATGAAGAAAGTAAACAACACCTTAGCTTCTTGAGAAGAAATATCCAAAAGATAGAAGGAGTAATAGAATCTCACTTCTAGAGAGACCCTGAGTCCAGGTAGCCACAGGGTCCTAGAATCCCTACAAAAACATCTGAGAGAAGTGTCAGCCTGGGTCTGTTGGTCAGGTTGCTCACTGCCTCACTTGAGTGCATTTCTGATTATTAGAAAGTTTTGATTGTCTGTAGAAACTCCTCCTTCTGTTCTTTGGAGTCCCACATGGCAAGTCTAAATCTGCTTCTCCAGGTCAGCCCTTTGATGCTTGACAACATGGAAAGGGGGCGAAGAAGTGCTGAAAACACACTTGGCCTACTCTTGAGTCCAGCCTACCCTCTATTCTAGGCTATTTGTGCTCACTGCCACCCGATCCCACACTTCTTTTCATTTCTACCCCCCTCCCTTCTTGCTGTATCACCTCCTAGTGCGGGAAGAAAATGACTGCAGGCAGGTCAGATCTGCTTTTGGGTTTCCCCCAAAGTGCTGCCTGCAAGGGCCAGGTTGCTGGATACTGAGCTGTACCAGTCCTTGTTCTTCAGCTGGAGCTAAAGAAATCGTGGAAGCAAATGGCCAGGGGATTGAGGTCAAATTCTCTGATAGATTTCTGTGGATTTTACGGAACTTGTATTTTTTAGCCCAGAGTATATGTTCAGTAAATACCTTTGAAAAGAATGAGTGAGAATAAATTATAATGGCTCCTAAAGATGAAGGCTCTAATGTGAATTATAAAGCAATTATTCTGTCATTGTGCATTGAGAATACAAGTATTTGAGTTTGAGTTGAGCAAAAAAAGGATAATGTCATATAAAAATTATAGCAATAGTGGTTTTTTCTAAAAAAGCTTTTATTATGTGCTGGGTACTGTGCTAAGTGCTTTATAGACATGATCTTATTTAATCCCACTAGACACTGAACACACTGAGGGCAGAGACCAGGACTTCACCATGCGCTGTGGCATCCTCACTGTCTAGCATAGTGGCTGGTGTATAGCAGTAAAGAATGTCTGTGAATTCCTTCAGCCTAGATTTATGGAGCATCTACTTTGTGCTGGAGCAACCTGACCAATAGATGCTGGAGGCTAATTCCCAGTACCAGGAAATTAGTGCACAAAACACGCAAAACTGCTGGCCCTCATGGAAACTAGTCCTTAGGAATGAAGAGTGGATTCAGGTTTAAATTCTGTCTCTGTCACTTATTATCCATGTGCCTTTGGGCAGCTGTATCATCTCTGGGACTCTGTCTCCTCATCTGTAAAATGGACATGATGATAATAGTGGCTAGGTCTTAGAATGGCTTAAAGATCAAGACCATGCTTGGCCCATGGTCTGCTCTCAGTACATGGCAACTATTATTATTATTATTTTTGGGGGGGAGGAAGACCAGCCCTGAGCTAACATCTGTTGCTAATCTTCCTCTTTTTTTTTTTTTTTGCTGAGGAAGACTGGCCGTGGGCTAACATCCTTGCCCATCTTCCTCTACTTTATATGGGACGTCGCCACGGCATGGCTGACAAGCGGTACATCGGCGGGCGCCCGGGATCCGAACCCGCCAACCCTGGGCTGCCAAGCGCAGACTAAACCGCTGCACCACTGGGCGGCCCCGGCAACTATTATTTTTATAACAGGCACTGTATTAGTATTAGTTGGGTCAATGTATGAATAATTTCTCCCAACAACTCAGATAGAAGGTATAGTCTCCATTTCATAAATAAGGAATCTGATCTAGAGAGCGGTTAAGTCCCTTGCCCAAGGTCACACACCTGGTAAGTAGCACAGCTGGGATTTGTATCCAAGTCCATATGACTCCAGAGTCTATGCCATTCTGTGCCTTTGCTCCTACTGCCTTTCTATTCATGGTGAATGTTGACAAGTAGCATAAACACTCAGGATAGAATTCCTGAGAGGAACTAAAGCAAGGGGGGCAAATGTCACGTTGTTTCCCAATACAGGTGGGACAAATGATGTAAAAAAGTATTGCAAAAGTCTGCCAGGGTCCAGCTGCTGATGTGGGAGTATTACCAGTCTAGCTGTTAAGCATTGTTGTGTGCCAGTTGGAGTGGGCTTCATTCTCCTCGTGTGACAGCTGGTCTCAGTAGCAAGGAATGCCTTGAAGTTGGCACCACAGTTCAGCCCAGACACCATTTAACTTGATTCACAACTATGCAGCTGAAAAACTGCAATCAGAGAGATGGTGGGATCAGAACAGGGTCTGCAAAGCAGCAAAGGAGAAATGGCACTTTATTATTCTATTTCCTAATTAAAGGGGCTGCACCTAGCTAGAGATCTCCAAGTGAGTAATGCACATTTTTAAACATGTTATTAAACAAAGTGTATATTAACTTCCCTATTGATGTTGCTTTTGACCAGCTGTAGACCTCATCCTCTCAGGATTTCTAAAATGGTCCCATTCAGGGTATAATTAATATAGAAATAACAGTGAGTCTTGTTTAGGTTTGCTTTAGACTCATCTCCAGTGCCACCTACTTCAGGATGACTTCTTTGATTCATTCATTCATTTGCTACTCATTTATATATTTATACATTTTAATACATATTTACTGAACGCCTACTATATAAAAGACTGGCAGAAAACTTGAACAAGGTCCTTGCTCTCATGGGATTTGCATTCTGTTAGTGATCATTTCTATGAAGAGATAGGATGTGTTGTGATGCCTCTCTGAGGTGGCATTTGAGCTGAGGCCTGAATGTGGGAAGGGACGGCCATGGATAGAGCTGAGGGAAGAAGGATCCTGGGCAGAGGGAAAGGCTGGTGCCAGGGTCCTGAGGAAATGAAAGGAGGTCTTTGTGCCTAGATCTCAGAAAGTCAGGGGAGAGGGGTGGTGATGAGGACAGAGAGATTGGCAGGGACCAAATCACATTGGAACTTGTGGGACTTGGATTTCATTCTAGGTACAATGGTAAGTCCTCAGGACATTAAGCATGGAGACGGCATGATCTAATTTGTTTCCATCTATTTTTAAGAGGACTCATAGGTGAAGAATAGATCATTGTAGACGTACAGATCAATGGAATGGAATTGAGAGTCCAGAAATAAACCCTCATATTTACAGTCAATCTCCAAGAAAGGTGCCAAGACAATTAAATGGGGGGGGGCATTGAATAATCTTTTCAACAAATGGTGCTGGGATAACTGAATATCTATATAAAAAAGAATGAAGTTGGACTCCTACCTTACACCATATACAAAAATTAACTCAAAATGGACCGAATCCTAAATATAAGAGCTAAAACTATAAAACACTTAGAAGGTAAATTCTCACCTTGAATTTGGCAATGGTTTCTTCTATATGACACTTAGGGCATAGGTAACAAGAGGAAAATTGGATAAATTGGGTTTTATCAAAATTAAAAACTTATGTGCATCAAAGGACATTACCAAGGAAGTGAAAGGACAACCCACAGAATAGGAGAAAATATTTGCACATCATATGCCTGATGGGACTTGTATCCAGAATATATAAAGAAGTCTTACTACTCTATAATATAAAGACAAATAACCCAATCAAAATGGGAAATAGACTTGAATAGACATTTCTTCAAAGAAGATATACAATGGCCAATAAGAACATGAAAAGATGCTCAGCATCGTTAGCCATCAGGGAAAGGCAAATCGCAATGAGATACCACTTCACACTCGCTAGGATGGTTATACTAAAAAAGATAAGTAATGACAAGTGTTGGCAAGGATGTGGAGAAATTGGAACCCTCATACATTGCTAGTTATAGTGTAAAATGGTGCAGCCACTTTGGAAGAGTCTGGTAGTTCCTCAAATGGTAAGCATAGAGTTACCATATGTCTCAGCAATCCCACTTCTAAGTGTGTACCCAAGAGAAATGAAAACATATGTCCACACAAATGCTTACACAGCATTTTTAATACCCAAAAAAGTGGAAACAATCTAAATGTCCATCATCTGATGAATGGATACAAAAAATGTGGTTATATGTCTACAAGAAATATTAGTTGGCATTAAAAATAAATGTAGTGCTGACACACGCTAAAACATGTATGAACTTTGAAAACATTAAGTAAAAAAAACTAGTCACAGAGGACCACATATTGTATGATTATATGTGTATAAAATGTCCAGCATAGGCAAATCTGTAGAGACAGAAGATAGATTATGGCTTGCCTAGGGCTGAGAGGAATAGAAGTTTCGGGGATTATGGTTAAGAGGAGTGGGGTTTCTTTTTGGCATAATGAAAATTTTCTAAAATTGATTGTGGTGACGGAGCACCACTCTGTGAATATAATAAAACCATTGAATTGTGTGATGTAAATGGATGAATTGCATGGTATGTGAATTATATCTCAATGAAACTGATTTTTAAAAAAGAGAATGGATTGTCATCTAGGAAAGATTAATGATATGTAACTAAATTAGGAGGCTGTTGCCGTTTTCCAAGTGGGAGATGGTGGTGGCTTGAACAAAGGTAACTTGATCACTTCATCCATGACCCCCAGGCCAGGCCAAAGCAAATATTCTCTCATATATTCCCATATGTCTACTCACATCATTAATACTTATCACATTGCACAGAAATGATCTGTATAGCTGTGTGTCTCCCATACCACACTGTAAACTTCTGATGGAGCACTTTGCTCCTATCTCATGGTTTCCTTCCCTAAGCCTAGGATGTCTACACACAGTAGGAACTGAACAAATGTGCAGTGAATTGATCTGAGCCAGTAGAGGACAGATTAAAGATGTCTCAGATATCTCTAGAAGGTATAAAACCGAGTGTAATTAAAATTGTGTCCAGCACTCTCATTTTCTCTCCCCCACATCTTTATCTAGAATTGATCTCAGAGTTTACCTGAAGGAGAAAATAATACACAAAAAGAAAGTCTTAGCAGTCAGAGCAGAGGAAGTGAAAGAAATAAAACTGTCCCTATTTGCAGACAGCACAATTGTCTATGTAGAAAATTCCAAGGAATTTATAAAAACAACTCCTAGAACTAATAAGTGAGTTTAACAAGGTTGTAGAATATGAGGTGAATGCACAAAAATCAATTGTATTTCTATACAGTAGCCATGCACAATTGGAAATCAAAAATTTTAAATAATTCCACTTATAATGGTCCTCAAAAATGGAATACATATGTATAAATATAAGAAAACATGTATAGGATCTCTATGCTGAAACCTACAAAGAAATGTGTATGAAAGATCTAAATAAAAGGAGACATAGCATGTTCATGTTTTGGAGGACTCAACATAATAAAAGTGTCAGTTTTGTCCAAAGTCATCTGTAGATTTAATGCAATTCTAACGAAAATGCCAACAGGTTTGTTTTTTATAGATATAGACAAGCTACTTCTAAAATTTATACGGAAAGGCAAAGAACTAGAAAAGCTAAAACAGTTTTGGAAAAGAAAAATAAAGTTGGAGGAATTATACCACCTGATTTGAAGACCTCCTATAAAGCTCCAGTAATGAAGACAGTGTGGTGTTAGAGAAGGGTTATACATGGAGATGAATGGAATAGAATAGAGTTCAGAAGCAGTCCCACATGACTATTGTTACTTGATTTTCTTTAATTAACAGGTTTATTGAGATATAATTTATATGCTATAAGGCACACTCATTTAAAATGCACAATTCAATGTTTTGGGGAATGTTTATAGAGTAGTGCCCCTATCATCCTAATGTAATTTTTGAAGATTTTCATCACAAAAAGAAACCTCGCACCCATTAGCAGTCACTCTCCATTCCTCCCTGCCCTGGCCAATAATTTTTTTCAAAGGTGTCAAGGCAATTCAGTGCAGAAATGATAGTCTTTTCAACAAATGGTGTTGGAACATTTGGACATTCGTATGTAATAAAAATGAATCTTGACCTCACACCCTATACAATAATTAAATTAAAATGCATTATCAATGTAAATATAAATCGTAAACAAAAACATTTACAAAAAAACAGAAAAAAATCTTCAGCACCTGGAGTTAATCAAAGAGTTCTTAGATCTGACACTAAAAGTATGATCCATAGAAGAAAAAAAGTGATAAGTTGTACTTTATCAAAACTCAAGATTTCTTTGCTCTTGAAAGACACTCTTAAGAGAATGAAAAGACAATTAGAGATTGAGAGAATATATTTGCAAAACGCATATCTGATCAAAGACTTGTATCCAGAATATATAAAGAATTCTCATAACAGTAAAAAAATCAAATAACCAAATTTTAAAATGGGCAAAAGACTTAAACTTTATCAAAGAGATTTTACAGGTGGTAAATTAACACACGAAAAGAGGTTTAACGTCATTAGTCATTGAAGAAATACAAATTAAAACTCCAATGTGATACAGAATCATGTACTTGTTAAAGTAACTAAAATTAAAATATTGAAAGTATCAAATGCTGATGAGGATGCAGAGCAACCAGAACTCGCCTACATTGCTTGTGAGAATGAAAAATGATCAGCCACTTTGGAAAACAGTTCGGCAGTTTCTTGCAAAGTTTATCATATGACCCTTCAGTCCCTCTCTTGAGTATTTACCCTAGAGAAATGAAAACTTAAATTCATTCAAAAATCTGTCCATGACTGTTTATGGCAGCTTTATTCATAATTGCTCCTAACTGGAAAAAATTCAAAGCCCTTCAGTGAGTGAAGAGAGAAACAAGCTGTAGGACATCCATATGGTGGAATACAACACAGCAATGAAAGAAACAAACTTGAGAAATGCAACGATTTGGATGAATCTCAAGGGCATTGTGCTGAGTGAAAGAAGCCAGTCTCCAAAGGTTCCATACTATATGATTCCATTTACATGACTTTTGTTGTTTAAAATTTTTTGTGAGGAAGACTAGCCCTGAGCTAACATCCATTGCCAATCCTCCTCTTTTTTGCTGAGGAAGACTGGCCCTGGACTAACATCTGTGCCCATCTTCCTCTACTTTATATGGGACGCCGCCATGGCATGGCTTGACAAGCAGTGAGTCTGTCCACACCCGGGATCTGAACCTGCAAATCCCGGGGCCGCCTGAAGCGGAGCACGTGAACTTAACCGCTACACTACCAGGCCGGCCCCTACATGACATCCTTGAAGGGACAAAATTATAGTGAAGGAGAATAGACCAATGGTTCTGAGGGATTGGTGTTAGGGACAAGGTGTGACAACAGATGGATAGCTTGAAGGAGTTTTGGAGATGATGAAACTGTTCTGTATTCTTGTTGTAGTTACAAGAATTTATACATGTGTTAAAATTCCTAGAATTTTATACCAAAAGAGTCAATTTTACTAAAAGTTAATTTTAAAAACTAAAATACAAAAATAAAATATTTGTTTTGAATCTCAAGAGCTCTGGAGACAGACTCACCTGGCATTTGATCTTGCTCTGCTACCCATAACCCGGGTGATTTGGGGGTTAACAACCTCAGTTTTCTCATCTTTAAAGTGGGGCTAGAACCAGTACCTGTGACATAGTAGGGAAAATTAAATGAGATAGTACTGCGGGGCATTTAGCACAGTACTTGTCTCATGGTAAGAGCTCAATAAATTTCAGCTGATGTCTCTGCTGCTGTTTCTATGCTCTATATGTCTGTCTATCTTATGAAGAGAACAATGCCAATGGAAAAAAATTAGTCTTGTATTTCAGCCACTAAAATATTAATATCAGGACATTTTGAGAAGTAGCAACATGGAGGCCGCTCTGTGATATTTTATCCAGAAATTGTGTCCCAGGCTGGGCAGGCGCAGGTTGCTCCTCAGTGCCCTCAGCAAACAGAGGTCACTGTTCTACAATACCCCAGTGTAACTGGTTTAGCTCCATCTAGAATCTCTGATCCTACTGTTCCCCTGTTGGTTAACCTTGGAAGAAGGTCCAACATAATAGATTAAGAGAAAGCCTTCTGAGAGGTCCTGTGCATCTTTACTCGGAGGATTGTTTCCAAAATCTAATACAAATTACCATTGCTGCTCTGTGTGTGTGTGTGTGTGTGTGTGTGTGTGTGTGTGTGTGTGTGTGTGTGTGTGCGTGTTTATGTAAGCATGGCAGTCTTCCAAACTCCTTTGCCAGTATCTCACAGCCACAGAAGGCTGGGTTTTAAGCATTCGGAATTCCAATTCTCGCCTTCCAGTGATTGGCGTTGAGAGCCCGAGACAGCTTCATATGTAAGTGCCTGATGTCACTGATAATCTATAACTGATAGAGCTGGGATCCCTGGTTGAGCATGTCCAATCGCTTAAGTTAATAGAGAAACTTTATCATGTGCCTCCAATCTTTGCCATCTGACTTGCAGCCCTGTTCCCCCCACACTCTGAGCTGGCAAACTCCCCTCCACCTGCAATCTCGTGGGCTAGAGCATCTTTCCAGGAGGCAGCAGCAGGTCAACTCCTGGGCCACCTTGTTATCTTCTAATCAACTCTAATAGCCCGCCTTGCTTGCCACGAGAGAATTGTATTAAATAGACCTTCCTAGCATGTGTTAGGGTTTGTTTAGAAACACGTCTGTGATGGGCAGCTTAGGAAGGTGCCATGCTCCTATAGAGAAGGAAGTAGCACGGCCTCAGACAAGTCTCTCATCTCTCTCTGGCCTCAGTTTTCACAACTGTAAACTGAGAGGGTTGGATCAGATGGTTTCTAAGGTCTCTATCAATTTTAATGTTTCAGGATTCTAGTTCACAAGCAAGGTCTTGTTTAAAAAAAGCTTGTTGTATTCTAAAACACACATTGATTCTGCACTCTTGATTCGTTTTTCCAAAATAATGATCACATTTGAATTGAATTAGGAGTACTGTAATCTTTGTTGCATGATTCAGCATGGCAACAAAGAAATTAGGTCTTGAGCTATCAATAAATTAATATTGATTAGTGTTCAATGCAGATTTGACAAAAAGCATGGACTAAAGAGCTTGGAGAACTGCATTTTCCAATCAGAAGTGATTGGAAAGGTTAGTTTGTGTGTGTGTGTGTGTGTGCTCTACTAGGAGGTGGGGGAGGAGGAGGAGGTAGTGGTGGTGATTGAAGGGTTAGGAGAGAAGGATGGGGAGTTACTAACCTCATGTGACAGTGCAATCACACTTATACAACCCTTCGTGCTTCGACCGGAACATACTAGCTATTCACCTTCCAAATCCATTTCTGACTCAGGGGGACCTGCAGACATGGACAGCATCTTTAAATTAGAAGGGAGTGTCTGAGTGGCCTTGCTGTTGCTGCAGCTCCTGGCACCAGGGCATTAAGGACGGAGACAGGATGATAAGGACAAAGCCTAGACTGGCTGCCTGGGTCCAGTGCATTTTCTTCAGAGTCAATGGTTTACAATTCCCACATTCACAAATGGAGCCCCTTCTCAGACAGTGCTTGCACAGCAGTGAGGTAAATCATTGCCTTCACCTCACTGCTCAGTTGGGAAGTCTGGAGGACCAGTGCTGTATAAGGAACACTGGACTGCTTCTTGGAAGGAGGTTGGGTCTTGACTCTATTTACTAATTATATGACCCTGGGGAAGTCATATTAACCTCCGTCATTCATTTTTTTATTATCTGATTGAGCAAATATATATTGAATTCCTGCTATGCCATTCATTGTGCTAACACCAGGATTACAATGAGACATCCTTTCTGTTTTTATTAACCTTAGACCTTAATTGGTACTAATAATAGTTGACATTTGTTGGATTTGATCTATGTGTCAGGCCATATGCGTTTTATGTAAATTATGACAATCCTCACAACACCCGTAAGAGAGTTATTGTTATCCCCGTTATGCAGATAGGGAAACTGAGGCTCACATAAATAAGTCACTTATTCAAGATCACGGAGCAAGAGGTAGAACTAGGATACTCAGTTCAGAGCCTTAGAATTTAACCACAGTACTACACAGTATCTTTTAATCTGCAATCTGAAATGTAGATAATGCTACTTAATTACATGCATTTCATAAGGTTTTCTGGAAGTTTAGTCAACTATGTGTTATTAAAATGCATTCAATTATTATAGTAGGTTAACTGAATGGTGGAGTAGAAATAGCCCAGGGGTGGGTGCTTCTCTGCTCTGCCTTGAATAAATGGCCATGTAGGCAATCTCTGCAGCTCTTTGAGTCTTAATTGTATCAGCTGACAAACGGAGGAAATTATGGCCACCCCGTCTTTCTTGACAGTTGTTGTAAGGATCAGAAAAAGTTGGGAATGTGAAATGCTGCGTGTAATGTAAATGGCTGTAAGAATTTAAGTTCTATATTAACAAAGTGTGAACATTTATATTTTGATATGCAAGAGGGACAGTCATGTGGAGTCTCAAGATGTTCTATGTTATAACCCAATGTTTATTAATGTCTGAAACTTGTCCTGTGAAGTGAAGTTAAACAGAAAGAGCAGCAGCATAGTTGTCTCACAAAATATTAGAGTTGCCATGTGCCTTAGAAATTTTGGAATGCATTAAAAGGCAGTTTCCGGGTCCTATCACCCAGATCCTCTGGTTTGTTGGTTCTAGACTGGTCTATAAGAATCTATGCTTTAACCGACATCCCTGCCTTAGTTAATTCTGATTCAGGAAGAACTCAGACCATACTTTGCGAATCTCGCATCTTGTTCAGGACCTTCTCTTTACAGATTGGACATGGGGTGCCTGGCTTCTGGGGAACGTTCTTCCTATAATACTCCCTTAGGAATGAATTCATTGATTCAGTAAGCATTTACTGACTCCATGCTAAGTGCCAAGAAGTGCGCCTGGGGCTGGGGATGCAGCTGTGCACATGCTTGCCCTGATGAAGCTGATATTCTAACAGGAGGAGATGGACAGCAAAGTGATAAACACATCAATAAATGATATGATGGGTCTAGTATGCAGGAATGGCAGATATATGAAAGGAAATTAAGCAGGGTAAGGGGATAAAGGTTATAGGTGGGACCAGCTTCCTCATAAAGTGATGTTTGAACAGAGACAGGAAGAAAGCGAGAGAGGCTCTGCAGGTAACTGAGGGAACATAATTTTGGGGAGAATAGCTGCTGGAAAAGCTCTGATACCAAAGTGTGCTTGGCTTATTCAGAGAACAGTGCAGAGGCCAGGGGGCTGATGCACAAGAAGTCAGGGGTACACGCCATCCTTATTCTCAAAAACAGAAATCTGCCCCTGCTGCCAGCTCCCAATTTCTTAACCTGGCATTCAAAGCCCTTGAAAATCTGGCTCCGATCTCCACTTTGATGTTTTCTCAACTGTTCTCTTTAACATGCATGCTCAGGTCCAGTAGACCTCCTCTGGCTTTGCGTGGCTCCCTCCCTTGGGCATCCCATGCCCTCGGGGCCCCCTGACTTCCTCTAAGGCAGTGGTTCTCAAATGTAGGTAACTTTGCCCCCAAGGCGCATTTGGCATCATCTCCAGTCTTTCTGTTTGTCACAGCTGGGGAGTTCTACTGGCATTTAGTGGGTAGAGACCAGGGATGCTGGTAAACATCCTGCAAAGCACAGGACAGCCCGCACAACAAAGAATTATTTGGGCCAACCTGTCAATAATGCCGAGGTTGAGAGACCCTGCTCTGAAGCCTCCTCGTTCTTCAAAGTTGGGGCCTCTTTTGTGCAGCTTCCTGAAGCCCCTTACCTCACTGTACAGGATTCTCTCTCGGAATTGTGTGGACCTTACATGCTGCCTTTCATCCTTTTATCTATTCTGACATGATTACGTGCACCAGTTTTGGAATTGTGTAGGGTGAATTTCATCCTCGGTTCTATCTATCTATGTGATCTTAGGGACACTACTTAACATTTCCAGTGTACCTTTTCCTTATCTATAAAACAGGACAAATATGTTGTTGGAAGGATTAAATGAGTTAGTACTTCTAAATCCCTTACCATGTGCCTGATGCAGGCATAATAAATATCAGTTATAATCATGATAGCAAATTCTTTAATTTCCTTAACTGATTTGTGTGACCCTTGAAGCCAGTGATTATATCTTATAGTGTATACCTCATACCTCCTTGTATCTCCAGGGCCAGATGAATTAGAGTTGTTTACCAGAATTTTCTTGGTAATGGTGAGCTATGAGCAAGTCTTCGATATCTTTCCAAACAATGGGCTGCAAAACTGGGAGCACAGGGTAAGAGCATCTCCCTTTGAGAAAATAAACAGCTCACTTAGGTCAGTGAATAAACTCTTCCAGCTTACCAAATACTGATTCTTGCTCCAGGATAAACCCATCACCAGGGCTGTACCTGAGTTTCAGGGGATACCTTTCCTCTTTTCTGTGTTAAGATAAGAAATATAGAAAAGAAACAGAATGAAAGTTAAGCACAGGCTGAACCTGATAAGAAACAGGACTGTGTGGGGCATTGATGGAGGAAGCAGGATGGAGAACTGATAAATGGTCTGAAGACAGAGTGAGAGCTGTTCACTTAGAGGGTGCAATCCTATATGCCCCCCCCCTTTTTGTTATAAAAGAATCCACTGGCATAATTTCAGTGGACTCTTGGTTGAATATAAATCTGTTTCTCCACCATCTCTCCTCTGGAGTAACTTGCTGATTTTCCAACTTGCAATCTGAAGATCAGGGCAGTAAAACAAGACAAGCAGAGCTAACATATCTGTGCAAGCAAATACCCATTACTTCACTGCCCCTAATTTCTCTCCTAAGTAAGTTGGGATTTTCAGCCATGGAGCTCGCTTAAATCGAGAGATGCTTACAGAGCTCCACAGAGTAGCGGGGAACTGTGACTTTCCTCCTCCTCACCCCAGCACAGGACTTCCCAAAGGCATCAGGAAGGGGTGGGCTTCTTTTCTTATGGGCAGAAACAGGGTCCGGAAGGGATGCTGGAGGCAGGGAAAGGTCCCTGTCAGTGGAATATATCTGCTCCAACTGCAGCAGCTTTTTTCAGTTCTGAGAACGTATCTCTCTTCTTCCCACCTGGGGATCTCCACACTTGCTCCTCCACCTGCCTCCTGGCCCCCTCTCTTCTCCTGTCCGAAGCCTGCTCACTCTTGAGTCACAATTTGAATGTCTCTCCCTCAGGGGAATCTTCCCTCCCTGCCCTTGCCCAAGGTAAGTGTTCCTCTCATTCAATTCCACAGCACCCTCCACCTCTCCTTCCTAACACTTAACACAGTTGTAATAAGTGCAAATCCGATTTCCCTCCCTACATTGTAAACTCCAATAAGAGCAGTGACGAGATCGTCTTGTTCATCACTCAATTTTCTGGGCTCACAACACTGCCTGAAACATGACAGCCTCACAATAACTGTTTATCAAGTGGATCCATGAAGTAGTCCTGGCTTTTAGGCTTAACTCTGTCATTGACTTGCTATGTGACCTTGAGCAAATGTTTTCTTCTCTAAAATAGTTCACAGCCACAAACCTTTCATGTGCCTGATTCTACTTAGTCCTCACCACAACCCGAGGGGAGATGGGTACTATTTGTTCTTCACATCTTCTGGATGAGAAAACTAAGACTCAGAGAGGTGAAATATTGGGTCCAAGTTTACACAGCATTCAATCAGCATGCTGTAGTGATGCCTGTTTCCCTGCCTACGACGTGAGGTGTTAAGCTAGATAACTTCTGAGATCCTGTCTAAGTTTTAATTTTTAAAAGTTTGCAATTCTAATATTAAACTGGCACTAGTAGGGTAGAGTGGCTGAAGGTGGGGATGGATATGGGAAGATCAGTTTAAAACTGATTATAATGATCTAGGTCTGGGAACGTGAGGGCCAGAGGACAGGGTCCGCAGACAGGAGAAGGTCCACCGATAAAAGGTGATGTGTCTGTTCTTGTTCCAATTTATCCAACACGTTAAATTACTCCAGCAAGCTTTAGCAACTGGCACAGCACTTGCTTTACAAGATTTGACAAAGATTGGGGGAGTCAATAGTTTGCCAAAAGCTAAATGATACCTTCTGAATGTGGCATATCATTTACAGTCACTCTCTCTCTCCTCCTTCCCCCCACGCCCATATTTTTTTTCTGCCTTAGCTCTGGAATTTCTTGCTTTTTTACAGCAAAGCAAATGAGCTCTGCCCAGTGAAGAATGAAAGCATGACTCCTGTACCTTGCTTTGCTCACTGCCTCTGTTTAATCGTGCATGACTTCCTGAGTAATCGAAGAAGACGCCGGCTGTGAAGTGAGGGATGTGCAGATTCTCCGGCTCTCTTGATGGCCTCCATCTGGCTTTGGAGAAGTTTGGATTCAGAGATACTGTCATAAGCAAGGACAGTAAGGATATTGAGGGGCAAGGTGAGAATGAGCCACCAGGAAAATGGGCAGGCAGGGCTTCCCTTGGATTTCTAGGCCTGGCATCATTGGCAGTGGGGAGTGTAGATGCTGACTGAGCTGCTGATGCTGTGCATTCCTTCTCAGCTCTGTTACCAACTTCTGTGACCTTGGTGAATTCACTTTCCTGGGCTCAGTGCTTCCCCATCTATAAAGGGAAGATAATGGAGCATCATGGGGGAAAAGGGGCTTAATTATTGTTTGCAGAGGACTTGGATATTCTTGGATGAATGGAGTAATCAAGGTGCTGTGCAAAATATTATCATTTTGCATGTCAGTTAGCAAGATGGCTTACACCTGTCACTGCATATTGGGTGAGTCTTAATCAAGGAGTTGCAGTAGATACAGGGAGGAAGAAATATGAGGCTGGGGAATGGCCATTCCATGAAGATAAGAGCTTTGTAGTCCAATTGACTATACTTGAAATTTCTTATTATTCCTAGTATTAGTTACTGTGGCAGATTAAAGATGGCCACAAATTATTTGATTCTCTTCCTATCAAGAAGTGAAATCTATTTCCCCTTCTCTTGAGTCTGGACTGTCCTGTGATTACCTCAACTAGTGGAGCATGGTGGAAGTGACATCAGGACGCCTTTAAGAGGACTGGCAGTGTTTGCCTTGGTCTCTGGGACCCTGGGCCACCATGAAAGAATTTCATCTTGCCTGCTGGAGTTCCAAGTGTACATTGTGACTGTGACTATATGAAGTGTAGTGACCAATGTGCTGGATATGTAAGTGAAGCTTTCATGGGCCTTCTGGGACCGTTAGACCAGTCCAGCTCCCAGCTGAATACCCCTGGGTAACCCGGTTGATGCCGCATGGAAAATAAGATCAACCAAGCCGAGCCCTGCTCAAATTTCTGACCCACAAAGTCATGAGATATAATAAAGTGGAGTAGTTTGTTACAGAGGACTAGACAAGTAGAAGAGTTACCATTTATTGCTAACCCACTGTGTATTAGCCACTATGCCCTATTTAATTTTTAACTCCAAAAGTTACATATAATCATTCTAGATTTACAGAAGAGGAAATTCGTTCCTAGAGGGAAGCAGGCAACATAGGAAGATCTTCGGTTTGAATCCATGGGTGAATGAGGCCGGAGCTCACGGTCTTTCCATGACAACACCCACCTCCACTGGCCCATCTTTCCTGAGGGCCCGCCCTGGTACATGAGGTATTAGTGACTCTTTGGGGTGCTGCCCAAATTCTATTCTTATGCAAGCACGGGCCGGGGGGCATGTTATTATTCAGCAGTCAATGACATGAATTGGCTCTCAGATCTTCGTTTCTGAATTACTCTTTGCAGAGACCAAGATGTGATCACCTCTAATAACGAGCACTGACACTTATTGAGCAATTCTCTGTGCCAGGCTCTCTGCTTTATCTCTTTTAATCCTCACCACGACTTATGAGAGACTCGTTATTATCTCTCTTCATTTTACATGTTAGGTCCAAGATCACCTAGCTGGCTCATACCAAGTCTAGATTAGACCCACACGGGTCCTGTTCTGACTGATTCTCAGAGTAGGTGGGTCCATGAGTTCCTTGAATAATCAGCTGTCTGTGGACCCTTCTGATCTAAGCCAGCTCTCAGCGAAGGGCTGATTTCAGTAGTTGCTGGGCAGGTTGCTGCTCCAGCTGCCTAGGTCAGTCGTCTGCTTTCCCTGTGGCCAAACCACTAACACACTGAGAAGCTCGGTGCTCAAGGATCAGAGACTCAGCTCCTGGCACCCTCTAGCTTATTCCCAAATTGGTAAGGAGTGTGGTTGGTGCATGCCGACCTCTGCTCACCGGGGACAAATGAGTGTGAGCCCACATACTTACTCTTGCTAGGTGAACTGTGTTATCGTCAAAGGGTCTCAGAGCTAAAGGGACGTTATGTCATGATTCGTCCAGCCCCTTAATTTCAGAGAAGTGAACTACTATTAACATTTCTCTTCTGGATGTTTTATAGACCTCATTAACCACCAGCCTCTCCATTGCTTACTCCTCTTCAATACACTGGCATTCCTTCTCGTTCTTAAATACCCCAAGTTTGGGCATTCCCCACAGTCTTGGCACTTGCTATTTCTTGTACCTAAAATACTCTTCATCCACATCTTCCCATTTTGGCTTCTTTTATTTGACAGTCACTTATAGAACACTTACTACGTGCCAGACATTACCTTTACATATATTAACTCTTAATCCTCACAATCTTCTGAGGAAACTGAGACATAGAGAGGTTAAGTCACTTGCCCAAGGTCACACAGCAGGTAAGTGATAAAGCAAAGATGTGGACCCAGAGAGTCCAGCTCCAGAGCCCATGCTCTCAACTCTGACACCATGCTGCCTCTCCTTCCTGACATTCAGGCCTGAGCTCAAGGTCACATTACACTGTTTTATATTCTCCACAGCACTTACCGCTATTGGAATTTGGTGTATTTGCTTATTTTTTTGTTGCTGGTTGGTTATCTGCTTCCCTTCCCCAGGGCATGTGCACCCCATAAATGTAAGTATGTTTATTTGTCCTGTTTACCAGCACATTTCTAGTGCCTTTGGTAGTAAATGAATAGATAGAGGCCTACAAAATTCAGTAATTTAGTGGGGGGGGGGAGGTGATGAGGAAGGGTGGTGGCCCCAAATCCAATCTGATCCTTAGTTTGTTTCCTTTTCTTTATCATTTTTCACTTTAGCTTTTTCTTGGAGAAGTGGCACTTTTGAGTGGAAAGAGTACAAATCTAGCAAGAGCAGATCTGCCTTTGCGTCTTTTTGGTCTCTGCCAACTGCGGGTGGTGAGACCTGGGGTGGGCCATTTAGCCATTCAGAGTCTGTTCTCTTTCCTGAAAAATGAGTGTGGGGGATTCCCGCTTTTTTCACAGGGCTGGTTTGAGGCTTCCGCAGCAGTAATAGTAGTGGCAGCCATAGTGAATGTGAATTGATCCCACCTGTGCACCAGGCTCTGTGAGAGCCCATTATAAGGACTGTCTCATTTAGTGCTCCTCAAAACTCTACGAGGAAGAGAGAGCTATCAGCCCCATTTCACAGGTGAGGAAACTGAGGCATAGATATCTTTGAGACACAGATTTGATATCTTGTCCAAGTAAGAATCCTATCTTGAACCCACACGGTCTGATTCCAAAATCCGAGCTCTTAACCACTACGAATGCATGTGTGAAGTGTTATGAAAAGCGTCGGTGATTATTATTGTTATAAAGTTGCTGCATAATGTGGAATTGTTGGTTGCTTGTTGGGGCTAAATCTATAGCCAAAAGCAGCACTGTGTTTGGCTGCTCTGGGTTGAAGTTAGCATCTTGTAACAGATGTGCTTCACTCTGGCAGGGGGCTGACAGGATGAAAGAATATTGCTCCCAAGATGGCAGGATGGGTAGAAACAAGGCAGAAAGAAGAAAAAAATGAAGGTTAAACAAGCTGAAGGTTTCATAGAACAAACACCTCCCTTTCCCACCGAACATTAGCTGGCATTTAAAGAAAATTATATAACTGTGCAACTTCCATACAATAAATTGGCTTACAGCTGGTGCTGTATGTTTCATATCTTTTTAAAAGCTAGAGCAATATGTTGGTAGAATAAACACAGTTGTAGTTTAGCACATAAAAATTGAGATAGATATTAAAATGCCTGTTTCCTGTTGCGTGTACCAAATAGGAGGTATTAGAATCATTTTTACTGATTACAGTAATACATGTTGCTATTGAAATGAACAGCATCACTCATAAAACAATCATGATTATTATCACTTTCTTTGCATGACAGTAGCCCTTATACATTTTTAATGTTTTAATCTGGAAAATTAATTCACATTTTATGTTAGAAATACGTGGCGCCCTGTGTTGCAAGGTGGCCACATAGGGACTAAAGCGTGTGAAGATGGTGGGCAAAGAGATCCAGAGGGAGGGAGGGGGAAAGCACTGATTCAGCTCGAGGCAGGATGAATCAAACATTTCAGACCTTAACTCTTGACTATAAATATGGTACCTTAGGAGGCAATGAAAACTAACATTTGCATAACGTGCTATCATTTACGCAGGCTTGTACATACTTTCTTTCATTTGGATAATAAACCTTGGAGTTTATTATCCTCATGACAAATGTAGAAACTGACGTACAGGAAAGATATGTGACATGTCTAAGCTCATGTCATTGGGTCCTGGAAGATCCGGGATTTGAACTGCTGTTTTTACAAAATCTTTGTTGTATTATGTTCCGTTCTCTCTAATATAGTTACTCTTTTATCTTATTCCATGACAGGAAATAGAAACAAGAGATTTGGCCTATGAATCTAGTGATATTGCTAGTGGTTTTAATATCAGCTTGGCTGACAAAAATAATATAGTTTATCTTCCCAGAATAGTATATAACACACTTGGTATTCATTCATTCATTTATATATTCCACCAATAATTATTTAATATCTACCATGTGCTAAATGTCTTGTTAAACATTAGAGTTACTATATCATATATACGAGCTAATTAATAAAGCTTTGATAATTTTGAAAATGAAGATAAAGTGGCACTATCCAGTGTAAATTGGTGCATACTTTTTGGAGGGCACTTTGAAAGTATCTTAGAGTTTTGAATGCACAAATTCTTAAACTCAGACATTTCACTTCTTGCTATCACAGAAAAACATTGGCATGTGTGCACAAAGAGTTGCATGTATGCACAAAGAGTCATGTACAAGTGTGTACATTGCAACATTATTTACTGTAGCAAAAAGCAAAGCAACCTAAATATTCTCACCAGGAGAATCATTAAATAATCTATGTTAAAATAAACACAATTGGAGGGACAGCCCCAGTGGCCTGGTGGTTAAGTTCTGGTTAAGCACGCTCTGCTTCAGTGGCCTGGGTTCAGTTCCCAGGTGCGGACCTGTACTGCTGGTCAGTGACCATGCTGTGGTGGCGACCCACATACAAAATAGAGGAAGATTTGCCATGGATGTTAGCTCAGGGAGAATCTCCGTCAAGCAAAACGAGGAGGATTGGCAATGCATGTTAGCTCAGGGCACATCTTCCTCAGCCAAAAAATATAAATAAACACTAGTGGAGGAATATTATGCAGGAAATTAAAAAATGAGGTAAATTTGTATTTAGTTATGTATTAAGATTTCCAAAGCTTATTGTTTTGTAAAAAAAAGAAAACTACTTACAGTAGATATAACTGATGTTTAAAAAAAAAAAAACCAGGGAAACAATAATCTCTATTTATCTGTCTGTCTATCAATACATATATCCATACAGATATCCAGATACACACACACACTGTAAAAAATGGTCTGGAACATTACATTCCGTACAAATGGTTACCCCTGGTTCTGGGGGAAGGATTGGAGGGTTAAGATAAAGGTAACAGATAAAAGTTCTGCTTTATCTGTACTTTTTGAATTTTTTACTCATAGAACTAAAATTAAAATAAACACTATTTCATCTCTTGTGTAAAAGGAGAGAATACTTATTTCTCAGAGGTAACAGAGGAATCTAAGCTCTGTGTCTTAGTCTGTTTGGGCTGCTATAACAAAGTACTGCAGATTGGGTGGCTTATAAGCAACAGAAATTTCTTTCTCATAGTTCTGGAGGCTGGAAGTCCGGGATCAGGGGCCAGCATGGTCAGGTTCTGGTGAAAGCCCTCTCCTGGGTTGCAGACTGCTGACTTCTTCTTGTGTCCTCACCTGGCAGAAAGAGGGCAAGAGAGCTTTCTGGGGTTCCTTTTATAAAGGCACTGATCCCATTCATAAGGTCTCCACTCTCATGATCTATTTGCCCCTTCAAAGCCCCACCTCCTAATACCATCATATTCGGATTTCAACATATGAATTTTGGGGGGACACAAATGTTCAGTCCACTGCACTCTAAAATATATAATGTTGGGGCCAGCCCGGTGGCGTAGCAGTTAAGTTCCTGCGCTCCTCTTCGGCGGCCCAGGGTTCGCAGGTTTGGACCCCAGGAGTGGACAGACGCACCGCTTGTCAAGCCATGCTGTGGTGGCGTCCCACATGAAGTAGAGGAAGATGGGCACAGATGTTAGCCCGGGGCCAGTCTTCCTCAGCAAAAAGAGGAGGATTAGCAATGGATGTTAGCTCAGGGCTAGTCTTCCTCACACACAAAAATAAATAAAAAAACAAAATAAAATAAAATATATAATGTTATTGCATATTCATAAGGACAAAGTTTTGCTCTAGACCTCAAATAGCCTCTTCTGTCTTCTCACAGTGAAATGGCTAGAGGAAAATGGAATCACCAATAATACATCAGTTAGTTTCCTGAAGAAAGAAAATTATTTTCTCATTTTAAATGGTAAGCCCTTTCATGAGACCTTTCCATATAATTTTGGAGACCTGGTTGGAGTGTACGTGGCATTAGCTGGGCTGTGGTAATTACATTGTTCTTGGAGCTGTAGTGTGATTTCAAGTGAGTTATGTGTCCTTAGCCAACTTCAATAGCTTTTTAGAAGGATCAGTGACTTTCAGTGAAATATGATAGATTGAACACAGAGACTTATTTCTGCTCTTTCCAAAAAATCACACTAAAATGATGAAATAAGGTAAATAAATGAGAACATAACTGAATATAGCAGCAATGAAGGTTCATCATTCAGGTCTCCCTCTAAGAGGACCTGGTGTGAGCAGTGTCATTGGCTGATAGGCACCAGCTATTGTACCTTCATATCTGCTGTGGTATTTTTGATGAGACCATGCTCCCACTGGGGTGCTCCCAGGCAATGAATGAGCATGGCAGGGGAACTAGAGCCAGGCCATTTATGCCCAATGCAGTTCTTCCCTAATTGGCTTTCTTTGCTTGGGGAATCCCCACTGGCCTGGTCAAGGCTTTGTTAGAACTGAATTGTAGTCTGATGCTCTTCTTACCCAATCCTCCTTCCTTCCCTCTCTCCTGTCAGAGGTGTCAGAACCCCATCACAGCCCAAAGACTCTCCTCACCAGACTCTTTTTCTCTCCCTTATCCTTTATAGGTATTTCCTCCAATCTCTTGCAAGTCTAATTCCATCTTGTTATCTGATTCTCAGAGGTCCTGAACTGATACAATGTATAAACAAGATTTAAATCCCTAAAACAACAAGAAGGGCAAAGGAGATTTTGGCAAACTTCGATCATAGTTAGAAAGATAAAAAGTAGACAAATGAGTGATAACTGACTTAGCCAGGTGAAGAAAGCTATAACCTCTCTGCCATGGAGGTTGGGGTGGGAAGCATGCAATTCAAGCTGAAGAATTCTGTAAAGTGTGGAACTGGGAGTACCCTGTATCTCTCTAGCTTGTGATTCAGGATGGGGCTAAAATCTGGGGATTGATGGAAAATCTGAACGAAGAACAGTTATAATAGATCCCAAGATCCTTCACTCCTCCTAGCTAGCAAGGAAAGAGCTTTAACCTCTGGAGAAGTTAGAGCAGAAATGTTCTCTACCCCTGGGACATCAGGCACAGCTAAGACAAAACAGGATGTGTCCAGGCGAGGTCTCGAGAATTTCTACCACTCTCTTACCATTAGGTTTCCAGAATGCTGGCACCAGGCTTATATAATGCAGGCAGGAGACTGGAGGCTTTCTCTAGGGAAAACCTGTCTACAAAAAAATAAAGTGGTACTGACATCATGAGGTCCCCCAAGGAAATTCAAGGCCCTTGTTTATTCACCCTACAATGCCCTGCTCAGTCACACAGTTTTCTATCAGCTTTTTAATGCATATCTCTTAAGTACAGCTGTACAACTGAGGTTAGCCAGACATGAAAACATGAAACAAAGAAACAGAAAAGGAAAGTAAGAGAAAACAGAGACTTTGCAGAGAACAAAATAAAAAATAAATCCAATCATAACTAAAATTCTTAAATTAGAGAATTGCATCCATGAAACAAAATTAGAAAAATAAAAGAATGTTGAAAGAAGAGCTCTTGAAAATTAAAAATATAATAGCAGAAATTATTATTTCGATAGAAGAGTTTGGAGATAAAGCTATGGAAATTTCCCATAAAATAGAGCACAAAGACAGAGGTAGAACATATGAGAAGAGATTCACAAATTGGAGAATTTGTGTAAGAGGACTAACATCTGACATCAATGAACTCAGAATGGGAGAACAGATAAACTAGGGGAGAGAATTAGAAAAGACGTATGAGATTTCCCAGAAAAGAGGTGTGCTTGATGTTCCAGACTGGAAATTCCCAAGTGCCAAGCATAACCATGCAAGACACACACAAAAGCTTTAGGGCACTTAAGATAAAAAGAAGAATTTCACAGCTTCCAGAGAGAAATTAGGAATGATTTGGGATAAAGCTGCTCAACAACATAATTGGAAGTTAGATGACAATGGGATAATACTTTTAAAATTGTCATCAAAAGTGATGACAACCTAGAATTATATACCCAATGAGACTACAAGTGAGGGTGTAAACTAACAATATTTTTAGTGAAGCAAGGTCTCAAAAACTTGATCTATCAAGCATCCTTTGTCAGGAAGCTATTGGAGACTGTGCTCCCCTAAATGAGAGAGTAAATCGAGAGAAAGATAGAAGAAATGAAGCAGGGGATCTAGCTCAGGAGTGAAGAATTCCCAGCTGATGGGGAAGGAAAATCGCAGGGCAACAGCTGTGCAGCAGGCTCAGAGATTAACCAGCTGAGATTAGAACTGGAGGATTTCAAGAGGGATATCTCCGAGAGAAAAAAACAATGAACTGGCTAGATTTACTGATATATTTGACCCTATCGAGGATCAAAAACTGGGGGACAGAATTGGAAATACCTATATGGAAAACTAAGCCAACAAATCAAAGAGGCAATTACTAATTCCAGGAAACATAAATTTTGAATCAGAAAGGGACCGTAATTACAAAACACTGTGTGGTACAGCCTTAACAAATAACCAGAGCCATAATGATCTGAATACTAGTACTGATTTGCCTAGAAAGTATTATATGATACTACTGGGAGGAGGACGGGAGGGGAAACCAGTGTGGGAAGAAGGAGGGTTTCAGAGAGTGAAATCATCCTCTTCCCTAGTAGGAAATCAACAAATAATAGTAGAAATGGGAAACAAATCAAGAATGGCAGTATAAGCATGTTGTTTAGAAATGTGGAAGGTAAATAATAGAAGAAACATCTAAGAGATTTGAAAGTGGCTACCCGTAGGGAGCTGGACTTGGAGGTGGAATTGGGCAAGGATGGATCAGGGGACAGCTCATTCCATGGATAAGCCTTGTAATGTTCTTTACCTTCTAAACCATATAGACTACTACTTTGATAAAAATTAAAAAGTAAATTTTATAAAAGGCATGGATTAGAAAATGAGGAGACAATCCCTGCCACAAAGGATTTTTCAAGGTAAAATTTTCCAACTTTCTTATCGCCTTCATTCATCTTCTGATGTGCTCTGGGGAAGACAGTAAAACAGACGCTTTCAAGATCAAAAGTTCTGAATTTAGCTTCTTTGCTTTGTTTCTAAAACCCATGAAACTTTTTGTGCATGGTCTGATTTTTTTTAACAAAAATCTTTCAGTTTTTGGTTAAAAATCCATGATCATAAAAATAGAAGTGCTGGGGCCGCCCGGTGGCGCAGCGGTTTAGTCCGCACTTGGCAGCCCGGGGTTCGCAGGTTCGGATCCCGGGCGCCCGCCGATGCACTGCCTGTCAGCCACGCCGTGGTGGCGTCCCACATAAAGTAGAGGAAGATGGGCACGATGTTAGCCCAAGGCCAGTCTTCCTCAGCAAAAAGAGGAGGATTGGCAACGGATGTTAGCTCTGGGCTGGTCTTCCTCACAAAAAAAAAAAAAAAATAGAAGTGCTGATCTTAGTCAATGTCCTGTGTATGCAAATAGCCCTCTGATAATACAATAGAAAAAGATTCTGTAATTCAATAGAATATGAATGCAGAAGAGACAGGCTATTAAGGTCTTTCTGTGGAGCAGACACTGAACCCAGCACTTGCCATGCGTCGCCTCATTTAACCCTTACAACAACTCCGGAGGTCGGTACAGTCATCATTCCCAGGGCTTTGTGAGGCTGGCAGTGTCTAATTCCACACCCTTTACTCTTTGAGATGTATCCCCCCAGTTCCTGGGGTAGTAGTAGCCCAAAGAGGCCTGCCCCCTTAATCTAATTAGATCTCACTATCTGATTTGATCCTCTCAGCAACTTTGGAATGAGCGCGGGGCAGGCAGGCAGTTTCTCCATTTTACAGACAAGAAACATGGAAGCTTAAATAAACCGAATGATTTGTTAACATCCCCAGGGTAGAGACATTGCTGGAAAGAGCCCCAGTCTTTGGACTCTGAGCCCAAAGGAAGTTTATCAGCTAAAGAGAAATATTTTTACCTTTGTTGTGGTGAACTTACACACTTATGCTCAAACCATGATGAGCCCAGGGAAGCTGTGTACCCAGCTTACACCCGTCTATTCTTTCTAGAGCTTGGACTAGGGGGAATCTGTATCAATGTAAGTTCTCTGGACCTAGATTAAAAAGAAAACTCTGCATATATATCATATATATATATATATGATATATATCATATATATATATGGTGTATATGTGTATGTGGTATATATAGGTATATATTTTTTCTCTTACACAATGGTGTTCCATTCTCATGTAATTGAAAGTCAGAATTATTACAATCGGCTTGGGTTCATTTCTGGCAATTTATACCCTTAAACATCCAAATGTCATATTTCTAGCAGAAGCCTGAGAGGGACAATCATATATAGAATCAGAATGCTCTCCAGGTCCATTGTGTATAACTGCAGAGGAGGGAGCTTTGCAGGGGAGCTCTTAAATTCCAGAGCAAGACTATAATTAGCTGTAAGAGGACCCAGAGTAACTTCACTGCCATAATTCTCAGCAGGAAAACAATTATATTGCAGCCGTATAACTAGACAGACATGCTGTAAATACAGAACATTCTCTGGAAATATATGCTCTATATTTTTAAATACATGGAAAATTAAGTCAGACACTTCTTTGCTAATTGTAATTCAATGCAGTATTACTCCCTTTCTTTTCCTCAACAGTTTTTTCTTTTCCTGCCAAGCTATAGATTTTCCATTTTAACATGTATGATTAAGAAAGGCATGTCTCACTTAGGAAATATAATAAAGGAAACAATGATGAATTTAAAATCTGGTATGTTCCAGAGAGGCAATTTGGGGCAAAGAGAGCCCTGGCCTGGAATCTGGGAGACCAGATTCTTTTTTTTTTAATTGAGATATAATTGGCATACAACATTGTATTAGTTTTAGGTGTACTACATAATTATTTGATATTAGATATATGTATATATTGTGAAATGATTACTACAGTAAGTTTAGTTAAATCCACCATCTCACATAATTATAAAATGCTTTTCTTGTGATGAGAACTTTTAAGATCTACTCTTTTAGCACCTTTCAAATATACAATACATACTATTAACTGTAGTCACCATGCTGTACATTACACTCCCAGAACTTATCTTATGACTGGATATTTGTACCTTTTGACCTCTTTCACCCATTTTGCCCATCCACCACATCCCACCTCTAGGAGTCACCAATCCGTTCTCTGTTTCTGTGAGTTTGGTTTTTTGTTTTGTTTTGTTTTTTGTTTAGATTCTACATATAAGTAAGGTCATATGGTATTTGCCTTTCTCTGTCTGACTTATTTCACTGAGCATAATGCCCTCAAGGTCCATCTATGTTGTCACAAATGGCAAGATTTCCTTTTTATGGCTGAATAATATTCCATTGTGTGTATATACATATACATATGTGTGTGTGTGTATATATATATATATATATATATACACCATGTTCTCTTTATCCACTCATCCGTTGATGGACACTTAGGTTGTTTCCATGTTTTGGCTATTGTAAATAATGCTGCAACAAACATGGGGGTGCAGGTATCTTTTTGAGTTAATGTTTTCACTTCCTTCAGAAGTGAAATTGCTGGATCATATGGTAGTTCTATTTTTAATTTTTTGAGGAACCTCCATGCTGTTTTCCATAGTGGCCGGACCAATTCGCATTTCTACCAACAGTGCACAAGGATTCCCTTTTCTTGACATCCAACACTTGTTATTTTCTTGTCTTGTGTGTGAGGAAGATTGGCCCTGAGCTAACAACAGTGCCCATCTTCCTCTATTTTTGTGTGTGGGAAGCCGCCACAGCCTGGCTTGACAAGCAGTGCATCAGTCCGCACCTGGGATTCAAACCTGCGAACCGCGGGCTGCTGAAGCAGAGCATGTGAACTTAACCTCTACACCACTGGACCAGCCCCTCTTGTCTTTTTCATAACAGCCATTCTGACATGTGTGAGGTGATATCTCTTTGTGGTTTTGATTTGCATTTCCCTGATGATTAGTGATGTTGAGCATCTTTTCATGTACCTCTTGGCCATCTGTATGTCTTCTTTGGAGAGACAGGATTCTTTATCTAGTCCTGACCCTAACTGGGCCCATCATTTTATTCTGAAGACATAAAATGGCAGCTTACACACCAAGTCTGACAAATAAATGACAGATGTTTTTATTATAACGTGTGCAGTATTTGTGGAAAAAAAATTGAGCCCACATTTGAAAATTAAGGGATTTCATTTAAAAATCTGGACTTCTGGCTTCTCATAAAAAATCAGAATTCCTTATTGCAACAGTCAGCAGTAGCTGGGTAGCCACTGCTTCCTTTGGTAGAAGCAGATGCTCTCCAGTTGGCCACAGAATTCACCATTCCATTTTGCTCATGTAGGTTCCCTGCTTTGTGATCAGTTTCACCATCTGTAAAAGGGAGAGATTGGATTGAATGTTGCAAGTTGGACTGCTTAAGTATCCATTCATCTGTTAAGATCTAGGATTCTATAGCAGTACTAACTAAAAGACTGATTTAGAATTGACTAAGTAATATAAGGACCAAAAAAAAAGCCTAAATTATTCATTTTTCCTTTTTTCAGTTTGTGTTCTTATGCTGCTGATAGTCTGTTTTTACCCCTGGGAGAAAAATAATGATAAATCTCAGATGCCTGCAAAAAACTGCAGCTCTCTCTGTTTGAGAATTTACACCAAGTTAAGTGGATATTTATTTACACGTAAAGCTGTTTAAGCTCTTGGAAATCTCTGGGTTTAGTGGGGGTCAATCAGAACACTGACATCATTTTAACACAGTTTTATTTTCCTATGACCTCCACGGCTCCTAGCTTCTATATAATCCTGAAATCATAGTTATTCCAAAGGAATCATTTCCTTCTGAATTCTGCTCTACAAAGACTGTGCAGCAGAGTGCTCCACAGGCACCAAGGAGGGAAGGAACAAATTCCTGAGTTCAGATGTGCCAGGCTCTATCTCACCTACAGAAAAGCCTTGGTGCTCTTGGCCCCACCTTGGCCCCACTGGTGGCTCTGTGCAGAGAAAATGGCCAATGAAAGATGGAATTAGGTTTCATTGTAATAAAAGTTACAGTTTCGGGGCTCTGATACCACAACTTCCTACCCTGGCAGGACTTGCCTTCAGGATGGGAAAGGGTGTGGCGGCTGTCACGAACCATCAACGCTGTGCAGACATCTTTTGCTGAATTCTCAAAATGGAATTCTCAGCGTACAAGCTTCTTTTTTAGCTGGTTGGCTGAAGAGTTGACCTCCCATAAGATTTGGGTGAAATACATTACTCTCAAATTAATTAAAATAATTTATCTGTACATTATTTGGGATTTTCTCTGTAGACACTAATGTTATCTTCAGGTAACAATTGTTTTGTTTCCTTTTCAGTTTTCACACTTTTGTATACCTTCTATGATTTTTTATCACCTTGGTACATGGGGCAGGATCTCTAGTACATTTTGAATGAAAGTGATGATGGCCAAGATATAATCTTAAATGGAGTACTTTAACATTTTACCATTATCTTAAATCTTTGTTGTGAGATTTTTTGCCTGTTTGTTTTTTTGTTATGTGTTATCAGGCTAAGGAAGTTCCTTCTATTTCTGTATGCTAACAGTGTTTAACATGAGTGGATATTGAATTTTATCTAATCTTTTCCTTCCTGTATCTATTAAGATGAATCACATGATTTTTCTCTTTTAATTGGTTAATATAATCCACTACATCAGCCAAAGTTCTAATGTTGTTAACCTTGAATTCCTGGGGATATCCCAACTTAGTCATAGCTTCTTTTTTTTTTTTTTTTTTTTTTTTGGTGAGGAAGACCAGCCCTGAGCTAACATCCGGTGCCAATCCTCCTCTTTTTTGCTGAGGAAGACTGGCCCTGGGCTAACATCCGTGCCCATCTTACTCCACTTTATATGGGACGCCGCCACAGCATGGCTGACAAGCAGTGCGTCCGCGGGCACCCAGGATCCGAACCTGCGAACCCTGGGCTGCCAGGCGCGAACTAAACCGCTGCGCCACCAAGCTGACCCCTTAGTCATAGCTTCTTAATTGAACTGGATGCCTAATTCGTTTACTTTTAGCCTTTATTTCTAAAATATTTAAGACTAGTTATATATTTTCCCATAAGTGTTGCTCTCACTATATCCCATGAGTTTTGAAATGTAATATTCAGTTGTAAATGTTTTCTATTTGATTTTATAAGTGCCATTAATTCTTTTAATGTGCTTTTGAATTTTCAAATGTATAGAAATTTTATATTTTTCTGTTTTCTTGGAATATTTGAAATTCTAACTTAGTTGCATTGTGGTCAGAGAACTTTTCCATAGCAAACTAATCCTTTTAATTTGAGACTTGCTTGTTAATTTTGTTGTTTAAATCTACCTCCTAATTTTTTTGGTATGCTTAATCTATCTGTTACTGAAAATGTCTCTCACTATTATCGTAGATTTATCAAATTCATTTGTAAATCTGTCCATTTAAATAAATATAACTTACCATAGAAAGAGATCTGCTAGGTAGTTGCAAAGAGATCATATAGCAGGGATGACTCTTCAGAGATGTTCCAAACTGGGATATAGGTACCTGACCCTATGATCCTGCATCTACCAGGCTGTCCCCAAGGAGGGGGGTCATATACCTGAGCTGAGGGCAATCCCCAGGAAGGGACACAGCTCTGAGCCATCAAAAGGCAACACCTGGATGCTGATGGAATGGTTGACTTGATACTGAAGAGTGAATCCGGATGGTACACCACAGCATCCACTACAGTTAATTGCATGCATTATTCAGGCCTGCTTGCTTCAAATAATAAGTGCATCAAATCTGACACCAGTTCCTCCAGGATTCTTTGCTCTTTTTCCTGGAGAAACTTAGAAGAGCAAGATTAGTAGAGCAGAACACAGCCCCTGATGCTGTAGCTAGTTTCAAAGCCATAACTGATTCCCTCCCTCCCTTCAGTCTCAGGTAGTACCTCTTTTGCTCAGGTGTTTACCCAGTGAGTGACTAAGACCCACTTCGATTAGTGTGAGCCCCTACTCATCATTTTCAGGCTGTGGCAGCTGTGCTTGTCTATTCGCCTTCAAAATTGGCAAGGGAGTACCAAGAGATGCCAGATATACCTGGATACCTGGTGCCAAATATATCTCCTGCTCATGACTGCTTCCAAAATGGTGACACTTCCTTGCCTGCTAATTCTTTGACATAAGAAGCCTAAAGTGACAGGAAGTCATAACTTACAGTCTAATAGAATATTTGCTGTGTCTTCGGGTGGAAACATTTCACTCTTAGAACCAGGACTCCTAGATCTGCAGGCTGTCATTATTAAGAGGGTGAATACAAATTCCCAAGTTGGTCTCTGGGAATGATAGTAAGCAGGGCCATTCCTATTCCATTTCTTAGTTCCTGGACCTGAGTATTCTACCTATGGTAGACATAGAACCATATAATGATCTTTGATTTAGGGTGTACTTCCCATATGCACAGTGTATCATCTCCAAGCTGGTCCCTCAGGCAGGCCTTCAAAGGGCCATTCATCATTCTTTGAGGCCATCAACTTCCAAGAGTAAGGTATGTGACAGTACCATGGTCATTTTTCCACTACTTTTCTCTCTTCATCCAAGTCAATGTTGCATAGGACCCTCTGCTGATGGAGCAAACACTCTGTGAGTCCTCATATAGTGGTGCTAGTTGAGGCCCAATGGGAAGGAAAGGTAAATCCATGCCAAGACTGTTTTTCATTTGCATCAAAATCAACTGCTGCCCCTTCCAGGATAGAAAGAATTCAATATAATCAACTCGCCACCAAATAGTTGGCTGATCTCCTTGGATGATGGCTGAATTGGGGGCTCAGTGTGGTCTTTTTTGCTGGGAGGTTGTACATTTGGTTTTGGAAGCAGCTATCTGCCTTCCTGAATGGATGCCCTTACTATTGGGCTCATGCCTAGCCCCCATCCCAGACACCACGGCTATTCCATTTGTGGTCACATTGTGCCAGCACTGGGGTGGCCAGTGGCAGAGGTTGGGTGACGTCAACTTGCCAAGTCATCCAGTCCACTTGGTTGATAGTGCCTCTTCTGTTGTTGATGTTCTCTGGTGGTTATTAGCATGTGAATTAAAGCTCTTTACTATTTGTCCCAATTCCCATAGTTCATCCATGTACCTCTTCCTCAGACTTCCCTCTTCCTGACCTTCCAGTCTTTCCCTTTCCAGGCTACTTTCTTCTCACACAAAGTGATGACTATACGTATCACTAAAGCTCTGCCCCCTGAGAGGATTTCCTCTCATTCCTGCCTTTCTGGGACATTCCTGAGTGAGGCAGTAGTGCAGCTGTAGTCCATTTTCAGTTTGTATCCACATATTGAGCTGTCTGACCTATGAACCATGCTTGACATTTTCCTCCTCTGCTAGCTGGTCACAAAGGACCTCCCTGCAATGTGGCCATATGTGTGAGTAGAGGGGGAAGCACCAGTGCAACACATGTGGATGTCATGGGAATCTGGGTTACCAGCTTGTGCTTCTTACTTATCCCTCTGCCCTGTTCATGCTTGATCCCATATGTTCTGCTTCCATCTTATGGTGGATTGTTTCAGGACCTTCCTGAACTTATGATTTGGAGGGTCTGAAGGAACGCACCTCATGAAGGATGATTCTGTCCCCATGGTCACTTGATGTCCCGTGACTGGGGACTCTGTCTCTACCAGAATTCAGTTGCACGCCAGGAGAAGCTTTTCTAATGGTGTATAGTTCTCTGCTGCAAGTAGCATGGCCTTGCTCCACAACCCTACTGTTGATGATGTGATTCTTCTTTGGGGTTTATCACAACTCCATACAGTGTCTTTACCCACCCAAATGTCTTTAAATCCCTATCACTGTCAGGATATATGGCCCATAGGTCAGGGCTGTTTGCACCATGTCCTGGACCTCCTAGAGAGCACTTTATTGATCTGAGCCCCACTCACTGGAGGCAGCCTTCCATGTTACTTGATAAATGGTTCAAAGCAACATCCTTAAATGTGACAGCTGTCATTTTATTGCCTCTTAGTTCCAAATCTACCCATCATCACTCTGCTTATGATACTAGAGCTGTATCTTGTAAATGTTTTTCTTTAGCCAGTTAGCATATAGTGAAGCTATGCCAGTAGAGGGCACTGAAAGGGGGTTTTTCTTCCTAGTTTTGGTGTGCTGTCCTTGCTTCTTGCTCATGTGGCTCTTTGCTGACAGTTAGAATGCCTTGGCCTATAAAGCCCTTTGGCAGTGGTTAACTGATTGTGCTGTCCCAGTAACAAAATTTATGGACAACCTACTAGCATATTGCTTGATCTATCTAACCAAGAACTCTCAAGCTCTGATAACAGAAAATCTGACTTGCATCAACACAGTGGTGAGTTACAGCCTCATTTCCAAACCTATGCGAAGTCACAGACCCATAGTTCCTTGATTAAAGGGAAGTCCGAGTCCCCTTGAGGAAAGACCCTGTAACGTCGCCACAAGTAAGTACTATAAATCTTTCTCCAAGCCTTCTGCAAGGGATCTGTGGCCATACTGGAGTGACTATTCATTGGAGGAAAAGGAAATGCACAGATCTTTCAGAGATTACTAGACGGTGGCTTTGAACTGATGCTAATTCCTGGGGACACAGTGAATGTAAGAGGCTTATAGCAATCAAGTAATAAATGGAGTCTTTGTTCAAGTCTTACTCATACTAGGACCAGTTTACCCCCAGACTCATTCCATGGTTGTTTTCTCCAGTTCCTCAATATATAATTTCAAGAGATATACTGAGCAATAGGTGGAGTATGTACATGTCTCTGACACATTGAGTGAGAGCCTTATGGTAGGAAGGGCCAAGTAGAAGCTCCTGAAACTTCTCCTTACTACTAAGATAGTTAAGCAGAAGCAATAATGTGTCCCTGGGAGAGTTTCAGAGATTGGCAACACCATAAAAGTTTTGAAAGTTGTGGGGATGTGGTACATATCACATCTCCATTTAACCCATCTTGCTGACCTATGCAAAAGTATAGTGGATCTTGGAGGACTGTGGACTATCGTAAATTTAATCAGGCGTGGATTCCAGTTGTAACTGCCATCTCAGCTATAGTGTTTTTACTACAGCAAATTGACATGGCCCTTGGCATTTGGTATGCAGCTATTGACCTGGGTTGTAGTATTTCCTCCATACGAATTTTCAAGGACCACCAGAAGTAGTATGTTTCTATCTGGCAGAGCCAACAGTATACTTTTACATCTTGCTTCAGGGCTACACAAATTCTCCTGCTCTCTGCCATAATATAGTCTGCAGTGATCTTGATTATCTTGACCTACAAAATATCACACTGATCTACTACACTGATCATGTTTTGCTATTTTTATCTGATGAGCAGGAAGTAGCAAGTACTTTGATGCTTGGAAAAACATATATGAACTACAGGGTGGAAAATAAAGCACTTAAAATTTCAGGGGCTCGTCACTTCAGTAAAGTTTCTGGGGGTTCAGTCATCCAGAGTATGTCAAGATATCCCCTCCAAGGTGAAATACAAGTTGCTGAACCTTGAGCCACACACCATGAAAAAGGAGGGACAATGATCGGCAAAGCTTTTTGGACTCGGGAGTCAACATACACCACGTTTGAGTGTGCTGCTTCAACCTGTCTGTAAAGCTAGATTGCCAATTTCAATTGCGAAACAGAGCAAAAAAGAAAAAAGTCTCTGCAGCAATTCCATGCTACATTACAAGCTGCTCTATCACTTGACCTTATAATCCTGCCGATTCAATGACATTTGAAGTCTCTGTGGCTACTAGGAATGCTGTTTAGAGGCTCTGACAAGCACCAATAGATCACAGAATAGGACTCTAGGATGTTGGAGTAAACTGATGCCGTCCTTTGCTGATAACTATTATCATTTTGAGAAACAGTTTCTGGTTTGCTGCTGATCTTTAGTGGAGAGTAAATGCCTAATTATGGCACATCAGATGACCACGTAGCCTGAGCTCTCATCATAAACTGGGTGTATCTGACACACCCAGCCATAGGTTGGGTATGCGTACCACAAATTTATTATCAAGTGGGATGGTATATAAGAAACTGAGCTCAGGCAGGTGCAGAAGGTACAAGTCAGAATGGCTCCCATCGTGTTGCTTCCTCTCCCACAATCCATACCGATGGTCTTTGGCAAGTTCTTTATGATCAGTTGACTGAGGAATTAAAAAAATGTGAGCTTTGTTTACAGATGAGTATTATTATATGCTGGTGCCACCCAAAAAGTGGACAGTTGTAGCACCACGGCCCCCAAAAAAGAGTCACCCTGAAGGACAGTGGTCGAGGAAAATTCTTCTGTTGGGTGAAACTTCAAGTGTTACATTTAGTTGTCTAGTCTGTGTGGAGTGAGAGGTCGATGAGAAGTATGGATCGGCACTGATTTATAGGCAGCTGTGAAGTTTGCCTGGATGGTCAGGTCTTGAAAGGAACAGCATTAGAAGATTGGCGACACGGTAGTCTGGGGAAGAAGTATATAGATAAACATTTCAAAATGGACACGGACTTTGAAGATATTTGTATCTCATGTGAGTCTCCCCCCAAAGTGCATCCACTGCAGAGAAGGCCCTTAGTAACCAAATGGACGTTCTGTGGACGTCAGCCTCTTTCTCTAGCCACCCAAGTGATTGCTCACTGGGCCCATGAACAAATTGGTAGGGATGGAAGCTACACAGAGGCTCAGCAGCGGGACTTCCTCTTGCCAGGGCTGATCTGGGTAACAGTACTGCTGAGTGCCTGACAATAGTAAACATCAGTGTTAAGCCCCTGATATGGAACCATTCTCTGGAGGGATCAGCCTGACACCAGGTGGCAGGATGATTATTGAGCCTCTTCTATCACGGAAAGGACCAGGATCTGTCCTCAACGGAACAGACACATATTCTGGATATGGATTTGCCCTCCCCATCCATGATGTTTCCACCATAACCACAATCCATGGACAAACAGAGTGCCTTAACCATCATTATGACATTCCATTCCACTCCCCCGAATGTCCACTATAATGACATTCAAGGGAGGCAATCCCTTGAAAGGTGCGGTTCTGTTTTATAGGATGTATTATATGCTTGGAATCAGATTACATTATATGATGCTTTCTTCCGGATAGCCAGAATACACGGGTTCATGAATGAAGAGGTGGAAATGGGAGTGGTTCCTGTCATTATTATACCCAATAACCCACCTGTAGCATTAAAAAAAAATTTTTGTGGTAAAATACACATAACATAAAATTTGTACCTTCACCATTTTTAAGTGTACCATTCAGTGGTATTAAATACATTCATAATGTTGTGCAGCCATCACCACAATCCATCTCCAGAACTCTTTTCATCTTGTAAAACTGAAGTCCTATATCCATTAAACAATAGCTCCCCATTCCCCCATTCCCCCAACCCTGGACACCATTTTCTACTTTCTGTCTATATCATTTTGACTGCTCTGAGTACCTCATATAAATGGAATCATATAATATTTGTCTTTTTGTAACTGGCTTATTTCACTTAGCACAATGTCCCCAAGGATTCATCCATGTTGTAGCATATTGTAGAATCTCCTTCCTTTTTGAAGCTGAATAATATTCCATAGTATGTATACACCACAATTTGCTTATCCATTTGTCCATTGATGGACACTTTGGTTGCTTCCACATTTTAGCTTTTGTAAATAATGCTGCTGTGAACATGGGCATACAAATATCTCTTTGAGATCTTGCTTTCAATTCTTTTGGGTATATACCCAGAAGTGGAATAGCTGGATCATATGGTATTTCTATTTTTAATTTTGTAAGGAACTGCCATACTGCTTTTCACAGTGGCTGTATCATTTTACATTTCCACCAACAGTGCACAAGGGTTCCAATTTCTCCACAACCTCATCAACAATTCCTGTTTTTTGTTTTTTTTTAATAGTAGCTATCCTATCGGGTGTGAGGTAATGTCTCATTGTAGTTTTGATTTGCACTTCCCTAATGATTAGTGATTTTGAGCATCTTTTCGTGTGCTTATTGGCCACTTGTATGTCTTCTTTGCAGAAATGTTTATTCAGTCCTTAACCCATTTTTGAATTGGGTTATCTTGTTTTTTGTTGTTGAGTTGAAGGAATTCTCTATCTATTCTGGATATTTATCCCTTACCAGATATATGATTTGCAAGTATTTTCTCCCATCATATGAGTTGCCTTTTTACTCTGTTGATAGTGTCTTTTGATGCACAAACTTTTAAAATTTTCTTGAAGTCCAATTTATCTATTTTTTTCTTTTGTTACTTGTGCCTCTGGTGTCATATCTAAGAGATCATTGCCAAATCCAATATTGTGAAGCTTTTGTCCTATGTTTTCTTCTAAGAGTTTTATTGTGTTACATTAAGATCTTTGATCCATTTTTAGTTAATTTTTGTATAGGGATTTAGTAAGGATTCAATTTCATTCTTTTGGATGTGGATATGCTGGTTTTCCCAGCACTATTTGTTGAAAAGACAGTCTTTCCACATTGAATTGTCTTGGCACCCTTGTCAAAATTAATATGACTGTATATTCAATGGTTTATTTCTTGATTCTGTATTCTATTCCATTGGTCTACTTGTCTGTCTTTGTGCCAGTGCCACACTATTTTGATTACTGTCAGGAAATGTGAGTCCTACAGTTTTGTTCTTCTTTTTCAAGATTGTTTGGCTATTCATAGTCCCTTGAGATTCCATATGAATTTTAGGATAGGTTTTTCTATTTCTGGAAAAAACATCATTGGGATTTTGATAGGGATTATTGAATCTGTAGATCGCTATTGACATTTTAACAATATTATGTCTTCCAATCCATGAACATGGGATGTGTTTCTATTTATTTATGTCTTCTTTAATTTCTTTCAGCAATGTTTTGTAGTTTTCATTGTACAAGTCTTTTACTTCCTTGGCTAAGTTAATTCCTAAGTGTTTTATTCTTTTTGATGCTACTGTAAATGGAATTGTTCTTGTAATTTCCTTTGCAGATTGTTCACTGTTAGTGTATAGAAATGCTGCTGCTTTTTCTGTGTTAACTTTGTATCTTGCTACTTTGCTGAATTCATTTATTAGTTATAACAATTTTTTGTGGAACTTTAGGGTTTTCTACATATAAGATCATAACATCTGCAAACAGAGATACTTTTACTTCTTCCTTTCCTATCTGAATGACTTTTATTTCTTTTTCTTGCCTAATTGTTCTGGCTAGAACTTCTAACACTACGCTGAATAGAAGTGGTGAAACTGGGCTTCCTTGCCTTGTTCCTGATCTTTGAGGAACTTTCACCACTGAATATAGGGTTTGTTGTGGGTTTTTCATCTACGGGTTTTATTCCACTTACAGCATTTTTGCTTACCATCTTGGCATCTTTGTGCTCAGCTGGTTTACAGATCCTAGCTCTCAAGGGTGCAATGCTACCACCAGGGAACATAACAGTAGTTCCACTGGATTGGAAGATGAGAATGCCACCTGGCTTTTGGGGCTTCTTATGCCACTGTACCAATGGCAGAAAAAGCAGTTACTTCACTGGCTGGAGTAATTGATCCTGACCACCGAGGAGTAATTAGGCTTTATGCAATGTGAACAAAGAAACCTATGTCTATGGATTTTCTGGGGTGACTCTGAATACTTCTCTGCCCAGTTGTAAAGGCTAATGAAAAACTAGAGCAACCAAAGAAAGGCAAGATTATTGAGAAATCAAACCCTTCAGAAATAAAGGTTTGTTCACTCCACCAGGTAAAAACTCTGACCAGCTAGGTCCTGGCTGGGAGCCAGGGAAATATCAAACAGATAGCAGAGGAAGGAAGTCATAGACCACAACTCTAGCCTTGTGACCACTTACAGAAACAAGACTATTTTCCCTTTGCTTGTTATGTGTATGTGTTTATTTGTAAATGCTAACCATTTTTATTCTCCTTCTTTTCCTCATTACTATTGTTCGTACAAGTTTTTTTGGTAAACATTACAGTTTGGCCTTTTGGTAATAGAATATTCATCAGGACTCAGAATTTGAGGAGTAATTTGTATAGGCTTACATGGATACAAAGACCATGAGATTTTGTATCTCCTTACCTTGGGGAAAGAGTGAAAACTTCTTCACTTGTACAAAGGATAGCTGTATCTTATAAGATGAAAACAAATTTGGTTCATTGTACGAAAGTTCAAATATGTGTAATGGGATGCATAGAGAAGCTGAATATTCAAAGGGGTGGACTGTGTCTGATATTAAGGTATTGCTTCTCAGCTCCAAATCTACTCATCATTGCCCTGATTGTGATACTAGAGTTGGATGTTACAGACATTTCTCCTTTGCCGGTGAGCATGATGTTAAACTTTCCCAGTAGAGGGCACTGGAGGGTCACTGCAGGAGAAAGGGGCTTCTTTTCCTAGTCCCTGTGTACTTTGCTTGCTATTGTCTTCTAAGATGCTGAGTTGGTGTGTAGGACACCAAGTGGTACTCCCCCAAGAGAGTTTCAACCAAATCTCACAGGATGCTTCCTGTGAATTCCATAGGCTCCAGCTGGCTTCCCGGTGAGTTCAGCAGCAGCCCCTACAGGCAGCGTCCCAGCAAGTTTTCTTTAGAAAGCAGTTTCTTATTGGTTAGTCTTAGTGTACAGCATCTCTGAGATGAACTTCTCTGCCATCCAGTGGGTACAGCCACTCCTTCTCCAGTGAGGTCAGAATTGCAACCTTGGACAGACCCTCTTCCAAGTCCTTGAGCCCTTGGCTCAGTTCTCGCTGAGTATCAGCTGCTTTATACCTGTAATTCCTGTATTCTTCCAGGTTCTTTTTAGCCCTTGGTAGCCAATTCCTGTTACTAGTTAATACTTCTTTATATTAAGCTTTCCTGACTAGACTAACTGATACACCAGGTTTAGAATTTACTGCCTCCAGAACCTGTTTCCTCCTCAGTAGTAGAAGGTGCAAGATGAAAGGATTTGTCCCTTACTTTGGAGGGGATATCCTGGAAAGTCCCAGTCCATTGGGCCCCTAGAACTTTCACTGATGTGGTAGGATCCTGTGTCTTTGTAGGGTCTGATCTTCCACCCTCTGCCTGGTATATGTCTTATCAAGTCCTTGAATATACGTACTTACTACTTCTTGCTTATCCAGTCCAATTAATATGACATCATATATATAGTGGACCAGTGTAATGGTCTGCAGAATGTCCAAATGATTTAGGTCCAACAGTGGGTTAACATAGCTCTAGGGCAAGGCTGTAAATTTATACTGTTGCCATTCTACCTGAATGTGAATTTCTGCTGATCCTCCGTCCTCATAGGGATGGGAAAGAATGCATTCACCAGACCACTTGCTCCATAACATGTACTTGAGGTTGTCTTAATCTGCTTTATCAATGTTACCAGTTTTGGCACAGAAGCTGCAACTGGAGCTAATGCTTGTTTGAGTTTATGGTAGTCCACTGTCGTTCTGTAGGATCCATATGGATTTTGTCGGGGCCAAACTTGAACTTGTGAATTAAATGGAGTAATAAGGGGATGCACTATCTTTATATCCTTTAGATTTTGAATCTGGCACTAATCTTTGCTATGCCCACCCCCACTACGGGATATGATATTGTTTTAGATTTATTATCTTAGCCAGTTTTCAAAGCTTTCACTTGGATTTTCCCACTGTGACAGGCCAAAGACCCAGTGTAGGGGTTTTCCTAACTACCAAGTCTGCCTATGTTAATTATACAGTCAGGAACCAGGAAAATGTCCACTGATTGGATCCATAGACCAAGTAGATCCATTGGGAGCCAGACCTGGGCTAATACTCCATTTATCACCTGACCCTCCCTAGATTTGACCCCACTGTAAAAAGGGAGGATGATGACACTTAAGGTACCCGGGTATCAGCGCCAACTCAGATCCTGTGTCCGACAGTTCTTGAGATGTCTGGGTAGTCCTCTTGTCTTGGTTTACTGGATTAAATGTCATTAGGCCCCTTTGGGGAAGGACTGTATACACTTGTAGTGCTGCCCTGTCCTTCCTCCTGGGGATCTGGCTCTGTCCGTCATGGATTCCTTTCTGAAAACTGTTTTGGGTCTGGAAATTAGGCAAAGGAAACTTTAGTTTTTATTGGGACAATGGGCCTTAGTCTCCTTGATATGCTTTTGATTACATAGTATGACCCAGCGGTTGGCAAATTTATTCTGTAAAGGGCCAGATGGTAAATATTTTAGGCTTCGTGAGCAATAAGGTCTCTGTCACCACTGGTAAGTTCTTCCGTTATAGCACAAGAGCAGCCACAGGCAATATATGAATGAATAAGCATGGCTATGTTCCAATAAAACTTTATTTATGGATACTAAATATGAATCATATAGTTTTCACATGTCATGAAATATTCTTCTCTAGATTTTTTTCAGCCACTAAAAAGTGTAAAAACCGTTCTTAGCTCATAAGCTATACAAAAACAGATGATGGGCTGGATTTGGCTTGGAGGCCATAGTTTGCTGACCCATAGTTCAAGCAGTACTATTGTTGGCTGCCCATCTATCTTGTTCCTAGGAATGCTGTGTTCTTTTTTTTTTTTAATTTTATTTTATAATTTTTTATTGAAGTATAGTTGACATGCAATATTATGTTAGATTCAGATGTACAACACAGTGATTCGACATTTATATACATTAGGAAATGATCACTACAATAAGTCTAGTAACCATCTGTCACCATACAAAGTTATTACATTATTCTATATTCCCTAATTTGCACATTATATCCCTGTGACTTATTTATTTTATATCTGGAAGCTTGTACCTCTTAATAACCTTCACCTATTTTACCCATTCCACCACCTCCCTCCCCTCTGGCGACCACCAGTTTGTTCTCTGTACCTGTGAACCTGTTTCTGTTTTGTTTTGTTTGTTCTGTTTTTTAGATTCCACATATAAGTGAAATCATACTTATTTATCTTTCTCATCTGACTCATTTCACTTAACCCTCTAGGTTCATTCATATTGTCACAAATGGCAAGATTTCATTCTTTTTTATGGCTGAGTAATATTCCATTTTATCCATTCATCCATCAATGGAATCTTAGGTTGCTTCCATATCTTGGCTATTGTAAATCATGCTGCAATGAACATAGAGGTGCATATATCTTTTTGAATTAGTGTTTTTGTTTTCTTCGGGTAAATACCTAAAAGTATTATTGCTGGATTGTACTGTAGTTCTATTTTTAATTTTTTGTTTGTTTGTTTGTGAGGAAGACCAGCCCTGAGCTAACATCTGTTGCCAATCCTCCTCTTTTTGCTGAGGAAGACTGGCCCTGGGCCAACATCTGTGCCCATCTTCCTCTACTTTATATGGGATGCCGCCATGACATGGCTGACAAGCAGTGAGCTGGCGGGCGCCCAGGATCTGAACCCGTGAACCCCAGGCTGCCAAGGTGTGAACTAAACTGCTGTGCTACTGGGCCGGCCCCTATTTTTAACTTTTTGAGGATCCGCCATACTGTTTTCCATAGTGGATGCACCAGTTTACTTTCCCACCTATAGTGCACAAGGGTTCCCTTTTCTCCACATCCTCACCAACACTTGTTCTTTATTGTCTTTTTGACGATAGCCATTCTGACAGGTGTGAGGTGATATCTCATTGTGATTTTCATTTGCATTTTTCTGATGATTAGTGATGTTGAGCACCTTTTCATATCTCTGTCGACCATCTGTATATCTTCTTTGGAAAAATATCTATTCAGACCCTCTGCCTATTTTTTTAATTAGATTTTTCTTTTGCAGTTGACTTGTATGATGCTGTGTTCTTTTAACTCTTTCTATGGCTCTCTGCAGGTCAGGTCTCCTTGGCTGCCACTATGACTGTAATAGTAATAAGATAATGGTGCCTTAATTCTAACAGGTAAGCACTACTTGGATTTACTGTCAATATTCTATCATTCCTACTGGTATTAGGGAGCTCAGTTTGTAACAGCATTTCCTGTTAGCCCTGGTCTAAAAAGAACCAATCACCACCGAGCTTCTCAATGATTCTGGTGCAGCTCACTGGTGTACCCCCCACTGCACTGTAAAACATAATATCATCCGTGTTCTCTATGTCCTCTCTCAAAACATAGTTGGCTGTTCGGTTTTCAGGTTATATAATATGTATTCTGTAAGCATGCCCACCCTTTTGAGCCTTTTGACTTCTCCTTTGATCAACTGCCATGACAGTTCTGGCGTTTCTACTTCACTTAGTTTGGGTCATTGCTTTCTCTAAGCTTCTAAGAACCATCCTAGCTCTGTGTTAGCATTGTTTCCTTGGATCTTTGCCAGCACACTCAATCCTCTATCATGGGACAGGGCTTCCATAATAATAAAACCCCCTTTATTCAACTTTATGTGCCACTTCGCTTGTCAGCAGCCCCAGGACCCATCTCTACATATATTCTCTGAACTCCTGCTGGCACATGTTGGCTAGTGTGTTGGGTATGATCCCTTAATCCATACCTGTTTTTACCCTGTTACATATCAAATCACCAGATGTTATAAATCATAATTCCCTTACTCTCTCCATCTGTAAAATAAGATATGTCCTCCATGATATTTATTTGCAAATAACAGAACCCTCTGTAACTACTTTTGGCAGAAAAGGAATTTGTTAAAAGACGGGATCTTTATGGGGGGCCGAAGCTTGGAGGCTATACACCTTAGTAAAATGCCCAAATTGCTCTGTGCCTCCCAGTAAGCCCTCTCTGCTGACACAATTGCTGGACACAGACATTAAATCTAGTGTCACAGATAATGTGTGCTATGCGACCCCTGGACCACTGTGTCGACTATCTCTGGCACTAGTCTGTTTCTTCTTTATGCTCACCAGAAAGTGGATTCCACACTATGGCATTGCCACACATTGCTCCCTTCTGAATAGAATTCCCAAATGAGTGCAATTGATTGAGGAAGCTTGGATCATGCCTATGTCCTAGTTCTGGCCTCTACCTTGGGAAAGGCAAAATTCATGATGTGGGAAAGCCCATAAACATAGGAAGGCTGTTTAAATGATGCTGTATGGCTACACATATGACAAAAGTATACCAGAAAAGGAGAGCTATAAACAGTAGAAGCCTAATACTCAAATAGAGTAAGTAATCAAGATAATCTCTAAGCACCCTCCCACCTCTGACATTCTATTTTCTATGGTCCGAACAAGAATATTTCTTTGCATTTAAAGCACACAGAAACATAACATAAGATACTGTCATGCACTGCATAACATCATTTCAGTTGATGACAATGGTGGTTCCATAAGATTAGTACTATATAGCCTAGGTGTGTAGTAGACTGTACTATCTAGTTTGTGGGCACATCTGGTACACTCTGTGATGTTCACACAATGACACAATCGCCGAAGGACACATTTCTCAGGATGTATCCCCGTTGTTAAGTGATGCATCATTGCATGTGTAAACTCTACATTTATATAAATAACTTAGGTTATCTGAATTTAAAGACAGAGAATAAATCTACTTTCCTATTCCTAAAGAGAAACTTTAGGTTGCCACAAATGGGGTTATTTAAATATTTTAATTTATAAAGTGAAACAATTCTAGTCTCAATTATTTTCTTAGACATATTCCCAAAGCCTCCTTGGCTACCTACTCAGTTAAAGGATTTGGAGATTGTTCAAGGAATTTAAGTTTTAAGTTTCTTTTTCACACGTCAATGTCACTTGAATTTCAGCTCAAAATATCTGAAAGGATATCTTTTGTCTCCCCACCAAAACACCTGAAAATTACTCCTATAAGCAGCAGAACTTCACGAAGAACAAAATTCTCAGTTGAGGAGGCATGACTACCAATTGAAAATCATTATTTTAGCTCATCCTACACTCTTCATCCTTTAGCAGGGTGGCAAAGTGGAAATGGCATGGGCTATGCACCTAGGGCAGACTACATAAAGTCCATTCTCCCTTTCTTTCTCCAGTTTGATTTTGGCAGCAAAGTGCCCAGCCTCCTTTGTAGCTGGAGGCAGACAAAGCAAGTGAAAGTTCATAAGTGGAGCTTCTGAGAAAATATTTTGAAAGATGCTGACTCACCTGAGAGGTTTACCTTTTTTGTACCTTGTTCTTTTCTTTTTTCCTCCCTGGAATATGGATGTGATGGTTAGAATTCTTGCATCCATTTGTGTCCTTGAAGATGAAACCAGTGTTATAGATAGCTGAAGAGAAGGATAGAAGGATCCTGGTCCTTCTATGAAGGACTTCATGGAGCTGCTATGCCAGCACTGTGCAACTTACCTCTAGACTTTTTTTCCATGAGAGTAAACTGCTGCTCTTTAAAAAAATTTTAGTCACTGTCTGTGTTACTATCAGCCAAACACATTTCCTAACCAATAAAACTCAGACTCAACTTAGTTCAAATCTCTTGGTTCTATCCCTCTTTAGCTGTGAAATTCTGAGTCTATCATTTATCTCTCCAAGATTCAGTTTCATTATGTATAAAATGGGGATGCCTATTTCATTGGGTTGTTCTGAGATGTCAATGAGGTAATATGTAGGGAGTACCTTGTACAATTTCTTACACAAAGATGTTTCCCAATGAGTGTTAATTCCTTCCCACTTTCTCTTTGCAGTTTTTCATAGTAGTGACCTTGAGAGCCTACTGAATCACAAGACAAAAATTAAATTGTGTATTATAAAGCTTTTATGGGAAGTTTATTTTCTTTCACCTAAAATATTTGAAAATTAGTTGACTGTATACAGGATATATTTAAACTATCTATTAATCAAAATATGTTTGACTAACCAGACTACCCTTTGCAGTTAAGGAAAATGATCATGCTAAAACAATAATAAGTTCTCTGTAACTGGAGGGCCTCAAAGGAGGGCAGCTAACCAGGGGCCTAATTTCCAAGCTTCTAGGAGGAGTTAAAAATTCAGATCTGAGTTGTACTACAGTAATGTTTCTTAGCCTTTTAAAACTATGGACCCTAATATTTTCCATTTTATTGTCTGTATATTTTTACCAGCCAAAAAGACTTTTTTTTTTTGCCTTTATTGATTGTGAATTTTACTGACTACATTACAAAAATAATAGGTGTATATGTTCCCATTCATCTATCCTTTCCCTCTTTCTCCCGTGGAGAATTTTTTTCCCTAGAGCCAGTATAACGTTTTGATTAAGAACACACTTTTGATGTTAAGGGATCTGGATTAATTAGAGATTACTAGAGACATACATCTTAAACCACATGGATAAATTTCTAGTGATGGGCATTTCATAGTGATTGGGCATTGTGGTAGGCCGGTTATGGAAGTATTTTGGATGGAGAAGACACCTCACATTTTATCTTTATGAAGCAGTGGGCTATGTTCTATCACCCTTGTGGGGATTGAGGTTCTGGTGTCCTCTGGAGTCTAAGACAGTAGAGGCCTCCTCCTTCTTGTCCTCCATTTAGTGAAAGAGCAAATTTGGGCTCAGTAGTATAGGAGCAGCAGCAGCAGCAGTATCAAGGGGAATAATAATAACCATAATGATTACAACTTTCTTTAGCATTTTCAAAATATACTCACTGTGGCTGTCATGGCGCTCAGGCATGGCACTCAGATCTCCCTTTAGGAGAGAACCTCCTGCAAGGAGGGTAATAAGCTGATGACTTTCACCTGCCATGCCTTTGGGATCTGCACACAGAGGTAGAACCAGGACATTCCTGCCCAATGGGGTGCTTCTGCAACAGACAATCTACGCTCCCGGATCCCCATTAGTCTGGCTGAGACTTTCTTGGAGCTGTAGTGCAGGATGAGGCTCTTTCTACCCAGCTCTTCTTACTTCTCTCTCTCCTTTTACAGGTGTCAAACCTGCGTTGGGGTCTGAAGGTTCTCCTCGAATACTCATGCTCCCTCTTTACTTCATCCTTCTGTATTAGTTTGCAGGGCTGCCATAACAGAGTACCACCAACTGGGTAGATTAAACAACAGAAATTGTTTTCTCACAGTTCTAGAGGCCAGAAGTCTGAGATCAAGGTGTCAGCAGGGTTGGTTTCTTCTGAGGGTCTCTCCTTGGCTTGTAGATAGCAGCCTTTTTGCTTTGTCCTCACATGGTCTTCCCGCTGTACATGTCTGCGTCCTAATCTCTCTTCATAAGGACACCAGTCATATTGGATTAGGCCCCCCTAATGACTTCATTATAACTTAATTATCTCTTTAAAGACCATATTTCCAAATGGAGTTACACTCTGAGGTACTGAGCATTAAGATGTCAACATTTGAATTTTAGGGGAACACAGTTCATCCCATAACAGTTCACAGCCATTTCCCTCAATAAATCTGTTGTGTTTCTCTTTCTGTCAGGCATCTGCTTCCCAGATTACCTAAACTGACAAACCGACAAAGATTATTCCATGTAATACTCTGAACAACCCCATTTTAAATGAGAAAGATGAAATGACTTTACCACGCTATTGTTACTAGTGTAGATTGTGGCCAGAATGTACATCTTCTTTCATTCCAATGTAATTTTTTTCTATACTTTCCTGGAATAAACGATTTGTTTTATGTAATTGAACAAAGATGCAAAATTTTCCCTCCAGGCCTTCTCATACTGAATTGTCAATAACATTATATAATTTGGTTCATCCTTAACAAACTCACATTTATTTATCATTTTTTTTAATTATTAGTAGGCTTTCCTTTTTTGTTTTAAATAAATAACATTTCTAGAGTTATGTCTCAAAGGCTGGGATTTTGTCCTGTTCCTCTTTGTTCTCCTACAATGTTTCTTAGCGTGACTTGCACAGTACATACTCAATGAATATAGCTTAATTTAACAACCACTGTGTGCCTGGTCTAGTCTGTATTCCTAATGCCGGGCCCAACACCTAGCATATAGTAGTTCTCAATATAAATGTATTTAATAAAAAATGAGTTAATATTTATTGAGCAATTACTGTGTGCTAGACACAGAGTTTTCTCACTTGAAACTTACAACAATCCCTTGATGGAGGTATTATTATTATCTGCATTTTTCAGATGTGGTTTGGAGAGATTCTATTACTTGCAAATACCACACAGCTAGTAGGTGATGGACCTAGAATGTAAACCCAGGCTGTCTGAATTAACAACTGCTTTACAATAGAGTATCTTCATTTGGTCAAACAGCTAAACCAACGCAAAGACTGCAGAAAGAAAGATAATTATCTTTCAAAACTTTGAAACGAATCCTTGGCCTATATTTTCCAGCCACACAAAGTATCATAACTCATTAACAGCAGGAGTCCCCTTGCTGCGTTTGGAGAATTAGTTATCATGATGTAAGGCATCCTTGAGAGAAACTAAAAATAGTGCTTCAAAACTTTCAGTGAAGAACTTTGGGGGTAGAATTGAGAGGAAACAAAGCTGACTTTTAATTCTTACTTTGATTTTTTTTCGTCATGTACCATTTGATTTGGCAGCTGATGGAAAAATTAAAACTGTAGTCAGATTGTAAGTTTTTCACTATAAAGATTTACCTTCTAACAGGCATTGTGAAATATGTCTCTACCACAGTTGAAAGTGAGAGAGGTAACAAATTTTATGTGTTGGCATCACAACATCTTGAGTCATTTAAACCAGGGTGTGTGATATTATATTAAAGGTGTAACAGAAGCGGTAACCTTAAGTCTTGAGGAATGAGTAAAGATTTGAAAAGTGAGGCAAGGCAATATTACAAGATGGGCATGAAATCATGGATGTGAATGGCACATTGTGAGTAGAGCATGTGGTCTGGAGAGGATAGCAGGAGGGAACAGAGATTAGGACCTGGAGTTGTGACTATTCTCTATTTAATGGGGAAGCTTTTCAGGAGGGAAGTGCCATTCACCGACCTGGCTGTTAAAAAGATAACTGGCCCCAGGATGAAAGACTGATGGCAGAGTTAACGTTTTCAGGAGTAATAAAACTCAATATACGTGGAGACAGAATATTTCATAGATTATATGAAAGAAGAAACTGGTTTGAAGCTACATTTACAGCAAGTGATATTTTTGAACGTTCCACTGAGGAGAATAGTGGATCATATATTCAAGATTTTAATCTTAACTGGAGAATTCAGGAAGACTCAGAATTTCTGTTTCATACAGCTTTGCCATATCTTTAGGAAAATATGGTACCCAAGATGTCATATAATTATCCTGGATCTACAACCCAGGGCTCAAAAGCAATGATTCTGCCTAAAGCAATCAGTTTGTGGGCACATAATAATTTGTTTTATTACACTTATATATCCTTCAAGTCTAATTTATTCTTAAAATAACGTTATGGCAAAATTAAGGAAAATGTTAAAAAATTATCCATAGTCTCACCGTTCCTATACAACCGTTTCATTTCCCAGGCTTCCTGCTGGTTCTTTTGTTGTTGTAATTTTTACACAGTTGTAATCAAACCACGTGCATAATTTTGCATTCTGTTTTTTTTTAAACCTAACATTACATTATAATTTTCATTTTCCCTTTTCCAGAAAGTGCAAATCACCAATCCCTCCTGGGGTTGGAGTCATAAAGCTTCGAGTTTGAAACCCAGTTTACTTTTTATGAGATGGTTGAATTTGGGAAAATTTTTTGAGCCTCAGTTTCTTTGTCTGTAATATGGGGTAATTATAGTTACCTCATTTGTTGGAATGTGGAAGTGAGATATAAGTTTTATAAGTGCACATTTCTAAGCATAAGTTAAATGCTCAATAAATGATAGCAACTACCATTATTATTATTAGTCACTACACAGGCAGTACAGTTTTATTTATTCATAAAATGTTTATTAAGGGCTTATTGTTTACTAGACACTGTACTAAGCACTGGGATGAAAAATTCAGGATTCCTGCCTGCTGGGAGCTCTGTTTAGTGGGGGTGAGAGTTGTGTAAATAGATCATTGCAATGAAGCAGGTAAGTCTATTTTTGGCACCTCTTTCTCTCTTGTTTCACACTTACCAACATCCTGGTTTTCGTGCTATCTTTGCTGGTTATCTGCCGAGCCTTTCAAAATCCCTTCGCATATTTCCTCAGAGTCAGATTATGATAGGTCAAGGGCCCGCTAGCTTGACCCTGAACACTTCCTGCTAGCGTGGCTGTAATGGAAGATACCTCTGTGATTACAGGAGCAGGCACCGCAGTCAAACTCCAGCTTTCAAACACCAGTTTGGCCACTAGCTAGATGTGAGACCTCGAGAGAGCTCTTGACCTCTCCAAGCCTTAGTGTCCTCAAGTGCTCATCAACTGGGGATAACACCTGCCTTGAGGGGAAATTGTATTAAATGGGGTAATCCTTGTGATGCTCTTAGCTGAGGCCCGGCCCATAGTCAGCACCAATCAGTGTTGGTGCTGTAACTCTGTGAACGATCACTGGCTTCACCTCATCTGTGCATTGCTGCGACTCATGAGATGCTAGTACCTTGAGAGATGAGAAGAGAGGTCCTACCAGACCCCAGAATGAAACCTGAGACACAAGGTGTTTGGCAAATGCTACTTCCACTTGACTTCCTCCGTGATTTCCTTGTTTATACCCTGCATCCTTTCTCACGCGGATGCTTCTTCACTGATCAGCCACCTATTCACCGCCGCTCCAAAGTTTCACGTCTGTGGGTCTGCTAAGCAACCCCGTCTCCAGTCTGGCCAGATCTGCCATTGGCTTTGCAGACCACACTGGATACTCTGGATGCACTTCTCAGATGCCACACACGGCCCGTGACTAGTGTCGTGCCCACCACAGCCTCTTCCTGGCCTGACAGACCATCTCAATTCCATCTGCTGATCTCCCCAACGGGAGGTTGTTTTTTATTTCTACTTTTTATGTTTTTGGTAGCAAAGAACATCTGGGCAGGGTGTCAGTAGGGAGTCAATTCCCCCGGAAAAAAAGCAGCTCTTTTTCTAGACGTTCTTTTGCCTGGGCAATATCTATACATCCTGTTTGCTAACTCCCCCTACTTTCCATATGAACATTATATGAGGTTAAAATTATACCAGGCTATTGCTTCCGTGTACAGGTGCTTCCCAACGTGTATCCTCATATACATACATATATATATATATATATTTTTTTTTAATTGATGTAAAATTCACATAATATAAAAGTCACCATTTCAACTATTTTAAAGTATATAATTCAATGGCTTTTAGTTCATTCACAGTGTTGTTCAACAATCATCACTACCTAGTTCCAGAACATTTTCTTCACCCCACAGGAAGACGTCACTTCTCCCAGTCACTTCCCACTTCTCCCAGTCCTCAAAACCACTAATTTGCCTTTTGTCTCTATGAATTTGCCTGTTCTGGATAGTTCATATAAATGGAGTCATATAATATGTGACCTTTTGTGTCTGGCTTCTTTCACTTAGCATTATGCTTTCAAGGTTCATCCATGTTGTAGCATGTGTCATTCCGTTTATGGCTGAGTAATATTCCACTGTAAGCATTTACCACATTTTGTTTATCCATTCATTAATTGATGAACATCTGAGTCGTTTTCACCTTTAGCTATTATGAATGGTACTAGTATGAACATTCCCATACAAGTTTTTGTTTGAACACCAGTTTGGGGTTAGGAATGGAATTGCTGGGTCATACTTTAGGATATCTTACTTCAATATTTTCTGACCGTTAATTAGGTTTGCAAAGTTCAGATCGTACATATGTAGTTCAATCTCATGAGATTTCAGAGTGCTGAAAAAAACTTTGGTTCCACTAGTATGCTGGATCTCAAATTTTTATTCTGGACACATTTTCTGGGAGAACAAATATCTTGCATTGAAGTAATATTTGTGCTACTCAAAACTACAACAACAACAACAAAAAGAACTCGCATAAAACATGCTTTCCAAAGAAAATACTGTACTGAGAAAGTATTGGTGGAAAAATTATACAGCTTTTGAAGTCCACAAGAATAGTTTAATTCTGCCTGGTTTGCTGTAGTATGTGTGAATAATAGAATGTAGAATCCTTTCCTTAGTAATTCTGAACTGGTTGGCATTCTTCATTTTGCTCTTCTCTCTTCCAACAAGCCAATGAATAGATGAGGAAAATGGATGGAAATTAGGATTTGAATCACCTCCTAATTGTTCTACTCAGTTCAAATGGCCACAGTTACCATACACACATTTTTCACCACTAAGTAATCTCCAGATGATAGAAAACAGTCATTTTTTTAAAGGATTCCCTCTATTTTTCTTCCCAGAAATAAATTGGTGCAAAGTCTTTTACATTCACACTTGCCTTTTGTTATTGGTTTCTAAACCTAAATCAAACTCTCTTCATGAAGTTTGACTTTATCTGTTTAGTTGAGATTGAATCTAATGGCCACAGAATACATGCTGTTGACAAAATAGCATTAATGTGCACTGAGGTGATTGCCTATGCAATGAAGGGACATTTTAATAGTGGCATGCTGAATAATCAATTTCACTTCAACATGCAGATCAATATAATCTCTGGGATGTCTAAATAGCCATTATTTAGAACAGAACAGATGTAGCAAACAGAAAAATGAGGAGGAAAATTGTTCTTGACCACAGTATGAAGCTTCTAATGATTTTGAATGGGGACATTGACCCGTCTGGAAAATTAACTGTTATTTTTTTTTTCTCATTGATGAGTCTAAATTAGTTAAGTTTTGTTTTGTTTTTTGCTTTAAATATTTTATTGTTTGAGGAAAGAATACTGTGTATTCCCTCTGGCATATCTCCTGGGGCTTTACAGGCAGTTGTTATTTTGTTTTGTTTTTACTTTTTTATTTTGGTGAGGACGATCAGCCCTGAGCTAATATCTGTTGCCAATCTTCTTCTTTTCGCTTGAGGAAGATTGTCCCTGAGCTAACATCTGTGCCATCTTCATCTATTTTTTGTATATGGGATGCTGCCATAGCGTGGCTTGATGAGCGGTGTGTAGGTCCACGCCTGGGATTGGAACCCATGAACCCTGGGCTGCCGAAGCAGAGCATGCGAACTTAACCACTATGCCACCAGGCTGGCCCCAGTTTTTACATATTTAAAAATAAACTTTTTACTTTAGAATGGTTTTAGATTTACAGAAGAATTACCGTGCTGGTAAAGAGATCCCTGTATACCTCGTACCCACTTTCTCCTATTATTAAAATCTTAAATTAGTATGGTACAATTGTCAAAATTAATGAGCTAATATTGATACATTATTGTTAACTAAAGTCCATTTTGTTCAGATATCTTAGTTTTTAATCTGATGTCCTTTTTCTGTTCCAAGAGTCGATTAGGATACCACGTTACATTTAGTCCCCATGTCTCCTTAGGTGCCTCTTTCCTGTGACAACTCCTCAGACATTCTGTTTTTGATTATTTTGATAGTTTTGAGGAGCACTGCTCAGGTGTTTTGTAGACTATTCCTTACCTGGTATTTGTTCAATAATTTCCTCATGATTAGACTGTGGTAATGAGTTCTTATGAGTTATAGGGAGGAAGATCACAGGGGTGAAATGCTGTTCTCATCACATCATATCAAGAGTACATACTATCAACATGACATCACTGTTGATGTTAGCCCTGGTCCTCTGGCTGAGGGAAGGTTTTTTCCAGCTTTCTCCGTTGTAAAGTTCCTCTTTTTTCCCTCTTCACATGCTGTGCTCTTTGGAAGGAAGTAACTATATCCAGCCCATGCTTAGGGGATGGAGAGTATGCCTCATCTCCTTGAGGGGGAAGTATCTACATAAATTATTTGGAATTCTTCTGTATGGGAGACTTGTCTCCTATCCCCCATTGATTTATTTATTCAATCATTTATTTACATCAGTGTGGACACATGAATATTTTACAATTTGGGTTATAATCTAATGCTACTTTATTTAATTTTTTGCAAATTGTTCCAGCTTTGGCCATTGGGAGCTCTTTTAGTTGGCTCTTTGTCCATTTAACATACGCCCCAATGCTGTGTGGTTGTATTGTGTGTATTTTGAGCAATTCCTTACTTTATGATGCTACAAGATGCTCCAGGATCATTTGTACATTTCCTGTCACAGTTCTAGAATCAGCCATTTCTCCAAGGAATTCCGGTTCTTTTTACTGGAGAATGGCATTAGAAACTTAGATCTGGGTACTAGCTGTACTCATTGTTACTGGGGTATTATTGCTTTTAGATCTTTTCAGATGTCAGAGCAAGGAAATATATGTGTGTATACTAACCTGTGTATGTTCACATATAGTTATTTCTATATGTATCCGTCTGTATCTGTATTAATCTAAACATAAGTGCATACCGATATCTCCAACTAATCCATTACCACATGGATCTTTTTAGCCTTCTCCCATGGCTTATCTAAAACCTCCCACTCCAAGAGTGGGAAGCCTGATTCCCACCATCTACCATTTATTTACATAATTTTTCAATTCCAGTATACAGATATAGTGATTTGAAAATTATTAACATGTACCCCCATGAGAAACAACTTTATCAACTAGAGTACAGTGTTATATACAGTTTCTTTTGCCTTTGGTCTTACAGACTCCACTCATTTCTAGTTACTTAAGTCGGCACCTGTTTTTTCCACTTCCTTTAGTGAGGGTGTTTCATACATTTGTAATATAGTTAGGTTCTCTTGTCACAATCTGCATTCCTTCCTGGGATCACCTGGCCTCCTAAATGATTTTTTAAATTTGCACACATTAAGGTGCTGTAATGTTCTATGGGTTTTCACAAATGCATAGTGTCATCTATCTATCATTACAGTATCCTACAGAGTAGTTTCACCACCCTAACACTTCCCCTGTGCTTCACTATTCAATCCTCCTTTCTGCTCCCCCTCCCTGCCCCTGAAGACCCTGGCAACCACTGATGTGTCTACCATCTCTAAGTTTTGCCTTTTCCACAATGTTACATAAATGGAATCATATAGTGTGTAGCCCTTTCAAACTAGCTTCTTTCACTTATTGGTATGCATTTAAGTTTCATCCATGTCTTTGCATTGCTTGAGAGCTCATTCCTTTTGATTGCTGAATACTATTGAATTATATATATTGTATGGATATACTACAGTTTATCCATTTACCTATTGAAGGACATCTTGGTTACTTCCAGTTTTTGGTGATGAATAAAGCTGTGATAAACATTTGCTTACAGGTTTTTGTGTGGAGATATCTTCAGATCAACTGGGTAAATACCTAAGAGTGCAGTTTCTCATTTGCATGGTAAGACTATGTTTAGCTTTTAAGAAATTACCAAACTGTCTTCCAAGTGGCTGCACTATTTTACATTTCCATTAGCAATAAATTAGGGTTCTTGTTACTCATCATCTTCACCAATAATTGGTGTTGTCATTTTTAAAGCCATTTTAATTGGTGAGTAGTGATTAAATTAGTTGAGTTTTGTTTAGTGATCATCCATATTCATTGGAAAAATATCATGCATCAAAAACATATGTGGATTCCCAACTGAATCATTTTGATTGTTAAATGCTTTCCTTTACATAATACTTTTTTTTTTTTTTTACCACCCAAACTTGGTCATTATCACAGATTTCTTCTAAGAATATAAAATACAGAAGAGTATGTTGGTTATTTGCTTTAACTGTGGACTGAAGTAAACTGGGTTTTAATCTGGACTCTACCACTTATCGTCTTTGGGACTGTGGGCAAATTATTAACTTGCTCTACTGCAGTTTCCTCATCTTTAAAACCGAGACAATAATGGGACCCAGCTGAGAAGGTTATATGAATTTAATGAGCAATTGCATGGAAAGCAGTTAGCACAATGTCTGGAACATGGCAGCCATATGTTATTACTGTTGTTACTGTATTGCTGCTACTACTGCTACTTCTACTATTACTACTGCTACTGAAGGCTCTGGTTCTTTCTTAAAAACTATTGTCAATGCAAAATAACCAATAACCATTCTATAGATAAGAGAAATAAGTGCATTTTACTTGAGCCAGAGTGAGGATTATAACCCGGGAAGGGCTTAGAAAGCATTCCAGAGAAGCATGGTTTTCAGTACAGTCTTATACCTTTTTAGAACAAAGAACATACATTAAACAAGTCCAGGATACATATTCATCAAAGTTTCAAAGAGGTATTCAGTTGCAAATTAGCAGGTCAACCTGCCCCTGGTGTCTGTAAACAGACTAATCTGGGCGTTACCAATAGGGCATAGGAGGGGAGGTTTGTATTCTTCTCTTAAGAGAGTGTATTCTTTACTTTAATGGTTAAGCAGATATACAAGGTATGTCTCGTATGCCATAAGGCAGGCTTTTTAATTCAAGCCCAATCAGTTTTGAACCTGAAAAGTTACCCCGTGTACCTCAACTTGTGACAATCTCTTGTCACTATGCACTTGCAATCCTTCACTTTTGAACTGCACTGATCTTTTTCACCCAACCACACCTCATAAAAATAGAATAAACACACTTCACATTCATTACATTTCTCGCAGCATGACTTTTTTCTACTCCAAGGAGCATGGTAGAATAGATACTTGCAAAGGTAACCTAAGTGTTACAACTTGTTGGCTTCCTGTTATTTCTTGTAACACTAACAATCCCTTACATTTGCTCAGTGCTTTAGATTTTACATAGTGCTAGTTTCACAGATATTATTTCATTTCTTCTTGAAACAGCTTTTTCAGGTAGGCAGGACATGCTTATTAGCCCCTGATGTTGATGAGGTGAGGTAACGTGGCCAAAATTGCGTAACAAGTAAGGGCAGAGACAAGGTTTCAATTCGGGTCTTATGAATCTTGATTCAGTGTTCTTTCCAGGAAACCAGGCACAGAATGAAGCTTCAGATAAATGTGCCTGGGACATTCATCAGTTCCCATTAGTTCTGGTCCATCTGCACAGGTTCATGGGTGGCAGGGGTCTTTAAAAGGGGCTCCACTGTACTTTAATGTTTTAAACCAGCTATAACATCAATCCTCATGACCCCTGGCAATCACCTATGTACAATCTAGTGTGTGTGTATTAAGATCCCCAACTCCACTTCTAAAGCATCAGATTGCTCATGTTAAGAAATGTAGTAGCCACAGTTCTGCACTCTTTCTGGGACTTACCCCAACCCGCCTTCCCCACTTTATATCTAATTCACAGGGCTAAGCTCCCAGCAGCTTTGTTGGTACTGTGACCATGCCCTCCTGGTTCTGTCTGATGCTCCGGGGTGGACATTTGACCAATGAGATACCTTCTCCTGATAAAAAGGGTTGAATCCAGAGACAGCAAGTTAAGAAAAGCATGTGAAATGCATGGGATACACATTATCTGCCCCAGGACCAGAGAAGCAGAGAGGTCTTTTGCGTCAAGAGAAGAAAGAATTAGAAGCATAGCAAAACAATGAGATGAAAAAGAGATATAAAGAAAGAGAAAGAATATATGAGATCTGGCAGGATTCCATTCCCACCTTCCAGTCCCTCCCAGAGACCTTGCTTCATTATTTTCCACATGTTTGAGTCTCTTGATTCTTTAAAATCAGTTTCTTGCCCCATACCCCAAACTAGCTTAGGTTGGGGTCTGTTACTCTGACAAACCAAAGAACCCTAATTTACATGGGAGTGAAATTCTCCTGGTGCAAAACTTACTTCTGAGCTGCAGCCAATGCAGTTTCTAACAGCAGCATTAGCTTTCAAGTGTAATAGGCCACCACTGAGTCAGTTTGTGGATTCTGCACAGCAGGGGTACTCCAAGTACTTAATAGTATTTCCACCTTGATGTGAACAACCCTTTGAAGCATCCCAGGATCTCAGCACAAGGGCGTACTTATCAAATCAGCCATTTCAATCCTCTGCCCCAGTCAAGATTCTGCCCTTCCATCTTTCAGCCAGTTTTTGCTGGAAATATTCCATGGCTGGGAAGCAAAGCATAAGAAAGAGAAAGAGTATGGACTTTGGAGTAAAACAGACCTTGTTGAAAACCTGCTCTGGAACTTTCTAGCCTTAAAATCTTGGACAAATTATTTACCCTCTCTGAGCCTCCCTTTCCTCATTTGCAAAATGGAGATGAAAAAAATCCTACTTCATGGATTTTTTAAGTAGGGATTTTATGAAATAAAGCATGCAAAACACCTGCTACAGTGCCTGGTCCATAGTAGATGCTCAATACATTTATCCACTCCCAGTCTTACGAGGCAATTCATCATTCTCCTTTACAATGAAATAGGGATTCCTAACTCTGTAGTGTGCAGCTTTTCTATGTAAAATATAACAGGCAGTCATCATGACAGCCTGAAAGCCTGAGGACAAATCCTAGCTCTATACCTTTGTTGTATGCCGTGTTTAGGGAATCTGCGATAACTTCCACAGATTCCTTTAAAATGAGGAGTTGAACTAGTGGTCATTTGAGATCTCTGCAATATGAAATACTGTGACCCTAATATTCACACTTTGGGTTGTGATTTTATTTTTGTTAAATAAATCACAATACCCTCCACTCTAAACTTCTGTTGGTTGGTGAAAAATAAGTACTTTTGCATTCTTTGTGGTATATTTCCTGTGGCAGGGAAACTACTGCCTCCAAAAGAAGCCATTTTGAATTTTGGAAAGATATAATTGCCAAGTATCTTTGCCTCAGTCTAAGTAATTAGTCCTAGTTCTTTCTTCCCCTTCATCAGCGGCCCTGTCCCAGGATGGAAAGACTACAAGAAGCTGTTGTCTTTTCATGTCAGGTTTGCACTAACTTGTCTTGTCATCTCTCTATTTCTTTTCTTCTTCTAACAATCCATGTTAGCTATTCAGCTGCTTTCCTTCATACTCAAGTCCCCAAAGTTTGGAATTTTGCAAAGCAATAAAGGTGAACTCTATTGGAAAATAAGATTCTGGCTGACAGTGGAACATTTGGAATTCGTGATTGTTTTAGAATTGACTTTTTCTGCTCATAGTCCATTGATATTGCTTCAGGGAATTGGAGTCTTGGGTAAATATTTTCTTGGTGTAGTCCTTTCCTACACACCAAGTTTCTCTCCCTTCCTCCCCCAGCCTGCCCCCCAATCCCTGGTTTCCATCCATTTATGCATTCATTGATCGATTCACTCCTTGAATATTTATTGAGTTGCTACTACATACAAAACCCTCTGTTAACTTCCAACCCATATTTGAATGAGAAAGAAATCTGAATCTTGCCCTCAAGGAACTCACAGTCTAGTAGAAGAGATAAGATGCACGCACATGCAACAAAAACCCAAACAGAAAGAATAAATAGCACAGCTCAATACTTTTCAAACCACAAATTGCAGCCCATTAGCAGGTCATGGAATCAACCAGTAGGTCATGATCAGCATTTTTAAAAAATAAAATAAATTGAATAGAAAATATTGAAGTGAATCACACATTAAGGATATATTGTTTTATGAAACTTTTATTTAAATTATATGTAAGTGTGTGTGTAGCTATGATGTAATATATGTTATTTTTTACTATGCATCACACTCAAAAGTTTGAACTAGTCACACTAGTTTAGGAGAGGAACAGATAGAGAAATGTTTCTCAAACTTCACGTGATATGAATCAGCTAGGAATCTTATTAAGATGAAGATTCTGATTCAGTTGGTGTATGGTGGGGCCTCAGATTCTGTTTCGGGTGAGTTCCCTGGTGATGCTGTTGCTGCGGGTCCATGTAAGGAGATCGAGTGCTAGACAGAGGGACTGTTTTCAGTGGAAGAAACTCAGGAAGCCCCTGAAGCCATTCATTGTGACTTTAAGAGCCTACAAGGAATAAAAGTAAACAAGATTTTCTCTCTCTTCCTGGTTTTCTCTTATGGCTGATTGATAGAAATCCCAACACCCCATTCTTCGCCAAAGGCTGTTGCTGTCCAGATCCCAGGTGCTGAATATTGAAACCAAGGAACCAGATAAGCTTCAGATCAGTTTTTGGGAAAAGCTCTACTGTTGTCTCCGAAGGTCAGTCCCCAATTTCTCATTGTGTCTGAAACACATGTGCCTTTCCATAGAGTGTCCCTTGCAATTAACAGCAGAGCACTTCCTATAAAGCAAGCTTTTAAGAACAAGGGCAGGAAGAGTTTCATTTATTTCAGCTTTACCTGCCACCACATTTCATCAGGCTTCCATCGCCTGCATCCGGATAGCTGCCTTGACCTCCTAATGGTTTTCTCTGCCTGCAATGCCTTTCCTTTCCTCCCTCAGCCTCCCTTCCCCCACCCCTCCCCCTCCTACCTCCCCCTCCCACCTCCCCTTCCCTTTCCCCCTCCCCCTCCCCCATCCCTGCCCCATTCTAATCCGTCCTCTGCAGGCACATATTGATCATCCTACAATGAAGCGTTCATTATTTTCTTTTCCTGCCTAAAACCCTTCAGTGGCTCCCCATCACTAGGCAAGCTCTCTGCTCCTGCCAAACTTGTTTGCTGCTGCTGTAACATGTCCTTCTTCATCTTTCTTTTTGACCTCTCTCCCTCCCCTTGAATGATCTCGCTTTCCCAGATATCAGAATCCTGCCTACTCTTTAGGATTTAGCTTAAATCCTACTTCTTTCATGAAGTCTTTTTGGGAAACCCCAGAGGGAGTGAATCTTTCTCCCCTTTTGCTGATGCCTCATCACAATAATGCTGAGCATAATTTGTGTAGGGGCATGTGGCAGAAAAAGCAGAGGATTGGCAGTAGGAGACCAGACTAACCCAAACTGGATGTTTTGGACCTTGGGCAAGCCACTTGTCTTCTCTGGGCTTCAATTTCCCTGTTAAGATAATGAGGAGATTGGAGACAAAGATCTCTAAGTGACCTCACATGGTGTGTTTTTGCTAGTTTACGTTTCCTTAGAGATCTCATTTTCTATTCTGTGATTTTTTTTTTGTTTTAATCATGTGTCCTGTCAGTGTTGAACTATTACCCACCTTTCGAAGTGTCTTCTAGTTTAAAAATTCTTACATGCATTTGATTTGTCTTTATTACTCATATCGGAAAGGAGCTTCATTTTATGGTTGGAGCAATGAGGCCCAGGGAGCGCCTGCCTGAGGACAGGCAGAGCGGGGAATACAGCACAGCTCCCAGCCAGGGAGGGCCCTAGGATGCAGGACATTGCCGGGCATCGCTCAAAGTGAATGCTCACTAATTATCTGTCAATTGATTGGAAGTTGTAAGTCCCATCTTGCAAGACAACTCCTTTCTCCCTGGAAGGAGGAGCCCCTTGGAGTCCGTTGGTTAACGGGAAAAGTGCTTACTCTAAGAGGAAGGCGGGGCAGGCCGGAACAAGCTCTTGCTGGGAACCCGCATACTCGCATACTCCCTCACCCAGTGTTTCTGAACCCTTTCCTTCGCCGGGGAGAGGTAAGGGGGTTCAAGGATACTTGGAACCTGTCCCTTTGGCGAAGACACGTAGCCGCTTCAACCGCTCCGGGTTGATCCTGCGGAGTGGAGCGCCCCCGCCCCGCGTTTAAATCAGGCCTCCTCCGCTCTGCTAAGGGAGGGGGGAGCTGGGTGAGCCTTGCACACTAGTCTTCCTGGAGCTGCAGTCGAGGAGCCCCGCGCCCTCGGGAGCCTCTCGGCGGCTTCCCCTCGGCTGCGCTGGTGTGCAGACTCTCCCCGCCACCCCCACCCGCGGCTCGCCCTCGCTCCCTCCCTCCAGCCCGGCGGCCGGAGCGCGCACACCGGGGCTCCGGCACGTGGGCGCGCGGGAGGCGGCGGCCGCTGCTGCCGCTGCCGGAGCCCAAGCCCGAGCCGAGATCGCCCTCCATGCTGCGGGCTCTGCGGCCGCCTTCCGCTCAGCCTCTGGTCCAAGCCCAGCCCCGCGAGCCTGCGAAGCCGCGGAGGGGCGGAGGACGCGGAAAGGAGGAGGGGCGCGGCGGGCTGGGGCGAGCCGGGCTCTGAGCAAGGGGCGCCCGCAGCCGGGAGGAGGCAGCCGGGCTCTCTCGCTCGCTCTGCTCCAGCCGCTGCTGGGGGTTCCGGGCAGTGCGATGCCGCTACGCTCCTTCTAGGCGGCGGCGAGCGGAGGCTTCCCGCACCCGCTCGGCCCACGCCGGCTCCCATTCCGCGGTCGAATCCCGTGTCTATCCTGGAGGACGCGCCCGGCCGCTCGAGCCTGAGCGAGCGCGAAGTCCGAAGTCCGCTCCCAGCGCCGCCAACTTCCCCGGGAGCCCCTCTCCTCGCAGCAGCCTGCGCCAGCCCTGGGAGCGATGCGCCCCCAGCCGGGCGGCGCGCCCTCTGTCAACTTGCCACCCATGGGATCGACTGGCCTCGGCTGCCCCTCTTGGAGCGCGTAGTAGCCTTTCGCCGCGTGGCCGGGGAGAGGAGCGAGACACCGAGGCTTTTGGTGGATCCCGCGCGCGCCAGTCTGTTGGGGTCCCCTGCGGGGGCAGCGTCCATACCAGGGGTGAGTAGCCGGGTCGTGGCAGCGCCCTTTACCCCCAGCTAGAAGCTTGCAGGGATTGCAGAGAGACAGGAGAAAGTTAAGTCTCCTTGCACCTATCCTGGGATTTGGCAGCGAAACGCAACATTGGTTCCCCTAATCCATTTGCCTTTGGAGCTTCCCTGAATGCCTTCAATTCTAAACCAAGGAGGGAGACCCCTTCCACTTCCCAAGGGGAAAGGGAGCTCCCTAGAGCAGACCACTGACTATTCCCCACCATCGTGCTATTTGGGGCTTTTCAGCCGCCCGCGCGTTAAGCAGGCACCCAGCGTTAAGCGCTTGGAGATCCGCAGCCGCCTGGGTGCACTCGAAGATCCTGGGCAGCCCGGGGCCCCTAGGGGAGGCTAAGCGTGCTTCATTAAAGAGAAGCGACTGCTGGAATATTAAGGAAGCGTGTATGTGTGTGATTGGGAGCAGGAAAGGTAGCTGTAGGAGATGCGAGTGAAATTTATCTGTCGCTGACGGATGGTACCCTGGGTGCCCAGCTCCGCGGTATGGGTTTGAGGGCTCACGATCTAGGGCAGCCTGACAGAGTCCAACAGGTGGCCTGCGCGGGCTTCCTGTGGTCTGGCTCGGGGGAGGGGAACTGTTCCCTCCCCGGGGCCCAAGCTGTCGCTGCCGCTTCTAGGGTGCAACTGAACGTGGGTAAGGAAATGCGCTCTCTGCTCTCAGGCCTGATTTGGGGTGAGTGTGTAAGGCATCCAAATGCCTGCTGTCGGAAAACAGCGGCCTTATTGTGTGCCTGACTGAGGTTTCAACTTGCAGGCAACTGAGGGGCCATTCAGCCGGCGAGACGCGGACTTGGCTGGTCCTCAGATGCGAGCCCTGGCCTTCTTCGCGGTCCCTGGCGGAGGGGATTCCAGCTCCCTGGGCGGGCAGCGCGCCAAACCTCAGCATTTCGCTCTTCTGTACTCCACCACTGGGAGGGGGCGGTGCGGGAGCCTCAGGAGCAGTGGCCGAGTTCATTTTTCTTTACCTGCCTCCTGCACTGTTATCCTGAGACTCAGGCGAAGGGGTGAGGGCGGATGAGAAAGGTGTGTACAGGCGGTGCGAGCCCATAACTGTGGGGACAGGTCGAGTTTGAGAGCGGGACAGAAGGAGACTAGAGAGAGACAAAGTTCTGCACTCGCCCACGGTGATTCGAATTGGGAGAGGGCGTGGCTGTGCTTTGAAAAAGTTTCTTCTGAACTCACCATCCTTCGGTGATTTCGAGTGTGCAAAATACTCTAGGCCCCGAAAGTGGTGGCGCTCCAAAGTAACATCTTCCAAAGTCTGCTGAGTACCTTCTCCATCCCTCAGTTTGCCCATCTGTAGATTGGGGACAGTTACCTGCACTCGTGGCAGAAGCTCTGGTGTGGCTATAAAGGAGGGACTTAGAGGGGGTGTGGGGTTGGAAGGTGGAGGAGCAGCTCCCGGGGGTGAAGTGGGGAGGAGCTGTCTGGAAGCTGCATGCAAAGCAGACACTCAGTTTTTACTCAGATTTCCTGTTTTGGGGAGGTTAGTTGGCTTTGAGAAGATTGATGGAGCTTCTGGGGAGCTAAAGCTTTCTCAAAACCCCTTTAGCACAGCCAGGGGCACAGCGAGCTGTTTATACTATGGAAACGAAGTGATGGACACTCCAAAACACAAAAGAACTAGCTTAGCCCAGCAGCTTCTGCTCCAGGGGAGGCTCTGGGTACTAGAGCTGTTTGGCCTTGCTCTTTCCATTCTGTAATTGCGGCTGCATCTTTCTAGCCCCGACTGAGTTTCCCTCCCCAGGAGGGACCCTCCTCACTCTGGGGCCTCTGGCAGCAGATCACCAAGAACATGTAAGTACAGTGAGCCCCTTGACTTGTAGAGGGCGCTGGCTGACTTAGCATGGAGCACAGGCATGCCTGGCCAGAAGCGTGGCCCCTGGAGGCTTCTTGTTGGGAAGGGAGCCAGGAGTTGGGGTGTGAAGAGCAGGAATGGATAGGAGGTATTGTGTATTACAGAGAGACAGAAAGACAAAAGAGACAGACAGAAGTACAGAGTCAGAGAAGGAAGAAAAGGGGGAGAAGGAGTATCAGAGAGAGACACACAGGCAGAGGCAGAACAAGAGGGGAATCAGAGATACGCATATATACACAGGGAGAAGGAGAGAGGGACAGAGACAAATGAGAGAAGGAAAGCTATAGGGCAGAGGAGGCAAAGAATAAGATGAGAGAGGAGTGGAAGCGAGGGAAGGGAGGGAAATGCAATCTGAAGAAAAGACGAGTGTGAGAGAGTGTCTCTAAAGGGAAAGGGATGGGAGCAAGGGTGGAGGAGTCAGGTGGGGACGAGAGAAGGGTGGGGGAACAGAGGAAACCAGGAGGCTCCCGGTTTTTGTATATAATTTTTATAAACCATATGACCATTCTAAGGAAGTTGACATAATCCACATCTGTAAGTAGCCAGCCCTTGGTTAGTGTTTGTTTCTCTGGGAGTCGTGAATTATGCAGAAATTGGACACCCGCTTGGAACTCAGCTGCACTGGAGATGACAAGAATGTAAGAAGTTTAGATTCTGGGTAAATGCACAGATGCGCAAGTTCATTTGCCTTCACTGTTTTTTTCTGGGTAAACATAGGACTGGAGAACTGGGGGGAGGGCTTTTTCATTCACCGTATTTGCCAATGACTCGCTAACCGCTGTTGATGGGAGAATCTCCTGGGCAGCTTCTGAGAAAAGCACATTATTGGACCCACTCCTCTGGGAGTCTGATCCATAGGACAGGAATGTGCTGTGTTAATGAGTGCCCCATTGATTCTAAAGCAGGCCATCCCTAACCACACTTCGATGACATGGTATAGACGATATAACACCCGTCTCTGATTTGTTCCTATGCTCCTTCTAAGAGAAATAGTTTAACGCCTCCTTCTGGTATCCCATCCTCCCCAGAAAAGCTCATTTCTTGTGACTTCCTCTTGAAAAGGACAAGCCCAAGGATTGCTCAGCCAGGGTAACCATTCCATGAACCTTATTAATCACAGTAGCTCCAGGGGACAACAGACAGCTCTTCCGGTTGACCTTGTCAGGGGTGTCCACAACTAACAGGTATTGAGCACTCGGCAGGACATTGTCCTGGGCATTCTTTATACACTCTCTGCCTATTTAACACTCGCAAAAAACTATGCCACAGGCACAGTTATTATCATCTGCATTTTATAGTTGAGGAAACTGAGATTTAGAGAAATTACTTGTCCCAGAGAAATTACCTTAGTTGCCTGTGGTCAGGCAACTGGAAAGCAGCAGTGCTGAAATTTGATCCCAGGTCTGGTTGACTCCAGGGTCTAAGGTCCTGATTATATACCATGCTGGGTCCTAATCCTAACACTCCATTCTAGACTGATGGAGCCAGAGATCCTTGGAGATATTTCCCAAGCACTCTCTCTCCCCACTTTATCAACTAAGAAAAATGAAAAGTGGCTGAAGAAACTGGGAATTGACTTGCCAGAGATCCTACAACCAGTAGGTGCCAGAACTGGGACCAGTGCCCTGATATCTTGAATCTTAGTCCAGCCTTCTCCCCACCGCACCAGTGGTTATCATGTCTGGCTGATCATCAAGGTTACATGAGCATCTTAGTCAAAACACAAGTTCCTGGACCCCACTAGAGGCTTACTGAATCCAAACCGTGGGGCAAAGAGCCCAGAAATCTGTATTTTTAGTCTATGCCCCAAGTCTGCATCTGCACGTTACCATTTGCACCAGTTATTCTGTAGCTTCTGGCATCTGACGCCATGGATCCCTTTCAAAGAGCTTCAAGAGAAGAACTCTCAGCCCCTCCTGCTTCCAGCAAAACAAACACACAAAATGTAGTGTACTCTCTGTCTGCTGCAGCCCACGCTGATGGACCATGGGCAAGGAAACAAGCTGGCCAAACTAGAGGGAACTTGGAAAGCTCTCTGAGGGGTGTTGCAATCACATTGAGGTTGGTTATATTCGGCTTTTCCCGTGCCAGGTTGGAAAGCATTTAAGGAAACATCAAATGCTCCTTCAATGCATCAGTGTTGGTATTTGTACTAATACTTGACACAAAATGACACCATGAGCCGGTCCAATATTCTGTGGTGTCAGAAATGTCAGGCTCTGTCTCCCAATTTAGCGAATCTAGCTGTGGTGGAGGATCGAGCCTTTCTCTCCTTCATTATTATGCTTTTGACTCCCTCAGCATATGTCAGTGCCTCCTTCTGTAGGTGCAAAGGAGCCATCACCCACACTCTGTCTCTTTCTGGCCCGCTTAAATTGTTTTCTCGGTGACCTCAACATCTTTTCCCTTCTATTTCATTGAAAAGTGGCCAAAGGTGCCAGACATCTTGTCCAGCAAAGTGTTTTGTCATCTTTCCCTTTTCAGATCCAAATTTATTTTCTGAATCTGTTGCTTTTAACCCCAACCTCTTACTCAAGGATGATAGTTGAGCCTTAGGTAGCTTTGATAAGCAACTGTCTGATAACGTGTGTTTTCAATCACCACGATCATTTGTGAATAGAACACAAACCAAGGAATAATTTACATTTACAATGTCTGCCTCTTTAATATGCTGGGAATTTTTTGCCCTTCCAGCAGTGAAAATCTACTTTTCTGGCATGGCTGGCAGTGGAGAAGTGGAAGGTGGAAAGAAAGATTCTCAGTGGTTAAGACCAGTGCTCTGAATGTGGACAGCCTAGAGGTCAAGGCTTACCTCCACCTTGCTGCCTAGTATAACCTTAGTCTGGTTATTGAACTGCCCCAAGTGTCCATGTCTTCCCCTGGACATTGAAGAGAATATCAGGATGCCCCTCTGTGGATGCTGCCAGGACTTACTTTGGTCAGTGCGTGAAGTGCCGAGCATAGCATCTGGCATGTGGTAACGACTCACCCATTAGCTAGGATTTGTGAAACACTTGTCATTTGCCAGGCTCCCTTTACCAAGGATAAAACTGCTGCCACGGAGGTTAAGCATCTTGCCCAGGTCACCCATATGCTAAGTAACAGACCGAAGCTTGAAATCCAGGTCTGTCCTTTTAAACTCCCCCCGACTCTTACTGTTGCATTGGTATAAGTCACTGTTCCTTCCCTACACCCTAAGACAGAGTGTTGCATATGAAACATATTCTGGTTTGTGTTTTAATTGAACCTGTTACTAGAGTGTCAAATAGAACCATTCTCCTTGGGGATCTTTTGAAATTTGGGGGGTAACTTTTAGGTGGCTAAGTCACCTCCAAGTGTTTCCTTTTGCTTTTCCAGCAATTGCGGAGAGTTTTCATGGATCCATCCCCTGCTGCTTTTGCTTGGTTAACTTCTACCTGTTTTTAAGGTCTCAGCCTAGATACTGTTTCTTTGGGAAAATCTCCCTTGACTCTTCAAGGGCTGAGTTAGATGTCTTTATAATGTTCCTCTACTTAAATTGTAGAATGTGTCCATTTACTTCCCTATATCTGCTACTCAGTCTCCATATGCTTCTTGAGATCGGGGACCTGGTCTTAACTGAAGTTGTATCTCCAGTGCCGAGGACAGTGCATGACATATGGGAAACCCACAATATACTTTTGAATGGCCACTGGAAACTTTGAGCTAATTCTAGGTGGCCCAGAAAAAGTGGTCGCTGTCCTTAAACTCTAAAAGAAAAACATTCAAACATTGCAGTTGAAAACCACGTGGTATAATGTGTCCCCAGAGGCATCAGTTCTTCTGAAGGTCGAGGCGTGTAATGATATCAGTAGTTGTTGATTAACTACGCTAGTAGCTTTGGGCAAGTTCCATTGTGATGTTGCTTAAGATGGAATTAGAAGAGACATTCTGATTTATAAGTTAATGTGATTTTATCTGTACATTTAATTAGTTTCTCAGAAAGAAACTTTTGTTTCTCAGCCCAAAAGTTTTAAAAATTAATAGGCTTCTGGAATTAGAACTAAGGTTAGAGATAATCTAGTTCTACCAGCTTGTATGAGAGGTGAGAAAATTGAGGCTCAGAGAAGGAAAGAGACTTGCCCGAGGTCACCCAGCAAGTTAGTGCCAGAGACGATGAGAGGGCCAGAGGTTTCTGGCTGCTGGCCTGGCACTCTTAATGCACAGCTGAGAGTGATTAACACATCCGTGGTGAGCTACGTGTTTGCTTTGAAGGCATGCTTGCAAGCCTTCTGCATGTACACAGCCTGGACACTGTAAAATTCCAGGACAAAGCTCCTGCTGAAAAGGAGGGAAGCAGGACTGAAATGATTTGCTGATAGGGCAAACCCCAAGTGTCAGAGAAGTTTGTGGGAGAGCATCTTGGCAGGTCCTATGTTGTCAAGGTCTACTTTTCAAACAAGGAAATGTGGCTTGACAGGGATCTTCATTTGATGTTCTTGACTGTGATATTTCAAGGAGATTTAGACATATATGGAAGTTCACTGCCAAGCCCCTGGCCCAGGGCTGTTGGCAAAGTAGTGGTTCAGATCATGCTCCCCTTTCTTCTTAACACTTTTTCTAGATAAGAAGCAGTCACCTTGGAACCCTGCTCTCTACCTCTGGGGTGCCTTGGAGTCTGACTAAATGGACCAGCCTAAAGACATCCTCAGACACAGAAACATGTGCAATGTACTCTGACATTGTTAACTCACAGATCTTTATCGCATGGTGTCAATATTATGGAGACAGTAAGACACAGATCATTGGTGCGATATATTGTGGATGATCCCTTGGAAACATTATAATCAGTGCTGACAAGGCAGCAGAAATATCTCAGCACAGCACCTTCCCTGCATCCCAAAAGGCTTGCCAAACCAACCCAAAGTAACAAGACTGTGATTATTTAAGGAGAGAAGGCACAGATAAGAATTCTCTTTGCGCCCCCCCCACAATCAGTCTGAGATTATTGGTGCTATTATTCATTTGGTGTTCAAGGGTTGGATGCAAGGGACAGGCACCCCTCTCTGTACCCCTACCACCAGAACAAATTGCCCCCTTCCCTAGACTGTCTGGGTACCTAAAATTTCTCCATTAAAGAGTAATTCCTTTGGGCTTCAAATAATTTGGAGTTTTTTATAGTCCTCTACTAAAATACAAAACTTCCTGAGTAGGATATCATCTAACTACTTTAGCTGTCTAGACCTAACATCTCATCCCATACTTCTCACCTTATGGAGACATTTTGACAGGCATCAAGGATAACTACTACCAGGCCCAGCACCACCACACCACCTACTACAGCTTCTACTGCTACTATTAATATTGCCATTTACTGAGGACCTACTATTGCCAACATGGTCCTAAGTTGTCTGTATCTGTTTTCTCATCTCGTACGCCCGGTGACGCAATGTAGCTATGGATAGGGGAATTATGATATTACCATACAGGCCACAAATATGCTGAAAGTTGGGGCAGGATAAACCCAGAATAGAAAAAAATGAGTGTTAGTCTGAGCAGGAAAATATTGAGAAGCAATGCAAAAGGGCAGGAGGAAAGGTGACATCGCCTTCCTTTTTCCTCTTCCCAGATCTCCGGGTGTCCCAGTAAGAGCTTTAGAGAAAATCAAGGAAACTGAGTCTTGGAATGTTAACTTGCACCAAATTCTCACTGCAGAGCAGGGCTTTGAATCCAGACTTTTCTTATTTTCAAACTTCACTAGGTAATGCTGTCTCCAGTTGACTTATAAAACTCTGAGCCTGAAAGGAGCTTAGAGACTATCTTGTCCTGTGGCTTTCAAATGACTGTAATGTACATTAAGAAACATATTTTACATCCTTACCTAGTACATATCCACTCACACAACTGACACACAATTTAAAAAAAATACTTACTCTTACTGTGGGTCATTTACTGGTTTCCTATTCTCCTGTATTCTCTTACTCACTGTACACATGTCCACATATAGACACAACATATTCACCCACATACCTGAAACAAAAGTCTCAGAAAAAATATTTACCCCTACCATGGGGGGTATACTCTCATATTTTCCATTTTATTATAGTTCATTTTTAAAAAATGTATGCTATGACCCACAAAACTTATTTCATGACTCTAATAGGTCTAATGGGTCACAATCTGAAAAACACTTATCCAATCTGCTACTGTAGACTTTTGAAGGTGGAGAAAGTGAGGCTTGGGGAGTTGAAGCCACTTCCCTTGTCCAAGATGCCATGACAGGCTAGTGGCAGAGCCAGCATTCGACCCAGGCTGCTGATGGCCACTCACGCCTATGAGTAAGAGCCTCTTTGATTGTGGACGCTGGGCATTATTGAGCTTCCCTGTGACAGCAGATTGTTGCCATTGATTGCTCGCAATCTCTGCCTTTTGACTTGACCTTGACGTAGAATTTTTTTTGTGGGATTTGAGTGACGGAGTTGATGTGTGATGTACGGGTTTGGCGGAGGGCCTCTACAGACTTATCGATCAAATGATTAGGGATAAGATCCTGGAAGATGGAAGAAGCATTGATGCCACCTTGGGTGACCTTTCTCCCTCTTGCTCTCTCTCTCTGGGCCACTTCCCCTTTTACAGCCCAGAGGGCATTACTCTTAACACATTAGCGCAAGTGCCAAGTGAGAGCTTGGTTTTGTCGTACTTGGTGTACAAAGAACCCTTTCTAGAAACTCTGATAACTACTGGGACTGGGGGCAGAATTTTTAAAAATGGTAAATTTTAGTTTTTTTGACACTACACATTAATGGTAAAAAGCTAAACAGTACAAACTGGTAAAAAGTAAGCATTCTCCTATCCCTGATCCCAGTCGCCCTTCCTGGTACCACCATGTTGCCAGGGTCTTCTGCATTTTCCCTACAATATATGGGGACAAAAAGCACACATTTTTTTTCTCTTCCCCACAAATGACAGCATATGATATATTTTGTTTTTTCAATTTTAATTGGCACATCTTAGGGATAGTTACCATAAGTTTATATTGAGCTGTGTCTTTATTTTTCTGAGCTGTGTAATGTGCCAGTATATGGAAGTGCTGGGATTTATTTAGCTGTGGTCATGTGTAGTGATTAAGAACCTAAACTCTGGAGCCAATCTGCCTCTATGTGTGTGTGTGTGAGAGAGAGAGAGAGAGAAGGAAAGAGAGAGAGAAAGAGAGATCAGAAAAAGTGGGCCAGGGAAGGCCTCACTGAATTGAGCTGAATTTGTGCATGCTTTCAAGAATTCAATTTTTACTATTGTATGAACTATTTTCCTACCACGAAAATGCCAACGATTATTTGTCGTGGATCTTTTGTCTTTGGGAGCCTGGGAAGATAGGGGTCAAGTGAAGGCAATGCTTCCTATCCTTGAAGAATCTGGAGGGAGCATTTACTTACCCCAAACAGGTTGAGAATGATAAACAATTGTGTGTTATTGAGGCTTAAGCTGGATGCTAGAAGTTCATTCCATGCAGAAGGAAGAGCAAGTACAAAGGACCTGAGGTGGGACTGTGAGTTTCACATTTAAGAACCAGCAAGGAAGCTATGGTGCTTGAAGAAGAGGAAGATAGTAGAGCATGTTGATTCCTAGGAAAGGGCTGCTTTAAGGCCAATGTATAGGCATGTAATACAGATAAAATATTTCATCTAAGCTGCCTCAGCCAGGGTTCTGTAAAAGTTTAAAGAAGGCTATATGGCTATTTCTAGATTACAAGAAAATAGATTTTCCTTTACAGACTTCAGGATTTTTCAATGAAACTCTCTTGCCTATAATGCTGGTGAGTTTGGCTAGTTGAACTCACTAGTTTGGCTAGTGTAAGAATAACAGAAGAGTCTGAGGCAGCTCCATCCTGATTGGTGGGCAGAGAACTCAGTGAAATTTCTGAAAGAAACATTTTAAATTATCATCTAGGAAATTCCATACCAGCCAAACTAGGGAGGAAATTTTCCTTTGCGTTCAAAGTTATAGGTTTTTATAGTTTTAAAATCAGTTGTTTTGGTGGAAGTGGAATGGAGTTAAACAGCAAAGAGAATTAATTCCAGCCAATTCTGCCCTCCCCACTCTACCTTAATGAAGTTGTGTGATTGCCCCAGTGTTACCTTGACCAGCTCAAAGAGAAAAATAAAGGGAGGCTGTATCAAAATGCTTGGAATGTATTAATACATTTTTATTGAATGACACATGTTTTTTGGGGGGAAGACTGGCTCTGAGCAAACATCCATTGCCAATCCTCCTCTTTTTGCAGAGGAAAATTAGCCCTGAGCTAACATATGTGCCTGTCTTCCTGTATTTTGTATATGGGACACTACCACAGCATGGCTTGATGAGCAGTGCGTAGGTCCACACCTGGGATCCGAACCTGCGAACCCCAGGCCACTGAAGCTGATCATGCGAGCTTAACCACTACGCCGCCGGGCTGGCCCCATGACATGTACCTTTAATAACAAAGCAGAAGTATCTCTTAACTCCTAGCAAGATTTATACATCACAGTAAAGAGTGTTGTAGAAACACTTGCTTTTGAGAAGATATTTATATTGGATGTTTTCTGTGCATTTATTTCTGTTTGGAAAAAAAGAGCAATGAAAAGCATTATCAGTCTGGGTGGTTCTTTTTCAGATGCAAAATCAGTCAAACTGAAATCCTTTTTGTACTCAAATTGGGCCTGCCAGCTTTAAAAGAGGGCAGTCAGGATAATGTGATAAACTAGCCCATGCTTTCAATCCTAGCTCATCCAGGCTGCGCCAGAATTGACATTTTCATACAGTATAGGTTGAAGCTCTGATTACAAATCAGTCCTGAGGAGGTAGACTCTTTGTAATTTTATTCACTAAGGGATTGTGCTTGTATCATTAGGTCTGTTTTGGTTTTGAAACCTGGAAGAGGAAATATATCTCTGGTTCCCAACTCTTATATAAGAATGTGATAGGGAGAGAGATTCGTACACAAACAAATGCGGTTAATTATATGCAAATTAAGAGTTTCATCTTCCTTCAAGGCAGTGATGATAGCATTTCTCCTCCCACTTCCTCCTCGAAGTTTTGCAAAAACAGTCTAAATTTTAGTTTTAAGAGGGGTGTTGAGTATCTATATTTCTCATCATTGATTTACTTGTTATAAATGGATGAATTATTTTGGAGAAGAGATCTGTAATTGTATCTCTTTTGGGCTTGTTTTCAAGTATTCTATTTTTAATTCAATTGTATGAACTCTTATACACAATGAAATTACCAACAATTATTTTTCGGTCAAGGATCTGTTGTCCTTGGGGTCTTGGGAGGATAGAAGACAAGTAAAGACAATGCTTTCTGTCCTTGGAAGACCTAGAGACAGCATGTACTTACCCAGAGCAGATTGAGAGTGATAAACTTTTGCATGTAATTAAGACTTAAACTGGATGCTGCACACAATGAATCCACTAGGATTCAGAGAAGGAAGTGATCAGCTTGGAGCAACATAATTGGGTGACATTTCCAACCTGTCATCAGAAAACCACTGTATAAGAAAATAATGAACAGTTTTAAATGATCCTGATTACATCAACTGAATTCTTACAATAAATTAAAAATAATTATTTCATACTTTCACTTGGTGGACTACCCCAAAGGGTTCATGTGCTATGAGTACCTAGATCATGGATAAACCTAGGTTTCAATGCATTGCTAGGCTTGGAGCAAGTAAGGGAAACCTTTAGCCCTCCATGTACCTAACCACCACCCCAAAAGAAAACAAAACAAACCTTGAACTGAAACCCAAATGAGAAGTACCGTGAAAGGAGCAAGTGAAAAGACTAAAATTGTTCTGAGTGCAAATACCCATATAGCTCTGTATCTGAGGATCAGCTTTGAATAAGCCGGTTGTAAACCAGACTGCACAGGAGCTGAACCTGACTCCTGCGTGAAATCAGGACCCGGAAGGGGACCAAGCGGTCGTAGGTTGGTAGTCTCCCTTGGCTTCCAGCAAAAGCAACCACAGATCCTCTTTAGAGGAAAGCATAAAGTGAAGAGATAAGCCACAAACTGAAAAGGATTTTTTTTTTGTGGCAGTACGTGTAAATGATGAAAAAGTAGTGACTAGAATAAACAAAAACCTACTACAAAAGAATAAGAAAAAGATAACCTAATGGAAAATGGGCAAAGGGCTTTAACAGGAGCTAAACTGAAAATGAAAAACATATGACCAGTAAACATATGAAAAGTTGCACAACCTTTTTAGTAATTGGGGAAACGTGAAATGAGACATCAATGAGATATCATTTATATTTACTAGATTAGAACAGATTAAGAAGCTGAAAATATAAAGTGTTGGAGAAAACTTGAATACACTGCTTTGGGGAGTGCAAATTGGCGATCCTTTTGGAATATAGTTTGGCGTTTTCTTGTCAAGTTAAACATCGGCTTGTTCTAAGACCCAGCAATTCCACTCCTATGTATATATCCTCCAGCTACTCTTGCACATGTGCTGCAGTTGACACGTGACAGAATATTCGTAAAAACATTGTTTATAGGGCCCGGACCAGTGGTGTAACAGTTAAGTTCATGCTTCAGCGGCCCGGGGTTCTTGGGTTCGGATCCCAGGCACGAACCTACACATCATTTATCAAGCCATGCTGTGGCAGGTGTCCTGCATATAAAGTAGAGGAGGATGGGCACGGGTGTTAGCTCAGGGCCAATCCTCCTCAGTAAAAGGAGGAGGATTAGCAATGGTTGATAGCTCAGGGCTAATCTTCCTCACACACACACACACAAAACCTTTGTTTATAATAGCAAGAAAATGGAAATAACCAAAATGTCCGTTGTTAGGAGAGTGAATAAATACGTTGTAGAATATTTATGCAACGGATTATATGGCAGAGAAAATGGGTGAGTTGTGACTATGTACACTAACCTAGAGATGAATGTTAGGATCAAAACGTTGACTAACAAATAGATTATTTATGGTATATTATTTATTATAACATTTTTGCATTATGCTCAAAAACAAGCAACACTAAACTTTTTTGTTTATATTAATATAATGTATGTATATAAATTTGAAGGAAAGAAATGTAAACAAAGTTGAGGGTGATGGATGATAGTAGTTTCTTCTTGAGGGCATGCGGAAGGATGGAATAGGAGAGGAGCATAGTGAGCGCGGGGATTGCCTGACTTTCGGAAGCAGAGGTTTTGGGGATTTGGCTGCCCTTTACCTGTGGAAGTGTGGTTACTGGAATTGACTGGCTGACTTTCAGAAGGAGGGCCCCTCACCGATTAGCTGTTAGAAGCTTGTGTACTGGTGCAAAACTGCCTTTGATCGATTTATGTGGGTTTAAAACTAGTTCCTGTGACAATGGCTGCAGAATAATCAGTCTTTTACTTGGAGGGTAGGGACCTTTTATTCTCACTCATGAAATGTCTTCTTATTTCCACTTGAAAGGTGAAATGGTTAACTATTTGCTCAAGAGTTGCCAGCCACAAAGTGGTAGTTGGGATTTGAACCTCAACGTTCTGGCCTCGCAGTCTACCATTAACATAAGGTAGTTATATTTGCATTATAACACTCATCATATTCCATGTTATAAAGTTGTAAGATTATAATAAGAGAATTTTTATTGAAAGTCTGAGAGTTTTCCCCTAGCTTACTGGTGCTACTCCCCACTTCTCTGTCTTGGTAAAATGGCACCAGTTGTGCAAACCAGAAACCCAGAGTTTTCCTTGCTATTTCTATTTATTTCACCCTATCTCCAATCAACCAGTGTCTTACATTCCTAAACAACTTTACAGCCTGACCATTAGTCTTGGTCTCCACATGGTTGCCAGAAGAAACTTTAAAAAAGGCAGATCTGATCCTGTCACTTTTGGCCATGTTAAAATTATACTGTTATTTTCATCTTAGGTTAAGAATCATGTCCTTTCTCCACCCCTCCACCTTATCTCACTCTACTCTCCACCTCTCACTGGTCATGCTGACCTTTGTCTCTCATTCCTTCTGGCCACAGGACCTTTCCATGTGCTTTGGATTTGAAGTTTGAACCATCTGACTATATCACCAGCTACCCTCCCTTGTTATGGTCATCCACAACCCCCCAGGTCATGACTGTAAAATTCTTGAAGATTTTAGCTCCTGGTCAGCTCTTTGTTTCCTCAAAACTACTCTGGTCATAATTCTCGATGGTTACAATCTCTGTGTAGATAATTTCCCCATTATCCTGGTCAGTTCCTTGAATCCTCCTCCTTCAGTGATCTTGTTCTCTATCCTACCTAATCTGACTACTACCCTAGACATATCCTAAGCTTAAGGTTCTCAAATTTTGGCATGCCTCAGAATCTCCTCGAGTGCTTTTTAAAATACAGAGTGCCGGGCCCCACCTCCAGAGTTCTGACTCAGCAGGTCTGGGGTGGAGCTGGAGAATTTGCATTTCTAACAAGTTCAGAGTGGTGCTGATGCTGCAGATCTGGGGACCAAGCTTTGAGAAACACTGTGCTACATCTTGTCCTCTGCAACAACTGCACCACCTCCATGATCTGAATTTCAAGTATCTCGCTCTCTAACTGCTATATTTTAACTCTTTAGCTCACTCTCTTATTTCTTTTAGTAATCTCACTCTAGGTGATTCTTTGACAACCCCTATATCTAATCGGATGTAAGAAAATGGAGAGTTTTGTAATTACCCAATGCATGTGAGGTATGCAGCAATTAGGACGAGTCATTCATGAGTGTTATTTTCTCTGTGTCAAGTTTGTTACTTGAAATTTCTGGAAATTGCCACAGTGTCCTACCTTCCTTTTCCCATATGTATTAGTCTAACTTAAATAAAATGGAATTGTTGATCTTTTGTAGGTGAAGCGTTATAAAGTAGTTATAAACTATATTAAATTAATAAACTTGATTCAATTCAGGGATAAAGTGTTAAACATACACCCCCATATAGACAATTCACTGCTGGATTTTCATTATTTTCATCAGACCTTATATAATTTCATCTCTATATTCTTTGAAAATATAGGTATTTCAAATATTTATCAAGTGTTTTTGGGAAAATACTTGAAGCCATATCATTCTATCCTTGAAATGAATGAATGAACCATCCTGTGTGTTTTCATGATAATACCTTACCTTTATAAGTGTTTCAGTGTTGTTTGCAGAAATGATTTCTCATCATCCTTAATTGCAACCCTGTAAAATTATTGGAAAAAACATTGTTCCTCTTTTAGTAAAAAGAGGACCAGAGAACTCAAGCAGCGTGTTCAAGGACACAAACTCAGTCAAGTTGGACTCATATATGGAATTTTGGCCTCAAAACCCAGAGTTCTTCTCCTTTGGGTTAGAGAATCTTGATGGTTGAAGAAACCCCAGAGATCACTTAATTTAGTAGATATGGAAACACGTGGTATCCGCCATCGAGCATGGTGGAGACTGTCTAACTCAGACTCCAGCTGATTGTCATTTTATGGCTATGAGTATTGCCATAATTTCTGATTTTCGAGGGAAGCTGAAAATAGGGAGTTTTAGTGATATCTTGCAAATTTGAAAATATTTACACTTGATGCAGATTAGAAGGAAAACACTATGTAGGCCAAGTTTAACATGTCTGATTTGCCTGTGGGTGTTAACTTGAAACCTGTAATCTAAAATTATATTGCAGGTGGTAGGCATTCCTTCTATAACAGTCCTAGAATCTGATAGTTTGGACTTTGCTTAAACATTTCCAGCGATGTAGAACTTCCTGTAACTTCGTGTGGTTGGTTCTATTGTTGGTCATCTCATTGTTCTTAGATTACTTATCCTGAGCTCCTTCATCCTGCTTATATCCTGAGTCTATTCATGATTCCACAGAGAATCTTTTCAAACATTTTAAGAGCATCCTTTTCTTTCTCAACTCTCTCCCCACCCTGCCCCACACCACCAGTGCTCTTTACAGGCTAAACATTCATAGTCTTTCAACTATTCATCCTAAGCATAGTTTTTAGAGCCTTTATAATCCTAGCTACCTTCTTCTGCATGTGCTCTAAATCTATTAAATTTCTGCTAATTAAAGTAGCACATAAGTATTCCATGACAGCACCTCTTGTCCAACCAATAAAATTACATTTTATTAAAAATTTTTTTTTATTGAGATATAATTGACATATCAGATTATATTAGTTTCAGGTGTACAAAATGATTTGATTTGATTTACTGTTACTCAGAGACAGGTAGATAGATTTTCAACACATTTTGGCTATGTTTGGAATAATGGGACACAAAATGTAGTCTCTGTTGCAAACTATCACAAGTGTTAAAAGTGGCCCAAGCTAATGAAAGTCAAGAGGCATATGGGACCATCCATTGAGAAAGACTTGCCGTACTTCTCAAGACCTCATGAACAGAGAAAACAAATAGCAGTTCTGAAGAAAAGTCTTATATTTTAAAAGATTTGTGAATTATGGACATGACTTGTGATAGAACAGTCTTCACAAGGGCAAGAGTTTGTGTGGGCTGCGATAGATTCTAGACTGTACAGTCTAGAGTCTAGAGTAAAGAACTATAGGGATGTTTTGATTAAATATTTGTGAATGATTCTCCTAGATAATACTGGAAGGCCAACTAGTTAATGATGAGAGCTGTAGTTTATTAGAAACCAACTATGTGCCAAACACTATAATAGAATATAGATGAATGTGAGAATGCATGTGGAATACTTAGCACAGTATTAGCAGTTAATGATTCAAATACATGATAAATGTTATTATCATTGTTATTAGCATTATTATTACATTTAATATGTTATTTAGTCCTTATTACTCCTTGAGAGGTAATTATTGTTGCCATTTTATAGAGGAGAAAACTAAGCCTTAGAGAGGTTAAGTTCTGGGATCACACAGCTAGCAAGCATCAGAGTGTGGAGACTTATCGAACACTAAAACAGCATGTTACTTCTCTCTCCTGCTTCTTTCTCCCTTGCAATCTAACATGAGCTTGGCATCGAGGGATAACCTTTCATTCTCTCTGAAGAATTGTCAAATTATTTCTCTGTCTTATGATTAGGCGATGGATTTAATTTTGAACTCAGATGCATAAATACATGTTTATCCTTGTCAAACATGTATTTATGGTATTGGCCCTAGATTCTAGTCTATTTGGATCATTTTGAAACTCAAGAATTTCATTCAGTGTATTAAACTTGTGACACTCACACATTTGACAAGCATGACTGACTTCTAGGACATTTTCCTAGTTTTTGACTAAAAGGTATTCAAAGGAGGCACAAAAAAGGGGGAAGCAGCAAAACAGAGCCTTGGGGGGCACTTCAAGAGATCTGTTCATTCCTTTAATGTCCCCAATTTTGTATTAGTCATGAATTGAAGTTCTTTATATATGGTGGCTCACCCTGGTTATGCCTTTACTATCTTAATCTTATAATCTCTTTCATGTTTTTTCCATCTTGTTCCAAAGGTTATCAAGAAATATTTTGGCAAATTCGTTACCAAAACCTATATATTTTATAATTATGGGATTTTATCACTCTTCAAGACTAGTAAGCTTATTTAAAATTCAGGTGAATTTGGTATGAATTATTTTTGTTGAACTCATAATGACTTTAGTTATCACTGCTTTCCAATCTTGATTCATTCTTGTTGGTTTGAGATACATAACATTAAGTTTCTAAAATGATTTCCACTTTTAAACTAACTTTGGGGAGGAGAAGAGTTCTAGGAACCTAAAAAAGCAAGTTATGAAGCAAACCATAATTGTTACAGTTAGAATCTGGGCTCTTGTAACAGTTTTATATAATCAAATGCCTTTAAAATGAATGTACAGATGTATTGCAAATAGAAAAGATACTTTTTACATGATTTAGATTAAATAATAGTTTTGATGTGGGAGGATTATTCTGAGAGTATACAGAAAGTTCATGCATTACTCATTCCTTTGCATCTTGTCCTCCCATAGGGCAGAGAGTTTAATCAGACAGAGACCAGAGCTGACATATTACACATACAATTTTCCTATATTTGCTGGATAATAAAGGAAACTGCCTTGGAGATATGCATGAAAGTCTGCCTTTAATTTAGGAGGAAAAAAAATAACATATTTGTCCCTTTTAATTAGTGTGTGAAGAACTGTATTTCTCTTAAGATTCCCTTTCTAGTCTATATTTATAGAACAGCATCTTAAAATGACAGTTTTCTTCAAGAATGAGAACTTGCTTCATACTTTATAGAATAGATTTGTAGGAGATATTGCACTTAAAAATTTGTGTACACTTAGGGATCTTTCTCTATGTCACAGCAAACACTGAGGGGCTCGTGGGCTAGTCGTGGCCCATGATCAAAGTTACATGAGAGTCCGAGCCTCGGATTGAGTGCAGGTGTTTGAATGAAACCCGATTGCTGTTCAGGTGGGGGGTGTGCTCACGCCACGGGTTCCCAACAGCTTTTACTCCTCCCAGCTGCTGTGTATATTTGCTGCCCCTGACCGACCTCTGCAACATTTGGATTTGTAACTCCTGGGGTAAAAGGAAGAAGGGTAATCTTGTAACAGTGTAAAAATCTTAGATGAGATGATCACACCTCTGTGGAATAACTAATAAACTGCTTAGGTGCTATATTTAGGATTTATCTTTTTTCTTTTGACCGAATGTGATTCTTTGATTATTTTGCATCTGCTTAGCACCTTTGTGTATAAATAGAAGTACAAAGTGTTTTGATTAAATCTACACAAAATTAAATAATGGATACACTTATTTGCAATGACAATAAGAAATTATTATAGGGCACAGTTTTAGGAAAGTGGATGGTAAAACTACTTGCCAACGGGAGTTCTACATTTCTGAGTTTGACAAGTTATCAATGGATATGAGTACACCTGTTTTTTACACTCTTTGATCTGTGTACATGAGCACCCTGACAGCATCTGTCTCAAAGTTACCATGTAATTTTGAAATGATTATATTTGTTTGTGGTACAGATTTGATATCAAGGCTCTAAAATAAAAAAAAAAAATTCTTTTGCTCAAGCAAACCAAGGTTCAACCCTCTTTCATGTTACATTTTTAACTCAGTGCCACCTTTTAAGGCCTTATTAATTTTATTTTGTAGCCAGATCGTCCAGAGCAATCTGGGATAATGCAAAGTACTTTGAAGTCAAACCTATGGCCAGCCATTTGAACGTGGGCAAATCACATAATGTTTCTAAGACTTTCTTTTCTTTTTTTTGGAGGAAGAAGATTGGCCGTGAGCTTACATCTGTTGCCAATCTTCCTCCTTTTTTGCTGTTTTTTTCTCTCCCCAAAGCCCCAGTAGGTAGTTGTATGTCATAGTTGCGCATCCTTCTAGTTGCTCCACGTGGGAGGCTGCCTCAGCATGGCTTGATGAGTGGTGTGTTGGTCTGCACCCAGGATCTGAACCAGCGAACCCCGGGCTGCCGAAGCAGAGTGCGCGAACTTAAATGCTATGCCACCGGGCCGGCCATAAGACTTTGTTTTCTATATGCTTAATGAGACTAGTGGCCTTCCCTACTGAGATTTGATAAAAATTAAATGAGATAACGCATGTAATATCTGTAGTAATAATAACAACAGTTATTTAAACAGCATTTACTAGTAAGCACTGTTCCAAGAAGAAATTGATCGTACACCAACACGAGACATGCTGATCTTATAGAAGACTGGCATACAAAAGTAGGAAAGAAAGTGGAATCAAAAGTTGTTGGAGGGGCCAGCCCCGTGGCCTAGTGGTTAAGTTCGGCATGTTCCGCTTTGGTGGTCCAGGTTCGGTTCCCAGGCATGGACCTACACCATTCGTCAGCAGCTGTGCTGTGGTGGCGACCCACATACAAAATAGAGGAAGATTGGCACAGGTGTTAGCTCGGGGTGAATCTTCCTCACCAAAAAGAAACAGAAAGTCACTGGAAAATTTGGACAAGGGGTCAGAGATGAAGCAGGAGACCGGCTTGTGAGCTTCTGCGAAGCCAACAATCTGTCCATCACAAATACATGCTTTAAGCAACCAAATGGACAACTGTATACATGGACATCACCAGAGAGCCAATAGGGAAATCAAGTAAACTACATAACTATAAGCAGGAGATGGAGAAGCTGTATTCTCTCTGCCAAAATAAGAGCAGGAGCAGACTGTGGTCCTGACCACGAATTGTTAGGATCAAATATCAGAGTAAAGCTGGAGAAGAGCACTGAAAGGATCGTAGTGCCAAATTATAATGTAAACAGCATTCCTGACGAATTTCAAGTCCGTCTAAAAACAGATTCGCATTGTTAAACTTAACTGACCGAGAACCAGAAGAACTGTGGACTGAAACCAGAAATATTGTTAAGAAAGAATGCGAAAAGAATACCTGAAGTAAAAAGAAAAGGAAAGTCAAAATAAATGACTGAAGAAACACTAAAAATTGTTAAGGACAGAGAAGCAAAGGTAAAAGGTGACAAAAGTAGGGTTAGAATCCTGAACGCGGGTTTTCAGCAACTGTCACATAGAGATAAAGAGAACTATTATGATGGCCAATGCAAAGACATAGAAGAAAACAACAGAAAAGGAAGAACAAGAGATCTCTTCCAGAAGAGTCAAGAAATCAAAGGGAATTTTAAAGCTAGATTAGGAATGCTGAACGACCACCAGGGAAGCACACTATCTAATCAGAAGGAAAGGAAGGGAACGTGGAAACTGTATACTGAAGACCTATACAGAGAAGACAAAAAGATGACACATTCCTTTGAAGAAAATTCCAGTGGGGTAAAACCCATAGTTTTAGAAAGTGAAGTGAAAGCTGCCCTGGAAATTCTGGGAAGAAATAAGTCACCAGGGGTAGATGGGATATCGATATAATTATTTCAAGCCACAGAGACTGAATCTGTCAAAATCCTAACAAGAATATGCCAACAAATATGGAAAATGAAACAATGTCCTACAGACTGGAAAAGCTCGATATACATCCCAATCCCCAAGAAAGGAGATGCCAAGGAGTGCAGTAACTATGGGACGTTTACTCCAATTTCCATGCAAGTCAAGTGATGCTCAGGGTGCTGCAATAAAGGCCTTTACTTTATGAGGAGCAAGAAATGCCTGATGTCCAAACTGGATTTGGAAAAGGGAGAGGCACACAAGATCTATTTGTGATTATTCACTGGCGACTGGAGTGCTCCAAAGAATTTCAGGAGAAGGTTACTCTATGTTTTATAGACTACTGTAAAGTCTTTGACTGCATAGACCATGAAAAGCTAGGGCTGCTCTGAAAGAAATGGGCGTGACTCAGCACTTGATTGTCCTGATGCATAATCTATGTTGTGGACAAGAAGCCACTGTCAGGACAGAATATGAAGACACAGAATGGTTTCCTATAGGAAAAGGTGTCAGACACGGGGACATTATATCTCCCCATCTGTTTAATCTGTATGCAGAACGTATCATATGAAAAGCTGGGCTAGACCCAGACCAAGGAGGATTGAAAATTGGTGGAAGAAATATCAACAATCTAAGATGTGCAGATGACACCATCTTCCTGGCAGAAAGCCAGGACTTGAAACTTGAAACAACTTTCGACAAAAGTGAAGGAAGAAGGTGCCAAAGCAGGACTGCATTTGAATATCAAGAAGACAAAAATAATGACTACAGAAGAACTACACAATTTTAATTTAGGCAATGAAGACACTGAAATTTTACTTGCCTTGGTTAAACTGTCAATTTAAGTAGAGACTGCAGCCAAGAAATCAAGAGGAGAATGAGACTTGGAAGGGCAGCAATGAAAGAATTAGGGAAGATCATCAATTGTAAGGAAGTGTCATTCAAGACTACAGCCGAGATTATCCACACCTTTGTATTCTTCACGGTTATGTGTGGGTGTGAAAACTGGACAGTGAAGAAGGCTGAGAGGAAAAAAATTGATCCACTTGAAATGTGGTGTTGGAGGAGAGCTCTACGGATACCCTGGATGGCCAGAAAGATGAATAAGTGAGTCCTAGAGCAAATTAAGTCTGAACTATTGCTGGAGGCAAAAATAATAAAACTGAGGCTTGTCCCACTTTGGGCACATCACAAGAAGGCAGGATTTCACAGGATCGCCAGGAGTCAGAGCTGACTTGATGACACTTAACAACAAAGCACATTCTCCCACTTTCCTTCATCTCATTGCCAAAACTCTGGCCTAAATGACCATTTGGGTCTTATCTGGTGGAATGTTAATATCCATTTAACTGCCTCCCTGCATAGCCTTCTTCTCCATATGGCATGCAGGTGTGCTGATATGTTTAAGAAGCAAATATGATCTGATCAGTTCACGCTAAAGCCCTTCAAAGGCTCTCCATTGCTCTTAGAACATGGTCTACAAATTTCTGCATGATGTGGCCCCTGCTGCCACCTCAGCCTCCTCACAGTCATGCTTCTCATAACTGTCATCACTCAAGGCATCCTGCCTTTCTTTTCTTTCTTTCTTTTTATTTTATTGAGGTCACATTGGCTTATAACATTGTATAAATTTCAGGCGTCCATCATTATATTTCGGCTTCTGTATAGACTGTGTCATGTTCCCCACAAAAAGTCTAGTTTCCATTCGTCACCATACCTATGTGCCCCTTTACTCCTTTCATCCTCCCTCCACTCCCTTCCCCTCTGGTAACCACCAATCTGTTTTCCATATCTATGTGTTTGTTTGTCTGTTTATCTTCCACATATGAATGAAATCATATGGTATTTGTCTTTCTCTGTCTGACTTATTTTGCTTAACATAATACCCTCAAGGTCTGTCCATATTGTTGAAAATGGCATGATTTCATGTTTTTTATGGCTAAGTAATATTCCATTGTGTATATATGCCACATCTTCCTTATTCATTCATCTGTTGGTGGGCACTTGGGTTGCTTCCAAGTCTTGGCTATTGTGAATAATACTGCAGTGAACATAGGGGCACATATATCTTTTCAAATTAGTATTTTCATGTTCTTTGGATAAATACCCAGAAGTGGAATAGCTGGATCATATGGTATTTCTATTTTAATCATAAGAAAGGCAGGAAGCAATTATTCATTGCATCCGGTGTTATGATTTGTTGCATGTGTCCTGCCTTACTGTCTCCTTCTCCACGGGACTTTTACTCAAGCCAGTCTTTCTGCTTAGAAGTTTTTCTCCTGTTCCTAGCTGGTTAATACCTACTCTCTTTTCAGTTCTCTCCTCTTCTCCAGCACTTCCCTTTTTTCCTGACCACCTGCCTCCCCAGGCAGGTCTGACTCCCCCACCTTGCAATCTCATTGTACCATAATACCGTATATGTCTCCTTCAAAACACTTAGTGCAGTTATAATTTTATATTGATTTGTGTGATTATTTAAGCAATCTCTATCTTATCTGCTAGAAATAAAGCTCCATGATGTCAAGGACTATGTTTATGTCTCTTGCACCTAGTAGGTGCCTTATGATACCAGACCTTCTATCAATATGTCTTGAATGAATTAATTTGCAAATTAATGGAAGTGAATGAAATGAAGTACTTTGAATGAATGAATGGAAGGAAGTACTTATATTCTTTGCATTGAATCCTTATGATGACACTATGAGGTGGGTATTATTATACCCTTTCTTATGGAAGAGGAAAATGAGGCTGAAGGCATATTTAAAGAGTCTTTGCTTAATATTGCACAGCACATAGGTGGTGCTGCTCTAATTTGCATTCAGGTTACACTGTGTCTAATCCTGTGCCCTTAAACTTTAGCCTTTGCTGCGTCTTGAAGAACCAAGTGTAAGTGCTCCAAGTGTCATTGTTCTCATTACAGGTAGAAACTGTCTTATGTCAACTAGCTCTATTCATTTTGTTTGTTTGCCATCAGAGTACATGGCTTTTATTGAAACCTTCTACAGTTCATGATCAAACTTTATTGGGTGCTAAGGAGGATCAGGCATTATGCTACTGTAAGGAAGTCAAAGTTTAGGAATGAAATAGCTACCCAAACAAATAATTCCTCTTGCATTGCACACACAATTCTTTCTCACTGCAATATGTGCAAAAGGCTATGAGAACCTATGAGAATGCCTGCCTAAATCTGATTGGGAGTAGGGGTTCACTGAAGGGGTGATGTTTTGATAGGAATGTCTCTCATTTTCCAGTAGACTGCGAGGTCCTTAACACCACGGACCACATTTTCTTTCATGAACTCATTTCTCAATCATTGGAGGGATATGTTTCCTAAGTGTGCCTTTATGTGTAGGGGTGCTGTTCTTCCTTAGATATACATTGACAAACATGTATAATGCAGGAATCACCAGCCCAAGGTCCAAATTTACTGCCTCCCCCACCCATCCCCATGTGTGTGTTTTTGGCCCATGTCACATATAAAATTGTTCTGAGTTGACATGTTTTTAGGCAGAGTTCCCCCCAAATGCCTACCACTTTGCCATAGTCCCTACCGTTCCTTGTTGTCTTGCACTGACTTGATTCACTCATTGATGTTACTTACTTGACACCTTTTGAGTTTGTAAACTGTGCATGGAGTAGCAGGGGAAAATACTTCTCGAATTGGGAAGCCAGCAACACATTCTGGAAAGAGAACGGAACTGGCATTTGGAGTTCCAAGTTTGCTCTTGACTTGATGGGGACCTGTGGCCTTGAGTGCTTCTCTGACTCACTGTTTCCTCATCTGTAAACTGAGAGTAGTAATCCCTGCCCTGTCTCCCTCATGGAGATATTGTGAAAATCAAACGAGATGATGGACATGAGAACATTTAGTAAATGGAGAACTGTTGTTCAAGTATAAGGGACTATAATTTGTGTGTGTGTGTGAGGAAGACTAGCCCTGAGCTAACATCGGCTGCCAATCCTCCTCCTTTTTGTTCTGAGGAAGACCGGCCCTGGGCTAACATCCATGCCCATCTTCCTCTACTTTATATGGGATGGCACCACAGCAAGGCTGACAAGTGGTGCATAGGTCTGCGCCCGGGATCCTAACCTGCGAAACCCCAGGCTGCCGAAGCAGAGCGTGCGAACTAAACCGCTATGCCACCGGGCCGGGCCCCCTAAGGGACTATAATTAAGAGTGAGTTTGGCTTCAGAAAGAGCAAGCTGGCTGTGAACAGCCTGCCCTATAATTTTTGAGACCTGCCACTGAAAGAGGATTAATTAAAAGGGCAAGAGTTACAGAGTCACAACTCACAGGGACAAAGGGAGAAGATCCCCTGCCTCCAATCACTAGCGTGAGCGAGTAGGAGAAATGAGATATTAGTTTGAATGAAGTCCCAGAGAACTATACAACAATTATGCAAATAATTATGTTGCATTGTATTGTGTTGGTCTGTAGCAATGTGTTATGGCATCAATTATAAAGTGGAACATTAAACACTATTTTTAGAACACTTCATAGCATTAAAAAACTTTGTTCAACAGTAAGCTCTATTTATTTTTTTTCAACAGACACGAGGGAGGAAATGTAGTTTTTCTAGCCTTAATTTATAACTGAAAGTTTATCGATAATGCATTTCATTTTATAAGGCTTAATTTCATGCTTAGTAGTAGTTGGAGTTGTCTGGTGACGATTTATGCATTTCTAATTATTTCTAACCTCTACTTATAATTCTCCCTCCACTTTCTATAGTTGATGTCTTGCTAAGTACAATTTTTGGCTTAAAGTCTGCCCAATTTTGCAGCCATAAAAGCAGGATAGAATCCACAGAAATGGATGACACACAGCTGCCTACCTCTGAACTGTGATGAGAACGCACGTTAACCTTTGTCTCTTCAAGGTGAGAGGCTGCCAGGGTGCAAGAGGCCCCTTTCGCTCCATTTCCACACAGCTTGGTGCATTTTCTTTGTGATTCACCATGAGATGTTATCATAGCTCATGGAGAAATGTTATTAACTTTAATTTAGCAAAATTGAGTGCTCTATGAGACACTGAATCAAGCTGCTTTCTCCTAGCTGGTAAACACATTTATTAAAACAAAAGGATTGGTAACTTACTGTGCCCTACCTGGGTGGATTCGCATAAACCATGAAAATAACATTCTCATAACCTAGAACTCGATGTTTTATTTTATTTCTGTTTGTTTGTACTGTTCTGGGACCTATGCTATAAGACTACTAGAACTATCAGACCTCTCAAATCTAACATCATAAAACAGGTTATCGTGGAGTCATTTACTTTGTGGGGAAAACATATACTTGGCCCTTCACTGTAAATCAAGGGATCATCCAGCATGTTGTCATAGCTGAGTATTTTCTATCTAATGCATCGTGATGGGTAAATTACAAAGGACTATTTCTTACGATTCTTTCTTTTGTGGTAAGAATTGCACTGTGCTTTTCTTTTCCTCATGTGTTTGTGGGCGTGCCCATAGGGTAGGCCAGGTCCTTCTATTTATGAAAACACACTACTTCATGTTATGTAGCTCCTTTTTTACAGAGATTTCTCCACCTCCAAACTGTGATTTACTCAGGAGCTGACACTCAATTTGTATACGTTTATGATACTAATAGCAGAGTGCTAGGTATGTAGTAGGTGTGCAATTGATGGTCATTCAATACATGATTGGTTTTTGTCTTTTTCCTTGTCAAAGTGATTGGGGAAAAAACCAATAGAATTGCACCTTGGTGATTTAAAGTTAGGAATAACTTCCATCTCGTGCCTGGTATTGCTAGCTTGCCATTTGTTAAATTACAAAGTGTATAAATAATGGTTAAGAGCCTGGGCTCTGGAGTCAACCATATCTGGGTTCAGGTGCTCCTTCTGGCACTTGGCAGCTGTGTGAGCTTGTGAACTTAACTGCCTCAGTTTTCTCATCTATAAAATGGGGGTAGCCATCATAGACAGCACAGATCTCACTTATATGACACAACCTTGGTCAATCTTGGAGCAGCATGCAGGAGTGAGTGGATTGAGGGGCTTTCCTGAGAAATGTAGGGCCCTTGCCAAAGGGTGGTGTTTCAGACACATGTGAAAGTTACTTGGAAGTCCACGAGAGGTGGAGACAGTGGGGCTGTACTTGTAATGAGACTTGTTTTCATTATAAAAAGCTCTCTGCCCTGTGGCTGGATGACAGCCTTTTATTTCACAGGTTGATCTTTCCTCCTCTTCCCATGTCCTACCATTTCCCCCCACCCCCCCAAAATTGTTACTCTGTTGGTCAATGAAAGAGATATGCTCGGAATGTCACACGAAGCCTGGTAACCTTCAGCAACTGCCCCTGGATTTGCATGCGATTATGTCTGCCAAGTGCTTAGCACAGTTCCTGGCACATAGTTACCATTCAGTAAGCATTAACTCTTGTTTTTATCATTGTTGCCCAGCCATAGTTGCAACTGTATGTGACTAGAATTGACATAAAACCATTACTGCTTTATGAGAAATGCAGAGCATTTTTAGCTATGGCTCATTCAGATTAACCACTTCCTTGAGAAGCTGTCCAAGGCCTGGCGTTCACCTCCCCTCATATGGTAACTCTGAAAGCTTAGGTGAGATCAGCGTGAATTGGACACACTGGTGTGGGGGAGATGTCAACTACAGAGATGACACTGGTTTAGCATCGAACCGACCCTCAAAGCATCTCCGACCTCGACTATGTCTCAGGTTTCTGGGGTAAATGCCAAAATGGGATGTCTTTGTCAGTCCTTCTCCACAGTGAGCAGTGCCTGACACCAGGGATGTGTGTCACCCATGGACCAGAGCCTGGTGTGGGAGGCTGTCTGCAGGGAGAGGCAGGAAGCTGGCACTTGGCTCCTTGCTGGGGCTTCTGCCTTGGGGTTGTGTTTTCTGACTCAGTTTCTGATCAGGGTGGTAGCTGACATTCTGGGCTGGGAGTCAGGAAGCTGGGTTGAAGTTTAAGTTACAAGAGACAGAGGTAGTATAATCCTGGAAGGCTTAGAGCCGGAAGGGACCTCAGGGCTTGTGTTGTCTCTAGTAACAAGGAGCTAGTATTTAGTATCTACTATATGGTAGGCACTGTACCGAGTGATTTTCATATATTATAACATATTCAATTCTTGCAATAGCCCTGCAAATTAAGCAATATTTTACCCATCTTCATATGCACCAGATACATGCTAAAGGTTTTGCATGTACCACCTCATTCAATCTTTATAATTATCAATGGGGCTGGTGATATTATACTTGGAAATGGAAAGGCTGCACCTTGGAGAGCTTAAGTGACTTGTTCAGTCACAAATAGTTACTCAGTGGCAGAGCTGGGTGGTGGACCCAGGTGTCTCTGAGAACAAGACACACTCAACTTCTGCTCTCTCCTGTCTCATCTTTCACTTACTGTGGTTGACACTAAGAACTGTAAGGAGTGTGCCCCAGGGTGTGGATGATATTGAATGGGTCTTCTTCAGGGTCAGAGTTCTTTCCATGTTCTCAGACTTGCTGTGTGGACTTGCATGACCTCTTGGGTCCATCCAGCTCTGGTCTTGTGTTGTGCAACTGCTCCTAATTCAGCCTGTTCAGTCTCCTAGGTGAACACTTAGAATTGAAGTTCCCTATGATGTTTAGTTTTGTTCTGAGTTCTGAGTAGAGCCAGGATATGACACCCATGACAAAATGACTTACCTGATTGCTAATCACCTTTACAGTTGTGTGCTTGCTCCTGCCTCTACTATTTCCTTAAACTATTGCAGGGGGAAGGACAGTCTCTGTATCCAAGTTGTTGGTGATTGAAGTCATCAAGAATTCTGTAGTTACAAGAGTGAAATTTTCAAAAAGATAATTTGCAAGTGTAGTTTCTCATTTCATGTGGCCTAGACTGATTGTGGCTTTTTTTCCCCTTTCTTTATGGATATGATCAATTCTGGAAGGCTAATAGCCTTCTATTTAATGCCTTCATTGTCTCCAGGGAACTTGATGGTCAGTTTACTGTGGTGTTTGATGGTGGGGCTGGTGTATAATCCTGTGGTTGAAAAACTTTTCAATATCTGACAAAGGTTATGATCTGTTGAAAACTTTCTTGTGGTGAATTTGCATTGTACTATTTAGACATTAAATATTTTCTTTTTCAGTACCATAGCCAAGGGGATGAAATTAATATTTTAGTTATGTGTAATACAGAACATTACTGTGTTACAAGTGAAACATCTCACCTCTCTCTCTTCCGTCTCCTGCCTCTTTTCCTCTCTGTTGCTTATTTAGTTTACTTTTTTTTCTCTTCTTCCTTCCAGAATGCAACACATTCTTCACAGGTTAGAATGATGCAGAATAACCACTTGTATTTATTAATAACTTAGGACTTTCTGGAAATCCATAGTATCAGTGCTTAGGACTTGTGTACAAGAGGGCACGTAGACAAGGGTGCCATATTCTTTGAATCCATAAGTCAGCAATGTGCATATTTCACTGATGACAAGAGTAATTATGGTGAGAAGTTCACCATCAGGAAATAAATAACCAAATTTATTATTGATGAGTGAAGTGCTACATTTTAACACACACATTTTCCTGTCTTGTCCTCTCCTGAACCCAATCGAGAGGTCATCTGGTTTCAACTCCTAGTTCTTGTTGACCTCCAGGTCTTACTTGCCATCAATTTCTCCTCAGCTGTTATCAAATTCTTTGGGCCAAACAACTTCTAAGCCTTGGCCGTGCTGCCAGGACTCAAGGAAACTTTTCCTTGAGGTAACTCCTGCCATGTCTCTGCACATAAATTTCATCAATCTGCCTTAAGTCAAAGCACCTTCTGGGAACTGACCCACAAGCAGTTTCATTATCATCACCATCATCTTCAACATCATCCTCACCATCATCCTCACCACTACCACCACCACCACCATCATCATGTCTGACAATTATTGAACCCTTACTATGTGCCACACATATGTGATAAGTACCTTTCCTAATTATTTCATGTTGTCCTATGAGGCAAATGTTAGTATCTCTACTTTGCAGATGAGACACCTGAGTCTCAGGAAAGTGAAATTAATTGAGCAAGTCAAAACAGTCACTAAATGACTAAGCTGGGCTGGGATGCCTCTTGTGTTTGGTTTTGAAGCCTATGCCAGGTGTCATATACTATTATACCATTCCTCCTCTTCCTGACTCCCTTGGCCTTTCCCCAGCACACCACGGCTTGTTGATAAGGGACAAAATAAATACAAGGCCTGACAATTTTGAAAGAATGCTGTTTAGCTCAAGCACTTACCAGCTGGTGATGTTGTGCAAGTCACATCTGGACTTCAGGGTACCCATCTGAAGAAGAAATAGACATCTGAATGAAATGATGCTTAATGTCCCTTCAGGAAAAATTTCTATGGTTTTTCTGACCTCTCTGCTAACCACTATGGAAAAAAATAACAGTAACACCTTTGATTTTCATAAAATTTTTCTTTGAGAATAATACCATCTATGGTCTTTTAGAGTTTGCAGTGTACCTTTGCATATTTTAATAATAATAATAATAATAATAATAACAATAGTAGTCATTAAAGCAGCTATCACCTATTTAGCTCTTTTCATTTGCCAGGCACTCATTAAATCTTCATGGTGACTCCAAAGGTTTGTCTTCACCTTTATTAGTTTTTTGAAACATACCTGTGTATCATAATACAATTCATTGTATTACAGCAATTCTTCCAACACTTAGTTCTTTATTTCTCATATTTCCAACTTTGCATCAGCAACGTGTATTTACTTAGGATTCAAAAGCACCTGGAGGTGGTGAGTTAGATCCGTATCATCAAGAGCACAGCAAAAGCAAAAAGACGCTGTTGATTTGTGGTTTCTTTTTTTCCCCACCTTCCTGCAGACACTGTTGGTAGAGGAGCTGAAGTGGCACCCTGAGTTTGGGTAACTACTTCTGAAAAGATAATGTGCTGAGAGCAGAAATCTCCTGCAACTGGGCAATGCCTCACCTTTGTTTCAGAATAGTATAATTGATTCTTATTCTTTTTCTTTAGCTTTGTTTTGTTGTCATTTAATTCTTCAATTATGTCTCTTGTTATTGGGATTAAAATCATTGTGACCTGCCCCAGTTTTTGATCATCTTGCTCTTTGAAGACAGGATAGCGCTGAACTTTTCAATCTCAGGGCTGAAGGAATTACAAGGAAATCTGATGTTTTAGAATAGTGATTCTCAACCAGGGAGGCTGGCCTTTTAGAGGGTGTGTTATCAGAACCTTGAAGTAGAAGGTAGAGGGAAGAGGGGCTGCCAATTGATGAAAAAAATCATATTCAATATTCTAAAATAATATTATGACTAAGAAATGAAAAACAATGAATATTGTTTTGTTAACCAAGCTATAGAGAGTTAAGCTTTATAAAATTTCCTTGACTGGTAGGTCATAAAACTTATGTATTCCCAACAAGATGAGTGTTCCCCTCTCCAGGTCAGAGTTTCAGGATGTCTGTGATGTGATGGGCCATGTTGAAGAGAAATATACAAGTTGTTTCAGAAACATCATTTGTAATAGCAGAGCCGAAGAAAACTAAAGACTCATCAAAGGGCGAGTGGCTGAATATCATAGAGAGGGATGTTATTGAGCCACTGATGTGAATGAAAAGGTGTGTTGATATTGGAAGATCTCCAACACACATTTCAGGTGAAAACAACGATGACAACGTCATGAAGGGAACAATGAATAGTATAATCCTTTTAGTATAAAAATACCCCCCCAAACCCTACTAAAACTATATTCATCTCTCTCTCTTTCTCTCTCAATTATAGACCTCTTTCTCTCTTTCTTTCTCTCCCCTGTGCTATACTTGTACACAGACTTTTTCTTCTCCTGGAAGGATATGAGAATTATCCTAGATGGGTTAACTTTGGGGAGAGAAACTGCAGGGAGAGCAACTTAAATTTTTCACTTTGTACTTTTTTGCTTTTTAAAATTGTCTAACCAAACATCCAATCCTCTATTCAACAAATATATGTTGAGTGGCTACAGTGTGCCAGGCACTGTAATACTCTCTCTAAGCATGGCAAGATCCCAACTTTCAGAAAGCTGTGTCTAGTGAGGAAATAGACAGTAATAAGAAAACATAGAAAATATAGTTTCAGAGAGTTCTAAGAGCTGAGAAGAATGAAAAGGTCATCAGTTAAAGATTGAAAGAGGGAAGAGCACTTTAGATAGCATAGCAGTCAGCTCTTGCCCTTTAAGTGCTCCATAAAACAAACAATACGAAATAAAACACCCCCAAATGTAGTGTCTCATAATGAGCATTTATCCTGTTGCTCAATTCTGCAAGTCAGCTGTGACTCAGCTGGTCTAGGCTGGGCGAGGCTGGGAAGATGAGGGTCAGTCACCTGGGTTTGCAGGTTGCAGGTTGAGCTCAGGTCTGCTCTGTATTTGTCTGTTCTGGGGCCGAGGCTGAAAGTGCAGCAGCTACTCGGGAGGCTTTTTTTCATGACAGATCACTAGAGTGCAAAAGAGCCAGGCTAAACTGTGCAAGCCCATTGAAGGCCTTTGCTTGCATCATGTCTCAAGTCTGCTGATGTCCCATTGGCCAAAGCAAATCATATGGCCAAGACTGGTGAAAGTGGGGTAGAGAATTATACTCCACTCCTGGGGATGGTGCATGGAAGTGAATATTTGCTGCAAAGTAATTGACACTATCAGCCAAGGCCTCTGTGATAATTTAGCTGGAAACTGAACAGCAGTGAGCCAGACAAGCATACCATGCTAAGATCTCGGGGTGAGAGGAAGGGAATCATCACAGGCAGAGAAAACCATAAGTGTGTAGAATTATTATCTAAACTGCCAGCTAGAATTGATTGATCAGATTGTAAACCATTTTTTTCTTTAAACTTTTCTATAAAAATAATCCTAATAAATGTTCTTTCCAGAAAGAATAGCATGGATTAAAAAAGCTCTAAGAAACACTGAATCTGGAGCCCTATAGGCTGTCTAATATTTAATTTTCTACACAGAAGAACCTTTATGGTCACTAATGTATCAGGACATGGAATTCAACAATTCTGAGGCACCACGATTCAACAGATGCTGCATTCCAAAGGAGATGCTGGACCATATGCAGTATTTCAAAGTGGATAACCAAAAATCAGTTAGATGACCGTTAAATGCCCCCCTCACATAGAGGGTTAATTTAAAAAAAATGAAAAGATGATTTTGTAAGGATTTCTTTGAAAATGCTGTGCTGAGATTCCTAGCTCCTCCCCACCACCAGAGGGGGAACAGTAGAGAATGTCTGTCCCCCTTACCTCAAACCTAGCAGAAGGTCATCAGTGGTACTGCTTAGGGGAGAAATTGAGGGATGTGGTTATCTGGAGCCAGACTCACACCTGAGAAAACTCAAGCAGCTCCTGGGTGTGACTACACTCCTGTCTTGTCTTGTGGGATCAGAAGTGTGCAAGTCCTGGGGACAGACACAGAATTTGTGGTGTGCCTGTTGGCCAGGAGTCATTTGACAGGAATCCTGCTCAAGAAGGCAGCATGCAAGGATGAGGGGACCCCCACTGGAAGAGGCTGGGATGTTCTCCAAGGGGCAGAAGCTGTGGGAGGAATGCTTAGACAGCCAAGGGAAGTTGCAGTAGAGGCACCTAGCAGGGAGAACCAATAACTGTGCCCAGGAGAGACAGAGTCTGCTTTAAAAATCAGCCAGTTGCAGGGGGTAGGAAGCCATCCAAGGACAATACGATCCATGCAAGGGTTTTCATCCTTCTTACCTCCCTAACCTCTGCCTTGTAGACTTCCACAGATGACACACAGCAGCCACCTGCAGGGGAAGGAGGGAAGCAAGAGAGAAAAAGCCAAAGGCAACTACACCCTTTCCTCGGTGGCAGGTGGCCCACCTCCAGCTGGGCATGGCTGGTCTGGGGAGGGAGAGAGGCCCTACCTCTGAGAGAAGAATGAAGTGTGTGTTTACCTGCTAGACTAGACTTGCTAATTTCTCAATCAAGACTGATACAGAGTTAGAGTGATGATAAAGCTTTCTAAGATTCATCAGAAATGTCATTGAATTGCTTACATTTTTATCCAGGGTAGTGCTGATGCTAACCACAGAGCAGATTTTAGGGGCAGGGTTAATCAAAAATAAATTTGCTTTTGTGATTACACCCTTTGAATTTTGCCTAACCTGCCAGTTACATTACCATTTATTAAAAGATAGCAATTGAAGCATTGTGTCAAGGGTTTGATAGATATTATTTCATTACTAAGAACTCTCTAAGGTAGTTACTATTATCCCCATTTTATAGATGAGCAAATTGAAACCAAGGGAGGTTACGTGATTATCTAAGGTCACAGAGTAGTGAATATCAAATCGGGGATTCAACCAAATCCAGTCCATCTGACTCCAGAGTCTGTGCTCTTAGTGGATCTGATTTCTCTCCCTCAGAGTAGCTCCTGTGGTGTATGTGGGAAGTGACCATGCTCTCCCAGCTCCTCATCCATCCCCCAGGCCAAGCAGGCCCAGCTTCTTCAGCCACCCCTTGCATGGCATGGTTTCAGTCTTTCTCCAGGCCGGTCACTCTCCTGACCTTGTTCCCAGCAGTCCTGGGCGGCCCCTGTGCATGTGTGAATGCAAAAAATTACATTTGATCACATATGTGTATGACTTAGCAGATGCTTCAACACCTAACCATCAGCAGTTCCACGGAAGTAGGTGAGGGCCTGCTGGATGCACTTCCCACGGGATCTCATCTCCTGCTGTGATCGTCACCAGGGTGGCTGAGGAGGACCGTCCATTCGGCAGCTCCAGGAAGGCACATCTATTGCCTAGTCTCCCCCCAGGATCCATTCTGCTCGTGTAAATAGAGAAGTCACTGCGTCTGCGTCTCGCCCAGCGGGGCCCACATTGGCAGTGGCGCCTTGTTAAAATGAAGGACTGTCTATCGTATCGCAGATAATGCGAGACAAACTACATTTTCTGCTTCCTGACAATGCGCTTTGCTGAAGATAAGGTCCAGGGAGAGTTCTCGGTAGGTTTACCCTGATTCGAATGTTGTCTTTCAGGAACAGCAGTTTTAAAGATTGTTTCTATTAAGGGAAGGGGCAGGACAAGTTGCATTTTTTATTTGCCAGGAAGCACATCAGAGCAAGTGCGAGTTTGAAAATTAACTGCTAAACACAAGGAAAATACACACACACATGAAGACTATTGACAGAATATCAGGCTGTCTTTGTAAATTGCATCCATCTACGCCTGATGTTCTAATTATTAACTTTTGTTGGCTTGGTTCAGACTTGAAAGCAGTCCTGCTAATCCACGTGGCAGAGTTTCCAAAGTCAGGCGTTCAAATCTCATCTTCACAATAAGTGCTGTTTCTCTGTACCACTTGCACTATTATTTAATATTCTTCTTTAACTGACTTTTTACTTATTCTGAGGAATAATATCTGTGAAATTATGGGTGTGATGCACTCGTCAAATATGTTGTATATAAAATTATTTAGACAGAGGAATTCCATTATGTAAAATAGAGTGTATGTAGTTGGAAATGTGGGCCCACGTACCTCCTAAAATCAAGCAGGATTTCCCCAGTGGTACTTGCAGTGGTACCATCAGATGATTTTCACTGAGTTCCATTTTTAGGGGAAAAAAATAGGTGAAGGTGGGGAGTGCTACAGATGGATAGAGAAGAGTGAAATTTGCATTAGGAATCTCCATATGGATCTCCAGTTCTTTGAATTGAATGAGATGCAGTGAGAATTTGATAGTGGCAGAACGTTAAATAACAACAACAACAACAACAATGGCTCTCTTTCCCAAAACACTTTCTAGTAATACTGGAAATAGTTTTGTTGTTTGGCCTCTCATGCATTCACTCATTTATACATACATCCACACACGCATTCGTTCACTCCTACAACAAACGCTGGTTGGGGGTCTACTCTGCGTTAGACACTGAGATACAGTAATGGATGAGAGAGGAGATCCCTGTCCTTGGGGAGCTCAGAATCTAGGCTGGGAAGTGGGTTAGTAAATCAATTGTCACACTCTGGTGGAAAAAGTACTAAATTGAGGTGTGAACCAAATGCAGCGAAAACACCCAGGAGTAGGTAACTGAGAGTTTTCAGGAATGTCAGACTGTGTTAGTCATGGTGTTGGGCCTAAGTTGGAAAGCCAAAAAACCCCCAAAACTTTGAGAATTCCTCCTTTCGAGTTCTGCCTTTATTTTACAGAAAATCATTTATCTCCTGAAGGGCAGGGGGTGGGGTGATGTGGATAATGCTGTATCTTTTGTGCAGAAAGACCTGTTTGACCTTGAAGCGAATCAACCCAGAAAATCCTCTTGATTTGCCTGTTGGCTTTGCACAGAGAGGCTTGAGTTGCTGGGCCAGAGAGTATGTCCCTGATGCCCTTCTCTGGCCTGCTGATCCTCCTATAGTGCTTTCTGGAAAGGTTGACCCATTTAATACTACTGCCATGTGCTTGCAGAAATAACCAAATTGCTGCACAAAGGTGTGTATTCAAGGGTGTTCATTTGAGGTATTGCTTATAATAACAACAATTGAAAATATCTTAAATATCCATCAATAGGGGATTGATAAAATACATTCTAGAATATACCATAATGTAATACCAAACTGTCCTTTCAAGAGATAAGTAGGACCGCTATGTATTAATCAGGAAAGGTGTTCACAATAAAGTAAAAAATAAAAATAAAAAGCAGCATATAGAACTGCATGTGTAATATTATGTAGTTTGTTTTTTTAAAAATATGAGTTAATATATGAATAAAAAGTCTGCTGGGATGTATTCCAAATGGTGAGCAGAGGATGTTGTGGAGGAGATGGTATGTGAAGTGCCTGGAAGGGGATTTCACCTTCTCTTTTAAGTACATCTGTATTTCGTATGTTTTAAATAATTTTAATAACAGCCAAAAAAACTAAAGGCATATTCAACTATAGAAAGAAAAAAAGGGAAATTTGGAAGGGAGACTGGCATAGCAGAAGGAGAACATGGCTGCGGGTAACAAGCTCATAGAGTCTGGTTCTTCTATTTTACTTTAAATAGCAGCCTTCATTTTCCTCCTCCAACCCCAAACCTTCACTCTTCCCACATTTCCAGTTTTCAACCTAGGTGTAGCCTTGGAAGAACCTTCTTTTCTTTATTCTTTTACCTTCCACATCTACCCAATTGCAAAGTTCTTTCATACATTCTCATTCTTTCTTTTGATTCTTTTATTCTTTTGTAAAACATTGGCCTGGCCTATTGGGTGGCCTTCTTCCCAGTCTCCATGGATTATACATATATACTGGCAGCAGAGTGATCCTTCGAAAACATAGAGATAATAATTTAACTCTCTTGATTAGAAACTTGAAATGAGTCCTCATTGCTCATGGAATAAATACAAATTCCCTTAGTGAGCCCTCAGGACCCTGCATGGTGTGGTCTCACCAATTACGTCCGTTCATACACCAACAGGAGATTCCTTTTGCTCCTCAGACCATGCTTTGCGTTTTTTTCTCTTTTGTGTTTTTGTTTGTAACACTTGCTTCTCCTTTTCTTCCTATTGTGTAAACACTTAATGTATGCTACCTATGTTATAGCTGTTGTAGTTATATGAATCTTCTTTTTTCATTCATTCAGCAAATCTTCCTAGTGTGACTTCTGTGTACTTGGTATTGTGCTCGTGCTGGTGATACAGCAGTAAACAGAACAGACCACCACGTCCCTGCCGCCTCCCCAGACCCAGGCAGAGCCCAAGGAGACAAGCAAATAAAATAATTACAACTTGGGAGAAGCACTGAGAAGAGAACTAACATGCAACTGAGAGAGAGAATAATGGTGACAGTGGTGGGTTGGGGGTAGGAAGGAGGATGTGAATGGGAAAATTCTGCCTGAGGAAGTTGCATTTAAGAGTGACGTGAAGAACAGGAAGGAGCCAGCCAGCCATGGGGTGAGTGGGGTTAAACATTCCAGGCAGATGGAATATCAGGTCGGAATATATTCAAAGACCCTGAAGCAAGAAAACGCTTGGCTGTATAAGGATCTGAAAGAGGACTTTGGCTGGAGAGAGTGGCAGATGATGATGCCGGGAAGGTAGGAATCTTCAGAGTCAGGCCTCAAAAGTCATGCAATGAATTTGGATTTTAGTTCAAGTGCAGTGGTATGCTGTTGGAGGGTTTTAAGCAGGGAGGTGAGATTATAAATCCAGTTTATCCCTTCCTGCATTCCCTTTAGCACTTGTCACAGTGCCCTGTATATAGTTGTTGCTCAGTGGGTACTTGTTGCATTATTGAATACCGTGGCTGTGATTGATTATAGAATTAGCCACACTTCAGCAGGGGATGAATTTAGCCCTCTTTATCAGTTTTTATCCAGCAAGCTAGATAAGTTAATAAAAAGGCAACTTTCCTAGTAATCTCCTCTTTTCAGTTCATTAATCACATACTGAATGATGGCTCTGGTTTTAATTTTAAAAAACTGGGAAATGATCTCAAGTATCTGGATATTTGAACTTTCATTTAAATCCCACTGAGAAGTTCTTTATCTTTTCTTTACCAAAAGAAATTTAAATTTTTGACATCAAAAATCATGGAAGTACTACTGTAATCGGAACCACAAAGTATATATTTTTTAGAGGCTTAGAACAGAGATGGATCCTGGCAATTTGTAGGTGGAAAGATGAGACCCACAGAGTCGAAGTCCCTTGTCTAAAGTCATCCAGTTCACTACCACTCAGATTTCCTGGGTCCCTACCATGCTCTGCCACATTGCTACTCTCATTTATGGAGGTGTTTCTCTTTCTCTAGAGTCTTCTCTTAATGTTGATAAACGGATTGCCTGACAGATATTTGCATTATGCTCTTTCAAAGAAAATAGCTCATAAAAGCTATTCATTTGACTTTTAAGAAGAAATAATTCAATAAAAAATTTCCTCCTTTTTACTTTTTGGTTAACATCATGTATTAGTCAGAAATCTCTTTGTTACAAGTGATAGAAACCAAATTCAAAATGGGGACTATACTGGTGTACATAGGTGAGCCATGGGAGGTTGATCTGGCCTCAGGCACTACAGGGTCCTCAGCACTTCAGAGTCTGCCCCCTCTTGTTGCCTGGGACAAAGCAGCCACTCCTGTTTGTTTGGACCAATAGATAGAGGGAGGGGGGAGCAATTCACTGCCCTAGGAGAGGAGGATGCTGCTTCCAGGAGAAGGAGGAGGCACTGACAGACAAAACGGTAAGTGTTGGCTACTCCATACTGTAAAGACTAGCTCTTTAGACTAGCAGTTATAATATAGCAAATATCTGTGTAACACTTTGATATTTTCAAATGCTTTTATGTATATTGTCTCATTTTATCTTTACACAAATCCACTGGGTTTTCAGTCAGGATGACAGGGACAGCAATTTGGCTGGAGACAAGTGAATAAGGGAACGAGTAGTAGGAGATGAGTCAAAAGCATGCAGGGAAAGCCAGATCAGGCAGGCAGTGACAGCGGCGGACTGGAGCATAGGTCTATCTTCTAAGTCCAGAATCCATGCTTTTATTCTCATATTGTTTTCAGGTCCTCCATTGTAGGAACTCTTTTTTTTTTTTTTTCAAGTATATTTTAGATTTTTAGAAACAAACATTTTTTGGAGTCAAGGCTTCAAGATACAGTAAATAACCAAGATAAGATAGCAAGTTATTGACACTGATTTCTTTGAAGCGGCTGCATATAAAAAATAAATATAAATTGATTTCTTTAATAAACATTTTTGGTGCCTATTATATTCCAGGCGCGGTACTGAGCCTTTAGGATAAAAAGATGAATAGGACATAGTCATTGCCCAAGAGAGAGCTCCAGGTAGTAGAGGAGACAGATATGCAAACAAATCATTATTACAATGGGATAACTGCTAATGAAAGTCCGTTCCAAGATGGCATGGGGTGCAAAAAGCAGAGAGCTTGTCTAGGGGTAGTCAAAGAAAATGTACTAAAGGAGACAACATTTGGATTGAGTCTTGAAGAGTTGTTAAAATTTAATGCTTTTTCTAGGTCTTTGGGTTGGTACATGGAAGAAGGATGCTGCAAGCAAGGGAACAGCATGTGGAGAGGCAGGCAGCAGGAGAGGCGATCATGGGACCAGAGCATGGGGTGTGGGTGGAGAGCTGAGGGTGGTACAAAAGTGTGGTTAGGATAAGTGTGTATCTGCCTGCTCACTCCAGGGTCTACTTTAAAAATTACAACATGCATTAGGATGTCTGAGTTTTAGAGTGCTTGATAAAAATCGGACTCGTTTTTTTATAATTGCCTTACCTTGCAAGTTCTCAACTTAGGTTTGGATTGAATTTTCCCATAGAGTTAACATGTAAGAATGGAGACAAGGAGGAACTTTTCTTCAAACTCCAGGATGTTGGGTTTTAACTTTGCTCAAAATCCTGGGTCACTTCAAGATATTTTGGGCTTTGAAAGGTTAGCCTTTTAGCTTTATTTCAGGATTGTTGTGGTAGAAAGCTCTTCTCACAATTTTCAGGCAGTTTCTGCCCGTCTATAAATGAACTCTCAAATGGGGATCATCGGTTGCTTTGTAACATTCTTTCCTATTAGAAATCAGAGCAGAAACTAAAGAACAGAGGCCCCTTTTCCTCTGTCTCTGTTTAAGTTTCCTGTGGCTGTTTTAAAAAATCACCACAAACTTAGTGGGTTAAACAAGTTACTTTCTTAGGGTTTTGATGGTCAGAAGTCCAAAATCAGTTTCATTGTGCTAAAGTCAAGGTGTCAGCAGGGCTGGTTCCTTCTGGGTGCTCTCAGGGGAGGATTTGTTTACTTGCCTTTTTCAGCTTCTAGTGGCTGCCTGTATTCCTTGGCTTGTGGCCCCTTCTTCTGTTCAAGACACATCACTCCAATCCCTGCTTCCATTACTATATGGCCTCTGTTCTGACTCCTCCTTATGGACCCCTGTGATTACATCAGGCTCACCCAGATAATCCAGGATAATCTCTCCATCTCAAAATCCTTAACTTGATCACATCTGCCAAATCCCTTTTGCCATATAAAGTGACATTCTCAGGTTCCAGAGATTAGAAGGGCATTTTTGGAGGCCATTATTCAGTCCCCTACCAGCATTTGAATCCTTTGATGGCAGCAGTTCTCCTGGTACCTTTGTGAACACATTGATGCCACACACATTTCTGTGGTTGAAGGTGTGTATACAGTTTTTTCTACTTTGCGTCTAAATGCTTTAAAAGTTACAATATAGAGCAATGCAAACAAGAAATTCAGTGATCTAAACTTAATATCATTGTAAGAATTTCTTAAGACTTGCTTGACAATGAGGGTAATACTTAGTGAGAAGAGACCTTAGTAACTTTAGAGGAAGAAAATGTTTATTTTTAAAGAATGAAAAGTGAGTGATCTCCCATGATATCCTGTGATGTCATTTGGCCCTTTATAGCTCTTTCAGGGCACTGAGTCTGTCTTATATTCAAGCCATTTATACCCATGATTTATCTTCTTACTAGACTGTAAGCTTCCTGGGGACAGAGCCCTCTTCTGATTTTATCAGTGTATCTGATGGTGCGCATAACGTACCTGAAATATAATGAGATGTTTTGCATGTATTAACTTTTCTAAGGCTCACAAAAACCTGAAAGAAAGGCTCAGAGAAGATATCTAACTTGTCCCATGTTAGATAGCTAATAAGATACAGGGCTGATATTCGAACCCACTCTGACTCCTGCACCTATGCTTTTATCAACTCCATTATGCTCCTCTTTACTACTGCAGTAAAGTATGTGCTGAATGAATAATAATTATTGCTTTATAGCTAGCACAGCACTTTCACATACATTATCTCATTAGATCCCCATAAAAAAAGGCAGGCAACTATCACCTGCTTCTCCATTTTAGAGATGAGCAAGCAGGTTCAGAATGGTCAAGTGTGTTCATTTATTCACTCATTCAATCTTCATTCAGTATACAGACATTCACCGAACCTCCATGAGGTGCCAAGCCTGGGCTTGGCCTTGGGAAACAGTGGTAAACAGAGAGAAGAGTCTGTTCCTTCATGGAGCTTATGGTGCTGTGGGGAACACAGCATTACCTGTGCTGTGGCTGCTCCAAAGGCAAAGTAGAGTGTTTTGTAGGAACAGAAAGTAGGGGACCATTGAATCTGAGGCATCACAAAAGGCTTCTCTGACCAGGGTATATTAATCAATGCACTTTTGGTTTCCAGTAACAGATGATCTATTAAAATAGCTAAAACTTTCAGGTATGTCTTTGTTCACTTTGCTGTCTAGACCAGATCCAAAAGTTTATATGATGTTATTAGAACTCTGTGTTAGATTTATTCTTAATAGATTGTCCATCCTCTCTGGTTATAAAAATGGCTACTAGGCAGTGAGATGTTTTTATTTTTCTTATTGTTAGAGACCTAGGAAAAGAGGACGCTTCTTTTCTGATAGTTCCAGGAAACATACTTCCTTAGGAGGACTCAGTTTTGCGTTATTTGAACCCTATGTCCAAATACCACTATGGCCAAGGGTTCATGGTACTCTGATTAGCTAGACGGGGTCATGTGACTCCTCCCCTCCACGGAGGAAGCAGGCTTAATGCTTGACATTGGGGAGAGACAGTTTTATGAAAGGCAAATTTTCTGAGTAGATCCAATTAACAGATATTCCCTATAGAGTCATATAGTAAGTCAGTTATGCTATAGTATGAACTATGTGTTTCTAACAATCACCACCCCATGCAAATTCATGCAATAAAAAGCACAGCACTTATGGGAAAAATGAAGGTAGGGGCATCACAATCAAACTTTGTCAGTAACACATAAAACAAAAGGTTGGAACCTAATACAAGCAGTAGCTCAAATTTGTCCATAAATACTTCAATAAATGTGGTGCTTTACCTTGTAAGAGATCTGAAGTTTGCTTTTGGAAGTCGAACAAGGGAAGGGTTCCTGCTTGTGAGTTATTGTGAAATGGTGGAAAGAGGCTTATAAAAATTGGCTATTTTTTGTAGGCTCAAATTCTGGAGCATGTTTTTCTGTCTTTGAAAATAGATCTTTTGAGGCATGAATTTATAATTGATACTTATTTCAACAAAGTTGAAAATTTGATCCGATGTATAGCCTTTTTCTTCAGTTACTTTAGTAGCACTGCTAGAAATTCTTTTACAGCTTTCTTATCTGCCCTTGTGGCTTCACCCAACAGCTGAAGGCTTTGGAAATTTATAGAGATGTTGAAACCACCAAATCTGCCACTACTGGGACTAAAAGGAGCCCCTCATACAGGATTGGGCAATTTCTGCTTTGGATCTTCTTATGTAGGTGGTGCTTTCTCTTTGATCGTGGGAAATTTCTGATTTTTCCTTTTTGCTGTTTGGTGTTCATTCCATATGCTCAATATACTTTCCATTTCTTATATTTTTTTAGACTGTGTTCTTGTTGAATTCACAGCAGTTGAAGTTTTTCCACCCAGAGACAGTTCTTTTATTTTCTTACGTTGTCTCTGATGGTCTGCAATGTTGATTTATGCCCATTGACTAGGAAAGCAATATGTTCTCTTATTTCTTTCAAAATGCTTATTTCAAGCTTTTCTTCAACACTTAAAATTTTCCCCTTGCATACACTTCTTGGCATTTTTGAATTTGGGTACTTCAACATAAATAGGATGTTGAGAGTATTTTTTCATATAAACAAGTTCATAAATGTGAAAGAATAGCAAAACACAACGTTGTAGGATAATGCACATGATGACCTGGTTGCTGGTAAATGTTTGAGGTGTGTGTGTTTTATATCTTACATTGTGGCTGGGTTCCCCTGGATTCAGTTTCTGTGTTCACCTAGTGTAGTGCTTTTGGTGGACAAAATTGTGCATATGCAAATGCCAAATTTGTGTCATGGTTGAATTTTTTTTCTAATATATCAATTGCATTACAACATTTTTGCCTTTGCAAAGCAAGTGTTACAGAAGAGCTGACTGTAATTGGAAGAGAAGAGAATAAAACCCAGGCCTTCTGACTTGCCACATTTGCCTTACATGGCCATGCCAATAGTGCTAATAGGGCTAGCACTTGTGTATTTTTAACACAGAAACGCCAGAGCCTGAGCATCTAATCTTGTTACTGTGGGAGGTTATAAGGCTATAACCTTTTTTTATTTTTAGGCTATTGCAGCCATTGTTTAAAATGCATTTGGGATAGTTTTAGTTTAGCCAATAGAACTACTTCATGGCATATTAAAAACTCACTTTCACTATTTTATAACCAAGTCTCTAACAGGTATCTCTACCTGATCATGACTTTTTTTCCCTCTATTTGACTCCGAAACACATTGCCAAAAGAGCTAGAGTTTGTGAACATATGCTATAAACCCTAAAGAATTACACTAATAGAAGTTAATTTATGACTTTGGCGATAGTGACTCAAAAATGAACTACGTCTTTCAAATAGAAGCTCTGCCACCATTGAGAATTTCCAAAACGAAGTGCCAGAGACTTTGAAGGCAGTTCCAAGAGAAGAGCTCTTAAAATGAATTGAATTTTCTTGGGAAAAGTTGTATTGCAAACTTTGTTGGAATAAGCTTCTGTGATAGCTACTGGAATGTGTGTTTATTCTCACCATTTTATAATCTCCATGTATATTTCTAAGACTTTATTCCCGCCCAATCAAACCAAAGTGGCAAAACTTGAGCAGTGGTTGCATATTTCAGTCTTTTTTATGTTTAGCAATGTCCACAGTGAGCACCCAACTGATGATCGGCTGGTTGGCTGGTTGGTTGGTGCCTTCCTAATGGTGTCTTATACTTAGAAGTTACTCAGTAAAGATTTGATGCTATGAATCTTTTGTTTGACTCTTATTGTTGAATAGTGACTCTTATTGTTGAATATGGTATTTTGTAAGTAGGTAAGATTATATTTAAGTGAAGCAATCCTTAGTGGGACGAGAAATTTTTTATTTTTTGTTTCCTTCTTTTGAATCTTGGTTGCAGAAATGTGACCTTATCAGACACCTTAGCACGTAGCAAATTTCCATTATTGATCCCAGCAATTCCTGTCTCTAGTTTTAGTTTATTTTCTTTTAATCTCCAAACCCCGGGCTCGTTCCACTACCCACTGAAGACACACACTCTAAAATGCATGCTGTGTGTCCTTACATTTGCATGCATTCTTATAAAGAGTATAGTACCAGTTTGGAGGGTAGGGGTTTTAATTTACATAAACATAATGTGATAATGTGCTATTTATTGCCTTATTTTTTGTTCTTTTTTTTGAAATCACTGTTTTTGAGATCTGTCCATGTTTTTGTTGAAAACCTAGCTTGTCGTTTCTGAATTGTACTCTATAATAAGCATCACGCACTTTGTTTTTTTTTTTTTTCAGGGAAAGATTTGTGCTGAGCTAACATCTGTTGCCAATCTTCCTCTTTTCTTTTTTTCCTCCCCGAAGCCCCAGTGCATGGTTGTATATCCTAGTTGTAAGTCATTCTAGTTCTTCTCTGTGAGCCGCCACCACAGCATGGCAACTGACAGACAGGTGGTGTGGTTGCATGACCGGGAAATGAATCCGGGCTGCCCAGGCGGTGAGCACTGAGATTTAACCACTAGGCCATCAGGGCTGGCTCAAGTATTCCACATTTTAAATTATCCATTTTCTTACTGATAGACATCTAGGTTGTCTCTTAATCACCATTGGCTCAGAAATGCTGTCGTTTATGACTATCCTTGTACATGTCCCCTTGTAAACTTCTTAGGAACTGATGTGAGAGATCCTCTGGGCCAGATACTCAAATGTGAGATTTCTGGATCATAGTGAATATTCATACTAAATTTTTTAAAAATGGCTAGATTGACTTTGGAGTAGCTGTTCCAATTTATAACCCCCTCATCAACACTTGTCCTCTCGCATCCTTGCCACCACTTGTTGTGATTTGATTTTCCGTATTAGCCTTTGATAAGTTAGAAGGGATATCATGTTATTATTTTAATTTGTATTTTTCCATTTAAGGGTAAGTCTGAGTACTTTCTCATATTTAGTGGATACTCAGGCTTTCGCTTTTATGAATTGCCTATTCATATACTTTTGGGCAGTTTTTAAGAATTCTTAAAGGATACATATTAATTCACTAAAAAAAAAAACAGCCACTCTTAGATTTGCAGGAATTAAGACACTAAAATAAATGTGGATAATCTCTTAGTAGATTTGGGTCATCATACCTAATTTTTCTATCTGTACAGCAACAATGTAGACAAATTCTGGATTCCCTGTTCTCTACCTGATTATAGTGTAGAGGATTTGCTCATTGTGTGACACTCAGTTCTTTCCCCTAAACAACTTGACACTGTCACTTTTTGAAAAGACACTTGGGAAGCTTTGAGTCGTATTGTGTTGTCTACATATCTGAGTAAATTTTATGCATTCTGGCAGGATTTGAGTTCAAATCGTTGGAAAATGTTCTCTTTTGTGGAACCAATTAAAATAGTGACATGGATAGTGCATTATTTTTCTTCCTCTGTAGTGAAACTCGTGTCAGAGTTCCTGTATCTTAATTGGCTCCATTTGAAAGGCAATTTTGAAATCCCTCACTGCGGTATATATGTATTTATTTATCTCTTGAATTTCTATCTGGTACCTTTCCAATGATTGTTGAGAATTACTTGTGTTGCTGCTCTTTGGGAAATGAGGTGCAGTGGCATTTGAATTGATGAGAGTGGTACCACCTCAGATGAGGTGGCATTCCTTAATGATGGGAGGTGGTATGCAATTCCATTAGGTGCAAAGGTGAAAACATGATTTCTAGAAATGCACAGTTCAGGATGAATGGTTTACTCATTAACATTGATTTATAGCAGTGATTCTCAAACTTTTTGTGTTCACAAGACACTTCGGAATATAGAGATATATATTTTTTGACCTCACATTTGAAGAGAATAAAAGACCTAAATGACTGAGAACAAGATAGTACTATATGATATAATCAGTTTGACTTATAAAATGTCCCACAGGCTTTGTAAAAGCATCCATAATTATCACACTACTAACTTGGTCATTCTTTAGCCCAGTGCTATAGTTTGAGTATTAAAGTTCACAAGGCTGGCTTATCTTCCTGTCGGGGTATTTAAAATAAAATCATGGAATGACTTTAGCTCTTATTGTGTATTAAGTTTCCTTGAGAGGTGAAGGAAAACTTTCAGTTCAATTAACCGATGGACTGTTAGGCTTAGAAATGGCCCTAGACGTCATCTAACTTGATCTTGTTAGAGGCGAAGAAACTGGGACTCAGAGAAACCAGGTTTCATAAAAGTGAAGGATCATTTTTGATCAGTTTCTTAAGTTTTAGGAAACTCTCAAAAGAGAAATATCTCTTTGTTCCAGTTTTGCTGATGACCTGCCTGAGAAATAGGTCATGGAGTCACATGGGTCTTTTTCTTTCAGCTTCTTTGGTAATTTCCGTCTATCACACAGCCCAACAAATCCTCAAATGAAAGGGCATGGAGAGAAGTGGCTCTTCAGTGTGATTCTTAGTCTGTCTATGTCCAGATATTTTATAAACCAAATTATAAACTAAGAAGTATTTTCAATTAATTGTTCTAACTCTTTGTATTCCTTAGACTGCTTGATTACTAAGGCCAGTGCAGCACATCATCCTAGATAAAGACTAAAACAGAATATAGTTAGTGGCTTATATCTGCATACCACGAAGCCCAGAGATTCCTTTGGGGTCACTTGAAATGGAGGTCCCATGGAAAGGAAGGGCCGAGTGGATGGAGAGGTAGGGGTCCAAGAGAATAACTCCAGGTTCTCCGTATTCATTTTAATCAGAGCCACACCTTTTAATCTTTTTTTTCTTATTATGCATTTGGATTTTATGAAAGATTTCATTTTACAGAAAATTTGGCTGCCACAAAAAGTTTGAAAACCCACTGCTAAAGCTCATTTCGGGAGAAGGTAAGTTGAACAAGCAGAGACTAGTTCATTACCAATAGTGGTTTTAGCCACTGTCTCAAGATAGTGAGTGTGGACCTCTGACATGGCAAGAGCTCTTATACAGAAGAGGATCTTGTTTCTAAAAGTTCTAAGGGATAGAATAAGACCTTAAGTTTCACTTTTTGGAAAAATGATGAGAGGGAAATAGATTCCGGGTCTATAAAGTAAGAATTGTCTAAAATCAAAGGATTCATCCCAGAGCTAGAATGAGTAGAGAGAAAGAGAGAGACAGAGAAAAGGAGGGAGGGAAGGACGGGGAGGGAGAGACCTGTTGTTACCTCTCTGAGCTTCAGTTCTGTCATCTGAAAATTGGGAAGTGAGTGTCTATTTCTCTGAGACATTTTGAAGATTAGATGATACAGGATGTGTAAATCATGTATGGAAGTGCCTGTAAGTATAGAAGGAAACTCTGTGAATGCCCTTGGTGGGAAATGACAAGTACCACTCCCCATCCTATTAAAGCTTGAACAGGCAGAGAAGGATAAATGAAAGAAATTTCAACAGTTAATTTAAAGGACTTTTTAAAGTTTAGAGTGATATAGACTTAAAATATAAATAAGTTGAAGGGTGGTTTACATGAATTCATAGATGATTCCTTCCTATTGAGCTGTTAAGTAGAACCAGAGTCATACTCCTAATTCTGGCGACCTCTGGGGTTGCTCTTGAGGACAGATAATCTAGTTGCTTGGTTACTGGTTTGGCCTAGTACAGAATTCCTATATTCTTATTTTTTTTTATTTTTATTTTTAAATTTATTTTATTATTTATTTATTGTTTGGCTGAGGAAGATTTGCCCTGAGCTAACATCCATTGCCAATCTTCCTCTTTTTTGTGTGTCTTTTTGGCTTGAGGAAGATTAGTCCTGAGCTAACATCTGTGCCGATCTTCCTCTACTTTGTATGTGAGCCGCTTCCACAGCATGGCTAATGAGTGGTGTAGGTCTGTGCCCGGGATCCGAACCTGCGAACCCAGGTGGCCAAAGCAGAGTGTGCCGAACTTAACCACTATACCAGGGGGCTGGCCCCAGAATTCCTATGTTCTTAAAAGTTAGGATCTAGAAAGGATTCTTTCTTCATAGACTCTGAAAGCATCTATGAAGTGACGCTGAAAGTGAGTACTGAAAGTATTCTATATTTGTCACAGTGGGAACTAACGGAACATGATGAAACTAGGTAACCTAGAATAAGACAGAGTAATTGTCCCATAATAATAATATTAACGCTTGCTCATTCTAGAATTAATTCATGCTGAAAATAACATTACTGCAGTATCAAACATCTTGCTCTCCAGACCTCAAATTCCAGGAAAGCTAGGCTAAAACATTCTGTCCCCTGTGTGGAAATGAAGAGTATGAATGGTTTCGAATCTAATATGTGGTAGTAACAAAGCTGCAGGAATAATCTACAGCTATATATATGATAGACAGAAGAAACAAGAAGAGTAGAACACAAAAGAGAATTGATTTAGCATCATCTTTTGGTCTTGCCTCCTCATGATCTTCTCTGGCTCCAGGCTATACTTTAGATCACTGAGATATTTGCTGATCGTGAGTATGAGCCACTGGAGTAGGTAAACCAGCCCCGGTCCCTACTCTGGAAAGGCTCCCAGTCCAGTTGGGGGGAAATAAATGAAGACAAAGCAGTGTGCATTGCATGGGCTGGATGCCATTCTTGCCAAAGCACAGGGTGCTGTGGGAGCCTTTGACATCCACCCCCCCAACCCCCCCAGGCCTTGGGAATTGTATTAGGATTCTTGGAGGGAATCACATCTAAGCTATTACCTCAAAAAGGAATAGGAGTTAGCCCAGAGCAAGTGGGAGGTTGGAAGTGGACAGGAAGAGATTTCCAGGCATGTCTGAAGACTTGGGGTAGAAAAAGAGAGGGCAGAACGAAAAGCTATTGAATGATGTTGGAGCATAGAGGGTTTCAGGGTCAAGGGCAAGAGGTGATGCTGGAAGGTAAGCATAGTGGGCTGACAGTTTTGGTAACATTAAAAAGATTTGGATTTGGGTGGGTAGTTACTAAGGTGTTTGAAGCAGGGGAGAGTCATGATCCATCTGGATTTTACAAGGACCACTTGGGCTGCAACTGGGAGAGACCAGTTAGAAGGTTGTTGTGGTAATCTGGGCGAGGGACATGATGTGGCAGTGTTTTTGTGGGACAGTGTTGGTTCTGGCTGTAAAATTAGATGTAAGAGCCTATTTTTTTCATTCATGTTTTTCATCCTTTTTCTTGATCCCGTGTCTCCAGTACCTACAAAAGTGTTATATGTGAAACGTGCCTTGAAAGTTATAAAAATATACACACATAGCTATTGATAAGGGAGCAGGATGAAATGGTTTAGGTTATATATTTTAAGTTATACATATACTTTTAAGTCAGGTATTCCCTGTTCTTTCACCATTGTGAGATTTTTTGTGTGAATTTATTTTTCATTTATTGATATAAGATTCTATTTTTCTCAATAATATTCAAGATATTCACTTGCTGATGGGAATGTAAGTGGGTCTGTCTACTTTGGAGACCAATTTATTATGACATAGTGAATTTGAACTTATATATATCCCATGTCCCCTGTATCCACTCTGGCTATACGCCTTAGAGAAATTCTCACACAGTTTGCATGAGAGATGTGTGTAATAGTGGGATATTCGTGGTAATATTGTTTGATGTAATGAATGATTGATGAATGGAAACCACCTAACAGACCGTTACAGAGAAACTGATAAATTGTATTTTATTCACACAATAAAATAGTAAAGAAATCTTGAAATAAATGCAATAGACCTGGATATAGATATCTATCTACATGGACAAATTTAACGAAACATAAATTCAGACCAAAAAAGGGACGTCTCAAAAGAATATACTGTGATACTATGAATGTAAATTTTAAAACTCAGAAACCGATATGCTTTATTACCTATGCATGCATACATATGTGGGAAAAGCGAACACACGCGTGTGAGAATAACTCAGACCAACTTCTTCGCCAGTCTTTTTAACAATATCCTGGTAGTCTTTAGTGTATTTTTCTGTAAATAGCAAGATAATTTCTACCAGGAGATCGATAGAGCTGTAAATTAAGCCTTTTTCAGCATAAATAACCTATAGTTCCAGATATTACTACGACTGCTGCTAGTTTCCATTTATTTAGTGCTTACCACATACTTTCCCATTTACTTGCTGGACTGTCCCTTAGGGAGTTAGCTAATGTTACCTTTGGGTATGTGAAAGCAGTATTTGTCATTGATGACAATGTTTGGAATGGTCGTATTTTCTCTCTTTTTCTAGAACTGAGCTACTTAGGAAATGTTCAATAAAGGAATGCGAATAGCATTGCTTTTCTGAACAAAATGCATTGTTCCCTTTGCAATAATGTCTCTTTTTAGTCTGGACTCATTCTGTTGCAAGTGACAGAAACTGAAATCCCACTAGCTTAAGACAAGATGAGGATTTATTGGCTTGGCTCATGAGACTTGGCTGATGTTGTGTTAGGCATGGGTAGACCTACACACTTATACTCTGTTGTAAGATCTGTCTCCCTGTTTGGCTTCACTCCCGGGCAGAAACAGCCCCAGTCTCACGTACTCCTGCCTTAGGCTGCTCAAGCAGCCCGAGGTCGTCTCTCCTGTACGAAAGTTCTGGGGAAGCCTCAGATTGGTTTGCTTTGGGTCACAGCCCATTCCTGAAACAATTACTGTGATGCAGAAATTAGTTGGAGTATTTGGTCAGGCAGAGGAGGTTTGGGACCCCGATCAGAAGGGATAGGGGAGGAGTATTTCATTAAAGGGAAAGTGGGGTGGTGTTATCAGGGGACAAGTCAGAGTCTCATGCAAAACTGGCTGCCATGGAGCACCATCGCTTTTCTTGTCATTTTTCTCCATCACACACCTAGAGAAAGAGCATAATAAATAGGCTCTGCATGTTTTAAGCATTCCTGAGTTTTGCTGAAGCCTAATCAGCTCCTAGAAATGAATGGCCTTTCCCCAGGTGAGACTCTCCTTTCCCACACTCATAATCATCATCAGTAGCACTTGGCTGAATGAGAATTAGGGAAGCTTCTTTAAGAGATGGACTAGAAATTGCCTTGTTCCATGATGGGCTTAAAGACGAAACTCGTGCTTGCCCACTTTGAGAACATTAGTGATCAGCGCTAGTTCATTAGCTGCCTTAATTTGCACAGATACTGATGGAAGACGGGAGGACCCGCTGTCGTCAGAGTGACACCACAGTGCCACCCGAGTGAGTGGGCTTTGCTATTCAAAGGCCTGTAATGACTTGAGTCGGTGTATGGAGATTTGCACTGCTGGGTTACTCCATGCCTGGCACTTGGCAATGCCCAGATAACATTTAAATCAGGCACTAAGTGTAATTAAGTACTGCCCTCAGCACAGCTCTCCTTTTAGGACATTTTTATTCACCATGATTTAGAACATGACAATTGGGTGAGATTAAAGCAGCAAATTGTGCCTATAAAACAAACCCCTGAAAATAGCAAGGGACTATAAAATTTTATAAAGGGAATACTGCACATGCCTCCAATCCGATAAAACTTTTGTGAGCTGGGAGATTAACTGTGAAATAAAAGTAAGCCAATACAGTATGTGCCACATCCAGACTATAAATTGTGTATTATTGTTTAGTATAACTTTTATGTTCCCTCCCCAAATGACTCCTTAGCATCTTGAGAATTACCCATGCAGCAGACAATTAATTAGCCTTCAAGGGAATCGGCTCAGGAGACAGTGGGCGGCTCTGTGAGTGTAAGGTATTTGGTCACAATATTGCAATGTGACAGTATTTGGTCTTTTGGGGAATTCTGGGGTCCCTGCAGTTGCTACTTTGGTTTCCTTATTTACTTCGTTCATGTTTATGTCTTGTCTGTTGTAAAGGATGGAACTGATTTCCAAGGCTCTTGAAAGCTATCCGCTTTGCGCTTAAGAGTTCCAGGATTTTTTTTTTTTTTTTTTTTGTGGGGAAGACCAGCCCTGAGCTAACATCCGTCGCCAATCTTCCCCTTTTTGCTGAGGAAGACTGGCCCTGAGCTAACATCCGTGCCCATCTTCCTTCACTTTATATGGGACGCCGCCACGGCATGGCTGACAGGCAGTGCACGTCCGCGGGCGCCTGGGATCCGAACTCGCGAACCCCGGGCTGCCAAGCGCGGACTAAACCGCTGCGCCACCGGGCGGCCCCAAGAGTTCCAGGATTTTATAGCGACATGACACTTTAATGCTCACGTACGCCAGCACCTCCTTTTAATAATGAGCTGAGGTTGTAAGCATTAAGTGGCTTTCGTAGGTTCACAGAGTAAGTTAGGGGCACCCTGAATTCTCCTTCAGGGATAATCATGCCCCATTCTGTCCTTGCCTAAAACTTTTAAGGTTTCTTTCCTGTTAAAATGGAATAACATATAGGTGTTTTTTCCTGATTATAATAACAAAAGATTCCCTTTTAGAATAATTAGAAAATTCAAAAATATTTTCAAGTAAATTAAAAAAATTTATCTATAATCTCACTAATCAATGATCACCACTTTTAACATTATGTTGTATTTCCTTCCAGCTTTTTATCTGCATATATGAAGAAACAAATGTAGGTATAACTATTTACTCTGAAAAGTAAAGAATATTGTGGTTTATTCATTTAATACATTTATTAGGAAGATTTCTTTATATGGTGAAATACTTTCTCAAAAGCATGATTATTAATAATTTTGTTACTTCACAATAATATGGCTCTTTAATCATTTGTTTAATTATTCCACTATTGTTTTATTACCAGTTCTTTTTCCCTTGGGTCTAGATACTAAAGACTTTAAAAGTAAAAAATGACTTGGAGGGACCTGAAAAATGACAGAATATTGATGGAACATAAATCTTTTTAATGTTTCATATCCAGGATAGTTTTATATGAACAGCTGAATCAAGTTTTATGTGGTAATATCTAAATTTTCACACCAGATGAGATTGGATAATATTATTTCTACATCAGGATGGATTTATAAGTTAAGTAGATTTCTTATCATTTGAATTTGTTCTCCTGCCAAATGTATGCTAGCATATAGATATCAGTCTGCATAACTTTAAAACACTATGTCCATCACTAGGTCTTCTATATCATCTGTCCATTCACTTATTCATCTATTCTTTCATTCAAATCCTTGCCTTCTAAGCATATGCCAAGTACCACGGTTCCGTGGACAATAAAAAGACGAGTATGGCAGGTAAGTGAACAATTCACTCATTACAAGACAGAGCGTCCCGTGGAATAATGGGAAGGCATGGCTTCACAGCCTGAACATGAAGGAGGATTTTAATGGACAAGAGGACAATCTAGGCCAAGAGAACAGCAAAGACACAGAAGAGTAAAAATACCTGGAGTGATCTAGGAATGCTAGTGCTGTTGGAGAAAGGGGAGCAGGGAAGGAGAAAAAGAAACAGGAGATGTCAGGCTATAAAGGTATATGCTTCTTTTATCTGATATGATTCTTTCATTTGCCCTATTTAAATTCAGAGATAAATATCTTTTTTTCACCTGATTCTGCTGGTGTCAGTAATTCAGGTGGGCAACTAGGGATTATCAAGACTGTAAGATGAACTGGAGACCAGGAAGTTTTAAGTTCTGGTCTCTTTATGTACTTAATGTTATACAATAATGTCTCTTGATCTTACTTTCTTTTTTAAATATAGGCTTTATTTCTCAAGTGTGAAATGCAAATAGCAGAATAAAACATAAAGCATGTCCACAATATTTAGATGTTGTCACCGAAGAGAGAGTTAGTAACTCTTGGAGTTTGCACTCAACTCATTTTGCAATTTTAGGCTTTTCTCTCACATTCAGACAGCATAAAATTTAGAGCAATACTTCAGTTTGTTGAATTAATGGAGACTCTCTGAAATTATTACTGAAAGAGAAATGCAGCTTTATTACTTTCACATACATAATTTGAATTAAGCTAATAAAGAATTACCTAATAGGCACCCTGATGATCCTGCTTTAATGACTACATGAAAATAATTTGTAATTAGAATAATAATTTTATGCAAATTAAAGCTGACGAGGTTTTCAAGTGTGTGAAGATAGTTTGTTTTCTGAAATAGGATAAAAATATGTTTTAGAGTATTACAAATACTGATTCTTGCATTTACAAAGTGCTTTCTCATTTTTCAAAGTATAATACTTTAAAAAGCCCCTTCTCATTTGGGCCTCACAGCAACCCCATAAAGTATATTAGATGTTTTTAGTTTCATTTTATAGATAAGAAATCAGGGATACACAGAAGTTTGATGGTTTGCCGTACGTAGGTCACAATATTAGTAATTGACTGAACCAGTCCTAGAACCCAGGGCCCTTGATTATTAGTCTACTATTTTATATCCCAGTCTATACTATTAATTCTCAGTATTTCCTCTTTTTCCTGTCAGAGTATAGATGACCTTTAGCACCATGTGTTTTGGACTTTTCATAAATTCAGGGAGCAATGAGGATCAAGGAAGCTTGATTTTGTTTTTGAAAACAACATACATGATACTACATTACTATGATTGCTTCAACAGATTGAAACAAACCCATACCACCCACATGCTGAAAACAGAACTTTTCTCTTAAGTTTCTAGAATTAAGGTGAAATTTCCCAATTTTAGACGGTATCACCATAGGTCTTCAGTTATTAGCAAGATGGAAACTCTTTAATTACATGAGGAAGACCATATCTTTTGAAAAGTTGGAAAGTCACCCAAAATATCATCTATTTGTTGAGAATATACCCCAGAAAGAGAGAACTTTATATTCTTACTCTTTGTTGACTGCTTTCATGAATGAATGTGGAAAAGTTAAACTTTCAGAGGATTGCAATAATTTTTGTTTCTTCACTTAGACACTAGCATAGAGGCTATGACCATTATTGCAAGGCTAGATAATGAGATGTAAGAACAGGCACTTAAAATAGATATGTTTTTAAAGAATTTCATAAATGTAATAACACATCTATATCAAGGTGATTTTACATGTTTTAGTAAAAATATGACTATCTTATTCTAAACATATAGATCCAAAGAAAAAAGCAACTCCAAATTCTAAAAACATGAGTAACATGGAACATCACTGTATCTTTTCTCATTACATTATAGAATTGGTGTAAAAGACTTCATTCTTCAGGTCTATGCATCAAGATTTGTTGCTGGAAATAATAGGTATACTTGTTCTTCTGTGTCTTTTATATAAAAGCCTGTGACATGCATACTCTGGGCAGCATTATACTTAGGCTGCAATACAATGATTTTACAGTATTCTAAGCAGTATTGTAAATTCCTTTGCACTGCACAAAGCTCTTCTCAGCTACTGAACTTAATACTTTCCCATCTGTTTGCCTTCCATGACAACTTTGAAGGAACTGATGGAATTTTTTACATTTTACAATGAACAAAAATATAATGAGGGTTCAGGATAGGATGAAGTGACTTGTGGTAGAATAATGCTTCTGTTGCGAAGAACTAGATAATTTGGAAAACCATCTAAAAAGTTCTGCTTAAAAGCATCAGAGAGGTTTTGAAGTAATGAGAACTAAAACGGCTAAAATTTCAGAGATGGGGAACCCTGGAAAGCTGTGCTGATGATTGATCTCTTCTTTTTCCCTGGGGAAATTTGCTACTTGGGTGGGAAGCAGAGAATGGGGGCTTTGCCCAGGCAAAGGGCTGCTATTAAAGGAAAGAGAAACCTACAGAACTTTTGGTGGTCCCAGGGAGTGAAGTGAAAAAAAATGGTGACAGGAATCTCAAAACACAGCCTGTTTTCCCCTCAACATATTTGCTGAATTCTGAAAGTGAATGCAGTGGGAGGCTAAAAAAAAAAGAAAAAGAAAAAGAAAATAAAAATTTCTGGAAAGTGCAGTTGAAGAAACAAAGATTAGTGTTCAAGAACTGCTGGGATAGTGAGCCTGGTGGTCATACTAGATATTCAGTTGGAAGCTGTACAAGACTACACCCTAGGGGGAGTGGACTTCTAGAGGTTGACTGAGTCCTATTAAAACTACAGTCCTGCCTCAAAGCAGATTAGTTCTTGGTTGGACAGAGGTGATCAACTCTGACTCTTTCTGCCAAGCAGAAAAAAGAGAATCTTCTCAGAAGGAAGATAATATAATATGGAAGCTCTACTATTTTTAACACAATGTCTGACATTCAATTAAATATTACTGACAAAAATATCAAGAGAAAAAAAAACTGTCAATAGAATATATTCACAGGAGATCCAGGAATTGGTGTTAAAAGACAAAGACTTAAAAATGGCTATGATTAATATGTTCAAGAAAATAGAGGAACTGAATGGCAATGGATAAAAACAGGGATAATTTCACCACAGACATAAAATCTATAAAAAGAATCAAATAGAAATTGTAGAATTAAACAATACAGTATCTTATCTTAATTACTCAGTACATGTGTTTGACAGCACAAGAAAGAAGCAGTAAACTGTTAGACAGCTCAATAGAACCTGTCCAACTGAAACACAAAGAGGAAATAAAATAATGTAAAATAGATAAAGGAAGGATAAGAATTATAGAATACAATGTAAATGTCTAACATACAAGTAATTGGAGTATCAGAAGAAAATATAGAGTTTGTGGCAGAATCAATATTCAAAGAAATAATGGCTATGAGTGTGCCAAATATGATAAAAGACATCAACCCACAAATTCCAGAAGCTCTGTGAATCACCAGTAGAATAAGTACAAAGAAAATAAAACTTAGGCACATCATAGTAAAACTGATGAGAACCAAATACAAGAAAATCTTAAAAGTAGCCGGAGGTGGGGCAAAAACCAGATCAGAGAAAAACTAGAGAAAAAGAAGACTTACTATTTTCAAAATAATAATAAATCTAACAATAATAATACTAACAATAATACTAACAGCTGACTTCCTAACAAGAAAAATAGAAGCCAGAAGATAATAGAATTACATTTTAAAAGTGATGAAGGAAAATAACTGCCAACCTGGAATTCTTTACCCAATGAAAATGAAGGTAAAATACAGACTTTCTTTTTTTGGAAAGGAAGAAATAAATCTGTCTGTATTTGTAGGTGACACAATGATCTATGTAAAAATAAAGACATTTTAGACAAAAACTGAAAGGATGTATCACTGGCATACATGCACTAAAATGCAAAGTAAAAAGAGTTCCTCAACAAGGAAGCAGAGATGCAGGGCAAAATAAAGAAAAATGGAATGAGAAATATATGGCTAAATATAGTTAAATATTGAATGTACAAAACAACAATGTCTTGTGGAGTTAAAAATGTACATAGATTTAAAATCAATAATGCAATAGCAACAATAATACAAACACATTATGGGAGGAGTATAAATCAAATTAAAATGTTATATGTTCTAGCATTATCAGTATGAAAAGTTGTAAAAGTAATGTTTTTGACTGTAATTAGTTAAGGGTGCATATTTTAGGGTAACCACTAAAGGTCTAGTAAATAATTTATTGCTAAGAACTTACTGGAGGAAAAATAAAATAATAGAAAACATTTTATTAATCTAAAAGAGAAGAATAAATACATACAGGTGAGTTCAATAGAACAGAAATGATAAAATGGTATCTATAAATAGATCAATAATCATAAATAAAATGCATAATTTCTTCCAATTAAAAGACTAAAATGGGGCCGGCCCAGTGGTGTAGTGGTTAAGTTTGCGTGCTCTGCTTTGGCGGCCCAGGGTTTGCAGGTTCGGATCCTGGGCATAGAGCTGCACACTGCTCATCAAGCCATGCTGTGGCGGCGTCCCATATACAAAGTAGAGGAAGATTGGCAGAGACGTTAGCTCAGGGACAATCTTCCTCAAGCAAAAAGAGGATGATTGGCAACAGATGTTAGCTCAGAGACAGTCTTCCTCACCGCCCCCCGCCAGAAAAAGACTAAAATTGCCAGACTGTATTAAAAATAATCCCAAGTGTGTGCTCCTTAAGAAGAACCCACCTTCAATATTCAGACACAGAAATATTAAAAGTAGAAGAATGGGAAAAGATACCATGCAAACATTAAGCAAGAGAAAGCTGCTAGAGTTTTTTAATAATCAGGAAAGTAGATTCTGAAGCAAGAAGCATACTCAGATAAAGAGGAATAAGACATAATCATAAAGAAGACTTCACAGTCCTAAATTTGAATACACCTGATACCATTGTTTAAAAATATTTAAAGCAATAAATGACAATAACAAAAACATAAAGACAAAATCATAATTATAGCAAGCAACTTGAGCACACCTTCTCTATAAATAATAGAACAGGCATCCCCAAATCAATAAGGATATTGAAGATCTGAACGACATATTTAACTGACATGGCCTGATTAATAGATATAGGGCACTGTACCCAACCCTGGTAGAAATCATACTTTTCCAAGTGCATATGAGTCATTACCCAAACTGACCACATGCTAGTTTATAAAGCAAGCCTCATCAAATATCAAAAGACTTAAATCATTCAGCTTATGTTACCTGATTATAAAGAATTAAGGTAGAAATAAAAACCCAAAGATAACTAGAAAAACACAAATTGCTTGGAAATTAAATAATATACTCAAATAACCTGTGTGTCAAAGAAGACATCTCATTGGTAGTTAATTTAGTGAAGATATGACTTATCAAATCTTGTGGGATGTGGCTAAAGCAGTACACACAGTGTAATTTATAGCATTAAAATCATATGTAAGAAAGAAATAACTGCTTAAAAATCAATGATGCAAACTTTCATCTCAAGAAACTAGAAAAAGAATAATCAATTAAACCCAAAGAGCAGACAGAAGAAAGTAATGAGGGTAAGATTTGGAGTTGATTAAGCAGAAAACAAATGCATGCTAGAAAAAAATCAACAAAGTAAAAAGTTGGTTCTTTACAAAGATTAATAGAAATTAATAGCAAGATTGATCAAAGAAAAATTCAATTACCAATATCAGGAATGAAAAAGAAGACAACAGTACATATCCTAAACACATTAAAAAGATAAAAATGTATTACATCAATTTGAAAATTAAATTGAAATATACAAATTCCTTGAATAACAGAACCTACCAAAACTAACAGAAGATTAAATAGAAAATTGGAATCAGATATTAAAAATCTTCTCACAGAGAAAATTCTAGACCTAGATAACTTCAGCAATGATTTCTTTCAAACATTTAAGAGAGAACTAGTGAATATTCATAATCTATTCTAGATAAAAGGAAAAGAGGGAATACTCTCCTCCTTAGTTGATTCTTTAATGCGAAGACTTCAAGAATTTTAATAAAGTTAGGAACCTAGGCATTGTTCTATAAAATAATCCAAAAGGAGTTTTAACTGTTACAACAATCTTCACTGAAATGGTGAAAACTATTTCATTACAGTCATGCATTGCTTAACAGCAAGCATACGTTCTGAGAAATGCATCGTTACACGATCTCCTTGTTGTGCAAACATCAGATTGTGCTCACACAAACCTAGATGGTATAGTCTACTACACACCTAAGCTGTGTGGTACTAATCTTATGGGACCACCATCAGGTATGCGGTCCATCATTGACTGAAATGTCATTATGTGGCGCGTGACTGTATACATATTTTAAATGCATAACCACAGTATTCAGGACAGATTTGTAATTGTCTATCATCTTAAGGAAAAAAAGGCCAATAGAATTGTTATAGTTCAGTAAATTTTTATATAAATGGACAGAATTACAGAGAACTGTACATCAGTTGAGTTCTACTACTTAAAGATCCTTCGATGATAAATGTGTAACAATGGAAAGAGCATTAGTTTGGGATTCTGAAGACCCAGGTTCTAATTTTGGTGAAAACCACCTGTGACCTTGGGCAAATAACCTAGAATCTCAGAGCCTTTGTTTCCTCATCTGTCTAGTGAGGGGTTTGGGCTAGAAAATCTTTAAGACCCCAGATAATTCTGATGAAATCTGTACTGTCTTTCCTTTCTACCTTATTAAGAGAGGCGAATGGCAAGATATAGAGAGATTATTCTAGGCATTGAGTTGCTACAGTTATTAGCAACTCAAGAGAACTCAAAGGAGCTATCCTATGAGTGAGATTACTGATTTCTTCCATGCAGTGATGCTGATAGGTGGGCCTGGAGAAACAGTGTGAGTTCACAAATTCTTGGTTTACCTGTTGTTCCTCATCCAATGGGAAACATAGGCAGATACAGAAGCTAACACATTCTCTAGGTCACAAAGTCAAGGCAACTTCTTGACTTAAACCTTCTCCATATGTTCTAAATTGTTTGCCTTTGCCCATGTACATCCTAAACTCCACTCAGTTCTTCCTTTTCTCTTGTCACAAGAATGTGAAAACTATTGAGTGTCTTCATTTTTATTATGCCAGTGTCTCCAAGTAACTTGCTGACAGCCATCTGTTATGACTGACAAATGTTCACCCAGTTCTATACTGATTTAAGATATTTTATTTTGAACAAAGTGACACAAAGTATTTTCAAACATATCAAAACCATGTAGTTATACATTTTCCCTTATGAAATCAAAAATATGTGGTAGACTATTAAGCCTAATGTTCTTTCCAACTTCAGTACAATAGGCTTGCCTTCTAACCAAGACCATCCATTACACTGTTTCTATGGAAGAATTTGCATGAATTTTAATATCAGTTTTTTGAAACAATAGTAACCGTATAGTGTGTATTTTAACTATTTTTACCAGATTACACTAGGGACTCTTTCATAATCAGAGTACACATTACTAAATTGCCCTCCTTAGACAAATTTTCTGTTCTAATGACACATGTCGTGTTGGCGCTGTTTTAATCAATGATCACAGCCTCTGTCTGTGGGAGGTGATAGTCATGAGGATGCCACACACAGCTGTGGAAGGGATGCATTCAGAGGAGCACATTTAAAGCAAAGGAGTGTGAGGATTTGTGGTGTGTCCTGCAACCCTTGCTTGGGGATATTTAGGGGAAGATAGACTGTTTCACTGTGGTTTATAAACCATTGCGATGACACACGTGTGAAGAGTATGTTCACTCCAGATGCATAGTGATTTGAAGAAGAAACTTAGGGAAGAAATGCATGCAAGTATTTAAACATTAGTTTGTCTTTTCCTTTGTTTTCTAGGTAATTTCCTGAGTGATTTTTAGATCTTCTTGCTTTACCTGCTATAATTAAGCTACTTCTTATATTCATTTGGTGGATAAGTCATCATTGCAATTTACACCTCACTGTTGTCCAAGGGACAAAGGCCTCTTTCTTTGTCCAAATATCTGTCATTGTACCTTTTTTAATATATTAATTGAGCATCACATGATTCACTTATCTGTTTGATATGCATTTTTATATGAAAAGGATTAAAATTGAGATATGAATGATTATCTTATTAATATAGAGGTTCTACTTTCTTTCTTTTATCCCAATAATTATCACCAATCCTTTTTATGCTATTTGAATCAAATGTAGGTGACTACTATTACATGATCACAAATACAGTCCCAACCAAAATACATTGTTTTCTTCATTATAACTGTGAAATTGCTCCTTTTCTACTTCCCTGTTACTTCCCATAAAAGACAGTAACTTGAGGCTACTTTTATTTCCTCATCTCCTCTGCCTTCCATACCCACAACAAAACTCTTGTCAAATGCTATCTTCTCTTATTTCTATCTCCTATTTTTTTCTGAGATAGTTTAAGAAAATGAATCTCCTTTCATAAGTCCTTACTTAGTACTCATATTACACATTCCTGAGAGCCTTTATATTGAGTTTCATTGCTCAGTGCTGTATCCCTTTAATTTATCTTCCTTTATTTTTTTTTAATTCAGTTTGGGCTCATTTATTGTTTATTTGGACTATTTTTTTCAAGTATTTCTTTCAGAGTAGGGAAGTGTATAACATGCTTTCTCAGTTATTGCAAATCCTAGATTTTCTTTCTTTCACTCTGATTGGTGAATTAAATCTTGGCTAGTAGAAGATTCTTGAGTTGCAGATCTTTTATGAATGCAGTCTGTAGATGCTTTAGCTTCCAGTCTTGTAGATGAGAAGTCTGATGCCTTTCTGATTTTTGTTTTCTTTGTAGATAAACTTGCTCTTTTGCCTGATTGTTTATAACATTTTTTTATCCTAAAACTTTAAACATTTTACCAGAATATGCTTGGAATAGTGTCTTTTTTCATCTTGGCAGCCTGGAACTCACAAGCCCTTTCAGTTTTCTGGGTTCAGGTCTTTGCTTAGTTCAGGGAAGTTTTTTTCTTTTTTTCCTGGTGTTGCTTCCTAGGCATTAATTCCTATTGTTGCCTTTCCTCCATCTGTTCCTTTGTCTCCTCTGTATCATGTTGAGTCTGTCATCTTAGTCTTAGTGTTTTCCTTTGTGATTTTTGTGGTTTTTTTCTTTTTGTTTTGTGCTTTGAGATATTTTTTCCAGGTCACTAATTGTCATCTCAACAGTCAACTCATTCTCATTTTTAATTCTTTTACCAAGTTTTATAGTTCAAAAATTATGTTTTTAAGTTCCAGGAAGTCTTTTGAGAATTACACTTGAATCTCTATATGCTTGCATTATTTTGTCATTCAGGTGCTCATCTCTCTTTTCCAGGAGCGCACATTTATCTGGCCCACTTCTCTGGTTGCCTGACCTCCCAAGAAGGGAAGGTGTTTTTCTCTGTTGACTCACAGGGACTCAAGTTTAGTTGGTGAAATATTCTTAATTGTCGAAATCTGGTAGTTGGTGAAAAACAAAGAGATTTCTTGCCTTGTAGGTATAGGATTTAGAACAGGCTGTTAAACCTCTCTTACCACAATAATAGGAAGCCACTTTACAATCTGGTCTCCCTCCATGCTCCAAGCCGTGAGAGTAGAGAAGACATATCACATTTGTTTAGTGCTCAGGGAGACTCAGCATTCTCAAATGGAATAAAGTTGAACTCCTCTTACTCTACTCTGCTGGGTTCTGTAGATCTGGAATTACCATGCTTTATACAGGGCTCTGAAACTCTCTGTCCCTTGTACAGAGTTAAATTCTCTCCACAGGAGCCTCAGTAGATTCTGAGTCCTAGTAGATATCTGATCGCAGCTGTCAGCTTTAGAGAGGCAGATGGCTGAGCTGATAGAGGAGGACCAATAGTGTAGGTGATGTTTTTAGAACACTTGCTCAGTTCCTCGATTATAATAATGATAATTATAATATTTAATTGGCTATAAGTTACTACATTCTGCCTGCCACAGTTTCCATTATATAAATGGTAACTTAGAATTGATGAGAAAGAATTCTGGAGACTTACATTCAAGTATTGGCTCTGACATTAATCAACTGTGATATATTGAGCAGGTGATTTAACCCCTCTGTGCCTGTTTCTTGCCAGAAGAATCAGAAGAATCCTAATAATGCCCTTTTGGAGTTGATACACTTTAGGGGTGTCTACCTAGTCCATTATTCTCTTCTCCTTGCCCCAACTGTGCCTCTTAGAATGCTTTTCCCACAGGGCTGGTCTAGGCAGTCCTGCTTGCATTATCTGACCTTTTTTTTTTTTTTTTTACTAGGTACAGCTGACAGGGTCAGGAATAGACAGTTGACCCAAACTGGGTCAGATGGAAATGCTTTGCCCAGAATTGGGGGCTTAGACACTCTATTCAGTCCCAGAAGGCCACTTGTACTGAGGGAAGGTTAGCATAGATCCTAAGGATGCTATTGTGGGGTGGCCAGCCATCTCAGCTGTTGACAGAAAACCAGGACCTTGTCACTGTAGCTGAATCAATGAACACAATGACCTGGGATTGAGGAAGAGAAAAAAAGTTTAATTTTGCTAGCAAAATGAGGCTGGAGTGGGCTCGTGCTGCAAAGTCCACAGTCCTGCTGAGGCGCTAGGAGCTGGAGTTTTTAAAGGAAAATCTATGGGAAGGAATGTGCTATGTACATGACTTTAACCATCTAGTGAGAGAAAATTTATGAGGGTCCTGGATGTTCTGGTGCAAGGCCAGCTGTTACCCCTATCTACAGCAGGAGGTTTGGGACGCCATTGGGTGGCCTGAAATCGGGTCCTGGAAGAAGAAAGAAACTGCTGCCAATTAATGGTTACAACGTTTACAAGGTTTTAGATAGGGGAGGGGGAGCTGTGGCCTTGCAGTTCGGTGTCCTCCCATCAGCCTGTGGAGATGAGAGAAGCTGCAGGTGTCAGCCTCCGTGATGAATGGTGGATCTTGGTGCCAGGAAGCCGAGGAGTTGGGGAAGCTTCAGCTTCTTGATATCCTCTGGACATCAGTTTCCCCGTAACAAGACTTTGAAGGACCCATAGCTAACCAAACTCCAGTGTGAGTCCCCCGCCTAAGGCCGCCTGGGCTGTAACAATTTGTTACTTCCATTTGCCTTGTAGAATTTAGGGATACAGAGGTTAAAACAACCGATATCTACAGGTGAATGTAACTTAGAGGAGCTGGGAAAGGGAATGAGTGCTTTTTGGTTTCTCAGTCCATGTATGCTGGGTTCAATGCAGGAGAACTGATATCAGGGCTGGCATCAGGGAAGACGCTATGAGACTTTCTGATTTTTCCTCTGTTGCACAGCCATATGTGAAGAGAAGCCAGAGAGCCCACTGGCACAGAGTTGAGAGCAGAGTGACACAGGGAGAGAATTTCCTTGGCTCCTTGTGGTTTTCTAGTTCCTAGATTCAGTCTTTCTCTATAGATTTGACTGAATTTTCTCTCCTTGGGATTCATGAGTTTGCTTCTAGATCAGTAACAAATTCTGCCTATTTCCTGGGTACTTAAGTTAGTTTGGGTGAGTTTCTATTGCTAATAACTGAAGGATTCCTAAGATGCTTAGCTTTATAACTGGCCAAGTTTTTATATGTATAAAAAATGAGAATGGAAAAATGTCTTGGGAAATAAACAGAATCATACAGACATGATTTCTTGTTACTTTGCTGGCCAAACACATATACTTATGTATCTATGATTTAGGTGTATTTTTGTGTGTGTGTGTTTATCTATGTATCTTTATCTATCTATCTACCTTCTTATGTATTTTAATGCTTCCACACTTTAAACCTGGGCTGTTAGTCTTGTATCTAAGACATTCCAGTCAGAAGCTGGAATGTTTTTAGCAACTAATTGAGATGGACTTCATCCACATTTTGGAATCAATCTACTTATTCTTTCCCTGTATTTCTACTCTTAATAGCAAAGACAGAAAAAGAAATAAGCCAATATGCTGGCTCTTTGAAGTCCAGCCTCCATCTTCTATTCCTCATAGATCCTTTCTGTCTGAGGAATCAGTCTCCTTTGGGGGAATGGTGTATTTTTCCATAAAGGGAGGCATGTCCATGGGGAGAAAAGTAGTGGCAGCTTTGACAGTTTATTCTAAACTTATATCCCTAGGAAGGAAAACATCACAAAATTTATGTTTCCTCAAAAGTCACTATATTAGGGCCCCATACACAATGCAAAAAGAAAGAAATAATTCCTTCTTCTAGCTACTCTTTTCAATCACTCATCCAAAATATGGATAGGAAAAAACATCATCTTCCAGTTTGTGTCTGTCAGTGTCCAATCAGGAAAACAGAGACCACTCAATGTACTTCAACAGAAAGATTTAATGAGAATTTACAGAGAATTAATTACATAGGTGATAGTAAAGCTGAAAGTACAACTAGGGGCACAAGGCCACCCAGGGATTAATAGGAAGCTTGGAGAGACAACAAGAGCAACAAGTGTGTATTATCAAAGCCCAGAGGACAGAGCCATCAGACTGGAATAAGAACATGGGCAGGCCTTCCCTGGCTGGAGTTGGGACTATGGAGAGAGGGGCTCTTGGATCCGTGAAGGACATATGCCTCTGCCAGAGAAGAGACACTACACAAGGCAGAGTAAGAGAGAAGTAAATACTCTAACTTCCCTTCTTCCATGCTCCAGTGCCTTTCATTGGATGAACCTATCCAGATGGCAGTTGGCAGAGGAGACTGGGAGATATAATTCCTTGAGATACAGAGCAGAGTAGGGGAAGGATGGGAAATGGATCTCGGAGTTAGCAGCAAACTCTATCATATAGTTCATGGAATTCTTGAAATCTTGGTCATCTCTGAGCATTCCTATTTACATTTTCTCAAGCTCAAATCCAGGAGGAAGATTTTAGCCTGGGCAGTGGTTTTCAGCAGGTGATAGTACTACCCTTAGAGGGAACGTGGAAAATATATGAGGGTGTTTTTTTGTTGCCACAATGATTGGGTGTGTGTGTGTGTGTTACTGGTATCCAGAGGGCTGGAGACAGATGCTCTATGTCTTATGACATATGGGACAGCACAATACAATAAAGAACTGCCATATCCAAACGCCAGTAGTGCCCCATGGAGATACAAGGTGTTTTATGTTACACAGTCATCTGAAATCAAAAGAGCTGCCTCAAAAAGCGGTAAGTTCATGATCATTGAAGGGTGTCAAGTAGAGGCTGGATAACCCTTGTCAGGGATATTGTAGAGAGGATGAAGAACTCAGATAGTGAGGATGGAAAGTAGGGTTGGAGTTGGACTTGACCTCTTGGTCTCTTCTATCCTTAAGATTTTGTAATACCTTTGATGACCATGAAAATAGCAACATTTATCCAGTGCATGTATGTATCAGTCTCTGTGTTGAATGCAATACACACATTATCTCGTTTATTCCCCATAGTAAAGTGGTGAGGAAGATAATACTATTATCTACATTTTGCAGGAAACTAAAACTCAAAGGGGCAAAGTGACTTGCTCAAATTACCCTATTAGGAAGTGTCACAGAAGGAACTGGAACCCAAATCTGTCTGACTTGAGGAAGATTGGCCCTGTGGTGACATCTGTTGCCAATCTTCCTCTTTTTCTCTTGCCTCCCCAAAGCCCCAGTTCATAGTTGTATATCATAGTTGTAGAGTTGTAGCTCTTCTATGTGGGACGCCGCCTCAGCATGGCTTGAGCAGTTAGGAGGTCCGTGCCCGGGATCTGAACCCGCGAACCCTGGGCCGCCGAAGCAGAACATGCGAACCTAACTGCTACGCCACCGAGCCAGCCCCTCTCTGAGTCTTAAATTGGTGTTCTTAGTATGCATTTAATCTTCCCTCATCCAATTCCTATGTCCTCTTTGTGTCTCCAGGTTTTGAATCTTCCCCTTGGGGTCTGTGTTATGCATTATAATTGTATCATCTGTATGCCTTTCTTGCTGTAGTTACTGGTGCTCAGGGCTCAGCTCTTCCAGGAAGCTATTCAGGATAAACTCAGGTTGTCTAACTATCACTTGTCCTCTTGAATGTTAATTTCCTGACATATGACCTTTCTGTTTCTCCTGATGTCCTGGAGTTTATTCATTACTCACTCTGACCATACTTTGTCACTCATGAATGAGAGCCCTCTGTGCTGACCAATAGCAAAGCAGGAATTTTCAGAAAGTTCCTGTCTTAGTTGTGCTTTTATTTCTCATACAAATAGAGTAAATGGAAGTTAGCACACCTCGTACCTTCATTCATTCATACACATATTTATGGAATACCTACTATGTACCAGGCATGTGTATGAACACAGATATGGCCCCTAACTCTCATGGGGTTTATAGTCTAGCTGCTGTCCTGCCCAGTAGAACTTTCTGCAGTGTCCAATACAATAGCCACTAGCTACGTGTGTCTATTGAGCTCTTGCAATGTGGCTAGAGCAAATGAAGAACAGAATTTTCAATTTTAAATAATTTAAATTTAAATACCATATATGATTAGTGACTACTGTATTAGGCACTACAGGTCTAGAGGGAAAAGTAGAGAATTATGATAAAGGATGTACTGCCATTTAACATTTATGGAGTATTTGCAATGGGCAAATCAAGGGATAGAAAGAAGAATAAGACTTGGCATACTGGAGTTCACAGTCTAGGGAGGATACAAACACTTAGATATTTATTGTATGTGTAGGTTGAAATATAGTCTGAAGTGAATGTGGTAGAGAGAAAGTGAGGGAGAGACTGACAGCCTGGAAAACCAAAAGCTATTTCAAGGAAGAGGAAACTTCTGAGCTGGACCTTGAGAAATGGGGGAGTTGACTAGAGGGAGGTCCAGCATTGCTGGTAGAGCAGGGGTCCTCAATCTGGGCACTACTTTAGGCTAGGTAATATTTTAATAATATATGTTTTGGGCTGGATAATTCTTTGCCATGGAGATTGTCCTATGCATTGCAGAATGTTCAGCAGCATCGCTAGACTCTACCCACTACATGCCAATAACAACACAACCCTCATCTGTGACAACCGAAAATGTCTCCAGTCATTGTGAAATAATCTCTGGAGAACAAAATAGCCTTTTCTTGAGAACTTCTGATGTACAAGAAATGCTATATGAAGCCACGGGTGCTATATATGGGGGAGTGAGTCGCTTAAGTTGGGAGCATGGGTAGGGAGGATGGTGCCGGCAAGAATGAGCAGATGAGTGTGGGGTCAGGTACCAAAGAGCTTCAGACACCACCTCTGGAGTACAAACTATCCTGTAAGGAACAGAAAGCTGACGGAAATTTTTATGGCAGGAGAGTGACAGGATTTATTTTGTTAATTTGGAAGCCAAACCTGAAGTAGTGTGTTCTTCAGCACGTTGTGCCAGGTGGGAAACAATCCAGGTTGGGGAGCAATTGGAAGCAGACCACATAGGGGCTAGTGTCATGGGTTGTGCCAGGCAGACAGTGAGGGCTTGAGCAAAGGCTGTGGCAGTCGAGGTGGGCAGAAGGCCAGCACACATGGTCAACATGACTAAATGAATCAGGTCTTTCGACTGATGTGTTGACTGTGTATGAACTGACAAACACATCCTTGGAATGACGGACACTTTGAAGACATTTACGTGATTTCCTTTTTAGCTATGTGTTCTGCACTTTACTATTTTTGTCGGAAATGGAGAGATTTTTTTCTAGAGTGATTTTATGTGTAGATTTATTGAATTAACAGTGTCAGAAAATATTGTTTCCCAACTTTCATGTTTAATACTCTATTGAGACAGGGAAGAAGGTAAGGATATGATTTTCACCTTTTATTATAGACCATCATGATGAATTTGAATATATGTACATGTATTTGTATCTTATGATATTTGGGAGTAGTAAGAAAAATGTTAGCTATTTTCATGAACAGTTTGAGTATTGGGGAGTAATCGTTATAATAACTTGATATAAATACCTTGAATCAGAAAAGACAGCAATGGAAGATTAGAAGCCCTGTGGTTTTTAGGCCATTGCCTCTTTTAGAAAACATTTTGCTATTGTTTTAACTTCCCTTATAAGTCATGTGATTAATTCATTTAAACTAGCACTGTATTTTAGAACATAGAATAATTAGTACAGAAGAGTTTATAAGCGGGGGTTCTGAATATTCAGGGGTATATTGACCTCTAGGGCACAGACCGTGTCAGCATGGAGACTGTAGCAGAGAATGAGCAAGTGGATGGATAAATAATAACACGTGCAGATTACATGGATACTTATATTCTATACACAAACACAACTGTCTAGTTGGTTTTCTTAGGTTATTTTAAGTGTGGAAAAGAAATGTCCTTGAAGATGTTTCTTTTTTCTGAGACTTACAGGTTTATTGGAGTGAAGAATAGTCTTCCCGTCCCTGAATTCCCATCACTTGCCCACTGGTCATGGTGGTTAGCTCTTAATTTTATTCTATCTTATCCATTTAAATCCTTGTAAAAGTAAACTGTGTACTGTATATATTAGCAGACAAGAAATTATGTTTGGGATCATTATTTCCTTTAGTTGGTTTTTGCTTCCACAATAGAAGACTAAGCTTCTTGAAGGTGGGGGCTATCTCCAGTATGTTCTTCTGTGAGCTCTCTAGAAAAATAATCGGAATTCACTTGTGTCTTAATTTCTCTAATGCTCCAACCTGTGGTTAATATGCTTGAGTGTTGGGCCAGCCAGTAGGTTGTGTGCATAAAAATTAAGACAAATTCAAAATGTCAAACTGGCAGTGAATTGTATTTCTTATGCTAGAACTATTTCATTGCTTGAGATAAGTCCATAAATTCCGTAAAACACTCCCTCTGAGCTTTCTTGGATTATTTTTCCAAGTGCGACCTGTAAAATATTTCTTGGTCATTTCAGATATTTATGTTCAAAAGAAAGTTTCTATTGTTTTATGATACAAGGCATTTGGTATATTCTTATGGGAAACAGGTTCTTGTCTATTTGTTTGTTTATAGTGGAAGGTGTTGTTTCAGAATTTTTGGAATACCATATGCCACTCCAAAAGACTTGTTTTATGGAGAGAGGATAGTTTTCTTTTCTCCCTTTTAGGCTTGTCCTGGGGGAAGAGTGGGGATGGTGTCATGTGCCAAAGATAGATAATTAGGTAAGGAAGTTGCATTTATTATTAAAGACAAAAATAGTACCTTATAGTAGAGTAAGTTGGCTCTTTGGGTGTATATTAACTGAAAATGCTGTGTCAGCAACCTGATAAAATGTCAGCTTTGAATGAAATGACCCTGCCTTTGGCACTTGAGACCTCTTTAGGAGTTATGAGGGTTTTGTCCTGCCTTTATAGTTTAATCTTCCTGACTTATTTACAATCAGGCCACATATCCTGTGGGCTTCATTGTTTCCACTCAGAGTGAGAACCAACAGTTGGCATCTTGACTTTGTGATTTATCCTTTTTTTTGCCTTTAAAAAAATTTCATTTATTTCCAAATCTTGTTATTTCTGACCATCAAAAAGCAACACCCACGAGGATGCTATTTTTACAGGTGCTTGTGTAGCATAAGAAGGTTCTGGACAGTAAAGCAATCTGGTTGCCTTTTGTTCTCATTAAAACGTTGCACCCACCCCCATGGGTAGAGTGGAGAGGAAGACTTGTGATGGAGAGAGGCACTGCATTCTTTGCTGTTGTGAAGAAGTAACTTCTCTATCCTGTACTTTCACCCTGTTCGGGAAAATCCAATGGAGATTGTATGGTGCTAGGCAAACTACCCCATTTATGAGAAACAGGTAAAAAACAGAGCCATCTACTTGAAAATGAAAGAAACATTAGAGATTATCTAGCCAATGGATTATTTTGATTTTAGTAGAATTCTTGAGCAAGTAAAATCTTGCATAAAATAGTAATGTTTAAAACAATAATGATGATAGAAAAATTTATTGAGTGCTTTCCAGTGCTGTCATTGGTCGTGTAAGAAACTGGAGGGTAGTTCTAGAAGTAACGTATGTGCTAAAGACACACAGTTATTAAGAGAGAGATCTAGGTCCTCGATGATGCCATAGAGCCACCACCAACCCTGAAACTTTTTACTTCTAGACTTCTTTATACACTAGGTCATTACATGTGTTTATTGCGTTAGCTACTGCCAGTCAGCATTGTATGTGAGATGAACACATCTTAAGTACATTATAAGAGAACTCAGCTACTATAGCTGATAATTGGCCAATTACCTTCAAGTCTCTGAACTGTTTCTGAGAGCAAGCCAGGCACAGTGCTAGGAGCTGAGGTGCGTGGTCTCTGCCATTCTGAAGAAATTCATAGATAACACAGAATGATGTGGTGCAGTTTGAGATTAGAGTGGTTACACTAGGAAATAAGAGACAGAAAACACATTGAAGCATTTTTCTTCATATCCCTGTCTTAGTCAGTTCGGTCTGCTATGACAGAGTACTATAGACTGGGTAGCTTATAAATGAGGAATATTTATTTCTCACAGTTCTGGAGGCTCGGAAGTTCAAGATCAAGGTGCCGGCAAAATCAGTGTCTGGTGAGGGCCTGCTTTCTGGTTCATAGAGGGCTGTCTTCTCGCTGTGTCCTCATATGACAGAAGGGATGACGGAGCCCTCTGGCATCTTTTATAAGGGCGCTAATCTCACTCCTGAGGGTTCCACCTCATGACCTAATCACCTCCCAAAGACCTCACCTCCAAGTCACACTGGGGTTAGGTTTCAACATACGAATTTTTAGGAGGCCCAAACATTCAGTCTATAGCATGCCGTTAACTCTAATGGCCCAAATTCTCCAGGAGGGATAAGCATCTTTTGGAGAATAAATAAGAGGTTAAAGAAACGAATGAAAATCTTGGGCCCTGAAGGAGCATCAAGTATGCATAAACATCAAGTATGTTTATGATGACTTCATGAAAGCATTATTTTTTATTCCTGAAGACTTTATTTATTTACTTTTATTGAGGTAACATTGGTTTATAACATTATACCAATTTCAAGTGTACATCATTATATTTCGATTTCTGTGTAGATTGCGTCTACACAGTCTTTGGTTCACCAACCAAAGACTAATTACCATCCATCACCACACACATGTACCTAATCATCCCTTTTGTCCTCCTCCCTCCCCCCTGCCCCTCTAGTAACCACCAATCCAATCTCTGTCTCTATGTGATTGTTTGTTGTTGTTTTTATCTTCTATTTATGAGTGAGATCATATGGTATTTGACTTTCTCCCTCTGACTTATTTTGCTTAACGTAATACCCTCAAGTTCCATCCATGTTGTCACAAATGGCCAAATAATTCCTGAAGACTTTGTAAATGAAAACATAACTCTATAATAGTCATCCAATGGAGGCTTTTCTGGAATGTGTGATCCTGGCAAGTCAATGAACATCTTTGGGTCTCAGTTGTCTCTTGTGTAAAATGAAAGGGTACAGTAAAGTGAACCTCCTTTTGCAGTGCTAAAATTCTCCTCTGGTTTCCTTCATTGGCTTAAAGGTTGGTCATTTATTACTGTAACAATAATTTTTCCAGGGTTATTACTTTCATTAGATGTAATTAACAAAGAATGCATATGCTTAGATGTTTTTATTGTCACTGAAGATAACGGGGATGTTAATTTAAGACTGTACAATCTTCAATAAAATAAGCCATTATAAATTTTAATGTTGTTGCTTTAAACTAACTATACCATGTGTTTCTGTACTTTTCTTCATTTTTTCTTCTTGTCAGATGGTCTTTCCTCATAATTCCTTTATTCCTATGCAGAAGGCAATGTATCTTTTAATAATTTGGGCTTTTGTGTTGCCCTTTTAAAATAAAGCAGAAGCTTTGCAAAGTATCTTGCTTTTAGAAGGTTGTATATGTTATTTCAATGCTGTTTTTCTCCTTCTTTCAAATGTCAAGCCTATTTTATAGAGCAGTTTAAAGGGTTATAGATGTGATTTTATATTTATTTATTTGTTTATTTCATAGTAGCATAGGTATTTTCCTTTGACGGACTGCATCAATTATGTTAGTTGCTTTCAATACAATTACAGTTAACCTCCCTAAGTTAAATAAAGATAAAATGAAGAACTAAATTTTGATAAAATCCGTCAAAAATGTTTTGTGGGAAAACATTCACCCAATGGAAAGTAGATATCTGAAAGCTTTTGCAGAAAAGAGTAGATAAAAAGATTTGGCTTAAAAATATCAATTATGTGATTCTGTGGGACAGAGAGGTTTTCTCTCTGAGTACTTTTCCTTTAATGTCTGCTTTTTGGTGATAAACTCCATTCAATGCTAGATTGCAAATGCCAAAGAAATACCAATAAATCATTATGTTTTTCAAAAATGCTCTTTCCTGTTTGTCATTTAACTGATGCTGGATATAATAATCATATGTAAAAGTATGGCATGGGAGGTCTATTTCACAGAACCAAAAACAATGTCAGCATTTTAAAACTAGCACCCAGTTCCTGGAAATTGGCAGACGCTCAAAAGACATTTGTGGAATAAACCTGGATTCTTCTGAAGAGACATGTTCCTTAGAGAAAAAAATTGGACCAGAAAGGAATACTAATCCATGGTCTATTGTTCAGAATACTGCTCCAATGTCAGTCTGACCTCATCATGATAATTTCTTATTGAAGGCATTAAGCTAAGGATGCGCGTCCTCAAACCATGAAAAAGCAAGTAAATCACCATACATTTATACTCTAAATTTACTGTCACTTCCTCAAAAAATTTCCCATCACCCAAAACAGGTATGCTGCTCAATTCTGCCTTCAGCATGTAGATAGAGAAACATAATGAATAAGAAGAGCAGTCTGTTTGGAACATAGGAAGTCCACCATAGCACTGCAGACCAGTGTTTCTCAAAATATCACCTTTGGACCATTTAAATCAGAACCAGGTATGAAGCTAATTATAAATGCAGATCCCCAGGCCCCACCAGAATGTTTCAACAGAAAATTTGGGAGCATGTTAGAAATCTACATATTTAACTCATTCCCTAGGCATCTTTAATGGCATAAAGTTAAATGATCATTCCATGGAGTACCATTACTGTGGTTTTAGTTGTGCCACCATCCTGAGAACTAACCGGGCATCATCCCAGTTGTACTTTGTACAAGAAATTAATGCTTTCAATGGGAGTTGCAATGGAATGTTTGTTTTAAACTCCCGTGATTCCTGTGTCTTTAGGTATGTTGATTTTAGTTGCGGAGGTAACTGATGATAGGGTAAAAAAAAAAGGAAGGAAGGAAAAAGGAATACATGAAACCAATTGTCTTTGTCATTACATCTAATAATCAAAACAATGGTTTGATGATGGTGAACATATGGAGGGAAATGAGAAGAGGTTAGAAAATCACTTTCGGCGGGTGGGAGTATGGGATGTTATGGGGCAGGCTTAGAAGTTTTTATTTTATTCTGCAGGCAGTGGTGAGCAACTGAAGGTGGAGCCGGGGAGTGAGATGATCAAAGCTTGTCTTCAAAAAGTAAAGAAAGGCAAACTATTAAGTGGGCTACAGCGGAGAGAGCAATATGTTTGAAACTGCAAGAGATTTTTGTTTGCATCCTTGAAAAGAAAAGGCCTGCGCATGCTTGAATTTAGCAGAGAGCGATGGGATAGCTAGAGAATAAAAACAAAATATCCCCTGATCAGAAAAACACCCTGTGAGCAGGTCCTAATAAAAGCCCTAAATTCCGTCACTTCTCACACTCCCAGGTCACAGTTGGAGGACAGTACTTTTCTTCTAGATATTTTCTGTGTTGTTGAGCTGGCATCCTGCTTGGGATTCTTCTGAAGACTTGTTGGTTGACTCTGTAACCTCAGAACATTTGCGTGTGATTTGATAGTTTTCCAGGGAGACTTCATTGGGATCCTGGCCTGACCAGACTTTTGCTGTGATTATGGCACAGTTCACTTGTCTGGTAGCCTCTTAATGCGTTCCTTTGGACATCAGTTGCAATGTATATATTTTTGAATGCCACTATAAAAGGATAGGTAATAAAACTGTAGTGGCTGGAATCTTCCCTCTCCTATTCCCATTAATTTAGAGTCCTCAGTAACTCAGAATCTCTTTATTCTTTTGATGAGAAATGAAGGATAATTCATTCTTTCAATCAGTCATCCAACAAACACTGAGAAGCCTCTATGTGTCAGGTGCTCCCCAAGATGTTGGGATTATGGGATTATGAAAGAACATTCACTGTCAAATGTGGAGGGACAGGCATCTCCATGGCTAATTATTGGTTACTACTGTTCTTAGGATAACATCACAGATTCTTCATCTGGCTTCTCGGGCTTCATGTCTCCTAGCCCCTACATGGTTTCCAGCCACGTCTTGCTCCACCCTCTCCACGTTAGACGTGCCACGCTGCTCTCGTTTCTAACAGCACTTTGCATCTGCCAAGATCCTATCTATCTCAGAGTTTTCCTGTTTGCCGTTTCTGCTTCCAGGAATGTCCTTCTGTCTCCCAGTTGTCTGGCTAGCTTCCGCTCACCCTTCAGCATACACCTTGAACTGTCACTTCTCCAAGGACGCCTTCTTTGTCCTATGAGACTAGATTTTTGCCTCTTGCTATATATTCTCATGACTCCCTGTGTTTGCCCTTCATAGCACTTATCAACAATAGAACTGATTATTTTTGTAATTGTTGCTTAATGTCTGTTTCCCATTCTGCATTCTAAGCTTCATGAGAGTAGGGATACAGGCTGAGTCATTCATTGTGGTAACCTCAACACACTGCCCAGCCCATAAATGGCACTCAGTAACCATTGTTTGGATAATTGAATGAATAAATATAAGGTAGTTAAGTGCGATGATTAAATATGAATGGAATATAGGAGGGGCATACCAAACTCAATTTGGAAGGATCAGGGAGGGCCCTGATACCAATACTTTAAAACTAATATATACTTCCACACAAAATAATGCCCTGTATCTCTTCAAAATCCTAAGTCATCAACCACAAACTAAACTCTATTGATTATATTTACTAAGATGGTCAAAGCTACTACTGTTTTAGAAAAAGTTTCAATGAAAGGTAAGGCAAAATGGTTTTGTATGTAAATCTAAATCATAAAAAAATAAAATAACCAAAAAGTTTTCAATCAGTGGATATTTTCCTAGAGAGTAAACAAAATAATCAATGATTATTTCCTATAGTTCATCAATTTATATATAATCCTTTCTGATATTGAGTAAACATTCTACTACTCAATTTAATAACTGTAAGATATTTCTTAGAGACTTCTGTTGTTATTTGCTTCATTTACTCAATTTCGTATTAGTATACCTGCTTTAAGTTATCTCACTTATATTTTTAAAATTTAGTTTAAACATATCTGTGTTATTGTCCACCGGCTGAAATCATGTTTTAACTAGATTATACATTTTAGGTTTCCATTTTCTCTTACTCTTTAAATTGATAATGATTTTTGCCATTTTTGTTCTTTATGAATTTTTGCCTGTGTGTTATATATCCTTTAAGGTAGTTCATTGAGAAAATTATAATCCAAGTTCACGAAGTTGAGACACATTTGCTGCTCTCAACATAAAGTTAGAATCCAAAGGACTTATCTAGAATATTACTTGGACAGTGTATGAGACCATAGTAAAAACAAATTCATTTGAACCATTACTCCATGTTACTACAGATATGTCAGTAATTAATAAAAACTGGCAGTAAATAAAGACTGAGAAACAAAAAGAAGGCAAATGTAGATAGATGGAACACATTGGAAAACATTTGTTGGTGGTTGTATTTGCAAGCAAACTAACTATATATTTTGAGGCTAGAAGATTTAGGGTTCAGTCCATTGAACAAATTTCCTGAGTATTCCCTGTGCAAAAATCTTTCTACTGGGCTTAACTGGAAATGATGAAAGAAAATAAAAGATGATGACTGGTCTTTTCTTTTGAGAATTTGAAATTTGCTTATAAAGGTAAAAACACACATAGTCTAACAATCAAAGAATGCTTAGAATGTGATGTGTTAACTAATAGAAATAATTAATTAGTTATTGAGCAGATAGTGAATAAATGAGTCTGTGAGAATTGCTGAAGGAGAACTTCCTAGAGGAGATGAGTTTTGAGGACAATGTTGAAAATGTAAGAGCTTATGGATTTTTAGGGACAAGACAGGGCCATGACTTACTTGAACTTACTTTTAATGGAATGAGTATGTCATATACAGGTCCCAATAAGTATATTAGCTTAACTAATAAGGTGACAGTGGAAAAACACTGAGAAATTATGTGTGTTTGTGAGCAAATGGCTTATGTAAAAGTAGCTTGGCTAATAAAAATTACTAATTTTTAAGAAGTTTTGAGAATTTATACATTTAAAAAGTAAGTCCCTTATTATCTTGATCCCTGAACACAACTGGTGTGCAACTGTTTTCATTTTTATATATTGCTCTCCAAATCTGTACTATATATGTATATTTTACATAGTTGCAATCATAGTGTATGTAGCACTTTGTATTTTGCATTTCTCATTTAACTGTACATCATAAACATTTCTATATAGCTACAATAATTTTAACAGTATAAAATTCCATCATGTTGATCTATTGTAATTTACTAAATTATTGCCTTATTGTTGCATGTTTAGATTGCTTCCTGGTTTTATTTTATTCTGAGTAATGCTGCAATAAACACTGTTGTACATACACTATTTTTCCTTCCCTTCAATTATTTTTAGAGTACATATTCACAAAAATAGATTTATTGGATCTGAGGGTTAGAACACTTTTATAGTTCTTGTTGTTTGCCGTTCTGATTTTAGAAGAATTCTGCCAATTTTACTCTACCGCTAGCAATGTAGATGGGAGTTGCTTTTCTCATATCTGTGCCAACAAGAGGTTTACTCATTAGAAATGTTTTTGTTAATTTTATAGGCTTTAAATGACACTTTAAGGTTGATTTAATTAGAATTTCTTCCTTGTGAAGATAATAATTTTCTTAATTTGTTTGCTTATTATTTGTATTCTCGCTCATGTAAATTATGTGTTCCTATCATTTGGCTTTTTAGCTAATGAACTCTTTTCTTTGCAAGTATAAGAATTATTTAAAGGACATGAGATTTTATGTAGGGTCAAGGGAAATTATTAGCTCAAGAGCAAAACAGGAGAACTTTATTGTTTTTCCCATATGAAGCCTGAGCGCATTTTAATACATAAAAAATAGATAAATATGTTAATACTGTGTCTGGTTCAAATGGCTCATAGTGGGTCTACTTTCTTGGACTTCTCACTCTCCTGGCTGCTGAAGCGCCTCAGAAGTATGAGCATTAACATTATTTTACAGTAGAAGATACATGTACTTGAAAAAATAGCCAATGACTGACATTCAAATCATGTTAGAGTAAAGCAAAGATGTTTTAGAGTAGAGACACTATAAAGAAAGTTTCACTGTAGATTTTTCTGAAGAATCGGGCATGCAGAATATATTTTTCCTTATTCAGTTCAGTAAACACTTTATAAAGACAACATGCTCCCTGCTGGGAAGGACACAAAAATGAGCCAGGTTATGATTTAGCCCTGAACAAGCTTTCAGTATAGTGGGTGAGATAAGATAAGTGCACAAGTAGCAAGAAGATATGAGATTGTGAGAAAATTCTCTAACCGGAGAACAAGTAAATTTTATTTACATACAGAAGAGCAAGAGAATTTTACTTTATTGGTGTGGGGGGAGCAAAGATTATCTCAAAGTATTAGCAAGATTCCAAAAGGCAGAATTTGGTTGGGAGGAGGGTATTCCCCGATGAAAGGAAGAGGCAAGGGACAGGTCATGGCAACAGGGTGTGAGGAGGGGAGATGGAAGGAATGGACAGAGTTCAAATTAGGCTGGACGTCCCTCAGGTGAGAGGGATAAGGCTGGAACAGTCATAGGAGGGCAGAGGGAGAGGTGTGGCTTACGAATTTTATACTCCTTGCTCTGGGAATGGAGATATTTGAGGAGGAGAGTGCCATGATCGAAGCTATCTTTATACCACTTCCAGCCCATTTTTTTAGAGGTAGTGAATTTTCCTTTTGTCGCTTTCAACTTGACACCGTTTTTCAAGAATGTTCCATAAGTTGTTTGTAGATATAAGAAAGAATAACATGATATAGTGGAAAGAGAACTAGAGGGAAAGTCGTGAAACTGGATGATAGCCACATCATCCTGGGTTATTGGGGTAAGAAACTCCGTCTTTCTGGGGTTCAGCTTGTCCACATGTAAAATGGGAAGGATGGACTATATAGTTTTAAAGGGTCTTCTAGGTTGGACATTCTAAAATTTCAAATGTGCTTTGAGAACCCTTAAAGACCCATTTTCTTCAAGTATCTATCATCTATCTAACATATATATCTTTATCATCTATCTATCTATCTATCCATCCACCTATCTACCTGAAATTTTATCTTGAGAGTTTAATTTCTTTGTATTTCAGCTTTTCAATATTCAGTAGTTCTCTCCCCAAGTGGAAATAGTCCAGGGGTAATATGCCAAAGCAATTGGCTATTGTGAATTCAGCAAGATTTCATTATATTAACTATTCTCTCACTTGACAGCTGGAGGAATAGGAATGTGTCACATGAGAAGTGACTATTGACAGGTGATAATAATAATAATACAACAAAACACAGAGCACTTACCATGTGCTTTCCCATGTATTAAATCACTTGATCCTCACTGCAACCCTACAAAATCTGTACCATTATAATCTCACTTCACAGATGAGGATGCTGAGACAGAAAGACATAATTATTCCTTAAAGGCACACAGCTCATTAGTGGCAGAGCCAGGATTTGAACCCAGGAAGTCTGACTGCAAGTCCAGGTTTTTATCCAACACACAACATTTTTTTCTTGAGGGTCTGTGAAGAGAAACATCTGTGGAAATGAATTCTGTCCATAGAAAGCACAAAGTCTCAGTCTGCATGGGAGACGAGTAGAACAGTTTTGAAAGGGAAGATACAGATGTGCCAGTGAAACTCTTGTGACATCAACATTTTGCTCAGGAATGTCAGTCTCAGGATTATAACTATAACTGATCAAGACAATGTAAGCCTTTCCTTTACCTGCACTGTGTTTTTAAATGTAGAATTATAGTCATACAACTGTCGCCTGCATTGATTTCACTTAGAGGGATTTGCGAGTGGATGGATTTGGTGGTTATTTTGAGCAAGACCAGAATGTCCAAGCACTGTGGCTGTGACAACGAGCAACACTGGCTGGTTTTCCAGTCCCTGGGTGATGTGTTCGGGGGCCAGTGCTCCCTTATGCATTTCCCAGCACTGTTCTTTGAAAGGTCAAGCTGTAATCAAAGCCCTAGCCTTTTGCCAGTTTCCTTCGAGCAACAGTTTGCCCGTAGAATCCCTTAGAAATACTACTTTGCTTTTGTTTTCTTTGACTTGGGCTCTTCCTCCTATTGCAGACAGGCAATGGTGGGAAAAAAGGTCTAGTCTTCAATATGTAGAGGTGATTTGGTGATCAATTAAAATAATGTGTGTGGATGTGCTTTGTGATCTGTAAACTGCCATACAGACAAAAGGCTTACAGTTATAGTGGCCTTAGCCTTTATCTTCCAAGTGATCATTCCTTGAGAGTTTCCTCTGTTAAAAAGCAGCTGGTTGAGTGGTCAAGATCACAGCTTTCGACAGCAAACAGACCAGGGCTTCAGTTACTAGCTTTATTCTTAACATTTGTACGTCATGGGCAAAATGCGATTAACATTCACAGTGGCCCCAGAGGCTTATTGTAAAGCTTAAATGGGATAGTGCATGTAAATTGCCGGGCCCAGCCTCACAGTGAGTGCTCGATAAATCTTAGCTTTTAATGGTAGTGGTAGTGATGTAATAGAAATATCATTCTAAAGCAAAAGCCAGAAAAGCAATGGAACACCTCTGAGTAAATTACCCAGCAGATATCTGAAACCTGAACCTATCACTTTTAAGCAGAAAAAAAATACAAGGTAAATTTTAAGAAAACAAATGTGTATCCTGAGCCTTTAGAAGCTCATTTTCGTTGACCCAGTTTTTTATTTTTTCACATCTAGGAATCTATTCTAAGTTAATGATCAGGGATTAAGGCAAAGGTTTATATACAGGAATAGTCATTGAAAGTTATTTTTAACAGTGACAATTAGAAAAAGTCTAAATGTCTATCCATAGGAGAATATTTTAATACACTAGAACACAACGTTGATATGATAGGATATTTATTTTGCAGAATAGAAAAAAATTATGCTTCAAAAGAATATATAATGACAAAGAACAACATTTATTGTTTAATATTTCAGAGAAAAGGCAAGGTCATACTATGATTTTAATATTATTAAATATATTAATATTAATTAAAAATGTAAAATAAATACATATATTTCTTTAGCCAAAAATGGGGATAAAAGTAATAATGGTAATGCCTATCTTATGGAGATTTTGTGAGAATTATATGATGATTACTACATGCCCAGCATATAACACATATTAGCTCTATCATTGGATGTTGGCTAAATTTATTTTCTAAATTTTACTTAAATGTCATCATACATTAAGCATCCTTTACTGGGAATCTATTATGTTCCAGGCACTGAACAAGATGCTGGGCATACAGAAATGTCTGAACAGGGCCCCTGAGCGTATGAAGCTCACGTTCCAATGGGGAGAGAGAGGTATAAAAATAAAGAACAGTGGACTTAGATTTAACTATTTAAATTCTAAAGTCAGCCCCTAAAGTGGCTCCTCTGGGCAAATGAATTGCAAAAAGATACCTCTTCCTCCCATCTGACTGAACTAAACAGTAGGGCACAGGCTGGGTATGAGCTCCTGTCATCCTCTCCACTGGGCCTGTTCGTGCTGGATTCAACCTACTCAGGTTTACTCAGAGGCCCTGAAATGTCCTGAACTTGACCATGAAGTACAGTAATTAAGCTTTGGTGTCTATAACCCTGGACAATGATTATTTTGCACACTGAGGTTTGAGAAATACTGAACTAGATTAAATGATGGAAAAAAAGAAAAATCTATAGGAAGTTGTCTGGATAATCCCTAGCATTGAGTGAGACATGGTTGGAGAATTCTGAAGTGTTTCTGCTCTACTGCAGGGTTTTCTCCATTATGTTTTAATGTTAAGTCTCTGTAACTTGGATGCACATTGGTATTTTTATTTGTTCTTAACGAGCATTGTGTAAGATAATATAGCCTAGCCCGGGGACTTGCACATGGTAGATGTTTACTAAATGTTAATTGATCCAAATCTCTTGCTTGACCATATCAAAAAAAAACACATTGTGCTTTGAAAAGTTATAGAGAATTGATTGCCTCCTGCTTCATGTCTTTCCTCATTGAGGTCCTGCTAAATAACTTTGAGTAACTGTCACTCCCAAGCCCTTGGCCATCTGTCTCCTCTTTTTCTGAAGTTAGGGAATCAACTCATGAATTAAATGGCATATGATGTGCCTCACTGGGATAAAGTGCATGTTAGCACAGGGTTCTGGACAAAACTACAAGGTGCCCAGAGGAGAGGCAGGATCGTTTCTGGTAGCTGGCCACGCATTCACTCTTTTGCTATAAATTAAAAGATGTAAGTGATGGCTATAAACAGTGTGCTAGAGAAAGGGTCGCCCAGCTCTTTGTTCCTAATAGTGGCATTATTACTAGTTTGCCCGTATCTAACCCTCTTCTCCTGGGAGTTCAGAACTCTTCAGCTGCAAATTCACATTTGATGTTTCTGTTCTAATCCCAGATTACCACACCAGGACAGCTGGAACAGACTGAAAGAGAGAAACTCTTAGGGGGAAGGAAATCATTAGCCTGTCATGAGTCACCAGGACCTGATGAAAAGTCAGATTAGAAAGGACTTAAGCTGCTATAGGAAGCTAGTGATACACCACCAGAGTATTAATCTTGAATATTTCCACTCCGTGGAACTTGCCTGCAAGTATTTTAACATTCACCAGAGATAGGCATCCCCTCTGTAAAGAAATGATACTTTTCTGTAAAAAGAATACTGAATTATTTGAGGATTGATTTTCAGTATGGACTATAGACCTGCATAGTAATTAAATGTAGATGGCAGAGCAGGGCTGTCTGGATTCACATCCCGACGTTCTTTCACTTGACAAGGTACTTCCCCTCTCTGTCTCGGTTTCCTCATCTGTTAAATGGGGACTGTAGTGACACGTCCCTCCTAGGGTTCTTTTGGGAATTAATGACTTTACACTTAAAACTGAATCTTGCAAAGGCTAAGCACTCAATAAATGTGAGGTGCTATTGTTAGTCATTGTGATGATGATAGATAAAAGCCGGCAGATGTTGGTGGATGTAATCATTATCAAATCTCCTGTTATCAGAGTCTTCATATTATTAAATACTTGAGAAAATACCTATTGTTAAGAGGCAAGTTGCTTGTAGGGAAAATAAATTCAATTTATTCTATAAGCACAATAATTTATTTGTTCAAATTTTATGCCATTTTCTAAAATTTATAATGATTCGTCATAAATTTACAGTTTATAGAATACCTTCACATGCATTACCCTCTCAAGTCCCATAAAGATGGTGAAGCTGAGGCCCTGGGAAATTAGATTATTTAATCCAGGATCCCTGAACTGGGAGTGGTTGAGTTAAGACTTGAACCCACATCTTCAGACCCCATGTCCATGACTCTTGACTGTTACCCTGAGTGGAGGGGAGCCTGATATCATGAAAGTGCACAGGATTTGGATTTGTTAGACCCTCAATTTGGATTGCAGTGCTGACCCACCCTAGAGGTCATGGTCGACAAATCGCCTGATTTCATTGAGCCTCAATTTCTTTATCTGTAAAAGTTAGAGGACAATACTTTCTCTAGACTTGTTGAGCAGATTAAAAACCAACCAGATCGCACGTGGGAAAGGAGCTAGCCCAGCTCCGAGTTCATGGCCATTATGCAATTAAAGACAGTTTCTTCCTTTATTTCTTCAGCAGCACAGATAATATGCCAGGCACAGTGACAAAGTCATTTTTCACCAAACGAGTATTTCCTCAATGAAAGCCTTTGTCAGAGTTTGATTCCTGTTGCACCAGGACCTCCTGTAATCCGTATGAACCCATTCTTGGCCACTCATGGGGATTAATGCACTTCCATGGAAAAGGAGGAGAGACAAGTTGGGGAATGAAGGTATAAAGAGTAGAAAAGCCAGCCTTTCTAGTCTTGCGGAACTTGTAGAATTCATTAGCAGGTAAGCTGTGAGGGGAAAGGTTCCCAAACGATGACTTCATGTCTTTGGTCCTGTGAACTCGGTGTTCCGGACATAAAAATAGAGGGAAGGCGAGAACATGTGCTCGGTAGGTAAATGGAGCCCCGCGTTATACCATCCCAGTGATGTTTTCTAATTTAGTCACAATTAACATTTTGATTGTGAAACAACTGCTTGGTCTAGAGGGTCTTTGGATTAGATTGTGTGCTCCGGGTGCTTCATTTCCATATGGTGCTAGGATTTTGAGGTGAGATGATAGAAAAAAGCAGGAGAATGTTCAAGTTGCTAGAAACTTGTCAGAGAGGTAGAAGAATTTTACCTGTTCGTTACAGTGGGGATTATTTTGTACATTGATTTTTTTTTTTTGGTCAGTCCAGGATCAAGGAATGCAAGTAAGATATTTCTCAGACACTTGACTTTTTAAATAACACGGTGAGTTTTAAAGGAAGCTCCACTGAAAAGGTGAATCCTGTTGCTGGTATAGAATGCAGTCCATTAGCGAGTCAAGTGATTTTGGCTCTAAAATATACTCCAAATATGCCTATTGCTCTCGAAGTTCAGCATTGACACATCATGCCAGCCACCTTTCTTTCTGACCTGGATTACAGCACTGGGCTCCTGACGGGGCTTGCTGTGGCCACTCTTTCAGCATCATAATCTATTTTCTGCCCAGAGGTTGGAGTGATCGTTTAAAAACATAAATTAGATCTTCTTACTTCTCTGCTTTAGAACCTTCCAATGGCTTCCTATTTTACTTACTGCACTTATAATAAAATCTAAATTTACTGTCATGGTCTACAAGATCTGACAGAATCTGACTGTTCTATCTCTCTGACTATTCCCACCCTTGCTGCACCATTCCACTCTCCTTTAGCTTTCTTTCTGATCCAAGAATCAGCCAGACTTCCTTCTGGCTCATGTGTTCGTGTTTGCTATTCTCTTGTCTGAATGACTGGGTCCTTCCTGGCATACAGCTCTCAGTCCAAATGGCACCTCTTCAAGTAGATCTTCCCTTCTGCCTAGTATAAGGAACTTTCTCTGAAGAACTCTAAATGCAGTTATGTTGTTCATTTATTCATTTATTTATTATCTATCTGTCAACTATAAGAGAAGCTCCATAAAAGCAAGAATGATGTTTATTTTTTGCTGTTGCCATACTTGGTGCTTAAAAGGTACTCAGGAATATTTGTTGAATGAATGAATGAATACAACTAGACTGCAAGCATTCATGAACGAATAGTGAATACAACTAGAGTGTAGGATTCATGAATGAATGAAGGAAGGAATGAATGAATGACTATAACCAGACTGCAGGATCCTCAGATCAGGAACTGGGCCTTATCTTTTTCCCCTCTCTACTACTTTGCATGAAGGCGCTCAGACAGTACCTGTTGAATTGGATTCAACCAAAACATTTCTTTTCCTGTTCAGTGAAAAAAAGTGTTCCTTCTGTAAGATGAAATTTAAAAATAGGTTGTGATAGTACTCTTCTGAGAGGAGGCATGTTTTTTGGGTAATTAACCATCTCCGTTTGCCTGGAAGTGAGGGATTTCTCAGGACGTGGGGTGAGTGGGTCACCCTACATGCTTTCCTGGCTTTAGAGTCAGCAAGACCTCGTGTATCAGTTAGGAATTGTGTTTAACTGCTGGTGACAGAAGCCAGAAATAACATTATTTTAAACGCTGAGAGATTGTTCTTCCACACGAGTTCAGCCGTGGGCACGCCAGGGCTCTCTAACAGCTCCTAGGTCATCAGTGACCTGGGTTCCTTGCATCTTGAAGCTCCACCATCCTTGGCGCATGACGTTCATCCTCAGAGTAACCTCGTGGTCTAATACGGCTGCTGGATCTCCTTCAGCCATCACGTCTACAATCCAGACAGACTATGCCAGCTGTCTGTCCTTCTCTTGAGGGGACTTTCTGTATGTTCCATCTAAAATCTTCCATATGCATTCCATTGGCTCTCCGTAGCTAAAAGGGAGGCTAGATAAACTGAGATAATCTTTTAGGTGGGCACATTCCCTCTCTGAAGAAGTCTTAGTAACAGGTTCTGTTACTAAGAAAGAGAGGCTGGGTAATGAGGAATAGACACTTAGCAGCTTCTGCCACATCCGGATTCACCATGTAGTGACTTCATGAGGGTTGCTTCATTTCTCTCTGCCTATTTCTAAATCTGCACTATGGTTATGAAAATAACAGTGGCTACCTATATATTGGGTCCCGCTACTTGTCGGGCACTTTATACACATTATGGTCAACCTCACAATAATTCTGCAGGGGGTGTGTTATTGTCCTCATTTAGATGAGAAGAGTGAGGCTTAGCTAGTGAGGGTAAATCCAGAATTTAAACCCAGAGTGGATTGACTCAGCACCCCTTCTTCTCGTTACACTTTGCTTTCTACCTCATTGGCTGTAAAGATTAAATAAGAAAATTGATGTGACTTGCTTGACATGTAAATTTTTGAAATAAACCAAAGCAATATCTCTGTAAAGAAAATATTTTTTAGTTTTCTACTGAAAATGGTAGTATATGGTAGATGCACATAGAAAATGTTTTGATGTCATCTCTAAGCCAAATGAATCTGACGACCAACCTGTCACCCGCACCAACTCCCCGCCATCCCCGCCCCAACTGCTTCTGGTGTTGAAGAACTCTCCCTGCCAGGAAATTCTCCTGTTAGTCTAACACAAACTGCTTTTGTTTTGTCTTTTTTTTTTTTTTTTTTTGCTTCTATCCCCAGTAGAGAGCAGAAAGACCTGGCCACTATTTTTGAAATGCCACTTGAAGGCAATGATCAAGTCATTTCTCACTCTGTTCTCTCTCAAGGGAATTTAGAGGTAAAAAAAGTCTCCTTTGAATTCTTCAAAGGAGGTGAAAATTACCAAGGACCGGGGGCAGGATGGACTCCACATCTACCCTGGCATTGGCAATCAACATTCCAGGTAGTCCATCTCCTTCCTTGGGCATTTGTGTCTCTGTGAGCATGTAGTCTAGCAAACGGTCCCCCCATTGCTCCATGTTCAGAGGGTCAAGGTTTTTGAAAACCCATGAAGTTTAAAAATATCTCCTTTTCTGAAACCTACTACAGGGTATTATTCTCCCTAATAATGTCTTGTAAATAGTTGATGTCTGACTCCTGTAAGTTGCACTAGACTCTTCTCATCCAAAAGCCTTTACCAGAGACTTCCCCCCAAGACACACTGAACTCCTTTTAAGAGAGTGATGGCTGTATTTTTTCCATGGAAGAATAAAGAAGAAGATGGAAAACTAGATGCATGGAACGGATGGTAACTAGAGTTTTGGTGGTGAACACGATGCAGTTTATGCAGAAGCTGAAATGTAATAATGTACACCTGAAATTTACACAATATTATAAACCAATGTGACCTCAATAAAATAATTTAAAAAATAGTAGTAAAGTAAAAACTAACAGCTGAATAAAAGCAGTGAGAACGTTCACATCCTCAGGCCTTGAAGGAGGCTGCTAGGGGCCAAATTCAGAACACCTGGTTTTGGTAAGCTAATTCATAGCCTGTTTGGGAATCCACTTTGGAGGAAATTGAATAGATGATCTAGAAGTCAAAGTAGGAATTCCTTTACCTTTTCATTGAGCATCATTTTCCTTTTTTTAAACTTCGTTGGTTTGGAAAAAAAAATGTGGATGATACATAATCTTAGAGGGTATAATTTCATACAAAAGTATTAGAGGATTGAGTGGTAAAAGCTCTGTAATGAAGAGTCTTAGATTGTATTACTGAATCAGAATCATAAAAATCGTAATTAAAGTTAACACTTATCAAAGGCGTCCATGTGCCTGACATCGTGCTAAGATCTTTAAATACATTCTCTCACTTAGTTTTCCAAATACCCCAAATAACAATATGTAGTAGACCATGATATCATCTCTATTCATAGGTGAGGGAATGGAGGCCAATGTGGCTTAGTATTTTGCCCCAAATCATTCCATAAACAAGTGGCTGAGATTGGATTTGGACCCACTTTTGTCTGCCAGGGACTTGTAGTATTTAGTCTGCTAGGCCTGTCATTTAAAAAAGCCACAGATTGGGTTGCTTAACAAACGGAAAATTTATTTTCTCACAAGTTCTGGAGGCTGGGAGTCCCAGATCGGGTACTGGCAGGGTGAGTTTCTCCGGAGTCCTCTCTCCTTGACTTGCAGATGGCCACCTTCTCACTGTGACCTCACGTGGCCTTTTCTCTATGCGTGTGCACGGCTAGTGTCTCTTCCTCTTCTTATAAAGACATCAATCCTATTAGATTAGGGCCCCACTGTTAGGACCTCATTTAACCTTAATTACCTCCCTAAAGGCCCCATCTCCAAATACAGTCACACTGTGCCTTAGTGCTTCAACATATGAATTTGTGGGGGACAGAATTACATCCATAACTAGATCCAATGAACTTAACCAGTGTGCTCAGCTCTTTCTCTGATAACAGGACTTTGGTCAAAATCATGTAACTTCTCTGGCTCTAAGTCACTTACAGATAAAGAAAGAATTTTGTTTTCTTAGGGTTTTTTAAAATAGTTGTATAGGGGTATAATTGATATACAATAAAAACTGCACTGGTTATTCAGTTTTTGAAGACTTCTCCTACTCTAAAAACTTAAGGCTATGAAATAAATACTGCATAGTTCATCACCAAATTCAGTCATTATTGGTATAAAATGAAAATGGAGTCATCCTAATGCTGCCTCGGTGAAGGTGGGGAAGTACTGAGAATTCCTTTGGAGACGCATCGGTACTTTACTCTGTAATTATCATTTTCCCCTGGTGTTATTGGCCATTCTTTTTTTCAAACACAAGAGAATGCAATATTTTTTTCTTGCTTCTTTATAACTTTTCCCAGCAAACAATTATTGCTTATTTTTTGTCTGCCAGGCATTCTTTTTTCAAGCTGAAATTCACTGAATGCTTGTTATGTTTCAGACATTCTCTGAAGGCCATACATTCATTTTATCTGATTTAGTCTTTCAATAAGCCTTTATGGTTGTGCAGACGGGGCAATTGAACCCTTCTGTGGTTAAATAATTTGCCCGAGGTCAATCAGTTAGAAAGGGTGGAGTTGGTGTTTGATTTCAGGTCTTTCTGATTCCCAGGTCTGTGTCCCTAGTCCTTAAGCCACTGAGAGGAACTGCAAAGACTCTCTGATGCCTTCATCTGCACTTGTGGTTTCCATTTTTATTTCCATTGACTGCCTGCCCTTGGTGTCTGTGCCTCTTCCTTTTCCCTCACTTCCCTCGCCTCGTTCATTTCATCTTGAACGATACACACAATATGAAAGAGAGAGATCTGCCTCTGTTTTTACTCTCAAGTTTAATTGCACTGCCTCCTTTAACCTCTTGTCAATTAAATAGAGGCAAATGTAGACATCTTTGTCAGATTTACAGGAGAAAATGGGTTGGGAAGTGCTCTTGCTTATTGAAGGATGTTTTCCTATTTCATTGACATTACCTGGACTTTTGTATGCAGTTGCTTTGTGCCTTCCATTATTTTTAATTCCAGCTTACAATTAGAGCTTGCAAATTGAATTGCTTTCTCCGAGGAGCTATGATTTCTCTATTTGGCAAGTGCCACTGCCCACCCCCTCGCTTAGCTGAAATTAACATGGTTGATTTTTGTTCCCTTGTACTGCACACTGGTCTGATCAGTAGAATCATGATCACACTTAGTAATTGCTTCCACAGAGTCTGTAGGGAGAGCGGATATGAGTGGTGCTCGGCCTGATGAGAAGGAGAATGGAGGTCCTCCAGGGAAGTATATGGGAGCTTTTGGCAATGATCTTGGGGATTAAAGAGAGATGTCCCTCTTCACTTGTACTCAGAAGTCGTGTGGTGTTTACAGAAACCATGAAGGGCCCTGCTGTTGGAAGTGTCCTCTTTGGAGTCAGGATAAATTCAGGGACTTGGTTATTTGTTATGGCTCACAGATGCTGCAAAGGGAACCATATTAACCCTGTATGTTCTAGCTCAACATTAGCTCAGTTCCGATGATCTTTTTTTTATTAGTGAAAGACTGAATAGCTAGTCAGTTCTTTAGTACTTCAGTTCCATGTTTCATCTCAAAAAAGTTCAATTGATTTTAGTTCCACAAATGAAAGAAGGATTAGTTTTGTATTGAGAGACCCCAGGGTACAAAATGAGAGCCAGTGTGGCTTATGGGTGGAGAGTGTCAGGTCACTGGAAATGCTCGGGAATCCAGACCTGGATCACCTCTAACATTCTTTCTAATCCTGAGATGCACGATCCATCCCTACTCCTAGCCTTACCTGTCAATTTTGCCCATATGGTAGCACCCTATGACTAATATTTATGAAGTTGGTGGTCCCTTAATATGTCTCTCTTAAGTCTCCAAGCCTTTGTACCTTCCCTATTTCTGGAAAACTGTTTTCTCTGGTCTTCTGCGTGGTTGATTGCTAGCTGGTCTTCAGGATACAGCCTAAGCATTACTGCCTTTCTGTATACCAACTCCTATCTTGAGGATCGAGTTAGGGGCTCTACTCCACTCCCAATGTTTACCTCTACTATAGTACCTATCACACTACAGTGTAACTGTTGAGTGTCTTGTCCTTTTCCCCTTACATGAAATCCATGACAATGCCATATTATTTTTTTAAATCACATGTCAAGGACATGATAGGCATGCAAAAAACATTGTTGAATAGGCAAATGAAACATAATAGCAATGGATTATTGTTTTTATGTATAGAACTGTAGATTTAAAAAATATATTACTTTGATTAGCATTTAAAATTTCAATAAGACTATATTTTAAGCTCTACAGTACCTAGTTTTCTCTTTTATGTACCTTCTCAGCTATGCCCTTCCTAGGAATCATACATACTTTTCATGGAGTATTGTCAGTGAACATGTATATCAGTTTTTAAGAAAGTTAGAAGGTGTCGAACTAAAGTTTAATGATCGACATAAAGAAAAAACCACTATGCAATGCTTATTTCTGTAGAAAAACAGTTTGTATTTGTAATATAAAAAAATGGATAGGAAAATCTCTTCACTGTGTGGTGAATGGTTTGATGAATCATAGAGCAACTACCCCTTTTATCTGCAAACTGAGAGTTTTTCTGGTCATCAGGGGCATTTAAGAGGCCTCCTTTCCAACAGAGGGTGCTGCTGCTCCACGAGCTATGATGAACCCCAACAGATGAAGACATCAAAAGAATTGTTCTCATTGTATCACAGCTGGCCACTTAGAATTATGATTTATGTTCTGCAGGAGCCTAATTTGAAGAATTTGAAACCCAGGGGGAAAAAGTCTACCTGCTCATTTTGCAAGCTTCAGTCTTGTTACATGCTATGTTTCAGCCCTTGTCGGGTTAACGGGGGAAACCATAGTTAGTCTCCAAGAGCACAGAGAGCCCGCAAGTTGCCTGCGTGTGATGTATGCGTATCTTTGCCTTTCAAGGAACCCACATTGACCGAGTGCATTTCTATTTCACTCTCTCTTGCTAATAATTTTAGATTAGATCTACCTACTTGGCCTCTGGCTACACAGGTGAATATGGAATATGAAATGATTAATGGTTTCAGTGAATGGTCTAGAGAATGCGTTTTCTTAGAGACCGGATGCGGAGGTGTGGAAGGAGCTCAGCCTTCCCTTCCTGCCTCCTTGCTTTTGTTCATGGTGTTCTCTTAGCCTGGACGTTCCTCTGCCTATTAAATCCCATCACTCTCTAAAGGCCAGCCCAGGCACCCATGCAGAATTAAATACTGCTTCCCATCTGCTCCCCCAGCTACTTTCTTGTAATTATTAATGGCACTTGCTTTATTTTGTCTTAATGTAATTATTAGCTGTTTATGTATTTCTCCCTCCTGTAAGACGGTAAATACCAGGGCAGGAACTGGGTCTTCCTCATCTTTGCAATCCTCTGGTACTAATAGACTGCATATAAGGGGTGCCTGATAAATATTTATTGATTTGAAATGAATGTTTATAAGAACTGTACGACAGTAAATATTGAACTCAGAGTATCTAAACAATCACAGCTCCATGGATGTTTTATAAATGCACTTGTCTCTGTGTGTTGATAAGAATAAAAAAGATAAAAAGTATGTGGTAGGTGAAATGTGACTAATCTTGTGGTTGGGACAGATGTGGGTGCTTCAGTTTAGGAGATGGTCTTTTGTAGACTTTGCCATACAGTGCTACTCAAGGGTTTCACTTGTTAATATTTTTTCCGTCTTCATGAGAAATTAGGGTTTAGATGGTTGCAGAAGTAGCAGCGTTCTAACATGTTTTACACCCTATCTAGCTCATGTCAGGTACTGTTGACACTTCTTTCATGTTTCTGCACAGTTATATCTTTTCTTCTTTGTGACAAGAAAAGTCACTCAGGACTCCCCGTTATTCTTCTCTGACAGCATGTTTTCGATGGAGATGTAGAGCTGCATGGGAAATGCACGGCGGCAGATGCCCCATTGGTGGTCCACGGAACCATTGTGAGAAACTTTGGCTTTCATCATTGTTTCTTAAACAAACCCAAAACCTGTATCACAAGTAATATGTGCTCAATGTCAAAAATGGAAACCATTTACAGACGTATAAATGCTGTGAAAAGTGAGATTCTTCCTTCACCTGTTCTCCAAATCCTTCTCTACCCGCCCCCCCCGCCGAGAACCACTATTCTATTCATTTAGCAATATTTACACACACATGCCACTTTTTAATAATCTTTATAAATTTTTTTATAATCACTATTTTGATTGTCTGTTTCACCTAATGACAGAAAGCACAATTATCGTCAATCCTAGCAAAACTTGTCTTACAAGTTTAAGTCCTGACAATTCAGTTTCCTCTTTTCTGTCCTTCTTCCCATGGCTTATCTAAATGCTGGGATTTTAAAGAGGGTAGTGGCTTCCAGAGTGAAGACGCAGCTGGACTCCACAGGGTCTGTTCACCCTAGAATTTTCTAGGACGTGCATCATCCCTCTCAGTTCTGGGTGTGGCTCCCCTCCCTGGGCATCCAGTTAGGTGCTGGCAGTCCCATTTGGTTCTTGGCCATATTGTTTATGCCATCTTCTGGTCCATTTAAGAGCTCTTCAGATGTGTAGACTTTCTTCCTTCCTTCTCAGCTAATGAGGATCAATTCTTCAAGGATAAGGGGAGCTTGGTGGGGCTAGCTTGGCACTGCTCTCTCTCTCACACTCCCCCGCCCCATCTAACCATCCCTCTTCAAGATCCCTCCTCCCTTGATAGAGTGAGAACCTCCTTTGGCAGTACTCACTGCCGTGGTTCAGAGGGAGAGCAGACACCAGCATCTCTGCGTCAAACCCTGTACTACTTATCAGAGGGTTCCATTTCTCCCATGCCCTTGGAGTTAACCCTGAGGGAGAGGGCAGAGTACAGAGCCCTCAGACATTATGACTACTGTGCCATTCTCTTGTTTCCTTCCTGCTTGCTTTCCTATGCAGGGAGAGGTATCTCCTTACCACCTCTTCTAGGATAGTAAACAAACAAAATGGGGTTTTGCTAGTGTTTTACACGTGGATCTCAGCTTTGAAAAACTGAAATGTCCAGAATTGGACGTCTTTTTTGTCTCCAGTTCTGCTGTGACATACTTACCTTAAGCGCGATGGAGTACCTGAGATGGGGTTACAGTGTAAAAAGGAGTTTGAGGGAGAGCATACTCATTTACTGCTCAAAGAATCAGCCAGACCCATGTAATGCACATATGCCCACTATGTAGTGTTTTTATTGCTTTGTTTCTGTTTGTTTGCTCTTTGCATAAAAGGGATCATATTTAGTGTATTGATTGTGATGTGCTATTTTTTCCTTAGCAATATGTAGTGAGCGTATTTTAGTTGCTGCATAGTGTTTCTCAGTGTGCTTGGGCTGCCGTGACAAAATACTATAGACTGGGGGGCTTAAACAACAGACATTTCTCTCTCACAGTTCTGGATGTAGAGCATGACAAATGCATTTTATATTATGACTATCAATTGTTTATCATAGATGTTTTAATACTATTTTCTAATCTATCACTTGATTAAAAAATTTACTTGTGGTATTTTTCATCATAGAGGATTTTTAAATATATGTATAATTTCTGATTTGGCAGGTACATCATAAAGTGTTTTTGTGAACCAATGCTTCCCAAAATTTACACAAGGAGGGATATAAGTCATGGTGTCCATTCACCCTGCTTTTTTTCATGCACCTCTCCTACCCACAATCCCTTGTAGGTCCCAGCTCCTGTATTGTGGCCCAGAGCAGAAATGCTTAGAAGGCCTATTGTCTTAAAACAATCAGAATAAAAGCTCAGTTAATGTAATTCAGCCAGCTTTCCTTACATAGAAATCACCAAAAACCCCTCTTTGTCTCTTTGAATAGTTGTTTCTGAGTCAATGGCTGTCCTGTGGGGTGTTGACACTGCCTCAACTATTGTTCAGAATGCATTTGGAGACTTCAAAAAGGCATTTGGCCTGCTCAGCACCAAGGTCCAGTAGACATGTCTGGAGACTTCATCTTTCTTTTTTTCTTTCCTTTGTTTTATTATGAAAAAATTGAAACATATACAAAATTAGAGAAAATTGTGCAATGAAGTTTGTGAACTCATCACTCAATCTCATCTCCTCCCTGTGTTCTCGCCTCCGTCCCCATGGATTATTTTGATACAAGTCCTGAATATCTTATCATTTTATCTGTAACTATTTCAGCAAGTATCTCTAAAATATAAGCATTGTTGATGAATGTAACTAGAATGTCAGTGTTCCACTGAGAAGATTTTAACCATTCTTAAATATTACCAGATATCTAGTCAGTATTTAAATTTCACCAATTGTCTCATAAATCCCTTTAAAAAATTGTTCAAATCAGGATTCGCATGAGATCTTCATATTGCATTTGGTAGATGCATCTCTTAAGTTTCTTTTACTTTATAATTTCTCCATCTTCTATTTTCTTTTAATTTATTTGTTGAAGAAACTGGGTCATTGTCTTGTAGTTTCCCATAGTCTGTATTTTGCTGATGTCTCCCTCTGGTGTCATTTAAGATCCTCCTCTTTTTGTCTTGTAAATTGGTAGTTAGATGTAGAGTGGCAGTTCTCCTTGTGTGATCTGGGGACACATGGGGGGCTCTCTGAGACACCGTTGAGGGATCCGTGAGATCAAGACTATTTTTACAATAATACCAAGATGTAAGTTGCCTTTTTCATTCTCATTCTCTCACAAGTGTGCTGTGGCGTTTTCCAGACTCTATTTGACATGTGGTATTACAACAGATTGAACGCAGAAGCAGATATGAGAATCATGTTTTCTTCTGTTAACCCAGATGTTCAAGAGATTGGCAAAACCGTAAAACAACCCAATCTTCTCATTAAATTTTTTTATTTTGGAAAAATAGCTATTCTTCATAAAAATATGCTATTTATGTTAACATGTAATGGATTCATTATTATTTTTAAGTGAATGAGTAGATAAATATTGAACATATTTGTCTCTTCACTCCCATTTATTAGTTTATTCAATCATTTTTTATATCAGTATGGACTCATGGATATTAATTTTGTGTTCAGGATTACAATGCAATATTATTTTATATATTTTGTTGCTCAGATTTTTCCAGCTTTTGCTATTGGGAGTGCTTTCAGTTGACTCCTGTGTTCCCTTGATATAAACCCATCAATTTTTTTTAACACTTCCTTAGTACGTGATTCTCTAGGCTAATATATTTCCTGCCCCAGTTCTAAGATCAGCCATTTCTCCAAAGAGCTCTGGTTCCTTTTATTGGAGGATGGTATTAAAAACCAAGATCTGGGCACTAGGTATGCTCATTGCTACTCGAGTGTTGCTTCTTTCGCGCCTCTCAGCTAACAGAGCAAAGAAATATATGTGTGTATACTAACTAAACACATGTATGTATAATAAATATATGTGTATGTACACACAACTCTAAATATTTCTACGGGTAACCATCTATATCTATATGAAGCTAAACATGAGTTTATACTGAGTCTCCAACTTGAATCTATTTCCACATGGATCGTTCCAGCCTCCATCCCTTCCTTATCTGTAAATTTCCACTCTTAACAGTGAGAAACCTGGCTCCCAACATCCACCATTCTGTTGCTTAATTGTTCATTTCTAGTACGTATGTGTAGCAGTATCAGAATTGTTAACCCATATTCTCTTGGGAAACAACTTTATTAACTAGATTACAGTGTTTTATGTGCATTCCCTTTTGCCCTTAGTCTCACAGACTCCACTTATTTCCAGAATTACTTAGATCAGCACCTTTCCCCCCAACTCCCTTCAGAGAGGTTGTTTCATATATTTGTGATACAGTTTGATTCTCTTGTCACAGAATACATTCTTTCCTGGGATCCCCCAAATTCCAAAATGATTTTTTTTTTTGAAATTTTCACGCATTAAGTTTCATTCTTTGTGCTGTGAAGTTCTATGGGTTTTGACAAATGGATGTCACGTATCCATCATCACAGTATCATACAAAATAGTTTCACTACCCTAAAAATCCCCTGTGCTTCCCCTATTCAACCTTTCCTACCTCCTTTTTATCAGATATATAATTTGCAAATATTTTCTCCAAGCTTCTGGCTGTCCTTTGATTTTTTTTACTAGTGTCTTTCACAGAGCAGAAGATTTCGATTTTAATAAAGTCCAAGTTACAATTTTTTCTTTCAGGGATTATGCTTTTTGTGTTGTATCTAAAAACTTATTGCCAAACCTAAGATCACATAGAATTTCTCCTATGTTTTCTTCTAGAAGTTTCATAATATTGCATTTTATATTTGGGTCTATGATCCATTGTGAGTTAACTTTTTGTGAAAGGTAAAAGATCTGAGTGTAGATTCAGATTTTTGTGTATGCACATCCAATTGTTCCAGCACTATTTTTGAAGACTATTCTTTCTCCATTTCATTGCCTTTACTCCTTTGTCAAAGATCAGTTGATGATATTTGTATGGGTCTATTTCTGAGCTCTCCATTCTGTTCCATTGATGTATGTGTCTATTCTTTCACTCATACCACACTGTCTTGATTGCTGTAGCTTTATAGTAAGTCTTGAAGTTGGGTAGTGTCAGTCTTCCAACTTTGTTCTTCTTCAGTAGTGTGTTAGCTATTCTGAGTCTTTGCCTTTCTATATAGACTTTAGAATCAATTTGTTGATATCCACAAAATACCTTGTAATTAAAAAAGTAATAATTTTGCAAAACATTCATGTGATTCAAAAGTCAAATCTACAAAACACCCATTTTTGTCTCCTGTATTCTTTTTCCTCCCTGCCCTGAGCACATATATTAAATATACACACACACACACATACACACTTACATATGTATGTATAGGTACATGCCAGTGGCTGTTTTCCCACTACTTTGCCAATAGCCTTTTCAAACTTTTGGATTTTTTCCAATTTTATGGATGAGCAACAGCATCTCAGTGTAGTTGTAATTTGCATCTCTCTTATGAGCAAGTTTGAACATCTTTTCAAATGCTTAAAGGCCATTTGCATTTTAATTTTGTGAATTCTGTGTTCACATCTCTGCCCATTTTTCTGTGTTGATGGTCTTTTTCTTCTCTATTTTACAAGCTTTTTATATATTAGGGATGTCAACCATTTGTCAGTCAGGTACATTGCAAATATTTTTCCCACATTGTCACATCTGAAAGTTTATCTTGAAGCTTATAGCAAATACATTTTTTAAAATTCTATAAGTCTTGTGGGAGAACTATCCTTTTATCATTTCATAATAATCATATTTAGTCCACATGGTTTGGAAATATGTGACTACCCTTTCTTCCCCAAAAGTTGGTGGGGGGAAGAAAGAAAGCTCAGAGGTGGTTACATGATCTCTGTCTCCTCCTTCACCCAGGCCTGGCCAATCACATAGCACATCCTTCTAGACACAATGATTTTTCTGGCAGTAAAGTCGGGCCTGGTCCAACTGAGACCAATAGGAATCCTTTTGGGGTAAGTGAAATAGATGCTGATGTAAAGGCCTCCCTTACTTATTACCATGAGCCTGGGCTGCTGGGAGAAATGTCTGCTGCCTCTTTGAAAGAGTCCACTTGAAAATGAATCTGAAATACAGGAAAGAAGAGAAGAGATATAGGTAAAGAAAGAGAGAAAGATACCTGAAGACAGTCTTTGAACCTCTGGATTTAGCTATGCCTCTCTCTCCTAGACTACTTTATCATATGAGCCAGAAAATTCCTTACTTTTGCTTAAACTAGTTTGAGTTTATTTTTTTAATTAAGCAAAAGATGACTGAAACAAAGTTGCTTGTTTTCAAAGGATACTTGTTAGTGTCTAGTAGTGGTGGGTAATAATAGTTCAGATGAGCAACTATATAATCATGAAAACCAACTGACACATAGAATTCTAGTAAAATTAGTGCAGCAACACAAAAAGTTTTCCAATTAATTAAGGGCAAAAATGTTCAATTGTAGTTGTCATTAATTCATCTTTTTGGTAACTATGAAAGTAAAACAGAACAAAACAGAAATCTCCAAAATATTTGCCTGTTCTTCTGTAAAAAATAATTAATTTTGGTTATCAGGGCATTGTTTCTCTTCTATCTCTGTTAACCCATTGATTGTAATGATGTCTGATCAGTTGTTATATGAATCTTTTCTCCAAACTGACTCCAAGTAGCTGTGTCTTTATTCCTTGCTCTACTTCTCAAATAATCAAATTCCATTCTCAAGAATGGGTCTGGTCAAAGAGAGATGTTTGTACAAAGAAATGGTTTCTTATGTGAGGATTATGTTTAAAAGTCTACACATAAGATAAAAACCACGTATACACAAAATTGACCTTGGAAAACACGTAGGAAGTTTCCTTTTTTTTTTTTTTTTTGGTGAGGAAGATTAGCCCTGAGCTAATCTCCATTGCCAGTCCTTCTCTTTTTCCTGAGGAAGGTTGGCCCAGAGCTAACATCTGTGCCCATCTTCCTCTATTTTATACGTGGGATGCCTGCCACAGCATGACTTGATAAGTGGTGCATAGGTCCATGCCTGGGATCCGAACCTGCAAACCCTGGGCCACTGATGCGGAGCGCGCAAACTTAACCACTATGCCACTGGGCCAGCCCTGGAAGTTTCCATTTTAAAAATGATTAATTGCCCCTCACTGAGTTGACCATAGCCAATTTTTCCTTTGGTTTTAAACCAGGTGGTTATTTCTTTGATTGAACACCAGATAAAATACTTAGCTTAGGTCTGAGGGTCACGTTTTAGGAAAAACTCATATCTTCAAATACTAGAATGACACACAGCAAGATGCTCACACTGAGATGAAGTGAGGTAGCAGCAGATTTGTGTGTTCTGAATCAGGAGTACCTTGGAGACGTGCTTACTGAGTTGATCAGGCAGAATTGTCCTCATTTTAAAAATTAGTTATAGTTATCTTTCTTTCTCTTTCTCTGTCAAGTGTATACAGTTGGAGTCTCAACATGTTTATGCACTAAGGTTATGGATTAAATGTTTGTGTCCCCCAAGTTCATATGTTGAAGCCCAAACACCCAATGTCATGGTAGTTGGAGATGGGGCCTTTTGGAGGTGATTAGGGTTATATTAGGTCATGAGGGTGGGGCCCTCATGATGAGGTTAGTGGCCTTATAAGAAGAAGAATGGGATCTGTCTCTCTTCAGGGACATGCGCTGAGGAAAGGCCATGTGAGCACACAGTGAGAAGGCGACTGTCTGTAAGCCAGGAAGAAAGCTCTTGCCAGAAATTGACCATATTTGTACCCTGACCTCAGATTTCCAGCATCCAGAAATGTGAGAAATAGATTTCTATTGTTTAAGACACCCAGTCTATAATATTCTGTTATGGCAGCCCAAGCTGATTAAGACAAGTGTTACGAGTTAGTGGAACTGTGGGACCCTCTCCTTCTGCCCAGGTGAGAGCTGAATGGAATGGGAGGGATGTCTTCTGACCCAAGGAAGACATTCTGATTCTTTTTCCTATAAATGCAGCACTGGGAATTAAGAATGTTGTTACTGAGTGGGGATGCTACAGCTAGGACATGATGTAGCCCCAAGGCTGGGCCTGTGCGTTGGGTTCTTGGTGGCTTCCTAGTTCTTGGTCCCAGCCTCTCACAAAGCATAGGAACACTTCTTTTCTTGACTTAGTTCCACTGGACACCTGTATATCCTTCTAGTGAATCTTGCATCCTCACCACCCCCCGATACATGAGATTGGCTCAAGCTAGCTTGAAGTGAGTTTCTATTAAGTCCAAAAGACCTCGATTAATGTACTGCTATACTTTGAACAAACACAACCAATTATTCTTATAGTGGTATGACTATCTTCTAGGAGAACTGGTATTTGGAAACTCAAAATTAATTTCCTCTGCAATTTAGAATAAATGGCAATATTATGAGGGAAAAAAACACACATGAGCTCATGAAGGCCTTGCGTTTATCTTGGGTTTGTGTTGTTTCTCTTGACTTTGCATTTCTTCTTTGCACATAGCCCTGCCCAATTGGCTATGGCAGGTTGCCACCATTCTGGCTTTCTAAAATCTTGTATTTTTTTCAGAAAAACTTATGTTGTGCTATATTTCCCCTCTTCATTGTAAATTCTCCATTTTCCTTAATTAAGTACTTCCTACACTTAGTGAGTAAAAAGTAATCTTAAACAAGTTTGTTAATTGCCCGAGGGTGTTGCTAAGGATTAATGTGTGATTTTATTTTTATAAACAAGGCTGTTTATAACAAATTAGAGGAAAGTTGTGACTCAGGGATACTGGAAAGAGGCGTAATTCATTAATAAAAGCCTTCTTACAATGATAGAAGTAAAGAGTAGATTCAATAGTAAATGGAAGAGAGAGAAGGAAATGACCTTACAGCATTGTCATCCAGTCACTTCTTAATTGTTTTCTACCAAAACTTAATTGAGGAATCTTGGTGCTGCCATCATTACATTATAAATGCTGGCAACAGAACAGAATGTAAGGAGATGAAGGACCGTGACTCACCTAAGTTCAGATGCTCATTTAGAAACAGCATCATAAGGAGCAATTTTATGTATTATAGGAGTATTGTAGGACTGGCTAATTCTGGGCCATCCTGTACATGCCACTTAATGGCTGGGTGACATTAGTTGTTTCACTTTTCTGTGCATCGATTGTCTTATCTTTAAAATGGGCTAACTTGCCTTGACTTCAATGACACAATGCATATGAAATGCTTGGCACAGTCATTTTTCAATTTATGGGAACTATTACCACATTTTAATTCACAAATTCCACATACCTGCTGCCCTCCACATCATTTTTATGGCTTAGTAATTTTATTATTATAGTAGAAAAGTGTAGGATGTGTGTCTTCTTCTCAATGGATTTTGAAGAAAAATTAAAGGGTCAAGTTATAAGGCCTATGACTAGTTTTACAAATTACCTTCCCTTTCATTTTCATTTTGCCCAAATGAGGTTATAACAATGAACGATTTTGTTACAACCCCTTTTCTCCATATGTGTGTACTCTTTTCACCCCACTTAACCTTCAACTGGAAAATGAGCTTAGAAATATTTCATGGTTGTAACTGCAGTGGTGATAAGATGAGAGACTTTTAGGAAGACGTCATGTAGCTTTTTGTGTTTCACACAACCTCCTGGGAAGTGGAAGCTGGGAGTCCCTGGCAAAGCTAATTCATTATCTGCAAACCCATTTTTCATGCCAGGCTGGGAGTCACAGAGGACCAGGAAAGACTCCTACCTGAATTATGCTGGGTCTTCAGGGCACTGCTATCTCTCTCTTATCTTGGATGTTCTTCTATCTAGGGTGCACACTTTTCCTGGCTTCTTGCCCATGTGCTTTGGTCTGAATAGGTTTGCTTTTTTATTTCACATATTAACCTGAGAAGAATGGACCTTGGAGTTTTCTTGGTTGGCAAAGTGATTAGCCTTGTGGCCACCTGTGAAAGATAACACCTGTGGGTAAAACCAGCATTCTGAGGGATATCTCCAGCATGAAGTAGTAACTAGAATTTTGGAACCTCCTTTAAGAATTTTATTGATGATGACTTTTAGTAACTTGAGGAAAACATAGAGTATTTAATTGTATCATGGCATTTTTCATGAACATAGGAATTTGGGATGTTAATTTTATTATAATGTCTAACTCAGAGTACATACTAGATAATCTATAGGCCTATTGCCCACATACCCCAAGTCAGTCTAAAAATCAGAAATCAGCCACTTTATAGTGGTTTCCTTTAGATTTTTCATAACGTAGATTTTAAAAAGTGAGCAAAATTCTAAAATGAAAGGAATATTCTTTTCTTGCTCTTTGAGTCTTATATGTGTTTATTGTGTTAACATGTGTGCTTGTAGACTGAGTGGAGCCTTTTCTGGCCACACCTTCTTGGTAGTCACCCATCGTCATCGCTTGTGGTTAGTGAAGGACCTCCATCCACGTTGTTATGTTCTGATTCTCCGTAAAACTTGAAGGTGATTTTTAAGTCATTGATCTGATTCACCAGATTTCTCCTTGGTCCTAAGAGTTTATACTCACTCATGACTCCACTACCGTCTAGTCATGCCATTTCTCTACCTCCAAGTGAATTTGCTCAGAATTCTCTGTGTAACACAGAGTAAAGAGATATGGAAAATAATATTCTACTTCTAATGCTACTGCCTGCTTAGATGTATTTTATTTCTTCTAGGACCCCACCATGTGGGCTAGTAATTATTTTCTTGCCTCTTATATATATTTTTTTCTTTTCTATTCAACCTTTCAACCTCTCCTTCTTGAGTTGCTGGTAACTGAGTTTTGTTCTTTTGCTCAGAAAGAATTTCCATTGTTCCCAGTCATCTTTGTAGATGTGATTACTTCAAAAGCACATATTTGAAAATATGAGGTATAAAATTATGGAGACCGGAAAAGGTCATATTTACTTTATTTGTACCATCTTAATGGGAACAGCAGCTAACGTTCCTTGAGTGTTTACCATGTCCCAATGTCTGGGCCAAGTGTGTGCTCTGTGTGCATATATGCTCGTGTGTGGGTGTATGTGTGTCTGCAAGTGCATGTGTGTGTTTGTATGAAATGTAATTTAATTTAATTCTTAAAACAGCTCTATGAAGTTGAGTATGATTATTATCCCCCTTTTACAGATGAGGAAACAAAAATTCAGAGCGGTTAAGTAATGTCCCCAAGGTCACATACCTAGTACGCAGCAGAATCAGGACTCAGAATCATGTCTGTCAGACAACCAAGTCTTGCTTTTGATGACAGTACTGCTGCCTTATTGGTGCTTTTCATTTTGCCTCATGGCAGTTATTTGAGGACAGATTTAGCTCACTGTAGTGGATTAAAGATGCTGCAAATTCTTTGGTACTCTTCCCATCGAGAGGTGGGGTCTATTTCCCCTTTCCTCCAATCTGGACTTGCCTGTGATTACTCTGACAAATAGAATGTGAAGGAAGTGATGCTAGGGCAGTTCTGGGCCTCACCTTTGAAAGGATTGGCAACTTCCACTTTGATCCCTGGGAGCTCCGAGCCAGTGTATAGAGGTCCAAGTACCCTGAGGCCTCCTTGCTGTGAGGAAGCTCAAATTAGCCACATGCAAAGGCCGTATGGAGAGAGAGAAAGCTGCCCAGACAGTCCTCAGCTATTCCAGACCCCAGCTGTACAAGGCATTTTAGCTCAGACCCCAGACTCCATGGAGCAGAAATGAGCTTATACTTGTTATGGTCTGTCTTAATTCTTGACTAGTAGAATCATGAAATATAATAATAATAATAAATAGTGGTATTAAGCCACTAAGTTTTGGAGTAGATTGTTATAGAGGAATAGATAACCAGTGTACCCACCTTTGTGAATAATAGGCTCTTTAAAAACAGGGATACTCTCTCACTCATGTTTATATTTCTAGCTCCTAGCACAGTATCATTCATGTAGTTGCAGCTCAGTTAATTTTAGTTGATTAAATGAGTAAATCAATGGATGAATGGAATGAGCTATTGGGAAGAGAAGTACGTTGGTCTCTTGGAGATTCAGTTCCAGGTGGAGTGACGGTGGAGACAGACAGTAAAAGAAATACTCTCAGGTGGTGAGTGTTATGAAGGAAGATAAGATAGGATAACAGGCCTTTTCTGCAGAGACTGAATGAGGTACCTGAGTGAGTTGTGCAGTACCTGTCTGCCAGCTGGACTGTGGCTTTGGTGCTTACAAACCAAGAATTTGGCATCTTTTTTCTCTGTTTCCATGTCCCCCTGGGTCAATGACAGTATTACATCTCAGGACCTGAAAAGGAGATGGTGCTACAGTAAAAGGGAAGTCTGGGTGGAAAAGGCATTGGTTAGGATATCTCTCAACAAAATCACTCTCTGAACATGCACATTCTCACAGTTCCAAGCCCCTGCAAGTGTAGTCCCCTCTGCATGGAATGTTCTTTAACTACTGGAAGCCCTCTCATCTTTTTCTTGTCAAGTTAAATGTTTCATTCTCAGACACATAAATCTCTTCCTCTACTGCGTTACAGATCTTTGCTGTAACAGCACCCTTCTCTCATGCTTGCTCATCCTCTCTAATATGAAAGCTGTTTATACCGCTTTCCCTGGCTATTTGAGAAATCAGTGAGAGTAAGGGATGTGTGTCACCATCATATCCACTATAGCACTTCCTCCTTAACTTTATTTATGTAAAGCCTGGCACATAGAACATATTCAATAAATAATTGATGAGTGAGTGTGTGAATGAATTAATTAATGCATGGGTAACATAGCATCATTTTCAGTATTTTTGATCATGAATAAATTCATTTTATCATAAAATCTCCCTTATTAAATTGCTAAGGGTAGATATATTCCTGCAACTAGTGACTAGTCCCCATTAAAACTCTGGGCATCATAATTTTCATAATGTTTGAAAAAGACCAGATTACCCAATGTTGTGAAAAATGGTCACCAGAGCATGGCGTCAAGTTCTGAACATTTAATTCAATTAATGTTGTAATAGAAATTAGATTCTCCTGGTGTGAAATCTTCTCCTGGGAAGTAACTTAGGGATTTTTAGAAGCAATGTTTGTTTTTCTCTCTCCATCTCATCCACCATCAGGGCATAACCTATAACTATTTAAGTCCATTGAGTAAAATATTACTGAGCTGAAAATACTAATTTTTAATACTGAAAATGCCAATATATATCTAGGAAATAATTTATGCAGTGAGATGCCTTCACGTGAGATATCTACTTGCTTGCCTATCTCTCTCTCTCTCTATCTATCCATGCATCCATCCATCCATCCTATTTAGTTACAATCCAAATAAAGAATTGGAAAAATACATTTCATCACATTTGCCTGTGGTTTCTTTAAAGGTAACAGCTGTATTTGTAGCTTTGCTTTCTCGCATAAGTTTCTGGAAAGTTGTTGATTAATTAGGAGAATGTAATAGCATGAACTACAATTCTTATTTGAGTAGCAATTTGGATTACATAGTGTGAAGTGTAAAATATGTTGAAAAGATATCAGATGGGGGCTGGCCTGGTGGCATAGTGGTTAAGTTCATCCACTATGCTTCATTGGCCCAGGTTTCACAGGTTCGGATCCTGGGTGTGGACCAACACACCACTTGTCAAGCCGTGCTGTGGTGGCATCCCATATAAAGTGGAGGACGATGGGCATGGATGTTAGCCCAGGGTCAATCTTCCTCAGCAAAGAGAGGAGGATTGGTAATGGATGTTAGCTCAGAGCTAATCTCCCTCACACATGCACACACAAAAGACATCAGATGTATTGTCTTTGCATTAAAATGGAGATGGATTCTATTTATATCATTCCAGTACATCAGTCAACACTGAATAGGATAGATATATTAGTGGACACCCCAAATTAATAGACACTTCTCCCTTTCATTACTGGCGTCATAAATGGCAGAAGTACAAATGTTAGTGAAGGTACAAAGCTAATTTTTGATTCAGTGGAAGAAAATGACCTTGAATGAGTTGACACAGTTAAAAAAATTAATGATTCTGATTCAATACCTTTGAAGAATTACGTGGAGACTTTAAACTGGGACATTAGAATGAGTGACCATATCATTTGCTATGTAAATATCAGGAGTTGAATGTTTGTTATTTGCTATTTGTTTAATTGGTTGGTTTCTGGCTTAAAGAGAACACTGGGCTCATCCTAATTGATTAAGTACCTTGTTTCTCCTTTTTCTTTAATTTTGGATTCAAGGCTTGTAGGTAATCCATTTGATGGTTTTATTTGCTTTTTTCTGTAATGCAACTTTGCTGACTAGGAATTGGTTTACTCTTTCATGTCTGAAGGCTCTGATAAATTGAGGAGCTTAGGCAGACAGCTCTTTTATCCAAGAGCCCTTACTGGGCTGGTGATATTGCTGAAACCTGCCTGGACTCAAAAAAGGCTCAAGGAAGGATAAGAGTCTTGCAGGGAGGAAGAAACAAGGGAAATTTTTTGCAGTGACCTCAAGGAGAAATAATGAATTTACTCACGTCTGTGCCAAAATAAGAGGATGAGAGTAGACTGGTTCTGCTTTGGCTGATGAAAGGATGGTGAATTGAAAAAATGATCAAAAGTGACATTGTGAGCCAACTAAGAAATATCAAAGGGGACTGTACTGCTGATCAGTCACGGAATTCACCGTCCACTGGGGACCAGCTCCACCAGTGTTTGCTGAGTGATTATATAGAAACTGTAGTAGGTGATGTGGCAGATGCAGTGATAATATTCGCTAGGTATATCTTCCCCTTGCTGTTCTCCTTGCGTTTTCTCTTGACTTTCCCTTGACCTTGCTCTTCTCCATCCTTTCAAATGAGTGGAGCTATGTCGAGCTCATTCTGGGGCATCCGAAGATGCCTGAGACATAATTCCTGCCTTCAAGGAAGTCTCAATCTGATGAAAGAGACAGAAGTAGAACTGGAAATGTTTGTCAGTATGTTTTGTTTTTTGTGAAGGCAGATTCTGATAAAATCGCGGGAAATCAGTGGGGGTGGGGAGGCCTTGTTACATTAATAAGTGAACTGTGTTTTTTTTTGTCAATGGAGATCTGTTATATCTGATTTCTTCTATTTTTAGAGTGCCAGTTAATTAGAAGCTTTACTAATTACAGTTCCAAGCGGCTGGTATCTTCCTTTCTGAGAAATTCATTTTGCGTCCCGTCTTTTGCCTGTCTTAGTCACACATATCAATTTAAGGCTTTGACTTACAAATCTGACATGAATATGGCAAAACACAGCATGCTCTTTGGGATTAATCTGTAATATTTTTAAGATCCATATCAGTTGAATGATCTGAGGTATGAAAAGACTGTATCTTCCAGCTCTCTGAAGGAATACCAGAGTACCTGGGGAGTTCATTGTGTTCTTGGATGAAAGAGACGAGTTTGTTGTGGGGATAAAGCAAAGGCAGTTTAAATTGTGAGTTGACAGCTTGATGTTTTTTTTTTTCCAAGCTGCTTTGAGTAATTCATCATTAGGGGGTCCAACAGTGCCTTTGGTTTTTCATGTGCCAAGACACATCAACCAGTGGAGGAATACAATGTTAATGACCAATACTAATGGTCAGTGGTGACTTTTGCTAGTTTGGGGGTTCTGGTGCTGGCAGCTTACCTTTGTGTGAGTGAAAAGTGCCCCCAATGCTACTGGTGCATAGGCACCATTCATTGTCAAGTGCTGTCCCTTTGTCTGGAAATATCTTCCCAACGTTTTCCACATAAATAAATCATTCTGGCTTCATGGATATCTGCGGATTTTGCCTGCCTAGAATCCATCCCTCCGTCTTCCTGTACCGCCATCTTGATTTTGCTTTGGAGAGCCACTTCTTCCTCAATGTGAATCTATGGGAACAAGTGTCACATAGTGTTGAACTGGATGGTGTCTAGAGCCAGACTTCCTGGGTTGAATTCTACCTCCACCAGTGCTGCTCCCATGGCACCCTGTACACATGCCCATCATCAGTAGTGACCTCACTCATTTGTTCTTATCGATCTTCCCGTATCTGCTCCCAAATGACAACTCCTTGAGTTGTCATTTTCATTTGGGCAACCTCAGCTGCTAGCTCAGAGCCCGGAACATGATAGGGGTTCAGAGGATTAAATGAAAGAGCCCCTGTGCTGGATAATGACACTACTTGTGGCAGAGCAAGTATGTCATTGTTCATGCTCCATCTACACTGATCAAAGTTGATTGAAAAAATATTTTCATAGTTTGATGTTTAGAGAACTATGTCTGCTTCCACCTAAAAATAATCCTATTATTTCTCAAGCTGCTTTTTCCTTATAATTTTTTCTCCAAATGTGCTATAACATGGTGTTCAGATCACTGAATGAATGGAAAGTGTTTAAGGTAGTCCAATCCTTTGGAAATTATTAATAGATTTGAAACTGTGGTGATACTGCCTTATTATTACTAACTTAATGTTTTTGTTCAGTGTAGATAAGGTTTTTTTGACAAGTTGAAAACTTGTGAACTCATACGCTTCATGTTTTTTGTCATATGCATTTGTGATGGGGACTTCTTGAAAGTATTAGTGGAACTTTTGTCATTACTTCTCTATTGTAAGTAAGGTTATTTTAAAGAAGAATTTTTTCCTTCTCCAGTTAAGTACTAATGTCAAAGAGGAAGGAAAAGGGAATAGATCTGGATACGAGTTTTTCCTGTAGTAGAAAAGTTAAAATACAGTTCACTGAAAGCTGTCCTGGACAAATGAATGAAGACTGACTTGGGGGAAAAAGAAAAGTGCAGGAGAAGGGAATTTAGAAAAATTATAATTCATCCCTTTAATATGGTGGGTTAATAAGGTTTTTTGCATACTTCTTTTCATTGTTGTTTATAGGCCTTGACGTACTGACATCTTACATCACAGGCACTAAATCACATCCCGGTGTATTTTTAAGTGCTTGTAGCAGAGCTGTCCAGGTAATAGAAGAAAAGTGCCAACTCCTAGGGTCTGATTCTTGATTTCAGAATGACAGTTTTCTTCTCACTTTTATTTACATTTTGTATGAATTGACATCTGCTGCTAATAATTCTTCTCTGACTTGAGTCATTTGATTTCATTCTGGATTTTGATATGCTAAATGTCCAAGCCATAAGACTGGAAGGATTCCTGTTATAGTATAATGGATAAATGCATCAAGGAAGTGAAAACAATATTAGTACTGTTATCTAAGGGCTTCTATTAGCATGCACTAATAGATATTTATTAAATTGAAAACTCAGTGCTGAGATGCTTGGATCTCATTTAGCTTGTTTAGAGAAGAAAACGTGTTTTGAGCTCTGTAGTCTTGCTATAACTGTGCTGTAACAAAGCAATTTTAGTAGAAAAAATGGATTTGGATCACAGTTTCTTGTTGAGTTTTGTAGAATTTGTCGGTTAGAAAAAAAATTGCCTTGCTGAAAATGTGTTTGCTTCTCTGCTTACACGTTCTGATCTCGATTCTGATGTTATTTGAACAATTGTCGACATGCCTCCTTACTTTCCAATAGTTAGGAGTAAAAACATTCATTCTCAATTTTTGTTTTGTTCTTGTGCCTTTAAAACTTGATTAAAAGTCAGAAGGTTGCTCAGAGTTCTAAGTGAATAGACATTGTCATTAGCTCTTTGATAATGTTCACTGTATTCTATAAACCAAGTAATCAGGTTTAGCTTGTACTTGTGTCAAAGTTCCCAGAGGGTTTACTAATGAAAACAAAAAGGCAATATATGTCATTGTAAAAAACCAACATTTTGCTTAAAATAATTTGAAAATTAAAATTTTAGCCCCATGTGCCACAGCTCTGACCTTAGAATCCCTGGGTTCCTCTCTGTCATCATTTCAGCTATTGCAAATCGGGGTGAATTAAACAAGGTCATGTCTATACCAACAATTCAATTACCTGGCTTTGTTGAGGGCTTGTTGAAATTGCTTTCATCTGGCAGGTTGAAACACAGCATATTTATAGAAGGGATAGCTACCTAGCATTCAAAGACTTCTTGATGTGCGCATCTTGTCATAGGAAAACTTTTTTCTTTACATTTAAAAAATATACTGTGTTTTATGATTTAAAATACACTTGTACATCAGAGGAAGTTTTTATTGTTTAGAGACTCCAGTGGTTTATGGCATTATAGCGTGTACTCTATATCAGGGTTCCTCAACATAGGCACAACCTCCGTTGTGGAGGCTTTTGTGTATATTGAAGGATGTTTAGCAGCATCTCTGGTCTTGACTCATAGATGCCAGTAGCACATGCCTGCCCCCCACCCCAATTGTAACAGTCAGAAGTATCTCCAGACAAATGTCCCCTGGGGAGGTCGGGGGAGAACTGCCCTGGGGTTGAGAACCACAGCTCTAAGTTATAATTCTATCCAGATTTTATTTTATCATATTGTTCCACTTTTGTTACCCTTTGATGTGTTTCTATGACATAGATAGTCAAGTTTCATGCAGTTTTCCCCTAAGAATTTATTCTTTCTCTTGGGCACAAAAATAAGTTTTAATCTCTACTGATAGTTTGCCTAATTGCTCAGCTTCCCGTATTTATTTAAGCTGGTTTGATTACAGGTGGATTATGCTGGTTCAACTTTTTGAACAGAATATTTCAGCTATGAAGAACAAAACAAACTCTTTCTCTATGATGAAAATTTTTGCATCACACATTTAGTAATATTTGAGTTGGAACCCAGAGTAAAGGTGCTCTAGTGAAGACCTTCCCATGTTGATGTATCCTATCTCCTAATATGAATATCATGTGTCATAAACATTTCACAATTTTAAATATAGTAATAATAGAAATTATTATAACAATGGTTGATGTTCACCAAGCCGGGGTTGTGCCAGGCAATGTAGCAAAGCTTTACTTACACTGTCATTTAATGCTTGCAAGTGCCCCGAGGCAGGTGCTATTATTGTTGTCATTTTATGGAGAGAGAATAAAGAAGCTTTAGAAAAGTTTAGTCACTTACCCAAAGTCAACTATTTGTTCCTCCTTTCCACTTCTGTACTATTGTGCCCACCACTTTCTCTTCTTCACTGTAGCATCCCCTCATGCTTGCCATTGTAGTAGATTCTGGACCACCTTTAACTGCCAACATCTACATCTCTGCCTGAGGGTTCCCCTCACTACTTCTGGGACTGCCCTGCCCACACTCAAGGCAACAAATTTCAAAGAATTAACACCCACTGCTCCTTCAGCAACTCTCAACTAATGACGGGTGGGAGTGGTTGAATAAATACCCTAGGTCCCTCAACCCCAAGTGAGATAGCTCTGAGGCTGCTACACTGGATCCCAGAGTTCCCCAGGAGCGTTAAGCCCATGATGATAGTGTATTTGCTTGATAATATATCCTTTCCTTTATTAGCTGCCTTCCCTTTCCTATCGCACTTCTATACTCCCTTACCAGCATTGCATTTCCCAGGAAACCTCTTGTTCTGGAATCTTTACTTCAGGGTCAGCATCTGGGGGAATCCAAACTAAGCCAATTATCTTTCCAAAAATTTGCTTTGATGGAGAAGATGATATGTAGTTGATTTTGAACCCATACTAGAGTTTTACTTTAACGGAATAAAAACTTAAAATTTTACATTTATGTGGACTGGTAGAATAGCAGTTCAGATATTTTCAGCTAATGTACTGCAATGTGTTTCTTATGTTGTAATATGTTTATATATTACATTGAAATTTAATCTACCAAAGTGTATAGCCATATGTTTAACCTAAATAAAATGCCATATTGAGACTCAGTCTTGTTAACAGTGTCTCAATTTCCAGAAGGTCTTAAGGTGTCTTTAACATTTTTATGAGCTTTATTTGTATACTATTTCAGTCCATAGTATCTGAATAGATGCTATATTTTCTACTAATTCATTCAAGGACTATGCTGGGTATTGTGGGCTCCTTACTCTTACACTTACAACCAATTATGGGAAACAAAATTTGTACTCTTGAAGCAAACTGAAGAACAACATAAATAATAATATAATTTTTCAGAGTTTTATAATTTACAAGGCACATTCACATATAGCATTAGAAAAACAGACTGTATAATGGAAGACTCTTAAACAGAGAGACAGAAAACCTGGTATATCAGTTTCTTAGGGCTACTGTAACAAAGTATTACAAACTGGCTGGTTTAAAACAACAGAGATTTATTGCCTCATCGAAGTCCAAAATCAAGATGTTGTCATGGTCATGTTCTTTCTGAAGGTTCTAAAGGAACATCCTTCCTAGCTGATTCCTAGCTTCTGTTGATTTGCCCATATCTTTGGCATTTGTCAATGTAGCGTTCCACTCGTCCATCTTCACATGGCATTCTCCCTGGTCCCTGTCTTCACATGGCCCTCTTCTTATAAGGACACCAATCATATTGGATTAGGGGCCCACTCTACTCCAGTATGACCTCATCTTAACCAATTATATCTGCAGAGACACTATTTGCAAATAAGTTTACATTTTGAAGTACTAGGGGTTAGGATTTCAACATATCTTCTTTTGGAGGATGAAATTCAACCCATAATACCTGGGTTGTGGTTCTACTACTGTTTTTAACTGGCCACGGATTGCCTTGGGTAAATCCCTTAGCCTCTCTGGGCCTCAATTTCCTCATCTATAGAAGAGATATAATTAGAAGTCCCATTTCTAAGATTCTTTCTTATTCCTCCTAATCACCTTGAGCTATAAGCAGAAGAATTATTATTATTGTTTTGATGTCTTCCACATTCAGACCCAAGAAAGTTAAGCGACTTGGCCAAGGTCACATTACTTGTTGCTGGCAAATGGTAGATTAGAGCCCACCAGGACTCTTTCCCTATAACAAGTAACTTCCCTACATGACAATCTACTTTTAAGTGTAAATGACACACATGTGAATCACTCTCATTCACTGAGCACCTACTAAGGTCTAAGTCTATGAATCTCAACTCTCAAGGTGTGTCTAAACCACCTGGGGACCTTTAAAAAATACAAACCCCAGACCCAACTGGCAGAGATTATCATTCAAGTGGTTTGGGTAGGACTCCGTAATTAAAACATTTTTCTAAGTTCTCCAGGGGATGCTAATGTGCAACCATGGTTGAGAACCACTGATCTAGGTACTGTGCTAGACATTTTTATATGAGTTAGAGGTGAATTAGATAAAATCTTCATAAAAATCTTAAACTGTAAGTTAGTTTAAAATATTTTATCTGATACAATCAAGAACAGTTGATGAATTAAATCATCAAATATCCTATATTGTTACATTAAACGTTTTAATTTAACTTAAACCATATAAACGTACATATACTCACCATTCTTTTGATATGCAATCACAGCCTTTTCTTTGAAGATATGTCTGCTTATCAGGGCACAGTATTTTCTTTCTTGCATACACTGTATTCACAAGGAATCATCTCTGATGTTCAATTTTGGTTTCTTAAAGTGGCCCAAGAAATTAAGACAATTGTGAAGAGTTTTACTACCAGCCAAGATGGAGTAATAGGAATGAGATTTACTTTCCCACTTGAAACAGCTAATAAAACATACAGAATATATCAAACAGGGGTTTTCAAGACATTGGACATCAGGCAATGAATGACAATGATCCCTGAGTAGCAGGAAACAAGTAAGCCATACAACTGTCCCAACTTACTACCTGGAGTGAGTTTCCAGGCTGCAGTTCAGGGAGGGACAACCCAGTCAGGGTCAGCAGCCTACCAGAGTTGAAGAGATAGAGCTGTGAGTCCAGGGAGGCCAAGGCAGCTAGAATTTGCGGGGTAGAGTACTGGACAGAAGAGAGCTGCTCAGAGAGGGAAAAACTCCAGGGATCTGCAATAGACAAGTACATTAAAACAATTGTGACTGTACTCCATATATTGAAGAAGCAAGAGAAGAGATTGATCATGTTAAGTAAACACATGGAAACAATTATATATATCCCCAAACTTGTAGATATGGAAATTAAAATGGTAGAGATGAAAAATATGATGGATGGAATTAATGACAGATTAAACATTGTAGAAGAAAATATTAATGAACTTGAAAAGATAGCAATAAAAATAAAACTACCCAAAATGAAACACAGAGACAATATACTAAGAAAATTGAAACACATACCTATGCATATATACATACACTATCAATTCAAAAGAAACCACTAAAATATCACAGCAGTTATAGTTAATAAGGCAACACAAGAGATAAAATAGAATCATAAAAAACATTTAATCCCCCCCATAAAAGGCAGAAAAACAGGAATAACAAGGAACACATGGCACAAATAGTAAGATGGTAGATTAAAACTCAACCATATTAATGATCACATTAAATGTAGGTTGTCTGAAAACGCCAATTCAAAGACAGAGACTGTTGGTTTGTATAAAAATAATAAGATCCAGCTACATGCTGCCTACAGGAAAACTACTTTAAATATAGACACCAAAAAACAAAAAAGAAAGAAAAAAAGAAATTAGACTTTATCAAAATTAAGAATTTCTGCTCTCTGAAAGACGCTGTTAAGAGAGTGTTAAAAGCAAGTCACAGAGTGGGAGAAAATATTTGTGAATCACATATGTGATAAAGCACCTATATCAGAACATATAAAAATCTCTTAAATCTTGAAAATAAGAAAACAAGACACTCAGTTAAAAAACGGGCAAAAGATCTGAACAGACAGTTCACCAAAAAAACATATAAAAAGGCAAATAAAGGCATGAACATATTATTGATTTAGTCATTAGAGAAATGCAAATTAAAACCAAGAGATACCACTTCACACTTAGCAGAGTGGCTAAAATGAAAAAGAATGACCATTCCAATGATTGGCAAGGATGTGTAGCAACAGAACTGTCATACACTGTCAGTGAGAATGTGAAACGGTGCAACCCACTTTGGAAAACAGTTTGGCAGTTTTGAAAGAAGTTAAACATATATCTACTGTATGACTCAGTCATTCAACTCCTAACTGTTTACTCTGAGGAAATCAAAATATATGTTAATACAAAGAGTTGTACACAAATGTTCATGGCAGTTTTATTTGTTATGGACAAAAAGTGAAAACAACTCAGATGTCCAACAGCAGATGAATAGATAAAGTGTGGTCTATCCATGCAATGGAATACTAATCAACAATAAAAGGAATGAAACTACATAGAAAAACAGATGAGTCTCAGAATAATTATGCTGAATGAAAGAAGCCAGACTAAAAAAGAGTACACTTTATGATTCCATTTATTAAAAAAAAAATTCTAGAAAATGCAGTATATAGTGAACAACCCACTGGATTGCTAGGAAATGGAAGATATGAAGAGGGGTCCTGGGAGGGGGAAGCAGGAGAAGAGATTGCAAAGGGACATAGGAAACATTGGAGTATAATGAATGATTCACTATGTTGATTATGGTAATGGTTTCATGCATAAATGTGTATGTCAAACTTATCAAATTGTAGTGTTTAAACATCTGTATTTTATGTCAATTATACCTCAGTAAACCTGTTTTAAAAACATAATTTTGAAGCAATCTGTGCAGAAACCTAAATTTATACAATCTTTTATAGTTATCTTGTCTACAACTAATTCAAAAGCACCAGTTTTCTGGTTGATTGAGTCTTTACAAACTATTCATCTTAGTTTTTGGAAAATCAAATCTTTATCACACTAAAAATACATTGTTTCATTTAATATTTAATTAAATTATCTAATTAGGATAGCAAGGAAAATTTAAGATATGCCAGCAAAACTGGCATAATCTATGTTGCAAAAAAAAATCAATGCATGGTAAGCGATCAAAGCTTCTCATAGCAGAAGAAGTTGTGGCTCTATTAGAGCCTTGATTGGAGTGTCGGTGTGTGGACCAGCAACATCAGCATCCTCTGGGAGCGTTTTAGAAATGCAGAATCTAAGACCTCACCCTAGACTCATGGAATCAGATTCCTTAGGTGATTCCTATGCACATGAGAGTTTGGAAACTGTTGCATTTGAGAATAACCTACCAGCTTTGAGAACTCAACTTGTTATGACCACCAGGCAATACATTTTTTTTTTTCCTCATAGAAATAGAGGGCTTTAATCCCAACTATCAGTTAAGGAGAGAGTGATTCACTTACTTTCTACTGTTATAACTTTTAGGATTTTTTAGATGAGGCCTTATTGAGGTATAATTTACATTCATTAATATGCACCAATTTCTTGTGTACAAGTCCATGAGTTTTGAAAAAAAATATAGTCCTGTGACTGCTATTTCCACAATCAGGATATAGAATATTTCTACCTCCTCATATTGTCCCCTTGTGCCCCTTTGAGGTCAGTCTCCTCCCCTAATGTTTGGCCTTTGCAGTCACTGATCTGCTTTCTACAACTATAGTTTTGTCTTTTCTAGAATTTCATATAAATGGAATTACCTAGTATATAGTGTTTTGTTCACTTAGCATGTGGTTTTGAGATTCATCCATGCTGTTGAATCTGTTTGTGTCTTTTATTGCTAAGTAGTATTCCATTTGGTGGTCTAGTTGTTAAGATTTGGCACTTTCACCACCGTGACCTAGATTCCTTTGCTGATCAGGGAACTACACCACCCGTCTGTTGGTTGTCATGCTGCGACAGCTGCATGTTGCTGTGGTGCTGAAAGCTATGCCACTGGTCTTTCAAATACCAGCAGTTTCACCCATGGTGGACATGTTTCAGTGAAACTTCCAGACTAAGACAGACTAGGAAGAAGGACCTGGCCACCCACTTACAAAAAAATTGGCCATGAAAACCCTACGAATAGCAGCGGAGCACTGTCTGATATAGCTCCAGAAGGTGAGAGGATGGTGCAGAAAGACCGGGCAGGGTTCTGCTCTGATGTACACAGAGTCGCTTGGAGTTGGGATCAACTGGATAGCACTAACGAAAATGTATTCCATTGTGTTGATGTACCTTACTGGACGTACTGGTTGTGGGAGGCAGGCCTGAACCTAGTGTTTGGGGGACCCGGATATAACCATGAGACCCTGTGTGGCTGCAGAGGCTCCCATGATTATGACTTTAAAAAATGGGCCTAAAAGTTGGAAACATGGATTCTAGTGGTGAGTATAAACATTTGCCCCTACCCCCAAAATCCAGGTGAGAGTCACACCTCACAACAGGGAGCTGACCATCCATTCTTCGCAGGACCCTGAGAATCCAGAAGAGTCTGTGAAAATTTCAAAATCGCCTTTTCGCTGGTCACCATGTGATCATTAGAGGCACAGCCCCTACCACCATAATACAGTGACCTTTGGAGAGGAACATGAGAAGGGAGAGACAGAACAATTTATTTGAAATGCCGAATATTTACTTAAAGACCTTTTAATATTATTGCATGGGGCAAAACCACTGAGTTTCCTTCTTCCTAGTACTGTGTGTGTAGAGGTACATGAGGAAGATCAGAGAAATCAGTAGGAAAACAAAGATGTGACATTTTCCAAGAAGCCTTGTCCCACAATGTAAATTTTGGACCAATTTACTTCTAATAGAATTTATTTTAGAAGGTTACCTGAAAACTCCAAATGGTTATTTCCTGCTTTTAACTGACAATCCTGACATTTAAACATTTTTACCCTATTGGTACATTTCATCCTTTTAGAAAGGTTGCATCTTGGTTGCATCATGATTTTTAGTTGAGAAACTGAGTCAAACCTTAATTCAAGCTTGACCACAGTCTTATTTATAGTTATAATTAGCCCCTGGACAACATATCAGAACTAGGAGTTCAGTTCTGAAACGAGAAAGATGAAAATAATCAGAGGATTTGCAAACGATTAAGATATTGCATTTCAGGTCTGTCTTTGAAAGATTCATTCCCTTTTTGCAAGCTTTTGAAATCTCATTTCACTAGATACCTTGCAAAGTATTCTTGATGAAATGCATGCTTCATGGGGATCATTCTTTCCCTTGTATTTGGGTATACTTACGTGGAGATTCTCAAGAGATTCACTTAAGGTTTTCAAGATTTCTGCATTAGATATTTTTAAAGAGTAAAATAAAATCCAGGGAATATAGCTTTTGAAGTGGAAAGTCTGAAACAAAAACAATTTGATGACTGTCACAGACAAAGCTGCGAGAGCCCTAAAGTATAATTCAAGGTTTTTATAAACTCCAAGTTGGCAAATAAGAAATGAATTCTGAGTCTGGAAGTGGTTTAATTTGAAAACTAAAGTTGAAGAAAAGAGCAGAGAATCTGAAGGTGTAGAATAGCTAATATATGTATACATTTTTCAGTATACACATATACACACAGGCACATATATACACACACACACATGGAGAGAAAGAGCACACTCACTTATCATTTATCCAACAAACATTTATCAAATACTTGTAATGTGCCAAACCTAGTCCTTGCCCTTGAACTTACAGTGTAGTGGGGAAGACTTATAATAGACAAGTAATTAAAACAAGTATGATAAGTATTATGATTGGGGTGGTGCCTGCTAGTACAGGAACATATATCGGGAGGAAATAGTTCAGTTTAGGGGTCAAAGAAAACGTCCCTGAAGAAATGATGTTTGGGTATATTATTCCTGCATAATCTCTTCATCTCATTTAACTTTCAACCCCTTGAGGGGCTGTGAGGTGGGTAGTTCAGGGCTCCATTTCCTGTTCCTGTAGAGTCTGTAGGCCACATGAAAGTCACAAGCCCTCCCTGTGTATGTCTGGGTCTTTCTGGTTTACTTTAAATCCCATGGGAAAAAGATCTGAGAATCAGAAGATTTTATCAGCAGGTGTGGTATCTTGTTTAAGTTCTCTGATGGAATCCATCGATTCCTCCTCTCTCCTGGATGTCTCCTATTCATTGTTTTTCCACTAGCAAGAGACTCACATCCAGGCTCCCACAGATTCTATGAGTCCTTCTGTGGCACCCTCCACCCCCCAGCCTTATGTTAAGTAGTCAAATAACGAGAAACAATAATTAATAACAGTGGCTAATACACGTATATGGAGTGTTTGCCTTATACCAGTCACTTTAGAGAAGAGTCCCATGGTATATGCCTTTAACTATCTGTACTTGCTGCCCCTCTCCGGCCCATCCCAAGACAAGGAAACAGAGAAATAAGAATGTAAGCAGTATGGGTGATACTGCCAGCAAGTCCTCTCAGTGAGCCTTGGGCCCAGAGAGACATGTCTTAGGAGACTTGACACATTTCCTGTGGCACTTGCGTAGTCTGAGCGTCTTGCTGAGAAGAACTACATGTGATTTCTAGGGTGCAAATGGTATTTTGACCCTATGCAGGTTTTCACTTGATTAACTTTTGAACACAGCCCTTGATGTTCACATGCCATGTACATACCTTATTTCAGTTAATTCTTCCAACACTTCTCTAAGATAGAGACACAGATGATCTTTATTTTAAGGGGCAGTAGAAATACGTCAAAGAGGTTAAATAACTTGTCCATACACCTAGGAAGTGGCAGAGGGAAGACTTACACCTCACGGATCCCCAGGGTGTGCACCAGGAGATGTCAGCAATTTGTTAATAAGCCCCGAGATCTTTGATTGAAACCCTAACTGATACCGCTTTCACACTGGCAGACAGAGAAAATCCAGAGGGGAGGTGCACTTTGGTACCATTTTAGGAAATGTTATCAGGGAAGCAATGAGCTCCAGTTCTGAGGAAGAGAAACTTCGAAAGAATCTTGGAGAGATCTGAGTGTATCTTGGAGTGGACGATTGGGATACTCTGGCTTGACCCAAGGAGGGGAGTACCTGCTGAAGCCAGAAGCCAGATAAATTATAGCGATACTAAGCTCGAGTTGTCCCCCAGGGCCTGGGGGCTCATCCAGATGCAGAGCTGTTGAGTCGTGGCTGCCCCTTGCAGCCTGCCTTCCCACCTGGCTGCAGTTTGAAGCAGCAGGTTCTCATTATGCTTCACTCTCTCTCTCTCTTTTTTAATGTGTTCTTGAAATTGAATTAAATTTGCTCCCTTCGTGTGTGTGTTGATTCTTAAATGACTTCCTGGTGGGTTTTCTTCAAAATCTTCAGCCACAATGCACAGGTTCTCAGGGTAAAATGAGGGACACAACAGGATGAGAAAACAATGTGTTATTTTCTTACCTTCAAGTTTAACTGTAAGATGCTACGTTTTGACCAATCACGGTCTTTATTTCTCCAAGTGATTTTGCTTTCCCTGCTGGGATGGCCCAAGTCAATTACCCTCCTCTCCCTGAGGTGTTGTTCATCTTCATTCTTGAAAGGAAAAAAATTGTACTTTCCTCTAGCAAAATGGCCAATCTTCTTGAAACGATTGCGTTTTCCATGGATGCTGAAATGCACTCTCCATGGGATATTTGGAGATGAAGGTCAAGATCTCCTATAAATGTAGCCCAGGGATCATGCTCAGAAAAATACATCCTTCCCTTAAGTTTTTGAAAAGGAATCTGAATCCATAAGGTCTTAATAGTTGTTCATTTGTTTATCCATTCATTTACCCATTTAACAAATATATGTTGAGGATCTACTATGTTTCAGGCACATAATAGAAGAAAGAGAAAAATCCTGCCCTCATTGGAATTGCACTTCGGTGGGGGAGAGAGACAATAAATAATCTAACAAGAAGTATGTCATATGGTGGTGACTATTAAAGAGAAGATGCACAGAGGGAATGGGGAGTGTGTGGGGGCAGGTGGGTGTGTGGGATGTGGGCTGTCAGCTAATGGAATTCTTAGGTAGATCTCCAGGGAAAGTTTCCCTCCTAATTTCTGAAAGAAGCGAGGGCTCTCTGGAGGAGAGGTTTCCAGAAATGAGAATATTAAGGGCAAGAGGTCTGGTGTGTCAGGAGAATAGCATGGAGACGTGGGTGGCCAGAGCAGAATGACCTGATCAGGAGAAGAGCAGTTGGAGGTGACTGGGAGTGAGATATGGCAGTCATGGCAAGGACATTGGCTCTGCTCTGAGCTAGTTACCAAGCCATAGGAAAGTTGTGAGCAGGGTAGAGATATGGTCTCATTTATGCTTTAACAGGATGGCTCTGGCTGCTGTGTTGAGAATGGGTGGAAGGGTGGCAAGTGTGCAGGCAGGAGGTTGTGTAGGAGATGGTTGAAATAATCCAGATGAGAGAAGATGCTGCCTTGGATTGATAAAATGGAAAAGTAGTTTCTGGGGCTGGGTCATTGGAGTGATTTAAAGTGTTGTCTTTAGAGTTAAATGAAGATGTCTCTGTATTTGAAACTTACTGTTGCAATCTTGATAACTGAAGTTTTTAAAAATGGAATGTGTATACAGATTTAACTACATAAGGCATTAATTAAGCACCTGTTAAATACCCATCTAAATGTTAGGATTCTAGAAAATCTTCTCCTGAACATGTTATTTTAATCTTATTGGATAAATTACAGAAACATATGAACATATATTCTAGTACAGATTAAACTTAAATGCCTGTAAGAAATCTAATATTTACTAAACACCACTAGCTCTCCGAGTCTGTGCTGGGCATTTTACATGAGGAAGCACATTTAACCCTCAAAACAACTCTGTGACAGCAATTTTCGAAATTCTTGGTTTCCTCTTCAGACTTTTGAAAATCACTGAGGACCCCAAAGAGCTTTTGATTATGTGGGTTATATATATTGATATTGATTATATTAAGAATCAAAAATAAAATGTTTAAAATTATTATTTCATTTAAAATATAATTAGCCCATCATATGTTAACAAATAACACATTTTATGAAAATACTATAATTTGCAAAAGTTTTAAAATGTGGTAAGAACAGCACTGATTTACATTTTTGCAAATCTCTTTAATGTCTGGCTTAATAGAAGACATCTGGATTCTTGTGTTTGCTTCTACACTCAATCTGTTGTGATATGTTCTTGTGGTTGAAGGGTATGAAGAAAATCTGACCTCATACGGATATGTGGTGGAAAAGGACGGAGTGTTTTAATATTCTTTTCAGATAATTGTGGATCTTGTCCTTTGAGGCTAAACTAAAATTCAGCAAGTGGAGGTTTCTAGAAAGTTAGTTGTAATGTGGAATCTGAGACATATTGATGAACTTTTTTTACTCTATTAACTTAAAGTCCATTGATCACCTCACACATTACCTATGTACGGTCATACGTCGCTTAATGATGGGGATACGTTTTGAGAAATGTGTCATTAGGTGATTTCTTCATTGTGCGAACATCATAGAGTGTACTTACACAAACCTAGATGGTATAGCTTACTACACACCTAGGCTGTGTGGTACTAATCTTATGGGACCACCATCGTATATATGGTCCATGATTGATGGAAATGTCATTATGCGGTGCCTGACTGTATGATGTTATAATATCATGCATTGGTCATTTGGAAAATATTGGCCCACTGAATTATGCAGATCTCCAAATGTTGACACATTTCATTATATAATATTAAAAAAGGTCACAAGTGTTACTATCACCACCATTTTCATCAGAAAAGCCTTTGTGTATTAGGAACCTATCAACCTCACAGTGGCAGATGCAAATTTCCCAAAATTCTAATTTTCACTTGATAGATCAAATTTTATCTATCATTGGCAATGAATGTTGTCGATTATTTTCCTTGAAGTGACAGACTTGTAACCGTAGTTTATCTCAGTCATTATTTCAGGTAAAAATGATGCTCTGTGAAAAAGACTAGCTAGTTCAGCTCACAGCTCAGATGACTGCATAAATGAGATAGTCATTTCACCCCAGTGAGCAGCAGAAGTGCTTCATGTGCACCACCCATATGTCACAGAGAATATTAAAAAGACGAGCATTCAAGGGTCAAGATTTAATATTATTAATCATATTTACTGCTTCAATCAGGGCATTCTTATGTGGAAGGACACTTTCCCTCTTCTGTCTCTTTCTGTCAGCACTGAGTGGTGAAGAACACAATGATTGGAACCACTGTCTAGATTCATTGAGGCACCAGCAGTTTTCCCCTCCATTGCTTTTACACATTCAGTGCAAATGTCAACACAATGACAAAGACAAACAGCATCTCAGTGTTACTATAGAGTAGTTTTGTTCTTGCAGACTCCCTGATAGGATCTGAGGATACTGTGCCCGCCCAGCCTCATGAGTCTGTAGACAACACTTTGAGAACTGATGCTCTATGAAATCTGTGTTTTACAAATGAAGAAGTCATTAGGGAGGGTAGGCAACTTGTCTAAGGTCACATGGCTTGTCAGAAGCAGAATCGGGACTCTAACTCAGGCCTGTCAGACCCAAAGTTAATCTGGAAAGTTGATCTCCCCTACCCAGCTCCTGTCCTTTCACACACAATGGAAGACTATGTAGAACTTTGAAGGAAGGGTAAACTTGATTATTCAAAAGGATACGGGGATATGAATGAGAAGAGTAAAATAAACTCAACTGTGAGGACTGAAATGATCACAGTTTATGTGAGGGGTTAAAGACTCAGACTGAAGTGGAGTATCCGTTTGGCCATTTCTAGAGACAATATGGGATAGGGAGGATGGGGTGAAATAGCGAGGACTTGAATGTCAGAGGAGTCGGACCTTAATTCAAAAAGAATCTAAGTTCTTAAACAGAACACAGGTCATAAAAGTAGCATTAAACGGACACTGGTGGTAGATGTATCATTGAAGAAAAGAGAAACAGGGTCAGAGAAATCTTGGAGGCCATTGTGGTTATTCAGCATGTGGTAATGATTTGAACTACAGCAAAAGGGAAGGAAGAATCAGAAAAATAAAGTAAAGATAAAGCACCCAGAGTGTCGTAATGGGCAATGGGGAAATGTAAAGGAGAATGATCCCAGAGGGCTCCCAGCTTTCAAGTGTGAGGGTCCAAGGCAGGCATGGGTATTTCTCAGAGATTGGTGGTACCTGGGAGAGAATATGCTGACATTCAGTTATGGTGAACTGGTGGTGATGTCAAAGTAGCTAACTCAAGATGTTCTGAAAATGGTTTATATATAGCATTGTATCAGGGTTATAGTAGATGTCAAGTTGGATTCCCTGAGAGTGGGTGACTGAGGGCTTGTCATGGAGGATGCGTACCATTAGGATGGAAGGAAGGAGGGCCAATAGGAGAAAGAGAAGTGAGTTAAGAGGTAAATCCACATTAGTAGTAGCAGCAGCTGCAGCAGCAGTTGTAGCTGTAGTCATCATCATAGCAGTAATAGTAATAATGATAAAAGCAGCCACTTACTGAGATCTTATTATGTGCCGGGCTTGACATGCAAGAAGAGGTCATTGAATTCTCAGAATAATTTTATGAATGAGAACAGATTTCAGTCCCAGGTTTTGAGATGAAGAAAACAGGGCTTAGAAACATTAAAAAATTGGTCGGAGGTTATACAACTAGGAAGGCTGAGCCAGTACCGATTCCCAATCTCTCTGACTCCAGCATCACTCCTCCACCTTAATGCAATCTTAGGGAAATCAAGGAGTGCGAAGTGTTCAAAAGAGCTAAGGAAGATTTACAAGTGAAGTTGGTGATTCTGAGAATTGAGGAAGACCATCTTATCAGGACTTCATGTGGGGTCTTGGGAGAAGGAAGATGCTGGAAGCAGGGGGCAAGAACTGGTGACTGTACCTGGGGAAATGAAGGGATATAGCAAAATGGATTCCTTGTGGGAGAGATTTGTGACTAAAAGGGAAAAAAGAACTAAAATAGCTTAAAGTTGTCGTGGATTATTAACTGAAGTGGTTTCAAGTTTAGGTGAAAGGAGGCTTAAGTTAGTTGAAAGTGGGTAGAAATTATGTGTCAGGTGACAAAAAAGGAAGGAAGTTAGATGTTGATGTGATGGGTGACAGATACGGGAGAAGTAGATACAGGGAAATAGGATTCAGAGTGCAGGTAGGGGGGCAACTTTGGCATAAAGGAGTGGCTCTTCTGAAATAGCAACAAAAGTGAAGAGTAATTATTATAGAGGGTAGAATTTGCTATAATGAATACAAAATTGGCTGGTAATCCTAGGCTGGTGGTCTCGGTGAATTAAGGAAAGATAGGGATTATCTCTTGTTATGAGGCTAAAAACTAAGTTATAGAATCTCAGGGTTGAAGGGGACTTTGGATGTCAACGCTTTAGATTATTCCACTATATTGTGATTAATTATTACATCATATGCCTTTAAGGGATCTGCTAGTTAATAAACATGACTTTCATGTCCCTTTCTTTCTTGTCTTTTCTTTGTTTTCCAGAAGGAGCCCTCCTTGAAAGGCAGGGACTCTACTCATTGTTTCTAGGCACTATTGGGTGCCCAACACCTAGTAAGGGTGTGATCCATAGTAAGGGCGACCGCATGAATGGATGGATACAGTCTAACTTAGTCATCTGATGCTTACACTCCCTTCATTATTTTACTCTCTCCTCACATTTGTGTGAAGCTTTGCAATTTGTAGAATGATTTTAATTTTTTCAGTCATTGCAATGACACTGTGAGTTAGGAGCACTGTCATTATACCCATGTTTTAGATGTGAATACTGACTCTCTCACCTAACGTTATAGCATAATGTAGTTGTTTAGAGCCTGGACTTTGTAGTCAGATAGACACAGTCTGAGTACCAGCTCCGCCATTTACAAGCTGTGTTCCTTTGGTAAGTTTCTTTACCTCCCTAGCCTTAGTGTCTCATCTATAAAAAGGAGACATAAAACTATCTTACACAGTGATTGAAAGGATTAAATAACATAATGGCTATAAACCATGTAACACAAAACTGGGCACAACATATGACGTCGGGGACAGTTTTACGTATATATAGTGGTTAGAGCACAGACTCGAGCCAGACAGCCTGAGTTTGAACCTTAGCTCTTTTACTTGCTGCTATGTGACCTTGGGCAAGTTACCTAACCTTTTTGTGCCTCAGTTTCCTCATCTATAATATGTGGGAAATGAAAATATCTACCCACACAGTTGTTATGAACATTGAATGAGGTAATATCTATAAAATGCTTAGAACAGTGCCTGGTGTATAGTAAGTGCTATATGTTTGTTAATGAATGATATCTGTTATAATTATTAGGGTCACAGTGTCAGTGAATGGTCCCCTAATTTCTTCTTGGCTGTCATTGGTGAATCACCAGTTAACTCCCCAAATATCATTTACATTATTTGCTTTTGCCTCATCCGTCACCAAGTACTTTAAAGGGATCCATTAGTTAATAAACAAGACTTTCATGTCCTTTTCTTTCTTGTTTTTTCTTTGTTTGCCAGAAGGAGCCCCAAAATGTCTAGTGATGGGTAGAAAAGGAGAAGAATCAAGGATTTTAATATTCTGATGCTTGTATCATCTGCCCCATTCTTGTAAAGAATACCTTAAAATGACTATTTCCCCTAAATAGCACTTCTTTAGACTCCTCCTCCACCTGCCCCAAATTTTTAATGCCAGGAAACCTACATCGCAGGTGTCCTGCTCCCCAAAACAAGAAACAAACATGGTTTCATAATAAATGTGTGAAAATGTCCTGTTGACATGCTTTTAAGACGAAGCCTTTTTGAAGGTGACTTGTTCCTTCTCTGCTGGTTCCACTCAGAGGTCACTGCACTCGATTGTTATTTTAACTTATCACTATCAACAGAATGAGTAGAGTCTATTTTCACAATTGTTGTTTTCAAAGCGAATTACTTGGGATGAAAATCTTTGCAGGGTCAGAAAATAGATAAATATTCTCAGCAGGGAATACAGGTGGGGATGGAGCATATCACGCTGCTGATTTCGCTGTGTTTGTAACTTCTCTGGAGGGACTTGGAAGGAAAAGGTCTGGAGTCAGGGAGGGGGCCCAACAGAGGCAGTTGTTAGAAACCAACCCCAGTATGATATGAGGGGCCGTTCATGCTAATCAGGATGACGCCCCCCTTGATATTCAGGGTCCTAGTTTACAGAATTATAACATTTTGAAGCAAAAAGACTTTAATGTAATGAGTCCCCCCAGTGTTGATGAGATGCCCATTGTTAATGACCATTGCTGAAGCTGCAGGGCTCCACAAGTATTTCTAGAATGTGGCCCAAGAAATCCAAGGCCTGCTTTTATGTCTTCTGCCAAAGTCTTTATTTATTTAGCAAACCTCTATTAGGGACTGTGATATGGTAAACCTTATGCCAGGCAATGAGAGGATAAGAAATGCCTGGGTGGGATCTCCGTCTGCCCACGAAGCCACGTAAGTGAACAGCCGTGATTAAAAGGTATGTCAGTGCCATAAACAAAATCCTGTGGGACCACAAGCAGGGAAGGTAAAAAGAAGAGGAATTGCTATTTTTGGAGCATCTTCTGTGAGCTAGGCACTGTGCTATGAAATGGGGGACTAAGAGGAAAATAGGAAAGTAGAGAATTGAGCATTTGGTAGGTAGATGGGTTATGATGGCAATTTCACACCTGGAAGTGCACATGTTTAAGGAATGGCTGATCTGAGCATGATTTCTGAGGGAGGAGTGATAGCGAAGGGTTGGAAGTGAAGCTGAAAAGAGTTTGGTCATTATTCTGCCCAGAAGTGGGAACCACCCCAGGCTCAAACACAGAAGTACATCATTAGATTTGTGATGTTAAAACTCTGAGGGTAGAGTGGAGGATGAGTTGGAGACAGGAAGCAGGAGAGCCAGAAAGTCTAGTTAGGAGAAAATGACAGTTGCTAAGGCAAGAAATAATGAGAGTCGGGCAGTTGTGTCAGAGAAGAGAAGAGGCACATGGACAGTGGATTGAAACAATGGGACTTGACATGGAATCACAATAGCCCCTGAGGAAGGGAGAGGGCAGTCTCCCTTTTCTAGCATCCGTAACTTTGTGCATGTGATGATGCAGCTACTTAAGAAAAATGAGGCAGGGGAAGGAGAAGGGGAAGTAATGAGTTACTCTTTCCTCGGGGGCAGCCTTAGTTTCCATCCATACAAGGAGAATGTGAATAACTATAGTCAGGGTGGTTATGAGGATTAAATGAGATGATTTATATGAAATCTCCAGCACAATGCCCAAGACAAGGTACCTCACAATAAGTATTGTCTTCTCTTCAAATTCACATACACACAGCACAGAAAACTGTATAGCATATGGACATCTTTAAATCTTGCCCCATATTTAATCCTATTTTTAATGCCAGAAACATAATTTAGAAGTCCAACAACATTGCTGTTAAAATAGAGAGGCAGCCAACATACAAGTGACTTTGAATAGAATTCTTTCCCAGAATTGTGGATGAAAGCTAAAAGATGCTATGCGTTTGTAAGGAAATGGTAATGTACATCGTGTACAATTCTTTTGCCAACTATTGAGTAGTTTGGCTATTCTCCTGTTTGTCCTAAATTTTTCATTAAGTACTTCTCTGAATATCATGTAATGCCAGATGCTGTACTGAGAGAATTAACTGCCATAACTGTGAAATACTTTTCCTAGTCTGTTAGTGGATTGCTATTAACATTGAAAATATGGCTAGTCTGGTGTGGGCGAGATTTAAGTTTATAATGTAGCCCAGGAAAATGTTGAGATCCAGCATTTGTTGTTATTTGAAATGATCTTATAATCAGAGCCACCAATCTATATTAAAATTTTGGGTGTAAAAAAATAAATCTGTTGTGAAAAGGGCTTGGGCATCTTTTTCAAAACAAAGATGTCCCCTTCACAGAAGCCAGTCTCTGGGCAGATATCCAAGAGTTTGCAGCTTCATCAGAGCCTGTCCTTACCCTGGACAAGGGGACAGTGCACTGGATACTCCTTCAGGTACCTGAGCAAAGGCTATGTTGCCCTTGGGCATTTGCTGTGGTTTCAGCCATCCAAGGCTGGGCCCTCCCTTCCCAGGAGAATTCTAAGCCTCACTTGGTAGATGCCCATTCCAGTTACTACCATTCCAGTATGCCTCAGTTAGCCAAGATTTCCATTAGCAACCTTGCTTCTCCACTCAGGAATGTTAATGCCAACCTCTCTCCCCCGAGACTTCTCTCTCAGCACCTCATATTGCCTGAGTAATCAGGATTTCATGGAAATGAAAATTGGAGTGGTGTAATGGTAAGAAATTCTTTAAGAGTCATAAAACCTGAATTCTAATGAGACTCCTTAGCTGTGTGACCTTGGGCATGGCAAACCCCTCTCAGTCTCAGTTTTATTACCTCTGCAAAGTGGATAATAATGCTTAGAGCTCCAGGTTGTTGGGAAATTTAAATGAGATACTTTATTTAGGAACTCCTAGAACAATGCCTGGTGTGTGTAGTTGCTCAACAAACGTTGATTCACAAAGAGTTAAAAAAAATCTTTACCAAAAGATTTGCATGTTGGAGAATCAAGGTAAAAATCCTTTCTGAGTCTTCTATGTTATGAACATCAGATTTCTTTGGAAAGAAGCCTGAATTTGCAGTTAACAGATCAGTTGAGTTGGAGACTTCTAAATATTCATTCACAGTTGTCCTTTGGGCTTCAAGAATTTTAGCTTTGCAAAATGTGATGCTAGTGAGGCAGAATGCCTCATTATGGCAACACATTCAGTAGCAGAAATACCTTGCTGATTTTTGGCAGTTTATCCATCAATAAATGTTCTTAAAAATTACATGCACAAGAGCAATAGCAACTGCCTTTTTGAGAGCTTTCTCTGCTCCTGGCACCCTGCTAAAACTCTTTACGTACAACTTCTTGCTTATTCCTCTCTGCAACAATGTGAGATGGGTGTTCCTTTCCCCGTTTTACAAATAAGGAACCTGAGTTTCTGAGAAGCTGAGTAAACTACTCAAAGTCATACAGGTAAGAAAAGTAAGACTCAAACATCAAAGTATGTGATCCTTTCCTACCTACTGAAGGGGAACAGAGTTTGCCGCCCCAAAATAGGGCTCTTTGGGATATTGATTATTTTAGGTTGGTTATTTATAAGAAACAGAAGACTCAGGAAGTTTTCTTCCCCTCAACTGCCTAAAAGAATTCAGATAAATGGCCTGTAACAGGAACAGAGATATCTACATGGAATATGGGCTCGGTGTGGTGGAGGAGACTGGCCTAGAGATCAGAGTCCTCTCCATGTTCCATTGTCTCTGCATGGCATGGCAAACATTTGTTTACCAAACATTTGCTTTTCTATCTCCAAATGAATTGCATTCTTCTGTTTTGAAGTCTCCAGCCACTATCCCCAACATCCTCCTTTGTCTTTAGCTGAAGATGGTATTTAAGGTGGTGGCTTTGGCCATTTTGGCAAGTTACTCAGTCTTCCTGGGTCTCTCCCATGTATACATGTTATTAAACTGTTGGATTTTCTCCTGTTCATCTGTCTCCTGTCCATTTAATTCTTAGACTGACCAGAAGAACCTAGAAGGGTAGAGGAAAATTTCTTCCTCCCCTACACTATTGAACCTCTGCCTTGCACAGAGAGCTGTCAAGAGAGGTACACACAGGACAGGGGATACTCAACATGGGATTTCAGCCCCTGTTAGGTTGTAGATGCTCTCAGGGTCAGAGTAGCAGCTGAATGGAGCCAGTTCCTTATAAGGAGTTTGTGAAGGATGGGTGAATGGAAGACAGATCCGGGTGGTGATCACTCTCAAGGCCTTTGTGGAGGTTGTACATGGGCTCTCCGAGGGGCACCTGGTTGAGGGTGTGAGAGGTATAGAGACCTGCTTTCACTCTGCTCACTAGCTGGGCACCTGCACGGCTGTGGCTACCATGGGGAAGGGCACCATTTTCTAATTTGCACAGAGGCACTGTATGGGTAACAGCAGTGTGCATTAGCTCATTTCCCAACCATGCCAGCCAGTGCTCCCTCAGCCCAAAGAACCTGCAATCACAAGGGGTGGGAGGGAAGAATGTTGGAGAGGAAGCATGGACCCATTCCTTAGCAAGTGGAGTTCAAAGGGAGGTCACAATAAAACAAAATATTTAGGAACGAATAATCAAAGGTAATTAGGTGTCTTCAAGGAATAAAATGTACCAAGTGAATATTGATCTACTGTTTGAAAGCCCATGACAAAGCTAGGGAAAAATTGCCCCTTAGAGTAGATACATGCTTAGATATCCAGTAAGTAGCTACCAGCAAAAGAAAAACCGTAAATATTAATGAAGTGACAGGGCAAGGCATTTTAAAAGGAGCTTTTTTTCTCTGAGCATCTTTTGTAGAGGGGAAAAAAATCTTTAAACTTTAAAGGAGTATATTTTATCTACTGTCTCCTGCCAGAGGCCCTACAATGGACTTTATATTCTTTTGGAGAGAGGCATTTGAGAATCTATAAAGGCAGGTCAGGCCCAAGGTGTTATGCATTTATAATAACAAAGGAAAGAAAGAAAGAAAGAGACAAACCAAGACAATAGAAGAAGATGAGTGAAGACTACCTTATTTTGTGACATGTTGGAATTATCATGAAAAAATAGAAGAGTAGTGAGCTGATTGAGCTGTGACTTGGGGACTCTCAATGAATGTAAAGTTCCATGGGCTTGTAAATGAAGAGATGCTTGAAAGGAAAATGTAAATTCATGTGTTAGCTTCTCATGCTTGTTAAAAATGATCTGCACAGGAGTGATTTTTGACTCTTTAAAATCAATTCTTGAGCCAGCCCTGATGGCCTAGTGGTTAAAGTTCAGCACTTACCATTTTGGTGGCCTGGGTTCACGTCTCAGTCATGGAATCACACCACCCATCTGTCAGTTGCCATGCTGTGGCAGTGGCTCACGTAGAAGAACTAGAATGGCTTACAGCTAGCATGTACAACCATGCATTGGGGCTTTGGGGAGGAAAAAATAAAGAGTAAGATTGGCAACAGATGTTAGCTCTAGGTGAATCTTTCCCTGCAAAAAAAAAGAAAAAATCAATTCTTAAGAAAACATTCTAGGTAATTAGCTAAGTAAATATTTTTTTCTATGTATCTTTGAAAAAATATTTATATATCTTGACCTTTGTTTTGGCCTCCACATTACATATTTTTAACCACAGGATTGTCCAGAAATCAACTTGCAATATAAATGCGTGATTTCTTTGTATTTGTTGACTAAAAATAACGTTCAAGTTTTTGAGCTTCAGACAAACATAGTTCAAACAAACATGTTAAATGCAAATAGTTATATAATAATATAAGCCACTTTCTCCTTGGAGTTGTTGCAACATCAAATGGTGTCGTAAACTCATAAAATTTTAGAGCTGGAAGAGATCTTTTGATTATATATTGTCAGCATGACACAAAGGTGGGGTACTCTTGTTTATCTTCATCTCTGTGACACGGCCGTGATTTTATGTATTGGCAAATCCAAACAGTAAGTGGTAAGTGGTTTTCTGCCAGGGCTCAGCAAGCCATGCAGAAATCTATACTTGTTCCTGAGCTCTGCTCTTTAGGCATTTCCTGGTAGTGGTTCTTTTGCAAAACTTGTCACTGGGAGATGATTGAGAACAGGCAAACCTACTTAATAATGTAGCTCCTGTTCAGGGAAATAAAAATCAAACACTTCCTGCTAAGGATGTTTGATTACTTTAAAAAAAGTATATATATAACAGATTAAGATATAATTAACATACCTAATACAATACACTCATTTAAAAAGCATTAAATTCAGTAGATTTTAGTATATTCACAATTGTACAACCATCCCCACCATCAATTTTAGAACATTTTCATTACCCAAAAAAGAAATCTCATATCCATTAGTAATCACTCTCCATTTCTCTCCTCCTCCCAGCCCCAGGCAGCCACTAAAGTACTTTATGTCTTTATAGATTTGCCTATTTTGGACATTTTGTATAAATGGAATCACACAATACGGGATCTTTTGCGACTAGCTTCTTTACTTAGCATGATGTTTTCAAGCTCCATAGTATATGTTGTAACAGGTACCAGTACTTCATTCAGTTTCATTCAGCATGAGACGCTAACACTGAATATTCCACTGTATGGACATACCACATTTTATTTATCCATTCATGAGTTGATTGAATTTGAGTTGTTTCTGTTTTTGCCTATTATAAATAATACTGTTATGAACATTTGTATACAAGGTTTTGTGAGGACCTATGTTTTCATTTCTCTTGGGTGCATACCTAGGAGTACAATTACAGGGTCGTATGATAACTCTATGTTCAACTTTTTAAGGAACTGCCAGACTGTTTTCCAAAGTGGAGCACCAGTTTACATTCTCATCAGCAGTCTATGAGGGTTCTATTCTCCACGTGCTTGCCACTCTTGTTATTATCTGTCTTTTTTATTATAGTTATCCTAGTGAGTGTGGAGTGGTATCCCACTGTGATTTTGTTTGCATTTCCCTGGTGGCTAATGTTGTTGAGTATATTTTCATGTGCTTATTAGCCAATGAATTACTTTTAAACTTTCACAGCTTGGTGAAAGAATACCAAAGGTTCTCAGAAATACCTTTGTAGCTTATTAAAACTTGCTGAAAAAATGACAAGAAAGGTTCAGAAAGAATCAGGAGAGTAAGATTCTGGTAGAAGTCTAGAAGAGGATTATTAATGCGGTAGTAAGTTACGAAGGATGGAAGAGAGCTATGTCCTCTTTAAAAATAAGGGAAGTGTATCTGTAAGAATTCATTCAGCTGCAAATAAAAGAAAACTTGACAAACAGTGAAATAAACATCTGAGCTTTATTTTTCTCATATTACAAACATCATGTAGACAGGTAAGTGGTGGCTGGCATTGGTTTAGCTTCTTGTCAGAGTCACAAATGGCTGCTACACTGCCAGGAATCATGCATAGTTTCAAAGTAGAAAAAAGAAGCAGAGTGAAGGACCGCCCTAGTTAGATACATTTCATTTTTATTTGGAAAATAAAGGCCTTTCCCAGAACCCTAGCAGAGAGTTCTATTTATATCTCATTAGTTACAACTATTTCTCATGATCTCATGAATTCTATAGAAAAAAAGGCTATGTGTGGATATAATATTTATAGTTGGTACTAAGACATGATATGAAATATGTCATTTGAGACCTTTATTAGGACAATAGGTTTTTTAAATTAAAGCTTTCTTGAGGCATAATTGACATAGAATAAAACACTCATATGTAAAGTTCATAATTTGATAAGTTCTGATATATGTCTATATGTACTCATGAAGCCATCAGCAAAATCAAGATAATAAACATATGTTTCATCCTCAAAAGTTCCTCATGCCCCTGTATAATTCTTCTCCTTCCTCCCTCCCCCCCATCTCCAGACAACTACTGATCAGTTCCGGTAGGGGTTTTTTTGATAGATTCCATAGGATTTTCTGTTTGGGTGGTTATGTCATCTGCACATAAAGATGGCATTTTTTCCTCCTATTAATGTGCATGCTTTTAATTTATTTTTCATGCATTATTGGCCTTGCTGAAATCTCCAGGACAATGTTGAATAGAAGTGGTAAGAGTGAATATGTTTTCCTTGTTCTTGATCTTTGGGAGGAAACATTGTTTTTCACCAATAAGTATGATGCTATCTGTATATTTTTTTGTAGATGCCCTTTATCACATTGGAGAAGTTCCCTTCTATTTCTAGTTTGCTAAGAATATTTTTAGGAATGGAAATATCAAATTCTTTTTCTGCATCTATGGACATGATCATACTATTAAAACAAATCTGTTAATATGATAAATTATACTGATTGATTTTTAAATATTAAATCAACCCTGTATTCCTGGGATAAGTCCTATTTGATCTTGGTGTATTATCCGTTTTACATATAAAAAGTGTTGTTTAGTTAGTTAGGTCTGTAGTTTTCTCGTCTTTTAATATCTTTGCCAGGTTCTGGTATTAGAATAATTCTGGCTTCATAAAATGAGTTGGAAAATATGGTCTCCTCTTCAATTTTCTGGAAGCATTTATTAGAATTGGCTTATTTCTTCCTTAAATGTTTGATAGGATTCACCAGTAAAAACATCTGGGCCTGGACTTTTCTTTGTAGGAAGGTTTTTAACTACAAATTTAATTTCTTTAATAGATATTTGGCTATTTGGGTTATCTATTTCTTCTTCAGTGAACTTTGGCAATTTGCATCTTTCAAGGAAATTGTCCATTTCATCTATGTTGTCAAATTCATTGACATAAAGTTGTTCATGATATTACCTTATTATTATTTTGTATCTGTAGAATTTGTTGTGATGTCACTTCTCTCATTCATGATATTGGTAATTTGTGTCTTCTGCCCTTTTTCCTGACCAATTTGGCTAGAAATTTTTCAGTTTTTTCATCTTCTTAGCAAACTAGCTTTTGATTTTATTGTTTTTCTCTATTTGTTTTCTATTTTCTGCTTTATTAATTTCTGCCTTTTAAAATTTATTTTACTATTTCTCCTTACTGTGGGTATTATTTACTCTTATTATTATTTTTTGGTTTATTATGATGGAAGCTGAGGTCATTGATTTGAGACCTTTTTTATTTTCTAATATAGGTGTTTAATGCTATAGATTTCCCTCTCAGATTCATGCCACAAATTTTGATATAAGTATTTTCATTTTTATCCAGGTAAAACCACTTTTTACATTTTTTTTCTTCTTTTAACCAAAAGTTGTTTAGAAGTATATTATTTAGTATCCAAATATTTGGGGGAATTTTCAGGTACCTTTTTGTTATTGATTTATAAATGAACTCTGTATTGGTCAGAAAATATACTTTGTATAACTTGAATCCCTTTAAACTTATTCAGACTTGTTAATAGCTCATATATATGGCCCATATATAGTTGATCTTGGTATATATTTTGTGTGCACTTGAGATGAATATATATTCTGCTATTGTTTGGTGAAGTATTCTGTAAATATCAGTTAGGTCAGGTTAGTTGACACTGTTGTTCATGTCTTCTGTAGCATTACTAATTTTCTGTCTACCTGTTCTGTCAAATTATTAAGAGGAGAGTGCTGAACTCTTCTGGCTATAATCGTGAATTGAACAATAATGTTTTTAAGGTTCAGGTAATATTCATTTATTCATTACTTCATAGTGGTAATTGCTGAGGATGCAAAGATGAATAAGGGAAATGTGGTTCCTGTAATTACAGAGCTTACAGTGAAGCACAGAGTGCACCATTTCTTCAAATAGCTCTGATTCTCCTTATTTTGTTGTTTGATTTCCACTGGTCCTCCCTAGCTTGGTCTCCCTCCATTTTAAGCCCAAGTTTCTGAAAATGTCTTTTTGCTTTATTCCTTCCTCTCTCTGATCTATTATTCTGTCTACTACTGTCTGACTACTCTTCTAAGGACAATTTTTATTGTATTCCTCCATCCTTGTTGATCCAGGCTCTAGCACAATGGCTCATGGAGTTACCATGCTTATTTGTCATTGACACCTTGCATCTGATTAAAAAAACCTCTTTGTTTGGTCCCCTTGTCTTCTTATAGTACTTGATATCCAGACTTCTCTTAGCTACTTTTGAGATAATCCCTAAATTAGCCATGCTCTATTAATCCTAACTTTCTACTACTTCTTAATATAAACAATTTGTTCTGTTCCCTCTGATGCAATCATCTCTCCATTTCCTGACCTCTGCATTAGGTGTGGTTTACATGAGGTTAAACACATTTTCAAATAATAGGACAGCTGTAAGAAGTTAATATTTTTAAGGGCAGAGTTCATTTGTTATTCAGTTTTCCCTCTCTTCATGGCCAACATTGGTGATTTGCATATCATTTGGTTATACACATAGTAGGAGACCAACGACGACATTTTTGTTGAATTTAATTGAAATACTATTCTTTCTTATTTTTAAATCATTGTCCACCATTTCTCTTTGATAAGTCATCACCAAAAGAATACACACATAATATTTATATTTCAGTAAAAGCATACATCTTCAAAAGTTAAAAAAGCACACCACTTTGCAGTTATAATTTTATGACTCACTGGGGGAAAAAGTACTTCTAAAAGGAAGGCAGGAAGCAAGTTATCCAAAGTTTTAAATTATTTAGTCTTCAGTTTTAAATGCCGTCTCAGGAGATTTAACATGGCATGTATTTTTAATCTTTAAAATCTTCCTTCTTTTCAGCCAGGATCAGTTTTTATATAGCCCCAGCACACTACAAGGAAACAGTTCACTATACCATAGATTTCTTTGAATATTTATACCATTGCTAATATCAGCGGGAGGCTTCTTAGAATTCAACAGCAATTTTTATGACCCTACAAGTTTTATACAATGTTGCACATTTCTTCTTATTCTGACTTAATTTTTCAAAAGACGAGGGTAAGAGCACTCTGCATCTTATAAAAAAATGAACAGCACCTTCTGACCTACCTCAATTGTAGGGAATGAGTTTTCATAAAGATATAAAAGAAAAGAAAGAGCATTTTTTACAATTTACCACAGTGTGAAGTGCAGATACATATTAAAAATAATAGGAACGGGGCCAGCCCGGTGGCGCAGCGGTTTAGTCCGCGCTTGGCAGCCCGGGGTTCGCTGGTTCGGATCCCGGGCGCCCGCCGACGCACTGCCTGTCAGCCATGACGTGGCGGCGTCCCATATAAAGTGGAGGAAGATGGGCACGATGTTAGCCCAGGGCCAGTCTTCCTCAGCAAAGAAGAGGAGGATTAGCAACGGATGTTAGCCCAGGGCTGGTCTTCCTCGCCAGAAAAAAAAAAAAATAATAATAACAGGAACAACAACAAAAACTATTGGATTTCTAGAAACTTCTTGAAAAATAGAAAAAGCTTAGTGACTTTGGGTTTGTCAAAGATTTTTAATATGTCACAAAAGGCACAAAACTATAAAAGAAAAAATCATTTTTGCTCTTCTAAAAGCACAGTTAAGAAAATGAAAAAGCAGGCAGAGACTGAGAGAAAATATTTGCAAAACAGATATCAAACACAGGACTTGTATCTAGACTATGTAAAGAACTTTTATAACTCAATAATAAGAAGAAAAGCAACCCAATGAAAATAAGGTAAAGATTTAAACAAACGTTGCACCAAGAACATACACAAATAGAAAATAAGAGCATGAAAAATTGCTCGGCATCCTTAGTCATTGGAAAAATGCACATTTAAACCACAAGGAGATATTATGACGCACTCCTGGAACAGCTAAAGTTAAATTTAAAAATGTGAAAAATCCCAAGTGTTTCTAAGGATGTGGAACGACTGGAAGTCTTAGGCATAACTGGTGGGAATGCAAAATGGTACTGCTGCTTCAGAAAATAGTTTAACAGTTTCCTAAGAAGTTAAACATACATTCACTTAACGTATGGCCCAGCCATTGTACTCCTAGGTATTTACCCAAGAGTAAAGAAAACATATGTCCACATGAAAGAACTATACGTGAATGTTCACTGGAGCTTTATTTGTAAGAGCCCAAAACTGAAAACAACAAAAATGTCCAGCAACAGACGAATGCATAAACAAATTGTGATATATCCATACAATGGACAATGATTTGGCAATAAAACAAACTGTTGATGCATGCAACACCAGAGATGACTCTCAGAATGATTATGCTGAGTGAAAGAAGCTAGATAAGAAACGAGTACATACTGTATGATTCCACTTATATAAAAATCCCAGAAAATGCAAGTTAAATTTAGCAACATATAATTCATGTCAGTGGTTGCCTGGGTTGGAAGGAGGTGATTGGAGAGGCATGGGAGAGAGAGATTACAGAGTGATATGAAGAAACTATTGGATCTGATGGATATGTCCCTCAACTTCACTATGGAGATGGTTCCATAGGTGTGAACATATGTCAAAAATTATCTGTCCATACCCTTGAAATATATGCAGTTCTCTGTATGTCAATTGTAACTCAAAACATCGTTAAAAAACCAAAACAATATAAATAAGGATGATAGAAATGAGCACATTGCAGAGCGTTTTACTTGAGAAACATATCAAACTTAACCACCTAGTACATTTGCTCTTAAGGACTCTTGTAAAACTTGTGGTATTTCTCTAGGTCTCCATCTGCCTTCCACTGACCTGGGACAATTTAAAGGCGTTTCTATATTCTCAGAAACCGATGTATTATTTTTAACCAGAATTCAGATTGTCAAGGCTGCTTAACTTTTTTTAGAGTTGTGGCTTTTTTACCTTGCCTTCAAAGCTGTAATGGCAACTGCTCAGCCCAGAGACAAGGACGTCTGGTGGTCCTGTGACAGTTCTGTCATAGTGTTCTGAGGAGTGGGCAAAATCTCTTAACATCCACTTCTATGAGCAACACTTCTGTTATAAATCGATGACACTTTGGGGGGCCTGCTAGGGTTGTAGAGATGTAGCTATGAAGGAATGCACATCATTGTTATGTTTCGAGGATTGATAAGCAAATAAAAATTGAAGACACATCAAATATAATCTGTAGCTTAGGTCCAATGACCTCCACCCCTTCCCCAGCCTCCAGCTTAATTTTCAAAGATGTTTTGAGGCTTCCATGGATAAGAACACTCCCCATCTCCCTCTGTATTTGGAATGACATCAGTACAAGAACATCTGTATATCTTCCCATTTTAGGAACAGTATCACACTTTTGAAAAATAAAAAAAAAATGAAAAACACATTGAAAAACACCACATGGATGGAGGTGGTTGTGTTATATTTGTGTAAATTGACCTTCCATCTAAAGTGCCTTAGTGCAACACCTCGTGTGAAGGAGAACGTTGGAATGTAGTTTGAAAAGTGATACACTTCTTAAGCCAAACCTTTTGACCTTAGAAGCAAATTTATATATTTGTTTTTAAGAGTTAACAGTTATCGTTTCTTCATCTAAAACTTAGCTGTCTTTCCTCCTTAATGACCTCTATTTGTGGTAATGTAAGTACATGAGTAAATACCTCTCTCCATCATGGGGTTTGGCTATTTAGGTTTACTTAGGGTATTAAAATGACATTTCATCACTTGATTGCCAATCAAGTGACAAGAGGCTATTAAACTATTTTAAGGCATTATAAGAACACAGATATTCTACCCTTACTTGATGACCTTCACTGTACCTAAATAAGATATATTTCCATATAACAATCATGTGAAAATACTAGGTAAAAGATATACTACTTAGAAAGACTCACAAAAACATGGAACAGTAGACACCAACTGACAAATGTTCATTTTTATGCCTAGTATATACTCAGCATTTTGGAATACCTTCCTGACTTTTTATTTGTGAAAGATCTGCCAAGGTCTTATGGGCTTAAAAAAAAAAAATTAAGCCTAAGCAATCCCGAAGGATTTCTGTAAATGCAAATGCTGTTCAAAGGAAGGCTGTGTCTGTTTGTGCCAGGATTAAATTGAATCCAACTGTGTCTTTAATTAGAAGTGTCTCCAGATGATATCAACACTGCCGCATCCTGAAGCCATCAGCCCTGGCTGTAAGGTGTAAGGTGATGACACTGAATTCCCACATAGTATTCGGATAGGGTTGCCAAGTTACTCATGGCCAGTTTCAATCAGTGGGAGGGATGCGGGTCTATCAATAGGAGTTGGCTCTTAGTTTTAAGTGTAAGATAAAGTTCTTCCTTTTCAGGAACTGTGAAGAGTGAGTGATGTAAATCATAGCATAACAGGGCCGATCATCTCGCTGTGTCTCACTGTCCTCATGGGTTAAATGAGGTTCATCATAGTATCTGCAGTTGATGCTTTAAAGTGCTTCCGACAGCGCCCGGTCCAGAGTAAGCATTCAATGCTTGTTACTTATTTTCATTTTAAGACGTTTTACTACAAATAGGCAAGCTTCAATGGTGAAGTTTCTTCAACACATTTTGTTCCAAGGTACTTAAGTAAAAATTTTTAGTGTAAGTTAATGCTTCTAGAGGCGTGTTTTGAGGAGCATTCATCCTGCTGGATCAATTAATATGTTTTATGTGGAAGAAGGGGTTCTATGATTAAATAAGGTTGAGAAACCAACCCCTGATTAAGTACAATAAAGTTAATCACGTTTTATTACTGCAAGACTTCTGAGTCTTGAATACAATAATATGCATTATGACGGTCCAAAAGGGTTATTATGTAGAACTTATGTGTTAAGATAAAACTCTGATACCATTTGTCTTTCCTGATATCTTAAGGAAGCATCACTTTTGTTTAGCAGACAAGGTAAAATCGCTAAAAACACCATATCTCCTATGACCCATTTCCCCTCCCCCAATTATATAACAGAGAGGATGCCATTAGTGTGGGTGACCTGAATTATTTTAAGACTTTATATGTTCAGCAGTAGGCTTATGGCAGAGCTGGAAGTTTTAGTGTGGGGGTGGAAGTTTGCAGCAGTTCAGGTATTTTTGGCTGCAAGTAACAGAAAAAAATCAATCAAAAAATGACAAACTCGGGGCCAGCCTGATGGCCTAGTGGTTAAGTTTGGCACACTTTGCTTTGGCAGCCTGGCTTCAGCTCCTGGGTGTGGACCTATACTATTTATCAGTGGCCATGCTGTGGTGGCCCACATACAAAATAGAGGAAGATGGGCAACGGATGTTAACTCAGGGTGAATCTTCCACAAGCAAAAAGAGGAAGATTGGTGACAGATATTAGCTCAGGGAAAAAATTCCTCAGCGGAAAAAAAAAAAAAAAAAAAGACAGCAAGAAAATTATTATCTCATCCTGTAAGCAGTCTAGAGATAGGTTCCAAAGTTGGTTAATCCAGTAATTAAGTGACTTGTGATGGACCCAGTTTCTTTCCATTTTTCCTCTCCATCATTCTTAGCATATTGGTTTATCCTCTTCTGTGGACTACCAAGTTCAAAGCAGTTCAAAGCATCCCACCCCCAAAACAGTGACCACTTTGAAAATTGGAGCATCCACTATTTTTCCTTTACTCAGAATGGGAAGATATTTCTAGAAGTCCCCAATAGATATTGCTTTATATTTTATTGGTCAAAATCAGGTCACAAATCCATGCCCAAAGCAATTTCTTTGCAATGAGAATGAAAGCACCCTAATCGGTTTAGAATAATCCAGATTTTCCCCTGCAGCTAGGGAGTAGTCCAGCTTCCCTGAAGGATGTCCCCATCCAGAGAAGCGTAAACAAATTGGATTTCTCTTAGCAGAGAAGAAAGGAAGAAATGACTGCTAAATTTGCCAGCCAATGGTATCTGTTACAGTATTGCACAGGACTCAGATTTGTTAATCCATATCACATGGTGGGCGCTGTTTTCAGATTCAATAGAATTAAAATAGTCTCATGAGTATATATAAAAATATATATAACTGGCCTCTGTCACATTTGGGGAGGCAAGACACAAGTTCAATACTGAGCCTCATTTTATACTTAAAACTGAAGAACATGTTAGTTTTTGCTACTTCTAGCAAGTTTGACTTGGTTTTAATCTATTAATGACGACTAACAAATGAAACTGAGTTTGCATTTTTATAAGTAAGTTTAAGATGTGTAAGTTTTGCATTTCACACCACGGAGCCAAACTCAGTGAGCACTCGAAAGGAAGTAGCTGTGATCATCAGGCAGTGCATCTGCAAAACTTAGAAGGAGAGTTTGGGGCTGGAGGTTAGACAGATTGAATTTACTTATCTTTTTCCCCCCTCCTAAAGAAGTTACCTAGCTTTTAGCCAAAATCTATACACCTCTCATTCTAAGCATCAAATGTCCTATTATGCGTAGACTTTAAAGTTAAAACTCGTGGATGTGGCACATATTTCATTAAATAGGTAAAACAGCAAACTGTATTTCTAAAACTGGAAACTACTCAGTTTGCACACCACAGTAATTTCTCTTTTCATGCAGCCAATTTTTCATGCTTCCCATCTGCAAAGTGGGTGCTAATGCTCACTCCTTTGTGGATGAGGCATTGCTGGGTGTATCACTGTCAGGGTCGAAATGATGCTGACTGAAAATATTCTTGACAACTTCTGCTGATAGTTGTCCCCTCCAAATTTGCCGCTCAAAAATGGGTGATTGGGACAATTGAGTAATCATAGAATTTCCTTTGGATGCAAATGTTCCTCCTTGCAAACATGATCTTTAGGCTTCCAAAGTCCCTTATCATATGAGATACAGTTTTGAAGGAATATATTTTTTAAATAAAATCTAGGGAGCAAAGGAATTTTTTTCTTTTCCAACTACTACCCTTTATCTTATTATGTTCAAATGATGATAAAAATAATGAAAACTAAAGTGTATATAGCTTTTCAATTTTCTGAAGAATTTTCACATTAAAAAAAAATCATCTTCCCTACAACCATGTAAAATAAGGTTGTTGTTTTAATGAATTGATGGATTAGAAAACCCAGTCATGAAAATAGAAACTGGCTTGCCTCTACTCTCATTGGTATTACATAGTTTGATTTAATTTAAAATTTTATATCTTATGTTGTCCTTTACAGTAAGAAAGACAGGTTTTATTGTCATTATTGTTTTCATTTTCTCCCTGGAAAAGCTGGATTGGGGAGTCTTGCAATAACTCATCCATTTTTGTATAGCAATTCAATGGAAGAAGTAGAGGAACTCTAAGAGAATAGCAGCTATGCAGGATTTAAGAGCTCTGACAGAATTGAGAGGGCAGAAATAAACCCACATATCTATGGACAGCTAATTCACACAAAGGAGCCAAGAACATACAATGGAAAAACAAAAGTCTCTTCAATAAATGGTATTGGGCAAACTGGACGGCTATGTGCAAAAGAATGAAAGTAGACCATTATTTTACACCATACATAAAAATTAATGCAAAGTGGATTAAAGACTTGAATGTAAGACCTGAAACCATAAAAACCCTAGAAGAAAACGTAGGCAGTATACTCTTTGACATTGGTTTTAGCAGTATCTTTTTGAATACCATGTCTACTCAGGCAAAGGAAACAAAAGAAAAAATAAACAAATGGGACTACATCAGACTAAAAAGCTTCTGCAAGGCAAAGGAAACCATCAACAACACGAAAAGACAACCCACCAACTGGGAGGAAATATTTGCAAACCATACATCCGATGAGGGATTACTTTCCAAAATATATAAAGAACTCATACAACTCAACAACATAAAAATGAACAACTCAATCAAAAAATAAGCAGAATATCAACAGACATTTTCCCAAAGAAGATATACAGATGGCCAACAGGCACATGAAAAGATGTTCAACATCACTAATTATTAGGTAAATGCAAAACTACAATGAGATATCACTTCACACCCTTCAGAATGGCTACAGTTAACAAGACAAGAAATAACAAATGTTGGAGAGGATGTGGAGAAAAGGGAATGCTCATACATTGCTGGTGGGAATGCAAACTGGTGCAGCCACTATGGAAAACAGTATGGGGATTTCTCAAAAAATTAAAAATAGAAATACTGTATGATCCAGCTATTCTATTACTGGGTATTTATGGAAAGAACATGAAATCAATCATTCAAAAAGATATATGCACTCCTATGTTCATTGTGGCATTATTCACAATAGCCAAGATGCAGACGCAACCCAAATGTCCATCAACGGATGAATGGATAAAGAAGATGTGGTGTATATATGCACAATGGAATACTACTCAGCCATAAAAAAGACAAAATTGTGCCATTTGCAACAACATGGATGGACCTTGAGGGTATTATGCTAAGCAAAATGTCAGAGAAAGACAAATACCATATGATTCCACACATATGTGGAAGATAAACAAACACATAGATAGGGAGAACAGATTGGTGGTTACTGGGGGGAAAGGGGTAGAGGGAGGGTGAAAGGAGTGAAGGGGCACATATGTATGATTACAGATAAAAACTAGACTATTGGTGGTAAACATGATGCAGTCTGCACAGAAACTAAAATATAATGATGTACACCTGAAATTTACACAATGTTATAAGCTAATATGACCTCAATAAAATAATAATAAAAAAAAACTGTGGAGTTAGACATTTCAGAATACTTTTGGTTCAGAAGCCAGCCCCACTGCTGAATATATGTGTGACCTGGGGCAAAGAACTTAATCTCTGGGTTTCAGTTTTTTCACCTTTAAAATGGGAATAAGTTCATGTCTACCTCTTAGATGGTTATGAGGATTTAACGAGAATATGCCTAGAAAGTGCTTGGCACACTGCATGGCCCATGGAAATCTCCATATATACTAGGTACCTCTAAAGTTTCCAGTGATATCATTGCTTTAAAAAATGTTTAGACAGATTATTCTTGAAATTAGAATTCTTAGCAGTAGCTGGTATTCTGACTTAACTATTGAGTGGATAGAGTTTCCCAAGATGTTGAGATGGTAGTTATGTGCATAAATCTTGAATTCTGCTACTTAATAGGCTGTTTGAAAATTCACTTTGATACTTTAACACATATCTCCCTTGGTGTCTGTCACAGAGCACTGCCAAAACCTGTCAGTCAGAGACATCTAGGTTTGCTTTAAACACATTAATACACATGCGCGCGCACACACACACACTTTCACGGCACCATGTTATGGGAGAGGAGACGGTAAGATAAAGAAATGTTATGATTTACATTGTCATTATGTCTGAGTTTGCACCCATGCCATTTTACCCGCAGCTCTGATCTTTTGACTCTACACAGCTGAATTTCAGCCAGCAAACCTGCATTTGCATTTGTATTCTCACCAGGAAAGTTTTGGAAATGTTCTTTCTGTTTCCACCTGTAAAAATCTAGCCCATACATCCCCCCTGTGGATAAGAACATAGATTTGTTAGTATTGTCAGAACCCGATCTATCCTTCTGCTGTTTTTATTTCAGATTTTTACTTGCATTTGACTCCTGGGTGAACAGAAAAGATTCCTTCCTCTTAGATGCCAAACGATCACCCACGTTATTTCCTAAAGTTGATATTGTGAGATTAAGAAAAATATAGATTCAAAGACCTCTATAGCAAAAGAGGCTTTGGAGACTAATTAAATGTCTTTATTTTAGAGATGGGGAAACTGAGGCTCAGAGAGGGGAAGGGGATTTCTCAACTGGGCAGTCAGACTAGAACCCAGGTGTCCTGACTTTCAATCTACCAGCATTTCCATAAATAACATGCTTTTACCTGTAAAATACCAGTTAGAAAAAGTTAAGAACTAAAGGGTTTATCAGCCAGTCACTTATTTGATAAATGGGGAAATGAAGGCTCAGATATTTCAGTAAAATCCTACAGGAGAGTTAAGGGCAGAACTGGGAGTAGAATTCAGATTTCTAGACTCCCATTTCAGTGCTCTCTCCAATCACATTGTTCATGCAAATGTGCCCATAAAGGGAATTCACTCTCACCAAGAGTTTTTGGATGCTGTTATTGGCTTACTCTTCTTGGCTTCTTCCTTTTGTGTCTCTGATATGAGACATCCTGCACACAACTTGAAACCTCCGTTATGACCCAGGTGACACCTAACGATGATGAATCCTTTACCAAGGTGATTCATAGCTCTCTCGTGTGAGGTGAGGGAGCTTGAGAGATTCTGCTTTCGTTTACTTTCAAGCCACTTGTTTGTCTTTCTGTGTGTCTAGAAGAGTCAACGGTAATCACTCTGCTGATGTATGATCTGATTAGTGGTGCTGGGGCTGCTGCTCTCCTCAAGAACAATAAATCCCACAAAAGGCCTGCCCCATTCTCTGCCGTGATGCCTGGGAGCCTTCCAGTTTAACCTTTGGCAGTAAATTTGGCTCATCGTCAAGCTTTCAACTGCTATAGAAACTGTTTTGTATCATTACTTAAGAGCTTTTCTTAAGAAAAATTACTTAGAAGTGCTGCAATTTTACAATATATGCTTTATGTCCAAGTAAGGATGCTCTGAGATATATCAAGAATTTTCTTTATCCTGCCTCATCCCTCTCTCCCTTCTCTGTACTCTTAGTACCCTTGGTGTTGGTAGAGTTTTTTTCTGGCATATAGTTAGGTGTTAACTCTAGAGATAGGAAGACTTGAGTTCAAAATTCCGTTCCTCCACTTATTAGCTGTGTGGCCTTGAGCAAATTACCTAAAACTTTGTGAGCTTCAGTTTCTTAATCTGTAAAGTGGGACTAGTAATAGCATCTACCTCAAAAGGGCTTGTGATAATTAAATGAAATAATGCATGTAAAGAGCTCAACAGAATACCTGATATGTAATAACTGATCAATAAATAAGCTAATGATGATGACAATAGTCATGACATGTTTCAAAGGGTAGAAACTTTCAGTTATAAGATGAATAAGTTCTGGAGGCCTAATGTATAGGATGGCGACTATTGTGAATAATGATATATTGCATACTTGAAATTTAAGAGAGGAGATCTCAAGTGTTATCACCATACACACACACACACAAAAGAGAAATTGCATGAGGTGATGGATCTGTTAATTAGCTTGATTGTGGTAATTATTTCACAATTTTTGTGTGTATCAAAACATCACATTGTACACCTTAAATATATACAATTTTTATTTGCCAATCATATCTCAATAAAGCTGGAAAAAAATAGTCATGACATGTTTTGTGTAAGTACTTTCTTTGTAACCTTCTTCAAAGTAAGAATAACATCTTATGCTTTTTATTCCATCCTTCTCCTCCCTATAGCTTTTAGCATAAATGTATACCATGAATAAAAGAGCGTGTACTGTTAATAGACATGAATTAATACCTATAAAGTCTAAACTCATGTGCTCTTTGTCCCTGACATTTATGCTCACTTTTTACCATCCAGCAGTTAATAGTTGCTTATTTACTAGACATTGTAGTAGGTTCTGAGAATACAAAGGATAAATTTCCTGCCCTCAACAAATTCCTAGCCTAGTATAGCCAAATGGGTATTAATGTAGTATGATATTTGTTGAGATACAAGCAAGCATAAAAACCCAGATGTTATGGGGCTGGCCCAGTGGTGTAGTGGTTATGTTCGTGTGCTCCGCTTTGGCAGCCTGGGTTTCCGGGTTCGGATCCTGGGCGTGGACCTACACCACTCATCAGCCATGCTGTGGTGGCGTCCCACATACAAAACAGAGGAAGACCGGCACAGATGTTAGCTCAGGGCTAATCTTCCTCAAGCAAAAAAAGAGGAAGATTGGCAATAGATGTTAGCTCAGGACAAGATTTCTTCAGCTAAAAAAAACCCAAAACAAAACCAACTGTTATGAACGCCCAGAGAAAGGAGGGAGGAGAGGGGAAGGGCAGTTGGTAGGTGGAGAGAAACCACTTGAAAATATAACAGATTATTGAGTTAGGAGGTAGAGCATTATGTCTAAGTACGATCAAAGTCAAAAATAATAGTGATAATAGGATGCATGCATCCTTCTGTGCTTGCAAATATGTTATGAACAGAATGCTTATTTTTCATACTTGGAACTTTGTGCAGCCTATAATCCTGCATACTAAATGCCAGCTCTGGTGTGTGACAATATGCACAACCACTCTCCAAAAGGAAAACGTGAATATATGTTATTTTCACAGTCAGCAGGTCCAGAGGAATTTAGCTATGCTACTCTCAAAAAAGAAAAGATCAAGTCATGATTAGCCTTTCAAAATCAATGATCCGTCCATCTCAAATATTCATCTCAAACACTATAAATCTTCAAGCCAGTTATTCCAAACATGACTATATAGGAGATCAAGGAATACAGAAAAATTGGAGTGGATGAGGGTATTTTTCTGTGCTTCAGTTACATCACCGACTAGCAGGGTCTGAAATGCCATACCAACATTCCTGATTAAATAATATAAACTAGTAGGCACACTTTGAAAAGTAAAAAATATAAACAACTTTGTTTATCATCGTCATTGTTATTTTTGCCTGAAAATTTATTACAGAGAGAAAGTGCTCACTTCTGCCTTATCTTGGCCACCTGGAGAGTGAAATTTTCAGCAATATTTGCATTTATATAAAATTCCTTTATTGCATGTCTTAGTGGAGGCTGTTTAGGTTACAAGTAACAGATACCGATTCTAACTAATTTAATCCAAGAAGAGGTAATTTATTGGAAAAATACAGGAGTATTTCATAGAATTTTAAAGCAGGAAGTTCAGCTAAGCCTTGGATGGGACTGGAATGAGGATCTGGAGGTCCTTGTGTATCTGCTTCCTACATCTTTCTACAGCTGAAAGAGGCTCCCCAAAATGGTGTCCTTAGCTCTAAGCTCATATTAGCCCAAACCATCCAGAGATTCCAAATTCCTAGATGAGTGAATCTGACTGATGGATGTTGGGTTGCGTGTCTATCCCTGGTCCAGTCAGAACCAGAGGGATGGTTCCATTAGGCATAAACTTGACTGCAGAGGTGTGTGTGTGTGTGTGTGTATGTGTGTGTGTGTGTGTGTGTGTGTGTGTGTGTGTCTGTGCGCATGCGCGCGTGCGTGTGCACGCACAGCCTCAGAAGGGTGAATAAGTCATGATTCAGGCAGGTTAGCCAGATGTGGTCTACTCTAGAAGAAAACGTTCCGGCTGCCAGGGGTAGTTACAAAACAACGTTCCCGTGCTCAAGATGGAAGGAAAACGCTTGGGCATGAAAGAATAGAGACAAGTTCAGGGTGGGGAGGGATTTTTCAGGCAGGCAAGCTTCCAGGACTAGCAGCTGAGACTACAACTTCCCTGCAGCTGCTGTGAGTGCTCGGTCTGGGAGGGTGCCCAAGGGCAAAATCACTCAGTAGGAAGGCTCACTGATACGGGATGCTCCCCTTAGAAGCACCTGCCAAGTGAGCTCTGTCATTCAGAACCAGATAGGGCATGCTGGCTGCAGATTTCCCAGAAGCCCCTGGTGAAGCCCTTGGCAGGGAAGTCACATTCTTCTTTTCGCTGCCATCTGAAATCTCCTGATGGGCAGCCCCAACAGGAAAATTCCTCGTTTCCCTTTTATTTCATTGAGACAGTGCAGCTCAGGGAACAATACTAGGGCTCCAACTGTGCATCTCACAGTTGACATTGGGGATGTAAATGTTGGGAGAATGGAGTAATACAGATGCCTCTCTGCTTCACACATGGATCACTTCCTGAGAAGTTGCACGGAAATCAAACATATTATTCTAGTCGTATTTTCTCTCTGCCTTGCAGAATAATTTTTGAGACACTTCTGCATTTCTGATTAATCTTCTGCTAGCAATAGCTCTTCATGCTTTGCTCTCTCAGATTCTCTGTTCCTTGGTTTTTCTTTTGAGTAGAAAAATGGTTTATGAACATACCTACATTTCCAACTTTACTAGTACATTATTCTATTTTAGTGTCTCTGAGCATGTTAAACTCAAACTAGCTAATGATACCTCTCTCCCCTCACCAAGATCCCTTTACCCCATCCCAGAACTTCCCTTGCTGCTTTCTGTGCAGAGTAATGGTGAAGAGGCAGGTTCTCGGGTCAAAGTGTCTATGTGCCTTTACTTATTAGCTTTGTGACTCAAACTACTTCACTTCTCTGTGCTTCAGTTTTTGCCTCTGGAAACTGTAAGTGATAACATCTGGAATTCTTATAAGGATTAAAGGAGATCATGTATGTGAACCTCCTAGAACATGCCTGGCATATGGTAAACTCTCAGTATATGCTAGCTATTATTGTTATTGCCTGTCTCCATAAATGGCATCGCCATTTACCAGGCTTCCAAGCTAGACAGTTATTTCTGATTTCCTTCTCTGCCATCTCTTCATCAGTTATTCATTATAATATTTGTAATAATAGTGATAGTAATAATACCAGCATTCAGTGATAGTAATAATACCAGCTCATTTACTATGAGCTAAGCTTTCATTTATACTAAGCACTTTACACCATTAGCTTATTTAATCCTCTCAATGACACCATCTCCATTCTAAAGATAAGAAAAGTGAAGCTCAGTGAGATGAGATAACCTGTGTAATGTTATACAGTTAGTGAGCGGTTTGTGTTCAGGTTCATCTGACTCCAAAGCTCGTGCTCTTAACAACTATGAGACTCTGTAACCAAATTCAGTCCATTTGTGTCTCTGAATTATCTGTGGAATGGTTCCCTCCTCTCCATCCTGGCTTCTACAGACGTCTCTTCTGATCTTAAGGCAATTTTCTATCTGGTCTCCCTGCTCCCAGCTTCTCTTAACTCAACCCATCCTCCAACCTCCTCCCCAAGTTATTTTTCTAAAACAGTCAGTAGGTCACAAGCTTTATATGGTTCTCCATTTATGGAATATATTGGTCCTTCACAACCAGTCTTCCCAGTTCCACCCTTGTGGAAGATTCAACCCAATCTTAGCTTATTGCTACTGATTCTTCCAATGTCTGTGCTCTCCTTCACTTCTATACCTTTGCAAAGACTATTGAGTCTGTCTTTATCGGCCTCCACTCTCCTTACCTGGTTAGCTTGCTGGTCCTCTCAGACTCTGTTCAGAGTCCTGTCTTTCCTCTTTCCTAACTTCTCTAATCACAGAGTGACTGGTTTCTTTCCTCTACTCTCATCACACTGTATTCATACACTTGTATGCTAATTCTCGCGGTGTATTATTTACTCTTGTTCCATATCTGTCTCCACTGTGAGTTCCATCTTGACCTGAGTTCCTAGAAAGCGAGGAATATATCTTAGGCATCTCGTGTCCCTAACCAAGTACCTGGTTCATATTAAGCCCCCATATACACTGAATGCAGAAAGAAACCACTAAATGAACTCACCGACATAGAGACTATTTTAGTACACTCCCAAGGTAGATTTTTTTTGTAAAGTAATTTTGAAAAATAAGAATGTTTCCTTTCTTATTTGTAATCTTTGTAAGTTTGGGCTTTTTTGGTTATGTTTCCTTAAAAATCCGACCTACTTTAGGACTCTAAGACCTAATGTTTCTATAAAGAAGTTTAGAGCTCCATGTTGAAAGCATTATCTTTCTCTGGAGAGATAGGGTTCTTCGAGTTTTTGCTGCATAAAAGATTCAGGAGGTGGTAATTAAAGTGATTAACAAGAGAATATGGTGTTTAAGTAATCAGCCTACCAATTATTCATTAGAGGTCTGCACCTCCTAGATAGGAGAATTGTTAATTTAAAGATATTTCATTAAATCTTGGGTCTTATTTTCAAAAGATGAATCAAGTCAGAGAGACCTTCTAAATGGAGGGTGGTTGGAGGAAGGAGTTCTGGAAAAGTAGACAGGAACCTGCTTTCTTACTCAGAGTTCTTGCAGCATCAGATACATCGCCTGTCACTCATAGCCTCTTGTGAGTAAAACCATACCACATACCCTCCTTCAGGGACAGCTTGATGTCGACCACGTAACGCTGTCCCCAATCTCATGGCCAGCTGGATAAAGAGTAGTCACCTGAACCATTCCATAGGCTGGTTGGACCTAGCATGTGAAGAAGCCTGGGGTCAAACAGACTTTCTTTCTCAGAAACATGAACTAAGAAACACTGAGACAAGAATGCAGTCAGCCACGGAGGAGCAAATGCTGAGAGTTCATGATATAGAGCAGCATATTTCAGGGACCACCTGCATCAGAATCAACTGGAATTCTTATTAAAATGCAAATTCTCAGACCTGTCTCCAGATTTCTGATTCATGGATGACAAATGGAAAGTTGTATTTAAGAAACACTCCCTGTTACTTACATTAAGGTTTATTCATCATAGCTATATAGTTAGACTTGGAAAACTATGAAGAGCCATGGACAAGCTAAAGTTACTGGAGAACAAGCACCATGACTCAGCAGAATTTCTGTGGAGACAGAACAATATCCTACACAATTTATTGGTGTAGATTCTTTGGGATTCAGGAAACCTGGTATGGCCAAGCTTAAAGAGACAAATGATTTATTGGAAGGATATAAAACAGTTCACAAAATATAAGAGGAGGGTAGAGGACCAGGCTCAGAAAAGGAAAGGACGCGGGGAAGCTGTGAAGTAGGTATGGGATAGCAAGAACTAAGTCTGTCTTGACTGTTGTTTAGAATGAGCCCCAACCTATGTTTTCCCATCTTTGCTCAAGATTTGGCTCACGAGTCATCATCTGAGGTGGTGGTGATGGTAGACAAAGAGTCCAGCTGGCCTAGCTTAGATCATATGCCCATCCCACTGTGAAAAGAGGGTAGAACAACCTGATTATCAGCCTCACTATGTCTGCCTACCAGGCAGGAGAGGAATTCCGCAAAGAAGGTTGGAGTATCCTAAAAGCATGTGAAAATGTTGCTAGATATCCACCCAAACAACAAATATCCTGTGTAGGATCAAGACTCATACTGGAAGAGAAAAGAGAAAGATCTATATATGGAGAATAGTATTAATGAGCAAAGGTCTTCAAACTGCTACTGCCGATGTCTCTAGATAGACTTTGGATATAGAACCACCTTCTGTAGCCTGCTGCTCTGGAAGCCCAGTCGTTTGACTTTTCCTTATTTCTGCTATGTGTCTCACACTGGTCACCACTCACTCAGACCAAGTGTGTCTCTTCAGTTTCTTGTGGCTAAAAGTGAAATAGAACTTTTGAGCTCTGTCTTAAAGAGCTGAATTCTCTTGGACAGTAAATATCTATCTCCTTGGGCCTCCGTTCTTCCCATTTATAAAATGAGGAAGTGGGTTTATTAAGACCCCTTTACTCCAGTCTCTGCAACAACAGTCTCATCTCCCCTTTTTTTCCACTCTGCTATTCATGATGACTATAAATATAGTAAAGGACTTACCAGATTCCAGAGGAAAAGGATTTTGAGTGTTTTGTTTTTAAGACATGTTTGCTAAGCTTGCCTGCTATTACCTGGTCACACTCTCAATTTGTCCTACAAAATAGAAATGAAAACAATGTGACAATGCTCCCAGCTAAACTTAGGTGCTGTGGCCTGTGCTCCATGTCTGGCAGATAAATGACATTCAGGTTGGATACTGATGCCCACAGAATTCCCATATTGGAGAAATGCTAGGAACTACAACCCCCATTAGTCACCCCAGTGTAAGGCATGATCCACTTCATGCAAGGCCTACCTGTATTTTTCTAGTTAATAAGAGAAAAATGCTTAAACATATTTTCCCCTGCTTTTAGTAACTGTGAAAATGTGGGCAACACAATTGGGACCTACATATCTGTTTCTTGAGTTTCTCTTGAGAATTATAGAAGTAATGAATGAAAAACAAAAATAACCTAGTATGTATTATTTCCCCTGAAGAAGGTACACTTGTCAGCTCACTTATGTTTTGAAGAGGGGTCATTGCTTATTTTGAATTCCATTTTGAGTTCTTTGGAAGAATGAGGTAGACATGGAATCTGTCTTGTGTCTAAGGTGGGAGTTACAAACTTTGGCGCTTCCAGGGGCCAGGCAGGACATGAAAGAGTGAAGTAGTTGGTCCTATAGGGAGTGGACGGGTCTGTGGAGGACACATGCCCCATGTAAAGGAATGGCTGAAATTCAGTTCTAGCCAATTGTTGCCCTTTGGGAAGGCAGGTTTTATGTTGCTCCATCTTCTGATTTTTTAAGATGACCTATAATTTGGGATATTTGTATAAATTCTTTTTAAGTATATAAATTCCTTTTAAGTGGTTTTTAAATGTTGGCAACTAGTTTACTTAAAAAATCAAAATATTCAGGTCAAATAATACACGCCTATAGTCTGGATGTCACCAATTGTAAAGTCTATTCTAAAGCTTCCCTAACATATAGAGTAGAGGAATGGTCTTCCAGATGTTGAAATAAATGATGTTAAGACCTGAACTCTTTTTAATTATCTGGATACTCAGCAGGATGCAGTTGAATTCTATGAATGATTGACTAAATTTTTTTGCATTTGAGTACTGAGATCAGCTATCAGAGAGAGACATAGTGAAAGAGAGGTATAGATTGGCCTTTATCGTCCCAAGGGCCTGGGTTTGACTCCCAGCAGACTGTTAATTAGCCAGACAAACAAGGGCAGCTCATGTGATTTCATTGATTTTTTAATCTGTAAAATTGGACAAGAGTTCAAACATCATAAACATAGGTGAGTATTAAATAAGATACTGTATGTAGAGTTTATATGTCACGTGGGCCTCCTTACCCTTGGCCTGACTCCATTTCCAAGACCTGGGCCAACTCAAAGCCCACTCCACCCACCCCAATCTGGGGTTGTCAAACCTCACTTGTTGTGCTTCTTTTATTCCAGCAGATCTGAGTCCCCATGGCCTTCTCCTTCTTAGACTTGCATTATACCCAGATACAGACCCTGAAATATTTTCCTTAAAAAAATCCAATCACCCTTAACATTCTTGAGATTGGGAAATTTGACATAGATTCTTAGAGGTCCCAGGCCACAGATCACATACATTTCCTTGTTTGCCTGTCTCTCTCTTATTCTTCTTCTCATCCACCTCCCTAAGTTCTTGCTCCTTACCCTTGACACACCCCGCCATGTGCAGATCCTGGGCAGTATAATCCCCCCTTCCCCTCTGTTTTTTTACACAGGAGGTGGCCTCACTTGGCCAGTCTGCCTTGCCCAACTCCTCTGGAACTCTGGTGATTAACATGTTTCTCCATCTGACCCTCGATTGATTTCCTAAAGTTCTCACCATTCCTACAAGGCTCTACATGGTCTCCTTTCCCCACTTCTCCACACATCTTTGAGCTGCTGATTACCGGGCTCTCTTACTTGTTCCTTTTTCCCTGAGCTATGCTTGGATTTTTGCTCACTCCCTTAGTGATCTCATCAGTTTCATGGTTACAGGTCTACATGCTGGTGACTGCCCAGTTTTGGTCTCCAGCCTGGATCCATTTCCTGAACTCCAGACCACTTACTTAATATTTCCCTTTTGATATCTAATAATCTACACCTGAAATGTAACATGTCTGAACTGAACTTCCAATCTTTCTCAGAATACCCTTCCAGTGTCCAGTAAGACAGGATGTCAGTTAGTGCCAAATGCTGCTAATAGATCAAGTTATGTGATAACTAAGAATTGACTTTTGGATTTACCAATGTGGGAGGCCTTAACCAATGGAGAAAGAATTGAAAGCCTGATTAGATTTAAGAGAAAATGGGAGGAGAAGAGTTAGAGACAACTTTTAAGAGTTTTGCAATAAAGGGAAGGAGTAGCTAGGAAGAGAAGTGGGCTCAACCAATTTTTTAAAAAAAGATTGCTGATATAACAGCATGTGTGTATGCTGATGGAATTGATCCAATAGAGCAGAAGAAATTGGAGTGAAAGGGAGAATTGCTGGAGTCGTATTCTTGAGTAGGTGGGAGTAGATTGGATCTAGTACACACGTGGGATGTGTTGGTCTTAGAAAGAAGTACAAGCAGTTTATCTATTGCCACGGGAGGGGAGGTAGAGTAAAAGTTACAGATTTGGCACATGTGGTATGAGGATAGACTTAGATGGTGAAGTGTCTCTCAGTGGAAATTCTCTTCTAATTGCTTCAGTTTTTTCAAGGAAGTAGGAGGCAAGGTCTATCAGCTAAGAGTGAGGATGGGGGAGGAGGTGTTGAAGGTTTGATGAGAGAGGTGTTGAGAAATAAATAGTTGTCTAGGAAGATCAGAGAGCAATCAAGTAGGGAAAGATAGAATGGCTGCTTTGCCGTGTAGAGGGCCCCTTGAGTTTTCTGCACAAGAATTTAGTGAGACCATGGCTGTGTGCTTTTCTCCATCCACAGCAACCTGGGACATCCGGTCACCCTCTTTATGGAGATTAGAATGTGGAAGATGAGGGGAGTATGGGGCTTCTTGTGATGACAGATGTAAACAGGGATAAAAGGCATAATGAGATTCATGCCACTGGACTTGGGTCAGATGGAGGTAGACAAAACTATTAAGTGTTGGGAGTACGAGGGCCAGACTTCTCTCTTGAACCCTAAAGATGGAGGCTTGGCAGCCTGGGACAGGCCACCTTGAGAATAAGAGGCTTCCCTCTTGACTCCTATTGATGGTGTAAAGGGCCCGGGGAGGTGTGATCTCAGGTGCTGAGGCAAGATGGAAGCAAGACAGTCAGAGGAAGCTGAGCCTTATCCAAGCTCATGGATGCCCTCCTGACCACTGCCATTGGAGCATACAGGGGCTGCAAGGTTTCTGAAGCTCCACAGGAAAATAGTCTTCTCACCCTACAAAATAAGGTCCAAGAGCAACATGTCCACGTGAGTTTGCACTCTCTTCAAGTAGGATTGACACCCTGGGTTCAGTTCTCAGGCAACACTCTGGGGGAAGTTTTGAGATCTGATTAATGAAGTGCTGCCTGATTGGGTCCTTTGTCTTCGAATACATTTCAAAATCTGTTCATAGCAAAAGTTTCTCTTTCATTCCTAAATGTGATTGCTAAGTGAATTAAATGGAGTTCTTTGCATGACTAGAAGGAGAGAGAGTAGTTGGAAGTTCTCTTTAATGGGTTTATTGTTTGAATTTAAAATATTTGAGCTTGGTGATCCACAGCCAGGGGTTCATGGAATAACAATAGTGCAGACATCACAATCTGCCGTCATCTTTCAGCCTTCGCAAATCTCCCAGTCGTAAGTGAAACCTTGCATTTAAATAAATACATTTGGACCTAATTTCTGCCTTTCATGCTGTGAAAGAACTGTCAAATTTGAAGTGTAATGACTGTATGATTTCTTATAATGGCAGCAAAAGAACCTCTGAAAAACAGATTTGAGTGTCCTCTAAGTAAATTCTCTGTGGGATGCAGACCCATTTAGAGATTACTTTCCCTTTTGGCTTTTATACAACAAAGCAGGAGCACATTGCAACGAAGTGAGGATAAAGTGGTATCTTGGGGGGTAATAGGCAGAATGAAGCCTCACAGAGCCCAGAAAATGAAAAACGTTCGTATTATTTTAGTTAAACTTCCCCATTTCCATGAGAGAACTGACCTGCAACTGTTGTCTGAGATGTATGGCCTTTGACTTAAACGCATTCTCCCTCTTACACTTTGACTTGTCTGGTGAGACAATCATAAATCTTTGATTTTCCCAAACGGATTGGTTTTCCTATATTCCACCGCATTTTCCCTGTGAAATATTAATATGTTCCAGAAATTCCAGTGTTTTAACATCCATACCAGGCCCTCAGTCCTGTCTCACATCTCGCTTGATTTTCAGTTTGGGAAAGTCAATTGATCATGAAACGGAAGAGAATGTGCTGGAATGGAGGGGCAAAGGATCTGAGTTCTAGTTCCAGCTCTGTCACCAGTTAGGGATGTTACCTGAACCCCTTAGACTTTTGGATTTATTGTCCTCCCTCTTAAAATGAAGGAGTTGGAATAAATTAAGCATTTTTAAACTGTGCTTCCTTGAGTCCCAGGGTCCTTTAGAGATGCCTCAGGGGTCACTGTGGAATTTGCCAGCCTAGAAGGCAGGGTCTTTTCTCCCACCCATCGTGTAAGTTTGTGTTTGGAAAAAAAAAAAAAAAAAAACGAAAAAAACCCCCAAACCTAAAGTTTGAACATCAGTATCTTTGATAATCTACAAGAATTTCTTCTAGGTTCACCATCCTATCATATGTGTGGCTCTTTAGTTTCTTAATAAAAGCAATTTTCAGCAAAACCACATACTGTTTTTCAGATGTGTATTTAAGCAAAATGCTGACAATGATGTATGGTGCATGTCCTAGGAGATGATGAGATACTTACAATGACTTATTCCCTTTACACTGTAAGTTCCATGAGGGAAAGGGTCATATCTATCAGAATCATGCTGAATCGCTAACATCTAGTCCATAACATAATATGTAGCAGATGCTCAATCAATTCTGATGGATGAATGAATAGGTAGATGAATGAATATATGAACCCCATCCTGATACTTTAGATTTGAACTCTTAAATTCAATTCGGAAGCCTCTTCAATTCACACTTTATATCAGCTCCCTTTCTTTCTGCTCTCTTCTCAGTTGGTAACATTGAAGAAATTTGTTCCAGAGATACTTTTGAGCAGTTACCTTGTGGGTAAATTGTCCCTGATGTCCCAGGTGAATATCAAGAGACTTTGGAACCACCGCAAGCTATAACTTGGAAAACATTTTTCTTTACTAGCAGATATGAAAAAATTGAATAGAGTGGTAAAAGTGATAGGAACAGCACTCAGTACTTTTCTTATGCTATTTTTATTTATTAATTAATCTATTCATTTATTCACTCATTTATTCATTCATCAGACTTTTATTTTCTTCTCTTTGCTTGACTTTATTTTTAAATTTATTTTTATTGATATATAACTATGTAATTTTAAGGTATACAATTTGATTGATTTGGTGTACATTTGATATATAAGGTGTTTATTTGATACACTTATACACTGCAAGATGATTGTCACTGTAGTGTTAGCTAACCCATCTACGACGTCACATAATTATCATTTCTTTTTTGTGGTATGAACAATTAAGATCTCGTCTCTTAACATCTTTGAAGTTAATAATACAGTATTGTTGTCTGTAATCACTGTGGTGTGCATTATATCTCCAGGACTTATTCAACCACTAGTTGCAAGTTTGTACCCTTAGATAACATCTCCCCAACTCCCCCCAACCCCCCGCCTCTGGTAATCACCATTCTATTCTTTGTGTTTATGAGTTCAGCTTTTTTAGATTCCATATATAAGTGATATCATGCAGTGTTTGTCTTTCTCTGACTTATTTCACTTAGCATAATGCCCCCAAAATCCAACCATGTTATGACAATTGGCAGGATTTCCTTCTTTCTCATGGATGAATAACATTCCATTTTATATATATATATATATATCATCACTTCTTTCTCTCTCACTCCACTGAGGGACACTTAGGAGACACTTAGCTGTTTCCATATCTTGGCTATTGTGAATAATGCTGCAATAAACATAGGAGTGCATGTATCTCTTTGCTATCCTGTTTTCATTTCCTTTGGGTATATGCCCAGAAGTGGAATTGCTGGATCATATAGTAGTTCTATTTTTAACTTTTTGAGGAACTTCCGTACTGTTTTCCGTAGTGGCTGCAGCAATTTACATTGCCACCAACATTGCCCAAGTTTCCCTTATCTCCGTATACTTGCCAACACTTATGGCTTCACAGTCTTTCAAATGAGGCATACACTTGAAAAGATAGTTATACCAACACGATATGAGTAGATACCATGAGAGAGAGATCATAAGAATGCTTTAGGAGCCACATCAGCGAGCATTTCCTCTGGCTAGGAATATCCATTAGATGCTCTCAAAAGCAGTTAATGGATAATACTTAATTCAGACTTTTTTGATAGGCCATTCTAGGGTTGGTACAGTATCCAACATGATATCATAAACATGTGATCTTCCCATACTTCTTCTCTGCCACCTTCCCATTTCAGCAATCTCCTCTCATAGTTGCAGAATATCTCCTGGAGCTCAGGAATCACAGGCTCATAAGGTTGGTTTTGCAGAAGACAAGCAGCCAGGGTGGTGAGTGAAGGAAGGTTTCTTAACACAGTTCTTTCCTCATATTAGGATGAAAAATTACTCCCAGATTCCTCTAAGCAGATACCTCTCCTGCCGCATTGGCTAGAACTAAGTCACATGGCTACCTCAAACTGCAGAGGAAACTGGGAAATTGAGTATCTAACTTTTAGCTTCTTATATATATGGGAGGCCAGCAAGGAAGAGAGAGGTTGGAAATGGCTATTGAGGAGACAACTGCTAGGACCAACCAAATTAGGAGAGTCAGGAGAGAAGTTACTGGAAAAGGTGATATTTGACCTATATTTTGAAGGACTTGCTAGAGCTTGTCTGGAGGAAAATAGGGGAACATTCTAGGCAGAGAAATATGGAGAGACATACAAGGACATGGGCTTATGGAAAAGCTCAACGTGTTTGAGGACCAGAAGAAAGCTTAGTGTGGCTATGGGATAAGTTGTCATGGGGAACATGGCATTAAACAATACTGAAAAAAGAGATATAGGTAGATTTGTATGCCGTACTTCTAAAGGCCATTTTGATCATAACTTCAAAGTGAAATCTGTTCCTGTTGATAATCCCAGGAAAACAATGGGGGAAATTTTGTACAAGAGAAAAATCGTCACAGCTTGCTCACTAGAAATCAATTTTGATGAGAACAAAATGATTGAATTAGTCGGAAGGGCAATGCACATAAATAATATCTGTGTAACAGGTGATTTTATTTTAACCAATCAATGCATCTTAACACTAATCCTAGGGCTTTGAGAAAGTTAACTAACTCGAAAGAGCATTGTTTCAAAAATCCTCTATTTTTAGAAATGCTATTAGCAGAAGCATCAGCTCTAACCTTTTCCTTGTTCTCTCTGTGTCATGCACATTAATTAACACTTCCACCCTAAAAGAATGTGTTTCTTCCCATGCGCTGGGAATGATATTTTAGAAGCATGCTTTAGATTAGAAACCTCAAGAAAAATAAATAAGGATGATTTAAAAATGCTCTTTGCAGCACATAATTTCCCGTTTAGAATTTTTTTCAGATCACAACTAGTTAGAATTTATGATATGCTTTATGAAGGGCAATGAGGTTGAAACTTACATTTGCAGGATCTTTGAAAAATAATTTGATAACCAATTAAATGGTACACGAAGACTGTAGGAGAACTATCATAAATACTAAGGAGAATAAAGTTTTAAACACTTTGGAAATTCCCTTTTGTAGGCAGTTCACATGGAATTTAGAAAGAATTCTTAACTATTTGTTAAATCAGGATTATCCAAAAAAACCTAACAAGGAAAAAGAGCATAGTTAAACTGCTATTCATACTTGAATTGATGAAACTATGCTTCTTCAGAAAATATATGATTTATCTTTTACTAATTTAGGTTTGTTTTCCCAAAGTGGTCAAAAAATGGTATCTGTTTCTTTGGTTACCCATGCATAATCTACTAAAAGGAAATTCGCATTGTTGACTTGGGGTCTTCCATGATATCAGAGTTTTTCGTATGATATTCACATTCCAGAATAATCAAACTTGTCCAATACTTGAAAGCCAGTAATTAAACTTTTTTAGAAGATTCTTGCAATTGGGACCTTTTCATATCAATTAATGAAGGCATCATAAAATAGAGTACAGAGAAAGCTGATTAAGATAACCATTGCTCCCCCATCAACACTCCCACACACAACTTTTTTCTTTTTGCAAGTAATCTCTAAATAGATGTTGACACCTGTCCTAGCAAGAATTCCAGTTCAAAATGTAGAAATAGGGGCCAGCCTGGTGGCATAGCGGTTGTTTGCACACTCCGCTTTGGTGGCCCAGGGTTCGCAGGTTCGGATCCCGGCTATGGACCTAGGTACCACTTAACAAGCCAAGCTGTGGCTGGCTTCCCACATGTAGAGTGGAGGAAGATGGGCATGGATGTTAGCCCAGGGCCAATCTTTCTCAGCAAAAAAAAAAAAAAAAAAAAAAGAGGAGGACTGGCAGCAGATGTTAGCTCAGGGCTAGTCTTGCTCACCAAAAAAACCAAAAAGTAGATGTAAGATTTTTAATAGGGAATTTCACAGGAGTATACTAAACCCTTTGAAAATATGAATAGTAAGTAAATTATGTTTTCACTATTCAATAAAGGGTTTAGGGAAGTATTTAAAACTGTACTTATCACCAAATACTGGAGTTTGGAGCTGTATCCCATGTTTCAAAAGCTGGTATAAAATACAAAGGAAACACAAAAATTGAGTTAGTTCTAAATGGCTAGCTGGATATGGCAATCAAAAAAATGGCAATATAAGTTAAAGTACTGGGTTTCTGGGAGCCCTGAAATTGAGATTCAGAAACCGAATCAGAAACTCTGTGGGCTGGAAGGAGACTAGGTGTTCAACTCCTTCCTGGGAGAACGGAGCCCGCAGAAGCCCAGGGATGTGGGTGAGGTCCTTGGATAGGAAGTGGCGGATCTGGATCAAGGATGGAGCACTTCTGAATTTCTTGAGAAAGTTAACTAAGTCCAGTGCTCTTTTTATAAATCTTCCTGGTAAGGAAATAAATTCACATTTAATTTTTAAAACAGGCCTGACTGACCTCACAGGTCTGAAAGCTTCCAAATTCTCTTATTTGGCTGCTAGCCAGGAAGATGAACCTTTTAAAACGTTTACAAAGAAACCTTTGCGTTTGTACTGCACTTGGACTCTCAAATGGCTTCCATTTCTACTTTAACATTTAACTTTCTTACCTTTGAACCTTGTTACCTGCCATAAACTGGTAGTCTCTCCCCACTTTATGGATTAGGAACAGAAATGTGACGATTATGGCTTAGTGGGATTTTACCCAAAATAACAGATTTCTCATTCATAACTATTTGCAGATTTCCTGGAATCTATCCTGCCTCTCTATTTATTCATGGGTTGGTATTAAAAAAAATTAAACAATGCCAGGGCCAGCCCTGTGGCCTCATGGTTAAGTTCGGTGTGCTCCACTTTGGCGACCAGGATTTGGTTCCCGGTGTGGACCTACACCACTCATCAGTGGCCAAGCTGTAGTGGCAACCCACATACAAAGTAGAGAAAGACTGGCAGAGATGTTGGTTCAGGGCCAATCTTTCTCAGGCAAAAAGAGGAAGATTGGCAACAGATGTTAGCTCAGGCCAAATCTTCCTCAGCGAAAAAAAAAGAAAGGTACACAGTAAGTGGAAATAGCTTTAACAAAAGAAGTTTCAAATCAGAACGGTGGACTTTGACTGAGAAGATATAAAACTGCAGGAGTCTACAATTTCAAGTTGATTAAGTCTTTAGTATGAGATTTGTTTTCAATTTTGTTGTTGTTGAAGAAGATTTGCCCTGAACTAACACCTCTGCCAGTCTTCCTCTATTTTGTATGTGGGTTGCCACCACAGCATGGCTGCCGACTAGTGGTGTAGGTTCACGCCTGGGAACTGAACCCGGGCCATGGAAGCAGACTGCGCTGAACTTAACCACTAGGCCACGGGGCTGACTCCTCCAACACTTACTGTGTGCCTTTTAAGCATGTCACTCTTTCCTCTCTAAGGCTTAGTTTCTGCATTTGTAAAAAGGGAATCGTAATGGTAACTAAGTTTTAGAGGTGTGAGGATTAAGTAAGATGATGTATTTTATAAGGCTAGCATATTTTTTTATTCATTCAACTGATATTTATTGGGCACCAACTATGTGTCAAACTGTGTGCGTAATGAGGACTCATATAAATGTTAGTTGATGTTGTTAATAATGTTCTCTCTTTAAACTCAAAAGTTATTTATCCAGACTTTGAACAATAGCATTTTCAAGCCGGAAGCAATTATGGTCATTATCTACTCCGATACTTTAACTTTATAGCTAAGGAAGCACAGGGTGACTAATTAGTTTCTCAGGGTCAAACAGTAAATTATTGGCAGATGAGTATAACCATTAAAATACGTTCCTTATAGCCATATAAAGCAGGTCAGGATCCCCAGCCTGGCCCCTTTGTTATTCAGTGACCCAGGCTGTTGACTTCACCTCTTGACCCTCAGTATCCTTATCTGTAATTTGGAAATGATAATGGTACCCAATGGGATTATTACCAAGATTAAATTTGATAATTTAGCATATTTCTTGGCATTTACTATATACCCAATAAACACTATTATTCTGCTGTTCCTTTGTTTTGTTGAAATTAGGGTTATTCTATTTGTTCATTCATAAGCAGTTGTAGCAGTAGAATTCCCCAGGTGGGTGGCCAAGCCTGTTTTGTCCTCCATATCCCCAATGCATGAGAAAGTTCCATTTAATGTTGGGCTATTTGCTAGCAATTTGTAGAAAGGAGTTATATATACAGGCAATCTCATTTCTCCTGAGCCCTGTGTCTGCACTTCAGGTATTTTCAGCCAAGTATTTGGGCTATGATTATGTGCGTAGTTGAAGTAGCTAAGCATTACTGGAACACGAAAAATGAAGACTAGACTTTTGCTCACAGTCTGATTTTGTTTATTGTGTGAGTTCATGCATTCTATGTTGCAAGAAACAGAGAAGGGGTTTCTATAAGGATGTCATGCCAGCTCTTCCCAAGCAGGCTGCAATCTGTGTTTCTCTGCTTCCCCTGGGCTTTGCTCTCTCTCCTTTAATTTCTTCAGTTTCTCTTTTCTCCTTTTATTTATTTATTTTTTTGAGAGGAAGACTAGCCCTGAGCTAACATCCGTTGCCAATCCTCCTCTTTTTTGCTGAGGAAGGCTGGCCCTGGGCTAACACCATGCCAGTCTTCCTCTACTTTATATGGGATGCCCCCACAGTATGGCTGACAAGCAGTGTGTCTGTCCACTCCCAGGATCCGAACCTGCGAAACCCCGGGCCTCCTAAGCAGAGCGTGCAAACTTAACCACTACGCCATCGGGCCGGCCCCCCCTTTTCTCCTTTTATTAACAACTGGATGGTTCCTTCCATATATTTTTATACAAACTCCAAAGGAGAAGATCCTTTTGAACCAGGTAATACCAGTTTCCATTGGGCAGAGTTTTGTGGTATTTGTTTTGTTTTGTTTTCAAGTTCTCCTCATAGGCCTCGAAACTACCTGTCCATTGGTTACCCTTGAGTGAGTTAAACTCCATTGGTTCAACTAGGGCCACCCCTTATTCAAAGAGAAGCTTACATGCTTCTCTACTAAGCAGGAGCCTCTAGGTGAAGCAGCTTCCCACCCCGGACACAATGAGTAAAGTAGGGGCTCTGATGGGCACGGATTACATACTTACAAATTAAAAACAAAACTTTTTTGGACTAGCCTATCAATTATGAACAAATTTCTAATTATTATAGTGGTAGAATAAAATTTAATTTCATAAATAGGTGTTTGTAAAACACCTACTATGCACGAGGTTCAGGGCTACAAAGAAGTTGTAGAGAAATATAAATCCTGGGCACGATGTATTTGTTTCTCTCACTTAATTCAGCTTCAGTTGAATATCTAGTTTCTCCCTGACTTGGCTAGAAAACAACTTTCAACTCACTGTGCATGTTCTCTTAGAATAAAGGCCTTTGGAAGTGCATAGACCTCAGCAGGGCTTTGGAGTTGCAGCTCGTGTCAGAAGGTCCTTCGCAGTTGACTTCATGCCAGCCTTGACTCACCAGCTGTGAGAGATGTCCTGAGTATTCTCTGTGACTTTCTCACTCTGCCACATATGTGTGCTAATGTGTGACTGTGAGCATGTGTGAGAAAGTGTGAAAATGTGTATATGTACGTGCCTTTGGAAAGAATTTTTTTCTTTGTCTCTCATGAGTTGGCTTAAATCACAATAAAAAAGGATTTTGAGAAACATGTGTGATATATTTCTGCAACTGTTGGATATCTTCTTCCAATGAGGAGCCAGTTTCCTTGGCAACCGTGTTGTAAGTCACTCCCTCCTGGCCTTGCCCAATCTTGATGGAATAGAACTCACCTCTAAGATGTGTAATAGGCTTCTTTGCAGAATTTCCACCTCTTTTTTTTTATTGTGGTAGAATTCACATAACATAAAATTAGCCATTTTAGCCATTTAAAAGTGTAGAATTCCGTGACATTTAATACATTCACTACACTGTGCAACCATCACTACAACCGTTTTAATGGTTATAGTAACCACACTTTATCTATTGTTTTTTATTTGTGCGTCCATATGTTTTATTTTTAAATGCATATTGGAATATTTTTTAAATATAAATAATAATTATTATTATATTTATTATTATTAATATTATTCTTTATATAAATATAAAGAATAATTACCTCCTAAATTTTGATGTTGGATGTAGGTGAAGGAAATTTCTAGACAATTTTTTAATGTAAAAGATTGTACTTTTGATCTTCCAAGCCTAGAGAGAGCGAGAGAGAGAGCACTGTTGTCTCTGGCCTCACTTTTTGACTTGTGATGTTTACAATTTCAGTTTTTTAATAAAACAGTACTCTGAAAGAAATAGCATAAAGTAGCATCTTAGCTTTTGACCTAATTTGCTTCACTTATGTGTAGAACATCATCTTTCATTTTAATTAGCTATCATACCGTGTTTAATCTCATGCAAAGAGCACCCACTTACCAATTAGGAAATTGCCACTTACTAATTGGACAACATTGAGCCTGACAATTTCCTTCTCTGGGTCTCAGTTTCCTCATCCATAAAACGAATGGGATTTAGCTGTTCAACAGAGATCGTACTGTGTGCCTGGCACTATGTCCTACACTGGAGATACTGTGAAAATAATGGTATCTTTGCTGTCTTTCTTGAAGAGTTGTGGAGAAAATTGTATGTTATAATGAAAGAATTTTTTCACAATATAGCATTGTGCCAACACAAAATATACTGATTATTATTATTATTATTATTATTATTATTCCTCCTGTAAGTTTCAAGGTGAAAAAGAAAAAAACAACATAAAACTTTGCCCCAAGACAACAGAGATGACACTCTTCACTCTGGTCACCTCAGATTCTTGTGTAAGAAAAGACAGATGTAATCAGATGACCTTCACACCCACTAGGATGGCTATAATCAAAAAGACAGATAATAGAGAGTGTTGGTGAAAATGTGGAGATATTGAACCCCCTAGGCACTACTGGTGTGAATGTAAAATGGTGCCACCACTTTGGAAAACAGTGTGACAATTCCTCATTGTGTTAAGCATAGAGTCACCACAAGACCCAGCAATTTCACTGCTGAGTATATATACCCAAGAGAATTGAAAACATGTTCACATAAACACTTGTACATGAATGTCATAGCAGCATTATTCATAATAGCCAAAAATTGGATCTAGTCCAAATGTCCCTCAGCTGATGAATAGATAAATAAAATGTGCTATATCCATTCAATAGAATGATAGTAATAAAAAGAAATGAAGTACTGATACACGCTACAGCATGGATGAACTTTGAAAACATTATGCTGAATGAAAGAAGCCAGACACAGAGGCCATATACTGTATTATTTCATTTACATAAAATATCCAGAATAGGCAAATTTATGGAGATGAAAAGTAGATTGGTGGTAGCCATGGGCTGAGGGGAGGAACAAATGGGAAGTGACTGTTAATGGGCATGGGGTTTTTAGGAGTGATGAAAATATTGGAATTAGATAGTGGTGATCGTTGTCCAAGTTTTGAAAGTACTACAAACCACTGAGCTGTATAGTTTAAAAGGGAAATTTTATGGTATGTGAATTATATTAAAATTTTTTCCAGGGGCCAGGCCGGTGGCATAGCAGTTAAGTTCGTGAGTTCTGCTTCTGTGGCCCGGGCTTTGCAGGTTCGGATCCTGGGTGCTGACCTACTCACCGCTCATCAAGCCATGCTGAGGCGGCATCCCATATAAAAGAGCTACAACTCTACAACTATGACACACAACTATGTACTGGGGGTTTGGGGAGAAAAAGGGAAAAAGAGGCAGATTGTCAATAGATGTTAGTGCAGGGCCAATCTTCCTCAAGCAAAAAGAGGAAGATAGGCAAAGGATGTTAACTCAGGGCCAATCTTCCTCACCAAAAAAAAAGAGTCATAGAGGGAAACTTGGCAGGACCCACCCTGCTCACCTGACAGGCAATGCCCATTCTGACTCTACCTGGCTCTGTGAAGCATGCAGCTAACTCCCCATGGGCCAACAGACTCCAGCCTTCTCTTTGTTTCACTCTGGTTTTTGGCAAATGCTGGTGGAGACACTGATTCATCCCCTTCTCTGTCCCCAGTGTTTAGTGTGATATCTGGTACATAGCATGTGCTCAGGAAAGATGTATTGAATTAATGAGTGATAAACGCTGTGTAAAGATTATTTCACGTAATAGCAACAATTTTAGGGAGTAAGTTCTGATTGTCATTTTACGGATGGGGATGTCGAGGATCTAAGAGTTTGCTGAACTTGCACAAAGTCAGACAGCAAGTGACCGATTCTGAACCTGTTTCCACAAAAACAGGTTCTTTTTCCAAAAAAAAAAAAAAAAAAAAAGAACACATTGGTTGGGAAACACTTTGTAAATCCCTGGTCCACAAGGCAATTATTTTTCTCGTTGGTTTATGCATCAGTTTCTTGTGACCTTTGTTTCTGTAACTCTGCATCCAGAAGTGCAGAATTAGGCAGCATCATTTCTGAACTCCACTGAGCTGAGAGCCAGACCCCCGACCGTGACAAATTTACCAAATTAATCACCTTGTGGGTGTCTGTCTGCTCTGTCAGGTGGCAGCTCTCTGTCTTCAAACTTCAAAAGATGCAATTTACCTTGCACCATAGTAGGTGCTCAATAAATACTTGTGACATGAAGGAAGGAATGGATAGATAACTTACTTTCTAAATGTTTTATAATACAGGCCCTACTGGTGAAACCATTAGTGGCTTCTTCATTCATGAAGGACACAGGAAGCATGATTTCAGTTTTTGAGCCATTGATTAGCTTCAGGCTAATCATCTGGTGACTCTCAGGCTCTGAGAAGGTGGGCGATAATCTGTCTGCAATTGTCTGCAATTCTCCTCCAGATGCTCCAAACAGGTCCCCTGCTGAACTCTTTTAAGGAACAGAGTGTATCTTCCTTCTCTCTTTTGTAAAAGGAAGTCCAGTTTCAGCCTGTGAATCATTAAATGCCAGTAATACCCATAGCTATTTTATTCCAGTAACCCTTTAAAACGGTTGGTTTGCTCAGCAAACATTCGGAAGATAGAAAGTGTGCTTTTTCCAAGGGGATCTTCTTTAATACTTGGTGATAAGTGGGGTCCTGATGGAACAGTGCTGTAAATATCCCTATAAATAACCATCATTTTCTCCTTTATTCACCCACCATTCCACAACGCCTTTATGCAGGAACAGTCTCATGTTACTGAAGGAGAGATTTGTCTGGTGGTTAAATATCTGTCTGCAGATCACCGGAATACCACTTCTGGGATGACATGCATTTGAAAAATAAGATTACAAGAAATAAAGCAGAGATTATAGAGTCTTTTAGATGGGGATGAATAAATAATAGCAATTGCTTCCGAGGGCATGAAAAAAAATGTCTCTTTTTAGAGAGATGGCAAACTCTTCAGCTTCTGAGAATTACTGCACAGTCCTTCTAGGCTTCTCCAGGCCCTTAACAAAATGAGAGGCACTTGAACTTTGTTTTAAATCTTTTGAAGTAGACCTTAGCCAAGAATATTAAAATTCTTACCAGTATTGGGCACACAGAATTCTCTGAACAGCTTAATAGATGAAGGCAACATTTTTTCCATATTTTAGGATATTTTTTCAGGGAATTCAAGATACAATCTTGTAATTTACAATTTATTCCTAGAGAATGAAAATTGTTGGGATTAAATCACAATATAATGTTTTAATAGTCTGAGAATAAAAGGCAAGTGATAGCCATATTTTAGAACAGGTGAATGTTATGTATGCTCATTTTTTTTTCAAATGGAAAATATTCACCTATTTTCAATTTAAATATTTCTAAAACAGGAAATTGTATAATATTATGAATTAGTGTTTTTCAAATTGTGTCCTCTGGAAGATACAGAGAGTGACAGTTGGGTGAGGAGGGGAAATGTCTGTGGATGGTGGTCTCGATCCACTATCACTACCTGCTCAGCCCCCTCCCTATTATCCTGGGCCAATATAGTGTCTCCTTTTACCATTTTATAGTTTGGAATTCTGCCTAATATGTCATTTAAAAAAAGAGTTCCTTCACTCAATAAGGAAGCTTAAAAATCAGTGATTGAGGGAAAAATGCAAGACAAATCTTTCTCTCTTTTTTAATAGGGTTGCAGGATTCTAGTAACAGATTTTAGTAAAAGAAGCAGTGTAAGACATCTAGCAGCAAGAAGTCAGATGACGGACAAATGGAATTAGGGAAGAAAGCTGGTCTTGGGCTTTGGTCCCAAGAAGGTCATTAGATCCCCCAGCACAGGGACTTTTAGCCAACATAGTAGCTCGGTAGTTGCATATCATGTCAATCTTGATAGTAAAAAATATCCACAAAGGGCCATGAAAAAGCTCAACACTAGGATGACAAATTTGAGTGAGTCACTGCAAAAGAACTGACTAAAAGACTGATTGTGCTCTTGCCTACTGATAGAATTATTTCTCCTTCTTGAGGAAAAAAGGAATAAATGATAACTAATTTGTCACTTGGTAATAGGAGGAGAAGAGAAAGTGAATCATGTACACAAAATTTCCCAATTTTAGGGGAGTGCGCTGTCAAAATGGAAGATGCCCCTCAACCTGATGATTCATTTGCATTTTATTTCTTCAATTGCTTTATAACCTGCCGCATAAATGTTTGGGCTTTGTTGCTCAGAAAGGGGAGCAGTACATCTTCCGCATGAAAATTGTGAGAGGATGATTTCAAGGCCTAATTTGGTAATTAGCTGCTTGTTCCAACACGGAGCAGACTTCAGTGGCTCTCATCTCAAAGATGAGTAGGATGAATGTCGGCTGAATAGCAATGCATTATATGTAATTATCTGTATGATCGCAAACATGATGTTGCCATTTTTAGAAGGGCCATGGCCCATATCAATCTATAAAACTGGGATTTATAGGGTCTCAAAATATCCAGGTTCTTGAATGGTGGTTTTGACCACCATCTTCAGATATTGCTTATTGCCTGTGAATTTCTAAATCTCTTCCAACAACTCCACTTCTATATTTTGTTTTTTAAATTTATAGAAGATCATCTTAGTTGTATGAGTATACCAAATATATTCTCCCAGAGGAATCCTTTACCAAGGCCTACCTAAGATTACCAAATCGTAAGCAAAGATAAATAGAATGAAATTTAAACATCCTTTTGACTTCAATAGCCTCTGGGTACAAATAAGTTCACGGTGGTATTTGTGTTTCATATACTCTGATTCTTGCTCATACCTGTTTGTGTCTAGTATCTCACCCCTGGAAAGACTTTCCCCCCCGAGTCCTGAAAGTGCTTAAGTGGCTTCTCCATCAGCCGCATTCATGATGTGGGAGCCGCCATGTTCTTCTCTTGCTGCTGCTCCAGTGTTGATGTCCTCTGCTTATGAATTCATTTATTGGTGCCTCTCTCTTCCCCTGTTGCCAGCACCCACCATGAGAACACTAAATGTTACAAAGTGATATGTCCTGAAACTTGGAAAGCATCTTGTCAAGGGATTAGATCAGCTGTGTGGCATGAAAAAATAGAGAGAATGGCCTTGTCCTCCAATCAGTGTCACCTGGGCTACACCTGTTCTGTTGTGCTCTGCATCTCACAGAGTCTCGTGTGAGAACAACCTCTTCTGCTACCTTCTCTCTCAAGGAGTGGCCCCAATTTGGGAAGCGAGACAGCCTTCACCACACTTCCCACTCAGTCTCTGGCCCTAGGATTTTGTGCATAAAACCTTCCTCTTTCCAAGTTCTTTTCCTCTGCATGAATTAGACTTAGGTGGAAAGTATGGTCAGTGACTTCATTTACTCATTCTCAGCTTTGATGGAACTGATACCTCCCTTGTTTCTGGAATTTCATAATTAATACATGATTTGAAGGTTCTTGAGCCCACCATGTTAGAGAGATGAGAAGACACCATACCTGGGTGAAACCTCAGGTGTGCTCAAGCATGCCATCTCTACAGAGTGAGTTACAGAGGAATTAGTAGAGACTTGGGAAACTTGAGGAAGGATAGATGTGGTAACAAGTACCGCTAGTGTTTATTGCTTCATTAGCTTTGGTTCACCTTCAAAGCATTTCTAGTGCTGGCAATAACATTGGGAAAGTACACACCAATGTGGAAACTGCTTTCAACATTTTAAAAAATGATTTGTGCTTCTTATTGGGGCATGAACACCTTGGGTTCTGTCCAAATGATGTTCGGAGCAAGTTTCTTCAAACAGTGCCAGGATGAAGCAGCACAGCCTGCTCAGTGCACAGTAACCACGCAATAAGTCATTTTGCTCTAATTCACATGGTTTTTGTGGCTGTATTTTAAGCACAACTGGGAAGCTAGATTGTTATGTTGAATGTATTTTTCCCTCATTACATGGCCTTCATTTGTTCACACTAATTTTCTTTGGAAGCCAGTAAGATGGCCAGTTCATCTTAGTGTTGACTGGCCTGTTTTTCTCTCTCCCTTTCCTTATCTTCTTTACTTCTAATCAGTGTCCTTCTTTGCTAGCTTCTTTCCATCCCAGTTCCCTTCCTAACAATTTTATTTCTAACATCCTTACTTTTTTTCTTCTTAAATTCCTCACTTTCTAATTTCATTCCTTCCACCTTCCTTTTTTTCTTGACACTTAAGTTTAGAGAAATAATTTATTAACAATTTTTCTTCTAAGGACCCTTCCATGTCCAAATCTATACTTTTAGTTATGGATGTCTTCATACTATTTTATTGTTATATTTTTCAACAGCAGTGATATGGTAAATGTCTTTCCAAACTTGTCTTTTTAATGAAATTTCTGACAATCTTCCCTACCTCTGGGTTATTCAGCTTTGGGTTACTCAAATCAAAGAGGCTTAGGAAAGTGGGCTACCTTTTGAACAGGGACAAGGATGGTGAGGGGAGATAGGCTGGGTACAGACTAGACCAATTCATGTGAGAGAAATGGAGAAGGAATTGCAAATGATCACCCAGGAGAAGAGACAAGTTGGGGATGAGCCCTGTCTGTGAATGACTTAGATTTCATTTGGAAGAGAGATTCCACTTGATCTGTGGGACTCCAGAGAGCAGAATGTGGAACAGATTAGAGGAAAATGAATACAAGTCAACTTTAGATCAACATAAGGCAAACTTTGGAATATTAAGGGTTGATTGAGAAAGAAACGGACGGCCTAATGAAGTGTTGTCTTTTCCATCAGTAGCAACATTTATTTAGCATCTGGATGGTATAGGGAGATGAAATGCTACAGGGAGAATGGTTTAAGTTACATCTAAGGCCCCTTGCAGTCCAGGATACTATCATTCTAAGGTACCACCTCACTCATTGAACCTCTCAGGAATTCTGTAACATTGACTTCTTCCCGTTCTGATCACTCTTAGCACTAATTATCTATACATTACATCTTTGCCATTGAGCACATTTAATTCTATTTATTTATTTATTTTTGCTGGGAAAGATTCGCCCTGAGCTAACATCTGTTGCCAATCTTCCTCTATTTTTTTTCCCCCTCCCCAAAGCCCTAGTACATAGTTGTATATTCTAGTTGTAAGTCTTTCTCTTCTTCTCTGTGAGTCACCACCACAGCACGGCTGACAAACGAGTGATGTGGTTCTGCACCTGGGAACCGGACCTGGGCCGCTGAGGCGGAGTACACCGAACTTTAACCACTGGGCCATCAGGGCTGGCTCTAATTAAAAAAATTAATACATATTATCCCTTGCTGTTATTTAATTGTTCTATATGCCAGGTTTTTGTTTCTTTACTAATTATAAGCACCTTGAGAGTCAGGAAACTGTCATTCCTTTCTTTAGGCAAAACTTATACTTGTTATATTGAGTTACATTTGAAGTAAGATTCCTTTTATTTCTTTCAAAAGGGGTTGAAACCATAATATTGTGAACATGTAGTTGAATTTAGCAGGCATGCCCAGATGTGAGTGGAAGATTCCTGCACAGTCTGTGCTCACCCTGCAAAATTCAGAAGCAGAGATATTAAGACTGTTGAAACCGTTTTCTTGATGCTAACCTTGATTGGGCTCAAGAATATAGGCTAGAAATTCAAACCCAGGGCGAACTATGAGAGATTGCTGATAAGCTTTTATTGAGCATAAAATTCATAAAATTGTACAGTTCAAATTTTGGCCCTTTGGGATAACTCATCCAAGGCCCTTATTTTATTAATGAGGAAATCAAAGTCACGAGATATAAGCGACTTGCCCAAAGTCTCAGTGGTAGTGAGTGGAAGAAAACTCTGAACTTGGACCTTCTCATCCCTTTCCCAGTGTTGTGCCTTATGTTCCTGTAGTGGTTTTCATGGCGTCCTGAGAGCCCCTTCACAGGTTTGCCATCAAGGTTTGATGAAGTTGTAAATGTATGTCTGTAGTAAACGGGGATATATACTATCATCACAATAGGGATTTGGTTGCCTTGCAGCATCCAGTGTTACTGTAATCCTCTGACTAGGATCTTACATCCGTTTAACAAATAATTCTTTTCATTTCTACTATATGCCAAGCACTAGGCCAGAGTCTGAGAGCCGAGTGTTCTAGATGGCACTGAGATGTGCCTCTTGGCTCTTACTTCTGCTGATTGTTCCCAGTGCTAGATGTATCATAAAGTCTATTCAAGTCAGTATTCCACATGACGGACAGCCCTGCCACAGATATATCCATATCCTTGATCACAGGCAATGAAGAAAAATGAACATGATAATTTAATGACCAAAATATCCTCTGATGTATAACTTCATGTATAATAGTATGATACTTAAACACATTTTTTCAAATATCTCCGAAGTTACTTTTTAGATATATATGTGTATAGTTATATCTATGTATAGTTATATATATAATTATATGTATATATAATAACATATAAGTTATATAACATACATAATTATATGTATATATAACATATAATAACATATAAGTTATAATATATATAACACATATACATATAATAGTTATATATTAAGTTCCTGCAAGTATGCTTCAACAGGTTCTAGTATATGACAATTTTATTGGAGAGAAGTGTTCCTAGAGATGTCACATACAGTAGTGCCCCCTTATCCGTGGTTTCGCTTTCCACAGTTTTAGTTGCCTGAGGTCAACCACAGTCTGAAAATATTAAATGGAAAATTCCACAAATGAACAAGTCATAAGTTTTAAATTGCACACTGTTCTGAGGAGTGTGATGAAATCTTGTATCATCCTGCTCCATCTCCTCCAGGACATGAATCATCCCTTTGTCCAGCATATCTACACTGTGTACATTAGTCATTTAGTAGCCATCTTGGTTATCAGATAGACTGTCGCAGTATCACAGTGCTTGTGTTCAAGTCACCCTTATTTTACTTAATAATGGCCCCAAAGCGCGAGAGTAGTGATGCTGGTAATTCAAATGTCAAGGAGAGGCCATAAAGTGCTTCCTTTAAGTGAAAAGGTGAAAGTTCTCTACTTAATAAGGAAAGAAAAAAATTGTATGCTGAAGTTGCTAAGATCTAGGGTAACTTTTATTATAGTATATTGCTATAATTGTTCTATTTTATTATTAGTTATTATTGTTAATCTCTTACTGTGCCAACTTACAATTTAAACTTTATCATAGGTGTGTATGTATAGGAAAAAACATAGTATATATGTAGGGTTCGGTGATACCAGTGGTTTCAGCATCCACTGGGGGTCGTGGAACGTATCGCCTGTGCATAAGTGGGGGACTGCTATAATTTGTTCCCTACAAAAGATAGAAGGAACTTCTATGCCTACAATGCTGCCACCTGGCAGTAAACATGATTAACAATTCACTTGACTTGGCAGTTTTGAAACCAGGCCATTCTTGGCAAAATTTAGTTTGAAGAAATTTGTATTATTTCACATTTTGAACCCTGGGTATTTATTATGACATTCTTTCAAATTTGCATAATTCAAAGTTGCGTAAAATTAGACCACAGTGTTTTCCCAGGAGGGTGGAAAACAAAAAATGTTGGGAGTTTTTTGAGTTTTAAACATTCTGGAGAAGTAGAAGATGTGATCCCTGTTCTTAAATAGCTTCAACTCTGCTAGGAAAATCAGATACATATAAAGTATGAAAATAATCCAAAGCAGTGTTTCTCAGCCTTTTGCTATTATCACTCCTGCAAAGAGCCTTTTTTGACATTTTTTTCCTAATCGCCTCCCCCTTCCATGAAAATCTTATACCACAGATATACTATATATTTGTTTATGTACTGTATGTATGAATATCTGTGCTTCACACACAATTGAAGTAAGATTTTTCATTCTCCAAGAACCAATTTTCATCCGCTTAGGGGCATTATTTCCCCCATTGAGGATATATGATTTAACATAATCTACACCTAAATATATGGTAATAAAATAAAAGACAGATTAACTATATACAAGGCCCCAAAAGATCATAGCAGACCCAGGGCCTGGGAGAAAAAATATAAATCAGTGGCTACAGAATGCCAGATGCAATTGGCAAAATCAAAATTAATCAATATTTAATTAAATGTCTATAAAACATAATATTATTTCAATTTTATTTATTATTTTATTTGTTTATCAATTTTAAGCTCTTAAATTTTGATTACATTTGAGAACAATTTGTAGGTTAGATTTTCTTACTTCTTAATAATCCCTGACCCTAAATCAGATTCTCAAGTATATCAAATGAATTACTCATAACCAAAGAAGTTCAAAGGCTAAATTATTTAAAACATTTCAAAGACTTCATAGCAAAAAAGAAAAATTAAAGTAAGATATGAATACATTTAATATGTGTGACATAATGTGGGGTAGCACTTCTAAAAATAGGCTTGGGAAGGTTTCCTGATGAAAGTGAAATCTGAGTCTCATCTTGACTGCTCAATGGATACAGGGTGCCAGAATTGGTTCCTGGAAAAGGGTGAAAGGTAGGACAAAAAGCAAAAAGGTTGGAGCTCCCTTTTGGGCTTAAGTGGTTGGTATCTTTATGTACATGTAAAAGAAAAATACTTGACAGATTAATTATCTTCTGTTAAACATCCCTTTCTACAAACTCCCAAAGGCCGTGTATTCATTGCCCAAATTGAGTTCTTAGCTAGTGTGAAGCATATAAAGTGTACACACAGACCTCCATGTAAACAAAGAAAATACCTAACGTCTTGCGGTTTCCTAACAGAATCATGTTACTTCCAATAAGCCCTGTTTCAGGATGCTTTTCATTAGAGAGGTTCTGGGGAGAAGTGAAAAATCTTATGATCTATGACAAAAGATAAAACAGAAGTTGGCTATAATATAATTTCTTTCAGAATTAACTCTTGGGTTCATTCTGCTTATATTTTAGCAGATTTGTATTAAAGTTTGAAACAAGCTCTCTGATCGTGAGTTTTCAACATAGGTTGCCCTAGGACCCTAGTCATCACAGTCTGTGATAATCTTGTTTTTGACAGATGGGGTATGGGAGTTGTCCCAAAGTACACTTGGTTTTAGTATGAACATAGGGTCTGTATTGATCTCCATTTTTCCAACCTCATTTCTTGTTTCTTTCAAGTTTCTTCTGGGAGGACTGTAATATTATGGCTAAGGTACAAAGGATGCCTTGTTTTTGAGAAAAGTCTGGAAAGTTGGCTGTGGTTATTTTTCAAGTTTACATTCACACCATTTCAGGGAAATGAAGTTGAACTGAATTAGATGGTAACAATAACAGCTTGCAGTTATGGGACATTTGAACTTTTTCAAAATTCTTTCAGTGTTGTCACCTCATGCTTCTTACAAATGTCCACAGGAGTGGGAAGGGCAAGAAGTAATATGTGCGTTCTAGACCCAATGAAAGGTACGCACAGAGGTGAAGTGATTTACCTAAAATTACCTAGCTGGCTTAACTCTTGGCTTCCTTCTGTTTGCTTTTGCTTAAACTCTCTTGCTCGCCTATATTTCTCCTTGTCCCATTAAAAAGTACATACAGGGAGCCAGCCCCGTGGTGTCGTGGTTAAGTTCAGTGCACTCTGCTTCAGCAGCCTGGGTTCGTGGGTTCAGATCCTGGGTGTGGACCTACACTACTCATCAGCCATGCTGTGGCAGTGACCCGCATGCAAAAATAGAGGAAGATGAGCACAGATGTTAACTCAGGGCTAATCTTCCTCAAGCAAAAAGAGGAAGATTGGCAACAGATGTTAGCTCAGGGTGAATCTTCCTCAGCAAAAAAAAAAGTACATGTATATTGAGCATTTCAAAGTTTGATATAATGAAAGTAAAATCAGTCATTATACATAAGCATCTGCTTGCATTTGAATTTGACCTTTTGGTCCTAACTTTCTCTTCTGAACCCCTGACGTGCACCACTCTTAAGTTTTCAGTGATCTTTGCTGGCACTTCTCACCTCTAACTCTATTTGGTTAGGGCCAAATGGAGAACTTTTCACACACTACTATCTGAGACAGGTTTTCTAGACTCTCTACAGGTGAATAGCGCAATGTTATGTGAGGGGCTGCCTCGGTTGCCCCTGTGTTAAATGAGGTTGATGGTAGTATATACCGACCTGGTAGGACTGTGGTGAGGTGTCAATGGAAAGTTGGTTGAATGTGAAACATCTAACATGGGGTCTGGCCCATAGTAAGTAAGCAATTTAACACTAGCCATTCTTATTAGACATTATTGGTACTTGGGATAGTGTTATTGAGCAAAGAGTAGAATTGAGGATAACGTATGAGTTTTTCATGGAAATGTCATTGCAGCTAGTCAATTGAAAAGTAAACTTTTCTAAATAGCAAACAAAATGTCCCTGGGAACTATGCTCCTAGGAATACTGAGATACCAGGCAGAAAGATCGATTGTCAGGAGAGGACTCACCCTACTCTCCCAGCAGAGAGCCTAATCTGGTGAAAACGTGGGTAAGAGGGTGCACCTCTACAAAGGTGGGCTGTGAGATGCATCTATTCCCAATAAGGACCTATTTTTTTAAAGGGCCAGGGCTGTTCTAATGTGACCACTGATGAGACTTTTTCAAAGAGCTCTTGGGCTTCTTTCAGTGGAACTGGTCACAGAGGAGAAGTCCCTTGAAGTAGGAATGAATGGTTTCATTTACTTTGTCAGGAACAACATGTATTTGTGTTACATTTTCTGGCTCCATTTCTCTTGATCTCTGGCACATACCGTGCTTCCTGATCTCTGTGCCTCAGGACACTGGCTGGATGGCCAAATATTATAAATGGTCTAATTTTTTATTCAGGTGATTCTCTTTTATATTCCACCCTCCACAAAAGGATGGAAAATATATCAGTCCATGAGATTCAAGTTCTGATATGAATGCCCCTCTCCTTTAAACAAGAGGAAAAGAAAATAGTAATAATGGTCTCCTGAAAACTAAACAATAAACGAAGATCATCAGAATAGAGTTTAAAAGTGACTAAAGTGATATATATGTCCAGGAAACGATAGGACCACATAGTTCTAGAACACCTAACCTGACTTCCTGACCTCATCATGTATTTAAGTTTTTTTCTCCTAACTGGAACAAGGTGGTGGGACAGAGAGGAGAATCACTGGATAGATTCAATTAGTGTCTGCCAATAGCCATTGGATTTTCATTTCTGATCCAGTTTCTCTCTTAGGCTTCTCTTCTGTGCAATCCCTAGCAGTAAACAGTTCCCTAAATTTCCATGTTTTGTCTTCTTCCTCCTCCTCCGTGGGTCAGCTTAGTAAATAAGTACGTATGTTTGTTCATTCTCTCTTTTCTCTTTGAAGCACATGCTTTAAGAGGTAAAGAAGAATAAGACTGAAATTGGTTCCTGTAAAAATCTTCTGGCTTGCTGATATGCATTGTTTCCACAGAGTAGTTTTCTAGTCCTTGTTTAAAATTTATTTTTAGATAACTCTAATAAAACACTGGCCAGTTTGAATTCATTTTCCAGTTTGCAAAAAACACTGATTGACAAACATTGAGAGAGACAAAAATAACATAGGACAGAACAGAATAGAATTTTAGAGCTAGAAAAGGACAAGGACATCATCTCCTCCAATCCTTTCTTCTTATAGACAAAAACGTGCAATTTCAAAGATGTTATGTGCCTCCCCCAAGGTCACACTGCTAGTACCTGGTTGAGCTGGGACATGGACACCTATTTTTCCACTTGTTGACCAGTGTTTTTCCACTCATGAAAAGAATTATAATGCAACAGGCAGGACCAATAGTATACAACTTCTACTTCAGAGAGGGATTTGCCTCAGATGAAGCTTACTTAGCCATTCTAGTTCTGTCCTCTGCCTACTTATTCATCCTTAATTATTATCATTAATTAGTATTTATTGATTCCTCTCTGTTGAGTAAACTGCTTCACTGCGCAAACTGGTATTATAAGCCCTTTTGGAGATAACAAACTAAAAGGGACAAAATGAGAAAGTGTGGCTGTAATTTAAAACCTTGTTCTCCAGAACTTGACCAACATTATTCTTATCTTCTAAAATAGGTCACTTATCATGGCAATCAATTCAACACCAGGGACAAGACTCTGGGAAGGGTGAGAAACTGGCTTCTTTTCCTTTCCCTTTCTTTTCATTATTGCTTCCTTTCCTTTGATCCTTTGCTTCATTACTTCTTTGAAGGATTGATTGACCCATTTATTGATTTATTCAACAAATATTTGCTGAGTGCCTGCTGTATGCCAGTCTGGGGAATACTGGGAAACAGAAAGATAGAAAATACAGAGTCCGTGTCTTCAAGGGGCTTAACACTTAGCATAGGGGAGGGGAGACACATAGAAGGGTGACCAATTAGAACCTATTGGCAATAGCAGTGTTTTCTGTCTTTTTCACAGCATGACATACACAGAAAATGATAATATATGACAAATTGCAGGACACTGGTGCTAATTTAGAATCCTGGATGAGGTTATTCTTGGATAGAGGCAAATGAGTGGTATGTCCTGGCTGTCTTTGCTCCATACAGCCACGCCAGGGGTGACGTGATTAACATCTAGCACTGGCTTGCTGGTTGAGATGCACTGGAATAGTCTTGGGAAAGCAGATATTTTCTTGAACTGAGGAAGTTATAGTAAAAAATAGAGATAAGAAGATTCACCCCAAAAGATATTTGGGAAGTAGAATTGACACTACTTGGTGAGTGGCTGATATTTGGGGAAGAAGTCAAGGATGATTCCTAGGTATCTGACCTGAGCAACTGGGTGGATGATGGTGCCATTTACTGAGATGGGGAATATTGGACAAGGTGTAAAAGGAGGAGGAAGAAACCATGAATACCCTCGAACTAAATATACATTTGGATGAAGTGCAGCCAGTTTCCAGCCAAGATGACTGGGGTCAGAATGTAGAGAATAGGCTGTGGCCAGAGCTGGAGTGGGTCTGGCCTGGTTGAAAATCTGCCGGAGCCTGACAAGTTAAGGAAAAACCAGGTGTTTTGGAGTTTCTGCCTTTGCCTCAGAGTCTTGATGTGACTACTTTTATATGATTAAAGAATAAAGTTTTGAATAAGTAAAAAAAAAAAAGTTTTTGTAAGTTTATAGGGAAGTACGATGAATTTTCTTTTGATGTTGACTATGGTTCCCTGAGACGGAGACTATGAGATATAGGGTTAAATATAGAAGATTTATTAAGGGGTTTTCATATGAGATCATCCTACAGGGAAGTGATGAAAGGAGGAATAGGCAAAGAGAAAAGCAGATGTGAAATGCAGTTGCAACTGAGATGTCAGCCAATGCTGCTTGGCACTCTGGACAGCGCTTCAGAGTACTGGAAACTGAGGCAAGAGGGCCTGGCCCTTTTATCCCCACATTATCTGGTCATTTACTCTGGGCTTCCTGCTGGGAGAGGGCATAACCTTGATGGTGCAATTTCCAGTGAGGGACACAGCTGTGAGCAGGTAGCAACTGATATTCGAAGCAGCTAGGGGAGAGTGGGATGGATAGGCCAGCCCTGAAGAAGGGATGTCTAGATCACTGGAGTATCCACCACTCTAGTAAGTGAAGCTCTCTGGGCACAGTTTACACATGGGTCTGGAGGGTAAGAAAACAAGTCTGGGTTGGAGAGGTGAACTTGGCATCCATTACTGAGTAGAAGATAGTTGAAGTCATGGGTGCAATGCCAGGGAAAAAAGAAGAAAAACTAGAATAGAACCTTGGGCAATATCAAAACTTAATGGGTAAGGTGAAGAGAAGGAGCCTAGGACATGGAGAAAGAGTATCTAAGGATGGGAGTGAGGGAAGAGGGCACATCAATAATGTCCATCTAGCAAGAGGGCCTGGAAAATGTTAGCTGGATTTAACAGCCAAGAGATTAGTTGTGATCTGAAGAAGAGCAGTTTCTGTGGATCTCTGGATTATAGTAGGCGAAGAAAAGAGCGGAAAATGAGAATACATGACATACTGTGTGCAGATAACTCTATTAAGAAGGTTAGCTCTTAAAGGAAGGACATGGGGTGCGGTAAAGGGAGTACACAGCATAGAAGATGTTTTGCCCTGTTTTATTTTCTTTTAAGAAGGGAAGGATTTGAGCATGTGTAAGCGCTGATGGGGGAATAGCTACAGCAGGGTAGCGGGCTGAGAACCTGAAAAGAGATGGGCGTGAGATGAGATGGCTGAAGAGGCAGGTGGGGGTCAGATTCAAAGCACAAATGGAGTGTGAAGCCTCTGAAGATTTTAGCTGCTTAAAACTAGAAAAAACCTAAATTCAGAGAACGTCACTTTTGATAACATAATAAACATTGGGTATATCAACAGATGGAGTTTGATTCAAACTCTGCATAATCAGAGGCAGTGCTGAAAAATACCCACGCACATACAAACTCTCTCTGAAGCCACTGGAAAATATTTAGAAAGTGTGTTTGGCTTAAAGAGGCAGCAATAAGAATGCAACCCATAGTTGCTTCTAAAAGTCGTCCCTCAGCTAGAATAATTCAGTTCATTTTTACAAGGATGCTTTCAGCACCCAGTATGTGTAGGGACAAGAGACATATACTGTGGAAAGAGGAGTGGACTTGTACTTGGGACACAGGGTTCAGCTCTTGATATATAGAGGACATTCAGGGAAAATCCATTTCTTTTGTGGAGCAATTTTTCTCCTCAAAGTCATCATTTCTGGTGTTTGAAAATCTACCTCTATGAATTTGGCAAATGGTCAACTCTCTGGCCCTCTATTTCTTCATCTGTAAAATGCTGTTTGATGATCTCTAGGCCTCCTTTGAGTTGTCATGCTCTGGATTTACAAGATGAGCTCTTTCAGGTGTGACCTGGAAGGAAGAACATTGGCAAACATGAATTGTCCCCAGTTCTCATTATATGAATTGGTACCATTAGATGAGGTTCAGAGGAGTTACGTGACTTGCCAAAGTCCCATAGGCGGACAGTGAGCAACATAGTGGGGAATTGGCTGAATCCCCACCTCCCACCTGTCGAGTCCCCATCCTGGGTATAACGGGGATATCCACAGCAACAAGGTAAACACGGACTGTCTCCCTGAAGGCATTCATTATGTGGTGTTCATGATTTTAAAACATCATTTTTGTTTTAAAACTCAAAATGGCTTGATAAAGAACAGAATAGAAAATTCAAGTAAAAATGAAACTTCAAAGGAATTTTGCGGTTTACAAAATTACATCTGATAAATATTTTCTAATGGCTTCAGAGAAGGTTTGTGTGTGTGTGTATTTTCCAGCACTGGCTCTCAGGTTACAGTCTTGGGTTTAGTTCCCCTCCCCTGCTAGTGCAAATATTTTGGTGCAAAACCTTGCAAGTACTTTCAACCAACTGCAGTATTTTCAGCCCCAGAAGAAAAATAAGTTGTAGAGAAAGAGGGCGTATGAGTTTGACTATTTCATATGGGAAGACCTATAAATCACCAGAGGCTCCAGCCCAATCAATGCTCGCTGAAAAATTCGGACATCAGACAATGCCTCGGTGCTCCAACGGGTAATGACCAAATGTGCACAATGGGGAATAGATCGATTTTTTGATGAGTCCTATTAGCATAACCATACAGCATGAAACAGTGTTATTATTTGGGACAGGACTGGGCACAAGCAAATGATGCTCAGCACTATTAATAGTATATCTCCTCGAGATGATAGAATTATAGTCTCCAATGTGGGGTTCTCACACTGGATGAAGGTCAGCAAGACTATTCAGGTGCTGGAGGGAAAACATTAAGAGCTTTGTATTTACATATTTTTACTTCATTCTTTTAACTTTTTAATGTTTTCTAAAGTGTATAATATATAAATATAATTGTATGTGGGGAATTTACCAAAATGTACATATATTAGGGGTATATGCTCAAATTTATTTTGTTAATGTGGTGCATTGTCATAAAGATTTAGAGACAAATCTCTGGAATACCTTTCTGTATTTTGACAGTAAGTAGTGGAACCACAATCTTTTGTCCCTTACTAATGGTTAAGATCAAAAGTTGTTAGACTCTGAACCACGAAAACTGATTTTTTACTTCAGCAACGAGAGCTGGAAAATGGCAAAGACAGGCATTTGTAATTATTTATTTTCTTGTCTCTATATAATAGGCTCCTTGTGAATGGACATTTCCATACCAGGTCCTTGGAAAAACCATCACTCGGTGGATACGTTAATGTGACAGGCACTGCAAACTGAGGAATGTTATTGCATTTTCAATTAGAATTACAGAGAAGCAAGAAAAGGAATCAAAGAAATTGGAAAACAGATTTGGCTAGTGCAAGCAATATTTCTTTACCAGGTGTACTTAGTATTTGTTTAGTACCTTTTATTTTAGCATTGTGCTTTTTTCCCCTAGTAGGGAGTTATTTACCTATTTTAACTAGTAAGCTGATACTTATTTTTTTTTATCTAACACCTTAAAGTTTATAGAACACTTTTATGATTTTTCCATCCTCACAAACACCCTCTTATATAAATAGGGTCAGTTTAGAATCCCCACATTGCGGGTATGGAAACTGAGTCTTAGAGCAATTAAGGACCTCATTTAAAATTAAACCTAGGTCCTTAGGGCCCTTGACTGGGTGTTTTCCAATGTATCGTACTGCAAGGAAAGAGCAGTACAGGGTGATTAAGAAGTGCTCTCTTGTGAGACAAAAAATAAATACCTCAAATTGCATCCCATAGCCCATCCCATCTCTTTCCTTTGCCCTTCTTGTGTGTCGTCTTTCTTTTGATATAGAAAGACAATATTATAGTTTAAAGAGATCCAGAACAACTTGACAATTTTTATCCAACCCAATCATATCTAGCCACAGCAAACCTGAGAGGAAATATTAAGCACATTAGGAAGATAAAACAAGAGGGGGGCTGCTGACAGAGGAGGAGAGCCTGGGGCGAGGAAGGGGCCTGATTCAGTTAAAGAGATTATTGTGAAGATGAAGGAAGGTACTTCTTATTTGCAGCAGTAGAACTTTCGTCACAACTAATAATCAGCCTCTTCGTGCCTGTTTCTTTTCTTCCATGTCTACTAAACCGATAGGCACTGAGTTCTCAGCAGGAAAGAGGCCCAGTGAAGTATAGCCAAGAAATGGTCTTTGATCTTCAAGACCTCAGCATTAAGTTGGGGAGATAAAACTTGTAAAATGTGAAGCAGGCCGAAAACCAACAAAGGCAAAAGAGAGTAGTGGAGGAAAAGTAAGTTTGGAGTTAATATATGTGGTTTCAAACAGTTCTAGTTATGCTATATACTAGTTGAGTGGTTGAGCGTAAGTCCTTCTGCTCCTTGGGTCTGAGTATGTCTTTAGGTTAAAGGAACAGATTGAATTGGGGTCTCCAGAATCTATTTTAGTTCCAAACTTTTATGATTTATTCTTTAATCAGCCTAAATAATTATACATGTGAAAAGACTGAGAAAATGTGAGAGAGTATGTTTGATTCCCAGGAGAAGGTTTGTAAAATGCTGGTGTGTTTCACGTGTCACTTCCTATGTACATGGCGATGACTCTGTAGGGAAGACTTTGAGGATGTTTACACTTGAGAATAGGCTGGAACTAGTAAGAATTTGAGGAACCAGGGATGGAATTGTGCTGATCCCTGGCTGAATTTTTACCAGTCCTTAACAAAATGAGGAAATTAAGAAACTAAAAAAATTTTATTTAAATTTTGATAATATTCTGAGATTATTGCCAACCTACATTGGTGCTAAAATACTCTTTTCTTTATAAAATGATGGTGAGAGTAATAAATACACATACACACACACACATAATTATTCTTTCCTAGAAAATAAAAAAGACACATCTTTCTCGCCCCTCCCCCATCTTCAGATTGCTGAGCCCCCTGTTCTTAGGCTGCTAACCACTTCCTACTGAACTTCCTTCAGTGGCTTTTTGTTGACAGAATAAAGGCCAAGCCCTTATCCCGCTGTGTTGGCTTCCCTCAAGCTACTGTAACAAAGTACCACAAACTAGCTGGCTTAAACAACAGAAATGTATTCTCGCACAGTTCTGGAGGTTAGAGGTCTGAAACCAAGGTCCATCCATCCTCTCTCTGAAGGCTCTAGGGGAGGATCCTTCCTTCCCTCTTCCTAACCTCTGGTGGTTGCTGTCAATTCTTGGCATACCTTGGCCTGTGGCAGCATCACTCCAATCTCTGCCTCTGTTTTCACATGGCCCTCTCTGTGTGTGTCTGTCTTCACTGACATTTTTCCTGTGTGTTCAAAATTCCCTGTTCTTATAAGGACACCAGTCACTGGATTATGCCCAATCCAGTATGCCCTCATCTTAACTAATTGCATCTGTGAAGACCCTATTTCCAAATAAATTCACATTCTGAAGTTCTGGGTGGACATGAATTTTGGGGGACACTATTCAACCCACTATATCTGGCATTAAAGACTCTTCACAAGTTTGTTGTTCACAATCTCTTAGCCCTCATCCTCCAACCACTTTATTGCATTCATGCTATCTTTTTGCCACCTGTGGTTGCTTCAGTATGGATGCTGGATTTCAGGTTCCAAATTTGGTGCTCTCTGAATACAGCAAATATTGAGATAACACATGTATTTTAGCAAAAGTATAGTCATGAAAGTTACTCAGGTTTTTCAGAGAATTGGAAGAGAGACATATCTATTGTTTGATTAGGTTAGTGGCACAAATTGGTGAATAAAGTGAAATTAAAGGATATACCTTTTTTTCTGAAAAAAATAAAAAGGAAAGAAAGAGACCCTGTGGTCCAATAACTCCTTTTTCTAATAATTGAGTCTAAAGGGAAAAGGCAGAGAAGTAGAAAATAATTTGTGCGCAAAGATGTTCCTTGGGGATTATTTTCAATAGCAAAAAATCGAGAATGAAAGAAATTGTCCGTGGTGGGGAATGTTTAAATAAATTAGAGTATATACATTTCTGAACCCATTAAAATTTACGCTTTCAAAATTTTGTTTTTAAAAAATATGCTAACAGTGGGAAAACACTTAAAGTCTCACACAAAACAACTGGAAGTGAAATTATATACAGTCTGATGCTAATCATTTAAAGCAGTGGTTCTCACCTGGGGGTGGTTTTGTCTCCAGAGCACATTTGTGATGTCTGGAGACACTTCTGGTTATTACAGCTGGGAGGGAAGGGGGGCATCCTTCTGACATCTACTGGATACAGGCCAGGGATGCTGCTAAACATCTTATAGTGTGCATGACAACGCCCCATGACAAAAAAATTATCCAGCCAAATTGCCAATTTTGCCATGGTTGAGAATCCTTGCTTTAAAACATAACAACTGCTTTATCTTTACATTTCTGTCTCTTGTCTTTCAAATAGAAATGATAATATCCACTTCATAGGATTGTGGTGAGAGTTAAGTTAGGTAATATAAGTAAAGCACTTAAAACGGTGACTGGAGCATAATAAATTATTCAGTAAGTATTTGTTATTGTTAGCTGTCATCTGTGCAAAGACAGAGAGGAAATGCACCAGCATATTATAGTGATAACATTATAGGTACTGTCAGTACCTCCAGCCAAAGACCATTGGGATCATATCTGTACTTGAACAAGTCACAGCCAGGGATGACACAAACCCTGAGATTTCAGCAAGAACATGTTAGAAAGGACTCATTATAGGGTTTGGGTTTGCTCGGGTGGCTTGTGGGAGGGTCTAAGGAAGCAAGGGGTTCACTCTAGATCCAATGCTGTCAGAAAGTGGGGGAAGTTCTGTGCTTGGGCATCTTAAGAAATCTTATTTTTCAGGAGGGCACACTACAGTGAGGATAGAGCTGTAATTGATAAAGCTGATAATTGGTAGTCACACATTTTGGCTGAGAGAAGGAGTGTTTGATATTTTGTGGGAGGCACAGTGACCTTGTAATCCTCTGTGCTTAGACAAAACTATGAAGTGGTCTTGCTTTGTCTCATTTTATCATGGTCTCAGAATACTCATGTCTGAGGTTGGTATCTTGTAAGATGTTTTATATCCAACAGAAGATGAACATGGCCAGCTCTGAGTAGCAGGCCAGCTTCTGAATGTCAGAGGCCGCTTTATTTCTTTCTCAGTGCTTTTAATTTTCTTAACACTTTTAGAATATTTTCTGATCTTTCTACTTTGAACTTGTATTCCTTTTGTAATTAGAACAAATACATGTTAATTAAAGGATAATAAAAGGCATGCTCATGGAAAAAGGAGTCAGGTCTGCAGTATTGTAGAATGAAATCTACTGTAAAATAGGCATAAGGAGACAACTGTGAATACTTTGCACTCTTCCCAATAATATTTCATGACCCTTGCTATTGAGGAGCTTGGAAAAAAAAGAAAGAATATAGCTATTTTTTGATGCCCCACTCCCTAGGTGGCTCTCTTCACGTAATGTAGAAGTTGTAGGGAAAGGTTCTTTGCGGTAATGGCTTTTTAAATGAATTACACATACAGAAATTGAGTTGCTTCTTCAAAAGAGGATATCAAATTTAGAAGACATTATGTATCAATCAATTGAATCTTGATTTATAGAGAACAAAATTTGATTTGTCTTTATTCTTTTAAAGAAAAGAGAAAAAAATGTGGCGCATGTGAAAGAAAATATGAATGTCTTTGGGATCTTACATTCAATAACAAGCAAAGAAAAAACCCGAAAAATTGGATTTTCTCTCTTTCAAATTTTCCAGTAATATTCAGGACAAATAAATTAAATTAAGCATATTTTATGTAACAACCAAAAGCAAGCATCTTTAAGAACATTGTTAAAATATGCATGAATTCTCTTTATATTCTGAATCCTTCTGAGATTGGGTTTGGGGAGGTCTATTGATCTTTGAGTGTATTTTTAGTTACTTTTAAATCTTTTTTGAATTTTAAATGTTAAAAATAATTTTTCCTTATTATAATAATTTTAAACAATACAAAAGGGTATACGTGAATAGTAAAATCTTTTTCTTTTCTAATTCTAATCCCCAGAAGAATGGCCTTCCAATTCTAATCTAATTCTGAGTTTGTTACAGGTTTTATTGATTTTTTTCCCTGTTTTTAATTGGTTTGAATACATTTACTTTCATACCTGAAATATTGATCTTCAGTTTGACATGATGAGACTGTATGTTCCATCAGGCAGGGACCATGCCTACTTTTTCTCCCCACTGGGTCATCTCCAGTACCCAGGACTAGATGCACTGGTTCAGAGGTTTGGATGAGAGGCCACTTCCAAGAGAACTGCAGGAATTCCTTATCTCACTGACTGCTTTTGTATAAACCCAATGAATTAGAAAAGAACATTTTTATTCTCCCTTTCTACATCTCCTATATCCTTTCACAGAGACTTTGCAATTTAACTTCATAGCTTCCTTCCAAATTCCCCCTTTTTTTTGGTTCTGCCACTGCTCTATTTCATTTACTCATCACATTTAGTCTCAACTCTTAAAGTAGCTCAGCTTTTGAAATAGTCTCCCTCACTAATCTCTTCTCCTCTATCCATTCCCACATTTTTCTTCTAAGTTATCTTTCTAAAACATAGATCTGGATCCTTTCTCTTTCCAAAACTGTAGATGACTCTCATTGCTTCCAAGATGTAGTCCTCACTTTGTAGCACAGACTTCAAAGCTCTTCATATACTCTCAACCTCTTCTCCTGGTCCTACTTACCCTCACTCACTGTTCCACACCCTTACCCTCATAATCAGCCATTCAACCACTAGTTTTTGTGTGCCTACTATGCTGCCTGATTATGTACCATTTCCACTCCATTTCCCATATTCACCATATGCTTGTATTTACTTATTTTGTTCCCTTTTCAGAATTTCCTTCTCTCCCTTCTCCATCAGGAAGAATCTGTGTTCTTTAAGGCCCAAAGGTCCTCTCTAAACAAAACTTCCAGAGCCCTCCAGATTGACCTCTGCTCTTTTCTCTTTGTACTGATAGTATTTTGCTTACACTCCCAGTATATGCTCTCACTTTGTTTTGAAGGTGTGGGGTACATAGATCTTCCTTATGCCCTTTTCATCCCCTCCACCCCTCTTGCCCAAGAAAACTTCCTGAATGTAAGAAATTCTTTCATTCCTCCATTCGTCTATGTTTTTCTCGTGCCGTGGAGAAAATACCTGATACCCGGAAAGCTCTCTGTACAACTGGAGGAGGCTTTTGTACAAGAAGACGATGACAGGTTGTTCTTCGTGGGTGGGATGTGCTTAGAGGATGTGCAAGAGACAGTGAAGGTCTGAGATGAAAGAGTTAAACAACTTCAGCAACTGAGGTAAAAGGACTTTACCTAATCTATTAGGCATACTGTAGAGGCAAACTGTATTTTCTATGGCTGGAGTACAGAGAGGGAGGAAGAGAGGAAATCAGAGTGCAAAGCACTGAATAGGTTCTGTGATATTGTTGGAGTGTTGTGGCCAATGTGAATGGTCTTTTGAACACTCCTTTCCGTAGGTCAATGAGCCTCACCTTTGAAGAATGGGGTAGACCCAGGTATTAAGGCATCCTTGGAGAGCTAGGAGTAGTGTGGTCTCACTTTAGCTCATAGATTTTTCATAATGAACAAGTTCTGTTCTGGATTTATTGTGATGGTCTGAAATTAACACTCTTCCTGAATATCGTTATTTAGGAAGCTGAAATAGATGATCTGAAGAGTCCCTTCCAATTCTGAAATTCTGCAATTATCAGAGGCTGTTCACACTTATAACTATTGAGAGTTACTCAAAACTTTAGGTTAAGATACTCTTGCCCTCATTACTTGGAATGATTTTGAGGTGAAAGGTCACATTCAAATAAGAACCATCATAGTAATCATAATCCCTGACATTTGTGTCAGATTTTTTGTTAAGCCTCATATAATGTTGTTTTGAAGCTATGAGTCTAGAGTTATTCATTTTTATTTTCTTCTCATTTATTTTTGCCAAGGTACTCTGATTTTCTGTGATGGTTACAATAGCTTAACATTTACAAATGGTTGCATGTGGATTTTTTAATTTGGTGATGGAATATGTTTCTAAACTGAATAATCATATGGTATTTGAAACAAGTCACATGAAAGGTAAAATTACTAAATACCAAAGAATAGTTCTTCTCATTCTTTTTAGCTTTCTTAAAGCTTTTGAAAAGTAAAAGACTTTTTTGGTTATTTTCAGTAGATAAAACTTACTATATGCCTCTATATTCTGAGTTCTGGGGAGGGGGCAGTTATAAGAATATAGAAAGAAGTAAAAACATTCAAATAACTATTTTTCTCAAAATTGCTTCAAAACGTTAATGGATTATTTTTTCTATTCTTATTGTAACACCGTAAACACTTGTCTGTGAATATATTTCAACCTAAATAGACTCAGTTACACGTGTCCCAGAAACATTGCAAATCCTTAGTAGTTTTCTTCATCTAATGTCATTTATACAATTGGTTTTATATGAGACATAAAAGTGGGGTTTTTGTTTTTTAATTGCTTAGGAGCTATTGAAGAAATTAAGCAAGATGATTCAGTTGTGCTGAGCAGGTGTTTCTGGTATCCTGCTAAATAATATGTTTTCTTAATTAACATAAGCAACTATTGTTGGCTTTTTGGCACTGAATAAATTCCATGTTAATATTAAGTCTGGAAATATGTTAGCTATTCTTAGCATTTCATTTGGCAAGATGACGTATAGCTTCAAAATCAGGAAACCTGGCTTCAGATTTGCTTTTGGCCACTTACGGTCTGTCCTTAGGCAATTTACTTCCTCTCCAGGTTGACTCACAGTGTAATAGTTTTGTCAGCCTATTATGTACTCCCACAATGCTATACTATTTTATTATAGCACTTTTCACACTTTTGATTCATATATTTAATTGAGTAATTATTTCCTGACTGCAGATTTTCTCTAGAATGTAAGTTTCTTGAGGGACTGAGTAGATTTTCTCCAACTTGGAAGCCATGGGTAGCAAGCTTGACTCTGGACATTATCTGTGCCTCTACTTACAGTTAGGTGCCATTGAAAGATATTCTCCGAGGCAAATTTCATGTCACTAGGGATAATCATAGGAAATATATTTAGGTTAGCCTTATATTCTGCATGTGACCAAATTTCATGTATTATTTTGACTTGTTTTGGTTCAAAGATGATTTGACTTACCCCCAAAATAGCCAGTTCTAGGAGCTATTTTTCTGGAAAAATTCAACAAAATGGAGGTATCCAATGGCTATCTCACATTGGACCTTCCTTCGTCAGAGACAACTATTTCACCAGAGTGGTGGGGTATTTTGCTGATTTTCAAAATGTTTTTAATTTCCTTGATTTAAATGTCAGGGGCATTTTACTTATCTCCTTGTATTTAATGAATCATGAAACAAACACGGTTGTCAGATGGACCTACAATATTGGGAAAGAGTAGCTTTATTTATAAACACTCATATTACTCATATGCAAAAAGATGGAGACTTTCAAGGTGACCACAAGGAGAGGTTGGATTCATTATTCAGTTTTTACCTTTTCCTTGTCATCCATCATATTCTCTATCTCACTGCAGAATGTCAGGGCTAGGAAGGACCTTTCAGGTCCCCTGCTCCTACTTCTCCTACATTCTCATTGTACAAATAAGGGATAGTGAGTTTCCTAAGGACGAACCAGTGTTAGAGATAGGACTACAACTAGCAGCCAGACTCCAAAGTCCCACATCCTCTGACCTCTGCCTATCAGCCTGACTTTACTTTCCACTCCTTTTATCCTCTCTCACTTCACTCTAACCACACGGGTCTTCTTGTGTCTCAACACTTCAGGCTCACTCCTGCCCCAGGGATGATGACACTTGACATTTGTGTCTGTCTCATATGCTCTGTCCCAGATGTTTGCATGGCTTCTGACTATTTTACCAAATCTTAATACCACCCCATCCCAGTCTATTCACTTAGACTTCTTCAGTTTCCTGCTTTGTACTTATTATCAGAAAGTATAATGCTTACTTATTTGTTCTTTACTAATTATTATTTGTCTCCACCACTGGAATGTAATTTCATAAGCATAGATAATCTTGTTCATCTTTCACTATCATTTCTAGAACAGAACTTAGCATAATATAAATGTCCAGCCAATAATTATTAAATGAACAAATGAGTGAGGGAATGAACTCCATTCTTACAGTCTAGTGCATAGTGGTCAAGTGCATGGGCTTGAAATGGACCTGATAGCTTGGCCACTTCCCTGAGTGCATCCTTGGCTAGGCAATTAACCTACCTTACCTAACCTTCTAAGCTGCAACTTTTTCAGCTGCAAAATGGATATAAAATGAACATGTATCTTGAAGGTTTGGGGAAGGTTAAAATGATATGATGCCTATAAAGCATTTGCTCCAAAGCCTGTGACATAATAAGTATTTAATTAAGCTTTAACCATTAATATTAGTCTGTCAGCCATCCTCAGGTTATTTGCAGAAGAGACTGTGTCAGTTAAAGCTCATTGTGAGAGTGACATTAGCAAAGTGGTGGAATAGGAGTTTTCTACCATTTCCTCCCATAAAGAACAACAATTTTGACACTCACCCACGAATGACAGTGCCTTTGGGGAAGTCTGAGAATCCAGCAGAGAAGTTTCAGCCACTATTGGAGCAAAAACAATCCAAGATTAGATACACTGAAGAGGGTAAGAGGAACAGTTTCACTTCACCGGCATTACCCAGCCTTCAGGGAGACACAGCTTAGTGCCAAGAGAAACTTTCTTGGCCTGTGATTTCTCCCACGGGTGAAAGTGAGACCATGTGAGTGAGCGCCTGGCTTCCCAGCTGTGTGAGACGCTGCTAAAGAGGCTCACTTCATTCTCGCTCCATCCAGAATAGTGAGGTGTGCTGCATGATTGGTGCGTGGGGAGGGGCTGCGAGAACAGCAGCCAGGGCTCTGGAAGGCGTCAAAGGGATGTAGATCCTACTAAAAACTTTGTGGACGCCATCAGGAAGCCTGCCCATGAGCTGCTGGGGACACCTCACCTGCAGATTCCCCCAGTTAGAGCACAGGAACCCACTAGCTCTACATGCCTCACCCACACAACCCCGATCCCTGTGTGTGCCCCCAAGGATGGCAAGTGTGAGCCTTTCCAGAAGACTAGTCAGCACCGGCAGAAAGTCAACTTGACTCTGTGAGATTGAGAGAAAGCACGCTAGCCTGATCGTTCGGCACTACCCCAGGGAAAAGCAAACAGGTAGCTGTTAGCACCCAGCCTGGCTTTGCAAGCTAGAGAGAAGGCAATTCTTTGCAAGCTTAAGAATTCCCACCTAAGAGGGAAGAAGAACTGTGGAACAGGTGTATCCATAGAGGAGGTCTGAGAAAATCTCAGAATCCCTAGCAGGGCTGACAGAAGATATTTCTATACTGAAGCCTACATTAAGAAAGAGAAAGACCTCAAATAAACAACCTAACTTTACACCTCAGGGAACTAGAAAAAGAAGAACAAACTAAGTCCAAAGTTAGCAGAAGGAAGGAGGTGACAAAGATCAGAGCAGAAATAAATGAAATAGAGAACTGAAAAACAATAGAAAAGCTCAGTAAAACTAAGACTTTGTTTTTTGAAAAGATAAATAAAATTGACAAACTTTTAGCTAGTCTTACCAAGAAAAAAAGAAAGAGGACTCCAGTAAATAAAATTATAAATGAAAGAGGAGACATTACAACGGACACCATAGAAATACAAAGGATCATAAGAGACTACTATGAACAATTATATGCCAACTAATTGGATAACCTAGAAGAGGTGGATAAATTCCTTAAATCATACAACCTACCAAGACTGAAGCATGAAGAAATAGGAAATATGAACAGATCAATAATGTGTAAGGAAATAGAATCAGTAAGAAAAAAACCTCCCAACAAAGAAAAGCCTAGGACCAGATGGCTTCACTTGTGAATTCTACCAAACATTTGAAGAATTAATGCCAATCCTTCTCAAACTCTTCTAAAAAATTGAAGAGGAGTGAACACTCCCCTACTCATTTTATGAGACCAGCATTACCCTGATACCAAAGCCAGATAAGGACACTACAAGAAAAAAAAACAAAAAACTGGGAACTACAGACCAATATCCCAGAGGAATATAGATGTAAAAATTCTCAACAAAATACTAGCAGGCCAAATTCAACGGCATATTAAAAGGATCATATACCATGATCAAGTGGGATTTATCCCCAAGGATGGTTCAACATATATAAATTAATAAATATGATACACCACATTAATAGAATGGAAGAGAAATATCAAATGATCATCTCAATAGATGCAGAAAAAGTATTTGAAAAAATTCAACATCCTTTCATGATAAAAACTCAACAAATTGGGTACAAAAGAAATGTACCTCAACATAATGATGGCCATATATGACAAGCCCACAGCTAAATCATTCTCAAAGATAAAAGGTTGAAAGCTTTTCCTCTAAGATCAGGAACAAGACAAGGATGCCCACTCTCACCACTCTTATTCAACACAGTACTGGAAGTCCTAGCCAGAGCAAGAAAAAGGCAAGAAAAAGCAATAAAAGGCATCCAAATCAGAAGGGAAGAAGTAAAATTGATGACATCATCTTATATATAGAAAATCCTAAAGACTCCACCAAAAAACTGTTAGAACTGATAAAGGAATTCACTAAAGGTGCAGGGTACAAAATCAATATACAAAAATCAGTTGCATTCTACACACTAACAATGAATTATCTGAAAAAGAAATGAAGAAAATCACATTTATAATAGCATCAATACTATAAAATACTTAGGAATAAATTTAGCCGAGGAGGTGAGAGATCTGTACACTGAAAACTATAAGACATTGATGAAAGAAATTGAAGACATAAATAAATGGAAAGATATCCCATGTTAATGATTTGGAAGAATTAATATTATTAAAAAGTCCATACTTCCTACGGCCATCCTGTAGTGTCAATGCAATCCCTATCAAAATTCCAGTGGCATTTTTTGCAGAAAAAAACAGCCCTAAAATTCATATAAAACCACAAAAGCTCCTGAATAGCTAAAGCAATCCTGAGAAAGAATAATAAAGCTCGAGGTATAACACTTCCTGATCTCAGACTTTATTACAAAGCAATAGTAATCAAAACAGTATGGTACTGTCATAAAAACAGTCACATAGACCAATGGAGCAGAATCAGGAGCACAGAAATATCCTCATGCATATATGGTCAACTAATCTTTGACAAGGGAGCCAAGGATACTCAATGGAGAAAAGACAGTCTCTTCAATAAGTGGTGTTGGGAAAAGGGGATATTCACATGCAAATGACCAAAATTGGACCCCTCTCTTACACCGCTCACAAAAATTAACCAGAAATGGATTAAAGACTTAAAGGTAAGACTTGAAACCATAAAACTCTTAGAAGAAAATGTAGGGAAAAAGGTCCTTGACATTGGTATTGATGATGACTTTTTAGATATGATACCAAAAGACAAGCAACAAAAGCAAAAATAAATGTGTGACTACATCAAACTAAAAAGCTGTACAGCCAAAGAAACCATCAACAAAATGAAAAGGCAATCTACAGAATGGGAGAAAATATTTGCAAACCATATATCTGATAAAGGGTTAATATCCAAAATATATAGAGAACTCATACAAGTCAATAGCAAAAAAATCCCAAGGAATCTGATTTAAAAATAGGCAAAGGACCTGAATAGACTTTTTCCAAAGAAGACATACAAATGGCCAACAAGTACATGAACAGGTGCTAATCATCAGGAAAATGCAAATCAAAACCAAAATGAGATACTACTTCGCACCTGTTGGAATGGCTATCACCAAGAAAATAAGAGATAACAAGTGCTAGTGAGGATGTGGAGAAAAGGGAACCTTTGTGCACTGTTGGTGGGAATGTAATTGGTACAGCCACCATGGAAAACAGTATGGAAGTTCCTCAAAAAATTAAAAATAGAACTAGTTTCCCTTTATCTACAGTTTTGCTTTCTGTGGTTTCAGTTACCTGTGGTCAGCCACGGTCCAAAAATATTAAATGGAAAATTCCAGAAATAAACAATTCATAAGTTTTAAATTGTGTACCGTTCTGAATGGTATGATGAAATCTTGCACTGGCCTGCTCTGTCCCACCTGGGATGTGAATCATCCCTTTGTGCAGCATATCCACACTGTATACGTTAGTCACTTAGTAGCCGTCTTGGTTATCAGATTGACTGTCATGGCATCACTGTGCTTGTTTTCAAGTAGCCCTGTTTTACCTAGTAATGGCCCCAAAGAGTAGTGATGCTGGCAATTCAGATATGCCAAAGAGAAGCTGTAAAGTGCTTCCTTTAAATGAAAAGGTAAAAGTTCTCCTCTTAATAAGGAAAGAAAAACATCATATGCTGAGCTTGTTATGATCTATGGTCACTTTTATTACAGTATATTGTTATAATTTTTCTATTTTATTATTATTGTTGTTAATCTCTTACCATGCCTAATTTATAAATTAAACTTTATCCTAGATATGTACATACAGGAAAAAACATAGTATATATAGGGTTTGGTACTATCCGTAGTTTCAGGTACCCACTGGGGGTCTTGGAATGTATCCCCTGCAGATAAGGGGGGACCAATGTATCTTATGGTTCAGCAGTCCCACTTCTAGGTATATATCCAAAAGAAATGAAATCACTATGTTGAAGAGATATCTACACCCTCATATTCATTTCAGCAGTATTCATAATAGTCCAGACATGGAAACAACCTTGTGTCCATCAAAAGATGCAAGGATAAAAAATATGTAGTATATGTACACAATGGAATATTATTCAGCCATAAAAAGAATGAAATTCTGCCATTTGAGACAACATAGATGAACCTTGAGAGCATTATGCTAAGTGAAATAAGTCAGAGAAAGACAAATACCGTGTGATATTACTTATATATGGAATCGAATAAAAAAGCCAAACTCATAGATATGGAGAACAGATTGGTGGTTTCCAGGGACTAGGGGGTAGAGTAAATGGGGAGATGTTGATCAAAGGGTACAAATTTCCAGTTATAAGAGGAGTAAGTTCTGGGGATCTAATGTTCAGCATGGCAGCTGTAGTTAACAAATCTGTATTGTATACTTGAAAGTTTCTAAGAGAGTAGATTCTTTTTTGTGTGTGTGAGGAAGCCTAGCCCTGAATGGACCTCCATTGCCAATCCTCCTCTTTTTTGCTGAGGAAGCTTGGCTGTGGTCTAACATCCATGCCCATCCGCCTCTACTTTATACAGGATGCTGCCACAGCATGGCTTGAGAAGTGGTGCTTCGGTCTGCGCCGTCCACGCCCGGGATCCGAACCTGTGAACCCCAGGCCACCGAAGAGGAGCGCGTGAACTTAGCCGCTACACCGAGAGTAGATTCTTTAAAGTTCTCACTACACATGCACACACCCATACACAAAAGATAAGTCTTGTTTGAAAGTAACAGAATCTGATCCCATCTCTTTGGAAAGCTCAGAGAATTAAGGAAAAGCTAAGAACCAAGCTAAAAAACAAAAGGGAATTTGAATGAAACCACGATCTAGGCACCAGGAAATTCAGGGCACTACCATTGGGGAGCATCATCTCTCTCTCTCTCTCTCTTTTATTTCCCTGTCCTTCTACGACACCTACGATTTCAAGTTCAAGTTTCAGTGAGTGTGTCTCTGGTGATATCTCCAGTGACTAGGTCTTCATCATCTGGGACTCAGTGGGTCCCCAAACCAAATCACTAACTCATATTAGAGTGTTGCAGAGTGCAGAGCCCCATTAAGTCAGCAGCTGGCACAGTACAAAGTATCTGACATCTGCATTTTGGGAAAGCAGTTGAGGATTTCTTTTCCTTGGTGAGCAGCAAGCCAAGACAATGACCTGGCTTGTTTGGCAGCGAGCTCACATCCCCAGAGCTGTGTCGGCGAGAAACCTCTTTAACGATCTTTGTGTGCGTAGCACTGAACTATGCAGGAAAAGAGTTGCCTCAAATCAATACTCAAGCACATTTAATATCCAGCTAGTTGACAAACTGAATAACTCATGAAAAAGTTGTAAAATGTGTGTTTTCAACTTGGAACAGCTTTAAAAAATTAAACAGCAGTTTGAGTCTTCCCTTTTCAAAAAATTGACTGTCAGTTGTTTTGTAAAAGAGAAGCTCTTGATTGGGTTTGTTATAAATAAATAATATTTATTGAGCATAGTAGTGGAAATTTGTCATTATTTTTGACTGTTCAACATCTGAACTTTCTTCCCATGGGTGGAAAACTCCTCTCTCTATGATTTAAGATGGACATCACAACCTTTCTCTGATTACAGAAGCTGAAAATGTGGGCTATTTGCTTTCCCCCACCCTTACAATATGGTGGGCATCTTGGCAACAGTGTGCCAGTTGGTTGTGCCTGCCCCAGACTTGGACTCTGATCTAATGACATGGTGAAGAGGGACCCCAGGGAAGTTTGGTGGGGGCAGGGCTCCTGTTGTGTTTATTGGGTTCTTGGGGCAGCAGTGTCAGCACCCAATGTTAACTGCTACTACTGTCCTGAGCATTAAACATGGTGGTGGTGCAACCTGCCATGTCTCGTGCTTGGGGACAGTAGTAGCAGAATGTCCTCACCACATAACTGTGTGACTAGATTTGGGTAATATACTTGGTCCTAAGCCCCTGGCAGTTTTCAAATCTTCCCAGTAATTCTTTAACTAAAACCCTTTGATCACATTCTTTTTGTGCTTAAATCAGCTGGAATTGGTTTCTGTTGCCTGCAACTAAAAATCCTGGCTGACACAAGGCATTTTTACATGTTTTTTATTGCTTAATCTTTCCCATACGCCAGTGGCTTTTGTTCATTTATTCATTTACTCACGAATTAGTCTGTTATTTAATTCATTTATTCAAAATATATTTGTCGAAAGGCTGGTCCTTGCCAGGCATTGTCCTCGGGGCTGGGCTATTTTGTTTGACAAGATGGGAGAGGTTACTGTCCTCACGGAACTTCATTTCTGTGAGAGGAGGCTGATGCTAAACAAGTCAACAAATGAATAATGTCAGCCAGCAATTAATGCTATGGAAGAAACTTAAAAGAATAATAAGTTAGAGAGTGATGAGTGTGGGCTCAGGGAAAACTGTTCTGAGGAGTCCTGTTTGACTTGAACCTTAAGAAGGAGGCTGCCAGGAAAGGATTCAGGTGAAGAACATTCCAGGCACAGGAAGAGCAAGTGCAAGTCAGCTTAGCACAAGGATAAGAGAGAGAACTAATGTGGCCAACACTTGGCTAAATTCATCCATCTAGGAAGTGCTGGAGCCAAGGTATGAATGCAGGTAATGTCTTACCAAGGTCTATTTTCTCAAAAGCTATAATTTGGAAAATAAAGAAGCAGAACCAGGGAAGCCAAAAGGTGAAACTGATTTATACTAAAAGAGGCAGGAGGATACTTCATGGGGAAAAGCATGGATCTGTAAAAGAAGAGGAGGGAGAAAGGAAAAGCGTAGTCCAGTAAGGAATGAGTTTTGGAGAAGAGTCTTTGGGGACTCTGGAGCACTTGAAATGAGATATTTGAGGTGGCTGTTGTGCTGGGATGAGCAGTCTTGGGGAAAATGAATGTGCAGGTCACTGGGGATCAGCTTTGATGAGAAAGATGCAGTTTCTGCCCTCATGGGTCTTACAATTTGGTGGGGAAGATGGACAGTAAGTCAATAAGTAACCAGCAGTTATCTAATTACAAACGTAATACGAACCCCGAGCAAAGTGTTATTCCACTGTATCATAAGGGGATTGAAACTTGTCTGGGAGTGGGCATGATCAGGGAAGGATTCCCTGAGAAAGTGGCATTTAACTGCTGAGAATACAGAAAGGAGTTGAGAAGACTGCAAGCTGAGGTTCACAAGTTTAATGACTTACCCTTAGCCCCAAAGCATGTTAATGGCCAAGTCAGGATTTGAACCCAGCTCTCCTTTACTCCAGGTCCAGTGCTCTTTCTTTGGACCACAGTGATGAGAACTGTCTCTGCTCACAAACACACACATCTGCATAGTCAGACACTCAAGGGCTGCATTCTTTGTTGCCTTCTTGGCCTGTAGGGTGCTTTCAACAGGGGAAGCAGTGATTGCTAATGACGTTCTTGATGCCTGTGATACTTAGATCACTTTATCAATCAAATGTGGCATTTGGTGGTGGCCCTGCCACCTGTCTCTTTCCATCAGTGTCAGAGAGTATTTCACTGCAGGCCACAGGTGCCAGCTGTCAGCCTGAAATAAACTGGGGTCTACCCCAGGATAAATGAGCTTAGGAAATCGCTTCAGATTGAATTTCTCATCTGACAGCCCCTTCTGAATTTGGGAATCAAAAAGGAAAAATAAACAAATTATACATGAGTAAACAAACATGTGGCTGTGTATGAGGCATCAGACTGGCTGTTCCTGGGGCTTCATTAATCACTCTGCCTTTTTCTTCTCTGTGGGTCTGGGTATCATGTATGGTCTATTGAAATATACATGAATTTAATAGGCATTTACTTAATTGGGCCACTAACCAAAGTGCTGATACTACGACAATGACTTTTTCCCATAAGGCAGTAGCCGTTCCCTGTGGGGAATGTTTTGATTTGAGAGTTTGAGAAAGAAGGGAAGGGAGAAAGAAATTGAATACAGTTTTGATCCTGCACAATGCCAGGCACTATATTAGTTACTTTATATATCCATGTACTGTTTCATTTAATCCTAGCAATATAGCTGTGAAATAGACATTACTATTCCCATTTCACAGATGATACAGCTGTCACACTGAGAGTTTAAATAATTTGTCTAAAGACCCACTTTTCATTGTCAAAGTTGGGACTTAACTAATAAATCCTGTGTTTTCTCTCCTTTATTACCATACCTCATGACCCTCATTATCAGCCATATAGTCAGCAACACCATTGTCACCCAGCTGAAGCTGCACTATCTGAGAGGCAGACATGTCAATATGGTGTCACATTTGGCAGAGAAAAAAAATATTCCATGCCTCCAAACCAGAAAGAATTTAAAAGCAATTTAAATCTTTACATCTTAGAACATGCCTAAGAAGGAATACAAAGCATGTTGCACAATAACATATCTAAGGAGATATGCTCTCCATCCCCCAAGTTCTCATCTTAAGTGCTCCAGACTCCCCAAAGATCTTTCTCCTAAATTCCTCTCTTTCTGGACCTTCCTTTCCTAGTCTCTCTTCTTCTTCTTACAAGTCCAGGTTTCTCGCCATCAAGTAGCAAGCTGCCTCTTTTACTGTAAATCATTTTTACTCTCCCAATTCTGTTTCTTTACCTTCCAAATTACAGTTTTAGTTATAGCCAAGACAGCGGACCTTTGTAACAGATTACCTGGACTCAAACCTTGGCTCCAGGATGTCCTAGCTGTATAATCCTAGGCAAATGATTTGATCAATCTCAGCCTCGGTTTTGTCGTTGGTAAAGAAGACATAATATCTGCATCATTAAATGGATGTGAAGATTAAATAAGATAATACATACAACGCACTTAGAACAGCACCTAATACAGCAAACACTGAAAAATTAGCTATCATTCTTATTGCTGTTGTCTTGATCTGTTCATGAAGAGCCAAGACAGGAACCCAGCAAGCAGGGGCATTTTCCTTCCAGGGTGGAGGGAGGAGAAACTATGAATAGTCACATATAAGGTTTTGGCGGGGGAAGGCTTCTATCACGGTTATAATTATATTGCCATTAATAATCATTGATACTGTTTAAATAAAAAATTATAGTTACATTGGCAGTAGTAGTTAATAATTTAAAAGTCAATCATTTTAGTGTAATACTAAGGTTTTTCTGACTGCCTCTATATTCAGTGCCTCATATTACCTACATGATCTGATTTAATCCTTACAATGATCTTTTGAGGTAGATATCATTATTATCCTTATTTGACTGATGGAAAAAGTCAGGCTATAAGAGATGTAGTAGCTTTGTTTAAGATAGTGTTTCTCAATCTTTTTTATGTTATGGCACACTTAGAAAACAGAAATATTGTACGCTGGGGTAAACTGTGGCAAAGGTAAAAGGCCTTAAGGGCTGAGAAGTCACTTATCGCAATGACTTGAATGCTCTGGTCTAAGGGAGAGTCAGGGCAGGGACTCAAGTCTCTCTGACCTCAAAGTCCATGCTCCTGGTGGAGTAGCTCCCATGGGACCAACACTCTCACAGATAATTATAGATTAGTGATAAAAAAATATATAAAGTATCTGAGGACAATGGAGAGTGACCTAAAGCAGACAAAAATTGGAGGGGAGTTGATACTTGGAAGAACAGAAAGGTATTGGGTGAGTTTCCTGTTTTATACCTTTCACTTAAGGTATTTTAGTACTGTGTGAGCTAAAACCTGCAATCTTACTGGCATAAGAAATTGGAAGACAGAATTTGGGACTACTTGAGAAGCTGGAAAGTGATGGGAAAAATTCTAGAAAGGAGAGCACTGTAGTAGGGAGCCCTCAATTCTCCATATAAACTCTTCCCAAATCTCTGAATGACCCCTGAACTATGCAAGTGTGAGAGCTAGAAGAATTGAACTGAGATTTCAGCTGCTGCCCACTGGTGGTGGAGGCAGAGTTTGGAGTTTAGGTCAAGTTAAATGTCTGCTAAAATAAACAAATAACAGCAAACACACCTATTCAGAGGGACATAACAGAACCCAGATACAAAATGTCATGAACAATATTGAGGGAACTATACAAAATTACTAGACATAGACAGATGAAGAAATAAGTAAATGTGAACATACTCAAGGCAATAAACAGATAACCCCAAGAGGACCCAAATGTGAGAATTAGTAGACAAGGATTTTAAAAGAGGTATTATAATTGTGTTCGAGCATGTAGAGTAAAATGTGCTTGTAATAAATAAACACAGTTCGTGCTCTTCATCATCATGCTATGCTGCCTCCCAGATTTTTCTTAATATGCTATTTTCCACATGACAGATTTTAAAAATAAAAAAGAAGTACCTTGCCTGAATTCTTCACACAGCTATGACAGAATGAGACCAAAGTCCAGGTAATTATATTCTCGGAGTAGAATTTTCCATAGAAGTTAAGAGCTCACATCCTATAGTTGTTTGGCCTTGATTCACATCACTTACTAGCTATGCTACCTTGATAAGTTATTGAATTAATCTAAGGCTCATTTTTCCTAAATATTTGCTGTATGACTCATGCTATTACAGATAAAATACTTAACACAGTGTTTGATACATAGAAATGCTTAATAACATTTAAATTATCATCTTCATCATCCTTGTTATCATTGTGTCACCACCCATTCCCATGTGGAATTCTGCTTTACTGATGTAATTACTACATCAAGCAGCGAAAGGGGAAATTCTACCATCAGAGTTTGCTCCTTCATGTATTTATTCAACATCTACTAAGGACCTACCTTTTATAACAAGTTGTGCTTAATCTAGAGGAAGTATAGCCATATATATGACGTGGTTCTTGCCATCAATGAACATAATCACTCATTTAAAAAATTTTAAAAATTGCCTAGAGGGGGAACCAAGAAACAACAGAACTGCATTTTTTCTATTTTTTAATATTTGATGTAGATAAGATGATTACAATTTCAAGAATATATGAATTCCCTTGATGTCAGTAATGATAAGTAGTCATTCAGTTCCTATTAGTCCTCCTTTATTTGGAGGTCACCAAACCCCACACGAAGTTGAAGCAAGTTATAGAGCCCTTCCTCTGAAAAATGTACACGCCAACACAATTTTGAACTCAGTCTTAAGGGCTTACTGATCCCTGAAATCTATTCACAGACCCTCTATTGCAGGGATCTCTACTTCTAGTGATGTAAAACAGGCTACTTCAAAGCAGCCCCTTTTACTGTTGAATAGCTCAAACGTGGGAAATAGCTTCACTTTGAGCTGAAATTTGCATCCTTGAGCCTTCCGCCCCGTCGGTGGTCCTCATTCTGCCCTGCAGAGGGCAGCCTGTTCCATTCTGTGTGAAAACAGCCCTGTAAGAATTTGAAGACAGCTACTGTGCTCTGCCTTGGCCTTCTCTAGGCTGAATGTCTCCATTTCTTTCAGTGGTTATTCATTTCTCATGGGATCCAGACCCTTCCTCTGTCTGACTGCTTTCCTCTAACTGTGCAATAGCGCTGTAAGTGATTTCCTTTAATTACAAAAGTAATATATACTTACTGTAAATTAAGGTAAAACCAAATCAAAACCCAAACAAACCCCAAACCATCCAATTTTGTATGAAATAAAATGTAAATGTGTCTGTATGCCCTACTTAGGCAAATTACATTCCTGCAAGCAACTGTTAAGGCTTTGTGGATGTCTTACCCAATGATGTCTAGGCATATGCTGTGCATTTATCTGTACACACGTGTGTTTTTTTTCTTACTCAAATGGAATCACACTATGTGTTTTACAACTTTAAAAAACTTAATCTATTATAGACATTGTTCTTTTCAAGCTATTGATTACCTCATTTGACCACATGGCATCAAAATAGAGTCCGGAATACACAAAGACGCAAAGTTGTCATTATTTACCTTAGAATCAGGGCTATTGTAATAGTCATCATTGTTTCATTTGTTCATCAATTATGTATTGAAGGCCTACTATGCTAAGTGCTGTGGTGAAGATATACATTTTGAAGATATGAACTTACCTTTAAGAAACTCATGGTCTAGTGGCAAAGACAGATAATTTGACAAAAAATTACAAGAGAGTGTGGTGAATCCATGATTGCACTAAATTTGTCCCTATATTCCAGTTATATTGCTTCTCCTTTTCTTTGTAAACTGATATTTTTAAATTAATTAATGTATCTTTTTGAAGTTAGGCAAATTTTTAAATAGATTACCTTTTATATGCCCTTAGACATACTATGGTTTGCAGGAACCATGCAAACTGAGTATAAATCTCACCATATAGATGGTAGCCCAAGTTAACAAACACATGCCAAGAGTTTCTGTAAATACCAGTGATTTTATTATCTCTGATTTTAAGTGCAAAACATAAGGCACATGTACTAATGGATAGAAGTTACATAGAGATGAATTTCATAAAGTTCTTGCTTTGAAAAAGAGCTACTATCAAAATTGTCTGCAAATGAAAATTTTTGGAAGTAACGGGATCCATGTTATTGGAAATGTTCCAGCAGCGTTTGGAAAAGAATGTTAATACTATCAAATGGAGTAAGTGGCATATAGTAGACATTCAGTAAATATTTGTGGAAGAGAAAAAGAGAAGGAGAGAAGGGAGAGAAAGAGAAGGAAGGGAGAGAGCTTTCATTCATTCATTCAAAAATATTTTTTGCACACCTAGTCTGGGCCTGGCTCTGTGTTAGTTACCAGGGAACAACAGTAAGAACAACAAAAATGATCCCTCCTGCCCATTGACTTTACAGTATAATGAAAAGCACAACAACAAGCAAAGAATTACACAAACATTCAACTACAAGCCATCGTAGGTTCTAAAAGAAAACCTCAGAAGCTATTAAAGCGTGTGCAGAGGGCTGACCTAGCCTAAGGTGTCAGGGATGACTTCTCTTAAGATTTGAGGTTTATGTGGGAGCTGATAAGTTCAAGTATAAGTACAGACTGTGTGGCTGGAGAGCCCAGGAACCCTCAAGGCAAATAAGAAAGGTCAGTGTTACTGAAACCCATAGAGCAGGGTGGATGGTAGGATAAGATGGAGCCGAAGAAGTGACCAGAGGCCACCTCAGGCAGAGCCTTGAAGGCCACAGTGAGGAATTTGGTCTCATCCTAGAAGTACGAGAGAGCTTAGAAGGGCTTAAAGGCAAGGAGGGACATGTGGAGATTTGCTTTTTACAAGATCACTTTGACAGCCTGGTGGAGAATCACCTGGAGCGGGGACCAAGGTGGACGAGAGGAGGCCAGTTCAGGTGGGCTAGGATACTTCAGATGGGACCAGGCGAGATCATGAAGGGAGACGGTGACGATGGAGATGAAGTGAGGGGATGGATTTGAGAGATTTAAGAGGTAAAATGGGCATGGCGTCATGATGAAGTGGATGAGAAGGGAAGTTACGAGCAGTAGGAGGGTGACGGGTAACTCTTAGGTTTCTGGTTGGTGTAGCTACATGACCGATGGTGTTCACTGAGGTAGGAAACACTGGATTGCAAGCAGCAAGTTTGTAGGAAAAAAAATCCTGATTCCTGTTTGGAGTATGTTGATTTTCAGGTTCTTTGAGTCATAGGCACTGTTAGATGCTTTGCGTATTTTATTTCCTTAATTCTCATAATCATCTTGCAGGTTAGATATCATTTTACTCCTGTTCTAGTTGAGTATACTGAGATACTAAAATTAGATTAAGAGCCCAAAGTCATAAAGCTAGTTAGGGCAGAGCCTGAATTTGAAACCAGATCTAGCCAACTTCCAAGTCTCTGCTATTTCTACTCTATTTTTCTAGCTGAGAGTTTAATCAAATGTTTGCCAAGCAGTTATATTGTTGATAAATACGAAGGCCCTTTTCCTAATGATATTTTGAAACCTCAAAAAAAAATAACATTATTTTAATGCAAATAAGGTTATGCCCTCCCTGATTTCATTTTTCTCAATCTTTCTAGAGATTTAAATAGTCAGAGATTGATACCCCTAGCTTAATCAAAGCAAATTTTTATGCCAAAACAACATAGTCCCAGTAGTTTGAAGTTACCATTTATATAACTACAATAAAATCATCTTGTGAAATTCATCAACCACTACATAGACTAGTTATAGCTTTCTCCAAAATGTGGGGCCAGCCAAACCAGCTGGATCATTAAGACAGAACTGCACATAATTTCATCCTCTGGCTTTTTGCTCTGGGAAACTGAACGTAGATGTCACATAGGGTGGTAGTGTACTATAATGATGATGAGCTTGTATGGACTCTGAGAATATTGGTATTTTAGGGGTGATCCAGCAAAGCTCCTCATGTTACAGATGAGGGTCACAGAACCTGGCAGAGAAGATAACAACAGCAGCAGAGCTGGTAATAGAGTTGGGCCAGGAACCCAGCTTTCCAGCCCATCGCTCTTTCCATTCTATCAGCAAACATATGTGATGGATAGATAGAGAGATGGAAAGGTAGACATGTGGAGGGATGGATGGACATAGAGGGAAAGACAGGCAGGTAAATGTCTTCCCTTTACTAGCTACTAGAGTGCTGATGCTTTACTTGTATTTTCTCATTTAATTCTTATGACATTCTAATGACATTGATAATATTAGCTCCATTTAGCAGATGAAGAAATTGAAGCTCAAATTATTAGCTTAGTATTAGCATTAATGCATAAATTATATATACATGTAATATATGTGTACTTTTTTAAGGATCTTGGAAATCAGTTATAATTTGTATTTATTTTTACATAGTTGTCTCAAGAAAAGATGGAACTTTTATATAAGAATGGGACTATGGAGGGAACCTTAATGACTTTCCTCAAAGTCTTAGAATCTTAGGAATACTGTGATTTTTGGACCCAGATCTGGAGAAGAATAGGTCTTATTCCTCCACTAGTTTTGGACCTTGAGCAAGTTAGGCTCAGTTTCTCCATCTGTAAAATGGGTATAAAAGTATTCATCTCCCAGAGGGAGAGAATTAGCCTGAAAAGGTACTTTTGAAAATTAATGCAATCAAGATTAAGGTAAAGAACCAGCCCAGCAGAGGTGCAGATGGGAAAGAACATGAAGGACCCATGTTCAACTCTTTGCCCACTACTCCCAGCAGCACACGTTGGTGCTGAGTCAAGAATGCTCCTTTGGTCGCTCTGACTCAGTGAGGAGGCAAAGAGGAGAGACTGGAGAGAGGGCGTGAGGGCTGAGAGCACATATAGCAAGTTAGGGCAGAGCCTGGATTTGAAACCAGATCTAGCCAGGTTCTAAGTCACTGCTATTTCTACTCGATTTTTCTTGCTGGGTAGTGGCTAATGCATTTCACAAGCTTTATGAACTTGGGTGAGAGCATGATGTCTGTAAATCTCACTTTTCTCATCTGTAAAACTGGGAAAATGGGGCCTGCATCATGGGGTAATCATAGAGATTTCAAAAGATAATACATTTGATGTTCTTAGTGCAGTTCCTGACAGACACTAAATACTCAACCATCACACACTGCTTATTGGATGACTGCCCCAGTCAGAGGCAGGAGTTAGAGAAAAATACACGTCTCCTATTGCCCATGTTTATTACTATTAATATGGATCCCAATCTCTTGCCGTAAAAGATTTATTTGACCAAATTGTAATCCTTTTTATTTGCATCATTCAAGCAAAAGCACACTCTGACTGGTTTCCCTGTAGCATGGACCAGAGAAATCAAACTGGCTTGGTGCCCTGTTATACAATGAGCCGCAAACCTTCTGTAAGTCATCTCATTAGCTCCCCTGTGATATTTATGAAGACTGGGATTTGCTAACGATCTTAAATGGGGTTAGGATCTTTAGTGTGTGTCGGAGAGGGGAGGGGTGGAGAGAATCAGAGGACCTTAAGAGACTTTAAATGCAAATCTTTACCGAACCATTTTTTGGTTATCAGTTACCCGGTGGGGTGTCTGACAAATCCAGTATGGGGTCTTATTCCCCATCATCTGTGTGATGGGGTACCATCTGGGCTTGTAGAAAGAGACATAGTCTGCACGATTTGGCTGAACTAATTAGTCAATGAATAAATTATCAAAACTGACAAATGCAGTTCAAACCAGAAGTGACCATGGGTTTTAAAATTTTTATTAGCTCATCCGAGTCTCGGTGAAAGAATTTGTTTCTAAAGAAATGCATTCCATGGGACTGGGAGCACGGTTCCCATCTCCCCCACCCCCAAAAAAATCCTGACTTCTCTTCATTTTTTAAAACATTGAATGCTGCAGTGAAATGAAAAGCAAGATACTAATAAATATCTGCGTTCCTAAGCTAGATAGATGGTGCACTTTAGGTCAGTTTAGATAGGTGCTCCTTTTCCAATCTGTCCTTCCGACGGATGACTTTGTAAAGTTCTAAAGACAGAGCTCTGTGTAAATTTTCTGCTCAGAAAACAGTGATGGCTTTCTATTATTAAGATATGTAGCCCTAATGTCAAAGAACCTTCATAATCAATCATAAGATAGATGGCTAGTCTTTATTGGGAGCTGTGTATCAGACACTTTGCTAGCCATTTCTGTTTGGGTTATTTAATTCTTGGAACAAAATTCTGAGTAAGGCACTATAATGATCCCTATTCCATCAGTGAAGTAACTGAGGTTTAGAGAGATTAAGTGATTTGTCCAATGTTACATAGCTAGCATGTGGTGCAGGGAGAATATGAACCTAGAAATTTCGTCTTCATTCTATCCCCCAGGGTTGGCAAATTACAACCAATGAACTAAGAATGATTTTTCCACTTTTAAATGATTGAAAAAATAAAAAAGAACAGTATTTTGTGGTATATGGCAATTACATGAAATTCAAATCTCACTGTCCATAAATGAAGCTTTATTGGAACACAGCCACGCTCAATTTTTTATCTATTGTGACAGAAGTCATCTGGCCTGTAAAACTGAAAATATTTACTATCTGGTCCTTTGCTTTAAAAGTTTGCTGACCCCTCATCTGTGTTAACCCAGTCATACTACAGCCTCTCACTATGGTATAATGCCTTTCTAGTCTGGGGGCCTGTCCAAGATCCTAATTCACATTCTTCATTCCTGCTGTGCTTGCTCCTGGAACAAAATTTAATGCCAACTCTACTTGTTGCCTCTTCGACTTTCCAGGTCCAGATCAAACATCATTTATTTCACTTTTAAAAGTTTTGGTTGCGAGCAAACAGAAAAGTAAACTCAACTTGGATTGTTAAAAAAGAAAATCCATTAACACATGTCAGAAAATCTAGAAATTTGTCTTACATCAAGTGCAGTTTCATCTAGGACAAAAATGATATTGTCAGAACATAATTCATGCCCCTCCTACAATATCCAGCTTTTCTTTCCAAAGCTTGTGTTTTATACCACCTGGTCCAGAATGGGTAAGTAAAGAGAGTCTGTGTTTCAGTCTGCATAAAAAAGACTGAGACTACAATGATTGAACTGTCTTAGGTCATGTCCTAATGTCCTCAACCTAATGTCTGTGACCAAGAAAAGGAATTATACTGATTGACTCAGACGTGGATTAAAACCATCCCTGAACCAATTGCTATGGCTAAAAAGATGGAATTCCTTGGTTGGATTAAGTCAATCAGTGTCTACCCCTAAAGCCAAGGGTTGGGTCAGCACTGCCCCGATCACACAGATGAGAAATTTAGGGTATGATTAAGAAGGAGGAGTGGAAGAATCATTGCCAAGAAGGCCCCAACAAATGCCCACTGCATTTGCCTGCCCCAAAGCTTTCTAATCGTCTATCCATCTGAGCCTGCTCCTGACGCGGAGAATTTATCTTTCTTTCCTCTTTGCTCCCGTAGCCTGTCCCATCCGAAGGCTTGGATTATAGCGAGTCGTATATATTCTCTCTCTCAACCACTGCTACCACTTGATACTCTTCAAATAGTCAGAGTCTGTTATTATTATTGATTCCTGTGCTGGAGGCAGGAAACCTTCTCACCTAAAAGTTCTCCTTTAAGGAATCCTTAGGTGGTTTTAAAAGCATATTTTGTTGTTGCTTTTAAGAGGGTGATTAATACTGCATGTGAGCTGCCTGGCTCCTTTAATATTCATTTCTCCCCAGTCTCAGCCTCTTGAACTAGACAGGATGGCGAGGGACAGGAGCAGAGTTGAGGATGGTGGGAGGGTCAGAGACAGAATGTGAATCAGGAACGTCTTCATACACTACTTCAAACAAAAGGTGGATATTTCATTTTAACACGACAAATTTGACACAGCCATGTCAAAATGCCGCACCACCATCTCTTTTTTTCATGTCAAAGTGGCAGGATCAAAATCTGCCATGTTCACCAAAACACGTGTACCAGATCTTCATGGCAGACTATTCCTGATAGCCCAAAGCAGGAAATAATGCAAGCAACCATCAATAGTGGAATAGATAAATTGTGGTACATTCATAGAATCGAAATCTATACAGCAATGAGGAAGAACAGTCTACAACTAGACCCAATGACATGGGTAAGTCTCACATTCAATATTGGACCAAAGAATCCAGACATAATAGAATATACTATATAATTCCAGTTAGACACAATGCAAGCCACGCAAAACTACCCTATGTTGTTAGAAGTCAGGACAGTGGTTATCTTAAAAGAGGGTATGAGGGTAACTACCGGGCGCTGGTGATGTTATTTATTTATTTATTTTTTTGCCTAATTGTTAGCTACATAGGTGTGCTCATGTGAGAATTTATCAAGGTGTACATTTATGATGTGTGCACTTTTCTGTGGGTATATTATATTTCAATGTAACTGAAATTAAACTGGAAAAAAAACCCCACGTCAGTCAGGCTATGTCAAAATGTCCTACTGTGGTTCTAGTTCTCCCATATGTCTTGGAGGTGGGGCTATATTCTGAACTGAATGCCACATTTGGGGTAGGGTCTGACCTGCCTGGATCTGCAGACAGCCTAGCGAGGGACGGGCACCCTTTCTGTGTAAGGAACAGAATGAGGTCTTTTGCCTACCTCAGACTGAGGCCTCAGCTGAATTAACCAGCGACGGTCCAAGTACTAGTGAAATTCCCTGGTCAGAAACTTGTTGGTACATGACCACAGGTACTCCAGCCAGACATCAGAACGGTCTGCCACCTTGAACTTTGTCGAGACTGGAAACATCACCATGGATGCTGCTGTTCCAGCTGCCACAGGATGAAAGTGTTTATCTGACATCTGAAGTTAAGCTTTTCTTCTCTCCCTGGTGGTAAAGAACGAATTAGCAGGTGTTCATTTTTTACCACTCTCTCCCCTTTGCACTAATTGCTTCTCACTTTGGGGTCTGTGGATTCATAACATTTGTGCTGCAGCTTCATCTTTCAAGGTAAAAGGCACAAGTAATTGGGGAGCAGTGCTTCTGAGAGTTTCCATGAACTGAGGAGGAAGATGCTGATTTATATTGTTAAGGTCACTTTCATTTCCATGTTGTGAATACTACCGACATGCATTATAGCGCCTTAAGGTAGATGTTTTCTTACTCTTGACAATATTTTTTTAATGTACTTGAATTTGCCTATTAATGCTTTGTGTTAATTGGCCTTTAGGTGTTCCTGTTTCTGTCTTTGAACAGGTCAGTTCCTCGTAGCTTTTCATCATTTTCTTGGCCACGCTATAAATGTCCTCCATTTATCAATGCCTGCCTTGGTCTTGCCGCTCCAAAGGATGCATCCTGTTTCAAAATGTGGTTTCAGTGATGCTGAAAAAGGAGACAGAGGATGGCGGTTTGCTTCCATTTGCATCCTGGAGCTGTAATGAAATATCACGTAGAGTTCCTATAGCGCTGATAAGCTACCCTCAGCCCCTAAAGATAGCTCTGTCTGTGCATTACTGCTTTCCAAGAAAATCCCTGTCATTATGCAAAGTGTTATGCATTTTCTTTCAAACCTAGTCATTTGCATTTTTCGCCTTTGAAAAGGCACATTTGCTTTGAAAAGTGTAATGAAATGTGCCCAAATGAAAAATGGGCCCTGAGGATGGCTGGTGCCAGCATGGGGCTTTAATTAAATGATTAGATGGCAATTTGATATGACCAGTTTTTGAACTGCATCATGTTATCATTTAGCTTTGGGAGGGGAAATGTAGCTCGACCTTTAGAAATACTGAAAGATAATATGAACTTTGCTTCCAACCACCATAGCTACTTACAGAAAGGTTTTTTCTAATTCTCTGTTCATTTTCCTCTGACCCCAGGCTCCCAGTTCTCATGGTTCCTCACTCTTCCTGGACAAGCTGTGTCCTTAAATGCTTCCATGACTTTGCACTGTCTGTTCCTGCTGCTCCAAGTTCCCTTTTAGCTTCTTGCCTTTCTAGGGAGCCCGTTGTTTCTTCAAAGCACCCAGCCCCTCCCTTTATTGAAGCCCTTCTTAATTCCCCTAGACTGGGAGTTGCTTCTTCCACTATCCAGAGATCTGCAAACTACAGCCTGCCTGTCTCCTGTTTTTATAAGTAACATTTTATTAGAACACAGCCATGCTCATTCATTTACATATTGTCTCGAGTTGCCTTTGTGTTAGAATGGCAAAGTAGAATAGTTGCAACAGAGACCACTGCCTGCAAAGCCTAAAATATGTACTGTTTGGCCCTTTACAGAAAAAGTTTGCCCACATAAGCACTTCATTCACTCAGTCACCACCAGCTAGTTAGTGACTACAAGCTCCTTGAGGCCAGGAACTCCTAATTTTGCTAACCACTGACTCCATAGCACTAGACACAGATCTGACAGACAGAAGCTACTTAGAAAATATCAGCTGCGCATTGTGGCTGTGAGAATTTAATGAGCTGATTGAGCTGCGTTTTCTGTGAAGTTCCTGGTATAAACGGGGCCTTAGTCAATGCTCATTTCCTGGACCTCTATGCTCTCACTCTCATACATGGGTAACCAGGTCACGTATTTCCCCCAACAAATTTGTGTTTTTCTTGTCTGCCAGGCTTAATGTTAATTTTGCACTTATGCATTAAAATATTAAATTGATGCTAAAGTTTAACCTAAATATCTCTATTATTTAACGTAATACCTAGTGAGCACTTCATCTATTCTAGGCACTGTGCTCAGAGTTTTACATCCGCTGCCTCATCAAATAGCTAGTGCCGTCCAATTTTATTATCTTATTACTATTATTACCTTATTATTCCCATTTTACAAGTCAGAAATGGAGGTACCATTGGGTTAAGCAAATAGGCCAGTTTTAATACTCTAGACAAACTAAAACCTAAAACAATGTCTGCTGACTCCTAAACCTCAACACTTCTCCATCAGATGGACTAAAGACCTCCTGTACCATTTAACTACTTGTGAAGAAAACAAAGCATTATTTCAAAAGAGTTTTTGAAAGTATCTATTTCTCTTCAGTAATCATGGACACAAAATTATAATTTTGTGGAAGTTTATTCCTTCTCGAATTTTGACTCCTGAAGAAAAAGGCACACTTTTGCTTCCTACCTCATAAATCGGCATTCGACTGAACTAATTGCAGAAGGATGCATACCTCACACAGAACACACACACACACACACACACACACACACACACACACGGAGCATGTAGTAGCTAAACTGATGAGACATGAATCAATAAAAACAGAGATAAAATTAACGCTGCTAAGACGCACTAGATCTAAGCAACAGCAACTCGAATCCATTTGATTAGTGAGCCAGGTCTGGGGTTAAAGCAATCCTTAGTGCTTCATCTGTAAAATAGGGCTAAGAAACTATTATTAGGGATACCTTATGGGTTTCTTTTCATATTAAATGGCTAGAACGTAAAATCTCTGAGACATGGACTTTTGGTCTGTTACTCTTACAATGGTAGCCCCAGGACCTAGAAGAGTGCCTTTACCAAGTATTAGAGTTCGGCAGAGAAACAGAACAATGAGATGTGTATATACATATGTAAATTTTTTAGAAAGAGATTTATTATAAGAAATCGGCTCACGTGATTATGGAGGCTGAGAAGTCCCAAGATCTGCAGTTGGCTTGCTGGAGATCCAGGAGAGCCGATATGCAGTTCCGTGCTGAGTCTGAAGTCCTGGGACCCAGAAGAGCCCATGGTACATGTTCCAGTCCAAGAGCCAGCAGGCTTGGGACCCAAGAGCCGATGTTTCAGTCTGAGACTGGAGACTGGAAAAGACAGATGACCCAGCTCCATCAGTCAGGATGGAGGATTTCTCTTTCACTCAGCCTTTCTGTTCTATTCAGATCTTCAAGTGATTGGATGAGGCCACCTGCACTAGGGAGGGAAATCTGCTTTACTCAGTTTACCAATTCCAGTGTTAATCTCATCCAGAAGCACCCTTGCAGACACACCCAGAGTAATGTTTGACCCAATGTCTGGGCATCCCTTGGCCCAGTCAAGTTGAAAAATTAACCATCACACACTCCATATATATTTGATGATTTCATCAATAAGTGAATCTATGAATGTAAAGCATTTAGAATAGTGGCTAGACCAGGATAAGTGCTAAACTAATATTATTATTATTATGAATTTTCCCAAAGTATTTGAAGTATTCTTGAACCACGGTTGGCTTATAGCTAATCATATACAGTGCAACATGTAATATTTCAGATTTGACAGGAGCCTTTCAGTTCTAATATTATCTACACAAACACTCCATTGTAGGCTATGTTGAAAATATTTTCAGTTTTTTGTTTTCCTTTGTGAAAAATAATTACCTAACATGTTATTAGAACTCTTAGATGTGATGATAATTATTGCCAGAATTGATTTGGGGTCAAATATTTCTGCTGCATGGTAGTGTGTTTGTGTGTGGGGGGTTATGTAGAAACACGTAAATGAGCACATGGCCTATGTATTTTTGAGATCTGCTCGTACACTGACATACCAATGCTTTGATATTCATTAGTCAAAACAATTATAATATTAGAGTGGAGGCTTATGAATAGGAAAACAAAAATAAGTCAATTAGTAATTATCTCTTAACAATCTCCTCTTTACTCAGCCCTGAAAAGAAACTGGGAGTATAAGAAAATATGAGCGAGTCCCTACCTTCAAACAGCTTACTGAGACAGCTATAAAGACAGTTGTGTAACAATTTACTGGTGATATAAAACTATGGGGAATTAAGTATAAAATGTGTAAAATTGACAAGGAGCACAACTGTAATTCAAAGAAGGAGAAGGATTCAGTATTACTTATAATAGTTGGAGGAGGCATACACTGAAATAATTGCATTTCCATTTTAAAAATTTAAAATGCTGTTTTCAGTATCCCACTGAAGTTGCCTCCTTGCTGTTCTTGTTCCACCTCCCCCTCCTTCCACAGCCTCTGCATTTCCTCTGGTTCATCTGGGGTGGGCGTGCCACGGGCTGAAGTATTCATGTTCATGGTTTAGATCCTTCTTGCTGTTTCTCGTAAATCTATCACAGATATTTCTAGCTGGCAAGAGGTGATTTTATTGACTTGGCAGCTGGCTTGTTTAAAACTAGAGTATTTTTGAAGTTAGGAACGTCTGTGACCAATGCAACACTGAGTTAAAAAAAAATCAGACTAGATTTAATCAAATCTGAGGAGAAGAAATCAAAACTACAAATGCATGGAGATTCTTCTCTGACAGGTAATGGCTGCTCATACCTTGTGCTTCCATGGAAGGGAACGAAGGTGCTGGTGTTTACTTTGTGTCGTCCTGGGAATACTTACTGTGTTAGTTTTCTAAGGCTGCCATAACAAATTACTGCAAACTTGATTGTTTAAAACAAAAGAAATTTATTCTTCCATGCTTCTGGAGGCCAGAAATCCAAAGTCCCCGTGTCTGCAGGACCACACTCCCTCTAGAGGAGGATCCTTCCTTGTCGCTTTTCAGCTTCTGGTGGCTTCAGGTGTTTCTTGGCTCCTGGCAGCATCTCTCCAGTGTCTGCCTCCATCATCACCTCCATCGTCCCTTGGCTTTTTCAGTGTGTCACTGTATCTCTCCTCCTCTGTGCCTTCTCTTCTTCTTATAAGGACATTTGTCATTGGATTTAGGGTTCATCTGGTTATTCCAGGATAATCTCATCTCGAGATCCTTTACTGAATTATATCTGTAAAGACCTTTTCCAAATAAGGTCACGTTCACAGATACCAAGGGTTAGAAATTGAATGTGTCTTTTGAGGGACTACAATTCACCCAGTTCATTCACCCTCCCTGCTTCTTGGTCCATGCAGACGGAGGAGAGGTGCTGCAGTGTTGCCCCCACAGCATTACTGAGACTCTAATGGGAAAGGGCATATTTGGGATGAAATGAGAGTGACTCGCCTAAGGACTTTGCAGACTATGTTTAAAAAATGTTATGTCAGTTGCTCCTCTCTTGCTGGGGAAGCCTGTGTGTAAGGACCATGTTGAACATGAGAAGCAAAAGCACGTTCCAGTCTTTATAATTTAAATCGCTGCTGTCAAATTAACATTTTAGTGAGATATTCACTGACTTGCTACTTTTGTCAAAATACTTGTTCTCTTCATTACTTCACATACCATCTAGAACATAAGCTGTGAAATCTGGACTTTTTTCTCCATTAGATAACGGATCTTAAGAGGAGGTTTGATGTCAGACGAGTAACATTTTTCCATGTGACTCACATATATCTTATTGCCAAAGTGTATATTATAGGCTACAGCTGTCAGAAGTCCAGGGGGTGACAGCCATGTGTACTTGTTTCAACAACTTTATCCCCAGAGCCCAGTACACTGTCTGACATATAATAGATGCTTAATATTTTTGTTGAATGAGTGATGTTCTATGAAGATCATATTTTCAAATGGGTTATATGCTGTATTTTGAGTCAAAATATGGCTACTTGTTACTGATTATACTCCAATACTATCTCCCCCGCCCTCCCTAATTCTCTCTCCATGTGGGGAGCGGCAGTGCCATTTCTTCATATTTAGTTTTGTTCTCTAGTTACAATATATGAAGAGAGATCAAGGAAGGAGGATACCCTGATTGCTCAAGAAGATTTTGGAGCACTAGACTTAGAGTCCAAAACCTTTGATTTACATCCAGAATCTTAACTAGCTTTTCACATTGTTATATGACCTTGGGCAAGTGCTCAGTATCTCTAATCCTCTGCTTTCTCATGTGTCCATTCATTCAACAAGTATTTGTTGAGTATCTGCTAGAGGCCAGGTTCTGTTCTGAGTGCTGGACATCAAGCAGTGAACAATGCAGACGAGTCCTCACCCTCAGAGATTTCAACCTCATGTAAGGAGAGAGATTATGAATACAAAAATAGTTAAATATTAAAGTGTATTAGGGCTGGCCTGGTGGCATAGTGGTTAAGTTTGCCCTCTGCTTCAGTGGCCCGGGGTTCACAGGTTGGAATCCCAGATGCGGACCGAGGCACCGCTTGTCAAGCCATGCTGTGGCGGCGTCCCATATAGAGTAGAGGAAGATGGGCATGGATGTTAGCCAAGGGCCAATCTTCCTCACAAAAATGAAATAAAATGAAATAAAAAATAAAAAAATAAAGTATATCAGGTAAGTGCTATGGGGGAGCCTAGATCGGAAGGGGAGAGAGAAATGGGGGTTTGCTGCGGGGTGGAGAAGTGTGCAGTTTTGAATAAGGTGGTCAAAGAAGGCATCACTGAGACGTGACATCTGATAAAGGTCTGAAGGAGTTGAAAAAGAGAGGCTAGCATGTATCTGGGGGGAAAGCATTTCAAATGGAGGAAGAGAAGGCAGGAAGTCCCTGTAGGGGTGCTGTGGTGTGCTGCTCAGATGCCCCCTTCACTGCTGAGGTGCTCACTTCCTCAGCTGCTGGGAACTCAGTTGAATCCTCTCTGGGAATTGCTGTCATCTGAAGAGGGCAGCTTCCTCCAAGGTCACAGGTCACACTCCCTGGCACAGCCTACATCTAATGACTAGTCTACATGGGAGTATAAAGCCTGATTCCCTTGCCCCAAAACAGGATTTCAGTTCTGGAGGTCAGATGACTGAAATGGGATTCACTGGGCCAAAATCAAGGTGTCAGCAGGGCTGCATTCCTTTTAGGGGGCTCTCGGGGAGAATCTAAATCCTTACTTTTTGTAGCTTTAGTGATTACCCTCATTCCTTTGCTCGTGGCCACCTTCTTTCATCTTCAAAGGCAGCAACAGTGGGTCAAGTCCTCCTCCCATTGTATCACTCTGACCTGGCTCTTCTGCCTCCCTCTTCCCCATTTTCAGAACTCTTGTGATTACATGGGGCCTACCCAGATAATTCAGAATAATCTCCCTATCTTTAGGTCAGCTAAATAGCAACCTTAACCCCATCTGCTCCCTTAGTTTCCCTTTCTCATATAATATAACATAGTCACAGGTTCTAGGGGTTAGGACATGAACATCTTTGGGAGGCCAATATTCTGCCTACCACAGGTGGGACATGAAAACTTCATCCGTCTTAACATAGAAGGCAAGAATGGGCACAGATGCAGAGAGAGAGGCAGATTCGATGTTGGGAATTTGTGGAAGTTCTTTTCTAATTCCTTCACTTTTCTCAGTGAAGTAAGAAGGAAGGTCAACAGCAGAGAGGTACCAAGGTCTTGAGAAGAGAGGAAAAGTTATGAAAGTCCTCTAAGAGAGTAGGGGTGATACCGGCTCAATACAAGGTTGACATAAGGGAAGCCATATTGTAGAAAAGAAATTATATTGTAACTCTGAATGACCTCTGACTAACTCTGGATTTTATGGCCCCTCCCAGCTGCAATAAGTTGATAACTTTGTTCTTTTGAGTTCCTTAGGAATGTGGTGACCCCCGGGCAGAGAATCAATGCTGACAGCCATCATCAATGACAACTGAAACATCAGGGTATAGGGCATTGCTCTGGTCTCTGATGAGTATCCAGTAAAATAAATGACTATCAGGAACTAAGACTAGATGGATACCCCACCCTGAGACCAGATGCCTCCCCCACCTGGAGACCAGCCCCCTATATAACTCGCCTGTAGTCTTTGTTCTGTAAGATGGTTCTTTTGGACAATAGTCAGCCATCTTCCCTCTTGCTAGCAAGCTGTAACAAACTGCCCTTTCTCTCTGTCACCATCTTGGCTCTTAACAATTGTCTTTTGTCTTGTGGCGAGCAGATCGTGCCCTTTGTGTGGCATGAGGATGAGTCTGCCAGGACAGTATAATAGTATCTCTAGGAGATCCTGAAGGCTCTATTCTCTCCTCCCTGCCTCAGAGGTTTGTTGTGAGGGGTGCAATGAATAATGTGTATAAAAGCAGTTTTTAAACTCTGAAGCACTGTGTTAATAAAAGGTGACTTCCATTCATTGCTTTCCTGTGCTAGTTCCTGTTCTGTGTATTTTACATGTGTGAACTAGATTAATCTTCACACCATACTAGGAGATAGGTATTATTATTGTCATCTCCATTTTACAGAGGAAGTAATTGAGGCCTTAAAGGGGTGAATTGGCCAAGGTCCCACAGGTGGGGAGAGGCAGAGTTGGGGAATAAACCCAGGCAGAAACTCAGAGATTCCATTCTTCATCACCACTCTCTCCTGCCATTGACTTCATGTGTCAAATTCCCCACCAGATTTTGTGTTCCTTGAGGAGCAAGATCAGTGTTGTCTACTGATAAGAAAATAACATTACTTACTACACCTAATATAGGCAGACAGCAAATATTCCTGAATGAAGATAAGCATGGTGACAATAAAAAAAAATAGTTAAAAACATAAATCTTGGATCAGAGCACCATTTGAGTCCTAGTTCAACCATTTACTGGAAATATTGTGCAGTTAGCAAGTCCAAGCCTTGGTGTCTTCATCTGTGAGATGGAGATGATGAAAATATCTGCCTCCAAGGGGTGCTATGAGGATGAACTGAAATCTTGTACAGAGGAATCCCCATGTCTGTCACTAAGAAAGTACACAATAAACGTGAGCGACTATTTTGATAAATAAATGCTGTGTTGAGAAGGAGGAGATTTCTCATCCTAACCCCAAGTAAAACTCTTCACGTAATCCTACACCAGAATCTTGCTGTCCCCAGTGCCCCCACAATTCAGGAGTTTATTTTCCAAAGACCATCTTTCACCCATTTCTTCTCTCTGTGCCTTATTTTCCACAATAGAACTTCGCTAAATATAATTCAAGGTCAACCAAAATACAAGTTTATGACAAACTGTGGAAATCTTATTTTACCACTTAGCTACAGTGAGGTCATTTATGGGTACCTGGCCTCATTTCTCAGTTTAATGTGACATAGCTTAGCACGTTATTCATCTTTTCACAGTAACCTGTAGTTTTTCTTCCTATTTCTCCATTCATTCATTTATGAGCCAGGCCCTTTGCTAGGTGCCCTGGGCTAGCACTGAACTGCCTCTTTCACTCCCTTCTTCAGTTCCTTCCCTATGGTTCCTCCAGGTCTTAATCCTGAGTTCAGGCTGGAGAGCATGCCAAGTGGCATTTCTCAATATGTCCCCAACTTCATACAGCTTATAATAGAGGAGGTCTGTGTACTTACTTCTCTTGGTGGAATCTTTCTCTTTGGCTCGGCTTTACAGACTTGACTTTATTGTTCTGAGACCATCCAACTTTACGGTTTGGTAAGACTTATGTTTTGTTTTCTTATTTTTGGTTTTTGAGATGATTTTGTGGAGCTGCCTTTAGAGTAAATTTGGGTTGCTAGAATTTAAGTAAACGCTGAATAACATTTTACACATACCACCAGTGTTTTAGGGGATATTTTGAAAAATATTATTTTAAAATGTTAGTATCTCTTGTAGCAGAGATCTTTTATATTTAGCACTGTGTACTAATTACGTACCAGTCAGTACACTAAGTGTTATACGTATTTACTTGTTTAATTCTCATAACAGTTCCAAGAAAGGTGGATTTATTATCCCACTTCTTTTCCATTGGAGAAAACTGTAACTTGGGGGGATTAGCTGCGTGTGGGGAGGTCACAGACTATTCAATTTCAGAATGCTCTCATCTCCGCTTTCAGACTGTGACATTTGACTCCAAAGCTCTTGTCTGAATCCCAGGGCGCGCGAGAGAGAAACGTATTTTAGTAGAAAATAAACAAAAGTCACCAACTGCAGATCAAAAACAGTGATTTTGTAGTACATTGTTAGTAGTTTCCCAGGACATAATACAAAAGACTTGATTTTCTCCCCCCCTCCACTTCCCCCTTCCATCGTCCTCCCCTCCTCTTCCCTTCCCTCCTCTGTGCTTCCCTATCCTTTCAGTCCTTTCCTTCCCCTTCTCTTTCCTCCTTTTCCTTCTCCTCCTCCTCCTCCTCCTCCTTCTTCTCTCTCTCTCTCTCACTGACCTTTTCTTTCCACCTATCCTTTGTAACTCCATGATAACTATAACTGGCAGTGATAATATCCATTTCCTTCAGGGGAAACCCAGCCCCTTCCACTCCATTGACCTGGTTTGCCAGGGTGCAGGGGAGGCACTCTGAGGACCCGACAGATCACTTACTCACTTCTGAGTTGCTCGCTCACATCTGGGGTAGGACACCGATCATCCTGGCCCTAGCCTAGCACCAAGGCATGGCTAGACATGCATCTCTCTTGTGGTGTGCTCCAGCTCCATGATCTTCTCTAAGCAAATCCTTGGACAAAAACAGTGAAAGCCTATACACATCCCCCACCCCACCCCACACAACAATTTTCAAGATAGGCCAGTTAAAATTCATATTAAGAAAAAAGTTAAATGCACCTGAAAGGGAAGAGTCCTGTTAAAGATGAACCCATTTTACCTCAATAAGCTGAAAGCCTAAAGCCTGACATGTAGAAGCACCTGCATTTTGATTGCTTCTCAGATTTAAGACTTCCATAAGAAAAGTATTGTAAGGGAGCAGAGTTTGCTACTCCAAAATGATTCTCTTTGGCTTGATTATTTTTAAGAAGAAAAGACTCTGGAAGAAACTTTGACCTTCACCTTAACTGCCTAAAAGAATTTAGGGCTGAAGGCCTGTTCCAGGAAGGAGCTATCAGCATAGATAACTACAGTATAATACGAACTAGGTGTGGTAGACAGGGAGGAACCTAGCAAGGCCCCTTTGATCGAAGTCCTCTCCATGTCCCATTGTCTCTGGAAGGCATGGCAAACATTTGTTTACCAAACATTTGCTTTTTACTCTCCTTGTGAATTGCCTTCCTCTCCCTTGAAGTCCCAAAGAACTACCCGCAACATCTTCTTTTTTCTTTAGCTGAAGATGGTATTTAAGGTGGTGGCTTCTGCCATTTTGGTGAGTTATTCAGTTTTCCTGGGTTTCTCCCATGTATACATGTTATTAAACTTGTTTGATTTTCTCCTGTTATTCTGTCTCATGTCAATTCAATTCTTAGACCAGCCAGAAGAACCTAGAATGATAGAGGAAAATTTCTTCCTCCCCTACAGTATGTAGGAACTTGTTTGATATCTGCATATCTAAATGGGCTCATACAAGAGATTCCCTACAGGACAAAGTTATAATCTACCCAAGGACAGTTCCAGTTTCTCTCCCAGAGTGCTGAAACTGACACACACAGAATGAGTAGTAGTTTTCAACTCCACTTTATGTCTAGGGTCCCTGTTACTTCCATTACTGTAATCAGAAATTCCACATCTCCCTTTGAAGAACTCAAGCATTCTGATTATACGATGATGGCAAAATGATGGGTGCTAACAATGGTTTAGGAGAATAGCTAAATATGAATTCAATAATTCGAACTTTCAGGAACACAATTATTAGTTATGACCTATTTCCTGTCAGTTTCACTACATGAAATTTGTGATGTTCCATCAATGTATGAGGAATATCAAATATCAACCCAACTTTCCTTTTGTTTGCTTTAGATTCCTCCCTCTAGTGTGCTTCTGTTGTTAAATACATAATATTTGGAGAATTATGCCTTACCTACAGACACAAATAAATATACTCCCCATTATTTGCTTTAAAATTTATTTTAGTTTTAGATTTTATTTTTCTGTATATTTTATTTTCATTTTTGAGCAATTACATCTCCAATAGTCTTTAAAAATAATCTTCCTTGGCTGATGAGTATTTACACTTCTTATTTTCATTCAACTGCAGCTTAATTTGTATACTTTAGTTGGGAAATAGTTTTAAATGTTTCCCTGAAAACGGAGTATGAATCACTAAAAATATCCAGGTAACCAGTTGCTCCCTTTGGCATTTAATTGACTGGCAATTTAACATTGCAGCCAACAAATAAACATTATGGGTATTCGTTGCTAAAGACTAGTGAAGATTAAAAAACCAATTAGCCATGCTATATGTTGCTCACCTACTATCACCTGGCAAGCAGTAACCTCCATTGGACAGAAATTAAGACTAAGAGTTATCAGTTACTTCAGAAAGGAGAAATGTCAGGCATTTATTAAACCAAGTGAGGGTTTTTTATTCTGTTTTGTTTTGTTTTTGTCTGTTGCAGAATCACTTTTTTAATCCTTACTTTAGCCCACGCCATTTCAGAGTGATGCAAGTTTTCAGTGAAAAGAGTAATTTTTTTAAATACATGAAAACAGAATGGTATTTGATATGGTAGAGGTTTTATGCATATATATTTGATAAGTACATATTTCTTATGAAGAAAAACTCACACAATTGTTTAACAGGTTGGTAGAAGGGGTTAAGCAAAGAGTTATGGTCTGAAGACTTTCTAATCAATAATTATAATAACTACAAATAATTGTTAAGTGTTTACTATGGGTCAGATGCTTTATTGCATTTAATCACTGCAACATCTATAGAGTTAGGAACTGTTAGAATCTCTATATTACAGATGAGAAAACTGAGACTCTGAGAGGTTATATGACCTGTGCCTGGTTACCTAGCAATCAGAGGGTAGAGTCAGAATTTCAACTCAAATCTGTGTTAGAGCTTATTTTCTTTACCGACTATAAACTCATGGTGCCTTACTGAGCTTAGAAAAATCTTTCTATCAAATGTCTTTGAGAGCCTTGAAAATGTGTATTTACCTCTGGAAACGGTTCTGAGCCCTTCCCTCCAGAATTCTCACCTTAATTACTAGTCTAGGGTATATTTGGGCTTTGGCATTCAAATGGCACTAACTTGACTCTTCCTGTCCTTCCATTAAACTGGATCATGGTGAGGATGCCCAGTGCCCTCTACTAGACACTGTTCCAGTGGTTTTACTGCCACTGTGCCTCCCAGGAGCCCTGCAAGCTTGCATCCTAGGAAGCCTTCAGAGGTAGTGGTGGGAGCAGCAGGTAATATAATTTTAGAGGAAAGCAGTGGGTCATGCTTCATTTGAGTGTGGCAGGACTGAAATAAGAAAGGGTCCTGAACCATCCAGAGAAATTAGGGGGGCTACGGCATGGGTCACCACCAGGGGGCATCTTTCAGTTGGTAGAATAGGTGCCTGATTGAGCTTGCACTCTGTGCGAAAAACTGTGCTAAGTGGCGTGGGAAGACACAAAGGAATCAGAAAATCTGGGCTCTGCTGCAGGGGAGTATTTCAAGAGACTAGTTTCTGACAAAATCACCAGGCTTTAAATATTGAAATCATAACGCTGTCTTTTTCTAAGTAGTCACCTTAGCAATCCATGCACTCATTTCAGCGATGCCGCTGCTGCTTATGTGCAAAAGCCCTTTGAAAATTCCTTTCAGAATTATTTTGAGGCATACAAGAAAATCGGACTCCATTCAGAGCAGGCCTCAGTTTTATTACCCAGCTTAGTCACCTGCCCAGACTTGGCCCTGAACTAATTTGCACTGTTTCCAATAATCGATGCTAACATTCAGGAACGAAGCTTCTCTATCCTGGTGGGTATTGACAAGAGGAGCTTATGCACCATTAAGGCAGTTCCTAAGCTTGTCTTTGTATCCTCCACAGCGACTAGCTTATCAGCTCATCATACGTGTTCAACAAAAGTTTATTGACTTGAACTGAAAAAGAAAAGAAACCAAAAAAAGAAAAAACATCCAAACACTGGCAGTATCTCTGGAATAATCTAGTATCTTAAGGTGACTACTTTTCATCAACAAGCTTTCAAATTTATATTTATAATTTTACTGAAATCAATTATTTGATATCTCCCTGATGCACTTATCTAGTTATAACTGTAGGATTAAAATTACACAAAAAGTCATTAAGTCCCTCTACCATATATGGGTCTCCCTGTGTCTTCCTGTTTTGCTTGAGAGTTGCTCCCATTGGCTCATAAAATGATCTAGAACAATAGCAGTGGTGATTAGGATCACATTTCTTGAGCACTCACTCCATAGTCGACATTGTTCTAATTATAGTTCATCTATTGTCTTATTTAATCCTCACAACCACCCTAGGAAGAAAAAAATCGTTCTTATCTCCCCACTCTGGAGATAAGAAAACTGAGACTCAGGGACTGGTTTGTACAAAATTCCATGACTAATCCAGGTGATCCATCACTCAGGAAGAACCCCAGCCTTCCTTATTCTCCTCTCTGCTATTGCAATGATGTATTCAGTAGGCGCTCTGCTAAGAAACTTAGAAGTGTTTTAGTGTATTCTCACAAATAATGCATCTTCTCCATGTTAAAAAGAATGAGCCCCCAAAAATCAGGAAAATAAAAATTACCTGAAACTGAAACACCAGAATGTTGATGCTTTGGTGCACATGATTGCAGATGTTCCATTTTTGTTCATATTTTATACCCTTGCAACACTCATTGTGCCCGATGTGATTGAGTGGAACCGTTTGTGAGGATACCTACAAAAGTGAGCGGCCACTTTCTTTTACAGTTACTTATTGCTATAGTCAGCGAGAACTATCTGTGTATTCTAGATCCGTTTTGCTTTTTTATGATGTTATGATCACGATGGTGTTTCCCCTTAAGACAGTTGGTTATTTCCTTTTGGCCTAGACATACTTCATCATCTTATTTTCCACCATGAAGGTGGGAAAGAAGGAAAGAAGAGAAATACGCTTTTCTTGGTTGTCTATGATGGGCTGGCTTTTGTGTTCAGCAATAAATATAGATTTTCTCATTTAATCCATAAACACTCTATTAAGGTTCCTCATCGCATAGATAAGGGTGTGGGGCCCCCAAGAAGGGAACTAAGAATGCACAGCCAATCTGTGACAGAGCTCAGATTGCATGCTAAAGTTATGACTCCACATCCCACGCAATTCCCCTACATCCTGTATCCAGAACTCCTACATCTCTGCTGATGGGCCAGCAGCTGGAAGACTGGCCCAACTCTGTTAAGGACAGGCCATTCAGCCCCTGCTTGTATGCTCAACTTACCCACCTACTCACCAGGTGAATGTCAGTGTAGATTTTTCATTCCTCCTGGGCCTTAGGACTCCCAAACCTGGGGCATTATAGTAGCTCTCTTAGCTCTCTTTGGCCAGACAAGTAGGTTCTGGAATTGATCATGCTGCCTGAGTGCCAGAGGGGGAAGTTTGTTGAAGGCTACTTTCAGAGAATGAGGCCAGAGTCCCCATTACTCACCCTCACAATGTTCAGACAGTCTATGTGGTGCATCTCTGTCCTGTACCACAGGAGAAATTGGGAGTGTGGTGGTCTTATTCTCCCTAATTTCTGTGAACTTGAGGTTAGACTTAGCTTCAGAATCCTTCTTTTTGTCTTAAGTAAACTTTCATGGTGCACAATGCTGCTATCAACCATTCACCTCAAAGCTCCCTCCTCTAATGCATCCTAGCCCTCAGCCTACTTCATCAGTGTCAGAGGCACTCGGTCCATGACCCTGGTCCCCTCTCAGCAGAAGAGGGAGCTCCCCTGCTAGGGATTATCTTAGCCTCTGTGTCTACTGTAGTTCAGATCCTGCCCAATTGATAACATCCCCAGCCATCAAAATAGGGAAATTCTTCCTTATGTCTCACTTTAATTCTCTATTTCTACATCTCTTAGCTAATTTTGATAAATATGGTTAAGAGGACTTGAGTAAAAGGGAATTTCTCTGACTGGGTCTCTCTTCATGAAATGATTGGTTTGCTTCTTTGAGTTAACCATTTTTTAAATCATCATTAATGTTTGCAAATATGATAAACCTCTTAAAACAGCATGCACTCACTTAAAACACAAACCTTGAGAAATTTCTTGATGCCAAGAGAAATATCTGGAAGTCCTACATTCTACATATTCTTGTCAAATCCAAATAGAACCACCACCCTTTTAATAAATGCCCACTCAGTCAATGTGAGTTCACACCAACTTGACTTCAGCTTCCTGAATGTTAACGTGTATTCCAATCTCAGAGCTACGGAGAAGGCAAATTTTGGTATCAAGCTCTGGGTTTGAATTCTGTATCTTCCCTTACCAGTTGTGAAACTTTGGGCAAGTCCCTTGGATTATCTGAGTCTCAGTGTCCTCATCTATAAAGTGAGGATAAAAATACCCTTTCTTACTAATAGGGTTGATAGAAGCAATTACTAAGGCAATGTGTAGGATAGCACTTTATAAATATTAGAAGTCAAAAGTTTTTATGACAGCATTTTGGAAGCATTCTCTTGAGCCACATCAACAAGTTGCAGGAGACCGTGGGATGCAACAAGCCCTGGGTCACTCTGCCAGGGTTTGAATTGCCTGCTCAGCCTCTTACCAGCTGTGTGACTTTGGTGAACTATGAAACCTCTCTGAGCCTCATTTCTCTCATTTCTAAAATGGAAGTGACAATAATGGTCCTAAATTCTTGGAGTTATGAGAATTCACTGAAGTTGGTTAGCACAAGGGTAAGTGCTCACTCTGAGTTGCCCAATATTAATATTAATGTTCATATTAATATTAATGCTGGTTTGCATCAGATAGCAGTCACCACATATTAATTACCTTCTTGTGGTTCCATCCTACCTATTAAATTTTAACCAGCTGTTGCTATTAGCAGTCTTGTGTTTTATTTTCAGTTCTTTTACAAAGGATAGTTTAGGTCACACATTTTGTGCAGCTTTTCCTTTTTTGTCTTACATATTGGAGATTTGCTGTGATAATCGGTGGGTGTTTTTTTTTTTCCCAGAGCACTTCTTTCTTCTAGAATCCTCCTTTGCTTCACACTCAGAGTTGAGAGAGTTTAATAATTCCCTGCTAGCCTGAGCACCTAGTGGATGTCAAGCTGCCTGGAGAACCGAAGGTGAGTTATGCCCGTGATGAGTGTCTCTGTCCATTTAAGGTCCACTTGTCATCTTGAGCCCACAGCTTAGTGAAAGAAGAGTTGTTACACTTGGAGGGAAGTTTCCTGTGTCATAAGTGGAGGTAGAGGAGCATGTTGTAAAACCAGCTGCCGTGAAATTGAATTATAGGTGTCATATTCTTCCAGCCTTAAATTGCTCCATTTTACCGTGGGCCTTTCTGTTTGTTTGGAACAAATAACAGCAATTTACTAGGATGCTAAGAGATGAGGGTATAAGCAGTCAGAGATTGTTTAAGGTTTCCATAATGATGGAAAATTACTCCTATCCATTTCAAGTATGGTTTCTCTCTTATGCCACCACATTTAAATGTGAAGAGTGGAAATACCTCACTTTTTAAAACTCTTCTCTTGGCACAACGCTCTTTAAAGGCGCTCCAGGTTTCTTTAATGTTCTTAACCATGCACCCAATCCGTGTCATTTATTGCCCTCTGGAATATGTTCAGTAATGACCTCTGAGGCAGCCAGGAATGAATGGACAATTTGCTTTCTCTGCCTTGATCTCCTCAACCCATTTCTTCTTAATTTGGTGGAGATGGTGTGGAGTTTCTGGAAATAGGAGTTACAGAGACTCTTGGAGGTAAGCTCCACGACACCTTCTTTCTTCCTCATAAGTGAACCTTGTCAGAAATGACTTCTGCGTCTCACCGTCTTCTTTCAAAACATTTTAACTCTCCAAGGAGCATTATTGTTTGCTTTTCAAGAAGGAATGTAAATAATTATAAAGGTTGCTTTTTTTTCCCTGGAGCTTCACAACAGATAAACTGCCTCAATATTACAGAGAGGTTGGGATGGGGTGGTGGTAGTGGGGGGACCATTTTTATATGAAAGGCATTAAAGTGATAGCACTTTCTCAGAGCCAAGAAAGGCAGTGTAGGAGGTTGATCAAAGTGAGTACTTTTTGTGGATGTTCTAAATTTAAAAATAAATTGCTGAGTGTCCTAAACGATAACTGTCTATCAATAGTATTTGAGGCATTTCTCATGAAAGGAAACTTGGAATTAGGTGGGGGTTTGCTTAAGCTGCACATGGCACCTGGTGCTTTTGAACTCTGTTGAGATACTTATGGTTTTACTCATTTTTTTTTACTATACAAATAGAAATGAATACATTCTTTCTGTAAAATTCCTATAATGAAGAAGAGAGGAATTTTACGCTTGCATCCCCCACCCTCTGACCTATTTCTCGCACCATTAATACTGGTTAGGTGTGTGTGTGTCTTCCAGACGTTTTTGTGTGAATGCACATGTATAAATTAGTACAGAGAGCAATATATAGTTTTTCTTTGTGATTTATTTTAGGTAAATGGGATTGTATTTTATTTTTTCTGTAGCTTTTTTTTCACTTAACGCTATATTTTGTAGATCGATCAATGTCAATACATATACATCTAGGTTATTCTTTTAAAGAGATAATTGTTATTCCATGACATGGATATACCATAATTTATTTAACATATTGATGACATGTAAATTGTATTATTTTGCTTTTACAAAAAAGGTGTTGTGAACATCTGTGTATATGTCTTTTTATGCATGCCTGTGCTAGATCTCTAGGCAGACATCTAGGGTTTATTGCAACACTACATTATTGGAACCTGTTGACTGGTCATCCTAGTGATGGACTAAGGATGGCTTATGTAGACAGTGCTAACTGCTACAAATTTGCAAGAGCATGTAAATTTTGGCCCATGGGATTGTGTTGGGCAAAAGTGTTAAATTAGAATTAAAACATAACGGTGATTTGTAAGTGTTTATTAGCCTGTAAGAAACCCTGCCGAGCTGAACACGCACACTTTAAGATGGGAGAGAACTGCGAAAATTAAAAAAAAAAAAAAAGTAAATAAATGAATTCATAGTAATCAAGTTTTGGATCATTTCCCATAAAAGTGAAAATGAGTGTAAGTTTAAGAATGGCTGAGGGACACTGAGTTTGAATTGTTTTAGCTTATTAGGCAGAGGACGTGCAGTGTGAGGATAGCATGCATGATGTATAGGAATGATATTTGGAGTCAGAACAGCCTGGGTCTGAACCCTCTGCCTCTGAAATAGGAGGCTTTGAGATCTCCGGTAGCTCAGTCTCTAAGCTTCCTTACGACAGGGTTAACTGTAACCTGCCTCTTGGAGTAGTCGTGAGAATGAGATGAGTTAGTGTGTATAAAACGTCTAGCATAGCACTTGCCATCTAGTGGACCACCAATATCATACTGTTTAGAAAGTATTGTTACTCTGAACACTATCATTCACTATCCTTATGACGCTGGCCAAATTAACTTAGTCTCAGCAAGTCTGCTATTTGCTTGATAAGTAAGAAAGTCCAATTGGATAATCTCAGAGATCCTTTGCAGTTTTTCCATTTTGACAAGTGGTTCTTCCTTCGAAAAATGAAAGTTTTGTTAATTGGTTTTGTAAGCCTTTTAGTAACGAGACACATACACATACACACACACGTACACACACAGACACACGCAATATAAGTTAGATTGTTAACACCATAGGACTCAGGCCCTTCCAAGGCAGAAGCTCAAAATGGTCAAGGAGTGACAGTCCCAATCTAGAGCAATCTGGGTGTGAGCCATCCCCTTTACCTAGGACAATAGGTGATCCACAAAAAAAGAGCCTCCAATGGGCCTCCTCTTCCAGTCCTCACCCCATTCCACCACAGCTCACTCATCCTCTGTCGGAATGACCACATTATTCCACGATATGGGTGCACCACAATTTATTTAACATCTTGATGGACATTTAAATTGTATTATTTTGCCCTTACAAAAAAGGTGTTATAAGTCTGTGTATGTCTTTGTAAGCATGTGTCTGCTAGATCTCTAGGGTAGACCTCTCGCCTTCCGGCTGCATCTCCCAGTGGGTGTTGCTTGTGCAATAACCATCACTCTCTACTTTATAACAACAACTAAACCACTACCATTTATTATGACATTTATATGCTAAACATCTTACATACACTAATTTGTTCATTCATTAGTTGATAATTATTTATCGAGTGTGATTTATGTGCTAAACACAATTCTAAGTGCTGGAGCTACAGCAATAAACGCAATAAACTTTCTGGCCTCATGGAGGATCCCATTTTAGTGGAGAGTCCCAGACAGCAAATAAACAAACAAATAGCTGATACTATATTTTTTCTTACTACAAACCGATATAAAGAAAAATAAAGTGGATAGTGATGAGAGATGCTAATTATATAGGGTTGTCAGGTAGGACCTCTCTGAGGACTGTCATTTGAACAATGATTTGAATGATGTGAATATATCACAGGTTTTATATATGTATACATATATGTTACATACGTTTGCGTATATCACTGCAAGGTAATCCGCACTGTCCCCATTTTATAGATCAGTAAACTGATGCTTAGAAAGATTAACTATGTATTAGAAATGTTTTTCAGTAGCAAGTAATGGAATATGCATTTAACAGTGACCTAGACAAACAGGAGTTAACTTTTCTAACGTGACAAGAACTCTGAGGAGGAAGGCACTTGCTGGCTCTGATTAAGCAGCTCTGTGACACCAAGGCCAGCAGCTCTATGATATTTGCAGGTTTTTCTTGGTCTTAGCACAGCTTCCACAGGCAGCATGTCTGCATTCCAGCAGGAGCAAGGAAGGAGGAGAGGCACATATGCCATCTGTCCTTTTTATCAGGAAAGAAAGTAAACTTGACAGATTTCCTCTGTAGTCTTGTTGGGTAGATCAATGTCCCTTGGCCACCACTTGCTATGAGGAAGTATTTAGTTTTTACAGTTTCTGTAGTGGAAGGAAGTGGAAGTGAGTATGAAGTTTGTGTTTGCTTTGCCATGAATTACATACCCAACAGCATATGACTAGTAAGCAAGGTCGGTCCAGCAGCAAAGTTCTACACTTCTAGTCTATCTTCATCTGATTCATTTGGGATAGTCATAGTCTCTTACAGGATCTGGAGGAGGTACCTAATGTGAGTGACAGCTCCTACTAAAATACTAGCAGCAGCACCACGTAGGAGGTTACAACCAAGTTTTGGTTGCTGTATGGCTGATGTTGGTAATATTACTCTCTGCTCTTTGAAACATAATTTCCGGGCATTGGAATTTGTCTGGCCCAACCTTTCCTCCGATCAGCCTGCTGTTTCATAAGAGTTTGCCCACCATCGATGCATGATTTGTTGTAAATCCAGAAATCAAAAACATGCTTGCAGTTGCAATTTAGATACTAGGTCACAGGGAAAATACTGATGTCAAGAACATATCTTCTGAAGAAATACTCATCTAGTGTTACTTGGCAGTTGTCGAAAATCCCGGAATCCTTCGTACCTGTACCTGCTGAGTGTTCTTCGGTTTACAGTTGTTTTTACCTAGATTGATTCATTTGCTTTGCATAGCTGTCCTGGAAAGTAATGCGGGAATCATTATTGCCATCTTACAGGGGTAAACTGATACCTAGAAAAAACTAAATGACTTAAAATATTAAAACAAACTTAATATTTCCTAATCATGTGTTCCTCAATCTTACAAAAAAAATACTCTGCTAAAGTAGATTCAATTACTCCCCTTCAAACACATGACTGCCCTGAATTCCCTCCTGTGTAGAAATTCTGAACTGTCATTGGTTAGATACGGAATGATCATTCCTAGAATATAGATGTAATCACTTGCTCTAGCATATTCTAAAAACCTTTTGAAGGGAAGTGATTAGATCTTGAAGTCTTTTAAAAATCTTATCTGGCATTTTCTAATTAAAGGAAGGAATAAAGCTTGCTAATTAAAGATACAAACAATGCAGACATATTTACATGACACAGTAAAATTTCTCTTTAGTCACAAGTCTAAAAGATAACCATCATTAGCAAATGTAGTTTAAATCCTTTCAGACGTTTTTCAATAATCATCGAATGGTTAATGTTATTATGGCAATGGTTATTATTTCTATAATAATTATTATTATTATTAACTAAATATGATAGTGTTTTGCAACTTTTGTTGCCTAACACTATACTATGAACAATATATTGTGATTTGTCCATACCAGTATATCTACATCTACCTAATTATTTTTAAATAACTACATAGTTATTTATATTTTATAATGTGTTATATTATTTCAGAATAAATTATAATTCTTACAGCCAATTCCCTAATAATGGCCACTTAGTTTTTTCCTCCAAATGTTTAATATTATAATAAGCATTCTTGAACATATATATGTATCTTTAAGCAGTTATGTAATATTTCCATAGGAAAAACCCAGAGTGCTATTGGTTAATTGCAAGGTAGGCACGTATAAGATTTTATAGATATTACAGAATTACCCTCCATCAGCAGTGTGTAAGAGTGTCTGTTCCCCTATATTCTTACCAGCACTAGCTAATATGCATTTTTAGTTCTTGTTAATCTGAAAGATGAGACAATTATAAGTCTACTTTAACTTGCATTTCTTGGATTAACAGTGATTTCAAGAATCTTTCATGTGATTGTTGCTCACTATTTCTTTTGTCATCTTGATGCCCTTTGCCCATTTTTCAACTAGGTTGTTCTGTTTTTTCATGAAATTCTTTAGATATTACAGATATAAATCCTACATATGTCACCTTTGTTGTCAATCTTTTTTCCCTTGCCTTGTCCTTTGTCTTTTAACCGTGTTTATAGTATCTTTTGCTATACCAATTTAAAAGTTTTTATATAGTCAAATGTGTCATCTTTTTCTTTCTTAGTTTCTGGCCTTATTGCAATGAAAAGAAAAGTCAGAAACACTCTGATAATACAGTATTTCAAATTGGAGATCCACTCTGAGTGGAGCTTTGGCAATATAGGAGCTGGTTGGATTTGAGTAATTATCATTCCCTGGCTGATATTTACCCACACCCATTGGCAGTGGAGTCCAAATCAGGATTTAATAACCCATAGCATATTTGCACAGACTTTCTCGTTTTCTCATTTTAACCATTTAAAATTAGCTTTGAAAAATTGAATGACTCATTTTTTAATATAGTTCCTTTTGGATTTAGCACTGCCCTGTTTTTCAGGGAGAGTCAGTGGCTCAGTTACAACAGAACGGACCTAATTTCTTGGAAAGTTCCATGCTTTTGTTTTGCCCAAGTGTTCTCTTTAATGAATGAAATTGTCAGCTCAACCCAAACTTGTCAATGGTCACAGGTTTTCTAAATGAAGGTGATTGGAGTAAAAATGATCAGGTGGGAGAGGAAAGAAATGCCTCGCTATGTGTCCATTCAACTAAATCTGCATGTTACTGGGGCTATTAATATGAATATAAATGACACAGGCAGCAAAACATAGAATCTGTGCCTTGTTATTCTCTGATTGTGAGTGTGGACTTGGAAATCCTAAAGGCCTGGCCTTGAATTCTCGCTTCTCCACTTAACAATTGTATGAGACAAGTCATTTAACTTTTTAAAGCCTCAGTTTCCTTATCTATAAAATAGGAGCAATGCCTGCAGCTGTCATTACCTAAAGATCACTTGTTTTATCATTTCTGATGTTCATTTCACTGTTGATTGTAAAATTCTGGGTGATCTGTTTTACTGTCAGTACTCTCGGGCCTCAGGTGCAGGCACTATTTGAAAATCATAGCAGATGAAAGTGAGGGAGGTGAATAAAAACTGAGTCAAACTGCCATTAATTTGGCATTTTATAAGCAAGTTCTCTCTGGCAGTCAATTCATGCTCTCTGTTAAAGTGGCCCAACTTTTCATTTTTATTTTATTTTTTACATCTCAATCTTTCGTGACTTAAAAATGATGACATCTGAATATTTCTCAAGCAGTTACTACATATTTATGAAGAACAGTTAATCTGTGAAAAGGTAGTGAGAGAGAAATCATAAAATTTTAGAGCTGAGTGACTTTCAGGCTCACGTACAGTAGAGGAAATTGAGAGGCAAGCTACGTTACTTACCCGGCATTAAATATTAGCAATAATGATAAAAAGCAACTAGTACAAAATTTTAAGGCAACAAGGAGATCCTGGGCTGGTTCCGTTGTATCCCGTCTAAGGGTGAGGTATGGGTGCAAAGTGACTATCTGTCCCACACGCTCTCTTTCTCCAGGGCGTCAAGGGCCATCTAAATGTCCAGGAAGGGTGTTCCCACAGGCCATAATACATAGGGTATTCAACAACGTCCAGGGCACATAGATGTGCAGCTCCTACTGGACAACCAGCAGCAGTGAGTGCACACCGTGCTGGCAGTGATACTGGCTCAATACGAGGTTGACATAAGGGAAGCCATATTGTAGAAAGAAACCATATTATAACTTTGAATGACCTCTGATTAACTAACCCAGATGGATATGCACCCTCCGGGAAATATAACTGCTCTGCAGATTTTATGACCCCTGCTTGTGTGTGTACCACCCAGCTGCGATAAGATGATAACTTTGTTCTTTTGAGTTCCTTAGGAATGTGATGACCCCTCAGACAGAGAATCTATCTGGTGTGGCCACTCCCAGTCTATAACACCAGAGGGTCAACATTCTTAACCCCGTCCCCTGTAACCCCCTATATAACTGCTTCAAGATTCTGTGCCACCCTCAAGATGGTTCTTTATGATACTAGTTCCCCCATCTTCTGATTTGCTAGCTTATCATTTAATAAATGCCCTTCCTCTGCCACCATCTTGCTTCGATGATTGGCTTTTGTCTTGCAGCAAGCCAATCATATCAAATTTGTGCATTAACGGCAGCAGTGGGTATGGAGTTCCCTGCTGGACACAGCCTGGAAGCTTAGCTGCTGGAAGCCTCAATGAAGATGATGCATGCTGCTCATGTAAACAGAGTAGATGAGATGTGCAAGCTTGCCTGGTTCCCAGGGACGTGGGAGATGGACAGTGGACCTCTGATGGGATGCCTCACAGAAGTTGGGAGGCCTCTGGTTAGGGCCTCATCTCCCTTTGGCATAGCCCCTCCAGGTCTGATCTTCCTATCTGGGACCTCTCTGAACTCTAATCTTCCCAGCAGCATCCCTATGTCTCCTTTTCTCCTCAGCCCGAGACATTTGTTCTAGACTAGGGTGGAAAATTTTTCTCTAATTTAGCACATCCTCTCCCAAATTATTTTCTATGCCCATGAGACCTCCCATTCCCTAGGGCCAAAAATTGATTCCTGCTCATTGTCACTGTGCATTTCTGCTGTGTCATCCCTCCTGGAGAAAATGACTGCAGAATGCCTCTCTGATGAATGAAGAGGGGCCAAGAGAGAGAAGGGAATCCTAAGAACAGAACCATGTTTGTGTGTATTTCAACAATATCGTCCTGCCCTCATCAACGTTAATATCATTATCATCACCATCATCACTATCTCCACGATCACCATCAAGCAAGCACGTTTACCGAGGACTTACTGTGAAATTGCCAGCAAGTATCATAAATACATTGTATCATTTTGTTTCACAGATTCCCTATTGGAGAGTGTTGGTCCTATTATTTTCTCCATTTTATAAGAGAGAAAACTGAGTCTTATGGGGATTAAATAACTTGCCTAACACAGTGGTTCTCAATTAAGGGCTATTTTGTCCCTAGGGGACATTTGGCAACGTCAGGAGACATTTTTGATTGTCATGAATAGAAGGGTGCTACAAGCTCAACATCCTACAATACACATGCAGCTCTCTAGCACAAAGAACTTTCTGGCCCTAAATGTCAATGATGCCCGGGTTAAGAAACCCTGGACTAAGATGATACATTAGCAAGTTAAAGAGAGTTTTATCAAGTATGTGTGTTGAATATTTATCAAATGCTTGTACTATATCCAGATAATCATGTGTTGTTTCCTTATTAATCTGTTTATGTGATAAATTCTGGCAATAGATTTTAAACTGTTAAAACCATTCTTTCATTCCTGGGATAAATTCTACTTAGTCCCAGTATGATACCATTTATATGAAAATTTTAAGCATACAAAATAATACAGTATATAATTATAGACATTTACATATGTAGTAAAAATATCTTAAAAACCTGTAGGAGAGAGAGACACACCAATTTCCGAATAATGATTACTTCTGTGAAGAAAAGAAATGGAAATCCGTGGAAAGAGTTCTTTGGTAGGGTCTGGCACCATGCTATTTCTTTAAAAACAGGTCTGAAGACTAATGTAAACATTTGTTAAATCTGGGATTGTGTATGGGCCACCCACTACATTATTTTCCATAGTTTTGGATGTTTGAAATAGATCATATTTGAAAAAAAGAAAACTTTGAGCTAAAAAGAAATTTTTAAAAATAGGGCTAAAATAAAAGAAATGGCTAAACAGTAAATAGTAACTAAATGCCAGATCCAGGATTCAAAGTTAGGTGTAACTGTCTCTAGAGCCCACGCTCCTAACTACCACACCACGCTACTTCTACCTCACGAGCCAGTGCAGGATGAGGAAACAGTAACAGGAGCTTACGGTGTGCCTGGTGCTGTTCCCAGTAGCTGATGTGCGTTAACTCATTTAATCCTCCCAGTAATCCCACACAGTAAGTACTCTTATTTTCTTCATGTTATAGATGAAGACATTGAGGCACAGGGAGGGCACATGTCATATGTGCACTTAGTGTCATTTGCTTCTCCTCCTCCCCAGAGGAGTGACCATGAATCACGATTCACAGGGACCAAGGGAAAAGCAAAGTGTCCATTCTCTAGGCGTTGTCCTTGACACCACCTTCTCCCTCATCCATATTTTCATCAATCACCAAAGCCTCGTAAGTCTTCAACCGGCCCACTTCTCTCCCTCTCCACTGCCACTGTCCTCATCTCAGTTTCTGTTGTCTTTCACATGCAGTAGCCTCCTGACAGCGCTCCCTGTTGTCAGTTTTGCTCCCTCCTATTCATCTTCTACACCCGAGCAGAGTGGGTGAAACGCAGATTGGATCCCCTAACTCCACTTCCCAGGGCTTCATGTGGTTCTTAGAATAAGATCTTTTGTGCAGTTAAAGATCAAGCATGATTGAGGATATTGGCTCCCTTTCTTGCTAGTCTTCCCTTAGCTTTTCAGCTGTTTGGCCAAGCACCTTTGCACCTCGGGGTCTTGGCACACACTGCCTCCTAGGCAGGGAACACCTCAGCATCCCCCTGGCCCCACATCCATCCACATCACATGTCCTTGGCCAGTTGTTGATTCCTGCCCACCGTTTAGTGTTTACATCAAATATTATTTCCTCAAGGACTTTCCTGTCTCTTGCAAACTTAGGTAGATCCACTGCTATATACCCCTCATAGAACTCCACAATGACTCATCATAGTACTCACAAGTTTAATTAAACAATTGACTATGTAATCACTTTAAAGTTTGCTAGGATATAGACACCATAACACGAGTCCCAAGCCTATTTTCTTTATTGCTGTATCCTCAGGGCATAGTACAGTGTCTAGCATGTAATGGGTGTTCAATTAACATATATTGAATAAATGAAGGAATAAATGAGTAAATGAATGAATGCATTTTTCTCTATTGATGTGGTGACTGGATAGGAAGAGGATTCAGCTATTCCACCACCTGTGACCTGAGTTTGTCTCTTATCTATGTCACAGTGCATGGATCTGAAGGATGAAAAGCTAGCCCAGAGTGGCCACCAAGAAAAAGGGGGTGTCAGGAACTATTAGGAATCCAAGCGTGGAGCCCAATGGGCCAAGAAAGCAAGGAAGTAAAGAGTGAAGAACTGAAGGTCAAAGTGGATGTTTTCATGGGTGGGGCAGCCCCCGCATAAAGTGGTTGAAATGGATACATCTCTGAAAAGACCAGAACTTGGCATAATTCATTTGTATTTGGGGGTTCTGGTTGTGATTTCACTTGTCAAAATGGTTAGTTCCAAAACATCACTGTGCATGACAGTCACATTGTTCTTGCTAAAAATGCAGGTTGCAGAGCATCTCTAGAAAACGATTCTGAATCAGTAGGTTCAGGGGGACCAGAGCCCAAGTATCTCATTGTGATAGCAAACAAGAGAGCAGAGGCTAGGGAGGGGCAGTGGAGGGAAGGAAAAACAGCTTAAAAATCCCTGGCCAATTACAACCTTTTGAACTAATGAAAACCCAAGTCATGTGAACCTCTTACTGACATTGTGGCAACTCTCTCCGTGGATTCCCTTCAAGCAAGAGGGATGAAGCAGTTGTTACACCAATGAAATGTGCTAACTAATCTGCAGTGCCTGGTGGCTCCTGCTTTTAACTCACCCACGGCAAAGATTAATGCTGATTTTGTGTCTCAGCCCTCACCAAGTATAAATATCAACCCTGGCCTTTCCTGCTGACTCTTTCTTAATTGAGCTCTAAAACAATATACATTGTTAGTCCTCAAACCTGTACATATAAGCATTTTATGTTATTTTTACAAAATTAATCTTTAGGAGCAGACTATTTATTATTTTTTTTTGGAGAGAATGTGGGAGAAAAAAATTGGAGCTTAAAAAAAAGAGTTAAGGTGAAAAGTGATGGAGCTACAAAGCTGCCTTAAAAAGACAATGTATTCACACCAAGGAAATCTTTATTTAGAGCTGGTTAAAAAACTGTCCTCTCAGATGACCAATTAGATCGTAAAGCTGGCCTTGTCCTGATTTCATTATCATGTAGCACAGTGTGTCTCCTAGGGGACTTGTATTTTCTTAGTCATGCAGCACTTCACAGCTGGGCTGAAAATGCTGCCACATTATTTTTGAATGCAAGAAACTTGTGATTCCAGACTCTCCTAGGATTTTAACTCTCTTGCCTGAACAGATTGACACAACAACAGATGGTCCACGTTGGATCATTGCAACTACCTTGGATATTAAGGATCAAACTCTTTAGAATAACAGCTAGTGTGTTAGGCTTTGTAGACAAGTATCTAATGTATGCACGTCTGTGAAAAAGATTCTCAGTTCTATGGTAGAGCTATAAGCTTCTTAAGGGAACACAATACCTGGCACACGGCAGTACACAGTAAATGCCTGAAGTATAAGATGAATTCGCTGGGAGAATCCACACTACCATTCCTCCAGTCTCTGGTTAGGGTAGATCAGGTTCCCCAGGAAGCAGACTCAGAGACAGAGATGAGCGTGTGTTACTTTTATTAAGATGAGGACCGTTGGGATCAACACCTGTGGGAAGGAAGGGAAAGAAGGATTGAGCAGATGAAGGAGTTGGGATGTGATGCAGTTTCAAAGAAGCCTCTGCCAAGCGTGGGGAGTTATGAAGCTGGGGTGATTCTCTACAGTTATCTCTAGTTGAGATAAGGAAACGGGACCTCTATAGCCTGCCTGGACCAGTCGTCGGATGTAGGCTGGCTCACAGGCGCAATTCTCAAAGAGGTTTTAGAACTGAGAGCTGTCTGCTGGTAACATTCCTGGCAACTGGGAGAACATATCCCTCATTCCTGAAAGGGGATCTGGGGAATGGTGTGCTCTGTGCTGGTGCTGGGGTCTTCACTGGGGCTGGCTCAGGTGAGAGTGTATATGACCATGACATGTACTCCTGGTGGTTGTGACTGATGTAGACTACTGAAAATTTCTTATCAACTGCACAGGCACCTCTCAAAGACCCCTTAGTGCATGGACTGCAACTGTAATCACTATTTTCATACCTCCTTTTAGCCTGTATCAAAACGTATTCATATTTGAAAAAAATGTATTCATATTTGGTGAGAGGATGCAAGAATAATTCTCCCAAAGAAAAACACAAACGAACATAATAATTTCCTCAGAAGATATCAGTACCACATGTTGGGCATGCTGGGGTATAGATGGTCTCTAAGCTAAGAAAGAATGATCAGTTGCAAGGAACCAGTGGTTAAGGATGGCATATGGGAAACCAATGGTCCAAATCACAAAATCGCAAAAAAAGGGGCATAGCAAACTCAGGGTCGATCTGGATCCTTGTCCATCTCTGGAGGATTCTGTCTGGCTCATAAGAGAGGTGTGACAGCAGGAGGAAGTGATCTCCATAGTCCAGTGGATGGAGGAGAGGGAATCCAGCTGGGAAAAGCACCAGCCCTCTGGGGAGAGGATTGGGTCTGAGTAAGGAGACTGGCAAGAGTCAGGGAGGGGCTGAGTGGCCTGGCCAAAGTGGAATAGAGCCCGTGGCCGGGCTCATCGTTAGTGGGAACCTGGAGAACCTGCTGCTTATTTTGGTGCTCTATCATACACTTTTGGCACTGTTGATCATTTGCTTCACATACACATAAGCTTTGCTGCTCCAAAGAGATAAAAACTTTTAGAGGGCAAGGACAAGGTTTCGCTTGCCTTACATCCTCCTTATACCTAGAACAGTACGTGGGCTCTTCCAAACCAACATTAGGCTGGCTGTCTGGCTGACTGGAAGGAAAGAAGGACAGAAAGAAGGGACCTAAAGGAAACAGAGGACCCTGAAACCCTCCTGGAATGCTTCTCTGCTCATTCTTAATCCACTCAATGTCTATTCTGCTTTTAGTCCTAAGCTTAAATATCACCTCCTTTCACTTTCTCTCCTAATCAAAATTGTGTACTCTGTCCTAGGTATGTTTGTCTCTCACAGCACCTTGTTCTTTTCTTTTAAGGCAGCGGTCACAGTTTATAAAGATCCATTTGTTTTATGTGTTTTTCTGTTTGATTTCTGTTTACCTTCAGATGGAAAGTGGCATGGGGGCAGGGCTTTGTCTGTTTTCCCATGTCAAGCTTTGTGTCAGTTGCATGTTGATTCTCAATAAATGTTGTTTGAGTGAATGAATGCAATGAAATCAGGATATAAAGAACTTCTTGTGTTGGTGAGTAAGTAAATCAAACACTAGATAAAATTCTCTGTTGCTGGTTTTGTAGTGTATTTCAGCGTTCTGTGAATGAACCCAAAATAAATCTATTTGGACACTGAAAACACTCTTTTCCAGTCCCAATAGACTCGTTTATACTCTTGAGGCTAGTAGGATTTGCAATTCACAGAGACCAGATCTGAAAATGGCCCCTCACTGCCCTTCCCCTGACCATCTCTCTCTCCAGGTTACCATTTGTCTCCCAGCATGTCTGCTCTGTCATTTTATGTGTAATTAATGCTGCCTGTGATAAGAATTTCTTTGACATGTTTCCCAGCCAGTAGAGTAAATTTCCAGACCTAATTACCACATGCCTGAACTCTGGGCTTTTCTTTGAGGCCTCAGCTATGATACTGCAGATGAATGACTTGGTCTGCACTATTTTCTGGGGGTAAAGCTTTTTTGAGATTATGATGACTCCTATCTCCAAAGTATTTCAGATGCCAGCAATTGAGATTGGGCTTCGAAGCAGAGGATGTTTGGCTTTCTGTACTTAACACGCCCCTGAGTTCTGCTGTTTCATTGCTGCCTTGAACAGACAACCCCCAGTGAAGATTAATAGCTCAGCTAGGAAATCTTCCGTAGACAAGTTTCAGTTCATTGTTTTTAGTAGTAGGGAGAACAGAAATAGGCTGCTGAACAATCAGTGAGATATTGCTTGCGTTCTGAAACAGTTTTTCTGTCTTAAGACAATTCAAGCTTTCATTCAGTTATGGATCAATAACAGCAATGATGATGATAGTAGTTGCCAACTATTTTTATGTGCTAGGCATTACACAGAGCACAACCAGATATGTTAGGTCCTCTTTCTCTTCCTATTTTACTGATGAGAAAACTGAGTCTCCGCAGTTAAGTAAGTTTTCTACTAGCCGGCAGAGCTGTGACTTAAACACAATTTCTCTTGGACTCCAAAGCTCGTGCTTTTAACACTAAGATGTGTTCTCTGTGGAACTACTAGGCTAGAATTCTTGGCCAGAATTAAGAGCTCAGAAAGAGAGCTCCCATAGAAACAAAATTTTCTCAGGCTTTCAAGGAAGGGTTCTGGAAAACATACAAAAATTATGTTTTATAGGAATGTCAAATTTGTACTGATTGCGATTTTGGGCAGATTTTAACTCTAATGATCACCATGTGTTGCATTAGTAATCCCCGGGGCTACTGGGGCCCTTGTATTGTTCTAGTTAGTGCAAGTTTACAGAAACCTGGGGCTCAAGAAGCCACATCTAGTCTAACTCCTTGTCCCTCTGCTGACATCCTCCTAATCTGTCTGTGACAGGTGGCTGCTATTCCAGGCATAAGTGCATCCATGGATGAAAATTCCACGACCTTCTTCACTGACCCGTTCCAGTCCATTTGTCAGTATTGTTTGCGTGACTCTTATTTCTGTCTTTAGAAACACTCAGCAATCTCTCCCTGCATGAAGACACTGTTAGCTTAATAATAACATTATTCACATTTGTCAAACGTTTTCCACTTTACAAAGCACATTCACATTCTTGGTCCTTATTTGGTCCTGAGTCAAGTAGGGCAGGAATTTATTCACTTTTTTTTTTAAATTGAGGTTGTATTTGTTTATAACATTGTGTAATTTCAGGTGTACATTTTTATATATCAGTTTCCATATAGACTGCATTGTGCTTACCACCAATAGTCTAGTTTTTATCCATCACCATACATATGTGCCCCTTTACCCTTTTTGCCCACCCCCCCAGACCCCCTTCCCCTCTGGTAACCGCTAATTTATTTTCTTTATCCATGTGTTTGTTTGTTTCCCACGTATGAGTGTGATCATATGGTGTTTGTCTTTCTCTGCCTGGTTTATTTCGTTTAAAAGAATACCCTCAAGATCCATCCATATTGTTGCAAATGGGACGATTTTGTCTTTTTTTTATGGCTGAGACATTTATTCACTTATTTACTCAGCAAGTATTTGTTGTGTCTCCTGTTTACATTGAAATATCATTTCCATTTTGCAGACGAGAAAACTGAGTCTCAGAGAGAATAAATCACTTTCTTTGCACCTCTCAGTCTTACTATGCCAAGTTTAGGGCTTTTTCTAAACCTGTGAGTGATCTGATGTTGGAAGGGCAGGCCCTGTACTTCATTTCCTAAGCCATGGATTAAAATTTTGAAGGCTTACAGCCCACAGAGACAGACTATCATTTCATGTATATAACTGTTTCTATAATCATTAATCAATGAATGATTCCTTTGCATTAATCATTGAATAATTCCTTTCCTTTTGAAACATGATGCATGTTTTTCTTTTCTTCATGGAACACCCTTAGAATGGCACCCACAAAGCCTGACGATGTAGCCATTGCCTACGCCTTCAGCCTAACCCTGCTCTCCCAGCATTTTTACTTTCTCACACTCTTTATGTTCCCTTTTGCTTCAGGGTCTTTGATGGTCTTTCTGCCCCCAAATCTCTGCACCTTTACATCCTTCCTACCTATACTGCAGATCTAAGCTTAATTGTCAGTACCTCAGGAAGTCTGCATTGACACACCCTCACCAGAACCTCCGAGATAGACTCTCTTAGCACCAAGCACCCCCCCTACATTGGATTGATTACAAGCTACTATTACATATGTATTTACATAAATATTATTTTTTGATATTTCTGTCCCCAACTGGACTGAAAGCACTGGAGGAGATGCCTGTTTTTGCTCATCACTGTGAGCTCGGTTCTTGTAAAGGTTACCACCAGGGGCCTGCTAGAGTAGGTGAGATGTTCCAAAAATAGACTTTTGGATGGACGAATCGAAATAAGACTAGCCAGCATTGGAACTTGAATGTTCCTGGGTTAATCGAACAAATCCTGTATTCGTTTTTGATTGCTGCAGTAACAAATTACCATAAATTTCATGGCTTAAAACAACATCTGCTTATTATCTCGTTGTTTTCATGGGTCAGAAGTCTGGGCACGGGGTTGGTTAGTTGGGTTCTCTGCTTAGAGTCTCACAAGGTCAAAGTCAAGGTGTTGTCAGGCCTGGGCTGTTATCTGTGGGGAAGATCTGCTCCTGGGCTGGTTCAGGATGTTGGTAGAATTCAGTTCTGTGTGGTTGTTGGCTATTGGCCAAGAGCTACTCAGCTCCTAGAACCAACATTCCTCAGCCCGTGGCTGGAAATTCTCTTCGTGCTTATAACCTTTTGCCTTCCCCTTCTGCCTCATCTGCCTCATCTCTCTCATCCCCTTCTTCTTCTCTCCTCTTCCGCTTTTCAGATCTCATTTGATTACATTGGGCCTTCCAGGATACTCTAGGATAATCTCATCATATTGACATATCCTAGGGGTTAGGACATAGAGGGACCATATTTGAGGGACCAATTTTCTGCCTCCCATAAATCCCAAGTGCTTATATATTTGTAAATGACTCATCTTAATTAAAAGAGTGGCATTTATTATAGAAAGACGTTTGTGTGGATTTCCCTCACACTTCTGCAGATGCCATAGAATCTGGTAGATAGGTTCCCTATGAATGAAGCTAATGAAATTGGGGACTGCATGGTCTCAAACAATTTGAAATAATGGTGTTCTCACTACATTATTTCTGAGTGGTAGCAGTTCACATTAACACATCGGTTCCTTGCGGAGCAGGAGTGCTGATTGAATCAGGTTCACAAAATGGACAGAGGAAAGAAATGTGTCTCGTGGGAGACAGCTGCCAGCCTCACTATATAGCTGTCCCTTTGGAGTTGTCCCTCACTTACTTGTAAACGCTTTCCCTCTTTCACAAGAATGCCTCCTCTCAGGAGTTTGCCCAAGGTAATACTCTTTCTCTGAAAGGGAGTCTCCTTCCTTTGGATACTTGAGAATTTCTTCCTCGTGTTCTCAAACTTCTGATTGTCTTCCTCTCCTCTTGATGCAGTCAGGAGTAGAGTGTGAAGGTACCCAGGGGAGATAAGTATGTCAGAGTAAAAAATATAAGTAAATCTTTTGTTCATTCCATTGATTTTGTTCATTTCATTCATTTATTCATTCATTCCCTGTGTCTTGTGACCACACATTTGAAAATAGTTTGTTTTACCCTTTTGTCTGTCCATCCTGGAGGCGATAGACTCACTTAAAATATCCATTGTCAGGTCAGTGTGTGGGAAGTATTTTGAAGGTTCTTTTGCTCCTGAACATTTTCAGTGCATGTTAGCTTATTAAAGGGATCAATTATTTACCAAACTTATTTCACTATGACCACACTACCCCAGCCTGTGTGATGCCTGATTAATATGCATGGAGCCAGGGTTCTGGGAAGCACATGGGAAATGGTGAGTGAGGACACGGAACAAGAGAGGTTAAGGATGCTAAACAGTACAAGAGGAATCCTGAGGACCTGACAGGATTAATGCATGGAGCACATGTCCTCGAACAACTTGCAACACTGATGCACCATTCTGAGGGGTGCGAGGGATGCAAATTGTGAAGAGCATGCAAAGCTAGGTCAAGGTTGAGAATGGATTGTGGGTAGAGGCACTGAGGACAGTATGGTGCTCAGGCCACAGAGGGCCATATTTATCTCCATAAAGAAGTAGACAAATCACCGAGAACCTAGATTCACGCAAATAGCTTCATGTCCTTTCCTTCTGAGACCTCATTCCACGGTTGTCTCTTCAGAGCTTGCACAGTGATCATCAAAGACTTTAAAGTTGACCCTTAAGAAGTGTGATTTTACATCAAATCAAAGGAACAACCATTTTTTAAGCACCTACTGTTCGCAAGGCCCTACATTAGGCATGGCGGCAGTGGGGTGGAAAATAGCAAGTATGAGCCGTGTTTCCTGACTGCAAAATCCTAATACAATTGTAGTAAAGGGGTTGGGAATTATGTTTCTCATTAAGGTGCATTCATGACTGTTCATAATGGCTTGTTAGGAACAGTATACTGCCAATCCTTATTCTCGTGCACTGATGTCACAGGAGAAAGCAGGCTTGAGTGGCGTTCAGGGAGAATTAGGTGAGTCTTTAGTAAGGGCTTGACAGAAATAGCTAACTTCCAGAAAAGACTCACATTTTCATAATTTGAACTTTCATTTATTAATACACTTCCTGAATGTTCCTATCTCAGGTAATAGCATTTAATAGCCCCTCAACTCCACGATCAAGACAACTCAGAATCAATTTTGAGCCTTCAATTTTCTTAACCTTCCAAAGCCCACTGGTACCCAATTTGATCTTTCTACCTCCGAACTGTCTCTAAGAGCCACCTTCCTCCATGTGTTGCAGTATCACTGTCCTATTTGGTTCCTTATTATCCCCTGGCTGATTTATAGAAATAACCTCCTAATGGTTTTGTTACTCATAATTTCTACCAACTCCAACCCATCTCCCATTCTGCTGCCAATTATCCACCTAAAACAGAGACCCAATTATGTCACTTCCTTGCTTACAATCCTTCAGAGGCTTCTCCTTGCATGTGGGATGAAGCACCAGACTCAGCCTGGTATTTATAAGGCCCTTCACGATCTGGCCTCAGCCTGGCCTTTCAGTTTCATCACCTGCCAATTCTCATGGCTCACGCCAGTCCTGACTCCATCTGCCATCTCTGCCAGACACTTTTCCCCCAAGGTGGTTATCTATGCTCAAAATATTCCATTCTCCCGCTTATTTTTTTCTCCGGCAAACTCCTATTCAGGTTTCCATTTCTAGCTTAGATCTCTCTCTCTCTCAAGGCAGCCTTTTCTCGTTCATATCTGTCTTCTCCCACCCCACCTCCTTTCCTCATCAATACTTAAATACATATTTATATCCTGGTATGCTGATAACAAAAATAATAATAGCAACTTCCGTTAATTGACTGTGTTAGGCTATGCTGGGCACCATGACTGCACTATCTCACTTAACTGCCCATCAACCTTATGAATGGATATTATTATTCCCATATTATAGATGAAAAGAAGGAAAGTAAGTGATTCTCACAATTTCCCCAGCAGAACATGAGTTCAAACTCGGATCTTTTTGACTCAAGAGACTATGTTATTTATAGTTGCTTTCTATGGCCTTCCAGAGAGTATGACAACAAGAGTGATCCCTGGCAATTAGATTTTCTGGTGCAAGCTCCTCTTTCCTTCTCTATGAGTTCTAAGGCCTTCTTTTCCTTAAGCATCTATAACAGTGCCTGATCTATAGTAATAGATTGTTAAAGGGTATTTTTTGAGTGAGAGAATGAAAGAACAAATGAATGACTATTAAATTCTAATAAAGGCTTAACTAAGTATAGAGTATATATATTTGTTATTATGAAATATCATAAGGGTTTGAAATTTTTTATGTTAGGAACAATTCATCCAGGAAACAGGAAGGGCTGAATACAAAGATGAGTTAGATTTTTATTGCTTTGTTGTATATTTCTATCTGTTAGAAATAGCTGCAAGTAACGACCTACATGATGAAATCTGGAGATGGCAATTGCTGTCATTGGTTCAAGAGCAGCATCTCTGTAATTCTCTTTTATTCCCTCCCTGCGCATGTTGCCTCGTGATCACAAGATTATTGCTATAATTCCAGGCATCACATCTACTTTTAAAACATGGAGAAGGAGAAAACAAGAAAGAGTGGCTCTAACCATATTTTTTCCTTTTATTAGGAATAAATATTTTCCAAGAGCCCTTGACAGACCTCCACCTGCATCTCATTGGCCAGAACCACATCCTAGGGTCACTCTGGTTGTCAGGGAGATTAGGAAAGTGTATCTCATCTGGGACTAGGTGGCGATCCACCTTGAATGAGGTCAGGTTCTGTTAACAAAGAAAGAAGAAACTCTTTAAGCTTCAGTTTCCTCCTCTGTAAAATGGGAATGGTAATAATGACATCACAAGATTAATGTGAAGATTCAGTGGAATAATGCACATTTGTCTGGAACGCCAGAAGCATTCAGAAAACTTAGCTGTTGCTTTTATTGTAATTATTACAGTTTTTGAAGAGCACATGTTTCTTTCCAGTTGACAGTGGAAGTTTAACAGGGAAAGACGGAACCAGCAGACCAATCTCCTCCTTCCCATTATTAAAGACATAAGAATGTTAAGTATTTACCCATTAACTGTCTGCCAATATTTTTTTCCCTCCAGTGGGATTTTTGAACTTTTGCCAATTTTGTTGATTCACTAATCCTAAGCAAAAAAATCCATCCAGGCCCTTGAGTATGAAGAAAGCCAACTGAAGTCAGTTGCTGTTCGTAATTCAAGAGTTGGCAATCTTTTTTCTACAAAGAACCATATAGTAAATATTTTAGGTTTTGTAAGTTATCCTGTCTCTGTCATTATAACATGAAAGTAATCATAGACGATATGTGTATGTTCCAATAAAACTTTCTGGACATTGAAATTTGAATCTCATGTAATTTTCGTGAGTTATGAAATCTTATTCTTAAATTTTTTTTGACCATTTAAAAATGTGAAAACTACTCTTAGCTCATAGGCCATGCAAAAATAGATGGCTAGCTCAATATGACCTGTGGGCCATTGTTTGCCAACCTCTGGTTTTACTTAATGCCATTGTCATCTTTTCTATCATACTAGGTTAAAGTTTTCACTCACTCCCTCATCCCTGAATCTACTTCCTCATTAAATACCGTAGATTTCAATATTGCCAAGTGGAATTCTAATGTGAAAGTTACTAATTCCTATTATTAGAATGATAAGACAGGATTCAAAAGCAATGCAATTTATTTCACATTCTGTAATAGATAATGTAGCTTTAAATAAATATAATTTAATATAATTAAAATGTTAGTTTATGAAGAAGCAGGAAATAGTATCATACCTTCAACAGGTGGTAAGCATGATTCATCTGATTAGCCACCCCAATGTGTTCACCTTATCTCTCTGTGTCCTTAGGTTGGGTATATATAATACAGGGCTAAAATACACTTGCATATTTTCCCACGTGAAGAATCATGGTTTGACTTGTAGAATTCCACCAGGAGTAAATAAATGCCAGACTGATAGCCTGAGAATAAAAATGAGACTATGTTTGTTCCTTTTGTTCAATTTCTTCACTCTTCCAAACCAATTCCTCAGGCCCCACCACCACTTCTGGGCAGCAGCCTCGAAGTCTTGAAACTCATTATGTCAGGTTGAAAATGAGAGACAACAGCTGTCAGAGCCAGCATTTGATGCCTTTGACTTGTTTCCATGTAGCGAAAAAAAGCGTGCTTGCAAGCTGTACAACTGACAGCATTCGCGTTTCTTAAACTAAGGGTTCTGGGCAGCTCTGAGATAGCGTTGCTTTCCCCTGAGCTGTTTTGCACAAAAACATACTGTTTTATTTTCCTGTAGCTACAGCAGCCTGTTTAATATCAATAATGGTACTGAAACAAGGCAGCCATAGAATTTCTGAATATAACATATAAAGACTGGAAGATAGCGGCGCTTTTATAAGATGTAAAGATATATCAATCTTTGTTTCTTCTTCTTCCACCCATATTAGATAAAGAAAGCACATGTGTGATCTTATACGATATTATCATAGACAATTGTGATGTTTCTGGGGTAGGGTGGGATTTCCACATGAATCCAGTGTGAAAATGTGATTTAACGTTGCAATGAATGTATGCATTATCATGGTGGTTATTTGTTGGCTCTATCTTTTTTTAGTCTTGTATAATTTTAGAATTTTTCTACCCTCTTAGCGCCAGAGCTTTTCCCAATTTTCAGTCTCTGTATTTAATGGACCTGACCCAATGAACAATTGCTAACATTTATTGCATGCTATACCAAGCGCTCCACGCACCTTATCATTTAATTCTTGCAGCAACCCTTTGTAATAAGAGTTATTGTTACTCCCGTTTTTGAGATGGAGGAACAGAGACGATGTCAGTGAATAATTTGCTGAAATAAATGGAGAAGTCAGGTTTCAACCCCAGCTCTTGGTGACCATTTTCTGTGCTCTTAACCACCATTGTACTAAATCTGCTCTGCTTCTTTCTCTAAGCCAGCAGTTCTCAGGCTTGAGCGTGTCGTCAGAACCACTTGAAAGACTTGTAAAACCCATCTCCAAAGTGTGTGATTCAGTAGTCCCAACGTGGGACCCAGGAATCTGCATTTCCAGTAAGTTCCTGGGTGATGCCAATGCTTCTCATTCCAGGCCCACACTTGGAGAACCACAGTTTAAGTCACTTCTCAAATTAACGACATTATCCTCTTTGTCTCATTGTTCAGTATCTGTGCAGAGGCTTTGAAGGTATAAATTGCTACCTAAATGAAAAGCGCTATGCTCTTTAGAGCGTTATCTGAGCCAAGCAAGTGACATCTATGGGTACACACAATGCGCACAAGCATACACACACACACACACGAATAAATGGTTTGATCCTTCAAAGTTCCATTTAAAGGCTTTCACTGCTTTGTACAGTTTGGTTGTGCCTGGGGAGTATGTGGCATATTCCTGTGATTGGCAGGTTAATCTCTTAAGGACCAAGCTGTGTTTCTTCAACAGCATAGTGAGGTGCGTGGCACTGAGTGTGAATTCAGACTCAAAGAGATCACACTGAATGGAGGTCACAGCCAACAGCGGGTGGCTGCCAAGGAAGATTGCTATTTCACAAGTGTAACCCCAAGCTCAGGAGGGAGCAGGAAGTGTGATCAAGATACTTAAGAAAGATTACATGATATGCTCAAGGGGAAAGGCAGCGATGCCTAGGAAGAAACTCTTTTGAATAGAGATCATTTTTTGCAGGTGATGCTCAATGTGTGATGATAAGCATTCTTTTGAACTCTCTGTTCATTTGTAACTATCGTCTACCTTCCTTCAGAAGCTTTCTTTTTTTTATATCTGGTTATAGAATGCTGGAAATACCTCTGAGATGGTTAAAAAAAAGTGATTATATGCTTCATTGCTAGTCTTTGTCTTTATTCCTGCTGCATACATTGAAAATGTTAACTTGTCATCCAAGACAAACAAATATTTTCACTTTTGACACTCTACATGTTTATGTTAAAACATAAGCTATGTTTCCTCATTGTCTACAAAAAATTTAAAAAAAACAAACTACTGAGTTAGGTGTACCAAACATTTATTGAGCTCTTACCAAAGTGTTGGGGATTGTTGCAGGCATTGCCCTTAAATAAATATATTAGATTCTTTTCCATACTCCAGGATCTCGACATAGAGGACCTGAGGTCTCATATAGTGAATTGTTAAGAAAAGCTTTTCAGAGAAGACAGAATTTGAACTGAGTCTGGAAAATAAGTGAAAGTTGATCTGACACAAGAAGAAAGATTTTTGGTGTTTGTTTTCCATCCATTCAACAGATATTTATTGAGCATCTAATAGGAGGCTAGGTGCTGTTCTGGGATACGTGGATTGTAAGCCGTGGTGTCTGCCATTTTGGAGTTCTGAGTTTGTTGGAGGCGATAGACATCAAACGAAGAATCCCACAAATAATTACTCTATTCCCATCATATTGGGAGATGGATGAAAAGGAAATCCAGGGCCCCATGACAACATAGCAAAGTGAGAGAATGATCTAATTTGGGGGGTCAGAAAAGGCTGTGGCTCAAGCTGAGACCTGTAGGAAGAGGGAAAGTTGACTGGATCTTGGGTGAGCGAAGAGGTTCCAGAATGAGCAGACCCTTAAGACTTGAAAAAGCTTAGAGCATCAGAGGAAGTAAAAGGCCCATGTTGCCGGAGGAGGAGTGGGATGAGGCTGAAAGGCAGGCAGGACCAAATTGTGCATGGAGGCCAAATAAAGCCAGATACGGATTTTAGGGAGAATGAAGAATAAACACGGGTCGGCAATCCTCAAGGGCCTTTTGGGTATGAGATAATCAGAAAGTTCTGTTTTTTAATCTGGACTTTTGAATGCTATTGTTTTACTATTGCTATTATTACTAATACTATTATTGTTATTGTTTTGGTTTCCTCCTGATATTGAGGAAAATCATTTTGAAAATTACAGCTTGCCTCATCTGTATTGAGAGGAACCAGTATCTTTGCATAGATCCCTTTCAGTAAGATCTCCTGATGAGCCAAATGATCAACCAGAGTTTGAGAATTGCTGGACATAAATAGTTTTGGCGCACAGCAGAGTCTCAATTCAAGTCTGTGAATGAACAAATCGATGGATTGTTTTTGGATGGAGCAGTCCCCACCTTAGTTCAAGGGAGCAGTGTGTCCTCTGGGGAGATTGCCTGTGTTGACTGAAATGAGCATCATCTTACAGTGCCACATGAATACTAGGTGCTCAATCAAAATTTTTTGAGTGACTATTTTAAGTATGGATAGTATCACAAATGCCCTGAGTCATCTTTGTCTCATACTTTTTTGTTCTGAGCCCAACACAACTTATAGATTTCATGACCAAAATATTGTTAAACATAAACTAACCCATTGTTGGAATAAAGTACAAGTTGCACATTATTATATATTTGCCATTACTTTCTGACTGAAGCCTTGATAACTTGTGACCGCTATTACTTAAAAGTCAAGTCCACAAGAAGTTTTTTTCCCGATCATGTAAAATTACCCTCTTAAAAGGAGATTGTATTCTGAACTCTCCAGAGGCATGCTTTTTGATAAGGTTGGAGGATAAAAATTCAACTTTCTCCCTTACTTACTTTTTTGCCCTTTCTCATTTCTCTCTCTATATTAGCATGAAGATTGTTGTGTCACGTTTCCCCCTCTTTTGTGATTGAATCTTGAAAGCTCTCAGATTCTGTTTTTAAGCTGGCCTACATCTTTGAATTTTAATTTTCATCATCTTCCCACAAAATTCATAATTTTTTTCTTTTTCTGGGTTGGATGGCACTTTCAAATTAAGGCCAGAGTTTTGTCATCATGAAAAGCAAACTGAATCAAATAGAAATAGACTTCTTGAAACCTTGCTCACTCCTCTCTTACTGTTCTGTGCACACTCCAGAGAATTTGTCCTTCTGGTTTGGTACAAGTTATACAAATGGCTTCCACTTTATTCTTTCTGCTGAGGAAAGTCAGGATACATGTTTTTCACTAGGGCTGCCTTGGGTGGTACAGATTTAGAAACTGCAGATTGTCTCTTCTCTTTTAAATAAGAGAAAATTTCATGAGAACATTGAAAAATTAGCATCACTTCTCTATGAGAACCCTTCGTGTAGGCAGAGGGAAAAATGACCTAAACACATTTTCATATCATTCATGAGCACGAATTGGTGAAAATGCAATGCCAAGAGAAACAGCATATTCGGGAATTCCCCTTCCACAAGGTGAAGTCAACTAGAGCTGATTGGAATTAGCATCACTCATGCCAAAGCTTTGTATCAGTTACCTACTGCTGCGTAACAAACCACTCCAACACAGTGGCATAAAGCAACCATCTTCCTATGCTTATGGTTCTGTTGGTCAGGAATTCAGACAGGGCACAGCAAGGATTGATTAACTCTGCCATAAAGTGTCTGGAACCTCAGCTGGAAAGACTGTAAGACTGGGGTTGAGTTGATGGGACTGCAATCACCTCTGGAATCATGCCTTTTTATTTTCTCTATTTCTGATGCTTTGACATCTGGGATCTTCCTGATGCTGGAGGAACTGCTTCTCTAAGGGTTAGCTAATTCCTAGAGATAGCCAACATTTGTCCTGACCAAGAATGCCCCTTTTGTGCGCATAGCAACAAATCCAGAGCCCATACCCCACCCCTCTCCTTTATCAGACTGTTATAAAGGCATACCTCAGAGATACTGCAGGTTCAGTTCCAGACCATGACAATAAAGCAAATATTGCGATAAAGCAAGTCCCATGAGTTTTTGGTTGCTTAGTGCATATAAAAGTTACGTTAACATTCTACTATAGTCTGTTAAGTGTGCAATAGTATTATGTCTGAAAAAACAATGTACATACCTTAATTAAAAAATACTTTCTTGCTAAAAAATACTGACCACCATCTGAGCCTTCAGAGAGTTGTAATCTTTTTTGCTGGTGGAGGGTCTTGCCTTGATGTTGATTGCTGTTGACTGGTCAGGGTGGTGCTTGCTGAAGATTGGGATGGATGGGGCAATTTCTTAAAGAAAACAACAATGAAGTTTGCCACATCAATTGACTCGTCCTTTCAAGAACGATTTCTCTGCAGCATGTGATGCTGTTTGATAGCCTTTTGCCCACAGTAGAACTTCTTTCAAAATTAGAATCAATCCTCTCAAATCCTGCTGCTGCTTTATCAACTAACTTTATGTCATCATCTAAATCCTTTGCTGTCATTTCAACAGTCTTCACAGCATCTTCACCAGGAATAGATTCCATCTCAAGAGACCACTTTCTTTGCTCATCCATAAGAAGCAACTCCTCATCCATTAAAGTTTTACATGAGATTACAGCAATTCAGTCACATCTTCAGGCTCCACTTTTAATTCTGGTTCTCTTGCTATTTCCACCACGTCTGCAGTTACTTCCTCCACTGAAATCTTGTACCCCTCAAAGTCACCCATAAGGGTTGGAATCAACTTCTTCCAACTCCTGTTATAATGTTGATATTTTGACCTCTCCCCATGAATCACAAATATTCTTAATGGTATCTAGAATGGTGAATGCTTCCCAGAAGGTATTCAATTTACTTTACCCAGATCCATCAGAGGAGTGACTACCTATGGCAGCTATAGCCTTACCAAATGTATTTCTTAAATAGTTTAAGTCTTGAAAGTTGAAATGACTCCCTGATCCGTGGACTTCAGAATGGACGTTGTGGTAGCAGGCATGAAAAGAACATTAACCTCATTGTACATCTCCATCAGAGCTCTTGGGTGACCAGGCGCATTGTCAATGTGCAGTAATATTTTGAGAGGAATCTGTTTTCTGAGTAGTAGGTCTCAACAGTGGGCTTAAAATAGTCAGGAAACTATGTTGTATACGGATGTACTGTCATCCAGGCTTTGTTGTTCCATTTCTAGAGCACAGGCAGAGTAGATTTAGTATAATTCTTAAGGACCCTAGGATTTTCGGAATGGTCAATGAGCATTGGCTTCAATTTAAACTTACCAGCTGCGTTAGCCTCTGACAAGTGAGTCAGCCTGTCCTTTGAAGCTGGGCACTGACTTCTCCTCTCTAGCTATGAAAGTCCTAGATGGCATCTTTCTCCAATAGAAGGCTGTTTCATCTACATTGAAAATCTCTTGTTTAGTGTAGCCACCATCATCAATTATCTTAGCTAGGTCTTCTGGATAACTTGCTGCAGCTTCTACATCAGCACTTGCTGCTTCACCTTGCACTTTTCTGTTATGGAGATGGCTTCTTTCCTTACACCTCATGAACCAACCTCTGCCAGCTTCAAACTTTTCTTCTGTAGCTTCCTCACCTCTCTCGGCCTTCATAGAATTGGAGAGAGTTAGGGCCTTGTTCTGGATTAGGCTTTGGCTTAAGGGAATGTTGTGGCTGATTTGGTCTTCTATCCAGACCACTAAAACGGTCTCCATATCAGCAATAAGGTTGTTTCACTTTCTTATCATTCCTGTGTTCACTGGAGTAGCACTTTTCATTTCCTTCAAGAACTTTTCCTTTGCATTCACAACTTGGCTGACTGTTTGGCACAAGAAGCCTAGCTTTTGGCCTGTCTTGGCTGTTGACATGCCTTCCTCACTAAGCTTAAACATTTCTAGCTTTTGATGTAAAGTGAGAGACATGCGACTCTTCCTTTCACTTGAACACTTAGAGGCCAATGTAGGGTTATTAATTGGCCTAATTTCAATATTGTTGTGTCTTGGGGAATAGGGAGGCCCGAGGAGAGGGAGAGAGATGGGTGCATGGCCAGTCGGTAGAGCAGTCAGAACACACACAACATTTATCGATTAAGTTTGCCATCTTATATGGATGTGGTTTGTGCTGCCCCAAAACAATTACAGTAGTAACATCAAAGACCACTGATCACAGATCACCATACAAATATAATAATAATGAAAAAGTTTGAAATATTGTGAGAATTACCAATATGTGACACAGAGACATGCAGTGAGCAAACGCTGTTGGAAAAATGGCACCGATAGACTTGCTCGACACAGGGTTGCCACAAACCTTCAATTTGTAAGAAATGCATAATTTGCAAAGCACAATAAAGTGAAGTACAATGAAACAAGGTATGCCTCTACTTCTGGCCACTCCTCCTACCCTAATCACCCCAGGGGCAGATACCAAACAACTAGAGATAGCCTCTACACCCCAGAGCCCACTGAAATTGTTCAAACTAGCCAATCCTAAGCCTGCTTAGCCTGCCTTGCCTGTTCCTTCCTGCAGAAACCACAATAAAGGCTCTTGCTCATGTGTTTCCCTTCCCTCCCTCTGCCTCCTGAGAAATCCTGGTGCTTCCCCATGAGGCCCCCCTGCATGATGTGGCCATGCCTCCTGTTTCTAGGGATTTGTATGTATAAGCTTCTTTCTTCATGACGATCATTTCCATGTCTGTGTGTCTTACTGTACCTGATTAAAACAAATGCTGTGTACATTTTAAAGCAATCTGAGTGTGTCTTCACATACATGTCTAGTGGTTGATGTTGGCAGTGGGGCAGAATATCTTGCCCATGGACCCTGTGTGGTTGCTATGCATGTGCCAATTTGGCTTTCTTACAGCATGGTGCCTCAGTTCCCAGAGCGATCAGAGAACAAGGCAGAGGTGCACGACATTTTCATGATCTAGCCATGGAAGTCACACAGCATCACTTCTGTCATACTCTGTTGGTTGAAGCAGGCACCAAGTTCTGCCCAAGTTCAAAGGGAGGGGACATAGTCTCCACCACTAGATGAGAAAAGCATCAAAGTCACATTGAAAAAGGAACATGTGGTATAAGAGATATTATAGCGATCATCTTTGGAAAATGCAATCTGCCCCAAGGTTTTCACTCCATGCTTCTCTCCTGAGAGGTAATGGAGACCATCCTAGAGGGAGGAAAACAGAAAGGACTGGCACACACTAGAGATGTGCTAGATCCAATGTATTTCAGTTAAGAACTCTGGAGTCCAGGAAGACTTAAATTCTGGCTCTTCTGGCTGTGTGCCATTGGGAAACTCACTAATGTCCATGAGTCTCAGTGTTCTCATCTAGAAAATGGGCCTATTAGCAGCATCCATCTCATTGGGATGGTGTGAAGATTATATGAGATCTGTCATACAGTGCATTTAGTGTAACATCTAACACAGGCATGTATATGCTGCTGTTATTGTGCTGAGTGATGTTGCATCTATACTTTACCTCTCCTAGGACTTGAACTTTGAAGGACAATGAGACATCACTCTCACCACTAATGGCAGGAAGCAAGGCCGTGTTTGGTGAAGATGCAATAAATTATAGGTTTTGTTAAGTAAAAGTTACTCTGAGTAGAAAAAGTTCTGGTCGCAGTGCTTGGAATCAAGTTCTAGCCTTATGTTTACTAGCTTTGGGGTCTCAGAAAGCCAATTACCTGGGCTTCCTTATTTGTAAGACATACTCAGGAATTGCTTCCCTGACCTCCTATCCTCAAATGAACTGTGAATCTAGAAACAATTTGTAAATAGTTCTACAATTGTTTTATAATTATGCTAATGAAGCCTGTTATGGGAATTTTGGTACTACTGGGTCAACGGGGTGAAGCAGTGTAGACATGATCCAAGAACATCGTATGGACACTGAGTCGTGGCCAGGAGCTCTGAACCCTCGTGATGTCCCTGTGGGTACCATTCTCACTCAAGCTGTACTTTCGGTGGGAGAGCTGGGGCATGGAGAGTAATTTACTGACGGCCTCACAGTCCTTAGAGGATAGAGTCTGCATTTGAACACAAGCCCTCTGACCCTATAGCCTAAGCTTTATCCTCTGCACCACAGCCTCTGATTCTGAAAAGCTGTGCTGACCCTGGTCTTCAGCCAGTCTTCTTATAGGTACTTGCATTAGCAAGAGTTGGCTCTGCCCAGGTAGTCTATCTTTGCCACCTTAAAGCAACCTGGCAGCACTCAGAGGAGTGGGAATGTTTCCTTCACAGAGAAAAAACTTGAGAATGCCCCCTCTGCTCCACCAGAGGAAGTCAGAAGCACATTCCTTTTCAGCAGCCTGACAAGGGTGTGGGGTCTGCTGATTTCTTAACTAGCTTTATTTGCACGACAGCAAGCCATGATCTGTCCCTCTATATCAACATTCAATGATAAAATGGGTTCAAAGCCGGCAGTGTGTCCTGTCTTCTGTGTGTTTGTTTAATAGGTAGGTTTGTTTTCATTTTATTTATTAGGCATTTGAAAATCAAAGGGTGCCGAAAGGTAAATCTGAGATCGATAGATAGACAGATAGATATAAATTTGCCTTAATGTTGAGTTTCCATGTTTCTAACAGCAAGCGAAGTTATTTTACCCATGATTTTGGAAGGAGTTAAAATTTATAACTTTTCAGTTTACCTTTCTTATTGAGAGAGGAGACTGATTATGTGGGAAAGTAGTCCTACTAAATGTAATAGTAATTGTCGAGCCCTTATTGATTGTTGACTATGTGCTGGGTACTACACTACACATATTGCACGTAATACCTAATTTAATTCTTACAACAACCCAAGGAGATACTATTATTAATCCCACTTCACGAAAAGAAAGTTGAAGGTCACACAGCTAATAATGGGTGGACCCAGAGTCCCTGTTCTTTTTCACTATGCTATGCTGACTCTATATAGTGAAAGAGCCAGATTATTGATCTATCAAACCCTGAGAGTTAGGAATATTCTGGATCTGAGTGTTAAGCTTGGGAGACTTGTATATCCCTCAGATTTTTATCCTAAGCCTATCTAAGGATACAAGGGGTGAAAATAATGATGCTGGAAGTGAATTGTTCATCCTGGAGCATACAGTTTAATAGAGTACACATCAACGACAACAAAAAGTCCGAGTATGGGAATTTGTTTCCTCTCTTCATTTTAGGTAAGCCCTCAGCTCTTACCAGAGAATTTACTCTCTCAGCCTGAAAGGCAATTGTCTATACTTCATGAAGAAATCTTCACATTATTAGAGCTTGTCTTCAACCTACAAATGCACTGTGTTCCAAAAGATATAAGTCATTTGTTTGAATCTCAGAAGACATTTCTTCATGGGGAGAATATTCTAATTTCTAATTAGGGATATTAAGAATGTATCTACCTCCCCTAGTGGTATCTGGACACACTATGGAGAAGTGCTCTTAAAAACCACCAACTTGTTGACTTTTTAAAGTTCCATTACAGAGAGCCCCTTCTTAGGTCAATCATTGCACAACATCTTACAATGAATTTGAACTTTCCCATTGTCCCTGCACAGTGTAGGTTTTATTTAAAGGCAAAACCTTAGGATATGAGGTTTAAAAGGAAACTTACAAGCACTGAGTGCGCATGTGTCAGGGGCTCTCTCTAGGTAGGACTTGATTGATTTATGTATTACGATGACAGGCATTGCCTGGGGCATTGAAGATGCTGGATGCTTTTCATAAATATGAGGATCTGTGTAGCATAATAATTTTACAGAGTGATGAAGTTATTACAGTTTAACATAATAAACTTCATAAAAATGATTTCCTCCTTTTTAAAAAAAATAACAGGAGTTGGCCAAATGCAGAATTCCAAAGTCTCCTAATCAGCTATGTGATCTGGTGTGACAAATCTGGTCATGTTACCTACATATAGTCTGACATAAAAAGTAATTTAAAAAATATATTTTATTGTCAGGCAAAGAAATAACTTAGGGAAAGGCAATTTTTAGTTCAATTGAAAGCTTATTTAAAATTCTGCATGGGTGTTTCCTGAGAAAATTGCTGACTGAGGCAATTTCCCTCTGCTTGCTGTATTCTTTTATTGGCTTGCATTGTAATTAGAAAAATGTGAAGAATTTTCATTGGTGGCATCACCACAAAACATGATCCCCTTATTTCCTCAGCCACTGGTGGCACATCTTCCTCTGTGGTGTAGATCTGTCTTCTCAACTTTAAATTGCAGATCTGGCCATTTGGAGAACTGCACCTTGCAGGGTTTCATGCAGCAAAATACCTGTGATGTACAAATCGGCGCATATAAAATGTTTTCTACCCTATAAGGCTTGTTAAGTCCTGGAATTTTGCACAAAGCTTAATAAGAACACCTGCTCACACTGTTTGTGACTTATCTGCTGGGGTCCCCTAAATGACAAGGCATGCAATGGGACGTGGCTGTAAAATGGATAAAGTGCAGGCATTGTGTTAGTTTTTCTTTGATCTCATTAAAAGTAAATGTTCAAACAGTGACCATGTCTTATTTGCAGCTGCGGGATCACACTTCTGAAAGTACTTATCAGCTCCAGGGAAGGCCAAATAAGTTCTGCACATAGAATTGGGGTGTCTCTGCTTTTATGACGCCTTCTCCTGCAACTAACAGCCCCCACCCTCCAACTTGCACCCCATACTCAGAATGAGCAAATGAGCCCAGATTTCTACTGGATACAGAGAAAACTTAGGGTCTTTATGACTACTCTGCCAACATTTGGGACACTGCCCATTTAGTCCCCTTGGAAATGTTGTCCCAGGGTATTCAGTACATTTTAAAGACTAAGACTCTGCTAATCAATTGCCTTGGACAGACAAGATAAACAGCTGTGCCTTTATCAGCTTCTGTGGAAATCATCGGTTCCTGTGTTTGTCTGCCCGGCTAAACAGGAAATGCCTCAAGGATGGGTTTGATGTTCTCTCCATCTTGGTGTGCTCTGCCCAAAACACAGCAAAAGGTCAATAAATGATTGTTGAGGTGGACTTAATGTAATTTGGGAAATTTAATCCTTTTATGATGGTTCCTTCAATGGTTAGTTTTTCTTTCATTTATTTAACAAACATTTATCAAGAACATCAGTAATCATCAAAGAAATGCAAATCAAAACCACAATGAGCTATCACCTTGCTCCTCTTAGGATGACTATTACTAAAAAATACAAGGGATAACAAGTGTTGGCCAGGATGTGGAGAAAACAGAACTCTGGTGCGCTGTTGGTGGAATGTAAATTGATACAGCGATTATGGAAAATAGTATGGAGGTACTCTAAAAAATTAAAAATAGGACTAGCATATGATCCAACAATGTCACCTCTGGGTATATATCCAAAGGAATTGAAATCAGGACCTCGAAGAGATATCTGCACTCCCATGTTCATTGCAGTATGATTCACAATAGCCAAGATATGGAAACAACCTAAATGTCCATCAATAGATGAATGGATAAAGAAAATGTGATATATGCATACAATGGAACATAATTCCGTCTTAAAAAAGAAGGAAACCCTGCCATTTACAACAACATGGATGGACCTGGAGAACATTATGCTGAGTGAAATAAGCCAGACACAGAAAGACAAATACTGTATGATCTCACTTATATGTGGAATCTTATAGAAGTGTATAGTAGAATGGTGGTTTCCAGGGCCTGGGGGTAGGGGATGGGGAGGTGACAGTCCAAGGGTACAAAGTTTCAGTTATACAAGATAAATAAGTTCTGGAGATGAACTAAACAGCATAGTGCCTATAGCTGACAATACTGTATTGTGTACTTAAAATTTGATAAGATGGTGGGTCTTATGTTGTGTTCTTACCACACATGCAGAAATAATAATAATATAATGGGGTGGGAGGAGACTTTGGGAGGTGATGGATATGTTTATGGCCTTGATTATGGTGACAATTTCAGGAGTACAGGGTACATAGCTATCCCCAAACTCATTGAATGGTATATGTACAGCTTTTTACATGCCAATCATATCTCAATAGTGGTTTTAAAATAATAATAATAATAATAATGGATTAGGGGCCAAAAAAGAACTTATTGTGTGCCAGGCTCTTGGCTAGGCACTAAAGATATAGTGATAAGCAGGACAGACAAGTCCCTGCCCCAGTGATAGAATTCCACAGAAACTCTGAAAAACTGATTGCCTTATTAGAATTTGACTTCAAATCTTTGGCAACACAAAAGTCTTTTTACTCTTACTTAAAAGTGCATTAGCGGGGCCTGGCCCCGTGGCCAAGTGGCTAAAGTTCTATGGGCTCTGCTTCAGCGGCCTGGGTTTGTGAGTTTAGATCCTGGGTGTGGATCGACTCCACTCACCAGCCATGCTGTGGTGGTGTCCCACATATAAAGTAGACGAAGATTGGCATGGATGTTAGCTCAGGGCAAATCTTCCTGGGCAAGGGGAAAGTACATTGGTAGAGGTGGAATGCAGAAATGTTTCATTTCTTCTAGGTATCCGTGCTTCCTAAAGATAGATGGGGGAACTTCCTGCTACTTCATAAAATGAAATAATAAATCAAATCAAATCAAATGGCACCCCAAGCAAGCAACCAAAACACATTGACTTTTCCTACCTTGTAACTAGGCTCTCCTAACCTTTGTGGTGCTTGAGGCAGAAGTTCAAATGGAGGCCCACCTACTAGGTGTGTAAAGATGTAAAAGTTATAGATCAAGCAAACTATTGATTAGAGTTGGCTCTACCCCCTACCTTAACAAATACACTTTCTTAATGACTTCAAGGGCCTAAATTTAGGATTCTTGGACCCCTTGGAGTTTGGAGGCCAGGCATGGAGGTGCATGTTGCTTCAGCCCCAGGCCACAGGCTGTTCTTTCCAACTTGGTGCATCCCAAACTGTGAGGGGCCTTGTGTGCCCATGTGTGGACATTCTAGTCCACATTTCTAGATTCTGCAACCCCCGTTCCTCCCTTCTCTCTATGCAGCTGCTCTTTGGTGCCCTGTTTTAAGAATGTCCGTATTGGCTATTGTAAGGTAGAGTTGGTGCGGCCACAGGAGAAAATGAGAGTGAGGCTCGGAAGGAAGAAGTTTAATATACTCTCGGGTCCCAGAAAGGGTGTCGCAGCATGACATGCAGGGTCATGGGGAACCCACCAGCATGGTCAGGTGGCAAATGACAGGAGTGAGGGAGAGAGCTTAGGCCATGGCCTTTATTGGAGTTTCCTTAGGAAAGGAAGGCAGGACATGGAAAAAATTTTAGGATTGGTTTGTTTGAATAATTTCTGAGGGCTCTAAGCTATAGGGGCAGTCTCTAGTCACCTGGTACTTGGCCCTGGGATGACTTAGGGCACAGTGTGTGAGAGTTAGATAAAGAGGTGATTGGGGTATAAATTCAGAATTGGTTGGTGTGCATATCAAGGGCATGCTCCTGGCTGGGCCCTTTGCTTTCTCTAGGAATTGGCTAACCCCAGGAGGAACAATGTCTTTCTAGCCAGAAAGGTTTTAAGATGTCAAAATATAATATACAGAAAATAAGCAAATAAAAAGGAATTTATAATCTATGACCTCTTGGGCCTAGAGTGCACACAGGTGGCACAGTCCACCCTTGAGAAGATGTCCCCAGGCAAGAGGCCAGCAGCACAGGCCCAGAGAACAGACTTGGGCACACTTGGGCTGTTCTGGGACCCCAAATGTAGAGCAGAGCCTAGAAGGGTCTGGGCCCCAGGTGGACACATTCTCTTGTCCCTTTGGGAAGAGGTGTGGTCACAGGAGGGCTGAGCAGAGGACTTCTGATGCATGAAGTACCTCTCTCCCTGTTAGGGAAGTACTACATGTAACAGTGATTTTAAATTTAAAAAAAAATTTGGCAGAAAAATGATTCTTTCAATAAAGCAGCATATGAAGCCCTAATATATGAAACAGATTTTTTTAAAAAGGTATTCATATTGATGTCAGTGCCAGAAGCCTAACATGTGCCCTGATTGGTTTTCCTCCTTGGGTCTACACTCTGCCTCTATCTTCCCTTTCTACATCTTCTCCCACTCTCCTCGCCCCTCACCCCATCCCCATACTCAATGACAGATGCACCTAGAGGAACCTTAGGGCTTGACTTTGGACTAGACCAGTGTTCTGAAACTGGAGCAGCAATCAAAATCTACTGGAGGGCTTATTAAAATACAGATGGCTGCCCTCACCACCCCTAGAATTTCCATTTCAGAAGGTTTGGGATGGAGTCTGAGAATTTGGATTTCTAATAAGTTCCCAGGCAGTGATGCTGCTGCTCATCCAGAGACCACACTTTGAGGACCACTGGATCAGAGGATGATGCCTAAGAATCCAACCAGTGCTAATTTCCATGCAAACTTTTGGAGTTTGTTATCTTTCACAGGAACCATCCAACTGGTGCCTATCATTCAGATGCCATGTAGAAATAATAAAACAGGAAAGGGCTGGCTTTGTTGGGCAAACTGCAGGGTCTACTACTTGCTTAGTATTTGACATAATTTCCTTCTCACCATCTTGTTTCTGGATGCCAATGGTGTGTGCTGGGAGCTGGTGTATAAACAGTTATGTTTGAAAATTGGTGGAAAACCACTATATTCTGCATTTAGATCTGAAATAGCTGTTTAAATAAGTTATTTTAAGATTAGAAAAAATCTTCAAAACAAAATGCAATTGAATGGGGTAAAAAGGTTTTTGTACTACCTTTTGAGTCAAAAAATAGAGACTAATTTGTTTTATGGGGAACTGGCTGAATTTCAAAATCTTGTCAGTGATTCATTAAAATGTTGTTTTTGTTAGAAAAAAAGTGTTTTACATTCCACTGATTCATTAAAAAATGACATAATCATATTTTACTCTCATATTTTTGAGAACAACTTTGGATCCAAATAGTGTATCTACCTCATAGTCTCAATTTTGAACTGTTAATGTTTTCTATTTAAACAATATTCTTGTTAATTAACAATTCAATTTCCAAATACTTATATTCTGGAAGAGGTATTAGTGAACATCTAATTTACTTGAGTATTATTTTTCTATTAGATAAAAATATTATTTTGGCCAGCAATTACATTTTAAGTGAAATATATTAAGATGAGGAATAGACGATTATTAGTAAAGAAATAACAGGAGCAACTGATTTATTTGAATTAAAATTAAAAAATAAATATACCTTGCCAGGACTCAGGCAGAGCCCCACCCTTATGTCTGACCTGGAAGGCCCACTGAGGATGAAGACACTGGCAAAATAAGCCCCCTTGGCTGCCTGTCAGGCCGTCGACAGCTATGTACTTCTGAGGAGCCTAAGTTATGTCAGAAGATACGGCTAGTTTACCTGACATTGAGACCCCAAATCAAAACAGGCACAGGAAGATTCTCCTGCTGTATGGGGTCTAAACTTGGAATGAAGGGAAAGAAGAATAAGGTGGTATTATGGGCTAAATGGTGCCCCGCCCCCCCTTCATATGTTGATGTTCTAACCCCAGTAACTCAGAATGTGACTGTGTTTGGAGATAGGGTCTTTAAAGAGGTAATTATTTAAAATGAGGTGATTAGGGTGGTTCCTAATCCAATATGAATGGTGCCCTTATAAGAAGAAGAGATTGTGACACAGACACACATAGAGGGGAGCCCATGTGACAGCACAGGGAGAAGACAGCCATCTCCAAGCCAAGGAGAGGGACCTCAGAAGAAACCAGCCCTGCCAACTGACACCTTGATCTTGGACTTCTAGTCTCCAGAACTGTGTGAAAATAATTTTCCATTGTTTAAGCTACACAGCTTTGTTTGGCAGCCCTAGCAAACTAATACAGATGGGTATCCTAGAGGTTGTGTTTGGAGGATGAAACGTCCTGTGGACTCCTTCCATGCTCACTGAGGAGAGATGCACCTCTCCCAGTCAGGCCCCGCCTGGCTTCTGTCACGTTCTCCTGGTGATGCCAGCCTGCTCTGAGTATGCCCTGATTCACAATGACTCTTCTCTGTCCACCTCGTGGTATACGTGCTGGATCCACGCCATTTCATTGCATGCTGGAATGAGATTCTGCATTTTTAATAACCACTTCGGCTGGTTCTGCAGGAGATCAAGGGGAACCACCCTTGAGTAAAAACTGCCTCAGACCATCCAACAAGAGGAAAAGCCACATTCTAGGGATTTTCCAGGAAAAAAAAAAATGGAACACTCTTGTACTCTCCTATTAGAGTTTTATTATCTGTTTATTTTACTCATGTCACCTCCCTGCTTCAAATCATTCCCATTGCACTTAGAATGAACTCCACGATCTTTGCCATGATTAAGGAAGCTCTGCAGAAGAGTCTGCCCCAAATGTCCTCATCATGGGATGATGTCATCCCTGTGGAATCACTGAGGCCACTCTCTCCTGACTTCCAATTTCCTGCCATACAGGTTCCCTCCATCTGGAATTCTTTTCCTTTCTGGTGAACTCCACTCACCCCATAATTTAGCTTAACTGTCATTTCCTCTGTAGAGTCCAGCCCCATCTAATCAATTTCCCCATTAGTCCCTCTCATAGCAGTCTATTATCATTTTCCTCCATAGTAGGTGTCATAATGTAAGCTTATGTATTTATCTGCACAATCAATTGTTTACTTTCTGTCTTCCCCAAGAGCCTCTAAGCTTCATAAGGGCTTTCTTTTGTATTGGCTCATCACTGGAATCCCAGCACCTAGCAGCCTGCCTGGCACAAGATAAAAGCTAGTTAAGTATTTACTGAATGAAGAAAGGAAGCGGTATGTGTTGAAAAACCCTGGGAGTGTGAACAAGGGTTGTAGAAGTCATCACATTGCTTGAAAGGGAATATAATTCCCACCCCCACCCCACCCCTCATCTTGAAAGGTCCCTCTCATGGGTTCTGATAACGTGTATTTTCAAATTCCTTTTCCCTCCTCCTCAGAGCTGTCTGACCCGTGCTGAGGCTGACTGAAGGGTTTATGGGAAGTCAGTTACCCAGTGGAAATGGGAACTAAAAGTAGACTTGCCTTGTCCAGTGCTTGATACATCTGGGCACATTGCCAAGATTTTTGACAAGATAAATGACTTAATGATTTCCACCAATCCTCACTCCAGGTCAGGGGATTGAGATAGAGGGAGTCAAAGCAGGTTTTGAAGTGAAATCAATACTATTTAATATCTAAATTTCATTTCAAAATGTGACTAAGGATAAGCTAGTGGATTTTTGTTAGCGGTAGAATTATTTTTAAAGTAATGATCCTCAGGGCCCCCATAGATTTTCCAATTACTACTAAAAGAGGGGAAAAAAACCCTGCTGTGGATGACCCCACAAGCTCTTGCCTTGATTTCCATATTAAAGATGTTTTGATATTTTTCAAGTGGAAGATCAAAGCATTAGGGTTCCATTAGTCACTCTATTAGGAACAAAGATAGAAACATAGATTTTTTTTTTTAAATTTGAAAGCAAGTGGCTTTATCTTATATTTCATGTTATTAGGGTCTCAGGGAAGTCCATTTATGTTTTGCATGCTTAAATAGAGTATTAAGAAAGAAGGAGATTAAGCAATTCTCTTGAATTAGTGTCTTCAAAGAATAAATAAATGGAAAGCATCTTAATTAGTTATGCCAGTCCTTATTTCAGGGTAAGACGCTATTTGATATTCATAGCTAGAGGCAAAGCATATTTTAAAAGTATACAAATATGTGTAGTTCTTAAACATAATATTTGTGTTTTGGGGAGTGACTATTATTCACAATGTATCCGACACTTGTAACTCGCTCCTTTCTATAACAATACTGCTGTTGCTACTGCTATTAATGATAATGATAACGATATTGATGTAGTTATAGTGTTCCTAGTATTATATGAGGTGCTTTTCATACATTATCTCATGGTATAATCACAACAACCCATAAGATATAAATTGTGGTATTGTTCCTGTTGCAGACTAGGGAAGTGACAGAAAGCAGTAGCAATTTGCCCATGGTCACCCAGCCAGTTAGTGGTGGAACCCCAAGTTAAACTGAGATCAGCTTCACTAGAAAGCCCGAGATCTTTCAACTCATCCACGCTGTCTTAAATAGGAAAGAAAAATAACAGATACAGCAAAGTTTGGTGTCTGATTTTCTCTCATACTTTTCTGTCATGCTACCTTTTCAAAGGATTTTACACCATTTTCATGTAGTACAAATGCTGCATAAGCTGAGTGAATGCACTCACCTCTTAAAATAAATAAATACATAATTCTTGGCTCCAGCCAAATTGAATTAATCCGTTTCCCAGATCATGCCCCCTCCTGCCTCTTGTACTGTGAGCATACAGGGCTGAGAAGGCAGTCACAGCACAGAAGTAAATGTAGATAAAAGAAAAATCATTGCTTTCCAGCAGGGGAGTGATTAGGGAGTTCGGGGAACCACAGCCTAGTTGGCATTCCATCACGTAGTAAGCACTCACCGGCAGGAGAGAGCGGGAGCCGGAGGTAGGCAACGTGAAGATTGGAGCCACTTTGGGCATAAAGCTTCAAAGCCTTCAAGATAAATCTGTGGGGTGGGGAATTCACAGGTGGATAATGGGAAATTGACTCTAGAGTTACAGTGTTTCGGGAAGCAGCTGACACTGAAGACATCTGAAACACTTGAGAAGGATCCCGCTATTCTCTTAGCATGGGCTGCATTCAGCCACTTCCCCTTCATCCGTCTCCTAATGGGCTTCTCATTGATCTTGCTTTCCAACTTGCATTAGGACAGTTTGGGCCAAGTCTGTATTTCACTGAGGGTATTCTAACAGAATTAAGAAAGATCTCAAGGAAGGAAATCAAATCACACTAAAATGAAAATTAGGTAGCTTTCAAGAGTAGTCTTCAGTTTGTTTGGTTTTTTTTAATACCGGGGCAGCTTCTGCGGCTGTCTCTTGGTCTCATGGTCCAGGATACATCATGAGGTGGCGCCTCCCAGATTTTTTCTGGGCTATTAAGTGATAGCACAATCAGTGTTTAAGATCCTGGGCTCTAGTATCAGATAGGCATTAACTGAATTCCAGCTTCTCCATTTATTAATGGCAAGTTACATAACCTGTGGTATCTGCACTTTCTTCATCTGTAAAACGAGGGTAAGGAAAAGTACTTCGGGTGGCAGCTGTGAAGATTAAATGAGAGAATGCAGATTTAGCCCTGAACACACTCTCTAGCACAGAGTAAACATTCAATTGATGTGAGCTTCTATTATTATTATTATCATTATGTTGTTTGAATGAAGGATCCCTGTCGATCATGTGTAAGACTCATGTTCATCCAGCGACTGCTAATATTTCACCCCATTTTCCAAAGAAGGTCACTGACAGCATTTATATGCATTATGGCATTTTCTGTCCTGGAATTGATGGTGAATTCAGAACCAAAGTCAAAATGACAAATCCCTTTAATTTTTTTTTCATTTGAGGTCAAAAACCTTTCTTTCCTTCACTGACTTGTTCAAGCGGGGTAGATAGTTACTGCATTCTCGCAAGCACATGTAAGCTTGTTACAAATGAGGTGTCTGGTGGATTTAAACCTCTCTTCTGCCCCGGAAATGAAACTGCACCACTTCACTGAGCCACGCCCTGTATTGAATCATTTACCATAGCCGAGTGCCAGAAAAATTTGGTTCTGTCCACTTGACATTATCAAGGAGAAATCACTTTCCCTGACTTCCACCACCTCAAGATAAAATATGAAAATGCAGTCCTAGATTTTCATGCTTCCATTCGGGCTGCTTTGCCTGGCAGAAAAAAAAAAAGATACATGAATGGATTCAATTTTATTTTAAGCTTTAAAATGGAAATCTGCTGTACTAGGGTGTCATTTAACATTCTTCCAGCTGAGGGGTTCTCAAACTTGTGCTGTCTGACCACCAGAAATGTATGTGTTGGGGGGAATTCTAACACCCCCCACCCTCTCCAAGAGCCTAGGGCCCTACTCCTCTTCTCTTGGTGGGATTCTCGGTTGTCCTGGAGGAATCTGGGAAGTCTGTCCTTTTCCCTTCTTAGTTTCACCAAATTATTTCCTTTTCTGTTTCTGCTCAACCTTTATCTTTTTCAGGGCTGATACTTAGCAGGTGCATGCTGATTCAGCTGTACATTTTTAGAATCTATCGAAATAGTTTCATAGTGGTTAATCAGTAGGCTCTTATTCTAAGAACTCTCCTCCAAGTGCCCCCTTCCACTGCCTGCCCTGATCTCTTTTCCAGGATCCCCCTGGGATCCCCCCCACCCGACCCCCAATCCTTTTACTAAAGTGTTGACCCCTGGCATGGTAGGTGGCCTCCAGGCTCCTGGTTCAGTTCTGCAACACCAGCTTCCGTTCTGCTTATTGAGTTCTCTTGCCACACTGGGTGGAAAATAGGTTGAATATACAGCCATCTCAGATCCTTTTGCTTTCACAACAGACCTTGCTGGCCTATTAAACCTTGAGCCTAAATCCTTAGCAAGGATCTCTGTCTCCTTGCTTGGAAGGCAGGGTGGGCTTAATCTTCCAACCATCCTGGGAGGTGAGGGAAAACATTCCATTTCACCTTTCTAGTGCATCAAAGAAAAACAAAGCAGTTAAGTTTTAATATTAAAATGGTCTGAACTTCCTTCCAGAAATTGTCACAAGGCCTTGTTTACTTTCTACTGAAATGAGCTACATCTCATAAAGCCTCCAGTCTGGCTAAGTAATGGTATAGAATTGTTAGAGAGCTATTGCACCAAAATGGGAGGAGCTTGATCATTATCAGGACTGGGACAAGAATAGAGTTCTGGGGGTGGTGGACAGGGTTCTGGGACTGGATGACAAACTTCACCTACAAATAGTCAACAAGCAGGTGAGGGTGGCTAGGTTAGCATGCTAGGAAAACCCCAAATTCAAGTGAGCAGGCATGTGAATGAGGGACTTGTCCAAAAAAATTGGTACAAATCTTGAGAATAAGGCAAAAGGGCTCAGGGGGAGGAAGGAAGTCCTTTTAATGTCATATGGGAGCATTATTTAATGGGCCCACCTGTGGGTTTTTCAGTTATCTAAGGGAATGTAGTTTTGTCTGACTTACCAGACACCACTGATTAAAGGCTCAGGCTTGGTGAACTTAATGCGTTAACTGGTAGACATTTGTCCAGGAGAGAGAGTTTCTCTCCCCCAAGGTAATAATTTTACTGCCCTCTAGGACAGAAACCAGTTTTGTATCTTTAACAATATTATTCCAAGATTTTTTTTCCCAAAATAATAATAGTCAGTTTCTCAAATGCCCTTTGAGCCAGCTTTACCCAGTGTGTTAGTTTCCTAGGGCTGACATAACAAATTACCACAAATTGGGTGGCTTAACACCACAGAACTTGACTGCCTCACAATGGTGGAGTCCAAAATCAAGGTCTCGTCAGGACCGCGCTCCCTCTGAGACCTGCAGGGGAATCTTCCTTACCTCTTCCCAGCTGCTGATGGTTGCTAGCAATCCTTTGTGTTTCTTGGCTTGCAGCTCATCACTCCAGTCTGTGCTTCTGTTGTCACTTGGCATTCTCCCTGAGCCTTCAAAGTGGCTTCTTACAAGGACAACAATCATAGTGGATAAGCACCCACCCTACTCCAGTATGACCTCACTTTAATTACATCTACAATGACTTTATTTCCAAGTAAGGCCACACTCTGAGATACTGGAGGTTTTGACTTCAACATATCATTTTAGAAAATACAATTCGACCCATAACAACCATCTAATGTGTTACCTCGTTAATGAGTTAAATAAAATCTTCAATAAATATTCATCTATATTTCTATGAGAGTCATGTTTTTAACATTTTGGAAATTATGCCTTGACCATCTTTAGAGGTATCTGAGGTTAATAAGAAAGTTGGAATGAAGGGCAGGTGTGAGATCAGCCTGAAACTCTCCTGGATGTTGGATCTCTGGCCAGTGACTGGAGAGAAGGAAGAGATGTCTCCAATCCCACTGCCAGGTCAGTTCAGCAGGTGGTAGAGGATGTGTCCTCTGGTATCACATACACCTTCCCCCCATGAAACTCTTATAGACACAGGGAAGTTTCTTTAATACAACCACTAGATTATGTGAGATTTATAATGGCCTATATATGTTTGTGGACTTTTTCACGGGTAAAATTACCCTGTGGGTTCCAAACAACCAAGTTCACGTATTGCCATGTCTTGCCCAATTGCCCTGCCTGTCAACTCTCCAATCCCCACAGCTGGGGATGCTAATTTAGCTTGATCTCTGCTGATAACATACCTGCACCTATGCAGGACCTTGGTCAGGTGGCTCAGTTTATCTCCTTGCTGCTAGACTGCACTTCTCATAACTGTGAGTTTAGTCCTTGGCCTCCTGTCTCAGATCTTTGAGGATGTTAATCCTTGTGTTCTTCAGCTCCTGTGGCTTGGTTCCTGGGCTCCTGCTCCCAGACCTCCTGGATATTCAGTGCGGTACGGTGTTCAGCCCACATTAGACACACAATAACTGTTTGAATAAAGGAACAAACAGATTATGGCTAGCCCAGAAGCCACCACCAATCTACTTGCTTTTTCAGACTCTTGTCTTTGTCATAGACCTTTAAGAATTGCCAGATTCTCCTTCACAGCCTTTTGTGGCTCTCTTGAACTGGCCCAGTTTATCCTCTGAGTTATGGCTCTGACACCTTTTTGAACTTTTGAATCAGTCTATTCATAGGCTAACAACTGTCTATATTGTTAATCCACTATCTTTGAAATGAACATCCCCAGGCTTCTCAAAAAAGGAATGTATATTTGCAGAAAGCCAAGAATCCGCATAGACAAAAAGGCCAGTTTTCCTTAAGGAGTCAAACAAGTTTTGGCAAATTTTCCTCTTTAATGATCTTGCTTTGCTTAAGTTCAAATATTGTACTCTTTGGTCCACTTAGAAGCTTGATGAGTTAGTTAATTAGATCCACATATATTATTATAGACTCTGAGAGATTTAATTAAAACGTGCTAATGTGTAAAATCAAATGTGCGTCATTAGTTTCTTAATTTTTCCCAAGTTTAGATGGAGTGAATAAATGGTACTTACCATAACTTTGGGGGCGTTGTAGAAATTCTGCACAAAGTAGCAATTAGATTCTCTGTTTATTTCATAGTATCTTAATCTTGGGGTTAAGATTTAACAGTTGCAAGTCTAATACAGTAATTATTTTGTGGCTTTTGACAGACTAAATATTTACAAAATTATAATTTAGTCGAGAATATGCCTGAGAGCTGTTAGCATGTCAAAACATGTTAGGCAGCTCTTACAACCTGTTTGTTAAGTGTTAAAACCCAATTAATGTATAAATTAACTTTATAAATATATTTTTACTCAGTGTATAATCAAAAGTGGAACAGAAATAATTTTTTAGACAGTTGCTGTCTAATGAAATCTAGGTGAGTATAGTATCTAGTCGACTGTAAATTTAATCTGTAATAACAACAGCTTCAATTATTAAGTTACTACTATTACCGCATAGTAATTTGACAAGCATCGTACTAAGTGCTCTACATACATCATTTCATTTAATCTTTGGCACAAACTTGGAGTGCAGGTACACTTTTAATACCTATTTTATAGTTTAGAAACCTGAGGCTCAGTGAAATTAACTTGCCTATGTAAGTAACTTACTAGCTGTCATGCAGGTGGTCAGAAGCAAAGCCTGGACTTGAACCCAGAGCTGTCTGACAACAAACCTCTTGTTCTTAACTACTACTCATTGCTACTGCATTTTCCAGAAAATGCTGCTAGTGGTATATATTGTTATGGCTTGTTTTATGTTGATAGCTCGTTCACATGCTGTCATTATGCTCTGTTTCTTTTCTTTACCAAACAGAATCCTGATTACCCTGCATATCTTAGAGAAAGACATTACAAGTTTAATGATTAAAAATATGCATTTTTATGCATCTTTAACACAGTGGCTTTTTTTTCAAGTAAGAGATTTAGGGATAGAGAAAGAGAGAGAAGAAAATTAATTTATTTGGGGCATCTGCTCTATTCTAGACATTGAACTAGACACTTCATATATTAAATCCTTATAATGGTTTGCAATCTTCAATCCCTTATCCAAGCCCTTCAAGCCAGATGTGTTTTAGAATTTATTTTTAATTTTAGAAAGGTAATACAATGTACATATCCTGGTGGGATCTTGGGCAGTATCCTATCATCCAAACATGTACATTTTTGATATCAACAAAGTGTGTGAAACATACAACATCATCCTAAATAGAACAAATGAAGACTATCCATAGTCCCATATTGGTTCAGGTCACATTTTACCACCAGGTGAATTCATGTCAGGTCAGGTTTACTCCTGAATAAGTTCTGAAAACCTTTTATTTTTCAGAGCTTTTGATTTCAGAATTGTGGACCACGGATTGTGGATTTCTATTATCCACACACCGTCGATCAGGAAATTGTGGCTTTAGACAGCTTAAGTGACTTATGCTTTGGTCACACAGGTCATAAATAGTGAAGCAAGAATTTGAACCTAGATCTTGTTCAAGTGGAAAAGTCCCCATTTGATCTCCATTGGTCTCTTTTTGTAAATGTCCTTCAGGATACAGAAGGGAGAACTAACAGTTTTTAATAACACGGCGCCCTTTTGGCCCTGAAACACTACGTAGAGAAGTAAATCCAGCCCTCCACTCAGTCCTCCCCAGTGGATTCAGTGATGTGACCACAAGATCTGTATCACGCAAGATCTTTCTTATCTCCTCAGATCCTGCTAATGACCTCACCTGCTTTTGCCCCACCATGCTCTGTGCCTTTCTTGCTGATGTTCTAACCCTGCAAGAGCACATAGATGCATGGGCACAAATAGAATCTTTAAATTAGAGCCTAAGCTTTAAAGTAGATTGGACATTTAGTTAATAATTTCCTCCAGCTAACCAGTAAGGGCTCTGATCTTTCCTGGGTCAAAGTGTTCTATATCTCAGTCATCCTCTTTCCCATTTCTCTTCCTGGATGTAGCAGTTGAGGATGTGGCCTCCATCACTACTTCTCACATTTTAAGATGCTTACAAATCACCTGGGATACTGTTAAAATGTATTAAATAGGTCTGTAGGTGTGGGGTGGGCCTGAGATGTTAAATTTCTCACAAGCTCCTAAGTGACGCTGCAGGTCCATGGACCACACTTTAAGTAGCAATGACTGAATGCAGATTGGGACCTGTAAGGGTCCTCTGTCTCCTTGGTCTCCAAGGCAGAATTCCTCACTTACCAGTTCTCTGGGATGGAGCCCTATCACTCACCTGGGCTTGGTGTTAGAGTCTTTGATTAGTGTAACTTGTATCCTGGTCTTCCTTGGCTTGGTAAAGATTCCATGAAGGTTTATGGCTGGATGGGCCCATGTTGGCTCTTATTTGCCGAAGACCCCCGAGTCTCTGTGCTGCCTTCTGTCAACTCATTCCTGCCTTATAGAGCCGGCATTTGGCCCTACCACTGACCCTCAACTTAGAGCCCATGCCACTCAAGAACTGAGGTGTTCTGAGTCAGTAAACTAAACCTTCCATCTGAGCACAGTGGACCACATGTTTAATTTGATGTAACTGCATTCCAGGATTTTACAGGCAACTTGCAAGGACCTCTTTCAAGTGTAACATATTGGGTAGGAGTGCCAGAGCCCCCTTCCCACAGTGCAGATCTCAACTAACCTAGAACACCTCCCCACCCCAAGGTGAAAAACTGAATAGTTATGACAGAGACTAAGTCCATAAAGCATAAAATACTCGTTACATGGACCTTTAAAGAAGAAGTATGCCCACTCTGTTGTACATCATGGGTTGAGTTCTCTAGACATGGTGTTTGATACACTAAATGAGAACTCATCTGAATAATTCTATTTTCAAATATAAAATCTGAATAATACCTAGGTCCTTCCCTGCATTTTTTTTCTGTAAATCTGGATCTCTCTACATGCTTTGGGCAGACTAGGACAAAGGTCATGTACACAGAAAGGCAGAAGACAAAAGCATATTAATAACTTTCAAAACACTGCCCCTATTTATAATAGACTCTAGCTCTACCCCCAAATAGGTTCCATTCTAATTGTAAATACAAAAACAGAAGTCCTCTAAAATATATTTAACCTTACAAGGAGGTGGGACTCAATTATTGTTTACTGAGTACCATATCAGGAATTTGAGAGGAAAGATATGTCACTCTCAATGGTATATCTTATAAAAATTGTATAAATTTCATACTTTTATTTGTACATTTGTATCTCATTTCTATTTGTTCCCATTACCATGGGTCTCTAGGTGTCGTATACTCTTTTAGCAAACAATCATTTTTTAAAGCAAATAAACATAGTAACAAAATTATGTATATGTAGATCTATCTATCACCTACCTACCTACCTACCTACCTCTCTGTCTATCTACCCAAATAGAGAGAGTTTTATACTTGTTTTAGGTGACAATATATCATAAGCATTTTCCATCTCATTCAATATCCATTAAAGCTTAATTTTTAATGGCTTTGTAGCATTCCCTCATATATATGGCCATGTAGTGCTTGTCCATTCCCCTATAGCTGGACATTTAGGTGTTTTCACATGCTGCTATCTTCCTTCAGGTTTAATTTAAAATTAAAATGAGATTAGAAAATTTTGAGGCTCTCGATACATATCATCAAATCTTACTCAAGAGACTTTGTGCCAACTTATTCTTGCATTAGTGTTTTTAGAGTGGGATACCATCAGTTTTTCTTTTAAATTTTTGCCAACTTAATAATGGAAAATTATATCTTTCTTGGTTAAACTTTTATCTACCATAACTGATACGAATATTTTTTCAATTTTTTATTTGCCCTTCATTTTATTTATGGTATTGTTTTACATGAAACAATCTTTCATTTCTATCTGAAAACAATTAACATGTTCCTTAGTAGTTTTATCATTTGTTTTTATTCTTTAAGGATGTTCTTGATTCTTAAGTTAGATAGTTATTCTTCAGTATTTTTCTTCTGTTGCATGTGTGTTCATTTTTATTTGTTAATGCTCACTTATGTGTACCTGAAATATGTTTTGGTGATTTTATGAGATTTTATGTTTGTTTTTTTTCTCAAATCATTATAAAGTTGTTCTAGTATTACTTATTGAGAATATGAATCCTTTGCCAAGAGATAGAAATTCCAACTTTGATGTAATTATAGTGTCTCTTTGGGGGCCTTTGGTTCTCTCTCTTTGATCTGTTTATCAACCCTTGGAGTAGTACACACTGTAATTCTTAAAAACTTTATAATGATATTCAATGTCTGGTAGAGCATGGCTCTCCGTGTTACTCCATTCTGTCAGTTTTCTTGGCTCACCTTATTTCTTCCAGTGAAATGCAGAATCTTTTTTTTATTACTTTATTTGAAGTAATTTTAAATCTACAGAATGTTGCAAGAATGCTACAATTGTATGTCCTTTCCCCAGATTCATTTTTCTTTAACATGTGTCACATTTGCTTTATCCTCCACATATATGTATTATTATTTATTTTTTCATTTGAGAAAATGATGTTATGATTTATTTTTATTATTATTTATATTTTCCACTTAAGAGTAAATTGCATACATCCCATCCCTTAATGTTTCAATATTTGCTTTCTAAAAACAAGGATAGTCTCTTATTTAATCATAGTATGTAATTTATCAACTTCAGGAAATTTCAGTTGTACAACACTTTTATCTAGTCTACAGTCTATATTTCAATTTTGTCCCAATTTATCCAATATTGTCCCAATAATATCCTTTATAGAATTTTTTTCCTCAGTCGAAGATCTAATCTAAGGTCATTATATTTGTCCTTTCTGTTTAGTCTCCTTTAGTCTAGAATACTTCCGCAGCCTTTCTTTGGCTTTCATGATATTGACATTTTTGATGAATGCAGGCCAGTTATTTTCCATAGTGTTCTGCATTTTAGGTTTGAAGATGGTTGCTCATAAGAAAGATTCAGGTGATTTCCAGTCAGAATACTATGTAAGTAATGTGTTTTCCCAGCATAACACAACCAGGGGCACATGTTTATCTGCCTTTCACGGTTAATGTTAATTATGGCACTAGTCAGGGTGTTGTCCAGTTCCTCCACTGGATATTCAGGACTTTTTCCCTTGCAGCTAAGACGCAGTTTTTGAGGAGACACTTTGAGACCATTATCCTTGATGATTCTGGTCTGACCAACCTTCACTTGGTTGAAAAATGGTGATTTTCTAACTCCCCCACACTTATCAGTTGACACTCTAAGATAAGGAAGAGCCTCACTTTTCTCTTGTTTATTAATTTATCCATTTATTCTCAGTATGGAACCATGGATTCTTGTTTATTCGATAGGTTGAAGTACCTTAGTGATCTTAATTATTTTATTGCTGAATTTGTCCCAGACTCAGCCTGTAGGAGCCAGTTGAAGGTGATTCTTGTGTACTTTTGATATGTCTCCTCCATCCTTTGAGCATGTTTTTTCTTACTTTCTGGCACAAGACATTCTAGCTCAAAGAGCCCTGGTTCTTTTAGTGGGGCATGGTTTTTAACAACCCAAGTCTGGGTTCCTGGCGGCTCATTACGACTGGGGCATTATTGCTTCTAAGTCTGTTTAGCAGACAGAAAAAGGAAATATATATATTTCAAAACCAGTTCAGTCCCAAAGGTGTCTTACTTACTTTGACAAATTACTGATGTTTTCTAGTACAATAACCTGAGTTTTGAAAAAAAAACATAGAACTTAAACACTCTCATATTTCACATATTTTCATCTCCCTTCTTTCACAGTGAGAACCTTGATCCCAACACCAACACATTTACTCATTTGCTCAGTTCTACAATACACGTAAAATAGCTTCAGAACCACATCTCTATAAAAAACAAATCTTCTAAAAAGAGTTCAAGATTTGATTACAGTTCTTTTCTTCACTAGACTGAAGACATTATTCAAAGTACTGTTTAAAAGTTACCTGGATTTGTTTTTGTTGCTCCCTTCACTGTTTTTGTTATTCATTTAAAATGCAGTTGGGTTCACTTGTTTCTATTTGTATTTAGCTTTAGGTTTTATCTCCATCTTTGCTGATTTAATTTTATTTTTTGCATACATAGAATATTAACATGATTCTAAAAGTCAAAACTATAACCCAAAGGTATAGTTTTGAAGAGTCGCTTCATCCTTTATCCCCTCTAACATGTAGCCCCTCCTCAGCCCTCGATTGGTAACCAATTTTATTGGTTTCTGATTTACTTGTATTTCTTTTTGCAAAAATAAGCAGATGTACATATGTTTTCTTATTTCCCCTTGTTTCTTATGCAAAGGTAGTATATTATTTATAATCTTTTACTTTGCCCTGTTTACTGAAATGTATCTTGAAAATGACTCTTCATTCATTCATAGAGATCTTCCTTTATATTCTTTACATATTCTGATACGTAAGAAAAATACAGTTATTGGGGACCATCTAACGTATTACATTCTCTTTATTTGAGTAATGTGTCAAAAACAAACGTTTTTCCAGGAAATGATTCATGTTGTATTTTCTTTTTTTATGCCTTTTATATCTTTTCTTGACTTATTGCATTAGCCGTAATGTATTTATATGACATATGTATCGTGTTGAAGAAAACAACAACAAAATGAACCATAATCTTCTCTTTTAATACTATTAAGCATCAATGTGAACTAATGTCTGTTCAAATTAAAAATATATTTTATGCCTATACTATCTTATATTATGCCCCACAATTAGCATTCTATATTTTTAAAAGATGATCTCTAACTTAATGTTTTTAAAATACATCTAGAAATAACTATATCTGAAGTTGTTTTAGTATGTGTGTCTTTAAAGGCAGACAGAGAGAGAGAGAGATGTTATATACAAATATTATATGGGTTTAACAGATATTGTATATTTATTTTTGTAAAAATGTCATACTTTTATGTTATATGGTTATGTATGTTATATTGATGAATTCTTTTTAGTGGGGATGAAGACCGCAGAGTGGAGTTGTACTCATTCCTCCATCCATCATCCGTCTCTATATCATCCATCTATCCATCCATCCAATAAATATCTCCCATTCGGCTAGTAAGTGTTGAGCACTAAGCTACATTCAGGGAAACAAAGATTTTAAAACTCTTTAACCTCTGGAAGGCTGGAATATGTGGAATTTTGCCTCTCATAGCAAATTCCTTTTTTATGGATCTACTTCCACATTCGTACACAGACACTCTTTTCCTTACCAAAGCACTGATGGTAGTTTCTTCAGTGGTAACTGACAAACATGAAACTTAGACCTTAGCAGTTGATGCTGCATAATTTTTCCTACAGTTTCATTGAGTTTTAACCATGTAATTTCACTTATCTGTAATTCAAAAGGTTCATTGTCTTTTCTATGGAAAAAAATCTGCTAGACAGGGAAATATGTAATGTCCACAGAGAGACATTAAATCTGTCACTGTAAAGACAAAATTACTACATATTAATCCATCACCTATTTCCCTAGCTCAATCTCATTTGACACATTTAATGAAGACCCCTGATCGCTCCTAGTATAATAAACTGATCTTTAAAACAAAACAGAGAAGTTATAATACTTGCATATTTCACATTGAAAGAGTGATGGAAACTCACTTTGAGACCTTTATTTTGTGATTTCAACAAACATAGTCCAATGATAGCTAGAGAGCCATAAATCACCATACGCTCTATTACTTCTAGGCTTGGGCTCAGAACCTTGAATGCTGACAAAATTAACATATTAATTTGAGCATTCCCTGGATGGTTCAGTTTAACTTTTGATATTTTTTCCCAAAGACTTAAAAAAGCCTTTCATTTAAAATACATTACTTAGGGAACTATTTTAATGATCTAACTTCCTTTCATTTGACAGGCAAAATAACGTTTCTTTGAAAAATGATGTCTGCCAAGAATTTGATTATTGAATGGAGATCAGTAATTTTTGGATGTGTGGAACATCTGTCAGGAATTTTGGAAACGAATCACTGAGTCTGTTCATGTGACTTAATTCATATGAAAACAGCAAACATGTTATATCAGAAAATAAAACTGAAGCTGTAGTAACATGGCACTTGTAAAATGCAGAGGGAAAAACTGGGGAACTTGTGGTAGCATCCTATGTGTCCTGCCTCATTCTTTGCTCCCTCCACTCCTCACTACATACCCCTCCACATGACCATCCCTAATGTGCAACTCTGATCACATTATTCTTTTCTTCACTAATCTTCCATAATTTCTCAGTGCCTACTAGGCAAAGTCTGCCATTTAAAGATCTGCCATTTAAAGTCCTACACAATTAGCCTAATTCTTCTCTCAAATCTCAAATCTTGCTACCTGTGCACCTTTCCTGACTCTGCCTCTGGAAGCTGCACTCTTACCTCTGCCTGTGCACGTCCACCTCCAAGCCCTTGAACCTGCTCTTTCCTCAGCCTGGAATTCCCTTCTCAAGTTTTCCATCTTCAGTTGCCCAAATCCACTGTAAAATACCCCTGATTCTTTCATCTAGATGTGACCTACTATATGTGCTTACTTTTATATATTTTCATATACACGAGAGGGTTTATGTTGTACACAATATTTTATTCTTTACTCTTTCCACTTAATATATCTGAAAGATCTTTAAATATTAACTGAGTACGTATGCCTCCTCTTCATTTTTAATATACATGTCTTTATTGAGCCATGTTGAAGAATAAATGAGGAATGCCATTGCTTCTTTCTCCTTAATTAAAGATGAAACTTAAATCCTTAGAGAAAATTGAGGGAGCTGAGAACAGGGCTGTACTGTTTCTCAGTTTTTGAACAGCTTGCTTCATATTTTTAATAGCCACATTCTATCACATCATATGGGCACACCATAATTTAATTAACCAATCCTGTCTTAATGGATATTTTGGTTGTTTCTAGTTGCTGCTTTTTAAAAATCTATTACAAACAGTACTTTTGTAATAGAAAACACTCTTAAGTGTCTATATTGGAGAAATTTTGCAAGGGTTATCATCAGCAGGATTAATTCCTAGCAATGAGAGTGTTTTCTGTTTTGAATTTTAATTATGTATAATGGTGTCTCTTTCCCATCATCCTCTCCCACAAAGGCCTGCAGTCTTCCTGATGGTGGAATGAGTCATCACCATCATCGTCATCATTAGTGTGTATTCATCGGGCTCTGTGTTAACTGCTTTATAGATGTATCTCATTTAGTCCTCACAACAACCCCCTGGAGTTGGGTATTATTATCTTTATTTCATAGATGAGGAAACTGAAGCTTAAAGAAGTCAAGTAAATTGCAAAAGGAGGAGGTTGTATTTGAACTCAGTTTATGAGGCCGCATTTGAACTCGCTCCTAACCTCTGTGTTTTCCTTCTGCAAACAGCCGGCCCTCTGGAGAGGTCTGCTGTGTGATTATTCTTGGAACAAAGCAAAAGGCAAATTTGCATAGAAAACGATACAAACGGTGTTCATATAAAGACAAAGCATTTCTTCTTCAGCCACAAATTGTCCTAGCAATTCTCTTGGTTATTTTCCTTGAGGACATTCATCTTCTGGAAGAAAAGATCTGTTATGGGTTTGGTTAATACCCGTGGTTCCCTTAGTATATCCCTGAATAAACAGTTTATTTGCAAGTTGTTAAGAGAAATTCTAATTGCATTTCTTTGAGAGAAAAACAGGGAAGAGGGAAGCCTTTTATGATATAAAAAAAGCTTGACTAAAAATTTCATTCATTTATAAAATATTTACTGAGCATGTGTTGTGTTTTTACTGAGCCAAGTGTTGTGCTATTAGCTGGAGGAACAGTGGGAGTAGAAACACCTTAAAAAAAATAAAAGCCTAAATAAATGTGTAGGTACACAACATGACCATGAGCGCTCTGCAGGGATTATTCTGGAGAGTCAGGGAAGGCATCCTCTGGTAACATGAGAGTGGCAATCTGAGGTTCAAGGATGAGAGTTAACCCAGGTCTGGGCAATGTGTGGTGGGTTAGAGGTAGCAGCAGAGGTGGACGGGTGGAGTCTGAGCAGCAGGAACAGCAAGAATGGCGTGTGCAAAGGCCTGATGCTGGTGGGATCCTGGCGCATCTCAAGTATCAGAGGAGGGTGTGTGGTCTCAGAACCAAGGGTGAGAAGAGTGGTTCAAGGAGAGGCTGCCATTGGGCATTGTTGGTAATGATTTTTCATATGGTAGCCTTATTGATATGTAATTCACATACCATACTATCCACCCATTTAAAGTTACAATTCAATGGTTCGCAAGTTGTGCAACCATCATCTCAATCAATTGCAGAATATTTTCATCACCCTAAAAGGAAACCCAGTACCCATGACCTGTCATTCCCCATTTCCTGCTCATTCCTCCCATCCACTTGCAACCACTAATATACTTCCTGTCTCTAAGGATTTGCCTATTTTAGACGTGTCATATAAATGGAATCATACAGTATGTGACCTTTGTGTCTGGCTTTTTTCATGTAGCATAATGTTTTCAAGATTCATCCGTGTTGTGACATGTATCAGTACTTCTTTCCTTTTTATTGTCAAATAATTGGTGAATTTTATTGCTGAGTACATGCTGGAGATGTTTTATCTTTTTTATTGTGTAGTGATTTCAGCAGCTTCTAAAAATACCTCAGAGACTTTAAGTCCTAAAATAAACTCACCTTTAAGACAGTAGAAACGTGATATTATATCTTAGTTATTAATTCTTATTCTTAAAACATTTAAATATCGTGCAGTGGAATTATTGTAAATGGCCAGCTGTGACCTCTGAAATAGGATAATATGTATTCTCTCCTTTGAAGAAATAATAACTTCGGTATTTTTCAATGCTTAATTTTTTGCAATACTATGAGAGCATGTAAACATGACACATTTTATAACTTCAATTAAGGAATAAGTGGGTTTACATAGATTTGTTACACTTTTCCAATAATGGATAGAAATTGACGTTAGGGACAGTATGCAGGAATTTTTTGTGGCAAACATTTGGATCTACTTCTGTTGAAAGAAATAAATGGGACAAAGTGACCTTCCAGTAATTATTTTTAATTGTTTTAAAACATAATACTCAGTGTAATTCTGCCTTTTCTTTTTTCTTTCTTCCTTTATTTTGTCATGCCAAAATAAAAAGATAGAGGTAGAGTCAGATAGTAATTACTTTTCTTTCCTTGCTGTATGAGAAACTCACTCCAGAAAATAATCTTCTGCTGTCAGATTACTCTGAATTGCACAGTGAAAATATGGTACAACAGTGTGCTTTTCCACCCCAGCTGTCACTTCTTTGTTCCCTGGCTAAAGAGCTCATCTTTTTTTGCCTAAGTGTAAAAGACAATCTGAATCAGGACTCTGTTTACCCACACACTGTGAAGCTTTAGGCAAGTTATCTAAACTCTCTGAGCCTCCGTTTCCTCGCCTGTGAATTAGGCACGATGACATCTCTGTCTTGGGACTCTTGGGAGGATTACATTAGATAGCATATGTGAGCATCCAGCAGTGTGCCTGGCACATAGTAGGAGCTCACTAAATGGCAGTTATTAAAGAAGGAGCATTTTGACTCCACGTGGCACAAATCGTTCTTTAGTTGTTTTATGTCTTACCTTCCACATTCAACTAGTGTTCTCATGTTGCCAAGAATTGTACTTAATATTCCTCTCACCCAGCCAATCAAGTATTCGAGTTAAAATTAGAATTAGAATATGAGCTCCAAGAGGCCAGAACTTTTCTGCCTCTTTATATGCTGCCTACAGCTGAGAGTTAGTTGGTATCTCAATAAATATTCCTGACGTGAATGAGTTGTGCATCTACTACATAGAAGCCTCTGTAGTTAGCATTATGGAGGACTTAGTAGAATGCTAGCACCTAGTCACTGTTCTCAAATAACTTGGAGTATGAGTTGATGAGTATTGGCTAGGCTTCTTTAGGTGCCAAGGGATTGAGATGGGCTCAGGTTACCTAGAGGAAGTATGAGAACATTCAGGCAACTGTCTCAGTGCTGCCATAGCAAGGAGCCATGGAGACCTGGACCATCATTCAGGATGCACAGTAGCTTTATTGGCTCAATACATCCTTAGCTGTCTAACAAGCTTGACTTTTCAAGAGGCTCTGCCATTCTCATGTCTCCTGTCTTTGTTTCAGCTTCCACTCTGATTGTAATTGCTTCTTCTATTGCTGCTGCTTGCCTGGCCATCTTTCTGACTTCCAAGCTTCTCAAGAGAGAAGATCTAGTTGGGTTTCTGGTTGGAATTCATTGTAGACCATCCCTGTAGGAAAGGCTCTCAGGACAGGCCACCACATGGCTCTAGGTCTCCCATGGTTTGCTGCTGCTACCTTTGGCTTCCATAGTGATCACGATTCAATCATCAATGGCCAAGGCCAAGGGTTCTGGGTTCTAAACACGGCAGCCTAAGTATTGGAAGGTGTTGGAAGCCATAATATTTCCATCCTTTCCTCTGAAGAAGTTAATGGAAAGCTATCAATAAAGGACAGTTTGAGATTAAGGTCAAGAGACTGAGACAGGCAATGCATGCCTTTGTAGAGAAGATAGCCCACCAGGGTGAGTAATCAGGGAAGAAGGAGGTAGAGTGTAAATTACGAATGGTGCCTCATACCATGCAGTGCCCTCAGGATGCACTCAGTAAATGTTTGCTGAATGGATTGTTGAAGGAAGAGACATTTGAGAGAGTTAGTAGAGGAGGCAGAAGCAGAGAGAACTCTGGATTTCCAACGCTTTGTCTGGTTTCTAGTACTTCTCTTCCACTTCTGAATTGGCTCTCTGGATTCTCCCTCTATCTCTCATGCAGGTTGGGGTGTATTTGCTTATTTAAGGAACCTCAAAATGCTACAGGCCATGGTTCCTGGGAAAACCCTATTTTAGATGGCATGGTGATTCCCAAAGTGTTTCCCTGTAGTAATTTTTTGGTGTGATATTAGTTATTTTTATGAGAATAAAGATTCTGTGGTCAAATAAGTGTTAGAAAACACTTGGGGTATTATGATAGGCTACGCTATAGTAACAAATTAATTCCCAAATATCAGTGGCTTAACTTGGAAAAGGTTTGCTTCTTGCTTATGCAAAGTCCCATGACACCTGGAGGACTTTCCAGGAGAGCTGGCTTCCATGGTGTGACTTACTGATCCATGATACTTCCATCGCATGGTTCTGCCATTGTAATAGTATGGCGTTCATTATCTTCTCATAGGAAATAAGAGAGCTGGATGCTTACCCAGGAGCTTTTCCCTGCCTTAGTCTGGGAGTGACACATGTCACACCCACCCACATTTCATTGGTTGGAGCTAGTCATAGGACAGTGCCTAATAACAGGGGGCTGAGACTCTTCCTTTGCCCGGGAAAGGTAGGAAAACCCAGATATGAATGAACACTATCAATCTCTACTACTCTGAGTCACCTTGTAGCATATTTTTATGACTGTGAAAATTTTTTTGGAGCTTTGAAATGATAACATACTTTATCCATCATCAAGATGGGTCCATTCTTTGCAGTTTTGCCCAAATTCATTTGCTCGTAGAACTCTTCCTTCATGGAGCACCTTGCAGCACTGCTATTCTATGAAACATATTTTGATAAACACTGAAATAGATAATTTCTACATTTCCATTCTCACTGCAACTATAAGCATCATTTCTCCTCATCTCCCTTGTGGTGGTCTTGTTTGTAAACCTTTATTATCATGGAAATTGCTGTAAGGGTGCTGCTTGCCACTACGATTCTTAGCCAAATCTCAATGTCTGCTAAAAGCACATTCAGAAAGGCAAAGCAAACAAACTGTTGGAATTGAGCAGAAGTGATTACTGGGTGACAAGGAAAGAATTGCCGCCTGCTGGTAGTTTTGTTCATGCTGCTTTAACAGTCCACTGGCCCTTTGTTTTAGAAGGATAGGAGATGAAAATATTATCACTCATGTGAAATAACAGCTGTCACCAAGTTTCTTTGAGCTCCAGGGTGACATCATCATCTGTAAAATGAGTAGCAGAGAGGGTGAGCTTTTGTTAGATCAAACTGGGTTGGACTTTCAATTCATCAAAGATCGGTCGCTGAATTCCTGATAAGTGGAAGCCCTAATGCTGGGCTCTGAGGGGGGTACAAAGACATATACAACTTAGCATTGTGCGTGGCAAGCAGCAATAAATACTTGTTGCTAGATAGACAATAAATGCCAGTTAATAGATGTTTACTGAGGATCTACTCTGTGCCCCAAACTGTAGAAAGCTCTAGGAGTATGTTAGGGAGCCAGAAATGGACATAATGACAATCTCATAGAGGTTACAGTTTATTGGAGACAAATATTAATCAAATAATCACAGTTACAAGCATATAGAAACAACTTGAGATAAATGTTCTGAATGAAAGGGATGTATGAAATCCTAAAACAAGGAGCCTGATGGAGATTAGGGGTGTAATACTTAGTCTGAACTTCTGGGATGAGGAGGAGCCAGCAGTCTCAGAGGTGGCAGGGGAAGAGTCCTGTATAATTTTCAATTATACATATCTGTCTTTTTATATGAAAGAGTTCTTTGAGCCTAAGGTATTCAAGGACTTGGTTCTTAGAAAGACCTAAATGAAATTGGTTACTTGCAGTCATCAACCTCCTGGGGGTATCAAGGCCAAATCATAGCTGATTCCTAGAGTAATATTATCTTGTTCTCCCCAGTACCTGGGTTCTGTTAGAGTTCCCAAGATAACGTGTCCAAGGGGGCAATTGCAGGAAAGTCCATGCATAGTGAAATACGGCTCTTTGGGAAGAATCTGACTGATGGTTTAGACTAGAGTTTGGCAACCTCTTTTTTTCTAAAGGCCAGATAGTAAATATTTTGGACTTTGTCTGCCGTGTGGTCTCTGCCACGACTCAGCTCTTCCACTGTAGCACAAAAACAATGATAGACGCTACATAAATGAATTGGTGAAGCTCTGTCCCAATAAAATTTTGTTTATAAAACCAAGTGGAAGGCTGAATTTGGCCCATAGGTCAAAACTCTTGGCTTAATCCACAGTCCCTGCATACCTGATATAATCTGCTATCAAGCGGCAGGATTTTTTTTCCCAAATGAAGAAAGGCATTTTGGTGACATCCCTCTGGTATTTCAAACAGGGTCAGCAAATGCAATGCCATCTTAGGAATATCAGAAAAGCTTTTTGGCCCTTTCCATCAGAAACAACCCTTATTCATTCCCACATTCTAAATTGCCACACATTTCCCATGTGGTAGATACTCAATATGCTGAATACACATTTAAAAAATGAATAAATGAATGAATGAACAAATGAGGGCAAAGATTGTGCTACTTTCTTTTTGTCAATATCAGTCTATATTCAAAATTCAGGTAAAAGTAAATAGTTGTAGTGCTGAATAATATCAAAATATTATTTATAAATATTTATTTGATAATAGATGAACTTGGCTGACTACGAAAACAATGTATTTTTACTTTAATTTCTTCTGAATCCTATATAATCTCTGGGTTCAATGACTGTTTTTGATGACCATGATGGTGGTATTGCAGATGGGGTAAAATGTGTACTCAGCTCAGAAATAGCCCATGAACATTGCTCTTTGATTTTTTTTTCTAATTAACTGATGTTTTTATGGTTTGCCTTTTCCTGTTAAAAAATGAGTACAAAATGACTTAGTAAATAGCACAGATGTTCTACTCAGCCAGCACTGAACTAAAATCTAACTCTTCTATTTACTTGCTTTGTGACCTTGGGCAATTATTTATCCTCTAATATCTCAGTTTCTTCCTGTGTAAAATGATGATAATCATAATTTGTAGCTCGTAGCCTTATTATAATGATTAAATTAGGGAACTTAATGCTTTGCCTTAATGAGTGCCGAAAACTCTGCCTAGTATGTAGGAATTGCTCAACAAATATTTGATATGTTGATAATGATGGTGAGTCCTATCAATCTGAATATTACTTTTGATTTCTTAAGCTTCTGTACATAAAGAAGGCAGTGGTACCAGATGAGTCATTAAAATGTATCTATTACATATTATGAGATCTGAGAAAGTTATAGAGGATTTTTTCCTTGAAAGAAATTTAATATTTCATCTGAATCACAAGATAAAAATTTAATAATCCTCCTTCACAAAGAAGAGAATAAAGCGTGATGCTGTCCCAAAGCTACTGTTGCTTGTCAAAGAAAGACTGTCATTGTTAATGTTACCAATTAGCAGGACATACCACTCCTAATCACAAAATCACAAGCTGTATATTCTGGTTGTTTAACACACTTTAAGTGTGTGTACACTGGAGGAAATTGGTGGGGGGGACTATGAAAAAAAAATCACACACTTTCTATTTGGCTTTTAGGTTTTTCTAACCTATTTTTATACCACAATTTAAGGATTAATTTATTAAGGTCACCATTTTCAACCTCACCATCTGCTTTGAATCTGAATATAAGCAGATTCTGCACTAGTATTGTCTGGTATATTTAATATTAATCAAGCAAAGCCCTATGTTCAACTGAATATATAACAGAAATAAGCACATGTCCTGTCTCATAGACTAACAGTATAAACAAGATTAGGGGGTAAGCAACAAAATATGGAGTCAAATAAGCAATTAACACTGTTTAGGAACCCAAAGTAACAGTTGAATAGTTATTTTCCTGTGATCAGGAAGTTATAGTTAATAGAATGGAATAACCACTGATAAATACACACACGTGCATACGTATATTCTTATAGTTGTCTTATTGCCGTTCATCCATTCATTCAAGATACGTTTATGGAGCCTGTTCTACAGGGCAAGCACTGGAGATACTACAGGAACCAAAACAGATGTGAACTTTGTCCTCTCGTGTGCCCTCTAGCACAGGAAGAGTATTGGTGTCAGGAGAATGAAGTCTAGGGTTCTGCCAACTGATTACTTCTCTTAGAAACGAATTTAGAAGCCAGCCAGGGAGCAATAAACAAGGAGGAAAAATAGAGAAGAGACCAAACTATGATCACTGAAGTATCAAGAAGAACAAGCAATGGATTATTTCCCATTTCTGTCCAGTATCCACCTTCCATTCAAGACCTGCTTGCTAGGTCTCCGGTTCTACTAACACAAGAATTTTCTTTAACTTAATTTTCTACAGTGTTTTGTTTATACTGTTTCCCTTCTTGAAAGGTTACACTCTCTCTTCTCTCTGTCCCCAAATCCTGTCCACTTATTAAGAAGCCTCTCTGGCCTCATGAAGCCTTTTCTAAGCATCCACCCTCATAGACCTCCCTTCCCAACCTCCTAGACCTCCCTTCCTAACCTCCTAGTTCCCCACCACTGAATAGACCACGTCACACAATTTAGCGTTTAGTTACTAGTTAATGTAACTAGCACCTGGTGACATTCTGCCTTATGCCTTTAGTTTTCTATTCATTGAACTGTAATATACTAAAGGAGTTATTTTTCTGAATTAAGTCTTGTGAGGAAATTGAGTAGGTGGGTGGGAGGCGGAATGTACAGGGAAAGGAAAATAGGAGTGAGCTAGAGTACCTGCCTTCCAGAAGCTCACTATTGATTAGGGGTGATATGTCATACATGCAAATTTTTATGGATTGAATTGTGTTCCCCCAAAAGATATGTTGAGATTCTATCCCTGGGAATGAAAGAATGTGACTAAGGAGGCAGAGATCGGAGTGATGTATCTATGAACCGAGGAACACCAAGGGTTGCTGGCAACACCAGAAACTAAGAGAAAAGGCATGGCTCTGACAATACCTTGATTTCAGATGTCTAGTCTCCGAGACTGTGAGAGAATAAAGTTCTGTTGTTTTTAAGCCACCTAGTTTGTGGTAGTTCATTATGGGAGCCCTAGGAAACTAATACACCATCATGATACCATAAGAGGACATGAGGAAGGAATGGGCCAGGTTAATGCTTTGGATATTCTGAAGAGAAAACAGTCATCTCTGAAGGGGGTTGGTGGTATATTGAGAGAAGTTTCATGGGTGGGCCTTGGGTTTTGAGATTTAGCAGCTTTTGAACATCTAAGATGGGAAGAAAGAAGAAATTATATTACAGTTTCAGGAATTAGTACGAGTAAAGGCATAAAAACATATTAACAGAATCATAACATGGATTGTGTCCAGGGAGAATTAGGTGCTTCAGTTTTACTAGAGCATTTTGTGAGAGAAAAAAGTACAGGAAGATGGCCCTGAAAAAGGAGACTGGGCCTAGACCATGGGGGGAGACCTCAGCAGCAGCATAAGATCTATCACCATTTACTCAGTAATCAGAGAGAATTGGGAGTAGAGAGGGACAGAAGTATGTGTGGCCTTGGGAAGACTGATCTGACAGTATGTATTGTATCGAGCAAAGGTTCTCAAGCCTGAGTGTGTACTAGGAGTTAATATAACACAGATTACTGGGCCCCATCTGTAGCCTTTGGGTGGGGCCCAAGAATTTGCATTTCTAACAAATTCTCAGGTGTCTAGTAACTAGTAACTGATGTTACTAGTCTGGGAACCACCCTTTGGGGACCACTGGTGTAGAGAGATGGGAATTTGGAGAGACATGAGACCAGGAAACACCTTGGAGCTTAATGCAACGAACAGACAAAAGATAGACATGAGCTGGAGGAGTGGCAGTGAGCATGAAGATGAAGCGAGAGATTTCTGCCTGGTAGGTCTTGGCTTCTCATCAAATGTCAAGGCTCAGGGAGAGAGAAGGATATAGTTATTCCAAATCCTTGACTCTGGGAAGTCATTGTAATGCTTTCTTGTTTTCTCATCTGGTTATTCTGACCAAATTAAAAACTCCCTGAGGATAATGACTATATCACTTGTCAGATTTATAAAAAAGAAAAAGCTCTCTTTGTATTTGACATAATAATAACATTTATCAAATGTATAACATATGCCAAGCACCTTGCATAGATTACCTAGTTTAAACTTCAGCATCAGTCTGTGAATTGGGTATTACTGTTTGTTTTTATACAGGAGGAAACTGAAGCTAAGAGAGGTTGAGCAACTTTCCTGAGGTCACACAGTAACTAAGGGGCTTACTCAGGACTTGAAGAGGCTGTCTCATTTTAGAACCCATGTCCTAACCCCTACATTATAGCACCTCACCAGCGAAGAGCTAAGCACTTAATAGATGCTAGGCTATTATGTGTATTTATATTATATAATAACACATGATCACAGGGGGAAATTAGTTGATACAGATAATCATAAAAAAATTAACTCACCCATAAATCCACTACCCAGTGATAGTCTCTGCTAACATGTTGGTGTATATCTTTTCAAATTTCTCTCTAAGCCTGAACATTTATACATATAGGACTATACTATACCATTTATGCTGTTTTATAACTCTAAAAAATTAACAATACCACAAGCAATTTCCTTGTCAATAGATACAGTCCTATAACATCAATGTCACTGGCAATTTATTTTTCTATTGTATGACTATGCCATATTTTATTTAACCTTTCTCCTCTAGGTGGGCATCTAGAAATATATCCTGACACAGAATTGTCCTATCTATGGATGGATTCTTACCCTGAAGTGTATACCTTGGAGTGTAGAACTCTGAACTTTGTTGGAAGGGATAAAATTCATGCAGTGAAATTCTCCCATTTAATAGATGAGAAAGCTAAGGCCCAGGAAGGGAAAGTAGCATTACTACATTCACAAATTTTAAACTAGGGCCATATCTTCCCATCCATCCATCCATCCATCCATCCATCCATCCATCCATCCATCCGTCCGTCCATCCATCCATCCGTCCACCCAATATTAGTGAGTACCTACAATGTTCGAGGTACTGTTCTGTGTACAGTGAATACAGCAGTGACCAAAATAGACCAAAGACCCTCCCATCATTGGAGCGAAGATGTAATAGGGTGTTTTCTAACTCAGTCTCTTTTTACTGCCCAATTTTCGAGACCACTTTGATTCATGTATGAAGGATGCTAGCTAAATAAAGCTGCTCAGTGCGAGACACGATCCTTCCCTCGCTGAGTTTCTACCGAAGGAAAACTGCATCTTTGTAACCCAAAAGAGCTGATACAGTCTGCTCAAACACCCTTCAGGGGCATTTTTCATCCACTGCTCAGAGGTATTTAGGTATGCCCTGCCAATTTTTAAGAGTCTCCCTCTCCCACCTGACTCCTCACACTTGAAGAAACACAATTTGTTTCTCACAAAAGACTGCAGTCACGCTGAAAAATGCTTTCTTTTGTTTGTCCATGAGCCACGCACTGCTGGAAAGTGGGGGTGGCAGGGGAGATGCAGATGTTTCTTTGTTCCTGCATTTCCAGCAGGGATAGGGTTGCATTCAAGAACCAGACCCACGGGATTTGCTCTGAAAACTTTTCTTCTCTTGTTTTGATGAACATTCCTCCAACAACCCTTTGGGAAGCATTTCATCAACTAGTGCAAGTCTAGATTTGTACTCATAAAGTATATCATAAGATATTTTATGGACTTATATATGGAATCAGGCCATGTAATTGGGAGTCAGAACTGGGCTTCAGATCCCTGCTTTACCACATACAGACATGGGCATCGTAACCTTTTTAAAGTTCAGTTTCTTCATCTGTAAAAGAAAGCTAATCGTCTGTAGTTCATGTAACTCTGCACTTTCTAATAGCACTTACTATATTAAATTACATCTTGTGTCATTTTGCTAGGTGACCAACTGTCTCCCTTTGCCCAGAACTGAGAGGGTATTACTGGGATGTGAAACTTTCAGTGCTGAAACCAGGAAAATTCCAGGCAAACTGGGACGAGTTGGTCACCCTTAGTTATGCAGTAAATATCATGAAACTGTTCAACATGTGTCTCCCCTGCTAGACTGTGTGCTTCCTCTGGGCAGAGACTATGTCTGCCTTATTGTAAGCGCTTGGTTAATGTTTGTTGAATGAATGTGTCATAGGGTGCAATACAAATTGAATTAGTTAAAGTGTCTAATTCAGAGCGTAGCATATGGTAAATGCTTAATAAATGTAAACAAGTTTTGTTATTTTCTTTCTGTGAGCACTCTCTAGTCTCACATATTTTATTGGCAATGTTTATTTTTCATGACTGCCTTCTACATGTTTCCAGTGTAAATTTCATAAGGTAATTAGTAGGACATAATGGATACTATTAGATAATCATTCTGTTAGTTTGGGAATTGAAGCACTTCAAAAGAATTTCATCCTAATGTGGTTCTTATACTTTTTTCCTTTGTGAGTCTTTCTGTTTACTTTCCTACTTTGAAATGGTAATATCATCATTCCCTGTTGTCTTGTGCAACTTTTAATTTGGGATTCATTTCTACCGTCTATCAGTACAACTTCAACCTGCTGCCAAAACTTTTAACAAAGTGGTTAAAGCAGATAAGTTTATAGGCCTGAAGAGTAGAATGGGGTGACTATTTGGATGGTTCTGCAAGAGCAGAACAGAAATGTAATTTGCCTCTCTAGTAGTCCAATAAAATGGGTTGTCAAATGATTATTTCATCTTGATTTCCATTGGATATGTGTTCCCGTGAACATTAATAAACCCATCTTCCTTCTTGGGATAACATCGTAGAAGAAATACAAAGTGATTATCGGGAAGCACAGCATTTTGGTGAGCAAAGTATCCGTATGGTATCTAGAAATACTGATCATATAGTAAGGGAAATTGTCTGCAGAACTATTAGAACTCTAAGAAATGGTTTTTTGAACAGAATAGGGAAGCTATTATTTATTCAGCATATAATTCATGCCAGGCATGATTATGTGCTATTACCTATATTATCTCATTTAATTCCCATAAAGGTTTTTTTGTGGCAAGGTTTCATTATTTTAGACAGATGAGGACACCAAGACTTAGAGAAGCTAAATAAGTTGTCCACATTTACAGGGCTAGCCAATTACAGACTGGAGATTAGAACCCAAATGTGTTTGACTCCAAAGTGCATTTTTGTTCTGCCACATCACATTACAGTCATTTGTTTAATAAATATGTACCAAGCATCTTTTCTCTGCCAGGCTCTTTGCCAGACACTTGTGATTCAGAGAAGAGCAAAACAAACACAGAACCTGCCCTCATGTCACTTATAGTTGACCGGAGTGCCAGACATTAATCTAGTTGTGCCTCGGGCTCCTCAGAGTTTTATTTTGAAGACTGAATCAGGGATACAGTGCTTGGCATATGGAGAGAGTGCTCAGTAGTTGTTAGTGGACAGTATTATAATTAAATTACCACACAGATATGTAATTATAAATTTTGTTAAGTGCTATGAAGGAAAAGCACATGGAATTGTAAAAACACATGAAGGAGAAGCTGATCTAGTTTGGAAGGTGAGTGAAGGCTTTCCTGAGGAAGGCAAAAAAGAAGATAGGGAGGGGAGTCATCAGGGAAGAAGGAGCAGCATGTGCAAAGGCCCCAAGGCAGAAGAGAACACCATGAGTTCAAAGAAGTGAAAGCAAGTATGATGGAGCTTGTAAAATAGTGCAACTGTGATCATTTTCTCCTCAATATTTCCCCTGACACTAGGCATTTCTCCAAGTCTTTGAGTTCCCCTGAAGGCGCCTTTGCAATTCTCAGATCCTAATTTCCCAACTGTAAGCAGGCAATTCTGCCCATCAAATTGATCTAAAATGAGAGTTACCTATACAAACTTATTTTAGAGCACAAAGAAATCTTGCTTCTATTGTGTCCCATCTTTACAGATTCCATCCATAGATTAGGTAGCATGTTGATGGGTAAGATTTAAATTCAGGAAGACAGCTCTGTCTTCAAGAGAAAAGATAACTGGGAATGAGTCATTGCCTTCTTAAAGAGCAAATAGCGAGGTCTAAAAAATTTGCAGCCACAGGGCTTGCATGTGCTAATTCCCTGCCAATGTAGATAGACTAGGGTACCTAGAAAGAGATTTCCTGGGGGTATCAGAGACCAAAAATAACCATGTTAGAAAAAACTCTTCTAAGAAACATAGTACTTATCACTGTAGACATATTGCATCTGTAGTGACTCTAGGGTACAGAGAGAAGGGAAATATAAAGGATATGAATAGAACAAATAATGTTTAAGGAGGGTTAAAGATGAGGTTCCTCCTGTGACTGTCATATCTTAAGCTTTAGATCTGATGTGCAGATTATGCTGGACCTGATAGAATGAAGAGGGTAGAGACCAGGGAAAATGACTTTCTTCTAAATTTTAGAGCTGATGGGGAACTCAAAATCATATGGCCAGTGAGGGGATATTCTTCTCCCAAATCCATATCCTCAGTCTAAGGATGAGAAAATATTAGACAATCCTAAGGGGGAAGACATTCTACAAAACACCTGACCACTGCTTTTTAAAAGTGTCAAGGTCATGAAAGACAAGGAAAGATGGAGAAAGTCATAGACCGGGGAAGACTAAGGAGATATGACAACTGAATGCAGGGGGATGTCCTGAATTGAGTCCTGGTACAGAAAAGAGGTGTCAGTGGAAAAACCAATGAAATCTCAAGAAAGTCTGTAGTTTCGTGAACAGTGGTATACCAACATTGATTTCTCAGTTTTCATAAATATATCATGATAATGTAAGATGTTGACATTAGGGGAAGCAGGGGAGGGTGTATACAGAAACTGTATTGTACTTGCAACTTTTCTGTAAATCTAAAATTATTTCAAAATAAAAGTCTAAAAATGTGGCCACACACACAAAAACCATATGGCCAGATCTTTCCCTTTACAGATGAGGAAACCAAAATGTACAGAGGCAACCTGCCCACCTAGAGCCTTACTTTGTTACTTCCTTTGTTCGGCTTGGAGAATATAGAGACAAGAAACATTTCCCACCCCAGGGGATCTTTTCTCTGAGTTCCTACAAAAGGCCTGCAGGATCCTAAAAAGGGCTGTTTCCAGCACACCACACACGAGACTATTTTAATTTTTTTCTATCTAAAGTTTTCACCAATGTGCAGACAAGTTATATATTAGGTGAAAGGCTAAATCCTCTGCGTGGTCTGTAAAACTCTGCATGGTTTGGCCTCTGACCACCTCCCCAGGCTCACCTTCTGTCTACAAGCCAGCCATCCTCTTCTTCCTCCATATGTGTCATGCATTTTCCTGCCTCAGGACATTTTTGTCTATGTGGAGAGTGGCATTCCTGCCCCGATACACTACTGTGGTTGCATCTTCAGTTCCTACCTTCCTCTAGGAAGCCTTCCACCTAACCCGAAGGATCAATTAGTCCATCTATTTTTTTTGCTCCAGTGGTACCCTGTGCCTCTCTAGTAAAGGATAGACTTTAGTAGAAGGTAGACACTTAGTCCTACATGTTCATTATTTTCCCTCTACAACATACTATTAATATATACATTTATAACTGATAATCTTTATCCCCATTTTAAAAGAGCTTCTCAGGGCCAGCCCCGTGGCATAGTGGTTAAGTTCAGGGTGTTCTGCTTCAGTAGCCCACGTTCACGGGTTCAGATCCTGGGCATGGACCTACACCACTTGTCAGCGGTGCTGTGGTGGTGACCCACAGACAAAATAGAAGATTGGCACAGATGTTAGCTCAGGGCGAATCTTCCTCACCAAAAAACAAAAACAAACAAATGAACAAAAAGAGCTTATCAAATACTATTTGTTATTTTTAATCCCTGTAAACCTTCATCCCCATCCCTCAGCATCCTGAAACCAAAAGTAGATGCGATATACCTACATTGGTAAGGTGAGTAGTATGTTTCTTGGAGGAGTTTTGTTTTGTTTTGTTTGTTTAGTTTCTTTTGCATGATATTTAGTCTTGTGCCATTTCTCCCAAATTCACAGCTACATTCCCAGCATCTAATAGAGTACAGGCATGTGGTAGACATTTAAACTGTCTGTTGAATAAGTAAATCACGAGACGAAGACTACACAATTGAAACATTTGTCTGAAAACCAACTGGGCAGTTAAGAAAAAGCAACATGTGGAAATCTAACTTAACTATACTGAAATAATCATAAGATTTCTCCTTTCAGCATTTATACCTGTAGAGTATCCACTGAACCTCATTTGACTACAGAGAGAGAAGGTTCCCTTTTGTGTGTCACAATCATGAAAGAGAAAGAGAAGTAACGTATCGCAGGAGACACGGTTGCAGAAAAGCTTGAGTTGGCTCTTGTTGTGACTCCCGTATAAAAGAAAAAAAATCCTCTAAACTGCTTGAGAAATGAAAGAGATTGATGTGCAGTCACTCCAGATTCTTCTGAATGGTGCACTGTGAACATAAGTTACAGTGAGTGTAGTAGAGAGTGGAGCTACAAGACAGTGGAGCTAGGAGAGGGCTGTCATCTAGGCTTCTGACTTGGGTTTTCCACTGGCCAATGGCAAGAGCATGAAGTGAGACAGAGGTATGCTCTGTATAAATCTTGTCCTCCTCCTTTGTGATCATCATCATCATCTTCTTCTTTTTCTTCTTCATCATTTGTGTTTCGTCACTTGCGTAGTCTTTTGGCAAACACTGAGCAGATCATTACCTAGTGGATTTTCTTGGGACAAGTGCTGCTATGCTATAACCAGAGGAGGATTTACTGAAAAGCTAACCAATCTTAAGCCTCAGTGCCCCTGGCTTGCAAGAATCCCTTCTAAGAATGTCCACTTGATTTTGTGCTTATAATTTTGTATTCTTTTTCTTAAAGAGCATTTCCCCAAATTGTATAAGCTTCAGGCTCCACAAAATCTGGAGCTGCCCTTGATTATAATTTTCCAGTAGAGGAACTCAAACAAAAATACCAGTACTGAGGGCCGCCCGGTGGCGCAGCGGTTTAGTTCGCGCTTGGCAGCCCGGGGTTCGCTGGTTCGGATCCCGGGCGCCCGCCGAGGCACTGCTTGTCAGCCATGCTGTGGCAGCGTCCCATATAAAGTAGAGGAAGATGGGCACAGATGTTAGCCCAGGGCCAATCTTTCTCAGCAAAAAGAGGAGGATTGGCAACAGATGTTAGCTCATGGCTGGTCTTCCTCCCCCTCCCCCAAAAATACCAGTACCAGTACTGAGTACACAAGAAGCTAGATGACATGTGTTTTCATGCCTCGGGGGAGCCAGCTCTACCAGCATACTGCATACCAAATAGAAATTTATGAGATCCTTGTTGAATTAAAATCGGTGACTGTGTAAAGCTACCACTTCACACTCTTCTGCGTTTGCTTTTAGGGTAAATCAATTCAAAGATCTAGACGGTTTGGTGTTGTGTTCAGGATCTCTCATCCAGCTGTTTGTGACCCTCCTATGAGTGTGGGCAGATGCATGCCTTCATTTCCATTTAGATGATATTTTTAATCTCTTATAGTGGGTCATCTACCATTAAGTCTTACATCAAATTATTTTACGGCTTTTCACATCCTCCACTGAATCTGGTGCCATCCTGGTGGAGCTTGTTGCAGTGTGTGTATAAGCCTCTAATTTAGGAATGCACTGGCTGGAGGCCCATTTTGATTTTATAGTAGCCTATTAATAAAACATCATCAGATTTAGACTCTCAATTTAAAGAAGGGTTATAGCTACTTGGGGTTTTTCTCTCACTCTTCTGATGTATAAACTGCAAAATATTCTATATTTCCTTTTGAAGTATCATGTTTTGAAATGTTTTTTTCTTGGTATCCTTCCCAGCATCAGCTCAATGTTAAGACTTGTATTAAGTATTATCAGATATTTATATAGGGGAGGGTCACACCCTTTATCCCTTTGTAAGGTATGAACCAGTTAAAAAGTCCCCACAGAACTCATGGACAAGTGGGATAGCAATGGTGGCCTAGACCAACAGTGTCTCTGAATCAGGCTGACTTGCCCACATGGTGGCAGGCTGAGTCTCTGGAATTGGTTGATTGCCTTATACTTGGGCCCGTTTCTTATCTTACTGGTGAGATTGTTCCATCCTTCTCAACTGGGCGTGAATCGGTGAGTAGGGCTGGGAGCACAGGCAGAAGTTTTCTCACCAATACTTCCAAAAAAGCAGATGTTGCTGTTTTATGGGGAAAGGTAGAAATGCCAGAGGAGGGATGGTGGAAATTACAGAGGATGTTCCTCCTGTAGTAGAGGTCAAGTTCTTTAATTGATTCAAGAATAGGCTTGAAGCTATTCACTTATTCACCCATTCATTCATCAACCACTTACTGAGTACCTATTATGTAAGAAGCTCTAGACCTCTTTATCATTTCACACTTTCTAGGTGTGAAAGATAACACATTTGCAGAGGGTGTGCTCTTGGTAAAAAGATATATCCTTGAGAAATGATGCATTTGCTGCTGGGGATGTAAGAAGGTTGCCTTTAAAACAGATAATCATAATGTAAAATAGAGTGAAATAAACATGAAAAGGAGGTTGTATTTAAGTACTGCAGGGAAGCTTCAGAAAAAAATTTTAGCTTCTAATTGTGGATTACATTATTTCACAGAGGTAGTGACCTTTGATCTAAGCCTTGAAGAGTGATGGGATTTGGCTGTACAGTAGTCCCACATTATCCATGGTTTCACTCTCAGTGGTTTCAGTTACTCGTGATCAACTGCAGAAAATGTTAAATGGAAAATCCCAGAAATAAACAATTCATAAGTTTTAAATTGCATGCAATTCTGAGTAGCATGATGAAATATCCCACCATCCTACTCAGTCCTGCTTGGGATGAATCATCCCTTTGTCCAGCGTATCCATGTCATATACGCTACCCACCCGTTAGTCACTTAGTAGCCGTCTTCGTTATCAGATCTACTGTCATTGTATTGCAGTGCTTGTGTTCAAATAGCCCTTAGTTTATTTAATAGTGGCCCCAAGGAGCAAGAGTAGTGATGTTGGCAATTCGGATATGCCAAAGAGATGCCACACAGTGCTTTCTTTAAGTGAAAAGGTGAAAGTTTTTGACTTAATAAGGAAAGAAAAATAGGTGACTAGGCAAAGGTGTGAAGAGCTTGATCAAAATGAGGGACAGTGACCAGTCTAGTGCACTAGGGGAATTGAAGGGAGGCAACACCAAGAACCGTGGATGCAACCATTCCAATGATTCTAATGTACCCTGGTCTTCTGCAGAACTGCTTCAGATAGACCATTTCCTCCAAAACTGGAAGTTAGGTAGACTCACAGTTTTAAATTTATAAGTAATTAAAAGAGTTTCCCTGGAGATAGTAGAGAATAACAATAGAAACTCCATTTTTTAAGAAGTGTGTGTCAGATGCCCTGAAAGTGTTACTTGCCTTAGCCAATCATTGTGATGTTTGTGTGTGTGTGTGTATGTGTGTGTGTGTGTATGGTAGCCACTATGATAGTGTCTGTTTCACAGATGACAAAACTGAGGAACAGAAGGGAATACTTGTCCAAGGTCACACAGCTAATAAGTGGCATAGTTGGGAATTTAATACACATCTGTATGACTCCACAGCCCATGTCTTAACTGTGACTAGTTTTTGCTGCACAGGAGAGTAGGTCAAAAGTTAACATACTCTAAGCATCCTTCTGGAAGAACAAGAGTCAAGATATGAAGCTTCTCATGTTTCTAATTGCATTCTCAGACGGTGGAACAGAGCCATCTCGTTGCTAAGATCCATTGCCTTAAGAAAATGAAATTGGATGGCACCTGCCTCCAGCTCAGTCACACAAATCGGGGCCCAACTGTTTCACCTTGATTTTTTTTTCTCAACCAGATGGAAAATTGGGCAATTCTTCAACTAAATGTCACCAACCCTCTTGCATCCCCAGCAGCAAACGCCTCATTTCTCAGGGGTTTGGCAAAATTTCACCTCTCCAGTATCTCATTTTCCTGGCTCAGCACTGGAAAAATGGGGGCAAAGACACAACTTTCAGCCAGGCTGTTTCTTGCTTCTTAATGCACTCTCTTAGCAGAGTAAGAGCAGTTTTATTACTTGGAAAAAGCTTTTTTCTTGTCACCTGGTGCATGACTGTGGAAACCTCCAGTTCTCGTTCAGTATTTCAACCCATCTGGCACAGACTGGAAAGAAGAGATTTCTTCTTTGTATTGTGAATTCACAAACCAGCCTTATCCTTTACAGAGCCAGTTAGAAAACAGGGTAAAATCCAAGACTCTTTAGAAAGGGATCATTACCATGTTTAGACACCAAGAGTTTGCATCCATTTCAATAAATATTAACTATACTCTAGCAATTTTACACTACAGTTTTGGACCAAGGGAAAGGCAAATCCCAGACCTGTCAGTTAATCAACCAAACATTTATTCAGTGTCTACATAGTATAAAACACTGTGGAGAATACTGAAGATTTTTGAAAAGGACTCTACCCCACAGTGCCCTAGAATCTATCTAGGGATAGAAGTTAGACATATTTAAATAACCGGGGGTTCAGTGTTTATATGTGCTCAGTCAGAGAGACACTAACTACCTTACATTTTCAGACAAGAGGAATATTTGCTCTGGCCTAGAGAAATCAGATAAGACTTCTTGGAGAAATAGGAATTAGCTCTTTAAGAAGAGGTAAAATTCAGATAATTGCTGAGGAAGAAAGAATAGAACATTTCAGGTGAGAGGGAGTGTTCCAGCCTAGAGCTTGGAACACATTAGATGCTCAATAAAGGCTGTCGAATGGAATAAAATTAAAACTTCACATTTCAGTTATGTCCCTCTACTGCTATGTCTGATGGTTCCCTAAATACTTTCATGTCAGATCAGAACACGGTATTACATACTTTTTAATATTTAGAGGAATACTTTCATAGGGAGAATGGATTAATTCCTCCAGCAAGTTTTATTTGAATTAGAATGAATCGTGAGTTGCTTTAACTATAAACGAATGGAAGCTTGGGACTCAATAGACAACTGATGCTTGTTGCTTTTCCTTTTTTATGAGGCAGAGTGTCTATTAGCAGCTATCCTTACTGACAGCTATTTGATCATTATTGTGGCTGGTTCACTGGGAGAAAGATGGGACAGGGGAAATGGTTCAGTGGAAGACATGAGGAAGATCAGAAGCATTCCATAATTTGACAGAGTATTTTTATCCTAAAAAAAGGACTTGGCTTCAATTTTTTAAAATAATATTTCATTTTTATGGAAGCAGTACATGTGTATTGTAGAAAATTAGTGAATGTAAACAAGCAAAATTAAAAATTAATCACATTCCTACCACCTAACAATCCAAACTGAAACACTTTAGTGTAAATCTTTCCAGATATATTATATATATATATATATATACAGACACCATATATTTACACAAATATGTATATATATATATATACACACACACATACATGAGCACATTTTTGTATTTTTTAACATGAGGTGATACTATATATATTGTTTTGTAATCTGTGTATTTTCAGTTTGTAATCTTCACTTTTCCAGTCCAATAAATTTTCATCTCATCTAATACCCAGACCTCATTCATATTTCCCCTGTTGACTAAAAAATATCCTTTATGGCTGGTTTGCGTAAATCAGCATCCAATTCCGGACCACACATGCCTCTGGTTGTTATGTTGCTGTCTTATTCAGCTCAGGCTGGCATAACAAAATGCCACAGGCTGGGTGGCTTAAACAACAGGAATTTATTTTCTCACAGTTCTGGAGGCTGGAAGTCCCAGATCAAGACCGGGCAAGGTCAGTTTCTCGTGAGAGCTCTCTTCCGGGCTTGTAGATGGCCACTTTCTCGCTGTGTGCTCACGTGGCCTTTCCATGATCATGCAGAGAGAGAGAGCCCAGGTGGGCACTCGCTGCTGTCTCTTCTTATAAGGACACTAACCTCACCCTTATGATGTCATTTAACCTTAATTACTTCCTTAGAGGCCCCTTCTCCAAATACAGCCAAGCTGGGGTTAGGGCTTCAGTATATGAAGTTTGAGGAGACACAAATATTCAGTCCGTAATATATCCCTAAAACTCTTTAATCTGGCATAATCCCCCTCACACTTTTATTCATGACCTGATTTTTGAAACTTTTTAATTTCTAAAAATCACAAAATTATGCTTTAATCCCTATAAAGTTTTTGTAAGGCCCTTTCACGTTCACTATAAAAGCTTGGTGAGGAACAGTGATCTTGGTACTGTGGGCTGAGGGTCAGAGCTTTGCTCCTGTCCAGTTACTGACTATCTTTGTGGCCTTAGGAACATCATCTCACTCTCTTGGGCTTCATTTCCTGTATTGGCCAGAATTCTTGAATCAGAATGTCTAAGGAAGGGGCACAGGAAATCATGTTTACAATAAATTCCCCATGTGACTCTGATCCCTAGGCAAGTTTAGGAAATAGCAGGATAGATCATATTTTCTGGCTTTTTTCACCTATGCTTCTTCTCTGTAATAAGTATATATAGATAGATAGATAGATAGATAGATAGATAGATAGATAGATATAGATTAAGCATAAACCATATAATTCTCCTTAATCATAAACCATATTAGTGTCCTATGCTGCTGTAACAAGGTACCACAAATTTGGTGGCTTAAAACATTACAAATCCATTGTCATACAGTTCTGGAGCACAGAAGTCCTAAAATCAAGGTGTCAGAGAGCTGCGTTCCTTCTGGAGGCTCTAGGAAAGAATCCATTTTCTTGCCTTTTCTAGCTTCTAGAGGCCATCTGCATTCCTTGTCTCATGTCACCATCCTCCATCTTCAAAAGCATCAGGGTAGCATCTTCTAATCTCTATTTCTGAACCTCTTGCCTCCCTCTTATAAAGACCTTTTTGATTGCATTGGTCCAAACTGGATAAACCCCCCATCCCAAGATCCTTAATCACATTGCAAAGTCCCTTTTGCCATATAATGTGGTATGTTCACAGTCCCAGGGATTGGGATGTGGACATCTTTGGGGGACCATTATTCAGCCTACTACATAAAGCTTTACCAGAAACTAAAATAATCGCTGAAATAAATGTTAAACATTTCATTTAAAAAGCAGTTTTATTTGCCTTCTTAAAACTTATCATGAAATATGAGGGATGAGTATTATGGACTATTATTAAAAATAAGGAAAGATGGAAGGAAGGAAAAAAGCAAGGAAGAGAGGAAGGAGGGGCAAAGGAAGGAAGACAGGAAGGAGGGAAGGAGGGAGAGAGAGAGGGAGAAAACTTGCCCATGGAAGTTTGATTTTGAGTTTATCCCTCTAGATAATTTCCAATTCATCTCAAGATTTAGCTTCCTCTTTCCAAAGTAACACTGCATTTCCCTTCTTCCATGAATACAAGACTCAAAATACCCTCATCAACCGTCCAATGATTGGGTTGAGACTTGAAAATTAATACGCAAATTTGCATTTGACTACGTGGGGAGAGATAGGAGCTGTCTGCTTTGTGGTAAATTGAATAACTACACATAATATACCCAGGTTTCCAGCTTTCAAAGACTCCAAATAGATAGGAAATATAGTACACCAAATACTGTAACAAGTGTTTATTTAATAAATAATTGTTGAGCAGTGTGTTGCAAGTACTCTGGTAGCCACCTGATATAGATTGGTTGAGAAAACAGACATACTTGGCCCCGTGAAGCTTGCAGCCTAGGGGAAGAGGCAGACAGAAAACAGTTAAAAAATAAACAGATTCATAAATCAGCATATATGGCATGAAGGAAACAGCATAGTGTGGGAGGAAGACTTAGGAAGGAGATCTGGGAGGTTCTTTCGGTGGATGGACCTGTGGAGTGGGAAGCAGCCAGCCCTGCGCCTGCGTGCCTTAGCGCCTGCAGTGTGTGTTGGGGGTGGAGGTGGGAAAGGGTTGTGGTTCTGAGCAGAAGAAATGGGACATGAGACACTGCAGGAGGAAGGATGGGGCAAGGGGTGGGAGGGGGCAGAGGGTGGGGAATTTGGTGTGTTCAAGTGGTGGGAAGGAAGCCGGAGTGGCTGGAATATTATGGAAGAGAGGGGAGGAGTTGGCAGGGACTGGATCACATAGGACATTGTAAGTCATAAGCGGGTCTTTGAGCTTCATACCAAGTGTGACGGGAAGCCTGTGAGGCTTTCAGGTGACTTAAGGTTTTAAAAGATCACTCCGGGTATTGTGAGGAGAGTAGGTTGTGGGGCCAGGGCTAGTTGGAAGGTTAATGAAGCAGTGGAAGTGAGAGATATGGAGATGCAGAGATGTGAGCACAGAATCTATTTTGGTGGTAGAAACAACAAGGCTTGCAGACAGAAATTATGGAATTACAAATGACGACTCCTGGCAGGGACGGGTGTATAATTTATGGGGCTCAGTGCAAAATGAAAATGTGGAGTTCCTTGCTCAAAGAGCGGGAAAAAAGTGTCATTAAAACTACTAAAATGCAAAACCATTTCCTTTCTTCCGTGGTCTCTCTCTCTCCATCTGTCATGATGTTTTTTTATTTGCTATTTAATGTCACTCTCCCTTGGGCATGGGAATACTTGCAGACAAAGTGCAGATCCTCACAGGCACACCTGGGTTCTGTCCCACAACTCGGTATGGGCACAGTCAACCTACTGCTGGGTTTACTGTCCTGCCAGTGGTGGGATGGACATGCTGTGCCCCCACTGGGGACTGGGAAGTCAGTCTCCCCTTTCCACAGGTCCACTGCCTCAACCAAGGTGCACAGTCAACCCCCAAGGTTATTGCAACCTCTGCACCAGAATGTACTAGGTACCTGGATGGGGGGTGGGCAAGAGGCTTCTCCCACCAAGTCCTAGCAGCCTCTCTTTTTCATATACTTGCCTATATTCATTATTCCATTTCTTCTCCATTTTCTGATTTCCAAATAGTGTATTTGTTTTCCAAGCGAATATTAACTCTTGAATTATTCTGATTTACAGTGTATGTAATTCTATATTATGTTATGAATGCACAAAGAGAGACATTGCACTTTTCTTTTTCTTAAAATCGAATCAAAACATGCAGCTGGGCCAGATCCTCTTGCCTCAAATATAGTTTAAACTAGAAAACTCTGCCTATTTTTGTTTTTTGTTTCCCCACACACTCAGTTTATAAGTACATTTCAAAATGAAGTTATTTTGACCACTCTTCCCCTTCCCCTGTTGTATGTGAGAGGGAGTTAAGAATAATTTAAAACCAGAGTTCTATGCTCAAAGGAGTCACAACATGTTTGCCTTCCGGTAATGTGGGAGAAAAACCTTTCTCCAACGTTTATTCTATAGCAGCTCCAACTTCTATTTATCCTTCTTCTTCCCATAGAGGGATTCAGCCCCTAGGCTATTCCTTTTTTTTTTCTTAAAGGATGAAATAAGGTAGTGTCTAATAGGCTGTGCAGAGATGTATTATAAACATGTCTCCTCTTTAAGGTGTGACACGTGTCTTTGACATCTATGCAGGACACTTCTAAATTGGATCTCTTCGAAATGATGTCAGAGAAAACTAGAAATGTGTTTATTGAAGGCCTTGGATTATTATTCTGTCTTCCCTTCCAGTTAATGCTACAGGCATATCCCATTGAAAGCAGGGATATAATTAGACATTATGTTAAAGATAAATCTCTTCTTGTAGATGAATATGGATTTGAAGATAGTTACTTGTGTTAAACAGTCACACTGGCCTAGTTTTAAAGAAATACATCTCTCTTGTCCCTCTACTATTGTTAGAAGGTAAAGAAAAGATGTTTCAGGGGACAACTTTTAGACTAAATATTTTATAGGGAACTCACTTCTCTAACAAACCTAATTTATCTAAAAATTAGGTTTGAATAAGCACAATGCCTTGTAAATAAGAGGCAGTCAGTAAACATTTGTAGGACTTAAATTGGGCATGAATCTTTTCTAGACTCAGAGTCATACACTCTAGTTGAGCAGCCAGGAGGGAGCCTGAAAAGTTAATTCAGCATGCAGGTAATAAAATTTGCCATGAGTAAAGCATGATATTAGATGCTTAGTGGACTAGAAAAAGAGTAAATAGGTAGAATAACAGTTCTGACTTCTAAGAACTTAGTACTAAAGCATACAAAATTTGTTAGAATTAAATTCTTTTTTAAAGCCGGAAGGAAATTTACAAATCACCCAGTCTAACGCCTTACTTCTATAAATGACAGCGTGGACTAGACTCATTGGGCAGAATCAGTGACAAAGTTGGGGTCAGATGCTGCTCTTCATCCAACGTTCACTTGAACTCTATCAACTGGGCTTTTTGGAAGGTAGCTTTGAGTGCCCTCTGGTTGCAGTATCCATGGGTGCGATGACTGATACACACTTAGTGTAAGAGGTTGTTCAAAGCAGCTTTATTAAGTGAGGGTGGGAACTAGCCCATAACCAAGGAGGGTTGAAGCAGTGCAAGTGCCTTATCTACATGAATAGTCGTTGAAGTGATTGAAATTGTGATCCATAGAAAATAGTCGGATACCCAGTATTAAAGGAATGATTAAGTGGATTATCTCATAGCCATCAAAAATGAAACTGTAGAAAATAACATAGAAAAATGTTCATGAGGTAATATTATATAAAAGTATACACTGCATTTTAATAGCATCGCATTAGTATATGTATTGCCTATCATTTGATGCAGCTATCATTTCTTCAAACCTATCCTAAAGATAAATTTGCAAAACAAAACATGCAAACAAAAGGCTATTTATTGCAACAGTATTTGTAATAGCAAAAGACAGGAAACAATCTCAGAGTCCATCATTAGGGACAAATGAGGAATTATGTTGATGTCATTGACGTTCATGGTATTTTGTGAATGAGAAATGAAAAATGGCTGTAAGACTGATGGGTTTAAATAAAATCGCAATCTTTCTGAATTTGATTTATAAGTATGAGCTTGAATGTATGATGACTTTCTCTGGAAACAAAACAAAACCTATTGAGTGGGTCTGTCCTCTGAAAAGGGCTAGAAAAAAATGACCACCGTCAAGTCAGTCAGGCTTCGTGGAGACATGACTTATCCAGGTCTGAGGCAGAAAATGTATGAACCGAATTGGAACATCTTGTCATACCCGAAAGCAGGCCGACTATCAAAGGCTGCTGAGAATGTGTCAGAAAGGGTGAGGAGCCAACTTAAAGAGGCTCCTGCTAACCAAAGATGGAAGGATTTTAGCTTCAATAAGTATAATAGCTGGAATGACTGGAATATATCAAATGTGTTTAAATCTATGTGTTCCAAAGAATGCTAAAAACGAAAAGCATTATTGGTTACCTTTGGAGTACGATTGGTAACCAACTCATTATTTTGAAAATTAAAAAAGGGAAAGAATCAAGCAGTCATCTTGTCTTTCTTATACACATGATACCTCAGAGGAATGCAATAGTTGATAGGGAAAAAATCCTGTTTTTAGAAATGATAAAGCAATACACAAGGAAGATAGAATATCACCATTTTATAATGCCTAATGAAATACCATATCTACAGAATGATCATTAAGATTGCTAACGTCACAAAAAGGGGCAACCGGTCTATATGTGCCTCTTGATAGAAGACAACACCACCTAGGATGTATTCCTGCCCCCAAAATTGAACCTGATTCTGATCAAGCCTTTGGATACAATTCCCCATTTATATTAAGTACAAGAGACAGAGGAGCATGTTAAACAATACTATGATGATAAAATTAGTAATAGCCACACTATGTAAAACTCAGGGAGACAACCTAGTTTCTTCTAAGAAGTTTTGTGAAGAAAAAAGCTGAAGTGAGAGAGAGACAGAGAGAGACACTATAGAGTATGAGACTTGCAGACTCTGCTTCAGTTGGTCTAGGTGGAGTGGGCGGAAGCTGATGTTCTGCATTTCTAACAAGCTCCCAGGTGATGCCAATGTTGCTGGCCCTTGACTACACTTTGAGGAGGTAAGATTTAAGAGAATGCTGACCCATAGCAATGCGTGGACCTAAATTTTGTCCTGATCCAAACCATTAACCTAAAAAAAATTTCATGAGAGATTGGAAACATGAACATAAATATGGATATTTAATGATATGAATGAGCTATTGTTAAATTTGTAGGTGAAATAATGGTAATAGGTTCTGATTAATGAAAGCACACTTATTTTATAAAATACATAATGGAATATTTGCAGTTGAAATGATACGACGTCTGGGAAGGCTTCAAAATAACCTGGAGGAAGGGGGAATCTGGGTACGAGTGTAGATGAAATGGATTGGCCATGAGTTATTCATTGTGCCAGATGATGGGTGGACTTCTTTACACGTCTGCCTACTTTTGTATATGTTTGAAATTTTCCATGAGAAAAATTATTTTATAAATATTTATCACCTATGCATAGGAAAAATTAGAAGTATATACTGCAAAATGTAGCAATGGTTATTAGTGATTTTTATTTTCTTCTTTGTGCTGCCCCATAGTCTCCAAATTTCTCCATGTGTGTGTACTGTTTTTAAAATCAAGAAAGCTTTTTCTTTTGAGGGAGAGTCTACTGATTGTTGGCCCAGCTGGAAATGACTAGGCTTAACAAGCAAAACCAAGCCCTGGCTAGAGGAATATGAGTTAATTAAATTAAGGTAGTTTCCCAGCAGAGAGAGAGAAACCAGGAAAGGGAAGGCAAATTTTTTTAGCTTCTTCCTCTGCTAAGGAAAGGTATGCTGTGAGAAAAGGCTTTGTGGTTCATTTTGAGAATGTAGCCCTTCAGAACTATGGACTGGAGAGTTGGGGAAGAAAGGATTGGGGAATTTCAGACAAGCTATTTTAAACTTTTGTCAGAAAAGATGCCTTAGAAATCCAAGCTGGCAGCAACCATCAGGCTCTGCTGGATTCGAGCACCACCTGGAGTTGGCTCTCTTCGTGACGTGTTGGCAGTAGCTCTGTGACATGTGCAAAGTAAGAGAGTGGAATGTTTTTAAGTCCCGCAGGCTTGAGGCAACACAGTTTGGTTTAAATCTCAGCTCTGAGACTTAGCTGCTATGTGGCACTGACAAAGTGATTTGCCTTCTTTAAGCCTGAATTTCTCCATTTGGAAAACAAAGAAACAATAATGCCACTTCATGGGCTTGGGAGTATAGTGCTTGGAAACAGTACACATGCAATAAATAGAAGTTGTTTTTGTGGTTATTGTCAGTAGAAAAAATAGCCACACCTGCCATTTAAACCAACCTATGAATCGTTTCCCATTTCACTGACTCTTTATCTTTTATTTCTCTTACTTTCTCCTTTTTTAGCTGTTAATGGACCTCAGATTTGACACTTCTCCCAGAAAGGAGTGCTGAGATGCTGTCAGACCGTCAATTATCTTTATGGTTGTCACAAAACTGTTCAGGTCATATCATATATTCTCCCAAGATGCTCCTGAGTTAGTAAATAAAATCTTACATAAAATAGAAACTCTCATTACAGGATAATTATCCTGAAATATTAGCCTGGGTTTTTTGTTTAAGTGATTTTAAAAGTTAGATTTTTGGAGCACCAAGCAGTCCTATTGCCTACTTAAGTAACTTGGTGGAATTGAAGGTGGGCAGGAATAGAAGCAGTGGAAAATGAGGAAGGATGGGAAATCTGGATCCTAGAAAGCCTTGAATGCTATGCTAAGCAGTGTGGCTTTAAATCATTATGCAGTGAGGTACCTGTTGAAACTTTTGAGCAGGAACATAATCTGATAAGAATTGAAAGCCAGTAAGATTTCTTTGGAATTGGTGTTTTGAATGACTGGGTTGTAGAGAAGGTTTGGAACAGCTAGGAGGGTATTCCTATCTTCGAGGCCAGAGGACTGTAGACCCAAAGTAAGATGGTAGAAGAGAGCATTATTTAGATGGTATCTAAGGTCCTTCAAATATTTAGTTTGTTTTTTATGAAGTTTTATATGAGACTTCTTGGGAGCCGAACTGATGGGACTGGATGTATAGAGAATGGGTGTTGGCAAGGAAATTATATAGCTTCGTTAATGCTGGAATATATATTGGTTTAATGAATGGAAATATGGAGTAAGATCAAGAAGTTTGTTTGGAGTTGGGGGCGATTTGATGAATTCAAAGTGGATTCAAGGGCAGCCTGAATTCAGCTGTTTGAGTCTTAATAGGTATAATCTGGGTTTTGTAAATATGAAGACTGGGAAGGAGAAGACTTTCTTGTATTAAAAAATAAAAGATTGACGTATAAGAATTTTGATGATTAAATGCAGTTAATTGTAGTAGAAAATTGATATCACTGTTTTTCTGGAAGCAAAGCAAAGCCATAATTAAGGGCCTTGAGATGGGAGTTTACCCTGTAAGCCCCCTCAGTCTAACACTGCCAGTTCCTACCACTGGGTCAGCTGCTTCCCTGTGTCCTTGCTCTGTCTGGACTCCCAGAAGAATTGATTTAAATTCCATTCATTTCAAGACTTCATCCTCACCTAAATCAAAACACTGGTCTTATAGACACATTTTTAATTTTTGTCTTCGTCAGTAGAAAAAAATATATCCTACAAAAATGTGTCTATAAGAACTGTAATCCTTGGCAAAAACTGCACCTTTTCTTCCTAAAATTTTCCAAGAGTTCGTCCATATTCTTCCAAACTATGCAGACTGTGCCTAACATCTATTAGTCAAGAGGAAGAGAACATAAGCCTTGGCCTTCAGCCGAGGATCCTAGAACTAAAAACAAAACAAAATCCAAAACCAAAATAAAATAAAAAAAACACAACTAGAAAAAAAGGGACAGAGCCAGGGGTTAATTAATGCTCTGTTAGGTCCTGCGCCCGCTTCCTATAGGCTTGTTTCCTGCTTTCTTTTAGGATTTACTTGTTTCTTTTCAGGCCTGACCCTCGAAGGTTGAACTAAATCTTTCCTCAGAAGAGCGAAACTAGAGGGATAATTTTTTCTCACATCTGAGCTCAAGTGCTAGTACGTGAACTTGTTATTTTCAGCATCCACAATGGAAGAAGTAAGAGAGAAAAGGGCTTTGTTTGCAAGGAAAGTTCTCTTATCTATTAATTGAGGCTGGGAGGAGCAAGCTCTGTTTGTGGTAAGTTTAGTAGATTACAGGTGCTGTACAGCTGTTTCTGATTATACCCACCCCCACCGCCTAACTGCTGTTGTAGACCTGAGAAACCCAGCTAAAGCCTGACTAAAGGATGTATTGAAATTCACAGAACTGAGCTGGTATCCTGAGAACCAGGATTCCATGTAGCTTTAGTTTCTGCCTTAAAGGATGGGAGGAAAGGATCTAAAAATGAACCTATTGCATGAATATCAATGAATTGGACCCCTGTGTAGAAATAAAGCTATTTTCAGGGGGTAGTGTTAAAATGTAGGAATCAGTGTATAAATTGAGCTATAGCAGGTGGCAGTAGAAGGACAGTGCATAACTGCTGTTAAATAATTGGTGATAAGTAGAAAACTAGGAGCAGGAGAAACATTTTTAATGTAAAGGAAAAGTAAGAAGCAAAGGAGAGAAATGTCTAATGGTTATCTGGATCCTTCCATAGACAGTCTGACAGATCTGGGGACATGTGTTGGGGTGCTCTTCCAAGCTACATTAAAATGTGTTGGAGAATAACTCAGTCATAGAAACTTGCAGCTGAAAGATATTCAGTGATAAACTATTACAAAGATTTTTCATTTTTATTAACCGGAAGAATTCTTTGGAAATCTCATTGATATATAAATATCGAATCATTATGTTGTATATCTGAAACTAATATAATGTTATATATCAATTATACCTCAGAAAAAATATCATTGAAACAGCTGTCTGACCAATGACGTTCCTTTTTAGCCTTCCACTCCACCTGCAGTGGTCTGAAACGCCTCTTGAACTGTAAAATTCCGTAGGATATGGCCACAATGCTGCCACCTCCCCTTTTTTCTAATTCATAAATGAAATTCAAAAGCCTGGCTTGTAGAAAATTTCAGGAAAGAGTATATGGCAAAATTAGGATGAGATGGCTTATCTCCTGTATCTCAGCCCATCTCACCTCCATTACATCACACCATCCCCCAAGGTCTCTATTGTCTGTTCTTGGAGAAAGCAATTGAGTGGAAGGATCAGATATCCAGTTCTTGGTGCTTAGTGCTGTGAGAAATACAAGAGAATGTAAGACATGTTCTCTACCCTCAAAGAGCACACTGTCAAAATGAGCAGACAAGATACGATATAGAAATATAACAAGGTAAGACAGTCATTTCACCTGTGCTTTTAGCCACAATTTTCTTCATCTGACTCCTTGAAAGCCCCATGTGTTCAGTGGAAAGAGTTGTTCAGAGGCTCTGTGAAGCATGGCTTGAAAAGTATTAAACCTCAGAGGAGAGAGAAGTTACTAAGGGTGGAGGTGGAGAAGGGAAAGATTTCAGGAGTCATTTCATTAAAGAAAGAGGACTTAGCTGGGCCTTGAAGGGTGAGTAGGATTCAGGTGAAATGGATGGGAGAAGAGAGACTGTGGTAACAGGGCTGAGATGGGAATGAGGAGGAGGAGTAGAAAGATGACGTGAACAAACTGACTTATTTTCTTGATGGTCTTGGCTATCTGAAATCTACTGGTTTATGTCATTGTTTACTTGTTTATTGTATGTCTCCTGCAACCAGAATGTGAATTATGTGAGATGCAGTGACCTTGTGTATCTCAACTGTAGCCCAAGCTCCTAGCACAGTGTACACAGAAGATTCTGTGGTATGAATGACAGACTGAATGTAGGGAGCTGACAGAGGTTAGACTGGACTGTTATGTTGGGGTCAGATTGAGGGACCAGGAACACCAGGATTCAAGGCTTGGAGTTAACCTGTCTAAAGGTTGTTGAATTGAGAAGTGAACAAATTCTGTACAATGATAATATGACAGTGGAATTTTTGATGGATTTCAGTGGGTAGAGAGAAAAATGGTAATCAAGTAAGACTTACTAAAAGCCCTTTGTATTAGTCCAAGTATGAAGTGATTAAGGTGGGTATTCAGGTGATAGTGGTAAGAACAGTAAAAAATGATGGATGGAGAAAATCTCACAGAGGCAGAATTGATGAGATCTCATGGCTGGCCAGAATAATTTGAAGGGTCTATTGGATCATCTTCATTTTCATCATTTTCAACCTGCGACTCATCTCCAGATTTAAACTGCTAACTCTGATGACAATCTGAATAGCAATTCACACAGACGGGATCCTAAACTGATCTGTTTCAGTATTTCAAAACCTAGAACCTTTTCCAGATTTGTCCTTTTGGTGTGCAAAATATCATAGACCAGTAGAGCTTATTTTGTCTTTGAGTGCTTGTTTTAGAATAAACTCCAAGAATGGTCAAAACTACAGTTTTGTGGTCAGCATGCTGAAACAGGGAGAGTTACAGATCCCTGGGGAAATCAAAGAGGTCATTCTCTGCCACTTCTCTTTTGTTTTGATTGCTTCAAAATACACAAGTTTCTAATTGTATGCTTTTCTCCTTCCTCCATGTGTCTTCACTTTGATACAGCAAGAGGGTGTGTTTTTCCCCCCTTTCACTGCTATTTTTGTTCTTGTTTTTGTTTCTCTTTCTAAGAGCTTCTGGGAATAATCTTCATTTTCACTCTTCCAAATGGGTGCTTCATTTACTATAATTTTATGTAATGTGTAGTCTAAAACTTCACCACCTTGTTCAATCCAAAATTAAACCTCTCAATACAAAAGAGGGATTGAAAAGAAAGTCTAAGAAATTTGGGGAGGATAGAAGTAAGAAAAATAGACGTTCTCCTGAAGCAATGCCAAACTCTGAAACCAGTCCCCAGACTTACTTAAAATTGCTAGTTAGCTCTGTGATAAAGTTTGGTAATTGGCGGTTCTTGTTGATTTAATGTAGGTATTATGTCAGCAGTAGATAATCCTACTCTTCTCCAATTTCTTCCCACCTGCCAGATATTTTAATTTTTATTCAAATTTTTGTAGGATTTACACTAATGGAGCACTCTTAACTTAGGCACTATGTATCAGGTAATAAGCTGCAATAGGGTTAGAAAAAATAGTCAGGTTGTGTCATAGCTCCCTTTTGAGCATTTGCTGGAGACACCCTGTGATGTAAATCCGGGTCTTCCATACAAGATGTGCAGTGAGTCTACAGAGCAACCCATGAATAGAATATCTGCCATTTATTCAGTGTTTACCATGGGTTCAACGCTGGCCAAGTGCTTTACCTGCAATATCTCTTTCAATACTGCTAAGACTCTGTAGGAAAAATACAATTATTAATCCTATTTTGTGTTTGGGGAAAATATGCTTCAGAGTAAGTTGCTCAAGTCACACAGCTAGTTTCCTGGTCTGGACTTTCCTAAAAGTAGCACTGGAGGCAAGGGTAGTTTTCTGGGAGATGATTCCCTGGAGGAGGAGTGGAGTGACAAGGAGAAAGCTTCACAAGGAGCGAAGGAGAAAATCAGTATGTGGCTGTGTTACTGAGTTGGATGCTACTAGAAAGTCTGCTGTTGGATCTTGTGGGGAGGATATTCTGAGGAGCTTTAGGAAATGCATCTTGAAACCATCTATCTCGGGAATGAAAGTAAAGCATTTATTCATTAGCTGTTGTCCTATGCTGACTTCTAGATTGTACATTTCTAAGTGCCAAATGGGTTCCCACTGGGATCTCTCACCATGGTGTCAGAGAAGTCCTGGGACAGGTATGTGAAACAGGTGTGTGTCAAGGGCCCAAGGTAAGATGCTGTCAGCACCGCTATCAAGCAGGATGAAGCCTGCGTGGACCTGGGGGTGGGGTGGTAGGGAAGAGATTGAGTTGCATGTATCAGTAAATTGTTCCTTTTTATTACTAAGTAGTAGTCCATGATATGTATGTACCACAGTTTGTTTGACCCTTCATCCCTTGAAGGACATCTGGAGTGAGTCCACTTTTTAGCTGTTGTAAATAAAGCCACTGTGAATATTCATGCGTCAGTGCTAATATGAACGTTAAGTTTTCATTTCTCTGGAATATGCAAGGAGTGCATAAATGGAATAAATGCCCAGGAGTACAATTGCTGGATCATGTAATAGTTGCATGTTTAATTTTTTAAAAAAGTACAATGGTATTTTTCCAAAGTAGCTGTGCCAATTTAAAATCCCACCAGCAACGTATGAGAGATACAGTTCCTCGGCATCCTTGCCAGTATATGGTGGTGTCACTTTTTTTTTTTAATCTTAGCCATCTGATAAGTGTATAGTGTGATCTCATTGTGATTTTATTGGTATTACCAAAATGGCTAATGATGTTGAACATCTTTTTCATTTGCTTATTTACCAGCTGTGTATCCTCTTTGGTGAAATGTCTGTCTTTTGCCAATTTTATAATTATTTACTGTTGAGTTATGAGACTTGTATATATTCAAAATTCTAGTCTTGTTGGATGTGTGGTTTGCAAATACTTTCTCTCTGTCTATAGCTTGTCTTTAGATGCTCCTCACATGGAATTTAATGGAGCTAAAGTTGTTAATTTTAATGAGGTCCAATTTACCAATTTTTCCTTTTATGGCTTGTGCTTTTGGTATCAAATTTAAGAACTTTTGTCCTAGTCCTGGACTCCAAAGATTTTCTCCTTTTCTTCCCTACAGTTTTACAAGTTTATTTCACATTTCAGTCTATAATCCATTTTGAGTTAATTTTAGTATAAGGTGTGAGATTTAGATCAAGATTCACTTTTTTTGCCTGTGGATGTCCAGTTGTTCCAGTAAAATTTGTTGAAAAGGCTATCTTCATTGTATTGGTTTTGTACTATTGTCAAATATCAGTTGAGGATCTTTCTATGGATCTATTTCTGGGTCTTCTCTTCTATGCTAGTGATCTATATGCCTGTCCCCCCAGCAATACACATTACTATGATTACTGTAGCTCTGTTGTAAGCCTTAATATCAGGTAGAGTAATTCCTCCTACTTGTACTTCCTTTTTCTTTGTAAAGATTGGTTTAGACACTTAAGAGCTTGTATCTTTTCAATTCAATTTTAGAATAAGCTTGTCAGTATCTACAAAAAAATCTTTGCCTGGAGTTTGATAGGCATTGCCTTAAAACCATAGATGAATTGGGGGAGAATTGACAGCTTTCCTATGTTGAATATTTCAATCCCTGAATATAGCATGTTTTTCCGTTTATTTAGGACTTTAATTTCTTCATCAGAATTTTGTAGTTTTTAGTATACAGATACTGTGCATATCAGTTTATGCCCAAGTATTTTATTTTCTTTGCAGTGATTGTAGGTGGTGGCGTGTGTTTCAGTTTCTGAGTGTTAATTGTTGTTATATAGAAATATGATTGATTTTTGTGTGTAGATCTTTTAACCTATGACCTTGCTGAACTCACTTATTACTTCTAGGATTTTTTTTTTGTAGATTCCTTGAGATTTTTCTGTGTAGACAATGATGTCATCTGAAAGTAGAGATAGTTTTACCTCTTACAATCTGTCTGCTCTTTATTTCTTTTACTTTCATTGTAGAAACAATGTAGGCAAGTGTGTCCAGTACTATGCTCTTGCAGGGAGAAAACATTCAGTCTTCTACCATTACATGTGATGTTAGATACAGGCTTTTTTGTGGATGCTCTTTATCAGGTTGAAGTGATTTCCCTTTATTCCTAACTTTCTGAGAGTTTTTATCAGGAATGGATGTCAAATTTTGCCAGATGCTTTTTTCTGTCAGTTGGAATGATCATATCATTTTTCTCCTTTAGCTTTTTCATGTAATCGATTACATTTGTTTTTTTTTTTTTTTTTTTTGAATGTTGAACCTGCCTTGCATACCTGAAATAAATCTCACATGGTCATGGTGTGTTAATTCTTTTTACATATTGTTGGAGTTAGTTTGCTAATATTTTATTGAGGATTTTTACATCTAAGTTTATGAGAGAAATTCGTCTGTAGTTTTCATTCTTTATTCTTTCTTTGTACTGTCTTTGGGTTTGGAATCAGGGCAACACTGGCCTCATAAAATGAGTTGAGAAGTATTCTCTTATCTATTTTCCGGAAGAGATGGTGTAAAATTGGTATTCTTCTTCAGATATGTGGTAGAATTCTCCTGTGAAACTATCTGGGCCTGGAGATATCTTTCAAGAGCTTTTAAATTATATATTCAATTTATTTCATTTAGGGCTATTCAGATAGTCTATTTCATCTTGGTTGCATTTTGGTAGCATGTGAGTTTTCTTTTGTGCTGTAACAAATTACCACTAATGTAGCGGTTTAAAACAACACAAATATATTATCTTAAAGTTCCATAGGTCAGAAGTGTGACATGTGTCTCACTGGGCTCAGATCAAGTTGTTAGCAAGGGCGCTGGCCTGTGGCCAAGTGGTAAAGTTCTACACATTCCGCTTCGGTGGCCCTGGTTCATGGGTTCAGATCCCGGGTGCAGACCTACTCCACTCATCAGCCATGCTGTGGAGGCATCCCACATACAAAATAGAGGAAGATTGGCACAGGTGTTAGCTCAGGGCTAATCTTCCTTGAGCCAAAAAAAAAAAAAAAAAAAAAGAAAAGGAGGACAATTGGCAGTAGATGTTAGCTCAGGGTAAATCTTCCTCAGCATAAAAAAACATGTTAGCAGTGATGCTTTCCTTTCTGTAGGACTCGGGACAAGGGCGTTGCCTTGCATTTTCCAGCTTCTAGAAGATGCCTGCTTTCCTTGACTCTCGGCCCCCTTCCTCCATCTGCATAAACCAGCAACAGGGGGCTGAATCTTTCTCATGCTTCCATCTCTCTGATTCTCTGACCACACCTTGGAAAAGTTTTCCACTTTTTACAAATTCATGTGATTGGATTGGGCCCACCTGGATAATCCATGATACTTTTTCCATCCTAAGATTGGTCACCTTAATCATCAGTGCAAACCCCCTTTTTGCATATAATATAATAAACTCATAGTTTTCCAGGATTAGGATGTCAACATTTTGGGGGGTTCCATTATTCTGCCTACCCTAGGTAGTATGTGGCTTTTCATATATTGATCCATTTCTTCTAAGTTGTCAAATTTGTTAGTGTAAAGTTGTTTGCAGTATCCCCTTATCTTTATTAATTACCACAGGATCTGTAATGATATCCTTTATTTTATTCCTGATATTGGTGATTTGTGATTTCTCCATTTTTACTTTTATCAGTTTTCCTTGAGATTTATTAATTTTACTGATTTATTTGAAGAACCAGCTTTTTGTTTTATTCATTTTTCTCTGTTGCTTCCCTATTTTTAATTTCATTGATTTTTTTCTATTTATTGTTTCTTCCTTTTGTTTGCTTTGAGTTTATTTTGCTCTTCTTTTTCTGGGTTCTTGAAGTAGGAAGTTATGTTACTGACTTCAAACATCCCCTTATTCTTAATGTAAGCATTTTGTGTTGTAAATTACCTTCTTGGTACTGCCTTACCTGTACCCCACATTTTGGTTTGCTGTGTTTAGCTTTCATTTAGATCTATGTATTTTTTTAAAACTTCATTTGAAATTTTCTCTTTGACCCATGGATTGTTCAGAAGTGTATTATTTAATTTTCATGTTTTTAGAGATTTTCCTGTTGTCTTTCTGTTACTGATTTCTAGTTTGATTCCATTATAGTCGGAGAATGCACTCTATACATTATCAATTTTTAAAAATTTGTTGAGGTTTGTTTTATTACCCATTAATTGTTACATTTTGGTGAATGTTCCATCATCACTTGAAAAAAAGTATCTTCTGCTGTTGTTGGGTGGAGTGTTCCATATACGTCAACTAGATTCTGTTGTTTGATTGCATTGTTCAAATCATCTACATCCTTGCTAGTTTTTTGTACAATAGTAGTTCTATAAATTATTGAGAGGGAGATGCTGAATGCTATAACTGCGGATTTTTCAATTTCTCCTTTCAATTCTATCAATTTTTGTTTTTTAATGTATTCTGACGCTCTATTGTTTGGTGCATACACATTTAGGATTGTTATGTCTTCCTGGTGGATTGATCCTTTTATCATTAGTAATATTCCTTTTGGCCTCTAGTACAGGCATACCTCGTTTTATTGCACTTTGCTTTATTGTGCTTCACAGATGTTGCGTTTCTTTTACGAGATCCTATGCCAACAAAAAGATTACAACTCAGTGAAGGCTCAGATAATGGTTAGCATTTTTTAGCAATAAAGTACTCTTTAAGCTATGTGCATGTTTTTTAGACATAATGCTATTGCACACGTAATAGAGTATGGTATAGCGTAAACATAACTTGTATATGTACTGGGAAAGCAAAAAATTTGTGTGACTTGCTGTATTGTGGTGGTCTGGAACCAAACCTGTGATACTTCCAAGGTATGCCTGTAATTTTCTTGACTCTGAAATCTACTTTATGAGATATTAATGTAACTACCTCTGCTTTTTGGGATTAATGTTTACATGACAAACCTTTTTTATCCTTTTACTCTCAGATTACCTGTGTCATTGAATTTGAAGTGAAATTCTTGTAAGCACCATACAGTTGTTTTGTGTGCTTTAAAAAATCTACTCTGCTAATCTGTTTTCAGACAGTATGGGCTGAACTAGTGACTTGCTGCTAACCAGTAGTATATGTCTAAGGTGATGGGGTATCACTGCTGTGATTAAGATACAAGAGACTGTAACTTTTGTCTTACTAGCAGGCTTTCTCTCTTGACTCTGTCCTTCAATGGCTTTGAAGCAAACTGTCATATGTGGAGGTGCACTTGGCAAGGAATTCCCACAGCCTGCATGGACTGAAGCCTGTCAACAACCACATGACTTGCTAGTGGACCCTACCTCATTTGAATGTTAGATGAAACCAAAACCAACACCTTAATTATAGCCTTCTAAAAGATGCTGAAGCAGAGGATTCCTGACCCATCAAAATTGTGAGATAATAAAGGTGCTGTTTTAAGCCACTAAGGTTATAGTCATTTGTTATGCAGCAATAGATAACTAGTACACCCACCTGTCTTTTATATTATTATATGCAGTGAAAGAGTTAACATTTTTACTTTGTACTTTTCTATATGGTGAATATTTTTACAAGAATATTTTTTTCACAAATAAGTATATATATATACACACATATACATATATATATACTTATACATATATATATATATATATATATATATAAATCTCTATATGTAATAGGCTATGTGTGTATTTTGACTCTCTACCTGTCTCTAAACTGCACAGACTAATAGTGGAATAAAGCAGTCTCCAAATGATGTAATGACATACTACTGCAGGATAATGGCAAAGAAATGAGGGGGAAAAATCTAAAACAACAATCATTTTTGCAAATTTGTTCACATGAGAATGTTGTTAGGTTAAGTAATGGTGCAACTTAGCATGCTGATCAATCTAGAGCCAAAGAAAACACTCATTGTGTCTTAATGCCTTCAGAAAGCCAACAAAGAATCGGATTGATGTAAAGCAGAGCAAACATAAAAAGGGATATGGGTTTTTTAAAATATTTTATCAGAGTGTTATTTCCTGGAAATGTCAAAACTTTAATCATTATCAAGGAGATGAGAAATATGTCCAGCCTATCAGCAGATGTCTCTAGTACACGTGTATGTGAATGTATGTGTTTTGTGATTTATTTCTTTAGCATAAGATGGGCGGCATTAAGCATCTTTATTTATTATAGAGGCTCTTCCTTTTGTTATTTGATATCGGAGAATGATTAACATTCCGATATCTAACTATTTGGCATCTTCATTTTTCCCTATTGCAATAGTGCTTTTCTTGCATCATGCCCGTTAGATCAAAATCCCAACTTTTAAAAAAGACAAATCAGAGATTGGTAAATCATTTTTCAGCAAATGTTAATTGAGCCATCTACAAGGGAGGGGAAGATATAAAGATGGTCTTTGCTGACAATTGAGATTTTTTTAAAGAAATTCTTTGAATAACTTTGTTTTTTCAAAGCAATGTGTACACTAGTAGATAGGGCAAAGACTGCTACAATCTCCCCTGATTTTAGAGGCAAAGCATTGAAAATCTATGTGCAGAAAAATGAAGTTGAGATGATGGACTGGTCTGTTGAGGATTCAGCTGGACATTTTCCTATGATGCAGAATGTTTCATTTCCAGCTAATCAATTTAGGGCACACAGGACGAAACCTACATAGGTCCATGCAGTGAAATCTCTAATTTTATATAGGCTCTTAACCTAATGGGGGTGCCATAAGTGGAACAGGAAAATGTGAGAAGCCAGGGAAAGCTGTGGGTTGGGTGGAGGGAATCTTGTTTTAGCACAGAGGTGATGCCCAGAACATAGGAATATACCTTTCCTTAGTTAGAGGAATTCTGCTCTGATGAATCCTATTTCTCTTTTGAGTTACTTATAAATGTCTATATCTTTTATATTTGAAAATGAAAGTTTTTGAAGTCTACCGTTGTACCATTTTGGTAAAAGTACTTTAATTACCTAAATTACACAGGAGTACTTATCACCAGTTTCATATTTATCTCTTTCTTTGATATACTTACTATAAGACATTCTAGTTTCTGGCTGAAACTCAAACTGTAGGCAAGTCCTATATTTTAGAGACTTTCTGAAAGTCAGATACAAAACACAATGGATGAAAAAGATCCAAAGATAATCTGGGAGTAGAACCATAAATTTTTTGATGAAATTACCATTTCTACAAATGTATAGGATGATCTATCTACTGGTGTTTCCAACTTCCTGTCTCTCTCTCTTTTTCTTTCTGTATGAGAAACTGCGTGTATGAGTCGATGTTACTGTAGTAGAAGCAATGAGAGCTTACAACCTCATAGCATTTTTATTTCTCTTTATCATATTCATAGGTCTGTTATTGCCATGGCTTTGAATAGCCATAGCTCATATTCAAAAAAACATTTGTAGAATAAATTTTATGGAAATAGGAAAGTTTCTAAGTTTTTCAAAAAAATGTGTAGCCAGAATTAAAAGAAAAAGAATCTGTTGGGTGACTTTCCTTGGTCTCACATAGTAGAAGAAAATTAGAGAGTTGCTAATGTATCAACATGTTTACCCCACCTTCCATTTTACCCCAGCTTCCATAGACTAAACTGTTATAACTCTATCCAGTGATGAATTTGCTCTCCAGATGCAAAAAAAGATTCCTTGATTGCTCTTTCATGTGAGAGAATGTGTAATATGCTGGAATGGACATGGTTTAGTTGACTGCCTGAAATATGTCAATATTTCTGAAGAATTCTTTCACAGTTTTTGATTCTTCCTTATTTGAGGAGGACACTGTCTAAATGTTTTTCCTCAGTGAAATAGTTCTATATATTGTGAGATATTTGGTGATTCAAGCCAGCTGATGTATGCATCCAGATTCTAACAGTTTCCAAGAAGTTTTTCAGAAGTCACATGTAAACCAATGTTGATGCTTGTTGGCTCAGCAGTATTATAGTCAATTCTGTGGATCTTCTGCAATACTGGTGCTTTGTCTAGTAAAACAGACCATTTGTTCTATTTCTTTTTCATAAAGCAATAATGCTTTATACAGTGTGATATATAAGCTTTTAAATAACATTTCCTGCAAGAACTCAATGAGGGCCCACTATTGTATATGTTCAAATTTCCCCCCTCTATCACGATCTCCTCTTATAATTGTTTCTATTTCAAAAGAGGCAAAACTATGTTGGATTAAATGGTATTTTTTTTCCACCAACGCTCAACACGTTTTAACAAGTAAAATGTGATTTAATAGTTCACCCAAAGGCCATATCTCCTGCTTTAGCTTTAATTTGTTACAAGGTTTTTGTGCAATTCCTAACAGTAATCACTGTACAAGATTCATTAATTGGATTAGATTTTCTAGATTTGGTAAGTTTTAGCTACTTCTAGTTGAACCTCAAGGTCTTACTGCTGTTACAAGTCCAGATTCCCTTGATGTCAAAATAATTAGCAGAGTTGGATACGAAGTAACGCGAGAGCCCACAACTTCCACCCCGGACTTCATAAATGAAAATGAAAGATTGGCCCATAGGATGTCATGCCCTGTTCTGATACTGAAATGTTATTCTGCTGTGGGTGGTGGTGATACATTATTTTGACATTACAAAGAACTGTTTGATTTGTCATCTCAGGATTTGAAAATCCTTTTAGTACTTAGTAGGCCCTAAACAAATGCTAAATACATTGATTCATGTCTTTATTTCTTAGTTTAACACAATAAAAAAATTAAATGTTTCCATTTTAATGATATAAGGGATCTAAAAATGTACATGGTCTTTTCCCTCTTTTTAGAAATAGCTTGTGTCTTCCCACAGACAAATAACATGACAATGCTTAAATATTGAATAATAATAGAAAAAAAAAACCAGTGTAATTTAAACCTATCTGTTGGTTTCAGACCCCAGCCCTCAGCAAAACTCCATCATCATGAATGATACATGAAGTATTTCACAGTAGTCTTAGAAGATAATTTATTATGATATACTAGGTCTTGAACTACTATAGAAAATCTCTAGTCATCAGGCCACATTTGGAAATGTTTCAGGGAGTCAGCTAGTGTGGAATATTGTTTTACTTCCTAGCAGACTTGCAGATATTCAAAGTATAATTTAAATCTCTCCGAAAATGCACAAATTTGCTTTTCATTACGTATTAATATGGCCCTAATTGCTCTATAACCATTAGCAATTTAGTTGTATTATTTAAAGTGTACGTGCATAAATACATGCTTAATACTTTGATTTTTTTCCTGTGTATAAAAAATCTTGCTTGAAATATTAATGAATACCATGACCCAAGCCCTTTTGAAGGCATTCTTATCTCATAATATTTTGAGCGTTAATTAAAGACTACTTGCTAATTGTCCCTTGTCAAGGTCACATATTAATGAAATTTTTCTCTGGACAAGATACTGGCTGAGCTTACTCTATATTAGAGAAAGTTTATAAGCCTTTCATGTTACACGAGAATCTAGCTAAATTGTAGTCTCCACAGAAACTCAGAGTGAATTCCATGGGAATTCTTTAGGTGCAAAACAGTCTTATTCTAATTGTACTAACTCGGATTTGCATAATGCTTGGTAATTTTCATAGTTCTTTTTTATCCCATTTCACATTTGATCTTTGCAATATGCCCCAAAGGGTAGTAATGTAGGTATTATAATCTTTAGTTTGTAAGCCCTCTTGTTGAGTTGAAGTCTAAGAGGAACCTGCTTAATGTTGAATCCCACTTTAGAGATAAGGTTCAAGTGTATTTGCTGGACTTTCCTTGTGTTATTCCGGTTTTAGGTCACTGGGGTACACACTAATCTGTGCCTTCTGTGCTTTTGTTTGTGTTCTGTGGTTATTTTTTATGCCAATATCCAAATGCGGTTATGAATAAATTTTTCATTAAAGAATATGATTTTGACGTTAAAGCAAGTCTTCTCCTTAGGGAATCATGTTGAGTCAGCACGCGTCCAATCTGCTGTGAATAACAGATGCTAAAATAGTGTAGCATAAACGATAAGATCTTGGTTCTTTCTAGAGCAAGTCCTGGATTTGATAGATTGTTTGGCCCCTTGCCTTGGCAATTTTTTTTTTTTTGCTGAGGAAGATTCACCCTGTTCTAACATCCATGCCAATCTTCCTCTATTTTTTAGTGTGTGGGCTGCCAGCACAGCATGGCCACTAACAGAGCAGTGTAGGTCCACACCCAGGAACTGAGCCTGGGCCACCGAAGCAGAGTGCGCTGAACTTAACCACTAGGCCACCAGGCCTGGCTTCTTGGCAAATTTTTTAATCTTTCTAAACCTTGGTTTCCTCATATTTAAAAAGGAGATAATGCTAGTTAGTATTTTAATCAATTCTGAGATTAAATGAGATAATGCATGTAAAGTGTGATGACAGAGCAAGCATTGAATAAATGTTAGCTGACTCTATTCCTTCCCTTTCTATTTAAAATATATTTTGACCCAGGAAGGAAGGAAGAAGATATGTGGAGTATAGATTGTATAGATAAAGTATTTTACACGTATTTCCATGTAATTCAATAAAAACCAAGTAACCTGCTGAGAGTATGTGTACCTTTCCCATATAAATCAGTGAGCAAACTTGTTTTTAATTTTTTGGCGGACTTATGAAACCAATTAGCTTGGTAATATGTATTCAACTTTAATGGGCAAGTAAATAATTAATGTTATTGCCTTTGTAAATTTAGCTTTTCAGTTATAAATTAACATAATTAAAAGAGTAATGTTTCAGTATGCATTCTACTAGCCAAATTTAAATCAAGCAGTTAAACTGTAGGTTTTCTGCACCAAATGAGCTCAGCTCATAATGACACAGATGATAGACATAAATTTGCTTTTTCATGATCAGGTTCATTACAAAAACATGAAGGGAAATACTTACAGTACATGTAATCAAGTACATTATTCCAAGCACGACTTATATATTTTAAGTTGTTTTTCTGCGTCTTCTACCTTAAATTCAGAACTTAAACATTGCCATTTTTCCATTTCTTCCTGAAGGATGATCTCTCCTTGCAAAGGATCACTTAGGATTTCATCAGAACATTATTGTGTTGGTGACTATGGGCTGTGATCCAGAGCTCTGAGGCTGATCTGCTTATGTGTAGGGACAGGACCTCAACACCAGAGTTGAGATCATTTAAATGAAAGGTTAGCCATTTTGAGTGACTTGGATTTGAAAGGCTAGCTGTGTGAAAACTGAGATTGTGTGACGGTAGTGATGGAGAAAAGGGACTGAGGGGGTCATGGCTGTGCTCTGGAATCCACAAAAATGTAGAAAAGAATAAAGCAGTAGTTTATATTCTTCCTGAGATGTGAAGCAGGTGTATGTTTTTCCCCTTTGAAATCAGCTCTGTGGAGTACTATCAAACAGATTTTAATCTAAACCTCTATATTTTGTGACTACATTGTTCCAAGCTGAATGAGTAGAAAATGGAACCTGCTATGTGGGGATAATTGAACTGCAGACATTTTTAATCTTCAAGAAATACTGGTATGTAATTAAACATGCACTGACTAATGATCTATATTTAACTGCTCACCACTTTGAAGCACACTACTAAAAGTAAAATTCTGGAACATGTTAGAATGGGCATGTGTATCACATAAATCTCTTGTGGGAGACAGGTACAGCTGCTTCTCTTTCTTTCCCATTGATATGTCCATAAAGTTAATCCCCTCTTCAATGATGTTGAGTATATGAAAACACAACATTTTGACATTTACCTTTAATTTATTCAGTCTTTAGTGATGCATTATTTTAGTGTGTCCATTATCTTAAGGAGGAAAGACTGAAATTCTTTGTTAGTAATTTTTGGAAAATATGTATCCTATTGCTTATGCTCCTTTTTGGTTACAGAATGTATTTCTACCCTTTGACGTTTAATCTCCATGCTAAAGGGTCCTTGTCAACTTAGGTCCAATTAAGAATTTTTCAAAATGTGCTATGTGATCACTCCACTTTACTTTTCTGCCCAGCATTATTTTTCTTCTTTCTAAAGTCACTGCCATTACTTCTGATGTCTGTTATGAATACTTCAAAGCAAATAAAGTTGGCAATTACCACTTATGATACTCATCATTCTAGGAAACAGGCAGTAGCCACCTCATTAATCCATCCATTTACCTTGGAGTAAGTCCATAAATCACTGGTTCTAATTCTTATTTTGGATCAGAAGCTGTGGGCCCTCTCCTTAGGAAAATGCAAATAACAACACATTTTGCATAAATTGCAGAAGGTTCATGGGACCTAGCAGCTTATCCGTGGGTTCAGGTTAAAACCTTGTCTAATTAGTTACCAAGACTGGCAGGTCCCCCTTTATTATGTTGTTTCAATTCACTAGTGCTCTGTAAAAATATGCTTATTGTTTCCGTGTAAATTAGACTCTACCAATGGTCCCTATTTGGTCATATTAACTTAAAATTGTGTAATTTCCACTTTCCAAAATGCTAATCATGCTTCAAAGTTAAACCAAACACCACCTGTTCCATGAAGCTCTCTCTTTGCCTTCCCAAGTACCCTCAACTCCACCAAAAATAGTTAACCTTTGTCTCCATCATCCCGACTCTCAACTCCTAGTCCACTTTATAAATGTATCCTCATGCCAGTTATTTTCCGCCACTTTATGGTTGTATTTGTACCACTAGTTTTCAACTTGCTCTCCATGGAGACAGCAATTCTGTTTTTTTCCACACATTTTATTGGTTTACATTGTATTTATAATAAATATTGTGGAAACATGTGCTTTTATAAACAAGAATAACTGAAATAAACAGGACTGGGAACAAATATAGTTGCTTCTCGGTATGTGTACCTCTCAACTGGTTGGAATAGAAATGTGTGAGATGTAAGAAAGCACTGGAGTAGCTTCAGTTGATGTGGGCACCTGTTACAATATCTTGTAAAAAGAATGAAGAGCATTGTCTAATTTGGTGAGTTGGTGTATTGTAGGCCACTTAAGAGTTTCTATTGCAATAAGAAAACTAATTCATGCTGATCCTGGGCACTACCAATTATTATGACAGAAAAATGGGAGTAAACCAAGATGCTTGGTTTCTAGTAAACATTATTAATGTTTAATTTTAATAATGTTAATTTTTAAAGTTGTAAATTGATTACTTTTTACTCTTTGCATTCCATAGCATTATCTAATGACATTAAAATATCTTTGGGAGCCGTTATGTATATAGGTTTTAAAAGCTGCTTCTATGGAATCAGTGGCTGGGAAGTCTTACCTCTTACTAGCTTTGGGCAAGCTCTTTAACTTAAAACCTTGAATTTTCTCAACTGTAAAATGGGGATAAGAGTTGTAAACTCATAGTTTGTTATGAGATTGGATGCCTTGTACATATAGCAAGCATTAAATAAATGTGATCTGTTATGAATATTAATAGTGAAAGTTACTGGGTATTTCCATTTCATGCTGTATGAAATATATCTTTGTGACATGTTCTTTACTTGAAACAGCCTTACAATACTCCTAATTGTATTTGCTCTAAGGCTGTTGAGGGTATTGACATGATCTTCGGCAGTGTTAAGATCCACAGACGAAATTTCTACCAAGTCTTACTGCCTTTCCTAAGCATTTTGCTTTTGTTTAATAAATTTTGTAGAGCTGTATATCTACAAAAGTGGATATGAGGGTTGATCAAGTTTAGTATTTAGCTTCACTGTGAGTGGGTCAAGGCAACATAAGGGTCCAATAAAATGCACCACTGTTCATATTTTCAGGTTTATGTTACACTTTCCAATAAATCAAGAGTCCATAGAGTAATCGGAAGTTTCAAAAATGTTTCCTTTATTTTATTCTACTTATTTCCTTCCAGCAACAGCAATAATAACACCAAATCCTCTGAGTATAGGCAGTGGTGTACTGGTAAACTGGCTCTCCATAAAGGGAAGCCTTGTTTCATAGTGTTTGCTGATGCTCAGAGTTTATACTCCCTACATATCTGATTTCAAGTTACCAGTGATTTAACAACCAGCTCACAAAATTCCTGAACATTTAACGCATGGCTCTTGCTCTTATGTTGAATACACTGATAAATCCTTTGATCTCATCTCTCAGAGTTACCCTGTAGTTGCTTGCCTTCTTGTGAAGCAAAACTCCTCTACTTTGGACACGTTCTTTCATCCCTCTTCTCTTCAAATCTTGTTTTGCTGGCTTCATCCTCTTCCTTTCAGCCCCTGTGCAGATCTCAGTCACTTAGTTTTGTTTGATTCTTTTCTGCTTTCTCTACGGTATGTGGGATGGGATGGGAGAGGTGAGGGAGCCAGGCCAGCGAGGAGTCTTGCCTCTTCCCTTAACTTAAAAAATAGCTTTATCTGTTTAAACTCCTTAATGTAGCCTGTACAGTTATGTGTGGTCTCATCTCAATTTATTCTCCTATTGTGATTGGTTATAATGCTTCATCCTAAAAGTGTGTAACTCATCCATCCACACAGGACTTCTTTAAGTTCTTTGAAAGCACAGTGTTCTCTTTCAGGTTCTCCTGCATGCAGTTTCTTCTGCCCAGAAAGATGGTCACATCTCTTCCTCTCTTCTTATTCTTTCATCCAGGTAAATGCTCTTCAGCCTCAGATCTCATGGAAGCCCTCCCACCTCTCTGACACCCCAGGTGAAGGTCATCTCTTTGTGATCCCCCAGGGCCTGTACCTACTCTGCTAAGTCATTTATTTCCTACTGTCTGGCTTATTTTCAACACAGCGACAAGTGTTTTAAAGGCACTCCATATTTAGTTGCCAAATGAGGATCCATGGCTTGTGAAGACACCTATGGATTAGGAGTCAGGAGATTTTATATCATCTGGGGCAAGTCAGAAGATCTCTAAGACTTAGTTTGCCTTCTTTATACAATATTGTGTTTCTGTTCCTGCATTATCAGGAGCTACTAACTCCACTGTGCTTTGCGGATCAGTGGCAAAGTTTAATATTTAACATATCCCTTTGTGTCTGACTTTCTTTAAGGCACGAGAAGCAGCACAGTGCCATGGTTACAAGTGTGGACTCTGGAGCCAAACTACTTTGATTCAACTCCTAGCCCTGCTACTTTGGGCAAGTTGCTTCTTTTCCTCACCTGTGACATGGAGATTATAATAAAACCTTCCTAATAAGTTATTACGAAGAAGAAATGAGTCAATACATAGGAATGGGACTTAGATTTTGTTATTACTGTTACTGACACTTCCTTTTTTCTATTCACTGACTTCTATAAGGCTTTATTATATTTCTTCCCTTGCAGTTATAATGGCCATGTTTTTACTTTAACTTATTTGTACTGAGTTCCTATTCCAAAGTATTCCCAAATATCATCTCCTACAAAAATTAAAAAAAATATTTTCACTCATCTATAATGTTCTTTCCTTCCTCTCTTTACAACACGCCTTGTATAATTCTTTCCAAGGGTTCTGGGAGATTGTATAGCATTGGGTTGATTATTAGCATGAGCATGATGAATTTCAGAAAGTATGAAGCAGTTTCTTGTTCTCCTATTTCCTCTCAGAAATGAGCTTTTTCATGTACATTGGCATTTTTTTTTCAAATAAGTACTCCCTTCCCTATATCCAAGATAACTTAAATTAATAAAATGATTTGTTCCATTCTTTTTTTTTTTTTTCTGGTGAGGAAGACCAGCCCTGAGTTCACATCCGTTGCCAATCCTCCTCTTTTTGCTGAGGAGGACTGGCCTTGGGTAACATCCGTGCCCATTTTCCACCACTTTACATGTGGGACGCTGCCACAGCATGGCTGACAAGCAGTGCATCAACCGGTGCCAGTGATCCGAACCCGTGAACCCTGGGCTGCCAAAGCGCGAACTTAACCTCTGTCCCACCTGGTGGCCCATGATTTGTTCTATTCTAAGGGATAATTATCTGTAATGTCTTGTTTTTAGAGTAATATTCAGTAATTTTCAGAAGCTAGAGCTTGTCAGAAATCATTGAAAGATAAGGAATGTTCTTCTAACTGCTCCAGGAGAGTGACTCAATTGACTCTCACCCTACTTGAGAGGTGAGTTTAGCATCCAGGTTGCCAGCTTATACACAGAATGAGGGTAAATATTTTGTGAAGTGTCTGAGATTTGGGTGAAGAGGGAATGACAGATAACATTTAAAAGAGGAAAACTTATTAGAAAATATGGTTCTAGCTAATAGGATATATTTCCACTAATGAAGGATAGAAGGAAATTATTTTAACATCCCTGGAGCATCTGAAACATCCCTGGACCAAGGAACCCAACCTACTCATTAATGAGAAAAAAAAAAAAAACTCCAAGTCATCCACAAATCATCGCCAAATCTGTTTTCATATCTCTTTCTGAGGGCATGTGGGGTAAAGGTCATACTTTCTATTGTCACGATGCTTAAGACCCTGATGCCAGAAGGAGCCTGGCACTTCACAGTAATAGAAAGGTGGCCAGTATGGCTGGTGCACATTGAATAGGTGGAAGTGTATGATACACGAGAAAATTGGTGAAATAGGGGCCAGGTCTCAGAAGATCTTATAACTCACGGTAATTTTATTCTCAGGGCAGTGGGAAGCCTTTGAAAAGTTTAGGCAGGGTAGGGAAAATGGTTTATTTTTAGAAGCTCATTCCTACTGTAAGGTAGAAAATGGATTGGGGTCAGCCAAAGATAAGTGGATTCGAGACCAGTTAGAAGGTTATTACGACAATCCAGGCAAGTGGAGATCTGCTTTTAGTGGCTCAGTCTAGGAGAGGGGAGTGGCCCCCGACAGATGGGGAGCTCTCCTTCATGTGAGAAGCCTTGTGGCTAAGCTTCTTGGTGGCAGTTTTCCTTCCTTTTTAGCAAGAGGATGTGTTGCTATTCATGTGAAAAGACTCCACAATTTATCCTTGACAAAGGATGTTATGTGTGTATGCGCGTGTGTACTACAAGTATTAGATAGGTAAAGTGTGTAATTTTCCCTTAGGTTTATTAGTTAAAACTAGATGCTCAGGGTGGAATTTTCTTTAAGCTTTCCTATGAGATTGGGAACAAGTTCAAGGATTTACCCATTTGCTTTCCATTTTAATCAACCATTTCATCCTCTTCAAAATTTCTCAACTTAGAACTTTGAGTAAGTGAGATGTAAAATTAAGATAGACATTTTTGGATTTTTACCAAATGGTTCGTGTAAGTTCATGAGCATCACTTGGTGCCAGATGGCTAAGAACAATTATCAGGCATTTCTTTAGACTTTAATGTTTTCAGAGAATTTTATGATAAGTGACTAATTTAGCTTCACATTTGCCTGGTAAGAAGGGTGAGGGAAAAATAATAGCCAGCCATTGAAGCACATTTATGTAATTCATAGAGCTCTGTGGATTCTTAATATTAAATAGTAACTTCGCTTGTGCTGCGGTAGGAAACAGATGGTTTGGGAAGGCTTAGGACTAGCAAACCTGCATTTCCCGGTTCTTCATACTTAGACTTAAGGAATTGTTACTATGATCTTGTTTGTTGGTTTGGTTTGAAAATTGAGCTGTAGGGTGCTAGACCTGTCATAGAGTCTTGCTCCTTTCAACAACTACAGGTATTATTATGCCTCTTGTACAGCATGGGAAACTAAGGCTAGATGACTAGGTGAATTGCTTAAAGTGGCAGAGCTGGGATGTGGTTCAAAGGTTTGAATGACTCTGTAGTCATTGCTTTGAGGTTAGATGACAGCTTTCCTCTCCTTGTCAAGGTGACAAGGCTATTCCTTTTCCTAGCCAGGCGCTTTGCTGGCCTGCACTGTGTATCTCTGTTTTATAAACTTTCTGTAATCTACCTCTTGATAGGGCTAAATATGTTTCTAAATCTAATTTAATCCTTCTGGTTTCTAATGTGATTTCAATGAAAGCTTATTTCCAATGCAATGGTTTTGCAATTATAGTGGAATCTCAGCTTATGTGCATTTAATTTATGTAAATTCAACAGTACATGCATGGCAGATAAAGAGAACTATTTCAATAGTGTGGAGGATTCTGTCCCCTGTTCCATGCAATGAGCACATGCCCCAGAGTAGGAGGAGAGGCTGGCTTCTGCTTTTCTATCTGACTGTCCCAGTCCTTCACACCTCCTACGGGGTGAGGACTTGGTCTGAGTGATGTTCTGTTGTTTAGAAATACGTACATTTTATACTACAAGACCCCTAAGATGAGTCTTCACTTATCGTTCAACAAACAAAGAACCGTCTGCTACAAAACTGAAAGATTTTTTCTTTGGATTTATCTATTCATTGAACAAACACTAAATGAAAATTTATTATGTATCAGCATTGTTCTAGGTGCTAGGAAGACTACTGGGGATACAGTGAACTACTAAAAAGTTCCATGCCCTCACAGAACTTAGCACTTAGTGGCTTTTGAGATATATAAATGTCAGTCTCACCATGCTGCCTTCCTAAGATATGTTGAAGAGTGATGTTGGCTGTATGTGATTTTCACTTTAGGTGCTGATTTTTTAAATTAAACCCCTCTGTATAGCCAATTTGAAGACAATTTGGCAGTTTAAAAACTACAAAACTAAACACACTCTTACCTTCCAATTCAATGATCATGCTTTGGGTAAATACCAAAGGAGCTGAAAACTGGTTTGCACGAAAACCTGTATATGGACGTTTACAGCAGCTTGATTTTTACCAAAACTTGGAAGCAACCAAGATGCCTTTCAGTAGGCGAATGGATAAATGAACTGTGGTATATCTAGACATGGAATATTACTCAGTGCTGAAAAGAAATGAGCTATCAAGCCATGAAAAGGCATGGAGGAAACTTAAATGCATATAACTAAGGGAAATAAGCCAATACGAAAAGGCTACATACTATATGATTCCAACTATATGACAGTCTGGAAAAGCCAAAACTACGGAGACAATAAGATCAGTGGTTGCCAGAGAGGAGGGGGTAGGGAGGGATGAATAGATGGAGTACAGGGGATTTCTAGGGCAGTAAAACTTTTCTTTATAATGCTATTATGTTGGATACATGTCTTTCCACAGTTGTCAAAACCAACAGAATATACAACACCAAGAGCAAACCCCTAAGGTAAACTATGAACTTTGGGTGATTGTGGTATGTCAATGTAATGGTTCATCGATTGTAACAAATGTACCACTCTGGTGTAGGATGTTGATGATGAGGGTGGATGTGCATGTGTAGGAGCAGGGGGTATATGGGAACTCTGTCTGCTTTTTGCTCAATTTTGCTGCCAACCTAAATCTTCTATAATAAATAATCTATATAAAAATAAACCCCTCTTTCCCATCTCAAGCACCCTCACACAAGCCACAACTCCTCCTGGGTCCTACATATTGTTAGCAGTTTGTGATAATAGATATAATGCAGGCTTGTAGTTAAGCCAGGATCCTAGAAGTATTTGGTAAGGTGCCATATGGTATGGCATAATCATGAAAGATGGGAACGGGGCATTAGAGACCTGGGTTCTTGTCATCCATCTGACCCCAACCACTTCTGTGACTTTGAACCAGCCACTCTCTTCTCATCTGCAAAACAATAGGATTTGACTGGCTGGTTCCTATGGCCCCGTCCAATTCTTTTCTTTGAAATATTTTTAACTGGATGATTAAGACTTTTTTTCTAGTCATTTAACAGCATGTATTAGAGTAAAATCTCTTCAATGTAATGAATTATGTCATATTTTTATTCCTTTAAAATTAAAAATATTTAAAAATATACAGATTGACAGTCCCACAGTGGGCCATTCTGTGGGCTTCCCCATAGGGCAGATTCCTAGAATCTCTCAAACAATTATTTGGAAATAGTTGCAAAATCTTTCTTATGTTTATAATTAAAGTAAAAATATTTTACATAGTAGGACACAGTTTGCTTCTAGAGGTCATTTTGTAGAAAGAATATTCAATATGACCTAACAGACAGAGATAACAGGACAGTTATTTTATTTTCAACTTTTATATTTTATTGTATAATATTACGTGGTAAAAATTAAGGAAAATGATATAATGAATAGTTGTGTGCCTACCACCAAGCTTTAGCAAATTCTAAGATTTTGCAATATTTGCTTCCCAATTGTTTAATAAAATAAAATCAATGGTTAAAGCCTCATATGGAAAAAATTAGAATAAATTTTCTACCTCTCTTTGTAAATATGTCACACAGTCATTAAGAGAATAAAAAATTGAAAATTAAAAAGTCAGAATTTTACATAATCCTATCACCCAGAGACAACTATTGCTACTATTTTAGTAAACTTCCTTTGTCATGCAGACACTATATGTACTTGTATCTGGCAAATAGTTTTTATTGTGGAAAATTTAAAACATATATTAAAGTAGAGGGGATAGGGTAATGAATCCTATGCACCCATAGGCTGGCTGCAAGAGTTACCAGTTCATGGGCAATCCTGTTTCATACATCACCCAGCTTCCACTGGAATTAATTCTCACCCATAACACCACTTCTTCTGTAAATATTTCAGTGTTCATCGCTAGAAGGTGACATTTTTATAAATATAGCAAAGCCATTATTATACCCAAGATATTGATAATTATTTAGTACTATCAAATACCTAGTCACTTTTGAAATTACTGATTATTTTTTCTTTCCTCTTGTTTATAAATCAAGATCCAAATTAGTTTCATTCATTAGAATTGATTTCATGTCTCCTAAGTCTCTCTTGATCCATGGGTTTCCCATCACTCTCCATTCTTTTCCTTGTAATTTATTTGTTGAAGATGATGGGGTTGTTTGTCCTGCAGAGAATCTCACGGCCTGGATGTTGATTGTATCCCTGCGATGTGTACAGCAAATTCCTCAGTCACCTGCGTTCCCTGTAAGCCAGCAGCTGTCATTCAGGTTGCCTGTTTTTGGCTAGGCTGCTTCATAGGTGAAGCTATGTGCTTCTATCAGGAGGCACCTGAAATCTTCTCTTTTTTTTTTTTTTGTGATGTTAGCAGCTGTTGGTAATTGTTACCTAGATCCATTATTTCATTAGGGGTTATAAAATGTTGATATTCCAATTTTGTTATTTTGTTTCATTTTTGGTGAAAAACTTCTGTAAATGGAAACTTCCTTTCACCAGTATTTGATGGTAAGTCGCAAAGGAAGGCAGGACAAAAGCTTGATTTTCTTTTATTCACCATTTTCAAAATAATGATTTGGTACTCCAGCATGCTCTAAAGGTGACCACTGAGGGTTTTTTCCTTCTTAGTATCATTATAAACACATCAATTTAAATATATCTGTAGTGTTTTAATCCTTTGCAGTATTACAATCATTGATGCTCTAATTTTCCCATGCATGATTTGCATTTTAGTGTGAGTGTTGCTGAGATCACAGGTTATTTGCATTTCTTTTTCTTTAAACTTCCTATTGATATCCCTTGCTTATTTTTCTAGACAATTATTGGTGCTTTACTCTCTTTAGAAGATGTTTACATATTAGGCATATTAACTCTTTGGTCTTAAAAGATTACCCCTCACAAAATTATATAAGCAATGTAAAAAGACAAATAACAAACTAGGAAGCTATGTTTACAATTTTTATCACAGAGAAGAGTTCAGAACTTAGCAGGGAAGAGTATAACAGTGGTTGGAAGCCCATTCCCTGGATTCAGACTCTCCTGGGTTCCAATCAATACTCGGATGATGCACGAATTCTTTTAACATTCTGAGCCTTCACCTTCCCCATATCCGATAAGGCAATCCTAATAACACTACCTTGTTAGTTTATTGGGAGCATTTCATGAGCCAGTACAAGCTCAGCACGGTGCTGTCACGTACAAACTCAATAAATAATAGTTTGAGACTCTTCTTGTTAATTACCAGTAATGATGGTAATTAACTGTGCTTTCATTAGCAGCATGGGGGTTGGGCAGTAATTTCACCCCTCTCATCCTCAGATTATTCCAGTTTATCCAACACATCAATGGCAGCAGACCTGTCTGGCCAGCCTTGTCTGTTTGCCACCACAGAGTTAGCGAGGAAATGGTGTAGCTTTGCCTGGACATCAGGCAGTGAAGGGTGTCATACGTAGTGTCTGTTCATAGACGTAAATTAATTGTTTATGTCTATGCATTGGCTCAGTTTGCTTTCTTACTTTATGCCTCAAAGAAATAAACACGATACAGACAAGAGTTCATGCTCTCATTGGCTTGGTCTAGTAGGCAAGACACAAACCTGTTGTCACACATATTATTGTTTTCCACCCTCTTAAAATCCTTGTAAGAGATAGTTGTTGTGTTATTACTCCCATTTAATAAATAAGAAAATTCAGACCCAAACATAGCACCACTATAGTCATTGAAGGCCCTAGAGGAGATCCTATTTAAATCTAATGTTCACTGCTCTGACCTTCTGTCCAGCTCTCAAGGGATTATATGCTCTGCCCAGAAGATATGTCCTTTATTAGCATTTTTCCTATTTCCTCCTTTGTCTGGCAGGTAAACTGACTTTACTTTTTAAGAGTTTTATAAATCTCAGCAAACTGTTATTTAATAATTAATATTAGCAGCAAAAATTGAGCAGCCAGCCCTGGTGGTCTAGTGGTTAAGATTCGGCGCGCTCAATGCCGAGGCCTGGGTCCGTTTCCTGGTCAGGGAACCACACCCCTACCTGTTGGTGGTCATACTGTGGTGGCTGCGTGTTGCTGTGATGCCGAAAGCTATGCTACGGGGGTTTCAAATACCAGCAGGTCACCCATGGTGGACAGGTTTCAGCAGAGTTTCCAGACTAAGATACACTAGGAAGAAGGATCTGGCTACCCACTTCTGAAAAAATTGGCCATGAAAACCCTATTAATAGCAGCGGAGCATTGTCTGATACAGCACCGGAAGGGGAGAGGATGACACAAAAAGACTGGCCAGGATTCTGCTCTGCTGTCCACAGGGTCACTAGGAATTGGAATCGACTCCATGGCACTAACCACAAAGCGAAAATTTGCATACTTAACTCCTTGCTAGATACTATTTTAATGCTTTAAAATTACTCCTTACAAAGACCCTTTGAGGTAAGTGGTATTGTGATTTCTGTATTGCAGATGAATACTAAGAAGTGAAATAACACGCCCAAAGATACAGATAGTGTGAAATAACATGCCCAAAGATACAGGGAGCTGAGCTAGGCATCAAACCTAGGCAGGGATCTAATACTTTTAACCAGTATTACCCTTGCAATGTATGGTATCACGGCAAAATAGGGTCCTTGTTGACAGCCTCCTAGAATGACAGGTTTTTCTGAGCATCCTTCCTTTGCGTTCACAGTGGCGTAATGTTGTGGATCTAACTTACAAGCACCAGCAAGAATAGGAGAGCAGAGGCCAGTGTTCTGGGGATGAGGTGGTGCTGGTCTGTCTTCCTTGATAGATCATCTTCAATGATTCTGATCATTTCTTTATTGTATTAGTATCTAGAGATATATTGAAAGCTGCCACTCAAAAAAAAACCCTGGTGATTTAATCACAGGTCTGTCTAAGCACGTAGTCCAACTATATTTTCATGTTACTTGCTAAGGGTGTGGTGAACTCAGCTATTGTCTGTGTTGGAAGCAGCACAGAATGCCCGATGGATGGATTGGAGGCCATGTGGGGTAGCATGCTGCCACTGCAAACATTGTTGTTATCGACATGATCTCTGGGTTCATTCATGTGGAAGTTTATAGGTAGTTATGACTGAATATGTGAATGACGCATAGAGCAGATCTATTTAGGGAACTCATACACACACTTACAACTAGCCTGGGAATGAGGACTGTTTTTCTGGCGGCAAAGACCAGTTGCCTAAAGCAAAGGGTGGACCTGTATTTCTAGATATCTAAAATAATAAACATGAGTCTTGGAGGGATAGTGATGGGTGCATATGGAGGGGGGTGAGGGTGGGCATCTATCCTTCTACGAGCACTAGATTTTAAAAACACATCTCGTGGGCTACTGCACTGACTACCTACAAACCATCAGTGCCTGACCCACTTTGTGAAGTTTGAGATAAATATTTCATGAACTAGCAAAGAAGAATACAGATCAGCAGTTAGCCCAGGTACTAGGAAATTCCCTAAAAGTCCATTATAATGTTCAGTGACTTTTCTTGTAGGATCTTTTTGATTTCACCATTCAATTTAAAAGGCTAACCAGGTGAGAAAAGAAGATGGTAATGCATTGGCAAGAGATCAGTTGTCTAAAAATCAGTAGACGTTTTCCATAATCCTTAAAATCCAGTGGCATGGAGTTTCTTTTGCTATTCCTTAGCAGTTCTATTGTTTGGTGTCCAGACTATGAATAAATAGATGGCAAGGTCTTCAGTATTTAGCCAGAGGGTGGTGATTGTAGTTACAGCTGAGCATCTGGGTCCCCTGAGTATTTTACATTTCACGGGCCCAACATTGTTTCAACAATGTCAACTGGTAGAATATGTAATAAATATTTTACGAATCGAGACCTGCCACCGATGGTGATTTGGTTCACTATCTCTGCTGCTCAGAAAGCAACTGTTTGAATGTGTGGTGTGACCTCCTCGAGGACTTTGGAAGAAATGTGCCCTCTCCTGTCTGTGTACTTTCACTCTCCCTGGCAAAGACTGAGCTGGGCCACGTCTCATGGTTACGTTCTTAGGAGACTGAATTCTTCGTTGGAGTTTGAGCTGTGGCATTTCCAGTCAGAGCTACGTTTAATCAAAAATAAAATCTAGGAAAGAATTGACTATGATTTTCAACATGCTTGGAGAATGCCACTAGGGGCCAGAGTCAGTTCTGAGTTTGAACCCTGACGCTGTCACTTTCTAGTTGAGTGATTTCAAGCAAATGACTTAATGCCTTCAAACCTCAACTTCCTTAAACGCAGATGGATGTGATCGACATACTGTAAAGCATTACTGGCAGCATGAACGCTGTGGTGTAGGGATGTGAGGCACAACCTTGGATGCGTACGTGATGTATGTATAGTCATCGTTCTCCATGAAAGGTCTATAAGGCAGTGCATCTCCAATTCCCAGTAGAACCCAACCCTGCTGGTGTAGTTAGATACATTTACATTCATAGTTCATCCTTTGTCCCTGGTACATTTCCACTCAGTCTTTATTAAGATCCATTTTAGAGTTCTGGTGCCTTCATGCCCTTGTCCCCCTATCCCTGGCTCTGCCCTCTCTGGTCGCCTGCTCTCTTACAAGTGTCTCTGGGTGCATTTGTGGGTCTGTGCCTGTGCGTATTTTATAGTCACAAGAATCATTTTTAATGCAGCCCAAACATTAGAGAGGTGTGGTTCACACTCTGCCATCAGAACAGCCACTAATTGATACCTCTTGAAAAATGACATATTCCCTGAAGAGTTCAAGGCTGCTCGACAGGCAAAGATGCCACCCACCTCTATGATTAGTGCTCTAACCACGCAGACACTGGTGATTTAAGATGCATGTTGTTCTTTCTTGACATTATTCCCTTGACAATATTCCTAACATATACTTTCTTAGTTTCTTTTGCCATGTAATGACACTAATCCCTTTACGGTTTCCAAAGATTTCATAAAAGCTAATTCTTGAAGATGCGTTGTCTGAGTTCTATACTCTACCATCCATGTGCCATTTTGTTAATGGATAGTGTACTTGTGGGTTTGGTGAACACTTTTCATTTCTTTGCTGGAGGAGGGAAATAAATCAGGATCAACTCAGAAGAGGAATGTGTTGGGTGGGGAGTGGGAAGCAAAGTAAAGAAATGAACTTATCTCCTAAAAAAATCCAAGACACATAGAACTCTCTCTTTATCAGGCAGAAATTAGGCTTCTTGTGTTAGTACACCCTATATCCCTACTTGGGCAAATCAACAACTTTGCAGGAGTTTATCACGTCTTCCCATATCTGGGTGGAAGTTAGGAAACTGCAAAAGACAAAGAAAAACTGCTGCAATGAAAGCTTTGTGATAGTAGGAATAAATTCTTTCATATTCCCTACCATATTCCCAGTCCTTAACAGAGTGCATGGCGAATATTATGTACTCAGTAACCATTCGTTAGTAAATGCACTTCTGAGCAAGTCCTTCAGTGACTTAGAATGAATTGTAAGCAACTTTTCCCTGAAGCCATTTAATTTCTTATTAGGTTATGGTGTGACAAACCTGAAAGGTAGGTGACATGTTTTTATGTTCTTACTACCTGAACATAGAGAGTTTCTTAACACCAGTTCAGAAAAAGAACGAAAGATGCATTTGGATAGACTGGAGACTTGAGTTCTCAAAGCAGTCAGCACAGTTCTTTAATAACTCCATATATCATTGTGCTGAATTGTGGCATTGTTTGCTTTCAAAGTTGTGTTTCTTGGCTTTGGAATTCAGGAATAATTGTAGTCTGTGGCTTCATGATTATCAGCCTGCTGTAATACTAGCGCCAAAATCATCCTCAAATTGCCAGGCATCAGCAAGAGGATGACAAATGAACCAGAACACTTAAGTTTCTCATGTTACAGAGTTCCGCCATCTGGCCCTGGAATGTTGGGGGCAGTTGGGGTAACAACATTTGTCTGAGCCTGGGGATGGTCCAGAGAAAGTTGTCCAAAGTCATCAAGGATCACAAAAGCAATTCCATGTGATGAGAGATGGAAAAGATGCAGACTCTAGTGGAAAGTGAGATGCAGGTAAATAAAATCATGAAATGGCATGCAGAACGTAAGTCTTGAAAAATAAAAATAAGAAATTAAGAGCAGCAAATCTTTGAGTACTTATGTCATATACAGGAATGAATGATTTACCTATGTTACCTCATTTCATTTTCATCAACATCCTAAAGGGGTAGATATTTCTACCATCTCCCTTTTACAGAAAAATATGATACTTAGATGGGATGTCTTGACTGTGGTTTCACCATGGAACCAGGATGCAAATACTATGATTATCCCAAAGCCCAGATCTTCAACATTGCACCCTATTTCCTCACCAATCTCAGAATGCTCAGGAAAAGGGAGGCTTTTATTAATTAAAAATGGAAATAATCATTTTTTGGAGCTGGATGATCTTTGGGGGGCATGTATTTTACTCAGTGAGAAAACAGTCTCCCAGGAGGTGAAGGGGTTACCCTAAGGGCACCTGGCAAATTGGCGACCTAATTAGACTCAGATCCAAAGTCTTTTGATTCCTTCCCCACACCTTTTCCCTAAACACATCTCTTCCCTTTTTTTGATCTTGGATCCCTTTTCATATTCCCTCAAGTAAGGCAGGGACTGAGATTTGAGGGAGGAAATGGAAATAAAGGCATGGAGAAAAATGCAAGGAAGATTGAGAAAGATATGGTGAAAGTACAGTGAGATTGCAATATTAGGATGTAAGCAGGCTCATCCCAATACATGCAACTTATACTCTAGGTGTTTCTAGAAATGGTTTTGGGTTTTTCACTTGTTAAATACACAAATATCTGTAATATACCTCTTTGTCACACACCAGACTATGCTGAACCTATTCCTAACACCAGCACAGGAAGGCTGGTTGTCATGTGGTCAGCATTACATAGTGGTCAAGAACACTGGAGACAGAATGCTTTTGGTTGAAACCTGGCTCAGATACTTAGCTGAGTGACCTTGAGAAAGTTTACTTAACCTTCCTGTTTATTCATTCATTCATTCAAAAATATTTATTGAGCTTGACCTTTGTGCTAGGCTGTGAGTTCAGTGCTGGAGATAAAGCAGGATACCAGAGATAAAATTCCTTTCCCACTTGGAGCTTATAGTTTATCGGGGGAAGGCAGATAATAAACAAGTAAACCATCTAGTATATCAGAAACTCTTGACCAAGTTTTAAACAGGGAAGTGGGAACAAGGAGATGTGGTCAGCGTTTACAATTTGTAAATAGGGTGATTACAAGAGGCCTCACTGAAAAGGTCATGTTTGAGCTAAGGTATTATATAGTGAGGGGGGAAAACCTTTTCCAGATAAAGGGAACCTGGAGTGCCTAGGCCTCAAGTTGAGTTAGAGGCATGTTAGAGGCACAACTAGGAGACCAGCACAGGTGGAAAGGAATAATTGAGGGGAGAGGAGTGTGATACAAAGAGAGTGGGAAACAGAGCTGCATCCCAAGAGGCCTTTTTGACCATTGTAATGACTTTGACTTTGATTCTGAGTGAGGTGGAAGGTTTTGCGCAGGGCAGTGCCACTCCCTTACTCAAGGGTCTACTTGAGAGTGACAGCCTCGGCTTGAGCATGCCTGTGGTGTGACTGTGTAGATCCATAGTGATGCCTTGGACCAGAGTGGTAGTAAAGGAGGTGGTAAGAGTGATCGACTGTGGGATTTATTCTGAAGACAGAGCCACCAGAATTTGCTGATGTAGTGGAAGATGTAGGGTGTGTATGACAGAGAAGTTAAGGTTGACTGGAAGGGTTTGGGCCTGACCAATGGGGTGAGTGATAATGCCCTTGACTGAGAAGAAACAAACTGGGAAGACTGCAGGCCTTGCTTTTTTTTAGAAGCGTGTTAGCCTTGGTGGTATAGAATCATAACTTCAGTTTGAGCATATCATATCCGACATGTCTATTAGAATTCTAAGCAGAGCTGTTGGATGGTCAGTTGGTATGGGAGTCAGGAGTTTAGGGGAATACCGGGGCCTGGAGACAAATCTGAGTTGTGAGTGAGTAAACAGTATCTCAAGCCATGGAACTGGAAGGTGCCCCCTGGTGCGTGAGTGTGTTTGCGTGAAAAGAGGTCAGGACTGAGTCCCAGGATGCTCTTAGGTTGGAATTAGGGAGATTGAAACGATTGAACAGAGGTGGCGAAGATGGAGTGGCCAGTGGTAACAGGCAAGTTGGGTATCTTAGAAGCCAAGTGAGGAGAGTATTTCAAGATGAAGAAGTGATGTATTGTCCCCTGGTCTCATTTTAGCATAGACCATAGTGTTAAGCACTTTACTAAAGATTTACTTGCTTCACTGGTTGAAATAAGCCACAGGTAATGAATCATCATGGGAAAATCACTTTTCCTCTCTGACCTTTAGTTTTCTATATGTTAAATGAGCAAATTTGGCTAGTCGTGTCTTAAGAAAATTTCCAGCCTTGATATACTATGACCTTTTCTGATTTTGTATGATTCTTTGATTCTAATGAAGACTGAATCCCTTCATGTATTATGCCCTTTTCTGCCAATCAGAATTGAATGTATCTTCTGTTTGATCTCTAGACCAAGTGGTCTTGAATTTAATATCACTGTCGTATTTTTGTTTTTGTCTTTCTTTATGACTATCTTCTTTCTCATGTGATTTTATAGACTTGGAAGACACCTCCATCCTCTGGGACTTCGAGAAGGCTGTGCTGGAATCTGTGTGGAGGTTAAGGAAACTATCCCTTTGTGGTGGCCTGAGTTTATTATCTCAACCCCAATGTTGCCCTGAAATCTGTGTTCAAGACTCAAGAAGATTAGGACTGCTGAGGTATGGACTTGGGACTTTGATATCTAATTTTTTAAGGCCAATACATTTAAAGATATTTCTCATTTTCAGTGTTTTCTCCTCCTTATTCCCCCTCTTCTTTTTCTCTTTCCTTTCCCCCTTCCTCCTTCTAAGCAAAAAGCTTTTCTTTTGCTACCAGCTTGTGGGATGTGGTGGGATAAGTAAAGATACAGTGGTAGGGGCCACCCTGTGGCGCAGCGGTTTAGTCCGCGCTTGGCAGCCCGGGGTTCGCGGGTTCGGATCCTGGGTGCCCACCGACGCACTGCCTGTCAGCCACGCTGTGGCAGCGTCCCATATAAAGTGGAGGAAGATGGGCACGGATGTTAGCCCAGGGCCAGTCTTCCTCAGCAAAAAGAGGAGGATTGGCAACGGATGTTAGCTCAGGGCTGGTCTTCCTCACAAAAAAAAAAAAAGATACAGTGGCAGAAACTGAAGGCTGCTTTGTCTCAATAATAAAGAGGTGGCCAGAGGGCGGTAAGACAAAGCATGGGGAAAGATTTGTGCAGAAGTGTCTGATGGAAAGAAAAGAGAAATTGGGGTAGGTGCCTATGTGATAAGACTTCAGGAGGAGGGGTAAGTAAAGAAGTGGTGCTGTGCAATACACTGTTTATTCCCGTTTTCAATGTCCACAGGCAACTTTCGGCAAAGCTTTTTATTATTTCATAAGGTCTTTGTGGGAGCTGTCTTTTTATCTCTTTTGAATGCATACTCATGCTGGGACAGACTCTAAATTGGAGTCAAGAGGTCTCATTTTTTTTCTGGTTACAATGATAATCATTATGTGTTTATCAAACATACATACATGCATATGTATAATTTGTTGAGTGATGTCTAATTACTCTGTGTGCGTGTGTGTGTGTGTGTGTATAAAATCTCTCTCTATACATATGGAGGGGGGCGGGAAGAGAGGGACAGATGGAGGGAGGGGAGAGAGAGAATCCTACAGAAACTTCCATTAATGGTGTGCTTATTGTGAGTGAAGCATTGTGCTATAAGCTTTGAAAGAAAAAATCACGAGTACAGCTGATCACAACCATCTGGAATCGGGATTTCTGTTCTGGGAAACCAGAGAGAGAAATAAGTAAAAGATTCTCTGAGGCTGTGTAACAAGGAAGGGTCAAGGGCCAGACTCTTTCCCAGACTTATTAGAATTTGTTTCTATGCTCATCTGCTGTATACAATAGTGGGATTGCATACACTGCTGGTTAAAAACACTGGGAAAACATGGTTTAACAGCTTAGGACAACATGGCATGTCCAAGAGAAATTGTAGAACATCTCCGACAATTGCATCGATAACTCATTTGCTGTCATTTTAATTTCCTTCAACGAAAAAAAAAAAAAAAAAACCTTCATAACCCAAAGGCTTCTGGGAACTAGGAGAACAATGTAGCTAAGGTGTTAGGTTGTCTCCCTTCTCGTGGCACCGTGAGCCTCTCATATGTCATTCGTTTGTACTGGTAGAAGTCCAGAGCTGGTGAAATCAAATTAGTGATAGCCACAAGCTTGCTTTCATTTTACCTCTGAATTTTTCACTGCTAGAATAAGGGTGGTGTATACCTTTAGCCATCATGAATGGACCATCCGTTGAGAATGAAGCACACATACTTTCTGCCTAGTTTTTGTAAAATCCTCCAAATGCCCATGCAGAAATGATCGAGCTCTGATGATCGCATTGCTCATAGTACCTCTGAAAGAGTGCTAAGAGCCTGGTCAAAACGTGAGGGGGGCATTCGAAACAAACTCCTCTCTTCCCTTTAGTCAGGGTTTTTTAATTTTATATTTTTTGTAAAGGAGATAAATTATTTTTCCCTCTTTGAATTAAAGGGCATCTCTAAAGCACTTTAAGTATAAATAGTATTTAGGAATCTATTTTCCATTAACGTGGTTTCATCAGTGAAATAAGTCATTTAACAGAAGGAAAACATACAGTGTACATTTTTTGAGTCCTTGTACGAGTATAAACATTCTACATAATAGATGGATAGTTGCAGTGTAGTTCTCTGCCCACACATCCTTGATCTATTGGAAAAGAAAGCTAAAATCCCTTCTTTTCTGGCTCTAAAAACCTAGAGAAGCTTAGGGATTTGGGTTGGGATTTGATGACTGAGTTCTTTGCTTTGAGAGTGTTGATAATTCAGAATGCCTGTGTTCTGTCTGGAATATTCACCCAGATGCCAAATATTTAAAACAAAAATTTAGCAGAGGAAGTTTTAAAGGACTTGACCATAAAAATGTTCCTGGTTTAGAGACCAATCAGGCCTTAGGGGAAAATAAAGCTCTTTCTGATTGTTGACAGCGGATACCGGGAGAAGAAAATCTACTTTGCACTGCATGTTCATCACAGGGCTAGATACAACTGTAGTGCATACAGGTATGTGTATGCCCCTGCTCACAGACCAAAACCCAATTTCCAGAAAGGAAGAAGGAATTGAGGCAATATTGGTACATCAGTCTACCAAAATGCTTCCTGGCTCCCAAGCTCTGGTGCATCGAGCGGACTTTTCAGACGTCTTTTCAAGTGAAGACAGAATAAATTAGTGGCTATAGGCTCAGACTTTAGAAAAAGCAAATCACGCTTTAGCACGAACATTAGAAAAGCCATTTAATTTTTCTAAGCCAATGGTGTTCAAAGTGTGGTCCATAAACCAGCAGCATCAACTTCACCTAAGCTTGTTAGGCATGCAAATTCTCAGGCCTTTCCCCAGACTTATTAAATTAGAACCTCTGGGAGTGAGGTCCAGGAATCTGTTTTTAAACAAGCTTTCCAGATAATTCATGTGCTTTGCTAAAATTTGAAAACCACTACTAAATGTGTTCCTTGATCTCTGAAAAAGAAAGGAGTTTTAAAAAATATCTCATGTTTAAAAACTAAGAAGATCTGGGGCCAGCTCAGTGTCATAGTGGTTAATTTTGTGCACTCTGCTTTGGCAGCCCAGGGTTTGCAGGTTTGGATCCCGAGTGTGGACCTACACACTGCTCATCAAACCATGCTGTGATGGTGGCTCACATGCAAAATAGAGGAAGATTGGCACAGATGTTAGCTCAGGGTCAATCTTCCTCACCAAAAAAAAACCTAGGAAGATCTAAGAATATTAGTGATTACTATACCTAAGTGTGTATGTGTAAACACACACAAATATTTATGGACACATATATGGCATTGAAAGGGAAAAAATACTTTTTCAAATACCATAAGCAAAGTTACTGAGGGTTTAATCACTGCCCTTGAAATCTAGAAAAGTGAAAAAATAGATATAAAAATTAATCTTAGAATAACTGTTATTTTAAATAAATGAATGAATGGAAAAGAATAGCGTTCTGAAATAGACGGACACATGTACAATCAACTGGCTTTCGACAAGACCACCAAATCAATTTAGTGGGCATAGGAAAACTGCTCCAACAACTAATGCTGGAACATCTTGATAATTATAAGAAAAATAAAGAATCAAAACCCCTACCTCACCCCATGCACAAAAATCAATTTGAGTCAGATCATAGGCCGAAAAATAAAAGCTAAAACAACAAAGATGGTAGAAAAAAGTGAGAATGTCTTGGTAACTTCAGGAGGCAAAGGTTTCTTATAAAGGACACAAAAAGCACAAACCATAAGTGGGGAAAAAATGAACTTGGTAAAGAATAAAACATCTACTCATCAAACACCACCAAGAAAATAAGGAGATGGGCCACAGACTGGGAAACAGTATTTGCAACATACATATCCAAAACACATATGAATAGGCATTTCATAAGACAAGATATAAAATGGCCTATAAACACAAGTAATGGTGTTTAACATCTTTTATCATTGGGGAAATGAAAATTAAAAGCACAGTGGGATACCTCTATACACCTATCAGAATGGCTAAAATTAAAAAGACTGAAAATACCAAAAGTTAAGAGAATATGGAGCAACCAGAACTCTCATACAGTGCTGATGGAAGTGTAAAATACCCCAAGCACTTTGAAAAATCTGGCAATTTCTTATCAAGTTAAGCAATTGTCTATCCTAAGATCCAGCAATTTCACTCTCAGGTATTTATCCAAGAGGATTGAAAACATTTGTCCACACATGTTCGTAGTAGCTTTATAACAATCCAATTTATAACAATCCAATGCTGAAAACAACTCAGATGTCCATCAACAAGAAAATAGATCAATTCTAATACATTCTTAAAATGGAATACTAGTCAGCAATAAAAAGGACTGTTCTACTGATAAATTTAATAACATGGACGAGTCTCAAAAACAGTGTGATGAGTGAAAGAAACCAAACACCAAAAAGTTCTTATTTTACAATTTAATTTATATGAAATTGTAGAGTAGTCAGAACTAATCTATGATGATAGAAATCAGATCACTGCTTGCTTCTGGTGGGGGACTGCTTGGGAAAGGTATATGAGGGAAATTTCTGGGGTGATATAATGTTGTATGTCTTTATGCATTCATCAAAACTGATTAAATGGCAAATTCACTAAGCATTTCACTATATGTAAATTATGTATTTAAAAACGCATTCAATATATTTTTAAAAACTGATTTATTGAGTACTTTACCAAAAGTGCTTTTTCTTTTTTTTTGCTGAGAAAGATTAGCCCTGAGCTAACAGCCATGCTAATATTCCTCTATTTTGTATGTGGGTTGCCGCCACAGCATGGCTGCTGATGAGTGGTGTAGGGCCGCACCTGGGAACCGAACCTGGGCTGCTGAAGTGGAGCTTGCCAAACTTAACCACTAGGCCACAGGGTTGGCCCCCCAAAAGTGCAATTCTTAATATGTAGAAACTCATTTAGTCCTTGAAACAACTCTACTATTATTATTCCTAATGTATAGATGTGGAAACTGATACTGAGAAAAGTGACTTGACCCAAATTTTATTGCTTGGTCACAGAAGCTGAATTCACGAGTAGGTCCATTTAGCTCCAAAACGTGTCTTAATCATCATGTTATACTTTTGACATAAGTGCCTCTAGCTCCATTTTAACTCCAGATGAAGTGTGAGGAAACAGTCCCCTGGAAGAGGCTTCCAGAATGGCCAGTGAGGCACAGTGGATGCATTAAGTGGATGCATTAGCTATTTTCCTGGTACCTTTGGGGAGATAGAAAGTTAATAGCAAATATTACTCCTGCCCTCAGGAATAATTGCTTTAAAACACTCTAATACTGGTCTGTTTTCTCAGAGTGATCTTTCTTGATTATGGAACATGACATAAATAGTATTGCTAGAAACAGTAAAACATGCGGTCTAGAAAATACTATGTGATGACTGGCAGAGGCAATGCCGTTTAATAAAGAGCACTGGACTGAGGCTGCCTGGGTTCAAGTGTAGGCTCCTCCACTTTCTGGATGTATGACCAATGGCACGTCACTGGACTGCCCCCAGCCTAAGTTTCTCCATTTGTAGGATGAGGATGGCTCTCATGCCTGCTTAATATAGTTAAAGTACGGATTAAATGAAATCATGCTTATAAAATGCTAGTGTGTATGTGCTGGTTCCTTATAATCCCCTTATAAATGTGAAGCTGCTGGGTTTGATTTTAGAGATCGTCTGACCGATGACAGTCCTAAGCAAGAGAATAACATTATACTCCGTTTTATGTGGCCTCTCTGAATTACTGTATATGTCCATGCATTCTCTTAACTTTAACTGAAAGCAAAATGCTGTCATTATCTAAAAATCCTGTCAATTTGGTTTTAAAAATTTGGAAAGTGAAAAAAATTGAATCTATTGCAAAAAAAATTCATTTAATTAAGATGCAGGAAATTGTGTTGAGGAAAAGTTGTCATTAAATGTAGATGTTACATATTATCTGTCCAGAGTGATGGAAAGGGAGCCTGGAACTATTTAGCAAGTTTAGTGGATATCAGCATGTTAATTGTCTTGGGAATAGTGAAGAGCTGAATTCCTTCATGCACCTCCCAATTTGTGATACTGTCATATTAGTTTTCATGAGACTTGGGCTTAAGTCTTTATTTTAGCTGTGCTTTTTAAAGTCTTAATTTTCATAGTAAAATTTAAAAGCCAGAGATGCTACAAATATACGCAAGCTAACAGGGCTGTTCCTATAAAGTACAGGTTAGTCAGTCTATTACCAAACTGTCATATAAGTAGAAAATCTCTACATAACTCCGAAAAATGTTATCAGAGGGAAATAAAAAGCTGCTTTTGAGAATAGTTTTTTGTCATTGTTTCTGATCATTACCACTAAGTGTGGTAAAGTGGGTGGCTCAGAAGAACCCTTCAGATACTGTCAGGGTGTGTGTGTGTGTGTGTGTGTAGTTTGTATGAGTGTACAAATGTGTGTTTCCCCCTTTGGGGTCTTTCTCAAAAATAAATTGTTTCTTATGCTGGTTTTGTGCAAGCGTTAGTATGTATGTGGATCACTTTGGCTCTTGCCTGTTTCCTTTGGATCTGGAAATAATGGTTTTTATATTTTCTGTGCCCCCCAGCACATCAGCAGAACTGTAGCTCACTTATCAAGTGTTATGATGGCCCTTCTCTGAACGGTTTTCTTCAGCCTTTGCTGAATTTCCCCTGAAATTCATCATGCATTGAAATTTTGTCTCAGATAATAAATATCTTAGTGTCGAACATGAAAGCATCAGCAGAACCACTTTCTTGTGAAAGGAGAAGAATCTTGCTGGGGGTCCATAGTGTCACTTTCCACAGCTGGCTTTGTTTGTTTCTTTGTTCAACCAGCATATGCCGAGCACCTACCGTGAGCTAGGGGCTGTGCCACTTGTTAGCTGTGTGGCACGTATCCATTCTTGGGTTTCAATTTCCTTGCATGTAAAATGGGAGTTTGGATCAGATAAGCCTGAGAATATCCTAGATTTCAGCAAATCTTGTTTCATTTAATTTCAAATAAGCTAGTAATTAATGGTGATACAGCAACATTCTCTGGATATGCTTGACAATTATCTGTAAAGATCAATTCAAACGTGGAATATGAAGGTCCAAACAGATTGAGTTAAAGAAATGATGACAATTCTATACAAGACTTCTTGTTGAACTTTAGCACTTAACTCCACACCAGGAGATGTTAGACTACCATTCAGAAAGTCTTCTTTGAGATATAGTCTGATTTTTCCCTCTCTATGTTCTAGAGGTCTCCTTTTTTTCTTTCTACCTCCAATAGTGGCTCTTATAGCCTATCTCATTTTACAGATAGGAGAACTGAGGGACAGCGTGGTGAAGTAACTTTCTTAAAACCACTCTGGTAGAATAAGAAACTCTCTGATCTTTGAGTTGGTCCCTTAAGATGCATGTAATGGGCTCAACTGTATTCACAGGATTTTTTTGTCTTGCACTAAAGCATACCTACTGAAGGGGACCTGCTTTAACCTTCTTTGATTGTGCTTCTGAATGTGGTGGCACCCTTTTTTGTCCTTATATCTTGTTTCTAATTCAAACAGCTACCATTTTAGGAATAGTCTCCTTCTGACAGTTACTGAAAAAAGATTTGTGTTTCTCCCCTTGAGCATTATGTTTTGCAGTCTGTTTGTTTACTTGGGCTGAATTTTACCCAAGGCCTTTGAAATGAACAAAATCTGAGTTGCTGCTTTGTTCAAAATCTCGTACAGATTTAGGTCTTATTTGCCAGGTTAAAATACACACATACCCCTCATCACTACCACCACCAACGGCAATGACAAATGGCCATTTTAACTTTGCCTGCCGTTTGACATATATTGTTTTCATAACTAGGCGAATGTTAACGTAGGTTAAAAATCTAGACACTGGAAATTCGCACCTACAAATGATCTTAGTAAGATTTTCAACTTGCTTGTTTTTCCCCTTTGCTTTGCTGCTAAACCTACCCCCATTGTGCCATTTCTACTCTGTGACTCTTTTTCAAATGTTCACACCAGGATCTCCCTCATATTTAGCCTGGATTACAGAGTTGATCTATGGCCATCCCATATATTTGTCGTGAGGATCAAATGGGAATAAATGTGAAAACACATTGAAAGCTGTACACCCCATAGCCTGAAGAACTGTTCAGAGACCTTTCTGTGTAATACACGATCTTCCCATTCCTTTCCACTTTTTTGCATCATCTCTTTCTGCTGTTTCCCTACCCTCTCCCTACTCCCAGCCTTGCCACCAGCTGCAGTGAACTTCTCCATTTTTCCAGAAAGATGCCATGTACTTTTAAATCACCACGCTTTTGTACCTGCTGGCCTTTTGCCTGTAGTGCCCATCCCTATCTGCCCACCCCCCCAAAAAATTCTGAAAAATCCCTCATCTTTTAAGATTCAATTTACTGGAAGCCTTCTGGGTCTCTCTTGATCCATATGTTACTTCTTCCCATTTGACGTCACTGCAATTTTTCCAAACTTGAATTATAACATTTATTATAAAAAGAGGTCATTATAATTGTGTTTGTAAGTCAGCCTCCTTCTATGGAATGCAAGTTCTTCAAGGCAGACATTCCTGTTTTTATGAATGTATCTTCTAGCTCTCAGCTCTGCCTGGAAAATAGTAGGTACTAATCAGACATTAGAATGGGGAGATGGGCCTTAAATATATCACAGAATGGATTTAGTTTAAAAATAGGTCATTTTCTCCTGGTTTATCGGTTCATTTTGGATTTTTTAATTTTATTTTTGGTGGTTACTTTAATTTCGGTTTTGGTTTCTATTTGCTTGTCCTAATTTTTCCATATATATAATCTATTTTAGAGGTCTCCTTTCCTTATTTACCTCTGAGTTACAATATCTACCCATATTATCTTTCTTTTCTATACAGCACTGTACTTTTCAGCCTTTATTAAGTTCTCATCACTCTGAACAGGCCAGGGTCAGCTCACACCTAGCACATGTGCTACCTCCCTCATTTCCTGTGCCCTTGGCAGACATCACTAATCAATCCCAGCTCAGGAACCCTAGAATCCTCACAACACATGACTCAAGAAAATAATTGATATTTAGTATGGAAGGTAAAACCTATTTGCCATTTCTGGACTGGAAGGTTGTTTTCCCAGAGCTTCCAGTTACTCTTTCCAAGGTCAGAACCTGGTTGATTTCAAAGTGAATGTATTTGGGTACCCCTTACCTTCCTTATTGCCAAACATAACTCCTTCCTTGAGAGATTATGGGTCTTATATTAGAATTTTGGGAAAGTTTAACAAGCTATCAGACTTGATCCATTAGACTTCAGAAGCTGGGAAGCACTTCTGCAACAAGCACTTCTGCAACATTTTACCACATATGGGATGTCTGAAGAGCTGTTTCTATAGTTTGAATTTTGTATAAATCAACATCAATGTCCCTAGAGATTGTTCAGGTTTTAAAACATTTATTCTTTTAACAGAGCATTTTCAAAATACTTTAAACTCCTGAAGCGTAGATTTAGTGGCAGAGACCTCTTGATTGTGCTTTCTGACAGGTAGTGTCTTATCTACAAATAACATTTTGATGTCATTACTATTGGTCTAACAAAGAATATAGGAAAGTCTGATGAAAAAATTGATTTATAATGATAATAAAGCTGATAAAAGCTCCCCTCCTCAGAAACAGAAATATAATCTATTCATTGCGGTCACTAATTTTCTGACATCTTTCTTCAATCACATTACATTCTATCAGTTTCTATAATGAAACCACAGAATTTCTTCCCAGAAAAAGATGACCACATGTAAATACACAGACTCCATACAATTTCAGGATGTGTTTGGATCCACTTAACTCCTTCCACGGATTTAACGTTAGGAACCCTTTCTGTAGTGATGTAGAAGTCATTGTGACCCTAATTTTAAATAGTTTGTGACTCTAATCTCATTCTCCTTTAAGAGATAAAATACACACATAAAATAGGAAGATAGTCCAAGCTTCCATATAAGCAAGTATGTGACCAATAGGAGAGATTATAAACATAGAGAACAACCAAAAATAATCTTTATTATTTAATGATATCCAAGACATTGGTATCTGAGATTTTACTTGAATCTATGGGATTTAACTCAAGCAAATGTTTCTACTTCCTTCTATATACTTTTTGGTTAAACCCCAAATGGTGTAAAGAATGGGAAGAGGATAAGCAGTAAAGTTTCAAAACATCTTTGGAAGATGTATAAAGGAAATACATTTTTTTAAATATATAAAACTTAGCTCAGTAAAGACATCAGAGAAAACCACTCAGTAGATGCTATAAAATTGGGAAATAAGACAAAGCGTGGGCATAAAGGAGGAAAGGAGCAAAAAGAAAGGATTAATTAAAAATCTGCCTGTGGTGTGAATGATGGTTCTTCTCTTCTTCATTGCTTCTCACTAATAGAGCTGAGAAGAGTTTTTACCCCCAGGCAAAACAAACTGGAAGGCTCTTTTCTGAAGATATTGAGTGAGTTTCCTAAGGGAAGAATTAGCGCTATTCAGTTGGATGGGTGTCCAAGTAAAGTCTTTCCCCTTATGCCTTTCAAGGGCATCCCAAGCCTGAGATTAGTTTCCTGCTTGGCCTGGAGGAAAACCTGCCAGTGTTCCAGTTCTATCACACCCACAGAATCCCCAGCCAGGTAGCTATCATATATGTGAGTGGAACCTAGTGGTAAAACAGACCTGAATAAAAAAGAGTGTTATATAGTATGTGCATTTAATTTATCTCATTCAACCATATCTGACTGACAAAAGTATTGAGAAAAATCATTTAAGTATCTGTCATTCTCTTCAATGGGAATGTGTTCTAGACAGACAGTGAGGTGGGAGAAGTACATTTGCTAATTTAGTAGGTCTCGGTTCCTTCGTGCTTCTCATAGTGTGCCCATCTCACTGTATTGAATGTAATTGACTATTTAAAGATGTTTAGTGTAATAATAGATTAAAAATACATAATTATTTCATATTGTGTTCAATCTGATTTCTGCTCTAGAGGAAGACCTTTGTGATATATTTATTGTGAAATACTAGACACTTTTCTACTAGACACATTTCAAGAGTCACTTGGACTATACATGAATTTTGCCTCAAATATGGGTGGTTCTATGTCCTAACCCTTATGTAAGATGACTACACTATACAACAGCAGAGGAAATTTCACCTACGATGAAATGGTTGACTCGCTCTCCCCATTCATTTTTATAACAGCTTTCCTAAGATAACCGATTTCAAGTGTCTAGTTTGAATCTTGAGAAATGTATACACTCCTGTAACCACCACCACAATCAAGAAGTAGAACATTCTATAACTAGAAAGTTCAGTTCCAGTCTTGATGGTTTCCTCCTGCATCTGAGGCAAACAGTGTTCTGCCTCCTTTAATACTTCTTACAAATGGTCTTATAGGATAGATTCTGTTGTCTCTGGCTTCTTTCATTCAGCATGATGGTTTTGAGATACATCCATGTTCTTGTGTGTATTAGTAGATCCTTCACTATTTCTTACCAATATCATTGTATGAATATATTATAATTTTTTGTTCATTCTCCTTTTGGTGGACATCTGGGCTGTTTCCAGTTAGGGAATATTAAGAATCATGCCGTTAAAACAGTTGTGGACTTTAATTTCTTTCGGGTAGGTATCAAGAAGTGGAATCTCTGAGTCATGAGGTAGGTATGTATTTTTTTACTAAGGAATTGCCAGATAGTTCTCCAATGTAGTTCATTCCCACTTTATACTGTCACAAGTAATGTATGAGAGATCCAACTGTTCTATCTGCCTGCTAACAATTGTGTTATTAGCCTTGTTAATTTTAACAGTTCTAGTCAGTGTGAAATGGTATCTCTTCTTGTTTTAATTTGCATTTCCCTGTTGGCTAATAATGTTAAGCATTTCAGCTTGTGCTTATTGGTCATTGGTATGTCTTTCGTAGAGTCTGGTCAAGTCTTGTACCCAGTTTTTTATTGTGTTGTCTTTTTAATTATTGAGTTGTAGGAGCTTTTTAAATTTTCTGGATATAAGTTCTGTGTCTTTTATATATTGTAGATAAGTTCATCCAGTCTGTTACTTGACTTTCATTTTCTTAATGGTATCTTCTGAAGGGCAGGTGTTTTTTATTTTGATGAAGTCCAATTTATTTACATTTTTATTTTCTGATCTGTGCTTTGTGTGTCCTACCTAAGAGATCTTTGCCTGACCCAAAAATCACAAAGATATCCTCCTAAGTTTCTTCTAGAAGTTTTATGACTTTAAGTTTTACACTTAGGACTGTGGATTTAATTTTTGCATTTTGGGCTTTTCTAGTTTCAAATCCAACACAATAGCTTACAGGTTCATCAAAAGTTTGACTGGTATCCCCTAGTCTAAGCAAAGGCTATCCTTCTTGGGCCGGTTTGTTGCTCTGCCCACCTAACCTCCAACCTCAGTAACTGCTCTGAAGCCTGAAATCATCCTCTGGAGTTTGATTCTTTTAGATTCCTTTGAGTCTACAGCTCTTCAGTGTCTTAAGAGAAAGTTACGTGTTGGCTAGTTATCTGGCTAGTTCTCATAGTTGTAGCAGGAATAACATTTGTTCATGTTCTTCTATAGCCTAACCATAAGTGAAACTGTCACTCCCTCACTCTTAAATAAAAAATGACAGTCAGATTTATGAAGAAAACCAGTTACATAGGAGAGAAAAACATAATCATGAAAGACAAATAATACTAATAATTGATGTGAAACCATTGCAAAAATAGGTGATACGGGGGAGAGAAGAGTGCATTTAAACCCTCTTATCGGTATCCTTGATAACAGTAAAAGAGATAATCTATCCATAAAACAAATACAGAACAGTATAAAAAAGGAACAAGTAGAGAATAATAAATATCTCATGTAAACGAAGTATTATTTTTTAATTAATTAAAACATTGAAAAATAAAGTATAAATCTCCTAGGACACAGAAAAGAGAATATTTTGTAGAAATAAAAAGTCAAATATAGTAGATCAATACAGGAGTTCTTCATCCCATTATAGGGATCTCCAGAGATACCAGATAAATTTGGGGAGTGGGGTATTTATCAAAGAAATTTAAAAATATTATTCAAGGGAGCCAATAGGTTGAATTTATACATCAGGAGCTAAGTGACATAGATGGGAAGTAAACAAATGTTCCTGATGTACCAGCTTCCCTTTTCAAAATTCTAAGAACAAAAGGATCTTAAAAGCTTCTGGAAGGAGGAGGAAAGAAAAGCTCCTACAAAAAGAAATTATTTTTAAACTGGTATCAAACTTTTCATCAGCAACACTAAAGTAAAGAAGACAGTGGAACAGTTCCTTGTGTTTTCTGAGGAAAAACTATTTTGAGCCTAGAATTCAGTTCTAAGCCAAACTCTAAGTGAGAACAAGATAACAGCATTTTACAGCATCAAGATATCTAGACCGCTCATACACCGTTTCTGAATATATTCCTGCAAATTGAAAATGAAATTCAAGAAATAATTCTTAAAGACACCAAGACGTGGTGAAACTAATGAAAAGCCCCTCCAAAAAGTTGAAGATAACAGTTGTGCAGCAGGTCTAGAAAGTGCTTGGTCAAAATTGGAGAAGTCCAAGGACTCTAAGGATTATCTTCAAGGAGAAAAATGGAGCAGATTATCACCAATGGAGAGAGTTTTGCCAGTGAGCCAAGTAATGCAACGTGAAGAAAGCATGTGTCTTCTCTAAAAAAAAAGAGAGAGAGAGAGAGAAAAGACTATTAGAAACTGCACACTCAACAAAAACAACAACAAAAAACTATATGAGGAAACCATAGTCCATGTAAGAATCATAACAACGAAAAGAATCCATTTGACTTCTGTGGTTCAGGGGTTATGCCATTGAATCCAAAGAGAAATAAATGCCGTCTTAGTATACTACCTGGCTTTCCAATGAACAATTTATATAGTCATAATAAACTCCCTTTTCCAACCTATAAAGCAAACACACAAGCAAGTTAACCAAATGTTATAAACCTTGCAATGCAAGTAAAGGCAAGGTTAACAGGTAACGGTAGATTCAGAGTCACAGGAAGGAGAACTGAAGGAAAGATGAAGGCATGAATATGTCTAACAAAATGGGAAAATGAGGGTTTTTTTTCCCCTGAGGTTAATGAAAGAAGACAAAGGTTTAGATACATTACTTAAAGTTACAACTATAACCACAGAAGAATAAAATAAAGTTGGGAGAAGGAGGAATAAGCTAAATCTTTATATTTCATAGAGAGAATTAAAAGATAATATCCTAAAAAAATATAAATTATGAGAGAGTCATATAAGCCTCAGGAGGAGAGTTAGGGAGATCACTAGAGAATTAAGCACAGAGTCAGTTAAATATGGTTGGTTGCTTTGGGGAAGCCCTGGTGGGGAGAGTGAGGAAGTGAGCTATTGTGTTTCAACATGCTATTTTATTTTTTGCTCTGTACTTGTGTTCTTTGGAGGAAAACATTTAAAAGAAGGAATCCACCCTGACTTCCAGATAGATGCTACTGATCCTTAAGGACTCACTTTGTCAAAGTATAATATTCAAAAAGTATGAACGTGACTCTCATCCAAATATAAATGAAACGATGTCAAAGGTTTTATTCAACTCATTAATGGATGAGAACAATAGGAAGATAAAAAAGCTGGATCAAAGAGTATTTCAAGGAACAGTGTATCTGTGGTCCACCACAAAAGGTGTTTGGGAATGAATTTGAATTAGAGAAAAAACGGGTTAGCCTTACAGAGAAATCAAATTGTAACCCTGAAACGATCTTTTCCACAGGTCGTAAGTCTACGTGTTTAAACAAGTAGCTTCTCAAAATCTGAGCTCTCATGAACTAGTAAATAGCAAAGCCAGACAATGAATTCTCCTAGAGGGTTAAGTCATCCTTGGGTGAGCTTGGTGAAGAATGCCCAAGTCTAACTTGAAAAGTACACATTTCACTCTTTTGATTGCCAGGTTTCACATAGCTTTTGTTTGTAAAAAATCTCAGTTGTTATCTTATGAAAATTTCCCTGACCCTCTCAACATCTGATTTTTCTCTGCCTTATCTGTATTTCCGTAGCATACTTCTTTGACAGCAGTAACATCTTTTAAATTCGTAATTGTTAATTGCTTGCTTCCCTCCCCCACCAGAAAGCAAACTTCCCCTGCACAGGCCTGGTATTTAGTAAATTCTCAAGATATTTGTTGAATTAATGCTTTAACTTTAAAAAGTTATTGGCTGTCTTTATCACGCAGAGACAGGATAGAGATGAGAACACAGGAGGAGAAAGATTAGTGAATGAATGGCTAGAAGGGAAAAACTTAAATCTCCTACAAAATCTGTTGATGTGGCAATTTGTGAATTGTCCAATAAATATCTGGGAGAAATTCTGTCTTTTAATGCAGTTACATACAGATGTTAAAGGAAATACAATTCACATAAAAGTACTGTCAGGTTAAATGACTGACTGAAGCCTCATCCCTTTTATCTTCTTTCAGGAAGGTAACCTTTTATCTTAATGCCAAACATACTCCTGAATCAAACAAAAAGAAAGATTTCAGGGAGAAAATGCCCTCCTCCTTTTTATTTCCTAACTGTGTCCAGGAAATGGTGCCACTTTCACTTTCATAAAACCCACAATCATAACCTTTTTTCTTTTTTTTTTTTTTGCTGCTGCTAGAATGGCTGCTCTGCCACACAGATCATGTGCAAACACAACACCCAGAAACTGGGATGACTTTTGGCTTGTCCTGTTTCAAAGAATGTTAAAGTTTCTGTCTAGCCCCAAGAGTCTAAAAAGTTCTGTCCAATCAGGAGAGGAAGTTGAGTGGTCCTGGCAGCTGTTTGACGTCTGTATTTTTATCTGTCTTACCGGTATGTCTTGCCCCGCCCCCCCCCCAAATCAAAGGTTTTTATTTGAAGCAGCTTAAAGTTGACTCCTGTTGCTATAACTGGACCATGATCTTTCAAGTTAAACTCGGAGTGTACTCTAATAAACACACTGAATCATGTTCTGGGTGTTACTGTTCAGATGCCTTCTTGCATCATCTCAAATCAAGTCTTTCCACTTATCTCGGGATGCCAGAGCCTGTGATGGCTCCTCAGCAATCCTCTCCCAGTCTTGGTCAGTCGTGGTGATGGGCTGCTCACCTGTGGAGTTCTTGAAGCACAGGCCCTTTTAACTCCTCCCCATCTTGAGTTTGACCACTAGATGATTCTACACTGGAGGTCAAGTACTACAGTGTCTACAGGGGCTAGTGTAGGGGCCAGAAATAAGGTGGCATGACATGGTCGGGACCTTGAAGGCCTGGAGGTCCCATGCTCTGCCTGAAAGAGGCTAGCACTACTCAGCTCCAGCTGGTTCTTTTTGGATACTTAAATGAGCCTACGGCTTTCAAAGCTATCTTTCATGAGATGCTGGAAATGCAGATTTTTAGATGCACTGGCCTAATTTTCCGAATGGGCTATGGACTAAATGAGATGTGTTGGCAGGCTCCATTCACTTGGGAGCCAGTTTCCCACCTGAACCTAGGCCTTGAAAACAAGGGCCGTTTTAGCTTCCTAATTGGTCTCCCTGCAACCATCCCTGTTCTCTCATTTGTTCTCCACACTGCGGTTAGAGTGATATCTTAAAATGCAGACCTAATCACATCTTTTCTCTGTTAAAAACCCTTCAGTAGCTCCCTGTTAGAATCAGGCTAAAGACCAAAGTCTTTATTATGGTTTATGAGGATCTTCCCGGTCTTCAGAGTTACATCCCTGCCACCACACTTCCCCTCATTCTGTCTGTCCCCTCTGTCTGTGACTCTTTTTGTTTCCTCTAAGCCACCACAGTAGCAACTCCAGCCTTTGCCAATGCTAGCCCGCCATTTGGGACGCTTCTCTACCCTCCCTCCCGTATACTTGCTCCTCATTTAAGGAACTTTGGTACACCTGTCAAGGCTCAGCTTCTGCTATAAGAGATCTTCATTCACCCTCTCCACTGGGCTGGTTCCATCCCCTTGATATGCAGCCAACATGCCCTGATCCTCCTACCTCATCATGTACATCAAACCCTCAATTATAATAATTTCCTACCAGACTATAGTTTTCCTTAACAGACAGGATGATGTTTGTCTTGTTCGATGGTTTATCGTCAGCACAGTGTCACATACATAGTATACAGCTTCATGAATATGCATTGATTTGTCATTGAATTAACATTGCCTGTGGAAAGCGTGGAATATCGTGAGGATGTGGGATTTCATAACAGGAGAAACTGCGGCTTCCCCACGGTCATATTTAGGCTGGTGTTTTCTCAGTCTGAGTCTGTTAAAATCCCTGATTTTGAGAGAGAAGGCAGTTCCATGCAGGGACTTTGTTTTTTGTAATAACAAACTTGTTTTGCTTTCTGAAAGATAGGTCATTAATTATTCTCTCTTTGTCCTGAAAGGCTCTCACTGGTCTTTAGATTTCTTTTGTGACATAGTGAAGTACTGGAAAGACTCTTAAAAACTCAAATAGGTAGTCTAATTTTATGTAGCCCAGTGATTGTAAACTTCCATACCTCGAGGACTCTTGACATAACTGGAATAGAAAAATATGATGCCTCCAGTAGGTAAACATGTTTTGAAACGAAAAACATAAAACATTTCATTACTCTGCATTTAAACTAAGAATAGAGGAAAACGTAAACCATTTAGTAACACAGTAATATAAGTATATAAATATAATATAAGTATATAAATATGATATAATATAGGTCAAGCTACATCAAGGGCAGCCAATGGGAAGAAATGGTAAAGAGAAAGAAGGGGAGTCAGAGAGAGAGGCTGAGAGAGAGATAAAAGAAATTCCTTTGTCCTCTTTCCCGTCTCTTTCTCTCCATTAGTGACATAGATGATGAGGGGGTGAAGTACTGACAATTTCAAATATTGTTTACTGAGAACATCATGGAATAGAGAGGTGAGCTAAAAACAAGAGAGCCTAATGCACATGATAGTTCTTTCACATAATTCATGATTGTACTCATGAATCATTTAATCACATATCCATACAGTAGCCACTGGCCATGTGTGGCAATCAAACAGTTGAAATATATGAGACAAGTCCAAATGGAGATGTGCTATAGCTTAAAATACACGTAAGATTTTCAAGACTTAAAACTATGAATTTTCATAGTTTTAATGTTTGACATATCAGTTTAAAATATATTATTAAAACTAATTTTGCCTTTCTACACTTGAATGTGGCTGCTTGAAAATTTAAAATCTGTCTCACATTATATTTTTACTGGATATCACTGACTTAGATAATGGCTTGTGAGTGACTTGTAGAGGAAAGTGCAACCAATTTGCCCAGTTAATTCATATCCTTTTCAAAATTAGAAATTCTATGGATCTGCTTCTCCTCTTCTGCTTTTCACCAAAAATATGTGAGGAGATATCTCTTTCTCTCTGAGACAGTTAGAAACTGATGTTGGTGGGTTTTGGTTAGCAAGAGTAGGGGAAGGAAAATGGTATAATTTCCATTGTCCAAAGATGTTAAGCCTCACTTGGTATAAACACAAGTCAATTATGTCAGTTAATTTTTTCTAGGTGATCATAGCTAAGTGGCTGTATTGTCTTGTCCAAATGTTTTAAACTGTGTTCTGGTAGCCCTCCTTGAGTATACCTTTCTGTTTGGTCTGTGAGCTGAAATGTTTCAATCTTGCCACAAAGTCACATATAAATAATCTTGTAAAGGAACTGTCACAGTGAAGTGAACCAAAAATTAATTCTTTTCTTTTTGGCAAAAGCAGGACTTCAGTTTTCTTATTGACTATGTCTGGGAATCCAGGCTGTGATCAGGTTTTTTTATGTGGACCTTGGTTTTATATAACTCTTTTGAAACTGCATTTACATTTTCTTTTACTATCTCCATGAAGGAATGTAATTAGAAATCAAGTCGTCAAGAAAATAAGTAAACAGCATTGGCATTCTTTAATGATCTGAACTCTCCTGAAATTCTTCTCCTTATGGTATTGAATGTTTTATTTCCTTATGCTTCGTGGGATCTTTGCATCGAATAGACTGAGGGCAGACTGGTGAGTAACCTTGGCCTTGTCTTGGCTGATATTTTCAAGACCAGATCAACGGAGAGGCATTTGCGCATCTGGATGTCTGGATCAGAACCAAGACCAATTAAATCAATCTGAACTAAGTCCCATGCATCAATATTTTCTTAGCTCCTTGGAGTGATTCCAATGTGCACCCAAGTTTGAGAACTACTGCTTTTAAGATTATCTAGCCTCATTCTTTCAAACACTTGGGACATAGTAAAACACTTTTCACACATGAAATATTATGTGGAGCCTCCACAAAAGCTGCGTTGCTCCCTAAAGCAAGGCTGGGTCTGAAACCCACCCACTTGGCCTGCCCCTTGATCCCTACCCCTGAATGGGCTTCTGTGAAACCATGAAGCACTGATTGAAAGCCACTGATCTACTCTGAAATCCTCACTTTATGGGCTCATACCTGTGCAGTGACTTGGCCAAGGACACTTTCTTTTTCTTCTCCATTCTCTCTCTTCCACCACCACGCCTAGTTTCTTTCCTCCCAAAGAGGACTACAGCTAGTTTAGGAGCAGAAACATATTTCAAGCCTAATGTTTTGAATCAGAGTAGTTACCTTGCCTCTTCCCACCCTCTTCACCTTAGATCTCAAAGCCCTTGGCGGCAGAGAGGAGGACAGAACCCCCTAAGCACCAAGCATTGCTGGTGAACTGAATAAATAGTGCCTGCCAAATATATATGCTGCTATTTTTCATATGCATGCAGACGCCACTGTGATTAATGGAAAATAAATTCAAAGTGATAATGTACTCATACCAGCTTTTCGTCATTATGCATTTTATCAATCAATAATGGCAATATTAATAACTCTTATTGAGCATTTACTATGTGCCAGATGCCGCATTTAGGGCTTTATGTGAGTATTTTATTCAAGCATCCTAAGAACCCTAGAGGGCAAGGATTATAAATTACCTCCGTGTGAGAAACAAGAAGGCAAAGAGGTTAAGTAACTGGATCATTTTTATATCACTAAGGCCCTCTGACTCTAAAACTTGGCCCTTAACCGCTCAACATAGCTGCCTCTCAGCAGATAACCAATAGAAATAATTCTTTCAGCAATCACTTTTTCTTTTTAAAGCGATCTCCATTTTACGAGGGATGAACATCACTGTCCTGCAACGTGCTGCTCCTTATGCTGTTCCCTGGTTTCTGAGTGAGCTCTGACATGCCCCCAGCCTCCTACTAGTGGAGCGATTACAAATCCGGTGTCTGCTGGAGCGAGGTGGGGAATGCTAATGAGTGAAACTGGTCAGGCTTGCATTTGAAGCATTTAGGAAAGATCTGTATCATTGTCCTGTTTTTCTGAAACATGGTGATCACTGAGATGAGCGCCCCCTCCCCACTTTTTGTAGAAACGTAGCTATCAAAGTATTTCTCTGCTATTTAAAAACACACACAAAAATACCGTGAGCAAGGTGGTAAATGGCCGTATGCGTTAGACTTAGTGTCAGGGACACACTAGGGAGTGGTAGGTTCTGGGGTAGTCTGGAGTATGCATGTTCCCTCGAAATGGGGCAGCCAGTAATTTAGCTCTGAAAGATTGTGGGTGGTCCAGTGTTGCCAGGCTTTAGTGTTTTTTAGGAGAATCTGGAAAATTGGATATTTATGTGAAATATTCCAATTTTCCAAAGTTGACTTAAATGATATAAAAACATTGCAGAGGCCAAACAAATGATGTTTTCAATCTAGTTCTGGGTTTGGGGACTCCAGGTCACAATCTTTATTTTCAGTGGGGAGGAAATGAACAAAACCAACTAGTGGAAAGCAGGACAAACCTAGCAATGTTGTGAGCTAGGGCCGGAATCAAACACACACAGGTTTTGCTCCTGCTTCATTTCTGCAACTTCGAGTACATCAGCTTCTCACCTGTTCTGTGTCAGTGTCAGTGGGCAGCTGATGGAGTCAAGTGTCTCTCCCCGCTTAGCGGACTGAGTTGTGCTGTCTTGTGAAGTGACCGGGAGAGTTGAGGTGGCAGTGGGCTTCCTGCCAAGGCTCAGTTGCTCATTAACTTTAACTTGATGAACACTTCAGTATGCAGGAGACTGGCAGCTTTGCTGCAGAGGCAGCAGCCTCCAAGTTAAGAGGAAACAGAAGGTTGTGGATCATGTTTCTGCTTCCCGTGTTGGGAGGGCCTTCCAAAGAGCTGTCGAAATATCAGTTGACCTGCCAGAATTCTACCTGATTGGCCAAATGTCCATTGAACTTTTCCACATACCAGGATATTTCCTCTTTCTAGTTGTTTCCATTTACTTTCAGCATTCCAAGTAAGAATGACAGATTCCAGAAGAGATCTTAAAGATACTGTAATGCAACCCCTCTGTGTCGCAAATAGTGAATTGAGGCTAAGAGAGGAGAGAGAAGTTGCAAAGGGCACTGTGTAAAGTTACCCAGACTGGAACTGAGTCCACCTGACTCAGAGTTCGTATTTTCCAGGGATTCCCAAATCTGACCGAGAAGCAGAATACCATGAAGAGCATTAAAACCCTGCTGTGCAGCTCACTCCAGACCTACTGAGTTAGCATTCCAGGGGTGAGGACTAGGATGTGTATTTCTTCCAAGTCTCTGGATCACTCCAAGGCAGTCCTTCCATAGACAGGTAATTGGGAATCATTGACTTATACTTGTGACTCCACACCCAGGTGGGTCACAACTGAATTCTAGTGTAGACATTCTTGGTAGGACTCTTGATACTCACATTTCTCAGTAATATTTGATTCTGAGGCAGAATGGTTTACTTTTGCCTTGTGAGAAATATTCAAGAAAGTAGAAATTGTTATACGTTGTATAGAAATGGTTTGTTGTCATGAATCCCTGATACTTGACAAATTTTAGTTAAAGCATGCTCAAAGGTTTATTGCATTTGAGATTCTAAATGGTTATGTGAGCAACATTCCCAGGATCTTTCTCTAAGGCAAGAATAATGAAATATATCAAACTTACTAGAAAGCAGGTTTTTGACAAGATGCTTAACTTTAGCCACTGAGATCTTTAATATCTTCTCTGGCCATGAATGAGTAGCTGTCATCAACATAGCAATGGTAATTAAACAGTCAGTATGATTTACTGAGTCCTAATTATGTGCTGGAACTGGACTAAATGCTTTCACATACATTATCTCGTTTAGTCCTCACATGCACTATGAGGTGTATTATTTTCACTGTTTTACAAATGAGAAAACTAAGACTCAGATTGTAAAATTTGCCTGAGGAAACAACAGTTAAGAATCAGCAAAGCCAGGCGTTGAACTCAAAATCTGGCCCCTCAGACTTGTGCATAGGTCCACTGAGTTACTGTCCACTCCACTGCCTTTAGGAAGGCCTTCGGTCCCACCTCCTCAAAACTTTCATCCGTCACTATCCCTTACCTCCACTTGGCCGTGGACTCTACAAATACTGGAATATAGTGTTAAGTCAGGGGAAAATCATTTTTCCGCTAAGCATACGATGAGAAACATGAACTGTTGTCTGTAGTATATAAACAAGAGACTTTCTTCATTCTGTGTGTCTTGTGTTCATTGTGGGAGCAAAGCATTGTTCTGTAGATTTGTTGCATTAACATATTCATAACTTTGATATTTCGTGCTGCAACACAATGGATTTTGAAAGTGGAACTTTTTATTAAGGATATATTAAAAGGAACGATAATTAGTATAATAGTTAAGTGCTCTGACTAGGTCTTTTGGCTGTCTAACTTACTGTTTGATAGAAAATATGGTAGAATCAGTTTTTTGAGCACTTGAATTTGGGGATTTTGAAATAATGCGATATCAAAATATTTTCTGAATTTATTTTCAAATTTCGAAATAATGTGAATCACTTAAATTAATATTCTTGAAGAAGTGCATAATATCAAAATTGGTGATCTAGATGAATAGAAAGCTGTGTGTTTGTTATTTCGCCATCATGGTGCCAGTTTAACCAGTAAACCAAAAAAATCTTGCCATTACTTGTGAAGGTTAGCTATCAGTTATTTGAGTTCGAATTTCATGAATGCTCCAAGTAGGTATTTCTCTTTGGGCACTTCGTTGTTTATAGAACTTCTGAGGCTCCTCAGGTTTAGCCCTTAGCTTCGTATTGACGGAAAGGACTGTGCATTGGGTGCTGGAGGTTCAGATACTAAAGTTAGTGTTCTTTACTGAGTCACACTCTGGTCCACCATTTCCACATCTGTAGAACAAGGGTGTTGAATTTTATTGGACAGTCTCTGAGAATCATCCTTTCTCTAACCTTCTATGAGTCCCCACCAATCCTAGATACTGTTTGGCATCTCCCATTTGGGGAAAAAAAAAATGACTTTTTTTTCTGTGGAGTCAAATTGGCCAGAGAAAGAAACTTCCCTTATTTTTCCATTTTACAAATCAGGACACAAATGGCGTACTCACACTGAGAATGTAGGAGAGTCTAGAGAAACCCTGAATAGTGTCGTACTCTGGGCCTAGCAAAGGCAGGGAGCAACAACTAAAATTGCCTCTAGTCCTGAAGGAGCAAGGGGAGGGAGCTAGAGGAATAAGTAACCTAGCCCCAGGCTCCTCCTGCTCCCTGAGCTCCTACTAATGCCGCATATTGACCAAAGCCAACCAGAAGTGTTGAGGGCCAGGGATCCGTTGATAAAGTCCATACAGACAAGCCTCCCAGGGCACTGGACCCAACAGAGAAGGAAGAGTCTGCAAGGGCAAATGAAAGAAATCCATTACTCTATTTGTTTAATTGTTTATGAATTTATTTAGCAAACACTTAGAATCAGGAAGCTTGAAGGGATTTCACAAACCTAGACTCAGGACATTATCAAAATGACACAGTATACTAGAGTGATAGTAAGGACTAGAATTGAGATCTCCTAGCTCTGACTGCAAGTTTCAATCTGTGCTTTAACAGCTGTCATTGAATGTCACATCGTCTTTATTAAATACGTGGATGTGAGTGATGCATTTTGTTCCTTTAACCATTCTTCAAGATGGAACACTTCTCATCATGGTTTTGAGAAGCAGCGTGCTGTCTTCAAAAGACAATGGGATTTGGAGTTTCCATTCCAGTTCCACAACTTTCGTTAGTGTATGTGACCAGCAATTTGAGCCTCATTTCCACAATTACAGGAATGGTAATATCTGTCCTGCCTATTTCACAAGATTATTTGGAAGATCAAATAAAGTAATCAAAGAGCCTTATAACATGTCATGTGCTATCTAGATAAAAATTTATGGTTGCTCATCATCAGAATACAATCATAAGTAAAAGCTAGGAATCTTGTTCAAGACTCAAAATATGTGTTTCACTTTTTTTTTTGATGCTCTGAATGTCTAATGAGTAGTTGGAATCATTTCAACTTTAAATTTTAAAGAGATCAATTTTTAATTATCAGTTTTTTGAGATTAGGTTTCAGGCAAATGAAAAAAATTGAGCCACAAAAATCTAGAATTGCCAAGCACTACAAATATTATATGCTTTCTCTCCCAACTACCCATTAAAAATAAAACCTATCACTCCTTTTCCTTCAGAAGGAGTTTTATTTTTGTAGGTTGAAATAACCATTTTAGAGGGTATTTAAATACTGTTTATGAAATGTTTAATAGAAGTGATTACTTCTGTTAAATATAGATGGAATAAACATTGAATGAATAAAATTAATAAAATACAGATAGGTATCTAAAGGAAAGTAAAGTCACTAATAATCTCCCAACTCCAGAAAGAATCACTGTGTGTTTTCAAGTGTATAAAAATACTTCCCTTTTTCTTATAAAATGGGAATCCATTGTTGAAACATTTTCATTTAATATATTGTAAACATGTTTTCCATGTCATTAAATATTTTAACATAATTATAATGGCTATATGAGAATACCTTAATTTCTTTAACCAATCTCATGTTGCTAAACATGCACATTTTTGGAAAGAGTTTTGGACTATCAAGAAAAGGTAGCATTTTTCCTGTATTAAGTACTCACGGAAGACTAGGGTTTGAGAGACAATAGGAAATTGTATTGCTTTCACAAAGAAATGAGTTCTTCAGCAAATTAGTTTTCAGTAAATATTTGAGTCAATATGATTCACTGCATTACATCAATTTAGACATATTTTTAAATCTTTAAGTCAAATTTTTCACAAGTGCCTCACAATCAGATACAATAATTATATAAAGAATAAAACTATCTCAGAAAAGGAAATTTATCATCTTAAATAAGCTAAATTTCTAAAAGATTATAATATGAAACTGGAAGAAAATAAAATCTGTTTTTTATAGGGATGTATCAATGTACAGATAAAGATCTGTTCCAACATCAATCTTATATATACTAATTTGAAATTCTTAAATAATTGATCTATTTTTGCTATTAAAAATGATCTACTTGCTATATTTTATTCCTTCAATTCATTTACTGAAGTAATAAAGTAAAAATGCCACAGAATTACATTTATTTGAAAATATTCTTTATAGTCTTAAAGATATTTCTATAATAATCACAACTATAACAAATTAAATCCAATTATTGTTGCATTCAGTTTATGCCAGAGGCTATCTCTTAACTATATGTGCTTTCTTTAACTATATTTCCTAAGATAAAGTATTTTTATTTTAAGATCCTGTGGGAGAAATACATGAGCATTCTTGGTTTCAACATTTAGCCTTAAGTAGCATTTATGCCCTTAGTCTTTTGCTAACATTATGTTTGACTTAAGTTTACTATTTCTTTGCCTCTTCCTCATTTGCACCTATCCTCACCTAAAAAATATTAGCATATCATTTGAAGCCACCTTACTTGATATTTTCTAAATCTTTCCTTCCAGCTTGTCTCTCCTATTCTTTTTTTTTTTTTTTTGCAGGGAAAGGTTGGTCCTGAGATAACATCTGTTGCCAATCTCCCTTTTTTTATCCTCCCCAAAGCCCCAGTGCATAGCTGTGTATCCTAGTTGTAAGTCCTTCTAGTTCTTCTACATGAGCCACCACCACACATGGCAACTGACAGACAGGTGGTGGGGGTTCCATGACTGGGAAATGAACCAGGGCTGCAGGAGCAGGAGTGCCGAACTTTAACCACTAGATCATCAGGGCTGGCTCTTGTCTCTCCTATTCTTTCCTCTTCTCTCATTTCTTCTCTTAGATCAAAGGTCAGCAAACTTTTCTCTAAAAAGCCAGATAGTTAAATATTTTAGGTTTTCTAGACCATAAGCTTTCTGTTCGTATGAGAGAACAGCGATAGACAATGTGTGAACGAATGGATGTGGCTATGTTCCGATAAAACTTTATTTGCAAAGAAAGATAGCATATAGGATTTACCCTTGGGCCTTGTCTTAGATGTTGGCATAATACGTATCTTTACCCTATGTATTTTTATTTCTGAATGTCAATCTCTGTCTTTCTAGATGTCTACTATGAATATTTTTGATATTAAAGGGATAAGTGCCCAAACTTATCAAAGATTGGGAGTTTCTGTTTTATCCTGAAGATACCCTGTTGTCTATTTTACCACAAGGAGGAGGGAAAAGCTCATAAGAAGGTTGGAGAATAATAAAAGCTTTATTTCTACTTCTAATTCTGTAGTGAATATCCACTTTTGTATCACTGAGGGATGTTCTCTTTGTTAAGTTAGTTGATGAATTATTCAAATTGCGCTCAACCAAACAGCTAGATAATAATTATAGCACACATCCAGTGCTTACTCTTTTTTAGGCACAGTACTAGGGACTGTATGTTTGCATTCAAAGGAGATCCCAGAGGAATGTGCTCTTGTCTCTGTTTTATGGATGAGGAGACCGAAAGCTTCAGTCAATTGCCCAAGGGCACAAAGCTGGTAAATTGCAGAAATAGTACTAAGACTGGCTGTCTTGGACATCAAAACCCATGCTCTTCTATGTTAACTTCTTAGCTACTGCTTCTACTTCCCTGTGGTACTGTGAAAGGAGGAATGAGTGATACTGTAGAGGTGGGGAAGCTACTCTGTTTGTAGTATAGACATGAACACTTGCCTCTTCTCTTTCCTGGATGGCCTTAATTTTGAATCATAATTGTGTGTTTTTAGCCCTTAGGCAAAAGATTTTCATGAAGTTTGAATTTCTTAATGTTTCTGAATATGGCAACTACCTAATTCTTAAGCCACAGAGTCGGATGTATGAAGATGTAACTTTCTTGGTCTATGGCTTTAATTCCTATGTCAGCCTCCCAAACTAGTCCTGCTTGCTAAATTCAGACAAATTTAGCCATTTGTTGTTAATTTCAGGTCAGCTTTGGATATTTTCTCCTCATCTATTCCTTCCTGGAGTTAATGTTAAGTACCAGGTGCCTTAGCCCAGATTCTCTAGGAAACAAAGTGTATGACAAAGCATACATGTTCATGATTAGACCAGTGTGCGGTCCCAGGGTGATGAGAGTGAGGGGAAAACAAGTGAGCCAAGGAAGGAAGGAAGCAAATTGGTTGTAAGGTTATAGAACTGGCTGCAGTTTGACAAATAGACACAGATGGCTCCCTCCCATTGGTCAAAGCTTTGTCTACCCTTCTAGGTTTTGTCAAACAGACTCTCTTGGCAACTGGAAGGGAAGCTGGATCCCAAATCCCATGAGCAGTGTTTCACTTGAGTCTGGAAGGGAAGAGGCAGAGTTTCTGGGATCTGATGGCGTTAGGCTTGGGAGCCAGAGATACTGAGCTTCCTTTAATGTGGCTGTGATGGAGGCTGTGCTGCAGCCCAGCCCTCATGTTGGAGGGGGTGAGGTGAGATGTTAATAGGTAAGACCATGATGGTTGTGGACACAGCTCTCCATTGTGTAAATGGCTGATGGCCAGGAGGGCAGGTAGGGCCAAGTAAATCTGAAGAAGAGCGTAAACCAGGTCCAAGAAGCAGGACTTTCCATGTATCTTAGCATTTGCAGGGAAGTGGCCAAACTCTGTTTTAGATTTGACTACTTTTCTTAATTCTGGTTTATTCTGCTGAGATGTACAATCATTCTTTCAAATCCTATCATGGTCTCTGAAGAAATGGTACATGTTACCCTTTACCATTCTCCCTGCATTTTGACCTTGAGGATTCTTTGGACTTCCAGATTATTCTCTCAACTGATGCCTCTTACCTGCGCGGGGGATGGGAACGTTTTACTGTTTCCCCAAGTTGCTTTGCGCCTATGGGAGGTGATTCATATGCACAGCCACACACTGGTGTGGGGCATATCTAAACACTCTGCCTCCCTAATTCCATGGGGATATGGACCACAATTGTCCTCTCCTCTAAAATCCTCAAAACTAAATTAGATTCTATAATCTCCACACATCTGGGGTCTGGGGGAGGAGGCAAGGCAGGAGTTTATTAGCACATCAACATTTAATTGTTTTGATTTTTTAAATCAAACTTCTCTCCTTCTCTTCAGCTAAGAGATGCATTTTTTCTAGGTTTGTTGGTGGGAATTGGGGTAGGAATGTAGCTAGGCCTCTTTCTAAATTTTCCTGTTATAAGATAGATTTCAGAGACTTTTAAACTTAACAGACAAACATTTTAATGTGTCTTTTCTCTCTCAATGATTGTGATATACTTTCTCCCATTTGGAGAATGCTGAATTCCACTTTCCTGAATGAGGGATGATGAGAAAATACTAAGGTAATTGGAGTTTAGGGCAATAATAAATGGTTAAATATGCATATCATCTCCCCACTTGTGTATGCAAATTGAGGAGTGAGGCATGTGGGAGTGAAATCCTCTCTTGACAACCAGGTCATGGCTGATCCCTCTATAGGAACCCATAGTCCCCCAGGAGGAATGGACTAGCGTGGCAGTGACTTTGACTACCTCTGTCTCAAGGTCCATAACAAACACTGTCATTAACCACACAAAATTCCCTCCACAGGGAGATATGGTCAGTCCTCATCCTTGCTTACTATGCTTTCCCCACCAGCATATAAGGCCTGTTGGGTCTGGGGCACACTATGGTGCTAGGATAATGGCTTTTTTTTTTTTTTCATTTCTTACCTCAGGTACTGTATTCCATTGGTTCTTTATGCTGAAATTTACTCCCCTAGCACAAAGCCATGACCAGGCATCACTCAACAGGCTCTCAGAAATAAGCATGAGCTGATTTCTGGGTTTGGAATCTACCATCTCTGTTATCCAAATAACTCATTTACATTTTTTGCACGTCTGAACTTTGCCTGCCTTGGAGAATAGCAGGGAAGGAAAGCTAATAGAATGCGATAAAATGGCTAAAATGAGTCTATTTACAGTCTTGCAGCTTGTAGAGCTGAGAATTTAAATATAGCCCCATAGTCACTCATAAACGTAAAGGTATGTGTGTTTGGGCAGAGAATGGGAGCTGAGGGTCATTTTTGGATTTGAGGTTCCATTTTCCTGTTGGAATAAATATTGAAGCTTAGGTTGACTGCACTGAAAATTCTATCCATTGTTGGACTGGCTTATTATTCTCCTTTTGTTGGATTTTTAATCCACAGGATGTGAATGTCTGTTTTTTTTTTTTTCCCCCTCTTTCTTTCTCTTCTCTATGCCTTTTCAGAATTGTTCGCCACTCCCGCCCTTCTAGCTCCCTTCATGAAATGGCACTGAACCCTGGTGTCAGCATCATTGTTTTACAATGAGGGAGCCCACATTTCTGACTGCTTCCACCCTGCTCCTGCCTATGCTGGAAATACCAAAAGAATGGCAGACATGGAAATGCCTCCCATTTATATTCATTTGGTATTTTATTCTGTACCGAATATGAATGATCTTGAATTTTATTTCCAAGTCAATATTGAACTCAAATGTCAGTCATTGTAGAGGGTACATTTTAAGTAAGCATTGCCTTGCTGGTCTTTTCAATATCAAATCAAAACACATTGGTATATGCAGGTACACATTGTGCATAAGTCAGCGTGCTAGGCTTTGCAAATGACACGGAACTAGATAATACAGCTCTCAGCTCTCCAAAGTCTCATAAACTATTTGAAGAGGCAAGACATGTCCAACTGTCTTCATAAATTCATAAATAACTCAGATTGTAACGACTGATAAATTCCTCAGTTTTGTCCCCTGGAAAATTGACACGATAATGTTTTCTATTTCTTAGAGTTATGCCAATTAAATGAATTAAAATATGTGAGGACATTTGATCAGGGCATTGTGATCAGGGCCTAAAATTTAGTGATTGCTCAATATATTTTATATGTGTGTGTGTGTATATATATATATATATATATATATATATAGAACGTGCATACATGTGTTTACATATATAAACATATGTAGAAAATGTATTTGTATAATTGTAAATGTAAATTTTATAATTTGTATAATTGTAATGCGTGTATATGTGTGTGTGTTTGTATACATATATTTATAATTCAGGAGACCGCACTAGACAGTATACACTTGAGTCAAATTGTAATGATAGCAAGAACTCCAGGAGTTCAAGAAGGAAGGAGACTTTAAGGCTGCACTCTTGTAAGTTTCATGGAGGTAATAGGAATTTAGTTGGGCCATTAAGAATGGCTTGCAAAAAGGAGGGGCAGAAAAAAAGACTAGTCAGTGGACATTCGAAGCGGTAGCACAACATCCCTTTATGTTCTCTCTGCTTTTTAATCTTGTTTCTCAACATTGTGTGAAATAAAAACTCTTTATAAAAAAAGACTAAGATAGAATCTCTTTCAGAGATACCCAGCTTAGCAAAATATTGTTCCGCCTATATCCTCTAAGAAAGGTAGCTGAATCCCATTTTAGCACTTTTTTTTTACTTGACTTTAGGACTTTTTCTGTTGCCATAAATGCAAGATGATGGAGCCCAGATGCTTCCATCTATATAACACACTGCCTGGAAATTTGTTGATTTTTCTGGTTGAATACCCAAGCCTACAGGTGGATTAACTTGTAAGAGTGCCCCAAACCTGGATCATATTGACAGTTGCCTTTGACTTTTGTATACAAGTTTTAGACATCTTTCAAATATTGCCCTCTAGGGATAAAGTCTTCAAACTGTTTGAAAGTTGCAGATTGGCTATTTTAGGAAGAAATGCCATTACTGACTGCTTTTGGGTCTTTCATATCTCGTGATTGTGAAAATTTATTATAGATATTTTTCAAAAGAAGAAAAAAAAATCTTAGTCGTTTCTGAAGAATTTTAGACCAACACATTTTCCAAAGATTTTCTTGGAGATTTTAGGAAATAGCAAAAACATTTTTGAGGGAGATGCTTAAAATATGACGTGGCAATATTTTTGTTCTTCCTTGATTTAGCTTTGTGTGAAAAATCTTCCTCTAGTAATCTGCCCTTGGTAGTTTCTTAATCTCTGAGATTCTAGCTTCTCTTTCTCTTCCTGTGTCTATTATTTGTATTGCCTTTTCGGAATTATCAGAGGGCTCTGGAATTTAATTAGAGTTTTCTTATTACTTGCACTTTATTTCCATTAATATGTCAGTGAAGTACATCACTTGAATGTATCTTAAAAAAATAATACTAATTGTTCCTTTATAGGGACATAATATAGACCAATTAGGAGGGACCGCAGTACCTACAACTTCCGGGGTGTGTTGATGAAGCTGAGTTCATCCATAGCCACCTAAGAGCAGAATTCTGTCATATTCATTTTTCAAACTGAACAAAGAACTATGCCCAACATGTCTACTGACTTAGGAAATAAAACCTATGTGAAGTCTAGGGGAAGAACTTTTAGACAACTTTGGACTTTCTCTGCACTTAGTGCTAACCATACGTTGTTCAAATTCTTTCCCCTGAAAAATGACCTTAGTCACACCCACAAAACAGTATTCTTCATTATCCATCTCCCTAATTTGTAAACAGTTCTCAGACCTGCACCGTGAAGACAATTCCACCCCACAGTGATCCAGCAGTTTTAAAGCTTTTCTCTACTAGGTGCTCTCTCTCTCCCTGCTTCTCTATTTTGACTTTTTTTCACTTCCTTTTCCACTGTCCTCTGATTTTTCCTTCCCTCATTCTCAGGCCCACCTCTTTGTCCAATTCAGTGTCTCCATAGACACCTGGCTCTAAAAGAACCCACACTCCTCACCTCAACACTCCAGCCACCCTCTCTGGCTTGTTTCCTCTCAGCTCTCATGTTCAGATTCATTTCAGACGATCCTTCTCTGACTTCTCTTCCCAACTGGCAATCCATGTTTGCTCCCCAGTTACTCTCTCATGGTGTTTAGTATTCTTATAGTGCCCAGTAATTTTCCCTTCCCAGCACTTACTGAAATTTGTAATTATGTGTTTCTTATTTGTTTAATGTTATTATCCTACACTAGATTTCAAGCTTCTTGAAGGAAGAGCCATCTGTTTTCTCCTGTTATACTCCCCAGCAGCTGCACAGGGCTTTCCACATGGTAGCTTCTCATAGATCTTTGTTAGATACATGGATGGCTGGATGGATGGATGCATGGATGGATGGATGGATGCATGGATGGATGAATGGATGGATGGATGGATGGATGGGTGGATTTGTGGATGCATGTGTAGAGGAGGGAAACTTTTCCCTTCTCCTCCTGTAGGTTTTTTGGTCTAATAATTAAATCGACATAAGACAGATTAACAGGAGAAAAAAGATTTAATTTTGTACCTATGGGAGCTCATAAAAATATGAGATTCAAAGAAATGACCAAAGCAGGCAGCTTTTTTTTCTTTTTTTTTGGTGAGGAAGATCAGCCCTGAGCTAACATCCGTTGCTAATCCTCTTTGCTGAGGAAGACTGGCCCTGGGCTAACATCCGTGCCCATCTTCCTCCACTTTATATGGGACGCCGCCGCTGCATGGCTGACGGGCGGTGCGTCGGCGGGCGCCCGGGATCCGAACCAGCGAACGCCGGGCTGCCAAGCGGGGACTAAACCGCTGCGCCACCGGGCTGGCCCCCTAAAGCAGGCAGCTTTTATACCTTTTAGACCAAGAAACAAATTTGTGAAGAATTGACAAGACAAAGGCGTTTGGGGTTGGGGTGGTAAGTTAGTAAAAAAGTAAAAAGTTTTGTTTATACACCTTCTTAGCCCTGAATTTTCTATCTCTGATGATGAGGATGTCTCTCTTTATCCTAGTAGAGGGAGGATACCTTTCACATGGGAGAGTTATTTCCTGCTTTCAGAGGGACAAGGGAAGGTCAGAGTATCCTTCTTGCAATGGCTGTTTCTTGAATAACTTTAATTCAAAATAATCAGTATCCAAAATGGCATATTTTGGGACAGTCTGCCCTGAACCCTATTACATGGATGAATGGGTGGATGCTTGTAGACAGAGGATGGATGGATGGATCATGGATGATTCGTCTTGGTTGATTTCAGGAAGACAGTATGGGGGTGTACTTGTCGCAGTGCATGGGCTTGATTACCAGCTCTATTTCTTAGCTGTGTGACCTTGAGCAAGTAGCTTAGGCTCTCTGTGTCTCAGAGAAATGGAAAAAATATACATGATATGATGATTTTGAGAAACAAATGAAATCCTCCATATATAGCATTTAACAAAGTGCGTAGCACATAGTAAATTATCAAATGGTAACTAAGATAAAATTAAACCATTTTTCCTGACAGTCTGGTTAGAACAAGTAAATACTCTTTAGAATTAGACTAATGTAGGGCAATATTATTATTTCAATTAGCAAAAGGTTTTTTCGGAGGATTAGACTGAGCAAATTAGAATATTAACTCCATGAGTGAATGTAGAATTTAACTTCCTTTCTCTGTTGTGTCACCACCCTGAAAGAATACATAGTTCCAATAAAAACCTGAACTGTTGCCTTTCTAAAACTTTGTTCCATGACAAGTGAAGTAACGCCATGCCCCCTAAGCGGCTCACAACACACTTGTTTTACTTTTTAAACTGAGAGAAAACCAGTACATCTTGTGTGTGCTATTAAGAAAAAAATCCATTTGATTTCATTTGTTCAGTCTAATAATCCTCGTAGAGTGCTTCACTCTCCCCATTTGACAGATAAGAAAACCAGGCCTGGATTGATTTAGTGAACTGCCGATCCAATGTAACAGAGATTTATTGAACACCTGTTCTGTGCCAGGTGCTCTGGGAGATAGAGGAGAAAGGGTGGGGCTGTGCTCTCAAGGAGTCTGGGTTCAGCAGGAAGAAATAGACATGTGCAATCAGCAGTCACTGGGCTGCTGACCAGGAGCCTTTCCCACCCACCCCCTGCATGTCCTGGAGGTGATGAGTGTGTTTATGGAGGAAGTGAGGCTAAGGGCTTCGGCCCTTATAAATAGGAATCAAAATGTCTGACGTGAGAAACATCTGATCTGGAGGCCTAATAAAGAACTTCCCAAGCATGACAACAATTCCTAAAACGCCGAGGCTTTCCCACTTTCTCACTGTCAAAACATTAAAACTAATTGCCCCCGGGATCCTTGATTATCTGCAACCCAGCTGCTGCTTTGACCACTTGAAAAATGAACAGGCCTCCCCGAAGGAGGTTTATTTACAGGAAACCGCGGAATTATTGCTGAGTAGTCACTGGCCTACTTACTGCACGCGGTTAGGCCTCCTCTTGGGCCCCTCGCACTCTGGGATCCTGGGAGAGTTTCTGGCAGTCGTCTTGTCCCGTTTCCTCCTTTACATAACCGCATATTTGGTACACTTTTGTTCTTCCTCAGGGTGGAAAGACAATAATTTCACTATATGAGATTCTGCAAATCATTTAAACTCACTGAACTTAATTTCCTCACCTGTATGATGGAAATAACTGCAATCTTAAAACCTATCTCAAAGGGCTGTTGACAGTGAATCAAAAACAGAGTATCTACTTTTCTCCCCCCCCTCTTTCAGTTTATATGCTGGTTGGAAGGGAATGACGTATAAACAAACAAATGACTATATAAGATGTCAGGTCATGAGAAGTGCTATGAAGAAAAATGAAGCAGAGGCTGGAGAGAATGGGGGTGGGCTGCTATTTTAGATGAGGTGAACAGAGGGTCACCCCAAGACAGCGATGTATCAGCACGTGAGTTCTGGATGGAAATGTTCAAAGTGAACTAAATAGCATAGTAGCATATTCAAAGGCCCTGAGGTGGGAGTGTGTTTGCTTCGTTGGAAGAATAAGAAGGTAGCCAGTGTGGCTGGAGCTGAGTGAGCAAGGGGAAGATGGTAATTAGTCAAGGGAGGCTGGAAGAAGGGGGTTTCAGACCCTAAAGAGCCTTGTAGAATTGTGGTTTTTATTCTATGTTAAGTGGAGGGCCATGGAGGGCTCTGAGTAGTGGTGTGACATGATCTTATCGACACTTTAAAAGATTCACTCTGCCTGCTGGGTGGGGAGTGTACGGTGAGGAGGCAGATTGGAATCAGGGAGAGCAGTTCACATGTGTGTGATGGGTATGCTGTTTCTGAGATATTAAACTCAGTATAGTCTGATGGGAATCCAGAATTTCCAAAGGTCTCAGAGAGCTGACAGTGAATACAGGTGTTTCCTGGTAAGCTCCCCACGGGTGGATGACCAGGTTTGCAGTCAGGCCCTGGAGAATCAGTACAAGCAGGGCTGAAGCGGGGTAGAGTCACAAAGCTGGAGCCACCAGCTTTGAGTCTGTTAATGAAAAGCCCATAAATGACACCATTATAGATGCTGCGGATCCAACAAGACCATGAGAGGCAACACCCTCTCTGCCATGACGTCAGGTAGGGGTTCTTTTGGAGCCGATCCACAAGTGAGGAAAATCTCTGAAATGTGGTATAATTGCTTAAAGAAAACTAACTTTCAAACCAGAAGAAAGACTTATTTCTCTTGCAAAACCAAAATGTATCATTCTTGGGGGAGTGGGACTGGAAACAGGATGAGATCAATTGTGGAAAATAAAGAGCAGGATTTTCTTTTGCCCGCCTGACTTGGGGCGAGTACATTTTGACCCTGACAGATAGCAAAAGCCTTTGGCAGAGTGTCTGGGCATAGTAAGCACTCAGTAAATGTTATTACTTTGGTTCACGCGACAGGAATGGCAGAATGGAATGGCAGGGAGATGACATCACTAATCAACTCTTCTCCAGGGAGCCAGTGCTTTTGTGATAGTCAGAACTTCCAGAATTAGGTCTTCTCAGTGTCTTCTCCCTCCACCTTCTGACAATCAAGTGGTGAGGGAAAGCCTATTTGTGGTCTTTCTTGTTCCTCTGTAGGCACGATGCAGTGCCAGGTAAAATAATTTAGGAGGAGGGGCAATGGAGGATCAGTCACATCAGGAAAGTCATCTGTTGACGCAAGCAGAGACCATCACCCTGTTATCCCCCTGACCTGGCTAAGCTCCAGGCTGTAATCACATTCCCTCTCCCCATAAATCCCCATGTGGCTTTTGCAGGAGAAGAAATTGCTGCTTTTCCATAGTTCTCCATGAGTGCTTTCTCTTTGCAGGGTTTAGAATTAGTACTTGGAAGAATGTGGACATTTATAACATGTTGCCAGATACCATCCATTAAGTCCACTCTGAGGTCATTTCCAAGCTGGGGAATAACTTTCTACTCCCTCTGAATGAGTGGCCTGTCTTAGGATTTGATTTCTATGGGTAGGATTTCTTTTTTTTTCAATTTACAGGTTATGTCTTTGTGGCTTGAGCATTAGCAACAGAAATGTGTAATTCCCCAAGGAGGAAAATAGGATACCAAAGCGTGTTTACCAAAGGTGCCCATTTCTGCTATTTTTCACTTGATACTTCAAGATTTAACTTAAAAACAAAACACAGAGCATGACATCTGTGCCTTGCTAAGTGCGTCCTTGAAGACCTAATGGCATGTCAATTTCAGTCGCTGGTGGGTTGGTTCATGGAAGCCTGTGGCACCCACGGTAATGAATGACGTGGATCCATCCAAAAATGTTCTCGGCTTACCTGTGAGTCCCTTGATTTTGATCAATAGAGCTGAATAGCTACAGTCTTAATTAGATTAAGATAAAGTCTATGGCATCCTGGATTGAATCCCAGAACAGAAGGAGGAGGGTAGCAGACAAATCGGAGACATCTAAATTCTGCAGGTAATGGTAATATTTCAGTTAGAAATTATTGTACCAATGTTAATTTCTTTTGTTGAATGTAACATAGTTGTGTAAGACGTTAGCATTAGGGGAAGCTGAGTGACAGACAGACAGTAGCACACTGCATTATCTCTGGAACTCTACTGTAAACCCAAACTGATTTCAAAATAAAAAGTGAAATAAAAATGAGTGAAAAAAGAGGGAAATGGTTTGGGAATCTTTCTTGTCCCTTTCAAGTCCAGCCCCAGAGGCAGTGTCCCAGTGGACGCACAGTGCAACGTGAGGCATCTATGGGAGAGTAATGATGATGGAAAGTGCTAGAAGTTATTAAGCCCAAGCCATAAGCAGTCAGTAACCCTCTGAGGTAGGCACCATTTGATCTGTGCAGTATGGGTGAGGAAACTAAGGCTTAGAGCAGGGAAAAAGAACTCCACCAGAATCAACAGTTAGTCATAGTGGACTCAGAATTGGCGCCCCCGCTCCTGGGTGCACACGGCTGCTCTCAGCAAGGTGGTTGGGATGCCTTTGTTTCAGTCACAGCCCTGCTGTTTATTAACCGTGATCTTGGCAGACTCCTAAACTTCTCTAATTCTCCATTTCCTCATTTATAAAATAAGAAGATTGGGTTTGATGACCCATAAGGCTTCTCCCAGCTCTGAAATCCTCTGACTTGCTGACCTACATATAAAGTACTTTTTAGTTGAAATGTTACTATTCAACTTTTCTATCCAGCGGAATCCTTTCAAGACTTACAGAAAATAACCTTTTGATCTGAAGGAGGCTTATGTGACATTTGGGTTCTCATCCACGTTCATTTCTTCCTCTGAATAACCCTGCCAGCTCCTTATTTCTGACTACACATTTACCACTGCCAGGAAGCGTGAGCGCTTGTAAGAGAAATATTTCATAAATAATTTAATACACATTTTTCAACAGTGATTTCTAACATGTATTTGTATATACTTATTTTTTTATCTGAATACATATTATTGGCAGTACAGGAATGAGGAGAAATTGACAGCAATAGGCTATTCTGAAAGTAGTTACACATCATGGGTTGGTTTGTAAATCACTATTACCTTACTAAATTTTGTATAAATGGATCAGAAAAAGACTTTTTAATCCTTGGGTTAATATGAATTTGATCTTGTTTGAGTCCAGATATCACTTTAATAACCCATTAGCTATTTTAAAAATCTCTGACATAGGCAAATTAATATAAAGCAAAATACAATAGTCTAGTAATAAAAATTGAAATTTCTGAATCCTGGAAGAAATTGGGCTGATGTGAATACATTTTTTAAATTTCAATACTGCTTGATTACAACCCACCTTATTATATAAAACCAAAATAAAAGGACAAAAAAAGAATCATGAGCACTTGCTAAAAAGATCATTTCCTGGTATGCAGTGTAAAATTATTTTTAGATAGTTTTTACTAACCTTCTTTGCAAGAGCTTGATGATCGCTATAGTGCTTCAATGCATTGGTGTGCACAAAAATACCCAAATACCCAAATTAATGTTATTTCTATTCTTGACAAAAATAAACAAAAGAAGCAAATAAGCAGTTATTCAACTGAAAGGAATGAAATTGAAAGGGAAAATAATTGTCATTTTGCTAAATGCTGTTATATCCAGGAAAAAGAGGGTGAAAAAGCTAAGTACATAAGCATTTACACTTGTTTCAATACACAGATTAAACTGATGTCTTTATACATTATTGCTTTCATGCATAGAATCATTTTTGATTCCCCCATTCTAACGCCCTTTTAACTAATTCTGATGCAGGAAATCTTAGTAAAATCCTAAAATTCCCCATGCCACGTTAAACATCTAAATTTATTTCCTTTTCTTTAGAATAATGAAGTAATAACTTCTTTTATAGTTAACTTGACCTTTAATCATTATCCCTTTGATAGTAAATTTTGTAAAACACTGCGTCTGTACTTTTTTAATGATGATCAATCATATGGAAAATTAAGTTCTTTTGTATTGTACCTGCAGTTACTAGTTATGTGACTTTACAAAGTCAGGAAACCTTGTTGAGTCCCAGTTTTCTTATGCATACAAGGAGCCTAATTATTCTTGCTGAATTTACATCAGGGGCTTAATGGATCTGAAAGCCCATTGTCAAGTATACAGAGCTGTATTCTGGGCAGTTAAAACAGTTCCTCCGTTCAGTATTCGTTGAGTGCTTACTGTGTGCTGGTCACTGAGTTCATGGTGCAGCAGTGAGCAAACCAAAAAAAAAAAAAAGAAAAGAATTACCCGTACTCATGAGGTTGACATTCTAATTAGAGGAGACAATGAATGGGAAATCAAATAAGATACTTGCAGATAGAGATAAGAACTATGAAATGAATTGTAGAAGGTAATGCGTTGGCAGAGGGGAGGGGCCTACTTGAGATAAATGATTGCAGAAGCCTCTTTGAGAAGGTGACCTTTGGGTTAAGAGCCAGCAGTAAGGGAATCTAAGGAAAAGGCATTGCAGTGGACGGAGAAGCTAAATTTAAGGAACAAACAGTAGGTCATGCAACTGGAGCTTGGTGGAGTAGGAGGAAGAGATACAAGATGGAGCAAGAGATATAGGCAGGGGCCAGATCATACTGGGCCATCTACGCCTTGCTGTTCTGGAGTCCTGAATAAGCTTTGTGATTGTTTTAAGAATTGAAGTTATTCCATAAAAGTTCCCAAGAGCAAAGTACAGAGAAGATAATCATATGAGGCAGTTGGCTCTCTTGGTTTATTCAAGAATTATTTTCTATTAACGCTTTCTTTCACAATAGTCGCAAAACTAGTCCGAGTCTGCAGATGAGAGCAGAATATTCCCAGATAAACATTTGGCCTCTTCCTAAATTCCTCCTTCATAACTCATAGTTAATTGATCTCAATCATTCTTTCTACCTCCTAAATATGTTTCTTCTATCTCATTGTCTTTCTTCCCACTGCCAGTATTTTGGTTCAGGCCATCATGATTTCTCTCCTGGACGAATACAACAGACTCCAAAGTTGCTCTTTGCAATCTGTCTTCCAAATAGCTTCTGAAAGTGCTTAGTTCTAGAATCCAATGTGATCATGCCATTGTCTTCTCCTTTCCTCCATGCCCGCCACACCCCCACCTGCTTAAAACCCTTCTGTGATTTCCCATCACTATTGGAAGTCCAAATGTCTTTGTTTGGGACGTGAGGTGTTTCCTTTGTTTCTTCGTTCATCTTCAGACTCATCACTGGTGATCCCCAGATGTTTCATATAGGATCTTTATGTGCTTCCCTAACAGCATACTACACCCTTTCCATCCACTCTCACACTTCTGCACATTTCATTCTTCTACCTAGACTGCTCTGTAAATAAATGTCCATTTACCTCTCAATACTCTGTTCCTCTGTGTTTCTATAACATCAAGGATCTAATATGATAACAATCAAAATAGTCTTGTTGTTTGGTTAACTTTTTGTTTTGCCAAATAAAAATCACAATCCTCTCAAGATCAGGGACCATGTCCTACTTGTCTTTGTAGCTGTAGTACCTGGCACAGTCTGTCACAAAACAAGTTGTTAAAAACTTCTTGGTGATGGGATGCATCTTAGACCATGCTATGACATCTTTGGCTTTGGCTGGGTTATAGAACTAAATTTTAAAAGTATGCAAGCACCTGTTCTGTGCATTGCTCTCTGTTTTATAACCCATTCTGCTTTTGTTTCCTTACCTCTAAAAGGAGACGGTAACACCTATCTCATAGTGGTATAATGATTGCCTACGTGAAATATATAAAAACATGATAAGCACATTGCTTGATTTAAACATAGCAGTCAGTAAATAAATGGTGGGGATGACTGTTGTTACTATCAACATTAATAATATAATTATTAGGAGGAGGCACAAAAAATGGAGGACGTGGTTTCTGCTGTTGAAACTTTGACCCTAGCTGGCAAAGCAAGATCTGTGTATAAAAGTTAACTAGCAGCCTACCTAATTTTGTATTAACAATTACCAGAATATTTTGAAATTCTGATGTATTGTAGCAATTCATAGAAGTAAAAGAAAAAAAAAAGAGAGAAACCACACCCAGGGATGGGGAGAAAAAGAACAAAGCCAATGATAATGGGTGACATGTACTGAGCTCATGTTCTGTGCCAGGCTGAGTGTGCACCTTTTCACATGGATTATCTCACTGAATACTTAGGGTAACGCTGTGGCTTGGGTACTTCTTGCATCACTAATTTGCGGATGAAGACTCAGAAGCTCAGAGCGTTCCAGTAATTTTCCCAGCACCATGCTGTAGGACATGAGGGGAGCCAACTTTTGAACCCAGGCATTCTGACTGCAGAGCTCTAACTTATAACCTCACTGCTATATTGCTCCTGCAAAAGTATCCTGGAGGTTAAAATGACACAGACCATGAGGAGATGTAGGAATTGAGCTTGTAGTTTAAAAAAAAAAATGGTGGAGAGGAAGGCTTTTCCATGTGAAAGGAGGGGTAGATGAAAGTAGGTGACATAGATGAAGAGGTGGGCATAGAGGAATTTGAATGATTTTGGAGTGGCAGCATTAGCGAGCAAGTTGAGTAGGGCAAAGAGATCATGTGAAGCAATAATGAAAACACGATTATCAAATATCACTGCCCAAGCCACCGTGATATTCTGCCTAGATTCCTCTAGTAGTCTAGCTTTTCCACTTGTTACTAAATATTCAAGTTATTTTATAAAACCAGGGGGATGGATCTTCCAATGACATTATTCTAAAAATCTTGAGGTCTTGCAAAAAATACTTCTGCTATGGCTTCCTACTGCCTACCTCGTCAATTTTGCTTCTGTGATGGTTTATGCCTTTTTGATCTACCTATATTTTTCACTATTGCTTTTGTCAGGCAGGGGGTTTGTGATAATTCAGGCATGAGACACAAACTGACAGATGTAATTCAAAGTCTGAAATTTTGGAATTTCTCAAGTATTTTTAGTTTTAGAGGGCAGCACAATATAGGGTTGTGGTACATAAGATGGGAGGAATGGGAAGAATAAGAACTCAGTGCTGTTTGAAGGACCCACCAAGGGGACTTTATAATTCCATATGTGAGTGGTAGGAAGAAGACATCATGGTTTCTCATCTGAAGTTCTAGAAGGACATTGATAATGGTTGAGGTTGTAAGAACAGAATAGCTTTCATGGGGAAGGAATGTAGACTGGATAAGTTATGACTGAAAATTGACTCTTAGGAGACGCCTATTGTCAGGAGTGAGAGTTGAAAAGATCAGAAAGGGATCAGATGAGCAAGAACAATAAACCTACTGGAGAGATGAGTGAGTCCAGGGAAAGAGTAAGATTTAGTAAGGAGAAGATATATGAAATGAAGCAATAGTACAAAAGCAGTTGAAGAGAGACTAAAAGCATTTCAGTAATACCAACATAACTGGTAGTCTAGAAGAGATTTGGCGAATGAGTAGGGGAAAGACACTGTGAAAATAACCAATAATACTTAAGGTATACTGTATTTAGGTTTAATTACTAAGTATTTCTTAGGCATACAATCCTGAAATTTCATAATATATAGGCACTCTTTTAAGGGTTTATTATGCATATCAGTCAGTTCTGAATGTAGAGATAAACAGTAGTAAAAAATCAACTGAAGAAATAGAGAAAAAGTTTACAAATGCATCTGGCTCTTATTTTTTGAGGGCATTCTATTCAGAAAAAAATACTTCGTCTGTCTTAATGTCTACCAAGTCACCAATTACACTAGGTTTTTACCACTAGTCTTATTTCTGTTCTGTACATAAAGCCAGTTTTCATCAATCATCTCCTTGTCCTCTTGCAAAGAAAGTTATCCAAAGATATAATAATTAAGCTAGGAAAATGTATCATTCTAAGAGACTGTGTCTCAGTGAAAAATAAAATGCAACAGGACTTTCTGGTTTTAATTTATCTTTTGAAGAAATAAATAGAGAGTTAGTAACTACTTATGCATGAAAGAAAAATGGAAATATGCTCCAAATAAATTCACTTGGAAGTCACGGGCTTAGAAAGATATGCTGTTATTTAGACTTTCTATGGAGGTCAATTAATATAATTTTGATGGTACTAATCAATAATGAGGAAAGTAGATTAGATTATATTTTAAGGGCACAAAATTACCGTGCTCTCAATTTAGAGTAAAGATTTGTGCTCATCTCAAATGGACACATTCTTGCATAAGCAGTCACGTGGCTATTTTTCAGTGGATCATTTGTCTTATTTTTGGAATAAGTAAGCGAGTTACTTGACTGGCATAGCATAAGTAGAATCAATGTCCTATGCCAAATTAACCACTTTCAGAAAGTTGGTCAGAATTTATTTCTCTTGGTTTTAGCTTATTGTGGTGGAGTATGGAATTCAGTTAATAGGCTTTCTTTTGGTGGTGGTTGTGGGTTCAGCATTTGGTGGCAGCCTGGCTGAATCTACTGAATCCATAGACTTGGAATGTCACTGTGCATTCTCCTATTTTATCAACTCCAGCCAGCTAGTTTTTATACTTTAATATGCTAGAGTCAATTCTAAGGGCAAAGTCATAGAGTTCTTTACTTATCGGCTTTCCTCAAATAGCAATATAGTGTAGATATGAAAAATAGGTTAAGAACATCTCCAAGGAAAACCTTATGCCATTTTTTTTTCATATGCCAGGAGATAAAGAATCCTGGGGGGAAAAAGAAAAAAGCAATTTCTTTGTATCCCGCAGTAAGCTGGGATTTTTTGTTTGTTTAGTGAGGAAGATTAGCCCTGAGCTAACATCTGTTACCAATCCTCCTCTTTTTTGCTGAGGAAGATTGACCGCAGACTAACACCCATGCCCATCTTCCTCTACTTTATATGTGGGACGCTGCCACAGCACAGCTTGATAAGCGGTGCCTAGGTCCATGCCCGGGATCCAAACCTGTGAACCCTGGGCCACTGAAGTGGAGCATGCGAACTTAAGTACTATGCCACTGGGCTGGCCTCAAGCTGGGATTTTTGAATCCCGTTTTTGCAATTCCATTTTTGAAATCCTAATTTCAATCTGGGGCTAGTGTTTCAGTTATATGTGATGATTTTTTGAAGAAACAATGTGTGCTATTTTTTTACTTTGAAGGGAGGTGAAGAGCTCCATGTGTTAATCCTTCAGAGGAAGACCTTACCTGCAGTATAAAGTAGCAGTTATTCTGACTCATTTCACAGATCTTTACAAATCTGAGGGCTTTCTTCATCCTATGTTGTAGGCTGCGAAAGATTGTAGCAATCTGTTTTGTAGTTATATTTGAAAAAATGTTTGTTAATTGTGTTTTTTTTTTCCAGTCTAAATGGGTCTGCCTCCAAAAAATATTCTTGCTCCTTCGGTGCCCATTCCCTTTTTTCATTATTTGCCTTTAGCTTGGGATAATTATAAGGTGACAAATTGTCGAATAGGCTTAAAAAAGATACTGGGACTTCTAGTTTGTTCTCTAAACAATGACGTATACTACAAACAGATGTTAGAAAGCCAGCTCTAAGACAAACACGAATGAATTCTAGATAATCTGTTCTAAAGTGTGGAAATATTTAAAATGGAATGTACCTTGATGGCCTCAAAAGTGGCTTTTGGCTCTATCTTTTTGAGCTAGAGAAATTGCAAATATAAGCTTCAGAAAACATGGAAAGAGACAGAGTCGTTACTTGATCATTAAGTTCTCCTGAGTGTATTATAGTGTACACTAGTTATCTAGGGAGTTTGTTACAGTATAATTTATGTACAATGCACTGCTTCCATTTTAAGTGTGCAAACCAGTTTTGACAGATGTATACATGCATGCAATTACCACTACCACCATCAAGATAGACAAGATTTTTAACACCCCCAAAAGAATCCTTAGGCCCTTTGAAGTTACTCCTCTCCCCTTAAACTCTTCTCCCAATCCCAGGCACTCACTGATCTGCTTTTCGTCATTGTAGACTAGTGTGGCAGGGCAGTCTTTTAAGCATGCAATATTTGTTCAGTGCAGGACATTGACCAATTTGACAAGATACAGAGAAAAGCAATGTCATTAAGGGTGGGGAGGGCTTAACATGAATTATATACCCTTTGTCTAAATAGTAACTAAATAGAATGCTGTTTTGACAATGCTTCAAAGGCATCAACATGGATAGAGAAGATTTATAAGGAAATAGCTTGACCTGTTCTATTATAATGTCAGTTAATCACTGGTATGCCCAAAGCTTAGTTTTTTTGAGTGTACTTTCGAAACAGGAATAGAAGAATATGAAAGCAGTCATAGCAAAATCCTTTTACAAATTAGAGAAGTATGTCTATCTATACATATACATCTCAGGTTAATTTTCTTGGACTTGCTATATACATACTACAAATACTGTCAGTGAATTTCTTAATGTAATTTCATCTATATAGGTAAATGATAAATGTTACCCATCAGAACCTTAGGTTTCCTCTTCTGTAGGATACTGGGGACAGCTAATATATGCAAATTACTTAGCAAATGTCAGGCCATATACATGTTTAACAAATAGTAATCGTTGTCATGACAGTTGGGTGGTATAACAGAGATCAGAGCCCACACTTAGCTGAATTTGTTAATAATTGTCAATATATGGTGTTTGAGTTTCTAGCAGTGTCTAAAATTTCACACTACTAATATTTTCCCAAAGGGTCCAATGCTCAGTCACTGTTTTCAGAAATAAATACTTTAATCAAGGCCAAAGCTCAGTCTTAGGCTAATAAATGACAATCTTTCAGAATCAAAATAGAAACAAAGTCTGTTGACATGTGAATGCCAACATTGTTTGCTACTATCATCGTCGCTTCCTTTTCGTGCTATTCTTGACACATATAAGCATATGTATTATAGGCATTTTGCGTGGTTTATTAGATGTTAACTACTGACATTTTTGTATGTACTTCTACACTTTAAACATGCATGTATATATGTATAGATTTTTTTAACAAAAATGATTTTATATCATACATGTGTCTTGCTTTTTTTAATCTAATGGACTGATAGCATATTTGCTGTGATTGTATTTGCCCACTCTTCTATTATGAGTTATCTGGATTATTTCCTTTTTTTTTTTTTTTTTTGCTTTTGCTATCAAAAGCAATGCTTCAATGAATTTTATTGTGCATGCATAGTTGCATACTTATTGGATTTGGTACCTAAAAATATCACTTCTAAGAAAATATCTTATGGTCAAATAACGTGCATATGATAAGGCTTATAATGAATATTCATGAATTGCCCTCCGTAAAGATTGTACAATTTATTATATCTCCACCCCAGTGGATGCATATTAGTAAGTTACTGATTTTCCAACTTTTTCATCTGATGCTACAATTGTTAAATGCGTAAATTTATAAAAAACACAAGAGGATATATTTTTCTTGAGAGAAGTGGTAAAGGAGATATCCAAAATATTTGGGTTGGAACTGAAGCAGCTTCCTTGAATATGATCATTAAAGAGTCAATTAAATATAATGTTCCTCAGTTTTCACCTCTGTGAATATATTCTAGCAGCTCTCAAAAAAGTATTTGCTAAGAATGGATAAAAACACTTAAACTGCAAAGAGAATTTCCTTAATCTGATTAAATGTACATACAAAAACTACAAACTACAGCAAATATAATACTTAATAGTGAACTCTTGAAGGCTTTCACCCTAAGATAGAGATAAGCATGCTAGCCATCACTGTTGCATTTAAACATTATACTGTTGTTCCTAGCCAGGGCAATAAAACAATAATACAGAACAGAAAACATGAGGACTAGAAAGGAAAAAAATGACCTTGTCTCTATTTACAGCATGATTGTGGATATGAAAAATCAAAAAGAATCCATAGACAAACTCTTATAATAAATAAGTGATTTTAGTAAGGTTACTAGTTACATGATCAATATACACTCTAGCCACAAACATTTAGAAAACAAATTTTTTAAATTACCATTTATGATAGTATCAAAAAACACCTACTAATTAGGAATACAACTAAGGAAGGAGATACATGATTTCACTGCTGAAAAGTAGAAAACATCATTGGGAAAAATTAAGGAAGACCTAAATAAGTAGAAGGCTATACCATGTTCATGGACAGGAAAAATTGATGCTGTAAGGAAATTAATTCTCCTCAAATTGACCCGTAGGCTTGTCAAATAAAAATAAATCCAGATTTAGGTAAAGAGAGACTTTATTCAAAGGGATTATTAAAATAAGAATGGGAAAATGATGGCAATAGGGAAAGGGGTACTATTGCAATAGTATGGTGGGCACCCCCACCATAACATCTGCAAGCATCTCAAAAGTCAGGCAGAAAAAGACTTTTCTGTTACAGTGAGGAGTAAACAAGACTAGAAAGGACCAGGTGTGGGGGAGTGGGGTAGCCAGATAAGGTGAGCAAAGTAGCGTGGTCAGACAGTTAGTTGTTCAGGGCATGTTTTTCTTTGTGGTCAGTTAATTCTTTGGAGGGGTGCTTTGTTCTGCATTCAAATTTTTGGCTAACCTTAGGGGCAAGTCAAAGTTCAGAGGTCTGAGAGGAGGAGAGAAGCTTGACTAAAGTTTAATTGGCTCAAGTTAGCGGGCATTTTGTCCAGATTAGTCAGTGAGTACAAAGAGATCAGCTAAGCATTACTGAGGCAAAGAATGGGAATTTGGAGGATCTGTCTACCACAGTCATTGATCAGTCATTAATCATATATGGATGGTTCTTTTTCTGGATTTGTGATAGATAAATAAGTCAGGCATCTGTGAATCTTCTCTAAGTCATATAAGGAAGGGTGGTTCTTTGTAGTAAGCTCTTCCATGGAACACAAACGGATGGGGAGATTTCTTGACCCTTGCTGTTTTCCAGGAGCACAGGGCTCAGGTAAGGTTCAGTATCATCAGTTCAGTGCAATCCCAATCAAAATCCCAACAGATATTTTTGTAGAAATTAACAAACTGATTCTAAAGTTTATATGGAAATGCAAAGAGCCAAAAATAGTCAAGGCAATCATAAAACAACAACAAATCTGGAAGACTCAATGTTACAAGATATCAAGACCTATTATAAAGCTATAGTGATTAAGAAGTAGAATATTAGCACAAGAGTAGAACAGGTAGATAAAGAGAACAAGCTAGAAAATCCAGAAACAGACCCATTTGTATAGTCACCTTATTAATGACTGTGATAGACTGATTAACGGTCCCAGTTCTTTATCCCTTCCTGTATCTGTACTTATTTACAATGTGGCTTTGCAGTTTCTCTCACCAAAGGGTCAGAGTCTATATTTCCTTGCCAAATGATTCTGAGTTTGGCCATGTGACTTACCTTGGCCAGTGAGATGATAGCAAATGTAACACACACGGAGGCTAGAAAAAACACTTACACATTTCTGCTTCTGCTTTTTTCTCTTGGCTATCATGGTGAGGATACATCCGGGCTAGCCTGCTGGGGGAGATAAGTGGAGCAGAGCCATGTTACTCCAGTTGTCCCAGTTGGGGCCATCATCCTAGAGGTGGAAAACTGGAGTGCCTGGAAAAAGCCAAATTTCAAAGAGAGGGAAATATGTAAAGGATAAAAAAGGCAGTTAACTCCAGGAAAAATGAAAAGTTGAAATGAAATGAAATTGAAATAGTACTTGACTTGGCTTAGTAATGAACAACATTTACACAGTCATAATGATTTTAAAAATCTCATATGGATTTAATTAAAATTGTGGTGAAACTATATCAAGAGGAAGAAGGAGGGGAAGTAAGTGGGGGTGAGGGTAGTGCTGTGGCTGGTGATGTAAGCGTTAAATCTTCACCTTCCATAGTAGCAAATCGGTGGGTAATAGCTAAATGTGAAAAATCAATAGCTGTAGTATAATCACGTTAATTGGAAACATGAAGGCAAATATTAGAAGAAACAAGTAAAACGGTTGAAAATGTTGTCTCTGGGATGTGGGAAGCTGGGGAAGGCTGGCAAGGTGACAGATGTTTTTCATTTTAAGTCATCTTATTTGTTTGATTTTTGAATGATATACAAATAGTACTTTGAGAAAATATTTTTAAAAATAGTTTGAATAGGAAGCTATCCAAGTCTAACCTCCCTTTAAACTCCTGATGTTGCAATGTACTCTCACATTTTTATTAATTTTCCTTTTTCTCCTTGTCTAAAATTCATAAGATTTCCTAAAACACCTAAAGTGTGGAGTGTCTTCCTAATGAGACTTCAATTGCTTCAATACAAATAAAAAGAATACAGCTGGTTTTGAAGACCACACCACCACCCCCCAGCACCCATTCCCCCCTTGAGTCCCTCCACCCCTGCTAGTTTGCTGAAGGCAAGAGTTCATTGATTATGTCTGCAAGCAGAAGACAAGGACCACCGGGATAAAGACACAGGTGACATGAGGACCACCAGCCCCTAAGTGGAGCCACTTATGTCAAACACATCAAAGTGACCCCATGCTGCCTGCGGTTGCCCCAAGGCTGAGATTGAGTCCTGAATCTTATTTATTTGGAAGGACTTACTATAAAAACAATAAATTCACGAAGTAAAATGGGTTTGAGATGAATACTCCAATATTCAATATTCTATGTCCTATTATAAGCCTTCAAACACCCATTCAATGAATGACTACTCCCGATGGATGCTTGCATTTTACATATCTTTCCTTTTAAATCAGTCTCTCAGAATTCTTTAAATTGTAAAATAATTGAAATCCAAGTCTTTTGATTCAAAATACTCTTAACGTGGTGGTAGTCAGACAGTAAAATGATTTACTTTGTTATACCATGTCCATTTCCTCTTCCTTTTATTTATTTATTTATTTATTTTTTTTGGTGAGGAAGACCAGCCCTGAGCTAACATCTGTTGCTAATCCTCCTTTTTTTGCTGAGGAAGACTGGCTCTGGGCTAACATCGTGCCCATCTTCCTCTACTTTATATGGGACGCCGCCACGGCATGGCTGACATGCAGCACGTCGGCGGGTGCCCGGGATCCGAACCGGCGAACCCCGGGCTGCCAAGCGCGGACGAAACCGCTGCGCCACCGGGCAGCCCCCTTTCCTTTCATTATTTCTATCCCCTTCAGCTGTGTATTCCCATTTTTAAAAAGAAATCTACACATTGATATCCTCTTTTGACCTTGATCAAAAATGAAGGCCTGCAGCTGTCCGATATGTGCAAATTAACTTGAAGTTAAGGATAATCCAGCATCTGAGTTTCCCCAAGGAAAACTTGCTGGAAACAGTGTGATTCATTTTTAACAAATTTCACAAAGGCCCTCTCTGGCAGGACCTCAACAAAAGTCATCTCTGTTGTGAGAACTCAGTGCGTCGTGATTCTTACAAACCAAAATAAAATAGCCATATTGCCCATGTGCTTTCTTTACTGTGTTCATTACTGCCGTGTTCCAGAACTCACTCAGGACTTGGGGGTGTTTTTGATCTGCACCAAACATCTGTAATTAGCAGGGAATAATGAGCGATGATAGAGGCATCCACTTCTAAATTCTTCTAGTTGGTCACTCTGGTGACTACTAGTGTTGTGGAAGGGTTTTCCTGGCAAAAATATCCATTCCCGAATTTGTGAGATTTACTCTACTTCATTCATTCATTTGCAAGTACTTACTGAGAACCTCCTATGCCAGGGATTGATCTGGGGAGTTGATCATAATCAGGAGAAACATTCTGGTGCAAAGTGAAGGTCAGAGATAAGCATGAGGTAACTCTGAGAGTTCTAAGGTATCGGTGTCACGGTTCTTGGAGGTTGGGTGGTGGAAATGGACTGGTCATTATCTGTCAATGATGATATAGGCATCATACTCTTGTTGCCATGTGGTCTGTTCTCCATTCAAGACACTGCTGAATCACCCTTCATCCCTATAGTGCAAGTACAGCTTTCTCTCAGGTCTTCCCAAACTGCGTGCATGTGAGATTATCCTGCTGCTGAAATGCCACATTAGGCTAAGAAAGCATCTATGGTGCTCTCCATGACTCCATCTGGTGTTATGCTTCTTTGGGACAAATTAATGTTTTTTTGCCTCTGAGTCATGCTCTGACTGGCAGCATAATGCCCTCTCTACCTATGTAGACAGCCATGGCTTTTCTCAAGTTCTTGGGCTCTAGCTTGGGCTTGTTATGCAGGTTCTCTCTGCTCTCCTGTCTCTCTAAACGAATATTGTTCCATCTGCACTTGTTGCAGGCTCCCGTTTTTCATGAACCTAAAATCTCTGCTCACTCCTTGCCTTCCCTTTACTCCTTATCCCAACTGGGAATTTTTATCCAATTTGGTAAATGGAATGGTGTGCCGGCCAGATATCTCTGACCATCTCAGAGATGGTCATCTCTAAGATGGAAAACTCATCAAAAGTTTTCCCAAATTGATAGCCTTGGCTTGTGAGTAATTTCTGCTCTGTCCTAAGAGAATGTGCTAGACTTTTGAAACTCAGAAGCCAACAATTTACTTCTTTTTGCTCTGCATGACTTTTTTCCTTCTCCAGAAGCAATGAGTATAGAATGGCATGGCCAGTGCTTTAATGAGGGAAAGGGACAGTGGGTACAAGGAAATAAGGCTTAATAAGGATTAGTATTTCAAAATATTTAATCTTATCTGGTTAGTTCTACAACAAAACGTAATACAGAGAGAACAATAGAGAAACCAAGTTAGAGGACCACAATAGAGAGGAGGATGCTTCACAGTAGGGCGTTTGAAGATGGCTTCATGGAGGAAATGGAATTCTACTTGGAAAATGGAGAATGGGTGTGATTTCAGTAGGAAGGTTTTTGGTAGAGAAGTGACTGGAAAAGTCTTTCTCAGTAAAGAGAATAGCCAAATAAAGAGAAAGGAGACATCTGAGAGGATCTAGGACTTGCATGAAAAGTTTCCTTTGAGCTAGAATGTTGAAATCATTCTATCTAGAACATAGTCTCTGGAGCAAGGCTGTGTGGATTTGAATCCTGAATCTGCCCTTACTAGCTGTGTGACCAGAGGTGAATTACTTAACCTCTCTGTGCCACAGTTTCCTCATATGTCAATGGAAACAATGACAGTTAGGTGAATTATGTACAGTGAAGTTCTTAGAGCAGTGCCTGGGCTTAGAAAACACTGTATGTTATCTACCGCTAGAATTTTGTCAGGAAAAAGAGGGGGAAAGCTAAGCTACCAAAATGTCATGAAAGGCCTTGAATGTGATGAAGAAGGAACTGGTCACAGATGGTTTAGTGAAAAATTTGTCTTGGCAATGCTGCTTAATTTTCAGTAATGATTCTCAAACAAAAGTATGTGTAAGAATGACTTAGTACCTCCTTAGAAATGAAAATCCCAGTCTGCCCTCTCTCCCCTCAGTGATTGTGACTCAGTAGATACAGGGTGTGGTGAGAAATCTGTGTTTTTAACAATGATGATTCTCAGAGCTGGAATGGAGTGAGGCAAGTGAAATACCTAGGGTGCAAAATTTAAGGAGTCCTCTCGCCTCTTTATGACATACTAGTGCAGTGTTGGCCCTGAGAATGGGAGCTTCCTTAAATTTTGCTCCCTAGAGGCTTCATTCACTTCACTCTGGCCTGGGCCTTGACATTCTGATGCTGGTGGACGAAAAAATCATTCGTTCCTTCGTTAGACATATTTTCTTAGTACCTGTTATGTGCCTGCCAGATGCTTGGCGTACATCAGAACACAATAGACAGACATCCCTGCTCTTGTGGAGCTTATATTTTAGGAAGAGAGACAAAACATAATATAATAACTAAGTAAATTGTATATTATGTTAGAATGTGGTATGTTCTTTGGAAAAAATAAAAGTAGAACAGGATGAAGGTGGTAACTCATATTTGGAGATTCTCTGTTTTAAAGGAAGACCCAGGCCAGTTCTGAGGTTGCATTTCCAGTACCTTCTCAGATCCCTCAAGAATGGTTTCCTGAAGTGTCCTCTGTTGTAAAAGTTCTCTGAGACTACTTCCTCCCTCAACAGGAAGTTTGTTCTAGGAACCATTGGCACTGTCTGCCATGCGTTCATCCAGGAAGAAGGGCATTATCATTTCTATCTATTTGCCTCCTCTAACATACAGTACACCAAAAGTTTTAGGTCTTGCAACACTTACCATGAAGATGGTTATGGAGCATACTTGCCAGTGACACAGATGTTCTGTTCTTTTGGAAGCTAAAAAACCTCTGGTCTTTGGAAATGATTCTGTGAGGAAAACCCAAAGGCAAATTGACTGTAAAATATCCCTGAAATGAAAAAACAGGCTATCATGCTAAAACATTTAGAAAAGAGTGATGAATTCTATGATCTCCTTGGTATTTGTCGTGCACAAATGTCATAGAATTTTAGAAATGGAAGGGGACTTGGCCATTATCTAGCAAAGCAGATATGAAATGAGAGTTAGGAAATGATGAGTGCAGAGATAATTTAATTAAGGAAATCTCCTTTGTACAAAGTGTGATAAAGAGAGAGAGCCTCTATTACTGAAAACGGGCCATGGCTGAGGGGTTATCCATCAGAACACATGGCAATTAGATGTTTGAAGACAGAAAGCGGAGGAGGCTAAGGGCGTGAAATGACAAGAACAAATCAGGAAAATAAATAAGGCCAAAAAAAGGAGACATAAAGTGCTGGAGTTTCAAAGTTTGTTAGATTCTGTACCATTGCTAATGTACAAACAGAAGAGCATGGTACTGAGTGCAGGGTAACTGAAAGCTCCTTATGACAGCAATTTCTTTGAATACTACACTAAGTGAATGAGATGCAATTAAAGACTACTGATTCTGTGGTCAGGAGCTTAGAGTTGAAAAGTATTAGAGGATAAAGTTTTCTCATTCATTCAATGGTTATTCACTGGGCCATGACTAGGTTACCTTTGAAAGATGTTGACAGAAATGGAAACATATCTGCAATCAGGATAAGCCTAGGTATAGTTGGTTTCCTTTCTGGAATTTATGAAAGACCTATATTCAGACTTCTTGCTACATTCTGTTACCTGATGTGGAATTGGGCTTAGGCAGCATTACATGGCCTGACTAGTTCAGTTTTCTTATCCAAATGGTCACATGGGCTTGGGAAGTTTAGTCTCATAATCTAGATCCGCTCCATTAGTAGTAGCAACTTATGAGTCCGTACCAAGGCTCAACCAGAGAGAATGCCATCAAGGAAATCATCTAGAAGAGTGCTTAGCATGTGGTAGTTGCTTAATAATGTTTGTTAAGTAATTCAAGAACTGGTGACCCATCTACCATGTATTTCAGACAGATCCAAAAAAAGCCTCTGCCTGGAAATAACGTCTTTCTTTTGAAGAAAGTAGGAGTATGGGGGCTTGAATGAAGGGAAACTTCTAGGTTTTATCCCATATAACTTATTGATATCTACTTGGGGTAGATAAAAATGGTCCAAATCAATAATGTCTGTTATTATACCTACTGCATGCCTGACATTATTCCAGGTACTTGGCATATATCAGTGAGCACAGTAGATGAAGATATCTACTTTTCTGGAGCTTAACAGGAGAGACGAAAAAGAATAAACATGATGACTAAGTAAGTCGTATATTGTGTTAGAAGGTGATATGTACTATGGCAAAAGGGTATAGCAAGATAAAGGTGGTATTTCACACTTCAAGATGCCCTGTTTTAAAGGACGAGCCAGGCTACCTCTAAGAATTTGTCTCCTGTACAAACTCAAATCCATGAGGAGTGGTTACCTGCTATAGCCTTCTTTATAATTTAAGACCTAATAGAGTTATCTTCCGAAAAATGTTTCTTTAAATAATACCACTTTGAATATGTACGATTTTTATACTTTTCCTGGGAATATCATACACAAAATAAAGGATCATTAATTTTTGCAATATTCCTATGAATTAGCTGGACATGTCAAAAGGTAAATTCATTTTTTTCCCAATTTTCTTCATCATGCTAAAATACACGTAACATAAAATTACCATCTTAACTATTTTAAAGTGTACAGTTCAGTGGTATTAAATACATTCACAGTGGTGAGCACACATCATCTGGAGACGGGATCATCCGTCTCCAGAACTCTATTCATCTTGCAAAAATGAAACTTTACATTCATTAACTAATAATTCTCCATGTTCCCCTTCCCCCAGTCTCTGGCAACCACCATCTCACTTTCTCTATCATTTTGACTACTCTAAGTACCTCAGATAAGTGGAATCATACAATATTTGTTCTTTTGTGACTGGCTTATTTCACTTAGCACAATGTCCTCAGATTCATCTATCATCTATCATCATCAGAATCTTCCTGCTTTGTTAAGGGACCTTGGGGTCCCTTAAGATTCCATATGAATTTGGGGATTTTTTTTTATTTCTGCAAAAATAAATATTGGGATTTTGATAGGGATTGCGTTGAATCTGTAGATTGCTTTAGGTAGTGTTGACATCTTAACAACATTAAGTCATCTAATCCTTGAACATGTGTTGTGTTTCCATTTATTTAGGTTTTCTTTAATTTCTTTCAGCAACGTTTTGTAGTTTTCATTGTACAAGTCTTTTACTGCTTTGGTTAAGTAAGGTGCAATCATTTTTATTTAACACATGGGAGCTAAACGGTAGGATCTTGGTTTTATAGAGTAGATCATGTTCAGTATGATAACTTAGCATCACCTGATTCCTAGTCCAATAATTAAAGTTATACCTTATAGAGATAATGAAAGGAAAGATCATCAGGCTACTGAAATGAAGATCCCAAAGTTCAGATCTTGAAGACATCAAGGTATAATCCCAGTTTCCTGAGTCATGATTTTAGATTTTTAGCAGTTAACCTACTGGTGATTGATTAAGCACTGAGGGATGAATTTATCCATATCAAAGTCACAAAAGGTGAATTAATAGGAGTGACAATTTATTAATTCATAATATGAATACATATTTGCAATTTCCAGTATATATGTGTCTAGAGTCCAGGACATCCTCATCCTGAGACTCTAAGTTATTGTTCAAAATATGTTAGATATGTTATTGGGATGGGTCTAAAACTTACGACATTAATTTCATATGCCCAATAATTTGTTTTACATGTGTAGTTCTCTCTTTTTCTTATTCTTAGGGTTCCCATCCTCCCACCCACCTATTTTGTTGAGAGAACATGAAGGAAACAAAACTTTGAAATGTGGCTCATGGCTATTTCATTTCCACTCTTAGCAGCTATACAGGTGCACTGCTAAAGGCAAGAAATTACAGGCAAAGCTCAAGGAGAGAGACAGTAATGATGTCAATCAGGATCATAGCTCAGTGGGAAGCAACCAGTGGGTCTTGGGGCTCAGTGGGAACCAGCCAATCACTTTCACAGCTCAGCTGCAGGAGAGCCTGACTGGCAATCAGCAGCCAACAGAGGGGTTTGGGATTCCCTGGTTAAGTTCCATCTGTCAACCCTTCAGAAAACTGCAAAAATAAACAAAATGATATACTTTAATACAATTTAAAGTGAATCATAATGACAGAGGAAGTTGTCAGATTATATAAATTGTAGAAAGTGACTTTTAATAATCCAAGGGGAAAAAACCCAATAACCATCTCTATTTTTCCTCTTTTTTCAGTGGGTTCCTATTCTATAAGAAAAGGGAACTTAAAGGAGTTAGTGAGAGTACATATTTGATCACTTTGGGGCAGTTTCTCCAAAAAGAAGAGATCTTATTATCTGATAATAATGCATTTGGATACTTAACATTTCCTAGGGGTGATATATTTGTGAAATTTTAACACTCTCAATTAGGAAATTTTAATAATAGGCACACGCCCATAAGGAGCTCTATTGGTAATCTATGTTAATAGGGTTTGACAAACTTTTTCTGTATTAAGCCCAAGAGTATATATTTTAGACGTTGTGGCCATGTGGTGTCTGTCACAGCTATACTGTCATCTTAAAAGTATCAATAGACTGTAGGTAAAGTAATGACTATGGCTGTATTCCAATAAAATGTGATTTATGAACACTGAAATTTTAATTTTGTGTAACTATTATGAAATATTCTTCTTCACTTGGTGGTTTTAACAACTTAAAAATGTAAAATCCATTCTTAGCTCTTAGGCAGTAGTTTGCTGATCCCTGTCTCACAATCTGAACACAGTGAACTCGTTTTCTTAAGATAATCAAAGCCTAATTCCTCCAGCATGTTCGTGGAGAAGGGCAGCTGGAGTTTTGTCCTTCAAGATTCTTTTTTCTAAGGGCTTTCTCAAGTCACCGTTGTCACCATTATCTCAATACTCCAGCCATTCAGGAACACATGATTTCTTTCTGCTTGCCCTGTAGCATAGCTTAGTCCACGTTTGAACCATTAAACTAGAGTTTACTCTCTTATGCAATTCTCTTTGTTATTTTGTGAAAATACACATTCTGGCTTACAAGGGTAGTATATGTATCTTCAGTTTAGTGATCTCCACAGGATGCATAGCTCCTTTCTTGCCTCTGTGTAGCAAAGAACATATGCCCACCCAATATGTCCCAGCATGTCTAACCACCTTACAGGCCAGACGTAATAATGGGAAGCTCAAAGAGAAAGTAGGTGTCCCCTTGACCACTAGTATGAGGCCTAATTTCCAAGTGTTATCACAGGATCCTCTTTTTACTAAAGACATGCCAGAATGTCCACTTGCTTTAGAGGGGACCCAATCTCCCACCTAAAGAGAAGGGGCCTCATTCTTTGATCTGGACACCTAAGAAGTTTCATCTTTTGTTCTTATTCTGATTAGTCAAGAGTGCTTTTCTGGAGCACTGTGTTGCATATTGATAGATTTTAATATTTTTTTCAGCTGTGTTGAGTTATAATTGACAAATGAAATTGTAATATATTTAAAGAGTACAATGTGATGATTTGATACGTGTATACATGGTGAAAGGATTCCCATTATTGAGTTAATTAACACATCCATCCCCTCACTTATTTACTGTTTTTTCGTGAAAACATTTAAGTTCTACTCTCTTAGCATATTTCAATTGTACATTACATTGGTGTCAACTACATTTGCCATGTTTTACACTAGATCCTCAAAATTTATTCACTTATAACTGAAATTTTGTACCCTTTTACTAGCCTCTCCCTATTCCCCCTACCTCCCAGCTCTAGGCAACCATCATTCTACTCTCTGTCCTTAAGAGTTCAACTTTATTTTTAACTTCTTTTTAGATTCCACATATAACTGATATCATGCAGTATTTGTCTTTCTCTGGCTTATTTCACTTAGTATAATGCTCTCCATTTCTATCCATCTTATTGTAAATGGCAGGACTTTCTTTTTTAAGGTTGAATAATATTCCATTGTGTGTATGTGTGTGTGTGTGTATGCATTTTCTTTGCATTCTTCTGTCAACAGGCACTTTGGTTGTTTCCATACCTTGGCTATTATGAATAATGCTGAAATGACCGTAGGAGTATAGATATCTCTTTGAGATAGTGACTAACCCGAAGTGGGAATGCTGGTCTTGTGGTAGTTCTATTTTTAATTCATTGAGGAACCTCCATACTGTTTTGCCTACTGCTGCACCATTTACATTCCTACCGACAGTGTACAAATGTTTCCTTTTTTTCCACATCCTCACCAGCATTTGTTATCTCTTATCTTCTTTATAAAAGCTAGCCTAACAGATATGAGATGATATCTGTTGTGGCTTTGATTTGCATTTCCATGATGATTAACGATGTTGAGCACCTTTTCCTGTACCTGTTGACCATTTGTATGTCATCTTTACAAAAATGTGTGTTCAGATTTTATGTCCATTTTTAATTGGGTTATTTGTTTTTGTCTATTGAGTTATTTGTTTTTGTCTATTGAGTTGTATGAGTTCCTAGTATATTTTAGGTGTTAACCCCTTATCAGATATGTGTTTTGAAAAGATTTTCTCCCATTCCATAAGTAGCCTTTTTATTTCATTGCTGGTTTCCTTTGCTGCAGAAAGGGTTTTTAGTTTGATATAGCTGTACTTGTTTATTTTTGATTTTGTTACCTTTGCTTTTGTTGTCAAATCAAAAAATCATCACCAAGACCAACATCAAGGAGCGTACCTACCACGTTTTCTTCTAGGAGTTTTACGGTTTCAAGTCTTATGTTCAAATCTTTAATCCATTTTGGGTTGATTTTTGTGTATGGAGTAAGGTAGGGGTCCAGTTTCATTCTTTTTCATGTGACTATCAAGTTTTCAGAACATCGTTTATTGAGGAGACTATCCTTTCCCCATTGCATATTCTTGGCTTCTTTATGTTAAATTCATTGACTGTATATGTGTGTGTTTATTTCTGGACTCTCTATTCTGTTCCATTGACCTTTGTGTCTATTTTTATGCCAATACCATACTGTTTTGATTACTGTAGCTTTGTAATAGAGTTTGAAATCAAGAAATGTGATGGCTCCAGCCTTGTTCTTCTTTCTCAAGATTGCTTTGACTATTTGGGGTCTTTCATGCTTCCACAGAAATTTTAGGACTATTTGTTCTATTTCTTTCAAAAATGCCATTGGAAATTTGATAGGGATTTTGTTGTATGTGTAGATTGCTTTGGGCAGTATAGACATTTTAACAATATTAATTCTTTCAGTCCATGAGCATCGAATATCTTTCCATTTATTTGTGTCTCCTTCAATTTCTTTCATCTTTCTTACAGTTTTTAGTGTGTAAGTCTTTTAACTGCTTGGTTAAATTTACTCCTAGGTATCTTATTCTTTTTGATGCAATTGTAAATGGGATTGTTTTCTTAAATTCTCTTTCTGATAGTTCATTATTAGTGTATATAAATAACTGATTTTTGTATATTGATTTTGTATCCTGAAACTTTACTGAAATAGTTTACTAGTTCTAATAGTTTTTGGGTGGGGTCTTTAGGGTTTTCTATATATAATATCATGTGGTCTGCAAATAGTGAGAGTTTCACTTCTTCCATTCTGATTTGGATGCCTTTTATTTCTTTTTTGCCTAATTGCTCTGCCTAGGACTTCCAGTACAATGTTGAATAAAAGTGGCAAGAATGGGTATCCTTGTCTTGTTCCTAATCATAGAGGAAAATCTTTCAACCTTTTAACGATTATGATTTAGCTGTGGGCTTGTCACATATGGCCTTTATTATGTTCCCTCTATAATTGTTGAGCATTTTTATTATAAATGGATGTTGTATTTTGTCAAATGCTTTTTCTGCATCTATAGAGATGATCATATGATTTTTGTCCTTCATTTTGTTAATGTGGTGTATCACATTGATTGATTTGCAGATGTTGAACCATCTTTACAGCCCTGGAATTAATCCCACGTGATCACAGTGTATGATGCTTTTAACGTATTGTTGAATTCAGTTTGCTAATTTGTTGAGTATTTTTGTATCTATGTGCTTCAGGGATATTGGCCTGGTGTTTTCTTTTCTTGTGTCCTTGTTTGGTTTTGGTATCGGGGTAACTCTGGTCTCATTAAATGTATTTAGAAGTGTTCACTCCTCTTCTATGTTTTGGAAGAGTTTGAGAAGGATTGGTATTAATTCTTCTTTAAACGTTTGGTAGAATTCACCAGTGAAGCCGACTGGTCCTGAACTTTTGTCTGCTGGGAGATTTGAATACTCATTCAGTGCCCTTACTAGTAATCAGTCTGTTCAGATTTTTTAAAATTTCTTCTGGATTCAGTCTTGGTAGGTTGTATGTTTCTAGATATTTATCCATTCTTCTAGGTTGTCCAATTTGGTGGTGTATAATTGTTCATGGTAGTATCCTGTGATTCTTTATATTTCTGTGGTATCAATTATAACATCTCTTTAATTTTTGATTTAATTTATTTGAATACTCTCTTTTCTTGATGAGTCTGGCTAAAGGTTTGTATATTTTGTTTATTTTTTCAAAAAAACCAGCGCTTAGTTTCACTGATCTTTTCTATTATCTTTTTATTCACTATTTTATTTATTTCCACTCTGATCTTTATTATTTCCTTCTTTCTGCTAACTTTGGGTTTAGTTCATTCTTTTTCTAGTCCTTGAAGTGTAATGTTATGTTATGTGAGATCTTTTTTTCCCCTTAATTAAGCATTTATCCCTTTAAACTTCAATCTTAGAATTGCTTTTGCTGCATCTCATAAATTGTGATATATTGTGTTTCCATTTTCATTTGTCTCAGGATATTTTTTGATGTCTCATTTGATTTCTAATTTAACCCATTAATTGGTCAGGAGTGTGTTGTTTAATCTCCATGTATTTGTGAATTTTTCAGTTTTCTTCTTGTAATTGATTTCTAGTTGCATACAATTGTGATCAGAAAAGATGTTTGATATTATTTCAGTCTTCCTAAATATATTGAGTTGTTTTATGTCCACACATATCATCTATCCTGAGAATATTCTATGTGTGCTTGATAAGATTGTGTATTCTACTGCTATTGTATGGAATGTTCTATATATGTCAGTTAAGTCCATTTGGTCTAATGTGTAGTTTAAGTTTCACGTTTCCTTATTGATTTTTCTGATTGGATGATGTATCCATTGTTGAAATCCATTTTTAATACTGTTGTTTCTTAATTTTTATACTAGAGTTATGGATAATTTACTGGTCACCATTACAATATAGAATATTTTGAATTTAACTATATATCTACCTTTACTAGTGAGTTTTATACTTTTATGTTTTCCTGTCATTAGCATCCTTTTGTTTCAGCTTGTATAACTCTCTTTAACATTTCTTGTAAGGCTGGTCTAGTGGTAATGGACTCCTTCAGCTTTTGCTTATCTGGAAAACTCTTTGTCTTTCCTTGGATTCTGAAGGACAGCTTTGCTGGGTAGCATATTCTTGACTGGCAGTTTTTTTCTTTCAGTACTTTGAATATATCGTGCCATTCTCTTCTGACCTGCAATGTTCCTGCTGAAAAATCTACTCATTGTCTTATGGGGGTTTCTCTGTATGTAACAAGTTGTTTTCTCTTGCTGCTTTTAAGATTCTCTCCTTGTCTTTAAATTTTGAATATTTAATTATAATATGTCTCAGTGTTAGTCTTTTCGTTGCATCTTCTTTGAAACTTTCTTTACCTCCTGGATATAGATGTCTGTTTCTTTCCCCAGGTTATTCAAGTTTTCAGCCATTATTTTTGTGAATAAGCTTTCTGCCCCTTTCTCTTTATCTTCTTCTTGGGGGACTCCTATAATGTGTATATTGGTCTGCTTGATTTATCCTATAAGCCCCTTAAGCTATCTTTGCTCTTTTTCCATTCTTTTTTCTTTTAGCTCTTCTGATTGGATGAATTCCACTGACTTGTCTTGAGTTCTCTGATCCTTTGTTTCCCATAATCTAGACTGCTGTTGAAACTTCTATTGAATTTTTCAGTTTAGTTGTTATATTTTTCAGCTCTATAATTTCTGTTTCGTACTTCCTTATATTTTCTGTCTCTTTGTTGAAATTCTCATTTTGTTCATGCTTTACTTTCCTGACCTCAGCGAGCATCCTTGATTGTTATTTTGAACTCTCTATCAGGTGAATCACTTATCTCTGTTTCATTAAAATCAGTTTCTGGAGATTTATCACGTTCCTTTGCAAAATATTCCCTTGTTTCTTCATTTTTCTTATCTCTATTTTTTGGTTTCTGCACATTAGATAAAATAACCACTTCTAGTCTTGACAGACTGGTCTCATGTAGGAGATGAACCTCATCAATCAGCTTGACCCAAGCTCCTGGTTGCCCCTCAAACATCTGTGAATGTTCAAGCCACCATCTTTGTTCTTAGTGCCTCCCAGTAGTTGAAGGTGTGCCAAGATCTGTCAGTGTCCCAAAGAAGAGGATCACAGTCAGTGCCTAGATGCAGGCTAATTAGAAGTCAGACCTTCAGGTAGCATCTGGGAATGTATGTAGTCAATTCCTTCCAGGGAGAAACTAAAACATGGGTACTTTTTCCTTGCCCCTCAACACAGATCCTATGTGTAGAGATGGGGGGAGGATGCGGTGCTCCTGTGCCTGTTTAAAAAGCACTTCTTTGTTTGCTATAGTCCTATTGTAATTGTGAATGCAAGCTCTGTTGGCTATCAGAACTAGATAATTTCAGAGTCTGTCCTTTGGGTGGCAGCCATAAAAGCTGGGATGCTAAGTGTGTGGACAAAGTCCTTCCAGGGAGATACTGGTGATTGGCTTTATTTACAGAGTGAATTGGTTGGTGAAAGCACAGGAAGTACTCATTGGCTCTTTTGAGCTTCAGGAGGGATCCCAGTCAGCACCTAGATGTGTGCTAATTAGGAACCAAGCAGCAGCTTGTAAATCAGACATTCAAAGTTCTTCCAGGGAAATACTGGGAAATGAGCATTTTTGCCTGTTCCCTCTGCACTGAGCTCTGTGGGGATAATTGTGGCTAGTGCTCACGCATGCCTATTAACAACTGCTTCTTTGTTTGCTATAGTCCTGTTGAACTGTGAATGCAAGCCCCGTTGTCTTTCGGAGTTAAGTCTTTTGGAGGCCCATCCTTTGGTTGGGAGCCTTAAAAAATCAAGTGCTAAACTTGTAGTCGAAACTTCACTCCTCAGGTTGAAGCTAGGAGTTGGATGTTCCCTCCCAATTGTATGATGCTGTGCCATTGGTTGGATTTATAGCCTTTCCTCACCAATTTGATGTAGGTACTTTCTCATTCACCTGATGTATAGGAGTCACTCAGCTGATTTCTGGATTTCTCTCAGAGGGAGTTTTTCCATGTATAGCTGTACTTTTGGTGTGTCCTTGGGAGGAGGAAAATTCAGGAGCCTCTTATGTTGCCATCTGGTCTGGAGTCAAGCCCTCCAAACAAGCTTTTATTTCTACCAGTATGTTTATAAGTTTATTATAAAGAATTACAACCCAGGAACACACAAGCGGAAGAGAATCATAGGATAATGTGTGGGGTGGGTGGGGCACTTCACCCTCCTGAAAGCTCCACGTGTTCGCCAACTTGGAAACCCCACATGATGATAGGTTTTAAAGTCACAAATGCGTTCTATGTAAATGAGTTCAGTGCTTGGTTTTGATGGTTTCAGGATGGAAGAGTGGCAGCATTCTTGTTGTAGACATCCCAGTCCTGGTCTGTATCCTCAAGAAGCTACTAGTATCAAAAAAATAGGTCAAAAAAAAAAAAACCTAGAGGACCAGAAGTTCTTTCAGTTGCAGGTGGGGTCATACATAATAGACTTTTATCTAAACATGTTAAGATATAAAATTTTAAGTAGATAATCATTTAAAGTAAATTATTTGGGCATTTAATACTCTCTGTAAACAGATATGTTTAATACATGAAACTCTCCTATTTTTATTATTGAGAAATTTCTAGCCATATTGTAATTTAAATCATATACATTGGTGGAGGGAAAACAGTCAAAGGTATTACATTCTACTTAGGAATTTAAGCTATTTTACATATGTGAACTACAGATGAAATAACACAAGGATGCAATAAATAATTAGAATTTGAATTGATTAAATATAATACTTTTAAGTGATTAAAATTATAATAGAATTTAAATTTATTAGTAATATATTACTTTAAATTGATAATATTATAATATTGTACTAATATAATACCCTGAAGACTTAAGCTCCTTTGGAGTCCTGGCTCTGCCTTTACTGCTTGTATGATCTTGGACCAGATAGTTAAACCATTTGCGGCTCAATTTCCTGAACTCAAAAATGGAAATGATAGCACAAATCCCACAGGATTGTTGTGAGGAGTACAATCAGGTAATCATATAACACATATTGAGCATATAGTAAGTGCTCAATAAATAATAACTGTGGTGGTAGTGGTGGTGGTGAATACAATCATCAAGTCACAGGGAAAACTGAAACGAGCCACAGAAATAGACTATGATAATGTTCATTATTGCTAAATTTTAACATTTTTAGGGAATGTTTATTCCTCTAATAGTTATTTTACCCTATTTTCATTGTAAATGGTGTTGCCAAAATTATTAACCAGTTGATTAATATTTGGTTTTGATCTAGTAACCTCATTTAAACCCTGTGCTAGCCTATTTCACGAAACAATTACCATGTTCAAACAGAGAAAACTATTCATTAGTCTTGCCATATGCTTCCATATGCTTAGCATTAATCATTGTTTAGCTGGGTAAACAGGAGTTTGCATTTTATTCTTGATGCCATTAGGGAAATTAGTGTAAATGAGAAATTTCATTCTAAAAAACCCTCAAATATACCAGAGGCTTTCACATCCAAATGTTATGTGATATCATTTAACATTCTTTTAATCAGAAGTCAGCATTTTTGAATAATGTTAGAAAATTTTTATGACTTATTTTTCATACAAGAATTGGAAAATGAAAAAAGCACTAAAAGAATTAAATCATCCATAATCTTCTCTCACCAGCCAGTAATAACCACTGTTAACAGTTGATGTATATGCTATTTTTTTTTCCTATGAGTATATATATGTATGTTTTTTATTAAGTTCTTGTCACTCAACTCCAAACCTACCCTTCTGTACCTTGCTTTGTGATGCTGTGGCTAGGACTGGGCAAACCAGAATCCTCCTTTGCTGTTGGTTCCCTGGTAGGTCCCGCCAACTGAGAATAAGAGAAAAGCTGGAAAGACAGTAGGTTGGCAGAGAGAACTGCTTTTTTATCTTTCCTCATTATTCTGTCAACTGCATCTTGCCAAGGGCTCTACTCCCAGAGGCAGCAGTTGATTCCTGTATCAGTTGGTGTTAGATTCCATATTATACCTGCACTCGCAGAATGAAACTCAGGCACCCTTTCCTGACATCTGCGGCTTTCAGCTTTGCGGAGCCTCTGTCCAAGCTCCAAAGGCACCAGCTCCAGTCAAGGAGGGCCCCTTCTCAGAATTCCAGGTCCTAGATCCCTGGTGGCTTCTTTGGAGCTTCTCAGTTCTGATCATTGCAATTTCATTCTTTGTTACCCAAGTGTCCTTACTGGATGTTGATTGCCTTCTGCCTCCCTAGTACTCCTATATCTCTTGAACCATTTCCACATATTAAATTCTATTTGTTAAAAGAATGGATGGACCGTGAGTGGTATGCTCAAGATAGAGATGATTCTGACCTTCATCATTCAGTTTTCATCCTCTGTTTGAACATTAGTTTTGTGACCCCAAACCACCTTTCACAAACCAAATGCAGACTTGATGCATCTGCTGAAGGATAGACATTTCAGACTACAGTATCATGATGCACCAGCCAACTGGTCAATCTTTTCAGTATTGCAATCTTTGCACATCATGATTTGTGTAGCTGTTTAATATTACAGGCATTTGGTCTTCATTTTATAAAAATGAAAGAAAAGAAGAAAAGGCAAATGTGTTGATACTGAACATATACCTCATTGGTCATGAATTTAATGTAATTTGGGAAAAGTTTGGAGCTCAGGAAAATTGAAGGAGACATATTGTTCATCACTAGTGGATATTTGGCCTTAAGCCAGTCAACATGTGTTATATTATGAAGGAAAAGAAGAAAAATTAATAATGTGTCCTAAATGCTAGAATATATTATATATATTATATTATATATTATAAAAGACTATGTCTGAAAGACTAGATATAATTAGGAATATGACACATATTTTAGGTCTCTGGGAATAAAACCTGCCTTAGCACACTTAACTATGGCTAAAATAGTTTCTCGTGCTAGTCTTACGCATATTTTGCATTTCTCAAAGAAGAAGATTTCCACAAATATTTTTTCTATTAAAATCGCATATGGACTATGCAATACTTCATAATCTGCATTTTCATTTAATCTGTTATGAACATCTTCATGTGCCATTAATCGCTCTCCCAATAAATGGTTCCTAATAGCCATTATTTAATTCCCCACTGTCAGATATGTATATTGCTTCTAATTTTCCAATATCAAAATAAAGCCTTTTAAATTTTCTTGTAGATAAACCTTTGCAGAATTCTTAAAGATTCCCTTAGAAAATTTCCCTGAATGTACAATTGAGGGGTAAAAGTGTATAGACCATTTTTTAGCCTTTTGATATATACTGCCATTGCCCTCCAGAAATGGTGGCCCAGGGACATTTCCACTGTCAATGACTGAGGATATGCATTTCCCAACCCTCACTAATTAATTTGAAACAACAACATAAACAACATTTTTCCTTACCTAATTCATACTACTGTCTTGCTTGATATTTTTTAAGTCATGTTGAGTTACTAATTGTTCCCACATATTAACATTTCCATTAATTATGTAGAATCTAATCATTTTCATTTCCTTTTTTTTCTTTCTTTGGTAAATTGCTTGGCTTTTATAGCTGTACTAGGGTTGAAAGAGAGCCAAAGGAGTAAAAATGATTAATAAGGAAGAGAGAGTAGAAAATAAAGTTCAAGTAAAAGGATGAAGCACCATATTTTCAATAAATTTTAAGCCAAAAACTGTGAGAAATTGTGGCTCATGTTTGTTTTTTGCTTGCAAATCTTAATTATATATGATTGTTGTGCCTATATACTTGGGCATGTTGATTCTTATCTCTCCATGGTTCTCTTTCTCTTTGGTTCTTTCTTAAATAATCATCCTAGATTACGCCAAAGCCCCAAGCAAAAAGGACAGAAAGGAGGAACAGAGTGTCATAGTCCATTTGGACTGTTATGACAAAATTCCAGACTGGGTGGCTTATAAAGAACAGAAATTGATATCTCACAGTTCTGGAAACTGAAAGTCCAAGATCAAGGACCAGCATGGTTGTGTTCTCTGGTGAGAGCCCTCTTCCTGTTTCTTAGCTTGTTTCTTCTTGCTATGTCCTCACATGGTGGATAGGGCTAGGGAGCTCTGTGAAGTCTCTTTCATAGGAACATTAATCCTGTTCCTTAGGGCTCCACCCTCATGACTCAAGCACCTTCAAAAGGCCTCACCTCCTAATACCACCGTACTTGGGGTATTTCAACATATGAGTTTTGAGGTGACAGGCCATAGCAGGGAGGGAGCGAGGGAGGGAAGGAAGAAAGGAGGCAGGGAGGAAGGAAAAGCCCATCCTCTTTTCTGCCCCCAAACTGGCTCTCACTTCTCTCCTCACCTCTCTATCCCCCCTCTACTCCACTACCTCTTAATTCCCTTTGTAAATATAACAGAAATATTAGAATTCAGGTAGATATTTCCTATTTTGAGAACGCCAACATCTGTTCTTTTTTGCTTCAGAATGTTGTTTTTTTTTCTTTCGTTCATTCTTAAGACACTATGTATGGAAGAAACAAAGGAAGCATAAAAAATAATCTCTACTGATCAGGAGAGGTGCAGATGATAGATAAGTAGTCTAGGAGTTCTTGGAGCAGGTCTAAGAAGAAACTTGGCCTTGTTGTAATGGTGTATAGATGATTACATTTTTTTTTTTTTTTTTGGTGAGGAAGATGAGCCCTGAGCTAACATCTATTGCCAGTCCTCCTCTTTTTGCTGAGGAAGATTGGCCCTGGGCTAACATCCATGCCCATCTTCCTCTGCTTTATATGTGGGATGCCTGCAACAGCATGGCTTGATAAGCAGTATGTAGGTCCGTGCCTGGGATCCGAACCTGCAAACCCTGGGCCGCTGAAGTAGAGAGGATGAACTTAACCACTGTGCCACCGGGCTGGCCCCTAGTTGATTACTTTTTGTAATCACATTAGAAATAAACTTAATGTTTTCTCCTTCATTCAGTAATAATAATTTGCTGAGTACTCGGATTGTGAGACACTGTAATGGGCACTTTGCCTTTATTAATTCATTTACTTTCCCCAACAGTCTTATGGAACAGGTACTATTATGTTCCCCACCGTGTTGATAAAGAGTCTGAGGCTTGGCGTGGTTGGTAACTTAGTGAGTGAGTGGGTGGATTGAGATTCTGGCTCTAGGGTTCCTATTCTTGCCCTTCACTCTATTGCCTTTCTGAAATGGCTTTCTGTGGACCATGGCCATCTATAATGTGAAAGGACTAATTGTTTCCCCTTGATTGTTTATCTGAGAACTCAAATGGTACAAAGAATACTTACTGGGATTTTAATGAACATCACTAGGAAATCTCTCACAATATCCTTTTTTTATTTGAGGTGTGACAGAGTCCACTTTTGAGCTTCAGTTTTCAGAAAGTTACAGATTTGAGTTATATTGAGTGTGGCAAATGTGTTTAGAATCAGGACTTTTCAGTGAATGGATATTTTAATAACTATCTACTTGGCATGAAGAAAAGGTGGCGCATATGCAATAACCACACTCCCTCAACACAGATGCACACATGCATGCACACACACACACACCCCTTCTTGCCTTAGTGAAAAAAAATCTGAACCTTCAGCCTGTGAGGATAGACATGATCTTTGAAGGCTTTTCAACACTTAGCTTTAGAGCATGTTATCATTTGAGTGGATTCAGAGCTTGAGATAAAGCTGACTTGCTTTCCCTCATCTAGTCCAATCACTTCCATAGGAAAAGAGCAAGCTGAGCCCCAAAGAGATTTTTGGCTTGGTTACTTTGGCTATTGGCTCAAAACCAGTCTTCTGGTACTTTTTGAGTCAAGAACAGAAACAATGTCTGCCTGACAGATTTTGGAAGGAATAAATTAAAAGAGGTATGCAAAATCCTGTACTTAGGGCCTCATACTTACTTGGCTTTTAGGAAATGGCAACTCTGAGGCAAGTTGCTGCTTCACTAACCTCAACTCTATTGTTAGGAATGGTATTAGTAGAGGCCCAGCAGAAGGAAGAAAGAAAGAACCTTGAACTGGGAGGCTGGGGACTCCTCAGTTCCAAGTCTGACTGACATCTTTTGGCTTTATCACTTTTGGCCAATTACTTTACTTCTCCACGCCTCGATTCCTTCCTTTTTAAAACGGTCACATTGTAGTAGCAATAATTTTGAATTTTTATAGATCATTCACCCACCAAGAACCTATAAACTTCACGAAGGCAGGGATCTCTGTTGATTTAGCCGTATTATCCCCAGTGGGGATATAAGATGCTTTAGTGCTGAGGGAATAAATGAATAGTTAATTAATAAATGCCATTGATCTTTCCATTCCACTCCACAGAAGACATAAACTCAAAAAGTTGTGTCCATTTTCAAAGCTTCATAAACTGCAGGTCATTGGGCCTCAGATTAAGAAACATAGTGCCTACAGATTTTCTTTTCACTTTAGTGTTCTACTAAAGGTCCTATTAAAATGGGATGATTTAAAAGAAATTTTTAAAATGATAAATAAATGGAAAGACAACTTGTGCTCGTGGATTGAAAGACTTAACATTGTTAAAATGTCCGTACTACCCAAAGTGATCTACAGATTCAATGCAATTCCTATCAAAATCCCAATAGTATTTTTTTACAAAAATAGAGAAGAACATCCTAAAATTCATATGGAATTTCAAGGGACCCGAATACTCAAAAGTCTTAAAAGAGAAGAACAAAGTTGGAAGCCTCATATTTCTTGATTTTAAAATACACTACACAGCAACAGTAATCAAGATTGTGTGGTACTGGCATAAAAACAGATTTATAGACCAATGGAACAGAATAGATAGCTGAGAAATAAACCCTCATATATATGGCCAAATGATTTTTGACAAAGGTACCAAGACTACACAATGGGAAAAGACATCCTCTTCAATAAATGGTATTGAGAAAATTGGGTATCTATGCAGAAAAATGAAATTGGATCCTTACCTTATACTATATGCAAATATTAACTCAAAATATGTTAAAGACCTAAACATAAAACCTATGACTGTAAGGCTTCTAGAAGAAAACATAGGGGAAATTTTCACGACTTTGAATTTGGCAATGATTTCTTAGATATGATGCCTAAAGCACAGGCAACAAAAGCAAAAATGGACAAATGAGACTGCCTCAAACTTAAAATTTCTGTGTATTAATGGAAGTATCAAAAGTGAAAAGGCAATTTATAGAGTGGGAGAAAATATTTGCATATATATCATACCAGTTAATATCCAGAATATATGAGGAACTTCTACAACTCAACAACAACAAAATCCTGATTTTAAAAAAATGGGGAAAGGGCTTGAATAGGTATTTCTCCAAAGAAGATATATAAATGGCCAAAATGCATATGAAAAGTTGCTCAACCTGACTAATAGGAAGAGAAATGAAAATCAAAACCACAATGAGATATCATCTCACACCCATTAGGATGGCCACTATCAAAAGTGTTGATGAGGATGCATAGACATTGGAACTGTTGTGCACTCTTGGTGGGAATGTAAAGTGGTGCCACCATTATGGAAAACAACAGAAAGTTTCCTCCAAAAACTAAAAATAGAATTATTATGTGATCTAGCAATCTCACTTTTGGGTATATATCCAAAAGAATTCAATGCAAGATCTTGAAAAGATATTTGCACACCTTTGTTCGTTGCAGCGTTGTTCACGATAGCCTCAAGGTGGAAGCAACCCAAATGTCCACTGGCAGATGAATGGATAAAGAGAACCTCATATATACATGCAAAAGAATATTATGCAGATTTTAAAAAGAAGGATATTCTGTTACATGCTACCACATAGATGAACCTTGAGGACATTATGCTAAGTGAAACAAGTCAGTCACAAAAGGCCAAATACTGTATTATTCATGTGACGTATCTAAAATAGTTAAAATCATAGAAACAAAGTAGAAAGGTGGTTGCCAAGGGCTGAGGAGAGGCAGGAGGGGGAATTAGTGATTAATGGGTACAGAATTTGAGTTTTGCAAGATGAAAAAGCTCTAGAGCTCTGTTGCACAACAATGTAAATATACTACACTACTGAATTGTAGACTTAAAAATTGTTAAGAGGCGCCGGCCCGGTGGTGTAGTGGTTAAGTTTGCACGCTCCACTTCAGCTGCCTGGGGTCCACAGGTTTGGATCCCAGCATGGACCTAAGCACTGCTTATCAAGCCATGCTGTGGTAGGCGTCCCACATATAAAATAGAGGAAAGTGGGCATGGGTGTTAGCCCAGGGCCCCATCTCCCTCAACAAAAAGAGAAGGATTGGCAACAGATGTTAGCTCAGGGCTAATCTTCCTCACAAAAAAAAAAAAAAAGAATTTAATGTGTTTTTTACCACACTAAAAAAAAGTTGTGATGGAGCATGACACACAAATATGCAACAAACTTCAGCTATTTTTATTTTTCAAATGGTATGTTTGATATTTTGAAAACCTGAGGTACCCAAAGCATTGTCCTTGTGCAAGCTGTAGCCCAGAAAATAGCTTCAGTAAACATGTTGACATACCTTCTTTACTCCCACTTTAGCAAGGAGCAAGGCTGGAATCAACGCTCAATGCCAAGATGTCTCACATTGACATGAGAGTATAACTGTAGGAGGTTTTGGTTGGAAGCCCACATTTAACAGGGAAACCACAGTCTGTTGGTAAATTTGCCAATATCATAGGACCATGGCAATTGCAAATAAGTCCAGTTTGGGAGGTACTGCTATGAGTGTTTTCTAAGGGGGAAATGTGTTATTAAAATCAAACAAATGTTTCAGGCTACAAGAAGGAAGAGGACAAGCCCATAATTCCCAAGGTTTTACTTTTTTTTTTTTTAAATCTAATAAGTGCTTTATCACTTTCAGTTTTCTCAGCCCGAGCCAGGGATGTTTGGGAGTTATTATGCGATTTGAAAGAATGCTGAGTTTTTGATCTTGTCAGGACTGAAAGTGCTTTATAAATGTCAGAGTTGGTGTGTGGGAATCTAGGACACTGCTCCACTGTGTACCTTGCGAGAGTCAGCTAATGAGGCCACAGGAGAGCAGTCATCTGAGCGACTCCTGGAGTGGTCCTGACTTCGAAAACAGCTCTCTGGGTCTGCTCAGTGAAAGAATTGTACATTGTTGTTATTGTTGTTGATGATAATTGTAAACAAGTATCCAGGTTTAACTTAACTCGTCCTAAGCACTAGTCATTTGTAACCTTGAAAACATTGCTAATACTCTGGCTCCCTCCTTATTTGAGGGAAGACATCACATAGGGGTTTCTTTCTTGACCCTTACTGTTAAAATAATCTCTTGATTGGGTGTGACCCTCTCAATGTTGAATTCCTCCTGGATAGTTTCCTTATACTGAATTATTATTCTTTGACTCCCCAGAACTTAGTACTATTCTCAGTATAATTCCCAGCACATGGTAGGTTTAAAAGAAATACTTGCTCGGTGAATAAATGAATACCATACTGGCTTACAACTTTGTTTACCGCTATGATTCTCTTGTTTATGTGGCCTCTGATGTTTAAATGTCTGAGCTTTATTATGGCCCTTGAGTTGATTGAAAGAGGCGCAAAGCTAATGATGTTTCAGTTGTAGTTTGGTTTTAGCACTGAGATTCCTTGACCTTCAATGATCAAACTAAGACCATAGAGAAACATTTGTATTGGAAAAGCCCTTCAAAGTCCCTTCTAAAGCATTCCGTTTAGAGAAGAGGTTCATGGTTCCAAATAATAAGGTTACAGCTCCCAGGTTTTGAAGACACAGATCAACTGGCTGCTTCATGTAGGGTGTCCCAGGGGTGTCAGGATCAAGATACAATGCAGAGAACTAGACATGTTCTTGGATAATACAGTGGAATAGTAGAGGTTCTTTTGTTTGTTTGTTTTTAATTAAAAAGACTGCAGCTTGAAAGTTACTGGCTTTAATGTAACTGGGCCTGGGCAAGGCTGTGCTCTGCTTGTTTTTCTATGTCCCGTGCTTTGTAGTGTGTTCCATTAAATATGGGTTATAAATGTTTTACCTGATGTCTTCTGTAAAAACTGGATTCTATGGTCAAGCAAGTTTGAGAAATAATGGATTCAAAGCTCTGATATACTGAAATGCTTTGGGACTCTCTAGGAAGGTATCAAAGGATACATCTTATCCCAAAGATTTTGATCATGAAAACCTTTTTTTTCCTGGGAATTTTCCAGAATTAGTGTTTTATAGAGGCCACCTGGGGAAACCATACTCTATTTTGAATGTAAATCCATATACACTTTTTATTAGTTTCTGTATTTTCTGTAGCAGTCCCTCTACCATTGGTTCAGTTATAGTATGTCTATACTCTCTTTTAAATATCTCTATTTGGAGATCAAGCCTAGATTACTGGTACTTAGAATTTAAATTCTTCCAGATCACTAAGATAATTAGGGCCACAATGTAATCATCTTCCCCTATTGACCATACAAATAAATACAAAGTAGTAGCTCCTGTGTAGTTTGATATTTCACATTGACAAAAGGTAGCATCAAAAGGACAGGTTTTGAGACATTTATATGATTTTTTTTGTGAGGCTGTACAGCTATGAACTCTTGGAATTGCAAGGGTCTTTAATGATTATATATCCCAACCATTTATTCACTTATTTGGTCATCCCACATGTATTGACAGTGTTTTATGGTCCAGACATTATGCTTTACACTAGGGAAATAAAGATGGATAAACATAATCTCTGCTCCCATCTGATTCTTGAATTTCCTCAAAATAATATATGGAGAGTTCAGGAAGACTTCCAGCTGGAAGTAGGCTTTCCAATTTTTTTGGTGCAAATGTCTCATTTTATCCATTAAGGCACCAACAGGCTAAGTAATGAGATAACTTGCCCAATATCACAGCTAACTAGTGGCAATGTAGAAATTAAGACCCAGACATTCAGATTCTAGTCCAATGCCGCATCTAGTACTATAACATTATAACATAAACATAAGGGAGTAATTTTTTAAAATTAAGTTTGTATGACTGGAAACAGGAATTTCTCCAAGTTGGATATTGTATTGAGAAAGATCCCAAGATTTAATTTTATTAATCCAATGAGTATTTATTGCATGCTGATCATGTGCTAAATACTGCTTAGTATTTTGAAGACTAAGTCCCCGTTAAACTTACATTCTAGAGGCTTCCATATTGCTTACAACTGCAGACTTTACATAATCTCATGTCTACACTGATGGTTATTGGAAAAACCCATAAAAGCAAAAAATGTGGTTTATGAAAATTGTCATCCTGTTGTGTCTTTTGGTTTGGATCCTAATTTACTAAGTCATGGGCAATGAGGTAAATTTTTAATCCTACACAACAGTTATTAGGCCTGTATCTCAAAAAGAAAAACCCACTTAAGAGTGAGGAAGATTAACCTCTCTCTAAGGGGTGGCCAGTGGTGAGCTTTCTGTTGTATGGTCAGAATGAAAAATACCGTTCCAAAAATATGGTTATGATGATGACTTTATAATGTGGGGAAATCGGGTATAAGTCAGCCAGAATCACTTCTTGAGGGCTTGTGCTGTATGTAGCAATATGATAAGCATGGTGGGTGAGGGAAATATGTACATAATTTAAGGTATTTTATTGAAAGAGTTTACAATTTAACCAAGGAGATAACACACAATACTACATGAACTGGATATCATAGACTGATATCACATGATTGCATGCTTCTGTGCATACATGCACATGAATCTGTGCATATATGTACATTCATATGTATATTTACTCATATTTAACTTTATTTTTTACTCAAAAGGTAGACATGATAGGCATTCTTTTATTTCTTGATATTTTTACCCGATAGCATATCTTGGATATCACTCCATATTTGTTCATAAAGATTTTTTTTGTGTGTATGGCTATATACTCTACTGTGTGGACATCTTATAGTGTATTCAAGCAGTCTTCTGTGGCTAGGTATTTTAATTTTTCCCAATATTTTGCTGTCACAATTAATGCCACTATGAATATGCCCCAAGGTTTTGTACATGTGTTGTTCAATTCTTGTGTAAATAATTTTTTCAGGTAAATTCCTGGATTGCTGAGTCAGAGGGTGAATGCATACAGTGTTGTTAGATATTGCAAAATTCTTCTCCATAGGGGTTGAATCATTAGGCACTCCAACTAACAGTGTATGAAATTATCTGTTTCCCTGCAGCCTCAGAAACATAATTTTTGGTTAGGCTCTTAAATCTGGCCAATCTGATAGGTAAGAAATATAAAATATATTTTTAATTAATACAAGATGAGTGTGGTTAAATGGCTTTATGCAGCATTTTAGAGATTAAATTTTTGCCAAGCCAAGTAGAGGACACCTTTGCTTTAACCAATAGAGTGTAATAGTTAGATATTGTGTACTCTGGTTTTAAAAAGGGATGATTTTGCTCAATTGAAGAAAGGCTTTTCCTTGTGTCACACTATTTCTTAGAGTATTTGTGTAGCATATAGATATATGTCGAAAGAGAATAGTCATTCTTTTACATGAAAATGCATCCTATTATTTGAAGGTGACTCCCTAGGCTTTTGAAAAGACTGATAGCTTTCTCTGTGCATTCAGCCACATGTTTACAGGCTCCATTATCAGGATGATTGAATGATAAGACCTAAACTGAAACGTTTACTGTATCCAAAAAATGTTAATAAAATATACTTTTATTGAACATATCCTTTGGAGCTTGCCAATGGTGCTTTATTTGAAAGGTATTTAGAAAGGATATATCAGAGAAGCACCTGCCTGCAAATGTCCTTTGGAAACTTTAGTTTCCAACATTTTGCGAAAGGCAAAAATCAGCTGAATGGGTGGATATGACCCCTCTTCTCTTCATCAGAGATCATTGCACCTACATTCTGATGGTTCCAAGATGCTTGAAATATATATATATATATATATATATATATATTTTTTTTTTTTAAAAAGCAACAAATTGTAACAGGACAAAAAATCAGTAAAATATCATGGAAGTCATTTTATGTTTCTGGATCTCAATTTTTCCCACCTCTGAATGTCAGCAGTTTGGACTAGTTGATCTTTAATGTCCTTTATAGTCTGAAAATGTATTCTTGATTGTAATTATTCTATCAATCTTTACTGTCTACACTTAACCCATGACACTTCTATAGGGAATATCTAGGTCTACATCAAAATTAGGTTATTTTGAACTTTCCAAATTTTTCTTACAATTTTTATTTGAATACCAACTGCATTTAGTATATTGATTATTATGTACCATAGAAATATAAAAATTATGAGATAAAGAGGCTACCATTTACCTAAAATTGCAGGTAGAAACCAGAGGTAGGGAGGAAAAAAAACTGTTTATTGATCTATCTACATTTGTTATTGTGCTTGTCACTATAGCAAATAGTCAGCTTGATAGACTTCATTCTTCATTCAGAAAAAAGTGAAGTGAGAGGCAGAAGTGGTTAGTGTGTTTACAGATATGCTTTTATTCATTAAAACATCACTTTTGAGAACTCTTTATATAAAAACCGTGTTTTAGGTATTAATAAATTAGACACAAAACTGAGCATTATCAATAAACATGAAATTTAACTTGGGAGAGATAAAATATAAATACCTGAGAAGAATTGTAAGCATACATTCTAAAAATACAAATTAGAATTACTGTCTAAGGGGATACTTAGAATAAGTGGAATTAATCTAAGAAGGCTTCTTGCATGAGAACAACTTTGGTGCGAGACTTGAAGTGAATCAATCTGCTTCTCACTACAGACTGAAGCTTCACTTTTCCTCTCCTCAAGATTTTGGCTATAAAGTGACCCAGTAGAAAGAAAATGAAATAAACTTGAGGCCTATTCTAGGTTTTAGTTATTATGTGTTGATAATATTCTCAAAATATGGTCATTTGTGCTAGGTAGCTCTGAAGCTCCTGTAATTTCCTCTACATCTTCTGCCTTTGGAAGGTGACTGACATAGCCACTGTTCTGATTAGTTCCTAGGAATGATTAGAAGCCCTTACATTTCAGCACCTTGGAGAGCTGTCGGTAGATGTGGGTGATGTCGTTTTTATCCATCAAACATTCGAAGGATTTGGTGCTATCTGGTTCCATTGAAAATGTTGATTGGACTGCTTGAAGAAGGGTAGCCTCTTCTGACTCTCTACATCCAACAACCCAAGATGTGCCTTAAAATATTTAACAATTTCTCTATTGATAAATATATTCATTGTTTTTGATCTTACAATTATTTCTTCACTAGTCATCTTTGTAAATACATTCTTCTGTCCTGGCGCTTTTACCTCTGTAAAGTTAAACTCCTAAATTTGAAATACTAGATTTGTTTGTTTATCTGAGCATGTTTATGAAGTCAGGGTAATACTTATTTTATTCCTGGCTCTCTCTTATGCCATTGCACATGAATCTCCTGCATCATACCTAGCACCTCTGAAATGAAATAAGAGCTTTTTCAAAAGAGAGTGGAGATATGCGTTTGATACAGTTTTGTAATTTGTATTCTGTCATACTAACTTTTGGCCCTTACAAACATTTTATTATGGGTATAAGGTGAAAATATTTTGAGGAATTCCAGGAAAAAGAATATCTCAATGATGTGTGTTTTGAAAAAAATTAAAGTGAGTATAAGCAAATGAATGTAATATGTTAATATTAAGGGTTCTATGGCCAAAAAAGTATTAGCATTATTTGAAAACAGATAGCAGGGCTCTTTAAACAATGGTATCTCTAAAAGTGGCACGCTGTTATAAATATTCTTCTAAGTGTCCTGATGTCAGGCTTAATTTATTTAATCATGAAAAAATAATTAATTTGGTTTTAATACTGCATGAAACATATTTTGGTTTTAAGGATTACCTAAAAATCAAATCATAATCTTTTTAAAAATTATACAATTACCATACCTTCACAGATCAGCCAGGAGTAATGCTAACCCTGGGTTTTCTGAGCTAACCATAAAATCTTTTTTTTTTTTCATTTGGCTTTCCTTCTACTATTGAATTTCTACCACAAGGAATTGATGTTGGGTAATCTTGCAACAGATTTTAAATCCCCTTAACTTTTAATTTAAATTATATTATTTTTACACAAAAATCAGTTCTTGTTTACCTCTTTTTGCTTAGATAAACAGCTAAGAAAGCTTTAACCAAGCGATGCTAGATCTTTTGAAATCTGCAAAATTTTTTAGCTGGCTCAAATTTTCTAAATTAGTCAGGACATAAATAAATTTACAAGTAAAGCTGTTAATAATTTGACCCATACGTATTGAGCCATAGAGAGAGTAACAGCTACCTTAAGAATGTAAGAATATGTGAATGTATATCTGTGTGTATGAGAATGTTTATTAATTATTTCTTTATCTATTTTATTTATTCATCAAAATAATAATCAAAAATCTTATAGTGATTAGCTTAATGAAGGAAATAATCTCTTTCATAGAATTTTAACATTAATAACAGTCTTACAGTTATTAAAATGGTATTTTGATAATATCATTCAAGCAACATGAAAGACATTGCATAAATCACTCCATGAAAAAAAAGAAAAGAAGATGCAAGATGACTCACATTTACTTTAAGCCTGGCCAGAAAGAAAATTGCCATAGATTTGCTAGCACCTGACTATTTTATAAGATGGCAACAGTATAATAGAACTTAACTTCATTAAATTTTGAGCCTGGGATGGAACAATGTTATGGCCAATGGTTCATATTTGACAAAACTTAATTTGGCGAACTTCAATTTCCTAAAGTGGGATTTTGCTGAGATGGCTGTTGTTGCCTGAACCCTTTTTTAGGTCTTGGTGAGGTTGGCCTGAGTCTTATGTGAGAAAGGCTGGAGCCATGAGTTGGATCCCATTCTTACTCTCTTTTTTGGTCACTGTTTGTACAACTACACACAACCATTTCTTTGCAATCTTTAAAATTCTGTATACCAAGGGGTGAAAGAATGTTTAGTCCCTATTCTCTGTGTATGTATTGCCTGCATTTATCTTGCCAATATAATAGTAAGTGTATTAGCATATTTTATGATTTTCATGCTTATCTCTGTTAGATAGTAAATTTCCTGAAAAAAAGAACTATGCCCTATTTTTTTCAGCTTTATTGAGATCTAATTGATATATAACATTGTATAAATTTAAAGTGTACAATGTGTTGATTTGATGTACATATGTTGCAAAAAAGATTACCACCATAGCATTAGCTAACACCTTGGTCACATCACATAATTACCATTTCTTATTTGTGGTATGAACATTTAAGATCTATTATCTTAGCAACTTTCAAGATATATAATACAGTATTATTAACTATAATCAGGATGCTATACATTAGATTGCCAGAGGTTAATCATCTTATAACTGAAAGTTTATAACTTTTGACCAACATTCCATTTCCCCCATCCCCAGCCCCTAGTAACTGACATTCTACTCTCTGTTTTGTTTTTTTTTGGGTGAGGAAGATTGGCCCTGAGCTAACATCTGTGACCATCATCCTCTATTTTGTTTGTGGGATGCCTCCACAGCATGTCTTGATGAACCACGTGTAGATCCGTGCCCGGGATCCAAACCTGTGATCCCTGGGCCACCACCCCAGAGAGCACAAACTTAACCACTATGCCACTGGGCAGGCCCCTACTCTCTGTTTTTATGAGTTCAGCTTTTTCAGATTCTACATATAAGTTATATGGTACAGTATTTGTCTTTCTCTGACTTAGTTCACTTAGCATAGTGCCCTGAAGTTTCATCCATGTTGTCACAAATGCTGTGCCCTCTTTATATTTAACTGTCTCTCATTTCCATCCCCATTCCACAGGACCCAGCAGAGTGTTTTGCTGTAGCAAATTCACCCATCCACTCACTGATGTATTTACTCACTCACTGTCCTGTCCTATAATTAGCCTAATAATAGATGCTCGGTCAAAAGAGATGAGACATTCATTAGGAAAAAATGTACTTTCATCATATACATGTTTCTGGGTAGTTTCTCACTCTATTTTTTTTAACACTATTTAGTAGAGATTTCCAAAGCTATAGGTCAAGAGGCCAGGAGTCTCCGTATGTGACCTTGTGAAATTCATCGGATCCTTATCTACCTCAATTTCTTCATCTTTAAAAGGACACTTACATCTGTTCAACTTTCCCTATAAGAGCACTGTAAAAATAAAATTAGGAAAGAGTTGTGAAAATGATGTTAAAAAATAGATTTTTAAAAATGTTTATTTAATTTGGTAAAATTTGAAAAAATAAACATGTTGATCATACACCTATATAAACACATATACAGGTATGTGTATATATATGTGTGTGTATATTTTTGCAGCATTCCTTTACTGAGAAAAAATTTCCATTCATATAGTCAGACCATAAGTTATACTGATTTATTGTGTCATGAAAGCATTCTGAATCTGATTTTTTTAAAAATAATTCCTGAATTGAGAAAAAATATTTTCACATGCTTCGGGATTACCAAATCTGTTAAAGTGAGAACTTGTGATCTGAATAGCTCAAACTTCATTGAGAAGTGGCTGTAACTCTGTAATACTTTATTGAGGTCAAACTAAAAATAGAAACTAAAGCCTTATTTATATTGCTATCTCTTAGTTACTTAGCTACGAATACCATTTCTGCCACCTAGACCCTGGTGGATTCAGTGACAGCTGAGGCCGGCTGTAAGATTTAGTAATGGTGGAAATAGTTGATAATCTAGTTTGCTTTTGTAGCTTTCAAAGTTGTAGCCCTGTATAAGAGAAGTATTTTAGATCAAAACATGCAGAGGTACAATTTACAAAAATACTAAGGAAACTAATGCACATTTTGCAGTGGTAGCAACATTGCCAGTTTAGAATGATCTTTGCATTTAAATTTCCGGGGGTAGGGTTACCATGTTTGAGGTCTTAGGCTAGTTCAACCCCAATATATATTTTCATAAATGCCGGAGGCAGAATATAAGACAAAATAAATATCCACACATTGCTGCTTTCAGTTAAACTCTGGTATCATTTTTATAAGTATTTCAGAATTCACACATACTGGAGCTATTATGGTGATTCAAGATTCGGGGAAGGAACATTTCCAGTTTTATTTGTTATTTGCTTTGCAAAACTCGGCCTTTGTGAGTACATATTTCTGGAGTTTTATGGCTATAGAACTGCTGCTCCTCAGGTTTTTGATTCACACTTCAGAGTACTAGCAAGGTACAGGAGTTCGTTCCATTTTGATATTGTGTGTGTGTGCACGCTTAAATCTTAATGTGTCCTGATGCTATGAAGAATTCACTCATGTATCCAACAGAGTCTATTAAGTAGACCAGCTTTTTCTGAATTTATCACTATAAATCAAAAGCTTCAGGAACAGCCATGAAATATCTATTGAAAATTATCAGAAAATAGAATTGTATCAAAAAAGAAAGTATTAGTAAGTGATGGTGTGAATTGTGGACTGGATATGCCAGTTATATAGATATAATGACATAGTAACTTTCATCATCACAATAAAAATAGTAATTTTATTATATTTATTATTCTCATTCTTATTTTTGGAGATTTGTCAGGTTACTGAGAATGACATCCCTAGAGATAATGGCAAAACAAAACCATTATGATGATATTACCAAAGATTTTTTGAAAGTTTCTATGTGTACTTTAAGCAGGTTACATACAGTATAATGTACAATCCTTATATTATACATTATATATACAATAACAAAATTGTGAATTAAATGGTATTATTCACAGATAAAAACTTAAGTTTCATAGAGGTTAAATAACTTGCCCAAGAACCTGGAACTAATGCAGGACAAAGCTGATAGTGATACTCTGACTCTCAAGCTTATGATTTTAATTCCTCTCCATTTTCTAAAAAGAATAGAACAAATGGAAAACTTGGAAATTTGTGTGAATGGAAATATTTGAGTATCTATCATGTTGCACTGGTTAAGCTTATTCTGTGTGGGCCCCATATGGCATAACTAATACCAATGAGGAGACGTTGCAAGCAGAAAAATTTCAATTCTGCTCTTTATATTAAAAAAAATGGAGAGATTTCTTCTAGAAGGAATGAACTCCCTGATAATGTCACTGATAATGGTTGATTTCAAACTTCAGACAAAAGTCAAGTAGAAGAGATTCTTATGAGGGACAGAGATATTGGGCTAGATGATCTCTAAAGTTCTGCCTACTGCTAAGATTCTACATTTTAGGTTTCAACTGTTTGCAAGTGTTGATTGTTGGAGGCAAAGTGGAAAACGTCAATAATTCCTACCTTCTGAGATTCCTACATACAGAGATTCCACTTTTGGCTGGTTACTCTATTGTATTTGTTAATATTTTCTTTTGGAGGGGAGGAGGGGCAAGTTTTGACAAATTCTTACACTCAACATCTTCCATTAGTTCTTACTAGAGATTATACTGTGGTTAATGAAGCACATTTGCTCTTTTTGGTGATAGAAAATTTCAGGTAGAAGTTGATATTTTAAAGAGCGCTTGAGTTAAAGTGATTCGCTTTTGAGATGGGATTCATTCTAGACTTTTTTTTCTGAAATTTTTACAAATTCCATATCTTCCCAGGGAGCATAAAAATGGAGTGCTTTCTTTTAATGTTAGTTGAAATTTCAAAGTAAATAACATATTTTTAAATACATACTAAAAGCAAGAAGAAGATACAGCTCTTTGACTTTTAAAGATCTGTAATTTTTAAAAATTTTAGGTCATTTGATTTCATTGTAAATTGTTGGGCCCATCTGCTTGCTTAAAATATCTTTTTCTACAGAGTGGGACAGATATAGCACTATTCAGGTTATCCTTCTTGTCAATCATGTTTTACTTATTTATTTTTAATGGACTTCCTCCACCTTGACAAGTCTAATATGCCTCCCTGGTCACCCCCTGCTCCATTTCCCCCTAACCCACTATATACTAATATTGAGATTCACTGCTCTTTATGTAAATAATAAAATAATAATGATAAATATGAAAGTAGGCCTTATATTTCTAAGAAGGTAAAGGGGAATGCTTGGTCGGCAATGGACACTTTCTTCCTGGCTTGAATGTATTAGTTTATCAGATGAGGGAAAAACAATGGGTAAACTTCATAAGAAATGAGGAATTTTGACTGAAAGAATTGAAAGTAGTAGCATTCATGATACAGAATTTTGAAAACTCAGGGCCAGTTGGATAGACCGACTCTGAAGAAATTGAATTTTCCCAACAATTAGTGGAGATTGCTGGGTGGATCATCAGAGTGATAGGAAATAAACTAGATGTTATGAGAGATCGTTAATATAGTGTGGAAAGCCCCCGCTATGATGTGAGCAAAGTGAGTTACATAAACATGATGCGACAAGAAAGAACAACATACAGAATTCCAAAATGAGACCCTTAGGGGAAGTGAGTACATGTTTTCTATTGTTTGTGGTTTGAGTTGAAAGTTCTCAGGGCAGGATTTCAGAAATTGGGCAAGGCTCTGGACCTGTTGATTTCTTAAGGAAACAGCTGATGCAAATAAACTAGAAACATGGGATCTAGGTTGGATTTAGCTTGAATTTGTGACGACAAGGGCTGGAATGCTATGTTTACAAGAATGGAGAGCATGGGGCTGACATTAGTGATGCCATGGAAGAGTAAACAGAAGGAGTGGTGACAGATTGAATGCAGAAGGGGAACCTAAATGACATTACTGGCTTGTGGCTAATGTGACAAGAAAACAGCAGGATGTAGATTGTGTGACAGTTGCTTTCGGTCCAAGGACAACCACAAATGGAACAGTAATCACAACAGGGCATGTCTTTTTAAATAAATCAACATATGTGATAAGGTACACATCCAATGAAGATAAAATTAAAATAGGCCTATAAATTAATGAATCTAATTATGATCTATTTCACTTCTGCTTGGCTTTTGTTAACAGATGTCAACAAATAGAAGTTATGGATTTGTGTTAACGTAACAGTAGTTGTCATTTATCAATTGCTCACTTACTGTATAACAGGCCTTGTGCTAGCTGTTTTATATGCATCATTTTATTTAGTCTGTATAGTACAATTTTCAGCCCTAGTGTATAGATGGAAACATTGAGGCTTAGAAAGGCGGAGACTCTCGCCCAAGGTTACACAGCCAGTAAATGGTAGAGCCAGGGTTCAATCTTCATCTCTCAGACCCAGACCCATTCTTTCAAGAATTTGGCTGCCTACCTAATAATTAACTTTCTGATCATGACCTACCCTGGAGGCAAAACTATTAGTCCTCAATTAGCCTGTGAAATGGACAAAGCGTGAAAGGGGGTGGCCCAGAAAAAAGGGGAAGATATTTGAGCCAAAAAGCAAGCGTACCAACAAAACACAGATAGGTTTTTAATCTTCTAAACTAACATCATCATCATCATCATTATTAACTGCAACCACACTCCAATGAGATATATTTAAAAATTAGGTTTTAGCCACGATTGGCTACATTTTCATGTTGTGAAATGGCAGTTTTATAACAACCAGTAGGTCTTGATGTAACTAGTCCATCTTAAACGAACCAAAGAAAGAGCTATGGAGAAAAGGTTAGCAAGTCAAAACAAAACACCCCCATGACTTCAGCTCTTTGTAGAAATCTCTTAACGAGTTATCTTTCAAACCAGAAAAGAAGGATAATAAGGACAAGGTATATTTTATGTTAGGCTCTTTCATTTATTGTGGGCAAGTCGCTTAACCTCTTTGCACTTGTTTTATCATCTCTGGACTAGGAATGAAAATATCTTTGACACTGGCCACCTTGATGAGAATCTGCAATTCCAGTCTATTAAAGCCACTGGAAACCAACACAGCACTACCCAGGTGTTGAAGGGGCCCTTAGTTTGAAATTTTTCTTTTCCCCTTGGTTCAGAGTTCAGAGTAACTTAAAACTTTAGTATCTAACACAAGACCTGCTTTTTGACTGAAAATATTTCTTGGTGATAAGAAATCTAGTTATCAAGCTATCTTGAAATATTAATTTCTTAATACACATTAAAATAATTGGTACCCTGTGAAGATTAATAAGGTGTTTGCCCAAACGCGTGAAGCTACTTACCAAAAATCTCTTATGAGCACTATCTGTTGAAAAGACTGATTATTATTTTTATTATTATTAGGATTATCATCATTTATCCCAGTAAGCTATTAAAGAATGCACACTGCCATGAGAATCAAAAGTGGAAGAAAATTCAGAACCATGAAATGGCATTTTGTGTCTCCCTCAGTTTTGTCTTTAGAACCACTTACTCAGCATCCTGAGTGCTCGCTGCTGCTGCTAGCTCAGAAATAAACCATTTTTAAGAGAATGAATGCCAAGTTTGACTGTAGTTGCAAAACTATAATTTGATTTTTGACTCTTTCAACAGTATCTTTAAAATCTCTACAGAATTAAAGGGATTGAGAATCAGTATTTACTGAGGTTGTTATTGGAACTGACAGGAGAGAATTTTTGATCTAGACTCAAAAATAGGGAGAAAAGCACAGATGACACAGGAAAACTGGAAATCTGTGAGAGACGCCCTCATTTTTTACTCAGGTGTTTGCCTCAGTTTTGCAGAAGAACAATATCTATACCACATGACAATTTACCCAGTTGCATGATGTCCACTTTTGTAACGGAAGGAGATGAAAAGCTGTTGGTCGTGTAGGACGTTTATTTGAAATCATTTTGAATGCAGGTGTTGGAATTAGGATATAAGCAGCAACATTCACCTGTTTTATCTCCAGTGTCTTTCATAGTGCTGAGTGTGTAATATGCACTTAACAAATGTTTAGTGGTCAAATGAATGAGTTCTGTAAGCCCAGAACAGTTACTGATGATCACCTATATCAGTAATGATCATATAAGATATTTGGATATGCAAACATTCCCTAAAGTATAATTATCAGCTTCTCAGTATACATTGCACAAAAATAATCAGCTGTGTATAATTTTCCCCCTAAATAAGGAATGAGAAAAACAAACTAAGCTGAATTTGAAGTTTTGAGTGAGAATGATTGAGAATAGAGACTAGAAGGAGGGTTGTTTCAAAAGGGAAGGCATAGGAAAAATTAAGGAAAGGAAGGATGATGAATTTCGTTTTGGGCACAATGAGTAGTAGATGCTACCATGATATCCAAGGAGAAAAATCTAGTAGGTGGTTGATGATGGCCATAATGAGCAATAATTGGTACAGCTTGGGTCTCCTCCATAGAAATACTCTTACATGCCTTGTTGAAAGGTGGTTTCTAGAAACCTGTTACTATAAACACAAGGTAACCCTGGAAAAGTTTATTAGACCAGAGGATTTACTGACCCAGGGTAGGCTGCTCAGATTATCTTGATAATTTGCACTTAGAGTTAGAAACTAGAGCCATAGGATAGGGTACTAGAGCTGTAGATTTATATAAAGTTGAGAAGATTGGTAACATGGTAACCCAAAATATAGGCTTATTTCTCTTTGGTAGGAGCAAGACTCATGTACCACATAGACATGACAATGAGGAAGAGGGAAAGATTGCTTTAAAACTTGACTTTTTTCTTCTTTCCAGTTCTCATGGATCTTTCCTCCCCCCCAGCCCCGCCACCCCCCCCCCCAAAAAAAAAAAACACTGGTCTTCCTGCCCTTGGGATATCTCTGTCTTTTCTTGACATAGATTGAGTAACCAAAACATCTTAAGTTATAGCTTCAGTAATGATCATCTGAGGCATTATAAATAGCTTTAGGAATGTTCCTCAGAGGCAGTATGAGTAGCCATTAGAGCATTAGATTGGGCAACAGAAAAAAAATAAGTCCGCCAATCTTGGCTAATAAGAACAGGCTGAGGAACTCAAGAGATTCTATGAAGGAAAATGAAAAGTAAGAGTAGAGCCAACACCATCTACATCTAAAGTAGTTGAATATGCCCAGAGATTTCCTTTAAGACCTTCATAAGTCTCCATTTAACACCCTCATGCTTTGTTACAATTAGCTTAACTGTTCGTGATTTTTTTAAATCAAAAATGACATGGGTTAGATAAAACACCTATCCAATGAATGAAACCCTTTGGCACCCAAGCTTAAATATCTCTGCTTGCACACCTCCAATGTCTGCTTCTAAAAGCTATTTCACCCTCAGTTCCAACTATTGGACAGCTGCCTAAAATTGAAACGAAAATCTCTCTATGTATTCACCCATGGGTTCTTGTTCTACCTCTTTCGGGGCCACAGACAGTCCAAGGACTCATCTCATATTGGTGATTTGATGCTGTTAACTCTGTTTCCCTAAGAAACTAATGACAACAAACTGTGCTTCTTTAACTTCTACAAACTGTGTTATGACTGACATATGCAACGTGTGTCATTAGGATTCTACTTATTCCAAACCTGGAATGATTTGGCAGACCATGAAATCTTAATGGAATCATAGCCCCTTCTGAGTATATTAGCATGCCTATTAGTATATCCTGTAATAAACACATCACATTTTATTTTAGGCAGTTCTGGGACTTTGCGTTGCCCTTATTCACAATTCACTCCATGTATATTTATTGAGTAATATTGTCTGGAGTTCTTGCTGTACATTCTCTTAGCTCCCCAGTGTTTTCTCCCATTAAAAGGACCATTTATCCCATCAGAAAAGAATGGAGATGAAGATACAGGAATTCTTTCTTTATATACTCAAAACAAATGCCTTTTAACTCATCTTTAATGTATGGTAGCTGGAGATGAAGAGCTGGTGCAGGATTGGCTGAAAGGATTTTTTGATGCATAATTTTCCTCTTTGGAAGATAATATGTATATTTTCTTGACAACAGGAAACTGGAGAAAGCTTACTAACTTAAATTTTATTTTTCCTAACCTACTAGAACCATGATAAGATTTGTAGCCAAATAGAAAACTACTACATAAGAAAAAGGAATATAGGCTGTATCCATTGCCTATGTAAAGTGCCAAGATTTGTTACAGATTTTATCCAGAGAAAGGCAATTTGTGCAATGCCTTTGCAATAAAGTATAATAAAATGGAGTAATAAGTGTTATATTTGAAACCTCCTATAACTTCCAGTAATTAAACATCATAACAGGGATGCTCGAACTGCAGCTTGCCTGTCAGTTTTTCTGCATATGGATTTCCACTTAGTTCGGCTAAATCTGTTGATGAACAAGGCTGTGTTCAAGAGAAAAGTATTAAAAAGCTAGGGCATTTAGTACTAGTGAAGGGAAATAAAAGGTCGATAGGGTGTTTAAAGGGCACCTCTGAATATTCAGTCAACTAAAAGCCGGTCAGAGCATTGACAGTTGCAAGAAATCAAGGGGAATAGGAGTTGGAAATAGTAATCTTAGAACATCAACATTTGTGTATGCAACTAAAGGAAAAAACATGTAGCCATGGTTTGATTCAGTCAAATGAGAACATAGTGGCCCTGCTTTAAAGAAGTTTAGAAGTAAGTGCTCAAGTTTTCAAAAGACAGGTGTATTTATTCCCCACAAAAATTTTGTAAAAAATTGTGAAACTGTCTTCCAAAGTGGCTGTGCCATTCTACATTTTCACCAGCAACGAATGAGAGTTCCTGTTGCTCTACGTGCTTGTTAGCATTTGATGTTGTCAGTGTTTGAATTTTCGTCATTCTAATAGATATGCAGTGGTATCTCATTGTTCTTTCAGTTTGCAATTCCCTAATGACATCTGATGTTGAACATTTTTTCAGATGATTATTTGCTATCTGTATGTCTTCTGTGGTGACATGTCTGCCCACAACTTTTGCCAGTTTTTTAATTGGGCTGTCTGTTTTCTTACCATTGAGTTTTAAGAGTTTGTTGTATATGTTGGATTCTAGTCTTTTATAAAATAGATATTTTGCAAATATTTTCTCCTAGACTGTGGCTTGTCTTTTCATTCTCTTAACCAAAAATTTTTGTAATAATTTTAAAATCTAAATTCTAACTCAGAAGCTTAATTAACATCCTAGATTAAAGCAGAAACATAGATGGGAGACATGAGCCCTATCCAGTAGCCCCTCCCTACCACCTCCATGAATGGTCATTGGGACCCTGGGCTGTGCCACACAGTTTGAAAAAAAAAAATACTGCTGCAAGGGCTTGATCAGGAAAGTATATGATGGAAACTCAGTCTGACAGCCAGAGTACTCTCTGGAAATTTTAAGGCTTAATATAAAGAAGAATTTTTAAACTGTCAGAATACTCCAAAGAGGGAATGGTGGTTACAGATAGTATGGGTTGCCACATTTAGTGAGTAAAACACAGGCCACCCAGTTACATTGGAATTTCAAATATACAACAAATAACCTTTAGGATAAATATGCCCATGCAATATTTGGAATGTTTTTATATGAAAACATTTTTCATTATTTATTTGAAATTCCAGCCTACCTGGGCATCTTGTTCTATCTAGCATCCCAGTACTAGATAATTCTTAGTTCTAGAAATGTCCAAAGTTGGGTGGCCATTTGGTAGAAATCTTGTTGAGTTCCAAGCTTCAAAAGAGTGCTTTCAAGTATCTTCCAAATGAAATTCCATGACTCTAAATTGCTATGTGAATGAGAAGGCAGGACTTTGTGGTGTAGAAAGAGTTGCTTTAGGAATGTTTCCTCTCTGTTCTCACAAACTCAACTTCTCTTGAAGAGTCTTAGTGACCTAATAATGCATTCAAGAAAACACTCATGGTTTATGTGTCCCTACCAATGAGCATTATCATTTAATCCAGAACATAGCAATGTCTTAATGAATAGGGGATTTTTCAAGCAATAATTTCTGATATTTTGCATTATCAAAGATAACTCTGAGGCAGGCATAGTGATTTAAGGAAATGGAGACTTTTCTTAAATATGAAGCATGGTACATTTATAAAATGTCTCCAGTGTCCATTCTCAATTTTTGTACTAATAACTGATTTTGCTTTGGAAGAGCATCCTGTCTGCTCTTGGTCCATGTGGTTAATATGAACGTGGCATTCGGGTATAGCAGTCACATTCACAGCATTTAATTCTATTTGCTTCAGTGACTGGTTTGTAGATGGGAATATGGTCAATCAGAGACAATCTCTAGATTCTTGCTTGTGAACCTATAAGAACTGACACATTTCTGCTGGATTTAGACCTGGGCCAATGTTATTATGGTGCTTCTGGAAGCCACAGTGCTATCACATGGAATCTGAGTAGAATGCCATTTGAAGAGGAACAAAGCCAAGAGATGAAGGAACCAGGTAGAGTTATCATCATATGATCCCTGGAGCCAACACCTGTACCTAGGCTTTCTGTCACTGGCAAACAAAAGAGCTGTGACACAAGAATAGGTGGGTATATTCTACCAGTGGTAATTCATCTCTGATAAAGGAGATTTATGGATCTGAAGAGATTTTCCTATAATACCAGTGAGAATTGTTTATAAATCAAGGTTTCTAACCTGATAATGCATGGTCTTTCCCCTCCTTAACCTTTTCTGGTGAGATTTACATAAAGAAGAGAAAACTATTTCAATGAGGATGAGGAACTATCAGTGGTAGTGAATATAGCATGCAGTTTGGATAAGTAGTGTAAGCCCATTATTGCAAATCAGATTTGGATAACTGTGCATGGCCTAGTTGACCTAGGCTTTATAATTCCATTTGGTGCACAGCTTTGTTCTCGGACAAAAGATCAATCATACTGCAGCACGTGACTCTTGGATAATTTATATCACAGCAAAAAAAAAAAAAAAAGGAAATGAGCAAACAAGGGGGGACATAGTTCTCCATTTCATTTCTCAAAAATGTATTTTGTCCCTTTAGTTTGACTTGTCACATCTATAAGCTACTTGCCAATAGGGCAGAAAGTAAATGGGATTAGAGAAATATGCAGACCTTGATACATTTCCAACAGCCAAGTGTAAACATGTGTTTGCTGAGCACAAATGTAGCTCAGAGCTTTGTCAGAGATAAATAGAGTCGTTCTTCTATTGATGATGAATTAACTTCATTTCTTAATGAAAGAGGCAGCTGTTTTCTTCTTCTCTCCTCTACGGATAATTTAGGTTAAAATACAACACAGTCTGTCCTCCAGTTGAAACTGCTATAATTAAATAATTCAGAGTCTTAAGGATTTTGATTAATATGAATCTATTATGTAGAAGTTCATTAGAAGGCTGGATGTGCTTCAAATAACAAGGTTATAATTAGATCCCATTTCATTTTGTGTGAGGTGTTTTATTTTCCTAAATTCTTTATAAATCTGAGAGTTCTATTGTCCTCTCGCTTTCTTTTATTATGGAAACTGGAAAATCTAGAGAGAAGGAGAGAGATTTTCATGAACTCAGTCTGTTCTATCTCACCTTCTCATCAATGATTCTTGAAGTAAACAAACATAATTGAGTGAACAGGAGAGAAATACATTGTGAAATTTTTCTCTATTATGGAAAAAAACATATATACTTGATACTGTAATATACCCAACCACCTATTCAGAAAAATCATTTAGAGAAATGATTAAAGGAGAAAAGTCAGATTTATATTATCTTTAGAAATAAGTTCTGTTCCCCCTGCTCCCTTACAGAGATTAATAGATCATGAATTGATCAAAATATGTCATGGGTAATTTTTTTTCCCAAAATGGACTATACTTGGGCACGAGACAAGATCACAATCTGTGCCTTATTATACACTCAAGACAAACCTCATTGAGTTTGCAGTATTGTCCCTTTGAGGTTAGCAAAAAGACAGTAATTTCAGCTCTAGTGAGTTTTCAGTCTGCGACAATTAAATTTGCTACCACCTGAAGTTGCCAATCTTCCTCTTTTTGCCTGAGGAAGATTATCTCTGAGCAAACATCTCTGCCCATCTTCCTCTGCTTTGCATGTGGGATGCCGCCACAGCGTGGCTTAATGAGCAGTGTGTAGGTCCACACCTGGGATCTTAACCCGCGAACCCTGGGCCACTGAAGCCCAGCGTAGGAACTTAACCACTACGTCACTGGGCCAAAAGCCAGAATTTTAAACAACAAAAATTTTTTAAAATAAAATCTGGACATTTCATCTCAAAAGGGAGCACCTGAATGGTTAGATGAAATGTAAGACATACCAGTGCACTGAAAGAGTTAACTGAAGTAGAAGTAGCTATTGAAGTCACTCAATCTGTTCTCATTGTTCCTTTGGCACCTTGACTATATGTCCTTTAAAGCTAGAGTGACCATATCATTTATAAAACAAATTGAGACTTTTTGAGAGGAAAGGAGGATTCTATTAATAAATATGCTAGAGCAACTGGCATAAACTAGAATGGAGTTGGCAAAACAGGATCTGTGTTCACCTTAATTATAACACTATTACAGATAATTGTTAAAATCAACATCCATTCAGTAACTACTTATTCAGTAAATACACCTAGAATGTGCCACATACTTGAGATACAAGGTACAAAAAGAGTCACAGTACCTACCTTCAAGGAGATTATAGTCAGGTAGAGAAGTTAAGATTCAATAAAGTTCCCAAGGGTAGAAGGAAATGCTAAGAAAGAGTAAGAAAAATGATTTACCTATTTAATTTTGTATTTGTAGTTTTATGCTTTTGTTGGATTTTATTCAGTGAAGTCATACAATCTGCAGCCATCTGTGGTAGATAGTATTGGAGCCTGGAGCCTAGATCCTTTTCACTGGATGGGGCATCCATCTCCCAGCCATGTCAGGAGTTCATGGCTCACAGCTTCCCCAGTGTCTGGGCAACTGCCTTAGACTCTTGGAATTGTATCCCACCACCCCTTGGGGGCACAATAGGCTGGCACCTGTGGCTCGAGTCTTCTCCTTGTGGATCAAGTCTAGGCTGGACTTTATGTGATATTGCCTCTTATGGCTATTGAGTATTTGAAAAGTGGCTAGGTACTGAATTTTTTAACTTAACTAATTTTAATCAATTTCAATTTAAATAGTCACATGTGGCTGGTGGCTACTCTATTGAACAGCACACTTCTATAATAAAATGTGCAGAGCCAGGTTTCTCCTCTGGCTAAATCAACCCCTAGGACCACAGAAAGCCAAGAGCCCTTATTTAGGCTAGGGCTCAGTGGGGAGGTTGATGGTCTGTGTGTTATGATCCCAAAACATGAGTGTCCTACAGTCTATTCCAGAGGATTATTAATGGAAGTTTGGACTCTCTTCTTTTGCTATGATATTAGGTTTACAGAAGAATTTCTAATCAGTGCTTTCCTGGAGCTTCTGAGTGACATACGAGGGTTTGGCCTATAAAGAAGCTGACATTTCTGTTGTTGGACCAAAGGCGTTCCAAGTGGTGGCCTAGAACCTTCTTCAACAAAAAATATAAACATGAGATCTCCATTGAGGACCTCATCCATTCCTGGAACCATTGCACTTTGGGTCTAGGCCCAATGGAGCATCTTTGATTTGGAAATAAAGGATCAGGTTTGGTTAGTGCAACGTGGAACAATACAGCAGAAAGTAGTAGATGAGAAAAACTTTTTAAAAAGAATCTCTATGAAGTTAAAAAATAGTTTCCATCACAGATTCTCTGTGAAGGTTGAGTAGATGAAGGTGAAAATAGGTTTTCTACATTAGAAGGGAAAAAAGCTTGTTTTTAATTGTCATGGGTATAGAAAATGCTTAGGAACTGAAACTAGATTGTGGGTGGGGGGTATACTGCTGCATAGAGATGCTAACTTTGAGTCCAGGCTTTTTCAACTACTGGCGATGGAGTCTGAAGAAAGTTCCTTATCCTCTGAGCCTCAGTTTTCTTACCTGTAAATGGGAACAATTAATCTATTCATCTCTCTGATGTGGTTTTGTGAGATTTAAATGCAGTAACAATATTTTGTAGCTATCCACTGCTAGGGAAACAGCAGCTCCTGTAAGAGTGTGTTGGGGCTCTCTTGTTTGCGCTTTATTTGTGTTCTGCAGGGTTCACTGACCTTAACTTTATTAATCTAGATGAGTGGTTGCAATTTCAAGAGGCTAAATTTTCCAAGCAGGTGACTTACTTAAGTAGGTCAACTAAGTAAGGACTGTGGGGAGATGAGAGTCTCTCCCCTTCGAGGGGAGCAGCACTACCCAGCACCATGCTGTTGCCGTGTGTGAATGTGGGCCCAGGGTTGCCAACATTTTTAAAACAAATTAAAGGCTGACTTTTAATAGATACTGTGGGACAAATAAAGTTCATTTATTGTCTACATCCAGCCTGCAGGCCATCAGTTGCAACTTGTGCCTCCTTCCAAAAAGGATTTAAAATGAATTATATTCAAAGATAGAAAGCTGTAGGGAAGAAAAGCAAAGGAGGGAATCAAAGGAATAGAATAAGCTGATTTCTGTTGATCAATAAGAATTTATTAAGCTCTATCAGGATGAATGCTTTGGAAGATGCTAACAAAATAGACAACATTATCTTTGACCTCAAAGAGCATGTAAGGTCTCTAGAGAGATATGCAAATGAATGAAGTCTTAGAGAATGAGAAAAAGCCAAGCTACAACGAGGTGTGAGGCGGCTCACTGTAGATCAGTGCCACTCAAAGTGTGGTCTGCAGACTGGCTCCAGGCTGCGCTGTTCGTTACTGATCCATGATGAGACAAGAACCAAAATGGAGAGTAAGTGCTTGGAAACTTCCAGACTGATTTGACAGAGTGCTTTTTCATTTGTTTAATCTAATAAAAAAGTGAGGCTTGTATTCGGTAGGTCTTTGTTTTGTCTTATTTTTAATTTTCATTTTCCTTATAATTCATATTTATTATATTTTACAAAATATTAGTCAGTGCCAGGTTGACTGAAAAACAATAAGCAAACAAATAACAATTCACTGATCCTTCACCACAGATACGTTGAGAGGCACTGGTAGACATCAGTATTTAAAAAGTTGGAAGACTTTGTTATTAGATGAGAGTTGTTAGCTCTAGATTAATTTACTAAATGATTGAGTCTTTAAGAGCTATCAGGAAAGTCACCTTAAAATGGGTTTATGATAGTTCACTAAAACTGCTTCACTGTGAGAGGTAGGGCATAAGCTGGCAAATATATAGAAGACAGTTAACTGTATTTAAGGGAAAACTTAACCAATTATTAAAAATCGTTGAGAAATTGAGATCGGCTGAAAGTTGGAAATTTGAAACATGTGAGAAATGGACATTCAACTCAGCGACCCTGGTAAGTCCACAGCTAACTGGCCATTGGAAATTCATAGTGAGATCAAAACATTTTGCGGGGGAGAGGTTCCTTAATTATTTAACTAATGGATAGATTGGAAAATTAATCATTCGGCATGTTGATTCAACTTAATTCCAGAATTAGAGAAAACTGTTGAGAAGGAAAGGTAGATCACAAATTTCTCTCCTTATCATGTTGACATGGAGGGTGAATGACTCGTGGGCTTACAGAGATCATGTATGCATAGAATGTGAGGTATAGACAGTGAGGGGAAGCAGCTAGGATAGAACCATGGGTCAGTCCATGTTGCTGCCCATTCCAACTTTTTCTTTAAGGACTTTCCTAACATTTTCTTCCCTTCCTCTCCTTTTTATGGCATCATTTGTTCTTATTCCTAATCTAAGGACTAAACATTCATCCATTATTAAATTAAAAAATATCTGCTTTGTCTGTTGAGGAAGCAAATTCTCAAATGTGCCTTCTCTCATTCACAGGCATTCATTGAGTGCCTACTTGGTGCCAGTCACTATACTAGTAGGTACTGAAAATATGTTCTTCAAAGTAGCCTTTGCACAATGTTTATAATCCCTTTTGTCCCTTCATATTCGCCTTTTGTACTATTCTCTCCTAAAATCCAGTAAGTATGGCAGGGCAAAGAAGATAGTGGTGCTTGGGGTTGGGAGAGACGGGCTGTGGAGAGCATGGTGGCCCAGAGAGGGTGTTGGCACTCAAACCCAGTCTGAGTGTTTTGGTGTCCGAGTTCCGGCCAGTGCAGGGTGTCAGAAGCCAAGTAGGGTGTTCACACAAAAAGCCTACATACAAGTGTTCATAGCAGCTTTGTTGTAATAGGCCCAAATGACAAACAACCCAGATGTTCTTCAACATGTGAATGCTTAAATGAACTGTGGTACATCTATACTTTGAAATACTACTCAAAATATAAAAGGAATGAACTATTGATAAATGCATCAGCGTGAATGGGTCTCCAGGAATCAGGCTGAGCAAAAAAAAAAAGCCAATCCTAAATGGCCACACACTTTATGATACCATTTACATGACATAATTTACATAACAAAATTATAGAAATGGAGGACGGATTAGCAGTTGCCAGGGATTAAAGGTGGTGGGTGAGGGGGGAGGAAGATGTGTGGGTTATAAAAGGACAACATAAGGGATTCCTGTGGTGATGGGGCTGTTCTGTGCCATATGGACTGAGGTGGTGTTTACATGTTTACATATCTATACATGTGATAAAATTGCATAGAGCTAAATACACATACAAGTACATGTAAAATTTGGGAAATGTGAATGAGATTGGTGGATTATATTAATATCAATTTACTGGTTTTTGATATGATAGTTTTGTAAATTGTTACTTTTGGGGGAAATTGGGTGAAGGACATATGAGATCTCTGTATTACTTCTTACACTTGTGTGTGTAAATCTGCAATTACCTTAAAATAACACTTTTTTCAGCTTTATTGAGATACTACTGACATATATGTAAGTTTACGGTGTGCAGCATAATGATTTGATGTGCGTATATATTGCAAAATGATTACTATAATGTTAGTAAACACCTCCATCCCCTCACATAATTATCATTTTTTTGTGTGTGTGGTGAAAACATTTAAGATTTATCCTCTTAACAGCTCTCAAATATTTAATAAAGTATTGTTATTTATAGTCACCATACTGTACATTAGATCCCTACAACTGAATTATCTTTTAGGTGGATTTTGTACCCTTTGACCAACATCTCCCCATTTCCCCCACCTCAGCCCCTGGCAAACACCATTCTACTCTCTATTTCTATTTCTCTACTTGGCTTTTTTAGATTCCACATATAAGCGAGAACATACAGTATTTGTCTTTCTCTATCTGACTACTTTTACTTAGCATAATGTCCTCAAGGTCCATCCATATTGTCACAAATGGCAGGATTTCCTTCTTTTTATGGCTGAATAATATTTTATTGTATATATATACCACATTTCCTTTATCCATACATCTGTGTATGAACACTTAGGTTGTTTCCATGTCTTGGCTATTGTGAATAATGCTGCAATGAATATGGAGGTGCAGATATCTCTTTGAGATGGTGCTTTCATTTCCTTTGGATAGATACTCAGAAATGGAATTCCTGGATCATATAATAGTAGCTCTATGTTTAATTTTTTGAGGACCCTCCATACTATTTTCCATAGTGTCTGCTCCATTCTATATTGACGCCAACAGTGCACAAAGTTTCCCTTTTCTCCACAGACTTGCCAACATTTGTTGTCTCTTGTCTTCTAGATAATAGCCATAAAATAAAACATTTAATTAAAAAGAAAAGCCAAGCAGAGTGAGGCAGGCATTCATGTAGGAGGGCCACCAGGTGCAAGGCATCAGAAACAAGCAAACTGTGGAGGGCATTGACTAGAAGGGCTGCCTAGCATGTGGTGGTGGAGCCTGACAGGATGAGAAAGAAGTCTGTACTGGGCCTGGGAGACAGGTGATTCTGCTCAGGATGTCAAAGCGTCAGTGGTAAGAGGAGGGCGTGCACAGGGGGCGACCAGGGTGCCAAGGTCAGAGTGGAAGCAGGGTGAGAGAGTTGTCCCTGTGAAGAGATGGCCTGGTGTGGTGATCAAGATAAGGAAGGCATTCATATAGGTGAAGGAGAGTGTGAGGAGGAGCAAGAGGGCTACTGACCATGTGTGAGGGTGGTCCATGAGGAGATGTCAGAACTTGAGCAGAGTGGGGACTGTGTCCACACAAAGCGGCAGTCTGACATAGGGTATGGAGCCCAAGCAAGGTGAAGAGCGTGTCTGTATGGGAAGGTGGCTTGGAATGAGGAATCAGAGCCCAAGAAGACCGAGAAGGATATGCGTGCACAGGGTGTTAGGGAGCAGGTCAGGTAAGGAGGGCTTTCATGTGGTGCAGCGGCACATGCAGGAGCAGGCAGGCAACCAGAAAAGCAGAAGCTAGGTGTGGGGGAAGAGGTCATCTGCATGGGGGAGAGAGTTGTGGCAGTGATGGGAGACTGGTTACATTCAGGGAAATTATCAAGAAGTGAATACCTTAAAGGTAATAAGAGCCAGATTTTTTACTGTTGGAGACAGGAGTCAAAAAAATGGAAAAAGAAAAGACTAAAATGAACCCAGTGGTGTTGGGTTCGAATTGGAAGTAATGCTATAAATGTATAACAAATAGTTTATATATATTTACATGTAAATATATATATTTCTCTCTCTGACTTTTATGTATTTCCTGTCTTGGTCTACTGAGATGGCCGGGAAGCAGTGACACCCCAATAGCGCTCAACACATATAGTACCAGGTCTTGGCTTTGCCTACCATTCTTTGCTAAAAGAACTAGGCCTCCCTGAAGAAATGGCTGATTCTGAGGCCAGGGCAAGAAAAGTATAAGATAAGCCTGAAGCATCTTGTTTTGCAATAAAATCAGCAAGTGCTCAAATAGTGATAGGGAGATGCCAAAGACACAGAGGCTAGCTCAACAGAACTTGCACTGAATGATTCTGGGACAACAATAGCAGCAAAATAAATGACGATAATGGATTATAATCCATTTTAATTTAAAAAAATAACATGAGCCCATACTGATATAAATGAGTAAAATTATCAAGTTTAAAGATTAATGAGAAACAGAATATTTACATTGCTTTGCAGTATCTCCCTCTAAACTATTTACTGATTTTAAAGAGTCACTTGACAGTGGAGAAGCCAAGTTTCCATCATTAGTAATGGGATGAATCAAAATTTTGTGTCACCTGGTAGGATGCAATAAGAACAGAGCATCACTTCTCTGATATTACTGTCAAAGATGCAGATCTTACTCTAATCAAGAGAAAACATCAAACAAACCCAAAGTGAAGAATGTAGTCTTCAAAAGATCCTGAAAGTCAAGAAAAAAAAAAAAGCTGAGAAACTATTTCAGATTGAGAGAGACTGAAAATACATGATAACAGGGTTCTTTTGCAAAATTCAAGACATTTTGAAACAGTTGGCAAAACTAGAATGGAGTCTGAGGATAAGATGGTAGTAATGTATCAATGTTAATTTCCTGACTTTGATGGATCTATGCTATATCGTAGAATATCCTTATGTAATAGAACGTAATAGAATGGCATGTAGGAAATACACATCAAAGTACTTCATAGTAATGGGATATTAGGCTGGCAACTTCTACATGGTTCAGTGTTTTGGGGTTTTTTTCTAAAGTTATTTCTTCCATATTGGCGATATTTCTGTAAGTTTGAGATTGTTTCAATTTTAAATAATAGTAAAGAATGAAAAAAATTTAAAAAAACAGAGTCACAAGCTTTTAATAGCTCAATTCTTAGGTATTGAGAGGTATAAATATTAGCATGAAACAAATTATCTATACCTTGTAATTCTGAACCTGCATCATAATCTCTCTTATTTTAAACTGTAATGGAGAATTTCATAAGTAAAGAGCGTAGTATAATGAACCTCCATGCACCCATCAACCTGCTTTAACAATTACTGACACACGGTCGGTCCTGTTTCGTCTAAACCTCCTCTTTCTCTCCAAAAAGATTATTTAAAAGCAAATCCAGACATCGTATTACTAGTAAACATTCTGGTGCATGTCTCTATATAATAACCTCTCTTGTGTGTTTTTCATCTATAACCACAATACCACTATTACACCTTAAATGCAAGGGTAATAATTTCTCAATCTCCTCAAATAAACAGTCAGTGTTAAAGTTTGTCCATTTATCTCTAAAATGATTTTTACAGTTGCCTTGTTCAAAATAATCAAGGTCCACACACTGCATTTGGATAATGTATTACTTCGATCTCATTTAATCTGTAACAGTTTCCTCTTTCTCTTTCTCTCTATTAAAAAAAATATATGTATATATTTATTGTGTTCTAGAATTTCTCACTTTCTGGGTCTTTGTGGGTTGTATCCCCATGATGCTATTTAATGTGCTCATTCATCCCCTGTATTTCTTCTAAACCACCCTTTAGACGAGAGGCTTTATCAGATTGAGGTTCAAGTTTTTGGCTTATTTTGAAGGTGGTTCATGTATTTCTTATTGCTCTACATTAGAAGATACGTAATATCTGGTCGTCTGTCTTTTTTGTTAAGATTAGTCATTGGGGTTTTCTGTTATCAGTTTGGTCCATCCATTGTAAATCTCCCCATAGGTTTTCCCGTTATGGTTTTGTAAGCCATGGATTATTATTGCCTGGATCTATTATTTCAATATAGAAAGCGAAACGGTTGTATTCAAATTCTATCATTCCTCATTCATTTATTAGCTGGGATTTTTCTCTAAAGAATAACTAAACAAATAGTTCTCTAAACAACTATTTGATTATTCTGAGGTCCCAGTCAAACAAGAAAGATTAAGTGTTTGACTTTCCCTTTATGAATCGTGATCAAATTTTTTAAAGGTATGATGATGATGGGAAAATTGTTAAAACTGATGAAAACATGCTAGAGGAAGCCGTGTGAAGTAAATACCAGATGCCTTTTTTAATGTACTTATTATCTTACTAGCTGGCCTCCCAGTATAGCCATACCCTTCTCAGCCCTCCCCACCCCTGATGTTAGCAACTGGTTGTCACTCTCACTGGGGATAGAAGGGTGAAGCAAATGTGTCTTCCATCGGCTTTCAAGAAAACCATTGCTACACATGTTCTCTGAGTTAAATATTTAGAGGCTTCATTAATGTGAGACAAAATGGATATTGATTAAGCTTGGGGAAAAATGCAAACCACACATGCAAGCACAGTGAAAGGATTCGGATTATAATATGTTTGTATCGGATATATTTAAATGGTGGCTGCCTTTCCAACATGCCAAATGTCTAGCATTTTAGTCTGAACTGTGGTTTGTCTCTATTGTCTGTAAGAATGTTGGAGGATTATGAGCTCCATGCTGTTACATAGATGCTCTGTCCACTAAACACAATTCGTGCCCATCACCAAAATTGCTTTTAATGTTTCTGTGATCTAAATTTTTTATGTTGTTTACATTTGTTTGCTCTGCTTCCGTGGAGCACTCTGTAGTCACTGTACTTGCATAAAATAGGCACATTTTCATCTCTGCTGCACAGATAGTGGCAGGAGACTGATGTTTGAGAAGGGAAAGAACTCTTAAAACAGTAAAATTCTATTGAAAAAAATCAATAGTTTGTTTTCTGTTTGGAAAAAAAAACAGGATTATAGATTTTTCCCCCCTAACACACAATATTGATGGATTCCGTTAAAGCCCATGAGAAATTTGATTTTTAATGGAGTTGTTCTTTCACGTATGCTGAGCACATTGATTTAGGAAGTTCTTATTCACACCAGTTCAAGGCAAGTGTGGAAACTGCTTCACATAAACAAGGGATATGCTAAAGCTAAGAGAAGTTTTTCAAACCCACAAGAAAAGGATAGTATCACTATATTCCAATAATTTAAATATATGGAAATATATTTAAAATAATTTTGTTTAAAAAATAATGTCCTTTTTTGTGCTCAATTTGAGTCACTAGGTAGTGAAATACCAGAATGTAATTCAGCACATCTTTCTGTAAATGGCTTTGCATGTTCCCGGAGTTTTATCATGCCTGACCCCAGAAACACTGAGAATAGCATCTGATCCATGGATATCGCCTGCTCACATCTTAATAATGACCACTTTAGGTCTAAAACATATAATTAAGCTCCCAGCACTGAGCATCTCAATGAACAATATTGCTAAGTAACCAGTCTGCAACCCACTTAATTAGCAAAAACAAAAAAAGCACCACTTAGACTCCCCGTCCTGGGGCACCAGGGGGTCCTTTTTGATTTGAAGCACTTGGTGAGCAATTCTGAAATGAGGAAGAGATAATGAAGATTATTACTCTGTTGCCCTGTTAGCCACACTGAGCATTAGGACTGGAAAGAATAAGAAATTAGAGGGTCACATTAGCCCTCTTTCATACAAATTCTCAAAGTCGTGAATTGTTAAGCAGATTTTTATTCAAGATATAATAAGCATTCTGTTGGGCTCTAAACATTAGAAATCATTTCTCGGCCCCTTCTTGAGCTTCTTCTGGTTTTTGAAGTTCCCGGTGAGACTCAGGGTAAAAGGAGTCCCTGACTTCATTCAATAAGCGCGCTCTTCGAAAATTTCCTGAAAGAGGATTTTGGCAAAATAGATTACAGTCACTATGCATTCAATAATTGAACAATAGTTTTTAGGACCTAATATGTGCCTGGCATAGTAGGTGCACATAGCAGTTGCTTACCTTTGTGGAGTTTACATACTTGTCAGAGCTGGACAGAAAATAATCGAACAATGTCATCTGGTGATAAGAGGAATTACATGGTGACGTGATAGAGGGTAAGGGTGTTGGAAGAGATCTTTTAAAATATTAAAGGTTTTTGAAGGAATTGAATCGATCTGATCTACTCATTGTCAATAATCCTCTTCTGAGTAGAGCAATAGTTTCAGGAGAACAAGGGGGAAAGTAGGAAGACTAGTTAAGAGATTATTGCAGTCATCCCAGCAAGAGATGTAGTGCCTGAGACTGGGTGATTTCAGTGATGCTAGAGAGAAGGGCAGGGAAGGCACCCTGATATTGTAGATAAATCCAGCAGGGTCAGCTGATATAGAAAAAGGAAGGAATCAAAATGATTTCTAGGCTTCTGACATAGACAGCTTGGTAGATGTCAGTACTATCAGTGCAATAAAAATACCCGAAGGCAGGTTAGTTATTTAAAATAATAGTTTTGGAAGCAATTAACCTTTTCATTTTTAGTGCTGTACTTTCTCCCTGGTTCTCATATCAGATCCTTTTTAAAGCAGAAATTGATTCATTCCTTCATATTTATTGACTACCTACAATGCCTCGTGCTGCAGTAGGCCCCAGGGACCCAGCCCCTGCTTCATGGAGGAAATGAACATTAAACAAAGAACCACACTAATGAACCTGTAATTATATACTGAAATAAGTGTCCTTAAGGAACAGTGCATGGTTCTCTGGGAGAATATACATTGGTTATTGGTTCATTGCTAACCTGCCAGAGGCAGCGATGGGATGGGGACATAGGAAAAGACTTCCCTGAAGAAGTGTCTCTTGAGCTCAGTTTTAAAGGGTAAGAATTAAGTAGAATAAAGCCTGTTAGTGTGGTTTGTGTGTGAGAGACAGACACACAGAGAAACAGAGAATAGGAGTGAGTGTGATGGGGAGAAATGGGATATTCTGGGTAGAGGGAACAGAATCCGCTAAGACCGTTTGGCCAAAAGGAAGCATGGCTCCTAGAAATTAAAACCGAGGTCAGTGAAGTACAGAGAACAAAAGGAGAAAAGTACAAGAGGAATTTCAAGAGGCAAGTAGAAGCTAGCTCTTGCTGGATCTTGTAGGACTAGAATAAGAATTTAGGACTTTATCCTAAGATGATAACAAGCCACTGACGTGTGAAAATATGACTTTGTCCACCATGTGGAAAATGAATTGGGATTTTTTGAGAAGATAAAACACAACAACAACAAACACATAGATACAGATAACAGATTGGTGGTTAGCAGAGGGGGTAAGGGAGGGTGACGGCTAAAGAGGTAAAGGGGCACATGTGCACAGTGACAGATGGCAACTAGACTTGGTGGTGAACATGATGTAGTCTATGCAGAAGTGGAAATATAATGATGTAGACCTCAAATTTATATAACATTATAAACCAGTGACCTCAATAAAAAATAAATAAAAATAAAATTTTTATTCAAAAAAAAGGAAATGTGTAACAAAATTTATTTTTGAAAAATCTGGCTGTCCATTTGGTAAGAAAAATTTCCTGGCCAAATGCCCATAAAAGTTTTAAATTACGTTCCTATAGATTTTACACATTAAAAAAATGATAAGATAGAGAATTGTTTTGTGTGATGTGGCTGTCTTTAGGCTCGCCTAGAGTTTATAACTATAACAACATTGAGACTTTGACTCATTCTCCTGCTTGGATATTCTTCAATGCCCATGAGAATCAACACTGTCAATTTTGATTTCCTCTTGGCATTTACTATGCAGTCAGACATTATTTATAAAGAAACATTGGAGACTACCTTTGTCACCACTGGTATTTTCCAAAGATAGCGAGATACCTTTATAAAATGAAATTTAATGTTTATACAAAGGAGAAGTGATAGTTGTTATTCTTATGATCAATATGGAAAGGGTGTGAAACCCACAAGGACCCCTAAGAAAATTAATGAGGCTTCCATTTAAAGATGTCAAAATCCAATGTATAAAACTCCAAATAATTTGCTTTACCCAGAGGCAGACGAGCATAGAAAGAATATCCGGAATTGGGAATTGGTGTCCAGATCCTGCCCTACCATTAATGAGCTGTGAGACCCTGAACAAGCCTCTCACTGATCCAGCTCCATTTGCTCTGGGAATAAAAAGATAAATAAAAAAAAAGAAAAGATGTTGAATCAGTGTTTATTTTGTCTTTAAAATGCACCAACTCGAGGACTCTGTAACAAAATGCAGAAATCCCTTTAAGGAAGACTCCAGTGTGTTTTAGTGTTTGTTTACAGATTGTTAACTGTTTGACACAGAACTGGAAGTTGGGAGTTAGCGATCAAGGAAAATTAAACTCTTTTGTTTGGAGTCAGTGCCAATAGAAAATGAATCCACACTGAAAATAAAGCATATCTGAAATTACCAAGTAAATCAACGGGGAAGTAATGGTAATAAAGAGACAACTAAGTATCTTGTTGCTCTTTTTATAGATGCTTAACCAAGAGCTTGAAAACAGGCATTGCTCTGGGGAGGGGTTAATGATTTCTTTTGCTTTAGCTTATTGAATTTAGCTCAATTTGGTGGTTTACCAAATTACTCTTATCTTAGGAAACTTAGGTTAAAATGTTATTAAAATACAAACACAAAAAGCAAATCATTAAAGGATCTCTTCAAGTTTTAAAAAAGCAACCAAATATCACATTTCTTTTTTTGTATATAGTGTTTACTTGTGTGTTGTAGGCAGCAATGTTACAGGTTTGTTTTTTTCTTCTCTCTCTCTTAGCAGTGCCCAAAGCATACCTGGGAACATAGTGGTTGCACAATACAGTCAGTCGTGTCGCTAACGACAGGGATGCATTCTAAGAAATGAGTCATTAAGTGATTTTGTTGTCATGTAGACATCATAGAATATACTTACACAAACCTAGATGGTATAGCCTACTACACACCTAGGCTGTATGGTACTAATCTTACGGGACCGCCGTCATGTATGTGGTCCCTCGTTGACTGAAACGTCATTATGCGGTGCGTGACTGTAATTGCTTATAGAAGGAAAGACTGTGTTTTCATGCAGAGGAATGTGAATTAGATGTTAGTTTACCTTCTGATGTTTTTCCTAGACCTCTCTAGGTTTCTCAAAGGTAACCACCGTTACCAGTTTGGAGTGGATTTTTCCGACCTTTTGCTATGGATTTTACGCTCATAAGTAAAGACTCATGGAAAATATATAGAATTATTTAGTATTTTGTATTTGTTTTTTGAAATTGATTTTACATGACTTACTGTAATTTTTAAAATAATTCTATGTATTGGACTTACACCGTTAAGCTGTAGCTTGTTCTGTCTATACTACTCCTCGTTACGCTTAAACCAGTGTTTATTTAATCTCTCCTCTAAGTGCAATCTTTGTTTGAAAATGCCCTTAAGTTTAGATATAAAGTTAGTGACTTTGTTTTACTTCACAATTCTAGTCTGAATATGTTTACATCTGTTAATAATACATTTGTTTTGATGTTGGTATTTTGGATCCAGTAACGTGAAGATGGAGAACGGGAATGCCCAAATAATGCATAATGTTGCACAGGAGCTGTTGTGGACGTCCACACAATTTGTCCTTCTCTAAAAAAAATAATGATAATAATAAAATGAGAGGTTTAATTGTGAAGAGGATCAGAGACTACATTATATATGCTAACAAATGGAATTGTTTTTGGACTTTTCTGATTATTGGCATTTTAAAGCATGAGTATTGTTCAAACTTTTCTTTAGAAAGAATCCCTAGTGGCAGAGGAAGACAGTGGGGAACCCCATGAGGTGCAAATTTAACCTCAAGGAGTCTTCCAACAAGCAGGAAATTTCTTTGAAGTCTTATATTTTATCTTAAATATTCATGCAAAGTCTTAGATTAACAGCAACAACAACAAAAGTATTTAAATTACATAATATCTAGTAAACCTGACACTACAGGATGATGAAGCATCTTTATTTATGCTATGGCTTTGAATGCCTGCTAATGTGCTGCTGGATGCCCTCGGAGTCCATAGACCCTGCTAGAAACAGACACAAAATGCTAGCTTATAAGGTGCTACTATTTAGAAGTTTCTGGCAAAGTCACTAATACCTACTCTTTTTAAGTAGAATATCCTTGTAATGCGGTAAGACCTTATTTTTCCACATATGTCTTTGTCAAGGCTCTATGCTTAAAAATAGCAGAAATCCACACAACTAACTTGAACAATGTGTGTGTTGGGAGTGGGAGTGTTTATTAAATGGAGACAAGGGTATCTCATAGAACTAATGTCAGAAAGTAGACTTGGGCTGAAGCTTGGACTAGGAAAGGGGACAGAGCCCAGGTGACTTGGGTTCTGTGTCTCTCGGGGTCTGACTCCTTTCTTCTCTTAACTTTTCTCTGAGCATATGATCCATGCTTCTCTACCTCTTCACAGATTATGACCTAATGTGTGGGGCCTCCCCACAGCTCCTGTAATAATGTGCTGTCTATTCAAATGATAAGACAAACAAAGTAGCATTTTTCCATTCCTATTTTATATTCTCAAGGAAGAGACTGTGTGCCAAAAGAAGTCCCCAAACCCTATCCTCGGTTAGGGTGAGAATTCAAGACTAAGAAAAACAATTACGAGGATGAGAAACGTATTATCAGTGTATTTCTGCTGTCTTGTAATTGGCCCCATTACCTGTAAGCTGTGCCAAGGGGCCTTCCTATTGCGGATTAACTTCCCATCATTCAAAATACTTATTTTGAGCACTATAATGTATAACACCTAGTAAATTAATTCATCAAAAACATGTCTGGCCTATCTATTACTCAGGTCCCTCAGGTAATAGAAACTAAAGTTAAAGCCAGTTAACCTCAGTTAAGTAAGGAAAATGGCTTAATTTAACTCTCCTCTAGTTGAAAGTCAGGTTCAGCATGGTATTCTGATTATGCTTCTGCAATAATTATAATTTATACTTGGATAGCTTATTTAAGGGAAAAACTGATGTTTTTCCTAACTCCGAGAGAATCTAAATTTTGTTCGAATGGTTAAGTTGAATATAGCGAGATCAATGAGGTCAGTCAGTGAATAAAATAATACAAGCCACCGTACTAAACTCTTCTATCATTTTTAATGAATTGTCCATGTATTTGGGGGAGGAGAGGTCTATGTCAACTATCATATCATCTGCAAATAATATCAGTTTTATTTCCTTCTCTTCATTTCTTTCATCTCTAGTTCTATTGTAATGGCTAGGAGTCCAGTATAATTGTTAAATAATACAGTGATGGTGGGCATGCAAAGATTTAACTATTTACAACAGTTTGCTCTAATTATTGTTTTTATTTTTATTTTTTTGCTGAGGAAGATTCACCCTGAGCTAACATCTGTGCTAATCTTCCTCTATTTGTATGTGGGTTGCTGCCACAGCATGGCCACCAATGAGTGGTGTAAGTCCACGCCTGGGAACGGAATCCAGGCCGCCGAAGTGGAGCACACCAAACTCAACCAATAGGCCATAGGGCCGGCCCCTCTAGTTATTGCTTTAGATACGATTTATCAGGTTAAGGAACCTTTTGTTCCTAGTTAAATAAGAAATTGTGTGGGATTTTTTCCAGGAAGGGTGTCTTTTTGCTATCAGCTGGGAAAATCATATGAATTTTTTCTTCTTAAATCTGATACTGTTGTGAAGAACATTTATGAATTTTCTAGTAATCAGCATTCTTGCATAATTGAGAAATCCAATTTTATCATGGTTCTTACAATATATTATACTGTTGGGTTCACTTGTGTAAGTTTTTAAATTAAAATTTATATTAATTAGTATAATAGACCTCCAATTTTTCTTTCTCATAATGTTTTTCTGGATTTGGTGTCAAACTCCTACTAACCTGTACCTCCTTTTCTGTTACTTGAAAAAAATGTGTGAAATTTGGATCTATTCTTGAAATTTTGGTAGCACTCATCTGTGAAATCAACTGTTGGGTTTCATGTTTGTTTTGGGGGAGGAGGTGGGTTCTTGAGTCAGCTTTGATAAGCCTTTCTTCTAGGTATTTCATTTCAGTTTTCAAAATTGTTGGCATATAGTTATAGGTAGTACTCTCTTTTCGCTACTTTCAAAGCTCTACTTTTTCTGTCATGTTCTGTTTTTATCCATAATAGTTATCTTTTCTCTCTTTTCTTGATCAATCTTGCCAGAGGTTTGTTTATTTTGTTAGTTTTTTCAAAGAACCAACTTTTGGCTTTATTGATCTTCTATATTGTATTCTATATCATTAATAGCCAACATTTATTAGCTCTTTCTATTTTCCTCATTTTATATTGTTATTTTTTCTAAATTTGTTAGCTGAACACTTAGCTCAGTAATTCTGAGACTTCTTTTCTAAGAAGTATTTTTTTGCAGAAATATAAATTTATGAGGTAATGAAAATACCTCCAATACACAGGAAATGCTAGTTTTACCCACATAATATCTAAATAAGCTTTCAGTTTTTACATGCATTTATTCATTCATGAACTTTTTATTGAGTGTCCACTGTTTGTGCAATTCCTTGTTTTGTAAATGGAGAAAGCAGAGCCTAAAAACTCAAGAAATCTATATTCTCATTTAATGATAAAAACTCTGTTATTGTATTTTTGTTTCATTGAGATATAATTGACATACAATAAAATGTACATATATTAAGCATTCAGTTCATTAAGTTTTGAAAATCGTATATACCCAAAACAAGATATGGAACATTTCTCTCCCCCTAGAAATTTCCCTTCAGCCCTTTAGGCCTTGGGAAGGAATATAGATTTCTTTTATCCTTAGAGCAATGAGGTATCTTTAAAATGTTTAAAGCAAGAGAGTAAAATAATCAGATTTGCATTTTAGAAAGGCTCTTTGAACGCAGTGAACAGATAAAAATTATAACAATGCTGAAAACTAGAACCAATAGCCTGACCCAATCCCGCTTCCCCAGGAACACTGGTTTCTATCACCATAGATCAATTTTGCCTGATTTCAAATTTATATAAATGGAACCAGATGGCATATACTCATTTAGGTGTTGCTTCTCTCACTCAACATAATGCTTTGGACAGAAACATCCAGTTGTTTCATCTATCAGTTGTTTGTTTTTCTTTATCGTATAATGTCATTCCATTGCATATAGATATGACAATTTGTTTATCCTCTCTCTTGTTGGTATATGGTTTGTTTCCAGTTGTAAGGAATTTTGAATGAGGTTGCTATAAACTTCCTTTACAGTCTTTTGGTCGACGTACATTTTTATTTCTTTTGTGTAAATATCTAGGAATGAAATTGCTGGGTCGTAGGGTAGATATATGCTTAAATTTTAAACAATGGTCCTTAGAATATGGTCCCTGGATGCCTGGGGACCTTAAGATAATTTCAGGGATTTCACAAGGTCAAAACCATTTTCATGATAATACTAACATGATATTTGCCTTTTTCACTGAGTTGACATTTACATTAATGAAGCAAAAGCAATGATGGGTAAAATATGAATGAAGCCTTACAAGTAGTAATGGTATTACTGTATTATTCTTCACTGCACAGCTTCAGTACACCAGTTTCAATTAAGAATATCCTTAATGAAGCAGAAAAATTATTAATTTTATTAAATCTTGACTTTTGAGTACTCATCTTTTCAATAATTTATAAGATGATATGAGGAGTACATAAAAAACACTTCTGCAGTTTGAAATATGGTTGTCTCAAGGGAAAACAGGTGTGCAATTGTTTGAGTTACAAGCTAAACTCTCCGCTTTTTTCTTGGAGCACCATTTTTTATTGATGGACAAACTGATTATTCAGACTTGTATATTTGGCAGATACTTTCTTGTAAATGAACAAAGTAAGCCTGTCACTTCAAGGAAAATGACTGTATTTGTTGTCAATGATAAAATTTGAACTTGGAAATAAAACTGAAAATTTCAGAAAACATGTATTAACCACCATGAACTTAACAGCTTTTCAGTAGTGATGCTCTTTTCTGATGACATTTGTGGTGATATTAACAAATATGATCTCAAAAGATTGTATAATGAAATGAATCAACAGTTGGAAGAGAAGCAGTGTTTTCCAAATGGTCACTGCCTGGTGTTACAAAATCATGCATGGGCTAAAGATCAGTTGATAGTACAAGATGGACCAACGGATTTTAATGCAAATGAGTACACATATTTATTGATATGGTTTGATTCCACACTGCAACCAACTTTCAAGAATCTACTACTGAATGTTGGTTTAGTATCAACATAAATATCCATAATTATCTGAAAAAGGCTATTAAAATAGTCCTTTCTCTCCCAACTGCCTTTCTGCATAAGGGAAGATTTTCTTAATATACTTCAACCTAAACCATATCAAGAGAGTGAATGAAGAGAAAGATATAAGAATCCAGCTGTTTCTATTAAGCCAGATTTTAAGGAGATTTACAATAATGTAAAACGGTGCCACTCTTACTAACTCTTATGGTTTTGACAAATATTAGTTTCTCATTAAAATATATTCATTTTAAGTTAATAAGGAAATATTTAAATTTTTTTCTCAATTTTAATTTCTAATATGGTAAATACTGGTAGTTAATTACCATAAACACAAAAGCTCCTTGGGCTCCTTAATAATTAAGACAGTAAAGGGGTCCCGAATGAAAAATTTGAGAACCAATGTTTTATAAGAAGCTGCCAAATGGCCTTCAGTGTGATTGTACCATTTTACATTCTTACCAGCAATGTATAAGCATTTCTTTTTCTCTACATATTCTCCAACATTTGCTCCTTAAATTAAAAAAAAAAAATTTTAACCATTCTAGCAGTGTGAAGTCATATCTTATTGTAGTTTCAGTTTGCTTTTCTCTTTTAGCTAATGATGTTAAACATCTTTTCAAGCCTAATGGCCAATTCCTATATCTTTTGTGATTTGTGTGCTTGAGTTTTTACCTATTATTTTATTGGATTATTCATCAGTTTATTGTTTTGCAGAGTTCTATATATATTCTGGATACAAATTTTCCATTAGATATATCCTATGAATATCTTTCTCCTTGTTTACTCATTTTCTTAATGGTATCTTTTGATGAGCAAAATTTAAAAATTTTCTTAAATCTAATTTGTCATTTTTTTTCTTTGTAGTTTTTGTTTATCTACTTAGACATTGCAAATCTATTCTCCTTTAATTTTGTAGAAGCTTTATCATTCTGGCTTTTATCTTCAGATTTGTGATCCATATCAAATTTATTTTTGTGTATGGTGTAAGAAAAGGATCAAGGATTATTTTTTCATATGGCTATCCAGTTGTTCTAGCATTAGATAAAAATGTTTTTCACTGAATTGGTGGCAATTTGTATTGTTTACCTCTATTCTTTTTTATCCTCGTCTATTTCATATCAATACCACATTGTCTTAATTAATGTAGCCTTATAGTAAGTCTTGAAATCAGATAGCCTAAGTCCTCTAAATTTGTTCCTTTTTAAAAGACTATTTGGTTATTCAATATTCTTTGCATTTCCTAATTAATTTTCAAATAGTTTTACTTAGTTCATCAAATAGCCTTCAGGAATTTTAATAAGGGTTGCACTGAATCTATTTGTTAATTTAAGGAGAATGACATCTTAACGATATTCAGTCTTTCAAACTGTGCACATTTATTTAGATATCCATTTTTAGGTCTTTAATTTCAGTCAGCAGTAGTTTATAATTTTCAGTATAAACTTCTTGTATGTATTTTATGGATTTATTCCAAGATATTTGATTATTTTGATACTATTGAAAATATTTTAAGTTGATTTTCCAAATGTCTATTCTTAGCAAATATTGATCTTATAACCTGTGACATTGCTAGATAGATCTGCTTATTAGGGCAAGTAGATTGTAGATTCTTTTGGATAGGTATATAATCATGTCACCAGTAAATAACTAAAGTTTTTACTACTTTTGTAAACTTTATGTCTTTTATTTCTTTTTCTTTCATTATTGCACTATCTAGGAGCTCCAGTAAAATTTTGAATAGAGATGATGAGAATAAGCGTCCTTACCTTTTCCCTCTGATCTTACGAAGTGTTTAGTCTTTCACCATTAAATATGATTTTAGATGTATATTTATCTTAAATGTCTTTTATCAAGAGGAAGTTCTTTTCTGTTTCTAGCTTGTGGGAGTTTTTAATCATGAGGGTGTCAAATTTTGCCAATTGCTTTTTCTGCATCTATTGAAGTGATTATGCTCTCTTTAGATTTATATCAATGTGATGTATTCCACTGAGTTTCTAATGACATATCAATCTTGCATTCCTAAGATATATCAATGTGATCATGATATATTATCCAGTTTATATGTCACTGGATTAAAATTGCAAATATTTTGTGAGGATTTTGTGTCTATGTTTGCAAGGGATATTTTTATCTTATAATGTCTTTTTATTGGTTTGTTTTATTAACAAAGTTATATTGGCCTCATAAAATAAACAGGAATCTTTCTCTCCTCTGTTTTCTGAGGAATACAGTCATGCATCACTTAATGATGGGGATATGTTCTGGGAAATGCGCCATTAGGCAATTTCATCGTTGTGTGAACATCATAGAGTATACATACACAAACCTTGATGGTATAGCCTCCTGAACACTTAGGCTATATGGTACTAATCTTATGGGACCACTGTCAAATATGTGGTCTGTCACTGACTGAAACAGTGCATGACTGTATTAGGATTATGGATTTGACCATGTTTTCCTTTTAATTCTGATAATGTTTGCTTTATGAGTTTGGAAACTCCGTTTTTAGGTACATAATATTTAGCATTATGTTTCTTTGAATAATTGATCCTTCTATTATTGTTTGTATTAACACTGTTTTCAGTCTACTCTGTATGATATTAATATAGGCATACCTGTTTTCTTTTGCTTAGTGTTTGCATGGTATACTTTTTACTGTTTTAAAAAACTTTCAACTTGTTTGTGTCTTCATAATTTAAGTGTGCTTCCTATAAAGATCTAATAGTTAGGGTTTACATTTTTATCTAGTTTAACAATCTGTGCTTTTTACATGCAGTATTATGACTATTTTCATTTAATGTAACTATTGATATGATTCAGTTTAAACTTTATATCTTTTAATATTATTTCTTTTAAAAATTTATCTCATTTGTTGTTATCTTACAGTTATTTTTTCCTGACTTCTTTTGAGCGATTTATATATATATATATATATATATATATATATATATATATGTATATATATTTGTGCATGTTTCAGTTTATCCCCTGTATTGATTGTTAATGTTTTAGTAGGGGTTATACTCTTTAAGTTTTTATCTTTAAGTTTTATTCATCTTTAAGTTATCACAGTCAACCCTTAAGTGTATGACTTCAAAGATAGTGTAAAAATTTTATAAGAACGTAATTCCACTTGTGTCCTCCTGCCTTTTGTGCTCTTATTGCCTTGAATTTTCTCACTACATATGCCAAAAAAAACCCAGGTAAATCATTGCTATTTTTACTTTAAATAATCAATAGCATTTTAAACGAATTAAATAAAATATATAAATATACAAAAGTAACTAAGAATTGGATCTTTTACATTTACCTAGGTATTTATCCTTTCTGGTACTCCTTATTTCTTTCTGATGATCTGAGATTTCTTGTAGTATTATTTCCTTTTAGCCGGAAACAAGTCTTTCTGCACTTCTTGTAATGTGGGTGTGCTGGAGGTGAGGTCTTTCAGCTTCTGCCTGTCTGAGCACGTCTTTATTTTGCCTTATTGTTTGATGTTTATTTCGGAAGGGTATAGAGATATAGGTTGACAATCTTCCTTTTTGTTTTTTTTTTACACTCAACACTTTACTTTAAAGATACCCTTTCATTGTCTTCTAGTTTTTATTTCACTGTAATGCTCTCAAATGTGTCTCTTTCCCCTGACTTCTTTTTGAACTTGTCTCTTACGTTTATTTTTCAGCACTTTGACTGTGATGTACTTAGGTATGCTTTTCTTTGTATTTATCCTGCTTGGGGTTCACTGAGATTTGTGGCTCTGTGGGTTGATATCTTTCATCAATTAAAAAAAAAATTCTTGGTCTTATCTCTTCAAATATTTATTTTGCCCATATTCTCTCTCTTCTTCTGGAACTATAATTATGAGGATATTTCAACATTTGATACTGTCTCACAGGTTTTGGTGATTATTTCTCTTTCATTTTTTTCCACTCCATTTTTCTTTGTGTTTAAGTTTGGATAATTCCTGTTGACCTGTTTTCTGATTCACTGATCTTTTCACCTGCTGTGACTAGTCTGCCATTAATCCAAATCTAATAGAAATAAAAAAAAATCAGAACTGAATAATCTAGCATCTCCAGTTTGTTCTCTTTTATAGTTTACATTTCTGTACTTAAATTCTTCTCTTTTCAGATTTTTTAACTTTTTTCACTAGATTTTTAACAGTTTTAACATAGTAATATTAAAATTCTTGTTTGATAATTCCATCTTGGCCCATCTCTGGGTTTGCTTTTATTCTGGGTTCATTCATTTTATAATTTTTTTTAAATTGGGGGAAGTTTATTTTAAACCTCCCCCCCCCTTAATATTTCCTCCTCTTTCTCTCATTCTTTTTCTTTAAGGGTCCCTAATTATCCAAATATTAGTACTTCCAGTTCTATCCTTTGTATCACTTCACTTTGCTTTTATATTTTATGTTTTCTAGTAATTTTCTCTTCCTTCTGAAGAATTTCTATAATTTCTTCCTCTAATTTTCTAATTCATTTATTAGGTATGTCCATTCTACTATTTATCCTATCTATTCTGATCTTAATTCAACTGTTATACTTTTTCATACCACAGTCTGTGTCTCACCTCATTCACCTCTGTGGGTTAGAGGTGGATATTTCCCAAAGTGGAGATGTTCAGGAATCAGAACACCTACAATTACTTCTCACTCCATAAAATATTTCTTCTCTCAGCACCTCAGTCTGGGAATAGGCACAATTAAGAGGAGACACTTAGGTTGAAATTAACCAGTCCTGGGTTAACCCCCTGGCTTGGAGGGGGAGGAGTGAGGCAGTAACTGCCCTAGTTAGTTCCAACAGTCTTCAGCTCTCTACAAGTATGAAAGTTCTAACAGCATGTATCTAAATGTTGTATTTCTTATTTCATCTGTGAATCTTTTTCTTTTAGTGGGAGAATTTAATCTACTTATATTTATTGAAAATATTGGCATATTTTGACCTATTTTTAATTATTAATTTATTTTACTTTATCCCACTACCCTGATTTTATCTCTGGGCACATTAGACTAGAGATCTGAGTCATGGTGGGTGTGGCGATAGAAACTGTTTTTCTAAAACAATGGTAGGGAAAAAAAGCAACAACTGAGCTCCAACAGTTCCTTTACTATTTTATCCTTTGTATCCAAATTGGGTTCCTCTTGCAGAGGCCAAACCCTAATCCCATATATACCATTTCAAAGCAGCCTCCTTTCACTTGAGGGATTTTTTCACAATTTTCTGTGCTTTCTTTCTATAATCTCTCCTGGATTAATCTTGAAGAATGGAGTCAGCAGTCAGAGAAAAGACAGGAAAGAAGCATGGAAGAGAGTTTGGAGACTCCAATATATATACGAGTTAGAGAAGAAGAAAATTGAGGTAATGTTGGAACAGTAACATTTGAAGAGATAATAGCAAAGAAATTTCCAAAATTAAAGTCAAGAATCTTAAGATTAAAAGTGAACTTCAGGAGCCAGCCTGGTGGTGTAGCAGTAAGTTTGTGCATTCTGCTTCAGTGGCCTGGAGTTCGCCTGTTTGGATCCTGGGCATGGACCTACTCACCACCCATCAAACCATGCTAGGCGGTGTCCCACATAGAAGTACTAGAAGGGCCTACAACTAGGATATACAACTGTGTACTGGGACTTTGGAGAGAAAAAATGAAAAGAGGAAGATTGGCAACAGATGTTAGCTCAAGGCCAATCTCCTTCAAAAAAAAAGTGAACGTCAAGTCGTCAAGAGGTGAAATTAAAAATAAACTCCCTTTAGATAATTTGTAGTGAAAGTTCAGAACATCAAGGAAAGAAGAGAACATCTTTAAATCTACCAGAGAAAAAAGACAGACTACCTACAAGGGAATTAAATTGTCTGTTTGCACCAACAATTTCTCTGAAAAGTATAGATATTACATTTGCCGGAAGGGAGTATCCACCAAGTTTTCATAAAGATCTTGGAATATAGCTATCATTATTATCAAAGTTTCTGGAATAAGATAAGCCCAGGTTCAAATTCCGTTGCTAGCTCCTGAGACCTTGAACAAATTACTCTTTAATTTAATCATTCCCATTCCTCTTTGGAAAAATAGGAAACTAATAGTGCCTATCTTAGAGGTGCCATGAGATTTACTAGATAACACATGAAAAGTACTTAGCACAGCCAGTGTCAACTGGAAAGCATTGAAATATCACCACAGATCCAGAGAATAAGGTTTGGAAAACCCAACAGATTAGGCATTTTTACCAAGTTCAGCCTTCTAGAATCTAAGCTCCACAAAGCAGGGAATTTTGTCAGCTTTGTTCTCCCACACCTGTAACAGTGCCTAGAATATAGTACACATCAAGTAGATGCTTGGCAAGTGAATGAATGAATGAATTCTTTATGTGAAATGGCAGCTAGAATGAGGAACACAGAGAATATTAGAACTGGAGTTTACTTATTCCATCATGCCCAATCATCACCATCACTCAGCAGACAGGACAAGTAGGGAGAAGTGAGCAAATCAATAACCACAGTGACAGAGCAGCAGAGGAAGACTAGAACCCAAATCTCTCAGTCTTGGCCAATACACTTGATACTTTACCACTGAATGCAGATAGATGCAATAGCTTTTCAGCAATCCCTGAATTCCACCGTCAGCCCTCATCTATTGTTATAATTGGGGTTCCTTCTTTTAAACAGTGGGTTGGTCTGACTCTAAAGCTCATACTCTGAATAGCTGTGCTCTACTCTCTTAGTCTTTGTGGAAGAGAAAAAAAAGTTCCAAAATGAAACCAATGTATAGTATTAGTGATGTATATAAAGAAATCAAAGAAACTTTGCTTCCTAATCACTAAATTCGGGAGGGTGGGTTTGCAGATTTTTTGAGAAGCTGACTGTGTAAAATGTAATTGATCCTGTTCATGTGTTTTCTGCCAGCAACATGATATGGTTACACAGGGCTGAAATTTGAGATACCTGATTGCTACTTTAGGTTGCCAGCTGACTATTTGAACCAAATAAACTGGTTATTTGAGCTTTCTCCCTAATGAAAAATGTGCCAGACAATTAAATATCTTCTCTTTTTCCCCTTCTTTAAAATTAAGAAAATGTATTACTAATTATGATAGTATATTATGCATTTCTGAAAGAGAATGCAGTGACCTTCCCATTTTTACATCAGCATTTTCCCTTTGCTTCACAAATCACCAACTGCACAAGCATAATGGGATCAGAAGCACACAGAAGAGCTGGATAAATAACCCAATAGATTAATTCTTGACAACAGAGAAACTCTGGAACGTCTGAGAGTAATTGCTCGCAATTTTCTCAGAATCAGCTAGTATATAAAAGCTAACTCTCAGGCATTTATCTAATTAATAATGAGTATTACTGATAGATAGAGTTATCAGGAAGTAAAAGTGACCAAGACTGCATGGCATATGATAACATTTAGATGTGCAAAATTTTAACATTGGAAAGTTGTACTTGATAGAAATACTGGAGTCAAAAGAAGACTCAAAGTTAAGTTTTGCTGTGTTCAAAATGTTTAATACAACCCTTCATGAAATTTACCTGGAAAAGGCTTGATCCTGGTGATAAGATTTTTAACAAAAAAAAATCAGAAAAAAAACCACTTATTTTCTAGTACTATAGGTAGAATATTGGTCAGCAAGTTAAAATGGCCTAGTGTAGTTCACTCCAAAAAAACTGTCTCAATAAACAATTCATCTGTGTCGGTACAATGCTAATAGTGTATTCATAAATGTGGAGTCAAAACATCCTGAGGATCAAATGACAGGATCCAAACAGTGGGGTCAATGTATCATGGATTTGTGCAGGACATTCTGATATGAAATATAAGTTATGAAACGTCATTGTCATGAAACACTGCATACCATGTCTCTCTGACATTTTAAAATGTTGTTGAAAATGTTAATCCTATTCTACATCCAGCTCTCACTCTCTGTACAACCTTTGACAAGTCATGGACTCTCTCAAGCTCGATTTCCTCATAAGTGAGATGGGAGGATCAAATCTCACTGATCCGAGCTAAATCGGTAACAGGTAACTCGGCACTTGGTTAATCACTTAATAAATGATAATTTTCTTAATAACAGTAATTCCGTCCCATTCCATGTTAAGTCTTTGTCTTGTTGAGGTTGTAGAATTCTCACCATTCTTTCCACTCCAAGCCTTCTCTTAAAATTCCTTTATCACTTGATTTTCTTTCTGGTCATATAATGTTTCAAAATTGTTTCCCTGCTCTGAAGCCTTCAGCCCTATCCAAATTATCTGAAGAAAAGTATAAAGTTATTGCCAGCCAAAGGGCAAACCAAGACATAAAACTCATTAACAAATGGATTGGCCTCTGTACTTAATACTTCTGACCCAGCTTCCAAGCCTGCCAGCAGGTTGTCAGAGGCCAGCCCTACGCAAAGCTCTGGTTCCCCTCCCTGAGCACATAGAGGGGCACCATGTACAGCCATGCCAGCCATTCTGATGCCTCTTTACCTTCACCCTCTCCACCCTTTGGAAGCCAGCTCCAGAGACAGTACCTGATGTAAACATCTGTAAGAATATAACTGTATGTTGGTAAAGGTTTAGGTCTACTGATAGACACAGTCTTCATCAAGTAAACTGATAAAACCTAACGGCATGTGGTAAAATTTAGATCTGCAAAATTGGACCAAGGCAAATTTAAAAGTTCAGATTACAGTTCAGTCTTTTAGGCTGTGTTTTCTGTTTGTTTTTATTTATGAATGATTGAAATTCACAATAACATAAAAGTAAGCCAAGGCAAGAGTCCTATAGAAGGTAATTAAAAGTCATACTTTATAAAATACGTTAACTGATAGGTCTCTTTAAGGTTTTCTGGCCCCAACTTTTCATGTTAGAGCTGAAGCCCCCAAAATGAGTGACCTCTCCATGGTAACTTAGTTATTTGTGGAGGCCAGAGTAGGATGAAGACTTCTGAAGCAGATGGTGTATTTCGTATAGATAAGACTTCAGAGTCTGGAGCCAGAGGACCTGGGCTTGAATCTCCAATGCTCTACATACTAGTTGTGTGACACAAAGAAAGTCACTTCCTGTCTCGAAGCCTTAGTCTCCTCATCTGTGCAACAGGGACAATGACAGTACCTACTGGAAAGGACTGTGGGCAGGACTAAGTCACCTCGTGCAGTGAGAGCACTTTATACAGCACCTGGCACTCAAGAAATGTTAGTTATGGTTAGTTTTCGTTCACATCACATACATGGTGGGAGAGACCATACCCAGACTCCTTTCGTCATACAGGCTTTACCTACAAAATAAACACTGAACATCTTTCTTTTTAACATTGACCAAACTCTGGCAATATTCAGATGACAAATAAGACTTAAACACGTAGACTTCACCACTGGCATCGATCAACTAGCTCAAACTAAAATAAGAAATTTCTAATGGAGGTAGTTTTTTGGAAGGAATGAGACCATCTCAACTGTTCTTAAGTTACTCCATGAAGGTAAACAACTACACTTATTGTCACCCCTCTGAAGAGTCAATGGATAATTACTTTTTGAGAAAGATATTTCCAGTTCTGGGATATTCTTGGAGAACATCAGGGATAGGGAGGTTGAGTCAGGTCTGACCTTTCCTAGAAAGTGCTGGCACTTCGGGCTTAGATTCCATGGCCTTTCCACGATGCGAAAAGGATTACCAGGCTACCACCCTGTCTGGAGGGGTCCTAGAGCTTGTGAGAGAAAGTAGATTGGCCTAGACCTTTGCTCTGGTCTTACCAGATGCCAGGCAAAATCATAATCTCTCTGAGGCAGGAGTTTCTTCTGCTGGGATCTATGGGCAAGCCTGGACTCGGGGTGGGGGATGTTCTAAGACTTTTAAAATTGTATATAAACATGCATATATATTTGTTTTGTTAGCATAGTATACAGTACAGCTTTTATCAAATACTTGAAGTTGTCCCTGACCCCAAAATATTAAAAACTACTACTTTGGAGTGTCTTTTAGCTTAAGAATAAAAGAGGTGTATGTATATGTATGCGTGACTTTTCCTTCACCAAGGAGAGCCGTCCTTGGAAGCTATTTCTGTAAATAGACCGTGATCCAAAGTGCATGTCCCAGAGAATGTGGTGGATTCCTGCCCCACCCTCCAACCCCACCCCTTGCTCGCAGTCTAAAGTTAGCTTGCTAAATACAGCAGTGACTCAGGCAGATTTTGCAACAGGTGCAGTCGGTGAGCCCATGGGTTGCAATATTTTCCAGATAGTTTATGTCCAGGCAGAACACCATCACTGTGGAAACTGAATACAACTTCTGGCAAGTTTTGACTTCAAGCTTATGTCTAAAAGAGGAAGGATGAGATCCAATGTAAAAGTTTTGCTTTCTTTTCTTAGCAGAAGCAAAATTCCACTTATCTTGGAATTTTCTAGTCAATTGAGAGTCCCATAGAGATCCAAAGATAAGTTCCCCATTATAAGAACATCCATAGGAAAAGCACAGGGACTTAGTTCCAAAGCTGAGGAATGCTGTTTATTCTTGCAAAGTACTAAGTCTTCTTGCTTTCTGCTAAAGACTGTATATTTCTGTTTCTTGGCAGGAAGGTGCTTATGTGCTTGCTTATTTTTAAAGTTCGGGAGTCAAGAGGGAATTTAATGCCAGTTACCTTTTAGAGCAGGGGAAGGCAAACTGGCCCATAGCTTATTTTTGTGAAGTTCTGTTTCTGTTTTAAACATAACCATACCCATTTATTTATTATTGTCTCTGGCAACTTTTGAGCGCTATAATGGCAATGTTTGGTAGTTGCAAAGATATGGTATGGCCTGCAAAGCCAAAAATATTTCCTATGGGCCCTTTGTAGAAAAACTTTCCTGGTTCCTGCTTTAGAGGGTAAAAAATTACCCTAGAGACAAGTGACATTTTCTTTCCTTACACCTTTTCTAAAATGAGTTTCTCTGCATGGTAGAGAGGAATAGTAGAAGTGGGGTCAGTAAGGGGGGGGGCAGTAGGGAAGACAGCAGGACACATTGAGGATAACTTCCTTCTTTTTACCCACAAGCCACCATCCAGGGTGACAAGTCCCAGGATCTGCTGCTTTCTTCAGCATTCTCTTAATTTAAAAGAAGAAAATGCAGGATAATTGCTTTGTTGGTTATGTTTATTTATAGTGTGTCTTTCCTCAGATACAGAAGAAAGAACAAAAACACCAACGGGCTGATTTGAACTCATTTTTCCAAGATTAGCGAAAGGGAGAGACTTTGACAACATGAGAATTTCGCTCACAGCACATTGTCAGCCCTCTGCCGCCTGTGACTTCTCTCGCTTTGGATCAATAGAGCAGTCTTACCCCAGCAGAACTTTTTAATCAGGCTCTGGTGTAACTCTCTGATGGGATCTTTCCATTTTACTGCCTGAGCTGAATTTATTTCTTCTCTGACCTTTCAAAGGATCTAATCATGTAGAAAAAAAGAACTTTTAGCACCTCTTCCACTAAGGAAAAAGACGAGTCTTGGATATTTGCTATGCAGGATACTTTGAAAATTTGGCTTTGGAATTTTTAAAAGTGGGAAAGTCCTCACTGCTGGTGAATGGAGATGAGTCACGTGGGGGTTATCACTGGATCCCGGAAGAGTGAGAAAAACTAATAAAAACTTAAAAAAACCAAAACCCCCTGTAGCTAAAATAGCTTGAGAGCCACCGCTGCGTCTGTGAGGTTGTCATGTTCTTGTTTGAAGTGTAGGGGAATGAGGAGACCCAGTTCTGTCCTCGCTGAACATAATTCCAAGACTACTCACAATGTGGGCCAGGCCCGTCATGCTGGAGCCCATCGGCATCCACGGGAGGCTGCACTGGCCTGGGTGTGGGGATGGTGCTAGGGGCCCGCCTGGAGCGAGATAAAACACAGAACCTCAGCCCTGGGCCTGTAGCCTGGGAGAGAAGCATGGTACCAGGGTCAGGGGAGGGCCACCGGGAGGCAGTGAGGCGCTCACGTGGGTGCAAAATTTCAGGGGACGCCAAAAACCTCAGCAATTCAGATAAATCCTCTTTTAAAGCCATATTTTTAAACATCAAAATCAATGCAAAAAATTCATGATTAACAAAATATCGAAATTTTAAATAGTGAACAGGCTGTTATTTATTTGCTTTATGACCCTGCATTACAGTGCAGTGGGGACAATCGCTACTCGATCCTCAACCTACGTAGCTGTCACTTGCCACCCCCTCCCCCCTGCCCCCACCAAAAATTCACACACAAATGGTTATGAACAGAAGACTAGCCAACGTGGTACTTTATATACGGTCATGTTTTTTGATCGTAGGGCTTTTCCTGACTTTTTGGTCTTGGTTCAAAATATGGGAGGTTATTTTGATAAGTGCTCATAGGAATGCACAATTTTCCTTTGCCTCAGACTCCAATATGGCTCCAGAGCACTGCATGATGCTGTCATAACAAACTGGCCTTGCTCTCAGCTGGACAAGCACACACACGAGATCAAGAAGAATATTCAAATAGTCCTTTATTCTGGATTCCAGTGGCAGAGTAAAATGAACAGAGATCACAGTGGCTGAAAAGCCCAAATGTCTTCTACACTATTCAGCGTCTCCGTGCTCTTGCTTCTCCAACAGCCTCAGAATCTTGGCTAGTCAAGAAATTTCTCCCATTTCAGACATGTCCCTCCTCTTTTCCTGTGGCCCTGGGGCCCCATCGTCTACAAAGCATTGCAAACTCAGATACCTATGGGGTTAGAGCAGGTTTTGCAAATGAGGGAAGTAAATGTGGTAAGGACTATATTAAAGGGTAGTGTATGGCAGTTACTCAAGTCCAATAAAGTGTAAGTGGACACAGGGACCCACTTTTTCTGAACTTTCTAATTCGTCAGGTAAAAGAAATGTCCTGATTGTAAAAGGTCGACAACTGAAACAAAAAATGACTTGAGCCAAATAAAACATATGTGAGGACAGATGTGACATCTTGTCTTAACCCTTTGCTCCCCCAGCTCAGCCTCCTTTGATTAGACAAGAACAGGGAAAGGGGGAAGCTCTCCATCCCGAGGGTGCAAAGGACTCAGAGAGGATTCTCTAAAACAATGTTCTTCACTGCGGGACACTTGTGTCCCAGGATATGCGCAAGATACCCAGTGGTACACAAGAAAATGACAGGATTTTATTTGATTCTTTTTCTCATCCCTTTAAAATGTCTGTCTATTTAGTACAGAGTATATAAATAAATGTTCATATAGTAGAGATGCATGCTTAAAATTTTTGTTAGAGTGGTTTACATAAAAGAAGTGCAGAGAGTACTAAAGTACTGAAATCATATCTTCATAGTGCCTGCCTTTGCCTACAGATAACATGTTTCTTGCACATTACAATTCTTTAGAAAATGTCTGTCTTCTTTTTCTGATTGGGTAGCATTACCAAAGGCTTCATTTTGCTGTTCTAGCTTCAGAATGTGCCAAGTTCCAGGATGGAAAGGAGATGAGGATTGGGAGGGACAAAACATTCTATCCTAGCTGGTATGCCTTGTATTACTTTTCAGGAATGAAAATAAGTTTGAAAGAGCCATCCTTACCCCTGCTCATGTTGGCCCCTTCTTTGTGAAATATATGTCATTATTGAGGTGCCATACTGGTTCAGTGGGTGGCTTGAAAATGTAGCAATGATAAATTGCCCCTCAGAATGTAAAACTCCTGGTCAGAATCTCAAATAAAACCACATAATCATCGCTTATTCAACACTTGTCATGTGCCGGGTGTTCTCCTAAATTCCTTATGTAGGCAGTCGGTTCTTAAGATGATCCTGTGTCAGTTTGAGGTATGATGCCCATTCTTTAAGACGGTGACCATGAGCCTCAGGAGCAATAAGTGACTTCCCAAGGTCCCGTAGCTACAGCAGGTGGTTTCAACCCAGGTTGACCAGAATGTCAAATCTTTTCTCAAAACCATTTCACTTTATAGTCTTCTATGTCCCAACCAGCTCAGAGCACCAGGCTCACTCTCTGTCCCTCTCTCTCTCTATGTACATGTGTGTGTGTTGTGTGTGGTAGTTTAAATGGAGTCTTTCTGTTTATAGGGAGACTTAACACCTACTGGTTTTGTCCATTTTATTCTAAAAAACACCTTGGTGTCCTCATTAGGTAGTGAACAGCTCACTGAGAAGCAGGTCAAAATTATGAAAGAAGACTGTGATAATGTTTGTTTGATTTTATAAAAGGCTTTGAATTTCAGGGGCTGGCCCAGTGGCATACTGGTCAAGTTTGGCATGCTCCGCTTTGGCAGCCCAGGTTCGTTTGCTCGGATCCCGGGCACGGACCTACGCCACTCGTCAACCATGATGTGGTGGTGACCCACATACAAAATAGAGGAATATTGGCAACAGATGTTAGCTCAGGGTAAATCTTTCTCAGGTGAAAAAAAAAAAGGCTTTGAATTTCAAAATTTTGGCCAAGGTTTTTAACTTTTCATCAGGGTAAATAATGTGGTAGTTTGGCACTCAGTGTCGATTTTCCCCTCTTTCTAGTATGCCCTTTAGTGCTGCAGAGGTGGAGAAGTTAAAAACTGTATTTCCCGGATCATCATGTGCTGCACATTCCCTATATTTTTTTAAATAAGAGCAGTTTTAAAATTGTCTATGTCAGTTCATACGGATTTACTATACTCTGTTAATGGTGACATAGTGTTAATTTATTCTTCATGGATTCACCAAATATTTACTGTGTGCCTGTTTTGTGCCCTATACTGTCTTAGGCACAAGGTCTCTGCCTCCATGGGCTTACATTTTGGTAAAGGAAATGGACAACAAATCTGCTTAAAAATGTATAATAGACATGTATAAATAATAGTCAAATATATGTAATGTCAGCCAGCAATGATTGATGTGTAAAATTAATAATAGTGATGCAGTAACATTCCAAGGCATGAATGTGCCAAAATTTACTTGACATTCCTGTGTAATGAACATTTAGATTATTTTCAGATTTTTGTTATTAAACCATGACGCAATGAACATCCTCAGGGATGCCTCATTTCTCCCATGTGCAAATGTATTGTGAACGAACTTTGTAAATTTTCAAAATGGTGGGTTATATTATTTGTAAAAAATAAACACCTTACAGTTGTTTGGCCTTATGAAATGGAAGGCCCTGCCAGGCTGTGAGAATTTCCTCATTCTAGGATTTAACATCTTGAAGGATTTCAGGCAGACGGTAAGAGGAAGGAGAATGAGATGGGTCGCAGTGCTGGGCTGGCAGATGATCTTACCTGACCATCCACCCCAGGACAGTGTCTTCGCTGGGTTCCAAGGAGCCTCCTTTCCCTCCCAACAACTTTCCCTGTCTCCTCCTTGCTCCCTCTCCCTGCTATTATTAATGGCAATCTGGCTGCTGTACAAGCAGTGTTATTTTTACCTCTCTTGACCCTTGTCATATTTTATTCCCAGCCAGAGGTTTTGCCGATTGTTAGCAGCCAACAGGTATAAAAATAGCGCACTTGTTGTAATAAAGGACATAAAAATGCAAAGTGGGCTGTGGGCTCTCTGAGCTGGCCTATTGACCTTTGCAAGATTTGCTGCCAAGTAATGACCACAGCATAATACAACTTCAGTGAGTAAAAGGAGGACAGAAGAGAACACTTGGGTGACAAACAATAGATCAGTTTCGCCCTTTGAAGAGGCGGGGAAGACCCTGAGTGGTTTTGCAATCAAAATCTCATTTATCCCCCTGCCTCTAGCTTGAGAAATAGCAGGCTGGCTCTTTTCTTTTCTATGGGATAATTACGTTGTTTTATCCTCAGTGAATGATGTTTAGCTGTATATAGGGAAGGTAGCTTTTTCCATTATGCTTAACAGATGTAAGGCTGATTGACAGGCAGTTGATCATTCATATCTTCAATCATTGGTATCTCACTTGTGCTGTGGATGGGTGAAGCACTGTGTCACCACCAGACATGAACAAGACACATGTGGTCCCTGACCTCATGGAACTTTTAGTTGGCTCTGTGAGACAGATGTTATGCATGCAATTGTATGCGGAGTAAATGAGGCGTTGAACTGGAATATGTGTTATGGAGGAGAATAATAGGTTGGTATAAGAGGGGAGAATGCAACAGACTGGAATATCCAGGAAAGTGATGCTGGAGCTGAAAGTTAAACATGAGAAGGAGCAAGTCACGTGAAGAGAGGAAGTGAGGACATTCTGGCAGAGGGAAGAGCATGTATCAAGGGACTAAGATGGGAGACGAAATGAAGGAAAGTCAGCGTGACTGAAGCATAGTGAGCAAGAGAAAAAGTGGCATAAAGTAACACAATTGGGTGTAGGCTGATACTTAATTCTGTAGTGTCTTTGAACTGTGCTAAGAGCCTTGGGCTCATTCTAAAGCAATGGGGCATCATTAAAGAGTTTTACATACAATACTAACATGATTGGAAGGAGTTGTTTTTCAAGCTTGCAGTGGTTACTCTTGCTGTATAGAGTGGAGTGGGACAAGAGTGGACCCAAGGAAACTACTGGAAAGCTTTCACCACACAAGAGATGGGAGTGCTCAATCCCTTAAGGTGGTAAAGGCCCTGGAAGCAAAGGGGAGCAACTCAAAATATATTTTTTCAGGCAAAATCAAGGAGACCTGGTGACAGATTGGAAATCAGGAGTGAATAAGAGGGAGGTCTTGTGGGACGTGGAACTTGAATCACCGTTATTTCTGTGAAGCAATTCTTGATTCAGTCATTTTGTGGTGGTTTCACAAGTACATTTCAAACCTATCCTCTTAGAAAGTGTAGGTTGCTTTTTTTACTTACTCTTTTCATGGCAGCATAACCACAGAACACACTGTGTAATATAGTTAACTTTTCCAGAGTTATCACCGATACAGACCCAACGTTCTTCTCCAGTGTTCCTGTCCATGGTCACGTCTCTTGCCTTTGATGTGTCTTTTACATTTGGAAAAATGACTTGCTGTGGCAGAGATGGAATTTCCACTTTGAAGACAATCAAAAGTTTCTATTCTATGTATGAACTAGACCAGTCATTTTCAACTGGAGGCAGTTTTGTTTGGGGGCTATCAAAGATTTCTAGGGAGACCACTGGTTTCCAAACAGAGGCAGCTTTGTCCTTGAGGGGACGTTTGGCAATGTCTGGAGATGATGACCACAAGCAAGGAGGAGCTACAGACATCCGGTTGGAAGAGGCCAGAGAAGCTGCTAAACATCCTACAACACACAGGACAGCCTCCACAGCAAAGAATTATCTAGTCCAAAATGGCAATAATGCCAAGGCTGAGAAAACCCGAGCTAGAAGGATGTTTCCTTGCATGGGGATCTGCATGTAGCTAGAGAGGGCTTAACCTGCACCGGGCATTATAGTCTGTTATGGGCAGAGTAGGAAACGTAAAGGGTCCTGACTTCTTTTGAATATCCAGAAACCTGCATCATTGTCCAGAGCATTCAATTCTATAGCCTTTACAATAGAAATAAAAAATTACATGTGAGAAATCAAATATAGAACTATAGACTCTATTAGTGAAAATGTAAATATTCAATTAATAGCTTGTATTTCAAATTTAGATCATATTATTAGCAAACCTAATCCTTAGATTATGTAGCCAATAGATGCTCCTTCAAACTTCTCCTAAATTAGATCTCTATTCTTTCCATTCTTGTTGACATGACATCATAAGAAATATTTGCCCAGTAACCCAATGGTGAAATGGACAAAATATATGAATAGACAGTTCACAAAAGAAGAAATTTATAAAACCAATGAACGTGAAAAATGTATTCAAGAGCTTCAGTAAAATAAGAGATGAAAAATCAAACAGTTTTTGCATATCAAATTCACCTACAGTTATATAAAAACAAAAATATCTACAGAACAGGAAAGGATGCTGTGGGCGATGTTTGCTTCTCATAACAGCAGAGTTCATTCCTCTTTGTTTGGAGAACAGTGGTTGTGAGAAGTGTTAGAAAAGTGCAAGTATCCTCAAGTTTTTTTTCCGCAAGGAAAGACTATTCCTTGCTAGTTTCAATGTCATCTTATTATTGGGGGATCTGGAGACAGAAAGTGATGAGAGTTAAGAGGGGGCACTTCCTGTATTACTTCCCCTAAAGATGGGAATCTCCAAGAAACTACAAGGAAGAGAGTGTAGCTGCACATTCAGGCAAAAGTGATGGCCTCAGAAAGGACCAAGTCATGATGCCATCCCAGAAATAATCCAGACAGGAATCTACTGCCCTATGAAATGGTTGGAGTCTAAGTTATATACTAATGAGTACTATTGAATACCATACGTACTAAGGAGTTTTCTTCCTTTTTTAAAAAAATATTTTACTGCTGGAGTGTTCCCCAATGCATTGTCTACTCTTTTTCTCCCAGATAAATGAAATGCCACATTGACCAGTATGCACCAACTTCAGCAGTATGCATTTTCGTTCGTGTTTTAATGAGAATGAAAAAGAAACCCACGTTGGCCAACAGCTGGCCATAGTCTTGTGCCCCAGTTTGCCTCTTGTGATGCTGAGAACTGCTCACCCAACAGACTGGTTTTTCCACAGTGTTGTATTAATAGACATCCAATGCCATTATCACTGGAAACCCAGAGAGTGTGTCTGGTCTGGGAATAAGAACACACACATAACAATGTGCAATTTAGAATGGAAACTTGTAAAACATTCACCTGCAGGTTCAAGCTGGAAAGTGCCAGGCAGTTTCAGGAATTCTTCCTGAGTTGCAGAGACTTTTGAATATTTTATATTTCAGAAGACCTCATAATGGCATTTTTGTTTCCTGGTTTTCAAGTTGACATTTATTTGATCTAATGGGAAGCCAGACTTGGGGAAACATTGCTTCTCTCTTTGGGTTCTGCAATTACGCAGGGCAGAGAAGAAGCAGTTTTAATGCTCCACTGGATATTTACAGTTAGATGATATTTTTCTTGTTCGGGGGCTGAATATACCCTGGTGTGCTGTTTTAAAAATCAATCACAGATACATTTACATAGTTAGTAAAGCACAGGCAATCCGCAGAGGGGGCACATTTCAGTGTTGAGAAAAAAGAATTAAGAATACAATTCCTGCCAGTGGCATTTTGTATCCAATCTGCTCCACCCTTTTTTCCTTTAATACAGAGAAATTTTTACAGTGAATTAGTTTTCCCACTGCATTGTATTAATTGGAATCCAAAGTCATTATTCGAGCAAACCCATAGAGCGAGGTTGTTTAATTAGGAGGCAGTTCCCAGAATTAAAGACACTGGCGTTAGTGAAAACTCAATATAGTGTTACAAAGTGAAATTTTAACCAATTAACTTATGTCTTTTCAGCACACAGCAGACATTTATTGAGTACAGACAGAATTCTAGAGACTTTCCTGATGATGTTGATGGAAAAATAAATGTGGGGGAGAGGGAGAGGAGCTTATATGTTGGTATTTTGGAGAGTGTTACCTTTAGAAATATAAAAGTTGAACTCTAATTCCAGGACATTCAGTTAGGAAATGGGTTATTAATTTAACTAGGATAAGCCTGGTTTTCCTGATTTGTGACCCCCCCCCAAAAATTCTGGCTTATTTCTTATATCTCTTGGTGATAATTAAGATTGAGAAAACGTGAAAAAAATTATAAATTGGATATAAGAGATGATATCCTAAGAGGATGTAGAGTACAGTAGCAGGATCAATGAGAGGGTGTCCTGTGTGCATGTGTGTGCGAAGGGCGGTTAGTGGTAATAGTGGAAAGAAATGTTAGGAACAAATGGTTCCTATTTATTTTTCGAAAAATAATTATTGAGTGACTGCCATGTGCTAGGCCCTATTCTAGATGCAGAGATGTGATAGTGAACAAAATGGGCCTTCCTCTAGAAAAAACAAAGGTCTCATGGACCTTACATTCTATGGGGGGAGGGGGGAGAGGAGGATCCTGACAGAAAATAAATATGTAAGATATATAGAATGTCAGATGAAACAAAATAAAGCAGGAAGAGTGATACCTTCTAATTTAGACTAGCTTCACGTATGGCTGGATCCAGGAAATGGATCAAATGATGTCATCCACACTTTTTATTTCTCCATCTTATGCCTGATTTCCTCATTCTACCATAGATTCTCTTACTATAGTAACTCCAAGATTTCCAAGCTTACAGCATCAAAACCCAGCAATTTCAGCAGATAAAGCTTCTGTTTCACAGTAATTCTGACAAATCCCATATATGAGTCTAATTAGCATGGTTCGGGTCATATCCCCAACACAAGCCAATCGTTTGAAGGGAATTTGCTGATAGACTAACCCTAGGTGTGTGACCATCTCTGGTGCCAAGGGATGGAGTCTGCCCCAGTCAAACCAGGTAAACTGGACACATGGATAGCCTGGCTCTACAAGCAAAATGAGGGTTCACTTATAAGAGGAAGGTGGAATGAGTGTTTGGAAGGCAAAACCTATAGGCTTCTAATACATTTTGACTTGCTCATCGTAATTTTTCTTTCTGAAGCAATACACAATGGAACTATAGTGTTTGTTCTATCTGTGTAGGGAGGGAGCTGTTTATCTCACGGAACATCCGTCTCCACAGTTAGCACAGTCCCTGGGTTGTGGTAGGGACTCAGACTTTTACTAAATGAGCAAGTGAATAAATGAATGGCTTAGATACATGATTGTGGCTGCCCTGGTTAAATAATATTTTCTACCATTGGTAGCGTAAGGAAAATTATAAAGCAGGTGTGTGTATTTAACTGCCTTATAGAAAGAACAAAGAAAAGTGACTCAGTTAGCTATGGTATAGTTGGGTACTATTACATACTTAATTGAATAATTACCGGTTTGGGCCAAGAAATATTTTCATCCTTCACTCTGATTCTTGATGTCTGGTTTATATGCATTCTTAAAAAGTTTTTCTTTTAGAAAGGAGAAGGAAATTTCCTTCTTTTAAAGAGGGGACTTGGTATCCTTTGTATCTTTCCACACCGTCTGAGACATTCAATTGAATATTTACAATTAAAAATACCTGGAGCCGGCCCAGTGGCGTAGTGGTTAAGTTCGTACGCTCCTCTTCAGAGGCCTGGGGTTCGCAGGTTCGGATCCCGGGCACAGACCTACGCACCTATCATCAAGCCATGCTGTGGCGGTGTCCCACTTACAAAATAGAGGAAGATGGGCACACATGTCAGCTCATGGCCAATCTCCCTCACAAAAAATTAAAAATACTTATTTACTTTTAATAAAAGTAGATTATCAAACTGATAAAAATCTTAAGTAAAGAAAATATATTATTTTTGAAGATTTCTGTACACGATATCATTGTCTGAAATTCTTAGCCCTTTAATTGTACTTCAGAAATTATTCTGGGTGATTAAATATGTTGCTAGAAAGATGAAAAGGAACACTTTCCATTATGCCCAATAACAGACTCTGCAGACCTGTATTCCTTAAATTATTCCTCGGTGAACTTTGTATATAGTAGGGACATTTAACTAATTAGAAGCAAATTTACACATAGTGGTCATAGGGGAGGGTGGTTAGTGTTTCTCCATGACTATGTGATCCATTAAAGAGAAGGCGGTCGGTACTGGTCCCGAGGAAAGAGCCGCACTAGCATTTCGTTCATAAATGGTATTTGGGAACTGAAACACTAAATTGTATTTCTTGGCCCCAAATTGGGCTCCACTCTGTTTCAATATTATAAACAGATCAGTCTCTTGCCCCTTCTTTAATATTTGTTGACACACTTGTTTTTTCAGGGGAAAAACAATGTTAAACTTTTATTTGTTGGTACTTTTAAAATGTATGGTATGGTATTTATATTACATTGAATATATTTGAATGATGTAGTGGTTTTGTTTTAAAATACCAGTATAGTTAACATGCCAGAAGTTATATTCTAAAAAAAAGGCTTTTTTAGGGCTGGCCCCATGGCCAAGTGGTTAAAGATCTGTGTGCTCCACTTTGGCAGCCCAGGTTCGCAGGTTTGGATCCTGGGTGCCGACCTACACCACTTGTCAAGCCATGCTGTGGCAGCAACCCACATACAAAGTAGAGGAAGATTGGCACAGATGTTAGCTCAGGGCTAATCTTCCTCAGCAAAAAACAAAAAATGCTTTTTTTTTCTCTTTTAGCATTTACCATGGGACAGAAACTGTGCCAAGCATTTTACTACATCATATAATGTTGTGATATCTGCTAATCTTACGAAGTTCTTTCTCTGTGTTGATTATTAGTGACAATTGCTCAGTGCATTCTTCCTTAGCAATAGCTTTTCCATTTTAACAGTGGTTTATTGTCCTAATTCAGTGGTTCTCAAACTTGAGTGTGCACCAGAATCACCTGGATGGCTTTCTAAAATTGTCAGGCCCCTCCCCAGAGTTTCTAACCCAGTAGGTCTAGGGTCCTGTCTAAGTGTTTGGATTTCTACCAAATTCTCAAGTGACTGATGGTGGGGGACCACACTTTGAGAACCAATGCTCAACCTCAAAAAGTGGTTGGTTACAATGAAAATCTGTTTATATGAGGAAAGAGTTAGGTGTGGAAGGAGAAGTGCTGAGTTCCATCCCAGTTCTTTCATTTAAGGAATAGATGACTAATTTAACTAAGATGAGCTTTGGTTTCCTGTATTGTTAACTTGTGTGTATGCATGCGTAACTTCTGAGGGCATTTTGTAAGGATGAAAGTCAAGAAAAGATGTGAAATGCATTTGAGGTGATCGTATTATGTAGAAGAAGGGTGGAGAAAAATGATTGAAAGAACATTTAGAGTGTTGACAGGACCAGCCAGTGGGTGTCTGTTGGGGAGGGAGATTAAACATAGAGTAGTCCCCTTTCCTTGATTTATTTATTCAACAAATATTTACTGATCACTCCATAGGTACCAGTGGAGAGAGAGAGAGCAGTGAAGAAAAGATACAAAAATCCATGCTTTTGTGGAGCTTATTTTCTAGAAGGAAAATACAACAAAGAGGATAAACACACCTCACATTCTGAGGTAAAACATAAAATAAAATTAAGTGCTGGGGGCTTGGCCATAGGTGTATGAAGAGAAACGATTTTAATTTACACATAGTACTCAAGCTTTTATAGTAACTATACTAGCAGCTTTCAGACTTTGCTAGACAAAGTAATGTCTTGGGGAGCTTGATCAAAATGCAGATTCCCATACTCAATGCCCAGATAATCCTCTGGGCTGGAGCCTGGGTGTTAACCCATTTGACTGAAAGGTGGTTCTAATGCAAATAGACTTCCCCTTCGGGATCTCACAGGGAAGCAGTGAACTAGAGGGTGGTAAGAAGTTAGAGAGAGTTAGAAAGGAGTGTGGAAAAGGACTGAAAGGATAGAAACAAGGAGAAAAAAGTGAAGACTAAAATCTATGAGAGAGAAGTAGTGAAAAGCTGAGGCAAATGGGCTGGGTGGAAAGACTATAGATGGTGGGGCCTGAGAGACCCAGGTGGGATTCTGGGTTCTGGCTCTTCCTTACAAGCTAGGTGGCCTTGGATACATTACTGAGCTTCTTGGAACCTTAGTATCGCATCTGGACAATGACATATATATATATATATATATATATATATATATATATATACACATACACACACACATATGCACATACACATACACACACTCATACCAACAAAGAGGATGTATATGTGTGTGTATGCATCCTCTTTGTTGGTATTGTTTTAAAGATTAGAAATTATATATGCCAAGCACCAGGCATTGCATCTGGACCATATATGATGGTAGTGGTGGTCTTGATTTGCACGCATATGGAATGGAGTTAGAATAAATTCTCAAAACATTACATAAGGACTAAGAGAACCTAAAAGCATAAAAGCTGTACAAGGCTGATCTTGGCACTCAGTTGTGTACCTCAGAACATCTTTTGAATATAGGCAGATGCCAGGAAAGCTGTCATGACAGGAAACAGTTTGGAAATAGTCTCTTGGGTAGAACTCCTGGGAGCTTTTCTGCCACAGAATTCTGTTTCCTGTGTTTTGTGAGTAGTTGTCAAAGACCTAAGGAAACCAATAGTCCTGAGTCCATCACTTGGCACATAAAATATCTAACGTAGTGGAACTAAGAGTTTTTACATGGTTCCATTTGTCCCATTAGGGCTGCTTTCTGTTTCCCACTGGATCCCAGGATAGAAGAAACATTTCTTTGTCCTCCTGAAATTTACTTTATATGGCAGCCTCTCTGCTTTTTGTTGCCCATTCGGAGTATTTAGTTTTTATATTAAGCGTTGTGTGGTACCCTGAAGAGCACTGTCATCTTCAGCGTTTGGCCAGGGGAGAAGCAGCTAGGCTTTTTGTTCCTGTGCTTCACTATACTCCGACATCGTAAAAAACATAGAATGGTACTCTCGGTGTGTTAGTGGTTTCATGGGACTGAAGATCAAAAGAAGTGCCCTTAGTTCTTTCCCACTGTGGAGTAAAAGATCAATTTGGATTCTAAAATAAACATGTCTTTAACCCACTTTTTTCTTCTGACATTTTTCAGGTATCCAGCATTTGCTCCAGGAAATTTGTTTCATGCTTTGATTCTGACTATAAGAATGTCACTCCCTGATTAAGACTGTTGGATCTAGAAACTGGCCCCTTGGATCCCATTTTCTGATCTTACACCATTGTTCCTTTACATGACGTGTCCATTTTTTCTCCTGTAGAAAAGGCCACACCGACAATTCTTTTTTTGTCTCCATGGCCTCCTAGCACAGGATTGAGCACATTATTGGTGATAAGTGATTACTTGATTAGGTTGCACTGATCAAAATAAGGAGTTAAGTTCTTCTTAGTTCACCTTATTTCCGCTGCAGGGGAATTTTCCAAAATGTGTTGTATAGAACATTAGTCCTATAAAATGCTCCATTAAGAAAAAGAATCTGTGGTAATGTAAGCTTAGGAAATGCTATGTCTGGTAGTCCCCTCTTGGAGGTTCACAACACACACTGGATGCAAAGCTGTGAAAAATCCAGCATTAAGGATCCTATTTACACTATATAATTAGTTAGCTTTCCAAACATTTTGACTAAGAAACCCCATTCTATTGCTTCATTCTTTTTGCTCTGAGAACACTTTGAGAAACCCTGCTCTACTACTATTTTGTTCTTTCACTCCCTTCAAGCTTTTCAACATCAGTCAAAATAAATGTTTTCTCCTTTCACAAAATGTTTAAAAAACACTGATCTAATCTCATAGTTTACTCAGTGGTGTGCTGGAGCCAGTTCTTACTCACTGGTGAGAACTGATCGAGCACACCTCTTCCCGACACCACACTGACAGCACATCCCCACCCCCCACCCCACCAAGCCAGTTGATCAATCTGCGGTTACAAATGCATATAAAGTATCAGTACCATGTCACAGCTAGCTGGCTAAGGGGATGGTTGAGAAAAGAGCCCAGATCTTCCAACTCTGATTCAGGGCTGGTTTGGGTTTTTTTTTTTTTTTTGCAGTTTTATTGAGATATAATTGACAAATACTGTATATGGATTTAAGGTGTACAACATGATTGTTTGATATGCACATACCCAGGGCTTTTTTGAGATATGCAGTATCACAGGCAGGTGAAGAAAATTTGCATTTTGTGCATGCCTACATGTACCAAAGGTACTCATGTAGGTCAAATAATTTTATGCCATGAAAGACTCTGAGATGTTACAATTCTATCCCCGTTTTTCAGGTGTGGACACTGGAGTTAGAAAGGGTTTGTTTGTCCAAAAACATTCATTTTGAGTGGCAGGGCCAGAGGTCCCAGATAAAAAGATAGACCCAGTTCTTTCCCTTCCATTACATGAATATTTTCCAGCACTGTGACCTTGAAAAAGTCACTTCTTTGAACATAAATTTCCTTACTGATACACTTAGTAGAAGATAATCCTAAGCTACCACATAGAGATATTGTGAAACTAGAGTGAAACATCGTGTGTGCAAATGCATTTTATAAATTACAAAGTGCTATTAAAATTATATTAGTCTATTACTCATGTAAAATATTAAATCGTGACACCACTCTACTTCAATTTCATATTCATTAATAGGAATGAGAAGCAGTTTAGCATAGCAATTAAGAACACAGAGGATGTCATTAGGCAGGCCTGAGTTACTCCCATCTTTGTCTCTTATCCACTAGGTGATTTAGGGGAAGTTACTTAACTTCTCTGTACCTCAGTTTCCTCATTTATAAAATGGAGATAATTCCGGCTCCTAACTCATAGAGTTGTCCTAAAGATTAAATTATACATGAAAAACACAACACAGTGCCAGGTGGAGAGTTGGTGCTTAAAAAAAAAGTTAATTGCTATTGTCATTATCGTATTCATCTACAGTAACTTAACTAGCCCTGTAAGAGAATTTTTTAAGCTCCCTTTTCCTGCAGACACAGGCTAGGAGACTACTCTTTCATTCTTTAGCTCACAACAAACTTAATTTCTTTACAAAGCCCTTGATGGATCCCCTCTTCCAACCCAGATTGTTTTCATTTTTCTGACTTTCTCCCCCACCCCATCTCTTCTAAGCAATGTTTCCCATATCATCATGTATCTAACTTTGCCCATCAGGGCTGAGGCATTGTTTTCTTCTTCTCCTTCATCTTCTCTCCTCTTCTCTTCCTTGAAAATTCATTGACTGATCTCATACCCCTTTAACAAATAATGGTTCGATATTGATTCATAATGCTTGAAGTTTCTGACTGGAAAAACCCACAGCTTTCATCTTGGAAGCTATAAAGGCATTGCTCTTAAATTTTAAAAGAGCAAATTTAAAAGAAAATTTAAAAATGGAACATAATTTATACTTGATTTCCCACACCTTTTCTTCCTCACTTTATTTTTCCCCCTCTTCTCCCAAAGTTGGCTTCAACAGCCTCTTAAGTTTTTAACCCCCGCCCACAAAAAAGTTGTTTACCAATTCTAGAATATATAAATAAAATATACAGTAATGGGAAAACTAACTTGTTTTCATTTTAAGGACCAGTGAGTAAATACAAGCATAATTTATTAGTTTTGATTTTCCAGAACCGCTTCCCTTCCAAATGAGATAAAAAGCTGCACTGAAGGTAATAGTCTGTGGGTGAATTCAGTTACTCGACAAAGAAACCTATCAACTCAGGCGTAATTCACTTATTCACCAGTCATTTTAGGATCTTGGCTAGAGGAAGGTTTTAGCCTTTATGTCGAATATAAACCATCACACAGACAGAGGCACAGGAATCAAAAGAAGGGGCCTCCGAGTCAGGATTGGCTGGGTGCTTTTTACTAGTAACTTTCTCTCTCTGAGCTTCAGTTCCCTGCCCTGAAATATTTAGATAGTGCAGAGGATGGCAAACTACAGACGCTTGGGCCAAATCTGGTCTGTCACCTATTTTTATAAGGCTTATGAGCTAAGAATGGTTTTTATGTTTTTAAATAATTGAAAACAAAAAAAGAAAGAAAAATAATATTTCGTGATGCATGAAAAATGTATGAAATTCAAATATTGGTGGCCATAAAAACTTTATTGGAACCAGACACGCCCATTCATTTATGTCCTGTCTACAGTTGCTTTCAAGCTGTGACAGCAGAGCCGAGAAATTACAGTGGAGACTGTGCAGCTTGCAAAGCCTAACGTATTTACTGTCGGGCCCTTTACAGAGAAAGTGTGCCAGCCCCTGAGATTGTAGTAACCACATAGGGCTTTTCTGAGATGAAGGGAAAGGTTGTAATTAAAGCATCTGGTACACAGTGAACACTCAATAAATGTTGGCTGCTTGGATTATATGTAAATATTATGTTAATAAAAAGACTCTGTGTATCTTCTCCAATTCCAGTTAAAAAACGTAACATCCCATAGGTCAAGCTTCCTAAAATAAATCTGAGTGCCTCAGAATGGCTGTGAGAAATCAGATCTGAGGCACTGAATCTGAGTCTTAAGGGCTGAAGGATGTTCTTATTTAAATGACTTACATGGTTGGTTCATAATATTTTGGGGTACCGGAAGCATAGTCTGTTAAGGTAGTAGCTATCTCCATTTAATAAATCCTAGGAACAGTTTTTCCATCCCTAAAGATAGACTCCGCATTCAAATTTATCTTTTCTCTGCTAATGCAACTCATTCTTGAATTTGTAGACGCTGTTCAATTTGGCTTCTGTAAAAATGTGCAGAAGAAATGCAGCACAGGCTGTGGCATCCTGATTTTTTTCTATCACATACTTAGGCATCTGTTCTACCATTGTCTTTTCACCCATCCTGGGATCTCAGTTAACAGTTCCTGAAACTCTTCAGATATGGCAATTCTATCATCACTGAACTGTTGATGCATTGTCTCAGGTTCCCATAATTAGGTACAACAACAAGTTCTTAGGGAAAAAAGCCAATTTAGTCAAAAATATAAAATTAATTAAAAATAAACAAAAGGCTAAATCTAGAGGAACATCACTGTATTGGTGAGGAGTTTATTCCGGTTGAATTTCAAGGATGTGGTATTCAAGGCATTAATTAATACAGCAGTTTAAAAGTTCTCTGTCTTCTGAAACTTAGTCTAGAAAGACTAAGCCAGAGAATAAAGTTGAGATGAAAGTTTCATTGGTCAGTAAGCACGTTAGGTATTTAGGCAGAGCACAGAGTAAATCAACATTTTAAGATTAAACTTTATGCATGAAAATTATTGACAACATTATAAATATGCTTTTGTATGAAGCTCTCTAATCCACCAGTACTGTTTCTACCACTACCACCTTTCTTGGCACAGTTTTTGGCTCCCTCCTACTTCCCTCTCTCCTTCCTTCATCCAGCAATTACCGGAGTGTCTATTCTGACCCAGGCATTGTGGTGTCTCTAGAGACAACTGATGAACAGGACAGACATAGTGCATGTCCTCTAGACCTGACAGCCCACTTGAACATTCAGACAACTAATGAAGGAATAACAATAAAGAATGGTAAGTATTATGACAGGAAAAATTCAAAGAATTTTGTGGAGCACAAAACAGAGGACTTAAGATATAGCTAAGTAAGGAGGAGAAGAAAGAAAAGGCTTCCTGCAAGAAGGGAACTATAAGCTGTTTCCCGAATGTCATACAAAAGGTACGAGGTCCAGGTCATCCAATACCTTATAATCCACATTAGGAAGTTCATACTATATCCCAAGAGAAATGAGAAGCTTTGAACTGTTTATACGAAGAGTAAGACTAACACTGTCTAAAGATTAAAGAATTCATTGTCGAAGGGCTGAATGGAGGCAGAGAGACCAAAAGTGATGGCCAAAACTCAGATGAGGAGTGATAAGGGACCTGGATCCAACTTGTATTAAGGGAGGATCCACTGAAGAATTGGTCGTGAACGTTATCTTCTTAATAAGTCAACCAGGATGACATAGTTCTGCTTTATATAATTATAACAATGAGCTTAGGCCTGTAAATGTACCCACTAAATCATGATGAAATGAAATTGTAATCATTAAGTCACTGGGAAATTAGCAAAAATAACGGTAGACCGGTTCACTTTGAAAGTAGTCTCTTGCTACCAAAGCATACCTATGTTCTGAATGTATTTAAATCCTAAGTAATGGGATGACCAAAAAAAAAAAAAGTATAATCCTGGTGCAGAATTTGACAGTATCTGTTAATGTTTGAACACTTGCTATGAAAGAGCACAGGAAATACGCAACACATGTTAGCTATTGCTATGTATGTTAAAGCCACTTTTACTGAGCTTATTTTGTTAAATCTTTGTACGATCTCATGGCTACTGTTATTCCCACTTGACACATGAGGACTAAAGAATAAGATAGTTTAGGTAATTTACCATAGTCTTCTGGCTAAGAGGTAGCAGCATCAGGATAATAATCCAGGTCTGTCAAATTCCATTCCAGGACAAAGAAATTCTAACTCCTGCAAATCACAAACACGGTGGCGAGTACAAAATTTTCCCCTTACTCAATTTCATACACCTGAATGTAAAGAATCCTCTCAAGCTCATGGCGTTAAAACTAAAAGACTACAGTTTCAAAATCAAGTAGAATAAAGTACTCACATGAAATCTTGAAATGCGGTGAACTTCAAAAGTCTGTCCAGAACCCCAAATACATTTATTCAATGTGGAAATGTTTTATATTTTGACTTAAGCTCCTAAAAAATGGAGAAAATTTTATTGATACTAATTATGTCACTGCAAACTGAAGGTTGACCTCACCATTTGCACAGAACCTAAATGCTGCTGTAGCTTGTCTAATAATAGAATCTTTAAGTGTTTCTTTAAAATAAAATATTGATGTACGATAATATCTTAGTGAGAGAAGATTAAATTAAGTGGCTCAATTCCCATGATCTCTTATGTATGTGTTAAACGGAGTAATTACAGAATTGACCCATTTCTCTAGCTGTAAACCCTTGCCAATTCATTATTCTGCATCCTAGGTCTGGAAATTTATAGATGTTTTAGTGATTATTCATGCACAAGTCTCTTTCCTTGGAGTCCTCATAGAATGTCTTTTATAACTTCGGTCTTAGAAGGCTGATTCTATCAGCTCAGCAAGAGAGATTTTCTCTCTCAGCAGCAGAGTCACACTAACCAACCTCATGAGATTGATGTCTAAATTAGAAATAACAATTTGTAAATTTACAATGAAAAATTAGTGAGTGCTGCATGGATAGAGATAGCTACATCTTCTCTCCCTTCAGAAAGACCTACACAAGAAGAGCGAACATAATGAGAAAGGTAATTAACGTACTTGAAATCAAAACAAAAAGTTTGATAAAAAGGATTCCTTAATGGCATCAGGCTAAGTCAGCCCAACAAAGACAGTCTTGTCAGTGGTCCCAGAGACATTCAAAGTTCTCCCCACAAAGACCATAAATGCCTTGGGGGTAAGGACCCCATCTGTCATATCTACCATATCTCCTGTGTCTGGAGACGAGCAGCCGCTCATTAAATAAGAGTAGAGTCCATTGGCTAAGACTCCTTCATTCAGTGCTTGAATGAACTCTGCCTACTTTGTTCATTTTGTGGCTGCCCTTTCTTCTATGCACCGCTGGATGACCTTTTGAATGCCACAATCGTTCATTAGATTTGTCAACATAGTATAGTTAGAGGAGAATATGCTGGTCAGGTAGCCAATCTGTCTTTTTATGCTGACCTTTGCATTTCTGTTCTCATCCATTTGGTGTTTATGCTTCTTCCTGCTTCCCCCTTTGGGGAGTGAGGAGCAGGGCATGTCACTATAGCCACTAAGTATGTTTCTCATGGAGTTTATTTCTATAGATCTATTACATCAACACTCCATGCTGTTCTCTAAGACAGGATAGTAGTGCAGCTCAGTCGGATTGGTTCAACCTGTTGCTTCTAATAGTTTCTGCTAATTACAAGAGAGGAGGCTTAGGGTATTAAAAGACTATTGAAATTCATCAAGATGGAAGCTTTGGAGAAAATCACCTCGCTATTGAACTCTGCAATCTACTGAAGCTACAGAAATGTTTTACTTCTGTCCATTCCAGCAGATATTCAATGAGCACTTCCTCTGTTAAGGGCAGGGTCAAAGGTATATAAGAGAATTTTTGCCTGCGTTTAACTTAGAATGATAATTTATCTTTGGACTTATGTTTTAATTTTATAACAGCTTTATCTATTTTCATTTAGTTTTTATTAACAAAATACTTAGAAATCCTTAAAAGGACCTCGTGATTGCTTAAGAGTTGGTAAGGAGAGAAAGTGGATAACCGGACAGTGCATCTTGGAACACAAATTGTATTTCAGGAATTGATTACCAGCAGAAATTACCCAAGTGGGTGAAGAAGTGATACAATGAATCATGTTCTAGAATCACAGTCATTGGCCCCAGGAGGCCACGTAGTTGTCAGAAAATGTCAATCTTTTGCCCAACTCTTATACTCTTATCTGTGTGACTCTGGTCACCTCAGGTCTCGGTTTTTCATGTAAGTAATGAAAAGGTTGGACTTGATGATCTATCTCCTTCTAAATCAGAATATGCTGCAGTCTACCATTTGTAAGCTTTAAAAACTACGTAAAATTCTCTTGTCTGCAATCTGTTGCAAAAATTATAAGAGTATTTTTATAATTCTATTGGTGTAGTTTGTGCATTATTTTTTTCCAGCTTTATTCAGGTATAATTGACAAACAAAAATTGTATATATTTAAGGTATACAACACGATGATTTGATACATGTACACATTGTAAAATGATTACTATTATCAAGCTAATTAACACATCCATCACCTCACATAGTTAGCTTGTGTGGGTGTGGGTGGTGAGAACACTTAGGATTATTGTCTTCGCAAATTTCAAGTATACAGTACAGTATTATTAACTATAGTCACCATTGCCGTATGTCAGATATTAAGAACTGACTCATCTTATAACCAAAAGTTTGTATCCTGTGACCAACATCTCCCCCATTTTCCCCAACCCCCAGTTCCTGGCTGTTCTACTATCTGCTTCTGAGAGTTTGACTTTTCTAGATTCTGCATATAAGAGAGATCGTATAGTATTTGTCTTTCTGTGTCTGGCTTATTTCACTCGGCATAATGTCCTCCCGGTTCATCTATGTGTTATAAATGGCAGGATGTCCTTCTTTTTAATGGCTGATTAATAGTCCATTGTGTGTATACACACAAACACATACAAACATATATCACATTTTCTTTATCCATTCATTCATCTACGGACACTTAGGTTGTTTCCATACCTTGGCTATTGTGAATATTGCTGCAATGAACATGGGAGTGCAGATATCTCTTCAACATTCTTTTTAAATTTCCTTTGGATATTTATACCCAGGAGTGTGATAGCTGGATCATATGGTAGTTCAATTTTTGGTTTTTGGGGAAAGCTCCATATTGTTTTCCAAAAATGGGTGAATCAATTTATATTCCCACCAACAGTGTAGAAGGGTCCCCTTTTCTTCACACCCTCACCAACACTTGTTACCCCTTGTCTTTTTGATAATAGCCATTCTGACAGGTGTAAGGTGATATCTCATTGTGGTTTTGATTTGCACTTCTCTGATGATTAGTGATGATGAGCACGTTTTCATAGGTGTGGCCCTTTGTATACCTTCTTTGGAAAAATGTATATACAACTCCTGAGCCCATTTCATAATCATGTTATTTGTATTTTGCTATTGAGTTTATGAGTTCCTGATGTATTTTGGATATTAACCCTGTATCAGAAATATGGTTTGCAAATATTTTCTTCCATTCCATAGGTTGCCTCTTCATTTTGCTGATGGTTTCTTTGGCAGAAGCTTGTTAGTTTGATGTAGTACCACTTGTTTATTTTTTCTTTTGTTGCCTGTGCTTTTGGTGTCATATCCATGAAATCACTGTGAAGACCAATGTCAAGATTTTTCCCAATGTTTTCTTCTAGTAGTTTTGCAGTTTCAGGTCTTAAATTTTAGTTTTTAATCCATTTTGAGTTAATTTTTGTGTGTAGTCAAAGATAAGGGTTCAATTTTATTCTTCTGCATGTGGATAGCCAGTTTTCCCAGCACCATTTATTAAAGAGACTATCCTTTCCCCATTATGTATTCTTGGCACCCTTATCAAAAATAGGTTGGTTGTATATGCACGGGGTTTATTTTGGGGCTCTCTTTTCTGTTCCATTGGTCTGTGCATCTGTTTTTATACCAGTACCATACTGTTTTGATTACTATAGCTCTGTAGTATAATTTGAAATCAGGAAGTGTGATGCCTCCAGCTTTTTTCTTTGGTCTCAGGATTGCTTTGGCTATTCAGGGATTTTATGGTTCAATATGAATTTTGTGATTGTTTGTTCTATTTCTGTGACAAATGCCATTGGAATTTTGATAGGAATTTTGTTGAATCTGTAGGTGGCTTTGGGTAGTATGGACATTTTAACAATATTAATTCTTCCAAACCATGAACATGGGATATCTTTCCATTTATTTGTGTCTTCTTAAGTTTCTTTCATCGATATTTTGTTTTTCAGTATAGAGATCTTTCATCTCCTTTGTTAAATTTATTTCTAAGTATTTTATTCTTTTTGATACTATTGTAAATGGGATTATTTTCTTAGTTCCTTTCTTCTTCTTCTTTTTTTGTGGTGAGGAAGATTGGCCCCGGGCTAGCATCCATGCTCATCTTCCTCTCCTTTATATGTGGGATGCCTGCCACAGCATGGCTTGATAAGTGGTGCATAGGTCCGCTCCTGGGATCCTAACCTCTGAACCCTGGGCCGCCAAAGTGGAGCATGTGAACTTAACCACTGCACCACCAGGCTGGCCCTCTTAATTCCTTTTTTGATAGTTTGTTGTTAGTGTATGTAAATGTAACTGATTTTTGTATATTGATTTTCTATACCGCAACTTTACTGAATTCATTTATTCTAACAATTTTTTGTTGGAATCTTTAGTGTTTTCTATGTATAAGATTGTGTTATCATCAAACAGAAAATTTGACTTCTCCCTTTCCAGTTTGGTTGCCTTTTATTTTTCTCACCTAACTGCTCTGGCTAGGACTTGCAGTAGTGTTTTAATAGAAGTGGGCACATTTGTCTTGTTCCTGAAAACCTGGAAGCTTTCCACTGGTGAGTGTGATATTGGCTGTAGGCTTGTCATATATGGCCTTTATTATGTAAAGGTACATTCCTTTTATACCTAATTTTTGAGAGATTTTACCATGAAAACGTGTTGAATTTTCATCAAGTGCTTTTTCTGCATCTATTGAGATGATCATATGATTTTTATCCTTCATTCTGTTAATATGGTATATCACGTTCATTGATTTGGGTATGTTTAACCATCTCTATATCCTAGGAATGAATCCCACTTGATCACAGTGTATGGCCCTTTTAATGTGCTGTTGAGTTCAGTTTGCTAATATTTTCTTGAGGATTTTTGCGTCTGTATTTATCAGGGATATTGGCCTATAAGTTTCTCTTCTTGTAGTGTCCTTATGTGGCTTTGGTATAGGGTACTGCTGGCCTTGTAAAATGAGTTTGAAAGTGCTTCCTTCTCTTCAGTTTTTTCGAAGAGTTTGAGAAGGATTGGCATTAATTCTTCTTTAAATGTTTGGTAGAATTCACTTGTGAAGCCATCTGGTCCTGGGCTTTTGTTTGTTTGGAGGTTTTTGATTACTGCTTCAGTCTCCTTACTAGTAATTACTCTGTTCAGATTTTCTTTCTTCATGATTTTCACTGAAAGTCTATTTTGTCTGATAAGAGTATAGCCACTCCTGCTGTCTTTTGGTTATGTTTGTGTGGAATCTCTTTTTACATCCCTTCATTTTCAGCCTATGTGTGTTCTTAAGGCTAAAATGAGTCTCTTGTAGTCACCATATTGTTGGGTCTTGTTTTTCTCTCTGTTCAGTCACTGGGTGTCTTCTCATTGGAGAATTTAATTCATGTGCATTTAAAGTGATTATTGACAGGTGAGGATTTATTAGTGCCTTTTGTTAATCGTTTTCTTACTGTTTTGTAGTTTCTTTTTTCTTTTCTTCCTCTCTTACTGTCTTCTTTTGTGATTTGTTGCTTTTTTTGGTAATGGTATGCTTTGATTCCTCTCTTTAGCTATTGTGTAGCTAGTAGAGATGTTTCCTCTGTGGTTACCACAAAGCTTACATAAAGCATCTTACAGTTAGAACAGTCTATTTTAAGCTGATAACAACTTAACTTTAATTGCATACAAAATCACCCTACACTTTTACTTCCTCCCCCCCATTTTATGCTTTTGATGTCTTACTTTAAAATTTTTATGTTGTTTATCCATTAACAAATTATTGTAGCTATAGTTATTTTTAATACTTATCTTTTAATTTTGAAACTAGAGTTAAAAGGGATTTACATACCACGTTACAGTATTGGAATATTCTGAATTTGACTATATATTTGTCTTTACCAGTGATTTTTATACTTTCATTTTTCATGTTGTTACTTACCAACCTTTTGTTTCAATTTGAAGAACTCCATGTATCATTTCTTGTAAAGCAGGTCTAGTGGTGATGAACTCCCTCAGTGTCTGTTTGTCTGGCAATGTCAGAATATTTTTTATTACTAGCAATGTTCATTATTAGTAAAACACTAAACATTTATTAAGCAACTATTATGTGGCAGACACTATGCTGGTTGTGGATCTGCCCAACTTACCTCTCTATCACATATATAAATGAATTTCTTCTAAAGATCAAATAATTTGAAATATATAATATTGAATTTTTTCTCCTTGGTAGCTTTTGATTTTTTTGGTGTATAATTGCCGAGTTTTGGTGTTGAATTTTGAGGCTGGGCCTTTGGTTTCAAGCAGCACTTCTCACTCAGAGGGCTTATAATTAGTTTGGAATTCCTGCATCTAACAGTTGTATTTTGAACCATTGAGCACTGATGTGATTGTAAAAATAAAGATGAGAGATGCTATCATTTCTCAAGTACAGGTCTTAATTATTTCTGCCTAGTATAGAGTGCCTACCATGGAGCCTGGCCCATTTTTATTGAGCAGTAAATTTTATTTCCAAATAAAAATGTGGTATTTCAAGAGTTTTACTTTCAGCAAGCTGTAATTCAATGAGAAATTATGGACCAGAACAAGTTTTGGAAGAATCAATCAATGTTTTGTGCTGAAAAGGAAAGAATACAAGGGAACCATGTATGCAACTATACCAATATTGTCTTTACATTGTTTAATCAATTTCTTTTAAAAAGATATATTTGCAATGTGTTTCATTACTAGTCACATTAAATTATCAAATGTGTCAGTTCCTTCTCAAGTAAGAGCTCAGTGTGAAAGTCCTTCATTATGTTCCTTGCATATATTTGAATTTCCAAAACAGAAAATGACTTCAGCTTCGACACTGTGTCTGGCCAATGGAGATATTCTCAAAACTGTGGGTCATTGATTTGTCACTGAGCCAAACTTCCTGATCTAGATTCCCTCCATAAGAACGTTTCCTCAAAGTCAATAGGATAATTTTGCCCTTGGCCATTGAAAAGCAGGATCAGATGTGCTCTGTCTGTTTAGAGCCAAAGCAGGGAGAGTGTCATTTCCCATCAGGTATTATTTGTGAAATGAACCCTTAAATGAAAGGCTGGCGTAATGCTACTGTTGTAATCATCTACCATTAGTTTAAGTCTAATTCAACTGTTTAGGGCTTATGTAAGTACTTTTTCTATCCTCTGATGAAATCTTGCCTCATAATATTTCTTAAAGAACCTTCCCTGGGCAAGATTATCAATATATCTTGGGTACCCTATCATTCATAGTTCACATGGGACTTTTGTCTGCCTACCTCTTTTTCTCAATTCCCTAATTAGCCTCCTCAGTCCATGTGGTGCAGATGGAGCCAATTCCTTCCCTTTAGTCTCCAGGGTTGTCATATGAGCCAAATATGGCCATCACGAGGACCTCATCCCCCGGATCATAGATATTTGTTCAGGGATAAGCATGTGGCTCAATCTGGGCTGTATAGAGTCCTTCCTGGAAAAGATCTTCTATTTTCCTTGTGAAAGTGATCTTGGGACCACCTGTGGATGTCTTACTACTCACTGGGGAGAGCAAAACTGAGAAAGAAGGCTAGAGAAGCCTCAAGAAGAATAGGGAGATAGAGCTTTGGTTGTATTTTAACTGCCACACCCTATCCCACCTTAAGATCCACCACTTGGGGTTACAGTTATATAATTTGGGAAACCTCCCTCCCTTTTTTTCCCATAGGTTAATTTGAATGAGTTCTGACCACTATAACCAAGAGTGTCCTAAAGAATGGCTCCTTTCAGGTTTGTGCCATAACTATTTTGTGCCTCTGTATGAGCCCACAGTATTATCTCAACTTAGCTTGCCCTCCCAAGTGAGCAAGACAGGAAGCCCTCTTCCTATACTCATAGACCTCCTACTTTGTACCTCAGGCCTTAAGGGCTTTGCCAAGCACCTGACTTGGTAATTTCTCACCAAGTCTTTTAGATAAACTTGGGAACAGCTTAGGGAACTCAGTATCCTGAGTACAATACGGTATTTTAACATGTAAGAAAGAATAAATGAAGTCTGAAAACTCAAGACAAAGGGAGTGGGGTTATATGCATGTTCCTGCACTTGGGTTAAAAAAAAAAAACTGCATTCACTTACTTGAAAATAATTATTGTATACTTCCTATGAGCCAGGCATGGTGCAAGGAACTAGGATGCAGTAGTGAGCAAGCTGGCCTGGTTTCTGCCCACTTGGAGAATTCATTTTCTATCAGGAAAGATTGACATGAGTCAGATAAAAATACAAATGAATATATAATCACATCTATGATAAGTGCTGGTCTTTCGGCACATAGAATAGGGACTGTTGGTTCTAGGGGTTCAGGGATAACCGAATGGTAGAGGAAGTGATAATGGAGTATAAATGTGAAGGTTGAATAGATGAAAACATGAGAGACGGTAACTTCCAAGAAAAAGAAAAGTCTTTCCAGAAGGAGAGAACAGCTTTTTTGAAGATTCTCAAGTGGAAAGATACGTGATTTCTTTGAAGAGCTGGAAGAAGGGAGAGTGGCGGCAGATGAGACTGAAGAGGCAGACAGGGGACCAGATCAAGCCAGGCGTTTCAAGTCGTGGTGAGGGTTCCCGTCTTTCCCGTTCAGGCAATGGTGAGTCACTGAAGGATTTTAGTTCACAGAAGGACACAATTAAGTTTATGTTTTAAAATTGAAGTTATCACTATAACTTAGTGATTCTTAAGTCTGGCTTGTATTAGAATCACTTGGTGGGGGGAGGCTCGAAACAAAATGCTGTCACCTGGTTCTTATCCCATTCCAATAGAGCCAAAATATCTGAGGTAGGCCCCTGGCTCTGCTCATTTTAAAAGCTCCCTCCAGATCATTCTAACATAAAGCTCGGCTTGAGAATCACAGATGTAAACCACGTAGGAGATGTAGCTTAATAAGAGCACTTGTGATACAGAGGTGCTTCAAGTTGGTTTCTCAGGATGATTGAAAGTTACCGCCCTAAAACCTAATACTATCATGAATTACATTATTAGATGTATGCTTCCTAAATGAGAGAGGGAGTTGTTCTTCTGCCCCTGAATTAGACCCAGCACACCTGAAAAGATTGTTCACCTCTCAGCATCCGATTTTAAGAGGAAGTTAGCCAAAATGAAACAGTCCTAGAAGAAAGCAAACCAGATGATAAAAGGAATCTCAACCATAATGAGGAGAAATGATCCAGTTATACCAGACATGTTTAAGCTGTAGTCAAAGTCATTCCTATAGAAGGATGATTTAGGACCCCTGTTTTCAGGTAAATGAAAGGCTGTGATTTATTCAAAGGGTAAACATGAGGGCCAACTACATACCAGTCCTAGATGTTGGAAAAAGAGCAGGAGATGGTGCAGACAGAAATCCTTGTCCTCATGGAGCTTATATCCTAGTTTAGAATGAAGTTTTCTTGTTCTTATGATCCTTAAGGTTGGAATTTTTAATTGACCTTATGATTAACAGCTATGGAATCTGTACGTGTTATAGGGAGATATATTTCAGTTGTTAATTTTAGAACTTTAGTAGTAGAAATCTCTGAAAAGCAAAAAAGGTGGAAGAATTCCAGTGGGGTGGCCATTGTAGAGGGGATTCAAAATCTAATGGCAAAGATTAAAAGGTGTAATAAGAATGAGACTGATGAGAGATCTAGTCTAGTGATCTCTAGACTCCTTTACAAAACTGAAAACCAAATATTATAGTATTAAATAATAGCAGTGCTTACATAGTTTGAGCAGTTACTACATGCCATACACTTTTCTAAGTGCTTTATTATACATTATCTCACATAATGCTTACAACACTCATTATACAGATGAGGAAAATGAAACAGTATCAAACTATAATTTTTAAAAGTTAAAAACATGGTTCCTACAAATATAAAGTGAAAATATGTCCAAGATTTGATTTGACTTATTAATGACTTATTGACATGCTCCCCTCTACACACACATACACACACCGCTTCCCAAGGCAAAAATTTAATCCCTCTCAGAGTGTCCATTGCAATTGGATGCTCAACTCAAGACCTCACCAAATCCTATTTACGGTAGCCCCTCAGGAATACACAACACTCTAAAATCTGGCAAGCCAGTTCTTTAAAATAAGTTGCTAATGGGGTGTGATTTTAGGATGTAAAATATTAATACCAAAAAAAGACAAAAAACTCAAAACAAATGAGGCTCTTTTTAAATCATCTCTTTTCTCTGATGTTACCTTGACAACTTAGCTATGGCTCTTTAGATATGGGGTTTTCATTGTGGGAGAAGAGGGCTGTCCTCTTTGTGTCTTGAGAGATTTTCTCTTGTTTTATGGAAAGAGGAAATGTCAAAGGTAGACTACAAAATCCAGCAGAATGTACACAGGACATTTTGATGGCGTGTCATCCAGAAATAATCACAGGTGCACAGAATTAGGACACATTCTGATTAAAGGTACAATCTTTTCTCCTTTCTAGTTCCTATAACCATAATACTCAACAGCCTATAAAATGTTACATTTTGGGACCAGCATAGTTACAGAGCAGAGAGCAACAAAAGTGCCTGAAAAATAATTGTATTATTTTTAGTTGCAGCTGGAGAGATGCACACGTCAGGATGAGGGAACAACTCTGAAGTACTGAGCCAGTCTGCAAATGCTAAAAATATTGTTCCCCCTCCAGCAATTGAAATTTTGAGCCAAGACTGAGGCAACGGCAGGTAGGGGAGATCAAATTAGAATTCACATCTCTCAGCTGTAATAGGCTCGTTATCAGGACTGGAGAGAGCTCAGGGGGCTAACAGGGATCAGCTGGCAACCGCATTTGGAAGGAGCAGGTTAACAAGGAGCAGTGTTGAGCAGAAGAAAGAGAAGGCATCACCAGCATCTAGCACCACAGAGCAGAGCCTGGAGAATGGCTGAAAAATCAGAATTGGTTCTAGAAGCAGTTTCCTTTGTGGTTGTGAGTACGAGCCCAGCAGACGCCATGGGCGCTGTTGCAGGGGAGCGAGTCTGTGCTTGACACACGTGTTTCCCATTGATAGCTGGAGACAGCCCAGTAGCTCTGGGTCGGCCTGACAAAGCCCTATTGAAGTACAGACAGAGTACAGTTTCAAAGCAGGCAGAAAAAGAACGGGAATGCTGTTCAGGAAATTCTTCAGGCATGGGCAGGGACTTGGCTGCAATTCTACAGTTGGAAAATCTGACTGGGGCAGCTTCTGAACACAGGCTGGGCCTGCTCACACTCGGCAGGCCGAGCAGCCGCCTCCTTCAGAGCCTCTCAGCACACTCCGGGACCGTGGGCGATTTTCATCAGCCGCTTTGTGAAGCAGACAAGAGAGGTAGGGTGCTGTGAAGTTCTTGCATTTCCACGCCTCTCTTCACTTTCTAAGCCTGCTGTGTGTTTGCAAGTACTCTTGAGTTGTGTGTGTGTGTGTGAACAAGTTAGAACTCCATCACTTAAACATTTGGTGTGGAGTTGTGATCTTTTCTTTCCCCGGCCCCGTTCAAGATCTGCTGTTCAGCAAGGCGGAGACACTTTTGAAAGTGAGGATTTAGCTGGCAACACGAATGATGAAAAGGAAAAGTATGTGAGTTCTTATATTGTCACCCTGCTCCAACCTTCTGTAACTTTTCTGCGTAGAAGGACAGTTCATTGGCAGGAAAGATAATTTTCGATGAAACTGTGTTCTTTGCCTCTGAGAGTTTTGAGAGGCACGTTTTTAGCCGAAAATGGCTCTCATTTTAGGAGGGAATCAGAGTTTGAAGTTTCTATTTTGGATTGCACTTTCAGAGCGTAGGAGTAGATATGAGTGCATGAGTTCCTGGCATCTTTTATTATTATATGGGATTTTGACTGTCATTAAGGAGCCTAGTGATATATTTGCCTAGAAATATGCTGGATCAACATTTGTAATTCTGTTTCTATAATAATTTTCAATTTTTCTGAGTAGTAACTGGCAATATTGCTCTCAAAAATTTTTCAATTTTACTGAGAAGTAACTGGCAATCCTACTCTCAAAAAATACTTTTGTATTTTATGAAATACAGACAAGTAAGGAGTAACAAAACAGTAGTTTACTCAAAATCATTGTTGAAAGACAGAAACATAATAGTGTGAATTTTATTTCATCAGTTGATTTTATTTTACACTTTACTGAAGAGTGCTTTTTTAAAAATATCAAATTTTAAGTAATACTTCCTCACACGTATCAGCTATAACACAATATAGATTTCCCCCCCACACCCCCCCAGAAGCCATACCTTATTCTATGCTTAGCATTTAGAAAATACACAATATAATAATGTAATTGCATTTAAGAAACTCGTTCAGCTCAGAAAGAGCTGGACTAAATCTCACTACAGTTTTGTGATTACTGGCAGAGCAAACAATGACAGCAATGGTGTTTTCCAAGGGGGCTTGGCCAAGAGTCTGGTTGGGCAAATAGATGAATGAATGGATTCTTGGATACTTCTGGAATAGCAGAAGAGTGGCTAGACCTCTTAGGATGGACTTATAGAAAAACAGGTGTGTTTACTTCAGTTCTAAAATCTCTCAACAAGTAGCTAGGGGTAGAGAATAAGATTAATGGGTGAATGAAGAATGGAGGGCTGAAACTTTTCATATCTTTCTCTGTGTAAGACATAGAATGAGTGGGTAGACATTGTGTCTTATTGGTGGAAAGTCAGGACTTCCAGCCAGAAATTTTATTTTCTCCACAGTTTTGCACTTGGAGGAGGAAATTGGGAAATGGCTGGCAGCAGGATTTCTTATTCTAAGAGATGGCTCACGAATATTGTCTTCATCAACCTCATCTTTGTGTTAGGTTGGGATCGGGAGGGTTTGGGAACTGAAGGATGTGAGACAAGAAAGGGAGGGCAGCTGGAAGTCAGGATAAACAGTGACTACACTTTTTTTCTTAAGTGCCTACTGAGTGAACAAAATGCCAAGACAAATTAGGAATCGACACGAACCATAGCCAAGCCCACTGCCAGTGAAAAAGGAGACTCAAGTGAGCTCTAATGTCATCCTCCTCTAAATTTAGTGCCCGTCAGCGTTGAGCAGAACAGGCGTGAAATAGCAACTCTGGGTTGCAGGACTGCGAACAGCAGTGCCTCAAACTTGGAAGAAATTCTATAGTTTCCCTCTTTTAGAAGTATAGGAGGGAAAAATCAAGTTCCCTTAAGATTTGAAAAGAAACAAAAAGGATGGAGCATAGAGAAGAAATCCAGGGCAGAGGTGCAGGCAACAAGGAGAGGAGTGGCCACACCAAAAACTGGGCAGCGAGGGCAGAGGGGGGAGATCTGTGCACAGGAATGAAACCACATTCTAGAAACTGAAAACCAGCAGGCACTGATTTGTTTGACTTGAAGTGTGTGGATGCCACGGCCTCAGTGAGGAGAACTGTTTTACTCTCTTCGCAATAGGAGCCCCATGGTCGTTCTGCCCTGCTGTGCCTTCTGGAAATAATCAGAAAGCACATTTTGTAAGAATGGCATCGGCTGAGGGTTCAGATTTCTTAAGCAAGGAGGGGGCAGGCTCTTAAGGCCTTACTTTCAACCCACATTTGCTCTGTCCAGAGAGATTCCTGCTGGAGGTGTTGAGTGAAGGGACCAGGTGGAGTTGAGCTAATGGTCTCAGCAAGCAAAATTTGTACAAAGCCCTGCCCATGCAAACTTTCTCATTAAGACAAAATTTTGAAAGGGAATATAAAATATGGCATATACTTTATTTTAATAAATTAGTTTCTTTAATTCTATTTATTTTTATTTGGAAAACCATTTCCAAGAGCATATACCACATTGTTGGTAAAAGTATATAATATTGGTTTTATATGATAAGGAAGTTAAGGGAATCACGGATTTGACCATCTGGAAGGGAATTTGGGCCCTCCTATAGTTCAGAATTTCTTGAGTTTGAGTGATATGGAGACCCCTTTTGACAGGAGGTTGAAAAAGATCCATGTCTTCTTTGTTGACTTAATTATTTTTATTGTACTGTTATATAAATATGTACAAATGAAAAATACTCACCTCGATATTACCTATTTTAATCATTGTTGAACAGCTATTACACTAAAACAATTTTATGAATCAAATACGAAGAAAATATGTAACAGTAAAATTCAGATTGTCAACATTGGTTTCTTACGTAGAAAATTTTACTGGAATTTGAGAAGGCTTACACGGTGAACACGAGGCTGACAGGTATCTGGAGATTATTTTGATTTCGGCACACTCATACTCCTGTATCCTGGGCAGACACTTAATTCTTCTATGACTTTTTTCTCTTCAAATCTCCTTTAACTTCTATGTGCTGTCCTTTGACCTGCACCTGGAAGGACTCTGCCCTTGTGTGTTGCATCACACTGTTGCTTTCTCATTGTTCATGACAGAATGGAATCGCTTGTTGCCAACATAATCATACACTGAATACAAACGCAGATACCAAAACTGTGTGGCAGTAGCTGTTGGTCATGAATCAGCTCTACATTGTCTAGGACATAATTTGCACAAATGAAATAAACACATAAAAATAAAAGAAAACGCAAAACCAAAGTTGGTAGAGAACTCTCAGATCCCTGAGAAGATCTGAGGATCCCTGATAACTTTCTGATCCTGGCCAGTTCTGGTTGCATGGAAAGAACCCCTTCAGGAATCTGGAGAACAACAACCCTGGAAACAACCACCTGCGTTTCTAATGTAGCCCAGCCACCTTTATTTGTTTCATATATTGGGGTTTTGCAAGATATTTCATTTGAAAAGAAAAAGATTTCATTTTTAATACTGTATCAGTGAAGATTGCGTTTGGCTGCAAGTAATAGAAACCCTGCTCCCAGAAGTCTAAGTGTGTAAGGGCTGACTTTTTGCACGTACAGATGTAGACCGCACCTACACAGTCCAGGATGGCTGCAGCAGCTGAGCAGTGTCCCCAAGGACCAACGCTTCCTTTGTCCTCCACCATCCTCAGCACTTGAGATCAACGTCTCATGCTCATCTCCAGGTGTCGTGTTCAAGTCAGGGCAAAGTTGGCACAATGTGAAAGGGAAAAGATATTTTTCTTCAGGAGACTTTGCCCCTTTAATCATAGAGTGATCCCTTCCCATGTAGACTTCCCCCTCATGTCTCAGAATATACAGCCGGAACTGGGACATGTGCCCACTGGCCCCGGGGAGTGACATTACCATGAAAGGTTTAGGCCAGTCATGTTTCATCCTCTAGTGTGGAGTAGGAGCCTACAAATTCAGATCAGAAGCGTTCTGCCTGATGGGGAGCATGTCAGTGTTCTGTTAGCAGCAGAGAGCAGGGAGGATGTCTGTTGGATAGGCGTGGACAGTTTTGGCCAAAAATGCTTAGCATCATTTTTAAAAAGTGAATAAACAAATACATTTGAAAAACACTGCTCTAATAATCCATTTGTTCCATTTTAAAGAAGAGGAACTGAGACCAGAAAACATGTGTTGCCTGCCTGAGGAACACAGGCGGTCCGAGGCAACAGCAGTGCTTCTTGTACCTTGACTCTGAGTCTGCTGTGGACCCCATGTTCCATGTGTTGATTCAGTGATACCTCAGAAGCCGTGTTAGAGAGAGTGACATTATAATGGAATCTTAGTATTAGAAAGACCTTCCGAAATCACCTGGTTCCATGGTTTCTCAAAACCTCCTGCATCAGAGTTTCTGAGATCAGAGTTGGGGAGTCTCTACGTTTGTAAAATCTCTCCGAGTGGTTGAAGCCAGCCAGCCAGTGGTCCACAGAACTGAGTGTGTTGTACAGTGCCACGGCTAAATCATCATCCACTGAAGGGCTGCCATTTATAGTGTTGCTGACAGATGTCAGCCAGATGTGACGGCAATGCCTTCAGGGCATTTCATTCATCTCATTTCACACCTCCTCAGGTCGAGTCAATTTTGTGTCTCTGTACCTTGTAATCCATGGCCGTTGTCATAGTCTCTTAAGCCACATTTGAAGGTGGTAGTGGTACTTGGTGTAGAAGTGAGAGGAAGAGAGGGAGTAAAGGTAGAGGTGGTCACAGATCTTGGGATAGGTCCTGACTCCACTAACAGCTGGATCTCAGTTTTCCCATCTGTAAAAGGGGATCAGATGCCTCTAAAGTGCTTTTTCTTTCTCACAGTCTATGAGTTTTAGAATTCTAAAGCTCTCCCATTTCTGTATGAATGTCTTAGTCTTCCTTTCCCAAGGCTGGGAGTCTTGAATTATTTCACCTAGCCCTTGTCTTTCCCTGTCCTGTTCTCTTCACTCTTCTCGGAACACATTCCAATTAACCTCCTCCTGACAAAAATGTGATTTCCTGAACTCAATTCCCGTCATCCGACAAGTGCGTATTCCATGAACAGGACACCATATGTCTATTAACACAAGGGAAAGAGGGTGATTGTAAGGGAGAAGCACAGTAAGAACGAAGAGTGGAAGGCGGGATGATCTTGTTCCAGAAAGACAGTGATTATATGGTGAAGTGAGCCCAGGCCCTGAGATGTCATCTCCATATGCCACAATTTTGTCATCCTTAAAATGGACATCATAATATCTACCTCCTAGTATGTTGTGAGATTGTGCATGTAAGGCACTTAAGACAGTGTCTTGCACACAGTAAGGATTTAAATATTTTAGCTATATATACTTAATATTAACTGAGATACCATCAGGCAAACTGACAAAGAATGAAATAGGCAAATCAAGATGAAATGAAGAGTTGAGACAATCAGCGGAGGGAATGTTTTACACTGAATTATCCGGGTTACTTTTTCTGTGTTGCCTGAATTTCTCTGCCAATTCTGCTGGCCTCTTTCGTTCACCTTTGTTGCCACACTGGAAGGTGATCATCTTCATAATTGTTTCAAATTTCTGTTGCCAAGTGTGACCTGCCTTATATAAAGGAAGCCATGTAAGCTGTGGCTCCTGGCCTGCCTGTCAGACAGGTCTGCAGGACCGGGGGAGGGACGTGTCACCACAGTTCACTAAGTGTATAAATCCTGTGAGATTGCTTTGCTGGGAAATCTTCGCTAGTGGTTGTCCTAATGGAGCTCCAGGTGTGTAAGTGGATGTGAAAGCAATGGCTTTATTCTTCTTTTTAACCGATAATGCAATGGTACCTATTAAAGCCAGCAGTTTCCTGATAAAAAGTATATTGCCAGGGATTAGAAACTCTCTCCTTGTTCAGACCACTTTCCCTTGCCGGGGTGATAGGATCAGACTCTCTGCAAATAATGTATTTCTGAATTCCTGGAAACCCTGTAGTTATTTGCCAGGGTTGAAATATTCAACCACTGAAACTGCTCTCATTGAGCTCAGAGTAAATAAACATCAGGGTGAGCTCCTTTCTCCAAGCAAATCATTTGACACCACCCTGTTGTCCCAACTCTGACTGGGGCTGTGGTACTGGGCACGGCATATTCAGTGAAAGACAGCTGCTTAAAGCCACGTTGTTCCTTTCCCTCCTGTTCTTACCTATGGTTGTCTTCTCTCTCTTGTTCTATACTCTTTCTAGCTCTTTCCTTCTATATTTTATCCCATTCCATTTTCCTGTTGCCATTCTCTTTTCTCTCTATTATGTGTTCAGTATGTGTTTACTGAAGTCATCTGCTCCCCTCAGTGGTCAGGAGTGTTGGTAATAGACTAGAGTCTGGACAGCGTAACTTTTACCATGTAAGGGCAAACAACTCCTAAAGTTGACTGTGACCTTAGAAGGTTTGTGGCCTCACTTCTGTCACTGTTGAAACTAATCCTGGTGTTTCCCAGGCTGAGGATGCAAACAGCAGGTCACAAACTGGCAATCTGAGGGCTGGTCTATAGATACATTCTGCTCATGAAGAGTTTTTTGAGAATTGGCTTAGTTACAAAGCATTTAAACATACTGAGATATTATGTACAAATCTAGATGTCTAGAGTATCTAGAAAAAGTTGGAGATGGGCATCCCTGGTCTGACTTCTCAGGGTGCAGTAGTGGGTGGGATTGGGCAGCTCTTGTTCCTTTGAGAGGGCATGTGTCTGCTGCGTTCATTGACCCCACCGTCCTGACCTGTAGGTGTTTACATTAGTTAGCTCTCAGTAGGATTTCTCATCCGAACCACAGAATATAGAAAATGATTCGAGTGACCATTTTTTCAATTCTTTCAAGTGTGGCACATATGGTACCATTCTAGATGAGTAAGAGAGAAGTGACGACAAGATGGCACTGTAGAGATGGGCTAAGTATCTATTGAGAAGAAATGCGGTAGGTCAGAATGATGGCCACAGGTCTCAAAGGTAGACATTCCTTGGAATAACCACCTCATAGGACTGTGCGTAGGATTACAAATTTTAGATGTGATAGAAATCAGAACAATCACTGCCTCTGGGGATGAGGATTGATTAGGAAGGGGCATGAGGAACTTTCTAGGGTGATGGAAACATTCCCTATCTTGATTGAATATCGTTTACACAGATGGACAGATTTGTAAAACTCGTTGAGCTGTCTAGTTACTATCTGTGTATTTCACTAGAAGTAAGTTATACCTCAATAGACATATATGTACATGTGTACATATTTACATGCGTACATCCATGAAGGCGTGCAGGGTGCTTAGCAAAGTGCATAGTAACTTTTAACTGTTGTTGTTATCATGCTTGTTTCTGGACACTTTGATTGTTTAAAAAAACAAATAACATGACTAAAAATGAGATGAAGAGCATTTCCTTTAAGAGCACAGATTTCATTACAAGCCCAGGTAATAGCTACAGATCTTTGCCAAACACAAGTGTCAAGGGAGACTCTCCTGGATCAATGCTAATTTTATGGAATTATTGAATCACTATAGAAGGATGTGCCTAATTTGTTGTAGCTGCTTTTCATGATGCTCTGAAGATTTATGAGTTTCAGAGACGCATTCAAGATGACTTATTACTTGGGGAAAAATGCCTGTGCTTAGGGTAACATGCATCCTGGCTGAAATACAGCAGTCGCTCAATAAGTATTTGATGAATTGACTTAAAATTAAAGTCCGTGGTGAGAAATTCAAGCTAAAACTGTTACAAAAACATGTTTTTAATTAGTAATCATGCTGTTCTCACCAAGTATATACATATAACTGGAAGCATTGAACACAAGAATTGAGAGAGCAGATTTTTCAGCCAGGCACTCTAGGTTCAAATTCTTGATATGTCTTGATCTTGAACAAGCTGAGTGACTTTAGTTCAGTTGCTTAACCTGTTTCTCAGTTGTCTCAACTGTAAAATGGAGATAATAGTTAAACCTACTCATAATTATATATCTGTGAGGATTGTATAAGTTCAGTAAAGCATTTGGAACAGTGTCTGGCTCATAGTAACCGTTACACAGGCGTTGTTCATCAGTTTTGTATACTTTCTGTATGTTAGGAAATTGATAGTTTTGTTGTGATTTGCCTATGGGTATCGTTCAAAAGGCATAGGTGTGGAGGTTGATGAAAGTCATGTCAGAGAGGAGTTTAAGTTGAAAAGACTGAAGCCTGTAGTGTATGGGAAACATACTGGTTTTCAGTTTAGCGGCCTTTGGTCTTGTCGCTAAATTACTCTGTGACCTTGATTAAGTCACTTCACCTCCCCGAACCTCGTTTTCTCATCTGTTAAATAATGACTTGAACTTTATATTGTCCGTGTTCCCTTCAAGCTTTGCATCTCATTCTCTGATCTTAAGTGTTTGAGTCATGTTCATTATTATTTTATTACACAGCTTGGTCTCCAAGTCACAGAAGAGCTGTAGTGGCTGGACTGCGAGGTCATTATCTGCTTCTGGTCAGAATCCTCCATGGGGATTTAGGAAGCTCTGGCCTTGTACAACACAGGGTAGCTGGTTTGCTGAAAAGGATCTGTCGCTCCTGTTAAGAAAGCCGGCCATCGATGAGGCCATGGTGGGTAGAAGCCACGTCCTTTGCATGTGAAAATGACACTATTAAATTTGCCATCGGGTGTTTGAAATTATTTTTCCTGTTCCAGGGTGTTCAGCGTACACATTTTTTTCTGGTCCTCAACTTGCAACATCAAGGACCACCTTAAAATGATGTCCGAGTCATATGCAGAGCCAGGTCTTCAACGACTCTCCAGATTCCTTCAGTCTTTGCTCAGATAGTACTTTCTCCATGAGGTCAACCTTTCCCATGCTTTTAAAATTTGAACCTGCTCTGCTCCCCAACCCCTAGCACCGCTGATCCCCTTTTTCCTTTCTTTTCCCCTTAGCACTCATTCTCTTGTAACATAAGTTTCAAACATGGTTTTCACGTTTGCTATCTGTCTTTCCCATCACTGCCTCCTACCACGGCCACGAGATTAGGGATCTGGGTTTTTGCTCACTGATGTGTCCCAAATGCCTAGAGAAGTACCAGGAGAGGACCGGAAGGGAAACACAGATTTGTCAGGTGATGGCAGTGTTTTTGCCCTTTTAAATGCTTTCCACACTAAATACACCTAGACGGTAAATTATAAATACCTTGCATCTTATTCAGAGAAAGCCAAGGCTTTGCCTCATTCTGTGGGTAATGGAAAGAAAATTGGGCCTGAGTTTGAGTCCAGACCCTAACCAACTTACTAGTTAGGTGCCCTGGAGAACATTCCTTCATGACTTAGGACCTCAGTATCTTAATTTATGAACTAGTTTTAATAATATTGATCTCCCAGAGTGTTGTCAGGAATGTATAAACTCATATATCTGCTAATGCTTAGTACAAATGTGTATGTGTGTTTCACAAATGTATTTCTGTCTGAAACTACCTGAGATCTCACGTCTAAATCTCTAGAGCAGTGAGAATTAATGTTCATAATTATGCTGAAATATCTTCTAATTCACCAGAGATAAATATTTTAAATTTAAGGTATTTGTACTTTGGAGGAGAACTTTGATAATAATATCTATAAAAAACAATGTGTATACACACACACACTCGCACACCTTGACCTAGCACTTTGGTTTCTCAGGGCTTCTCTGAGAGGTCCATTGGGACATATGTGGAACAAGTATGCTCCGTTTCTGTGGCTTCAAATAATACTCGCATGCAGGAGACTTGAACATCGAATCTCTGAGCCCAGTCTTCCCCCTGAGTTGCAGACTCATTTCGAAGTGCCTCTGTGACACCACCCCCGTGGATTCCTCTGTGCATTTCAAAATCCACAGAGCTCTCTTGCTCCCCTCCCACACTCCATTCGCCTCCTGCCCATGAGCCTACTGTCCCCCCGTGCCCCCCATTGTGATAAATGCCACCATTGTTCACCTAGCTGCTCACGCCAGGACATGGGCATTCTCCCTGACCTCTGTCCTTTTCTCGCGCCCTGTGTATCAGGCAGCAGCAAATACTGTTAGCTCTACTTTCCAAACAGATTGCAAATACAGCAGCTCACCACCTTCTCCCTCACCGCTGCCTCGGTCTGGGCTGCTGTCACCTCTCTTGGGGTGATTGCAGTAGTCACCGGCCCCTGGTTTCTCCATTTGCATTCTCATCCTCTGCAGTCGATTCCTTAGAGAACAGCTGGAGGGATCCCGAGGTGAAAATCTGATCGGCTCATTCCCATGCCTCAGTTCTCTGATAGTTACTGCACAGTCAGTATCATACCTACTGTTTTCACTGTGGCTTGTAAGACCCAACATGCACCCCTTCTGCCTGCACTTTAAGCTTATTTTCAAATGCTCTCCCTCGTTTGCTCTGATCTGATCACACTGTCCTTCACACATGCCAAGTGAGCCCCCACCTCAGGGCCTTTGCACTTGCTGACGCTGTTTCCCCTGCCTGAAGTCCTCATGCTTTGCTCTCTTACTTGTTCATGTTTTGTTCTCAAATCTCTCCACTACAGCGGCTCTCCCTGATGGTCCTATAGACAGGAGCCGCCCACTCATTGCCTCTGCCCTCTGCTTTACTTTTGTTCTTTATATGACTTATTCCCAAGAATAAGTATGAAAGGTTACATGTTTATTTATCTGTTTATCATTTTCTCCACTAGATTGTGAGGTCCGAGAGGCAGAAAATCTGCCTTTTTACTGCTGAATGTCTATGGCCAACACACGGTAATACCTGACATGTATTTATTTGTTTAAATAAGTGTTGGTAACAGAAAATTACTAGAAACAACCTCAATGTCATCACCAAAGAGTCGGTTAAGTTAAATATCATGCATCCATACAGTCTAAAACTAACTTTAAAAAATAGATTTCTGTATAGTTTTATGGAACTACCACTAAGCTATGATATTAAGTGGACCATGTTAGATTTGCAACAATAAAGAGCATAAAAGACCCCCTTGTTTGTGTAATAAATAAAAATTTAAACCCATGTTTATGCATTGAATGTATACATTGAAGAAAGCTTGTGTATATATATTGAATGTTTCTATAAGGATAAGAAAAAAGCTGGTTAACAGTTGCCTCTGTAGAGGGGGCTGAAAGTGTGAATGAAAAGGAAACTTTTTAACTGGATGTTCTTTGGGGCTTTTAAACACATGCAGTTGTGTAATTCTTTCGGTAAAAATTGTTCATTACTTACACATTCCAATTCTTAGAAAACTGAGATATGGAGTACCTAACTTTTAACCTAATCCAATATCTGTTTAAATAGAACAGGACATTCCTGGACCATTTCACATAAACGGACATTTACTTTTCTGGATGAATTTTACAAGAAAATACGTTGATTATTATATCAAACCTAAAAGTGATGGGTTTGTTACAGTTGTCTAAATTGTGCCAAATGTTAGCAATCCATGACTAATGCCTTGTTTGGAAGGCTGAATGAAAACAACCCTTGAAACAAGATAGTTTTAAAATCAGAGACCTCACAATTAACATGGCTAATGGAAAACTATTTACGTGCCAAGATCACCCAAAATGACTGATTCCACAGCAAACGATAGAAGCTGTAATGAGCTTATGAGGGAATTTATGCCTGCTATTTATATAGACTGGTTACAATTGTATACAGTGATGTAATTCCTGTTTACTTTTAAATGTCCTGGAAATTTTCACACACAGCATCGTTGTCATCACCAGGCTGTAGCTCTGTTGATTTGCATCACTTGTCTTATTTCTAAATAAGATAATATAGTTATAGTCTGGTCGTATTAATTCTTTACTGCTTACTGTGTCCTATAAGGCTCAGTACAGTTGGTCCAAAGCCTCTGTCTACCATCTCATCCCCTACCCTTTCCTCTGACCTCATTCAATGCCAACCCTGCTGGCCATCACGCTTAACTTGAGCGTGCTCTTAAGGCCAAAATACTTACTGTGTCCTCTGTTGGAAAACGTGTTCCTCTAAATCTCACCTTAATTGTCACTTGGTCAGAATGGCCTTTTGTGACCAGTGTGGGTCACCCTCTGTTCTCTATCGTGGAACCCTCTTTGTGTACTTCCTAGCACCCAACTTCAGTTCTAATGGTTTCATCCATCTACTTGTTTATTGTTCATCTCTCCCATTGAAATACAAGCTTGAAGAAAGCAGAAATATGATCCTACTCATCCTTTTGAAGACCTTGTGATTCCCAAGGAAAACGTATATTTATATAAAGAGACTCCTTTTTAAAATTCACATGCCTGGCACACTTCTACAGATGCAAGTAAGCCTCCTGGGGCCATGTTATACCGGCTGAGATTCATATTTGCTGAATGATTCAGCAAATTTTAATGTATGATTGATATAGAGGGAGGAAAAAAAGATCGTTAATCACCATCAAACTACAAATATTTATTCCATACCTAGTGTGGTCTAGGCACTGCTATATTATTAAAAATCAGATTATCACTCCCTTGTTTTAAATTCTGCCATGGGTTTTCACAGCTTTTTCAATAATGTCTGAACTTCTTACTACAGTCTCCAAGGCCCAGCATCCTCTGACTCAGTGTTTCAACCTCATCTCCTGCCCATCTCCACTTCCCTCACTACAGCCAGTCACACAGACCTTGTCCACACTGGGGCCTTTGTCTTTGCTTTCTTTCCTCTGCCTGGGATACTTTTTTACTTCAGCCTTCACCTTGCTGTTTTTCTCTTGTCCTTCAAATCTCAACTTAAATGTTACCTCCTCAGAGAGTTCTCTCTTGATGAGTCTGTGTAAAATGCCTTCCATCCTGTGATACCCTCTTTAACATTACCAGATATATTTCAGTGTAGGCACTTCACACAGTTCATTTTGTTTCTTTACGTGTTTCCTGTTCGTTGTCCCCCCACCACCCAGGCTGTGAGCTTCATAAAGGCAAAGTAATTCTTGTGACTTGTGGCACCCTGAGAATCTGTACGGTACATGGAATGTGATCGATGCTCAATAATTATTTGATGAGTGAATAGATGGATGAAAGACATTTAGATGGGTCTGATTTGAGATGGAAACTAGAGTTAAGGGGAAAGTAGAGTTTCGTCCTCATGGAAGTACACAGTGGAGGTATGGCACTGACCCTTGTCACTGAGAGGAAAGAGAGGTGACACAACTCATAACGTGAACTTGGAAGAAAGAAGCAGTCTGGAAAGACAGATAGTAATCAAAGATACAGAAAAGGAATGCTGAGCCTGCAGTGTCATGAATCCCAAAGGACAAAGTTTCCACATGGGACGGGGAAGTTGGCAATGCCCAAATCTTCAGAAGGTCCAGGGAAAATGGGCTTTAAGAAAAGTACATTGAATTTTGGTCAGGAACATCACTAGTGAAAGAATAGAAGATTCCTCAAGTTTTGCTAAGGATCTGGGAATCACAGGCATTGATGAGAGTCAAATTAGGCAACATGTAGAGAAGATAATAAAGGTAAGCTGAGATTATCTTTTTCACGGCAGAAAAATCTGCACACATTCAAAAACCAAGAAGCCAAAGGCTGCCTGAAATGTAATATTTAATATTCTGTTGAAATAATATTCTGAAGGAGGACGATGGAAGTGAAAGCTCCAGGGTAGGAATGCGGTGAAAATGTGAAGGATGGCAAAGTTCATACTTTAGGGATATGGGAGCGAAATGGGTGATCCGGTGAGAAACAACACAAATAGAGGCGAAGATGAGCCAGGGATGCATCTCCATATTGGGTCTAAATTTGTGTTCTCAAAGCGTGGTCCCTGGGCCATTTGTATCAGAATCAATTTGGGTGCTTGTTAAAAATACAGATTCCTGGGATGCACCCCAGACTTATTGAATTAGAATCTCTTGGTGTGGGGCCTAGGAATCTGCATTTAATCAATTTCCCAGAGTGGTTCTTACATATTCAAAAGTATGAAAATCCCTCCCAGTGGAAAATTGATACCTGAACCTTCCGTTGTGTTCAGCTGGGCAGTGATGCCTTGTGGTGTTGCGCTGAGGTCATCGTGTATGCTTGGGGTCCCCTATGGGAGGGACGGACCAGAGGAGGATCCACGTTTTGTGAGATCTGAAACTTAAACAATTAGTGGGGCTGTTTTGAGGGGAAAAAATAAAAAAATTAGAAATACAAATAAGTTAAAAACATGAATATGTACTTAGAATTAGAAAGGAAATTATTAATTTTTAAAAGACGACATATCATAAAATCCCCCAAAATAATATTAATAATTAACTATTTTACATACTTTTTGTAAACTTTTGGTTGCATAGCCTTTGAATGCCTCTTTGTTTGGCAGCTATTTGGCACTAGCACTTTCTGTATAGACAATAGAAAGATAATTGTCTCCTATGGCAATTTCGGTAGATCTTAGTTTTTTATTATCGATGGTTGTGATGCTCAAAGCATGCAACTTTACATACAGAATACAGACATTGTGCACATAACCTGCAAACACAAGAATTCTGATTCTGTTTTCCATGATTCCCATTAAAAAGAAAAACTGTGGAGCATTTATAATTATGTATGCTGAATTGGGTATATTCTTGACAGGAGAGAATTTCTGCTTAATTAGGTGTCGATGAGAATTGAATCCTACACTTGAAGTTTTACATAACTGATGATTAGAAAACAATTTCCAACTAGCTTCTGACTTCTCTTCTACTTACATATTTCTGGTGCTGGCCCTTACAGGACAGGTTTACATTGCAACGTCTCCTTTGGTCCTATACCTTCATGACGCCATGCTTGGTAAGGTGACACCAAAGGTGGGGGGAATATTCCTGGAAAACATTCCTACACCAGGAGAGCTAGCAATAATGTACCTCTACAGGGAAGTGTCTGCAAACCATATAAATATATACTGCTGCACCCAAAGAATATGAACCCCAATTAAACTTCCTGTTAGTTGGACCTCCAAAGTTCATGTAAATCTCCCAAAGCTACCCAACAGAAAAGGAAGTTAAAAAAGACAGGCTCTTAGCTTGTTGCCATTAAAACATCTTACTTTAGTTAATTTTACAAAAATATATGACGCTGTTCGTGCATTACTAGGGCCCCTCTCAGGGCTGTGGAAGGGGCTTGCACAAGGGAGGACCTGAAACTTCAGCTTAATTCCTCGGACAGCAAACTTCTGGGAAGGATCAAAAAGAAACACAGAATGGAGATTGTCTTTCCTCCTACGTTTTTATCAATTCAACATGTTTCAATTTTTGACTGGAAAAATTAATGTTCTCAGCATATCTAAATTTTCCCTTTCCATGCAGGATTATTGATAACAGATGTATCCATTACCTTAAGTTTGGCTGGCAACACTTCCTATTGTAATTATTCTTACAAAATTACTCACTTCCTTCCCTATTCTTTATTTTATTTACTTATTTATTTGCAGAGTTGTAGACGGGAGTATTTTGTTTTATGCAACTCATTCAAGCAGGCAGGGTGTATGCAGAGCTGTCAGGACATGCGGAATAGGCCACCACACCACGCGTGGGAAGATCTGAGTTCTAATCCCCACTCAGCTTCTAATTCACTGTGTAACTTGAAAGGAACTACTTCCCCTTCTTGGCTTTGAGCTCCTCTGTTAGGCAAAATCAGTGGTTCCTGGAACTCCAGAAGTTGCCTCAAGGGTGGCCAGGCCCTCACTCCTGCTTTAAGCAGAGGAGCTCTGCTTTTTTGCAGTTTTATATGCTACAATTTATCTCAAGATTGATGTCTTAAAATAGTTGTACTATGAAAAAAAAACTGAAGGTCATTTTTTAGATAAGCTGTCCCAAATGCTTGGAATGACCTGGGAAGCTTTTCAACTGTTCTAATTTCATCGTAGAACTCAGAATTTGAATTTGTATTTGTTAAAAGTGTTTTTTGGATTCTGTTGCATAGTCAGGGTTTAGAGAAATTATTCTGGACCAGTGGTAGGCAATCTTGTCTACACTTTAGGATTATCTGGGGACCTTGTTAAAAATGCTGATGCCTGGGTCCTACCCTTGTGGTTATATTTAATTGACCTGCGTATAGATGGTTTTAAAAGCTCCACAGGTGTCTCTGATGTGCATCCAAGACTGAGAACCCAACCCCTACTGGAGAGAATCATTGCGTTCTTTCAAGTTCTAACAATCTGTATATGAAAAAAGAAAGTGTGATATCCATATCCCCAGCCTCTTGTAAATATTAATCGAACCTGTCATTTCCATTTTATAGCTAAGTTATGTAATCCCACCATTGGTTGTGGCAAATGTCAAAGAGAAGGCAACTGATGTGGTGACAGTATTTCTAGCTTCTGTACACTCACTTGTGAAGAGTTTCTCACTGTTCACTATGCCTAGAAGAGTCAAAGCCTGTTATTCTAGTCCTTGCCCTGCCACAAACTCGGTAGCCGTGCACAAGTGGGTCAACTTCTTTAGTCTTAAATCAGCTCATTCATAAAATTAGTTGACTGGAATCGAAGTTTGTAGATACGATTCTGAGGTTCTGTGGTCATTTCCTTAAATTACAGAATACGATTTAATGGAAAGTAAAGGGCTAATTTGCTTCGGACTTACAAGGCATCCTTTCCCTTCTAATTGATCTTGGTGTGTAAAACGTCCAGTGGGTGATGACATTCTTGTGTTCCCATGTTGTTACAACACAGCCCTGATCTATAGGATTATAAGGAGCTAAATAGTAAAATTGAGATTTTCTTATAGCATAAAGCTCACTGACTGGCTGGGAATGCAGTGCTTTGGGAGCCTGAAGTGAACATTTGCAAGGAAACAAATAAGAACTTCCCCCTGGTGTTTGGCTTGGACTCTTGTACACTGCCAGACGGCAGCGGAGCTCCTAGTGGATGGGAAATCATTCATTCATTTATCATTTGTGCATTCATTGTTTTTACTCATTCATTGCATACACATATATTTAAACATACTCATATTAGAGACTGATTTTGGCTCTAGGGTTGTGTTCAGAATGAGACAGAGGTCATGTAGGCCTTCGCTGAGCATTTTACTTGACAATACATAAAAATTCACTTGTTTTTTCAGGTAGAATTCCATTGATGCCCAAAGGCCATGAGTTCTCTGGGGGATTTTTAAATTTTATGTATATATTTTAATGATACTAAAAACAATAAAATAATCATATTCTGAACCATCTACAAGATGACCCGATAACCAAGGATGTGATTTTGGGGCCTGCATTATGTTTGTCACTATGGTCACTTTGACACCACATATCAATTATGTAATTGCTGTTGACTAAGTAGAAAATAAGTGGAGGGAGGCCTTATTCTTAAGGCTTCCAGTATGCCTACGTGAGGGCCAAATGAAATAAAAATCCCAAAATAAAGGTTGTGCAGTAATCTGAATGGAGAAAATCAGTCGGAACCATGATGTCACATGGCTCATGGCAGAGTAGGGATGATGTACTGAGAAGATGCTGTGCTAAAGCCTTTGGTACCACATTATGCTGTTTAATTTCACCAAATCATCATCCTTTGTAGTAGTCAAGTATTTCCTTTTTTGGGTGGGAGGGGAGGGTTATGCATCATAATTTTTCATTGAGGTGTAATTGACATACAACATTACATTAGTTTCAAGTGTATAACATAATTGGATATTTGTATATATTGCAAAATGATCACCACAATAAGTCTAGTTAACATCTGCAACCATACCTAGTTACAAAATTCCTTTTCTTGTGATGAGAACTTTTAAGATCTACTCTCTTAGCAACTTTCAATATGTAATACAGCATTATTAACTTTAATCACTATGCGGTGCATTACATCCCTGTGACTTATTTATTTTATAACTGGGAGTTTGTACCTTTTGACTCCCTTCACTCATTTCACCCATCCCCCCATCCCTCGTTTCTGGCAACCACCAATCTATTCTCTGTATCTATGAGCCTGTTTTTTTGTTGTTATTGTTTTGGTTTTGGGGTTTTTTTAGCTTCCATATATAAGTCAGATCATATGGTATTTGTCTTTCTCTGTCGGACTTAGCACAATGCCCTCAAGGTCCATCCATGTTATCACAGTTATCTCCTATTTTAAATGATACACATTGGTAATTTTGTTTGTATTTAACTTTAAAATTTGTTTTGGTTATAAGAGTTTATAGACATGATAAGTTTACTTAGATTTATATTGGTACCTAATTAGTAGTGCTGGTATAAAGATAATTTGTGTCAACAGCGGGGGTTTGGGATCGCTTCCTTACTTTAAAGGGGATTGCCATATTACTCAGTATTAACAAATATTTTTCTAACTTATCTCACTCTACTATAATCGGTGTTTAACTAGTTCATTCCTCCCATTAGCCTGTAAGATCCTAAAAGGCATGTTCACACTTCACATGACTTTGAACCTCCTTTATGTTTCTTATTTAAGAACATTTTTAAAAATGATTTGATTGATAACATTTACAATTGTCTAACTCATAAGGAATAACTCAGAGAGTAGTGAGGTCTCTGTCAAGGGAGACATTTAAGCATAGGTTATCATGTTGACTATTCCTGACTTGTGAGACTTAATGTATGTGCTCATCAGGACCCCTTTGAACTCTGAAATAGAGGGAAGACCAAAATTGTTACTTATGACACTGTCAGGCAATACAGAATGATTGCATTTGAGATTATTTTAACCCCCAAATAAATTGCCTGGATAGTATTATTATACCACCAGGATGAATTGCTAAGGTTAATTTATTTTCTCAGACTAATTCTAGATTTTACCCTCAGGACTTTGATTGGTCTTTGAGTGTCTCCCTCACAAAGATGTTGGAATTCTAAGAGTCATTTAGAAAATGGCTTCCTAGGAGTTCTTTTCCTCCCATGATATGTATGTATGTGGATGTCTCAGTACACATCGTGAAAGATGGTTGCGTAAAATGAGAGGGCTACAGCAAGCATCCAGGGAAGCCACTTTTGTCCAGAGGAAGCAGATTTTTAGAGTTGTCAGGAGGGGGGAAACGTACAGACAGCGGCCAGCCATATCTCTCCATCAGTTGATTTTTTTCTCTCTCTCAGCGGTTTAATGTGAGTGCCTCTCTCTCACCTCGTTTGTTTCAGATGCCTCAGGAACAGTACACGCACCACCGGAGCACCATGCCCAGCTCCGAGGGGCCACAGGTATACAAAGTGGGGATTTATGGCTGGCGGAAGAGATGCCTGTATTTCTTTGTCCTACTCCTGATGATTTTAATACTGGTGAACTTGGCCATGACCATCTGGATTCTCAAAGTCATGAACTTCACCATTGTAAGTAAAACCACACAGGTTTCTTTAGCTCTCTTTGGGGGAAGGGGAAATGTGGGAAAAGAAGAGGGAATGTGGAAAATTGATGGTAGTGTGATTCAAAATACTCTGCAACTTGGCATTTTGGCTCAACACCATTTCTGTTCAGGTGACATGTGGGGACTGACTTCGATCTAGCCTCAATTCTTCAGAGGCTGATAATCCAATTTAGAGTCACTTCCCTCCTTTACGATCTCTTCTATGTTTTCCTTCCATTTTGATAACTGTTTTTGTATCCTCCAGTTTACAAATACTTTAAGCAAATAACGGAGGATAAAATATGGGATAAATCCAAAGTATTAAGTTTTCCTAGATTTTAGTAGTGATTATGAAAGGTTTTGTGAGATAGCGGGTTGAAATATCTGAGTAAAATAAGGCTTTGGTGATTATCCAAGAATTTTAATTGTCCGTACACACCTGGTAGCCCATTACTATGGTAAATTGAGAGTCTCCTCAATTTTGAGGAGGGCAGTTCTCTTTGCACTGCATGGGTAGGATGGAAATGAGAGGAAGGTAGCCATATGTCATTTTTGGGCAATTTGTGTTTATGCCTCTTTGAAGAAATTATTGCTATTGGCACTTAGGGCCACTGTACAGATTGAATATTTACTTGTTGAAGTTCGGATGAAAATAAAATCCTGGCAAAATGACTTCTGGAGTTATTCTGAAGTTTTTTCTTAGAGATTCTGGTCTACACTAGCAATATAAGTAATTTCTGTTATTAGTGAGAACATAGTGGGTAGTAGTTTGCCGCTCTGAGAATACTTTCTTGCTCTGATGTCAGAAACAAGCGATTAGATTGACAATAAAAATAAGTCCTATTTAATAAAGAAATGTGACTATAGCCAATTAACAGTAAGGTTTTCATGTGAAAATCCCAAATATGATAGTGGCTATTTGCCTTTTCTGAATTATAAAGTTCATTTTATTCTTAACACACTACACAGTCACACTTCCTTGTCTTGTCTCAAGCTGTTTTTATTGCTTGGGCTGCTTTTTCTCAGTCTTTCCTGCCTGGTAAAAGCCCTTCTTGATGCTTCTATATCTCCATTTATGTATCTACTATTATACTTATCACTCCAGATCATTTTTTTTTTTTTTTGTGGGGAAGACCAGCCCTGAGCTAACATCTGTTGCCAATCCTCCCCTTTTTGCTGAGGAAGACTGGCCCTGGGCTAACATCCGTGCCCATCTTCCTCTACTCTATATGGGACGCCGCCACAGCACGGCTGACAAGCAGTGCGTCGGCTGGCGCCCGGGCTCCGAACTCGCGAACCCAGGGCTGCCAAGCACGAACTAAACTGCTGCGCCACCGGGTGGCCCCACTCCAGATCATTTTTATGTGTGTTTCCCAGGCAGACTGAACTTTGAGAAGAGCAGGGGCTGAATCTCGTCTCCGTGACTTTGTTCATCACTCATGGGAGGGGGTGTTAGTGCATGACTTAATTAGGACTCTATAAACCAAGCTTAGAGATGCTGCTTCAGGCATCAGAATGGCTCGCTTTTTAATACTTGTAAAGCTGGGAAGCCATCTAACCAAAAAATACCTTAATTTTACAGATTTCTTTCTTGAGGAAAAATAGTTCATTTCTTTTGAAAAATACAGAAAACTTCGGTATTGAAATATTTAGTTTGGAAGATGATACAGGTCAATTTCCATGGGACTGTAGGGGTCTAAGGTAATATGTTTTGGAATATTGGAGCACATTAGCTGCTGTTTCTGAATCAGACTCGGCAGATACTTTTGAACTTGGACTGACTTTCTTTAGACACAAGCAGAATTCAGAGAAGTGTTTTAAGCAGGAGAGAGAGATGTGATCAGATTTGTAGTCTAGAATCTTGCTCAGGTGAGGACACAATAGAATGGGGAAAGTAACTCAGAGCTTAGAACTCTACAGGGTATCCTGGATCCATTTGGAATTAAGTCTAAGTGACCACAATTGCCATCTGTTGATGTGCATGTCCTCTGGTGTTTTTCTTTGGTATTTCACAAACTTGTAAAGTGGAAGTGCTCCTGTATTGCAATATTAAATAGGAGAAGACTGAAGCTTGGGCAGTAGAATAGAGAATAAAGATTCAAAAGACATTTAAAAGATGGAATTGACACACTTCAACTACTGGTTGGATATAGGAGTTACAGGATTGGAAGACAATCTGGAACACTCCCAGGTTTTGGCGGGTGAGACCATTGGATGGTGGGGCCCAAAAAGCAAGATAAAATTAATTACCTTCCCACTGAAACTTGAGTGTCTCCCTAATCCCCTGTTTGGGCTATTTTTGTGATTTTTGTCCAGTCTGGCATGGAGATCATTTACAGAGCCTGAAAGATTTGGGAGTGAATGCAGTGGAGTTTATGAACTCAAACCTTGATAACTGTGATATTATTAAAATATGTCTTCTAGAGTGTGTTTTATCTGGCAAGCTTAATAGTGAGAGGTATATGTAAATGTATATTGAGTGACAATTCACTCTGACTGCATGTGAGCTTGGGGAGCAATATGACATTAAGGTAATAATCTATATGAAATAGGCCATTTCCTGCAGTTAACTAAATTGATTGCCAAACTTGAGAGTTCTTAAAGCTTTACCAAACCAAGTACTTACTGAGGTGAGAATAATGCCGTTATTAGCCATAATTGGTGCTTTATAACAGTAATGCATTTGAGCAAATAGAGCTGAAATGTCAGAAAATTGGTCTTTCCCTTCAAGTTTAAAGCACATTTTTCCATCAATAACAGTATAAAACATATTCTTTTAGAATTATATCTCTATTCCACAAATAATAATTTACTGATAGTGAAGATCTTGAAAAAGAATGAGATATTAACCAATATTATATTGAAGAATGTGGGTGAAAGAGCAAAGGAAATCAATGAGATAACAGTTAAGTATTTTATGTAGAGATTTAAAAATATTGTCAATAGGAAAGAGTGATTATTTTATACATCTGGAATGTTCAATAATTTGCAGTTTGGGAAAGCTCACACTATAATCAAATCCTCTGAGTAATGACGAACAGAGAGAATGTTGTCATCAAAATGTTTCCAAGGACTTGGCAATTTATTCAAGGTTGGACATCCAGAATTTTACTTTGTGTTCTGACTTGCATTCTGTGCCATCCCCAAGGATATATGTTGGAAGAGCCCTTCCCTTATAGCAATCTGGACAAACATCCAACCAAGTTTTCTTTGTCCCTGATCTAAATCAGAAGAAATATGATTTTGCTTTCCTCTGCTCCTAGCAGAATATTCTGATGTTCATTATCGGGCAGGAGAGCAAGGTTACACTTTTCTTCTCAATCTTTCCCTACGTGGAGGGGTGTGTGGTTTACCTGTACTGTAAAAGTCCATAAGTCAACCTATCCTAGTTAATCACACACTGTGCTGTACAAGAGAATTAATATTTATTAAGTGTCTATGTTAGTCACTGTGCTTGACACTTAAAATATCTCATTTAGTTTTCAAAACTTTACAAATTAGGTATCATTATCTCTATTGTAATAAAAGAAAACCCACTACTCAGAGAAGTTGAGTAACTTGCTGAAAGACACACAGCCAGTAAGGAAAAGAGTTAGTGTTTGACTCCAAAGCCTAACCTTTCCCACTACACTGTACCTCCTCCCCCTAATTGCTGCAATGATCTGGCTCTTCAATAAAATGGCAAAATGGTTCATTATCTTTGTTGCCCACCCTGTGTCATCTGATCTCAGATTTCCCCCTGATCTGAGGCATCCACTGACATTCTGCCTAGCGTAGTGCCTGGTAGTTCTGAATGTTCAGTCCTTATTTCACTTCTCATTGTGCTGCAGTTGATGACTCTCCTTCCACTGTCTCCACCTTCTGTTTCATCCCCTTGTTGTGTTAATGTAAACTTTTAATCTAAACTTAATAATAGTATCTATGTCATAGGTCGGTTAGAAGACTCAGTGAGTTAATTCATGCTAAGCATTTGTAGCAGCCTCTGACCCATAGGAAGACTCAATGTTGGCAACAGAAAGTCATGAGAGACCCTACCCCACAGTGTAGTGGTTCAGGGCTCAGACTCTGGAGACAGATGCTCTAGGTACAAATCTGGGTCCTTACTGGGTGAACTTTGGCAAGTTTCTGAACCCCTCTGTGCTGCAATTTCCTGGGAGTAATAGCAATATCTATCTATTCAGCGGATTGTCGTGAAGAGTAAAAGAAGTGATGAGTGTAAAGTGCTTAGAACGGAGATTGGCACGTAGTAGGTGCTTTGTGTTAGTGTCTGCTATCATCATCGTCATCATTTATTGAAGGCTCATTCTACACTAGGCACTGTGCTGTTGCAGTTTAAAAGTATTATCTAACTTAATCCCTACGTGGGTAGGTACTATTTTGATACTAACTTTCCAAGGGAGGAGAGAGGCTCAGTAACTTGATTTGCAATCATACAGCTATAAAGTGACAGAGAAGAGATTTGAATCCAAGCAGTCTGACTCTAGCTTGGTCTCTTAGCCAGTTTGGTATATGGTGGGGCAGGGCTAGAAGCCCTAGCATGAGATTCAGGGAACTGGATGCCTACCTGGCCATGAACTACATCACCTTTTTCCTCTCGGATTCAGTGTAGAAATTAACATGTTGAACAAGGTGTCCTTTAAGGCTGTAAGGGTCCTTTGTGTTTGAACACTCTGGTTTTATCTTTTGGTCTTTTCCTTGACGGTGTGACATCTCACTCTGTAGATGGCTGCTGCATCTGTCGGCACATTCTAGTAGGCCAATCCCAATAACCCGGCCTTAAAGACCTCCCCAAATACTGCAGTATTGATCATCGACACTGCCATTTAGCAAGAGTGGTTATTAAGTGGTAAAACTTAAAAGGCTGGGGAGTTATCAATAAATGGCATGATCTCTTAGCCCAGCAAATGTGAAATCATTCATTGTTCAACAAAATAGGAACCTTAGGAATCACCTCATCAGACATCCTCGTTTCACAGATGATGGAACCAAAGTGGATGTCGAGGTTGCCTGAATCAGCTACAGCAGTCCAGTCACGCCGGGAACTTCTCAGGAGCAGGGATTATGTTCTCTCTGTCTGTGTAGTCCCAACTCAGTGCCTAGTATACAGTCGGCATTCAATATGTATTTGTTAATTGTCAGTTGCCTTTGTGGAGACCACGTACACGAGATGATGGATGTCAAGTGCCTGGTCAGTGCCAGGCCCATGGTTGGTCCTTAATAAATTATAACTATCTATACCTGTGTATACTAGATCTCCTAACTTCTGTTTCTCTTTCCGTTCATTAAAATTACAAAATTCAGACCATTGTATTTGTGGTTATGTGAGAAATGAATGTCTTGTTTAATAAAAGCGTTTACAGAACTTACTTTATAATTATCCCATATAATCTTCATAAAAATCCTACAAGGTAGGCACCACTGTTACCCACCTTTTACAGATGGGGAAGCAGGGGCTCCAAGAAGTGCAGTCACTCGCCCAAGGTCACTCCGTCATTGAGCAATGAAGCTGGGACTGGGTTGCAGAGAGTCTGTCTCTAGAGCCCAGGCTCTTACTCAGAACACTATCCTGCCCATTTTCCAAGTGCTATTTTTCATAAAGACAAATTGAATTTGTTCAGTGCAATGTCTAAAACATGATTTATTTACCATAAAGTAAGATAAAGATCCACTGAGGGTCAGAGGAAGGCATTCTAATACTTGTAAATTGGACACATTGTAAAACAGTAAAAGCCAGAGAGAATGGCCAGTGCATTCCATAACTCAGAACACTGACATGTCATCTGTTTGGGGAAGGTTCAAGGAAAAGCGACCCAGTCAAACTAACTCAAGTAGAGCGGAATGAGGATACACCTGCTGAGGGAAGGGGAGAGGGGCCTCATGGGTACATGGGTGGGCTTCACAGCACAGGGACCTAGAGTATTGTCAGGAACCAAAGCCCCTCTAGGGAAGCCCACCTTCTGCCTTTCCTGGACTACGTGGCATTGGTCTTGCCACAGAACACTTGCTTCTGTTTGCAGGCCTGGTTCCCTCTACCCTTGCTGTGCTACCAATTAACTCCCTCTGTATGTTCACGTTTTCTGCTTCCTTGCTTCTTCAGCATGTATCTGCCTTTGACCTTCTCTCTGTAAAGACCTTTCCGCTTCAGTTCCCACCTTTCCTGTCCCGCTGTCTTCTTGTTATCCAGGTGAAATCTCAGAGAGGGAACTGCATTGGCCCAGCAGATTTTGCACATCACGTTGTAGCTTGCTTGCATGCCCTTAGACTGAGGGAGATGCTCCATCAGCTGTGGCCTGGGAGGGCAAAGTCACGTGGTTCTCCAAGTCCCACTCCTTGAGCATCCAGGCCAGGATTTCCCTCCCTTTAGGTCAGAAATTTACTTGAAAACCTACATTTGACCTTCTATAAACATTACTCTTTTGAAGCTTTTCTCTTACTTCTCATTTATTCTCTGAAGTCTTCCCAGATTAAGCTGACCACTCCCTCTTTTGTGTTTTGCTGTACCCGGTGTCATGCAGTGGGGGACATGCAGTACGGCATTTATTTATTTTCCTGTTTCTCCTACTAGGCTGTGAGGTCCAGCAGACAGTAACCTTAAACTATTCGTTTTTGTAGCCACAGCTTTGAGTACCTTGCTTAGCACCTACTAGAAACTTAGAATGTTTATTGAATAAATGAATAGGAAAAAATCATGAATAGTCTGCCACTTTAAATTAAAATGTGTTAGGTTGGGTTAATACAGCTTTATATGGCTTTTAAATGAAGTATTAGTTGATTTATTAAGGTAGACAGATCATAAATGAGATGGGTGCTTGAATTTGACTATGAAAAGGTATTTTTAATACAGACACTACCTCCCATGTATCAGCTACCTGCTACATTTTAATTACATGAGAAGAGAAGGGTAATAATGGAGTGTGAAATAGAATGGAAGTAGGAAACGTCATCCTAGTTGATATACAGATTTGCTGAGCAAATAAGAGAAAATGATATTATTGGCTTTAGTCATACTTTTCATTTAACACTGTTGATGAATATATTGTGTCTGAGGAGCATCTACTTCATTGCAGATGCCAGCTTTGCTTGGGAGCTTGTAAAGCCGTCCTATGTTGAGAACATCGTGCCTCCATCTCTCAGTGCTTTGACACTCGTGGTCACTTTTCATCCAGTAGCTCAAATTCACCAACCTGAAAAATTGCCGAAATGTTATTTTTTAAGGCAGCATGAAAACTGTAATGCAGAAAAACAAAAGACAAAAATTCCTTCTGTTCCATGATCAGTCCGGGGGTATGTCTCTGTAATGTCCCATTTGGTTTGAAGCTTACTGTGTTTTATACCTTCGCAAGAATGCAAATCATCAAGGATGATTTTCGTCATTGTAATTGCTGAAAAAGGCTATAAACCAAGCTTGTTACAAATTTATACAATTTATTGGGCGTATTCAATTCAATTGGTATTTTTTTAAGCACACTGTGCAGTACCCTGTGCTTTGTGTGGACAGTAAAGATTATAATAAGATGACCCTATAGTTTAATAGCTTGTAATTTACTAGGAAGAAAATATACATGTATAATTTTAATATGTACTAAAAATGACAAATATTTTAAGGGACTATGAAAGAGGAAATCAGCTAAAGCTAGAAGGCACTGGAAGCGTCTTAAAGGATGGATAAGGCCTTTTCAGTGGTGTTTAAAGCAGAGAAAGCCCCGTGATTGTAACCTGGAAGTGGGTGAGTTAGACTTGCTTGGGAAGCCTCAGACACTATGGTTCTAGGATTTAGAGCTCCGGCCACTAAAGAGAAAGGAAGGGACGGAAAAGGAGAGAGTGGGAGCTGACACTAGTAAAGTTGGACAGAATGCAAATTACAGACATTCTTGAGAGGTCAAACTGAGAAACTTGAGTTCCAATTATAAACAAATTACTGCGCAACTTCATCCTATTATTTGGATAAGATTCATGACTTTTGCCACCTATTATAGTTTTCATACACTCAAAATTCATTTTTTTATGATTCTAGAATTGAGAAAAAGAATGTCAGAAAATCTCCTTGGAAATTTTTCTATGTTCATACATCGCACACAACCACTCACACATGGGATTTTTAAGTTTTATGGATCATGCAGCTGTGAACTCTGAGTAACTCTCAGAACTCAGAAGTTGTGACCACGTCTTGGGGGTCTTCTCACTCTTACTGAGGCATTAAGCTATCATAGGAGAGAAGTTCCAAATCCCAAGGGGCATGTTACCACTGAGAACTTGAGGGTCAGTCCCTCCACAGCAGACAATGGGTTATTCAGACTGTAGGGAGAAACGCAACGAATATGAGGAGGTTTCAGGTCAGTTGGGTTGCCTGAGAGTCATTAGTTAGGATTCCTGGGCTTGGGATGGCTCTGTAAATACTTTTTCTAGAACTGCACTGTCCAATATGGAATTAAAATTAAACAATATTAAAAATTCAGTTCCTCAGTCACACTAGCCTCATCATAAATATTCAATACATAGAGTTGGTAGCTACCGTCATCAACAGAGCAGGTATAAAAATATTTCCATCATTGCAGAAAGCCTTTTGTTACAAAACAGGTCTGGGATCTATGAGCCTACCTCTTCGATCGGTCTTGGAGGGAGTGCTGAGATGCTTCAACTGAGTATCCATTCCTCTCCATATGGCAATTTTTGCCTTTCCTTTCTGTGCCCTGGACAATTTTTAAGACCTGGAGATGTGGGATTAAGGTAGGAAAGCAAACAAACAAAAAAACTCAATTTAATAGAAAGAGGAAAAGAAAGTTTCTCATAAACTGATGAACAGATGGCCCCAGATAACTGTTTATAGCAGCTTTGTTCCTTTTCCACACACCCATTCTCTGTCTCCTCTCCTCCTTGCAGTGTTCCGCATTGGGAAGATGGTGAGACTGTGATACTTTTTTCATCTTGCCTGTGACAAGCAAGGTGGACCTTTGTTGGGTGAAGAGCTATATTGAGGGGGAGGGTCAGGGACCATTTCTGAGCCATATTCTCCCAATCTGTAAAATATTCAGTTTGAACCAGGTGATATATAAGGTCCTCCACTACCCAGATAATTTCTGTGCCTAATTACTGGATTCTTCCATACTCCTTGACTCAGAATGAGAGAGAAGGAATCATTTTTTCCTCTAGAATTGTGCATGTGTGTCTGTTTGCTCACGCTATAGTTAGACAAAAATCCAAGATGCTAAATGCCGGGAAATACATGTCATGTGCTGTTTTTGACTTTTAATCTTAATCCATTCAATTATATAATGAATAATTGGTCTCGTTATCTATTGCTACACAACAAGTCATGCCAAAACTTAGTGGCTTAATTGAACAGTGGTAATTTACTTTGCTCACAAATCTCCAATTTGGGCAGAGCTCAGTGGGAATGGCTTCTCTCTGCTCCCTGATGTCTAACACCTGAGCTGGGGAGCCTCCAAGGCTGGGGAGGACTCAACAGCTGGGGCTGGAATCTTCTAGAGGTATGTTTACTTAGGGTGGTTGATGCTAGCTGTGAGCTGGGACCTCAGGAGGCCCCTCCATGTGGGCTAATTTAGGCATCCTGTCCTCATGATAACTGGATTCCTGAAAGTGCATTCCACTTAAACAAAGTGGAAGTGTATCATGCTGTTATGACCTAGACTCGGAGGTCAGGTAGCGTCACTTCCACTTTACTCCATTGGTGAAGGCAGACACAAAATCCTGTCTAGATTCACGAGGAGGGCACGTTGACTCCACATCTACGTGGAGGCATTGCAAGGTTCTAGAAGAGGTTGTAGGATGGGAGATTTCAGCGGGTTAAATTGTGGCCCCCCGAAGATATGTCCTTGGCTTAATCCCTGGAACCTGTGAATGTTACCTTACGTTTGGCCTTATCAAAGTTAAGGATCTTGAGAGGAGATCATCCTAGATTATCTAGTTGGGCCCTAAACCTCAATGACAAGTGTCCTTATGGGAGTCTCGCAGAGGGAGATTTGACACAGACAGGAGAGGAGCAGGCAGTACGACCGACGAGGCAGAGACCAGAGTGATGTGGCCGGAAGGAATGCCGACAGCCATGAGAAGATGGAAAAGGCAGAGAACAAATTCTCCTCTAGAGCCTCCAGAGGAAGTGCGGCCCTGCTGACACCTTGATTTCAGACTTCCGGCTGCTAGAACTGTGAAAGAATACATTTCTGTTGTTTTAAGCCATAAGTTTTGTGCTAATTTGTTATGGCAGCCACAGGAAACTCATACAGGGATAGTGTTGTGGCCGTCTTTGAAAGTACAATCCTCCACAACGATACCAGCAACAATTGCTTTTCCCCATTCAAGCACCACACCTTGTATTGAGCACAGTGCTCAGTGTCCACCTGTGTTATCTCTTTTATTATTCACAATGACCCTGTTGGGGGGTCCTTTATGTCCCCGTTATATATGAGGAAACTAAAGCTCAGAAAGCTTGCTTAATATGCCCAACTTCCTCAGCTAGTAGTAGGGTCAGTATATAGACCCAGGTATGTCTGACATCAAAGTTGATGCTTTTAACTTTCTCTGGAAATGTTTACTATCGAAAAATAAATGTCATAACCAGTAATGCATTTACTTGAGTAATGTTCAATGGCAGTGATGGTCAGTGTGTAGCTAGGAGTAATAAGGAATGGGCATTTCAGTACAGGGTGAGTCTTTGACTACGCAGGCACTTTTATCCTCATGAATATTTTAAGGAGTCGTAATCACTATATAACTGGCACCTGTGTTAAAAGAATTGTGGTTTGGTTGCTTTTTGAATTACTTTTCCGCCTTCGCTAAGCTGCATGTGAATAATCAAACTACTTGTTACTTTGATAAGTAAGAAGTTAAAGAAGAGAAAAAAATTCCTTGACAGGACACAGCCTTTCTATTTCATGGATAAACCTTTTAACTGGATTCTTGTATAGATAAAATTAAGCATTTTGGCCACCTTTTAATTATCAACCAACTTTATTAAGTGGAGAACTTCTTAGCATCTCGTAAAACTTGATTTTCTAATAAGAGATGCTCTGGACGTGTGAAAGAATGAATTAGTGAATGGAACTTGGGGTCAGTTTAAGCCTTTTTCAGTGGAAAAGAATCCGGTAGAACCCTGAGTCATTTAATACTAACTTATCAAATATCCAGTATGACCAGATGCTGTGATGGAGCCCTGATGTGTGGTTCCCTCCTCGAAAGACTAACAGTAGAAAGATCCATGAAATCATTATCATCACCATGTCGGCATAATCCTCATTCCATTGCAACATGTATTTTTAGGTGCCACTATATTCCAAGGGACACAATAAAAGAAAACAGACCTCCATTCTACCCTCATAACATCTCTCATGTTTGTAAGAGTTTTTTGCTTCTTAGAAAGCCTGTTCATGTCTATTGCATTATGTGATTCTTTACAAATATCCCCGTGGGAGATACATGGCAGGGATAATTTAATTTTACCCTTTTGATTGAAGGGGCAGATGAGGCTCAGTGATCTGCTTAAGGTCTCATGCCTAATAAGTAGTACAGTCAACCTCCCAACTTGAGAATAAATAAGAATGAACGATGAGCAATAGAACTTGGCAGCAATTGCCTTTTGCAGACTCAGGCAAGTCATGGAGCCAGTGTTGATGGGATATATGGTAAAAGACTCAGCACATTCTTGTCCCTTAGCTGGCCATCAAATTTGGGTTGGCCAACGTCAGGGAGTTTTAACCGTTAATTCACAAGACTGTAATCTGCCATGTCGAGCAAGCATATTTTCTCTCTCTGATAAATCTCTTAATTCCACAATATAAAGGGAAGTACTGTCCCTAAAACCCAAAGAGACAGGACAATTATCATTTGGGTCACTTAGGCATTCACTGGGTTAAACCAGCTTCATGCCGTTTATAGTTAGTTGATATTTTAGAAATTAACTCTTTGTAGTTCACATAAGCAATTTCAGATATTCTCCATTGAAACCTGCACTGCAGTTCTCGGCAAGGAGGGTTTCATAAGGGCAGGGATAATTTGTGTCTCATTCACTCACTGGTGGAGAGCCTTGTGCCTCTGACTTTTGTGGTTTTCTTTGAAAAATAATTTCTTGTTCCCAATTAGGTGAATTTGAAATCCTCATCTCTTCAAATCTCTTGTTCCTCTAGTTACTATCTGGTGACAGCCTAATGAACGAATAACAGTCATTTACTCGACAAATGTTCGTTGAGCTCTTCCTGTGGGCTAAGTACTATAGTAGGTGCTAAAGGTACAACAGTGAACAAAGTAAATGCACTCCCTTCCTCATGGAGCTTGTTATGGGGGCAGAGACAGGAAGTAATCACGTAATCAAGTAAATGAATGTAAAAATGCCAGTATGATACTGGAAGTGGTAAGAACGTATGAAGGGGTGATTTGGCATAATCAAAGAGGGCACTTTCAAGACCAGATGATGACATAGATGCCAAAGGTGAAACCGAACAAAGGAAGACAAAGGCAAAAGGGGGGCAGTGAGACAGGTGGGAGAGTGTTCCCATGTTCTATTGGACATTTTGAGAGGAGAATGTACTTATGTAATACTTGTGGGCTTCAAAAAAATTAAAAATAAATAGGGAGCTAAAATGAATATGAGAAGAAAAATCATAAATAGAAAAGAAGTAAGGATATGTCATGATAGGTGCTTTCTTTAAGGACCGTTGGGCTACATCATTGTTGAATTAGGGACCTCAACTGTTAAGATAAATACAGACTGTAATTCCTCACACTTAACACAAATACTTTCTGCATTAGAAAAAGGAAAGTTGTTTATGACAAGTCTTTTGCTTGTATCTGGCCACTCACAGGTACATTAACTGCAGGATTTGCAAGGAGATTATTGTCATTAGTAGGATGACATGTATTCAGAGCTTATTCTGTGCCAGGCGTGGTGCTGAGCACTTAACATGGGGTGTACTATTTAATCCCCCTAATAACCCTAGGAGGTGGGTCCCGTAATTATCCCCTTTTCCCAGATAAGGAAACTGAGGCTTAGAAGAGAGGTCAAGTCACTTTCCCATGGCTGCAGTAAGTGACAGAGCTGAGATATGAAGCAATCTGAACCCAGAACTCCTAACAACTGTGTCAAACATCCTCCCATGATACTCTGAAGGCTAAGAGGTCACTGTCTTTACTCCTCAGAGCCCTCAGTCCCCATGCTCGTGGCATTATTGGGATGGTTCAAAGAGTCAACAGCAGGGCACATGAAGAATGCTGATGATCTGCAGTAACCCTAAGATGCACTGATTTCTGGAACCTTCTAAATGCCAGCACATTAGGATGAATGCTTCTTACTCCAAGCTGGTGGTATGCCTCCCACAGTTTATTGAGAAATTGTCTTCTCTTTGTGTTTTCTAATCGACCTTGTTGATTCTCTTCTCTCATACTGGACAAATCACTTACTGAACTTAAAGAGGGTAAGAGGCCTCACAACCAGCAGACTAAATTACACTGGAGCAAATCCTCTCAGTCCAGACTGCCCAACTTCTTGGCTCATTTTCCATCACACACTCATTGTCCAGAGTTGTTCTGAAGCCATGGTGCCAACTGGTGCCTTGGAAGGATCCTGACGTGTGAAAAAAATGTGATGTTAGAGAGGAGCAGTGTGGTTTAACGGGCTTTAGAGAAGACAGACCTAGGTTCAAACCTCAGCTCTGCTACTGAGGAGCCAGGTGATATTGGCAACCTTGCTTTGCTCACTTGTAATAATGGGATTCCTAATACCTGCTCTGCAGAGTTGTGATGAAGATTGGAGATAAGCAGAAAGTAGAGCATGGTAGACACCCAGTTAATGCTTGCTATTATTGCTGTCAACTTGAACACTTGGAGAATTGCCTTACAAAGAGAGTACAGTTGCCAAAATTCAGCATAGAGTCATAAGCTCACTTTTAAAGGAATGACTAATGGAGTCTTAAAAGCATATTTAACTTGGGTGTGGCTGAAAATCATCATTGCTATAAGAATTACAGTCACTCCAATATTTTATCTGTGCACATTATTGCTGATTCAATTTAGAACTGTTTGAAACACAGGAAAGTATAACCATTCCAGTGGAGGAGACAGCCCATAAAGAAGCAAACTACTCAATAAAATAATTATGTATTGTGATATGTCCTCTGAAGGAAATAAAGAGAAAGATGTGACAATGTGTAATTGAGCGTGGCTTGCTTTAGACACAGGTCAGCATATGCCTCTCTGGAGAGGTAAATTTTAGTAGAAGCCTGAAGAATGAGATTGAGACAGCCATGAAAAGAGCTGAGATTCAATGGAGGGAGAGAAGCAAGTTCAAAGGCCCTGATGGGGAAAAGGCTTGAAGCAGGCAGTCTGTGTATAGTCGTAAGAAGACAGCATTGCATTCAGCCTTCACTCCAGGAAGGCACACCCTCAGTAAGAGGCAATAAAAGAACAACACACTTGTGCTTGGGTCCTTGCTCTGCACTATGTCATTTATGAGAGGCCATTTGACCTTCAGTGGCTTGTTCCTGATTTGCATGGTGTGATGCTTACAGAAGGTGGTTGCAAGTCTTATGTTATTAGAAGCCTGTGCTTATGGCTGGTCTATTCAAAGCCAATATTCCTATCTCTCAAGGAAGATTGATTGTCCTGATGCCTTAGAAATAGTGGTGATGGCATGATGGCTGCTAACCGCATTGCTCGCCTCTGAGATGGCACCACTGTAGAAAACTTTTTAATAACGAATACATTGTACAGCAATTTATGAATATACACTCCATTTGGTTTTTTGAAGAGTCCACAGCAACCTTAAAGTATTGGCTCTACTATCTAATCAGGGAATTATAGCAATCTATTAATTGCCATTTCTGATTATTTGCATTTAATCAGAGGGTACTCTTGAGAAAATGAAGGACAGCATAACCTCAAAATATGGCTTTACATCTTGGATAATTGACTATAATTTCTGTCTTTGCAGCTTCCCTAAATTGTTTATTTCTCCAGATGGTTTCTAAAAACTGTTATTTTACCTCTTTCCTTTCAATGGGTGAGCAGGGGTTTCTCATAAAAGCTTATATGGTTTAGTTTTATCAAGTAAATTAAAGTTTAATTAGTCAAAAATCCAGATCTGTGATGTGTTTATACAATTCATACAAGCATAATTAAGTTCAGTTAATTGCATAAATAGCTTTTCCATGCAAACCATAACCTTTTCTTTGCTGACCTCTAAATGGCAGATTTCAGGTTATCTACATTTCTAGTCTTCCCTTGTAATGCTAAATCAACTTGCATAATTCTAAAAGTATTACTCTTTCCTTTGATTTATGACTTTTATCATGGAAGTCAGTGATTACTTTGGCAACCTATGTTTTATGTTTTGAAAATGCAATGAAAAAAGCATACTAGAATAGCATTGCTTTTGTTTTGACGGAAGCCAACCAAAAAATTAGAAATACAATTTTGATATGTTCTCCTAAGCCCACTACTTCTTATAAGTTACCTAGGCTTTTTTAGACTATTTGAATGACAGTTCAGATTACATTGATCAGCTAACTGTCAAAAAGAATAGCTATTATTTTTAAAATCTCTTGATGGTTCCAGGATTTCTCGTCCTGAGAATGGTAACTTTACCATCCACTGAGCCAGACTCTCCTGCAGATGCTGTTCCCTTTGCAGAGGTCTTTAGAAAGCCATGTTTAATCCTAAGGAATTCTCTAAAAACATGCCTTCTCACTTGATTGGCAATTAAACTTTCTTATTAGTTTCCTCATCATTTCTCTAATAAGTCTTGCATATAAATTGAGGCTGGTGAAATTCTCCCTTTTTCTCTCTTCCTTTTTCATTTTCTAGAAGAGCGTAGGTGTGGCTTTTGTAGCTCTTTCAGAAGACTCAGAAGCTTCTTTCCCAGAAGCATCCAGCAAAACTCACCACCTGTCTCACTGGCCTGAATGGGGTCACATGCCTATAGTCTCTGGCCTGGTAACTATGGCCAGGGAGTGTGATTATGATCATTGGCTTGAGCCTGAGTCACAAGTCCCACACCTAGTACTCAAGGCCTATGGGCTGTGCAGGAAGGTATGGGAGTAGAATGAATATGACAGTCATCCCAAGGGAAAGGATGAGGATGGTGGGAAGGCCATTACAGGTGCATCTCACAGAGCTGTATGTACTGCGTTTTGCTGGGATTGTAAAAGCAGAAGCCTGGGGAACCTCTTGACTTTAGAGTGACTTTTGCTTCAAGATGGTCAGTGTATGTGAATTTTGAGTCTGAAAAGTGCTCTTCTTTGCTATATTTCTCCAAGGTTCATTAACAACCAGTATTATAGAACCAATTCAAAAGGAACATGTTTTCAGTGCCTATCTTATTATTAGCTTCAGGGCTACATTTTTTAAAGTGCATAATAAAATCCGTGGAATATTTAGAAACAATGTGGCACTTTGCAAAACTGGCTTTGAGGGCTAGGCATGGCTTATAGTTGGAAGGAAAAGTGGCGATTGCATTAATTGAAAAACCTTTGGTCTGTCTCTGGGCTGCAGTTAGCCGTAAGCAGTTGAAAAAAAGAACTCCAGCAGGTGTGTGACTTTCAAAGGATTTGTAGAGGTTCAGTACTTTTTCGGTCTTGTGCACAGACTATAGGAAGGTCGTTTTCCCCTATGTGTGTGAAGTCAGCCTCCCTACCTTTGTGGGGCTTTTGCTTATTCCAGAGGATAAGAAATGGGAACTGGCTATTGTTAGTGACAGGACAGTGCTTCAAGAATAATGAGAGTCACGCCTCCTTTTCCCTAAGGATTGATACGGCAAAAGTACACAGACTTGGTAGCTTTTTCTAAAGAGCCATCATTACCATTTTCTCTCCAGAATCAAGGAGAGTCTTATCATTATTAAAGTCAGGACACTTGAGTTATGGTCTGGGCTTTGTCACAAGCTCTGGGACCTTGGCACACTACTTATCCCCTTTGGGCAACATGGTACATGTTGATAAAATGGAGAATTTAAAAGGCATATAGAACCGAGTTATATCTCAAAGAGCTTTTATCTTAAAGTTGTGAACATCTGGAATGGGGAGATGTAAAGGACTTCTGGTTTAGAAATGGTGTCTTACTTAGCCTATCTTAACTATCTCCCAACAGGTCTAAGATAAAACAAAGAATGAGGAATTGTTCCATCATCAAAAACTAGGAATAGTAGTCAATCTCTTACCAAACTCTTGGAGGAATTTTCATGAACCTTCAAGGTTTAAACAACTGCATTAAAGGACACAATTAAAGATACAGTATGTTATGCCATTGGAAATAGAGAATTCCTCCTCTCACCAGAAGTTCCTTAGGAGAGGTTTTACCTCTGGACCCATATTTGTGCCCTGGATGCAAAATTCAGTATCAGTAGCAGCTGGGAAGACAAACATTTCCTCTTCTTTTCTTCTTGGTTGCTGTTTTTGAGTCAATCCTCTCTTCAATTCTCTCCCCACTCAGGTAATACACACATGCATATGTATACATACATGCATGCACACATACATATACACACATATAGACACAGATACATATACACTCGTAAATATATGCATATATATACATACACATATATACACACATACAAATGTATACAGTCATGCATGGTTTAATGATGGGCATACATTCTGAGAAATGCATCATTAGGTGATTTTGTCATTGTGCAAACATCATACAGTATACTTATACAAACCTACATGGTATAGCCTACTACACACCTAGACTATATGGTAATAATCTGATGGGACCACCATCATATATGCAGTTCATCGTTGACCGAAGCAACAATATGTGGCACATGTCTGTGTGTGTGTGTGTATATATATATATATATATATACACACACACACATATACATACACACACACACACAAACTAGTGAGAGGCTGTAAGCCCCCCAAAAACAATAGCCAGATAGGATACAGCTAAGACATCTTGTATCTTGGGAGATGCAATTTCCCATATAGAAAGTTCTTGAAGCAAGAGAAGGTACTGGGAGACATGAGTAGACACACAAACTGGAAAATGTTGTCCTTCATGAATTTCATCTGTTCAGAGTGTGAGAGATGAGAGCCTTCCCAACACCTGAAGGAAACTTTAAGCTACAGATGTGAGAAGGGCATTTGGTCAGTGCCCACGGGGACAGAGTGTGCACCTGAGAGCAGCATTGCGTCTGAATAAGTCTCTTCTCCTTGTGTGAGTAGAGGCAGTACAGAACCCATGGGAAAAGCTACAAAATAAGAACAGGAACACCATCCTGAAGACATGGGGAAGAAGCACACTGCTGAAGAGGATCTACTTTACCAATCAGAAGAAAGATGTAGAAAACTGAGTGGCAGGCGGGGATGGAATCGGGTAAGGTCATTAGGATTTCTTTGTGGCAGAAGAATGGAAATCCACAAAGACAGGTCAGGCAGAGACAAAGGTCATAGAATCAGGGGAAATGGCACAGGAAATATTGTAAGGAAAACAAAAAGACAATAACAGAACTGAAATCTACTTTGGAATCAGCAAAAGATTCATATTGAGAAAAAGTAAATCAGCTGAGTAAAGAATAAAAATGAAGTGTTTTCTTGGAATGAAGAAGGAAGAAATGTGATAAAGCAGAAGAAAACAAAGATGATTACTATGGTGGGAGAGAGAATGAGTTATAGAAATTTCTAAGAACTATTGAAACTCCTGAGGAGGAGACTAGAACTGAGGCTAACACATCAAAGACATAATCGAAGAAAATTTTTCTGAACTAGACATGTTGAAAGACTTCACTGAGAGCCAGATAAAATAAATGAAAAGACAACCACACCCAGATCCATCCAAGCAAAATATATGTTTCTAGTGTAAAAACAGAAAAACCTTACGAAGGAACAAAAGTCATGCTGATCAAAGGATTCCCCTTTAGAGGAAAGCAGAAAACAATGGAATATCTAGACATTTCTGAGGGGAAAAGTGAATCCCAGGAATGTCATAGTCAGAGAAGTTAAAAGAAGACTAGTATGCTTTCCCATGAATTCCAAGACTCCCAAAGCATACCTTCCACCCTCCCTGTTTACTCTAGCCGACTGGAAACTAAATACAAATTAAGAACCCCAAAATGAGAGGGTTGTGATATAAAATGACTGATGGGTAAGCTTTGGAACAATTTACATATGAAAGATTTCTGAACGTTTTCTGAAAACTATTAAATGCAATTATAAACATGTAAAAAAAGATGTAATATATTAAGTAATCTAAAAACTGGTATCCAGGATGCCAGATTACATCCACAGAACCCAAGAAGGGGGAAATAGGGGATGCAGGGATGGGGGCATGAAAATGTAAATTTGTACGCAATTCCAAATATTACATAGCAGCAATTAAAACACTACCATTTCTGTCTTCGCTTTGATTGTAAGTGAAATGTGAACTAAAGAATGTTAAAAAAAAAAGAGAAAGGAAAAGCAACCTTAAGAGTTTATTTCTTCTACACTTGATCTTAGCCAAAAGACTGAGAAACAATGGAGAATGTATTTTTCTAAACCTGGGGCAGGGGAGGAAGAAATTGTAATTCAAAAGCAACAGACAGAAAGCACTAAATGACCAAACAAGCATGAAGGGTATTCAGATTAGTTTAAAAGACTCAATCTAATTATTTGCTAATTCTAACATGGAAACAATCATGTAAATTCACGGCATGTCTGAACATGCAGAATGTCATTTTGTCATAGATCTTTGATGAGGAAGGGACACTTAGACTTTCCTCACCACTCCCTCATACAGTATGGAAGGATTGTGCTATGCAGCAGCCCTGGTGTTTGGTGCTAACCACTACCAGGCAGGAAACTAGGGGCAGGCTCCGCTGTGGTGGAGCCACTCTGCCGATGGCTCTTTCCCACTCTTCTGTGGTTGCTGTTGTAAACCAAATAGTTTCTGGTGGTGCCACGTTGGCTTGGTAATGTAGCATGAACACTGTGTCAGGGTTAAATAGCATGACTTATCTGAGCTAAATTTGACCTTCAGAAATGCTGTGGAATCTATTCCCTTATGTGGAAACCATTGTTCATAGTTCTTTGTCACTTGAAACACTTTTTTTAACTTAAGTGAGGAGCTCCTGAGGAAACACTAAGACCCATTCCAACTTTTACTGATCAGAAATTGGGGTTTCTCATCAAGGTCTTCAGCATGTATAGTTTGTACTGTATGCTTTAGCACATACTACTTTTCATCTTGTGGTATGAAATGTCTCTTCCAAGGAAAACCTCTGTGCTAAAAAGCAAGAAGACAGCCTCCTTTGTTACTCATAGTAAATTTCTCATTCTTTCAGAGTCTCTGTAGGTTAATTTTTTAAATGGCAGTAACACCTTATCTGCCTGAAGGCAGTGGGGTAGACCAGATGATTCCCTGACATTCCTTCAGGCTCTAAGCTCTATGAGTGTGGGTGGCTGTGTGTATGAGGGAGGGTTTAGGTTTAACAAAAGAGGTAACAGATTATTACCATCTTCAGGACAAAGGCTGTAAATTGATGATTTCTTTATCTATCCAGGGCTTACAGCTAAATTGTGGACATAGATGATATTCCACAGAGAATTGGGTTTGTGGTGGTGTAATCCTCGTGTCACCTAAGGATACAGGAGTAAGTTGAAGAGAAAATTGGGGGCTTTGGATTAGGAGTCAAGAGATCCCACTGGCAGATCCACATCTAATGTGGCCCAAGACAATCCACTTTCTCTAGGTTAAATTTCAATTTGTTAATTGAAAGGTTTAGATTAGATCAGTAGTTACGGACTGATAGTTGGCCAAACTGGCTAGCAGAGTGTGTTATTGGGCTTTCAGGGTGCTGACCATTTTTGTTGCTGTTAATATGGAATGCATTTAGAGGAGGTGCATGTGCCCTGCATTTCACCACAGTCCTCACCACTCCATGTAGCATAACCCCGCTCCAAGCCATTCATTTATGTTTACCTTATTAGTCTTTACAGGCATTTGATAGTCATCTAAAAAAAGGAAGAGGGATTAGATTTTATGTTTCTAACATGAGGTTCTCTGTTCTACAAACTCTGGACAGTCAGTGTGCAAAGGTATTTTTCAAGAGACTTTGGAGTTTAAAAACTATCGGAGTAATTAGAACGGATTGATGTAGAAAAAACTGTCAACCTAGGAAGACACGTCAGAGAAATTCCAAATGGATTTTTAAATGGAAATAGAAAAGCTGAATCAGTCTACTTGTTTTCAGGTGCCTTCTCTTCACAGTCATTAGTTTGGCCTGAACCACACCAAAGTGGTCCTAATGGCCCCAGTCACAGGAGCTATTACAGGTTGTCTAACTTGGTTAAATTCTTTTCTGCTTTAAATTGTTAATGATTCAGCATTTCACGGCTCGAGTCAGGTGCTCTCAGAGGGTGCCTTCCTTAAAGGTCAGTCACTCTCCAGAAATCAGCATCCAAGATGAACGTTGCAGATTCTGCTCAGTGACCTTGGAAGAATAATTATTTACTAGACACAGGTCTCGGGAGGCACAGGTCTATGGCCGGAGACCCCTAGTTGGCAATGCCACTGTTGAAAAAGGAGTGCTGGGAGGGGTGGGGACTATGGAATTGAGAATAGCTCTGTAACAGAGGGATGCATTGCTAATGAAGAAGGTGGAGAATTCTTTATATGTTTGAGCATATAAGTGAAGAGCTTCATGTGCCTTACCTTGTTTCAACCTCACAGCAGGCCGAGAAAGTCAACACTGTTATCACAAGGTAACAGATAAGGAAACTGAGGCTTGGAGAGGTGAGGTTACCTACCTGTGTAAGAGCGATTTCAGAGTTTGCACAATATTTCGTGAAGGGCACATAACTATTCTCTGCACACTGGTGCCTGATGAATGATTTATGCATTTTATTCATTTATTATGATGTTATCAAGTTTCCAGTAAATGTTGACATGAGAACCCTTTTGCCACCTGTGTGAGATTATCAGTATGAAATCTACAAGGCCGAAATATATGCATTCCAAGATATGCAGGTGGATGCGTGATGCTTTTTTTTTCGAGTCTTTAAAAAGATATCATTTCATGACATTAATAGAAACCAAAAAAACGGGGGGAGAGGGGAGATTTTGTGAACCAACTGAGCAAGAGTGATGAGAAAGTGGAATATTAGTGTAGTCAGCAAAGCAGTATGCATTTAAAAATAATTGGATTCTAATTCCTCAGATTCTCTCGGAGGCCAATAGAGGATTTATTGTATTTTTTTCCCGCTTGCAAACCAGCAAGTAGATGATTCATATACTGGAGGAAAAAAAAACAATGATTTTATTTTTTTTTTTATGACCAGCTTAGGTTTCTATTTTTACCCTACCCTAGTCCCTGGGCATGTTTTTCCCTTATTTAGGAAACCTGCAACTACAAATATGTTCAACTATTTTCTCACCTGTCTGCTAAATATAGAGAACAATGCCTATACTACCGTGCCTGGAGATTCTTTTAAGCAGGTGATCCTCTGGTGTTTGCATCAAGCAAAACCAGATTTTTTTTTTTTACTCATTCTGGAAGCTGTTTATTTTTAGGAGATGTTTTTTATATTGTAAATTTGAGGGATCTTTAATAATCTCTAAGATTATTTTATACTAAGACAAATAGTTTTAGATTGATGCAGGGGACACTGTTAATTACTTTCGTGATGCTTGCAAGAAGTGAAAAACAAGGAGAAAAAGTGTAAGACTGGGACACGGATGGCATGAGTTGTTTCCCTCGGAGGCCATGTGTAACCAGGATGAGAGCCACAGGCAGGAGAGAAGAAGAGAGACACCCGAGTGGCAGGTGTGTGACATCCCTGGTGTTGGAATTGTTCCTTTAAAGAACTGGGGAGCTGAGCCTGAAATCAAAATATGACTTGTCTCCTTGGTCTCTAACAAGCTGCCTCAAGAACCCAAGGTTTGCAATGCCGACTCTGCATGAGCGCTGGGGATATTGATTTCCTTTTAAATGCTCCTCCTGTCCTTCTTGCCTTCCTCCTCCATTTTCACTGCAGCCAATGTATTCAGGCCCTCTTTATCCCATCTAATTCCTACTGGCTCCTGCAGGTCTGGCCTTGCCCAACCAGTCCTTTTTAAATGCGTCTATGTGGTGCTCTCCTCCTCAAAATGGTTGTCAGTTCCTAACTGCCAGCTGTAAAGATGAAATTCCTTTACCTAACTTAGAAAGCTCGCTTAATCAAGCTGCCCCTCCAACTGTCCACTTGACTTTTCACGTTCTTCAAGGAATGTTCCCCCTTTCCTCTTAGGGTGATGTGTTCTCTATCCCCTGAATGTGCTCCTTTGATCTCCAGGCCTTTGGGCCCGTTGCTTACAGTGTATCTTTGACTTTTATATAATGAAAGATACAGGACATGTTGACATTGACGCTACTAACCTGCCTTTTGTATGTTGAATTTCAACTTTTGTGTAGCAACTGACTAATATTTCAAGCAATTGTATGGTGAATTGAATTCCAGTTCCATGTTCCCATCAGTGTTTGTGCCATCATTGTAAAAATGCACTGCCTTTTCCTTAATTCTCTTAATAATTAGAAAATAAAACAGTATTAGTAATGAACAGCAGAAGTCTCAAGACAGTTGAGACACCGTCAGGCATCTTCAGGTGCGTTGAGAGTGATGAACTTGTGTTCTCTACCAGGCCCTCTTTGAACTTAAACTGTGAAATTAAAAGTGTGAAATTATAATGGAAAAGTGCACAAATGAAGAACATGGTGAAATGTAGGAAATGTATCATTGAAGACTGTTCAAAAGGTATGGCATAATGGGATTTATGTTTTGTAGTATCTTTATGGGTGTTAATCTAGTATTTGAATTGCATAATTTAGTGGCACACCATGTAACAGATATGTGATGTAATAAGAGGAGATGGTCTGTAGTCATCAACAATGGGTAACTTTTACTATTATTCTCCCCTGTAATCTCTCAACTCCCTTCAGTGCATTAAGAAGCCATTATCAGAGCACATTTGGTTTACCTTCTCCAAGAAGTTGTCTTCAATTGCTTTTAGATTTCACCACCTCCTCTCTTTGGGCTGCTCAGAAATTATAGTAGTGTAGATCATCACAGTTAATATGTACTTGTAGACTATTTTGTATATATTTTTTGCCAATGATGTATATACATCAGCCAATATATGAATTTCTTGAAGGCAGGAATAACAATTTACCCAGAAAAATGCATGCTTTGGGGGAACATATGACCGTTTTAGCTAGTTACCTCGGAACTGGGGGACTTAGCTTTGCTTCCTACAAATTAACTATTTAGAAGCTTTGAAAAACAATGTTCAGTATTTTGCCAGAATACTGAATAGCTTCAGTTTACTACCTCTTGGATATTAAAGTTTATTCTGTTCATTCTAAATGCATCTTTTTCAAACTTAAAGAGCTTTGAATGGGGTTTTACATTTCCCTATTATATTCCCTTTAGGTCTTTCTAGATTTGAATCATGTATCCCTCCTTTGCCCTTGTGTTTGCAGCCTGAGATACCCTAATGAAGATGACATTTTATAAAATGTAGAGAAATGTAGTGATTTGCATCTTCTTTTGTACCATCCCCGAGGGTGGAATAGTGATTCTTGATCATTAGAGGTGTTTGGTGTTTAAATGCACAGTTAACGTTCGATCATAATTTAGCTGTCCAGATATTAGAGTAGACTTCATTTCAGTTGGTGTTAGCATTCATGTCTTTTAGATAATTTACAGGAGAAGAATGTAATTTCTTCTAAAAGATATCTGTAAGGGAGGACACTTGCCAATCCAATTACATTTCCAATTTCTCATTTCTTTTTCTTTAACCTCCAATAGTTTTGCTGAACTTTTAAAGAAAAACATGATCTCATATTATTTTTATATCTATCTCCAGTCAATGCTAATTTTAGTTTTAATGTTCCCTCTTTAGTATCTCTTATTCTATTGATTTGGTAAGAGTTACCTTTAATCACTTAAAAGTAAGTAATGCTTTAAGACCGACCGAGGCTAGCCTATATTAGGAAAAATCACTCCATTTAAGAATTAATTTAACAAGAGCCCATTACACATTTTACTTTGGAAATTCACCAGGATTCTTTCCATGTCTGTGAAAGCATTTATTATCCAGAAGAAATTAGGCCTAATTTTAGAGAATGCCACAGTGAGCAAAATTTCCAGAATCACCATGACTCTGACTATAATAATAACGTTTAAGATTCACAGACTTTCAGGACTGAAAGAAAATGAATGGACAGCAGTTGTAATTAGAATACTACCTCCTGGCTTCAGCTACCTGAAAGCCATTTAAACAGTAAAATGAGGCACAGAAAGGGGGGGGCTATTGCTAACTCAAGCCAAGAGGGGTCACCCTTTCATGGATATTTTTGTTAGGGTTTGTGTTATGTGTGTGGCTGTCAAGAACAGCGCCTCACCCAGTGCTCAGTATGGAGAGGTGAGTATGGAAAGAGCAATAGACTGTACTGCATTGGGGAGGAAGCAGAAACCACCTTCAAGATATTTTGTGAGAAGGAGACTAAAGAAAGCTAGAGGGGGAGGTGTGGTGTCAAGGGACATTTTATTTTTATTTGAGATAGGCAGTAACTATGGTGGAAATGATACCATATGGAGAGAGAGAAAGAGGGAACAAAGACCAGAGGAGGGAAGAAAGTGTTCAAAATGCAGAAGTGCCTAGCAGTATCCTCAGTGTTCAGATTATTCACTTCACTCTCTAGCCTAAAATATGTTTTGACTCTAAGGGGCTTCCTTTCCCGGAAACTGCATCACAGAAGATGTCTGTGGAGCAAGCCCACCCTTGACTGGCTTGAGAACAGTAACTGGCATTCGGGGATTTTCAAAGCTGTAGAGAAAATAACAAATGGCCAACTATAGCACAATACAGAAGTAATCGGTGGAGTAATTACTGCCAGTCAGCTTGACTTGGGGGCAAAATATTAATAGTTTTCTTGATCGGCAGCTGTTGAGTCTCAGTCATTCTCCTCCAAGAGCAACAGAAACCTAGCAAATTGGATATGACCTTTATTTTTCAGCACTTGGCCTATTCATTGATGAAAAAAAAAAATGAGAGGCTGTTTCTGATTTGGGCTAAAAACAAAGTGCAAAAAAATAGTCTGAATTGTTTCGTAAAGCGGAAGCCTCTTGTATGAATAAATAACACAAAGCAACACTCTTTTTGCCCCCCAAACAGTGACCGCATACTACCACTCTGGCAGGTGCTAAAGAGCCATTTTAAGTCAAAACTCACAGAAAGAGTTCTGGTGCCATTCAGGTCTGTGAAGGGCAATTTTAAATAAATAGTGTGACATGTTTGAAATGAAACACAATCAAAATGAATATTGAACTCACACTCTTTGGGTGTGAGTTCTTCATTCTTCACACACTTTTTGGTAATGTGTGTGCAAAATACCAAACTTACAGAAAAATTGCAAGAGTAGGGAGGAACTTCTAATAGTGTTTAACCAAAATTCACCAATAATTTACATTTTACCTCATTTGCTTACCTTTCTTCTCTCCCTTCCCCTCTCTTCCCTCTCTTTCCTTCTTTCTCTCTCTTCCTTTTCCTCTTCCTCTGTTTCTCTCCACCTCCATATATGCTTTTTTAAAAAGTAATTTGAGAGTAAGTTGGAGATATCATGCCCCTTTGCTCTTAAATATGTCAATGTACATTTCCTAAGAAAAAGGATAGTCTCTTACATAGGCGTAGTAAAATAATTAAACATCAGGACACTTAAAATCGCTGCAATTCTATTATCTAATCTATCATCCATATTCAAACTTCACCCGTTGCTCCAGTAATATCCTTCACATTTTTTAAGCACTTCTTAAAGCGTTAGTAATGCCACCTGTGGTCCCCTAGGTTCTGAGTCCTTATAGTCACTCGGAAACTTTGAGAGACAATAGGATGGTCACTCTTCTATGATGTTAATCTGAAGACTAAAGGCATGCTGTGTCAGCATTCTCCAAAGTGTGCTCCATAAAATGCTTGTTCCAGGGAATACTATGGAAAATAAAGATTTTGAGTTCAAAGTTGGGGAAAAGCTTGAACAATACTCACCCCACCCGCGTTCCCTTCGTCCCCTTGGAGATTTGCAGCATGCCTTGGCTTATCAGAGGCTCTGAGCACTTACGAATTTATACTATGAGGAGACCTCATTATTTGTTTAACCCAGAATATTTTTAACTTATGACCATAGACCATCCATCTGATGGACTCAGCTATCAACATATTTGAATTTGAAAAATGCTGTTCTATATTTTCAGAATATTGATTTCACTTAAAAATTCATTATTTTAATTTTTTTAATTGTGTGGGCTAGTTAATCATCTTTTGAAACACTGAATATGATTACAATATTTTATAACAAAGAAGGGTAAGATCTAGGATTAAAATATTCTTGATTTCTCCTCTCTATGCAGTAATAGATCTTAGATCTGTGACTTCACAGCAGTGACTTACTGCATGAGACAAGATCTAGAATCTGTAACAGGTAAACCCCATATCGGTGGCTTAAAAATAGTTTGTTTCTCACTCATCTGGAATATAGGAGTGGGGTGTGGTGAGGAATCCTTTCCTTCAAGTGACTCAAGACCCAGGCTAAAGGAGGTTTTGCCATTTCTATTGCAATGGCTCCCCAAATCACCTTGGATGTCAACATGCAGCCAGCAAAAGGGGAGCAGGAGAGTACAAAGAATTGTAAGCAAAGTTTGTATTGGACTGGCCCATATCCTTTACACACACATCCCGTTGACAAAAATTCACAGGACCATAAGTTGTGGAAGAGGGCTGGGGAGTGCTGTTCCTGGCTGGGTAGCTGCTTCTAAGTAGCAGCACCAAAACATGGAAGGTGCACATAAATCACTGGTGAACAACTAGCTGTAACTAGAAATCTCTTTCGTGCATATATAATTTTCATGTTTGATTTTTGTCATTTTGTGTTAATCATGTCTTATCTCATTTGATTCTTACATGGATTCTGTTGAGATCAGTGTGCAGTCATGCCCTCATTTTACAAATGGAGTAACGGTATCCCAACTTAAGTGATTGGAGTAGAATTAAATGGTTCCTGTCAGACTTGTTTTTTTGGCTTCCTAATCAAGTGTTTTTGCAATTTTTTGTATTTTAACCTGAATTAAACTTTTTAGGAGAAATTAATACTTTTAGGAGAAGGTGTTTATTGACTTGCTTATTGTATTCTCTAATTCACTGAGGAATTATCATCAAAAGTGCTCACAAAGTGCTCTCTGTTGAAATAGTTAAACATTGAAGTTTATTTTTTTTTTAAGTTTAAATAATTTCCATTTGTCGACAGATGATGGCGAAAATAGGAAAGTTGTGGTGTTTACATCTCCAGGTTTCACTTTGATCACATATTGGGCAGGTAACAGATGAGAACCAGAACTGATCATCATTGAAAAATAATGACAAAAAGATGAAAAGATAGAGCTCACCTCTCCAAAAATTTCCCATAAGATATACATATCTTTAAACCACTGAAATAGAAAAGAAAACATTATAGAGGAAAAGAATTACATGTAAAATCCCAAACCACTACTTTAAAAAATAAATCACTGTTGTAGGGATAATGAACTTAATAGTTACTATTTAATTAAACTTCAAGCTTTTTAGCTAGTCTAATTAATTCATCTGATGAGCATCTGAATATTGCCAACATGGTTCTGAATCTTCGGAGAATTGTTTTGAAATTTGGAGGGAGTAATCTAATGATTACTAATGATGCTCAACATTGGTTGTTTATACTGCAAAGTAAATTTGATATTTTAATGGGTGCCCATTAAATATTCCATTAAATATTCCATAAGAATCTGCTAATTCTTATGGAAGGCTCTTCCGCCCCAACCCTGTAGGCTAGCCTGTTCAGTATTCTCACAACACACTGTGTTTTCTCATTAGAGCACGTATCACGGTCAGAAAGTAATGATTTGTTATGATTTATGCAGTATCTGTCTTCTCTAAATGATGGTAAGCTCCGTGAAAACAAAGATTATTTCTGTCTGGGATGTTGCTGAATTCCCAGAGCCTAGTGCATGGAAGGCGTTCAGGAGATAATGGAATACACAAATGGGTATGTGAAAATCAAGCCAGCAATGCACTTTGGGATGGGAATGGTGTGTACTGGCATGTTCTTGCATTCAAGCCAAGTAAAGTATAGGCTTAAGCACCTGCTCTGTACCACTAATGTCTTTTAGGTACCCCCCTCCTTTGTTATAAAAATTATTTTTAACTACCATACAATCTTGCAATTCTTCTTCTGAGTATATACACAAAAGAAGTGAAAGCAGGGACTTGAACAGATATTTGTACGCCACTGTTCACAGCGGCATTATTCACACTAGCCAAAAGTTGGAAGCGACCCAAGTGTCCATCCGCGGACAAAAAGATAAACAAAATGCTGTATATACATACAATGGAATATTACCCAACCTTGGGAAGGACAGAAATTCTGACACATTCTGAAACATGGGTGATCCTTGAAGTCATTATCCTAAGTGAAATAATCCGGTCACAAAGACGAATCTGTATGATTCCACTTATAGGAGACAGCTAGCATAGTCAAATTCATAGAGAAGGAAAGGAGAATGGTGGTGGCTGGGGGAGGAGGGAATGGGGAATTAGGGTTTAACGGGTACAGAGTTTCAGTTTTGCAAGGTGGGGAGAACTCTGGAGATGGATGGTGGTGATGGTTGCACAACAGTGTGACTGTACTTACTGAACTATACTCTTAAAAAGGTTAAGATGGTAAATTTTACATTATGTGTATTTTACTCCAATTTAAAATAGTATTTTTTTTCAATTTTATATCCAGCATTATATAAATCCAGCCTTTCCTAGATCCCTCTAGCCTCATTACTGTCAGTAAAGCTCTTATTGTATAGAAATTCTGATATAAGCCTACGTGTTTTCAAAAAGGACTTTTCCTGTCATTTTCCCGTCACTTTACATCAATAAAAGATTGCTCCCTTCTTAGTTTTCCATCTTTGTCACTTGCTGCCTGTGAACTCATGGGTAATCAGTCTGTTTTCTCTTGGTCTCAGTTCTTCACAAGTAAAAAGAGAATATAATTCTATTCAGTGTACCACCCAGAGGATAAAGGAAGAGGTGGTACATGGGAAAATTTTATAAACTAAAGTTTTATACAACTGAAAAATAATTTAAATTTTTTTATCATATATAAATACAAAATATAGATAATCCTACAGAATAAAATAAAATCACTTGTAATACCACCATCCTATATACTACCATTTTATGATTTATCTCTGTTTTTAATCCATTAAGTCACTGCATACCTACTATGTGGCAAATGTTTGCATCTCCTGCCATTCCATCTACGTGCTTATCTTTCCACAAACCTATCCGTTAGTTATTTTATTCAGTTATTCTTTTAACAATTACTTGTTCAAGGTACCTATCATGTGCCAAGCACTATTCTAAGTTCTGAAGATGCAAAAGGAACAAAAGAAAAAAACTCTGCCCTAAACAAAGCTTGCATTCTAATGTGTTACCTGACATTAAGCAAGATAAAAAGAAACACATAGTATTTTAGATATTAATAATTGCTGAGGAGGAAAAAAAGTCATAGATGGAGGTTAGAAAATGTCTTTGGAGGAATGGAGTTAGAAGTTAGATAGTCCAGGAAAAGCCTTATTTAGATGACTTTGAGTAAAGATCTGCAAGAAGTGGAGGAGTTATGCATGCAGATGTCTGGGCAAAGAGCATTCCATCAGGGGGACCAGCATGTGCAAAGGCCCTGAGTTGCAGTGTGGATAGCATGTTCAGGAAACAGAAAGGAGTGTCTTTCTGTGTGACTGAAGCAGTGTAATGACTGAAGAGTAGGGACAAGATCAGAGAGTTAGCAGGGACCAAATCATGGACTGTCTGTAAATCAGGACAAGGTCTAAGCTTTTATTCTGAGTGACAGAGGAAGCCACTTCTGAAGCAGAGGAGCAACGACGAGATTTTTTTATTGACTGGCATGGCTGTGGCTGCTGTGATGAGAATGCACTGCAGAAGGGCAGAGGAGAGACAGAGATGAGGTAGGAGGCTGCTACAATAATCCGTGTGTGAGATGATGGTGATGCTATTACCAGGGTAATGGCAAAGTAGCAGGGGAAGATTTTTTTAGGCAGAGTTGCCAGGATTTGCTGCTGGATAGGATGGTGGTTGTCAGAAAAAAAAGAGCAGTCCAGGATGACACCAGTCTCCTTACTTTGGAGGCTCCTTCAGAATAGTTGAGAATGTGATCTTAGACAAAAAGAAAAAGCAAAACCTGAGTGCAAATGACAGCTTGTTTAGGCTTCATGCATCTGTCATTTAACATTATTTTCCTGCGTTCCAAAGTCTGGGCTCACCCAGGTCTAGAGCCATTCCAGTGCCACATTTGTGGTCTCGTGTGTCCCCTAAAGCTCTTGGTGGTTGGGTCTGGAACACTACCCTTTAGTTTTCTGTTCTCAGTGGAAATCACCATGGCAAACATCTGCTTTAGACAATCTTTCCAGCATCTTGTGGGCTCATCTGTGCCCCTTCTGGGTCTCAAAGAGCATTGCTGCAGTAATCGAGAAGTTAATGTACTGCATAGACTTCACCAAAGTCAAATCCAGACATCAAAAATGCTATCCTACTTAACCAAATCTTAGAGAACCCTAACTTGATCGGTACATAATTTGTATTTTATATTTATTTTCTTATTTTAAAAATGTAAGGACAACCTTCTTCTTCCAGCTGACGGCAGAAGGGGTTGACCGGGCTGAAATTACAAAAGCTGCAGGAGTGTGCTTTTTCAGGTACTCATTCATTCATTCATTCAAAGAAAATCTTACCAAATAACTTCTGTGAAGCACTGTGATTTATAAAGCTAGAAGATTTATTTTTTATATGTGTTTAGTAGTGGTGACACCTGAGAAGCAGACATGCAGAATATGGCTTAGAGGTTAAGACTGATGTGGGTTAAATACCATTTCAGCCACTTCTTAGCCATGTGGTATTAAATATTATCTCTAAACTTCTGTGACCTTTAGTTTCCTCATCCGTAAGATGAGGACGACAGTGGGACTGATCTCACAAGATTTTTGTGTGAAGCAAAGGAATTAATATAAAGCAATTATGTAGTAGAGAGCCTGGGATTGTATATAGACAGGTTGTGGGTTTTGTTCCAATCTTAAATTTTAAGGAAGTACATGAGGGCAGAGCAAAGATAAGGGCTATGGTGGTATGTTGTTTTCTCTCATACGTTGAGGAGAAGCAGTGTGCTTTTCCAGGGTCATCGTGTAGGCTGTAGTATTTCTGGAGTTTCAGATACAATTTTGGTAGCTTAGGTAACAGAATAAATTGAGAGTAAATAATAAAATTGTCCAAATAGTCTCTCCCCTTCCTCTCTCGTGACATCAGCTAAAAATACTGGCAATCGAGAAATCTCAGACACAAAAATCTCAGGAAGAATTGAGCTGGAGGTTTCAAAAGAAGCCAGGGTGGGGGCCGAGGTAATCAGGCTTGTGGATTGCCTGCAACTTTCTAGCAGTTCTGAGGGTCTCTAAATAAATTCCTGAGGGTTAGGACGTGAGAAAATGATGCTACTGCAAAGCCTACCTGGCTTGAGTGCCCCTCATCATTATGTAAGTGGCTCTGGGGAAAAAAAAACACAAACCACACGAATAAAAGGAAACTTAAGGCTCCTGATGCAGAGAATGGGTGTCCCCTGCGAATCCTAATCAAGTTGGAGTATCATTTTTCACTCTTTGGGTAAGGAAAATCAAATCAGGCTTCAGCCTTGACACAGAATGCAAGTATCTATCTCTGCCCCTCTGGGGAGGTGGTTGAGGCGCTGGGCACAGGAGCACGGCAGAAATTTTTAGTTACGATGCACCATAAGCTGTAGGTTCCAATGTGGGTGTAGTGCTGTCTCAGACAGGTATGTGCCTTCTTGGAAACGTGCATATATCTATTTATCATCAAAAGTATTTTTAACATTTTGTACTGCTCTGTGCCACAACTGGTTAAGTTGCCAGTGTCTGTTAAAAGGCACACTTTGTTATAGAAGTCGTGGAATCGTAGCATTTTAGGGCTGAAGGGGAATCTGTGAAGAGTTTGGTACTTAACAGTAAGGATGTGCAGTTAATAGTTATGATTGTGGCTCCACAGGTGGTCTGTTCAGGACTGGGTCCCAGCCCCACCATTTCAGCCTCTTTGAACTTGGCTAAGTTACCTAAACCCTCTATGCCTCAGTTTTCTCATCCATGAAATGGAATAATCATAGTGCATTCCTCCTAGGGTTGTTAGAAGGACTGATATGATCCGTAGAACACGTAGCACATAGTAAGTGCTCACTGTATGGTGTTGTTGTTGTTTTGGTGAGGAAGACTGGCCATGAGCTAACATCTCAAAAAGAAGACAATCCTCTTCTTTTCGCTGAGGAAGATTAGCCCTGAGCTAACATCTGTGCCCATCTTCCTCTCTTTTGTATGTGGGATACCCCCACGCATGGCTTGATGAGTGGTGCCTTGGTCCAAGCCCGGGATTCAAACCTGCAAACCCCAGGCCACTGAAGCGGAGCACATGAACTTAACCACTATGCCACTGGGCTGGCCCTCTCAATGTATGTCTTTTAATATCATAAACATTATTTTATATTTTCTCCTTTAGCTCTCACAACTTGTTAAAATAGGAATGGTTTTTATCCCTACTTTACAGCTGTTAAAACATAAGATCATGAACGTTACCTTAGGTAAGTAATAATAGTGGATGCAGGACTCAAACCTAGGTGTGTTTCATTCCAAAACCCATGCTCTTAGGCCCCACAGTGCTCACTGGTCACTCTCCAGGTATTTAATCAGTGCTTCTTAGATGTTCATCTGGCACCTTTCCATGCCCTTCTCTGTCATCAATTTTTGTCTGCCAAAACAATCCAGCACAAAGATGGCAAAATTGCTTTGCAGGTTTCAAAGATTTGCAGGAGTTCATTCGTGTTTCTATGTGTCAGAAACAAAAGTGAAAAGCCTATCTAGATATATACAAACATAAGAACCAAGAAAATGCTGAGGACAGGTTTAATGGAGTAATGAAAAGGTCACTTTTGTGTCTTGATTCACTTGCAAATCAAGGCTAAATTTTACTAAGTGTTTCTATGTCATTTTTCACTCAGATGCCAATAGGTTGTTACACACCATCTAACCCCAAAATTGTGATTTTCAAGAGCTGTGAAGGGGGGGTTAAAACAAAAAGTAATAAAAATTAGGAACACTCAGTTTGACTTGTAATAACATTAGTAGGAGTATAACATTTTCTAAATCCAGTAGAGGATATATTGACACTTGTGTTTAGTTTGTCAGCTTTCCAAATTCTGTTCACAAAAACATGTAAACAAAGCAGATTCTCTCATTTAATTTGAGGTTGCTGGAAATGGCTGTTTACAAAAGAAATTTTATGGACTTTTCCAAGGATTATAGTACAATTTTAGGAGGAAAAACATCGATTAGACTTTAATCTAGTTGATGAGGGCAACTAAAACTAAGGTACTCCATTCATGGCAAATGGCTATATTTAATATAATTGATTGCATTCTTAGCAACGACCAGTAGGTAACAAGCCCACCAGACATATTTATGAGGGTTGCTAAAGAGTAGCTAAACATGATGAATGCCACCTGGATCAAAAGACTGATACTGTAGTAAAAAAGAAGACGTGGAATCTGAAAGGTCAACTATGATACTATCATGAAACCCGAGCCAAGACATTCTGTGCTCCACATCGAAATTCATCAGCCTGAGAAATGGGAGGCTTGGAGAGAGGGATATTTACTGGAAAGACAGGATTCCTGGGACTGTTCTGTCTGTGGTCCGCTGTGGGGCTTGGAGCAGTCACTGTTCCTCTTAGCAACCATGATTCTCTTGTTTTTTCAAAAGGGAACCTTTGCTGGAGTCTAAAGTGCAGTTGATCCAGGGCCCATAATGCAAAACACAGATGTGCTCAAAATGGCCCTCTGACTATCCCTTCCCATTAGAAACTTACATGTCACCTCTCCAGATGTCTGAAACACCCGGTTTATTCCTCCAGTATTGCAACAGATCCTGGTTTCTTGGACTAAGCACCAGATGCCAGATGTAGTAATTGGCTTGTATTTGGAGGCAATCATATGAAAAAAATGTATTATTAAATGCCAGAATTGTACGAACGTGACAGAAGATTCAGCATGTGAGAAAGATGTGTGGACTGAGATCACCTGAGTATCAAATCTCCTGTCTCTCATGCTCATTCTAGAGTGCATGCTGTTTATAGTGTGTGTGTGTATACATTTATATGCCTGTGTGTACATATTTAGTGGCTGGGATTGTTATTTGGGTTAAGTGTATGCTGTTGAGGTCACATAAGTTAAATATGTGCACCTGCAGTAGATCTCAGAGCCAAAGAAGAGGGACCAAGGGAAGTGGAAACTTCCAGTACCCAAATGGACCATATTTTTTCTTATCCCCAAGCCTTTGAGTATATGGTGTGTTCTGGGAACACTGGTCTGTTTTACTCTTTCTTTACTTCCTTAGATCCTATTCTACTAGTTCTTAACATAGAAGTCCCTTCTTTCAGGAAGCCTTCCTTGACCCTTTAAATTTAAGTGAGATGTCCCTCCTGTTTGCTTCTATATCATCCTAGATGTTTCCTAGCAAAGCCTTTCTCACAATGTAGTGTAACTGCTTGGTGACTTGGCCCTTTGCCACTAGGATAGGAATTCCATGAGAATAAGAACCTTATCTATCTTGTTTATTTAGCTTCTCTTGTGTGCCAGACACTGTTCCGGGCAGTGGAGATAGAATAGTAAACGTATGTTTAATAATTGAATAAATGCACAAATAAAGTCAAAAGCCAAGAGATAATAAAACCTTCAGAGTTTTGTCTATAGAAAAGAGCACTGAAAGGGGTACCTTAATAAATGACATTTAAAAAAAATTCACATCTTAACAAAATGTCCAAGTTTTTTCCCCTCCGCTATTATAGTCAGTGGCATCAGATGTGCTTTGGGGTAGATTCTAAGAGAGTCTAAGAATTCTAGATTCTAGGGTAATGTTTTCTAGTGTAAGACTATAAATACAAGCTGTGCTATGTTTACTGTTTGTTTACTGCAAACTTTGATTGTCTCTTCAGCCTTGGGTGACTAGGAAAGGGACCTGGCCTGAATAACAAGTCAGGCTGAAGTAGACAGGCTTGTGGGGCTGGAGTTGTCAGGTGAGGCAGGAGGAGAAGCAGGTAGGGAGAGAAGGCACATGATAACTCTGGGCAGGCAGAGTGCCCTCTGGTGCATGGAGGGAGAGCTCAGGAATCCAGCCAGAAATGTGGGCTATTAGAAGTGCCAGGAGCCACCCAAAAGTCTAGGTAATCAGGGATCTGCACTCAGATAGTGACCTGCAGTGGAAGGGGCGATAACCCAGGAATTCGAAGACCCGCATTCTAGTTCCGATTCGGCTAGTTATGAGTCCTATGACTCTTGGTAAGTCACCTCTCCTGTTTAGCTCCTTTTTCTCTACTTGTAAAATGAGGGGATCAGGCCACTCTCTAAATTTAAAGTCTTGATTTCTCTCTAGGCAACAGGGAATGGGACTACATGGCAGCTTGTGGGTCAGTGGGAACCTTTGAAGCAGGGATCCCCTGCACATCATTTTCTGCTTGCAACTCAAATCAGTCTCAAGCATGGGTAGTCTAGAGCCTAGGAGTAGGGGAGAATAAAGTGACAGGAATGGAGAAGTAGGGTGGAGGAAGGAGTGACTATAGAGTAACAGTTCCTCATGAGGATGCTCCATTTTGAACTCAAAATTAAAACCAATGGGGGGAAAAGATCCTTTAAGTTGAACAGTCGTTATTGGTGTCTCCTTTTCACAATATATTTGGGCCAGGTTCTGGAAGAGTGGTTCAGAAAGTTATATGGGAATATCAGAGGGAGAGAAGGAGTTCAACTTGGGCCACCTGGGCGCTCTCTTGGGAGAAGGTAAGAGCTGACCTTGGCCTGCAGAGAAGAAAAGGACTTTGACCAATGATTGTAAAGTGGGACTAGAGGTGAACTGAGTCTTCCAGGTTGAGGGAACACCTTCAGCAAACAACCAGATCTTTGTATGCTCAAAGTGATGGATTTAGATGCATTGTTCAATTTTAAAAATCATAGACATTCCTCTCTGCAGAGCACTTGACACTTGCCAGTCACTGTGCTAAGTGGTTTCCATGTCTGATCTCATGCAGTTGCCCAAACCACGCTACGGGTCTTTTCCATTACTGCCTTCATTGTATGAATGAGGAAAAGTGGAGATTTAGGGAGAGTAGGTGATTTGCCCAAGAGCATGCAGTTAATTGGAGTCAGAGTGTGAACTCCAAATCCTTCAATCCAGAAGACCTAGCAGGTAATGACGACTAACATATTTCTTATTCCGTTAGGTATAAAATTGGTCACAAAGCATTCCAACCTGTATTAGTCATACGACAGTCATTTGGCTCGCCTTAGTTTTTACATTCATGCGTGTTCTTGAAGCACGAAAGGCCCTGTGCTAAATACAATTGTTGGGGCAGCCATATGATCTGGGGGACCGGGTAGTGTGGATGGTAAAGAGGGTGGGCTCTGCAGCCAGACTCTTCTGGTTTCTGACTGGGTGACTCAGCCTAAGTCCCCCAGCCTCTTGAGTCTTGATTTTCCCATCCATAAAATGGAGGGGTGAGGAGTAAATGAGTTATGTATTAAAAAGTTTAATACAGATGTTACACAGAACATAGTGAAAATACAATACATATGACCAATCGCTGTAATCATCATCCACATTATCACATTGGATGGAGTTAAGTATAAATATCCGAGTTTGCCTGCAACTTTTTAAAAGTGCATTGTTTAAAAAGTCAGATAAAATTCAGGAAACTATGTTCTCAACTGTAAACGAGGGGTCATAATAACCTTTTATAATGTTATTATATGCCTAAATGAAATGAAGCATGTGGAAATGTGTTCTGAAACACAAAGCCCCATTCAGATGTTGGTATTATGCTGATGATGAGCCGCTCGGGGTTCATTCACTCTCTGTAACTGGAGAGTGCTCCAGATATCGGAGCGATGATACGCTCCCGTAATGGAGTGCTGGTTGCTCTGTGTTTGGTTATCATTACTTTGGGATCAACCAAAACCATCTCAGGCTCATCTGAGCGTTACAAAAATTTTTAACACTCCCAAAAAGTATTTCATATTGGTCAACCAAGTTGAGGAATGTTTATCCATTGTTGTTTCTTGTTTTTGTTCTATTTGTGGAAGTACACAGCGGTTAAAAGTGTGCCTCTAAAATACTGCCATTTATGAGCAGTCAGGAATAAACATTCCGAATGTCTAACAGATTCTGGGATCTTACAGCCTTGGAGAAATGTCTAGTGTAGACTTTCAAATCAAGAAGGCCTTTGGGAATGAGCTTGCCTCCCCTTTCCCTCTTGTTCATGTTCAGTAATGAATGATCTCACTGTGAAGTTGGTAATACAAAAGCACATGAACCTCATGCGTTTGTGTATGTGACAGCTCCAAATGGTGATGTTTAAAAAAGAGCATGCTGTGTTTAAGTGTAAGTATAACCAATGTGTGGTGACATGTCAAGATTGTGGAAGTTCAGATTCTGTTTCCGTGTACGGTATTAAACACTGGATACAGAAACAACTGCTGTCTCTGTTGTACTACACCCCGCCAGATGATTAATGTGCTTTTAGCTTAAATAATTGGGAGGGGTGGCACCTCAGGGAACGCCAAACATATTTTTAATTGCTATATAAATATGTCATTTCCTTGCTAATTCAAGTTACGCATGGGAGGTTATATAATATCAGAGGGCCTCCAGGCATGATGTATTGTACCTATAAGCTGAGTTGAAGGACTAACAGGGCCCAGCTGAAGATAAAATATTCTTTGCTAACTCTGTCTTAGCAGATGAAGAATAGATGTTGAGGCATGACATTTCTTATAAAAGCAGAATTATTGTTTGGCATAGAGTGTGGTCTCTAAATAACTTTCTGAGTTGTTGGAAAGAAAATGCATTTTCAATAAGAAAAGGGTGCCTCACCATAATCCCCAAAAAAATTTCCTAATTTAGGAGAATGTACATGCTGAAGGAGAAAAGAGCGTTGTCATTGGCATGAAGCAAAATATGCAAGATGGTGGAGAGCATTAATTTCCCATTGCCCACGTTCACATTACAGTCTAAAACCAACCAATATCAATTTTGATATTTCTGAAAGCTAATGTTCTTTAAACTACAATTCTTGTACTCTGCCCTTTCCAGTCTAACTCTTCTTAGAAAGGGAAAGTGAGAGGAAGAAGGGAGAGAGATTCTAAGTAAGACTCAATAGTTAAGAAGTTGTGCTAAGTCATCTTTTCAGGATCAGTGGATATTGATGGAGTGTCTAGCCAGAAGAGCTATGTAAGTTGGATTTCACATTCTGAGTCTGCAAAGAAGTCATATTTAAATTTTGGAGTGACTCCATTTTTGTTGACAGCACCACCATCCTGTGATTCTGAATTACCATCAGAAACAATTGTGTGATAGAAAGGCAAGGTGGCTATTGAGAAATTCAAGATGTGAGTACAAGAACCATTTGCTCTTTTAAAAAGTCTCCTGATGATAGTTTTCTTGAACATCTTTGTTTGTGCTGTAGACCCTGGTTCATCAACAGAAAGACAATCCATGGATTAAATACAGAAGGCAGATTCATTCAACCACCGGGTGCCAAGCAAATGGCAGCTTCTGGCAAACCTGGTAGTCTGATATGGACAGCAATCAAATTGCTATCAGATACACTCAATCACCGATCATTATTTTATTTGCAAGGGCCTGGAGGTGTCCTTTAATTTAAAACTGAATGGAATCAGAAATCAATTAATGACTGATTGCTGTTTCTCCTACAAATTGATTTTGTATTTGGCAGCCTGAAAGCCCTATTGTGCCAGAATCCACGCATGGGCTACATTAAAATACAGCTAGGAACTTGGATCCGTTAATTAGACCAGTTCCTCCAACTTCTTCAGGAATCTTCTGGTTTTCTTAACAAAATATTTTTAACTTCTAAATTTTCCACATTCTCACTCTTGCTAACCTTTCATGATTTTATTAATCTATAACTTTTTTCAACTGAAAAGGAATGATGAAGATCCATCTGTATTTTATATATCTCCCCAATCAATTCTGGAAGTGATAACCTAATACAGATATTATTTTGAAATATAAAATATTGAACCAGAAGTTTCCAGTGTTAGCCTTGTAAAAATCATTGTTATTTGCACAATCTACTAAAATCTCACCACATGTACATACCTGAAATGTCGATTTGACTTTGTAATGGGCATGGGAGAGGAAGGAAGATAGGATTCTTATCTAGAAGGTAAGATCCTTATCTAGAGTGAGCCTGTCACAATACTTCTACATTTCCTCCTACTACCCTCCCACATATGCATGCACAGAAACACTCAGATATTTGAAGAGGTGTGAACTTCTGAAGATTCCTTTCCCCCAGCACCTTCAAAGATAAGCCTTCCTGGTCTTCACGTGGGCCTCCCGTTGACTACCTAACCTGGGAGGACAAATAGAGGGTTAGCAAATTCTTCCTTTTGCAAGACATTTCTCCATTTGAAATGACACCCTGACAGGCTTTCCCAAAGCTTGGCAGTTGGCAGGAATTCCTAATCCTTGTTCCACTGGCTAGAAGAAACATTCATATGTCCCCAGACTAGGGTTGTTCTTCATCTCATCCAGAGGCTGGATGCCTACCCCTGAGGTCTCCTAAGAAGATTAAAACTATTGCTTATGACAATTGACTAACTCCAGAAGGATGAAGCTCCAAGGACATTCTGGACATCCTGGACATTGTTTATTTTGTTAGCTGTAGTATAGCATAATGATTAAGAGCAGAGACTCTGAAGCCAGACTACCATTACTTTTTAATTGTGTGACCTTGGGCAAGTTAATTTCCTTGTGTCTCAGTTTCTCCATGATAATAACAGTCCATACATTCGAGTGTGCCCGTATGAGTAAATGAATTAATAGTGGCTGACACATAATAGTACTATATATATGCTTGCTGCTATTATCATTTTTTTTGAAATTGCACAGGGCTAAAAATCAATCCAAGTCTTATATGTTCTTCTTTCTTGACACCTCTTCCTTAACTTGTGGGCAAGAACAAAGTAGTGTTTTGTGTGATATTACTGTAGTTTTCTTTAGTTATTATTTGCTGTGCTGTCTTTTAATTTATAGTTAATATCTAGTACTTTATATAAACTGTTCAAAAAAGTGTGGCTATTGACCCCTATTGGCAATGTTGGTCCTTTTAGCACACATGTACTGAGTGTATTCTCAAGGGTTTCTCATGTGCAATCAATGTTAGGTCACACTGAGTAAAGACTTGTCCTTTTATGGCTCCTGTTTCAAACCCTATGTCATTTGCTGTCTGTCTTACTTTAGCACATCAGTATAAAAGTGATAGAGTAGCAACAAGACACTCACATATTTACTCCACCTACACATTCAACAAACGTTTATTGAGGTCCTGACACCAGAAATATAGCAGTGAGGAATAGACAGGGTCTTCCACCTCATAGAGCCTACAGTTTGGTGGGACAGACCCTGAACACATAGGAGAAAAAGGAAACATGTGGGGCCAGCCTAGTGGTTAGGTTCGGTGCACTCCACTTCAATGGCCCAGGTTCAGTTCCTGGGCGTGGACCTACACCGCTTGTCTGTCAGTGGCCATGCCGTGGCGGTGACCCACATACAAAATACAGGGAGACTGGCATAGGTGTTAGCGCAGGGCGAATCATCCTCAACAACAAAAAAAGCAAGGATGTCATAGAGAAGCACGGGACAGGGAGAAGGGAAGACCTGCCTGAACAAAGGAAATATAGTCTAAGCAGTGCCTTACCTATATTATTGATCTAAACCCCCAAATGTTATGGGTGTTTGTTTATTTTCACAACCTTCTGATAGACTGTATCCAAACAAGCTTCATGGTGTCTGTGGTGCAGGTGAGACAGTTCATACTGGCTCACAAGAGCCAATTGTTAAATTTTCAGCAATTTTACCAATTCAGTTACTAAACACACCCGTTATTAAAATTATGTATAAATGTGCAGTTAAATAAATTAATTAAAATAAAGTTAATGAATACAAATCATCATTTCTTAATTATTTTTACTACATTTTACAATTATTTATGCTCTCGAGGTTATTTAGACTATGGCATCTCTGTGGTGGAAATATTACATCGTGGTGTGCCCCTGTGCATCTCTTCCCAACTCTGTTCAGTGAGGTCATGTTGTTAGTTGATAGCTCGAAATTGGCCATGGTGGGAGTATTTACATCACAGAAATTGGCAAGTGCTGTAAATCAGGGGGGTTGTTTTTTTCAGTTTTTTCATGGAGAGCCTGTTAAACATTCACTAGCACAGCACTGTTTTACTTCAGTGCTTGACATCTAGAGCATCCATCTGCCTCTCTGGCCTGGCTGGTTATTATTAAGCTGTTGGGGGGTAAACTAAAAGGAGACAAAACCAAGATCCTCATGACTTAGCTTCTAATACCAACTTTGCTGCTGGTGAGTTTTGCATTCTGGGCATGTCACTTAACACGTGTCAGTTCTTGGCACTCAAAGAAGAGACGGATAAGATGCGATTCCTGCCCTGCAAGAGGCCATATTCTCAGCTGTGGTAAACAGACATAATTCTCACTAATTACAATCACTTCTGATCTAATGGTGCTTTGGGAGTAAGACGAGGGGACATCTCACTTTGGACACCTGCGAGGAGTTCATTGAGAATGTGGTACGTGAAGTAGGACCTGAGCAGAAGGAACCAGCTCTCAGGTGGAGGAGCACCTTGGCAGGTGTGATGTGGTCATGCCTGGATCAAGGACGGGGAGCTTCTGGGGGGTGGCAATAGTGGGTGAAACAGGATTATAAATTAAAACCAGACTGTGATCCTAATAATAGTGGGGTGCCAGCAAAGTTTTAAATGATTTGTTACAAGTTGGGTAATGATCTCTCCTGTATTTTGAACACATTAGCTCCAGTAGCTGCAGAAGGGATTAATTTGATAGGGTCAGTGCACCAGAAAGTAGCTGGAAGACCAATTTTAGAATTACTAGAATGTATAAGAGATATCATGAGTGGGCCTGAAACCTGAAGTAGGTAAGTGATAGTGACCATTACTTTACTCATCCACAAAAAGGGCAAATATTTCCTCTGATGAGGGCCACACTATGACTTTTGAAGACTGTGCACATTTACTTTTGTGGGCCCCTTTCTCCACAAAAATGTATTAAAATTATGTTTTACAACTGTGTAGCTATAAAAACCAGCATGCTAATATTTTGTACAAATTATTTTTTTCAAGCTAAACGTTCATTTTTTTTCTTCTGATTTTCAAAGAAATGAAGCCATTGGGGGGGGGGCGGCCTTGAAAGTATTGTGGGCTCTTGGCTTTGTGCCTACTGTGCTTAATGGAGAAGCCAGCTCCGCTTCTGCTCCATTCATGAAGATGATGAGCAAATGAGGGAACAATTGGGTAAGCTCTTGGAAGAGCAAACACTATACAAAGTTACAGTCTTTTTAGAATTCTTGTTGGATAGAACAAGGTTGAGTCATCATACAGTGGTGATTACTTCCTTTGTTAATCGGCTGTATCAGTGGGTTGAAAAATCACCACACTGGCTTTCAAAAGGTGTGTCTGCTCTTTACGCACTCTATGACAACATGTGTGCAGGTGATGTGCAGGGTAGGTGTGTGTGCATTGCAGTGGTAAAGGGAGACCAATTAAATGTGAATGAACAAAGGCTGTTTATTCAGAGCTTGCTATATAGCAAGGAAGTCAGCTACCACTGCTTGTGTTCTGGCAGATACTCAAAGGCAGGCAGAGAAGTGGGAAAGCCTTATAGTGGAAAACAGGGAAAGCTTCAGGTGTGCCCTGCTTGGAGACTGTTGACGTGGGGAAGCTGTAGGCGGGCTAACTAGAAATGAGGCATCTCTGTGATTGGTTAGGGGGCTTATTTGGCTTGTTCTAAATTGGAATCAGGGACAGAATTAGGGAAGCTGACAATTATTAATCAAGTCCTGGCCATTGGGACTGATTGTTCCAGAAGCTATTGTTTAGCCTCCTGGATTGTCACTGGAGATAGCAATCTGCCTTCTGGCAAATCTCACTTGTAGCAGGTTGGCTTCCTGAGTTATTAGAAATAAAGTGTTGGTTTCTGGGAAGGTTGCTGTGGGTTGCGGGGCAAAGTTTTATTTTTATGTATGGTCTGCCCATTGTCCGTTTGTGTATTCAGTCTTCCATCATGTACCAAGCCCTGCATCCTCTTCATAACCCTGTGAAGAAGGTACCCTCACATTTGAGAGAAAGACGAACTGAGTCAGAGAAAGGTTTGGTGATTTGGTAACAGGAGGCAAAGTTTCAAATACATGTGTTTGTCTCCACAGCTTGTGAGTTTACAGCTTCCTCACTGGCAAAGTGAGGAGAATTAACTAAGGTGATCTCCAAAGTCTTTTTAGGTCAAATCTGCTGATTCTACACTTGATCATAGGAGTCTCTCTTCTCAGTCATAACCTTAGTTGGCCCACCAAAGCAACGATTTCCCGCCAACCCAGTGACACCATGAGTTTAATTTCGGTATATCCACAGGACCTTGAGCATGTCCATATTTCTTGGCCTAGAATTTGGAAAACTCAAAAAAATTAAAGTCAACCTACCTGGCCGACTGAACCCTTTCCATGAAACAAGAGCCCTGGAGGAGTTACGTTTCCATTCTTTCTCTACCGCAGCGAGCTATTTCCCCTGGAACGATTTAATTCCATGCACACAGAGAGATTCTGCGTGGGTGAAAAGAATGCACTATCATGTCATTCAGTCCTGTCTGCGACTTCTCAGCTTCTCCCCAGTGCTGTGGGAATGATTAATTCCTTGGGAAGGAAGCCAGGAAAATAGCAAAAATATTTCGACTGCAATTGTCGAACACGTAAACTTGTCTCTGGAGTGATGAGAAAACTGCTGGGTTGCCTTTCATCAGCAGCAAAATATTTTATTTATATATGTGGTTTTGTGTGTGTGTTTATTGCAGCGAGGAGGGTATCTGGAGGGCTCTGGGCTTAGGTAAAGAGGGCGATGGAGAGAGATTCAGGGAAAATATTTCATGCCCTTGTTGGGCTTCTCAACTCCAGAATGCTGAGCCCTCTGCCAACAGTATTGATTGGTTAATGTGTATTGAGTGTCCCCTGGTGTGGAGCGTGGTAGGGTACTTTACAACGTGGAACTTGTTGACCTCTGGACAGTATTGTTGAAGCTGTTTCAAGAGGCAGGCGTGTGTGAGAGAGAGAAAAAGAGAGTGTGTTCTCACAATGATAATGATAGCTTCCATTGATTGATATCTTAGTTTGTTTCCAGGCCTTCTGCTAAATGCTGTCCATGTGTTAGTCCATTTAACTTTCACTGCAATCCTAGAGGGAGGTTACTATTGTGATTGCTATTTTCAGGTAATTGAGGGAGAGAGGTTAGGTAACTTACCAATGCCTATAGGTAATAAGAGAAAAAGCTAGGACTCAACCCAAATACGATGACCTTCAAGCTTAAGCACTAACTACTGAGCTCCAATGCCTCCCCCAAACAAAGAATGTGAGGGCCAAAAAAGGGATTTAGTTTTACCTGAGGCTTTCAAGCTGTCCTACCAGAGCCTGAGGAGTTTGCCAAGGAACCCTGGAAGAAAAGATATTGATGAGGTTCCCACCCTGCATCAACCTGGTGGCCTGGCACTTGGGTTATAGACTCACTATTTGGGCTCCCTAAAAGTTCTCCTTTAGAGAGATGGTTCCATTAGAGGCTGGGATGGGGACAAAGTTGAAAAGAAAAAAATAATTTTTTCTAGTCTTTATTTTAGAGCAGGGGAAGGCAAACTTTTATTGTGAAGCATCAGCTAGTAAAGATTTTAGGCTTTGAGGACCGCACATTGTTTCAGTTGCATATTCTTCTTTGTTTTGGTCCTTATAAACCTTTAAAAATGTAAAAACCATCCTTAGCTCACAAGCTGTACATAAACCAGCCACAAACTTGACTTGGCTACAGACTGTATATTGCTGAACTCTATTTTAGAAGATAAATTCAAAGTTCAGAGAGGGAAAGTGATTTGCCTAAGGCCACACAGCCAGGACCAGAATTTAGATTGTCCAGAATAACTCTGTGGGCCCTGTTGACCAAACTGAGCAGGTATACGTTTACTGTGTGTTGTGGCTCACCAGACACAGAGCTAAGTGCTTGGGAGATTCACATATGTCGAATGAGGTCCCTGCCTCCCCTAGCAGCTGAGAGTCCGTAGAGAAACAAGACTCAAACACAGGATAAGTTAACCGGCAATACAGAACCCTCCCCAAAGTGGTACATAAGTCATCGCCAGAAACTTGACTGACATTTTCTTTCTTTTTTTTTTTTTTTGGTGAGGCAGATTAGCCCTGAGCTAACATCCATTGCCAATCCTCCTCTTTTTTGCTGAGGAAGATTGGTCCTGGGCTAACATCCATGCCCATCTTCCTCTACATGGGACACCACCACAGCATGGCTTGACAAATGGTGCATCTGTCCACGCCTGGGATCCAAACCTGCGAACCCCAGGCCGCCAAAGGGGAGCACAGGAACTTAACCACTACGCCACCGGGTCGGCCTCTTGATTGACATTTTAAATGCTGATTTCCAGTGAAGCGGGGAACAGTGATTCCTGACAGCTCCTAACCAAGGGCAGGAGTACGGTTGATGAGTTTCTGGGCAAAGGGATCTGTTGCTCTCCTTCTCTCCTGCCTTTTGAGAAATGAGTCAGAATCCATCCTGAGGCTGGCAGAGAATTTATTAATATAGTGCCCTTATGCTTTGGGGCCAACATCCAAGCCTTTTTAAACCCCTTTTCACAAGCATTCCAGGACATTTGAGAGCTGGCCCTACTGGTTAGATAAATGTCTCTCCCAAGGCCCTGCCTGAAGTTGCCCTATTGGTCATTTCTTTCTGCTTTGGCATTAAAGTCCTTAGTTAAATGTGCGGCTCTGTCATCTGGGAGACTTGACAGTAACAAGTGATAGGATTGTGGGTTCTTATTCTCTTGCAAGTGTTAATCGGATTAATATCATCCTCCAGCCAGCCTCTAAGAGAAAGTGCAGTTAAGTTTGACTTGAAAGAAGTGAGCAACAGAAAAGCTGGAGTGAGGAATGTGGTGGGGAGAGCAGGCCTCCTTCCAGGTTTCTTCAGGAGCCCATTGAGAATCGGAAGGCCTGTCACAGGGAATGTTCTAGCATGAACTGCATGAACATCTGATTGACAGTTGAATGAAGTGATCTATTAGTGTGTATCTAACTCTAATATTCTATGACTAGCATTGATGGGAGAGGAGGAGGTAATAGAGGACTCTAGAAAATAATCTTTTTTTATAGTCATGAAGGTATGGTAGTAGTAACAATAATATGCGCCTCCCTTTCCATAATGTGGAGTCGTTGTTGGTGGGTGGCTGCACACCCAGGAGCTACATCTCCCAGACTCTCTCATATCTGGTTGTGATTGTGTGACTAGTTCTCACTCATGGAATATAAATGGAATAACTGTCTACTACTTACACACCTGGCCCGTAATATTGCCTTACCATAATTTTCCATGCGCTTTTCCTCTTCCAACTGGCTGGATAGAGAAGTGCCAGGGTGACCTTAAATACTATATATTGAGAGTAGTAGAGGACCCATTATTCAGGGTCTTATACCTCTTTTGGTGTAGTGTCTAATACGGTAGCCACTAGCCACATGTGGCTATTTAAATTAATTAAAACTCTAGTTCCTTGGTCACACTGGCCGCATTTCAAGTGCTCAGTAGCTACATGTGGCCGGTGGCTATCATATCAGGCAACACAGATATAGAACATTTCCATTATTGCAGAAAGTTCTACTGGATGTCTCTCCTCAGTTGTATTTGAGCTTTCATATATATTTGACACTGTTTTAACGATTAGCCTGCTCTTACTAAGACGCAGCTCAAAACAAGATTGACAGAGAGGGTTTGGTGAACCATAAAAGGCAAATATTTGCGGGGTGCCCACTGTGCATCAGGCACTGTTCGAGAGTCTGGGGCTACATCAGTGAACCCAGCAGACAAAATGCCCTGCCTTCAACCAGCTCATATAGTAGGTGGTATGACTTGCCTATAGATGTCTTAAGGTACAAATCCGGGCTTTTGTTGTCTTTGTAGCAGCAATATCATTCTCTTTCACTAGTTGCCCAAACCTCAAGTACATTCCAGGCAGCGGGGGTGCCAACCCGGTGGCCTGACTTTGGAGGTTCAGCAGATCCAACAAGTAATCGCTACGTAAGAGAAAGCCTGTCTCTGAGCACATGCACCCCAGCTTTCTGAGTCTGTTTGGGCTGCTATAACAACATACCACAGAGTCGGTAGTTTATAAACAGCAGAAATTTATTTCTCATAGTTCTGGAGGCTGGGAAGTCCAGTATCATGGAGCTGGCCGATTCAGTATCTGGTGAAATCTCTCTTCAGGGATGCGGACTGCCGACTTCTCGCTGTGTCCTTACGTGGCAGAACGGGCAAGGGATCTCTGTGGAGTTTGTTTATAGGATACTAATCCCATTCGTAAGGGTTCCATCCTCATGAGTTAAACACCTCCCAAAGGCCCCACCTACTAATACCATCATCTTTGGGGGTTAGGATTTCAACACGTGAATTTGGGGGGGACAAACACATTCAGACAATAGCTCCAACCTCATGGATGACCATGACCTTTCTAAAGCCCTGTACTGGGACTTCCAGAACGTGTATCTGAATGCAGTAGTCTGATTATATCTGCTGGTGACAGGTGCTTTAGTCCCCTTGGCCAAGGCAATGAAGACAAGAGAAGGATGAGGATTGCTTGAAAAGCCGATTAACGACCCAAGTAATGTTGAATTGTCCATTGTCCCTCTTAATGTGCCCTCACATCTTCTTACACTGTGTGGATTTCATACACAACATTCTCCACGTGTTCATTGTTCATCTTTCTTCCCCACTAGACAAGATGTCCTGAGGAGGAAGGGATTATGTCTGTCAGATCTACCATGGTATTCCTGGAGTCTGGTACATAGTATAATGCAATAAATATTTGTCCCTGTCATCATATATGGCAGATTGTGCGATGAATATATTTTGCTTTTTCATAATCTGGTGTAGCGATTTCTGATGTGTATCTCATCAACTACAGATTCCATGAAAGTCGATAGGTGTTCCGTGTTACCTGCATTTGAGTAACGCTGCTTGAAATAACTGTGTTTCATCACTGCAGGCCTTCTTCCACCATTAATATAGTAATACAGGGGCTTCCAGACTCTAGTGGGCGTCAGGCTCACCTGGAGGACTATTAAAACACAGATCACTGGACTCCACTCCCAGAGTTTCTGATACGGTAGGTATGGGGTGGGCCTGAAAATTTGCTTTTTTAACAAATTCCCAAGTGATGCCACTGTGCCTGGTCCAGTGACCACAGAGAGAACCCCTGTGGAGGTGTGTGTTTGACTCTCGGAGAAAAGATACCATTTTCACCATTTCCCAAATGTATTTAACTAAAGGTCTTCTTAAGTTAGATAGAGTTCTGTCTAACTTTAGGCTATGCTGACCTAGTTCATACTCAAGTGTCAATGAGTTATAAATTAATGCGTCCACGTTTAAAAGGGACGTCTGGGCAGAGAGCTATCTGAAGCACTAATAATATGTTGCTGCTGGTAGAACTTAGACATCATTCCAAAATAATAAGGACAAAATTTAGGGTAGAGTATAAAAAAAAACAGTCACCTACTCCTCCTAATTATAAAACGGTATTGAGCACAAACCATATTGCCTGGAGAAGAACTGTTTGTAACTCAAATCATTGACATTACTATTGTTTCAAGCAACGTTGATGCTTGGTATCTGCAGCTGTTCTAGTTTAAACACACATTGCGTGGCCCTGACAACATGCAGCTTTTTGCCTCTTGGACTCTCCTGTGATTTGAAGTGTTATTTGCTGAATTCCAAGTATTTGAAAGAACAGATGTGGACCTAAAGGAATAATCAACTCTTGCTGATATTATTCCAAAAGGCAATATATTTATATATACTTATATTTATATATTTTGCTGCATTATCATAAAGAACTGCATCTGGGTCTTGAGGTTTTGAGATGTCAGAGTGGCAGAAGTAGCTGTAGGATAACCCAGCGCTGTGTGCTGTTTTATGGAATATTAGGGATATTAACCCCTCAACTTAGCACTTGTTAATCTCTTAGACACTATAGATGATATACACAATATAGAAGACATATTTTTTTCCCTCATGGAGCTTACCATTTGGGAAGCTAAGACATACTCATGAAGTCATTAGAGCAGAGGTTTCTAAACTTATTTGCAAAGCAGCTTAAGCAAATAAGCAAACAATTGTTCAGATTCCCAAGGCCCATCCTAGACCTACTAAATCAGATATCAAGGGGGCCATATCAGAGAATATGTATTTTTAACAAGCTCCCTAGTTAATGCTGACGACCAGGCAGGGCTAGAAGCCATTGGATATCTTTAAAATTCTTGAATAAGAAAAGATGACCTGTTGTACCCTATTGTAATAAGTTCTTCTTAGTCCAGATAACATATTCTATGTTCATTCAATAATGTAGTCTGGACTATTCATCTTGTTCTTTTATTGGTTGATAGGACTGAAAAGTTGAAAAGCTGGGGAGAGCCGTTATTAGCGCAGCTACAGAGAGCTGCCTAGTCTAGAGATGGCAATCTACAAATAGCATGAGACAATGACTAAATTTTAAAAAATCAGGTACAATGGGGCCAGCCCAGTGGCTAGCAGTTAGGTTCGCGTGCTCTGATTCGGCGACTTGGGGTTCACAGGTTTGGATCCCGGGTGCAGACCTATGCAACGCTTGTCAAGCCATGCTGTGGCGGCGTCCCACATATAAAGTAGAGGAAGATGCGCACGGATGTTAGCCCAGGGCCAGTCTTCCTCAGCAAAAAAAGAGGAGGATAGGCAACAGATGTTAGCTCAGGGCTAATCTTCCTCACACACGCGCACACACACAAAATCGAGGCACAGTGACAGAGGAAGCCACTGGTGGTGTCACTCCACAAGAGTGGGCCAGGGTTGGTCACTTAAATATTTATCTAGAACTTACTATGTTCCAGGCACTGGGGATGTGATAGTAATGTGGCCCCTGCCTTCGTATGCCCTGTAGTCCAGGGGAGATACACTTAGGAAATAAGTTGTCATGGTCTTCTTTTTTGTGTTTAAAGAAAATTGTGATAAAATATATGTAACATAAAATTTACCATTCGAACCATTCCAAGTGTTCAATTTAATGACATTAAATAGATTCACATTGTTGTTCAACCATCATCACCATCCATCTCCAGAACTACTTCATCATCCCAAACTGAAACTCTAGTCCTGTATACAATAACTGTACAGCATCTCCCTATTTCTGTATAATAATTCCCTATTTCCCAGTCCTACTAGCCCCCAGCAACCGCCATTCTACTTTATGTCTCTATAAATTTGACTACTCTAGGAACCTCAGATAAGTGAAATCATACAGTATTTGCTCTTTTGTGACTGGCTTATTTCACTTAGCACAATGTCCTCAAGGGTCATCCATGTCACAGCACATATCAGAATTTTATTCCTTTTTAAGGCTGAATGATATTCCGGTTTGTGCATATACCACATTTTGTTTATTCATCCATCGATGGACATTTGACTCATCTCCACCTTTTGGATATTGCACATAATGTTGCTATGAAAATCGAATATTTGTGTACAAATATCTGTTTGAGTCCCTGCTTTCCAGCCTTTTGCGTACATCCCTAGACACGGAATTGCTGGATCATATGGTAATTCTATATTGTTTGAGGAAATGCACCCCGCTCCACGCTTCCCCCTGTTCATTCTTTCTTCTCCTGTCCCCAGTGAAGAAAAGCCCCAGTGCTGCATTTCAGCTTTCAGAATAAGAAATCAAGACAAGAGGTTTCAAGCCTGGAGTCAGGTGGCCTTTAATGCATCCCTCCAAATCACAGTTCCTCCATCCCTGGGACAATTTTCCGTAATCCTGTTGCCATGCCCCAGAGGAAAAGCTGCTGGTTTTAGAGAACTTGAACTCTGTTAAGGTTGAGCAAAGGCCTGGGGCGTAGGCACTGGGGAATTCTAATCTCAATTTTGCTCCATATTGTGCAGCAGCCCCAGGCAGGTCATTTAAGCTCCACAATTCCCCATACTTTCTGACTCACTGAGATGATTGTAATGACTTCCCTTTGGAGCTAGTGGTAAGGAATACATAATGATAAAGGATGTTTGCAAAGCCCTTTGTTGGATGTTCACTCAGCTGCAAAAGACTTGGACTTTCTTGCTCCCATATCTTTGTGTCCACGTCTAGAATTGTGGTCCCCAAGTGCATCACTCTCAGATGAATTTCTTACTGCTTCATAGGGATTGATCTAATCCTGAATGTTCATCTACAGTCCTTGCACTTAAACTTCTGGTCTGTGGATGGTTTTTTCTTCCAGATCTTTGGGAGAGAAGATGGAAAGGCACCTAGAAGAAAAGGGCTTAAGATTTCCTGCCATCTCTCATTTTCCCAGAATATTCTAAATTGAGTACAAATAGTATTAAGAATGTTGCTTCCATTCCCTTCAATTTACCTTGTGTAAGTGTGTGCGGTGTTGCTGTCCTCGTACGCTTTCTCTCGTTTTGTCCCACATCATCTTTGATGCAGAACTTCACACTTCTTTGCATTTGTCAGGGACATTCCAGTAACACAGAGCATTAGAGAGGAGTGTAAATTCTACTCAAGGTGGCATAGAGGAGCCAGAGCAAGGAGTATCTCCCATAGCAAAGACCTTGACATTTTCATCAGCTATGTCTTCTCTCCTAAGTCAATTCGTCCCCTCCAAATCACACAGGGGACTCCTCCCCTCCTCTGTCTTTCTCCCCTGGCGTATCCAGGTTCTCTTTTCTAATTTCCTCTCTCCTGATTTCATCTCTTTAATCTCAAATTCCCCCTCCTCCCCACTCCCCATATTGTGTAGAGTGGCTTGATTATTCTGGTTTCCACCTCAAAGAGCTTTTCCATCTGCACCCTCCCTCAGACAGCAGTGGTAGATTATATATTTTTTTTAATTTTACTTGTGTAAAAACGGGTTTTATGCAACAACTGAAATGATTTTTCGGTATTTAACAATTTTTAAAGCTATCCTCTATAATATCTTTAATATCTTTGTCACTTCCTTTCTTGGGAAGGAATACACAGTGGTAGACAAATTTAAGATGTCCTCCAAGATCCTCACCCTCTGATATACATGCTTTATATAATTTCCTCCCTTTTGAGGAGGGTGAAACTTGTAAATACGATGAGATATCACCCCTGTGATTATGTTATATTACGTTACATGATCTAAGGGATTTTGCAAATGTAATTCAGGTTACTAATCAGTTGGCTCTGAGTTAATCAAAAGGGAGATAATCTGGGAGGGCCTGACCTAATCACACAAGCCCTTTAAATTCAGGTGTAGAGGTCAGAGACTGAGGGAGTCAGAGAGTGGAAGTGTCAAAGGGATATGGAGGGGACCACGTGGCAAAGAGCTGAGGTAGCTTCTAGGGCCTGAGTGTAGCCCTCAGTCCTCAGCCCACGAGAAAACAGGCACCTCAGCCCCACAGTTGCCAAGTGCTCAATTCTGCCCGCAGCACCTTGAGCTTGAAAATGGATCTGAGTTCCAGAAAGGGAAGCAGCACAGCTGAAACTTTGATTTCAGCCTTATGAGACCCTGGGCAGCGAACTCAATTCTGTGGCTGGATTTCTGACCTACAGAAACCGTGAGATAATAAATGAGTGTTGATTTAAGCCATGGAACTTGTGGTAATTCACTAGACAGCAATAGAAAAGGACTGTGTGCACTTCATTCTGGGCTTGTTTTCCTTTCATTGTGCAAGTTAGAATATTCTTGCTTTTTGGAAGCGATGGTGCTGGTAGAGGATAGGTTTTTCTATTTGTACTAAAATGTTCTTACTTTATTTTGGCAAAATAAAAAGTTTACAAATCCATGTCAACTCTCTCCTGCCTTATATGGTTTGTTTGGGAATTTTAGTAAACAATGAAATCTCCAAGTCTAGAAATCACAGATTGAAAATGTCCTGGCTCCCCTTCAGTCATCTAAATTTTATCCCTTTCCAAAGAGGAAAATTCACATCAAGTCAACTTCTTCATAAAAGTTCCCAGGTATTTCCTCTCCCTGAGAAATCGCCTTCCTCTTAACAGTGAGTTCTCAGAAATCGGGACTGAGTAATAACTTCCGTTTCGTTGTCAAGGTGGTTTTGAATCCTGTGTAGTTCAGTGTTCTCCACTTTTTATCTTGCCTCCCCAGCTTGAGGCCTGGAGGCAGGACCATGATTTCCAGCCCCCGTGTCCCCCACTGAGCCTAGCCCAGTGCCTGATGCACAGCAGGTGCTCCCACATGCTCTTGGACTGATTGATTTTACAAGTCAAGGACCAACACTCCCTACTAAATAAAGTCGATCAACTCACCTTTTGATTCTTTATCCACTCTTATGTTTAGATAGCACCTGCTGTATTAGGCCTGTCTTTGCTTAAAAAAAAAAAGAAAGAAAAGAAAACCTCTGGGCATAAATCCCTTTCAGAGAGAGAAATAATTTGAGCAGTAGCTGGTCCGTGGCATTAAAGATTGAACGACTGTAATGTGTTCAGACCATGGTTGGCTTGTTAGGAGTTCTGTGTAGGGCAAGAAATAACATAAGACCCAGAGACCTTGGAGACAGCAGGGAAGAAGATTGTCGGGGGTGTCCTTCCTTGAGGCATCCTGTTACAATTCCTGTGCTGTTAGCACAGACACCCTTCAGTGGCTTCTCATTAGCCACAGGAAAACATCCAACATCTCATGGCACACCAGGGTCTCGGCTCTTCCAGCCTCATCCCTGATGCTGTCCCTGTGCAGGCTTCCGATTCCGTTTTACTCACCTACTCGCAGCTCCATGGTTTTCCTCCCCTCCAAATTTGGTGCGCACAGTTGCCTGTTCTGGAGTGAACTTTCTTGCAGCATCTTCCCCAATCCCACTCATCCAATGATGTCTACATTTATCCCTCAAGATGCCATTCAAGTATCACCTCCACACATCCTTCCCTGACCTCCCCAGGCAGTGGACTTTTTGCAAACCTCGAATATTTTCCTCGTGTGAGCACTTAATATGAGTTATCTCACATAATGCTCACAGCAGCCCGATGAGGTGGACATTATCCCTATTTTTACAGAGAATGAAGCCAAGGCTTAAGGAGGTTACCTGCTCAAGTTTTTAAGGCTACTAAGCCTGGGACTGTTTTAATCCAAAGATCGTGCTTATAATATCAAGGCCCTTCTCTTAATTTCCAAGCTACCTGGGCCCCCACAGCTCCTTCTGCATGGGCTCTGGGGGAGCTCTCATTCCTTCCAGACAGTCACTGCTTATTCGTGTCTGTCTCCCTCAGTGGTCTGTGAGCCTCAACGAGGGTGGGATCGTGTTCTCTTCATCTTAAAGCACATCCCCAGCACCTCATAAAACATTGGACACACCTGACCTTAATAAATGAGCAATTAAAAAATAGCAAAAGGGGGCTGGCCCAGTGGCATAGTGGTTAAGTTCGTGCATTCTGCTTCGGAGGATGAGATCGTGGGGTCTGATCCCAGGTGTGGACCTACACACCCCTTATCAAGCCATGCTGTGCCAGGCATCCCACATGTAAAGTAGAGGAAGATGGGCACAGATGTTAGCCCAGGGCCAATCTTCCTCAGCAAAAAGAGGAGGGTTGGCAACAGGTGTTAGCTCAGGGCTAATCTTCCTCACCAGAAAAAACAAATAGCAAAAGGAAACAGAGATGGAAGGAAAGAAACATCTAAGGGAAATTCTAATCTACTCAGAGTTAAATTTTCTCTGGTAAGGCCAATAATGGCCTCATTAGGAAGGCCTTGGCTTCAGCTTTTGTTTCCTTGAAGGGAAAAGGAGAACTACAAGAAAAAAAACCCCACAGAGAGTGGGGGAAATAAAGCATAGAGGAAAGCAAGTCCATTTCTTTCTCAGTCATATGGGTTTTATTTTATCATCGATGTTTAATTTTGCTTATTTAATAAATATTGGATGAAGTCTGCTGTATGCCATTGTGGGATGTTCAGAGGAATTCTACTCCCAAAGCTCATTTTCACAAACTTTCTGCCTTATGGCATCGTATATAACACGTGTGGAGGAGAAAGATCGTTTCCTCGAAGCAGAGTATGATGGCATTTAATACATGGTTTGGGGAATATAAATGTCTGCCTCAGGGATGGTGATGTAGGGAAAGAGGAGCTGTGTGAGGTAACATTTACACACTCACTTTATGTTACCATTGAATATGTAATTTGAGATTATAAAATCATGCCACCACCCAATAAAGTTCATCACTGCCCCCTTAACCCTTTTATCCTTTCATCTTTAAGCATGGAGCTTTACTGAGGATTTAAGCATTTTACAAGAGGTAAGAGGCATCCAGTGAAAACAAAGTGATGTAGCCGTTCCTGTACTCTCTGAACTTGTACCTATTGGACTTATAATAGAAGCAACCCTAGAAGCTTCGTTTTACCTCATCAGCTTTCTGAGCAGGAGTCCCGTTGGTTTTCATTTGCACGGCACCCTCTGTCCTGTGCCAGCTTCCTCTTGGTTCCCCTTCTTCCTCCGTCATCACCTGTACATCCTCAAAGCAGCCCTCTATCTTTTGTCAGTCTCTTCTTTTAAATTGCAAAGGAAGTTGTGCACCTTCCTTTCCAAGGCCAAGACCTCTCTGTCTAGGGAAGAAGTACAGCGTGAAAATTGAGAGCAACAGGGTCAAGTTGACTTGGAAACAGTGATTTTAGGCAAGTCCCTGTGCTTCTCTAAATCTCAGTTTCCACATGTGTAGAAAAGAGATAATGGCTTCTCTGATGCATAGTCACTCCCCAATGAATGGAGCTTGTATTCTCTTGACAGTAGAAAGACAAACACTAAGCAGTACCATAATAAAAAATATCTAAAAATATGCTTGATTCTTTTGTCCTTTAGAAAGAAATGAACTTTCTTTGACTCTGACTCTGTGTCCATACTTACTTTCTCCCTTCACTTGGGCTATGTTGCAAGAAGGAGAGAAACCTTACTCTCTGTCTCCGTTGCCTCATCACCCATTCATTTACCCTTTACTGCATTACAAACCCCCTTCTCCCTGCCTCTGTCTTTTGAAATCATTCTCTTGAGGGTGACCAATGACCTAAAATCCAAATCCAATACATTTTGTTCATGGTTTTTCCTTCTTGATGTCTCTGTAGTATTTTATACCGCAACAAATTCCTGTTTTGAAAAACTATGAACATTTTTCTCGATGTTCTGTCCAAGTGAAGGCCTCTTCCCTATCTTTATTAAAGATAACACACTTCTGGTCTCCCAAGCTTCAGACCATAGCATAGACTTTCAGTTACCCACAGCTTTTCTTTTTTCACTCCCAACCAACCAATAGGCCCCGTTAAGACTTCATCTGCAGTGTTTTCCCCCCTCCCCCTCCCTGTGCCCCTCTCCCTTTCTCCTGCCCTCCCCGTTCTGTCCACTCTGCAGACAGATTGTGTTGACTCTATGCCTGGCCCCTTAATAGTTTTATGGCTTTTGACAAACTACTTGTCTGAGCTTTGGTTTCCTCATCTGTAATAGGAATAATAATAATAATAATTTCTACCACCAAGAGTTATTGTGAAGACAAAATAAGATAATAGATAGTCCTATCTATTCATGAACTAAATAGTTGATACATGTTAGCTATTATCTCCCCACACCACTCCAACCCCCTAGTTAGGTTCTTTTTATAGGAACAAGAGATAATCACCTCATTTTTAATCCTAATATTATGCCTTCCTCCAGTTCCCCGCATCTAATACTCCAGACCCCATGCACAAATACTTAGATCAGTTTTACTATTATGCAGTTGTGAAGATTTAGGAAATAATATGATATTACAAGAGTATAGGCTTTGGGTTGGCTGACCTTAGCTTGAATCCCTATTCCACTGCTTATTAGCTGGATAACCTTGGTCTAGCTTCCGAATCTCTCTGAGTTTCAATTGCCTCAATTTGAAGATCAAAATAGTCATAGATACCATGCAGAGCTGGGGTAGGAATTAAAACTATCAAGCTCCTATCATAGTGCCTAGTACAGAGTTCACATTCAGTAAATGATAACATTTGACATTATATCAGCTCCCTGCTCTATTTAACCCAAAGAATGAACTCCTAAAAGCTTTGATGGACAGTCAAGCTCATCCGCAGTTCAGCCTCAACCTCTCCTTCCATCTACCATTGCTGTCTTGCTTCCTAATATCCCTTACAGGAGCTGCTTCACCCATGTGAGGGGCTTCATTTTTCTCAGCCTCTGTCCAACTATTTTTCCAACTCCTTTCTCGAATCCCAATACCCTCTTCCTCTCCCTTTACCAAACCCTGTTGTTCTCCCAGGACTAGATCAAGTCTAACTTCCTGTAAATGAAAACATACAAAGGATTTTAAGATTGTTACTGATCTAGACCTTACTATGCCAGTCTGTAATTGGAACTCATAAATACATCACATTAGCAAATGATTTTAGAGTCTTTGACATTATTTTAAAATGGTATTGTTTATATACATATATTTTTTTCTTGATGGCTTTCTCTTTGTTACTTGTGTTTCTTTTATAATGCTGAGATGGATCTTGAGCAGTTACACACTAAAAGCTCAATAAACTCTTGTTGGTGACTTTCTAGATTGATTTTCATGGAATTTGCAGCTTATGCACCATCTGATCCTTAGGTCACACCATTTATTTCTTGGCCCCTGCACAGAACCTTTTTCTCCAAGAGGTTCCATCTGCTTTGCAGAAATGAGCTCATGAGCCATTTCCTTCCCCACCCTCCTTGTAAACTGCAAAAGCAGGCAGGCAGCCCCTCTGGGGTAAGTGAAAGTAGGTCTCGGATAGAGCACTGGGGAGGTGAAAGTAGGCTCAAGTTTGTCAAATACTGGTTTGGATTATTATCCCCCAAGGCATGTTGAGAAATTAAGCAAGAAGAGCTCTGTTGAGTGGAGAGAACAAGGTGCTTTGGAGCCAGATGTGACTGGGTTCAGATCCTGGCTCTGCCTGTTGTGGGCTTTGAGACCTATGGCCATCAGATAACCTCTCTGAATCTTTGGTTCTCAGTCCCTAAAGTGAGGATAACAATATCTGCCCACCAGGACTATTGTAGGATTAGAGGGGTTGTATAAAAAGCCCCTAACACAGTTGCTGGCACAGAGTAGGCGTTTAATACCATTATTCTTCAGTCTCAGAGGTGTTCGAATGCCTCCCAAAGAGGTCTCTGTAGAAATTATTAACGTCTATACCACAAACTTTGCAAAAACTTCTTGTCCATGCTCAGGCCTGTTGTAAAATCATTTTTTAAAAGTTGATTATTTCACTACTCTTGCTTAACAGGAGGAAAACTTGGTAAAATACACCTGTGAATTAGGGCTGTTTTTGTTGTTTCCGATCTGACAGCCAGAAAGAAAAGTCTGAAAATTACCTTTCTTCCTTTACTTTGAATTTTTGAGAACTGATCAATTTTTATGTTCCCTAAAGAGGAGAAGTCAATAAAGCAGTCTGGAATTTGGCTAATATTTTTCAGTCATGCCTTCAGGGGTGGACCTTGGTGGAATGTTTGTTTCACCTTTGTGTTTTGTATTTGCCCTTTGGAAGTGACTTAGGGAAATGGAATGTTGAAAAGTGGGACTGGATAGGGGTCAGGGTAGCACCCAACGTAGCCACATCCTACCTGGCTGAGATGACACACTGGGTCGAGGTCTTCAGTTTCCTCATCATTTCCACTGGGAATCATTAGCATGACCCTCAGTTGACTAAACTTACAAGAATTTCTTAAGTACAAAATTAGTCCACGTATATAAAAGTGCGTGTTAAAACTGTAGTTCTATATGAATACAAACAATATAATAGCTGTTTTTTTTCTACTCATGTTAATAAATTGGAAAATAGCAATGTAAGAGAAATAGCAACAAAGCGTAGATATTTTTTGAGGATATTCTTTGTGCCTTATGACTTAAATAATTTGAACCTCAAAGAATCCTGTGGATTAGGTTCTATTCTTATTTTTCCTTCTACTGGCGAGGAAAGGGAGGTACAGAAATACTAAGTTACTTTTGACTGAAGTCTCATATGTTATAGGCAGAGGTGCCAGTATTCAAATGTGGGCAGTCTGTCTCCAGAGTCCATGAGCATAATGACTGTACAGAGAAATTCCACATTCCCATATTTACTCATTCCTTACTGTAGCAAATATTTCTTAATCACCTATTATGTGCCAGGCAGTGCAAGTCCTGGGGGATGCTAGAGTGAAGCAGACAGGCTTGCTTCTTGCTCTCGTGGAGTTCAAAGCCTGGTGGGGTAGGTGGGTAAACATGTGAATGAGGAAATAAAATAATTGCACATTGTGATAGATGCTGTAAGTAAAACCAGCAGTTGCCAAGATGAAGAATAAAGGGTGGGGGGAGACCTCTATTTGAATTGGATGATTAAGGAAGGCTTCTTGGAAGGGGTGACATTTAAGCTAAGATCCAAGAGATGAGAAGCGGGTAGCCTAACATACCTGTGACACCTCAGTTTAACTCTTATATAGGGACACAGAGCACAGAAAAGACCAACCCTAACACATTACTTTAGACTACGAAGCCATTTCACCCCTTAAACCCAGCAAGGTGGACAGAGCATCTCACAGTGGGGTGGAGGTGGAGTGTCCTTTCTCACAGTTGAAACCTTGAATTTCTTATGGCAGCTACTCAGTCACATCACTAGCATTTACCTAGTTCTTGAGCCTTCCCAGAATGTAAGACAAACGTTGTCTTTGCTGGCCAGGGCATTCAAAATGGATTGCTTACGGGTTAGCCTCCTAGGACTGAGGCTAGAAAGTTGGAGAAAGAAAGCCTTTTTAATAGAAATAAGTACCTTAGCAAAGAGCTTGGAACTTAGAAATGGAGGACACAGCACTTAGACTTTGAAGATGGGAGTCACATGGGCTGCTTTCCTTAATATGGCGCTACATGAGAGATAAAATCAACTCATTTGAATTTAGGTAATGCAACATTTCCGAGCTTTGAGAAAGGCTGAATTTCGAAATTTGCAACTGATTTCCTTGGTAAGAGTATAATGTGGTGTTCTGGCAACCCCTTTCTCTTCTCCCAGAATTTCTGGGAGAATATTTAAAATACTTGAAGTGATATTTAGTGTTAAACTATCCCCAAACACTCAAGGGAAAACCCATTATCAAATGGTTCCACAAATATTTTATTAGTTTTCTAAAGCAAATTTGAGATTTCTACCAAGCAGCCCTTTTAGATAATTCATTGATTCCTTGATTCTTGAAATTTATAAACTCAACCTATAAAAATAATTTAAAATGTCCATCAGTAGGGTATCAGTTAAGTTATAAAAATTCTGTACAATTTAATAATATGTATCTTTTAAGAAGAATGAGGCAGATAGATAAAATTATTATGAAAGCATATTCTTGATATAGCATTGACAGGTAATAAAAGTTATACAGGAGGGGTTGGCATACTTTTTCTGTAAGGACCACATAGTAAATATGTTTGTTAGGCTTTACAAGCCTTATGGTTTCTGTCACAACTCCTCGTCTCCGCTGTGTTAATATGAAACCAGCCGTAGATAATACATCAACAAATGAGCATGACAGTATTCCAACACGACTTTTATTTACAAAGACAAATAGTGGGCCCACAGGCTTTAGTTTGCAGACCCTTTTTATAAACTATGTAGAGTGTGAAATAATTTGCTATTAAGCCACAATTAAATAATTGGAAGGATGTATACCATATTGTTTAATGTTGATTATATTTTCGGAATGGAACAATGGAGTGATTTTACCAGCATTTGATATCTTATAATAAGCAATCATTGCTTTTATAATCAGCAAAAACCATGAAGATACTTCCATTTTGAAGAAAAAAATCAGACTTTGCACTAATTCTAGGTGGCTCAGTCCAAACAAGTAATGTTTTACTATGCCTTTTAGAGCAGTTGCTGGTGTTTTGTTCTTTGGAGGCAGCAACCAGAAGTATAGAATTAAACTAATTAAATTTACGGAAGGACGGAGTGTAATTACCCCCAGTCGTGAGCAAGTTTTCAGTCTTAAAGAGTATCTAGATATAAAGGAAAGGTCTACTTTTAGTTATACTCTGATCTCATATTCTAGAAGAAGATCAAACTTGATTCAAACCCTTAGGGAATGCAAATTTTTAAAAATAATAAAACCTCAGGACTGTAACTGATCTGGTATTTCTCTGCAGTTTGCATTATCAGAGCATTTTCCTTCTTTTGCGTGAAATTCTGCTAGATTAGAAGATAGCCTTACTTTTTTTTGTCACATGGCATTAGCAAACACAACTGAATGGAGAAAGCAGCTTGTCTAAAAGTCTCGTTTGCCTGATAACAACGTTGAAGAGGGAATTTGAGCAGACAGCGGTTGGAAATGACTGACTCTAGAGGTCTCTTGTGATCCGAGGTTCTCTGATTTCAAGATTCAACTGTTCATCAGACTGAGTACTTTGTAAGGTTCAGATCCTTGACTGGTCTTGAGATGAAATGAACAGACATAATTCGCATTTGCGATTCATTGTCCAGGTCCAGTTGACTGAACAAGAAAATTAAGATGTAGCCCAGGATAGAGTTTATATTAATGAAAATGGAAGCAGAAACTCAACTCATAGGTAATGAATGACCTGCCCTCTGTTTGATTCCAGAATATCAGGCCAAACATTTCCCACCTCGTAATGTTTCTGTAGCAGTGAAGTCTGCATTCCGTGGTTTTCCAAAAGCACTTAAATGAAGCAAACCTATGGTTTCTAATTTACTCCTAATTATAGAAAAGGCTTTTTAAAACTTTCAACTAAAATAGGCTTTGTATTTTCAAATACAGAATCATGGGTTGGAAAATATATAGTTAGTGAATATATCTCTAATGATTCATCAAGTTGCTAGAAAAAATTAATTAAACCATTTTCCTATTTTAGGGAAATTATAATTATTCCATTGTCTCTTCGTAATTATAATAACCTCTCCAATAAACATCACTGGGCATATAAGCTTTTCCTCTATTTAACTACCCTGGAAAAATATCTAGGAGGGGGATAAAGTGCTTTAGCATCTAAATTTGCTTGTTCATTCACAAACATTTAATAAGGGCCCCTCAATATGACAAGTCCTGCGCTATATGCTGGGAATATATGAGTTACTAACTTGCTCTGTGATCTTGGGCAAACTCCTTCATGTCTCTGGTCTCCCTTGTCCTGTTGATCTCATTAGAAAATCATTTACAGAAAGTTCTCAACCTCAGCGGAATCCTAGGAATCCATATTGTCAAGTTGCTTTCCAAAAGTTTTCGGCAAATTTGTGATGCCATCTGCAGTCTTAGAGTGCACTAATGACATCACAACCTTACCAGCAAGGACTTTGTGTGCTTTTACAATTATAGTCATTTAAATGAGTGAAAAATGGCGCTTGATTGTTTTATATTTTTTCTTTTTATATTATTAGTGAGTTTGAAGAATGCACAATTTTGGCTCTAAGTCAAATGCAGTTTCAATTCCATATCATGTTCTTAGATTTTCCTTGCTAAGAAAATTATTTTGTAGTGGCAGGAAGTAGAAGAAAGGGCAGGAGAGAACAATGCTTTTTTAAAAAACTCATTTTAGAGGAGAAAACTATTTGAGAGAACTGTTTCCAGAACACATTGCACATTGATAATGCAGCGATGCTTCAAATGTTTCAACTGAATTACTTCACCTCATTCCCCAAGGAAAATCCTCCATTTCTGTTTACCTTGTTCCAAATGCCACATTTATTTCCATCCCTATTTCACTTTTGAAGATAATATCCCAAGCAACAAGGCAGTAACATACCTATCTAGACATTAATAAATTATCATGAACACTTCAAAATGCAAAACACTATATAAATACTTTGGGATAATGATGATGACAATTCGTCACAGGGAAATGGAGAAAGCAAATGAATTATTTGAGGTTTGCTTACTGTTTGCAAGCAATTATCAGAGAATGGCTTGGATGCTGTCTTAGTCTGCTTGGGCTGCCATAACAAAATACCACCAACTGGGTGACTTAAAGAACAGAGATTTATTTTCTCATAGTTCTGGAGCCTGGAAGTCCAAGATCAAGGTCTAGCAGGGTTCAGTTTCTGGTGAGAACTCTCTTCCTTGCAGATGGCTGCCTTCTCACTGTATCCTCACATGACGGGGAAGGGGCAGAGAGCCCTGGAATTTCTTTCTCTTTTTCACAAGGGCACCAGTTCTATAGGATCAGAGCTCCATACTTATGACCTCGTTTAACCTTAATGACCTCCTTAAATGCCCTGGCTCCAAAACAATCACGTGATGGGGGTTAGGGCTTGAGTATATGAATTTGGAGTGGACACAATTCAGTTCATGGTAGTGTATACACAGAAATTGAACTGTTGCTGGTCTAGACCTCAGTTGTCAATTTCACAATATGCTTTTTTGCCCTCACCCATTGTCACAGTTGGTCCACAAGCATCAGAAGTGCTTCTAGTCTTCTCCCCTCTGAGAAGCATGGAATGGATGGAAAAGTTCAAGACAGGGGTTGGGTGACTTATGTCCATTGACTTGTCAACATAAAAGGCAGTTATCAAAGTCAAATAAGATTGTAGACTCATAGATCTTGGAAATCACCCAGACCAAACCTTAAACCCAGGTTTTGAGATGGAGAAACTGAGGTTCAAAAAGATGAAAAGCCTTGTCATAGGGCATTCTGATCATCAATTATCCGTATGATCCTGGAGGTCTTCTAACACCCATCACAGTGCTCTGTGTGGTAATGGAAATGATTGTGCTTTCAAATGAAAGGTGGTACAGAAATGAGTTCCAACTTCATGGGATAATTCGACATAAGTTGGATACTTGTGGTTGCAAAAAACATAAATTGACTCTGATCCTAATCAAAAGGATATTGGGGCTCACAGAATCAGTGACGGGGGAGGACTCGGTTTGGTGACTAGACAGGGTCCTAGGTGACTCCAATAGCCACCGATTGGGAAGTACCCTCAGCATCATTTACAGGACGCCATCCCTGCTGCTGGAGGCACAGCCTCCACCACCGCCACCTGGAGTGAATTCAAACCACTACTTTGTCTTTGAGGGACCTGGTAGGATGTTAGAGTACCAGGAAGGAGATTTCCAATCATCCCACTCCAGACCATGCACTTATGCCTTTCCTGCCTGGGACAGAAAAGGAAGATCTGGTCCCTGAATTTTCCATAAGGGAGCATGGGCCCTATCTCTACATATAAATGGGAAATATCCCCAAATAGAAAGTGGTTAGGTGCAGGATAACCAAAAAACAAAACAAAGCAAAAACTAACATCTGCTACGGTCTCCAGCCTAACAGCTTCTAAAGTGGTTTGTGCCGAGGTAGATTCATTTCAAGTAAAAGTTTCATGTTTCAGCTTTCCCTCGAGCCCTCTGGTCTACTGCTAGACTAGTGTACATTTGACATTACCATTTATTTTCCTATTCTGTTCCCATTCAGAATGAAATCTAGTATTGAATTTTCTTCTTTTATATATGTTGATTTCAGCATTCTGTTCCCATTGGGTTCTAGAGTTGCATAGTAACTTGGGTGCTTCAGAATGGAAATAGACTTTATTAACTTACTTTGTTAGTATGTCAACGAACAAGAGGCATAAACTACAAAAGAAGCAAAAAGTTTATTTGGGGGTCTCAAGAATTGCAATTCAAGAGACACAGATTCGAGTAGAAACTCAAATGTGCTCCAGGAAGACAAAGGAGACAGGGGTTTATAAAGGCAAAAAGAGAGAAATTACATAGATTGTTTTGTAAGATTTGTGATTGGTGCTGGCAACAGCTGTTACTTCTTGGCTATACGTGATTGGTTGCTAAGGCCTTCTCTAAGGCAGAAAGTTCTTATCAATGGGAGTAAGCATATTTCTTGAGATTCTTGAGAGAAGATCAGGATGACAGTAGCAAAGCACAGTTCAAAGGTTACCTTCCATCTGGGCAGAGATGTGCATAAGTCCCACTTCTCTAATGGCCTCCTAGCTCCATTTTAGAAGACTTGACATACATTATTCCATTTTTGTTATCATTGTCTACACTCACTATGATTAAGAGGCATATCTCAGTGTGCTCTTGGGAGTGTTTTTGCAACCACCTACAGAATTCAAGCATATTTCTCATTCATGATATGGCTATCAAGAAATTATTACGCATCTGGTATTTGATCACATAGGTTCACTCTTTTACTTGTGGATTTGACTAAAACAGAAGTAACAATATCAATTACCTGTCCATAAAACAGCAAGAGATGTATTTATCTTAACCGAAAGAATGAGAGCTTGTTGACAGCGATATTATGCTCCTAGATCATGTGTCTGCGGAGAATTCTCAGTATCCTACCTTTTGCTGTACAGCCCATGGCCATCATCTGTCCCCCAGAGCATAGCCACAAAAGAAAGTTCAGGAACTGATGTTCTGTTGGTGAGAAAACATAGGGATCTTTATTTAGTCCCTGACACCAGTACCTCCATTACTTTCTCTTTTAGGATCAGATTTATAGTTTTTGCACCTAGCTGATATTCATGGATCAGTCTAAGAATGTGATAAAATTGTCCCTCTAGTCACCGACAAGCAATACGGGCGAGATGGTGGTGGGTCAGCAACTGGCTGGTCCTTGAGGAGCAAGGAGAGGTTGGAACTGGTAGCTATCATTTGCCAACATTTATTGGTTTCACAAGCAGACAAGAGAAAAACAGGAAGGTCTTGATTTATGCCTTTACTGAAACATTTCTTAAACAATCTTTCTGGATTAAGACCTAGGCCCATTTCCACGGTTACACAGCAGAGTGGCCTTTCCATTTCCAAACTGGTAGTTGCGAAGGTGAGTGTGTGTCTGTGTGAGTGCACACTAAGCATTGAGAACAAACTTGTGTACTAATACAATGGGCTGTTATTCCTTATCCTTGACTAGGGTAACTCCATGCCAACAGATGACAGAATTCTTAGTTCTGTGAAGACAGTAGGACTCTTGTGGCATGGCTCTGTCCCCATCCTCTCCATCTCCATCTCTCTCCTCTCAAACACTTGAATACAATTCATTGGCCCTGGTGTATCTTGCCTTGGGTTTGTCAGCCTCTTCTCATGGTAACATTGCACACATATTTACTCAGACTTTGCCCTCAGCATTACAATCTTTTTTTCTTCACAACACCCAAGTCTTCCTTCTTTAAGTATTTCTTACATCCTAGTTCAGTTTGAGTCCAGAGCACTGATGGACCTATCATTATGATGTGGATGGAGTCAGATTAAAAATGTCCAATTAATTTCTACCATGTGATTTTACATATGGGAATGTTTAGTATATCATAAATGCAAGAGAAGCTATTTCAAAGGTGAAGCACATACATGTGAAACGTGAGGAAAGTACCAAAGGAAATTTATTCTTGGGGCTTTTTACTAAACCCAGACCATTAGAAGCTTAGAGAATATTGGAAGAATGCTCTATAATGTGCCAGATAACTCAGGTTAACTAATTTTGTGTGAATTTCACAGGGCTGAGAATTTCTTTGCCTGATATGTCTATACAATTTACATAAAAATCTCCTTCAACTGAAGCCAGGTTCTAATTTCAATTTCTACCTTACAAAGAAACTTATTCTGTCTCTTCTCAACATGCTGGGGCAACTGTGTTCAGGTTTTTTCTGAGATAAGAGATCCACGAGGTATTTCCATCATGGCTTTCTAAAGAGATTCTTTGCTGTGTAATTGCCAAGACAATTAGCTGCAAATTACAGTTACCATCTCTTAGCAGTGAAAGCTCCTTCCCACTGTAAGAATTATGTCACTCCTCAGTAGTGTTGACAAGATGAAGAGCCATTTTGGATGTGATGATTCTGAAGTGGCTATCTATTGGTGATCCATGCTTCAAAGTGGTTATGATTTAGTTCTAGTCAACTGACATTTATGGCTTTTGGATCTACACTGGGACTTTCAATTCAGCTCAGTCCGGTGTCTTCAAACAAGCATCTGTTATGTTTGTTTCCCGATGTCTTTCTTTCAAACCTGCTCTTTTCCCCTAAATCAAATACTTACTTCAGCAGAGCCTCAAAACAAAAACAAAAGATTCCAAATGGTCCCAGTGGAACGCTTTACAGAAAACTGTTATAAAAAGGCACAAAGAAAGGAACGGAGGGGTTTCGAATGGAAATGGCCCAATTTTTCTCATGCCCTCCAAACCTTCATAAAGAAGGTAATAACGCAGTCTAGATTACATAGTATATTCAGGGGTTTTCTACTAGATTGGCTCAGCGAAAGCATTGTACTAATCAGGTTGCAGAACTTTTGGCGATACAGTGGAGAAAGCAACACCTTGACAGCATGAATTTACATTCCGGCTCTGATACTACAAACTCTATGACCTTGGATGACTTGCTGATCTCATATGAGCATTGGTTTCTTTCAGTGTAATTCAGGGACACTGCTGTTAGATAAAGAAACTTTTTCATCCACACGCAAATATTTATTGATCCTCTACTATGTGCTAGGCAGTGCATAAATCATTGAGGATTCAGGTGAAAAAAACAAAACAACAAAAATCAGGCTATATCCTTGACCTTATGAAGCTTTGTTCCAACAAGGCTGAACTGCAATTAACATGATTATTGCATCCCAGATGTTTGCAGAGGCAAACTGCCCTTTGAGATTTAAATTAAGCAAACCTAAACCTCCTATTATGTGCCCACTGAGTAATTCAGCCTCCCTCTTGGTGTCTTCAGGAATTGTGGAGGAAAGAGATTTACCTTTATTTTTTGCACTTCTGGCTCCGAATTCTTGCTTCCACTATATTAGTGCAGTTTATGGATCTTCTCACTGATAAACCCATACCATCCCTATTCTGTACACTCAACACATTGCAAACCATCAGTCCCCAAAGTCTTGCCAACATGAGGCCATCCTAAATCATACCTAACAGAAAACTCTTCGGTGTGATTTAGGATGACAGAAATAGCTTCTATCACAAACGACTTAAAATTTAAATATTTTCTTGTGAGAAGTCCTTTGGCTGTAGTCCCACCAGAAATTTCTAACTGGAAATTTCTCTGCAGGGTCTGCCTTCTCCCTTACTGATAAGCCCCTCTCTCCTCAGCCCAAGGTCTTGAGGCCTCAGCTGCCAACCCACAGCAGTCTACTGAGCATTGTATCATGTAGATATCCATCTTGTTTTGAGCAACTCTGGTACTTGTTAAAGTAACATTTTCTCCCTCCCCATTATATTGTTATTGGTATCTGGCACTACAAACAACTGAGTTTTCTTTGTTTTATTCCAAAACCACTGAGAACTTTCTTCACAACAGCCAATGAACTTGACGAACATGGGTCAGCAGGACTGTCCCTGTGACAAAAGAAACTCAGCCACATTTGTGATTTTATAGTTTCATGTCATCATCTTCCTATTTGTACAATAGCCTCTTGAGTGGAGATGTATGAAGGGCATAACTTGAGAGGGGAGAGTGGGTGACCGCATGAGCAGACAGGTCACATTTCAATAGCCATAGAGTTTGAATCACTGAAATGGCCCTTAAGTGAATGAGAGCCTTTAGTAGTACTTGAGGTTCTCAGCTGTGGCCTGAAAAGGCCCATTATGAAATCACAGATGCTACTTATAAACCCCGGGAAATTCCTTCACTGACTCCTTATTGCCTTTGGAAAGTTTTCTGATTAGGCTCCGGTTTCAGGATAAATCCTAATACCCAATGAGCAGGACTTTACCAGGCCCAGCACTTGGGATAAATGTGAAATGACAGCGTGTGCCCTCCGGAAATTACAGAGATAAGTCCAGCCTCGTATTATGCTGGGCCAGTGAGTCCATGAAGTGCTTTTGGAAACACACACCTTCCACCCACCAGCTCAAAGTGTTTTATCAGCACTTCACTAATGTGGTTTCCGATGAAGGTCAGAAAGTTAAACTTATCACCCAGTAGCTGGGGTTGATAGTTCATATCTTGATCTTATCACTGGGCCTCTTTTTCCCATTCCAATTGCTTTTTGAGGACTTAGAGCTGCTCACTCGGGGGAACTGTTTGCAGTGAACAGGAGCTTAAGTAAAAATAAAAATCAAGCTGTGTGAGGCAGAAACACAATGTCCAAAACAATATCGCAGTTTGCTCCCCAAATGTGGAATCTGACCCATCCAATTCTGTCAGAAGGATATGACCCAATAACAACGTCACTATTTTTTCTTCTGTCTTGGTTTCTCTTTCTCAGACATCAAAGTAAAGCCTGTTTTCAAACAAGCATCTGTCAAAGGGATCCTCCTTTGCTTTTCCCACCTTCCATTCAAAGATAATTGATAACAGCAGCATCTCAGCAGCCTTTTAAAGGAATCTGTATTTGAAATAGAAAGAGATTCACTGAAAATGAATATGCAGCTATGGTCCTTGGTATTCATAAGCAAGATGACCTGATACATTCTCCAATCTCCAAATTCGTGAATACCATAGTATATAATTTCTTTAATTTTCTTATGTAGAGAGCAGAGTGTCTCAACACCACTATTGATATTTTGGGCCGGGTAATTCTTGGTTGTAGGCACTGTCCTATGCATTGCAAGATGTTAGGCAGCATTCCCAGCCTCTGCCCTACTAGATGCCAGTAGCACCTCCCCCCACAACTGTGATAACCAAAATTGTGTTCAGACATAATTGAACAATGTCCCTTGCCAAATGTCCCTGTGGGGCAAATTCCCCCCTTGTTATAGTTGAGAACCACTGACATAAAGTGAGGCTAATATGTCCTTTTGTAGGTTGCTAGAAGGATTAAATGAAATTGTATGCAAGGTGAGACCAAGAAATCTCAAGTTGTGACTACTGGGAGGCCTGTGGTGTTCACTCACAAACTAATATACTCAGACACCAAACTCAAAATGCAGGATTAGTCTTAGCAAAAGTACCTACATCCGTTTCACAAGGGTCCTTAGAAACGGTTTAAATAGGAACTATTAAATTGGCAAAAAGTACGGGTCTCCTAGAGTCCCAGGCACCTTGGGTGTGAAGGTGTGGCTAGCATCTTACATCATTTCTTTTTTGAGTGTCACAATTTGGATTCTGAAGATTTTCTCTCTCTTTCTGAATAGTGCCTGGCCTTGGTCTATGGAAATAAAAGTTAAGGAGAGAAGAGGGAGGACAGCCTCTCCAGGATGGCCCCAAGACCTAGGGGTCACCTAGGCACAGGTTGAACCTCAGCGTCCTCGTATGAACTCCTCGGATCTATTCCAAGCTGGGTTTACGTCTTGACTCTAAAAGCCAACTAGCTGTGTAACCGTGGCAAGTTGCTTTTCTACTCTGTGCCTCAGTTTCCCCATCTATAAGGTGGGGATATTAATAGTTCATACCTCATAGAATTGTGGTAAGTATTAAAGGAATATATGAAAAGTGTGTGCCTGTCACAGGATGCTCAATTCATGTCGGCTAATAATAAGGTTATTGTTGATGTCATCACCATCATTGTCGTTATAGTTAGAGTGTGAGATAGATTTATTTTGGATCCCAGTTGCAGAAAGTTGACTTAATTTTATTCTTTTGTTCATGGCACATTTTCCTGAATGATCTGTACAAGATTCTACTCTTATTTTAAATTCATATGTACTTGCTTCCTTTCATTCTCATATCCCACTTCCATCACTCTTCCCCCACTGTAGAAAATCATTCTAATGTAATTATTAAGTATATTTTTATTTGTATGTGTTCTTACAAAATATATATTGTTTTGCATGCACATATTTTTAATTTATGTAAGTGATATTGTGCTATATGTGACCTTTTTTCATATTTTTCAATTAGCCTGTTAACTGCTTGTTCCTATATCCTTTGCAGTTACATGGTGGTTGCTGATGTACATCAACACATTTTGCCTTTGTATTCTCCCAGTGATAAGAAGCCGAACGGCCTCCAACTCTCCACAAATAACATAATTGTGAATATCCTCATACCTAAACTCTTAAGATATGTGTGAGGATTTATTTGGGCCATATACTGTTCATACATTTCTGCCAAACAGAAGCTGAAGTAGGAAAGCATTCCAAATTTTCAACCTTGCCCCATCCATCTCACTATTGCCTGCAATCTCATTCCCATCAATAACATCAACATATCAAGAGGATGACAATGATAAATACATCTACTTCTTGCATGTTTTTTATGTGCTAGATACTATGCTAGGTGTTTTATGTATCAGGGTCCCCAAGACCACCCTCAGCTTCACTACTCCTCTAGAACTCACAGAACTCGGCGTATAGTCACACTCACAGCTATGTTTTATTTCAGCAAAAGGATACTAAGCACAATCAGCACAGGAAAAGGTGCACAGGGCAAACTGCAGAGGAAACCAGATATGAGCATCCAGCGTCCTCCCTCAGTGGAGTCCCAGCAAATGCACTTCATTTTCTCAGCAGCGAGCTGTGACTACATCTGTGAAATATTGCCAGACAGGGAAGCTCATAGAGGTTCAGTGTCCAGGGCTCTTACTGGGGCTGGTCACAAAGGCAGCCTGTGCCTGGGATGTACTGAAATTCCAGAAGGAAAGCACATGTTCAGCATAAACCATACTGTGTGTACCAACAGTTTAGGAATAGCAAACCATTCTTATGAGTTCTGGGAATGGAACCCTCCCCGAATCCAAGTTCCCAGAGGCCAGCCAAAGGCCAATCTTGTAAGCAGACCTCTGCTATGTTAACGCTTTCCTGCACGTTTACTTTCATTGTCTGTCTAGGCGTGCAATGGCAGGAAAGCAGATGATAATATTCTCTTTTCAAAATGATGAAACTGAGGCTTAGAAATGTTAAGTAACTTGCCCCAGGGCACAGAACTAAAAAGAGCCGAGATGTACCCCAAGCTTCCTAGAAAGTAATCTCTTTTTTAAACCACCTTCAAAAATTTACGTTCTCTCTGCCGTTAATTTAGGCTTGTCTCCAGTAGTTAGACACAGAAGATTTGACAATCTCTTTCTTTGCTGAAAATAGCTTGACCTGTTATTTTCTTATTTTAGAGGCATTTTCTGGGAAAACCCTCACGTAATTAAATTGACGTAAGTACAAGTTGTGGCCATCACTACAGTCCTGAGCAGAGAACATTTTTCTTCAACTTTTTAGACGACGGGTAATTTGAACCACAAAGAGCAAAAGCTAAAATTTTTGTTACAATGAATATAAAGTTGAGTTAATTCCTGCACTGCAATTGATTTAGAAAATAAATGGTCTCTCTTTTCTGAAGTTTTCTCTGGTAGAAAGAAGAACTACTTGCTACGCGCTAAGCACTCTATACGCATTATTCCCATTATAGACACAGACACTAATGCTTGCAGATGTTAAACTTGCCAAATGTCACCTAAGTAGTAAATGGCAGAGCAGGGATTTGAACCAAACAGATGCCAAAGCCACGGCTCATCCATGCCCATCCTTTGCCATCCCAAAGCACTATGCTAATGGTGACCCAGGGAGAACCAGGTTGGGGAAACAAGTCACCATGAACTAAGCAGGAGAACAAAGGACCAAGTTGGTGGACCAAGTTCAGCCCTGGCTTGGTGAGCAATAGCAAGCCCCTATCTCTTTGTGCCTCAGTCCTCTTGTTTCCAAAATAAAGCTAACAATTCCTGTCCTACCGAGTGTACAGTATTATTGTGGAGATCATATAGGATATCAAATGTAAAAGCATTTTGAATAGTTAAAAATGGCCTGTTTCAGTTATTACTCCTTTATTTGCATATGTTTTTCAGCAAAAAGCTCTTTTATCAGGGCATAAAACTGAAAATTCCAGGAGTAGGTCTGTCAACATGGGCAGCTGGATAATAAAGCTGTAACAATGTCAATGCAAGTTTGTTTCCCCCTGGCCAGCTTTCAGGCTCCATTTTCCTTCTTATAAACCCCTTTCTCAAGTGTCTCCCCTTGTGGCTGTAAGTTGCTATATCGGTCATAGACCGATGCCTCAGGAAAGACAGGGGTAGCTTTTTACATAGCTTAGACTGAGATCCCCAGAATCTCATGGCCTGTGATTGGCCTCAGTTGGGTAACCTGTCTGGCCATAAACCAATCACTATTACCAGGAGATGCCCAATGCTCATTGGCTGTGCTCAGGCCACATGCCACCGTGGGAGCTGAGGGTGGAACCAACACCATCAGAGCCACTTGGAAAGGCAGTATGGGAGGTGTGCACCTCCAAGTGGCTCACACGAGAAGAAGGGTGATTACACTGGTAATGAAGATTCAGTGGTATCCTTTCGGTGCTCGGTATACATAAAGTAATCTTATTAAAACATCATAGACCTAAGAAAGTAAAGTATTCCACAACCTGGGTGGTTTGTAATGGGCAAAACTGAGATGTACATTTCTGAACACTGCATTTAGAGGGTAGGGACAGGTCCCTACAGTCTCATACCATTTATTAAACGTGCAGATGCGAAATGCAATTCAGCAATGCAGGGACTCCCTCCCTCTCCGACCTCATTTTAGGCTTTATTTTTCAGCTCTTGTCATATTGGCCCACTTAGGGAAGGGTAACTGTATAAGGTAATTACGAAGATAGTATTTAATTAGTTTTGGTTTCAAATCAAGGTATTTGCTGCAAACCTGGCCAGCAATGCTGATGGACATTAATGAGTGAAACCCTGTGATTAAAACATCTGTCACTGTCAAGCAGGGTCGATTCAGAGTGGGGATTGGCTCATCACTGGGAATGTGATGATGGTCACAGAAAGCCAAATTAGCCAAACTTAATGTTCCCCTAATCATTAGGCGATTGAGCTGACAGTGATTGGTCGCAAACATGCACCAATGAGCAGTAGTGAAGTCGCTACCAGATCAGTTCAGCATAGGTTTTTCAGGCTAATTAGCTAGACAAAAATGTTAATTTAATCAAAGGAACACGTATTCATTAAAGGTGTGTAAGAGAGCTGGAGGAGAAAATTGGCTCAGTCATTCAGGAGGTAAAATTATAGCTGCCAAGCAAGTCATCTCAGCTTCTCAAAATCATTCCTCAATTTGCTGTGTCTCTTAGAAAACAGTCTGGTTACACTTAAGCGTGTCATGTGGTCTTTTTTCTTGAGATCTGATTATTGTAAAGGGGAGATCATCCGCAGAGCAATGTAGAGTCAAAGAAAATGCTATCTCATTTTATCCCCAGAGGATTAATTAATTCTTCTAGAAATGTCCTTTTACTTTGATTCATGGACTGTCAGAATAGAAACAGTTCTTAGGAATTATCTGACTCATGCCATTCTCTTTACAAGGAGAAAAATGAGGCACAGAGAGGGTATATCAGTTGCTCAAGACCACACAGCCTAGCACAGTTTTAATTTGTGCTTTTGACACAAGACTCCCTGTGTAGTCAGTGGAGTGGAACTTGTGAATTAAATACTGCAAAAGGTGCTTCCCCCTTTTGTCATTAGGCTGAGGACATTTCAGACATTTTTTACACAGAGACATTTATCTCAAAAGATTATGATCTAGCTGTACTTGTAATTGTGAGGAAAATGAAAAATCTCTCTGATGGACAAATGCAATTTGTTTATTTCTTGGCATGAGATGATACACGTGAAAGTGCTGGAAGTAACGAGGGTTATTTAGATATCAGCTCTTGCTACATCAACTACTAAAATTATTTTCCATGTGTACTCTCAAATATCTCTTTGGCAAGTGATGTGAAGATACAGGCGTTCCTTTGCAAGTTCTGTACCCTGTTACCAGCACAAGTCACGAGAGTCCAAGTATGCGAACATCCATGGGTTATTAACCACTAATAAATTAATTTATCCCTTCATCTACCCATTGATTAATTTATTTATTAATCCTACAAATACTTCTGAAGAGTTGGAAGTGGGAAATGTTGTCCAATTTGGGCTGTTGGAGAATTCTCACTGGGTTGGGAGGGAGACTCTTGGCTCCCAATGTTTGCTGAAGCTATTTTCTGTCCAAAATGCCTTTCATCCACATCTTGAGTTGGTGGAATTGTATTCATCTTTCTGTGCTTGTTTAAATATTTCTTCCTCTAAGTAGCCATCCCTGGCCCCCACACCAAGTAGGGACCCTATCTGTGTGCCTGCCCCAGCATGAGAAGCCTGCGTTTATCATGGCCGCTGTCACTCAGATTTAAAGTAGTCTGTTTGACTACTTGATCAGTTACCTCCCTCTCCCACTAGACTACAGTTTCTCAAAATGTGGTCCAGGCACCACTCATGTCAAAATCACCTGGGTTGTTTGTTTAAAATTCAAATTCTTTGTTCCCCAGACTTAATCACAGGGGAAGAGATATAAAGTAGATTTCAGCAAATTTCTTAAGTGATTCTTATGTACTATAAGGTCTGAAAACACTCTCTTATCTTCTTAGCTCCCTAAAGAATGAACAGGCATTGGGCCAGCTCCAGTGGCCTAGTGGTTAAGTTCTGCGTGATTCGCTTCAGCGGCTTGGGTTTGGTTCCCAGGCACAGACCTACATCACTCATCTGTCAGTGTCCATGCTGTGGTGGGGGCTCACATACAAAAAGAGGAAGATTGGCAGCAGATATTAGCTCAGGGTGAATCGTCCTCAGCAAAAAAAAAAAAAAAGAATGGACAGGCACATGAAGTATCCAATATGCATTTATGAAATGAATGAATGCATGAATAAATGAATTCTGATCATAAGATATAAGCAATAAGATTATGTAGCAAGAACATTCCTAAAGACTTTGACTTATACCTTTGCTAGTATAGGATCCCATTTCTTATCTCTGATGCTGCAGAAGCTTAGAAGTAATAAAATGTTGGAAGTTAAAAAGGTCCTTGAAAATCCTCTGATCCACCACTGTCACTGAGATGACCAGATGAAAAGAGACTTGCCTAAGGTCACACAGCACATTAATGGCAGAGACTGAATCAGGACCCATGCTTTCGTACGAGTCCATGGCCTTTCTTATTACATTGTGCTCCCACTGCCATGGTTTACCCAGTGAAGGAGCAAAGCTATTCTTGTTGCCATACCTCTCAAGGAAAGGTCCAAACTCTCTCCCACTTTATAAAGAATTAGAAACAAACCCAATGTTTGATAGTTCCCAGATAACTAACATCCACCCCTTCTAGAGACTCCTCCTTTAGAGCTAAGCAACTCAGCCACGTCTAATTTAAGGAGAGGTTCTCATGAAAATGTCAGGGGGCTGGTGATTTCAAATTGTGACAAACAATTAGGAAGTTCAGCCTCATGGAATTGGAGTACCCCATGGCTTGAAAGACCCTCATTACCATTTAGACCACTGTTTCCCATCTTTTATTCATCCGCATTGTCATCACAATTTTTGCTATATTTAAATACCGAACACTTTCCTTTGAAGGAACTTTTAAAAAAACACTGGATTCATCCTGAATAGTAATATTCATGGAATCTTGGGTTTGGATGTGCTATTTTTCTTTCTAATACGTATTTGAAAATAATATTTAAAAAATCATCCTTGTACCATGTAAGTCGTATTATACATAATCAGTGGTACATGCTCTGGGATACAACTTCCTCATTATTTTAGTTGGATTATATGATCTTCCCATTACACCCCAAATGGGAGTATTCATAAACTTTGGAAAGAAATGTATTTATGGTATAATTGAAATGAAAATGTACTATCCTAGAGTCATCTTAATTCATTGCAGTATTGTCTCTGGCAAGGCACATTGAAGAGTCTTCTGTATGAATATCACGTCCAGAGCTATCTGGTTATTTTTAAGAAATGACAGATGGCACAAAGGTTGCTAAGGTAGAAATTAAAGTTTCTTTGTATGTCTGGTAAATTTTATAGCATACAAAGCCTGTTTCATTGCTGTGATTAAACAATACAAACAGTGTTGCACTGGACTCTAAATTTTACATCGTTTTCAAGAAAACAGATGGAAATGACTGATATTTATCTAGCAACAAAGGGGAATTATGATTTGACTGCTTGATGTATAAATCTGGACCAGAAAGGGAGATGGCAATTCAGGGAAAATAAAGAGGCGATAGCTCAAGTCACTTTTTTGGAGGTGAATATGTATATATGGAACAGTGGAAAAATATATATATTTTTAACTTTTGGAAATGATCATCAGGTTCAAGTTTTGGAATCACCACCCCGTTACAAGGGGATGTTTGCATGAGCACTCCAAATCGTTTCCAGCTGCACATTTTCTAGGTTTGAAGCAGAGAAGCTATGAGAATCCTGGCAGCCTAAATAAAATTATATTTAGGGGGATTGAAGGCTTATGCCTAAGTGTGCTACCTAGAGGATGCATTGGAAAGGCTGGACTTGCAGCCTCAGAATGACACCGCTCTATTGGGTGTTTAAGAATCTCCATGGGGTTTTGAATTAGGGGAGCATATTTGTCAAATTTAGGGACAGTAGGAAATCGAGCATTTTTGGAAAACCATAAGTGAGTTAATGTAGTGTTCAGGACAAGCTGTGAATTGGCCTCTCAAAGGAGGTTCGTAGTAATAACGTGCTGTAAAAATTACCACTGCCTTTCTGGCAGCGTTCACCATTTGCTCTGCTCCGAGAGCTGGTATTTTCTGGCAGTCACTGTAGCTTAAGGGCTCATTATTCTGTGAGGTGGACTTTGGCTTGCTTTTCTGCGTGCTTTCAGGTGGGCAATTTCCTGCAAGGGAGGCAAGCCTGTGGGAAGTTAAGTAAAGATGGAAAGAGCTGTTTCAAAAGATGATTTTCACGTGCAGCAGCAAGGAGGCCGTAGGTAAAGAGAGGAGTTTATATTTCCAAATGATAGAAAGGGAAGTTCACCTCATCTCCCACCTCCCCCAGGAAGCTTTCTTTAGCTACTCTACCTCCTGCTGTGCGCTCTTGTTCACAGAACCATGGAGTACCTATCACCTCTACTGCAGTATTGAGCAATTCGTCATTTTCTACCATCTCTTTTCTCTTCTCTTTCCCAGTCCTCACAGGGAACCCTAACCAAATGGAAAACCGTTTTCTCCATTTTTAAGTCTTTTGTACTCTTTATAGCACCTAGTTTAATTATGACTGCCAGATAGGCTAATAATAATAGCCACAGTAGTAATCATGGGAATAATAATAGTCATAAGAACTTACGTATATCGAATACATTTTAGCTGGCAGACCCTGTCTGAGTTTTCCAGGAACTGACTCCCTATTTAATCTTCAAACGACCCTAAGAGAGTTGCTTTTATTTCCTTCACGTGAGAGGCATTGAAAATCAGAAAGGTTAAGTTGCCCAAAGTCAGAATACTGATGCCCAGGCAATCTGTCTCCACAGCGCACCCCCACTCCTAACCACTGGGCTCTCCTTCCTCAGGTCGTGAAAAATGAAAAAGAGCAGCTAACCTTTATAGAGAAGTTAGACTGCTCTAGGCACTGTTCCAAGTACCTTCAAGATACAATCCCATTTAATACAGTAACCAATCAGGTGGATGCTCTTTCCAACCCCTTTTCCATGGGAGGAAACCTGGGTTCAGAGAGGCTATTAGTTGCACAATGTCATGCAGCTGGGGAACACGTTCTCTCAACCATGGTTAAGACATTGTCTTCAGGACATATTGGATATTTACCTGGGTGGTAACCAAATACTGTCTACTGGAAGATTCCTCCTTGGGGAAACTTACCCATTTCTTAAGAGAAATGGATTATTCCTGTTTCTATATTTATCTAGGGTAGTGTTTCTCAATCCTTTTTTTTTTTCATTATTTCTCCCCTACGGAGCCTATATACGTCTTTTTTCATAATCGCCTCCTCACACCAGGAAATGTTAATACTACAGATATACTATATATCTGTTTATGTGCTATATGTATACCTTTGCTTTACACATGAAAAGAAGAAATTTTAGCTACCAAGAACCAATTTACGTCTCGTTGGGGATGATACACAATACAGCCCCAATGAGAATACACGAGTGAGTCTTTCTAGGCCCCATTTTTATGCTGTTTGGCACGAACTCTTGAAAAGCAACGCACGGTAAAATTTAGATTAAACTGAGAGCTCACTGTGCAGGATGCTCTCCTTAATTAGCCGGGAATCCTTTATGCTTGCACCCATATTGAATACTTTGGCTGGTTGTATCAGATTGTGAAAAAAATGGAAATGAGCTAGATTTGCCTTCTGTGCTTTCCACTCAATCTTTGGAGGCTCAGAACTTGTAGGAGACCCATCCTACAGAAGATCAGTTGCTTTTTGTTTATCAAGATAAAATTCACATAATCTAAAATTAGCCACTTTAAAGTGAGCATTTCAGTGGCGTTTAGTATATTCAAAATTTTGTGCAACTGCCACCTCTATCTAGTTCTAAAACATTTTCATCACTCCAAAAAGAAACCCTGTACCCATTAAGCAGTCACTCCCCATTGCCCCAGCCCTTGGCAACCACCAATCTGTATCTGTCCCTATGGATTTCCCTCTTCTAAATACAGTATGTCATCTTTTATGGCTGGTTTCTTTAACCCAGCATACATAATGTTTCATCCAGGCTGTAGTATGTATCAGTGCTTCATTCCTTTTCATGGTTGGATAATATTCCTTCTTATGGCTAATGACATATTTTATTTATCCATTTATCAGTTGGTGGGCTTACAAGCTGTTTCCACTTTCTGGCTATTAGAAATAACGCTGCTATGAATGATTTGTTTACAAATATTTGTGTGGGCCTGTTTTCAATTCTCTTGAGTATAGAGTGGAATTGTTGGATCATGTGGTAACTCTAGGTTTAACATTTTGAGGAACTTCCAAACTCTTTTCCTTAGTGAATGTACCATTTTGTATTTCTACCAGCAATGTGAAAGAGTTCCAATTTTTCCACATGCTCACCAACAATCGTTCAACTTTTTTATTCTTGCCATCCTACTGGATGTGAAGCGATATCTCATTGCAGTTTTTATTTGCATTTCCCTACTGACTAATGATGTTGCACAGCATTTCGTGTGCTTATTGGCCATTTGATATGTCTTCTTTGGAGAAATGTCCATTCAAATCCTGCCCCCCTTTTTTTAAGAATCAGGTTATTTGTCTTTTTATTGTTGTAATCATTTTTTTATATACTCTGCATACTAGACCTTTATCAGATATATGATTTGCAAAATTTTCTCCCATTCTGTGAGTTGTCTTTTCACTTTCATGATAGTGTCCTTTGAGGCACAATAATTTTTAATTTTGGTGAAGTACAATTGATTTTTGTCGTTATTGTCTCTTGTGCTTTTGGTATTATATGTAAGATGCACTGGCATTTTAATGGGCTTCTTGCAGATATTAAACCGTTAACCTAAAGGATTAAAACTTTAGTCTTGTGATTTCAGGCCCTGTAGTAGGATGGGCCAAGACTAGTTTTGGTGGGAGTGGCCTTGCAGCAACATCTTTCAAGCTGACACATCATCAGCCACCTACCCTGAACATAATAAAGCCACTCTGAGCACATAGAAGATGAACCTCTGACAAATGTAGCCCACCAGTCATCGGTACAGCTTTGGAGGCAAATAGGCCAGAGTTTGAAGCCATTGCTTACTTGCTAGCTGTGTGTCCTTGAGCAAGTTAATGAACCTCTCTTAGATTCCTTATTCTGTAAAGGGAGGATGATTATACTTTCCTTCATGAGAACATTTTATAAATAGCTTAATACAGAATGTGGTACATAGTGCATGCTCAATATGTGTTGTTATCTATATTATTAATAATTATTACTTTATTCTTTACTAATCACTACATATGGTACAAAACTAAAATGAATGATCATTTCCACCTTCGGTGGTTCTGCATTATCTATGCAACAGTTCTCTCTTAGTGTGACTAATTGAAAGATGATTGCACAGATAAACTGCCTGCATTTGCAATCAAAGTTTGCCACTGCCGTGTGGCTCCCTTTTGTCTCCCCGTGGATTTTATAATGAGAGACCTAGTGGTCACCTGTGTAAGTGCAGGGAAAGTTCACCTAGAAACGTGTGTGGAATGCAGCCAAGGCAGTTTCCTTACCTCAGCTCCCTGCAATTTATTATCAGAACGTCACCAGGCCTTGGAGGTTAATTTCACGCACTCCCTGAGTGCTGCAAATGGGTAAACTGCTCACAGTCACCCAAGTTAGAAATGGCTGATTTGGATGGAAGGAACAACTTGTGACTCCATGCACTGTCATAAGAGCACTTTCCAAACTGCGAAATGAACTCCTTATCCGAGGAAGGAGGGAGCAGGTTGTGTTTGAGAGTTGGAAGCTTCTAAATCTGGCAGCCACTTTTGCCCCAAATAATGGTGCACTCTCTTGGGTGGCAGGAACAATTTAATAGGGTTCAGTAGAAGGAAACAATAGATTTAGCTCAGAATGTGGCACCAGGCTGGCTTTTTGGAGGGCAGGGAGTGACAGAGTGTAATTCTAAGAAATTGTGTATCATTTTTCTTTATTCTCTGAGCTAATGAAATACATTCAGATCAGTTGCATGCGTTCTGCAGGTGTGTTTGAGTTAAAAAGTAAGGACTCTAGATATACTCTTAACCCCAGGATTCAGACTAATAGAATGGAATACATTGAAATGGAATTAAGATACCCCATTTTAAACCTCAGCTCTACCATTCCCCACCTCTGGACCTTTCAAATGTCCCCTCATCTCTGGAAGTCAGTTTTCTTAACCACAATGGGAAGATTGGAGGGAAAAAAGATTACTTTGGTGGTTTTTAAATTATTTCCTTTTTCAACAGCAAGGCATACACGCCACAGGATAAAATTCAAAGGTACAAGAGTATATTTCAATCCACAGTATACATGCAATTTTGTAACCTGCTCCTTCTCTTTCGATGATTTATTATGAGTAGTTCTCCAACTTTTTAAGTCATCTTTGTACCTATCATTTATGGTCTTGCCTAATAAGCCCTCATTCCCTAGCTGTTTGTTCACCTGAGTAAAAGCCCTTTGTCTTCTATTATAAATGCTTTGAATCTTATTCATTATTGAAGTTAATAAACATAATTTGAGCACTTACTTTATGCCAGGTATCATGGAAGCTATTGGGAATATGACAGAGAATGAGAAAATGTCCCTGCCCTCCTGGGGCTTATGTTCTAGTGAAGGAGACAGATAGTAAACAAGAAAACAAAGTGACTTCAGAACGTGGTTGGCATTTTTGAAGGAAATAGACAGCTGTGATGGAGCAAAAGAGGGAGTGGACCTACCTTAGGGAGGATGTATATTTTCATGCATGTAGCCGTCTTTTCCACCTTCTTATGGACTATTTGCTTTTAACATATGCTCAAATTTGAGACTAAAGGATAGTAACAATTTCATGGACTCTTGGTAGAATGCATGGCTAAATTCTTCTGGAAACAGTTTTGCTACCATGAGTCAGCCACAGCAGTGGATGATTCTGCAGTTGTCCCACCTCGGGAGTCATGAGACTGAGTCTCTGTCGCATTGTCTGGGACTGTGAGTGTTAGAAGATGGATTGGGGTGGTAAAAGGCTGAACTCATGGTCACCTCTTGCAGTTTGATTTGCAGGTCTGTGTTTTACTACACCCTGGGTCACCACTGATTGGGTGTAAATAACAGTCCTGTGACATGTAAAGACTCCAGGACCGGGAAGTGGGGGGACACTTGGGAACTATTCCCGTCTCTGGCACTAACTTGCTGTGTGTCATTGAGAGAGTCACTAAACTTCTCTGGGATTCAGTGTCTCAGCTGTAAAAATAAGGGGATGACTTGGCATGTAGTGGCTTCTAGATTTCATCCCATGTGCCATCAGTAGTTTGGAATACTGGTTCAGGGCCCAGTGAGAAAGAATGCCACAGGTGATTATGTCTGCCACTGGCAAGGAAGAGGGGAAGCTGTGGTCCTCTTGACTTGCATTTTCTGACCCTGAATTAGATCATCCTTCTAGTTCCTCATCTAGCTACAAAAATCTATCTTTATAAATAAGAATCTCAGTTAACTGAGATTTTCTGCCTTCTAAAAATCAGCCTGAACAAAACAGTTACTGGCTGATTTTGTATGTCCCACCAGGTTTTCAAAACTTTTTCTTTCTGCATGTGTGTGTATGTTTGCTTTTCTTTCCAGCTGTCAACTAATCATCATTAAAGGAATGGCTGTAACTGTCAAGCTTTGTAGAGCCCCTCAAGAGCCTGGGAACCTTGCTCAGAAAATAACAATTCTATCCTTTGGGATAGACAGGTTGCCTCTGCTGAAATGCTTAGCTTAGAAGCTGGTTAGGCTTCCAGGTGTGTTTTGACGCAAGAGACAGTTTGCACTTTCAAAGCTGGGCCTCCAACAATGCCAGCTGAAGGAGCACAGCTGGCTCCACGTGCTTAGAGGCTTGCTTCCTTCTGAGAGATGATTTAGTTGAAAAAGTTGACCATCCTGAGCATGGGGATCTCTCTGTACCTCCCCCTCCTCCACCCTCACCTCCAGACTTCCCTGCCACCCAAACGAATGCTTTTATTAGAGGAGGCAAATGGCCCTCCTCTTCAACTATGGTAAATCGCTTTTCCTTTCATAGAGATTGTGGTTAATTTCATTATAGTATATAATGGATGAAGAACATTCAGCAGGAAAATGTATCTATCCACTGTAATTACATCAACATTTTTAAGCTTAAAAAAGTGTTACAGAGAGAACTCATTTCGCATCTATAACCAAGAATGCTCCATGTGTTTTTACAAGAGGATAATAAAGACATAAATGGGATAGATGGGGCTAAGTAGTTTTATAGATGGTGGTTGCATATTAAAGATTAAATTGCTGTCTATAAATAAAACCACTTTTACAGTAACTAGGTTACTGCTTTATCTTAATTTAGGTGTAATTGAGAACATTAGCGTTCTTCATAATAGCCCAGTGAATGTTCCTGCAGACTGTAAACAGGACTCCGTGGAATGCTAACGGATGAATTTCCTTTGCCACTGAGAGGCCCTAACTTAAAAGGTTACCCTAGAAACTCTGCTGGTTTCCAGTCCTTATCTTTGACTCCTCTGATCCAGAGGATTTTAGAAAGATCTTGTGGGGCTCCATAAGGAGATGGCAAATATCTCGGTTTTCAATGTGTTCTGTGTATGAGGGTGTGTGGTTGATATGCACTGATGTGTTTTGATCTCCAATGTTGGTATTTTTCTTCTGTACTTTTATCAAAATTACCGTATTTGGGCCAAACTATAAACCTTTTAATCATGACCTTCCATCTTCCTGGTAAAATGAGAGCCATAAAGTCAAAATATTTACAAAATAGGAGTTTACTTTGAAGTGTGTTTATTTGATTTGAGGATGAGAAAAAAATGTAAAATACAAAATGTGACCTTTCAGATGGGAAGGGAGGAGGAAAAATGTAACTTCCTACCTTGGTTGGATTGTCAGTTCCCTCGGTCTGGAGTCTGTGACTGAGAACGAGACAGCATAGCAGCATGACTTTAAGTGTGGTCTAAGGAGCTAGACTGCTGGGTTTAAATGCTCCCTCCACTGCCTGCTGCCTCTGTGACCTTGGGCAAATCCCCTAATCTCTCTGTGCTTTGGTTTCCTTCTCTGCAAATTGACGTCATAGTAGTATTGATCACACTGGATTGCTGTAAGGATTAAATGGATTTATCCATGTAAAACTGTGGGAACAGTCCTAGCACAGTGATAACTCAACGTCACTTGCGTGCGTGCGCACGCACGCACACACACACACACACACACACACACACACACACGCAATGTTTTACCATCATATGCTCTTGAGATAGTTTTATTCATCAATTTCTTAACCAAATTTTTTGGGGGTATGTGCTATGTACTGTGTAGTATGCTAGTAGCTAGGAATGAAAAAATGTAAAAATACAGTTTCCAATCTCTAGGAGTTCTAAAATGATGCAAGGTCCAAAAAAACAAGAGTTTTCTCATTCTAATCCAGTACCCTCAGTGCGTGGCACATGGTTGGTGCTAAAAAAGGGACTTGCTGAATAGACAAATTGGCTCAGCCAAGGTCCTCAACTCCACCCCTAGAGGCCCAGGAAACACAAGCACAGAAGATGTTGCCGCCAAAGCAAAATGGTCTCACTGTTGTCAAAAGAAGGCAGAATACCTTCTGTTGTCAAAAGAAGGCAGAATACGTTCTGGACAGCAAAAATCATTGTCCTCTATAGACATAGGAAAAGTTAGAGATGTTTGGGCAAAGGTGTCATAAGACAAAGCTGAGTCACAAAGGCAGGTGCAGTGGGTAGGGGGGTAAGAGAAACTCTCTGTAGAAGTGAAAACTCTAATAGACCTTCAAGTGTGGGGAGGGATTTGATGGCTGAAGAGAACTGGGACAGCACTATTATTGTAAGGTGGAAAAGAAAGAAAAGACCGGACTTTTGGCCAGCCTCAGGATTGCAGAGGAAAACAAATCTTATTCAAAAGTCCCTTTTATTTTCTGGTTTTGCAATGTATTGTGTGATTTCACCAAACAGGTTTACTTTCCTAATTAAATTTATCCGAGGCAACCATTCAGAAACACCGTCTGTAGTAGAAAGGGACAGATGGCCAGAGTTCTACCTCCCTCCCCTGGTTGAAAGAGCTGGGTCCAGGAAAAGGCTGGCTGGATAGGAATAATTGTTGTGCAAATTGTCCCTTCGCAAAAGTTCTGGAACGGTATGATTTTATGAGAATGAGATAATGTGGGAAAGAATATGAATCCCAGGCCCCTCCCACTAGAGCCTAGCTATAGAATCATGGAACTTTAGAGTTGAAAGAGATCTAGAAGACCTCTACTCCAATGCCTTGATTTAGCAGGATAATGGGGAAACTGAGGCTTAGGTAAATTAAGTAAATAACTTAGGATCATGCATTAAATAGTGGCAGACCCAGAGCTTTAGCCCAGGTCTCCACAAGTGATGGCAGAAACTGTATGTACTGGTCCCAGAATAGTGCTCAGAATACAAGAGGCTATTCAACAGATGTAGACAGGACTCTGGAGATGGAATAAAATAACTTTTTAAGAAGTCCACCAAGAGTTGCACAGCATTTTATTGGGAGTCCTATAGAATTACAGAGATAAATATTTTAGTGAAGTTAACTTACACTACTTCTACTCACCATCAAATCTTTCCTTAAAACATAAGATGAGGGGGTATGATTTGGGGCATATTGTCCCCATATAGATAGAACCATATAAAATTGCTGGCCTCTGACCATTTTGGACATACTGAAATGGAAATTTCTGTAACATTCATGCTAATGCATTATAACACTCAAATGAGTGCTTATCTGATATTCTAAGAACACAGCAGTGTGACCAGGAATAATTCATACTTCCCGAATCCCCTAACCAAATTTTGTAGCCCTGCTATGGTCATGTCGCCTTAATCGAAATTCATCCTTCTCCTGTAATCTTGGTGTGCCCTGTAGAATATAAATACCCTCATGGGCAACTGGGATATTATAAAAAAGTAATAATAGTTTTTTAATTTTAAGTAATAATAATCACTACTTGTTGCCTAGTACTTACCATATATCAGATACCATGGCAAATGCTTTATCTACATTATTGTATTTAATATGCATTACTGCTCTATGAGGTGAGGATATTGTTTTTTGTTTAAAGACTATTTTTTTAGAGCCATTTAAGGTTCACAGCAAAACTGAGGGGAAAGTACAGAGATTTCCCATATACTTCCTGCCCCCACACGTGCATAGCCTCCTCCACCATTAATATCCTTCACCAGAGTGGTAACTTTGTTACAACTGATGAACCTACACTGACACATAATAATCACCCAAAGGCCATAGTTTATATTATGGTTCATTCTTGGTGTTGTACATTCTATGGGTTTGGACAAATGTATAATGACATGTATCCACCATTGTGGTATCACTGCCCTTAAAATCCTCTGTGCTCCTCCTACTCATCCCTCCCCTCTTCCCACCCAACCCCTGGCTACCGTTGACCTTTTTACTGTCTCCACAGTTGTGCTTTTTCCAGCATGTCGTATAGTTGGAATCATACAGTATGTAGCCTTTTCAGATGAACTTCTTTCACTTAGTAATATGCATGTAAGTTTCCTCATTGTCTTTTCATGGTTTGATAGCTCATTTGTTCTTAGTGCTGAATTACATTCCATTGTCTGAATGTACCACAGTTTATTTATCCATTCACTTACCAAAGGACACCTTGGTTGCTTCCAGATTTTGGCAAGTATGAATAAAGTCGACATCCATGTGCAGGTTTTTGTGGGCATAACTTTGCAACTCCTCTGGGTAAATACCATGAAGCACCATTGCTGGATTATATGGTAAGAGTATGTTTAGCTTTGTAAGAAACCACCAAACTGTCTTCCCAAGTGTCTGTACCATTTGCATTCCCACCAGCAATGAATGAGAGTTCCTGTTGCTCCACATCCCTGCCATCTTTTGAGGTTGTCAGTGTTTCCAATTTTGGCCATTCTGATAGGTGTGTAGTGATAGCTCCTTGCTGTTTGAATTTTAATTTTTCTGATGACACATGATATGGAACATCTTTTCGTATGCTTATTTGCCATCTGTATATCTTATTTGGTGTCTGTTGAGGTCTTTGGCCCATTTTTTAATCAGATTGTTTGTTTTCTTAGACACTGGTTTCAATCTCCATTTTACAGGAGAGGAAAATTAGGGTCAATAGATTATGCAGTTTTGCCCAAGATCAAACCAGTTTTCAAATCCAGGGGATAGAATTTAAACCCAGGTCTCAATCTAAGTCTGTACTTATGACATCCACTCTATTCCACTCTTATTCTACGGCATCCTCAACAATAGTCATCCTTTCTCTGCAGTCACCCAGTGACTGGAACTCAGAACTTCCTGTACCACAACTGTCATTGAATGGTTCCAACCGTGTAAAAGTTTGTCCAATTTTACACCCCCAAATGCCTCCCATTCACTTTGCAGCTCTGTGCATCGACTGAGCCCTGTGCAGTACTGTTGCATAAGACATCAATTTCAGTTTGACCACCTGCCTGAGTTTGCACAAAGCAAAATGAGATCACGTTAATTAGAACACTCTATTGGGGATGAATTTTATTGATTTCTCAATCAGAGCATGACGATGGAAAGCAGTTTTTTAATTTCTTTATTAGTGTGGTCTAAGGTATGGCACTGAATGGCAGCAGGCTCTCCGTGGGACACGTTTGGCAATCCCATCTTTTCACAGAGTACAGCAGCATGAGCTGGAAAGACGTTCTTAAAATAGCCTACATTGCCTGGAAATTAGCTTGCAGGACATTTCTGCACGCACACAAGCTTACAATCTTGGCAGTTGCCCATTCCAAGGACAGGCAACTGCCCGTGCTGATGTATATGGGCAGGAACCACGTCATTCACAGGACTGCTGAAAACGGGCAAGGTTTCAAGTCCTTACTTTGCTTTTCTGTAAGGGCCTTATCAAAGCACTCAAAACATTTGTTCTGTCCCTTATTTATGATTGAGTCTTCACTTCCTAATAGTGTGTCCTTAAGAAGATCAATTCAATAGGATTGAGTAGATTTTACTCTAAAAATGGTTCTGTGATCAGATAAATTTATTAAGCGTAATGCAACAGGTCTCTTTACTTCTCAATTTCTAATTTATCTTCATCTGTCAGATTATTTGGATCATGTTTGTTTCACACTAGACCATAAGCTTTGTAAGTCTGAATTTCCTCACCACTGAATCTCCAGTACCTAGTACAATGCCTGACACATTCATTAATTTTTTCAGTTCACAAACATATACTGAATTAATGAATGAGTGAAAAAAGGAATGAAGTGAATGGAGTTAGGCAAGTAAGAATAAGGAGGTGGCCTGGGAATCCAGCAGGAGGAGGAAAATAGAACAATCAAGATCTGCACCTGCTCTAAACTCTGTGTGTACAAGGCTAAGGTTGTTTAGACTCCTTAAGATGGATGGTTCTATTTATTTTCAAGTTCTGAAAGCCTGAAGCTTTGTGTTCTCCAGAGGGGAGGGAGGGAAGATGAGAGCATCTGGATGCAGACTTACTATGAGCACCCTCTTTTCACCACCCTTCACACGCTGGCAGCTGGTCAGATGAGCCCCATAAACAGTTGCTACTATATTTCAACATGTTCTGTCTTATTCCTCTCAGAAAACTTCGGTGGCCTGCAATTTGGATGACCCACTTTTTCCTAGAGATTGGATTTGCCACCTTTGCTGGCAGCTTGGCGCTGTGATTGCCCCAAAACAGTCTAGTTTTCATGTCCACACTGTCAGTGGGAACCCAGGTGCAGAGCAAGGGAAAGTGGACAGGTGTTTAAAGGCTGCGGTGGCTCCCACTCCCTGTTCCTTACACACTGGATGGGAAGGCTTGATGAGAATAAAGCAGCTGAAGACCAGATATTTGATTCAGAAAGAGAGTTCTTAAACCTGTATTAGAATGTCACCCAAAACACATTCTACATTACTCCTGGAAATGTAAATAAGTCATTAGATAACAAGGATAGTATACAGCAAGCTGAGACAGTCATCAAAAAATCACTTGAATTAACCGCGAATCCTCTTGGGAAAGAATCTTCATATTCCAGATTAAGTGATTAGGAAAATGAGCATTCTAGTTGTTTTCTACTATTATTTGAGGGTATAGGGTGAATTTCATTGCTCACAAAGCACTGGCATTTGTTTCTAATCATATAATTCAAATATTGTGTAGAAGTTCAATTATTTTTTAAATGAAAACTAATTAAAATGAGTGTAGCTAAAACTTCAATCAATGGTAGAAACAAATTAATGATATCTATCTTTTTAGGATTTAGAGGGAACTTTCTTTTCGTATTAATAAGGTAACACAGATCTATTGGAGAAAATTTTGAAAAACAGATGAGCAAAAAATTAATAAAATTTACTCAGAATCTCATCATTCCTGAGATTAGCCTTGTATTTTCTATCTTGCCAGGGATAGGCAGACAGATTGGTGTAATCTAGTTTTTTTCTTTTCCTTCCTTCCTTTTTCATTTTTTTCTTTTTCTTTTTTTTTTTCCTTTTTAGTGTGATCATTTTTTTTCCCCAACAGCTTTTTTCAGCTAAGAATTGATGGATTTGATTAGTAGATCAGTTTCACACCATAGGTGTTTTAGGTCCAGGCTCAGTGAAGCATTTGACAAAGCCTCTTATTACATACTTGTGGACAAGATGGAGAAATATGGTCTGGATGGCAGGACAACTAGGTGAGTTCACAGCTGGCTGAACCGTTGTACCCAAAGGGCCTTGATTAATGCATGGATGTCAACCAGCCGGGAAGTCCCAGTGGTATTTGCACAAGTATGTTAGTGGATATTATGTTCAGACACTACCCAGGAATATGCCTTGTTAAGGAATTTTTTTAAGAAGTGCTGATCTGTCCACTCCATATACCAAAATCCTGACAGCAGTTTCCAATCAAAGCCCATTAGCCAATGGTGGAACAGTCTTCTAAGAACGGAATCATCAAAGTGGAGCTGGTGGGCTTGAAACTGCTGTGGACACAATCACCGTCACAATTGCTGTGGATAATGCTGTGATTTGGTACAAAGTGTGGAGTAGTTTTTATAACTAAGGATTTTACCAAGCAGACAAAAGGACTGAAAAATTAGCTAAATCCTTACTGAGTGAACTACCTAGTTTACTAAATAGTTAACCTGACAGTGAACTAGAACATCAAACTACAGTATGGCACATGGTGATTATTTACACTCCATTTTATCCGCAGAGAGAAATCATTGACACACTCAGCTCGGTATGGCTAACAGGAATGTTTCTACGTTGTTACTTGGTGGATAATAAAATAGTTGACTTTTACTGAGCTTTTAATCTCTACCAGGCACTGCTAAACACTTTATATGACTTATTTATTCTCCCTACAACTCTGTGGCATGAGTATTCTGGACTTTAGAAAACATGCTAAATCAGTGAAAGCCAACAGGGACCTTGGCTTTCATCTTCAACATTCATTTTAAATCATAGAAGAAGAGTTAGAAATTATTCTAAATAAATTTCCAGGTGCTGCAAAGCTAAGATACTACACTGGTTGACATAATCAAGATTCAAATGAACTCTGACTTGTTGAAATGATGGTTCATATCAACAAGGTGAAAGGTAATGTAGATAAATGTGAAGTCTTATATTTGTGCTGTCTCCAAAATAGTTGCACACGTATGGGATAAAGGGAATTAATTTACAGCAATTTATGTGAAAAAGTTGAAGATAGACTGACTTAACCATAAGTTGCTATGAACCAACTCAATCCTAAGCTACGTTAAGTAGAATAGTTTTATTTAATGATGATGAACATTCATATTTTATTTACACTATTAACTAGTATTTGGAGCTTTTGATTCAATTTTGAAAATTGCATTCTAAAAGTATCATTGCCAAACTGAAGTGTGTCCTGGAGAAGGAAAACAGAAGTAGCATGATTATAGAAACTCTGGTATAGGAAGGAAGACTGAAGAAAACTAAAACTTTTACCCTGAGGGGGGAAAAAAAATCAGAGGAGAAATAAGATAGTCTAACACCTGAAACACTGTCATATAGAAGAGGAAGCAGGATCATCCATAGATTCCTCTACTGTAGAGCAAATGGATATACTTCCCCTTCATGTAAAGAACATGATGGAAACCACATGGCAGTGTCCAGTTATAGAGCTAGCTGTTTTGCAAAGTAGCACCCCATCATCAAAAGTGTTCAATTAGAGACTGGATAATTGTATATCATGGATGCTATAAAAGGAAGTGTTATACTTGAACATGGATGTTCATAGTAGTTTCAGTCACAATAGCAGAAAACTGGAAACAACCTAAATGTCCATCAATAATTGGGTGGATAAACCAGTGGTTCTCAACCAGGGGTGGTTTTGCTCTCCAGGGGAACATGAGGCAAACTCTGGAGACATTTTTGTTTGTCACAATGAGGATAGAAAATACTTTTGGCATCCATTGGTTTGAGACTGGGGATGCTGCTAAACATCCTATGATACAGAGGCCAGCGAGAATTATCTGGCCCAAATGGCAGTAGTGCCAAGGGTGAGAAACCCTGGAATGAATAAACTGTGGTACATCAACAGTGGCATCGCCCAGCGATGAAAAGTAATGAACTGCTGATCCATCTGTGCAACAACATGGACGAATTTCAAAATTATTAGCACCATGTGAAAGAAGATAGACACAAAAGAGATCAGTGGTTGACTGAGGTCATGGATGATTGGAGGGAATGGATTGCAAGAGGTCATGAAAAATGTGTTGGGGATAGAGATGTTCTGTGTCTTGATTGTGGTGGTGCTTTCACAGGTACGTATAGTTGTCAAAACTCATTGCATTGCATATTTTTTAGAAAGATGCACTTGACTATATATGTCATACCTCAATAAAGTTATTTTTTTTAAAGGATGTATTACTTTGGGAGGGACTGCACTCAAGAGCTTCTACTTTGCTCCTCAACTCCAAGAGGCTACTATTTTATTCTTTAGTTCCATTGTGTTGCTAATCTAGTGGACATACAAGAAGTCTGTATAAAAGCTTGTTGGATCAGTATGGGGCCAGTCATGAGATAGAGACCACACAGGAAGTTAAAGAGGGGGAGTTTAATGTAAGGAGTTATTAAATTCTGATGAAAGAGTAACTGTAAGACTTGAGGAAGCTCTATATGGGCCCCTAGGGCTGAAGAAGATCACCCAATGAAGGCCAAACTTGGAAGGGAACCCTCTCCCAAAAATTAGGGTTCGGACTTTGCTGGAGAAGGTATAGGTCAGCCCACTGGATAGCAGAGAAGTTTGCTAGTTGGTCTGGACTGGAGCTGGTCTGCAGTCGTTGGTCAAGCAGCAGGGAACTTTCTGGAGTGCAGGCAGGGTACAGTCGATCAGCAACTGGTGGTGCGACTGTGCAGAGGGAGGAGGGCTCACGTGTGCACAGGTGAGACATGCATGGACCTGCAGAGACAGTGATGGCACAGTGGTAAAAGTGGGGACCTTCCTGGTTGCAAGAAAGCTGACTGTGGGCCTATGGAGAGAATCAGGACTTTGTGAGGGCAGGAGACCTGGAGCATAGGTGTCCTGTCAAGAGAGCTGCTGATTGTTGTCAGGTCAGGCAGAAGCTGCAATGTGGCTGAGGGACTAGGTACTCCAGGTGGGTGGCTGGGTCAGAACTCCACTGGAAGTCCTCACACTCACAGTGCTAATCCACCGGACAGTGGGCAAAAAAAGCAAGAGACCTTCCTCCTGCAGTGTCCCTCCAGGAGAAAACTCAAAATCATCTTCACTGTAAAGAAGGGATACTTAAAGAAATTCTGGCCATTATTAAAAAGCATGCATTGAAGGGTAAATTTGGAGTTGAGAGACAATTAATACTTGGCACACTTATTGTTAAGGGTTGAACTGTGACCCCCAAAAAGATATGTTGAAGTCCTAACCCCTGGTACCTGTGGTTGGAAGCTCATTTGGAAACAGGGTCATTGAACGTGTAATGAAGTTCGGATGAGGTTATTAGGGTGAGCCCTAATCCAGTATGACTGGTGTCCTTATAAGAAGAGAAAAATGCTATACAAAGACAGAGACACACAGGGGGAACATCATGTGACAACAGAGGCAGACTCGACTGATGCAGCTACAGACCAAGAAATGCCAAGGATTGAGGCCCTCCACCCGAAGTATGGAAGCATCCTACTTTGTTTCAGAGTTTCAGAGGAAGCATGGCCCTGCTGACACTTTGGTTGCATTGTAGTCTCCAGAACTTGAAAATAAATTTCTATTGTTTTGAGCCAACTGGTTTGTATTACTTTTCTGTGGCAGCCCAGGAAACTCATACAGATTTTGGTACCAGGAACAAGTATCTAAAAATGCGGAAGTGGCTTTGGAATTGGGTGAAGAGTAGAGGCTGGAAGAGTTTTGAGGCACTTGATAGAAAAAGCCTAGATTTGTTGAAGAGATTGTTCATAGAAATATGGACGTTAAAGGCGATTCTGGTGAGGAATCAGACAGAAGAGAGGAGAGCTGTAGAGAAAGCTTCTGTTGTCTTAGAGAATATCCATATTGTCATGAACAGAATGCTGCTAGAAATACAAATTTTAAAGGTGCTTCTGGTGAGGTCTCAGAAATGAGGGACATATTACTGGACACTGGAGGAAAGATGATCCTTGTTTTAAAGTGACAGAGAACTTGCCTGAATTATGTTCTGCTATTGGGAGGAAAGTAGAACTTAGAAGTGATGAACTTGGATATTTGGGTGAAGAGACTTCCATGCAAAGTGTGGAAGGTGCCACGTGGTTCCTCTTTGCTGCTTATGGTAAAATGCAAAAGGAAATAAGTTGAGGAATGAATTGTTAATCAAAAGAGAAATCCTGGGGTTACTAGAAGCTGGAAGAGGCAAGGAAGGGTTCTGCCCTAGAGGTGTCCGAGGGAGCATGGTCCTGCTAACATCTTGATTTTGGACTTCTAGCCTCCACAACTGTGAAACAGTACGTTTCTGTTGCTTTAAGGCACCCAGTTTGTAGTTTGTTACAGCAGCTCTATGAAATGAATACACTTGGCAAGTTTCATTCCTTAATTCAAGTTTTGAATGAAAACACATTTAGTAATTACATTTGCTTTGTTGGTTAGAATATAGACAAATTGTATTTATATATTGTAATAAAAAATTACATTAATCCCAAAGTAATTTGCCTTCAGTGAACATGTCTTGATTAGAGCCTCTGCCTGAGGAATTACTTTCAGTTTCTGGGTTTTAGCATTGTTCAGTTATCTGCATTTTCCTGGAACACAGACCCAAAGCACATTTGCTATGCTAACTTTCTTTTTTTGTGTGTGTGTGAGGAAGACCAGCCCTGAGCTAACATCCGTTGCCAATCCTCCTCTTTTTGCTGAGGAAGACTGGCCCTGGGCTAACATCCGTGCCCATCTTCCTCCACTTTATATGGGACGCCGCCACGGCGTGGCTGACAGGCAGTGCGTCGGCGGGCGACCGGGATCCGAACCCGCGAACCCCAGGCTGCCAAGCGCGGACTTAACCGCTGCGCCACCGGGCGGGCCCCTCTATGCTAACTTTCTTATTTGCTTTCCCATGTGTGAAAAATCTATTTAACTATTATAGTCCATTCAGAAACTCTATTTATTCTAAATAGTAAAGATTTCAGTATAGACACCTTATGTTTCTTTAATAATACAAATAATTCTGAAAACAGTCTTTTTCTTACCTACTTTGTTTTTTCAAGTGAGTCACTATTGCTGTCCCTTTGGTCCAGTAAAATAATTTCTGGTGTGTAAGAAAGGCTGATTTGACATGTACTGATTAAATATGCAGTAGTTATTCACAGGAATTTTAATTTCTTTCACGACTTTAAAAAGTTAAATAAACAAGAAACCATTTCAATAAAAGGCATGGAATAGTAAATATTTGATACATTCATCCAAAAATGTATCAAATATCATATCCCTGGATGGGGACTTTGGGTATTCGGGGATATTCACTAAGGCACCAAATTTATACCACTGTTTTGGCTCACACTAAGGAAAACACAGAAACAAAATAAAATTCTTTCTATTTTAACCCCACTCTCATGTCCACCTTTACCTCAAGGCCCCCTGCCCAATGGTGCCTGAGCGTGAGGCAATGCAGAGTAACCTCAGAAGATTCAAAAGCAGAATCCTTTCCCAATGACACTCTGAGGTAGCCATAGGAAGAGTAAGTGTCCCTCATGCCCTACTTCATGGTTGGTTGGGAGACTTGCATTCCCCATTTGGGAGCTCAGGAGCTAGCAGGCCATTGAACCCCTCTAACCTTGTTTTCTCATTTGGCGTATGTGCCTACAAGTGATGGAGTTAGACCTGGAGTCAAGGCCAAGCTCTCCTCCAACCTAGCTGGGTGACTTTTGGCACCTTGATTAACATCTCTAATCCTCAGATTTTTATTGGTAAAATATTGTTTAAAATGTTCATACAGATGCTGTATGAATTAAACGAGATGATTTATATAAAGGATAAATGCAGTTACCTTGTAAGAGCTCAATCATCATCTTCACCATCATCATCATCACCTGTAAAATGGGACAATGGTGATTTACCTTCAAGGGTATTGTGAGTGTCATACAGGAGGACCTTTGTAAAGTGTTTACCCCTGTGACTGGCACATAGTAGGTTTTCAATAAATTTTAATTTCTTTCTTTCCCTCAAAACTTGAAACCATTTAGGAAGATGCCCATTTTAGCAGGAGGTTGTTGGAAGCTAAAGATAGTTGTTTTTTTAAAGGCATTTAACTTGAATAATGAGGAATAAAATAAAGCTCTTTGAGAAAATGTTGAGATTATTTTATTTTTCATTCAAAGGATAGCATATAAGAGTGGGGAAAATCCTTGATTAGATGCCAAACACAAGAAAAAAAAAATCAACCCTGTCCAAGCACCCTCGACGAAATACTCTTTCAGCCGTTTTTTTCCTCCCTCCTGTCTTCCTGTTCTTCCTTTCTCCCATCCGCCATTTTATAAGTATATCATTGTGTGCACGTTATAGGACTCACACTGTTCTGAATGCTTAGACTTGTAGACATAAGATCGACAGGTTCCTGGCACTCAAGTGTCCTATTGTCTAGAAGAAAGGGTATAGTCTAAGTGGAGAGTTTATAGTCCACTTTACTGTCCCAGTCATTCTAATTCCCTAAAATAATGCTTCTCAAACTTTGGTGTACATGAGAATCACTTGGAGGACTTGTTTAAAAATATAGTTTCTTAATTTAAGAAACACTGGACTAAGGGAGAGTCAAGAGATGTGGCAGCTGTTTCCCATTTTGCCTGTGTGTCCTTGAAGGAATTTTTCTGTTTCTCTGGGCCACAGACACGGTCTAGCTCAGTGGCCACGTTTTTTATGGGAAGAAACTAAGAGCCTTTTGTGTATCTGTAAAGATCCTCTATTTTCCACATCATTTTCCAGCAGTGTCTGTAATCTAAAGAACTGTTGGTAAATACTTATTAGCAATTTGATAAGTACTTGGTGATTTAAAAAAGTAGATAAAATACAATTTAATGCACCATCACTGTATTGAAAATTAGAAAAGGCCAGTTAACATCCTGACAATTTTTTTTAATTGAGGTAATTTTTAAGGATTAACTATATCGATTTGGAAAGACCTAGGTTCGATTGGATAGGATACATTTACCTACTTCTGTTTCCCTGTGCAAGTTAGCTACGATTTCCTTTCTATGTTCCCCGGAGGTTTGAATTCAAGCAAGAGATAAGTGTCTGTTGGTTGGCCTGAAATCTTCCCTGCTCACTTGCAGGGAAACCTTTTTTTTAGAGACATCCCCCCACCCCACCCAGACTAGTGAAATGTGTTTCTTTCTTGCATATGGCACCATTATAATAAAACCAAAGGCACCACTAATGGATTGATACCATCAGTATAGCCTCTTGTTTGACTGAGGTCTTTCCTTTCAAACCTGAGCTGAAGGTCAATTAGAACAATGATGGAAAGCATTTAATTTCCTGTTTATAAATACAGACTAGGAAATGCAGTATTGATTGCTACATTTCAAGGAGGGGGACAATTGCTTTCAACTACAGGCAGTCCAGGATGATGTAATTTATAAAGCCAGAGAGTACAGTGTTGCCGTATATGTCAAGTGAACAATGATTTATTGGACCAAGACCACATTAGGTCTATGAGTCTGAAATACATGAAATATAGTTTCTGCCTTTTAAGAGCTTAAAACATTTAGGCATCAAATCAAGACCTAGACATAATAAAAGATTTAGCAATCATTATCATAATTGTGGATATGCTAAATGCATTTGGAGTTCAAAGAAGGGAAAGATCCATTTGATCATAAGTACTGCAATAGAACTCACAGAAGAAATGGGATTTGACCAGGACTTTAAAGAATGGGAAAGGGAAAGGGTCCAGTTTCAATAGTGCATGCCACAGACAGAGAGACCAGAAGGAGAAGACAAGGAGAGTCTTAACAGGGTTTGTGGTGACAATGTTGTTGAATGAATGAACGAGTGAATGGATGATAGCTATTCTGGGTATCACCGGTGGATATAAGACCATTCATTCTATAACCTGAAATGCTTGAGTGAAGGGGTTGCTCAATTTAGCACACTACAAGCCCAGATTTCCAGATTATGAGGTTTGTCATAATAACATTTCCTGCAGTGTGCTCCATACGATAATAAAAGATGGCTCATGAAAAGGAGTTCCATAGTGAAATAAGTTTTCAAAACACTGGGATAAATAAAGTTAAACAGATTATACTTTTTTGCAGGCTTCTCAGAATCTTGAGCAGACTACTATGCCTTATAATTCTCTAAGAAGTTAATAGAATATATAGCATTTCCCAAGATGATTTGGCCAAGAAAGAAATAAATCAATTAAATATGTTTGTGTACTTTCACACATATGCTGATAGACAAATACAGAGATACAGATTTTATTTTTCCAGGACATCTCATAGGGAAAGTGGTTTTTTTGTTTGTTTGTTTGTTTTGGTGAGGAAGATTATCCCTGAGCTAACATCCTCCACTTTATATGTGGGGCACTGCCACAGCATGGCTTGATGAGAGGTATGTAGGTCCATGCCCGGGATCCGAACCCATGAACCCCAGGCTGCCAAAGTGGAGCGTGTGAACTTAACCACTACGCAACGGGCCTGGTCCCTCATATGGAAAGTGTTTTCAGGGAATACTTTGGAAAGTGCTCACAAAAACCAGTTTTCTTTTGCTGGGCTTTTACTAAATCTGCTAGTACCTTTCAATGTGAGCTTTTGCCTATGTCCACATTTTTCATTTCTTATGACAATTCTTTCCCTTCATAATGTCAATTCTAAGAAGCCTATGAAAATGTCAGAATATGTGGCACAAGATATACATTGCATTCTCAAAAACATATATATATTTTTTTGGTGAGGAAGATTAGCCTTGAGCTAACATCCATTGCCAATCCTACTCTTTTTGGTGAGGAAGATTGGCCCTGGGCTGACATCTGTGCCCATTTGCCTCTACTTTATATGTGGGATGCCTGCCACAGCATGGCTTGATAAGCTGTGCATAGGTCTGCGCCTGGGATCCAAACCTGCGAACCCAGGGCCGCCAAAGCAAAGCACATGAACCTAATCACTACACCACTGGGCTAGCCCCAAAACATATTATTTTTTTAATGGTAAAAATAATTACATATAATCTGGCAATTTGGTGTGTCTGGTCTTTCTTGTCTAGTTAACCCAACAAATGTCAAATAAACACTCCTTTCTCATAGGAGTTTCTGTAACAGGATAGCGTTATCAGAAATTCTGGAAGAAAGAAAATGAGGAGAACCTTCTATTACTATTAAATAAGAGTGAACTTTAATATGAGAAACAATCAGCTAAGATAGAACAATTTTGATATTTGACTAAAGACAGCTATAATGAAATTCAATTTTCTTAGGAGAAAAAGCCTCCATCCTACAAATTACTTTTCATGTATGAGATATTGTTAGGAAATTCATTTTTGCCATGGGTTTTCACTCTATTTTTCTTGGTCCTCTGCCCTCTCACTTCCCAGGAAAGACAGGGACTCTACTTTGGAGTTAATTTTCACAATCTTATTTCAAATAATTAAATCTCAAGTCACCTTTATTGTTGTATACTCAAGGAGCAATAAGCCTTTGGGTTCCACTTAAGAGGGAGGGAGTCATAGAGTGGGAATCCCACACTTACTTGTTTGACTTTCTTCTCCTGAAAATATCCTTTGTGATTGACCAAGTGCACTTCTAAATTCCTTCCTTCCTGGATAAATCAATTGCGTTGTTCTTAGAGCTCTATATTAAATCAAGAAAGTTTGGGCCCTAATCATACCTTGAGACCTTGAGCTTCCCACACATATAGTTCTTACAAATATTACAGATTCAGGCCATGGGTAGAATTGTGGGTGAAAGAAGAAATATGTGAAAAGCTGCATATAGTAGAATAGCATCATACATGAATTTTGTGTAGCCAAGGTCAATTATAAGATGCCCACATAGAGGGAGAGAGACAGGGTGGGGGAGGAGGCAAGAAGAGGGAAATCTTCCAATAGTCTGTTTTCCTCCTCTTGTTCAAATGAGACCTTGGCCTCTGTGGTCTCATGGACCAGGAATCCACAGCCAAAATGCAAATAGAAATAAAAGAAGCTAATTTTGAACGTTTAGCTTTCTAAGAGCCCAGCTCCTGGCTTTAAGGGGCAATTTAAGAAAATTTCAGAGGTGGCTTAGACTGTATATGTGTGTATTTTTTGTTTTCACTTATCTGCTCACTTCGGATACCTATCCCTACTTAAGATGCCATGCTACTGAAATTCATGTGGTTACATAACTTCAGAACTGGAGGAAACCAAAGAGATTAGTTTAACCATCCTTATTTACCGTTGGGAATATCTAGACCTAAAGAGAGGAAATAACAAGTTTATTGAATTTAGGGAGGGTAGACAGAATTTTGTCTCCTTAATTCTCATGTAGTATCCTTGCCACTGTGTTTAGAAATCAGATACTGAGCTTGTTAGAATTTTGTGTAAAGGAAGATTAAGTGAACTTTGAGTAGCTGGGAGAAGAGGTGGGAGCAGAGACAGTAGTGAGGAATGTAGTCTCTTATGAATAAAACACAAGTGTTTAGAATATAGACATTTTTCTTTATTTTCATAGTCATGTTCCCAAAGGAAAGAAGGCTTTAATGTAATTTTTTTAGGCTATAAGCTTATGCAGAATTGTGAATAATGGAAAATTATGATTAATATGAATTCTGATTAATTATATTCTGATTCATCATGAGTTTACTGTTTTTGAGAAAAGTTAGCCCTGGAGTAAGCCCATCTGTCTCTTCTTTCAAATGCTTCCCTACACTTGGAAAGATTGTAATGACACTTTGGAAGATTGTGACTGGCCCTGGGAGACATCAGAATAAAACATGTATTAACAGCAGCAAAAAAAGGTGTTGGCTTTTCCCAAAGAAGTCCTCTTCAGGGAGAGGGTATACAATTCCTGGTTCTCAAGCAAATGACGAATTCGTAAGAAGGTTCCATGGCAATTTGGCTTTGAGGCACAATTTTTTACTTGAACTGTATATTTCCTTGGATGAATTTACAGAGTTGGTGTGGTTTGCGTTGAGGTCAGCGGGGTGTTTACTAGAAGAAAGAACAAGGAAGAAATGCGAAGATCTTTGTTCTCCTCATCTCAAAAGTGTGTGACGTTGCATGAGTCCCTGAACTTCTCTGTGTTTCTCTTTCTCCACTCAAAATGAGGCTAATAAAAACTGCTTACCTGCTGCTGATGATGGTAGATAACTTTTAGTTACATTTCCTATGTTCCAGATACCATGCTAAATACTTCATTTGTACTATCTTACTTAAAACTCACAACAAATCTATGAAATAGCTACTATTATGATATTCATTTTACAGGTGAGGAAACTGAGACTAAGAAAAATTTGCCCCAAAATCGTATTACTAATAAGTGAAAGAACCGAATTTGAATCTATGCTCCTAACCACCATTGTATATATGAAAGCATTTTGAGAACAGACATGTACAGAAATACAGGGCATTTTCTCTTTGTGGCATTCTTAAATACTCTTGTTGAAATCAAAGCAGTGGCAAGAAAGGGTGCTTGATTTACCAGATCCCCGTTTTTTAGAAACAAACTGGGAATAATGCTTTAACTTCCTCCTCTAGCTATCTTTTCCCCCTGAGCAAATATGGCTTGTACAACACACCACAGTTCATGAATGTTCCATGTTATGTTTGTCAAATAATGTAATGACATTTAGGAGTGGGCAATGTAGCAGAGGTGTTTTGGCTCCCAAATAATTGAAAGGCTTTTGTATTGTTATTGATTTTTTAAAGTCAGAACTCCCACAATTCCCCGGCTCTAGCATTAATTACAGCATCTTTCTGTGGTTGAACTGAAATGCTATGTAGGATAAGGTCATCCTGCACACTTTAGATTTGTTGAGCTCTGTTTGAAACAAAGTCTCCAGTGTTTTAGCTGCAACTTGAGAATAAATTGGATGTTACTGGACACTTACCCACAGTGCTGTGCCCACGGAGGCATATGTTTACCAGAGGGGAACAGGGTTACTCCCTCTAGGATCCCCTCCAGGAAATCACCCACCTTCCTCTTGTAGATCAGTGTTTCAAGTGTGTCCTTTGACAGTGCTTCCCAAACTGTAATGTGTATATGAGTCACTGGAGAGCCAGTGAAAATGCAGGTTCAAATTCAGTAGGTCTGGGGTGGAGCCAGGTGATGCTGATACTGCTGGTCTACCCATATATTTTGAGAATGAAGATAGTAAAGACACTTCTGTATCCTAGTGGAAGGAATTGATGTAGCATGTCAATTTAGGGAAAAGAAAATCCTTGGGCAACTTGCTACAATTAGTTGTGTGAGGTTCACAGGAACATTGTGAAATTAGCAAAATTTATGTTTAGATGTTCAGACATCTCATTAAATGCAAATGTATACCACATCATCATCCTCACTTTTGTAACTCTTATCCCCCGAGTCATTGAGTGTAGAAGCTCTTCTTCCGCAAAGGCCTCTGACAGCATTTCTCCACCCTTCCCACATGGCCCCATGTCTCCAAGACTTCTCCCTTTTTTCTCTCTCCCTCTAACCCACATCAGAAGTTAACTGTGTCCCGCCCCACACTCTCACAACCTTACCTCCAAGCTGGTGCCAATGCAATCAATTCAAAGCCTTGGTCCAAAAACAAAAGAGTCAGGAAAGTTGGATGGAGAAAGATTGGGGAGCAGAGGAAATTCCTGGGACCCTTGAGATGATGCCACAAAGATGTTGGTTGCCGTTTGCACTCACTGAACAATTGCTCTTTCTACTAGGCAGACAGTCCCTTGCACTTGCAACTCTTGATTATCAGGCTGCCATGCTAACAGACATTTTCTTTCTGTTTCAGAAGTTCTTAGTTTGTATGTGTTTGTAAAGAAAAAGTAATATACTTATTCCTTCCCCTTTGGGACAATATCTTTCAAATCTCTCATTTCTGTGCAGCCTCCTGAGCTTTCTCTACAGACAGCAATGTCCTATACAAGTTGTAGATAACACCGGAAGGCAGCTTAAATTATTTTTCAATTTATTTTGAGAGTGAAAATGCCAAGTCATATATTTTAGCGAACAGATGCAACTATAAAAATTCAGTGTTTCCTTAACTGGGGAACTGTAGGGGAGGCCTAGATGACAAGGAAGTCATTTCATCTCTACTCTTGGTAAAGACTCTAGGGAGTGAAAACATTCCAAGAAATAAACATATTTAACCCTTGTCCACAACTATTTATTTTCAAAACACGTTGCAAACACTAATTAAGCTGCCTACTAGCTTTAAGAATAATGAGGAGCACAGGCACTGAAGTAAGCCTAGTGCCTTAATGGAAAAGCTTTTCTTCTGTTTCTGCTGGTTCTGGAGTCCTTTACCTAACTCTCCGCATGGTCACTTCAGGACAAGACAAGGCAGAGAGAATGGATAGCAGAGTGATTGAGTTCTCCCTCCAGGGTCAGGCTAGACCTGGGTCTCACTTCTACTAGCCTAAAGGACTTCAGTTGCTCTAAGATTTGGATTCCTTATCTCCATAATGGGGGCTGCTGAGAAGTCTAAACTTGATGACGTAGGCAGGGCTGACTTCTGTAGGCACAGAAGGCATAGTGCCCATGATACTTTTGGAGTACCACAAAAATATTTTATTTTCATTTAAAAATCAGAAGACAAAAATCAACTTTTAAGTCAAGGAAAATGTTTACTATGTAATATGTTTATGTTTGTACCAATGTAGTCATAAAATATAATTTTGAATTTTTTTTTTTTTTTATGGAGGAAGGAGCCACAAAGGCAAAAATGTTTAGGACACCCAGAAGTCACAACGGGCCCTGGATATATGTAAATCACTTAGCATAGTGACTGGCACATGGGAGGCATGTTGGGGGTTGGCAAACATTTTCTGTATAAGGCCAGATAGTAAACATTTTAGGCTTTGCAGGCCAGGCGGTCTCTGTTGTGATGTAACTACTCAACCCTGCTATTGTGGTGCGGAAGCACCCAAAGACGATAGATAAACAAATGGACATTCCTGTGTTCCAATGAAACTTTATTTACAGCAACAACAGGCTGCAGGCTGGATTTAGTTCATAGGCCTTAGTTTGCTGACTCCTGATTTAAATAATACTTCTATTATTGATATTATTGAAATGAATTTTAATTTTATTCATTCAGCTATCTGTGAACTATCCCCTGGAGAATGTGAGCAAGAGGGGGAAGAGATAAGTGATATACTCTGATGTATTCAGGGTAGCCAGATAAAAGAACCCCATTAAAGTCTCAGTTATTCAGGATTCATCTAACTAGAACAAGCCTTTGTAGTTTTCTTCACTGTACTAAAGAAAGAAGTCAAGCATGAGATAACAAAATGCTGTAGTCACACCTCAGTGTTCCCAGAGACCACCTTGTATGGAAAAATGAAACAATCATAAATGCAAACAATTTCTATTACGGATTAATGTGTGTATTTATACAAATGCATGAACAGAAATTGTACATGACAACATACCTAGTTACGTTTTGTAGCTCTCCATTGTAATCTGAAGCTGTAGAAGGTCTCTTCCTGGGATTCCTTTGGCAGATCAGGCAGTTGCTGGAAGAGAGAGGATATGTAACAATTATGTAGGAGGGACAGGGAGATCTTCAAAGATTAAGCCACAGCTCAGCACAAAGAACTATGAGGCCCTGAAGAGGTGAGCATGAGCCCACGCATTAAAAGTATGGACTTGGCTGTAAAGGAAAGGCCCCTGTTCACAGTCTCTTGAGGCCAGAACTTTAGTTCTCATCAGTTTTGGCCCAGGAACAAATGGCTAAAGTTGTTGGCAGTATAATAGTGGTGGCTCCTAGAGGTGGGAGGAAGGGGAATGACCATAGTCTTTAGGAGTAAATTTGGACTCAAATCCAGGATCTGCTACTTGCTTACTCTGTGGTGTGAGGCAGGATATTTTATTTAAGCCTCAGTTTTGTAATGATCAAATGGGGTTGAGAATACCTATTTTTACATCGCACATGGCAACTGAAAGAGTTAAATGAGATTTTACGTGTAAAGGCCTTATATCATTGATTGACACGAAAAAGGTGCTCAATAAATGGTTGCATTTTAACTCCTAATAGAGGTAGGAATAATTACTTCTGGGAAAAATGACAACATAGAAGGGATGACCTAGAAAGCATAGGCGCTAAAACTTTGGGCTCTAGAGTTTGAATCTTCCCTCTGTTCAATTGTTAGCTGTGTTACACTGCACATTTTTCTGATCTTGAATTTCTTCGTCTGAAAAATGCATATAAATGGCTATAAATAGAATATAGCTCATGAGGCTATTGGGAATCTTAAATATGATAGTGTATATAAAGCCTGGTATAGTGCAAAATGCTGGCATATCGTAAAGTTTTATACCCTTCCTCCTCCTCCTCCTCATTGCTTGGTGTGAGGCATGAGTGTTTGGAGTCCCCTTAGAGACACATGGTGGCCTTTAAGGGCACATGAGTCCTTGTAAAACTGTGTATACCGAGCTTGTTTTGTTTGTTTTTATTTTTTGTCCATATGTGCATTTTTCTGAGGTCAAGTTTCATAGCTTTCATCCGCTTCTCAGAGGGATACGTGACCAAAAGCCTTTACAAATCATGTCGTTAGACACGTCCATATGCTTTGAGGGCATCTGTCATAGCCTGTATTACAATTGCTTGTAATGACAATCCAAGTTATCAAGAACTTGTCCCCTTAAATTAGTGTACCATATTTAAGGAGATACCCAAGGATGTATAGTATAGTATAGTGAGATTTCCAGGTATTAAAGAAATAATTTTCAGATAAAAAAAATGAAATTAATCTAAAGGTGTGAATTTCAGTTCTTTGGAAAATCAATATTAAGTGAAACAACCCATTCTTTAACAATTCTGGGTAATCATCACCATGGTAAAAAATAAAATGCTATAGCTAATATGTATTTACCGTTTTCCAGGTACCTTTCTAAAGAGTAACTTATATGTATTATACCATTTAGTCCTCACCACAATCCCAGGATAATTCAATTATGCCTGGTTTCTTGCTTGAGATCAGTCCTTTCATGAGTTAGTATCAGGTGACGCCTAGACATCCATTTTATGGGAACTGAATGCAGCTGCAAAAAACAGAGTGATTTCATTAGCTATTGTTAGTAGTGACTACTTGACTCAACTTGCTGTAAGGAGAGATGCTGTGAGGGCCAGAGCTGTCCAAAAATACATTCAGAGAAGTACAGACATGGCAGGTCAAGCGGAGATTCTAATGCTGCTAGTTCTGGAATCTCCCAAGTTCATGTTGGTTTAATAAATTCAGAAAGCATGCTGGTTGTAGAGAGAGGCACATTTTCTGAAGTAATCAGTTTCTACTGGGAGTTACCTATAAATTACAAACAATACTTCCAAGCCGGGCGAGGGAACTAAGGGACTTGGGAAAAGAAAATGGCTTATATGGGGAAATAGCCTCTTTCTGGATGTGAACAAGCCCTCTCCAAATTAAAATTTATTTACTTTTTGAGCATGTTGGAAGAAAGAGAAAATATGAAAATACTTTTATGTTCACTATTAGTTTCTCAGCTCACTTCTGGGATGTTATTTGAAAAGAATATTAAAATAGAAGAATTATTCTACAGACTATGCTTCTAATTAATGAGAAATGATTACTCTACAATTCATGAAGTGGCTGAGGTTTTGAGATTTTTTTCTATCATTTCTTTTGCTCCGAATTTTCCCAAAAAGACATTTTTGCCAAGTTAGAAATTTGTACCATATTAAAACATTTGAAGAAGAACCAACATAGATCCCAAAAGCAATCATGATAAGGATTAATTTGATTCAAATTGTGTTCATCTTTAATAATGTTAAATGTTGCATTAGAGTTTCTTGCTCACAAGCAACAGTTTACCTTACTTAGGGAAATGTTTGGAAGGATATTGGGTAACTCACTAAATTAAAGGAAAAGCTTAATAACTAAAATCTACAGAAATATTGGTGCTAGATTGTCTCTGTGGAGCTCAGTCATAAACACTAAATCATATTTTTTTAGAATACTGAATCTGAAGAATTCAGCTCCTCAAATTTAAATTTCTAAAAAAGGGAATTATTTAGGTGGCATTAGCTGGGTGACTTTTCACCCATTGCTAAGCTATGATGTCAATTCAAAGGACAAAGACAGCAGGACATGCATGGGATAGGAGAGAGACTATTTTTTAGAAGACAAATTTAAAATGACAATTAAATAGAGTGATATACCATATTCATGGACTGGAAAGCTCAATGCTAACAAGATACAATTTCTCCTCAAATTAGTCTATAGTTTTAATGTAATCACAATCACAATACCCAACTGACTTTTTTTTTCTTTGTAGAAACTGACACTCTAGTTCTGAAATGTATATGGAAATGCAAGGGAATAAGAATAGCCAAAACAATCTTAAAAAAGAAAAAAACTGAAGAGTTCACGCTACCAAATTTTGTATAAAGCTACAGAATCAAGACAGCAAAAGAATTGACAAATTGAATGACAGGACAGGATAGAAAGTCCAGAAATTGACTCATGCATATATAGTCATCACGTGTACAGTCAATTGATTTTTGACAGGATGCCAAGGCAGTTCAACTGGGAAAAAGAAAGTCTTTCTACAAGTGATTCTGGAAAAAACAAACTTATTTTTGAAAAAGAACTTAAGTGCCACCTCACACTACACAATAGAATTAATTTTAAATGGATCATAAACTAAAACTTAACAGCTAAAACTATTAAACTTCTAGAAGAAATATACAAGATTATCTTCATGAGTTTGAGATAGGCTGAGATTTCTTAGGACGTAAAAAGCACTAAACACAAAAGAATAAATGATTAATTGGACTTCATCAAAATAAAAACTTCTACCCATCAAAAGACACCATGAAGAATATGACAGGGGCAAGCAAGAGGCTTAGAGAAAATATTTGCAATACATATATTTGATAAAGAATTCATGTCAATAACACATAAAGGATTGTTACAATCAACAACAAAAGTTAATTTAATTTAAAAGTGGGCAAAAGACTTAAACATTGCACAAAAGACCTATGAATGGCCAATAAGCACATGAAAACGTGCTCAACATCATTAGTCACTAGAGGTATTCAAATCAAAACACCATGTATTCCACACATGCTAGAATGGCTAAAATTAAAAGATTGACTGCCAAGTGTTAAGGATACGGAGTAACTGGAACTCATACAGTGCTGAGAGTGTAAACATTACCACCACATAGCAGAATTGTTCTGAATTTTCCTATAAAGTTAAACATATCCCTACTCCATAACCTAGCAGTTATGCTTCTAAGTAGCTAAGAGAAATGAAAAATGTGTCCACAAGGGGACTTTTAAAAGAATGTTTACAGCAGCTTTTTCATAATGACTGAAAAATGGAAATAATCAAATATTCATCAATAGAAAATGGATAAATTGTGGTATATTTATACTCAGCAATAAAAAAATACGGAACTACTGATACATATAACAATGTAGATGAATCTAAAAAATACTATGTTGAGTGAAAGAAACCAGACACAAAAGAGTACATACTGCATGATTCCATTTTTATGAATTTCAGGAATAGGCAAAACTAATCTATGTGACAGAAATCAGAACAATGTCTGTAGGATGTAGGAATTGACTGAAAAGGAAACTAGGGACTTTTGGGAGTGACAGTATTAATTGAGATGGTAGTTTCATGACTGTGTACGTTTATCAAAATGTATTAAATTACACACTTACAATCTATATTTTACTATATATAAATTTTCTTATTATAAAAAGATTAAAATGGCTGGTAGGATTCAAATAAAGTCATCTAGTATCATGTATGCCATTTCCCTGGTGCCTAAAATGGATAATTCCAGCTAGAAAGTTCCTCCTCAAGTCTCATTGAAGATTTGGATGACTATTTCAGCCATTTCCTCCCCTTTTAGTAACTTTGCAGCAGTTACCACCTTTTCTTAAAGATGTATGGTTTTTTAAGTTTTAAAAGTGTTTTCTATCTCTTCAAAGAGATTATAAATTCCTTGGGAACATTATCTACATCAGTGCTTCTCAAACTTCAATATGCACAAAAATTCCCCAAGGAGTTTATCAAAATATATATTTTCAAGCCTCATCCTACAGATATAATGATTCGTTAGATTTGGCATTGAGCCAAGGAATCTATGTTTTTAAGTTGCATTCCAGGTGATTGTCCACTGACTATCTTTTGAGAAACATTGGTCTATATCATATTGGAATCATTTCTGTTATGTCCACAAGGCTTGAATGCTATGTGCCAAGAAATAAGCTGTTTAACAAATTGGATGAGTTTGAATCCCTCTGACACTAGTTTTCAACTATGGCTAGATTTTTTTTGTATGACACTATTAGAAATTTCAGATAGCATTCTAGGAAGGGACCCTAAATTAAAAGATAATTTGTCCAACCCCTTCGTTTTACAGATGTGGAAACGGAGACCCGGAGAACAACAAGGGCTTTCCCAAGGTGGTTTACGTAAGGAGGGCTGCATGGAGCCTGGAACTCACATCTCCTGACTCCTAACCTAATCTAGTTCTCCCTATCAAACCACAGCTTTGTCAAGATGGGAAACTGCAGTAGTTTTCGAATGGGGGTGAATTTGTCCCCTGAAGGACATTTGGCAATGTCCATCACCGTTCGTTGGGAGGGGGTGTGTGGCTGCCATTTAGTGTGTAGAGGCCAGGGATGCTACTAGACATCCTACAGTGCACAGGACAGCCCCCACAGCAAAGAACTGTCAGTCCCCAAATGTCAGTAGTGCAAGGTGGAGAAACTGTGGGGTAGTCAATGTGGAATTTAGTGGTCTCTGATACTCTTCAAAATGAATTAGTCTTGTGTGAGCACCATGCGTCAGGATCTCCCTCAGACACTCAGGGGGTTTTGCACACTCATCCTGGCTCTAAACCCCAGGCTTGGCTGCAGAATTTCCTTTCCTGTAGGCAGCTTGGGCTGACTCCTTAGCACTTCTGAGGCAGCTTATCTCATTTCTTTGACACAGCATCTGCCAGCAGCAGGCTAGGGAGTCCTGAGCATGGGCTGCCTGGCCCTGCCGACAGCTCTCTTTGCTGAGGTGGAGATGCTCCAGCTGGTCAGAGAAAGAGGCAGCCAGCTGGGTTTGAATGGAGACAGATTTAATTTTGGTCCTGATTGAAGCAGAAACCAATTTAGAGATGTGCCCTCTCTAATTTGGGATTTTTAAAAGGATAATTGGGGTAACAGGTAGAAAGGGAATCTCATAACTCAGGATATGAGGAAGGATGGATGTTCAGTATGTGCCCAGAATCTATTTGGCCTATTTCGCTGTGCTATTAGGGTAATATTAACTTGATATATGTGCGTTGGGTCTGAGTGACTGAGCACTTCCTAGCTACGTAACCTCAGGAATTTAATAAACTGCTCTAAGCCTTAGTTTCCTCGACTACAAAATGGTGTTAATAATAGTGCCAATACGATAGGGTCCTTATAAAGATTAAATGAGCTAATGCATGTAGAGAAAGACTATAGTGTAGTGACTGGCATGCGGTAAGTGCTGAATAAGTGATAGCTATTAGCTATTACTTTCCTGTATCATTAATTTCCAAAATATGCCAGCCTCTACCAGCATGCGCCCCTGTTCCTTTTTATACCAACAGTATGTTGGCACAGGGTCTCTGTCTTAATTACTGCCAGTTAGCCTCTCTTCGTGGTACCCCCATTGTTATTTTAACCATCCACAAAGGGGTTACTCCCTTGTGCTCACAAGGCAGGGACCCCTTTCAGCTGCAGCCACTATTACCCCCAATGCTATTCCGTCTTGCCTGAGCTGACTTTCCCTGCCCACAAACCCACTGGGAGATGTCCCTCCTCTGTCACAGTATGTCTTCAGAATGCCAAAGCTCATGCTGGCGGTTCAGGCTATGGGTTCTCCTGAGGCTGGTGGTATTGGAAGAAGTCAGAGTACATCCAGGATCCATGCAGAAGAGGAAGAAAAATCTCCCTGCAACTCGACTCCTTTTATTTTACTTGTGGGCCACAAAGCAGCGCATCTCTTGTTTAGAAATCTGTGCTGACTAGTTCTATCAGCTTATTCCTGTAGCCTGTCTCTCCACGGGGACTTCAATCCATCCAAAAGATAGGAGGAGACAAAACACTCTATTACTCCCATTTTCTTCCAGTCCCTGCTGCAAGCCAACACTTTCAGCAAGTCCCGCTGTAATAAAGCAAACTCTCCCACACATTCCACGCTGCACATGACTCCAGGAGGCTCTGCAGGAGTGTATATTTCTTTGGCAGCTTCAGGCCCCCAACTCAGCATGTTACAATTATGTGGAGGCCTATTAGAATCCCAGAGGATTGGGGCAGAAGCCCAGAAGAGGACCTACTGAAGCACTTGATGAAGCAAGTGGCCAAACTTGAGAAAGGCAGAAAGAAGGAGAAAGCAAGACGTGCAGGAGAGGCAGCACGTTTCTTGGAGTAGGATGCAGTGGGGCTTGAAGGTTAAGTTCCCAGGGGCCACAGAGCGAGAAATCCGAGAGAGAGGCAATCCATCTGCTTTGTTGTGATTCGCCCTGCCTGAAGAGGCCTCTTCCCCATCACTAATGCCAGAGCAGGATTGGCTAGCCCAGGTCTCCCCGTGACTTATCATCAAACCAAGACAAGAACTGGCTAGCTTCCAAGTAGTCCCCTGCATGGCTGGCTCTTGAACTTGGGGTGTAGGAGGATAGCACAGGGATTTGCAGGGACCTGCAGGCCTGTCTATCTGTTGGCACCTTCCTGGTGCGATTCTGGGGTTTGCATTTTAACTCAGTAAAAACAGTGAGCTCTGAGTTAATCTTTGAAAAATTAATAAAATCCATAAATAAGTGAAGAAGAAAGCATTCCAGATACGAATTGGGTGTGCAGAGGTGGGAGCAGACAAAGTGGAAGCAGAATGAATTTGATAGAGGAGCTGAGGAAGGGAGTGGATCAGGAGAGATAAAAGACTCGATTGTCATCATTTTTCACCCCTAGTCCAAAAAGACTAAATTCTAGTGTAAACGTTATATTCGAACATGGCCACAAGCAGACTTGAAGTTTAAAACTTTTAAAGAGAGGCATTTGAAATTAATTTTGAGAACAGGGCTTAGAAGAACCATATCTGAAACTGGAGAAAAGAAAAATGGCTTCAAAAAATAGGGCGCGCGGGGCCACCCGGTGGCGCAGCGGTTTCGTCCGCGCTTTGCAGCCCGGGGTTCGCAGTTCGGATCCCACGCGCCCGCCGACGCACTGCTTGTCACCCACGCCGTGGCGGCGTCCCATATAAAGTAGAGGAAGATGGGCATGGATGTTAGGCCAGGCCCAGTCTTCCTCAGCAAAAAGAGGAGGATTAGCAACGGATGTTAGCTCAGGGCTGGTCTTCCTCACACACACACAAGAAAAATAGGGCACGTGGAGTAACGCTTCCGTAGCTGAATGTTGCACTCAGGGGACATGGCACACAGTGAATGGTGAATCCTGAACTTCTGCAGCAGTATCGTGTAGAGGAAAATTGTCACCCTAGGGAGGAACCCCTCCTGGCTGCCTCAGTTATAAAGATGACTCAGGGAATCCTAATCAAATGTCGTCTGATAGGTAAACTAAATCCTTTCATTTTAAAAATGCATATCCAGACCAGCTGATATGGCCAATCTAAGTAACAGGTTTGTCCCAAAATAGATCTCAGCCCTATGATCTCAGCAGGGATTTCTTTTTTAGACAAGGAGATTTTATGAGCCTACAAAAAGCTTTGTTGGAACTCACAATATCCTTGGACTGCCAGCAACAGCGATTTTAGACGTGGAGTGTTAATTCGGTGAACTTAAGAAGAAAAAAAGAAAAAGAAAAGAAAGAAAGGAAACCCATACAATTCTCAGTGCTAAATGAACTGAAAAGTAGTTTGAAAGAACATTGCAGACTCAATTCTTTCTGTATTCTATTTTTGCTTTTAAGGAATCTTCAGTATTGTTGAGCCCCATTGAGTAGAATGGAACCAACAAAATATGGTATTTGTTTAGATATGTATATATTTTTATATGCTAATGTAGTGGACTCAGTACATTGAGCAACTGAGACTCATAAGATGCGATCAGACAGCATGGTTATTCTCCCAAACACAGTATAACCCGTTAGAACCCATTCAATACACCCGGTGTTTCCCCTGTCCTTGGATGAATGTAGGGTGACTCCGTGACTTCTCTGGTCACTCTCAGATCATGAAGAGTCATCTGGACAATTTGAGTCGTGAAAACAATCTCGTTTTGGCAGTTCCAGGGAGAAGAGGAGGAAGGGCAGAAAAGTCTTCCTTGACTGGCACTGTTGTCGCTGGCGCCAGTGTTCTCTGCACTTGGCCTCTGTCCTGAGGATTCTGTGGGGCTTGCTCACTAGCTGGTGCCTTAATACGGACAACTGCATCTTCCTGGCTGATGGCCATGATTTTCTAACTGTGTATTTTTTATAGAGTTTTGTATTTGTCTGTTTGGCATCCATTTATCACAGGGCCAGTTATATTAACTATATTTTATTATTTCCTCTATTCTTGATACTCTGGTATTTGGGAGCCTTACAGACCCAGGGAAAGACCTTCCCTCCCAGGGCTAGTTAATTCTAAAAATAGGAACAATTTACCTAGGAGCACACCTTTTATATGCAGATCTAACAATCCCAAGTCTATAGTCCCAATCACCTCCTTATCTAACTCTCACACACTAATCCAATTTCTCCCACCTGAAATCAGCCCCGGGCAGGTGCCCGCCAACCAGAGACCACCCCTATAACCCAAAGCCCACTGGAATTATTCAAACTAGCCAATCCTAAATTGTTTGTTCTGCCTTGCATTACCTTTCTTGGAGAAAACCCAGTAAAGGCTCTGGTCTAGTCTCCCCCCTCACTCCCGCTTCTGCCCAAACCTGATGCTTCTCCACGTGGTCCTGCATGGTGTGCTGCCCCCATCTCTCAGGAAGTGTAAATAGTGATTTCTTCTTTCAGTGGCATTGGCCTCTCCATGTCATCACTCAGTCACTTAAATTAAAATCCCATGGGTACAAATTTTAGGACACATGATATTTCACAATCTGAAAAGGCTTCTGTTGGAAAGTGGCTCTGATTACATAGTAACTAGACTCGATCTCACAGCAAACAGTTTAAAAATATTTAAGAGCAACCAGAAAATGTGATGTCACATTTCATCTAAATTTTATGGTAATGAACTGAATTAATAGTAATGGAGGTAAAATGGGCAGTGAAAATTTACCTTTAAATCACTTATTTTCTATGTTGTTAGGTGCATAATGCAGCATTTTTCAAAATATATTCTCTGAAATACTCCTTCCATAGACAGTTAACCAATAGTAGAGAAAAAATGTTTTAGTCAAGTACTCTTGCAACCTCTGGATCAAACTGCCACGACCATCTAGATAGTATATGAAATAATGAAGGATAGGAAAAAAGGGGGAAAATACAGGAAGAACACTTGGAGAGGCCGCAGGGATCAGTGGGGACTTGAGACTGGAGCCTAGGGTTCAAGTGCAAATGTTTCCCTTTCCTAGCCATGTGAACTTGGAGTGTTGTAGAGTACTCTGTTCCTTACCTCGTCTGTCAAGTGGAAGTAACAGCTTCTCCTGTAGAAGTTATGACTACTCTATGGCGTGTCAAATTTCTTAATTTTTGTTACTTATCTTTCTTTAATTTCTGTGTACCCTCACTGAGACTGATGAAAAGCATATAGCAGGAATTTGAGTGGGCTACCTTCCCCAAGCTGGGAGATGGCCTCGGCCACACACCCTGATGGTGGTCACTGGTGATGTCAACCCTCTACCAGTGAGGTCATTTTGAGATTAGGTCACTGTTCAGGCAGCTCTGCTCCCTCACTTCACTCTCAGCCACAGGCATCTTTGTGGAAGCTCCAAAGACTACTGAGGTTGGCTTCAGTCCTAACAGGAATCTGAGTAGCCATCCCCATTGGAAACCCTTTCCCCTGAGGTATCTGTGCTCAAGCCACACGGAGGAACCACAGAGTTTCATCTACGTTCCTCATCTTGCTCACTCATTCTCCACTTGCAATCCTTAGAAGCAAAAGTCTATCCCCTATTACTCCTTTCTGGTAATCCAGCCAGCTCCCTCAATTATGTTTAACCTGAGAGCCACATCTACCCACTCTAGTGTTTTGTGTGATCTTCTCAATGTTGAGAGGGAAAAAAAATGAAAATTTAAAATTAAGGAAATTTTACATTAACAAAGTAGATTTCAAGGTTCTTGTCAAAATTGTTTGGAGCTGAGCAGCCATGTCCCTGGCTGTCAGGGTCTGCACTCTCCAGGCCTCTACCTGGGTGTCTACTTACATTCATTGAAGTCACCTGGCCAGCCTCTGTGGGCCTTTGAGTTTGCGACCCCTGCCTTAGACTTTAAAGCACAAAGACCTGAGGAGGATTCACTCCTTTTGTTCATATCCACTGTGGTGTCTTACCTGTGTTCACAACTCCAAGGACACCTGCAGCTCTCTTTTGACCCTAATACAATGGCATAAGAGTAGAGAAGATAGAAAAGGTACTCAGGAAACTGTCAGCCCTGGCTGTTCTGAAAGTCTTGGCCTGACTTCACTCCTATTTCTTTGTATGATTGTGTTCTTCTAGAGAAGGTAGAAGGCACAGTTGACACAAACCACTCACAGACAGGTCACTGACTATAGTACAGTAAGTGCCAACATCTGGTCTTCTGGTTTTTCCAATACTTCCCATAAAGGAGTAACCTACTTTGACTCAAATAGATGAAGTTGCTATAACTTCAAACTAAAGCAAACACCCCCAGCTGCTCTCCTGATGAGTGTGGTGGCCCAAGAGGAGCCCCTGTGTGTGGAAGGGCCAGCTCTCCAACTGTCTTGTTGGACCCTAGGCAGTCCGTAGGGAAGTACTCTGGTAAGCATGCTCCGTTGGTCCTGAGGGTTGTCTGACAGCCATTATTTTGGAGTTAAACAAGTCCAAATAAGTTTCAACTGTACCTAACAACTCTGCCTGGATTAGAGAGGATGCATTTGACTGATAGGTAATGAAGAAGTTCAGAGACAGGGAGGTTTTGATTGGAGTTCTGATTCCATTGTTCTGGAATTCCCCCAGTTTTGTGGTTCTCTTTAGTTGGCTTCTCCTCACATGGTTTCACTCATGGTAGCAAAATGGCAGCAGCTGCTGCAGGCATACATTTGCATATTATGCATCCAGAGCATAAAAGAGCTTCTCTTCTCCCTCTCACCTTGAATAAAAACCCTGGGCTTCACTCTGATTGGACAACTTATTTCTCATGCCCACCCTGAGCCAATCACTGTGCAAGGGGAATCAGATGAACCTGATGGGTCTGAGTCAATGAGAGTCTTCCCTTGGAACTGGGAAAGGAGTCAGTTCTACCCAAACTGCATGACTGCTACCACATATGGTAGGTGGGCAATTACAGTAACTGCTCTAATAGCTTATTTAGTTAACTAGATTGGGAGGGAAAGAAAATCAGCATTTTCTGAAACTGTACTCTCTTTCAGGAATAATGCTGGCTGCTTTATTTTTCTCGCAATTTCTACTACTGAAAATCAGTTGTTCTTTTTAGAAAATTCTGAAAGGTAAATCTCAGGAGGTTAAGGAACTTGCTCAGGGTTTCAAGAGGCCTGTTAGATATTAACACTCAGATTTTATTGCGTTCAAAGGCCATACCCCTGGAACACTATGCATGTAAAAGGTCACAACATTCCCCGAGAATCAGGCAAGAGGAACGTTATCAAGTAATAGAAAGATGGCTCAGGGAGCTAATTCCAACCCACCCACTAACGGTTTTAAATGAGCATGGTTTTGAAGATGTCTCTAAATCTCTCTGGGCATTGGCTTTGTCATCTGACAAATCAAGAACATAATAATAAAGTGGATTCCACAATGTTGGGGAGAAGATTAAGATAATGAAGATAGTGTTAAAGCATAGAGAAAGTCCATAGCAAAAATAAGTATTGTCTTCTCACCTAGAGTATTGGTGTTTGACATTCCACTGTGAGACCTTTATTCCTGTAGCTTAAAGTTTCCTCTGTTTAAAAAATTTACATGCCCTTAAAGTCTCATACATTAAGCTCAAAAATCTACAAGGACTGGCCACTAACAAATGGATAAGGAGAGCCAAGGAAAGATTCTTAGCAGGTAGGGGACTGTGATACTGTGGACCTGGAGTCCCTGGCCTTGTGAAAAGGAAAATGGCCTCAGCCAATTGTAGTCATTTAGTAATTTGGGCCTTGTTGGTAAATCCTATGATTTTTCAAGAGAAATCCACAATCCAAATATCTTAGTTTCTGTTTTGTTTCATGTTTTATTTAAAACAGTGGCTACATCCAAAAAACTAAATCTGCTGGCCCAAAATAGCCCAGAGGCACCTAGTTTGAAACTTCTGCTATTATATGGCTCTTGATCTGACATCGTGAGCCTTGGGTTTTCTTTATCTACATCTGTCAAAAGAGAGATAATAAGAGTACCGGCCCCCACAGGAACTTAGGAAAGAAGGAGACTGGAAATGTTTCTACAGTGAGTTTCAGATCTGTTCCAAAGGCAAGTTGTAAGAAGAGACTGGTAAAGAGGCATATTTCATAGAAGCACCTGAGGTAAGGGGTACACCTGGGCACAGAACCCAGGGTGAGGGACCCAAGAGCAGCTTTCTCTACTCCCCATGGCTTCTCCTAGCAAGTCTGTGAAGAGGCCTAGACTTCCTTTTGCCTCATCATCCTGACTTATTACACACACCACCTGCTTGGGGCCCCTGCTGGGGCCACTGTGACTGGTGACTCAGAAACCAGCACAACTCATAGAGTAGGCCATCCGGTCCCAGGCCCCTCGAGGGAGGAACTTTCTCCTTTCCCACCTTCATGCCTGGCCGCCTCCGTCTGACGATTGAGTGTTTAAGGAGATATTGAGTTGGAGAAATCGGGGCAACTGCTGAGGCTGAAATATCAATCTTCCAGCCAACACCGGACCCAAGGGATCAAGTGTTAGATTCCAGTGTTGTGGGGGAAAGGAGATTGCATAGGCCCAAATGAGCACAATGACTTGGGTTCTTGCAAGAAGTCTTCAGAAATTAAAATCCTGAAAAAAGCCAAAGGGTAGAAAATGCCTAACTCTGTACTGTCCAATGTGGTAAAAATGGTAGCCACGGTCACATGTGAAGCTTTGAAGGGCTTGAAATGTGGCTTGTTCATATTAAGATGTGCTGTAAATGTAAAACATATACCAGATTTTGAAGTCTTAGTACCAAAAAAAAAAAAAAAAGTAAAATATCTCAATAATTTTTAGGTTGGTTACATGATGAAATGATAATACTTTGGTTATATTGGGTTAAATAAAATGTTATTAAATTTAATATCGCCTGTTTGTTTTTCCTTTTTAATGTGGCTATTCGAAATTACACATATGGCTTGTATTTATATTTCTCTTGGACAGCACTGGCTTATGCCTGTCTATACAGAGGAGTTATCTTAAATGTAGTTTTAACTCATGCTACTTCCACTGTGCAGATTCTCTCATGTCATAATTAAGAATAACATATATACTCAATGATACCAATATAAATGAATAAAAGGACTGTTAAAAATTCTACTCAATATTTGGATCATGCAATCTTTATTTTATGCTATACATCACTGTAAGGATCATATATTTCTATGCAGATATACGTAGAGTCATATACAAATGCCGTGTATTCTATGTTTTACTTTGTGGGCAACTTAGATTTTTAAAACTAATTTTTCCTCTTTTGACTTAATTACACTTTATGCATTGACTTTAGAATTTAACCATACTCTTCTCCACTTGAAAGAGCACTGTATCAGGGGTCAAGAGTCTGTGCTAGAAAGGCTATAAATAATAATTTTTTAAAAGAATATTTCCTGACCCTACAGGCCCATCTTCCGTAAGCATGCTCTTGAGCTGTTTTATCCAGTATTAGGGATGAGACTGAAGTGAGCCATACACACACTCTCATAGATAGTCTCCATGTGGCAAAAGCACATGTCACAATGCAGCTGCCCCGAATTAATCTCTATTATTCATTCTCACCTCAAATAATTTTTTGTAAGACACGTGACATATTAAAAGTTACTTAATTATCCTTAGATGAGGAACCATGAAGCAACATTCTTGTATGATTCAGTGCCTCCCCAAAAGGAAAAAAAAAAGTCTCATAACTAGTTATAGCCTCCCCCTTTTTCAGAAAATGGCAGTGATAGTCCCTAATAGTATTTCCCTTTTTGCCATGGCTGTTGGAAAACAAATCTAATCCTCAGTTATATTAAACTCACTTGCTAAATTTAATAGAAAATCACCCTCTGCTAAAAGGTTTTGGATCTCTCCTTTGACTTTAATTTTAACTGTCATGTCTCAGGGTCTCCATGTTGTTCAAACCCCCTGCTTTGCCTAATGCTGTTTATACCCCACCTACAAATGTATTTTGTTGTAAGTGGGGTATAACATACAGGTAGAGGAAACCTGGAGAGGTGAAATAAGTTTCATTTCCTGTGCCACTCAACTCCATTCAGGCCTGGAGCCAAGGGTTGAGAAGGACTGTGAGGCTTTTTCCAACAACATGGGAAAGGGTGCTGTGGTCTATTCTTGGCATTTGCTCTGCATTTTGGAAGAGGGATGGCATCACACATGGCCACGTTTGCCATCCTTGGTCGAGTCTGTGGCCATGGATTATGGCTAAAGAAACTTACCCACCAGCAAGATGACCCAGAGACTCGCGCCTCATCATCATAGCAGTCTAATCAGTGTGGACGGAGCTCTCAGAGTTTCGAGTGCTCTGTAAGTACTAGAGGTAATTCAGCATTATTCTCCACTGGAAGAACCCACCTTGCCTGGGCGCCTCCTTTCCGTTGCTTCATTTTCTCCCTAATTCTGATTTCAGTACTTTGAATCCATATGCCTTGTGCTCTCAATTTTAGAATCCCCTTCTGGAATGTCATTGCTCCATCCTTGACATTTATTACCACCTCCCTTTGTGTTTGTGTCTCATCTCCAGGAGACTGCTAGCTAATGAGGGCAGCAACCATGTCTGATTCATCTTTTCGTTCTTCTCCGCCCATCCCCTAGAACACACACAAAGTGCCGAGCCTAATATGGCATAGTGTTTTCGAGTGCAGCCATTAGAGTTAGACAGGCTTGCTTTCAAATCCCAGCTCACCCTTTACTAGTTATTTGTCCTTGGGCAAATAATATGCTTCTGAGACTTAATTTTATCATCTACATATGTGGATAATAATGGGACCTACCTGAGGGGCTGTCATAAGCAGTCAGTGTGTATAGACCACTTAGCTCATAGTCTGGTATATTGTGAGGGGTAGGTAACATTTTTTCATTGTGTTATTGTTACTCTTTTACACATATTAAGATCAAATAATAATTATTGAATCAATGAACAAAGTAACTGTAACTCCCAGGTTTTTTTCTTTGAGGAAAGGGTTTTTTTCCTTCTGCCAGTTCTTTTATCTCAAAAACAGGGACAGTAATGCCTCCCTGCCAGGCTTTGGTAAATAAGGAACTCTATGTTCTCTTTGGAATAAAGATCCTCTCTAAAGTCAAAGGACAAAGATTGTATGGTAAATGAGTAAGATTATAAGCACCTTCTAAGCCTCCTTGTATAATCTGGAGAAGTATCAAGAGCTAAAGAGAAAAGTAACATTGATAAAGTACTTTTGAAAACACTTCTCTGCACATTACCCATCGATCTTTTCTACAAGATAGCGAATTGAGCAGAGCAGGTAGCAGTATCCTTTTGGTCAGTTAGAGGACTGAGACCCAGCAATGTTTGAATCATCAAGGACAGAGTTTCTCAACCTCAGGACTTTGGACCAGATGATTCTTTATTGTTGCGGGGCTGTCCTGTGTATCATATTATGTTTAGCAGCAACCTTGACCTGTACCCACTAGATGCCATTAGTTCCCCCTCTCCCCACTTGTGACAATCAAAAATGTTTCCAGACGTTGCCAAATGTCTACTTGGGGAGCAAATTCACCCCTGCTTAAAAAGCCAGGGTTGGTTGATGGCCATACAGTAGTGAGTGGAAGAGCTTGTCATAGAAGCCTGCTCTCTTTCCTCCGATACTCACTGAAGTAAAACAGGGTGGGAAAACGAGGCAGAAAGAGTTGCGTTATTTGGTCATGGGGAGCTAGCAGAAGGGATGTGCAGGGGAACAGGAGGAGACTTTCCCAGGAGAGCAGGATGGATGGGGAATAGCTGACCTAATGCAGATGCGACTGAGCAAAAGGATAAGTGCATTTCTGTTAAAAACTTGGCTGGAGATATTGGTATCTCAAGCAATGTCTTGCAAGCCTTCAGTGACAACTAGATGGGCATCAGAGACAGGAGTTTTTGCCTGGAGTCTTAGTAAAATCTTTACCCACATTTGATGAGAGGTTGATGGGAGCCAACTCTTTTAGGATTGTCTCAGCTGGTCCAAGTGTCCATTCATGTCATCACCCTCTGCTGGCCTACTCTGGCCTTCTGGCCAATCCACGGTCATTTACCCCACTGATTGCTTTTTGTTCCAATCTTTGTTTGTTTTTGTTGAGGAAAATTCACCCTGAGCTAACATCTGTTGCCAATTTTCCTCTTTTTTGGCTTGAGGAAGATTAGCCCTAAGCTGACATCTGTGCCAGTCCTCCTCCATTTTGTATGTGGGTCGCCACCTTAGCATGACTGAAGAGTAGTGTAGGTCCGTGCCCGGGATCTGAACTCATGAACCTGGGCCGCCAAAACGGAGCTTGCCGAACCCAAATACTACGCTAAGGGGCCGGCCCCGCAATCTTAGTTTTATGGATACCAGGTACAGTTCATATATTCAAATATCAGGATGTTTTGGGACAGAATCACTTGCTCATCCCAAACTCTGTAGCCAAAACCAGTTAAAGTGATTTCAGAAAGTCTGGTCCAAAGTGTGACTTTCAGTCTGTTCACTTACTAAATGCAGGAGTGAGACTTACCCAGCAAGGTTTTTTGTTTGTTTGTTCCCCCAACCCCACCCCTCCACACCCACCATATCAATTGTTATTAAACTGAGACCTTAGTTCTTCATTTGAACTAATGATTCACCTTGAACCCCTGGTTTGGGGGCACTCTTTAAGGTATCTGATTTGGGGTCTTTGAGCACGGTCTCTTACCATATCCAGTGTTTTGTTTAAATTCCAAGCTTTATGAATCAGAGTTATACATTTGGCCCCATTTCCTTGCCTTTTACATCTCTACCATAGGTCTTTTATTTACTCTCTTCATCCACTTATCCATCTATCCATCCAACAAGAATTCATTAAGCTGTCTGCTGTAGGTCAGGCCATGGGCAAGTCCCCCCACTGCCTTGAGCCCCATATTAGACATTGGTTTGGGTAATTGCATCTGACCTACATGTGTTTCACACATCAGATGAAAAATAGAATTGTTTTTCAGTTGTTATAGAAAAAAATGACATCACCTCTGGAGTGTTTTTCTAGATGCTAGGTGCCCTTGGCTTTCATTGTACCATTTTCTGCTGGCAGGTCCATTTGGTTTGACTAGAATGATAAGGATTTTTTCAAAGCATCTTTGTGACCCATATTCCCAGACATTTGGGACAGCCTATACAGAATAGTGTAAAAATAATATTTTTTAATTATTGGGTCTTCATTTTTTTGTTGTTGTTGTTGTTTTTTGTTTTGTTTTGTTTTGTTTTTTTGTGGGGAAGACCAGCCCTGAGCTAACATCTGTTGCCAATCCTCCCTTTTTTGCTGAGGAAGACTGGCCCTGGGCTAACATCCGTGGCCATCTTCCTCCACTTTATATGGGATGCCGCTACGGCATGGCTAACAGGCAGTGCGTCCGCGGGCGCCTGGGATCTGAACTCGCGAACCCTGGGCTGCCAAGCGCAGAGTAAACTGCTGCGCCACTAGGCGGCCCCTGGGTCTTCATTTTAACCAGCTGTGTGATACTAGGAAAGTATCCTCTTTCAGATCCATTCATCATCTGTAAAATTAGGGAATCTTACTTAATGATTGTTAAGGGGCCTTCTGGCTCTTAAATAAATGATAAATAATTGAAAGAGTGTTGAGATTTTTATACATCTGGGATGTTCTTCCTGATGAATTAAATTTCAAGGATTCTGCAAACAATTCTAGAGTGAGGTCAGGTCCTTGTTTTAATTCATTGTTTGATATTTTGTATTGTTCTGTTCCATGGTCACTTGCAAAAGGTCTGACTATTCGACCACCGTTTGGTACTAACAGAAAGGCAGAGTGGAAAGAGCACTGGGCAAGGAGTCAGGAGACCTAAATCATGGCTCCAGTCCTGCAGCTAACTACTCGTGTGACTGAGCAAGTCACCCCAGAGCATTGAGCCTCAATTTCTTTTTCTGTTCAATGGCAAGGTGGGTTACACTATCTCCAAGGTTTCTTCTTGCTCTAAAATTCTTTAGTTTTATATCTGAATGTACATTCAGTTCATTTCTTATCTGATCTGTCTTCATGAAACAGAACCATAGACAATAAATTGTGCATGAGTGGATCTCCTGTATTTACTATGGATTTCATAAAATGTGAGAAGTAAATATGATTAGAAATGTGCATTTTATCCAATGAGATCTCCAGTGCCCAGACCCACTCGGGGCTGAATCCACTGTCCTTTCTGACCACACATTGGTAAATCCAGTTACATCAGTCTGTTTCTTTCCATGGTAACAAAATGCTCTGGCCGACGCCTTCAGGCCTTCCCTCCACTCAGGTGCAGGAATTCCTGCCTCTCCCTAGGGCCTTGTATCTGTTGTCATTTAAGAGTAGATTGCGGCTCAGGTTTGACTTCCTGTTGATGAGCATTTGATTAATCATGACAGCTTTATTGATTTTTGACCAGTGATTCAACTTGGACCTCCGGATTGGGGCTCAATCCAGGCACTCTTCAGGGTGCCTGGTTTGGGGGTCTTTGGGTGTTAATCTATAACCATATTTAGTGTTTTGTCTTAATTCCCACTTTCATGAGTCAGAACTATACACTTGGCCCCATCTTCTTTCATTTTACATCTCTACTAAGCCTTCTTATTTCCTGCATCAATCCATCTATCCATCCACAAGAATTTATTTTGTCTGCTTTACGTCAGGCCTAAAGAAAAAAAAAAATGAAATATGATCACTACCTTCAAGGCATTTACCCAGTCTTGGACGAGTTTAAATATCAAGCCAAAGTGTCAAAATCCATCACTACCTAGCGCTCTGATAGATGAGCTAGTTAACAATAAAGATGACAATAGCAGTTATTAATATTTCAGTACATTTTAAGATTTATCAAGCAGTTTTTTGAAGTATTTTAATTCCTTTTCAAAACTTAATGGCATTAGATAATGTTAGTTCAATTTTGGGGTGAGAAAAAATGACTCAGCTTTAGTGATTTATCAGAGATAACACATTTATTTTAAAAAAGTCATTGGCCTCCTACTATGTCAGGCATTGTTCCAGCAATAAACAAAGCAGCAATGTCTCTCTCTCCATGGAGCCACATTCTGGTGGGGGTACGAACCATACACAAGTAAATAAAAGTGGAATGTTAGGTATTGAGCAATGGCCTAGCATAGATGAAGCAAGGGGCGCTATTGTAGATATTGTGGCCCAGGAAGGCATCATGAAGGAAATAATGTTTGAGCAAAGACCTGAATTAAGCGAAGAAGCCAGCTATGCAGAGAGCTTGAGGAAGAGCACTCCAGACAGAGGGAACAGCAAGTAAAAAGGCCCTGAGGTTGGACCCGTTTGATCTGTTCAGAGGATAAGCAAGAAGGCCAGCGTGGCTGAAGTGGAGTTGTATTCTTCCGACTTTGCCTCCAAGCCCCCAAGATCATAGACCTGCCTTAGACAGAATCCTTCCTTTTCTTATAAACGTGCTTGATATTTAACAGGAGTCAGACCGTGACATTTTTAGAAGGCAACAAATCTTAGATGTCTGACTGTGAGGGAGAAGGGAGTCATCCTAAGGTTGAGGAGAGAGAATTGATACAACTTGCAATTGAGACCGTACGCCCATCTTAAACGTTTACTGAGTCCTACTATGCACACTGGTTGTTCACATGTCACCGCTCTTTTGTCTTTGTGCACAGACAACCGAATGGAGGGGGATGTGTAGGCATCCTGCAGCTTCATTTGTATGTGGAGTCAACCTCAGGAGAAAGTCAGGTTCCTTCTTTATTTCTGTATGTCTTAACCTCTGTCCTGAGAGCAATAGTCTCTGTAACTAGCCTGGTACCTTGTACGTGCTCTATGGGGAGTGAAGTATGTTGTTGTGACCCTCAAAATAAGAGTTGAATGCCACTTCATCCCTTTAAACTGAGATGCACTCTTCTCTCCCCGCCAGGCCAGCCAGTTTGTTTAAAATGCCTGGTTTTGATGCCACTTTTGTTTTTTAAATAACTGATACAGCAAGCACACTTCTAGGTACTGAATTTCAATATAACCCTGTTACTCATTATAGTGTTTTCCGATTTCAAGTTTGCAAGGTTGGCATCCTCCAGGAGATTAGAGCCAGCTTTGGGACATCTCCACTACCATTCTCATCAACTTGGGGACAGGGCTTAGAGTAAGTGTCATCGCACTATCACCCAGACTTTGGAGCTAAATCCAGGTGAGACGTGGAGTAACCTGATGCCAGTTCAAATGGGCTGTTTCAGCCTGGATGTTGTATATTTCAGGATTTGAAGCTTAAATCTACAGCAACAGAAAGAAATTTTGTGAATACTTGCACTAGTCTGAAATTGACATCCCCGAAATCAGGTCTTTCCAATCTACAGAAACTGACTCAGGTGAGGCTCACATGTCAGGCCTGGACCTGAGGGAAATAACTCCATGGGCTTCAGTCTGGATCCATTAAAGAACTCATTTTCTAGTACAGGACGTTATTATGAAAGAAAGGGAAAACCTGAAATAATCCTAGCCTCAAGAATCTCTACCCTTAACAGAAGGCTTTTTTTCTAAAAAGGCAGAGCATGTTAAGGCCAAATCTCCTTCTACTTTTGACTGAAAGAAGGGAAGCAGCATTTATAAAGCATCCACAGCTTGCCACTTTCTAGGCTAGGTGAGTTCAACCCACTGTTCAGTACTCACACCCATCCACCTAGATACTTGTTCATATTTTATAGAAGAGCAAAATGAGGTGCAAAATATTAAGTGATTTGCCCGAGGTTACATAGGTAATAAAGAGTAGAACCAGAATATGAGAATGGGCCGTGTTTTTTTGCTGGGAAAGATTTGCCCTGCCCTAACATCTGTGGCCCATGCTTCTCTCTCTGTTTTTATTTCCTCCCCATGCCCCAGTGCATAGCTGTCTATTCTAGTTGTAAGTCCTTCAAAGATATGGAACACTTTATGAATTTGTGCATCATCCTTGCACAGGGGCCATGTTAATCTTCTCTGTATCGTTCCAATTTTGGTATACATGCTGCCACAGTGAGCACAAGAATGGGTCTTTCTGATGCTAAAGCTGCTACGGTCCTGCTCCATATTCACAGAAATTTTGAAATCTGAAGTTAAGAAAGAAAGTGTTGAGTTATTCCCTAAGCTAACATCATCATTGTATAATTACTTGTTAAACTCTGCATTTTTTCCAGCTATTCATACTCCGCTCTTATTCAGCCACTCTGAAATGGGTTTTTTGTGTTTCCCAGATCTGGTCTTATTCTCACACGTATATCAGTTATGGCGACATGCGCTTTTTTTAAGAGCTTGCCCATTACAAGGCATTGTATGATGAGAAAGCCGGCTTAGATGATAAAAAATGATTGTTGAGTTTCTCCATACACTCTGGACAGAATGAATAATGCATGGCCGTTTATTGAAGGGTTTCCTTTTACCTGAGCGTGGTGATTTCCAGGGGTCATCTTGGTTAAATTAGTTTTTAATTCTGAAATATTGTTGCTGGAAATGTTCCCACTGTCCAATTCGTATCTCCTGAATAGTAGGATTTGAGCCAAAATTGAAAGTGCTGGGAAAGTAAATGAGGAATATCTGCCATGTAACCTTTGGGAACAAGTTTTTTTTCTAATATAAAGAGTTTTACAAGTGCAAGAAGTTGTTACCATACATAATACATGTATCTGGCATTCCTGAAAAACAGATGCTCCTCAGATGAACATTTTCCAGTTAACTTGAGGTTTCCTCCACTGTACCTTTTAACCGTGACCTGAGGGATACTGTATTTCTACTTATTTTATGCCTCTCTTTCTTTCTGCCATGTTTTCGGTATAAGAAAGGGAGCTTTCTTGTTGTTAACCTCTCTGACACACTCATGTTTATAGAGAACGTAGGAAAAAGTGAATCTTACTCACTATGTCTTCCCTATACCCAAGGTGTAACGAGAGAGCCCTTAATAAAATAAAGGCAAATCTCTCAAGACGCTTCTATAAGCATGTGGAATACAAACATAATACAAAGAAGCACCCTACTTCCAATTTCTAGTTGGCTGCAGTAATTGTAAACTCTTACCAAACTATGCCCAACAAGTTTACATTGTGTTAAGAGGCTAATTTCCCAGTATCTGTGGTAGCCCCCATTCCCAGCACAGTCAAGATTACCCTAAGCTCTTGGTAATTGTGACATAGTTCGTTCTTACATGACCATATTGTAATCTTAAGTCTGGCATCCTATTATGGGAAAGATCCAAAGAAAAGCTCTAACTAGGTGCTTGAGAACATGGTACTGTCATGTAATGGGGTTTCCCTCTCATGGGAAGCAGAAATGACTAGCAGGCTATGACAGTGGTGGCAATTGTTCCCAAGCAAGGGCTAAGAAAGTCTTATGGCTTCTCCAAGAAATTGGTTTGGTCTCATCTTTAAGGGATGTGTGGTGGATGTGAATATTATATAACATGGGTGAATCCTTTTTTGGAAGTTTCTTTTAATTCAAAGTCATTCTCACTTGCTTTTTTGATACACTTTCTGTGAACTGAATTTGTGGATAAACTTCTCTAGTACTGTACTAGTCAGGATTCTCCAGAGAAACAGAACCAACAGGGTGTGTGTGCATATGTGTATATAAAGAGATTTATTATAAGGAATTGGCTCCCATGATTATGGAGGCTGAAAAGTCCAAAGATCTGCAGTTGGCAAGCTGGAGACCCAGGAGAGCTGAAAACATAGTTCCAGTCCAAAGGCCAGCAGGCTCAAGACCCAACAAGAGCCAATACTTCAGTTTGAATCTGGGAAAATCCCCACTTACTTGAGGGAGGGCCAGCTCTTTTGTTCTACTCAGGCTTTTAACTGATCAGATGAGGCCCACCTACATGAGGGAAGGCAATCTACTTTACTAGGTCTATCAATTCAAATCTTAATCTTATCCAGAAATGCTCTCACAGACATACCCAGGGTAATGTTTGACCAAATATCTCATCACCTCTTGGTCCAGTCAGCTTGACATCTAAAATTAATCATCACAACTTCTATCCCAAATAAGGTTTAAAAAATGGTTGTGATTGGGTTCACTGTGGATTTTTAATCTCTTCTGCTGTCTGCTCTTCTTGACCAGAGAATTACCCCACTTCTGAGTCTGTGAAATGGTTCAAACTATTAAAGATTCCCTTCTTCAAGGGTGGATGGGGGTATGAGTAATACCTAGCATGGTAATTAAAATGTAATAAAAGGTTAATGGAATCCCTTTTACCAGTTTCAGTCTCTTAGTATTTGATGATTTGATTCTTTGCAGTTGAAATCATTAAAGTGCTATCTTGACCAGAGAGGAAGGCAGGCTCAATTTTGGCAAACCCTAAAATATCACTTCTCCTTTCCTTTCCTCCTGGATTCCTAGCTTTAAGATATTGGTGAGTTCTAATCCCTTCACTTTCTCCTAGGTACTGTCTGAAACAAACCTAGTGGCAAACTCCTTTTTGCATCATCATATCTGCCCCTTATCTCTCTTATTCTCCATCCTCCTGACACTGGCAGCTCCATTATTGACACTCTTTCTCCTTCCTCTTACGCAGGCCTCCCAGAGCATATCAAACCAAGTAAGTGCTGAATTCTGTGTGGCAGAGTATGATTGCTGTAGGAGATCAGAGAAGGTAGTCAAAAAAGGAAGGAAGGAGAGGGATGGTTCAATATAAGGTGCCAGGCACTGTGCTAAGCATATCAAATGCACACACACACATAGTCCTCAGAGAAGGTACTCTGATCCCCATTTTACAGGTATAAAAGGTTCAGGGAAGGTCTGATGACTAGTAAGTGATGGGACCTGGACTCAGAAATGGGTCTTTCTGATTCCAAAACTCATGGTCTTGATGGTTGTGCTGTCTCAGTTTGGCTAGGGAAAGGAAGCAGGGAGTACATTCCAAAAAATTATTTAAGTTGAACAAAATTACAGAATCTATTATCAGCAAGTTCTTTTTTCAGAAAATTATTTTTGGAATTAATTCCAAGGTAGTGAATTCATCAAAGTTTTGTTCAGTGGTTTCATAGAAGTCTTGTTAGAATTTATCTCAGTTGAAATCTAACTCAGTTCCCAACATTCCCTCCCTTAATGCATTCCACTGTCATAGATCAGACAAAGATTAAAAATCCAGACTCTTTAGTAGCATCTTTCCCAAGATGCTCTATTGATCTGATCCCTTCCAACCTGTCTGAGTTCATCTCCTACTGCTCCCCATCTTCTGCAGAGGTAACTATGACTCCAGTAGAGTCACACTGGCCTTCTTGGTGTTCCTCAAATCTGCTAGACTCATTCCGCCTTTCCCCAGATCTTCTCATGGCCGGCTCCTTCACTTCTTTTGGGTTTCTGCTCATGACAACTTCTTGGACCTCCTGCTAAAATATGCCCCACCTTCCCTCCTCACCCTCTACCCTCTCGCGCTGCCTCATTCTTCTACACAGTACTTCAGAGCTCTGCCTGTGTGATGCCTTGAGCAAAGAAACACAAATGCATGCTTTTGTTCACTGAGCAGACAGGATTCTCGAAGGGTTCAGTGATTCCCTGCACCATATTCAGTCGTTCTACTGTTTCAAGAACACACGCATGAAATGTGGGAAGAATATTAAGCTTTAGATGTACACACAAGGGAAGCAGCCATAGACGTTGTTTCTGGATGACTGCTGCTTCTCATTGGTTTGAGGCTAAGTGTAATTGTGGAAATCGGCGACACATCTGAAAGACTGAGAATACATCTGATACCATCCTTTGGAAAGCTAATTTGGACATCAAAACTTGAACAGAAGGGCCCAATTAATAGGTAAGACGGCTCTAGTGCCTAGAGTACATGTCCTAGCCTTCCTGTTTCTGAACTGATCCCTCGAAACCTTTCTCACAAGCATCAAAAAGGCACTGGGCCCTTTGAAGCGATAACTTGAAGTCTCATAAAAGACACTGTCATATACAACTTTTCCTAATGAAAATAGAGAGAAGACAGGACAGGTAGCTCCCTTGGGGTGTGCACCTCGGTGAAAGGATCTATTTTGGGAGGGATTTTCACAGCATGCATTTGTAATATCACTCAGGCCAGCATCTAAATTGGGCTTTATGGTGGAAAGCACTCACTGAGTAGCAGAGGTGCCATGATAGGAATTTAATCCAAACACTTGGCATAGGCCTAATCATATTTCACTTATGTTCTTTTATGTGTCTGCTTAAGATAAATGAGTTGCCTCCTTTATCAACAATAGCTCAGGATGCATAAACTCACATTTTTCACCTGGGACAGGGGATGTAGCAACTTGCACTTTATTATCCATCTCTCATTTTCTCCCCTTCAAAAATCGATAAATCCTCCTCTGATGTCTCTTTTTAAAGGTTGCTTACAAGTTTCTGTTTCAGAACAGCGTGCTGGCATTAGTTTTTACGCCTAAATCTTCGCTGAAACTAGGTGTGTGTTTATAGTGATTTGCAAGAGTGTTTTGCAAGAATTTCTTTGGTAAAACTGCACGTCACACAGGATGCCCGAACTGTAGCCTCTCTGAGTTGTGGGCACCAGTTCCCAATGACAACCATGATTTATTGTTGTCCAAGGAGCATCCCATTCCTGTGCATCATAGAATTGGATTGTTTTTTTAGGTTTTTTTAAATTTTTGAGGAAGATTGGCCCTGAGCTAACATCTGTTGCCAATCTTCCTCCTTTTTTCTCTCCAAAGCCCCAGTAGATAGTTGTATATCATAGTTGTACATCCTTCTAGTTGCTCTATGTGGGACGCTGCCTCAGCAGGGCTTGATGAGCCGTGAGTAGGTCCACACCCAGGATCTGAACCACTAACCCTGGGCCCCTGAAACGGAGTTTGTGAACTTAACTGCTATGCCACTGGGCCGGCCCCTATAATAGGACTTTTTTAAGTGGAAAAGACTTTAACGTTTATATTGTCCTACTACCCATTATGAGGTGGGAGGAAACAGATTGAGAGTGGCTAGGCTTGTCCAAGTTTGCCCTAAGAACTAGTGGAAGGATGGAGGCCAGCGCCCAGTACTGTACTGTTCTTATGGTTCCATGAGATGTGCTTGCAAATATGCTTTAAGGATAACCTGTAATTAACGTCTAGAGGTGTGCAACAATCCCCATGTTGACCTAGCTGTTTTCCTGGATGACTGGCAAGCACAGCACTGGTCTGGGTAAGTGGTACCCAGGGCTTTTTGACTTTTCAGCCAGATTTGACTGCATTTGGGAGCTCTACTCATGGTTCTTTATGGCTGACAGAAGACTTTTCATCCAGTCGGTCAAAATTTACTGTCTGTCTACTCTGTGTCGGGGATTATGACGGGTGATTGGGATAAAAAGACAGCTAAGATACTGCCTTTGCCTGCTAGAAGCTTTCCATCTAGAGAGACGGAAAAAAAATAGTAGAGCATAGTCAAGCCTGCTCTTACAGCATCTGCTCTGAATTGACTTAGGCTCACATTTCACAAGCTACAGCATATATTGTGGCCAAAACCATCATAAATGGGTGAGGGAAAACAATCCTACACGTGCCCAAAGATGTAGAGAGCAGCAAACAGTTCAAAATGGTGGACACTCTATCATCCTATGTCCCTGGCTGACTTTGCTGTCAAACTTCTTTAGACATGTAGCTTGGGTGAGAAATAAATCTTTGTAGTTTGAAGCCACTAGAGTTTTGTTGTTGTTACCGTGGTATAACCTAACCTCTTTTGACTTATACACGTGGATTGACTGATTTAATCCTAAATTTAGAACGTATAATTATCTTGATTATCTAAGTGTTCATATAAGGAGAGGGAGACTTGGAAAGGGGATCAACAAATTAAATCGAGCCAGTATTTAACCCATGCAGTCTGATTCCAGAACTCATATTCTTAGCCAATATTCCAAAATGCTGTGTGTGTGTGTGTGTGTGTGTGTGTGTGTGTGTGTGTATTCCACTTACTGAGGAAAGACGGCTTCTAAGGGATTGAGGAGACTCAAGAAAGACTTCCCAAAGAAACTGACAGGTATGCCCTTAAGGACAAGTAGGAAGGAGGCAATCTGGAATTAGGCTGATTCCTTGTGTGTATGTGTTTGGGAAGAATCCCCCCTCTTTGGTTGATTTACTCACACCCGGGAGGAGTAAAGAGCAAAGAATGCCCATCCATTTATTACCACTGGCAACCAGGAAATATAGAATGCTTCAAATACCATGGCCTTGGATCTATAAATCATTAAAAGCAACTTTATGAGATGTTATAAAACATAAGTGAGAAATCACAGTTCTGACCCACTGAGGCACCAAAGCAATTTGATGGTTATATATGTCCTGTAGCCCCCCCCTCCCACGCACACACACACACTGCTGAAACCAATATATGAGTTTTAGCTTTATGGCACCTGGGAAGTAATGAGGAGAAGAAAGAAAAGCTATATGATAAATTGACGTCACTGGTAAAAGAAAAAAATATGAATGAAGTTGAGGTTACATAGCAAATGACCCAAAGGATCAGAAGATGTGACCCAGACACTGAGGGGTCATCTTCCCTGCTGTTGTGTGAATCAACCAGCACTGATGATGGCCCCATATTTAATGCTCCCTGGAAAAGAAGATCAGTGGCTACCTTCATAGCCTATGTCACAATTTAATTGCCTTGATCACAAAACCACGTCCTGTGTCTAATTCAGCTCTCTCTTCCTTCATGCTACTCCTCTTTCCCCAGGCATGGTCCTCGATGAGAACAGAACTCTTGCCAGCATGTTCCTTGAATAAGTCCACACAAGCTATGGACACATAACAGAGTTGTCTCTTACCTGTCCCAACTCTAACCCACTACCTCTTTCCCCTAGCACACATCTCTGAACCAGCTCTCTTTATTGATTTTGGGAATTCCAAAGCACATAATGTCGTGTCTCCTCAATTGGATTCCTCTTTTCTGTGAACATCATTGCATGTCAGTTACTTTTTTTTTTTTTTAGCAACCTTGGTAAGGTTAAATTTGTGTACTGTGAGATTTATCCTTTCAAGTGTACATTTCAAACATTTTTAGTAAATTTACTGAGTTATACAACTATCACCACAATCCAATTTTAGAGCATTTATGTCACCTCAATAAAATCCCTTGAGCCCATTTACAGTCACGCTTTACTCCTAATCCAAGACAACTACTAATCTGCTTTCTGTCTCTATAAATTTGCCTCGCTGGACATTATATATAAACAGAATCATACAGTATGTGGTCTTTTTTGTCTGGCTTCTTTCACTTAGCACAATGTTTTTGAGGTTTATCTGTGTTGTAGTATATATCAGCATTTTATTCCTTTTTATTTCTGATTAGTATTCCATTGTACAGAGATACTGAATATTGTATGTATCTATTCATCAGTTGATGGCCGTTTGGGTTTCCACTTTTTGGCTATTATGAATTTTACTGCTATGGACATTTATGTACAAGCCCTCGTGTGAACATAGCTCTTCACTTATCGTGGGCAGGTAGCTAAAAGTGGAATTGCTGGGTCCTATGGTAACTCTATGTTTTCAAAGTGCTTGCACCATGTTGTGTTCCCACGAGAGGTATATGCGAGTTCCTGTATCTCCACATCCCTGCCATCACATGTGTTACTCATGTTTTTTCCTCTGGACATGAAGCTCCTAGAAGGGAGGGATTCTATCTTAATGCCGTCTCAATTAGCATTTAAGCATAGGACTGGGGGCACAGTTGCTGCATGGAGTGTGGTGGTGAAGGACTTTTGTTCTGGACTTAGACTGTAGCATGTTTGAGCATCAGTTTTCTCAACCAGGAAATGGGGCTAACAGTGCCTACCCCCTAGACTTATAATAAAGATTAATGGAGATAATGTTGATAAAGTACTTTGTCTGATGCATATGGAAATGGTAGCCTTGATTATTATTGTTTTAAATTTGCATTGATGTGTACATTCTGAACACTCTTGAGTTTAGCCTATTTCTTTTTGCTCTTGCAGTCACATATTTAGCTATAGACAGCGTCCTTGGCTATGAAGATTGAATAATGAGTAGCACACTATCCCTCATCTCAAGGAATTTGAAGTCCAGTGAGGAAGGATGTAGCTGTAAATGGATCATTGCAATGCCATGTAATAAGTACTGTGATAGAGATGCACCCAGAGTATGAGGGGACCTCAGAGAAGGATCCCAGACCCAGAAAAGACACCTAACTGCAACCAAAGGACTAGAGAGAAGGGTTGACAAGAGCATTGTTGGCCAGGAGAGGGACATTTACAAAGACTCGAAAAGGGAAAGAGTTTGGGGAAATCACTAGCATGTTTTGTGACAGAATGAGGGGACACTGGCAAGAAACAAGGCTGGAGAAGTGAGCAGGTGAGAGATGAAGGTGTTAAATATTACATTAAGCAGTTTGCTCTTTATCTGTGCTGCTCCTGTTCTATTACATTTTACAGACTGACGAGCTACAAAGAAGATGCTTCAGTACAGGAATGGCAGAAGTGACCATTTATGGATGAAAGGGAGGAAAGTTAGAGTAGTCTCAAAACCTATAACATTCTGATGCAGTATTTCTCAACTTTTTTTTCATTATTGCCTCCCCCTCCCTCGAGAGCATTCTTTCCTAATTGTACCCCCCCCATGAAATTTTAATACTAGAGATATACTGTGTGTCTGTACTTTCTATATTAAGTGTATTTGTGCTTTATGCCTAAAAAGAGTAAGATTTTTTACCTTCTCCCAGACACCAGTTTTTGCCCACTGGGGACTATGTCATGCTGGTTGAGAATGCATGCTCTAATATATTGGAATCTGCTAAGGGTTTGGCCTCAATTTTAACATTTTTGTAATCCTCACAGTACCTTTCTAAATGCAGATTTTTGGAATAAAGAAATTCTATCACTTAGCAAGCATTTGCTGAGCACGTACTGTGAGGCAAGCAATGTTTTAGGAACTGAGCCCATGGTGAACAAAAAGCCCACCCCTCATGGAGCTTACATTCTAAAGCAATCTGTGTATAAATAAAATTGTTTCACTCTTTGATCATAACTAAGTGATGCCTGCCATTAAAACCATTCCAGCAAGAGAGAGCCTGGAGACCTGCTTACTAAAATAGGACTTGGCATTACTTCAAGCTTGAAAATGTGCTGACAGAATTAAAAACCTGTTTGATGCTGATGCAGCAGGAAAATCAGAGGTGTAAGAAATAACACTTTTTAAATCAACATAGTACTAATTCTCAGCCCCCGTTCCACAGAGGCCAGCAATTCGACTTCACTCAGGATTTTTCAGATGTCCCAGTGTTTTGCCCAGCACCAGTGGGAAGGACCCTGGGGGCACCAGTCACTGTCCTGCATTGGTGATGGCTGGGAGAACTGTGGTCCCACTCATGTGGCCCCTTTAGGTTGGGAAGTTCTGCCTTTCTGCCATTCCTGGAGAGAAGAAACTTTGGAGAGGCTGGAGCACTGCAGCCATTTCCCTCTGATGTCCTAACCCCACCTGGGGACACTGGCAGGACAATGGTCTTTAGAACTCATGGGAATCACAGATCTCTTGTCCATCGCCCAGTTGAAAAATATCTCCTCTTCTCCTTCTTGCCTCCCTTCCCAACACAGATAGCACAGTCCGCTCAGTGAAAGTTACCTTTTACAGAAGATAGGAAACCCCACTGCTGTCAGGCAGCCTCTGCTTCTTTGCTCTCAAAGTCTGTAAGCCATGCCATTACAAAGCCTGGGAATCTGTCTGAAATGGTGATGAAAGGGGTTAGGGGCCAGCATGAGAGAGAGAAAGAAAGAAACAAATGAATATTTCAGTCTATTGTCCTGCCACTCTGAAATCCTTTTATTTATTTTATGCTCATTTTGTTGAAAACTGCCCATTTGAAACAACCAACCAGCTAGTCCGGACCAGGTAAAGAATAAAGAGCAAATGCCATTATCTCTGGACCAGCCCGGAGGGAGAGTTTCCAGATTCCACCCACCTCTTCCCCTGCCCCCAGGCCCCATTTCCCCTGAAAGACCTTACAGGGGCCACTTTAAATTGGACTGGGAAAATAATGGGATTTGCTTACGTATTTGTGAAAACTCCTGTGTGCTAGGCGTGGGGGAAGGCACTGGAGGTGCCGCACTGAACAGGGCAGTAACAGCCCTGCCCTCACAGGGATGACAGTGGGACCCTGGCCTCCCACTTCTATCTCTAGTGCACTTTATAGGCTTCAAGATCATTCTCTGGACAGCGCTGGCCCAGTCAAGCCCAGCTGTCTGGCCGCTACAATTTTCATGCTTGCCTTTAAGCATATAGAAGTTTTACCATTTAAAGAGGAAAAAAAATGGTCTCTTTCTTTCTAATTATATTGGGAATGACTGTGAATCTACATGCCTCTTTTGTGTCTTACTGGGAGGCAAGTTTTGCTTCAAAACTGACCTAAAACTCCTGTCTTAATAATATCCATTGCTTCTTATGCAGTTAAAGGTGAAATGGTTTTAAGTAAGGGTCCTCTCAAGCTGTTTTGATGTAGATCCAATCCAGTCTGATTGTTCCAAAGCTGTAAAAGAGACTTTCTAATGTGGGAGCATATTTCGTTGGCTACTACAATCTGCTTTGTATTATGTTTTGGAAATAGAGGCCAATAACAAAAATTCACACTCCTTCATAGATCTTTCCCACCAAATACCTTTGGACAGAGCTAGGGACTGGGAAGGAGACTGGAAAAATGAAGTGATAATGTATAAGGATAGAAAAAATCTATAAGTGAAAGAAATGATGGGGATTTGGCAAGTTTGTGGTGAGTTTCCTACCAACAGAGGTATTTAAACAAAGGATTAATTACTATTACAAAGGAGTTAATTGGCTGTTTGATTAGGTGAGTGTTTCTCAAATGTTGATTTTCCTGGTGTCTCCTTCTCTACTCTTCTTTGGCTGTGTGTCACCTGTATTATAAACTGTCTCAGAGGATAGGATTGAGAAGAGTCTTCTCTTTTTCTGACTCCCCATGGCTCGCAGCACACAATTTTGCATGCAGTAGGATTTCCAGGAATAGCAGATGATTCATTCCGCTTGTGTTCCTGGGCATGGGAGGCAGTTGGGTTATAATAAGGAGCCTCTAGACCCTAGTGAAATAAAGGTATTAAACCATAAGAATGGATGGCATTAGCCTTGGGCTAGGAGGTGGCCCTCTCTACTGTCGCTGAGCACACACACCAAATAAGTGGAAATCAAAGTGGCATTAAGAAATCCAGCAGACACCTTAGATATATTACTTTTGTATGCATTAGATAGGGTTAGAATAATGAGTAAGAGTATATAGTCTGGAAAGACTTAGGTTCAAATTCCTGATCCTATCATTAACTAGCTGTATGATTGCGACCAAGTTACTTAGTAAATTTGCTCACATGTAAAATAAGGAAAATAATGACTATCTCATAGGATCATTGAGAAGATGACATGAAATAATATATGCATAGCACTTAGTATATGGCATAGTATAGATTCTTGATAAATGTTGATCTTTTTAAAATAAATCAGTGCAAACTTGAATTTTTATAATTTGTTTTTATTATAATTAGCATTTATAAAAAGTTACAAAGTGCAGATGAGCAAAAAGAATAAAATAGAAAGCACTCATGTCTTAGGCATGCAAAGATATTCAATACTAACATATAAGTACATTTCTTTCTAGAATTTTCCCCCTAGGAAATTTCTTCTAGAATTTTTCCTATTATGATTATATGTGTGTATGTGTATGAATATGTATATATAGTTATATAAAATAGGCATATATATATTTTGTTAATTGATTTTTACATAATGGGTTATGAATATTTACCTATGTTCTTAAATATTCCTTTATAAGAGCTACATCATATTCTATTATATTATACCATGTTCAATTACCCTTTTAACATGAAACTTTTAGATAGTTTCTAAGTTTTTATTTTTTTTCTCTTACAACTGACATAGTGATGAAGAGTTCTATAGCCAAATACAGGCATACCTCAGAGATATTGTTGGTTCTGTTCCAGACCACTGCAATAAAGTGAATATCACAATAAAGTGAGTCACATAAATTTTTTGGTTTCCCAGTGCATATAAAAGTCATGTTTACACTATACTGTAGTCTATTAAGTGTGCAAGAGCATTATGTCTTAAAAAACAATGTATATAACTTCATTAAAAAATACTTTATTGTGGGCCCGTCAGGTGGCCTAGTGGTTAAGTTCATACACCCCACTTCGGTGGCCAGGGTTCGCAGGTTCAGATCCCAGGCGCCGATGGGCGCACCGCTTGTCAGGCCATGCTGTGGCGGCATCCCATGTAAGGTAGAGGAGGCTGGGCACGGATGTTAGCCCAGGGGCAGTCTTCCTCAGCAAAAAAGAGGAGGATTGGCATCGGATGTTAGCTCAGGGCTAGTCTTCCTCACAAAAAAAAAAAAAAAGAAAAAAAAAGACTTTATTGCTATGGGGCTGGCCCAGTGATTTAGTGGTTATGTTCGCATGCTCCACTTGGGCGCCCCGGGGTTCGTGGCTTCGGATCCCGGGTACACACTTACACACCGCTTGTTAGGTCATGCTGTGGTGGCATCCCATATAAAAATAGTGGAAGATGGGCACAGATCTTAGCTCAGAGACAATTTTCCTCAGCAAAAAGAGGAGGATTGGCGATGGATATTAGCTCAGGGCTAGTCTTCCTCACACACACACAAAAAATACTTTATTGCTAAAAAATGCTAAGCATCATCTGAACCTTCAGTGAGTTGTAATCTTTCTGCTGGTGGAGGGTCTTTTAAAAAATACAATATCTGCAAAGAGCAATAACGTGAAGCACAATAAAATGAGGTATGCCTATACTTTCACATATATATGATTGTTTCCTTATGATTAAATTCAAGAATTAACATGTAGTTTTCAGTAATAATAAAGAATGAGAAAAAGCATGAAAAGCAGAAAGTATAGTGATTGGCACATGGTAAATCATCAATACATGTTAAGGATAGGAGATCTGTGTATGTACTGTAAGAGGAGAGGGAGAAGTTTTTTATTTGAAATAGACTTGCTAATTACCCCAAATATAATATTTTATTTAAGAATATTTAGGAGTTCTTGTTTGTTTTATAAACACACATAGTGCAAACAAATTTAAAAAAATTAGTTTAGTCAGTTTATAGATGTCAGGTTTAGTATGTGTTTCTATGAAAAGGTCTGTTTCTTTGACTCATGGAAATCATTAAGAACAATCCAAAATGAGATAACTGATATATCATTTGGAGTCTGGGGGTCCAGTGGATATTTCTTTTTCTTTTTTCCCTTTGTTGTGGATTCTACCTGCTGTTAGAGTAACATGAACACGCCCTCCAGCCTATTGCCTCTCACACTGGGTTTGAATGCCCAGTCTGGGGTCCTCTTGGCAGAGCTGTCCCCACAAGTACTCAAAATAGAAATATACAGATGGCATGCTATCCGTGAAAGAACCATATTGACCTGAAAGGTCTGTTCTCATCCACAGGCTGAAGTGCTGTTATGAAGGAGGGAGGGGGAAGAGTGCCCATTTCCCACTTGGTCATTCATCACCCCTGCTGTGTGGTGTCTGTACTGAATGTATTGAGGGGGCAGAGCACGTGGTGATGCCAGAGAGAAGAAACAGTAGACTCAAGTGAGGAACTTCAGGGGTCTGAGAAAACGTGCTTAGTGAAATAGGCTGGGTGGACACTATGGGGATCTGGAGAGCAGAGTTTAGGCACAGTGGCTGCTACTCACCTCTGGCCAATGGTGACCATGTGAGAAGACAGGCTCAGATTTCCCAGGGCTTCCAGTTTTCATGAGAAGCTGAAATCCTGGATCTTGCATTCAAATCTTTCAATTTTCAAATGTTATTGGAAAAATGTGGGAATGAAATTTTAAAAAGCATAATGTATGTGTGTGTGTGTATATATATATATATATATGTATATATATTATTTGTTTTATTAATCTGGGTCTCCAGATTGCTGACTACAAATCTTAGGACTTGTCAGCCTTCATAATCGCTAATGCTGGTTCCGCAAAAAGAATGAATGTGTGTATGTGTGTGTACATACTCACATACATCCTATTAGATCTGTTTCTCTGGAAAACCCTGTTACAAATATGCACACACACACACACACTTACTCGGAGAAGAGGGAACACGGTGGAGGAACAAGGACAGAAGCTGGACTTCTTTGAATATATCTTGTTTTGTAGATTTGACTTTGGTGCCATCTAAATAGTTCACCCAAAATTAGACTTGAAAGAAGCAGTCATCAAAAATTGGGAGGGGAAAAATAAGAAACAATTGAACCTGACTGGACATCAGGTTGGGGGCATAACCATACAAAATGGAATTAGTTCAAGTGACTTTGAAACCCAGTTATTTGATTGTACTTTCCTAGTAGGATGTACTCTAAAGATTTTTTTTTTAAAGACAAAATTTATATAGTTGTTCTTAATCATAATGTTAGTAGGGTAGTGGCATTGGTGTTCTGTAACTGCTCTATGTGTGTTGTGGGTTAAATTAAATGAGTAATCACGTTGGTGTTACTGAGAACACAGATTTTGGTGTGGAGGAAAGGTTATAGCATTGTAACATCCATGAGGTTAAATGAAAACCTTCAAGTCCTGAGTTGAAACTGAGGTTTCAGGTGAACTCCTGCTGTATTCTATTTAAAACATACATACACAACTTATTTGCTAACTCTGTCCACACAAATAAGGGCCAATCCAGGAGCAATGAGTACCCAAAGCTCTCAGCTTGTGGTCTCTAAATACCAGTTCCCACTAAAATGAATACGGCTTCTTACTAGAAATGGCTGGTTCTGAGCCTGGGGCAGGACATGTGTAAGATAACCCCAGAACATCTTGTCCTATCAGAAGCAAGAAGGCCATCAAAGACTGCTGGGTCATATTAAAAGGACTTAGGGGTCAAGTTAAAGAGGCCCCCACTGAGCAAGGATAAGACAGTTAGAACTTCAATAGGAATAAAACTGCACTGGAATAAAATCAAAATGTTCAAAATGAGATTTTAAAAAATAAAAACCTCATTGGTCATCTTTGGAGGATTTTGGGTAACCAATTCAATATATTGAAGAGCAAGAAATAAAAGAAAACTCAAGCATCTATCAAGTTCCTATATAAACTATAATTTAGGGTAAACATATAGTTGATGCCGTGCAATTTCTCTTGATGGAATATCCCCACTAATAAGTTAAGAAGAAATAATAGAATTATTTCATCACCAATTTGAAATCTCTAGTGAAACAATAGCTCCGCTGGGCAAAGATCACCAAAGGCTGATGCCAGCAAAAGACATTCTGTGCCTCCTGATAGAGCATGTCGTAGGCAGAAAAATGTCCTCCACTTCAAAGATGTCAGTGTCCTAATCTCAGAACCCATGAATATGTTGCATCACATGGCAAAAGGGAATTAAGGTTATGCGTGGAATTATGGTTGCTAGTCAGGTGATCTAGAGAGATGAGCCTGGATTATCCAGGTGTGCCCAATTACAAGGGTCTTGAAAAGTGGAAGAGGGAGGCAGAAGATTCATTGTCAGAATGATCTCAGGGATGTGAGAAAGATTCAACTAGCCATTGCTGACTTTGAGGATGGAAGGGGGCCACAAGCCCAGGTACGTGGGCAGGCTTGAGAAGCTAAAAAAAGTCAAGAAATGGATTCTCCCTTAGAGTCTCTAGAAAGGGATGCAGCAGCCCTGCCGGTACCTTGATTTTTGCCTTTTGAACCCTGGGTCAGACTGCTAACATACAGAATTATAAGGTAATAAACTTGTGTTGTCTTAAGCCACTGAGTTCATGGTTATTTGTGATGGGAGCAATAGAAAACGGACCCTGAATCTGATCAATCCTCTTGATCTAACTACCGATTTACAGGAAATACAGGGGACAGGGGAATGTATTATATGAAATTATGGGAATGTTCAGCAAAATCTCTGGGCAATGCTATAGAAAAATGGTGTTTTGTTTATCAAATAAAGCAGAGAGAGAGAGAGAGAGAGAGAGAGAGAGAGATGAATGAGAGAGAAAATCACTGACTGACTTAGAAGATTTTAGATGACCCAATATTTTATGTATCAACCAATTTCAGTAGGAAACTAGATTCAAATAAGCAAATATAAAGAGAAAATAAATATTAATGAAATTCAAACACTGACACTAAGTATTTGATGATATTATGGAATGATTTTTTTTGTTTTTTGGTGTGATAATGGTATTATGGTTATTTAAACAAAGGAGGTGGGTGTGGCAGGTATAATAGATAACAACAGTCATAAATTGATAATTGTTGAAGATGAATGCTAGGTACATAGGTGTTTGCTATTTATCCTTTCTACTTTTGTATATATTTTAGTATTCCCTTAATAAAATATTAGTAAAAATGTTAGTAACTAATTTGACTCCTTAAATGTTTTGTGAGCCAAACACATCATGTCTGAAGGCTGGATTAGGCCAACAGACTGCCAGTTTGTAATTCCTGCATAGAGTTTTGAAAACCAGATCTTTGACTTTAACCTGGGAAATCATCCTTTACTCTTTTCCTACTCACCTCCTACCTCCATTCTTTGTGCACTGCCTAACAAAAGGAACATCTTTTATCTATGCTAGTGAATGTCTAGGGGGGCATTACAGATTGCTTGGAATAGAATTTTCTCAGAATAAGTGGACAAAGAGGGTAATATGTATAATTGCATTAAACAGTGCCTCCCAGTATTTTGTGCATTTGTTTGGACCACCTCTCATTCCACCCTCTCAAAGGAAAAAAAGAAAAAGGCAATAACTTGCTTTCAATTTTTGAAAGCCTGAGGTATTTTGAAATTTTGGCTAATCGCATTTTGCATATTATCTCTGTGCTTCTATTTCAGGATGGAATGGGAAACTTGAGAATCACAGAAAAAGGTCTAAAGCTAGAAGGAGACTCAGAATTCTTGCAACCTCTCTACGCCAAAGAAATCCAGTCCCGACCAGTAAGTTTCTGTTGAGAGAGGAGGGAATTATTGTTCCTCTCAAATCTAAATCTGGGGAAAGTTCTTACCATCAGCTGAGTATAGAGGGTTGACGTAGGAGGTGGTAATGCAGGTAGTGAGCTGCGTTCACATTGGAAGTCTTGAGTGTAACCGCCACTGTAGTACTGTAAGCAAGTGGGATGACCTCTCTGAGCCTACTTCCATTCCTGTCAAATGGAGGTTAATAACCTCTGCTAATCAACTTTCTAGATTATCCTGCAAATAAGGCAAGATATTAAATATGAAAGTGCCTTAAGTACTATACAAATGCAGGAAAATATGGCTATTATTTTTTAATTATCGAGAGCTTCAAAGCCGTCTTTGGAAATACTGAACTAAAGAACTAGAATCTTGTCTTTCATTAAGAATTTGGACAATGTAGCCAAGGTGAGTTAGAATCAGTTCAATATATCAACAACTATGCTCTGAAATAGTATTTTAAATATCACTCTAGAGTGTGTGCTCTGTTCCATGCACTTGGCTGCTTTGCATCCATTATCATTATCTAATTTAATTGGACCACTGCGGTGGTGGTTGCTGTTGCCTCCATTTTACAGATTAAAGAACTGAGGCTTGGAGAAGAGTATGTCTAAAGCCACACACTTATGAAGTAAGAGAGCAAAGATTTCAACTCAGGAAATCCAATTCTAAAGCTTTTCTGTTAACCGGAGTCTCCTACCATAGCTTTTTCTCTCTCTCTCTCTCTCTTTTTTTTTTGTGATGATAATAGTGATTCCTAGGTATTTGCTTTTATTAACCAATATTATCAAAATTAGTTGTTGTTTTTGAGAGTTTTGGGGCCTGGTTGTTGTTTCTTTGGTTTTTACTTTTGTTTTTTAGTGGAGTGGTGGAATTTGCCAATTAAAAAGGATTATTAATGCATTTGCTCTGCCTGGGATTGGTCTGTGTCTACCTGCAAGCAAGGAGTAACATGAAAGTTCCCCAAAGCATTATTTGCACTGTGTGCATCGATTAGCGTAATTAATGAAATTCAGCACCTTGATGCAGTAGGTAATTTTGTCTGAATGCTATTGAAACTACTGAATGTATTAAACTGGTTCAACTACTGAATTGCCAATAAGTTTACTTCCTCGTGTGCCTAGTATAAGGGAGGGAACCATGATGTTAATCATGAAAAAAGAGCAAATTAGTTTGGCTACCCAATCAATGATTATAGAATTTAACTGGAACTCATAGCACCCTTGTTTAGGCACTTAAAGTACCAAGACTATTGTAAAAATATCCATTGTCTTGAGGAAGTTGTGTCCTGGAAGGAGTAATGGGATGCACCTATACCGAGGAGGGTTGGATGGTGATTCTGTGTTGGACTGAATGGAGACAGTCGATTTTAAGCATTTAAGAAAAAGCCTATTATATGCATTGCTCTTGATCTGTATTTACTTCTCCCAGCGTGGCAAGTTGGTTAGTTAAATCATCATTTTGAGTTATTAGTTGTACTTGAGATTAATAATCTTATCTATATTAAACTTATTTAACTCACTAGTTTGAAGTGATCCTTTTCCTCTAATGCCGTTGGCCTTTTTTGCTATACATAGCCAGATAGTAAATATTTTAGGCTTTTATTTTTTCTATTGTACAACTCTTCAAAAATGTAAAAGACATTCTTATCTCTAGGGCCACACAAAAATAGGCTTTAGACTGTAGTTTGCCAACCCCTCTCACCTATATTAGTGATATTCCCATAAATATATAAGTGCTCTGGCTAGGTTGCATGTGGTACAAGAGAGCAGATTTTAAGATCATGGATAGAATAGTTGATATGTGTCAAGAAAATATCCTGAAACAAGTTTCCTTGGTATAGAATAAGTCCTATAAAAGAATTGAGAAATGTGTTTTAGAAGAGTTGAAAAGGAGTTCCTGGTACATCTCTTAGGCCCATATGCAGGAATTGAACTTTTAGCAAATATGTCAGCAGCCTACCTGAAAATCAACAGTCATCTGATCTCAACTGGAAGATACACTTGATTGAAGCTTAAAAAGTCATGATAATCTTAAAAAACTTATTTTAATATTGAAAAACCGATGAATTAATTTCAATGCTTTCAAATCACTGTTTAAAGAAAATGTTAGACTATTTTTCCATTGTTCTGATAAAAATATTTTCCTCTCAAAAAATAAATTGCAAATAAATAAAGCTTTTTAGCCTTATATGTCTCTGACAACAAAATAAATATCTTCTAACTGAAGAAAAAAAAGACATAAAGATATGCATATATACTAAAATCCATCAGTAAGTCACATGAGCTCTACCTGAAACATGTGCCCAAATCCATCCACTCTTCTCCATCATCTGCCACCCCTTATTCAAGCCACCATCCTCTCTCACCTGTACCATGGCAATAGCCTCCTCTCTCTCTGTTGCCTTTCACTCTTAGCCTTGTAATCCAAATTGTAGCCAAAGTAGTCTTTTAAAATGTCAAGTCTCTCCACCCCTTTGCAGAGGATTCTCTGTTGATTTCCCATTGCACCTGGAATAAAATCCAAACTCCTCACTAAGGCCTATAAAATTCTCTAGCAGATGTTTTTCATGGAGGGCTCCTTCTGGTCATCCTAGTCTCAGTTCAAATATTGCCATTTTACAAAGAACTTCCTCATTTGGTACAACAGCTGCATATAAAACATCACCTTGGTTTTTTTCCCCGTTGTAACCGTCATCATTTGACATTCTTATTTGCTTAAGAAAATAAATTTGAAAGAACAGGAGATTGGATTTTCCCTACTATATTTCCCAGCCCTACTGCTGTGTCCTACACATAGTATGTGCTCAGTAGATTATTTGTGAAGTTGAATAATGAATTATTAAAAACATCAGTGTCATGGAGTTCGCCCCATGGCCTAGTGGTTAAGTTTAGCACACTCTGCTTCAGCAGCCTGGGTTCGGTTCCTGGGCACGGACCTACACCACTCGTCAGTGGTCATGCTGTGGTGGCGACCCACATACAAAATAGAGGAAGATTGACAATAGATGTTAGCTCAGGGTGAATCTTCCTCACCGAAAATAAATAAATAAAAATGTAAGTGTCATTAAGTCTGTCTTGCAAGCACTGTTAACAATTTAGCTTATTTTTTCAGGCATTTTCCATGAGTATATTTTTTTTTAACAAAACCATACTTCACATAGCTTTCTATACCTTTTTTCTTCCAAATAATATTAACAGTAAATTTTCTATATTTAAATAACATTTAAAAGTTTAAGAGCTTTTCTGAGGTATAATTGACATAGAATAAATTACACATATTTAGAGTGTGCAATTTGATAAGTTTTCACATATTTATATATATGTGAAAGTATCACCACAGTCAAGATAATGAACATATCTGTCACCTCTAAGAGTTTCTTCATGCCCTTTTTAATCCCTCCATTCTGCTGCATCCACCCTACTTCCCACACCCCTTTCCCCAAGCAACCACTAATCTGCTTTCTGTTACATATTACTTTGCATTTCTTAGAACTTTATATAAATGGAATCATACAATTTGCCTATCTGAATAATTTTAAGGATAAATTGTCTATGTCATTTTATCAGGATCTTTTTTTTAACCATCTATTTACTATCCAATTTAAAGAAAAAGATTTTTTTTTTTGCCTGCAGTTGGGCTATGTCTTGGTTTGGCTGGGGAGAGATATTAGAAGTGGCTCAGGGCATAGACCTGAATATTTCTCTTTTGGATGCCGTCAGAGCACTGAGAAGGGAATAGAAAATAATATATGAAGCATGGCAACAAAAGTAGAATTATTATCTCTTTCAATTTTCACAAAGAGTGAAAACAGGTATGTTGGATCAAAAAAGCAGAAGAACTAAATTAGAAGTTGGTGATTTAGTCTCTAGAGCTCCCCTGCCCTCAAACCCAGGAATAATTGACAGCTGAACAGAATTGGGGTTCTTGTAGCAAAGAAGGTGGGGGGAATGACTGTTGGGTAGGCAACTAATAAAATTTGCCATACTTAACTGAATCATAACTTCACAGGAACCTCACATGTAGCATCTTTTTATTCTCCACTCTGGCAGCTTCAGCTTATGGTTTTTTCTGATGCACATGACCATCGCTTATAGACCACCTCTGGAAGACTCTTCTCAGAATAATCATCTGCAATATCATTTCTCTATAGATCACAGCTGCTTCTATTTCATGGGGTGTCTCCTCCTGTTTTTTTTTTTTTTTCCCAATGAAAAGAGATCAGTGTCCAATTGAACAAGATTACTCAGCCCCTCTAAGTGGGGATAACTAATGAAGCAATACTTGACTTCATTTGGTTTGTGTTTCATTGATCTGAGAGGAATTGAGACTGGTTAAGCAATCCACACAATGTTCAATACTGTATCCGATTTCATTATTGAAGGTTGCAACCCTGGTAAAGTCACTACGAATTGATTAGTGTGATAGCAATCACTTTGGAAGATAAATTAATGAGAAAATGTTCATCTCTATAAAAACTTCCATTTGGGAATTGAATGAAAGCCCCAGGACTTTCTAGCTTTACCCACGGGGATGCATAGCTTCCAAGTGGTAAAGTATCATGCTGCTCAGAAAACAGATTGAAAAGGCACACACTATATTAACTATTCTACCATCACATCCAAAGACCAACCTGTCCCTAGAAATGCTACTTGAATGCACTAGCACAGAAATTTATAAAGTTAAGGGATATAATGCCAAAAAACGCTATGTTTAAATCTCCATTTCAGTGTGGTATGCATCTTTTTAATTGCTAAATACAGCTACAAATTTTTGGCAAGAGCTACTAGTAGATAGACTGAATGAATGAATGTTAAAGAGACTTTTAATCACAAAATATCATTTTGGACAAAGTGGCATATCCTTTCTTCTTTGGAGAGGTTTCTTACTTTTGCTTCCCATGATGCTGGAACTAGATGGTGCTTTGGCATAACTTCATGTGAAGTGACAAGGGAAGAGAAATTAGCATTTATGGAGCATCGACTATGTGCCAGGCCTATAGCAATAGGAAAGTTGCACAGTGATTTTATCTCCATACTCACTTCAAACTACACGTGGAGTGAGTATAGGGGTCCTAGCCTATTGCTATATTGAATTTAGAAGTTTGGGAGAGGAGAGGGTAGAGAAAGAAGTTGGAAGAGGGATACAAAAAACTTAATTTACTTTTAGAGAATAAAGTAGAAAATTATTCTATAAGGCTTAAGAGTATTTACATGTCTTTTAACTTCTTTTATCCTGTAAAAACTCACATCTTTTAAGATGTTCTCACCTACCAAAACCTGTGTATAGAATTAAGAAATCATATCTAAATGGATTCTTAAAAGTTGCCTGTACCAAGAGACTGTATAGCCCCATGGTTAAGCCTATGTGCTGCATTGCTGAACTTGGGTGACAGCCATTGGGTGCTACTATTTGCCAGAAGAGTGATCACTGAGCATTTTCTTAACCCGGCAAATCCCTGTTTTCTTGCCTGTGTAATTGAAACGATACTAGTACCTACATCATGAGTGGTTGTAAATAAGTAAGATAACATTTGTAACATGCTTAATACAGAACTTGACATAAAGTGGGTGTTCCAGAAACGGTAACTCCTACTCTCACCCCCTTCTTATGACGATGATGATGATGTGGACAATTTTCACTATCAACATCTCATCATGTAGTCCTAATCTCATCTGATGTTTGAACTTCCTCTGAACCAAATGGTCTTTCATCCTCTTCTTGAATAGCTTCTTAATAACAAACTCAGCACCCTCTAAGGAAACCCATTTCATAGTCAATAGCTTTTAGTTTCAAAGTTTTCTTTAACTGGGTTACATTCCTCCAGTGTTCAGCTCACCGTTTTCTCATTCTTCTGCTTAGAGTTTTGCTAGCCCTGGTGCTCGTGGATTAGTGGCACAGTCTTTCTTTTTATTTTTGTTTCTTTTTTCAGTCTTTCTGAAAAAAGTTTTATAGTAGATGCCAAGTACATCAAAAATGTTTATACAGTTTGATCCAGTAATGACATTTCCATTCGTTTTATGATATAAAAACACAAAATATAATACAATATTTAAAGATTAGAACACATACACATGCCAATGCTGTACAAAAGCCAGTCTAAGTGTTGATTCATATGAAAGTCTGAATTGTACATATAAAATGGGGTTTGAGGGTACCCAAGTTTGTCAGTATTTGTGGAAGCTGAGAAATACCTGTATGTTCCTTGAAACTCTGAGCTGGTCATCCTCACCATGGATTTTTATATTTGGATCTATCATCTCTTTGTTTTATGGAAGGCTGAGTTTTTTTAAATTCCATTTTGATTTCAGTATGATGTGAATTGAGATTTATTCCACCAGTCTGAATTATCAAGACATATTTAGGCTGGAAGTTGAAAGCCCCTAAGAATACAATTAGACCAATCACTTCATTTAATGGAAGGGGCCCGAAGGCCCAGAAAGGAGGTCGGACTTACCCGAGTTATACCAAGTGAAGTCAGAACAAAAACCCAGGATTGCAGTATTCTTCCGTATCCACATACTGTTTATGTGATAATTAATTTTCTCATGACACTGTGTTCAGTATGATAAGTTAAGTTATGCATGGCCATTTCCCTCTCATGAGGAATAACTTACTGGAAGACATATTAAGTCCCTGAGAGAATTCAAAAGCACTAAAAAAAGGAAAATGGAAACAACAGTGGATAATACAACAAGACTGAGCTTAATTGTAGCTAATCTAATCACCGAGATGATATTCTTTACTTCATAAATTTATTGTGAGGGTTAGGTGAAGTAACTTAAGTGACTCACCTTATAAACCATTAAGTAAGCTATTGATATGAAGGCTTATGACAGAAATTAGAAACTGAATCCAGCCCCTAGATATGGTATATTTGCCTCACACGGTATTTTCCTTTTAATGTGAATTTAGTTTCTAGTATTTAAATATCTGAAGATGTCATATTTTTTTTTAAAGTCTATATTTTCTGATTCTTATGAAAAAACAGAAAATTGGGCAGAATGGTTTGATATTCCTAAGGGCTGGAGCTGAGCAGCAGCTGCTTCCTTTAGATGGTCATTTGTTCTCCAGTTTGCCACAGTCTCTGCCAGTCACTATTGTCTCATACCCAACCTGCTTGAGCCATTTATGTTATAGGTCCCTGAAGTCCCTTGAGGGTGCAGCCCCTGACTGATGGAATTGAGATTGTGTGTATCTTATTATGCAGGAGTTCAGATTTTAGGTTGACTTCTTAAGATTTGGAGTCACTCGTGACTCATTGTTCTTCTCTTCTTGCTTTGTTTCTCTCTTGCCACAGGTGCTCCTGTGGATTTTGAAATTGTGTGCCAACTCAATGGCAAGAGGCAGCAGTCTTAGAGCTTCTGGAAGCTGAGCCTCTGGCCTACCACAGCCATTCCCCACCCTGAGTCTCCTAGAACATGCCTCCTTGTTGTCTTTATTCTTTGAACTACTACAGAGCATGACTAGGGAGGAGGCAGACAGGGAGAAGAAAGTTGAAATTTTGGATTTGGCATGCTCTGCATGAGCAAAAAAACAAAAGTCATGTAGGATGGCGGACAAGCACATGCTTTGTCTGAAGAGACTCCGTTGACAGTTTAGTTGCAATGACAAGAGCCATGTCTCTAGTTAGTTTAGAAACCAAATGAAGGCAGTGGCTTCTCCTCAGTAAGCAAAACAGCTTCAACTCCCAGCTGAACATATTGCACAGAAAGCAGTATTTTCCATGCCACTTGCATGGAACGTGAGCATCTTGCTGTCTTTAATTAAGAAGTTAACTGGACCATGAAGTATTGCCCAAGTAAATAAAAGCGATTTGTACTAAGAGGGGTGCATGAGGCATCTTTGCATTTCTTTGCTCACACATAAATTATGGAGATTATTAAAAATTGGAAGGGTCATCTACAAGCCCATCTGTACTGTGAAGCTGATTGTCATTCCCGAAATATATCTATCTTTTTACGTGTTGTAATTTATTGTGGACAGTAATGTGAACTAGCTGCTTACCGTTTTTTGTTTGTTTTTTTTAAAGACACACAAACTTTGAATAGATTGACACTTATTACTGTGGTCGGTTTGTTTGTTTATCCTGGGAAACAGAGATAGTTATTCAAAGGCTTTTGGTTGCCATAGAATTAAAATGAGCTGATGGGGTTTTTGCTCTTCCTCTAAATAGGGAGAAGTTGACTATGTTTGCTTTTTCTTAAATGTATTTCCTGCTGGAAATATAAGAGTTATTGAGGACTTTGATCAGATCTCAGTTATAACTATATCAGCCAGAGTTTTGGTAGAAGTAGGTGCAAACTTCACATGAGGCCGAGAATGTCTGATTACGTGATTTGAGGGCCATTGGGCGGGTAGAGTACCCCCAATTCATCCTTGTTGCCTGTCGTGTCATGGTGTCCAAAGGTCCACCATTAGAATCTCATTTATTTGAAGACTCGTTTGTTGAAGACTCAGAAATTTTGATTCATGTCAAAACCCCTACTGCAAATACTCCTTCCCTCCATGCACATACACATTTCCACAAAAGATTTGAAGTAGCTTATAGAAGTGTGTGCAGTAACATAGTAAGAAAAAATAAAATGGGTTAAGATCAGGAAAAATATAAATTCGAATGGGAGGCAGAGGTGGGGGTAGTTGGACAGAATACAGGAGTCAGGCCAGAGTGCCCATGTAGTTTTTCTTGCTAAGCTTGGAGTTTGGTTATGAAGCTTCCAAACAGTCTCTTGGATAAAACCTTCTGTCTACACCCTCTCGAGATTACTTCAGTGTCCTGGAAGGGGAGGAGAGTTAAGACTGGCAGTTTGGTGTTCTAGAAGGTACACTAGATTCAGAGTTAGGGAATCTGAGTTCTCTTCTTATTGTCCTGCTGATTAGTCCTGAGGCCTTGAGCAAGTCAATCCTCGCCTCTCTCAGTTTATCTGTGAGCTGAAGAGGTTGGACATGATCAGTGGTTTTCTAGATTTTTTAAAGCCATGTAATCTTTTTTAAGTCAAATTTTACTTAGAACTCCAAAATCTGGACCAGCTGGAAGCTGAGCTGCTGTGGTTGGGCAGGAGATGGAGCGCTGCCCCTGTTTCCCTGCCACCCTGTCATGGGCCACAGGATGCCAAGGCACTAGGAGGGTTCCACACACCACAGTCTGAGAATCACCAGGCTGGATGAAAACCTAGCCTCGCTTCTTCTAGGCCTCTGCTCAAATGGCACTTCCCCATGGAGACCTTTCCTGACCACTCCATCGAAAATATACCCTTCCCTAATAGCTTTATTTTTCTTCATTATATTATATCATATTACTTACTGAGGTATATTTATGTCTATGTCTACAATATAGATTATACAACTATACATTTATATACTTACCTGTTTGCTTCCCCTATTACTATGTAATCTCCTTGATGGCAGGGAGAGAGAAAGGCAGTTACCAAGTGATGATTAAGACCAGGCTCTGGAGGACCAACTTCCTGGATTCAGATCCTGCCTCTGCCATTTACTAGCTGTGTTACCTTGAGCAAATTACTTGACTTTTTCTTTGCTTCACTTTTCTCATCTGTAAAATGGGCATAATAATTGCACTACCTCATAAACTAATTACAGGATTCCGAGTTAATTTATTTTGCATAATTATATAAAATTTATTATGTGAATTCTAATGTTTATAGAACAAAATCTTGAATATAAAGCATTATTTAAAATTTCAATATAGGGGCCACCCGGTGGCGCAGCGGTTTAGTTCGTGCTTGGCAACCCGGGGTTCGCGAGTTTGGATCCCGGGCGCCCGCGGACGCACTGCCTGTTAGCCACGCTGTGGCGGCGTCCCATATAAAGTAGAGAACGATGGGCACGGATGTTAGCCCAGGGCCAGTCTGCCTCAGCAAAAAGGGGAGGATTGGCAACAGATGTTAGCTCAGGGCTGGTCTTCCCCACACACACACAAAAAATTTCAATATAATGCTTTATTATTAACATTTGTTAATATTATTATTTGCTTTGTTTACCATTATATCCCTAGTTCCTAAACTAGTGCCTGTCACAGGGAAAGAAAGCAATTTGGTTTTTTTTTTTTTTAATGAATGGATCTTCTCTTAGGATTCTTCTAGCTCAAAGATTCTATAAGAGTCTCTCAGAGAGATAAAGACAAATTTATCTTTCATAGGAGCTTATAGATGGGTTAATTATCTATATCAACCGCGTACTAAGTATTCGATTATAGAGAGGATGGCATGAGTAAATGTGAGGTGTGAGGCCATGGAGGAGTGGGACAGGCTAGGTGGAAGAAATAGAAGTGGTAGGAAACTGAAGGTCCTAGAAGCCTACCTTGCCCTCCTTTGCTGTTTTGCCCTGCCCTGAGCCTTGATTCATGCCGTCCACAGACTAATGAAAGTGCCCAAGTGGGGAGCTGTATGTTACAGGCAGGAAAGTTTAAGAGAACAAAACTAGTGCTTCTAGCCCTTCATATCTGTGAGCTTCTCTTCATCATCACGATGGCATATCAGCATCATCTAACTTTTGGTTTCAGGAACATCCCAGCTGCCTATAATGACTTCTTGGTGCAAGACTGCTTCTTGTTTATTTCATACATAACATTGAAGAGTGAAGAGTGCACACCAGAGTCTATTGTGGTTTGGTTTATGTTCCTTTAATAGTAGGAAGTGTCCTACTTCCGTTAGGTGGCATCTCACAGCCGATGCTATCTGCTGAGTACTTGGGGAGAATAATGGAGAGAGAAATTAGCTTTAAGGAAGAAGTATGTTTTAATACATTCTTAAAAGTTTTGTTGTTCCTCACTCCTAAAGGGTTGGCAAAAAATGTCATTAAAAAAAATTATTTTCTTAATGCTTTGATCAAAGCATCCTCATCTCCTGGCAACTCTTGTCATACCCAGTGCTTTGTAATTGCTGTGGGTGTGTTGTACTATTAGTCTTAATTTTAAAAAAACTTGTTCATTGGCAAAAGCACTGATAATTTCTTAGGAGATATAACTTCAGAGGCTGAAAAAACCACTTCTTCACCATATGAAATTATAGGCAAATGCTTAGCCTTATTTTGATTTTGTGATCTCCATCAGCAGCTGAGCATAACCTTTTGATGCAGTGCGCTGTAAATTACCACCAGTGATGTTTTAAATGGCAGTTGCCTAAATTATGAGTTGTAGGACTTTCCATTTCCATGAAGGATTCTGTTTTTATCAACAGTGATTCTGCCTCTAGGCAAATAAATACCAAATGGTCCACAAAGTAAATGAGGCTTTTAAGATTGATAAATATTTTCCAGATGTACTTGTTGCATTTCAGAGGGAGAGGGAGAGGTAAACTGTAATAAAAATTGCCATGTTGAAAGAAGGAGACAAACAAACCATCCTGTTTTTTTCTTTGCTTCGTGCAACAAGGTAGATTTCTCTCCATAGTAAGCCACAGCTTCCATTCTGTAACATCAGAGTCATGGAAATAAAAAGTGGCATCTCTCTACTGTAATAGACAAATACAGATGGCACGATAATTGCAGTTTTCTACTACCAAGCTGTGTAGATTGGTTTTAACTGTTAGTTAAGGCTCAGGCAGTTCTGTTAAAAAATATGAGAGGAATGTTATAGAAAGATGAGTTATCCTTAGGTAGCAGCTCATTAATAGATGAGAAATGCATGAGTATTCATATCATCTGATGGATATATAGTTCCCATGTTTATTTCTGACTTCAGTTGCTAAGAAACTAAGGTTTTTAACTTATTTCTTAGCCTTGTCAATGATTTTGTGACTTGTTTTACTACACGAGTTTTCTGGGATGTGGAATTCGCCCCCATGCTTTCTGTTGCTGCCACCAAGAGGTCACTAAATCACTAAGGGTTTCCTTCATCATGTCTTGGCGGTACTCTGGTTTGGGAGGTACAGGAGGAAGCTGAATGAAAAGAAGATGTGATTTGACAACCTTACAACAGAATTAGTATAAAAAGATGGCCAACATCAACACAGTCATGGATTTGGGGAACAATTGCCCCCTCTCAGGAGGTGAGGTAGTGGGAACTGTTTTCTCTCAGGGTTCCTCCCGTCACAGCTTGTTATAGGAAGATCCTGTGGGATCCAGCAACGATGATTATTATGGTCAAGTTACATGGTTTTGATTTTTAAAGTTGGCCCATACAGCAAAAGTGCACCTGTTTTAAAAATTACCCTGGAAAAGCCCTTACATCACCACAAAGTATCATATCCGTGGCTCTGTATGCACAACCTTGGACAGTGAATTTAATGGCCAGAAGAGTACTGAGGCTAGGCCCAGCAGAGGAATAAAAACTCTAGACAGAGCCTGGACCGTTTTGTTCTTGAGATCACTAACAAATTGCTACCAGGAAATGGGGAATGGTTAGAAACTTTTAAAGTGTTTCTAAGTGCCTGTAGAGTTTTTGCTGTTCTGTTTTAATATTGAATATCTATAACTTTAATACGTATTAAAAGATTTGCTGTTGTGGAGAATAAGTGCATTAATAGGTGCTAAACCACCTAATGGAGAGCCCAGCCCATAGTAATAGCTCCTAAATGTTTGCTGGATTTGAATCTCAATAATATGTGATCAGACCCTCATGTTGTAGTAGCCAACAGCCACAATTCTAATATAAAATTATCTCATTTATTCCTTATAGTAACCCTAGGAAGGACCTATCCTTTTGATCTGCTGTTTAGAGGTGAGCAGTAAAGGCTTCGAAAGGTTTAGGAAGAACACACATCTAATATTCCAACCCATGTTGACTCTAACAAACATGTTCTTTACTGGAATGCTATGTTATCTTGGCATTAGTAGCCAGTAGTTAGATGTTGGTCTGTGCTGTTGGCCTAACTTGCTTTTCCTGCAGCCCAAGGAAGCATGCAGGACCCTTACCAGTTTCATGAAGATGAGAGCATCTTATTTCCTTTCTATGCCAATTACTGTTTCTTTGACCATTCCCTACACCCCTTTGGATGGCCTCTGTCCTATAGGTTTCCCTCATGCAGTCACAGCTTCCTATGGAGGCCATTTGTTCTCCATTCAAACCACAGAGTTCCTAAATTGCATGATCTCCCACTACACCATTTCTTCTCCCTAGTCACATATCCTTAGGTTAGAATTGTATTACAGTATCTATTTGGAAATAATCAAGGATCCATGTGCTAATTAAGTCTGACTCAGGAAAAGTGCCATGATATTCTAGAGATCTTATGTTCTATAAATAGGATTTTGTCCGGAACCTCAGAATACAAGTTATTGGTTTCTCATTCTGAGCTCATCAAATTAAACAAATATAAAGTTATGAAAACCTATAGAAATTCCAAATTTCCAAAGATCTGGGCTTTCTTATCTCTGATTCCTTATCCAAAATTACAGGAACACAAAAAATATGAGTGATTATTTTATCAGTTCTTCCAATTTTCCACATATCTAGTACCATCCTAGATTCATAGAAGAGAAGTTAATTCATCATATATAATGGATGCCTTGAGGCATTAGGGCTTAATTACGTCTGGGAATCCCTTTGAAGAAAGGATTCTGTTATCTTCATTCTCAGTTCAACTTTTCTTAAGAGTTCTTCTGATATAGTAAGTACAAGATCCCACTACCATTCTTATTCCTTGAACTGTTCCTTCATTTCTTATCAACCCAAAGTGACATATTTGCAATATGGTTAAAAAGTGCCCCCCCAGTACAGTAAGTGTTCTTGAATAAAATGTTCTTACCATTTTAAGATGAATACCCTTCTTCCATCTCTTTCAAGTATTATGCTAAGTGTGCGTGTCAGTCAGTGTAACACCATTAATTTGTATATTTTCTTGGTCCAGTAGTCATCAATGGAAGCCTAGGGAATAACTGAATGTTTTCCTGATCATTTGTATAATTTGTAATTAAATGCAGACACTATTTTTGGACACCATCTATGTGTCCATCATTCTGGGTTTTTTTGCAGTGAAGATTTACGTGATGAACTTGTCTGATTCTACTCACCTCCATTGAGCTATTAGATGTGCCCCACACTAGACAGCCAGCAGCGCACAAAAGTGGAACTCTAACTTTTTCACAATCGTAGCGTAACTAATCTTCCCATGTGTTCACAGTCTTAGTCTCACACTGCTTGCCCCAGCTCACCCTCTACTCCATTTCCTAACCTGTTTTCAGCCTTCCTCACTTCTAAATCATCCCTCCACTTGTGGCCTTGACATAAGCTGGTTCCTTACTTTCAGTTCTCCTTCTCCAACTTTGATGTGTACTTTCCCCCTCAATGGTGGCATGAGTTCTCCTCATTTGACTCTATCCTTTCGCCATCCTGGATTATCACCCTACCTGGTCCCCTCTAGTCCCCATGTGGAAGTGCTCTCTCGGGATATCTCCATTCCCATAGGAAGACTTGTAACAGGTAATTTTGAGGTAATATAGTGTAGTAGGAAAGTACATGTGATTTAGAGTCAGACTAAAACTGACTTTGAAGCTTGGCTCTGCTACTTTGTAACCTGGGCCGTATTACTTGACATCTCAACACTTTAGTTTCCCTATCCATAATATGGGGCAACTGATAGTATCATAGGGTTGTTTTGAAAATTAAATGAGAAAACATATAAAGTGTGCCTAGAACAGTGCCTGGCACTTAGCCACTATAAATGGCCACTATTATAATGGCTTCATGGTAGAAGAAAACCCTGAGCCCAGTCTTGAATGATTGGTAGTTTGTGCATCTCTGTGTCATTGAAAATATAAATAAGGTTCCTTATGTTCATTTCCATGTATTAATTCCAGTTACATTGGTCAGATGACTGATTTTGAATCCTACCCAAATTGCACCTTCTGAGCTGAAGTAAATGGAAAGGGAAATCTCTCTTTTCCAGAAGCCAAAAGCCATTTCCCAAGAGGTGTATATTCAACCCACACACGCAAATGCTGCTGTGATGGTTTCATCAGAGGTTGTTCAGAATATCACACCCCAGTGTTAACTTTAAAGAATGATACTGGGGCTGTTGCCTCTTGGTTCACAGGGTGTACCCACAGGAAAATAGAAACAAAAGCAAAGGTAGGTTGCCCCACTTGGCACAGTTGATTGACTTTAATAGGTCCTGATTATGCTGCTCATATTCCATGAAATTAAAAAGCTTACAAATGTTATGATCCATTACCCTTCCATTTAAGGGAGCTTATGACATGTTAGCAACATTTAATGAAATTCTTTTCAAAATGCCATCGGCAGACTCAGTGAGATTCCATGTTGAAATTCAACTTGAAGAATTGTTTGAGAAAGTTTGTTCTCTACCTGCCTGTCTTTGTAATATGTAGAACCCACTTCAAGGCCAAAAGAAGTTTCTCATCAGTTAGAGAGTGATTTGTAGGTATCAAGAAGTGTTTCTGCTTTGACCATGAGAGTGTTTCCCAGTTTAAGAAGAGATTACAAAGTCTACCGTGTTTGTGTTTGTGCTTACAGTAGGAGCTTAGAATAGCCTGCATTTTTCAGGTTGACAAATTTTAAAACTCAAGTCCTTTCTATTCAGTTCTGCCTATACTTGTTGAAGTTCTAAAACATTCTAGCAAATATTCCAGAATATTATTGCCTGCCCTGTCTTCAGTGAGCTCTTACAATTTAATTTCAGAGATAAGACTTTATGCAAGTAGATAATTAAAACAGAAAATGAGACAATTAAATCCTAGATTATATGGTGCTGATTATTTATACAGTAAAAGTTCAGGAAATCAAAATATTACAATCAGTTGAGTAGGAATTTTTATAGAGTATAAGATCAGTAGTGACACATAAGTTATTTAGGAAGAATTAACACTTTCTGTTAAATCTTTCATTTTAACTTTTATGATGGGGCTATTTAACTGCAATATCCATTCATTTTGTCTGTTTGATTCTCAAGGAGTACTAGCCATGTAACTATCTTGTTGGTGATGTCCCTTACTACTTTTTGAGATCTATGCATCAAGAAGTATACTATGTGTTTTCTATACCTTTTCCTTAAATCTTTTGGCAGTCTTAAAAGGTAGATCATATTATCTCCATTTTGTAAGTGAAGAGAATTAAAGTTCAAAATAGATAATTTTCTGCAGCCAGTGTATGGAGCAGTTGGAATTCAAATCCAGGTATGAACTAACGGAAAGCATATGTTTTCTATCTCAGTATCGATCTACTTTGGAGAATGTATTATGTCAAGGCAGCCCCCATTCTATCCCACCATATCGTGAGCTCTTTTCAGGCAGGAGTCCTGTTGTAGGAATTAATCACCATTGTATTCATTTGTCTACCACAGACCTTGGCACTCAACAAATATTTGTTGAATAAATATGTAATTCTTATATTAAATAAGCACAATCATAATATAATATAATTAAACTATAATTTTATTTTTGTCTTCACTATCCTTTGAAATTTGAGTTGGGAGTAGTCTTCTCCTCTACCTCCCCCATGAAAACTTGGGCAGTTCCTAGTGGATTTTCTGCCACTAAAAAGTTGTAAAAAGTGTGGTGGTACTTTAAGGGACAAAATACAGCTCAGTTCAGAAATTTTAAATGTCTCATCTAAGATATTTATCAATACTTCAAACCTCATTCAAAGTTAAGTGTTTGTTTATTTTCCTTAGATAAAACAGCCTTTAATTGCTGACTTCCTACCTTTGGGAGTAGGAGTAGGGTTCATTTCTGCTGTCTCTGTTCTCATCTTCTCCTGATTTACTAGCTACTGGCTATAGTTTAAGATTCCACCAGGGTGGTGGTGGTGGTAGACGCTGGGACAATTGTTACTTGGCTGTTGACTTTGTGCCCTCTGGGACTGGTAGATGGTTAAACTGACTTCCCCTTCATGAAGCATTTTCTGGATTCTTTGTAGATTCCCAGCCCATCTCCTGCAACTCCAGTGGAAAAAGCAGGTAAAGCATTCCATTCCTGGACAGGGTACTTCATCCCTCCTTCTATTCCACAAGAAAACTTCTTGCCTTGCAGGACATCCCCTTCGGCTGGACTTCTGATTTCTCCAGGACAACTCTCTCTCCCACTTGGCCTACCTCTGTTTTGTGACAGTCATACATCCCTTCCCTGACAAACTCTGAGAGTGCACACTCTGAATTAACCCTCTCCTACCTCCACTACCCTCCAGATTCCCTGGTGGGAAGTCCGTGATGGGTTTGGTGATGGGGAACACGTGTCAAGATCTCAGAGTGGATTCATTGAAGCTTCTTCTCACTGGGCTTGAGATTAGAAAGTAGCAGCCGCACTCCAAATATACGTATTCACAGATCCTCTCTCCTCCACATTCTTGACACTTGCATCTTCTTGAAACCAGTGAGGATGTTCTTGGATATTTCCTCTGTCAATTCTGTATATTTTGATGTGATATCTTACTTTTGAATTTCACATCAATTATATCTTGGTGTCTGGTTGAAATCTTATTCTTAATATCCTCCTAAATATTTCCTGTGATTGGCTGACTTTCAGGGTAAAATGGTTAGGAATGCTGCCTTAACTAGTCCTACCCTATCCTGTATATAAGGTTCTTGACTCTGTGATTGAAGGAAGAAAATGTTTACACCCACTCAGGGTGCCCACGTGAGGAGAAAGAAGGACAAGGAACCCAGTGGCTAGAAGAGAGATGTTTCCGCCTTCATGACTTTCCTTGACGTCTTACTGCAGTAGGCCTGGAGAAGCACACTGATTTTTCTCGCTGTAAGAGTTAACTACGGGAGAGATGATGTACATTTCCTTGCTGCTGAGTTTCTATGGGCTGTTCTGGTATGCTTTCAGAAGGAATCTTGGTTAATCTTTCCTGGCTGTCTCAGAGCCCCAGGGTCTATAGAATAATACATTTGCCAAAAACTGCCTTTGAATAAGGTAAGCTAAGTGGTTGGCTGAAGGTGATTCCACTTGTGCTATGGGATGTCATTTGGAGCAACTCACTTTATTTTTTTTAAAGAAAGCAAATATTTGAAGAGCAGATGAGGAAAACTTCAATGAAAAAGATGTTTCCAGTCTTGGAGAATTGGGAGTTGAATATATTCTACTTTTGTGCTTGTTGACTTCTTTTGCTACCTGACTTTGCTGACTCTGTGATCTTGGAGAATTTGAGCATGAGGGGCCGGAATGACTTTTACTTCCTGTACCTAGGGACTTCCCTCTCATGATTGACTAGAGGTATCGCCTATGAGTTTGCTGCCATTTCAATCCCTCATCTCCGATCCCAGAGCTCTATGATTGCTCTGCTCCCAGTATCTCATACGGAGCAGGCACTTAGCGAGGGTTTGTGGACTTAACGTGAATTAAGCCACCTTCATTTCTTCTTGCCCTGCGTTGCCTGTTATGTAACACTTTAAAAAAAATCCCTGAGCTACTTCTGTTTGTTTAGCATTGTGTTGAGTGTTTGGGTACATTTTATGGCACAGAGCAGATGCTCAAAAAATTATTATTGAATCAGTGGAAAGAGGTAAGGAGACAAAGAATGGAGGAAGGGGAGGGAAGGAAGGAGTTTGGGGGGAGAAGCATGCTGTCTACTGTGATGTCTTGCCCTAGCCCAATTTTGCAAGTTTCACACTATGCCTTCATCATTTCCGACTTCTCTGTTCCATTCTTAATTCTTTTCTAAGTAATTCCTAATTGGAATTTAATTCCAATCAAGCTATAGATAACAGCTAACAGTTTCACATATTAAACTCAATGGACATGTATATTATGACAAAAGACTATAGAGGACCCAAAAATCAAAATAGCATTTTTGACCCTTTGGTAGAGCCTTGGGGAGACCCTGACAGAGGGTGCCATGTGGTCCTGGTAAAATCATGGTAAAGAAGACACCGCTTACTCTGCCCATATCTGTGTCTGAACTTTGTGTGTTGTTTGGTGCTTCTGAGAACTGTAGGAGAAAGGGAAGTGTGCCTGCTGGACTTGGCACACTTGGGTCTCCCTCTTTATATGAGTTCCAGCTCTGACACATTTTAAAAGATGGATTTCATCTGAAGGGCAACGAGGCATATTGGAAAAACCACAGTCTTTGGGACCACATAGGTCTCAGACAAATTGCTGAACCTGTCAAAGCTTCATTTTCCTCAACTGTGAAATGTGAATATGAGCTCATGGAGTCAAGAACATTATAAGCTCCATGCAGAACACTGAGTGAATAATACATTTTCTCTCTTACATATACAGCACCCCTTCAAAATGTGAATGATTGCCAATTCTGTCTTTAGGGAAGGAGACAGGTCTGAGAGGTTTTTAGTTTGTCCAAAGCTTTACAGGCAGTTAGGATTTTAACCCTAGACTCCCTGACTCCAAAGTCCATATTCTGGACCATGATGTCATATTGTCTAATCACCCCAAACTTGGTATGGCTCGACATAAGGTAGAAGTAATGTAATGTAAAGTACTTAGCACAGTCTCTAGTGCATGCTACGTACTCAAATGGTATTGTTATTTATTATTTATTTTGTTTATGATTTCTCTCTGTATTTAATAGCGAGTTATTTAAGGGAGAGGTAAGAATTACAACTTTCCCTCTGGGGGAGGTAATTGGCATACCAGATGATTTTGGTTTTATTTTGGTTTTTCCCCATTCTTATGTCTGTGGCAGTACTTGGATGTCTTCCAAGAGATGGCTTCCCTTTTGCACGTGTAACCCTAGCTAAGCCACATCATTTAAATAGACATTTAACTCCTATTCCTCCCTGAATATTTACCTGAGAATCCCAGACCTTAAAAGCTTCTGTGCCTTGGTGGACCTTAAAGTTGTGATTAATTTAACGAGTATTTATTGATCCTTACTTTGCATCCTAGTTTGCTGGTTTGTCTTATCATGTACCAAAATGCTGACCAAATCCTGATGGACCATGTTCGCCATGGTAGAAGCAGTAACGCAGAAATACGATACGCACCCAATTGCCTTGCTCTCAGCAAGCTGGCCATGCACAATTTTGAAGGCATTCAGTTGTTCACCTTTTTCCACAAGGGTGTATTAAGCACCCCCTAGGTGCTGGGCAGCAGACTATGAGCTGAGGGTACAATTTTTCAAAAGATGAGCATTTTCCTGCTTCCATTGAGTTAATAATCTAGTGGAGGAGATAACAAAAAAAGTATCAATTGTTCTAAGAGCTATGAAGAAGACAAAGTGTGATGAGATGGTGACAGATTACAGAGGAGTCTAATTTAGATATTGTTGTTAGAGAGGATGTTTCTGAGACCAAAAAGAAGATAGCCATGGCAAGAGCAGGGAGGAGGATGTTTCAAATCAAAGGAATGTGAATGCAAAGGCTCTAAGGCAAAAAGCTCGGTGTGCTCAAAGAGCAGAAAGGAGGAGGAGTAAGGAAAGGCAAGAGTTTTACAAGCTGACAACTACTGGTGCTGTATGCAAGTACAGCTGGTTGAGCAAGTTGTACAACTATAAGCAGGGCTGTGTAGGTAATGTTGATGGCCTGGGGTTTTATCTTAAATGAGCTAGGAAGTCAGGGAAGGATTTTAAGCTAGGAAATGATGTATATTGTTTTTGAAACTGATGTGTAAAAAATGAACCATAGGAGGGAACAACAGTGGGAGCAGGGAGGTCAAGGAGGGACCTGCTCAGTGGTTGGAGTGGGAGATGATGGCAGCTCTGAATGGGATGGTGGCAGAGAAAATGGAGAGTTGAGAGATTTGAGAAGTATTTTGGAGGCACAGTTGAGTAGAGCTGCTGAGACAACTACTGGGAGCAGGAAAAGGAAGAGAAAGAGAGGAATCAATTGTGATCCTTGGATTTCTGTTGGAATACCTTTTCTAAAAAGTGTGGTAGTCTTGCTGAGATGATAAATTAAGTCCTTAGCCTGGATGGAGAGCAGTGGAGAGAGGCTTCACAAGAAGGAAAGAGAAATGAGATCTAACATTTATGGAGCCCCTAAAGTGGTTGGGAACTAGACTAACCTTGTGTATGCTATTTAATCTTCTACTTTATAGCAATCCTATAAAGTAAAAATCGTGACATACACATTTTACATACAAGACAATGAAGCCTTAGAGAAGTTAAATAACTCACCAAAGGTCAGAGAGTTGGCAAATAAGGGAGCCAGAAATTGAAACCAGAGCTATTTCTAGAGTCTCATCTCTTCCTACAATATCGTACTATTTCTGAGGGCTAAGATAATGCCATATAACTTGATATTTTATTCTTTGAAAAGTGACTAGCATTATGCTAGGCATCTGCTGAATAGTCATTATATACTAGTTAAGTAATAGGTTTTAATTATCAGTGCAAACATTTGCCTTTATTGAAATACCAAAGGTTTCAAAGGCTAGTGAACCTAAAAAAATACAGTGTATTTCAAGATGGGTTGATCAAAAAAGTAGACAGAATATCAATGGCAAAATTAGAAGAAAACCAAGTTTATTTGCATGCCTCTTATGTGCAAGCACTCCCTCCCCTCCCCAATAAACTTGTAAGAATTGGTGATATAAAGCATACATTCTCCCCATCCCCCCAAAAATATTTAAAACGTTGAATACAAGCCATATTAAACGATGCTAACAGAAGTTCCAGGGTTGATTGCCAAATAGCTGGTGTTTGAAGAGTTGAGAGGAAGGAAGAGAACTCACTGTATACTCAGCTGGTCAGAGGATTACGTCTGTGTTTGGAAGGATGACTTCGGTTCTATTTGGCTTTGTAGATGTTTATTTACAACACGCTCTGGGTCAGACTACTCTGGGTCTAATCCACTTAGAGTTTGAGCATCTTTACCTTGGGCAAATGCCTACAGGTAGCTTATGTGGAAAAGAGGATGCCTTTATAGACTAAAAGGAATTAAAACCCTGGGGAGGAGTTTACAAATTGTAAGGCAACAGGTCTAATTTGAAGAAGTTGTGTTTGTGTGCACGCACGCACACATGTACATGTAAGTGTGTGTGTGTTTGCTTTGAGAGGGTGCTGAGGATGTTAATTTTTTAATGCCCTTGGGCATTCCCCAGATTGACACAGCCCCTGCCACTCCTTTTTGCCTTAGTCCAACCATTTCACCTATTTACAATAACTATCTTGCCTTTCAAAGTAGTTTAGTTTGCATTTGATATGTTAAATGTAGTCACCTGTGAATTCTATATCTAAATGGAAGAATTTATCAGAATGATTTAACTGCATTATATGAGTGCAACCTGACTTTCTGGAACCAGCTTATATGAATGCAACCAGCTTTCTGAGAAAAATTAAGCACTCTTTCATATACTGTCAGGTGATATGTGTTACACATATTAATTCATGTAATGCTCCAAGCAACCTAGTGAAGTAGGCACTATTATTATCCCTTTATTACAGGTAAGAAAACAGTAAAATGAGCCTCAGAGAGATGAAAAAATTCTCTTAAAGCTAATAAGCTACATAACCAACATTTCCACTTAGGCACTCTGAATTTAAAGCAAGCCTTAACCTCTAGTCTGTGCTGTCTCCCCTTAATAATAACCAACTTCGTGACTTCTGCTTGGCTGCCTTGCAGCACACGGGCTCAAAATAAAGAATTGTTCAGAGTATCACAGCAAATCAAGGGCAACTACAAAGCAAGAATTCCAAAACAGGAGAGCCGGGCACTAGTCCCCAGTCTTTTTGAAATTAGAACCTGCAGACCATGTAACCTAGGTATGTGAATTCAGGGAAATAGAGGCAGGTATCCAAGATGTAGACACAAAACTGAAGTCCAGATGAAGGCCAAGCCAGGTCATAGATCTAGAAACCAAAGGAGATTTTGATTCTAGGAAATTTCTCCAGGCAGAAGCTGCTTTTGTGATATCCAGAGGAACCCTGACTGGCTTCATCTAGACCAGGGTTTGTCAACCTCAGTACTATTCACATTTTGGACTGGAAGATTCTTTATTGTGAGATGCTGTCCCATGCACTCTAGGATCACTGGCCTTTACCCAGGAGATGCAAGTGGCACCCAACATATACAGCAGTCATGACAATTAGAAAACATATGCCAAATGCCCCCATTGACCACTGATCCAGATGAAGAAAGAATGCAAAAGAATCCATTCATTCGTTCAACAGGTGCTTGCTAAGTGTTGCTCAGTTTTAAGTATCATGTGACTTAAGTTGTTTCTCATAAAAGAGTTCTGCAAAACAGGACTCTTGAATTACAGTACTAGTCTGGAGACTTTGGACAATATGGCATTGTTGTGGAGGACATGTGCTCTGGGACAGATAGTTCTGGGTCGAATCCACTTAGCATTTGGGCATCTTTACCTTGGGCAAGTCGTTAACTCTCTTTGAGCCACAATGTCCTTCTCTGCTCCCTAGAGATAATAATAATACCTAACACATGCATTTCTTGGGAGGATTAAATGGGATAATAAAAGTAAGAGACTGAGCCAAGTGCTAGACACGTAGTAAGTGCTCAAGTGATCCTTACCTTAGGTGATGTCTGTCATATCCAGGGGACACAGAGATACTCTGGTACTCTGAGCCGGCAGTTGCTGCACCCACTTCTATGGCTTTACTTTTAGGACAAGTGAAGTGATTGCTCTCCTGTGATTGTAGGGAAACTTTGCAAACTTGATAGCTCCTATGGAGTCAGGTGGGTCTGGCTCCATTTCCACTGCAATTTTGTCATTAAAGGATTTAAGAGATTAACAGCATCTCTTTGGAAGCAGCTTGGAGAGCTCAGCTTGGAGAGCTCAGCTGGGTGTATTCCAATGAAGAGGGATTTTCTGAATTAAATCTCCTCTTTGAGAAGCACCATGTGTGTGTATATAGACGTAAGGAGGGGGGACCTGAATTTCAGGTTAATAAGGAGTTGGTTACTTAGTCTAACTGCTATGCCCTGGTCTAGGTGATATTAGCAAGAATGTCAACGAGAGACAACAGGCAGGTTGCATCATTATCCTTTCTTTACATAGTCAGTGGGAGAAATTTGAATATCATGCAGTAAAGAACTGGCCTCGCTAGTAAAGGCTGGCCTTCCAATCCTCAGTTCCATGAGTGATTTCCTGTGGGAACTTGGACAGATCACTCAACCTACCTGGATATCAGTTTACCTCTCAATTAAATAAGAGAATTATTTGAGAACTGTCAAACTGTGAAATTCAGTTTCCAGTCGTTTCTTTGCCTGCAAGTCTGAAATGTCTGGACATGGGGTGCTCTCCCCACAATCCACATTTCTCAGTCTGAGCCTTCCAAACAATTCAAAGTGAGGGCTCTGGAAGTTCCAGAACAACAGGTAGGCTGTGGATGACCAGAGGAAGTAGGATTTTCTGAATTATAACTACCCGCTACAGACTGGGGACAGGACATTAATGTAGTAGCAGTTGTCTAGGGACTGGAGGAAGAATTGAGCAAGAAATTAGGAGAAAAGAAAAGGACATTTATTGAGGGCAAAAAGTAAAGATGGCTTGTTCTCATTGTTGTGCATCTCAGGTTCAGCCCCTACACGAGGTCTTCATATGCAGTGGGTGTGCCATCCCCGTGTCTTCAAAATGCTGAATTTGAAGGTTTTTAAGTAAACGTTGTATAGTCCCATCAATCCTAGGCATCACCACTCACTACTGTTTGGCTCATGAAGACATTTGAGTCTTGTTTCCACCAAATTTAAAATAAATGCAGTGCTGGCATGTTGGCAGTAATGAATGGACCAGCAAAACAAAAATAAAGGTCAGGATGGTTTTACTCTTGGCTAAGAAGGTAAAACGTGGCTTTTTAAAAACCCAAAGAAAACTTAACTCTGCTAGACAACATTTTCCCCATAAATATGGACTTTGGCATGTTTCATTGGGGGATAATGGTGACGATGATAATTGTTGATATTATTCTGAGTTATGAACTTCAACATGTACATGCATAAAGGTGATAATAATCACAACAACGCTAACAACGACTATCATTGACAGTGTTAACTTGCCTTTACTATGTTTCCCTTAATTTTAACCCCTGGGGCTAGATATGAATAGCCTCCTTTTTAGGAAAGGAAGCAACAGCTCAGTAAGGTGAAGTGACTTGCCTAAGGGCACACAGCTAGCTGGTAAGTGGAGGAGTCTAGCAGTCTTCCGACCGGGTGCCCTATTCAAATGCTCACTCTGCAACTAACTCTAAGTTGTGTCTCCTTTTAATATGTCAGTTTCATTGACTGTGAAATAGAGATTGGACCAGATAGTTCTTCGAACATCTCCTTGCTTTAATATCTTCATTATTCTAGGTAGTAAATTTCTTATTTAGGTATATATCCCACGAAATGAAATACTTAATAAGATAATGAGACTTCTTTATGTTTTAACGTAATACCAAGGGGCAGTAGATTATATCTCCCCACACCCAAACTTTATCAAAAGTTGTTTCTATTGCTACAGTGAAAAGACAAGTGTACTAAGAGCGGTGGATTAACGGGGAGTCAGGAGCCTCAGGTTTCTAGTCCCAGCTTCACTATTGCAACCACAGCTGTGACCAAGACACTAAGTCCCTCTGAGGCCTCAGGCCCATCTAGCAAATGGGAATCACAGTGCTCATCTTGTCACACAGGATTTGGAGATGGGAGCTCACGTGTGTGGGCAAGGGAGTCCAGCACTGGGGGACGCTCAAAGAGTGTCGAAGTCACAAAATAAATGGAATGAGGAAGGAGTCCACAGCAGGAAACCTGGCATCAGCTCCTGGTTCTCTGACTAATTAGCCATGTGTCATGTGGGTGACAGTTTCTTCATTTGAAAAATGGAAGCATTAGTCTAGATCAGCATTCCTAAAACTATCTGTCAAGGATGAATATCCTTCAAAAATGTCTGAGAGATGTACATTTGGAAAACACAGCATGCTCTATCCCCATCTTAAATATTAGCATTAGCATATTCTGAGATGCTTTGCAGTAAAGAAACTCATTTAGTTTTAGTTAACTCATTTGCCAAATTAAGTTGACCATGGAACTCTTTTTTCTGGAATACTTGTTAACATCCCATGAAACACAACTGGGAAATTCAGGATTAGATGGTGTGCTTTTCTGAGGAATTATAGAGAGAGATTACAATTTATCTGTTGTATCTGTGTTACATCTACAAGTGTTGGGGATCATTTTTCTTTCTTCTCCTCTTCTGTCATTTCTGTCTAACATAAAATTAACTTTGCCTTCTTAGTTGGAGGGCCAGCAGGCATGTATACATGTATGTATATTTTATTAGCAAGTATTTTGAACACCATTGTGCCTACTACTGCGGTAGATTTTATGAACAATGGAAGAACAATAGAGAATATAGTTTTTTAATCTCCATTGTGGACTTTACTATCTATGAGGGAAGTCCTAATGCTGAATGATTTTCCAGTTGTTTTATTTCATTGAATTCTGTGGCACTAAATGGAATAGAAGGCAAAAATAGCGATCATAATAGGCTGAGATGATTAGAGAAAGCTTTATGGAGTAGATGAAATTTTGTGTAGACCTTGAAAATTTCTGCTGTAAGGTAAGAATAATATGGAACAGACAGGAATGGAGCCAACATTTGAAGGACAGGGAAAGTATCTGAACTTGTTACAGTAGACCCCAGCAGCCACCGTAAGTCATTGAGCAAAGAAAGAGCATGGGGGACATGAGTTTTAGTGGAGAGAGATCTGGGACATGAGATCAGTGGGAGGCATTTGGTGTAATCCCAGGACGGGTGAATGGATTAGTAAGGTATTGTCATGCAGGAAGAAATACACTGGATTTCAATTAAGAAAAATTTCAGGGGGCCACCCGGTGGCGCAGCGGTTTAGTCCGCGCTTGGCAGCCCGGGGTTCACGAGTTCGGATCCCTGGCGCCCGCCGACGCACTGCCTGTCAGCCATGCTGTGGCGGCGTCCCATATAAAGTAGAGGAAGATGAGTACGGATGTTAGCCCAGGGCCAGTCTTCCTCGGCAAAAAGGGGAGGATTGGCAACTGATGTTAGCTCAGGGCTGGTCTTCCCCACAAAAAAAAAAAGAAAAATTTCATTTGTGTCCCAATTCTTTTATTTAAAAAGCCACCACCTTTATAAATACTTTATAATTAATTTAATGATTTATTTAAAAGTAATTGTATTAGTTTTTGGTACCCTTCTGCTTCAGCTACCCATTTCTCTTCCATTGATGTCATTATAATTAACAATGTCTTGTGCATCCTTCCAAAGCAAGTTTCTCAACCTCAGCACTATTGACATTTGGGAGTGGATGAGTCATGGTTGTAGGGGCTGCCCTGTGCATTGCAGGATGTTTGGCAGCATCCTTAGCTTCTACCCACTAGATGCCAGTAGCACCCCCTCCTTTTCAGTTGTGACAAAAAAATATAACTCCTGAAGGTGCCAGATGTCCCTTGAGGGGCGTAATCATCCTGGTTAAGACCCACTGTTCCAGAAATGTTTTATCAAGAGGAATCTGTACTAAAAGATGAGGCAGTGTTGATATGATTTTTGTATAAATAAAAGACTGGGAAAACTGAAAATTGGCTTCAAGGACTCAGGCCTACGTAAATGAAAGAAGACTAAAATGTCTGTTATGATGCTTTGGGCTGCAAGTATCAAATACGCAGATTTAAACTGTCTTCAACAAGAAGGGAACCCACAGCTCACTTGACCGGTGGTCTTGAGGCAAGTCAGATTTCAGGTTTGCTTGATTCAGAAGTTCTTAGTGTCATCATGGACTCAGTTCTTTCTGGGCTTTGGGCTTGCCACCCATTGCATTGGGCTGGTTCCCCTCCGGGTTATAAGATGGCTACCAGCAGCAGCTGTGTCTAATCGCTTCCTTATTTGTGGCCAGTGGTAGATGAATAGGATGCACTAAAGATTAACAATGCTTCTTTCCCAGGAACCACTGGAAATCCTCTCTTCATGTATTACTGGCCCAAATTGACTTCACACCCTACCCTATACTTTATCCCCTAAGCCTCTCACTGACAATAGGGATAAAAATCAGCTTTGTAGAGTGAATACTGGGCTCTTAACCACAATATCCCACAAAACACAATCTTCGAATGGAAAAGAGATAATCAGATAAAGTATGGAATATGGTGAGTTCAGGGTGGTACTTCATGCATTTTGAGCCAATCACCATGCATGTACATTTAGTGCTTGGGTCGTGAAAATACCACATTGAATAAAAGTTGGTTCATGAAAACACCCAAAGGAAGAATTTACTGAGCGAGCGTGAGGAGGGAAATGAGCATAGAAGGTCAAAGACCATAACCGGGAGGGAAATGGCATGTTGGTAATTAAGTAAATCAATACTTTGAGAGCTCTGGTCTCGGTTGTAAACAGAGTTGGCTCAGCCACCTGTTGCGCATGTGATCTTGACCAAGTCACTTTTCTTGTTTTATTTTCCTTATTTACAAAATTGGGAAAGTAAGACCTTCCTCATAACGCTGGTGGGAGCATTGAGTGAGGCAGTGCACACAGAGCCCTGAATCAAGTGATGGGCATCAGAGAGCGTTCATGAACAGTCAGTGGTGATGGTAGGAGAGGTGACGGTTACTAAGCTGGGAGGCGTAAGAGGATTGAGCAGAGGGGAGTAAAGAGAGGCCACTGGAAGAGCAGGGCAGGTGCCTGTGATCTTGTGGGAGGAGAGGACTGCTCCCATGTCCTGGGAGAGCTTTAACTAATGTTCTAAAATACCCCATCTCGGGGCCGCCCGGTGGCGCAGCGGTTTAGCCCGCGCTTGGCAGCCCAGGGTTTGCGAGTTCGGATCCCGGGCGCCTGACGACGCACTGCCTGTCAGCCACGCCGTGGTGGCGTCCCATATAAAGTAGAGGAAGATGGGCACAGATGTTAGCCCAGGGCCAGTCTTCCTCAGCAAAAAAAGGGGAGGATTGGCAACAGATGTTAGCTCAGGGTTGGTCTTCCCCACAAAAAATAAAATAAAATAAAATACCCCATCTCCGGGTAAGCATCACAGCACTTTAAAATTCAGTTTACCCCTGAGCTATTTAAAGTCCTGTCAATGTACAAAATTTGCCAGCTCAGACAGGAAGTTATATAGACCATCTTTCCCTTCACACTACCTCATTCCCTTCCTTATGTCAAAACACAAAAATCAATTATTTAAACTCCAAAAAAAAAATCAGCCTAAATCTGGGAAATATGCTCAGTGTTTTTAGGAATATTTAATATTCCATGAGCATTTAAATATGGTATTACCTTGCCCAAGCTACAATCTCATCTTTGATCACAGATTGGTACTAAGGGAAAACATCTGTTGTGTGGGTTTGTTTTTTTTTTTCCAGTAAAACAGAATGTAGAGTATGTCCATCATCAAAACAGGATGTGTGCTCAGATTGTCAGCCTAGATGCAAATGTGGTGGTACTTTATAGCTCTGGATTTTGTAAACCTATTTAAAATGTTACTCTACTGTTTACCAGACTTGGCTACAAACACCCATCTATTATATCAACATACGTGTGTCAAGCACCTACTATACGCAAGGCCTAGACTTAGCCTCGTGCCTATGCAGAGATTCCTAGGTGGGGCAGAGGATAGAGACCTAGAAGGACTTAACATTTACCAGGCATGCATTATGCTCCAGCAAATGAGCTAGAAATAGGATGTGCTAGATAGAAATGTGTGTGTTATTTGGTCTAATCCACTTAGCCACCTTATTGCACTACGCCATGTCCTCTGTGTCTACTGTTAGTGGAGGCATCAGTTTTTCTTTGGTTATATGGTCTTTAGGTACTTTGCTCATATGCTAAATGTTCACTAAGAGCCTCTCATACTCCAGGCTTTCTATGCCATTGCCTAACCTCAGAGCTAATAGGCAGTTGGACTGAAATTCTTATGTCTAATTCTGACTGTGGCGTCCAAACCACTTCCACTAAATAACTCTACTTTAGAGGTGGACAAGAAGTAATCGCTGCCACCAAGAAATTTACTGTCTCATAGGCAAGTGAAAACAACACAAATAACCATTATCATCATCATAAAAACAATAGCTAAGAGTACTGAGCCCTTACTATAAGCCAGGCACCAATCCAAATGTGTTACATACATTAACTCATTCCATCTGTACAACAAACACCATCAAGTTTCCACCATTATTAGACCAGTTCCACAGATAGGGAAACTGAGATGCAGAAAACGTAGTAAAAGCTAACACAGAGAGTTGGGAAGAGGTGAATCCAGGATTTAAAACCAGTTAAGTCTCTCTTATAGCTCATAACCACTGTGCCACCTCTCATATAACACCTCTCATATGTAGTAACCATACTGCAAGGTTACAAGTGCATGGATTCTAAAAGAAGTAGAGATAAATTGTATTTCTTATCTGAGTAAATGGGGAAGGCCTTGGGGGAGGAAGTGGGATTTGATCTGGTCTTGGAGGAACAGGGAGGATCTGGTTGTGTAGAGCTGGGGAAGTGGGTGTTCCAGGATAATGGCTTTTGAGCTGCGAGCAAAAAGGGAGGAGATGCTGGTGCCTACATGAGGTATTTGTTTCACACTCTAGTTGGTTTGGTGCTAAGCTATAGGGTGGCTTAGCTTCCCCTTCCTCCCCCCACTTCGCTGCCACCATCGACACCTGTGCAGTGCAAGCCTGGGACACAATGGCAACCCTGTGAGAGCTGACTTTATGTCCACTGATTTATCCTCAGATTCCTCTGTCCACAGATATATCAGCAAGCACTCCTGCTCCGGGAGTCAGTGAAGGGAGGTTTATGACTCAATTTTATTCTTTTGCTTGTGCAGACAAGTCGCTTCAGTTGTGGAGGAGTCGTTTGAAATAAAACATTATTAGATTCCCTCTTCCTGAGCCCCCTCTCTTGGCCTGTGATTCCCTCTGAGTTAAAGCTCAGACCAAAACTTGGTGGAGAACTTGTCCTCTGTGGAATACAGAAGATCCTTAATTAGCAAATAGAAATTTAGGAATTGGGACACAATGCTTTTTAAATGTGGGATTGAAGGATTAGGAATTAGCATGCCACACAAAGATGGCACTTGACTTTCCACTTTCCTTTTCTGCCTTTGTAGGTCATCTTCTTTGTTTCAATGATGTAAATAGTTATGAGATAAAGAGAGGCATTTTTTAAGAAAGGCATCCCACTTAGTATACATCTTCCTTCATGACTTGTCTGTCTTGCCTTTCCAGTATTCCTACTTAGACTCAGCTATTGTTCCTCATACCTAAACATAATCCTGCCCCCAGATCTTTTCTGACCTTGTCCCTACATTCACCTCATCAGTCCTTAACCCTTGCCCATCCAACAACACAAGCATCCCCAACCTCAGGGCCTTTGCACTTATAGTCTTGCTGCTCGGGAAGTTTTTAGGTGAGATATCTATCTGTCTCATCCCCTTCCTTCATCCAAATCTCTGTCCAAATTCTCACAATTTCAGAGTATCCTTCCAATAAAAAATTTGCCACTCCTAATACTTAAACCTTGTATTTTTCTTCTTAGCACTTATCACTACTGCACTTACTAATTATTTATTTGCTTTCCATCTCACAATCCTTTCTTACACACACACACACGCCCTGGATCTTCTCTGATCTTCCAGACTATTGCTCTCACAATGTCACAGTCAAGTCTGTCTTTCCTTGCTCCTCCCCCCAAATGTAGATGTCCATGTGGAAGAGGGCAGGGACTTTTCTCTTTTGTATTCCGTACCTTTAATGCCTAGAACAGTGCCTGACACATGGTGAGTCATTGAGTGAATGGAAGTGTAAAATGGAAAGAAATGAAGGAGGAAAGAAAGAGAAAGGAAGGAAGGAAGGAAGGAAGAACCCATACATGTGTTTTCTGTTTCCATGTTCGCTAGGTTAACCATGTTGCAGTGACTTTCAGTTCTAAGAGACACTTCTGGTGTCTCCGTGGATACTTGCTAATATACTGCATGCCACCCTTCATACAGAAATCACCATTTCCTCATTTTTCCATTCTCTGCTTTCTCACATTCTGCTTTTCCCCATAGTTTCCACCAATTTTTCCCCATTCTTCCAAGGTCTGGCCATGAAGCCTGTCCCCGCTAATAGGAATGAATGGAATTCTTCTTTATTTTCCTCTTCACTTCGGCTGACCAGGGCACCCTGGGGCATTTGATTTGGCCTGTTTAACTCTGAGGGGTGGCATCTGTGATACGCTGCCCAGGCCTTTGTCCACAGCATGGACATCTGGACGCAGGTCTTCGCCTCTATGGATTTGCCATCCAAATGTTGAGGGTAAACTAGAACTCATGTCACAGACACACAAGCATGTGTTTCTCTCTAGCACTCCACTTCCCTCTGCATTTCCGCTGATGACATTGGGGTGAGAGCCTCTAGGGCATGTGTGTAAGTAGATTTCCTCTTGGTTACCGACTATGGCTGGGTCCTGTCTGCCTCGGGTTCTGTGTTAAGAGAAACTGTGAAACTGAATCTGAGCCAAGTGGAGAAAGCGGGCGGTTATCAATTAGCAATGCGTGCCTTAGGCACAAGAGTGGGGACCTGGTGGCACCACAGTTTTGTGTTTGCCATCTGTACTCTAGTAGGATCTAACATCCTGTATTTTTGCTTCTGATTAATTAATTCAAAGCAAGCATGCCTCTACTGATCATTCATCTTTTATTAGAACCAAGCCCAAACAGGAGACTTTTCTTTACCTACCATATATGGTTCAAGAACAAATAGATCTGGAGGCCCTGTGAATGGGGAAAAGCGCCTAACCTACTAAGAGTAAGGATCAGCTCATTAGAAAATAAGAATTTCCTCCTGCAGTCAACCTGGGGTATCTCCACCTCTTATTTCTCTGAGATAGCAATAATATTATTAATGATGATGATAATAATAATAGCATGGGCCATTTTACAGTAGAGCACAGCTGTCCTCTATGTTTGTCATCAGCCTAAAATACTTTGATTTTTTTTTTTCAGAGTCCCTTGTCATCCATTAATTTATCTAAACTCTTCCCAAGCCTGATTTTATATTTAGCTCATTCCACCTTAAAGGATACCAAGCTATACAAAAGTATTTCTTCCTTTCGATGCCCTAAACTCACTTGTTAACACACATTGAAAAAGGTCCCCTGATTTATTCACTTAAGGACCAGCCTATGATCATCCCATTCATACCTCATGACCTTTCTTTTTATAGAGGTATAATTCACATAATGTAAAATTTTCCCTTGCAAAGCATACACTTCAATAGTTTTTAGTATTTTCACCATATCGTGTAACCATCACTGCTATCTAATTCCAGAACATTTCCATCACCCCAAAAAGAAACCCCATACCCATCAGCAGCTACTCACCATTCTCCCCTCCCTCCATCCACTGGCAACCACTAATCTACTTTCTGTATCTACAGATTTGCCTATTCTGTACATTTCATATAAACGGAATCATGTAATATGTGGCTTTTTGTGTCTGGCTTCTTTCACTTAGCACAGTGTTTTCAAGGTTTATCCCTGTTGTAGCGTGTACCAGTACTTCCTTCTTTTTTATGGCTGAATTAAATAGTCCATTCTTTGGATGCCCCACATTATGTTGATCCATTCATTCGTTCATGAACATTTGAGTTGTTTCCACTTCTTGGTTATTATGAATGTTGTGCTATGAATGTTCAGGCACAAGTTTCTGTGTGAACATATGTTTTCAGTTTTCTTGGTTTTATACCTGGGAGTGGAATTTCTGGGTCATATGGTATATTATGTTTAACTGATTGAAAACACTTTGGCAAGTGGTTCCTCAACAGTGGCTGTACGATTTTACATTCCCACCAGCAATGTATGAAGTTTCCAGTTGCTCCATGTACTCACCACCACGTAATGAGTTCTTTTTTGTTGTTGTTATTATAGCCATCCTAATGAGTATGAACTGGTATCTCGTGGTTTCCATATGCATTTCCCTAATGACTAATGATGTGGAGTATCTTTTCATATACTTATTAGCCATTTGTGTATCTTCTTTGGAGAAATGCGTATTCAAATCCTTTGTCCAATTTTTAATTGGGTTATTTATCATTTTCCTGTTCAGTTGTAAAAGTTCTGTATATATTCTGGGTACTAGACCCTTTTAAGATAAGTGACTTGCAAATATTTACTCTCATTCTGTGAGTTGTCTTCACTTTCTTGATAATGTCCTTCAGCACAAAAATGTTTTTATTTTTTGATGAAGTCTAATTTACCTATTTCTTCTTTGCTTGTGTTTTTGGTGTCATATCTAAGAAGACTAATCCCTAGTCCGTGTCATTCATATTTACACCTATGTTTTATTGTTATTGTTTATAGTTTTAGCTCTTCCATTTAGGTCTTCAATCCATTTTTAGTTAATTTTTGTATATGGTATGAGGCAGGAGGCCAAATTCATTCTTTTGCATGTGGATACCCAGTTGTCCTGGTACCATTTGTTAAAAAGACTGTTTTTCTCCCACTGAACAGTTGGGGCATCCTTGCTGAAAATCAACTATAAGTGCGTGGGTTTGTTTCTGGACTCTCGATTCTATTCCATTGGTCTATATGTCTATTCTTAAACCAGTACCACCCTTGATTACTGTAGCTTTGTAGTAAGTTTTCAAATGGAGAAGTATAAGGCCTCCAAATTTTTTGTTCTTTTTTAACATTATTTTAGCTATTTGGGATCCTTTGCCTTTCCATATGAATTTTAAGATCAGCATGTCTATTTCTGATAAAAAAGAAAAAAGCAAATTGGAATTTCGATAGGGATTGCATTGAATCTGTAGATCAATTGGGGGAATATTGCCATGTTAATGATATCAAGTTTTCCAACCCATGAACACGAGATGATTTTCCATTTATTTAGATCTTCAATTTCTTTCAACAGTGTTTTGTAGCTTTCAGTGTATGTGTCTTGCACTTCTCTGGTTAAATTTATTCCTGAGTGTTTTTTTTTTATTCTGTTGTCAGTGGAATTGTTTTTCATAATCTTTTATGTTTTAGGTATTTCTTGTTTTAAAGATTCATCTTTTCTGCCTGAAAATTTCCATTTCTGAAGTCAATCATCACATCTCATGTGTTTGTTTAATTACCTGAACAGTGACTTGAATGCCTGATACCTAAAACATTTTCTGATATAAATGAGAAAAAAACAGATGCAGGGATGGGCCCAGAGTCAGGCTCCATAAACTCATTTACCTCCCTCCAAATAAGCTAAGCCCAGTGGATCTACTGTGTTCACCAGTAGAGCGGAGAAAACCTTAAGAAAATTAAACTACTATTCACAGTTGTTTGTCACCTAAAACCTTCCATATTGTTTTTGTCACTGGTTCTCCTTTGAAAGATCCTTCTCCAGAAGTTATCCTTTCCTGTGATCTTCCAGACTCCCACTATCCCAATATCTGATGCAGGTCTGCCCTTCCTTGTTATTGCCCCACTACCATGGTTCAGTGTTCCTTCCTCCACTGTATCCCTCTATGTACTAGAGAAACCTGATGCCAATCTACAATCAGGAAAAATCATCCATGGTTAGCAATGGCTTAAAATGGCTTCTAGCTAATGCTGAGGTCCTCATGGGTTGTAACCTTGTTGAGTTAATTTTTGCATCCCTATAGCTCCTCTATTTTGCTGGAGTGTGTGCTAAATAAATAAATATTTGTGAAGTGAACAAGACAGGACTCATCTCTTTAGACCCAAGCTAGTGTAAAGTAGGGTAAGAACCAATGTGAAATCAAATTAATTACATTTTACTCTTGACTTGGCTGGGAAATATGTTAGACCTTTCTTAACCATTTTCTTTTCCAATAGGCAACTATATAAATCAGGGTATAATGTAAGAATTTTTGCAGACTTAGAGGAAATATTCACTTTCCTGAAACTGTGGTTACAAGTTATACACCAGAGGGTCATATTTCTAAATACAGAGTCATATGATTTATTACATGATAATTTCTACTGTTTAGATAGCTAACATCACAGAGTTTAGAATTAAGAGGACATTGTAAGCGATAACATGGTCCTGGTGTGTCTACTCTCAATTATTAGTGTTTTCCCCACCTTTAACGATTTTATGGCTATGGAAGATGAGTGGCTTTGATTTTTCTCTTTTTACTAGTGAGTACTCTTTATTTGAGAAAATCAACCGTGGCTTTGAATTTCCCATCTGCAGAATATTTCTCTCTCTTAAATATTTTCCCAGGAAGCTATCAGTTGGTTGATCATTTTCAGGCTGCATCCCGCATAGTTACATCTGCATCCGAGGAGGATGTTGAAGACTCCATAGCAACACCATCTGTTGTTGGCAGAATGTTTCCTCTCAGATAAAGATGGGAGGTGTTAGTCATAATTAGGCAAGTTGCATGCTGGGATCAGAGGTCGATTTGATTTATCAGGATTTCTGCACCAATAAGTACTGCTGGCCATGTGGGTATTCATGAATTCGGGGAAGTTAAAACTAACACAGCAATTGTGGGTTCTAGTTTTTCATGGTAGAACAGGAGTCAGCAAACTACAAACCACGGGTTAAAGTCAGCCTGTGGCCTGTTTTTATAAATAAAGTTTTATTGGAACATAGCCACTCCCATTCATTTGTGTATTATCTAGGACTGTTTTCAGGACATAGCAGAATTGAATAGTCGTGACAGAGACTGAATGGCCTGCAAAGCCTAAAATATTTTACCGTCTGACCAGACAAAGTTTCCCTATCCTTGTACTAGAAGATTATTAGAAGATTTTGTGCTGTTACTAGATCTGTATGACCTTCATGTGAGGCCCATGTCTATTTTAGATTTGAAACCATTAACAACAGAGTATCACCACCTCCAGGAAGCCTTCCATGACACTTCCTTGCACTCCCCATTAAGCTGAGAATAATGGTCTTTTCCTGTCCTCCTCTAACCCTGTGGGCAGGTCTCAATTACTGCATGTATCTTATTGTCTTTAATAACTTAATATCTAAAATAAATAATTTCTGTGTCTGCTATTTCCTCTAGGCCTGTGAAAATTCTCACATTATGTCCTGATTTAGATAGCTGTCCCTCAATAAAAGGAAACATTATCATCCTTGGGGAAGGACTCTGCCTTATTTGTTTTCCTAGTGCCTAATATTAATACCTAGGGCAAAAATTGAATGAACTCAAAAAAGTGTGGAATGATTGAGTAAGTGGATTGAATGAGTTATTAATAAAAAAGAAGATATTGCTTGACTCTCTTTTAAAGGCAGTGTGGGATAGTGGTTATGTATGTGGTCTCTGGACTCCAATTTCTTGTGGCGAAACTCCATTTGCACTTCTTATGAGCTCCAAGAGTCTTTGATCAAGTTACCTATCCTCACCCACTTCAGCTTCCGCACCAGTAAGATGAAGACATCAATATTACCTGCCTGCTGTGTTGTTGTGGAAGAGAAAATTATATCATCCATGTGAAGTTATAGCACGGCACCTGACATCCTAAGTATTGAACATACAGTGGCCATTACTAGTAACTCTCATTATTTCTTTTAACCAAAAGTCAACTCCCTGTCATGTCACTGTTAGTTTTGTCACACTTCTGAGTAATTACTTGTGAGTACGTATGAATATATCCTTCATATGAACAACCAATTTTTGGACTCCTGTGTCGGACACTGTACCAATCACTGGGGATAGAAAGATGAATCAGAAGTCATTATGATCCTTAAGTCTTTCATAGTCCAGTACACTGAGCCTAAATGTGCCGCCTAGGAAAGATGTGTATAGCTCAGGCACAAAGAGGGTCAGAGACTAATAATCACAGATGATTATTGCCCTTCCTTGTACATTTTTATGCTGACAGAACAAAATTCTGAACAAACGAAATGATGCTGTATCTAAGGAATTTGAGACACCAGCCAAGGAGTCCAGTGATGTGGGCAGAGAAACCTCCAGATCCTCAATGTGCCTATAGATACTGTTTCTGTCTGCACTTGCAGATGGCCCTAGTGGGGGAAAAAAAAAAAAACACTCAGCTTTTCTAACCTGAGAAAAAGGTTCTGTGCTCATTGATCTTCGATTGGGTGATATGACTAACAGGATTCTGGAAGCAGATGTAGGCATTTGGTGGATGGATTGCCAAGGCCATTTGCTATGCAAAGAAAGGGCTAAGAGCTCCTCTTCTGGCATCTGACAGACATTATTGAATCCCAGCTCTACCATTCACTAACTAGGTGACCTCGGGCAGGGCTCTTTCCCTCAATGTTTCAGTTTTCTTGTTGGTAAAATGTGAATGGTCATAGTATTAACTCCATCAGGTGGTTATGGGATTAAATAAGGCAACATAAAGTGTTAATAGTGCCTGGTGTCTAGTGAGAACTCAGTCAACATTAGTTTGGAATGAGTATGGGAGTTACACATGGAGGAAAGCAAAGGCCGTCTGGATTTCGTGTAGTTATCCAGAGTAGGAGTGTGTGAAGGTGGGCCTATTTCTAGTGGAAGGAAGTTGAGGGTTGGTTTTAGTTTTCCCCTCGAGCTTTAGGAGCACTGGTCCATTTTCAAAAGCGCCCCTGAATCTCTCAGACCAGGGTGTTCTCCATCATGAAGCCAGCGAGCTGGGACTCTCCCATCTGCCACCCTCCCCTTCCTTAGGCTTCGTCCCTGCGTGGCTTCTTCAGGCTGTGCCATGTGAGAAGGGTCTCCGTGAGCCAGAGAGCAGTGTCTCATTGGTATTATTAATCTTGCAAAGTGGAACCTGGGATTAGTATATGTTGGAGCATTAAAAACAAATTCAAAAAACGTGTGCTGTCTAGATAGCTACTGAGGCTACTTCTGCATAAAACCATCTACAGTGGCTCAGATATTTCCACAAGAAGTAGAATAGAAAAATAATTAAAAACACAGACTCAAGAATAAGAAGTTTCAAATGTGCCACTTTCTAGCTGTGAGACCTGGAGCTAGTTACCTAACTTCTCCTCAGTTTCCTCATCTGTAAAGTGGGAATAATGATGCCTACCTCTCTGGGGTACTGTGAGGTTTAAAGTGTTTTGCATAGTTCTTAGTCACAGCGGTTGTTAGGCAAGATGCTGAGTTCCTGAACCTCCACAGGAAACACGTGTACTCTCTAATCTTGAGTTTGTTAAGAGACCTGGGCCTGTATAAGGGAATTTACCTTCCCAAATACATATCAAAAGGATTTTTAGTTCTAGATTCCAAAGGCCCTGAGAACATTGTGTTGTTATAAAGCAGGGCAGTTTCTGTCTAATAATATTTATCAATCCTAGGGAGTAAACATTATGAGTATCTTTATATTTTTCCCCTCCAATAGGAGAGGAAGAAGGTCAATATCAGAAGTTTCCATAAAAAGCCTCCAGTGGTAATAGAGGTCAGAGATTGGAAATATAAATATGCCTTGGCATGGCGATGGAGTTAGGATTCTGTTAGGAGCTTATTTTATTTATGGTTACTTATTTCTATCAGTTTTCTTTCGTCACCTTTGTTTTTTCTCAAATTACAAAACAATTAAGGAATTTGGCAAGGAAATGGAGCCAGATGTAACAATTTCCTCTTAGAACTCTTAATAGAAGCAAACATGCTATAATGTAATTTTTCTTCCCTGCTCCACAACTGCACCCTCCCCCAAATTCTCATCTGCAAAGCAGTAACAAAATCCCTTGGAAGGGGAAAAGCCCTTATTCTCAATGGAATGTAATTCACGTTGCATCACCCGGTGGAAGAGGGGAATCTGGAAAGAAATCCTCCCGTTTCTCAAAGTTACTGTGAGCTACACCCAGAAATCCTGCTAAGTGTTAGCACGAGTTTCCATATGATGGCGGCATTAATGCGACTGTGGGCTGTATTTATGCCATGACAGAGACTCACGGAATCCATAAAACTGAAAGACTTTATAATAGAAGACAAACTTTAAAATTCAGAGATGGATATAATTTACAACCCATTAATAAGATAAGACTGGCTGATCGTTAAGAGTTTAGGACAATATTTTTTCCCCATCCTTTATGTTTCAGCCCAATGAAATTAACTGAATTTTAATAAGAAGCAATATAGTGTGGTAAAGTGATTATGAACATTGGCTTTGGAGTTAGACAAACTCCTGACCAATGTGAATCTGCCCTCTGCCTGTGCTGCTCTGAATGAATGTAGATGAGTCAGTCTACACCCTTGATCTTTAGTTTTCTCATCTGGAAAGCAGATGGTGGATAATAATGTCCACGATTGAAACTGTTACTGGGTTGAAATGGTCCAATGCACGTAAAGCTCTAAGTCTAGCACATAGCATATTCTCAATAATAATAGCTGCTCTTGCAGTTAGTTATTAGGCATGGAGGTTCAGTAACAACCTTATTAATTAGACTTCACTCCGGGGGGAGAGAGAAACACACAGGGAAAGCCAGTCTTAATGAAGGATAAGACTGAATCAAAGAAAACGTGGAGGGATGTTCCATTCTGTGACTCCCATCTACGCACAGAACGTGAAATCCTCCTGTTGACAAGATTTGAATCTTCTTCCACATTATAGGCCTTTTTGGAGGTCATTTGCCAACTCTGGCCCTCAGTTTTCCCCCTCTAGAAATTAAGAAGTCAGAGTAAATGACCTCTGAGGACCTTTCCAGGTTTGACTTTCTGGATATTCTCTCAGGATTGTTACAAGCCATTTTTTAAGCCATTGATAGAAATATTTGTCCTTACCTGAATATACGAAATAAAGAGTGGTTCTTCCTTTGAAAGGCATTAAGACAGTAGCAAGAGACTGGCTGAAGTTTATCTAAGCTTATGTTAGTCCAATAAGCAAAGCAGTGACACCCTTAGGAAGGTTTTTCTGACTATTCATGCTTGGATAACTTAGTTTTGATGAGTTATAAACATAGATCAGAGCTGTCACCCGCTTCTCTGAAGGTAGAAATAATCAACCTAATGGTGTAGAATGGACTGAAGTGGATTTCCAGGATCTGAGCAGGTTCCTCAGGTCACTCTTTCCAGTAGGAGTGCAATCTACAAACGGACCAATCTTTGTTACACATCACATCCTGTTTTCCTTGGTGTATTAAGATGTGGTCTATGGAACGAATACTAAACTTAGAGTCAAGAATTTAGGTCTAAACACAGCTCTTCCATCCATGATCTTGGGTAAGTTACTTTACTTTTTTCATTGAATTTCAGCTGCCTTCTCTTTAAAATAGGGGTAGCATTACTCTTTTTAGAGGGCTGCCATGAGGATTAAATAAAATAACTCATGCAGAGCTCCGACCACATGTGTTGTACATGCCAGGCACTTGATAAATAAATAAATGAATATTTATTCTTTCATTCAACAAATATCTACCTAGCACTGACTTAGTAAACAAACAATAAACAATAAACATAGTAAAGTAAGTAAATTATGCACTATGTGAGAAGGTAATAATTACTGTAGGGGCAAAAGGGAGAAAGTAGCATGGTACGCAGGACATGAAGGGCCAGGGTGAGTGGGACAGAAGAGTGGGGAGGTTGTAGACTTAAGTTGGGTGGTCAGATAGGCCTCTTGAGAAGCTGCCTTTTGAGCAATGACATGAAAGAGGTGAGGGAATTAGCTATGAGGATATTTGTTGGAAGAAGCTTTCTGGCTGAGGTGCAAAGGCCCTGAGGCAGGAACGTGCTTGGCTTATTGAGAAACAGCAAGGAGGCCAGCATGACTGAAGCATAGTGACCAAGTGAACATCAGCAGGAGATGAGGTCAGACAAGTGATGGGGACCAGGCCCACGTAGGAATTGCAGGCCATTGTAAAGGCTTTAGATTTTACTCAGAGGAACAGGAGGAGACATTGAAAGATTTTGAGCGAAGGAAACACATTATCTATCTGATTTACATTTTCAGAAGGACCCCACTCAGGTAGCTCTTTTAGGACAATAGTGGTGCAGGGAGACCAGACAAAGGATGTTGCAGAAGTCCAGGTAACAGGTGATGGTGGTCTGAGCCATGGGGTAGTAAGAAGGATCAGATTCTGAACATAATGTAAAGATCCTTCTTTCTACCTACCTTTAATTTCTTGGATTGTAATAACAATATTTATCTAATTAACTTAAAGAGCTATTGACAGAGGAAAGAGGGTGATAAGAGATAATTACTCACACTTACTCTGAAATAGGCACTGCACAAAGTACCCACCAACCCTCGGAGGGAGGTGTAATTATTGACTGTCTTTGACAGATAATGAATTGGAGGCATAGGGAGACTGAGTGATATACCCAAGGTCTCACACTTCCTAAATGTTACAGCTGTGAGTCAAAACCAGTCGGTCTGACTCTGGAGCTGTGCTGTGAGGATGTGGTCTGTGCAGGGTGAAGCGTTTTCTAAAGACTCTACAGATTGTTCTCTCCTCACTCAAGTTTTTCAGACTAAGTCAAAGAGAGATTCGCCGTCTCTTTCCTGTCTGGAATCATTACCAAAGAATGAAGAACTTAAATATGATGCTTGATGGTAGAAAAAATTTGTCCTTTTAGATGCTGGTTTGTTGGTTGGTTGGTGAGTTGATTTATTGGAAAATAAGAGAAAGTAAAGAATGAGCGATTATATCAAAACTTTTTTTTTTTTTTTACTCTCCCAAGGTTACAATGCATTTAAATTTTTTAAATTGTGGTAAAATACACATAGAATAAACTTTTTAAGTGTACAGTACATTCACCTTGGTGTGCAATGACCTCCACCATCCAGCTCCAGAACCCTTTTCATCTTGCAAAACTAAAACTCTGTACCCATTAAACACTAACTCCCCATTCCCCTCTTCTCCCAGCCCCTGGCAACCACCATTCTACTTTCCATCTCTATGAATTTGACTTTTCTAAGTACCTCATATGAGTAGAATCATATAGTACTTGCCCTTTTGTGACTGGCTTATTTCATTTAATATAATGTCCTCAAGGTTCATCCATTTTGTAGCTTGTGTCAGAATTACCTTCCTTTCTAAGGCTGGGTAATATTCCAATATGTATATATATATATACACATTTTGTTTATCCATTCATCTGTTGATGAATCAAAACACACTTTAAGAATCTTATGGCACATTGACTTAACTGCTTGAATTTTAGAAATTGCGTCATTTTATAGTCAAGTAGAGACTCAAAGCAGAAAGTCTCTTGCATGCTCCTAGACTGTAAAGAGGAGAGATCTGAGGGCTCAGAGACTCAACAACTGATTTGTCTAAATTAGCAGGACAGTCTCACAGCTCACAGAACAGAAACTTCTGTTGACTTTTCTTCCATAGAGTCATAAATGTAGAGTGTGTCCCACTGTACATTTTCATCTCATTTATTATGTTTCATTTGTCCTCAATTAAGCTAATCATCTTGTTTGCACAACAGTTTGCTTTTTGGGTTGTATTTAGGTTTTGTGAAAATTTTACTTTCCACAGTAAGTAATAGATTTGTTCAAATATTAACCTTGGGGTAATGCTATTTGACAGTTCTTCAAAGAATTTATAAAACTAATTACAAGTGAAAGTCATTTCAATTTCAATAGTTAAAGAAAAAAACCTGCCAGCCTTGGATTATTCTCTTTCAACTCATATCATAGACTCATCCATCATCATGGTCCCGCACGTGCCCGTTGACCAATTACGTGAATCAAAGAAGTGAACACCTAATTTTCTTTGGTGTTGTATTCAGGCATTATTTTATTTTGAAATTTGCATAAACTTAAGTCTTAAAAACTAATAGATATCCACCAAAATAAAGATATTTCCAATATTTACTTCTGAAAGTCATTTACATGGCTTGTTTTATCCATTTTAGACATGCTATTTTATTTCTATTATTGGAACAAGATCACACCAACTTTAAAAGACTTAGCATGTTATAAAATCATCAAACCTCAAATTGGAAGAAACATTTCTTAAAACTTATCTGGTCCCTACACTCAACCTGGGCTGAATCCACTTGGTCTGTGCTCCTGTAGCCTTTGTTTAAATGTACTCAGCCCCGTGTTCCCAAACTTCAGTCATCTGAGTACCCCTGGCATGATTTGGGGCATGACTATGTGTCCTGCTTTCTAGTTTTACTTAATATTTTCCTTTTAAAGGACTTTTCTCTGATACTTTCAAAGAGAAATAAAACACTACTCTAAGTGAAAAACCAGCATGATTTCCCATCAATAGAAGGCAGATATAAAAAATAACTATAAATAGCAAGATAGTAAGCTTGAGGCCAACACTATCTTTGTAAAAATGGAAACATGGAAGTGTTGCAGAGGTATTGATGTTATTGTATGCCCAAAATGAGATATTATCTTTAATATCATGAAAGGTAGAAGAGAGCTGAAAGGCAGTGACTCTCTTATATGTAATGCCATGATCTGTGACACCTAAAAGCATCTTGCATACCATGGGTCCCAAACTTTGGGAAACAATGCTTCTTCCTCTCATTCCATCCTTTGAAACAGCTTGATGTTAGAAAGTTCTCCTCTCATTATGTTGACAGCTGTCTGTATCCATGGTTCACCCACAAATTATCCCACTCTTCAGAGCCACCCAGAGCAAATTCAGTCTCTCCTCCCCATGGCAGCCCTTTGCATGTTGGAAGACAGCTCTTACATCTAAGCTAGACTTTTCTTCTCCTGGCTGGACTCCCTCAGTTCTTCCCATCTTTCCTCATATGCAATAATTCTGCAGTGGTATTCCCTCACTTTCTGTTCTTTCACTATTTTTACTGCCTATATTAGTCAGGATTCTCCAGAGAAACAGAACCAATCTGAGTGGGTGGGTGGGTAGGTGGGTGGACAGACAGATAGATAGGTAGATAAAGTTTTAAGGAATTGGCTCAGGGTATTATAGAGGCTGGCAAGTCCAGGATACACAGAGTGGGCTGGCAGGCTGGAGGCCCCAGGAAGAGCTGATGTGCAGTTCAAGTGCAAAGGTTATCTGCTACACAATTCCCTCTTGCTCGAGGGAGGTCAGCCTTCTGTTTTATTCAGGGCTTCAACTGATTGGATGAGGTCCCACAGCATTATACACGGCAACGTGCTTTACTCAAAGTCCACTGATTAAGATATGAATCTTATCAAAAAGCACCCACCAAGTTGACACAAAAAAGTAACCATGACACTGGCATTGGTATAGCGGGATGCATTAAGTATCATCATTAACAAAATAAGCTCAGAATAGGTAATTTGTCCAAGTTATGATATACACCTTATTGGAGTGCGTAGACCCCTGCACACGACAAATTCATTATTTTCCTGAAAATTGGAACTAAGCAATTCAGAGAGTGTGGTCAGTCAGCGATGGGTGCTGTTTGATGATGATGATGATTAGCCATGTCGACAACAATGGCTAACATGAATTTGGAGCGTGCTATCTACTTAGCATAATTCTCATTGCTTTTCTGATGTTATCTAACCCTCATAATAACCTGCAGAGTAGGATCATTTTTACTTCTGTTGTTTGGACACAGAACCTGAGCAATAGAAGAATTGGGTAATGTGTCCAGGTTTATACAGGGCTTCCAAGAGGAGAGGGGTAGAATTCAAATTCAATCTGATTCCAGAATCCATATCATAACCATTACTTGGTCCTGGCCTCTCCTCTTCCCCCAGTGAAACATTGAAAAGCACTGCAGAATATTCAGGGTGACCATAAATTCTGGAAACATAGGTGACTAATTGACACATCTGAACATTTAAGTGACCAATTAATACCTATACTTGACTGGCTAGAAGGTCACTAGGAAGGCCCACGACTCCACACCCGAGTGGTGAGGGACTGCTTAGTTGATCATTTCTAAACCTGGATTAGATGTGTGAGCATGAGCAGTGGGCTACCTGTGTGCTAGATGTGAACCCTCTGACATGCTAAAAGTGCAGGTTTATTCAGTAGAAACCAGAAACATCTAAGGGAATGCCTCACAGATGCAAGTGCAAGGTGAAAGAAAATGTGTTAATATACCACATTTACTGCAATTTTTCAGTTCATTGAACTATGCATTGCTAATGAGGACCAACACGTTGAACATATCACATAACGTCATTGAGCACATTGTGTATTGTAACGTAATACCATGAAGCCATTTGTATGTACATATACTAATGTTTACAGACTTTATGGCCGTACTATATTTACCATCTTGGGTGTTTGCCTTTTCTGTCTCCTTTTTCTGAGGAAGATTGGCCTAGAGCTAACACCTGTTGCCAGTCTTCCTCCATTTTGTATGTGGGTCACCACCTCAGCATGGCCACTGGTGAGTGGTGTAGGTCCATGCCCAGGAACCAACCCTGGGCTACCAAAGTGGAGCATGCCAAACTTAACCACTAGGTCATGGGGCTGGCCCTCTGTCTCCCTTTTTAAAGTATAGAGTCTGTATCTGAACACACTATTCCAGAGGTGCTGACTATACATGGTCATGCAGGACCATCTTCCCATCTTTTTATGTACTACAGTCTAAAATTGTATTGACCTTTGTGGCAATCAGTGAACTCAACGAACTTGTGTTAACTTGGTTATTCATTCATTTGACAAACATTTTTTATACTTGACTTATACAAGACACTCTTTTAGGCACTGGGGGCACAGTGGTGAACAAAACAAAGTCCCCACCCTCATCGAGCTTTTATTGTAGTAGGGAGAGACAGATTTTAAAACCACAACAAGTAGATACGTAATGCATGTTAGGTTGTGCTGAGTGAAATGGAGAAGGAGGAAGCTTCTCTGCTCTTTCTCTAGAGGATGGTGGATGACCTGGTGGATATCTGGGGGGAGGTAATTCCATCCATAAGGAACAGGAAGTGCAAATGCCCCCCAGGAGTGAAGGTATCTGGATTGTTTGAAGAACAGAAGGAGGCCAATGACCCTGGAGTTGAAATAACAATGGCGGGTAGGGGAAGACTGTTAGGGAATAAAGACTGAAGAGACAGTAGCAGACCAGATCATGAAGAGTCTTGTAGTAAGGAGTTTGAATTTAAGCCTAGTTGTGACAGAAAGCCATTGGAGGACTTTTTTCCCCCATGGGAGTGACACAATCTGTGTTGAATTTGGAGAGGATCACTCTGGCTGCTTTGGGGATGATAGACTTTAGGATGGCAAGAGTGGGTGTGGGGAAATCAATATGGACTGCAACGGCTATTTTTACATGTCCAAGATAGGTTGGTTTTTAATATCTGTTTTACTTGATTTATAATTTAATTGCACTGCAGTTATAAAATGTATTCTGTATGACACTGGTTGTTTGAAATTCCTTCGTGAACTAGCACAATGTCAATTTTTGCAAATGCTTTAGTGTGTTTGAAAATAATGTAGATCCTCGGTTGGTTGGGTGCAGAGTTCTACATATCCGTTAGTTCAAACTAGTTAAGTATTCTTGTTCAGATCATTCACATCCTTGCTATTATTTATTCAGCAGAGTCTGTAATTTTTTGACAGATTTTTGTTAAAATCTCACACTAGAGTTTGCCAGATTTGCCTCGTGCTTCTGACAACTTTTAATGTTCTTTTAGCTATATTTGTAATTATGTATCTAGTCATGATTTGTATAGCTTGTTAGATTTTTTATTCTATATGTAGTTTCTACCTTATGCATTAATGCTTTTTGCCTTAAATACTATTTTGTCTGATATTAATACTGATACACTAGTTTTCTCTTAGGAAGTATTTGCCTGCCTGACTTTTCTTTTTTGGCATATCTTTATTTTCAACATTTTCCTATGGTTTTGTCTTAAATATTTCTTTTATAAACAGCATTTACTTTAATTTTTTATATATATTATGGATATTTTTTACTTCTAACATCTTGGTTAGTGTTTCTTCTCTACTATTCTCTTTCTTTGCTTTTTATTTTATTTAAAAAATTTTTTTTTATCTTTCCTTCTGGTGGATTAATTTTTTTCTATTCCTTTCCTCTCATCTCTTTTGGTTCAGGACCACAGACTGTATTGCAATTAGTTTAATGACCACTTTAATTTTTAACATGTGTGCTTATTAAGTAATTATATTTTCCCTCTTCAATACGATGTAGACCTCAGTCCACTTGAACTATCCACGAACTGCCCTAGCACACACCCCTCCTCTTCTCCCTGCCCCCAACACACAAACCTTCCAGCAGGAGTTTGGCTCTGCTCTCATCTCACAGAGAACTCTTGAGGTTCCTTCTGCTTTGCCTGAGCTAGGCACACAGTCACCATGGCCTGCTTCTAAGCCTTCATGCCAGCAGGTCTGTGGCTGTAGTTCATACTCCACTTAGTGTTTCCGTTTCTGGTCCGTGAAGATGGTTATCCACATTTTTTTTATCATGGTAAAATACACATAACATAAAATTTACCATTTTAATTAAGTGTAAAATTCGGTGGCGTTAAGTACATTCACAATGTTGTACAACCATCGGCACCATCTGGCGTGCAACTTTTTTTATCACCGTGAACAGAAACCCTATTTCCATTAAGCGGTCACTTCCCAGTGCCCTCTGCCCCCAGCCCCTGGCAACCACTAATCTGCTTGCTTTCTCTATGGATTTGCCTGTTCTGGACATCTTATATACAGTCATACGTTGCTTAACACCGGGGAATACATTCTGAGAAGTGCGTCATTAGGCGATTTCGTCATTGTGCGAACATCATAGAGTGTGCTTACACAAACCTAGATGGTACAGCCTACTACACACCTAGGCTATGTGGTACTAATCTTATAAGACCACCATTGTATATGCCATTGGTCACTAACTGAAACGTCATAATACAGCACATGACTATGAATGGAATCATACAACATGTGGCCTTTTGCATCTGGCTTCTTAGCATTGTTTTCAAAGTTCATCCATATTGTAGCATGTATCAGCACTTCATTCCTTTTTGTGTCTGAATAATATTTCATTGTATGAATATACCACATTTTCTTTATCCATTCACCTGTTGATGGGCATTTGTGTTGTTTCCATTCTTTAGTTATCATGAATAGTGCTACTATTTGTGTACATTTGTGCACAAGTTTTTGTTTGAAAATCTGTCTTCATTTCTTTTGGGTATATACCTAGGAGTGGAATTTCTGGATAATATAGTAATTCTACATTTAACTTATAGAGGAACTGACAATCTGTTTTCTGTAGGATCTGCACTATTTTACATTCCCACCAGCAATGTTTGAGGGTTCCAATTCTCCACATCCTTGACAACGCTTATTATTTTCTGATGATGATGATGATGAGGGTGATGATTATTGCCATCTTAGTGGATGTGAAGAGTAATCTGATTTTTGAGTCCAACTATGACTTATTGGTTTTCCATTTGTTTTTGTTGTTACGCTAACATTGGTGTAGGCTTGGAGCACAAGGGTACATCAAAGCATGATCTGATCTCTCCATTTCACTTGGAACCTCTTGTCAATTCTGGCCATGTTTTTTAAGTAGACAGCTGAGTTAAGCACCCAAAGTACCTGACCACATGATACTACTACTTTCCTACAGAATGAGGAAGGCGATATCTTTCTGAGCTGATGTAGATTTACACGAATTTAATCAAATGTTACAGTAGCTGATTTCCTCCTTTGACATTTCCCCTTTTCAATCAACCTCGTATAATGCAGCCATTACTTAGTTAAGTGAGGAGGTGGAGAATGCATGTGCTTTTCCTATAAGAACTGAGCTTTCTTTTCAAAGAATTAGTGACAACTACAAAGTCACTCCTCTTCTCTCCCTTTGGACCTGCCCAAGAAATTGGACATTTTTGACCTGCCAAGAAGGAAATTAAGAACACACAAAAATAAATAAGAAACTTACATATTGCCTGTATTTTTAATACTTTCTTATTTAATAATATTTCATGTTCTTTTATGAATATATGTTTGTATTTTATATTCATGATATTCATGATTATGAACATATTGTATATTCATTATTTTTTATGGTTATGAAAATAATACATGCTCATTTCTTTTCTTTTGAACAAGAAAATTAAAAGCACATATTATCTGCCACTTCTTAAGAGCTATAAAGACTCAGAGATCATGGCAGGAAGATCCCAGGACTGAGCCTGGGTTCTGGGTCAGGTTCTGTGTGACCTGGGGATCGTTACTGCTTAACATTTCTGTAAATCTGGTAACTACGTGGCTACAAAGTGGAGACACTATGCCTCAAGTATGAAATATTTTGAATACTCCCTTTTCTGCCTACCCTTCTAGAATTCCCCACCTCATTGGACCTGGGCTAGGAACCCACATGGAATTAGGGTTTCATGTCCTCACTTGGAATCAACAGTTACCTACCCTGTCTCCATTCTCCACAAGCCTGGCTTTCCATGGCAGCTGGTGAGGAAGGCTTACATGTAAGGAGCAGCATCAACCACAGGATCTTCAGACACCTTTTGTGGTCAAGGTGTCTTTCCAGGCCTTCTTAACCACACCAGAGAGCCATTTGTTCTGCCTGGACACAGATGCTATGCAGGACACTCTTCTTATTTTTAAATATCAGTTACTGTTACCACATGTTGAGTTGTTAGTCTTTACTAGGCACTATGCCATATGTCTTGCATATGTTATCTTAGCGCTCACAGCAACCTATGAGGTGGGTGCTATTCCCCCCACACTTTACAGGTGAGGAGACAGAGAGGTTAAGGTGTCCACCTGCATGCACACTGCTCATATATGGAGGAGCCAGTTTCCATGCCCAGCTCATCTGCCTATAAAGTCAGGCTCTTAACCACCACGTACAAAGCAGAAACGTTTCACATCCTATTATCTCTGTCAGTTTGTCGGGGCCGACAGAGCTTATCGACCATCAACATCAGTCATCTCACACCCTTTTAAAAAAATATATGTTTAAAGGTACAAACAGGATGCTAAATTCCTTACATGTGCTATTTTAGTTAATCCTTTCCACTCTGTAAAGGAAGTACTGTTATCATTCCCATTTTGCACATTATTACCCCCGTTTTCCAGTTGAGGAAACTGAGGCTGTATGAGCTAGACATAGTAGCTCAGAAATGGCAAAGCTGGAGTCTCAGCTGAGGGCTGTGTTTCTCCGAAGCCAGACATGACCGCAACAGCACACGGCAGAGACAGGCTCGAGTCACCCCAAGGTTAGTAGTTTGGGGCTATGTCACTCAGACTAATTTTTTAGGAGGCAAAGCCTCCATCAAGTAGGTCAGCATTAGGCTGGACACGTATCTTCAAAAACAAATCGTGTTGCAACCCTCCCACAGCTTAAGCCAGGCCTGCGCAGCAACTGTGGCAATTCCAGCCTCTGTTTCCAGTTGTTTCTCTCTGAAAGGCTCACATCCTCTGTACCCAGACTGTTCCTGGGAGATGCTTTTTGACTTCCTAGAATGCCACACATCATTCTGTGAAAGGTCAAAATCCAAAGCCAAAGGCCCTCACTGACGGAGGAGGGAAAACATGTACCAACAGAGCTGAGGAATGTGTGAGGGCCAGCACGTAGCCTGGACCTCTGCTCCCAGATCTAGGAGTGCTCAAGAACACTCTGCGTGGAAGAATCCTATTTGCAAACGTGGTCAACAGCCAGACAAGTCTGGCCTACAGACTTTCTGTAACAAAGAATAGGGTGGAACCGTTTTTGTCTATATTACTTTCCGTATCAGGGAAGAAAAACACTTCCCTGAGAAAAGTCTCTCTTAATCTTGCAGTCTGTCGAGTTTTAATGCTGCACTGTTGGAATCAGCTTGACCTCATGGGGGAAAGACTGAGCTGCCTCCTTGTACTGCAGAGTCTGTTTAGTGACTTCCTCAGAAACCCTGGTCATGCCTCTCTCCCCCTCTGAAGATTTCCCTAACTGCCAACCAGTACAGAAGTCTTTCCTTCATCGCAGCTCTTACACTTGCAGCTTAGACGATGTGTTCCACAGCAATAGAACAGGGGGAAAGTGCTCAAGTCTAGTGTCCTCAGTCCTGAGTTCTCTCTCTCTCTGCAACTTACCAGCATGCAAACCTGGGCAAGTCATGGCCCACAATTAGCCTCAGTCTTCTCATCTATAAAATGGCAATAACTCCTGCTCACTAGTATTGTAGACATTAGCCAATCCAGCAGGTATTATTGAGAGCCTGTCATGTGTCAGGTTCTCTGCTAAGCCCTTTCACGGTTTTAAAGAGAGACTCAGAGATATCTAAGTTATAACGTGTATTTAAAGCAATCAATAAAGTAGCATTTCCCAAAATGGGGGTCCTGCAATGTTTTCTGTTAACATGTAGTTTAAGAAAAACAATTCTATGATTAAGTGAATCTTGGAACTGTTGGTACACAAAGCTAACCAAATTATGTTCATGTAGGACTTCTCAGAGCTGACAATATACTAACCTCCACTGTGCAGCTAGAAGGAGAGGGAAGGTATATTGACTTTCTTGAACTATTTTGCCCACGAAATCTTTTTGGGACAGATGTTATTTCATTTTATTTTTAAGAATGGCGATTCCCATATTATGGAAAGGTTTTCTGTAGAACACTGAGAAATGCCAGAAAGAGGGTTCAGGCAGTTACTACAGCTGGTATCATTTTATATGCTGTGAAGTTGAACTTGTCACCTGAGATAATATATAGGAGAGTGCATTGAACGTTGTCAAGTGCCACCTTCATCGTCTGTCTCTGATCTCCTATTGGTTTTGGATTGTTACTTGAATGTTAATGTTGTCTTCCCAACTACATCAAAGGCTCTAGACTACCTCTTATGCTGCTGTTACAGTTCCTCACGCTGTGCTGGGCACATGAAAGTGTGACCGGCTGAGCTCTGGCCTCGGCTTCCCCAGCCAAGCGAGGATAAAACATCTGTCTCTTTAGGCATCCCAAAGCAATCTCTGCCACAGCTGCAGCCCTCAAGATTGAGTCCAGGTCACCATATGTCACTTTGGGCTCTTTGGTTGGGATGTGGAAGAAGCCATTCTTAGCCAAGGCATCCCATTTAACCCTCCTGTCTGACTTTAGCCCAAAAGAGGAAAATGCATCAGCATTTTCTTTTCTCCTGTGGAGTTAGCTACATTTCAGGAACCTTGAGTGGCAAATTAAAATTAATTCATAATTTTATGTTTCCTGCTGGCTTGTTTATTGTATATGTAATTAGAACCCCTTCCCTCTGCCAGCCTTTGATCACACACACACACACACACACACCCCACACCCATGCACACACACACACACACCAGAAGAACCACTGATTTTTCACTTCCTGAAAATTTTTATTCATTTCTTTATAGCCTCAAACTATGAGAAATTTTACTTGGGATGTTACCTTTAAGTTAACGATTGCATTTTTATACGCCTTCCCCCTCATAGGATCCTGACTGATGATTTCTAGAGGAAGCAGAAAGCAAAATTTAAACTGCCAGAAAGAATCAGTATGGAAATGAACAGATTTTTTGTGTAAGAGATGTCAGCTGAGATAGTTTAATTGTGAATATTTTTCTAAAGGAGCTTTTAGTATTCATTGTGGATGTACAGTGGAACTTAAAAGGTAGAATGTAGGATTGAAAGAAATGCCAACTCTGCACCCCAATATATCAGACTCCGAAAGAATTCATGCTTAACATTTCCCAAGCTGAATTCTCAAGTTCCCAAACTCCCACCTCCCAAACTCTCTTCGCAAATATTCTCTCTCTTACCTACTCTTCTTCATCTCAGTAAATGGCCTACTACCTCTCCAATTGCTAAGAAACATAAGAGTCATCCTTGACTCTGCGCATTCCTCATTCCTAAGCCCAATCCCTTATCAACCCCTGTCTATTCTAAAAATATAGGTTTAACCTCTCTACTTGTCTTCCCCTACCCCCACTCCAGTTCTAGCTGCCATCTTTTCTCACCTGGATGATTGCAATAGTCTCCCATCTGGCCTCTCACATCAAGTGTTGCCTCTTTCTTGTCAATCCTCACAAGGTAGCCAGAGTGATCGTATTTAAATGAAAATCAGCTCAAATCACTCCCCTGCATAAAAGCCTTCAATGACTTCCCATTTTTAGAGAAAATTCAATGTCGTTTAAATGGCCTATAAGAGCAAAGAAGGTGGACAGATCTATCAGATATTTAGACATACCACAAATGATAGAAATAAAGCAATATGGTATTGATGCAAGAGCAGATAGATAATAGAATAGACTAGAAGACTCTGAGACAGACTCATGTATATTTGGGAACTAATACATGATAAAGGTGGCATTGCATATCAGTGGGGAGAATAACATTCCCTTGGTAGATAGCATTGAGGAAAATGGCTTCATTTGGATTCCCACCTAAAACTGTATACAAAAGTGGATTCCAGAGGCAATAAAGACTTAGTGTGAGAAATAAAACTCAAATGTCAATAAAAGAGAATATAAAGAATGTACTATGGCAGGAAAGAATTTCTTTATGAAACCCCAAGAAACCATCCTTAAGGAGAAACAAATGAGTTTTCTTACATAAAAATCAAACATTCTGATTCATCAGAAGGCAGCGTGGGCAGAGTTAACAAAGCTGATGTCAGACTTAGGGGATGTGTTTCCCTCTCTCCTTTGATCATCAAGTTCCAAACACATTGGCCTTTCTCTCCATCTCATAAATATACCAAGCTCCCTCCTGCCCCAGAGCCAGTACACATGTCTATGGTTCTGTCTGAAAAGTTCTTTCTCCTCTGGTTCAGCTAACTAATTCCCACTCATCCCTGTGATCTCAGCCAAAATGTCTCTCCCTTAGAAACGTCTCCCTTGACTGCCTAAATTAGGGTAGGTTTCCCCTGCATGTGCTCTCATTTTAACTTCTTCTTTGCATTCATCACGCTCATTGCAATTTCAATTATATAATCATTCATGGAACTCTTAATTTAGTGTCCCTCTTCCCTACTAGGTCGTAAGCTCCAGGAAAGCAGAAGCCACCTGCTCAGTCCTTGGCACACTCCTTTATGCCTAGGAGATACCTTTAAAATGTTAATGGAACAAACAGATAAAGGGCAATTAAAAGAGGGCGCATTCCATACCACATGCCAGATGAGTGCTGCAAACCTAGGGAAGATTCCAGGCATAATTTAACCTTTATGTCAGCAAGAATTTGGGGTAACAATCTGTGCCCTTGCTTCCCCCTGTCATCTAGAGACTGAACATCTCAACTCTCATTTGTATCACCTACAGTTCCTTGCACTCCATTAGGTGGGCAACAAAGATTGGAGGAATATCTATCTATACTGCCTCCTCCCACCACACTCAGTTTTCTATGCGTAGACTATTACATCAGCCATGCTTCATGGCTTGCCTTTTAAAAACTCTCTTTGACAGTTGATGTCAACTTTCATTTAATTACTTCTTTTGTTGACAACTCTCACTCTCTATTGACTCTTAATTTGATCTGAGCATTCAGTTATTCAGCAAATATTTATTGAAAGCCTAGTGGGTGCCAGGAATGTGCCAGGCACTAGAAAAACTGGCAGTCTCCTTACAGTGTTGACATGCTAACATGACACCTCAAAAGAATCATTGCACAGAGCAGCCCAATTTAGTTAAACGTTAAGAGAGACCTAAATGCACCCAAATTTGGGCACAGTACAGAGAGTAGCTGAACAGGAATGCTACCACGGAAAAACTGGACCAGTTCCCAGCTTATTTTGAGTGAGTGCTTTACAATGTAGTTCATTATTCATGGCTGGAAAACTTTTTGAAAACAATAGAAGTCCACCCAAGCTTCATTATAAAAAGATATTCCAAAGTCAAATAGAAATAACCATACTGGAATGTTGTTTTTAAATGCTTGTCGTGCTTTTAAAAGGGTCAATTCAGAGACAACTAAAGCATCCTATTCAAAATAATGATAATAATAGAGACATTTGATGTTTGCAGAAGATAAACTTACAAACTACCCTTTGGGGATGATTTTAATGACAAATCTAAGTTTGTGACAGTTTCTTTTTTTCCTGGTCATATCAAGAGTTAGTGTTATTTAGTGAACATTGATCACTGCAGCCAATACATTATGATACCTACCGCAAGGCAGCCGGTAACTTCTCTGTAAGCTGACCAGAGAAGAATGACTGTAGAGAGAGCCCTGGGTGGAGAACTGGCTGCGAGAGGCCCGTACACTATTGTTTATTTTGGTGTTCCTAAAGACCAAATCCCATGGAAATGGATTTGTTTAAGGGAGAATTTTCAAGTAAGGTGATCAACGCCAAAGTGAAATCACATGTCCATGATGTATTAAGCTTCGTGCCTACTCAGAGATGAGTGTCTTTCTCAGAGATGAGGTCTCTTCATGAAATTCCAGATCTTAGAATTTGGCAGCCTAATATAGCTTTCAAAAAAAGACTTTTTTATTTTAGAATAGCTATATATATTCAGAAAAGTTGTAAAGATAGTGTAGGGTGTTCTTATATTACCTCACACCCAGTCTCCCCTACTACTAATATCTAACATTAGTGTGTTCTTTTGTCACAATTAATGAACCAATATTGATACGTTAGTACTAGCTAAAGTCCATCCTTTATTCAGATTTCCTTAGTTTCTGCCTAATGTTCTTTTTATGTACAAGGATCTCATCCAGGACACCACATTACACTTAGTTGTCACTTTAGGTTCTTCTTGGCTGTGACAGTTTCTCAGACTTTTTTTTTTTCTTTTGGTTTTGATAACCTTACCAGCTTTGAGGAATACTGATCAGGTATTTTGCAAAATGACCTTCAATTGAGATTTGTCTGATGTTTTTCTCATGATTAGATGGGGGTTACAGATTTTGAAGAGGAAGACCACAGAGGTAGTGTAATTTTCTTCACATACATCAACTCTGCATACTATCAACATGACTTATCACTGTTGGTGTTGACCTTGATCACCTGGCTGAGGTCGTGTTTGTCAGATTTCTCCACTGTGAAGTTACTAGCCCCCTTTTCATGCTACACTCTTTGAAAAGAAGTTGCTACGTGCAATCCACCTTTAAGGAAGTAGGGAGTTAACTATGAAAATTGTTTGGAATTCTTCTACATGAGAGATTTGTTTATTCTCTCCCATTTACTTGTTCAATCATTTATGTCAGTTTGCACTCATGGATATTTATTTTATGCTTTGGGTTATAATTCAATATGACATTATTTATTTTCTTGTTCAAATTGTTCCAGCTTTGGCCATTGGGAGCTCTTTCGGTTGTCTCCTGTGTCCCTTTACATGATCCCATAATTGTGGAGTGTTTTTCTGTTTGTTTTTTTAATTTGTTTTTTGAGCACTTCTTTCCTTTCTGGCACTACAGGATGCTCCAGGCTTGTTTGTATTTCTTGCCGCAGTCCTAGAATCATCTATTTTCCAAGGAGCCCTCCTAATGTAGGTTTTGTTTGTTTCTTTGTCATAGTTTATGAAGTATTTTGATAGCTACTGTGCTGGCACTTGACATGAATTGTCTCTCTCAGTCCTCATATCAACATCATTAGGTAGCCTTTAAAACTTCATTTCATGAATATAGAAACTGAGGCTCAAAGAATGTAAATGATTTACCCAAGACCACACAGTTAGTAAAAAGTGGAGTTGTGATTCCAGCCCAAATCTGTCTGACTCCGAAGCTCACCCTCCGAAACTTATCTAAGTTAACATGAGATGAAAACTATGCTATTGTGAACCACTCTGCCTTTTTGTGAGAGGAAAAGACAAACCCCAGCCAAAATCTCCTCTGGGAATACCCCTCAGGATCCCTTCCTCCTCTGAACTTCATTCCCACTGAGAGTTGAAAGCCTTCCCTGAATATGAGCTGTCTTGTGATTTTTCCCTCTTTATCTACATTCCCAGATCAGACTGTTAGCTCCTCAGAGGGCAATGAAAATATACTACCCTGTAGGATTTCAAGATAACTAAACTCCTGGAGGCCACATCACTCCAGAACAGCCTGTGGTGATAAGACTGCCATCAAAGGCAAATATGAAAATCTGTACTTCTCTTACCAGGAAAGCATAGATTTCGATGGAAGTGATCTCGTGTTGCTGTTATGGTTATCCTGCATTGACTCAGTCTCCCCCTGGGCAAGGAGCTTCTCAAAGATAAAGGTCATATCTCCCATTCTCCAGGGCCCAGGACAGCATATAACATGTTCTAGGCACTCAATCAGTGTATACAAAATGCTGGGGAAAGCTCTTGGGTCCTGGGCCAGAGGCTACCTCTTCTTGACTTACACACAATTTTAACCTGCTTTCCTCTTAAGAAAGCAGTAGTATGAGGTGGCTCTAGAGGTAGACAAACTGATAGAGGTGAAAAATGACAGCTCTCTGATTCATTTAAAAACCCCACTGAAAAAAACCAGTAAACAGAGAACAAAATTGAAAAGGAGTAAACTTACATGGTCATAGAGAAACAGAGAAAATGGTGGAAAGAAAAGGATGAAAAGCGGTAGATGAGAACTAGTGTTCCTGTAGGATTGAAAGCCACTATATGGAGTGAGCGTACCAGGGACACTTATCCGTGAGGTATTAGGTGTGGTGCCTACAGCCCACACAAGTCACAACACACCCTGGAGTGGGGCTGAAAAAGAGGACTGGTTGAAAAATCTGCATAAAGACCAATTAGACTCTCCATCTATCTCAAGATCCCATCTCCAGTTGACCCAGCTAGGCAAGTACCTCTTCCCAGTCTAGCTGAAGATAGGAGAATTGTTTCCTAGAAGGTTTGACCCAAGGACCACTGGGCTTTGGATGTTAGACACAGATGAAGTCAGGAATGAGGCACCGAAAACAGGTTTAATTGAAAGTCTGTCCCTGAACCGCAAAATGCCCAGTCCTCTTCTCCTCTGACAGTCAGAACTCTTACATCTAAAGTTACACCCACCACCTTCCTGGCAGGAGTTAGAAAATTCCTCTTTGATGAAAGTAGCCCAGAGTTACCGACTGCCCGCAGATATTGACATTTGGAGGTTCTCTATTGAATTAGCCAAAACCCCACTACTGTACCCTATAGAGCTTCCAACCAGCTTTTTTCTTCCTGTCTAAGAGAGGACAGAGCGTCAATCAAACAAGGAAAGGATGATATAAAAAGGGAGGTTCAAAGAATAAGAAAACTCTTGAAAATTAAAGGTATGGTAGTAGAAGTTAAAAAAAATCAACATAAAGATTGGAACTTAAATTTGAGGATATTTCCCAGAAAATAGAACCTAAAGAAAAAGGATTGAACATTAGGAGGGAAAAAAAAATAAAGCATTTTTTTTAAATGAAGCATTTATTGACTCCAGGAAAAGGAAAAAAAATGTACAAGAAAGAAAAAGGGCAGGTAGTTAAGGAACACTACTTGGCTCAGCTGTGAACAATATACACGTATCATAATAATGTAGATTCTGAATATTGATTTAACCAAAGTTGTATGGAACAGTCCACACTATTGCCGAAATTCAGTGGATAATGGCTGAAGTTGATAAATCAAGAGATAGCATAGAAGCATATTTTGGGCCACAGGGAGGAAAATAACTGAAGAAGCATCCTGGCAAGTTGAAAGCTTTTGCAAGGGTAAGAGGTATGAAGCCCTGCTCTTCAATATAAGCTTTGAAGTATTTGACGGTTACATGTACTGTTTTGATATAAGAATAAATAATACATTTTAAAAAATCAGATACAATAATTTTTAAATGTCAACACGATGGAGCATTTACCATTCGAGTGGCCACATGCATACGGTAGCCCCTGGAAGACGTTGTGGAACAAATAATGTTCATTTCGGTGGTCTGGAGTCATCACGAAAAGGTTTGATTCTGTTCTGCATGTTCTGCTTTAGAGAAACAGATGTGGTGAGCATTCTTCTCTGTCATAATGCTGTGCACTTTTGTTGTTTGAGGAGCATTCTGATGTGGACCTGTCCTTCTCTCCCAATGTGGGAGAAATGGTGCATTCCTCCCAGAAGAATTGCGGCTGATTGGCCACAGACTGACTTGACCTGGTCCAGAGCTCTGATCTCCATCATTAGTCGTAGGTCTGCCAGTCTTCTTTCTGCCAGGCGGAGCTGAGCCCCCTGTGGTTCCCTCCAAGCCCCTCGTCCTCAGATGGTTGCCTTGAGGTCAGTTGTTGAAAGTCACTGGCCCCAGAGCAGGATGTCCTGTGGCAGAAATTAACCTCCCCAGGCCCAGAGGCCACAGTGGTGAGTGGGAGGGAGACAGGGGAAAGAGAAACCTAGAGGGCAGAATTGAGTTTCTCAGACATGAAAGAGAGTGTTTCCCCTACTTGTTCTAATACCACAGAGACCCCAGGGATGCTTTGCTTGGCTGGTATTTCCTGATTTAGTCTCAGTAAGCAGAGCCAGGGAACCAAATAAGATCACACTGACCCAGCTGCCGTGGGAGGCACTTCAGCATTTGTTAGCTGGTTCATGCTTTTCTCCTGGTAATCTTTCTGTGACCAGGTATTTGGGAGGATTACAGCCATGTGTTCCAGGCTAGACTGAGGCTCTTTGTTTAAACCCTGATGCCGCAAAGACTCGGTTTCCCAGGATGTTAGCATATTAGAACAGTTAATGCTAAATTATAATATTTTGACACGAAAATAAAAAGGAATGGGTGGCTTTGTTATATCTCTTTGTAAAACTTGATCAAAGCTGTTAGGAGATTTTCTCCATGATAGAATTATTTGAATAATCTTAAGAGCAGGCAGGTGATATATGAAGATACTGGGATTTGAAAGATAATGGTGAGCCGGCCACACATAGGGAGATCCTTTGAAAAATGGAAACAGAATCTTGTAAGTGGAAGAAAACCCTGACTCATGCATAGCTGGGTTGTGAGGATTAGGTAATGTAGAGGAAGGTCTTCCTCGTTTCTCTCCCTCTCCTTCCTTCTACCAACTTACTGTGGGCCTGACACTGAGCCATGTGTATTAATTACATGTAGAATTTAATAGTGTCAGCAATGTGTGTATTTTACTAATATAGTAATAACTAATATTTGCACCACCCTACATATAAAGAAACTGAAGCTTGGAACAATTACATAACTTGCCTGAAGTCATCCAAATAGCAAGTGGTAAAGTGGGGATTAGAAACTAGGTAGGCTGACCCTAGGGCTTCTACTGCGTACGTGGCACATAATGAGGGCCCAGTTATGTCAGCTGTGAGATGGTATTGATGGCATCAATGTTGATGGTGTAAAGAACAAACCACAGAACAGTTAAATGACTTGTTTGAGGTCACGCACTGGTCAGTGGCAATGGAATTTATCTGCTTTACTGATTCCAGGTCGCTCTTCTCTCTGCAGTGCCAGCTTGCTGAAAATGCAAAGAGAAATGTTAGAACATCAACTTCTAGACCTTCTATACTTCATCAACTTCTATCACCTCCTTCCAGAACCTTCTAGGGTCTGAATTCTTACATTACTTGAATTATTTTTATGTTTTAAGTAGAACTGTTAAGCACTGCCAGAAGCAATGCCAAAGCAAAGATTTTAAGCTAATATCTGTTTCCTAATGGACCAAGAAAAAAAAACTATGGCAATATTAGATTCAAAGTATTTCTTCTTCCCTAACCCAATTTAAAAAACAAAAAAACAACCTTTTTCATCAGGCAAAATTTTAATTTTAAACCATTGTGGAGGATTACAGTGAATCAGTGGTGGCCCTGATGCAGGAGAAGTCATCCTCTCTCTCTCTAGCCCTAGGACAGCAGGTCTCACCCAAGGTTAAGTGGGTATTCAGGGCCCGAGTGGGTCATGGGTATCGGTCATCCATTTTAGTGGTTAACCTTGGGGGTGAGAGAGACCATGACTCTGGACCATCAGGCTGTGGTAAAATGCCTTGCTGGTGGCCGCCCTCTCCCCTCTCCTCTGCTTGTGAAAACCACCTCAGGCCTTGGTGTTGGCTACCTGTCAGCACAGGCCTGCCACTCTGCCATATGCAGGTACTAGGCTGGGCTCACTAATCCGGTCCTACGGCCTGCCAGTTTCAGAAGGAAAAAGACGTTAGAGGATCAGCCCAAAACCATACTACCTCCATGACCTCCTTTTATCATTCCAACTTGGTAAAGTCATATCTATAGTCTTTCCAAGACTCAGCTTAAGCATTAGCATCTCCTTTGTTTCCCAGTCCACAGCCTCAAGCTATGAACAGTCTGACCCTTCAGGAAAGTTCCCCACACACTTCGTTTGCAGCTCCCTAATCACCCTTCCTGTTCTCTGCCTGGTATTATACCTGAGCCATCTCATTGTCCCCATGTGACTTAAGACTTTCTTCAGTTTCCTCACAACTTGTAGGACAATGGTTTTTCTGTATTTGGGACTCAATGTATAGTGGTGTTACTGAATTTTCAGGCAGATATATGCCCTGTGGTAACACTGGTTTGGAAAGACAAGAATGACTACCCACATTCTTTTTTCTAATAACAACTGTCTGATTACTGACATGTTCTGTCAGAGATTCATCCTTTAGTTTTGGACTTTAGTTTACTCTAGGAAAGTGAGAATGTCTAAGCCATGGGTTGGCACACTATGGCCTGTGGGCTAAATCTGGCCCTCTGCCTATTCTCATATGGCCAGTGAACTAAGACATGATTGAGGAAAAAAGGAAGCATAATATTTCATGACACAGTAAGATATTAAATTGTAAGCTTAAAATTATGTGAAATTCCAATGTCATCATCATGAATAAAGTTTTATTGGAATACAGCCATACCCGTTTGTCTATGCACTTTCTATGGCTGGTTTTGCACCAGAATTGCAAATTTGAGTAGTTACCACAGAGACGATACATCCCACAAAGCCTAAAATATTTACTATGAGGCTCTTTACAGAAAAAGTGTGCCAAACCCGTTCTGAGTCATTCTCAGAAATGTCTATCACGGTGTGAAAAAGGGAGTGGAGAGCCCTTTTTGGTAAAGGGGAGGATGGATGAAGGCACAGCGTGCCTGGAGGAAAAGAAAAGTGGAAACAAGGAAAGGAAGGAAGAGGAGGCAATGGCCCACTTGGAGATGCCTGATCTCCTGGGTTTTGTACACACAATGTCACAAGATTTCAATCTTCTTAAGGAGCACCTAGATTCTCCCAGCTGGTGGACTTGCCCAGGGGTAGAAAGTTTGTCTCAATTTAATGCTCTCCACTAGGGACTCCCACATGGTTGCTTTGAAGAAGCTGTAAACTAGACAGGGTGAGATTAGGAGATTATCAGTTATTCCTAATCATTCCGAGTACCAAGATTAAGTAACATCTGCAGTGTGATCTGAAGGGCTCTATGTCCCAGTTGCCTCTGATTCCGTTATAATTGTGTGTGTGTGTGTTAGGAAAATCTGTTTTGAGTGTGTATCTGTCTGTGTGTCTCTTCGGGAGAAATCCATTTTGGGTGAATTTCAATTCTCACATTAAACATTTGGAGTTTTCAAATCAAGACACATCAATTAGAACTTGGCTAAGACCAGATCAGCCCCTTGGAGAGTTGGGATTACAGTTTTTTGTTTAGAAATCTGCCACTTTCACGTGTTTCTCTTATTTTCTTATTACAGGGTAATGCCCTTTACTTCAAATCTGCCAGAAATGTTACAGTGAATATTCTCAATGACCAGACTAAAGTGCTAACTCAGCTGATAACAGGTAAGAAAAGACAGAATTTAGCAGCACCTGGTCCATGCTAGGCACTCAGAAAATGTAAATTCAAAGGTTGAATGAAACACCACATGAACTAAAGAAAGGAATGTCTGCTGACACATTGTACAGTGAGGAGAAGGGGACTGTAGCTTGTGTTCCATTATTCTACTAAAGGGTAGAGTCTCATCACATACACACATTTAATTTACGCAAATCCGATAATACTTCTTTAGGGGAGGAAATAAACTATTTTTCATGCAACATGGCTCCTAAACACAAGCCAGCTGCTTCATCTGGTGCTCCCCATGGAAGAGGTCTCTGCTCCAATGCTGGAGGAAAAGCTGGCAGTGTTGGATTAATTGAGAGAAAGCACAGTATATGCAAAACCGGGCACACCATACTTTATGGGTGGTAAAAGGGATTTTTAATGGGAGTTTGAATCCACGCCATAACTGCCATATGGGCTAACTTTGAACCTAGCTCAATTGTAAGAGGCAGATGTAGCCCCACTGAATACGTGTGTGTGGTTCCTTTTAATATAGCAGATCTGCTCGTAACAACTGTGGAAAGCACCCACTGGGTTTTGAGCTGCATATTCCTGAAATTTAAACAAGGATTGACTATTCATAATAATGATTATGATGATAAACACGGGCCTCATGGCCATGGTACTGTGTTGAGTGGTCTGACTGATGCCCCCTCTGTAGGTTGTGAGCAGCGGTAAACAGGAGCCTATTATGCACCCCCGCAGTGGAAGGGGAAAGGGGTGAGTGTCTGAATGGCAATCTTACGCTTCCAGACAGAAAATTCTATTTGTTTGGCTGAGGGAGAAGTGTACAGATGGACATTCTGAGAAGCCAGTTGCCCAAATGCCCTGAAACGTTACTGTGACTAAAACATCTGGAGCCCCACTAATAAACACGCCACTGGGAAACAGGTGTCTTCGTGCCCAGAGTCTTGCTGGGGAAAGAGCCTCCCCCTGCCCTCCTTCCCCCACAGCAGTGCTGCATATGGATGTCTGGAGACCACAGCCAGGGGGAGGTCTACCAGTGGAGGAACTCAGGGGTGGAAGGAACTGCTGCTTGGCAGAGCCCATAATCCATAAACATGTTATTCCGGTAAGCGACTGGATTGTCGGCCTTGCTTATATAACATCTGGCCCGCAGTCACAATGCTAAATAATTAAATAAACAGCTTCAGTAAGCAATGATTTAAGCAGCATGTGTGAAAATTGCCTCCAGGAGGGAAATAAATCCAACCCGCAGCTCCCAGATTCCTGCGTTTAAAAGGAACTTATTTAGCCTGTTACTCATTTGCCATTTATTTGCAGTGGGAGTTTTGGTTTACTTGAAAGATTTTGTTTTGATAAAGCTGGAACTGCCCAAATGACTATTGTTCAGCAAAAGAGTCAGCCAGTCAATCTCTCTCTCCCCCTCCTTCTCCCTCCTCCCCTCTCCCCCATCCCACCTCCTCCTTTCGCTTCCTCTTCCAACTCCCTTTTTCTCTCTCCTTCACCCCCTCATCTCTCTCCCCCCCTCTTCCCATCTCCCCTTGTCTCTCTCTCCCCTCCCCCTTCCTCCCTTTCTCTCTTTCCTTCCCTCTTTCCCCTCTCAGAGCTCTTCCCTCTCTTCTTGCTCTCTGCCCCTTTCTTCCTCATTCTCCCTCCCCTCTCTCCCCTTTCTCTGTCCCCTTTCCCTCTTCCATTCTCTCCTCTCTCTCGCCTCCCTCCTCCCTGTGTCTGTCTCCCCTGCCCTAGTTAGTCCCTCTTGGGAGCTGAGACACCTACACCTAACTCTTTAGGTAAGGCACACCATAGCTATTATTAAAACAAGATAGGTAAAAAGCCATCCAACACCAGCCAGCAGGAGCCTTTCAAGATGATTTCTAGAGAGGATAGTAGATGTGTTCAAAATATAATTCTAAGCACATATACACACGCACACCCACCCCTAAAGTTTTCCTTCAGGGTTCTCCTTTTACATTTACGTGCACGGTGGAAAGTACAGAGCAGTTCCAGGAGATAATATCTTAGAAAACCTGTTACACTTGATGGTGTACTTGCCCGAGAGCAATGACTCTGCTGTCCCGGTGGCCAGGTTGACTAAGGCAATCCCGAGGATTCAAGAATTCTCCTGCTTGCCTAGAAAATGTCTCAAAAGCCCAGAAGAAATTCCAATGTTAGCGATTCAGGTAATCTTTGCACGTGAAGCAATGCTTTAGATGGTAGTTCAGTTCCCAGACTAGGCTACAAACGCACACGGGACCCATGCTGCTGCTGATTCAGTATCATCTCAGCATGGGGCCCAAATTAATGGGAAACCTTCTGACTGGCAAGGAGGAAAGCTGTAGTGCGGTCTTGCACAGCATCTTGCCAGAGTGGGGAAGGGTCCCAGGATCAAGGGAGGTGGGGAGAGAAATTAGGCTGGATGGTCCCCAGGCCTTCCCAGCTCCCAGACTGGTGGCAGTGGCATGACTGGGAGACTGCTGATGTATCTTGGTGGATTCCAGTCTTCCTCTCTGTTGAGGAGATTAATTAAGGAGGTACTGCACACAGAGAAGGATTATCTGAAGATTAGTTTCAGGTTACAAATAATGATTTTTTCCATCCCAGAGAGGAACAATGGGTTCACCAAGGAATCTCTTGAGCGTTTCCAGCTCCATTTGCATTTCTCTCTAGAATCATTTTTTTTAAGATTTCTCCATGTCTGAGGAGGTTTAGCAGCCCCAGGTGAAATCGACAAAAGGACAAGTCATCTGCACCACAGAGCCAGCAGTCCCTCTGTGGGTTTTTGGCTAAAACTCCCAGTTACTGAGCTTTATACACCCAATTGATTCTGGCCCTTGGTAAATTCTATTTTGTATTCTGAGAAGCCCTGAAAAGCAAGATAACTTAATTGTGTTTTGTGTTCTCTGATTGCTGCAGTCTCGTCAGTGCACTCTCCTGTCTGTCTCACACACCACTCATAAGTTCAGAGTAAACTCAGGTCGTACACAGGCAGGTGTTCTCGACTCCTCAGGGGCCGTGTCTCTTGTTATTGTCCACATCCACGGAGGCAAAGTCCAAGCGTTCGTGCCCCCATTTATACAGCCACTTTACCATCTAACCGGATCCAGAGTGGACAAGCTGTGCTCGCCCAATGCCCAGCCTGAGGTCATTCATTCAGTCATTCATTAGCACTTCTTTACTTCCTGATCCCCAATATTCATTCTAAAAAAAAAGGTAACAACCCCAAAGGAGTGACAAATAATACAGATTTTACTGAAGGTTTTGGTGTGATCAAAAAACAGCTGCATATTACCCCTCCCAGAACAAGCTAATCCAAATCTCTCATTAAACATCTCTGTTCTTTCAAGATCTCTTTCTGGTCCTTGTCTCCAGCTTTTTAGTTCCCTTCATCTTCCAAAAGCTCCTCCGCTAGCTGCTCCTGTGTTGGCTCCAGCCCCTTCCTCCTTTCTAGATAAATAAACGTCCTTTTTCTTCTATGGAACAATTTTGAGAGCTCAGTTCCAGACCCAGATCTGCCATTAGGTCACTTGGTGACCTTGAGAGGGCCCTTGATCTTGCTGACACTTGTTCTTCTCACCTACAGCATGAAGGCAGTCGGAGAAGATAACGTCCAGTCACATGCCATTTGGAAATTCTGTGCTATGTCTGCTATTTCAATGCCCCACTCATTAAGAAGCCTTTCCAATATTCTGTTTTTTTGTCAGAGAGCTAGTGTGGATGTCCTGGCAAGAGATCAGGTCTGCCAAATTGATGTGATTATGTGAATGAGGCAAGTGCACTAAGAGGTGCTCATCATGAATTCTTTTCAATGTGTTGTGACCATTGCATTAGAAAAATGGTGATGGTCATGATCATTATCATGCTGATAATCACAAGAGCAATCTCCTATATTTCACAACACTTTTCCAGCCACAAAGTTCTTTCTATAAACACAGTATAATTTGATCCTTTTAACCTTCTTATGAGGTAGATAGAATAAATGGTGATAGTACAATTTTACAGATGCCTAAAATGAGGTTCAGAAAGATCAAATGATTTGCCCAATGTCACGTTACCAGAAGATGAGAGAGTTGGGACGTAATTCTTGTCTTCTGATTCTTAGTCTGATAGTCTTGACATAAAGGAAAGCAGCCCTGGACATCCGGGGGCTGGCCTGGTACTATCATCTGAGTCTCGATATTCTCCTGTTTGAACATAAGTAATTTCACAGAACATCAACACCAGACAAGGCCAGTTGGTGGCCATGAAGGATCAAGACAAAACAAAAAACAAAGGCAACTCTGGTCATGTGTGAACACAGACAAAAATGGAAACATTTATCCAAACCACAAAAATGACCAAACATCCCTCTATCCTGGCTAATATGAGTGACTGCTATTTCTTTATCCATTACAGTCTCAGCTTTGTTCTGGTCTTCCCTACTTCTACATGAGATTTATTAAGACATCAATCACAAAATTACTCCCACTTCCTAACAGCATCTAATCCAGAGCAAAGCCTTGCTTCCTTAGACCTTGCCCAAAATAACCTAACACAAGGTCAAATCATATAAGTCCTTTCTTCTTACTGAGATGCCCCGTGGTTCTCCATGGTGTGCATTCTTCCTCACTGCAATGATTAATAAACCCAACTCATTCAACTACACGTGTGCTCCTAGTGGTCTTTGCCTAGAAGGCATTGAAAGCCCTTTCATTACTGCTTTTTATTAATAAGTGGCACTGTCTTGAAAAATAAAAGGAAACAAAAATTCTGTATCAGAATCTCCTGGGCAGTTTTGGAAAAATAAAAGATTTCTGGTTTCTACCCTCAAAATTTTTTCTGTATGAATTTCCAGTTCAAAAAATAAATTTCTTTTGATCCGAGCTAGGGTCAGTGAGGTTGATTACACCTCGGGTTATTCTGGTGCATTTCTGCAGACCAGCTTTTGGGAGCCATCTGAACTGTAGGTATTCAGGTAGCTCCAGCTCAGATAGACTAAAATGTGTCTTTTTTTTTTTTTTTTTAAGGAATTCTAACACATCAACCTGTTTTACTTTTTCCATGGTACCTGAAACTCTCTGTGGTTTTCTGATTTATTTGTTAGTAAATGTTTAAATTTATATCTGTCTGTCTCCATCAGAAGATGCCTCCACTATAGCCCCAGCTTCAAGAACAGCATCTGTTGTCATGTGATAAACCCGCTAAAATTTACTTTTCAGTGAATGAAATTCTAGCATAAAAGATTCAACAACTTCCTAGGCAATTAATTGCAATATATTATAGCCTTCTCTGTCCGGTAATGATCTATATACTGAAGAAATAGACTTGTCTGGTGTCAAATGCAGCCAGTGGGTCAAGGCTACAAAGGGAGACAGATTTCAGCTGAATTTAAAGGCATCCTTTCCAACAGTTAGGGCTGGCCAAAGATATGCTGGTTGCTTCAAGAGATGGTGAGCGTTCCATGCCTTGATATGTCCCAACCAGAGTTTACAGATGTTTGACAGTAATTTGGTGCTTAGCTGAGGGAAATCTTATTCAAGCATTAGTATGGAGGAAGGACATGAAGGTCTTTAAAATCATAACCCGAGAGCATATGATTAAAAGTAGTTGACAGGACACGGCTAAAGTCAGAAGACTGATTTTCATGGTTAGTTTCTGAAAACCAATCCACTTACATTATAGTCTGATACAATCTTGTCAGATGTATATGTTCTATGAAAAGCTCTTTGTAATTGAATGCATGAGGCTAATGTATTCTCTCTCTCTCTTGTAGGTCCAAAAGCCATAGAAGCTTATGGCAAAAAGTTTGAAGTAAAGACAGTTTCTGGAAAATTGCTCTTCTCTGCAGACAACAATGAAGTAGTAGTAGGAGCTGAGAGATTAAGAGTTTTAGGTAAGGAAACTTTAATCATTTAATTGGTTTGATGCTACTGTGTACATTTTAGAAGAAAAGTGAGATGGTATGTAGAAGAGTGATTTACGCAAGTTACCTGGATTCTCTTAAAAAAAGGCAAATGAACCCCTCGCCCCCCACCTTGGAGCCTGGTCTCCTGGTATAAACTTCTCAAATTTTGAGTCTTTGTGTCATGTCTGCTGACACTGAGCTTCGGGTTGGGGTGTGTGCTCATGCCCAGAAGGATAAAGGACTCCTCATAGACTGGCAGTCTCGCTAGAAGCAAGGCCTGTATTCATGATACAGAGATTCCTAAACCTGGTTGTGAATTAAGAATCACCTAGGAAACTTCTGAAAAGTTTAGGTTCGTAAATCCAACCATGACTTACTGAATTAGCAGCTCTGGTGGGAGAGTCCAAGAATTTGTTTGTAAAAATATGCAGTAATGTCTATGGCCCCACTGTTAGGATCATTGAATTTGAGCACATAACAAATTAGTCTTCTGTGGCCGTACATTAAAATGGTCTAACATGGTGGTTGAAGTCCTGGGGCTGGAGCTGATCTGGCTCTTAATCCCTGCTCTGTCACCTACAAGCTGTGTGACTTTGGGTAAGTTACCACCATCACTGGGCCAGTTTCCTTCTCTGCCCACTCGGGCTAAGAACATCTACCATCTCGAGATGTCCGTAGGGTTAAATGAGATCATGTCATACGTGCTTATCACAGTGCCTAGCACAAAATAGTGCTCAGTCAATGGCAGCTGCTGGTGCTGCTCTTGCTCATACCACTGCTACAATTAATACTAATACGACTTTTCCTTCTCTTGCTCCCTAAGCATCTCTGAAATGTAGTGGTTAAAAGCTTAGACTCCAGAATTAACCCACTAAGATTTTAACCCCATCTCTATCTTTTGCTAGCTATGTGACCTTAAGCAAGTTATCTAATATCTCTGTGCCTGTGTCTGTTCATCTTTCAAATGGAGGTAATACAAGTATCTCCATTCTGAGATTGTTGGAAGGATTGAATGAAATAATCTACATAAAGTGGTTAGTAGGTTGGCTAAAAAATAGTAAGTGTTCACTAAATGCTAGCTGTTATTATCTTAAATTATTATTATTATAAGTTATTTTTACTTGAAGTTATCATTTGTTCTCTGCATTATTGGTTTCACTCTGCATCTTCTTTCTTCTCCATTACCGCTGTCCCCCTCTTGGTCATCACCTCCGCCCTCAGTCAGTCAGTTTGTCTGAGCTGTCTATCTGTCTCTCTCTCTCTCATGTAATACACGATCATCTAACTTCCTTGATGGATGACTATTAGGTCTCCATCCCCATCCCTGGCATCTTGCCTGAGTCTTCTTCTTCATCTAGATGTTCCACCAGCCTCTCATACTTAGTGGGTATCGTGTGCCTAATATAATCAAACACACACACGCACGTTTCATCACCCTCACCTTCTCCTCTCCCACCCTGACTTCCCCATCACTCTTACTGGCCCCATTATGCTCCTTTCTGTCAGTCTCAAAACTTCAGCATCACCTTGATCAGCATCAACTCAGCGGAGTCAGAAGATGAAAGTAACCATTCAGGGGGCTCAATGGAAGTGAGAATGCAGAGTGCAGAATCAGTGAGTTAGGGGCACTCTAATCTCCGGTCAGGTGCTCACTAATGGCGTGATCTAGAACAATTCCCTTTGTCTGTTAGGGCCCTCCATTTTTCTATCTGTAAAATAAGAGTTGTCTAGAGCAGAATTTTTTTCAAATTCAGCAACAGAAGCTTTTGAAAATAGAATTTTACACCAAACCCCAATAAATAAAATATATAAAAGACCAAGGCTGCTCTGAGTTGTGGGTGGGGCTTTGGAGGGGAGAGGTCAGAGATTGGAATCATACTGTATAGCTTTGTTCTTTCCCCCTCTATGTCCCTTGAAGACCTCTTAGGACTTACTTTTAAAACCCCTTAAGTGGATAGTCTTTAAAAAAATAAAGTCTAATGACCACTTGCTGTGATTCAGGTACCATGCTTTATATGCATTATTACATTTACACCTCACCAACACCTTGTGAGGTGGGCACCATTGTCATCATCCCCATTTTGCAGATGACAGAACTGAGACATAGTAAAAGATAAGAGCCAGGATTCCCCGCCAGTTATTTTGAATGCAGACTGCTTCATTTTAAAGAACTTTACTTTGCTGCCTGCTCAAATTTGTCCCATCTTCAGATGAGTAAACTATGGCTTGAAAAGGTAAAGAAACGTACCAAGATCTAGGGCCAGTAAGCGGTAGGACTGATGTTCAAATCCTTACCTATGGACTTAACCCTCAATGCACATGACTACATGTAAATATGTTAGTTTCTAAGCCCTTTGCCAACTCTCACAACTTGTTTTTCTCTCTTATTTGTAGAAATGGCCCTTTCCACATCAGTTCTAGTTTTAGGGAGGAAAAAAACCACAGACACTTCAGGCTATCCTCTTGTTCAAGAGTACTTGCTATACCAGCTCTAAAATAATTGCCCAGGGGAAAAAGTGGCGCTATCTCATGCCAAGATCGTTTTGTACAAATGGTGTTCGGCACTTCCATTAGTTCTTTTGTGCTTCGTGAGTCACCTCACTGCTTTAAAATCTGACTTTGCAAAGGTACAGGATAATTTTAGATGTCCAAACACTTCAATTTAATCTTAGTGTATAAAACTCGATGATAGTATCAGTTAAGAACTTTCCCCCTCCCCACCCCACCCCACCATTACAGAGACCGAGGGCTGGAAGATTATTGTAGTTTTTGGTCACTTGAAGGCAGGTGGATATTTTTATTGTTATTGTTGCTTATGCTTGTGATATTTCACTCAGAGAACAATTTAGGATAAAATCTGTCTCTCTCCATTATTAGGAAGATTTGCTTTTTTATGTAAAAATGCAGAAAGGAAGCATCATAATAAATACCGGTGCTGCTACCAATGCTGAAAAGATTAGGAAATGACCCCCCCCACACACAAATCTCGCATCAACCTACTCAGTGAAATGAGCCTAGTGTGTTGCAGAAATGAGCTTCCTGTCAGCTGGGATGCAGCCATATGGTGTGGAACAAGAAGTTTGGGCTATTTCATTTTCAGCTTAATGAGAAGTTTGTCTTTTTGAGCTGTGCAAGCTCTTGGGAGGTTTGAATCTCGATGCATAGTTCATGGTGGAGTCTAACATACCTAGGCTTGAATTCTTACTCAACACTTAGGATCTGAGTGACCCTATCCAAGTCTATTTTTCTCTCTAAGCTTTAGTTTCCACATATATAAACCAAAGAGAGAGAAATAAAATAAAGAATAGAAGTAAGAATGAATGAATATAAAGAAACATATGTAAATAAATCAGTTATTTTGTTGATAGTTGAGTAGGAATAAGTAGTAGAAAATAATAAGGAATAAGCTTAAGAAGGTAATGTCTCTTGAATGTAGTAACTTAACTCAATTGTTTAAATTCTTCTCTGGATAACCACACCCACCTATTCAGTTTTCAGGACAATGACTACATTGAGCACAAAGGACCCCGAATAGTACGGCAAAGGGACTAGAAGCCCTAAAGAATGGTTCATCTATCGGGAAACTTTTATCCAGGAAAAGATATGGGGGAATCAATGTAGGCCGACTGTAGTTGCTGATCCGTCATCTATGTGCATCTTTCCTGGGGAAAAGAGAGCAGGCAAGAGACGTGTAGATGAAAGGCACAGGTTTTATAGTTGTCACTGGCCTGTAATCCTGGTTTCTGTCATTCATCAGCTGGTACCTTTGGATATGTCACTGCACCTTTCTAGGCTTGCTTCCACTCTGTGACATAGTGTACTAATGCCTGGCTCTCACGGTGGTGGGGCGAACTGGATGGTACCACGTATGTAGAGTGAATAGCACAGTGAGTGGCACACAGCACTCGGTATGTGCTAAACTACTGTGTGTCGGTGATGGTTTCTGTTGGTCCACTTGGGCTCCAGGGGACCCGTGAAATCTTAAGATTTTATGCAGCCCTGTGTGTTCATGAAAGAAGGTACTCAGAAATTGGCTAGGACTTGTAGGAGTATTCCTATATCAGGTAAGTTTGGACTAGTGGATTTCCTGGACACAGCTAGGGCCAGAATAGAAAATACCTTTACATGCTGGGAAGTACTGCAGTGGCCATTACACCTGGGTACATGGAAGGCTTGTCTTACTAATGTGTGTTCTTAAGTTGGACTGAAATAACGGAGAGATTGAAGGCCTGGGTTGAATTCCCAAAATTGTAGGGTCTCTCCCTCCACTTACTAAGACAGTGGTTTTCCAAGTGTGGTTTTTAGATGAGAAGCATTAACTATGATCTTCTTGTTAGTCATGGAAACTCTCAAGCCCCACCACAGACCTGCTGAATCAGAAACTCGGGGAGGGTGGGGGGGTGCAGTGTGAGGTGTTGAAACCAGCCCTCCAGGGCATTCTGATGCTCGGTCAAGTTTGCAAACTACTCACCTAAGACAATCACAGCTAAATCGTTTTGCCACAACTTTGCTGGTAGCTCTCAGTTGAATTCAGGCTCAGCTTTTACCACTTTGCTCCAGAAAAGCTACAATATAAATATAGCTAACATATGTTGAGGGCTTACTCTGGGAAAGATGCTGAACTAATCACTTACCATGAATAAACGCATTTGATCCTCACCACAACCTTATGAAGAGGACACTGACTTATTATTTTCATTTACAGAGGAGCAAACTGAGGCACAGAGTGATGTAAAACTTGCCCAAAGTTCCACAGAGAGAAACTAGTGGAGTCAGGATCTGAATCTAGGCATCTTACCCACTACACTCTATGACCTCTATCATAGTCATCTTCAGCTTCCCCAAACTCCATAGCATTTTGGCATCACCATGAGAATGAAAGAGACATGAACAAGTTTTCCAGCTATTCCTCTCCTTTTTGGCTTCTAGAGACCATGCTATTCCCGCATCTCTGACTGTTCCTCTGCTTCCTTCATTAACTCTTCTTTCACCTAGTAAGTGATGTGGATTCACACTTGGCATCACAAGTGGACTCCCAACATGGTTCAGTCCTTGTTTTTCTCCTTTCACATTTCTAGAGGAAATCCCACACTTCCATACAGTTTCAACATTTGCTCTTTTCAGGTGACCCCCAAATCTGTATTTGCCTTGAACTGTCTTCTCAATTCTAGTTCCAAATTCCCAACAGCCTGGACTTTTCTGCATGGATGTCTTTCCATCCCTTCCACTTCATTACCTGCAGCTGAACTTATGTCTCCTACCAAACTCCCTGCTCCTCCAGAATCCACTTCCCTAATTCTCCATGTGGGGCCACCATTCCCCTAGTTTTCAAGGCCTTGCTTTCATTCAGGGCCCAGACCCTGTCTTTCTTCATATGGGGAGGAATGTCTTTGCCAACCTTGAGTTTTCCATATTACAAAGGTATCTATTTAGGTCTGACACAAGAGAATTTATGTTTGTCATCAGGCCTATCCATTTAATTACCAAAAAGGTGTAAAATTAGGGTGCAAGATGAGGCATGATATAGTTTAGCTTTAATTACAGAACCAGGTTATTAAATATCAGACAGGAAGGGTCTTGAAAAAGTAGCAAGAAAATAGGCAACGAAAAAGCCAGTACATCTAAGAGGCATCTTCATGGAGATGCCAGGGAAAACCTAATTTTGATTTTAATTAATGACCAGTATCATTGAACAATGAATTGGACATTATAGCATTTATAAACAAAGCATAATTATAAAGTGTTATTATAATTGTTAATTAACTCTATTTATACTCTAGATTAGTTTTTTTCAATATGTCCTCTAGATGCCACTTGATGCTAATTATCCGAGTTACATTATTATCAATTGAAAAACATTTTTAATTAAATCTAAAGCCATTTAAATTAGCATAAGATTTATAGAAATTTAAATGTGGTCTGATGCTTTTTGTTAGGATGACATCAGATGATATATTTAGGCTTTTGAATTAGTTTTTGATGAAACTCTCTTCTGCAACCTGGCAATTGATAATTATGATGAAAAGAGTGGGGTGTCCACAGTTGTGTTCATTCATTAAATGTGTGTGTGATATATATACTTATATATATATATATGTGATATCTCCAAATTACTACTACTGGCATCATGGAGATACAGAGATGAATGTCACTCTTCATGCTTTGACACACACATACAGAAATCTGAGAGCCCAAGCAGGAAACAAGCTGCTTAGAAGGATAGAAGCAGAGTGACTGTAGGATTATAGAATCCATCTGTGGTGGGGTGGTATGCAAGAGAGTTTAGAAACCTTAAATGAAGGGAGCATTTGAACTAGGTCTTGAGTATGGTATGGATTAGGGGAAAAACCCCATATAGGGAGAGGGCTTGCTTAGTAAATGGAATAGCACATGTTTATCAGTCAGGACTCAGTTGGTTGTAAATGATGTAAATCCAACTCAAAGCCAAAGGTGAGGAGATATACTGCCTCGTGTGATGGAAGATTTCAGTGGTAGCTGGCTTCAGATTAAATTCAGTGGCTCAAATGTGACCAAAATGCAGTCTCTCTCTTTCCCTTACCATCTCTCAGCTCTGTTTTCCAATCTTGTATTCTATCTTCAACTCTGCTGGTAAGCAGAAAGAGTGCTTACCTTCCTAATATAAACCCAACAAGGTCCCGGGTTTTACTCTGACTGAACTGACTTGGGCCATATGCCCATCCCTGAATGAGTCTTTATGACCAGGATCATGGAATACGCTGGTTACCAAGGCCTGGGTCATTGGAAATGACTGAGAGTGAGATAGAGGGGTCAGTTCTCAAAAGGAAAATTGGAGCGTTGTTACCAGGAGAGGGAATGGATGCTGGGCAAAGAAAATAGCAAATATTTGTTATGAAAATCATGACCACTGCACACAAGAGAGTAGAATCCAAGATTATGAAAGGTATTAATGGAAGTTACACTGTAAGTTCTCTCTCCCTTGCTTGCTCAGCTCCAGATCTATTGGCCTTCTTGCTTCATCAGCAAGCATGTTTTCCCTTCCCAGCATTTGTACTTACTCTTCCCTCTGCATAGAATCCTCTTTTCCAGTCTATGCCTAAAGGGCCTCTTCCTTTCTGGTTCAAATATCACTTCATCACAGAGGTCTTCCTTGACCATCTGATAAAAATAGCGTGTTCCTGCTATCAATATCTATACCAAAAGTTTGCAAAGTATGGCTTGTGGGCCAAATCAGGCCAAAGCCACTGCCTGGTTTTGTAAATAAAGTTTTACTGGAACACAGTCATGCTCATTTGTATTGTCTGTGGTTGCTTTCACATTACAACATCAGAGTTGAGTAGTTGACACAGATCATGTGGCCCACAAAGCCTAAAATATTATTTGGCACTTTACAGGAAAAGTTTGTTGATTCCTGGTCTGTACCTTTATTCTGCTTTATTCCTCTTCAGAGCAGTTATCATAACATGACATAGTGTGTGTATATATGTTTATTCTCATCCTATCTTCCTCATTAGAATGTAAGCATCATGACAGCAGGAATTTTGTTCTTCAGAGCCTGGAATAGTGCCTGGTGCATAGTAAGTGCTCAGAAATATTTTTTGCATGAAAGGATTGAAAGATTTTGAATGTTGGAATGTTTTATAAACAATCTGATAGTATAGGGAAAAGGAGGGAGGGAGAACTTAAACTTTAGTTAAAAGAATATTATAGTACCTTTCTTGAGGATTCATAAGGGCCTGAACTAAGACAGAAAGAGAAGAGAGAATGAATGGGAAGGATCATCTTGAAGCAGAATTGATGAAACTTGGCAAATAACTGGATATGGAGGGTCAAGAGAGAGGGAAGTCGGGAAGGCTCTGTTGTGTTGTGCACCTTGTCAATCAAACAGTTGTGGCGTCATTATCAGAAATTTATAGGAACAACAGCAGGTTTGGGATCAGAGATGAATAGTTCAGCTTTAGATGCACCGGATCTTCCTGCCTGAGGACCTCTCTAAGGGAGAGGCCAAGTGTCCAGTGGGAAATGCCAGCAGAAAACCCCACAAGAGACGCCACGCTGAGCAGAGGGGCCAGAGAGTCATCCACACAGATCAAAAAGATGGACTCGGGAGAGGAGATGGCTCAGGAGGGTGTCCCGGAGCAAGAACTTAGAGGAGCTCATCAAACAGAGTGCCACCAAAGAGCCCCCAGCCCCCAGCCCATTTCTTTCTCTGAAGGAGACTCCAGGGCTAGTTTTCCTGAAGCCGTGACTGCCTTGGAGGAATCCTCAGAAGTTGAGAGCCCTATCCCACATTCTTCTGGTGTTCACAAGCCGCTCTGCCTTTCACCATGGCAATGAGAAGGAACCCAAGGCTTTAGGATGTGACTAAGCTGTGTTCTGCCGAATTTATCAGCCATGTGATATTGGCTTTGTAACACAAATCACTTAGGCAATGAAAGTAGGTTCTAAATAAACAAACCTCTTCCTCTTTCCTTTTCCTTTTCCTCCATCTTTTTCTCTTCCCTCTCTTCCTTTCTAAAGTATGTCATCAGTGAGTGGAAGGAAGCATGAGAGAGGCTGAGGGATTATAGTAGAAAGCGGAACACAGTTCCTCTTACATGCTGGTGAAAACAGAATAATTCAGACATTGATCCTTGGGAGATGAGAGATTACCAATCTGATAGGAACATTTGGGTAACAAACCAGAGGAACCTGAAACTTGCCACTGCCTTCCTTCTGCTCTCTGTTATCATTAGCAGAGATAATCTACGGGGGATTCAACTATTTAAAAAGAATTGCCGGCTGTAGAGTTCTTCTTTGACACCTCATTCCAAAGTTTATTATTTACAGGAATGCAGGAATAATGTATTAGATCATAAAGATACATTTCCCATAAATAATGCAGCGAGAAAGCCAAATATAAAAGAGTCTCAGATGAACAACCTCGACCTTAATAAACCAGAGATACTTAATGAGAAAAAACACAGTTCTACAATAGAGAAATAATAATAGGGTTTCATCTGAAATGCTACTGGGAGTACAACTCTCATAATTCTCAAAAAAATAAGAAAGAGCCAGTCCAAAAGCCCAGGTGAGTCCACTGTCTAGTTCAATGCACTTATCCACCCCTGTGCACAGGCATCATAAGCTGCCACGGGCCAGCTTTTTCCCCCAGGCTTAGGGGTGGATTCCTGATGCAGGAGGAAAAGGCATTTCCTGAGCCCCACACACTTTTCCTTTTGGCAAGAGAGAGATGTGATTTAGTGTCAGCACGATGGATTCATCATTCTGTGTCAACGTTTCCAGCTTGTCCCAGCTCAGCATTGCCTCAGCAGACCTCCCCAGTTGCTCAGCCATTGTCTCCCTCAGTTGCACGTGGTAGGTGGGAGGAGGAGAAAAGGCAGCTGGGGACATTTGTCAGCTTTCTAGTTTGGTTAAAGAGTTGATGAGGTTCGCTATTTGGCTTCTTTGAAGACATCCCATTCCGACACTTACCGAGGGAGGGATGCGTTTTGTGTTTTTTGTTTACGGAACTGACAACTTTAATTTCTCTATCAAGCTACAGCTAATGTACTTTCAGGCATCTGTTGGTTTGTTTTTATCCTTAAAGTTTTCTTCTTGCCAGTTAATGCCAAGAACAGAGTATTTTCAAATGAGGAGATAAACTTTTGCCAGGCCATCTTCAATGTCAGGAGACTTTCCATACAGTCTAACTCTAGGGTCTCCTTTCTCATTAATTACAGTCACTGTTGCAGAATATTCTTATGTAACCAAAGTCACTGAGCTGATTTTTTTTCCTTTCTTCCCAGCAGAGGCCAAGGGGAATGTTGGTATTCCACAGTGACACTAGGAATTTAATGAGATGACAATGTGAATAAGAAACTCTCAGTGTGCAGAAAAGGGAAGGAAATTAACTTTATTCTCCTTTATTGGAGGGACTTGAATTTAATTCTGCTTATTTGAGTGGGAGAAAAGAGGGCTAAAAATATTTTCATCAACTCCTTATGCTCTCCCTCCCACCTTGCCCTATGCAAGTGTCAATCCAAACAAAAGAAATAGTGAGAGAAAGAGGACAAAACATCCAGAACTCTCAGGGCCTGGGACTGAAGCAGATGCCTAAGTTTCCTCCCTTTGGGACAGTAGTGAAGGACAGCAGAATGGTTAAATGGATGTGGAGATGGCAGACAGACTGGCTTCCACTCTTGGCTCTAGTGGGACAACATTGGACAAGTTTCTAAATCACTGAAAGCCTCAGGTTGCTCACTCTGCAATGGGGATGAGAGTACCTACATGATATAGTATGTAAAGTACTTGGCACAGTGCCAAGCACATAATAAGCGCCCAATATATTGATGCCTATGACTAGTGTTCTTCCTACAAATTCCTGTTGAGCAACTATCACCAATCGAAGCTCAATGCAGAGATGTAGGGCACAGCATATAACTTCCTTCATCTCAAATAGGTTATCATCTAGTAGGGCTGTCAAAGCACACACCCAGTAAAACATTAAATAGCAGTGAAAATGTTTCTTAAAAAGTTAAATATTTAAGATAGCACTTGGCTGTAGTTTGTGCCTAGAGGACTTGACAATAGTGCTGGAGACAAGGGTAGGAGACCAAGCCTACCGAGACGGCCCAAAGAAACTTCCTGGAGGAAAAATTGGGGCAAGTGTAAGGGGTGGGGGTGGAGCTTGACTTAGCAGGTGCAGTGGACTGAGCAGCAGCCTCCTAGAACAGCAGACGACGAGATCAGGAGACCCATGAGCACAGCTCTGCGTGACAGAGGAAGTGGGATGAGCTGCCATTGTTTTCTCAGCAAATAAGCACATGTGGATTTATCTTTTGGAAGAGATTGTCATTATCAGCACAGAGTAAAAAGGAATTGCTCACTTCAAAAGCCTGAGTTAGGGAGACATCTCAGGGTTCTGCTAGAGCCTCCCAGGGGTTTTCCCCTCTTGGCAGAGTGCTGTGCAGGATGTAGCTGAAATGTAAATGAGAACATTTGATGATTTTGATGCTGTAAGCCAGAGAAAAGTCAAGTATAGTTAGACACTTAGAAGTTATTTATGATGCAAGTATTTTTATGGGTCAAAAAAAAGGAAGTGACATCAACAGGAAGGTTCTTGGCGTTGTTTAAGCCATAGTATAGGCAGTTCTCACTTAAAAAGAAATTTAGTGCATTCAAGAAATATTAATTGAGCACTTACTCTGGCCAACTGCTGTGCTGACCAAAGGGACCCTTGGGCCCCTGCCTTTCTGGAATCCACAGCCAAGGAAGAAAGACAGATATTTTCAACATTTACATGAGAAGAATGTGTCTTATCCCCAGGGAAGTACAAGATGTCATGGAAATATAAAGTTAGGAGGTTTTAACCTAATTTTGCCAGGAAGGGAAGCTTCCCAAAGGAAATAGTGATTTAGTTGAGACTGGAAGGATATAGAGGAGTTAGTCAAGGAAAAGGGAGTTGGAGGGGCTGTGTGTGGAGCAGCATGTACAAAGTCCTGGGGAAGCAAGACATTTTGGAAAAGTTTTAGAAGTCCAACACTGCCAGAGGGTAGAGGTCAAAGAGCAGAGTGCCCAGACATGAAAAGAGATGGGCCATAATTACAATGGCTAACATTTATTAAATGCTCACTCTACACTGGGTACTGTTCGAATCTCTCTATGTGTGTTAACTCACTTCTCACCACAGCCCTCTGAGATGTTTTATTATTATATGAGAAAATTGACAAATAGAGAGGTAAGTTCCCCAAGACTATGTAGCAAATTAAATGGCAGAAGTGAGTAAACCCAGATAAGCATACTCTAGAGCCTATATTTTGTTTATTTTTTTATGACATCTTTGTTGAGATATAATTCACATATCATAAAATTCATTCATATAAAGTGTGCAATTCGGTATTTTAGTGCAAAGAGCCTATGCTTTTAACATATATCACATGCACATAGCTACAAATATACATATACATTTCTATAGTATATATTTAATATGTATGTATGATATGCATATTGGTTATGGATATCATATGATATGTATATGTTATGCATATACACATTATATGTTATATATATATAGATAAATATTATGTATACATGGATCATTATAGAGGTATGTGTGTATATGAATCTATTATAAAATCCTAATACTATAGTGAGCACTGTATATCATATTAAGGTGTTCATACTTGAGGGTAATGGAGAGACATTGAAGGGCTTCAAACTGGGGAATGACAAGATGTGATTTGTGATTTATAGGATACTAGGAGGAGGATCAGCCAGGGTATGGGTTGGACAAATCCACTAATCATTGGACCAATTGCATCCATGAGGTCTATGCTTGGTGGTTTAATTCACAAAAAACATTCCCCCCAAAAAACTTATGCAGCCTGGTCTACAAGACTGGCAGCACTCACAGACAGCAGACATTGTTCTTTTTCACTCTCAGCCCAAAAGAGACAGACTGAGTATATGAGGAAGGTCAGGATTGTCCTGGTTGGAAAGAACACAAACATGGCCATGAGTTCTGAACGCAGTGAATTGTTCTTCCCACTGAGTTGCTTTATGAGAGCTGATCAGAGGTCAAAGCACACTTAAAGTACTTGTGTTGTATCATAGACTTGTGAAAGAGACTGCATTTAACCAAACAAAGGCAAGAGCTGATATGAAATCAGTATGCAGGGTGCCTATGAGCTATGGAGGAAGGTAATGTGTTTTTCTTCTTGGTTGTTAAATGCATCTCAGCTGCCAAGGAAAATGACTTTCCCTCTTGGTTTCCTATCTGTCTTGCTGCGTGGTTATTGGGGAGTGTTCAGGCTCTGGTGCTTCTGCTGTGTGTTTAATGAGGGCATCCTTGCATGGGAGCCTGAACAAGTTCCTTTGGCCTGATTCTTCCTCTCAGGACTCTGAAAATATGTCTCTCCTTAGCAAATTCTGATCAAAGATTTCTGGTGGAGTAAGAAAAGGCACCGGGGCCTTGGATTTATAAGGCCTGGTCTCTACCTGCCTTCAGGAATGTAAGCTGGAGTATGAGATATGAGAAATGTACCAGAGAAACTCATGCAAGGCTGTGCACCCTAACAGTGGCCCAGAGCAAGGAGAGGCCCTCACTGAAAAGTGGAGATTTGAGTTAGCCCTTGAAGGATTTCAATGGGAGGAGTTAGGGGAAGCAGAAAAGCTGTTCTCATTGGAAGGAAATAACATTGAAAGCCACCCTTACTCTGTGGTATAGCCTGGAAACTGAACTTTAGTTTAAAAACTTAGTCTTGTCACTGGAACAGTTGAAGGATAAAAAATGAATTATGCAATACGAGTTGGAATGACTGGTTTTTTTAAATGATTCCTTTCCTCCTTCTCTCTCCATCTTCTTCTCGCTCTCCTTTCCTTTCCTGGTTCTCAGAACAGTTCTACAAGGGTGAGAAGCCAGTTTAGGGGAATGTCTGTGCTACCACCAATCACAAGTGGGCTAACGCATGAGAGCTAGTGAAGTCCTAGAGGACTGAACGTATAACCACCCTCTGCAGAGTAGCATTCATTTAGATCAGAATACTTGCACATTTTGTTACTGTCAACTTATTTGATTCTCAAAACCATCCTTAAAGCTACACAGGGTGGGGAAAAAAAAAGAAATCTCCAAATCTCCATCTTAGAGATTAATAGACAGAAGCCTGTGGAGATAAAATAGCTCACCCAAGGTTACACAGCTAGTGTGTGTTTCTGCCCTCACGTCCTACCCTGACTCAGGTGAGATAAGTCACCTACACCTCTTACTAACAGTGGATAGGCCCCTGTTGTGAGTATGGTCCTCCCGCAAGCACCACGAGGATGATGCAGGAAGTTCTAAGAGGTTGACTATGATCCCTGAACACTTGCCTGACATCTATATTAGGTGATCACTCCAAAGCAGGGGTTCTTCTTCTTTCTGCCACGGACCCTTTCTCGGAATTATATTTTTAACCCATTATACAAAAGCGCTCAAGATTACCAAGGAAAACCAATGACATACAGCTATCAACATATAAAAAAAATTTTGTGATATATGTCTTTGTTAAAAACATCTAAAAAGATCTAGTTGTAGTTGAATGTAAATGATATTTTGAGATGTATACAACAACTTTACGCTAATATGAAACAGTCTGTGATCTCTATTACTGGCAGAGTCCCAGGATGATAATTACTACAGATCATTCTATACATTCTAATCAAAGGAAATGCTAGATTTCAGTTAAAAATTAGAGAAAATAATGATGTAAAATCTGCCCCTTCAAAGTTCACAGACCCATTGAATTCTATCCATGAATCCCTGGTGTCCATTGTCCCCAGGTGAGCTCTCCTGTCCTAATGGAAGTCCTTAGTGAGCAGTTATTATGTCCAATCTCTGTGTTAAGTTGGGGACTCAGGTAGAATATAACGTGATTCCAGACCCTGAGGTATGTCTACATCATTGCGTGTTTAATATGATGAATCAGATGAAAGGGCCCCCTGTTTTATGCGGAGCTCTATCATTAAATTCTGAGGATAGGGTAAGCCTGGAACTGGTAGGGGGAGGATGTTATAACACACTAGGACCAGACAGTGGTTCTCAACAGGGAGCAATTTTGCCCTGCCAGAGGATTCTTGGCAATGTCTAGAGATATCTTTGATCGTCACAACTTAGAAGTTATGGGGAATGGGGTGTTGCTACTGACATCTAATGGGTAGAGGGCAGGGATGCTGCTCAATGTCCTACAACGCACAAGACAGCCCCCACAAGGAAGAATTATCTGGCCCCAAATGTTAATAATACCGAGTTTGAGAAGCCCTGGACCAGAGGGAAGAGATACAGAGCACTGAGCGAAGTCCTACTGTAAATAAACTCATGTGTCTCTGGTTCTGTGCCCTCCATCCCCTCGGAAGGTTGTGTGTCCTTCTCTCTGATTTCTCAAGGTTGTGGATTACATTCTTTCCCCCTCCATAGTGCCTGATGTCAGGCCATACACACAGCAGGTGCACAATTAATGTTAGCCACTAGTAAGGGGTGACTCCGCTGTCTCTCTAGCCTGAGGCTTGGCCCTAAAGTAGGGGCAGAAGCAAAAAACTCAAAATGGGAGCTCTGCAGGAGATGGCTCTTTGGAGTGAGGAAAACAGAAGTGACATGTGTACAGGTTTGAATCTCTGCCTCCCTTTCAGAGTGGTGTGATGCCCTACTTTTGTCTGTGAAGTAAGGAATGTAGCAGCCTGGGCAAAATATTCCCAATGGGAAGTTCCATTACGTCTTGATACAGCATAAATTATGTGTGCCCTATAGGATGGATATCCATTCTTTATTTATATCATCTCGTAGTTGAAACAGACCTTAAAAGGCATTTTTGACATTACTGACATTTGTTAATTACCTAATATGTATTTAGCACTGCTTTATACGCTTTACATTTATTACATCACTTGTTTCTGATGCTCCCCCCACACCCTTTTCCATTGAGGACCGGTATTGTTTCTCAGTTATAGAAACCTACTCTTACTGGGGCAAAGGATAGGCTGCACCCGTCATCCCAGGCATTTAAAATGGCAAAGGCTAAGTTGTGTTTTAAGTCTTACAAGAATGCCTTGTAGGCTACTACAGTAACACAGGAGTGATCTCATAGTTGAATCTCTTTCTTTAAAATTCGGAGATGTGCCAAAATCGGTGGCATTTCCTTTTCTTCCTTTAAGGCTGATTTGGCCCAATCCTGAAATGATTCCTCAAGTTATGATCAATTGCCTGGTGGGAGGATGATTTCTGTGGGGTCCCTGGGTCTCTGAAAGTCCTTTGCTCTAATGGATTAGAGGGGATGTCAGCTTCATCCATTTAGTGAGCCTTCTCTTTGAGCTGTTTCCATTTGTCATGAAAATCTGGAAGGAGTTTTTGCATTGCCTGAGTAAAAAGATTCAGAAAAATGAGACTGGGCTTATTGATTTGTTAGTGTCCAGTGTCCCTAAAATTGGACCTTGGAATGGGACTTTTTGAGAGCTATAAAAACAGAGAGACTTTAACAGACCTAGATGGACGTCTTGCCTTTAATTATAAACTAATCATATTTAACTTCCTAATCTGACTTTGAGGGGACCTACTTATTCAAGGGGCAGCTTTTAAAGATTAAAAGGGAGTCTTTATTCGACCCAGGGAGATTCCCTGAGTAGCATCATTTGTCACTAGCATTTGTATTTTGCTGTGCAAGTTGAAAAGCTCATTCACTTCTCATTTGATCTTCCTGATAGACCTGAGCCACAGATTGGGCAGTGGATTATGCCCACTTTATAGATGCAGAAACTAGGCCCAGAACAGTTATAAGGCTTAGAATCACATAGTAAGTTAGGTGGGAAATACAAGATAAGAGCCCCAACATTCAAACATATTAATAACCATCTACAATGTGTAAAAAAAAAATTACTAAACAATGAGTTAAAAGACCCAGGTCCTAGTATTCACACTTCTACAAATTAAATCTTTATCACTGCTTGGTAAAGTATAGAAACAAAATTTGCAATATGGAAAGACTATATCCCATCACCTACAAGATGAAGTGGCAAGAGTCAAGAATGGCTTTGTTCAGTTATCAAAATGTAGGCTATGAAATACCCTAGAAGTTTAAGATGTAAAGGGCTATCTCTTGGGAATGTCTTTAGCCAACTTCAGTAGGCCATTGGTAACTTCTCATTTAAAGACTATATTTCTTAATGTACAAGAGTTCCAATATTTATCTTCCACTACTGATCAGAACTTGGACTAGGGTTTGTTTTTAAAATAGGAAATAGTAGAGAAATAGTTGTGATCAGGCATCCTTTGAGAGCTGAAAGATGATTCACATTGAGCAGAAGGCATCACCATGACAGCTTTTGTCTTCTCCTTCTACCATCCTAATCACCAAACCACAGAAAGGAAATAACCAGAGTATTTTAAAGTCATTTACTCCATGAGGGAGCTGCATGCAGGCACGACATTTGATTCAAGGGGGCGGAAGAGGGAGAGGATAGGTGTCCTCATGAATGAACCATGGGATGGGCTTTCAGTGGGAGCCCCCAGAACACACCTTCCTGACCTCAGGCAAATTTCAGGATCAAGTTCTGGTGCCCCCACTTACTTTAGGTGGGATCATAAGCAAGTCAGCAACCTCACTGAGCCTTTTGTGCAATCAGGGAGTCAGAACTGATTTGCTAGATAGTCATTGTGTGAATTAAATAAGGCAACCCATGTATAGCTTACCACAGTTCCTCAGATATACTAAATTCTCAATAAATTAACTATTTTTTATCCTTTAAAAAATTAATTACCTCTCTCAAAACCTCAGTTTCCTCATCTGCAAGTGGAGATAATAATAGTGTCTAACTTGTGGGTTGTTACAATGATTGAATAGCATAATACAGTTAAAGTGCCTGGATTTTAATGTTAGAGTCAATCATTGTTCTTGGTAGAATCTCGGACACTTCCTATAAGCCAATAGTTAAATGAATATTTAAAACACTTATGCAAAATAAGATTAAAGAAAGAAAGATTCTAACTGCCCAATAATGTATCAACCAGCACAGACTTGAGCAATAAAAGCCAAAGTAATACTGATAAAAAAGAATTCTAGCAAAGAAACACAAGACTGGTGTTCTCTGCCCAGTGAGTCACATAATGGGAAAAAATTGGGCCGAGCATGAGATTATAAGGGAGCCAAGGATTTCTGAAAACGTTTGGGGAATAATAAGGAGACAATAAATAGGAAGAGAGCAGTAGGACCACAGAAGAGTGAGCTCATGCCTTGGAAGGATATTTTCACAAGGTTATCCAGCCACCTGTAGAGGGCAATAGAAAGAATTCCCCTGGGGAAAATGGTAACATCAAAATCATAAAGTGTTTTTCTGCATTTAGAGCATATCATCAGATATAAACAAGCAGATTGGCTCATATAGGCAAACCACCTTTTATTTCTTAAATTCCAAGGGATGATAAGGTGGAACAGCTGAGAGAATGCACAGATGTAATAATCCAGGCCAGGGCTCTTTTTTCTGTAAAAGGCCAGATAGTAAATATTTTAGGTTTGTGGGCCATAGGATCTCTGTCACACCTATTCAACTTTGCCATCGTAGTGGGAAACCAGCCACAGACAATACATAATCAAATTTGTGTTCTAATAAAACTTTATGTACAAAAACAGGTGGTGAGATAGCTTTGGCCCTTAGATTGAAGTTTGCCAATCGCCGGTCTAGGCTATAGTTGTGTTACATTTTTATCATTCACTCTGTGAAATCTGATACCCAATATAAATTCCAAAGACTGAAAATCTTTCCCTAGACTGGGAGAGATGTGAAAGCATGGGCTTGTTCAACACTGAATCCTCGGTATTTTTTGTAGTGCCTGACACACAATAAATGATGGATGGGTAAAAAATGGATGGACCAATGGATGGACCAACACATGGATAGACAAATTGACAGTGGTTTATGTTTGTTTCTAAACAAGAGCATCATTATCATTACAGTTAACATTTATTACCCTCTTACTCTATGCCAGGCACTGTTCTGAGTGCTTTACTTGTGTTCTCTCATTGAAGCTTTACAACAACCTAGGAGGTAGATATTATCATAGCCCGTCAGGTATTAATAGTATGGTATAGTCTTGGACTTGTTAGATGCTCAACCTTAAATGAGTCACTTAGGCTCATCTCCCCTGCTCCCTTCATATAGGCGTTTATGAGAATTTAAAAGTATATGAGGGGCTAGCCTCATGGTGTAGTGGTTAAGTTCAGCATGCTCTGCTTCAGTGGCCTGAGTTCACAGGTTCGGATCCTGGGCGTGAACCTACACCACTCATCAGCGACTATGCTGTGGCGGTGACCCATACACAAAATAGAGGAAGATTGGCACAGATGTTAGCTTGGGATGAATCTTCCTCAAGTAAAAAAAAAACAAAAACACTGTAAAGTGATATTCAAAGATTAAGTCATTGTTGCTTCAACCCAGCCCTGGTGGATATGAACACACTGAGATAGCCAGGATAAGAAGGCTTGACTGTAGGTGTGTATTGGCCCAGCTGGCTGTGGACAAATTGGAAAATATTAGGGCAAATTGTGGGGTCTGTAAATGTTATTACTATTGTTCACCATTGTTTCTCTGGCACCTAGGACATTGCCTAACCCACAGCAGGCACTAAATAAATATTGACTGAAGGGATAAACAAACTAACAAACAGAGGGAAAAAAATAATGAAAAATCCACCTGCCCTAGCCCAGAAAGGGTAATATGTCTGTAAGATATTCTGAGTGTTAACTTAATAGTTCCTCCTCAAGATGGGGGTATAGATCACAATATAAAATAATGGGAAATGCCTGATCTACTGACTACTGCCTTGAAAGCTGAAACATTTTCATAATGGATTAGAAAGGCATTTTTCAGAGCAACGTGGTAATTCATCTTTATTTCCTTGTATACTCAGTGCATCCCATTTAAAAAGAGATGCTAATGCATTTATGTTAAAGCATGGAGATTTACGGCCTGGGATAAAATATATTCATAGATAGCATACCTTAATCCCGTTTAGGGAAAGGGAAGAATCAACTGGCATCAGGTTAGTATTGATTAACTGTCACTTGGATTGACAAAGCAGCACACAATACACTTAGCAAATACCCAAATCAAGCTATAAAGCTCTGCAGATTTGGGTTTTGACACTTGCTTTTTTTTTTTTCTTTAAAAGATAATCAGTTCAACATCTAAGAACATACTCTTTGGCATGGAATAATTCAGACCTCATAGACACTTTTTTTTTCTTACTGTGTGACATTGACACTGTTTATAGGAATAGAGAAAAAAGCTATAAAAAGTTCACAAAATGTGCTTGCCCCCAGATTGTTAAACAGAGAGAGAGAGAGATGCTAAATGCCCTCAGCGGTGTCTTACACCAATTCAGACCAGAAGGACATTTTTGAACGAATTCACTTTCACGACTCTTGTCTGCTAGTAAAAATTGACTGGGTTCTGTTGCTCTGTGGATTTCCATTTCGTATTGAGCAAGCATTTGAAGTGGAGTTGTATAGGAATAATGATCTCTCGAGAAAGACAGACTTGTTTGTGGGCTCTAGAGAGCAGATCTCCTTGCTTTAGTGATATGGAGTGTTAGGGACAGACAGTTATGGCATAGAACTCTCCACCCCACAAGGAAGATAATGCATTATTCAGTGTGCCTCCCGTCATAAGAAAGAAAGCAAAATTAATCAGACTTAAGGAAAAAAAAATTTTTTTGGTGAGGAAGATTAGCCCCTGAACTAACATCCGTTGCTGATCTTCCTCATTTTGCTTGAGGAAGATTAGCCTTCAGCTAACAGCTGTGCCCATTTTTCTCTATTTTGTTTGTGGGTTGCCGCCACAGCATAGCTGACAAGTGGTATTTCTGCGCCTGGGATCTGAACCTGCAAACCCCAGGCTGCCAAAGTGGAGGATGCGAACTTAACTGCTACACCACCAGGCCAGACCCTGGAAAATACTTTTTTGAAAAGAAGAAAGATGAGAAAATGCTCATTCCTATAATTGAAAATTCCAAATATGGCAAACTCTGGTTCTTTTAATAATGTCTCTCCCCCTGCACAGGTTTCCTTCAGGCAGCTCCTTAGCAGACATCATCTCAGAAGGAGAAAGACACACACCCTTGTCCAGGCAGTGGTGACAATCCTTGAAAGGAACTGATTGGCCTTGCTTGGGTTACATGCTCTTGGAGCAAACACTCTTTCTGGGGAGGCGGACATTCTGATTGACCAACCTGGGTCACGTTCCCTTCTGTATGTTGGTAGGGGGGAGGGGGAAGGAACACGTGATTATCATCCCCAGTAGGTTTCCCCAAAGCAAACAATTATTATAATATGGAAAGGAGAGTGAGGGAATGTTAAACAGGCAAAGACATTGTAACTGTTCAACCTTCTTCCCTTGCCTCATATGCAGATGTGACATCTTATTTTCAAGTTCTTTCTTCGGACTTTGTTTCTTGCTAAGTCTCAAAGGTTTGCAATGATAAAGGACACAGTTGAAAATGAAACTTTTTTTTTTTTTTGCCCTATCTTTTCTCCATCACTATATTCCCTAATCCTGGTTGAGTACCAAGCCAGGGTTTGATGTCCGTTATGAAACGTTGGAGGCAAAGGGAAGTGGGAACTCAAGACTATTACAGTTGCCATGACTTGGGTTCAATGCAGCAAAGTAAGGGAACTGGAAAATCCACCTCCATTCACTAAAGAACTTGTCTCCTGAGAAGTATTTTCTCTTCAAAGCCGAGCTCGGTTAAGGCTGCTCATCTACATTCAGTCAAGTGTTATGAGATCTGCAGCAGGGAAGCTCCTAGAATACAGATGTTCCCTCTTCCCCTCAGGGGCCATGTGACCTCTTTTTTCTCTGCTCTGTCACATTTTCTCATCAAGCAGCTACTTCTTACACACCTTTCAAAATGGCTTCCAGCCCCAAGTCTGTTTGAAGGTTAAAAATGTGAGCTGGGGAACCAGTTTATCTGAGTTCTTATCCCAGCTCTATTACTAACTTGCTTTGTAGCAGTGAATAAGTTATTGCTTAACCTCCCTAAGCCTCATATTTCTCAACTCATAGGGTTGTCATGAAGATGAAAGGGACTACATCTGTAAAAGCACTTAGCTCGATTCTCAGTAAGTGTTAGTTGTCGTTGCCTAGTACCTGTCACTCACCGACACTGCCCTCTGTGTTGCTTAGTTTCAGTTCTCAAGCTGGAATCTGATTGGTCAGCTGCGGACAAGTAGCAATTCAAACAGGACCACCTAGATGACCCTTCAGCAGAGAAGCGGCCATGAGTAGGATGTGTACAATCAAACATTACAACTCTGTGGGGGTCTTTTGGAGGAGAAGATCTTTGGAGTATGACTCATAATTCCCAAACTCATGGAAGAAATAACACATTCAGCAGGGAGTGAAGAACATGGACTCTGCAGCTAGATTTCCTGAGTTCAGATCCTGTTCCCCACACTCACCCTCTGTGAAACCTTTCTGCACTTGAGTTTGTCATCTAAAAATAGGGAGATAATAATATCATGTACCTCATAGGAGTGTTGTGAGAATCAAATGTTACTTCGTGTGAAGTGCTTAGAAAAGTGCCTGGCAAATAGTAAGCACTTAATAGATGTCAGGTATTGATATGACTTTTATTTCCTAAATAACTAAGCTCCCACAATAGTCTGGTAGGAAATTCTGTCTCCATCATTACTGGGTTGCTCAAGAATTGACGAAGCATATATGGTGTCAAGAAAATATGAGCAAGCCTGCTAATCCTTGGTCTATTAAGATCACCTCTGATATCCTCATTTTCCCAGCCTGTGTAGTCATTGATTGTATGTTCTCTCAGTTTTCAAGCCATAGGGAGGACCCGGGAATCTTTGCTTAGGCTCGCGCCCCTGTGCCAAGGGTCCTAACTTCTAGGGGCAAGACACAGCTGGGCCCTCAGAGATTTGGGCACTTCCCTAGGGATGACTGTGGTCCTCAAAGGACCTTAGATCTCTCAGTTTTTCTAAATCAAGGGCAAAATCTGCCTCTCTCCTTGGCTTCCTTCAAAGACACTCTTCTCTTTCCCCTCCCCTGGAGGATGGCCCAGCACACTCTCCACTAGAGTTAGGCCTTGACAAAGGGCAGAATAGCTGATGATTTAAGGTGATTCTGCTTTTGATCCACTGAAAACCTTCCATCATGAAACTCAAATGCATTTTGCTGAGTGACAGAAGCCAAACCCAAAACTCGCAACTGAGTGATTCCATTTATATGACATTCTAGAAAAGGCAACACTGTTAAGTCCTGAGATCAGTGGGAACCAAGAGTTAGGGCTTGGGAGAGAGACTGCCTACAAAAGGGTAGCATAAGGGAATTTTTAGAGTGATAAAATTGTGCTGTGTTTGCTTATGGTGCTTATATCTGACTCTTGTATTTGTCAAAACTCATCGAACTATATGTTACAAAGAGTACTTTTTACCTTATGGAAACAAACAGCAGGGATATGCAAAGGGCCTAGCTATCTATTTGAAATTGAGGGGAGACAAAAATATGGGAGGGGACAAACACAAATTAATATTTTTAAAAATTATCAAGTCACAAAGCTAAAGAATTATGTTACGCCTGGTCACGTCATGTTAAAAAGTTGGTAATTCTATTGGAGAAAACAGGAGCTCATTAAAGGTTTTAAACCAGACAAGAAACCTGTCACACTTGGGCTCTGGGAAGTTGCACTGACTGCAGTAAGTTGGAGAGGTTACCAGAGAGCTGTTGGAAAGAAGAGGATCTGTTAAGAGACTCTCCCACTGAGACCATGTAGCTATAGCCTTAACCATTTACTTTCCTGGACAAAAAATTATAAGGCTATCACAGTGAGGTATGGCTGATACTGACCAGCTCAGACCTCTCCCCTCCCGAAGCTTCTTTTTTATTCTGCAGATTTTCCTGCTAGAGTAAAATTAGATTCAGAATATCTAAGTTCATTTTTAGCTCCTTGTCTGGGAAGGCACAAAGATTCCCATGACATGGTCCTTGACTTTAAGTAGTCCACATTATGGTGTAGGCAAAACATTCAATGAACCGTCTCACAAGATAGAATGAAATGAATGCTTATCCAAGATACCAGTTCTGTAATACGGAAGCACAAAAGAAGGAGCAATTAGTGATAACTGAGAGAGGACCAGGGCAGGCTTCATAATGAAGATGGCATTTGAGCTGGGCCTTAAAGGATCTGATGCATTGAAAAGGAAAGAAAAGTATTTTCTGGCTGAAAACATCATAAGCAAAGGCAAGGGAGTGGGAAAATGAACTACAATCAGCGATCAATGAAAAGATACTTCAGTAGAGTATGAAGGCACAGTAAGAATGATTTTCACCTTTTGGTCAATTGTCTTATGGCAAAAAAATTCTAGGTGAAGAATGTGACCCTCTTAAAGAGTCAGTTTGCTTCTCTCTCCTTGGTGTTGGGTAGAATGGTATTGAACCTTAGGTAGAGTGAGTGACAGAATTCTCATAAAGTGGTTCAACCAAATAATAACTAGGGATTCGTTTTTCTCCCATAAGAAGTCCAGTGCTAGACAGTTGCTGGTGGCTTATGGTATCTGGGTCAACATATCTGAATCCTTTTGGCCTTTGCCTCATGGTCAGAAGATGGCTTTTACAGTTCCAGATTTTATGTTGATATTCAGGTAGGAAAGAGTGGAACCAGCCATATCTGTACCTTCCTATTAGGACAATACAAGCTTGCCCAATGCCCCTCCCCAGTAGACCTCTACCTGCATCTCATTAGACAGACCTAGGTCATATGGCCACCCCTAGCTTCAAGGGAGTTTGGGAAAATGATTATTTAGCTGGGCACTTTGCTGCCATGAATAGTACTGGTATTTTGTGGGCAGGGGAAAATGGATGTTGATAAGTAACGTGCTGGCCATACTAGGGATAAAGTCAATGGATAAGGTAAAAATCATACAATCAGAATTACCCTTTAAGTCACTTGTTAAGTGTGTTGATTTTGAGGCTTGATTTCAAAATAAGATTGTATTCTGAAGTTAAATCATTTAAGTTTTGTAGTGCTTTAAGACGTTCAGCACTTTTATTAAGATTTCAACTTGCTGGTTCTCGCTTTTCAAGTCATCATCACCTTCATCTCCTATAAGCGACTTTATAACTTTCTCCAATTATTTTTTAGACAGTGTTTCTCCATGGTCTGCAATTAATGCTTCAATTTCCTTCTCCACGGGAAAATGTCACCCCCCACCCGCTTGGCCACAGGAACAAAGCGTTCCACTTCTTTTTCAATGACCAGGAAACTCTTAAAATCATGTTCAAGTTTGCTTAGGCCTCACCAGCATCCATGGACTCTCTGAGCCTTGATTGCTCTCACACTGACAGACACTTGAGAACTGAGATCTTGACTGAGGAAGCAGGGTATTCAGGGCCCCGCTCTCACTCTTACTCCTGGGTGCAGGTGGAACCGATACTCTCCTTAACTTGGTCGCACAGTTCGTATTCATTCTCTCTCTCGCTCCCCACATTGTTGGCCTGATTCTGGCCACCTGTCCCTCAGAGACGCAGAGGGGAGTATGGGTGGGGTGCCACATTTATCTCATTCATGGGCCACATAGTGCATCACCTTTGAGAACTAAGGAGTCTTTCTCGTGCCCAGCTCTGCTGTTCATGTCAAGCCTTCTCAGCTTGTTGCTGATGCTCTTTGTTCATATACCGTCCTAACTCCGAGCTGCCTGGTGCCAGCGTTCCTTCAATGTTAGACAAAACCAATGAGTTGAAATTATTTGTTTTACTGTGTGGTTTTATTTACTATCAAAAATAATGCAGTCATAAGAAACTGAAATGAGGTTGCTTGCTGCTTGGATGATTCCTTTTATTTTTTGCAGTTTTGGCTTAATGATACACTGAGCATGAGTTCTGGTCTATTGGTTTTTGGAGTAGAGTTTGTTTAATTAAACTACTTGTCTCTTCATATCTTGCCCGAATATTTTTATACACGAATCTTAAATTGCTCTGTGGCTTTACATTATGCACAAATATTGAAAATGTGCACCTTGATGGTATGGCCAGTTCGGTTAAATTGTTAAGAGTATTTGAAAAGGAACACATTTTATTCTTCTCCATTATTAACATTCAAATTATTTAAAGATACTCTTGTCTTTCTGGCCTTATCTTCTATCGTTGTCATCCACATTATCTATTCTATTATAATAAATAATAATATCTATCACTTATTGAGCACTTTGATGTTCCAGGCACATACAGCACTACATATCAATTTAAATTCCCTAATCCTCACAATAGCTTTATGAGAGAAGTACTATTATTATCTCTGTTCCACAAAGCTGGAAAGTAAGACTAGAAGACGCTAAATAACTTGCCCAATATCATATTCCTCTTCACAATCTTCCTGTGCACGATCCTTTCAATGTACATGTCTGTTCAAATCCCCAACCTAGATGAACCCAAATATCCACGTTATTTGTGCCTGCATTCAGACAGCTGAGCACATGTGCCTCTACCCAGTCTGTGCCATAAAGCAGATTGGTGCCCCTATAAAAGTTTGGTTACTAACCGTAGCTGGGTCTTCAACAGCTAATATCCAACATCTAATACTCAGCTGTCGTACTATAGTTCTCTTGTCAAAAAATGTAACTCTTGCTATAACCATTTCTTCACTGCCCAGTTACTCCTCTGCCCATAAGAATCTGCCTCTAGGGGCCGCCCGGTGGCGCAGCGGTTTAGTCCGCGCTTGGCAGCCCGAGGTTCGCCAGTTCGGATCCCGGGCGCCCGCCGACGCACTGCCTGTCAGCCATGCCGTGGCGGCGTCCCATATAAAAAGTGGAGGAAGATGGGCACGATGTTAGCCCAGGGCCAGTCTTCCTCAGCAAAAAAAGGGGAGGATTGGCGACGGATGTTAGCTCAGGGCTGGTCTTCCCCACAAAAAAAAAAAAAAAAAAAAGAATCTGCCTCTAGCTCTTCATAGACTGGCTCCTATGATGTAAACAACTTCCATGTTGCTAAATTCCATCAACATTTTAATTCCTCTTCTTACCTCTAAGTGCCAATTAATGTAGTTAACTCCTCTCACCTTCTTGAAATACTTTTTACTCTTGGCTTCCTGTGTTACACCATTCCTGTTCTTCTTTCTACCTCTCTAGCCATTTCTTTTCTGTTTCCTTTGATGGCTCATCCTCCCATACCCAAATTTTAAATTTTGGAATCCCTTAAAGTTTTGGCTGCCTTTTTACATCACTCTAACCATTTCTTGGATCATATCACCCGTTCTCTTGGTTTCCGTGATCATCTCTAATCCAGTGACTCTTAAATCTATATACCAGTGGTTTAGAACTCTACCTTGAGCAATATATCGGTGTATCCTGTTGCCTGCATAAATGTCTTAATCTGGAAACCCCATAGATACCTTAAATTCAACATAGCAAAAAATTGAACTTGTGGCACCCCTACCAAAACCTAAACATCTCTTACTGCTTCACCCCTCATATCACATTTATCACTAAGTTCTTTCAGCTCTACCTCCTCAGTGGCTCTCACACTCACCCTTCCCATATTTTTCACTGTAGATTGATCTACGTCACCATCATTTCTCACTTGGCCTACTGAAATAGTCATCTAACTGATTTCCATGCATTTGCTCTTGATTCCCTGTAATGCATTCTCTAGAGTGTGGTCAGGTCCTGTAAATATTGTAATTATATTTGGTTGGAAATAACAGGCAACCCAACAAATAAGTGGCTTAAACAAGTCAGGGGTTTATTTTTATTATGTAATAATAATTCTGGATATAGCTGTCCGGGCTGGTACAGCCGAACAATATCATAAAGAGACTGGATTCCTTCAACCTTTAACCTATCACACTTTTAGTAATGTGGCTTTTAGTCTCATAGTGACAGGGCTACTGTGCCTTGAAGCATTGCTTCTGTATTTCAGAAGAGGAAGTGTAAAAAAGAAAAGAGTCTTCTTTATTAGGCTTTGCTTTTTCATATGGGAAGAAAATATCTCCCCAGATAGTTCTACCTAAATCTCATTAGCCAAAGAAGTGTCACACAGCCACTTATAGCTGCAAGGGAGTCTGAGAAGTTCCATAGTTTAGGTTTCCAGGCTCCATGGTAGACAAAGGCAAGGGAGAATGCACTGTGCTTAAAATTTGAGTAGCCAGTCCATAGTATCTGCCACCATAGTATTTAAAAAATCACATATCTGATCATAATATTCTCCCGTCTATAGCTTTTCAATGGCTTCCTTTTCCTCTTAGGATAAAATTCTCGAAATTTCACATGGCCTACATGTTCTTACATGATCTCCTGCCTGACTACCTCACCAATCTCATCTTATGCCAATCTTACTCTTTCCACTCCAGCTATGATGATCTCCTTACTCTTCCTTCAAAGCAGCGTGCTGCCTCTTGTCTCAGAGCTTTCACACTTGTCCTCCTGGTGTGCTCTCTCCACCCACCTCCATCTAAACCATCTCTCTGCCTAGCTCCTACTCCTGCAGATCTCAACTTAATATCACTTCCTCAGAGAAGCCTTCACAAATCCTCCATGCTAGGGCAAGCTGTCTGCTCAGTGCTCCATCACCTCCCTGTCCTACTTTGTAGTGTTTACAGCAATGTTTCTCAACCTTTGTTTCAATGTCATCCTTCTATAAATCATTTCAGACTCTTTTTTTCCCCAATCACTTACCTTCTATGAAATCTCAGTATCACAGATATGCTGTATATCTTTTTATGTACTGTATATCTGTGCTTTATACATAAATAGAGTAAGATTTCTTTCGTCCTCCAAGAACCAATTTTTGTGCACTTGGGGGCTACATTGCCCCCACTGAGAATGCATGATTTACAATAATGGCCATTAAAAAATCAGTTAAATTTGTCGTCTAATATCTGTCTGTCTAGCTGTCATAAAACTCCATAAAGGCAGAGATCAGATCTTCACACCAAACATTGCCTTAGCACTGTGCCGTGCATATAGTAGGTAATTGTTAAATATTTATAGACGACGAAGGTTGCAACACTTGTAATGGCTATAGATTTTAGATATATTTTTCATCTCTTAATTAATTTGTGGGCCCATAAAGAGAAAAGTCTGAATCTGTCTCCCCCACAAACCCATTTACGGAGTAGGCCCTCCATAAATGTTTGTTGAATTAATTCATTATCTGTACTTTTAGGTTAGGAGAATCTGTCCTAATTCCTAAAAAGAAAATATTTAGTATGTATCTTAGAAACGACTTGTAACTACTACGAATGTTTTGCATTAGCAGTTTATTAAATGCCACCAGCAGCCAGGGAGACAGAATGGGATTAAATTACTTCAAGTGACTTTTTCCACTCAAAATTCCTGTCTTGCATCTGACAATTGCTCACGTCTGGGAAGGTTTTCAGAAACCGACAGCCACCTTCAAAGTGCTTAATCCTGAAATTTGTAGAAACTCTACCACGTCACTGATTACTGAGTTCATTTTAAATCCTGGATTAAACATAACCCAACTCACTTCCTTAAAAAGAATTCTTCCCTGCATAGTACTATTAGGAGAAAGCCAAAAGTTCATATTAGGAAAAGAATAAGAAACCCTGTTTCTGAGGAATTTCCTATGATCAGTTCTCCCACAATTCACTCTCTCATATCTACCATGGATAACATACTGTGGAGGAGACTGGTTTTCAGGAGAATGGGCCTCAGACATGAAAGAATATGTTCAATATCAAAATGTAACCATGTTCACTAGTGTGAACTTACAGAGGCAAAAACCATATCACACATATTTTAGAAAGGTTTTAAACAATGGGAGATACGTGAACGTGTGCTTAGCTAAAACTTTGGAGCTATCAGAAAATTATCTTGCACAGAAGACAGTGTTCATTATTCAAGGAGTTATTACATTATTCATAGATTTTTTAAAAAGAAATATTGCTTGTAAATACTATGGGAGACAAATCAAATTTTCTTTTTCATGTTGCCTGCACTTTCATAAGAAAAATACAGGTGGATTCAGAGCAGCTTCTTTTATTAAGTAAAGGCAATTTCAATTGCAATTAAAATATCAAATGTCAGAAAAGCTGTATTTTATTGGAGAAGTATAAGGTTGCCATGGGCACAGTTGGCTTTGAGTATTCATCGCTTAGCTTTGACCATCCATTTCAGCTCTTCCCCGGGGCCCTCTGGTCATCCTTCAGTCTCCCTCTTGTCCAGAGCATCATCAGATCTCATTGGTTTTCCTCTTAAATATTTCTTGAACCCATCTGCTCTACTCTATCCTCACTGCCATTCTCTAGTGCCGCCTACCACCATCTCTCCTGCCTCTCCTCATTTATCCTCACCCTCCCCAAGTGTCTTTTCCCTGATACAATATCTCAGTCTGCTGCTCCAACAGAACACAGGCAGGGTAACTTAATCAGCAGAAATTTATTTCTCACTGTTCTAGAGGCTGGGAAGTCTGAGATTAGGGTGTCAACATGGCTGAGTTCTGATGAGAGTTAGAGTTTCAATAATGAGTTTTAGGGGGACGCAAACATGCAGACCATAATATGCAGCCACAGTGACCCTTGAAAAATACTAATTTGATCAAGTCACATCCCTGCTTAAAACCTTCTCTGTGGCCTACAAAGCTCTGCATTACCTCTCCAGTCTCATTCCATGCTGCTCCTCCCTTACTAAGTGTGTTCTGGCCATACGGATCTTCTTTATTAACTTCAACTTCCCAACCCTGCCACCTTTGTGTAATCTTTTCTACTGCTACTTCTCTCTCTTAACTAGTTTGTTCCTAATCAGTTAACAAATATCAGCAAAACTGCACTTTTTCAGGGAAACTTACCTGCCAGACCAGATTATGACACCAAGTTTTGTACTTTCAAAGACATGTTTGATTTTCCTTTCAAGTTTTTATCACTATTTGTCATTATTGTATATTTTTATTTGTGAGATTATTTAATTACTAATTATTTAAACTGCTCATTGTAGACTACTGACACTACATTCTACTGGACTATGACCCCCATGTCTCTCTGGCTCACCTCTAGAGCCCCCAGCTCAACACATATTTGTTAAATAAATTGAACTGTGGATTTATGCAGCCTACCATGCTCCTGTCCTGGTCCATAGGGTCCATCCAACCAGGATGTCTGAAGGATTGTCAGATAGCAGGGCTGGGAGTGGCCTTACAGATCATCTAATCCCCACCCTCACTTTGTATGACAAATTGGGAAATAAGACTAGAGCGCAAATCACCAAAGGTCACATAATGAGCTTTTGCAAAATCAGCACGAAAAATCAGGTCTTTGGTTTTCCAGTTCTCTGATATTACATGAAATCAAATCATTCCTTCTCCCATTTTCTTGTCACGTTTTTTAGATTGACATCCTTTCTCTATTTTATAATCTAATATTGCCATAAAAATATGCCCTTATCTTATCAAGTGAAATACGGTTGTTATTAAGGGTTATCGTTCAGGTTATATCTACCCAAGTAACATAAATTAGAAAACTTAAAACATTTTGATTTCAAACAATGGTCATCAGATATTTTAACTCTGCATTCTGAACCTGTTGAACATTTTGGCTCAAGGTTTAAACCCAAGGTGATTTTTAGTCTATGTTCATTAATACAGAAGCATTAACCATAATTATGCCAATTTTAATGAATCTGCAGCAAGAAAGAATTTACCAAGGCCAAGTCCATTAAGCTAGTTTAATCCCTTAATCAATTTTCTAAACAGTACACTTAAACCATGTCTCACCTTTTTAAAAGTTTTTCTTGAAATTATTGTCTCAGATCAGTTCTTCTCCACATACAACAAAGATTGGATTCATCATAAATTTTTGTATCCCCAATTTTACTGATTATCACTTTTATCATTGTAATTTTTTCTTTGTATCCAATTTTTCTCTCAAGTCTAATTTTCCTGTATCAAATTTTGCAGGTCTAAATTCGATTTTCAGTATTTGGTTCACGGCTATTTTTAATGTGTACAGGTTTAGGCACTTTAGTGTTTATTATTTTTTATAAAATTGAATTTTCCTGTGCCGATTTTTGGAGTTTCCAAGAGTCATGAACAAGATTTTTGGGTTTTTTCGTTAATCTACAATAAATTTTGCTGTCAACCATTTTACCTCTTATAAGGTTTTTTTCTGCAGATTATTTCTACCAGTTAAATGCAGTTCGAATTGGAGAAGCGTCTATTTGCTTTTGTTTGTTTCTTCCTTAAAGTGAGAAAATTTTGGCAATTTCCTTTGATAGTTCAAGATTGCTCTGGCTAAAGACATCATCTGTTTAGATTCGGTTGTTACTTTATGAAATTTTAGATGTTGGGAGAAAACAATTTAGCTCTGCTTATTCTCATCGCTCATTTTACAGTGGAGGTCATCTGATTTGCCGAACATCACAGAGATAGGACTGGATTTCAGGTCTCCTGACATTCAGGACACTTTGAGGGGAAAGCATGATTAAACTGAGCTCTCAACTTGAGTACACTTTCCAGAGAGGAGGAGTTGGCTTTTTGGTTACTGTGGCAACAGAGTGCATTTGAGATTTTTTGATGAGTTTACCCCCTACCTGTGTTAGTAGGAAAAAAAGAGCCACTGAGCTGATCTTTATGATGATTCAAAACACTTTAGATGGATCCTATCACATGCTGTATAAGTTCCTGATTGATTGTGTAGAATTAAGTTATTGGGCAGAGAACCAGCTAATGGAAACACATTGATGAAATCATTTTTGAGGGGCATTAAATGGAACTTAAAATAAAGCTGAAATGGCTTTATGGATTTTTCACTCAAACTGTTTATGAACATTTATTGCCAGTAAATTATATTGTGTCAAAAGAAGGAATCAGTAGGTATGGCTTTAATAGAAACCTTTTTGAAATAATAAAATTGAGAATAATTTATTATCCAAGAATGGAAAGAGGATGGGATGGGGGAATTCACCCTGATGGATGGTTGTCCACTCTGCAACTTCTGGGAAAGTGAAAAATGGTGTGAAAATCGGAAACCTGATAGGACTTGGAAAGAAATGGTCTTTTTGAAAAGTATTAATATCTCATCTCATTGTATATGGGAATTGTTTTTAGAAGAAAGGTTATGGAGGATTTAGCAGGTGTTGTTTGAAGGTGTAAACATTGTATTTATTCATATCTCATAAAAAGATGAGCCAGTAGGAAGTGACTTAATCTGCTGAAAGAGACAGCCTAGAGTGGTGATCAAGGGCATCAGTTCTAGAGCTGAAATACTAGAGTTCAAATCCTGGATCCCCTCTTTGTTATTTGACCATAGGAAAATTCCTTGACTTCTCTGGGTCTCAGATTTCACAACCATAATAAGAGATATTAATAGTCCCTACCTCATAGAGTTATTCTGACGATCAAACAAAAACAAGTTTCAATAGTTTCCAGTTCATAGTAAGTACTTTTAAAATGTTATTTTTCTTAAGTCACAGAGGACATGGATAAGAGGAGGAAAGGATAGGGTTCATAAACATTTTAGTACTAGTAGTAGTATTTTATTAACTATTATCTGCTGATTGCTATGTGCCAGAGATCTCATTCAATCTCCCAAGATTCCTAGGAGATGAGGATACTATGAATATCCCTTCTTTTTCAGAAAAGGAAATTGAGCATCAGAGAGATTGGGTTGGGTTTCATGACCAAGGTCACTTAGCTAATGAGAGATTTTGATACCTTCCCTGGGAAGTCATATTCATAAGTCTGTCTTCCAATATGTATGGGACATATGGACCCCTGTGGCCAAAGTCCAGCAAAAGCAAAATCAAAGGGCATCTGGTTGGATGGTGGGAACCAAGGGAGCATGAGTGTCTTGCTTTTTACTTTCATCCTACATCCAGAGCCTGTCAGTCACCCACTTCCTCTACCTGTCAGAGCTCAGCCCCTCCGGTTTTTGCTGGCTTCCCATTTAGCAGATGCCACATTGGCCTGGCATTAAGAAAACAAGGCACTAGGGCACAGTGGCTAAAAGTGGGTTCTTTAGTTAGATACCTGGATATGAACCTCAGCTCTAGCACTCCCTGGCCATGTGACCATGAGCCCCACATATTTTTTGCCCTAATCTTCTTATCTATAGAATAAGCAGGTTCCTTGGTCTGGGGAAGAGACCACAAGCCTTTTGATCTCATTTTACTTTAAAGAGATATTTGTATTTAGCCCAAATAGCATCTCTTTATTAGCATACTCTTATTTTAGAGGTACAGTTAAAATGTGTTGGATTGTGATTTTGGACATTCATTAAAAATGTAATGTAATGCATGAGGAGTTTTATAACAATAAATTAGTACTCCCATTGAGGTGGCAGTACCAGTTGGAAATGAGTCCAATAGAAGCCTTGGGAACCTATAGTCGAATCTGGCTCTATTCTATATATGACCTTGCACCTGCCCTCACAGAGCTTAAGATCTAGTTGAAGAGAAGAGATGAAGGTCTGCAAGGTAAATAAAAATCCCAGGTAGTGTGTGCTCAGTGCCAAATGAGTGTTGTAGTCATTTTACAAGTACTTGCTGAGTGTCCACACTATGCTAGCCGGTGGGGATACAACAGAGAACAAGACATACTCCTAGCCAGGAGCACAGCAAATGCAATTGCAGATCAGAGAAAGCTGAGGACCCAAGCTCAAGTGTTCAAAGGAGACCATGTTCCTTCCACAGATATATAGTGAGCGCCTGTAATGTGCTGGATGACTTTATTATTTGCTTCAGAAGGGTGGCCGAGCTAAGGGCCACCAGCTGCAGTAGAGTAGCGTCTTCTTGAGCCTAGTACAGCCGGGTGTAAGAAGTAAAGTATCAGATGAGGTTTGGTCGTTGTATCTGACGAATAACGAAACAGGCTCAGCACAAAGTTTGGATGGATGAAGAAAATGGCCCAGGCTTTTGAGATATGTTTTACATAAAAAAATATCATTCCTCATTTTTGGATATGTAATTGGTATGAATAAATTTAATATATGTCCCACTATGTGAACCTACTTGGCATAGTCAAAAGTTGCAAACCAGATATTCTTTGGCTTCAAAGGCCTTGTAAAATAATGATAGGAGTGGGCATGAGAAACAGATCAGACACTAAGCTTCACAGCATTCTAGTAACAGTTCAGGTAATGAGGGTTGTCCATGGGCAGTACTAATCATCATATGGGTAAGTCAGACAATTATGGCTGATCTGAAAAGAGGTAATACTCTTTCTACTGCAGTTTTCACAGAATTCTCAGTAGAGGAAGGGGAGATTTGAGCCGGGACTAAAGAGTATAGGCAATGTAAATAAACAGAAACAACTGTCCTCGCTTTATTGAGATATATAATTGTTCCTTTTAATTATATTTCTAAAAATAGGGTTTGAATGGTGAAGAACTCAGCATCTCTAAGAATGTCAGAGGGAAGTCCCTGTTTACTGCTGTCAGGACATAAGGGAGTTGTTCAATAACAGATCGGAGATGGTACTGAGAGGTAGCTGAGGGTGCTCTTGGGTTTCACACAGCCTAGAGCCACATCTCAATGTGTCACTTATTGTCCTGTGTCTTCTGCAGGCCTGTCATCCACTAGGCAGCCTCCATAGGTGCCCCTCATAGGATCACACAAATGTTGGAGATATGGAAGCTATACTCTGCAAAACCAAATTTAACACATGTGTAACAAAAGCTATATTATAGTCTATAATCCAATCCATTTTTATTCAGTTGTTGTATTAGGGTTCTCCAGAGAAATAGAACCAATAGGATCTATATACAGGAAAAGACTTTTTATAAGAATTTGGCTCAATTATATTGGCCATCATAGAGGCCAAGAAGTCCCATGATCCGCTGCCTGTATGACGGAGACCTGGGAACGCTGATGGTATAACTCAGTCTGAGTCTGAAGGCCTGAGAACTAGGGGAGCAATGGTGTAGACTCTAGGCCAGGTCTGAAGTCCTGAGAAGCAAGAGCACTGAGGGCAGGAGAAGATGGATGTCCCAGATCAACAATCAGGCAAGAAGGGCCTAATTCATCCTTCCTCCCCCTTTTGTTCTATTCAGGCCCTCAGTGGATTGGATGGTGCCCACCCACGTTGGGGAGGGCAAAATGCTTTGCCGAGACCACAATTTAAATGCCAATCTCTTCTGGAAACACCCTCACAGACACACCCAGAAATAATGTTCAGCCAAATGTCTGGGGACCCTGTGATCCAGACAAGTTGCCACATAAAATTAACCATCACAGTTATAAGGAATATTATAAAGTTGAAATCACAAGAGCAAAATAAATAATATATGCATAATACAACAATGAACATTCCTATGAAACTTCCATCAGAAAAGTTGTATTGAACGGGTACTATGGGTACTCTTTGATATATTTGAAATGATATAGTTTGGAGTCTTGAAAAGTGAAAATGGATATGAACAGAGAAAGATCTTAAATGTCCCCACACTAACTGTCTCTATGCCTACTACACCTGTCCATTTTATGGTGTGTTGCAGGGAATAAATGAACTAGTACATATGAAATACAAAAAAGATGGGGTCTAGCATGTAGTAGTCACTCAAAATGTTAGCTAAGAATAGCAGTTATTGTTCACCAGGACATTTTTTAATGACTATATCCAATGTTAAGGCATTATTTTCTGATTTTACTTGCAATAGTCTGTTACTCATATCAAAAGATTAAATATTTCTATAGTTGCTACAAAAGTAAAGAAATCAATTCATTTTCCTAGACTCATCAGTATGCCACGATAAATCTGGATTTGGAATAACAGTGATTAATGGCAGATTTCCAGACATTATAACAATGCAAGAGGATTCTAGAAAATCACACATGAATGCAGAATACTATTCTACCCCTTCTTACAGCATCCAAGAATTACGCCAAATGTAGAAAAATGAACACCTTTTCCTCAAAGTACAGGATAAGTTTAATTGAAAAACTAATATCCAGGACAGTTATCTGTGATAAACTGAGGCTTAAATGATTTGAAAACACTTTGGGAGCGGACAAATCAGATAATCACAATCTTTATGGCTGGAAAGGTTCAGCTGGTGTTGACAAGTTATAAATATAAAAGCTTATAGAAAATTCAAGAGCTCAATGTCTAGATTGGGTAGGGGATCAATATTAATACTCCAAGTGTAAAGTGGTGAACTTCAGATGATCTCTCATAATGCTGTGTTTTGTTTAACTTTTCAAGGCAATCGTATAGAACTTTATTTACTGAAACACTTTTGCTTAATTGTTGTTAGGCGAATACCTTACAGTCCTACAGTGTTCTCTACCATCTAACCCACCTCTTAGATGCTGTATGTGTCCCGTGATTTGTGCCCTGCCCTGCAATAAGAGGGCTTCAGCTGCTGTTTTTCAAAACATTTCCAGTTGGGTGACTATTAATAGTTCATGAGAGACAAGAGTCAGACCGTGCCATTTCTAGGCATCCTTTTCTGAAGCCAATGTGGAATTTGCCTCCTGGCTTCACTCTGATCTCAGCAAGAACACTTTGAAAAAGAAGTTCTTTGCTTTTTCAAAGGCTGTTTGCATGAGTTGATTCAATGCTCTCCTGCCTCGGAGCCCTGGAGCCTGTGGCAAAAGATGTGTGTATTGGGTTGTGTAAAGGATTCCTTGCATTTAGTTCCACTCGTTGTGCTGATTGTGCCCCCAGGTGACACATCCAATGTCTCCAACCTCTGTTTGCTTTTTCCTTTTGTTTACAGGAGCAGAGGGCACTGTATTCCCAAAATCTATAGAGACACCTAATGTCAGGGCGGACCCCTTCAAGGAACTAAGGTAAACTTCTGACTCTGGTTTGCATTGATTAGCGGCTCTTTCCTTTCTCTGTGCAACTGGCCAATGATCCATTTTGAATACCTATTATGTAACCTTGTCACAACATGAATATATAAACTGGGAGAGGTTAGAAAGGACATGAAGATAAGCTACAACCAAGAGAAAATTTTCTCTGAGGACTTAAAATTGAGGGTTTGGAGGAAGAAGTTGCCAGCCTTGTAACTGTGAGATTTAGGATTCATTCATTTGCAATGTTTATTTCCTGCTGTATTTTGTGGTACTGAAAACCTATCCAGTCAGAGAACTAGTCAGTAATTGGTGCTGATCAGCCCAAAGAAAGTGGTGTCTGCTGAACTCTAAATACAATACAGATTTTTTTTTTCTGCGTAACAAGCTCTCTATTATCTGGAATGATACAGTGCCAAAATTACCTTCTGTGGGTCTTCTATGTGGTGGTGTTAATCCAAATATCCATAAGTGTGCTGTCCTTAGCAGAAAAGGACTCTGAAATGCTGTGTGCTTACCATCAACAGCTATGGAAAATAAAAAAGAACAATAGACAAACAGAGAGACAGAGATAGAGATATGGCCTAAAAACTATTCCTGCCACCAAATGACCATCCCCAGTCCCCAAAAATAAACACATAAAAGATGGTATAATGATACAAATATAACTTTAGTTTTTACTGTATACTTATAGCTATGAATAATTAAGTGAATACTGGCTTTCTTCATTTATTTTAGTTCTTTTAACTAAAACCAATGATAAATCATCATTAATGGCATTGAATAACTCTTCATAGAGTCATCAACCATATGCAGATATGTCTGTATTACACAAGTCATATCTCCCCTTTCACAATGCAGCCCCAAGATCTATGTTTTGCTAAAACAACAGCCCTGTTGGAGCTTATGTTTCCCTAAGCAGAAACGCATTCCCAGTAAGTGGAGAATATATCACCTCATTACAGAAACCATAGCATTCTTGCAAAGCCTGTAAGTCTTTATGAATATAGAGAAATAAATTGGCCCAACAGAAGAGGATAATTGGTGGGGAGTGAGAGCTTTTTCTTAGCAAAATCCCATATACCATAGGCTGTTTTTTTTTTAGGATATACCATGCTGCAAGGTTTTACATTTTACTAGCATAACTGTTTTCATCAGGGCTTCCAGATGCCAGAAAGTGCCTGACTCTCTGTTAACTAGATCCTATGTTTCATATTAGGTACTAAAGCTGGAATTTTTTAAGCAGATCCGCCCAAGGAATCCTGTATTTTAGGACTCTGAGAGAGCTCATTCTCTGAGATTGCAAAGAATCCTCATGTCGGTGATGTAAGAGCTCTTTGGAGACAAGCTAATGGGTGCCCTGGTCCCCTTTGTGTCCACAGTCCTCCTTAGGAGAAGGGTTTTTGTACAGAACTAGTCAGTAATTAGTGCTGATCAGCCCAAAGGTAAGTGCTGTCTAAAAGAGGCTGAACTCTAAATATAACATGGACTTTTTTCTATGGAACAAGCTCTCCATTATTTTCAAGACTTGGAAAATATAAGAGCAAAGGATTTAGACTAACTTTGCTTTGTACAGAAAAATAAATCTTCTATAGTTAGAAACAAACCCAATCCACACCAAACAAGCAAAAAAACAACTTTCCAGGCGTCAGCCCACTTTAGAGATCCATATCCTGATGAACATAGAGCAAAGTGTTTTCTCTTATAGTGCAGTAGACACACTTATAGTCATCTGTACACAACCTATGGGAAACCCTGGAACTTGCCTTAAAAAAAAATTAAACCTCCAAAATTCACAAGTAAATCTAAATCTAGTGCAACGAAATAAAGACTTCAGTTCGTTGCTGCATTTTCATTGGTTATTCTAAAATTATAGGCATATTCCACCGAGGCTAGAAATAAATTTTCTTATAGGAAGCATAAGAAGATTTGAAAATGTAATTCTAAGACTGGTCTTTTGTTTGTCTCTCTTCAAATTGTTTCGATGCTTGATAGCCTGAACTGAATCAGGAGCCTAGAATGTGATAATTGAGCCACTTCATCCTTCTGGAATTTTTTTTTTTTTTTTTTTTTGGATGGCACTTTGTGGGAGAATCTCTGACCAACTGAGAAAATAATCAAATGTGGTTGATAGATTAGCCCAGACCAGTGCGTTTGTGAATGTTTCACAATTGTCATTTAATGGTGCCACATTTTACTCTGCGCTATTGATTGCTATTGACCTTGGATATTGAGCAAATAGATAATGAACTTGGTGACTAAGTCTTCTGGCCTCTGGCTTTACAGTTGGACTGGTTTTTAATGATCCAGCACATTCATGCTGATGTGTCCTCCAGTCTTAGGTAGAGCCCTGGACATGTATCAGCAGGTAGCGCTGAGTGAACTGTTCAGGTGAAGCAGAGGTGGTCCACCCCTCAGTGGCAGCGCAATAGAGGGGAAAGAACACTGAGCCAGAAGTCAGGTAACTACTGCACACCCACTATGTGGCCTTGAGCTAATCCTAGAGCCCGGCTGTCTGTAAAAAGCCAGGTCACTTCTACTTGCAAACGACTAATCCCTTTGTATTATTTTACTTTTTATCTTAAAATAATTTTAGATTTAAAGAACAATTGCAAAATTCATACAAATTATTCCCATGTACCCTTCACCTGGTATTCCCTACTATTACATATCCATGATATATTTATCAAAGCTATGAAATTAACATTGTAGTCCTATAATATCTTATTTTACACAAGATTTGTTTAAAAGGATGCAATCACCTGAATGTCTTATACATTAAAAATTATCTAAAAAGGAGTTTAATGGAAAAGTTATTTGTTGAGATGTGAATCAACGGATCTTTAAAACTCCTACTGCAGTTAGGTTGGAATGTTTTTGAGGGTTTGTTTATTTTTTTAAATAATATTCTATAACCAGATTTTCTTGGTCTTACTTGTCAATGGGAAACAAACTGAGTTAAAAGACCACAGCTTATTTATACATAGGCTGTCTTCTAAACTAAACAAGCAAAACTTAAATACCCTTCCATGTCCCTCACCTACCCAGTCAATCAAACATGAGAAGATAGCATCTATTTTAGAGACCTTCTCTGTTGAGATAACTTTTGTTTCCTCCAACCTCTATTTTGCTGTTCGTTTGTTCTCTTATGTTTTTGTTTGCTTGTTTGTTAATGAGAAGCAGATTTTAGGCCTCTGGCATTTCTTCCTGGAAGATTTCAACTCTCACCTAAAGGCGTGGTAGCTTTCTCTCTGCTAGAGTTTTGGTTCACTGCTTTTCCTTTCAGAGTTACTATGGTTCCTATATTGACAGTGTTTGCTTAAGATGTTTGTAAATAATCCAGGGTTGAGTTGAAAAATCACAAAAGAGGGTTGCTTCTCTCCACACAAATAATGAGTGTCAGCAAGGTCTGCGCACAACATCCAATTCAGGTGGTGTCTGTTGACTTTGCCCCTGCAGGGCAATTCTGAAATAATGGCGCATGGCTCTAGACTCAAGACTCTACTTAAAAATATACGAGGCACTATTCCAATCCCTTGAAATAAGACTGACTTTAAATAGAGACTGAATTTTAATAAGTTCACTATCTTAAAATGTGAATATATTTTCACTTGTTCACTTTTTTTTTCTGGAGTCTATATATAAAGACAAATGAAAAATCCCTGATCTCAGGCTGTGCATGATCTAAGACAGGAAATAGACCATTCAGTTTTGTATATGTATTTTCTGTAAGAACAGAGGCTACCTTTGAATGCCTACCTTATGCTAAGGTTTCTTTTCAACTATGAAGTTTTCTTGTAGGATTCTGATCCTAGGAGAACAGGATATAGACTGTGAAATCCTATTTCTCAGACATGCCATGGCAAATGTAAAAAAAGGGAGAAGGTTATATAGACCACTGTGTACATAGAGCCGATGCTGTTCCCCTGCTTATCACTAAAAGCTTGGAAGGAACCACAAAAAAGCAAGAAGCCCGAAGGTCTTTATAAAAGAATTTCTCATCAGCTAATGTGCTGATGTGCTCTTACTCTATATACAATTATGACAAGGTGGTGACCTGATTTTCCATTTCATCACAGATCAGGAACTGTTTACCAAGTACTTTTTGATACTTATTGGGAGTCAAGGCATGTGCTAAATACTTGGAATGTAGAGATAAGTGAGTACTCAATAATTTATAGTCACAGAGAATAACACAGAAATGTAACCCAAACTCCAAGGTGATGTGATAAGTGCTAGGATAAATAGATACATGAGCCAAGTCCAAGGAAGCACAGAGAATGTCAAAATCTACCTAAGAGTGTTAGGTAAGGCTGCCCACAGGAAGTGACATTGTAGTTGCAAGAAGAAAGGAAAGATAAAACCCAATAAGAAGGCTTCAGAATTCAAAACATGGTTTTCTAGGGCCATTTAATGTAGGGGCAAAGAGGTCAACCTATTTCTGTAGCTCCCGAGAATGTTACTGTGTTATTTACAAATATGAGGGTTTGTAATTTCCTTATGACAATTGTGTTCTTTAATAAATTATGTGAAGGCAATTTAAAATATGTCACAAAGACTTTAAAGATTGTGACAGGTTTCAAAAATTAGTACACAAAATGATTCAGGGCTGAAATCAAACTGATATCAAACCCATTCCACAGTCCCAAATACAAAAGGCATTTCTTTGTTACTGTTTACTTTTCTTCCTAATATTACTAAAGTTTTAATGATAAAGCTGAAAAATTCTAAGACAAATCTATTAATCCCAATATGTACTTGAATATTCTGTAGGATTTTTTTATTTAATGGACAGGTACTAAATCTGAACTCCTTTGGGAATTCATGAGATTTAAAGTCTGTGTATATCATAGGGAAACAAGGATTAGACAAGGCTCCCACAAGTTGACAAAAATGAATTTATTTCTTTTTTAAACTTTACGTTGAAGTGTCTAAGCCAACTAAATATTTATTGGCTCTCAGTGATTTATAAATTTCAACTACCAGAACAGTCTGTCAAAGCTTCAGGGTTCAATTAATTAGAGGCTTGGTAATACTCCTCCCCTCTTTTGTCCTCCCCAAAAGTCAATACCAAAATTACTGGATTGACAGTCTGATTTAAAAGAAAGTTTTATGTATATATGTGTGTGTGTATATATATATACATGTGTGTGTGTGTGTGTGTGTGTGTATACACACACACACAGACATATGTGTAAAGAGAGAGACAGAGAGAGAAAAGTGGGAGGAAGAAGAGGAGGGAGCAGAGAGGGAGAGAAGTTGTATATTGAGCTTCGTAACTAGGGGTACATGGTATATGGGGCAATATCATGGTGGAAGAATCTTTAAATTTTCTCCTTTTTAAAAATGTTGCAGACATGTTTTGTAAGTTTCTATTTTCTCTTCCCTTCCTCCCCCCCCCCACTCCGTAGACTTAGACTAAGTTTTTTAGTTTTGTTTTGTGTGTATGGAATTCAGAATTATTTCATCATATATCACAAATATTGAAGTGATTCAAAGGAGACATGAAAAAATATAGTAGGTCAAATAATAGCACAGTTACTCAAGGGTCTAACAATATAGAAGAATTGTGAAGCAATGTCCATGTTGGTCAAGAGCCTGTGCTTTGAAGGTGTCTTGCACTGGGTTTGAATTTTGCCTCAACACCTCTCTGTTTTGTGAACTTGAGCAAGTCTCGTAAGCTCTCCTAGCTTCAGTGCCTAGAATATAGGAAAAGCTCAGTGCACATTACTTCAGTAAATGTTAGCTATTGGGAGGAGGGGCAAGCAGTTCTCTCTCGTGGGACTCAAGAACTCAGATGAGAGTTCCCAGAATTTTAAATTTCATCAACCAGTAGAAAGTTCCACTAAAACATGGTGACCAGTGATTCTTTTTCAATTAGGGACAAAGACAAAAGAAACTATTGTGTACTTACATCTACTATTAGCAACATTTTATATAAAAGAAAGGATATTTCAACTAACAGAGTAGAGAAGACATAACCTGAGAAGAATAAAGGACAGTCCCATAAATTGAATACATTTAACTGTATTGCCTCCATTTTCTCACTTTGCCAAAGATGCTAGTGACTGCATCACAACTCTTGTCTTCAAACGTTCTGTAATGCCTGCCCAGAAAAAAATGAAGATCTGAAAGCCACAGGCTAGGGCTTAATGAGGTCCATTTGATTTTAAGGTTGTCCTATTTGAAATCCCAAAACTAACGCATCTTGCCCCTCTTTCAACACCAGTCAATCCGTGTATATATATCCCCTTTCTCCCTCTCTTTGTCTTCCTTCTATATTCCAACATGCTATCATTCTTCCCTTTTTTTCCTATTAATATTAGTGCTATAGTTTGACTTTATCTACATATTTCCTCTTCCTCTCTTATCCTCAACCTTTTCTAGGTGTCCTTTTCACCATCATTCTCTTAGTATATAGAAGGAGAAACAAAAGGGGTAAAGGAAAAGTGAAGCTTCAATGTGTGAGGTATTTCCATCTTTCCTTTTGCCTTATTTATCAAAAGCTCTTATTTTACATATGCGATAGAGATTATATTTTAAAGCTATTAAACCTATGTGTTTTTTATTCATCGCCTCTCTACATTAAAATTCTTCCATTAGAGGCAAGGGAAGGATAGATGGCTGATAACACCATGGGGGAAAATGCGGCTAGGGCATATGGGAAGTCCCATTCAGACAGGAAGAAGAAGTTGAAAACCATCTCTTCTGGCCTCTGGTGAATTGTGGGAAGAAGATAGGAAATATAGGGAAAGCAGGTGGTGAAATATATGTCCTGATGACCTTTCTTCTCTGAGTCATGGAGGGAAGAAACCAATTATATTTGTTTTAAGGAAAGTCAAAAGCATAGGGTCACTGTGCATTCTCATTTGGGACTGTAGGAGGAAGCCAGCTTGTAGGGTGGTCTCATAACCCCTGGACTCTCATGTGGTTAGAGAGGATGAGAGAACCTGGCTCAGCACTCTTGAATCTCCTTCAATTCCTGAAGGGATGGTGGGAGAAGGCAGGTTTTGTAGACGTGTCCACATGGTGTTATGCTGAGGAATGCAGATGGATAACTGGTGGTGCAGGCAGGCTGGCTCCTGGGGAGCTTCCTTGCAGTGGGCCTGAGGGCTCCAAAGCAGACAGTCCAGTTTGGGGGTGGGGTGGAAAACATGCCCAGACTTCAAGGTCCACCAACACCATTTGGACCTGACTCAGTGGAGTGCTCAGTGAACACAGAGAGAAGTAACCAGAATTCACTCACTGAGGACTTGAGCGTGGGCTGCTAGCCTGATGCCAATCAAAACAACATCTCCTGGAATCTGAACTTTCTTTGTTCCTGTCACCAAGAGGTCACCTTACCCCCCCCCATATCCATAATGATATTCTAAAGAGGGAGAGGAAAATTGAAAGGCTAGTTATTTAACCTAGTGAGAAAGTTGAAACTTTTTGATCACAGAGAGTATGCTGGCATAGATTAAATTTAATTTTTCCCAACAATCCATATGGATAAGTTTGAAAGAAAAATTAAGTCAGGTAAGAACAATAAAGAAATGCCATTTGCTTTCATGAGTGAGCATGGTTTGTAAATCAGCCAGCTTGCAATATGTGATATTATGTCAGTCACAGTATCTTATGTGACTTTGCCAAGATTCAAGGGCCTTGAGTCTTCCCCTCTGTGTCTTGGAAGGACCACTGGGTATGATCAAAAGGAAGAAAATGCTTTCAGAATCTATCATTGGGCTCTTGCTATTTGTGATGTTCCTTTATCTCGAAGGCTTGAATCAGCATTGATTGGAACTGTAGTCCAGGTCAGATGCTCTAAACATACTCCCCAAAAATGGTTCTGTATTTTCAATTTTTTAAACCAACAAGATACGGGGGGATGTGCCTTACATTTCACAGGCCTCTCTCAAAATCATTACTAGACTATCTATGAAAGCTCGAGCCATCAGCCACGCACAGTGAGACACCTGATAGTCCCTTAATGGCTGGCCCATTTTCATCTGAATTTGAAAGAGGCAACGCAACACATCATTATCATTATCTAAGACAAGTGGCTTTTACTTAAAAATTGAAATTATATCCTTTAGATTAATTTTTTTAACATAAGCGTTTAAAATGTGAAAGAAAAAGTCATTCAAGAGATAAAACCATTCTGGGGAGTGTATAAAATTGTATTTTTATCCGTGTTGTCAGGGCAGATACAACATCATAAAATAAGTGCTCACCTCTCAGCCTTTTAGAGCAGAAGGGGCATGTGTGTCTCTTTGCCGAAATTCCTGAGTTGGGGCTACCTTCTGCCTCAAAACAGAGCACTGTGACTTTATTATTGTTTTTATCTTGATTAAAATGTCAGCAGCTGCCATTTATTATGTAAAGTGTGTGGGATAGATTGTTCTTTTATTCTTGAAAAACACACAATTGCTTTTGAATCTCCCTTTTTTCTCCTTGGTAGGACGGCCCTGCTGGGTGTATAGACAGAAAATCATGCAGAATTACACACTTCATGATCCTGGCTCCAAGCCAGCCTTGTTTTATTCCAATTATAACCTTTTCAAAACAAAGAGTAATGGGAGTTGAGAGGAACGAGCTGACGACAGTTTTTACCTGAAATAAGTTGAGAACTAGAAGTGAATTAAAAAAAAATTCGGCCAATGAATGTCATTTTTTACTTGATCCAGAACTTTCCATGGTTTGTTAGAATGTAATATAAATGAGAGTGAGACCATCAGATCTCAGAAAGAACTAAATAAACTTGCCTGATTTCCTGGCCATAGACTACGTGCCCAGTTGGGCCAAGTGTCATTCCCTTGTTTGCCATTCTTGGTTGACTCACTGTCTTGAAGATAAAATTTCAAAACCAAAGCACTCACAGGCAACCTTCAAGGGGTTGATCTGGCCCTGGTGATGGCCTGGGCCTCTCATCTCCAACTACCCTTTCCCCTTCTTCCAACATTTTCTTATTTTTGTTTCTCCCTCTGCTCTCCTCCTCTCTGTTTTCCATTCCTTCCATTAAACTTTTAATTCCTGCTGTCATATTTCAGTTACCAAAAGTTTTTTATTCTGTAGTGGTTCCCTTCTCTAGCATCCTGTATTAATCCATCGATGTGCTATCTTCTCTTTACTTTTTGATTATATTAATGATAGTTTCAAGTTTCTACTCTTCACTTTTTTTTTAAATTCAGGTCTCTGGCTTTTTGGTTGAGACTTTTTGAAATGGTTGGCGATTTGTGGATGTCTATTCATTTTTAAGAGTGAAGCATTAAGAGTCTGTTGGAAAGTTTTATGTGCATGAATGGAGCTTGTTGGGTGGTGGGCTTTGAGGTAGGGTGATCAGGCTGGGATTTTTAGGTGGGTGACCCCAATGTCAGAATCTGTAGGCCTTTTCTCTTAGGCTGGTCAATTTTCCCAGAGAGGAGTCCTAATCCCCTGCTTGGGATGAATCTTTTGGTCAGTATGCTCAGGTGGAGCCTGGGAGGTCTTACTCTTCAATATGTGGGTTTTCACTTAATTCCCTGTTTTCAGTGTAGCACTGCTGCCCTCAGCTGTCCTCGTGTCACAGAGCTCAGAATGCAGGTCTTTCATAGTGAGTGTCTTAGTCTATGTGGGCTGCTATCGACTAGGTGGCTTATAAACAACCAAAATTTATTTCTCACAGTTCTGGAGGCTGGGAAGTCCAAGATCAAGGTGTCGGTAGATTCAGTGTCTGGTGTGAGTTTCCTGTTTCATAGATGGTCATCTTCTCACTGTGTCCTCACACAGCAGAAGGGGCAAGGGAGCTCTCTGGAGTCTCTTTTATAAGGGCACTAACCTCATTCATGAGAACTCCACATTCAGACCTAATCACATCCCAAAGGCCCCACTTCTTATTACCATCACATTGGTGATTAGAATTTCAACATGTGAATTTGGGGGGACACAAACATTTAGTCCATAACAGTGAGGGTGGCCTGGTCACCTGGGTCTATACAGTGGAGACACAGTCTAGGGCTCTCACAGTTTCCCATGGAGACCCCAACCAGTCTTCCTGATTGCAGCCCCACCAGACTCTCCCAACCACAGAGGTGCCTGGTAGCTCCCGTTTCTTCACCTGGTCAGGATTCTGCATCTCGAAGTAGGTTTTGGCTTAGTCTTCACCAAACCCACAGGCTCTTAGCTTCCAGTTTTCTGTCATCTGCTAATGAAGTTACTATTTGTTGTTTTCTTTTCAACTTCCAAAACTTTGTCAACATCTTTCTTCTACTTTTGCTGCTGCTCTTTTTCTTTACCTTTGTGGGTTTGTGCCCCTTTTGGTCCATTTACAGTGGCTGCATTAGCATTTCAGGAAGGAGTAGAGGTAGACGTGTGTGTTGAGTTTAATCAGAAGTCCTCTCTCCTCAATCTGTAGGCTTCAACCATTTTACCTTTTCTTTGTTTCCTCTAGAGTGTTGTAGAAGCTTCACTTAGAGCCTTGCTATTTATTCCCTTTTCTTGAAACATTCTTCTCTACTCTTTATGGATAATCCTGTTCATTTTTCAGCTCTCAGCTTAAACTTCATTTCCTAAGGAAATCCTTTTTGATGCACCCCAGGCTCATTATGGTCTACCTGTTACAAACACACATAATCCCCATACTCCTTCATTTTGGGATTCACTTGCTGAAATGTCTTCCACATTTGCCATTGCTCACAGTTACATGTATTATTACAAATTCATTTCCCCTGTGCTCAGCCAGCAAAAAGAAGAGTAACTGCCTCCTTCACATTTGCTTGTAAAGGAGAGCCATTAAAGTCTCCTGAAGCCTCTTATTTTGTCCAAGCATTGACTTATCCCACGCCTTTCTTTCTTCTATCGGTACTACATCATTTCCAAAATAGATTAATCCATTCCTCTCTTTTAAATTTTCAAAACTTTATATTTCTTTTTCATCCATGGGTTATGCAGTAGTCACAGTCCAGCAGAACTGTGCTTAAGTTGAAGCTTCTAGCCTACTGAATCTATTCATTTTCTCAGCCATGGTTATCAAAATTCATAGAGGAATGCCAAGTCCCCGTTCACACTGTTATACATTTCATCATTGCTTCCTATTCATAAAGGAAGATGAGTTTCCAGTTCTTTGGATTTTTTTCAAAAATACAACCTGACTCATTAATGATAATTTTCCTTACCTGGCATCTGAGCTCAGGCACACTCATTCTGAAATAACAAAGCACAGAGGAATTTGACTCCTTTGACAATCAAAGCTCCATACCCCTAACCTTGAATAGAAAATGGATGCTAATAAATTCAGGGTCTTAAAAATGTGAATTATAGTCATTTCACACTTCGTGGCAGCTTCATGCTGAAGAAATAGCTTAAAACTTAATTACGATGCTTGTCCCTTCATTAAGTGCAGATGACATTCCTCAGATAGATTTTTATAATGACATCTGAGGAAAGGAGTTGAGAAACTTATTAGTTATTCATGATGGAGAATATTGACTGTGTACTGATTAAAGGAAAGTGTTGACACCCTTCTTAACATGATGCATCTGTCTATTAGTTTATGGTTCTCCCTGTGGTCCTCATGGAAAGCTCTTTGGGAAATGAAGAAAATGCCCTTCAGCCTTCAAATGCAGATGTATATAGAAAATGTGCATGATGAGTGGTATTAAAATGCAGAGCAGGAGGCATTGGGCTTCTGATGATCTGCCCCTGCAAATAACTGGGCTGTGCTTTGAGGACCATTCCTGAGGCACGCAACCCTGATAGATTGGACATGTCCCACTCTCAGCCCTTGAGGAGCTATTACAATACTTCGAGTACTTCAGCGGCTTATTCTAAAGCTAGAAGTCAGTTCTTAGTGAATGATATATGAAGAGTTTTGCCTCCTGTCACATAATAATCCCATAGCTTGAGCCATGCAGTGACTAAGTGAACAGGTAAAGGCATAATCCCCCTCTTTGTGCATGGTGTGATGTTATTCCAAAAAGAGAGTGTTACTCTTTTTTCTAATGACCTAGAATGGCTAAGTGAGGGCGGCAGAACCAAAAGTGAAATAGTTTAATAAAAGAAAGTAGTTTCTAATTGTCTGAAGTTGTAAATGATCTCCCTTGACAGTTCTGAGCTTCCATCACTGAGAGACTCAAGGTCAGTGGGACTATCATATCAGGACTATTACAGAGGTGTGTCAAACATCTGAAGGATGGAAGATTTTAACTAAATGACCTTTCCCATCTGCTCTAATATGAAGATGCTGGGACTCAGCTTCAAAGGACTGTTCACGGATGTGATTGTACCAGAGACCTCGAATTACATTTAAATTCCTTTAAAAAGCCCTATTCATTGCGTAGTTGAAGGACAGAATCTGTGACCAGCATTCAATGATTCCTTTTTATTTTTACTTCTACGATGGGAGAACAATTCAAGTTCTCGTAGTGTTTTGTAAATTTTAAAGCATTTTCACAAAGACTCCCTCGAGCAGGACAGGAGGGATTGACTTCATTCCCATTGTACAGATGAGGAGACTGAGGGGTTAATAGGCACCACCTCTCCGTTTGGCGTAATGAAAAAGCCCTATCCGTTCTCAGACCTCAGTAAGATTTTGAGGTTTTAGTCTGTGGGGGAGAATCTCTGACACCGGCGGCAACAGGAGGTAGAGGTTAAGAGCAGAGCTCTCGAGCCAGACTGCTGTACCCTGGATCCTGGTTTCACCACCTGCTAGAGTGTGATTCTGGGGGAGGTTTTAAAACCTCTTTCTGTCCCGGTCCCCTCATTTGTGAACAGCTCCAACCTCAGAAGGACTTGTGAGGACTAAATGGCATGCGTTTTATGAACTACATCAAACATTACCTAGAACTTAGTGCTTAAATGTTAGTTTCGGGGGCTTTGTTGTTGAAGCAACAGATTATTACTCATTCTTGATTATGGTCAAAGAATCTGTCCCAGTGATGGGGTAGTTTTGCTATATCATATGCCTCATAGATAATGGTCAGCAACAAGTTAATAGCCTGTTTTGTATAAGTCAGTATCATCAAGACAATAATAAAACAAGCGTGAGTGGACTAATTTGCCCAATATTAAAAGTGAACTTTAACCCAGCTTTTGAAATTTTCTTACAGCAAAGGCATTTGCCACCTATGTTAAGGCACGAGAGAGGCAAACCTTGTCCTAAAGAGAAAAACTGAGACTTCAGCACCATCCAGACAAGACAAAGCGATAGTCATTGTGGTTATGAATGAAACATCAGTGTTTTAAGGACTCCTACCACAAAGAGCTTTTGAACTTTTTCTAAATTTAATTGCAGTATGGTGAGGGATGGGGGTGGAAATGTCATTTAAAAAGCGAAAGGAATAGCATTTAAGTAGCAAAATGTTTTAACCTCCACTAACTCGAACACTATAGTGACCAAAATACTTTCCCTCCTGGCTCCTTGGCCATTCACAGGAGGGAGACAGAGGCTTAGATCAGTTTCCCTGAAGTGCCAGACCCAGCAGAAAACCCCAGAAACAAGAAGCCTTGTCTGGATACCTTTTATCCTGGTTGCCGACTGCTGCCGGGAATCAATGGCTCTCGGAACCTTAGCGGGAAAATGAAATTACACATTAAACTCTAATGAGGTTTGTCGGGGTTTTTATTTTTTAAATTTTTCACATGGATTCCTTTGTATCATCCTAGAGATTGCCCATTTATTTTTACATGTGTTCATAAAGTTTTGATCTTCCATTAAAGTGCACCCTTCTGAGTTATGTTGTTTTCTTCCCCCTAAAGACTATAGTGGGTACCTATTTTTCCAGTGGCTTGAATGGATTTTTATCTCATAACCAGAGATTGCCTTCATTGGACTCTTGCTTCCTATCTGCATCCTATTGCTGGGCCAGATTAACCTGCAAGATATACTGGCTGCTGTGGTTTTTCTGGTAGAATTAATTCTCTTTGGTAATAACAGTTACTTAGACACCCCTATAGCCATCAAAAGCAAACCCCAGCAGTATTTTTCAAAGGGCTGGTGTCACTTGATCAGACACTGCTAATGAGGTCTAGTGGGTGAACAGCACACAGGTCAGAATGCTGTTTCTATGGGTTCTCTGGGCAACACTTAAAATAGGATTGAGGTGTTTCAGCCTGGGACCTAGAGGCAAGCTAAGTAATGCTAACCCTTTGGTTCACCAAATCTCCCACGTTCTAACCAAAAAACTTGATAAGATCTGGGGAAACCGCCTATAGAGTAGGATAATGCAAAGCAGCCTTGGAGTGCCATTTCACAAGTTGAACCCATCCAGAAGTCTTTGAGATGAAATTTGCTGCCAGAATCTGTACATTCAGCTGACTAGGGTTCTAGCTGGACCTACTATGCTAGACACATAAATATAACCCAAATGAATCTGTTCCTTCCACAAATATTTGAATGCCTGCTCTGTGTCTGACATGTGTGCTAGGGATACAATGATGAACGAGACAGATGTTGCCCTTGCCCTCCTGGCATTTATCTTTTAGCAGGGGGGGGCTTTGGCTACTCAGCTAAAGTGATTAGCATTTGTGGAGCACATTCCTATGCCTAGTACCAGCTAGTTCCTTTGTGTGTCTTACCTCATTTAATTCTGGCATCAGAAGTTCTCCTGGGAGAAAGCCTTCTCATCATTCCCATTTTACAGATGAGGAACCAGACACTTGTAGAGCTTCAGGGACTTGTGCAAAGATGATGAAGGGGCCAGGAAAAAAAAAAAACAAAAACCCTCACTTTGCCTGACTTAACCTATATTCTTCCTGCCAAAACATACTGCCACGCAAAAGGACTCTGCTCTCAATTTCTCATGCCTTCCATTGCATTTATTTGGAAAGGCTTTCCGACTTTCTGGTCAGGAAAAGTAACTTGAGGACATAGCCAGAAAAGCCCAAAGTTCAGCTGTCTGGCCATTGCCTCACTGATAGTTTGCCACAAGGGAAATGTGTTACTACAAGCACAACCACACCATGGGAAAAATGCAGGACAACGCAGATCAACAAAATTTACCCTCAGTCACAGACTACTAACCCTTGGGCGATTGGTTAGAGCTCACCAGAGAGAGTGAAACACCGGTCTTCATGGCCTTTTGTATCGTGTAATTGTTATTCATTTGTTCGCTTGTTTGTTGTTTGTCTCCCTTACTGGGTTATAAACTCTAAGCCAGTGATTCTCAACCTTTGCTTCATATTAGAACCACCTGAAGAGTTCATAAATAATCCTGATTCCTAGTCCCCATCCTGGAACAATTAAACCAGCATCTCTAGAAGTGACACCTAGAGGTTGCTATTGTTAAGAGCATGCCTGGTGATTCCAGGGTATAGCCGAGGTTGAAAACTGGGTTTTAAGAGGACAGGTACTGTGACACATGCCCTTATCACACCACAAATGTTAAGTACTGTAAACTCTGAAACAGTGCCTAGCACATTAGTGGGCTCAGCAAATGTTTGTTGAGTAATGGGTGGGTGGAGAGTTGGAAGGATGGGTGAATGAGTGAGTGAATGAATGAAGAAACCAATGATTATAACATTTACTAGAGTTAAGTTCTTAGAATATCTATTATTAGATAATTGTTTACAGTTGACCGTATAATAGTTCAGATTCTATATACTGCTGTGCCAAAAAAAACCCAAAATCATCAGAGGTTTTAGATAAGTGTATGAAAAAGTAAACAGCGAACTGCAGTGTGCTTACGTCATCTAGAAGTGGAATTTACTCTACCTTCCTTAATACTGTATTAATCTCCAGTCTTGGCACACTCCCATCTCGACAGTGCAGGCAGCCGTTACATCAAAGCTAATGGTTCATTATTATTTCTTCAGTGAATCATGTTTGTCTGAAGGAAGCAAGGGTAACAAAGAGGAAATTATAGTTTGTGTGGAGTGATATGATTGCTTGTAAACCAAGCAATAAAAGGGAAATGTAGGCAAGCAATTGAGAATTCTGTCTCTGTCCTCCAAATGCAGAAAACGCGCACAGCGAACAGTTTATGCCCTATTTATATTTTAATTGGGGGTGGGAGAAAGACACCAAAGTATCTTCCACACCAGGGCAACCTACAATTTCCTTGATACGACATTGATTACACCCCTGGATAATTCTGTGGAATGCCACTATCACTTTGGGCACACCAGTTTTTATTCCAGCTCTCGTTCACGTAAAAGTTCAAGTGAGTCTTTGTATATAGTAGGGAGCGGTGGAAAGACCAGTGGAGAAAGCAACATTTGTATAAATTTCTGTTGGTGTGCCTACTACTGCTTTGTCAATCTGTTACTCGGATGTCAGCTGAGATTATCCTGTCCCCTAATATCTACCTAGAGTGGTTGATGCAAAGCACTTTTTGACAGATTGAGCAAAATGTAATGTCCGTCCTAAGGACCTCCTCCTAGTTTCATGATCACCTTTTACTTTAAGCTTCTATTCTGTGAATGTATTCAGTTTAAGATTAAGCACCACCACTAGACCATATATCAGTCTTGTGCAAATTTGAAAAAGACACCCTTCCCACAGATCACTTAACTTCCATCTGTCAGAAAACCATCATAATATGGTGATTTTTTTTAGAACAAGAGCCTTATTGCCAAATACTGGAAAATTATAAGTGCACAAATCTATGATGCCCAGTGTTTGAGTTGCCCCTCCACACACACACATAAACGTGTGTCACCCTTGAGTAGTGCATGACCTGCACAACCATGTATGGAGTCCCCGAAAGAGCATCTTGCCATTCTGCTCAAGTTGTCCATGTAATAGCACATTGATTGGAATTTGGATCTCAGCACTTTTTACTTGATGTCCACCAAAAAGACTACAATAGTCCCCTCTTATCCATTTTACTTTCTGTGGTTTCAGTTACCTGTGGTCAACTGTGATCCAAAGATATTAAATGGAAAATTCCAGAAATAAACAATTCTTAAGTTTTAAATTCCACACCATTCTGAGTAGCATGATGAAATCTTGTGCTGTTCCGCTCTATCCCATCCAGGACATGAATCATCCCTTTGTCCAGCGGATCCACGCTGTATACACTACCCGCCATTAGTCACTCAGTAGCTGTCTTGGTTATCAGATCAACTGTCCTGGTATTGCAGTGCTTGTGTTCAAGTCACCCTTATCTTACTTAATAATGGCCCCAAAGTACAAGAGTAGTGATGCTGGCAATTCAGATATGCCAAAGAGAAGTTATTGTTGTTAATCTCTTACTGTGCCTAATTTATAAATTAAATTTTATCATAGGTGTGTATGTATAGGAGAAAACATGGTATATATAGGGTTCAGTACTCTCCATGGTTTGAGGGATCCCCTGGAGGTCTTGGAACATATACCCCGTGGATAAGTGGGGGACTACTGTACTCATACAAGGCTCTGGTGTTTTGAGAAAGCAAAACAAGCTAAAATTCAATAGTAAATATTCTTGTTTCAAAAGGTCCCTAGGCAACGTTATCTAGTCCCTCTACCTTCTCTAGCAGTCTTTCTTTCTTTCTTCTTTCTCTACTTTCTACTCCTGACCTCCACATATCTGGATTCTTTCTAATGCAAATCAGTTTAGTTATCTTCTTGGTAACTCAGGTTCCGACAGGTCCATGCCCTTAGGGTCTTATCTTTCCCTCAAGCTGTATATCAAAGTATTTTCCCAAACAGAATTCCTTCCCTAAGGTAAATTCTGGGCCAAGCATTATGACTTTTTCTTTAAATCTTGCTACAAATATTTAAACTGGAATTAGGAGTTGTTCCCTATGGCAGCTGATTTCTATCTAGTAATCATTTTGCAAGTAGGAAGGAACCATTAAGGGAGGAGAATTCATAAGAGTTGAAGATGCAAATGGCCCTTGGATATGACCTGGTCCGATCCTGTCATGTAATGAATGGAGAAGTCTAGGCCCAGAAAGAGAGAATGATCTGCCTCAAGTCACACAGCTAAGTGGGGTGTTCAGCACTGGAAACAAAGTCTCCTGATTCCCAGGCCTGGGTACTTTTTGGTGCAAAACTACCTTTTACAACATTTAATCCATACTTTCTCTTCTGCTCACATGCCAGCTTGGCACCATGACTATTAGAATCTTGACATTAGAGTCAGACAGTCCTAACTCTGCCACTTATTACCAGGGACTTAACCCCTCTGAGTTTCTGTTTTCCCATTTGCAAAATGGGGATGCTAATACCGTTAAGTAAGAAAATCCAGGTTGAAGTGTACTCTTCAGGTTTCAGAAGGCTTTTAGTGTTTTAGAGTCTTGTACTTGATCCACTCAACTAGTCAGCGTATCTTAGGAATACCTAGATATTCAGAATGGAAAGATGAATAAATTATGGTCCCCACCTCAATGACTACATCGCCTAGTAAATGTGAAAGGTAGGTTTATAACAGGCCTAGGTAAAAGTTTTATAACAGGCCTATGTACTGGGATAACACAGATGAAAAGACATGCATGCTCTGTCTCAAAGATGAGTGGGAATTCACCAGGAAGAGAAGAAGGTGAAAGCAATCCAGTTGGGAGAGGTAGCAGCACTTGGTACAGCATGGAGACATGAAAGTATATGCAAGACGTGTTGGAAGTGTGATGAAAATGTCAACAGAGCGTTTGGGACAGAGAGCGAGAGGAGATGATGCTACAGGGGTACATTAGGAATGGATGATGCAAAGACTTGAATGCCATGCTAATAAATTTGGATTTTAACCTATAGATGATGCGGGAGAGCAAGCATAATCACAAAATAAAAGAAGTGCTGCCATATTAATCATTACAGTGATTTTTTAAATGCTTCACTGTTAGGCATGTTCTTGATTTATTCTCAGTTTGGGATTACTGATGAAAAATATTCTAGTTCTAAGCTGTCCACTTGAAAATGGATTACCTCAAATGAAGTAGCCAAACCAAATGCTGTCACGAAGGTGCAAGTATAATCTCAGCAGGCTTTTATTTAATTGAGGGCTCACATAATGCGGAAGTTCACTGTAGCTAAAATAACATGTTCCCTGCAAATGGATTTAATAAAAACCTGCATAAAGTGTATATAAAAAGAGTGAAAAGTTGGATGCATTTTCTATCAGGTACATTTCCCAGGACTTTACTTACTGAGGATCAAATATGACACATGGTGCTGACTTATTCAAGAGTGTGTAATTTTAAAAAGTGAAAAGATCATGTAGAATATCAATTTAATTAAAAAAATATTTTTTTGCCATGCATTGCCATGGCTATAATGGTACAAAACACACAAGTACTAAGTTTGTAGATCCCTTCTCACTGAGAAATAAAATCCTATGTTTTCTCATAGAATGTGACAGGCACCTGAAAATTTCTCAAATAAAATTTTAGAAGGCATCAGTAGAAGGGTACATGTTGAATAGCTTCTAATGTGGACAGGTAGCAAGAAAGGAATTCTTTAGAAAACATTCACACTGGAATAATAAAAACAAAAACAAGAAAATTGTTGACTTTTGCTTTACCCGTGTTCTCCAAAACCCAACTGTGTAAATGCAAAAATCTTTTCAGCTTCTGCCAAAAGGACAGTATCTTCAGGCTATACAAAAGCTGCTTTAGAGTTTAACACAGTGACCAAGATAAGGAAAAGACTGCAGTATGAACAAGGAACGTTAAAGTACTAGGCAGAAAACTAATTGGAAATATAGGAAGAAGCCAGCAAGTCCAACTGTGCAGAGAGACAAAGGACATCATTTGATCAGCAGGAGCTGTGTTCTCTACGGCTTTGAGGTCTTAGGGGTCAAGGACTGGGGGAAGTATAGTTTTACACTTGAGAGCACTTAATAATGACTTTGGGCACAATGTCCATGCTGAGGGTCTCTAAAGCATGGACACAATGTACACAGACACGCAATGGATTAGTGTGTGTTTAGCAAAGGTGATGCCAGTGTTTCCTTCCCTGTGCATCCTCCTCCCAGCACACACTTACATGGGAGGTTTAAGCTAGAATTTCCAACAAGACAAAAGATTAAAACAATCGACACACTTCAGTGTGGGAGGTAAGTGCCAAAGCTTATGATAAAATATGGAAGAGAAGGACATGATTCCTCTCATATTTCTCTGATAGGAGGGAGTGAGGACATCTGATGAGTGAGAGCCAAACACAAGTCTTAAAGGAAATTGCCCAATATGTAGAGATGTTTAGTTCCACCAAGGGAACCACACTGGACCGTAGAAAATACCTGAATGTGGGATCGTTCATTCTGTGAAATTTTACTGCGTTGATAAGCTACATAAGCTCGTGAAACAGATGCAAATCTTCCCATCAAAGACTTCATAGATTCCCTCTATTTTGCCTAATTAAGTTCTATACTGAGCTTAAGGGTCACCTCCTCAGGCTCTACCCCACGCCGCAAGCTCTCACAGCCCCTGTGTTCCTCCTCCGTAGCATGTACTTGCATTTTCTATTGCACATTCATTTTTAGGCATGTTTTATTCATGTCTGTATCCCTGATTAGCCAAAAGCACCATGAAGGCAGGGCGACTTTCCTTCTGTTTTATTCCCAGTGACTAACACAGTGCCCAACACATAAATAAGAATAAATCAGAGCTAGCTGATATGGTTAACCCTAAGATAGAAGATGAGTAATACTGTAGACACAATCATATTTTGCTGGATTATACAACCTCATACACTTTATTGTGCCTGACATAGGTCTAAATGTCTTTACTCAACCAAAAAACCCAACTCCCTGGGAATTCAATTAACAGGAACGAAAAAGCCTGCATTTATGAAGCACCTACGCCCTTACACAGTCCGCTGAGCTTTGGACTCACATAGACCTGAGTTAAGACGCTGGCTCTGTCACTTACTAGTCACGTAATCTTCAACAGATCATCTAACCTCTTGGATGCTCACTTGCCTTATCTGTAGAAGAAAAATTGTAATAGATTCACCTCATAAGTCCTCTATGAGGTTTGGTAAACAAACCAAAGTGCTGGCACAGAAACATTTAATATAATAAAATAATTATTCTCATTCAAGGGAAACTTTGGAGAGTTTAAGATAGATTCAGTGAGACTAAACAGAAAGTTGAGACCAAATTGTAAAAACAACGCTGTAACAAATTGTAACTCACTTGTTTACTAGTTGCCCATCTCCTGCACAAAACTGTCAGCTTCATAACTCATGTTTACTTCCATGTGCTACTAAGCATAGGGTCTGGCACATAGTAGGTCATTAATAAACGTTGGATGGATGGATGGATGGATGGATGGATGGATGAGTAAATGAGTCAATTCCCAGATACGACATGATAAATTGCCAAACTATGTACTAGATAGAGTGCTTTATGGTCTCCACTAGAGAACTAGTTAAAATACTAGTTAGAGCACTTTTGTTCTACACTAGAGTTCAGACCACCAAGGGTGAGCACAAGATAGGATGATGGAACTCTAGGTGGAAAGGGTAGGGGGAGACAATTAAGTAAGAATGCTGCAACAAGAAAGAAAGCATAACGCCATGGGCTTCCATGTGGTCATGGTCATAGATACTTTTGATGGGGACTAAATAGTCTTTCCTGCCCTGATCCCTGTTTTGCTCTCCTGCACTATGGACTCCAGATATGGTGAATTATTTTCAGATTCTCAAATTCTCTTTCTTCCCACCTGGTCTTTGAATAGTCCTCTGCCCGGACCACTTCTGTGTCCTCTTTTTGCATAACTGCTCCTTGTTCTTTGGGCCTGGGTTTAGACATCATCTCCTCCCGTAAGTCTTCTCTGAACCCTCAAACTGATTTCAGCAGTTATTCCTCTGTATTGTGTCTCCATGCTGAAATGTTCCTTTCCCCTTAGTAGGATGGAGAAAGACAGGGACAGTCCATGCCTCATTCACACTAACCAGTTGCTAGCACATACTAGTCAGTAATTGTTGAACGAACAGCACCATTTCAAGATGTAAAGCCTGAAAGAATCATAGGGATATTGCTAGAGAAATAGGAAGGTTGTAGGGGATGGTTGGGGATTAAAACTGAATAATTTCAGATTTTAGTTTTCTTTCAAGTAACAGAGAGCCAGATGAATAAAACACCGAGTAAGCAATAGAACAGGAGTGCAAAAGAGAGAAGGCAGGGCTGCAGAGGATGACATCTCCAGGGAGGGTGGAAGAACAAAGAGTGAAAAAGATGTACATACATTTAGGAATAGAAGGAAGAAAAGGAACTGACAAAGGAGTTAAGTTACAGAAGCCAAGAAGAAAAAGAATGTTTCTCAAAGGAGTAGACATGGTCAAACCCTGCAAGTGGGATTTTAAAAAGCCATTAAAGCAAAGGGCAGATGCTGAAAGGAAATGGTGGTGGAGTGGAGACAACTGCTCTAGCTCTTCAGACGGGAGAAGATTGGCTGGATAGGAACTAACACGGGCTATTTGGCCAAGGGCAGCTGTTATCAAACAAGTTAGACTTATGCCTGCAAAAGGTAATGAAAATGGAGAGATGGAAGATGGGAGGGAAAAAACTGAGGGAGGAGGGTAGGAGCTGGAAAGTCCTTGGTGTGATTCTACTTTGTCTCTGAATTCTCTTTGTTCCATATGCTCAGGGCTGCAGGGAAGTGGAGTTAGGCGTATTGCCATATAGAATGCATCAGTAGTTTCCCAAACATTTGATGAAGCATGCTGCGCGGTGCTTGGAGAGGAATGGAAAGAGCTGTCAGAACGCCTCATGAACATCTTTTTGCTTTGCTTGTAGCTCCTAGGAATTTCGGTGTTTCGATACCCACAGAACCTCCAGCTTGCTTATGTGCTGCCTCGGAACCCTTCCTAAGTTTTCTTCGTGCATGCATGCCTTGTCAGGAAGCTTATAGTACAGTTGGGAAGAGAACAGGGATATTGTCACTTACTTTAGTGTCTTGGCAGTAACCAGTATCCACACTAGCTACTTCACAAATGTTTGCTGGAGTGAAATCAAGCTGGGCTGATGTTCTTTTATGCCACGAGGCTTGACTTGCACGCTCTTTCTTCTAAGTGGGTGAAAAATACCTTAGAAAGAATGTTCCTCATCCATGAATCACTAAGAATCATGGCTACTATATACTGAGCACTGTGCAAAAACACTTTACACACATTTAATCTTCAAAACAATTGTATGAGGTAGGTACTACTTTTATTCCCATTTCATTGATAAGGAAACCGAGGTCTGGGGAGGTTAAGGACTTTATTTAATCCAAGGTCATGCTGCAAGGAAATGATTCAGCTGCTCTTTGAACTTAGGTTTGTCTGAGTCCACAGACCCCTAGGCTAGACTATTCCTCATATGGTCAACTCTTCTCTCAGAATCTCCATTAGGCGTGTACCCAGAGAATGTCAGGACTATAGTAATCTGCAAGGCACTGTTCTACCGTTTTCCTCATTTGCCTTCCAGCCCTGATAGAAGCCAAGGTTGCTGGTGTAATTAGCACAGACGTTGCCTCATTTGGCAGTAGAACTCTGATGGATAGTCTTTTTAGGCAGGTTGGTATCTTATACACCGTGGGTCCCTACCAGTCTTCATCCTTGAGCAGGATCCCTGATGAATATAGAACAGCTACAGTACTTGGTGCAAAGCTTACCCAGTTGCTAACAGGTTTATAAGTGTCCAGGGGACAAAGACGTGGTTGATTATTAAATCTGCTTTAGATTCATCAAATGATTTGAGCTTAGCGCTTCAAGGTAACCATTTGAGGAATCTGAGTAATTCCTTTGAGTAAGTGGGGATGGCGCTGCTTGAATCTCTGATGAGCACTGCTTTAGGGAGTTCTGTGAGCAAAGCCAAAGCCACAAGGGAATTTGATCTTGAGGACTTCCCAGGGCCAGTCCTTAACACTGACCATTTCTTCTTCTCATTGTGAGCCTCTTTCAGGATTTAACAACCGTGGCTGTGATTTATTAACCTGTCTGATTCCCTCTGGGGGCAATCCCATTTTTCAAAGATATCCCATGCTCTAAGCAGTTCTTTGTACAGTGACCGTCTATCAGAGGCACCTACTCCAGCAATCAGCAGCTCCAGATACACTCACGCCTCACCAGACAATGCACCAATCTCCTGGGACTTGGCACACAGAGGAATAATGGATTTAGAGAAATACACTACTGTGCCAAAGTGAGAAGACAGATTAACAGAAAACGGAGGGCAGGCCAGAGGCTGAGGAACATGAAGACAAAATTCTAGGAAACTAAGCCACATGATAATAGCAATTTACACAGCTGTGGCATCCTGATGCATCCCTCCCCCCCCCCCCAACCAGCAAGAGGAGTTGGCATTTCAGAAAATGGAGGGGTCTCAAGGACTGTGAAATGGTCTCAGATCTGGATTGAGACAATCTGGAAATCAGCAGAATTTAAAAGACACCCAATTCAAGTGGAATAAATTGCCTTGCTTCCCATCTTTTCATTCCATTTTATTTTCTTTTCCTTTTTAAAAACCATTTAGCAAGGACCATGAAAGAGAACAAAGAGAAAGGGGGAGGTAAGCTGTTTATTGGAGGTAGAATATTCGACTTGGGCTGGCATTATGTCACTGAACTGAATAGCTAGCTATCTGAGACTCTTTTTCCTCAACTTTGAATGGACCCAAAATGTCACTGTTATCAAAGCTGCACATTGAAGAAGACAGCAGATAATGTGCCTGGTAAAATAGGCAGCCTCAGCTAGGGAAATATATAACCCTTCCAGTCACTGACCCTCCTTTCCTCTATAGCACCTCGTGTCATGAATCGCTATTTGCTGACAAACTGTGCTGATAGGAACTCAAGGCTGGTTCCAGCACAAGAGAAACATGCCATTCATTTAGTGCCAATGACTGTCAGCCTGGCTCACCTCAAGCTGATCGCCATGTTGCTGCCTAGTGGAGGGAGGAAAGGTGATAACCATCATCACTACAGGACTAATTCCCAGATATGCACATTGGCACATTAGTGACCAGAAGAGAGATATTCACCCACTACAGGAAGCATGAGAAATTCTGCTGATATCTACTCTCGGGCTTCCCAATGCCCCCAACACACATGCACATACATACTCACCAACATCTCACTGCAGAACAGGAAGAATTGCAGAACATTTCAGCCTTGAAATTGCCTCCATAATTATTTTGAAATATTTGATATTTTTAGCATAGTGCATGGCACATATAAATATATGGTATTTAAATCTTTGAATGAAAGAGTGACCTCATGGATTTTATCTGTGGATTTATCAACTAGGATATTCATAGTAGTTACTGTTTATAATGGCTTTTCATAGATATTAGTTTACTTGATCTTTACAACAAAAGCAGCGGCTACTCTACCTGTCCTCTTTCTCGTGGTTCTTCAGTAAGTGGACAGCAGAAACACATTCTGGCTTAATTACCTAAAAGAGGATTTTTTTTTTTTTAAAGGATGTGAGAAAGTTTCCAAAATAAGCAGGAGGCTGGAAAATGGTGCCCGGGATGAAAAAGAACTAAAATGGCTTCAGAAGCCCAGAAAGTAGAAATCCTGGGAACCGGAAGAGTGTGATCAGGAAGCTACTGCTGGGTTGGACAAACTCCACCTGGTTTCCATCTCCTTGTCCTTTTGCTCAAGAGTCATATTCCAGGCAGGCACGCCAGGTCATCCTAGCCTGGCCTCCATGGCCACCCCTTGTCTCGGGGAGTGTGGACCTCAGATTGCAGCTCCAGCGAACTGTATGCAGTGAGAAAAAAATCCCAAAAGGAAATCAGGGTTTTGTGAGGAAAGGAAAATAGATGCTGGGCAGCCAAGCAACTGCCGGTGTCTACCGGATGTCCTTTATGGATAGAAACACCAAAGCTCAGAGTTGACTTGATTTTTTTCAAAATTACATACACAGAGCTTCAAAAAGTGACTCAGACCTGGATTTTCTCTTCCCAAATTCCACATCCTTTCCTTTATAACAAAGCCATACGATATGTTCATTTAGACCTCAAAACAAGTCACTAAATGCAATGTAGTATCCTACCTTGGATCCTGAATAGAAAAAGGATATAGGGAGAAATCAGTGAAATCCAAATAAAGTCTATAGTTCAGTTAATAGTACTGCACTAATGTTAATTTCTTAATCTTAACAAATGTACCACGGTTCTGTAAGATGTTGCTATTAGGGGAAGCTGGGTGAACGGTATACAGGAACTATTTGTACTATCATTACAACTTTTCTCTAAATCTAAAATTATTCCAAGTATAAAATGTTTGAAAAATGTCAGGTGGATAACTCCCCTCAGGATTCTTCGGGACAAAGTGACACACATTTATTGATAGCCTTCTGGATGCGAGTCACTATGGAATTCCCCAAACTCTCGAAATTTCAGCCTCTGTACCAAAGGAAGAAATTGTCTAGAAAGAGCAGTAACCATCCTGGAAAGGAATATGAGGGACAGGTACCACCTTCAGAAAGCTCAGAGGAGGCAAGGAAATTTGGGGACAGAGTTATGGGAAAGGTGGTATTTGAGTTGGTTAAGAAAGATGGTGAAATCTGGATCTCTGAGAGAAGGAAAAAGGAAGCACAGTCCCTGGATCATAGAGAGAATGAAACTGAAATTGTGAATGAGGTAGGCACCTGGAAGACCCCACCATCCAGACTGAGAACTTGGGCTGTCCTCCTCTCTATTGGCAGTTGGTTGAAATCCTCACAGCTGTTTTTGGAAAGGATGCTCCCACTTGATGTGTAGGAGAGATTCTGAATAGGGAAGCAGGAGGCAGGAAACATGGTGGGAAGATGATTTGAAACTCAAAATAAGAGATAATTCAGATCAGTTCTGTCTTAAGCACTGGACATAGTCACCAGTGAAAGTCTGTGTCTGTCCACATATCCAGAATTGTCTGATAGAGGCACCAATACTTGCTGTTATCTGTGGCAACCTAGAGAAGCAAACTGGATGTGGAATTTGGCCCATTGCTTTTAGTCATCTGTAATATCTTGATAAAAGATTACCAAAAGTTTATTATCCTTTTCATTGTATCAAACAGCTGTTACCATTTTCAAAACATAATTTTCATGTTTAAAAAAAGATTTTTATTTAAGTGCATATTCAAAACTTACTGTCTGCCAGGCATGTCCTAAATGCTTTACAAATATTAATTCATTTAATCTTCATATTGTGCACTCTTATGCAGTAAGTACTATGTTAGCACTATTCTACAGATAAGGAAACCAAGGGACAAGGGAGGTTAGGTAACTTACCTAAGGTCACGGAGCTACTGAAGAGTAGAGCTGAGATTCAAACCCAGGCAGTCTAGCTTGAGCCCTTGCTGTTAATCAACACACTGTTTCATTTTGTTTTATTTTATTATTTAAAAGTTGTGATTAAAACAGAACAGAAGATGCTAAAACAGCAGTGGAAATAGAGAGGAGGGATGAACAAGAGAGACTGTGTATATAAAGGGTACAGAGAGGATGGAAACTCCTTGAATAGAGTTGGGGATAGAGGAGGGAAAACTGAAAGGTGACTCCAAGCATCTGAGCCTTGTAACTGGAAATTTTCTGGAAAATGAAGAAAAACGAGATTGCTCAGGGGGATCGAAGGGGGGTAGCGAAAGATGAGCTTGAGCCTGTAGTCTGGTGAGTCTGTTTCTCAAATAGAAATGTACAGCAGGCAGCTAGACTTGTGGGAACACTGCTCAGATATGAAAACCATCTGCTTAGTCGGGACAGTTGGTGCCGCAAGAGTAAATGTTATTGTCAGGAAAACAATTATAAATAGAAGACGTGGCCAAGCCATTAGTAAATGCCTACTTTTAAAAGGAAGAGGAACCTGCAATAAATAGAGATAGAAAGAAATTTCAGAAGCACGGGAAGGAGAAAATAATTGGTTCAATGTGGAAGAAGTGCCAAGGAAAATGAACATCAAGGATGGTACACTGCATTCAAGGTCAGTTGTATGGGGATAAATAGGATGAAAGATAAGCTCAGAAGGTTAAGGAGGTGGCAAGACACTATCATCTTTGAGGGTCAGAATGGGACCCAAATTGCCATTATAGACAGGCAAAAACTGTACTGCCTAGTAGGTACATATGACTGTCCAGATTAAGTACAATTAAAAATTCAGTCACACTAGGCGCGTTTCGGTGCTCAGTGGCCACTCTAATAGACCCCACAGTTATAGAGCATTTCCATCATTGCAGAAAGTGCTGTTGTACAGAGTCTGACTAAAACAAGGGTCAGGAAACTTTTCCTGTAAAGGATCAGATAGTAAATATTTTAGGCTCTGCAGGCCACACCATCCCCGTCTCTGTCATGATTACTCAACTCTGCCATTGTAGCTTGAGAACAGCCATAGAAAATACGTGAACACCTGGGTGTGGCTGTGTTCCAATAAAACTTTATGTTTGGATGGTGATATCTGAATTTCAAATAATTTCCACATCATGAAATAGTATTCTTATTTGATTTCATTTTAACCATTGAAAAATGTAAAACCCACACTTTGTTTATGTGCTATACAGAGACAGGTGTCAGGTCAGGTTTGGCTGATGGGCTGCAGTTTACCAACCCCTAGGCTAGGACATTGTGGATCTCAGCAACAGAAGCAGCATGTGCCCGAGCATCTATGTTTGCTGGATTGGCTGAACAAGAGTAAAAGTATAAAATGAATATATATATCAGCACTGAGTTTCATCTGCTCTTCATCATCCAAATAGATAATGCAAGTCAGATAAAAATACACATCAAAATTCCATGAGCTGTGCTAGAATGTAAAAAGGGAGGCTGTTAATATATAATGATGAAAATGAAATTTTGATGTGTGGAGTTGACATTAATATGCTAGAATATCAACTTGTGACTTGGTAACTAGATGTGTTGCCATATAGAAATCAAATTAGATGTTTGCTGTAAAAATAAATTCCCATATTCAGCCCCATTTTCTGAAATATCAGTATCTGCAGTCTTAAACACTGGTCATCCCAAGACTCTACAAGGTCCTCAAAGAAAACACAGTTAAGTACAATAATGACCTTCTTTGTTTATAAAACACTGGCAGTAAAGAGTTTTCTTCTCATCTACCAACTTCTACTAATTGACAGTAGCTGCCTGGAGCCCTGAGGTAAGGAACGTCATGACTGACTATCAGTGTCTTCCATGGGTGAGGGTGTGGGGACATGTGGCACAAGTGCTAGATATTTGCCACCCCTGTGTGTGCAGAGTGATACAGTGGGACAAAAAATTAGATTTTGAACCAGTCAAAGATCTGATTCTACTATACATGAGTGTTGTGGGGTTTTTTTTTTTTTACCTTTTATTATGGAATATTTTAAACATATACAGAAGAAGGGTATAATGAGCCCCTATGTACCTATCACCCAGCTTCAACAATTATCAATTCATAACCAATCCTTACTTCACTTTCCCACCCCCATACTATTTAGAAGCAAATCACAGACGTCGTAGCATTTATGAGCTATTTTTTGACCACTTTCTAACCTTCCTAGCATGCTTCTGTTGTTATACCCTTCGTTGTTAGTGCTTTTGAGCTGACTGACTCCCAGTGAAGCTGTGGACAGCAGAGCAGACCCCTGCCCGGTCTTGTGCGTCATCCTCTCCCCTTCCGGTGCTGTATCAGACAATGCTCCACCACTATTCACAGGGTTTTCAAGGCCAATTTTTTCAGAAGTGAGTGGCCAGGTCCTCCTTCCTAGTCTGTCTTAGTCTGGAAACGCTGCTGAAGCCTGTCCACCATGGGCGACCCTGCTGGTATTTTAAATACCGGTGGCATCATTTTCAGCATCACAGCAACATGCAACCACCACAGTATGACAACTGGCAGACAGGTGGTGTGGTTTCCTTACCAGGAAACAAACCCAGGCCACAGTGGTGAGAGCATCGACTCTTGACCACTAGACCACCGGGGTTATACAATAAATGCTTTAAAATTGTTCATGTTTTTCAGCGTGCAATATTAAGTCAAAATCAGACAGCTATTTTTGAAATGGTCTAAAAATGGTTGATTAAAACAAAATCTTCGGTTAACTGCTTTGTAATCTAATAAGCCTATGGTGCTTGTATGTATGAGTTGGAAGACATAATTTATAATATATGCGCTTCTAGTGCTCTACCCTCAGACTCAGCTGGCAATGACTATGTGCCAGTCACCATGCTCAGCAGTCACTTCCTTTCTTCAGAGCCCTGTAAGACATTGTTACCACAAGGCCAGCTGAGGCACAAGTATGCTCATTGATGGATCTGAGCCCAGTCAGCCAGAAGAGGAGGCAATTAGGGGAATAATTTATTGTTTGAATGAAACATGGCTTCCAATACACTTGAGCTTTCTCTACCTTATTCAACATAACTCTCATGTTCCCTTTGGTAGATTTTACTCTTTCTACTCAAACTGTCATTGAAATCTGAGTCCAGTAGCTACACAAAGTTCGGATATGTCTGACAAAAACCATGAAGAGAGATCTGGAGGGGAACAAGTGAGTTTAGAACTAATTTTTATGACCATGGACGTAAGGAAGGCAAGACATCTTGTTACATGCTCACTGCCTAGAGAAAAAAAGACCAGTGCATTCTACATCCTCAGACTTTAGAAAAGAAGTCGTGATCCGACCTCGAAACTGTCTTTAGGACCTTCCACAACAGTTTAATTTCTGCCTTGAGAAATGAATAGGAAGATGGAAATGAGAATGTGAAAATATTCTTAACTTCAGGAATATTTGGCAGTGGTTTTACATTTATGTTTAATAATCAAAATGCTGGGGACATCAATATATCTGCCAGCAGAGTGCAGTAATAAAAAGGAAACAGTTTAGAGGCAGGAGGATCTGACCTCTGACTGGCTGGTTGCCCCTGTCTAGTCACTTCTTTCTGGTCTTGTTTCCTTGTCAATAAAGTCAGAAGGGTAGACTACCAGGAATTTCAGCTGACAGACTGTAGATTTTAGTTTAACATATGGATTGTGGGGTTTTTTTTTAGCTGTCCATATTTAAAAATTGGGCAATTTCACATCTTCTCTGAACCCCTATTCTTACATGTCAAGAACTGGGAATCTCCAAATAGAGCTGCTGCCTTCAGAAAAGATAGTGGTCTCTTAGTCTCCCCAGTCGCCACCGCTCCTTCATTGTCTCCCTGACAGTAAGGCTGAGGGCCAGTTGCCATTTATCACTGTACTTGCAGTGACTTCTGACATATTTCACTCTTTCATCTCCTGCCTGATCCCTGGAGACATTTGCAATTACAACCTGGACTTTATGAACTCCAAGGTCTCAGAGGTTCCATGGTTGTCTGGTAAAATATAACATCTCAAATGGCTAAGGTTGCAATATGTTGTCTAATTAAAGTTTTCCAGCAGCGGGAGCTTTGGAGTCCAAACTGCAGGACTGACCTTTTCACCCAGGTCACTGTAATTTTCAGAGGAAATGCTGACTCCTGGATCTGGGAGTTGGAGTGAGCACGTTGGAGTCCAGCATCCTGTTTAATTACATCTCCCCCACCTTTGCTTTGCCTTGGTACTCAGCCATTCACTGAAGAATTTTTTTTAAACTTCTTGCGTACTGATAATCAAACCTGAACTATAGCCAACTAGAGTGTTCTGGCCACCTGCTTTATCATCTTCTATTTGTACAGTCTTTTACAATTTTCAAAATTCTCTCCTAAACATCATTTGCTTTTCACAATAACTCTGTGAGAGTTATGGGGCATGTATTTCTATGCCCCTTTTTAAAAAGAGAGGAAAAAATTGATGTTATTAACAAAGGATTTTACATTTCAGCCTTTTCCCTTCAAATCTGACCCTGATACTTTGTTTTTAAAGCTATTTCCTAAATATAAAAATAAAAACATGTTTATTTAATTAAAACATCGTTCTCCAAGGCCTAAAGCCTTCCAGACTGCATTATTCTCCCACCCCATTGAGACATAATTGAAGATTGATATGATACATTTTATTAATTAGGCCCGTCTGGTTTTCCCACAGAGAAAAAAGGAATGTGTCATCTTTTATGCCAGCTGATTTAAATAAAAATCCACTTGGATTTTCATGCTGGAGCTACATCAAAATGACCAGGATGTGAAATGTGAAATATTTGCCTTCATTTCATTCTCTGTGAATTGGGGTAGCAAAAAATATTCTTTCTCAGAGCACTGAGGAACTGAGTATTACGCAGAATTTGTGTATTTACTTCCTGATTGACTGCAAACCAATCAAACCAAGTTAAGGGAAATCTTTAGAAGGAATGCAGAGAGGAGAGTGCCCTCTCCTTGGTTTCAGAGGGCATTGCTCTGTGTGTGTGTGTGTGTGTGTGTGTGTGTGTGTGTGTGTGTGTGTGTGTTGGTTAATTTTATGTGTCAACATGGCTGGGCCACAGTACCCAGATATTTGGTCTAACATTATTCTAGATGTTTCTGTGATGGGATTAACATTTAAGTCAGTAGACTGAATAAAGCAGATTACCCTCCATAATGTGGGTAGGCCTTATCCAATCAGTTGAAAGCCTTAATATAGAAAGACTGATCTCCCCAGAAGAATAGAGAATTATGCCAGCAAACTGCCTTTGGACTTGAATGGCAACTTTTCTCCAGCCTGCCAGTCTACCCTGCAGAGTTTGTGCTTGACAACCTCCATAATCTCGTGAGCCAATTCCTTAAAATAAATCTCTCTCTCTCTCTCTCTCTCTCTATACACACATACACACACACACACACACTATTGGTTCTGTTTCTCCGGAGAAACCTAATACAGCGTGTGTGTGTGTGTATTATATCCTAAAACAATTAAGACTCCAAATCAGGAATTGGCAAACATTTTCTGTAAAGGGCAAGAGAGTAAATATTTTAGGTTTTGAGGGCCATATGATCTCTGTTGCAAGTACTCATCAGTTGTAGTTCAAAATCAGCCATAGACAATGTGAAAACAAATGGATGTGACTGTGTTCCAATAAAACATTATTGATAAAAGCAGGTGGTGAGTGAGATTTCGCCCATAGGCCATAGTTTGCAGACGTCTGTTCTACACCCCAAAGGTGTTATCTGACATAGTCATTGCAATAATTACTGTCTGATAGATAAAATTTTGAGCATTTTTCATATACCCAAGCATTTTATGGCATGTAATGTATGTACATTTCAACCAAAACTCAAATATACAAGATATATAATCCTTATTTTTCTGTAGCAACTTAATGTCTAACTTCCACTCCCATTCCCCCCGAATGACAGAACCTAAAGTACCAGTTGAGACTCCCAGAATAATTTCCCCAGAGCTTATCTTGTACAAAGGGGGCATACCCGTGTGAGTATTGATATCTTCTGTCTCTGCTGACTTCCAATGAGGTGTCCATTCTCTCTTCTAGTTGCTGGTCATCATAGGTCACCACTGAGATACCCCTAGTTCTTGTCTGCAAGCATCCTTCACATCTAAGGATGCTTTGTTCTATCTGCATGCTACTCTTGATAATTTTTCTGTCCTCACATTACCTGAGGGCAGAGAAAACTCCTTAAGACAGGTTGTAGCCTTACTGCTTAATACATCAGTAAGCCAATCTTATCCAGGGTCTTGCCCCTCCTGGGCTTTCTCCAACTTTGGGATAAACTGGATACCATAAACTTCTCTCTCCCTTTTTTTTTTCCTCTTCTTCAGGCTTAGCCCATGCAGCAGGGTATAGGAATTAGCCAATGCCTAGATTGTCACCCCTACCTCTGTTTTTCATCCCTTCCCAAGTGCAGTCAACTTTTTTCTGGTCCAGGAGTGAGGAAACCTCACTCTTATTCGTCTTGTCTTGAGTCATTTCCAATCCCCTCATCTGTTAAATTTTTCAAACCCAAAAGTCACCAAAACACTCCTGTTTTCTCTGCTTTCTTTCATGGTATCTCTTCTCTGAGACAGTGAGGAAAACTTGCCTGGCTCTTGGATGGGAGAAATGGTCAAAGTGAGAAAGAAAATACCAGGATACAACACTGGTAAATATTTGATAATACTATCCTGTCACATTCAATCTTCACAACACCCAGAAAAAAGTGAATTCCTATACCTATTTTATACAACTAGAAACTAAAGTTTAGAGAAACTGAACTGTTGGCCCAAATAGTAGACCCAAGAATCAAATGAAGGTCATTCTGACCCAAGCCAGGATTTTGAACCTCTGGTGGATTATATTAGCCCAGTATTTACACAGGATGTTCTGCCGTTGGAGTAGACTACAATCCATGGAGTCCAACTAATTTGTGAGTCAAGAGCAAAGGAAAATGAGCAATGCAAAGTAGTCTCCTGGTGGGAAATAAGTGGCATAGACAAGGGCTACAAGTTTAGAGAAAGCAGAGATTACTGTGTGTTAGGGTAAGGCTTTCAGAAGGAGGTGGTAGTTAAGTTCAGTCTTCAAGGACTAATAGGATTCAGTTGACGGAGACACATAAGTTATGGAGAGGAATTCCATATCTTCATCTCTTGAAAGAAGATGTCTGGTCCATGGCCATCAGTAGCTCTTAAAAAGAGCCACTGGTTTTAGGTATGAGTGCCTATTCTAGTGACATGAAACACGTGTATTTTCTTCACCCCAATCGTGAGGCCTCTCAAGTGGTTCCAGCCAATTTTTAACCATTTATTCTCTCTTTTGGGTACCTGAGAAATTTTAAAATGCTTGTCACCTTGAGACTCTATGGAACTGTCCACGTGGGGCCAGGAGAGAAGGAATTATCTCCCTAGTTACACCACTCAGTCATTGCCACTCAGACACCAAGAAAGACCTAGAATTTCTCATTGAAACCTTTAGTCTCCTCTAGTGATATCCGTGAAACTAAGCAATGGTCAGTTTTGTTCTGGGAATCTTCCCAAAACCTATGTGGAGTTCCAGTTGGCTGACTCTATCCTCCTTGGTCCAGCATCCTGGAGCCCTGAGCCATAGGCAAGATCTAAATTTTGAATATGTTTCCCCCTCCAGTTCTTGTTTTGACAGCCATTTGTTAAACTATTTTGGGTAGAAAAAAAAAACTGTTCTTATGCATGCTTGGAGTTTCCAAACTCTTTCCCTCTTACTGTTTTATGTTTTCAAAACCCTCTCTCAAAAGATCAGCTCTTGTAATTCAATACCTCTGCTTTCAATAGCCTATTGTAGAGCTAAAAGTGAAGAATCTGATTCGTTATTCCAGGGTCTCTTAGAACTCTCTTCTGTCCCTCGCCCACACCCCCCATGCACGTATATACACACACAGACTTCACCACCTCAGCAGACATGGAAAGTCATCCTTGATTCCAGAAGTTTAGGTTTCTGGCTGTTTGTTCTCTGAATCTGTTAGATGGCAATTGACAGTTATGCCTTTTTTATATATGAAGGTCACTTGCATGTTTAAAAACTGATTTCCTGAGGGGGTGATGGCTAAGGAGCACTGAGTTTCTTTTTGGGGTGATGAAAATGTTCTAAAAGTGATTATGATCATGGTTATACAACTCTGTAAATATAATAAGTCATCGGATTGTACACTTTAAATCAGTGAATTATATGGTATGTGAATTATATCTCAATAAAGCACTCTAAAAAAATATTTAGATTTAAAAAAAAAGAAAGAGCACAGCTCGCCAGGACCCTTGACTGTGTGTCTGAGGAGGTGGATGGAAACTACTTGGAGGTGTTCTGTTCCCCAAATACTGTACTTTGGTGTCTTCCTCACATGTTTCCTATACTACAGAACTTTCTAGGTCACTCCTTGCTCCTCTCCCCCAAATCCCACACATATGTGCTTGACCTGGAGAATTCTGACTCATCCTTTGGGAAACAATTCAGACATTAGCTGCTGCCGTGAAATTTTTCTTGATCAGCCAAATGTGAGTTAAGAGCCCCTGCCATGTGCTTATATTATATTATGAAATTTCCCTGTCACGGCCTGTTTCACGCTCTGTCATAATTGCGTCTTCCTCAGATTGTGAGCTTTGGGAGAGCAGAAATTAGTTTCATCGTGTCCAGTATTATATCCCCAGTTCCCAGACAGTGCCTGGAAGATAGTACAGAGTGGGCGGATGGATAGATGGATTGATGGATGGATAGATGGATGGGTGGATGGATGGATGCATGACTTACCCACTAATATACAGGATTCTACTTTCATGGAATAAAAACTGATGGAAGCTACAAAGAAGGTGTTTTACCTTTTACATCAGAAGAAAGAGAGATGTGAGGATGTTGCCATTCAGACTGGTCATTTTGTTTTTTCAAAATCTTAATTTTTTTGAGTGGTGTGTAATGAAGGCTTTCTCTGGGGATAGTGGCTCATCCACATTTGCTATTATAATTGACCTAGCTCTGCTGTCCTGCTGTTCTCTCTGCTTGTTTATAAATTAGAGAACATCTTTCAGCTTGGTGGGGGTGCTGTATTCTAACATAGGAACAGTAAGATGGCAATATGTGTAGGACAATTTAGAGACATCATTGCAGGTTGAATGGGATGCCTCGCACTTTCTTTAAAGGCATGAAATCATTCACCGGGACAAGACTGAGTAGAATGAGAGCTTATTTGCAGGACTGACAATTTTTAAGCAGACTAGGAGCAGGGATAATGTGTTGAACAAATGAAGAATTCTCTGGTGACTGCTTCATTCCTTTCCACCTGTTCCCTCCCTACTGGTGCCCACAATGGTCTAATGTGGCCACCAACTCAGTACCCCAAGCCCAGCTTTAAAAATAAGCCAAGCCTTTACCAAAATATAACAATCAGTTGGAAGGTGCTTCCGAGGCCACCTGGTCCAACCTGCTACTTAATGCAGGAGTCCCTTCCACCACATTCCGAACAGATGGTGTTCAGCTTGTTCTTTGTGCATCTCCAGTGATGATTGCTCATTACCACAAGAGACAACTGATAATGGGCATAGAAAATTTGTTTCAGAGGAGCAGAGTTTTAAAGTGCACAGGTCTGGAGGCACACCAGCCTTGGAGCCGTGGCTCTGCTCCGGACCAGCTGGGTGCCCTTGAACAAGATACTTAACCTCTCTAAACCTTATTTCTCTATCTATACAAAAGGGAGGTCAATAATATCTGACTCACTGTATTATGAAGATTAACTGAGAAAATATATGCAAAGCATTCAATATGTTGCCTGGTACATAGGAAATATCCAATAGGTAGTATCTTAAAAATCAAACCAGAAAAGTTCTTAAAAGGCTCTAAGGGGCCGGCCCTGTGGTGGGTTCAGATCCTGGGTGCAGACCTACTCTGCTCATCAGCCGTGCTGTGGAGGCATCCCACATACAAAGTAGAGGAAGATTGGCACAGATATTAGATAGCTCAGGGCTAATCTTCCTCAGGCAAAAAAAGAGGAAGATTGCCAACAGATGTTAGCTCAGGGCAATTCTTCCTCACACACACACACAAAAAGCCTCTAAGATTAATATTTGCATACAAATGTCCAGAACAGAATGAGCTACAGCTACCATGAGTGACAGTCATGCCAATATCTTACTCTAACAATGTGGCATCCTATGACTCTACCTGGATTTGAAATGTGGGACTCTGAACTCATTCTCAGTTAAAGAGACTTAGGAATTACTAAGTAGAGACAATGATGAATGAAAAACGGCTTGATAGTTGTCTAGATACAGAGAGTGGCTTTTTTTGTGGGAATCATGACATAGACTGGGCTACTCCATTTTCTTAAGAGAGAAAAGTGGAATAATAAAAGAAGGTGAAAACTCCTTGGAGGTTTTGTCTATGCTCTTTGGTCATCTTGCTTTGCCAAGCCCGTTGTTCCTACCGCAACAGCTGGTGACTACCACTAGATGACACAAACTCAAACAAATCAATTAGTTTGGAAGGAAAGGCCATTTCTTTCCTATCAGTACCCATAAGCAGAGTTTGATGACTCCAAGTGTGATCTCAGTGAATTTTTTTTTTCTATTTCTAAAGCTTGAAATTACCTAGCTCATCAAGGTGATAAGTGGAATCTTTGCCTATCTCTAAAAGCAATTGGCTGCTGCTTCTCAAACAAAAGACCATTGTTCTTGATTTTTCTGAATTACTTTGCATTATAATCATGAGATATCCTTGCAAGTAAGAGGGCCATGAGTTAGGACCTAGCTCTCAGTTTAGCAAACCAAGAAAGGAATAAGGTTTATAATGACTCCACAAAATCTGTAGCACTCCTTTTTACTTCTTGAAAGATGAGTCAGCACCAGAACCTATTTCTTCAAAGTGGCCGTGAGCTACAGAGGACAGAGCTTTTAAGAAATATTCAAGAGTATTTATGAGGTGGCCAAGGACATTTCAGCATTTCCCCCAGTGTCACTGATCCAGATCTCAGATTCACCTACCTAGTTTAAAGCACATCTTTTGCTTGTGAGCCGAACATGAGGTTGGCGTGAAACAGGCTGCCCAATAACCAAGAATGAGAGCCTCAAAGTTTCTTTTAGGACCGTAAGGTCGTTACTTTCTGGTCACCAGCTGTCATCTTGTAGCACCACTGCCTTCAATGCAAAAAAACATTTCAGTCTGATTCTTCTGGATGCCGACATCTTTAAACTCAGGAAAAATAAGGCTTTTTTCTGAATGAAAGAACTTAGGGAAACCCAGGTTTCTTTCCTTCAATGAATTTAGTCATGATCAATTCCCAGAGCAACTGAAATGACTAATTTTATTTCTCCTAAACCCTGTGCTTTTGAACGTATTATTCCTTTACCTGGCATACCCGTAGTCCCACTCTCTGACTCTCTTTATCAAGATAATGCCTACTTATCTCGAAACATCACCCATTCCTGGACTTCCCCCAGCATCTCAGCTTCTGTATCTTTGTATGTAGCCTGCACTGTTACCTTGCAATTCTCCTGCTTGCCCACCTGTCCCCGGGAGGTTATGTGCTCTACCTTTGTACCCTCAAGTTCATGGCACTTAATAACTTCCCAATAATGGTTTGGTTGAGTAGCTCTGACAGAAAGCAAACTACTGTAATTGAGGTATTCACTTTTTCATTCAACATGTATTTATTGAGTTATTATATTTTAGGAATAGCAAATTATAAGGGAATGAGGTTCCAAAGGCAGCAGGACTGAGAGAACAAATTATCATTAAAAAAAAATTGCACTGAGAAATCTCTTAAATTGCACCTATAGTACATGGTTTTGTATGTTCAACCCTGTACAATAATTCTAATGCACTCTAAGGTTTGATAGCCAGTGAGTTAAAAGAAGGAACAAAGGGCCGTCTAGCCATCTGGGCAGCCAAACCGTTCTGCATTTAAGTAACTATTAAGTTCCTAAACATGAATTAGGGAGTGGGGCAGTGTTCCTATTCACCTGACGGCTTCTTTTAATATTAAGTCCCTATAGTCTTAACACATATAAAGATATTTGATTTACGAGTTGGATGAGACGCTAATTATAAAAACACATAGCATAAGTCCTAGCATCTCGTGAATGCTCAATAAATGTTTACTCAAAATTTAAATTTAAATCTTACTTGATTGGAACTGTATACACATTCGTCTTTGAAAGTTATAAAAAAGAAGTTAGCCCCTTCTTTCTTGGTCGTTCTTACTGTGGCTTCACTGACTGGCTGCCACTGTCAGTCCTCGGGTCTTGGCATCCTGAAACCCAAGAAGCAGAGTTTGGTTCTAGTGACAGTATTTGCATTAGGTACGTGAATCATGTGACTGCACTGCGTGTGGCCATGCTGTGCCAGCCACAGAGGCAAGACGGGGAAGTGAGGCAGATGTGTCCCTGGCTTGGGGAACTCCGGGTCACATATGAAAGACAGATTGAATAAATAATTACCAGGGGGTGTCTGTTATGGAAGAGGGAGATCAGAGGGGCCGAGAAGCCTCTTACAGTCTAGTCTGAGGGTCAGTGAAGACTTCCCTGAGGAAGTGGTGTTTCAGGTAAGTAGTAATTAGCTAACTGATCAGTGGGGGACAGTGTTTAGTAGAATAGAGGAAGATCCAGAGACAAGACAGAGCATGAAGAAATTAGAGAAATCCAGTCTGGTTGGAATGTGGAGGATGGGCTTGACCATTGCCTCCCCCCTCATCATGTGTGCCTAACTAAACCTCATCCTTTTCCCCTCTATAGGAAAACTCCTTGAAAAGGTTGTCTCTACTCCCTGTCTTCATTTCCTTCCCTCCCCTTTTTTCTTGATCCACTCCAGTAGGCTTTCTCCACCACTCCAGAGAACACTTTCCACATTCATCCGTGAACATCACCAGGGGTAGATCTACCCTGAAACTAATAAAGCTTATGCTTCAGTGATCCTCATTTTCACAAGCTCTTTCAAGGCCCTATACCTAATTTATATTCTCTCTCGTAAAGTCCCCAAATTATATAAACTTTGGACCCCACAAAACCTGGATCCAACCCTCACTTCCACATTGCCATATCCAAGGTCAGTTTTTTTAGTTCTTTTCTTACTGTATCTGTCAACAGCATTTGACACTGTAGATCACTCCTTCATTCTTAAAAAAGTTTCTTCACTTCGGAGCCGGCCCGGGGCGTAGCAGTTAGGTTCGTGTGCTCCGCTTTGGTGGCCCCGGGTTCGCAGGTTCGGATCCTGTGTGCAGACGGACGCACTGCTTGTCAAGCCATGCTGTGGCAGTGTCCCAGATAAAGCAGAGGAAGATGGGCATGGATGTTAGCCCAGGGCCAATTTTCCTCAGAAAAAAAGAGGAGGAATGGCAATGGATGTTAGCTCAGGGCTAATCTTCCTCACAAAAAGAAAAAAATTTCTTCAAGTGCTCTTTCTCTCAATTCCCCTCCTATTCCACTGGCCTCACCTTCTCAGTGTCTTTGGCTGTTTCTCCTCATCTCCCTGCCCTCTAATCATTGCTGCGCCCCAGGACTCAACCCTGGGACCTTATCTACCTTGGTTCCCTCGATAATCTCATCAGTTTCCTGGTTTTAAATGCTATCTCTATGCTGCTGGCTCTTAATTGTTTACCTCTAGCCCAGGGCTTTTCCTCTGAACTCCAGATGTGTATGCCTAAGTAGTTACTTTCCCTATTGGATGTCTGATAGATATCTCAAATACTAACTTTAAACTGATTTTTTCCACCAAGCCTGACCTTCTATAGTCTTTCTGTCTCAGTAAGTGGTAATTCCATTCTTCCAGTTACTTAGGCAAAAAAAATCTTCTCTTTCTTTCGTGTTTTACATCCAATTTGTCAGACAATCCCGTTGCTTCTTAAAATAATATCCAGCAGCTGACCACCTCTCATCATTGTCACCAATGCTCATCTACCTCTCGGTCTGCCATTATCTCTTCCTGGATTAATGCAATAGCCTGCTAACTCATCTTCCTACTTCCACAATCGATTGTTTATATTTTCTATATTTCAGTCAAAGTCAGATTATATCACTTCTTTCCTAAAAAACATTTAATTGGGGGGGGGGGCGCTGGAGAGAAAGAGGGGAGGTGAGACAGGAACACCCAGGGAAGACCAGATGGTGAATGGGCCTGTAAGCACATTTGAGAAGTTAGGTCATCATCCTTGGTGGAATAGAAAGACTCTGAAGAGATTTGAAAGGGGACTTACTCAGATTTTCATTTTAAACTGTTTTGATAATACATTCAGACTTGGAAGAGCAGAGTCATAGGATTTCTAGTACCCTTTTAGAATCTGAGAACTTGGAGATATGCAGTAACCAATATCGTTTATGTTTACAAAAAAAGCTAAAAATGATAGCATCTGCATGCATTGACTATGTTTGTTTTTTAAATAAGGCATTGAACAGATTCAATCTCTCCCAATTCTTTACACCTTTACAGAAAGGTAAAATTCAAAAAAATTCAAATAGGTGGAAAATCCATAGAATCAATTCAGCCTTGTTTTTGTTGAGATTATATTAGGCTTGCTTTTGTGATTTGAGTTTCAGAGACTTAAAAATGATCTTGCTGCCTCTTTGCCTTATTTATAAATGAGGCGTATGCAGGTAAAGTTCTCATCCATCAGTTGAAATTGCCTGAGGCTTCTCTGGCTCTAGATGCATTTGTGCTGGATGTTATGGGATGCTATTAGTAATAAAATGCTGACTTAGCACTTCAGTTGTTGTTTAAAAGTGTTTAAGGGCTGGCTGACTAAAATTTGCTTCATTCATGCCAATATGCCCTCTGCTTAGGGTTAATTTTCCACCCCTGAAGGTACAGACCTGCATTTCCAGTTTTCTTAACAATTCATTTGTCACCTCAACATCCTTCTCTCCAGGAACTCTTTTACACTTTTATCATAAATTCTACCTGGGCGTCAAGTTAATGGCCCAGCAAAAGTGTGGATACTTTCCCTCCCTAAGTCACCCCCAAGCAAACTCAGGGAGAAATGTACTGAAGCTCAGCCTAGTGAAACCAAAGCCAAAGAATCTCACTTTCTTTGGAAAATGATTCTCAATAAAAAAAAGCAATATGGTTTTCACTCTTTATTCTTCAGGAAGCTCCAGAGTTGAATTCACTTTATACAGCTTCTCTTTCTGATATGGTAGGAGTTCTCTTTGAGGGGAAATTAAATATCCAAAGTTTAATAAAGTCAGACTTGACTATTTTAATTTAGGTTTTCTGTCACTCTTGGTGGGAGACAATTCTCAGGGGTCTCTTGTGTTTCTGCGTGTCTTGGGAGTGAGGCACTAGTCGCCTTTTGTTCCAAAACTCGATTCTCAACGATGCTTATATGGTGAATAAATATATGACAATATCTATCTCCCTCCAGAGGAAAGGACAGGCAAACTACCACCCATCGAAAAAGGTTTGGGTTCCCTAAGCACAGGGTTCCTCTCCGGTTGCACCAGCCACTGCGTTTGCAGACATCCATCTGGGTCCATCTATACTGCCTCCCACCCACAGGACTGGGCAAGGGAAGTTGACAGTAATATGATACTTATGCTGCTTGCTGTGCCTTGAGTAATAAAGTCCCTTGTCTCTGACCCAGGAGTCTCATGTCTTCTGCCAGCATCCATGAGACTGTGGCAGGGTTACCTTGTTAGTTCACAAACAGGGTGAAATCGCAGATTCTTCACAGTTATTGACAACTATGGAAAAGATACTTTTAAATAATGTTTTTAAAAGGAAAAATAAAATACTGCTTTAAAATCTATAGTGGGTGATTCTGGAACATGAAACATATGCTTCTGAGTTTGCCCATACTTTCAGTCTTTTTTTACTTTATTCAAGCTAGTCCTTCTGCCTGGAATTTTATTCCTTCCACATATTTATCTAAGTCATTCAACAGGTGGCATTTGAAAGTTTTCTAGATAGTATGACTTTTTAATATGCATGTAAGAAGTCAACGGCTCGTGCTGCAAAACTGATTGAAATAAAAGGATTCAACTTTAATCCTATTTTGTACCATGCTAGGCAACAATTTTAATAAGGAATATTCGTTCATTCCTTTGTTCAACCATTTATTACATACCTAATTTGTGCCAGGTACAGTGCTGGATCTTGAGGATACAGAAATAGGAAACTCTTAGTATAATGAAGCACAGGAGTAAATGAATATAAAATAATGAGAAAAAGACAAGACAAAATTCATGCCAACATGGATTTTATAATCTTTTCCCATCATTAATGCCCCACAAACAGGTCTTCACACACCATGGCTTTGTACTGCTTTTGCAACTTCTATGGAATGATATGGTACCCTGTGACTGTGACCCACCATCCCTTCTTGGATCATTATCATATACCACTGAGGGAGGAATGAATTATGTCTACCACATGGGCAAGTGTATTAGTAACAACTTTAGTTGCAAATGAAAGAATGCCTAACTCAAGCAGACTTCTAAAATGATTGGGGAATGGTTTTGACTGGCTCACATAACTAAAAAGTCCAAGGGGAAATATGCTTCAGATATTTCTGGATCCAGACACTCAAATGATGTAACCAAAACTCCACTTTACTCCTTCCATTTCTGAGCTCTGTTTTCCCTTGTGTGGGTTTCATTCTTGGGAACGCTCTCCCACACTTCTGTCAAGATGCCTCCCAGGCTTCCCTCTATCTTTTAATTCACTCCAGAAGATAAAAAAAAGAAAGAAAGAAATACCATCTTCTCAGCAGTTCCAGTAAAAATCCTGGAATTAAAGCTTAGCAGCCTGACTTGGATCACACGCTTATTCCTCAACCAGTAGTGGGTAGCCAAGGGAGTACAATGCTCAGATTGGCCACGGATGTGTCGTGTGGCCTTTCCTGGAATTACAGGTAAAGGTAGATCCACCCAAACCTTATTTCCTGAATATATGGAAGGGGTGGATCCCCAAAGGAATTCTGGTTACTGCAACTAGATGAATGGGGGACACGCAAAAACAGATGTCTATTGTCTACCTAAAGGTATTTTTTTTTTTTTTTTTTTGCGGGGAAGACCAGCCCTGAGCTAACATCTGTTGCCAATCCTCCTCTTTTTGCTGAGGAAGATTGGCCCTGGGCTAACATCTGTGCCCATCTTCCTCTACCTTTTTTATATGTGGGACGCTGCCACGGCGTGGCTGACAAGCAGTGCCGTGGGCAGGCGCCTGGGATCCAAACTCACGAACCCCGGGCTGCCAAGCGCGGACTAAACCACTGTGCCACCAGGAGGCCCCTAAAGGTCTTTTTTTTAAATTAAAAATGTTCAAATATAGAAACTGTATAAACAGTTCTCAAAATCAACAAATACTTATAGTAAAATAAGAAAGTAGGTTACTCAAATCTGTTAGTGAAGCAGTATCAAACAATGATTGACAAGACATCAACAATATCTTCATGTTTATATTGCTTTAAATGTTGATCTAGATGGCATAACATCATTAAAATACAGTGACTGCTTAGTTGCACATTTTCTCACATTTTTTTAATTTATTTTTTTGGTGAGGAAAATTAGCCCTGAGCTAACATCTGTTGCCAATCCTCCTCTTTTTGCTGAGGAAGATTGGCCCTGGGCTAACATCCATGCCCATCTTCCTCTACCTTTTTTATATGTGGGACACCTGCCACAGCATGGCTTGATCAGCTGTGTGTATGTCCATGCCCAGAATCCGAACCTGCGAACCCTGGGCCACCAAAGTGGAGCGTGCGAATTGAACCACTATGCCACCGGGCCGGCCCCCATTTTATTTTTTTATACAGCTAACAATACCTGTAGGATGCCTATGTAGTCACCTTCAAGGTATTACCATTCACCTGGTGGTAAGTTACCTAGGTTAAAAAAATTCTGAAGTACTAGCCTCAAAAACATACTAGCTCTTTTCTGATGTGAAAAATCTGATGTGAAAGTATGAGATAGATTGGAAGAAGAGAAATGACATTTTAGCTCTTCCTTGAAGGTCTTTGATTTATCATAATACATGCATAGTAATGATTCAGCAAACTTTTACTAAAAAACTTGTACATATCAAATGTAGGCATCCTTAATGTGATAGTTAATGAAAGTTGGTACTTCTTTTCTCACAAGTTAAAGTTCTAATTTATAAATCAAGCCATCTTCTTGTTACAATAATTTTATAGGTAAGTTGCTAAAGAAATTCACTTGTGATAGTAGAAATAAGAATATGTATGGTAAATTGTACTATTGTAAAAGATATTTACTACCCTTCCATAGAGGAGATTTATATGCCATGCCCGTGTCAGGAATCTGTGATTTGCTTTGACCAATGAAATATGAGTAGAAGTGACACATGCCACTTTCAAGCAGAAACTTGAAGAGCCTTTGCTTGCTTCTGCCATTGTCTCTTTTCCCTTCTGCCATAATGTTAGCAAATTGTTTTTGTAAGCTATTGAAATTCTGGGTCCTTGTTACTGCAGCATAACTTAGTCTAATTCAACAGATACAAATCCAAAGATTTAAGAGGATATTGTATCAGCTTAAATGTGATTACCCTTTTGATCTAGAAACAGAGAGCCTTGTTAGCCCCTCCCACCTGAAGGTCAGAGAGATATAGCTTGTACTAATTAGGAAGAACTCAATATTTTGAGTACTGGCAATGAGCTGTGTGTGACTAGCTTGCATTGATTCTGCCTACACATTGCATACCTCTCAAAGACGGTGAGTTTCTTTGTCATGACTCCATGATCAGAGGTATTGAATAGTCCCTTATTACTTTACTTTAAAGAACTCTAATACCTGATATTGTATCTTAGCCAATCCTTTAATAGTGATGTGACTTAGATCTTACCCTTCACCATTATTTTGTAGTACCTTGTTTTTATTCATGGTGAGTTCAAATATGTTTACTAAAATACTCCAATCAACCTGGTGCGATCATATCCAATTTTGTCAGATATTCTAAAGTAAAAGTCACTTGAAGGGTATATTTAAACCCTTATTTTTCTCCCATTTCTATGAAGGATTCAGTAGGATAGTATATTATCTGTCTTCTGGGTGGATTATCTCAAGTTATATGTATCTATAGCAGGTACAATTTCCAAATTGGAATAAAAAACAAACTTCTTTTTTCATTTATGTAGAACACCTATTCTTCTAGATAGCATAAATCTATTATTTAATTCAGGGTATCACTATCCTCTACCCTTTCCACTCTGGTTATCTGGCTCAATTATGGTGGGAGTACTAATATCATGGAAAGACTTCCGGATAGTGGCAGTTGAGTCCTTGTCATTCTCCACCTATGCTGACGTCTGCCAAGATGCCTTTATTTCTCTTGGTCCTCAGTCACTGGTTGTGGCAGGATATCACTGCATCCCCCTAATCCTGCACTCTGTCCATTCTCTATGTCACATTCCTGCTGCCCTTAGGTGGGGGAAAATGTTTTGCTCCTTCCTGTGCCATGCTCAGAGGCACACTGAAATGCCCTCCATCTGTCTGTTGGATCCCTCAGAAAACCATTTCTTCTTGGGTTCTTGACACTTTGCTAGCCTTTCCTGGGAAGGGGATGAGGGTACATGTTCTCTCTGCTCTCAGATTTCCCAGGCTTACCTGGAGGTTTCAGGGAGGTCTGCCCCTCTCTGCACTGGGACTCTTCTGAGACATAAAAGAGGCACTTAAGCCCATTCTCAGGAATTCCTCCTTGACTAAACTTTCTTCTTCTCTTGTGACTTACCCCTTTCTTCCTTCATCCAAAAGATTGTTGATTCAGTCTGGTGATATGTTACTTTGACTATTCAATTGGCCTTTAAGAACGCATTGTTTATACCCTGATCTAGCCTTTTGAAATCCAAAAGAGAAGAACTTTACTTATTGCCTGCATTCTGCTGTGTTATTCCTTACTTGTAGTTTGTATAGAACACTATACCTGTTACTTGAATAGGGAGAAGGGTTACAGAATAACGTGAAGTAGCATGTGTTCCAAAAAAGCACAATCATTATTATATCAAGATACTATTCTATCACAGACGTGTATATAAAAATATATACATAGTAATAGATTAAGCAAAACATACAAACTTAGGGCTCTTGGTACAGCATCTTTTCATCAAAGGCCAGACATTTTTGTATGAAAATTAGTATTTGTTTTCATTGGTCTTTCCATCTATTTCTGTCTGCAGACTAGAGTGGTCTTTAAGAGAACAGGCATGTGCTGCATAATGACGTTTCGGTCAGTGATGGACCACATATACGATGATGGTCCCATAGGATTAATACCATACGGCCTAGGTGTGTAGTGGGCTATGGCATCTAGATTTGTGTAAGTGCACTCGGTGATGTTCACACGATGATGAAATTACCTAATGATGCATTTCTCAGAACATATTCCCATCGTTAAGCGATGCGTGACTGTGTGTTATAAATCTTTGCCAACTATCATGTCATGAAATACATTATCTGGTTTCAGCCCTACTCTATTCAATAAAATAATTTCTTTAGACTCACATCCTCTTCATTTATTGTAATTATTACTCTCAGTAAAGAATGCTTGAATGTACTCAAATTTTACACATTTTAGTGCATTATCAGATCTTACAATAAGGCCCTATCTTTTTTCTTTTAACAAGAAAAGTTTCATGGTTAGTCTAGATAACAGGCTTGTGAGGTAACACAAAAGAACACAACCAAATGAATGTGAAATATTTGTTCCTTGTTTATGAATATTAGTTTAGATTTATCTTTTACAGTAAATAATTATTCCTTTCCTTTTAGAGATAATCTGAACATGAGAAGAATTCTGAGGTAGATCATTGGACAAGCCATTCATGATACAGACTGAATCAATTATGGTAAACAGGCATGGCAGGGAGACTAAAAAATAACCTTTAAATGTCATTTTCTTTTTTTCCAAATGAGAGTAGATGTGTACGTGAAAAAGCACTTAATTAAGGGTCTAAAAGAGGTTCTAAGTTTGGCTGTGTCATTAATAAGCAATTCACTTCATTTCTCTGAGCTGTATTTCTTCAACAATAGAAGAAGGGATTGGACTACGTCTGTGTTTCCCAAAGTGTAGAAAGCACACTACCAGTGTCAGATGGAGATACCGGAGATGACATTAGGTGGTGTGTTAAAACACAGAGTAACACAGCCATTCCCTTTTCCACTCTACTATCCTGATTAAGGCAAGGATAAAGGTTTTTTTGGTGCTAGTTTGGGGGTTACTTGGTGTTACTCCTACTTTTAAACAATGAGACCTTGAATTCAGAACTTCCGGGTATGTAATTGTTTCTAGATAAAACATTGTTGTGCTTTTATTGCATCAATTATTTAGCTATCTTTGAGACAAGGGATGTTGATTTCCCATTTATGGAAGTGGAACAGAGTTGCCTTTTAAAATTTAAAAGTATTTATTTAAAAAAATAATAAGTAAATGATAGGGCAGGTAGAACGTGCATGACTAAATTTTTGGCACTGCTGGATAGCTGATCTAAAAGGACTTTTCAAAGAGTCCAATTTTATGTTTTGTTTCATCCTCGGTTTGGTCAAGATGAAAGACAGCATGGTGTTAGCTGGGTTTCCCCTTCTGCTTATGAAGCAAAGTGCAAAGTGGTAAAATAAGCTTCAGAATATAAACAGGACATGTCTTCTGGAACATCAACCTTACTTGAAGATTTCAGCAGCTGGGTACACACACGACACATATATAAATAGATGTATTCAGGAGTAGATGCCAAATTTGCATGAATTTGCAGGATAAAACACTGGTCTTCAAATACATTTCTTGCTTGTTTTTGAACCAGCAGAACTGAGCAGATGGGAAAGTTGTCAGAATAGATTAGTAGGTATAGAATCTGGGATGTCCCTAAATTCAGGACAGTATGCTGAGGTCACCAAGACCATGTGGTGACAAAAAGAAAAGGAAGAAGTTGAAATTTCAGAGTATTTCCACTGTGAGCACAGAATCAGCTAGCCACAAGTACACTTTGGAATTTGATCAAAAGGAGCAGAGTGTTTCAATGAGGTTGAGTTGTTCCCACCTCCTCCCTTCCCTTGTTCACCTGGTAACGAACATCCTCTCCATGCAAACAATATTGTAGTGAAAGAATCCACGAGCCTGCAAAGTACATAGCAATTAGAGTAACTTGAAGCTTCATCAGCTCTACCTTGGGAGAAAATCTGGAAAGGAGCAGGGGGAAGGGGGTTTGTGCTGAAGACAAAGACTGAGAAGATTGCGGTCTTGGGGGAAAAATTCAGAGCAATATGAAAAGGATTAAAATGATTGTGTACACTTGAGATCTTCTGAGAAACAGGTTTTTTCTTCCCTTGAGCCACAACTTGTATAAACAATGAATTATGTTCTTGCACACCTATTGTTTCTCTGCTCTTTTACCCATCAGCAACACTGCTAGGCAACCCACTGCTTGGGTTTGGAATAGCAGAAATTCATTCTCTTAGTGATCTGTGTTATGGCTTGGGATGGAGCGATTGAAACTTCCCGCTACTTACATTGCTTCCCCACTATTCTGGAAGAGCTGGGAAGGGAGTCAGCATGAAAAGCAAATTACATCTCTAAACTCCAACTCACAGTCCCCCAGCCATCAGGGACTTTTGATAGAAGAGTTTGAGAAGCATGGAGAAAGGATCCAGACTTTGCAGTCTTAAAGCCCTCAGGTCGCATTGCAGCTGTAGGATCTTGGGAAAGTGTTCTTGCTTTGTAAGCTCCCATTTCCTTATCAGTCTTGCCCACCAAGGATTGCAGGAGGTACTCTAGGCTTGATGAATAAGTGCCTGGATACAGAGATTCTTCTCTCCAGTCCCCTCTCACTGGCTTTAGGAGTAGTGGTCGACAAAGCCAGGAGGTTTAAAAAAAACTTCAAAGGAAGCACATATTTCTATATAGACGAAATCTTGATGGAGAATATATGCTCAGTAAGTACTCAGTGAATGCTTGGATACCTCTAGCAAGTCAAGCCAAAATATGCCTCTCTGAGAAAACAATTTTTTTTTGGCCTGGGGGCAATATCACTTGGTTACACCAGTTACTTCAAAAAGGACCTTCACTTTACAAACCCAGAGCAATATTCGGCGATGCTTTTTTACAGTGTTTGCCCCACAGAGGTGGGGTTCTAGAATGCCACACTTTAATAAACACTGCTAAGGCAGTATGGATGGCTTTCTGCCAAGTTAACATTAAGTTCCTACAAATGTATCTTTCAATATCTCCCTCACAGAGTAGGCAGAGATAAGAGGGAAAACGAAGTTGGGGAAAAATAACTTTTTGATGCAAGCAGATCTGGTACCCATCAGCATCAACATAAGTACTTTTTAATCCATCATATTTTGCCAGAGGACGACCCTCTCTGTTAGAAGCTGTAATTGCTGTATTTTACTTCTTTCTGTGACTTCAGGGAAAGGTTGTCCCCAGGCCCTGACCTGGCTTTGCTTGGTGAGAGATCCCTGGGAGCTACTAGTTTAGCTTTAATCCAGTACATGCATTTGTTTAAAATCAGGTTTTATATTTTAATGACTTCCCAAAACTCCCCAAAGTGAAATACATCATAAGTATGTATCTCTCCAGAGGTGTGGTAGCCTAATCGTCTGGCCAGTTGTTGCAGGAGGGGGTAACACTACAGGCTTGGCAGATCTTTAAGAAACATTTGAGATGAGCTGGCGGTATGCGAGAGTGTTAGGGGAGTCAGATAAGATAGTCATTATTTTATTAACTCGTATTTGATAAATTAGTTTATTTTCCCAGCCAAGGTAATGTTCCCACTTGCCTATTCCAATCAACTTTCCTATTAGGTAGAAAGTGTTGAATGCAAATATTAGAAACCGGACAGACTCAGATTAAGAAACAACAATAGAATATTATAAGGTTACTGGGTTTCTCATAGAATCCAAGGACCAGCATTCAATTTCTCGGGAAACACTAGAGCTGAGGTCTGGGCTCTGCTCCATCTGCTCTCTCTGCTCCTAAGTCCACATGGCAGAGTGAGCCCAGATCTTCATGGTACACATCAAGCCCTTGTTCTCCTTCCTCCTTCTTTGCTTGGGGTAGCGTGCCCTTTTATGGGCTCCTTCAGATAGGCATTCCCAACCCTTTTTCCAGAATACCCTAGTTTTCCACTCAGTTGTTCTCTATCTCCTTTTTCCTTCATAACACTTAAAATAATGGGAAACTGTCTTACTTGTTTATTATCTACCCTTCAAACTTGAATGTAAGTTTCATGAGAGGCTTGTTCACCTCTGTCTTGTCATCTTCTAGACATTGCCTCCACACAGTAGGTACTCAAATGTTGACTGAAAGAATATATGAATACATGCTCAGCTGCTGTGGTTAGGGGTCACCAGGCAGTTAAATTGGACCATTGTGAGCTAGGAGAGACTCCCCCAAATGTCCACTACCACTTGGCTAACCTTAACCAACTTCTGGTATTTTCTCAACTAAGGAGGATGTGCATCACTTGCTGGCCTTACCTTTGAGCCGCTTGAATCCCAATCCCTTCACCAATCCAACACCAGCTCAAGGAGCTAAATAACTTTGCCATTCATAGAGGATCAGGCTGTGGGTCCACACACTGAAAGCTTGAGATTAGTGTTTACAATTGGTCCTCATTATTCTCAAATCCCATAGTTGTGAATTTGCCTACTAATTAAAATTTATTTGTAACTCAAAAGTCAATACTTAACTGTTGTTTTCCTGGTCATTCCTGGACATGTGCAGTGGTGAAAAATTTGAGTCATTCAATGTGCATGTTCTGAGGTTGAACAAGGTGACTCTCTGCCTTATTGTTTCAGCTCTCATGCTGTAAACAAGTGTTCTTTTTGTGGTCTGTTTAATGCCACCTTTTAAAAGTGATTTTGCTGTTTAAGATGGCCCCCAGACATTGTGTTAAAAGGCTGTCTAGTGTTCCTAAGCACATGATGTGGGTTATAGAGAAAATACATGTTAGATAAGCTTCATGTTAAATAAGGTAACTTTAAACATAAAACAAAGTTATATATTGATCAGTTGCCAAAAACATTATGACCAGCGGCTTGCAGGAGCCCAACATGTATTTCCCCTAGGAACAGTGGTTCAGTATTTGCTGTTCCAGTGTTCACAGTGACTTTAGAGAACATAACTATCATGAATAATGAGAACTGACTGTACGTATTAATCTAGTGAGACTTACTTCAAGGGATTTTCATACCTGTTTTCACTGATTATATCAAGTAGACCTTCCAGATGTTTGCTTGGAGCATATCTTTGTATTTTTAAAACAAGCCATTCAGAACATACATCTTTGATGAAGAGGGTGCATCCCTTCAATAAATCATTTATTTGTCTTTACCCAAAACTTGATTAACTTCCTTGTCTAAGTTCATCTCAGATCATTGCTGTCAGGCTTGTGAGAACTAGATATACGTCCATGACTACCTGGAGCTGAACCTCTATGCTCTCCTACTGCTGATTAGAGAAAAAGAGATTGTATTCCTCATAGTTCACTCTTGACGGGCCCAGGAATGGGCTCACTGAGTTGTGAAAGTTGACATTTGGTACACAGCCACTCGACTTTCATGGTATGAAGCTGCACGATAGCACATTACATTCTTTCTAACTTGTCTGGTCAGTCATCGTATTGCCTGTCACTTGTCTTGGACCTAAAATTAATTAAGAAGTAATAATGGGAAGAGGAAGATAGGGAGTAGATAAGATGAATAATGAAGATTAAATTCAATGGAATCCTTATCAATTGACTGACTCTAGAATAAGTAGAAAGGACAGGAGATCATAGCCTTTAAGGCTGGTAGAAGCTCATCAGCAAAGGGCAATTTGGTTGGTGAAGACAAACTTCAAACTCAATGAGGATTATGCAGGAGACAACTGCAAAGGAGAGGTGGACTTGTCACACCTGCACGTTTAGGATTTACAAATTCTCTCCTTTATGGGTCTGACTTGGCTTGCTCATCATGTTGGCTTCTCCCAATTCTGAGTAACTAATCCATGTTGCCGCTTCATCATTAATTTAGCCTCATTCAGCAACTTGGAATAGCTATGAAAACCAGCCAAGGTCAAACTTTGGGGATGCTATAGAGTGTAAAGTTTAAGAGTTTTGACTGTGGTACAAGAGTTTCCGGGTTTGAATTACGGTTCTGCCACTTATTAACTATGTTGTCTTAGGCCATTTAGTTAACCTATCAGGGCTTCAGTTTCCACAACTGTAAAGCATAGATAACACTAGTACCCACCTCATAAGGCTGTTGTGAGGATTAAATGAGATAATCCTCATATCGGTGCTTAGCACAGTGCCTGGCACAGATTGAGTACTCGTCTGTGGAACATAAGGGTGGCCACTGTGCCAAGATGTCCTTAGCAAAGAAAGGGTAGTACAAGATGAGGTAGGCAGGCCAAATCCTGCAGGGCCTCAAAGGTAGCCAAGGTAGGGATTTGAAAACTAATTCTTAAGTGCATTCAGGAAGGCTTTGCATGGTTTTAAGTAGGCCACTGACAACACTGTTTATAAGAAAACAACATTTGTTCTAAATATAATTTCTTCAATATACCGTCTTTTTTTAACTGGAAACATTTGCAACATATCTTCAATACCTTAATTCTCTTCAGTTCTGATTGGCCTCTAAGCTACCCCACAGTGCTCCTAAATACCCTGACATAACATTCAACTGGGACCCACTAACCTTGTCTGATGCTGATGATAATAGTACTGGTGTAGAAGTATTTAGAACAACTGATATCTGTGGTGTGCTTCCCCGTGTCAGGCTCACATACATTCTTTTATTCAAACCTCACAATTACCTTCCAAGCTCTTATTATCTCCTTTTTATGGACGGGAAGCTAAGGCTTGAATTCTCACAGCTAGGATTTAAATGCAGGTTTTCTTCTCCAGGGCTCCCCGGTTTCTTACTGATTTCCGGAGGAAGCATGAATGTGATAAAGAGACAGCCCTGAAGTCAGACAGTGCCTTAGCTCTGCCTCTCACCTCTGTGCCTCAATTTCCCTATCTGAAAAATGGGAATAATGCCACCTATTACACAGGGCGGTTGTGAGAAATCACTGCAGTATTAATGCAAAGCAACCAGCACAGTGCCGGACATAGAGGAGACGTTCCATACATGTCCCACTATTTTCTTTATTTTGCTGGGTGGCCGGTCTGCTGGTGTATTTTCTGCGTCTAGTGCACTGAGGTAGTAGAATGTTTTAGTTGTTTCCTTAAAAGGCTGCTGCTTACCATTAACCAGCTCCCTTGTTGTCTCTGAGACGGCATGTCATGCGTGGGGAAAACAGCCCATCCCTCTGCAAAGGGGTGTTTGTATTGTTCACGCAGCTGCTTCCTTTACCCTGGTTGGGGGTGGAACAGGGAAGCTGTGTGCACACATTCAGGAAGCTAAGCCCCAATTCCTCCTAAACTAGTTTTCTTCAAATTATGCTTTTTAATTAAACCTTTCAAGGTTTAATTAGGAAACTACATGAGTCATCTTTGTTTCTGAAAATGTATTTGTGGTTTGGCTAATTATGTAGTGAGATTTCATACGATTTCTCCTCGTGTGTGAAATTAATACATTGAATATTTTGAAAGTGAAAACATCTAAAGCATTTACCTGGGCATCAGGTTGCGAGCAAACACATAGTTCAAAGGAGTTTCGGTTAAAGCAATGCTCAGAAAAGCTGGTTTTCATCAGGTCCCTTTATACGGGAAGCCTCAAAGATGCACACTCCATCTCTTAACCGATACGTATAATCATTGCAGCCTTTAATGGTGCCTCATTGCTTGGAGATAAAAATCTAGGTTCCTCATCGAGGTACTTTACTCCAGTTCCAACTTCCACCCCACCTCTTGAATTCTTTTCTCCAACTACATCATACTCTCATTCCCCAAACCTGCCAGGCTCCTTTATGCCTCAGTGGCTCTGTACGGAAAACAGTACAATGTGAATGTTTCCCTAATTATCCCAAATCCTAATGGGGCACTGTGCCTTGATGGCTCCAATGTCAGTCCCCAATCCCAACTCTGCCATCCTAGCTATGTGGCTTTGGACAAGGTATTTTACCTCAGTGTGCTTTGGTTTTCTCATCTGTAAAACAGGGATAATAATAGAATCTATCTACAATTGCTAGAAAGATGAAAAGGAAAAAGGCCACAAGTCTTTTCACAAACTCTTTCCTCTGCATGTAATGTTCTTTTCTGCCCATCCTTCACCTCCTGACATCCCCTTACCGTTGACATCACAACTCAAGGGCCACTCCTTTAGAGAAACCATCTCTGACTCCCCAAACTAGGGCAAATCTCCCTAATTTAGACTTCTTTATCCCCATGCATGTATTTTAGTAGGATTTGCTGTTGTAATTTTTCATCAACAATTGTGACTTTTAAATAATGTGTATCTTTCCCATTAGACTGTGTATGAGTCAGGGTTCTCCAGAGAAGCAGAACCAACAGGATGTGTATGCATATATAGGGAGAGGGATTTATTTTTAAGAATTGGTTCATGCAGTTGTGAAGGCTTGGCAGGTTCAAAATCTGCAGAGTAGGCCAGCAGGCAGGAGACCCAGGGAAGAGGGGCAGTTTGAGTCCAAAGGCTGTCTGTTGGCAGAACTTCCTTTCCTTCCAGGTTGGTCAGCCATTTTCTATTAAGGCTTTTGACTGATTGGATGAGGCCCATGTTGTAGAGGGTAATCTACTTTACTTAGAGCCTACTGATATATTAACCTCATCTAAAAAATACCTTCACAGAAACATCAAGAATAATATTGGACCAAATATCTGGGTACTGTGGCCTAACCAAGTTGATACATAAAATTAACCATCATAGACTGTATCCTGTATGAGGGCAGGATTCAGTCTAATATTGCTACCCGTTGAATCTAGCACACTGTATACCCTTAATAATTATGTATGAGTGAACACAGAGCCCGTAGAGTACAGTACCTAAATGCCCAATCGGTGGTGGGTGGCATTATTCTTTACAGTCAAAACTTTTAGTAGTATTAGGGTACAAAGAGATAGTCAGGACCCAGGATTTTAAATAGGTGTCATACTATGAAAGGAGAGTTCTCGGAACATCCACTAGTCACAGCTCTTCCCATGATGTCTCTAAGGGAACGGTAGGGATGGGGGGAGGAAGGAATGGATGGATACACACATCCAATGAGGGGGCCCCTTTAGCATAGGCCCTAGGCGCAGAGGACAAGGGCAGTCAAAGTAACACTTTATGGCTGGCTGTAAGTCTTTGTCCCCAAGTCAGGCTTTAATAAACAGAACTGGATCACAGTTGGGTCACAAGGATCCCTATTCACCTCTGAACTAAAAGGTTCCCTTGGATCTCTTTTTTCCAGAGTCCTACCCAGAGAGAAACACTTTCCAAGGCTGGGTTGGGGAGGGAGGGGCTCCAGATGTGTTACTGCTCCAGCCACGCTGATGCCAAATGTTTTGGTTCCTATCTTGGTAATCCCAAAAGCTCCACCCCTAACTTCTCTGCGAGAGGGAATGAAGAAAGGCAGAACTTTGAGATACCACATTTGTATCCATTACTTTTTATCAATGCCTTTCAGTGAATAGTCACTGAGCATTAATTCAACAAATACTTATTGAGCATCATGTGGCAAGTAGAAGTCGCAGACCATAAAACTAACGAACAAATGTCAGGTAAATACTAGGAAGGAAAAATAGTGGGACCAACAGGATGGTGAGCACCTGGGGAGGATGCTGCTGAGAATGGTGAGGGAAGACCTCTAATTTTCTGACACTTTGAGCAGGCACCTGAAGGAAGTAAGGGAGCGAGCCTTGTGTATATTTGGGGCAGCGTGTTCCAAGCAGAGGAAGCTGTGAGTACAAAGGCCCTGAGCGGGGCAGGCTTTGTGAGTTCAGGAAACAGCCAGATAACTGATGGAGCTAAAAGAGAGTCGGCAAAGGGAAGAATACTTAGGGAGGAGGGTGAACAGGCAGCAAGGGACCAGGTGCTATAAGACATTCTGGATAATTGTGAAGCCTGGAGCTTCTACCCTGGCTGACATGATTACCACGTGTGGATTTTGAGCCAAGTAGTGAAATCAGGGCTGCTAAGAATTGAAGGGTGTCTAGTGGAGGGCTGTGTTTTCCTTAAGACTTGTGCCCTGACCTGAAAGTGCATTCTCCTAAAGAAAGTTTTATTTTCTAATTCACTCAAAGGGATCTTTTGCTCATAGGACCTGCATTCCAAGAATTGCTTTGGCCCAGATGTACCACCCTTAAAAGATGTTGGCTTCTGTGAGGAGAAAAGACTGTGAAGAGCAGGGAGGGAAGCAAGGAGACTAGTTAAAGAGGCTCTTGCAAAATCCAGGGATGATAAGACAGTGGCTGGGCCAGAGTGGTGGCCCTAGATGTTTTGAGAAGTGCTTAGATTCCAAATAGATATTGCAACCAGAGACAGCAGCATTTCCTGACATATTAGTGTGTGAGTGTGAGAGAAAGAAAGGAATCAGTGATAACCCCAATGATTTTGGCCTGAGTAACTGGAAAAATGAGATTGTAGTCAACAGACATGGGGAATGGGCATAGGGACCGGGACAGCAAAAATCTCTTGAATGTGTTAAGTTTGAGATGCCTATGGATATCCAGACGGAGAAATCCAGTAGGCAGTTAGATACACAAGTCTGGAGTTCAGGGCAGAGCCTAGACAGATGTCAATGTGGCAGTCATCCGTGTAGAGATGGTACCGAGGAGAGGAGAGAAGATCTGGAATATAAGTGCAGGGTTTCACCCTGGGAGCATGGAGAGTCCATGCACAGTGAAAGGAGGAAAAACAAAATATGGGTGCAGGGTGGTGGGTGGCGGGAGTGTGCAGAAGTTCTCTTGTGATTGCTCTCTTTTTTCTTAGTGAAATAGGAAGCAAGGTCCTTAGCAAAGGAAAGGAAGATTGTCACTTTCTGTTTTGATTCTAGTGTCTTCCATACTGGACCCCTGAAGAGCAGGAGCCATTGATCACCCAAGCAGTACACACCTGAAAAATAGGAGTGATCGATCACAGGAACAATTGATTATTATTTCTAGAATGCCTATATAATCTTTATAAGCCTTTAATGCACTGTAGTTTATTCCTAGAGCGAAATCACAGTCAACAGGCAAGGGCAATTGGCAATTGAGAAGGAATTCCCTTCTTTGCTCACATCTCTCAAAGAACCTGACGGAGAACCAGTCTCACAGTCTACAGCATCACACATTGTCACCCCACCTTCTCCTCTCAGTTCATCCTCACAAGGCAGCTGTTCCACATCTCTGTTTCCAAACCCACTCTGCCGACACTGAAGCCCACCGGGTGGTTGATTCTCCTGCTGTGTCCCTCTTTGTTTGGTTTTGATTAGGTAGATCAAATTCCTCTCAAGTTGTATCTCCCTGTTCTGAAAGTTCGGGAAGAAAAACAACCAGCAAAGACAAATTCTGTGGGGGAAGCGAACAGGGCAGAGAAGAGAATCTGAGCGGGCAAGGCCAAGTTTATTTTGGGGCAGACATGGGCAGGAGGGAAAGCTGTGAACACTCAGACATTAATAATTTTTGTCTTGTCAAAACCATGATCAAAGCCCCGATGACAGTGTTGTCATAAAATCTATACAGCCACTACTCTGAGCTTTGGGTTTACTCTGTTTCCTGGGCTACAGGCTTAAAATTCACCACCATAAATTCTTCTGTGGCTGTTCAGCTCCCCTTATCATACTGTGTTTTACTACCTCTTCCCAAGCTTAAAATGCAACATGTAGTTTATACCAAATATAGACTCTCAGAGAAGGAAGCTTGGAGGTCATCCTATCCAACGTTTCATCCAGTTCTGGAATTATTTTTATAACTTCCCTGACAACTAGCCATTCCAACTTTATAAACAACCTCAGCTGTAGGCCCCACCACATCACAAGGCAGCCCATTCCATTTGTGGAATGTTTTACGTTACAGCAAACTAAATCTGTCTCTTCTACTTCTAACCCCTGATTCTCTGACTAACCTCTAGGGCTCCACAGGACAAACACATCCTGTTCCCTTTTTGCAGGGAACCAACCATCTTCTTTCCTCCACCGTCCCTGCTTAATTTCCAGTCAGGCCGTAAATCACAAATATATCCACCTTCAGAGTAAAAGCTTTTTGCATAGTCTTTACCTGCTAGTAAATTAAACATTAAAGAAAGAGAATATACCTACTTGAAGTCAAGTTCCAAATAGCCTTCTGCTTAGAGAGGATTAAAAGCTCCTTTAATGCCAGCACTATCAAATCTAATGAAAAGGTTAGAGCTGGATGAAATTATATTTTTAAATGATATATCTCACAGGACTACTACAAGGAATGAAAGGGAGGACACGCCATGATTATCTGAAATTGAGAGGCAAGATAAGGGAGAGAGTCATGCACAATCAGCCCAGTGAACTGTAATGTCAATCCTGCTCCTCTACATCCTTCTTCCGTCACATATTTATTCAGTGCCTGCAGACTCCAATCGTTGAGCTAAGTCCTCAAGTTTCAACGGTGAGCATTCCTTCCCTTATCCATTCAACAAATACTTATTGTGGACCTACACGTTACTGTCACCATGCTACCAATGGGATATAGTAATGAGCAAAACAATCAGGAAAAAAATCCCTCCCTTTTTGCATGTAATATTCTAGTGAGGGGAAAAAATAATCCCACAAATATATGTAAACTTGCAGTGCTTACCAACACTATGAAGGGAAGATTCGGGATGCTACAAGAGCATGTAATAGAACATGGAATTAGAGGAACCTGAACTAGTCCACATGATTAAGGAAGCCTCTCCTGAGGAAGGAATGCTGAGTTGGGCTCTAAAGAAGGTCCCTGGCAAGGGAGCGCATGGATGAGCACAGTGTGTGGTGGAGAAGGAAGGCAGTGTGGAAGATTAAGGTCAAAGATGAAACTTGAGAGGTAGGAAGACTCTAGATAATGTAGAGATTTATGGGCCATGTTAAGAATCTCCATCTTTAGCCTACGAGCAGTTAGGACCCACCAAAGTGTTTTAAGCCAGGTGTGTGTTATAGGTATATAACATGATCTAGTTTATGTTTAGAAGATATCACTCTCATTGCAATGTAGAGAATGGATTGAAGGGAACCAAGGTGAACACGATGGTCTACAGGAAAGATTTCAGTGACTTGGACTAGGATGATAGCAGTAGGTATGGAAACAAGATGACAGATTTAAAGAGATGAAGGAGATAAAACCAGTAGGTCTCATGGTGATTTGAATTTGGGAGGTGAGGGAGAGCAAGATGACTGTAGGAGTCCCTGAGGAGGCCTGCCACCTTTACCACATGCCAGTCATCTAACACGGGAGATAACCTACTGCACATGGCCAGGCACTAGGCATTGTTCAGAGTTGAATGTGATGGTCATATAGGACACCTGATCACCATTATGTAACTTCTGGTTAGGGGAGCAAGATAGAACTGTAGCACAGGAAAATATCATAATTGGATGTTGATCCAGGTGATGTGGCTTTCTAAAGGCATTTTTTTCAAATATGTAAGTTAATTGTGCTAGAGTTTTAGAGTAATATTTTTTAAAGTGTATAAGTCTTTGTTCAGCCCCCATTTGGGGCTTTCTGCAAACTGGTGGGCCCTCATCCTGAACAGACAGAATCACATAGTTACCAACTCAAGCCCATCCTCTGGGATGATCTGGAGAGACTTGAGAAATCTCTCTTCTTAAACATCCTCGAGCTTTGGAGATCTCCCGATGAGCTTTGCTGAGACTGTGTCCTTTGTGCTTATCACAGTTAAATATAACTTCTTTAAGATTTATATGCCAGGGTGCTCACTTTCACTAAGACTTCCACATAGTGCTCTGTAGGACTTCTGCAGTATCAGGAACGAATCCTAGGTAGTAACTAAGAGTGGTGCTGCTACTCACTGGGATAGGGAGCACTGTAAGAGGACCAGACATGGAGGAAATACCATGGTTAAATTGGAGGCATGTTGAGTTTGGATGTCTAAGAAGAAATACAATAATGGAGGTGTTGATAGACAATATAGAATGATGACACCAAGAATGACTTTGGCTATCTTAGCGGAGGGTCAAGTTTGATCAACGAGCCTTGCATATAAGAAGCATTGTCTTACAGAACCATTTATTCAAGGAAGGCTGGGCTAGACACTCCCTCTCTGAGCTTCTATGATTCATTAATACATGGTCTTAAAAACCACTTGGGCATCTGCTTAAAGCTGTGTCAGTATAGGATCAATTGGTTATAAAGAAACAAGTCTACTTGAGCCAAGTTATAGAAATACATTAGAAAGAAACAGGACTATCAGAGAGAATCGAAAGGCAGTTGGCTCTGAGGGGTTCCATGATTAGAAATTGGGCTCCATCTGTCAGTGAGGTAGTTCTCCCTTTTTCTGTAGGTGAGTGTTCCCTGCTTCTGTTGTAGCTGAAACAAAATGGCCACCCCAGTCCTAGTCAGAGTGGTCAGCAAAGACTGGCTAGTCCCACAATCAATTCCAAGTTCCCAGGAGAAAGAATCCAATTGACCTATCTTGGCCAAGTGTCCCACCCCTGGTCCAAACATCTCAGTTCAAGGAATCTTCACATAGTCCACTGCCTACTCAGCAGAGGTTGTGGAAGCAGAATCTCTGAGAAAGGGCACAGGCAGGACTGACCAATTGAATAACACGTCCGCAACACAATATAATTAATGATCTTCCAATCTTTGAAGAAAAACAAGCTTTCTGCCTTACACTAACTTAATTATCTTGATAGTTGTTAATTTGTACATCCATATTTCTCCTTGGTTAATTATTAATCTTATGCTTTCTGTCTACTCTATTTTCTAACTGTCACTTTCCTGGCATCTAATACAATCCAGTACTGGATCTGAAGATTTTTCTTTTCAAATTCAAGTCCTCTCCCAAGAATTTTACACTTCTCCATTGTATTTATGTCACTGTTTTATCTTGTTTTGTGTCTAAGTATTATCTTCATGTAATCCATCTTGAAAATGGCTATGTTTAAAAATTCCGAAAATCCCTAAATTACTGTAGACATAATTGCATCCTATTTCTTTTTCAAAGACCTTGCCTATCACAATAATTATGAGGGTGGTGAACCTCAGACCCTAATACAACTGCCCACTCAGACGTTCATCTTTCCTGAGAGTACCACAGGCCTGCCCCTTAGCTCCACTTCACTCCCAACCCAGCTCCTCATCCTGTGTCATCAAGCTTAGTAAATAGCAACAGAAAGACATAAGTCTAGATGTCATCTCCCTCTACATTAGCCCCCTAACCTGCCTGACTGCTTTCTGTCTTGCCTGCTACCGCATACAATATTTTCGCTGCCCTGAAGCCAGATGGTCTCTCTAAATACAGTCCTACCATGGCACTCCCTGTTTAACGCCCTTCAGAGGACAGATTTCACACTCCTTTCCTCGGTCCACAAGGTCCCGATGGCCTGTTCTCCCCTCTTCAGCCTGTCTTTCACCTCTACCCCACTCCACCCTATTCTCCACGTATAACAAACTCCTTATGCTTACTCTGCCTGAGGAAGTCACCTTCCCATCTCCTGTGACTTTCTCCTTGGGAGACTTTCCTCATTTCTTCCCTCCCCAAGTGTGAGTTAGCCCCCTACCCCAGGCTCAGATCTTCCACCTCATTCTACTTCTCTTACAATAAATGCTTTCTGCTATATTTCAGTTGTCAGTTTACAGGTCTGTCTTCTCCAGGAAAGGCAGTATAATGAGCACCCAGTATAGAACCAGTGTGCTTGGGCTCAAATTCAAGTTCTACCACTACCTAGCTGTGTGAACATGGGCAAGTTACTTAACCTTTCTGTGTCTCAGTTTCCTCATATGCAAAACAGGGATAGTAATAGAATCTTTTAAACAGTGCCTTACTATATTCTCAACACTTAGTGCAATGCCGGGTCCATGGCTGGGCCTCAAGAAATATCTGTGGAAGAGACAGTGTTCAATATTTGATCAATACAGGTAAAGGCAGATGTGATAGAATATAGATAGACGAATACTGTCTTCTGATCAATTCTTTAAGACATATAGAACTCAAGAACACTCAAGTTCTTAGAGTGATTCAAAATCTTGGTAAAAATGCAGCAGAAGTTGACAAAAGAATGTCAGAATATTGGCATTTTCAGGTATATCCTAGAAACTAAATTCTTAAGCACACTGGAAAGAATGCCAACTGCGAAGTTAGACTTAGGTTCAGATCCTATCTCTGCTGCTTACCTGTGTGTTCTGTAATGTAAATCTCTCCTTTCTCTATGTCTCAGTTTCTTCATATATAAAATGGGAATAATAACACTAATATGTAAGTCGTGGACTAAATAAGATTATATGTATAAATTACCTACCACAGTGGCAAACAGGGAAGGCAATCAATGTATTTCCCTTGATAAATCACCTTCCATCATGTACAGAAGTTTCCTTTCGATGTAAAATACAGCAGGTCGTTTGAGGAGATAAGAACAGGTAAAGCTTTTCTCTATCTCATGAATATTAAATTGCTTGGCTCCATCAATGATGAAATAGCTCACATCTTTGAACCATCAAAATGTGCCAGGCACTAAGTGGCTTACATTCAACATCTCATTTAATCTTCCCCCAAATCCTATGAGGTCAGTACTAGTATTATCCTCATATAGCAGATGGGTTAAGGCCAAAAGATAAACAGAAACAAGGAAGAATGACTTCACGGCACATCCCAGAGTTACCCACGGTGACATGGTATCACAGAATGGGGAAGGAAGCAGTTGCGACACCAAGGTTGATAGCTTTTCCTTTGCTCAGAAACTGGTCTTCTCATAGTAATGTTCCTTTCTTCCTGCCTACCCTCTCAATTCCTTTAAATAGTAGCCCATTCAGGACAAAGTTACTGCAAGAGGTAGAGCCACTGAACAGGCTCGACGCAGGTGAAAGCCTAGTTCTTCACCAACAGCCCTCAGATAAGGCTCTTTAAAATAGTGGTTGACATTTCCCTGTGGTAGCTGTTCATTTGTTAGCCGACAGATAGCCCACCGGTTGCATCAGATCATTATTTTTTCAACTTCACTGTGCACAATGGCTACATGACTTCTTCTCTGGTCACCCCAGGATTCAACCACATTAATAAACATGCTCCAAATTCAGCTGGCTTGCAGAAACATCCCTTTTATATCAGATTTGCACCATGACTGTTAGAAATTACCTGATGATTAATGTCATCTAACCCAGAGAACTATATTGAAACGAGGTTCGGGATTTATCGATAAATGTGATAATAATCCTCTATCTTTGTTTACACCAGTAATTAATGTAGTTCAGGAGGGAGCCCTTGAAACCTTGTATAAGCAAGATTTATCCCCACTGGAATAGATTACAGCCATATGTCACCATTCCAAAGGTAATTGGTACATTTCATTAGAAAGTAATTGAAAAAAGATTTATTCTAATGCCTTGTAATAAATAATCTTGATAAAGACTATTGTTTGCAGAGATATTGGCACCGTGTAAAGAATTTGCTTTACATCAAAATATGGTATATACTATATATCATTCTTGGATTTTTCTGAAATGCTTTCACTTACTGTGTTGTGACTCTGAGTAAAGAATAGCACATTATTATACTATGGTCTTTCCTTTGAGAATAAGATCTTCTCCTTACGGCCACATGCCTTTAGTGCTCTCATGATTTCCCTTGCAACAAGACCCTGGTTTACTCTATAGCCTTCAAATGAAAATCTCCCAAATGTATGAACAGAAATGTTTCTAACAGTGGGTTGGAGCAAAAGCCTTAGAGACAGTGAGACTCAGCTGTGAGATCTGTCACTTTGGCTAAACGGAGATGCTGATAGGACATATCTCTCAGGGTTGTAGCAAGCATTAAATGGGATGATAGACATTAAGGCTTTAAGAAAATTCTTGGAATACAGGAAGCACTGAATATTATAAATACTATTATTATCATTATCATTGCCATCTCTATCGGTGTCTTCCTACTCTGATCTTTTAAGGAGATATCCTGAATTCCAGGGTGAGAATTAAATCACACTGTAAAAGCAGGAGTAGTACACACAAGCATTTTTTCCTCTCTTTCCATGTGTTTTGTGATAAAATTAACAAGCACATGAAGAACAAAGAAATGTGCAATATTCTTAACACCAACCATAGGCACAACTAAAAAGGACTTCTAACTCCCCCAAGTAAAGATTCTGGAGTACAAACCGATCAACGATTACTTCCAGAGTTTTGTGACTGTTGTGAGCCACCATATAGATTAGAACCTTGTGAGCCACTATATAGATTAGAACCACTAAACTTAGTGCGTCAACAAACTGAGATAAAGAGCAAAAAAATCCAAAAAGTTGTCTGCAGGTTGAAATGAAATCACACTTTTAACAGGGAACCAACTGAAATAGCAGAACAATGGCAGAAGAGAAGTAGTTAAATAATTTTCATTTTCCATCTCTGACAATCAAGCCATGTTTGAGAGCTTTTCTCCTCCTACTTTCACAATTGTGTCATGGTAGAATAGTCCCAACCTTTTTGTGTAGTCCAGACTATATAAACGTGCATTTTTGGATAACAGCTCTAAAAGATGACTATTAGAATCATCATTACCTTTATTTTATAGATAAGTAGGTTGAGGCTCAGAGAAGATGAGCACTTATCCAAGATCACACAGCTACTGAGTGGAACATCAGACCTCAGATTCTGTGTTCACTTACTCTGTTTTATTCCAGCATTGTGCTTCTTGATTTAGGATACAGAAAGCCATAGGACAAGCTGGAGACATCTTCCTGGAGTGTGCTTTGACTAAATATTTTAAGGTAGAAATCAAATAATTTAACCAATGATACATTAAATCACCTTTTTCCATTAAATAAGGATGTTTTATGCTCTAGAACACTAAATCATATAACTTTAAGCTGCATACAAGACACTTCACAGAAACACTGGCCCTTTAGTGGGTCCTATGCCCGACAGGAATGTATTAATCTTCTATGATAATTCAATGGAAAGTGTTGAGAGGGCTGCTTTGAAGCCAGACAGTCCTAGTGACCTGAGCCCCACCTCTGTTAGTCAGCGATTGGGTGGTCTTGGGCAAATCACTCCACCTTACTGAACCTCATCTATTCGACAGGGATTCTGCCAGGTACTTTATAAGATACCCTGAGGATTGCCTGGACCATGTGAAAGTCCAAAAACATAGCAGGTGCTCAGTACACAATGATCCCAGCTAATCATTCTGAGCTAAGACAGACCCACTGGCCTCTGTCCATATTGTTTTCAAATACTATTTCCGGCTTCCTATGTTATCATTTGAACTAAGAGAGGATCCTGAAATGGGTTGTGAAAAATTGCAAAGTATATAGCTAGATATTAACCAAATTATTTATTTCATGACTGGATCAAAAATAGAAGTTTTCAATTAATGTCAAATAGAAACTATCTACTTTCATTTTAAATGGATATATTGACATTATCCAAAATGTCTTTCAACACAAATAAGGTACACCCTAAGTTTTATTTGATTATAATTTACTTTTCCCCTAGAGCCCTAAAACATAGTCCTGTTACTCTAACATTTGCTCATTCTCAGTAAATAGAGGCGGCTTTAGGGTAGTATTTAAAATATGGGTTCTTGTGCTATTGCTGTAGTTGGAACATCCACACTGCTGCTACCTCCTAGCTGTGTGACCTTAGGCTTAACATCTGCAAGCCTCACTTTCCCTGTTTGTAAAATGGGGATCATAAATAATAGTATAATGACTTCCTCCTAGAAGTATTTTACTTAGCACAGTGCCTAATACATAGTAAGTATCTAATAATTTTTAGCTGTAAGTTTTTATTAAATAGCTTTTACAAAATGAATCTTGGAGTATAATTATTATTCACACATGAGACATTAATTTCCACTTTTCAGCCTTCTTAGAGCTATGTAGCTCACCTATTTCGGTCCCCACAGATCGAGATTCCCGTACAACATAAAAACAAACAAATGCAAAGTATTCTTTAGGAAGCCTACTGAGTGTCAGCATTGAGGATGAAGAGTGATTATCGTGACCACTTGATGCAACGTAGGAGATCTCTTGCATTATAATTGTATGGTAGGCAATACACTCATTTGCTATTAATCTTCCAAAATCTGTAATGAGGTGTATTTTAGGGCTGAGATGCACCCTTTCAACTGCCCCTCCAATCTTCTCATTGTATACAGGAAAGTGGGTCCTCATGGCCACATGGCAAACCTGAAAGTAAGAATCCACTCCTAGTTCAGTGCTCCTTCTGCTATAATACACTGTCCTGTGGGGCTGAATTGACTTCTGATCCTAATCGAAGCTAGTGATTTTATTTAAAGGGGAAATCTAACATTTGTGAATTTCTTAATTTTCATTTTTAATTAAAATAATTGGCAGCCAGGTTCTCTATTACACATGGAGTCAAGTTAGTTGCATCAGTCATTAATGTTCTGAGAGTGTTAGGTCTTATTGGGAAAACTTGAAAGTTATTACTCTCATTAATGAAAGCTGTGAGTGTGGAAATGTACATCACTTCTTTGATATTCAAATCAATTATTTAGTTTCCATCTCACTTTAGAAAGAATCTCTCAGTTTGAAGAATGTAATGGTTTGGAAATGTTAGGGTGCAGGAAGGACTAGAAAGAGAGTTCCTCTGGAAACTGCAATTACGGCGCCTGTAGTTTCATATGCAGTCACCTTGGAAACCTCAGGTTCTGAGAAACACGATTTGCTACAAAAATCCAAGCTCCTAATCACCGTTCGGAAGCCCAAGTTAGACTACTAAGGCACAATATTTGTGATCAGTTTTGACCTCTGGCAAAAGTAATTGACAAATTCTACAGAGTATCTGTCAAGATTTCCCCTCTCAAAGTCATGGCTGTTTTAGTAAATCTTGTCAAAAACACAGCATGGAGGAAGAGTGGACTTCTTCGGCCACTTGCCTTTGAACATTTTGGATTGAAATTACTCTTGACATTCAAGCTCTTTGCAAAGTCTGTCATGTGACCACTACATTAATCTGGATGCCTCTTGTGGGTGATGAAATGTTAAGAAAGCCAGAGCCGGTTAGAGATGGGGGAAGAAAAAAGAAATCATCCATTCTAACCATTTTAGGAAGGGGAATGAATAGGTGTGACAGAATCTTTATCTGGATGAATACAGAGATAAAAGTTACCACTAATCACCACATCCTGTGTACTTGTCTAAGGCTTCACCTACCTTCCCACATCCCAGCTTCATAACAGTCCTGTGAGGGAGATATTGTTGTCCCTATTGAACGGGAGACACAGCTGAGCCACAAAAAGGCTTAGCGACTTTCCCACAGCCAGACATCCAGCAGATGGAGGTGCTTGAACTCAAAATCCTGACTCTGAAGCTCAAGCTTTAAACCACTATCCTAAATTCCCTCCCAAGAAATTTAGATTAAAATATTTAAGAGGGGGAACCCTATGGCCCTCATGGAAAATCTAAAAGGTAGCATATTACAAGGGGCAAAATATGACCCTAGCAGCACAAATATAGAGTAGTTGAGGTATAGGTATAGGTATAGGTATAGGTAGTGAGTTACTAGCAAAATGGGCCACAAACTGAGGGATAATTTAATTTTTTTTTTTTTTTTTTTTTTTGCTTTAAGCTCAGTATGAGATAGCACTAATATGACCGCCAATTGTAATGTAATTAGACTGCAATAATGTATTGTCTGAAATCATACCAAGAAGGTAAGGGGAGGAAAGGAAAGAGTGTTTTTTTGATCCTGGACCTTGCTCATAACATAACAGGAGCACTGGATTCACTGCTAGGTAGCGGAATCTAAGAGGGACGTCAATTCAACAAATACTTATTGAATACCAGGCAACATCCTTGATGCTGGGCATAAATCTGGTGGAATTACTAGCCTCACAGAGTTTATGCTAGAAGAAGAAAGAGATTAAAACAAGTAAACAGTCAATAATTACAAATTGTGTTGTGCCATGAAGGAATGTCACTGAGTGATGGAAGGGTGGTCAGGGAAGGCCTCTCTAAAGAGGTGGCATTTAATTGAGACTTGAAGGATGAGAAGTGAACAGACCTACCAAAAGGAAGATTAAAGGCCGAGGCAAGTGGACCCGCTTTTGCTGTAGGCAGGATGACCAAGAGGGTCACTCAGGTTCACTCACTGGAGAATCTATCAAAGATCCTTTTTAGCCTAAATAAAGGAAACCTTAGGATAACCAGGATGCTTGTCTTTATAAATTTGGAGTGTTTACCTATGGAAGCTCCAGATTACGTGGCAGCTCACAGGATGAGGTGTCCACCCAATATGTGGAATTGCCTTTCAATAATCAGAACCATGGAATATTGTAAAACATACTGGCTAGGAATCAGGAGGCCTGGGTTTGATCCACAGCTCTCTAGGCATGTGGTCTGGACCACGACATTTAATCTCTCTGAACTTCCATTGCCTCCTCGCACAAATGGGGCTGGTAGTGAATATCAGATAAGACAATATACATGAAAAGCACCCAATGTGCAGGGCATATCATATGATTCACTAATGGTTTGTGAATCTAAATCTGTCACTGGTCTTTCATTTGAAGCCTCTGAGGTTCCTCTGAATCAGACTATGTGTAAAAGCCTAACTCAAAAATACAGGATGAGTCACAGGGTCTCAGGAAAACGAGGTCAGAGAGATCAATATAAATTTTCAAGCCGAAAACAAAATGGGCCACAGTGTTTAACATGATGGTAGCCAATCCCATGCCCTGAAAGTTGTCTAGCATCAAAAGCTCACTTAGCATTACTTTAAACGGCCCATTGCACCGATACAAATCAGGTTTTTCAAAATGGCTGTTGGTTCATTAGTGTTTATCAAACAGCACAACTAAAACATGGGAGCAATTTTTAAAGCACTTTTCTTGAAACAGGAATTTGCCTTTGAGCTCTTAAAGATTCAATGAGAGCTAATGAACTTCAGATCAATGAAGAAATTGTTTGAGAAATATACACACTCTGAGTAAATAATCCCACTGAGTAAAGAAGCCCACTGATTTGCTGAAGTTTTATATACACAGTATCATCAGATCACCAACTCAGAAATGCAATTGGCCCAGGAAGTAAAATGGATCCGTGGAGTAGGCACTTCGGGTCCTCATTTGATCAAGTATATTAACTTAGCTGCTGTGGTCACAGCTTGAGTTACTTTTCCCTCAGAAGCCATATCATAACCACTCTATTCCCAGCAGTGGTATGATAGGGTTCCATGTTAAAGTTTCTGTATCTACAAGACACACATAGATCTGCTAAGTCAGTCAAAGTCAGTGGTTTTCAACCATTACCACGTAGAGAAATTTTTAAAATATGTAGATGCCCCAGCATTCTGATTTAGTTTGTTTCAACCTCTGAAAGCTCCCCATGTGATACTGACTGAATCGAAACTTCCCAGCCATGGGCCTCAACCAATCCAAGACCTCCCTACAGGCAGCTAGTTTAATTGACCAAAGCACCACCAACTTTACAACCCCTCCCACCAATTTTTCCTAAATTGCTTCCCTTTCAACCATAACTTTGTCTGTTTCATTTTTTTCTCGAACTTAGAACATACACAGTAATCCTAGGTGTTGCTTTTAGTGAGAATCTGCTGCTTCCTAGTAAAGACCGGTGCTAATCCTCTTTTTCAGTTATCATATATATTACTCAGTTTTGATGATGTTTTGAAGGTCGTTCCCCAAAGTAACAAAAGCCATTGTCTTCCTTCTCTGAGGATGAGAGCAAAATATGATCTAAAAGCTTGTCTGGGTTTGGAAGTGATTAATGTAGATTCTTATGATGAAGGAAATGAAAACGAGAAATCTGGATAAGTAATCACTGTTTCAACAAAAACAATTTCAACAAAAAATGAGCTTGAAACAGAGAGAACAAACTGATAATGCCAACAGCAAATAAATTATTCTCTGAGTTTTAAAAACAGACCTGTGGTAGCATTTAAAGTTTTGTGGGGCTTTGATTCATGACACTTCTGAGTATAGCTGAGGAGGAAAGGGACACAGTTGCTGTCCCATGTTTCATAGGTACTTGAAATGGAATTTGAACAGAGAAGGAGAAGTTTCAACTGAATGCAGAAATGTGCAGGAAATGATGGTTCAATAGAGGAAAAATCCCCCTGGGGCTTCATAAACCTAGGAGACGAAATTTCTCCTTGTCATATTTCCTGGGCCAAACCAGAGCTGTGAAACCACCTAAGAGGGCAACAAACAGTCTGGGCACTTTGAACTCTGTTCAGGGCTTGGCTTTTAGAGGAAACATTCACCCTGGTAGGATGCCACCTACATCGTGACTTGGCTAAGACAACCAGTTCCCGAGGTACACCTTCCTAGTCTCACCAGCCAAAACAAGTCAGCTGGCACTCCATAGAATCTGATTATGTTTTCAAATATTTCTTTTGAGGTTGTATGTACACAGTACCGTTAACTCAGCAATACAGAAATACACTGCCAACTACCATCAAACATACCTCCCACTTTTCTATCTCAAGCCCCACGTATCCACATTTCCATTTGACATTTCAAACACTTCCAATTCAACATATCTAAAACTCGACTCACAATTTTCTATCCTTCCACTCTGTAAGTGTTCTGCTTACACTCTTCTTGATCTCAGTGGCTGACCCACAGTCCACCAGTTACAAAATCTACACACTGGAAATCATTCTTGACTCATTCCATCACCAAATCCAAGTCACCATCTTCTACCACCTGGGTAACCACAGACTCCCAGCTGTTCTCCTTGCAATCCTCTTGGCCCTTGTTATCCGCTCTCCACTCTGTAGCCAGATACATAGGGATAATAGGATATAGATAGATAGATAGATGATAGATAGATAGATAGATAGATAGATAGATAGATAGATAGATAGATAGATAGATGTGGTATTATTCGGGGTTCTCCAGATGAACCAACAGGAGATATATATATATAATAATATATCATGTTATTAAAGAAGTGGGTCATGTTTTATGGAGGCTGAGAAGTCCCAAGACCTAGAGACCCAGGAAAGCCTGTGGTATCATTCCAATCTGAGTCTGAAGTTCTGAGAATCAAGAGAACCAATGGTATAATTTCCAGTCTGAGGGCAGGAGAAGACCAATGTCCCAGCTCAAACAGTCAGGCAGCCCAAGTTCCCTGTTATTCAGCCTTTTTGTTCTATTCAGGTCTTCAGTGACTGGATAAAGCCCACTCACATTAGGGAGGACAACCTACTTTACCGAGTTCACTGATTCAAACATGAATCTCATCCAGAAACACCTTTACAGACACATCCAGAGTAATGCTTGACCAAATGTCTGGGCACCCCACAGCCCAGTCAGGTTGACACATAAAATGAACCATGACAGTAATCTTTGCGACACGGACATCAGATCATGTTGTCCATTATCTTTTTGCACCCCCTACACCACCACTCCATTTAAAATCCTTGATTGTCTCACTATATTCCGCAAGGCCATACCTGACTTACATCTTACCTCTTCTTATTAGTACCACAGTCTCTATTGACCTTCTTTCAATTTCTTTTAACCCAAAAAACTATTTTCCTCCTAAAAGTCTTCATGTACGCTGCTCCTTCTGCTTGGAACACTCATATTTCAGCAGGCTACCTCCTTCTCATCCTTCAGCTGTCAGCATAAGCTTCCCAGACCCCAACTCTTCCCACAACCCAGTCCCCAATTATAACTTCTTATAATCCCCTGTAATTCTCCATAAAGTACTCCTTACCACTATAAACAAATAGTTGCTTAATGTAGCTCATCTTCAATAGCACTTAAACTCACTAGGGCAAGGATTAGGTCTCTTGTTTACAACTGTAACCCCAGAATTTTGCATATACTGAGAATGCAATAAATATTTATTGACCAAACAAATGAGCCAATTCCTAATGGACCTTCAAGATCAACCTAGACTCTACCAGTCTGGGATACAGCCCACTTCTCTGAGTCCCCTTAGCCCCGGGGTAATAAATGTTTATTAAATAAATCAACAAGATTTACACTGGGAAAGAAGGGTTGATTCAAAAGAATGTTTTGTGATGGTCTGACTTGCCTTTCATAAAAGCAAATTTCAAAATGGTTTTGCTCTGGAAGACAGACTATCACTGCTTTTCTGAGAGAAGTGGTCTTCAAAGGAGAATATCTAATCCATTTCTTAAATCTTTAAAGCAGAACCCTAGAATTTCTGCTTAGATTTTTTAACTCAAGATTTAAAGACAAATCTCTAAAAACTCAGCAGCTTCATTCGTAAAATTTAAACACCTACTGCAGATATGAGGGGCTTGAATTTCAAAGTAACCTTTGCTTGATTTAAAAGTAGATTCTATATAATTAGAAAAACCCAAGTTTCTCCTTACTTTTGACAGGTGCTCATTTTATTTCAACCAGTTTCTGTATTGGAAGTTGAAGTTGGTTCCACTGAGTATGGTGTGGTCAAGCCAAAGCAGCCATTTAAAACAGGATGGCGTGGGGTAGATTTGTATTATATCAACTTAGCTAAGCTGGAACTATGTTTCCTGGAATTCCCTTCACTGAGTTAGCATGGCTGCATGGGGTTGGGAAGGTGGGAGTGAAACCACAGCCATATTCCTTTTGCACTGGAAGCGTTGGTGCAGGGCACTAGGCACCATTGGAGATCACCTGCCAGCTCACCCTGTTAGTGTAGGGTAGCAGCCATGTCTTTAGCTCCTCCAATTCCTGGGCCAGGTGCATGCTTAGTTTCACGAAGAAGTGCAGTAGCTTTTCCTCCACTGAATCAGAGACTTAGAAGCGGTGAGAGACTGTCACAGGTAGCAGTTCATCCTGGTGGGTTCCAACTCATCCTCACTCCCCCCGACTTCACATCCATCTTTTTTTGAAAAATCAGAAATCTGGACCTCAAGTGCAACAGTATGGTAGTCTAAGTTCCCTGAGCAGTTGTTGTAGTCAAAAACAACTAAAGCTACTGGATAAAAATATTTTAAAATATTTAAATGCATTGATGAGCTGGAAATTAATTAGGATTATTCAGAGTCCAAAAACCAAAGAAGCATGGGAACCCAGAAAAATTATCTGAGCATTAAGTCCAGTTGTAACTTTACAGATTTTACTAAACTAGATGAAATTCAGCTTCCATTTTCATGAACTTAGCAGGTCATGGGAACAGAGCAAATCGCAGGGCCCGCCTGAAGTGGGGAGTCTAATTGAGATTCCACAGATGAAAGTGGGACCCCAATATACCAAACCCTCAGTGTGAGGATAAAATAGAATTCAACCTACCTAGACGTCCCCACCCCTGACTCTTCTACCCAGAGAACTGCAAGGGAAATATCCTATCTTGAACCTCAGCACTAGCACTGAATGGAAGAGAAAGAAAAATATCTCCATTCAAACTGACCCTCACTCTGATTTGTAGCCTGAATTCCTATTATCTGGGTGGTCCTAAAACCTAAAGCAAAGATATTAGTTTACAGTGGCCTCAAGCTAATGGTGGCACCAGTGATTGATGAAAACCAATCGCAAATCTTCTCTAGAGAAAATCACCTTAAATGCAGGTCCCCGATAATTCTGCAGATAAAGACCCAAGAAATATGAACCCACAGTCAAGAAATGCAGAACACTCAGAAACAAGCCACCATGCACAAGAGAGTGAGCAGGGAAACAAAGCAGCCAATTTAGACGTGCAGAGGCTTCGGATAAGGGAACTAGCAGAGAAAGAGTACAAAATATGCATGTTTACTATGAGTAAAGAAACAAAAGAATTAATTGAAAGAATAAAACATAAAGGAATATTTTTTTCCTTAAAAAATATAAAGGCCATAAAAAATGGATAACAAATTAGAAAATGAACCCACCAGAATTTCTATAAATGCAAATAAAATCTCAAAATGCAAAATTCCAGTGGATGTGATGAGAAACAGATAAAAAGAAAAAGAAATGAACATGAAAATATACCTGAAGAATCATCCAGAAAGCATGGAGGCAGAATAGCAGGAATGCCAGAGTGAGAATGTCTAATCCAAGGTTCAGAATGAGAAGAGAGAGAGAATGGAGCAAAAACAATTTTCAAAGACATATCAGCTGAGTAGTGTCCAGTGTGATGCAAGACACAAAACTACAAATTTAGGGAGTCCAAAAACATTCCAGAAGAGTAAATAAAATGAAATCCACATCCAGGCATACCAGAATCACACTGCAGAATATCAAAGAAAAAAAGCAGCGGGAGAGAAAAGAACCCAATAGAAGCTCTAGAATTGAAGTTAGACTGACAGCTGACTTCTTAACCACAACAGTAAGAAGCAGAATACAGAGAGAGAAATAACTGTCAGCATAGTTGTGCATCCAGGCAAAATCCCTTCCATAAGGCAGGGCAAAAAAATTAAAGATTTATTCTAGAAAAACAAAACTGAGGATTGGCCCCAGCAGACCCTCACTAAAAGAAAATATCAAGGATTTTCTTGATGTTAAAAAAAAAGGAAAGTTTAAGATGATGGAATAAATGAATAAAGTATAAGGTACATAGATATATGTAAATAAACATTGATCGTATGAGGAGTAATCATGCTGGATTCAAGAACGTGGAACCAAAATATGTAACAACAATAGCACATAAATCAAGAATCAGGAAATTGTTAGATTGAAAAAGAAAATCCACTAAAGACTCAATATTGTTAAGACATCAACTCTCTTCAGAATTGATCTATGGGTTCAACACAATTCCAATCAAAATCCCAACAGGCTTTTAAGATTTATATGGAAAAGGAAAAGATCTAGAATAGCCAAAACAATCTGTTTGATTTTGCACAAGTTAAGGGACTCACACTACCTGATTTTAAGACTTATTGTAAAGTCATGATAATCAAGACAGTCTGGTATTTGCATGAGGCTAGACAAACAGATAAATAGAACAGACTACAGAGTTTAGAAAGAGATCTACAAATAATATGGTTAATTGATTTTCAACAAAAGCACCAGTGCTATTCAATGGAAAAAGGATTATCTTTTCAATAAATGGTGCTGCAACAACTAGATAAACCTCAACACTATTCTTAAAAACTAATAATTCAAGATGGATTGTAAATTTAAATGTAAAAGCTAAAAGTATAAAGCTTTTAGAAGAAAACATGGAAAACTATCTTTGTGACCTTGGGATGGGCAATGGTTTATTAGAGAAGGCACAAAAAGTGTTAAACATAAAATACATGAAAAATTGAAATTCATCAAAAGACGTTAAAAAAATGAAAGGGCAAGTCATGAATTGGGAGTAAATACTTGAGATATTTGCTTGTATATACATATATATACAGATGTTTATATATACATATACACATACATACATGTATCTCCTATCCTATCTATCTGAAAAGAATTTTTACCCAGAATATATAGCAAATCAATAATAAAAATACAAACAACCCAACTGCAAAAATGTTGGGCATAAGATTTAAACAGTTTCCTTCCAAAGGAACATCTTTGATTAGCCGATAAGCAAATGAAAAGCTAGTCAACATCCTTAGTCATCAGGGAAATGAAAACCATAATACAGTACCATTTTATAGCCACTAGAATAGCTTTAATTACATTAATCTTTGTGGTAGGAATGTAAAATTGTGCAACTATATTTGCACAAAACAGTTTGGCAGTTTCTTATTGTATTAATCTATTGCTATGTAACGTATTAGCCTAAAACTTAGCAGCTTAAAACAGCAGACATTTATTATCTCACAGTTTCTGTGGGTCAGAAATCCGGGTGTAATTTAGTGATGCCTCTGACTCAAGATCAATTATGAGGTTGCAGTTAAGCTGTTGGCGAGGGCCGTGATCTCTTCAAATGCTTGACTTGGGGAGGATCCATTTCTAAATGCACTCCTGTGGATGTTGGCAAGACTCAGTTCCCTGTAGCTTGCTGGATTGAGGACCTTGGTTCTGCATGGCCTATTGGGCTCTCTCAGTTTCTTAGACATCTCCAGAGGGCAGCTCTCAACATGGCAAGGGGTCTCTCTCAGAGTGAGGGAATGAGAGCAGGAACCCAAGATGGAAGCTATTTTCTTTTTATAATCTCATCTCATAAATGCCATCCCATCTCTTTTGCCATATCCTATTGTGCAGAAGCAAGTCACCACATCCCACCCACACTGAGGAGAAAGAATCACATAAAGGCCTGAATACCAGGGGGCAAGGCTCACTGGGGACCGTCTTAGAGCTGCCTTACCACACTTTTTAAAGACACACCTATTCTCTAACCTAATAACTTCCCTCATAGCTCCTTATTTAAGAGAAATGAAAACTTTGTCCTCAAAAAGACTTGTATAAAAATGTGCATAGTACTTTGTGCAAAATAGCCCCAAACTGGAAACAACCAAATGTCTACTAACAGGAGACTGAATAAAGGGTAAAAACTTTCAGTTATTAGATGAATGAGTTCTAGAGCTCTAACATACAGCATGGTGATGATAGTTAATAATGTATACTTGAAATTTGCTAAGAGAGTAGGTCTTAAGAAATGTAAATATGTGAGGTCATAGGTTAATTAGCTTAATTGGGGAATCATTTCACAATGTATACATATATCAAAACATCACGTTGTACACCTTAAATATATACAATGTGTATTTGTCAATAAAATAAGATCTGTGCGGTTCACCGTGTGTAAATTTTACCTCAATAAAAAGTCATCTGAAATAAAAAATAATCCAGTTACATGAGAGACACATCTAAAAGATAACTATACGGAATGGTAGATATATTTAAAAGTACAGTCATCCCTGAGTATCCAAGGGCGATTGGTTCCAGGACCCCTGCAAAAAACAAAATCCATGGATGTTCAAATCCCTTAGTCCGAGGGCTCAACTGACTGTAGATCATAAACATAGTGCACAATCCATGGTTCATTAAATCTGCAAATGTGGAGCCCACGGAAACGGCGGGTCGACTGCATGGAAAAATCTGTCCAAGGAAAATACTGACAGAAACAGAGTGAGAACAACTATACTAATAGGCAAAATGGATTTTAAGGCAAAAAACATTCCAGGAAGTAATGGGGATCATTGTACCTAGATAAGGAAGATAGAACAATTCAAAGCTGGTAAGCATTTAATAACATACCTCTTTCAGAAATTAATTAATAGATAAAACAGATAAAAATAGATACATGTATACAGATGGTCTTGACTTATGATGGCTTGACTTAGTTTTTCGACTTTCAGAAAGCAATACACATTCAGTGGAAGCCAAACCTCAGTTGTGAATTTTGATCTTTTCCCAGGCTCACGGCGATATGTGCTATGCTACACCCTCGTGATGCTGGGCAGCAGCAGCAAGCAGGGCTCCCAGTCAGCCACATGATCACGAGGGTAAACAACTGATGTACTTACAACCATTCTGTACCCAGACAACCAATCTGGTTTTTGGTACAGTATTCAATAAATTACATGAGATATTCAATACTTTCTTATAAAATAGGCTTTGTGTTAGATGCTTTTGCCCAACCGTAGGCTTATGTAAGTGTTCTGAGCAAGTTTAAGGTCAGCTAGGCTAAGCTATGATGTTTCCGTAGGTTAGGTGTATTAAATGCATTTTCACCTTATGATATTTTCAACTTTCAATGGGTTTATGGGGGCATAGCCTCATCCTAAGTCAAGGAAGATCTGTATGTGTGTGTGTGTGTGTGTGTGTGTGTGTGTGTATACACACACATATATATATATATATATTTGAACAGAACAAGTAAAAATCTGGAGTTTATAGACATACAGATACCATAGAACCAACTGCAGAACACACGTTCTTTTCAGATAGGCATGAATATTTATAAAAATTAACATATATTGGGCCAAAAAGCTAGTCTCAATTTTTAAAGAATGATTTCATACAGAAAATGTTCTCTATTATAAGATTATCAGTTTAAAATCAATGTTCAAAAGTTTAAAAACACTTAAAAATTATATACCAGAAATATATCCTAGAAAATCTTACATTTTTAGAAATTAAGGAAAACCCTTCTACAAAACTCACAGGCCACAGGAGAAATCATACGAAAATTAGAAAATATTTACAGCTACATTATAAATACTCCTTTGGGATGCTGCCAAAGAAAAATGCATAACCTTAAATGCATATATTAAAATTAGGAAAGGCAAAAGTTAACTAAGAGGGCAACACATTTTAGGACTTAGAACTGCATAATTATCCTAATTCACCTAGAACAAAAAGACAAGGAAAAATTCAGGAACTAGAAATAAACATAAAAGAGATAGGACTGACAAAACCAAAAGTTAGCTCTTTGAAAAGACTAATAATTGGTAGTACTGCTCAAGGGGGAAAGAAGAGATGGATAAAAATATTTGGAACAAGAAAAGGCATAACTACAAATGCAAGGGACATTTAAAAAAATGAAGATTTATGAAAATCTTTGCCAACAAATTTAAACCATTATATGAAATGGGAAAATACCAAGAAAAAAGATAACTTACCAAAACCAACCTGAGAAGAAACACAAAACCTGTATAATCCTATAATTGTTTGTTTTTAAAAATGGAAATATGTCTTTCCATGCCCAGAGGGTTTATCAGTGAGTTTAAACACACAAGGGATAAATAATTCTAATCTTTCATAAAAGATTCCAAAATATAGAAAAGTGATAGAGCCTGACAAAGATATAAGAAAAAAAATTATAGGGTAAACTCACTTATGAACACACGTGCAAAAAAATTAACAAGTAGTTTTGGAAATATATAGAAAAGATGATACATAATGATAACGTGGGGTTAATGCCAAAAAAATCACAGGGGTGGATTATTATTGGAAAATTAATATAATTCACATTATTAAGGAGAAATAATATATTATCTCAATATACGAAGAATAGTACTTGATAAAATTCACATGAAACCCTTAGCAAAATAAGATTAGAAGGGAACTCTCTTATCTTAAAAAGAATTTGAAAACAAACTCTAGAACACAAAATCACACTTAACGAATTGTTGAAAGTTTCCCCTTTAAAGTCAGGAAAAAGCAAGATGCCATTTCCTTACTTCCAGCCAACATGGTATTGGACAGTCCTAGACAATAGTGTGAAAAGAAAGTGGAATAAAAGGTATAAAAATAGATATAAAAGTGTCATAAATTAAAATAATTAGTGCCTACAAAGAAAACCTAAAACAACCTGTGCACAAATTATGAAAAAATAGGATGATTTACCTAGGTGTGGACTATAAGATGAACATACCAAAAAAAAAAAATTGAACATCAATACAATAGGGAAAAGAAATAGAGGTAAGAGAAGTACATTTTTACAAAAATTTCATTTTCAATAGCCACAAAAGGTATGCTGAACCTATATGGAAAAAAATCTTTAAACTGTATTGAAATACATACAAAGAAATACACAATATACATACACTACAAAGAAAACATAACTAAATAGAGATGGATGCAATGTTCATGGAGTAAACATAATTGAATCAGAATCCCATCAGGGCTTCCTTGTAAAACTTAAGTTGATTCTGAAATTTATGTGGAAGACCAAGAATACCTAAGACATTCTTGAAAAACAAGGTAAGAATACTTTTCTTATGAAATATAAAGAATTTAAAAACTGTATTTGATTAATTATGGTTGCAGGGACAGACAAACAGAGTAATGAAACAGACTAGAAAGGCCTGAAAGAGACCCATTGGTCTATGGCAACATCATTTATGACAGAGCTAAATATAAGTTTTTTGATATATATCATCAAGATCGTTGATCTACATCTGTTTCAACCCTAACCTCCGACAATACACAAAAATTAAGACCAAGTGGGGGCCGCCCGGTGGCGCAGCGGTTTAGTTCGCGCTTGGCAGCCCGGGGTTCGCAGGTTCGGATCCCGGGCGCCCGCCGACGAACTGCCTGTCAGCCATGTCGTGGCGGCGTCCCATATAACGTGGAGGAAGATGAGCACAGATGTTAGCCCAGGGCCAGTCTTCCTCAGCAAAAAGGGGAGGATTGGCAACGGATGTTAGCTCAGGGCTGGTCTTCCCCACAAAAAAAAAAAAAAGTTAAGACCAAGTGAATTAGAGACTTAATAAAAAGCAAAACATGAAAGTTTTGAAAACAATCTTGAAATTTATGACCTTAGCGTAGGGAAGGACTTCTCAAGTAAGACACGAAAAATACAAACCCTAATGGAAAAGATTGTAAATTTGTCGACATTAAAATGTAAAACTTCGCTCATCAAGTGATGCTAAGCATAGAATGAAAAGACAAACCACAGACTCAAAAAAGAAATTGCCAATACATAGAACTGCTAATTATTTTTCAGAATATAGAAAGTATCACTACAATTCACACACACAAAATAACAAAAACAATTAAGATAGACAAAAGAAATTTCACTGAAGAAGAATCCCAAATGGCTTACAAACAAATGAAAAGATGCTTAACTCCATTACTAATCTGGGAAATGCAAATTTAAAAGACAATAGCATCCCGTTTCGTACTAAACAATATCAAATGCTAGCAAGAAAGTAGAACTCTAAACACTACCAGTGGGAAAGTATCAAATAAGCTGTAGATATGCATACCTTAGGAGCTAGCAATTCCACTCTTCATGTATGTGTCCTAAAGAAAATTTACACATGTGTATCAGGAGCCATGTACAAGAAGTGCATAGATGCACTGTTCATAGACACGGAAACCTGGAACCAACCCAAATGTCCAACAGAAGGATGGACAAATAAATCGTGATATATGATAACACCAGGGAACTTGAATAAATTACAGTGCTGCACCGCATAACAGATGTTTTGATTAACAACAGATCACGTATACAATGGTGGTCCCATAAAATTAGTACCATACAGCCTGGGTATGTAGTAGGCTATACCATGTAGGTTTGTAATAAGTACACTCTATCATGTTCACACAATGATGAAATCGCCCAACGATGTACTTCTCAGAATGTATCCCCATCATTAAGCAACGCGTGACTGTAGAGCTATGTGCTACAGTATGGATCCATCTCAGAAACATTATATTGAGGCAAGTCACTAAAAAGTATGTAAGTGGAATTTTTCTGTGTGTATATCTCAAAAGCACACAGTAGTAAACAACATTTTTTAAGGAGGCAAACACAGTGATATCATAAAGGAAAGCAAGGAAACAGTAAACAAAATTCATCGTAGTAGGTACTCTTGAGAGAATGAAATGGATGGGATTAGGAAGAGAAGCTCAGGGCCTTACAAAGTTAAGAATTTTTTCTTCTTGAAAAAGGATAGTGAATATACAGGGCCCACTGCATTTTTATTCTTTATACCATATTTATATTTTTAGAAATATTCTTTGCATCAATTCCAGAAATTTAATAATTCTGAATAAAATTTAAAAATTTTTTAAATCAAAAGCCCTGGCAGTAATCAGCCAGATTAGAGTAGCAGCTGCCCCCTGTAGAGAGCATCTCCATCACTTGCAGTATATTATTGTGCAAAGACTGTTGTTTTCCTTACAGCTTTCTTATGGGTCACTATTTACCTCACCAGTCTAATCTTTGTGGGCACCTGAGATTATGACCCTTGCTTTAGAGCAGTAGTTCTCAAAGTGTGGTCCCCAATCCAGCATCATCAGCATCACCTGGCAACTTGTCACAAGTACAAGTGTTCAGGCACCACCCTAGACGTACTGTATCAGACCCTCGGGGTGGAGCCCAGCAATCCGTCCTTTGACAAGCCCACCAGGGGATTCTGATGACCTCGTTTGAGAAACAGTGTTCTTGATGACATGGCCCAGCCTGTGGACCTCCTACTACCTGGCCATTCTTCCATTCTGAGTCTCTTCAGTCCTCCCAGAGGAGGTTTGCACTTTCTGTTAATGGAAGCAGTGTTCATTTTCAAGAGCCAACAGGACCCTCAATTGCCCCTCATCAGGAGGAAGCCTTTTTCCATTTTCCCTTGCTCAATGCCATTTAAGCCATTGTGTTGTGATTGGTAACCTATGGTCAGAAATTGACCACTTCAGGATTGCTTTGTCTGCTCTCTGCAGGCCCCTCAAGACTCTTGTAGGAGCTTTTTACACAGTGGAAATACTAGCATGTGAACAAATTATTGAATCTGCCTAACCCCAAAGGACATTAAGATAGGCTATGAAACAGAAAGCCAGTTAACTTTTTGTCTCTGCTTCCAAGAAATTGTCATTTCTACCTTATTGTAGCCCTTCACAATAGGAGACAGTTTCAGAGAAGCTCCCTTTCTCAGCACCTGGTACTTCCAAGGCTGGGGGGAGGGGGGAAGGTCGGCAGCAGTCATTTCTGAGTCCTCTTCCCTGGCCTTGGAGGCTCCTGTGGATCTCAGAGCCCATAGGAGGTAAGCAAGAGTAAAGAGAATTCCAATGCCTGTCTGAAATGCCAACACTTCATCTGATAAAATTCTCCAAGCTCCATATATTTTTTCTATGTCAAGCTCTTTTTACCCCTCAACTTTTTGTGTGACTCATTCACTTTGAATGTTATATACCAAATATGAACACATTCACCATATCCTGAATTTGATGTCACTGATGTCGATGGCTTAAATAAATTATGAGAACTATTGTACACTGAGAAATATGTATCACTGAGCTATATGTAGTACTATCACCTTACCCTTATTTACAGAGACTGTTTTGGGAAATAAAAGTGCTAATTCCAGGAAGAAAGAGGTGGCATTTAATTACGAAGAATGGCTTGAACACATGATGGACAGGAAAGAAGCCCAGTTTTTCTGGAAGTGATATGGTATAGTGGACAACATACTGGCTGTGGTGTCCACTAACTTTGGGTTTGAATCTCGGCTCTACCCTTTTACTGGATGTACAACACTGAGCAAGTCACTTAGCCTTAGTTTCCTTGTTTGTACCCTCGGGACGAAGGAGTACCAAATTCAAAGGACTTTTGTGAGGATTAAATGAGGTAACACATATAAAGCACTTTGCACAGTGTCCATTATCTAGTAAGACCTCACTAAAACATAACTCATGTTTATAGCAAGAAATAAGACTAAGAAAATAGGTCAGACCAAGTTCTAAATCGCCAAATAAGCTCAGGAGTTCAGATCTTTTCTAAGGAACTTGTAAAGGTTTTGATAAGCGAAGTGACATAGTCAAAACTTACTGCAGAAAGATATATTTTTGTGTGAAGTACATTGGAAAAAAGGAAAAATTAGAGACAAAACTTGTGAGGCAGTTACAATGGTCCAAGTTAGAGACGACCTAGTATACTGAGTAGGGTGAAGTTGTGCATTAAAGCTGAATTCACTGATGAAGTGAGGGAGGGAAGAAGAGGAAAACAAGCTGACATGATGACTCTTACCTGGGAGAGGTGGATGACAGCAGTGCCATTGAAAAGAGGTGAACAAAGTTAGAGTTGAGCAGGCAATATTATCAGAAGGGAAACTTATGCCAGAAGAGGAAAGGTATCAGTAATAGTGAAAACAGATGTATGTTAGAAAATGCTGGATAAACTGTGTGAGTCAGCCAAACCTTACAGGAGAGAAACAAAGAAAATGGCTCAAAACCGTCTTCATATTTCAAATGTGAGATGGGGTCAAGGGCACAGGAGGAGCTCAACTGAGTAGGATTAAGGTCCTGGGCGAGGCTGCACCGCACAGACATCATCCCCTATTGCTCTAGTAACAAGATCCCCCTTGTACTGACATTCTAGTGAGAAAAACCACATGCAGATGAATTATACCATGTTCCAGGCAGAACCACACCAGACTCAGCATCAACTTGGTGAAGGTCTTGTGAGGAGGAGAAGGTAGGAGTAAGGGGATTTTTGCCACACATGAAAGGGCGAGGTCAGAATGGAATGAATGAGTTAAACAGAAGCTCAAGCCAATCCTTTCATGAGTACTATAGACCTATTGTTTCTCTTTGTGACTCTTGCTGAGTCATTGTAGGGGGAATACAAAAATCAGTGGAGAAGGCTGCCTTCTGGAAGCAAATGCCAGGAACCCAGACCTGGGAAGTGTGGAAGAGCCCTCTCTGGGAACCTGTGGAATGTGGCTTGGAATTGCTCAGCGGTGGCATCTCACTGGTCATCTTGCTCTTCCTGCCACTTACTAAGGCCCATGAGGGTGTGCCCTACCCATAGGGGGTGGTGGAAGCAGAACAGGGAGTCAGCAGCGGGCAGAGAGGATGATGTTCCTTTTTAACATCTTCAAAGTGTCTGAATAGGAATACAGAAATAAAACGCAGGAAATTGGTCTGAATCACCATGGTTTGAGAGCATTGCTGAGGTCCACGATTCCTACGTTGGACTACTTTCTTTGTAACAAAGAAGAGAATCTTCATTCATTTCTACTTGGTAATAATTATTAACACCTAGAAGACTCAGGGGATGGTTGAGTTTTAGTTAATATTCACATGAAATGAGTTAGGCAAAAATCTTTCTATGGAGCATTATCCTCTTTTGCCATAATAATTAGCATAGAGTGTGGCTGATTCTCTTCTGAATTTACTCCTTAACTTACATACAATAAAACTCACTCTTTGGGGGGTACAATTATGTGAATTTTCATAAACACAAAGAGACATGTAACCACCACTGCCATCAAGATACCGAACAGTTCTATCACCAAAAAACATCTCCTCATGCTGTCCTTTATTGTCACATCACTTCCCCTCTCTAATCTCCAGCAACCACTGATCTGTTCTGAATCTTCTTTTGATAACCAGGTGTTTGAGTAAGGCCTGAGATTTCTTTATGATTTGCTGGTATAGTAACAATAGTAACAGCAGTAATAGTTAATACATACTGTACATTTCCAATGTGCCAGGCACCACCTGAAGCACTTTATAGATGAGGAAACCAAGGCTTTGAGAAATTTTGGAAAGGAGAGAAGGAAAGAAAGACTTGCCCAAGGTCATATAGTGGCAACCCTATGGCTTGAGTCAGGCAGGTGTAACACCTAGGTCTATTTTCTTAACTTCTATCTGATTCTGCTTCCATGGAAGACACAGAAAGTAGGACAAAGTAGAAGGAATACCTACCAATTTCAGGAAGCTCAGTTTAGACCTGGGATTGCCTTACTCTAAAAATAACAAAACTTCTGTAAGAGTTTGGTTAATTATCCCAATGAAGCAATTATTGACTAGGTGTAAGATAAAATGAAACCAGGATCCTGGAACACCCTCCTTAAAATCTTTGTGATATGCAATGAAGATAAAGCCCAGATATGTTGTGTTCTCCCTCATAAACTTGACCAGGTTTGTAAAGCAAAGCTAGAAAAATTTCCTGATCAAATAGTGAAATGCCATTTCAATGCTCTGAGCATCAACTTCCTCTTCAATTTACCAAAAATGTGAAATGGGATCTTTAATCTTAGTCTTATATATATTTCAGATTGGAGTCCCCGACCCGGTCTCTGGTGATGGAGGCCCCAAAAGGAGTAGAAATAAATGCAGAAGCCGGCAATCTGGAAGCCACCTGCAGAACAGAGCTGAGACTGGAGTCCAAAGATGGAGAGGTACGGAGTGAGAAGGACAGAAGTCCGGGGAGATAGAGCTCCAACAAGCCAACCTCTCCCAAAACTGGGTTGTTAGTCCCTTTGCCACTGAAGTTCATCCTACACTGGAACAACAAAAGGAGCCAATCAGAAGGTTTTATTTCTGGAACAAATATGTTGAACAGCATGATTATAAGCCCAACCCACAACACATAAAAGTTATGACTCATTATTTGTAAAGTGCTGAGATAATAGCATGTATTGCAAATACAGAATTATACATACGGCTAAAAATGAATGCCCTTTCCAAATTCTCTCTCATCACCTTAAAATAAGATTTAGGTAGCTGGCATGATTAAGCTGTAACATTATACACTTCTGGCTAAAGATGAACTTAATTTACTTGTAGTCATTTGTAAAGTTTACATCGTATGTTTCTAGTTTCTTTGAGAAGGTAGAGTCAGATCTAACCCCTATCCCAAATCAGAACAAGCCAAAACCTAAATATAGCTGCTTGTGTTTTTGCAACAAGGTAAGCCAAATCCCCAAAGAAAATATGATTCAACTGCAAACTTTTTTTAAATGGCTTCATCATGTTCATAAGTGGGTTTTTCAGATATATATTTCAGAGTTAAAAAAAGAGGAAAAACTGTTTTTAAAGCAAAACTCTATTCCGCCTTTCATATCTACTTACAGATTATCAGCTCCCACCTGCTTCTGTACACCAAGCCTGCCTTTTGATTGTTTTGGCATTTGCTATATTTGTTTTAAAAGAGCTGTCAGAGCATTCAGTTATCAAAACTGTCTCTTCAAACAGCCACAAGCTCCGAACCACACACATTTAGAAATAGTGACTACATTGCAAATGTAGTTTATAGCCATCAGAATCCAGACTCTGGAGGAATCGGTTATAATCGTAACAGTCATTTAAGACTGGAAAGTGCTGCATATTCTTAAAGACTTCCCATACACACGGACACATTCGGGTCCTGAGAAGTCCCATAGTAAAGAAAATCATTAACCTAGCATTTCCAAATTTATTTCACTCTAGGGCTCTATTCACATTCTACAGGATATGCTTTTGCAATGTGCTAACACAGGCCAGTGCAACCTTGTCTTACTAGAATATAAGCTTCTGTGAAGGTAGAGACTTTGTCTGTCTGTCTCCAAATTTCCAGTACCTAGAATACTCAAGACACAGTACGTGCTCATTCAATTTAAGTTGAATTGAACATTCATCTACCGTTTCTGAATGTCCAGAGAATCAATGACAGCCTCTGACTCTTTTCTTCCTGTTCACTCTCTTTAGATTAAGTTAGATGCTGCGAAAATCAAACTACCTAGACTGCCTCACGGATCCTACACGCCCACAGGAACAAGGCAGAAAGTCTTCGAGATCTGCGTCTGCGCCAATGGGAGATTATTCCTGTCCCAGGCAGGAACCGGTTCCACTTGTCAGATAAACACAAGCGTCTGCCTTTGAGAGACTATCCATAGTGGACGTTGTCGGCAGCATAAAGGCCTTTTTTGGCTTTACACCCTGGCTGCCAGCTATTTTTACTAGAACACAGAAAGCCTATCAAAGACCTTTTGTGTGTGCGTGTGCGCGTGTGGTCACGTGTGAGTGTGTTTGTGTGTGTGAGTGGATATAAATATATATAAATATATATAAATAAATATATATATCCTCTGTATAAAATGAGGTTTCAGTACAAAAGGAACCACGGGTGACCCTGTGATAGTCACTGTCATTTCCATCCCCACCTCACCACGTACATGATAAAATCTAAACACTAATTCAGGCCCGATATTCCCCAGACCCTTCAAAGTCACACAGTGTATTGGACACTTACTGAATATTCACCTACATGTTTGAGTAACACCACATCTTCTTCTTTAGTGTCATTACAAGGCAGTGATGGCGGGAATCTCCAAGTCACGCTCAAGCGCTGAGACCCTTGTATTAAAAATAGACATTTGCTTTGCTTTTTTAGCTTTAGTAAGGCTGGCCAGCTTCTCCCTCTTCAAGTTAGGGATGGGGCAATGCCATAGAAGTCAGCAGTAGGAACTTAAAAAAATAGCTATTCTACCTTTGCAGCCAAATGTATTGGGGCTTTTGTAGTTGGATGAATGAGGAGGATGTATTTTAGCCAAGTTTGAACTGCTCACCCAGCTCCTGCTATCTTACTTCCTTCAAACTCACATATCATCCTTCAGTCAAAATAAGAGTTGTAAATTGCCACAAAATAGGATAACAGCTGCTCCTCAGTCGGCTGGAAGCTACTCAAAGGCCTGACAGGCAAAGAATAAATGGGCAATATGTCTCTGTTTAAAGGAAGAAATGGCTCAAAATCTGTTAACGTCCTCACTTCTGACTTTATCCAGTGACTCTGACCCAAAATGATCAAGCCAATCAAAATCCTTAACAGCAAAACCCCTACCCCAAGAGAAGCCATTTGGAGATGGATTTCTAATTCAGAGTGGCATAGGAAACCTAATTACTTTTTATGTGTTTCCTGGGATTGGTATGTAATTTAAAGATATGTTTTATTTTTAAAGGCATGAACAAACTCTCTGGCTTCTATCTTCTTATGCATTTTTTCAGGGTTGGGATATTCATATTCCCCTGTTAGGTTTTCTCCAAGAATAGTGACCCAGGAATCACAGATCTAAAGTACTACATGCCCCGAGAAATGCTCACTGAAAATGAATATAAACTGAGTCAAGTGTCTATATCAGAATCACTGTGTCCCCCAGGGCCCAGCAATGCCCACTCCCCCATGTGTGGAAGCATCTCTCAAATTCCCGCCATCAGCTACCTCTCCTCACTCCACCTTCATCATCATGCTCCAGGGTCACCCTGGCCAGCTCTTGTGCTGGGACAGGGGATTACACCATCTCTGTTCAAAGAGGGGGAAATGTGCCTATGCCTTAAGTCAATGCACTCAGCAAGGAGAAGCACATCCTATTTATCTTGTTCTTACCTATAGTTTATTTTGGGTAATTGGAGGGGAATGGTTTAGCAATGACTGGGCATCTTCAAACCTGGTAGACAAACCAAGTGGCTGACAGACATGGACTCTGAGGAGCCCAGAATGGAGACGTAACTGGCTTAGAGAGTCCTGGATGCCATTTAGCAAGCAGTGGCCCCACAATCCTAGATGAAGTAGTATTCGTAGGCCTGAATGGAATCTGTTTCTTCAGCAAAGTTCTAATTTTTCTTACTTCACTAGCAGGGGAAGATCTGTCATCGGAAATGAATAAGAGGTTTGATATTTTTGAGAGGACACTCAAGGATCAGCTGGGGTTTGCACAGATGGGATGTAAAAGCAAACTGTGCATTGCTTAGTCACTTAGACGTGGGGGGAGGCAGGGTGGTTCTAGCCTGACCAGTGGCCCTGCTAGCTTCCAGACCCTGGGCTCCCTCCAGTCACTCTTTCTCAATATCCCATAGAGAAAAGAATTGGGTTGTTCAAGGGCAAGATCATAAGATTGTTTAGTTTGCAGTACTAGGGTCTGAAAAGGAAAAACCATAAAAAGATATCAAGTTGCTCTGGATCAGTATTTATATCCTATAGAATCAATCATGCTGCCAGAATCTGCATGCACCACACATAGGGTTTTGCCAAGCCAGGAAGGGCCCTCCTTGGCTACTGGGAGCAACTACCCCATATCATTCAGATAAACAGTAGTAGCTGTGAGGTTCTTTGTGGCTAAACACCTTAAGACAAAGTTTTTTTAAGCAGACAGACCATCTTTGCATTTTGCCATCTCAAGTACATAATCTAGGTGACAAGCAAATGAAAGATTCCCTGAACCTCTTTCCTCTGATTTGTTCTAATCATTACATGAAAGTCTGAGATCAGCACCTTGGGAATTGTACACCAAAAAAAAGACTGGTGTGATCCCACTTGCAAAATTTAATCCTAACGGTAATCAGATCACAAATAGAATAAAAATAATAATAGCAACCAAGAATAGAAATCAAGCATCTACGGGGAACAGACATGATACTAAAATCTGATTTTCATTTGTGCTAAGTGACCACAATATATCAGGTAATAAACAGAAAATTTGACATGGATTAAATTATGTATTTCAGTTCAGACTTTAGAATTCGGTAAAATGTATTCTAAGTTCTTCAATGTACAGTTTTTTCCTTCCAACTTCCCCAACTAGAATATTTGTCCATGGTCATGAGAGAAAGTTTTACCTGAATTCTGGAAAAAAAAATCTTTTACATTAAAATCTGATAACTTTTAATTTAAAAAAATGAGATTCTTTCTAATCTTTATATATAATATCTTCTAGACAATCACACCTTTTGGTATATTAAGCAGCAGGTGCCATAACAAACAAAGGAATCAAAAGAATCTTCAATATTCTAGAAGTTCTAGTATGTTAATATTCTTCAGAAGAGTTTTGTAAATTAAAAATTGATCTCCAAATGTGTTGTTTAGGACTTAGTTCTATTTGATATCTGCTCAATGAGTCATAAAAGTTCAGTCTTGGAAAACCACTAGAGTATAATGGAGGTTTTCAAAAGCCCTCATGGTGGCATCTATCTAGGTGGAAACTTGATATGAGACTTTTTAATTGTCACATTACCTAAGGGATAGAGCTTATACACTTGAAGTGGCTTTTAACTTCCTTTAGATCAGTTTTCCTCTGGATGATTTTCATTGTCTACCCAGCACACATAGACCAAAGACTGCTTGAGGTTTGACTCCAGAACAGGGGTCAGCAAACACTGGTCCCTAAACCAAATCTGGCTTATCATCTGTTTTTGTAAATAAGGTTTTACTGTAACACAGACATCCATACACTTACATGTTGTGTATGGCTGATTGCAAACTACAACAGCTGGGTTGAGTAGCTGTGCCAGAGACCTCACAGCCCATAAAGCATAAAGTACTTACTCTTTGGCCCTTTAGAGAAAAAGTTTGCCAACCCCTGACATAGAGGTCACTTGTGCTATGTGCTGGACACAGCAGGAAAGAAAGCAAACTTCACGAAAGCACGGAATAAGCCTACGTTTCCACGTGTGCTCGGGAATATAAATACTTGGCTATAGAAAAGAGGGTCGGCCTTACACGTAAAAGAGATCCACTTGTCTGTCTGAGAAATGCAGGCTTGCAGGATTCTTGGGAACAGAGAGGATCGAATTATTAGGGGAAGGTTTAGTGAAAAAGGAAAGCTGTGATCCTGCAAGAGGTTTTTCTTAGGACCCAGGATAGATAGATAGGTGGTTCCCCCGATCAACATCATTGTGTGACAAGAAGTGAAGCAGGGGTCCTTTGATTTAAATTTAGACTCTCTTTCTTGAAGAGACTATTATTTCTGCAATTTCTACTCAGAGGTGTCCACCTCATCTTCCCATATTCCAAAACGATGCCCATTTCATGGTCCTCCAGAGAATAGTTTTGACTTAACATGTCTTTTTGGCATCCATCACCTCAGTTATTCACACCTCCAGTGTACTTACTTTCCTATGACCACACCAGGCCTGAAGGGTTGATGGCACCAATAAATAATTAGAAATATTGAAAGAAGCATCTTAAAGAAAAGTATGTAGAAGGAAAAATATAAAATTCTTTCTTGGAGCTGTTTCTGGGAGAAACCAGATTAATGCCAGGCTGATTTTGTTTCCAAAGATCTGGGTCTTTGTTCCTTGGTGTAGAGGGAGTGCAAAAAAAGGCCTATTTTGAATTGCAACATCGCTGCTTCTTTGTGGTAAGGCAGGTTCCCACACGAGATTTTTCCCTTCTGTCGACATATTTTATACTCATATTTAATATTAAAATAGCATCAGTTATGAATGATTATGAGTATTCACGTTGGGGAGGAAAGATTTTTTTTTTTTAATGAAAAATAACCACCATTTACCAGACCCTGATCAATAGCACTTAAAGGAGTCCTTCAGCGTTTTATCTGGATTCAACCAAAAGAGGCTTAAATTGGCAACGCTGCCCTTCTCAGGAGCAACTAGATGAGAATAGCTTGCTTTTAGTTTATTTTAAGCAAAAGGTAACATGACGTTTGGACCAAAGAGGTAAATAGATCCATTTAAGCATCTGATTCTTACTTTTTAAGGCTGTGGGAAAAGGTGAAAAATCTCATTTAAGATAGTTGTAAACAAGACCCATTTCCTCTGTCCCCTCCACCAGAAAATATGCACGATGAGGATAAGGAAGCAGTTCCTGAAATGATACAGTTGCATGGTGCCCCAGTAGCAGGTGGAGAAAAAAGTTATAATAAAAGAAACAACCTTAGAAAACAGGCCTTTTATCTCAAAGATAAAATGTCTCTCCTTTGGTCTTTCATCACTTTCTCCTTGGTGGAAGGTTCCCCCAGTTCCAACATATTTCCATTAAAATAGTCAAACCTACTGCATTGGGATGTCAGATGCATCTCTTTCTTTGTGGTAATCGGAATTTAAAATTATACAGTTGCCTCTGAATTTCTCATTCACAAAGCTAAACCACTGATAAGAGAGAAAGCAGTCTGAAGCCTGCTGCTTCAGCCAGCACAGCACACCACACGCATTAGCACTTTCAAAAGCAATGTGATTTCTATGGTTCGTAAAAGCTTTCTTCATAATGGAGTCCTTGAAATTTCTCAAGGCAGGACTGACTGGCAAGGGGAAAATAATTATTTGTGGGAGGTCCTTGTTTCAGGTATTGTTAGAGCACAAGTGTAAAAGAAAATACCCCATCTGGTGACCCATGCTCACATATGCTATTTTCTTTGGTTTTATACACCCCACCCCGCCTCCTTTTATAGATCCTGACAGAATAGGAAATTAGCATCATCCTTTGAGAAAAAGAGAGCAATTCAAGAATGCGTGAGCCCTTGATGCAATAGGAAGTGTGATATCATAAGAGTATTAATGATGATGTTATCAAATCCATTAATAAACAGTCTCAAACATACCAACAGCAATGCTAACTGCTCCTTCTCAACTTCAGCCCAGCAAGTGGGTAATACTAGTTTCACTTCCCTGAGGTTTGCAATTGGAATAGAACAAAAGAAAAGTTGTTATAGGCAAAAAGTATTTTTAGAGTCCAAATCCACCTGTCATAATAGGAAGCCAGAGTAGTGTTCCAAAATGCCTCCTTAAGCATGTAGACACCATCACTAGTGAGGGGATTTTGCTTCGTTGCTGAACATTCACTAAGGCCAGATAAATAAAACAAATATGAGGCTGTCCTCTTTGGGAGAAGACAGAAGGAAACATCTGTCTTACCTAAAATCTACTCTGCACTTCTAGAGTTTTCTAGCAGTTTCACTTCTTCCAATATCTTCACAGCCTACCTCTACATTTGAGTTATTTTGGTGAAATCAGAGACAGCTCAGATTTCATAAAATGAGAAATTCTAGGGTGATCAATAGGTTACGTAGGAGCAACATAGCAAAGGAGTGCCTGAAGGCGGGAAGATGGTGTTTGTTGACAAGGAAGATATTGGTGTTTCTTCAGTCTCCATATTCAGCTAATTCGTGAGGTTCTTACATTTGGGGGAGGGGTCATAGGTTCTTTTGAGAATCGGAGAAAAGTTCTGAAACTTCTCCCCAAAAAGAATCATCACACCCACAAAATTTTACATAAAATCAAAGAGGTTTTCTTGGGCCCAAAGCCTACGCTAAGATATGGCAAGAGTTGGATTCTATTCTCCAATTATAATAATTTTTTATTAACTAACATTCATTACACACTTACTGTGTGCTAGGCACTGGCTAAGTGTTTTAAAACATTCACTTATTTCATTCTCAAAACAATCCTTTGACTTAGGTTCTATTATAGTTCCAGTTTACAGATGTGGAAACGGAGGCTTAGAGAGGTTAAGAAACTGTCCCAAAGCCACTAGCTAGAAAATGGCAGAGCTGAAATGTGGGTCTAACTCCAGACCACTAGGCTATGAAGTCATCAACATGGCAAACTATTTTTCAAGCTGTTGAGAAGTGTCTCCTATCAGTTTTTAGACCAGACCTTCTTGAGTGGATGAGGCTATAGAACTCTTATCTCCTTCTTTCATAGTCTCTCATCCGTGACAGCATTTGGCACTAAAGTAGAGATGCCTGGGGTGAAAATATAGAAGGTCTCTCTGAATAATAGAATCCGGAACCAAAAAACTTAGTTTGCTCTGTGTGTAATTCTTGTTACGTCAATCTTCTTGTCCTTATAATTTGAAAGACATATGTATTGTCGGCTTTACATTTACGAGAAAACTTTAATACTTAGTGATCTATAGGTGTGGCTAAACAAGTCAGCACTTCTGCACACACACACACATCTCCTTCTCCTATTCCTCACTTGAAAAGACAAATGTCTTATTTTAGGTGAGGTCTTCAATACCATTTGGTTATCATACTTCCCTACCTTTACTTGTGGCAAAACTCAAGGAAAGAATCAGAGGGAAAGGAGCTCAGTCTATCATTGTCCTTGTTTCCCTACAGGAAGATAGGACTAGCAAGGACTCCACGAGCGTTAGGGAATCTATATTCAAGCTGGCTACTTTGGCTGTGAGAATGCTTGAGCCCCACACCCCATACCTTGTCAGTTGTCACCAATGGGCCATACCCCACACCATGTGCAGGATTCTTCTCACCAAAGCACTCAGGTCATCACTAGCAATTGATCTGAGTTGGAAATGGGACCCATTTGCCAATTCCTGTTTAAACAGTGGCACCCTTTAACCTTGAACTTGAACATTTTACACCTGTGTCCTAGATTCAGTAATGAGGTTGGTGGCATTCCAACGACTAAAGGAGAAGATGAGTGCATCTGAAGTTCCTTACAACCTGGTGGCTTTGGAGCACTTTCATCTTCTGAGCAAAGGGATCGGGGTTTGATCTCTAAGAGTTAAAAGACGTAAAATCATTTTGAAGAATTAACTCAGCCAGGGACCATCTGAACAGGTTATAAACCAGTGTGCCTGTGGTAAGATCCTGCTGTCAACCTGCCCCCACCCAGAGCTGAGAGACCACAGCAGCAAAGAGATTGGGATTCATCCTGCTTTTCTGTGCTTTCTCAACAGCACATATCTGATCCACTAGCGGGGTGCAGACAGAGCTTCTCACTGCTCCCAACAGACTAAGCCCTGGTGCCAGCCAGGGTCCTATAGTGCTCGTCTGGCTCAACCTCCCCATAAAACCTTTGTAAAGGGATGAGCTAAAAAATGTCAAAGATTCTGTTTTAGGGTAAGTCATTCAGGGATTTTCTTTTAATGGTGTATGTGTCCCAATGGCCAATCAGGAATGGGTACCTTTAAAGGGTCTCATGGAACTAACATCGCCAGAGCCAGAAATCAGGTTCCCTGGTACAGAGGGGAGATCCTAGCAAAGTAGAGGGAAGAGTTGGCAAACCTTAATTTGAGGTGGCCACAAAATTGACCTAATTTATATCCAGTGCTTTGGTGAGGGGGTAAATAGAGTTTTCCATATGTTAGCCACCTCCCCAGTCAAGCTTCTCCCTTTTTGAGGCCACAAAGAAGCAGAAACACACCTCTTAAGGAGGTCATGTTTTAGAAGGAAAAGGCAGAGGACATCCATCATTGTGCTGGCTAGATGTGCTCCTGGAGAATCCAGGTTCTGGTGCTTTTAACCGAAAAGATGAGGTCATAGAAGTCCCATTTGCTTGGAGATTTTGAAAAAGGAACCCCATTCCCATAAAGAAATTGAGTTCAGCCTTTGGGTTATTTTTCGTTCTGTTTTGTTTCATTTTTCTCCAGGTTTGGGTGTGATGTAAGAAGAGCTTTTTAGTTTTGTTTTGTTTTGAATAACATCAATCCTTGCACACTCTATGCAAAAATTTTGTAAGCATTGCAATAATGCTATGAATTACAAGGAACTATTTTAACTTTATTACACTTTCTGTATAAAAAATTTGTATTTAATATTATTTCGACTACAGTCTTGTAAAATATATTAATAAAAATAATGATTGGTAAGAAGGAAAGCACCCTTGTCCACTTCTTTAGGGAATTCCTCTTTCACAGTTGATAAATCAGTCACTCCTATTGATTCTGCCTCAGAAATAAATTTTCAGATTAACTGCTCTTTTGCATCTCTTTCTTCAGTGGCCTAACATGTTGGTCAAGCCATTTTGGTTCTCAGGAAGAGAGTCACACAGCCTGCCTTATGAAAGAGAGCTTATCGGAAGGTAATACACGGCCTGGAACTGGGGAGTCCCAGGATTTGGAGTAGGTGAAGGGAACAGTTATCCTCTACTGCTCTCCTTATGACCTGCATAGACTCCTTTTGCTACGGTTTACCACGTCCTCTCTAAATCACTGAAGAAGCCCATCTGGTCCCTATTAGGCAAAATCATTTTTATCAGAAAAGCTTGTGAGCAGCGTGTATGAATAAGCTTCTCCAATTAAGTCCAATGACAGGTTACTTTTAGTCTGCGCATGCCAAATTTTATTTATCCTCAATCACACCAAACACTTGCAGCTGAGGATCAGCTTACAGCCCCCAAGGAAGACCCCCTTTGAAACCCCCTGGCACAAGTAATTAAACATAATGATAGAATACTTGTGAGATATTTCAAGGTAACTCTTATTAGAACGGAGAATGGGTATATAAAAGGTGAGACTAGAATATTCCAGATTATGGTCTATTTAATACGAAGTAAGCATTTTGAAATGGCAAAGTTTAGGATTAAATCGAAGATAGAAACTATAACACTAAATCATCTGTTTAAATCTGTTATTAGACCAAGCCAAGAGTTGCATTTAAAAACTTGTTGGGCAAGAATTAACCTATAAAACTTGGGGGAAAAAAAAGAAAATCAATATTTTAAAGAAGACTTTATGGGAAAAAGGATTAGGAGAGATTCAGATTGATAATAGATAATGATGATGTTCCCGTCTCATTGATTATACATGATTAAACCATTATACTAAGCAAGTGACAAAACCCCCAAATCCAAAACTTTGAAATATAAGAATAAGAAGAAAATTGACAAATATAATTGGAGTGGAAAATTTTTAACCACTCTTTATCTTATAACTTACAAATTGGCAAAGCATAAAAATTGAACACACACAAACACACACACACACACACACACGACATCAAAGAAACTTGTCTTTGTCTCATGATCATAAAAAAGAAGCAAACATAATCTCAAAATGAAAAAATTAAAAAAAACTTTTCAGTCTATATTCTCTGAAAGTAGAAATAGATGATATATTTTATATTAACATAAAATCCCAGGAATTTCCGCATTAAAAAACACTTCCCTAATTGATGACTTGAGAAAGGAACCTAACCTATTCAAAAAATGATAATTGAAAATGATGTAATTTGGCCAAAGCAGTCTTCTGATATAATAAAAGCATTTCAACTTAATAGAGAAATGAATAAGGAAAGCATTTATGCTTCCAGATCAATAAAAGAACAAAAATCAACAAAAATAAGATCGCATCAATAATTCTAAATTTTTATCTGAAAAAATTGAAAACAAAAATCCAAAACAGGTAAAACTGCTGACAAATATTGAAAAACATACAAATAAGTTTAAAAGACACATATATAAAATAAAAAATGTTATAACCACGTGTTATTTCCTTACAATAAGAAAAATAGACAACCTCAATGAAATGTATAATTTTAAAAATTAACCAAAATTAACAAAGTAAAAATTGTGCTTGTTTCTTAAGCAAAAGTATAATAGTTTTGTTTAGGAAATTCTATCCAAGATACACCTTTTCTTATATTAATTAATTGATTAGTTAAATATTACATATATTTTACAAATAATGTACGTGCATATATACACTCATAAATTTATGCACAAAGGAAAAATGTCATGAGAGATCTGCTGTAACTTATGTTAAGGAAAGTAAAAACACTTCTGAGAAAGATGATAAACATAAAATGAAGGAACCAACTCTTAGTGGTACAGACTAAAATTGATAAAGATTTTCTTTTTCTTCAACTTAATTAACACATGTAACAAAATTTCAATCAAAATCACACAGAAATTTTCTGGAAGTAAACAAAATAATTCTAAAATTTATCAGGCAAAATAAAATAGGAAAAAATAAAGGTAAGGAATATTCTCTACAAAAAGACACCAAAATGACACAAACCTAATGGATTGTTTAAAAGTACAATGTAGCAATAATAAAGACAGTAATGTTTCAAAAACAGAAATGTAGATCAACTGTACTTGCTATTATTTCTCTATCATCAAGAAAACACGCTTCTCCTTTCTTTGTCTGGTTTGCCCCTACTCACCCTCTACGATTTGGCTCAGATATCTGTCCTCTAGTGTGGCTTCTCTGACTTGCTCTCTTGATGGATCAGACAGCCCTTTTCTGTGCTCTCAGGGAACCCCTGGACGTACCTGAATCACAGCTTATGTTGCACTGAGGCAACCTATAATTCTTCTGCTTGCCCCGCTAGAACATGGTCCCAAGAAGAGAGACACAGCTTTCCTGACTTTTGTCCCCTGAGCCTAGCAGAGTGGCAGGTACCTAAATAGAAATGGTTGAACAGACCAAAAAACCCAGAAATAGACTCAAGTGAATTTAAGAATTTGTCTTACATCAATTTATCAGTTCAATCTACCATTTATTCTTAAGCACCCCAAAAGAGAGAGCAAGAACAAGTTCTTTGCACTCATTGAGCTCACAAATTGGCAATCTTGACAATGAAATAAACAGCCACAGGTAGGACATAAGCAATGATGGGGTGCTAGGGAAGCAGATAGCTGAAATGTGATTACAAGCCAATGGAAAAGGAAATGATTATTTGATTGTTATTAGGAAAGCTGATCAGCCATTTTTTTGGTAAGGATAGGGAGGAGCTTCAGAGTCCACCTTAAATTACCTCCAGTGGACCAGAGATAAATATATTTGTTCATCTGCATCTAGTGAATGCTCATTCTCTTGTAAATAAATAACACACACTCCTTGCCCTTGAGTATCTCAGAGTCTAGTGAAGTGGACAGAGATCTAAAAAGGTCAGTTATACATGGTATGGAAGAGCTGTGAAAAAGATTTTAAAAAAGAACAGGAAATTGAGTAACAACCTACCTATGAAGAAGAATGGGAAGAGAAATCACAAAGAGGCAAGACTGGCACATTTAAGCATATGCAATTCTGTAAGTTCTTGCTTCCCCCACTTCACCCTACACACAGAGAACTTTTTAAAAAAAAAATAAATAGTAGCAGTAAACGGGAGAAATGGTTAAAAATCATGTGCTTTTAGGAGCTCATGCAAATTAATAAGAAAACCATCAAGACATCACTAAATAAATGAACAAAAGAGATAATAAGCACATAATTCACATCAGCAAAAATATACATTCTTTTTTCCATTCTAAGACACTGAAAGATGTAACAGAGAATTAATAACCACTTTTCAAGGTAAACAAAGAAATGCTACCACATTAAATATTTACCTGACTTTAAGATGCAATTCGATTTAGGAAATGTTAAAAAGTGCACCTTAGAATCTACTAAATAAAATATGATTATATCTATCAAATAAATGTTGTTAAACATGGTCATGCCCTCGCAAAGAAAACTAAATTAAATCAATGAGATTTTTGTTTAACTTATCAGATTGATTAAATAAATAGTGACCATTTTGAGGGCCATCTAATAAGGCTTTTATTCTTTATGTTTAATACTGAAAAGCACCCTGTAAGTTAGGTATTATTATCCCCATTTTACAGAAATAATGTTCAAAGAAGTTAAGGAACTTGCTTAGGGTAATTCTATGAACAAATGGTGGAGCTGAGTTTCAACTTCAAGTATAATTCTCTCCATTATATGAAGTTACCTAACTTTCCTGTCAAAAAGGGGTGAGACAAATACACATCTGTGCACTGGTGCAGTGGGCATTGGTGTATACTTTCAGAAAGTCATTGGTCAGTATTTTTAAAGTCATAAAAATGTTCATACCCTTTAGCCCACTAATCCAATTTTCAAAAGTCATCCAAGCAGCAATATTTAACCAGAAAAAAGTTGTTAGCAACAGTGATGTGTTGCAGCGGAATTTAAAGATGGGGAAAAATTAGCAACACTACATAACCAGATGAAAGGGAACGCTAATTAGATCAGGGTTCTTTCAACTTTATGGAATACCATGCTGTCTTTAAAAAGGGTTGTGAGGATATTATTTCAGTATGGCAAAATATAATGTTAAGTATGTAAAAATGATGTATACACACAAATCAAGATTTCTAGGGAAACTGAAAAATGGAGCAAGTTGGTTTATTTGGATGGTGGTTTGTAGGCATATTTTTCTTATTATCATTCTTGTGTTTATAATATTTGTATAATAAACTTTTTCAAAAAGACTAGTATCTGCTCTTTTTCTATAAAACAGGATTAATAAATACACTTTGATCCCATAAGTAATCTACAAGGAGGAAAATTTATAAACTCAAAATTGTTTACTGCAGTGTTACTTATAAAGAAAGAAAAAAAATCTGGAATTTGCCTTTTTCTCAATAATAGGGGTGATAAGTAAATAAATCATGGCACACCAATCAATGGAACATTGTAGCATTAAAATAATTTTGGGAACCATACAACAATGTTACATGTTTAAATAAGTTTAAAAGACTTAGAATTACATGAAAACTAATTGCAGGTATATCAAAAATATATATATATGTATTGTTAAGGATGAAAAGGGACCACTGATAATTTTAAGTTATGGTGTTAAAGTAATATGAATATGGCTGTTTATTTCTGTTTTCCTAAACTTTCTTAAGTTTAGTTACTTTATAACCATTAATTTTGTAAAATGGATGAGCAAAAATCATTTTTAAGCTTAGCCAAAAGAATTTATCTAATTTTTAATTTTAAGTCCATTTATTCAACTCTACCAATGGGTCAAATTTGAAAAGACCTCTGAACACAGAGAACACCTGGGGATTTAAGGTGGCCTGTCCTTCCATTTCACAGAAGAATGAGATCTTTGAAAATGTTTTTCTGGTCTCTGTGATGGTTACAAAGCCCTACTACAGATTTGACATCAAAGAACAGGCCACACATCTAAGCTCTATTAGGGCACCAAGGTTGTAGGAACTTGGCTCCCCTACTGGATTTCAAGCAAGGACCAGGTGAGGAAGGGCCCAACCCTTTCCCCTTTTAAGAGACTTGAAGGGGAACCAAAGAAAACTTTCATCCCAACTTGAAATGGATCACTACCTTAAATTGCGACAGTAATAATTGATGCAGTCCGATCTTGGAGATGCTTTCAGATCATTGCTATCTTCATTCACTCTCATCCCACAGACTCCCACAATTCCCTCCTGCGTCAACATTCTAGGTTTGTTTTGTCAAATTAGACCTTATATGCTCTAATTTCAGTTTCATATATATTTGGTACATCTTAAGTCCATCCCTCCCATGATTTCTAAGCTTCATAAACCACCTATCTTAGCTCCCATAATACTGCAATTCATGATCCTCCTCCAATATCTGACTACTAATCCTTCTTCTCCCTATAAAAGACTCCATAAGAGACAATCCACCAAGGTCCCCAGAAGCCAATAATTAACCCCTTCTCCAGTACTATAGACAGTTACCACAAGGGTTCTTCTCTACTCTTTAGAAGCTAAATATCTGTGATATACTGTAATCTGACTCAACTTCCCCCTCCAGTCAAATTGGAATTCTCCAACCAAATTGTGTTTCTTAACAGGAAAAGAGCTTAACATAGAGTGATGGGTACAGACAGTGAGGAAGGGCATTGGTTTTGGTGTCAACTAGACCTGTGTCTAAGCTAGACTAGTGTCTAAGACCATGTTCCATCATAAAAAATGCTGGTAAACTCTGATCTCAATGATCTGGATTTCTGAAACTTTCAACCATCCCTACACAATTCTTTTCTTTTGTGCATTATGTGTATAGTTTACTCTCTTCCTTGAAGAAAGAAATATTCCTTCTTTTGAATGTCTTCCTTTTTTCCCAAATCTTGCTATATTTTGACTACCAGCATAGTCGAATCCCCCCTGTAACACACACAGACCCAAAAGTGTTCTCTGGGCCCTGTCCACCTCAAGAAAATTCACCACCCAAACTCTTGAAAATTCTATACTCACTTCTTCAGTGTGCACACTTAATAAATATCATCCAATCTAATTTTTGCCCCTACCTCTAATATGATACTGCTCTCTAAAAAAGGTCACCATTGACCTCCTGATGGTCAAATCAGAAGGTTTTTTCCAGTGCTGTTTCTCCATTTTGACACAATCCAGTCCTGCATCCATGCTATAGAAGACCGTGGTGGTAGCCTACTCAGCATCCACTTATCCATCCTATTTCCTTCTAGAAACCCATCCTGCCCCCATGGCATTCACATGACTCAAAGAAAATTGAAATGTTATCAATAAATAATAGATAAATTAAACCAAAACACTCAGAACTTCTGAGTGTTTATTTTCCATTTTGATGAAAATTTGATGACTTCATGCCACCCCAGACAGATCTCTGACATACGTTTTAAAATTTGCATTTACTGATTTCATTCCTCTGACAGCTCTCTCAGGATTCTGATAGTTAAAAAACGTTTTCACAGAGAAACATCAAGGGGCCCACTCCCCAACTCCTTCCACCATGACGGTAAGTTTATAACACCAGCCTTTTCCCATGCTTTTTCCTTGGCTTTTACTATCTTTAGGTCTTGTGTCTCCTTCCCCAGCTCTTGGCTATCAATCCTTCTCTGTCTGTACAATAAGTGCAGCTGGCACAAAAGGCAGTGACCTTCCTTTTATGCTTCCTTTTTTCTGCCTCTGCCAAACAGAGTCTTCACATGGACTGCCAAATAATCCTTTAAAATTATCCCACTTAATTGTCACAGTAATACTATCAAGACACACATCATCTTGCAAGCGGGGAAACTGAGTCCCAGAAAGACTTAGTGACTATCCACATTTACACATGTAAAAGCAGCAGAGGCAGATGTAGAATCTCCTTAGTGCATCTATATTTACTGAGCACCAACCATGTGGCAGGGGCTCCATCCAAGTGCCAGTGCTCCTTTCAAAACCTGTTGATGTGGCATGGAGATAGGAAAGTCAACTTCATTTCCTGTCTGGCCACTAGTTAGTTATGGGACTCTGACAAGCCTTGAGCCTCAGCAACTTCCTCTGTAAAATAAAGGCGTCAGATGAATGATCTCCACTAGCCCGCAGATCTGGTGATTTCACACAGTGCTCTGTAAACTATTTATCATCAGAGTGACCAGTTCTGAATCATGGACAAGACTAGCCCATTCAGTCATTGGTCAAGAATTTAATGAACACATGTTGAGAGTTGGCCATGCTTCTAGGTGTTTGGGGGTTATAAGAAACAACAAGACAGGCATGGCCTCCACTGTCATGGAGTTTACAATCTAATGGGAAGAGGCAATGCAAAAATACACAATCAAGACAATTTGCAGACACTGAAAAGTGCAGTAATAGAATTAAAACTCTCCCTGAGGAGGTGCCATCTGAGCTAAGATTTGATGAGAAGTCAGGCACATAAAAATCTAGAAGACAGTTCCAGCAGAGGAAACAGAAAGTTCTCAGAAAAATGCAGCAAGTCATTAGTTTCATTACTTAGAAAGACTGAACATTCAACTCCTTTGCTCTTCTTAATTTTCTTCTGTGAATTAGATATATGGAATGTAATTATTGCCTTTCACCTGCTGAGAGAGTGTGAATATTAATCTGTCCTCCGGGAAAGGAGAACACTTTTTTTAGGTGCTAAGGATGGCTTCTTTAATTGACCATCAAGGACTATAATGAAAGAACCAAAAGATACAGGGAGTGCCTTTGAGGCTAACAAGAAGGGAGAGTATAGAGATCCTGTGAGGTTAATAAGAAGGGGACAGAAGTCAGAGGCCACTAATAGCAGGCACTTCACAATACACCCATGCCACGGAGGGGCCAAAATTTCAGAAGCCAAGATATAGCATACCATGGATTGGCAAGGGAGGCTGGACCCCAGGGAACAGAATCTCCCACTTCAGGAGAGATTCCTAGGCTTTACCATTCAGTCAAGGTGATATAATGAGCTTACATTTTAAGGGCCGTACTCTGATCTAAACACATATCAAAACTAAATATAAAAAAGAAAAAATATGAAAAGTGATAAGATAACCTCTAAAACAAAATAAGCATAGTGTAAAGCAGAAACTGATGAAAATACAAAGCATGTGAGACTAAAGCCTTGAGGTTGCTGATGCCCAGGACCAGAAGCAGACAGAGGTTGCCTGAGGGCTGTATACTCACTGCTTAAATCTAAGGACAGGAAGGATGAAAGGAGAGAAGAAAAGCCTGCAGTTGATTGCTGCCTGCATAATACGTAATAAGAAGCTTCCTGCCTACAGTACAAAAAAAGATTAGATACAGACTCATTACCAGCACCTGGAAGTATCCAGAATTTCCCTGATGTTGCTATGGGGAGGAGAAGTCTTAGCAAGTAATGTAAAACCTAGTTCTGGACTAAGGGCTTTGGAGATCCTAGAAAAACCCAGACAAAAGAATCATTTCGGTCAGAGACAACCACCAAAACAAAAATCTCAAGCTGAGGGAGAAAAAAATCTAAAATGTGTGAAGGAAACTAATACTAAGCTAGGCAGGTAATATATCAACAACTTAAAAAATTCAATCCAGACAAATTAATATTATAGAATAGTCTGGAAAAGACTTTAAAATAAGTAGCTATAAGATCTTCAAAATAAAAACATCCTTAAAATGGAAAAGCAGATATGAAGCAGAAAGAAATGTATGAAAGTATCAGGTATAACTATTGGAAATAAAAAGTAGTAACTGAAGTAAACAGCAAATGGGAAAGATCAGCTCTGGAATGGACACAGTCAAAAAGAGAGTCAGTAAATTGGACAATTGTATTAAATGATTCAGCTAGAGTGTAGCATGATAAAGGAGGAACAATTCTTGAAGTATTAAGAGAAATGGAGATTAGAGGTACCAATATATGTCTAGTTGGAGTGTCAGAAGAATAAAAAAGGATATGTTGGAGAAGGAATATCCAAAAAGATATACACTAAGGATTTTCTAGAATACAAGATAAAGAATTCTCAATTTGAACATATACTCAGAGTACCAACAAAAAGTAGAGTCAACCCAAATGTCCATCAACTGATCAATGGATAAACTAAGTGTGGTATATATTTATATAATGGAATATTATTTGGCAATAAAAAGGAATGATTTACTGATACATGCTACAACATGGATGAACTTTGATAACATTATGCTAAATGAAAGAAGCCAGACACAAAAGGCCACATATCACATGATTCCATTTATATGAAATGTTCAGAATAGGCCCATCTAGAAATGGAAAGTACATTAATGGTTGACAGAGGCTGGGGAAGGGGAGAATGGAGAGTGACTGTTAATGTATATAGAGTTTCTTTTTGGGGTAATTAAAATGTTCTAGAATTTGATGGTGGTGATGGTTGCACAATTCTGTGAATATACTAAAAACTACTAAATTGTACACTTTAAAAAAGTGAATTTTATGGTATGTGAATTAACCCTCAATAAAATTTTTATTTAAAAAGTTTGAGGGTGGCTGGCTGCAGGTAAAACAGTGTTTATATGTAAATTTATAACCTTAAGTGCATGTATTAGAAAAGAAGAAAGCCTGAAATCTAAATATCTAAGCATCTATCTCAAGAAGCTAGAATAAGAACAGCAAATCAAACCTAAGAACAGAAATAAAGATAAAAACAGAAATCAATGAAATAGAACACAAACATACATAAAGAAAAATCAGGAAAATTGTTTTTTGAGAAGATTAATAAATTGATAATTCCTTACAAAATTAATTAAGGAAAAGAAAACACAAATTAACAATATTTAAAGTAAAAAGAGGTCATTTCTCCAGAATCTACAGACATGAGAAAATTTACAAGACGCTATTATGAAGAATTCTATACCAATAAATTGACTATCTGAATGAAGTGGAAAGTTCCTCAAAAATGCAGTTTACTAAAGCTGACAAAAAGAAATAGATATTCTGAATAATTTGACATCTCTTAAAGAAATTGAATCTATTATTTGAAAACTTCCCAACAAGAATACCCAAGGCCCACAGGTTTTCACCAGTTAATTCTTCTAAACATCTAAGGAAAAAATAACTCCAGTCTTTGGGAAAACTTTCTGGAAAATAGTAAAGGTAGGAAAATAACTTTTTTTACAAGGCCAGCACAACACTGTTTCCAAAATATAGCAAGGACTTTACAAGAAAAATAATTACAGACCAATCTCTCTCATGATGATAGATGCAAAAATACTTAGCAAAATATTTGTAATTCTATGGTACCAAAAACACAAACAACAACAAAATAGATAAATTGAACTTCATCAAAATTAACTATATGCAAAGGACACTATCAAGAAAGTAATGACAACCCAAAGACTGGGAAAAAATATTTATAAATCATATAGCTGATAAGGGCCTAGTATCCAGAATATATAAAGAACACTTACAGCTCAAAAACAACAAACCAGGGGCCGGCCCCATGGCGTAGTTGTTACATTCGCATGCTCCACTTCAGCGGCCCAGGGTTCACAGGTTCTGATCCCAGGCACGGACCTACGCACCACTCATCAAGCCATGCTGTGGTGGCACCTCATACATAAAATAGAGGAAGATGGGCACAGATGTTAGCTCATGGCCAATCTCCCTCACCAAAAAAAAAAAAAAAAAACCAAATAAACAAACCACAACCCAATTTAAAAGTGAGTAAACACTTGAAGAGATATTTCTCCTAAGAAAATAATCAAATGGCCAAAAAGCACAGGAAAAAGATACTCAACACCATAGTCATTAAGGATATGCAAATAAAAACCACAATGAGATATCATTTTATACCCACTAGAATGGCTATGCATAAAGAAATAGAAAATAACAGATATTGGTGAGGATGTGGAGAAATTAGTACCCTCATACACTGCTCATGGGAATGTAAAATGGTGCAGCCACCTGTGGAAAGCAGTTTGGTTGTTCCTCAGTACTTGAAGTACATAATTACCATATGACCAAGCAATTCCACTGCTAGGTATATACCCAAACAATTAAAGACAGGTGTTCAAATAAAACTTGTACCCCAAAAATTCATAGCAGCATTATTCACAGTAGCTAAAGATGGCAATGACTCAAGCATCCATCAACTAATGAATGGAGAAACAAAACATGGTATATGCAAACATAGAATATTATGCAGCCGTAAAAAATACTGATACTGCTACAACATGGATGAACCTTGAAAACAGTATGCTAAGTGAAACAAGCCAGATAGAAAGGACCACATATTGTATTATTCCATTTATATGAATGTCTAGATAGAAAAATCCACACAGAGAGAAAGTAAACTAATAGTTGCCAGGAGCTAGAGAGAAGGGAGAATGGGAAATGACTGTTTCATGGGTACAGGGTTTCCTTTCACGGTGATAAAAATGTTCTGGAACTAGATAATGGTGATGGTTGCACAACATTGTGAATGTATTCAATGCCACTGAGTTTTACATTTTAAAATGGTTAAAATGGTGAATTTTACATTACATGAATTGTACCACAATTTTAAAAATGCAAACTGATTCTAGTGATACATAAAAAAGGAAAATATATCAGGATCAAATGGAGCTCATTCCAGGTATGTAAAAATGTTCTAACATTTAAAAAGAAATCAGTGTAACTCACCACACTCACCGAAATAAAAAGATGAAAAGCATTTGATCGTCTGATAAATACAGAAAAGTAATTTTAAAATTCCACACCCTTTTGTGATAAAGTTAGTAAGACAGCAAACTTCCTGGATACATGATTACAAAATAAAAATGAATAGTGTTCTATACATTAGCAAAAGACAATTAGAAAATATAACAGGATGAACTATTCCATTTAACCTAGTAACAAAAAGTACTTACATGTAAATCTGTGAAGTACTTACATATAAATCTAACCAAAAATATGTAAATCTTATCTGAAGAAAATTACCAAATATTATTCTGGAACATAAGAATCTTGAATAAATGGAGAGATATTTCATGCTTGTACAGCAGCTTCAATATAACAAAAATGTCTGTTTTTCCCAAAGTAATCTATTATTTCTCAGTATATTTTTCATAAAATCCTAGAGTCTCTCCTGGAACTTGACAAGCTGATACTAAAATTTATAGAAGATTAATGGGCCAAGAATATCTAAAACAATTTTGAAGAATAATAAGGCAGGAGAACTCTACCTACCAGGTAGCAAGAGTGATTATGAAGCTATAGTGATTAAAATAGTACTTTATTGAAGCAGAGTTAGGCAAATAGACCGGTGGAACAGAATAGAGCACTCAGAAGCAAATCTATACATATATGGAAAATTGGAATATGACAGAAGTGGCATTTCAAACTGGTGGGAAAAGATGGTGTACTCAATAAATGATACTGGGGAAATTGTTTCCCGTATAGAAAAATAAAATCTAATTAAATTTACACCTCAGAACATTTACTGAAATACACTTTAAATGGATGAAGATCTAAATGGTAACAGCAAACCTTAAAATATTTAGCAGAAACTATAGAAACATGTTTTTCTTTAAACAGAATAAAAAAGGATTTCTTAGATAATGTTAACAATAAGAGAAAAAATTTACAGATTTGATTAGTTTAAAATTTAAAACTTCTATGCAACAAATAACTTCATAAATAAAGTAAAAAGACAAGCCACAGACTGAAAAGAGATATTAAAAAGCATTTCCTCAACAAAAGACTAGTATTAACAATATATGAACAACACCTTAAATTAAATAGTAAAAGACAACACAACAGGAAGAAAAAAAAGGGGTGGGTGAAGGTAATTCACTGAAGAGGAAACTGTAATGACCAGTAAATATTGGGCAAGAAGCTCCACCACACCAGTAATAGCAGTAATAAAGGAAATGCAAATTAAATCTATAAATAAATAGCACTGCATACTCCTTAGATTGGCTGGAAATAGGAAATCTGACAATAACAAGTATGACAAGAATGAGGGAAAATGGTAGTTCTCATACAGGAGCAGTAAGAAGTAACATGATACGATCACTTTGGGAAGCAATCTGGAAGTAGATAGCAAGGTTGCACATGTACCTGTCCTTTAACACAGTAAATCCACTGCAGGGTGTGCACGCCAGAGAAAACTATACACATCAAAATGAGACTTGCACAAAGATGTTTCCTAAGCATTGGTTTGTCAGAGAAAAACAAAAGAGAAGATCTAACTATCCATCAAGACAGGTAAATAAATTGTAGTATTTTTATACAATGAGGACATTACATGACAGTTATAATGACAGACCCTCAGCTAAACATCCCAAACTAGAGAGATCCTCAAAGCATAATTTCGAGTAAAAAACAAAGATGATATATACAATATGGCAATACTGAAATAAAAACATTCAAATATACAAAAGAATACTATGATCATTTATGAATACCTGCATATGTGAAAAAAAGAAGTAAAAATACAGATAGATAGATAGGAAGGATTCTCACCAACTTTAGGATTATGGTTACTTCTGGGGAAGGGTAAAAAGTGAGCTCAGACTGTATTTGTGTGCTTTGGTTTCTTAAACAAACAAACCAACCAAATAGCTAAAGCAAACATGACAAAATGTCAAGGTTTGGTAAATCTGGATGGGTGTTTGTTACAGAAGCCTCTGACCTTAAGAGAAAAGCTCAAAATGTTTCATAACAGTTTTTGTTTCAGCAAAGTTCCTCTGTGTCAGGAACGCCTTGACACTCAAGCTCCCCTGTTTCTGTCGCTATTAGATGAACATGGCCTCAGAGGTGGAATTTGATATAAGAAACACTTTAAAAATATTCCTCATAGAGCTGCATTATAGACTTTATGCCTATTATACATGCATATCATGGAAGTGGGGAAAAAAACAGTAACACAGAGAAAATGCACCAGATTTTGTCCTAAAGATGTTTGTGGCTGCTTATCATTGAGAAAAATCTAGAAACTACATCAAGGTCCAGCATCAGGGAAATAATAAATTGTCATGGTACAACCGTACTACAATAGTCTACACAATTAAAAACCATGTCTTCTAAGAATGTGAAACAGTAGCAAATCTTACAATTTTATGTATAAATTTAACTGAAAAACATATGATGCAAAAATTAAAGCAGTAGCGTATCTTGAACCATGTAAACACATTAACAGAAAAAAAAAAAGGCCTAGAAATATCCCTCAAGCTCTTAGTGTTTTTTCTTAATTCACTGTTATATACTTTCCCGAACTTTTTCAAACGTGCATTTATTCCTTTTATATTTAGAAATAAATCCATTAAAGACACATTAAAGTGGAGAACAGCAATATACCTCTTCTCTAATGTAAAAAGAAATTATAGTTTACCAAAGGCACTTTTCTCTATGTCTTAGACTTTAACTGGTATTTTCTCTTCTGTTTTGACACATGCTGTCTCTGCTTAAAGTTTTAATCTTGATAAAAAATACGATATGCTGCTTATTTACCTAGACATTAGAATGCGCAGCGTGTGGTGTCACTCTCTATTCTGTTAAAGAGAATCATTCTCTTGTCTGATCCTCATAAAATCTCGCACCAAGCTTCCCAGCTAGAATCTGGCATCCCGGCCGGTGGATACTTCAGTATTAAGAAATTCAGCACTTAGAAATGTTAGAATGTTATTCTTTTAAAAGAAGAATCTAATGTGTTCCCACTCCTCAGCTGTTCTCTTAGGAATATATAGGAAAAGAGAGAGAAGAGAAAGGAAGGAAGCACGTGGAGGAGGTAGGGGCAGACCAGATCCACTGTCAAAATTCAAAAGCTCTCCCAAATCATTGGTCATATTGCCATATAAAGGTTGCAGCAGACACTTCGTTTAAAATTAATAAGAGAATGAGAGCATCATATAGAGATTAAGAAATGGGTTTGAAGTCAGTTCAGATTGGGGTGGTTGTGACCAGGAGACTTGTTTAATATCCTGGATCTCATATGTAATCTGGAAAATAATAATCTCAAAGTGAACAGCAAATGTTTCTGGTCTGTCCAGCACTGGTGCCTTGAAGAGCCATCCCTTCCCTAGTCGCTGTGGTTCTGGAAGGGCTGCCTGCCATAGGTTTTTGCATGGGAAGGAAGCCTTGCTTCTATTGGTACCCATTCCCCTGGCCACCATGATTGATCCAGGGGTAGACACATAAGCAAAGGCTGGACAACTGGAGCCCTTCCATTGGATTCTTCAATTTGGAGCTGCAGGAAAAAAAAGAGGGCTTGCCTTTGGGTCATGTGTCTAGAAATAAGGTGCCATCTTCCTAGCCACATAGAGAAAGACTAGCTATATTAGGAAAGAATAAAGAAAATACACATATAGAAGGGGAGTGATTGGGAGAGATGGCAAGTGAGGGCAAGAGAGGCAGGGGGCCATGGGGCAGGGCAAGGGTCTCAAGCAAGAAGCCAGGGAACAGAGGATGACAGGAAGTAAACATCTAATGATGTTATGAATATGAATATGAATGCTGGAGAGCACAAAGAGAATAAGAGTTTGTGAGCCAAAGACATGAGAGAGAGAATATGAGGAGATTGGATTAAGGGAAAAGGAGGGCATCAGGTAGAAGAGAGGTTGTAGGCAGAGGGGAGAACGGGAAGCAAGGGGAGAGAACAAGGGATAGAGGCAGACAACCTGAGAGATAGAGAGAGACGGAGGGAGGGGAGAGTGAGAAAGCAGAGAGTGAGCTCAAAAACCTCCTGTGCACTCATTGTACACAGAACAAAATCTGGAATTCTTTCCTGGCATTCCAAGTACATAAGACTTTGATGTGTATCCCACTTTCCAGCCTCAATTCTCACCATTCATACGAGCCCACGTTTGGGGACACACTCTGGCCTTCTCCACTTCTTCACCTTTGGCTCATGCTATTTCCTCAGTCTATAATGCTCTCGCCCACTCCCATTTCCCCTTTGACATATTAGCCTTGTTTCCATGCAAAATTCAAACACACCACCTCCAAGATGCCTTCTGAGATCTCCTAGTTGGAGTTAATTCTTTCTCTCAAAACTACCTGATAATATTACTTTTCTATGGCACTTATTTGCCTTATGTGCCTGCATTAGTTTGTGAGGCTTTAGAGAACGGGAGATGTGTCTTATTTATCTTTTGAGCCCCTTCTAGTGAAGTTCTAAGTGCTTTACACGTAGAAATCACCCCATAAATGTTGGTTGCATTCACCTGAACTTAAATTTATGGCTGAGTAGCTGTTGACATTGTCATATAGTGGCCACCAACAATGTCACCCAAACAACCTGATGAGACAAAATTGGAGTTTCTTCTTACTGTGGGAAGGGAGAGCACTACCTTGAAAGAGTCTTCATATCCTCACAAGAGGGAAAGGGCAAAGTAGGGATGTCTTTGATATTTAAGGTCTACTTTTAAGCATGTCTTTCAACGCGGGGAGCTTGGTTAGGACTGGGTGAGAATCATAACAGAGTAGTTTGGAATTGATGGACAGTATAGAGAGAATTTTGAGGGGACATGTTCAAAGTGTCTTAGGGTATAAATTTGTTTAATGTTTTTTCTATTGGAGACTTGATGAGTCTTCAGAATGCACAATACAATTATTTGCAATATTTATCTTCTGTGGCAAGAATTTTCTGAAAGAGGAAAGTTATATTGATGAAGACAGTATAACAGTAGAGTCACGTTAAAGCGGACAGGGAGCTGTGTGGGGTGTAGATGACTTTTTTCTTAATATCAGTAAGAATTTGCCAGGCTTCCAGTTACAGCATTGTAAGGATGGATTGTAGAAGAAAACCAAAAGAAATAAAACACCCCAAAGCTTCTTTATTGTCTCATCATCCTCAGTCTTTTCCATTAGTCAATTGCCTCATTCTTTCAAACGAGACAAAAACAACTAGAGCAGTATCCTGTGACTCTAACAAACAGACTCTGCTGGGAAATTTAAATTCACATATTTTTAAAACTTTCAAGATACCCCTAAGGGTTCTGAATGTTGGAGAGGAACAAGAGAGAATGATGAAGTATGGAGACTTTGCGGTTACGCCAGGGATGCTAAGCAAGCTTATTTTGCATATCAGTGTTGAGTTCCTATAGGGCTTTTTTGAAAAGATTCTGACGCTATGTCTGGGCTTACCAGAAATAGCAGTATGATTGATTACTAATGTCTGCCATGAGCATAGGAAGGGAAGTGGAGGTCTACATGCTAAGTATTTGCCATTTCTGGGTTATTGAGTTGAAGAAAGACTATGTTTATTGTTTCATCCCATTCAGACTTCTTGTTTGGTTTTGCTTTGATTTTCTGCTTCCCATTCTTCCTGACAGAACCACATCAATCCCAAGTAGCCACCATGACTTTATTGCCAAAATCTTTGGGTGAAGGCTCTGGAGGGCTCCATGAAAATATATGTATTACTTCATAGTAGTAGCATAGGAAAGTACCCTTCTTAAACGACAGCCAGAATAGGCTCAGCTGACCAGAATCTTGAGGGAATTGAGGTAAATGCCAAGAATAGTCTGATGGGGAGATAGAATTAAAAATAATATTTTCATGTTCCCTGACCACTGACTGACCCACAGATGAGAATGTGACCCAAACTGGCCAACAGAATCCTTCCCTAGGATTTTGTGATCTGATGCTAGAAAAAGACACTGTCTCTCTTACTTCCATGGTTGCTGAATTGGGTTGGTTTAAGCCTGAAACTATTGCAGGGGTTCTGCTTCCCCATACCTTGTCCTATACCTGATGTCTGGAGGAATCCAATCTGAAGAAGAGAAAATTGGTGTTAGGTCAGATAGAGAAGTATCACACAGAAAGTAAGAGTGACAGAGGCTGGATGACACTGTGAACCTTCAAGATTGCCCTACCCCCAGACTTTTCAGTTATATGAACCCATAAATTCCTTTTGCTTAAGCCACTGTCTGAATTTAAGTCATTTCAAACTCAAAAAATCCTGAAAAGGATTCATTAGGCCTACGTCTAGTGATTAGTCTTAAATTCCAGGTATATTCATAATTCTGTGGTTCTTCAGGGATCCTGATCTCTCTTGCAGCCCCCTACGCGTATGCCCTAGATTTCATAAACCGGAGACACAGTTTTCCATTTCACTTTGCAAACACAGATTTTATACCAGTCATCTATATCTTTTGTACTGCATGGAGCCCAGATTAAGATTCACAAGAGGTCAAACATTCCCTTTAGTGATGCCTGCATATGGGTAGGTAGAATAAATGAGAAAACACACTAAGCCATTTAGGGAGATGAGAAAATAGAAAAATGTTCACAGGATCCCTACGATCTCTTTCAAACTCTGAAAATGTTCTGGGGTTATATGATAATGGAAATGATAAAATTCAAAAACTATCAAATCTTCCTGAAAAAATTAATTTTGCAAAAAGAAAGACAACAGGAAAAGCATGCTTCTTCCAATGATGATGTTATGTTAAATGGCCTCTAGAGGTCATGTCTAGCCAATGCAATCCTCCAATAATGCAAATGTTTCATTGGCTTCCTGAGACTAGTGTTTTGCAAACTCTGACTCCTGGAGCCCATGAGGTTCTGGTGAGACACAGCAGGGACTTTTTCACGGTGAAAGGGAGGGCAAGAGGACAGGGCTTTTGGTTACCATCCTGAATCACCCAGAATATCCCCTTTCAAAAATTATCTTTTATATATTGAGCTACCAAGGAAAAGTTATTTGAAAAAAGGTTCAGCTGCTTAAAAATTAGAAACTAAGTGCTCTACCTATATAAACAGCATCAACCCAGGTACTGAGTTCTTAGGGATCTCAGATATTGAGGGTCTTAGATAACAAAAGAAGATGATACCAATGGCTTCATGTAGATCAAGGTAATCTCTGGCACTGAAAGTTGTGTGCAATGTATTGATCTAAAAAGATCTCCCTCTTCTGCCAACCCTTCATTAGAAAATAAATTTCTGCTCATCTTACTCTCCAGAGCATGCACCAGCTGATGAGCTCTGCATTTGTCAGGAAGTGAAAAAAAGGGTGAGGATAGGGCACCAACACTGACTCTGGGATTTAATCACTTGGGCTTATCAGACCATCTTGATGTGAAATTCTACCATTTGAGATCAGAAGCTCAGCATGCAAATAACTTCTATTGTTCCAACACAGAGACCTCCATACACGAGTAATATTTCTTCAAGGTATTCTTTTTACTGTGATCAATTATGCGAAAAACACCTGTGCTAGCACTCTTTGGTGCAAAGGAGAGACAGAAAGAGGCTATTAGTGGTGTAACAAGCCCATAGACGTATTATGGTTTTATAGAACTATTCTCCAACACATCAGGAACTAAAGTTATTGTGACCTTGTTAATTTTACAATTCTGTCCTTTTCCATAACTAGAAAAGGCCTTAAAAGAAAGAGAAGAACCTCTGATTCTTTATCCTCCTCTCCATCTTCAAAGTGAGCTTTCTTTTCTCCCTTGCATTTAGATTCCATTCTTCTGCTTAAGGTAGTAAGTTCAGGAAATTTTCAAAGAGACAAAAGCTACTCCAAAGAATATAAATGTCAAACACATGTAAATTTTCTCCTGCTCCATTTTTTCCCAAGTCTGGAATGTCCTTTGTTTTCTCCCAGTATGTTTCAGCTGGCTGACATCTCTGGTTGAGGAGCAATCATCCAGGCAGCGTCCTTACAATGTAATGACAATCAGTTACCAAAAATGTGCAGGCACTGATAACGGGATTCAGAAGGGTCAGAAATGAGTGGAAGAAAATAAGCATTTCAAACATGTGCATAGCAGCTGCTGCTGACCTTGGCTTTAGATCACATCCAAAACAATCATTAATTTTCTATTGTCGAATAGAGGGAAGCCAAGTGAAATCTTGATAAAGGATCATTCTGGAAAAGGGGAAAAACACTTTACTGTTTAAATGGTATTCCTGCAGTTAAATTAAATTCTTTCAGAAATATCTTTTCTCCCACTTGTGTCAGTTCAGTCGAGACGAAGGAGGAGGCAAAACACATCTTCAGATTTACACCCTCTTTGATGATGATCCTATAGTTTTTATGCAGCTGGACAACTAAACGAGGTACACGTAAAGAACAGATGCACAAAAGATTTCAGCAAACCTGCAAGAACAACACGAAGCATTTTTCCCAAATATATGCCCTCTCAAGGAGGTGGCAAGTATACAAATATAAAAGAAACTGCAGCAGCTACCCTTTATTGAGTGACTTCTATAATCCAGGTGCTCTTTTAATTCAAAAGGACTCTGCAAGCTGGATAATATCTTCTACCTTGCAGATGAAAAATCAAAGCTTACATAAATAAACTTGTTCATGGTCAAGCAATTAATATGAGACAGATCTGGGATTTAAAAGTAACCTTTTTTGGCTCTAAAACCACATAGTCTTTGGGTTCTCTATTGAAAACATAAAATAAAAGGTAAATTGGGAAACCAGAATGGTGAGGGGTCGGGAGACTGTGTCACATGAGCTGAAGAATTCTAGCCATTTAATCTAGTGAAAAAGACTCATCGGGCTATAGGAGCTGTGGGAAAATATCGGAAAAGTCACCATATGGATGAGGAGAGACTTCTTTTTAATCCATATGTTTTATTAAAAGCAAACGAGAACTTTTGGGTTGTACTTCTAGCTATGACAGAGAAGCTTGATTCTGACTAAACTTCCCATTTGGAACAACTACAAAAGCTAGGTAAAATACCAGAAAAAAATCTCAACTGTTTATGTTCCTCAGAAAGCAATTAAGGCAATCAGGATTCAATAGGTCAATAGGTCAGGATCAATAGATGATCATTTTCAAGAATTAAAATTTAGATTAAAAAAATCATTAAAAATGATTTAGAAGGAAAACGTATTGAGAAAACCCTTATATTTGTCACTTTTTCCCTCCAAGGTACCCTTGCCAATTTTTAAGGAAAAGGATAGGGACAAATCAGAAAGCGGCAATCAAGAGGTTCTGAAAATCTCACTATGCTGGGAAGGCCTAAAAAATTAGCTCAGGGCTACCAAGGAAGTCAGGATTTCAGGTAAAATGAAAATATTTCTAAATAATTCCCCCTAAAAGTGAAGGAAGATGATCCATGGAAGAAGAATACTAATGCAGAAACAAATGAAGAACACCAGAAAGGGCAAATACATGGATAAATCTAAATGAATACTTACCATTTAACAAAATTCATCTTGGGGGAATAAACATTATATATACACATACAGACATATTACTGAATATATTTTATACATAATTTTCACATGTGACAATAACACATAAGTTTAGAGAAGGGTAAATGAAGTTAAATATTTTAAGCTTTGACTTACCCTAGAAGTGGTAAAAGTAAATTTCAGTTAGTGTAAGTCAAAGATTCATTTTGTAATCTTTAGGATAAAATCTAAAATGAAATAAAAGAATGTACAGTTAATAAGACAACATAGGGAAAAGAGGATAATACAAAAATATTCTATTAATTCAAAAGAAGACAAAAATAGAAAAAAGAAAAGGTGGGACAAATAGAAAACAGTAAAATAATAGATTCAAAACTAAATATATAAGTAATTACTTTAATACAAATGGACTCAGTATACTATAAAAACATAAACATGTTCAAACTGGAGAATAAAGAACAAAATTCTACCATATGTTGCTTCTAGGAGACACACCTAAAATATAAAAACCAGAATGAGTGGAAATAAAAGGATATTTATCTTGCAAATACTAATCAAAATAAAGCTGGTATAGATATACTAATACAAAGCTTAGATGGAACGCAGCCAAGGTAGTACTTACAGAGAAATTTATAATCAAATGCACACTTTAGGGAAAAAAACTGAAAAATTATGTAATCATCTCCTAAGAAGCTAGAAATAGAACAGCAAATTAAAGGCAAAAAAAGAAGAAAATAATAAAGAGCAAACAAAATCAATGAAATAGAAAACATATAATAGAAGAAAAATTTGCTTTTTTGAAAAGATTAATAAAATTGATAAACATTCTAGCAAGACAGATTACAAAGAAATAAAATATTTCAAGAATTAAAAAGGGATATCATTAGAGATCATACAGATATTTAAAAGATAATAACTTCCAGCTTCAGATAGGAAGTAGAAGGTCTTAAATGACCATTGCTCCCAACAATTAAACTGAGAAAAATAATCGAATTCCCCCCCATCATATTTAAGAGTTGCAGATGCAAAGTGATCTAAAGAAATTAAATTACAGAGGAGTTTAAGGCCTTTCTAGGTGAGCAGATCTCAGTAGCCAAATTTTCTTCTGCAAAATCTCCACAGGGGCCAATGGAAGACTGGACCTAGCACAGGCACTGGAACTTTATCGGAATACAGAAAAGCCTGCAGGCCTTGTGCACTGGCATGAATGTATTGAAACCATCAGAAGTTCCAAATGCAGAGAACTTGTTCTTCTTGCCTGCTATCTTTCCCCATGGAACTTTTGCTAAGTGAGCAGAAGTGGCATGGAAGCTGAACTGGAAAGCAGAGAGAGCATTCTACAGTCTTACAGTGCTTAGACTCCAAAGTTCTACTATAGGGAGTGTCTTGTAGTATATACAGGACAGACCAAGTTAGTTCTAAAGACATTTGAAAACACAGGTAAAGTGAACCTAAAGCTATAAACCAGCCACAAATCAGCCCAAATCCTGATTGGCTTATAAGGATGGACCCTCCTCCCTAACTTACTGACAGGGAAAGGTCATGCCTTCCCTTGTAGAAGATAATATTTACTCCAGGGGCTAAGTTTTTTCTTTACACAATTTCTGACACACAATAAAATCTTATGAAACAAGTGAAGAAGCAGTATGACATGACTCCTAATTAAGAGAAAACACTGTAAATAGAAGCAGACCCACAAATGGCTCAGATATTGGAATTTGCAAAGACTTTAAAATAACTATTAAAATATATGAAAGAAATGAGAGGAAGGGATGGACAAAATCGATAAAAAGGATGAGAATTTTAAGAGAGAAATCAAATCTCTAAAATAGAATCGAGTGGAAATCCTAGAACCAGAAAAATACAATGATGAGATGAAGAATTTATTTAGCGGACCAGTAGAGAAAAAAAATATCAGTTATTTCATCCAGGTCATCATAAACTAGTTGCAAACCAAAGATAAAGGAAAAAAATTTACACACAGGCATAAAATAAATTCTTAAATTCACACAAAGAAAATAGATAGATCATATTCAGGAAAACAACAATAAAAATGATAGCTGACATTTCATCAGAAAACAATGGAAGACAAAAGACGATGAAACCGACATCTTTAAAGTGCTGAAAGAAAAAAGTCTAGAATTCAAAAAATGGATCCTACATAAAATCTTTTTTTTTTTTTTTGGTGAGGAAGACCAGCTCTGAGCTAACCTCCATTGCCAATCCTCCCCTTTTTTTGGTGAGGAATATTGGCCCTAGGCTAACACCATGACCATCTTCCTCTACTTTATATGGGACACTGCTACAGCATGACGTGACAAGCTGTGCATTGGTCCACACCCAGGATCCGAACTTGCAAAGCCTGGGCCACAAAAGTGGAGTGCATAAACTTAACTGCTAAGCCACTGGGCTGCCCCTGTAAAAACACTTTTTGATGAAAAAAGGCTGAGACAATATGTCACCAGCTCCTTAGGTTGAAAGGGAACAATCCATGACAGCAGCACAGATCTGCAGGAAGGAATGAAGAACACACAAAAAAAGGTCAAATATATGCATAAGTGTAACAGAATATTTTAAAAAGTTAAAAGAAAATTATTGACAATTTAAAACTACAAAAAGATCAATGTATCAAGGGGTTCACAATACATGAAATAAGATATATGACATCAACAGCACAATGGACTGGAGAGAGAATAAATGGAATTATGCTCAAGTTTTTACGTTGCTCACGATGTGGTAAAATACTAATTCAATTATCTTGATAAGTTGGGGTAATAAATTGAGGATGAATATAGTAATCACTAGAGCAATGTTTCTCAACCCTTGGTAATTTTTCTCCCAAAGAGCATGAGCCATTTTGGTGGTCTCAACAGGGTAGCGGGGGGAAGTTACTACTGTTATCTAGTGGGTAGAGACCAGGGATGCTGCTAAACATCCTACAGTACACAGGACAGCCCTCACAAGAAAGAATTATCTGGCCCTATTGTCAACTATGCCAAGGTTAAGAAAGTTACACTACTAAAGTAACAATTAAAAAAAAAAAAAGAGGTTATACCTTAACCTGGAATGATAAAAAAAAAAAAAAGCACTATTAACTCAAAAGAAGACAAACAAATAGAAAAATAAAACTAGAGAAAAGATGGGACCAATAAAAAAAAATAAGCCATTAGACATAAAAGTAAATATATCAATGATTACATTTGATTTTTTTTATGGGCAAACACTCCATCTATTGGCATAAAGTGGTTCACAGTAAGATTGTCAATCTGGCGGACAATTTTTCCAGACAGACTGGAAAAAATAAAATGAAACAACTATATTTTGTTTACAAGAGACATACTTTGAATATAAGTACACAGATAGGATGAAAGCAAAAGTATTGAAAAAATGTAGAACACATACTCTATAATAAAGCTTGTGTGGCTATATCAATATCAGACAAAATAGACTTCAAGACAAGGCGTATTATTAAAGATAAAGGGACATTTCATAGTAACAAAATGGTTGGTTAATCAAGGAGACATCATTCCAAATGTGTATGCACTAACAGCATCACTTCAAAATACAAGAAGCAGAAATCAAATCTCAGTTTGATAGAACTAAGAGAAAGAGACAATTCCATAGTCATAGTTGGAGGTGTTAATGTATCTCTCAGTAATTGACAGAACAAGCAGTAATTGATAGAACAAAATTATTCAGTAATATTCAGTAAAGGCAAAGAAGATTTTGAAGAACACTGTTAACCAATTTGACCTAACTGATATGTATTAAACATGACACAAAACAATGGCAGAATACATATTCTTCATAAGTACACATGGAACATTCTCCAAAATAGAACATATGCTGTTCTGTAAAGCAGATCTCAGAAGTTTAAAAACAAGGAAACCAAAAAAAGAAAATATTCTCTGCCCATCATAGAATTAAACCAGAAATCAATGATAAAGACAATTAGAAAGTCTCCAGGAGTGACGTCAGCATCATGGCACAGTGAGTTGTTCCCTTTGTCTCTCCCCTCTAAGTCACAATTAAATGGACATTCATTAACCAACAGAGGATTCCCTACACAGCACAATGGGATGCCTGAAGATCTACACAGCCATACATGTGAAGGTAGTGGACTGAATGCCCAGGAAGTGGTGGAACTGGATAAGTGGACCCCTCCCCGTCCCTGGTGGCAACAATCCAGGTCATGGGTCCTCACGCAGCAGATGGCATGACTGTAAGGGGAGGCGGGGGAAGCCTGGCCTGCTCACAAACACTTTTGGAGTGGTGGCCCAGCCCACAGGAGCACCCACCATGCCATGGCAGACCCACCCATGGGAACACTCCCTGCTGAGGGGTGGTGGCTCAGCCCCCATAAGGGAGCCGTGCCCACAAGCACAGCAGCTTAGCCAAGCCGCCCATGAGCACAGAGCTGGCCAGCTCATGAAAAACAGTGCTGCTTCAATCCTACCTAGCGCAGCATCTTGGCCAGTCCCCTGCCCAACACAGTGGTCCCACCCACATGAGAGCAACTCGCCAGCAGAGCACAGAGGCCCAACTTGCACATGGGTGACCCACCAAGTGGCTGAGGCCAGCCCACACAAATGCTGAGCAGCCCTACTAGTACAACTTCCACCAAACAGGACAGGATCAGAAAACACAGCTCCAGCCCGCGCCAGCAGTGGCAGGTGGAATCTGCAACATGAGCCTTGAGCAAGGAGATAAATAGACAGATAGAATCAAAAAATTATGGCTCTATATCAGAATAGGACAGTAAACACTTAATTACAACATAAAAGATAAAGGGAAGGATAGCATGAAAAATAACTATAAACACTTCAATTTAGTCACAAACTCACAATACAAAAAAGAATAACTTGTGACAACAAATCTCAGAAGGGGAAGAGGAGAGGGATGGAACCAGCTTAGGCTAATGGAAATAAGAGGCTATCAGAAAATAGACTATCTCATCTATGAGAACATTTATACAAACCTCATGGCAACCACTAAATAAAAAATCAGAGCAGAGCCACAAATCATAAATAAAGAGAAAACTATCACAGAAAACCACCAAACTGAAATGGCAGTCAGAAATACAAGGGAAGAGAAACAATATAAATATAGAACAACCAGAAAACAAGAGATAAAATGGCAGTATTAAGCCCTCATATATCAATAATCACTCTAAATGTAAATGGATTGAATTCTCCAGTCAAAAGACACAGAGTGGCAGGATGGATTAAAAAAACAAGACCGAACAATATGCTGTCTCCAGGAAACACATCTCAGCTCTAAAGACAAACACAGGCTCAGAGTGAAGGGACAGAAGATGGTACTCCAAGCAAATGGCAAGCGAAAGAAAGCAGGTGTTGCCATACTTATATCAGACAAAGCAGACTTCAAGATAAAAAAGACAAGGAGAGACAAAGAGGGGCAGTATATAATGATAAAAGGGGCCTTCCACCAAGAGGAAATAACACTTATGAATAGATATGCCCCTAACACAGAAGCACCAAAGTATATAAAGCAACTATTAACAGACCTAAAGGGAGAAATTGACAGCTACACAATAATAGTAGGGGACCTCAACACTCCACTTACATCAGCAGATAGATTGTCCAGACAGAAAGTCAACAAAGAAACAGTGACTGTAAATGAAATACTAGACCAGATGGACTTAATAGATATATATATAGAACATTCCATCCCAAAACAGGAGAAAACACATTCTTCACAAGTGCACATGGAACATTCTCAAAGGTAGACCACATATTGGGAAACAAGGTAAGCCCCAACAAATTTAAGAAGATTGAAATCATATCAAGCATCTTTTCTGACCACAAAGCTATGAAACTAGAAATCAACTATAAGAAAAAGTCTAGAAAAGCCACAAATACATGGAGACTAAACAACATGATACTGAACAACCATTGGATCAATGAAGAAATAAAAGTTGAAATCAAAAAATACTTGGAGACAAATGTAAATGAAAAGATAACATACCAACTCTATGTGATGCAGCAAAAGCAGTACTAAGAGGGAGACTTATAGCAATATAGGCCTACCTCAACAAACAAGAAAAATCTCAAATAAGTAATCTTCAATTACACCTAACAGAACTAGAAAAAGAAGAACAAACAAAACCAAAAGTCGGCAAAGGAGGGAAATAATAAAAATTCCAGAAGAAATTAATGAAATAGAGACTAAAATAAAATAAAAAGGATCAATGAAACTAAGATCTGGTTCTTTAAGAAGATAAAGAAAATTGACAAACCCTTAGCCAGACTCACTAGGGAAAAAACAGAGAAGTCTCAAATAACTAAAATTAAAAAGGAAAGAGGAGAAATCACAATGGATACCACACAAATACAAAGGATTACAAGAGAATACCATGAAAAACTATATGCCAACAAATTGGATAACCTAGAAGAAATGGATAAATTCTTAGACTCATACAACCTCCCAAAACTGAATCAAGAAGAAACAGAGAATCTGAACAGACCAATCACAAGTAAAGAGATTGAAACGGTAATCAAAAATCTCCCAAAAAAACAAAAGTCCAGGACCAGATGGCTTCTCTGGAGCATTCTACCAAAGATTCAAAGAATATTTAATACCTATCCTTCTCAAAATATTCCAAAAAATTGAAGAAAATGGAATGCTTCCTACTCATTCTATGAGGCTAATGTTACCCTGATACCAAAACAAGACAAGGACAACACAAATAGGAAAATCATACACCAATATCTAGATGAACATAGGTGCAAAAATCCTCAACCAAATATTGGCAAATCGAATACAGCAATACATGAAAAGGATCATAGAGTATGATCAAGTGGGATTTACACCAGAGATGCAGGGATGGTTCAATATCCACAAATCAATCAATGTGATACACCACATTAAGAAAAGGGGAATAAAAATCATGCGATCATTTCAATAGATGCAGAAAAAGCATTTGACAAGATCCAACATCCATTTATGATAAAAACTTTCAATAAAATGGGTATAGAAGGAAAGTACCTCAACCTAATAAAGGCCATATATGACAAACCCACAGCCAAAATCAGACTTAATGGTGAAAAACTGAAAGTCATCCCTCTGAGAACAGGAACGAGACAAGGGTGCCCACTCTCATCACTCCTATTCAACATAGTACTGGAGGTTTTGACCAGAGCAATTAGGCAAGAAAAAGAAAAAAAATATATCCAAATAGGAAAGGAAAATGTAAAACTCTCGCTGTTTGTGGATTACATAATTCTATATACAGAAAACCCTGAAGAATCCACCAGGTAACTATTAGAAATAATCAACAACTATAGAAAAGTTGCAGGGTACAAAATCAACTTACAAAAATCAGTTGCACTTCTATACACTAATAATGAACTAACAGAGCAAGAAGTCAAGAATACAATCCTATTTACAGTTACAACAAAAAGAACAAAATATCTAGGAATAAATTTAACCAAGGAGGTGAAAGACCTATACACTGAAAACAATAAGACATTACTGAAAGAAATTGAAGAAGATATATGGAAATGGAAAGATATCCCATGCCCCTGGATTGGAAGAATAAACATAGTTAAAATGTCCATACTACCTAAAGCAATCTACAGATTCAATGTAATCCCAATCACAATCCCAATGACATTCTTCATGGAAATAGAACAAAGAATCCTAAAATTTATATGGAACAACAAAACACCCAATTAGCCAAAGCAATTCTGAGAAAAAAGAACAAAGCTGGAGGTATCAAAATCTCTGACTTCAAAATATACTATAAAACTATAGTAATCAAAACAGCATGATTTTGGCAGAAAAACAGACTCACAGATCAATGAAACAGAATTGAAAGCCCAGAAATAAACCCACACATCTATGGACAGCTAATCTTCGACAAAGGAGTCAAGAACAAACAATGGAGAAAGGAAAGTCTCTTCAAAAAATGGTGTTGGGAAAACTGGACAGCCACATGCAAAAAAATGAAAGTAAACCATTATCATACACCACACACAAAAATTAACTCAAAATGGATTAAAATCTAGAATGTAAGACCTGAAACCATAAAACTCCTAAAATAAAATACAGACAGAATACTCTTTGACATTGGTCTTAGCAGCATCTTTTCAAATACCATATCTACTCAGGCAATGGGAAGAAAAGAAAAAATAAACAAATGGGACTATATCAGACTAAAAAGCTTCTGCAAGGCAAAGGAAACCATGAACAAAACAAAAAGACAACCCACCAACTGGGAGAAAATAATTGCAAATCATACATCCAACCAGGGGTTAATTTCCAAAATATATAAAGAACTCATATAACTCAACAATAAGAAAACAAACGACCCAGTCAAAAAATGGGCAGAGGATATGAACCAACATTTTTTCCAAAGAAGATATGCAGATGGCCAACAGGCACAGGAAAAGATGTTCAACATCACTAATTATTTGGGAAATACAAATCAAAACTACAATGAGATATCACCTTACATCTCTCAGAATGGCTCTAATTAACAATCAAAAAATAACAAATGTTGGAGAGGTTGTGGAGAAAAGGGAACCCTCATACACAGCTGGTGGGAATGCAAACTGTGCAGCCACTATGGAAAACAGTATGGAGATTTCTCAAAAACTTAAAAATAGAAATATCATATGATCCACCTATTCCACTACTGGGTATTTATCCAAAGAATATGAAATCAACAATACATAGGGATTTATGCACTCCTATGTTCATTGCAGCATTATTCACAATAGCCGAGATGTGGAAGCAACCCAAGTGCCCATCACTGATGAACAGATAAAGAAGACGTGGTATATATATACAATGGAATACTTAGCCATAAAAAAAGAAAAATCGTCCCATTTGCAACAATATGAATGGACCTTGAGGGTATTATGTTAAGTGAAATAAGCCAGAGAAAGATAAACACCATATGATTTCACTTATATGTGGAAGATAAACATATGGATAAAGAGAACAGATTAGTGATTACCAGAGTGGAAGGGGGTGGAGGGTGGACGAAAGGGGCAAGGGGCACATATGTATGATGATGGATAAAAATTAGACTACTGGGGGGCTGGCCTAGTGGCATAGTGGTCAAGTTCCCATGTTCCGCTTCAGGGGCCTGGGGTTTGCCGTTTCGGATCCCAGGCATGGACCTACACACCGCTTGTCAAGCCATGCTGTGGCAGGCGTCCCATATATAAAAAAGTAGACGAAGATGGGCATGGATGTTAGGCCAGGGACAATCTTCCTCATCAAAAAAGAGGAGGACTGGCAACAGATGTTAGCTCAAGGCTGATTTTCCTCACTAAAAAAACAAAAAACTAGACTATTGGTGGTGAGCATGATGCAGTCTTTACAGAAACTGATATATGATAATGTACACCTGAAATTACATAATGCTATAAATATCATCTCAATAAAATAATTTAAAAAAAAAGAAAATCTCCACGTTTAGAAATTAGATGATGTATTTCTAAATAACTCATAAGTTAAAGAAGCAATAATATTTAAAATTTGAAAATAATTTGAATGAAAATTCAGCATGTCAAAATTTCTGGGAGGGTACTAAAGCAGAGTTTAGAAGAAATTTTATAGTTTAAATGCAAATATTGGAAATGTTTAAAATCAATTACTTAAGTTTTCTTCCCATGAAGCTAAAAAAAAAAAAAAAAAATGAGGAGTGGAAATGAAGAGCAGAAATCATGAAATAGAAAAGAGAAAATCAACAAAGCAAAAAATTGGTTCCTTGCATACTTCCTTGCAACACCGATAAGAAAAAAAGAGAAAATATAAACTACAAGTATTAGGAATGAAAAAGAAATATCACCAGAGATATTAAAAGATAACAGGAGAATGCTTTGAACAATTTTATGCCAATAAATTTGTCCAGTTAGATGAAATAAACAAAGTGCTCAAAAACACATCTTACCAAGGCTGGCACAAGAAAATAAAGGAAAACTAAATACTTCTATATTGGTTAAAGAATTGGAATTTATAATTTAAAACCTCCCTACGAAGTAAATTCTTGACCAGATGGCTTCAGTAGTGAATTCTACCAAACAATCAAATATACTAATAATACTAATCTTACACAAAGCCTTTCAGAGACAAGAGATAAAAGGAATATTTCCCAACTCAATTTATGAGACCAGCATTATCCTGATATCAACATTCAACAGTTTTTACAAAAAAGTGATGAAAAGATATATAAAATGTCAACAACGTATCAGCAAATAGAATACAGCAATATATGAAAAAAGATAATACATAAAGCCCGAGGCAGGCTTTATCCCAGAAATGCAAGGTTACTTTAACCTTCAAAAATCCACTGAATAGAAATATACTCCGTATTCATGAATTGGGACACTCATTATTAAGATATCAATTACCCTGCCCCAAAAATTAACCTATAAATTCAGTGTAATCCTTACCAAAATCCCAATTGGTGTTTTTCTCTTCTTTGCAGAAATTGACAAGCTGGTACTAAGATTTGTATAAAATGTAAAAGATCTAGTCTAGCTATGAAAATCTTGAAGAAAAATAAACTTAGACAACTTACCCTACTACATTTCAAGACCTTCTATAACACTATAGCAATTAAGACAGTGTAGTATTGGGAACAAGAATAGACAGATCAGTGGAATAGACTAGAGTCAGGAAGGAGATCTACACATATATGGTTGCTTAATTTTTCCAGAGCAATTCAATGGAGAATGGAAGGTCTGTTCAATATATGATATTAGAGCATCTGAGAAAAAAAAACAATCTTGACCCCTATATCATGCCATATATAGAAGCTAATTTAATGTAGATTGTGAATTTAAAGATGAAAACTATAAAGCTTCTAGAATAAAACTTTTGTGAATGTCTTTGTTTACCGAGGTAGGCAAAGTTTCTTAAACAAGACACAAAAAACACAAATCATAGAAGAAAAAAATGATACAATTGACTTCATCGAAACAAATCTGCCCATCACAAGACATCTTTAACAAAGTGGAAAGGCAAGCCACAGACTACGAGAAAACATTATATATAGATATATAAATATATGACAAGAGACTCATATCTATAACGCGCAAACAATTCCTATAAATCAATAAGAAAAAGGTCAATAGCCCAATTTTTTAAAAATGAGCAACTGACTTGAAAAGGCATCTCCCAAAAGAAGATATTCAAAAGGCCAATAAGCATATGAAAAGATTCTCAACAGCGTTACACAACATGGAAATTGAAATTAAAACAACTAAGGGATACAATTACACACTCATCAGTCAGGCTAAAATTAAAAAGACTTACAAAACCAAACACTTGAGGGAGTGTGGAGCTTCTGAACTTTACACATTACTGGTGGAAAGTAAAATGGTTCAACCACTTTTGACAATTGCTTGGTAGCTACTCATGTTGTGAAACATATACCTGCCCTATGACTCACCAATTCCATGCCTAGATCTATACCAAAAAGAAATAGGTGCATATGTCTAAAAAAATACTTGTATAAGAACATTCATAGAAACTTTAGTCATAATAACTTAAAACAAGAAACTGCCTGTCCATCAACAGAAAAATGGATTTAAAAATTGTGTTATATTCATATAATGGAATATCATATAGTCACAAAAAAGAATACCCCTTTGACAACATGACAACACAGGTGAATCTCAAAAGCATTGCAAACAGCAAAAGAAACCATCATGAAATACACACTGTATGATTTCATTTTTATGAAATCTAAGAACAGGTACAACTACTCTATTGTGATACATGTCAGAATAGTGGTTACCTTGGGAGGAGGGGGTGTCAATATTAACTGGGAAAGAGTATGAGGGAACTTTCTGGATTGATAGATCTATAACTTTATCTGGGTGATTTTTATACAGGTATAATCATAGATAAAAACTTATTGAGTTGTACACTTAAGACTTGCACATTTCACTTTATTTAAATTATACTCAATTTCAAAAGAGATAAGAGGATATTACAAACAACTTTATGCCAATATATTTTAAAATTTAGTTGAAATGGAAAAATGCCTTAAAAATAACATTTAACATAATCTGAACAGTCATATGTTAAAGAAATTCAATCCGTAATTTAATATCTCTGACAAACAAAACTCCAAGCCCAGGTGGTCTTCTTCCAAGCATTTAAAATAGAAATAATAATAATATCACACAAATTGCACCAGAAAATGGAAAAAAGGGAACACTTTTAAACTGGTTTTATAAAGTCAGCATAACCCCGATGCCACAACTTGACCAAAGACATTACTAGAAAGCAAAACATTAGACCAGTCTCTCTCATGTTTAAGATTTTAGCACAGAAATCTTAACAAAATATTACCAGAATCAAATGTACCGATAAACACACAGAAGATAATATATCATGACTAAGTTGGATTTATTCCAGGAATACAACATTGGTTTAACATTTGCAAATCAATCATTATAATTTACCACATTGACAGAAAAATTACCTGATCAACTCAACAGATGAGCAAAATCTTTTCATAAAATTCAATATCCATTCGTAATTTTAAAAACTTTAGCAAACTAGGAATAAAAGGAAACTTCCTTGATCTGGTATTATGTCTAATATCTTAATTAATGATAAAATTCTGAAAGATTCCCCCTGCTATCTAGAAAGATACGAGGATGCCAGTCATCACCACTTTATTTAATCTTGTACAGGAGTCCTGACTAACAAAGTAAGGCACAAAAAAGAAATAAATAGCATGGGATTTGGAAGTAGAGAACTAGAGTTATTATGTCAAACATCATAATTGTCTATATAGAAAATCCGAAAGAATCTGTAAACTAATAGAATTAACAAGTGGATTTAGCAAGATCACTGAATAGAGAATCCACTGAATACTGATCACTGAGTGCAAGATCACCAAAATTTTAAAAGACGTAAATAAATGAAAGGATGTAACACGTTCATAGAGTGGAAGCTTAAATGTTGTAAAGATGTCACTTCCTCCCAAATTTATCTATAAATTCAATGCAATCCCTATCAAAATGCCAGCAAGTCTTTTTTTAAGGAAATTGACAAACTGATTCTAATATTTACGAAAATGCAAAAGCCAAGACAAATTCAAAGAAAAAGAACAAAGTTGGAGAACTTTACTAGACACCAAGATTTATTTAAAGTTTTAGTAATTAACACAATGTGGAATTGGCGCAAGAATAAACACACAAATCAGAGAAAGAAAAGAGAACTCTTAAACACATCCACACATGTTTTAGTCACTTGATTTATGACCAAAGAGAAAGGTACCACTGCAATTCAGTCAAAAAAGGATGGTCCTTTAACAAATTGTGCTAGATTAAATGGATATTTATATGAATAAAACTTGATGGTTGATATTCTTTTCCCTATTTTATACAGGAGGACACTGGGACTCCAAGAGGTAAATGATGGAACTAAGATCACATAGCTAATAAACCAGAGCTACATAATAGACTGTTGGTCTTGGTTATGGGCCAAGAGCTTTACATCCATTATTTCATTTGATTAGTCTTGCTTTTATCAAAATTTTGTAGATAAGGAAACAGGGTCCTAGAAGTTAAATAATTTTCCTAAGTCTACCTGTGATAAGCAGATTAGTGACCCCCTCCCTACAAAGATGTCCACATCCAAATCCCCAGAATCTTTGAATATGTTACCTTACATGGCTAAAGGGACTTTGCAGGTGTGCTAAGGATCTTGAGATGGGGAGATTATCCCAGATAATCTGGATGGGCCAAATGCAATCCAAGGGTCCTTATACAAGGGATGCAGAAGGGTCAGAATCAGAGATGAGATGTGACCATGGAAGAAGGGGTCAGAGAGAGAGAGAGATTGATCTGAAGATGTTACATTGCTGGCTCTGAAGATAGAGGAAGGAGCCTCAAGCCAAGGAATGCAGGTGACCTCTAGGAGCTGGAAAAGGCAAGGAAACAGGTTTTCCCTAGAACCTCTGGAGGTGGCACAGCCTTGCTGACACCCCTGAAAAACATTTCAGACTCCTGACTTCCAGAATTGTAAGGTAATAAAATTGTGTTGTTTTAAGTCATGAAGTTTATGGTCATTTGTTGCAGCAGCAATGGGAAACTAAGACGTGTACCCAACTAGGATTTGCTCCCACGTTTTTCTATCTCCACAATCTCTACATTTAATGTGGGCATAGTTACCATAATGGGAAGAAAATTCCTGTCTGGAAAGGAAATTGCTATTTATAAGGAAGAAGAAACTGCTATCAAGGCATGTCTCCTCTGTTATATGTCAGGTCCCTCCACCCATGTCTGCCCTGCAGCACCTGCTGCAGCAGGAACACAACAAGGAAAATGCTGGAAGCCGACTAACGGACAAGAGGCCAAGTTGGAGGGTGGGGGGCCCTACGGCTGGGAAACCACTGATGTCAGAAAGGGAGCACGATGACAGTCACATTTGCACCAGGTATTAGAGCACCATGAAGAGCTTAATAAGGAAATTTTACAATTTCCTAAAGGGAGAAAAAAATCTGCAGAAAGAATAACTGATGATGGGACTTGGAACTTGCTGCATGATTTGTGTTAACCATAGAAAATTTTTCAGGGCATGAGGTCCTAACCTTTTTTATATACAAATATACTCCTAAAATAGGTTTGTTTAGGAGAATATCATCTATGAAAAATTCCAGAATCCCTCAATAAATATTTACAGAGCACCTTCCGTGGGCATCAGTCACAGTGCTGGTCCCCCCAGTGAGACAGATGAAACCGTCACAGAGCTTATGTTCTAATGGGGCAGATCAGCAGTGAGCAAGTCACCCACACCATAAATACTGTCATTTCAGGCTGTGCTTTGCAACACAAAGGAAGTACATTGAGAGAACTTGGGAGACCTCCTTGAGGAAGAGCATGGAGAAAGGTGCAGCAGACAGTATCAGGGCCTTTCCTGCCTCTGAAGTATCCTCGCCATGTACTTTTGATGCTCGCTGCCCACAGTGTGATCCTCAGAACATCAGCAGTGCCATCATCTGAGAATCTCTTAGAGAGGCAGAGTGTCAGGCCTCGTCCCAGAACTCCTGAATCAATCCGTATTTTAACAAGATCCTCAGGGTTTGTGTGCACACTCAAGTTCGAAAACTACTCTTCAGGACTGCTTCTAACTGCCCGTATTTGCACTATTTCCACGCTCTGTCTGCATAACAAGGAACAATCCAGAAGTGGCCTCTCTCTCCCCCAGGGGTCCCCTACCACTGCTGAGGGGAGTGGGTGTATTAATGTCCAGATCCCTCAACCCTCGAGAGTGCTCACTCTGAAGCGTACACCCTTCTCCCAGAGTTTCCCACAGGATTGAGCTTGGTTGCCCACTGTGGTCACTGGTGCCCTCTATCAGCTGCCTTCCCCTCCCCATGTCACTTCCCTACTTCCCCGCCCACGTTCCCTGTACCTCCCAAATAAACTGCTGCCATTTGCTTCCCTTCTCAGGGTGCTCTGAAGAGAACCCCAGCTAAGACAGCAGGCCTCTCTGAGAAGGTGATAGGTGAGCTGAGAACTGAAGGATGAAAAGGAACCACCTGGTGAAGAGCTGAGGGAGGAGCTGTCCCAGCAGAGCCAACTGTTAGTGAAAGGCTTTGAGGCTGGGAAAATGGGCAGTGCTCAAGGACCAGAATTGAGGCCGGTGTGGCAGGAGCACAGTGGGAAGCTGTGTGGAGAAGCACAGGAGTAGAAGGAAGGGGGGTTGACCAACTTCACTAATGCAGGTGATAGATGAGCATGGCTTGGATGGATCTGGCGGTAGCAGTGTGAGTAGAAGGTCAGAGAGGCAGGTGGAAAAGTCTTGACCTCATTGCAAAGTCTGGCCTAAAGAAATCCACAAATGGTTGGAAATATCCACATGCTCACTTGCCTTTTGACTAATGCCATAAAATTAAGCATGTCCTCCAAACTTCCCTGTCCTTAAAAGGACTACACTAAGGACGCATAAGCAAATGCCTCCACCAAAAATGTTTAGGCCTTATGTGAAAATGCCCAGCACAGCACCTGGCCCAGATGAAGTACTTGGTAATATTTCCTTCCCTAAAAATCTAGTGAATGTTCACAGAGAAACAAAGATGGTTAAGATCATCACTAACCCACTTCCTGGATTTCATTCCTGTGAAGTTCATTCATTTAACAAACATGTATTAGGCATCATCTATTGGCAGGCACTGTGCTGAGCACTGGGGATTCCAAGGTGGGCAAGATAAGGTTACAGAGGAAAGCAGCCCTGGATACTATAATTCCACGTGGTAAGGGGGATAAGCACACCATGGACAAGGGTTCCTACAACTATGGAAAAAAGTACCTAACCCTTTTTGTGAAAGTTGGGAAAAGCTTCAGAGAAGAGATTAATCATAAAACTGGCACTCGAATTGGACTTAAAAAAGGAGTAAAAATTTATCAGCCAAGGCAAAGAGGGAAAGGAATAGCATTTACCTGAGGAAAAGTGCAATAGGGGGGCTGGCCCAGTGGCGTAGTGATTAAGTTTGCGCGCTCCGCTTCTGCTGCCCGGGGTTCACACGGTCGGACCCCAGGCGCGGATCTACGCACTGCTTATCAAGCCATGTTGTGGCAGGCATCCCACATATAAAGTAGAGGAAGATGGGCACGAATGTTAGCCCAGGGCCAATCTTCCTCAGCAAAAAGAGAAGGATTGGCAACAGATGTTAGCTCAGGGCTGGTCTTCCTCACTAAAAAAAAAAGTGCAATAGGGCTTGAGCACAACCTGCGTGAAATGATGGGAGGTAAGTAGATACCAGTTTCCAAGCACGTTTCATCAAGTGGCTGGCACAGCTTTCTTCACTTCAGGACATCTCGAAGCCTTCAATAGGTGTTTCATGATTCTCCACAAGAAAGGCATCCTATTTAGCGTTTCCTAATCTTGTTTGATCACAGATAGTGCTTTTTAATTTAAAAAAAAAAATGTAGATTACCTCCAGGTAAGAAAAATGACTTTAGATCACATTATGGAGTCACTTGTGTGCCAAACCCAGGAAAGGAGAATAAAAAAGTAAAATACGTTTTTAAGAAAGGGCTATCAATATGATCACATTGGAATTTTGGAAATCTTCTTCTAATAGTAGAGCTTTTTCTCTTGAACTATGATGGCTACAATAGTAGGATTACAAAGGATCCCATAATCACTGCCAAGAACACGTTCTAATCTTAAGAAACCATTTCTGTCAAGAAGTTCTTCACTGCATCTAACTTAAGTCCTTCTTGCTGCAGGTTAAGTCGATGTTTCATCCCTCCATCCTCCTTTATAACTAATGTTATTTTTCCAGAAGATTATCACGATAGAGTATTTTCCTCCTTTGCTGACTCCAGCAGAACTCTTACTAAATAAATAACTACACCAGAGAAGTGCAGGTGGTGGACACTAAAAATCAGTTGATTTCCAAACTCAAACATTTTTTAAAAGAGTGAACAATTCAGCTTCCCAGGCATTTGTTCCAGAGTCTATTCCTTTCTAGATCTGAATACTCTATCCAGATGCAAATAGGCTCTTTCTTCCAGAGCCTATTTCTTCTTTCATAGGACTATTCTGTTTTGTCTCCTGAACACTATGGTCCATGAATATTTGCTCACAACAGACTGTGCTGTCCAATGGCTGGGCTGCATGCTCTTCCTCACCAACACCCAATGGGAATCCCTGATCAGGATTTAGGAGAGCCGGAATCAGAAGTCCTCTGCCACCAGCTGTGTGACCTTGAGTAGGGCACTGTCTGATCTGTGCCTCACCTTCCTCATGTGTAAAACAAAGCTGTCTAGAGCACACTATCTCTAAAGCCTGTACTATCTCTGTGAGTCTGAGAACTGCTCTCTCAACCTCTCAGCTCTCTCACCTATAAAAGAGGCAAATTCCAGGATTGGAGAGACCTCTAGATACTTCCTTCTCACAGCTCCTGCTCTAGCACATTCACAACAGAAAATTAGCTAGCACTGAAAATTTGACAGTAATCAAACTATCCTGACCTCTCCTAAATCAAATGAGGTTAAGGCTGGATCTTTCGTCTTTCTGGTCTATACCATCCCCTTAAACAGCTGCACAAAACATTTCCTTTTCCTTGGAATAAAAAAGTGATACAGTCCCCATAAGACAAGTAAACCCTGCGTATCTCCCAGGGACCTTCCCTCTTCATTCTAGAGCCAATCAATTAGCCTAGACTGGAAGACGCAGGTGAAAGAATCCGAGTCAGAGAAGACTTGGATTTGTACTATAGTACAAGAGACTCGTACTGTAGCTTCAAGTTATAGTACAGAGATTATAGCTCATTATCCTAGAAGTCCCATATCTAGCTCACAGATGGGTCTTGGTTTTGTCGATTTTTTTTTAAGTTTGAGCCAGCTTATATAAATGAGAATTCACATAAAAATCCAGATTTCCAATTTCTCTTGAAAAATCTGAAGATCCACCTATGCTAGGACTCCACCACCTTGCCGGCATGTAACACTGCTGGCCCCTTATACATTCTCATTGTTTCTCTGACATGTGGCCAAGGGTTTCCGTCACGTTTCTGCAGTCTTGTTGTTCTTTATTTTCTCTGTAGCAATATTGGGAAAACAAGAGATACACCAAGTGGACTGATCAAGAAAGATGGGAAACAGCATATTTCTCTGTGGAAGAAAGAGCATCCCTTCTTGTTTAGGCCAGTGTGAGCCCACTTGGCTCTTTTATCTGCCTAGTCCTGTGGGCATTTAAGTTTGAGGCAGTTTGGGGAGCCTGGGGTGGTGGAAACCATCCTGAAGGGCAATCAGCTATCCCTTTCTCCATGACTCCATCTCTCCATCTGTGATGTAAGCTGGTTGGACTAGATTGTTCTTCCCGGCTGGGACAGAAAGTCTAAGGTCTTGTATTCCAACAAAGCCAAAAAGCCTCTGAAAAGGACAAGCCATCCCGATTGGGGTCCTGCTTGGGTAAGAAAAGACAATACTGACACCCAGTGGTCCATTAACCAGCTCCCATTTGATGCTCTGAAATTCCTGAGGACTGCTGTGTACACAGACTCAGCCAGAACCTTCTTCATATGCTGAAGACACAGGAAACAAAAGATCACTAAAAGCCAGTGACAGTAAAACCAAAAAATAGCATGTACCGGTTTGTTTTCTAAACCCTTCCCATGGAGACCTGGCTAAATCTTGATTTGGTTTAAATATATCCATTATATCAAAAGCATTTGTATTCAACAGTGTACTTCTCTTACATAATAGAAAGAAATACGCTTTTGAAAATTCAAGATTTATTTCCCAGAAGGTAAAAGCCTAAACACCCTGAACTGTTCTATAATGATTTCTTTGATTTATTAATTAGTCTTCTAAGCCCTGAAAAGTAAATAATAAATATCTGAGATTATGAGGATAGGGACTCTGTTTGACTAGTTTTATGAACCTCCCAGCACAGCTTCAAATCCTTCAATTTGAGATAACAAAAAGGTTACTACAGGAGGGAGGGCTGAGGCAGAATCAGCAGAAAATATCCATTTTGAAAGCTTCTTTCACTTCCGATGGGCTAATGTAGTTACCCGAGATTTAAAATCAGGAAGATTTAAAATGTGACCTTTGGTGACATTTAGTCTGACGGAATGAAAGAAAATAAGTGAAAAATGTATTTTAATAAATATTATTTCACATCTAAAGCCTTTGATTGTGAAAAATAAAGGACTGGAGACCTGGCCTTCCAATCATAACGTAAGCTGACATCTTGATGTAATACTCTAAATCAGACTTCAGAATAATAGCATCGGCGAGAAATTTAGGAGGACTTAATGCTAGTTGCAAAAATGTCTAAGAATCTTGCCTTTTTATTAGTGGAAAAGACCCCAGCTGGCATCATGGCATAACTGACAGGCTGAAGACACACATTCAGGTACAGATACAGAGAACCGATGCATAGACTCTCCTTCTGCTCATAAACAATGAAATCAAGAAAAAAACAATACCCCCCCCCCAAAAAAGTCGGCCACAACCACATAGGGAAATTGAGTGCCATAATCTCCAAAAGGGAGATAATACCAGAGGGTATTAAAAGTCCTGAGAATGTCCCTCAATACTTCCAAACTGGACAAGAAATGCAAGAATGGTATCCTTTTTGTCTCTTTTGACCTCAAGGAAATACTTAGACAAATGGCCTGGGATAGGGAGAAATGAAACAGTCAAATTGACCCACTTGTGTCGAAACATAGGCTACTGGACTCCATGCTGAACTGGGGGAACCATCTAGAAGGTATTACCCTCTGCTTTATTAAGTGGAGTAATCCCAGGCACAGGACAGAAAACAAAATTTAAGAAAAAGGAACAGAAACCAGTTCTTCCAAGAAAGATTGCACCCCCTTCCAGCTGAACTCTCCCTTCCCCCACCACGTCCACAGGCTAGAGGGAGGGGCATGGAACACAACACCTGAGCCCTCCAGCTGCAGCTGGAGGATAAGAGAAGTCTCAGGTAACGGTGGAAAGAGAGCACAGAGAATTCTCTCAAACTCTCAGAGGAGGTAGGTCGCCTGCAGATCAGTCCTCTTAAGCAGGAGTCATGCAAAGAGAGTAGATAGATATGGCAGGGAAAAACAAAGCTAATGAAGAGCAGATAATAGATATAAAAGAGGAAGTTGTTATATTCTAAAGAGAGCAAAATCCCTGAAGTAGTGTTGGGGGTTGAATTGTGTCCCCCCAAAAGATATATCGAAGTCCTAACCCCAGTACCTGGGAATGTGAATTTACTTGTAAATAGGGTCTTTGCAGATGTAATCAAGTTAATATGAGGTCACACTCGTTGGGTGGACTCTAATCCAGTATGACTTGAGTCCTTGTTAGAGAAAACAGAGACACTGAGAAGAGAGACCATGTAAAGACACAGGGAAAGACAGCCAGGTGAACACAGAAGCAGAGACTGGAGTGATGCATCTACAAACCAAGGAATGCCAAAGGTTGCCAGCCTTCACCAGAAGCTAGGAGAGGGGCACAGAAGAAACTTGCCCTCAGAGCGAACCGACACGGCCGATATCCTGATTTTGAACTAGTAGCCTCCACGACTGTAAGAGAATAAACTTCCGTGGTTTTAAGCCACTCAGTTTACAGTACTCTGTTACAGCTGCACTAGAAAACTAATACAAGCAGCAAATCCTACACATGGAACCAAAGAACAAATCATTTAAATATGTATTAGCAGGAATTTTTTAAAGAAACAGGAAAACTACAGATTGACAGGATATCTTAGGTTCTAGGAGAATTTGAAATAGCTGATTGACACCAAAGCCTGCCATGATTAAACAACTAAACTACGAGAGTAAAAATTTTTCAAGCTTGGAGGTAGAAAAAGAACTCAGGGACTCTCATAATCTATGATCCCCTCTTTTAAAGAGCCCTGAATCAATTTAAATATAGCACTAATAAAAATAACACTGGGAATTAGGATTAGGAAGTAGAATAGAAATATTATAAATCTTGGTAGAAATATTTTAAATATTATAAAATGCATAAAAATGCAACTAAATAATATTTTGACAGAAGGACATGAGTCAATAAATACTGGATATAATTTTAAAATAAGGTTTAAAAAATAATGAGTCTAAACTGTTCTATGCTTTACCTCATTTTTCTTGACATTAAACTTTCTTAACAAATAGTGATAAAGTTCTACATGGGAGCCACTGTACTAGAAACCGGGAATCCAATGAGTAAGACACAGTCTTTGCCATCCAAGATTTATAGTCTTTTTTTTTTTTTGGTGAGGAAGATTGGCCCTGAGCTAACATCTGTGCCAATCTTCCTCTATTTTATATGTGGGATGCCGCCACAGTATGGCTTGACAAGCTGTTAGTAGGTCCGCGTGCAGGATCTGAACCCACGAACCCCAGGCTGCCAAACTGGAGTGTGCAAACTTAACCACTATGCCACTGGGCTGGCCCCCCAAGACTTATAATCTCTTGACAAAAATAATAAATCTGGTATTTGAACACTTTCTTAGATTTTTATGTTGGCTTCATCAGAGGTAGCTCACATCCTAGAATGAAATAGGCATTAATCAAGGTGCTTTGTACACGTCTTACGGATTCCATTCAGCAGAGCTATAAGAAAGGTACATTGTTATCTTCATTATACATTTTATGAGGAAGAAATATTTATCTAAAGGTTAACTTCAATTTCACTTTCATTTCTTTTTTGTCTGTTAAATTCTAGTAAAATTCAATTTAATAGATTTTTTTGTGAAAGAAGAAAAAAAGGAAGGAAGGGAGGGAGGGAAAAATGGAATCCAGTTTCAGCCCAACTGTTAATTATCTGTGTGTGATGGTTAATTTCATGTGTCAGCTTGACTGGGGATGGATGCCCAGATAGCTGGTAAAATCTTATTTCTGGGCATGGCTGTGCAGGTGTCTCCAGGTGACATTAGCATTTGAACTAGCAGACTGAGTAAAGAGCACCCTCACCAACGCAGGTGAGCATCATCCAATGCATTGCTGGCCTGACTAGAACAAAAAAGCAGAGGAAGGGCAAATTCGCTCTCTCTCTGCTCGAGCTGAGACATCTACTTCTCCCGCTCTCGGACATCCGCACTCCTGGTTCTCAGGCTTTCGGACTCAGATCGGGATTTACACCATTGGTCCCCCAATGCTCAGGTATTTGGACTCAGACTGAACTACACCACTGGGTTTCCTAATTCTCCAGCTTGCAAGGGCAGACTGTGGGACTTCTCAGCCTCCAGAACCACATGAGCCAATTCCTATAATAAGTTTCTCTGTCTCTCTCTATAGATAGATAGATACATACACACATACATACACACATATAAATGATATACGTATGTGTGCATATGTCGATATCATATTGACCCTGTTTCCCTGGAGAATCCTGACTAGTACACTGTATGACTTTAGACACAGGACTGTTCTTCATCCCAGACCAGAGGGATGTTACTACTTGTCCCCACATCAGTTCTTCTTTCCTTCCTTTAGTTATAGAACCCCTGGATTTTAGGTGGGCAAATACAGAATAAGAACTATAATTCCCAGCTTCTTTAGCAGCTGGGTGTGACCATGTGACTACAACACAACCCAGTGGGTTGTAAGTACATTTTGTACAATTTCTGGGAATGACCTTACAGGGAGAGGGTGTGTCCCCAACTCATCCCTCAGCCCCCTTGCTGCTTAGAATATCAATGTGATGACTGGAGATTTTTCCATCACGAGGACTGGGCTCCATTCTCAGGAGTCAGGAACAGAAAGCTGGAAGGAGACTGGATCTGAATCACCATGGAGGTGCCACCCCAGCTCTGATATGCCTGTATCTAAATTTTATAGAAGAGAGAAACAAATGTCTATCTTATTTAAGCCACTATTTTCACATTTCATCTACAGCTAATTTAATCTTCAGGGATGCAAATGGATTTCCTTTTGATTTTTTAAAGCAGTAGAAGCCCTTCACCCATATTAAAACAATCACAAGGTAACTCTGGTTGAGGCAGGGGTAACGACAAAGCCACATTTTACCAGGGAGGAAGGGGAAGCTCAGACAGGAGAAATAACTTACTAGCAAAGAGCAAAGCTCAGATCCAGACCTAGATCACTCTAACGTCTGCAGGTACTGGCTGGCAAGACAAAACGGTTGTTGTGGGCACGTTTCCCTGTTGACCCATGTACTCTCCTCCCCTGAATCCTCCTCAGCGCGAGAAGAATCAAAGCAATTTTATCCCTCATCAAGTGTGGAAAACTGCCAAAGTATTTTAATCATGCAAAATGAAAAGGCCAAAAAGACAATGGATGTCTCTTTCAAACCCTGACATACGATTTTTGCCCAAGAGAGAAAAGGAGTAATGAGGGGGAGAGTCAGAGAGGAGCTACTGACTAATTCTGAGGATCCCCACAGCTCCCACTCTCTCCACCTTGAGAATGACTTCTGAGTGCCTCCCAAACATTGGTCTCCAGCCCCATCTTTCTCCCCAGCTCCAAGGGGATGCTAGAAATTCAGAAGCATCCATTCAAGAAATAGTCATAAAGATCTACATGGCAGCCACTGTGCTAGACACAGCAGGGACTCCAGTACAAGTAAGACATGGTCCCTGCCTTCCAAGTTTGAAATTTTCTGACAAAAAAAGTAACTATGATATTTGAGCACTTTATTAGATGTTTTACATTAGCATCATCATAGCAGCTCACATCCTAGTATGAAACAGGCATTGTTCAAGGTGCTTTGCATGCATATTATGGGCTCCATGCAACAAATCTATAAGAACTGTATATTATCCTCACTTTCTAGACAAGGAGGTGAGGCAAAGAGCAGTTAAATGATTTACCCAAGGTTACACAGCAAGTGGCATATGTTGTCCCATTTAAGACTCACAACGGTCCTAGTTATTGGTACCTATACAATATCTGAAGTATTATACTCATTGTTGGCAAAGGTGTGGGGAAATGGATGCACATAGATGAGTGTTGGGAATGTAAACTGATACAACTTTAGTGAAAGAAATACCAAGCAAGGTTTAGGGAGATAGCATGACTCAAATTCTCACAGGTATTAAAACTCAAATATGAGTCCAGGTAAACTGAACTCCAAATTGAACCTCTTATAAAGCCTTACAATAAAACGAGGGCTATGATATGGGTCAGCAGAGAACCCTATGGAAGCAGCACCCAGGAAAGATGTCTGAGGAAGCAGGTAGGGGAGCATTATGAAATGCTTCTTCATGGAAGGAGACATCCACACTGAGCCCAGAAGTGTGATTAGGTCAATGGCGGGAAAGGTTTTCCATTTGGGAGGGCTAAGTGCAAAATCCTTCAGGCAGATGAGAACTTGTCTCCTTCGGGGAAGTGCTAGCCCTGTGATTGGAGGTTGGAATGGGAGGGATGGAATAGAGAAAGATGTGACTGGAAATGGCATCTCTGTTTGCTGGCATCTAGTCTCCAAGTGTCCACAACAAAAGCTAGTCTTTCTCTCAAACTTCACTCGTTCTCCTGGCTTCCCTGACTCAGTTATTGTCTTAATAATTCAGGTTCTAGGTCTTAAAATCACCTCTGACATGTCCCTCTTTCTTTCCTCTGCATTCAAATCCTGACCACCTCTTGTTAAATTATCTGATATGCATCCCTCTTTGTTATTCCCATTACCACACCTTGGGCATACCCCAATTCACCTCAAGACTAGACAACAGCAGTATCTATCCCACCAGCCTACAATTCTCAGCCTACCTTTTTAAAAGCCACATGCCACGCGAGATCTTGGAGTCTCATGGGCACAGGGCAAAAACTGGCATTTCACTCCCACACATAAATACCCAATACAAATATCACCAAATATGTGGGAAGACACTCAGCCTTACTAGCAACCAAAATAAGTGCAGATAATAACAAAGATTTTACCTCTTAAACCTTGAAAGATTAAAAAGATTGGCAATTGTTGACAAAGGTATGAGGAAAAGGGCATACGCAGATTGCTTTGGGAGTATAAATTGATACAACTATTATGGAAAACGGTTCAGCAGTGGGTATCAACATCTTTAAAAATGTGCCTGCCCTTTCCTGATAATTCCACTTCTCAGTGTTTATCCATAAGAAATCATTGGACTGAGTCTCAACAAGTATATATAAGGATACCTATCAGAGCATAATCCAAAACTGAAAACAAACTATGGATTAATTATTAATTGACTTATTCTTAAAAAACTATAGAATGCACATATAATGGAAATATAAAGTGAAACTCTAGACAACGAAAAGATATGTGTAATATGGTCCCATTTTTGTAAATATTTACCCATCAGTGACCCTAGTAAATTCCATAGCCAAATCTTGCCACAATATCATAACTAAAGAAAAAGGAAAGGCTGAAATCAAAGAAATGGTTTTAAGACTAGCAGTCAATTCTCACTTGGATCAAGGGAAATCCAACGTATCACTCCAAACAACACTTCTTATACCTGTTTTTGTCCTTTTCTGTCCTATCCAACTCACAACCAGATGTTGCACAGAACCCTTCATCTCCCGCCATTCCTCAAGCTCCACCATCTACCCAAATCTCCCTGACTCCTGCTTTCTTTCCTCCACTCCTATTTTTTTCACTCTCTTGCCAGGCAGTCTTGTTCCTTACCAAAGCATCCATCTCCAAAGCTCATCCTGGTCTTCAGAGATCCCCTTATTAATATGCCATGGAAGGGAGAGGGAAGAGATGAGGGAAGCGAGGGGCGGGGGGTGGAGGAATGGGAAAATTCCCAGAAAGTAATATCAAAGTATTTATTATATATAAGAATACTGAATGGAGATTCTTGAATATATTTATTTGCCTGATCAAAAGAGGACTTGCACAAAACTCATAAAGACAGAAAGTAGATTAGAATCTACACATAGCTGGTTCCCTAATCACTAAGAAGTCTCTACTCAAATGTCACCACTGCAGAGGGCTGCCCTGACCCCTTCATCTAAAATAGATACCCACAACCCACGACACCACTTTCTAACATTTGTTCTTTGTTTTTCTTCATAGCATTTCTCCACCTCCCACCTGAGTTTAAATCTATTTTCTTATTTATTATAGGACTCCTAACTAGAACGTCAGCTCATTAGGGCAGGGGCTGTGTTCTGTTCATCCCTGTGTCTCCAGCATCCACCACAGCACCAGGCACATAGTAGGCACAGCTACTTTAACTCGACCTGTTTGTGCACAATCTGTGTACCTGCTTCACTACCACCACTACGCGGATATTCACAACTCCAGGTCATATTCGATGTTTCTTCCAACTTGTCCTCCTTCTCTTCCCAATCTACTCATACTCCCTGTACCTATTACAGAGTTCAGAACATCCAAATACTAGTACCATAAATGAGCATTTCAGTTTCTGGTTTTACTTTAAGTCTGTCAGGAATCTCCCACTTAATCTGTACTCTTATAGATTATTTTACAACAAAATTACCCTTCACCAAATAGGTTAACTACTGTTAACCAAATAAATGAACTACTATAAAATAATTTTGATGCTGATGATTAAATCATTTGTTTTCTTTTTCTCTTGCATGAGAAGAAGCAAAGCCACTTCGAATCCTTCTTGCAAAGAGATATAAATGCATTTTAAAATACAAAAGATGAAATAAAGTTTAAAATCTAAATAAATAAAATAATGGCATGCTATTTAAAAGGACAGAATTTCTAGTGACCACAAGCCTGTGCACATAAATATTAGTTAGCTACTCTTTCTATTTATTTCTGCTCTAAATCATTCAGCTGAATGACCACCACTAAAGCTAAATTTCCGAGTTTCTTGAGAATACTCTCTCTATGCCAGCCTCATTCCAGACAGCAAATCTCACAGAACGATGTCCAGGATTAAGTTCTGATGACTAAAGTCTTCAGCAGCAATATTACTTCAGATAAAATTATTAAAACCATAGTCCCCCTTAAATGCACATTGGTTAGGGAAAGAAGCCAGTCTGCAAAGGCTACTTATTGTAAGATTCCAACTATGTGACATTCTAGAAAAGGCAAAACTATAGAGACAGCAAAAAGATCAGTGGTTGAATTTAGTTAATGAGACTAAATTGTACACATAAAAACAATTAAAATAGTAAAGTTGTATGGTTATGTATATTTTACCATAATAGGGCAAAGGGCAAAAAAAAAAAATCAGTGGTTACCAGAGGTTCAGTAGGAAACATGTGGAGGACTTTTAGGGCAGTGAAACTATTCTGTATGATACCGTAATGGTGGATATATGTCATTATATATTTGTCAAAACCCATAAAATTTACAACACCGAGTGAACCCTAATATAAACTATGGACTTTAGTTAATAATAATGTACCAATATTGGTTCATCAATTGTAAAATATGTGCCCCATTAATGCAAAATGTTACTAACAGGGGAAACCGAGAGGAGGTGGGAAAAGGGGGTGTATGGGAACTCTCCGCACTTTTTGTTCAATTTTCTGCAAACCTAAAACTGCTATGAAAAATAAAGTCTATTAATTTTTTCTTTAAAGTTGCTTTTCTGGTCATCAGTGTCTATTCAAACAGAAGTTAAAAAAAAGGCCTGACTGGCAAATTGTAGATTTAGGTTGACATTACCTTAATTGCATTATTTCTTCTAAATTATGGAATGAGTTCTCTGTTTAATTATTTTTCTTAAATATCAAACAACTCATTTGGGCAGATAGTTATTAAGTGCCTACTCTTTGCAAGGCTCTGTGATAGGCATCCATATACTTTTAAGTAAATAAACCAAAATACTTATTCAAAATCACTATGGGGGAGGGAAAGGAAAGATCTCCATGGGATTTCCCCAGAAGCTTTTTCCTAGGTGCACAGGTCACCTTGCTCCTTAATCATTGTCCCCAGCAATCTCAGAGGAACTGTGACTGTCTCTCCTATCTTCTGCACATTTTTATGGATTCCTCAGCTCCTCTCAACAGAAAGAAGGTAATTTCTCAGAGCAAACGGCCACATTGATATTCATGGGATAAACGGTTTGTAACTGAACAGCTACACCCCGCTAATGTAAATTTCATACACAGCTTCCAAAAGGTTAAACAATGCTGCTTAGCTCTACTGTGCCCGGAAAGCAAATGACAGTCAGAGACTCAACCTTGGCGCCAGGCTGAGTCCTTATACAAAAAGTTCTCCCAGTAACAAGGTCTTGCTCTCTGCTTGGAAGAGGTGTTCAATGCCCTTAACAGTCAGAGGCTACTGGAAACTAATGACTCAGCACACCTGCAAACAAACTCCACTCAACTTTCTTGACTCAAAAATCAAAGACCAGAGGTAAAGCAAGGAGGAAAGCAAAGGCAGGATTATTTTCAAGTTTGCTTTATGGATATGTATTTTTAAACAACTTTCCCAAATATGCTTGCTGAATATCAATATCCTCTCCCACTGGTCCTTAACTTAGCTCTCTAACTCCATCCTCTCTCATTCAGTCAATACTTGCAGAGGGCCTACTGTATGCCAAGCACCCTTACAGGTACTGAGGGTATAACAATGAAGAATTCAGACAACTTTGCCACCAAGGAGTTTATATTCTGGGATAAACAAGCTAATTTCAGATTGTGTTAAATGCTATGCAGAAAAATAAAACTGGGTGATGGTGTAACAAGGAGAGTTATGGTGGGGGGGCATTTGGTGTATAAACTTTAGATAACTGGGTCATGGAAGACCTCCATAAAGAAGTGACATTTAAACTAAGAATAAGATGATGAAAAGGAGACAACCATCTAAAGATGTGTAAAGGCCCCCGGGCAGAAATAACCTTGCATGTTTAAGACTAGGAAGGGGGCCAGTTTGTCCCGAGCAGACTGAGGATGGAGAAAAGTGGTGGTCAGGGTCTGCGTCGTGGAGGGCCTCCTAACCATTCTGCATTTTATGCTATGTATAATAAGAACGCAAGTAAGGATTTTAATCAGGAAAGCAAAATGATCTGATATATGTTTTGAAAAGATGGACTTTACCATGGTGTATAGAGAGGATTCTAGAAGAACAAGATTAGAGACAGGAAGATGTATCAAGAGAGGAGAGGAGTGGACCAGATGAGAGGGAGTGGTGGCTTGGACCAGCAGGCTGGAGTGTGCTGCTACCCAGGGGACAAATGGGGTCAAAATCTAGCCCTCACCCATCTTTCCAAGCCCTGGGATCCAGCTTGGCAAGGGGCTGATTCAGGCTGGAAAGGGGAGCCTTTTGACAATTTGTCTACTCCAAGGAAACACCTTTTTTCCTACACATGAGGTTGACTTGACTGCATGGGGAGCCCCTTGAAGCAGGGCAGCCCCAGGGTGATGGTGAGAAGAGCCTCAATGGAGAAAATATGATAGAAGGTGACCTGAATAGGATTTACTGATGGATTCAATTGGGGGTGAGTAGAAAAAGAATTAAGGGTGACTTCTAGATTTTTGGCTTGAGTATCATGGGGAGTGGTCCCATTTCCTGAGATGGGGAAAACTGGAGAGGAAGAACTTTGTAGTGCTAGAAAAACCAAAAGTTTTGTTTCAAACATGTTAATTGAACTGTCTATTAGATATCAGCTGGACAATCAGGGAGGGGGAGAGTTTGGAAAGAGGAGAGAAGACTGAACGGTGTTGGAGGGTGGCAACAATTAGAGGTCAGACAGAGGAAAAGGAGCCATCCACTTCCACACTTGACTCATTTAGCTGCTAACATGTACTTATGCAATGAAACAGGACATGAAGACCATTTGTTCCAGAAACAGCTGCCTGGCGGGGGGAAGACTGGGTGGTGATCCCTCAACATATGTTTTATAGCTCATTTTCAATCAAGTCTCCCATATAAATCCAGACAGTAGATCATCTACAAATTTAATTAACTGTATTTGTGCAGAATCTCAATTTGACCATAAAAATTTAATGTTTAATACAGTTTAAAGTTCAATGGCCTTTCTTTTCAAGAGAAGAGAGATGAAATGGCCACAGATTAATTTTTCCAGTCATCCCCAATATATCAGAGTTATGAAGACAAGTGAGAAGAGTGAATGTGACAAGTACAAGTCTGAATATTGGAAAAAAATATAAGATTTAACTACCTTATCCCGAATCGTCCTTAATCAAGAACTATTTTCTCTAATTAACTGTTTGCTCATAGGAACATCTAACTAGTGCCACTTGAAACTATTTTCTGAAGCCAAGTATGTCACACCCAGGTAGAACAACCAATTCACCTTCTAACACCCTTTGCCTCTGAGGACAGACAGGCATTGTGTGTATTTGCTAACAATAATGAAAACAAAACAAAACACTCTGCAATAATTCTGGCCAGACCTATAAATATTTATAAGGCTAAGGGTGAATTCATTCACATTTTTAGCTCTGCTGATTTAAGAAGAGTTGTCATAAAGAGCACTAGACCTGGATTTCAGTCACTGGCTCTGTCATTTGCTAGCTGTGTGACTGTGGGCAAAGAAGTTACCATCAGTTTCTTCCACCGTAAAAGGGGGTGTTAGGAATGCCTACTCTGGCTGCTTCACACGGGAGTCGAGCAAACCAAATGAAACGAGGGTATGTAAAATTGCCTGCCATTTCTATTGCTAGGAAAAGTGAATTCAAGTACATTACAAACTCAGTGTTGCTCTGAAATAACTTACCTTGTAATTGCTGGAATATCAGAAATCAAATGTTTCCGGCAGATCAGATACAAACACAACACAAAGTCTATGTTTTTTCACACTAGCGCGTAGTAGTTGATCAATAGATATTAGTTTCCTTCTGTCCATGCTTCCTTCGTTACTCGCCGGAAAAGACTTCAGAGATTAACTAATTCAAGGTTGTTTTAAAAACAAGGACACCAAGACCCAGAGAGGAGAAATGACATACTCTGGTTTCACAATAAATAACTCTCAGTCTAAGTTTCCCCACCTGTTAAATAAGGGATTTAGATTAGGTAAGTCATTTTAAATCTGTGTTTCACAGCAGAGCCTGCCCAAGGGGGTTACGGGGGAGACAGAGAGAATGCGGCCTCCATTCACCCAGAGCAGATCTGGTTTTAGGGCACTGTATATTCCAGTTCCACATAAGGTTAGTTAGAAAAGAGGGTTTCGTGCTGCTAACAACAAAAAATATCTTAAAGCAACTCTTCATTTATGAGAGTTGACAAACTGGCTTCGCCGAATCCTGATTGCAGAGCATTTGGGGACTGGAATATGGTCTAAATGTTAATGTCTTCAAGCAGGTCATCGCTCTGCAATTCACCTGCGTCCCCACAGCTTCCTTTTGTCTTATACCAACCTACTTCACTGACTCAAGTTACCTGCCTAGCCCCAGAAATGTCCTCATCTCCCCACCATCTCTTATATTTGGGGGCAATCCGGTGATTCACTTGCTTAAGTTCTACTTTCCATACTTAGGATGTCAATGTAGCTGCTATAAAATGTAACAGCAGCTTAAACAGACAGTTTACTTCTCTCTTACATAGCAGTTTGAGTGTGAGCAGTCCAGGCCTGATGTGGCAATTCCACGGTGTCCAAGAACAATATTTCTCCTGTCCTGTTTCTGTGCCATCAGGCATTCATGAGCCCAGATAAAGCCCAGGATTCCTAACGAGACAAGGGTAAAATAGCTACTGGGAGAAGCTATCGGTTTATGCCACATCTTCTCTATTAAATTTTAAACTCTGAGGCAGAGACTGTGAGATAAGCATCTGCACACCCTACACGATGCCCAGTTATATGCAAAATCTGTGCAAGTAGCTGCGTAACACTCATTTACTGTGACAAAGAAACCAACAGGGAAAGCAAAGATTCTAGGTACGAAAAGCAGGTTGGGTATGAGGGAGCAATTCAATTTTGGACATGCTTACCTTGAACACTTGTTAGTCATCAAGTGGAGAGGTTAAGTTGACAATTGTATAGACCAGTCTCAAGTATCAGGGCAAAGACTGGGCCAGGAATATAAATTTGATGTAATCAACATGTGCATGGTATCCAGAAGTTCAGACGAGAACCCAGAGGAATGAATGTAGATAGAGAAAAAGAGAGGTTCAAGAACTGAGTCTTGGGGTGCATCAACATTCAGAAGTCGAGGAGATAAGGAGAAACCAGCAAATGAGACAGAAACAGCCCTTAAGAGAGGTAGAAGGAAATGATGGTAGCTCGGATACCAGGAAGGGTTTCAGGAAGGTGGTGGGGATCAATTGTGTCAAATGCTAATTTGGTAGAAAATAAGGAATCAGAAGTGAACATTTGATTTAGCAAAGGGAAGTCATCCAACACTGATTACTGATTGAACAGAATGTTAAAAACAAAAGCCTGGCTGAAACAGGCTCAAGAAAGAATGGATGGAGGAGAACTGGAGACAGCAAGCATGGATGATTCTTCCAGGAAAGTTTGCTGTCAAGAAGAGCAAAAATGGAGTGTAGCTGACAGGGAGATGAGAGTGGGGCGGATCAAGAAAACTTTTTTTTTTAAGATGTGAGAAATAATAGCCTGTTCCGTTGTTAACAGGAATGATCTATTAGAGAGATAAAATTCAGTGATGGAGGTGAGCGGGAATAATTGTAGCAACGTGCTTGAGTAGGTGAGAGGTAATTGCATATAATATAGAAGTGTAAGAACTGACATTAGATAGGAGCATAGACAGTTCATCCTTGGTCATAGTTGGGAAGGCAGAGGATACAGATGTCAGTGCTGGCAAATGAGTAGATGTGATAAAGGAATGAGTGGAAGATCTTTTCAATTTTTTCAGTAGAGTAGGAACAAGATCATTATTGACAATGAGGATGGAGAAGGAAGTATGGGAGTTTTTAAAGAAGAAAAAATATAAATATTACCTAGAAATGAAAGGATTAATGGACTAAGATTGTACAGTATGCTTGCCTGGAAGCATCAAGAATCCCCTTGAGGTTTATGGCTATGAATTTAAAGTGAGACCATATCAGGCCAATTGTATGTTTTATTCCTACCATGTTTAGCTGCACAGATCCAGGCACAAGGTAGTGAAAATGAGTAAGTCAAGGGTGTGTGAAAGGTGATGATTATAATGACTGAAGAGATAATTATGGTGATAAGGTATATGAAAAGGCAGTAAGATTAATAAATTTAATGTCCAAGTGCCTAGTTACTGTGTATTTTAATCCCATCATCAAGGCTGATGAGGACCCTCTGCTCTTACAATAACACCTAGCTTCTCCACAAGTCAATCAGCAAGGTCAAGACAAGCAGGCACACTCAAAGTTCACCCTTCCCCCAGCAGGGATTAAGTAGGAACCAGTGCATGAGGATTAAGACCCACCAACTTAGATACTCTACTCCCCTTATAAGGGTTAAGAGGGAGCTTCAAATCCTCCAACACATGTAACCGTGCCAGTGTTACATGCTTTGAATCCTAAATTGATTCTCACTATGTTCTTTATTGGACCATCACTATACAGAAGCCCAGATCACCCCTCATCTCACAATGCTCTATGTGTTTTGGTATCCAGCAGAACCTCTTTATGCATATTACAATATTAATATTATATATCCAGAATATTAAAAAGATAAGTTCTCAAAGATCAAAACCTAATTGCTATGTTTTAATGCATCATCAAAAACGCTCATAAGTGAAATTGGCATGCATATATGCACATACATATATACAATCAATTGTCACTATTCACAGATTCTTACCTTTGAATTTGCCTGATTACTAAATCTTATTTATGACTCCAAAATCAATACTTGCGGTCTCTCGGTCATTCACAGAAGTGTGCAGTGAAAATCTGAGCCAACCTGTGCACACGTTCCCAGACGAGATGGAACAAGGCAGCACTCCGCCTTCTTGTTTCAGCTGTCATAATGTGAACAAGTGTCCTTTTCACAGTCTAGTTAGTGCCACATTTTTGCATTTTTATGCTTTTTGTTGGTGATTTTGTTGTTTAAAACGGCTCTCAAGCATAGTGCTGAAGTACTGTTCGGCTTTCCTAAGCACAAGAAGGCTGTGGTGTGCCTTATGGAGAAAACATGTGTCAGACAAGCTTCCTTCAGGTAAGAGTTATAATTCTGTCGTCCAAGAGTTCAACGTTAGAGTCAACAATGTATATTAAATAAGGCATCTTTAAACAGAAACACACATAAAATAAGGTTATGTATTGATTGACTGATGAGAACGTTGTGATCAGAGGCCCACAGGAACCTGACCCTGTATTTCCCCTAAGAGCAATGGTTCTGTATTCACTAACTCTGTGCTTGTAGTGACTTTATGGAATATAATTATGGTGAATAATGGGTATCAACTATACATATGCATATATGTACATGTGTATGTGTAAATTATATATATATATATATATAATTGTGCATGCATGGTGGTAAATAATTCAGTGATTACTAATAGAATTTGGTGCCACTGCCGTGATTTGTTCTAAGGTACTAGCAGGTTATACCATGACTTTTGCACCATCAGTACAAATGTCAAACACTGTAGAAAATAACATCTTAGTATTATTATGAAAATACTCAGATGTCCCCCAGGGGTTAAAAAATTTCTTTTCATTACCAAACAGGTTTATCTAAAGTATTAATTTATGCCTTAAAATACACCTGCATTTCCCTGGTATCATATGTATAAATTTCACTATTGTGACTTTTCATACATTCATGAAGGTGCTATTTCCAAATGCTTTCAAGATTGTAAATTCCTTAGGAACATAATAAGTCTTGACAACAAATATTCAAACAGAAGTAAGATTCATGCCTTGTTTTTTTTTTTTCACTTGTTAGTGAACACTTTTGTTTTATTTTGTTTTGTTAATTTCCTTAATTACTTGCTACTATGGCATCTCTAAATTACATTCATTAAGACATATATTAAATAGTTTATAGATTACCCATTTACACATTTTAAGGCAGAAGATGATCATATCCAGAGCACGACTTGAAGAAGTTATAAATGGAAGAGATAAACTTCGTTTGAGGTGATGACAAAATAAAATTATTAAAGGGAAGAGAGACATTTTTTATTTTTAAATTACGGATATTATTGCCCAAAGGGAGGACTAGACAAATAGATCACTTATATTGCCTTCATGTCTAAAATATGATTTGATAGGAGAAAAAGAGAAAGGATTATGATTTGAAAACAAAAGGAAAAGGATAGGTAATATGAGTGGATAAAAGAGGAGATAAATTGGAAATAAGAATTAAAAGTGAAGAATGATTGAGAAATTATTAATAACGGACACATGTTTAGAAGGCAATTTGTGTAGGAGACCATATTTCAACAAATCCTATCATTCCAGCCTGATGGAGCCTCTTATCTCACCTCCTTCTTCATGTACTAGACATGCTATAAGGTTATTAAAGGTGAAATTTGAATCTTTGATGAGATGAGGCTGCAGAGAAACTGGACTGAGTTGGTTTTGCCCCTCCCAGGGCTCACAGGGTATACTTAAAGATTGAATAGCCCACACTGTGGGAAAGGCACTTATAACCTTGGAGGGAATAAATATTTACGCTGTCACTTATCTTGTCAAAATACTAACTATAGGTCAGGAAGTAAGGAAATTTCCTCTCTTTTCTTTGGGGCGTAAGGGGAGAAAAAAGGAATAGTAGGCTATCATTTTGGCCTTGATTCTGAAGCACAAAGTTTCAGAGTTTGTAATCACGAGAAACAAACTGGTCCTGGACACAGAGTTGAGCCAGGCATGAGTCAAGAAACCATGCTGATGGATGCAAAGTTGATGCGATTGTTATTCTTGGAGTATTTTTCCAAATCCCTTCAGTGATTGCTGACCATTGGGTTAATCTGGCTGCTTCAGTTGTACTGGGGGAAGTCAGGAGGGTCTAAGCCCATAGTTAAGACTGAAGAGCAGCAGCTCCTCTCTTGAGCCTGAGCGGTGACAGCAGTAGCAGTTACCAGTGGGGGAAAGCAGAGCCAGTGGAAAGTGATGCCTTGAGGGTCCCCTGCAGCTGAGCCAAAATATGGCTGTTGGGGGAGGAGGCCAGCATGGCGGAACCTAAAGACTTATTCCTGAGCAAGTACAGAAGACAGAGGCCCTTTGAGGAGAATTAACTTTGTTCGGTGAAGCAATAGGGAATCATGTCACATACGAGCTAGTAACTTTCTTGGTATCTCTAGGGTCAGAAGTTTAAAAGAATAGATCGGGTTAAGTTTTAACATTTCCTACAAATTATATTTTAATTAGGGTTGCACAGACTTTACTCTGGAATCAGGAAATGAAACAAGAAAGTTGAGTCTTTCATTTGTTACAAAAGCATCTCCCCCTGCTTAGTCCACTATTGTACCCCTCTGCAGGACTTGCCCTGTAGGATGTTTCCCTTTTATGTCTTGGCTCTGTCCTTCCTCCACTGGTTTCACTAAACACAGGATCGGTTTAGCCCAATATGATAACACACAGCCTTTGGGTAATGGTAACTTTTTTTCTCCAACTTGGAAACAGGTTAACAGCCCTTATGAGCAAATAAAAGCCTCCCACAGCAGACAAGCAAAGTGATTGAGAAACCCATAAAAAGCCAAAGAAAGAAAGCTGGATGAAGTTAAAACAAATTTCAGCTCTAGGTCTCCATTGATCTCCACAGTAAGTATAAAAAATGAACAAGTTTATTGGCCTTCTTTTGATTATGTCATTATTATTGCACTGTTTTCACATCTACTGGTACCTTCTTAGTTGGGACTTTCCAGTAAAACACTCAAAATGGGCATCTTTAAAGATAAAGAGACACAACTATTCAGATTCTAAACTCCTGAAGTTGTTGATTTTCCAGGGCTCACTTGGAGTTATAACACACATGTAAACAATAGGAGTCCTAAAAACCAAACTTCGGCTTTATAAAATACACGTTTAAATTTTGTTAAATAAAGAAAAGAGGCATCTCTAAATTTAAAAAGACAGGCTATACAGAATGCTCTTTCAGGAGACAACAGTCTGGCTAAATATAAGTACAACTAGTGAAATAAGCCCAAAGGTTCATTCCTATAACATGATCATGTATTAAACTCTATTTCTATACCTAGCAGCAACAAGAAGGTTGAATTGAAATTGTTTATTCTGAAAAAGATAATACTCACAATCATGGTTTTTAATCATCAAATATTATAAAATCCATTAGCTGGAAAAAGAATTTACACTTACTCTATGTAACCCCAAAAGTCTGAATTTAGGTACTATCAGAAAAAGATACAAGGAAAATAATTTGTCTAAGGACAACTAAGAGTTTTATTACTTTAAAAAGCATTCAGTTGGGGAATGGGTTATAACAGAAGTTAATGAGCTTCCTGTCCCTGGAAGTATTCGAGAATAAGCCATTGAGATATTTCAGTGGTCCCTCACACATGAGCTGTTAAAATAGATAAGTAATTTCAAGCTTATTTTGTATATCTTAGCAGAAGCCTTTACTGAAAATTTCTGGGTTTCCCATCGAAATGGTGGCAGCTACAGAAATCAGAATCTTTCCACCCATCTTCCAAAAACCATCCAAGAAACAGTACAAATAAAAACCTATGGTTTTTTACTAGGAAACAGATAATGCTTCAAACGTCAAGTTATGTGTCTGTAGGGAAATAAACATGCTGAACCCAGCAGAGCCAAGTCAGAGCCCATGTCAGAGCAGAGTCACACACAGACTCTGTGCAAAATAAGGGAGCACAGTAGAACACTAACATTGTCTGTGGACCACAGACAAAAGAAAGAGGGCCCCACCATGAGTGGCAAAGTTCTTAAATGAGGCCTGAGACCTGATATATCAGAGCACTGGCTTTTGAGGAATAGAAAGCAAGGGGTCTGAAATGGCTCCAGGCCACAGGTGGCAGATCTGGAAGCCAATGTTTGTGTGCATGTGTAGGGTGGATGGTGGGGCAAGTCGTGGAGGTGACTCGGGTAAGGAATGACCAAAACAATACGAAACCAGGATAAAATGAATCAGAAAGAAAGTGCTAGGCATAGAAGAGAAGTAAAGACTTCAAACACATATAATTGGAGTTTTTAAAGACAAATAACAAACAATTATGGGTTTTAAATGTGAAATATAACTAATATATAAAGCTATAAGCTTAAAAAACTTTCTGGATATTAAAGTAGACCTGAATCTACATATCAGAAGGTCCCATTCTGTATATGGGAAAATTGACAGATGATCAACTTCATGACATACCCTAGTAAAATAACTATATTATAAAACTAAAGAATTTGCCTGATGCCACACCTACCATGAGTTGGCATTGGAAGTCTCACCAGCGATGTATGGGGCAAGAGACAGTGGAGCAACATTTTCAACAGGGAAAGAAAATGAGAGCCAACAATTTTTTATCTAGTTCAACTACCCTTCAAGTATCAAGGCCGTAGAAAAATAATTTAAAACACACAAGAACTGGAAAATACTAGGCTTAAAAACTCTTCTTGAGGAATGTACTAGAGCCTCACTACTCAAAATGTGTTCTGCAACCAGCAGCATCTCCATCACCTCAGACATTGTTAGAAATGCAAAATCTCAGGTCCTGCCCTGGATGTTCTGAATCAGAAGCTGCATATTAACAAGATCCCCAAGGGATCAGTATACACATAAAAGTCTGACAAGCTCTCGACTAAAAGACAAGTTTCACCCAAACAAAAGATGATTGTGGAAATGTAGGCAGAAGGACTAATGGTCCTTTTATTTACATACAAAAATATATTTAATTATAGATCTGAGACTAAAACAAAGGAGATAAATGTAGATGGAAAGTATGTACATGTTAAATGTTCTGTCAAAGTAGAAATATTATGGTTTTAAAAGTGGGAGAAGAAAGAGAGAAAGGATAAGTAAAATAATGATTGCCTCGTAGCAAATAGGTGGGTGTCAAAAGGCTTTGGTATACAGATTGCCACTAGCACAAAAACATCTACCTTCCAAAATAAAAATAATAAATTGGAGAGATAAGACCACATAGAAAAATATACACACAGTAACATATACACAGTAACATAAATATAAAATAAACACAAACATAAAATATACACAGTAACATAAAATAATATATTTGAGGCCAAACATAGCAGTCACATCAGTAAATGTAAAAGGACTTAATTGCTCTATTAGAAGAAAAAGATTTTCATATTGACTCACAAAGAAACACTCCTCAAAATAAAGAACAGACTAGAGCCCAGAAACAAACCCACACATATATGGTCAACTAATTTATGACAAAGGAGCCAAGAATATACAATGGGGAAAGAACAGTCTCTTCAATAAATGCCTGGGGGAAACTGGACAGATACATGCAAAAGACTTAAACTGGATCACTATATTATATCACATACAAAAATTAACTCAAAATGAATTAGAGACTTGACTATAAGACCAAAAACCATAAAATTCCTGGAAGAAAACGTAGGTGGTAAACACCTTGACATCAGTCTAGATGAAGACTCTTTGGATCTGATACCAAAAGCAAAGACAACAACAACAAAAAATAAGTGGGAATACATAAAACTAAAAGCTCTGCATGACAAAGGAAACCATCATCATAATGAAAAGGTAACCTAGAATATATAAAGAACTCGTACAATTCAAGAGCAAAAGAACAAACAATCCAATTTAAAAATGGGCAGAGGAGGGGCTGGTCCAGTGGCATAGTGGTTAAGTACACGCGCTCCGCTTCTGTAGCCCAGAGTTTGCAGGTTCAGATCCCAGTGGGGGACTTATGCACTGCTTATCAAGCCATGCTGTGGCAGGCATCCCATATATAAAAAAGTAGAGGAAGCTGGGCACAAATGTTAGCCCAGGGCCAATCTTCCTCAGCAAAAAGAGGAGGATTGGCAACAGATGTTAGCTCAGGGCTAATCTTCCTCACCAAAAAAAGGGGGGGGGGTGGCAGAGGATATATACAGACATTTTTCCGGAGAAGACATTGAAGAGAAGCAGAATACACCACCCCCAAATATGCCACTTTGGCATGTGGATTATTTTGAGCTAAAGGCAATCAAGGCCCAGCAGACTCAGGAAAAACTTTTACCTCTCCCTTAACTATCTAAAAGAATTTAGATAGGAGACCTGTGTCAGAAAAAGAACTATAACCAGAGATAGCTTATTTTATCTGAAAGACCTGTCTGCATGGCAGGGCAAACTTCTAATTACCAAATATCTGCTTTTCTTATCATCCTGTAAATTACCCTCCTCCCATTTGAAGCCCCACGCCCTTATCCCATTCCTTAGTGTAACTTGCCCTTGAGTCTCATATCTTTGGAGCTCTTGTACATAAAAAATTAAATTTGTTTTTCTCCTGTTAATCTGTCTTATATCAATTTAATTATTAGGCCAGCCAAAGAACCTAGAAGGGAAGAAGGGAAAATTTCTCCACTCCTACAACATACAGAAAGCCAACAGGTTCATGAAAAGGTGCTCAATATCACAAATAATCAGGGAAATGCACATCAAAACCACAATGAGATGTCACTTCACACCTGTTAGAATAGCTATTATCAATAAGACAAGAGATAAGTGTTGGCAAGGATGTGGAGAAAAGGGAACCCTTGTGCACTGTTGGAGGGAATGTAAATTGGTGCACTCGCTACAGAAAACAGTATGGAAGTTCCTCAAAAAATTAAAAATAGATCTACCATATGATCCAGCAATTCCACTGGGTATTAATCTGGAGAAAATGAAAACACTAACTCAAAGAGATATAAGCACCCCCATGTTTACTGCAACATTATTTACAATAGCCTAGATATGGAAACAACCTAAGTGTCCATTGATGGCTGAATGGATAAAGAAGATGTGGTATATATATGTGTACACAATGGAATATTATTCAGCCATTAAAAAGAAGGAAATATTGCCATTTGTGACAATATGGATGGACCTTGAGGGTATTACGCTATGTGAAATAAGTCAGAGAAAGACTAATACAATATGGTCTCACTTATATGTGGAATCTGAGAAAACGAAAAATAAGCTAGAGGTGGGGGGCTAGGGGTGAGTGAAATGGGGGAAGGGGGTCAAAAGATATAAACTTCCTGTAATAAAATAAATAAGTCATGGGCATATAATGGATAGCATGGTGACTATAGTTAATAAGACTGTATTGCATATTTGAAAGTTGCTAAGAGAGTAGATCTTAAAAGTTCTCATCACAAGAAAAAAAATTTTGGGTAACTATGTATGGTGACAGATGTTAACTAGACTTGTGGTAATCATTTCACAGTACATACAAATATCTAATCATTATGTTGTACACCTGAAACTAATATGTCAATTATATTTCAATTAAAAAAACTCATCTCTATGCTATATACAAGATGCATGCTTAAAACAAAGTGATTTAAAAAGACTAAAATCAAAAGGGTGGGCATAGACACACCAGGTAAGTGTAAACACTAAGAAACCAGGGTAGCGATCCTGATGTCAGGCAACCTAAGGCATTGAAGCCCAGAGAAGTGCCCTTTATTATGTTATAGGTCACAAGCCACAATTAAGATAGAACAGTTATGAATGTCTAGATCACAAATAATGTAGCTATCACCCACATATAGCAGAATCTATCAAAGCTGCAGAGAGAAACACACTAATAAACACACTCATAACAGATTTTAGCACACTACTCTCAAAGAGAGGTCAAGAGGACAGAAGGACAAGTGAGCTTATGGAAGCTCTAAACGATAAAATCAATGAGGTAGACGTTATGAATATATAGCAAACCTTATGTCTGCTAATAGAAAATACACCTCTTCTCCTGTCACGTGGAAGTCATGAAAAAAATGATCCACCTGAGTGACATGAGCCCCGAGATGACTAGAGCCCCAGTCGGTACCTTGACTGGCCTGTGAGAGACCCTGAAGCAGAAGATCCAGTTAAGCCATGGCCAGATTTCCTGACCTCTAGAAACTGTGAGATTACAAAAGTTGGGCTAAGCCACTAAGTTTTGCGTGTAATGTGTTACACAGCAATAGATAATGAATAAATAGAATTGTGATTCTTAATTGGATCTAGAGGAAGAAAACACAGACACAGAAGACATTACTGGGACAGGTAGAGAAATTTGAATTTGAACATGTAGTATCAAGAAATTTCTTTGATGTAATAACATTATCAGGGCTATGTAAGAAAATAACAGTTCTTAGAAGATATGTGTTAAAATATTTAGGGGTAAATGGCATGTTATCTGCAATTCACTTTCAAGTAGTCCAACAAACAGACAAAAACACAATAAAACATACACATAATCCAGCATATGGCGGGGTGTGTGTGTGTGTGTGTGTAAAGAGAGAGAGAGGTGACGAAATGCTAATAATTTGTAAATGTACTTGAAATGTATATGGATATTCATTGTATTAATCTATATAAATTGAATTATTATATAATTTTAAAATGTCATTGTATAAATTAAAATGATCAGCTCGTCTGTAGGTTTTTAATTCTTCAAACTAAAAGGTTACATTTTTGACATGAATATTGCTGGAATTCCCAGTACATAAATAGAGTTTCTAAAATGACTTCACGGGGCGGGGGTAGTGACTACTCCCAGAGCCCTGCCCCCTCAGCCCTCAGAACAGCCAGAGGACCCTCTGGAACAAGGCTCCATGAGGAACACAGTCAGAAAAGCACCAAAATAAATCAATTTAAAGGTCTTGTCCCATCCTGAGCAACTACAGTTTTATGCTTCTTGAGTCGCTGAAAAATCTGATCATGAGGTAATTGTTTTGCCTTTGTGTAAGTATCAGCTTCAGCCATTTGAAAGCCCACACCTTCCAGGAAAAGTTACTGGAGAGCTAATTAGGTGTTTTGAGTTGAAATAAAGCTCTCTTGCCACGGATTTTATTTCCTTTGGAGAGCACATAGGAATCACCTGAGAATCTTGTTAAAATGCAGATTCTCATTCATTAGGTCTGGAGTGGGGCTTAAGAGCTTGCATTTCTAATAAACTCCCAGGTAACGCAGGACTGGTCCAAGGGCCATATTTTGAGTTGCAAGGCCTTAGAGCAACTTCCCAACAGGCTGTAATTTTAAGTGAAGTTAAACTATGACTCAGTCATCCCAGTGCTAGTAATTTACCTGTGGATTCGCTTTCTCAACAAAGAAAAATGTGCATATAAAGAGGTTTGCTATAGCAAACTTATAATTGCAAAAAAAAAAAAAGGTTAAATTATGGTTTATAACGCAATACATACATGTTTTTAAAAACTGCAATATATACCTACACTGAGACCCAGTTCTAGGTATTTTCACAAAAGAAATGAAATAGGCTCACAAAAAGACCTATATAAGTATGTTCATAGCAGCTCTACTCCTAATTGCCAGAAACTGGTAGCAGTCTAGATGCCTATGAATAGGAAAATGGATAAACAAACTGTAGTTTATTCATACAATGTAATACTACTTAGTAATAAACAGGAACAAACTTCTGCTATCCTCAACAGCGTGGATGAATCTCAAAAACATCATACTGAGAGAAAGAAGATTTATACACAAGAGTACATACTTTCTGGGGTTGTGATAATTTTCGATGTCTTGATAGGGATTTGACTTACACAGGTGGATGCATTTATCAAAACTCACCAAGTGTTACACTTAAGATTTGTGAATTTCATTGTGTGTAAAATTTATCTCCAAAGAGGGAAAATATAAACAAATATTGAACTCTAGTTAATGAAATGCATAAGAAGTATTCAGGGGGAAGTATACCAGTATCTGCAACTTACTTTCAATACATCAAAAAATAAGACAGAATGAGAGATGGATAGAGGGATGGATATGTAATAATGCAGGCATAGTAAAACATTAATGGTGGAATCTAGGTAGTGGCTAAAATTTCTTTAACCTTTCTGCATGTTTAAATTTTTTTAATATTGAACCATTGGGAAAAGGGAGATACATGTATGTGTTGACATGGAAAGATCAGCAAGCGATATCATTATGTGGAGAAAAAAATTTACACAGATACACCCACATGGATGTATGCTAGATTTCTGGCCAGATACATGGAACTTAACTGCTGTTACATCTGAGGAATAGGAAAAGATGTTGGGAATAAAGAAAAGGAGACTTTCGCTTTCTAAGAGGGGAAAAAAAGGGAAGTTGAGAAATAGCAATACTGTCAAAAATAAAATTACACAAGCAGAGGAATGACCCAAAGCAGCCAAAAGTGAGCTCAACGTTGTATGTAATGATATGTGTGTTGGAACACAAAACAAGCATGTACGTCTGCTCTGGCCTTTACAACTCAAACAGAAACATTTAATGGTTCCCTTGATCTTATTGCTCTGTGCGATCAACTTTTATGATACTGAGAAGAATCTAATTTTTAAAATTAAAATCAGTATTCTAGTAGGTCCCTCATAATACTTCTGAAAGAGTGAAAATTCAGATACCTAAATACGTTAGGATGTGATTTGCAGCATTGCTTGTAACACAGAGCTTTGGGTTGTCTGCCCAGTCAATAGCTCCCTTCCCTGAGAAGGCTTCTCAGGGGTGTAATCCCAGGACCATATTTCTTTCGCTTGATCCCAAACCTCTAGCCATGGCTACCTGGACTAGGATGAACACCTGAACCCAAGATGATCCAATCAGATTCTCTCTCCCATGATTTCAGAATTAGATTAAAACCCGTTCATTAATTTTTGCTAGTGCTGAACCTGAGAGGAGAGGCAAGCTCAGGAACTATGTAGATGCTGTTTTCCACCATGTGCAATTGAGAGGCAAAGAAAGCTGGTCTGCCAAAAGACAGAACATGGGGCTTGTGCAGAGAGAAGTAAAGATGAAAGTCAGTGAAGCCCCCAGAGAGCAAGAAAGAATAGCTTACTGATTTCTATTCACACCCTTGCACTTCCGTTTCCAGTACCTTGTAAAGCAGGCTCATGGGTCATTGCCCCTGGGTTCCATGAGATAACCCTGAAGCTATCCATAAAATTTCTTTTCATCTTAAACCAGTATGAAGAATTTCTCTTGCAGCCTGAAGAGCCATAACTAAAACAATTATCACAGAAGAATGTGCAAAGTGCAATTCAGGAGGCCAGAGGAAATACCATCCAAGGCTCTGAGAATTCAGGAAACTTCGTACTACAGAGGAAGTCACCAGGGACCAGACTCCATGGGCCTTGCTGTTCTAAACCCCTCCCCCTTGAGGCCTCCTGTTCTGTGACTCCTCTCATCCATCTCTCCCAGCTGAAGGTCCAGAAGCAGAACTTGGTTGGGAGATGCTAAAGTCTTCAACAATTGCTCCTAAATTAACTTTCAATCTTGCTTTGCAAACACAGCCTCAAGATAATCTCCTAATCAACACTTACCAGTAAATTTTTACCCCTATTCCTTCCCACATAGTTTTCCATGATAGCAGAGATTCCAGGTCATTAAAAAGCAATCTCAAAGTATTATCCAGGAAACTTTTCTTTACATCTCATCTTCCCATATCGTACCAATGGAAAAATAACAAATGGCAGTAGGTTCAGACAAGTAGAGACCTCGAGTTTTGTGCAATAAGGTTCCTCATGCATTAAAAAAAACACATGCCAGTTTCTGCATGCATTGGTTTGCACATGCACGCATGAAAACTGAGAGCTGGCTGTCACTTGCTGGCTTTCCAGCTCCTGGTAGGGGTCACGGCTTTCTGTGCTTTCTAGTCCAGCACTCCTTCTATTCTAGAAATAATATCTCTCAGATGGATACAAACACCCACCAGAGCAGAGTTAACCTTCTCAGGGCTCCATATCTGGGTCATACTTGTCTAGGACAGAGGAGAGTGAGAAGAGGTAATCCAGTATTTTGATTTAAAATGAAGGAATTTCCACCCTCCTTCCATTTCAGCAACCTCTTATTATTATTAGTTATTATATTAGTTGCACACTAATAATAAGCAGTCAAGATAAGGAGATGGCAGTGTGTATTTGTTCATTCAACCAATATTTGAGTGTCTCCATGCCAGGCCATATCCTATGTGCTAAGCTCATGGAGCACATGGGAAGGTCAGAATAAATGTATGTCAGGAAGTAATGTGTTCTTTGAAGAAAAAGAACACAAGCTAAGAATACATTTTAGGTAGGTTGGTCAGGAAAGACCTCTGTGATAGGGCTCATTTGAGCAGAAGGCTGAAGAACATGAGGGAGCAGCTATCTCAGAAAAGAGCATTACAGAGAGAGGTAAACCATATGTGCAAGGGCCCTGAGGCATGACAATGCCAACAAAGTAGTCTCTAAGAAGAGATGATAATGTCACATAGAAAGTAAAAACAGGCCTTGATCTATGTAAGCAAGGTACCCTGTGAATGATGAAGAACTGCCTTGAGTCCTTAACGCTTCACTGATCTTCATAAATCCCCTTTGCTGTCTCTGTACCCCGTCATTTTTCATCACAGCGCCGAGGTAATTTATTATTAGGAACTAGTTAATGGTTATTTGGAAGTAAAATGTCCTTTTTTTTCTCATTTTACCCAACTCTATTTCATCTGCCAGGTCAAACATTAAATCTGTCACATAAGCACATTACTTACTGATTTGAGACATAAACAACCAGAGGCTGGCAAAAAATAATAAAATAAAGCAGCCTCGATGTCTTTTATTTGATTCAGACTATCAACAAAATTTAAAGTCTAAACTTGGGATGATCAAGATTAGCCAGTATATGTAACTCTCGAACTGTGGCTTTTGCAGAAGAACATCGATCAATGGAACAGAACTGAAAGTCCAAGTTATACCCCTGCCTCCCTCCTCCCCACACACACATAAAGAATTTCTTCCATGTTCAAAGGTAGCATTTAAAAGCAGTGGGACAATGGGGATTGTTCAATAAATGGTGATGGAACAACTGGCCAGACAATAGCGGAAAAATATAGACGTATCATCACAACTTACACCAAAATAGATTCCAGTGGATCCAAAGGTTAAAAAAAATTGTAAAAGTTGTCAAAGAAAACATTGCAATTTTAAAAATAATATTGGAGTGGGGAAAGCTAAGCAAGATATATAACCTAAAGGCCTCAAAGGAAAAGATTAATGTCTATGACTACATAAAAATTTTAAAACCATAAAACAGTAAAAAGACAAATATGATAGGAAAATGCAACATGATAGAAGAGGTAAATTGTTCAATTCATAAAATGTTCTTCTGACATCGGTTTGTCAGAAATAACTCCCGCTCCCCCAAAAGTGTAAATAACATGGATGGACCCTTGGGAAAAAAATGCAAATGGCTTTTAAACATATGTGTAAACACACATTCAAAATGAAAGAAATTTAATTTAAAACCACGAAATAACATTTTATTCATATTGACAAATACTAAAAAGTTTGAAAACAGTGTTGGTGAAGGTGTAAGAAGCAGGCTTTCCTATGCGATTGTTGGTGGAAGTGTAAATTGCTACAATCTTTTTGGAGGACAATTGGATACAACCATAACAATTTAAAAATTCACACGGCCTTTGATTTAGCAATTATACTTCAAGTAATTTATCCCAATAGATGTGTTCTCATACATGTGTGAAGAGGACTATCTAAGGCTGCAGTGTGATTTGTAATGATTTGTAAACATATGCAGTATGAAGAGTAAAAATTTGGAAACAAACATTCACTGATGAGGAAGGAGTTCAGTAAAGGACAGCACAGTCGTATAGTGTAATACTGTGCAGCCATTAAAAAGACTGAGTCTGACTTATATGAACTGATAAGAAAGGACTTCCAAGACATAATGGTAAATAATAAAAGCAGGACAGAGGTATTATAGATATTATATGTGCATGCCCACACACACAAGAAAAATATACTAGCAAGGACTAACCCTGGAAAATATCTATCATACCCAATGTGGCCTAAGTTCATTGGCTTTATTAGCCCATGATCATGTCGCCTGCCAAGTAAGGACTGACACCCGGATATGCCAGACTCCAAAGCTCACAGTTAACCATGATGCTATGTCATTTGAAGATGCTAAGGGACAAAAAGAGCAAGAAAACAAATGGCAAGACATTTCCTACTTGCCACTTCCCAAACAACCAGGTGTAAAAATGAACAGAGCCATAATAAAGGAAATAATGGAATTTTACAAAAGAAAGTCATATTCATCTTTAAATCCTTGAAGGGAAAAAGCCAACGCATTAGAAAAATGTTTAGTTCTGTCTCCCCTTCCCAGGGATAATCCAAAAAGACAACCAGAATTAGTCAACATTAAGAACTTTTTGTCACTTATATGAGTCTTAAGTGCCAAGCTTATCAGGCTGGAATTCTTACCTTCTAGCCATCCATGAGATCTGGTGTTTTCCTTACTGGCTTTAACTAAATTCCATCCAGTTTAAAAATTAAATAAATCCCCAGCTTGTTTGACAGCTTTGTGTGTCAAATAAACCTGCTTATCTACAGCCAGATATATAAACATCTTTCCAACACACTGCCGACTCATTGGGAAGGAGAGAGAATTCCCAGATGAGTTCTGAAATTTGCAGCCCTAGGGCCTGGCAAAACTACATTTGAGCCCTTGTGTTAAATTTTTCTATGCCAAAACCAATAATACTAGCTGCCCAGCCCTCAAGAATTCATTCCTTTTTTGAGAACAAATTCTAATACCCAGGGTTTGGCCAGAGCCAAAAAGCTCTGTGCCCCATGATCCTGTCACCCAGAGGAAGCAAGTTGAGGAGGGGAAACCAGGAGCCCCAGCTGGGCCAATCCAATTCTCTCTCTCAGAAATCTGAAGTTCAGAACAAAGTGACTGAGAGCCTGTTTTGTTACTGAGTCAGATAAATGGCAGTACCCTAGAGAGAAAGTCCATGAATTCCTGCTGTTGGAGCTCACCTGACATCGCCCCTCCTCAGGCTTCGACAGTGCTTCTTCAGTTCTGGGAGCCAGCTCAGTCCTTTTTCTTCAGGCCACCTGGAGTCAGTTTCTGTTGTTTTCAAGAACAAAACAATGTGAATGGTACACCTCTGCTTGTCACCTACCCAATACTCATTTCCCATTTCCTTTACTAACAGAACCCTGATTTCGTTGAGCATAACAATGTGTCCAATTAAATACTCAATCTCCCATCCTCCTTTGCAGCTAAAGGGAGTCATGTGACCCACTCCCAGCCAATGAAACAAGTGGAAGTCACTGGTGGAGCTTCCTGAGGACGTCATTAAAAGTGACTGCCAGGCCTTTCATCTTTTGCCCTTTGTTCTCACTCTCTTTCTTGGTGGGAATGCAGATGTGATGCCTGGAGGTGGACCTGCCATCTTGTGACCCTGAGGTTACAGCCACACATTAAGGATGGCAGAAGAGGAACTAAAGAAGGAGCCTGTGTTCTTAAAGACATCTTTGAACGGCTATACTAGCCCTACCTCATGATTTTTTATGTGAGAAAACTAAACCACCATTCAGTTAAGCAGTTTGGACAGGTTTCTGAAACAAACGGCCAAACACAATCCCAAGGGACACATCACCTGTCCTTTTGTGAAGTCTCCTTTATGAATTCAATTCAATGCAAGTATGAGGAGAGAATCTACTAGTACAAGTTGAGGCAGGAAAGGAAATAATTACAAATAAGGACAGGTCCACCCTCTTATGGGTAAAACACACAGATACATAATTTGCTGTAATAAAAGTGAGTGAGAAACAGAAGTGCAAACAATTGCTGTGGAAAAAGATGGGGGAAATGAAATCTGACTGAGAGACGAGGGAAAGTGTAACAGCAGAGGTGGTACCTGATCTTGGCCCTGAAGAACAAACAGAATTTTGATAGGCAAAGGGCCCACAGGCCAGGGACAGAGCACAAACAAGGGCTTGTAGGTGTGCTGGAGAATGTCCATTAAAGAGCTCCTCATCTGCTGTGATCATTCCAAACACTTACTAACAATGACAGTTGTCACTTACTGAATACTTACCCTATACCAGTTTTCTACATGCATTTTCTCAGTAAATCCTCACTACAAGCCACAAAAAAATAAGGTACTATTATTAGTATCCCTGTTTTATAGATGAAAAAATTCAAGCAATATGAAGTAAAGTCATTTCTCCAGGATAACAGAGCTAATAAGTAGCAGAGATGGGATTCTGGCATGAGCCAGTCTGGCTCCAGAGCCCAGCCTCTTCATTGTCTTTGCTCAAATGCTTAATAATATTCTTATGAAGGACATACTGAAAGACAGAAGTAGCTACTGGCACGTGGAATTAAGTGGAATCTAATTTGGCTAAGACGACTAACAAGTTTTTAAGAGCACTGTATTGTCAAGAGCCTAGATTAAAAGTAACTGCTTGTTCAAACTGCTTGTTTTAAGCTTATGCTTAAAACCACACTTGGGCTCCCAAACATCATTCATTGGTCAAGAAAGGAGCTGAGCCAGCTTCCAAGTAAGGTATATCATCCCTACATCCACAATATTTATGACCAAAGAGAATATGTAAACAGAAGAATATACCAAAAGGCAGATCCAGGAGCCAGGAAGGACCATTTACAATGGAAATACTCCAAGTGAGCAGAATGGAAACCTCATGAAGGAATATCCTCCAATAACAAGCTGAAAAGTCCTGAAAATGTGAGCCCAGAGGACTTTCGGAATTGCTCCACACCAGTGACTACTGTCTATCTCCCATTCTTCCCCATTCCAAATGGGAATGATTATTAAAATTATCCTGATACTGCCTCTTTCTTTGCTGTATATTGCAGACTTAGATGAAAAGGAATTTTCTTTTTTAAAAAAAGTCATCAAAACAGAATCAAGAAGAATCATAATCTTCTGTTTCCAGCAGTATGATGGATAGATTCTGAAACAACTCAAAACAACTAGATCCTGTATAAGGCATACTTTTAATTTCATTGCTGGACTCACAGGAAGCAAGAGTAATTCACAAAGACAAGGTAACACACATGTGTACCCACAAAACAAATTGAAATTCAACTAGAGCAGTAAGCACATAGGAGTGGTGTGGTTACACTGAAGGTGAATTGTTTTACAGAATCAGTGTTTCAACTGTAAGACTAGATCTTAAGCTGATACCAAGTTGGGGGTGGAGGTTAAATCTAAATTTCACAAAATAAGCCAGAGACTCTGAAATTAACTAAAGTGGCCCCAATATTGGTAGCACTCTGTTTCACAGCATAAGCAAAACAATTGCAAGTGCTCTCTGGAAGAAACCATCCTGAATTTAAAATCAACCTTATATGCTCTTAAAACCAAAGATTAGCCAAAATACAAGGAAATGAACCACCGTGAGGGAGAGTCAGCAGAAAAAACAATATCAGCCTTAGACTCTTCTTTTCCCCAAGGAACTCTTCTTTTCCCCAAGGACTTGAGACATTAGAATCAGACTGAGAATTTAAAATGACAGTGTATGAAATGATTTTAAAAATAAGAGATGGAATCAGAAGAATATAAAAAATGAAAATAGTTTTAAAAATGAACCAAGTAACTTAGAAATAACACTATTTTTATTATTATATATTATATTATGCAACATATTAATAGTTTATATTTATTATTAATGGGTGGAATAAGTAGAGATTAAACACACCTAATAAGAAAATTTATGGGTTGAAACATAGATCTGAAAAAATAACTCAGAATGAAGTACAAAAAGACACAAATGAAAATTCCCAAAATAGAGATTGCAGGATAATGTTTTTTTAAAAAAGCAAAAATCCTGAATAAAATATTAACACTGATTTTATCAACTAATCAACCATGCCTATATGAATGTAAGGCTTATTTAATTGAGTAACAGAGGGGAGAAAATGAACATATACAGAAAAAATTTTGACAAAAACCAACATTTATTTATGATAAAAACAATCAGCAAAGTAGGAATAGAAATTCCTTAATCTGATTAAAAAATACATCAAAAACTCCTAACAAATATTACACTTAGTAGTGACAGGATAGAGACACTTGCTTTAAAGTCGGGAGTAAAATTCATCACTGCTTTTATTCTATATTAAACTGGAAATTCTAGCTGGAAGACAAGACAAAAAATAACTTGAAAGGACCACTCTGTCCACTGAAAGGATCAAGAAGCAGACTTCCCGCTAGCAATGGGCACACCTAACACTCAGATACGGGTCTCTAACACTATTCTCCATTGAAAGAAACCAGGGCTCCTCAGAGAAATCACTGGTTCCATGATTCCAGGTTTTGGGCCAGGTTGGGACAAGATAAGCCTGAAATATCCAGGAATATGCCAGAAAGTAAGGAGGTGATCAAAAAATGATGAATGTCACAAAGACACAGGAGCCAGATTTGGGCACTAAAATAATCAAGGACAGTAATGAATTATAAACCATTGGGAGAAAATGTAGGGATTCATGAGTTCATTCTAATAAAAAGTAAATAGGTAAATAAAGTAGAATAGTTAAATTAAAATGCTAAGGGCTGATTGATGAATATGGAAGTTATGTTGGAGTTGGAAAATTAGCATTTTGCAACCATCTAAGTAAAGATTGGATCAGGAAAGAAGTATCAATGAATGTGAAATCTATAGGGGAATTTCGATGAAGAGCGGGATAGCTACATGGTCTTTATTATTAGTTGCAAGGAAGAAGCATAACTAATAGTACAGTGGAGAAATCAGACAGCACCTTAGCTGGGTGATCAAAATCAACATCACCGAGGAGGGACAGATAAACATCAGGTGCCACCAGATCTGATCCCCTCAGAAGGAGATATTGCTCATGTGGTGTCCTAGCCAAGAATATATAACCCAAGTGCAACGACAGGGAAACAGCAGGAAAACCTAAACTGAGAAACATTCTCTTAAAAATATGTAGAGAGGGGGAGAAAGAGGGGTGGAGAACGGTCTGAATGCAATGTGGTATCCTGGATTGGATCTTGGAACGGAAAAAAGGTATCAGTGGAAAAATGCGTAAATCTGAATAAAGTCTGTAGTTTAGATTTGTAAATCTAAAATTATTTTAAAATAAAATGTTTTGAGAAAAAACAAAAAAGGAGGAGGAGCTGTATTTTTCAAATAATGACAGTGTTATAAAAGACAAAGAAATGCTCCAGATTAAAGGAGGCTAAGGAGAGAGGACAACTAAATGCAATACCTGACCCTAGACCGTAACCTACACTGGTAGGATGAAATTGGTATAAAAGATATTGGGTCAATTGACAAAACTGGAATATGAACTGTCAAGTATGATATCAGTGTTAAGTTGATAACTGATGTTGATAACTGTACTTAGATTATGCAAGAGAATATCTTATTCTTCAGAAATACCCCTGAAGTATTTAAGGAGGTGGGGAGGAACACACAACTGACAAAGCAAACAAGGTAAGATGTCAATAATAGGTGAACCTGGGTAGGGGATATTGCCATGTAATTCTCATACTAACTACCCAGAGTTGGGTCAAATTTCACAGTCCTCCACAAGATTGCCTTCACTTCAGACACCAGCCATAAGCTCTGGGGTTCCCAGGCCACCCATACTTTGACCAACTGACTGTAAGTTCAAATGTTCCAACTCAGGTTCAATTATTTGCTAGCACTCAGGAAAGCACAAGACTTATGATTACAGTTTTATTAAAAAGGATACAGGGCCAGCCTGGTGACATAGCAGTTAAGTTCACACGCTCTGCTTTGGCAGCCCAGGGTTCACAAGTTCAGTTGCTGGGCTCGGACTGGTGCACCTCTTGTCAAGCCATGCTGTGGCGGCGTCCCATATAAAGTAGAGGAAGGTGGGCACGGATGTTAGTCCAGGGCCAGTCTTCCTCAGCAAAAAGAGGAGGATTGGCAATGGATGTTAGCTCATGGCTGGTCTTCCTCACACACACACACAAAAGGATACAAATCAGGACCAGCCAAATGAAGAGAGGCATAGGGCGAGGTCTGGGGGGGTACCAAATGTGAAGTTTCCATGTCCTCAGGACATGTCACCTTCCCAACATGTTGATTTGATTACCAATCAGGGACGTTCTCCTGAGCCTCAACGTCTAGAGTCTTATTGGGGTTTCATTACATATGCATAATTGTTTGAATCATTGGCCACATGATTGAACTCAGTCTCTAGCCTTCCTCTCCTCCCCATAAGTCAGGCTGATATCACCTGGCCCAAAGCCCCAACCATCTTATCACGTGGTTGGCCTTTGTGGCCTGGCCAGCCCCCACCCTGAACCATTGCTTTAGCATAAACTCGGGTATGGTCCAAGGAGCACACGATGAATAATAAACACAATACTATCACTCATGGAATGCCAAGGATTTAAATGTTACCTCCCAGGAAACAGAGACAAAGGCAAGTCAAATTCTTTTTTTTTTTATTCCAGCTTTATTGAGATATAATTGACATTAAACATGGTGTAAGTTTCAGGTGTACAATGTGATAATTTGATACATGTATTGCAAATGTTTACCACAACGAGATTAACACATCCTTCTCCTCACATGATTACTATTTTTTTGTTGTTCTTATGGTGAGAACATTTAATATTTATTATTGTAGCAACTTTCAAGTATACAATACAGTATTGTTAACTATAGTCATCATGCTGTACATTAGATTCCTAGGAATCTATTCATCTTATAAGTGAAGGTTTGTACCCTTTGACCAACATCTCCCCATTTCCCCCACCCCTCAGCCCCTGGTAATCATCAATCTACAATTGGTTTCTATCAGTTTGAGGTTTTTAGATTCCACACTAAGTGAGATCATGCAGTACATTCATGTGCCACATAACACTATCTCAGTCAACAATGGACTGCATATAAGATGTTGCTCCCATAAGATCAGTGCCATATAGGCTAGATGTGTGATAGACTATACCATCTGAGTTTGTGTAAAGTATGCTCTATGATGTTCACACAATGATAAAACCACCTAACAGTGCATTTCTCAGAACCTATCCCTGTCATTAAGCAATGAATCACTGTTTTTGTCTTTCTCTGTCTGACTTCTTTCACTTAGAATAATGCCCTTAAGGTCTGTATATGTTGTTACAAATGGCAGGATTTCCTTCTTTTTTATGGTTGAATAATATTATATATATATATATATACCACATTTTCTTTATCTACTCATCCATTGATGGACACTTAGGTTGTTTCTCATTTTCTTTCTCAGTATTGGCCTGTTCAGATTTTCTACTTCTTCATGATTCAATCTCAGTAGGTTGTTTCCTCCTAGGAATTTATCCATTTCTTCTTGGTTGTCCAATTGTTTGGCACATAATTGTTCACAGTGGTCTCTTATGATCCTCTGTATTTCCGTGGTATCAGGTGTAATGTCTTCTCTTTCACTTATAATTTTATTTATCTCTCTCTTTTTTTCCTGGTAAGTCTAGCTAAAGGTTTGTCAATTTTGCTTATCTCCTCAAAAACCAACCTTAGATTCATTGATCTTTCCTATCATTTTTCTATTGTCTATTTCTGATCTCATCTTTGTTATTTCCTTCTTTCTGCTAATTTTGGCTTTGTTTGATCTTTTTCTAGTTCCTTGAGGTGTAAAGTTAGCTTGTTTTTGTGAGATCTTTCTTTTTTTAGTGTAGGCATTTATCACTATAAACTTCCTTCTTAATGCTTTTGCTCATAAGTTTTGGTACATTATGTTTCCATTTTAATTTGTTTCAAGATATATTTGGATTTCCCTTTTGATTTCATCTTTGACCCATTGGTTGTTCAGGAATGTGTTGTTTACTTTCCACATATTTGTGAATTTTCCAGTTTTCCTTCTGTTATTGATTTCTAATTTCATATCATTGTGGTCAGAAAAGATACTTGGTATGATTTCAATCATTTTAAATTTGCTAAGACTTGTTTTGTAACCTAAAATATGATCTATCCTGGAGAATGTTCTATGTGAGCTTGAGAAGAATGTGTCTTCTGCTGTTGTTGGATGGAATATTCTGTATATGTCTGTTAGGTCCATTTGATCTAAAGTATGGTTCAAGTCTAATATTTTCTTAGTGATTATCTCTCTGGATGATCTATGCATTGTTGAAAGTGGGATATTGAAGTCCCCTACTATTATTGCATTGTTGCCTATTTCTCCCCTCAGATCTGTTAGTATTTGCTTAATATATTTAGATGCTCCAATTTGGGTGCATGTGTATTTACAATTGTTATATCCTTTTGATGAATTGACCCCTTCATCATTACATAATGACCTTTGTCTCTTGTTAAAGTTTCTGACTTAAAGTCTATTTTATCTGATAAAAGTACAGCCACCCTTGCTCTCTTTTGGTTTCCATTTGTGTGGAATATCTTTTCCATCCCTTCACTTTGAGCCTATGTGTGTCCTTGAGCTGATATGAGTCTTTTGTAGGCAGCATATGGTTGGGTCTTTTTTTTTAATCCATTGAGCCATTCTGTGCCTCCTGACTGGAAGATTTAATCCATTTACATTTAAAGTAATTATTGGTAGGTAAGCACTTACTGTTGCCATTCTGTTCATTGTTTCCTGGCTGTTTTGTATTTCCTTTGTTCCTTTCTTCCTCTTTTGCTCTCTTCCTTCATGAATTGATGATTTTTTTTGTAGTGGTATACTTTGATTCCCTTCTCTTTACCCTGGATATATTTACTACAGGTTCTTGTTTTGTGGTTACCTTGAGGCTTACTAGGAACATCTTATAGATATAACAGTCTATTTTAAGCTGATAATTTCAATCACAAACAAAATACTCTATCTTTTTACTCCCTTTCCCACATTTTGTTTTTGATGTCACAATTTACATCTTTTTATATTTTGTTTCCATTAACAAATTATTGTAGCTATAGCTATTTTTAATACTTTTGTCCTTTAACCTTTATACTAGAGTTAAGTGGTTAACACGACCATATTACAGTTTTAGAGTATTCTGAATCTGACTCTATGCTTATCTTCACCAGTGTATTGTATATTTTCATATGTTTTCTAGTTACTAATTAGTGTTCTTCTGTTTCAGCTTAAAAAATTTCTTTCAACATTTCTTATAAGGCAGTTCTAGCGGTGAAGAACTTCTTCAGTTTTTGTTTGGGAGAAATCTTGCCTTCATTTCTGAAGGACAACTTTGCAAGGTAAAGTATGCCTGATTGGCAGTTTTTTTTTCTTTTGTACTTTGAATATATCATCCCAATTCTGCAAGTTTTCTGCTGAGAAACCCCCTGATAGTCTTATCAGCCAAATTCTTTATTATACAACTATATATAAGTGTTTTTGTACTGGTTTTTTTTGCAACTTTTCCAAAAAATAAATTAAAATACATATATAAAGGGTGTAAAGACTGTCTATGAAGAGAGCAAAACTAACAAGAGTCACAGGGAATGTGTTTATATATAAAATCAAAAATATATAAGCAAAAATTATCAAAGCTAATAAGAGTTCAAAAGGTTTTGGGATCTAAGATCTACATACAGACATCAACTGTGTTTCTATATGTGAGCAACTGTTAAAAAGGTAATATTTTAAGGATCCCATTTATAACAGCAACAGATACATAAAGTATTTGGGACTCAAGTATGAAACTTCCACTAATAACTGAGAAGGAATAATTTATAAACATTAAAGACCTAAATAAATAGATATATAATATGAACATGATATAAAATATCTTACTATAAAGATATCAATTCTCCTCCAAATTATCCTAACAGGGTTGTTGTTAACATTTTCGTTGTGACTGTTGTTTTTTAAAAGTGCGTGCGTGCGTGCGTCTGTGTGTGTGTGTGTGTGTGTATAAACAGGCAAGCTGAATCTGAAATTTATATGAAAGAGCAAAGAACCAAGTATAACCAAGGCATTTCTTAGAAAGAATAAAGGGACTAGCCCTACCAGGTATCAGAACTTACAATTAAGCCATAGTAATTAACACAATGTGTAATTTGTTACAGGGATAGACAGAGCAAATGTTAGCAATTATTGTATCAAGTAGATGTTTTTGGCTGCAATCGTGGGAAAACTGTGACTCAAAAGGCTTAAACAATTTATTAGGAAATCCAAAAGTAGAGTTATTTTCAGGGTTGATTAATTTTGCAGTTTGATGGTGAGATCAAGGAACCAAGTTTGTTCTCTCTCTCTGTTCTGCCATCCTAAGTGTGGTGACTTTTTCCATCAGGCTGGCACTCTTCATAGCCACAAGATGGCTGCCAGAGTTCCAGGCCTCACATCAAGATATGGTAATGATGAGGCAGAAAGTGTAAATATCTTCTTAAGTTTCTTTCTCATAAATTAGGACACCTTTCTAGAAGGCCCAAAACAAGTTTCCCCTGTGTCTTCATGGCCAGTATTGCATCACTCACTCAATCCCCAAACCAAATTCACTCATTCCTAAATCAAATACTGGCAAGGGGATTAAGGTCAGCATAATTGTCTTAGACAAATCATTCTAGGTAGAATTAATGTTGGGGTGTCAATCATCAAAACAATAATGTTAATTCTGGTTGGTGAGGAAAAATTTTTGATTTTATTCCATAAACATTTTTCCCTTTTTCTCTCAATATTAAAAAACAACCTATCACCAACTGAAACTCAGATGTCCTACTTAAAGATCATCATATTCAGGGGCCGGCCCAGTGGCACAGCAGTTTAGTCCGCGCTTAGCAGCCCGAGGTCCGCCGGTTCGGATCCCGGGCGCCCGCCGACGCACTGCCTGTCAGCCATGCTGAGGCGGCGTCCCATATAAAGTAGAGGAGGATGGGCACAGATGTTAGCCCAGGGCCAGTCCTCCTCAGCAAAAAAGAGGAGGATTAGCTACGGATGTTAGCTCAGGGCTGGTCTTCCTCACACACACGCAAAAAAAGATCATCATATTCAACCCTCTCTGAATAGTTATAGAACCAGTTGAAAAACTAGTATTTGTTGAGTTTCTACTAAATGCCAGACATTGTGCTAAGTACACCATCACATTCAATCCTCACAACCCCTCTTTAAATCTCAGTAACTCTCACTCCATGAATGATAAAACTAAGCCTAGAAAAGGAAAGTGACTTGTGTAGAGTCACCTTTTGAATAAATGTTAGAACTGGGACCATACCCGGATCTTTGAACAAATACCCCATTCTTCAACCCAGATCCGTGTTCTCTACCCTTTACTGTTTCGGGGGGGAAAGAATTATAATTTGAGATATAGATTCACACACCAAGAAGAGTTGGCAAATATTTCCCTAGAATAATATGTCTTCTCCATAAACTACATAAGAAGAAGATGGTAAATTTCAGATTCTTAGGACCTGCTCTCCACCACCAGACAATGTGTTGGAGCAGAATGGTAGATTGCTTCATAGGAAACAACTCAATCTTGCAATGAACTTCCCAAGACAGAAGGTCTGTGTGTAAGGAAAACACTCCTGTATTTCTCCTTATCTCACACTACTTCCACACTCACAACAGTTCTGATGCCAAATATATGGGTTTTCCAAATATTGAGCAATTCTCTGCTCCACCAGCTGGGTGTCCTACAATTCAATTCAATGCTGACACTAACTGGAGTCAGCACAGGCCCCACAGGTCAAGGACTCAATCCCATGAGACTGCCCCCACTTCAGACACCAATAGAAAGTAGTAGGTCCCTAGGTTGCCCACAATTTCTGTCCAGCTTGGCTACAGATCAGAGGTTCCCATGACCCCCCACCTTAGATTCCATTATTTGCTAGAACAGCTCACAGAACTCTCAGAAACACTTAATTACATTTACCAGTTTATTATATAATAAAGAATATGATAAAGGATACATATCAACAGCCAGATGAAGAGACACATAGGGCGAGGTCCAGAAGTGTCCCAAGCGTAGGAGCTTCTGTCCCCATGGAATGGGGTGTACCACCACCCTCCTGGCATGTAGATGTGTTCATCAACTCAAAAGTTCCCCAAACCCCATACTACTGGGATTTTAGGGAGGCTTCCTCACATAGGCATGATCAATTATTAACTCCATTTCTAGCTTCTCACCTCTCTGGAGAATGAGGGGTAGGGCTGAAAATTCCAAGATTCTAGTTATGGGCTTGGTCTTTATGGTGACTATCCCCCATCTGTGAGCCCACCAAGAGTCATGAAAACAAAAGACACTTCTATCACCCAGGAAATTGCAAGGGATTTAGGGGCTCTGTGTCAGGAACCAAAGTCAAAGACCAAATATTAGAACAAAAGATGCTCCTGGTGCTCTCCTCACTTAGGAAATTACATGGATTTGGGGAGCTCTGTGGCAGGAATTGGGGTCAAAGACTAAATGTTGGAACAAAAGATTCTCCTAGCACCACTATTTACAAGAGTTTTTGGAACTCTGTGTCAGGAACCCAGGGCAGAGACCAATATATATATTTCTTAGTATTTCACAGTCTGGCATCTCCATTGTGCCCATGCAAATCAACTTTCATAAATACTGAGACACCTTGGCCTCCTTAAGGGGTGGGTACAGCCGAGTTTGTCAACAATCCAAGGTGACTTTGGGTCAGATGATTAATGGAAGAGCAGTAGCATCACAGGGAAAAACTTTGAGAAGAAAAAGATGAACCTGGCTGGTCAGACGGAGACTAAACAGCCCAGTGCTGAGGAAAATCACCGGGCCGGTGGGGCATACGTGATGAATAGGCCCCTCCGAGGCTGCCTGTGATTGAAGCCAGATTGTCAAAAACAGACAGTAAACCAGGAGAGAGAGCAAGAAGTTAGATGGTGCTGTCAACTTGCCAGGGGATATGCAGCAAAGAGCATTGGACTTGCATGAAGAGTAAGGAGAAAAAAGGGGGGAGGTGGTGGATGAGTTTTTTAAACAGCCTCCAAGGACACCTGTGAGAAAATCTGGGGCATCTGATGTCATAACAATGATGAGTTTGCAAAGAGGTAATCTCATTACCTTCCAGGAAATGAGGCTCTCTGCTGGCACCAGGTCTGCAAGCCAAGGGGAGCCAGCTAAGGGTCCCCACCTTCTAGCAAACCTCATAAAGTCAAACACAGGCTCTAGAAGACAAAAAGCTCCTAGAGCTGTCTCTTTAGCAGCTGAACAACAGTGGATGAGCCAGAATTGTCTGCCAGCCTACCCCTATTCCACCCCGGAAGGAAGGGATGCACTCGGGACTGTTAGGTAGGCTTGACTCTGCTCCGGAGCCATGACTGGTAACTCCTGAGAACCATGGTGCAGCTGCTTCATTAATTTCATCTTAAAATTTATTGTAGGACAAGCCTGCTAGTCCTCAGCAGACCAAGGAATCGAAAACCCCAGGGGAAAACTAGCGAGTCCACTATGTCCACGATGTGCTCTACAAAGTCGTAGGCATTCCGTAGAAATGTCTCAGGGACACAACGAGTGGGCAGTGGGGAGAGACAGCAGGCAGGGCCCCAAACAGCAGGCAAAGCTCCAAAGATTTCCTTCCACGAGTATCAATTTACAGCTAACATTTGTGAAGGACTCACAATACGCAGGCAGTGTATTGATCATGTCACATACATTCTCTCACTTAGTTCTCATAGCAACAGGAATGAGGTGATGCTATTAATAATCCTATTATACAGGCGAGGAAACTGAAGCACAGAAAGGTTAAGCAACTTGCCCAGGGTCACACAGCTAGTAATTGGCAGCAGTGGGATTTAAACCCAACTCTTCACCACTGTGTTATACTGGGGTCCTCTGTAAGATTTCCCGTGCTGAAAGGTTTTTCTCCCCATACACAGGAGAGGTTTTACCTAAGGTGCCTCAGAGGCAGCAACCTTAAGACTGACGGCCTGAGACATCAAAATCTCTGAAGGAAGCCCCTGAGTGGTGAGAGTCACAGCTGCTCTGCAGTTTACTCTGCCATCTGTTAAGATGAGGAGAATATTAAATATTGACCTCTTGTGGCTCAGGCACGCTTTGTGAGTTGTAAGGATTTAATGTCCGAAAATCACCTCCCACAGCTACATCGGGAACTTCACAGTAACCCCCCTGCGGAGAGGGCTCTTTTCTGCTTTCCCGCTCCCCGAGCGAAAGAGCGAGCAGGGGCCAATCTGAGGGCTCCATCCAGACAGCCAGGAAGGTCAGCATCAATAGAAGAAAAGGAGGAAGTAATGAAATGGGGAGAAACAGGCTATCGGTGGAGATGATGGGGAAAAGGCCAAATAAACATGGGAGGTGGACAAATGAACGCCATCTTTTGTACTAAAGAAGGAAACAGTTTGTCTCCTGAAGAATCCCTGTTTTTAGGAGACCGCGAAAGACAGCCCTGTTTTTCTACTTTGCCTGCAAGAAGACAAGCATAAATTTTATGCTCAATTTCAGTCTATTTCCTTAGCTTAGGTTTTTGACAACCAGCTTCTCCCTGACAATAAAATTGAAGACCATCCCAAATGAGGTAACTGTGCCTTGTTATCAGCTGGATTCATATTCTTTTGGGGAAGTGGGCAGAAGATAACTAATAAATTATTACACTAAGGATGGAAGAGAATACGCACTGGCCCAACCAGGTCCTTTCCCAACCAGGATTTTCTCAGAAACAAACCCCATTCCGGGAAACGAAGTCTGGGAAAAAAATTAATTGCTCTTTAAAAATTTTGTATTTGATTTATAAGTGTTTAAAATTTTTTAAGTTAATTTAAAATGTTTATAATACAGAAAGAATATAAAACAAACATGAAAATATTAGCATCTGGGTGGTAGGCACACAGCTCTTTTTCTGTGCATTTGAAATATATCATAATTTTGAAAATAAACCTAAACTGCTGAGAGAGAGGACCAGCTGGCATGAGAATTAGAGGCCCCTGGACAGCCTGGTTTTTGTGATAAAAACAGCTCATATTTTGAATCTGAAGTTGGGTGAGACTAAGGTAAGAATGAAACTCTTAATCTGTAGCCTTCTGATTGTTCAATCACTCAGAGATGATTATAGAGCTCCACTGTATACCTAGTACTTTTCCAGGCCTCCAGGAGATAAGGGTGAATGGAGCAAATATGGTCCTACCGTCCTTGAGCTTCCTAGTGGAAGGAACAAGAAGTAAATAAACACGAGTGAATAAATACACATCGTGTTAAGTTCTCTGAAAAAAAGCAAATAGTGTTGAGATAGAAGGCAATGGTGAGGGGGCTTTGCCCAATTTAGACAGGGTGATTACAGATGGCCTCTACGAGGAAGTTCTGTTTAGCTGAACTAAAGGAAGAGAAAGAAGGGAAGAACAGTCCATGGTGAGGTCACTGGATATGTACTTGCCCTGAAGCAGGACAGAGCTTTGTAAGTCCCAAGAGCAGAAGATGGCCACATTGGCTGCTATACATGTTGAAGAGGGAAAGGAGCTGAGATGAGGTTCAAGAAATAGTGAGGGGCCAGACCAGGCATGACTTTGGACACACAGGAAGGAGCTGGCCCTTTATCCAAAACAAACATGGCACCCCCTATACATTTTAGTTGCAAGGAAGCAACATGTTCTCAATATACCTTGAAAAAGATCACTCTGGATGCTGTGTGAAGAATTGGCTCTGAGGTTGGTACAAGTGGAAGCAGGGAGCTAAGTAAGAACAGGGATCAGTTAACTGTAACCTGCAAGCCAAATCCAGTGCACTGCCTGTTTTTGTAAATAAAGTTTTATTGCAACACCGTATGCTCATTTGTTTACTATTGTCTGTGGCTGCTCTCACACTACAACAGCAGAGTTCAGTGGTTCAGACAGAGACTGTGTGGCTCACAAACCCAAAAATATTTACTATCTGGCCCTTTACAGGAAAAATGCTCTGGCTCCTGAGTTAGAAGGCTGTAGCAGTAGCCAGAGAATTATATGATGGTGGCTAATCAGCATTCCTCCAACAAGAATTATTGAACATCTACTGTGTGCCTAGGAGAAAGACAAGATCCTGGAAATATAAATACTATGAACGACCTGATGTCCTCCTCTTTGATAATTCTCCATCCCATCAGATCCACCCGCTCACTAACCTTACAAAATCCTACTCTTTCAATTCCTCAGCCATTCCCTTCTAAATCCTCAGGTTTGATTCAAGTCCTGCTCTCTCCATAAAGTTTTTCCTGACTTACAACTTACTCTATCTTTTTTAACTCCAGCCGTAAGTATCTCTTATGTTATATATTTTGGCCTGGATTATACTGTATATTTATGGTTTGGGAAGACTGAAACATTTTTCCCCATGCTTATGAAAATGTGAAATATCCCCACCTTGTCCCCTAACCTCTGAGGTACCAATCAAGCCTCTCAGCCAATGAGAGGACCCTAGTTGCAAGGTGACAGCTGTTGGTTCAGGGATAGAACATGACCCTAACAGAATCTTTCCTTCAGGGCATCTGCTGGAACTAGTAAGAATGATTGTCTCTTGTCTTTGCTGTGATGGTACTAGAAGGCTCTAAATCTGGGACTGCCAACACCCTTGCCAAATGTGCTCATTCAGAGACACATACAGCCCACCATTAGTAAGGGGAGAGGCAATGGAGAGAGAAGCAAACTGAGAGCTGGGAGTCCTGATGGCCTCCCCTGAGCCTTGCCTCTCACAATACCTCTCATCCTTCCTAATTACACAAGCCAAATAAACCCTTACTGTTTAAGCTGATGGACTTTCTGCCATTTACAACAGGAATTCTGACTAATAGGCTACATCAACTGGGCCACTATCTCTGCCAAAAGAAGACCAAATCAAGGTCATTTGGTATCTCTACAACCCTCAGCCTGGTGCCAGGGGAATTCAAACTGCTGGTGCACTAGGCGCTGGCTGGTGGGTGGGCACATAGGCCCTCTACGCTTTGATCTTGGCTGTTAGAGTTTCACATATAATCAGACTTTTCTAAGAAGAAACCTAAGGAAGGCCTGGTACCAAAACAAGATACTCTACCTTCTGTCACCTCTGGGGTTGGCTTGGCCACTAACTTGCTGTGTGATCTCAGGTAAGTCCTTGAAACCCTCAAGTTCCCCACCTGTATAATGAGGAAATCAACCTTTCTGAACAACCTTCCCCATTCTCTGGTTCCTGAGCTTAGGTCTGTCCAATTCCTCCAGGAAAATGAGCATTTTTAGCCCATCACTTTGGGACCAAGGTGACTGTTTTCACAGAGTGTTATTTGATTTTGTTCTGGAAAATGCAATCTCTGAGCCACATGCAGAAGGAGGAGCCTGCTATTTACATTGGGCTTCTCGTTCCGCCCTGACTTGGGCAGCCTCCACACACCAGGAGGGACCGGCTAAGGGGAATGAGGGCACTTTGTTTTTAACTGTGGTTACGTGTGTCTCATGAAATATCTCAAGTGCTTCTTGAAAAACACAACAAGGAAGTATGAAAAGAAGATTTACAAATGTGTAGAGGCCAGCATGACCTATGAGGAATTCCAAAGCTGGCTAAAAATGTTATTTTCTTCTTTCCTATAAAAGCACCTATTTAAAAAAATAAAAACAGATTAAGAAGTTCTCTGGCAACGGTTTCTTGTTTCTGACCCTTAGCCCTATTTCTCATGAGCTCTATTATTCACCATCCAGGCTACAATACAGGTCAAGATCATTACGGTGTTTCTTAGTTGGGGCACTGTTAGCTTTTTAAATGAGATTTTTCTTTGTGCTTCAATGTCCTCTGTATTGCAAGACGTTTAGCATGCCAGCTAAATGACAGTGTACACTCCCCCATCGTTGTGACAGTCAAAAAATATCCCAGTGCATTTTGAATAATCTCCTATTTAATACATCCTACCAAACTCTCATTTTACAAATGGGTTAACTGAGGCCCAGAGATGTGACATGATTTCCCAAGATCACACAAGTAAGATAGGGCTAAGAGATGGATCTGAATCCACATATTTTGACATCCAATCCTAGTCATCTTTATACTACCTTAGCCATCTCTGATAGCTGTGGGTTTCAATTCTATAGCTGATGCTATTATAAAACTCAGAACCAAATTATTAATGTTAACACCAATACCAACAATTACCTCCCAATTATACTTTGCTTGCACTTGAAATATTCTTGCACTGTAGCTCAGCAAGTTTTTTCAAATTCATGAAAGTCTTCATCACCCTAAGTAGCTCAGCATACTTGCATTTGTTAGTGAACAAGGAGTAGCCTATCACAATCCAAAAGCAGCATTCTAATTCCTGTCCATTGGCTCCCAAGGAGCAGAGAGATGAGTTGGTGGGAGTACACCCAGAAGGCAGAGATCAAAGATATTCAGCAACTCAGAAAGCTACTTTGTCCATAAAATCCTAGCCTTTCTGACATTTGGAGCACTGTTTGGTCAACATTTATGTCTTCTCATGAGTTGCTCCTATTGGGTGACTCTACAAGTGGTCTGCAATACTGAGACAGGGGGCAGGTCTAAGTTTTTAGCAATAATAAGGTATTGTGGTGAAATCTGCTCATCCCTTGCCTGTTACAGCTCCCCAAATCCCGTCCCATTACTAAATTCTGGAGGAGGAGATAAACAGGGAGGAAAAGAAAGATGCCACATTAACTAGAGTTACTGGTATTTGCACTGCACCGTCCTGCTACAGTAGAGTCACTGGCAGCCAGGACGGAAAAATCTGCCTGCACATCATTTGTCTCGGACTCCTCCTCACGCACACCTGATCCATCAATATTGTACAAAGGTGAAAAAGGACAGAGCCTTCAGGACTCTGTGTTCTCATGGTATTTTCAGTGCAATTCATGAGCCTCTTTTAATGCATTTGCCTCCTCCGAGATGTGCTTCAGACAAGCCCACATGATCAATGACCAAGTGATGCCCAGTCACTTTTTCAGAGTTTTGGTAGACCAACAGGTCCGGAGTTGCATTTTAATAGCAACACTCTCTTATGATCCAGGGTCTTTGTCCTGCACAAGAATTTTAAAGACAGAGAAAATAGATTGATTCAAAAGGTTAACACAATGTGAAAAGAATAAAACCAAGGTCCCAAGTTTAGATACTTTTTAGCCAAAAGCATGTAAAGTAGTAAATATAATTTCACAGGGATGCCAATGTATAGCTAATAACCATGAAAGGAAAAATGGAAAAAGTAAATATATGCACATCCTAAAGAAAAACGTGCTAATGGGAAAGAGTTCTCTTTTTCATATTTTTAGCAGTGTTATTAGGAACTCATTAGGAGTCAATTACCATTTAATTTCTCTAAAATACCCAATTATGATTTTGCTGTCCAGGGACATAATTTTTCTAAATGTTCCTTCATATGACATGGGCCACTTAAAACAAAACTGAAAGTTTACCCTTTTTCCCCAACAAAAGAGAGTCAGTTTTGAGCTACATGTTCTAAAAGCCCATTTTTTATTTCTGACACTAATCTTCCAGGGGAACCAGAGAAACTAGCCTGAGTCCTGTAAAAATGCTGGTGGCTAAGCACAAGGATGCCCTCTTAATCTCCCCTCCTTTTGTAAAGCTGAGAGCTACTCAAAGTGTTTTCCAAATCCATCCTTCAACAAACATTTGTTGCAAACAAGAAAAAGACATACAGAAATTTACTGTTAGCAAGGAGAGTGAAAAAACAACCATTCATGACAGAGAGGATAAAAAAGTCCCTAAAAAATGCAATTATCTGGCATGCCTTAAAGCTAGTCATAACTATTTTAAATTACTTTGCATATAAATATCAGTTATCCCAATGGGAAAATGTAAAACCCAAAGAGAAATGTCTAGAAACGATTGAGTTATAAATCTGGTATTATAGTTGGTAAAGTTATGCAGGAAAGAAATGCTTAACTCCCTTCCCCACACCCCCAACTCGCTTTCAGTTCTTTCCTGTGAAGCATACTGGCAAAGTAAAACTTTCTGGTGGTGAAAACAAATACCTTGAAAGTGAATCAAAATAACTGCATCAGACAAAAATCAATAAGACTGATCTTCAACTCAATTCTTTCCCCTTGGAGGATGAAGAGTTCTCATGACAAGATATTTGTAAATATGCTATTGGTATATATTTGGTTTGCTTGAACATGAAGTCACCTCTCAGTCAGTGTGCTATTTCATTCTTCTCCTCCCAAGGCCTCACCTCCATCCTCAAGAGGTAGTAATTAGAAAATTACCAGGGAGAAGGTTGTTGTCTCGCTGCAAATTGCAGACGGTAAAGGAGTAGATGATCTTATTTTGGAAAGCTCACCAGAATGTGGACAGAAGAGTTTTCAAAGCTTAAGTGAATAAACTTCCATCAGTGTAGCTCTAATATTCTTTGACTAATAAAAGAGAATCCCAAGCCTTCTGCCCCAAAGAATCAAAATCCTCAAGCAATAGAAAATCCTTTTTGTAGTCCTTTGAGATCAACGTTAGTGTGTTAAGAGGCCCAGGCAAATCACGCCTTGTGCCTTAGGACACCAAGAAAAATGTTTTAATACAAGAGGGACCATTGTTTAATAAATATCAAAGGCAGAGAAGAAGACATTTTAGAAGAGCAGTCCTCAGAAAAGTTGCAGATGAAAAAGGCAAGAAACTAACAAAGACTCTCTCCTTAACCAAACTTTGGTCAGGCTCCTCTAAGCCCTTTTTGACTAGGCCTCATCCTTGGGCCTGGTTTTCAAGAGCAGGAATCTTGCTAAGTCAGTTTATCAAGAATCCCCTACTCTTTGAGGATAGCTGATATCTGATCACCCTCGATATCTGATCAAATTCCTCACCCTCTCCACCCCCCAGGTGATGTCTGATCACTCTGGGCCTGCCTTCAGCAAGAATCCTGTTAAATTGATTTAGCCAGAAATCTCCCTTTCCCCTGATGCTTCCTATCAGTAATTTCCCATCCACTGACCCCTACCCTGCCCCTTGGATATAAATCCCCCCTTGTCCGTGGTATATTCTGAATTGAGCCCAGTTCTATGCTGAGGTATCTACTTCCCTATTGCAACAGCTCCTGAGTAAATCTTTTTCTGCTTTAGCTGCTGTCCAGCTATTGTTTGCTTTAACAATATCACAAAAGTGCAACAAACAAGAAAAAGTGTCTATGGAAGGGCATTTCTTGGGTGGACTGCATATGTGAGCACCTCCTGTCTTTTCTTTTTGTTTTAAAGCATTAGCTCAAAAATTCTTTCTCTTCTAACTTTCTGTCTTCCACAGAAGTGTGTAATGGCTACAGGCATTCAGGGTTTCCTATGGCTCCCAAGCACCACGCCTTAAAGGTGGCTTTTCTTTAGAGACGGAACCACATTGCAAAAAAATATGATCATCCTTGGAAATATTTTTAACAACAAATTCCAAAAGAGATATTTGTGATTTGAGGATGGGTCACGGGAAAATGAAAATGTTAATGACATAGGAAATGCAATTAACCCAGAAAATGCCAATCCCCTTACATTATGGTTTTTAAAGATGTAGAACTTGTTTTTGAAATTTTTCGTCTTATAGGATGAAAAGCAGTGAAGTAAGCAAGAAAGGCAGTGAGAAGGATCTGGATTCTAGCCTCTATTCTGACCATTTTGGCAGAGAAGAGGGTACTCATGGTAAATGGTTAGAGCTATACCTGCACAGGGAGGTGGGGGATAGGGTTGACGTACAGCTCACATAACCCATTAAATGCCCAGCCAAGGATGGTGATGGCATCTTCTGGGCTAGGTGAGCCATCAAAGGTTTTGAAGAAAGTGAGGGCTTTGATTGGAGTTGTGATTTACAGAGTTCCCTGGAAGCGTTGGTCCTTGATGAATTGATGGGGGAAAAACACCATAGGCAGAGAAATCAGTGTGATACTACAGACAGGAGATAATGAGGGCCTGAAGTGGACAAGGCAGTAGGGATGTGAGATGATGAATACGAGAAAGGCCAGGAAGGAGAGGCAAGACTATAAGATGCTCTGTTTGGAACATGCTGGCTCTCATGAACGGTATTTGGAACAGAGCTGTTTGGAACAGCAGGACATGAGGGCAAAAATGAGGAACAGGCTGTCGGAAATACAGAACCAGAGAATCAGAATCAACTGAAAATTCACTGAGTCCCTGCCGGGTTCCAGATCCCTTTAACTATAGATGAGGTGTTGAAACAGAGCAAATTCCTCTACACAGCTAAACATAAACAACCTGACGCAAAAACAAACCAAAAAGCATTGCTCTCTCAGGAGCAGCCCTGCTCACTCAGCCAGGCCTGGACATGGCTTCACATAAGCCTCAGGCTCCCTTACTTAGCAAACTCCTTCCCCTTGTACTCGCTTCTGATGAATAAATGGAAAGCAATGGGATATACTGGAGTATATGAGGAAGCTATCTGGTTTAAAACTAATTTGGTCTGACTTTGTTTTTCCACAAAGGCCTGACATGGCCTGTTGAGCATGCATTGTACATCCGCTTTAAACATTTACAGTGTCCCAAAGACAAGAATGTTGCCTTGTTATATGGGGGGATATAGCTTCCCCCATATCAGCATTTCTTTAGGGAAAAACATCTCTTCCTAGAAACAGGATTAATTAATGACCTGCTGAGTTCACCTGGTGACCACTGACCTGCTGTACCAGCAAAGCAATCCCATGACTATTGTAAAAGGGACATTCCTGTCATATGTGATGTATGCTTTTTGTTCTAAGATGGTATATAACCACTCTTTACACCCCACTTCTTTGGTGTGCTTTCTTCCTTGGGGAAGGAAGCCCTGGCTATAGTCCTCAGACCTGGCTCATAATAAACTCACCCCAATTTTGATTTATAGATTGATTATGGATTATTTGCATTGACACTTCCTCAGCAACAGTGCCTGGCCAGTTGCTAGGTTAGTTCTATAACCTATGGCCTCTCCCTAGGTGAAGGTATTGTTTGCTCATGAATGCTGAGGCTAAAGCAAGGCTTGGGGTCTCCCTAACCCCAAGAGATATTTGTATTCCGCTGCTCCCTCTCCAAGAACTTGAATACTGGTTGTTCATTCCTCTGCCTCAACAATAGCCTTCTTGGTTCCCCCCATCTTCACAACTCCCAATTTGGGAGAAACATCTTCCTCTCAGTAAGGATTTCTGGAAGACTCCAGTAGACTCCAAAGTTCAAGTATGACTAGCTTTCACTCATGCTGTTATTTCCTCTAGCTTCAGGGAATCATGAGCTCCCTTCCTTTCTCCCACTCTGCTTCATAAAACTGAAAGTTAAAGATTCGGGGAAACATCCTCAATGCTCACTAATATGCAGTTGGTTAATAAATTATGGATTCTCCATGCAGTCGAGCACCATTCAACATTTAAAAGTCAACAAAGCCTATCTATGTATGCTGATATGGAACAATTTCTACAGTCAGTTACATGAAGAAGGAAAATGCGAAACAGTTAGTGAGCATTACTACTATGTGAGCCAGGAAAGGGGCTCCAGATGCTTGTATTTGTATCAAATAGCTCTGGTTGAACATTGTTTTTAAATTATAAGCCATCAATCTCAGAATGCAGTGCCTACAGGTTTGCCCCAGTCATGCATGAGTCGGGGGAAACAAAACTTACAATGAAATTATTCCAGTCACTACTTGACTTCTTCCATCTTATGGAAATTGGTAAAAACTCGTTTTCTGCTAATGTCTTGTTACCAGGATACCATTTTTCCAATTACTCACAAAGAGCAAAGATTATTAACCCTGTGATTTTATTCCAGTGGGACTGTTCAAAATCGCACTTCCTGCCATCCACAGAGGTTAAATAATGAATTATGAATGGCACAATGACAATGAAATTCTTAGAATGAACTTCTATAAGCTCCAAATAGGTTTTCTTGGTAGAGTGGAGAGGGGCAAGGAGAGGGAAGGCGAGTATTAATAGCATGAGGGTCTGATGTACTCAATTTGATTTTATAGAGCAATGAGGACACCCTCAAAGCCTCTATCTGAAAATTTACCCTAATTCCATTCAATAAACATTGTCAAGCCACGGTGTCTGGGAGATTTTAGAATTAAATGCAGTGGGAACCAACTGCAGTGGTGTCTGCTGCCAAATTACCTTACCTGGAGCCCCTTCAGAATTTCAACCAAAATGAGATTTGTTACCAAACTCTGACCTGGTCTATTCTCTTCACGCAGAAAGGAAATCAGACTGGAAATAGCTGCCCCACCTCATTCTCCCTACAATGAGTTCATGGGGGGATGGCTGAGGCCCTGACCCAGGTGGGTCAACCAGGTGCAGGTCTTTGAGGGGCAGAAGGTGGTGCAGCCAGTGCTAGGAGTGGCTGAAGGCTGAGCCGGGGCTCTGCTTGCAGCCCCCTACACCAGTAAGTCATGTAAAAACTGTAGCAGCACCTGGGGGCATGTCAGAAATGCAGAATCAAGGGCCCCACCCCAGACCTACAGAATCTGCGTTTTAACAAGATCCCCAGATGATTCATATGCACATCCAATTTGAGTAGCACTGATGCTGAGTAGCACTTTGCTTAGAATACAAAGAACCAGGAAACAGGAATCCCTCCCTTTTCAGCCTAGCCTTGAAAAATGTCCAAAACTTATTCTTTTCTCAAATCTTGGCATGACACTGATGCTTTGGGAAGATACTCCTGCGGAGAAGCACGGCATCCCCAGTTCACCTTGTGCCCAGGGTGTGTTCCAGGTTTAATCACTATCTCCATCTGATGTCATGCAAATTCTGTGCCCTTTCCAGATCTCACTTTCCCCACATGTAACGCGAAGACTTTAGAATGTGGAGGATCAAAATTTGCCGCTGCAAAATAAGTCTCTTTGGCTTGATTATTTTTAAGAACAAAAGACTCAGAAAGAAACTTTGACCTTCCCACTAACTAAAAGAATTTAAGGTAGAAGGCCTGTCCCAGGAAGGAGCTAATACCATAACATAACTATAGTGTAATATGAACTAGGTGTGGTAGACAGGGACGAACCTAGCAAGGTTCATCTAATCAAAGTCTTCCTCATGTTCCATTGTTTTTGCAAAGTATGGCAAACATTTATTTACCAAACATTTGCTTTTCCATCTCCATGTGAATTGCCTTCCTCGCCTTTGAGGTCCCAAACCACTACCCCCAACATCCTCCTTTGTCTTGAGCTAAAGATGGTATTTAAGGTGGTGGCTTCCACCATTTTGGCGTGTTACTCAGTTTTCCTGGGTTTCTCCCATGTCTACATGTTATTAAACTTTGTGTGATTTTTCTCCCATTATTCTGCCTCATGTCAATTTAAATTAGACGAGCCGGAAGAACCTAGAGGATAGAGGAATAGTTCTTCCTTCCCTACAGTTTTATTCCATCTTCTAAGCCCCTTCCTGGGCAGTGACAGTCTACATTTCTACCAATGAGAAAAACAACATCTGCTATGAGGTCTCCAGATCACAGGCAAAAATGCCCTTCAGTTTCTCCCCCTCATTGACCCCTGGATTAGACAAGGCCCTCTTGCCAGAGCTTCTTTTGATCTTTTTGGCTTTCTTGGTTGTGCTTCACAGCCCATCACTCTGAAGACCTCACATTTACCTTGAGGCCAGCTGATCTGCATTTTCTGGACTTTCCTTCAGGGAGTCCTCTTAGAAACTCTAAGAACACAGATATGTGGAAGTCTTAGCTTTGGTCGGGATATCAGGCTCCTTCTCGAAAAGACGGATAACACACATACACACACACACAGTCCACAAAGATGAATAGTTTAACTTTGGTATTTGTCATGTAGTGATAACCATCTTAGTCTTCCACAACCCACAGTGGCTGTAAGCACAGCTGATTCCTCTTAACATAAAAACCCAAGGTAAACCATCTCCTTAAAGGTCAAGTACCCCAAATTACATTTAAATATCCCCTTTACAATACCCTGACACATTATGTTTCAGCCTGTTTGAATATCCCCATTGTTAGGAAAACCAATTACCTCCATGGCAGCCCATGCCATTCCACCTGCTTCTAGAAGTTTCCCTCAGTTTGTCTCACCATGCCACCCAGACTAGGTAGTGGGACCTTTGTGCTCCTGATACCAAACCTCTTAATCTCAAATTCATAAGCCAATCACTGAGACATGGTGCTTGGAGATGGAGAACAGTTTCTTTGAATAGGCCAAAGCAAGAAAGCAGGAGGATAGTTTCTCTCAAATTGGCCTTAACAAGAGAAGAAAGCAGGGGTTTTTATAGAGCTAAAGGGCTCAACAGGAGGAGTTTCAGAGAAAGAAGGGGGCAATCCTGTTTCTTTCACTCCAGATAAGCTCTTGGGCAATCCAACTCCTGGAGTCAATGGCAGCCAGGGACCGGTTATGTAGTGATCATAACTTCCTTGAACGCATTCTTTTCCTTCTGCAAAACAAGGTCATAAATCCTTATGACCCTTGAGTCATCCCTCAGGTTAAACAACAAAACAGCAAATTGACATGATTAACTTCTTTTCATCTATGTCTCTGTTTGGGAACAAGGTCAAAAGGTAATAATGTTCTCTTTTTATCTTTTTTTTTTTTGAGTTTTTTTCTTTTTTGCAATTATTTTATTGAGGTCATATTGGTTAATAACATTGTGTAATTTCTGGTGTACATTATTATATATCAGTTTCTGTATAGACTACATCGTGCTCATGACCAATAGTCTAGTTTTTATCCATCAGCATACATATGTGCCCCTTTACCCTTTTCACCCACCCCCCACCCCCTTCCCCTCTGGTAACCAGTAATCTGTTCTCTTTATCCATGTGTTTGTTTATCTTCCACATATGAGTGAAACCATATGGTGTTTATCTCTGTCTGGCACATTTTGCTTAACATAATACCTTCAAGATCCATCCATGTTGTTGCAAATGGGACAATTTTGTCTTTTTTATGGCTGAGCAGTATTCCATTGGATATATATACCACATCTTTATCCATTCATCAGTCAAAGGGCACTTGGGCTGCTTCCACATCTTGGCTATTGTGAATAATGCTGCAATGAACATAGGGGTGCATTAATCTCTTTGTATTCTTCATTTCATGTTCTTTCATAAATACCCAGTAGTGGGATAGCTGGATCACATGGTATTTCTATTTTTAAGTTTTTGAGAAAGCTCCATACTGTTTTCCATGGTGGCTGCACCAGTTTGCATTCCCACCAGCAGTGTATGAGTGTTCCCTTTTCTCCACATCCTCTCCAACATTTGTTATTTTTGTCTTGGTAATTACAGCCATTCTGACAGGTGTAGGGTGATATCTCATTGTAGTTTTGATTTGCATTTCACTAGTAATTAGTGATGTTGAACATCTTTTCATGTGCCTGTTGGCCATCTGTATATCTTCTTTGGAAAAAATGTCTGTTCATATCCTCTGCCCATTTTTTGATTGGGTTGTTTTTTGTTGTTGAGTTGGATTAATTCTTTATATATTTTGGAAATTAACCCATTGTCAGATATATGATTTGCAAATATTTTCTCCCAGTTGGTAGGTTGTCTTTTTGTTTTGTTCATATTTTCGTTTGCCTTGCAGAAGCATTTTAGTCTGATGTAGTCTCAATTGTTTATTTTTTCTTTTGTTTCCCTTGCCTGAGTAGACATGGTATTCAAAAAGTAGCTGCTAAGACTGATGTCAAAGAGTATACTACCTGTACCATCTTTTTAGGAGTTTCATGATTTCGGGTCTTACATTCAAGTCTTCAATCCATTTTGAGTTAATTTGTGTGTGTGGTGAAAGATAATGATCTACTTTCATTCTTTTGCATGTGGTTATCCAGTTTTCCCAACATCATTTATTGAGGAGACTTTCCTTTCTCCATTGTATGTTCTTGGCTCCTATTACCTGTTCATAGATGTGTAGATTTATTTCTGCGCTTTCAATTCTGTTCCACTCATCTGTGTGTCTGTTTTTCTGCCAGTACCAAGCTGTTTTGATTACATAGCTTTGTAGTATATTTGGAAGTCCGTGATTGTGATGCCTCCAGCTTTCTTCTTTTTTCTGAGGATTGCTTTCACTATTTAAGGTCTTTTGTTGTCCTATGTAAATTTTAGGATTCTTTGTTCTATTTCCATGAAGAATGTCATTAGGATTCTGATTGGGATTGCATTGAATCCATAGATTGCTTTAGGTAACATACACATTTTAACTATGTTTATGCTTCCAATCCATGAACATGGAATATCTTTCCATTTGTTTATGTCTTCTTCAATTTCTGTCAATAATGTCTTACAGTCTGTCACCTCGGTTAAATTTATTCCTAGATATTTTATTATTTTTGTTGCAATTGTAAATGGGATTGTATTTTTGACTTGTCTTTCTGCTAGGTCATTATTAGTGTATAGAAATGCAACTGATTTTTATAAGCTGATTTTGTATCCTGCAACCTTGCTATAATTGTTGATTATTTCTCATAGTTTACCAATGGATCCTTTAGGGTTTTCTATATGGAATCATGTCATATGCAAACAGTGAGAATTTCAATTCTTCCTTTTCAATTTCTTTTTCTTCACTAATTGCTGGCCAAAACCTCCAGTACTATGTTGAGTAGGAATGGTGAGAGTGGGCACCCTTCTCTTGTTCCTGTTCTCAGAGGGATGGCTTTCAGTTTTTCACCATTAAGTCTGAGGTTGGCTGTGGGTTTGTCATATATGGCCTTTATTATTTGGAGGTACTTTCCTTCTATACCAATTTTATTGAGAGTTTTTATCATAAATGGATGTTGGATCTCATCAAATGCTTTCTCTGCATCTATTGAGATGATCATGTGGTTTTTATTTGTCATTTTGTTAATGTGGTGTATCATGTTGATTGATTTGCAGATGTTGAACCATCCCTACATCCCTGGTATAAATCCCACTTGATCATACTGTATGATCCTTTTAATGTATTGCTGTATTCAGTTTGCCAATATTTTGTAGAGGATTTTTGCATCTATGTTCATCAGCAATATTGGCCTGTGATTTTCCTTCTTTGTGTTGTCCTTGTCTTGTTTTGGTATCAGGGTAATGTTGGCCTCATAGAATGAATTAGGAAGCATTCTGTCTTTTTCAATTTTTTGGAATATTTTGAGAAAGATAGGTGTTAAATATTCTTTGAGTGTTTGGTAGAATTCTTCAGAGAAGCTATCTGATCCTGGACTTTTGTTTTTGTGAGGTTTTTTATTGCTGTTTCAATCTCTTTACTTGTGATTGGTCTATCAGATTCTCTATTTCTTCTTGATTCAGTTTTGGGAAGTTGTATGCATCTAAGAATTTATCCATTCTTCTAGGTTATCCAATTTGTTGACATACAGTTTTTCATGGTATTCTCTTATAATCCTTTTCTGTGGTATCCTTTGTAATTTCTCCTCTTTCATTTTTAATTTTATATATTTGAGCCTTCTCTCTTTTTTCCTGCGTGGGTCTGGCTAAGGGTTTGTCAATTTTGTTTATCTTCTCAAAGAACCATCTCTTAGTTTCATTGATCCTTTCTACTGTTTTTTGTTTGTTTGTTTAGTTTCTATTTCATTTACTTCAGCTCTATTTTTTATTATTTCTGTCCTTCTTCTGACTTAGGGCTTTGTTTGTTCCTCCTTTTCTAGTCCGGATAGGTGTAGTTTAAGATTACTTAATTTGAGATGTCTCTTATTTGTTGAAGTGGGCAAATATTGCTATGAATTTACCTCTTAGAACTGCTTTTGTGGTATCCCATAAGAGTTGGTATGTTGTATTTCCGTTTTCATTTGTCTCCAGCTAGTTTTTGATTTCTCCTTTGGTTTCTTCATTGATTCTATGGTTGTTTGGTAGCGTGTTGTTTAGTCTCCACATATTTGTGGCTTTCCCAGCTCTTTTCTTGTAGTCAATTTCTAGTTTCATAATGCTGTGGTCAGAAAAGATGCTTGATATGATTTCAATCCTCTTAAATTTATTGAGCCTTGCCTTGTTTCAACATATGGTCTATCTTTGAGAATGTTCTATGTGTACTTGAGAAGAATGTGTATTCTGCTATTTTTCAATGGAATATTGTATATATATCTATTAAGTCCATCTGGTCCAGTGTTTCATTTAAGGCCATTGTTTCCTTGTAGATTCTCTGTCTAGATGACCTATCCATTGATGTAAGTGGAGTGTTGAGGTTCCCCACTATTATTGTGTTACTGTGAATTTTTCCCTTTAGAACTGTTATTAGTTGCTTTATATACTTTGATACTCTTGTTTTAGGTGTGTATAGATTTGTAAATGTTATTTCCTCTTAGTGGCGTGTCCCTTTTATCATTATATACTGCCCCTCTTTGTCTCTCATTGTCTTTTTTATCTTGAAGTCTGCTTTGTCTGATATAAGTATGGCAACACCTGCTTTATTTTGTTTGCCATTTGCTTGGAGTTTTGTCTTCCATCCCTTCACTCTGAGCCTGTGTTTGTCTTTAGAGCTGAGATGTGTTTACTGGAGGCAGCATATTGTTGGCTCTTGGTCTTTGATCCATCCAGCCACTCTGGGTCTTTTGATTGGTGAATTTGATCTATTTACACTTAAAGTGATTATTGATATATGACGGCTTAATACTGCCATTTTATCTCTTGGTTTCTTGTTGTTCTATATTTCCCTTGTTTCTCTTCCCTTGTATTTCTAACTGCCATTTCAGTTTGGTGGTTTTCTGTGATGGTTTCCTCTTTATTTATGATTTGTGGCTCTGCTCTGATTTTTTGTTTAGTGATTACTATGAGGTTTGTGTAAAATATCTCATAGATGAGATAATCCATTTTCTGATAGCCTCTTATCTCCATTAGCTGAAGCAGGTTCCATCCCTTTCCTCTTCCCATTCTGAGTTATTGTTGTCACAAATTATTGTGTCTTGTGTGGTGAATTTGTGAATTTGTGAATTTGTAAATTGAATGTCTATACTTGTTTTTGTTGCTCTCCTTCCCCTTATGTTTTATGTTATAATTAAGTGTTTGCTAACCTATTCTGATAGAGAGCTGCAATTTTCTGATTTTGTCTGTCTATTTATTTCCTTGCTCAAAGCTTTGTAAACTTTTGCTTTTTTGTTTCAGGTAGGAGGGCTTACTTCATTGTTTCTTGTAGGGGAGGTCTAGTGGCAATGAACTCCCTCAGCTTTTGTATGTCTGGGAAAGCTTTTATTTCTCCACCATATCTGAAGGATAGTTTTGCCAGGTAGAGTATTCTTTTTGTGTGTGTGTGTGAGGAAGACTGGCCCTGAGCTAACACCCATGCCAATCCTCCTCTATTTTGTATGTGGGATGCCACCACAGCATGACTTGATGAATGGTGGGCAGGTCTGCACCCAGGATCTGAACCTGAGAACCCTGGGCCACCCAAGAGGAGGAACTTAACCACTATGCCACTGGGCCAGCCCCTGGATAGAGTATTCTTGGCTGAAAGATTTTGTCTTTCAGTATTTTGAATATATAATTCCATTCTCTCTTAGTCTGTAAGGTTTCTGCTGAGAAATCCAGTGAAAGCCTGATTGGGATTCCTTTGTAAGTTATTTTCTTCTGCCTTGTTGCCCTTAATATTTTTACTTTGTCATTGACTTGCCAGTTTTAATGGTATATGCCTTGGAGAAGGTCTTTTTGCATTGATGTAACTAGGAGTTCTCTTGTCTTCATGTACTTGTAAGTCCAGTTTCTTCCCCAGGTTTGAGAAGTTCTCAGCTATTATTTCTTTGGACAAGCTCTCTGCTCCTTTTCCCCCCTCTTCTCCCTCTGGAATACTTATAAACTTTATGTTACTTTTCCTAATTGAGTTGGATATTTCTCAAAGAATTTCTCCACTTTTAAAAATCTTAGTTCTCTCTCCTCCTCTATCTGTAGCATTTCTTTATTTCTGTCCTCTAACTCACTAATTCTGTTCTCCATAATGTCAGCTCTGTTTTTATGGTTTCTTGATTAATTTTTGTCTCATTAATTGTGTTCTTCATATTCAGATTTTCTGGGGATTTTTTAGAGTGTCAATCTCTTTGGTGAAGTATTTCTTCTGCTCATTATATTCCTGAGATCATTGAATTGTCTTTCTGAGTTTTCTTGTAAGTCATTGAGTTTCTTTACGACAACTATTTTTAATTCTGTCATTTAGATTGTAAATTTCTGTGACTTCAGGATTGGTTTCTGGAGACTTGTCATTTTCCTTCTAATCTGAAATGTCACTTTAGTTCTTCATAGTGTTTGATGAATTAATCATTTATAAGTGTCTTTGTGGTAGTATCGGGTCACAGATTCCACCTGCCACCGCTGGGGGAGTGGAGCAGGAGCTGTGTTTTCTGATCCTGCCCTGTCTGCTGGAAGTTGTGTGGATAGGGCTACTCTGTGTTTGTTTTGGCTGGCTGCAGCTGCTCTGCAGGTTGGGCTCATGTGGGCCTCTGCACTGGGCAGTGTGGATCCAGCACTGTAGGTAGGGCTCTGTGATCAGCAGGGGACTAGCTGAGCTGCTGCAAACTAGGTGGGAGGGCCACCTCATGAGGGCTGAGCTGCCACTCAGTGAGTCCCATGGGCTGCTATGCTCTATGAGCAGAGTGCTGCTTGAGAGGACAGGGCACCTTCTCATTTGCACTGTGCTAGGGGGTGGGGTGCCCACACAGGGGCTGAGATGCCACTCAGTGGATCCTGAGGGCTGCTGTGCTCTGTGGGCAGGGTGCCTTCTGAGTGAGTGGGGCACCTTCTTGCCTACACTGTGCTCAGTGGATGGGTGCCTTTGTGGGAGCTGAGCCGCCACCACTTGGTGTAGAATGTTCCCACTGGCAGGGCCACTGCAGCATGGTGGGCACTCCTGCAGGCTGGGCTGCAACTCTGAAAGTGTTTGCACAGGCCAGGCTGTCCCTACCTCCTCTTACAGTTGTACCAGCCACTGCATGAGGGTCCATAACCTGGCGTGCTGCTGCTGGGGAGCAGGATGAGTACACTTACTCAGTTCCACTGCCTCCCTGGGATCCAGACCTTCCACCTTCAGATGTGTAGCTGTGTGTTTCTCTCAGAAGTCCTGTTGTGCTGTGTGGGGAATCCTCTGCTGGTTAATAAATGTCCATTTAGTTGTAGCTTAAAATGGAAAGACTAAGGAAAAAATTCACTCTGCCATAATGCTGACATCACTCGGTAATCACGTTCTCATTGAATATTTTCAGTAACCCTCAGGTACCCTTCATTCCCATACTTCTGGAGAGGCTTGTGTTGCAAAGTTAAGAGCAGAGATGGTACTTGGAACATTCTTGACTTTTCTTTTCCAGGTCTTGTACTCCTTGGCAAACTTGAGGTTGGCAGCAGAGAGAGGGGACTGCCTTTGAAGCAGAAAGGTTGAAGCAAGAGAAAAAAAGATGAGTTGCCCCAAGAATGGGAAGAAGATGAAAGTAATCCACAAATTAATGGATACCTCTGACAGTGTAGTGTTTAAGAGATGTGGCTGATCTTGGAGAGGAAAATGGCTGCCTGGAGGGACTTAGTGGGCTGGATTCTAGTTATTGGGGATTCCACCTAGGTCAATAAATATTCCTGGGCCCAAGTTTGGCACAAAAGCAACTAAGACATTTGTCTTCAAGAGACCCCATCCTCCCCACCTCAGGCCTAGCAATGGAGATTTCAATGGCAGCCATGATGGAATGAAAATGAAGGATTTCTTTCCCCCATTTTCTGGCCACAACTCATGTCTTCAAAATTTGGATGTGTCAATCAATTATGAGGTGGACTTTGGTACACTTAAAACAAACAGAAGTTTATTCAGGGTTTGTTAGGACTGTAGCCCAGGAAGCACAGATACTTGTATCACTTGAATTGTGTTCTGGCCATTGAAGGGAGAAGGAAAGTTTTACAATCATGGCTAACTAAGGCAAAGAATAAAAAAAGGGAAAGAATGTCTTTTAAAAAATTCCAGGCACAAGATGATCATCAGGGTAAGAGTCGGCTGAAACAATCCAGTAAACTTAGGAATGTGGAAGATGACTCTGACAGGAATGGAGTCTCTGTCCCAGTAATCTTATCTTCCTTGAGAAGACTTGTAGATGCATTTCAGACATTTAGTGAGTTCAAGAGTGCATCCTGAAGGAGGAATTTGTGTCTCTCCTCTTCATGTCTGCCCGGCTCCATTTTAGTGCCCTAACGTGACAGCCATTTTTTTTCAGTTCCACAGATGTGACATCTGGGAAGGAGAGAGGAGCCTCCAAAAATGACTGAAGGTCACTTTCCTTACAGTCCACCAGGTTGTAGGTCTAGAGTCAGATTTAGAGAAAATGAGGTACTTTGATTTTTTTACATTTAGATTTATTGTTTAAATTTTATTTCCATTATAACTGCATAAACTGCATTGTGAAGGGACTCAAATGAAAGATTTCTTGCTTTAGTTAAAGTTCTATCTAATCTAGAGATAATACTTTGATGTCTCTTGGTGATGAAAGTAATTATAGCCTAATATAAAGTAATGGACCCTTTATCATGTCATTTTATCTCTCTGTGTCTTACTTTCCTTCTCTGATAAATAGAGATAATGATGCCATGACTTCACAAAGATTACCGGTAGAATTCTAGATTCCCATACAGATGGCCATATTAAATTTTCAATAGTCATAAGATTTGTAGAAATTGTTTAGGATATGGGTTAAAAGCTTAGACTCTAGAGTCCAAATATCCTGGCTCTGTGGGAGTCTCTAGCTCTGGGCAAGCTAGTTACCCTCCCAACACTTCAGTCTCTTCATCTATAAAGTGGGGATAATAACTGTGGCAAGTTGGTAGGGTTTTGTGAGAATTAAATAATATAATCCATGTAATGTTCCTATCATAGTGCTTGCTACAATGATAAGTGCTAATTAATTATTATATATTGAGGAAATTGAGGTGAAAACATTTTATAGAATTAAACACATCATATAAATGCAAGTCATTGTTATTAAGTACTTGGTATTTCAGTTGATTTGAAAAGAAATTTTCCCATTTTTAAAAATAAATTAAACATCTGGGCCTAAAACTATATAATTATAACAACAAAAAGAGAGAAAATGTTTATATCCACAGATGGGGACTATTACTTATTTGGGCCTAAAAATAACCCAACATTGTGATATAACACAGATCTAGTTGCCATGCATATTCATGGGATGATTAAATGATAGTGAGTTAAAATACAGTATTCAAAACTTCTTTTGTGCATATATGTCTGAATATGAACATCTTTAAAATTCAACAGTTTTCCTTCATCTGCCGGGTAAATGATACAGGGTCTAATCAATAATTCATCCTGGCAAAGAAACTCATTACTCAGCCAAGGCTATGACGAAAATCCTGTCAGGAAGCCTTGTTTTGGCTAAACAAGACAACTTAATTTAATGCAAACTGAATAATCCAACTCTCTATAAATCATTCATTCCAGGATTAAACATTATGGATTTCTCCATTAAATATGCATTCCAGACCTGGACATGTATTAACTTCTTTAGTGCTTGGCCCTGAGTGATGGCCAACCCAGTATTCTTGGAGTCTCTTTGAAGCTACCAAATCCACTGGGCAGAACAAAAGCAAAATAAAGGAGAGTTTTGGAGAAGCCAAGAATTTAGAGTTGGAAGTCCTCAAAGCCAGCCTTTCACATAATCTGGGCATCCTTTTCTGTGTGAATCCTACTGTGAATGAGGAATTTATTATCCATTTTAGTGAAAACTCTTTTCATTTCAAGTGGCAGAAAACCCAACTCAAACTAGCTTAAGCAAAATGGAAATTTATTTTCTCATATCATGGAGCATGAACAGCCTAAGATCAGAATTTCAGTCTTGGCATGATCAAGATTCAACCGATGTCACCAGCATTTGTTTTTTATTCCAATATCTGAGCTCTACTTACTCTCAAATAGACTCCCTTTGTGGTAGCACCATGGGAGCTGCAGCCTCCCATTCTCTTCTTTAGGACCAGCAGGAAAAGATCAGCATCTTGGATAACTCAAACAAAAGTCTTAGAATTGTGTCTTTGGGGCTCTAATTGACCAAACTTAGGCCTTGTGCCCATCTCTGACCCACTCATTATTATGGGGAGTGGGGTAGGGCTATGCAGTGTCAGGTTCCCCAGGCTCAGTTTACATGCCATGGTTGGATGGGGATGAGTCAATTGCAAGATAACTATAAATAATGAAAGGACAGAGGAGAGGTATCAAAGAAATCAGTCCTAATGGAAAAGCAGAACAAATAAATGCTGGGTGACCTGAAGCCTATTCTCCACAATATTCACCACTGATGATTATTCTAAGTTATTCCAGTAAAGCATTCTTTTGGTTAGATAGAAATTGATTTTGGGAATTTCCATTCCCAGTCCTAAATTTGCCTTCTGGAAACACCTAGAACAAGATTACTTCTTCTTCCCAATGGCAGTCCTTCAATTGTTTGTAGACAGATATCAAATCTCCCTCGGTCTACTCTCCTCCAAGTCAAACAAATCAACATACCAGGAAGTAGTCTTTTGAGATCAGAAATAAATCAATACATGCTATTAAGTAGACACTAGAATCTCACTGTAGAACTAAATATAATTTTTTGTTCCATTCATCTTTGTTTCAAATAAAGTGATTTTATTAATAAATTTGATAATGATTAGTATTGGCAAGACTATTAGGGAAATAAACATTTTCAAGGACAATCAGTTCTGGTAATGTTGATTAGGTAATTTAGACCAACCATGCCACTGAAGACAACAAAACCTGAGCAAAATATTTTAAAATATCCTTTCAAATATCAAAGAGATAACAAAAGAATGAAAAATCACTAGGCTTAAAAATAAAGTATATGCTAAACAAGAGAGCTAAGTCTGGAACTCAAAGTTGTTTTTGCTTGGAAGCATTTTCCAATCTGGAAGGAATAGCTGCACAACTGAACTGTGGTTTTGGCTACCTCACGAAGTTAGAGGAAAAGTGTCAAGGTCCAGAATTCACCAAAGTAAGGGACTTTAATAAATGACTCCCCACTATAAGCTAGGACTAAAAGAGCTATACCCTCAGGATGAGGGTGAACCAGTAGTAACCCTGTCTTCACATGGGCTTGCCACCTGGCTTCAAGTCACTGAAGTAATCCATGGGATTTGAAGCACTGAACTTGAATTATGGTGGTCCTAGACTGGTGGCACATAAAAGTACCTGGCAGGAGCAAATGCAAGTTCTTTCTGGAGAACAGCACATTATGCTGGGACTCAGATTATTCCTACAAATAATTTTCAAATGCAATGACCTTCATACAGTCAAAATAGCCAAGCACACAAGAAATTAAGACACCATAAGTAAGAACCTACAGAGACAAAGGACAACAGAAACAGAGCCAAAATGAACTCAAATAGTGGACTATCAGACAAGCATCCTTACTATTTTCAAAGAAATAAAGCTAAGCTTGAGTTTCAAGTCCATTCAATGGGAGAAAGAATAGTCTCTTCAACAGATGGTGCTGGGACAACTAGATTTCCACATACAAAAAAATGAAGTTGGACTCCCTACCTCACACCGTATACAAAAATAAGATCAAAATGAATCAATGACCTAAATATAAGACCAAACTAAAATGCTCTTAGAAGAAAACATAGAGGTGTATTTTCATGACCTTGGATTTGGAAATGGATTCTTAGATATGACACTAAAATCACAAACAATGACAACAAAAAATAGACAAAATGGACTTTATCAAAATAAAGAACTTTTGTGCAAAGGACATTATCAAGAAAATGAAAAGACAACCTACAGAATGGGAGATAATATTGTCAAATCATACATCTGATAAGAAATTAATATCCAGAATATATAAAGAACTCCCATAACTCAACAACAAAAAGACAACCCAATTTAAAAATGGCTAAATGGCTTGAGTAGACATTTCGCTAAAAAAGATATACAAACAACCAATAAGCATATGAAAAGATGCTCAACATCGCCAGTCATTAGTGAAATGCAAATCAAAACCAGGAGATACCACTTCATACCTACTAGGATGGCTATAAGTTTTTTTAAAAAAAAGGAAAATAAACAAGTGTTCATGAGGATGTAGAAAAATTGGAACCCTCATATATTTCTCGTGAGAATGTAAGATGGTTCAGTCACTGTGGAAAACAGCATGGTGGTTCCTTAAAAAGCTACACATAGAATTACAATATGACCCAGCAATTCCACTCTTAGGCATACACCCAAAAAAATTGAAACCAGGGACTTGAACAGATACTTGTACACCAATGTTTACTGTAACATTATTCACACTAGCCAAAAGGTGGAAACAACCCGTGTCCATCAACAGATGAATGGATAAACAAAACTTGGCATATACATACGATAGAATGTTATTCATCCATAAAAAGGAATGAAGTTCTGATACATGCAACAACATGGATGAACCTTGAAAACATTACACTATGTGAAATAAGCCATATGTAAAAGGACAAATGTTGTATAATTCCACTTATATGAAATATCTAGAATAGGAAAATTCATAAAGACAGAAAATAGAATGGTGGTTGCCAGGGGCTGAAGGAAGGGGAATGGGAAGTTATTGCTTAATGGTTACAGGATTTCTATTTGGGATGATGAAAAAGTTTTGAAATAGATAATGGTGATGGTTATACAACAGTGTGAATGTAATTAATACCACTGAATTGTATACTTAAAATGGTTAAAATGGCAAATTTTGTGATATATATAATGTGTTTATATATATATATATATGCACACACACATATATACATATATGTACATATATATACACATATATATATATTACCACACACACACACACAAAAGTAAGAATCCAGATAGAAACCAGAGCACTTTTCTTATATTCTTCATCATTTGGCAGGAGTGGAAAACCCCCACAATGAACCAAGATATATAAGATGGATTTAAAATTGAAATAAAAAATAACCCAGCATATATATTAGGGGCAATAAACATTCAATGCATTGTCTACACTCCACATTCCTGGTGTTTTTAAATCATGATTCATGTTCAAAATGGTGCCCTTGCCATCTTCCAAGATTCTCCATCATATTGAAAGTCCAAAGGGGTTGCTGGTACCAAAGGAATAAATGAGAGGCAGGAGAGGACAGCAAATGACAACCGTAATAGGTGTACAGAAGCCACAGGAGTGCCACCATCACCTTGGAAGAATTTAGGATGGAATGCAGAATTAAGCCAGAGCCAAACCTCAGGCAGGCAGGGATGTTCAAAAAAATTAGCTGTGGACTGGGAGCAATAGCTGAGGGTAAAAACCAGAGATGAGGCAGGACATGCCCTGGGGTTGACCATGGTGGATCAAGAAAGAACAAAATCAGAGCAAAGCCAGAGCCGAGCACAGGGTCCAAAGACAAACAAACATAAAGCACAGTCAGAGTCCAGAAAAGGATGGCAGGACAGAGTGGAGGAATTGGGATAGCTAATATGAGCACTGTTTGAGCCAGACTCTCAGAGTGTGCTCCCTGCTCAGAAGCTGCCCCCTGCTTCAGAACTGCATCAGGCGAGATGATAAAAAATGCAAGCAGTAGAGCCCAATTCCAGATTCACCGAATCGGCATCTCTGGGGGTTGGACCCAGATGTATGCATTTTACCATGTTCCCAGATGATCCCTTGGCTCTCTAAAGTATGAGAACTGCAGATCAGGACATCTATACGCAGCGTCTGAGATAGACCCACACGTTAAATGTTCCAGTTCTCCAAGTGCACTGGATGTATCCTTACTGGGGGACTATGCAGGTCCTGCCGGCAAGTTTCAATAAGCACAGATTTATAACTCTAAACTTGCTGGGGTTGGAGAATGAACTCACAACAACAGAGCCTACTAGCCATGGGGCACCTACCCTGTGCTACACACTGTGCCAACTGATTTACTGGCATTGCTACATTTAATGCTTACTTATGAGGGTCCCATTATTCTTCCCAATTTATAGATGATGAAGCTGAGACTAAGAGAAGACAAGCAACTTGTCCTGGACCATCTGGCCAGGCAAGAGCAGCTTCGGGTTCTGGGCAAGTTTGACTCCAAAACCTGTCTCTTTCCATACGCCAATGTGTTGCAAAAATTTTCAACAATAGTTTTAAAAAGGCGGGGGTGGGGCAGGGACTGGGGAAGGTTATAGCGTTAACTGATAGTGAGTCTTTTTTCACCACAGCATATACAGGGCATTATAGTGAAGCAAGACTCTGCCGTCTTTTCTAATCATCTTGGTCCCGAGCCAGAAGGTATTGTCAGGTTGTGTAATCTTGTTCAGGCCTTTTTTTCGTCTCAGTGAAGAAGGGTCTGAGATTAAGTTTGGGAAGAGATGGAAAACCAAAGCTCAGAGGAACAGATTAAAATGAAGCAGAGGCATCCTGAATCAGGAGAAAAAAATGATAGGACTTTGTTGATGGAGCTGCGGAAGGGAGATAAGACAGAACCACATCTCAGAGGGAGGAGAGAAGGGGAAGGAAAGAAACAGAGCAGAGGGAACAGAGATAACTGGGGTAGAGAATAGAGATAAGAGGCAGTGAAGAGCAAGGCCAGGGAGGAGGATGGCAGGACCAGGCTTCTTGGTTGGAGATGGGGCCAGGCCACTTCCTTTCTCTCTCTGTTTTTTTAAGTTTCTCAGGGTGTATTTAAATCGGGGAGGAGGCCAAATTTGTAGAAGATTTTAAATGCTAGATCCTGATTATTTAATCTCTGTGCCTGAATATATGGCCTCATTTGGAGGTAAATCTAAACTTGAATCTCTTCAAGAACGTGAGACCCAGGCCCAGAGACCCTTCTGGCTTCATGCCCTTCACATGCCACTACCCATTTCCTGGTTGGTGGTACCCAGACAGACCATGGAGGGAGAACACCTAATCTTACTAAGGCGATTAGGGGAAAACCTACAACTCCCAGCTGAATAGTCCTTTCCACCTTACAGAGGAGTACTTTTATGATAGGTCACTAGGGTACTTTCTATACCCGGAGGGGCCACAGCACAGGGTTAAGCCCTGGGCTTTGGAGATGCTCCAGACTTTGAATCCCAGCTCAACTGTGGACCATCCACTTCATGCATCTGAGCTTCCATTTCCTCAACTGTCAAACAGGGATAAAACTGGCAACTCCCTCATAGAGAGATTGTTGCAATTCACTAAAATAATGCGTTCGAAGTGCTTAGGGTAGTGCCTGGCGTACAGTAAGTGCTTAAATCATATTAGTGATGACCACTAGTCCTGTTATTAAGTCCAAGCACAAAGCCAGGTATACATGGTAGGCACCCCATAAAGATGGTATTTATCCATCGGACTGAGGAGGAATCAGGACACTTGATTCTAGTCTGAACTATGATGTAACCCAGATGGTCACTTTGCCTCTCTGTGCTTCCATTTTTCTCCTCTATAAAACGGAGATATGCCCTTCCTCTGACACAGAGTACTGGGTGTTTGAAAATGTTTAGAAATGTATGAAACGGCAAGAAACAGAGAAGTGTTTTTTTCCATTACTCTGTCATTGCACTTTTACCAAGCTGACTGCTCTCTGCCAAGCTTGTAAAATTTCACTGTAGCTAAGAATTTTTGCTATAATTTGCCTTCACCCCCCAGGGCTGAATGTTTCTGCCTCGTTCCTCCATTGACTCCTAACACTGGCATCAAAGGTACAGTTCCAGAGCTTCAAGAAGGAGTGTACGCAGAATTTCGAAACGTTTATCTTTTTTTATCCCTTCATTCTCTTCGCTTCTCAGGTACATAAGAAATGATCCAAATACTTGGAATTATGAAACACATAATAAAGATGGAAATGGCTTTGTAGACTGTAAGCTGCCTGGGAACAGGGATGGGTCTGTCTTGTTCATCACCATATCCCAGCACCCAGTGGGCCCTTTGGCACATAGGAGATGCCTGAAAAGCTTTCACTGGAGAGTGAATGTGGCAGAAATCAAGGTTGTCTACTCAACAGCCATCCCCAGTTTCTCCCACGCTGACTGATTCTAAGTTTTGGCTGAACAGCAATGTGCACAACCTGAAAGCTGAGTAATGATTGGTACAGATTACTCCTAAAAATCTCATTCCCCTTTGCCAAAGCCTGGGCATGAGACCCAGTGAAATATATGGCCAATGAAATAGATGGGGAAGTCTTCTGGTAACTTCTATGAAAGATTTCCCTTTTTGATACAGGATAAGAGTCATAGTAGGGAAAAAGTGCGATTTCCCATCCAACTCATTCGTTCCTGCTTGGGATGCTTTTGTGTGAGGACATATTAGAGCTGTGGCAGCCATCTTGAAACCATGAGGGAAGAACCAAGAAAGTCACAGAGACACTAATACCTCATCTTAGTGAAGCTGCTGAGCCTACCCAGAAACAGCCTAAGTCCAGATTTCCAGTTAAGTGAAATAATTAAAACTCTTTAATTAAGTCTCTACTTTTTAGTAATCTCTTACTTGCAGCTGAATACAATCTTACTGAGACAATGAATAACTGTTCCCTGAGGAGTTTCTCCCATTATATTCAGGTACAAGAGGGCAGATAGTTGCCTTTTTACCAAGTTCCTTGTTCTACGACAAAGGTTTCCACTTAACCAATCCTCCAGGCTTCTCATAATCTTAGTGTCACCTCCTCATTATCCCTCTGACGTCTCTGAAGAGATTAATAGCACCACCTTGACCCCCGGACATTCCTTCTCTGTTTATCTTTTCTGTTTTCTCATTATTACTTTCCACAGACCAAATATTATATCTTGGTTTTTAATTACTTTCATGGGCCTCATCCATAGTAATTGAGACATTTAGGTCATTATCTTGTCTCCTCAGATCTTCTCGAGGAATTTTATTGATCATTTCCTTGGGCAAAATCATGTGGGGGTACTACACCCACATAAACTTGTAACTTAGGCCAAGAGTTATCCTGATTAGTTAGCAACATTACTTTCTGATGCAAAGCTACCCTCCCTTTAGAACAGTGGTTTGCAAACATTGCTGCATATTAGGATGACCTGAGGTGATTTTAAAATCTCCTGATGCCCAGGTCTACCCCAAGCCAATTAAATCAGGACCTCAGAGGGGACTCAAGCATCAGTACTTTTTAAAACTCCCCGTATGATTTCAAAGTGCAGCCACATTGTTTGAAAATCAATGCTTCAGACCAGTACTTCTCAATCTTTAATGTACATATGAATCACATGGAGACTTTTTCAAATGCAGATTCTGATTCTGCAGGACTGACTTTCTGTATTTCTAACAAGCCCCCAGATAACAACTTCTGGTCTGAGCCCCAAATTTTGCAGAGCCAGGGTCTAGAATCTAGATTTAGTGGTCTACTCTAATCCACATATGGACCTATGTGACCTGAACAAATGAAATTCCACTTGGGTCCAATTGCACAGTCACAGAATAAAATGATCACTGCAATAAAGTCAAGAGCAGGGGCTGTGAATGAAAGAACTCAGAGGGCTGTTGTTTTTGATCTCTGGTTTAATTATGGACTTAGGTTGACAAACCTCCTAGTTTGCCGGGGACGAAGGGGGTTCCCGCATGCAGAACTTGGAGTTTTAAAACTGGGACAAGTTGGTCCCGCTAGTTATGGTGGTGTTCTTAAGATAGCAACAGCCAAGCTTTTCACTTCCACATTCCAATTCCTCTTTCTGGGAGCAGCAGTCATGGGTCATGGGAGTGCTGGGAAAGATGGCTCAAGGAGAAGAAATGCTGAATTGCATGCACCAACAAGAACTTCATAAATGTGACTTCAGAAGGGTAAATCATCAGGCAGATCCAGGCAGACTCAGAAAAATGCAAAATCAAGTATATGGACATGGCCATGGAGATAAGTCTAGGGTACATGGTTTAGGTCTCCGCTCTGGCAATGGTTTACTGTGTAGCCTGGGGTAACTCATTCCCCCTGCCTGGCCTCAGTTTCATCAGCTAAAAAATGGGAGTTGAATTGACGGACATGTAAGGGTCTTTCCCGCTCCCCCACCCCCTTACTCTATATGCAAAATGGATAAAGCATACAACTGCAGAACGGAACCCTTTCAGCTCAATTAGAAAGTGAACCCACCTTCTGTTTTGTGAGCAGCCATCTCCAGTGCTCCCCAAGCTCCTTTGTAACAGCATTAGCATTCCTCTTATTCGGGAACCCTTCTCTTCACTGTCCTTTGATGCTCAGAGAGCTGAGAACTCACAGTGCTTTTTTTTTTTTTTTTAAAGACTGTAACATGTTTACAAATCTAAATGAAACTCTGTTTTGAGACCGAGACTTTTGGTTACAAGTGGCTTCCTCCTTCTGCTCTTGCCTCCACCTAGGGAGCCCACTTCTCAACTTTTTGTTTTCTTTAGAGAGACAAGGAGTCTCCCCAGCCACCCATTGCCGGATTCCTGTTACCCTTTCATTAAGCCCACTGACAGCTGGCTCCAGCTCTCCATGAGTTAGTTCAACACGTTCCCGTTTAAATGTGTCCCACCTGGCTTCATTAAGACTCCTGCCAGGTTCTCCACTTGCAGCTTCCTCTGCAAATGCAAATAAGACTCTGAGTAAATAACGTGGGGACCAGGGAAGATTGAGCTATAAAGGGATTGGGACTGGAGAACCATCAAAACACTCAGGTTGCCGTGGATCTGAGTAAACTAAAACCCATTTGGGACCAACGCAGGTCAATGCAGCAGTTCCATACGCATGAAATCTTAAATTAGGGCCCTCGCTGTGAGGGACAGGGTAGCAGTTAAGAGTGTGGAGTCCTTCCAGCCTGGTTCAAGCTCAGGCTCTGTTACAGGGGATTGGGCGATGTGACCGTGGGCAAGTTCCTTCCCCTATCTCTGATTCTCTTGTCTCAGCTCCGAAAGCAGAAATAATATACCTGTTTCACTGGGCTGCTGTGAGGATTCAATGAGAAATTGCCTTGAAACACGTAGTAGAGTATCCGGAACATAGCAAATGCTCCTTCAAGATTGGATGCTCTCTCTTTCATTTAGCCTAGAAAGGTCAAGGTCAAGGTTGTAGAATTAGGTTGCTCTAAATCATCAAGGTTTGATTGTGGACCCACCACGTAAACATCAGCTGTAGGAGCCACGTCTCCATCAAAGTCCTTCCTTGTGGAAAGGGAAAAACAACACTGATTCCATTGTATTGCATTTCCCATGTGTGTTTTGCCTCATTTAGATTTTTACACTCCTTAAAGGGAAGCGATTCTCTCTTCTGGTCCCCTGCACACAACCGATACTAGGAAGTTGTTTGTAGATGGCATCCTGATTGCACAGAGAGGGAAAGTGGGGAACAGCTACTCCAACAACCTCCTCTGATCAAGGAGTCTAAGAATTATATATTTATTAATTCATCATTTGGCAAAACCCACCCCCTGGACCTCTGAGTCTCAGACTGGTAGCCTTGTTCTAGCCCATGGATGGTGACGTGTAGCTTACCCAGGACGTTATTTTAACCAACTTTGAATGTTAATGCTTTTAAGTAGACACACACATCCCACTTTGTTACAGGCCACGTGACGTCCCATTGCCTCCCCCATCGGCATCAGCTGCCTCGCCTCTGAAGTTATCGTTTGCCACCCCAGCCTTGGGCAGACCCTAAGTGGGTTCAAGTCAGGAGACGGCAATCTCAGATCTGCATTTAGAACAGATACCTCTGCCACAGCGTGGAGACCAAATTGGAGAGCGAAAGGAGTGGAGTTGATGAGTATAGTGAGGAAGCTGCAGGAGTCCAGGCAGAAGGTGATGCTGGCTTAAATGAGGTCTCTGGCAAACACCTCCACCTGGACCTTTGCCTGCTGCTGCTGGAAACTCTCCACGCTCGGCGTAGCCACACCCACCACCACAGAACCCTGGGTAAGGAGGAATCTTTTCTTGAAATCTCAATCCCCATGTCAGGGATTTTTATGCTGCAATAGTTCTCAAACTCTGATGTGCACCAGAATCACCTAAAGGCTTGTTAAAAAAAAAAGATTGCTGAGCTCCCCCTACCCCACCCTCGGAGTTTCTGATTCAGACTTTATGGGGTGGGGACAAGAATTTGTGTGTCTAACAAGTTCCAGGTGATGCTGAAGCTGCTCATCTGAAGTGCACAGTTTGATACCCACTGAGCTACAGCAGTGGTTCTTAGCCCTGGCTGCACATTAGAACCACTTGGGGCATTTTTTTAAATTCAGATGCCCAGGCCCATACCCCAGACCAATTACAAAAGAATCTCTTAAAGTTGGGACTCGGGAATTGGCATTTTTTTAAAACTCCCCAGTTTATTGCAATGTTCAGCTAAGGTTGAGAACTCCTAGGCTGGAGGCTCCTGGAGGCCATGACCAGTTCTAAAATACTACGGTTCCTCATTTAAATGGTTCTTAATCTGACCAAGGAGTTTCAGAAATATACTTGGGAAATGATGGAAGACGGTCCCCTTGCAAAGCAGAAAGGTATTCACTGAAAGTAAATGTTCTGTTTAGGAAGTATTTGCTGTCTTCCTTTTCTACTCAGACCCAAATTGGTGGTGGCGTTGATGGTGCTAATGGTTCTGGAAGATGACTAGGGAGCATGAGCTAAGTTAGGATGGGGTGTATCATCGACTCACAAAATTAGACCCTGACTATCTATACAAGGTCATCTAGTCCCACTCCATTTTCCAGATGGGGAAACTGAGGCCCTGAATGTAACACTAGATCCATTTTCCCCTTCAGTTTCTAAACTTGAGTTTAGCACACTAGCCGAAATCATTTCCAGAATCTTAAGCTACATAGAGGAGCAAGTCAAGCTAAAAAAAAAGCTCCCCACATGCTGCTAGTTGTTTCCTTCACTGAGGCCAAATTTGCCACTCTGCTCAGCACCAAAAGAATGAGCCAGAAGGCACGCTGCTCTGGGCAAGTTGTTTTCCAAGCACTCGGGTGAGATGGGGATTTTTTAATTAACTGTTGGATCCATGCGGGTACCAGTCAAGTACAGCCTTGACTGCACGATACAATCAAGACTGATTATTTTCCTCTCTTAAAGGTAATATCAAGAGAGTAGAAACACAAAAGGTGGTTACCTTGAAAGACTGCTTAATCCATTAATGCTGCTATTGCCCTAAACATACTAGGAAGTATTTCAGGGAAATTTCTTTCAGGTCTGGTTGACTTTCCACAATTCTGCCGAATCAAAGGCTTCTGTCACTCTTTCAATTCATTCATTCAACTGTTTGCTTTAATCTGTCTCCCAGGTTCCCCATGCTGCTAGCTATTAAAGTTTTTAATTAAACCCGTTCTTTTTGAGGAACCAATTTCCACGAATTGTGTTTAGAGAAACTAACCTGGACCACCTCACTATCACATCCCTGCACTGGCTGTGGTGAATGTCCACATCATTCACCACATTTTGCTCTGATGGACTATTGGTTGTTTCCCAAATTAAATTCCCCGTGCAAGAATGAAGATTTGACACTATGGTCACCTCTAAAGACATTCAAATGTGAACAGAAAATAATAGAAAACCTAGGCATTTTAGAGGTGGGCCAAAATTATGGTGCAATTCCACATCATTTCCTGCATTATTGAGCTTAGACCCAGGGCTGGTCACACCATACCTAGAATGAGGCACTGAACTCTGAATGTTGGGCATAAAAGGAAAGATACAAATGCCTACAAGGCGAAGGCAAGTAGGGCAGAGTAGGGACCAGGAATCACGTCCCAGAGGAAAGGCAATTTGGCGAGACCTGAGGCTCTCCTTTCAGTACCTGGAGCACTGCAAGGTAGAAGAGAGATTAGACACGTTTTGTGCAAGCACAATGAGTTCAACTAGGACCCACAGGCAGATGCTGTCTGGAGACAGACTTTGTTTTAAATATTTCTAAGTCTCAAAACTGCCCAGAGATTGAATGGACTCCCTTGCGCGTGACAGCGAGCTCGCCATCACTGAAAGTGTTCAAGCATAGTGTGGAAGACCACTCAGCAGTGATGCTACAGAGGAGAGTAAAGCATGGGACAGAGAAGGTGTGGTCTCTAAAGTATCTTTCACATGTGACACTAAAGCAACACTGGATCAATGACATCAGTGGCATAGATGGAACTTTTAAAAAATAAAAACATTCTAAGACTTGTTTTGGCAATTAACACATTATGTCCCAATCCTCAATCCTAAGAAAGAGTAGCATGTTAGAGTGTGAAAAGACCATCTTCATCTTCTCTTCCATGCTGCATATCATCCAGGACATTTTTACTTTCTCCAGCGTTGTCTAGCCTATAAAAAGAAGAGAGAGGCTGATAACAGGAGACACCAAGACCAGAAATAAATGGAGGCTGCTCAATTACAACACAATGAACCAAGGCTGTTGGAGGTAAAAGGGCTCAGTCCATTCAGTCCAAGCCGCTCATTTCTCAGATGGGAAAACTGAGGCCACGGGGGATAAAGGGATTTTGCCAATCTAGTCTAATAAGGGAATTGAAAGTTTCTTATCAGCAAAATATAAAATCATGATATAAATGTGTTTATTTACCAAAAGGACCTCCAAGTATGACCTTGGAAAGTCACCTTGCTAAGCCTCAGTTTCCCTAGTTGTTAATATTTATTTGTTAAGAGATATTGTGGTATTGATTTGGCAAAGTCTTCATCACATTTTATACCAAATCTTTTCATTTCTTTCCCAAAAAGCTGTAGAACAGGACAGATATCCAAAATCCCTTTCCAGAGACTCTTCAAACTATTTTAAAAAATAAAACAAAAGAACTGCTCCCACGGTCTAATTGGGCAGAGGAACCAAATCTCAGAAACAATATTTTACATTTTTTCATTTTCCATACTGTCAACTCTCCTCTCCAAGAACTCCAGTTTAACAATGTCTTTCTAAAGTGAGTTGCCCAGAGTTGAACAAAGAATTTCAAGCACAGAGTAGAGTAACTTATCACCTTCTTTTGCATGCCATACTTCTATTCGTGCAACCTGCCTTTGTATTTGCAGTTTGGACAAACATAACAGAGTGTTAATCAAGACAGAGGTTAACGTGAACTAAATCCCTACATCCTTTTCACCTCTAATGCCACATCTCCCCAACCCTGTATTTAATCAGAACACAAGCACAAGTCATTAAACCACTGAGTAGTATCTAATCATTTGTAACAGCTTGTACAATCATTACAACAATCAGTCATGCAAGATAAATTACCTTGTGTGTTTCTGGAAACAATTGGTTTTCATGACTTTCCCTGAAAAAACAAGGCCACATTATAAGCAGAGTAGCTGTGCTAGAACAGGTAAGTGCTGGGGGAAGTACAAAGCTACCTTACGAAGAGCAGAGGTGGTCCAAAAGGGAGAAGTTAGGGACTGGCTGGCAGGGAAAGCCATTCCTTTTCCCAGGTCAAATGACTGACTCTTTAGACCCCGAGGCAATGTGCATCAATCACAAAGCTGTTTTAGCATTTGGGCAATGGTGTTAAACTGCTTCATTCTTGAGCCACTTGCCCACCCAGAATTCAAGTGATCACTTGGATTTAAAACACTTCCTACGAGACAGACCCAGAATTTTCAAAACTGTGACACGCCTTTGTATGAAGGCTAACGGCAGGCTTCCACTAAGTCCCAAATTTCCTTTTGCAGTGTTCATTGGGGACAGGTGTTAAAATATACAAGTTTCACATCAAACAGGCTGAGATGATTATTAGTCTCATCTCCTCACTTACTACCTTGAAACAGTTTCTGTTAATAACTGCAGAACAACTTTTTTTTCATTTTACAATAGGACTAGGTGCCATATGCCCATACTTTGCATGAAAACTATAAATCCTGTGTCGTGACTCTTTTTTCCTTTTGGAGAGGAAGACCAGCCCTGAGCTAACATCTGTTGTCAATCCTCCTCTTTTTGCTGAGGAAGACTGGCCCTGGGCTAACATCCGTGTCCATCTTCCTCTACTTTATATGGGACGCCACCACAGCCTGGCTTGATAAGCAGTGTGTCGGTCTGCACCTGAGATCCAAACCTGCAAACCCTGGGCTGCCAAAGTGGAGTGTGCGAACTTAACCACTACGCCGCCGGGCCAGCTCCCATGACTCCTTTTTGTAGTGTTTTAAAACTTTTTGAAGGCAGAGAGGTGGGGTGGAAGGTCATGGACCAGCTAGAGAATCTAATGACAGCTATGGCCTCTTCCCCTTGAAAAACGCAGATATAAACATAGAAGCACTTGTGCACATGATTTCAAGGGATTCACATGTGCCATGAGGTCTATCTGTCGATATTTGTTCCCTGGCTTTAAGGGAACAAATACAAAGACTGAGATCATTCATGGCTTTCCTCCTGGGGCAATCTAAGCCAGAGGAAGAGGCTGGGCCAGGGTTTCCTCCACTCCAAGACAGTGATAATAATAGTACTTTCCACTTAAGCAGTAATGAGGTTGAAATGAGTTAGGCACCTCAAGTATACAGCATCAGGACTGGCACAGAACAAGTGTCCAATAAGTGAAGGTGCTCCTATTTTTTTTTCTTTTCCAAAATATAAATTCTATTAGAAGGATGATATATGAAGTCTCGAGCATCTTAGGGAGAATGAGTTGACCTGTTACCTCCTCAACTGGGATGGGGACAATGATACAAATGGGACTCTGGGGAACAGAGAAAGAGGCAGGAAGCAGAATCAATCCACTCTTAGATCCTCCTGGAGCCTCCATAGCCCTGAAGGGCTCCATCCCACCTGGCCCTGCCCGCCTTACCTCGAAGTAAAGCCACCACAAGCAATGCCAACAGCACAAATCCCAGGGAGGGAGCAATGATCACCAGCAGGTCGAAGTTGTCGGCTGTCTTTATCTGGTGAGACACAGGGAAGGCGATTGGTCACTCATTTCTGAACGTCATCCTCACCTGAGATTGCCACTCCAATCATAACTTCCAATCACCAGCAGCTTCACTGCATCTCACCACCTTTTGCCCCATGTGTCTCAAGCCCAAAACAAAGCCAGTCTTACAAATCAGAATTTTTTTAAAAATCACTGAAGACCTGAAACATTTTACCAGATCCCCCAAAATTTCCTCAGTCTTAGACATCAGGCATATGGGCTGTGGGGCTCAAGGGTTTGAAGATAAAAAACAACTGTGCTGTGAGCTGTGTTCTCCACTCAAATCTCTTTGCTGGCCACTGCCTGACTCCTTCCAACTCTCCCTAGCCCTGTGCAGTTCTTCTCAGGGCTGACTTAGACTTCTAGAGGCAACAAGATTCAACCAAAAATGGAACTCAATTTCAAATTTTCTACAGCAATGGTTCTCAAAGTGTAGCCAGGGGACCTTTTAGATCAAAATGGTTTCCATGAGACATTCTTTCCAGTTTTCACTGTCATTCTCTCATGAGATGTACAGTGGAGTTTCCCAGAGGTGATGTGACCTGTGATGTGATGATGTCATCACTCTAATGACGGAGTGTGTAAGCCGATTCAAGAATCTCTCTGTCTCCTGTTAAGCCAGACATTAATGAGGTTTGCGAAAATGTAAAGCAATGCCACTTTTCTCACTAATATTTTTTTCATTCAGGAAAATATAGTCATTTTTCATAAAAATGTTATTTATGTTAACATGTAATAGGTTTGTTATTCTTTTTTTAAATGAATTTGTATTTAATGAATTGTTTTTAACTTCTCAGTTTTAATTTTTACGAGTATAAAGGAGTCCTGACACCAAACAGTTTGAGAAGCACTGCTCTGCGGGCAGCACGTAATTCTTGCAGAGGCTATGCCATCTCCCATTGCCCAGGCCTGGTCCATTCCTCACCATTCTGTCCCGTTCTCCAGCACAGCAGCAAGGACAGGACAACAATCTCTCCCCAAGCAGAGAGTAGAGGAAAAAAAAAAGAAGGGATAGGAGACCTTCACTTTTCCATTACAGATGTCCGTACTACCTGAAATTTTTACTTAAAGTGGCCTGAATCACTTTTGTAATAATAAACATTAATGAAGGGGACTTTCAAGAAATAAGAGAAATGCTGGTGGCAGGTGTTGATTCTGCAGGATGTCACTAATCCTGGCTACCCGGAGGAACATATATGATTTTCCATGTTTTTGTATTTTTTCTTTTTGCTTTTCAAAGCATCCACACATACAGAAGTAACAATATCGACGACATTTCTGCCAAGAGTACAAGTCTACAAATTCCTTAGCTATTTCATAATAGTTGCGATGCATTTTGCCACTTACATATATCTGCTCTCCCCTATTCGTTTCTGCAAACTTCTACTGCGGATTTTTAAAATCTAAGTCGTATACTTCAAATACTTCATAAAAAATTTTACCTGTTCTGATTCAACTTCATTTTGCCCAATAATTGCTGTCTCAGATTCTGGGAAGGAAAAAGAGAAGAAAATGTTTCTATTTCCTGTGGGAGAATAAACTACTACATCCTGAAATAGGGATTTCAAGGCTCATCTGGAATTTCCCTTGATGTGTTTAATCTTTTAATCCCATCTTCCCTTTTTTCTATGATTTATTTATGCATATTTGTTTTGATATGGTTTTATGTAAAGCTTGCTCATCTGCTATCCAACGTTATCCCACAGGAACATCTCCATTTTATAGATGGGTAGAGTGAGGCATGAGGCCAGCAGGCAATTGGGTCTACATTTTTTGTAGGCCCCAGCAATGCATTCAAGATTGTTATCCAGCAAGAAAATGTGTCAGTCTGTCAGTTAACAAATATTTATTGAGTACTTATTATAGGCCATGCACCCTGCTAGCTATACCATCAACCTCGTGGAATTTACAACTTAGTGCAGAAAATCAAATTTAAAAAAATAATGTAAATAGTTGAAAAAATAACTAGTTACAATTGTGCAAAATTCTGGGAAGAAATACTACAGGATATCCTAGGGGCATATTATGAGGATGGCTGGGCTGTCCTTGAGAATGTGAAGTTTTAGCTGAGACATGGAGTCATTTATTTTTCTTTTTTTATTTCTTTTTTTGTGTGAGGAAGATTAGCCCTGAGCTAACATCTGTTGCCGATCCTCCTCTTTTTGCTGAGGAGACTGGCCCTGGGCTAACATCCGTGCCCATCTTCCTCTACTTTATATGGGACGCCGCCACAGCATGGGTTGACAAAGCGGCGCGTTGATCTGTGCCCAGGATTTGAAACTGCAAACCCTGGGCCGCCGAAGCGGAGCATGCAAACTTATCCTCTATGCCACCGGGCCAGCCTCTGGAGCCATTTATTTGTAACTGATAGTTGAGTTCAATAGGGGAAACACACTGAGAATTTACCAAGTGCTAAGCACTGTTCCAGACACAAAGAATGCTGACATGTACATGGCCTGACCTCTACCCTCAAGAAATGTACAATACATTTGGGAGAGGACACCAGATGGTTATTTCAGCCTAACAGGCCAAGGGGAATGATGGAGTATGGACAGACTGCTGGGGAGGGCAGGCAGAAGGAGAATCCCTTAGCACATTGTAGTTTAGTAAGAGCTATTAGATCTAAGCTTCATGAGGACAGAGTCCCTCTCTGCCTGCTCAGCAGTGGGACCCCAAAACTGTCTGGCACATACTTGGTTCTCAATAAATGTTTGTTGAATGAATAATACCTGAGCTAAGTTTGTGTAAGAATTAGCAAAGACAAGTGGCAAAGGCATTCCAGGCAGACAGAACAGCATCAGCAAGGCGATGGAAGCATGAAACAGTATGGCTCCCATTTCAAATAGCAAGCAGCTGTGAAGGTGTAAAATGAGGGATGAGACTGAGAGGGGCAGGAACCTGTCATGGAAGGCCTTTTGTTTCATGCTGGTGAGTCTCGGTTTCAATCTGTAAGGAGTGGGAAATCACAGAAACATTTTAAGTACGTTATGGACCAGTTAGGAAGAAAAGGGAACAGCCAAGATAAGAGTTATCATCTGATTCCAGGTCTGAAATTCAGAGCTAGTAGAAATGAAAGGAGAGAGAGAGATTCCAGAAATACTTAGGAGGGAGATCAACAGGATATGGACATTGAATGTAGGGGTGAGAACTAGACAAGAGTCTTACATAACTCGCAGTTTCCTACCTGAGACACTGGACCATTGCCTGAATTGTCCACTAGATTGGGGACAGTGGAAGCAGAGCAGAAGGGCAAGTCTCGGGGAGAAAGGTGATGAGATCAAATTTAGAGTCACTGAGTATAAAGTACTTGAGGGACACACGCAAACACTATTTGCCTAACAAGCAGTTGATGGATATGAATCTGAATCAACTCAAGAAAAGGCTGAAGTTGGAGATACTGATTTGGGAGTCATCAGTATCTGGGGAGCAATTAAAATCCTCAGTGTATAAGAAATCCAAGGGCTGCATGTCCAGAGAAAGACAAGAGCAGGCATCCTGAGAAACCCCAGCACTTAAAAGGTGGGCAGAGGGGCCTGCCCAGTGATGTAGTGGTTAAGTTCACATGCTCCGCTTCAGCAGCCTGGGGTTCATGGGTTTGGATCCTGGGCATGGACCTACACGCTGCTCATCAAGCCATGCTGTGGCGGCGTCCCACATACAAAGTGGAGGAAGATTGGCACAGATGTTAGCTCAGTGACAATCTTCCTCACACACACACAAAAGAAGGTGGGCAGAGGAGGTGGGAGAGAAGGAAGCAGAAGAAGTGGGCAGAGAGCAGTGTCCTGGAAGCCAGGGCAGGAGGAAATGTCCAGGAAGGACATAAAATCATACATGCAATAAAACCTTCCAATAGAAACAGAACATAAAGCCACACACAGACAAGGCCTGGCTATAATAAATATCTAGGCTAATAGTCATTGAAATTGGTCATTGTTTCCCCCCAGCTTCCCTGCAGTCAAGGCAAAAGGAGAGATGCGATAGGTTTTGTAAGGCTCGTGATTTGGTTCAAGAGAGCTTATTTGTTCAACAGGGAAAGTGACTTGTTGAATGCCTAGGAGCATAAAAGTCCAAGGGGGAAATTCAGCATGTTTTCATATCCTACAACTCAGTTATTGTTGTTTTCCTCTCTGCTATTATCCCCTCGAGCTGGAAATTGCAGGTAAGGATTCAAAACTCCTACCCCTGTTCTGTCAAAATCCTTTTGTATTACAATCATTTGTGATGGATAAGCCTGAAATTGAAACCATCAAAGAGAAAACCCAGCCTGGGTCAATGTTGTCAGCACTAATCTGTGTTTTAAATTGGAATTTTCTAATGGGAGAGACACTGCAAATGCAAACACCACCAAGTGATACCAAACAGCACTTTTTCTTCTTCTTTTTCTTCAGAAAATGCCAAAAGCCCCCAGTGGGTAGCACTGGAAGGGCCCCAGTGTTATACACCAAATAGCGATAAGAAACAAATTGATGGCGATTTTCTTCCTTATGAAAAGGAGCGATGCTAACGGCTGGGGCATGGGGTTAGACAAGTCAGGACTGCTGGTTTTCATGTGGTCACCTCGCCCTTACATTCTCAAGGGCCTGAACTCTGACACGTGGACAGTCACACAAAGGCAGGAGCCTCCCAGAACTCGCAAGGAGAGCAATTCTGCAAGAGGAGATTGTAGTGGGTTAAATAGCATCCTCCCCTCCAATATCATGTCTACCCAGAACCTCCAACTGTGACCTTACTTAGAAAAAGGACATCTTTGCAGATGTAATAAAGATCTTGAGATGAAATCATCCTAGATTTAGGATAGGCTCTAAATCCAATGGCTGGTGTCTTTATAAGAAGAGAAGAGGACACAGAGAGACACACAGAGGACACGCACACACACAGAAGGCCATGTGAACACAGAGGCTGAGATTGGTGTGATGCCGCCTCTAGCCAAGGAATTGCTGGGGCACCAGAGGCTGGAAGAAGGAAGGATCCTCCACTAGAGCCTTCTGAGGGAGCATGGTCCTGCTGACACTTTGCTTTCAGACCTCTAGCCTCCAGAACTGTGAAAGAATATATTTCTGTTGTTTTAAGCCTCCTGGTTTGTGGTACTTTGTTACCGCAGCCCTGGGGAACCAATACAGAAATTAAAGGGAATCAACATAGAAAGGATGAGAGTAGACTTTGACCGGGGTAACCAACCTAAGACAGGGCCAGGAAATGGGTGCTGAGCATGTGAAAAAACTAAATCCAATCGAAAGGCCTAGCATTAAACTCAAAGAGTGTTAATCTAATGTCATATTATTAATAACATTCCATTGAACATTTAATCCTCATGAAAAACCCTATGGGACAGACATTACCCCATAATGCCAGTGAAAGACCTGAGGTTCAAGGGCTAAGCATGATCAAGGTTGGACAGGTTGCAGGTGGTGGAGCTGGGATTTGAATCTGTCTGACTGACACCAACACCTACGCTCTTAACGACCTCAGTATACTGGAGCTAAAGCACAATTGTAAGATGTAGATAGGATGTCGTGCGGATGCAAGAAAGAATGTTCAGTACAGTGATTTGCATTGAATCTAGAAAAGGGATGGTCCAGAACAGTCACCTCAAAAGAGGGCTCAGTGCTCACCACGAATGTACAAGGCCATCCACTGAGTGTGGGGAAAACGAGAACTTCTATTTACATTTATTTGAATCTCATCCTTTAATCACTTATTTGGGAAGGATATATTTCAAAATGTACATATTAGTAGGGAGGTATGTGTGAACAAATTATAAATAAATGTTTTACTACTAAGAATACACTAGTAATTGGGTCTAGAGAACAAGAGTTTGTCATTTTTCTGAAGAGAAATAGTTTGGAGACTATGGTAGGCAGAATAATGACACCCAAAGGTGTCCACATCCTAATCTTCAGAACCTGTGAATATGTTACCTCATATGGCAAAAGAGACCGCAGTGTGATGAAGTTAAGGACCTTGAGATGGGAAGATTATCCAGGATTAAGCAGTGGGCCCAATGTAATCACAAGGGTCATTATAAGAGGGAGGTAAAAAGGTCAGAGACAGAGAGGAGATGTGATAATGGAAGAAGAGGTCAGAGAGAGAGAGATTTGAAGATGCTATGCTGCTGGCTTTAAAGATGAAGGAAGGAACAGCAAGCCAAGGAAGCAGGCAGCCTCTTGAAGCTGGAAAAGCCAAGGAAATGGACTCTCCCCTAGAGTGTCCAGAAGCCATACAGTGCTGCCAACACCTTGATTTTAGGAATTCTGCCCTCCAGAACTATGAGAGAATAAATCTGTGTTGTTTTATTTTTTTTGTGAGGACGACCAGCCCTGAGCTAACATCTGTTGCCAATCCTCCTCTTTTGGGAGGAAGACTGGCCCTGGGCTAACATCTGTGCCCATCCTCCTCTACTTTATATGGGACGCTGCCACAGCATGGCTGACAAGCAGTGTGTCAGTCCACGCCCGGGATCGGGACTCATGAACCCCGGGCTGCCAAGCACGAACTAAACCGCTGTGCCACCTGTCCGGCCCCAAATCTGTGTTGTTTTAAACCATTACATTTATGGTAACTTGTTACAGTGGCAACAGGAAACTAATACAGAGACACCATTCACTACCATCCTCCAAGAGAACAGTGACTCTGGGGCCGGGCACAAGGGATGAAAGGAAGTTTGACTTTTCATTTAAAATTTTTGATACGCTTTGCACCTTTGCCATGTACGTGTATTATTTATCTTAAAATAAATTAATTAACATTTAATAACAACAAAAGAATCTTAAAATTAACCATACTTTTCCTGGGTCCAAGTACTCACCAACACTTCTGATTAATATTAAATTTTCCTACATGGTGGAAATGTATTTATAATTAAAACCACCAAAATATGGACCCTGTAGCAGCTAGAGTTCTCACTGTAAATTAGTAAATTTTGGCTTGCTGGCTTATATTTTAGGCTCTTGAGTTCTTGGTGGACATGGGCACTCTGGCAAAACAGAATTCCTGTAAAACTTAACCCCAGACCTCAGAGCACTATGAGGCTGCCACTTGACCTCCCTCATGCTTTACCTAAATATTAAGTATTTGTCCCAGGTTTCTTGGCCGTGTGACCGTGGGCAAGACATGTCCTCTCTCTGAGCCACAGTTTATTTATTTGAAAATGTTGATATTTCACCAACTGATCTCCTTTGTCCTTTTTATTTCTGGTTGACTTTTTACAAAGAACTTGAATGAACTGAGGAAATAATCAATCACACAGTAATTTTTTTAAAGGATGTAAAGCTATACTTAGTTTAGGGAACGACTATGTAAATATAAAAATATATTAAAATATACACACAAACGCAGGATACCTCTTGCTCTCCAAAGAAAACTAAAAAGAAATACAAAAGGCTAACTACATCTGAATTTGAGTGGAAATATTATAGACAATTAACATTTTTTCTTATTAGTACTTTGGTATAATTTCTAAATTTTCTCAGATGTGAACATTTTAACTGTAAAATATTCTATGTATCACGTGTTAATCACTGGAAACTCTTTAAGAAGCCTGAGTCAAGAGCAAACTCTTAGGGTATGTGTCATTTCTCTGAAGCAATGCCGCAGTGACCTTCTAAGGGAAACTTTGAAGATAGTTGTTAGAAACCCATTAACCCACAGCCAAAGAGGGGTTGGGTGGTGCTATTAGAAAAGGCACATCCCTAGATCTAAGAGTACTAACGTAAAAGATGTACAGGATATATATAGATATATATATTGGTTGTTTTTATAGGTCAAAAATGGTTTGTTTTTTAAAATAATGAGTGCATATAGCAACCGGTGAAATCCAAGTAGGTTTCGTAGACTAGTTAATTATGTTGTACGGATGTCAATTTCCTGGTTTTCACAATGTGCTGCAGTAATGTAAGATGTTACTATTGGGGGAAGCTAGAGGAATGTATAGACTTCTCCGTACTATTTTTGCAAGTTCGTGTGAGTGTAAAATTATTTCAAAATAAAAAGTTTTTTTAAAAATCATTTAAATATCAGCCATTTCCTGCAGTTCAATCTCATATATGCATGGTACATAGTAGCTCTGCAGTAAAGATTTGTTGAATAAAATTGTTGAATGAACTTTAAAATGAGTTTAAAAGAATAGAGAAAGAATGATTTTGCAAAAAATTTGAAAAATTTTGTAAAAAATCATGATAGATGTTACTAGAAAAAAAAAAATGATCTGAGAGGATATAGCCCAAACTCTCACAGTAATTATCTCTTCATCTTGGTCATTGGGGGCTGGGAGGGGGAGATTTGGAATACAAGGAACTTTCACTATCTAGTGTTTTAACTTTTTCTTTTACAAGAGCGTGTATTTATTTTGTAACATGAAAAATAAAGTTTACATGTTAAAACTAGAGCATAAAAACACCATCTTTAGGGGCCTGCCCGGTGGCACAGCAGCTTTGTTCACACTTTGGCGGCCCAGGGTTCATGGGTTCGGATCCCGGGCACCTGCTGACGCACTGCTTGTCAGCCATGCTGTGGCGGTGTCCCATATAAAGTAGAGGAAGATGGGCACGGATGTTAGCCCAGGGCCGGTCTTCCTCAGCAAAAAGAGGAGGATTGGCAACGGATGTTAGCTCAGGGCTGGTTCTCCTCACACACACAAAAAAACAAACACCATCTTTACCTTCAAAGGACTTATGATCTAGTAGAGTAGGAGGTAATGTTCAGTATATGCTCTGGAAAAGCCCTATTGAAACAGACTCACATCTGCCCTTTGTAACAAACGTGTCCTGTGTCTGGATGGTATAGATCAAGGGTTGGCAAACTATGACCTGAGGGCCAACTCTAGTCTGCTGTCTGTGTTTGCACAGCCTGAGAACTAGAATCATTTTTATATTTTTACTTGGTTGGGAAACATTCAAAAGAAGAAGAGTAACTCATAACACATGAAAACTACAGGCAATTCACATTTCAGTGTCTGTCAACAAAGTTTTATTGAGACTCAGCTGCACTCACTGGCTTACGTGTTGTCTCTGGCTGCTTTTGCACTACGAGGGCAGAGTTGAGTAGTTGCGACAGAGACAGCATGGCTGGTAAGGCCTAAAATATGTACTATCTGGCCCTTTACAGAAAAAATTTGCTGATTCCTGGTGTAGTCTAATGGTGCAAAAACAACACTCATGGAGTCAGAGTGAAATGTGTTATATCCGAGTACAGTTTTAATCTTAAAACCTTCAACCTTCAGACTCTAAGGTTTTCAGAGAATTCTCCTTCAAGGTGATTATGCCTAGGACGGTATTCTAGAACCCACTCTCTCACTCAAATAAGGCTATGTGCTATGTGCAGTTCTGGAACGGCATTGAATGTTTACACTAGAAAATCTAAGAATCCATTTTGAATGCTACCCCTGTTCCCATCCCATTAGCAGAAATTTGCTTCAAAATTACTAGAAACTCCCTCTCGGAATCAATTTATTTAGCACTACTGCATGCCTGGCATAATGATGAGCACTGCATATAAATTATCTCATTTAATGCTTATAAAACCCCTTTTCCAGATGTATAAAGTGAGGCTGAAAAAGTTTAAATTGCTCACCCAAGGTAACAGACAATAAAAGGAAATTTCAACCCAACTCTGAATGATTACCATCAAGAAATCATGAGTGTAATCACTCTGAGAGAAAAGAAAAGGAGCATACGAAAATCCTGCTTGAAAACACAAACTCTCTAACCAGTGGGCTTCGTGCCAGAAATCAACTGGATATAAAAGCACTCTGTCTTCTCAGTGGATACACTTTAAAACTCATATTACATATGTTAACTCATCATTGAATTCACAGGCACTGGGACTCATCTGTCCCTTCTTTTAAAACAAATTTAGGGGCCGCCCGGTGGCGCAGCGGTTTAGTCCACGCTTGGCAGCCCGAGGTTCGCGAGTTCGGATCCCAGGCGCCCGCGGACGCGCACTGCCTGTCAGCCATGCCGTGGCGGCGTCCCATATAAAGTGGAGGAAGATGGGCACGGATGTTAGCTCAGGGCCAGTCTTCCTCAGCAAAAAGGGGAAGATTGGCAACAGATGTTAGCTCAGGGCTGGTCTTCCCCACAAAAAAAAAAAAAAACAAATTTAGCACTGAAACAAGTCAATGCAATTGATACAATCTTAACACAATCCTGGAATTTTAAAAGTGACAACTTCAGATTTTGTTTTTCTTCTTTCATAGGTAACATCTGGCTTATGCTGCCCCCTTCTGGATCACTGGTGTTATGGTCTTAAAAAATCCAAAAGATACAGAATGGATCCAAAAACCAGTCTGAATATTTTACAGTTGAGAGGAGTTTGAAATCATCTCCTCTTATTCCTTTTTTTTTTTTTTTTCAAAAAAACCAATTCCTTTTTTTTAATCAAGAGAAAAACTAAAATCTAAAGAGAGAGTTTCACTTGCTCAAGATTTCACAGTAATGAGTAACAGAGGAAGTGGCTTGAACTCATGTTTTCTGAACTCGCCTGACAGCACTAACACAGACCCGTAATTTCAAAATTCCTTTTGAAAGTAGAAACACACATTTATTGAATTCACATATTTCCTTTAAGTTTTGGAGACCTCTGCATGTTTTTAATATGTGGAATGATCAACAAAAACACTGTATACTTAATTAAATCAACCAACAGAACATTACATACTTGAGTCAGCTACTCCTTAGCTCCAAGGGCAAAACTGGGTGGGATCCACCTTTTTCTTTTGCTGAGGAAGATCAGCCCTGAGCTAACATCTGTGCCTATTTTCCTCCATTTTTTGTATGTGGGATGCCGCCACAGCATGGCGTGATGAGTGGTGTGTAGGTCTGCACCCGGGATCCAAACCTGCGAACCCCAGGCCATTGAAAAGGAGTGCATGAACTTAACCACTAAGCCACCAGGCCAGCCCGGGTGGGATCCATTTTTTAATTTTGAGAGGGAACAGAGAGAAAATTGTGTTGGCACCCAATGTGGTTCATAAAGAGGAAGGAGTAACGAGATGACTTCACATTTCATGCAGGTGAGGTAACAGAAGGACACCAGAGATTCTGAGTACCATTATCTGAGAGTCACCCAATTCCAAACTTTGCCTCAACTTTCCACTGCCTCTGAAGACGCCCCAGCAACAAAAATCTCATTATCCCTGTGACAGCCCAGAGTCACCACCTCAGGCTACTGCTCTCACATGCCAGTATCTGAGGGTCTCGGTGATGCATAGACGAGACCTCATCCCTAACCCTGACTCACTGGACTCCTCTCTGAAGGGCAATGTCTAGCACTACTCTGCCCACACCAGCTGATTGAGAAATCTTGACTGAGGAAGGTGGCAAGGGGCACATTTTCCAAGAACACTCAGAATTATTAACAACACAATAATAATAAATGGATACCATGTACCGAGCACTTACTGCAGGCCAAGCACAGTACAAAGTACTTTGTATATTTGATCTCAGAAAATGCTCTGCTGTAGGCACCACTATTGTCCTCATCTCGCAGTGGGAATCCTGCCGCCTAGAGATGTCAGGCCACTTGCTCAAGTCACGTAGGTAGGAAGGGAGAGAACAAATCGCAGAGCCAGGATTACCTCCTACAGAGCCCAGGCTCGTATCCTCTGGGCTCTGTGGCTTTTGGGAAATGTGGCAAGAGCTCACATACGCTTGCTCTGAAAAGATTTGTGCTGGAGAGTGAATGACCGTGCTATTTCATGACACAGTGGAAAGAGGTCCGTTTGGAATGGAACCCTAGCCCTCCGCTGCCTAGGTGCGTACGGTTTCTGGGAAAGACATTCTAATAGTTATTATTGATGATGATGATGATGAGCACAATGTAAACAGCTGAAAGTGCATAAAGCATGTTCACATTTATTGTCACATTGAACTTCAAAATGAACTTATAAAGTAAATAAACTTGGGCAGAATTATTGAAAGAAGAGGAAACTGAAACTCAGAGGCGTCCCATATCTTGCCCAAAGCTGCATAACAGGTAATGATTGCTAGTAAATGGTAGAGCAAGGATATCGGATTCCAAATTCCACTTCCATTCCCCTCTGCTGTGCTGCTCAGCATCAGAGGGCTCAGCAGTCCGCAAGGGCGGGTAGGCTCCTCTCAAAGGGCGTTGGTACCTGATCACTGGCTTGTTCACAGAGGGGAGAACAGAACAGAACCTCATCACAGAACTCCCTGAGGTTTACCCATTTATCCTACCCCGTGTGAAACCAGAGTTCTCTCCAGCGCCTGGCTTGGTGTCAGACGGACATTTTGGTCTGCAGAGTGGTCACCCAGCTCACTTGGTTAACCATTAACGAGGACCAACCGTAGGGCCGGATTCAGGATGTATTTCAGTGGCTGGCACGTTATGTCCTTTTCACTCTCCGTTTGCCTTACCACGGACATGCCTCTCTTAAAGCTTGGCAGCGCTCTCTGATCTTATTTGGTTGACCTTTCTGAAGGTGAGCTGTTAGATGCTAGAATTATATGGCTTCAATTCCGACTTTATTAATGAAAAAAATCATTTGTACGGTTGGTAGAATATAATGCTATTGTGAGAAGAATCATGAGAATCCATTTTTTTGTCCTCTTCCTTCATCCCCTGCTGGCCTCCCAACTGATTCCAGCCTGTGACCAGCACTGGGCGTGAGAGATAAAACAAATCAGCTAATGCCTCGTGAAAGATGTTGACTTTGAAATCAACTGCATCCAATTTCTTTCCTCCTAACAACGGCATTTGTGAGTGGAAATGAGCTGTGCTTCATTCCTCTGCCTTCCTCTGTTCCTTTTGCTGAACTTGTACTGAGAATGGCAATTCCTCCTACAACTTCTTTATGTCCTTGATTAACTGAGGACCCAGAAAAGTGTCAAGTTTTGACAGGACTCAATTTTGTCTTCAGTACAATAGTGCAGTGTAGGGGAAGAGATTTGATTTGGTAACCAGAAGAGAGTTATACCTAGGGCTCAGTCCCCACTTCTCTTTGAACTTTTTAATGCCACTGTCCCTCAGTTTCCTTCTATGTAGAATAAGGAGTGTGTACTAAACCAGCAATTCCTAAATGCCTTCTTGGGGCCAGGACTGGGCTGGCTTCAAAAGAATCTCCTGAGGAAGTTTGTTAAACTTACAGTTTCTTGGACCCACCCCCAGAGGTTCAAATTCTGCAAGTCTTGGGTAGAGTAGGGCAATCTATATTTTTACTCAGCTCTGTGTGATTCCAGCCCATGGCCAAGGTCTGGTATACCTGGACTGGATGATCTCTAAGTTCAAGGTCTTGGTTCCCCAGTCTTCTCCTACCTCCCTGGGAGGTCAATGTGAGATCTGATTGCCCTTACACCTTCATTTTTCTATCCTTACTCCCTTCTCTCACCTCCATTTTTAGACCAAATGCTACCTCCCGCATTTTTGACTGCATCCCTTTCTCCAACACCAGGACAGACCTTGCTCTACTCACTATCCCCTTCTCTCTCTATCCTGCCTCCCCTCTAAATATTCACCCTCAAACTTCTTGAAAGAACACCTAACATTCATTCTCTAACAATTGCTCATCTTTGGACTTTAGGGCATCCACCTATAGACCTCACACTGTTCATTTAATGGTCCTTCTGCCACAGTTCATGGCCACTTTTCTAAATGCATCATCCTACTTGACCAGCATTCAGAATTCTCCAACATTTAACTGCACCCTCCATAACCTTTGTCAGCCCACCTCCCTCTACCCCTCTGCTTTCCTGGATCCCTTCCTACTTTTGGTGTTTCCCTCTCTGCCTCCTTAGTTAGCTTTTCTGCTTCCTCCACACCCTCTCCCAATGTAGTTGTTCCTTTAGAGAGGTGGAAGTTTCTCCCTTTACACCTCTTCATCCCTCCCTTCATCTCACACAATCATCTTTGGTGATCCCACAGAAGCTCCAATTGCCTGCTTTCCTAATGAGACAATATAACAAAGCGTTTAAGAGCTCAGTTTCAAGAGCCCAGAGACCTGGGATTCAAACTCTGGCAAATTTCTTAACCTCTCCAAACCTCAGTTTCTTCTCCTTTGTAATGGATGTAATAATAGAATCTTCCTCACAGATCCAGATAATGCCTCACAAGGAGACATTGAAAGCATTGAGCCCAGCCCTGGCATATAATAAGCACTCAATAAGTGTCATTTGTTATCAATGACACCCAAAATTATATCTATAGTCCTGCACTGTCCCTTGTGAGGTAATCTATATGAAAGTATTGGTAGAGTGGCAATCCCTATTCAGCACTTATAATGTGAATCTTCATAGTGATTATTATTTGATCAGAGGTAGGTGGCAATCATTGGAGACCCCCGTCCCCACCCAGGCACCCACCAGTCAGCCCAGCTCCACATGTCCAACTGCCTGTTAGACGTTTTCCAGAGGCATTTCAAACTCAAGATCTCCCAAACAAATTTCACTCTTCCTCCTGCAGTTCCTTTACCAGTGAACCCATCCCACCCATCTAATCTCCCAAGACTGGAGAACTAGTCCTCCTTCATTCTTACTCCGGTCACCAAATCCTCTCAATTCTAACTCCTAAATGGCTTTGACTCAGTCCCTTCTCTGTTGTTACTGCTGCCTGCCGTCATTCTGGTCTAGACACTAATCTCTGCCCCGAATTATTGCAGGAGCCTCCTGGGCGGCCTCTCTGCCTCCAGGCTTGCTCCCCTGTAATGCACCTTCTACACTCTTGCCAGAGCAACTTTTCCTAAAACAGAACTGAAAATGCCACTCCCTCCTCAAAAAGCATGAAGGCTTCCTTATGACCCTGGAATGAAATCTAAATTCTTTAGCCCATTAATCAAGTCCTTTAAGAACCTAGACCATCCCCAGCTTCCTGTCTCCATTAGATTAAACTAGACTATTAAATAATCTCCAAAGATTTCATGCTTTTATCCTCTCCCTGTCTTTGCTCATAATGTTCTCCCTGCCTGTGCCCCCTTCCATTCTCAACAAAATGTTGTTGTCCTTGAAGAACCAATTCAAAGGTAATTGAGTGAAATCATCCTGGCCCTCCTTTCCAAGATAGAATCCATCTCTCTCTTCTTTGGGCCCCAGGGCACCTTTGCATACTTCTATCCAAAACAAAGCACACTGCATGATTGGTTGTTATGTACAAGTCTGTCTATCCCACCAAAGTGTGACATCTTTTTTTTTTTTTTTGCTGAGGAAGATTCACCCTGAGCTAACATCCATTGCCAATCTTCCTCTTTTTTTACTTGAGGAAGATTAGCCCTGAGCTAACATCTGGGCCAATCTTCCTCTATTTTGTATGTGGGTCACCGCCACAGCATGGCTGCTGACGAGGTGTAGGTCTGCACCCAGGAACTGAACCCGGGCCCCCGAAGCAGAGTGTGCTGAACTTAACCACTAGGCCACAGGGCCAGCCCCCAAAGTGTGACGTCCTTAACAACAGAGGTCACGACTTACTCATATTGATATATCCTATGCCATGTACAGAGAGGCAAGTAGATAAGCCATGTTTAATGAATGACAGATTTGAAAGGCCTTTACCAAATATTATGTTGTTTATTTCCACATATCCAAACCAAATGCCAAGATAAAGATATAAAATTCCATCTCCAACATTTTCCCTCTGAACCCTTCGATTCCATGGAAAGGCCAGCTTGCTCTGGACCATGAAGCTGGCTATGCAAAATAGAAACATACGGTAATAGAAAAAAATGTCCCTAAAAGCATCCCCACCCCACTCTGCCACCATCCTACCCCTAGGACCAAGAAAAAGCTACTGTAAGAATCTCAGGGAAAGAGAAATGTTATTATTACCCAAGCAATGTTCATTTTTTCCAGTTTTACTGCATTGACAGCAAAATCCTTATACACATTTGGGTGGATTCAATTTGAAGTTGTTCTACAGCATTGACTTCATGCTGGTGATGGGTATGCCGATCCATTTGGGGGCTGAAAAAAAGTGAATCCTAATACTTTAGGAGCAAATATGGAAATCTGCCCTCGGGGAAGCTCTACTGAGAGACAGTTGGCCAACTGCACATGAGATCAGAAATGGGCTCTGGTTTCAGCTTTCTTTCCTCTCTCAACTCACTGACCTTTTCTGGGCCTCAGTTTCCCAGTTTCCCACAGATAATGCCCCTCCCTGGGAGTTCATGGACATAAGTTTAAAACCCCTGAAACCCAGGTGTGAGTCTCAGGTCTCCCTCTGTCTTGCCGTGTGATCTTGAGAAAGTTACTCCTCACCTCTGAGCTCCACTCTAGGCAGCTTTAGAGAGGATTTGCCCTCCTGGCTAGGGCTTCTTCAGATGATGTCTGCAGATCAAACACCTTAAAAGTGAAAGAGGGCGCCAAAGTAGGAGATATGTACTTGGAGTTGTCTTATAAAATAAATAACACGAATCTGGAAGCCCTCACATGGCAAACTCGACCATGGCTCTTTTTCAGCCACAACTTGATTTCTAAGCCTAAATTATAGAGTGGACCCTCCATAGACTGGGTAACGTGAGGAGGACAGAACCACCGAGAGGCAGCGGAAGATGAAAGATGTCCACCCACAGGAACAAAACCAAGAATTGAGAGTTCTGTAGAGCCACCTAAAAAGGAGTCAGTGAAAAGCTTTCAGAATCTCAGATTTATTCTTAACAGTGAGTAGAGAATTACTGCCATGAGATTTTAAAAGCTTTTGTAACTTCCCCAAGTTTGTTATTTTGTCACTCACCGGCTGTTTCCCTGGTGTGATTAGCAGTTTAAAAAAACGTAAAACCGAAAAGCGTCCATGTACTTGTAAGGAACCGCGAGTCAGCTGGGAGCCTTTGGGAGTGGCCCTGTTACCTTGCTGGACTGGCCTGACAATGAAGGTGTAGCAACAGCAGCAGAGATGTAAGGAAGAGAGGAAGCAGGAATCCGTCATGAAGACTATCGTTTACCAACCAGTAATTACGTACTAGGCGTTTTTCTCATGCATTTCCTCGCTTAACAGCCCTATGAAATAAATACTACTGCTATCGCCAACGTACAGCTGGAAGAAACTGAGATTTAGGAAAGGATAGAAAAAGTCACTCACCTGAGATTCTAAGAGAAAAAAACCCAAAGCCAGCACAAAATGGCAGAGCTGGGTTATAACCCTGAGCCTTCAGACTCCCCAGCTGAGCTCTTTTAACCCCCACCCAATGCTACCCAGAGGACTGTGAGAAGAAAAAACTAGAAATAAAGGATATGGGATATTATTGAGGCAGCAAAAGTGAACCTGAGGCATAATCAACAGAGGACTTAATCCTAGGCCACCTGATTTTATTTAGGAAATGACATTGTCATTCAGCTCTATTCGCCCTGGCTTCAGAGTCCCTACCCAATAGAGACTGGGTCTTAAGGGAGCAATTTGGGACCAGTTCACACATTCCTGCTACCAAGCCAGAAGTGAAATTAATCCTCAGGCAGGACAGAATGATTTGAGTTCCTAGGTACCTGGAGGGGTAAGTGTTCGTATTTCCCTAACAGACTTCTTTAGCTGCAGGGGAGAAACCTAGCAGAGTTTTTACTGTTGTTGTTATTGTTAATTGTTTGTGTTTGAATTATGGTTCCTAACCATTGGGGCTTTGCAGAACCCTGGAGAATCTAAGTAAAGTCCTAGACTTCTCCCCAGAAAAATGTGTGTGTGCACGTACACACACAATTATACATATAATTTCAGGGTGATCACCCCCACCCCCTCAAGCTCATCCACAGACAACTCCATCTAGGAGTCCATGGACACAGTTTAAAATCCCTGAAACCTGAGTGTGAGTCCCAGTTCTCCCTCTGCCTAGCTATGTGATCTTAGGCAAGTCACTTCATATTTCTGAACTCCATTCTAGGCAGCCATGGGGTGGAGATGAAGAATTGCCACTCTGAGTAATGCTAATTTTAGGGAATAATAATTTTCACAAGATTCTCTTGAAGGATTTAAACCAGCCCTCAGCCAGAGAAGCCTTGCCATCCAAAAATTACATGAAGAAATGGGAAGGGAATTGGAGATATTCAGCCAGGGAAACAAAACCCCACAGAGGCATGCAGGGCCTCTGAAATGGGTTGAAAGCAATTTCATATAGATGGAGACGTAGTGTTATTCTGTAAGTGGCTCCAGAGGGGAGATGAGGTTGGGGAGAAGTAGTTAATGTGGCATCAGGGTTGAGCAGACATGGGTTAAATCCAGGCCCATAATTTACCAGACAAGTTGTACAACCTTCATGGACTCTGAAATGGAGGTGTTAATGATATCTGTCTCATAGGATTTTGTGAAAAATCAAATGAGTTAATGCATGTAAAGTGTGTAGTGTTAAAACAAATAAAGACCTCAGTAAGTGTTAGCTTCTCTAATAAACTCTCTGACCCTCCATTTCTTTATCTGTAAAATGGAGATAATGTCTGTACCTGACTAGAAGGTCATTGTGAGATTTAAATAAGAAAACGCACGTTAAAAACCCTTGGTACAGCACATAACACATAGCTAGGTCCTTAGTAGATGGTAAGTGAGATTCTTATTGTGAATGTTTCATTACAAAACCAGTGGGAAGAGAGGATGGGAAATGAAAAGAGCATGATCTTTATTTCAGACTGGAATGCAAGGCAAGATAAAATAATATCTAAGAGCATGGAATCAGAGCTAGATTGACTGGATCTGGTACCTGAGAGCTGTGTGGCCTTGGGGAAGTTACATACAATAGAGATGTGAGCAACTGCTACAGAGAGGTGGCATGAAGTGGCTCATGAGGACAGGTTGGCACTGCGCCACCACATGATAGGTGCTCAATAAACCCTGGTTTCTTCCATAATGAGTAGACCTTACACGGAGACTGACAGACCTCCTCACAACAAGCTCTTTTTCAGCGCTGCTGCCTACGGCTATTACAGCAAGCCTTCTTTCTCTCCTGGGATTTATCAAGGAGGAGTGAAATGAAAATTATCAGGGGTATTATAGCAGAGGGTGAAACATCAGATGACCTCTTGCTCCCTTGCAATTCAATGTAAAAGAGTCCAAGACTTAAACGGCATAAATGATAACATTTTGAAAACTCCTTGCCCACTCTACATTTCTTTTTCAGTTGCTACCTTCTCTCGCGCCAGAAAATAGCCCCCCACCCCTACCCGTCCCATGGACAAAGAAGATTTGGATCTTCACCGCCTCATTGCCCCTAAGTTATCAACAACTAGTCCAGACTTTCCGTCTTCCCGCTGTCCGAGCTGGAGCATGCCCAAGCTTTTCCACATTAGAGCACCCTGGTGTTTCATCTTGATTTATAGTCTTCCTTCAAAATCTATCCCCCTTGCACTCACTCTTGTCTGTCCCCTCCAATTCTACCTTCTGAGCCTTTGTGAGTGATGTTACATTGTCTCCTTCACAGAGTTACATAAAGGATGGCTGTTTTCTGGCTAATAAACATATAAAAAGACACTCAAACTCTCTGTTAATCAGAACAACAAGAGAAGGGGATGACATTTTCTCAGGAGAGTGAAAAAAATTAAACAAATGGTCATATCAAGTGGAAGGAGGATTTGGGAAAGCAGATACTCTGTGGGTAGAAAAACAAATTGGCACAGCCTTTTCCGGAGGACAATTTTGTAAGTTATTAAATTTTAAAGTGCACACTTCTTTCAGCCTAGCATTTCTCCTTCTTGGTCCCCGCCCTAGCTAGAGAAACACTTGCGTAAACACTTAAGGAGGGACTTACATACAAGGTTGTTCACTGCAGACTATTTATGATAGTGAAACGTTGGAACGGCCTAAATGCCCCTCAGTGGGCAATGCATACCACAAGCATTTGTAGTATAAAATACTATACAGCAATTTAACATAATGGAGCAGATCTACGCAGACTGAAGAAGAAAGTGGTCCAACACGTAATGTTAGTTGAATAAAACAAAATGCAGAAGGCTGCATACAGGATGATAGCATTTTTTAAAAATCCAACGAAAAACAAACTGTATGTTTCTATATCTATGTACACACATAATAGAAAAAGATCTGAAGAATGATCATCTTCAACTAATAGCAGTGATTTTTCTCAGAGGAGGGGCTGGGATTAAAGACGGGAGTCGAAGAATTGTATTTCTACTTTTTTTTGTATCTCTAACAAAATACATGAGAGTTTTTGTGTAATTTAAAATAAATTAGTAATATTTTGAAAAATGAATGGGTGATTTTCCTACAAACGTTCCTAGCTTCGAGTCAGAAGTGGCTGAGGAAGAAGTGGGATCCCAACAGAGGGGGAGAAGAAATGAGTGGAGGAGGAAGAAGCCAGCACTTATCCTTTAATGTGTTTCGCTTTCATCCCAGCTTGTGGGAGGATGTAAGACGTGACCACAGTGGAACCAAAGTAGCTGAGTCCCAAGACAAGCAGGCAGATGACAGACTGTTCCCATGGCCAAAGACAAACCACTCTCGGGAGCACAGACCCTTACCTCTTGGCTGAGGAAAAGTCACCAAGGCACTCATTTCCCACATCGATGCCTGGGACGTTGACTGGAAAACCCAATCTTTGAACTCTGGAAAAATGCAAAGGGAAAGAGAAAATGAACTTAGGTAAATGCTCATCTTCCTGTTTTTGGTGCCCCACTGTGCGCTAAACTGACTTCTGTCATAAGAAAGAAGAGCTAATGTTTCCTGAGCATTCAGTACATGCTGGACACTGGTTTAAGTGATCCTCATGCATTCTCTCACTGAATCCTCAGAAAGAGACACAGGACACATGTTACTATTATTGCCATTTTACCAATGAGGAAGCCAAGGCCTCGCGAGATTAAGTAACTTTCCCAAAGTCACACAGCAGGTAAGAGGCAGGATTTGTACCCAGGCAGTGTGAGGCCAGAGCACACACAGATCCACGCTCCCGTCCTGCCTCCCTATGTTGTATTATCACAAGCCTTGATTTATTTACTGCATAGGTGTCTGTTTTCTTCTGCTTGATTATAAGCCCCATTAAGGTAACGTCTACCATTTGAGCGCTTACTATGCGCCAGACACTCATCTAAGGCCTTTATGTGCATGAAGTTATACAATTCTACAACAAACCTGGGGATAAACCGAGGCCAGAGACCCCCCCAGCAAAAAGTAGTAGAACTGGGAGTCAAGCCCGGTCAGTCCTCTCTAGCATCCCCAAGGATGTGAAGCATGTCTTATTTTTAGGGTATTCTCTGCCCCAGGACCCTAGTAAATCCTAAAGAAGTCTTGATGGATAAATAAAAGGAAAAATGAAGGAAAGAATTCTCCCTCCACTATGAAAAGCCAATGAGGTCAACAAAAGAAGATTGGTGCGCTTGGAATTTGGATGAGACAGCTAAGTACAGCCCAGCTTAGAGTGGAAAGGCAGATATTCTAGAGATGTGCTACCATGGAGAATTGCACAAAAAAATCAAAGTTGATGTCTGTCTGCTTGTCTGTCTCTCTCTCAAAGTTACGAGAATGAATGAAGCACACATGCTGCCCTGACCCCCATTTGTCCCAGGTGGGCTTCATGGCACACAGGACCCAAAAGTCATCTCTAGTCATCTGATTCAATAATACTTTATTCTCCTTGATCCAAGGGATGAGGAGAGAAAAGAGAGCGCGTGTGTCCACATACCTTTAGGTGTGAGTGAGTCAGTGTCTCCAGAAGTCACCTCAGTGCTTCTCTGAGAGCCACTGGAGGGAGGGAGAATTTCTGATTCTGGAAGAGAAAACAAGTTTGATAAAAGGCAGCTAAAAAAATAAGTGTTTGTGCTGAGTGGTGGGATTCGGGGCTATTTTTATAGGTGTCCTGGTGGGCTTTTCTATATATTTCAGGTTTTCTTCAAGGATTGCAAGTAATTTTTCGAATCAAGGCAAAAAACTACAAATGTTGTATTTTAAGATTTTAAAGACCAGAGGAATAAAAATACATACAAAAATTGATTGGTTTAGGGTTCATGGATTTCAGGTGGCTACTCAGAGTATAATAGAATTAGCCGATTCAATATTGTAAAGCTATTTAAACTATCCAGGCCTCACTGAGGCAGCTGAAATGCCTAAAAAAAGCCTTCAAACTATCTCTTGATTGTTTTACAATATTCTTATCTCAGAATCAGAGGTTGAAACATGGCGGGAGCTTTGATAAGCCCCTGCCAGTAACACAGCTAGTAACTCAGTGAGAGGTCTAAGATGAGGATCAAGGATTCAGGAGGAAAAAAAAGAAAGAAGAAACAAAGGTAGAACCAGTTCATCATCAAGGGATATTTTAAGGCCTCTGGAGCACTTTCCTCAGTCAATCTCTAATGCCCAAGCAGAGATTTAACCCCTGGCAGGATGGAACTAGAATCTGACCCAGGGTGACGTTTCCTTGTTCTTCAATAAACATCTCCAAGACTCCAGGAAGGTCAACTCGAGAGTCAAAAAAGCTGACTTTTCAAAAACACAAAGAGAAAAAAAAAATGAAACAAAGAAAAGGAACAATTTAGTGAAACCACATCCTCACTCACACACACACGCAGTTTGGGGCTGAATTGTGTCCCCCAAAATTCATATGTGGAAGTTCTTACCCCCAGTACCTTAGAATGTGACTAAATAGAGAGAAAGAAGTAATTAAGATAAAATGAGATTATATGAATGGGCCCTAATCCAATATGACTGGTATCCTTATAAGAAGAGGAGATTAGGATACAGACATGCACAGAGGGAAGACCATGTGAAGACACAGAGAGAAGCTGGCCATCTGTAAGCCAAGGAAAGAGGCCCCAGAAGAAATCAACCCTACTGAAATCTTATTTCAGGCTTCCAGTCTCCAGAATTGTGGGAAAATAAATTTCTGCTGTTTAAGGCACTCATTCTGTGGTATTTGTTATGACAGCTCTAGCAAACTAATACACACACACACACATACCCCCAAAAGCAAGTCTCTGGGCTGCCCCATTCAGTGGGAGAATACTGTTCCAAGGGACCTAAGATACATCTGACCAGCAGAAGGGAAAGAATGGCCCATTGTGTCATGTACCTGCAGTGAGGAAAGGCCCTTCTGTGGAAGGCTCAGTGGTCAGAAGATTTGTGGCTGCCTCTGGAAGGGAGCTCGGTGTTGTCGGAGGGCATGTGGTTGACGTTGTTGTGAGAGCAGTGGTGGCTCTTGTCTGAAGTGGCGCTCTGGTTGTGAGGTCAGGTGTCATCATGACTGTTGTTGGAAGCACAGCTGTGGTTGTCGTCACAGCAATGGTGGTGGTTGGGCGAGGGGTTGTTGTTGAGTGCGTGGTTGTTGGGGCTGTAACCAATAGAAGATATGTCTGGTACCAAGTGGAGATGGAGGAAAAGGGAAACAATGCAAATATATCTGGGATCCATCCGTTTCTCTCTGTTTCTGCTGCCCTCACCTGGTCCACTGGCCGGGACCATTGTAGTACCCATGAAAATTGGGTTTCTTGCCTCTACTCTTGACTGTTCCTATCTGTTCTTCACACATTGGCTAGAGTAATCTTTTAAAATGATAAATCTGATTACATCAGTCCCCTGGTTAAAACTTTTTACTGGTTCCACCTTGCCCTTAGAATGAAGAACCCAACTCCCAACCTTGGCCTACAAAACTCCACCTAATCTGGCTCTGTCTTTCCAATCTCACATCTCCACTCTACTTGTCTCACTTTCCCCCAGCCCACTGGCCTTTCTCCAGTTCTTTCAACATATTAATGGTTTTCTGGCTGGAGGAACTTTGAACCTGCTACTTCCTAGTCTCTCTCTTCATTAGGCTAACTCCTACTGAACCCTCACGTCTCAGCTAAAAGGACGCTTCTGCAAGGAGGTCATCCATATTCTAATAACAATTAGGTTTCTTGGTTTTGCACTCTTGTACTTTACCTTGACAGCATTTATTGCATTTCATAACTACACATTTATTTGATGATTGTTGCTTAATACCTGCTTCTCCCACTAGGTTGTTAGCTCCATAATGGGAAAATCTGGTATTTATTTTGTACTCTACTACAAATCTAAGACCTACCACAGTGCTGGCACATACTAGGTGTTCCATAAATATTGCATGAATGAGTGAATGAACGATTGCATCTAAAGTGAGCCCAAACAGAAAATTCCAATCAAGCAAGATGAATAAGCTCTAGAGATCTGCTGCACAACATCGTACCTATAGTTAATAGCATATTGTACACTGGAAAATTTATTAAGGTAGGGAAGAACTCATCTTAGGTGTTCTTTCCACAGTGAAATAAAATTAAAATTAAAATCTGAAAAAAAGTGAGCCCAAAGTATGCAACATAGAGTGAGAATGTAGTCTCTTTCAGATATTAAAGATTAGTTCATGCCAACACCACTCACCCCCTAACCATTTGAATTTGGGTTCATTAGCCACAATTATTCTACAGTTTCCACCTTCTCTTAAATATGCCAAATTTCCATTAACTCTAATGGACCAGAGAGACACCGTTAGTTTCAAGTGAACTTAGAAATGACCCCATAGAGTATTGAGGTCAACAAGTACTTTAAGAAATAATAACTTGTTATACCAGGCTTGAAAAAAGAAGACTTGGATTGGCACCATTTAACTTCAGTAAGTCAGAATAATACCTTCTATCTCACAAAATTGCTTTGAGGGAAAAATATACTAATGTGTTTGAAAGTTCTCTGATTAGAAGTATCCACATCAGTTGTTCTCAAATTTTAGAGTGCATCTGAGTCGCCTGAGAAGCTTATTAAGCGTATGGATATCCAGACCCTGCCTTCCAAGATGCCAATCCAGTTCAAAATAGAGCCCCAGAATCCTTCATCGTTAATGCAGATTAAAAATAGAGCTTGCATTGAGAGGCTCCATTCCAGACAAGCAGGAAAGGTGTTAACTGTTAGCATAATTCAGCCATAGCCTGCCCTCCATGCAGCTTACATCTTTATGAGTTCCACCAAATCCCAAATTTCGTCAAAAGCAATGATAGCAACAGGAAGAAAGAACACCTGAAAACTGGCATGACTCTCTCCAAATCCCATGCCCTTTCCCTCTGCCAGAAGTTGCAAACTATTGGCTTAAGAGCTGAAGCTGACCCGTGGACACATTTTATCTGGTTTACACGGTATTTTTTTTTTTAATTTCGAAATCTTTGCCAACATGCAAAAATCAATATAGTTCACATAAAGATTGAGAGATCTGTAAACACTGGACCCAAATTTCTGCAAGGCGACAATCCCCTAGATAAGAAGAAGATGCTCTCTTCAGGTTGACCCTGCAATTCACTGATTCCCCTCCCCACCCCCCCAACCCCCACTCACTCATTTCTGTGGCCTTCTTGGCCCCCGTGGGCATTGCTCCATACCATGACTCCTGTAGTCATAGCAACACACCTCCGTTTTAATCTGCCCACTCTTTGCTCAAGCAGCTACAACCTCTCCAATACCATCCACTGAATCCATTACCCATTAACCACTGAATCTCTCCTTCCACAGACAGGAGCCTCTTTGCGGGCTCACCTCTCGTCAGCTGCAGGCGAATGTTCTTTTTCACATCGTTGAACCAGCCAGGCACCTCTATGCGGCAGCAGTACACACTGCTGTCGCCTTCAACGGTGTTGGAGATGGTCAAGGAGACATCACCTCTCTGGATATTCCCCTGAAGTCTGTATTTTGAGGACTTGCGTGAGAGCACCCTCATCCCATCGGTGTGGAGAAGCTCCTCGTTGCATCTGGATCTGGGACACTGGCCTTTGCCCCAGCACATGCTGTTGCTGCTCTGAGACCACAAGGAGTACCTACAGGGCAAAGTCACCGTCTGACCCAAAGATGCTGTCACAACAATCTCTGATGCAGTTGAAGCTGTGAGGAAAGATGAAAAAACTAGATCATGTGATACTAAAATCTCTCAAGTATGCTACACGGTGGTTGTGCAGATAGATGCTTTCAGGAAGATGAAAAGAGTCATAGCATATATGTTTCTTTACCCTAAATTCTGATGTGCCCTTTAGTGCTGCTGAGCTCCTAACTGAACACCCTTCCATCCCCCAAGTGGAGACAGTTGACCCACCTGAGTCTCTGAACTCATCCGCACAGCAAGACCTTTTTGCTGATTTAAAAACTCTGATCTTGAGAACCATTCAGTAAACCAATAAACTCTCCAGTGAAAAATCTTCACCATTTAACCCACTTCCACTAATTCATACAACCAGGTCCAAACACAACACTCTACCCACTGTATCTCAATAAGCAGTGATCAGGGACTACCGATATGAATGTCTCAAATGGTTCCCCTTCTGTCTTCCAACCCAGAAAGTACAATGGCAGGAAGATGGGCTGTTGATCATCTTCCATTCTCCTTCTCTCCATTTAGTTTTAGAAATATAAATTAATTGCTCTGGACCATTTATTTGTTCTTAGAGAATATGAAGTTAGGTAGAGTTCAAGGATTTTTTTAATGTTAGGATGGGAAGAGACCAAAGGAATTATCTAGAATGGCAGCTGTGACATACAAAAATGCTGGAGAGTTAGTTTTATCATATTAACTGTGTGAGATTGAAGGTATCACCCTTTCTAAAATGAAGTATCCATGTTCCCCAACTTTGGCTGTTCATCAGCATGACCTATAGAGCTTGTTAAAAATACATATTTTATTGCCCAACCTTGAGTCAGAATCACGGAAGCCAAGGCCCATGGAAATGTACATAACCAAGTTCTCCAGGTCATTCTGACATCATTGCCCACTCACCCAGGGTTTGAGGACCACTAGACAAGCTCTCTTAAGGTGACTTCCATCTTCGAGAATCTGCAAAATATTTTCACTGCTGCAAATGTTAAGCCCACTGGTTTAACTGAGTATCAGTGATTGTTTTAAACCAAATAAAAGCTATTGAAGTGACAGCCAGGCAGGTTGAAGCTCCAAATCATCAGGACCACATCCTGCTCCCTCTTGGTACCCGGGTCTCTGCTCATCGTTTTCTCCAAAGTACCCTCCTGTGGGACTCTCTATTCACCAACTTGTTGACCCAGTTGGCTAAGTTGCATAAGACATGGCCAGCTGTTCCTGCTCCTCCCTGACCCAGGTGTCAGGAACGTCCAGAGATCCCTATCTAGGAGAAGGCAGGCACAACCATAAGAGTTGCCCAGACAGTAAGCAAATCATTGTGCTTCCTGGATCTTTCCCAGTTGGCTTTCATGATGAAGGTCATTCCAAATTCAGACCAGCCTGGAGCCTTCCCTGAACTCCCAGTCTTTTCACTTTGCCACAGTGGAAATATTTCCCAGATTGTAAATTCTACGGAAGCCCATTTTGCCCCCCATGACACCAGGAGAAAAATAAGAAATTCATTGTCATCACTCTCAGCTGCGTTAGCAACACAGAACACATGCACCTCAAACTAATAACTTCTAAAATATGAGCTAGTTCCTACGAATATTTGATAAATTAATTTTTTAAATGTGCAAGAATTATTTCTACTGGAGAGCCAACAGTTTATTTCCCCAAGTATCATAGCATAGAAAGAGGCATCCTACTACTCAATAAGAAAAGACTCAATAGAAAAACTGGCAAAGGACTTAACAGGCAATTCATAGATGAGGCCAGTAAACTCCACCTACGAGATTAGCAAAAATTTAGAATACTGATAATATCAAGTGTTGGCCAGACAGGGACCTGAAAATGACTTAGCCTACTGGAGTAAACTGGAGTGAAATGGGGTGTGAATTGGCACAGCCATGCTGTGGGGTAATTTGGCAGTTTCTATTAATACTCAACGTGCATGTGTCTTAGCGAAGCTCGAGAAATTTCATGTTTTGTTATCTACCCTGGAAAAACACGTGTGTACAAGGAAAACTATTTGCAAATATTTACTGCAGCTCTCATAAGTATGTGAACGAAATGGACAATATGTATATGAGGAATGGCTAAACTATAGCATACTCTGTCCATGGAATCACATGTAGAAGATTAATCGGATTAGAGAGATATAACAATGGGCATGAAAACTCCAAGCCTTACCAATGTACGAAAAGGGCAAATTCCAAAGCAATGCATAAAATATAAAACCATTTTATAAAATAAATAAATAAAACAGTTTGCACTTTTTTGTGGGTGCAGACATATTAAGGTAAACGCATGTGAAAGTGTCTGGTGGGATATATACCAAACTCATTGTGTCAGTCACCTCCATGATCAGGGGAAAGAGACTGGGCTGGGGGTAGTAGCCAAAAAGGATTTTAGCTTTATAACATTTTATTTTTTTTTCGCCAAGGGTGTTTCTGTATTATTCATCCGATCAAAAATTCATGTTAAAAAAAGGAAGCAGGCAGTTTGGTGTGGCAGAAGAACACCCATTAGGCTTACACTAAAAACCTCATTCTGACAGCCACTGCTTTTGTGTTCTTGGAGGAAAGGCACAATAATCCTGACCTCATTATTATCATAAGACAAAGGAGAAAGATAATGCTCCCCTCAGAAATAGTTGTAAGGTTCACATGAGCTGAAGCATCGAATGCTACATGAAATTAACAAGGTATTAGTACAAGTAACCAAGCACTTCAGAATTTAGAAACAGGACAAGAAACTGTTCCTTCCATCTGCAAAAGTATCCTGGAGCAAAGGAATCGTTGGTACCAAATCAATCCCCCTTTTTGGGGAATTACCTAGGATGGTGGGTACAACCTTGGTTCTGATGCCTGCTTGGTTCCTTTTCTAGCTGAGGACCTTAAGAAAGTCCCCTTCCCAATCCAGGTCTCAATTTCACCATCTACAGAGTGAAGGGTTTGACTCGGCATCTTTTAAGAGCACGTCCAGCTCTGATTGATCCTCTGTGATTTTCTCTCTTCTGAGCTGGTCATTTTAGAAAAGGTACAAATGAAAAACAGACAGTTGACCAGGTGCTTCCTCCTTCAAGAAAAGCAGGAGAAGCCCAGTCAATCAGTGTCCAGCCAGTAGCAGGAAATGTGGACACAGACTCTGACAACTTCCAGCATAGCAAAACCCTCCACACCTCAAATTCCCAGGACAAGACAAAGAACAGTAAAAAACATTGATAAAGAAAGTGACAAGGGCTGCTTGCATTCCACTAACTCCTACAGAGTATCTGGGGAGAGAGGCAGTTAAGTGAGCAACTACTTAGGGTGACCAGTTCTCTGAACAGGGACTTCAGGAGGACAGGAACTCAGAGCAGAAACACCTATGCTAGTCCGGAGGCTCTGGGTGCTCAGGAAGAGCCTGACTTAGGTAAAGACCTGAGGGTGCATGGAGTTACAGAGGAAAGAAAGGCAGAAAGAACAGCACGACAACGGGGTAGAGAGAAAACATTTGTTTTCCTTGGAATGTAGGTATTTTCTCGTGCAGCACATTTGAAAGATTCATGTGCAAATAACTACAAACTTTTAAAATTTCAAGGGAATTAGATATTGTCTAGTCCTAGCACCATGGATTGTTATAACTGGTCTCATCCAGGTCCCTGATTTCATACATAGAAGAGCCAGAGCAATTTAGATGTCTTCCCAAACTGAATGCATAGTGACCAAGACATGGCTGCAGCTCAGCCCTGAGCATTTTGCCCTGTACCACCCAGGATGCAAAGGTCTAAACTGGCCCAAACCGAGTGTGCACACTTGCATCGTCCAAAACCTGGAAATGATGTGCAGCAAAGAAATCTCACCTTGAAGCCTTATTCCCAGCAAAACAAAACAAAAAGCAAACCAAAACTTCTGAAAATAAAGAGAAAAATAAGAATTATAGTGAGAGCTCTTACCAGAATAAATTTCCCTGGCCCTGACTGTGCTAATAAGACCTGCAGAGGAAATTTCCTTTCCCCACTTAATCTGACCCCTTGTTTCTGCGTTTTTTCTTAAATTGTCCTTTCTTATATGAACACAAATTACCCCACCCTAAAACCCCCAAACCAGTCTCAGGATAAACCTTGTGTAACAAGGAAGGAGAGAGACCCTCCAAAGAAGAAAACCTAGGGTGATGCAGGAATGAAGTGGGCTTCTGCTTGACTGAGGCCCGATCAGCCATGGAAATCCCTCACAGGATGCCAAGCTGTCCAGCGACCCCTGAATGGAAGGATTCAGAACACTTACTCAGATGAAGCTGCCCGAGCTCAATCAGCACCCAGAGAAGGAGAGGCCTTTTGGACATTTTGACTGTTGGCAGGCCCCAGGAGTCTGTCTGTCTGTCCAAAGTCCATTTCTTATATTCCAGCTAATGCTGACAGGGCAGGACCTTTAGTTTCATTTCTCTTTTTGCCTCATCATCTTCCCTTTCCCCCATCATGAATGGCCTCCCTCAATCTAGGATGCATGATAAAATGTGCTAAGCACTTTTCTCCCAGCCACTAGTGTGTGTGCGCTAATGTGTGGACTGATGGTGTGGGTGTACATGTACCCCTTTGTCAATGCATATAGGGAGATTTCCTACATGTACATGAGCATCCATGCATGTGCTTGTATGTATGCATGTATGTATGTGCACATGTAAGTTGTGCACAAGCCACGGTCCACCTGGCTACTGCGCAGCTTGTAATAAAATGCACTTAACATTCCTTACTGGTAGTTGTTTACATGCGGACTCCTCAGAGGGGCCAAGGGCAAGTTAGATGGGAATTTGGCTCTGCTATCATTCTGGGTTCTCCCTCACCCAGACTCTTGGCCCCGTTGCCCTGAGGATGGAGAAAGAAAAGCAGAGCTGCAATCAACCATCACATAAGCCAAAATCACCATTAGAGTTTATTGGACGAGGAAAGAAGTTCAACAGAGGAAGCATACTGTAGTCATTGAAAGCCAGGCTCAGGTAACAAACAAGCCCAAGGTCTGGGCCCAATTCCACCACTTGTTAGTGAAGCCACTTGATGAGGAAGAACACAAAAGATAATTCATGAACCAGATTACGGGGCTTGAACTAGATGATATTTATGGCCCTTCTGGATTCTACAGAGTCAATGGTATATCCAGGACCACAGAACTAGTTAGAGGAGGAATCCAATCAATGCTCACCAATCAGATGTGATTTCTAAAAATTTAGATTACAGATTTATATCATCCTCATCGGTTATTGAATGCTTAGTTATATGCCAGGCACTCTGCTAAGTGATATAGATGTATTATTTAATTCTCAGAACTCTAAGAACTAGTTAATATTATTTTTCCCATTTAACAGATGAGGAAACTGAGACATAAGGTGTTACATAAATAACATTCACAGCTAAAAATTCGCAGAAACAGGACTCAAGCCGAGGACTTTCTGATCCCAAAGCAGATGCTCTTAATCACTACACCCTCCTTTGAGCTGTGACCCTTAGGGCTACGTAGCCGTAAGACCAACCATACCAGTGGCCAGTTCTCACCCAACTCTAGAGAGGAAATTTAAGGATGCACAAATGTTCTAAATTTAAAAGAAAAAATCCTCCTTTGATTGTAACCAAACAAGCCTCCAACATTCAACGTGGTCACACTGAAGGTATTGGTGAAAATACAAATATTGAGCGAGGCTCTGGACTCAGAGAAGCCAGAAAACAAGGGGATGGAATGAAAATAGAGGGATTCAGAGAAAATCTTGCCACTGAACCTCCATTGAATGGTGGATCCTATTCCCAGGAAACTGGGGGATTTAATCTCTGGATAAACTGAATGGCCGTAATAAAGCCTTACAGATATTGATATTTGGGTGTCTCCTTACAATACCACACAATCCCCCTTCAATAAAGTCACCAGTGCATGAGCCTCAGTCATGCATACAGCACTCCTAATTAGTTCTTAGTGTGTCACTTTAAATATGAATAGACAACCAAGGATCACCAGACATTTGGGGAAGGTCTTCGACGTGAGAAAGATACAAAGACAACATCCAAGATGACTCTTTCACTCACACATCTAGCAAATTGATAGGATGACTAGAAGAGCTAGAGGCTGGACAGGCAACTCTCTCTCTCCATGTGGCCTTTCCACAAGGCATCTTGGGCTTCCTTACAGTATGGCAGTCTCAAAGCAGATGAATTTCTTACATAGTATCTGGATTTTTCAAAAATGAGCATTCCAACAGGCTCAGGAAGAATCTGCAGAGGTTATAATCTAACCTTAGATGTGATTCAGTATCATTTCCACTGCATTCTATTGGTCAAAAAGTAAGTTATAAGGCCATATCAGATTCAAGTAGAGGGAACAATATAAGGGTGTGAATACTAAGAAGTTCATTGGAGGTGAAGGGAAGCGTCTTTGGAGACTAGTTGCCATAACAGTTACCAGGTACCATAACTAGTTACCATAACAACCAAAGCAGGCTGGAGCAGAAGGGCACAGGAATAAAGTTTGGGGTGGTGGTAGAGAGTATAACTAATAGGATTATCTCATGCATTTAGGTATTTTGAAAATAGATTTGATAGATCTTTGACACATAGGTTGGAACACTCGGGGATGAATTTTGATAGACACGAGAAATCAAGAAAAGGCGAAAATGAGGCAATTATTACAATCAGAAAAGATAAAATGTCATACAAGAAAGAATATGTAATTATAGTACCTTTGCTCAATGTAAAAGATAGTTATGTGGGTATAATAATGTAAACTGTGGCTACTGGACTGACACAAAATTGTGATAAGACTACATTGGGAAAATGGTCAGAGAGGAAGTGGGATGGGTGTACAAGAAAGCCAAACCCTATTCACCCTTAAGGAAGGGCAATAGATGATGTCTCAAATTGATCGATCAGACAATACCAGTATAAGCACATTTTTAGTAACATGGAAGAAAAGAATTCAAAAAAGTTTAAATTTTATGGGAAGGAATGGGAAAGGAATTGACTATTTTTTAGTTATAAGCCTTTTAGAATAATTTTACTTTTAAAACATACATATTGAGCACACCTAGCACCCAGACCTTAATTCTTAAATACCATTCTCCAATAGAAGGGACCAGGGCTTCTTGGAGAAATGGCTGATTCTAGGACTGGGCAGGAAATACTTAAAATGAGTCTGGAGCATCTTGTTGGCTGGAAAGTATGGAAGTGCTCCCCCAAAACCCCACAATGATGGGATTGTTAAAGGAACACAGGAGACACTGAAATAGCTCCCAATTACCAAAGCTGGAAAAATTTGAAAAGCAAAATCAATAAAGTAGTACTGGATAATAACCCAAAGTATAAAATAAATATCTATACTGATATAAGTAAGTGATCGAACCAAATAAGTGAGGGAGAAGAGAGAAATCTTCTGTCCAGAAGAATTTCAAATAATTTATTCCAAATAATTTACCTCAAAGAGGTAAAGGATGACTCCCACCCCTGAAGTATGGGCTGGGAACAGTGTCTTCCTTCCAAAAAAAAATGGAGAAAAAAGACTGACTTTACAGTGGAGAGACCCGGCAAACACAACCTCAAGCAGGCGATCAAGGTCAACATCAACAGAGATAGCCATGTTGATAGTATGCACCCTTGACACTATGTGATGTAAATGGCACTTTACCTCTGTGGTCTTCCTCCCAAGAACCATAATACCAGTGCCATCATGAGAAAAACAGCAGACATAACCAAACTGAGGGACATTCTACAAAATATCTGACAAATACTTCCCCAAACTGTCGAAGTCATCAAAAACAAGGAAAGTCTGAAAAACTGTTACCTCCAAGAGGAACCTAAAGAGATGTGACAATGAAAGATAACGTGGTATCCTGGATAGGATCCTGGAAAAGAAAAAGGCCTTTAGGTAAAAACTAAGGAAATCTTTAGACTTTGGTTAATAATAATGTATTAATATTGGTTCATTAATTGTAACAAATATACCACACTAATGTAAGAGGTTAATAGTAGGGGAAACTAGGTGTGGGGTGTATGGAAAATCTCTGTACTATCCTCATAATTTTTCTGTAAATCCATAGCTGTTTTAAAATAAAGTTTAGTTTTTTAATGCACATATTCTTTCACTTTAGAAATGCAAATATTAATAGTAATTTGGTATCCGGAAGGGGTCCCACACTAGAAAAAGAGACTAAGCTTGGTTTTCTTCTCTTTGTAAGTTAAGGTCCATGGACAAACTTCAAGAAGTTCACAAACATCCTAATATTGGATGCTCACTTTATCTTACCGTATCAAAGTATTTTATTCTTGAGAGAGGGTCCATAGCGGTTCTAGGTATTTCATGTCTTTGCCATCTTCTTTTTCTGCATATGGAGGTTTGCTGCTGGAGAGCCAGTCCTCCCTCATTCTCAGTCAATGCAGTTCAGGTGGTGCTGATTTCATTCATGGCCATAGTGTTTGGCTCAAGGATGGACAAGTGACTCAAACAAAGCCAAGGATACACAGTCTTGGCACATTTACAGGGAACTTTGAGAGATGGGGACCCTCCCTATTTTTCCACTGGTCTTTGAGCTGTGAGGATATGAGCCTGAATTTTAGATATCATGCCACCAATGAGTGAAGTCTGCCTGATGAGAGAACCAATCAGGCAGAAGGCAAGTGGAGAAGTAGAGAAGTTTAGGTCTTTGACATGGTTTGAGCCCCTGAAACAAGGCACATCAATGTGCCAGTAAACTCCCTTTTGGGCTTAAGCCAATTTGTGTTGGGTTTTCAGTCATTTGGGATCAAAAGACCCCAAGTTCTTAAACCTGGAAAGACGTCTACAGAGTGGTAATTCAGCTGGACAGCTAAAGTTTTTCTAATCTTAAGAGTTTACACTATTATGTGGTCCAACTACCTGCTTCACCAAACACCTACTTTCAATCATTCAGCAAGTGCTTGTCAATCTATTACACTCTAGGCATGTGGGAATTCTGCTAGGCTCTGGGAATAAAGACAAATAAGGCATACATCCTACCCTTAAGGATCTGACAGTTTCAAATCTTTAAGCAGAGAAGGTATTATCAGGCCCCATTTTAAAGGTAAGGCCACCAGAGACCACAGAAGATGAAAGACTGTTCAGTAATAGGAAGAAAATAGAATCCAGGTTTTCTGATAAAGAGCTCTTTGTGGTAACCAGTACTTCCTTTCTGACAAATGGGGTTAAATGTAATCCCACTCATTCATTTCTATACATTAATTTCTTCATCAATTATAGCAGGGGTTAGTAAACTATGGTCCATGGACCAAATTCAGCCCACCACACATCTTTGTAAATAAAGTTTTATTACAATACAGCCATGCACAGATGTTTACATATTGTTTATGGCTGCTTTCACCCTACAATGGAAGAACTGAGTAAATACAACAGATACTGTGTGGTCTGCAAAGCCAAAAATATTTACTATCTGGTCTTAACAAAAAAGTTTGCCAACACCTGAACTATAGAGTTCATGCTATGTGCCAGGCACTGTGCTAAGCACTGAGGCTGCATTATTACCGCCATTTTTGTCCTCAATAAGCTCACAGGCTAGTGCTTCCTAGTGGGAGACAAGCAAGTTAACAAATGATACAGCACGTGATAAGATGTGACAAGGAAAGTACAAAACATTATGGAAATGTTGGGGAAAGATTCTTAGCTCAGTCTTGAAGATGGAAGAAGAGAGTCAAGGACGCTTTTTTAGAATAGACCTAAAGGACATTGGAGAGCGTTGGGTAGAGTCGAAAGAATTTCAGGCAGGGTGAAGAGCACATAAAAGTCCAGTGGTGATAACAGCAATGCACTTTAGACTAACTGAAGAATTTCCACTTTACAGGTATTTATTACAGTGTTTAAAAGTAAACGTGGAACTTAAATGTTCTCACTGAAAAAGAAAAAAAGGTAAATGAAGAAACAAATAGAATAAAATAAAACAAGGCTACTTGTATATCAACAACAAGACTATGTTGTGATCCAAGGATTATGCTTGGTGTGTGTGTGTGTATGTGTGAATTTCATTATGGCGGGACTTCAGAACAGGAGGGAAGAACTGGAAGTGCCAAGTGAGGCGGCTGGAACACAGGCCTGGGTCAGACCATGAAGGGCCTGGTGAACTACGTAAACAAGTATGGACACTGTCAGAGGACAAGGAGGAACCCATTTTTTGTGGGTGATTATTGAGCCTGTGAGTAAACTTATGAAAGAGAGAATTCCACATTTGGAAGCATTTTCATTAAAATGGTGTCCAGAACTAACCAGTTGTAAGATCTCTAAATCTCCTCCAGCTTGGGAAGTCTACAGCTATGTTTTCTCTTGAGGTCAGGAAATGACTTACACCTGGGAAAGGGGCTATGTTCTGAGTTCTTTCAGTGGGGGTGGAAGGGTAGACTCTCCTGCTTGTTGTCAACCACAGGGGTCTATTCAGCAAGTTTCCTCTCACTCTATGACCCCCACATAGTTTCCTTATTTTCTGTGATTTCTGTGGGATGGGAAATCAGACCACTGGGGGTCCATCTTGATCACATACTAGCTGTGTGGTTATGAGCAATTTACTTAACCTCTCTGTGCTCAATTACCCCTCCATAAAATGGAGATAATAGTCCCTACTTCTTGGATTGCTGTCAGCACTAAGTGAGATGGTCCATGGAAAGCATTTGGCAGAGTACTAGGCAAATAGTGAACACACAACAAATGTTAGTTATTATTCAAGCAGTTGTTATTCAGGTAGTGTTAGAGGATCACAGAAGACAGATGGCATTGCCTGATCAACATCCCTTCCTTTGTGGAATCAATTTTCCCCAAGCTATGTGGACCCCATCCAGCATATGAGTAGGGTGGGCATATGCCTTAGTATAACCAATCATTTTAACCCATTCCCTTGTGGGGATTGATACAAGGCAAAAAAAAAAAAAATACAATGATTTACTTGGAAAAGATGGTTCAATCAGAAACACGGAGAATCATGAATCTTGGAAAAGAAAGGCAAGTAAAGGATTACTAATTTACACATCCATCCAAAGCTTGATATATGTGGCCAAGCTTCTGCTTGCATATTTCCTTCCAAGTAGTCCATTCTACTTCCATACATCCCTAGTTGTTAGGGAAATGGAAAGGAATTAATATTCACTAAGCTGTGGTTGTGTGCTGAGCCTTATGCTAGGTTTTGTTCACATATAATCCCAACAACAAGCCTGTAAAGGAAGTATTACCTTTTACACTATACAGACATGGAAAGAGGGATTGGAAGATGTTAAAAACTTAACTCAAAAGACAGTCAGAATGGTTATAAATAAAAAGACAAGAAATAACAAGCGTTGGAGAGGATGTGGAGAAAAGGGAACACTCACACACTGCTGGTGGGAGTATAAACCAGTGCAGAGGCTATGGAAAATAGTATGGAAATTCCTCAAAAAATTAAGAATAGGACTACCATAAGATCCAGCTACTCCACTTCTGGGTATTTATCCAAAGAACACGAAAACACTAATTCAAAAAGACATGTGTACCCCATGTTTATTGCAGCATTATTCACAATAGCCAAGACTTGGAAACAGCTAACTGCCCATCAATGGATGAATGGACAAAGATGTGGTGTGTGTATATATATATATATATATATATATGTGTGTGTGTGTGTGTATATATGAGTATACATATACATTGTGTACACACCACACACACACACACACACACACACACACACACACACACACAATGGAATACTACTCAGCCATAAAAAAGATGAAATCTTGCCATTTGTGACAACATGGATGGACCTTGAGGGTATTATGCTGAGCAAAATTAGTCAGACACAGAAAGCCAAACACTGTATGATTTCACTCATATGTGGAAGATAAAAACAACAACAACAAGAAACAAACAAATACATAGATATAGACATTAGATTGCTGGTTACCAGAGGGGAAAGGGGGAGGGGGGAGGGCTAAAGGAATAAAAGGGCACAGGTATACAGTGATGGATGTAATTAGTCTTTGGGTGGTGAACATGATGTAGTCTTCACAGAAATCAAAATATAATGATGTACACTTTAAATTTATATAATGTTATAAACCAATGTTACTTCAATAAAAAATATATAGCTCTACTGTCTAGTATATTAGTTAGAGCTTATTTGAGGACAAGGGCAGAGGTTCACTCATATTGTCCCAAAGAGGAGGTGACTCAGGAAAAGGACACATGTGGTCTGGAATTGATACCCCATCAGGAACCTCCAGGGTACCAATTTCTCTGCTCTTTTCTTGGGTATCTCTTTCTGCCTTTCTCTGAACCTCTCCCCCTGACCAGCTTCCTTATGATTTCAGCTTGCTCGTGGCCCCTATCATACACTCCAGCCCCAAATCCTGTCTGTGACCCTCAACTCAGCTCTCTGAGCTCACTGACTCATTCTCTCAATTCTAAATTCCAGATTCCTGAAAGAGAACTCCAGTCCTTCCAGTTCTCATTTTCCATGGTGGGCTTCAGGTTGTAGTTCACTGGCAGGTCTGTGGTTGGCTGCCTAGGATCAGCCATGCCCATATGGAGAAAGATCCCACTGTGCAGAACTCAACCATTCCACTTGCCATTTGGGAGACGGGAGCTATGGATAGGGTACAGTCCCTCAGAAGTGGCTGGGGTGGACAGGCAATGACTAAGAACTCTACTACAAATAACAATTTGTTTATGAGTCTGTCACCGAAATAGTCAGTTGAATCACTTAGGAATCCATTCAACTGTAAGCAACAGAAAATCCAACTCACAGAAGCCTAAACATATAAGGGGTTTGTTTTTCCTCTCATAACAAGAAGTCTGGATGTAGGCAACCCAGGGATTCAAAAATATCATCAAAGACTCAGGCTTTTCTTTTCTGTTCCTCCATTTGGGTTTGTCACAACATGGTCACAGGAAGGCTGATGTACTTCTGGGCATCAAATTCATCTTTGGGAAGAGGAAAGGAGAATCATAAGGGCTTTCACATCATTATTCCTTGACTTTTATTTGAGAAGGGAAGCTCTTCTAATCAGACTTCCCCTTATAACTTACTAGCGTGAACAAGGCCACCAGCCAATTCTCAAATCCATTCTGTGAGACATCTATGACTGGTTTAGACTGATCAGGGCCCTCTCCTGAGCCTGGGGTAGGGACCTAGGGTCTCTGAAATCAAGGGATTGAATATGATGGTTTCCTGAAAAAACTTAGAATTCTATTAGGAGAAGGAAAGGCTGTTGATTGAGTAATGGACAGCATCTTCTTTAACAGAGCACTCCTCCAGGACAAGGGACCACGTACATACACCCCCTGTCGCTGGCCCAATGCCAGGCTTCCAATAGATAACAAGTTCTTGTTGAGTAGATGAATGAAAGAATGAATGTTTATTTTTACTCGTTAAAGAGAGAAACTGATACAAAGTAGAAAGAAGATTAGGGTGGCTGTCAGGAGATGCAAATATTTCAGAAATTTCTGTGAGACCTTGTCTCACCTCTCTGAACCTCAATTTCTCCATCTGTGAAATAGGATTGAATAATCCCTTCACCATAAAGTTGATTTGGAGATTAAATGAGACTATTTATGAGTAAATTCTTTGAAATCAGAAAGAATTAGGAAAATATTGTTTCAATTTCTAAGCAATAGAAACAAAGATAGCAGGAAGTTGGCATGAGTCAATTGGCCTTAGAAATCATCCTTACAAGGGGACCTCCACAAATAGAAAAGGAGAAATGGACCCTGGGTGGATACATGTTCTGATTGGTTCAGGAAGTCATTGTTACGTTGATTTTACCCTCTGAAGACAAAAGAGAGTTTCCATCTGAATAATACAGAAAGTTCTGAAATCTTGGAAACCCAACTCTTATTCTTCTGGCGAGGCCAGAACTTGGGTTAAGAAATTGAAAGTGGGAGAATTAGAATGTAAGAGTGAAAAAGTACAGCATTCAGCTCCCCTGGGGATATCCTGGTTGACTCAAATATAATGAAATCACTACTTCCAGGCCACATTATATAGTGGAAGCTCAGATGAATATAACTGACTGCCTTTGGCATTTGAGTTCAATTTGATTTCATACAGCTTAGTGATAGTGATTTTTATAAATATTCCAGTTATCTTCCAGGCACATGATAGAGTAGCATGCCTCATCCCCATGATGTTAGATACGGCCATGTGACTTGATTTGGCCAGTGCATGTGGGCAGAAGGGTCATGGGTTTTTTTGCAGGTGGAAGCCTACAAGAATTGGTGTACAATTCACTATTTTCCCTTTCCCTGACAGAGAAACTGGATCCAAATAGTGAAAGCTCCACAAGCCTGGGTCCCTGAGTGAGAATGACATCAAGCAGGAACCCCTCCCCTGATGACCATCAATGGAAGCAAGCAAAACCAAAACCAAACTTTTATTGTTCTAAACCACTAAGTTGTTTGTTTAACCACAGCATGATGTAACGTATCCTAATACCACCTCAGTTGTGTGGAAACAGCAATGAGGAGTGATTAAGAACATTCTTTGAAATGAGACAGTCTGGGATTGGAGACTCTGACACTTAACTAGCCACACGGCCTACCATTCTGCACCTGTGGCCTTGCTCTTGTTCCTCTCTCAGTCCAGATCTGACGTTCTCAGTTCTGTCCACATCTTAAAATCACAAGAGGAATTTCTAAAGAACATGCCAGGTTCTACTACAGACATTGTGATTTCATTGGTCTTGGGTGGGGCCTGGGCATTAGTATTTTTTTAAGCTCAAATGTGCAGCTTGGTTTGAGAAGCACTTGTCTAATATTTCTTAATTTTATTTAACTAGATCATCCTTCAACACTCCAAATGAATCTTCTCCAAAAAGTCTTCCTGAATCCAAAGTTCCCACTTGAGCTCCAGTAGCAACCTGGACACACCTTATCTCTGTAACTATCACAGTATATTAAGATGATCCATTTCCATATCTACTTTCTAACCAGAGTGTGATCTCCAGGAAGATAGAAACTGTAAGAGAATCTTCTTGTAGCCCCAGCACCTAGCACAGATCCTGGCATCATCCCATATATCAAAGTATATACCCAATAAATGCTCAGTTATTTAAACAGAGAAAAGACCACTTAATTAAAATTAAGAAACCATTGGTAACCTTTGAGAAAACAGCTTTAAGAGAAGGGTGGAAGAAATGACAATGATTCTGGATTGAGAAGTGAATGTGAAAGTAAATTTGGTTAACCATTTGAAGACGTCGTCTTGACGTGAGAAACAGAAAGGTGGATGATGATGGTCAAGAGAATGGGTTATATTTAGGATGGGAAAAAAGCAAGTTTTGTAGTGTTGGAAAAGATATCATTCAAAAGGGAAATTCTGTTTCAGCAGAAAAAGTATAATTTTTGTTAGTCAAAGATTCAGAAATAGAAGAAGGAGGTGGAGAAAAGAGCACAGGTGGACAAAATGTCAAAAGCAGTTATTTCTGTGTGGTGAGATTTGGATAGTATGTTTTTTTCATTTTTAGCAGGTGCTCAATAAGTATTTGTTGAATGAAAAAATTTTCTTTGTGTGAGTGAATGTGTGTATTTTTTCACAGGTGCAGAGCTGAGTTGATCATACAGTTTAAGGCACAATATCATCATGGGTCTATTAAGCCTCCTCATATTTTGCGTGATATCCCCATACCTACCCCAATTTTTCTCTAATGTATTTGGATATGTAAGGATCCTTGACAGATGCATAGTATTGCTTTGTATATTATGTTTTAAATTTACAAAATATTTTGCTACAAGTCTTATTCTGCTTCCTTTTTTACTCAACCTATGTTTTTAAGATATAACTGTGTCATCATATGTACATTTATCTTAAAGCTTCTAGTTGCTACCTAATATACCATTGTAGGCATTTCCCTGTTATACTCATCCATTCTTTTAATGATGAACACCTAGTTTGCCTCCAACTCCCCACTAACACAAAAAATATTTCAATGAACAACCTCATTCACGTCCCTACATAAACCTGAGAAAGTGTTTCTTAGGAGTAGATATCCAGGAAGGCGATGGTTAAATCACAGGTTAGTCACACACTTAATTTCCATAAGTACTGCCAAATCTCTCTCCAGAATAACTGACCAGTCTTATTCCTAGCAACTGTGCATGAGAGTTCTGTTTCCCCACATCCTTGCTAATATCATCCTTCTTTATAATTTTTGCCAAGCTGATGGATATAATGTGCAACTTTGTTCTCTTTGGATTTCTTTGATTACTTATGAGTTTAATCTCTTCATATACTGGTTAACTGTTTACATTTCCCCTTCGGTGAATTGACTTTTCTTATCTTTGCCCATTTTTCTATTGGTTTTCTTCCTCTTTCTCTGTGTGTGTGTGTGTAATGTCATCCCTGAACACTGAAAGTCATTTATTCTGCTCCATCATCCCTCTATCAACTTCATGCATTGAATACTTCACTGAACAAAAATCCTTAATAATGACTTATTAAAATCCATCAAACTTTATCCTATGGCTTCCACTTTGGGATTCTTGTTTAAGAGTTCCTTTTCCACTCAGAGATTACTATGATATTTACCTTTATTTTTTCTATTAACTTTATAGTTTTACTTTTGCACTTGGTCTTTAATACTTCTGAAGTTCACCCTTATACACGATGTGAGGTAGGGATCCAAATTTATTTTTTCTATATCATAAGCTAGTTTTCTCACCACTTTCTGCTAAAAATCCATTCTTTCTTCATTGATTGGTGATGCCATCTCTATCATATGCTATGTAGAATATCAGGCAGGTAGATAAATGTATGTAAGTGTATGTGTTCTGTGCTGTTTATTCTGTTGCATTGGGGTTTTGGATTTTTTTTTTTTTTTTGGCCGTTGTTCTTGTGCCAGGATCACGTTATTTATTATGATGGCTTTGTAACAGGCTTTACTATTAAGAAGCGTGAGTCTAAACCCTCCCACTGCCTTTTTTTTAAGCTATTTTATAATTTATACCTCCATGAAAATTTTAGAATCAGTTGTACTTACAAAGATCCTGTTAGGACGATGGGGTTGGTGAATGGGTGAAGGTGGTCAAAAGGTACAAACCTCCAGTTATAAGATAAATAAATTCTGGGGATGTAATGTAAAGCATGGTAACTAAAGTTAACAATACTGTATGTATTGCATATTTGAAAATGGCTAAGACAGTAGATCTTAGTTCTCATCACAAGAAAAAAAATTGGAACTGTGTGAGGAGATGGAGGTTAACAAAACTTATTGTGGTGATCATTTCACAATATACACACATATCAAATCATCATGTTGTACACCTAAAATTAATACAATGTTATATGTCAAATATATCTCAATAAAACTGGAAAAAAAAGATCCTGTTAGATTTTTATTGGAATTGGCTTGAATGACCAGACTGATTAAAGACGAATTGGTGTCTTTACAAATATTAAATCATTCTGTCCATGAACTTGGTACATCAGGTTTTCTTGTATTCCTTAATGAAGGTTTAAATTTTTCTTCATAAATGTTTTGTGCACCATTGATTAGGTTAATTGCTACCTACTTTATGCTTTTTTATTGTTAATGTGATTTATACCTTATTTTTATATTTTCTAGATAATTATTGCTGAGATAGAGATTGCTGTTGACATCTTAGCTACTTTCCATTTTGTATTCAATTAACATAGATTACTTTCAAAAATTTTTTTATAAAATGAAAGGAGAAAAAAAAGAACACATATGAAAAGTTCGCCTTTGCAGGGACAAGGCTATTTCTTCCTCTAAAACAGGAAGGAGCAAAACAAGGAAGGTTAAAGATAAGGAAAAACATAGTGGATCAAGTGAAGGAAGTTGAATAGTTCATCCCTCAAACTGAAGTACAGTCATGTGCCACATAACGACATTTCAGTAAATGAAGGACTACATATACGATGGTGGTCCCATAAGACAGTACCATATAGCCTGTATGTGTAGTAGGTTACACCATCTAGATTTGTGTAAGTACACACTATGATGTTCACACAATGACGAAATCACCTAACGACACATTTCTCAGAACGTATTCCCGTCATTAAGCAATGCATGACTGTATTCCTAAGGGGTTTAACCCTCATCCCTTGAAGAAAGAAAATACTTTTCTGTTAGAAAATTCGGTCCAGTCATTTGGAAACAACTCTTTTCAAAAAGTTATATAAGCCAAGAATTGAGGAACCTTCAGAGCAGAAAGAAAAGAAAGATCAAAATGGAAATCTAATCATATTCTCCACCTACTTCCTTATCTATAAAACGAAGAGACTGTACTAAATGATAGGTAAAGTGCCTTCTGCCTCAAGTCCCAGAAAATATTCTTTTTAGAAAATGAAGAAATGGGAGTGGAGAAAGAATTTTAAGTGTAAATGAGTCTCCTCTATTGACTTTCCTATTCTGTTGTTTTCTCTGGCAGAGACTTTATGAACAGTTATTCTTTATGGGAACTCAAGGGGAATACGTTTAGTCCATATAAATGCACAGAGACAATTTGGGAATGGACACTTTTGGAGAGGAACTGGATTATTTTTATCCCTGTCATTTCGGCTGGTTATAGAACTGGCTCTTTCCCTGCCAACAGCTCTACCCCCACTCTAATACTGAAGGTCTTCTCAACTGGGTCCAAGTATTTTAAGAGTTTTCTAGTTTGGAAAGAGAAGAGGAAGAGGGAGAAGTGAAACTTCTGGAGTTGCATTGCTAAAGTAAGCTTGTTCTTTTAGATCTTTTGCTGCCAAATTTTTACTCAAAGTTCCTCTTTTGTGAGGTAGGAGGGTTTTTTTCCATATTCAAATCAAAAAAATATTTGAGATACAGTACAAAACCCACCACCTGAGTGTCTTGCATAACAGACACATTTCTTCACTGAGATGAGTTCCATTCCTCCATCTACACAGCAAGTCCAACACCCCCAACAACATCTCTAGGGTAATTTGGAAAGAAGCCAAAGTTAAGCTTTTGAAGAAAGACAAATCTTAAAAGTAAATGATCATCTCATAATGCAAAATGTGGTTTAGAAATAGGTGGAGATACAGATAAATTCTTAAAAACAAATACAAGACTATTGCTAATTGCACAAAATTGAAAATAACGAGTGACATGTGGCATTAATATGAAGATTCATCCTGAGTCATCATTGTAAAGATTTAGCAACCATGTAAAAGAACATTGTACATATACGTTTACTGTTGTGAAAATCTCCAGGATAAGAGTGACGAAAACAATCTTCATGACTGAGTGTGACAATCAAGACATAAAAGATTATGCACAATCTGAATCCATTTTGTAAGAAGAAACACACACATACCCAGAAACAGGCCTGAAATGATATTAAAAGTGCTAACAATGGTCTCCTCTGAGCAGAGGAAACAAGTGCTTTTTGGTTCCTTTTTCCTTTATAAATCTATATTTTTAAATTTTGTGTAATAATTAACTTACACTCCTGTATTAAAGCAAAAGTTTAAAAAGAAAGAAAATATAAACCAAAAGCAAGTGAGCACTAGAGTTTTATGTCCTAGTCTCAGCATGTCCAAAGTCTAATAGTAGAAAAGTCTGAGTAAATCACCAAATTTTCCTCGTGCCTCAGTTTCCTTATCTGTAAAGTAGGAAGAGCTGCCTTTTTCTGGCATTGAGTTTTTGTGATGAGTCAAAACATCTTCCCACCAACAATTAGCAATAAGTTAAACATACACTTGCCATAAAGCCTAGCAATTCCACTCTTAGGTATTTACCCAAAAGAAATGAAAGCACGTCCACACAAAGACTTGTGCATAAATATCCATAGCACTATTCCCAGTAGCCAAAAACTGGAATGTTCATACAACAAAATACTACTCAGCAATAAAAAAGAACAAACTACTGATACATGAACAACATTTATCAATCTCAGAAACATTATGCCAGGTGAAAAATCTAGACATAAAAGACTACATACTATACTATTCCATTTATATAAAATTCTAGAAAAACCCACAAAACTATAGTGACAGAAAGCAGGTCAGTAGCTGCTTGAGGCTGGAGGTGAGGGGAGGGGATTGCCTACGAAGAGGCACGTGGGAACTTGCTGGAGTGATGGAAATGTCTGTGTCTTGAATGTGGTAGTTGTTACATGATTGTATGCATTTGCCAATATGATGTACACTTAAAATGGGTGAATTTTATTGTATGTAAATTACACCTCAATATAGCTGTTTTTTAAGCACACAGCAGAACTTAAGGAAAAAAGACTCTATCCAACAAAGTATGTGAAAGAATATTGTAAAATGTAAAGCTCTGTAGAAGTTTAAGGAATTTTTCCTAAGTGCATTTCTTTTAAAGCCAAACAAAGCACAAAGAAACAACCTTGGCATATATTCAGCTAATGATAATTTCCCTTTGATAAATGGGGGAGTGGGTGTAAGCAAAGAGAAAAAAATAATAATTGTTATCTGTTCCTTTGATTTCTTTTAGCTGTGTTAAATTTTACCTAACGGTTCAGGGGAAATATACTTATCCATTAAATTATTTGAATACTCTTCTTTGCTGAATACTTAGTTGGAAAATAGAGAGGAGAAAAAACTTCCTCAGCTTCAGCACCAAACCTTGCCATTGGAAACCTAACAAAACAGCCATCAGATGTTAAATATTTGGAAAACCTTCAAGTCCACATTCTGTGTTTTTAATGACACTTTGGAGAAACTGAGTCTGAGAGTTGTTAATTACTTGCTTGAGGATACATGCTAACAAGTGGTAGAGCCAGGCTCTTCCATCTGATTAGAGCCTGGACATCTGGTCACCACCCCACCCTGTCTCAAAGAGTAGCTCCCTGCAGAATAAATATATGGTAAGAACCAATGAGGGGATGGTGAGGGTCTGGGAGGAGGAAGTCCTTTGGAAATAAGTGCAGAAGGTGGGGTGGCCACAATAAGGAGAAGGAGCCCAAAGCGGAAATGGCAAGGTGCCAGAAGTCAGGTCCTCTTTTCACTGCTGTGGCCTGGCTGGCCTCTGCTGCCCCGTATCATGGGCATGGGGGCAGGGTGCCCACACGACACAGTCTGCACCGCGCCTAGGGTGACCGCCCAGTGTGTCCCAGTCATGGGGTGGGGCATTCGTGTGCTGAGGGCTCCCTGGATCTCTGGGTTAAAAAGGAGCAGCTAACAACCCTACTTGTTAAACTTCGGGACATTTACATTCTGTTTCTAATTTGTCTTGTCTGCCCCCTCTCCCAGGTTTCTGTGCTCCTGAAGCCAGTCATGTGTTGCTTTGCTTCACCATGTGGTGCCTCTTTAAAGAAGATGGTCTGGGGGAGTTGAGGAATCTGCAGAAAGCCCCAGAGATTTACACTCTCTTTACATTATTTTGTTTCTGGGGGATGCTTTTGTAAGATAACTTCCATTGGTTTTATGTTAGTACTATTACAAAGCAGTGCATGATCATTATGTGTCTCTCTTTTCTTTATATCCTACAAAGGAAAAACAGGACAAATAGTTTATGATCCCACCACTAATCGATGGTGTCATGATGTAGATCTTGCCAGTCATAATCATCCATGGCATATCTATGCTTTGGTGACCAGCTTTTTTCATTTACTGCACCATGAACATGTATCATATTCTCAAATTTTAATTTAAACACCCTCCTACTGCATGTTTTTTATCTTCAGGATTGACTGCACACTGTATGGACATGTCATAATTTATTTAAATGTCTCCTTTAGATAGTTAGGTTCCCCCCCCCAATTTTTACTATTAGAAACAGCACTTTAATAACACCACTTATGAAATACTTTTTACAAAAATACTGAAATTGGATCTAATCAAGCATTTAGCTCTAACTTCCAATTTATAGGAAATGAAACAATCTAGAAAGTTCACAATGTGGAACATTTTACAGGACAACTCATCTAGTTTTTCAACAAGTCAATGACATGAAAAAAAGGGAAGAGTCACTGTTCTAGATGAGAAGAACCTTAGAAGACATAATAATCACATCCAATTGATGGGTCTTGTTTGGATACTGATTTGGAAGTATCAATTATAAACAGACACTTGGGGGAAAAATCAGGGAAATTCAAATATGGACTGGTATTAAAGAGTTATCACTAGTTTTGTTAGGTGCAATTATGGTGATTACATACAAATTTTATTTTATTAATTTCAGAGATACATACTGAAATACTTATATAAATGGCCACCACTTCAAGAAGTATCCTTGTCCCTAAAAATGTCTAGGACTATCAACAAAGAAATAGATGTTATAAAAATGAACCAAATGGAAATCATGGAATTGAAAAATATAATACATAAAATAACTGAAATAAAAGCTTGATTGATAGCCTCCATACTAGAGTGGAAATAATAGAGGATAGAAGCAGAGAACTTGAGGACAGATTAATAGAATTTACCCAATCTGAGTAACAGAGAGAAAATAGACTGAAGAAAAAAATAAACCCAATCTCAGTGACCTGAATGACGATAACAAAAGAGCCAACATTCATATCATTGGAGTTCCAAGAGGAGACAAAGAGTGGAACTGAAATAATGGGAAGAAATAATGGCTAGAAATGTCCCAATTAGGCAAAGACATAAACTTACAGTTCACAACTGGGTCTGCGGTTCAGGAGAGACATCTGACTGTATAGAGATTTGAGGGTCTCCAGTAAATAGGGAGAAGGTGTCAAGAAAGAAGCAAGTGGTGGATTGAGTCCTGGAGGACATGAACACTTAGGGAGATAGAGAAAGAGGATCCAGCCACACATACTATGAACAAATGCAGATGGGTATGAAGAAAACCAGGACAAACGGTACCATTCCTTGAGAGGAAAAGGGAGGAGTGTTGTAAGGATGATTTGGTCAGTGGTGTCAAATGCTACAAAAAGGTCAAGTGTGATAAGGATTGAGAAATAGCCACTGCACTTACATTGAATTTTTGCCTTCCAGCTTCATTGGAGGAGTGGAGCCAGAAGCCAGACTGCATCAGTTTAAGGAGCAAATGGGAGGCAGGAAAATGGATATTTGGAACAGAAAAGCTTGGCTCAGAAGTAAAGAAAGAGAAAGGGGAGTAGCTAGAGGTTTTTAAAGGGTCAAGGGAAAGTTGTTAGGGGTTTTGCCTGTCATACTCATAGGCAGAGAGGAAGGTTCCAGTAGAAAGTAGAAGGCTGCAGATATAGCTGAGAATGGAATGTGCATATGTCAAGATATCTCATAAAGTTCTCATAGTCATGGTCGTTGGTCAAAGCCCAGATGTCTTCAATCCAAGCTTTTCTTTTCCTATGATTGGATCCCATAAAAAATCCTTCCTCCCACAGTCCCCAAGTTACACATGTCCCTCTGTCTATCAATCCAAGTCTTTCCCTACTCTTAATTTTTTTTTATTGAGGTGCAATGCCATCATAAAGTTCCTCATTTTAAAGTGGTTTTTAGTATATCCACAAAGTTGTACAATCAACACCACTGTCTAATTTCAGAATGTTTTCATCACCCCAAAAGGAACCCCTACCCGTTAGCAGTCATTCTCTATTCTCCCTTCTTCCCAGCCTCTGGCAGCCACTAATCTACTTTCTTTCTCTATATATTTGCCTATTTTGGTCATTTCATAGAATAGAATCATACACTATAAGGCCTTTTATGTCTGCCCTCTTTCACTTAGCATAATGTTTTTGAGGTTCATCGATGTTGTAGTATAAAGCAGTACTTCATTCCATTTTATGGCTAATATTCCATTTTATGGATATATCACATTTTATTTATCCATTCATCAGTTATGAACATTTGGGTTGTTTCCACTTTTTTGCTACTAAGAGAAATGCTGCTATGAACACTGTGTGTAAATTTTTGTATGAACATATGTTTTCTATTCTCTTGGGTATATACCTAGGTGTGGAATTGTTGGATCATGTGGTTACTCTACATTTAACTTTTTGAGGAACGGCCAGACTGTTTTCCAAAGTGGCTGTACAATTTTACACTCACAACTGCAAAGTACAAGAGTTCTAACTTCTCCACATCCTCTCCAACACTTGTTATTTTCTGGGGTTTTTAAAATTATTATTATAGCTATCCTAATGGGTGTGGAGTGGTGTCTCATTGTGGTTTTGGTTTCCACTTCCCTAAGGACTAACAATGTTAAGCATCTTTTCATGCGCTTATCGGCCATTTGTACATTGTCTTTGGAGAAATGTCCATTAAAGTCCTTTGCCCATTTTGTAACTGGTTATTTGTCTTTTTGTTCTTGAGTTCTTAGAGTTCTTTATGTATTCTGGATGCTAGAATTCTGTATAGAATTCTAGATATTCTGTATATCTTATCGGATATATGATTTGCAAATATTTTCTCCCATTCTGTAGGTTGTCTTTTCACTTTCTTGATAGTATCCTTTGACACACAAAAGTTTTAAATTTTGATAAAGCCCAACTTATCTATTTTTGCTTTGGTTGCTCATCGTTTTAGTGTCACAGTTAAGAACCATTGCCTAATCCAAGGTTGTGAAGATTTATACTTACGTTTTCTCCTTATGTTACTCTTAATCTTAAAAGCAACAAATGCTGGCAAGGATGTGGAGAAAAAGGAACCCCTGTCTACTGTTAGCGGGATTGTAAATTGGTACAGCTACTATGGAAAACAGTATGGAGATTCCTCAACAAATTTAAAATAGAACAACCATATGATCTAGTAATTCCATTCTGGGTATATATCTGAAGGAAACAAAAACACTATATTGAAGAGATATCTGCACCCTCATGTTCATAGCAGCATTATTTGCAATAGCCAAGACATGGAAACAACCTACGTGTCCATGGACGGATGAATGAATAAAGAAGATGTGGTATATATATGCAGTGGAATATTATTTAGCCATAAAAAAAGAAAATCCTACCATTTGCAACAACATGGATGGATCTTGAGGGCATTATGCTAAGTGAAATAAGTCAGACAGAGAAAGACAAATAATGTATGATCTCACTTATATGTGGAATCTAAAAAAAAAACCAAGCTCATAGAAAAAGAGATCAGATTTGTGGTTACCAGAGGTGAGGGGTGGGCAGTAGGGGAATTGTATAAAGGGAGTCAAAAGGTACAAACTTCTAGCAATAAGATAAATAATTACTGGGGATGTAATGTACAACATGATGGCTATACTTAACACTGCTGTACGGTATATTTGAAAGTTGTTGAAAGAGAAAATCCTGAGAGGTCCCATCACAAGGGAAAAACACATTATTTTCTTTTTTTTTTATATCTATATGAGATGATGGATTATTGTGATAATCATTTCACAACATATGTAAGTCAAGTCATTATGCTTTATACCTTAAACTTAGACAGTGCTATATGTCATTATATCTCAATAAAACTGGAAAAAATAAAGCTACTCTAAAAAATAAAGTTTGTCAATTTAAAAGAAAAGACATACACACAAAAAATCTTAAAGGTGTCTTGTGCTGCAATTGCACAATAAAAAATTGTTAAATTTGAATGGAAGACCAGTTGGAGGCAGAAAAATCAATGTGAATTTTCTTTCCTAAAAAATGTGAATCTATAGAGGGGAACTTACTCAACTTGATTTAAAAGTTACAAAAAACATACAGCTAATATCATACTTATGGTGAGAAACTAGATGCTTTTCCACAAAGATCAGGAACAAGGCAAGGATATCCCCTCTTACCACTCCTTTTTAACATCATACTGGAAGTCCTAGCTAATACAATAAGACAAGAAAAGGAAAGAGAGTCTATACAGATGGGGAAGGAAGAAATGAAACTCTCTTTGTTCACATATAACATGGTAGTCTATGAAGAAAATCCCAAAGAATTGACCAAAAAAAAATATCCTGGAACTAATAAGTGATTACAGCAAGGTTGCAGTATATAAGGTTAATATCCAAATTCTATTGCTTTCCTATGTACCAGCAATGAAAAATTGGAACTTGAAATTAAAAACATAAAACCATTTACGTTAGCACCACAAAAATTAAATACTTAGGTATAAATCTAACTAAATATGTATAAGATCTATGTGAGGAAAGCTATAAAACTCTGATGAAAGAAATCAAAGAATTAAATAAATGGAGAGACATTCCATGTTCATGGATCAGAAGATGCAATATTGTTAAGATGTCAGTTCCTCCCAACTCGATCTACACACTCAATGCAATCCCAATCAAAATCCCAGCAGGTTATTTTGTGGATATTGACAAACTGTTTCTAAAGTGTATAGGGAGAGGCAAAAGACCCAGAATAATCAAAATAATATTGAAGAACAAAGTGAGAGGATTGACGCTACCCAACTTCAAGATTTATTATAAAGCTACAGTAATTATGACAGTGTGCTATTGGCCTGAGAATAGAAAAATAAATCAATAGAGCAGAATAGAGAGCCAAGAAAGAGAGCCACACAAATATAGTCAACTGCTCTTTGACAAGGAGCAAAGAAAATTCAATGGAGAAAGGATTTTTTTTCAACAAATGGTGCTGGAACAACTGGATATCCACAAGCAAAAAAATGAATCTAGATGCAGATCTTACATCCTTCATAAAAATTAACTCAAAATGATTACAGCCCTAAATGTAAAACAACAAACTATAAAACTCCTAGAAGATAACATAGGAGAAAATCTGCTCTATGAAAGACATTGTCAAGAGAATGAGAAGATAAGTCACAGATTGGGAGAAAATATTTGCAAAAGACATATCTAATAAAGGACTGTTATGCAAACTATACAAAAAACACTCAAAACTCAACAATAAGAAAATGAACAACCTGATTAAAACATGGTCAAAAGATCTGAATAGACGCCTCACCAAAGAAGATATACAGACAGCAAATAACCATATGAAAACTTGTTCTACATTGTATGTTATTAGGGAATGCAAATTAAAACAACAATGAGATACCACTACATACCTATTAGAGTAGTTAAAATCTAACACTAAATGCTGGCAAGGATTTAGAGCAACAGGAACTCATTGCTTGCTAATAAGAATACGAAATGGGACCACCACTTCAGAAAACAGTCTAGTAGTTTCTTACAAAACTACACCCTTACCATACAATCGATCAATCATGCTCCCTAACATACACATGAATGTTTATAGCAGCTTTATTTATAATTGCCAAAACTTAGAAGCAACCACAGTGTCGTTCAATAGGTCAATGAATAAACAAACTGTGGTACATTCAAACAATGAAATATTATTCCACAATAAAAAGAAATAAGCTATGAAGCCGTGAAAAGAAATAGAGGAAACTTAAAAGTCATATTGTTAAGTGAAAGAAGTCAATCTGAAAAGACTACATATTATATAATTCTAACTATATGACCTACTGAAAAGATAAAACTATGGAGACAACAAAAATGTTGGTGGTTTGTCAGAATGGCTATAATTACCAAGACAAAAATAACAAATGTTGGAGAGGATGTGGAGAAACGGGAACCCTCATATACTGCTGGTGGGAATGCACACTGGTGCAGCCACCATGAAAAACAGTATGGAGAGTTCTCAAAAAATTAAAAATAGAAATACCTTATGACCCAGCTATTCCACTACTGGGTATTTATCCAAAGAACTTGAAATCAACCATTCATAGAGACTTATGCACCCCTATGTTCAGTGCAGCATTATTCACAGTAGCCAAGATGTGGAAGCAACCCAAGTACCCAACAACTCATGAATGGATAAAGAAGATGTGGTATACATATTCAATGGAATACTACTCAGTCATAAGAAAGACAAAATTGTCCCATTTGCAACAACGTGGATGGACCTTGAGGGTATTATGTTAAGTGAAAGAAGCCAGACAAAGACAAACATCTTATGATTTCACTCATATGTGGAAGATAAACAAACACATGGATAAAGAGAACAGATTAGTGGTTACCAGAGGGGAAATGGGTTGGGGGTGGGCATAAGGGGTAAAGGGGCTCATATATATGCTGACCAACAAATAATAATGTACAAACTGAAATTTCACAATGTTATAAACTATTATGACCTCAATAAAAATTTTTAAAAGTTAAAAATAAAATCAAACCTAAAAAAAAAGTTGGTGGTTTTCATAGGTTTGGAGGAGGAAGGGATGAATAGGTAGAGCATAGCCGATTGGGGGGCAGTAAAACTATTCTGTATGATACTGTAATGGTGGATACATGTCATTATACATGTGTCAAAACCCACAGAATAGACAAAACAAAGCATGAACCCTAATGTAAACTATGGACTTCCGTTGATAACATGTCAGTGTTGGTTCATCAACCGTACCAAACATAGCTCACTTGGAAAACATGTTGCTAGTGGAGGATGCTCTATGTTTTGGGGAGAAGAAGAACTCTGTACTTTCTGCTCAATTTTGCTATGAGCCTAAAACTGCTCTGAAAAATAAAGTGCATTGAGAAATGTGTGAATCAGTCATCACCCAAGCATTATTTTAGGCTCTAGCAGGTGCAGGGACTTCCAGACAGAGCAAACCCCAACTCAGCAGTCCACAGTACAAAATAGGGAAGGTTACCTTAGAGCATTTCCTCATAGGCCAAAGGGGACTTTCTTCTTTGCTTATTGTTACAACTTCTGGAAGAAAACATTTAGTACTTACAAGGCCCAGAGACAGTCAGCTAGACAGCTGTGGGCCGGCTGTCTGAGAAGTTCTACAGAAGTGTGGCAGCGTTCAGACTTCTTGTTCCCGGGGCTGCCACCAATATAATGCTGTTGCCATGGAAGCCAGACATAGGACAGATCTGCTGTCACCCAGCGTCATTCCCTTTCTCTACTTGGTTGTTCACCTGTCCCAGTCCATTGTTGATATTTTCCTGTTTAGTTTGTATCTTTTATGCTTTTCCAGAGCGCTTGTCACACAGAACAAGAAAACATGCTGTCATCTTCCTTCCCCAAGTCTCTCTAGGTCAGTGGTTCTGAACCTCAGCTACACATTGAAATCACCTGGGGAGACTGAAAAAATAACATCTGGGCCTCACCTTCTGAGATTCTAATTCAATTGGTCTGAGTGTGGGTAGTTGGCCAAGCTTCCCAGGTGATTCTAATATACAGCCAAGGTTGCAAATTACCAGTCTCAGAGAGTCCTTGAGGCTCACACAGACTCCTACACTCCAGCCAGTCATATGAAGAGAATTGTTTCTATCTCATAAAAGAGTTTTAAAGACACTCTTCTCTACCCAACCCTGTCCCCAGCTCACACAGGAAGATTCTAGGAAACATTCTTTCAGTCAATTTATTCACTAATTTTCACACATATGTGTTGAGCACCTACTATGTGTAAGCTAGGTGCTGAGAAACTACAGACACTTTCCTCAATGATCTCGCATAAAAGCATCATCAACCCAAACATCTCTATGATACAGGACACAAGTTATAGGGTCACTACTTGTGGTTGTAGTTTGTACAGCACAAAAATCCCAGGTCGGACTGCATTTGACAAGGCTCTGCCCTAGCTCAGGGCTGTGTCAGCCAGAAGGAAGAGGGGCCTCTTTGCAACTCACCCACAGGTGCCACACATGCTAGGTGGGGCTGACCTTGTATACCATGACCTGAGGTAGGCACGAGCACCGCGCCTGGCATACGGGACGCACTCTGTAATATTCATTGAGTGGCTAAAAAGGGCTACACAGAAGTGTTCATAAGAGGGGATTAATTCTGTCTAGGCCGTGAGGTCCAGAAGGGCTGGTGAGGGGACATCTGAGCTGAGCCTTGAGGAATGACATGCCCGTGGAGAGACGGAGACAAGCATCCCCGGGAGGTGGGTTGACCTATGGACTGGAGACTGGGTATCTGAGGCATTTATATCCACTGCAGCACAGCAGGGAGGGGCTGCACGAAGCAGGCAAGGGAGAAGCTATGAAGGACTTACACCGAGTAGGGACTTTTACCCAGTGGGGCGCAGCAGGAGGATTTTCAGCTAACATGCAACACAATCGGGTCTGAGGTAGATTATACTGGTGGCTGTGTGGAGGAAGGACTCAAAGGACACTGGGGAAAAGCACTAGTGGCCACCAAAGACTCCAAGTCGGAGTTGGAAAGGCCCTTCGGTTCCTTAAACCACGCTCACTTCTATGTCAAGGCTACTAAAGGCACCACCTTATTTTCTGTTGGCTGTCATTACCTTTGCAGTGGGCGCTGCAAGGACTTGTTTATATTTCTTCAGACAATCGGATGTGATCAAGAGTCAAAGAAGCAGCAAAGTCTTGGGAGGATGTGTATTCCAAGACCCTCCGAAGCTGTGCACAACCACCTGACAAAAGAGCTTGATCCGAGGGAGAGCAAATGACAAATTGCTATTCCTTTCCTTCCAGAGAGCACTATGAGCCTAGAAGAACCATCTCTGAACAAACCAGCCATGAAAACCAGAGTGTAAATATGATTCCCCTACATTTCTTAGGGTTTTCCTATATTTGGGGGACACTGAATGAGGAATTTTGTTTATCCTCAAAAGTAGCATCACAATACCTACACAGTCTAAATATAACATTGTCTTATTCATTTCCTGAGATTTACCTCTGAAATAAGGAGAAATGAAGCATTATTGCATGCTCTTGTTTCCATGTACTCTTTCACAAAGTCTAAACATTTTGGTTGAAATGTAAAATAATTTGTAGTAGCTTGTCTTCTGTAATTTAAACAAACAAAAAATTAATTCTTAGGTTCTATTTGTCTTACTGAAAGAAAATCTCTAGGATTAGAGCCCAAGAATCTGTATGTTAACAAGCTCCCAGCTTTGGGCATCTACATAATTTGGCCACTTATTTTGGATTAATTAACTTTAAAATTTTAGTCATTCTAAGCAATATCCATTAAATTATGATTTTGATGCATTGTTTTCTAAAATACACATCAAAACAATTATTTTAAAAATCCACTGCAGACCAACAGAAGCAGCTCCTGCACCACCCCACTACTCAAAGCTGTGGGTTTGGGAAGAGTGGGTTCAGCTGCTGCTGGGCCCAGTGTGATCAGAGCCAAGCTAAGGCACCCCATCCCTCAGCTTCCAGGATCCCTCTTCCTAGGCCTGGGTGCCCTCAGACAGTCCTGTGGAAAGCCCCTCACTGCCAGGATATACCCCTCTCCCCCTCTCCTTCCCCTATACACCCTCTTCTGTCACCCCAACCGAAGTGACTTTTTATATTTGAACTTAGAACAGTGTCACTGAAGCACCTTAATAAGTGTTCAAATATAATTTGGTGATGGAGAGCAGGTTTAACCTTTAATGTGCTAAAGTGGTTTGTTTTCCAAGAGTGGGTCTTTTCCCAAACAGATGTGTTCGTAGAGCCCTTTTCATCCCAGCACCTTGCAAGATCCGATGCCCATCTCTCCAGCTTCATTTCTTTCCATTCCTCCTTACTCACTTCGGGGCAGTCACACTGGCTTTTGTAGTCCTTGAAACACAACTCACTTTCTGCCTGTTAGTACACAAGCTTCTTCCTGCCCCAGCGCCCTTGCATTCGGTGGATCCTTTCAAGTGGCTGCCACCTACCCCTTACTTTGATTTCAACCGAAACATCACCTCTTTCCCAGAGGCAGCTCCTGATCAACCCACCTAAAGCTACCCCACTCCCCACACCCCACACCCCACACCCCCCCAGGTATCCTCTATCACAGTGGTTTTCAACCAGGAGTGGTACTGCCTCTGAAGAGACATTTGGTAATGTGTACAGACATTCGTAGTTGTCACAACTGGAAAGGCACAACTCTCCCCTGGTGGGTAGAGGCCTGGGATGCTGCTAAACGTCCTACCATGTGCAGGGCTGCCCCACAAAACAAAGGGCTATCTCACCCCAAATGCCACAGTTGAGAACCCGTCTCTATCACTATGTTCTTTTTTTCCTTAGCAGTAATCAGTACTAGAATGGATGGTTTTGGAGTTTCTTCCTTACGAAATTGGAGCTTCTCGGGAACTGGAGTTCGGGGTTGTTCTCTGCTCCACCCCCAGCACCTAGAGGGGTGCTGGGCACACTTGATGCTCAAATCTTGCCCCACATACCCTTGACCAGCACAGCAGGTTGCAGATGGCTGGCCCTAACTAACCGATGAGCCCGAGAAAACAAGTCAGTTTTCAAAATGAAAGCAAAAATCTCTTTTATTAGTGAGTGAATATACATACAAATGAAAATACTGACAGGGAATCCCTCACACTTTCATGTACTCACAAAATTATGTTCACAGCCATCAGTGAAAGGTTGGTTCTGCTACTTCTTAAAGATGTGCAAAATTTCCTAAGTTTAAATATACAGTCTTAATTACACCAGTGTCCTAACGTCCCAAGACAAATTGTGGAAATGGAATCCAGTTGTTTCAAAGAATCGAAAACAAAATTCAATACATTCTACAAGATTTATATATGTACAGAAAAAAAATTTAATATCATCTAAATACCTCCCCTTCCGTCCCTCTCACCCATTCATCCTCTCTATTGACAATTTTTTTCTACAGTATAAAATTATAGCCAAATTACCCAATATCAACTTTTCCCAAAAAGAAACATTATTCCAAAGAAAGAAAAAATGAGGTACCATATGGCAAGAGACTTACAAATGCAACACTGTTGAAATTATTTACTGAGCACTAATGTTAGATCTGCTACAAATTCAATCAAAAAAAAATGTTTGCATGTCCGTAGTGTTTTTCACTCTTCAAAGACTCCTCACAAGTAGTATGTCATTGGAATTACCACTATATAGCAATGTAGGTATGGAAATTATTATCTCTAATAGATTTTTAAAAATTTAGACATAAATAATGATTTGCCCTAACGTCATCCAATGTTACTGGTAAGATTTAGGATTAGAACTCAGGTTCTATTCCTAATTCTGTGTGACACCTGCTTTCCCCCACACTCCCACATACGGGTATGCCAGGAGTCATTGTGCTCATGGATTTCAAACAAGTTTTGGAAATGCTGGATTAAACAAAGTTAACTGGATTCCCAGAGCCTTTAATGTGCCATCATAAATCTCCAGGAACAGTATAGAAAATAGAGCAGGTGTCATAAATTCAAAGCCCCACAGTCACAAAGCAGGTAATAAACATGAGTGTGAAGGAAAAGTGATAACTGGGTGGCTGAGGGGATGTAATGCTATCTAATAGGGCCCTGACTACATAAGAGTGTAGTACAATGTTGCTAGGTCTTTCAGAGAAGCTACAAATCTGGGCTTGAATCTGAAATCTCCATGTTTATGCACATTGTCTTGAATTTAAAAGAAAAACACTGTAGTTTGAACAGAATTTTTTAGACAAGATCAGGCTGGTCCCATCTGAGAAGTCCAGTATAGAATGTTTAACAATCTTATTTGCCCACATAACTTTTATTCAGAGGTCCTATTAATTTCCTAGAACTCTGCAGAACAGTGTCAAAAATGTTGCTTTCGAAAACAAGTATTTTGACCTCTTAGACCACTTATGACATAAGTAGCTCTGAACCCCAAAGCATGAGTTACTTCAGGGTTTACTCAAATTGAAATTAATACCCAGCCTTGTTAACCGTACACGTAGAAACCACTTATGACATAAGTAGCTCTGAACCCCAAAGCATGAGTTACTTCAGGGTTTACTCAAATTGAAATTAATACCCAGTCTTGCTAACTGTACACGTAGAAATGCTTCTGGTGACTAAAACTATCCTTACCTTTAGCCTTTGTTCAACTCTCTTGGTGAAACCAAAAATTTAATTGAATTGTGAAAAATAATGGCATTAGAATTGATTTGATATGAAAAAAAATACCTTCATCCTTATTTCAAAATAATTTTAAAAATCAAAGTGGTTTGGGGACAATTTAGAATTTGGGTTGAAACTAGTAACACTCTCAAACAATACTATTATTTTTGCAAAACAATTTTTCTAAGGTAGAAAGCCTTTTCTCCTGCTCCTTCCCTTTCTTTTTTCCTTTTATTTATTTCTGCCCTGCCTCATTCTAAAAATCAGTTCAGAGAGCCTGACAGTTGTCTAGTACCTAGAATTGTGACACAGATATAGTAGAAATAGCATACATGTGTTAAATCACATGGCAATTGATGTTCTTTCCCTGGTTTCTACTCGGTCCACTCATTACCTGAGCTTCTTCTAACTGCTAAAACACCCATCTTGGTCCCAGGGAAAGCACTTAATACCTTGTATTTCTAGAGCCATGAGAAACCAAATCTACCTATAATGGTGAAACCACACTCCTATTTCCCCATGGGAGAAATAAAAACCTGTGCACCCCCATGATTTGAAACCCTTGGGGGACCTAAGAAATGTAATATTTGGAGTTACAAGATAAAAAACAAGAGATAGTCATAAAATGCTTCCAAATGAAGTACTTTAAGTTCCAAATTGGATTTGCTGATTTTAAGTCCTATTCCACTTTTCTTGAGAGCATTGGTTACCAAGGTAGAGGTTCTTTTCCTGTCTCCCCAGTGAAAATTCTTGATGGGTACAGGATTCATAAAGTCTAAAGAGAATATACAATTCTAAAGTGTTCATGTCATGTTTGGGAGAGAGCTCTGCAATGACCAGAAAGATGGAGCCAGTTTTAGTATAAAAAATTAGGACTATATTATCAATGAGGTTGACTGTACACAGATGAGCTAGAGTCACTCTACCCAACATCACTGACTTGTTGAAATGCCAAGTGAAACTGACAGAAAAATCATCCTGGAGCTTAAAAGGACTCTGACATGGTGATATCTGGTCACCATCTACTACAGTCAAAGGCATAAAGCTTTAGAGGTCACTGGGTCTTAATCCATGACGTAAAGATTGTCCTCAATAATGTAGATATTGTCTTCTGCTCGGATGCGTACTTCAGCTGCACTTTGCAAAGCTCCAATCTGAGGGTCATTAAACGAAACCACACTACAAAAAGAATAACATGAGTAAAGGAAAAGCAGACCACTTCTAAAGTGTGGGCAGCACGTTTGTTTATGCTCAGGCAAGATTGGGTATTTACAACTCCCAGAGCCTCATTGACACAGCCTATGAAATGAATAGAAGCTTCCAGAGTTGTGACTATTAAGTTGCAGGAAAATGTGTTTAACAAGCAGATAGAAAACCTGAGCAGTAATCAAAAAACTGAGACTAGTCTCCTTCAAGAGACTCACCTAATAGAATACCAAAATTGAAAATCTAAGACAGATATCAGACATCAAATTAAAGTAGTACATCAAGATGCATATTCTCAAAGGTGGCTACAAAATGGTTTGGCTAGTGTTTTTCCAACTATGAATTATGACCCTTGGGAGAGGGTTATTAAATCATTTAGTAGTCTACATAAACATAGTGGGGCTGGCCCTGTGGCTGAGTGGTTAAAGTTCCACACCCTCCACTATGGCAGCCTAGGTTCCCAGATTTGGATCCCAGGCGTGAACCTACACCACTCATCAGCCATGCTGTGGTGGCCCACATACAAAATAGGGGAAGATTGGCACAGATGTTAGCTCAGGACTAATCTTCCACAAGCAAAAAAAGTGGAAGATTGGCAATGGATGTTAGCTCAGAGCTAATCTTCCACAGCAAAAATAAAATAAAATAAACATAGAATACAAAATATCAGAGCATATTGGATGTAATAAAATAGTATTGTTTTGCATGAGTGTGTACTGGGTCATGGTGTTAAAAATCTTACTGTGTCTTAATGGTCAGAATTTGAAAGCCATGGGTTAGATATTTTTATAACACGTACACTCACACATCAAGTGCATGAAAGGGTCACGTGTGGAGTTTTGATACAGCTGCTGTTTTATAAGTTGTATATAGTGACTGTTTTTATCACCTAAGTCTGCCCAGAAATGATATTGAGTCTTCATTCAGTTCATCTTCAGACAGACCCGTCATACATGTGTGAAAACGGTTTAGGTGTCAATAGCTCAAAATGACTCAGTGTGATATAGCTGCCAAAAAAAATGTCATGAGGAAATGCTCATTTTCATTTTTTAGCTTTTTTATATTTTACAACATTTTCTACAATAAATATTTTCTTTTATAATTGGGTAATAAAAAGCGGACCTTTAAAAAAAGTTAACAGTGAAAGGACAGAAATGAACTAAAAGGATGCTATGTTCCATGCTTTTCTGCCTGTAAGGAGCATTTTTTTCTTTCAATCTTGGAAGCAGATAGTCAAAAACTTCTATAAGTACAGGTTTTGGACTCTAAAAGACCTAAAATTGAGTTTTTTACCTGCTGTGTGGTGTGACCTTGGATGTCACTTAACATTTCTAAACCTGGTTTCCAATCTGTAAACAGAGAATAATAGTGCCTGTCTCACAGGTGTACTGCTGTGAAGGGCATGATTGCAATGACAGAAGCCAACACTTACGGAGCACTTACAATGCGTTGGGTGTTATTCAATGCACATTCTGTGGATTGGCTCATGTAATTAACTCAGACCTAGGAAAGACTGTGTGCAAACATCCAGTGAAAGAGAACTAGGAATAATGGATGGCAGCCTAAGAGGGATGAATCTTGAATCAAAGGAAGACCTTGCTTAAAGCCCAAGCTGGACCAATGAAGCAGGGTACTTGGATGTGGAAGTAAGTAGTGGTTTCTTACCATTACAGGTGTTCCGGCAGATGACCACAGGGCATGGATGCAAGTAAAGGGGATTTAAGTTTTAATTGGGCAGTAGGGTGGATTTACAAAAATTATAAATTCAGATGCCTATGAGGCCAGATAACTAATGTGAATGAGCAGAGCAGGCTGGGTATGGAACAACAGGGAATAATGGGGACTGTGGAGAAGTGGAGGCACTTGCCCCACCACAGTGTCTTTGCACTTCTTCAGCCTGCAGTTGTCTTCCTCCAGATCTTTGCAGAACTGCCTTCTACTCCTCAGGGCTCCCTCAAATAGCCCATTATCCTGCTCTCTATTCCTCATGATATTTGTCTAGAGGCACTAAAAGGACTCTGCATATTTGCTTGTTTTCTGTCTGTTTTGTTCATCTCTTTGGAATATAGTAGGCATTCAGGAAAAAAAGCACTGAATGAAATCAAACAAACCAAAGTCATTCAAATGTTCCATCAAACATAATTTGCGATTTAGTTCTCTTGCTCTAAGAGGTTAGGATTGAGGTGCTCTTTCTGTAGCAGTTCTGCCACAATTCCAGGGGAAAAAAGAAAGCTACAAATATCACAGGAAGGTGTGGACAGCAATAGGGATGCTCCTTAAACTAGATTTTTCAAGATCTAGGGTATAAAATGGAGAGTTCAGGAGAAAAAGAGGAGAGGCACAGAGAGAAATTTTTCTTTGTTTTTACTATAATAGGAACATCAAATGGTGTTGATATAAACCCTTTCAAACTTACCTGAGTTGCTCCTGCTTGTTTCTCATTCTCAAATATTCTAAATTGGGGAGTAGTTGAAGAGAAAATTAAACACGTCACCCAAAGAGTTCATGAGATCTTTTTCTAAACAAGTATATTATTTCTACTATGACTTTAATATGAACAAAATCTGTACAGAACTCAGAGCCTGAAAAAATTAAATTTAGAAGAACGTTTAAAAAAATAAAGGAAAAAACCCCCAGACCGTCCTCTTCCTTGTAACTTCTGGTAACTCCTTTTAAATCTGTAAGACCCAAACAAGCCCTTAGTGTGAAGGACCTCATGTTCATTAATGGTTTAGTGTATTCACCCATATGCCCCAGCTTACTTTAATGCAATTATTAATAATTATATTTCACTTTGAAAAATGGATGACTGTAGTTCTTTTATAGGTGAGAGGTTACACACACACACACAGTCCCCTGGTGGATGGCTGCTTTTGAAACACTTTGTTCTAACCCTAGCCCTAAAATCAGTTTCCCTCCCAAAGTCTCATTGCCTCTTCTGTAAAATGAGTTGTAAAACTCTTAAGTCTCTCATCCCTCCTGGGGACAAAAACTGGTTCTGGAGGGGATGGGAGGAGGAGTGAAAAATTCTCATATATTACAATGGTTTGCTGCCTTCCAAATCCCAACTCTACCCAACAAACTCTTATTTCTTAGCAATTAATTTCTCCTATGGAGAATATAAATTTCATTTTTCTCTTTACAGGTCAATAATTTTAAGGAAAAAAAAAGAACAAGGTTAAGAAACAGGGAAGTTATGTGAGATCAAAATCACATGCCATGTGGAGCTACTTGACCAGGCTGTCTGGCTCTAGAACCTTTTCTCTTTTCCCTTAGGCACAATCCTGAAATGACTTACTTTTAGTAATCATGACAACCAAAAAAGTGAGCAATACCACGGCAGTAATACTGATTCCAACGTACAGCCCCTTACTGGTGTTCATCCATGGATTCTGTGCCAGCGATACATGCTAAGGAAACATCAGCAGATAGAAAAAGCATCTTGTTAGAGTTAGATATAAAACAGTTCCTAAAATGACATACGGAGACACATTGATCTTTATTGGCCCTTGGCTACTTCTAGCCATGAAGGATAAGACCAAATGATCTGAGGCTGTAACCATATGGTGAAATTCTAAGACAATTTGCAATTCAAAATGTATTTGGGGAAGGTGGAAATGTTTCCTATCTTGCTTAGGGTGGTATTTACATAGATGTGTACATTTGTCAAAGCTCAGACTGTACGCTTCTAGTTAGTGGGTGCACTTTATTATGTCAATTACACATATTTTAAAAAATCAATAAGCTACTTCCATAAGTGCATCCTCTTATATTAAAAAAGAAAAAAACAATTTTTGTTCATATGTAAGTTGACTTGGTGATGTTGTCTGATGTTATCTGAATGTGCTCAATTATTGAATTTGGTCCTTGATTACAGTTCTTTTTTTTTAAACTATAATTCAAGATTCTCTCCATATCTGTATAAATGGACTTGAAAGTAGCTGCTCACAGATATGGCCCTGATTAACAATTAACTTAAAATGCTGTGCAATTGGGTAGAAATGCAGAATTTTGTTTAAATCTCCTAGTGCAGTTCATAAGGGATCACTGCCTCCTGGAATAAGCCTGAAATAGGCCAGGCATTCTGCTTGGCCCCTCTGCATAGCTTAGCTCTAATCCTAAAGAGATCCCACAGCAGAGGTATTTTAAATGAAGGGAAATGGAAGATCAGAGAGAAGGATCAAATTTCTTCCTGTGTAAGAGTCTAATCTCAGGAGTCAGAATCCCAGCTCTTTTATTTGGTTGCTGTGCGACCCTGGACAAGTCATTTAGCCTCTCTGAACCTCTATTTCTGTGTCTGTCAACTACAAATTAAATATAGTTCTTTGGAAAGGTACTTCTAGGTACTTCCTTATAAACACTACTAGGAACATAGGGGAAGGTAACAGCATTTGAGCCATCTTTGCTTAAAGCGGGAACGGCCAGTGTCTAGAAGGAAAATGTCATGTTGTTATTACCTTACCAATGGGCGGTTACCAAAGTGGTTAGATGGAGCATGGGGTTGCAGGAGGCAGGCTTTGCTTTCATTTTGTAAAATATTAGATTACATAAAAACTGCATGTTCATTTTAGAATGTGCAGCTAAACATAAAGAAGGAAACTAAAATCAACCATAATCCTAACATCCAAAATCAACCACTATTACCATTTTTCAGTATATACTCTTCTAGAATTTAATCCTTCTGGTGTTTATCTTACCAGAAACAATTACCATATTCAATGTATCCTACAGTATATATACTATTTTAAAAGCTGCTTTTTTCATTTAACAAGCAATAGTAACTGTCTTCTGTGTCAGTCAATGCACTGCAGTGACTACATTCTTAATGGCTATATGTGGGCATCCTTAATTGATTACATAATGAATCCCTTACTCCTGAAAATATAGGTTGTTTATAACATTTTCAGGATTACAAGTAGCAGCAATGAACATCTTTTCTCATACGTCTTCATGTATCTGTTCAATTCTCTCCTTAAGACTGAGTCCAGGAAGTTGACCTACTGGGTCAAAATGTGTGCTGCAAGTTTTCAACATACCTGGAGACATCTTGACATCCTCAGAGTCAAGGGAGAAAAAGCCCACAAATTTGCTACTGCCCATCATGAACTTGCTTCTCAATTGCTTCTACTTGCTGCTCAACATATCTGTTCTGAAGGCAACTGAGCTCACGAACAATTTCACCATTCAGAATGTTTTTTTCTTAATCCAGCATAAATCTGACCATATAGCAATATAATAGTCATTGATGTGGTGGCATATACAAATTCAGCGCACATCCATCAGATCAATCAGTGCCCATGCCACACAAGTTAACATTTTTCATATCACTCCTATGTAGTGTTCTCATCGTCACTAAGGTATACAACGTAAAGCCATTTGACCCAGCACTAAAGAATGCCACCTTGACTGAGCATGAACTCCTCTAACTATGGCTGTGTTGTCATTTTCACCACTTGCAACCAGAAGGATTATTCTCGTACCTCAAACTCTTTTTTTTTTTTGTTGCACATAGCAAAAGGAAAGTTGCGTCTCCCAGGGGAGCCGAAAGAAAATATTCTATGGATAAATTTCTCACGTATTTGCAAAGATGAGACTTTGATGTGCATCATCAGACTAGAGCCCCTTAGATTTTTCCCCAACTCACTGTGGAAACAGTATGAGAACATCTTACAGAATCATGAAGATGTTTAAGACCCTAAGACCTTAATAATTAATCACATGGGGAGGTTTATGTGTAGAAAAATTCAGCAGTGGTCTCCAAATTTCCATATAGGGAGGCAATTGGGTTGGAAAAGAATACTAGGGGGCCCATGTTTAAGCAAGCACACTTTCACTTACATACTATTTTTGTCTGGGATGTCCTCCACTCCACAACACTGGTTCAAAGCATGTTATTTCCCTAATGATAACAAGTCTTCCTTGGTATGTTATGGTAACTCACTCTCCTTGAATTAGTTCATTCTTTTTTTCCAATTTTTGGCCAAGACAAAGTCTGTAGTGTGTGAGTGTGTGTGTGTATAGAGTAAAATATCACTTATCAGGTATTTCTAACAAACTGGTCCATCTATATGAACTTTTCAAATTAATTAAAGCATCCCTATTTAACAGTCAAATTCTTTTCTTCCTTTTTTTTTTTTTAACTAGAAAGAATCAATCTGTGGGCTAGTCTTACAGAAGTAATCTTTAAATGTAACTTGCTTCCAGAGAAACACACAAGTGAATCTGGCTAATAAAGTAGAAAGGAATATGCTTACAGTTTGATTGTTGTGCCAAAGGCCATCTGAAAACTGTGTCACAGTGCCATTGCCATCTGCTCAACAAGAAAGAAAATTAATTAGAATTACAAAAAATATTGAATTTTCACTGCAGACACTAAATATATTCACATTGCCTTCTGGTGATAAATGAAAAGTTGAATAATAATATGACCAAATTCTGCAGGTACTGCAAGAGTTATAGTAAGTTACTAACATTTATGAATTTACCCTGTAAGGTTGTGTTTCTTAACCACGGGCCCTTTGAAAATGGACCCCTTTTTTCTTCTTTATGGAAAAAAATGCAAGTACACACAAAGTTTTACCTAGAATTTTAGGGGAGTCACAGAGGCTCATTCTTGGAAGCAGGTTAAAAATGCCACTTAAAGGGGAGTAATCAATATTTTCGTGCCAACTAAGAATCTGTCAATAAGTGCCTAGAGGCCATATGCACATCCAAAGATCAGAAGCACCCTATTCAGAATGGATATTACATTGGCTTTACATTCAAAATATGAGTAAAATGTACTAAGATATCTAAAACAGGTGGCATATAACTCCTGCACTGTATGCCAATGCACTTAGATGTTGATCCAGAAGTACTTTAGAAAATATCTGTTATGTCAACCACAAGACCAATGTATCTTATACTACCTAAAATCCTCATATAAAAGGATATTATGCTTTAAAGTTTTGAATGTTCAAATTTTAATTGTGTTTTGAAATATCTACTTTGTAATACAGAACATCAATTGTTGGCCTTCCTAGGCAACTATAAGTGAAATACAGAATTCTCTTTTTACTGAGTATCTACTGAGTATTACTGCTATACCCAGCCCCGGTGGTCTGGTGGGTAAGATTAGGTGCTCTCACTGATGCAGCCTGGGTCCATTTCCTGGTCAGGAAACCACACCACTCATCTGTCTGTTGTCATACTGGCGGCTGGGTGTTGCTGTGATGCTCAAAGCTATGCCACCAGTATTTCAAATACCAGCAGGGTCACCCATGGTTGACAGGTTTCAGCAGAGCTTCTAGACTAAGACAGACTAGGAAGAAGGACCTGGCCACCCACTTCCCAAAAAAATGGCCATGAAAACCCTCTTGAACAGCAGTGGAGCATTGTCTGATATTGCACCGGAAGCTGAGAGGATGGTGCAAAAACACTGGGCAGGGTTCTGCCCTGCTGAACACAAGGTCACTAGGAGTCAGAATCAACTCAACAGCACTAACAACAAACAAAATCTACCATCCACAAAGCACTTTCCATCCTTACAACAATTTCCTTAATCCCATTTTGTAGATGAGGAAACAGACCTGGAATGGTCAAGCAAGTTTCCAACTCTAGTAAATGACAAGAGCCTCTGCTCATAACCACCACACACTTTGCACTCCCATCAAATGAAAATACTACAGGTCTTTGAAATTACTTAACTACTGACAAAGCTATAGAACCTCAGTGATAATGAAATTGGACTAACCATATCCCACCAAATCTTTACATTACTACTGTGTTTACATTTTACTCATTGTGAGACCACTTCTTAGCCAAAGGGAATATCTAGGTTTAAGAAATATCTACAGTCCAGGCTCTGTCTGTGACTTGTGTTATAACCTTAAGTAAGCCCTTCAGGTATAGAACTGGATGATACAGTAAAAATAGTATGGACTTGAGTCAGATAAGATTAAGTTCAATGCCGAAAACGTCCCTTAGCAATGTGACCTTAATCAAGGTCCTTTGCACAGATATTTATGTATTTATATGTATACATATGTATGTGTGCGTGTATATATATACATGTATATGTAAAATATTTCTAGCTGGGATAACCTTGAACTACAAGCTATTAATAGTACCCATCTCATAATGTTGTTAAATTAGATATTGCATGTAAAGCACTGAACACCATATTAGATAAATATCAGCTATTACTAATTATTATGAAAGTATAATGGAAGGAGCAGTGCAGGGAGCAGTGCACTTTCCAAACATCATGCCCTTCAAGCATCATAAACATCGAGTGAGAAATGCAACCACTTGCCCACAGGCATGCAGCTAGTAACCGGCAGTTGAATTGGGAGCTGTTTGTCTCCAAAACAGAACTACAGGGGCCTCCTCAATCTGGCAACGGCAATAAATAAGGCCTGCCTTGAAAGAATTAAATGAGATAATGCATGACAGTTTCTGGCACATGCATCTGTCAAAGGTGGGTGGCGGGCCATATGACGACCAAAATCCCTTCCAGACCTAATATTCTTTGCTTCTGTGAGGCTTCAGTCTACTGAAGGCTGACTCTGGCACAGTGAGGATTTGGCTTGAGAGCCTCGGATACACCGCCAAGGTGGCAGTAGTCACACAAGTCATGGGGACACAGCTGCTCCAATGTCTGTTCCATTCTGGAAAGCTCTACCTTGACCAGGTTTTAGTGACATGATATTTTAGAGAATGATTCCCCTCTCCTATTTTCTTCCTCCTCACACCCCAAAAGTGTGGGGTGCAGCTGCTCCTACTGCTGTTACTTTGTGTTCTTATCTGTTTTTCACTTTGTTTTTGTGCCTGTAAACAGTTCACATGACGGACTCCACTTTCAAAACCAAATGCCATCATTACCTAATCCCATCTGAATGGGTCCCACTGTGAATCTCACTGCAGGTCCATTTCAAATTAACCAGCTCCCAGGAATGATTGGCAAAAGGTAGGTCAATACAGGGGCCCCCTACAGATTGGCAACTCCTGACTCAGCTACCACACTGCAGCCATACACACGACTCATACACAAATACAAATGAGTCATACACGTGAGGAGTCTTGCAAGGCTTGACCTTCTCTGGATGCAGCACAGGCACAAGGACACATAAGCCAGCTCCACATTCCAAAGGGGTTCTGTGTGTGGCACTCCCCAAATGTACCAGTATGGGTAACAGAGCTAGCTTGGAAAGATGACAAGGTTCAGGATCACCTTTCTCCACCACGGGAAAGACAGGTCAGTCTTATATTTCAAAAGAGTAGAGATTATATGGGACCTGCCCAGAATGGGGAGAGTGGGGAAGAGTTTTTGGTGCCAGTGTCGGTGTCCTCAACCCACCTCAAAGAGTCCAGGTGCAAGTTTGACAAGGCAGCAGGGGAGCCTCCTCACTGTATTTCGGTTCTGGGGCTTAGGTGAAGCATAACTGGGTGACCAGTTTGGTCTGGACTTAATTGTTTTAAGGCTCCCCAGTAATAAGTTTGGAGTCAAGACTTGTTCTTTTGATTTAGAAAAATAGTGATATGCGTGTGGATGTTCCCAAATCTTACAAACTGCCTAAGCCAGGCAGGTAAACGTATTCTGGACATTCTAAGTAATGCTATTGTATCGATCACTTCCTCCCTTTAACCGTGTCCCAAGCTCTTCATCTCATGTAATCTTCACAAGGATTCTACCAGATCAGTGATATGCCATCCATTGTACAAATGATGAAAACAGGTTCAGAGAGGGTAAGACATTTGTTCAAGTCACATAGCTGATTGGAGTGGCCAGTGTCGGCACTCAGGTCACATCTATCTTATTCCAGAATATGTGCTCTTAACAATGTGTCAATGATTATCAAAATTTGAGTGCTCCCAGGTGTTCAGGAAAGAAAATGAAGTTACCTGTTGGGCAAGAGAGCAATGGTGCGCTGGTCGCACTTGCTTCCTGCAGTGTGGTAGGCTGGGTTTTTGCTGTCTGCATTGGAGAAGAGGAAGTAGCTACTGGAATGAAAAGAATGGGATAAGTATGCCCTATTTGTGAAGGAAAATTCCCATTCCCAATAGAAATGAAAAACAAAGCTAAAATCAGGAATTACGGTTCAACTCTCTCTGAGAAATTTATTCAAAGATGGCCTGGAGGCATTACACGGGCATCTAAGTATTTCATTATCACAAATAAATCTGAGCTAGATAATGATCTGGATAGCTTATCTACAGAAAGAATTATTTCACACTTTTTATACTCCTAGGATCCCCATAAATGTGTAATGTCTCCCACAGTGCATCTTACGTAGGACACCCAATTAAGCTTTTATTCATACAAACAACATTTCACTTTCACAGAATAGGGCCTGAGAGTTTGCACCAATCTGCCCTCCCTCCTTCACAACATCCTCAATCTGGATTTCCTGGCCCAGACATCTTTCCAGGGATATGCACGTATTGACCAGCACAGAATACATCCTCACAATAATTAAATCCTTGGGGTCTCTTCAAGGTAACTGTATTGTCCAATGTCTGAGCCTTGGTAATGATTGACAACCCTCAAAGCAACATTCCTGGTGGACCTTGACCTTGGCTCCCTCCGAAGCAACATTCTGGTCACTCCTTTTGTTAAAACTGATTTCCTGTGTTATCTGACTCATCTTCTATTTCTCACCAAAAAGTTTCACTAAGAATTCTCCCATACAGGGCTATGTTTCCTTTTCCTTTTTTGAAATCACTTGTTTATTTTCTATCAGATATCTCATCTTAACTGCAGAGTTGATCACTTGCCTCTTTATAAGATCTTTATATTCCTCCCCCATAGGGCACCACAGAATTTTAGAGCAAATTACTGGTGGTGGCTGGACAAGAATTCTCAAACCTGGCCTTTCCTGATTGCCTCTCATTGGTCTTTCTGTTTCCTCCTCCCCACCATGGTCTTCACATTTCAACATCACCCTTTCTCATGTCCTGAACTGTTTTCCTCTAATACTCAAACCTCTAACTGGATGTAGCTCTCCTTAGGAACTAAGAACAGGACAATACAAGAAAGTCAGATGACCAGTCCTTATCCAACTTAGATCTGTGCAAAAGAGCTCTTGAGCTTAACTTCTTTCCCAAGTTTGCTCTTTGTGGGCATCTTTCTTTTTTCCCCTCCTACTACAGCCTTACATCCAAACATTCTGTGAATATTTTAGGCAACTAGTATGTACTAGAGGCACTGAGCACAGGGAGGGAGTAGGTATATAAAGATAAATGTCCCTGTATTGGATTAGCTCCAGTGTTCACCTCCTTCCTGTATTATAAAGTTCAATCTAAGTTCAAACTCTTTAGGAAACTATCAGGATAAGGACAAGGCTCAACTCATGTAACACTATCACCCAGGAGGTCACGTGGACATAGAAACCAACACTTTTCTTTTAAATCTCTGTTTTAAATGAAATTAATAACATGCATATTCGCCAAACCAGGTCCACTAATCCATTCACCTTCACAGGCACAAACTAAGTATTAAGAGGCTAAATCAATATTGAGAAACTCAGCAGATTCTCTAGTGTGTTCAGCTGCCTGGAACAAAGCCGTTTTTCTTGCAAACTTTTATGGCTCTAAAATCCCAGTTTTAACCTAAAGCCCTCTCTTCCAAACTCAGCTCATAACCCAATCCTTCAGATCCCTCCTGGTTAAATATACACATGGTTCAATGGGAGTCAAGGGAAATCAATATGTTCCATCAGACTTTTCTGGCTGAAATGTTGCAGCATCTCTGTTATTCCTCAGAATCCAGAGCCACCTCAGAGGGTCAAAGAGTTTTGGAAGCTTTGAGAATCTCCACTAAAAGTTATCTTTTTAATCCTAGAAATAGAAGATTTGAACCTAAACTTGTCCTCAGAATGGCAAGCTGTTTCCCCACCTATAAGTCAAATTATTCTCCTTTTGTACTAAATCTAAAGTCTGACCTATTGGAAATTTGAAACATGAACCACAGGGCCTGAATTGAAAAAACAAATGTGTAAGTTTTAAATCCCTGAAGTCCTTAAATCTGATGTTTACTTTTCCATCAGTATTAATAGCATCTTTTGCAATTTCCATGTTACACAAATAAATTAAAGGATGCTAGAAGCAAAACCATGTGAGTCACTGACTGTCCTGAGAAGAAAAGATAATTGTATAAAGGCTTTTTCAGCGAGGATGTCAGATCAGGACAAATTCATCCAAACAGGAGCTCAGTGCTTGTGATAGAAGGCACAATCCAGTAGTTAAATGCACAAGCCCCAAATTCAAATTGATGGAGACTGAATACTGACTGAACCACTTTCTTTCCATATGACTTTCAACAAGGAACTTAGACTCTGTGCCTTGGCTCCCACAATTACAAAATAGGATTGAATCACACCTACAGTGCAGATGGTTGTCATAAGAATTAAGTAATATGACACTTGTACAGCACTTAGCATGGTTCCTGGTACATAAGAAACAGAGTAAATGTTAACCTCGCTGAAATCTTATCCTCAAGTGGAGAGTCCAGCTTCAGAATAGACTAAACGACCTCTGTTCAGAGCTTCTTGTGAGGACAGACTCTCATTAACCTGACCCTTGTACTCTGGCATTCCCTGTTTTTTCCTCATAAACCTGTGCTCAAGTGGGCCGAATGCACACCATTCTCATTAGATGCCCAAGATCAGCGGTCTGGCTTTTGTTTTGGGGAGGGGGTTCTTTTGGCTAATAATGAATCCCTTTGAGAATCTGAGAAAAAGCTATGGGTTCCCTCACTCTGAAAATGCTTATATGTGCAAAAGGTGCGTTTAATTTGGGACAAGGGATTCACAGACCCTGTGAAGCCCAAGTTTGGAACCCATGTAAGAACCCTTACCCTAGATTGTACTTTTGCCTTAACACAATGCCCTGGATGGTCTACATCCTCTCATTAAAAGGCCTCTGGGCTCAGAAACACAACGGTTTACCTGGCTTGAGTTTCTGTGTGGGTGCTGGCATTGGAGGAGCAGAGGTAGAGACTCTAGGTGATGTTGGAACACTGGTGACCTCAGCTGGAGTTAGAAATCAACATGAAAGCAAGGATTAATCAAGCAGCAGAAAACAGAGCTTTGTGCTGGGCCTATACATATACCGACACAACCATGAGAGACTGACCCCAGGCAGAACTGGGCACTAATTTCCCATGAACTCAGAGTTCTTGTCATTGGTCATCTAGAATCTGTGACTAGGGAGGGCTTGAAGACATGTTTGCAAAATGGATATAACTGCATTGAAAGGGATATATTTGGGAAGGTTCAGAGGTGAAAATGATATCTGGGATTTGCATTGAAGCACTTTGAAAAGACCAGTCATGCATATTAGATTTACGTATCAGCATAAACCTCTGTGTAGTAGAGGAAAATGTCTAGACGCCAGAGCTATCTTTATCCTCTCAGTGTTGAATGACTAAGACTTCAACAGTAGTTTCCAGGCCCAGAATAGTTACCAAATAAATAGCATTCAGTTCAGTCAGTCCTGATGGACCTGATGCAGTTCTCAAGGATCCTGCATCTTAACTGCAGGGTCACACCCGTTATGCACATCTCACATCCATTAGCATATGCTAGATCTCATAGATGATCTACACATTTGGTTAGAAGGTGGACTGGACCTTTTACAGTTCCTTCTCACCTAAGAGATAATTAACAAGAGGTAACAACTTTGACTCTCTCCAGAATCAGAAGTGGTGTAGAATTCCAAACCACTTACTGAAGGTCTCAGAGCTACCCAGAGAGAGAGCTGAAACCAGAATTAAGCCCAAACATAGTACCTGGCACAAAAGCAAAGTCAATGAGGGACTGAATCAAGAATGTGTACTTTTTTTCTCATTAGGCACATTTTTTCCTGCGAAGTTTTCTATAAATTTCAACTCTACTAACTATAAAAGAAAACCTTAGATTCCTTGGATAGGGGTCAATTGGTTTGAAAACTCTTCTGAGAGATCCTATTTAATTTGGAATAGCCAATTTTTGTCTTGAAGAGGAAAAAAATTATTTTTCAACAAATACTTGCTAGTGCCTATTATGTGCAAGGCATTAATCTAAAGAGGTCGGCAAACTTTGTAAAGGGCCAGCTAGTAAATGTTTTAGGTCTTGAGGGCCCTATGGTCTCAGTGGCAAATGCTCAACTGTCAGTGTGAAAGGAGCCATGAATAGTATATAAACAATGGGTGTGGCTGTGTTCCAATAAAACTTTATTTATAAAACAGTTGGTGGGCCTATTTTGTAATCTGATCTGACCCAGAGGCTATAGTTTGCTGACCCTGATCTAATGTGTAGTCAGAGGCTTTTAAGAGTACAATCCAATCCCCTCCCTCCAGTTTAAAATCTAATCTAGAGAAAAAAGCCAGCATGCCACAAATCTGATCAAAGGATCATAACAGAAACAATAAAGAGGAAGAAACCTAATTGGCTTCACTAATGAATTTGTCTTCCTCAGTGGTAAATATTTTCCCCAGGAAGAGGCTAGGAAACCATAAGGGGAGATGCTGGTGTGGAAAAGCTCTAACAGAAGGTTGAAGAGTAAGCGCAGCCTGTGAAAAGTGCAAGAAAATTACAGCAAAGAATTGGTTATTGGAGGCAGAGAGTCACTTTGACTCAGTTATGGATCCACTTCCCACTGGACAGAGTGGTGGCTTTGTAAATACTTGCCTATTAAAGAATTTTTAAGCACTATAAAAGTCTCCTACTAATTTCTTTCTATGTCAGTTTTTAAAAGTCAGCCAGATTAATAATTTCACAACTCCAAAAAAGTTGTAACCACAATCTCTTCTCCATATGCTGCCTCCTCACATCTGTCCTTAGCACACTATATCACCAGCCTCTTTTGACTTCCCAAAATTGCCTTCTAGATATCGTTTCCCCAGAATCAGCTATTTTCTCCATAAGAATGACCTCATCTTTCTTGCCCTCTAAAGGGAAATAAGCCAAGTCCCAGTTTGGGAGATTGCACAATCAAGTTCCTCTTAATTAAAAAAAAGAGAGACATAGCTATTAAGGCCAAGGGTATGGGATTCTATTGTCAACAGAAGACCTTAGTGGAAGGAGATTCATTAGGAAAGAGCACCAGAAACCAGGAAATCCTAAACAACCTACTCCTTTCATTGAATGGTAAGGAAAATTAGGATGTCCACATCACGACAGAAAAATATGAACTTCCCAGATTTTTGGATTTCATGAAATTCTTAAAAACAACTGGTGAACAGTTATTGGGGTGCAAATATTTTCATATTGCAATAAGGTCATTTTAATTTTTCGACAAGCAGTTTTGCGATATGATGTGAGATATGCTTCAAAAAATCCAAAGAAGGGCAGAGGGAGAGGGTGGAACTATATATGCTTATATAACATATATGCAACAAGATTGAGTCGACAGTTGTTAAAGCTGGGTGATGTATCTTCTTAACAGTACCTCATATTATGTGCTTTATATATTTGAAATTCTTTGTAATTCTTCGTACTTTTAAAATTCTTCTAAGACAATCTCAGAGAAAAGGGCAGTTCTTTAAGTTGAATAAATTCAGCTTGATAGAAATGTTCACTATATTTCACTAAGAAACAGTGAATGCTTTTTCAGGAACCCACTAGCATTTTTGAAGCACTGTTTTAGGAGATAGCCTGCTGACTGGGAATATCCTCTAGCCTAGGGTCTTGAATCAAGGTTGGTCTTAACACTTCATTCTACACATATAAAAGTTTTTCTGTTTCTCAAGAGTTATTGGAAAACAAGATAGTAGCAACCTCCCCTTTGCCTATTAAAGGAAGAGAAAATTACTGCCAAACAGAAAATTCTATCTCAGTTAACCCACATGAAGTGATCAAAAGAAGAAGGAAGACAAGCTCACCTGGTTTTACCTCCAATGATAGGGTGCGTTTCATATCATTAAACCACCCCTTGTGCTCAACACGGCAGCAATACAGGCCACTGTCAGCCTGGGCTGCATTCTCTATGGTCAAAGACACATTTCCTTCCAAAAGCTTTCCCTTTAGCTTATAACGTTTGTTCTTCTGAAAAGTGACGTGGGATCCATTAGTCCAGATAATTTCATCTGAGCATCGAGACATAGGACACTCCCCTCGGCCCCAGCACATGGTCGTGATGGCTCCATTAGCTGTTGAGTAGGTGCAGGGCAGCGTGACAGGTTGACCCACCACTCCACTCACTTGTGTATAAGAAACTACAGCATCTGCAAATAAAGAGAAATCAGAAAAAAAAAAAAGAGAGAGAGAAAACAGAGCATGCAGCCTCAATCTTTTAATTTTGAACTTATTTTCACCTTTTTCTTTACATAGTTTATTTGGTTTGTAATCATATGACTACATCTTGAATTTTTAAAATTTATTATAAGCATTTTCTATGTTAACATATTCTTCATCAGCTTTACTGTTTGTTAACTATATTTGTAGATAAAATATCATTTAAACTTTTTTCTGTATTCAGGAATGTTTTCTAGTAGGATAGATTTCTAAGAGAATAAGTACCAGGATAAAGGGCAGAAATATTTTCAGTCTCTCGATGAATATGCTTTCTTTCCAAAAGGTCTGAACCAATGACACTGCAGTAATACATGAGGGTGTATTTCATCCTGTGTTTGACAGGTATCTGCTTATTAAACAGGTAGTACCTACATGTGGCTTTTCCTCTCCTCTAGATTCAATCACTGTCTCAGTTGAAATACGTTTAAAATTTTTATTGTATTTCAAGTTTTAATTTTTATCGCAGTTTTTAAAACTGCTATTGCAAATGAAGTCACCTCACAACACGTCTCTCATAAAAAAGAAAAGCAGAGCTAATGTTTCGTTTAAAGGATTGTTGGCTTAAAGGCAGAAGTCTAGTAAACCCTTCAGAAATCAGTTTTTAGAAAATCAGTTTCTAATACTCCCAGGAGGAACTGTGGCTTATCATGGGCTTTAGGGCTGATCCAAAAAAAGTCCAAGCAGGGATCCCTTCTCATAAGTTGACGACAGTCCCGCAGCTGAGCAAGGTCCACTTAGCCCGGTAAAACTAGAGAACTGGAGAATATTCAATCAAATACTAAATTATGCCACTTAAAAACAAACTCAAAAACTCTCTCCTGTGGCACTGACATAAAAACCCTATATTACCAAATGCAATCAAGGTGGCCCTTAAAAGAAATCTGAGATTCACCAATTAATCATATTTAGGACTGAGCTGTGAATTTGGGAAATGCTCTGAGAACAAAATGTTCATTGTTACATAAAATAAGTCTATTTTTTCACTGGAATTCTTACAATATTTAATTTTGCCTACCATCATTTTTGGATTACAAAGATAATACATGCTAATTACAAAAATTAAGTTATAGAAGTATAATAAAAAATGAACTTTCACCCATAATCCCACCTCTAGAGATCACTGTTTTTAAAATTTAGGATATGTCTATTTCTGAATTTTTCCCCTATCTCATGGAATGTCTTGAATTAAAGTATCTTATTTTTAAAAGAAATAGTTGTACATGGTTAAAAAAAATGTGTCAAAGAGCACAGAATGGTCCAATGAAGGACTCATCTCTTTTCCACCCTAACACTGTTACTATTTCCTACATATGCTTGAATAGTCAATGCACACGCAACTATCTAGCCACCTTTTTTGTTTAAACACAAATGACAGCACATGACACATTGTTCTGCATCGTGCCTCATACACTTACCCATGGATTTTGCAATCCATAGCATTCAAGCAATTTCTTTGAAGTAAGATTTCAGCCTGGCTCTTTGATCGCTAGTTGACCCATCACCCTCCAAGAACAAGCCCAAGAACATCCATCTTCCCACACTATACCCACACACCCCCTACACTCCCCCATCCTCAGTGCTTCCAAACCCCAGCCCACCTATTCACTCACCTGTCAGAAGTAGCATGAGGCTTGAGATGGCTACCAGAGGATGCATGATGGCATTGGCCTGAAGGAGAGAAAACAGACTGGTTGGTGTGCCCCTCACCAGAGGGTATAGGAACAAGTCTTAATTCTCAGAGTGCAACTTCTCCTTTCACGCTGACTGTGCGTATCACATGAGCTAGCGATGAGAGACCGTGCACGTATTCACGCTTTAAGTCTCTGTTAGCTCCAGGCTCTGTACCTTCCAACAAACAGGCAAAGTTGTCCTTGGAAGCAGCCCCTTATTTCTCAGCTCTTTCCCCACACATAGAGTCCAAACTGACTCCTGGTGCTGACACAGGAGATAAGGGAGCAAACAGAAAGGAAGCCAGAGGTAGGCTCAGTTGGGGGAACACCAGAGCGAAGATTAGTCTTCCAGTGGCCGAGATGCACTTACCCCGGGCCTCCAAGATGAGTCAAATGGCCCTTTGGTGAGTGCAGAGTACCTCCTTCTCTGTGGCCACATGGCTAGTCCTCAGCCTGTCATATTGCCAAGTTTGCCATTAGCAAGAATTAAGCAAGAATGTGAATCACTGTGCCTAACCATTCATGCTACAGGAAGCAATGACTCAGACCACATCTTACTGAGTGATGTCAGGAGCATGTTTCAGGAACATTCTAGACCAGACTTGGGTTCAGATCCCAGCTCTGCCACTTATGTAGAGGAGTATCCCTGCAAGTTACTGACCAACTCCAAGCCTTGACTTTCTCTTTTGTAAAATGGCACTAGAAATACTTTATCTCTCTCAAAGAATTGTTTTAATGAGCAAAAGTACTGTGGGAGAACTTCGAAAACTAAACCTGAATACGCATTAATACTAGCCAAGGTTTTTGGAGACTTTGCTGTGTAGTGGGCTCTGTGCCAAGCACCGATGTGCATTTAATCTGCACAGAACCTGTTAGGCAGATACTGTTTTTAATCCCATTCACGAAGGAGGAAGCTGAGGCTTGGAGAGGCTAAGTGAGCCTCGATTCTAGATGAGATCTTCTGACTTTTGCTCTTAATATTAAACCGTACAAACATGTCTTAGCCTCCCTAGTACTTTATTAACTCCCCTCTGGTCTAAAGATTCGGTGACTTCCTCCCAGGGGGGCTGGTGCTCCGTGTCTAGCCTTCTTGAAGCCCACGACAGGCTTCATGGGAAAGTGGGTGAGGGCCTTGGCATACTGTGGTGATGGGGCCCGCACCACCCAGGAACGTGAACCCCTGACTCCAGCAGCCTCTGCTCTTGGAAGAGATTTAAAGCCCAGTGCTACAAACTGGTGGCTCAAAGACTATATTTGGCTGCAGATGGTTTTGTACAACAGGGTTTAAAAATTCATTTCTCAGTGGCCAAAATTTTAAAATCCAGAGAGCCCACATGGGAACTCAGCTTTTTGGCTTTTTGTGAAATAAAATTAGATAGCAACACACAGCCCCTACTACCCTACCTTCTCCAAGTGTGCCCTCTCCAGCCTGCCTTGCTCCAGCCCTCCCTGGGGAACTTCAGTGTCTGAAGTTGGCCTTGCTTGGAGGAGGCCCCTGACTTAGAACTTTGTCCACCTCCTTGAACACAACTGTCACCGGGCCTTCACACAGGCTGTCCCCGGCCTATTTGCCAAAATTCACCTCTTCCATAAAATGATAGGGTTAGGCCATATGATCTGTAATAGCCATTCTAGCTTTACGATGTCACACAATTGAATTCAACTGAGTAACAAGGTGAGTTCTACCGAGGAATGGGCACATTTCTGTATACCTGCATTTATATACTTAGAGGGGACACAACTGACCCCATCACAACCACCACCAAAGGTGTGGGTACAAATTCTGAAATGCCTCACACAGAAGTAGGTCATGCCTTATTTATTTTGGAGGCAAAATATTTTATGGCTAGTTTTGTTATACGCTGAGACTCAGCCAAACCTCAATAGGTCAGTGTTGAGGATTTTCTAATTTAATTCCGTTCTTCCACAGTCATTACTAACATAATGAGGCTAACGGGGCGTGATTCAATATACTACAGATGAAAAAAATCCAGGATTGTGCAATCGAGTGGAGACACAGGTAAGTAAGCAACTAACTGATAAAGTCGGGAAGAATGATATACACGGTAAATATATAATCCAACCGTGTCACTCCCCCACTTACAACCCTCCCATGGCTCTTTCAGAGAAAAAGAAACCAAAAAAACTCCTTACCCAGGTTTACAAAACCCATTGTGGCCCCTGCCTACATCTCAGATTTCTACTATGCTTTCCCCTGCCCACAGGGTGCCAGCCACTTGGGGTTCTCTCAAATGCATCCCTACTTTAGGACATTTCCCTTGTGGTATGCTCTGCCTCGGTCTCCATTCCTTCGCCCCACCATTTTCAGAGTTCTCCTATTCATTCTGATATCTGCTTACACATCACCTTCTCAGACATTCCTCTGGTCCCTCTATCTGTAGTAGCCAACCAGTCACTCTGTCTATATCACTTTACTTCAGTTCTCCACACTGCCTTCTTTTTTTACTGGGAAAGATTCACCCTGAGCTAATCTGTTGCCAATCTTCCTCTTTTTTTTTTTTTAATTCCTCTCCAAAGCCCCAGTACATAGTTGTATACTCTAGTTATAAGTCCTTCTGGTTCTTCTAGCTTGGCTACTGACAGACAAGTGGTGAAGTACCGCGCCCGGGAACTGAACTCAGGCCACCAAAGCGGAGTGTGCCAAACTTTAACCACTAGGCCATCAGGGCTGGCTCTCTACACAGCATTTATTACCTTATTTTCTGTGAAATAGGTGTGTGTGTGTGTGTGTGTGTGTGTGTGTGTGTGTGTTTGTCCATCTCTCTTCTCTCTTGTATAGTGCTGTGCAACAGAACTTTCCTGTGATGATGGAGTTATTCTCTATTCTCTATGGTGTTGTGCAAGGACTTGAAATGTGGCTAGTAAGACTGAGGAATTTATTATTTTTGTCATTTAATTAAGTTTTAATTAATTTAAATTTAAATAGCCACACATGGCTACTCCGTTGGACAGCACTCAACACCAGACCAGAAACTCCTTTAAGGTAGAGCTCCTCCCTTTCATTCTCTGCTCTATCCCTGAAATGTTGTAAGGAGCCCAATAAGTATTGACTGACTACATAACAGAAGCCCAAAGGCATGGGGAAAGACGTTCATCGACTGGGGGAAATCTCTAACAAAAGTGACATGTGAGGTTCATGGTTGGAGAATGCGGGAAGGGGTGGAGGGTGTTTTAAGTAGAGGAAATGATGAGCAAGAGCCAAGACAGAAACACATGAGCAAGAGCCAAACAGGAACACACAACCTAGGCTCAGAGATGTTAAATAACTTCTGTAGGACTAAATTTTCTTACAAGCACATCTCCTGTGAGAGTCTCTACTGTGTGCTAAAGGCTCCCAAACAACACAATGGAGTGGGTTTTTTTTAATTTGACCTATACAACCTCCATAAATTGCTATTCTTTACAGTCAACTTTGTGACCCCTTGAAGGATACATCCCAGTTGAAGGATAAGGCTCAGGCACAAAATATGCACTTCCTATGCTAACTCCACACGAGAAGGAGTGCCACTGCAGGCACAGAGGGGTGACAGGATCAGGCTTGCCTTTGAGAAGAAAGACTCTGGCTGCTAGGTTGAGAAGCACAAAGACTTGTTAGGAGACTATTGCAGTATTTTAAGACAGAGGAAGGGATAGCAGTGGAGGTGATCCATCCTGAGCTCTGGAGGTTTAGAAAGCAGGGCAAACAGGATTGCCTGCAGGATGTGAGGAGTAGGGGCCTAAAGATGACTCCAAGACATTTTGGCCTGAGCAATAGAAGGACTGGAGCTGCCATCCACTAAGACAGGGAAAGCTGCATGTAACACAGGCTTGAGAGCAAATATTCTGGATGTTGAACATGGGTTTGAGATGTCTTAAACACCCAAGTGGAGACTGTTAGAGTTCGGAAGAGAGGTCTGGGCTAAAGACACATATATAGAAGTCATTGGCATAGAAATGGTATTTTAAAGTCATGAACCTGAAGGAGATGCTCAAGGGAATGCCTATGGCTAAGGACTAGGGTCTGAGGTGTTTCACAAAAGTTTGAGGTGGAAGAGGCACTGACACACAAATAGAAGCAAACCAAGGAAGTAGCAGAAAAAGCAAAAAGTAAATGGGATCCTGGAAGCCAAGCGAAGCAAATGCCTCAGTGAAGAGCAATGATTATGAATTAAATGTTGCAAAGGCAAGAGATGAGATTTGTCTATAGGACTGAGCAACCTGGAGATCATTAATGACCTTGACAAAAATTGTTTCGGTGAAGAGTAGTTAAGTGATTGTTTACTTTCTCTACGTATGTTACACATCAGAAAAAAGTTTACAAGGAAAGAGAAAATCAAGAGAGAATTGGAAACAGGAAACTCTTTCAAGGAGCTTTGCAGCAAAAAAAAAAGGAAGGGGGAATTGGGGAGTAGGGTCAAGAGAAAGTTTTTTTAAGATGATAAAAATAACAGCATGTTTCTATGATCTGGAGATGATCTAGTGGAGGAAATAAAATTGATCAGGGAGAAGGACAATTTGTGGAGCAATGGAGGGATGGAAGCCAGTGCCCAACTAAGGGATTCTGCTTAGACATGACCAGGGGTAGCATGTTGGTGAGAGCAAAGGGACTAGGGACTAACGCCATCTGGCAGCACTAAGGTGCCACTGGAGGTAGGGGTCATGCAAGTGAGACCAGCCCAAGAAGCTGACGTTGTTTGCCAGCTACCTGCAGCTGCAGGCTGTGGGGAAGAACTAGGGGAATCCACATCTGAGGAGAGTTCATTGTCTTTTATCTTCTCAGGTATCTATCTAAATAATCCAATCAGGTATCTCCCCCACCTTAAAATCATTCAATTGTTTCCCAATGCCAAAGTCCACACTCTACAAGCAGCCTGCCTTCTCAAGTTGGCCACACCCTTCCACCCCAAGCCTCACAAAACTCCACACAAACCAAACCATTTGCACCTGCTAATCTTTGCAAACGCCATAGTTTCTAACACAGAAGAGACTACGTACTATCAAACCTGCAAAAGTCGGAAGCCAATACTAGGCTCCTTCTTTAATGAAGATTACACTTTACACAACTAGTTATTTTTTACAATTTACAAATATTTTTACCTTACAAATCACAAAAGTCAATAAATAAAACTGATAATAGAGCTATGATCTAGACACACATATTCCCATCTCCATAATATCCATTTCACAGATAAGGAGAGGCCCAGCAAAGGTATGTGTTGACTCTAAAGTCACACAGCTTTCAAGTAAACTTAAATAAGTATGGCTTCCTCCAAAGGTACCACACTGTTCCACCATGATTCAGTTTCTCCCCTCTATTTCCCCTTGCTGATGTTGCCCAGGAAAAGCTTAAACAACTCAGATGTATAAATCCATGATCCCAATTTAAATGAGAATGTATCTCCCAAGAAATCCAAAGGACTCTATTTTATGTGAATTTCCCCGAATTTCTATTGGCTTCATCATCATTGTCCTAATACCCCATATAATACTGAGAAAGTTCAAGCAGCAAAATTCTGGTCTTCTCTTTGGAATAAGCTTCCAAAGGGCTGTACTTACGGGTGAGTTAGGAGATAGTTTTCCAGCTCCACTGATGCTCTGTCACTGATCCTTTCTCCAAAGGTTTTTATGGATAAAGACAACTTTCTCCCAGAATTCCATTCTTTATCTCTTTGCCACACCTTCACATAAGAATATTGGGACGCATCTTCAAAGTTGAACTTCTTCTTTCTGCCAATCTTTTTGCTGGATTTGATCCACTTAGTAATTTACATAGATTATAGGGAGATACTGGTGGGCTGGAACAACATTTGTTCTCTGCTAGGCTGTTTTTAAAAGATTGAGCACAGATCTTGATTTTAGGTCAAACTCTAGGCCTGAAAAGTCATACTTTCAGACTGTTTCAAACTGTTTATACAGGAAGCGACCTTAAACTACTTGGGGCCAAGCCTCTCAATTTATAAATAAATAAAGTGAGGACCGAAAAGAGGAATAGAGTGTGGGGCCCATAGAAGTCACCTGGGGCAGATGCAGAAGTGAAAGCCAAGTTTGCCTACTTCTACTCCACTGGTCTTGTCACTCAACAAACATTATTCCACCAAATACTTATTGAGCACCCATGCTAAGCAATGGACCCTTCTAAGCAAACCAAACAAACCTACAGTCTCTGCCCTCAGAAGTTTAGGAAAACAAGCTGCCACCTTTAATGAGAATGAAATAGAGTCACGTTGTGTGCCAAGATAATTTATATATGTCTTTCAGATGTTAATAACACGTTGACTGCGACTCAGGGTTTTGAAGCTGTTTGACAAGGATGTCAGAAAAGTGGATGTGAGCTGAAATCCTGCTCACACGGCTAGAGGGCACCACTTGCGTAAAGCAGAATGCTTTTCCCAGAAATTATGATATTATGGGGACTTTTTTAAGCTCTGAAACCAGAACAATGGATGTTGTCTACTTAAAAACATTGACAACATCACGGATTTGTTTTTGAATTGAAACTTTCACTTTCAACCAGCGTGCCTTGCTGCATTATGGCATGATTGTGACACATTTTAGGGAAGATGGGTGGTAATAGCGTTGGGCTTCTATCAGATAGGGTTAGGGTAGTTTTCTACAGGAGTTTGTACTCTCCCAAACCAAGACCACTCCAGGACCCGGCACCAAGCTGGACTGCCTGTGCTGGTAGCAATTACTCACAATGTACACTGAGCCCTATCAAAACCCTTGTCAAGGCACTGTGTTGGTGGTGGACATTGGGACTTTAAACAATTTGCCAATGTACTGCTTATATAATGTATATAAAATGTTTTGACTGAAGAAAAATACCCCCAAAACAAGCAAGTCCCCAAACTGTGCGTTCTCACAAATGTGGAGTCTTTTACATTAACATAACATATTTTTCACAGCCTGATTGCAACCATTCTTTTCTTTATCCAAGATAAAGAGAAAAGAAAGCAACTTAAGTTGCCTAAAGCTACAGCAGACATCGTCAAACATCTAGAAAGATGGAAGATTATGAAATAATACTTTAATAAATATACAAGCACTTACACTGCAATGCACATGTTTTTCTACAAAGTAGAAAATATATCGGGTCACAATATATTTATTTAGGGGTCTGCTCTTAGAATCTCTGTCACCTGTATCACTTCATGCATTCACCCAATTAACATTTATTGAGTGCTTGCTGTGTGCCATTTATTCTCCGAGGGTCACTTGGAATTTTATAAAGTGAAATTAAGTAAGTGGTAAAGACAAGAATTAGCACTTCCAGGAAAAAGAAAAAAAATAAAGACATCATGAAAAAATGCTTTTCTGTATCATTCAGAATCTAGTATGCAGGTCTGCTAATGCTTATTGCCTTTGATCATAACTATTTCCTTGAATATCAGGCTGCCCTGCTGGATTCTGACTTTCTTGAAGGACAACATGAATCTTTGTATCTGTGGCACCTATATCATGGCTTGAGTTTGCAATATAGCAGGCATATATTCATTCAGTCAATCGGTCTACAAATGCTTATTTAGCATCCACTACGAGTCAAGCATTATACTAGGTCCCTGGGGTAGGAGACGAATGATAAAGTTTATTTTCTAGTTGAGGGTCAGGGGAGACAAATCACCAAAAATGTAAACAGATAAGAGAATTTCAGATTCAAATAAACCATGTAGGCAATAAACCGGACTAGAGATGGGGAGGTTGGCACTTTGGATAGGGTGGTCAGGGAAAGCTCTTAGATGACATTTAAGCAAGAAACTCAAAGATGAGAAAGAGACAGCTCTGCAAATGATCTGAGAGAAGTATTCCAAACAGAGGGAAACAACTTCATTGAAAAGGGGCTGGAACCAGAAAGAACATGGTTTGTTCTAGAAACAGAAAGAAGACCAGTCTCGCTGAAACAGAGAGAAAAAGGAGAGCTTGGTGAAGTCAGCCAAAATCTAGTCCCATGGGAAGCTGTTGAAAGGTTTTTAAATAACAGAGTACTTGAACCTGGTTGATGATTTAAAAAAAGAAAAAAATACTTAGGCTGCTGTGTGAGGAGAATGGATGATTAAGAGAGCAAAAGTGGAATAGGGTGATGCCAATTAGGAAGATATTTCTTGGATAAATAGGTGGATGGATGGATGCAGGGGTGAGTGAATGGGTGGCTGGCTGGCTGGCTGGATGGGTGAAATGAAGGGAGAGAGGGAGGGAGGAAATGAATGAGTGAATAAAAAATAACTGATGACAAAGGAACAAGGCCTGTGAGAATCACTTGGCCTAGGTATTTCAGGTTAAACTGGTTCTTCAGTCAAATTTCAAAAAACAAAAACAGATCATTTTGAGTGAAAGGAACATTGCTGGAATCAATAGTTTTCTAAAATGACTGCCTTGAGAAAGATAATATACATTTAGCAATACGACTGGCATATTTGTTTAAAAATATATTATTGTTCTATAGTCATTATACTTCAAACACAGTCACGTCCTTTGACACAGCAATTCTATATCTAGAACTCTACGTTTTGGAAGTACACAAATACACATAGGTTTTTGTATAAAGAATGTTCCCTGCAGTCTTATTTGAAATTGAAAAAAAAGCTGAATACCTATGTGTTAGGAAGTGATTTAATAGATTATGTGTATTTGTTCTACTTAATACTCTGTAACTATCTACATAAAGGCTTTTGTTCCATTTATTCTGATATGGATTGACGGCCTTCTATAAACAGTGGGGAAAAAGTAGGTTAGAACGTGTGTCTGTGTGTGCGTATGAGAGAGAATAGAGAATGCTCTAGAACTGCGCTAATACGGTAGCCACTAGCCAACCTAAATGGCTATTGAGCACTTAAAATGTGACTAGTCAGAATTGAGATGTGTCCTAAACGTAAAATACTCACTGGATCTTGAGGACTTACAATAAAAAAAGTAAACTCATTGATGATGTTTACATTTATTCTACATTGAAACGATAATACTTTACATGGATTGAGTTAAATAAAATGTATTCTTAAAATTAATTTCACCTGCTTCTTTTTACTTCTTTGAACATGGCCAGTAGAAAACTTTAAATTACCTACATAGTTCCCATTGTGTTTCTACTGGACAGGGCTGTTCTAGAAGGATAAAGCAATAACACCGATTGCTCCTGGGGAGAAGGTTTGATGTGGAGGACAGGGAATAGCGACTTTCACCTGTAACCTAAACTCTACAACAGTTTTCAAAAAGCATTTAATTTATAAATTTAAAAACAAATAGCAGGAATCCAAGCAAAGTCTGTAGTTTACTTAATAGTATCATATCAAGGTTAATGTCTTAGTTTTGACAAATGTGCCATGGTTACGTAAGCTGTTAACATTAGAGAAAACTGGCGAATACGGGAACTCTACACTATCATTGCAATTTTTCTGTAAATCTCAAGTTATTTCAAAATAAAAAGTTATAAAACAACAATGAGGGAAACCAGCAGTCTAACAAGATCTGTGTCTTCTGCTTAAATAGAGAGCTTCTTTCTCAGAGTCTCAACACATTGTAAGGCAATTGGGTCTCCCACCCAAAGTATCCCTTGTAAACACATTTGCTTGAAATAAGGCAGCTAGATAACTAAATGTCGTATTTCTTAGTTTTTACCTGAAATTCCATCAATTCAGATAACTCATTTCTCCCACGGTGATTAGAAGCTGTTTGGCTGCTGCTTGTGTAACAGGAATTTTTGTTGGAGTAGGAGGGTTGCTGGGAGAGTAAGGAAAGGCGTGCTTCTCTGAGGACGTCACTGAGGCCTGGGCAGCTGGCAGAGTTTAAAGCTGCCTTGCTGTTGGATCCTTGCTTCAGTCCTCAGATTTAACCAATACTAAGGTCAAGAGATTTTTGCTAAGCTCTAGTGGTGAACTTTGGGATAAAGAAATGAATCAAAAATCTGTATTATTAGTATAACAAAACAATGTGAAACAACCTTCACCTACATTTATACAGTTGTTATTTTTTACTTGTATTTTCTGAAAAAAACTAAATTCAGCCTTCAATTGAGCTGTAATGGTAAGTAAAACTGTGGATAATAAAATTAAAAACAAATTAGACATAGGCATATAGCTATATGCATATTTCAGAGCTAAGAGAAGATAAACACTATATTGGAATGTAGAATATTTCTGTTTTACATGAACTAGGTTTAAAATGAATAAGCAAAAATACAAAATGTAGAAATTATAAAGAACATATCAACTTGAAGCAGATTTTAGCATAGACTATAAAGCTATAATGAAATATTTTCCAAAGGTGACCCACCCACAAAACAATTACATTAAAATAACGTGCATATTTATTTATTATTATTTTTTTTAATTTATTATTTTTTTTTGGTGAGGAAGACCAGCCCTGAGCTAACATCCGTTGCTAATCTTCCCCTTTTTGCTGAGGAAGACTGGCCCTGAGCTAACATCCGTGCCCATCTTCCTCTACTTTATATGGGACGCCGCCACGGCATGGCTGACAGGCAGTGCGTCTGCGGGCGCCCAGGATCCGAACTCGTGAACCCGGGGCTACCAAGCGCGGACTAAACCGCTGCGCCACCGGGCCGGCCCCAACGTGCATATTTAAACGGATGTCCCACCACCACCATCACACACGAATAGCTTAAATAACCATTAAAAAAAAAATCTCACTGCTTTCTCTGGAAAAAGAGAGTCACACCGCAAGCAGAAGGAATTTGAACAAGAATTCACCAAAGAAATGCACTACTATGAATGAATGAGTGACTTGGAATGACTTTAATCATTGCAGTCAATATGACTGAGAAAAAGACATAGAGGATCTAGAAACTTGAAACTAACATTTCTGACTCATACTGCTCCTTTGCACAGGTTTCCACTCAAAACTGGCCAAAATCCGATCCCTCCTCAAGCTTGAGAATCCTCCAACCAAATGGTCCACTGCCCCCTTTTTCTTCCCAACTGAGTCCCAGAAAAGAATGATGGAGAAATCTTAAAAATTACAGCTCTAGGGCATCTCTACTTATCTCCAGAAGGATCCAGACTTTCTCAACAGAAATCTTGAGACAAAATTAGTGTTCAGTTTCATTTTTTAATTTAAATTTAAATGGGAATAGGCATGAGAGGATGCCCAAAAATCAATTAATGAGGAGTTGCCACTTAAGAGTTTCTGCCTCGGGAATTCCAAATCTAGAAGAAGTAATAGGCAGATAAAACATGGTGAGACCTTACTTTTTCAGTCTAAAAAGATCAGGGAGCCCCTCTTGCCCTGTGGGGCTCTTATGGCAGAACTCGAAGAAAAATCCTAAGGCACATTCAATCTTATTACACTGTTTTTAATTAAGTTACCACTTGTTATCTCCTAGATTCTTTGCAGTAGCTTTGTAACTTTTTGTTCCCCTTTCTGCCATGTTCTCCATTCCAAATAATTGAAACTAGGGTTCCAGTCCTGGCTTGCTGCCACACACTACTGTCGGCCATGACCTTGAACTTAACTTATTCATTTCTTAATTTCTTTCTATGATGAGGAGGGGAGACGGGAAAACATTGCTATAATGCTTAAATCTAACTTTTTTTTATTACAAAAGAAAATGGAGAAGATAATTCAAACAATTACAGAAGTACATAAAAGGAAAAAGTGAAAAATCTATGTCTTGATCATTTGCCCCTATAGGGTAACCATACTAATTTGGGTATATCCTTCCAGAATTTTTTAAAGCAAAAGAAAAAATTGGCATCAACTATATATACTATTTTAGAACTTTTTTTTTCTTTTGACTTAGTAATATAGCATTCTCCTCTGACAGGTAATGTAAGCTCTGTGAAAGTAGGGATTGTGTCTGCTTCTTTCACTGCTATATTTCTAGGGACTAGAACAGTGTCTGGCACAAAGTAGGTGCACATAAATGGTCACTGAATGAATGAAGGGAATGAATCCTCCTTCCTGTCAGATCAACTAGAAGTTCTATGAGGTCAGGAATGTGTCTATTTGGTCTCTCTCTATGATCTCAACACCAGAGTACCTGGCACATAGTAAGCACTTAATAAATATTTGTTGAATTAGCAAAATTGAGCTCAATGATGAAACCACCTAATTCTTTTTAACTGAACCAGTATGTTGACATACCACAATAATCAACTATTCCCCTATTGATGGAAGAAATCTCTTACAAACACCATTGCAATGATTATTCTTATATATATACCCTTGTATAAAGATTTTTGTAGGATAAGAATCTCTTTGGCAGGGGAACTCCAGATCTGGTCCAAATGTGTTCTGAAGTCCCTTCCCTCTAGAATTTCATTACTTTAAAACATGTATGATTAATTTTTCAGGTTGTATGAGAGCCACTGCCTATAATTTTGCAAAATGATCTCCCTTACATATCACCCTGTAGAAAGACAGTGCTTCCCAAAACTGTCTAGATGCAGCCCAAACACTATAATTCACACAACAAGACTGCCAGGAAGACTTCTGGAAACAAACAAACAGGCCGCCTGCATCCTTGATGACCAACATCTTCTGTATGTGGCATAGTAGCACTTTAGTCATCACCTGGAGGGGAGCAGTTTTCAGGCAGCAACAGGCCATATTGTTGATTGAGTATTTATGTGCTGAGGAGGGCTCAGCAGAAAGGGGGGAACAGACAAGAGAGTAACAGACTTCCAAGGTCCTGAGCTGGAAGATGATGCTGAGAAACAAAGGCCACTTTGGCCTATATAAGACCACATATGGGAGCTTAAGGGTGTTTGTGAGTTCTCCAAGAAGTGAAGTTACAGAGCCCTGTCTGAGCTGTCTAATGGAAAAGTCTTTCCAGAAAGCTACCTTTCTGCTTATTTAATTTTTTTCATTCTGAAGATATTTAGTAAATTTCTATTATATGTCAGAGCTGTGTCAGGCACTGGGGAGGCAAAAATTAAGCAAGGCAGACCTAGACACCGCCATATTGGAACTGAAGCTTAGGGCCCACTGTCTTTCCCTCAAGGGGTCCAACGCTGACAAATACAGATTGCCGGAGCCCTCTGCCTTCTTCCCACCAGGAAACAAAACCTGTGTCCCAGTCACTGCTTCTTCTTCTGTGAAAAACAGCTCCTGTTCTCTCCATGAATGGAGAAGTTGGTCAGAGATATTTCCCTTTGAGTGCACCCCAAGCAAAACTTGGCAAAACACACTGAGTACACTTCCTTTTTCTCCAGGAGCTCCTGCCACAACACAGGTCTTGCTGGGCAGTCTTCTCAACTGGCAAAGGATAGCTGTGCAGTGGCGCTTACTGTTGGAGAATAAACATTCAAAGTAGCACAAACCTTGAGACTCAGAGGGAACCTTCAAGACCATCTAGTCCTACTCCAGTAGTTTCTTAACCCTTTGTGGGTCACAGATCTCTTTGAAAATCAGTGACCCCTTTAGGTTTTCTATGCCAAAAAAGACATGCACATATATCTCAGCACATAATTCTCCCTATATTTTCAGGAACCTCCTGGACATATCACGGGACTGAATTTCCTGGAATTTCAGAGATCCCATATTAAGAATTCCTCTGTATAAAAGCCCATTTGAGCTCTAATGCCCCGATTAGCACTCTCTGAGTTGGGTAGTCTGTTGGCTGGAATACAGAAGTAATGTGCCTAAGTACAGTGCAGGTCACAGTTCAACCCCCACGTGAGCTCATTATCTTCAGAAAATGGAAAAACTCTGCTTGGTGGCCATGTCAGCTGACACATTTCATAGTTTTCAAAGAAGACAGTACCAAGCCCAAAAATGAAGTAGTTGGATCTGATGGCATTGAGAGGTGACAACTCAGAGGTCGTCAGGATTGCTGCTCATCATTGACGTAGCAGTAATACTCATACGGATCCTCTATTTCATATACGTTCTCCTCAATGGTATAGATGTTTTCCTCTGAGCGCATCCCTTCTGCTACTGTATTTTCTAACCCCAAGGGAGGGAGGTCGGCCAACGTGATGAGGCTGTGGAAATAAAATGTTGCAGTTGAGTTAAGCATTTCCCCAGGCAACAGAGAATACAGTTAACAGAATAGGCTTTGCTGGAGAGGCAGCAACCAAATGTAGTACACGATCCTTGATCGGGTCCTGAGTGGGGGAAAATAACTATAGAATAGCAATAAAATAATTGGGGAACAATTGAGGAAATATTCTTCATTTCCTTAGGTATAGAAATGGCACTGTGTTATCTAAGAGAACATCCTTAGTCTAAGGAAGTACAGACTGAAGTGTTTAGGTGAAGTGTCAAGATGTCTGAATCATCCTTACAAATGGTTCAGAAAAAAACTGTGTACTATATAAATACAGAAACAGATAATGCAAATATGTCAAAATGTTAAATCACGTGTTTAGGTGAAGCATTCTATTGTGTCCTGCACTGTTATTTCAGTTCTTCTGTGGGCTTGAACAATTTCAAATAGAAAATAAAAAAGAGTATGTTATGGATCCAATCAGACTTGAGTTTGAATTCTGCCTCTGTTGCTTACCAGCCACATGATCTTGGGTAAGTTGGGTTTGGTTTTTTTCATTCATTCATTCAAGAGACATTTAGTGTGTTACACACTGTTCTATTCAGCAAGAGATACAGCCATGAACAAAACACAAAATTCCCATGGAGTTTGCATATTAGTAAATTTTGTGTCTCAGGATCCTCATCTATAAAATGGGAATAACTGCACTATCTCACAGGGCTGCTGTAAGAAGCGTGTATTCATTCACTCATCACATATTTATTAAGTGCCTACTAAGTATCAGGGGCTGTGCTAGGGGATGCAGCTGTTAATGTGGCAGACAATCCCTAGTTTTCTATGAAGCGTACATTATAGGTAGAGATGAACATTAACCAAATAGTTCCATAAATAATTTGTGAAATTAATGAATTAATGCATGTAAATGTTACCTATGGATATTATCACATTTCAGATTTCAACTCTAATAAAGAATACTGACAGAGATGATCTAAAACCATTGATAATTAAATATTTTATTTGACCTGATTTGACTTTTTTACTACAGGCTATTTGTCATCATAATTATACTGTCTATACTTAGTCTTAAATTATTAGTGGTTTAGATAGTATTCAATAAGCAAAGTCATTTTTTTCTTGAAATATATTGCATTCTACTCATGTACCAAATGTCAGTAAAATCTAGTAAAAGTTACATAAGCTATGTGTATTTGGAATGGATGTGTGTATGTGTGTATGTACATAGTCAGGAATGGAGACTAAGACTGAGATATAATAGACCAGTAGTTCTCATCCCTGTTTGCACATTAGGATCACCTGGAAAGCTTTTAGAAAAATATCTATGCTTAGGTCTCATCCCCAAAAGATTCTGATTTATTTGCTCTGGGGTTGGCAGCAGTATGTTTAAGTGCTCTTTCTAACAGGCAATTAGAGTTGAGAACATGTGGACTGAGCTGTAAAAGGCCTGAGAATAGATTCTGGGTTTCTTCTTCACTTCTGTAACCCAATGGCCAGCCCAGAGCCTGGATGTAGTAGGTGCTCAATCAATTGAAGGGTCAGTTCATTGAAAAAATACATTAATTCAGAAATAAGCCATTTCCTATAATTAGGGAGATAAATTCTATATCTTAACTTTAGTACAAAGGAAGCTAGAGGGATCAGGTAGTAAACAGAGCAATGTGTTGAATTTGCATTTCATAAATCTAGGCCTAAAGCAAAATGGAAGTATAACTTTAAATCCCAAAGTCCCAGGGCAGGACTTCTAGAGCAAAGATCAAAGCATATGAGAGTAGGAGTCTCCAAGAGTCCCACCTTCCCCTACCCCACCCATTATTCTTACCTTGAATTCTGTAAATTCTCTTGGTTATGAGAATACCCTAGGTAAAAGGGGGAAGAGAAGTCAATTAAAAATGCTTTCATAAATAAATGAAATAAGAAATAAAATGGGCTCACTGGAGGCAAGGATTGTTCAGGGAAATTTGGTCTCCTTTTACACTGAATTGGGTCAAGCTACCAAGGTGTGTCTTGGTTTATTACATGAACTGTGCTAGAAAGTAATAAAGATGCATTTTTCATATTCAGCAAATATATGGAGCACCTACTATGTGGCAGTATGCTAAGCACCAGGGAGACAAAGGTGAATTATGAGCCCTGACTTCATGAAGCTTGTGTTCTAGTGAGGGAGGCATTTAAGAAAAAAAGAAAGAAAGAACAGTAAATAGGAGAATAAAATAATTTCGAATTGCGATGTGATATAAAGAAAACCAACAGTGCACTGGAACAGATAATAGAGGGGGTAATCAGGAAGGAATTCTCAGAAGAGATGAGCTTTAAGCTCAGTTCTGAAAGAAGAGAATGAGTCAGGCAAGTAAAGAGCCAGGGGGAACATGCCAGGTAGACAGAACCCCTGGTAAAGATGGTGATGAGTGCCTGAAACTGAAATTATGGCTGGAATAAGAGAGTGGCCCAAGATAAGATCTGATAGGTAGGCTGGGGATAGATCCTATAGGACCTTTTAAGTGATAATCAAGAGCTTGGATTTTATTCTAAGACCTGTAAGAAATAATTGAAGGGCAAAAATATGATGTGATTGGGTTTTAAGACAATCACTCTCGCTGCTACATGGAGAATAAATTAAAAGAGGGTATAAAAAGTAAGTAGATAAGTAGAGATGATGGTGCCTCAGAGTAAGGTGGTAACTGAGAGAGATGCAGAATAATGAATGGATTTTAGATATATTTTGGAGAAAGACTGCAAGAATTGAAGTTGGATTGTGTGTCAGGAGGGAGGGAAGAGAGGATTCGGATGTCTTCTGACTTTCTGGCTTAAGCAACAAGATGGCTGGTGGTGAAACTATGATGGGGAAGACCAGGGAGGTTCTGGGAAGGTGGAATATAGAATCTAGAGCTCCACTTTGGACATGTTAAATGTGGGAGATATGTAAGTGTAAATATCAACTGGACAGTTGGAAATCAGTACCAACACTCTGAGAGTTGGAGAGAGAAATTAAGAATGACATTTAAGTCTATGGGAATAGGGGTCATCACCCAGAGGCTATATAGAGAGGAAAGGGGCCAGTCCTAAGGAATTTCAACATCTAAAAGTCAAACTGAAGAAGAGGAAATAACAAAGTGATTGAAAAGGGATAGCCAATGAAGTAGGAGAGAGGTGTTTCAGAAGCGAAGAGAAGAATACTTTCTAGAATAAGCAAGAGTCAACTTGGTTCAATATTGCTGAAAGATTGACTTCAGTGAAGACAGAGATATCTATTGGATTTAGCAAAATGTGAGCTAGTCACTAGTGAGCTTGACTAAAATTATTTCCATGGTGCTTCAGGGGTGGAAGTTAGACGGTGGGTTGAAGAATTCAGGGGGATTAGAAGTAGGGACAACTCATTTGAGAAATATGGCTGTGAAGGAGATCAGAGATATAAGAGTAGCTGGAGAGGAATGTGTGAACTTTTTGGGTTTTTTTTTTTTTTTTTTTTGCTGAGGAAGATTGGCTCTGAGCTAACGTCTGTGCCCGTCTTCCTCTATTTTGCATGCAGGACACTGCCACAGCATGGCTTAATGAGCAATGCATCGGTCTGCACCCAGGATCTAAACCCGCAAACCCCAGGCTGCTGAAGCAGAGAATGCGAACTTAATCACTATGTCACTGGGCCGGCCCCTAGAACATATTTTTATCCTAATGAAAATAACATAAATAGAAAGAGAGATGATTCTAGAGAAAGGGATAAAAGGAGGAATGAGGTCTTGGCTAAGGCAAAAGAGATGGAACAGGCCTTTGATACTTCATTAGTTGAGTGAGAGCGGAGGGAGGTTGGAGTGGCAGTGAGGTGTGGAAGCTCATTGCAGAGAGTGCACTAGGAAGTTATAGGATTGCTGGGCATTACTGAGTGCCACTTTATGGCTTTGATGTCATGACTTAAAAACCTGTCACCTTGGTTATAAGATTTTCTCCAGCAACTTCTAGGGAAAAGATTGCAAATCGAACAGGACTTTCCCATCTGTTCTTCTAAGTAGCCATGTTTTTGGAGTAGTATATACGTATGTACAAAGCATCAGACTTCTCTCACTCCTCATTACCCTCCTTTTGAATCCCTTTACACAAACTGAAATGGTCCCTAATATCCAGGCCTTGGCAGAACTCAAAAAGACAGTGTTATCACTGCTTCTTATCAACCCATAGACTTAACATTCATGTGATCAATTTACAAACTCCACTGCTACCTCTCTGTAAACCAGGTAAGTGTGGGTGGGGGAGTTTCTTTCTCTGAAAAATCCATTTACCTATAATGGCAGAATAACATAATGGTGAGGAGCAGGACAGCCCTGGTTTCAAATCTGATACCTACCAATTAACTGTGTGACTTTGGGTAAGTGACCTAACCTTTCAGCACGCTGGTTCTCCTTTTGGTAACTTAGAATAATATTAGTACCTATATCATGGGGTAGTTATGAGGATTCAAGGCATGTAAAGCACTCATCAGCTTCAAGCTATGCAGTTAGGGTGACCAACTCATCCTAGTTTTCCCTGGACTGTCCCATTTTAGTACCAAAAGTCCCATATTTTAGGAACCCTCTTCAGTCCTGGGCAAGTCTAGGACAGTTGGTCACCCTACATGCACTCCACGTTTGTGTATTAGTAAGGAAAGCTGCTAGAATGCACTAAGCCCTGGGGTATAAGGCCTTGACTTCTGCCCTCAAAGAGAAGAGAATACATCACAATTATAAAAGTGTGTGAGGGTTTTGGGGTGATGGAAGTGTTTGGGTCTTGACTGCGGTGATGGTTTCTCAGGTGTAATCATCTATTGAAATTCATCAAGTTGAACACACTTTAAATATGCAGCTTATTGTATATAATCATAGTTTAATAAAGTTTTTTTTTTAATAAAGATAAGTAACAGAAAAAACAGTGTGTACTGGGTGCCACAATGGAGGAAAACACAAATGCTGCAATCCTGGCCATGAGCCACTGTTAGAAGAACTTGCTACCCTTCTCGAAAGACCTGTGCCTGAGAAACAATTGAGATAGAAAAATACACAGGAGGAAATGATTTTCCTTGTGCTTCCTAATAAACCTGGACTTGTTCACGAAGTAAAGAGGTTTGTTCTTAACCAAAGATAAAAGAACAGGTACTCAAATCAGCCTGCCTGGATTTGAATTCCAGCTTTTCCACTTATCGATTCTGAAACCTTGGGAAGTGGTTTACTCTCTCTAAGCTTTACTCTCCTCTGCTGTAAAAGGGGGATGATAATACTACCTACCTTATAAGATGGTGACGATGATAAAATGTATATAAAACATTTAGCACAATGCCTGCCTGTTACATGGTAAGCAATGAATAAAAATTAGCTATTATTATTATCAGGATTTGAAAGGACTAAAGGGTATTTATTCTAATCACCTTTAGGTATAAATATAAATTTATATTTCTATTTAGGATTATGTTGGCTCTTATATTAGAAGTTTCTTATCAGAGGGAGAGAGAAGCAGCACTAAATGACTTACATTTGAGAACTAAAGCACCAAAGATAAGAGCCAGAGCCAGCCCAGCAGAGACCCCTGCTCCAATGTAGACGCCTATTCTGGTGGTCGCGCCAGAGTCTTGTAACTCATCAGTCAATGTGGATATTTGCTATAGAAACACAAACAGAATTGCGGCCAATGGCCAGAAATCAGTTGGGTGCTCAGTCAATCTCATGACTTGTGCATCAGACCATCCCTTTCACAGGATCGCAGGAGCACAGGGACCTTCAAATCACCCTTGATCCATCCCCTTCTAGACAAGCCTCAAACCACCCAAAGAAAGGGATTAGCTTAATCTTTGGAGTTAGCAAGGGAATGAAATGTGCCCTTCTCTGCTGTGGGTGGAGAAGGAGCTCTTAGAAATGGACTCCCCTCCCCTGCAAACAAAAATGGGCTTTAGAGCTGAGTCATGTTTATTCAAGATCCCTTGGTCTTCCCAAGGAATTTCAGAGTGGTCTAAATTTGGTGTCTTGCAATGAAACTCCTATTTTCCCAGAAAGACTGAAGTCTTTGCAGCCAGACAGTTCTGAGTTCAAATCCCAGCTCTGTCACCACGAGCAGAGTCATCTTGTACAGTTACTGAGAAAATTAAGTGACAAAAAATATAAAATGTTTGGCACAGGGCCTAGTGCATGGTAAATGCTCAATCAATGGTAGCTATTATTACTATTGCTCTAATTGATTTGTTTTTTTAATAACTGAGAGTCACACAGAAAATCCTTCTGCTTCTAAAAGGTCAGTCCATGTTCTCCCTTTAAAAACAATAATAGTAAACACTTAAAACAAACAAGTCAAGGAAATTAAATCTTCCATTTATTCAATAAACATTTACTGCAGGAGTGCTATATGCAAGGTATTGTGCACTAAGCACTATGGATACACAGAGGTACTTAAAAGGCAGTCCTTGATCACAAAGAGGGGCGGGACAAACACAAAATGCTGAGCCTCAGTTGTAAACACACAAAAGAGAGTGAGCCACATGAATGTGGACTCCAGGACACGTCCTCAGACAATTTTTAAGTCACTGCTATAAGCTTGCTTTCTAGTGATTTTCCCTTTTACTCTGAGAAGGTGGGGGATGCTAAAATTGTGGTTAATTGAAATATTGCTTTATTGATGGTTACATATATAAATTCTTTGCTTAGAATATTCCTGACTGGTGTCTTGTCATTCATCAGCAAATAAACTTAAACAAACAAATAATCTTTCTCATTAGGGTTGCAATGGAAGCGGGAAGAAACATATTCTAGGGAGATGGAGGGCCATTGAACCCCCCACTGTGGTACACAGCTGTGAAATTTGAGAAGAGGAACAAAATTCTAACGCATCGTCTTTTTGGTTTTCCAGCACTTACTGTGTGCCAAGCATTTTACATGCATCACCTCATTCCATCCTTGCAAACAGGCCCATGCAGTTAGAGCTGTCATCAGCAGCATGTTACAACCAGGGAATCTGAAGCTAAGGGAGATTAAGGCATTTTTCCCCAAGGAAGGAGTGGGCAGGCAGGAAGGCTAGAGACATACTTTCCTTTCTCCAAGGTGAGCACAATGTTAGCTCACACACACACACACACACACACACACACAAAATTACTTACCGTTTGGTTTTTATCATGGAGGATCTCCAATGTCGGTGTCTCTGCCACAAAGAGGAAAAATAGCCAATGGAACAGTTAGGAATGTTTTCTTTTATCTGAGTTAAAAAAAAAAATCTTAAAGATGCCTATAATCCTATTTAAAATTAAAGCTACTCCATACCCTTCACAATAATTAATTGGGAGAGCAACAAAATTTACTGAACACTTACAAATCAACTTTAGGACGACCACATTTTTTTTCATCTAGATAATGAACCCAGCTACCTATGTTCTATGAAATGGAGACTTCTGCCAGAAAGACCTATGTTGGATATGTGGTTTGTTGTGTTCACAGGACCCTAATGGGGTCTACAAAATTCCAACAACATTGATAACACTCAGGCAGGCATTACATTGTAATTAAACTTTGCAAGATAACAAAAGTTCATTTTCTTGAAAAAGGGTAACATTTATTCAATAAAGAGATAGAGTATTTGGTCGCCTTAGAATGAATATAACAACTGTTGTTAAAATTTACCATGAACAGGCATTGTGCTCAATTCTTTAAGTGAAGTATTTCATTCAGCATTCAAAACAACAATCTGAAAATAGGGACTGTTAGCCCCATTATACAGATGAAGGAGCTGAGAATTAGTAAGTCAAGCGATTTACCCAAGGTCCCATAGCTTAGTGAATGACAGAAATGGCCTTCCAACTTAGGTCCACGTGGCTTTAAGCATATACTGTTAACTACACTGCCTTCAACAACCTTCACCGGACATTGTCACTACTACTGAGCACAATCACGTTGCCCTGCTGCCAGCCCCCCTTCTTTGCTTTTTATCTGTTTATTAATTTATCTGCCTATCCATTTGATGAACTTGTACTACTCCCCTACTCTATGCCAGGCACGGGAGCAGAGCAGTGACAAGTGGGCACAGGTTCTGACCTCATGGACATTGCATTCTAAAAAGATCAATACATAGATTGTCACCTTTGGAAAAACTAAGCATGCATACTCATTGTTCTGGCTGAGTCAGAGACACTGAAACTTCTTAAATGTCATGATCACTTTCTGGAAGCCTGAAAGTCTGAACCCTTTAATGTAAAACCCTTGTGTGTAAAGGGTTTGACTAAATGCTGGTTGAATGGACTATGCTTTCAATATTATAAAAGGCTAGTCTCTGCCTAAAACTATTTTTTAAAAAAAGAGGAATTTAAAGTATAAAAACCACATTGGTGGAATAGCTAAGTAAACAGGAATCTTACCCACTCACAAGATTTTGTAACACAAATTCAGTTTCTGCTTCCCTGAAATTATTTTTCTTGGTCTAAATGGTAAGACTGTCTGACAAGTTTTTTTTTTTTTACTTCATTTTGCAGTGAAAATAATCAATAAAATAGAGTGCCGCTGGGTTATCACAGCGTATTTTCACATAGATAGCCATCAACCAAGATGGGTGGGACAGTTGCAGGAAGTTGCAATATTTTCCTAGAGAGCCCAACACTTGGTTGGGGTGGAGGCAAGAGTGGGGGTGGAAATGATGGTCTTAAAAGTCTGCATATTTAATAGTCACCATCTGGCAAGTATTATGTGTCAGAGATGGTGTCCAGGACTTTACACATACAGTCTCTTTTAATCTTCACCACAATAGGGAGGTACCATTATTTTCACATTTTTCAGATGAAGAAACTGAGTCTCAAAGAAGTATTTTGACCATACAGCTATTAATTGGCAAAGCTGAGATTCAAACCAAGTTTACCTTCAGAGCTGAGGATTCACCCATGACCCAGTCCTACCTCCTTCCGGCGGAAGAGAGATTGAATTTGTTCTGCATTCAACTTGGATTTAGGAGTTTCCAGAATCCTTGGAATGCTTACTTGTTAATGCTCCACTCCACTTTATAGCAAACATTAAATGCACCCACATTCCACATTAAAGAAAAGATATATATGACCACAGACAAGTTGACTGGCAGGTAATTAATTGACATAATGTTACATATTATAGAAATGCCATTAAATATTCATTAGTTTCAATTTTTCATTTTATTTTCCTATTTTGGAGCTATTGTCTTTTTTTTGTTTGTTTAAATATTTTCTCAGGCCTTTGAAAAGCTCAGAGATTAAAAGTACTGTGTCTGTATTCCCTGATGCAAGAGATGGCCCCATTTTTGTTGCCCTAGAGGGAAGAAACTAACAAGTGAAAACAAAAGGGAAGGAGACTTCTGTTCGTGGTATGGACAGTTCTAAGGAAATGCACTGCCTCATGAGGAAGTGAACTCCCCATCCAGGAGGGTGTGTGGGCACACAGTGAATGCCCACTTGGTGATGTTGTGAAGAACGCTGGAGCACAAGATGGGAAAGTGGGACTAAATGACCCTTGAAGTCCCTTCTAGGTCTATGGTCGTAGGATTCTTAAATATAACAATGGCATACAATAAATATCTGGTATGACTTGATTAGCCCACAATGTGGGTGATCATCTCTTCCCCTCATATTTAGTTTCCTTACTAATTGCAAGAAGAGCTGTTGGCTACCAATCACTAAAGAACAACCAAAGATTGAACCTTTAGAGAGCTGAAGTGAACAACTATAATAAGAAATAATATTTGAGTACTTTCTGTGGGCCAGGTACTATGCTGAGCACTTTACATACATTATCACATTCAACCTTTACAACAATCTTATGAAGTTGGCACTGGAATTGCCCCCATTGTAGAGGTGAGGAAATTGAGCCTCACAGAGTCTGAGCAGCTTTACAGAGTTCATAAAGCTAGTATGAAGAGCTGACATTAGAACCCATGCTACCTATTATTGAAGCACTTAACCACAATCTCATTCTGCTTCCGGATCTTACTGATAATATTAACAACAATAACTAGCATGTGTTGAGTACGTACTATGATTAGACACTAGGCTAAGTGCTTTAGATACACTTTCTTATTTAAATCTCATCAAGTGGGACTTAAGAGATTTATGAGATTAGGAAATGGGACTTACCTATTATTAACCTCATTTTACGGAACAAAAGACTGAGCTTCAGAGAGTTTAAGAGAGACCAGAACAGTGACAGGAAATATTTAAGACTAAGCTCCCTGACCAGTGTGATCTGAGGTCTGCGCTTCCAGCCCTATCTTCTCTTCCAGAGTAGCATGGAAGAGTCTTTGGTGAATTAATTGAAGAATTTAGCTGCTCCTCCTGAGGTTGGAATCTGAGGAAGTTGATGGACTTTATTCCAGTTAGAAGGGATCCTAGAAATCACCTGAACCAACCCCAAACATGGACTGGAGCCAATTCATGACACAACATCACCAGTCTGGGAGTAAATCAGAAAATAATAACGATATTGTAATGACTTTTCCATTAGATTAAATTTGCTTATTTAAAAGACTGTCCTTTTTGTGTGCAGTGTTGGCAATAGTAGATAGAAATTTGTCTTTCCTTATTTGGCAAAATGCATAGATAACCAAAATTCTTTTTGGGGGGTCGGGAATTTTACTGGATCATGAAGTCCAAAAGTCTCTGAACCTGCTCTTTGGACAGAAGAGGAAACTGAGATCCAGAGAAGTGAAAGGCTTTGGCCCAGGTCACAGGGCTAGTTATGACTAATCCAGAATCCTAGCCTGGGGCTCCTTTTTCCCAGCACAGATTTGTCTCCACCACGTCCCTCACCTCAAATACTATCTCAGGTGCATAGCAACATTCATGCCTCCACTCTTAAACTTTCTTATCTTTTTCCCATATTCAAAATCCTCTGAACTCAGAAACTGGCCAAAGGCTTCCTCCTACACCCCATGTGTAATTACCTGAGCCATGTCCCTTTGTGGTGAGCATCCTTGGAAAGGCTGCAGCAAAGTCCCTCCATGGAGTCTGAGCAGTGGTGACCTTGGCTAGTGTCAGAAACCAATGTAAGAATGAGACTTCTCTGAGAGCAGAGAGCTTGTTTCAGGGAATCAAAAGGGCAGCATAACAAATGAAGAGAAACACATGCTCAACTTCCGAACCCACCTGGACACCTTTGTTGAGTGTATCACACACTTAAAATGTTTGTTACTCATTTTAAGAAGTGTGTCACAGTCATCATTGCCACAGTCTGATTGTTAATAATAGAACTAACTGCCACACTAGTGGCCACACTAAATGCTTTTCATAAAACATCTCCTAAAATTCTTCCAATGGCCTATATGGTAGGTATTTTCATATTTTCTAGAGGAGGTCACAGCATTTAAATCACTTGCCCAAGATTACACAGTTAATAAGTGGCAGATTTGGATTTGAACTCAGCTCCATCAGCCACAAAGTACATACTCTATAAATCTTAAAACATACAAGCACATGCACCCCCCCAACACACACACACACACACACACACACACACACACAATCCAGTAGTTCTCAATTCTGGCTGCACTGTGAGAAGAATCACCTGGAGGAGACTGTGTAAAATCCTGGTGCTCAGGCTCTACTTCCAGAGATGCTGATTTCTCTGATTTGCGAGTGAGGCCCAAGCAACCCAGGTGATTCAAATGAGAAGTCAGGGTCTCAGAACCATTGATCTAGGACTTTCCCCCCCTTCTGTAGATCCTGTCCATGAGTTTCAAAATAGATGGAGGGAATCAAACATGGCTGGGTATCACTGATGGGGCCTGTTAAACTTAGGTCTTGGGGGCCCACCCCCAAGGCTGTAATTTGTGAGATGAGAGGTGAGACCAATCAGTATATTTAATATATATGCAGGTATATCTCATTCATTAACAGGGCATGCAAAGGTCCACTCACCTGGTTTGATGACCAACTCCAGGTTTGTTTTTTTATCATTCATTAGGCCTGGGAATTGGATCCGGCAGCAATAGGTCCCACTGTCAGATAAAGTCACATTCTTTATGGTCAAGGACACGTCTCCTTTGTATAAATGCCCCTTTAGGTCATATCTGCTGGATATCTGATATTTCAAGTTCCTTCCATCAGTGCTGAGCAGCAAACTGTAACATTCAAACACAGGACAGGATGCCTTGCCCCAGCACACAGGCGCGAGATCACTGGAGGTGGTTGGAGAGTAGGTGCAGGGCAGATAAGCATTCTGACCCACCTCAACTGTGTATTTCTCTTCCAAAGACCCTGAATAAAGAGGGAAGGAGAGCAAGACACAGGCAATGAGTGAGGTTGGTCCATTTCAGGAAAAAATGCCAATAATGCCTTGTAGAATAAAGAAGAAAGCACTGCTGCTATCCTGTTTGGAGGACGATTCACTATCATAATGATTCTCAGACTTTAGGAGCATCAGAATCACCAGGAAGCCCTGTTAAAACACAGATGGCTGGGCTCAAATGCTGGAGTCCCCGATTCAATAGGTCTGGACTGGGTCCTAAGAATTTGTACTTCTAACAAGTTCTCGGGAGTTGTTGACATGGCTGGTCTCAGAACCTCACTTTGAGAACCAATGCCCTAGGAGAGAACTGTGGTCCAGGCCTGTGAACACCCGAGGGCAAGGCTGATGGAAACAGACAATCAGAAAATGGATGATTGTCAGCCCGGAAAACAGCTCACCCTTCTGGGCTAGTTGTCTGTTCATCAGTGAAGGGCCGTTATCCTAATACAAATCTCTCTCTTTTTTTTTTAAGCACCAGGCACATGATGAACAAAAACCCCTGGCTGAATAACAAGCTAGTGTATGGCTGTTTTGAGGTTTAAAATTAATTGCCTTTTAAAAAAAATATGTACATGGTGAAACATTCAAACAGTATAAAAGGTGTGTGAAAAGTCCACTCCGTTTCCCCCTGCTCTTTCCCATTTCCCAGCTGCCCTTCCCAGAACCTACGCATTAAGAAGCATTCATGTAGTCCCACTCCCTGGCAACACACACACAAATAGAAGTCTAATGTACACATTATTCTGCTCCTTGCTTTTTTCAATTAACATTATGACTTAGAGACATTTCATATCATTATGTTTAGTCAACTTTGCTGTTTGCATGATGGATATATCACCAATTTATTTACCCACTACCCTGCTGGTGGACATTTATGTTGCTTCCAAACTTTTGCTATTACAAGCAACATCCATCCTTGTGTCTTTATCTTGCACTATACAATTGCTAAATTCTATGCCCAGACTTACCTGTAAGTAGTAGCAGCAACAGCAGGACACAGTCAAAGGAAAGATGTGGAAACATGGGTTCTAAAGAAGGAAAGTCAAAGAATGGCTCTGTGTAGGTGCCGTTTCAATTCTCCAGTTGAACTGGGTACTTCCTGCAACCGTCTCTATACCACAATCACAGGAGCAGTGGCCACTGTCCCCCAAGTGCCAGCCCAGCACACCAGGGCGCCTGACTACCAGTCATTCTTCTATTAACGCTGAGAAGTCTACAGTCACATCAAAGGAAACCCCAGTTCTCTGTCATGTTACACCACACACATCCTGTAAGGGCTCTGATATTTATCCTGCTAGTATCAACAAAGAGGAAGCAATACCCAGAGGAAGAAAAGTGTTAGTTAAAAAAAGTGTTTCTCCATGCCCAAGAGCACACAGGTGACAGAACTGGGACCAGTTATCCCAGTAAGTACCTTTTCTAAATGTTTGAAATATTTAACAAAAGACAAAAAAAAAAGGTGTCTCTCAGTAAGTAGAGAGAGCCTTCTAATATCTTCGATGAGACAGTCCTCTGCTTAAAATGGACAGTTTGAGGGTCCAGCTAGTTACCAGGAAAGACAAGGTGGGAACACATCATCCATGCATTCATTCAGTCAAGTCAGTCAGTTGGTCAGCCATCTGACTAATGTTAATGAAGCACCTACTGTGTGTGTCAGGCAGTGGACTAGGAACCAGAGAACACCACAATGAATGGCATGTTCCTTCTCCTCATATTTCTGGGCCTTGTCCACTCCAATCATCAGCCTAATTCTTAGCCTTGTTCTAACATAAATTGGGCTATGTCGCTATATCCTTGCTGGATCTCAGTTTCCTCATTTATAAAATTTACAAAATGAGAAAATTGTGTTGGATGATATAGGTACAGCTCCCTGCTCTAATACTCTGACTTTGACCAGAACTTTCAAACTCTTCCACTTAGGAAAGATACATTCCTTTCCACAACGCTTCTTCCCCACTACTGTGGGTAGGATGAGGGGACCTCGACATTCATATACACAAGATGTCCCCTCACCTCCCACCCCAGGAGCTTCAGGCACAAATTGTCAGAAAGTGTTGAGTTCCAACCACACTCTCCAACACTAAGGTAACGTCTCAGACCCAAACAGTCTCAGCCCTGGGAGAGTGACTTTTATTGGCTTAAAAGCCAACAGTTCTTCACAAAAAAAGGAAGTAAGCTCACAGATTAAATAGTTTTTGAAAACCCCGTGGTGGCCTTCCTCTGTCTTTCCTTCCTGAATTTCCTTGTCTCTCACCTTTATGCCATTTAACATAAACATCCAGCTTGTTTAATGTGTGTACTTCCATGGCATCACAGGGCTAGCAGCTACTGAAGAGACCCTAGTCAATTTCTTCATTTTATAAATAGAGGAACTGAGACCTGAAAAGACTGATTTGTCCAAAGGCACATGATTGGCATTTTCAAATGAGAATTCGAGTCCCCTAAACTCCAGATTTTTTTCCACTATCAACTGTGTTCCATGAATTTCATATTTGCCCTTAATGTGTCTGCCCACATAACTAATGACAACCAGCAAATGCCCATATTCAAGTGTAAGGTGGTGTGAACAAGGGGTCAGGGGTCATATTGACTAACAGCATGACCCAGGCAACACTCTTAAAAGGTTCAGCCATAAGATTTTGTGTTTTGTTTTTTATTTTCTGTTTTGTTTTTTACTGTTATTACTCTGTTTTCTGTGCATCTCCAGAATTGCTACTGGGATGAGCTTTATAAAACATGAACAATTTATTAATTCATTGAAGTCTAGACATGAAGGAGCTGAGAAAGCTACTCTAACTCCCTTCTTCTTTTTTTTTTTCTGTGTTTAGGGAGCTGTTTCTGAACATTTTCATGTTCATTTAACTTTTATTTCTTGTTTATTAAAAAAAAAAAAAAACTTTAGGTAGTACATCCCAATGGCTAAAACTTAAAGTGACATAAAAAGCTTATACTAACAAGCCTTGTTTCCACTCCTCCAAGTCTGCCAATTTCCCCACCCACCCTCTAGGTTTCCATTTTCATTAAGTCTCTTGTGTATACTCCCAATGCAAACACAATAAAATATAATAAATATTCCTATTCCCTCCTTAGACAAAATATCATATCATATGCAGGTTTTGCACCTTGCATTTTCTATTTACTATTTTATATAAAAATGTTTTGATATACACAAAAGCAGAGAGAATAGTACAAGGTCCCAACACACAGATTCAAAGTTATCAAACTTTCACTTTAAAACAAACCCCAGACATCGTGCTATTTCACCCTTACAGACTTTAGTGTGCATCTTGTTTTTTAAAAATGGACATTCTACTACTTAGCCATTAAAAAAAGACAAAATCGTCCATTTACAACAACATGGATGGACCTTGAGGGTATGACGTTAAGTGAAATAAGCCAGAAAGAGAAAGTCAAACACCGCACTATATCACTCATATGTGGAAGACGAACAAACACATGGACAAAGAGAAAAGACTAGTGGTTACCAGGAGGGGAGGGGGTTGGCAGGTGGGCATAAGGGGTAAAGGGGCACATATATATACGGTGACTGACAAATAATGTACAACTGAAATTTCACAATGTTATAAACTATTACAACCTCAATAAAAAAAAAAAAGATGTTGCAAAAAAATATTTAGAGGCAGGGACAGATGTTCAGGATAGGTTTTAAAAATCAAAAGGCAGATTTCAAACAGTATATAGAGTGTGATCTTATTAAAATAGAAATTGTATATATTTTAGAAGACTAGAAGAATAAATAAAATGTTAACAGTGAATTCTCTGGGTTGTGGGATTACAATTGATGTTTATTTTCTTACTAGTATTTTCAAAATCTCTATAATAAACTTGCATTATATTTTAAACAGAAAAAAAAAAAGGATGTTCTGCTACATAACCACAATACCACTATCACATATGACAAAATTAATAATTTTATCTTAGCAGCACCTAATTCTTCAGTCCTTTATCAAATTCCCCTGGGTATCTCCAAAATGTCCTTTTACATTAGGTTTGTTTAAATCCGGACCCAAATAAGTTCCCTAAACTGCATTGTGTAGTTACGTCTGAAACTCTTTTAATCTAGGACAATCTTCCCTCCTTTCCCCTGCCATTGGCTAATTGTACAAACCAGTTGTCTTGTGTAATATTCCACATTCTAGGTGTGTCTGTTTCCTTGTGGTGTCACTTAAATTATTTCTCTTTTCTTTGCATTTCCTATAAATGGAACTTAGCTCTAGAGGTTTGGTTAGACTCAGTTTGACTTTTCAGCAAGAATACTTCCCAGCTGGTGCTGTGTGCTTCAGATGCCATCACAACTGTCTGGTTGCTCCACATCTAGAGATGCTAAGATGGACCAGCTTGCACCTTTGTTTTTTAACTTAACATTCTATTCTGAAGATCTCTCCATTTCCACTCATATAGAACGTCCTCATTCTTTATTATAGCTACATAGATCCCATTGAGTGAAAATAACAGTTACCATCCCCTTGAAATGGGCACTTCATGTCTCAGTTTATTTGTAAAGATTATCATTAAAGACCACCACAGTCTATGATTCTTTAATTATGTGCAATGAAAGTTTGCTTTTTAAAAGGAGCCTGGAATGTGTTTTTGGTAAAGAAGGCTTTTGTATTGTAATTAGTTTCTAAATTGTGTTTAGAAAGTTGCATTATGAATTTTCTTAAGGGACAGTTATAAAGTGTTGGCTACAATTATGTAGAGGGATCCTACATAAAAATACTGCATATGATACTACTGTAGAATTAAGTTAGTGTTTTGTTTTCTCCCTTTGTTGGCAGGAAAAATGGCAGAAAATCGACTCCTTAAATAGCCCCCAAGCACCAAATGGAAACATTGGAATTATGTGTAATTAGAATTACTTAATAATAGATAACTAAGGGGCCACTTGACAAAATTCGTAAAATGGAAGTTAGAGAATTTTACCCAGGTCAGGAGACAGGAAAACATGTGTGATATAGATGTGATCACCCGGAAAAACTCAGTCCAATTAGATTCTACCCCACACAAGGGAGGAGCTGCAGTGGAATGGATACTGGGGAGATAACCACAATGCCCACTAAAGCTGGAATCCTATACGTACTTGATTTGAATCAAAAATCCTCTCTGATTTAAATCACAACATCTCAGGTTCCATGTACCATTAGTCCCAAAATTTTGCAAAGGGAGACACCGAAATGGGATATTAAGGACAAGAGGTTAAGTTAAACAATTTTGAGCTAGATCTGACTTCCAGATTCGCAGCTAGCCAAGCAACTTCCCTTTAAGAGTGCTTGTAGGGGCCAGCCTGGTGGCGTAGTGGTTAAGTTCCCATGCTCCACTTTGGCAGCCCAGGGTTTGTGTGAACTTTATGCACCGCTTACCAAGCCATGCTGTGGCAGGCGTCCCACACATAAAGTAGAGGAAGATGGGCAGGGATGTTAGCCCAGGGGCAATCTCCTTTAGCAAAAAGAGGAGGATTGGCAAGAGATGTTAGCTCAGGGCTAATCTTCCTCACCAAAAACAGAAAAAAGGAGTGCTTGTAACCTTGTGTGTCTGTACAGTACTTGAAAAACAATTTTCTTAATTATATAAGTCATGTTCACTGTGGAAAATTCTGAAAAATAAGATAAGCATAAAAATAAATAAATAAAATAAAGGCCATAATCGCAGTGCCATGAAATATCCATTCTCAACATAATAGGTCTCCTTTCAGATATTTTTCTGCATCTCTCCCTATATATGCAAACTTGTGATGTCAGTACATCTTGGGGGTGTATCACCTGTAAGAAAGTCTCACTCATGGGCAATTGTGAATATCATAAACACAACGGGATTCAGGAGAAGGTACAATACACATCTTTACAGTCCCCATTAAATCACCTATCAGTTCATAGACTCCACCTCAGATGGAAGTCTTTTTCTTTTTTACTTTTATTTTTTGGTCTCAGTGCTCTCATTTACACCAAGTTGCTTTTGACGTTGTCCTCCCCACCAGGTCCCAGCACTGAGAGGGCTCCTTCAGACCGCTGAGATCCTGGGCATACCTGGAGGGAACTCCAGGTTATGTCCAAGACAAATAAATTTCTCCCTTGCTATTGACCACCACTCATAGCATGATCTTGGTGTTTTCTTATGCCAACAAATACTTCTTCTCTCACCAAAGACCTTACACTTTTATTTATGTTGCAGATGACAGAAAACCCAACTCAAACTACAAAGTGAATTTATTGACTGACATTATTGAAAAGCCCAGCTTCAGGCAAGACTTGTTTCATTGGCCCCAATGAGGTGACCAGGGACCTGCTTTCTGGCTCTCCAGTGTTGACTGCTTCCTCAGATTCTACATGGCGTCCCTTTCCAGTACCTGCAGAGCACATATCTGCATACCAAGAACATCTCTTGGCTGCTCCAACACAGGCCCAGGGATCTACATTCCTTCAAAGGCCCAATTGGATCATAGTCTCATTTCTGAACAATCTGTGTCCACAGGGTCAAAAACGACTAATTGGGTTAGAGCTGGGTCACATGCCCAAACCTCATGTTCTGAAAGTGAGAGAAGGGTGGTTCCCCCAAAGGAAAAGTGCACTGCATTTCAGGAGGACAAATGGATGCTGGGCAGCAAAAGTGAATGTCCTCTATAGACCCCCTCCCAGAAGGGGATGGGGTAGGGAGATGGGGAAAGAAAATCTGCCCCTCCAAATCTGTATGGTCCTTTTTCTTACCAAAAATGGCATTTTACTAACACAGTCTTTTTTAACTTACAAGGACACACTCTTCACAACCCTGGGAAGATGATAAGGAGCTCTCATGTCTATAGAGTTTTTATATTTAGTAACTATGGATGAATGCCAGGGAGATTAAGCTTGAGGTCACACTCAAATCAGTGCAAGAACCAGCTCAGAGCCCTCTCCAGTGCTCTTTGCCCCACAGCACAGAAAACAGGGGCCCAGCGAGGACAGATCAGTATTCTGAGATATTACAATATTTACACAGCAAGTAACTTCTAAGGGAAGTTAATGCTGCTCCTGCCCACGTAATCAAACCTCTTCAGAGTAGAGGAAATGGGGAGGGGTGTGAAATAATTTACCCTTAATAACTCAGCAAGGCTTCCAGTGATGAAACTGAAAAGGGGTCTACCATCTGAGAAAACTCTGTTGAGCTGTGTATGAGTCACTGTGGGAGCTCCTATCTGCCATCTCATCTTGAAAATGCAGGTCCCACTACCTCCTGCAGAGGCCACGCCCGTGGGCGAGCTGTGTGAGTGGCGCTCATCCTGAGCATATCCTCCAACGTGGCACCTCTTCTTTTTTGTTGTTTGCTTATTTGTCTCTTACTCCAGGTTCAGATGGTGAAGCTAATCATACTCCTCATCAACCCCGGTGAGGTCTCTCTCTTGTTTTATTTCATTCGACTACTCTCCCCCTTTGTCCCTGACCACATTCTCATTTTTCTCTTCTCATAGGCATCCACTTTATAAGAGAATGTTGAGCAGTTCTCCAAAGTGCTTATTCCAGCTTACATTCTCACTGGCAGTGAGAACTCTTATGATACTCCATGTCTTTGCCAATATCGATACCGTCAGGGTTTTTAATATTTTCCCAATATGATGGGCGCATGACGATATCACCATATGGCTGTGAGGTTATACTATCGTTTAATGGAAAACATAACAGGTGTACAGAACATTGCGTAAACTTAAATGCATAGTTTACGAATACTTATAAAGCAAACACTCAAGTAACCAAGACTCCAAAACAAAAGATAAAACATTGCCAATCTCCTAAAATCCCTCTGACCTCTACTCCAAGCCCACGTGTCCCTTCCTGATCACAAACCTGCCCCCTCTCCTCCCGGTAATCACTATTCTAGATTTTGCTAAAATTGTTTCTTTGTGTTTTTTATAGTTTTACCACCGATGTATGCATCTCAAAATTATATGTATAGTTTTTCTTGTTTTTGAACATCATATGAATGAAATCATATCATCTGTAGGTTTTAGTGTTTTGTTTCTTTCACTCAACAGTGTATTTGTGAGATCCATTCATGCTGTTGCATATCCCTAGAGGTTGTTTGCTTTTATTACTGAATAGTGTTCCTGGGAATGGATATGCCTCAAATTATGTGTTCATTCTATTTTGGACAAACATTTCACCTTCTGTTTCAGCTGTCATGAACACCACCACCCTGGACATTCTTTCACATGAATACCGGTGCACACATATAGGAGCTTCTTTGGAGTACATTCTGAGAGTGGAATTACTGGGTCAGAGGGTATATACATTTTGAACCTTATTAGATAATGCCTAACAGTTTTCCAAGACATCTACCAGTCATTTATAAGAATCTCTCTTATTTCCTCAGCAACACTTGTTATTGCCAGATTTTTTTTTTTTTTTTTTTTTTTGCCAAACAGGTAAGGATATGATGACATCTCACTGTGGCTTTACTCTGCATTTCCCTCGTTACTAACGAGGTTAATAAGCACTGTTCTTGTTTATGAACCATTTGGATTTGGGGAGGGGTAGGGAAACAAATGCTTGTTCAAGTCTTTTGCCCATTTTTCTGTTGGGTTTCTCAATTTTTTCTTAGCAATATATATAAATAACTTATATATTCTGCATACTAGTCCTCTGCTAGTTTCATCTGTTGTAAATATTTTCTCCCACTTTGTGGCTTTTCACTTATTTATGGTGTGTTTTCTTGAACACAGTTTCTTAACCCTAACGTAGTAAAATTTTCTAGACTTTTGTGTGTAGTACTTTTGTATTTTAAGAATTCTTCTCTTACTTAGAGATTATGAAAATATTCACCCACATAAGCTTTAAAAGCTTTATAGTTCTGTCCTTCACTGTTTGACCATTAATCCTCCCAGAATTGATTTTTATGTTTTGTCCCAGCCCCATTTATTGAAAATGCCAGCATTTCCCCACTACTTTGTAATGCCACCTCTGTTATATTTTTTAAACAATATAGGTATGGATCTGTTTCTTGGCTTTCTACTCTGTACCAATATATAGAGATATATTTGCCTATCCTTCTGCCTATATAATACATTGTTTTAATTACTGCAGCATTATGGTAGATGTTGATGCCACATAGGGCAAATCCCCACCTTAGTCCTTTTATCAAGGGCATCTTAGCGATATGGGTCATTTGTACCTCCTATACATTTTAGAATCATCTCATCAAATTTTAAAAAAACTGGTGGAAATTTGATTAGCTCGCATTGAATCCACAGATCAATATGGAATAAATTTGACCTCTTTACAATATTGAGTGTTCTAATCCATAAACATGTTTTATCTCTCCTTATATTTAGATTTTCTTTAATATCTCTTAATAAATTTTTTAAATTTTCTCCATAGAGGTCTTCAACTTATTCCTTGATTTTTTTGCCTGGGTTCTTCATATTACTGACACTATTTTACATAGTATCTTATTTTTAAATTTTTACTTTCTGTTTGTTGCTGGTATTCTGAAATGGACTTTATTTTTGAATGTTGATTTTTTTCCCTCCAACCAGTAAACTCTCTTATTAATAAATTATCTGTAGATTATATTGAATTTTCGTGTGTAGGCAACCATATTTTCTGCAAATAATGACAGTTTAGTTTCTCCCTTTTCAATCCCACTTTTTTTTTCTTAACATGCTGGTTAGGAAATCTAGCACACATTTAACTGAGGTTTTGATAGCAGACATCCTTGTCTCATTCCAGCTCTTAAAGGAAAGGTTTCAGCTTTCCACCTTAAATATAATACATGCTATAGGTTTTATGGAGCTATCATTTATTAGATTAAGGAAGTTCTCTTCTATTCCTAAATGTTCTAAGGTTTTTCTTTTTCTTTTTCACGTATGGATACCAAATTTATAAAATGCCTTTTGTGCATCTGTTGAGATGATCAAGTGATTTTTCTCCTTTAATCTATTATTATGACAGACTACATTAATTAATTTTCTAGTCTCATTCCTAAAATAAACACAGATTGGGCACAGGGAACATTACCTTTTATTTCTACATATTACTGCGTTCAATGGGTTAATATTTTATTTATGCTAGTCTCATAAAAAGAGTTAGGAAATGTTCCCTCTTTTTCTATTCTCTGAAAGAGTCTGTAAAATATATTTTTTTCTGGCAATGTTTGGTAGAACTTGCCAGCAAAGCTGTTTGAACTTGAAGTTTTCTTTGTGAGAAGATTTTGACTACTGGTTCATTTTTGGTTTTTTTGGGGTTTTTTTAAGTCATTAGAAAGCTATTCCAGTTTCCTAGTCTTAAACCAATATTGGTAATTTTATAAGAATTTGTCCATTTTCAATGGACAAATTTTCAAATTTATTGGTATAAAGTTATCCACAATATTTTCATATTATTTCTGTCTATAAATCCATAGTAATGTCCCTTTTTCATTTCTGCTGATTATTTGTGCCTTCCTCCTTTTCTTCTTTATCACTCTCCCCTGTAAGCAGCAGTGTTTCAGAGCCCCAGGCTCAGGCCCCCCTCCAGCCCTTCCAGATCAGATGCTTCTGCACAAGCCTGAGACCTAACTGAGTAAGCTGCTTGGGGACAAATGAGTTTCAGGAAGAATTAGAGTAGGTCTTCTCTTTCATTCTCAACATTAGATAGTATCTACCCTCTGATTTGGGTACTATAATTATCATAATTACGGAAACTGAGTTTCAACTAAGGCTACACAGCTAGTAAAGGGTGGAGCCCAAATTCTACCATGCCTTGCTCTTTTCCTTTCTCTTTCCTTTTCTTTTAAACCTGAGTTTTAATTCTGCCATTTACTAGCTGAAGTGTCTTTGATGTGTGGCAAGTTACATTCTTGAGTCTCAATTTCCTCATCATAAGATAGCTTTTATATATTTTTCCAATTTGACTATGCATAGATAGATACAAATATGGGTTCAGACTATACCCAGCAACTTAATTTTATCATATCGAGAATATCTTTCCATATCGGTATTCTCATTCTTAATGGCTCTTAACGGTTACATGGTATTCACAGTAGATCCTCATGTTTGTTGAATGAACGAATGATTATGAAAATCAATAAAGACCCAAAAGGCATTTTTCCTTGTTGTTCTGATACAATGCATTCCTGGCTAAGCCACACGTCCCCACCCAACTCCCATCCTTTAAATGTCTTCCCATACTCCTGTCAACGCAAATAATCTACAAATCAAAACTGGGGTGAGTTTATTATGAGCCAACCTTGAGGACCATATAGCCTGGGAGAGTGCTGTCACAAAGGAATGGAACACTCCAAAGAAGTGGGGGTGTACAGAGTGGTTATATGTCATCAAAGAGCATGTATCACATATGATTGGAATGTCCCTTTTACAACAGTCACGAGACTGCTTTGCCAGCACAGCAATTCGGTGAACACAACAGGCGGGTGGTCTCAAGGTGGGTGGTCAGAAGGTGAGTGCAGCAGGTCAGCAATCAATCCTTAGTTTAGGGAGAGATGCTTATCCTTAAGGAAATGCTGATGTGGGGGAAGTTACATCCTTATCTACAAGGGCATTGTTCTTGTCTTTGGGAATAGTAAATACTTAAAGCAGATATACAATGCATGCTCAACAGCCACATCGGGCCCTTTTGGAAAGACAAGTTCAGGCTGAATTAGTTTTATACCAAATGGCTTCCTCATATACTCCTATATGTTCTATTGCTTGTCATTTATTTATCACTCCAAACCTAGAGTGGGGGGCAGGGAACGAGCAGCTTCATAGAACTTGGTCATATGTGTTAAGCAAACGTAAGAAGCATCTTACTGTCATCGCCCACTCAGTACTAACCAATAATGCCTGAGATCTTCCCCAGGTTTTGTCAAGGCAGCCCTGGCAGAAAGGCTCTGATCAAAAGACTCTTATTCACAACATAATACTGATTATTTTGAAAAAGTCACACCCTGTTCTCTCCATGAGAAACAATTTTGTAGGCCACAGACAGACACAGGCAGCAAGTCTCACTTGTTGAAGCAAAAGCTCAGTACCATCAGCAGCACTTCTGAGTTTCTCCAACTTACTCCCCTCCTCTGCCACCTGGCTGCAGCTCCTAAACTTGAGGTAACAGTGCCACTTACTGTTCGACTCATCACATTGCAACTTGAAACCAGTTCTTAAATCTTTGATTCTAAGTGCCAAATGTAAAAGACAAAAGACAGCAGGAAGGATGCTAGTTGACCTTTAATAGCTTACCAAGTACCGGAAATGGTGCTAAGCGCTTTGCAGCCATAATCTCATTTAGGCCTTAGAACAAGTCTACAATTTTTATTTCTGTGGTTATTAGTGGTTTTGTGAAAACATTCCAAGGTTTAGAATCTAACCACCTAGATCATAACCTGCTGGCCAAATCCAGAAGGCTGCCTGTTTTTGTACAATCCACCAGCTACGAATTACTTTGTGTGTTTAAATGGTTGGAAAAAATCAAAATAATATTTCATAACATGTGAAAATTACTTACATTCAAGTTTCAGTGTCCATATACAAAGTTGTATTGGAACACAGCATGCTCCTTTGTTTACATATTGTCTATGGCTGCTTTTGCACCATAGAAGTTGAGTGGCTGCAACAGAGGCCTTTCGGTCTTCAATGCCTAAAATATTTACTAACCGGCTCTTTACAGAAAAACTTTGTCATCTCCTGACCTAGATTCTAATCTGAATATGCCACCTGGCAAACTACAAAACCGATCCTCAGTTTCGTCAAGTGGGAATACCTACCAAGAGGAGTTTTTAGGAAGATTAGTGTTATAAGCACAGTATCTCCTTAAGATACCCACAGAAGTCTGACATAAATGCCTTAACACGTTCAAAGGGAGCTCATCATTTCCATCTACAAGTCTGCTCCTCCCTCAGTCCACTATCCTGTAGTATCTGACTATGGACTTTAGGGTCAAAATATTAGATTCCACTCTTGGCCCACTACTTATTACCTGTGACTTATTAACTATATGATGCAGTATGGAGGCTGAGTGCTTAGGCTTTGAAACTAGAATGTTTCAATCCTAGCTCTGCCACTCACTAGCTTGGTGACCTTGAGTAAATTACATAACCTCTCTGAGCCTCTGCTGCCTCATCTGTAATAGGAGTGTAAAAATCATACTGATTTCATTGGGTTGTTGTGAGGATAAAACGACTTGATATATGCAAAGTGATTACAACAGCGCCAATAGAGCCCTATACATATTTGCTATTGATTTCCCATCAGATTTAGGATAAAATGAACTCCTTCCCTTGGCCTTCTAAATCTTGTAATCTGCCCTCCATCTGCTTCTCTGGCTCCAACCTCATCCCTATGTTGCAGCCACAATAGCCTCTCTCACTCAAATCATGCCGTTTTATTTCCTCATGAGACAATTGCACTTGCTGTTCCCAGGGACCTCAGGGCCTAGCACAGCATCTTCTCTGAAATACAGTGCAGCACAGTTGAAGTTGCCTTCGAAAGCCCTTAAAAACGTGAACATGTCAACATAACTTGATTAAGATAATGTGTACAAGGCACTTTGAGTAAGCAATAGGAATATAACTGGGCGCAAGATTCTTCTGAGTGTTATAATGGCTGCATGGTTAAGGCATGAACTTAACACTTTCAAAAATTAACTTATTTGTTTTCTTATCTTTCACTTTCCTCCCCACTCTCCACACCCTCAGCAAGTAAACTAGTGTTGGGCATAAAGACCACAATATTCACTAATTGAATACAATGAACGAATCAATGAATGAACGGTGGTAGGGCAACCACTCTCACACAGATAAAAGGAATATAAATTAGTACAACCTGTTTGTTTTTGCTATTTATATCAAAAGTTCACATATGTGCTTAATTTGTAGCAGATATCTACAGTATGGTCAGCTCAGCACCTCCTTTCCCCTGAGAGGTGGACTACTTCCTCCTACACATGGACATCTTGGGTCTGTCAAATTCTTACAGGATCCAGGCCCCAGCTGATTGGCCCAGTTGGAATCAGGAATGCCATGCCTAATTCCTTCTCCCTGGCTGGTTAATTAGCCTTCCTTTTTTCCTTTTTGAGAGACAACTTCCAGGTGGTGGTGAATGACTAGACGTAATAATTGGGAACTGTTAGCAGCCACATCTTCCACCCACACCATGAAAGCAGTTGGTTTGTAAAGAGAATGAAGCTAACAGAGAGAGGCCAGACAGGAGAGACAAGAGTGGGTCTGGAGTTTTGAGTCCCAGGTGCTCTGGAGACCCTCCTAGTCCTCTTCATAGTTTGGAGGTTCAACTTATCCTTCAATCATGTAACAGCACAGTACTCTTTCAACAAATTCATCTTTTTGTGTAAACTAGTTCAAGTAGGGAGTACTGACTAATGTATTACTCCTTTAACTCACTGCACAGTAAAATCATCCACAGATTTCTTAAAACCAACACTAGGACCCCACTCCAGAACAATGAAATCAGAATCTCTGTGGTCTGGGGCCTGGGCATTGGTAATTTCAGGAGATACTCGGGCTCTTCTTCTGAATATTTCACTTTGAGGCCTCAATCTATAAGGACTATTCATTATAACAAGATGTGCAGAGATGTATTTTAATCCTCACAAGATTAAAAGACTTTATATAAACTTTTAAACTTGTAACAACTAACAGACCCCCGGAGCTCCTTCATCCCATTGTAATAGCAGGAGTTCACATCAGAACTGTTTTTAAAAAGTTTTTTTATGTCCGATCCCACCCACAGACCCACAAGATCAGATCCTCTCAAAGTCAGAATTTAAGATTTCTCAAGAAATTTTAACCCCTTAACCCTCCCCCCAAAACACATAAATTCATAAACAAATGTTGTGACTTCTAACGACGTTATAATGTGATTTAACTTCCACGCAAGAAGTTGCAAAGCACCCAAAAGTTGGTTTTGTACCTCTAAGCCCAATACCCTCCTCAAGATTAGAAAAGGGTTAGGTGGAAAAGAAGGAAAGAGATCTCTTTGGAGAGCTGCTCAAGTGTTAGACAAAGTCCCATCCCCAAGAGGGGATGAGGGGGCTCTCCTCCTCCTTCAATTTAAAGAGAGCCTGGACTGCGTCCTCTGGAGTCTGTGGAGCCCAAAGATCTGTATCAAACACATACCAAAAAAAAACAAATAAGACTGGCCAACTAACTGCCTGTTTATTAGAGTGGTGTTTACTTGGGAACAGCCTACATTCCTAAGATTTTTTTTAAAAAGGAGGCATGAATGTTTCACATACAGAACTGGCCTGCAGCCACTTTAAACTGGACTTGGCCAGCTCTACGCCAAGGGTGGTATACTGGAAACCAGGGACGGAGGGAAGACTCAAAAGTGGACATCTGGGAAAAGTCATTACCTTGATCAGTGATTCTTAATCTTGAGCATGCATCAGAATCCCGAGGGCTTCTTAAACTACCCTTTTTGGTCCTCACCCCTCGAGTTTATAGTAGGTCTCGGGTGAAGCCTGAGAATTTGCATTTCTAACAAGTCCCCCCCTGATGCTAATGCTGCTGGCCCAGGACTATACTTTGAGAACCACTGGCCTACATTAAGAGAAATGGCCAGCAGAGAACCTCAGATATAAGGCAGACTCTCCACCAAGACCTTGGTGGAGGAGAGGTTAGAAGGCATAAAAGAAAAGTGCAGAATAAAATCTCAGTGCTCAAAACAAGTTGACTTCTTGCTCACATAAAGTCCAATCAGCAGGGGTAGGGGTGGGGGGGTGGAGTCAATGAAAGGGGGGCCTAGTCCTCAGTCATTCAAGGACCAAACTGACTGCACCCTTACTATCTTCAAGTGGCTTCCAAAGTTATCCTGGGTGTGGCCATCCAACCAGATAAGAAGAGGATGGAGGGTCATGAAATTTTTGAGGCAGGTCTGGATTTTTATACCCATATTCCATGGCTAAGAACAGTCACACGGCCTTATAGAGAGGCAAGGGGAGTGGGGAAATGTCCCTGGTAGGGCAGCCATATCTCAGCAACGTATCTCAGGGGAGCAAGAATCTCCAGTGGACAGGAGCAGTCAAGAGTTAAAATAAAATTGCTGTTTTATAACTATGGGATTCCTCTCTTTTAACATGTTACACTAGAGATTAAGCAAATTTGTAAGTGAAATAAATCTAAAGATTACATAATTTCACATTTATACAGCTTGATATTCTTTATTTATCTATCATTCTTAAAACAAACGACAAATCTACTTTACAAGCTTGAAGGCTTGCTATTACCGAGGACATCTTCAATATTCACTGCAACTCTAACAGGAAGGTTCCACACAAAAGCAGGAAACATTTTCCTTTTTTAAGGTGATTATTCTTAATGTAGGCACAGTCATTTGCCTATCCTTGCCATAAAGTGAAATTACTGCCTATGCCATCTCATCATTGATAAGGTTGGAGAGTCAAGCTGTTTACACGACTTCTAGTTATCTCTTTTAAGGCTCTCCAAGAGCAAATTAACTAATATATGATGCTATTTACTGAAAGGAAAAAAGAAAAGCAAGAAAAAGACACATCCTTCATGGTCTTTCATTCATTTCATCAATTAGGACACATAAGGCAGCATCTTTCTCTATAATCTGGTCTCTCCTATGACCTGCATTTTCTCTTTGTTGTTCATTCTGTCCAGAACAATTGTTGCTATCATCAGCATCCATTGGTTCAGTTTTTACTCTGATCCCTGCTTCTGAATGGGGTAAATCATCAGGCAAAGAAGCCAAGCAATTTTGAATCATCTCAATGACTCTTTCCAGATGCTTCTGAAACCTCTCAGCTGTTTCAAGGCGTTGTCGTTTCTGCACCTCCATCATGACTCTCAAGGTCTCTCTTGCTTGGTGGGGTCGGTATTCATTTATGAGATGATGCACATGTACAAAAAGTAGCTTAAGATCTTCTAGCTTCTCTTCTCGTTTTATACTCCCAGGGCTCCTTATCAAGATATCTAAGAGGTCTAAGAAATTAATAAGAATAGACATATTGAGTTTTCTCAGTTCTTTCTTGTGATCAAACTGCATAGGATGAAGCCGTTCAATGCCCTGACTTTCTAAAGGGCGGATGATAAGATCATCACATTGGAACTGGTTGCCAAACATCATATAGCTGTCTTTTATTGGCGGTGGAGGCTTGGGAGCTAGGCCTTCCTGAATATTTTCATCTGTATACTCCTTGATGTACTGCATCGGAGGTGGTGGAAGAGCACTCACTTGCTGTGGCTCACCCATTGTGGAAGATCAAGAACCTACAGAAATAGACCAAAGATTTAGAGTAGAGCTACAAAACACACCTGTCACATTGGGTGATTACAGACAGAATATCTTCCTTTTCTTCCCCCTGGCAGTTTGGGAATCAGGACAAAATGATCTCCTTAGTTTCTAAAACTAACATTTACAATAGGAAAAGGCTGCCATCCTTTTCTGATTAGCATTATATCCTCAATCATCCAAGTATCTTTCCTTCTCTACTGAATACAGTCATGCATTGCTTAATGACAGGGATACATTCTAAGAAATGTATCCCTAGGCAATTTCATCATTGTGTAAACATCATAAAAAGTGTACGTACACAAAACTAGTGGTGTAGCCTACTCCCCACCTAGGCTAAAACTAGTGGTGTAACCTACTACCCACCTAGGCTATATGGTACTATTGTTACACCTATTCAGTCTGCCATTGACCAAAACACAGTTATGTGGCACATGACTGTACTTTCATCAGCACAAAAAGTATGCTGTAATACATTTTCATCTATAAAGAAAATCTTCTGGATTCCACACCCCTCACTAGTTATGCCCCATTTCTCTTCTCTCTATAGCCAAACTACCCATGCTGTCTTCCCATCTCATTTTACAACCACTTCTGTTTTACATTATAGATGATTTCCAAAAGCAAACATTTACTTGTAACTCTAATAAACGCTTTGACAAAATTAACATTGCTATATTGCAGACAGCTGGTATCATCTGAGCTTCTTTGATGAAATGATGATTCAATTCCACACCCTTTTTCTCCACAATGTACTCGACAATTTGTTATGGACACGTGGTTTTTCTACATCTACTACAGAAAATTTCAAACCCAAATGTATCTTCTATGGCCACAAAAACCTCTATTTATTTCACTTTAAGCTTAGGTATATCATAAAATAAGAAATTCTCAAGTGCTTATTTAGACTGATCTTATCAGATTTTCAAGATATAACATCAGAGATGGCAAGTAACATACTGGCAGTTTTACACTTGGAACTTGTGAGGTACTAAGGGCAGCTGTGGGGCAGCCCTGAGTTTCCACCAAGCCACAGTGGATAAGATGCTGCTGGGAGTCAATGAGGCAGTGGCCATGGGCATCATGAGTTACTGTAACTATACCAACCCACAATTCATTGCTTCACTAACCTTCTGCATATCCATTTATGTCCTTATCCAATCTGGCTTCAACCTCATACCTTCACAAAAACTGCACATCAAGGTAATCAACAATCCACACAACCAAATCCAATGGATATTTTTCTAATCATAATCTCTCAGCAGCACTTTCTTCCTTTCCAACACACGCCCCTTACACGCCCCTTCTCGTTCAGCTTCTGTGAGCCTGCATTTATGTTTCTCTCCTACCTCACTGGCCACTCCTTCTCAGTCTCCTTTACTGTCTCTCCTCTACCCAAATGTTAACACTGGTGTGCCTCAGAGGGCTGCCCTAGGCCTTCTTCTCTCTCTAAATTAGGGAATCACAAACTCAAAAAAGGCAGGCAACGTAAAGAGTGAAGAACTCTGGGGCAGGGATTAGGGTGAACTAAGCATATGCATGCCAGATCTCAACAACTCCAGCCATTAGCATTGTTCCTCAGTTTCTTAATTTTTTAAGAGAGGGCCAAAATCCAGATTTTTAGGTGAAATCTCTCAATTTTTAAATACTGGTAATTAATCCCAGAAATTGCCAAGTACTGTGGAGTCAAAAAGAACTTATCCATAAAAATCTTTGTGGTCAGCTGGCCAGTAGTTTTAGACCTCTGCTTTACATTCTCCCTTGGGTGATCTCAGTCAATTCCACAGCTTTTAATACCATTTCTTGGTTTTGTTTTGTTCTGTTTTTTGGTAAGGAAGATTGGCCCTGAGCTAACATCTGTGCCAATCCTCCTTTATTTCGTATGTGGGACACTGCCACAGCATGGCTTGACAAGCAGTGTGTAGGTCTGTACCCAGGATCCGAACCCATGAACCCCAGGCCACCAAAGCAGAGCACACAAACTTAACCATTATGCCACTGGGCCGGCCCAGCTTTTAATACCTTTTCTATCAGTGGTTCTCAGCCAGGGGCAATTCTGCCCACCAGGAGACATATGGCAAGGTCTGGAGACATTTTTAGTTGTCACAACTGGGGGAGGAGGGGGGCGGTGCTATTGACATCTAATGGGTAGAGGCTGGGGATTCTGCTAAACACTTAGAATGCACAGAACAGCCCCCTACAACACAGAATTATCCAACCCAAAATGTCAATATATTGTGCCAAAGTGGAGAAAACTTGGTCAATGTTTATGACTGTTTACTTCATATCTCCAATCCAGACTGCCTCTGAGCTCCTTCTGGATGTCTCTAGGGCAATCACACTTAAAAAAAAAAAAATTATTTTATGCCATCCACTACATACACACCCCCCAAACCTGTTCCTCCGATAGTTTCTAATCTTCCCTAGCTCAGTAAAGTGTCCCCATTATCCACATAATATCCTAGCAATATTGTCTTCAATCTAGTATTCTTACACAACATCCTCCTCTGTCTTTCTATTTAAGAGGAGAACCTCTGCCATTTTGTCAAGAAACTCAGTTTCCCTGGTCTCTCCCATGTATACATGTTAGAAAGCTTTGATTTTCTTCTGTTATTCGGTCTCATGTATATTTAATTTGTAGCCCAGCCAGAAAGGACCCAGAGCGGGTAGAGGATAGGCTTCCTCCCCTTCAAATTTACCAAGGAAAATAGACGAGAAATAACTAACTACAAGGCTACTACAAAAGACCAACAGATCTGACTACCAAAAATAAATCTAAAAATTCCACACAGGAAAATATCATAAGCAAAATTAAAAGACAATCCATTTTTCCGGGAGAAAAATGCCTGCAAGCTAACAAAGGGCAAATACTAAAAATCTTACTTTGATTTTTTTAAAAACATATTTTCTGATTCCTACTTGACTAGAAGGAAAGCACTATGACTCCAGGAATTGCCTGTCTTGTTCACAACTCTAACTCCAGCACCTCAAACAATGCCTAGAAGCTGCTAGATCCTCAATAAAGGTCCACTGAATAAATTTTTTTAAAACTATATTTTAAAAAAATAGACAAATATGATGAGGAAATACAAATGCTGACTAAAGGCAGGAAAATATTCAGAATAATACACTTTTAAAAGCAAATTTTAAAAGTACTTTTCATCTATCGACGATCAAGATTTCAAATATTCCATCATTCAACAAATATTAGAACGCCTTCTATGTGGCAGGCCCTAGATTCCAGCAGAGGTCACACTCGCCTGCCTCAGTTTCTTCAGAGTGGTCATCCCAGTTTTAGAAACAGGCTCTTCACTATTTTGGCCCTGCAGGGAAGCCTTCTGAGGTGGAGAGCAGCCATTCACCTCAGCTCTCAAAGAAGCCACCATCACCATCACCGCACAACACTCTTAGCTGGTAGATCACTAACACCTAAGAGAATATGAGGAATTCTCATAGACAACTGACGGGAAGCGAAACAAATATATATTTGGAATTTAATTTGGCAGTATCAAAATTTTAAATGCCGATATTCTTTGAACCAACAATTCTATTTCTAGAAATTTATCCTTTAGAAATATTGGTACAAGTACACAAATATGTGTAAAAGGATGCTTGAAAAGAGCAGGAAAAGTTGGAAATAACTCATGATTTCATCAATATGAGGGCTGGATAAAGTATGTCTATATAATACAATACAGCCTTTAAGGAAAAAGGGGTGAAAGTACATGGGGTGGGGGGTTATAAACACTGCGTACTGTTTCACTTATTTACACCACACGATAGTTGCAAATAGTTATAATCAACTTTTTAACATAAATTCAGACTTACAGAAAAGTGGTATGAATAATAGAAAGAAAATTTCATATTCTTCACCCAGATTCTCCAAAGGTTAACATTTTCCCTCATTTGCCTTACTGGTCTCTCATCCCTTTACTCCCAAATACTTCATTTAGTGCCTATCCTCTAAACCACAATGTTATCTTATAACCATAGAATTACCAAAATCAGAAAATTAGCATTGATCTGGCACTTCAAAATAAATTTTACACAGCGCAGATTTCACCCTACTCAAGCCTTTTTAGGTTGGGAGTCCCGTTTTCTGCTTCCTAGCACCATGCGCACTCCTCTATTTAAGTTGCCATTGTCCAAAGGCCAACCACTGACAGGTACCACTGTTTCATATGCTCTCTTAATCGTCATAACAATTCTATGAGCTAAGTACTATTACTAAGTACTTCACTTTAGAGATGAGGATCCCAAATCTCAGTGAGGGGAACTGTTCGCACCAGATCAAAACGCCACTAAGTGCACGGCAGGCATTTTTACCCAGGGTCCTTTACCTGCACAGGACAAGCTCTCTTAAACCAGTACACTATGCAGCTTCTAACCGCACAAAACGAACGTGACGTATTACAGAAACTGTTTCCTTCTCTATCACTTCTCTGGACTGAACTTTCCAAAGGCGATGGAGGTGTTTACTAACACCACGATAGCCAGTTATCAGACTCAAGATCCACCTTCTAGTGTCTGTCCCAGCCTGGTATTCCCAGAAAGGTATTCCTGGGTCCCCACCCCAGGCATTTGATTCATTTTGTCTGATCTGATACTAGGCTTGAGATCTACCTCCTCTCCCGCCCCCCATTAATTCAGCAGGTTTCAGGATCGCTCCCTGGGGAGGAAGGGCAGGGAGGGTTATTCTCACTTCACAAAGGCCAGAGAGGCCAAATGACTCGCCAAGGCCACACAGCTTAGCAAACCAGCGGCGCGGGACTAGAACCCAGGTCTCGCAACCTCCAGCCCGGCTCGGCCTCCCCACACGGAGGAAGCCCGAGCCGCCGCGCTGAAGGCACCTTCCGCCGGGCTGTCCACCGGGGGCTCCGCGAGCGGCGGGAAAGCTGCGCTCTCCGAGGGACGCGGAGGGAGGCGAGCGAGCGCTTCGCGCCAGGCCTCCCCATTCCCTGCCCGCCCTGAGGAAGCCGCGGGGTCCGGAAGGAGAAACGCACGCAGAACACAGGCCCAAGCCATCGCCGCCCACTCACCTCAGCGCTGGGTTTACACGGGTAGCCGCCTTCCCTACCGCAGTCGGAACCCGACTTCCGGCCTCCTCCTCCAGGAAGAAGCACTGACAGTACCCCTTGATTGGTTGAAAGAGCTGTCCTTTAACCGAGGCTGTAGTCCCTCCTCAGACCGATGGCTCGCTATTGCGCCTGCGCGTATCCCTCTCCCATTTCCAACTCCTGCAATTCCGTGGTGTGGTCGCCGGGGGTGGATGTGGAGTGAGGGAGCGTCTTTGTTGTTGGAATCAGTAGAAGTAGCAGCTAGTAGCTCCGTTCCTTTTTTTTTCCCTTTCTTTTTTTTTAACGCTTAAAATTAAACAAGGCATCCATCCATACGCCTTACATAAAAGTTAGAAAATACAGGTAAGCAGATATTTTAAAAAATTGTATCGACTCTAACTCCACTGTCAAATACAATGTTTTAAAAAATGAGATTGGCCTTTATATGCTATTTATATATTTTTTAGTCTGGAAGTATTTGTGAACAGGATTGGGACTCAATAATATATTCTCAATTTCCATTTCTTCACCATCCATCCATTCACTTTTATTTTCGTTGAGGAATTCAGAGATGTCTGTTATATTTACAGGCAGCAAATTTAAAAAATTAGAGTTCAAGGTTTCTTTTGGACTTTACTTTCATAAGAAGTGTTACAAATTTCTAAATTCGTGGGAATCGTATAATAGCATGTTGCACATAAAAAATAAGGTGGTTATTCTGATAAAAGTTCTCAACTTTATCTCTTTAAAATAAGATCCTTTGATTCCATTTTTTAAAAACTTATGGAGAGTTCCAAACATATACAAAAGTAGAGAGAACAGTGTACTCATCACCAGCTTGAACATTATCTACCTAATAGACATTATTTCATTTCAGTATGCATCTCTAAAACATAAGGACTTTTTTTTTTTCACATAACCACAGAACTGTCTCATTTTAAAATAATAATTATTTAATAGCATCAATATCAAGTCAGTATTTGGATACCAATTGTCTCAGGATCCAAGGAAGTCCTCCCCTTTGTGACTGGCTGATAAGCCTTTTAATTACCTTTTAATCTATAGGTTCCTTCCCTCATTTCAGTTTTCCCTTCGCATCCATTTCTTTGTTGAAGAAATCCATTCACTTTAGAGCGTACCCCAACCAGGCTTCTCTCCTCGCCACAGAGACCACTGTGACCTACTCCAGTGACCTCAAATGGTCATTCTTAGTCCTCCTTTTACTCCACTCTCAGCAGCACTTGGCACATTTGATCATTTGAATTGCCCCAGCTACTCAGTTCTCACTTCTCAGTGGGATATCATCCAGGTGATAATATCCAGGTGATTCCGGGCCCTGGCAACACCCTCTCCTTTGCACTCAGACCCTTTTATCCAACAGTATTGCACATCTTTACTCAAATACACTTCACTAAATTGCAAAGGCTCACATCTAAAGATTCGACTTTTACTCTTCTTTCTCCCATACTCCATTGAATGTACTATACCGGCCTTTTGTAATAGTTCTATTTAGAAATAAGTAAAAGTCCCAGATATAACTAATTTTCACCATCCCCACTGTTATGCTCCTAGTCCATGCCACCACTGTCTCCCCTGGACTTCTGGAATAGCCTCCTAGCTGGTTTCCTTGCTTCCGCTTCTGTCCTCCTTTAGCCTGTGTATCACACTGTCTTAAAACATAAGGCAGATCTGACCACTCTATTCAAAATTCTCCAAGGTTTTCTATCACGTTTACAATAAGATATAATGTCTCAGCATGGCCTATATGAGGCTGTACAAAATCTAGTCCTTGGCTACTTCTCCAATAACATTTCCTACTGCTTTTTCCCATGCTCACTCTTCTCCAGCTACAGGCTTTATTTCTCGCCCTCAAAATTGCCAAGCATACTCCTGCCTCAGGGCCATTGAATTTGCCTGGAACTCTCTTTCCACAGATATACACATGCGTCACTTCCTCACTTATTCAGGTCTCTGGTCAAATGTGACCTTCTCAAAGAAGTCTTCCCTGGTCACTCTTTGTAAAATAGCATGTCTCCAATCATTCTCTTGGGGGATGCCCCCAGTCCCCTTACTATGCATTATCCTTCCTTCATAGAACTTATCATCATCTGATATCATATTTTGTAGTACATTTATTTATTTATTTTTTATTGTCTTTCTTCCCCATCAAAATAAAAGGTTCATGAGTCTGGGGCCTTTGTTTCATTTGCTGCTGCATTCTCAGCACCTAGAACTGCGCCTGAAATTGGCAAGTACTCAATATTTATTGAATAAGTAACAAAATGAACAGAATCATCATTTTCAAATGAATTCACAGTGTGACACTGATTGATAGACCACAGTCTATTTAGCCAAAGCCCCATTGTGTAAAATTATCTTCCAATTTTTGCTATTATTAATACACTGGATGAGCATCCTGGTGCATATATATTTGTGCACGTGTCCCATTTTTTTCCTTGAGGTAAATTTCTAGAAAGGGAATTAATTGACCCAAAGATGCAGGGTCTTACTGTTAGTGGAAGGATCAAGGCTAGAACTAGGACTCTTGACTCTCAGTCTAGTGTTCTTTACAATAAACTACAAATGAATAATGGTATGAAATTTATATCAGGAGAGGGGCAAGTGAAAATATGGCATATAATAAATATTTATTTAGATGGCTGTATTTCCAGAATCTGAATGGAAAATTTATTCCATTCCATAGAAGATGCCTTCTATAGCTTTACAAGGAATACATCCATTCAACAAATCTTTATTGTGCATCTGCTGTGCCAAGCACTGATCTAGATGGTAAAAAAAGACAGACAAAAACTTTGCCTTCTAATGGAGAGACACAGACAATGGCATGCAAACGAATAAGAATTTCAGATAATGATAAGGGCTATGGGGGAAAAAATAATACAAAATAATGTGATAGCTATGTGAGTTGAGGGGTAGCTACTTTATAGAGGTTGATCAGGGCAGCCTCTCCCAGAAGGTGACTTTGGAGCTAAGACATAAGTGATGAGAAGTTGACTGTGCAAAGAGTCACACTTTGACTGGGAGACAGCAAGTGCAAAGAGCCCGAGGCTGCCATGATCTTCCTGAGTTAGAGAGACAGGAAGGGAGCCTGTGTGCTCTATAACTAATGAGCAAAGGGAGAGTGGGAGGAGATGAGGGGCAGAAACAGGCAGGGGTTTTAGGAGCTTGGCATGTTATAAAGAGCATCATTATTTATCATTTGATCCTAAGTGGCAAGCAGAAATATTCACACTTTTTCTCTACCCTGTTGGTTTTTTTAAGGTTAGGTTTATTGAGATGTAATTTACATACAGTAAAGTTAACTTCAGGTGTACAGTTCAATGCATTTTGATGAATACGTACTGTAATATAACCACCACCACCAGAATTGATATATAGAACATTTCCATCACCCCAAGCAATTTCATTTGTTCCCCACTTGTACTCAATCCCTTCCTGTCATCCCCAGCCCCTAGTAACCACTGATCTGATTTCTGTTCATTTGGTTTTGCCTTTTCCAGAATGTCATATTAATGGAATCATAGAATATGAAGACTTTTGTGTCTGACTTCTTTTACTTAGCATAAAACTTCTGAGGTCTATCACTGTTGTTGAATGTATCAATAGTTTCTTCCTTTTATAGGTGAGGAGTATTCCACTGTATGGAGGTACCATAATTCATTTATTCATTCACCAGTTGGTGAATGTTTGGGTTATTTTCAGTCTTATGAAGATTCATATACATGTCTTTGTATGGACATGTTTTCATTACTTCTGAATAACTACATAGGAATGGAATTACTGGGCCCTATAATAGTTATATGTTTAACTATATGAGAAAATGTCAAGCAGTTTTCTAAAGAGGCTGTATCATTTTTCATTTCTACCAGCAAACTCTGAGAGTTGCAGTTGTTCTGCATCCTCACCTGCACTTGGTATTTTCCTTTTTCTTTTTGCAATTCTAAGAGCTATGAGGTGGTTTTAATTTGTATTTCCCTAGTGTTGAGTATCTTTTATGTACTTATTTGCCATATGTATCTTTTCTTTGGTGAACTGTTCAAATTTGTTGCCTACTTTTTAATTGGCTTATTTGTTTTCTTACTATTGGGTTGTAAAAGCACACACACACCACACTCTGGATATAAGTCCCATATCAGATATGTGTTTTGTAAGTATTTTCTCCCAATCTATGACTAATCTTTTCATTTTCTTAACAGTGTCTTTCAAAGAGAAGAGGTTTTTAGTTTCAATGAAGTCCTGTTTATCAATTGTTTTCTTTTATGGTTCATACTTTTTGTTTCCTATCCAAGAATTCTTTGCCTAACCCAAGGTCACAAAGATATTTCCTCTGTGTTTTCTTCTAGAAGTTTTATAATTTTAAGCTTTACGTTTAGGCCTAACATCCTTTTTGAGTTAAATTTTATATATGGTGTGAGATGAGTTGTGATTACTTGTGTTTTTGTTTTGCGTGTGGGAGTCCAGTTGTTCCAGCACCTTTTACCATGATTTTGGTTTGTCGGTCTTACCACCTGTCGTTGGTAGGCGGGTTCATAAATAATAATCTCTGAACTCTTATTAGTCAATACATTGTATCTCTGCTTGTTAATCAGCCCAGGCAGAAGAAATAGAAGCTAGCAAATTAAATTTTTCATCTCTGGCCCCTGCTTCTTCCTATCATATGATTTTTATCAGCTCGTGTATATTGTTTAAACGCGCTTTGGGTGAGAATCATCGCTAACACATTGTCCCCTGTCGTCTGCTGTATAGTTTCAGTTCCTAATCACCATTTTCACTCTTGTCGTTGTCTCATGGGTGCTAATGACCTTATCACTAACAACAATCTCAACACCCAGACCTGAGTGCTGCAGATGGACGGGAGGAGCCCCAGATGGCTTCGGCTGCCACACCTTTCCTTAGCAGCAGGGGGCAGCAGTAACCCTGGCATTTGGGATCTATCCCCAGTTTACACTTTCACTTAAAGATTTATGTCCCACATATGAGATCCCACTGGGAGACAATGTCATTTAACTCTTGCAGGCTGAAGAACTTAAAATGGATTTAGAATCCTACAAAAAGGCAGACAAGCCCTTTTGAATTATTTGTTGTAGATGTTACTGTGGTTCATGTCTACATTTACATTATTATGTGGAATTTCACCAAAGTAAAAGTATCCATGCCATTATCATACCTGTTTTTGAATCATCACAAAAATCAACCCATTTTATTGGTTGCTTGATTTATTTCTTGTGCACTCCCAAAAGGATCTGGGCTATATCCAACCCATTTAAGATCCTTCTTAAGGTCCATCTCAAATGTGACCTTCTCCAAAAGGTTTCTCCGAGTTCACCCACATAAAAATTACCTCCATACCCACTCATAGCCTCTTTTCTGTACTTATGGCACTTCTCTACCTTAAGTTGTCATTATGCACCTGCTTTACTTCTGTGGCTTTGCATACCACTATTTATTTATTTATTTATTTACTTTTGTGGGGAAGACCAGCCCTGAGCTAACATCCGTTGCCAATCCTCCCCTTTTTGCTGAGGAAGACTGGCCCTGGGCTAACATCCGTGCTCATCTTCCTCCACTTTATATGGGACGCCGCCACGGCATGGCTGACAGGCAGTTCGTCGGCGGGCGCCCGGGATCCGAACTCGCGAACCCCTGGCTGCCAAGCGTGAACTAAACCGCTGCGCCACCGGGCGGCCCCTGCATACCACTATTTAAAGAGGAAAGGTCCTTCTGTGGAACTCTATCATTCAAAGACTGGAATTATTTTCCTGAAGGTATGAGTGGCAATACACTCTTAGACAGGGGTTTAGAGTTTAATGACATGTTCATTTTCTAGTAAATTCGTTCCTTCATCCATTAAATGCCAGCTACTGTCCTAGAGGCTGCAGTATAGTGGTCCAGCCCATTGCAGTCCCAGAAGCTGCTTCTCTGCAGTTATCTGAGAAAGTCTTTATCCACTTGGTTCCACCTGCTTCAGGTCCAAAATGAACTTCTCTTAGAACTTTGAGCCTCCAAAGAACAAGAGACAGATTTTATGAGTTCAGACCCCTACAGGCTCCTTTACCCATATAGACTCTGGTCTTCATGACTTGTACAGGATTTGGCTATCTTCCTTCTGAATCTACTTTCCCTTGTCTCCTTATTATCTTCCTCCAACTCTGACACCTGAGTCCCAATTTGTCCTCGAGCATGTGTCATCCTGGGCTATGGAACACTCCAATTCAATGAGAGTGGAGCACAGTGGAGAAAGCTCTGGCCTGAGAGTCAATAGAATGGAGTTCAACCAGCCCAATGGGTAACCTTGAGCAAGCCATATCTCCTCTCAGTAAAATGAGACTCTCAGGCGAAATCAGCAGCCTCTAAGTCATGGAAGTGCTTTCCAGATGTTCACTGAGGCAAAGGGGAGCCAAAGGTGGGACTTCAGGCTGCTCGCCCTGTCCCCACCTTCAACCAGAGCACTTCACCTTCCTCTCTTTGATTTCTCTACTCAGCGTTGTGTAATTTTCAGCATACAAGTCCTGTAAAGTGTTTTCAGATTTACATGTATTTATTTTTTGAGCTATTGTAAATGATATTGTATTTTTAATGTTAGTGTGCACGAGTTCATTGCTAATATAAAGAAATGCAATTGATTTTGTATTCTGCAAAATTCCTGAACTTATTAGTTCTAGAAACTTTTATTTAGATTGTTTAGGATTTTCTACATAGATAGTCATGTTATCTGTAAATAAGGAGTTTTATTTCTTCCTTTCTGATCTGTATGCCTTTTATTTAATTTTCTTGCCTATTGTACTGCCTAAAACTTCCAGCGCTATGTTGAATAAGAGTGGTAAGAGTGGGCATCCTTGCCTTGTTCCTGATCTTAGGAGGAAAGCATTCAATCTTTTACCACTACATATAATGTTAACTGTAGGTTTTTGTAGGTGCTCTTTATCAAGTTGAAGAAGTTCCATCTTTCTATTTGTCTGAGAGTTTTTATTATAAATGGGTGTTGAATTTTGTCACAAACTTTTCTGCATCAATTGATATGATCATGTGATTTTTCCTCTGTAACCTCTTACTATAGTTGATTACACTGATTTTTGGAATGTTGAATCAGCCTTGCGTCTCTAGAATAAACTCCACGTGGTCATGGTGTACGATTCTTTGTGCGTATTGCTGAATTCTGTTTGCTATTTTATTAGAAATTTGTGTGTCTATATTCATGAGTGATGCTGGTCTATTGTTGTTGTTTTTTAATATCTTTGATTTTGTTATCAGGATAACACTGGCTTCAGAAAATGAATACCCTGAAGGATATTTTTACTGGGCATAAGATTTGGGGTTTTCCATTATTTTATTTCAGCTTTTGAAAAACTTTGGGCTACTTCCTTCTGTCCTCCTTGGTTTCTGATGAGAAATCGACTGTCATTCAAATTACTCTCTCCTATAGGTAAGGCACCAGTTTTCTCTGGCTGCTTTCAAGTTTTTTTATCTTGTTTTCAGAGGTTTAATTGTGATTTGTCTTGGTGGGGATTTTTTTGGATCGTTCCTGGTGGGGTTCACTCAGCTTTTTGAATCTGTAGGTTTATGTCTTTTGCCAAATTTTGGAAGTTTTCAGCCATTATTTCTTCTAGTGTTTCTTCAGCCTGCCCTTTCTCCTCTCCTTCCAGGACTCCAATGACAGGATAATAGATCTTTTGTTCTAGTCCCACAGGTCCCTGGTGCACTGTTGATTTTTTTTTCCTATTTTCTCTGTGATGTCCATATTGGGTAGTTTCTATTGTTCTATCTTTCAGTTCACTGATTCTTTCCTCTTTCCCCTCCATTCTGCTGTTTCAAGCATATATCTGAGTGCTTTTTCATGGATGCTTTACAATCTTTGTCAGATAGTTCTAACATCTGCTGTCTCGGTGTTGCCATCTATTGATTGTCTTTTTTCATTCAGTTTGAGATCTTCCTGTTTCTTGGTATGACAAGTGACTTTTTGGTGAAGCCTGGACATTTTTATATCATCTTTGGAGACTGGGTCTTATATAAACTTCTTTTAACAGGTTTCCTCTGACACTACTCCAGCAGAGGAATGGGGAGGGGGCATCATCTTGTTACTGCTGTAGAAGTCCAGGTGTCCCACTTGGCCTCAGTTCACACACCCCAGAGGTGGGGGCTTCTCATTACTTCTGAGCAAGGTTGAGATTTTCAGCTCCCTACATGGTCTCCAGTGACACAGGGAAGAGTGGAGAGGGGCTTCATCACCAGCTACCTGGATAAAAGCTCTAGCTCCCTACTTGTCATTCTCTGACACCACCCCAGAGCGAGTATTGGAGGCCTTGTTACAGTTTCATGAGGATGTTAGTCCAGACTCCCCACTTGGCCTTTGTTTGCATGGGTGGGGGATGGGGACCATGTGATGTTTGGCTGGAGCAGAGTAACTGTTGTCTAAAAGCTTTCTGTCTTTCTTGGCTGCTCCTTTTCTGGTTCTCTGGCTAGAGAGAAGTTTTTCTAGGGACTTTTCTTCAGGATTGCCAGCTTCTTCAGCTCAAGTCTGAGATGTATGAGGCAAAAAGAAAACCCAGGGAACTCACCACCATGTTTTTCCTCATTTCCTGCAGTCCCTGGCTGGTCTGTCTTTTTCTCTCCACCTTTCAGAGTCTTCTAATGTTTGTTTTGTATACAGTGTCCTAGGTCTTTCGTTGTAAAAATGAGAGGAATAGGGAACAAAATGTCTACTCCGTCTTTCTGGAAGCATAAGTCTAACCAGTCCATTTTTGAGTAAGCAGCAAGTTATCAAGGCAATCAATGGGATGTTTGTTTCCTTCTTTTTCATATCTACATGTTCTAAACTTTCTCAAATAGGCACAGTTTTGCAATAAGGAAATGTACTTTATTTTTAAATTATTTAAATTCAAAACCATAAATAGTGCATTATACCCTTCCTGGCTGTAACCAACTCTTTCCACAAGGTTAGTGGAGTCAGAGGAGGTGGCCACAGTGCATTACAGTAACAGAGTGTCACAGATTGTGTTTTCCAAGAAGCAGATTTTGAGATGAGGTTTATTAAGAAATGCCCTCAGGACCAGCGCCTGTGGAAGGGAAGGGACAGAAGCAGAAGTACACAGAGGGAGAAGTCAAGCTGTGATGCAGGCCCCACAGGGAGCTCTCAAACTAGAATGGCCCTTCGGAGCTGATCTGCCTCGGGTTGAGATGGCCAGACTTTCACACTCCACATCAGTCAGTTCCTGTGCACTCTGGGAAGAGCATTGGGTGAGGGAGTTCTCTGAAGCCAAGGCAGTTTCCAAACTCGCTGCCAGCTGAAGGCTCTCCGTGGGCAGCACTCCCAGCAGTTGGGGCCACAAGTCTTTCATTGAAGAAATGTCCACCCCATGTGGACATTTTGAATGGAAATGTATCTTTCAAAACATCTCCTCCAATCTCCTCATTTTATAGATCCTATGGAAACAGACAAGAAGTGACTTACAGTCACATATTAACAATTCCCTCTCCAAATATTTCCCTTCACAGCAACCACAGTGCCCTTTACAAAGTTCAAGTTTGGTCAAGCCACTCACCTATTTAAAACATTTCAATGGCTTTCCATTGCTCTAAGATCAGAAGTCAAAATCCTTTACATGGACCTCAAAGCCTTGCATGGCCTGTCCCTTACTGCATTCTCCAGCATCTCTCTCATCATTCTCGCCCTGCCAGTCATGATACTACCTTCAATGTTTTGAGGCACCTTTGCTTCTTCCCACCATAGCACATCTTTCTTCTACCTGAAAGACTCCACTCAATCATAACAACCCCATGAATGACCTTATTTTTCTGTTGACAAAAGATCCCTTTCTTGTCTTTTGTATATATGTGTTTATGTGCCAGATTTTGAGTTTGGGACCCTGTTAGTTAATCAGCCATCCATTGCATCATTGCACATGCAGCAGCAGAATTGCTACCGTGGTGATGAATATTGCTGTCAAAAATATTGGCCTTTATCTGATAGGGTGTATTGACTTGATGCCCCAGTTGATATCTCCCTCCGGAGGAAGAGGCCTGTTGCTTTGAAATACATAGGTATTTATGCATGTGTCTCTTGATGAACTGTCAGATAGAAAAGGAAATGCAGAGAAAGTGCCTGGCAGAGCACGTTGTGGTGGGCAAGTCCCCACCTCCACTTTACTTCAGTGGCATTTGTATAAATTGTGGGTCTGCTCAGCTAATGCCCTGCATGATGGACAAACTAGGTTCATGTTAAAGGAGGCCTTTGGGGTGTGGGAGTGGGAGTGCACAAGACAAGACTAAGAGAAAACAAAAGATAAAGCCAGGGGCTACAGATTCATGAGATCAAGCTGTATGTAGCTTGGATACTTCAACCTCTGGCACAGTGTAAATTTGGGGCTCTGAATGAAAGGCTTTGGAAAGAGTTCCCTTTATCTCTCTCCTCTATCCCATAACCTCTCACATTCCCAGGAAGCTTCCCCAAAGCCCCTCTCTGGTCTTTGAGAACGTGTCTTCTCTCCTTCTGTCTGTACCCACTGCTTTAAGAGTCAACGCCAAGGACACCTTGATCCCCAGCATCTATTAGTCTTTGTATATCAGAAATCACAAGGTGGGATTTTCTGGCCACTCACCAGAGCAACTGAGAAGGGCCTCCCTGATACTCCCAAGCCCCCATTCCTCCCAGAGTACCTTGTTTCTCACCTCCTCCACCTCTACCACACACATCTGCTCTGTGGAGAAAGTCCCTACATTTTACTGAAAACCCAACTTCCGTCCTAGTAGACACTATTGACACAGAGGAGAATGAGCAAAGAATTGCAAGGCTGGGCAGATGACCCCCAGACTCATACAAACACACATCGTTCTCAGAATCTTTTTTCTCAAGTCCTACTTTTGTCATCTATTGTTAACAATATAATGGTTTTCATAGACTTGTGAAACTTAACAACTTTTTTTAATTGAAAATATAATGTAATTTCTTTTTTACAATAGGCATTTTTAAAATTTATAATCTCATTTCTAATGTAGTATGATTTTTTATTTTTGGAATTACTTTCCACATGCATACATAATTGGCTTAGTTCATTAGTACACAGCATTTTGGATTATTCTATTATCTCTTAACAATATATCTAAACCTTTTCCATGTCCCTGGATTGTGAGTATTTATGTCACTTAGCATTTTTATTTTATACTTATTGAAAGATATCTTTCAGACTTAGATATTTTGTCATCTATCTCTCTTGTGCGTATATTAAAGGGAAAACATAGGTGAAATAAATTGGTTATTTCTAAAGCAGTGACTGCCACCTGGCTGACAGCAATTTGAAAACCATCCTGATTTGAGAGATGTTAAAATAAAAAAGATATAATAATAAATTACTGTGGGCACACCCCTCTGCTTAATAGAACAATCCCCACTCTGTTGAAGTTCTTTGTGTCTACCTCTTAGATCATCCCTCCCTCCTTTGTACCATATAGATATCCACTGTCCTGAATTTTGTGTTTATCATTTCCTTGTTCTTCTCTATACTTTTAGCAAATATGTACCCCCAAACATATTGTTTGATCTTGTTTTTGAACTGTTCTGCAAGTGGAACAGTATCATATGTATTTTTCTGACTTGCTTTTATTATTCAGCTTTATGTGAGATTCATGCATGTTAACATGTATAGCTGCTCTTCGTTTTCAGTGCTGTGTAATATGCATGGTAGGCACGTACTACAATTTATCATTTCCCCTGTTCAATGAATATTTGGGCCATTTCCAGGGTTTTGCTATTACAAATTGTTTTGCTATAAACATTCTCCTGGTTATTTCCTGGCAAGCATATGTGAGACTTTCTCCAGAGTATATACCCAGGAGGAAGGAGGATTGTTAAGATTAGATCCAGAGTGGTGGGCAAACCTTTTCTGTGAAGTGCCAGATAGCAAATGTTTTAGACTTTTCAGGCCATATGGTTTCTGTTGCAACTACTCAAATCTGTCTTCCTAATGTGAAAACAGCCATAGACAATATATAAATGAATGGCTCTATGTTCCAATAAAACTTTATTTACAAAACCAGGCCGTTGGCAAGATTTGGCCCTCAGCCTCCAATTCCTGATCTAGATGATAAACTTCACTATTCTGATTGTCTACAAATGCTACTGCACCCCCTCTTTCCTCCCCTGATTATTTCCTGAGGAGACATGAGTTCTATCTTCCCCTTCTATGGACTGGACTGAATGTTCATGTTCAGGCATCTTCAGGGAGAAGAGGAAGAAAGGCATGGGGACATGGTGGTGGTGATGCTTCCCAGCCCGTAGTCTGTGACTTGCAGCTATAGTCTTGGGGAAACCAAAGGCAGAAAGGGGTTGAGGCGAGGCAGGGCACTCATATTAGCTCTGCTGGGCATGGGTGAGATGTGGGGTTCTGCTTGACTGGAGGCTGGGGTCTCAGGCTGCAGCATAGTTCACATCACAGAAGCCACTGTGAGGTCACTACCAGGCTAAGGGACATAGAGATTCAGACAGAAGATAGCATTTCTTTTAGAGTTGTATGATTTCCTTTATTAAAGAAAGCTGGAATTGACTCTCTAGGGATGCTTCCCTGAGGCCTCTCTGTATTGCAGCTTCCTGCCCTGGCTCCTATTTAAATGGATTTGGCTTCAAAGATTATTGTCTCCATCGTCTCAGATGTCATGGTACCACAGATCTCCACATCCTGGCCATCCGGGATTTTCTCCAACTTGGCCTCTATGTTGCACTTCTCTACCGTCTTTGCCACGATGTCTACCTCTCTGTCGTGTTTTGTGATCACTGCTTTTGAACCAGGGATGATTCTGAAGCTCCTGAAGAAAGAGCCAATCCTACTGGATTTCTTACTTACGGTTCCTGAACTGGTTGCAGATCTGCTCTTCCCCAATTTGTGAGCTGTCCTCAACTCCTTTGCAGTGGAGACGTGGCTGGCACTCTTGTGAGAGCTGTGTCTTCTGCCCCTTATGGTGCTCTGCCCTTTTTCTTTTTTGTCATCTCTTGCACTTCCATGGCCAGATAAGGACCTGTGGGAGGATGATTTCCTGGTCGACTTGTCCCCTCCTGTCCTGTGGTGACTTTCACCTGTCCTGTGGTGACGGGAACTTTTCCTCGTGGTAGTTCTGTCCTTCTTTTCTCTTCTTTCCTTCCGGGCTCCAGTGTGGGGCTGGGAGACCTTCTGGCTTCCATCCCGTTCACTCATGTAGCCTTCACTCTGCAAGGTTGAGACGAGGGGTCCTGTTGCAGGGCCTGCAGGTCTCTCTGCAGAAGGCTTGTTGGTCGTCACTGCACCTGCAAACGCTATACTCGTGCTGCTCTCTGGAGAGAGACTGGCAGCCCCTGTTGTTACAGTGGAAGTCCCTACCGAGGATGTACTTGCAGCACCCACCATGACCATGTTCGTACTCTCTGAGCTTATGTTGGCAGCACCTGCAATGGCCTTGCTGGATCCACTTTCTCCTGAACCCTTGGTGATAGCTCCTGCCAGGGCCGTGTTTAGCTGGCCTGTGCCTGCAGCCTTGGTTGCTGCTAGGCTCACAGCGCCTGCTGCAGGGCTTGTTGCTGTCCCTGCTAGTGCCACACCTGTGGCTGCCCCTTTGGCAGTCCCTGGAGTTTTCATGTCTACAGGTGAACGGGGCATTCCTTGGGGGACGTGAGAGATTCCCTCTCCTCCAACATAAGCAGAAGAGCTAGCTCCAGACACCTCACAAAGCTTGCGAAGGCCAATCTCATCCTGATCTCCTTCTCCATGGTGCTCTGTGGTCTGTACCAAGGGGAGGAAAGACAGGTAAGATAGAGATGACAGGAAGTGAGACCAGAGCTGTCTGCTCCTCTCTCATCCTAAAACTGAGCGACTCAAGGGCTTATAATTAGAACTTTTGAAATCATCAGGTCTAATCTCCCATTTGAGGTAAGATCCCGTCTATAGCACCCCTGTCAAATGGTCACTTGGTTTTGCTTGAACAATCCCCGTGCTAGGAAAAGCACTGATACAATTCTCCATCCTCATACACTTTTATTTTCCATATTTGTGCTTGTATGTCTGCAGGACAGATTCCTAGAAGTGGGATTGCTGGGTCAAGGGATCTACACATTTTACATTTTGGTGGCTGCTAAAACCAACTGTGCATATGCAGACACACACACAGGTTGTGCTGATTTTTATCAGCACCTGGTAGTCACAGGGAGACAGAATGAAGGAAGGACTTCGTAATTATTAACAATGTTCCACAACCGATGAGACTATCTGGGTTGGGGTAAGCGTTCAAAACCGACTGGACAATCAGGATGCTGTAGAAGGGATTACTACCCTGGGTATGAGACCATAGCAGCTGATGCCTAAGGTCTCTCTGAAATTCGGCCTTGTGGGACAATTTAGAGAAGCACTTGGAACCTCCCCAGTGTGGTGAGTCCTGTAGTGGTGGCTCATTTGGGCCTGAGCTTTTTCAAAAATGGAATGCATTTCCCAGGTGAGCCTCAGATAGCACCAAAGGCTTTGTGGGACCAGCTTAGATCTGCTCTCCCAAAGCACCCTGCCTCATTTTCTTGAGTCTCTGTAGATGCTTACCATTAGGCTTTTGTCATCGTCTATCGTTGCATCCGCAGTTTGAAGTGTCGGGGTACTGCTGAAACTCTCCACTGGTGGTCTCAGGAGATAGACAAGTTTTTCCCAATAGCAGAAGAGGTCTTCTCGTGCATCTGAGGAGGGACACAGCTGCAGATAAAAAGTACGGCCAGTGGCAAGCTTCAGGCGCAACTGCTGTTTCTCGCGATCGTGGATGGAGATCTTGACAAACTTCAAGGGAAGCAGCCTGGTGAGTTCTAGGGTCTTCGTGGGCTTATGACCTCTACCCCTGGTGGGCCGGGCAGGTCTGGCATGCTCTTCACAGACTTTAGTTGGTCGGGCCAGCAGCATGACATCAGGTAATGGAAGGATGGGGCTGGTGGATGCGATGCCCACAGTCACCATTCGGACACGGTTGTGTACGTCAATCACCTCTCCTTTTTTGCTGATCTGGATAAAGTCGCTCTCAAACATTGGTGCATACTTGAAAATATCATACTCTCCTCCCTTGTTCAGTTGTCGCTGCAGGTCTCCCATGGAGGTATTGAACACGCCCATTGAACGGTAGCTGTGGGCTGTGTAATAAGGTAACAAACATTCACTGCTCATGGTTCTCTTCATTCTGGACAGCTCTGCCAGCCACAAATTGAGTCCCTGAGAGAGAGATGGAGTGAAGGCAACTGCCCATCTCCCTGCAGGGCTCTGCCTAAATCTCCTGGCATCACCACATTTATCCTCCATAGTCCTTTGTGACCTGTCACCATCACACATCCCTTTGTCCCAGCCTCCAAGCAGCCACCCCCTGGGGCAGGGTCACCAGACTCCCCTAAAACAAACCACCATCTCCACAGGGGACAGGCTGACCCTGCCAGAGTGTCAGTGTGGGTAGGCTGGATATTCTTTCTAATCAAAATGTTGAGATGCATAATTTATGGAACCATTCCACTTTTGTAAATACCAGGATTGTTTCCAGTTTTGTTGTTGTTGTTACAGATATCCCTGCAATGATCATCTTCCTGCAAGTATACTTCTGCATCTACTGAATTACTCCCTGGGAATAAAATCCTGGAAGTGGATCATGTGCTTGATAAGGGAAGGGATCCTGTCGAGTTGTTGTTCTCCATGTCCCCAGTGCATAGCACAGTGCTGTCAGGTACTCAGGAGTGGTTGTTGAATGAACAGTCCAAAGGGGCGTTTGCTACCTATCAGAAACAGAGTCCCATTTGTTACAGTGGTTTCCAGGGTGTGAAGGATTTTCTCATTTGAAGGGGGCTAATATTTAAAATCATAATTTTATGCTGAGGAATTGAGGCTCAGGATGATCTTGCTCAGGGTCAGAGTGCACGGCTGGATTCTACTGCAGGTCTCGTCAGGTCAGGCCTTTTTCTGTGTCTCAAGCTGCATGGTTCACCATTATACTCTCATTCTGCACCAAATATGGAATCGTTTGCAGTTAACAATATGCGTGGGGACTTACTGGGAACCAGAGGAATTCACAGAGGTCTTGAATCACCATAGGATTTCCCACACTGGTATGCCTGCTGCTTCACTCTTGATGTCTACCTGATAAACCGTTGACGTTTCGTTTCTTTGAAAAGCTCTTCAGAGAAATTATGGCAAAGACACCTTTCTGGAGTTTTTTTTTACTTTGTACAAGGTGATGAATCCAAATTCCCCCTCCCCCAGTTAGACAACGACTTCTGAAATAAAAATGTATCCCCCAAACTCAATGATTACTATGTGAAGGTCTTGAAATAAACTTCAACCCCGCAATGTTCTTTTTTATATCGCTAGTGCCTACTGCAGTACTTGGCACGTGGAAGCTTTTCAATTAATATGAACTTGCTTGTACCCATTGAAATTCATTCTTCCATTCATTTATCCAACAAAATTTATTGAGCTCGTACTATTTTCGGGACCAGCTAGGAAGTGGAAATGTGAAGAAAATGGTCTCTACCTCTGAAGAGCTAAAATGTTTTTCTAGAGATGTAAAATGACTTCTCCAGAAATAGAACAAAGTGGCTTATATTCTACTATAAGGAGATAATCACTAAAAGTTAACACCGTTAGTCTTAAAAATGAGAAGTAAGGTTTTTCTATACTCAACCATACATTCTTCCCTTAAGTTCATTTCTGATGAGTGATTAATAATGAGAGAAGTCTTAATCATATTATTAAGAACTTACTACAGGCCAGGCATGGTGCCAACCACTTTACATTCTTTTAAAAATTTAGTCCTCACAACAGCCCTATAAAATATATATACAACAATTATCCCTGTTTTATAAAAGCGAAAATCAAAGCTCCAAGAAGTTAACCAGCTTCATCAAGGTCACAAGAGACCAAAAGCACGTGGAAGTCCCCAAATATGGCAATGGTTAAACTACACTAGACTGGGTCACACAAAGAGAACAAACATATGCAGCATAAATTCATCCATTCATTTAATTAACATTATTAAGTGCCTACTTTGTGCCAGGTTCTGTTCTAGGTGCTAGGAATACAGCAGTGGACAAAACAAATATCCTCGCTCTCCTGGAGCTTGTGTATAGACAAAAAATGAGCAAACTATACGGTATGTCCAATGCTAATAAGTGCTATAGAGAAAAGACAAGGTAGGCAAGTGGGATGGGAGTGTGTCCAGAGCTGGATACGGTGGCCAAAAAAGGCTCAGTGAGAAGTGACACTGAGCAAAGACCTAAAGGAGGTCAGGGAGAAAGTCACACAGGTGTCTGAGGGAGTAGCCTCTCAGTCAGAGGGAATGGCAAAGGCCAAGATCTTGAGGTGGGAGTATGTCCGTGTTAGGGGAACACCAGTGGGGCTATAGTGACAGGAGTGGGGTGAGGGAGAGTGGTTGAAGAGGAGGCCAAGAGGCAACTGTGGTGACGGGAGGGCAGCAGATTATATGGGATGGACCTTGTAGAACATTTTGGGGTCTTTGGCTTTGCTCTAAATGGAAGGTGATCTGACCTATATAGAGAGAGGATCACTCTGGCTGCCATATTGAAAAGAGATTGTACAGGGGCAGGGTGGACAGAAATGGAGACTTTGTGGCTCCTGCAGAGACAGTGATGGGTAAGACGTGTGGTAGTAGTGAAAGCAGTGAGAAGTGATGAACTACTAGACATGTTTTGATTGAGGCAACTATTATATATAGTGATGTTGAATAATTTTCAATAAATACTAGTAAGTAGAAAAAGCAAGTTGCAAAATAGCATGTAGGGTATGCCATGTATTTTTGAATAAAAAATTTTAAAATGTGTGTGTGTGTATGTGTGAAAGGATGCACAAGAAACTGGTAACAGGAGCAACTTGTTGGCTGAGGGAAATGGTGAGATGGAGACTTAGCTTTCCAGGGCATTCTCTTCTATATCTTTCAGATTTTGTTCCACTGTATATACTACTTACACAAAAACAAATAATACTTTAAGTTTATAGATTTATAAAAATGTTGTGCCAGTAAAATTATATTCTTAGAATATTCATTAATCCAAGTCTTGATATGGCAAAGAAGTAAATAAATAGCTTAATTCAAATTTAACTCTCTATGCCCCAGTATTTCAGAATTTGAGAACCGAAATACAAAATATATTCAAAATTCACTTTCTGATTTTTCTTTAAGACCTTTTGAGAATTTACTCTTTACCCCCAAAGTTTAAAAGTCTGACACATTCCTTATCAGAAAATAGAGATCAATAAGTCAAGATGTATTTATTGATTGCCCACTCTGTGACTATCATTGTGCTCAGAGCATTCAGGTTATCAAAATATAAGTTCCAAAATTTTTAAACATGACTCTCATACAAATATAGAATGAAAACATGTCAAAGATTTAATTAACTCATCGATGAGGGAATCAGCAGGATGGTAAAGCTGGTTCAAAGGAGAATTAGAGGAATAAGCATTGGCATTGGAGAAAGAATGTGGACTATTATTGCCAGGTTACATACAAAACTGATTAAATGTCTACAGGGCGATAAAATCATATCTTTTGGGGTTATCTTTTCTACTAAATAGAAATCATTTGCATCTCTTCTAAATGAAAATCTGTAAGTTATTATAGAACTTCACAGAGTCTGATACTTTACTCAGTTATAGATAGCCTTCTTGGAGTGTTGAAAATGTTCTAAAATTACGTTGTGATAGTTACACAAGTCTGCGAATATACTAAAAACCACTGAACTGTACACTTACAATGGATGAATTTCATGGTATGTAAAATGTGTCTGAATAAAGCTGTTAAAAATAATAGATAGCAATACTTCAGTCTTGACTTATTGATCCAATCTCATTGTCTTACTTCTCTTAGATAATTAAATAATCCTTGGGCAGGCATGTTAAACAACGTTTTAATATGACATTGAAAGTACAAGTTTCTCGTTTTACAATTTTTTTATTTACAAGTTTTGGGTAATTTTTCTTAACAAGAAATATAGTGGAGCATGTATAAACCACCATCCTAAACTCAGAAAACTTACAATCCAGTAGGAGAACACACTGAAGGAACAGAACACAACAGGAGGGCAGTCAAATCCATGATAGAGTCATAGTGAACGAGTTGAATGGATGGTGGACCTAATTTAAAACCAACAATATCTTGTAAGAAGAAAAACTGCCAAACCCACAATTCTAAAGATGCTTTTCCGTACATTTCAAATTGGCCTAAGATTAAAGAGATGTAAAGAGTGAAAAGACAAAACACTGTACATCGTGTGCTGAGAATGTGTAGACATGCAAGATTATAGATGGCTGAATTCTTCATATTTATCATGGGAAGAAGTTTCAAGTCAATAACTTTTGTTCCCCGTCTATTATTTTGAAAAACAAGGCAAACAGACAGCTCTGTAGCCTTTTCAATGACTATGCCACCTGAGAGGGCACTGTGAGCAAGGCAGGATGTGAGGGTGGGGAGATTTCCATACTGTACACAATATGTGTCTTCTGGGTAAATCCCCTGGCCTAAAATACAATCCACAGTACTTTTATGTCAATGCTGCTAAGCCGAGGTGGCGTGGGATGAGATGCGGTTAGCCTTAGGTACCTAGGACTTCAGGAAGCCAACCTGATTTCTGCCTTACCTCCTGGCTGTCAAAAAAAGACCACAGCCACCTAGACTCTTCCCCTAAAGCCAGTATGCAAATCAGTTTGCTTCTGCCTTGGGTTTAAAAAGAAAACGAGCTGGTATACATAAAAGAAACCAGACAGGTGATCTAAATAATTTTATTTCTCAACATTATGATCCAACTAGTGTCATCTCTTCCCCTCCTACGCTCTATCTGCTCCCTTCTCATTTCTGTCCTGCTTGGCCATGTTTAGCCTCTCTCTGAGCCCAAATTCTGCCCTGCTCATCAGTGTTATGACTGTTTCCCTCTCTCGGCTTCCAATTTTGCTATGTTTATAAACCAAGAGATGTTCCACCTCAGTCTATATATTTATTTCTTTGATGTTATCCTGAAGAAGCTTGCAATTAAATATGCACACAAGTAAGAAAACAGTTAACATTAAAGATAAAAATAAAGACCAAAACTGTATAGAGGTAGAGGGAGGTAAATGATCCAGGAACTGGGATAAGATGATTATTGCAATTAAATATTAAATTTAACTCTGAAAAAATCCTGGAAGAATGTACAATAAATGTTAACACTGATTTTCTCTGAGGGGTAAGACTAGAAGTGATTACCAATTTTATCTATTTGCTGCTCTGCTTTTTCCAGCAAGATTTAATTTCACTTTTGGAACCAGAAATATATATATATATTTCAAAAAATTGGCTCTAAGCTTCCTGGCCATCTCAGTTATCACTGTCTTCTACTAATCAAACCAATGATTTCTGACAAAACACGTATTTTTCTTCTATTTTAGATTGGAAGATAAAAAATTCTCCCACAATATTGTCTTCTTTAATTATATAAATTAAAAAGTGAAACATCTCTATTTTTCCAGTGCCGTTTATTGGAAGTTTGATGTGTAAGCTCCCTGACACTGCCCTATACATATACATATACATGAATACAAACACAAAAGGCTTTTGTGTAAAAACAGGATTATGCCATACATATTGCTCTACACCTTTTCTATCTTGACAATATATCTTGTAATTTCTTAGGGTGATACGTTATAGATATGCTTTATTCATTTTCATGATCTTGTAGTGTTCCGTTGAATGGATGCACCATAGATTATTTAACCAGCACATATGCTGCACATATAGGTTATTTCCATTACAAACAACACTGTATTGAACATCTTGTGCATATATCTCTACGTGCTCATGCTATTTTTTTGTCTAGGATTGACAGCTCTAGAAGGAATAACGATTTTTTTTTAAATTTTTCAGAATAAAGAGGCTATGTAATCACCAAAATATTCTGGATATCACTCTTAAACAGATACAAATAAACCTGATCAAGCTTGGATGAGAACCACAGGAAAATAAAGGGCTTCAAAGCCCCAGGAGGGCTCTGGGGTTACATAAGAAGCATCTTCACTTATCTAAGTGGCTGTTCCCCAGAGCAGAGAAGAGGACTGGAATTGTAGGACCTCAAATGATAAAGCAACAAAGATGGGCATTAGGTCAGTGGAAGGGTGAGTTCGTTTATTGATGAGCCGGCATCCATTCCACTGTCTCTGGTGGCAATCCTCCAGTGTTCCTTGGAGGATCACCTCTCCCTACTCTCAGTCCACGTGGTTGGCTAGGGCTGACTCTATCCCACCCCCAAATCCATGAGAGAGTGCAGACCTAGAAATAGACAACAGAATATTCCATTGCCTTGGTTGTAATGATTGAGTTACGTGGGAGCACGTCACACAAGCCAGGCCAATGATTCACCATTCTGAGACTTTCACTAGAACTGTAGGGAGAAGAATCCACTTCCACTGGTAAAATGTCAGCCTATAACTCCTGGCAGTCATTTTGCTGCCATGGAAGAAAGCCTGCTTAAGTGTGAACCCAACGCAGAACTAAGAAATGAAAATCAAAATTTCTGATGTTATTGTTTAAGAACCTGAATCCAGTAGCACCAGATTGAATTGGTTTTCTCTTTGTTATAGGATGTTAAATGAGGCTTTTCCAAGTCAGTTTCATTTGAAGCCACAAAGCCCTATAATAACATAATTAAAGAAATCAAGTACTTTCCCATCTTAAAATAGAGGACTAGATCATACATGTTTGACACAATAAGAAGCAAAACATGTTCTGCTAGTAGTAGTGTTCCCCCACCTCCAGCCTTTAGAAAACAAGGGCTTGAAAAATCAAGAGAGAGATTTTGGTGCACTTTGCATTTCCTCTCATAACCCACCCAGGAGGAAAGAGAGCAGGTGCTTGCATCCACCAGAAGCCAAGTGACAGGGACTTTAAGGGGCCACTCAGTTAGCTTGGTGTAAGTCTCATAGAGTTTGTGAGACATAAGGACTGTGTCTAAATCCCATTTGGAGAAGTGTGATAGTGAAAGCTTGGGGAAGAGCTGGTTATTTGGTGTCAGAGGGAGAAGAGGCTACACTCGGGGCAAATGGTACATCCATCAGTGGCAGGGCAGGGACGTAGAGCCACGGGAGGGAGTAAGTGGCATGCAGTTCATTTTCAAGGAAAACTCACCCAAGAGGACAATCAAGGTGGGCAAAGGGACCCCAGCAGAGTTGGGGGAGTAGGAGGCACATGGGAGGTGGACCAGCAGAAGCCCAAGAGCTGAGGGTTGGGCTCTTTGGCCAGTCAGAGTGGCATCTCCCTTACCAGGAGAACTGCTGTCAGAGCCCTCTGAAAATAATGACCACGACAAAACCTTCCCGTGAAAGAAAAAGCAACAATTGTGTATTCACCACATGCAGAGCGCATCAACCCCAGAGTACAGCTGTAGCCTCATTGAATGCTGTGCCTTTTTTCCTTCTTCCACCAGGCCTGAGCCTGAAGGGGTGGGCCAGGAGCCAGGCTAGTGCGTGGGGAAGGAGGAGGAATTAGGACAACTGTAGTGGAAAAGGCAACACTCTTCAAAGCCTGAAGTAGTTGTATGCTTAGGTTGAAAAAAGCATTCAATTTAATATGTTTGGAGTTTTGATTATTACGATCATCTGGACTGGTCTGTCTTTTCCTTTGCTTAACTTTTCATTATGGAAATTTTCAAACGTACAGCAACATAAGGAGAATAGAATAAAGAACCTTCACCTACCCATCACCCAGCTTCAGCTCACAGACAAACTCACGGACAAACACTTTAGTCAACTCACAGACAAACATTTTTCATCTCTTCCCCTACCCATTTCACACACCCCCCAGATTATAACAAAGCAAATCTTGGGCATTTTATTATTTTATCAGTAGTTATTTCAGTAAGTTTCTGTGCATAATAAGGACTCTTTTAACATAACAACAGTGCCATTATCACACCTTAAAAATCAATAATAATTTAATCATCAAATATGCAGTGTTCTGATTCCCCAATTGTGTCGTAATGTCCTTATACAATTAATTTGTTTGAATCTAAATCCAAACAAAGTCATCGCATGCTTGATATGTCTCTTAAAGACTCTCTTAATCTATAGGTTCTCCTTCTGACTCATTTGTTGCAGACAAGGGGCCATTTGTCTTTAGCGTTTTCTGTATTCTGGACTTATCTAATTGCATCTCCATGGTGTCATTTGTCATGCTCCTTTATCTCTTGTATTTCCTGCAAATTCGGATTTAGATCTAGAGGTTTGATGAGATTCATGTTTGATTTTTTTTTTTTTTGGCAAGGCTTCTGCGTAGGTGGTTTTGTGTACTTCCTATTGCATTACATCAGGAGATGTGTACTATCTGCTTGTCTCTCTTTTTGTGACGTTAAGATTGATCAGTGTGACACAGTGTTATCAGTCTAATATATAAATGATAAATTTTCTTATTGGCTTTTCACATAATGATTTTAGCAGCCATTCATGATCATTGCCTAGGTCAATTATGTCCTTAGGATTGCAAAATGGTGATTTCTATCACTCCTTCTTCATTTATTAGTTAGAATTCTTCTCTAAAGAAGGACTTTCCCTCATTAAATATTTGATTATTAAACTGAGATATAGGTCTTAAGGAAAAACAAGAAATATGTTTTATTCTTCTCCTTTGTTTTCCACTTTTCAGAATAGTAAATTGGTTCTCCAGCATCCTCCAAAAGTGATCGATGGGCTGGGATTTTTTTTCCCAAGTATCTTATGCACTCATGATTTTAACATTTTGGCTGTTCTTCAATTAATTGCAGTTACTGTTCTTTTTGATGCCCAAATTGTTCTGTCTTTGGCAAGTGAGAGCTTCTTGAATCTGGCTCCTGTGAGTTGGACTTTCAAAAACCAAAACAAAGAGGTTATTTTTTTAAATGTATGTTTTCCTGAAAGTGATGGGGGAAATATTGGGCCTCTTAAGGTTGGATTTAGGTGAGGACAAAGACCATTAACAGTGAGTGGTTTTGAAGGTGCTATGGAGAGAGAATAAAATTACTTATGATTGCACTCCATGGAGACTTGGCAAGTGAGAGGCTCCGATTACAAGAGCTGCCAATGATATTTTAATTTCCCAGATGAGAACACTTTGCGAAGTCTGTAAGTCTTTCAACCTGAACCAACCAGGTATAAATATACCCTTCTCAAAGGAGTTTACAGTCTAGTTTGGAATATAGCACTGTATTAGTTATAATTCAGTTTGTGGTTAATAAAAAGAATTTAAAAATACCAGGGGCCTAGAAAATCGAATTTTATTTCTCTCTCTCTTAAAAAAGAAAAAGGTGGGCCCAGCCCGGTGGCGTAGTAGTTGAGTTCGTGTGCTCGGCTTCGGCAGCCCAGCCGGGGTTCACAAGTTCGGATCCCGGCGCAGATTGACGCTCCCTTGTCAGCCATGCTGTGGTGGCATCCCATGTAAAGTAGAGGGAGATGGGCATGGATGTTAGCCTGAGGCAAGTCTTCCTCAGCAAAAAGAGGAGGATTGGCAACTGATGTTATCACGGGGCTAATCTTTTTCACAAGAAAAAAAGAAGAGAAAAAGGTGATCTCAGGCTGGCATGGAAGATCCCAGGTCATCAGGGCCCCAGGCTTTTTCTATCTTACCCTCCATTATCCCCAATCTTACCCTCCATTATCCCCAACATGCAGTTTCCACCCCATGATATAAGATAGCTGCTGCAGCTCTAACCATCACATCCACATTCTAATCAGTAGGAAGGAAGAAAAAGAGAAGGAAAAGAGTAAGATGACTACAACTAAGAACATGTCCTAGAAGTTGTGCTTGTCACTTCTTCTGTGTCCCTTTGGCTAAAAAACAGTCACATGATTGAAAAATGTAGTGTTTATTCTGGCTGGCCAGATACCCAGATAACCTTCAGGGAGTCAGTTACCCAAGAAGGGGAGAGTAGATATTTGGAGAAAACAGCAATCCCTGTCTCAAGCCCACGTTCAGAAGGAAAAAAATACTACATCTTTTGGGCAGTGTATTTTCACACATATGTCTTAAAACCTCATCATGTGGGAGGGGGAATTATTTAAAGTATCCTTTCCCCCACCATCCTGAATGTCTTGATTATGCTAGGACATCTAATATATGAGACAAAATTAAGCTGTAGTCTGGTAACTTACATTTAAAAAATAAATTTTAGATAATTGAACTTTTATCTAGCAGTAATGGTTATTTCCTTATTTGCCCCTGACCAGTATATGCCATCTCTGCTTACACCGAGACTTCTTGGTTATACTTCATGCTAGAAATAGGACTCACATATTATACTTCAACTATGTACTAATTCTAAGGCAAGATACAAGACTAGCACCCACCACTCACAGAGCTTATGGGATTCAGTCCTCAAAAGGAGCCTCACAAGGAGACTAAGGATCAGTGAGGATAAGTAGCTTACTCAAAGAGGAACAGCTTAGTAAGTGACAGAGATGGGATTCCTACATAAATTTGTCTGTCTTCAGAGCCCATAAATGCTTTATTTATTATGCCATTCTGAAGGATTTACTTATTTTCTGCTCTTCCACTAAGTTTTGGGATAGAAAAGCAATCATCTATCTGTAGCACCGAGAAACTTCTATGGATTTTCCTTTAAATTTTAAAAAATAATATACTTCAATATATTTCTCTTAAGTATTTTATGGTCATTGTCTCTTTTAATTGTCGAACGCATTTTGGTGATTATTCATTCAACATATTTTTTTTAAACATCCTCTTTATGTCCCGGCTCTCTGATGGTTGCTGAGTGTACAATGGTGAGCAGAACCACACACAGTCCTCACCATCGTGGAGCTTCTAGACCAGTGGGGGAGACAAACCAAAATTCACCCTCCAAAATGTACAGTTACAACTGTCATAAGGACTGTATAATTTAGAGTTAACCAGGAAGTAGGGGAAAGAAGATATTTTCAGGCAAAATAAGCAAATGTTCAAAGCAGCATGAAGAGCATGTATGAAGGCTGGAGTGAGAACTGAAAACACATGAACGAGGTGTGAGATGAGACTGGAAGGAAGCCAGAGAGGAGCCTGTAGTGCCCTGTGTAGGGTCACTGTTATTCCCTTTCACAGATGAAAAAACTGAGGCTCAGAGCTCTTGAGTAATTTGACTACAGTCTCACAGCTAGTTAGGTGGTGGAGTCAGAATTCAAACTGTGGTGGGTAGAATAATGCCCCTTCCTGAAAGTGTCCATGTCCTAATCCCTGGAACTTGTGTATACATTAGGTTATATGACCGATGGGAATTAAGGTAGAAGATGGAATTAAGGTTGCTAATAAACTGACCTTAAAATATGGGGATTATTTTAGAAAATCCAAGCAGGCTCAAGGTAATCTCAAGGGTCCTTAAATATGTAAGAGGGAAGCAGAAGAAGAAATTACAGTTCTATGGATGAGAGAACTTGACCTGCTGTTGTTGGCTTTGAAGGTGGAGGAAGAGGGCCACTAGCCAAGGAATGCAGCTGGTCCTCGAAGCTGGAAAGGGCAAGGAAACAGATTCTACCCTAGAGATCCTCTAGAAAGGAACACAACCCTGCTGACCTCTTGATTTTAGCCCAGTGAGACCCATTTTGGACCTCTGAACTACGGAACGGTGAGATAATAAATTTGTGAGCCACTAAGTTTGTGATAATTTGTTACAGCGGCAACAGGAAACTAATATACAAACGGTGCCCGTTGGCTCCGTGGGCCCGTGTTCCTACCCTTTGTGCTACATGTCTTAACTGTTGGATGGGCTAAACCAGGAACTATAAAGATTAAACTCTAACCCTTCATATCATTTTGAGTTTAAGGTTCTTCATTTTCAAACCATACAGCAAAGAGTATGTATATTTTTTACATGTGCCTCTTGGCTTTGTGAATTTCGAAAGGATGTGGTTATGGCCTTTGACATCAGAGCAGAGGCTCCGCAATGTTGACTGAACATTGATAGAAAGATAACGTTGGAGGCAAGGTGCCTTTGAACAACTCTCTGAAGATCAACTGCCTTCCCATCGCATTCCTTGCCCTGAAGCTGTTTCCTCTGGTTGTGCTAAGGGGTGATGCCCTAGGTGCATCACTTTCCAAGAATTGGATCATGAACAACTTTATCCTCCTGGAAGAACAGCTAATTAAAAAATCCCAACAAAAGAGAAGAACTTCTCCCTCGAACTTTAAAGTCCGCTTCTTTGTTTTAACCAAAACCAGCCTGGCATACTTTGAGGATCGTCATGGGGTATGTGAGCACTTTGTTTTGTCTTTTTTTAAAACAATATTTTATGTTGAGACTGGGCTGAATGCATGGAATAAAATAAGAACACAGGGAACACAGGCATGCTTGATGTAATACCTAAAAAGTACAATAAGAGTACTTAGAAGAGAAATGTGCAGAAAAGTCAAGAGATGAGGCGGCTATATTAGGTGATTTCAGTTCTAAAAACCGTAAAAGAGTAAGTTTAATATTCATTCTCTTCCCCCACCGAAAGTTTAATTTTAAAATTATAATATTTCATGTGGCAAATGTTATGATTGGATAGAATTTGAACTTCATTTGAAATATACTACATTTTATGGAACATAGATTAATAAAATATTAGCATTCAGTGGGACCTAAGGGATGATCTAGCCTAGTTTATTTAATTTGTAGTGGAGGAAACTGATACTTAGAATGGGTCAGTGATGGGTCCAGTGTCAACATTTTTATGAATTTAATTCTATTTGTCTCACTGGTCACCACTCACCTGATGTCTTGGAATAATATTCCCTGGGCATTTAATTGTCTAAAATTTGCAAGGCACAGTGATAAACCTCTTCATCCCTTGGAGAACTTCCCAGAAGACTAGAGTTACCACACACAGTATTATGCAGTACAGACCACCGATTCTTATCCAGATGATTACAGCTGCTAAGCTAGGTCAGTCTTTTTATGTAACTAGATATATTCTTATGTTCCATAACATCAGTAATAGTAAGAGCAGCATGAATAATCATGACAATGTAGTTTGGTACAAAAAGCACTCGTCGAGGGGTCAGGAGACGAACTCTATTTCTCTCTAGATGAGTTAGCCTGGGCAAATGTCTCTACCTTCTGTGTCAGACTCTTTCTTTATAAAATGAAAGGACTGGAAATACCACCTACAACACTTCTTTCTTCTTTAAAAATCCTTTGTTTCTATGAAATAGCACTTGTTTAGCCCGTCTCGCAATTATTCAAAGCATTTTTTTTCTTCTTACTATATCATCGTATCGTTTTTCCATCATTAGGATGGAAGGGCAAGGGTTTTCACCTATATTTTACTGAAGGGGAGATAACATTAAGTGCTTGATGGTCACTCAGAGGCAAAGGCACTTCCAATCCTCGTTGGGATCTGACTTAGTAGGTGGAGGCATGAGTTTGGGGTCTTTTGAGGGCCTGGCTTTGAAGTATTCAATGAAATGAAGTCCTGAGTGGAACCAGGCTGGCTATGGAACCTGTGGATGCCTGGCTTGTTAAGTTGCAGATGAAATAACACTGCCTCTTTAGTGGTAAAAAGACGTGCTCATCTTCAGCATCCTCTTACCGATAACAGTCAACCAATCAATCAGAAAGCATATGGCGTTACTCATGGGCAAGGCCTCTTTGGTCAGTGCCCAATAAGTATTTGTTGACTAAACTAATGGAGGGCCAGAGGTCACATTCTGAACTTGGAGGATTCATCATATAGAGCTGATAATCCACATGACATCTGTCAGTTTTTTTCTTTTTGTGAATGAGATATTAGAAGTTCTTGTTTCATATTGAAAGAAGAGTTATTTTCCTTTAAATATTTTTTTTCAAAGCCCATTTTACAGTTTTCACCAATTTGTTTTCCTGATCCAAGAAGCATCATCTCATTTAGTTAATACGGATCATTCCTGAGCAGCATTGCTGTTTGTGAACTGTTTAGTTGTGAATTCAGTAACATATTATTCGCAAATAATCACACAGCCAGATGGTCTTGAATCAGAATTTTGTTGGTTATAACTGGATGTAGACAATGTTGTGAAACCACTTCACTTCTTCATATGAACATTATGAAAAATTCCAGGACAATTAATTTATTTGGGGGAGCCCCAAGCTATAGTTTTTAAGATTTCCATGTGGGATATAGCAGATATATGACACATGAACATCAAATTTCTTATTTTCTAATGCCCATAGCTTATATTCATAAACAACGTTTTTGAAATCATTTCTTTAGATATTATAGAAATTTATTTGCTATAAATTTATCCAAGGTCACTGAAAAAGGTAAGATATGTGAGTTGTTATTGTTTATGTCCTACGTATGTTCCTTTGTTTAGGGCCATCAGTTTGCACACAAGAGCACATTGTGCATCGCCCATAAAGAATAGCATTACACTTGTGGGAATAAACTTTTTATTTTTAAATTAAAGCCTCAGTATTCACATCTGTAGAATGGTTGCAATAATATTACTCACTTCATGGGAAGATGGTAAAGATTAACAGAGAGAATGTATTTAGACTGAACTATTTGAATTTACAATTTGGTAGGTCAAAAAAGGTCCAATATTGCCAATTTCGTATAGTTCAACTTAATATGTAAAGTACTTAGTATAAGTCCTGTCACCTAGTAAAATTTAGCTATTATTTCTATCATGACAATATCTCTGGAGGAGTTAGCAGGGTGGCATGACACATTTATTTTCAAATGAAGGGAAACATTAAAGGATTCTTCCAAGTCAGGCTAACATTAGGGTCCTGGTTCCTTCTATTCTGTGGTGAAATACAAGTCTGTGGGGAGAGACATACATGCATCATGATATGTCTGATGCTGGGCCAACCATTGCCCCTCTCGGGGTCTCAACTTCTTTTCTTCTTTTCTCATTTGTAAAATTATGTTTCTTGCAGCTCTAAAATTCTACGGATTTATGACGTCGTGTGAAAACTAATTCTTCTATCTATTCAGAAACAAATTGTGTAGTTCTGCAAATAAGTATGTTTTTTCTAACTTTAGATATCTATGCCTATTGTCATTATAATACTGATTGAGCCTTTTATTTTAACATGGATTTAGTTCTACATCAGATGCCTGTTTCCCCCATTGAGATGTGCAAGTGTTTTCAGTGGGCCAGGAAGCTCCTTCGTCCTGCTGGAGCTGTGGGCCAGAAAGAAGCGGAGAGTTAGCATGTGGTAGCTCATAGGTTGGCGTGATTTCAGATGCTCCCCTGTGCCTGCCAGTTTCTTTACAAAGTGGTCCCTGATGCTTGGCATCCTTTAACAAAAAACAACAAGAGATTAGGTCCCAGTGGTGTACTGGTACATGTTTAACAACCATTGTAGTGGTAGTGGCAGTAGAGAGTATTGGGGAGCCCTGATTCGTGGTGTTTGCTGATATCTCTGGTGTAGATACTCCCATCATAGCCAATTTCAAACTACCAAGGTGATGTCTACTGGCTCACAAAATTCCTGAAAATTTTATAATCAGCTCTCATGGGCCAGTGCAAGCCAACACGAGCACACCACTGGCAGCTTAAATACAAACAATCTCTGGAGAGGTGGTCACCGACTAAGCAACGTGCTTAGTTGCGCATGACCGGTATCAGATGCTTTTCAATCGGGGAAAGAGAGAAGTGGAGGGCCTCGGGCACCCTGAGTAAGCATGGGAAGGAAGGGGCAGCATAGATGGAGACACAAGCATCGTAGGTTGGTGAGGCCAGCATAGCCAACTAGTGCTGGGTTCAAATGCTGCCTTTATCATTTTCTAGATGTGGGACCTCAGGCAGGATATTGAGCTTCTGTTTCCTATTTGTAAAGTAAGAACCCCAATACTACCTACCTCGAGCAATGTTGAGTATTTCACAAGAAAAGTATATTATAAGCTTGGCAGTAATAGTACCATTTCTATCTTCTGAAAGCCCCTTGGGAAAACTGGAAACCCCTATTTTCATGACTGTGGGTTAAGAATCAAGTTTGCTGTGCTCACCATGGTGTGGGAGCCATTACCATGTACTTGGAACAAGATAAACAGTCAAGATCACCATTCTAGTCAGTGTCCAGTTTCCACTCCTCATGGACTCTTCCCTTTAGCCTACAGTCTGATCTAGTGGCAGAATTATCTTTTATAGCATGGATCCTTCCTAAATTAAAGATGGCAGGTGGGGAGATGGTCCCCTTTCCATGCTTTTGGAAGCATTGTTGCAAAGCGGTCAAAAACATAGCTTCTGGTGTCAGACAGATCTGGGTCAAAAACCAGCTCCATTACTTAAGAGCTTTGTGGCTTTGCATAAGTTGCTTAATGCTGTGTGACCCTCTATAAAGCTATTTACGTTTTTTACAATGATTAAACTTTCCTTCTTGATCTTGTTTCCTTTTAATGAAATGGAGGTCACTATTATTCTAATAATAATAGTAACTAATATTTCTTGGGCACTTACTATGTGTCAATCACTGTGCTGAATGTGTATTATTTCGTCTAATCCTTACAACCATCCTGTAAATTGGAAACTATTATTACGTTAATCTACAGAACAGGTAACTGAGGCAAAGAGGATTTAAATAACTTGTGTTGGGAGGATTTGCATAACTCTCATATGTCTCCAGAGCCTACACAGCTTCCCTGATAAATAGTGCTTATTACTATTGGCAGTTGTTACTCATAGGTAAGTGGAGACTCCACTGGGTTGTTACAAAGTATGCAATGCCTTCTTTCAAGTCCTCCTGTAAAAGGTGGTCCTGAAAACCAGCAACCAATGCCACATGGGTCTTCTGCAATGAAGTATGTTATGAGTTCTACCATTTCCACACACACTCCAGGGAAGATCTTTGTCTTCATTCACTTCAGGAGCCCCACTTTGTGCCCAAAAAGAAATGAGAGCCTTGGCAAGCTTTGCCTCCTAAAGGTCCTCTAGAATTTGTCCACTTCTCTCCATTTCCTACAGTCACCTTCCTCGTGAAACCTGCTAGCATCTCTCACCTGGGACTGCTACCACCTCCGAATGGTCTGCCTGCACCCACTCTACGCAGCCCCCCACCACTCCATTCCCCACATAGCAGCCAACGTGAGCTTTTCACATGGTGACAGTGATCATGTCCTGATGACCTTCATCAGAAGCTGACATGTCCCTTCAGCAGTTCTCCTCTTTGCTCTGAGAGTGGACACCAGAATCTATCACTTGGTCTCCTCCATCTCAGCTCATGTCCCCTTTTCTCCCATCTCTCTGGGCTCCAACCACACAAGATTTTCTTCAACTTTAAGGCCTCCATTTTAAATGTCACTTGCTTGGGGAAGTCTTCCTTGATTTCCCTAGACTAGGTCATCTCCTCTTGTTATACTCTGTCATAGCAACATGTACCCTTTCTTCAGAGAATATGCCAAATTTTTAATTACCCATTTATTAATGTGATTATTGTACTAATGTCATTCCCCCACCTCACCCTCCATTAGACTATAAGCTTTACGAGGGCTGGCGCCCAATTTTCTAAAGATGGCATCACCAATGTCTAGGACAGTGCCTGGCACATTCTTATTAATTATTCCAGGAAGGAAGAAAAAGAGGGAGAGAAGGTGGGGGGGTGGGGCGGAAAGACATGAGGTATAGACACAGTTGGAGAGGTTAGAGTTACACAAATGAACCCCTAAAGAACAAGGCTCAATGCCAAAAGAGTAGAGAACAAAGCAAGTGATGTGGGACTTCAAACAGGAGATTCCTGGGTGCAGGAGTAAGTAAATAAGACTTCCTGGAGGTAGCAGTTCATGGCCTAGCCTTGAACAAGGAAGAGGAGGATTCAGGTGGTTGGAATTTTGAGAGCTGGGCCAGAGAGGCACATGTAGGAAGCAGGAGGTGGGCAGTCCCCAGCACCCTCCCTCCCAACTCTTTTTAGGAGAAGCAGGTAACTCTGTTCTTTTTTTTCCTCCACTCTATTTTACCCTTTCTTCCTTCCCTTTTACAGCTAAACCGTTTGTAGGCAATATTCCTAAAGCTACCTGAGCATTTTCGCTTGAGACTTTCATCAGTCATGATCTCTTCACTCCATTCCTACGGGACTGAACTGCCTTCTGGCTGGGCTCCCACTGATGCCATGTGATCTATTATCCAAGCAACAGCTAGAATGAACTTTTAAAATAAGTCAGAAATTACTCCCTATTTTAAAGCCATCTGTGGCTGTTTAGAAGAGTATTTAAATAAATTCTCAACTATGGCTTACAAGACTGTTCATCCAGCGGTCCCTACCTGCATTTCCGATGTCATTTCACACCACACTCCCTTTATCCATCATGCTTCTAGCACGTCTGCCATCTTTCTGAACCGTGAACACCCCAAGCTCGTGCTCCCCCTAGGGCCTTTGCACAAGGTCAGGACTAGGGTGAAGCAAGTGAGATGCATACTTAAGGGGGTGATCATTCTCAGAGTCCTGCAAGTGCAGGGTCTTTGCATTAGTTGTTCCCACCTTCTAGAACACCCCAGATTGTTGCAGAATTGATTCTTTATTGTTTCTCATCTCTTCAAATATTTTCCAAGATCCTCTTTCTTTCTTTGTTTTTTTAAAGCACATAGATACTTCAATACATCAGTATCTGCACTTATTTGTTGGATTTATTGACATGCTTCCTTGTCTGTACATCCCCTGGGAGATCAGTTCCATGAGAGGAGGGGTCTTGGCTGCCTCGTTCATCACTGTATTGACAACATCTAGAACAGTGCTGGGCACATAGTAGGTGGTCAGTAAATACCCTGTGAATGAATGAAGTTCACATAACTCAAATTGAATTCAGAAGAGCACCTGGGAGCTAAAAATGTGGGCCTTGTCTAGCCAGGCAAAGAAAAGTAAGGATGCAATTCAGGGCATTCAAGGCCAAAAAATGTGCCGTTTCCATGTCTGCCTTAATGGAGTTTCTTCATAAATTGATTTCTGCCATGTGATGTGATGTTGATATTTTATGGAGAAAGCCATGGGATAGAGAATTTTTGTTTTAGAGGTGAATACTAAAATTAGATTCGATTCCTACTGCTCAGGGACTGGTGCATCCATTAATCAGTTTCCACGGTGAAAATAGGCCACAGAGCAAAACTATAAATATGAGGATTTAGTTCCTGACTCAGTCTGGAAGAAAGGTTTAGCTGAAAAGCACAAGAGTTCAGTTTCATGAACGATGAGATCCGTGTAAAATAAGACATCTTCACATCAAACTCAGAAACGCACCCCACAGAGAACCAATCTAAAGCTCTTCTCAAATTTTCCTGGGCCAAATAGTAAATCCTCACCCCCGCCCCAAATTGCTTAGCCAACTAGTAACAGTTCCTTCCACTCAATGAGTTTTTAGGCCTATTGAGAAGAGGAGATCTTCCAGGACCTAATTTTCATCCAGAGATCAGTGTGGATTTGCCTTTGTGACACCCGGGGCCTCACTTAAAGTGATCCAGAGAAGGAAACAGAAGCTCTGAAATGGCTTCCCACACATAAAAAATTCCCTTTTTAGATCAAATGTATGCTCAGTTCCTTGAAATTTCAGTAAAAGTTGTCAATATTTTAATAGAATACGAACTTTCCAAAGTCTTATGTTGCCATACAATTCCCATTAAGCTAAAGTTATTTATAAGCAGGCTTCTCACTACATTTTCCTCTTTTAATATTTTAAAAGTCACAGAAATTATATGTTTGTTATTTTAAAAATTCGACTATATGACTTGTCCCCCCAAACTGCATATCTTTGTGCCAAAGCGTTCTTTTTTATTATTTTTTTAACCTAACACTGTATGAAGGAAATCTTTCTATATTGGTATATTTAGATTTATTCATTTGTTCAGCAAACATTTCTTGAGCACCTAGTATGTGCCAGGCCCTGTGCTAGATGCTAGGAATACCATGGTAAATACTAGAGACAAGGCGTCTGCCCTCATAAGCTTATGTGATAGTGGAGGATACAAATACATGGGGCAGATAGGTTCTGTGGTAAGTTCTGTGGAAAGACTTAAGCAGTAGCTGGGGCTGAGTTGGGAAGGAGGGTGTGAAGAGAAGGAACTTATACCTAGGCTGAGGCTTGAGGGATGAGAAAGAGCCAGTCAAGTAAAGAAATGGGGAAGAGCATTTCAAGCCGAGGGGGCTGCAAGTGCAAAGACTCTGAGGTAGGAAAAGGCTTGGTCTGTGTGAGGGACAGAGACTTCTACCGACAGAGTCAAGAGAGGGGTTCTTGCTGACATCGTATGACATCCCTCTTCCGGGGAAACTTTGTCCAGAATCATCCTACTCCATGTTTTGGTGGAAAAGTGATTGGTGTATAACCTGCCTCAGGACCAACACTGAGCTCAGGCAGCAGTTATCAGCAAAGACTGGAAACAAGTTAGAATCAGGTTACATCCACTCTGATGTATCTCAAGAGACAGAGCAACAAATCTTCATATCCCCGTTCTCTTAAAAGAAATTAATGAAACAGTTACACCCAAAATGTTCTCCGTGACTCTTTTGTCTAAAGACATTGATTTACTGTCTTGGTGAGAATGATCTTTTCTCTCATGCAGACATAAATTTCATGTAGTTATAATCATAATGCATGACAATTTTATTTTCTACTTTGTTCATTTATTCTTTTGTAGATGCATTTTCACATATCTACATGGCCTTCAAAGTAGTCTTCTCCTATATGTGATTTTTTTCATGATAAAAGTGGTTCATTTCAGAGATATACTCATCTATTTTATGTACCTGAACAAATTGATGAACTTATCTATCATCTATTATTCAACATTCAGCTTGTTTTCAGGTATAGTGAAAATTGAATAATAATGGTATACCTAACACAGGACTGTATCCATTTTAACGTTAGCTCCTTGGGATAGAGTACCATACGTGGGATAACTGTCACAGGATAAGAACACCTTATGTTCTATCATTTATTGCTACATCATCTTCCTAAGAGACTGAAGAAATGTGTGGGGCCACAAAAAGTTACCAGAACCATTAGAGAGGATTATGTTTCTAAGAAGGAACTAACAAAAACAAAAGAATCCCATTGTTGTGGTGATTTTCAAGTACGCTATTTTTATAGGCTCTGAATGTTATGGTGAGAGAGAGGGAAAATATATAATATTTTATACATGGGTAAGATGATTTGATTTAAAGTCAGCCTTATATATACATGTAGATGAACCCACCACCTCCATAGTAGGATTTAAGGGGTTCCAAAAAGCCTCCTACTATGCAAAATATCAGTCTCCCTATTTGATCATCTTAGGGGATCTGAAGGTTCACATGAATGAGCTTTTGGGTTCATTCCAAAAGATCATCAAGTGTCCTTATCAAGAAGCAAATGAAATACAGGAAGGTATCACATAAGCCATTTTTTACTTTTCCATAGAGGTCAGTTCCAGTTTTAAATAGGGCCTAAAAAGACTGAAAGTCTCAGACAGACTGTAATTCTAGAAAAGTGGGATGAGGTGAGGAAGCAACAATATGGCAATTTAATAGAATGGAGACCTGGCACCAATTAACCTAGGTGACCTTGATCGATTTCTTATTCTATCTGGGATTTAATTTTCTTGTCCATAATATCAAGGGATTGGACTAGATCAGTGGTTTTCAAACTTTCTAAAGCATGGAACCCCCTTTCAGTACAAAATTATACATGTCATCACCATCCCCATACGTAAAACAGAAGTGGAAGCCCTCTGGTTGAAGGGGGAACATAGAGGCTACCCAGAACCCTGCCCTCTTGGCCTGCCCCTGGACCTGCAGTGATCACCAAGGTGCCTTCCAATTCCGTGACCTCAGTCTCCCCAGGGTGTAAATTGAATAGTAGAAAAGAAAAGACAAGAGCCAATTTAGAAAGTCTTTTCCCCTTGAGGCTTCATCTCTAACATAAAAAGTTGGATTGGATGATCTCTAAAGACCCTTCCAGCTCAAAAAAGTGGAAACTATGTCATCGTATCTCTATGCCACTGATATCAGGAATTCACAAATAGACATGGAGATTAGCTAAACATGGAAGACTTTCCAGGAAGTAATACATCTAAGAGATAATTAATATCTATATGGCTAATTAATAAGGCATGCATGTTGTCAAAATCCAAGCATGGAACCAAGAATACAACTTCAAAAAGAAGGCAGACATTTCAAATGTAACCAACATAAGATAATAAGAGCCAATATTTAAAGAATTCTTGCTGTGTTTCACGGCACCAGGTTAAGTGCTTTTCATGTAGCATGTCATAAATATTCACAATAACTACATGCATTAGGTCCTATCGTTAGCCCCATTTTATCAATAAGAAAGCAGAAGCTTAGAGAAGCTAAGTATCTTTTCCCAGGTCACACATCTGGGACAAATATTAAAAGTTGGATTAAATGTTCTTCAATGGGTATTTTCAGATCTAACTTGTTTGGGTCTGAGAAGTCTTATAATGGAAACTGTGGTGGCCGATAAGGGAGAGCTGGGGCAAAGATTCGTTGATGAGTTTTCAACACTGTCTGATGGAGATCCTGAGTGGGGACCAGCACAGGACCTCTGGATGGCGGCACAAGCAACATCATCAACAACAATAACCAGCATTACCGCAAGAGCGGACTGAACACATTCCTATGGATTTTTTCACGTAATCCTCACAATTCTTTGAAGAAGATAAAAGCCAAATTCTGTTTTAGAGAGGAAGCAGTTGAGACACAGAAGTTAAGCAATTCGCCCAAGGTCACAATAGGGTGGTAAGTGTAAAAACACCTTGCCTTAGGATGCAGCGATTGCCTTGGGATATGCTTTGATCCCACACTCATTAGCATGTCCTTTTCTGATATCTCTTTGGTTGCCCAAGAAGAATCGCCTTCTGTGAGAATTCTCTGAAAAACTGACACAAGCACTTTGCCATTCTGTTTCTCACTGAGAGTTTGTGAATTCACCAGTCTCTTGTGACTTTGCATAGGGTGCTCTGTCCACCTGGACCCTGTAGGCTGACAAAAATGAGTTTCTGAACTTGTAAACCTGAGAGTCTGATCCCTCAGCTCCACTTGATTTACCAGACTAGGTAATCGTAATAACAGCCACCCCTCACTGGGCACTTTCTGGGAATAACATTCTGGGAATGCTATACCCAGAGTGGTAATACAGGGAAGACCACCATGTAGGGGATATCAGCCAGGACCAGGGGCCCAGAAAGTGAGATTGAGGGCACTAACACCAAACCTGGCCCTTTTTCACAATCCATACTGCAGCCAGTTTCATTGACCCAACTGTTTCCCAAAGTGGGGTACCACTAGGCATACACAAGATGGTACATGGATAAATCTGACTTTGACATGTTTTCAATTTAATAGCTATGTGTTTATTATGATTTATATTTTAAAAAGTGTGTTTTTAAACTTATGATGGTGATTTAAAACTTCCTTTTAAAATAAATTTGTTTAAATGAAAAAGTAAATCAATTTAAAGAATAATATTAAGTACATAATGCCATCTGATGGAACTAGGTTATGGTGGAAATTGCATGGATGGGTTGCAAACTTAAGCCTAAAACATTGAATCCATGGGATAGCAACATACATCACCATTCATGATTATTTGTTTTAAATAGTTCACAGAGTGAAATATAGTAACCTCCACTTGACATTTAGAGATACAGAGGGGCATCCACAGAGACCAGGGCACTTGGAGAGGTAAGCACAGAAGAGACAGACAAAAGAGGTCGTCTCAGGCCCCCACACTCTACCTAGACAGCTGTAATTCACGGGCGAGTGAGCCTGCTGCCACAAACTATCTGACCCCCAAATTTCTCTGAATTCAAGAGAAAGCTGTCATAATTCTAAAAGTCCATTATAAATCTCAATGACATTAGTGCTATTTGCTTTGCTTTCTTCTGTGTTGCAAATTGATATAACTGGTTCACAAAACAGAATTAACTGTTGGTAGAATGAACTCTTGCCCCCTTGCCTCTGCGCCTGTTGGACTTCAGATCTGTGTATTAACAGTTACTTTTGTTAGGTGATCTTCTGCAAACTGTAGATTAATTTTTTTTTAATTCTTGAATAGATAATACATTCACATAATTTTTTTAAAAACGGTTAGAAAATGTTCTGCAGCAGCAAATCTCCCACCCTGTTCTAAGCCACACCACTTCCTTGCCTGAAAGCAACCAACATAATTGATTTCTTAACAGTTCTTCCCATGATACTTTTTGCATATATACATAAATACAAATAAACATTTTCTTTCCTTCCTTTTTATATAATGGTAGCACACTCCACACACACTTCTTAGCCTTTCTTTTGATTGGTTAGCAATACTTCTTTAAGATCAATACATAACTATACGTGAGGAGATTCTTCATTCTTTTTGTGTAGTTTCATTCTTTTTGTGTGGTTGCGTAATATTTCATTAGATAAGAATTTTATCTTGGTGGACGTTTAGTCTGTTTCCAATTTTTTTTTTTTTTTGTCATTACAAATAACAAGGAATGAATAACCTTGTCGATATGTCACTTTTTGTACGTATGAGCATGTCTGTAACAGGGGTTCTCAACCAGGGGCGATTTTTCCCATCACTGACAATGTCGGGAGAAAATGTTGGTTGTCATAACTGGGGAGGAGGGTGCTACTGGCATTTGCGAGTAGATCCAGGGATGGTGCTAAGAATCTTACAACGCACAGGACAAATCCAACAACAAAGAATTACCCAGCCCAAAATGTAATAGTGCCAGTGTCGAAGCCCTGGTTTGTAGAAAATATTTCTTGAAGTGGAATTGCTGTGTCAAAGGATATTTGCTCTGTTATTTTGTTGAACATGACCGAGTTATTTGCCACATAATTTGTAGAGATAAACATTCCCCAGGGCCACATGTGAGATGCTTATTTTCTCAAAATCTCACCAACACCATTATCATATGTTTTGATCTTTGCAAGTCTAATAGGTTTTAAAAAATGGCATCTCATAATAATTTAGTTGCATTTCTGTTATTGTAGTGAGTTTGAGCATCTTTTCATATGTTTAAGAGCAATTTATATTCCTTTTGCCCATGTTCTATAGTGTTAGTATTTTCCCTAATAATTTATAGGACCTTTTTATCTATTAGCTAAACCCTTTGTGCAGACTAGTTTTCACTTACCTTTTCATTGTCAAGAGATTTTTATCCACCTGCCAATCATTCTGGAAATCTTATTCAAATCATTTGTATTAAGAGTTTTGTCATAAGAACACCAAATATCACTTTCTGCTGCACACTTGCTCTAACCTGCTGTTCCCTTGTTCAACCAATTAACAGATATTAATTGAACAACACCACCGTGCAAGGAGTTATTTCTGAAATGCAATGAAGTTGTTATTAATGTACATATTTTGGCTACTGACTCTTCAGTGCTTGAAAGGTAGATACAAAAATATACTCTTTCACACTCATTAAAAACCTCCTATGCCCTATTCCAGAAAGTAAGAAGGCTTTGAAAAAGCGTTTACAGACCAGGGATGCTGAGAGACACAATGTGCAGGACACCTTAAGAATCTCCTTCGTACCGGCGTACAGCACTCACGTCCTGCTCTTAGTTTCCTTTTCTCTCTGCCCACTTTTGCAAGAAAATTTAAACAATGTTTTTTTTCAGGCTAGTGTCACTAATATCTTTATTTAACGTGAATGAGGCTTGGAAATTATTCCTAAATTATTGCTTCACTTCTAAGATAAATATACCCATATAAAAGCACACTGAGTTGCTTTACTAGAAACTATGAAGAAAATGGCTATCACTTAAAAAGAACTTGAGGGGAGCTGTCATGACCTTGAATCTCCATGAATACAGAAGAGCAGGTGACAGGTACTGCCTGGCTGCCACTTACTGCTAACAGGGTATGAGGTTACAAGGGCGAGGAGCTGCATCATTTTGCACACTCAGTATTTGCCGTGTACCCCTTAGCCCCCTCCCATCATCATCTTCCAAAGTTGTATTATAGTGTGGCGTTTTCAAAATTTCTGACTGCTTTAAAATATTATTTTCATTTATCTGCTTAGTAAATTTACATGCTCACTCTAAAAACTTCAAACAATATAGAAATATAGAACTTACACTGTGAAAGCCTGCCATAGTGTCATCCATAAGGGAGAGTCAGTGTAGCAGTGTTCCTTCTTGTACTATTTCCTTGAATATTGCATATACTATTATATATTTTAACTCTTTTCCCAAGAAATGAGATGATGCTCCATCTATTGCTCTAAACCTGCTTTGTACATTTAATATACATATATATATATATATATATATATATGTTGTCCCTCCATATAGACCGACTTTACTCTGTTAATGGCTACAGAGAAGTTGCAGGATGGATAAACCATAACTAAATTAACCATTTATCCATTACTGATGGATATTTATGTTTCTCTAGGTTTTTTAGGAAATAAATACTGCCACTATGAGCATCCTTTTTCCTACATCTTTATGTACTTTGAACAAATGTTTCCATAGGATAAATCCTATAAGGGAAATGTACTTATCTATTTTTAGTTAACTGTTTTTAAATACAATAAAAGAAATGCACATTTGGGGCCGGCCAGTGGCATAGTGGTTAAGGTCATGTGCTCCACTTCAGCAGCCCAGGGTTCGCAGGTTCGGATCCCAGGCGTGGACATATGCACCGCTTGTCAAGCCATGCTGTGGCAGCATCCCATATAATGCAGAGGAAGATGGGCACACATGCTAGCCCAGGGCCAATCTCCCACAGCAAAAAGTGGAGGATTGGCAACAGATGTTAGCTCAGGGCTAATCTTCCTCACCAAAAAAAAAAAAAGAAGAAGAAGAAAGAAAGAAATACATGTTCCTGGTAAGAGAATGAAACAGTTTAGAAAGATGTGAGGTGAAAAGAGAAACTCTCTTCCTGTTTCCCACTCCCAGACCCAGAACCACTCCCACGAGTATCTGCTCTTTGTAGTTTCTTGTGAGAAAATACATTCATAATTTTAATAGAGGATCCCAAATTGCCCTCTGAAAAGTGTATGAGAGCACAGTTCTTTTTCTTTTCTTTTCGTTTTTCTTCTTTTTTTGTAAAATCCTCACTTTTTTCTGTCAGGTAGTCAGGGTGCTACTCTTGACAAAATGGCAGACTTACAGAACGCTAGAGTGTTTTCCCCACAGCACAACCAGCCCCGTCGTAAACCGCAGTGTGAAAACCCTGAGGTAAGGAAAGCCAGTTGACTCTGGTTTCACTATGACTAAGAGGTCTCGTGGAAAAGAGGAAAGAGGAGAAGGCAGGTGTGGGATGCATCATAGTTTCCTGATTTTAAGTCAGTCCAGGAGCCTCAAAATCTGCTACCTTAGCTTCAGATCTTCCCAGAACCTCAAAGTTTAGTGGAGGTAGGTCCAGGCAAAGATGGGCTGGGGGAGGGGAGGAACCAGCAATAGTCAATCACAGATTGCACTGGTGTTTTAGACGATGCTACTTTTTCCCATAGGGACAATAGTGATCACAACTTTATTGGGTATCAAGCAGCGTGTTAGGTGCCTTCCTGTAGCTCAGGTCATAATAACCCTGAGCAGCAGCTGTCAGCATCGCCATCACTACTGAGGAACTAAAAGAGTAAGCAGAGCTAAGAGAACTCAGCTCAGAGAACTGAGACATCTTGCCCAATGTTACCTGTCATGATAGGGATTCAAACCATGGCTTTTCCAAGTCCTGAATTTCTATTTTTCTCCCATACAGCACAAGAGCTCCTGTTGTCATAACAGACAGAAAACTGAGTTAGGAGACTGGGAGGGAATTTGTAGGCTACCTCCAGCATGTTTTGCAGAGGGGGTAAAATGAGAATCCAGGAGGCCCCCTAAAACCAATTTTAGAACTAATATTCTGCATTCTGCTCAGGGCAGGGAAAACATACCCCAAATCAGTCACTTAAGTTTCATCTCATATGAGACCAGTTTTAATTTCAATTGTGTCATTGTGCGATTTCAGATTGGTACAATGGCTATGAGGCAATACCAGAAGAGGCAATGAGCAAAATATTTCAAATGCTTTGTTAAAATAATCATCAGAAAGATTTTCTAATCTTAAAGAGACTCTGATAAAGGCAGCATGTGGCTACTTTTGCAGTGTGATCCAGGGAAGTTTTAAAAACATCACTCCCCTCGGTGGTTCCCTTTGAAAAATACTCTCTCAGCTGAAGCCTAAAATTCCATTATCAAAGCTCCCTCTTGGCTGAAGTCTGTAATACCTGTCCTAATCCAAACTCCTCTGAAACAGCCAAGTTTTAAGCTATCGGTAAGTTAAAGCTTTGGTGAATGACTATTTGGGGGAGGTTTTCACAGGAAAGAGGGAGCGGAAGCAGAAAGCTAAAACCCTCACATTTGCCAAAGTGAGAGCGAATGTGACATAATTAGGAAGACCAGGAAACAGGCCCCTTTCATGGTTTTGCCCTGATTTTACAAATAATTGGCAAAACAAACAAATGACTCCGGAATGTCAAAATCACCAGTATCGTCAGTTCAAGATTAATATTGTCTTCCCAAATGGTCATTCCTGGTTACATATTTGCCTGAAAGAAAATCCCCAAAGAAAACGGGGACACATAAAGACAAGAGAACAAGGTCTTATTTTACGGCCAACAGTTGGAGAAGGAAAGGAAAAGAAGTAACACTTGAGTGATTGGTTTATCATTTGAATGATTTTAGTTTGCTAGTAGGTTTATGTAATTCCTTTAAGTCCTCTAAATTAACCCAATAATTCAGGGACTATTATTATTCCCACTTTAAAAAAACAAGGCCACTGAGAAGTAGAGACACTTGCCTCAGGTTGCACAGCTGGTCAGGCAGGTGCGGGTCTGCCTGACCTGAAGGTTCCATTTGTGTCCCACTCTGCCCCACCAGAACAGAAAGCTGAAATTCCACGTTTCAGAAGGGTGGAGATGTTTGCTTTCATGGGTATCATACACACAGCTTCTCACTGATGTATTGGCCGAGGAGTCAAGGAGCCAATGTTTTAGGAGCAAAGAGGAGCTATCATTCTGAGGAACCAGAGAACTTGCTCCCCCTTTGAAATTTGGCATAAGCATCACATGACCAAATGGGACAGAAACGAATCTCTGGCTGGTTCACGGCTTAGAGAAATCAGTCATGCAATCGATGGTTCAGTGTTGGGTTTGGGGAATGAAAGTCTCCTGTGGAAAGTTGGGGAAAGTGCAAAGCCATAATGCATAGTCGTTAAGCACTCAGGCTCTGGAGTCATAGAGTTGAGCTTGTATGCTGCTCTTCCACTTATTAAGAGACTTAGTCACTCTGAATCTCAATTTTCTCAGCTGTAAAATGGGGGAATAATACTTTGTAGGATCATAATTAAATGAGATGGCGCATTGAGTGCCTGAAGTATAGGAAGTGCTCAAAAACATTATCTCTTTTATTTTGTTTATTCCTGCCTCTCTCTTTGAAACTCACAATCCAAAATTCTATTTCATACAATATATTAACATAAAAAGAAAGGAGATATAAAAGCCACTTGCATAAGCTTGCCTTTGTCCAAATACGTGGGCATCAGCATCTTGTTGGACTGTGTTTGACATGCGTCGGATGTCTGGAGCAAAGCTTTGGAATATGAGGACAGCTTTGAACGTGGCCAAGAAAAGAGACAAGGCCAAGTGAGGTCCTGTGACTTTCACCCCAAGTGATGCAGACGGAATAACAAGGAAGAGTGAGGGCACGTTTAACTTGTTGTCTTTCTCTGGTGGTTTCTGTGTGGTTTCCTTGGAAGGGTTTACCATGGCATTTTTCAGAAATAGCACAGTTGTTTGGAATGATTACAGGCCATCATCATTTCCCAGAGACAGAACTGTGTTTAGCTCGCTGACTGGCTGCTCCCCAGTGCCCGGCTATAGGAATGCGCAGCTGATCCTGCTGTTTACCACGTATCAGATCTTATGAGATCCAAGGGGAACCAGCCTCAGGGCCTTTGGAGAGACTGACGAAGCAGGACAGATTGTGAGGGGGGAACCCGAGCACTCATTTTGGGGTGAGAGTGAGTTTTGTTGGTGGAACGTGAAATCCATTCCAATAGAAGAGCAGACCCGGCAGCAGGCTCACCAGGTAGACCTGACTGTTAAGGCACAAATGTTTCTTAAGATTCATGTTTGAACTCAGCGAATATTAAGAAATCAAAGGAGATCATCTGAGTTTAGCGGAGAAATCTTTCTTGGAAATCTTGAAACCACACTGTCCGATAAGGTAGCCACCAGCCATGCGTAGCTACTGAGCTCCTGAAACGTAGCGAACCCAGATGGAGATGTGTTGTAAAATGCATGATTTCAAAGACTTAGTACAAAAAAGTAATAAATCTCAATTGTTCATGTTGATTACATGTGGAAATGATAATATTTTAAATATATTGGGTTAAACAAAAAATATTCTTAGAATTAATTTTACTCATTCCTTTTTGCTATTTTTAGTGTGGCTACTAGAAAAATTTTAATTACATATATGGCTCACGTTGTGTTTGTATTGGGCAGTGCTGCTTTAGAACCTCACACAGAATTTGTATCCCTATTCACAACTCCGGTTAATATTTACCTCTACTCTGTACCCTGATTATGATGATCCCAGGCTATTAACAGCCTATACTTATCCAGAACACTTCTATCCCAGGGCTTTTGCTCTTGCTGTCCACTCTACCTAGGATTCTCACTCCCCCAGACCTTCTCATGTCTGGCTCCTTTTTCAACTTTCTGATCTCTTCTCAAATGCCCTCTCTCCAGGGAGGCCTGTTCTGACCACAAGTTGATCACATCAACCTGTTCTAATCTCTTTATAGCACTTTTTTATAGTGTCTGCCTTCCCAACAAGACTGAGGTCCATGAGAAAGTCTGCTGTGTTCACCTCTGTTTCCTGCACTCAGACAATGCTTAGCTACAGCTGGCCCGCAATAAATATTTTCCTGAATGGCTAAGTGCATTAGCCTTAAATCTGATTGAGATTGTTTCAACTGTGTTCCAGCTTGGTGCCCTTCGTTCATACCATCCTAACTGAGCACCTGTTGTGGGCCAGCCCCTGTGCTAGGCCTTGGGGATATGGTGACTGATGTCCTGGCCTCTGTTCTCTGGGAGTGCGTTCCAAGGACAAAAATTCTGCAGACAAAGTTGTCATATGACAGCCATGAGCCTTTTGTTGCATTTCACCGTGTAGACTACTAAGGAAATAACCCGACAGAGGTTGAAAAACAAGATAACCTCAAAGCTCAGACTCCCTGTTTACCCGAAGCAGCAGATGGTTGTTGAAAAGGCAGCTCCCTGTGCTTTTCTGTTTTTTAAAAACAGATTAACTGTTCGAAAGACTATGATTATGGGCAGGATCAGGGCATGTATTTCTAGCAGTGGGAGACTCTAAATGGGAAGATAGAGTCCAAAGGGCACATGTTTTCAGAGGTATTTAAGGGAAGACTGACCTCTTACTACATAGTTAGATTACAAAAGCAAGTTGTAGACCACTATGTGTAGCAAATCTTCATTTTTCTTTGTATATATATCCTATAAATGTGTGTGGGAAAGACACATGCATTCCAGATGGTTAACCTTGGCTACCTCAGGGTTGTGGAGAAGGGTAGGATAATAAGACACTATAAATATTTTCTTATATGTCTCCACATTGTTTTATTTGTGACAATGAACATGGACACATTTTGTACTTTCAAAAATGAATAAAGTCACATTTAGAAAGAAAATGTTAAAAAGAAACACCATAGAGTTTCCCTCTATTTGATAGGGGGTCCTTCTCACATCCTGATTATTTTCATCTCAGTTCTTGCCTCAGCTACTAAAGCAAAGGCCAGCAGCCCGGCTGAGTATGGAAAACTAGAAAATAAAGACTGAGCTCACTTCTGGAGAATTTGATGACATTATGGCTCCCCAAATACCAACCAAGAGCATTCATATATCACAACTCTCGTGCCATAGTTAGGACTTCCTTAACCTCTTTAATTGGGAGGATACCCTTTGTTGAGGGTGCCTATTATAAGCCAGGTAATTTGTTTACATATTCCCATTTTATTCTCCAATCAACCCTTAAAAGGTAGGCATTATTATCCTCACTTGCCAGATGTGGAAATCGAAGTTCAGGGAGATAAGATGAATCACCCAAGATCTCAGAGCTAGTTAGAGGTAGAGCCCAACTTTGAAACTAACCCTTTGCAACCTTGTGCCCAATTCCCCATGATTTGCTACCTCTTTCTAAAGGATAAGGTGTAACAAAGTGTTTTTGCAACTGGTTCCATAGCTGAAATAATCTCTATTCTCAATGGAAGCCTAATTCTAGGCACCCTTGAAAGGCTTCTGCTCTCCAAAAGCTTTTCTCTAACTAGCCGTCCCTGGAGCCTGATAGTCCCACTGGGTAACATCCCCTGGAATTCACTCTCCAAGGACAAGAACCTTAGAAATGCATAACATGTAACATCATTACAAATCATGGAGACCATCATGTGCATTAATTATCAAGGAAATACATCTAACAAATGTCCAAGGGAATGAGATGTGGGGCTAGTAAGATTTGACAGGGTTGTGCAGAAGGGATAGTTATAGAGCAGAGTCAGGAATGTCCTACAGGGGTGTCACTGTGGGACAGTGGATAACTATAAGGGACACAGAGAACCCAGATGTAGAAAAGAAAGGTGCCGCCAAAGGTATACGTCACCATCCACGTCAGACCTGAGCTCAATTACTGTGCTAATAAGGCCATGGATAGGCACAAAGCAGAGAAAATTGGCACATGTGTGGTTGGTTCCCCATAGATTGCACTACTCATCCCAGCCACAAGTTTTGCACATACAGCTGTCTGTCACAAGGTCACTGGGATATAAGATGCCGTGGCTCAATGAGTGGCCACGAAGAAGATGATTCAAAGAGCATGTTCTCCTAGGAGTCTGCTCAGAGTGTCCTTCTCAGGCGCTGAGGGCCAAGTAGTTCTGGATATTTGGGGTGTTGGTTTACAAAGCTAATGCATCTTATCTAGTAATGGATTTCTAGAAGCAACCTGGACAAAAATATTGTCTTCTCTCTTCTTTAAATGGGATGTGCTTTTTCTCCCCACAGAAAAAGCGCACGTTGAAGGGCTCCATTGAACTCTCCCGAATCAAATGTGTGGAAATTGTGAAAAGTGACATTAGCATCCCATGCCACTATAAATACCCATTTCAGGTAAGTCCGTCAGGCCCAAGGGGACTAGTTCCGCATTCCTTGGACAGTGACTGATTGTAAGAGAAGACAAAAAAGTGATGACTCTGGTTTACAGTTAGAACTTGGACCAATCCTATTAAAAAAGCTGCTGTGTTCTTTCGATCAATGACACATTCATTCATTCGTTCAACAGAGATTAAGCACAAAATCTTGAAAAAGTTGTCATTCCTCATTCCCCTTGCCCTCATGTCTTCCCTACCTCAAGGAAAGTCCTTATTACTCTGCTCTTGGGAGAGGAAAAGGCTATCAAGAGCCCAAGACTAATGTTCTTTAAATGCAGTTTACTCATGGTTTGGGGCAACAGATTGCAATCCTTGGTAATTTCTAACCAAGGTTCTGGGGTAAAAAGACTCAGATTTTACAATCTGAGAACTATCTGGAGTTGTGCAGTCTGATACAGTAGCTGCTAGCCACATGTGGATGTTTCAATTTAAATGGAAACTAATATAAACTAAGCAATATTAAAAATTCAGCTCCTGAGCCACACCGAATGAGTGAACATTTCACACGCTCAATAGCCACAGGTGGCCAGTGGCTACGATATTGGACAGCGCAGATTATAGAACATTTCCATCCCTGCAGAACGTTCTGCTGGACAGAGGCAGTGGAGGGCATCTTTACTCTTTAGGTCATGACATTACCTAAATCTTGTTACCACTCTTGGCATCTGTGGTTCTGAAGGAGTGGATACTTCCTTGCATATACCATCTTGTTTGCCAGTCTGAGGGGTAAATATTCCACTTTTAGTGGGGCATAGAAAAGGACTTTTTTCCTACTAGAAAGGTGACCTCTATGAGTTGGAATTTTTAGTACTGAAAACAAAGAGTATTAACATGTATTTTCCCATCATCAAAATTCCAATTCCAAATGAGTGAATGAAAAAACTGGTAAAATTCGAAGAAGATCTGTAGTTTAGTCAATAGTGTTGGACCAATGTCACTTTCCTCGTTTTGAAAACGTACGATGGTTATATAAGATGTTATCAGTGAAGAAACGTGGGTGAAAAATACACAGGAACTCTGTACTATTTTTGGAACTTCTTGGGTATCTTACATTATTTCAAAATAAGAAGTTTTAAAAATCTCGATTATACATCTGTCATCTAATATCTTACTCTTTCATATGCCAGAAAGATTTTTCTAATCACTGAAAAATTAATATGAGAAATAAATGTGCTGTCTAGTCAAGTGGAGAACTCTCTCTCCAGCTGTTTTCGTTCAGCGATGGCTTACTGGGGACATGAAATCTGAGACAAGTAGCCTAAGCTTTGGAGGCTCACCTCTGTCTGCACAACACCCAAACATCTGGATGAAAAGGACACCAGTCCCCTAATCACCCAAATCTTTGCCTTTTTGACAACAAGCATCTGAGACCCTGCCTCAGCCCAATAAGCCAGATGGGCCTGCTGTCAGTCATCCATCTCTCGGCACACTGCTCACCTTGGACTCTGTGTGTGTCTGCAGGTTGTGCATGACAACTACCTCCTGTATGTGTTTGCTCCGGACCGCGAGAGCCGGCAGCGCTGGGTGTTGGCCCTTAAAGAAGGTAATTAATCTCCTGTGCGACTGAGTCTCTGAGACCCCTTGATCCTCTAGTAAGCTTGGGTTCCACAATAGAATAAAAAGCAGCTGATGGTTAAACATTTCTCCCTTTTGGTGTTGGTGGAAGGTCGCAATGTGTTACCCTGGGCCCCAGAGGAAACAACCAGTACAGTGCAGAGTCAGCCAAACCCGGCCTGCCACTTGTTTTCCAAGGTTCTGAGCTAAGGATGGTTTTTATATTTTTAAATGGTTGCATTTTAAAGGGTCGTATAAGTACCTACATAATATATTGATTTTTCCTGCTGGTGAGCAAAACCTAAAATATTTCCTACCTGGCCCTTCAAGAAAATGTTTGCTGACTCCTTGCATAGTGTGAAGAAGAAGAGCATCAGCCCTTGAATTAGATGACCAGGGTTTGAATCCCAGCCATGTGTGGTGGGGCAACTCCTCAACTGCTCTGTGCTTCAGTTTCCCCATCTGTTAAAAAAAGGGGAGGAGCAGGGAATAATAATAATGGTACCTGCCTCCAGAACTGCTGGGAGTAAAGCCCTTGGACCTAGCCCAGCCCATAGTCAGCACCCAATAATATTAGCTAGCTTTAAAGGTTTTCAGATCTTTGGTGAGGGTATTTCTTAAGGCTCGCCTTCCTGACACCATAATTAGAACCAGTACAGTGTTTGGGGTCGTGAGATGTGGAGGCAGGCTGCTACGGTGAAAATGCCAGCTCTGCCAATTATTAGTATGTGACCTTGGGCAAGTGCCTTGACCTTCTGGTGTCTCCATTTCCTCAGCTATAAATTCTGACTGGTAACAGTCAGTCATGGGTTTATTGTGAGAATTAAATGAGTTAGGACATGTCAGACACTTAGGACAATACCCAAAGAAAGCACTCAATCAGAGTTACTATTATTGTTACTGAGCCTGAAGCCCTGGATTTGCAGGAGAACTGGGTGCAGATATTGATCTGTCTCTAAGTAGCTATGAGGACTAAGGGTAACCAAGCCCTTTGAAATCTTGGGAGCCAGGATTCCTCTATATGAAAAATGAGAATAAAAACACAAGTCTTATATTCTTCCAAGGTTGTCGTGAGTCTCAAACAGGATATGAACAGGCAAGTGCTGGGTAAACTGGAAAGTGCTCTCAAGTATAGCAGTCCGGGGCACAGAACAAACACTATGTGAAAAGTAATCAAAGGGCCCAACTCTGTCCATTGTCTGCTCTCCCTCTGGAAGGGGTTTTACTCATGTTAAAGCTAGAAGGAGTGTTAGAAATCCTACTAAAATTTTACTTTACAGCCAGAAATCTAGAAGGGATAAAAGCAAAGTTGCTGTCGTTGAAGGGGGGAGAGATGGAGGGACAGGAATCCCGCCTACTCAGTCTTCCCATTACCCCTCAGGCACTTTTGTGGGGCCCACTGATCCAGTCTAACGACCTCTTTGCACAGCGGGGAATCTGAGGCTCAGATGGGGGTTTTGCCCAACTAAAGGACACACAACCAACCCGAGACAGAACCAGATAAGAACCCAGATCTGCTGATGCCTAAATCCAACACACACTATTCCATAAATGTATATGTCCATAGAAAACGCCACTTTTCTAGGTGATATTCATTCAGGCCTACACAGCAGGGTCCAATCTCAAGGAGTTATAGAGTTAGTGACCCTTGATAGACTGACCTGGAAATAACTCTTTTGATGATTTACCAAACCCTTTCAGAAACAAGGAATAATAACAGCTTGGTGCCTAAGTATCATCCTAATTTCTGGATGGATGGGAAGTGGAGGTGCTGCGCTCAGCTGGAGAAGCTTGCAGTGGGCTGTGCCCAGTATGATCCAACCAAGAATGGTAAGAGACTGGGAATTCCCTTTCTTGTTTGTAAAATGACTGACCACCTCCCTATTAGTAGGAAGTAAAAGTTCTCAGCTTCCCATCATCCCTGATGAAAATGTGATTCCACATTTTCAGAATTTTCTAAACAGAATCATCTGCCCCTACAACCAGTCTGTTATGTTTTTTCATCTCAAAGCTGATGTCTTTATAGCTCCTTGCTACTTAAAATGTGGCCCTTGAACAAGCAGCATCAACATCACTTGGGAGCTAGTTAGAAATGCAAATTCTCCAGCCCTATCCCAGGTCTACTGGATCAGAATTTATATTTTAACAAGATCCCTAGAAGATTTGTGAGCAAAATAAAGTTTGAGAAGCAATTCTATAACCTGCAAGTTAGGAAATTTGAATGGCATGGTCTACTTAAATCTTAAGTGGTAGAGAAAGCCTTAAAGGGTATATAATATTATTTATTTATTATGGTGGCATCACATCACACATGTGTTTGATTACACAAATTTAACTCTGTACACTAGGACGAGGAAGAAAGTAAAACCCAAAAACACTACTTGTTTTACTCTGTGGCTTTTCCCCACCTGCCCTTCAAACTTGCCTTCGACCACCACAACTTCAGAGAAAAGGAGGCAGCAGCCTAACTACAAAATGAAAGCAAAACACATTGTTTCTTGGCCTTTGAAGTCAATGGCCCAGGTCCTGGGAATTGGGGTACAATTCAACTTGACCTTGTGTGATGACTTTGGGACTTGAACCCCCAATGAAGTGAACTCCACTCTAATGTACTTTTACGTGCGTTATGCTCCCATTCCTCACAGCTATCTGGGGTAGGTGGTGTGATGTTAAAGAAACAGAAGGCCTTGAGCAGTTCAGTATGCTCCAGGTCATACAGCTAGGAATTGCTCTGCAAAGCCCTCGTTGAATAGAAACGATGGATCACGTGGACTGTGTTGCTTCATTTCCCTCTCCTCTCAACCTCTTTCCCTAGTTACCTTTCTCATCTGTCAGTTTCCTTTTTGCACTAAAACCTAATACCTCAGATTGACAACCCAAGGCGGATATGCTACATGTAACACATGGCTGGGTTTTCCGTGGCTTCCTGAGTCACAGCCCCTCTCAGTACCACTTTAAAAACCACTGCTTCTCACCTTCCACCTTGGGAGAGAAAGTTCAAGGTTACCAGTCCCTTGGCCCAGAAGAATCATGTTTACTTAGTTTTAGAAGCCAGTGATCCTCTGCATCAGCCCTGTTGACCGTACTCACAAAGGCTAGTATTTAATGAAAAAGAAGACTGTTTTACGTGAATGGAATCTACCGCAGTAACAGGGTGGCATGTGCTTGCCTCGGTGAGTGAAAGCCTTTTCCAAAGCCAGAGATCTGGTCTCCAAATCCCTGCCAGCACCTTGCTGTGGACCCTTGGATCAGTCACTTGGCCATCAAAGACTCTATTGTCCTCATCTCTAAAAAGGGGGAGAGGGGTGCGGCCCTGTGGCATAGCGATTAAATTCACGTGCTCTGTTTCTGGTGGCTTGGGGTTCACAGGTTCAGATCGCGGGTGTGGGCCGACGCACCGCTTATCAAGCCATGCTGTGGCGGCATCCCATATAAAGTAGAGGAAGATGCGCAAGGATGTTAGCCCAAGGCCAGTCTTCCTCAGCAAAAAGAGGAGGATTGGCAAGGGATGTTAGCTCAGGGCTAATCTTCCTCACACAAAAAAAAAGTAGGGGAAGTTTTAGGGGGCCTAAAATGAAATAATCTCTAAGCCCCCTTCCAATTCTGAAATTCTTTGAATCTGTGTTTCCATTGTGCAGTTCTCACCTTGCATGTCACAGCTGTTCCTCTTCAGGGTGCACAGTATTTCCCTCCACTGAGTGGTAGACACATGACTGAGGTGTGAGGAGCATCTGAGTGACTCATCAGGGCTTCACTTGGGGAGGGCTGGTCATCTTGAGCTCCTCTCCACATGAACCCAGGGCCCAACCCTGTCCAGTCCCTCTGCTAATGGTCCTGCTTTTGTGTTGCACCAATGGGGTTGTGGAAAGCTCTTAGCACAGCCGCTGGCACTTACTGAGCTCTCAATAAATGGTAATTGTGTCTACTAGTCTTTCTTATTTGTGGACAGAAGAATCTGAAGCTAAGATATAGCAGTATGTGTGTGTATGTCTGGGAAGCAGCAGAGGTGCTTAAGTAAAAATGGGCTCTGCTGTACCCAACCCACAGCAACACTCATTTCTGCAACCAGAACTGACCCTGATGTCACCACATACCAACTTCACACAGAGTGAGGGGAAAGAAGGGAAGAGTAGGGCCAGAGGAAGAAGAGAGACCAGTCATAGAATGTTCAGGACTGGAAGGGGCCCAAGACCACACAACTTGTATGTTGTGGAGCTGGGGTTAGAACACCAGTCTCCTGGTTGCAGGCTGAGTGCTGAATAGGAACCATGCTTCCTATTATGTCTGCTTTCCTTCTCTGTTAGTTTCATACCCAAGTCAATACCCCACCCTGCCCTTGCTTAAGGAGTTAGCACAGGGGCTAGGCTCCAGTGTCAATGTGTGAAACTCATCTTACCATATCCCTGACATGAGCCATCCAACTTCAAGTCAACCTCAAGCAGAGATGAGGAGCTCACCACCTACTTATGTAGCCCATCTCCTTCTTATCTCTAATTGTTAAAGAAGTCTGAATTGAGCGGAAGCCTAAGCACTGCCTTCCATGCCACACATGCTCCCAGGCATCCAACTTTGGTCCATTGATTTCAGGCCTGACCCTTCTAGTGCCTCAAAGAAGAAATACTGAGAGACAGAGATGAAGACATGAAAGGAAAGAGAGAGGGAAAGGGAGAGAAAGAGAGGAAAAAGAAGGGAAGAGAGAGAGGAGAGATAAAGAGAGGCAGACATGGAGACCAGAGAGAGAGAGAGAGAGAAAGGTATTGGGGTGCGTTGTTTGGAGGAGGCAGCAAGAAGAAATATTCAGTGGCCTTAAGGTAACTAAAAGTGGATTCCAGCCCTCTCAAAAAGCAGCATGATGACCTCTCATCTCATCCACCCCCTCCTCAAGCCCACAGCAGCCTCAGGAAGGCAGTGAGTCACCATCCCCCTGAGTCACCAATTCCCACTCCTGGGTTTGGCAGGTGGTAGGTGCCTTCATGGAAGTCTTCACGTCTACAGGAAAGAACACACACCTAACCCTCTGTCAGCAACTTTTGGATTAGGCTTTTCCTGGGAATACAAAAAGAGGAGCCCAGAATATTGACTTCTAGAAGTTTCTGGTGTCTCCCAGAAGATGAAATCGGGGCCCAGCAGGCTAAAAGTCGTAAAATACCGGTTCTGACGAGGCTGATTCTCTTTTCTCCATGTCTCATCATCTCTTTCCGTCTCCTTTTCTTCTGCTGTTCTCCTCGGGGCCCCTTTTCTCTGAAAAACTCCCTGGCTGCTCACCACCCGTTGGGCACATTCAGTTTCAGGCTCATTTTCTTTTTCTGTTTTTCTCGTTTCAGCTTCAAAGAAGCCTCTTCCTCCTACTCCTGAAGACAACAGGGTGAGTGAGAGCTCAAGCCCTGGGTGCAGGTGGGCCCACAGCGCTGCGGGCTGCTTGACCAGCATCTTCCCACTTGCATTTTCCCCTTCTGCCCAGATTTCTCAGACCCCAGGCAAATGGAGCAGACTGTCGTGATTCAGCTGAACTCAGCACATCGGGGTTCTTGGGCCTGAACTTTCTCATGGGTCTGTCCACATCATAGGACCACTCAGCTGCTAAATCTTCACCTTATTCACTCGACAAATGCTTACTGGTATCAAACTGTGCATCCATCCACCTGATCACGTTGGGATATGATAACAGCTGACATCAACGTAAAGTGGTGTATTTACTCTACACCTTGACATACAAGTACTCTGGAAGCGTACATTTGATAATACTTTATATTTTTCAAAGCACTTTCACACTTTTACTGTTTCAAAACTCACTACAGTTCTAGCCACTTAAGAGAGTTATAGTTTTATTCTTATTTTAAAGCTTGGGAAACCAAGTCCCATGAGAGATTTTGAGGCTTTCTCAAGGCCATTCAGCCACTTAATAGTCAAGCTAGGTGGCTGCAGAGTTTCTGGTGTGGTGGTCTTTAACTTGAGTGGCAGTTCTCAAAGTGTGGTCCATGGAGCAGCAGTATCAGCAACACCTGTGAGCAGTGCAGGTTGTCAGGCCCCATCCCAGACCTACTGCATCCAAAACTCTGGGGGAGAGGTCCAGCAATCTGCATTTTAGTAAACCTCCAGGTGATTTTGAGGCACATTCGAATTTGAGAACAACCAGTCTAGTATACTGACTTACGAGATTTAGGCAATATAGAGCCAAATCTGGGGAAGCTATTCTGTTAAGAAGACAAAAAACAATAGATAGGAGAAAGATCAGGCCTCACCTATGGTCATGTTAACACCAATATCCACATTTGAGTACTTGCCCTTTATTCCAGAACCTACTGATTCTGCTTCCTCATGCTTCTGAAGAATGAGTTCTGCTTCTTTTTCCTCTCCAACCAATATGGTGACATTTCAAAAACTGGCACCTTCCCCATATGAGAAGTTCTAAATCGCTCAAATCCTCGGACTGATCTGTCTTCAGCCTACTCCCTCACAACAAGAAAGAAGTATGTTTAAACTATAGCAGAAAATGAACTCTTTTTCCCTTTTCTTTTGTTGATCTTCTAAAAGATATTTCATCATCTTCCTTGAAGATGTGGTTCAGAATCCTATTGCCCCGGCTTTCAGATGGTCGCTCCACAGTCCCTCCTAAACCCACACCTCTGCACCTTGACCGATTTGCTCTTGTCTTATTTTCACTATCTCTCATTCATCTCTCCTTGGACTCCACCATTGGGCTTTTCAGACTTCTTGGAGAAGCAGCGTCGATACTGTTACAGCACACTGCCACGGGGCTTTGGGAGTCATTGTTCGAGTTTCAACCACACGTCTAAATCCAGTGCAATATTTTTCTTACTTTGAGCCACTTGAATTCATTTCTCTCTTCGCCTTCATGCTCTGTCCACTAGTGGGTGATGGAACCTTGAATTGACATCTAGAGAAGCTATATTTTTAATGCAGTCTGAGCTAACAGGCCTGACACTATATGAGAGACTGTGGAACAAGGTCAGTCCTCCAGAGGGTAAGGGGTGACTATTTTTGGTCAGGATGAAGAATATCCATGATCAGAGTAACCGACAATCCCAGGCCTCTCTAGCCTGTGGGTGAAAATGAGGTCATGTTTCACACTGAAACTCAAATTTCAGCTCCTCTTGGCCCCCCTGCATACACAACGGGCCTTCAAGGCCCCTCTTTGTTGGCCCAGAAGGGCTTCCTGAGAGGCCACTCAGCAATATGTCTTCTTGTGTCCTTTCTCCCTGCCATTGTTATCTGGGCCTTCTGGGAGGACCCATCTCAGCCTGGTGGAGCTCTCCCCAGCCAAGGCCAGGTGAGCTATTGGGAGCCAGGGCTATTATGAGGCCTAAAGTGAAGCGGCTATTTATCTCCTCCATAACCCAGCTAATCTCCTGGGCCCTCAACACCCTTTCTGGAGCCCAGAGTCTCAGTTCCTCCAAATGCCACCCCTTCATCGTCTCACTCTAATCTAGTGGTTCCCAACCCTATCAGACCCCATACTCCCTTTTTATGACAAATATTTTGTAAAGCCTCTTTTGTTATCATGAAAAGAAATTCATAGATAATACAACTTACCTTTAAAAAGATCAACACATACTTTTTAAAAGAATCAATAAATTCTCTAACTGTAGTATTTAAAAAGGAAAGGAAAATAATTTATACAAAATAATATGTTTCTCCTTATAAATATTGGGGCATGACTACACTGGAAGACATAATGAAATAGTCCACTGTTTGCACCTGTACGTTAAATCCCGTTGGATTTGGCATCTCAAATGCGACTGATACAGGAATTTTGTATCAGTGACTCAAAACCACTGTTCCCATCTGTGATATGATTTTCCAAAATGGTGAACAACTCTTGGTAAAGTTCTGAACTAAACAAAATGTAATCTTCCCTCAGTGGACAAGGTGGTTGCATTCCTAGGAAACGAAGTACTTTCATAGGGTAGAGGCAGCCTCTAGGCTCAGAGTATTATCATAAATTATTATTATAAGCAGATTTCTCACCACTTGAATGTCTAACAGAATATTCAGACTTTGTACAGGATGTGCGATACTGCAGAGAGTTTTGCAGTCTTGGCCATCTCCCATTGAATTCTAGTAGCACACCTCAATCTTTGTGACACTCAAAATACCCCGTAGATGTCCAAAATACCCTCTGTGGAAAGATACCACCATGGTTTGAGAACCCTGCTCTGACTTTCTCTTCATAGGGATTAATCAGTTAGTTGCACCTATCATGAGATGAAAGCCATACCGTATCCCTCGTTTCTCTTCGGGTGTGCTTGAACACGACTCCTTCCTCCATTAGCTCTGAGGGTGAAAACCTCAGGACCATCGACTCTTATCTGTAACACCCAATATACCACCTCACAAGCTCTACAGATATCTCGACTTCAAATTCCAATCTGGGCTCAGCTGGGATGACATACCACATCAGTATAACAAGCCTTTATTTTTTTAGCTCTAGTATTTTTATGCTGCCAAATGCTTCAGCGTACTCAGAGAACTTTCGACTTTTGGCACCAAACCTCATTCTAGCCAGTAATCTAAATCTCTTCCTGTATTTACTCTCTCACAAAATCTGCCAACCTCTAGCATGTGTGCCCATCATGAACTCTTGTGATTGTTTGCTTTACAATCTCTTCTTCATGTCCTCAGTATCTCATCCTAAGGAAGATACTGAGAAGTAGAGACATAGGCAAAAGAGCTCCCAAAAGGAAGAAGGGAGACCATGTGCTATAGTGGAGAAAGCATTAAGACTAATTTAAGTGGTAAATTTGGCCACATCCATTTCACCATCTGGGCCTAAGTTTCCCCATTCTAAACAAAAGAGTAGATTAAATGATCTCTCGCAGACATTCTAGCTTTGATGGTCTATGATTTTATGGATCTGGACAAACCCACAGATCAAATCAGAAAAGCAGGGACTGAATAATCTAGTGTTGACTGCATCACCTTCACCAAGAATGTGATGCTTCTGGCAGAGAGGCTGCAACGTGTGACGTGGTACAAGTAGAGAAACCAGCAACCTTTTGTGCAAAGCATGTGGCTGCTTGGAATTCACTGTGGTCAGAATTTACCACGTAGAATGAGAGGGGCAATGAATTCCGGGTAGTGAATGTCTTTGTGTTACATTCAGTACCACAATCCTAACTCATAAAGAAAGTCAACTAGAGGAGGGCACATGGTCTCAGCAAATACCCCAATGGATTGTAGGAACTGGTGTGTTGACCTGGCATAGATCCAGGAGCAGGTTACGCTCAGGGACTTGCTGACCTTGTTCTGCAGTTTACCTCCTTTCTACATCTTTGCTTGATTTTGTTGTCTCCCTCCTCCAGAGATCACTTCGGGAACCCGAAGAAACCCTGGTCATTGCCTTGTATGACTACCAAGCAAACGATCCACAGGAACTCACGCTACAACGCAATGATGAGTATTACCTGCTGGACAGTTCCGAGATTCACTGGTGGAGAGTTCAAGACAGGAATGGGTAAGGCATCTTGGTGGTTGCTGTCCCAGCATTTGAGGTGAGGTGGGAACAAAGAAAACACTGGGATGATTTGTCCTGCCTCTCTCAGCGTGACCACTGCACTGAGTTAGGAGAGGACAGCAGAGGCAGAAGGAAGAGGAAGGAAGAAGTAGTAGAGGGAGGTTTTTCCACTTTTTAGAAGTAGCTAGGAGGCAGCCACTTGCTATGCTTGCTTCCGACACCCCATCAAGCACTCCCGCCCCCCAAACTCATCCAAAAATCTCCTGGGTTTTTCCACTGACATGCACAGTTTGGGAGATTGGCAACTTATTCCACAAAGCACTATTGTTCTTGAGTGTTTAAGTGAAATTGAAGGTTCATCCCATTGTGAAGGGCTTATTTTTGGTGGAAACAAAAGGCATGTAGAGATGGTGGGGATTGGTGGTTACATTAAGAAGCATCAGGAAAAAGATACTAAAGATTTAGTTATACCAACAATGTTGAACTAGCCATCCAAATGATTCAAGGAGAAAATAAAGTTGCACAAATACCGATTGACCACTATGGGACTTTTGAATGAAAAAATCTTATGAGCCCCTCTCTGATCTGAAATGCAACAAAATGACTATTAACCTTCTGCATGCTCTGCAATGTGTGTGACTTAGATGCTAGTGCTCAGTTTAAAGAAATCAGATTCACACTGCTTTATAAGGCTTTATTTTTTTCTTTTTAATATATCAGAGGTATTTACCCATGCCTTGGAATATTCTCCAGAATATGATTTCATTGATTGCATAAATCCAACAGAAAAATGTACCATAATTTAGCAGATCCCCTTCTTGGGCACTTAGGTTATTCCCAATGTTTTGCAAATATTAACAACACTGCAATGAACATGCTTCTATATTAATATTAAACTTAAGAGTTTAAACATTTTTAAAATATGAGATTATCATGAATTTAAAAATACAAAAAAGAAAAAGAAACACTCCATTATTGCAGCGTCTGGATAGAATATGTCAATGTTTTATTTTTTAAAAACCTAAAAGTAGAGAGAAATATACATGTAAAATAAGCCACCCTCCATTTGCCCCCACATCAATTCCAAAAGTCATCATTATTAACATTTTCTTGTGTATCCTAGACGAAAAGTTTTGCATATACAAATGCATCAGGTTTTCATTTGCACTAAGGGGGTCCATTCTGCTCATCAGTTTGCTTTTAACCTCTAATGATATATCTTGGAGATCTTTTTATATCAGCACATACAAATCTACCTCATTTTTAAAATAATTGCAGAGTTTTGGAATGTATACTTTATTATAAATATTGAAATAATCTTTTATGGTGGGACACTTAGTTTCCAGGTTGTTTCTTTGTTATTTCAAACAAGGCTGCAACGAAGATCTTGTATTGCTCATGTTCATGTATCTTGGCAATCTTTTGAAAAAAATATATTTTTTTAAATATCATGTTCTTGAAAATATTTGCTTTTGAAAATAAAAAATTATATATAATAATATAAGGTGTTTTATATATATATATATATATATATATATATATATCCCTTTTCTAACTATGGAACTGTTGAGTCAGAGTATGTGACATCTTAATTTTGGTAGATAATTCCTTCAATGTGGTTGCCAAATATACGTTCCCACCAACAGGGTATGAGAGTGTCAACAGTGGGTATCATGAAACTTAAGAAAAGAGCCAGCCTGATGAGTAAAAAAGACACACAAATATCTTTAAGGTTAAGACTTTACTTTTTACCTATACCAAAACTTGTATTTTCCAGGCACCTTCTCTTTAAGTAGCCTTGTCAGTGTCACTGCAGGAGGAGTGAGGGAGGGGTGTAAAATATGATCAGATCAAGAACTGTGGTCTGGGAGACATTATTGCTTGCTAGATGAGAACAGACCCCAAAGCCCCTCATCTGAAACCTCCCTCTCTAGTTGACTCGTGGAAGCCAACGTGGCCAGTCACATCACCTTCTCTTTGCCAGTTATGGGGACGCCCTTATCAGAAGCAGGTTCAAGACTGCCTGGCTCTACAAACACCAGAGGAACTTACACAGAAATTCATCCCTTCAATCAACTGACATTTAGCACATCTAATGTGCCAGGAAATTTCTTCTCCTAGGTCTCTCTTCCCCAAATGACAATTCACTCTTTGTTCAGTGGCCTGTGGAAACGTTCAACACTGCACTTCAAAGGTCATCAAAGAGGACACCCCAGAGGCCAATCAGCATTGTGGGAATTTCCCCAGTTTGCTTTGTAATAGTGTGATATAGAGGAAAGTACACAAGATGGAGAGAGGGAAGACTTGCATTTTAGTATCAGCTGCTCTTGTTGTATATGACTTTGGAAAAGTCACTTAACCTCTGTAAATCCATTTCCTTATCTGTAAAATGCAGATGATAACATCAGCTTTGTCTCACAGTGTGGAGAAAATCAATGAGACAATGAAAGTGAAAGGGCTTTGTAAATTCTATATCCACATACAAGTGAAGAGAATTATCATTTGTGGACATAACCCAGCTTTGGTTGGCATATTAAAACACAGCTATTCTATTTGAAAGCAAAAATAGTGTTTGACCTGTTAATATATTTATAAACATATGGTTTAGCAAAACCACACACAATTAAAAGGAATTCCAAAAGAGTTATAAAAGAAATAGCAAATTTCAGAACAAGTTGACTCGCATCAATTGGCACTGACTGCCTTGAGCACCATCTTAAGGATGATTCCGAGGCTGGATGTCCAATTCTCCAAGGAAAGCATGCCATGACTGACTAGCAATGTCAGCCAAGGGCACCAGATATGAAACAATCATCCCATCTTTGGATTCCCCATTTTTTATTTCTTCACTCCTCAAACAATGCTGTGAAATAGGTCATGCATTCCCCATTAAACATAAACACTAGGTTGAAAAATGGCCTTATTATACAAAAATTAAAACACTTTATGAAGTAAAGAGTGGGAATTCTCAGGCATCTTTTTATAGATTGGCAGAGTCTGGAGAGATTTTATTTGTGATCTAGTTTAGGTCCCTCATTTTACAGGTGCGGAGCTGGAAGCCCAGAGAGTGGAAGGGACACTGTCCTCACCTCATGGTATTAAATGTGATAATGAATGTGGAAGTGCATTGAAAAATACAAAGCTATACACAAATGTAAAATATTTTGATGTTCTTATTAGTCTTTTTATCCGTATGTCCTTGTTTATGCACAATTATTTATTCCTGCTCAAAAGAAACTCCTATCCCCAAATCCAGCGTGACTATCCTTTGTTCTCATGTTTTACCATTTATGTCTGAAGGAGCTCGATTAACAAAAAAAATCAAGGAGGCTTTGAATTAAAACCTTACAATGCTGACTGGCAGTATCTTTTTGGGACATGTGGTTGGAAAGCAGTTCTGTATATTTTAATTATTTTGGTTTCCTGACTATAAAATGGTAGCACTAAAGTGGAAAAAGTACTAATTATCACACACACAAAAAAATGTTTCCTTGTAGAAAATAGAGACTAAACGTTAATCTTTTTTTCCGGTAGAGGAAATTTCACGGTGAGCAGAGTAGCAGACAGAGCTTTTTAAATAAAATAGCCACTTCTTATTTATTATGGTGTATATTTTAGTGGTGAAATCTACAGCCTTTAACAGATAGCAGGTTGTTATTTTTAGCAATTATTTTATTCTAAAACTTTAACATATCTTATTCCAAAGGCCAAATAATGTGAGGCTCTCCCATCTTTAAATGACGTTCAGTGTATGGAACCTATAAAATGGAGGTGTGAAAATTGGTTTTATATTAGTCTAAACACTAATTTCCCTTTTAACAGGCATGAAGGATATGTACCAAGCAGTTATCTGGTGGAAAAATCTCCAAATAACCTGGAAACCTACGAGTAAGATATTTTATTTGTTTTCCAAAAGTATGGTAATAAGGAGTCCTCTTTAGATTAGGAGTGAATTATTGGATGATTAATAAAACCACCAGGCGTTTTCTCTTCTTGACCCGCTTTCTTCTCCCCTGTACTCTGATCCCTAAATAAACAGTAGAGGAACACTTTAAATAGGAGAAGGGGGAGGGTGTGCTCACCTCCCCTTTTATCAAGGGGATGACTCTCAGATGCCCTCACCGGTAGTAGTTAAAGGAAAAAGTTCTGGGAATCCCACAAACATTGGTCTTACTTAAGAAGCAAAAAAACCACTATGAACACTGGATCAAATCCAAACCGATTTAAAACACGGTTTTAATGCAATACTTCCAATACCAAAATAATAGACAAATAGGTATTAAATATCTGCTTAGCTTGTGTTGTTGATTTCAAGCTATCATTTTAAACAAGAGTTCACCTGGATGTAATGGAACTATGTAATATTTAATAAAGTCCAATTTTAGTGTACCAGGAACTCACCATCTACATGTACTTCCTAGCTCAACTGCTGAAAGGCTCAGCAGCAGTAACACCACAGTAGTAATGTGCACGCCCGGATCTTGGTTTCTGTATGACACTTCCCACTAAAAAGAACCAGGGTTTCTTGGAGAAACAGGTCGGGGATTCAGAGTCAGGGCAGGGAAAGAGCAAGATGAACATGGAACATCTTCTTGCACCAAAAGGTGAAGAACTACCTTCCCCCCAATTTTTAAATGATGTGAACATATCAAATTAGCACAGAAGTCAGCTTAAAAACGCTCTTTCTGACCAAATCTGGGACAATTTGAGTATCAAAATAAATAATGACAGTAATGGAATACAATCCAGTGAATAAAATAAGAATCCATAAGAAACAGGTAGCTCATTAGATAAGTAAATAAATAAATAAACAAACAAGCAGAGAAGGCTTTTTCTTACAGTAGAAGGTCAACTAATGAATGTGGAAGGAATGATAAAGTTTAAAAATCACCATTTTGTAACTCAAAGTATCAACTGTTTCAGGCAAGAATCTTCAGTGAATGTCACAACTAGGGGTGATCAATAATGGGGCAGAGAGACGTCGTGTGTCTCCTGATGTGATGCACTGACAAGGACACAACATCGCTTGTGTGTGATATTCCTGCCCGAACATGCATAACCTCAACCTGGTCATGAGGAAATAATAGCCAAATCCAAATTGAGGGATAGTTAAAATAACTGGCCTGTGTTCTTCAAAATTGTTAATATCATGAAAGATTAAAAAAAGCTGAGAAATTGGTCCACATCAAAGGAGACTAAAGAGATATGGTAACTAAATGCACTAGTAATCCTGGACTGGGTCTCAGACCATAAAAAAAAATTACAAAACATATTATCGGGACAATTGATGAAATTTGAACAAAGTCTAAAATTAGATAATAGTATTGTGTCAATGTTAAATGTCCTGATTTTTGTAATTATACTATGGTTATGTAAGTGTATGTTCTGTTTCTTAGAAATACATACTGAAGTACTTAGGGGTAAACATCTATTCTCAAATGGCTCAGAAAAAAAATACATCTTTCTATCTAGAGGGAAACGTAAAGCAAATGTGTAAAATGTCAGCAATTGGTTCATCAGGGTGAAGTGTACATGGGAGTTCTTTTATAGTATTTGACAACTTTTCTGTAAATTTGAAATTATTTAAAAATAAAAAAATTTTAGGTCTTCACCACATATAAGAGACCAGGGTTGAAGAATACAAGCTAATGAAGACTTCTGTTAATTCATTTGGGTTCTTATTAGTTCAAATGCGGTCAAGTTATTTGTTGCTGAAATTCTCATAGATTCTGTAGAGGAGAGCTATCATTTTCTGAAGAGTCCCTCAACCTGAGACTTGTTTTGATCAAATATGTGAGAGTAGCCCCTCCCTCATCTGATAGAAGAGTTTGTCAGTTCCAAGAACAATTGAGACGCAATAAGACATATGAGATGTGCTTAAATAAAATAAAATTCTTTTATTTCTTTATGGTCAATGCCTTCAAAAAAAATAGGCATTTATTTCAAATGATCCCTAGGCTAGGAAGTATTGTTTGTTTTTGCTTTTAATCAGAATCTCTTCATTTATGATAGAGGGGCAAACTCAAAATTCTAACAGAGTATAAAGCAATAGGGAATGGAGTTGGAGCCTGGGGCAAAAAAATAAAAAGTATATTCCCCCTCCTGAAGGTATTTTAAGTCATCTTTTAAATAAAACACTATTCTGTACAAATAAAACAGTGTGACCCCCGTTTATTCTGTGCACCGCCAGTTTGCATGTTTCAGACATGGAATCTTGGCTAGAAAATAAAATGACTCACAAACATCCAGATGGTATATATCTAGGCATATAAAAAATACCCAATATGATTATTTTTTTCCTTGAACTTAATACTGTCTTGTTTCAGGTGATATCTGCAATAAGAACTCAAAAAGGTACCACCTGGGAACATAATCTTGGGTTGGTAAACCCGTAGCCATTGATTGGCTTCGGATCTCCTGTCTTGGTTTAGAGGCATTACCTTGGGCAAGTTTCCTCACCAGGTTGGATCTCAGATCCCTTTTCCTTAAAATGAAGGGTCAGACAAGATGAAGGAAGCAAATATGGCACTCTCTTGCTGCCTTCCCTCCCCATGCCTGGACTCCCAGTAGACATTACTCATAGATTGCGACACACTTACCCACTGAGCCCAGATGCACGGCTCTAGGCAGCCATTACTAACTGATCAGAGTTTGCACATGAACTGAAGCATATTCCAGCCCTCAACTAGAGAAGCTCCACGAGCCCGCTGAGGTGTGAAGTACCATTCAGTTGTAGGATATTCAAAAGCTCAGGTGGATCCACTAATTCCCTTATTCATGGCTACTCTCAAGTAGTCAAACAAGTTTGATAAGTGATACTCCTTCCCCACCCAGACCTTCTCTCCTCCAGTGTTTATTCATTTCCAAAACTCATCGTTAAGTGATGATGGTTCTATCTCCTCTCACCTATAAGTGGCCAAGGAGGCCAGGATGTGGCTCAGGTGTCAACAACAACATCCAAAACCTTCATCTCTAAAAATCACTCATATTCTTCACCACTTTTTAGTTGTTTTTTTTTTTATCAGACACCAAAATTATAAAAATATTGTAATTTCTTTGCAGAAGATCTTGAAAGCCAGTGTTAAAGAGGAAAATACTGCAATTGTTTTTGAAGGATATTTTCTACACTTTCAAATTTGTATTAAATTTTTATAGCTGCCCTAACATCATCCTACTTATAACCACCCACTGACTTATAAAATGGAGCAGAAGATAGATGTTTTCTAAAATTTTATTTTGGAAAATTTCCAATATGCACAAAAGTAGAGAGAAGAATATAGTGAACCTCCATGTATCCAAAACCCAGCTTCAACAATTATCAATATTTTACCAATTCTGATTCCTTTATCCCCTTCCAATTAAATATAACCTGGAAATGGTTGATGCCTTTGTTTTTGAGTTTGAAAGCACTGGTAGAAACAGAAAATGACCAAATCATTTTCTGGCATTAATTATGTTTTATAAATAAATAACAAAATAATAAATACTAATAAAATATGACTTTTCATTTCCTGCAGTTCCCAATTGGGCAAGTTTCTTTACCAGGTTGGATCTCAGATTTTATTATAAAAATGAACTTTTAGATTTTATTTTTAATAAAAAATAATAAAGTATTAAAATTTTTTTAAATGTGATTGACATATGACTTTTTCCTGCTTTCAGGTGGTACAATAAGAGTATCAGCCGAGACAAAGCTGAAAAACTTCTTTTGGACACAGTAAGTCTCCCTAACCTCCCTTTAGACTTAAAATAAAATGAATTATGCTGTTTTTTTCAGTCATGCTGTGGTTTATGCCAATGCAGTGAGTTGATATATTGGATTAACAGTGGTTTTCATGTCTAGTAAAGATATTCTAGGGATTTACAGGACTAGCATACAACGGGATAAATCTGGGGAGGCTCAAAGGCCTTGGTATTGACATGCAACCGTCTCCACAGGTGCAGTGTTCTTTCCAGCTGTGATGGCTGATCCCAGGGAGCCAGTGGGGCTGGTCTTCCTTGCCTGCTTCTCTGGCTAAGTCAGGGGTGGCTGTGACTCAGATTCTGCCTGGTTGGGCTGTGGGTCCAGAGGAAACACACCACTTGTTTTAACTTATGTTTCAGAAACATGCAACAGTTCTCAAGATCCATGCAGCCCGAGTTGCAGGACTGATCTTACCCAGGGATGTCAGGATTAAGGCGGAGAGGGATGAGAAGAGAGAAAGCATGGTGTGGTGGGAAAAGTACTAGGTCCTTGTCCCTGCTCTGTCACCAGCTCATTGTGCAACTTTGTGGACACCTCTTCTTCCTTCTGGGCCTCAGTTTCTCAGTGAGTACAAGATGAGCATTGGACTCAATCAGGGATGACAATTACCCAGCACTCAGCCATTCTCTGCTCCTGGTCCTATGGCCAACACTGTTGATCACTGTTGGTGGCTTTGGGGTCCTTTTCAACACAGCGTTTCAGGCAGCTGCTATCGATTGATTGGTGCCTAAGATGAACCCTCTCTTCCCAGACCAGAAGATCATTTGTTATTCTAGGGCAGTGCCTCTCAAAATATCTGTGGTGATGGATCATTTTTTGTGGTTTGTTTTAATTTCCAATTTGTCAGAGATTTATATTTTGTAAAATATAATAAAAATGAATTACTAGAAAAAACTAAACAGGAAGCAAAGACAAAAAAATGCAAGTCCAATTATTTTTGGTATTATTAGATTCATTAGACATAAAATTACTCTGCTATAAAAAATTTCTAAATGCTAAATGAGGAGTGACCAGCTCATCCTGGTTTGCCTGGGACTGTCCCAGTTTTAAAACTGAGAGTCCTATGTCCCAAGAGGCACCTCTCCACCTCAGTCCTGGGCAAACTGGGACAGTTGGTTACCCAAACCGTCCATTATTTTGGACAGTGGTTAGGAGTGAGCCTAAGAGGAAGGGACCTGGGAAGATGTCAGGAAGGGAATGAAAGTCTGTGATGGGAAGGTGGAGGGATGACGGATATTGTCAGAAAATAATTTAAAGGTACGTATTTATTAAGGTGCTATTTACTTTTGTATAAGGGAAACTGATAATAGATTGATTCATTCTATCAGAGACAAAAATATAATTTCTGTAAGAAAGGAGAGGGGAGAAGGAAAACCCACAGGCGTATTTGGGAGCAGTGAACTTTGTTTTTCTTCTTTGGGCAAGTTGCTGATTTGCAGGCAGCTAGCAAAGAGGATAAGTGAGATGCTCTGCCCTTGGGCAGATGCTTGTTCTCATCGAAGAGAGCAAGTTCTGTTGTTTACGGATTCCCCAAAAGACTTTGTGTGTTTCCCAGCGATGGATGCATAACAGGTAGTCTGTATTACGTCGGTTGTCTCAGTTAGCACCCATCTCAGTTACGGTATGTCTGCACCATTTCCTTTATTAGGACTTCTCAGTGTAAACCCATGTACCTTACTTACCATCTTGCTGAGCACAGGACTAAGCACTTAGCGGTGCTTGAAGCAGGATCTTTGACTTGATGAGCTTTAGACTCTGTTGAAAACAAGACAAACTCTGAAGAAAGGGTTAGAGGATAATCTAAAGTAAGCCGAGCATAAGAGGCAGCCTCTCAGTGGTCTCGGAGTTCAAAGAAGACTCGAGAGGAGTGAGAAAGATTTCATGGAGGAAGCAGAATGGAGCTGAGTTATCACCAGACTGCTTTCTCCTCGGTTCCACATCAGCTCAGCACTTAATCATTTCCTGCAGTTCCCAATAGGCCACACATTAGAATCACTTGGAAACTTTTAAAAATACAGATTCCCAGGCCCCACTGTAGACGTACAGAATCAGAATCTCTAGAGTCAGTTCCTGGGAACCTGTATCTTTTCAAGCCAAACTTGTGATGCATATGCAGCTGACTTAGCACCTAGTTCCCCCAACCTATGTCATTGGATAACATAGTAAAACTTGACTAACAAGAACTAATTGAGGAGTACAAAATTAGTTAAAAACCTGAATTCTACTGTGTTTAAACAAGTGCAGTTTTGTTCTTTTCAATCACACTGGTTAATAAAGTGTTGCCTGTGGAGCACTTAAAACAGCCCACGTTAATGACTAGCTAAAGATGATTCCTGTTTTACAGCAGTTCTTCAGTGACACTTAAATACATTTTACTTGCTAGCGCAGTGGAAACATTCCTCCTTACTAATATTCTGAACTACTTTACCAAATCCTCTTTGCCGCATTGGGTAATACAAGGGCAAACTTCAGTGGGTCCCTGTGTTGTATGCTGTTTAAAACAGTAGTTGAATTGTTTCATGGGTGTATTTATTGTTTCCTTATCTAACAGATATAGGACCCTTAAGAGATGGATTGATTCATTTTTATTAATGAAAAATGGGCTTGCTTTTTTTGGGATTAGCTCTGAGCTAACATCCGCTGCCAATCCTCCTCTTTTTGCTGAGGAAGACCAGCCCTGGGCTAACATCCGTGCCCATCTTCCTCTACTTTATATGGGACACCGCCACAGCATGGCTTGATAAGTGGTGTGCCGGTCCACGCCTGGAATCCAAATCCGCAAACCCCGGCTGCCAAAGTGGAGCACGCAAACTTAACCACTATGCCACCGAGCCGGCCCTGCATTATCATTAACTGAAGCTCCCAATATACGGCCTCATATGTATTTCTCCACTAGAATATAAACCCTTTATCTTGTTCCTGCTGTACCTAGGAACCCCAAACTACATCTGTGACAAAGCAGTTGCTCAATAAATATTTGTTGAATGAGTGAATACATCGAATGCTTAAAAATGTTTTTAAACTAACGACTATGCTCAAGGAGACTGTGGTTGATTGTGAGCATCATTTGGGGAGCTTTTTAAAAGTACAAATTCCACAGCTCCACCCCTCACCAATCAGAACCTCTGGAGGTGGCACCCAGGTGATTCTGGGACTTACCCAAGTTGAGAATCTCAGAAAAGCATCTCTACCATGTCCTATCAATTCTTCGTGTATTTCATGCTTTCCCTCTCCCTAGCCACGGAATGTGTTTTTCCCCACCTTTGAGCCCTTAGGGTGCCATGTCATTACTTCTCCAGTGGCACTGTTTTCACTCTGTCTTGGACCGCAGCAGTTTCTCTTCTGTCCTAACCCGTTTAGGTAAAGGGTAAATTCCTTGCAAGCAGGTCCCCCATACCTTACAGCATCACACACACTGGATGATCTGAATTTCGAGCAGGAACCTTATCTAAGGCATTGGTTTTTTATCATATTTCCATGATTCTGAAATGTCATTAGTTAGGATGCAATATTGACTTAATGGTTTTGTTTCAAGAGAAGAAAAGAACCACATTGAGAATGAAGAATGGCTATGTGTCAGAGACACTCAAAGTATAATGCAGTGTGACAAGTTTATTATCAGTTTGCTTTTTTCACAATAACCTACCCTGTGTGTCGAGATTATCTTATGTAAGATGACCTTCAAATCGTATGGACAGAAAGAAAGAAATATACTCCTAACACAGTCAACATATCTCAAATGAAGGCAGACAATGTAATTAATACTTCCAGCAGAAGGTATACCATAGCATGTGGTAATAATGGCTAATGATAGCTCTAATAGACCTTGTTCTGATATTATAGTCCAGAAACTGTTCTGTGCACTTCTGCCAGTCTTACAAAAGTCATTTTATAGATGAGGAAACTGAAACTCATGCATTTAATCAGGAAATGTGTGGAATTCACAGAATTATAGACTGTTAGAGTTAGAATTCCCTTTAAAGGATGTCTAGTGCATCCCCTTTGTGTTACGGGGAGTAAACTGGGGCCAAGTTCAGTGTGAATCAGTGGCATAGTCTAGACCAGAGCAGGGATGCTTCTTCACGCACACACACAAACACGTGCACACAGACACAGTTAATAACGGAATATATGAGTTGAGTTCTATTCTCCTATCCCTATATTTCCCATCCATATATTTCACCTCCTTGGCATGATTTTTTTCTGTTGTTGCTCTTTATTTTTCTAGATAAAGTAGTAAAAGGTAAGCTGAGACTTTGAATATGTCCCAAGGGAGCCAGGGCCCCTTCTGGCTGCATTGCACAGGTCAGTGCCACCTTGCTTGGCGGTGATGTGAGCAAAGACCCTTTAGGCTCCAATGTTCTGTGACTTCCTCTGAGCCCCTTGCCGGAAGGAGGTGGTAAGGCGCATGCTGGATGCCTCATTTTCCTCAGAACTCTAGGCTGTCTCAGCCCCAAACCAGAGTTTCCTGTCACCATCACTGAAGGGCGCCAAGAGCAACTGCGATGGAGGAGGAGCTCCCAGACTCCCACGGTCAGCAGAGCTGCCTGCAAACAGTACCTCTCTCTTTTCTGATGTCTATGGATAGTTACTCTAGTTAGTTGGACTCTGCTCTGGTTACAAATATTTTTTGAAAAAAAATAATGGCTTCTTTGAAAGAATAACAACAACAACACATTTTTTATATTATTTTATTGAGGTCATATCGGCTTATAACTGCATAAATTTCAGGTGTACTTTATTATATTTCAGCTTCTGTATAGACTGCATTGTGTTCACCACCAAAAGTCTAGTTGCCATCCGTCACCATACGTACGTGTCCCTTTACCCCTTTTGACCTTCCCCCACCCCTTTCCCTCTGGTAACCACCAATCTGTTCTCCTTATCTATGTGTTTGTTTATCTTCCACGTATGAGTGAAATCATACAGTATTTGTCTTTCTCTGTCTGATTTATTTCGCTTAACATAATACCCTCAAGGTTCATCCATGTTGTTGCAAATGGTGCTATTTTGTCTTTTTTTGTGACTGAGTAGTATTCCATTGTATATTTATATATACACACACACACACACACACACACACACCACATCTTCTTTATCCATTCATCCATTGATGGGCACTTGGGTTGCTTCCAAATCTTGGTTATTGTGAATAATGCTGTGATGAACATAGGGGTGCATATATCTTTTCAAATTAGTGTTTTCATGTTCTTTGGATAGATACCCAGAATTGGAATAGCTGGATCATATGGTATTTTTATTTTTAATTTTTTGAGAAATCTCCATATTACTAAAAAGACAAGATATCTCAAGTATTGGAGAGGATGTGGAGGATGTTAACTACACTGCTGATGGGAACACAAACAAAACATTCTTAATTAAACAGAAGGGAAGTTTATACTCCCCTGTTCACAAACAATTGATAATTTTCTGGTCTTTTTGGTCTATGTTTCTTCCCCTTTAGAATAAGCTACCTATGTAGATAAAGTCTGCCTCTGCTGATGTTTTGTTTCTTCCTGCCTTGAGTTTCACCTATCACATTTCAATAAGGCAAGAGCAAATGCTTCAATATTTGGCAAAAGGGGGAAAACTTTGAAGACAAGTTATGCTACATGTAATACATGGGTGAATATCACAAACACGATGTTGAGCAAAAGAAGCTGGACACAAATTCACTATTCACAGTAGCCAAAAGGTGGAAACAACCCAGACGTCCATCCACTGATGAATGGATAAACAAATGTGGTATATCCACACAACGGAATAGTATTCAGCCATCAAAAAAGAATGGAGTACTGACTTGTGCTACAACTTGGATGAACCTCAAAAACAATATGCAAAGTGAAAGAAGCCAGTCACAAAAGATCACATATTATATAATTTCATTTATAGGAAATGTCTAGAATAGGCAAATCTATAGAGACAGAAAGCATATTAGCATGGCAGGGATACAGATGAGACAAGTGTCTTTGGGGAGTGATGGAAATGTTCTAAAATTAGATTGTGGTGATGGTTTCACAACTTTGCAAGTTTACTAAAAAATCATTGAATTGTACACTTAAAATGGGAAAATTTTATGGTATGTAAATTATGCCTCAAAAGCTATTTTGACATCTCATGAACTAATCTGGATTTTTGAGGTCACATAGATCACCTTTACTTCAGAAGTGAAATAAACTACTGACCTGAAAGGGGGAAAAGAATCTAATTTTTGTAAAATCAAGTTTTTTTTAAGGATGATATGTAAGCATAAGTTAGAAGGACCTTTAATATTTCACTGGATAAACAGTCTACATTCATATCTGAGGAAAGGGAAAGAAGCATCTGGTTAGATCTCCTCTGTCCTCACCATGTCCAAGATTCTGCACAGAGCACATTGTGGAGAATGTGGGCACAAGATCACACTATTATTCCAGAAAGATTTATAACTCATTTTCTTGAATTTAACAAAAATTCATGAAATGCAAAATTATTAAAGTAAACTCTGTGTATACAAAGACAGAATACTAGGATTGTTTCAGAACATCTTACAAAAAGAATTGTAGTAGCTTCCGCATTTTCCTCAATTGTCCCCCTGCTTTCAGGCAGCAACTAGGGCAGCCCAAGCCCACTGCCTTGGGAAAGGAGGCCATAGGGGAACAGCAGAAGCCTGGAGATTCAGGTCTTAGCTTCACATTTCTTTCCTTTTTCCAGTTTTATTGAGATATAATTGACATATAACATTGTATAAGTTTAAGGTGTACAACATAATATTTGATATATGTATATATTGTGAAATGATTAACAAGTTTAGTTAACATTCATCACCTCACATAGGTATAAATTTTTTTTCTTGTGATGAGAACTTTTAAGATCTCTCTTAGCAACTTTCAAATGTACAATACTGTACTGTTAACTATAGTCACCATGCTGTACTTTATATCCCCAGAACTTATCTTATAACTGGAAGTTGGTACCTTTTGACCACCTTCATCCAATTCCCCACCCTTCACCCCCCTCAAATTTCCAAATAGACTCTTGAAACTCCCACCAGAGATGAGTAGAGTTTGGGGAGTCTCACAAAGTTTCTGTGGTAAACTATGGGTTTGGCAAGAATGCACAATGATGTAAGGGCCAATTGTCCTCCACCCGCTACACACTCCCCTGCAGGTTTGGGGCTAAATTAGAGGAAGCAGGATATGTCTCTGTGCGAGGATGAGCTTTCTATCTATTAATACTGTTTTAAGAAACAAGAGACTACTCATCAGGACTGTTAAAATAAGAGCTGCACGTTCAGTTGAGTCAGTGGGAACCCAACCTGGATGTCTATAAGAACCACATGGCAAGCTTGTAAAAAGTTCAGGCACCAGGGTTCCAATCCCAGAGATTCTAAGTGTGTAGGTATGGGGAGAGCATGGTCAGCTGTTTGCTGTTTTCTTTTGTCTTGTTTTGTGCTGTGATTGTGATATTCAACAAAGTTTGGGCCACTGGGGTTGAGGGAGTTGGGCCAGATCAGTGGTTCTCAAACAGGGGTGATTTTGTCCCCCAGGGAACACTTGACAATGTCTGGCATCCAGTAAAGAGCAGTCAGGGATGCTGCTCAACATCCTATAATGCACAGGACAGCCCCCACAACGAAGAATTACTGGGCCCAAAATGTTAATTGCTGAGGTTGGGGTAATCCTGGGTAGATAACCTTGATAAGGTCCTTTCTAATCCTGAGATTCTAGAATTCAAACAATTATCATGGCCACCTGTGTATATTATTTTTATGTGTAGACAACCCACCTTTGGGCTTGGGGGATGGAGAGGCTTGTGTTGTTCTAAATTATATATACTTTGCTCCATATACTACAAGTATATGCCCTCCATGCAAGGCTCCTGTCTATCTCTGGCCTTCACTTATGGCCCTCACTATGGCTAAGTTAAGTTATCATAGTAATAGGTTTTGCAAATGTTACCGGCACAGATTCACAGCTGGATAGGAACAGAGTATTAGATGTAAAGTACTCAAAACAGAGTTAAGATTTAAAAATTCCCACGAGGAATGAGTGAACTAGTGTATCCATTTGCTTGTGCTTATTTCATCAGCGCTGGTAAAATTTTCAGAGGGGTGAAGGGTACATTCTTGGGGTACTCCTTTCTCCCCACTTCCCTCATGCAACTAGGAGCTTCTTGTCCTTTCTCCTTTGACCCTGCAGCATAATCAGCACTCTGGAAGGGGCCTAAGAAATACATTCCCATTCAGGAACTGATGAAGCTTCCAGGACAGAAAGTGTTGTGCCCTGGTGGGGGAATGGAGAAGTGGCTTCTGACGTTTGTTGAATGGAGGCATCACGGGGAGGCTTTGCTCACACGCCACATTCAAGGTTGAAATCCTAGGCCTGCCTCACACTAGTTCTGGATCGTGAGAAAGTCACTTAAGCTCTCTGGCAGTCAGTATCCTCACTGCCAAGTTGAGGAGGATAACATCTAGACTGCAATATTGTGGTTAGGATGGATAATATCTGTGACGAGTCTGGTACGTGGTGAGCTCCAAGAGGGCAGAACTTGTGTCTGTTTATCTTCATTCACTGCTTACGTCAGCACTGGAACAATTCCTGACCTGTGGTAGGAGCCCAAGAAATATCTGTTGAGTGAATAAATGAAATGGTAGTGATTATTGCTGAATGTCTACTGTATGCCAAGCTGGCCTACAGTATTTCCTCCTCTCACAGGCAAGAAAGTGGGGCTGGAGGCGTGAGCCTGATTTCCTGGGATCACTAACCTTCCATTCTTTCGCACCATTCCAGGGCAAAGAAGGAGCCTTCATGGTACGAGATTCCAGGACTCCAGGAACATACACGGTGTCTGTTTTCACCAAGGCCGTCGTAAGGTATGGTGCTAACTCAGGTCAGCAGACTGGAGAGAGAGAGCCCTGAGGTAGACGAGGAAGGGGGCAAGCATAGCAACATCAGAGAGGGCAAGAGGTAGAGGGGTCACTAGAAATGGCATGTTTTCCCCGATCCTCCTGAGAAAACCAAGACTAAGGAGATTAAGGACGTAACTGAAGTCACTTAGCTGGAAAGTGACAGAGCTGGGGCCGAATGCCAGGTTCTCTTCCCAGTTAGCATCCCTGAGGGTGGAGCTCTAAAGAAATAAAATACCTGGCCCTGTATTTGCTGAGCTTATAATTTAATACATAGAATAAGAGAAAAGATACTTCCAACTGGAAGCGAGAAGATATGAATTCTAGTTCTGCCTCTGCTAATAAAGCTGCCTACCGTTTATTGGGTCCTTACGCTGTGCCAGAATTTCACGGACCATTTCCAATCCTAATAAGCCCTGAAGGCAGGTGTTACTATGCTCATTTCACATAGAGGAGACTGAGGCTCAAAGAGCTGGTGGCGCCTCCCTGACCAATGGAGCCCAAGTGGAGCCACATTCATGCTCCAGCCAGCATCCGCAAGACCCTGACTGCGTGTCTGCCCCTCTCCGGACCTCAGCTTCCTTCTCTGTAAAACGATGTCTAAGAGCCTCTCCAGTTCTCAAATTCTCTTGTAGTTAGACAATTAGTAGGAACTAAGCAGTTTGGCAATGACCAAAGTCCAGTAATAATTAAGAGAAGAGAGAAAAATAATAATTAAGATGTCCTCGGGGACTACTTGTTGGAGGACAGAGGACATGAGCAAGACTTGGAGTGAGAGCAGGGTTTAGGCAGGTGGCAGAGAGGAAGGGGGCTGTCAGGGGATGGGACAGAGCACGATGCACATCACCGAGGGGCCGCGCCTCTGCCATGGCGGGGGGACAGTGAGGAGAGTGACCTGCAACTCCATAAGGTATGATAGAGAAGGAATGAGAAATAAAGTCGGTGTTGGGGGTCCCCAAGAGCACCCCCAGTTTCGGCGAGTCACTAGGACTCAGCATATAGTCATACTCAAGGCTAAGCTTTATTACGCTGAAAGGATACAAAGCAAAATCAGCAAAGGAAAAAGCCACGTGGGGCAAAATCCAGAGGAAACCAAATGCAAGCTTTAAGAGTCCTCTCCCAGTGGAGTCACTCAGGACATGCTTAACTCCTCCAACAACCGGTTGTGACAATGGGTGAAGTCGTGTCCACCAGGGAAGCTCATGAGGGCCTCAGCACCCGAGGTTTTCACTGGGGGCTGGTCACGTAGGCACCCTCTGCCTGGCACATAGCAAAATTCCAGACTTGCAAAAGAAAAGCAGACGTTGAGCATAAGCCCTATCATTGATACAAACAATTTAGGCACAGGGGGCCACCCTTATCAGTTAGAGAATGGTGAGAGCCCTCCCCAAATCCAAGTTCTCGGACACCAGGCAAGGGCCAACCCTGCAAGCAGGCCTTTCTAAGGACTGCTATGTCAGGGCTGCTATGTTAACTCTTTGCTGCACAAAGTCAAATAAGTAGGAAAGGGCCCGAGATGCTTCCATAACATGTGCTACAGTTAATTAAATCCTTAGAGCAGGGAAGGCAAACGTGCAGCACATACTAGACGATTTCCCATTTTGTGGTTGTGGAAGAAACATCACCAATCCTGGTTATCAGAGGGGAAGCAGGGAGAGAGGAGGGCAAAACGGATGATTAGGCACATGTTTGTGGCAATGGATTATAATTAGTATTTTTATAGTGAACATGATGTGATCTATGCAGAAATAGAAGTATAATGATGTACACCTGAAATTTGTACAATGTTATAAACCAATGTTACTGCAATAAAAAAAGAAATTTAAAAAAAAAAGAAACATCACCAATCCATCACAGCACTGATTCTAACTGGGTCCAGATGCAGCCTTGGAGTCCTTCTTAACACAGCACCCAGCACCCAGCACCCAAGACTGACACATAAGTTGGAATGCATCTGCCATCCTTGTGAGAGGGTAAAAATCAAAGCTAATAGAAATCTGACACCAGTCAACATTTTTGTGTCTAAACATCACTTCTTAATAATCACTGCATTTATTATTTTCATTTGTTCAAGTGAGAACAACCCCTGTATCAAGCACTATCACATCAAAGAAACAAATGAGAACCCCAAGCGATATTACGTGGCTGAAAAGTATGTGTTTGACTCCATCCCTCTCCTCATCAATTATCACCAACACAACGGAGGAGGTGAGTGCTAACGACCGGGCCTGAGGGGGACCTTCGTGGGGGCCCTGGAGAAAAATGACAAACACCCAGCTGGGTTTCCTCATCTCAGACAAGCTGACCATGAAGAATAACTACGTATAGAAATAGAAAACGATGTCAAATATTTGATTATATTACATATTTTCCATTAGCAAATTCTGCTATTGAAATCATGAGATTTCACCCCCTGCCTACCTGTGTTTATGACTCTTCTCAAGGAGGATGTAACATCGTGATTGGGCTTTGGGATTTGTTTTCCAGAATAAAAGTAGCTTTTGCATTGGATTATATTTTTCCCTAGTGATTTAACTTGGACGGTTGCTACAGCAAAACTCTAATCTCCACCTTTCACTTTTTGATCAACCCAGGGCTGGTCACGAGACTCCGGTATCCAGTTTGCTCCTGGAGGCAGAAGGCCCCCGTCACAGCGGGGCTGAGATACGGTGAGCAGGGCAGTCAGGAATGCTATGCATTTGCACTAAAACTCATGTCCCTAAAGGTCTGGGGCAAATTTTGAATGGACCTTCCATGAGTCTAACTCTTCTCCAGATTTAAAAGGACCATTAAAACAGGTACACTGTATATCTGGAGAAGGTGTGCACAAATGAACATTTACAATGTGTGAGTAAGAGAAGTGTATATATGAGCACATTTATCTAGGCCAGATCGATGTCCATTGGTTTTAGGTAAGAGTTCTTCAATAAAGTGTTTATTGAGCACCTACTTTGTACAGAGCACTCTGCTAAACGTTATCAGAAAACAATGCCTTAGTGCTGTGTTCCCACCTATCTTCTAGAACTTCTGTACCATCTAATTCATTGGCTATGGGTCCATTGCAAGGACTGTAAGCTGGCAGCATCCAGAAGTGTTTATCCACATAGCACAGTGTTAAAATTTTTTAAATACCTTTAGGCAGGGCATGCATCTCCAAGGCCACAGGCCCACTACTTCTTCTTGTCCTATGGAACTGCTTCACCCACATGTAATTATCTGCCTGGAACCTGAAGACATTTGAGTTTGCATCCCCTGGTCCAAACTGTGGTGGTTGAGAAGGCTGGCGTAAATTTGTATCTCCTAGACTGGTGGTTCTCAAACTTCAGCGTGGATTAAAGTCATCTGGGATGCTTATTAAAAATGTTAATGCCTGGACCCTCCCCAACATGTACCAAACACAAAACCTGAAAGAGGGGTCCTGGAGTCTGCATTTTAAACAAGCGCCCTAGGTGATTTTGCATTGGTGATGAGAGGGCAGGACTTTGAGAAACACTGTTACAGGCTCTCCATCCCTAACCAGCACCATATCGGGCACACAGTAGGTACTCAGTACTGTTTTCTGTTGAGTCTCTGCCTAAAGAGGTAAAAATCAAGCTGTTTATGGTACTAGACCAAGTGTCAGGAAAGGAAAATGCCTCTTTAGCCTCCTTATGAAAATAAGGTTATTCTAATAACTGTAGAATCCTAATGTGCCCAAGCTGGATGGGATCTCAGAGATTGTCCTATGAACCCACTCATTTTGTCAGCATGAAGATTGAGACTCAGATCCTTTTTATTTATTTACTCAACATTTATTGAGAGCCTACCATGTGCCAGGCACTGTGCTGGCTTATTTCTCTATACCAGTCCTCTTGGAATCCACCTCCTTACCCCCCAGCCCCTGCTAAGGCCTAGCAGAGTGAGTGCTGTGTACATCATGGATACTCTTGATGGATGAATGAGTGAGTGAATGATCAGCTCCAATGAAATGTGCTCTATGTGGAAAATGACAATAAAAATTCTTCAGTCAGGTATCCAAAATGATTGGGACCTTACAAGAACCCTTTTATTTACTTCCTTTAATATCTTAATTAATGCCATCCTACTTCCTCTTTCCATGTAATCTCCCCTCACATACATTTTTATGGTTTTAAATGCATATCCTATGTTATTATTTGGAAAAATACAATAATTTTATCTGTCTATGGTTGTTCTAAGTCTTGGGCTTGTACCGTTTTCCCTCTTTGGGTGATATTAACAATAGGCTAACATTCTATGCAGGGCTATATAGTCTCCTGCTAGCCCTATCCTCATATCTACTGCTTGCCAACCCTGCAGATCCCTCTCTCTCTCTTCCAGGGAAATGGGTGATCGATCCCGCGGAGCTCACTTTTGTGCAGGAGATTGGCAGCGGGCAGTTTGGCCTGGTGCATCTTGGCTACTGGCTCAACAAGGACAAGGTGGCCATCAAAACCATTCAGGAAGGGGCTATGTCGGAAGAGGACTTCATAGAGGAGGCTGAAGTCATGATGTGAGTGGTCACAACAAGGATATGCAAAGATGCCTTGGGGAGGATGTTCTGTGCTGTGTTCTTTAAACACCACTCTGATGTCATGTGCCACCTCCCTGCTCAAATCGAGCAATGGCATGGAGAATAAAATCAAACTCCTCACCATGGCCTATAAGACTCATGGTCTGGCCCTGCCCACCCCCCAAACTCATCTCCTGCCCGTTTCTCCTCAGGTCCATGACATGCCAGCCACACTGGCCTCCATTTGTCCTCACACACACCAAGTCACTCCCTGCCACACTTCAGGTCTAGGTTCAAATCACACATTTTTGTTTTGGGGAGGGGGTACGTTTTTGGGAGGTTGAGTTTAGATCATCTCACCCCTTGCCTTTTTCTTCCAGGAAACTCTCTCACCCCAAACTGGTCCAGCTCTATGGGGTGTGCCTGGAGCAGGCCCCCATCTGCCTGGTGTTTGAGTTCATGGAACACGGCTGCCTGTCCGATTACCTGCGCAACCAGCGGGGGCTCTTTGCTGCAGAGACCCTGCTGGGCATGTGCCTGGACGTGTGTGAGGGCATGGCCTACCTGGAAAAGGCGTGCGTCATCCACAGAGACCTGGTAAGAGGGTGCGGGGCAAACACCTGCAGGTCCAGGAGGAAGGGGCATGTCCCACTGAGATGCAGAACTACCAAGACTGAGAACGCATTCATCAATAATAGATCACAGCCCATCTCCCTGCCCATCTCAACCTCTTCCTTCCTCCTCCCACTTCGGGATGTCCTAGTGGGAAAGTGCTTCATCAGGACTCAGATCTGGACTCTAATCCCAGCCCTTCCTCTGACTTTCACTTTCTGAGTTTCAGTTACATTCTTCCCAAATGAAGCTAGAGGCCTGTCCTTCTTAACCTCTCTGTGCCTCAGTTTCCTCCTGGTAAAATGAGGGAAACGGACAAATGCACTTTTTCTTGAAGTGTTATCCAGGGATCTTCCAGAATCACATTGGGGTGGTCCTAAAACCATCCTAGGATCTCTGGGGGTTGGGGCTCAGGAACATTCATTTTACAATGTCCCCCATGTGATTGTGGGCACATTAATATTTGAGATGCCCTGGGGTCTTTTATCACTAAGGGCTCTTCCAGTGCAACATTCTGTGATGTTAATTAGGGACCAGATACTCTGGCTGTTGAGGAATAGTTTCAAGAGGATTAGCAACCTCAAATCATTCTTATTTTAGTCAAATGGGCAACAGTTTCTTCGTATCATCCCTAATGTTGACATGTCCTATCACATCAGTTTGCATTCGAGCATGTCGTTCATTAGACAACACCATGGATTTCTCTTCTAATTAGGGTCCCAGGAATAAAGATAAAAGACCAAATTTACTCATGCTGATAAAGGACCTTACACATTCAGCTTTCCAGCTTCCATCAGGCACTAGTGAAGCTTAAATAGCATCAGTAAAGCTCTTCAATGACCTTGTACAACAGCACGTTGAAAAACGAAGGACGTGATTATAGGAGACTCCTTAATTTCTGATTATCCACCCACCCATTATGCCTTTCCCTTCTGTTTGCCTGTCTCCTCTCCAGGCTGCCCGAAATTGTTTAGTGGGAGAAAACCAAGTCATCAAGGTGTCCGACTTTGGGATGACAAGGTAATAGGGGGATGTCATGCCAGCAAAATCTCAGGAATGGGACTCAGGCCCCCAGAATGTTCTGACATTCTCCCTCCACTCTCTTCCCAGGTTCGTCCTTGATGATCAATACACCAGTTCCACAGGCACCAAATTCCCGGTGAAGTGGGCGTCCCCAGAAGTCTTCTCTTTCAGTCGCTATAGCAGCAAGTCGGATGTGTGGTCATTCGGTGAGTGTCATTCTAGTGCCACACCCACATGATCTGGGACTGCAGGCCAGCTGTTTTATTTGTCGAATTCAGGCAACCCTACTTGCCTTGAATACTGGATGACGAGGGTGTCCCACCAAGAGTCCATGTGTAAGAACAGCTCTGAAAAGTATGAAGGGGCCTCATTATTGTATTTGTTCTTGGAGATCTCTGAAATGGGCGGTAAAAATAAAAGTGGAAACAGGATTCTGGTGACAGCTGCTGTGAGATCAAAAGTTGGAGGAGTCAGAAGATTAGAATATGAGTTCCTTGAGGAAAGGGACCATGTTTTTTCCAACATGATATTCCCACATTTAATCCTCAATAAATATTTTACTCATTCATTCAACAACAGTTTATTGAGCATCTACTACATGCCAGGGGCTAATCTAGGTGCTTACAATGCAGTGGTGCATAGGATAGAAAAGACTCCTATTCTCCTGGAGCTAAATTTTAGGGGGGAGGAGAGACAGATAACAATCATGTCAACAAGCTTACAGATATGTGTATAAGATCAAGTCAGGTAGTGATAAGTAAGTGCCATGAATAAAACAAAACAGCAATAGGATATAGAGTGACTAGGGTGGAAGGGGGGTCTATTTTAAACAGCATGATCTGGGAAGGCCTCTCTGAGGAGGTGACTGTTGAGCAGAGACTTGAATGATAAGAGGGAGATGTCCCCATTCAAAGTTCAGGGGAACGGTATCCCTGACAGAGGAATCAGCAAGTGCAAAAGCTTGATGTGTCCAAAGAAAAGAGGGGTACTGACTTAGTGGGAGAACAGTAGGCAGTGAAGTTAGCAGGCTGTGATAAAGAATTGGAATTTCTAATGAGTGCAAATGGGCGTAAATGAAATACAGAATGAATTTTGCTGGTGTGGCAGCAAGTACTAAATATTCTTGCTGGATTCATCATGTCATCCTAAGCCATGGTTTGTGCATACTAAAGCATGCACAAAAATATACCGAACAACCTCTTTGATTTGGGTTACAAGAAGGATTATACTTTGGACAGGAATGGGTTGGAGTTTGATTTTGCCATTCTATATGAGGGGAAGGCTTGCCAAGTATATTGCTAGTAGTAGAAACCAGGGAGAAGTTGACTAATTAAATCTCTTAGGAGAAGAACTAGTTTTAAAGTCTTCTCCAGCATTTTAGAATGTCCATTTCCAGTAATCAAGTGATTTGTTAATTGAGTCCTTCTGAACTGTTCCTTAAAACAGCTCCCCTATTCAACAGGCCTAGCTATGACTTTGTTAGCCAAGTTTAAGTTACGGAATGAACTTGGAAGAAATAAATCCGCACTGAAGCATTCTCAGAAGATTCTCCTTTCCCTGGTACATATAACCAGGAAGGGTAGGGCTGACATACAGTCCTAGGGGTGACGCAGCTGGGAACACGGCACCAAGCCAGGGTCCCAGGAAGAGATGTTTGCAGTCATGGCCGCCTTGACACCTTCACCTGCTGACTCTGAATGCAGTTTATTCTGCCACAGGTTGTCAACCTGGGAACCTTCTGCAGCATCTTACAATTAGGGGGTTGGGCTAAAGTCCATCCCTGCCTAGGACGTGGCATTTGAAGAATCCAGAGATGAGACTGACTGAGGGAAGCATAATAGAAAGGGTTCCATGAAGAAAGGGCAAGGAATCTGGGGTCACGAGCTGGGGAAATAGAAAGCCGGATGGACTGAGAGCTCAGTGCCTGCCTCAAGGCCACTGGAAATGAGCAAGCATTTTAAGGTTTTCGCCCTAATTAGCTGAGTTACTTCAAGCAAGTCAAGTAACCTCTAGGGCTTACTCAGTTTCTCATCAATGCATTACAAGGTTTGTATTAAAGCAATTGTTTTCAAACCAGGTTTGAGCAGAAATTCTGAGCTGGTGGTCAGGGCTGGGGCCCAGTATCTGCCGTTTGAACAAATGTCTGAGGTGATTTTTACTCAGACGTTTAGGGATCATCCTTTTGGAATCTCTGCCCTAAGGTTTTCCAGAATATGCTTTGAAAACCACTGGGTTAGGTGGTCTGCAAACTCTCTTCCCACTCTGATATTCTATAAATATATTAGCACAAAATAAAGCCAGGGATGACATTTATTTCTATGAGGCAGAAGATGAAAAGAGACTAAATCATGGATCAAAAATGGACAACCTGAAGATGTGTTTTGCTTGGTCTAAACAGTATTTTTAAAAATCAAACTGAGAGCCAGCCCTGGTGGCCTAGCAGTTAAAGTTTGGCATGCTCTGCTTCAATGGCCCAGGTTCAGTTCCTGGGTGTGGAACCACACCACTGGTCTGTCAGTAGCCATGTGGCAGTGGCAGCTCACATAGAAGAACTTACAACTATACACAACTACATACTGGGGCTTTGCAGGGGAAAAAAAGGAAGAAAAAAGGAGGAAGATTGGCAACAGATATCAGCTTAGGGCAAACTTCCCCTACAAAAAAAATCAAATTGAGTTTATATTTTAAAACTCTCAATTTATGACTTCTTTTTAAAAATCAGAAAATGTGGCAATCCTGAGCCATTTCCATGTGCCATACATTGGCTGGAGCCAAATCACAGCTGACCCCTCAAAACAGAACTTTTGACCTCCAGTTTTCCACAGTCCTCACTCGTCCCTCTTATGGCACACCTCATCCACTCCATTCATTTACATCGTGTGTAGACATTAGAGTTCACGTCCCGTGCAACTTTTCATAGCGGTGTTTGAGTTAGATGTAACAAAGGGCTGAGCTTGAAAGTTCTTTACCACTAGGAAGGTTGGGAAATCTCAGTTCTTTAGAAATGGGACAGGCCTAATAAGCCTCAGGTGGCTTGATATTGTACTTCCTAGAGGTAGGATCTTGAGTCCTAATGCCAAGGAGTCTGTGATTTCTAGACATAAGTTGGTTTGTTTGCTATTTTTGAACTGTGTCATTAGCTGTGCTGCACTCACCATTTCCCACAGGTGTGCTGGTGTGGGAAGTCTTCAGCGAAGGCAAAATCCCATATGAAAACAGAAGCAACTCAGAGGTGGTAGAAGACATCACTACGGGATTTCGTTTATACAAACCCCGACTAGCGTCCTCACATATCTACCAGATCATGAATCATTGCTGGAAAGAGGTCAGTATAGGAAGTGGTTTCCCCCTGCATTATAAACTATGACTTCAGGGTCTGCCCCCTTTCCTAGAGAAGGGAACTCTCTTAGAGGATGAGGCAGCAGGGATGACTAAAATAGATTAGCAGGAAAGTGATTTTGAGCATCTATTAACCAGAGAGGTTCCCCAACCCTAAAAGAGCTGGCAGGGACCTTAAATATTATTTCATTTGTGACATAATGTCACAAACCATAAACATACTGTCAGAAAGGAAGAGAGGGTGAGGTCTATCTATGTCAATATGTCAATTTTCTGAGGAAAAAACACATCTGTATCATCACAAAACCATTAAATGTACATGAAGTTCACTTGTACTGTGAAAATATGAAAATGACTTAATTAAAGTTCATTTTACTCATTCAACAATTCACAGTGGGGAGCCAATGACTTGGTACCCCCCAGACGTCTCAGTTATCCCGTGTTTGGGTTATAGGTTGTGCCTCGAGTCACATCGGCGTGAGTCTTAGGTGTCCTTTGGTGAGTCAGAACATTGTAAATTTTAATCAAAGTTGAAAGTTGCTGAAATAAAGAATTAATATGAATTCAGATCATTGAAGGGTAACATGGTGGCATAGAAAAAGTATAGGATACTTGGGTTTTATCTCAACTTTACCTTTTCTTAGTCATTAACCTTGCACAATTCTCTGAACCTCTCTTCTCTTACTAGTAAGAGAACTAAATAATGCTTGATCTGTAAGTTCATAGATCTTTTATAATCAGAAACAACAAACAATAAAGACGTAAACAAGGGCACAAAACCAATCCACTTCACAGCGATTAAATACAATAGTAGTAATAATGATATTATTATTGTTCTATAATAATGATATATTATTATTATTATATATGATATTTAGCACTTTTTTAACTGTCTTTTTTTGATTTTTTGAATTAATAGACTTTATTGTTTAGAAGTTTTAGATTTACAGAAAAATTGAGGAAATAGTACAGAGAATTCCCATACACCTTCCTCCCCTATTAATAACATTTTGCATTAGTGTGGTATATTTATTAGAATTAATCAACCACTGTTGATACATTGTTATTAACTAAAGTCTATAGTTAACGTTAGGGTTCACTCCTTGTGATGTATAGTTCTATGAGTTTTGACAAATGTCTAATATCATGTATCTACCATTATTGTGTCATACAGAATGGTTTCACTGCCCTAAAATCCACCATGCTTCACCTATTTATCCCTTCCCCCTTCTCTCCAAACCCCTAGGAACTATTGATCTTTTTATTGTCCAAGTTTTGCCTTTTCCAGAATGGCATGTGGTTGAAATCATATAGTGTGTAGCCTTTTCAGACTGGCTCCTTTCTCTTAGCACTATGCATTTAAGATTCCTCCATGTCTTTTCATGGCTTGATAGCTCATTTCTTCTTATCACTGAATAATATTCCATTGTATGGATATACCACAGTTTGTTTATCCATTCACCTACTGAAGGACATCTTGATTGCTTCCAGTTTTCGGCAATTATGAATAAAGCTGCTATAAACATTTGCATGCAGATTGTTATATGAATGTAAATTTTCAGCTAAATTGGGTAAATGCCTAGGAGTGCGATTGCTGGACTATATGATAACACTATGTTAGCTTTGTAAGAAACTGCCAGACTGTCTTCCAAAATGGCTGCATCATTTTGCATTCCCACCAGCAATGAAAGTTCCTGTTGTGCCACGTCCTCACCAGCATTCAGTGTTGTCAGTGTTTTGGATTTTAGCCATTCTAATAGATGTGTAGTAGTATCTCATTGCTGTTTTAATTTGCATTTCCCTAATGACATATAATGTTGAGCACCTTTTCATATGTTTATTTGCTGTTTGTATATCTTCTTTAATGAGGTGACTGTTCACATCTTTGGCCCATTTTTTTAAATTTTTTTTTTTGAGGAAGATTAGCTGTGCACTAACATCTGTTGCCAATCTTCCTCTTTTTCTTTTTTCTCCCCAAAGCCCCACTACATAGTTGTGTATCATAGTTGTAGAGTTGTAGCTCTTCCATATGGGACACCACCTCAGCATGGCTTGATGAGTGGTGAGTAGGTCCGTGCCCAGGATCCGAACCAGCAAACCCTGGGCCACCAAAGCAGAGCATGCAAACTTAACAGCTACGCCACCGGGTTTGGCTCACTTTTTTCACTGGGTTATTTGTTGTCTTGCTGTTGAGTTTTAAGAGGTCTTTGTATATTTTGGACAAAAGTCCTTTATCAGATATGTGTTTTGAAATTATTTTCTCCCAGCCTATTTGTCTTTTCATTTTCTTAACAGTGTCTTTGCAGAGCATAAGTTTTTAATTTTAACAAAGTCCAATATCAAGTTTTTCTTTCATAAATTGTGCTTTCAGTGTTGTATCTAAAAATTCATTGCCAAACCCAAGGTCATCCAGATTTTTTCCTTGTGTTATCTCCTAGAAGTCTTATAGTTTGCATTTTACATTTAGGTCTATGATCCTTTTTTTTTTTTTTTTTGCTGAGGAAGATTCACCCTGAGCTAACATCTACTGCCAACCTTCCTCTTTTTGTGTGTGAGCTACCACCACAGCAAGGCCATTGACAGATGAGTGGTGTAGATCCACACCCAGGAACCGGACCCAGGCCAAACTTAACCACTAGGCCACTGGCACTGCCCCATATGATCCATTTTGAGTCAATTTTTGTGAAGGATTTAAGGTCTGTGTCTAGAGTCATTGTTTTGCCTATGGATGTCCAATTCTTTCAGCACCATTTGTTGAAAAGACTACGCTGTCTTTATTGAATTTGCTCCCTTATCAAAGATCAGTTGACTGTATTTATATGGGTCTATTTCTGGGCTCTATTCTGTTCCATTGATCTGTCTATTCTTTCACCAGTACCACACTATCTTGATTACTGTAGCTTTATAGCAAGTAATGAAGTCAGGTAGTATCAATTCTCTGACTTGTTCTTCAGTATTGTGTTGGCTATTCTGAGTCTTTTGCCTTTCCATATAAACTATAGAGTCAGTATGTTAATGTCTCCAATATAACTTGCTGGGATTTTTATTGTGATTGTGTTGAATCTATAGATCAAGTTGGGAATAATTGACAACTTAACAATATGGAGTCTTTCTATCCATGAACATGGAATATTTCTCCATTTATTCAGATCTTCTTTGATTTCTTTCATTAGAATTTTATATTTTTCCTAATATAGATCTTGTACATAGTTTGTTGGGTTTATACCTAAATATTTTCCTTTGTTGGTGTTATATAGTACTTACTTTATGATGCCTTTTTACACATGATTTTATTTAATTCTCACAACAATCTTATGATGTAGATACTGTTATTATCCCCATTTTACAGATGACAAACTGAGGCTCAGAAAGGTTAAGCAACCTGCTCAAGGTCACATAGCTAATGAGTGGTAAAGCCGAGATTCAAAAGCAGGCCATAAGATTCCAGAAAAGCTACTGCTAACAACTAGACATAATGGTCTCAAATACAATGGTCTCAAATATGGAAGCATATTTAAAAATGATCAGAGGGTATTGCTATTAAATTCTGGTTTGCTTCGGATTTAGCCATGACGTACAAGTACAAGGAACTCACAGAGTTCTTTTCTTCCCTCTATAGAAACCAGAAGACCGGCCGCCCTTCTCCAGACTCCTGAGTCAACTGTCTGAAATCGCAGAATCCGGACTTTAGCAGAGACTCGGCGCCAGGCCACCGGCTGCAGATCCTGAATGGGGGAGGGACGTCCTCCCTCCACAGAGCATTAATAGCTGCCACCAGCCCAGGACTCCCCAGAGGCAGCTGGCCTGTCGCCCCAGTCCCTGAGCTGCCACAGAGGCAGCACCCTGACAGAGGGTGGCGCCTGGCCACAGGCAGAAGGCTCAGCCACTGAACTGGGAGTGGGGCCAGACCAGCAGCGACGTCTCGACCCTCCCTCCAGCCTCTTATCTCGTGTAGTGCACAAACCTCAATCTGACAGCTTTCAGGCAACACTTCTTGCACTTCTTCTTAGTGAAAGGGAGAGACAGGGGTTTGACCCCAGATTACTATTTTTATTATTATTTTAAACATGGATCTAAAGTTTGTGGTCCAAGGACTTTTTACGTAGCCTGACAATACAGAATCCCAGGATGTGGGGCAAGAGGAACAAGGAGCATGACTCTTTTTCTCAGAGAACTGGTGAGCTAATTAAGGTCGCCAAGAGTGAGCTCTGCCGCTGAGATGCTGTCAGCCACAGCTTCCTGCCGTGGAGGATGATGGAACAGCTGCTCACCCCAGAGGCCAGATATTCTGAGAAGCAGCTGTATGAGGTTTTGCTCATAGAGTACACTGCCACGTCTCTGCTTGAAGGGAGCATGATGAACTGGGGTGAACAATTCCAATCCCACAGTAGGAGCTTTGGGTGTGTAGTGTCTGGGCAGGAAGAGAGCATCTGGTGGTGGGGAACCAACTGGTACAAAGAAAGTCCTTACACTGTTGTCACTCTGATGCTCACCATTAGTACCAAGCCAGGCAGGTGGCTATGCCTCCCCTTCTGCACAGAATGTTTCTGCAGGCATCCTCGGAGGAATGATTACTTCTCAACTGACCAACTGAGGACTCCATCACCCTTTTTTCAGGCCTCCAGGAATCAACCCCCTCTCTGCACTATTCTACCCTCATCAGCTGAGGGCAGCAATATGTTGGGCAGTGTGGCCTTAAAGAGAAATGGAAGCTTTTTAAGCCCTAGACTTCTGCAACTTTAAAGTTGAGACTTTCAAGGCTCCTGAAATTCTAGGAGAGGAGCAAGGGGTCTGTTCCTGCTCAAACCATCTGGATGGAAACTGAGTCAGGCACTGAGTGGCATGCTTCTAAGATGCACAAGGAAGCCTGCTGTTGACTGAGCACTTAAATATGCAGAGTGAATATGTATTCAGCTACAAGCCTTACCTGCAGAATTTCAGTTCACCCTGAGTTCACATCAACCCCATGAGATAGTATTATTAGTCCCATTTTACAGATGATGGAACTGAGGCTTTAAAAAGCCCAGACACCTGCCTGAAGTGACAGAGCTAGGAAGTATAGAGCCAGGATTCTAGCTCACATCTGTCTGACTCAAATGCAGTTTTTAAATTCCTACTCAACACTGCCTCCTACTGGGGATGAAAGGGATTGCAGAGGAGATAAATACAGCGGTGGGGAGAGACAGAAAGCCAACAAAGACTTCGACATAGCACCACCAGCAAGTCATGTTGCTCCTGCATAGACAGCTGTGGTTGGTGGTGTGACCCTCCACCTTGGAAAAGGATCTTCTTTTTCTTCATCTGTATTCTCACCTTGGTCAGAGTTAATGACTGGAGTTACTCAGTTAATTAAGCCTTTGATTCACCCAACCCACCGGAGCCATGTTGCATGAAGCCGTTTATAGGTGAGCTTCAAAGCAGCTTTAGAAGATTCTTCTGCAGAATATAAATGCTTCCTTTAATTATCATTCCAACTTTGAGCTGGCTGCAATCTTCTTGAACACTTTGTGGGGAAGGGTATTCCCTGATGTAAGAGAGACTGAATTTTCCCACAGTATCAGATAAAACTTTGAGAGGAATTACCAGAGGGTGTTGCAATTGGCTCTTTCTAAATCATGTAACATTTTGACCAGCTGGAGATTCAGATGTATAACTTTTAACTATGATTATTGTGAAACTGAGAGCCCCAAGGTAAAACTCTATCATTCAGAATGTGCCCTTACTCAACTTCTCCAAAGTCATCCTTGTTTACCTTTTGGCATTTTGTACATTCTCATTTGGAACCTTAATTAGAGAAAATTTCTGGAACATCCAGCCTGGAAGGAAAACATTGGAATTGACTGATTTCTCTGGTCTGGTTTAGAAAATCCCCGTTACATGGTATTATCTTGTTCAAGCTCAGATTTATGGGGGCCATAACTGAACACGTGTGGATAATTAATCTCCCAGTGTCCTATCCTGAAAAATGGGCTTCCTGCCTGTTTTTCTTCCTCTCACATTTTGAAAATGGTGCCATGTGGTCACAGGGAATTCCCTTATACAAAGTTTTGGTTCTAGTTGCATTTGATAGATTTTGCATTTTGTACCTTTTGAGACTATGTATTTATATTTGGATGGGTTGAATATTTATTAGTGTACAGTCATTGCTAGTGTTCACAATAAAAATGTTACAAATATCTTTTACCCTTTGTAAAGCACGCAAAGTTAACGGTTGGGTCTAGCAAATAAAGCTGTATGTTTTAATAAAAATGCTGTATATGGCCTGGGTTCCATATTTATCCAAATGTCAAACAACCAAAAATTTTCCTTAAGTAAAAATGGTTACATGGTTTCATGTTCCACAGACAAGTAAAGACTATATATCCTTCAACAACATTTGTTCAAGTAAATATCAGATGCTTCTCACTTACCTATGACATGCTGTGCTGAGCGCTACGGAAACAAAGATGAAAAAGGCACAGTCTTTACTTTCCAAAAACTCCAGGTACGGTTGGGAAGGCAGACATATAAACAAGTAATATTATAATACAGCAATTAGAGCAACAACAGAAATATGGTCAAAGAAGAGAAGGGCTCAGAAAAAGTGATGGAATCTGTCAGGGGAAGGGTGACATCGGGGGAAACTTCCTAGAACCTTGCTACTTGAAGTGTGGTCCCTGGTCCAGCAATAGGAGCATGACCAGCTTGTGAGAGATGCGAAGTCTCTGACTTCACCCTGAGACCCACTGAACGAGAATCTGCATTTGAACAAGATCCACAGGTGATCATATGTATATTAAAGTTTGAGAAACACTGTCATAGAGAACATATTGTCTGACTCAGTTTTGAAGATGAATTATGTTTTGGGGGGTTTTTGCCAAGCAAGTGGGCAGAAATAAGAGAAATACTTTCTAGGTAGAGCGGTAGAGGAAAGAGAATATATTGGGAAGCTAGTATCAGTTTGCCATTGCTGGAGCATAAGGGTGTGTGGTCTCGGCAAGAGTGAGGATGATAGAAGGGGTAGGCAAATTGAAACTGAGGCTATAAATCTAGGCAAGGACCCTATTTTAAAAGACAAAAAAAGTTTGAACTCTAGCTTTGGATAGAAAAGGTGTCACTGAGCAAGGAGAGAAAGTCAAATTTGCATTTAAAAATATATTCTGGCAGCAGCGTGGCGAGTGGATTTGAGTGAGGCAAAGCTGGTGGAAAAGAAACCAATTTGGAGATGATTTTTGCCTTGCTCCTGGTACCAGATTATTGTTCATACTCATTCACTGTCATCTGCTGTGTGGGTGACGTGGAGATTATAACTCGGAGTTCTTTAGTCACAGTTGGACAGCAATGAATAGCTTCCCTCTTAAAATCCTGGTGAAAAAGGATTATTATAGTTTCGGTGTGTTGAGCTCTCCCTGTACCTTTCAGTTTACCAGTGCCCACGTCCCCAGCAGGAGCCTGTTCATGCACCAGAGGACCACGAGGTATGGGTAAGAAAGCCTGTGGCTTCCACATAGTCCTTTGTGGGACTCATCTCTGGGCTTGACTCCCACTGACAAACGATCCAGATAGGAAACTGCTAAAGTGGATTGGATGAACAGCTCTGCTTCTCAGAGGATTTGTCCTGCAGACCCTACTCTCCTTGGAATCTGCCAACACATAAGTCCACCACTCTGAGCAAGAGACAGCACATACCCCATTCAGCAAGATCGGCAGTGTGTCTGTGTGTCAGCACATGCAGAGGGAGCTGCGGATTTCCTGGTGAGAGCAGCTCGGGAAGGCAATCTGATCAGGAAGAGAGGGATGGAGGTGAAGCCGCCGTCACAGAAGGCACATGTTCTTACTTAGAATTTATATTCATTTGTCGTGGCTTTGAGGGAGGTGCTGGTTAATTTGCTGCACTAGAGCCCACTCCCCAAAGCCACCCCTTGGTGGCAGCACTGTGTGTGTGTTTGCGTGCACGTGTCTATTTGTGTGTATGCGTGTGTGTGTATCTGTGTGTATGAGTGTGTCTTCAATGACTTTGAGATTCTCCCCAAGGCATGATGTGTAGTTCGCTTGTGGGACAACAGAATCATAGAAATACTGTTAGAAGGCATTTCAGAGGTGATTATTTATTTTATAAATAGTTACCATTCACCTGCTATTGCTTGACACTGTGTTAGGTGCATAGATGGATAAGATATTTTACCAGTTAGGGACCAAACACTTCACACTCGAATCAGGATAATTCAGGGAGGGCTTATTCACCAAAGGCCTATTTCAAACAGTGTGGGTCAGCTTCAGGAGAACCACAGGAAGTGGTACAGAGGAAAATAACAGCCGAGGAGCAGTTACCACCCGCAGTCCCAAAAAGACAAGGCAGGGGAGTGGTCATTTAAATGTGGAAGCAGAGAGTCACCTGGAGAAGGTTGCCCTGAGAAGAGAGGACCTGTAGGGACAGAGAGAGGAAGCCCAAGGCAGCATCACAGGGAGGAAGCCAGAGGAATAAATACACTGACCCCACTCTCCTCCCTTCCCCCCATCAACTACTGGGACTTCTTGTTGGCCAAACCCAACCAGAAGCCAGAGGACAAGGAAACCATAGTAGGGTAGTCCACAGAGGTCAGTCTCCAGGGGCAGAGAGCAGGGTGAGAAGAGTAGAGTGGATCTGGAGGAGCAAAGAGAAGATATTTAGCACAGACACCAACCCTTCCTGTAAGACGCTCTCAAGCTGGTAAAAAAATCCAACACATAGACAAATGCAGCTGATCCTCATTATTTGCAGATTCTATACCTGTAAATTTGTCTACTCACTAAAATGTATTTGTAACCCCCAAATCAATACTTTCAGCCCTTTCCCAGTCATTCATGATATGCTCGTGCCCAGAGCAGTGAAAAATTTGAATCACCCCACACGCACATTCCCAGCTGAGGTCAAACAGGGCGATGCTCTGCCTTCTAGTTTCAGCTCTCGTACTGTAAACAAGTGTCCTTTTCATGGTGTATTTAGTGCCACATCTTCTGCACTTGTGTACTTTTCATTGGTCATTTCGCTGTTTAAAATAGCCCTCAAGCACTGTGCTGAAGTGCTGTCTAGTGTTCCTAAGCGCAAGAAGGCTGTGAGGTGCCTTACAAGGAAAATATGTGTGTTAGATAAGTTTCATTCAGGCATGAGTTATAGTGCAGTTGACTGGGAGTTCAATGTTAATGAGTCAACAGTATATATTAAATAAGGTGTCTTTGAACAAAAATGTGCATAAAACAAAATTATGCACTGATTGGTTGATGAAAATGTTGTGACCAGAGGCCCACAGGAGCCTAACCCTGCATTTCCCGTAGGAGCTAGTGGTTCGGTATTCACTAACAGCATTCATGGCGACTCTATAAAACATAACCACTGAATAATGAGAATCAACTGTGATTGCAAAAGAACGTTGTAGGTTAGCTGATGGAACAGTGGTCACAATACAGTGAGAGCACAGAGAAGGAAGTGAAAACACCTAAGGGATCAGGGAGGGCTTCACAGAGGAAGTGATGTTGGAGCTGTGTCTTGAAGGGTAAATGGGAGTCCCCAAGGAGGAGAGGGTCTGGAAAGACGTTTCAGGCAGAGAAACCAGCATGCATAAAAACGCATCTTATTCCACCTTCTTCTCTTGCATTTTTTTTTTTATATTAGGACTGGGGACCTTGAGGCCCAAAGCCAGCAGGTGCTGGTCATAGTCACAGGGGAATCAGTTGAAGGATCCGATTCGATTCTGATTCCTCACCCTCTAGGGTCAGCTCCACCCAACCCCTCTATACCCAACTAGAGCTACTAAGGAATTTCTGGTCCCTTTTCATTTTCTCAGACTGATTGTGAGTACAAGTGTCTATAAGCTGAGACAAGCTATACATTCATTTGCTTTTCTGTTTTGTATCTCTCAAAGCACCTTCCCATCCACGATGATGTTTGATCTCTACAGCAGCTTTGGGATGGAAGTAGGGGTGGGAGGTCTCACTTGACAAAAAAGGGAAGTGGTGCACAGAGAGCATGCCTGAGGTTATAGAGCTACGTAACACAAATGAGATTAGAACTCAGATCTTATTCCAAGTCTCACACATTCTTCCTAGAGATCACGCCAAAATTTGAGCCACGTTAGTAATAATGATAAAAGTTTCCATTTTTGCACATTTACAATGTTCCAGACTCTTAGTGTGTTACATTTATTATTTCATTTAATCTTCCCAGGAACCCAAGGGATAGGCACAATTATGATCATCTTACTTTTACAGATGAGGAGTACAGGGGTCAGTAAATTAGAGAAATCATTCATGGTCCCACAGTTAGTAGTGGTAGAATGGGGGCTTGGAGCCAGACCTACTTGTTCCCAAATTCCATGCTCCCAGCCACTCCATGGAGCTCGTTAGAGGCCCACTTATGCCAGCCTCTGAGAATACAGCAGCACCCACCCCATTGTACCTCGGCTACGTTGTCGATTCCCAATCCAGTTCAGAATATGCTCAGACCCTCCTTATCAGTTCTTATCCAGAATTATTGTAAATAGTATTTGTTTAAATAAAGGTGAAATGTTCCTTGCTATCAAGGTATGTGTAAAAGACCTGACCTTCAAGGGAGCCGGTTTTCCAGAAGTCATGGGAAATTAGCAAAGTGAGGGAAAGACAGCAGAGAAGGGAAGGAATGTGTTTCCGAATGGCCCAGGATGGATCTGAAATGTTTCAACTGCAAAAAGTCCTCAATGTTTTATCTATAAAATAACAGGGCTACTTCTTAGGATTTTGTGAGGATGAAATGAGTCCATCCATAAAAAGTGCTTAGCATAGAGGCTGGCCCCAAATAAACATCCAATAAATGTTAGATTAGAAATATATGCTTTAACAAATTAGTTCAGATTCAAAGAAGGAAATAAGCCTTCTTATGGAAGAAGGCTGGGTCCAGCCACCTTGGGCAACCCTTCCTCTTTCTGGGCCTTAGTTGTTTCATCTATAAAATGAGGCAATTTTGAGTAAGTGGTCAGGTTTTATCTACTGGACAATAAATTGTGTAACTGACCATCAAGTTTCGTTTTTCCTGCTAACTACGCAAATGTTAACTACATGAACCAAATGTGTGAGCCTATTGTAGCAAGCCCACAGCACAGAACGATTTTTTAAATTTTTCTCTCCATCTCATATCCTTTTCCTTCTTTCTTTTAAAAGTTTATTTCTGATTCAAAAATTTTTTAATGTAATATATCCATGTAACTTTCATTAAATATGCTTTTAGAATAATGTGGCGCATTAATGAATGCGTGGATTTGGTTTGGGAGGGGGAAAATGAGGCTATATACAATTTTGGTTAAAAGCATAAATTTTGGTTTCACTTGGGCAAGTTATTGAGCCTGCCTTAGTTTTGTCAATTATACAATGGGGCTAACAATTATATTTTCCTCATAGGATAATTGTGAATGTTAAATGAGATAATGCACTTGGTAAATGTTAGCCATGGTTATTAATATTAGTATTTGTGTTTTCTCTCTCCAGAACCAATTCTTATGCCCATTCTAGATACTCCACTGTTGGTTTCTATTGAAGCAGAATTCGCTGATGGATTCTAAATAGAGACCTAGATGTCCTAAGCGACTTGAGGCTTTTCTAAAAAGAAGGCAATATTGCCACACATGGAACCACATTGCACAGGCCGCAGCTTTGCAAGTGGCAAAGCAATTCTCTCCTGGTAGCTGCAATCCTCTCATTGGTGCAGCCTGGGATTGGACGTGAAGGAAATCTGAAGGCAGTAGACAGACAGCTACAAATTTCACTGGCAACATGCAAGCGAAGATTTCACTTTTGCTTATTCATTCAACCCATTTTTACTGAACTCCTATTTTGTACTAGTCTCTGAGGATGCAACCGGGAGCAAGACAGACACATCCCTGCTTTCTTAGATTTTATGCTCTCCTGGTAGGCAGGCAAGTATATCACCAATTACAACACAGCATAACAAGTGGTATGATGGAGGAAGCCCAGGGGCTAGGGGAGCACAGGCAACTAACACTAACCTAACCCAGAGGTGGAGGGGTCGTGGAGGAAGAGACGTCTAAGTGGATACCAGAAGGAGGAATGGAAGTCAGGCAGCAAACTGGGGGAAAGTTTGGAAGGGGAGGGAAAGGAGGACAGATACATTCCAAACAAAATGCCCAGCTTGTGCAAAGGCCAAACGCAAGAGAGAACACAGCAAGTTTGGGGAACTAAAGATTCCTTTTAGCTGAAGCATAGAGAGCTTGTTCACTGCAGAAGAGACGGGAGAGGTGGACGCCAGATCCTGAGACCCTGCAGGCCAGGGTCAGGAGCCCAGACTCCACCCTGAGAGCTGTGGGGAGCTAGGAAGTGCTTTCAGCATGGCAGGGGCACGTCTTTTGTTTTAATTCAGGTGATTTTCCACACGCAGAGGGACCTTGGAGTGTATCCAACCTACTTCACTGAATAGATGGGGAAACAGAGGTGAAGTGACTTGCCTAAGCTCACTTAGTTGCAAAACCAGGAGCAAAAGGCAAGCCTCAGAATTTCCAACACAGTGGTTTCGACAAGACCATATTGCTTCCCCTTGTAAGCAGATAGAATTCAGGGGTCAGGGAATTATTTTCGCCTAAGATCTAACCAAATATACATGTAATTATCTTTTTTGTTTTTAAGCAACTTGTTCCTGAAAAGTAAAAAGACAGGGAAGGAACAACAGGGAGAAATATGTCTTCCAGGAATTTACAACATCCAAAATAATATGCCCTTTAGAACAAAAATCCAATCTCTCATTGTTACATATTTGTAACCACTGACATATAAAATCCCAGGGATCACAGTGGAAAATGAAAAATTAAAAAAGAAAGAAAGAAACCTCAGTTCTGTCTTTAAAGCCATCCTCCACAAACACCCCCACAGCTTTCTCACATGGCATCAGGGACAGAAATGTGTGTGTGTGTGTGTGTGTGTGTGTGTGTGTGTGTGTGTGTGTATATATATATGTCATCCTTTCTGAAATAGCAATTTAAATTAGAATGGGTGATGCAACATCAAACCACAAAGGATCATGAATTCTGAGTGGTTGGGAAATGACGTGAGATCAGCTAGGGAAAAGACTTTCACAAGTTCTTTGCTGAGACTTGAGTAACGTGGCTCCTCCATAAATAGCCCCTGATAGGAATAGCTGAGTGATTAAGTACAAATTTGTGAGCTCCAGCATTATGCACAATAGCTAAAATGTGGAAGCAATCCGTGTCCATCAAGGAAAGAATGGATAAGCAAAATGTGTATAAATGTGCATGGAATATTATTCAGCCTTAAAAAGGAAGCAAATTCTGACTTACACTGCAACATGGATAAAACTTTAGGACAATATACTAAGTGAAATAAGCCACTTTCAAAAAGACAAATGCTGTAGGATTCCACTTATATGAGATACTTAGTCAAAATCAAAGACAGAAAGCAGAATGGTGGTTGCCAAGGGCTGAGGAAGGGAAGAATGGGCAGTCAATGTTCAATGGGCATACAGTTTTGGTTTTACAAGATGAAAAGAGCTATGGAGATGGATGGAGGTGATGGCTGCACAACATTATGAGTGTATTTAATACCACTGAACTGTACACTTAAAAATGGTCGAGATGATAAATTTTATATTACGTAAATGTGTGGGCCCCATGGAAACATTTCAGAAAGGTTCCCTTGTAGCAGGATTTTATTCTTTATAACTATATACACTTTAAGATGTCTCCATAGCTTTCAAATTATTTACCCTGTGAGGGAGGAAGGGCAACTGTTATTACCCACATTATAGATATGGTGGCCTCTCAGGAATCGAGTGCTGAAGTGACTTGCTTAAGGGTCCCAACGTTGGGATTTGGCGTGGTCTGACTTCAGCGGCTGCATCTCAGTGAGAACCGTCTTTGGAGAGCCCTAAATGGCAGATAAGCCTTGAAAAGAAAGATGTCTGTCCTCTCAGTTCCTCCCCGGGCTTTGCCAGGGAATACTTCCCATCTCTCTATATTTTCCTTTCCGTCCATTAGGCAATTCCTGAATGAAGTTGAGGCGAGTCCCTGCTTAAGAGATGGCAGCTTCAGGGATTCGGCTTCCAGGCACTGAAAGGGAGTGTGAGAAGTTATCCTCGAGCAGAGGAGCTGCATTAGGGACTAGACTTGATTGGAGGAAGGCCCCTTTCCCCAACCCCCAGATCTATTTTCTATCACTTCACCATGTTCCTTCCCCTTGAAGAACTTTTCCCAGATGTAAGTGGACGTTTGCTAGGTTAATGTATACCCTGTCTCTCTGGTAAATAATAAGCTCCAAAAGGGCAGAGACCCTGTCCTCTGCACACCAGTGCATATCCAGCTCCTGGCGCGGTACTTGGAACTAAATAGCTGCTCAATAAATATTCAGTAGAGAAATGAGCACTTGAAAATAATGTGAGATCAAAGAAATCCGAATGGAGCCCAAAGCTTCCGTCCTCCCACTGCTGTAGGTGTGATTCCCAGGCATGGGGGGTCTGGGGGTAAGTCCTCCCTCCGTTCTCCATCCCCAGAGCAGGGCAGTTGGCTGTCCCGGGGAGGGAGCCCAGGGTGCAGGTCGGTGATGGGCGGCCGCGTAGAGGGGCGCACCAGGTGCCCCTCGCCGCAGCCATTTCCTGCTCTTTGTGTGACAGCCGCGGCGGCGAAGGGGCCGGGCACCGGGGGCGGAGGAGGAGCCACGGCGGGCGGAGGGGCGGGGCCGAGCGCGGCGGCCGGCGGAGCGGAGCCGGGCAGAGCATCCTGCGCCCCGGCGCGGGGCCCTGCCGTAGCCTCGGGCCCCCGCCCCGGACCTGCCGCAGACCCAGGTAAGCGGCGCTCGCGGGCCTAGGGGCCGGCGCGGGGACCGGGATGCCGCTAGGGACGGCGATGCGGCCGTGAGAATGCGCGAGGGGCCGGCGCACCCTCTCCCAGCCCGCGGGGGGCGCTCGGCGCCGCGCAGGGTCTAGCGTGGCCTGGGGGCCCCCAGAAGCCCCCCGGAGGCTGGGCCCCGGGCCCCGCGCGGCCCCCTTCCCCCTCCGGCCCACCCCGGGCCCCGCGGCGTGGACCCCCTGCAGGAAGGCGCGGACACACGGCGGGGCTCGGGCACGGCGGCGGCATCAGCAGGTGCGCGGCCTGGGCCGGAGCCGCGGGCCCGAGAGGAAGCGGCGCTAATCCCGAGCACCGGAGGCATCTGCAGCGGCCGCGAGCCCGGCGGCGGCGACATTCCCGCGCCCAGGTACTGCAGAGTGCCGGCCGCCGCCTCTGCCGCCGCGGCCACCATCACCTCCCGCAGGGCCAGCGAGAGCCGCCTGGGCCCGCCTGGCAGCCGCCTTGGGCACACAGCGCCCCGCGGGGACCGTGCGATGGGTGCGGCGAGGGGCGAAGCGGCGATGTTTGGGGGTGCGGGCTTTAATGAGAGAAGAGGCACGTCTGACCCTCTTGGAAGCTTTCTGGCCTAGACTAGCATCGCTCTCCCTCCTGGCTGGCTGGGGGTGGGGAAGGAGGTGGGGGGAAGGGGACGAGTGGGCTGACTCCTGGGGAAATGGTTGGGTTTTCTTGAGGTCTGAAGAATCGGGAAGATGCCTACCTGTCCGTTGTGGCTTCTGCTTTTCAGGACAGCTGTCCCCCTCGATGGGTGCACACTGCCCATGTGAAAAGGAAAAGAAGCAGATGCTCTCTCGGGTAGAGGTGGGGGCAGGAAGCATGGTCCATCAGGAGCATGGTTCTCTGTAGGGAGAACCTGGCAGGGAAGGACACTGGGACTGCCCAGGTGCCCTCCCCAGACCAGGGAATCTGACTTTGACCTCTGCTTGCCTAGTTTCCCCAGGACAGCAGAAACACTCACCAAGGGCTGCTGGGCCATCAGCTCCCCCTTCTAGCCAGGCCAAGAAGAGGGCAAGGATCCTTTCCTGCCAGCTCATGGCATGGGCAGGGAGACTTGGGCAGACCTGCGGGCCTGAGGGGCAAATCAGGAGTGCTGGTTCCGACACCTCCAGCCCGTGTCCCCTTTAGGGCAAGCAGCCTCACCTTACTCTTGGGCACAGGCCCTGTTTCCCTGCTGGCTATCCTGAAGATCACAGATGTTGGAGGACAAAAATCTAGGTCCGTGTCCCTGGGCAGGATTGGGAAGGTCTTGATGGTTGTTTTCTCCACCATCACACCTTCCCTGTGATGGTCCCTGAGGCCTCCCACCTCCACTTGCATAATGTCCTGTGCTCCCCCCATTCTCCTGTGTCAAAAGTTGTTTTCAAGAAAGGAGCCAGTGAATGTGTTTCTTCTCAAGAGCTAAATACAAAGAATTTCTTATTCAATGCAGAGCAGATGCTTTCCAAGTCATTTGACCAGAAGGGAAACAGAGGTTGGGAGGCATGTTAATGGGAAACTAACCTTTAAGTTAAAGTTTTTGATCTCACTAATGGTGGCATTTCAGGCAGTGGGCTGGAGGTGGGAGTGGGGAGCTGGGTAGCAATTTTGGGGAACAGCTCCCTGAAATGAAAATATCTAGGAGCTGAAAATATCTGTCAGCTCTGTTTGCTGTAAGGGCAGCTTTGGCCCTGAGGGCAAAAATATGTGGGAGTGTGTGTTTGTGTAACTGATCAGGGGTTACTGTGACTCGCAGGCATTTGTTGAGCACCCAGTGTCCACTTGGGGGAGGTGAAACTTTCCTATAGAGAGCTACTTGGTGCTGGCTGCCATCTGCCACGGCAGTTACTAGGCCACGAGAAGAGTGTGTGGCTTACAAAGCCAGTGCCTCTGGCTAGTTCTGCACACCGAGCCTCTGGCTGAGGGCATTTGCTCTCTGCTTGCTAAGCTTCTTTATTATATTTCCTGGCCAGTTCTGACTGGTTCTGTAGCCACCCAAGCCTGCCTTGTTCAGTCCCTGCTGGAAATGGAAAGGAAAAACTTGCTTTAGGCATTGGGCCAAGAGTGGGGTCTACAACCCAGCATGATTGGAGAGCTTTATTCAGAGGGGATCAGAGGCCAGCCCAGAGAAGGAAATAGACATGAATTTAAAAACTGGGAAAGGGCCCCAGGAGAACACTGTGTGTCCCCTCTGATAAACTGTGCCTTCTCATGCATTTTGGTGAACCTCCACTGCTGTCGTTGAGCAGCAAGCCGAATTAGGTGATGAATAAGCCACAAGCTAATTAACATTGGGAACAGTGCCCCTGGAAAACAGTGAGAGCTCCAGTCTGCACGTTTGAGGATCCGCCCACACTCTCAGAGAGGTTTCTTTGGGCCGCTGTTGGCCCCAGGGTTCCACCAAGAGCGGCACAAAATGGCCTTTTGTAGCCTCCGTGTGGCCACCATCACAATGAGTCTATTTCTTTAGTGGCAAGTATTAATTATTCACTTGTAGTTGACGAAACCAGACGTCAGTCACCTCACTGGAGTCTTTGTAAAAGACCTTTGGTCTTGTTGTTTTGCGGAACAAAGCCATGTTTAGAGCCAGAGGATGGACCCTGCGTTAGTAGTGGAGGTGGGGCAAGGGAGTGGAGCATGCTCCTTCTGGACGGTGAGTGGCAGGCCAGCAGTGGTGGGGAAGCAGCTGGCACTTCATGGGATGCTCTTGTAAAATGAGGGATGCATGAAAGTGCTAAGTAGAGTGTCTAGTGCATAGTAAGTACTATTATATTTATATATTTATTGTTATAATGTATTAATTATACAATCATTAAGAATGTGGCTCATGTGTGTAGTCACCCACAGCTCTTACAAACCCCTCTACATCCAGAGCCTCCCTGGATTTAGCTTTTCCCAGGGGAGCTGGTCTCTGTGACCAAGAAACTCAGCCCCAGGTTCACTTGCAAAAGGCAGCTAAAGGAAAGGGTGGTGATGGTGTCATCAAGGGCTTCAGGTAGGTAGTGCAGCACACTGAAGGTGGGTGTAACTTGAGCAGGCAGAGAGAAGGGGGAGGGAATATGCAGAGCAGAAGAGCCCCAGAGGTGGTTCTCACGTTTCCACACAACGAGGTCAGGAAGGACCTCTTCCTCTGTGTGCATTCAGCATTTTGCAACCAACCAGAAATGTTGAGGGCACGCTTTGCTTCCCAGGCAGACAGAACAGTACAGTGAACTTAGGACACAGGATGTATCCCTGACCTGCTGTGTGCCTTTAAATCAGCCGCTACCTCTCTGACTTTAAAAACTGGGCCACGGAAAGCAGCCCGTCCCTCTCGTTACCTACCTGTTGCCACAGGAGCCTCCGGATGAGATAATGTCTAAATCCCAGTCTGAGAAGAAAAGGCCATGGAAACAGAGAAGGAGGTTCCTGAGTGTGTGGCTCTTTTGCATGGCTGCCCTCCATTCCTAAAGGAACAATTTATTAATTATATATTGTGTGTCAATTTAAGAAGACAAATCTGTGGCCTTTCTGTACCGTCGAGCCAACAGGAAACTGAAAAGCACTTTGTGATTCACAGATTCTGTCAAGGCCCCTGAATGGCCTTGTCTGTACAAAGACACTTCAGAATTCAGTCGTTGGGTGTGGGACGGCTCCCAGGACACAGAGTCTGGATATTGGCTTCCTAGCCGTGGCCATTATGCTGAGGGCTGTGTATGATGTGCCTCAAAGGACCACCATTTAGTCCATACCGTCTTGGACCCTGGCAACAGAGGAGAAAACAAATTGGGTGCAAATTCTTGAAAGAAATGGTTTTGAAAAGGCAGAGCTTGGGTTCAGGCAGAATTTCTTGCAGGAATCATTCTGGCTGAGTGGCATTTTGATAGACTTACGGCAACGCAGAAACAGTGCAAGGAGAGAGGAAAGTAAACATGACCTTCAGGAGAGATGCCCAAGAAAGACCCAATGATGACTTCATCAGTATGCCTTTTGATTTTGTGTTTACATCATTATTAGGTCATCTTGGAGTAGTGGTTCTCAGGCTTTAATCTCTTCATGGAATGGAGGGATGTTTAGTATATCCGTGTTACGTGGTCTCTGTCTTTTCGATACGGCAGGAGATGAGGTCCTCTGCAGAAAGTAAAGGTGGTGGACTGGTGAGGAAAGTTCAGGGAACTTCCGGAGGTTTGGAACAGCTGCCTCTGTGGGTGGAATAAGAAATCAATTGGGAATGAATGAGAGGATTGTCTATATTCACTGAAGGCCCCGCTGAGATCAGAGAGAATCTACAGGGCTGACCCTTATAGAAGGCACTCAGTAACTCACTGTTAGGTGAAGGAACACCTGAGAACTATTTTCCATTTATACTTTTAAAATGTGATGCCTTAAGACCGATTATGGCAAGATATAAATGGTGAGGCAAGAATTCAAAACTAGGGGCCAGCCATCAACCTCCAAGTATGCTAATATGCCTTCATATGGGAAAGAGAAATGAGGTTCTGCTTTTTATGGTTTCAGGTGGAAACTGGATGACAGAAGAGTTTTCTAAAGAAGGCTCCTTAGATTCTTATGGTAAGAAGGTGGCTTAGATATGGTGCCTTAGAGGACCATGATGTTTTAATTTTTGTATAATTATTTTTTAACTAGGAGACATGCATTTTGGTCATTGGCTCATCCATTCAACAAGTTGTTCATGAAGTGTTAATTAAGCAAGTAATGCCTGCTATGTGCTAGTCACTATGGGTCAACCCCCCCAAAAATATGACTATCCCTGTCATTTTGGATGATTGAAAGAATTAGTGAAATATGGAGCAGTTTATAATGCATTAGGAAATTATGGACTGTAGGCTGTGAGTGCTCTAAGAATTCGGAGAAGCGAAGGTTTTGGTGGAGTTCAGCCAGTTAGACCTTCATGGAGGAGGCCTATCTTGAGTTGGGCTTTGACAGTGGTCAAGGGTAGAATTTGAGAAGGAGAGGGGACAGTCCACTAGGGAATGGAGGGAGAGAGTTTGAGCAAAGGCACAATGCAAGAATGTCCATGGGCAGGTTTATGGCACCCTAAACACCCTGGCCGCAGTGGATAGTCCATGTTGGGAAGTATGGTCTTTAAGGAAGCCCTTTGGACGCAGTGTCCCATCTATAGTCACAGTCATTTGCTTTTGAGTTGGAAGGGCCCTGAGAGAGGCTCAAGTCCAGTGGTTCCTAACTGGTTATTTCTGGTTTTGCTTTTTTTTTTTTTTTTAGTACGTATGATGGACAATGACATGCTTAACACATCGCACCTAGCAGCCAATTCCCTCCCCAGATCTACGCCATTTTCTCCCACTTAAGAAAAGAGATGAACGTGCAAGCAGTGATAATATGGGAGGACTTTGAACCCTCCCTTACACATGATAAAAAAACACCTCATTTGCAAACTTCACTACTGAAACTGTTATTAGTACAAGTTGCCACAACAACCTTCACAATGGAGGTTTTGACATCACGGTTGAGAACCAGTGCCAGGCCAACCTCCGTATTTTACAGACAGAGAAATTGCCCTTTCAGAGTGAGTGAAAATGTGATTTGAGGGCTTAAGTCAGTCTTCAGACTGAGCCACATTCAAGTTGCAATGTCACATCGATGAAGCTGAGTCTGTACGCTGGGATCCGGTGGCCACACCTGAAGTCTCACTCTGTTTCCACAGCAGATGCAGTGGCTTACCTTTCTGAATTTTACCAGGTGCCTCTGAGAGGCAGCTCTTCTCCCCAGATACGGGTCACGTTGGCGCCCTTCATGTGGCGGCCTGTCACGGGCCCCAGCGGAAGCAAATTGGCGAGTTGCCTCAGGCAGCATGACCTCCCCTCCCGAGAGGATGGTATCTGCCTGGTTGGGTTACCAACGGAAAGGCCCCCTCACCCCTGACAACACAGGAAGCAGCTGGGTACAACGGCAAATGCAGTGGCGAAGCCTTCAGCCCCGCCAGGATCCTTTTCTTTGCTGTAAACAAAGAGGAGGGTAGGCCTTCTCCAGGGGCCCAAGTCGAGGCTGGCTTGGACCTCTCTGCTCTGACCTCAGGTCCCCTTTGTGGAGAGAAGCTGCAGGTGAGGGGGCTTCTGGTCCCAGAAGGACCATAACGAGGCACTTACATAGCAAAGACTGCCTGGAGACGGTGCTGTGGACTGCCAGGTGGCTGACCTGCTAGCATGGAGGCCTTGGATTGTTGTCTTTTAAAGTAAATTTAAAATTTTTGATCAAAGCAATACAAGCACATGCTTAAAAAAATCAAGTAGTATTGAAAGACTCATAATGAAAAATAGTCACCCGGCGCCCACCTCTCCCCAGTGGCTGCTGCTCTCACTCGCCCTTTCTTCCAGTCGTTGCCTCCTGACCTCTAAATGATATGCTTATGCTGCTGCTTCTTGATTTATCTGTTCTACACGTTGTCTGTTCACTTCCTGCTGTGATAGATGAAGATTTCGCTTTCTGACACTATCCCCCTGCCTCCCCTGCCCCCATCTCCCAAATTAGTAAGAGCTCCATTTTAACTTAGATCATGTTTAAAGTGTTTATATTGCCAAGATGTGTAAATGATGATCAAGAGAGAGCCAAGTAATGTCCTTTGATTATAATTCCTTTCTTGCATAGATTTTTGTTTTATCGCAGAATTAGAATTCTTTCATCCTTTCTCTCTGTTCCTTTCTATTTAATATTCCTCTCTTACTTTTATAGTTCTGTCATGTCTGTTAAATATTAGGACCCCTTGTCTTCCCAGGAAGTTGCAGTGTTAGCCCCAGCTCTGCCCCTAAGTAGCTAAGTGACTTTGCACAAGTCCTTCTCGTCCCTCAGCCTCAGTGTCCTCACAGTAGAAAGAGAGCTCAGGTAGGATGAGGGGAACTCAAGACCCATCTTGTTCTCCTGAACCTCAAAGCCCATGGCCCCGCCTCAGAGGTTTTTATCATCTGAGGAGTCTCTACTCCTGGGCGGTGCAGCCCCAGGACCTACAGATGGCAGTATAACAAAAACAGGGTGGCGGGTGCTGCCTACTTTGGGCTCTGCCCCGTGGTGGTCCAGTTCACCTTGCAGTCTAGGGGGCTGCTCCATGGGGTAGTGTGGATGTGTCTGTTGCTCTCTTTTTCTCTCCTACTGTCCTCTGTTGATTTTTATTCAACACAGACTCTGCTTGTAGAGGCAGCATCGTAATTCCCAAAGTCCCCAAGCTCCTGCTCCAGCTCTGTCTCCCTTTGTACCACTGCTGCTTATGTTATACCCAAAGTTTCCCAACAGTAGTCATACAAATACTGACAGTTTTTTGGTAGCAGCTTTACTGAGATATCTTTCACATACTATACCATTTACCCATTTAAAGCATACATTTCATTCATTTTTAGTATATTCACAGAGTTGTGCAACCATCATCACAATCAATTTTATAACATTCTCATCACCCCAGAAAGAAACCTGGTGCCCTTTAGCAGCACCATCTATTTCCCCCCCCAAACCCCACCTCCAGCCTAGGCCACTGCTAATCTGCAGTATGTGTCTCTAAATTTTCGTGTTCTGGACGTTTCATTAAAAGCATATTATGCTTCTGTCACTTAGCGTAAAATTTTCAAAGTTCATCCATGTTGTAGCATGTATCCATACTTCATTTCTTTTTATGACCGAATAATATTCCATTATATGGATATGCCATATTTTATTTATCCATTTGTCAGTTGATGGATATTTGAGTTGTTTCCACTTTTTGGCTATTACAAATAATGCTGCTATGAACATTCATGTGCAAGTTTTTGTGTGGATACATATTTTCATGTCTCTTGGGGATATACTTAAGAGTAGAATTGCTGGGGCATATGGTAAGTCTGTGCTTAAAAATTTAAGGAACTGCCAAACTGTTTTCCAAAGTTGCTGCATCATTTTACATTTCTACCAGCAGTGTATGGGGGTTCCAATTTCACATCCTCACCAACACTTATTATCTGTCTTTTTTATTGTAGCCATTCTAATGGATATGAAGTGTTATCTCACTGTGATTTTGATTTGCATTTCCCTAATGCTTATGGATATTAATCATCTTTTTATGCGCTTATTGGCCATTTGTATATCTTCTTTGGAGAAAAGTCTGTTTAGATCCTTTGCCCATTTTAAAAATTGGGTTGTCTCTTTATTATTGAATTTTAACAATTCTTTCTATATTCTACATACTTAGCAGATATATGATTTCCAAATATTTTCTCCCATTCTGTGCATTGTCTTTTCACTTTCTTGACAATGTCTTTTGAAGCACAAAAGATTTTTATTTAATTTTTTAATGATATCTAATTTATCTATTTTTTATTTTGGACTTTTGGGGTTATTACATATTTTAACATCACAAAAATTTACTCCTATGTTTTCTTCTAAGAGTTTTATAATTTTAGCTGTTACATTCAGGTCTTTGATCCATTTTGAGTTAATTTGTTATATGGTGTGAGGTAGAGGTCCAACTCATTCTTTTGCATGTGGATATCCAGTTGTCCCAGCACCATTTGTTGAAAAGAGTATCCTTTCCCCCATTGAATTGTCTTGGTACACTTGCCAAAAATCTATTGACCATAAGTGTGAGGGTTTATTTCTGGATTCTTAAGTCTGTTCCATTGACAATATGTCTATCCTTATGCCCACACCACACAGTTTTGATTACTGTAGCTTTGTAGTAAGTTTTGAAATTGGGAAGTGTGCATCCTCCAATTTTGTTCTTTTTCAGTGTTGTTTTGGCTATTCTGGGTGGGTCCTTTGAATTTCCATATAAATTTTAGGATCAGCTCATCAATTTCTGCACAGAAGCCAGCTGGGATTTTGATAGGGATTGTGTTGGATCTGTATCAGTTTGGAAACTGTTGCCATCTTAACAATATTAAGTCTTCCAGTCTATGAAAATGGAATATCTTTTTATTTATTTGGGTTTTCTTTAGTTTTTCCAACGTTTTATAGTTTTCATGGTATACATTTTGCACTTCTTTTGCTAAATTTATTTCTGAGTTTTATTTTTGATGCTCTTATAAATAGAAATATTTTCCTAATTTCATTTTTAGATTGTGCACTGCTAACATACAGAGATATAGTTGATTTTTGTATGTTGATATTATATCCTGCAACCTTGCTGAACATGTTTATTTATTCTAATAGTTTTTTGGTGGATTTTTTTTTAAGATTTTCTACATACAAGATTATGTTATCTGCGAATAGACATAGTTTTACTTCTTCCTTTCTCATTTAGATACCATTTATTTCATTTTCTTGCCTAATTACCCTGGCTAGAACCTCCAGTACTATGTTGACTAGAAAAGGAAAGGGCAGACTTCTTTGTCTTCTTCTTAGTTTTAGGGGGAGAGCTTTCAGTCTTTCACCTTTAGGTCTGATGTCGGCTGTGGGTTTTTTGTAGCTGCCCTTTATGGATTGAGCAAGTTCCTTTCTATTACTAGTTTGTTGAGTGTTTTTATCATGGAAGAGTGTGAGATTTTGTCAAATGCTCTTTCTGCATGTATTAAGATGATTCTGTGGGTTTTATCCTTTATTTCATTGATGTGGCTTATCAAATTAATTGGTTTTCAGATGTTAACATTAAACCAATATTACATTCCTGGGATAAATCTCATTTGGTCATGGTGTATAATCTTTTTTGTATGTTGCTGGATTTGGTTTTGTTGGGGAACTAAATTTTATTGAGCACTTTTTACCTGGCAAGCTATTTACATGGATTAACTCAATTAGTTTTCAAAGCCTATGAGGTAAGAACTGTTATTATTCCTCATATCAAAGATGAGGAAAGTGAGATTCAGAAACGTTGTGTCATCTTCCCAAGGTCACATAGCCAGGTAGTAGCAGAGTCAGGACTCTAACTCTAGTTCACCACCACGCTAAACCGCCTCTCATGAACGTGTCAATGGTGGAGGTGAGAGGATTTTCAGCTGGCACCCAGACCTGCGTTTGTTTTCATTGTTTTTATTTTTTATAGTTTCCCTCTGTTTATGACAAGCGATACTGGTTCTCTATTAGTGATTGTCATACAAAACTTCCTTCTAAACTATATTTATAAAGTAAAAGCAAAAAGTCTATTTAGAAAAAATATTAAGTAAATAATTGTACAGGCATTTTATGGATATGACTGTATATTCCATATTGATTTAAATTGTCTGTGTTATTAATAGTGAAAGAGAAGGAGTGGGAAAACTAGAAATGAAGACATGGCCAACTTCAGGTCATCTCGTTTCCCTGTGTTTTAAGGGACTCAGGTGTGTTCATGCGTTCTTTCATCCGATCCTTCCTCAGTGCCTCATCTGTCCTCAGGACTCTGCTGAGGTCTCCAAGGTTTTGAGTGGTGGGTAAGAAATGGTCTCTGACCTCAAGGAGCTTACACATGCATGCATCATTCTACTCTAGGGAGGGCATGTGTGTTTTCTTTCATGGGCAAACTCAGGCTGATTGCCAGTGGCTGCCTGGAATTCTATATTTCACGGGAAGGATTCTGAGGCTGCCTGTGGACTCGCTGAGAAATAGAGACATTAACAATTAGCAACGTTTGCCCTGGCATGGGAAGAGGAAGTAGCAGTACTCGGGACACTTCTGAGACGGAAAGTGTCAGAAGAGATGTGCTGCTCATATACCTAGGAGTGAAATTGCAGAACCATGTGGTAACATTTTCTCTACATTTTAAAATTTGAGAAACTACCAAGCTGTTTTCTAAAGTTGCTGCACTATTTTACATTCCTACCAGCAATGTATAAGGATGATGCACATCCTCACCAACACTGCTAATAAGCCCTGGGAGTTCCAAGGAAGGAGCTTCATGTCATAGAGGGGAGAGACCTTGAAGGATGAGTGAAATCAGGATGTGCAGTGATAGAGAAAGAGATCTTATTTCATAGATAACTTTACAAAATATTGAAGCTTTTCACCTAAGTGATCCAATGTAAATATTTGAGTCACTTTGATGGAGTTCTTTTGAAACTATAAATAGCTTTCTTGCTATTTATATTCCTTCTCCTCCTCCGCTGCTTTTAAAAACCTGGTGTCTTGGACATAGCAATACCTTTCTTGATGTCCTGGGCTCATTGGCCATCCACTCACTGAACAAATCTTTATTTAGCTACAAATGCATACTCAGCACTCTGCTAGGAGCTGGGTGTGAATTAGACACAGTTCCTGCCTTCAAGGAGTTTATTGTTTAGGGCAGGAGAGAAAACATGGTAATTTGTGTCATAAAGCATTATAGATGCCACAAAAGTGGGAGCATACTGGGTTCATTGAGGACCAAAGGAGAAAGTGGATTCAGTCAGGGAGTGGGGGAGTGAGAAAGGCTTCTCAAGGAGGTAACCATTTCCTAGGTCTCTGCTAGCTCTAGGGTCATTCTGCCAATGTGTGAAGTATTTGTGGAGTTCTGTTATGTGCTGTGACACGGTGATACTTCTATAGGCTGTTGAAATGCGTAGAGTGCTTGCTCCTACACTCCGTGGCCCAGACTCTGGTTTCTCTCCCCGTCATGCATAGCCCTGTCTCTCCTCTCCACGCACCACTGTGAGGCTTGCTGCTCTCAGCATCCAGTCTGCTTCTAACCTGTGGCCTTATACACACTGGTACAGATAACACTCTAAAGGTGGCTCCAAGTGGCTCCTGTGGGGTTTGGAGCCGCAGGGTCTGACCACCAGATAAGCGGAGCGTTCCTGTAAAATTCTCCACTCCCAAACTGTGCAGAACAAGCTACGTGGTCCATTTTGGTGCACTTGGTGGAAGGCTTGTAAGATGTGCACAAGTGACTGTGTCCCTGCTTGGCCCCCATGCCCGTGAAGCAGCTGGCTCTGACATGTGAAAGGGTCTCAGCAGCAGGGGGAACGCTGTGGAACCAACACTGTGAAGCCACATCCTGCCACTGCAAACTTTGGTCCCCACACAGTCTCCAAACACACTCAGCTTACACCTGTGATGGAAAAGCAGGCTATGCTCTAAATTCCTTCCCTGGATTTTTCCTTGCTCAGTCAAATCCTTCTCAAAAAAAAGTTTTTAAGGGGGACAGTCTAAGCCTCCCTTTTATTTATTTTTGTATTTATGTATTTATTTACATATTTGCCTATATAACATTTTATTTGTATATATATAAATATACATATGTTTATTGATTTTTAAATTTGTTTTAATTTATTTATTTCAGTTGCTTTCTAGCTGGAGAAATTTACAGATAGGGAAAATGTTTCCTGGCCTCTTGCTGTCTGTGAAACCCAAAGATGACGGTTACCTAATCTTTCTAGCTTGGCAGAGTCTTGTTCTTGAGAAAGGAAAAGGCAGCCAAACTGGAGAAAAAAAGTAATAAAGAGCTTGGTACCTTTCAAAAAGGTACAAAAGTCGGTGTGTTCTAGAAGACAGGGCATAGAACCGGGAGTCAAGATATCTGCTTTTAGCTCAGCCACCAGCTGACCACATGAGCTTGAATGCAAGGTCTCAGTAGCACTGTGCCCTCCTTAGAAAAACAGCGAAAATGACACCTGTCTGCTCGAACTTGCAGGGTAGTTTTGATTGAGGAAATCAGTATGAAAGATCGATAGAACTGAGATTTTAGTGTAATAGCTATATCTTCCTTTTGTGTAGGAGAAGTGTTGCAATATTTAATCCATCCATTCACTCTACTAAAAAGAGGTCATCTGACTAACGTTTCCCAAGTGCTGACTCTGTGCCTGCTGCTAGACTAAAGCATTCCACAAGCTGTATTATTATATATCCTCAGAATAAATCACTGGGGGCAGGGACTATTATTAATTTTATAAGGAAACCGAGGCTCCAAGAGGTTAAGTAATATGCTGATGGTTACATAGCTGGTAAGTGGCAGATGATGGATCTAAACCCCTAGCTCAAGCTTAACCACTGTACTTAGCCTAGTATTCCACTTCAGTAAAAATATCTTACCTTCATTTATTTTTCTCCTAGAATGCCAAATAGAAAATGACAATGCAAATCTTTTGCTGACCGAGTAGCTGCGTTTAGAGGGTGGGTAGCCAGAACCTGCATTCCCAAATCCAGGTTAGCACCCATCCTGCATTTGTGCCCCCCTCCCTTCTTACTCAGTATCTTTCGGTCATCTCAGCCAGGAAGGGCACGTAAAGCCCTTCTCAGAAGCAAATTGCCTGTGAGCCCAATGTTATTACTTCTCTCGGCGAAACCAGGCCGCTGAGTTTGAATTTGTTATGAAGACACTGAATGTAAATATGCCGCTAGTGCCCCACACCGAGAGGTTGCAGCCGTGTCTGGTAAACGATGCTCCCGGAACACTGTTAATTTTTAAATGTTTCATTGATTTCTCTTCCAAAGTGGCAAAATGGCCACGTGTTCATAGACTGAATATAAAGAATTCTTCTCATTTGGAAGATTGCGTAACAGGCAGGACGTTTGGGCCAAAAAAGGGCTTATTTTCATGTATACCTCTGTTAAAATTTCCAGAACGGTTTTTCTTTCTGACTGATTTGGAGTTGGCAGTGACTTCCAGCACTTGAGTTAAAAATGTCTGATTTCCTTCTCCCTTAGGCCGTGAATGATCTATAAACAAACATAGAAATCCATTAGAGAAGCTGTATTTATAAGGAGAACAGAAAGGTTGCATTAACGGAAATAAAGAATCCTAATTTACTGGCTTTTAGGCTGTTAACTTATTCTCTTAAAAAAGTGCCGGGGTATTGTTGTGTAAAAGGGGGAAACCTTAAGGGTTATCCTGGTAAATGAGTATGGTGAAGCCCAGAAGAAACCCAGGTTATGGGAGAAAGGAGAAAGGAAAGGCTATGGCAGGTGGGAGTCAGGGAAGATGAAGAAAGGGAAGATAGATTAGAACTGGGAGTGTACACACTGAGCTGGGGGGTTTTATGGAAAATTTCAAACATACATAAAAGTAGATCAAAAAATGTGATAAATTCTTATGTAAACATCACACAGCACTAACAATTATTAACTCATGGCTGGTTTTGTTCCACCTATTTCTCACTCTTCTTCCATCCAGTATTATTTGGAAGGAAACCCCTGTATCATCTTGTCCATATTTTAGTAGCTATTTCTAGAAGATAAGGACTCTTTTAAAAAGGTGACTTCGATATCATTATCACATCTAAAAAATAATAACACTATTTCCTTCATATTATCAAATATCCAGTCAGTGTTACATTTTCCAACTTTCTTGTAAAGGTTATAATTTTATTTTGGTGGTAGTTTATGGAAGTAGGATCCAAATAAGGTTGACACACTGCAATAGGTTGTCTCTTACAATCTATAGCTTTCCCCCTCCATCTCTTTTTTGTCCCTTGCAATTTATTTGTTGAAGGCACTGAGTCCTTTGTCCAGTGGAGTTTCCCATAGATTGTATTTTACTGATTCCATTACTGTGGTGTATTTTAACATGTTCTTCTGTCCTCTGTACTTCCTGTCTCAAAGGCTTGGTTCGAGTCAAGTGTTTGTTTTGAGTCCAGCATTCTTCATCAGATGTTGGTGTGTTTTTCCACTGGGAGGCAATAATGTCTCCTTGTCTTTCATTTAGTGATGTTAGTAGCCACTGATGACCAGTGCCTACATCTATTTGTTCATTAGGGGTTGAAAAATAAGAATGTTTTAATTCTGGCAATGTTTCTGGGGAAAAAATATTTTTATAGAAAGAAACATCCCTCTCTTTTGCAATTTGGTTATCCAGCGGTGCAGTTGGTTCCCAGGCATCCTGGAACAGTAACAAAGTAATAAAAACCAAGTTTTTGTTGTGTCTTTATGATCTTGTGGATTTACATGTATTTGATACTGTTTCAAGTCCATTGAGTTATAATTGGTGCTCATGCTGCCCCATCTTTGGCCAGTGGAAGCTGCCTCATGTTTGTTTCCTGGATCCCTTTGACACATCTCTGGTAGTCATAGATAGATAGCTGCTTCTAGGCCTTTCTTATAGGACACACCTAGTTCCAACCCCAGCTCCACCAACTGCCAGCACTTGATCTTGTGAAATTACTTAAATTCTGAGCTTCTGAGTGCTCATCTGTAAAATGGGAATACAGTCAGCCCTCTATATCCTCAGGTTCCACATCCATGGATTCAACCAACCGCAGATTGAAAGGCCTACAAAAGTTGCATCTGTATTGAACATGTACAGACTTTTTTTTTCTTGTCATTATTCCCTAAGCAGTACAGTATAACAACTATTTACATAGCATTTACATTGTAATAGGTATTGTAAGTAATCGAAAGATGATTTAAAGTATATGAGAGGATGTGCGTAGGTTATATGCAAATACTACGCCATTTTATGTGAGGGACTAGAGCATCCACGGGTTTGGTATCTGTATCGCCTGTGAATACTGAGGGAGGACTGAAATCATAGTACCTACTTTTATTGGGTCGATGCAAGATTTAAATAGTCAAGTGCTTGGCAAAGTGTCTGACACAGAGTAAGGGCTAGAAAATGTTACTTTTATTATTATTGTATTTGAATTATTGAAGAGAATTATTAGGGCTTCGGAGCTTGTAGATCATTATGCCCTGTAAAATCATTAACCCCTCCTGCAAAATGGTCTTAATAAGAAAGAAGACAGTCTTTTCTGTGGATTGGCAAATGGTTTTGCTGTAGAACTGAATGTCACACTTAGAATTCAGGGGAGAGGAGAGAGAAGAGGAAGAAGCAGAGGTGGGGAGAGGACCTGAAACCACCCCTGAGGCCAGGTGCCTGCAGAGGGCAGAGGGGGAAGTCACTTCTGAGCTCCCCGTGCCCTCATTGGATGTGGCCTTTGCTGTTGCCATGGTGCATGACGGGGAGGTGTGTTGAGAACTCAGTGAAGTGTGAACCATAGTGTGAAGTCAGCCCCATCTGCCCTCCCAACCGTGGGCCTAAAGGAGACACAAGCTTAGGGGTAGCGTGAGTTGGGTACACTCTGCAGCTGTTTCAGCCCTTCATAGCCCCTGAACCCGGTTCTCATGTCAGTGGTCCTTCTCTGCCCTGGTCTTTGACACCACATTCCCTAACGAGCGAGGCTGATTCTCTGACATTCCTAAAATCCAGCCCTTAAGCAGGTTGCACACCTCCCTGGGGCTGGCCGTGGGGAGGGCAGGTTTGCTGAGGAGCACAGTGGGCCTCCTCTGTGTTTCGTTCTTATTCAAATGTGCTAAAGGGCTAGCTTATTATCGTTTTTAATGTTCCTATAAAACTGAGTTTTTAGATTTTTGTTCACCTAGTCTACTGTTTGTTTTGTTTTGCTTTGTTTTTTACTTCATTTATTTCTGATTTTGTAGGTGTCAATCCCTGCATTCTCATTTCTTCGGGTTGATTTTTATTCTTTCTTTAGATTTCTTTAGATTTTTGAGTGGAAAATTCGGTTCACTTAGTTCTGCTTTCTTATTTTCTGCTATGTGCGTTTAACACGTTTATTCGTGCTTTCTGCCTTTCAGTTCTAAATATTTTATAATTTCTGTTTGAATTCCTCTTTAGCTATGAATAAACTTAAAGTGTGTTTTTATAAATTTTCATGGGTATGGGGTTTTTTTGCTATAATTTGCATTATTGATTTCTAATTTTATTGCACGGTAATCAGTGAATGTGACTTTTAGGAGGTCATATTTGGGGAAACTTGTTAGGACCTATTTTATGGCCTAAATTATAATCGGCTTTTATCAGCACTTCATGTATGCTTAAAAGAATAAGTATTCTGGGGCCAGCCCTGGTGGCCTAGTAGTTAAGTTTGGCATGCTCCATTTTGGCAGCCCAGGTTTGGTTCCCAGGCACAGACCTACACCGCTCTGTTAGTGGCCATGCTGTGCTGGCAGCCCACGTACTAAAAAAATAGAGGATGATTGTCAGGATGTTAACTCAGGGTGAATCTTCCTTAGCAAAAAAATTTAAAAAAAGAGTATTCTCTTTGCTGGGTGCTGAGTTCTTAAAATAGCAATTAACTCGAGTTGGCTGACTGTGCTGATCAAATCCTCTTCAGCTTCACTACCTGGCAAAGTTCTCATGAAAGCCACTGCACTCTGCCAGCATCTGAGACACAGAAATTTCCATTTAGTACTGATTTGTTTGGTGCGGCTCACAAAACCCGTCCAGGCCAAGGAAGACAGTGGCTCTTCCATTTTTGCAAATAAGGTTAAATTTGCTGGAGTCTGAATTCATCTGGTCCCAGCTTAATTAGCTTGTCAAACCTAAGCTCTCGTTTCAAGTTGACAATCTTGGCTGTCTCCATCATGGATGTTTGTGCTGTGCAATAATTTAAGAGTGGAACTGATAAATATCCTCATGAAGAGTGAAAGTGGGAGGCTGACCATGGCCCGTGCCCAAGCATCAGGCATTATTTGAGGTGCTTTGCCCTTGATCACTGTGCTTGCATGGAGGTCGCATAACTTCTCTGAGCCTTATTTCTCTTCATCAGTTGTGTGGATATAATACCATCTGCCATGTTGATCAGAGGGTTGTGGTGAGGCTCAGTCGAGACAATAGACACAAAAAAGTACTCTAACCTGTAAAGAGATCCTCAGACACAAGGTGCAGGTTGAGGGCACCATGTGAAGAGGTGGCACGGGGAAGTGGGCTCAATGTGTGTTAACTCCCTTTATTTTTCAGAGGAAGCATGGACAGGGTGAGATTGAGAGAAATGTTTAGAGGCCCCTGAAACTCTCCATTGTCCTTCTCTTCCTTTCCCTCAGTGCAGAATACCGAAACCGCAGCCATGACCACCCACGTGACCCTGGAAGATGCCCTGTCCAACGTGGACCTGCTGGAAGAGCTGCCCCTCCCTGACCAGCAGCCATGCATCGAGCCTCCACCTTCCTCCATCATGTACCAGGTAGATTCTCCAGAGCACTGGGGAAGGAGGGGATTCAGGAACTCTGAGGATCCCCTAAGAGGGTTTGCCCTGAAGGCAGAGAGAAGGGGGGCGTGCGTCTAGAGGGTGAAAGGTCGTGAGCTGATAGAGTCCCCTGTGCACTGGTGGAGCTGAGTGTAAGGAATAGATTAGCTAGTAAATGTACAACAGGGCTATTTCTCTTCCCCAGGGAAGGCCTGTTGATCTGCTCTGACCCCAAATACCGTCCCAGCTGTTCTTGCTGTGGCACCAACCAAGGTTTTGGCAGCTCTGACTTCATGAATTAAATATTGCAATTTAGAAACCCCTAGAGCCTGCCTGGGTAATTACTTTTCCTTCATGTATGTGAGAAGAGCTCTATAACTCCCCACAGCGGCTAATGGCTCAGGGAGGCCAGTCACAGGTTGCTTTTGCCTAAGAGAGGAGAGCTTGTGATAAACCACGATTGCATTGCTCAAAATCATGATCCCACCAGGGCCTGGTCGGAGGGGCATCAGTGCAGCTGGAGTCCACCTTGCAGATAGCCCCTTGTCTGGGGGTGCTGGGGGACTATGCCATGTTAAGAAAGAATAAGTTAATTTGAAATTTTTAGCTGTATTTGACCTTTTAAAAGTTCGAGGACTGCTAAGTGAGACTAAATATAAATACATAATATATTTTTAATTTTATTCGATGGTTAGATTTATTAAGCACATGCCTGAAGGTTCAACTCATAAACTTGGGTTATTCACATTTTCTAACCCAGATTAAGTTTTTAAATTATGTAAATATCTTTTTTATTACAAGCAATACAGAAAAGTATAACATAATTTCCCTATAATTATGCCTATATATATATACATACATACACACACCTTTTTACCATATATATATGTATATATATATATATTTTTTTACCAAAAGAGAATCATACTACATATATTACTCTATGATTTGGTTTTTTTTAACTTAAAATTTATTATGGATATTTTTTCATGACAACACCACAATGCTGTCACCTTATTTTTAACCACCACTTAGTACTTATAAGTCCACTGTATGGCTATACTATTATTTATTTAGCCTTTTGCTGTTAATGGACATTTGGATGGTTTCCAATTTTTTCTATCATAAAAAAGTTCTGCAGTTATGATCCTTGTACATATGTGTCTGCACCCTCAGGTGAGTATTTTTGCAACTTTTCCATGAAAGCAGTGCACATCTTCACTTTTCACAGTCATTTAGGCTTCCATAGTTTCAGCATTTACTTCCGAGGCTCGCTACATGAACCAGGTTAACTACCAGTGGGACGCAGACGTGGGCCCTGTCTGCAGCCGGCTCCTGCCCGGTGTGATTCAGAGTGGGACTTCTTGGGGGGAAGATGAGAGGGTGATGTGAGATAGGTTTCCACAGAAAACTCGTGGCATTTGTTGGCGGCAGTTTGTTGCCTGGACACCCAGCCACTTCGGACCTGTTTTCCAACAACCAAAAGTTCCTGTCCTCTCATTCCCACAGGCTAACTTTGACACGAACTTCGAGGACAGAAATGCATTCGTCACGGGCATTGCAAGGTACATTGAGCAGGCTACGGTCCACTCCAGCATGGTAAGTCTCTGTGACCCTCTTGGACAGACACGCTCCCTGCCAGGGCTGGAGGGACTCTGCGCAGCTTCTCACACCGGGGGCATGTGGTCAGCTATTCCAAGAGCCCCCTGCCGCGGTCAGACCCACCTCTCTAAGCCCATTCTCATGCCCTGCCCCATCCCCTCTGAGTGCCCTGGGGCACACTGAGAAATGTAAAGAGAACTCTGCTTGGGGAATAAGTTCCATTTGTTAGTTCTATGTAGAATGAGTTGTAAGGAGGAGTGAGTGCAGCAAATACATTGGTTGAGATCGTTAATGTTATCTATACTGGAGGTATTAGAGGCTGAGGGTGATGGTATGGCCGATGGCTAAGAGCATATGGATATGAGAGACCCTGGAGGTTAACTCCACCTGGGTGCTGGAGCTGAGGGAAAGGGACCCACACTGACTGCAGTTTCCTAGAATTACCAGGTCAGGGGCACCCATAGGGAAGTTAGATGGAGGGGCCAGTTTGGAGGGGGATTGTATTAGTTTTCTGTTGCTGCTGTAACAGATTATCACAAACTTAGTGCCTAAAACAACACAAATTTGCTTACAGTTCTTTTGGTCAGAGGTCTGACATGGGTCTCACAGGGTTAAAATCTAGGCATCGGCAGGGCTGCATTCCTTCTGGAGGCTCCAGAGGAGAATCTGTTTCCTTGCTTTTTCCACCTTCTAGAGGCTGCCCACAGTTCCTTGGCTCAGCCCCCTTCTAGCCAGCAATCACATCCCTCCAATCTCTGCCTCCATCCTCACATCTCCTTCTCTGACCCTCCTGCCTCCCTCTCACTTATTAGGACCCTTGTGATTACACTGGATCCACCAGATAATCCAGGATAACCTCCCCATCTCAAGGTTCCTAGCTTAATTACGTCTGTGAAGTCCCTTTTGCCGTGTAAGGTGTTATATTCATAGGTTCTAGGGGTTGGAATGTGAACGTCTTTGTGGGGCTATTATTCTGCCGACACAGGGGTAGTGTTGATATGGTTTTAGAGGGAGGGGATCAAGAATAGGGTGCACTGTTAACATTTCACGGATAATGCCAAAACCTGACTTACACAACAATTTCCACCTTGTACCTTGCTCAGTCTTTCTCTGGAGTAGCTGATCAGCAACAAAGTGCCTTCGTTAGACGCTCATCTTGTATTTCTCCTGCTCACATTTGGGCAGGGTGAATCTCTCAAAGGGCAGGATAGCCAGAGAAAAGAGGAAGAGGAAGAGAAAGTGTGTAAACCACGTAATTGACCGGCTACATGGAATAGTCAAGGGTTCTTTGCTGGCAGTGAGATGGGGGATGAGTGTCCAAAGTAAGTGCTGAGAGGTACAGTCTGTCACTACCAGCCCTGAAATTTGAACTGCCTTCATGTGGCATGTAAGTTATGGACTTACAAACGTAAAAGACCTTAGAGAGCCTTAGTCCTGCAGCTGTCAACCTGGGCTGACCATCAGAATCACGTGGAGAGTGTTAGAAAACACGGATGCCTGGACCCCTCCTCCAGGGATAATGATTTAGTTCTGGTGGGGCATGGCCTGGGCATCAGGAGTTTTCAAAGTTCCCCAGGTGACTGATGCAGCCAGTGTTGAGAACCACTAATAAAAAGAAACTCTTTACCTCCAAATGAGAAAACCATGACATTTTCGAGGTAAAAGCTGAGCCCAAGCAGAGCCAGGTCTGCTCTCCACTCAAGTCTCCCATGACCCTGCCCAGACCTCTTTCCACCACACCATCCTGACCTCTATGTTCCAAGCGTACTTATACAGCAAATCTGGTTGACAGTCACCTGAACTGTCCATAGGGCAGAGGCCGCATCATTCTTGTTCAGCTTCCTATTCCAAGCACATAGCACAGAGCCTGGGACCCGTGAGTGCTCAGTAAAACCTTCATTGGATGAATGAGTTAGAATACTCACACCTACTGGTGGGCAGTTTGGTGTTAATAAGTAGACACCTGTTCTCTATGTTACTGTCACTTCCCTTTTTTGACATGTGTGCTGAAGCAATCGCAACAGGAGACCCACAGACTTGATCTTTGTTCTCTCTGGCTCAAGGACAACATGTTACTGATTTTAAAGTCCTCTAAATTAAGAATTGAAAGTATGACTTGTCAGTGACATTTGCTGTTGAAAACAAAACTATAAAAAGTAATAAACTTCAAATTGAATCTGATCTTATACTAGGGTGACATTATGAAATAGATATGATACGTAGAATGAAAAATAGATCACTAAAGTTTCATTTTTGTATTGATACGAACGTTTATAAAAGAGACGGTCTAGTAATACTGATTTTTCTTATGTTTGGTAAGATATACTTCATATAACATAAAATTCACCATTTAAAGTGTACAATTCAATGTTTTTTAATATAGTCATAATGTTCTACAACCATCACCACTATCTAATTTTCATCACCTCAAAAAGAAACCCCAAACCCATTAGCAGTCACTCCCAGTTCCTCTCTCCGCCCATCCCTTGGTAAACCCTGATCTACTTTCTGTTTCTGTGGATTTGTCTGTTCTGAACATTTCATCTAAATGGATCATACAATATTGGCCTTTTGTATCTGACTTCTTTTACTTAGTATGTTTTCAGAGTTCATCCATGTTGTAGCATGTGTCAGTACTTCATTGTTTTTTATAGATGAATACTATTCCATTGAATGGATACACCACATTTTATTTAGCATTCATCAGTTGATGGACATTTGAGTTGTTTCCACTTTTGGCTCTTAGGATAATGATGCTATGAACAAGTGTGCAAGTTTCTGTGTGGACATATTTTCATTTCTCTTGAGTATATACTTAGGAGTGGAATTGCTGGTTCATATGGTAACTCTTTTTTTAACTTCTTGAGAAACTGCCAGACCATCTTTCCTAGTAATAATACTCTTAGCCCCCTTTACAGATTACCTAGTGTGAATGCATGTATGTGTAGATTTCATTTAATTCTCATAAAATTCTTTGAGCTTGTTATTGTCATCATCATTACACAGATGACCAATGGAGAATTTTAGGTTAAGGGATTTCCTGAAGGCCAAAGGGCTAAGAAGTGACGAAGCTGGGATTTGAGCCCAGCTATTTGGACCCTGAGTTTAGGGCTCTTTTCACAGTAGCACTTACTAGGTGAGGCGAGTCATCACTCTATTTTCCAGATTCATTTTTCATGTTGTTGTTGGCTTTGCCATCTGCTCTGTATTATTTTTTAAAATTTATCTTAATCGTTTTCCTGCTTATGAAATGGGAACATGGGCTCTTATAAAAGTGCAAACATTATAGTGTTATGTGATATGAAAAGTGAAAGCCCCTGCTCATCCAGCCCCACAGAGAGTTTGCTATTCATAGCTTGGTGTATATTCCACCAAAATAGTTTTTAATACACAATAATATACTTTCATAATTATTACTCTTTGGTTTTTTTAACCTATCTGCTGTACATACTGTTTTGCTATTTGCCTTTTTTTCTCACTAACAGTATATCTGGGACAACTTTTGCTATTAGAACAAATAGATCTGCCTCCTTCTTTCTAAGATGGCCATCCATCTTTCAAAAATGTGGCCTACTTATAGAGCCCTTCAGGTGTCTGAGAATAATTTAGGCCAGTGCTTCTCAAACTTACTGTGTGAGTCACCGGGGAATTTTATCAAAATGCAGATTCTGAGTCCATAGGCCCAGGGAAGGGCCTGAGACTCTGCATTTCTAATCAGCCCCCAGGGGATGTCAATGCTGGTGGCCCACCGGCCACACTGTGAGGAGTGAGGGTTTGTGGGGCTCTTGAGAAGCCTGTGGCACCGGCATAGTTTCCCCCTGCTGAGCGTGTTTTGCTTTTCAGAATGAAATGCTGGAGGAAGGGCACGAGTATGCGGTCATGCTGTACACCTGGCGCAGCTGTTCCCGGGCCATCCCCCAGGTGAGACTGTCCTTCCTGGGTGGCTCTCCTGCCCCTCCAGAGGGTGCTACCCCCCTCCACCGCACCCCTCTCCAGGTTGCTGATCTTCTCCAGGTGGCAGGGAGTGAGGCAGGGCCTCTTATCCAAGGGGCACGCTGAAGACATTCGGAGGGCTTCCCATGAAACTGAGGACAACTTAAAAATATATTTGTTCAATATATTTTATTTCAAAAGCAGTATATGCTAACCATGTGACACCCAACCGTAGCAGAATGGTATAGACTAAAAAGCAAGACATCCCCACCTCCTCACCCCGCCACCCAAACCCACCTCCCACCAAAGCATAGTTACTGTGGACACTCCACTGCACATTCGTCTGGATCGTCTTCCTTGAATATCAGGAATTTCCCTATTATTCATGGAGTATCATGAATATTATTTTGTAAACTATCATTTACAAAAGTGTGTTGTTTCTTATTTATATTGTTCCGCTGCTTGCTTTTTTCCACTTAATTCTTTATTACTGACTTTTTTCATGTTGACACATACAGATATTATATGTACCATCGTCATCATCATATAATTCGTGGGTCCCATTCTAACAAAATCAACAAGCCACAGGTGTGTAAAGTAAACAGAAGCTATTCCTCTCCCCTCCTCTAATCCTAGCCCCCAGAGGTAACCATTTTTTAACTGTTTGGCTTGCACCGTTTCAGATTTTCTATGCCTGTGTTATATATGGACACACAAACACACACACTGTTTTGGTCAACAAAAATGGGATTAAATTACACTTACTGTCCTGCAACTGTTTTCACCTATCAGTTTATGGTAGCCATCCTTCCCTGTCAGTTGAAATAGATCTATCTCATTCCCTCTAAGAGTTACGTAATGATATTGCATGAATGCATCATATTTTATCCATTTAATCAGTGATAGGTGGATATTTAGCTTGTTGCTGTCATTTTAAGAATTTCTAAACGACATTGTGAAGAATGTCCTTGTGCTCACCCTTGGCTCACTCTTCAGTTTGGGCTGACCTGTTGGCAGTCTTGGGCATGCATGCTGTGAACACATCTGCCACATGATTCTGATGTGTTGAAAACCACTGGGCAGAGAAAATGGGCTTCTTGATGGGCCCGAGCATGGCCAGGCAGCTTTGCCTCAGGTGCATCTGGAGCAATGGATGGAACACTTTTCTCTGTTTAGAATCCGACGGGGCCCCACTGGGGTAGGAGTGGGGAAAAGGCTGAAGGAGGGAGCCCTTGCACATCAACGTAGATATGTGTACAGCTCGTGGTCAGGGCACAGAACAGACTGAAGGGGAGGAGGGTCAGTTCTCAGGACCAACTAACTGGTTTCTTTCCTGCAGCCCGTGTCTGGGAGCAGTTCTGCCCTAGGTCAGGCCTGTCAGACAGTGCTATCCCAGCCTTCTTTCACTAGAGTGACCATTATCATTTACCATCCTAGACGAGGTGCATTCGAGAGTGAAAAAGGGCCCTATTAATAAGACGACAGGTATGAACTAGGACTGCCTGGGCAAACCAGCATGTATGAAACCCCCTCTCCCCACAGGTGAAATGCAACGAGCAGCCCAACCGAGTGGAGATCTATGAGAAGACCGTGGAGGTGCTGGAGCCAGAGGTCACGAAGCTCATGAAGTTCATGTACTTTCAGGTGAGGGGTCAGGGGTGGATCTGGATCAGGAGAATTGACAAGGCCCCCACTCTTCTAGACACCAGGGTCTGGATTTTTGTGCCATGTTATTTATTCATTCAGCAACCATTTTTTTTTTAACGCAACCCTGGGTGACCAAGACAGACAAGCCCCCCACCCTCCATGTAATTTACATCCTAGTGAACATATGAGTGTGTTTTGCATAGGAGGAGAGACTGACAATAAACAATACACATTAATTTTCAGAGCGTAATAAGTGCTGTGAATAAAATTTTTAAAAACTCTGGGATGGAAGGTGTCTGCGACATGGATGCAACTTTAGGGCCGGCCTCTGAGGAGGTGGCATTTGAACTGAGATCCATGTGATGAGAAACAGGCTGGCTGTGATGACCCAGAGGAAGACGGTTTCAGGCAGAAGGAACTGCAAGGGCAAAGGCCCTGAGGCCTGAAGGACTTGACATGTTTAAGGAATAGAACGAAGCCAGGAAGGCTGCAGAGTGAGAAGGAGGATGCAGGGTGAGCTTGGAGAGGTAGACAGGAATGGGATCATATTGGGCGCTGGAGACCGTGAAGTAGGCCATGAAAACAATACATGGGTTTTATTCGAGCACCATAGAAGCCACTGGAAGTTTCTAGTGACATGATCTGATGTGAGGTTTTACAACAACGTTCTGGCTGCTGTGTGGCAAATGCATGGGAGGTGGGGGCAGTACGGGTGTGGAAGTGGGAGGGGAGAAGAGTGACAGCAGGGATACTAGCTGGGAAGCCAGGAAGAGTGGAAAAGAGAGCCAAGGGCTTCCATGAATGAAAGGCAAGAGGGTAGCTGGTTAAACAGAAACGACAGAGGAAAAATAAGGCAAACAGGTTGATTATTATGGTTATGTCGGAAGCAGTTCAATAGTGCAGGTCGAACTCTCTAAAACCAGTCTGTACCCCAGGGTGGGAGTCACGCCACACACTCGGCCCTCCACGTGCTCCACTGAAGAGCTGAGCTTCAGAAGTAGACTTGCAAGCACTGGCTGAATGTCCGCCCTGTGCCCAGCACAGCACTGGCCTCCTGCGGGGGGAGATGGGAATGTCTGGGGAAGGTGCAAATGCAACCCAAGGTTCTGCCACGTTCTGACCATGTGCCTGTGAGTTAACATCTTCACGCCTTCAGCTTTCTCACCTCGGAAATAATGCCTAGTTCACCAGTTTGTGCTGAGAATAAATGAGGTGAAGGGCCAAGTACAGCCCTAGTTACAGAGTCGGTTTAACAAATCACAGCTGCTGTTACTAAGGAGCCTAAAATCTCTTTGGGAAGGCGGGTCCAAGAGAGAAAAACTATCCAGAAACTGACCAAATGCTAAACTGAGAGTCTCCTGACAAGAGATGTTTACAGAAGGGGGGATCTGGAATAACCTGGAACTATGCTGTCCAATACAGTAGCCATTAGCCGCATGTGGCTCTTTACATTAATTGAAATTAAATAAAATTTAAAATTCAGTTTCTCAGTTGCACCAGCCATTTCAAGTGCTCAGAAGCCGCTCAGTAGATGAGGAACTATTGTATGGGACGGTGCAGATGTGGAACATTTCCATCACCTCAGAAAGTTTTATTGGACTTACACTCTGGAAGGAGAAAGTGTGGCTTGGTCTGGTCTTTGAAGGAGAGAAATGTCTGACTGGTAGGATATCCCAGGCCCATGGAGTGAAGCTCATATATAAGGAGTCATTTTTCTCTCTCCATCCCCACTCTTCCTCCTCCTCCTCCACCTGCTTTCTCTGGATTATTCAGGTGCCTCTTTTTGTTGTTGTTCAACAGCTGTTTTTTGCTAACAAATTTGTTGAGATATAATTCATATACCATGCAATTCATCTATTTAAAGTGAACAGTTCAACGGTTTTTAGTTCACAGAATTGTGCATCCATCATGACAACCAATTTTAGAACATCTTCATCACCCCAAGAAAAGAAGTCCTGTACCTTTTATCTATCACCCCATTATATCTCCTGTCCCCCCAAGCCCTACCTACCACTAATCTGCTTTCTGTCTCTATGGATTTGCCCATTCTGGACATTTCATTTGAATAGAATCATACAATATATGGTCTTTTGTGTCTGGCTTCTTTCACTGAGTATAATGTTTTCAAGGTTCATCCATGTTGTAGCATCTATCAGTACTTCATTTCTTTTTATAGATGACTAATATTCCATTGTATGGATACACCACATTTTACGTATTCGTTCCCAGTTGATGGACAGTTGGGTTGTTTCCACTTTGGGGCTACTATGAACAATTCTGCTGTGAACATCCATGTACAAGTTTTTGTGTGGACATAGGTTTTCATTTCTTTTGTGTAGATACCCAGGAGGGGAATTGCTGGGTCATATGATAACTCTACCTTTAAATGCAGTAACCTCTCAACTATTCTCCCTGCTTCTCTCTTTTCCCCCTATGGTCTGTTCTCACCACAGCAGCCACTGTGACCCTTTTAAAATATAATTCAGACCATGTTATCCTGTTTCAGAACCCTCCCACATCTCCTCCACTTGCTTAGTGTTGAAGCCCAAGCCCTCACAATGGCCTGCAAGAGCCTGTGGCCCCAGCCTCTCTCTGACCCTGTCTCTAGCTCCTTCCCTGTGCTCACTCCATTTCAGCCACTTTCCTGCCTCAGGGCCTTTGCACTGGCCGTTCACACTGCCTGGAATGCACTTCCCTCAGTTATTCCTCTCCCCTTCTCCTCTTTCAAATTCTTCTCCTAAACGTCACTTCTTGATGATTGCTTCTCCGATCTTCCTACTATAATGTACGGCTCCTCCCTCCCTCTCTCTTGCCCTCTCCTGCTTTATTGTTCCTCTGTAGCACATATCACGTTCTAACATAGAGAATTTATTTATTTTGTTTTCTGTGTTCCCTCACTAGAAGACAAGCTCCTTACAGTCGAGATTTTTTTTTTTCCGTTTTGTTCCCTGCTTTACCCCAGTGCCTAGAACAGTGCCTGGCACATCATAGATGCTCAATAAATCTATTTTTTGGGTAAACGAGCTTCTTTCTCTGAATGTGCCTCTCACTCTCCATCTCTACCCCTTATTGTCTGATGCCCGACACTCTTCTAGGCGCTGGGATACAAAAACTCATAAGACATGATGCTGCTCAGCAGAGGCACGGTGAATGAATGAATTGGTTTGATCCACTTGGGGGCCAGTTCCAGGCTTCCCTCCAGAAATCAGCTTTGGATTTAGGGACTCCTCTGAGAAAGACATCCTGGCCGATTTGCCTCTCTCTAGGGCCCCGGGCAGGCCTCAACCCTGCTCCCCACCAGGGAGTACAGTGAGTTGCCCACTGGCCCACCCCATCCTTACTCCCTGCCCCTCTGCCTGCAGCGCAAGGCCATCGAGCGGTTCTGCAGTGAGGTGAAGCGGCTGTGCCACGCCGAGCGGAGGAAGGACTTTGTGTCCGAGGCGTACCTCCTGACCCTGGGCAAGTTCATCAACATGTTCGCTGTCTTGGACGAGCTGAAGAATATGAAGTGCAGCGTCAAGAATGACCACTCTGCCTACAAGAGGTCAGGGCACCCTCCCCACGCCCCTCCTCCTGGGTAGCCGGCCAAGGGGAGGAAGAGGATGGAGCTTTTCCAACAGGTGCCTCCTCCAGCACCAACTAGCCATTGCCCAAACACAGCGGGGTTGGGCCTGTATCTGTTTTCGTGTTTTAAGGAGTAAGACGCAGAACTGAGTCTTTGGAGAAGTGGGTCTTTGCAGGGTTTTCTGTCTCAAGATGGAATCAAATCCTCATTTCCCCGACCCGTGGAGCAACCGCGTTCTCTGTTGGCCCATGCAGTGTGGGATCAGTAAGCTAATCATAACATGGTTCCATTAGTCATTTCCTGCAAGAATCAGAAAGCCAATTCAAATTGCTTACGTAAAAGAAGGAACTGAATGGGCTCCCAGAACTGAAAAGTCCCAGTGTACCTGGATCCAGGTGCTCAGATGACATTGGTCTGGCTCCCTGCACCTCTCAGCTCCACTTTCCTTAATATCAGCTTCATTCTCAGACGTGCTGGTGCCCTGGGGTGGCCTCTGGCAGCTTTGAACTTCCCTTCAGCCAGGGTAGCAAGCCCAGCTTCAAAGGAAGGAAAGGATACTCCTCCTTGCAAATACTTTTACAAAAGTCCCACGTAGGATTGTCATTGCCCCAGCGTGGGTCGTGAGCTAACCCCTCCCTCAGTCACTGTGGTGGGGTGGGGGTGCTCTAATTGGATAGGTGCTCGCCCTTGGGGTCAGTTGGGGGTCAGTGTCAGCTCACAAGAAAGAAGGACTGAGAGTGGGGGAGGGGTCATTCCTTTCAGAAATTAGGATACAGCCACCTAAACCAGGGGGAGGGCCATCAGAAGCAACAGATATCTTCCATCCTCTTGAGCTCAGATGAGCTCTGAAGCGTCTGGAAATATCTTGTGGGAAAGATTTTTAGTGTCACTGATAAAGAGGGCCCCTCCTCCTTGAAACACATCCTCCTGGGGCTCCAAGGTGACTGGAGAAAGCAGACGACAGACTGATTCCCAAAATTTTATCCTCCCGAGTGACCTGTGAAAGCTGGGGTGCCCGGCACCCTGAGCGCCATCTCAGGCCCGACTCAGAAATGGCAACTTTTACCAAGATTTCATAGACAGCTCACAGTCTGTCTCCCCCGAAGTTCTCCCCAGTTTGGGCCAACTGCTTCCATCGTGGTCACAGCCGACATGCTGTGCGGACCAGCTGGGGTCATGAGCAGGGCCGGTGTCTTGTGTGTGTTTCACAGTCCATCATGACACCGGCTGCACCACCGCCAGGTTTGGCTGGAACAGTCCAGGGCACTGTGTTTTTCTCCCTTTAAGTCCTGCGTGTTCCCCACACCCATCATCCCTTCACCTGCAATTCTGTTAAGTTAAATAGACTTCTGTTTTCCATACAGTGCTTTGCTGTAGAAACTGAGGTTTTCCTGTAAATAACAGAATAGTCAAAAAACAGAGCATCCTGCCTGCGAGTCTCCTCCATGACCACCGTGCAGGTTCCCTGGAGGTCACTGAGAGGCACGAGGACGGTTAGTGGGACACCAGCTGCCGTTACACTTTCTGGGCTGGAGCTTCAGTGCGTCCTTGCCTCTTAATTTCAAGTGCCCTTATCGCAAGGGTGTAAACAGAATAAAATGACCCCGGAACACTCTCCTGTGACATTAGAGTCACCTGTGATATTCGGTGCTCGTTGACCTCGGGGGACAGTGTAACTCCAGGTCAGGTGGGCGCGGGAGCCCGAGAGCCCTGGTTTGGGCTGCTTGTGCTTGAGCATCCTCGGCAACACGTCTGTTTCAGGGCGGCACAGTTCCTGAGGAAGATGGCGGACCCCCAGTCTATCCAGGAGTCACAGAACCTTTCCATGTTCCTGGCCAACCACAACAGGATCACCCAGGTGATGGCAAACTCCTTGTTAGTCCCGGCCTGGCGTCCAGGGACACAGGCAGGGGCCTAGAGGCTGGGTGGATCACGAGCGGAGGAGCTCAGTCCAGATCTTCCATCCCCACTGCCCTACTTGAGACTTACGCTGCAGACTTCAGTCTCCCCTCCCAACCACCGACTTCCCTTTCGCCTTCTCCAGATTTTGTTCTCTGAAAGCCTTCCCAGCTGCATCAGTGTAGGTTGAGAGAGCATGGGTTCTGGAGTTAGACAGCCTTGATTTCTAATCCTCAACTCCCACCAATCCAGTGTGAGACCTTGGGCAAGGTCTAGGCCTCAGTTTACTCATCGGTCATATGGGGTCGTTATTTAGAGAATATTAATTTGAATCCATCTCACGGGACTGTTGTGAGAAATAAATGAGATACTATATAAAAAGCCCTTAGCATGCAGAGCCTGACAAACGGTTAGGACATAAGAAGATGTAGCTCTTATTACTGCCACCGCTTTGCCAGAGCTACCGCCAAGCTGCAGCTCCCATGCTCTGCCTGACTTAGCGTGGCCTGTCTTGTTCATCTGTCAGTTCAACCTAAACAGGCACCAGCAAGAATGTCAGCGGGACCCAGGCCAAAACTGAGAGGGCCTTCCATCCTCAGAGGGTTTTCAGGTCCAGATCTCTCTCAGGGATGCTGCTGGCTTCACAGGGCCCTTCCTGCTCTTGGTTACGTGCAGAAGGCTGCTCAGCATTGAGGCTCCAGGTTTTTCCCCGGGGTCACAGCCCCATGTTGCCTGCGGAGAGTGGCAGCAGTGCCCTCCACTGGACACCCCTGCAGGGGCCCCGTCTGTCCCCCTGGAGAGAAGGGGCCCGAGGTGGAGATCTGGGAGCTTTCTCTTATGGGAAACGTTTCTGTACTGCTGTGTCCTGCCAGGAGGGGGCCCCTGCTGGCCCAGCTCTCCTCCACTGGGCGGTGTCTTCCCGCCATCATCCTAAGAGATGTCATGGCCAAGTCCACACCCTCAGAACTAAGCCAAGATTACTACAGGCCTTCTGTAAAGCTAAACTGCTTTTCAGTTCAGCCCAAGAAAGTACTTTCTAACCATCAGAACTGCCAGGAAATAAAATGGAGTACCCCAAGCGGGGAGAGTTCCCTGCCACAGCAGAAGTGCAGGAGCTGTGACCAACCACTGTGGGGACGTGGAGGAGAGGATGCAGGCTCCACTCCACCTGCGGTGGTCAGTGGGCCATGCAGTGTCACCGCCGCCCAGCCGTGGGCCTTCTGCACTGCATTGGTGTGGGTGAGGAGGATGCAGGAGGGGGCTAACCAGAGGGGGGCGCTGCTGTTTAGTGTCTCCATCAGCAACTGGAAGTGATCCCAGGCTATGAGGAGCTGCTGGCGGACATCGTCAACATCTGCGTGGATTACTATGAGAACAAGATGTACCTGACCCCCAGCGAGAAGCACATGCTCCTCAAGGTACAGCCCCCACAGTCGCGCACCCAGGGCCTGGGCTTGCCCTCTCACCTCTTATTTAAAATCCTTTATAAAAAATAGTATTTCTTTTTTCTTACTTAAACATTGATACAGATCTTACTGCACATAATGTTTTGTAACCTGATTTTTTTCCTTTAATATGTCACATGCTCCTTTCCAAACGTCATTAAGGACATTTCTGCAATGTACTTTTCAGTGGCTGCCGAGTATTCCATTGTATGGGAACATTGTTACTGAACAAATCCCCTATTGTTGGATATTTGTTTGCTAAACTGCACTGAACACACTTGTAGCACAGCCTTTGTGTACATACACTTGTCAAGTCAGACTTCCTGCCAACTCAAAGGGAAGGCAAAATCTTCAAGCTTTTGCTCTATTTTGCCAAAATGGTCACATTTGTTTCCTTAGTTTTACAAGGTTCATTTTTAAATTAGGAAGTAATGTATTTCTTTCTAATTTTTTCTAAGCTTATATATTTTCAACATATGCAATATACATAAATTATGCGCATGTATAATTTTTATCCCATTTAATAAGTATATTGGGAGTATTCAGCCATTAAATAATGTCATATGGATGAGCTTTCATTTTTTAGCTGTCATTCTATTGTTAGCTGCTTAGATGGTTTCTCATTTCTCTCTGACAGCAATGGCACTGAAATGAACAACCGTCTTCTTTAGACACACTGCATAGCCCGTTTTGATTCTTTCTTCCCCAGAACCTCACCTTTCCAAGCTCTCCTGGTGGTTTACTTTTTCCTCCTCTCCTCCACGTCACTCTTGCTACTCTAAGAATGCAGCCCCATTGGTGTTCCCTTCTTTACAATTTCCATAGCACCTCAGTGAAGTTTGCAGGACAGTGTGGCTTTGTGGCTTGTACACTGGCTTCCTCTGCACAATCAGAAATCCAGAGAAGTCACCCAAAGGCCAGTGGCCTTTCTCGCCCAGTGCTATGCCAGGAAATTACTGTGGCTCTCCTCAGACTTGCTGCTTCCATGAACTAGGTTACTAACTCCAGTCCACCAAGCCCTCTTAGAGGCTGCCATCAAATTCTCAGGCCCTCATTTTCTCTCACCTACCTTGAATCCTTCCACCCCTCAGCTTCCCAGCCTTCTTCCCTCTCACTTCTCTGCCTCTTCAGTCTGGTCTCCAGCTGTTTTGCTTTCCAGGTTTCTCTCCAGTTTGTGTTAGTGAGCTCTGGTGCCACCAGGGGGCGCCACTCACCCTTAACAGAAAATTTTGGCAGAACCACAAAATGCAACTAAGGGAGAAGCGACCTTAAGAGTCCTCTCGTCCACTCCCTTATGTGTTAGCTGTGACTTACCCATGGGCACATAGCACCTGTGAGCCAAGGGAAGCTGCTTTTAGCCTGGTTGTTCAGGCCCCCTTCAGGCTCACTGTACATTTGACAAAAGGGCTGGAATATCAAGAGTTAGCCTATCAGCCTGCTTATAGGGCATTGTCAGGCAAAAATGTGTTCCTTTTTTTAATGAAGTCACCAATGGCTCCTAGGAATCTTTACATTGTTGTAGTTTCCTTGGGGAAAGAGGTGAATAGTTGAACGTTCATTCGACATTTAGCAAGTATTCATCAAGTGACTGTGCTGTGCTAGACCCCAAGGATGCAGACGAGCAAGCCTTGGTACTCTCTCTCAAGAAGCCTCTTGAGTTCATAAATGTTGCTGTCAGACAGGTCCAGGTTCAGATCCTGTCTCTGCAAATTGCTAGCTGTGTGACCTTGGCAAGCTGCCTAACCTCTCCATGTCTCCAATTCCTTATCTATAGAATAAGCTTATTGTGTAGAACTTGACTCATAAGGTTGTTGTGAAAATTAAGGATAATGCCTGTTAAAGCCCTAAGCGCAGAGTAAGTGCTCAAGAAGTGGCCGCTGTAATAATATACTAAATGGCTGTCTGCATTTCTTCACAGAAATCCAATTTCTGGTTGAAATTAGATGTATGTGTCCTTTCTTTTTTTGAAGACACCTGGGTTTTTGTAACAGAACATGTCTCTACAAGGTGTGCATGTGCGTGCACGTGTGTATGTACATAAGCACAGACCTACTGTTTTTGGTTTTTGAAACTTTTCCAGTGGGTGTGACTTGCTTCTGTGCTCTGCCTGTTCTCACTCCAGGTAATGGGTTTTGGTCTCTACCTGATGGATGGAAATGTCAGTAACATTTACAAACTGGATGCCAAGAAGAGAATCAACCTCAGCAAAATTGATAAGTTCTTTAAGGTCAGCATCTGGAACTGGGGCTGGGCAGGGCGCCCAGGGGCAGTCTTTCTGGGGAAAGGAATGAAATTAGCCAGCAAACAATGGGGCTTGTTGATTGAGCTGTAGCTCTAAAGACTCCAGGAGGAGGAGAAAGAATGACAGGGCCTCCACCTGCCCTATGCAGAGGAATTTACACTATAGAAGGCTGCCCCACTCCCGAGTCTCAGGATTCAGCTGGGATTCAGCCAGGAGGGCTTACGATTCTTAGTACCTACTGCTTTTCCCCTTTACTGAAATCCCTTGCCATCTAAAGAAAGCGGTGCATCCAGAACACAGTACCTGCCTTAATTTTGAGTATAAATCAGAGCTCACAGAAGCAGGATTTAAAGACTGGATTTTAAATTGATTCACATTAGCAAAAAGCCAAGGCTACCTCGGCTTGCCCCTGCCTCTGGGCAGAATGCCCCATCAGTGCCCATCATACACTCAGTCCATTCCAGTGCCTCAGAGATGTGATCTTCTGGTCCCAAATCTTTAAAAATAAAACCTCACGGTTAAATTAAGCATTTGAGGTTTTTGCAAAGGGATTTCCTACTTTGGAATTGAACTCCATGTTGTCAGTTTATTCCACTGTTGGGCACTTCAGGCATGGAGTAGAGCCTCAGAGGTCAGACATGGAAAAACTAGGCATAACATGAAAAGCAGAACCCCTTGAAGGTGTGGTGTGGAGGGGATACCGGGCTAGGCCAGGGTCCCACTGACTCTTCGAGATGAGGGGAAAAATAAGTCGCCAAAAGGCATCCTCTGGCTTGGCTTGGCTTCTTTTCGAGGCTGGAACTTTCACTTTTCTCTGGAGCTGCCCCAAATGAAAACAGGGCTCATATCGGGAGACCCTTGCAAAACCTGCCTCTGCCTGGAGTCAGTATGAATGAGATGGGGGTAGAATGGAGGAACTCCACCTGGCCTCAGACAAGCCGGTTTTAGTCTGGCTCTGCCACTTCATAGAGGAATGACTTTGGAAAAGTCATGAAACCTCTTTGAAATTGAGTTCCCCAGCCTGAAAATTATGAATGCTAAGGGTGTCTACTTTATAGAGTTCCCTGGAGATTCAGTGGGATTACATAGGTGAGTCAGAGTCCTGGGTTATAATCCTGGTTCCTTGACTGTTCTGACTTTGTGAAAAAATCACTTAAGCTGCCTAAGTTTCAGTTTCTTTACCTGTGAAATAGGAATGATAATAGTACTGACCTCACAGGGTTATTGTTTGGACTGAGATATTGTTATTTGTTTTGTTTAATAGACTATTTTTTAGAGCAGTTTTAAGTTCACAGCAAAATTGAGCAGAAAATACAGAGAATTCCCAAATACCTTTTGCTCTTCCCCTCATGCACAGCCTCTCCCATTGTTAAAATCCCCCACAGGAGTGGTACACTTGTTACAATTGATGAACCTACATTGATACATCATAATCACCCAAAGTCCACAGTTTATATTAGGGGTCACTCTTGACGTACATTCTTTATGTTTTGACAAATGCAGAATGCCACGTATCCACCATCATGGTACATACAGAGGTTTCATTGCCCTAAAAATCCTGGTTTTGAAGTGCTTGTCACAGTGCCCAGAGCGTCAGAAACAGACAGTAAATGCCAGCCTCCCCTCTGCCTGTCCTGGTCTTTGGATGGGAGTTGTCTGCCCTCTGGTGTTAGGTGTTATAGCTTCAATTCATGTCAAGGAGGTTCTCAGGAAGGCCACACCCAGCCAGCTGCATCCAGGTACCCACTCCTAGTTCGGAGTTCAAGGCAGCAAGAGTCCTCTAACCCAAGGAAAATTAGAGCAGAAAGGACCCTGCCTGGGAGGCAGGACATCTGGTCCTCATCCTTCATCCATTCTGCCTCCTGGGTGACCTTGGACAAGTCATTTTGCCTCTCTGGGCTCAGTTGCTGTAACAGAGAGTTGGTTGGAGGCAGGGGAGGACCCATAGGCTGGCTAGGGCTCCTTGGGGTTCCAGGGTCACACGGTAGCATCGTGGGAAGCAGAAGCTAGGGGTCGGCCCAGCGGCACATGGAAGCCTGCCTCCCCTGGTGGAAGGCAGCCCCCGGCCCTCCCTCCCGCGGCCTCTCACGCGCTGTGTTTGCTTCCTTTGCAGCAGCTGCAGGTGGTGCCCCTTTTCGGCGACATGCAGATAGAGCTGGCCAGATACATTAAGACCAGTGCTCACTATGAAGAGAACAAGTCCAAGTGAGTGCCTGCCGTAATGTCTCTCGGCTCCCGCGAGGACGCCCAGCCCGGGCAGGGGGCCGAGGGGCCACTTCAGCCCCTCCTCCCTCCCCAGAGCCCTGGGCAGGTGGATTCCGTCGGAACACTGGAGGGGAGCAGCCGAGCGCGCTCTGAGCCCTTTGTATCCGCCCTTTGCTGCCAGGGTTCAAAGGTGCCCAGAGCGCAGCCACGCCCCTTCCGGTCCCAGCGGGGAGCCACGCCCCCCCGCCGTGGAAGCTGGAGTCCTCCTTCCCTCCACGTGGGGGAGGAGTGGCCTGCGCTCGGAGGTCAGGTGGAGCGAGGGAGCATTGCTCTTCGTCACCCCGATTCTCCCCTCAGGTTTTGTGTCCAGGCAGTAAGTATGCCGTTGAGTGTATGGTTTCTGCGGTTCCAACTGTGACGTGGATTACGGCCTCACCTTAGGTCGTTTTATAAACCACCATCCTGGGTAATCTATGCTAAGATCTGGGGTATCAGCGCATCGTGGAAGTTGGGGGACATCCCTCTACCGCCTTGACTACCCCTTTGAGCTCTTAAGGAGGTTTCTTCTGCCTGCATCTCCCCTAAAGCTGAGTGACTCTGACCTTTCCATCCAGAGGGGGGCTCACCGTCCTTTAGTCAGGGGCGAGGGTGTTACTGCCTTAAAAATATGTAAACGGAGTGTCCTTGAACTCCACCAGCCTTGAGCCCCCGTAAGTGAGCCTCGGCCGAGGAAAGCTGGTTTAGTCTCTTCATAACCTGCTGGCTGCTAGTATGGAGTCGAGAATACTGAACTCATTTCCTCACATTTCCTGTGTGAATTCTCGACCGCCTGAAGTTGGTTGGCAATGGTGATGTGGCCAGGGTGGGGTGTCAGAGGTTTGAGTGATCATGTCTGCATCCCTACACAAGCAACTCAAAGTAAAAGTGATGCCAAAGTGTAAGAATGAGGAAGCCTGTCACCTTCTTGGTAGTCTTATGAGGGCCATTTCAGGGCTTCTTTTGAAATACTACGTTCTTTCCAAAAGGTTTATCTGCCTCGTTTGGTGGCCATGCTTTTAGTCTGTCTATGGTGTTACCCGGCATAGGATGGCAGAAGAGGCAAAGGGGGCTGTCTTTTTTGTCTTGGGGAAGGAGAGTGAAGATTTTCATTCATTCATTTCCTCTCCAGAAAAAGAGTTGAAGCAGGCCAGCCCCAGTGGCCTAGTGGTTAAGTTCAGCGTGCTCCGCTTCGGCAGCCCAGCTTCAGTTCCCAGGCGCAGACCTACACCACTCGTCTGTTAGCGCCCGTGCTGTGGCGGCGGCTCACATTAAAAACAAAAAGAGGAAGATTGGCAACTGATATTAGCTCAGGGCAAATCTTCCTTAGCAAAAAGAAAAAAAAGAAGAGTTGAAGAGAAAGAAGAGGGGTAGAAAGAGAGAGCGTGCATGCGTGCGCATGCATTCCAGCAGTGCCTCTCAGAATGGTCGTGGCATCCCTCACCGTGGAGTCCCTCACCATGGAGTGCTTCCATGTTGCCAGGTCACTGTGGAAAAGGAGGCACAATCCCTTTAGGATTCCCCTTTAGGTTCTGGGCCTTCCCCAAAGGCCTCCTCCAAAGCCAGCTTCAACCACAGAATGTCAGTACTGTCAGAGTCAGTAGACAGGTTTTGGGAGGCCACCCACCTTGCTTTTTCTTTGCTTGGATTCCAGCCCTTTGTAGCCCTAAAGAGGCTGCAAGTCCCTCTTCACTTATGTGACTGGTAAGTATCATGGACACCAGATAGCTAGAAAAGCCTGTGATTGGGTCTTAGAGGAGGAAGAGCTATTCCACTCCGCCTGCAGTCCCCACGGCATGGGATTTAGCAGGCTCTCTTGCTGGTGGCTGGGGTACCTCTTGGTTCCACCCAGGGACGCTGACCACATTGGCTGGGCACCAGGAGCAACTATTGAGTAGAGAGAGCCTGTCCTGCCCAGGCGCCTAAGGCCAGGACCCATCCGACCTCATGATTTTCTGTCCAGGTGGACGTGCACTCAGAGCAGCATCAGCCCCCAGTACAACATCTGTGAGCAGATGGTTCAGATCCGGGATGACCACATCCGTTTCATCTCCGAACTGGCTCGCTACAGCAACAGTGAGGTGAGCCCGCTCTGGCTGCTAGGATAGAGCCCTGTTTGGGCCAAGGGCGAGAAGTGGCAAGGACCAGCCAGGAAGGAAATGTTCACAGGGCATAATGGAGAGCAGGAGTGAGGGGATACGCATCGGAGGCAGGAGGGCAGAATGGCCAAGAGCGTGGATTTTAGAGCCAGACAGAACTAGGTTTGATTCTGATTCTGCTGCTGACCTTCACAAGTTATTCAACATCTCTATGCCTCAGTTTCCTCATCTGTTAAATGGGAGTAATAATAGTATCCTGAAAGGTTAATTGACAGGATTAAACCCTAGGATGCATGGAGCATGCATTGTATCCAGCATATAGTAATGGCCCAGTCATTGTTCTGTGTGTATATGATCCAACCATCTCCACCCTGAATGGCAAGAGAAAGAGAGTTCTCAATGCTCATAGCACCATCTAAGTATTTTAAAACTGCACAATAATAAATGATCATTGTAATAAGCCAGAAAATACAATTAGGGACAGAAGAAGGCCATAAAAATCTCCTGCAATCCCACTAATTACATTTTTACTGGCATTGAAATTTTCTTTTCTTTTTCTAAATACGGAAACGTGATCAATGCACAAACCTCGGAAAAAATACAGATATGCAAAAGAAGGGAAAATCAATCACATAAAATCCTACCACCCGGACCGACTATGATTAATATTTGGGTTTATATATCCTTCTGGATCTCTTCTCATATAAACCCTTCCAATAACTATAAATGTTGGTTTAACAAAGACAGTTCCCCTGATTTGAATTCCTTTATCGCCTGGCGCTCCTGGATGACTGCACTGTCCCATGTGTGCTCACTGGCTCCACCATGTGGCTGCCAGCCATAGTGCTCATGGTTTCCAAATCCTAACTTGGAAAGTGTCTTTGATCAAAGGGCAACATATTTGAAATGAGGACAGTCAGACAAATGCAGGTGGTGTGGTCATTAGACCAATGGCCCACATTCTTAGGAGGACTCCTGGTGGACACGGACCAGGGTCAAGCCCAAACCTTTGGCTTTTGTAACCATACGTGCCAATCATTGAGCTAAAGCCATAGAAATAATTCAAGTGCAGGGGCCTCCCTCATTCCTCATCAAGTTTTGGTATGGTCTAAGAATGAATCTGGCTCAAAGTTATTTCTTAAATTATACACTTTATGCCTATGTATATGCAGACGATTCTTGTTATTTGCCGCAGTTATGTTCTATAAAGCGGCCACGAACTCTGCATTAGCAAATACTGAAGCATTGTTCCTAGGGAAAATGCAGGACTGGGCTCCTGTGAGCCTCTGCTCAAAAGATTTTCATCAACCAATCGGTGCATAACCTTGTTTTATGTGCTTTTCTGTTTGAAGACACCTTATGTGATATATAGTTGACTCATTAACATTAACTTACAGCCAACAGCACTATAACTCGTGCCTGACAAAGCTGATCTAAAACGTGGGTTTTCTCCATGAGGCACTTCGTAGCCTTCTTGCTCTGAGGAACACGAGGCTGGACTTCGGCACTACGCCGGGGCCGTTTTAAATAGTGAAGTCATCTGTAAAAAGTACAACAGTGTGAAAAATGTGGCACTAAATAGACCACAGAGAGGACACTTTTCTACAGTTGAGAGCTGAAAGAAGAAGGCGGGACATCGCCCGTTCAACCTCAGCCGGGAACATGACCCAGACTTTTCGCCGCTCTCTGCGTGTCTGTGAATGACCGTGGAAGTGCCGCGAGTATTGATTTTGAGGTTACGAATAAGTTTTAGCTGAGTAGGCAAATTCACAGATACAGAATCCACAAATAATGAGGACTGGCTCTCTATGTGTGTGTGTGTGTGTGTGTGTGTACGCACACCCATATATACACGTGTTGGTGCATATGCACATGCATACGTACATATTATGTTTCATTGTGGAAGATTACACATTCCAATAGATGTCTGTCTTCACCAGTGCTTTTCACTCAGTGAGTCGTGTCTAATTAATGAGTTGTGAAACATTGTTGTATGAAATAAAATAGACGATCAGAGGAAATCCCATGTATTAAGACTAAAATTGCTTCATGAAAAATGGTGTTTCATGTATATATTTAATATCTCTAGATAGGTGTGTGTTCCTGAGTCACTATGTATAATGCACTTCCTACTATAAATTGCAGTCAGAAAAGTTTGAAAGCTGCTGCTCTGCAATATACCAGGGTGGTTGGGAGTGGCGCTCTGGCACCACACCGCCTCACTTTGAACCCTCAACCGTTTACAAGCCATGTGGCCTTCAGGAAGACCCTTGTCTGAGCCTCAGTTTCCCTGTTGAGGGGGTATAATAATAGCACCTCCCTTGTAGTGCTGTTGGGAGAATCGATGAAATAATGTATGAGAGTGCCAGGCACATCGACGGTGAGGGTGACAGCCAATGTTCCCCAGGTGGTGACGGGCTCCGGGCTAGACAGCCAGAAGTCGGACGAGGAGTACCGCGAGCTCTTCGACCTGGCACTGCGGGGCCTGCAGCTTTTATCCAAGTGGAGTGCCCACGTCATGGAGGTGGTAGGTGTCCCAGGGCTGAAGGCCTGCGCCATCCAGACTGGCCTCTGTTCACTTGGAATCTGTCTCCCTCTGCCTCTCCCCAATACTCTTTTTTTAACAGCTTTATTAAAATATAATTCACATACCATACCATCCATCCATTTAAAATGTAGATTTGTTGGTCTTTAGTATATCCACAGAGTTGTGCAACCATAGTCAAATTTAGAATATTTTCACCACCTCTAAAAGGAACTCCCTATGATCGTCCCCCACTCCCTATCCCCCCAGCCCTAAGCAATCTACTTTCTGTCTCTAAAGATTTCCCTGTGTACATGTTTCCTATAAGTAGAGTCATATAATGTGTGATCTTTTGTGTGTGGCTGCCTTCACATAGTATGTTTTCAAGATCCATCCATGTTGTAGCACAAATCAGTGCTTCATTCCCTTTTATGGCTGAATAATATTCCACTGCATGAGCACACCACGTTTTGCATATCCATTCGTCTGTTGGTGGACACTTGGATTGTTTCCGCTCTCCCCAGTACTCCTGGAAGCTGGTTCACCCCACAGACAAGTTCTGCAACAAGGACTGCCCTGGCACGGCGGAGGAGTACGAGAGAGCCACGCGCTACAACTACACCAGCGAGGAGAAGTTTGCCTTCGTGGAGGTGGGTGCTGACTCCCTGCGTCTCTTCCACCCCCGAGGCTGCTGCTTACTGTCAGTCATGGTGGTGCCAGGAGTGGTTCAGAGCAAGACGGCAGCCTTGGTTCACATGTGCATGTTCTTCCTGCCCCTCCTCCCACCTGAATTCATCTCTGTCAAAAGTTATTATTCGGAAATGCATTCTGTTCTTAAAAATCCAAAGGAAAGGGGTCACTCCATTAGAAAAATGGGCAAAAGGAAACCAACGGAAGAAACAGAGAAAAACAAAAGGCTAAAAGAGATAAGAAATACGCTGTAAGTGGAAACAATCCAAAGAACTACAGACCGAAACTAAGATGAGGTGTAGTGTTTACCAGTCAGGGTTAGAAGATTGGTGTGCCTGTTGCTGGTTGAAGTGTGGGAAATACACCTTCTCAGATACTTTTGGTGGTCTGCATTTTACGGGCTTTCTATGAGGGCAGTCTGATCGTATGTATTCAGTTTTTATTGTGTGTACCCTTTGGCTGAGAAGTTCATCTCCTGGGAATATATCCCAGGGAAATAAGCCAACTGTGCAGAGACATGTGTGCAGGGATATTTATCACAGTGTTGTTTATAATACCAAAATAACAACTGAAATGTCCTTCAATATGGGACCAGGTACAGTAAATGCAGATACAGCTATATCATTGATACTCTGCAGCCACTAAAATGGATGTACCTACATGGAAAGATATGCACAGTATATTGTTAAGTTAAAAAAAAAAACAGGTTAGAGAACAGCATGTAAAGTGATCCCATTTATACTAAAATTAATATACTTTTGCATATTTGCTCAAAACTGAAGAACATGTTTGTATTTATATATATATATATACCAAACCATTAACAGTAGTAATTTCTGGAGGGAAGACTCTTGCTTCCTGCTTCATAACCTTCTGATTTGTTTGTTTGTTTGATTACAAAAATATTGCTATTTGGGGGGGAAAAAACTCATTCACACTAGGTTGCAAGTGACAGCTGCTTCTTTCATGACCATCTGAACCCTAGAAGTCAGAGACCTGGATCCTGGCCCTGGGCTCTAAGGTCACATCCTCTCCCTGAACCTCAGCTTCCTTATCTGTAAAATGGAGCTGATAATCTCTACCTGCTTTCATCCCAGGGTTGTTATTGAGAATCAAACAGTAATTGTCAGAGATAATGAGGTAGATGAGCCGTGAAAGCTATAAAAGCTCTGACACACATAAGGGATTAGAGTTGTTCTTTAGCAGATCTCCAGGCTGCACTTTAAAGGACTGAGGCTCTGTGGTATAATTTCAGGCAGGAGACAATTTGTAACCACACTTGGCATTGCACTGAGTGGTCCCTTGACCTCCTGGCACTTGCATTGCTAATAGCCTGGAAGACAGTCTCCCAGTCATCATCACTGGGAGAGAAAATCCTCCTCAAGCCTATTTAAAATGAGACTTACAGTCAGAGAGGACATGCAACTTCGTAAAAGTATTTACACTTTTCTTTCCTTAATAAAAGGGATACGTATGTACTGGAGGTAATTTAGAAAATGCCCCCCCAACCCCACTCCTACCCTCACCTTCCCACAGCCTCATAAGATCATCAAAGACAACCATCACTGACATTATGCTACATTTTCTTCTAGTCCTTACTTTACTGTACATTGAGAGGTTTTATAATTTTTATTTTATTAGTAAAACATGCAAAAAAATTTTTTAATAAAAATAGTTCCCTGTGGCATTTAACAACAGTAAAACAAGGCCTAAGTAGTAACCTGTGCCACCACGCTCCTCCCTGAATCCCAAAACAGAAAACATCTTTTACCTCATTAAGCTATTTCTTCTGGTATTTATCTCTATATTTCTAAGTAATGGGCTAATGGGGCTATTTCTTGGTTTTTCACTTTATGACATTTTCTATTGATTTCCTACTTAGGGAGATAATGATTTAGCTCTCTCATCTCCATCTCCTACCCCCTCCCCCCAACACACCCAAATTCCCAGCTCCCATCTTCTCATTAATTGCTTTAATTAATTTTTTGATTAAATTACTAGTTACTCTATATTATTATAACCTAGTAACTATTGTTCATCGCTGAGTCACATGGGCTAGTGTGAATACATTTCTTTTCTTGTACAATTTTGTTTTTCCTAGAGTTAATGATGCCTTATTTTTTGTTTTAGTTTTCTATGACCCTATCAAAAAGAAAACTTCAAACATACCAACAAAACATAAAACATCTTACAAAACAGTCACAATCATCATGTTATGAATTTTATTGTTCTTTTTTTCTTGAAGCCATTCCTGCTGAAGCCCTTTTCTCTCCTTTCCAATCTGAACTGGTTTGTCTCCAGACCTGCCGCCCACTGACTGATCTGAGATGTCTCCTCATCATTATCCTGGGAATTCCCTTTCTCTCTCCTGTGTTGGATCCCAGGGCTGCCTCTTTCTCTTTGTTGGTGGAGTATATCCTCCAATAGCTGTCTAATAAAGGATGTATGGGAGAAAAAAATTTTGAGACCTGGAATGATCTGAAAATGGTTCACTTCTAACCTCACTTATAGTTTGGCTAGATATAGAATCCTAAGTAATAAATAATTTTTTTCCAGAATTTTGAAGGTATTATTCCATTGTCTTCTAGTTTTTAGTGTTGTGATTCTATTCTAATCACTGATTCCATGTTACTTTTTACTCTGTAGAATTTTTTTAATAATAGCTTTATTGAGATATAATTCACATACCGTAAAATCCACCGTTTTAAATGTACAATTCAGTCATTTTTAGTATATTCAGAGTTGTGAAACCATTACCACTGTCTAATTTTATAACATTTTTGTCACCCCATAAAGAAACCCATACCGATGAGCAGTCACTTCCCATTCCTCCCTTTCCCCAACACTCTGGCCTCTGGCAACCGCCATTCTATTTTCTGTCTCCATAGATCTGTGCATTCTGGAAATTTTATATAAATGGAATCATATAATATGTGATCCTTTGTGACTGGCTTCTTTCACTGAGCATGGTGTTTTCAGAGTTTATCCATGTAGCATGTGTATCGGTACTCCGTTCCTTTATGGTTGAATAATATTCCATTGTACGGATATATCACATTTGTTTGTACATTCATAAACTGATGAACATTTGGGTTGTTTCAGCTTTTTGGCTGTTATGAATAATGCTGATATGTACATTCATGTACAAGTTTTTGTGTAGAAATACGTTTTCATTTCTCTTGGGTGTATAGCTAGGAGTGGAATTGCTGGGTCATGTAGTAACTCTATGTTTAAAAATTTGAGGACCTGCCAAATTTTTTCCAAAGCAGCTGCACCATTTTACAGTTTCACCAGCTATGTATGAGGGTTGCGATTTCTTCACATCCTTACCATCACTTGTTGTTGTCTTTTTAATTTTAGCTATCCTAGTGGGTGTGAAGTCGTTTCTCACTGTGGTTTTGATTTGCATTTCCCTGATAACTAACGATATTGAGCATCTTCTCGTGTGCTTATTGGCCATCTGCATATCTTCTTTGGAGAAATGTCTATTCAAATCCTTTGCCCGTTTTTTAATTGTTATTTGCCTGTATGTCTGTCTGTATGCCGGTGCCACACCAATTTGATTACTGTAGCTTTGTAGTAAGTTTTGAAGTCAGGAAATGTGAGTCCTCCAATTTTATTCTTTTTCCTCTGTAGAATTTTACAGTCTCATCTCTGTCCCTTTGCTTCTGAAGCTTCACTATGAGGTATCATGATGAGGGCCTTTTGCATTCATTGTTTTGGACACCAAATAGGCCATTTCAGTGTGGAAACACATGTTCTCTAGGTCTGGGAAATTTCCTTGTGTTTTAATTTTGATAATTTCCTGCTCTCAAATTTCTCTCTTTCTGGGTCTTCTATTTGTCAAATGTTGGTTCCCCAGGATGTAGTGTCTGATTTTCTTATCTTTTCTCTCTTATGGTATATCACTTATTTTTGTTCTGCTTTATATTTCCTTAAATTCAACTTTAACTCTATTTGTATTTTTTATTTTGCCTTTTTTTTTTTTTTTGCTAAGGAAGATTAACCCTGAGCTAACATCTGTTGGCAATCTTTCTCTTTTTATATGTGAGCTGCTGCCACAGCACATCCAGTGACAGACGCGTGGTGTGATTCTGTGCCCCGAAACTGAACCCAGGCCGCCAAAGTAGAGCGCGCCAAACTTAACCACTAGGCTACGAGGACTAGCCCTTGCCTATCATATTTTCAATGTCTAAAAGCTCCATCTTGTTCTCTGAATGTTCCTTTTTTTATAGCACCCTGCTCTTGTATCATGAATGTGATATCTCCATTGAGGATATTACAGTTTTTTGTAATCAGCTTTGTTGAGGTATATTTTATACTCAATAAACTGCATCCATTTAAAGTGTATGGTTCAAAGAGTTTTGACAATTGTATGCTCACCTGTGAAATCACAAACACCAGATACAAAACATTTTGTATCCCTTAAAGACTTTTTGTGCCATTTACAATTTATCCTTCCCTCCATCCTTGGCCCCAGACAATCACTTTTTTTGTCATCATAGATTTGTTTGGATTTTCTAGAATTTCATATGAGTGGAATCATACAGTATGTATTTTCTGTGTGTGGCTTCTTTTACTCAGCATAGTAATTTTGAGTTTCATCCACATTGTTTTGAGTATCAATAGTTTATTCCTTTTTATTGCTGAGTACTAGTCTATCGTATGGATATACCACAATTTGTGTGTCCACTCAATTGCTGATAACATTGGGCTGTTTCCAGCTTTTGGCCAATATGAGTAAAGTTGCTTTAAATATTTTAGTATAAGTCTTTGTGTGGACATAGGTTTTTATTTCTTTTGGAATGGTCATATTGTAGGTGTATGTTTAACTTACTGACAAACTGCCAGTTTTCCAAAGTATAATTCCCACCAATTATATATAAGAGTTCTGCTGCTCCACACCCTCACAGTCCTTGGTATTGTCAGTCTTACTAGTTTTAGCCATTCTAATGGGTATTTAGTGAAATCTCAATTTGCATTTCCCTGAAGATTAATGATATTGAGCATCTTTTCATGTGCTTATTGGCCATTCATATATCTTGCTTTGTGAAGTGTTGTCTGTTGAAATCTTTTACCCATTCTTTCTTTCTTTATTTATTTTATTGCATTAACATTGGTTTATAACATTATATAAATTTCAGGTGTACATCATTATATTTCGATTTCTGTATAGATCACATCATGTCCACCACCCAGACTAATTACAATCCATCACCACACACGTGTGCCTTATCATCCCTTTCACCCTCCTCCCTCCTCTTCCCCTCTGGTAACCACCAATCCAATCTCTGTCTTTATGTGATTGTTTCTTGTTTTTATCTTCTCCTGTGAGTGAGATCATACAGTATTTGACCTTCTCCCTCTGACTTATTTCGCATAGCATAATACCCTCACGGTCCATCCATGTTGTCACAAGTGGCTGGATTTCATCGTTTCTTATGGCTGAGTAGTATTCCGTTGTGTATATATACCACGTCTTCTCTATCCATTTGTCCCTTGATGGGCACTTAGGTTGCTTCCAGGTCTTGGCTATTGTGGACAATGCTGCAATGAACACAGGGGTGCAGTATCTTTATGCATTCATGTTTTCATGTTCTTTGGATAAATACCCAGCAGTGAAATAGCTGGGTCATATGGTAGTTGTATTCTTAATTTTTTGAGGAATCTCCATACTATTTTCCATAGTGGCTGCACCAGTTTGCACTCCCACCAGCTGTGTATGAGAGTTCCCTACTCTCCAGATCCTCTCCAACACTTGTTTCCTGTCTTGTTAATTACAGCCATTCTGATGGGAGTGAGGTGATATCTCATAGTTTTGGTTTGCATTTCCCTGATAGTTAATAATGTTGAATATCTTTTCATGTGCCTGTTGGCCATCTGTATATCTTTGAGAAATGCCTCTTCAGATCTTTTGCCCATTTTTTAATTGGATTGTTAGTTTTTTTGTGATTGAGATGTATGAGTTCATTATATATTTTGGAGATTAATCCCTTATCAGATATACGGTTTGCAAATATCTTCTCCCAGTTATTAGGTTGTCTTTTCATTTTGTTGATGGTTTCCTTTGCTGTGCAGAAGCTTTTTAGTTTGATGTAGTTCCATTTTTATATTTTCTATTGTTTTCCTTGTCCAGTTAGACACGGTACTTGAAAATATGTTGCTAAGACTGATGTCGAAGAGTGTAGCCTGTGTTTTCTTCTAGAAGTTTCATGGTTTCAGGTCTTACATTCAAGTCTTTAATACATTTTGAGTTAATTTTTGTGTATGGTGTAAGAGGATGGTCTACTTTCATTCTTTTGTGTGTGGCTGTCCAGTTTTCCTAACACTAATTATTGAAGAGACTTTCCTTTCTCCATTGTATGTTCTTGGCTTCCTTGTCGAAAATTAGCTGTCCATAGATGTGTGGGTTTATTTCTGGGCTCTCAGTTCTGTTCCATTGATCTCTGTATCTGTTTTTGTGCCAGTACCATGCTGTTTTGGTTGCTATAGCTTTATAGTATGTTTTGAAATCAGGGAGTGTGATACCTCCAGCTTTGTTCTTTTTTCTCAGGATTCCTTTGGCTATCTGGGGTCTTTTGTTGTTCCATATATATTTTAGGATTCTTTGTTCTATTTCTGTGAAAAATGTTGGGCCTTTGTTAGGGATTGCATTGAATCTATAGATTGCTTTAGGAAGTATGGACGTTTTAACTGTGTTAATTCTTCCAATCTAAGAGCATGGAATATCTTTCCATTTCTTTATGTCTTCTGCAATTTCTTTCAATGATGTTTTATAGTTTTCAGTGTACAGATCTTTCACCTCTTTGGTTAAGTTTATTCCTAGATATTTTATCCTTTTTGTTGCAATTGTAAATGGGATTGTATTCTTAATTTCTCTTTCTGCTACTTTATTGTTAGTGTATAGAAATGCAACTGACTTTTGTATGTTGATTCTGCAACTTTGCCATATTCATTTATTATTTCTAAAAGTTTTTTGGTGGATTCTTTAGGGTTTTCTATATATATAAAATCATGTCATCTGCAAATAGTGACAGTTTCACTTCTTCCTTTCCAATTTGGATCTCTTTTATTTCTTTTTCTTGCCTGATTGCTCTGGCCGGGACTTCCAATACTATGTTAAATAGGAGTGGTGAGAGTGGGCATCCTTGTCTGGTTCCTGTTCTTAGAAGGATAGCTTTCAGTTTTTCACCATTGAGGATGATATTAGCTGTGGGTTTGTCATATATGGCCTTTATTAGGTTGAGGTACTTTCCTTCTGTACCCATTTTATTCAGAGTTTTTATCATAAATGGATGCTGTATCTTGTCAAATGCTTTCTCTGCATCTGTTGAGATGATCATGTGATTTTTATTCTTCATTTTGTTAATGTGGTGTATCACATTGATTGATTTGAGGATGTTGAACCATCCCTGCATCCCTGGAATAAATCCCACTTGATCATGGTGTATGATCTTTTTAATGTATTGTTGTATTCTATTTGCTAGTATTTTGTTGAGGATTTTTGCATTGATGTTCATCATTTTGCATGATATTGGCCTGTAATTTTCTTTTTTTGTGTTGTCCTTGTCTGGTTTTGGTATCAGGATAATGTTGGCTTCATAGAAGGAGTTAGGAAGCTTCCCCTCCTCCTCAATTTTTTGGAAGAATTTGAGAAGGATTGGTATTAAGTCTTCTTTGAATGTTTGGTAGAATTTACCAGGGAAGCCATCTGGTCCTGGACTTTTATTTTTTGGGAGGTTTTTGATTACTGTTTCGATCTCCTTACTGGTTGTTGGTCTATTCAAATTCTCTATTTCTTCTTGATTTAGTTTTGGAAGGTTGTATGATTCTAAGAATTTATCCATTTCTTCTAGATTATCCAATTTGTTGGTGTGTAACTTTTCATAGAATTCCCTTATAATCTTTTGTATTTCTGAGGTGTCCATTGTAATTTCTCCTCTTTCATTTCTGATTTTATGTATTTGAGTCTTCTCTTTTTCTTGATGAGTCTAGCTAAAGGTTTGTCAATTTTGTTTATCTTTTCAAAGAACCAGCTCTTGGTTTCGTTGATTTTTTTCTATTTTTTTTTAGTCTCTACTTCATTTATTTCTGCTCTGATTTTTATTATTTCCCTCCTTCTACTGATTTGGGGCTTTTTTTGTTCTTCTTTCTCCAGTTCCCTTAGGTACACTGTTAGATTGTTTATTTGAGATTTTTCTTGTTTATTGAGGTAGGCCTATATTGCTATAAACTTCCCTCTTAGAACCACTTTTGCTGTATCCCATAAATTCTGGCATGTTGTATTTTCATTTTCATTTGGCTCTAGGTATTTTTTGATTTCTCCTTTGATTTCTTCATCAACCCAATTGTTCAGTAGCATTTTGTTTAATCTCCACGTATTTCTGGCTTTTCTGATTTTCTTCCTGTAGTTGATTTCTAGTTTCATACCATTGTGGTCAGAAAAGATGCTTGGTATTATTTCAATCTTCTTAAATTTATGGAGACTTGTTTTGTGGACTAGTATGTGATCAGTCCTGGAGTATGTCCCATGTGCATTTGAAAAGAATGTGTATTCTTTGGTTTTTGGATGGAATGTTCTATATGTATCAACTAAGTCCATCTGGTCTATGTGTTGTTTAAGGCCAGTGTTTTCTTATTGATCTTCTGTTTGGATGATCTATCCATTGGTGTAAGTGGAGTGTTCAAGTCTCTTACTATTATTGTGTTACTCTCTATTTCTCCTTTTATGGCTATTAGCAATTGCTTTATATATTTAGGTGCTCCTATGTTGGGTGCATAGATATTTACAAGTGTTATATCCTCTTGTTGGATTGTTCCCTTGATCATTATGTAGTGCCTTTCTTTGTCTCTTGTTACAGTTTTTGTTTCAAAGTCTCTTTTGTCTGACATAAGTATTGCTATCCCAGCTTTCTTTTCATTGCCATTTGCATGGAGTATCTTTTTCCATCCCTTCATTTTCAGTTTGTGAGTGTCTTTAGGTCTGAAGTGTGTCTCTTGTATGTAGCATATATATGGGTCTTGGTTTTTTATCCAATCAGCCACCCTATACCTTTTGATAGGAGCATTTAGTCCATTGACATTTAAAGTAGCTATTGATAAGTATGTACTTATTGCCATTTTGTTACTTTTTTTCTGGGTGTTTTAGTAGTTCTTCTCTGTTCCTTTCTTCTCTTGCTCTCTTCCCTTGTGGTTTGATGGCTTTCTTTAGTATTATGTTTGGGTTCCTTTCTCTTAGTTTTTTGTGTATTTATTATAGGTTTCTGGTTTGTGATTACCATGAGGTTCATATATAATAACCTACATATATAGCAGTCTATATGAAGTTGATGGTCTCTTTAGCTTGACCTCCTTCTAAAAGCTCTACTCTCTTACTCCCCTCCTCCCACATTTTATGTTTTTGATATCATATCTAACCTCACGTTTGTGTCCATTACCCTCTTATCATGGAAATAGATAATTTTTTCCTATTTGTGATATTCTCTTTTCCACTTAAATAAGTCCCTTTAGCATTTCATGTAGGACTGGTTTCTTTTTGTATGTGTGAGGAATACCAGCCCTGAGCTAGCATCCGTTGCCAATCCTCCTCTTTTTGCTGAGGAAGACTGGCCCTGGGCTAACATCTGTGCCCATCTTTCTCTACTTTATATGGGATGCCGCCATGGCATGGCTGACAAGCAGTGCATCAGTGGGCGCCCAGGATCCGAACCCACGAACCCCAGGCTGCCAAAGCACGACCTAAACGGCTGCGCCACCAGTCCAGCCCCATGACTAGTTTCTTGGTGATAAACTCCTTTAATTTTTGTTTGTCTGGGAAACTCTTTATCTCTCCTTACATTCTGAATGATAACCTTGCCGGGTAGAGTATTCTTGGCTGTAAGTTTTTTCATTTCAGCACTTTAAATATACCTTGCCACTCCCTTCTAGCCTTCACTCCCTTCTAGTAAGGTTTCTGCTGAGAAGTAAGCTGATAGCTTTATGGGGTTTCCTTTGTAGGTAACTTGTTCCCTTTTACTTGCAGCTTTTAGGATTCTCTCTTCATCTTTAATCCTGGATGCTTTAACTATGATGTGTCTTGTTGTGGGCTTCTTTGGGTTTATCTTTTTTCATGCTGTCTGTGCTTCCTGTACCTGGATGTCTGTTTCCTTCCTTAGGTTAGGAAAGTTTTCAGCTATTATTTCTTCAAATAGATTATCTGCCCCTTTGTCTGTCTCTTCTCCTTTTGGGACACCTATGACATGGATGTTAGTCTGATGTTGTCCCACGGGTCCCTTAAACTGTCCTTGTTCTTTTTAATTGGTTTTTCTTTTAGCTGTTCAGCTTGGGTGATTTCCTCTAGTCTTTTGTCCAGCTCGCTGATCCATTCTTCTGTATCATCTACTCTGGTTTTGAGTCCCTCTAGTGAATTTTTCATTTCCAGTATTGTAGTCTTCATTTCTGATTTGTTCTTTTTTATATCTTCCATTTCTTCGTTGGCATTCTCACTGAGTTCATCCATTCTTCTCCCAAGATCAGTGAACATGCTTATGACTCTTTGAACTTTTTGTCAGGTAGATTGCTAATTTCTGTTTCACTTAGTTCTTTTTCTGGGGTTTTGTCCTGTTCCCTTACTTGGAATGTATTCCTTTGCCTCCTCATTTTGCCTCTTTCTCTGTGCTTGTATCTATGTATTAGGTGGGGCAGCTACATCTCCTCATCTTGGAGAGGTGGCCTTATGTAAGAGATGCCTTATGAGGCCCAGCAGTGTGCTTCCCTCTCGTCACCAGTTCCAAATGTTCCAGGAGTGAGCCCCGTGTGGGTTGTGTGTGTCCTTCTGTTGTGGCTGAGTTGCTCTTGCTGTAGGTGCCCAGGGAGGCTGGGCTGTCCCTCTGGCCAGCTGGTTTTAATGCTCAGCTGTGTGTGGCTGCTATGGACCCTTCAGTCTCTTTATCACGTGTGGGGAGCCCCTGCACAGTTGGCTGCAAGGTCTAACCACACATTCCTGTTGCAGTTTTTCTGTTAAATGAGTAGGCCCCCAGCATGGCTGGTTGTTAGGCTCAGGGGCTCACAATTGCTGTAGGCCTCTATTCTACAAGGATCTTGTCAGCTCTTTCAGGATTGCAGCTGAGTGGGGCTGGCCCCAGGCAAGGGAACACCCAGTTTGTTTCAGGCTTTGGAAGGTGGGGCTGATCCCTTGTGTGGCTGTTTGAGAAGCACAAGTCTTCTGCAGCTGACAAGCCCCACAGTCCACAGGGCCACACAAACCATCAACACAGTCTTGCCCCATGAATGCACCCTGACTCCCTGAAGCGGACCCAGTTACCCTGCTGCAGAGTCCCCACACCCCACTCACTCCTCGTGTATGCCCTACCCCGCAGAGGTGGACCCACTCACCCGGCTGCAGAGAATCCAGTCGCCTAGCCTATGCAGGCTCACAAGTTGCCCAAGGGCTTGTTGTTGGGTGGGGCCAGTCCCTAGGGCAGGCTGCCTGCCCTGGCTGAGCTGAATTAAATCAGTGGTCTAGTGGGTGGGGCAGACTCTGAGCAGAGAGGCCAGGGGAAGAACTCCAGTGGCATCTGCCAGCCTCTGTGTCAGCAGGCCTGCACCAGGTCACAACAATGGCTGCCACCAATGTCTCAGTCACTGGAGAGGTCTCACCTCTCACCGAGATGCACCACGAGCCTCTCAGGTGAGTCACTTTTCACCAATGGGCTGTGCACCTTTCTTTCTGGTGATTTTAGGTTGCTTTCAGAAATGGGTGAATTTGTGCATGGGCCCTTTAAGAGCTGGTTTTCTTTCCCTTGTGTCCGATAGCTTTTCTGGGGATATTCCCCATTGTTGTTAGTAGCCAGCAAGGCCAGATATTATGACACTCGTCTCAGTTGTGCTGGGTCCAAAACATGCCTATAGCGGCAACACTCTCCAGCTCAGGTCCCCACCTCCTCCAGGGAAGGCTGTGAACCTTTGGATTGCTCCTGGGAGGCTGTGAAGCGTTGTGGCTTGTGAAGGTGGCTTTTTTCCTCTTCCAGAAAAGAATTTCTGCCTCTTCCACCTTAGTCAGGACTGTCGTTTGTTGCAGGGGTTCCTCTTATCCAGTTTTCAGTTCTCTCTCAAGGGTGATTGTTCCAAGAGTAGTTGTAAGTCTGCCGTGTCTGTGGGAGGAGGTGAGTTCAGAGTCTGCCTGTGCCGCCATCTTGACACCGACACCTACCCATTCTTTAAATTGGGTTTCTGTCTTCTTATTGTTGAATTGTGAAAATTCTTTATATATTCTAGATACAGTCCTTAGTCATATATATGTTGCATGTATGTCACAAATATTTTTCTAATTGGTGACTTTGCCTTTTCATTTTCTTAGGGTTGCCTGTTAAAGAGCAACTATTGTTAATTTTGATAAAGTCCAGTTTGTCAGTTATTTTATGGTTTGTGATTTTTGTGCTCTGGCTAAGCAATCTCTGCTTAGTCCAAAGTTGCAAAGATTTTTCCCTTAGATCTAACAGATCCATACACTCTTCTGTGTTTGGATTTATTCTGAAATGTCTTTATTATCTCGTCCTTCCTTTGTCCCATTATTTCCTAGTTACATCACTAGCCAGGAACCCAGATTCTTTTATGACCTAACGTTCCTTTAAAGCTTTTCTCCCAGTATTTCTCTGCACTAAAGCGTCTCTTCAGCAAAACAATTATGCTGTTGGTTCCAGTGAAAATCCTCACCTCCTGAACTCTGTTCTCACCATTTCCCCTACCTCGAATGTTCTTTTTCTTTCATTAAGGTTCAGAGGAAGAAAAAGGCTTAGCTTCTAAGCTCATTCATTCATTCCTTTTCAACAAAAATTTCTTGACGGTCCACCATGGGCCAAGGTCCCGGGGATGGGGTGTGCTGCGTGGCCGGGCCCTGCCCCAGCTGGGTTACAGTCTCGTGCAGAGGGAGCAAGTGGAACGCGTCCTGATGGCTGTGATAAGTGAGGCAGTTGTCAGGAGGCTGATTTGATGCATGTTTTCCTCTCTGAATTCTGAACCAATCTAGACATTAGCACATGAGGCTGACGGAGGTCAAAGGATCAAATTTGTTGCTGGTAAAGCTGGACCAGAGGATCTGGCTTCCACCCAAGCCACACCACACTTTCTATTCCTCCCCCATCCCATTAAACTTTCCCACTGGGAAACAGGCAAAGCAGCTGCATAAGTACATGCCTCCCTTCTTCGGGATGGGGAGGGGATGATTACTGCAAGAGAAGACTGGAACCCTAGGAGAGGGCATGCACCCCGCAGGCAGACAGATCACAAGGGAGCGCCAAGGTTGGGCTGTACTCATCACAGACTCCCCTCTCTCCACCTCTTCAGACAGATAAGCAAGTTAACAGGCTAGGGAGGAGGCACATAGAAGGGCAGAGGCTTTCCACCCAAGACTTCTACAGGAATCCTATTTTACGGACTCAACTAGCAACTGGCTAAATTATTTCAAAAGCAGAGACTGTAAAAATTCTTTAAAAGATTTTATGGTGGAAAAAAGTTCTATTTGATATGGTCTGTGGGTGCGTGGTAGGTGCAGAGGCCTTCAGAAGTCAGAGTCGTACTCAAAACGTGGTCTGTGGACTGGCTGCCACTTGTCGCAAGATAGGGAGCTGGTGCCAGAATGAAAATCTGCTGCATCATGAAGCACACTTTTCAGTTTAGCAGACATCTCTGCTTTGTAGCAGGACTTTCTTAAGGAAGGAAGCAGAGTGCTGATTTCCATCTGGCACACGTTTCTTACCTGCACCTAGATGTGAACTGGCACTTGGAGTAGCACTGGCTGGCCTTGTGCTTCTGGATGTCTCACACAGCACCCTCCCTGCAGTGTGGGGAGGGGCACTGGACAGACAGGTGTGCTGAGGGACAGTAAGTCTGACCTTGGTCTGTGCCTGGCCAGGTGATCGCCATGATCAAAGGCCTGCAGGTGCTCATGGGCAGGATGGAGAGCGTCTTCAACCAGGCCATCAGAAACACCATCTACGCGGCCCTGCAGGACTTTGCCCAGGTGACACTGCGCGAGCCCCTGAGGCAGGCGGTGCGGAAGAAGAAGAATGTCCTCATCAGGTGGGTCTTCAGATGGCCTTTTTCAAGGGTCAAAATCAGGAGTACTAGGTGCAGGCCCCAGAGGAAGTTCCAGGGAAGCCTTTGAACCTTCTAGCAAGTTCCAGAAAGTTCTAGGAGGCCTTCGTAGGAGATGTGACATTTGGGATGAATTAAGCCTCAGTCTCTGGGTTTGAAGCCCATATCCACCACTGTCTAGCTGTGTGAACTTAGGCAAGTTACTTGCCTTCTCTGAACCTCAATTTCTGTCATTTGTAAAATGTGGATGATAATGGCACCTACTTCATAGGCTGTTGGGATGATGAAGTGAGATGATCTATGTGTAGACCTAAGCACACAGCAGTGTGGAGTAAGTATGCAACAAATATGAGCTGTTAATAAAACTTAAAATATGCAGAGATTTAAGTGGACTAATGAGACTCTCTTATAACCAAAAACAAAAACAGGCATCCTGCCTTGCTCAGGTTTTCTCTGCACGGGCTCAGAGCTGAGTTCTCAGACAGCCGGTGGGTGTCAGCATTACCTGGGGCACTTGTGACATGCAGACGCCTGGACTGCACCTCACATCTGTTCAACCAGCATCTCTGGGGGTGGGCCCAGGAAGGAGCATGTTTCACAAGCACCCCAGCAATTCAAAGGCAAGTGGTCCTGGGACACCGTGGACTCTAGAAACAGCCTTGCCGTTCTAGTCGTGAAACCTGGTCTGAGTCTCGGTTCTTCCTTCTCCAGTGTCCTGCAGGCAATTCGGAAAACCATCTGTGACTGGGAGGGGGGCCGGGAGCCCCCCAATGACCCGTGCTTGAGAGGAGAGAAGGATCCCAAAGGTGGATTTGACATCAAGGTGCCCCGGCGGGCCGTGGGGCCCTCCAGTACGCAGGTAAGCGGCCGCAGGCACAGGCCAGCCCTGTTGACTCAGAGGCCAGCCAGGCCATGGTAGGTCATCCTGGCTGGACCATGGGGCAGTGGGGCTGGGGGTCCTCAGGCAGGAGGGGCAGGGTCAAGCAGCTGCTCTAGTCTTATTCTGCCATCTTGTTTTGGTATAGTGGGGAGGACCGCTGCCTTAAGATTCAGGAGACCTGGATTCTAGTCCTAGATACCCATGTGACCTCGGGCACATTACACAATCTCTTTGTGCCTCAGTTGTCTAATCTGGCAAATGGGGGTAATACCAGGACTGGCTATCTCCTAGCCCTGTGAAGTACAGGTTCCAAAGTGTAGGAGGAGTTTAAAGTGGAATCTATGTGCGTCTATCCTGTCACTCTTTAATGAACCCTGGCCCCTTCCCCTGCAGTGACATCCTAGCTTGGGAATTCACAAGTTCTGCCTCTGACTTGCTGTGTGATCTTGTGCAAGTGCCTTGACCTCTCTGAGCTCTGATTATCTTATCCATACAATTTTGGATGAGATCATGTTAAGGACAAAACACTCCTTTTGTTATTCCGCATATCCTCCCAAAAGCACAAGTTTCAAAAGCCCTGATCCCTTAGAGAAAGTCTAGATTCAGAGATATTCAGAGTTGCCAACCGGAGCTTCTGAACAACAAAAGGTTGCCTGTGGCTTATCCAAAACAGTTGTAAAATTACAGAAAAAAAACAAAAGGACAGAATCTGGGCATCTTAGTTAGGTCCTTGCCACCTACTTAAGGATAAAGAGTCTCTGTAGGCTTTTTAAGGTATTGGCAAAAGCATATGGATCCATTGCAGCTTTTCAAGGTCTTACAGGCCCCAGAAGCTCCAGGCTGGGAACTCCCGCTTCACATGCCTCTGCCTGTCTCAGCTCTGAAATTCTGAGCCCGTGAACCCTCTGAGATGAGCCAGCTGAGGCCCACGCCGGACCCTCCTCACTGTGTGTGTGTCTGTGTCTGGGCAGGGCGGGGAGGAGGGACGGGGCGAGATGGGGTCTCAGCAGCAGCATCATAACTTCCCTTGGCTTCACAGCCCAAGGGCCAGTTGCACTAATCTTGCCTGCTGGTTGGGGAACGTCCCGAGGAGGCTTCTACAAACCGTCCTGGAAACCTTTCCAGCCCAGAATGCCCTGGGGGGCTGAGCAGGGCTTTCAGGTGTTTCTGTAAGTCCTGAGACAGGAGCGAGGAAGAGACAGACAAGGCAAAGAGAGACTGGGAAGAAGGAGGATGGAGAGGGGGCCAAGAGGCAGAGAGAACAAGAGAGAGAAGAGAGGAAGGAGCGTTTACATAAACAAGTGAGAAGGGAGAGCGACCCACAGTTAATCTCTGCCCCCAACACCACCGACTCCTGTTAGATGACACAGACGCATTCAATAGACTCCTAGACAGTCAGAGCTGGAAGAGCCCTTAGAGACAGACTAGTCCCAGTCCCCTCCCCTATTTTACAGATGGGGAAACTGAGGTCCAGAGAGGGGAAGTGACTTGGCCAAGCCACAAGGTGAGTCACAGGTGGAGGTGAGACAAGAACCAGGTCTCCTGACTCCCACCCAGGGCTCTGTTAGAGCCTTTGGCCCACGTAGACACGGGCATCTAGCACAGCTGGGATGTTGACTGTTCTGGTGAGTTAAATGCTCTGTTCCATAGAAGTAGGTGAGAAAAGAGCTCCCCACCTTATGGATGAAACAGATTTTCAAATAGAATTTGATAGAAATCAGTCAACACCCTTGGCTTGGACTTGAAGAAGCCTTTCTTTGAGGACTCCAGAGGCCGTCACTGGAACAGTGCTTCTCAATTCTTAGGGACGATCAGCCATGCCCATCGATGGGGTTGCAGAGGGTGGACTGTTGAATAAACCGACAGCCACGGTAGTTCCTTTACCGTAAAGGGAAGTGCTGTGGGAGGGCGACACGCCACTGCTTTCTGTGGCCGCACTGCCCAGCCCAGTGCCAGGCGCGTGGTGGGTGAGGTCCTAGAGAAGATCCAGAGGCAGCAAGGACGGACATGGTGGCAGAGGGAGGTTGGAGCATCTCAGAGGTGGTCGGCAAGTGGCCCCTAGCAGTCGCCGCGGCTTTCCCACCGTATACAATACCTCTGCTTTTCTCTCTCTCTCTCTCTTCTCTCTCTCCCTCTTCCCTGTCTCTCCTGCCCTCCCATTCCCTCCTCCTCTCTCCTATCTATGTCTTAGGCCTGCCAGTGGTCCCCGCGGGCTTTGTTTCACCCCACTGGTGGCACACAGGGCCGAAGAGGCTGCCGATCCCTGGTATAACACCGCCTGGCTGGGTTGGTTTGGGTGCACTTCTCCAGGAGGCAGCAGGAATGGACTAGCCTGGCTCCTCAAGGCCCCTTCCAGCCCTAAGATTCAAAGACAAATGATGTGGAAAGATCTAGATTAGCACTTGCACCCTTTGCACTTAAGGCCCTCTGTAAGCGGGAGTTAATTGTCTAGTAGGCCTCCTGTGTAAGTACCAATCTCACCGGCTTTCCACCCAGGATTTCTGCAGGCTGTGCCATGCAGCTGGTGCCGCCAGAGGGCGCAGTCCCTCAGTAATGGATTCAAAACGCTGAGGGTCAGAAACTTGAGGTGGTGGGGAGGGCTTGTTCTGATCATATCCCATTTCACAGTTCCTCAAAATGTTAGAGCTGAAGGGGACTGGTTTGAGAAAGCATCTGGCACAACCACTTCATGTTAGTAGATAACAAAACTGAGGCCCAGAGTGGGAGTTTGTTGCCTAAGGTCACACAGCAAGTCAACAGCAGTGCCTGGCCTTGAAACCCCAGTCTTTTGACTCTCCGTCCAGTGCTCTACCCATAGAGCTACTGTGGCTGTCCAGTAAAGCAGGGAGAGACTCCAGAGTGATGTGGAATGAGGTTTTCCTCTGATGCCCACGCCCTTGGCCATGCAGAGCAGGCAGGAACCTGGGCCTTGAACTTCCTGGTATTACCAAGTCCATCTACCCAAGGATGCTGCTGGCCCCGGGGAGAATTTCCTTCCCAGGGTGGCCAGTCTCCTTCTTGAAGGTGTAGGTGGTTTACGTTCCAGATTCACTTCTCCAACCCTAAACTGGTGCTTCCTTAAGACAGTGCTTTTTAAGAGCAGACATTTGCAGAAAAAAAGAAAAATATAAATACAGCACAAAGCAACCTTTCCCCAGGACAGAGGTCCGGCCCCTGACCTTCCCATCTTATTTTCTTTTTCAAGCTGTACATGGTGCGGACCATGCTTGAATCGCTCATCGCAGACAAAAGCGGCTCCAAGAAGACCCTGAGGAGCAGCCTCGACGGACCCATCGTCCTCGCCATAGAGGACTTCCACAAACAGTCCTTCTTCTTCACGCACCTACTCAACATCAGCGGTGAGCTGCAGCGTGGGCAGTGGGGCGGGGGGCGGGGGGGGGCGTCCCAGGGCCCAGAGCAACTAAGGCTGTCAGGCCAGAAGTTGTAGAGATGTGATCATGGACCCAAAGGGGCACATTTTGCCACCAAGGAAAAAAACGCACACTTTCCAGTAGACTCTGGGAGCTAGAAAAGGCCAGGCTCATCCAGCTATTCTGACTTAGGTAGAAATATCTGTCTGGTAGATATTCGTGGCTAATTTGTTGTGAAGTCCTTAGGAGAGGAGGATCAAAACCAGGAATACACACACAGACACAGCCAGGCACTCGGTCAGCGTTTTGCTTCTAAGCAGCAGCTCTGAGCTGATCAGTGCTCGTTGCTCCTGGCAAAGGAGGCCCCCAGGCTGCACCCTGATCCTGTGTCCCCCACCCTCTTCTCCTGCTAAGAGGATGCATCCAGGTGGGGCAGGGCAGGGTGCAGGGAGAGCAGCATCCAGGAACGTGGGAAAGGTGATGTGTCTGTTGGTATTGAAAAGAGGATCTCAAACAGTCCAAACTTCTCCACAGAGTGCAGCCTCAGAAGGGCCTTCGAGGCCTCTGAGCAGTAAGGGATCCAGAGTTCCACATCCAAGCAGCCAAAGAGCTGCAGTCCAGTTAAAAGTGGGTGCCTGGGGACCTGTCTTGACACTATGTATAGCAAGCACCCTCATACTCTTCGATTGCATGTTTCCAGGATGACTTTGAAGGGAGGTGATGGCAATCGTACAGACTCCAAAAGCTCTAAAACGTCACTGCCTCCACGCTGTGCCACTGTCTCTGAAGCTTAACAAACGCTGTCTTCTAAACAGACATTAAGGTGGCCTTCAAGTACAAGAGAGCAGGATCCACTGATCAAGCCGTATTTATGAGTACCTGCTGTGTACCTGGCACAGTGATAAGACTAACAATATAAGTTAATAAAGACAATATAAACTACGATCTTTTGGTGCTTCCCAGTATAACCCGAGGTTCTTTCTCTCATGCTTCCAGAGGCCCTGCAGCAGTGTTGCGACCTCTCCCAGCTCTGGTTCCGAGAATTCTTCCTGGAGTTAACCATGGGCCGGCGAATCCAGTTCCCTATTGAGATGTCCATGCCCTGGATTCTAACAGACCATATCCTGGAAACCAAAGAACCTTCCATGATGGAGTAAGAGGCAGGATTGGGCTAGCAACGAGGCTCCCAGGGTGCAGGTGGAGGGTAGTTTGCTAACAAGTTCTGTTCTTTCCAGAACTTTCCAGATGAGGCAGTGTGCCCCAACGGGGAGAGAGCTCAGGCCAAGGATCAGGTCACATCAAATTTGACTCAGCCTTGCAGATAGGTCTGGAAGACTACCAGCCCAACTGCCCTTCCTAAACTTTGTCAGTCTCATAACAGCCGTGCTTAGAGTAATCATTTCTGGGGATCAGGAAACTAGCATCCTTAACTGCCACCTGGTTTCTTTTAGTCCTAGACTAATTTTTCAAGGCCTTGGATTTATTAGCATCATGGACATTTGATTTCTATGGGCAGACTGTAAAGTAAGTCATTCTTAAGGGGAGGCGGGAAACATCATAGAAAGCAGAAAGGTTCTCTTTTCCTAACTCTGAACTTGTTCATCTGTTCACTCAACCCTTTATGTTTCCCAAGGAAGTATAAATCTGCCTTCTGTAAGAGAGATCATTAGTAAGCTGCTGGCCATTCTTCCCTCTTCAGGTACGTCCTCTACCCTTTGGATCTGTACAACGACAGCGCCTACTATGCTCTGACCAAGTTTAAAAAGCAGTTCCTGTACGATGAGATCGAAGCCGAGGCAAGTGGCGTGCTTGTCCTTTTGTCCCTGTGATCTTGTTCTGAGAGTTTGGACCTGCAAATCTTTAGCTGTTGGCACACAGTGGGGTTGTCTTAGTCTGTTTGGGCTACTCTAACAAAATATCACAGACTGGGTGGCTTATAAACGACAGAAATTTATTTCCCTCAGTTCTGGAGGCTAGAAATCTGAGAGCAGGGTGCCAGTGTGGTCAATTGAGGGCCCTCTTCTAGGGCACAGACTTCTCATTGTGTCCTCACGTGGCGGAGGGGGCAAGGGAGCTCTCTGGGGCCTCTTTTATAAGGGCACTAATCCCGCTCATGAGGGCTCCACCTTCATGACCTCATCGCCTCTCAGAGGCCCCCACTTCCTAATACCATCACCTTTTGGGGGGACACAAACATTCAGGCCATAGCGTGGGGGTTCAATGACTTGTTCTGGAGAGTGATTTTTATAAACATGATGATCATCAAAAACGACCTAGAGTGGGATGATGGTCTTTCTTTTTCAGGTATATTAAGGGATGGCAAATGATAGTACGTGGGTAAAATTAATTTTCTAATGGACCTTTTATGGTTGCATTACGTGGCTAATAACAACAACAGTAATACTGTCTATCAATTATTATATATTTATCATTTGCCAGGCTAAGCACTGTCTTAGCACAATGCTAAGTACTATATAGAGAGGCCTTTTAAATAATCTTTATAGCAATTTAAAGAAGTATCTATTTTACAGATAATAAATTTGAGACTTAAAGTGGTCGTGTTGTTACCCCAAGGTCACACAGCTTACAAAGTCTCATTCTGGTAGGACTGAAGTAGCATCCTCTCACCTATTAAGCTATTTAATAGTCATGCAACAGCTTTATTTCTGTGATGGTCAGGATGAGCTAGGTTATGGTACAGTAACAACCCCAAATTCTTAGTAGCTTGAAACGAAAGGTTCATTTCTCTATTATGGGTTGGCTAGGGGTTCTGTTCCATGTGGTCTTCGATCTGGGACCCATCTGGAACTTTCAGTAGTTGCCATGGCAGGAGGAAGGGTTAGGATGAATCCCACTCTGGTAGTTAAAGCCTCCACCTGGAAGTGAAACATGTCATTGGTCAGAGCAAGTCACATGGCTGTGCCTCCCTTCAAAGAGGAGTGAGGAAGTGCAGTCCTACCAGATGTGAGGACCAGCAGCACTAATGACTACCCAGATATCTCTGTTTTGCCTTGTGGAAATTGGAATGAGAATCTCTGCTCTATTTAACTGCATGGGTTATATAAACACAGAGTGAGACCAATTAGGTAAAATTGTCATACAACTGTAAGGCATTCTTATTTATAAAGGAAAGACATGAATGTTTTAGGATAAGCATTACCACCAAATTAGTTTGGGAGTTTATATATTCCAAAGGAAAGCTAGTATAGATGCTGCTTTCTTTCTAAACCCTCTGGTTTCTATGGGAGTTGAAAACCTTGATGGATTCTAATGCAAATCTATCCCCTGGGTCTCCTGAGCAGTACACAAACTTGGAAGAGAGATTCCAGGAGACAAGCTAATTAGTTGCATCTTAGCTTTGACAAGTCCATTTTCTGACAAGATTTTAGATGATCATGTTGACACAAATAATCCATAATCAATCTATAAATCTAAATTGGGGTGAGTTTATTATGAGCCAAATCTGAGGACTAGCCCGGGGCCTTTCTTCCCCAAGGAAGAAAGGGCACTAAAGATGTGGGGTGTACAGAGTGATTATATACCATCTTGGAACAAAGAGCATACATCACGTATGACAGAAATGTCCCTTTTACAATTGTCATGAGATTGCTGGCACAGCAGATCGGTGAACACAGCAGGTCGGTAGTCACAAGGTCACAAGCAGGTCAGTAATTAATCCTTAGTTTAGGGAGAGATGCTTATCCTTAAAGAAATGCTGATATAGGGGGGAAGCTACGTCCCTATCTTTAAGGGCATCATTCTTGTCTTTGGGACATAGTAAATGTTTAAAGCAGATGTACAATGCATGCTCAGTAGGCCACGTCAGGCCCTTTTGGAAAAACAAGGTCCAGCTGAATTTGTTTTAAACCAAACGACTTCCTCATATACTCCAATATATCCTACTGCTTGTCATTTATTTATCAGTCATGTTCTTCAATAGGTTAAAAACAAAAAACAAAAAATCTAGTGTGTCGTGTGTCCAAGTGAGATTTTTAAAATAAATGAAAAGAAAGCACACAGCCATGCCCTAGGTAACACTGGAGGGCAGGGAGCAAAAGTACAAGTTGAGACCCCCCACTGGTGGCCTGCCCCTTTCTCTTCCTGTCCCCCGACTCTCCTCTGCACCATGAAGGGCCTCATGTACATGTATGTGGATATCCAAGCTTTGTCTCCCTCCCCTGTCCACACACAGCAGCCCCTAGGCCAACCTAGGGCCTGGGGCACACACACCTGCAGTTTAGTCCACCCTCGGGGATGAACCCAGGGAAAAGAACACACAGGCCCTGGAAGGGGCTTGGGCCATTTGGGCAAGCATTCTCAAAGCTGGTTCTAGAAGGGGAGCATAGGCTATGAGTGGGCACCCCCACCTGGACCCTGCAGGTTCTTACCTGGAGGAGGGCCCAGTGGGGACCCTTGAAACTCAAAGTCCAGGGCAGAGGCCTTGGTTACCTGCATATGAGGACAGCACTGTGGTTTTGTCTTCAGGATAACAGTCTGGGGTGTAACAGGAAAGAAATGAAAACTCTTTGAGTCAAGAGTTAACATCATGGAGCTGAGAATGTGGTGAGAGAAGAATCGAAGATTAATCACCTAAATGTGAATGTTTCCTTTGAAGTTACACTGATGTCCTGCTGGAGCCACAGCCTCATCTCTTTAAAGTCCTGCCCTTGGCCATTTCCCGCTCTTGCCATCGTTGGAGGGTTGGGTTTGGTTCTCTGTTTCTGATGTGAACTTTCTTTTCACCTGAGCATCACAATCCATGTGATAAAAAATGGCAAGATGGTCCCTTGTTCAGTAAAAACCAAAGATTTTTAAGCAAATTTTTGTTTAAAGTTTTTAAATTTCTAAGGACCGTCAACTTCTTCATTTGCAAAGCAAAGCAAAGTAAAATGAAAGGAAAAGACAAGAAAGTCTATGAGGAGAGGTGGGGGGAAGACTGATGTGAGTCATTACAGGATATGAAGATTATCTGTTGTGTTCCCCCTGGGCAGGCAACTAGTAACGGTGAGGAGGCAACCAATGGGGAGGGCAGTTCCTCAATAGCTTTTTGAACTTGACCTTCTTTGTGCCTGAGGACCCTGAAAGCAAGGACCAGACTTCTCAAACTTACTTGGCCACAGAATCTTCTTTTTTTCCTTGAAAGCATCTTGCCCCACAACACGCTTTGGGCAGTCCTGCCTTCTTCCAGTTGCCTAAGTTTCTGTGATCAAGCCAGACAGACACTATTGACATTTCCTGCTTCCTCTTCACCAGGTGAACCTGTGCTTCGATCAGTTTGTCTACAAGCTGGCGGACCAGATCTTTGCTTACTACAAAGCCATGGCCGGCAGGTATGAGCCCCAGGCTAGGAGCAGCAAACTTTCCTAAAATCCTCTCCTGGAAGGCATGGTTTTCTGTAGCGAAACCTCCCTTCTTCTTTAGGAGCTCAGGAAATCAGAGCGATTCTGTGGACTGGGTGCTAGAATATAAGAGAAAGGAAAATAAGCAAATATGGTGCTGGACCTCATGGAGCTTACAGTCTAGTGGGAAGACAGACCATTAATAAAAACTACTGAATGTACAGTGACCAGGGAGGTGACGTGCTCCCTGTGAAGGAAAAGCTCATGGGAATATGGGGATATAGGAGAGTTAAACCTGAACTAGTCTTTGGGGTAGGGAACTGGAAAGGCTGTCTTGAGAAAGGAGTGTTACTGCGCAAAATTGGGGTTCTCTTGCCCAATGAGCATAACAAGCCAGTTAGTTATGATCTCTTTGGGAAAAGAGATTAGCTTTATTCTGTGAGATCCATCTATAGGGAGATGGGGGCGTGTGCCCTCAGATCTGTCTCCCAGCTTCAGGATTTAGGGCAAAATTTACAGGCTGGCAGAAATGCTGGTGGGACAGGTTTTGATTGGTGGGCTTCAAGCATTTATGCTGAGGTTCTAAACATTTATGATGGGGTTCTAAACATTTATGGTAAGATGGGGAAGGAATTTTAACACTGGATCTTCCTGAATAATGGATCCCTGGCTTCTGATAAGAGTCAGACTTTCAAGTTCCAGTCGTGTCCTTGTCCTTTGCTTCCATGGGGAGGAAAATCTTTGGTTCTGCAGTCATTTCAGGTCAAGAATTCTTCTTATTGACATGCTCTGGCTATGTGACTTTGCAAATTTTCTGAAAGACAATTCTTAATCTCTGTTGATAAGATGGGGTCAGTTGAACTCGTGCTGGAGGGCCCGCAGTTACAGTAACATTTGAGTTCATATCTGAAGTTGATAGGAGTTAAGTAAAACTAGGTGAAGAATGGTTCAGGAAATGGCATGTAAGAGGAACTACTTGTGCAAAGTCCCTGTGGCAAAAGTGTAATAATAGTAGCAAGTCTACCTCCTAGGGCCGTTGAGAGGATTAATGTGAATTCATATGTGTGAATGTCTGTCACAGACCACAGGAGGGGGCGGGCTGCATGATAAAGCTGGAGAGGTAGGCAGCGCCCAGACCAGGCATTGTAAGCATTATCCTAGGAGGAATGGAACACCATGGAATGGTTTCAAAAGACAACAGTGACATGATTTGGTTTTTATTTTTAAAAGTTTGTTCTTTTTAAAAACATAAAAATTTAGAGAATGGATTGGAGGTTAGCAAGAATGGGTGTGTGAAGGCCAGATAGGAGGCCAGTGAAGAAGTCTCGGTAAGAGAAGTGTCCAGTTTTAGAGCTCACTGGTATTACTGGTATGCATTGATTTAGACTCCCATGGATTTCTGGGTTTCAAGAACGCTTAACAGGAAGAAAAATCTTAAAATGTGTATATAGGTATTTCCCTTCTTATTGGAAATCCAAATGAACAAACCAGTAATTTCAAGGATAGTTACTTACCTTAATAAATTATTTTTCTTTCTACAGAAAGGATTTGCTTCATTTTGCTTTCAATAGCTAAAATTGCTCGATATATTTCAGATAGGAGTCGATGTGCAGAATGCACAAGTTTCTATTATCACAGAATGTGCATTAAATGAAGTGAATGGCTCTTAATGATGGAAGGTATAGAAAGCATATACCTAGGATTTCAGAGAAAGCCCAGAGAACACAGCCTTTTACAACGTAGTCACTTAGTAAGTCTTGTGGATTGAATTAGACATGATTATGACAGCGAGCTGGGCTTCCAGCTTCTCTAAGACAATTCTCATTTCAAATATGCTGATCCATTGTCTGTATAGACAAACTCAGACTTGTCAAACCCTAGGTGCTCTGTATATTTAGTTTACAAAATATCCTTATCTGAAATATGACTCGTAATCTATATCCCTCCCTTTAAGATCTGTGGTTTTCAAAAATATGGGAAGTTGGGAGAGATTGAGAGAGGTTGAGAGAGTCAGAGAAAGCACAGGAGGGAAAGAATGATCTAGATTAGTGCTGTCCATTAGAAATATAATGCAACCACAAAGGTAAGCCACCAATGTAATTTTAAATTTTTTTTAGTAGCCATATTTAAAAAAGGAAAAATAAACAGGTGAAATTAATTTTAATAATATATTTTATGTAATCCAATTATCTAAAATATTATTTCAACATGTAATCAATATAAAAATTATTAAAGCTAGTTTTCATTGTCTTTTTTTTCTGTCTTGAAAATCTAGTGTGTTTTATACTTATAACACATCTCAACTTGGACCTGCCCAATTTCGGGTGCTCAGTACACTCATGTGGCTGGTGCCTGTTATCTATATCGGACAGTGTGGATTTAGATTATGTCACTTTCCTGCTTAAAACCTTTCAGTAGCTTCCAATTACATCTAGAAAACATCTGACCTCTTCAACATCTAACATCTAACGAAGCATATTGTGCCTGAAAGATTCTTCACCCAGATCTTTCATTTTTAGCATTTAGGTCTCTGTTCAACAAAACACCTTTCGAGAGGCTTTCCTTGACCTCCTAACCCCAAGTAATCCTGTTCTGTTATTTTCAGAACACTTATTACTCTGCAATCCATGCCTCAGTATGAAAGATAATAATAGTACATCTAACTCGTAGGTTTGTGTGAGATTAATGACTGTGTGTGTGTGTGTATGCCTGATAATAGTAAATACTATGCAGATGTTTACTATTGTCTGAAGTTATTTTATTCCTCTGCTTATTTATTTAGTATCAGTCTCTCTTCACTAGCCCATAAACTCTATGAGGACAGGAACTTTGTATCCCCAGTACCTAGAGTGTTTCCCAGGATATGCCAAGCAAGTACTCAGTTGCTTTTTTGGTAAATGAATAAAAGGGGAAAGTGGTTCAACTTCTGTGTTGCTTGACTTTAACTTAGAAATTCTGTTTCACATATTGAACTTCTTTGGCTGAAAAAAATTTTGAAGAACTTTGCTTTAGAGCAGAAAAAATTATATAAGATAGTGCTTCATGAGTAGATCCTCTGGTCTGAAATAGATGCAACTGGGCGATTGAAGACCATTCACTGTTATGTTTACTGGCCTCATTTAACCTTTATTGCTTCCAGTGTCCTGTTGGATAAACGTTTTAGGGCCGAGTGTAAGAATTATGGGGTCATCATTCCGTACCCGCCATCCAACCGCTATGAAACACTGCTGAAACAGAGACATGTCCAGGTATGGTGAAGGGAGCCACAGGGGAAATAGAATGGAGTGGCTGTGAAGTTAGCATGGGGATCAGGATCGGGAATGCATACTGTCTGCCCTGCGTATTGCCCCTTGTGGACTTCTGAGCACAGGTGTCACACAGCCTCAGAATCTCACAAACAATAAAAAGGTGTTGGGCTTCCTTTGGTTCAAGTTCTAGGCTTCTCAGCCCGTCTTCTGCTCACCTCTGGAGAGTAGTGGCGGCCACCAAAGCCTTTGCCTTCCCATCATAAGCTGCAGCCCAGTTCCTTCAGTTGGGACTCCGGCTCAGAATTGAGTAACCCTATCCCTGAACAGAGCCCAGATGCTGGTCTGAGTGAAGGAGGCCGTGGGGCCTTTCAATGAAATGTGTCAGGCTAAACTCAGGGTAGGAATTATGGTTTGTTTTTGTGCAGTTGGTGTCTGTTAACATTTGACCCCAGATGTAGAGGAAATGCTGCCAGGAGCTCAGAAACACATCCCTGCTTAAAAATATGAATGTGAGCCAGCCAGACAAAACAAGAGATGTTCCCCCAGACTTTGCACCCTACTCCTATGCCCTGCTGTCAGCCAAGTGGTGGCGAAATGGCCATTGCACTCTGACCTCTGTGTGCTTATTATGTGGTTCATGGTGTTTGTGGAGAAGACTCAGGTGAAGGGGGGCAAGGCTGAGGCTGAGAAGATGCCCTGGGTGAAGAGGAAAGGGTTCACCCTGCAAACCCTGGACATTCCCATTTCTATGAAAAATCTCAGAGAAATGGAGACTCATAAGAGGAAAAAGAAGATTTTCACCTCTGCCAACAGCAGGGGCTCAATGCTTTTCCTCCAGCCTCTCAGAAGATTACAGCTATCAGTTACCAGTGCAGCCAGAATTAGCCACAGGACATTAAATACTGAGGGCTTTATGTGTGCACGAGATGGCTGTAAGGGGCCCTAGTCAGTTGGTAGAAAATCTCTCCCAAAAGGGAAGTAGAAAAAAATAAAACAGTTAAGAGTAATCCTTGGGCACCTAGCAAAGTGCAGTGCACACAGCAGGTACTCAGTAAATGTTTATTGCTATCTACATAGCATCTGCGACAGGGCCCACCTGTCCCCCAGTGGAAATTATCGTAAACTGTATTTTCCATCCTGTAACCAGCCCTTCATCCTTATTCTTTTAAATTCCTCCCCATCAAGGTGCACAGTAGGTCCTGGCTGAGGGCCTGCTATTCCTGGTGATGGTGAATTGGGGAACAGGACAGATGCAGGAAGAATCTCAGGGCTAAATTTGGGATGTCAGCATTGCACAGGATGCCGGAGTTTCTTCCTGCAGCCTAAATGAATCGTATTTTTCCTCAACTTTTTATATTTCAAACTTCCAGGAAAGTTGAAAGAATAACACAATGAATACATATATATGTACTCTGTAGCCAGATTCATGATTATTACTGTTCTACTACATTTGCTTCACTTTCTCTTTCTTATGTATGTGTTTTTTCTCTCTCACAAATACAGTAAATATACTGTAAATATATATATTTATATATAAATAAATAATTTATATATAAATAATATATTAAAGTGTATTTTTTGGATATACATACTTTTTTCTTAGCCATTTGAGAGTAAGTTGCAGACATCATGACACTTGACCCCTGAATACCTCAGCACATATCTCCTAAGAACAAGAACATTCTCTCATAATCAAAATAGAATTATCATACTCAGAAAATATAACAATATTGTTTTCTACTTAGAGTCCCCATTTGTCCCAGTAACGTCCATTATGCTTTTAATCCAGTTTCCTATCAATGCATTGCATTTAGTTGTCATGTGCCTGTGCGAACCTTACAAGTAACTTTTCTCTCTCCCTTCCATCCAGCTGCTGGGTAGATCGATCGACTTGAACAGACTCATTACCCAGCGCATCTCTGCCGCCATGTATAAATCCTTGGACCAGGCCATCAGCCGCTTTGAGAGTGAGGACCTGACCTCCATTGTGGTAAGAGACTGGGGGCCGTGGGAGTCCTGCTCTGGGATCCCTCAGACTAGAAACCTAGTTGGGGGCTGTTGTTAGCTTAGTACTGGGCTAGTTAAAGAGAAGCAGTCTCTTTCCCATCTGAATGGAGCAGGAAAAAAAAAAAGACTTAAAAAGAATGAGAGTAATCTTATCCTCCTGTTTGCCTGGGGAGTGGGAGTGGAGGGGGATCTGAAAATTTCTAGAGATGGCCAACCCTGGGGCATAGCTACATGTCCTTTAGTATTATACAGATCTGAGCAAGTAAGTGGGTGGTCCTAGAGAAGGTTGCACAACAGGGTCGGCTTCATGGGTGTGCAGTAGTATAGGGCTTGGTTTAAGGACTCCGTGCTTGGTTTAAGGCTCTGCTATTGCCATCTTGAAATTCTTAATAATTTTTTAACAAGGGTCCCCACATTTTCATTTTACACTGAGACCTGTAAATTATATAGTTGGTCCTGATACACAAGCATGGAACTGGACTGCTCCCTTCTCCTATTAAACAGCAGTTTGAACTACTGTCTGCTAATTCTCTCTCTCCAAGAATTAGAATAAACTTGACTGATCAGTCTTTAAATGAACCAAAGGAAGACTTTAATGCTTTCAAAAGCAGATGAGGAGAAGAAATGAGAGAAATAGAAAATCACCATTAGAACACCACAGTAATAATTGTTGCAGGCAAGATCCAGCAATGGATGCTAAAATTAGTGGGAAGAACTTTGAGAAGAATATTTTATGATTCCTCTTATTTTGAGGTTCCTAGAGTAGTCAGATTCATAGAGACAGAAAGTGGAATGGTGGTTGTAGGGAATAGGGAGTTAGCATTTAATGGGTACAGAGTTTCAGTTGGAGAAGATTAAGTTCTAGAGATGGATGATGGTGACGGTTGCACAACAGTGTGAATGTGCTTCATGCCACAGAACTCTATGTTTGAAAATGCTCAAAATGGTATAAATTTTGTTATTTATATTCTGCCACAATAAAAGTTATTCAAAAATAAAAAAAAACTTTGGGAAGAAACAGGATAGTTGCAAAGTCTCAAACTGTCTCCTATGAGATATTTACTAACTCCAAAGGGAAGAATAGTAACTTTACAATGGGGAAACCTGGCAGACACCATCTTGACCAAGCATCAAAGGTTAATATCAGCAGTAATAAGATTTATTCACGTATCCCCTGATATGTATTCTTCGGTGGTATTCTTGCCAGAATGCATAATCTTAGTCTGTTCATGAGAAAATATCAGATAAACCCAAATTGAATGGCATTCAAAAAAAAAAGTAAGCAATACTTTTCAAAAGCATCCAGATCATAAAAGACAAAGACAGACTGAAAACCATTAGAAATTGGAAAAGACTAAGGAGACACGACAACTAAATGCAACGTGGGATTCGGGATTAAATCCTACATCAGGAAAAAAGGACCTTCGTGGAAAAACTGGTGAAATCCAAATAAGGTCTATCATTTAGTTAATAGAACTGTACCAGTGTTAATTTCCCACCTTTGATAATTATACAATGGTTATGTAAGTTGTTCACATTGGGGAAACCGGGTCAAGGATATGCAGGAACTCTGCTGTTTTCACAACTTTTCTGTAAGTCTAAAATTATTTCAAAATAAAAAGGTTTTCTTTTTTAATGTACAAGATGGTTTAAAAAAAAAGGCAACTAAGAACTAGGCTCTAGAGTCATAAAGACCTGGGGTCCCAGTCCTGGCCCTGCCACTTACTAACTAGGTGATCTTGGGCAAGTTACTTATCTTCTACAAGCCTGTGTCCCCATCTACACAATGGAAGAAATATTAGAATCCACCTCATAGCATTGTTGTAAGGATGAAGTGAGATACTGCCTGGAAAGAGCCTTGCATAATTCCTTGCACTTAATAGATAATAGCTTATCAAAAAAAAGATGAGAGGTACATAGAAATCTTGGGCTGCCAGGAAACGTTCTCAAGGGGAATTTTAAGCAGTGTTTCATAAGAGGACTTGACCCAGCTGCCCACATAGGTCCTGGGTCACTTACTTGAAGAGACTATAACATAGCACACATTCTGGGAGATCTATTTTAAGAAATAGATTTTTCTTTGTTTATGCCAAAATGTTAGCAGTGATTATCTCCAAGTGGTGGGATTTTTTTTTCATCTGTACCTTCTGGTTTTCCAGTAATAAATGAGCATATCTTATGGAAAAACTGGTTTGGGGTGTGTGTGGGTATCCACGGCCACTTCCCACCCCTTGAAAGGCACTGGATGTTCTTTTAGCTGGGAACAAAATCAAAACAAGCAGTGCAAGCCCGTGTTTATCAGGTGAGGGCAACAGCCCCCGGGAGAATAGCCACATCCTATGAAGCTCGTGAAGAGGAGACCCCAAGGACGTTCTCTCCTGTGGCATCAGGAGGCCCCCACTCGCCTTGGCCTAGAAGCTTCTGCCTCTTCTGAGAAACAAACCGAGGAATGTGCTCCCCTCAGCCCTTCCTTCCACCTCAGAAACTCTGTTCTGAGATGGGGAGGCGGCTTGACGCCAAGCTGGAGGGTTGCCGAGATTTCTTCAGTCAGTCGCCCTCATCCTACACAGCTGAGCAAATAGATTCTCCGGGAGATCTGATGCCGAAGTTGAGAGCTGGCAGCCTGCAGGCTATGTTTTGTTTAGGCTGCAGAGGGTATTTGAAATTTTGACAAACATTTAACATTTGGAAGGATTTGAATAAAACTGCAGAAGCTCTGGCAGCACCAAACCAGCCTTCTCAGATGGCAACAGTTGCCTAGAAATGACTAGCCATTCCCATCAGCTGGGCTGTACTATCTTCAGTTTGCCACAAACCCCACTGGCGCACTTCATTCCCGTGTATGACCAACGAGGCCTCGCTGTGCTTCAGGTTGAGAGCCCTGTTCTCCTTGCCTGCCTGGGGCCACAGAGCTGGTTAACAGTCAGGTGTGGCTGACACTCAGGTTTTCTGATTCCCATTGAAGAGCTCTTTCCACCACTTCACAGAGATTACCCATTTGGGTGTTTTGTTTCCATAATTCTGCTTCTCTGTTGCCCCTCAGTAAACTGGCTTCACTATAGAAAGCTGACATCCTCTCAGAAGGCACCTGAACCACTCACATGGCCTTTTTGTTTGTTTGTTTTTTTCCTTGAGGAAGATTTGCCCTGAGCTACATCTGTGCCAATCTATTTGGTATGTAGGTCGCCGCCACAGCATGGCCACCGATGAGTGGTGTAGGTCCGCACTTGGGAACTGAACCCAAGCTGCTGAAATGGAGCACACCAAACCGAACCACTAGGCCCCGGGGCCGGCCCCCTCACGTGGCCTTTTAAACCTTCTGTGCCCTGATGTGCTGAGCCCTGTGCCCTGCAGGCAAGGACCCTCTCCTGATTTAAAGGCCGGAAGAACACGCTGATGCAAACACACAGTTTGGATTAACATAAGAAACACCCCTGTACTGTTGCGTGGTGCAAGAAGCGGCCCTTCCTTTCCTGCAGCCCCCACATCAGCAGAGTTGAGAACTCTTTCCTTCATCTTCCTTGTAAACACTGACGCACATTTGTGAGATGATTAAAATCAGTGAATGTTAGAACAGAAATTGTTCCTCAGTTTCTCATCTGCAGTTGTCTTCCTGGTAACAGGGCACCTCCGTGTGCCAGGGGACTCAGTTATCTTAGAAATAAACTCATTAGCATTTACTCCATTTATTTTTTTTTCATTTATTTATCCATCCTAAGTGAATAGGAACAAAGACACGTTCCAGCTAGCTAGGCCCCAGGAAACAAAAGCAGAGAGCTGATTCTGTATTTCTGCCCTTCTTTTGCTTCGTGTGTACAATGACTGGAAACTTATTCCTCCAGCTGCCATTCCAGAATTGAAATCCAGATTTTGACCTTCTTTTGAAAGACTGTAGGATCTGCCATCACTAACCCCCATTCCAACGTGGCAGCCATCAGATGGAGTTAAGTAGCAGTTCGGCCTTTGTCTTGGCGGGGGCCCTCCGATTTGCCTCAGACAGCCCAGCCCCAGGACTCCCTCCCACACCAGCTTGTTTCTGTACCTGATTTGTCCAGCCCCTACAGCCATTTAAGTTTGCAAGCTTTGATGCGTTCTCCACCCTCAATTTAGAGCACAGAATCTGATTCTCAGGAAGGCAAAACTCCAAGATTAGAAGCGTGGTCTGGGGCTTCCACCTAACCACACTCTGGACCCCAACCAGGGTTAGGGGGCCTTGTGGCTCATGAGAATAAAATTGAATCCGTGGTGTAGCGCTACCTTCTGTGACTGTAGACAACTGAGCTCTACGTCCCACCTCCTGGCCGTGCTCTGGGCAACTGCCCTTGCTGTGTCACAGGGCCAAACGCGTGATTTGGAATCAGAAGACCTGGATCCACATCCTAAGCCCTGTTCTGTATTCCCTGTGTGACCTTGGGCAAGTTAACTTAACACACCAAGCCTCAGTTTTTCCCTCTATGAAACAAGGGCATTTCAAAGACAGCTTAACCAAAGCAGCATAGGAGTGTCCTAGAGTCTCACGTAGAGGATTATCTTCTCTGCACAAGACTGTGCTTTGATTCTTTTTGATAGCAGTGCAACAAGATTCTAAAGTGAGCCAAAGGGTTTCACTGTCCGTTTCCTTCCCAACAAATATAGTGACCTGCTGTGTCCGGATATTACCCACTCGGTTCCTGTTCTCTGCCTGAAGATGGGATTCCAAACAATGAGGGTCCACAGCTCACAAAGGTCCTTGGTCCTTGGCTTGCAGCCACACCTTTGCCAACCCCTTTGTGACTGAGGGACACACCAAGAAGAGTCCAAAGGAGGGGGTATTCTGCCCCCAGCTGTTTTTTGAATTTCTATAGTGTACACTGGTTAAAAATGTGGACTTTGGAGCCCAACTTCCTGGATTGAAGCCAAGTTACCCAACTTCTCAAAGCCTCAGTTTCTATATGCGTAAACATAGTCATAATATTGACTTTATAGGGGTTTTTTTGAGCATTAAATGAGTTAACACATATAAAGTGTTTAGAATACTGCTTCATACATACATACCATATGAAATTACTAATATTCAATGGTGTTTGACCTGAAAAAACAGCAGTTTCATGTGGTCTGACCTAATAGCAAGTACTTAGTCGGTGGTAGCTCTTATGATTGCATCTGCAGGGCAAAGGTAGGGCCTCTGGTGATAGCCAGTCACAACTCTCTTTTACTTTACCAGAGACATTGAGGGACAAGCTTTTTCCTCAGCAACATGGAAACTGGAAAGCAAGTAGGTGTGCTTTCTACCCAAAGAGGTGCAGACAGGGCATTTGCACATGGTCTGTGGTCCCCTTCCTGGGCCACACGTGCAGCCTGCCTCAGCATAGCCTGGCAGTTCCTTTCACTCCTCAGAAAAAGGGAATGGTGTCACAGGCCACTGTGGGGGTCCTAGTCCCCATGTTGGCAGTTAGGAGGTTGTCCAAGGGTCTCTTGCCTGCATGAGAAGAATCTGTAAGACAAAGTGGCACACGTGTGTTAGGTGTTCAGGGACGTCCTCAGTCTCCGTGGGTTCTCTCTCTGGGCAGGAGCTGGAGTGGTTGCTGGAGATCAACCGGCTCACACATCGGCTGCTGTGTAAGCACATGACCCTGGACAGCTTCGACGCTATGTTCCGGGAGGCCAATCACAATGTGTCTGCCCCCTATGGCCGCATCACCCTACATGTCTTCTGGGAGCTCAACTTTGACTTCCTCCCCAACTACTGCTACAATGGGTCCACCAATCGGTAAGAGAGTCCCTGTGCAAAGGCGACTGGGGCGGGTGGGGTGGGGTGGGCCCAGAGAGGCTGGAGAGGGTGGAGCAGACAGGATGGGGAATGATGCCATGAAAGATAAGGCCAGACACAGGAGGAAGCAGGAACCAGACCGTGCACTACTCTGTAGGCCACATTAGGATCAAGTGTTTGTGAGCTTGGAAGAGTTTGAGGAAGAGGAATGACATGATCAGATGGTACTTTTATGAGGACATCCACATATGTGAATGCCTGTGTGCAAAATAGGCATACATTTGCATGACAAAATGGAACGTGTCCCCTGTAAGGTACACATAGCCCTGGGCCAGGCACCAAGGTAGAGACCACACCTAATCCCTTATCCCCACAGAGATTCAAAACTGGATGGAAGAGGTGAGACGTATTCATGTACAAAACAAGTACAGAAGGATGTGCAAAATGTGTGTTTACACATCCTCCCAGGATCCTCAGGGCCTGGCTTATGGCTGATAGTCAGTAATTATGTGTTAAATGAATGGAAGAGTCTAAGAGGAATCTACAAATGTGCATGAATCCACATACTCAGCAAACAGACTTCCAGTTCTCTTAAGATTTGGAACTTTTAATCCTCTTGAGCAGAGTTCTGCAAACTGCAGCCCACAAGCCACATCTAGTTGCCAACTGTTTTTGTACAGCCTATGAGCTAAGAATGGTATTGATGTTTTAAATAGTTGGGGGGAAATCCAAAGAATTATAGTTTGGTGACAAGCAGAAATTATTTGAAATTCACAAAGTTTTATTGGAACTCAGCCATGTTCATTCATTTACTATCGTTTATGGGTGCTTTCACGCTACCAGCAGACTTGAGTAATTGTGACAGAGACCATCTGGCTTGCAAAGCTGAAAATACTTCCTATCTAGGCCTTTACAGAAAGAGTTTGCAGAATCCTGCTTTTGATAAACCAAACTCGGGGTGGAGGGATGGAGCCATAGAGAAGGCCGTTCTCAGGCCCAGCCCATTCTTACTTTCTTGCCTACTATTCTTCTGAGCAGTCACAAGCTCAGTGTTGAGCCTGTGAATCTGGACTACAGTTTTCCCATCTATGGAAAGGAGACAGTAGTTGAATGGGAGAATGTCAGAAGAGTTTAGTACCTTTATAGGCAACCACCTAAAAAACAGTGTGGTTGTTCCTGGTCAAGAAGTGCTCCCATGATATCGCACCCCATGAAGAATAATATTAGGACCTGGTTAACTCCTACCCCATCTCTTTTCTTCCACTAGTTTTGTCCGAACTGCCATTCCTTTTACCCAAGAACCGCAAAGAGATAAACCTGCCAATGTCCAGCCTTATTACCTCTATGGATCTAAGGTGAGTAGTCTTACCAGGGTCCTACTTCTAAGAGGGCTAGTGAGCAAAAGCAAATAGCAAAGTGTTTCCCGAGTCAGAAAAGCAAGAAGGTGTGGAAATAAAGAGGCAGCAGTGAGACCCAGGCGGAAACAACTCCGAGGATATTCATCTTTATTTTTCACAACTAGCAAGGATGGGGGTGAATGCAGAGCTGGCAGGGCTGGATCCTGGGCAGGGACTGTCTGGGGAGGACTGCACTGAGGTGAGCAGGGAAATGGGTGTGTGGGGCTTCTCCTCTTGGCATTCCATCTCTTCCTGTTTCTCAGTTGATTCATTGCAGTTTTGTCCTGTGATTCTGGGATGTTGTGCTCCATAGATATAAGGGATTTGCAGACAGGAAGCGGCTGGGAAGGTGGTGCTTTGAAGGAAATCCCAGATGGCTGGAGCTAGAGCAGAGAGACAGGTATTCTCCCATCTCTTTGCTGCTTTGTTCATATGTACACATCCTGACACTAACTAAACCTCCCAAATGGTGCCCTGTTCTAGACCTTCAGTCTTTGCCATTCACTAAACAGACATTTATTAAGCGCCCACTCTAGGCAGACACTGGGCTAGATTCTACATGCTGGGGTTACATCAGAGATTAAAACAGACATCTCTGCCCTCCTCAAGTTGCATTTCCACACCCATGGAATCACCATGGGGACAGGGGAGCAATGTACACAAAGTCTCACCAACACGACGTATATAGGAGATTCATTTCTTACCCTGGGGGTTTGTGTGGGTAGACTAAAGAATGCCACCGAAAGGGTGAAATGTGTCAACAACAACAACAAAAGCCAACATTTTTCTTTGTGATGGAATAAAAATGGCCACCTTTGACCCCATTTGCAAAAAGTAAGCACAGATGGACTTAGAAGAGGAACTGACCGGATAAATACTACGTTCTTAGACAAAGTTCTCCTCTAGGTTGGGAGCCCTAGATTTGGAAGTGTGCTGAACCAAAACTAGTTCCCAGCACTTAGGCCTAAAGGTGGGTCTAAGCAGAGGGTCTTGGGATGATGCTGGGAGAGTGCAGGTGTCTTCTCCAAAACAGCCAATCTGGTTAAGGCAACTTTCTCAAATCAAGGAACCCTTAACAGATAGCATTTTAGATAGTTCACAGATATGACATTAAATAACAGTGACTCACAAAGCAAAAACACCTCCCTTTTCAATTCAAGGAGGACTTAAGCTGGTGCTAATGTGTCTTTACTATCTTTCCAACGCTTGCTAATCTCCCTTTTTTCAAAGACAAAAGAGCGGGCCTTAAGCGCAGAGTCTTTAGTAGGCAGTAGTATCTAAGTCAAATTTAATAGTACTTTGTTTTCATTATATTTATTCTTATGTCTCTTCCCTTCTATTTATAGCAGGGGGTGCTGGTTTTTCAATTTTGGAGTAAGACAAGGCTATCTTTTAAAATAAGTTTAAGTTTTAAAAGGAGTCAATTTAAAGAAAACTATTGTTACTGATAGTAAAGATAGTCTATGGTTTAAAAAAAAATTGAAGATGGGGTACAAGGCAGGATATCATTGCCTGAAAATTGGAAAACACTCTAGAACAAGGCTTCTCACACCTTTCCAAAATAATTCCCCCAACATGACTGAGAGCATAACTCAAAGAGCCCATCTTCAACTCAAAAATTTCCTTAAGTATTGTGTTTTATTTAAGCCATGCACATCGAAATCTTTCTACACCATGAGATAGTCACATTTGTCTTGATATTAAAATGTTTTTAATTCCTAACTGGGCCCCCCCAAAAATGGACACTCCTAAGAGATGCCATGTTGCTCCCTCAGCACATTGTGGGCATTTATGTTTTCCAGCTTGAGAAGCTTTGTCATGGGGCATTCATCTAACCCAGGTGAGCCACAAGAACACTGACATTTAAGGGAGATAAATGAGTAGTCTATGGACAAATTTTTACAGAAAACCTACTGCACGGAGGGCTTTAGGCTATATGATGCGGGCTGCCTCCTATCCACCTCTTACTCCCCAAAATGAGGCAGTAGGGCGGGTTGATCACCACCCTCCCTCTGTAAGGCACCCACATCCGGGGCATCCTGGTCGGCTTCAGCTTCAGCTTCAGCTTCAGCTTCCGGTTCTGCTCCAGCTCCGGAGTTCTTGCGTGGCATTTCCACCAGGGGGAGCCCCTGCAGGTCTTCCTCCCTCTGACCAAGAGCAGGTGCCTCCTCTGGCCATCTCACCAACCCATTGGCTTCCTCCATGTGACCAGCTCTGTAAGACCATCGAGGCTCATGGCAACGGATGCACCAGAACTGGAGGCAGATGAAGGCTAAGACAGCTGTGAAGCAGGCCAGCAGAATGGCCATCAACACCCAAAGGGAGATTTGGGGGTCCACCAGGGAGCTTCCAGCAGCCAGTGGACTCTTATCCAGGGTGTGGAACATGGTGCAGTAGTGCCTGTAGGGGAATGCAACCTTCTTACAGCTGATGCACAGGAAGTAGAGAGTGGAAGGGGCGAGGTGTTCCAGCACCACGGAGCTGATTGTTCGAGGCACCTTCTCCTCGTGGTGGAAGCTGTAGCGAAGATAGCCAGAGAAGATGCTGTTCCAATTGGGCCTATACATAATATGGTAATAGTCCTCCAGGCAGGGCTCCGAGGACGACCAGGAAATGATGGCTCCCGTATAAGAAACGTTCCCAACCTCGATGTTCATCCTGATTCTGGAACCAGAATCAAAGGGAAGAGTGACTTATCCCCTTATTTAAGTACTTACTTATGATAATCATAGCCACCATTTATTGAGCATTCAAGATGAGGACTAATATCGCCCCCATTTTACAAAGAAATGGAGGTCAAGAAGTGACGTTACTCAGCTAGGCATAGCTAGGAAATGGCAGAACAAAACTTCAAATCAGGGTTGTCTCATACCAAAGCTAGGGACCTTCAGCCTGAAAAAGATGCACCCACATCCCCCAGCCTCATCCTGTCCTGGCTCAGATCCTTTAAATACAACATTGTTCCCAACCCTTAAAAAAAAAGAAGAAAGGCAATAAAAGGAGAAATCAGCACAATCTCAGAGTCCCCATGTTAGTTACCACAGGTCTGTGACCTCCGTGTCAGGCAATTGTTTCACCTACAATTTCCTTTCTGGACCTCCGGCTTCTGCTCTAAGTGCTGTGAGCTCAGTCATCTAGAACATTCTGCCCTCTGCTTTTTCAGCCTCCCAGTTCTGTTGCCCATGGCAAGAGGAAATTTGCTTCGTCACTCATTGGTAACTGATTTCTCCCCAAAGCCTCTGCTCATGTTTTGTTTCTTTGTTGTTCAAAACCAAAGGAACCCAGGAAATGAGTTTCATAGGTCAGGATAATCAGCTCCTAATACGAGCATAACTAGTACTGTGAGTGTTAATAATGGTGATAACCTCCAACAGCAAACAGTTGCTATGTCTTGGGTCATGATAGATGCTTCACATACAATAATAAAATTTCCTTTATTCTTCATTATACCCTCTGAGCTAGATCCCCATTTTACAGATGAGCAATCTGAGGTTACTCAGCTAATAAGTACAAGACTCAAAAACCACTTTACTGCCGGATTTCCACATGCACAGCTGCTGGGCTTAGTAACAGAACGTTATTGCAAAATGATCTGCTGGTACTAAGACCCAGTTGCTGTTTTTCCAGACAAATCAAATGAGCCCTCTTCAGATTGCCAGCCCTCTCGCTTTGGTAAGAGAGCGCCATCTTCAAGCTTTTCAGTTTCTCTTTAATTGTATTTTAGAGGTACAGTTCCCCTCCACTGAATTTCCCCTGATCTAAAATTTGGGGACAGCCATATTCAACCTGTTGTCTGTTCACGTGCAGGTCTCACCCAGCTCTGTCCTCTGCCCCTCCTCACGTGAAATACAGAAGGTTTCATTTTAGACTGCAATGACATAGTAAAAAAAACAGTCGATCCGACTTGAACCTGAATTGGATATTACGCCAAACTGATTTCTGTTACGAGCTGCTCTCTCTCCTCCCCGCCTCCCTCCAACCTTCTGTTTTCGTGCCTGTATTCCTCCCCTGGTGGAGCTGCAGAAAGATGCACAGCATTGAGTGATTTTCCAATCCTTGTTTTTCTTCTCTAAGGATGACAGTGAACCTAAATGCTCAGGAAGGGGAATAGTTCCTTTCTGTCTGGCTGGAAATTTCTTCCCAGGAAAATAGGTAATGAAAGGGACAAGACAGATGAGCCCAGATCCCTCCGGGGAAGGTCATTGCGAAGGAGACTGGGTATTCGTGCTCCTTCTCGTACACTCCATCCACTCCACCCCAACACCCCACACATCCATATAAATACACTTCCGACCACAATGAAAAAAGATCTTAATTCATTTACTTATGATACAGAAGCAACGGCCTTTGTAAAACCCTTCCATCAAGAGTGATCAGTAGTCCCGTTTCCTGCCATGAATCGTTTTTCCTATTTGCCTTGCATCTGCCACTGGCTGTCTTTGCACACTCAGTTTCCTACAGCAGACATTTTTAAGAGCTTTCTGTTAAGACTCTAGCAGCATCCTCAGCTTTTAGGACCAAATCAGTCTCCCTTATTTATTTTTCTTCCTCTGCTTCGGTTTCTAAATTTCCCCTATTTTTAGCTATTCATATTACCATTGCCTGGCCCTCCTCCAAGCAGAGTGTGAAAGGAAAAGCCATTTCCATTTCCGAGAAGAGCCATTTATGTCCCTTACCTGATGCTTGTGGTAGATCCAGTTAGTGGTGGATCTGGTTAGAGCGCAGCTCTCAGAGGCAGAGTGGACCACAGCTGTAAGAATGGTGCCTTCTCCCCTCCTCTGGGCTCTCCTTGATGTCTCTCTCGCCACTGTCTGAGTAATCCCACTGTCGCCCCCAACGCTCACATTATTCATTTCTTCAGATCAGCATCATTCACCATGGCAACCAGCAGGCATCTGTACGCACGATGCTTTCAGGGACCAGTCTAGAAAGGCTTTTGCCCAGTAAGAGGAGCTCTCATTTGTTTGCCTGAAAAAAGGCAAACAATCCCCTGCAAACTCATCCCCAGAATGGTACTAATTCTTCCATGGCTCCTAAATTTTCTCTTTAATTGGCTAGTTATCATTCTTTTGCCTCGTCTAGACCCTCTTTGGACAATGGTTTCATATGCAAAGATGCTTTTCTCAGTTATCCCACAACTAAAACAGTAATTTCATCCTCATCCCCTCCCACCCTGCCCCACCCCCACTCCTGCCTGTCTCCTCCCCCACCTCTGCATCCTCTTCTTTCTTTATTCTTGTCTCCTGTGGCATTACGTAGTTATATGACACTGGTCCAGACTCTTATTCTCTGGACCTCAGTTCCATCATCTATGAAGCTATGTGCTTGGGTTAGATCAGGATGGCAGATAGAAAACGTGAATACTACCCCTGCCTAGTCCTGAACCTGTGTCAGGCTTGCTAAGCCATCATGGAACTCATACTGGGTTGGTTTGAGTGTCCCCCCAAAATTCAGGTCCACCCAGAACCTCAGAATGTGACCTTATTTGGAAATAGGGTCTTTGTGGATTTAGTTAGTTAAGGATCTCGGAATGATATCATCCTGGATTTAGGAAGAGCCCTAAATCCAATGACTGGTGTCTCTATAAGAGAAAGGAGAGGGAGATTTACACACAGAGGGACACAAAGGGAAGAAGCCATGTGAAGGCAAAGGCAGAGATTGGAGTGATGCTGCCATAAGCCAAGGAATGCCAGGAGCCACCAGGAGCTGGAGAATGCAAGGAATGCTTCTCCCCTAGAGCCTTCGGATGGAGCAGGCCCTGCTAACACCTGGATTTCAGGCTTCTGGGCTGCAGAACTGTGAGAGATTCAATTTCTATTGTTTTAAGCCACCACATTTGTGGTAATTTGTTACTGCAAACCTAGGAAACTAATACAGCAGTCCTTCCAGTTGGGTTCAGAAACACAGCCTCAGAGTACTTCTCAACACAAGCATGACAAGAAACTGCTTACCAGTCAGTCAGTTGGAGTTGACACCAGAAATGGAAACTGTTTATTATTCCTGACTTGGATGATCCCCAAAGTTCCTTTCCTTTCAAGAATCCTGACTTTGCTTACTTGCCTGTTTCCATTTCCCGTAAAAGTATATCTGCGTCTGAAATTCCACCCCTTCCTGTTGCCCTCAACCTGTTAAAAGAATATGTTTCCATCATTCTATTGGGGAGGTTCCAGAGCATGCCTGAAATAGGGAATAAAGTTCTGTCATCTTAAACCACCAAGCTGGTGGTAATTTATTACAGCACCCTTCAGTCAGATAGATTTAGACCTGAATTATTTTACACAAATTATGTGTTATAAAAAGTCAGCTTTTTTCTTCTTGGTTCTTGGTTCTTGGCCAGAGTATCCCAGTGAAAATCTCCTTATGGAGAGTTGCCTGGTGAGTCACAGAGCCTCCCCTGGCCAAGGGTCTCTGTGCGGCTTGGAGTCTCAGGATGTCTGGTGTCCTTGATTAGACACTTGCTCTGTGGCTTTCCCGTGGCATTTGGTCTTCCCAGGGCCTGTCTGAAATCTGCTGTAATGCATGCTGGTGGTGACTTCCTGCAGAGCATTAAAGCATCCTCTCCACAGAAAGGCCAGTGCTGTAGTTTGCAGGTGCCTTTTGAAAAGGTTATTTTGAGGAGAATAAAAACACCAGAGTTAGGGGGCCTGTCGAGTGACGAGATAAAACTCAAGCCTTTGCCACTGAAAATGGGAATTTATTTTTAATGCTCCTGGATGCCATTTTAAGACTGAGCTTTTTTTGTGAGAAGTGAGGAGTGAGGGAATGTGAGGCCCAGAACCTCTCTTGTTTCACAGATCCCGAGAGAAGGGATGGCATTCATCACGCCGTGGGACTGATTAGTGGCAGAGTCAGGAGTGGAAACTGGGTCCCTGACTCCGAGTCTGGGGCTCGTCCTGCTCCTTTGGGCTGTCACCATTCACCCAGCAGCACCCAGAGGAGCCAGTGCAGCCCTTGGTGAATGAGACAGATCACCTAGGGACACTTGCCTCGGGAGATCGCACCCCGGCCAAGCTCACTCTTTCTCCACCTTTGGGGAAGAACCTTCTGCAGTATCCAAGTTGTAGCCTCTTCAGCTGTCGGGCCGGGAGGTGCCTGGTTGGTTTACACCAGCAGCAAGTTTCTGCCGGAGGACAGCAGCCAAGAGCAGGATCCCTGCAGGCGGCAGAGAAGGGACGGTGTGAGGGCACCCAGGGGAAGATAGTGGTTCAGAGTGCAGGCCCTGACACCCCCAGACTGGGTTCACATCCTGTCTGTGTGGCCTTGGACAAATTCCCTCACTTTTCTGTGCCTTGGTTAACTTTTCCATAAAATGGAATACTAATACCTGCCTTACAGTAGCAGAGAGATGCACCCATCTCTGTGAAGTGTTGGGCTAAGGAAAAGCAGCTATTATTCTAAGAAGAAAAGGTCAGCGGGTCAGAGCCATTTCCTGAGTTGGTCGTAGCTTCATCCAGAGGCTGTAATGGGCAAGGTTTGCACCCTGCATGGCACTTCCTTCCCTTTATTTTTCTCTTAAAACAGCTTTCTTTTTTTTTAAATGTATACGCTCATTGTACATAAATTAAGGAATATAGAAAAGTTCAAAGATGACAGTAAAACTCGTACAACTCACAAATAACCAGTGAAAACACTTTGGTGCGTTTTACATGTGTTTTCTCATTGTTCCCATGGAGAACTCTTTGATGTAGGCCCCCTTATCACCACTGTACGAAGGCTCAGAGGGGTTCATTAACTTGACCATCATCACAAAGCGAGGTTGTGGAAGAGCGGTACTCCAAGCCTAGGCCCGTTGGTCGAGAGCCTGAAGCTCCCAGCTGGCCTCTCTGATGCACTCCTGTTCTGCTTGTGCCGTTCTGCAGTCAGCAGTGGTCAATAACAGCTCTTTGCCTTGTGGTTACCATCTCCGGAGAGGTAGCGATAGGACTTCGCCGTACAGCTGATTCCAGAATGATGGGAACAGGCAAGGAACTAAAAGACCTCACAGGGAACATCCCACCACCTGAAGGTAGATGACAGAAGCAGAGAAAACATCAAATACATTTGGAGAAATACGGGCAACAAGTGTTTCCTCTTCTGGAATCCAAGTACCCCTGCCTCAGAGCTCTGTCCCTTAGGGTTAGGGTGACATTAAATCCAAAAAACCTTTAGCAACTGCTTCAGTAATCAAAATTTGTATATGAGTCAAAACTTGAAAAATATTATTCTTAAGTAAATTGTGTAGAGTCTATCATAAAACTGCCTTCTAAGTGATATAGATTGTGGCACAAATCATCCCTTAAATTACGCTAATAATTTCCCAATAACTTTTCAGTCTTTGGAAGTTGTTCGTGTGATCTTGTGTTTGGTGATCGTCACTCACCAGAGGATGCCCCTGTGAGTCACAATTTGACTGGAAATTTATCCTCCTCTTGCAGTGCCTTCTCCTTTAAGTCGTAGTCCTTAGGACCGAGGACCCAGTGCTTTGCTGCAGTAAGCTGGGTAGGTTCCTGGGTGCCAGCACTTCCCGTGTGGCCTGACCAGGGGAGTCTGCCTCAGCCGCACTGATAACATCACTGGCAGTGCCACCTGCTCCACTGCCGCCACCCCTACTCTCGTGACTGCGTGGTCCCACCCCCATGCTGCACAGTGTTACTTATCCACCAGTCCAGAAGAATTTTGTTCATTTGGCAATGGGTACATATGGCAAAATATCATCTTGTATTTCACCTCAGGCAAGTCCCTCACTTTGCTTGGGCTTTAGATTTCTCCTCCACTAAATGGGGAACATTGTACCTGCCTTACCTGGTGTAGTAGGCTGATAATGGCCCCCAAAGACAGCAGGTGCTAATTCTGGAATCTGGAAATGTTATCTTATTTGGAAAAAGGGCTTTGCAAATGTGATTAAGTGAAGGATCTTGAGATGGGCAGATTGTCCTGGATTATCAGGATGGTCCTAAATGCCATCGCAAGTGTCCTTACAAGAGGCAGGCAGAGGGAGGTTACGTGCATATGGAGGAGAAGGCCAGTTCTCAGCAGAGAGACCTGAGGATTGGAGTGATGCAGCACAACCCCGGGAATGCTGGCAGCCACCAGAAGCTGGAAGAGGCAAGGGATGGATTCTCTTCTAGAGCCTCTGGAGGGATGTGGCCCTGGTGACACCTTGATTTTGGCCCAGTGATACTGATTTTGGATTGATGTAATTTGTAACAGTAGCCATAGAAAACGAATACACCTGGGCAGTTAGGAAGGAATTATTATGGGACAACATTCATAAGCAGAGAAGCATTATACACTTGTGTATCATAATATGGGTACAGATTATTTAAAAACTGATGACATCGGGGGGCCACCCAGTGGCATAGTGGTTAAGTTCGCACGCTCCTCTTCAGCAGCCCAGGGTTTGCAGGTTCGGATCCCAGGCTCAGACCTACGCACCGCATATCAAGCCATGCTGTGGCAGCGTCCCACATGATAAAATAGAGGAAAATGGGCACAGGCATTAGCTCAGGGCCAATCTTCCTCAGCAAAAAGAGGAGGATTGGCAACAGATGTTAGCTCAGGGCTGGTCTTCCTCACCAAAAAAAAAAAAAAAAAAGTGATGACATTGGCTTCCTCCAAAAATTTGGGCGTCTTCAAGTATTATACAGTAGATATGATATCTCTGAACAAGGAAGACTCGGTTCCTGTTCTCTCTCTTGCCTTTCCAAAGGACTTTATTCGTGAGACAAGAAAGGGAGGAGCATCATTTCTTGAGGTCTCTACAGCAGCTCTCTCGGATCTTGCAGCCTCTGAGCTGAGAAGGCCAAGAAGGAAATCCAGATGGAGTTGGAGACCCCGCCCTACAGTTCAGCAAACGTCAGGAAGGGACAGACAAGACACATGAGCTGTTTTACCCACACCCTAGCAATGGCTCTGAACTTGTAACTCAGGAAATTTTCAGTCCTTTAAACCATCTTACCCTGTGATCTTCCCAACAAGGACAGTGTTGCTGTTTTCTTCGTTTACCTGCAGTGGTTTCAGACAAGTGGCCTGCAGCTCTCTCCGACCTGAATTAGAGGGCTGTGTTTGTGGGCTGATGGTATTCAAATTGCTCAAAGAACATTAGAGAAATTGTAACTAAAACCGGAAATTAGAAACAGTTTTAATTCCTCTTGGGATCTGTGAAAACAGCAGTTGTGATTCCAGAAAGCAGAGATGCAAATTGCTTGCAAATTCAGTTTGCCAAATAAATTGGCCTCATTGTTTGGAGTGGCTGACCTTGTTTACCATTTGGTGAGAGAGAGAGGCCTTATGACTAAAAGTCCATATACAATATTTAAAAGTGGTTAAAATGGTAGTTTTTATGTTATGGATATTTTACCACAATTTTTTTAAAAGTCCATATCCAGATAATATTACAGTGCCCAGGATGTGCCAGATCAAACTCACCATATTTATTGTCTCCTTAAAATACTGTTTTGCCTTTTTCTAAAAGAATGCACATCTGTGTCACACATTAATAATGTGGCTCTAATTCCTGAATCAGGATTATTTCTTGAGATCTCGTAAAGTTCTGTTTGTGCAGTGTGAATTTAAACAAGCTTGATTTTAATTGAGCCATCGTAAACAGGATACATAATTAGTTTCTCAAGGCAGGCCCACGGTTGTAACCTGAGTCAGTTAGCAGGATTGGTTCAGTGTAAGAGGTTTGTAGCAAGTTTCCAGGGTCTCAAGTCATGTTGCCTTCCTGTTTTTCTTCACCAAACCTCAGAAAATGGCCAGGCTCCCATACTCCCACATTTTCTCAATAGGGCCCAGCCTCCTATTGAGCCAGCAGGTCAGATGGGTGCCCTCCGGGGGTGTGTGTGCGTGTTCTTTCCAGCATGCCTGTGCGTTTCCTATTGCATGGGTGTGGTGTATTTGGGGGGTCCGGGGGAGTGAGGGAGCTTGTTCACTTAGAAAGAAGATTTGAATTCTGCTCATTTCATGCTGATCCTTCCTGAGCTTGGGCCGTCAACTGAGGCCTAAACTTCTGCTCTAGACCAGAATCTAAGACCAATGTAGGAATGTCAACAAGAGGCCTCCCGTGCACACTGAGTGGGTCTGTAAGGTGGATTTTTTAAACCGTTGTGTGTGATAAAACAATTCCAGAATTATTCTCCTCCTCTGCCTAGAACTGGGGAGGGCTGCTGAGCAGTCTCCATGGACCTGAATACATTTTTATTTGCGCTTGCCAGGAAGTGCTAAGGGAAACTTGGTACTAGAAGTTCCTTGAATGGGAATGAGGGTTAAGAAGACTGCCAAGAAGGATGAGCATCCGGGGAGTCGGCGCTGGAGCTTGAGCCTCTGAAGGGAGATGAAGCACATCTCTTCCAACGCTGAGCCCCAGGCAGGGTTTCCCTCTAACAACTCTTTGCGGTGCTTCTCAGCCTCCACTCAGACACTTGCAGCAGTGAGGGCCTCAACCCAGCACAGTCTGTTGTTGGACAGCCCTCATTGTTGTAATGTTGTCAATATGGAGCACAGTCTGCGTTTTTGGTGCCTTCCATCAGCTGGTCCCAGCTATGGCCTCAGTCACATCCCCACGTGGAATAAAATGGTACCCCACGTATGCACTCCCCTCTCCACATTCAGAGACTCATAACTGTAGCCAAAGCTGCTGGGGGAAATTTGACCTGGACGCTGTATTTTCTTAGTCTTTACTTACCAAATCATCAAACAAAGTAATATTAATGGCTGTCATCGCAGTGAGTGCTTCCAGGGTGCCAGGCACCATGCCCCGTGCTTTATATGTGTTGTCTCATTTAAACCTCCAACAACCCTATGGGAGTTGGTATTATTATCTTTACTTAGGGAAAACCACAGCTTAGAGATTTTAAGTAATTTGCTCAAGATCCTCTAGATGGTAAATTTATGGACCTGGGATTTGAACTCAGGTGCATCCACCCCAGAGCCCATCCTCTATACTCAGATTAAGCAAGAAAAGAAATCAGAGAATCAGACAGAAAAAAAACGTAGCTGATTGCTTTATGTCCTCTTCAGGGATATCCATTTGAAAGCTACCTGCTGCTCAGAAGTTCCTTTTATAGGATATTTAAAAGGGGATGAAGGAGATGAGAAGGCAGTTCTGGCAGTCTGTGAGCCTGTCAGATGCCCTTCATGGCTGTGAGCACAGCCGGGTCACCATTCCCTCGTGCCTGTGCAGGCTCGAGCTGCAGCCCTCTCTGGGAGAAAATTCAAATCATGGTTTTGTTTTAATCTTTGAAAACAAATGTTGAGAAGTTAATTAGGTTATGATATAGCCCAGTGAGTTTTTTTAATTTACTTTTATATTGAACTATAATCATATGCAGTAAAATGCACTATCTTAATCAGTTCAGGCTGCTATAACAAGAATACCATGGACTGGGTGGCTTAAACAACATTTATTACCTGGAAGCTGGGAAGTCCAAGATCATGGTGTCGGCAGACCCGATGTCTGGTGAGGACCCACTTCCTGGTTTGCAGATAGCCTTCTCGTTGAATCCTATGTGATGGAGGGAGAGAGAGTGAGCAAGCTCTCCTTTGTCTTCTTACAAGGGCAGTAATCCCATTCATGAGGACTCTGCCCTTATGATTAACTACCTCTCAAAGGTCCCACCTCCTAATAGCATCGCAATGGGGGTCAGGATTTCAACATACAAATTTTGGGAGGATACAACATACATACACAAAATCATAAGTATACATATAGTTTCATGAATTTTGACAAATGTATGCATCTGTGAAGTCAACCCAGTCAACATGTAGGGCATTTCCATCACTAGAAAGTCCTCTAGTGCCCCTTTCTAGTCAGTCTCCTTCCCCCGCCAGTAAGCCATGGTTTGTTTGCTGTTTACTATCCTCCTCCTTCCTGGAAACAGACTGGGGCTTTGATTACAGGGCCAGAACTTGGATGCACTGTCACAGGACAGTGACACCTCCTAACATTTGTGCTCTAGACACCCCACTCACCTCATCCTGGTCCCAACCTGTTTGATGGGGTGGCCTGTTACAGAGACACTAATATGGTTTGCTCCACACATAGTAAATTATATGGCCTGGCCCTAGGTTGGCTAAACCAAACTCAGCCATTCATATATTTCCAGGATTTGTTGAACATCAACTTCAGTGAACATCATGCTTTTAAGTCAGTTATATTTCCCTCCCTACATGAACCATTCCTGCCTCATAACATTTAGAAATCTCTAGTAACTACATAAAGGATATCCCTTCCCCAGGTTCAGGCAGAGTTGACTGTGACAGTGCATCAGTGTCACGTACAGAACGCAGCTTTTGCTCACTTTCCAAGCCTCCCCGTATGTAGGCATTAGCTTACCAAACGAACTATTACTTAACCTGCTGGGTGAGTGGGTGTTCTGACTCCCCACGAATCCTGTTACTCGTGAGTACTCTAATTGTGGTTCTTCGTGTATCCTTGTTGTTAGAGGGGACTATAATGGTGATGCTTGTCTTGTAAAGTTTAGAATAATCATATTTGGTAAAACATAACTTAATGCAAAACCTAGTCTGAACATAGTTAAATCTTCCCTCGATGGCTCCAAAGGGAGTTGAGAATCTTGCAGTCCTTCGAAATCATTATTACCGTTCCTATTTAATTCATGTAGAATTTCTAATTAGCCAATTAATGGAGAATTTCAGTTAATACAATATCAAATGTGGTCTTCCCATATTTGCATGTTCTAAGATTTTTACAATTCTAGGTAGGAAAACTACACTCACAACTAAGTTTGGAAATGAAACCTTATGTAACCTATACCCAGTTCCTTAGATAAGAATTCAGCTTCCAAAATCTACCATTTTAGGTAGAGGTTTAAAAACATGGGCCTTCGAATCAGACCTACCTGGGTTCAGATCAGGGCTCAGTTACCTACGAACTGTGTGACCTTGAGCAAGCTACTTACCACCTAGACTCTCAGTTCCCTCATCTGTGAAACGGGACTAAGAATTGTCTGTATCCATATGTTTGTTGTGTGGATTAAATGAGAATGCACACGGAGGGCTTCACAAAGCCTGGCATGAGGTGCTCCATAAGTGGCAGCATTTCAAAAACAAAGTCAATAACTTTGTAGTCTCACCAACGGGCTGAAACCAATTTAGGTTTCAGCCTAAATTGTATATTTTGGTCATATATTCTCAGACAGAAAGAGATCTTAAAGAGGTTCTGCTAATTCAGCAAAGGTGTCTCATGGGGTCCAGAGGATGGTGGAAGTGGCCCATCAGTGGCCAGGGCTCTGGGCCCCCCACTGGCACCCAAACAGAACAACTCTGCTTTTGTCTGTTTCACATACCAGTTTCCATGACAGGTTTCCTTTGGACTGCTACGTGAAAAGTTCCACAAACACTGATTTAATCCAACCCCCCCATTTCATCAGTGAAGAAACTGGGGCTCAAAAAGCCTAAGTGATTTCTCGTGCACTCAGCAGAGGTCTCCTGACTCCCATGCCTGTTCATTCCCGGGACCCCACCCCGTTATAGGTGGAGACAACTACAGGCAGAAAGAAGACAACGTTGAGTCAGCTACTGAGTTTTCACATGGTTCTTCCAGCCAGTTCCCAGCACCAAAAATGCCTCTAGAGAAGGGAAATCATCTGTTTTACCCCCACCCCACAGCTCAGTCTGTAAAAGTCCTGGTTTGTGTGTGGACAGTGGTGGGTGGCAGGTATCCCTGTAAAAAAAGATGCTCGCCTGGGAGCCCTTTGTCCCTTTCTGCTACGGAACCGCTGCTCCATCTAGTGACCTTTGCTCCATCCTGTGGTCACTGACCACACCTCTCTCATGGCCAGCATCTTGCAGCCACATTCACAGGGGACCCCAGTAAGAGAGTGCAGATGACGTCAGGTTTCCAGCCCTTCTATAAGAGAAATATCTCCCTCCAGGACTGACCCCAGCATCTATTCAGTACTCGGTTGCTTACTTTATCACAATCTCTGTTTTCCAGCCTCTCAACATTGCCTACAGCCACATCTACAGCTCCTACAGGAACTTCGTGGGGCCCCCTCATTTCAAGACCATCTGCAGGCTCCTGGGTTATCAGGGCATCGCTGTGGTCATGGAAGAACTGCTGAAGATCGTCAAGAGCTTGGTAAGGAAGGGTCTCGATGAGGCCTGGGACATGCCCAGGTGGGGTTGATAGGAATGAGATCTGCTTTCACTTTTTGCCTGGCCTGCAAAATCCAGTCACAGGCACCTCAGCTCTGTCTGTAGGACTCACCCAGGGAATTCTTTGCCCTTATCCCTCTGTTCCTCTTACCTGTTGCTCTGGAACATTTCTGTGTACCTTCTGACCTGTGGTTTTGCCTCTCATTTTCTGACCCTGAGCTCTCTCCTGTACTTGATAACTGAACTTAATCTTGATTTTGACCTTTAAGGCCTACTAATGACTGTTCATGTTCCCCTCCTGGGCTTCGTTACCTAACTTGAGCAGGCAAATCCATGACGTGTGGGCTGCCATTTTTCCCTCCCATGTCCATGGCAAACATCTCTAATCAGGCACCACACTTCTTCCCCTTGGGATTTCTTGCTAAGCCCTGCTACCAATACTGCACTGGCCTAAGGGAATTCTGTATCCCTTTGCCTTTCTGTATCCACCCCAAGTATGGTCGTCTGAACCTTCATTTAATTCCCTAGGACACTGCTAAAGCAGGATGAAACATTTAAACAAGATTTTCCTGAAAATTTGAGGTGATGAGAGAAATAAAGTCATGTATAACCATGTCAAGAATAGCAAACAGGATTCACCTGTTAACTCCAGTCCTCTGGCAGCAGCTTTGTAGAACCAGGGGTTGTTACGGATTGTGAAGCTAAATCCAGAGTTAAACAGGAAAATGTGGTAATTGATTAAAGATGTCTGCCTTGGACACAGAGGAATGAATATGCCGTGTATTTTCCATGCTTAAATTAGATAATGTGTCTCAGTCTCCACAGATCCCTGGCCATATTTCACTTTAGCTCTTAGTCTGGATCTCGTGTAAGCACCCCAACCCCAGGAAGGACCCCATGCTTAGAAATTGCCCTCCTTGAAGTCTGTAAGGCCAAGGGAGTAGTGAGAGAGCTCCCTGTCTTATAAAGGCCCATTTTCCTTTATAAAGGGCAATGGGCCGTCCCCCACCTTTAGGAGGGAAGCTGTTCCCTCCTCTCAGGGAGCAATGCCTTACTGTCTTAGGCAGCTTGGGCTGCTATAATGAATATACCACAGACTGGGTGGCTTAAACAATAAATATTTATTTCTCACAGTTCTGGAGGCTGGAAGTCCAAGATCAGGGTGCCAGCATGGGCAGGTTCTGGTGGGGACCCTCCTCCTAGTTCAGACAGCTGCCTCTCACTGTGTCCTCACATGGCAGGGCACTGGTCTGGTCATGAGGGCTCCACCTCCCCTGACCTAATCACCTCCCAAAGGCCCCGCCTCCAAATACCCACACTGGGGATAGGGTTTCAACATATGAATTTGGGGGAACACAAACATTCAGTCCATAGCACTTACCCGCAGGTCTCAACAGAACCCCCCACACCCCAGTAGCCCAGCATTCAGTCCAGAGATGCACAAATGCAGCAGGGGTGGCTTTTTTCACTCATCGTGTACTTTTGTTTTGTCAGCTCCAAGGCACCATTCTCCAGTACGTGAAAACACTGATCGAGGTGATGCCCAAGATATGCCGCTTGCCCCGGCACGAGTATGGTTCCCCAGGTTGGTGATGGGGAACCAGGGCCAGGGTGGTGAGAGGAAAATCATCCCAACCCACCCCATGGTGGGAAGGGGGCTCTGGGCATCTGCCTTGGAATGTCTGCTGCTCTAACGTGCCGGTGAGCTGGCAGAGCACTGGGTTTGCATCCTACCTCTGCCACCAGCTAGGTAGCCTCGAACCATTTCTAATCCCTCTAGGCAATAGTCCTTCATCAGTGAAGGTAAATGATGCCTGCTGGGCCTGCCTCACAGGACTGCTGGGAGGCTGGGAGAGGACAGCCAATGTGAGAGCATTTAAATAATGAATAGCAAGGTTGACTTGTAGGTCTCCATTAGCTCAGCATCTCTAGGATTTCTTCCTCCATTTGCCCATTTAGGAGGCAGGCGCCCAGGTGGTGGTACAAAGTGACATTTCTAAGGTGAGTCAGGAAACACAAGTTTTTGCCACTCAGCTTCTGGGCAGAGAAATAATTCTTTCCTTCTCTAATAGTGAATGGAGCAGAGACTAAATTTGGAGCCTGGAGAATAGGGAAAGATGGAGACTGTGAGTTTGGCACCTGGTGTTTTTTTCTAAAAACCAAGATGTCAGATGCCGAGTCAGTGTGATTCAGAATAGGAAGGGGCTGGGGCCAAGAGCTCCAGTTTTCAATCCTGGCTGCCCTGCTTATTAGCTGTGTGACAATGGGCATGCCACTTACCCTCTCTGAGCCTCATCTGAAGACAGGGGTAATAGTGGCTGGTTCATGGTATTGTTATGAGTATTAAATGAGATAGTACAGATAAAGTGCTTAGCACAATATCTAACACCTCTAAATAAATATTAATTCCTGTTATTATTAGGAATTCAGTCAACTTTTAAGAGGGACTGGGAAAGATCCAGGGCTGCTGTTCTTATGTGTATATGTTTTGTTTTGTTCCAAAAAAAGACTTGAGCCAGCCCCCTGAGCTTTCTCTAGCACAGCCCTGAAAGAAGACCCACCACTGAGTCCACATGTAGTGGGATGTATGCTTTGGCTTTTTGCAATCCCAGAGTCAGGTCTGGGGCTTCTGCTCAGTCGGCACTTCCCATAAACCTGGCTGAGCTGTGTCAACTTCCCGCTGACCATCCCCCTTCATCTCCCAGGGATCCTGGAGTTCTTCCACCACCAGCTGAAGGACATCATTGAGTACGCAGAGCTCAAAACAGACGTGTTCCAGAGCCTGCGGGAAGTGGGCAATGCCATCCTGTTCTGCCTGCTTATAGAGCAAGCTCTGGTGAGTCCTGAGCCCAAAGGGATTGGGGTGTCTCCAGGCCGGAAGGGACCCCACTCCAACCAGATACTTGAGGCCCTCTACCCTGCCCTGCCCCAGAGGCCCTGCAGCACAGATTCATGCAGTTCTAGTGCGGGGCATGCACTGCTTCTCCATTCCATTTTCAGACAGCTCCGACCATTTAACACTAGGAGGAATGCAGACCTTAGAGTTCAACAGGCCTAGGTTCCTATCCCAGCTCCACCTTCACTGGCTGTAGGATCTTGGTAACCCATTGGAGTCTTAGTTTTCCATCCACTCATTAAACAAATAATAACTCCTTGGTTGCTATAGGCCAGGCACTGCGCTGGGGGGTGTAGCAGTATCCCTGCCTCGTGTCCTGTACAGTAGCGGGGAGACCTGCACTGAACAAGTATTTGCACAGAAATGATGTGTCTACACTTAACAGCAAGTGCTGTGAGGGACACGTGCCTGGTCCAGTGGGAGCATGAAAGCGAAAACCCAGCTTAGGGGTGAGGGAGGACTTCCCTGGGGAGGTGACCTGGAGAATGACCAGGAATTCGCCTGGTGAAGAACCAGGACAACTGTTCCAGGCTGAGGGAAGAGTATATAGTGTTATCTTCATTTGTTGCGATGAGAGACAGCAATTCTACCCTTCAGGGTAGTTTAAAGGCTGAAAGGAGATCACGCATGTCAAGTGCATGCAGTTAAGAACTAAATAATTGGTCATAGTTATCGTTATGAGCAGAAGCACGCCTCCCTGGACTTACACTTCTCGGGACCACACACAACCAGTGCACTCTTCTTCCCACCTGGCCATCTGTCTGTGTTCGCCAGCGCTCATTGCTTATGCACAGAGGCTGCATCCTCCACATTATTCCCAACACGCTCAGTTTGTCTCTTGTCTTCTCCATGCGTGCTGTCCACACGTGGGCCCAGTCCTACAGGTGTGGGGTAACTGGTACAGCCTGAGCAGTGGCGGGAAATGGAGAGGGATGTTGCTCTGGGGATGCATAATCCTCGGGATGCAGCAGGAATATCTTTCGGCATCCATTCCTGCGTTCATCTCTCCACACACTCGTTCAGCAAGAGGGTGCTGGGAGCTGGCCCATTGCCAGGTGCAGTTCTAGGATGTGGGTAAATGGCCGTGGATGAGAGAGACACATTATTACCGTTTTTATTCCGGAGAGGGAGACGATGGAAGAAGTAAACAACCAAAGGGTGTGAATTCAGATGGTGGTGCGTGCTGTGAGGGAATAAACAGGGAAATAGGATGGAGAGTGATGGGTGTCGGGAGGGATGTGCTGTTTCTGGAGAGGATGGAGCTTGTTGTCTTAGAAACGGAAAGAACCCCCGAGTGAGCTGGAGTGAAGAGGCTAAGGGGACAAGGTGGGACTGAGGAGGGAGAGGCAGGCGGCTGCAGTCCCGGGGCCTCGTGAGCCACTGTGGGAAGCCGTTGGAGCACTGTGAGATGGAGAGTAGGGGGCCTGATTTACATTTTTTAAAGGCCCTTTTGGCCACTGGGAGAAGAACCAATTGGAAGGTGAGTGAAGGACGAGGCTGTGTGCACTTGTCCAGTCCAGGGATCATCTAGAGGCAGGAGGCATGTGGAGAAGGGAGGGAAAAGGGAGGAATTAGGAAAGAGATGGAACAAAAGCGATGAGAAGGAAGCGGTAATAGCAAGAGCTCAGGATAAGAGCCCGAGAGGATTCTTGCCTCTCATTATGTGTGACCTGGAGTGAGCCGGTTCACGCCATGCCTCGGGGTCCCCATCTCTGGGGCGAGGGACGGGTACCAGCCGCTCTCTCAGACCCTTCTCACTGAGAGTCTCTGAAACGCACGCTGTTTTGCTCTTCCTCTGTAAGGAATAATTGCCTTTCTGTTCCCCTTTAAATGGACTCTTGAGACAGCTAAGTGTTCCGCTTTATGGTAACAGGTTTTAACACGGTTCAATGGTCCTGGGTTGCTATGGCAACTGAGCCTTCAGAAGTCACAGGGATAAGGAGGAAACAGTGCTCTGCTCCAGGCCTCAGGAAGATGAGGAGAAGCTTCAGGGCACCAGGAGGGCGGGGGTGGGGTCAGGTGGTCCCTGAAGCCTCAGTGCCTACCTGTCTCCTGTTAGCACCTCCTCTCCAGAGGAGCTGGGACAGCTTCCCCTGTACACACCCCAAGAGGCAGACTATTGATGGGGCTACAGGGAAAGGAAAAATTTTTCTCAGGCATCCCTGCCTGGGTGTCACTTGCATATATCACAGAGGACAACAGGATACTCAGGATCAAAGACCTTCAGAGCTGAGAGAGACCCCACCAGTATATAGGTTCCAACCTCCTCTGTTCATAAGTGAGGAAATGGAGAACCAGAGAGGGGAGCAACTCTCCTGGGGTCACACAGCACATCAGCAGCAGAGGTGGAAGGATGAAAGCATAGGTTTCCAGTACTGATCCCAGCCCTGGGTGGGGGTGAGACACATAGCAGGGATCAGAGCTCCCCAAAGCTGTGCGTTCTGCTTTCTACTTAGGCAAGTGGGGAAATCCCCAAGCTACATGACTTTCTGAAATTAGAATGAGGCATGAGCGTTCTGGAGCCTTTTAGTTTACAAAGCTGAAGTTAAATAAATATTTAAATGACACATCAATTGTTCTCATTAAAGAGGAGTACTAATAGCAGAAAAAAGGAAGGAGGGAAGGGAAGAAAGGGAGGGAGGGAGGAAGGAAGCATTAAAGGCCATCCGTAGAGGAAGGGCTATTTAAACTGTGGAACATCCATTTTTATGGAGGATTCTGAAGCAGCTAAAAGAAGTAAGATACTAAAGTAGCTTTGTACATACCAACATAGAAAATGGTGAAAGATGTAATGTTGAGTGAAAAAATAAAAGTCCCAAGACAAGACACATTATGCTGCCGTACATGTAAAATAAGCAAATAAAAAATAAAACTCACAAAATAACGTTGCGTTGGGAAAAAAATCTAGAAAAAGCATACCAAATAGTTCAGTTGTTTTCTGTAGGTGTCAGGGAGGGAACGAGGATTAGAGGTCAACAGGGACTTTCGCTTTGTCTGGAATGTCTGATATTTTACAAGGAAAGTATATTCACGTACAGTCACGTGTCCCCTAATGACGGGGCTACGTTCTGAGAAATGCGTCGTTAGGCAATTTCGTCATCGTGCGAACATCGTGCTGTGTACTTAGACGAACCTGGACTGTGTGGCCGACTACACACCTAGGCTCTATGGTACTGATCTTATGGGACCACTGTCGTATATATGGTCCGTCACTGACCGAAATGTCATTATGCAGCGCATGACGGTACTTCTATTGAACTAAAACTCAACTTAAAAAAATAGAAGTAGTATATAATAGTTTTTGAAAAACCGTAAGGATACCGAAAAGTACAAAGTGAGAAATCTTTTGCCCGTTTTTCTCGTCTTGTCTTTTTCTAATAGATTTGCGGAGTTCTTTCTGGTTGTGTGTTCCACGTTGGTATAGCTACAAATACGTTCTCTTGTTCTCTGGCTTGCCTTTTTGTTTTTAACAGAGATTATAAATATATCATTAATTTGTAGGTAGAGGGAATACAAATTGAAAAGGTTGATTACTTGGACAAAGGTATATTTTTTTCTTTGTTAGGTGCTTATAAATGTTTCTCAAGATTCAGGGTGCAGTATTAGTACAGAAACCCATGTGCCTAGGAGGGGGTTGTTGGTTTGCTGGCTGTTGTTAATTAAGCTCTAGCAGACATAGTAATACCTGAAATATGTGGTGTTCTCACTGCACAGACTAATTGAATCGTCCGTTTTACCGTGGGTGGTCATTTGGGTTGTTTACAGAGTGACACTATTATATATAAAGATGTCATGAATATTCTTGTGCATTTCTTTTGGTGGATGTATGCGCTCATTTGTATTAGGTAAATTTGCCTCGTCGTGGAATGGCTGGGTCAATGAGTAGCGTACGTTCAGCTTCAGTAGGTACTGCCAAACAGTTTTACAAAGTGGTTGTACCAATTTATCCTCCTCTTCAGCAACATATGAGAGTTAATTTCTTCACATCCTCATGAACACTTGGATTTGTCCGTCTTTTCAGTCACAGCCGTTCTGAGGGATGCGGCACGATATCTCATTATGGCTTTGATTTCCCTGATGACTGACGATGCTGCATGTGGTGTTGTCGTTTGGACAGCCTCTTTTGTGAAATGCTGTTCAATATTTTGCCTGTTTTTAAATCGAGTTATCTTTTTCTTGTGCTTTTTGTAGGCGTTGTTGGTATATCGTGGATAGATGTACTGCAAATGTATTTCTGTAGCTTGTCTTTTGATGAACAGAAGTTCCTAAGGTTTAGTATATTTATCCTTTTTTTCATATATGGTTGGGGCTTTTGTGAGTTGTTTAAAAAATCTTCCCTACTCTAAAGTCAGGAAGATATTTTTATCTTCTAAAAGTTTTAGAGTTTAGCCTGTCAAGCTTAACAGACCTTTAAGTCTATTATTCCCCTGGAATTGATGTTTGTGTTTAGTGGGAGGTAGAAATCCAATTTCATTTCTTTCCAAGTCGTCCCAGCACCACTGAGTGAAAAGACCTCTTTCTCCCCGCTCTGCAGTGGTCTGTCGTTTGTCAGATGTCCACAAAGGGTCTGGTCATGGCCGGCTCTTAAATATTTGCCGAGTCTAATCTGAAATGAATCAGCATTTGTTAAGTATTTATTTATGTCCACTCTGTTTTTAAAGGAATTCTGTTATTAACGACTAATATTTCCTCCACTATCTCCTACCCTGAGGGATCATAAGGTGGTCCTTAGGAAAATATTCCACAGTCACCAAGTTTTCATTCAAATTTTGTATGGTTTTCGGGACCTCAGCCCATTGTTTGTTATGCCAACACACACCAGAAGAGGGCCCTGTTCGTTCACATGAGCAGCGAGGGCCTGAGTCCCTGGGAAGGAGGCTGCCCTTCTGTCTGTCTGCCTTTTACTGCAGTGCCTCCCGCCCAGGACTTGAGAGTGTTCCCTGCCTTTGGTCCTGTTGTTTATATCTTCTCTCCTCCTTATAGTTGAGTGGGCCACAGTCACATTCTGGTCAGTCATGAGAGCATTACTTCGCTTCCAGGAGGCGAGGAAAGTCTGGACCATTCACAGAATCGAATGTTGGTCAGATCTGGGAAACGTGTCATCCAGGGAGCTGACGTTTGGGGCCAGATAATCCTTTGTTGTAGGGTCCTGTCCTGTGCATTTTAGGATGCTGAGCAGTGTCTCTGGGCTCTACCCACTAGATGCTGGCATCCCCCTCCCCAGTTGTGACCACCAAAAATGTCTCCAAATACTGCCTAATATTCCTTTGGAGGACAAAACCTCCCCCTGTTGAGACCACTGGTCTAGTGCAAGCCCACATTTTGCAGATAGGAAACTGAGTCCCCAGGAGAAGGATGACCTTCCCAGGGTTGCAGCTCATTCAGGAGTTGGGGCGAGAACCCAGGGTCCTTCTGGTCAGCATCCTCAGCAACAGGGAGCTGCTCCGCTGAGCTCTGCAGATTGCTGTGTTGGTTTTTGTTTTTATTTTAGTTCCAGCTCCACATGTGACCCACTATGTCCTACTTCCTCTTTATAATCCCTTTCTTTATTTTTGCTTTTCTTATTGCATAGCTGAAATAAATTCATTGCTAGAAACCCAGAAAAGCAGAAAGAAGAAAACAAAAGCCACATTGCCACACCAAGATAACCACTGTTCACATTCCACAGGATACCCTTCCAGATGTCCTTATGTTCCAGCATAGCATTTTTTCTCATATGTGTATATGTTTTTACTTGTTTGTTTACTTATAAAAGTAATATTCACCAAGCTGAGTAGAGCAGCTACCTCCATGGGGTGTGATAGGAGTGGGGACAGGGGACAGGAGTCTTCCACTTTTTACTTTACATTCTAAATTGTTGTTTGAGTTTAGGCAGTAAACATTTATTGCCTTTTTTCCCTTAAGAGGAAATACTCACACACTTAACAAATGTAAACAGTCCCAATGCATGGGAAGTGAAAAGCAAAAGCCCAGCATCCACCGCCGACTCAGACCCTCACTCCGTGTTCCCACCTGTCCTTGATCCAGGGTTATTTTGCCCATCACCCTGAGAAAAGACTCCTCCAGCTCCCCAGGAGATGCATTCTGTCCCTATGCCCAGGCCCTGTCAAGCAGTGCCCCTCCACCTTTGTGTATGAGTGCTTCCTCCAGCCCAGACCCAGAGCCCGGTGGTGTTCTTGATTGAAAATGAGCCAGGCTTCATGGAAAGGGGGCATATTGACTCCCAATAATACCTTTCCTTCCTGTGGCTTTACAGTTTTTAAGCATTTTTACACCCTTTCAGACATGTCCTAATCTGGAAAACAATCCTGCTAGGCTCATCAGCATATCAGGTACCTGGAAAAATGGTCTGACAGGTGGGAGTCATTGCCTCTGCAGACATCAGAGGCAGAGATCACCCACGGGCCAGGCATTGTGTGAGACTCCAGGGCTCAGAGGTCGTTGATCACAATCCCTTCCCTGGTGGCACTGTTCACCGTCTACACCCGCAATCTTCAGCATGCAGGGTTACCCTCCAGGGTGTGGGCAGGATAATCTCAGAGCTTTTAAGTATTTACTTACTAGAAAAATAAGAAAGAAATTAAGCCCTCCTGTTTATATTAACACACTCTTTGACTATGACAGCTATTCGGAGTTGATAAAATAAATACGTGTCAGTTGAAATGTTTGCTCAAAATTTTACTGATTAAAGTGTGTGGTCAAAAAAGTTTGGAGACCACCAGCCTAGATCCACAACAACAGAATGAAAAGTGTCCAAAAACAAGAACTGATCTGTGGAAACAGAGAGGAGAGGATAATAGGAAAGATTTCCCGGGTGAGGGTCATTTTTGTATCCTCTGCATCTAATACAGGGCTCATTAGCTATGGCCTAAATGAATGTGGGGAGGGGCATTTCAGCTCAGTCGTAGATGATGAATAGACACATGCCTGTTTATCCTCTAAAATCTTCAAGATACCATCATTCAGTTTGAGACAGAGGCGATCAATCATCTTCATCCAAAGGCCACCTCAGTCCTTGAAATGTGCCATGCTTATATTTCATTGGCCTTGCCAATAATTGCCAAGAAATCAGAGCCTTGGTTATTCAGTTCTGTGTTGATGACTTTTCTGTGAGGAGCCCCACTGGATAGAAGGCCTAGTTTGCTCTACTGAGTGTTATTATCCAGTGGACATCTCCAAACACCCGGGAGGGAGTGTCGTGGTCTCAATTGTGGCTGCTCATTAAAATCGCACAGAAAGCTCCTAAAATACCCTGATGTCTGAGCCCCCATTTCACTTCAAGGAAAACAAAATCTTTCTGAGTAGAGCCCAGGCATTTTTAAATCTCCACACTTGATTTCTAATGTACAGCCAGGATGGAGAACCCCTGATTGAGGAGTCATCTTGAACTAGTGTTTCCAAAGGTTAGTCACTGATGTGTCATTGTCACAATTCTTGCCGTATCTGCAGACCACTGGCCCTATTTTTTACGTAACATTTTTATTTAGATTAGCTTACTTTTTTAACTTAAACTTATTTTAAAAGGAAACTTTATATCACTTCCATTAAAAAATTATCTCTTACTACCCCTAGAAAGCCATCGGAATAATAAATTCAATCAAAATAAAGCAAATAAAGCAAAGTTGCCTGCCTGGGCCTCTGCACCTGAGGCCTGCTTCCTCTCTGTGTTAAAAATGGAGATTAGCGAATGTTAGGGAGGTGTTAAGACATGCTGGTTCCAAATGCAGACTTTCTCATTAAAGTTGTCAGAAAGATTGATAGGAAACTGAAAAGGAAATAACTTTCTCACAGTGTGACTCACTATTATTAAATACCAATTCCTTGTATCCCCAATTCCCACTCTTTGGGAAATGCCAACCTTGAAGGACACTGACATGCATTTGGAGGGAAGGGGAAAGCTACTCTCTAGGCCAGTTTCTTGGCAGTAGATCTTTCCCAGTTGATCAGACATGATTCTGATCCAGAATAGTAATTCTTTTTCCCCTTGACAATTCGGGGAGTGGGGGAAGGGGTAGAGGTGAGACGTAGTCATTTATAGCATTGTTCAAGTGAGGCACAGATTGGTAGGAAAGACCCCACACACTGATTAAATACTGATTTATTTAGCCAGGGCTACGGAGAGCTCCTGGAAGTGAGGGGTCCACATAACTGGAGCAGATGGAACATATCTCAGTGGAGCTTTCTACTGCACCTGGAGTCCCAGATGAGGGGCTGGAAGCTGCAGCTCGTACTTCCTGTACGAAGGAGGGTCGTGGTGGATATGGGAAGCCTAATTTCGTGCCTGCTCCACAGGCCCTTTATCCTTAGGGCTTAACATGAGTATGCAGGAAACACTTACACTAACAATCTGTGTGCATCCATATAAGGGAATGTTTGGACCGCTGGGCTCTCTGGTCAGGCGCTGTCCCCCCACGCCCCTCCCTCTGGAAAATCAGAGTGGGGATTCCCGTGGGTGCTCAATCTCCAGTTTTCCAGCTCATTTCTCTGCATGCACTTGACAAAGATATTACAGTAGTATTAGCGTTATTTGTATTTTGTTGCTCCAAAACGCAGCATAAAATGTTATTTAAGAAAATATTGTTTTGAGGTTGGTTTGAGGATTCCTTTTAGGAAATCAGCTAAAAGTGGTGCATAGTTTTTCATCCAAGAGCAGAGCCTAAGGGTAGTCTAATGCTGTTCCACATGACTCGGACATGCGCAGGATCACAATGACCCTGTGTTTTTAAATATGTGTCCTGAGTCTTTATGGTATCCTTTAGCCAACAGAAATCAAGACCCCAATTAGCCTCATAGACTGAGTTGGGAAGTCTTGAGGTTTTGTGGTATTTGATGGAAATCTCTCATGGTCCATCAGTTTTAAATTAAGTATAATACAAAAGGAACATTTTAAGACCGAAAGCAATGGCAAAATAAAATACTTGTCCCTGCTAAAATTTTGATGCGACTTCCTTACAATGAAATTTTTTTGCATCCTGACTCCAAAAACATATTCAATTTTACTTGCTCTATTGGCAAAGAGGAATTTTACAGTTGTTTTTGGTTCTTAGTAATCATCCAATGATTACTTCTCTCATAACCATAATACGTTGGTGGTTGTCCTAAGCAATAGGAATAATAAGCATTAGTGTGGCGCTTGGTAAGGGCAGACGTTACCGAATAACAATTGTCACTCATTAGCTGCTCCCAGAGAAGACCCTCTGCAGAAACAGGAGCACAAGCAGTTCCCAAACAAGGGAATCACTGAAGTACTTTTTTTGTAGAGCAATTGCTTCTTATTCATACTTGAGGAAACTCATCTGGTTGGATCCTGGTTCAAGAAAAAAAAGGCTATACAGCAAACATTCCAAAAATGACTGCTTATTATAAGATATTAAGAAATTTTTAACATAGGTGATCACAATACTGAGGTTACATAGGAGGATGTCCTTGTCCTTAGGAGTTGCATGCAGAGGTATTTAAGGCTGAAGTAACACAATGACTTCAACTTACTTTCAAATGACTCAGTAAAACATATAGAGTCAAAGCAGATATGGAAAATGTTCATTGTGACTCTACATCAAGAGTATGAGGATGTTCACTGTTCTTTCGAATATTTTATATGTTTAATATTTTTCATAACACAAATTTGAAGGGGGAAAAGGAAACTTCATCATGGAATCTGGAAAGTTAAGAAGAAAAGAGGTCAATAAGCAGACATGGTCACGATGTATAAGGAGGAAGAAAAGTTATGAAGGCTTTTGTTTTTTCCAGCTACTTCCACTAGTTGGTGAGATTTATTCTTGGTAACATATGCCCAGGAGCTACTTTTGACCTCATTTTTTAAATTGATAGAGGCATCTGCTAGCACCAGACTCAGCCTCAACTCTCGTGCTGCCCGTCTCTTTGATTTACCAGCAGGAAATAGCAATTCAGGATTGTGGAAAGGCAGATCAATCCAGGGAAGCTGGCCAGTCCAAAGTAGAAATAGGCCACGTGGGATTTGTGAGTGGCCCTGGGAGAACACCCAGACACCACTGTCGGCTGCCCTCTTCCCATGGGCCAGGGTGGAGAGACTTTACCTCTGCTTCAGGGTCTTCTAGAGAAAAGAAAATGATAATGCCTTCTCCCTATGCTCGATTTAAGAGAAATGTCTCAAGCCCAGGTTCTTTGAGGGTCACTGCCTTTCGATTCTTACTAAGGGTGGAATTTACTAGTAGGTAAAGCACTAGGGGATAAAATGGCAGAGCTGATTTTTCCATGTAGCAGCAAAAGGAGCTTCATACACTTATAAATCAGATCATGTTACTCTCCCGCTTAAAACTGACAGGTGGCTTCTCGTTGTACTTAACATTCTAACTCCCAACTTTGACCCATGAAGCCTGGAGAATTCAGTCATGCCTCCTCCTCCAGCCATATCTGCCATTACCACCCTCTCCCTGGCAGCGCAATCCAACCACACAGCAGACTGAAGGTCAGGTACAGGTAAGGAAACTGAGGACCACTGAAGATCTGCAGCAGGGCCAAGATGTATTTGGCTTCTACCCTAAGCTTGCTGACATTTATCACCTTGGTGTTACAATTCAAGGGACCAAGACGACCACCCTGTCCCGGCCCTGAACAAAGACATCCCTGCCACTCTGTCTCACAGTGTCTGAAATTCTACTACCAGAGACACATTCCATTGATTTGAAATGTTATGTGATCTTTAAAAACCCCACTAAAATACAAAGGCTGCTGAGACGTGTTGAGAGAAAGAGAATGCTGTGAGAGCCTGTACTTTAGTGGATATTCACTTATCAAATCATTTTGAAGGGTAGGGTGGTCACTCAGGAAAGGGTATAGGGAGCTAAAAGACTCCTCCAGGCCAAAAACAACTGAAAACAAACCAAAGAAAAACATTAAAGTAGAAACTCTGCACTGCATGTAATGAGATGTCGATAGTGTACACTAAATGATAAAAATAGACTACAGAGGAGTAGGTAAATTATATCCCATCCTTATTTTAATATATATGCTTCAATGTTGTATGCATGGAAGAACCCGGCAGGATAAATCCCAAAAGGTTAATGACCCCTGGGTGATGGGATTATACCTTTTTTTCCTTTTTTAAAAAAAATCATCTGCATTTTCTAATTTTTCAAAAATGAACATCAATACTTAGCCAACAAAAAGAAAGGGGGTAAAGTAGCAATTTAAAAAACCTATCTGCTGGGATCTCATGTACAGCACGGTGACTCTAGTTAAGAAGACTGTATTGTATGCTAGAAAGCTGCTAAGAGAGTAGATATTAAATGTTCTCACCACCACCACCGCCACAACAACAAAATGGTAATTGTGTCAGGGGAAGGATGTATTAACTAGCCTTATGGTGGTGATCATTTCGCAATATATATGTTTATCAAATCATCACGTTGTACACCTTCAACTTATACAATGTTATATGTCAATTATATCTCAATAAAGCTGAAAAAAGAACCCATAATCGACTAAATTAATAGTTTTTCAAAGGATGGCCTTTGCCTAGAGGTTGAATTAAGTATTGGGTGCTTTTCCAGAAGAAAATGACAAATGTCAAGTCAAATAACACATGTAAAGTAACTTAAGTGTTCTTATTGATGGGTCTTAGAAGTGAAGGATAACAAATTTGTAGCTTGGGTGCCACTGCCCCTCTTCTGGCCCAAGGTAGACATTAATAATCCATGTCTGAGCCCAAATGTGGTGTCAGAATTCTCTCCAAGAGCAACCACTGCCTCTCAGTCATGGTTGGTACATGAGATGACCCCAGGACCCCCCCAGCACATAGGTTGCCTTCAGGCAAGTCATGAAAAGGTATCCTTCCTCAAGATGGTTCACCTCCTGCTTTTGAAATATTATCATAATATATTGATTTTTAAAGAATGAAATACATCTGCTAGAAAATCATTACATTATAAACAATCTCTGATGTCTATGATGTGTTTGGCTCCCCCTAGGATGGGATGCCCTTGGGCAGTACACTCTACATAAGCCATTCACAGCAGCTCTAGGTGACACTTTTTTGTCATCTCTCCTAGAAATCAATTCCCTTCCCCCAAAATAAACACAAACCCTGACAAGATGGTGTCCTTATCTCCCAGTGAAAGCAGAGTGGTCTGAGACCCCTGGAAACTGCCCAGTTGTCCTGACATTCGAGCACTGGAGTTTGTCCTGCTTTGGTATCTGGGAGGCAACTGAAATACCCACTTCCTCTTGGTCAGATGCACAGTCCAGCATAACAAGGCAATATAGCAAGACCTAGGACACTAACTGGATGTCAGCTGTTGCCATTTCAAGGCAGCACATTGGAAGGAAGACCATGGGTCTTTGTTCCAATTACACCTTAGACTTAATTCCATTTTTTTTCTAGTCCATGAATTTACTGATTTCACATTCCAGTGACTTTGCTGTTGCATTGGCCACATTGCAGGCCCAGCCTCTCCCTCCCAACACCCAGCGTCTTGGGTGTGCAGTTCAGTGGTTCTGAAGGAGATGTATTCTAGAGGGCAGGGTCTCCTGGACCTAATGAGGAAGGCAAACTCAGATGGTGAGGACATCTACCAACCAGCAGGTTCTAACTGACCACTTAGAGTTTTAGATTCAGCATTCCCAACTTGAGACTTGCTACAGGCACAGGGGAATCCTCATGCCTTTGTCCCTCTCAAGAAAGATCTATGTCCCATCCAGGGCTGTGAAACTCGCAAGTGGAGCAGAGTGAAAGAGCGGAGTGAGGCTTATTTTAGAAAAGATGATTGTCCTGTTGGCCCAGTGGCCACTTAAAGATCAGACCAGGCCTAGGTCAGCGAGAGAATTCTCAGAGGTCTCAGGTCCAGCTCTTCACCCATTTCTTCATTTAATAAGAAGTATTACTGTATTTACTTCCACTCTGCCTATACCCAAAGAATACACAGTGCCTTACAATTAAAGAAATTGTGTCACTGAGTCTAGAGACCATTACACAGAATAAGAGCAAAATGGCATTGAGAGGCAAAGGAGAAGGCAAGGGTGAGTTACATCGGCCTGATTTCAGGTTGATTCCGAGGTGCTCTACTGGAAAGGGCATGTCTTTGGATTCAGAAATCTCAGATTCCAGTCTTGCCTCCGTACTTGACAGCTATGAGACTCTGGGAAAGTGATTAAATCTCTGAGCCTTAGTTTCCACACCCAAAAAATGCTGGGGCTAAGTACCTACTTCCTAGAGTCTTTGTAATAAATGGGATGATGAATATAAAGTCCCCAGAGCTTAATAAGCAGGCCCTCAGTTACCAGGAGTCCACCTCCCTCTTCTTCCACAGCAAGGGGCTTTGCCTCAGCCTTTCCCACAAGTCCCCTAAGACCCAAGAGCCTGGCTCCAGCCTTCCCACAGCCCTGTCACCACCCCTCCCTCACATGCCCAGCAATTGATTTCCTGCTCTCTTCATAGCAGCAACCTTATCTTGATCTTATCTCCCCTCTGTCTGCCATTGCACCTTTCCTGCCAGTTCAAAACCCTGCCCATCCTCTCAGGCCCATCCCAAAGCCATCCTTACCTCATTCCCCTGTCATTCTCGTATTCAGCACACACTTTATCAAATGCCTCTTCTCTGCAAGGAACTTGGTGTCGCTTCTCCCAACTCCAAATCTCCAGAGCACTTTGTTGGCAACTTCTGTTGAACTTAGTGATTCTGTTTGATTTCCCAGTCACAGGTGTCCTTGGCTGTCTTCCCCACTATGTGGTAAACTTCATTACAATCTAGTCTTTTCTGTCTCACCTGGCATCCTGTTTTCTGCAGCATCCAGGCCCCTCTCCGGCAAGTGGAGCATGCCACCCTTGTCTCTGAGGCTTTGGGTTGTCTGTCAGATCACAGAGCAAGCACTCAGTGGGTGTTTGGTGAACTAGAAGAAGGAAGGAAGAGGTAGCCTCAAATGCCTAGGAGGGGCATTATTCTCCACACCTGGCTCGAAAGGTGGCCTGTCATCCCTGTTCAGGTTGAGTGTTGGTAGACATGGAAGTGCCCAGAATTTATCAGTCTCCCCTTGATCTCAAGGGGCACTTTGCACCTTCTCTTTCTTTGATCTCATAGAGTCAGAGGAATTGAAATATCTAGAAGGATCTGGTCACCCTAAGAAGCACCCACCCACACCTGCCCCCCACTGTGTATTTCCTTCCCCTGGAGTCAGTTTCCATCCTCCTGCTGATGATTCCCAAGTTTGGGTCCACTCCCCAGACTCTGCGGGGCCCCAGACCTTATATCTAGTTTCCTTTTAAACATCTCTTGGATGTCCAGACATCAGAAATTCACCCTGCCCGGATCTGATCTCAGCTTCCTCCTGCCTGCAAACCCACTATGTCCTCAGCCTGTGAACGGCTCGGCAGGGATGTCATTCCCCTCTCTCTGCTCTCACGTCCAGTCTGTCATTGGGTCTCTGACGTGCGCTCCCCCATCTCCATCTCCTTTGTCACTATTCCAGGCCCTACTGTCTCTTGCTTGGGCCATTCCAACACCCCTTTGCCCGCCCTCTCATCCTTTCTCCCTCACTTGCAGCCAGAAGGTGAAACTGCAGGTCCAATCACACCATTTCCCTGATGAAAACCATCCAGATATCGTCCAGACACCAAAGCGAGGCTCACAAGATCCTTGCTGATCTGCCTCCTGCTTGCCCCTCCTTCCTCATCTCATATCACCTTCCCCAGCACTGACAGCTGCTGCCAGCCCCTCACCCACCATGGTCCCCCTTGCCTTGGGGCCTTTGCAGGTGCTGTTCCCCCTCACCTGTCCAAGACTCACCCTTGGTTCAGGTCTCAGCTGAGCATTTCCTTCTCCAGAAAGCCTCCCCTATCATCCTCCCTGGAAGCCTGAGTTGGTTGCCCCTCTTGTGTATTGTCATAGCTCCAATGCATACCCCAATTGTAGTGCTGACTAGAATTGCCCATTTACTTGGTTTCCTCACCATCTTGGTAAAGGACCATGTATCAGATCTGCCTCACCTACTGTTGTATCTCCAGCACCTTGCAGGAGACTTTTGTGTAATAGATGCTTACTCTTTGTTGAATGAATGGGTGATTTAATTGATTTCTGCTAGGCTGTATCCTAGTCAGAATGAAAGTGTTCAGAATTTGGCACATTCTTGTTTGATCTCTAGATAATACTATACCTGGATTCTCTGTATTCTTCTTGTTGGCCTCTCATATCAGACTAAATGCAGGTCCTGAATATGGCTGGTCCCTCCGAGAAGACTCTGTCTGAATTAGTGTTTGCATGGGATATGAAACACTGCTCTGATTCTCCATCAGAAGCACAGACTTCAGGACCCTGGGCTGGGGCTAGATTAGACAGCTCAACCTACAGACAGTTTGCTGGGGGCGCTGTATGAATAAGGGCTCTGATCAGTTTTTAAAAAGAAAACTACTGTAAACTGGAGGGGCTTGGAAGAATCCTAGAAGGTGAAACTTGAGTGGGGCTTTGGGATGGATGGATGGGTTGTATAAGGATGACTGGAGAACTTTGGTTTGGGAGGGTCAGGAAAGAAGGAATTTATAGGTATAAAGTGACCACATGAGTGGTCCAGTTATTTACCTTGTAATCACACCAGCAGATCTTCAAAAATTTGTTGCCTGCAAAGAGCAAGAACAGAGGTTTCAGTAATTTCCTATTTCTTCAGCTAGAAGATGGCTCAAGACTCTCCATTCTTCTTCAAACCCCACATATATGTCACAGTTATTTACATTTGAAGAATGTTAGTAGCTAGGACCAAAAACCCAGTAAATAAAGCAACAAATGACATGATCCTATCAGATATGAGTAAGGCTAAAAAAGTTTCTCAGGTGGTGAGATTTTAAGTAATTTTCTCCTGTTTCTGGTAATTTTAGTTTTTTCATAATGTGTATGTATAATGAGGGGGAAGAATATTTCAAGCTTCCCAAGGCTTTGACTGCATGGGCTGCCATGGAAATGCAACGGTGTTGAAGTGCGATGGCCCTGGGTCTCAGTGTCAGCCCATCTGCTTCCTTATTGCCGGGTGGACCTGGTGAGGAAACTTCACCTCCCTGAGGGTCTCAGCATCCCTCCAGTAGGGTCGGGATGCTAAGAGGTACTTCCCAGGAAGTTCTGAAGCACAAAGCAGACAATGGGTACAAAGCACCTGGTACATAGTTAGTGCTCAGTAAACACTCATTGCCTCTCCATCCCTGAAGAACAGAGCGATTGTGTTGTGACAGAGTCTTAGTTCTAGAGAAGGACGCTTAGAGACCATTTATTCCAGCCTTTTCATTTAAATTGCTCTTAATTGCACATGATAACAAATCAATAATCAGATGAGCTTATAACGAAAAACATCATTCTTGGCTCTGCTGCACCTCTCCCCACCTGTATCCCAATCCCGAAGGCAACCTGTTTTAGTCATTTTCAGTTTCTAGTTCTTCCAATTATCATCTTCATAATGCTTAATAATATGAGGCTAAACTCCATTTCTTAATTAGCAACTTTAGACAATACTTACTGACTCCCTAGTTATATAAGATTTTAGCTCATTTACATCTCTCCCCTCTCTTACTCTCAATATTTAATTGTTACTTTTTACTTATGTTATTTTTTCTTGTAATCATAGATAATATACTTACACCTCTATTGCTTCGTTTAGTAACATTGTTTAGTATCTTGACCCCTTTCCAGGGAAGAGAAGGAAATTAACACTCCTCACTTCTGCACCTGACACACCTCCTACCTCCTGTCAGCTACACTTTTACTTTTATATCATCACAGCTGTATTTTTTGTGACATCTATATTTTGTTCTGCACCTGTGATCTCTCCTTAAGTGTAACCTAAAAAAAATAAAACAAAAGCAAATACTATTTACGTTATTAAACCTATGCAAATATTGTTCCTTGCTGGACCAAGTGGCATGCTAGGATTTCATTTCATTCCCTCTAATTCCAGCATCAAGACCCCAAAAGCTCCATATTTTAAAGTTAAGAAGTGGTTACTTTCAGAGTTTTTTAAATTAATTTTTAAATATGTGTCCAATGTAGAAAATTTGGTAAATACATACAAGTAGAACAAAACAGAGGAAGGGAGAGAGGGATAGAAAATTTAAAACACCTGAAAATCTTTCAAAATGGAACATTTATTAAAAATGCTTCAGATAGTTCATACAGAGTAATCAGTAACATTAAAAAGAAAATACTTCCCTTAGTGATAAGGGGAAACATCTAGGCTTATATAAGAAAACCCAAAATAGAAGAGTCTGTTTTAAGTCTCACTTCCTTTACATACCACAGAAATTCAACTTTTATTGTACATACTTATTGAGCATTTACTCTGTCAGGCACTGTGCTCACTACTGGGAATTAAATATGGTCAAAAAATGGACACTGTCCCTACCTTCATGAAGGTTACATTCCAGTAGGGGGAGGTACATATTAATCAAATAGTGACACGTAGACACGTGTAATACAGATTGAGTTCAAATGCTGAAAAGGAAAAGAACTTGGTTCTTTGGGGACACATAACAAAGGAACCCACACTTGCAGGGAGGTGTTGAGGGGGTCAAGGAAGTCTTTCTGGAAGGAATAATGCTTGAGTTGAGATCTGAAAGAAGAGTGGGAATTTGCTAAGCAGATGGGGTGGAGGAAAGAGAGAGGTTAGGGAGCATTCCAGAGAGAAGGCAAAAATTCTGTGATGGGTGCACAGTTGGTGCATTCAAATAACAAAAAACTGCCCTGGCTGGAGCAGAAAGAACCAGGGGGGCAGTGGGGGAGAAACCCACTCTCAGTGCACTTCACAGGCTGCATAGGTTCCTGGGCAGAGTGGAAGGCCCAGTGTGGATCCTTTAAGGTAGAGACTAGACAAGGGGGAGGTCAGCTATTGTCAGAGGCACCCACAATGGAAGCTTGTTTGGATCCCCGACACAGGCTTTTGTGTGCTCCGAACTGGACATTTTTATCAGTCGCAATGGCCTCAGCTAAGGAATGCCAAACGAATACCTTCCACAAAAGGTGTTGCAGAGTATGCAGCCACCTCATTATGCGAATGGCCACATAGTTCATCCTCTGAGACCTTCCAGTCCATTGCTTCCCACCTTTATTAGGAAACCACATTCTTCTGTGTTTCCTCACCTTCATTAACAAATGGCAGAGAATACATAGGAGGAAGCATGCCAACAGGAAGTCATCGTCCTCCCCCACCACCACCACCAAAGAGCCTCTGGTCCTGCAGTTTGCAAACTCCAGGAAGGGAGTTGGAGGAGGGAGTGCAGAGGGATAGATGGACCACTCTTATCTCCGCCAAAGAAATCTGAAGTGGAAGCTCATCATGTAAAGTGAATAAAGCAGCAGCATTGCTCTTGTTGTAGAGAACCAGAGCCGCCTTCCCCTTCCTCCATCCCCTAAGTGGCTACAAAGATCAATTTTACTCGCATTAACAAAATAGAAAGTTGATAGTTCATGCAATGGGCAACTTTTCTAGTAACAAGACATTTCTAGGAGCAACTGAAATTTTTGGAAGGAAGGAAAACAGGAAAGATAAGAAAACTTGGCAAAGGCGGCGATGTGTACCAATCATCTGCTTGGAATACTTCAGAGGTTCCTCATTGCAATCAAAATAAAATCTAGACTTCATGCCATGCCTATGAGGCCCCAAGTGATCTGGTCCCTCCCTGCCATTAGAGCTTCAGACTCTGCTATGACTCCCTGCATCACTATACTCCAGTTTACTCTCTGCCCGGGGTTTGTGCACTGGAATGCTCTTACCTCATGTCTACGTGGCTGGCTCCCTCACTTCATTCCATTCTCTATGCAAGATATATGCATATGCAAATGTATGTATGCAAATATATCTCCCCCTCAAAAAGATTTTCCCCAACCGCCCGTTCTCAAGTAGAACCTTCACCACTCCCAGTCACTTTCTAGCTTGTCTATTGTGTTTTATCATGATCTGAAATTTTCTGATTTGTTTACTTGTTTTTATTTATCTCTATCAAGTGGAATATAAATTTCATGAGTGCAAAGATCTAGTCTAACTAGTTCAACATCGTTTCTGCAAAGCCTAGAACAGTACCTGGTGCTTAATAAATATTTGCTGAATGAATGGATGTAATAGCATTCTTGTTCTTGGAGGATAGTCATGTGGATAAATAAATTCATTTATTCATCTAAGAAACATATGGGATAACAAATATTCATTTAATAAATAATTATTGAGAAACTGTTATGTCCTAGGCCCTGGCAATGAGAGGCAAGACTAGAGACAGCATCCTACCCTTAAAGAGATCATAGCACTGTGGTCAACATGGAGAGAATCAAGAGACATGAGGACTAGTTGGTGAAGAGGAAGTGAAGAAGAGAGAGAAGATGAGTGCCAGGTTTTAGGCTTGGGCAGATGAGGAGATATTGCGTCATTCTTTGAGCAAGGGAACCCCAGGTAAGAAGGGAAGAAGAAAGCCAGCTTTGGAAGTGTTGAGCTGTGGAATATCCACAGTGGGGATATCCAGCAAGGAGTTGGATATCCAAGTCTGGAGCTTGAGAGAGAAGTCTGGCTGCAAATGCAAAGTTGGTGAATCAAAGGCGATGCTTGTAGTCATGGGAGCAGGTGAGAAAAGCCAGGTAGAATAAGGTGAGGAGAAAAAAGAAACAAAGTGAGACCTTGGTGAAAACCAACATTTAAGGGATGGTTAAAAGTCAAACCTGCTCAAGAGTCTAAAAAGGAGAAACCAAAAAGATGGAAACGAACAGAACTCCTTGTCATCATAGCTGAGGAAGGACAGTGCCTAATAGATTAGAGATGCTGTAAGATGAGGACTGGACAATGTCCATTGAACTTGGTGACAGAGTAGTCCCTGGTAGTCTTGGCCAGAGCCATTGCCATGATGTGATATAGCTGGCATGATATTTCTGTTTGCTGAGAAGGGAAATAAGACTGGGAAATGGAGAGAGATGTAGAAAACTCTTGTTAGGAGCACGGCCCTGAAAGGAGAAGAGAGGAGAGTGCCTGAAGATGCTAGCTAGAAAAATGCATTCAGTGATACTCTAGATCAGAACAAAGATCTTGAATGGCAACTACTGGGGAGGCAGCCTTGGCATAATACAAAATCAAACTTTCTAACCATTAGCATTGTTCAAAAATGAATTGAGCTGCCTCTAGAAGTGTGGAGCTCTTGATTACTGGAGGTATCAAAGAATAGCCTGAATGTTGTATTAAAAAAAGAAAGGTGTTAAATCAGTAATTTCAGCTTCTACCATGAGAAACTAGGGAAAGAAAAGCAAATTAAACCCAAAGCAAGCAGAAGGAAGGACATAATAAAGATAAGAACAGAAATCAGTAACATTGAAAACAGAAAAACTATAGAGAAATATGAATGAAACTGAAAGCTAGTTCTTTGAAAAAAAATCAATGAAATTGATAAACCTCTAGCCAGACTGACCAAGAAACAAAAAAGAAGACACAAATTACCAATATCAGGAATGAAATAGGGACATTACTATAGATCCCAGGGACATCAAAACTACAAACAACTCTGTGCCCATAAATTGGATGAAAGGAGCCAAGTCCTTAAGACACACAAATGACGTGAATGGTCCTATGTCTACTAAAGAAGTTTTATACCTAGTTAAAAAAAAGACAACTTCTAACAAAGAAAACTCCAGATGCAGGTGGTTTCACTTGTGAATTCTACCAAACATTTAAGGAAGAAATAATGCCAATTCTGCACAATATCTTCCAGAAAATAAGAGGGGAACTTGGGAAGAGATAAGGTGGGAAAGCTTATCTTATAAGGTCAGCATTACCCTCATACCAAAACCAAAGACATTTGTAAAGTAAACTGCAAATCAGTGTCCCTAATGATTATAGAGTAAAAATCCTCAACAAAATATTAGCAAATAAAATCCAGCAGTACATAAGAAGGATAATGCATCACAACCAAGTGAGGTTTATCCCAAGAATGCAGGGCTGGTTCAACATTCAAAAATCAGTCAATATAATTAACCATATTAATAAATTAAACAATAGCCTAAATGATTAATAACCCAAGTTTTCAGATTGTATGATGAATCAAAAGGAACTGAGCTTAGACATAGCAATGAAGACCAGGTTATTTGATTCACTGGTTAGAAGTAGAAACAGCTTAATTAAAAAAGGAGAAATTTTCCCTCTGGCCAAGAAACTGAGAATTACAGTCAATTAGATCAGGCAGGTCCCTCTGAAGAGTTCACTTGTCCTGCCTCTGCTATCCTCATTTTAATGACTGGCCTGTAGTAAAAAAGGAATTTGGAGGTTCCCTTCTTGAGCAGCTGGCCTACTAGTTTTCTAGGTTGGTCATGTTCCACCCATGCCTGGGTAAAGAAAGCCGAGGACACCACAATCCTGATTTTCTCAGATGCTTAGGATCCAAGAGTGTCCGAGTTGAATGAAGCCTGGATCTTAACCTAATACAAATCCCCACAATTTAAAGAGGAGAAACCAAGACCCAGTGGAGGGTGGCTTCTCTGAGTCCCTTCCCTAACCCTCTATTCTGAGATCAGGTGATCATGAACTGGCCCTGGGACAGTAAGTCCATTAGACCATTCTTCCAGGCCTGTCCTCCCCCAAACTTTTCCCTCCAACCTTTGTAGTAAACCTCCAAACCATATTTGCTTTTAAGCTTGCTTTTATGCATAACAAGTCACCTTCAAAACCTATCTGTCCTGGGTTTTAGTCCCTCTTCTCTGACTAGTTAGAGTCTGGTGTGGAGAAAACCAACCAGACACAGGCCTTTACACAGAATCATCCCAGATTAGTGGATTGGAGAATTGACCTAGCCACCTGCTTTGAGCCCACAGACCTCACAGCCAACCAGACACACACAGTCTGGAGCCCGTCATCTCTGTTGGAGTCCACTGTCGCTCATTTGAATTCTTAAACAAATTCCTTATAAGATTATAGTGAAAATGTTTTACACTCATTATGTGCCAGAGACTACGGCAATGAGGTTGTGCATTCTCTCTCTTAATCCTTACACCAATCCATTAAAATAGGTACTGTTCTCATCCTCATTTTGCAGATGAATTAATAGGCTCAGAGAGGTTAAGCAAATTGCCTAAGATTCCACAGTTAGTAAGTAGAAGAGTCAGGGTTTGAACCCAGGTCTGGCTGACTCCAGTGCTCGAGTTTTAGGAGTGAAAATTCTCCCTGGTTTAAAATGAAAGTGACTTTCTCTTTCTTTCTCTCCATCTCTCTTTGCAGTCTCAGGAGGAAGTCTGTGATTTGCTCCATGCTGCACCGTTCCAAAACATCTTGCCTAGAGTCTACATCAAAGGTAAGAAACCACTAACAGCAGCTAAATAGCCAACTTGAATTTGAATGTCGTGCTCACTTAATCCCAATAAACTCAGATCTGCAGTCAGAAAGGGAGAAGGTTAAAGTTTTGGGCAGCTATTGAACAGTCACAGAATGGTAGAATTGGAAATGATACTCCAGGCCTTGTTCCTTGGTCTTTCTAGAACATCCCTAGTATATTGCTGTCTAGCCTTGGTTTAAATCCTTCCAGTGATGGGGAACTCAACACCCCATGAGGTAGATGATTCCATTGTTGGACAGAGATAACAGAACATTTTTCCTTGTAGTGAACCCTGATCACACTTGCCAGAACCAAGGAGAAAGTTCTGTGTGCTCCGTCCAAGTTTTAGAATACAAATACGCCAGGTCCTCTGAGAGTTCTTCCTCCCTTAGTCCCGTGGTGTGCCCTGAATCTCATTTTCTGCCTACTGTTCCTTTTGCAGAGGGGGAGCGTCTGGAGGTCCGAATGAAACGCCTGGAAGCCAAGTACGCCCCACTTCACCTGGTCCCTCTAATAGAGCGGCTGGGGACCCCTCAGGTATGATCCTTCTACCATGAACTCTGAGAACCAAAAGGAACTTTATAGGGAGAGCATTTGGTCCAACCCCTTCATTTTGCAGGTGGGGAAACTGAGGCCCAGGGAGAGATAGAAAATGTCTAATACCACAAAGCCTGTTCATGGCAGAGGCAGGTCTGGAATGAGATTTGCTGACTCTCAGGCCTGAGTTCTTTCTTCTACACCCTCTATCATCTATCCTGCCATGAAAGAAGTCAGATGATTATCTATTACACCCCTGTTAGGTATCAAGAATTCTGGTAAGTTATCTCTCAGAAGTAAGACTCCACACCCTGTGAGCCAGCAGTTCACTTCTGGATATCTTTGCTGGAAAAATGCTTACAGGGACACAAGATGTATTGTAGCATTGTTTGTTAAGGAAAAAACTAGAAACAACCTAAATGTCAATCAGTAAAGGATTGATTAAATAAAATGTGGTAAAGTCATCTAAATGCTGAATACTTGCCATATAATAATGAAAAGGAAAAATTAGATCTCAGTGCATCAGTGTGATAGATCATAAACACATGAGAGGTGAATAAAGCAAGTGCCCTCCGATTCATCGAGGATGATGTGATTTGTATTTTTTTTAAAACACACACAACAAAATCATATAAGTAAAACTTCCTAGAAAACCCACACTCCTAGTTCATATTGGTGGCAACCTCTGAGGAGAGATGAAAGAGACAGAGATGGTGGGGAATCAAAGAAGACTTCAGCTTTATCTGTAATATTCTAATATTTTCAAAGGTGGACGAGCTCATGTGTTAATTCTGTAATTAAAACTAGTTTCTACAAATCTATACCAGTCACTTTGAACATGGAGATGAGGAAGACAGAACCCCTGTCTTCAGAGAACTCACAGACTATGCAGGGAGTCAGGAAAGAAGAGAAATGGGGAGGAAGAAGGATAACAAAAATCATGTGTCTCCTTCAAGTTGGTTTAAGCAGTCTGACATTTTGGGGGCACCGGGGAAGGATTCAGGGAGAAGAGAAGCAGGGCACCGCGGTGAGACAAGCCAGGCTGGTTTGTTTTGTTCCCTAAAGCCGACTGTTTAAGATTCAAATCCACTTTCGGACTTGCATTCCGGCCGTCCCCTCTCCTGTGATCACAAAAGCTTGTGAGTCTGAAGACTCACATCCTTGGCAGAGGGCAGAAGGCAGCCTCTTCTCTCAAAAAACACGGCAAGTATTTGGAGCACATGGCAGAGCCCGATCTGCCCAGGTGTCACGTGGATGACCAACCCTAGCAGGCCCCCCGCATGCCACCCACCTCCTACTGAAAACAATGACTAGACGTTCAGTGGCGTTTGGGTTCTTTGAGTCACCACAGAGAGAATTTGGATGCTGTGGAGTGCACACATTTTCTTTTTCGGCCTTCAGGGGCTGAACAGAGGAGGTCCTCTAAAGATTTCCTTTTAGGGAGAAATCCCCCAAGCCAGCAACATATAAATGTGTCTGCTCCACTGCTGGTGTCATCCTGCAAGAATCTGGCCTCTCGCACCCAGGGTTTGGCATGTGTTTCCACTTAGAAGACTGTGAATTCCTTCCCTGTTCTGGTGAACACCATTTTTCCTTGGAACTGATAGAAATCTCGATTTATCAAGTGCTGAGTATTTAACAAACAAAAGCCTAGACATTCTGCGGGAGAGGAAATGCCACTTTTATAAATCTTCCGGCCCTCAAGGAATAGTCTAAAACATAGACATCCTGGAGACCAAAGAAAAGTTAACGAAATACTAACTTCTAAGCTAGCTGGGGTTCAGGGGACTCACATAACATCTCGGTCAGGGACAGGGTGATTCTGTGACATATTGAAAGGCAGGAGGCTTTCACAGTATTGCATTGTTTGCATTTATTTCTGGGACAAATTGAGGTGACCTGTTTTGTTGCCCAGCATTGTCATGGAAAGAACATTCTGGTGGGGGTCAAAAGACAGGGGTCCTTGTTTCGGTTTCAAATGGGCTCTTTAATTGAGCCACCTTACATGATCATTAAGATGAACAAATAAGTAAAAGACTTCCAGAAAACACAAAGAATTACATAACGGAGTACTGAGATATCAGTCTTCTCCAAAGGATATTCAATGTATCCAAGTACTTAAGTCAGAAACATTTTCACATGGTTTCACAGTTGCTTTTTCTGTTCCCTTGTTAATTCAGAAAAGAATGACAGAAAGAGAGAAAAATCCTCCACTGGGTGGAACAGAAAAGAAGTGGCTAAAATTTATGTTAAACTCACACAGCATATATATGTAAAACACCAAGCCACAAATTGGGAGTATTTGCAGCAAATAATCTATAATGCACTTTTTTGGAGCAAAAAGAAAATGACAGACATATCAAAAGAAAAAAGGACATGAAAGAAAACTCACAACATGAAAAATATAAATGCCAACAAACGTAAGAAAAAGTGTTCAGTCTTACCAGCAGTCAATGAAATGTAAATTAAAAGGATGGGGTACAACTTTTTCTCTCTCAAGCTGGCAAAGAACTGTTCTTAAGGATCTCAGAGTATTGGTGAAGATTAAAGGCACAGACTTCACACAGATGGGTATGCAGTGGTTCAACTTTTCTTGAGACTAGTTTTCCACCATTTAGCAAAAGCCTTTACAATATTTATACTCTTCGACTGAGTGGTTCTACTTCTAGGATTTTATCCTAAGAAAATAACTGGCAATAAGCTCAAAAAGTATTATGTATAGGATGGTTGTTTAAGAATTGTCTGTAAGAGTGAAAATTTGTAAACAATTTAAAATAACCAACAAGAGCAGAGGACTAAGTAAATAAGGGTATATCAATGGCCATTTTATGTACCCGTTAAAAAAAATCAATATTTACTGAAAATATTGAAGGAACGTGTTTTTAAATTACTGATAGCTAAGAGAAAAATGCAATATGGATAGTATGATCCAAATTTTGTTAAACATAGATGCATATACACACTCATATACATAAACACAAACAAATCATACATCAGTTTATGGGGGCTTTTTGTTTTCTTATTTGTAACATTAAAAAAAATTTTTCTCCAGATTTTACCCAGTGACTATGTATTACTTGTATAGTTCACAGGAAAAACTGTAAGGGTAAACACTTTTTCAAGGAAAGGGGCCAAGCCCCTAACCATTTCAGTCAAGACCCTGTGTTTGACTGTAGTGGGGGAGTCACCAGTGTTCCAAGTCTGTCTGCAGATAAACCCTGTTGCTAATTTTTTAGATCCCCCTGTGGTTGTCAGGCCCTAAGGATTGATTCAGACTAATTAAATGCACAGGAGATTAATTAGTAAACCAGAACCCTCTGTACTGATTTATGAAGGAGAATATTCATGACTCGAGAACAAATATGGGTCCTTTATTACTGAGCATCTTCCCTGTAGCAGGCACTGTCTTTCCGAAGTAGAGAGCTCTTTCAGGGCCCAAATGCCAGTGCAGAGAGTTGCCTGGTGAGAACAGAATCAAGCGCTGGGTTCAGGATTTTTTAAAAGACAGATTTCCAGTTAACTGTGGCAGCTTGAGGGGTCCCTTTCTGCTCAGGAGCTATCTTCCTCTGCCACCAGAATCAAGATGAGCCACCGAGAAGCAGGGTTCCCTCTCCTTCGGGTTTGAAACACACATCAAACTCTTCTTCCCCAATTCATGTCTTTGTCCTGGATTTCTTTCAGTTATAACTGTCATGACAACTACACTCACAGCCCCCATTCCTAACAGGTTGGAAGTGCTGTTGGTGTTTCCTCCATTGATTCATTTCCCTCCATGGGTTAATTGAAAGCTTGTCCTCTTTCTGGGGGCTTCAGGGAGGGAGCTGACATGGAGAAGTCATCCTGTAAAATGAGCTCCCTGGGGAGACCTCCTTCTGGGGAGCTGACCCCACGAGTGCCCTGTGGACCTCTTGGTCTCAGAGGCCAGCCCTCTTTAGCTCTGTCCCTAGATTTGGAGACCTTACTTTGACCTTGGATTTTAATATCTATCTATCTTACTTAGCAGATGGCTTTTGAGACCTCCACCCCTGGACATTTTTCAGACAGTGATGCAGACAGTAATGTGTTCTGATGTGCTTGTCTAGCCAGCTGATTATTAGAGATGCGATAACCAGAAGCCAGTTTAAATTATTAGTAGAGATCGTTTACAATGGTCAGAAGTCTTCTAATTGGAGGAAATAATTCTGTAAAATCAGTGGCAAATTTTAAAAGAGTAACATACACACATTGTAGCACATTCAACTGTACAGAAATGTTTTAAGTAAAAGGTGAAAATCCCACCTGCTTCTCTAAGCCCATCTGCTCCTACAACTGATGCTAATCCTTCTAAAATGTTTTGCACACACACCCCACATATAGTTTTGTGTGTCTGTCTGTGGGATTGTGTGTTGTTGATGTCTTTTAATAGGGTTGTAGTATACGTCCTTTTCTGCAACTTGCTCTATTCACTTACCAGTTTAACCCACAGATCTCGACTACCAGGATTCAAATCCCAGCTTTACCACCCACTGGCCGCCTCTCAGAACCTCAGTTTCTTCATCTGTAAAATGGGGCACCTACTTCATAGGGTCGATGTGAGAAATAAATGGAGTCATACTTACCAAGAGCTTAGAACAGGGCCTAGTGTATTCCACACACTCAGGGCGTATGAGCTAGTGTAGTAATAATAGCACAGTGGTAGCAATAATACTGGCAGTAGTATCATCTCAGTCTTTTCAGGAGCTACCTAGCATTTCATTACATGCTTAGATTGAAATTTTTTAAACTGTTCCTCTATCAATGCTCCTGGATTTCACTTACCACAAGACTTCCCTGCTGTTGCACTCAGGTCTGTAGTCAGTGCCCTGCTCTGGGCAGACGTCAGTCCTGGTGAACAGCTCCAGGTACAGCCAGCTCCAGGTTCAGGAATCTCTGGTGAGAGGTGGGAGACGGGGTCTGAGATGTGGATAGAAGGTTTACGTACCCTTCCGTTCCCAGCAAATCGCCATCGCTCGGGAGGGTGACCTGCTGACCAAGGAGCGGCTGTGCTGCGGCCTGTCCATGTTCGAGGTCATCCTGACCCGCATCCGGAGCTACCTGCAGGACCCCATCTGGCGGGGCCCGCCGCCCACCAACGGCGTCATGCATGTCGACGAGTGCGTGGAGTTCCACCGGCTCTGGAGCGCCATGCAGTTCGTCTACTGCATCCCCGTGGGGACCAACGAGTTCACAGCTGAGTGAGTACCCCCGTGGAAGGCAGGGTCCCCCCCGCAACCTGCTTGTCCCCCCAAGAGGCATCAGGCCACCAGAGCTCAGCCAGAGAGATGGACAGGGGCAGCTGTCCAATAGCTGTGTGTCGAGTATATACTGTGTGTCGGTCACGGTGCTGGGTGCTGGACACGCACCAACGCTGAGCAAAAGAGATGGTTCCTGGCTTCGTGGGGTTCACAGGGCCAGGGGGAGACAAGAAACACAGACATAAGGTGCGTCGAATGAGGCTGATTTGCAGGAAGGGTGACAGATGCCCAAGAAGAGAGACAAGTGGGTTATGGGAATTTAATTCACAGACGAGAACCGAGCTTGAACGTTGCCTAGGATTCAAACCTTAGGGGGAGAAGGAGACCTTCCAGAAAAAGCAAGTAGCTGGAGGCAGAGATGGAGTGTGCGCATCAGGCCTGTCTTTCTGAGCAGATTGGATGGGCAGGTAGGGCCCTGGTGAGGGTTGGGCATTGAGAACCTCACTGTCCACCTCACCCCCTACAAAACTCCAGGGTTCACAGAACAAGAAAGGCTTCCCTGGGAGAGGTCAGGCCCTAACTTGCTTGTGAGTGAGGCCTCTGCTCCTGATGAACAGGGGATCTGTAAGAGGAAGCCAATCGTGTCCCCAGAGAAGACAGAAGCAGAGCCCAGTTCTTCCTTCACTCGCATCAAGAGCAGTGGTGAAGAAGGCAGACAAGGCCTGCACTCGAGGAGCCAAGAGCTCTAGGGAAAAAGCATGTGAGGGCCAGAGAAGGCTGCTTGGACGAAGTGGTGCTGGGACTGGGATGGGGAGGCTGTTTCCAGAGCAGCTGCTGGGGCTGCACTTTCAGCCAAAGTAACGGGGAAGTGGGGAAACCTGCCCAGTCTGGGCTGCGGCTGCTGCTTGAGGAGGAAAAAAACAGCAGAGAGATGAGCCCACAGCCTCCCAAATTGCTGTTGAGAGTTGGGGGCATGCACTTTACCAGACCCAAGAGGACTCACAGCCCCTCACACCAGCAGCATCTGCTCCTGCGCCCACTGAGCCCCAACTCTCCTCTCAGCCTGCACTGGCCAGTTGGTCTCCTGGTTTGAAATGGCCCTTGCCCTCACAGGTGTTCCTCTGGCTCCTTGACGGAGCCAAGACACATTCTCCTTTGACTTGCCTGAAATAATCAGCCACATAAATCTGAAGGGCTGGTTGGATATTTTTTCTTGTAAATTTGTCTTCTTCAAAGTAAGTTTTTCCTACATCAGTGGGATGAGAGGCTGACACCTCTTTGCGGTTAGAAGGGCTAAAAGATAACCACAGTCCCTGGAGCAAATGAATCCACACTCACAGCTTCCCTTGTACCCATTTTACAGATGAAGAGAATTGGCCCAGAGATGGGCCTGCTCACTAGCTGTACTCCTGGTCTAAGATGAGGGCTCCTCCCTCCTCCGTCCCCTGCCTCTCACTCCAGCTGCTTCTCCTCCCCACTCCCAGGCAGTGTTTCGGCGATGGCTTGAACTGGGCTGGCTGTTCCATCATCGTCCTGCTGGGCCAGCAGCGTCGCTTTGACCTATTCGACTTCTGTTACCACCTGCTGAAAGTACAGAGGCAGGACGGGAAGGATGAAATCATTAAGAATGTGGTAAGCAGCTTGTGGCTGAGGCCTGGGAGATGGGACCAGGCCTGACAAGCGGGCTTTCATCTGAAAAGGAGGGTGAGCTGCTGATTTAGGCCAACTCCCCACACCGCAGGTAGGTGCAGAGACACTCAGCAGCCTTCTCATAGGGGACCTTCTCATGGGAAGCCATGAGTCACTTGCTTATAACCCACTGGGATGAATCAGGTCACCCTGCAGGGCAGGGCTGGGCTCTAGACCTGAAATACACCTTCCCGGTGCCAGTCAGACCCTGCCGATGCTGCTTCCTCACCTGCACAAACTTTGAGTGAATATGAAAGTTGTGCAGGCACCGGGATGGGAGAAGTGCTGTCATGGGGTAAGCAGGGCTGCTGTGGGAGCATCGAGAAGGGCTATCTAAACCTGGCCAAGGGGACGGGGAAGGGTGGCCAGAGAAGGCTTCCCATAGAGGCGATGCTTGGGCTAGTTTCAGAATGACCAGTAGCAAATTGCCAGGCAGAATATGGGGTGCAGAGTGGGGACGTTGTTCCAGACAAAAGGAACAGCCAGAGCAAAGGCATAGAGGCATGAAGATGTGTGGCGGGAACGAAGGGTGAGTCTCTGGGACCAACTGAGAGGAGAAAGAGGCAGAAGCCACCTCATAAAGGATTTTTTTCCCATTATGGTAGAATATATGTAACAAAATTTGCCATTTTAACCATTTTTAAGAGTACCGTTCAGTGGCACTAGGTACACTCACATTGTTGTGCAACTATCACAACCGTCCATCTCCTGAACTTTTCCATCTTCCCCACCTCACACTCTGTACCCATTAATCACAAACTCCCCGTTCTTCCCTCCTCCCAGCCTTCAGTAACCACCATTCTTTCTGTCTCTATGAATTTGACTACTCTAGGTACTTCATCTAAGTGGAATCCTATAATATTTGTCCTTTTGTGACTGGCTTATTTCACTTAGCATAATGCATTCAAGGTTCACCATGTTGTAGCATGTGTCAGAATTTCCTTCCTTTTAAAAGGCTAAATAATATTCCATTGTGAATATATATTACATTTTGTTTATCCATTCATCCATCAGTGAACACTTGAGTTGCTTCCGCCTTTTGGCTCTTGTGAATAATGCTGCTATAATCATAAGTGTGCAAATATCTGTCCCTGCTTTCATTTCTTTTGGGTATATACCTAGAAGTGGAATTGCTGGATCATATGCTAATTCTATTTTTAATTTTTGAGGAACCGCCATACTATTTTCCACAGTGGCTGCACCATTTCACATTCCTACCAGCAATGCACAAGAGTTCCAATTTCTCCATATCCTCCCCAGAATGTGTTATTTTCTCGTGTTTTTTGGTAATAGCCATCCTACTGGGTGTGAAGTGGTATCTCCTGGTTTTGATTTGCATTTCCCTAATGATTAGTGATGTTAGCATCTTTTTATGTGCTTATTGGCTGTTTATCTTCTTTGGAGAACTATCTATTCAAGTCTTTCCTCACTTTTTAATTGGGTTGTTTTGTGTTGTTGGATTGTAGGAGTTCTTTATATATTCTGGATATTAATCTCTTATCAGATATATGATTTGCAAATATTTTCTCCCATTCTGTCATTTGTCCTTTCATTCTATTGATGTTGTCCTTTGATGCAGACAAGTTTTTAATTTTGATGTAGTGCAATTTGTTTTTCCTTTTATTACCTGTGTTTTTGGTGTCATATCCAAGAAGTCATTGCCAAATTCAGTATCATAAACCTTTTCCTCTAGGTTTTTTTCTAAGAATTTTATAGTTTTAGTTCTTATGTTTATGTCTCCAAACTGTTTTGAGCTAATTTTTTGTATGCGGTGTAAGGTAAGGATCTAATTTCATTCTTTTGCATGTGGATATCCAGTTTTCCCAGCACCGTTTGTTGAAAAGACCATCCTTTCTCCATTGAATTGTTCTTGGCACCCTTGTCGAAAATCATTTGACCATATATGGAAGGGTTTATTTGTGGGGTGTCTATTCCATTGGTCTGTATGGCTGTCTTCATGCCACTAGCACACTGTTTTGATTACTGTAGCTTTGTAGTGAGTTTGGAAACTCAAACAGTTTTATGGCCAAATTAACATTTGATTGCCCAAGCCCTGGGAACCCATAGAAGGCCTTTAAGCAGGAGAGTGACATGATCATTGAAGCATCAGGACCCTGGACCCCACCCTCAATGAATTCTTCTCTTGCTCTTGCTTTATTCCTCTGTCCCCTCCTCCTGCCCCTAACCTATACCTCCCTGTCCTGTTACAGCCCCTGAAGAAGATGGCAGACAGGATTAGGAAGTACCAGATCTTGAACAATGAAGTATTTGCCATCCTGAACAAGTACATGAAGTCCGTGGAGACAGACAGTTCCACCGTGGAGCATGTGCGCTGCTTCCAGCCCCCCATCCACCAGTCCCTGGCCACCACCTGCTAGGTAGAAAGTCCTGCAGACAACCTGGAGGAGGAGAAGAAGCAAGAGGGAGAAAGCCATGGCCAGCCTGCAACAGGGTCCAACTGGACAGCATGTGGGATGGACCTTGAAGCAAACAAGAACCTCCCCAAACACATCTACACCTCCCAAGGGTTGGGCCTGTGCATGCTCTCCCATGACATCTCCATGGTGGTTTTTCCATAGTGTAAATGAAAAAAAAGAAAAGAAATGGCAGTATGTGCTTTTTTTCTTCTTTTTTTCCCTCAGCTGTGTTAACAGCCCTAGTTTCACCCTTTCTTCATTTCACGGCCCCACCCCACATCCGTGGTTGTTTCCTGAGACCTCCTGCCAAGATGCGACCTCCCACCCAGTACCCACGTGTGACCCCAGGACTGAAGTCTCAGAGATGGTAGAAAGAGTGTGGCCATGCCCTGAGATGTCAGCCTGGCCTGTTGGGCGTGTGTCCACTCATCTGGCTCCCTCCCTCCAGTTCCCCAGGTGGCATCTCCCCCTGCTTTGGATACCAGGGATTCTACTGCCGGGAGTACTCCTGGACCAGGCACAGAGCCATAGTGTACAGAGGACGGTATGGTATGGGTATGGGTACCATGGTAGATGATGTTGGCTCTGGCCTTCCATAGACTCCCAATAACCACATGCTAACTACCCTTTCAGGGTATTCCTAGAGAGAACTCAGAAATGCATTCACAACTGTGTCTCACTGAGTGAAACTGGGGGAGGAAGATGGTCAGGCCTGCTGTTGAAGCAGTATGTACGAACACAGCCAGGAATTCCATGGCCCAAAACAGAAAGCTCGTAGACCATCTCATCAGCTTGATGGTGTGATGGTCCTTTATTCATTAAGCAAATACTTAGCACTAAGCCACATAGGGCGATGGACACTGGGGTTGCAGCATTGAATAAGTCAGGCATGCATTGCCCACAGCATTAGCTGGCGACCACATTAGGGACCACCTCTTTGCACAGACTCTCTCATCAAAGAAAACTCCCACGAGAAAGAAAATATTAAGGAGTTATTTTAACAGAAGCCAGAAACGTGTTGGGGTGAGGGAGGTGAGGGGTATAAATAATACTTGTCAACGAGCTCTTAATACCAAGATACACCCAGAAGGAGGAGTCCTGTTTTAGTGAATCAGGACTTCCATTGTCCTAGAAGCTGAAAGATTCTGGAGACCTTTTATCTTTTGCTCTCAATTTCCTTCATGTTCCTTAACTTAGATTTTGAGGTATGGGGCATATCTCACAGGGACAATCTACTTCCATTTCGCAGACTGAACCAAAACTCCTTGCAGAATCCCCCACCAAGCATAGCATACTGTTTAGAAAGATGGAAGCCTTGGGAAGTGAATGTCTCATTACAAAGCATCTCATCTTCAAAGGGCGTCTGTGACCCTGAGCTTGTGAGAACATATAAAGTGAGACATTTGATATTTCTCTCCAGCCCAGGGAGGAAAAGAAAATAGAAAGAGTAATAATGATCCCCTCCCTCATCAGAGAAGATGAATGGAAATGGTTGCCATTAACCAAATCGCCCATTTTAGCCCCTTGGAAAGAGCAAAGAAGTGTCGCTAGTAAGAGTTTTGTGGGATAGACTCATGCACACCAGGGAGGAGAGAGGGAGGGATCGCCAAGTGTGCTCCAAAGGCCACCTACACCAGGGCTTCCTGAGACTAGCACATTTGAGGCAGATTCCTGTGTCCCACCTCAAACCCACTAATTGTGCATCTCTGGGAGCAGGGTCAAGAAATCTGCACTTTCCACGAGCTATCTGAGTTCCGTTGCACGTGGAAGTCTGAGGACCACTGCTATAGAGCTTCTCTCCACTGCTAACCTTGGGCTGTGAGCTCCCTCTGAGCCATGAAAGAAAATATTTGTAGGAAAGGAAAGTGGTTCAAGGTGGAAGCTGGCAGATCCCCCTGTCTGCAGCTGCCACTTCCTATTCTGATTTCTTATTTTTGCCCTCTTGATGACCATAGATGTGTCCCAAAAGCAGAAGGGAGAGGTTACACCACAGAACTACACAGTAGAACACGCCTTCAAAACCCACATAGAATCTCTAAGCTCCAGAGCCTTCCAAATCTTCAGTCCTGTCTGGGAACAGGAGCTCTTTCAGATAAGTGACCAGCTATTCAGTCCTGGAGTTCATTCCAAATCCTAGATGGTCGTTTTGTGGAGATTTGGATCATCCATTTGGTGAGATTGCTGTTTCAACAACCCGCCCCTCCCACCCTGCATTCATAACCCTGAATTTGACCCTCTGGGTGGAATCCCATTATCCTCAAGAGACTTGATCCCAGTAAATTGAGGTCTTCGCTTCCAGGAGAGACGTTTCATTTCCCCAACTCGCCAGCAGCATTTATTTATGAACGCCGACTAGGTTTAATATTCTTTCCTTCCTGGTATTACTGCCCCTCTTTTGATTTTTTTTGTCTGTCTAAAAACCAGGAAAAAAAAATCATAGGTTTTAAAAAGTTTAAAAAAAATCTGTTTCAGAAACTGTCAAATGTACCATATTTGTATTAAGAGTTGTTGGGGATTTTTGTACAATGAATTTACATTTATTTATGGTGAGTTATATTTACGCTTGTGATCAAATAATGATGTTAAATTCTTAAATCATATTTGCTATGCAGCTGAAGATGATATTTTGCTTTGTATTTTGGGGTACCTGTGTTGAGTTGATGAACATTTCCATCTCCATTAAAACTGCTTCCAAACTAGTGAAACCAGCATCTTGGTCTTGATTCCGGGTCGTATTCCAGTCCTAGCTGATCTGTGGGCCACATTAAAACTAATGATGAAGGAAACAATCTGAAAGAGAATGGGAGAAGATAAAGCAGGTCAGTGCACCGTAAACGAATGGCTTGTTTTGCTTTCTTACTGAGAGAATTACCTCCTTACAAATTGATGTGCACTGGGCAAGATATAGGAGATAGTTCCTGCGCTTAGGGATTTCATAGTCTTATTGAGTATAACTCTACACCCTAAGTCCCCAGTTTTAAGAGGAATATGGGAACTAATATTTAATGAGGCCCAGTGTGTACAGATATCATGGTAAATCCTATTCACCCATTCCTTTGAACCAACCACACTCACTGTATGTGTTATATCCCACCTTTGACAGAGACACTGTACTGTGTGTTGGTTTTCACACAGTTAGTAGGTGACAGCTGGGATTTGAACCCAGTTCCAAAGCCTGGGCTTTTGCTTTTACACTACAATGAACTGATCATCCAGGCTGGACCCCAAAACTAGACTTAGGGATTTGGTCACTGGACTTTTCTGGTCCTTGGGTCAGTAAGATTGAGTGGAGCATGGTATCTGAGAGGGCCCAGCGTGGTGGCTGGGGAGTTCCCCAGGCTGAAGGTACCTGGGAGCCCCTCACACTCATCAGAAAGAACGACACTAGAAGAACACAGAAGCATGTGTTTAAAACCAACTCCGGTGCTTGGAGCCTCATATTTCACACAGCATCAGCTTTCCTGGAGACCGTCCACAGAGATGAGTCCTAGGCCATTAGTGACTCCCCCACCGCTGGGGCCTGCGCAGCCTCTCATCTCTCAGGCCCTAAGCTTCCTCATCTTCAAGTTGGACAAAGTAATCTGAGCTCCCTTCCAGCTCTAACGTCCTGATTCTAGGTAATTTCTCACTGGTGTACTTTGAGGGGCCTGACTACTTTACAAACAAAAACTTTCTCAGCCGTGTGTCACCACCTCCGAAGATTCTCATCGTGAGGGTCATATATTTGACCTAGTGTAGTTGGAAGACTGTTAGTCCTGAGAGATGCTCAGTGAAAAGAGGATTCCGTGGTCAAGTAAATTTGGGGGACACATCATACTCTTTCCCCTCTTGGAGATCCGCGGTGCTCTGAGGAGCCCTGCAGAACCTAATCAGCCTGGATTAACACCACATCTGGTGGCCGTGACCTCGGAAACCCCTTTCTCCACGACACTGATGATCCTCTCATGGAATGTGCTTTGAAAAACACTGGGCTAAGGGCACGGAAGTTCATGTTAAGATATTAAAAACTCCCACAGAAGAAGGAGCACTGACATGCAGGCAGCCATGACACCTGGGCACAATTAGGGAAGCAGGGGCCTGGCAAAGTATTGAAGGATTTCAGATGAAAAGGAGACGCATTTTCATGATGGCAGAGAATAGGGTAGGGGAGTGTATTCGTTTGCTAGGGCTGCCATAATAAAATACCAGAGACTAGGTGGCTTAAACAACAGAATTTATTTTCTCACAATTCTGGAGGCTAGAAGTCCAAGATCAAGGTGTCAGCAGGAGTGGTTTCTTGTAAGCCCTCCGTTTCTGTTAGATGGCTGTCTTGTCCCTGTGCCTTCACATGGTCTTTCTTCTGGGTGTGTCTGTGTCCTAATCTCCTCTTATAAAGACATCAGTCATATTGGATTAGGACCCATTCATATGACCTCATTTTACCTAAGTTACCTCGTTAAAAGCTCTGTCTCCAAATACAGTGCCATTCTGAGGTACTGGGGGTTAGGACTTGAACTTACGAATTTGGGAAGGGGGAAACACGATTCACCCCATAACACTGGGGAAGAAGAAAGATGCTGTCTCTGGGGCCCCTGGGGTGCCATTGCTTTGAGAAATGCTTCTTGAATACTCAAGATTTGCATATTTGCAAGATTCTATATAAGATGAAAAATCTATCATGGCCACAGACATAAAGGAACTCAGAGGAAGAATTAAATTGCATAGAATGAACTAGAGTGTGAAGGAGACTATGCTGAATCTAATACTCACTAGGTTTTACTGAGCTTTCTTCATGCCAGGCATCAGAAAAAGCACTTTAAATGCTTTATGCATTTAAGCCTCACAACAACTTGTAGGAGGTAGGTGCTATTATTTTACCCCCATTTTACAGATGAAGATACTGAGGAATAGGTCTCACAGATGGAGCGTCCAAATGCATTGAAGGTTTATGGATGCTTCCACTCATATCTGTGATGAACCCAGCTTGGAACGTGTAGGTAAGAGAAAAATGGGCAAGCCTATAATAATGGCACTTTTAGCCAAAAATCCAGGAGCATTTTTTGTGTCATGTATAGCACATGGTTTGAATTTGCTACTAGGAGACATGGTTAAACAGTGTCTCTAATGCTGTCACTTTTCTGGAACAAAAAAGATTATGTACAATATTTTATGGAGCTGTTCAAAAGAGCATTTGATGGAACACATCAGATTTCGCATTATAACCACTTTCAGATGCTCAGTGGAATTGCTGACAAAATGCTGTTAAAGTAATTAGATTTAATTTAGACAAGGGAAAAGATGCACTAAAAGAGTTAAGTAAAATCATAGAAGATCCTCAAATAAAGAGTGAGTTGTGGTCTTGAGGAAAAAATAAAATTAATTTTGAATTTACACTAACTACAGTTATTTGGTATGAACTAGTGTTCACTATTATTAACATTACAAAAGAATTAAAGGCATTTAAGTTTGTCTAACTTACTTTAAGAATAATTAAATATGTTGTTTTGTTTTTTTGTTTGTTTTTTGTGAGGAAGACCAGCCCTGAGCTAACATCCATTGCCAATCCTCCTCTTTTTGCTGAAGAAGACTGGCCCTGGGCTAGCATCGTGCCCATCTTCCTCTACTTTATATGGGACGCCACCACGGCGTGGCTGACAGGCAGTGCGTCGGCGGGCACCCGGGATCCGAACCTGCGAACCCCGGGCTGCCAAGCATGAACTAAACCGCTGCGCCATCGGGCCGTCCCAAAGTAAATGTATTTTTACAAATTTTAGCGAAACTAAATGAAAATGCATGTGAAATACAACAAAATGACGTTCCAATAAAATATAAAGAAATTGAAACAGTAAAACAAAAGTGTTTTACATGACTAAGAAGGAGAAGACTCACATACCAATATTCCCAAACTGACATGCTCACAAACTATCTTTTGGCCACTATAGGTCAAAATATAATCTTGATTGAAAGCGTTCAGAACAAATTAAACCACATACTGCTTTTGGGGAGTTTCCTTATAAATCCCAGAACTGAAACATTTGAAAGAACAATTCAAGAAATACTGTTGCTCCAGATATTGTTTTAAGAGACAGTGAAAATTGTAATATGAGGGACATTATAGAAACAATTTATATAATAAAATGAATATTTGTAATATGTTCTATAATAATAATTATATGTGACCCCATTGTAGTAGTTGAATGTAATATGTAAAATGCATGGTTCATTTCTGAATCTAAGTATTGTTTTAAAAATCTTATTGATAATTTCAGATGCTACCTCTTACCAGAGCAGAATTTCTTCAAATTGAAATTAATTTAAAAAACTAAGAGTTGCAATGACTCAAGAAAGGTTGTCTAATTTGGCATTACTGACAATAGAACACAAATTATATAAAAATCTTGATCATAGAGAGTTGATCTTAAGTGTTCTCACAACACCAAAAAAAAAAAAAAGAGGTAACTGTGAGTTGATGGATGTGTTAACTTGATTGTGGCAATCATTTCACATGTGTATATCAAAACATCATTTTGTACACCTTAAATATATACAATTTTTATTTGTCAATTATATCTCAATAAAGCCAGGGGAGGTCTTGATTATAAAGCATAATGTTGCTAAAATGAAGGCAAGAAAATAAAATTTGTAGGATAAATACGTATTAACTTATGAATTACGTATGTCTTTATTTTATCCAGTCTGAACATTGCTGGCCCAACAACAGAACACCCAGAAATATGCAATGATAATTAAATTGAGTCATCTTTAGTATTTTTGCCAACTTTCAGTCATACAAAACCCATGACTTCACGTATACCTTATTTTGTGTTATAAAGGTATATTTTGTTGTCAGGAAGACAGAGAATATTTTCTAACAGTTTAATAATGTGATTTAGAACTTTTAATTATTTAGAGACATTGGTATGTGGTACTTTTGCCCCAGACCTTGCAGATGGTGGGAGGGGCTGGCTCTGATCCTGCCTTCAGTTTCCCTAATGAACATAAAGCTGGAGGTGGGAAAGGGACAAAGACACCATTTGCTTTCCTCTAGGCGAGGAGGAGAGTAACCAGCCCCCAAAGTCAGCCCCCACTTCCCCATCTGGTTTGGTTTACTCTGATTTCCTCAGTCTGCTCCTTCTCAGCCTGTTCCCGCCATTCCCAGATGCTGCACTGTCTCGCTAGCTTGGAGCTTCCGGCAGAATGGGGAAAGTGGAGGGTTTCCCTGGGAAAATATGCTGTGAGATGCTATCAGAGCTAAAAATATGCAGCCCCTAAGCTCCACCTTCATTAGTCAGAATAAAACCCAGGGATTTCTGCCTTCTGGAGTTTCAGACCAACAAGAACAGGAGAAATAGAGTCCCTGATTGGGACTTTTCTTAAACACTTCTTGGCAAGGAGCCCAGCCCTCAGCTGGAGAAAGCTCACTGGACTCATCCGGGGCTGCAGTGGGCAAGGGGCTGACTCTCAGAAGGACAGCCTGGGGTCAGCCCATCCCCGCCTACCACAGATTCTCATTTAATTTACTCCCTGCTGTCAGCATCTCCATTTTATACTTGAGGACCTAGACTCAGAAACAACAGAAGTTAAATAACCACACCACCGGCCTTTTTCAGTTCATCCTGGGTTCCCAGGCTCCCCCGTGTCCCCCCAGATGCTCACACCTGCCCCTGTCTGCCAGAAACACTCGCCCCCCACCACACCTCACCTCCCTGTCTTCACAGACAAAGGCCTTCCATCATCCTTCAAGTCTTACTTAAAGCGCCCCTTCCTCCTGGAAGCCTGGGTCCCTGTTGCTCTGTTAAATACTCTCTGTGCATTCTGTACTTGACCTTCTTGCCGTTTATCAAAGTCATGATTCAGCGTTCATTGTGCGACCATTGAATGACTACAGTCTGTGAGTATACCAGTGCATCTGTCTTGTTCACCTGTGCTTGTGCCGTTCACAGCAGGTGACACATGGAAAGTGTTCCATCTATGTCTGTTGAAGGAATCAATCCCCGACCCCCTCAAAAAAGCTTGCCCTGTAATTGGTGTCAACAAGTTAGCCTGCCTTAAAACAGCAGCTGTCATAGAAGAGAATAAAGGACTAACTATCTGGCGTCAAGCATTATGGTTGTACTATATATGGTGGTAGGGAGGGCTGTAGAGGTGGGATAGAGGCAGGAGGGACAGGGACAGACAGACACAAGAAAGGAACAGGGTAAGGGATGGGCATGAGTTTGGGGGATAGCACGGAAGCGGAGCCTGCTGGGAGCAGTTTGTGTTGCTGTGAATTTTCTCTCTCTTGGGAACCTGCTCAGCCAAGAACAGGGATGAAAGAGAGTAACTGGGTAAAAGCTGGGTTGTTGAAAACCCAGCTCTGCCAGGAACTAGCAAGTTCTTAATTTCTCTGAACATCAGGTTTCTTATGGGTAAGAATAGTAACAGTGATAATACCTCCTTCTGCGGTCGTTGCAAGGATCGAATGAGAGTGTGCACAAAATCACCTGAGCACAGTGCCTGGCACGTTGTCTGTGCTCAGTAACTGGGACAGATTCAGAGAAGAGGGTTCAGCCAGCCAGAGTCATTCAAGTTTTCCCTCTGCAGCCAGGTGCCCTGTTTCCTTCTCTCCAACCTGGGTCTCCACTCAGGACTCCACAGGGAAGGTCAAAGTATCTCCTGGAAGATATACCCCCACTTCCCCATTCAGTTCAAAGCTATTTTCCAACAGATTCAAGAACCAAAAAGTCTAGACGAGGAAGAAGAAACAAGCTGGAGGGGACTGTCACAGAACTCAGGAAGCCGGGTGGTCAGATTCGGTTGTTCCTAAAAACCAGACGGGAGACAATACCGGAGGGGAGAAGGTAGGGCCTATTTCCCCATCCCAGCCCCTCCTTGGCAGGCTCTTTAGCTCCCAAGAGGAACGCAGAAATAATTCGCAGAACCTGGAGCCTAAGGCGGGGGTTTCCTGGTGGGTCTTTGTGCCCATTCTCCACCCCAGCAGAGGGGAAGGCCAGCCCATGGGAGGCCTTTACTGCTTGGGGTTGATTGGTTAAGAAAACTGGTCTCAGTTATAACTTGAGGTGTTTCCAACACCCCAGCTAGGCCCGGGAGTGATTCCCCATACTTCCTCCTCCCCTGCAGACAAAGGGTGTGCAGACAAAGAATACACAGGACTGGGAGTCCTGAGATCCAGGTCTAGTCCGAGTTTTTCTACCTTGGGCCTCAATTTCTCCATCTTTGAAATGAGCATCATATCCCAAGTGACCTCTAAGGACTCTTTCTGCCCCAACAGTCTGAGATTTCCCAAACTGAAACCATGGATGTGAATCTCAGCCTGCCTCTGAGGAGCTGGCAAGGAAAGGGAAATCTGAGGTCCGAAAAGGACAGCTTGAACCTAAGAGGTCCAGGGACAAGCTTCAGGGGTCCATGGTCTGTCTGAAACAGTAGACACATATATAAGTGCATTTTTTTTCTTCTTTAGAGAAAGTGGTTCATAGATTGCCTCAGATTCTCAAAGGGATCCAAACAGGTTAACAACTGCTGTAAACTGGCAAAGTTTAGAGTATATTTCCAGTATTTGAAAAGATCTGGGGAATCAAGCACCCTCCTCCTCTCTCCGTGCAAGTGAGAGAGGATGCAGCCCTATATTAGTCTCCTATTGCTGCTTTAACAGATTACCACCAATTTAATGGTTTAAGGCAACAAAAATTTATTGCCTTACAATCATGGACATCAGAACACTGGAGTCTTCTGATTTAGTCACTAGGCCAAAATCAAGAATCAAGATGTCAGCAAAGCTGGTTCCTTCTAGAAGCTCCAGGGGACAATCTCTTCCTGGCCTCTTGCAGCTTCTAGGGACTGTTAATCATGGCCCCATCCATCAATCTAATCTCTGCTTCCATCTTCACAGGGCCTTCCCCTCTGACTCTGACCTCCTGTGCCCTCTTATAAGGATCCTTGTGATTATGTCGGACCCACCCGGGTAACCCAGGATAATCCCCCACCTCAAAACTCTTAACTTAATCACCTCCACAAAGTCCCTTTTATGATGAAAGGTAACAAATTCACAGATTCCAGGGAATAGGATGTGGATATTGGGGGGCTGGGGTAATATTCAGCCTACCACAAGCCCTTTGGGAGGAATCAACATTTTAAATAATCAGACCGTTTAACTCAGCAAATCCACTTTCAGAATTTCCCTTACAGGTATAACTACACGTATATGAAGATGCATGTTCAGAAATGCCCATTACAGCAGAGTTTATAACACTAAAACCTGAAAACAAGCTGTCCTATGGATAATCAGTGGAAATGTAATTACATAAGTGATAGAATATTCATACATTAGAATAGTCTAAAAAGATGCAGTATTTGAAAAATAATGAAGTATATTCAGACGTTCTAATATGAAAAAGTGCAAGATACATTGTAAAGTGAAAACAGCAGATTGAAATACAATCTGTATAATGTGATCTCATGTTTTAAAAGAATATACACTTTTGTGGGTAAGTGCCCGGAATATTTGGATGGAGACCAAAGAATCTGCTAGTGCTGATGACTGTCTCTTGACTGTGGGGTAGCCAGGGGACCTTTATCCTTCATTATATACCCTTCTGAACTGCAATTTATTTTTTTTAACTGAAAGTGTGTGTGACTTTTATCATTTAAAGAACATATGTTCCAAATGAAATTCAGCACTTTGACCAAAAAAAGGGGTGGGAGTGGAGTCACAGGTCTGAGGTCATCTTTAGGAAGCTGGGATCAGGATGCAAGAGGGAGAGGACCAGTCTCCTCTTCCTGTAACTTCAGCCTTATCCCCCTCCTGCCCCCATTCCCCCCTGCCCCCATCCCCATACTGCAAGAGGAGCTAAGAAAAGAAGACAATTAGTATACAACTGTGCGGCTTTGGTGTCACAGAGGCCTGGGTTTGCATCCCAGTGCTACCACTGACCAGCTTTGCGGTCTTGGGCAAAACCCTTAACCTCAGTAAAGCTCAGTGTGAAATGGTGATAATACCACTTACTGCATAGGGTCGATGTGAGAGTTGAAGTTAGATGTGGTACTGCAGCACAGCGCTTAGCACTCAATCACTTGTAGGTTTTATCATCAATAAGATCGACTGAATCAGAGAAGACCATAAGGCACTTCCAGAGAAGGGACTTCAGTTTAGATCAACGAGCACATCTTGAGTTTCTTGGTGCATCGTGTCATCAGTATTGGGGGCACCAGCATTAATACGGCAAGATTGGGCTTCCATGTCTCCCCAATGTGGTGGGAGAGGTAGTCACCTAAATAAATAGCTCCCATACAAAGTCATAACAGTCTCGTGCGTATGGGGTGGTGCTAATATGAAGAGCAATTATCTCTATCTCAGTCAGGTGAAGGCTTCAAAAAAGTCTTGTCAAAATTTCCCTGGGTGGTTGTGAGGCCTGGAAATGTTCTCTTATCTGGATGGCAGTTATAAGGGTGTATATGTATGTAAAAATCCATTGATCTTCACGCTTAACGTTTCAAGATTTGTGCACTATTCTTTATAAAATGTGCATGCAAAATTTTAAGATTTCTTTTCCTTTGGCCAAAAAACCAAGGGTTGCTAATCCAAATTCCCTTGAAATTCAGTGCAATGTTGTGTGTGTAGGTAGGTGTGTACATCTTTCTGGGGCAAGTGTTCACAAATTTTGTCAGACTTTTAAAGGGATATGGGGCCCCTAAAAAGTTGACAATTATCAGTGAGGCGCTTTCCTAAAATGAGGCCCCCTCCCTCGTGGTTCGGCTGGGGTTTGACTAAAGGTCAGACCACTCCGTGCAGACCAGGCTTTCTGGGAATGCAGGACGCGAGACGGAGAAGCACAAACGTATTTATCGGACCGGTTGTAAAACAAACAACTACATTTTTCTTTGTCTAGCAAAATGCAGATAATTATCACCAGTTGATCTGTAGCACAACTTAAAAATGGTGTGTCTTTCTATTGGCCCAACGCCTTGGTCTGCAGCCAATCCCGAGGCGGGCGGCTCTGCCGCGCCCCCTCCCCCTCCTCCCCACCCCCATCCGGGCAGAGGTCCTCCTTAGCCCCCTGCCCCACCTGACAAGCCGGGAAGAAACCTTAACCCACGCTCTGGATTCTTTTGGGGCTCCTCATCCAGGCTTGGCTGGCAAACCAGAATTTCCAGTGTGACTGTGTTGGCAGAAAGTTAATGAGCAGCCGAGGAGGCCAGGGCGCCAGCTGCAGTGGCTGAGCCCAAGGACTCAGGGCTAGGCGCCTGGCCTTCTGTCTCTCTCCTTGGAAGGAGGCAGACGGGAGGGAGGCAGCTCAGAGTGGAGGCCAGCAATGGGAGTGAAAACCCCATGGGGCGGGAATCCGGAAGCTGAAATCTCAACCCCAAAACATACTCATCACTTGCGTATACTGAGTGCTTGTTGGGTGTATAGCAGGCCCTGTGCTATATAAATGCTTTACATAAAACAATGAACTCTGAACCAGACAACCTAGGTGTGAATCCCAGCTCAGCCACTTTGTAGCTGTGTGGCCTCGGGCCGGTTGCTTACTCTTTCTCTGCGCTAGGACCCTGCTCTGTGATAATGGGCATAACAGTAATACCTACTCTAAACTCTTCAGCATAGCTTCTAAGGTGGCTCCTGGCTCGCTCTCTAATTTTTTAAAAGATTGAGATACAATCCACTTACCATAAAGTTTATCCTTTTCAAGTGTACAGTCCACTTGGGTTTTTTTTAACATATTCACAAAGTTGTGCAACAATCGCCACTACCTAGTTCCGGAGCATTTTCATCACCCCAAAAAAGAAACCCCATACCCATTAGCAATCAGTCCCCATTTCCCCCTCCCCCCCATGCCCCTGGAAGCCATTAATCTACTTTTTGTCTCTAAGGATTTGCCTATTCTGGACCTTGCATATAAATGGAATCATGTAATATGTGGCCTTTTATGTCTGACCTTTTTCACTCAGCATAATGTTTTCAAGGTTCATGCATGTCACAGTATATATCAGGACCTCATTCCTCTTCATGGCCAAATAATATTCCACTGAATGAATGTATCACTTTGTCTATCCACTTACCAATTGTTGGACATTTGGGGTATTTCCACTTTGAGGCTATTGTGAATAATGTTGCTACGAACATTCATGTACAAGTTTTTATGTGGGCGTATGTTTTACTGCTCTTGGATGTATATTAGGAGTGGATGATTTTGTCCTCTACCACTCTCCCCTCCTCCTCAAAAGGGCCTTCCTTCTGTCTCTCAAGCAAACCAAGCTTGGTTGCACCTCAGGGCCTTTGCACTAGCTGTTCCCTCTGTCTGGAAGGCTCTTCCCCCAGATTTTCCCGTGGTTCACTCCTTGTCAATCAGATCTCCTTTTAAATATCACCACCTCAGTGAAGCCTTCCTGGACCATTTTGTCAGTCATTCTTTGCCCTTTATCTTATTTTATTTTCTTTATATCTATTGTTATACTCTGATTTATTTTTTATTTATTTGCTTATTTGTAGCATATCTACTCCTTCTAGAATGTAAGCTCCATGAGAGCAGGGTCTTGTCCATTATGACATTAGCTACCCCCGGTTGTTAGAACACTGCCTGACATGTAGTAAGCACCTATTAAAAATTAATTATTGTTACTTGGTACCTCACAGCAAACTTAGAAAGTAGGTTATTATTATCCCCATGTTAGAAATGCAGAAACAGGGACTCAGCGAAGTTAAGTGACTTGGCTGAAATCACCCAAGTAGGAGGTGCCAGAGCCTGGGTTTGATGTCAGGACCGTCTGGCTCAAAAGCCGATGCCTCTTGTACGAAGCTTACTGCTCACCCAGCTCCTGGACCTGTCTGGCCTTGCAAAGTAACCATCGCAGCAAGGACTCTCTGAGCTCAGAGAAGAGACAGGGCAAGCAGGCAGACAGACATGTGGAGACTGTCAGTCGGGCAGCACAAGGGGCCTGGCCCCAGGGGGAGGTGGGTAGGAGCACCCCACTCCTGGGAGCTTCGGCTGGAGAAGGGGCTCCCCAGAGCCACCAGCCAATCTCTGGCCTCCCTCCAGCAAGGCCTGGCGGGCCACAGACTCTAAATTAGCAGACCTCACCTGCAGTGCCACAGTCACTCAGTGAACTCCAGCAGGGACAGTGATAATGAACTAACTTCTCACTTCACGCCAGGTGCTGTTCCAAACACTTTTCATGTACCAACTCACTAAATCCCCCAATTAGCCTGACGAGGTATATGCTATACTGTCCCCATATAACTGATGAGAAAATCGAGGCCCAGGGAGGTTAGGTAACCTGCTCGAGGGCTTGTGGCTAGAGAATGGCAGAGGCAGGATACAAGCCCAGCCTGTCCAACTCCAGGTTCCTGCTTTTAACCGCTACTCTACCCTGCAGCTCCTTAGTGAGTTTGAGAATAAGGCTTCATTTACAAAAGAATCCACCACTGGGTAGCTGTATGACCTTGGACAACCCAAGTAAGCTCTCTGGCCCTTAGTTGCATTATCTGCAGAAATGAACAAGAATCAGCTTCTCTCTCAAGTGTATTCTTTAGAACAGGATCTTAATAGTATTGTGTGTGTGACGTGGGAAAGGGGGGAGATTCCATGATAGGTGGGGTTTAGAACAATCTGGGCTTAACTAAATTAACCAGGACTCTTTACAACAGGACTACTCAGTGCCTTTAATATGCTAATATGCAGTGAGCATCTCTAAGAGGAGGGTTGAGGACGTAGCATTGCCCAAACTTTATGAACACAACAACGTGGAGTGGTGTTTCATGGAACACAGTTTGAGAAACACTCATTAAAGAAGCTTGTTTGCAGGAAACAGGTAACTTTCTTAAGAACAGATGGAATTCTCTTCCCTTTCTGTACTTTCAGTAGATGTTTTTCAACTCCTTCAGGCCTGTAGGGGACCTCCTCCAGGCCTGGAGACGGGGAAAGGGAACCCGTTTACTGAGCACCTGTCACCTGCAGGTCTGTGATTATGACTTATGTTGTCTTTTGTGATTCTCAAAACAGCCCTTTGAGGCAGGGTTCATTTCAGAAGGTGGTATAATGTTGCAGGTGGAAATGTTGGCTTTGGAGTCAGATGAGCATGAGTTTGCATCTTAGCTCTGCCATTTGGTAGCTGTGGCTGTGAGAACTTGCACAAGCCACCTAACTTCTCTGTGCCTCAGTTTCCCTACCTGTAGAATGGATAATATAACATCTACCCCATGAGGTTATTGTGAGGGTTTGCCGACACAACGCACGAGAAGAACTTACATAAGAATCTGCACATAATAATATTCAGTAAGAGGTAACTTTATTATTATCTTATTATCCTACTTATTCCTGTTCTATAGGCAAGACGTCTGAGGCCTGGAAAGGTAAGTAATTTGCCTAAGGCCACACGACTGTTGTGTGTGGCCAAAGTGAGACCCATACACAACCCCAAACCTGTTCTTCCTCCCCAGGGCCCCAAAGTAGGCTGAGCCAGTCAGAGGCTTACAAATAGAATCCCTCTCCCAGCGCACACCTCACACTGCATGCCACTCAGGAGTGTGTGGCAATTTCCTCCTGGGACTCAGACTGTGCCACCCACACAGCAGTGTTCAGACCCACTTGGCAACGATGTACCTGTGTCCCAGGGCCCTGACAAATGGGCCTGGAGAACTGAGAAGGTCCTGAGCCCATGAGCGTCCCTTCAAGAACCTCCCCATGCAGTGAAGTCTCTGGCCATTCTTCTGAACCCTAAAGTGGCTCTGTGGGAGCATCCCATGGGAGGAATGGCCGATGCAAGTGTTGTGTGCCCGGGAGGCCCATCAACCTGGGATCTTCCCTGACCTAGATGGGGGCTGTCTTGGCTGCTGCTGCAGGGGAGGGGGCAGCAGGCAGACAACATGGAGGCCAAGGGAACAAGGTTCCAGGCTCCCACCCGGAATCAACGAAAGAAGCTCCTCTTTAAAGAGGTTTGTATGTTGTCCTTCCATGTAACTTTCTGTTTGGAAGAAAGCTTTTGCTGCATATTCCCATCCCACAGGAAAAAGGGGAAAAAAGCTTTTAAAACCACTGACCGAGACCTTCATTTTCATTGCATATATTCCAGAAGCTGAGACCCAGATGGAAAGGAAATGCCACAGGTCCCAGCATGCTAGTGGCAGAATGGGGACTAGGACTCACATGGCCTGCCACTTTTTACACCAACCTCTTGGACATCAGAGTCTAAGATGTGTTTATTTTTTGAAACCCCAAAGGGAAAACAGCTGAAGTTTGTCCTTCATTTTCAAGCTGATTTCCCACTTTAGGATCAGAGTCTTCCCTCTGGCCAAGCTCACTGTGCCCCAACCCTCCCTGTTCCCACATTCCAGATGCTGCAGGTCCAAACAGGCCCAGGGGACGGGCATCCCCACAAGCCCCTGGATCCCCCACCCTCAGGTTGCTGTCTTGAGAGTGACTCAGACCAGTGAAAGGCGGGAAACACGGAGAAGACAGCAGTCGGAGCTTTGACGACCCACTCAAATGCCAGCCTAGCTACTTATTATCTGTGTGACCTGAGCAAGTCAGGAGACCTCCCACAGTCTCAGTGTCATCAGCTGGAGAACTAGGATAACTTCATGTGCCTCGTGGGATGGCTGTAAGGATTAGAGGTTAATTCATGCAAAGAACCTGCTACACAAAAGTTGTGCAACAAGTAATAGTTCATCTCAGTATTATTTGAACGACAGCTGGGTTTTGATAAGATCTGAAGTTCTCTTCCATAAATTAAGTGCATTAGGCTTTCTGCACACCCACACCAAGGCCAAGCAATGCTGCCCTTGCACAGGTACTCTTCGGGGTGAGCTCTGCCCTCCAGAGTAACGTGAAACTTCTTCAACCTGTAGGCAGCTAGTCTGACGGGAGATCCCATAAACACAGTGTGATCAGCCCGAGAAGAGAGGTCAAGAAGCTGGCTCTAGAATCAGGGTGCTGGGTTTCATCGCGGCTCCACTCCTTAGTTGCAGACAAGTTCCTTAACCTTCCTGAGCCTCCGTTTTCTTATCTCTAAAATAGGAATCGTTACGGTACCCAACTCGTAGGCTTACTGGACGGAGGAAACGGGACAATGTGTGTGAAATCCTTAGTGCACTGGCTCATCCTTAAAAAGAGGCTAAAAAATAATAACTCATTATATGCCCTTGTCAGCCCTTTCCGCCCAGAAAGCATCGAGGGAGATAAAAGTGCTGGATCGGGATTCAAGTGACTTTGAGTGAAGTACTGATTCTGCCACAAATTAGTAGTGATGTTGGGCGTGACTTTGCCCTTCTCTGTGCCTCAGTTTCCCCATCTGCACACTAAGAGGGTTGGGTTAGTTGAGCGCTTCCAGCCCTAACTCTGAAGGAAGGCTGATGAGAAGGCTGTATGGCCACCCCCTGTGGTTTTTGGATGGCCCCCCTCTTCTCAGCTACCCCATACAGAGGAGGACCAGGAAGAGATCTGGGAAGAAGGCTCTGGCCTCCTGAGACTAATGCCTTCGTTAGGAGGGCTGCTTTGGGGATGCACAGGCCAGCGTGAAATTCTGTCTCCACCACTGTGTGTGACCTTGGGAAAGTCACTTCACCTCTCTGAGCCTCAGTTCCTTCATTGGTAAAATGGGACTTAAAATGGTACTCGGAGTCAGGGATTGTAATGACCATGTGAACCAATGCCTACAGAGTGCTTAGCACACGCAAAAAGAACTCAGCAATAGTGTGCTGTTTTAATAATTATTATTGATGCCAGTTGCACACGGACTGCATCGCTGAGCATGGTGCTCTTCTTAGAGTCAGTCTGAGTGCACCTGTGTCCATTCCAAGCATTATTTCTGATGACAATAAAGTTTTTTATGAGGACAGTGGCCATCCTGGAGACTTACGTGGAGAAGAAGGGTGGGCCTGCCTCTGCATGTCAACCATCCAGATTCCCATGATTCCAGGTCAGCCTGACGGAGGCGACAGCCATCTGTCCTTCTCCTTCCTTTGCAGAAGACCAGCTCTGCAGGGCTGCAAAGAACTGCAAGCTACATATCGCCCAGCCCTTTTGCCCAGAGTAGGATGTCAGGAGGAGAAATGACCCAATGGAGTCTCACGGCACGGTACTAGACCTCGGACTATAAGCAGTCTGTGTAGCATTGAAAAGAGTATCTGTTTGATTCTTGGTTTCTCAACTCACAGGCTGAGTGTCCTCACTGAACTTCAGTGTCGTCATCTGAAAAATGGGGATAATGATAAAACCTACTTCCCAGGATTGTTGCAAAGATGAAATGAGCATGCATATAACATATAGCAAGGCCTCTATAAATAGCATTAATATTACTCAGTCTCTCCTCTATTCCTCCTCCGGTGCCTTTTGGCTGAAGCACACTAGAAAACCCCAGTGCATTGATTTTTGAATTTCCTTTCAGCTGTGAAGCTGTGTGGAGTAGTAGAGTTGGCCTGGGGTGCCTGCCTGGAAACCTGATGGGAGCCCTGACTCTGCCTCTCTGGTGCTCTGGGACCTTCTGCTGGTAATTTTCCCTCCATGGCCCTCAGTTTCTTCTTCTATAACAACATTGTCCAATAGAAAAATAACATATGTGAGCCACACATGTAATTTTAAAATTGTTTAGTAGCCACTTTATAAAAAGTAAAAAGAAATACAGATTAATTTTAATAATATATTTTACTTAACCCAACATATCTAAGATACCATAATTTCAATATGTAATCGATATTAAAAAATTATCAATGAGATATTTTACACTTTATTTTTTACACTCAGTCTGTGGCGATTCTGGCAATTGTCTGGGATGTTTTGGGTGGTCACAACCAGGGAGGAGAGGGATGGGGGGTGCAGGTGTCTGTATGCTACTAGCATCTAGAGGGCAGAGACCAGAGATGCCACTAAACATCCTACAGTGCACAGGATAGCCAGCACAATAAAGGATTATCTGGTCTGAAACATTAACAGTGCCTGTTAACACATATAGCACAGGTCCGATTAGCCACTTTCCAAGTTCTCAAGAGCCACATGGGGCTGGTGGCTACCATATTGGACATTACACCTCTATAACATAAAACCTTTAGACATGCACTTAGAAAAGCCATGTTTTTAGGAATTTGGGTTTTGGTAAATTTGTTTCCCTGCTCATCCCTGCATAATTGGCCAAACGAGATGTGGCTGATTCACCAGCACCTGCCTGGCTAAGGACAGAGCCCATCTGTCCCTTGCTGGTCAGACTCTCCCAAAGCCACCCACCCTCCCTGGGAGACTGAGCCTGGGATAGACAGTGAACCCCGTTGTTCTTTCCTGGGGAGACAATGCTGCAGGCCCTGCTACCTGCCTGACAGGGCTATTGTGGCTCGGGGAGAAAAGGGCTTTGTCAGAACAGCAGCCAAGGAGCCTGCAGTTCAATGGGGCCCTTTATGTCTGCACTCCCGGGATGCGTGGGGATGCTCATGCCAGCCCTGGTGAGGCACCACCCCTCCTAGAACAAATGGGGAGCCTGAGATCCAGAGAGGGCTTGGAAGGCCCTCCAGTAGCTCCCAGCCCCCTCCACCTCAGCCCACTGCCCTAAACCATGCAACTCACCTCACTGTGAAAAGTCCAGTCTCAAAGCACAGAACGCACTATTGCCTTTAACTCAGAGCAAGGGGCCCCTGTCCCATACCCTGAAATTTAGCAGCTCCACAAAAGATAAATACATACAAAAATAAATGTATTAAAGAACACATGTGTGCATCTGTCTCTCAAGAGCTGGGCTCAGTTCCGGCCCAATGAAACCAAAACCTACACATCCTCTCTTGTGATTTAAAAAGCGCAGGCCAGAAAGAAACATTCCACATCTCTTGTCCTATGTCTTGGAACAAAAGCAATCGAGTTTGAATGCAGTGAGAGATTGAAGGTTGTACCTTGGCCAGCCTCAGAGACAGATGCTGTTTTGTAGCACAAGTTGGATCTGGGCAGCAGAAATGCTTAGGTAAGAGAAAAGACAAATTAAATTCTCTTGTCCAATCCTCCCTCTCAGGTAGCATGGATGCAGATATTTTTCTATAATGAAGTATCATTTCCTAGTGGGCTAATCACCATGTTTCTGGCTTCTCTGTGTTCCAATTCTTGGTCTTGGAGGTACTCACCTCCGTTTGAACTGTGGCACCACATCCCTCCAAAGTCAGGGGCAGGCCTGGGTGCACTAAAGACCCGTGAACTTGGATGTGTCCAGTTGGCAACACTTGTGACTTCCCTTTCCCTTCTAATCTCTGCCCTGCCCACCTGCCCCCAACCCCATGGTGGTTCACACACACACACACACACACACACACACACACACACACACACACAGAAAGGAGCAGGAAGGGCTGTCTTATTTGACAGATGAGGAAACTGAGCCTTGTGGAGAGTAAGTGACTTGTTTAAAGTCGTGCAGCAAGTTAGGGGAAGCCACATGCTGGGAGAACCCAGCTAGAAGGCCACGAGTAGACGGCGGCGGTGGTGGCTGGGAGGACAGGCTTGGGGGCAGAGCAGCTCTGTTTACTCTGGTGCTCTCACTTATTAGCTGTGGGACCTCAGGGGCAAGTTTCTCAGAGTATTTATAGTATGTTTTTTTCTATTGCTATACAAAATGTTAACACTAAGGGAAGCTGGTGACAGATATATGGGAACTCTTTGTACTATTTTTGCAACTCTTCTGGAAATCTAAAATTATTTCATAATCAAAACTTTTAAAATACAGTTTTCCCTCATCTGTACCGTGGAAATAATAATGGTACCTGCCTCACAGGAGGCTTAAATGAGATAGTGCCTGTAAAGGGTTTAGTACAGTGTCTGTCCTATAGTGAAGACGCAATATATAACTTTTTTGTGTGTGTGAGGAAGGTTGGTCCTGAGCTAACATCTGTGCCAATCTTCCTCTCTATCTTACATGTGGGATGCCGCTATAGCGCGGCTTAATGAGCGGTGTGTAGGTCTGCACCTGGGATCAGAACCCACGAACCCCAGGCTGCACAAGTGGAGCGCAAACTTGACCACTACACCACCAGGCGTGCCCCAATAACTATTTTTAAACACTACTTCCTGCAGGAGGCCCGCGACCAACACTGTCAGAACTGACTGCTGCTTTCCTGGCAGTCCCACATCCTCACTACTCCGCAGCAGTTTATTTCAGTCAAAAATGCCGGGCAGCTTAGCGCGGCCACTGGGAGCATGCACTGGATCTTGGCTCTTCCACTTGCTAGCTGGGATCCAGGCAAGTTATGTGATCGCTCTGTGACTCAGTTTCCTTTCTGTAAGTAATAAGAGCATGTACTGTGTACGGTTGTCACAAGGATTAAATAACCCGAGGTTTTTCAGCACTAACAACTGTGCCTGGCCTATCGCAAGCACTGCAGTGTTTTTATGGCCCAGGTCGGTGTTCCTCTAACTTCTTTTTACTATTACCCACAGTAATACTAAACCACTATTTTTTTTTAATGGTGATTTGGAAAACACCAGTCTCTAGATAGTTGACCCAATTTTGTTTCTCCCACGACTCTATATAAGGTTCTTGGGGGACAGGGAATTTGTCTGGCTCATTTTGGTCTCCAGTCACTTCATATCCTTTTCCCGTTCAATTTACCAAGCTTCTATCACCCATTCATTCCACATACAGGTATCAACCGTTTACTGGGCACCGACTATGTGCCTGCTGTATAGTGTACTAGTGCCCAGCACAGACTGGACCTACGTCGAATGCATGAATAAGGCAGGGAGGTGGGAAGACAGGACAGCAGACAGGAAGGAAAAAACCCGGGGTCCTGGAGCTCCTGGCCGGGAAAGGGCACCAACTGGAAATAGTGCCCCCCTTCCGCCCCGCCACGTTCCCACTTTCACCTCGGCCAGAAAATTGCCCCCTTCTCCACCATCCTGGGGCCATCAACTCTATCACTGGGGATGGAACTAGGTGCCGCTCCCGGCGTGGCGGAGGGGCGGCGCCTGGGGACCCGCTCCCCCGCCTCCTGCCGGGGGTGCTGGGCGGTGACTCCTTCGCAGAGAGCCGGACTGCCTCCGCACCCCGGGAGGGCGTGCGCCCCTCTGCAGGCAGCTCGAGGGCTGGGCCCCCGGCCCATGGAGTTGCCCAAGACGCCGAGCGACTCCTCCCCGGGGACCCTCCCCCTCTGGGGCGCGTCATTCTCCCCACCCTTGGGTCCCGATCCTGGCGGCTTCTCGCACGCCGACCACGCCGGGGACAAATCTCGGCCACCTGCTCCGGAGCCGGGCAGCCGGGGAGCCCGGGAGCCGGAGGCGCCGTCTGCCCGCGCGTCGGTCCGTGCGCCCAGGGCCCCATGGAGCTGCCGGCCAGCAACTCCAGCTGCGAGAACGGTGCGTGTGGGCCGGCGGGGACGCGGGGTGCTCCGCGCTTCGCGCCTTCCCTTCCCCGCCGCTCTTTTCTTTTCCTTTGCGTCGGCCCGAGTTGTCCCCCACCCAGTTCTCAGGCGCATCTCGGGAAGGAGCAGGGTTCTGGCTGACTTGCCCCATCTTCGAAGCTGGGTAGCTGAGATGGAGAATGGGAGAAAAGGGGACGTATGCGGGAGGGAGGAGGCGGAGGCGAGCGCTACTGATGGAGCCAGGTCGACCGAGAGGTGGGGCGTTTCGGGGTTTTTCATGTGTACAAGGTAGTCGCTTCAGATTTTAGTACCTGCCCAGGTCTGGCTGTCTCCCTGGGGCGCACCAAAGACAGGGGAGAAAGGTGCAGAGATTCACCACCCCTAAACCCACACACACCTTTTAGGAAAAGGAAGGAAAGAAGAGCCTCAGGAAAGGATATGGAAAGACCTTTGGCTTTAGGTTGAGTTCTCACCACGAGCCGGATAGTGGACTAGGCCCTTTACCTGCATTATCGCATTAATCCTTAACACAAGTCTAGAAAGCAGGTAGATCTTATTACCTTACTGTCTCCATTCTGGAGATAGAGAAACTGAGGCTCTGAAAAGTCTCATAATTGCTCAAGAAAATACGGCGGGGAAATGGAATACGAAACTAGGGCTTTTGGATTTTAAAACCTGTACTCATATTAGGATGATGAACTCCTTTCTCGTACAGCTCCATTTTCCTGCCTCCCGTTGGATTTGCAGCCTAGCATATCCCTGTTTCTCTAACTTCTCTTCCCCAGTGAAGCTTTCAAAGCCGGCCTGTTGGGTGTTGGCTGGCTTTGGTTTCTTGACCAAGGCAGTCCATTTTCAGCCTGACCCTCCCCTGGGGAAGAATATGTTCCCCAGTCCTAGAATATTCTGGAAGAGAGGCAGGAATCACCTGGTCCATCACCCATTTGTCAGATGAGTATCCTCCTCAGAACTGGACTTCCTTTGGCCATCAGCCCTCTCTCTTTTTCTTTTTAACCCATGGGAGAACTTAACTCAATGCAGGGTACTGTGCTCTTTGGGTGCTTCAGGCCTCCCCAAAACAGCCAAGCCCATCCTTTGGCTCCACCTACTGGAGACGCACCTTCAGGAGGGCAGGTGAAGGGCGTGGGAAAGGGCTTGGCTTTCCTCTCGGGAGTCGCCTTCCTTGGCCCACATCCTCCAGGCTCTGGCTCATTTCCTGAGCTCAGGCAACTCCCTGGACTCAACTCTCGTCCGCACTGAGGAACAGGAGTGAGCTGTCAGAACAAGTTTGATTAGGGACCGAGATGGCTTCTTGTCTTGTCTTCACTTAATTGTGACACAGGTGTCAGAAAGAGAGCTCTCCCACTGAAAAAGGCACGTGGATGTCCCCTGGTGGATTCCAGACCCAGTTCTGCCACCAGGGTTTTTGGGAGACGCAAGCCAGTCCTTCCCCTTCTCAGGGCCTCAGTTTCTCCAGCTGAAAGCAAGAGGGTTAGACAGGCTGCCTTCTTGGGGCTCTTCCAGCTCTGTTGTTCTGTGCTTCTGTGCCAAGGAAGAAAGGTCAACATTGCCCTTACTTTGTTCCACAAAGATACCACTCTGCACTCCAGCTATGCCAAAGCCAGAGCTACCTGACCTTGGACTTTGGGGCCCTTCTAGCACTGGCCTGGAGTTCTAATTGGTCTGAAGAGAAGTGCCTGGCCCAGGCTCACATCCTTGGCACAGGAGCCCGGGCCTTTGTGACAATCATTTTGAAGAAGACCTTCTACCACCAGAGGTCACAAACTCAAATGCCTACAAGGGCTGAGCACGTAATAATTATGACTGAAGGGAGCCAGTACAAACTCTGGGGAATTGCAAAGAGCATGTCCTGTCTTGGGGGGGGAAGGGGGCAGTCATCCCGCTGCTCAGCTGCAACCAATTGTTGCCTCTGTGAAGGTATGCCCAGTAAGGTAAACAAAGGCAGCTCAAAAGATGAATTTTCATGGGAAATATCCTGATTTGTACATGTTGGTAATGAATTCATATTTTAAAATGCCTCTCAAGAAGCCAAATGAAACCCCACCTGCCTTGCTGCCTGCTTTGTGGGGGTTGTGTGATGGTTAAGAGCATGGGCTTTGGCGTCAGATGGCCTTGGGGAACAAGTATGGCTTCACCACTTACCACCAATGTAACCTCAGGCAGCTTACTGAACTTATCAGGGCCCCAGTTTCTTCAGCTAAAACCCTGGACCTGATTATTGTGCCCTTCCCATGATAGGAATGCTCACGGAAAGCCCCAGAGCAGAGGGCCATGTGAGTACTGGTTATGCTTTGTACTGTTTCATTGAACTTGGGCAGCTTAGTTCTGACTGAGAGTCTGCCCCTCATGCCCAAGTTTGTCCTGTTGCCCTTGGTGTTTGTGCCAGAAGGGCAAGCAAGGATGGACTGGCTCTGCGGCATGACGGCTGATTCAGACTCTCGGGGACTCTAGGAGTTGGAAAGCAAACTAAAGACAGATTCTGCCTGAGGTGGTAGGGACACCCATCCCGCTGAGTCCCGAAGGAGGTCCCAGCCACTGGCCACGAGCACCAGAGGTCTTAGAAGTAAGGGCTGGGAATTGTCAGTTCTAACAAACAGGAAGCTCATATTTACTCATCTTCCAGCCTAGAATGGTCTATGGACTTTCTACCTTCACTCCCTCGTGTTACCTGTCAGGAGTCTCCATTGTGGCTAGAGTCAGGGAGTGTGAGTGAAGAGGCCTCTGGGAGGAGAGTGTGATCCTGGGCTGTTGGAGGTCCGCACGCCCAGAGGCGAGGAGGGAATTCCTGTGGAGGGCAGAAGTTGGATTCAATGATGCCTGAGAGCTTGGGGGACCCTGCTCCATGTGTGGGGCATCAGCATAGCTTAGTGGTTACGTGCTGGAATTCTGGAGTCAGACAGCCTGTGTTCTTAGGCAAGACACCTGACCTCTCATGGCCTGCATTTCCATATCTGTGAAATGGGAATTAAAGATAGCACTTGATGAGTCCATGCAAATAAAGTCCCTAGCCTAGAGTAAGCACTCAGAAACTGTTAACCGTTATTCTTAGGTTAGCGCCCAGCGTGTGGATGGAGGCCCACCGTAGCTGAGGCATGGGGTCTCGAACAGTGGCCAGTTCTAATTTTTAAATTTTTAAAGCATGCAAATGTCCCCAGCATGACTCTCTCACCATGGTCTTCCCATCTAGGTTCCCTGATCAGCCTGTACTGCTCTTCCCAACAAGTCCTGTGCCAGATCGTCAGTGACCTCAGCCCTGAGATGCCCAGCAATGTCACCTCTAACAGTTGGCGGGAGAGGTTTAGGCAGAACTACAGCTTCTACATCGGCCTGGGTCTGGCCTTCCTGTCCAGCTTCCTCATTGGCAGCAGCGTCATCCTCAAGAAGAAAGGGCTCCTGCGACTGGTGGCCTCGGGGGCCACACGGGCTGGTAGGGATGGGGTGCTGGGCAGCTGAGCCCTCAGCCAGCCCTGTGAACTTCTCGACAGGGGCCACTGTAGCAGTTTGAGAGCCTGGCGTAGCTGGGCACAAAAGGCTCATTGCCAACCCTGTTGGGAATCCAGTCTACCAACAGGAGACCTTTCTTTATAATCCAATATTTCCTGAAAAATTCAGGATAAGTTAATTCAGATGAAGAGGGGGGAAAATCTCAGGGCCAAGAATCAGAAACCCCGAGTCTGGTCCTGGTTTTATTTCTTACCAGCTGTGTTATCATAGACAAGTCACAACTTCCCCGCAAAATGGGAATATAAATACCTCTGCCCAGAGCAATGTCAGACACTGGTGTGCCCTCACTTACCATCCAGTTGAGCTCCATTATAGGCTACAAAAGAATTGCTGAGTCTCTGTCCACAGAGATTTGCTTGTTTTGAAAATAAGATGTGTATCCACGAAACAATCCTTGAGAAAAGGAATCATGTATAGAAGAATTCATTGATTTAATCATTCGTTGGGTACCTGCTGTGTGCCAGGAGTCATGCCAGACATGGGGATGCAGTGCCCTTGTGGGGCACTGAGTCGAGTGGGAGAGATAGGCAAGTCAATAGACAACTGTTCTATGGTGTGTTCAGTGCTATCATGGGGAAAATACAGAATGCTGTGGCAGTGTTTTGAAGGGGCATGTAAAGCCCAGGCTTATGGGGTAGGGGAGGTTTTCTCTAAGAGATGATCTAGAAACCAAGAACTAAATAATGAGGAGATAGCAAGGTGAAGGGGAAGAGAGGAAGATGTAGTGTTCCAGGCAGAAAGAACAGCATGTGCAAAGGCTCAGAGGTGAGAGAGCATGAGTGACACTAGAAACTGAAAGTAGTTCTGAATGGCTGGCGCATGGACGGGTAAGAGATGGGGTGAGGGCCATCATGAAGGGTCCTGTAAACTGGGCTCCAGAGTTTGAGTGTATTGTCAGTGACTGAAAGGCTTTAGACAGGGGATGACATAGTCTGACTTATGATGTGAGAAGATCCCTGGTTGCTGAGTGGAGAATGGATTAGGGGTCAAGACTGGAGGCTGGGAGACCAATTAGGGGAGAGAGACAACTTGGGCCTGGAAATAGCAGAGGGAATGGAGACAAGTGGTGGAGATAGTTTTGTTTGTTTGGTTTTTTTTGTGAGGAAGACCAGCCCTGAGCTAACATCCGTTGCTAATCCTCCTCTTTTTGCTGAGGAAGACTGTCCCTGGGCTAACATCCGTGCCCATCTTCCTCTACTTTATATGGGACGCCGCCACAGCGTGGCTGCCAGGCAGTGCGTCGGCAGGCGCCCGGGATCCAAACCCGTGAACCCCGGGCTGCCAAGCGCAGACTAAACCGCTGCACCACCAGGCGGCACCCAGAGATAGTTTTTGAAGGTAGAACTTACTGGGTTTTGTGTTGACTGGCTCCAGGGGAGGGTGAAAAACAGAGTTGAGGATGACTCAGCTTTGTGACTTGAGCAACTGGGGAGCTGAGGGTGCTTCTGAGATACAGAATGCAGGAGGAGCAGGTTTATGGGAAGATGATGTGTTCAAGTTTGGACATGTTCAATTGAATGTTCTGTGGGACATTGAGCTCTGGAAGCCAGCTACTGGGGTTCCAATTCTGGCTCTTCAATTCCTTGTCATGTGATCCTGGGCAAGAAAAGTATTTTTTCTGTGCTTTAGTTTCCTTATCTATAAAATGGGGCTAAGACTAGTTTCAGCCTCCGGTCTGTTGTGAAGATCTGTAGTGTGTTTAGAAAGATGCTTGGCACCGAGTAAGCACTGGTATTAGTATTACAGTTATCTAAGTGGGAGGGCTGGAAGACAGTCGGAAACCCAGGTCTAGAGTCAGGTGTGCTCTGCAGTGGAGAGCTATGAGGTGTGGGGATGAAGTCAGAAGCAATGGTCGTTGCTGCTCTATCCTTCACTTCTGGACAAGTGTTTGAAAGGCCGGAGGCCTCCCAAAGTGCCAGAAAAATAGCTGTTTGCCCTCAGGGGAGAGCAGGGGAAGTATAATTGACCATTCAGAAAGGCAACTTCCCTGGAATGAATTTATTCCTCCACTCTGCTATTTCAGTATCTTCTGAGATTTCACCCCTTAGAGTAAAACGCTCTCAGAGCTGTTAACTTTGATGGGAGATTCTGACCCCTTTGGGAACCTGATGAAAACTGAAGACCTTCTTAGAAAAATGGGGACTCACAAAAAGTGACATACAATTGTTGGATTTTCACAGAACTGTCTAAAACCCATCCATTCTCCTCCTCCTCATAGCTTATATGATCGAGTATTAACTAGGTGCCAGGCTCCGAGGCCACATGTGAGTGAAGCAGACATGTTCCTGGAGCTTCCATTTTAGAGGGAAATGCCAGAAAACAAATCAATCAATTCAAGTGATGATAAGTGTCACGAAGGAGAAGAGCTGGGTGTGATGAAAGAGAATTCATCCCTCTTTTCATAATTCAGGCAGAGACCCATAGAGTGGGTATAGGTTTAGGCTAATTTCATTAAGAAGACTGTTCTATTCTGGACACGGAAAAGCACATGCAAAAGCCTTAAGGCTGAAAAGAGCTCATCATTTTTGATGAACTAAATGGAAGTCTAAGCAGCTAGACTGTAGTAAGAAGAGTAGCGGGACTGCCTTTGGAGAGGTGAGCAGGGTCAAAGCCATGAACGGGCTTGTTAAGGATTCTGGTCTTCATCCTACGAATGTTTGGAAGCCGTTGGCCTGCTGTAGACTGAGGAGTGACATAATCTGATTTACATTCTTAAAAGACCACTGGCTACTCAGAAAGGAATGGATTATGAAGGGATGAGAGTAAAACTGGAAGAACCATAGGAGGCTGTTGCCTTGGAGTAGGGTGGTGGCAGTAGAGTGGACACAGGTGAGATGCTTTTTGGAGACAGAATTAGCAGGATGGACTGGATGCAGAAAGTGGAGGAGTGGGAGGAGTCAAGAGTGATTCCCTGGTTTCTGGCTTAAGCAACTAGGTACGTGGAGGTGCCATGTGGTGTGTAGGTGGGGAGCCCTATAAAATCAAGAGTTCTATTTAAGACAGAGTTTGAGATGCCTGTGAGAGATCCAAGAGTTATCAAGTAAGCAATTAGATAGACATCTGGGCTCAGAAGAAAGGATCAGAGTACATATATGAAATAGAGACACCAGCATGTAGATGGTATTTAAAACTTTGGGAATGGATGAACTCACCCAGGAGAGGGCCCAGAAGCAAGATCCCAGGCTGACATATATTGAACCCTTACACACTGGGGAGTGAAGGTGCCTGAGAAAGTGTGGCCCGGCTCTAACTTTGTGTCCATTCCTTTCTACAGTGGACGGAGGCTATGGCTACCTGAAGGATCCAATGTGGTGGGCTGGATTTCTCACCAGTAAGTGGGTTCTTTGCTACTAGTAATAGTGACCTCTTGATGGCAGAGGCAGAGGGGAAAGGAGGGGTGGAAGGGGCATTTCTGTCTCTATTGTGCAACCTATGAAGCTGAGGCCCAGATTCCTGGCGGAAAACCCTGACAGTCTTTGCAGGTAGTACCTCTTACCTGTTCCTCAGATCACTTTCTCAACCCAAAGTCAGTCTTTCATCGATGAAGCATCGATCTCCAGAGAGGTTTGTACAAAGCTGGTAAATGATAAAGGCATTTTTCTCAACTTTCCTTGAAACATAGGGAGATATTACTGCCTGTTGAACTCTCTTGGACTTCGTGGCTGGGACTTCTAAACCAATTTCCCCATTCCACAGGCAATTTGTTAGCTCACTTAGAACGTGGCTGGTCTGTCACTTAAGGTTTGCCCAAATTTGCACATTCACACACTTCCCCTGCTTTCCGCCCACCCTCTCTGGCTTTCAAATCCTAATTCTTTTGGATGGAAAATTAGCCAGCTTTCCATTCATAATCCTCTAAGTCAAGTTTTAATCCCAGTCTTAGCCACAGCTCTCGTCTTCATCATCTGCTTTCAGAGGGCAGACCCAGGTCATTCGCCACCAACAGAAAAACAGAAAAGGTGCTTGCAGGAGTCTGCAAAATGAACACTCGTTGGGGGAAAGTAGGCTCTTTGGGAATGTCAGACTTTCTAACCACCTGCCTGTCAGTTTAGACTGTCCATAGTTCCTCTGGGGAAAATGACTCCATGGGCCAATTGGTACCTGAAGAATCAATAACTGTAATTGTTTCTTTGTTTGATAATTAACACTTTCTAGAATTTCCTTTAAAGGTATAGACCAAACATTGGCAGTCCCTGAGATACACTTAATGGTGCCTGGACTAGAAGCCAGGAGACTTCAAGAAGAAGAAGGTGTCTACCTACAAACACACCATGTGACCTTGGACTCTGGGCCTGGATTCCCCATCTTTAAAATGGAAGGATTTGATCAGGATAGTCTGGGCCTGATCTTCTGATCAGATTCTCCAGGGAGATAGCATGAGGATCAGGATTTTAAGGAATGCTGTCTGGGATCCTATGAATGGTTGAATACCGAATGCGCCGTCTCTGCCCAGTTCATTTGGGCTGGACATGGTGCATCGGAGCCACTTTAACCTCTTTTCTCCCTTAATTTCCTAGTGGCTGCTGGAGAAGTTGCCAACTTCGGGGCCTACGCATTCGCTCCTGCAACAGTCATCACACCTCTGGGAGCACTGAGTGTCCTCATAAGGTTATTGTCACCTCTCTTGCTGTCTCTGGCTCCTTTCTCGTTTCAACTTGTTGAGGTCTGGAACTCCCAAGTGGGGTCAACTGCCACTTACAATCAGGAACCTGGGTTGGTCCCAGCTCCCAGAAAGAGGCAGTGTGCTGTTCAGTGCTCGGGACCCTTGGATTGTTTGTTGTCAATTGCTCTAGCACCCTCGACTGACTAGGCAATGGATGGGCAGGCCAAGCCCAAACCAGTTGGAAGGGCTCCCACTGCTGCCAGGCTAAATGTCTCAGGTCAATGTTTGGGTGCTCCACTAGGAGAAGAACCCAAGTTAAAAGCATGCTCCCTAGATTACCATTCCCTGAGTTCTAACCTTAGCTCTACCACTTAGCAGTTATGTTACCATGGGCAAGTCACTTAACCACTCTGAGCTTCAATTTCCCCATCTGCTAAATGGGGATGCTAGTAATACCTACCTGAAGGCATTGCTTCAAGGACTAAAGAGGATAAAATGCACAGAAAGTGCATAGTACAGAAGTGGCACTGAAGAATAACCACGGCTAACATATATTGAGGGCTGACTATGTGCTACATGTTCTAAATGTCTTCCATGTTTTAACTCATTTAATCCTCACAGCATCCCTACTAATTAGAAAGTAGGAGACCTGAGCCTAGACAGGTTAAGCAATTTGGCCAAAGTCACCCAGGTCCCAGGAGTCTAGGCCAGGACTCCCACCCAGGCAGTCTAATTTCAGAGTCCTGGTGTTAACCACGATGCCATGTTGCCTCGCAAACATTTCATAGTTTTACAAATAACTGATACTAAATGTGTGTGCTTCCCACTGCCCCATTCCTCCCAAGCTACAAACACGGTTCCTGTGTGGGGTCCTGAAGCCCCATTTGAAGCTGGCACTGATTGTTGGCTTTACCTTGGAGCCCTGGTAAATCCCAGCCACCCACACCCAGTACTCATAATTTCCTGTTTTGTTTTACCGTCTTGATGACAAGTTTGCAACATTTGCGCAGTCAAGAAACAAATAGAACCATGACTCACATTGCACAAGTGGCTGATGCATCCGTGATACCACTGTTGCGTGGCTGATCAGTTTACAAATTCCCACCCCCAGAAAGCTGGGAGTGGTGGGGAATCCTCCAGTGTGACCTCTGCCTGTGCTGACACCACCAGACTCTCTTGAGCGGGCATTGTGGGTAAAATGTTTTTGGTAGTTTTAGAGGAGAGATGGGAGACATTCAAAGGAGCTTGGACATCAGTCCCCTCTCTCCTGATACCTTTAACCAGGACTTCTGACGCTAATTGGGCCCTAGGTCAGCCAACAGATTTTTACCCTAAATTAATGCCAGCTTTGTAAAGAAACAGAAGCATGCTCCAGTGATCATACCTGTCTTGCCCAATTTCCCTCCCTTCATCCCTCACCTCTGCTGGCTCATCTAAAGGATATGAGGGGAGTGAAAATCATATCACCAAGGAATAGCAAGGAGGTGATTTGCCAAGAAAAGAGGACTCAGGAGTCACAAGAATTCTCTTCAGTGAGGTGTAGAGGAAAAACCATAGTCTTTATAATTAGACAAAACTTGAGCTTGAATCCGGGCTCAGCTACTTAGCAGCCGTATGACTTGGCCAAGTCATTTTAACTTCTATAAGACTCGGTTTTCCCATCTAAAAAATGGAGATAGTGTATTTTAATTCTCAAAGAGTTGTGAGATGTAGGTGAGATGATAAAAGATGGAAAGTTTCTGGCTTAATATCTAGTACATAAGTGCCCAAGACACAGTGCCTATAATTGTCGTTGTGGTTGTTTATATTGGCTTATACAAATGGAATAAGCCAATATAAAATAAAGGAATAGATTTGTTCTGTATGGCTCAAGTCATGGAAATGGGACAATGAGTAGAAATTACCATATTTTTGGTGAATAATTAGAATGAACCTATAATGGATTCCTTTGCCTCGTGAAGGAGTGAGCTGCTTGTCACCAGAGGTTTACAAGCCAAGGCTGAACATTTGCAGTGTTAAAAGAACATGTGCTCCTTAGGTAGGAAGTTAGACAAGAGTGCTTTGAAGGGCTCTTCCAACATTTCTGTTTTGGGACACTCATGTATATCGATTCCTCTAGTACACACGGTAACCCTCCCATAAGTAAGTTTCTATTTCAGACGTTTTTGGGGGGTCTAGAAAAGCTTTTGTAGGAGAGTAGTGAGTCCTGATCTGTTGTTCTCCGTGAGCACTTGCTCAGCCCCCATTTTTCTTCAGGATGCTGAGACAGGCATGGCTGCCTAATCCCTTTCTCCCATTTCCACGTTCAGTGCCATCCTTTCCTCATATTTCCTGGGAGAGAGTCTGAATCTGCTGGGAAAGCTGGGCTGTGTGATCTGTGTGGCTGGCAGCACAGTGATGGTGATACACGCCCCTGAGGAAGAGAAGGTCACTACTGTCATTGAGATGGCTGCCAAGATGAAAGACACAGGTGGGCTCCAAGGCCTTGGTGCACAGGAAGGCACTGGGGGATGAACCTGGTGGGAGGTCTGACTGCGTTCTGAGCATCTCAGGTGCTGCCACCTGGAGGAGGAGGCAAGCTAACAAAAGAAAGTTGGCAGGCTTGTCCTGAGGTTGGTTTACAGGCTTCCCGGCCTGATATATATTGATGCCATTTCTTATGTGCCAGGTACTGTTCCAAATGCTTTGTATGCATTGTCTTCATCAGTTTGGGCTACTATAATAGAATACCATAGACTGGGTGGCTTATAAATAGAAATCTATTTCTCACAGTTCTGGAGACTGGAAGTCCATGATCAAGGTGCCAGTAGATTCAGTATCTGGCAAGAGCTTGCTTCCTGGTTCATAGCCATCTTCTCACTGTGTCCTCACATGGTGGAAGGGGCAAGGGAGCTCTCTGGCGTCCCTTTTTTGTGTGTGTGTGAGGAAGATTAGCCCTGAGCTAACAGCTGCTGCCAATCCTCCTCTTTTTGCTGAGGAAGATTGGCCTTGGGCTAACATCTGTGCCCATCTTCCTCCGCTTTATATGTGGGATGCCTGCAACAGCATGGCTTAATGAGTGGTGTGTAGGTCCGCGCCCAGGATTGGAACCTGTGAACCCCGGGCCGCTGAAGTGGAGCTCGTGAACTTAACCACTGTGTCACCAGGCCGGCCCCTAGGGTCCCTTTTTAAGGGCACTAATCCCTTCATGAGGGCTCCACACTCATGACCTAATCACCTCCCAAAGGCCCCACATCCTAAAACCATCGCATTAGGGATTAGGTTTCAACGTGTGAATTTGGAGGAGACACATTCAGTCTATAGCATGGATTATCTCATTCACTCCCCCTAAAAATAAAGCCCTAGAGGAAGGTCTTATTCTTAGCCCTATTTTACAAATGAGGAAGCTGAGGTCTTGGGGATTTAATTAACACCTTGCCCAAGTTATTAAAAAATTATGAAACTGGGACTGGAACCGCTGTTTGTCTGACTCTAGAGCCCACGTCCTTCATGTGACAGCCAGTTGCTGCAGGCAGGGCTCTAGGTGCTAACTGCGTCCTCTACAGCTCAGATTCTCTCTCTCCCCTCCTGAAGGGTACATCGTGTTTGCTGTGCTTCTGCTGGTGTTCTGCCTCATCCTCATCTTCGTCATTGCGCCACGTTATGGGCAAAGGAATATCCTTGTTTATATCATCATCTGCTCTGTGATCGGGGCCTTCTCTGTGTCTGCCGTCAAGGGTCTGGGCATCACCATTAAGAACTTCTTCCAGGGGATGCCAGTTGTGCGGCACCCCCTCCCCTACATCCTGTCCCTCATCCTGGCACTTTCACTCAGCACTCAGGTCAACTTCCTCAACAGGGCGCTGGACATTTTTAATACCTCCTTGGTGTTCCCCATCTACTACGTGTTCTTCACTACGATGGTGGTTACCTCCTCCGTCATCCTCTTTAAGGAGTGGTACAGCATGTCTGCCGTGGACATTGTGGGCACCCTCTCTGGCTTTATCACCATCATCCTGGGTGTGTTCATGCTTCATGCTTTCAAAGACCTGGACATCAGCCAAACCAGCTTGCCCCACATGCACAAAAACCCACCCCCACCTCCTGCCCCAGAGCCCACTGTCATTAGACTAGAAGACAAGAATGTCCTTGTGGACAATATAGAACTCGCCAGTACCCCATCGCCAGAAGAGAAGCCCAAAGTATTTATAATCCATTCCTAAAGCTTGGAATACGTGGGTGAGAGGATGAGCCCTGTGGGACAGCCCAACTTCTCAATTTCAGAGCCACTTGGTTATTTTCAGCACGACTGTCACCAATGGGCTCTCTTTGCTGAGACGTTCATTTATACCTCATCGCTGTTTCCAGGAGAAAATCTCTACCCAGTGAGCGGTGGTGGCAGAACTTCCTGGAAACACAGCCTCAGTGACCAAATACCCTACTTTACATTGGTGCCAGCAGGTCCCCTGGACCTCCCTTCTCAGTTGTTTCCTTGGTGCCGTCTCTACGTTGTTGGGAAGAAGATAGAATCTGACCCGTTGAATGTAGCACAGGCCAAGAACTTTCCTGAGATGTTGGTCGTCAGGAAATCCTTAGCGCTAGTTCTCCTCCTGGGACTGATTCACCATTCCTTAGCCCAAGGATGAAGTGCAGCTGGCTCGCAGAGGCCCAGAGAGCAGTTCGCCATGCCTCCTCATCCAGAGCTGACAGAGACACAGCTGATGCAAAATGTCTTCCTGCTTTCGCCACTTCTTCTTTGGAGACAAAAGCAAGACCTCAGCTGACCTTCTTACTGTGAAAGCCACCTGATGTCTCAGGGAAACATTTCCACCAGCCCCATTCCCCAAGCACTCCAGCCTGGAGGTCAGCATCTTTGTTTCCATCAGCTCCACCCCCTCCCCACCCCTTCCCTCTCTCTATACATCCTAAGGAGTTAGTCACTGAAACGTTCAGGCAGTTATCTGAGAGCTCAAAACAAAACGACGAAAAGATGCAACAGGAGCTTGGCTTCACAGCTGAGTTCTGTTGGCCAACCTCAGTGTTTCATTTTGCCTCCCTCTGGAAAGAGAAGAGCAGTTGCACTACTCTTAAAAGTAGCCTGGCTGTCAAGCTAGAATTTGGCAGAATGCACTTTCCTTTTCCTCAAGGAGTAAACCAAAATATGATTTGGGGGCCTGGGGAGAAGAGTGAGGAACACAGGATTTGGCAGAAAGCAGCCACAGGCTCCCTGGAAATCAGGAGCTAACTTTTGTGTTCACTCTGGTGCCCAACCAAGAACCCAGGTGGAAAGGGCTCTGGGTGATGTCCGGCTGCTGCCTTAGAGGCTTGGCCAGTAGATCAGCTTTGAACTTCGGTTACCAAGTAGGGGTGGAGGCTTGGCACGGGGTGCATTCTGGCTGTTGACCAGATTGCCACCAGGTTGCCAACTCCACTGATGAGCTGCCCACACTGGGAAGCAGCGTGTCGTGACTGATCCAACACCACCTGCTTTGGGGACTGCCTTTGGTCCCCTCACATTTGGCCAGAGGCATTCAAAAAACAAGAGCAGCTGGAGAGATAATTGCTATTCCTTCCTTTTCTGTCTTCTTTCTAGCTGCAAGAGTGTGGGAGTCGGTACAAGGACCACTGAAAGGGAAGTAAGGGAGCCAGTATATTTGTAAACAGGGAAGGCTTGATCTTCAGCCCCCAAGCTGGTGCAGAGCCTCCCCTGTCTAACGCCATACCTGTGTCCTGAATTGACATCCCATGCCCTAAGAGCAGCCAAGCCCAAGCCAAACTCTTGCTGGCCTTGGAGCTCCAAAGGCTCGGCTGACCAACAGACTGGCTTCCTGCACCTCCAGCCTCAAATCTCTGGTTTTTAATGGATGTGGATTTCTGTCTGTAACTAAAATCAATGCAACACATTGGATCTTGAGAGTGGCCATCATCTGAGGGCCCTCAGAGTGTGGTTAGCCGGGTCAAGAATAAAGACCTCCGAGTGTGTTTACTTGATACTTGCATCTTGGCCTTCCTTGGACGTGGAGCCATTAAACTGGTTCCTCTACTGTTGGGGGACCAGTCCTCGATATCTGGAGGGTTGTGGCTGCCAAGGAAGGCCCTGCAGTGCCTTCCACAGCCACGCCCTCACTAAAGTGGGAAAGGCTGTTTTGGGAAGAGTCAGTTGAAGACCCTCATCCCTTGTTAACGCCTGAGCCCTGACAAGGAGCCAAGCACAGTGCAAAGAGCTTCACGTGAAGTCTTTTAAGTCCTCACAAATCCCCAAGGTAGATATATCTTTTTCCCCATTGTGTATATGAAAAAAGGTCTCAGGGAGGTTAAGTAATCGCTCAAGGTCACACAGCCAGGAAGAGTCAAAGTTGATATCTGGCTCTGAGCCCGCAGTCTTAAGGGCAGTGTACCTCTCCAAAAGACTCCATTTGCCCTCATTTCATAGTCTAATATTCCTCTGCTTGTTTCTTCTTGTGATCTGTGCTGTCTCCCCTCTCTGGATGTAAGCCCTGTGAGCGTTGGTCTTTATTTACTGCTTATCCTGAGTGCCTCGTACATAGTTGGCACTCATAAAAACATGTATTGAATGAAGAAACAATACCTTTCCAAATAGTCCTTCTTTGCCCAAACTCTCTTGGGGGCCAGCTCCCAACCCAGAGCAGATCCTAATAGAACCCCAGCATGTCAAGCAGAGCATCTCTAAAACAGACGTAGTCGGCAGTTTCTGAGCACATAGCCTGTGCCGGGCATGGTTGGGTGCTTTCACGTGGGGCACTTCACTGGTGATCACGACACTTTTGAGGTAGCTGCTATTCCCACTCTGTACCAAGGAGAGACTCAGAGTTCTGGAATTTATCCACTCTCACACATCTAGTAAGCAGCAAAGCCGGGATTTGAACCCAGGTCTGTCCAGCCAGGCTGTCTTATGATGCGGACCCAGCTACGACCATCAACCCAGAGACTGGCTGGCAGAGTGGATACACTGGCTGGTTTAGATGGCGGTGTTAAGCAGGCAGGGGTGTTTGGGTGGGAGCTGATTTAGTGGCAGGCATTTTAGTAGTCAAAGCATTTGTCATCCTTGGGCCATCTCATAATGGTGAGAAGTTAGAAAAGAATCATCAGCTATCAAAGACCCCCATCCAGGACTTTGTGAAGATTAGATAAGATAAAGAAACAGACAATACCTAGCACGTGTTAAGTACTCAGTAAATGTCACCTCCTGATTATTATGATTCCATCTCTCTTAGAGAACCTCAAAATTGAGGTGGGAATAAAATGAGAGAATGTGGGTGGGATCCTTTTGCGGACTGGGAAGCACAAAAGGATGTGAGCTGTGTTGTCACATGGGGCTCTGGAGTCAGAAGGCACACCCAACCCAGCCCTGGCTCTGTGTCTGCTCACCCAGCCCTACAGACCTTGGGCAAGCCTCTCCCCTCTTTGAAGTACAAGATCCCCTGCAAGATGAGGAGGCCAACACAGGGTCACAGCTTTCTCCTAAACGCTACTATCTAGGATGAGAAGAAATAAATCGGAGAATCCCAGGATCCTCTAGTGACCTGAGACCTAATTAAACTAGACCAGCCTGTGTCCAGGTGCAAAGACAAAGAGCCCTCTCGACTGGTCAAGGGAAAACCCAGGGCTTTTCTAACAGTTCAAAGTCTTCCATTATGGCCTGACAGGCGGGCCTGATGGTCTTTGTGGGAACTCTTCTGAGGAATCCTCATGTGATGATCCTATCCAGCCTGAGCAGTGGGATATTAAAATAAACAAACAAAAAGAATTGCCAAATCAGGCAACATCTCAAATGACAATTTATTTTAATTAAATACAAACAAGGAAAAAAGGCACCATGGCCCGTTCAAGTATTTTGCATAGATGTACAAATATTGTAAACAATTAATAGGTGGACGAGAGAGAAGAGGATCTGTTTTCCATGAACCATCTCCCAAATAAAAAGAAAATTCACATTGCCCTGGGTCCCAGACACATACGTACACACAGTGGATGGTGTGAGAGGATGCGCAGAAGGGTGACTTTGGGAGCGCTTGGCTTGGATTCTGTGGACCCTCTCCTTAGGGAGCTTCCCTCGGGACGGGTGTGCCTTTCCAACTGGCATTCCCGTGGCTTTCTTGGGTGTCCAGCAGAGCTGTTATATACACATTGAACGCAATCACTGACTTTAGAACTGGTCCCCAATTTAAAATATGCAAGTCTTCCATACCCTCTGCCAAATAAGAACAAATCCTTTATCCAAAAGGATTATTGCAAGAGATGGGGGAAAGAGCTACTGCAGTACCGTAAGATCTGTAACGAGACATCCTAAGATCTGCAAGCTTCTCAGAGCTGGGGCAGACAGGGGCTTTTCCTTTACAGGGAGAAGTAAACAAGGCTAAAAGGAACCTACGGTGAGCAGGTAGTCACCCTTAGGGAAGGTGCCTGGACTGAAACTCCCACTGAGACAGGGACTCCATCTCCCTCGAGGTCCCTTGAGGTTTACATTTCAGAGATGGCTCCCAGGCTCGTAAGAAAAACATTTCCAGGGTTGTAAAACTGGCAGGAGGCGAAGTTAGGTTTTAAAAGGATTTACATACAGCTCCAGCTGAACAAAGGGCTGCTTAACTCACCAAGCTGTAGTTAAGCTTCTCTGTTCCCACCAGACTCTGAACGTGGACCCACCCACGCCTGAGCCAGCATACAGCCCCTCCCCAGAAAGGCTGAGCACAAAGACATTCCCTTCCCTGAATGCGGTTCCTTTTAGCCGAGTTCACTCCTTCCTATAAAAGAGGAGGTCTCTTTTCTCTGAGCTTTGAGATGCTCGGGGACCTTGCAGCAGCTCCCTGAGCATTCTCCCTATCGCAGTGGCCCCCTTGCTCTTACTGCAATAGTCCCTTTCCTGGTCTTGCAGTCATCCTTTTGAATAAAGTCCCTCCTTCCTTAAGTCTGTCTCTGTTTTTATTTGTCACCTCAAAGCAGCACATGGGCACAGGAGGGAAAAGGGGGCCTGTAATGGCCAGTCTTGCTCCTGGGCAGCCTCCTCGGCCTGCCAAAATGGCGACTTCTGGCTCCCCGAACAGAACCAGGAGTGAAACAGATAGAACCGGCTGCCAAAAGTCTCTATCGAATTTTAAAAATTCGACCATCTTCCAGTTCACAGTACAATTTTATGGGATGGAGGTGGTATTAAAATAATGGAAAACAAAAACAAAGACAGAAAAACAAGAAAGCAACAACCCGGGTCTCTTTCCGGTGTGGTTCCAGGGAGGGTGGAATTCAGGTTCAAAAGGCTCATGCAGCCACAGTGGCTGTGGCATTTTCACTTCAGAGCCTTCTACCTCCTGATGTGAGGGAGAAAAGCTGGACAAGCCACAGGAACATCTGTGAGGCAGGGGTTGGGTTTAAGGGTGTTTTTTTTTTTTTATGGGGGCATTTTCACCTCTACTTTTCTAGGACCCAGCCTTGAGGCCTGGGGCGTCTGGATAGCATGCTTAGATGGAAGGCTGTCCCCTGACTTAATCAGGAAGGAAAGAAGGTGAAGATCGGCTATGGGGAGCAACCGGGGCCATGTCAGGGAGATAGGGACACAAATATCATGACTACCTGAGGGAAGAGAACCTCATTTTCCTGAGATCTTTCTAAATGCACCCCATGTGTGTACCCAGGTGCACATCCCAAATCTCCCACTTGCCTACAAACCCCAGAACATCTATTGAGCACCTATTGTGTGCAGAGAACTGTAAGGGTGTCCTGGGAGGTGGTTAGGGAGTCAAGCCTCTTCCTTGCACTGAGGTTTCAAGAGCAAACAACTGCTCATGCAGGATGGGGGGCCCAGGCGCCCAGCACCCTTCTGGGGGTGGGAGAGAGTCCCAAAGAACATCTCTGGTGACTCAGTGAAAAGCGTCCTATCTAGCAGAGCACCACACAGCCTCCTTCCCTACTCCGGAGAACGGGACCCATGGGATGGCGTTCCCCAGCTGCTCCAAGTTCTCCTTCAGTGAGGGTCAGACGAGGGCCGTGGCCAGAGGAGAGGACTCCAGGAAGCAGATGATAAAAAGCCTGGTTGGCCCCCAACTCAGACTGTTCCTTCAGGGCTGTGGATTGCTGCTTCTCCAGAGATCTCTAGAGACAGGTCTGTTCTCTGCTCAGAGGGCAACGGTCCTGCCTCAAGTCACTGACCAGACCTAGGGACAGGCTGGGGCATCTGCTCCCTTCACTGCGCCTGCGGCCGTCCCTGGGGACCTTACTCAGACTAGGTCAGGGAGGAGGGGAGAAGACTTTCACCCTGCTGAGGTCACAAAACACAATGGAAAATAAAGCCACGGCCCCCACAGTCATGGCCCGAGTCTACTCTGGTCAACACTCTTGAGAACCACAGTAGGAAATCTAGTGGCCAACCTTTGAGGCAGGACCCTGATGAGTGGATCACAAGCACCAGGTCCAGGAAGTCAGGAGTGCTGAGGGTCCACTCTCAGAGCCTCACACATTAGGTGGGTCCACGTGGGGAAGGAGAAATCGAAAGCACAGGGTGCTTGGAAAGTGCAGAAGAGAAAAGAGAGGCAACCAAGAATGATGGGAGTGGAGTGGCACCTTTGGCATTACGGCTCAGAGGAGGCCCAAGCCTGGTGCTCCCCCTGCTGTCTACACTGCCTACAAATAGTACCTGTCTGAGTCAGAGTGACCCGTGTGAATAAGGGGATGCAGGGGTTTGGGGGGATGGGAAAGGGACTTGATTTGTTCACATGTAGCCACAGAGCCAGGAGCTGTCACCTCACCCAAGCCCTAGGCAGGGCCACAGCGGTGGCTAGTTTGACCCCTTTCAATCTCAGAGCTAAAAGGGATGGGTAAGTGCCCAGGTCCCAGGTCTAGCCTGGGACCTTCAAGGATGACAGAAGCAAGGGAAAGCTCTCATGCGTACCCTCTGCCGTAGGACGTGGATGGATGGCTTCTCCAGGCTAAGTCCTGGCCTGAAAGGCTAAAAGGGACTTTTCCCAGCTGGGCTCGCCAGCTCAGACAGCCTGGACCATCTTCATTGGCACCTCTGAGGTGAGGGGCCAGTTGAAGGGAGGTTGGAGGAGAAGCTGTCCTTCATGCTCCTCCGTGCTTTCCCCTCCCTACCTGGGGCTCATCTATTGCACAAAACAACACTCAGATGCCTACAGATAGCAGTCCCCGTGGGCCTCCGAGGAGGCTGAGGGGGCACTGAGTCAAGAAGGAGATTTTTGGAGATGCAGTGGTTCCGGGAGGAGGGGAGGAGGAGCTCGGAGGTGGCCAGACATGCTTCTTCTAGATTCCGTGGCCACAGATCTTCTGTGGTGTTCAGCGTCCTCAAGGAAAAGGAGAAGCCCCTTCAGATGGGTCTAGATTTTCGAGCTAGTCATCCTCCCAGACCTCTGTGATCTGTATTCAGGAAACTATAGAAAGAGAAGGGAGAGAGAGAGACATCAGCTAAATGTTGATCAGTGGGCTTAATGGGGAGCTGTCCTCTTGCTTCTGACAGGTTGGAAGGACAGACCCTCAGCTGAGAACGGTTTCCCGTAGAAGCCTGTCAACGCGTCTGCTTGTGCCGATCGTCATCCTACAGTGAGAGGCACGGGGGTGCCCCTACCCTGAGCTGATGAGCCACCCCACCCCCGCAAAGCTGCAGCTTAGTCCACAGATTTGCCAGGGCCTTGTGGGAACATAGAGCAGTCAGCCGAGCTCCCTCCCCTCCTCCCTCTGTCCCAACTCCCAGGACTGGCAGTCTGAGAATATGTCAGCCCCACAGAAGAGGTAATAAGAGGGGCCATTTGTGCGCAGCCTACCATAGGCCAGCAGTTTATATAAAATTAATTGCCTTGACCTTCACCGCAACCTGATGGGGCTGGCTATTGCTGCTTCTTACTGCCTCTTTATAGATAAGGAAACTGGCACTCAAGCAAGTGACTTGCTCAGGGCCACTCACTCAGGTGAAGGTCCAGGTTTGAAGCTACCATAGCTCAGGCTCCTAAGCATCACCTTTCACATGAAACCGAAAAAGCCTATTACCAATTTAAGACAGTCAGCCAGGAACCAAGAAACGCTAAGCTTTTGTCCTTGGCTTTTATTCTGGAAGTTCAGCCCTACCTACAATGAGAAACCTGAATTGGTTTGTTTTCTCAACCACGTTCTTGCCCCCTGGAGCCCTCCGGCCCCAGCTTTTACCCCGAGAGCTTCCACAGACTCACCTTTGGAGCAAGTGCTACCAGAGGCTGGGACTGCCGAGGGTCAGCGGCGGTGGGCCGCAGTACGGAGGTGCCGCCTGGCCTGGGGAGGCTCTTGCGGCCTGGCACTGGGTTAGCTGGGAGCGCCTTCTGGGGCGGCCGAGGCCTGGCGAAATCCTGGGGAGAAAGCCACAAGCCTCACTCAAAGGCCAGAGGGGCCTGTTCCAAAGAAAACGTTCCCAATATATTACAGGTCAGAATCAGATGAGAAAAGGGATTTACTACAGGGTCCCACTTAAAAAGAAATTGTGTGCGTATATGCTTATGTGTTTACATGCTCAAGAAAAAGCCTTTTTTTGGAGAGCAAGTTGGCAGCGTCTATCAAAATTAGAAATGAACATTCTCCGATCTAACAATTCCACTTCCCATTACCCATGTTAGAGAACTATTTGCACAGGGACACAAAAATGAAATTGCAAGGATGTTCCTTGCAGCACTGTTTGAGACAGCAAAAGAAACTATAAATAACCAAAATTTCCATCAACAGACAAATTATTAAAATTATACAGTGAAATATGATGCAGCATTTAAAAAAGAATGAAGTAGGTTGATATGTGCTGATATGGAAAGATGAGCAAGTGTCGTTGCAAGCTGAAGTACAAATTGTAGAGGATTGTTTAGGTAAAATAAGTCACCATGCCCCCCATCCCCCCGATGTAAATGTAAATGTACAGAAGGAAGTTGGGAAGGATACAGACCAAACTGATAACAGAGGTTAGGGATGGGGCATGGTTGAGGGGGGGGCTACCTAGGTGAACATTCAAATTTTTTAACAAGAGCATATATGTGTATTACCTGCGCAAATAAAATTAAAAAAAGAAGAAAACGCACTTTTTCACATTGGTTGTCTGTGAGTAGCACCATTAATAGGGATTCTTTCCTTTGGGCCTTTCTATTCCCTTCATGTCTTGTAATCTTCTCAGTAAGACCTTCCCTGACCACCTTATTTAAAATTACAACACTCCCCGACCCTGGCACTCAGCATTCCCAGACCCCTGTATCCTAATCTACTTCTTTCCTTATAAATCACTTATCCCCTTCTCCTATATTATACAATTCACTTATTTCTTATTTTCTGCCTCTCTATATTGCACTAGACCAGAAGCAGGGGCTGGGGTCCTTGTCTGTTTGGTTCACTGATACAACCCAAGCTTCCAGAACAGTGCCTAGTATACAGTAGCACTTAACACACATTAGTTGAATAAATAAATTCCTGTGCTGGTCAAAATTTTTAAGACAACTATGTATTTCTTCTGTGATCAAAAAAAATATTTAAGGAGCAAAGAATGGACTGTGCCACCACTCACAGATCCCCAAGCTGCTGGGCTGTAACAGAAGCCAGTCCTATGGGGGGAGCTCTGCCTGTTGTCCTTGATTGTTCCCCTTTTTGAGGGGGTCACTAACAAGCACAAAAATGACCAAAAGGCAAGCATGCAGAGAGGGCAGGAGCAAATCAAAGAACTGGGATTTTCTGCAAGAAGCTTTTCAGCCTTCAGAAAACTGAGAGCAGAAACTAAAGTTCAGAAAACAGAAGAGCAGTAGATTCTTGTGACCAAAAGCCACGCTCTCCAGCTCCATCCCTTCCCCAAAGGACAACACAATCCCCCACCCTTCCAGCCCAGACAACTACCAAATGGCCAAACTGCGGTGGTTGCTGGAGGCCGGGACAGAGACCTTCTGGGGGAAGCAACAGCTGGGTGCAGATGTCAGGTTGCGTTTGGGAAGTGGCTGTGCTCCCTCAGCTGCTTGCTGTGCAAAATGAGCTACTGGAGGGGGCGGGTATCCGGACAAGAGCCTTATCAGCATGGCAACACTGGGCCTCCCAGAGCAGCGTCCTGCCACAGGCCACACCTGCTATGACCCAGCTCCATTCTACCAGGGGCCTCACCCAGCACTGTTTTCCAGAGGGAGAAACAGCCCCTGAACCCCTCTGGCCCACTGTTCCCTTCCTCAGGCGACGGCACCTTCATCAATCAGACTGCACAAGCCAGATCCTGGGGGATGGCGGCGGGGGGTGGGGGGGGTCATCCCCTGCCAATCCCCATCCACAACCGTTCCCAAAGTCCTGTCTATTTTCTCTTCTACACATCTCTCATCGGCTTCGCCCCATCACCCCTGCCACCCTCTGCTCCAAGCTACCCTCGGCTCTCCTCTGGACACCGTGTAAACCTTCCAACTAGTATGTCCATGCACCCAGTCTCATCCTCCTCCGATCAGTAATTCACACTGCTGCTAGTATGAGCCTTTCATTTTTTAAAACTATTTGTGTGTGTGTGTGAGGAAGATTAGCCCTGAGCTAACATCTGCTGCCAATCCCCCTCTTTTTGTGAGGAAGACCGGCCCTGGGCTAACATCCGTGCCCATCTTCCTCTACTTTATGTGGGAAGCCTGCCACAGCATGGCTTGATGAGTGGTATGTAGGTTCGCACCCAGCATCTGAACCTGTGAATCCCAGGCCGCCGCAGCAGAGCGCACGAACTCAACCACTATGCCACCAGGCCAGCCCCTAAAACTACTTTTTAATTGAAATGTAATATACATATAAAAACATGACTCATAAACATACAACTAGATGAATTATCCCTGAGTAAACACATCTATATAATCCCCACCCAGGTCAAAAAATAGAAAACTCAGCCCCAGAAACATCTATGGACCCCTCCCAGGCACTGTGCCCTCCCTACTGCCTAAAAGGAAGCCCAAAGCATGACTCTTGTAAACGGCAAACCTGATCACGTTACCCATGCCCCACCACTATCCCCTTCCCTTGGAACGAGACCGAATCCCTGACCAAGGCCTATGGCACGGCCTGGCCCCTGGGCTCTCCAGCCTCATCTTCTAGCTCCTTGGGCCCCAGGCACATGGGATCTGAAGTTCCTTCCACCTCTAGGGCTCTCTCCCATCACAAAACCTCCCTACCAGCAGGTCCCTGTACCAAGAAAACTCTTTCCTCTCCCAGCCCTCACAGACTGCTAACTCCTGCTTGTTCCTCATGTCTAGCTCAAATGTCACCTCCTCAGGGAAGCCTTCCTGAATTTCCCAGACTAGGTCAAGTCCCCCTGTAATTCTCTTTCTGAGCACTCTGAGCCTCTCCTTTGTAGCAGTGATCACAATTGTAACCACATGTATCTGAGTCTCTTCCCAGCAGAACGTGAGCCCCGTGAGGCAGAGATGGCCTCTGCTTTGCTTAGTGCTGCCTGGTACAGAGTAGAAGCTCGTACACATTTATAGAGGGAACAGAAGAGGTTACAGAGCTTCCCCCACCACCTCTCCAGGTGGTCCATGGCACCCAGCTAGGAGGTGGTGGAGCTGAGATCTGGAGAGTGTGAAGGTCACCAGGGCAAGGTGGGAGTCTCACTCAGCTTGGGACCCCAAGGCCTAAGTCAGGACCGGGTGTGCATGTAGTGAAGGGTTTGGAGTCAGACCTGGGTTCAAGTCCTGGCTCCTCACTTACAAACTGCGACCTTGGGCTAGTCCCTTCAACCCTGTGAGACTCAGCTACCCTGGCGGGAAAATGAGGGAAGCAGTAACTCACTTCTTGGACTGGTTCTGAGGAAGAAGGCGGCTGCCCAGCTCTAATCCCTGCAGCCTGTCCTCAGAGCAGCTGCCTCCCACTGCCCGCCCCTGGAGAAACCCGTCTGGGCCCCGGGGCCAGGAGAAACTTGGCTTGGGATCCGTGTTTGGGGTACCTGGTTAGGTGGCCCTCTGCGCTCTGGACTCCTGCCAGCAGCCACTGGGGACAGCGGAAGTCTGGGCGGGACACGGACCCTCCACTTTCTCCGCATAGCTGGACTCCACTGCCCCGGTGCCCCAGGCCTACTGCTTGGCTCCCTGGAGCGAGACTGACCCCATCTTTTTTGAACAAGCCTCCAATGTGGGTTTGTCAGGAATAATGGTCTAAACAGACCACTCCCTTCCTCCCTCCCTCCCTCCCCCTGCACCTCTGCTCTCCCCTCACACCCTTGCCTCTACACGGCTGCTTTCTCCCCTCTTACTCCCTTTCTCTCCTTTCCCTCCATTATGGGCTGACCTGTCCCCCCTACCGTTCATATGTTGCAGCTCTAATTCCCAGTAGCTCAGAATGTGACTGTATTTGGAGATAGAGACTTTAAAGAGCTGATTAAGTTAAAATGAGGCCATTAGAGTGGACTCTAATCCAATCATTGGTGTCCTTATAAGAAGAGGAACTTTGGACACACAGAGAGGTTGTGGCACATACGCACCAAGAAAGGACCATAGGAGGACACAGGAGAAGGCTCCACAAGCCAAGGAGGGAGGCCACAGAAGGAACCAAACCTACTGACACCTTCATCTTGGAGTTCTAGCCTCCAGAACTGTGAGAAAATACGTGTCTGTTGTTTAAGCCACCAAGTCTGTGGTACAGATGGTCCCCGACATATGATGGTTCGACTTAGGATTTTTCGACTTCACGATGGTGGGAAAGCAATACGCATTCAGTAGAAACCATACTTCAGACTTTGAATTTTGATCTTTTCCCAGGCTAGTGCTATGTGGCATGAGACTCCCTCGTCATGCTAGGCAGCGGCAGCGAGCGCAGCTCCCAGTCAGCTCTGCAATCACGAGGGTGAACACCCGATACACTGACATCCATTCTGTCCCCAGACAACTATTCTGGTTTTCACTTGCAGTACAGTATTCAAGAAATTACATGAGATAGTCAACACTTTATTATAAAATAGGCTTTGTGTTAGATGACTGCCCAACTGTAGGCTAATGTAAGGATAGGCTAAGCTATGATGTTGGGTAGGTTAGGTATATTCAATGCACTTTCAACTTATAATATTTTCAATTTATGATGGGTTTATCAGGACATAACCCCATCATAAGTCAAGATCTCTACTTTGTTATGGCCACCTGAGCAGACTAAAGCACTCTCCATCTCCTTTTCTCTTCTCTCTACTCCTCTTGCTCTTTTCCCCTTCTCCCTCCCTCTCCTTGCTCCCTGTCAACCTTTCCTCTCCCTTTCTGCATGGATTTTTCTATCTTGCTCTTGCCCCAGCCGAGAAAAATGGGAGAGTGGCAGCTTCACATCATCAGAAAATCAAACCTGATGCTCTCAGTTCTGCCAAACTGGGACACTGCTCCAATGTCCCAGGGACCTTTCAGACCTGGTGCCAACCCCACAGTCCTTAGGGTCAGCCTGGGCCCCAGTGGAGCCCTCTGGACTGTGCCCAAGAAAAGCAGTCACAGCAGGAACATGAGCAAGTCCCCTGTCCCCCTTGAGGGGTCATGCCCAAAACGCACAGGCCAGCTCCAGAAGGCACCACGCCCGACCACCACACTGGACCCGGTCACCACCCTGGAAACATCTGTGTCTGTGGTGTGGGAACTTCTGCCAGAAGGTACAGTTGGAGCTGTCAAAGCACAGACATAGCAGGTGAACAGGCTGCTGAGCAGGGTGGCTCTGCTTCCACTGGACACCAGTGGTGGGGGTGCACAGCCAGACCCCCCTCACACCTCCCAGAGGTCCCTGCCCCTCGAATGAGCAAGGCCTGCTGGTACATCCCTCAGTAAGACTTCCTGACTAGTGGAAGACACTGAGGGGTACAATCTTGTGGGATAAGTACTGTGATGAGAGAAGTACAGGGGCACCAAACTCAGGCTTAGGGGTCAGGGAAGATTCTTGGGGGAAGTGGCATCTAAGAGGAGATCTAAGGATGCATATGAGGTGGCCGTGCAAAGAGAAGAGTGTATCAGACGGAAGAAACAACATTTGCAAGGACTCAGAAAAGAAAAAGAGCATGAGGAAATAAAAGTAGTTAATTTGGGGTGGAAGGTGGGGAAGGGCTTGTGCTAAAGTAAGTCAACCAGGGAGGAAATCCTCTGTCATTTAGGGGCTCCCCACGCTTATCGCCCTCACCCTCTGTGTGCCCTCAGTATTTACCAGAATGCAGGAAAAGCTGTCAGTTTATGATTCAGCAAGTTCCATCTTCCCAGCCTCTGTCATTCTCCATTGCCAGTGGCCTTAAAAACAATGCCCCCGGCCTAGGGTTTCTGAGAGTCCACTTACCTGGGAGAGGATGCAATTTGGTGCAGGGGGCACTGGCCGGCTTGGAGGAGGCCTCCTGGATGACTCCTTCCTCTCTACTTGGGACCCAGCCCCTGGGGAGTTCCTAGCAGCCCTGCTGAGGTGCGCTGGCAATGGTGCAGGTAGGGACCCACCATGCAGATAGTCCGGAGGGGGCCGGGGAGGAGGCTGGGAGGGCTTCCGTGGGGTTTCAGGGGTGTTGGTCACCTGTATGCATAAGACCAGGAACGACTGAGACACAGGAACCCTCAATGCACTTAAAAACTCAGGCGTCCCTTGTTTGTTCCACTGAGATGACCAGAGACCAAGAGGAGGACAAGTTGGCCTGCTAAATCCCTAGGATCCCAGAGGTCAGATGCAATCTTCAAAATCATTAGGGGTTGTCAGAACCAACTGAATGTCTCTCAAGCCAAGAAAGTGGCTTTTATTACCAATCCCACGGGCCACAGAGGCTCTTAGGAAAATCCAGAAGGGTCCAGAGGGATAAAGGAAAAGCAGCAAAATTCAATGGTACAAACCCTTACCTTTCGCTTGCCCTGGGGCGTCTGTAACTTGAATGTTGGGTTGGCATGGCCAGTTCCACTGTTCTGAGACACCCTGAAGGGACAACTAGGAACAAGGAATAGGGGAGAAGGAGGAAGGGCAGATGTTCATGGAGGGTCAGTGTCTGAGTTCCCTCTGACCCAGGCACAGCCAAGCAAGCAGCTAAATCCTCCCCAAGTCTGCAGTGGAGGAAGCAGGATGGGTCCTCCCGAACCCCAGCTCCCCAGGTACAGAGACATTGTGTGGCCAGTGGAGAACTCTCAAGGAAATAGAGTTGGCTTTTACAAAGCAGAGTTTTCCTCAGCACCTTCACTTCGCCCTTTTAAGCACTTTCTCCCCAAAGGAGACATAAGGATGTCACCGGCCATCAAACAATCCCCCTTAGGCATAGATCCAGAAAGACCTGAGATTTTAAAATCCCCTCCAGAACATGTGTAATTTAATAGGTGACTCAGAGACGACACATCTTCAATATCCAAAGAAATAAATTGCTTAAAACAAAGCTAGTCTTTGTCTTGAGTTGATGTCCAGCCACCTGTGATTGACTTGGGCTACTCAGTCCTTCTCTGTTCCCTCAGTTTCCTGCCCTTTAAAACAGAGAGCAAATAAACTACATAAAGGGTGGCAAATTGATTTCATTTCACATTCCAACTTGAATTGGTTGGGAGCATTCTGCTGAGAAGGATTCTGAAGTGATGACCAGGCTCAGTAGAGCGTACTTATAACAAAATCATCTAGTAATGTCTGCCATGGTCATGGAGCATGGCAGAAGGAAGAGGGCAGGGTGTATCTTGCATTTGCCGTCCTTGAATTAGATCCACCACCATCAACTTTTTTACCAGGTATCGCTTACAAGAGCTTTATGATCCGTAAGTGGACCCCAAGTTCTTCATGGTCTCCCGGCATACCTGAACTGTTGCCTCAACTTGGAAGGAAGGGCTGAAGGCTTGAGTTGGCCCAGTTTGTTGTTCTGTCTGCAGCAGTAGTACATCAGCATAAGGACTGCCAGCACAAACATGGCTGTGAACACTCCGGCTACCACAGCACCAACACCTTCCAGAAACAGAACCCAAGTGAGAGATTTAGAAGCTGTTTGGGCTGTGGATTTCAAACAATGCATTCCTAATTCCTAATTGATTTGCATTTAATTTGTATTACTTATTTGAAATTAAAAATTTTAATAAAAAACACATATTATGTACCACTGGGAAATCACTAATACTATAAATAGCCAGGTCAACTTGCTCTCAGCAGACCTCATAATAAAGTTTCTCCAGCCACTTCTGTTTAATTGAAGAGAGTCCCTTTTTGAGGCAAGGTGTTCCAGCTCTATTATTATTTACCACTAGTTTTCAGCCTAAATCATGGTTTTCCTAGTCACAAAGCAACTGATAGAAAACACTGAAGGTCTTAGACTGATCCAAGACTGGAACTCTCACACTTAATCCACAATTTCACATTTGATTTTATCAAAGCTGCCCCGATGTCTTCACAGATTATAAATCTAACATACAAAATGTATATACCAGTGACACACTTTTATATAGTGGGGTTTCTTCCTTGAAAGATTTTGTTTTAAAAAAAAAAGTACTTTGCAACTATTTTTTTTAAAAAGCTTGGAAACCAAAAGGCTAGAATCCCTGAGATTTCCACTAAAAAACTGTAAAATTTTTTGAGTGTCTGGTTCCCCATTTTAACCTTTGTCCATCCAAGGGAATCTGAACCACTATAATGTGCCCCAGGTTCATGATTATTTTCAAGTGGCCGAGAAGGACTAATCACCACCCCACCCCCCAAAAAAGGATGGGATTATTCAATAACCTATAGTCTCTCTCAATCTTTCTCTCTCTAAGCGGGTTCACCCTCCTCAGTAGAAAGGACAGAGGAAAAGCAGCTGAGCTGAGCCCCCACACCAGGCTGCTAGCTTCAGCCGCTCCTCCCGCTCGGCTCCTCTTTTTCCTGTTCCCTCATCTAGAAAATCAGGAGCATGAAGCTGACTCATTATCTCTCTCCAACATGTCACCTGCCCCCACAGTGCGCAAACCTCCTCAGAAAGGTCGGCAGAGGCCCCGAACAGGCCGAGCACTCACTCTCAGGGGCCATGGGCCCGCTGTCGATGCTGCCTCCCAGGCCTGGCGTGTTGCAGAAGGGCGGGGCCCAGCCCTGGAAGCAGTGGCAGTTCTGGTTATTGTTGCAGACCTGGAGCAAGGGAAGGGCAGAGGTGTCAGCACCCTGGAGAGCTCTGGCCTCCCACAGGGCCTCTCCCCGTGGACACCAGCAAGGAGGCCCAGCATCCAGGCACACGTACCCCGTGGCCATTGCACTTCTTGCTGCAGCCTTCCGTTTCAAAGAAGGAGGTGTTCCTGCACTGCCCCTCGAAGCAAATCTGGAGGAGGAAGCCGAACCGTCAGTACAGTGGAAGGAACACTATTTGGCAATCAGGAGACTGGAGTTTTGCACTTAGAACATATGGGACTCAAAAAGGCAGCCTGCTTCTGGTTATTTGTTATAGTGACAACTTAAAAAGCTACAGGACAGTAGTTAACTAAATTTTGCTATTACTTTTGTGATTAGGGAGAAAACAACAAACATTATATTGTTAAAACATTATATTTAATAATATAATAAATGTGTTATTACATTCTATATTACTACTGTTGGTTATATGTTAATTATTTAATTGTATATTAATATGCACTAATTTTAATATTATACTTAAAAATGATGATGGTGACAGCAGTCTACTCTGTGCCAGGTACTATACCAAGTACTTCGTATGTTTTTTTATAATTTCATTCTCATAGTTAACTCTGAGATAGGTACCATTATTTTCCCTAGGGTTTCCTGATTCCTAGAAGAGTCCATTTCTTAATTCATATGATAATTAATGATGAGGACGAAAGTGATAATAGCTAGCCCATCTAAATGGTTTACAGGGATTATCTCATTTAATCCTTCTAACAATTCTACGGGGTGGGTGTTTGCTGTTACTAACACCCTTTATAAAGGAAACCATTGAGGTGCAGAGAGGTTGGGGAAGCTGGGATGCGAGCCCAGGCATCCTCCCTCCAGAGCTCACACTTCCCAGTCACTGCCCTTGGCAGCCCAGCCCCTGAGGCTGGAGGAAGAGACTCACGTGGTTGTAGCCACACTTGGTCCCAGTCATCACAAGGCCTGGGTCCAGCATGTCACCTTCCTCCTCAGGACCTCGGTAGACGTGGGTGCCCCGGCATCGGATCTGCCTCCCATTCATGGTGATGGTGGTTTCAATGGGCACTGCGTTGGACTCCAGGGGTCGGGCCTCGTTACTCTGACACTGGATCTTCCCACACTTGGCATCCCTGGGCCCAAGAGAGAGAGCAGGAAGGAGGTGGAATCAGAAGCTGGGGCACAGAAGAGCTTCAGTCTCTCTTGACCAGGACAGCAGGCGTGGATGGAGGAGGGGCAAAGGGGCAATGAGTGTTGTCTAGAGACCCACCAGGACAGACCTCACATGGGCTTAGATCAAGGGAAGAAAACAAGATCTTTGTCCCAAGCATGTCTGCTTGGGAAGTCCTCTTTAGTGCGAGGACAATGACCGGAATTGAGCAACCTTTCCCCTTCTGATCCTTGCACCATTGTGCACCCAGGTGTTCCAGCCAGAAGCCTGGTGTCACCCCTAACTCCCCATTCTCCTTCACTCCTGGGTTCAAGCAGTTTTCAAGCCCTGTCAGTCCTCCCTCTGACATATGTACCCTAATTCCCCCCACCATCCTCTCTCATCTGGATGCCAGCAAACTGACCTCCCTGCCTCCAGTCTTGCCCCATTAGAATCTAATTTCCAAACTGCCCACAAGCCAAAGTCCAAACTCCCCTAGCCATGCATTCAAGACTTTTCATGATCTGGTCCCTGCTTAACTATCCAGGCTCACTTTTCAGCAGCTCCTTCTGCATTGCTCCCCAACACTACACTTTATATCAAATTGTTATCAGTTCTTCTGACCACCAGTTTTTCTCTACTGATCTTTCTGCCTGGGACACTCTCCTATGTACCAGCACCATTCCCCACCCTGTTCAACTAGATAATTTCTCCAGATCTCAGCTTAGGCATGACTTCCTTTGGGAAACCGGCTCAACTCACTAAGATGGAGTTGGGTAGCTCTCTCCACATCTCCATTATCACACTGCACTGTTAATTAAAAGTTCCATGTACTCAGCATAGTATCTGGCATGTGGTAAACACTCAATAGATAGTGGGTGGGTGGTGGGTGGGTGGGTAGATGGATGATGGATGGATGGGTGGATGGTTGGTTGAAATGAATGAATAAATGAATGAGTGGATGAGTTAATCAGTGATGAGCTATTCAGATGAAGGTATAATTAGCATCCTGCGGAAATGACCCAAGAGGGCTGATTCCTTGCCCTACTGTGAGAAGGTCCCAAAAGGAAGTCTCACCAGCTTTCTAGGAAGCATTGCCATACACACCCTCCCTCTGACTTCCTTAGGGCTGAATGGGGCATTGTCCAACAACGGGCATGGAATAGAGGACTGACTCCAACCAATTTATTGAAAGGCACAGCTCTGAGACCAGCCAAGCTGCTGGACTGGACAGGAGTGAGGACAGAGCAGGAATTGCTCTGTCACCCCTCATCTCATGAGGTCTGTGCTATGGTCATCACCTCATGTTGCACTTCTTGTGTTCCCCATTCATGTCCTTTCCACAGTTTCCAAAGGTGTCCCCTGCCACATTCACCTTCTCGAAGCAGAGGTCAGGAGCAGGCCGGGCTCCTGGGTGGGCAAGAAACATTTATCAGTACACTAGCCAACTTTTAAAGTTAGAAGCCCCTAAAGAGCAAAGCTAGCCCCAGGTAAAATGACGAGGTTAAAAAAGATTTGGGGGGGGCCGCCCGGTGGCGCAGCGGTTTAGTCCGCGCTTGGCAGCCTGGGGTTTGAGGGTTTGGATTCCGGGCGCCCGCCGACGCACTGCCTGTCAGCCATGCCGTGGCGGCGTCCCATATAAAGTGGAGGAAGATGGGCAGGGATGTTAGCCCAGGGCCAGTCTTCCTCAGCAAAAAGGGGAGGATTGGCGACGGATGTTAGCTCAGGGCTGGTCTTCCCCACAAAAAAAAAAAAAAAAAAGATTTGGGGGAGGGAATATTCAGCCTTTTCTTCCTGTGCCCCTACCAGGTTATTCTACCCCCACCTTCTCAGGACCTACTCATAGAAAAAGGTTTTATATCAGTTCTTTATACCTTATTGAGGTTTTATATCAATGAGAGGTTTGTGTGCTAAGTTGTCTCTCTAATGAAGAAACCCTTCCCATTTCAGGATTTTTAAAAACAGACAATCTATGTACAAAATTTTAAACAAATAAAATACATCTTGGGAATTTTTCCAACTAGCCATTCCAGTTCCTACTTCCCTTCTCCCTTCTAGAGAGACTATATACCTTCTAGCTACAATTCTTATGTATCTTCTAGAGATAATCTAATAAAGAATGGTAGCACATTCTATTCAATGTTCTGCATCTTGCATTTTTCACTTAATTTATTGTGAGAGATGATTTCATTCAGTACATACAGAGCTGCCTCCTTTTATTCAGCTGCACTGTGTTCCACTGTATGAATGTAACAGAATTCATTTAAGCGGTCCCTACCGAAGGATATATAGGTTGTTATTGCTGTAACTAAAAATGCTACAATGAATATCCTTGTAAATCTATCTTCACATTGTTGTGCAACTACAGTGTAAGGTACATTCCTAAATAGTAGAATGGATGGGTCCAATTTAAGTGCATTTAAAATTTCGCTATCTCCAAATTGCTTTCCACAGGGGTCGTACCTATCTGTTCCCCACACTTTCCAAACCACTATGTTATTATTGTTCTTATTGTTGCAATTATAGTAGTAGTAGTATTATATTATTATATTAACTCTTCAGTCTTTGCCAATCTGATATATGAAAAACCTCATCTCATAGTAGTTATAATTTGCTTTCACTTAATATGAGTGAGGATAAACATCTTTTCATAACTTAAGGGCCATTCGCATTTCCTTTTCTGGCTCCATCCTCTGCCCATTTTTCTTTTGGATTACTCTTATCCATTTATGTCCTCTGAGAACTTAAAGCATCAAGGAACTGGGAAGAACGCTGTCCACTGCCTATCCCTGAAAGTCTACCCTGAGTCAAGGGTAGTGTCTGGAGATGCTGTTCTGAAGCCAAGATTCTAAGCTACCCCAAGTGCCTGAAAGGGGAGGCTGGCTGGCTCGGCAGTGGTGGGGCGGGAGGAGAGCACTTACCAGGACCCCATAGCTGCTGGCACTGCTCCTGGTAGGTGAGGCACATGCCGTTGTAGCAGTAGGCCTGGCCGCCCTCACAGGGGGTGCCATCCATCTGGTAGAAGTTGGTGGGGCAATGGGGGGACTCGCCCGTGCAGAACTCTGGGAGGTCGCACTGCCGCGCCTGCTCACGGCACAGGGTGCCGGGGGCCAGCAACTGAGCCAAGGAACGAGAGGAAAAAACAGTCAATCTCCCACCTGCCCTCAATCCTATCAGCAAAGGGCTCATGAGCATCACTCTTGTGGAAGAGAATTTCCCATTACCATTATCTCAGGGCATGACCTCATTAGCTCAAACCATCATCAACCTCCTGATACGAATAGTGACAGAGTTTTCAACATGTTTTCACAAATGCTAACTCACTTCCTCTTCATAGCAGTCTTAAAAAGTAGGTAAGAAATAATATTTATGCAACAATTTACAGTTTACTAAGTGCTTTAATAATAACAGCTACTTTTATGAGCTCCCACTTAAGAGCCCAGCACAAATATTACTCATTTAGTTTCATGATGGTCCTATGTAATGTAATTATCCCTGTTTTATAGCTGATGAAACCTGAGACTCAAAGAGGTTAAGCAACGTATCCCAAGTCTCATGGTTAGTAAGTGGCAGAAGAGCCAGGCCCACTAATGAATACACACAGATACAGACACACACACACAGAGACATAGATAAACTCACATATGTAAACACATAGACCCATTCACACATATACATCTACAAATATAAATACACGTTTGCCCCTAAATATCTACATATTTACCCACATGTGTGTGCGCGCACACACACACACACTAAATTAGCATTCACACACATCTTTGAACTTACAAAGCACTTTAGCAATAACACATCTCCATTATTGAGCCAAGCACTGGGCTAAGGATGTTACATATACTTGTCTCATGCAATCCTCACAATATCCATGAGACAGACACTGCTATTTGCCTCATTCTGCATATGAAATAACCTAATCAATAGCACCCCTTGGGCAAATGGTAGACTGAGTTTCCACTCGAGTCTTCCAGCAGCCCTGGGTGGTCAGTGTTATTAGTATTCTTCCCATTTTACAGTTAAAGAACCTAGGTTGTGATGTTTAATAGGCTGCCCCAAATCCCACAGCCCAGGCTTGAACTGAAGGCCTCAGACTCCAAGCCTTCTTTCCCCACACACTTGTCTCCAGGGAATCCTTTCAGACTGAAATCCTGGGATAGAACGAGACCACTGCTCTGCTCTCCATGCTTATTCTTAGGCCTTGGTCCAAGATTTGAAGGACCCAACCCAGCACAGCCTCCCTGGGGGGACGCCGGGTCTGCCCTAGAGTCAAACCAGATGGTGTGCAAGTTCCCCTGAACCAGGCAAGGAGAGCCACATCAGAACAGAGCCTGGCCTTGCTTCGGAGTGACTCCACACCACCCACAAGGCCCTCCCAGGAGAGAGGATGAGAACGGGCCAGCTGAGCAGCTTGCTGAAAGCATGCACCCTCAGTTGCAAGGGTGGGCATGGGCCATGCGTGGAGGAGGAACCCATAGGACACATCTCTCCACCCAGGAGCAGGATGGAGGGGAAGAGGACCCACCCTGGAGCCAGCCTGCCTGAGTTCAAATCCCAGCTCCTTAACCAGCAGTGGGACCTAGGGCAGCTACTTAACCTCTCTGTGTTTGCCCACCCGTAAATGGGGACAATGGGGTTGCTAAAAGGAATGGGTTCGAATAAAACACAACAGTATCTGGCATACAGTGAGCTCTCAGCAAGTGGGAGGTGGAGCATAGGTCCACAATTCCTATCCAAAACCTTGGGGCTGGATGTGCTTCAGACTCTTCAGATTTCAGAAAGCAGACAGCAAACATATGTATGTTCGTATGTATGTATATACATACACATTACATACACATATTACATAACCCCCCAGCAAAGCCTGGGATTATACCTTATAATCAAACACATTAATATTTCTGCAAAGAAATATAAATATTCACTTTAAGTGTGATTTTTTTTTAATTAAAAAAGACTATAATCTCATGTCAATTCAGGTCAAATTTTGTAGCCAAATGAATTGAAAAAAAATTTTTTTCAGCTTTTAGAACTTTCTGAATTTCAGAATTGTGAATAAGAGACTGTAGGCTAATAGTAAAATCAGTAGTAATATCCTCCACATCAATATTAAGAGTACAGGCTCTGGAGTCAAGGAAAACTGGTTTAGCCCCTTCCTGGCTGTGTGATCCTGGAAAAGTCACTTATCCCCTCTGAGCCCCAGTTTCCTCATCTTAAATTGAGGATAATAATATACATCTCATGGACTTTGTGAAGATTGAATGAGATGACATACATAAAATTCTCTGTAAAGTGCTTGGCACCTAATAAGAGGTCCACTAATGTTGATCAAATTTATGACGATGATTATTACGAATTCCAAATAAAATCAAACCAACTCTCTCTGGACACTTATTTAAAAAAAAAAAAATCTCCCATCTTTCAGGCAGCACAGCCCTCTGGGATGATTTGAACTCAGTGAGGCCATTAGAGGAAATTGTAAACTTTATTCACAGGGCCTTTCCAACTTTGATGCTGTCACTTCCCCGGGATGGAACCTGCATCCTGTCCATCACCCCCAGCAGAGCCTTGGGCTGTCAAGTCAGAACCGAGGCAGGGAGAAGAGGGCCCCTTACCTTACAGCGGTGGCAGCAGGAACCGTGGGCACACTCCGCCCCTTCTCTCAGGGTGCAGTTGGAGGCATTGCAGCAGGGGTTACTACATTCCTGGGGAGGCAGTGGGAGGGGTGTGAGCCTCTGGGGCAGCAGGGCAGGGCAACAGGAGTCTGGGTGGGGTGAGGGCCTTCCCCACCTCCCGCATTTCCCCACTCCTGCCCCACATGCCCTTGGAGCCTAAGCACCCTGGAAGCCTTCACCAAAAAAATCACTTCATAGCATTATCGCTAAGGTAATGCGTATTTATCGTAGAAAACAGACAAATGCACAATCATCAGTAACGCCACAACTTCGACACAACTATGACTTGAGTGTGGATATTTTTTCCAGGCATTTTCTTCTCCACATATATAGACATTTATTTTACGAAATCATAATATCCACGTTGCTTTTCTAACTTAATATGATACACACATTTTTCCGTGTAACCACGTATTCTTCTAAAACATGATTTTTAGCACAGTATTACACATATGGAAATTCCAAGTTGTCTTTCTCGTCCCCAACAGAACATCCAGAGACCCTGTCTTTGATGGCTGCCCTCCCTGCCCCCACACTCACAGGGCTCACTGCCCCATAAAGAGAGGCCATCAGGAGCCAGGGCCTGCTGGAACAACCTCTGAACATGTCAGCTCCTGGGGCCTGCTTCCTCAGACTTCTTTCACCATCTGCTGCTCTTCCTCAACCCTCACTGGCCTGGACCTTTCCGGAACAGAAGGTCTCTAGGGGTTCCATGCTCTCCTCTCTTCCTTCCTGCCCTACAGGTCTTGATTTGCTGACATACATGAGATTTATAAAGATGATGAGACACCCCATTGACTCTGAGAGTCCGTATCACACTCCCACTCTGTTCACAGGCCTATCCATAAACCATTTCTTGAAAATGTGCCAGCCTCCATGCATAGATTCACCACAGCCTAGCGAGGCAGGATTATCCCCAATTCACACATGGGGAAACTGAGGCTCAGACAAGTCCAGTGTCTGGTCGAGGCACACGCTTGACAAGCGTTGGAGCTGAATTCAAGCCATGTTTGCCTGGAGCCCACCTCATGCTTATTAACCATATCATAACCATAACCATGTCCACGGGTCTAGCATGTTGGAGAGACACATGTCACCGCCTGACTACAGATACCCATCCACCTGTCTCTCCTAAGAGAAGGAATAAGGACACTTTCCTTCCATTAATCTCCCACCATCCTGGGCTCCAGGCAGCCCCATGTTCCTTCCCTTCTAACACACCATGTTTCTTCCCACCTCAAGGCACAGTTCCTCCTCTGCCTGAAATGTGCCTTCTCTCCTTGTACTCCTCACTAACTCCTAACTTTGCCTTTGGATATGGGGTCAGAGGTCACACTCTCACCCAAGCAGGGCGGTTCCCCTCACATCACATATACTCATAGCCCTACATCACAGATTGTATTTACATACTTTGCAATTATCTGGTCAATGTGTGTTTCCTCCACTAGACTATTCCTCCACAAGGACAGAGACCACATCTATTTTGGTATCCATCCTATCCCTAGCACGCAACATAGTACCCCAGACTCCGTGTTGAACAAGCAGGTGCTGCAAATATAAGCCAACTGGCTGAGCCCATTCACGGGCTGCTCCTCAACCCCACTGGGCCCTCCATGATAATACAACTCCCTCCTTTCTGAAGGGTCTGGGCTGATCTCTCTGAACTCATGGTGATGGGGGTGGTGGAATCTTTAACCAGTTCTTCTTTTATTATGAAAGTTCTATGCCGGTGTTAAAAAAAAAAAAAAATCAAACCACAGAGAAGGTTATAAAATCAAATAGTCTTTTCCCATTTATACAGACCCTCAATTTCCCCTGCATAGTTTACTCTTACTCATGTATTCTTCCCCAAATTGTTTTGCATATGTTAACCCACATATTTTCATCCTTCAAAAAATAGAGATGAAACTATCCAGTTCTGCTTTTTGCAGAAGAACACGCATCTGTTAAAAATGACAGAGCTCCGCTGTGTGCTGGCCACGCTCATTCTGAAGACCAGAAGGAAGGGAAGAGCTCATACACAAACAGTTCTACTCCTTCTTCCTCCTTGCAGCCCTTTTCAGACTTGACAATACTTCCTACATCCCCTTTCAATCATCTCTTTTCCAGGCTAAACAGCATGAGCTTGTTATTTTAAGCATCCTCCTAAGGCCCAGGTTCAAGTTCGTATATCCGGCTGTGTGGCCTCCAGAATAAATTCGGTGCAGCTGGAGGGCCAAAGGGGCCAACTGTAGCCCCACTAGGGAAGAGACTGTGGTTTCTGGTTAGACCAAATACTCACAAGGAGAATGCCACCCTGACCTGGACACAAACAGTGCAACCTCAAACTGGGAGAGTCTGCAGAAATGGTCCACATTTAAGGTTTACTCTCCACATCTTATTTATGATGGGATCTTTGTGTATGTAGGAAATGCCTATGACTAAGGAATTTTCAACTGCATTCTCTTTGACCTTGAGATTTGAAACCAATGCACATTCTTCCCCTCCCACTAGCATCACCACGACACCTACCTCTTCCTCCCCACAGTCACACTCTTCCCCTTCTTCCAGGTACCCATTCCCACATCTCCGGCCTCCATACAGCGTCCTGGTGTCTGGCATGTTGGAGAGACACATCCCACCACCTGACTGCAGATACCTGTCCAGCTCCCTCCTGTTGCATCCATTGAACACTCTGGGGAAGGGATGCCTGCCAGAGAACAAGGTTGGAGTTAATTGGGTGTCTGAGCATCTAGCAGCCAGAAAAGCCATCAATCCTGCTGCCTATTAGGCTGATTCCACCTGGACTCAGACCCCTATAGTCCCATGTACACACATTCTGCTCCCTTAAAACATCACTGATACATTAACTTCCAATTCTTTCTTCCAATTAAGAAGTACTAACCACCCATAATGTTCATTTTTTTCCCTGCTTCTGCATGGAGGAAATATTTGAAAATCAGAAGTAGCGGTTTCTGCCCTTTGCATGAAGGGGTTGCAATAAATAAAGGGTTACGAGTGTATTACAATAGGTTTCTTGAGCCTCTGAGTTGAACAAAATACCAGCCAACCCAAACTTTTCCTGAAGCTGATATTAGATGTAGAATTTCTTGGGACAGAGGACCAGGCCAAAAAAGACCAAGATCATGGGTTTAATTTCTTCACTGGGCCAGTGTTCTGATCTCTGTTCTAGGGATGCAAGCAGCACTCCAAATTCAACCAGCCAACTCACAAATGCATGGTCTTGGTGACAAGAGTATGAATGGTCCTGGGTCCCACTAGTGGGAAAAAGAATCAAAAGTCCTACATTCCCTGCTGGCAAGTCAGTACCACCATTTGGGTCCATAAAGGGAGAATTATCCTGGTCCCAGTTCTCTAAAGGTTACACACTGGACGGTTTCCTTCAGTTGTCAGGTATGTCACAAAGAATTTGTTACTAGTAATTGTTAAACTACTAACAATTAATTAGTTGAGAGTAATTAACTCTCAATCATTTATCTACAAATATGCTTTTTAGATTGGGAGAGAAAGGGGTGGACTTAACAGTGAGCTCACAGGAATCTGAGCATGACCCATGAACCATCCTTTATGTATCACAGCCGAGAAGTCATGGAAAAACACTGGACACTGGGGCTCCAAGAAAGCTGCATTTTCTCTTGGAGACACTGAAAGAGCACTCTCTAAGAAGCATAAGCAGGCCCTAATGGTTTGGGGTGGGGGAACACAAGCTCTCACCATGACACCTTCCAAAGAGTGACTCAGGTCCTGGAAGAACTCAATGCTCTCTCCTGTCCGAGTCCAGACACTAAACATAAGTCCTCTGAATAAACTCCAGAATTCTCTGTCAAAGGCTTTGGTTTAAAAACCCCTCACAACTATGGGAGATGCAGCTGCCTTGTCCTTGTTCCTCATGGTAAATGCAGCCTATGAATTCCCTGAGGAGTCACTGTGGGGTGTGTGGATGCTCCCCTTCCTTTCTCTTGTTCTGGAGGCTACGTCAACACTTTCAATCAAGCCTGGGACGTAACAGCACTCATCAAACTTCTTTGGAATGGAGGGACTAAGGGTTGTGGCTGTTATCAAAATGGTCCTCATCAAAAATTCATGAAGAGAAAAAGACACATGTGTCAGGCCAATTTTACAGCTGAAGACCCTAAGATAGAAATTAAGAATATCCAGGGTTCCACGAGCACCAAACTTCCTGCTAGAAACCTAGCGCTCCTTCCACACATTTGCTTTCTTGGTCCCCTTCCAATGTCTTTGTTGTCAAAATCACATTTCTCTCCAAGGCCCCCACTAGAGATATAACAGAGGCTCCCTGGGGCCTGCAGGGAGGAGCACTTGGGTTGCACCAGCCTCACACGCTCTTCCCTTCATCCCTTCCTGTCTGACTCACCCGGTGGCGGCTGCCATGATGCATCCACCATCAGCTGCGCTGGCTGAGCAGCAATCCGCAGAATCATGGCTCATGCCGAAGTTGTGGCCCATCTCGTGGGCCATGGTGGCAGCCACACCAATGGCATTCTCAGAGTGGTCCTGCTCAGGGAGAGAGTTCAGGTCAAGAGACAGCTCCCTCCACCCCAAACCCTGCCTTTTCTTTAGCCGACCCTCGCAGCTCTCCACTGATTCCACGAGCACTGTGCATAGACTCAGTGAGAAAACCCCGTGCTTTTAACTGCCTGCTGCATCTGCTGATATACAGGATGGATATAGAGGGGTGGACAAATAGATCACAGCAGGCCTCCTAGATATCCACTTCACAGGTTAGAAATGAACAGTCAAAACACTCTCACAAAGTCAGAGAGAATTTCAAAAGAAGGCAGTAATTTCCTAACCGTGATGTTGAGACAGGTTCTTGTTTCATAATGATACACATAACAACACAAGACCTAGAATAAAACAGAATTTTGAACTCTATTATCTTACTACTCCCCAGCCCCTGGTTCGGAATATATGCGAGATCTAGTGATGTATGAGGGTAATTGCTTCAGGGTTCTCCTCAGCTTGAAAGTCGGGGATAAATTACAATAAATGAAAATTCATCCCTGGGTGCCTCCATATCTTAGAACTTAACGAATTCATTTTAAACAATTGCCCTTCTTGACATCAAGCTTTTTTTTCCTGCAGTAATAAATATAAAATTATTTTTTACATGATGATCTCTTGTCTTGTGAGGCAGTTTTCTGCCTTCTGTAGCATCAATATACTGGCTGAGACTCACCATGTTGACTCCTCCAGACTGGTACACAGAGCACATGGCCATGAGGGGGGCCAGGCCGATGGTGGTACCATGGAAGGACATGCCCCTGCAGGAGGGAAGGAGAGAGGGTGATTCGGATAGGGGCTGAGAGGGCTGTTCCAATGTGCCCAGGAACGGATGGCCATTGTGGTGTTCCCTGGCCCCACTGACTTCCCAAGGAGAGGGGCTCTGGTATTCTAGGCTAACTGGACAACTTCCAGGTCACCACACCTCTCACTTCCTCTCACCTATTCTCTCACTGCTCCAGAGAAACAGAAAGAGCAAAAGGTCACTTTTTCCCACAATACACCCATAGGCCCATTCCCTGGAAGGAAATGGGCAGGGCTTGCAAAGCTGCATCCCATTCCTGCTGCAGAGGAAAAGGTCAGAGGGAGGGGTTGAGGGAAGGGTGCCACAGGTTCTGATGCTGAAGTGAATCATGCCCACTTCCGCCAGCTGCTGGGTTCCCATGCCATATCTCTGGCTCTCTGGTATGTGTATCCGGGTGCGGTGGGGGGATTGGGCAGCAGCTGTGGGGGCTGATGCTTCATTCTCACATCACTCGGGGGCCAAGGAAACAGATGTGCCCCATCAGGAGCCTCACAAAGTGCAGCTGGGTACAAGGATGAGCTGTTTCTGCCTTTTTTGCAATTGTGATCCTAATCTGCCAACAGCCAGACCTACATTCCCCCAGTTTAATATATCCCTCTCTGAGCTGTATATACCCAGGGCAGGGGCGAAGGAAAGAATAAAATAGCATGCATGCCACAAATATGTAATTTATTTAAAGGATCTACATGGAAATTCATTACACGGTACTTTCATATCTCCTTGTTTGTCTTCTTATCTAGACCACGGTATCTTTGAAAGCTGAGACTCTCTTATTTACTGGGGGTCACCAGAACTTAGCATAGAATCTGACACACAGTAGGTGCTTAATAAATGTTTGCTGAATTCAAGGCAGACTCTTCTTCAGGGAAACAAACTGCAAAGGAATATGCAAAATATATGCAAATCTATATGAAGCCCTACAGGCTATTTCATAAACTTAGACATGGCTCTGAGGAAGTCCTACCCAAAGCAGGACACCAGGCTTCCAAAGTTCAGGCCCAAAGTTTGGGTAACCAAAAACTCTTCCTAGGTGAAGGTACCACCGTGAAATCACCACTCATAGCCCAGATTTGTGGTATAACTACTTCCCAGGGTTCTTTTAAAGAGTAAACAAAAGTTTAAATGATTGTTGATTCAGAGAGATATTTAGGGAACATAAGGAGGATGGTTTTATTACCTATGTGCCCTTTGTTGTAACTGCCTCAGAATACCTTTGGACATCAACACTAATAAACACCAGATAATCACCCCCGGGGGACTTGCACATGCCACCATGACCCCCAACTGTGTCTATTCTTTTCTCTCCAGGACTGAAGAAACTTCAACACAACTCCCTCCTGCCCCCCAGTGTCTCCCTCCCACCAAATACACGGTTCCTGCACTATCTGCCACTTTGACCATCTCAGGCTTTCAGCCCCGAGCCCCTGGAAATGGAGTGTAGGACAACCCAAGGAAGCCTCTTTCCTGCACTTGCTTTGAGAGATTAGCTCAGGTACTAGAACAAAGTGCCAAGAAGATCACGATGAGCCCCTTAGAAAGTCTGTTTCAAGGAGGCCCATGACCAACACACACCCAAATGTTTCACTCAACTGAATACGTCTAAGTCTAACTTTCTCATCTAGATTGTAAACGCTTCTTGGGATTTTTACGACTCTTAGGCTTTTTAATACTTTCCAGGGTGTGCTGGGTACAGAGCACATGTCTGAGAATTCCTTGATTACCTGGACCAGTCAGGATGGCCAAGTACAACCAACACTCGGCCCTGGGGAAAGAAAGGGGCAGACAGCACACGCCGTGAGGGCAGGGGCTTTGCAGCCCAGGCCACGGCAACACACATGGAAAAAGACTACTTACGTGATTAACTGTGCATTGTCGTGGTTCTTCTGGGCGAGTAGCTTGCGCCTCCAACTAAGAAATGACCAGAGGGTAGAGTACGGGTTCTCCGAAACTTCACACATGTTCCCATGTGTCCACACTTCCAAGCCCACGAGGGCTATCCGGATGTTCAAGGATCGGTAAAACTGAAAGCACACAGAAGGGCCACAGCGTCATCTGTCAACACCGCCTGAGATGTACAAGTCCCTTCCTAGCCTAAGCACTCAGAGCAGATACCAGATTCTCTGTTGCACCTGCCTCCAAGGGGAGGAGATAACAGGTGCTCTTATTAACCTTTTTCAGAAAAGGGAAGTGAGATCCTGAGAGAGATGCACAGCATTCTGGTGGCAGAGCTGGGGTGACTTGGAGAAAAGAAGACTGAGGTAGGATATAGAGTTGCTTTCAAATATGTATAAGGCTCTTATCGGGAAAAAGGCTCAGTGTTGTTCCACGTGGTCCCAAAGTAAGGCTCAGTTCATAGGTAAAACAGACAAAAATACACATTTCATTTTAAAATAGGAAAAAAGCTTTCAAATAAAGCTGGTCATAAGTACTCTCAGAACTAAGCCCTGCTGTTGTCTGTAATAAGTACTCTTGGCCTGGCTGTCTGGGACAATTATCCCTCCCAATTCCTTACATGGTCTTTATCTTTTTATATATGTCTAAAATGTTCCCTTGTATATGAATTTTTAAAAACAATTTTATTGAGTTATAATTTACATACCATAAAATGTACCCATTTTAGGTGTACAGGTCAATATTTTTTTGGTAAATTTACAAGCTGTAAAGAGATTACCATAATAGAATTTTAGAATATTTTCATCACACCAGTAAGATCCCCTAAGTCCATGTATACTCATTTCCCATTTTCAACCCCAGATTCTGGCAATCACTAATCTACTTTCTGTCTCTATAGATTTACCTTTTCTGGACATTTTCTAGAAACAGAATTATACAAAATGTGGTCGTTTGTGTCTGGCTTCTTTCACTCAGCATGTTTTTGAGATTCATCCATCTTGTAGCTGATATGAGTTTGCCATTCCTTTTTATACTGCTGAATAGTATTCCATTGTACAAACAGACCAAATCTTACATTATTGTGAGATGTCTCCCGCTCACTTTGGAAGTAGATGGGTATAATGATATACAAGTAGATAGATACACTCACTCTCAGAAGTTTCCTTCTCCATCACCGGAGGCGCTCAGGCTTTGTCAAGGATACCACAAACAGGTTGCAAGCATTAGACTGCAAGGTCCCCAATAACCTTCAGGATTCTGTCCAACCCAGAGACTCTGAAATTCTATAAATGAGACCTGACCCTTGGGCTATAGCTACACCTAACCTTGATGACGTGGTATCTTTCATCTCATACACCAATAAGCAGGAGGAGGGTTTTCTTTAAAGCTAAGTACTAGAAGGCATGGGTTCAAGAGATTCTTTGACAGGCCTACCCTAGAGATTACTGAGGCAGTGACTTTGAAAAAAATTAAGTCTCATAAACCTAGGTCACATGAGCAGGAGATATCATCTTAATCCATAATTGACAGGTACTGCCCCAGCTAAAAATAACAATGGTAACACGAATGTTTATCAAGCACTTGCTAAGGATTAAGCACTAGAGAAGTTCAGTAACTTGCCCAACGTCTCAGCAGGAAAGAGGTAGAGCCAGGATTAAGGCTCAGATTATCAAACCTCTGGGCCTACTCACGACCCTATACTGCGTAAGTGCTGGCACACGTATTTATACATCCAGAGAATCCACGTGCCCCCAAGAAATTGTGGCGTAAGATGGGCTCCAGATGCAGTGAAATATCAGTTGATTTCAAAGGAAATTTGATCCTCCTCTTTTGTGCCAGGTCAATCATTACAGAAAATAAAGGGCTTGGATTCCAGTTTGAATGTGCTTCACTAGGGAGCTTTTTAAGGACTTAAACTTGGCTTTTTCACAGTTAAGAAAAAACACTTTGGATTGGGTTCAGGATTCAGCAAATTAGTGCAGTTCATTCCAGTTTTAGTTCAACAATAATTCAGTTCAAGTAGCTGGGTCAGCGCGCCTCAGAGAAGTGAGTTTTGCCTCCCCTACCCCAGCCGGGGGGACTCACATCAGCTGCTGAGGAGAGAACCATGACTGCTTCACAGAATGGACCAGCCAGCAAGCCTGGGGCTTCAAATACCAAGCGGGGTCCACTGGTCCTCTCTTCTCCTTCCGCTTCTCATCAGCACCCTTGGTCCTATCACCCAGACCAGCTACACAGTTCACAAACGGGAGACCCAGCCAAGTCTCCCACCTGCTGGGTCTCCAGAACAATAGACATCACGTGGGTGACAACAGGGTCTGCCTCCTGTAGACCCCCCAGGGAAACAAGCTTTTCTTGTTTTCCCAGATGTTGAGTGTTTGGGATGTGGGATCATTTAGATGTTATTGTTGAGTGAGTTGAGAGCCAGAGAGAGTACTGAACTGTGTCCCTGGAGTCCTTCCTTCCAGGAAATGCCAGGGTTTGACTTTCACCTGTCAATGACCACTGACTGGTGTTTCCAGAGCCATCTAGGGCAGAAAAGAAACATAGGGCAGAGACTTTCCCACTTAAGAACACTACCAAATTTGCTTGGTTTAAGTTCTCTTCTTTATCTTCTTAAGTTTCTCTTGGTTAAGTTCTCTTCTTTATCTTCCAGTATTTAGAAAAAAATGATTTCCCCTTTAGACCTGGGATCTGAGAATCCCTAGCAGGCCCAGAGTTAAGCTTCAGAAGTTCTGTGAGTGCCCCAAAATTGTACACTAAATGTTACCAGATTCTCAAAGAGACCTATGACCCCAAACACATTAAAATCTACTTTTTAAAACTATTTACTACTAGCCTATCAAGAGGTTACTGTCATTCTAGGTTACCCATTCTACTGCATTTGGCACTATAAATACCCTCTTTCATAAAAACAAAATATAAATAAAGTATTCCAAGCCCCAGATCAGCCTGTTCTAGTAAAATTCAAGAATTTGAGTATTTCCTAAGAATATGTTTATAAGGGTCTGACCTAGGAAAGTTAATCATCTGCATGGTCTTTTTAAGAGACAAGAAATAATTTTAGAACTGTTTTACAGAGACTATTCGGATTGGCTCAAAACAACCCATTCCTCAACTTTTAAGGCTCTCTACGTTTCCCATGCTGACCTACCTCAATTCTCTCCTAAGTCAGAGAATTTCCTGAGCTTTATACCTGGAAGGAACCTTAAAGAACCTTAAAGTATTCTTAAACTGGGCTCCTCCATGTCCTAGGTTCCCCAGGAGCCACTGCAGGGGTGAGGGGAAGGGGTCAGAGGACAGCACTCTGGGTCTTCACTCCTGCTCCAACTTAGAGCAATATGTTTTCATCTGACTTTTATATTAGACATTGGCATAAGATTTAATTTAAAAAAAGGATTCCACCAGAAAACCAAAGATAACTGAAAGCCATTGACTTAGGCCAATCCTTTTACTTTGTAAATTAACAAAATTGCAACCCAAAGAAGATTAGTTACTTGGCTAAGGTCAAGGCTTTAGGGCTTTGTCATGACCACCTTGAGCCTCTATGGCATTGCTATTGCCTCTCAGAAACTGGCTGGGGCAGTCAATCCATGGAGAGGCAGCTCAGGTGCCATGTGATCTCCTATCCTGCAGCCCCTGGAAGGTACTGGCACCTTTCCCACAAAGTACACACCTGGTCTCACCTTATCAACGTAATTGGCGATCTCCATGAGCTTGTATTTGGTGGCATCCTGGTCTCGTCGATTCTTCTGAAACTAAATGGGGTAAGCAGAACTAAGTGAAATTCCAAAACCCCTTGCAGGACCCCTCCTGTGCCCCATTACTTGTCTTTGAATTAGCTTTTATTTTCTTCCATCTTCTATGAGCAGCCATTTTTATACAACTGTACCCCCCCACACGGTGTCAGCTCAGCGAGGGCAGAACCATCTTGGTATCCCCAACAACTAGCTCAGTGCCAGGCACAGAGTAGACATGCAATAGTTGTGTAGTGAACTGAATTCTCTTCCTCCAGCCCTTGAAGTCAACTTTGTTCACCTGTCCTCCAAATTACAAGGCCTCTTGCAAACTCCCACTGGGACTTAGAAGAGGGACCAATCCAATCCTTGCCTTGGTCATCATCCCAACATGAAGCTACCATCATGGGGATCTCATGAGGCCTCCCTATATGTGATCAACCCACATTGGTCAAATTGTTGCTGAATGCCTGCTCATGTGCAAGGCATTGTGCCTGGCACTAGGTGAGACACAAAGTGTGAAATCCTGGTACTAGCCCAGAGGAGCTTCAGTTAAAACAGAGAGAGGGCCAGAGATAACAACAATGGCAGATTCTGTATTTAAGGCCTATACAATTGAAGTGAGCTGAGAAAACGTGCACAGAAACAACTGCAATTAATAACTCAGATCGACTGGCAGTGCCTTCTGTAGTGAGAAGAATTCTGAGATTGCATGGCGCTTGGCAGCAAAGAGTGCTGGGCTCGATTGGAAATGTCTGACCTGGGTACCAGGAGGAGGACATTCAGTATGTAGCCTCACATTTATCATTCTTGCTTCAAAAGGACAGATCTCTTTCAGCTGCAATGATGAAAGAAAGCTTCAAAGTATAAAGATAAAATTTGCTACAATTGCAGCCTAAATTTGCAAATAATGGGCATGTCCTGCACGCTGCTATTGTTACACAGAATCTGGGTAGCTATCTGATTTACCCTGGGTATGCACTAGATATGTCACTTCAATGCCAAACTTTCACATCCTTCCTCCACTCCATCCCACAAGGATATCCAAGCAAGAAACAAGAAAAACCAGCCAAATAAAACACTCTGGGATATTTGTTGGGATGGGGGTGTGTTCCAGCCATGACATAGGGGAGAAACCCACTGTTTCCTATTCTCCCACTGCTTTTGGATTTTCCTGGGCTTCCTCGGAACTGTCACTCATCAGAACTGTCAATTATCTCACTTTTACCATTGCTTTCTACGGAGTTAAATTCATTGTAAGGCCCTGTGACTTAGACCTTTCCAAGGTGTTAATCCTGAAGTTTCTCATTACAGAGTCATCCCACTTCTAAACTGATCTCACTGCATAGAAAGTGTTGCAGCATTTAGTGAATATTATTAAAACAGAGTCAGATTTCACTGTCTTTCGAATATATTAATCCTGTCTTCAAACAACTACCTGCTAACACCACCATAGTTTAAGGAATGTATCATATTGGCCAGAAGAGTCTCAAGTAGGAGTCAGCAAACTTTATCCATAAATGGCCAGACTGTAAATATTTTAAGACTTTGCAGCCATATTGTCTCTATCACAGCCATTCAACTCTGCCATTGCAGCTCAAAAGCAGCCAAGGAAAATACATACAGTAGTAGGCATGGATGTGTTCCAGTAAAACTTTTTATTTACAAAAACATGTGGTGGGCTAGATTTGGCCATGGGCTATAGTTTTGCAGACCGCTGATCTAAAGAAAGGAACATTTCAACCTCACACTGTCTAGGGTGATACAGGAAGTAAAACATGGGGCATCAACTGGCCTTTCCCAACTACCCCACAATCTGTCTGTATCATGAAAGTCCTTTGCATGCCTGTTTTCACAGCTATCCTGTCTCCTACAATATCTAATCTTGCTCTTCCCCCACCTGGATTTCCCGTTTCACTTGAGAACTGAATAAGCTGAGAACCACCCCAGGCACTCCCACTTAGGCCCAGGGAGTGAGCAGCTGCTTGGTCATTTTTAATGCTGACAACTTTCTCTCTAGGCAGCAACACTATCTGTGTCTCTGCTCCCTGCACTGAGTTCAGAACCCAGAGGAGGAGCCTGGCCTGTCTCAGCACCAGGTTATAAATCATAGATAAGGCAGCCATCCCCTTCCTTGTCTTCCCATCCTCTCAGATTAATTAATTGTCGGAATACATTTCTGCCTGCAGAGGGAGGCCACTTGAAGAGGGAGTGGGGAAGGGGTGCTGAGAGGGGTGGGGATTTGTGAACTCGTGAACCCAGCCCGGCCAATATATCCCCCACCCCACCCCCCATGAATCATTCAAAGTCCAGGACCCTGAGAAATGAGCACATTCCCTAACCATCATGCTGCATGAATCACGTCCTGCCAGGAATGCCTGCGAGGGGTGATGAAGGCACTGTCCTCTGGAACAAGAAGATGGCTCTAGGCAACACAACAGTCTGGAGGCACCTTGGGCAGACACTTTTCTCTTGAGGGTTTGCTGTGACCCTGGAGGTTAGGAGACTGAAGATGCTCAATCCCTACCCCACCCCCACTTCTCCAGCTTCCAGAGACTCACACCCAGTGGGTTTTAAAACCCTGCACCAAGATTCCCCTGGAGAGAGTACAGGGTGGAAGTGGAGGGTCGCCCCACCTTTACATTAGAGCAGCTGTGTTTCTATACGCTTAACTATCACGGTCCCAGGAGCTTTCATCTGAACAAAGGATTCTGTGGCTGGAAAAAAATGGCTCAAGACTACTTTATTAGATGATCTTAGATGCAAAACTTAAATGGAAAAATGTCCTGGAGTCGGAGGAGCTCAGCTTTCTTCCAGCAAACCTCCCACTACAGGCGGCCCTGTCGGACAGGGGCCAGCATCAGTTACCTCCTCCCATGACCCTGGAGCCTCAGCTTTTAAACTAGCTTCGGATTTTGCTCCCCACACCACTCCCCCATCCTACATACACATCAGTCTTCGGAAAAGAAAACAAAAGAAAAAGAAAAGGCTGCTGGAAAAATCAATATCAACACCAATTAAAAAGCAAAACTCTCCTCCAAGTAGAACACGTTGTTCCCTTGGCCTGGAATGCCCTTCACCTCCACTTCTCTGCCCCGTTAACAACTCCTTGTCTCTAAGACAGCGCAAGGGCCACCTCCTCCTGCCACTAAGAGCTGACTCGAGTCAGTTCTTCTGGCCTGAAGTCTAGTGTTCTTTCCACTACCCCACACCACCTCCAGGGTCTGAGCTTTGGGACTGTGGACTGGGTAGAGCCGTCTCAGAATGAGGCCTTTTGGGGGAGCTGGTAACTAAACCATCTGGGTGGGGTAAGGAGACAGCCTGGAGCTGTGATGAGTTTTGTCCTAAGGGGAGCCTCAGGCACGCCTGCACTGTTAGAACATGGCCAGTGCTCAGCTCCCCGTGACTTTCCATGCCCAGAAGATGAGCTTAGTTATGTGCTTGAGTCACTACATAAAGCGAGAACTGGAGGTAAAATATGGCTAATTTAGGCAGATATGGGCTCTGGGACTGGAACCCATTCTTCAGGTGTCAGTGTCAACGTCACCGCCTTGGAGAAGCTTTCCCCAATTCCCAAAACCTCAGTGGATCACTCATTGTCGGCACTCTAATCCTCTATAATAAACTATCTTAGCAGTTATCACACCTGGAACTACGCAGTTTTTGTGCTGCTATTGTATACTCTGTGACGCCAGGAGCCAGTCTGTGCACATAATAGAGAATCAAGAAATCATAGATGAATAAATGAACTGAAAGAACGAGAGAGACGAGCGGTCACCAAATCTTAGAAGCCAAGGCCCGCGAGAACCTAATTTGAGGAATACGGAATTAAAGGCCAAATAGCTATTCCCTTAGGTCAGTAGTTCTCAAACCTGATTGAGTATCAGAATCCCCCAGAGGGCTTGTTAAAACGTGGATTGCTGGACTCCAGCCCCACAGTTTAGGATTCAGTAGGTCTGAGGTGTGGCCCAAGAATTTGCATTTTCACAGTGTCTGGATGCTGCTGGTCTGGGGACCACATATTGGGAACCACGGCTTTAGGTTCTCATTTGGCACCAACATGATTATAAAAATGCACTCAGACATGGGCAAGAAAATTGCATTCAGTCAGATGATTGAGAATACACTTATCAGTATTACAAAAATATACTTTTAAAATTTCTATAGAGAATTCATGGACTCCCTAGGAACAAGCACCAAAATCTAAAGGTCTTCAGACCCAGTCTAAGAAATGTCAATCCAAATAACATTAATTGTCCTGATTTTCTATCTGATTAATGTATCGAGCTAGAAGAGACTTTTCCTTGTTTTTTTCCCCCAACTATGTTTAAAATAGTAAAAAGAGCCCGGGTCAGATTTAAGGTCAAAATCACACGACAAACCGGAAAAAGATGAATGCTTCAGCATTTCCCCAAAGCAGTTCGAAGCCTGGAATGGAAGCTATCAAGAGAGAAGTTTTTCTGCTAAAACCCAGGGCCTCCCCCTTACCTCTGCATAATCAGCCACGAGGTAAAGCTCCACATACTTCATGGAGTGTAAATCTTCCCTTTTCATCTAAGAAAGAGATATAAGCAGATCAGAGCTGTAGAAATGGTGGACTTGGCCTCACTTCAAAAAACTGCTAAGAAACAGTGCTAGTTAATAAGCAGTGGACCTCCTTACTAATTTTGTCCTTTGGCACTAGAGACAGGCCTGGCTGTGGTGCCACCACCCTCACTACACCTCATGCCCGCCATCTTGGTTACCACTGGAGGCTGTTCTGGGACACTGGGTCCTGTCCTCTATTCTTAAAAAATAATGAGCTGGGCTGGCTAGTACAGGCAGAACAGAGGCCAACATACTGTGAGGGAATGTGCTGACAATCAAGTTCCCAAAAAACATCTAAACCACATACCTCTATTTTCGGTATAAATAAATACAAGCATTTTGTGTGTATGGTAAGTGGCAATTCCAAAAGGGGAGCCGTATATTTTTTTTCTCACATTTTAAAGTTTCTGAAATCAGCTTCTCAGAGTATTTTAAATGTAGTCGTGTTTTTCCCCAAAGCAGCTATTTTACCAAATACAAAGGTATTTCACACTCAATAGTGACTTAGAGTAAAAGAAAAAAAGCAATTTCCTCTTTCTTGGCCATATCCCTTTGATTTAGAAATACTCCTGGATCCAGAGGGTCATCAGAGGGGACAAGCCTATCCCCAGGTTGACTCCTGCACTGAGAAACTCACCCTGTGAGGTCGTTTCTTGGTCTGGTTTGTAAACGGAAGGACCCAGTCCCCGGCGGTGAGCTTGGAGTGCTCGAACCCACAGTTCCCCGGGGGCAGCTTGAGATGTTCAGATCTGTAAATTAGGTGGTGGCCCTCGCTGTCAGGGATGGGCTCGATGATGTAGCTGAGGTTACTGCTCACCATAATCAGTCCTCTGTCGACAGGAGAAATAGAACCTCTCGTCAAAGATCATGGTCTTGGAAAAGTCCCTTGCTCATGCCTGTTTCCCGATATGCAAAATGACACAGTTGATCTGGATCATTGGTTCTTAACCTTATTATTGGGTCATGTACCCTTTGGTGAGAATCTGATGCAAACTCAGACTTCTCTTCCAGAGAAATACACATGTGTATGAAATGTGGTACACAATTTCAGGGTACTAAAAGTTTGTCACACAGAAGCTCAAACAGTTCTAAAAAGGCTGGACCAGAGACAGTTAACACAAAGAACGGTAGGACCAGGATTCCAAAAAGCCTCCCTAATCCAAACACGGCACATGACAAATCACAGGTTGAAACTTTATGGACTCAGAAAACGACAGTATGGTGACTGGAGAAAGAACACTGGCCTAAGGGTGAGAAGACCCAAGTTCTGGTCTTAGTGCCAACATTAAATCGTCAAATGCTCTTCAACAAACCTCTTAAATCACTCTGAGCCTCAGTTTCCCTGTGTGTAAATACAAATGATAATTTACTAACTTAACAGGATTCTTGAGATAATTAAATGGAAAGACAAGTATCTTTGTGCTTGAAAACCAAAGCTAGAGGCATCAGTCATGGCCTTCCTACTAGCCCCAACTTCCCCGTGTCAGCAAGGCAGCTTTTTGGTGAAGGGACATCCACAACCAAGCATGTGTGACCACTCTTTTCTCTTGGTTATAGATCCTAGCGTTGAACTCAGAATAAGGACTTGTGTTCGTTCATTATCTTCTCTCACTCGCTGAGCCCTTACTCTGTGCTAGATGTAATCTAGACGTAATCCCTGTCCTTGAGTAAGTCAGAGCCCACTGGAGGGCAGACAAGTCACTCATTCCACAAAGATTTCCTGAGCTCCTGCTGTGTGCCAGGCATCGTGCTGGTGGAGGAGACCTGTGAGGATGGAGTAGTGAACAAGACAGACAAAGCACCTGTCCTCAAGGAGCTTAGAGTCTGAACATGGGAGTAAATCACTACAGTGTATAACAGAGACAGCAAAAAGGTCCCATCACCCCTAACATGGGTGGATTGGACACAGCTGCCCAGAGTGGTGCATCAATGAGGCTTCTGAGAGCTTTATCTGGACGCGGTGAGAGGGAGTGCCGTGAGTTACTATCAATCACCGTCACAAACAATCAATGGAAGGGTGGGTAGAGGCCCATGTAGCAGGTACCTGCCATCCTTGATACGGTGAGATGAATACTACAGCGAGGGAATGTCCTCGGGGCTCTGGGGGAAGAAGCCCAGGGGCCCCAGTAGCATTTCATGTGCTCCAAAACCTCAGGAGAGTTCAAAAGCAAAAGTTATCTCTAAGCCAGGCTTTGCCACTCCAAATTAGCAAGACGTCTCTCGTTGGCCGTCTGGGCTTCTGCCCCCACCCCTCACCCTGCGGGATCCGCCCCCAGGTCTGCCCTTTGGGAAGGGCCTGTGAGGCTCTCAGGGGAGACGGCACCAGGCTCTGTTCCACAGCAGCCCTTCCTGGAAGCCCTCCCTGGCTGACCTCATTCAGGTGCCAGGGAGCCTGACAACTTCCCGGCTGCCTTGCCCAGGCTGACACAGCAATCCCGGACCAGACCCTCAGTGGGACACCCAAGGTGCTCCCTGAACAGCTGGGGGTGGGATTGGGGCAAAAAGCAAGGGTCACATCCGCTCCCGAGTCCAGACAGGAAAGGGGAGAGGGCAGAGCTGCTGTGGGTATCCTGTTCCCAAGCTATCTTCTCATCTCGGCTGACCAAGGCCCCTCCCGTCACCTCAGTTTCCCCCAATGGCTACAAATGCTGGAAACAGAGGGCTTGACCACAAACCAACTGACGGTTTGTGTGCGTCAGATTGTGGCTGCGGAGATAACACTCGTGAGTGGAAAGTTCCACACAGGAATTGGTGAACGTTCCGGTGTAGTTGACTGCACATCACTTGAACAAGCCTCTGGGCCAAACAGAGACCACACAGAAGTTTGGTGCACAGTGAATAACAATCATGGTGGCTATAAATTATCGAGCCTTTGCTTTGGATCAGGCACTGTGCTGAGCATTTTATCATTCACACCAACTTCTATGATCCTCACAAATATCATCCTCATTGTACAAACAAGAAAACTAATGCTCAATGAGGTTAATTAACTGACCCAAAGTCACACAGGCAGTAAGAACCTAAGCAGTCTGGTTCCAGATGCCATGACCTCACACTACCTCAGTCACAACAGCCCTGTTGAGAGTGTCAGAACTATATCCCAGTCTACAGATGGCTATGAGCGACGGGCACCAGCAACTCTCCTCTGAGGTGTGACTGGCTGTTACCCAAGTGGCCATCTGAAGTAACACACCTGCTGGGAGATAAGAAGACAAAGGAGGCATTCAACCTACTTTCCATTTTTAGGTACCGCTTTGTGAGAGTAAGCCGCATGCCCAGCACTGTGATTTCAACTGTCATTCTTATGTCATTCCCACATCAATGCTATAAGGCACCATCGTGAGTCCCATTGTATAGATGAGGAAACTGAGCCCCAGAGAGATTAAATAACGAGCTCTCACGGGTATCTGGAGCTGAAGATTTAAAGTCTGGCAGACTCTGGACCCCATGCCCTTAACCTCTATGCTATCGGCCTCCATCAGTGAGTTCCAAACCTACAGGTCAGAGATCTCTAGGATCAGAGCTCCCAGAGTTATCTATTAGAATATTCTACTGATTATATTAAAAATACAGATGTAGGAGACATGGATTCTGCAGGCCTGAGCATCTGCATTGTTAACAAGTCCCACAGTAATTCCCTGCACAGCTACAGTCAGGAACTCTGGCCTGGAGCCCAGGCTCTGTGGCAGGAACCTGCCTTTTCACGACGCCCCAAGCAATTCTGCTTCAGGGAGTGGGCAGATTATATTTTGAGAAACACAGGCTCAGAAGGACACTGAAGGTCCTTCCAGCAACAGGATTCAGCCCCCCTCCCTCCCCCTACTGTGGCCCCTGGTAACTTGCCCTGTGTCACAGTTGCAATCCTCCCAGACTGCCCGGGATGGAGGAGAGGCTGGCACAGGCCCCAGCACTTTACAGTGAACCTCAGAGAATGTCTGAGAATCTGGTTCCTGGGCCCTCCTCCATCACCACCCCCAAGTCCTGCTAGCTGCTGTCCCCTGAGCACCCACCAGTCGTTTATCCTTCTAGCAGCCTCCGTTGATCTAATTTGCTAAATATTAGCACTGGCAGAGCTCAGCCAGGGTGCACGCGAGGGGGGCCCAGGAGGCTGGGTGGCCAGGACCTCACACGCTATTCTCCATTCCACTCTCCATCCTATTTCTCATTGTTAAGAGCTTGATACTAATGAAATTGTACAGAGGAACCCTGGCAGGGCGGGCCAGGCAAGCAGCTGGTGATTTGTGTTTAACCCCTGACTAACTGCAGGACTTGCCCAAATGCATCCTTCAAGGATCTAGGGAAGAACCGCTTTCTGGAAATTTGTCCATTCAGAGCTACACCTAAGGGGACACATCCCACATCCCTATATCCAGAGCTGCCTTAAGAGGTAACCACCTGCTACACTTCTTTCTTCCCCCCGAATCTGCATCCAAGTGAGACGGAGTTACACGGAATTTCAAAGACAGCACAGAAGGGAGGAGAGAAGGCACAGAGGTGACGTGCTCCCTCTGGGACGGAGTGGCAAGACACAAGTGGTGAGCTTGGCTCAGGGGTGAGACACACCTGGATTCAAATTCTGGCTCTGCTGTCTACTAGCACTGTGTAAGTCAATAACGCTCCCATCGCACAGGGTTGCTATGATAATTGACTGAAGTAATGGGTAACGTTTACTATCAATCACAGTCACATTTTAAAAGAAAAGCTAACAGTCACTGAGATTAGAAAGTGTATTAGACATCAACAGGATGCAAACATTTTATTCAGTAGCCATTCAACACATATGTATTAAAAACCTACTATGTGCCAGGAACTGTTCTAGGCATGCAGACGCATCCTGATAAAAAAAAGTCCCTGCTCACAAGGAGCTGGCAAGCACCACCTAATGTAAATCCACCAATGATGTCACTATTGTTTTTCCCATTTTACAGGTGAGAAAACAGACACTAGAGAATGGAAGTAATGTGTCAGGCTTTAAACCAGGAATTGTGTGACTCCAGAATCTACACTTGTCATGATTTAACAGTACTGCCCTGCGAGGGCTTGCTCCGCACAGTGCCTGACACAGAGGTAGCATTTATTATCTATTCTGCTGAAGGAAGGCCAGATATTCAAAGCGGAAAGGGCCATGCCATTCCTTGGCAAAGGGGCAGACAGGTATGCACTGGCTGCATGTACACGACCACTTCCTCCTGCCCCAGGCACCCACCTCCCTGATTCTCTGTCCACTCTCCCTGCAGCCCAGAACTTCTGGTGCTCAAGGGGCCTTCTTGTGGTCTTTCTACCCTGATGTTTCAGAGGAGAGGGACCAAAGCCCAGAGGAAAAGGAACTTGCCCAAGGTCACCCAGTGAGTTACTGTTAGAGCGGGGGGCAGATCTCAGGCTCCTGACGTCCAGGCTCATTACTCCAGGGTGGGGCCTGACTCCAGATCCTACTCTCCACCCTCCTCTCGCAGCACTCAGCAGCCTCCTGCACTATAAGCACCGTCTGTAGAACCGAGCAAGGCCCACCAGGGGAGGCAGCAGCCCCACCAAGGCAAAGACAAGGAGAAATTGAAATGAGAAGCGGAAAGCTCAAGGATCACACAGCCTGGAGATGTGGAACTAGATCTCAAACTCAGGTCCCTCAATTCTACATTTTGAGCCCCTTCCAGGCCATCATGAGCACGTTCCTGCACATTCTCTGATATTCATGCTCAGTCCCATATCCTCTCTCACGAAATCTGAGTCCAGGGACCAGGGAACCACAGTGAGTGTGGCCGCAGAGCTTTGAGGACAGAGCTGCTATAACATGAGTGATGCATCACTATGGATGATTTTTGCATATCTTTGAAAGATTTTCTATGTAATGAAACTGGCCAGACTTTAGTACATAAGATACTACGCACCCATTCAAAGAATGAGATAGATCTATGTGTGCCTAAGACATAATGTTAAATTGGAAAAAATTCCAGAATGTTACGTATAGGGTAATCTCATTTGGATAAAATATATATATACATACACACAATTATGTATTTCCATTATGTATACCCCTACAGGGATTACAGATGGGGAATGAGATTGGCTGGAAGCATGGAACAGGGTAAAAAGCTTTCACTTCTTTTAGTTTTATACTCCTGTATTATTTGAATGTTTAACACGCTAATTTGTTATGTAATTATATATATATATATTTTTTTCTTTTTTTGGTGAGGAAGATTAGCCCTGAGCTAATATCTGTGCCAGTCCCCCTCTATTTTGTATGTGGGTCACTAGCCCTGAGCTAATATCTGTGCCAGTCCCCCTCTATTTTGTATGTGGGTCACCACCATAGCACGGCTGATAAGTGGTGTAGGTCCATGCCCGGGACCGGAACCTGCGAACCCGGGCAGCCGAAGTGGAGCGTGCTGAACTAACCACTACACTACAGGACCAGCCCCAATAATGATAATTTTTTATAAGCATTTTCTTTAAAAATAAACAACTTACCAATCAGGTAAAAAAAAAGGGGGGGGTTTACTGCAATCAATACCTCTCTTGCTGATAGACAGTGAGCTGGGGATACAAACACACCCACACACCCACACCCACACCCACACCTACACACAAACACACAGTGTCTCCCACAGGTTCAGTCAAGGACACTTCATGCCAATACTATCTAGATTTCTTCACAAATAACCATTGCTCCTTACATGTATACTGGGTGTTAGTTTGCAAAGCATTTGTGCATGCAACAAGTCGTGTAGCCATTTAGAGAATGAGTCCTTAATCGGAGACAGGCTTGGAGGGCACGGACACTCAACATTCCTAATGAAATGACGTCATATCTTTTTATTGGTATATTTTATAGGTATCCATGGCTGCCACGCAATTCTCAAAGGGGTCAGTGGCCCAAATAAGATTACAAAGCACTATATTATATACCTCTGTTCTTTTTTTGCAAGGACTATTTCTAAAAGGATACACAAGAAATCAGTAACAGTGGTTGCCTCTGGGGCGGGAGGCATCTGGAAATCCGGGGTGAAAAAGAGACCTATCTTTCACTGTACACTCTTTTGTACTATTTTTGTTTTCACTATGATCATGTATTACTTCTTCAATTAAAGTAGCCTAAAGTGCCACTTTGGAGAGAAGAAGGACCTAGCAACAATCTAGAAACTCTGCTGAATTCCTCTGTATTTATATCATCAGCCTGAAGATCCCATTTGGTATAAATCTTACCTATTCTCTCCAATCACAAGGAGCATGTTTCCAGGGGAGAAACACAATCGCTACGGAGATTTTCCATTGCAGCATCGCTTTATGAGTCTTGGGGGGGCAACTTGTTACAGGGGTTTGCAGGCCGCTGATGCTGCAGCTGCTCCTTCTCCAGAGTCTGAATCGAGCCATCTGGCATGCGTCTCCAGCTCTTAAATCAGTCGGGCCACAGACACCCTCGGTTTCTTAAGGTGTAGTGAGAAGGCTGGGAAAGTTAGGTGGGTGGACCCCACCAGAGGGAAGTGTGCAAAACAGAAACACATGGGCGGCTCACCCGGTTTCCCCCTGTCAGCACGGCTGCAGGAATGATTTACAAGAGGCCAAGCCAAGTTCCCACTGCTCCAGACCCAGGGGCCAGAGGAAGAGGCAGAGAGAAGCAAGTCACACCTGCATGTTCCCTGTCCTCCTTCTTGGGACAGACATTGTTTACTTGCAGACTGCAGGTGGTGGTGGCTGGGCTTGTAAACACCACTGGGAAGCCAGTTGGCTTGGCTCAACCGGGTCACTTGAGTGGGAGATTTGGGGCCACTGTTGCAGCCTCCCAGCCAAAGCTTGTTTCCTGCCTAATTCCCTCTGGCCGACTCACCACGGAACCTTACAGAGGAGACACGGCCCGGTTTATAAACAAACACGTGGCATCTGCAGCATGAGGGGCTCTGCATTTGCATGTGAGCCTGGATAAGTCTTAGCATGGTTTCACTGTTTTAAGATGATACTAATCCCATACATCTATAGAGTGCTGTAGGGTTAACATAGTACTGAACATTCTCTACCACGCCTATTATCAATGCCCATTTTACCGATGAGGAGACTGAGGGCTCAGAAAATAACTTTTCAATGCCTGTCTTTCCTCAACCTGTGTAGGGCATGGGCCTAGATTAGGCACCCAGGATTAATTTGTTGAATGAAAGAAACAATCATTGAATGAATCAACTGACAGAGAGGAAGGGTACACAGTGGAAACACCTCCTACTGGCCCATGAGAGCCAATCGTGCACATATCTTCTCAACTCCACCTTCAGTAACATCACAGTGATAGCTTTAAATTGGTCACGGTGGGAGTATTTTTGCCAGCATATTGGCAGATGCTACAAATCAGGGTTTTTTTTCCCCTTTTCTTTTTCATAGAACCGGTTTATCAACACACTGGGTATAGGTACCACATAGTATAGGCAACTGAAACCAGGCAACTAGTTTAGGCAATTAGAATATAGGTTTTTCAGATCATCATCTCTTTCCCAAAAGGAGGGGAGAGTGGGAAGAGTCCAAATAAATGATATTTATTAATTCAACATACATGTGTAGATCCTACCATATATAAAGCACTAGGGCAGGCTGGAGGAGAGAAACATATCTGAGATATAATTCATATTCTCAAGGAACACACATTCTCAGGTGCAAACTGTAAGGTGCACGCAAATCACCTGGGGATCTTGGTAAAATGCAGATTATGATCCAGTAGGTCTGGGTGGGACCTGAGATGTTGCATTTTGAACAAGCTCCCAGGTGATGTCGATACCGCCCTCCTGAGGGCCACACCTAAGAAGCAAGGGTCTAGGAGGTTACTGAGTGCTCCTGTGTGCCAGCCAGTTCTAAACGTCAGGTTACCCATGACAGTCAATCCTCACAGTGCTGAGGATACAGTCCTCTTATCCATGTTTTACATATGAGACCATTGAGGCCCAAGGCCACCCAGCTAATAAGCTACTAACTGGCTCAAACCCAGGCAGTCTCGCCCAGAGAATGAAGAGTCACTCTCTTTCCAACGTGCCACCCAGTTGGGACTTTCCAGTTAATTTTCTGTCTTGGAAATTATCCTTGCTTCTCCTTTTCCTTCCCACCAGCTGCCTATTTCCTTTTTCACTGCCTACAAGTACTTCTACCAGAGAAGAGCAAAGGAAAAGTGGGAACAAATGCTCAGACTCATCAATTTCAAGAGTCTGAACCATGCCTTTTATTTTCTATATTTTGATGCTTTGACATCTGGGCCTTGTCCCTCCAGAGTTAGCCAATTCCTAGAGATAGTAAACAACTCGCCAGTGAGCATGTCTTTTAAATGCAGCTCTCACTCCCTGGGCCACTATCCCCCTGCCCTGTTCACCCCAGGGCCAGGTACCAGACCACCAGAGACAGCCCCTGTGCCCCAGAGCCCTCTGAAGTTATTCAAAGTAGCCACACCCAAGCCTGCTTACCCTGCCCCACCTGTTCCTTCCTGCAGAAACCACATAAAGGCTCTTGTGCACATTTCACTCTCTGCCTCCTGATGACCCCGGGGCTTCCCTGTGTAGCCCCCCTGGCATGGTGTGCCCCTCCGCTTGGGACCTTGAGTATAATAAACTGTCTTTTCAATGGCAGCCTTCTCCTGCTCTGTTGGCTTCACCACACCTAAATAATAATAAAGCCTCAAGTCCTCAGGGAAGACAAAGCTCAATCCCAGTGAATTTGTGGATCATCTAGGATTTCCCTTGTTCCTCCAGGCTCAGCCCTTCTCAGAGCTGGCTTGCATACACTCTCAATGGACAGTTTCTCGAGGTCCCTGCCCAAGGCCAACCCTGCTTGTCCTGAAAATTCCATTCCTGGGAAAAGTGCCAGGTGCCCCCCCTGCACCTTCAGGTCCTCTTACCTCATTCCCCGGCAGGTGCTAAGCGTGACACTGGAATGTTCTGCCTTCCTCACCGTCCCGTGATAAAAGCAGTGATCCTAGCAAGGAGAAAGGAGGAAAGGAGGTGGTCAGGCCAAAGAACACTGACAAGCATAGCAATGTTTATGTCCCATGAAGGTCACGGATGATTCATGGCTTATTATACACCTACCCTAAACTTACAGTCTGCAAAGAGCTTTCCAAGTCATGATTTTATTTGATCCTCATAACAGTCCTGGGAGGTGGAGCAGGGCGGCTGTCATCATCCCCACTGAACAGATGAAGAAGCTGAGGCCCGAGGACCAGAGATGTGCCGAAGGTCTCCTTGACAGTCGGAGAACCCAGGATTTTCAGATCTAATTCAGAGCTCTTTCCATGACATGATGTTGGCCACAGGGAACACTGGCTTCTGAAGACCCCACCTCCCCACTAGAGTCACCTCTGTGACTCCCCTGTAGGGTTGAATAGGGTCCTCCCAAAATTCACGTCTACCCAGAACCTCAGAATGTGATCTTCTTTGGAATAGGGTCTTTGCAAATGTAATTAAGATGAAGTCATACTGGACTGGTGTCCTTATAAAAAGAAAAGAGGACACAGAGACACACACACAGAGAAGATGGCCATTTGAAGACTGAGGCAGATATTAAAGTGATGAACTACAAGCCAAGAAGCACCAAGGGTGGCCAGGAGCCACCAGAAACTAGGAAGAGGCAAGGAAGGATTCTTCCCTAGAGACCGCAGAGGGAGCATAGCCCCGCCAACACCTTGATTTTGGACTTCTAGCCTCCAGAACTGTGAGAGAAAACGTTTCTGTTGTTTTAAACCTCCAGGTTTGTGGTACTTTGTTAGAGCAGCCCTAGGAAACTGAGAGATCCCCCTCCCTTCCCCACCTCCCCTCAGTCCCTGCGTGTCTGGATCAGACTTGATTTGGCACCTGCATCCGTGGACACATTGAGGTCTGACACTGCTCTCTAGTCAGCGTTGTCTCTCAGCCGTCTGGTCTTCCTGACCCGGATGGACTCCTCCGTGACTACAAACAGCTGTTGAGCACCGCTGCGTGCCAGGCCCTAGGCGAGGCCCCCGAGACACAACAATGAGCGCACACACAGCTCCAGCCTTCACGGGACTTATGTTCTTGTGAGAGCCAATCTTAATTAAAATCCGTACAAAGATATAATTACAAACCATGAAGAGTGGCTTGAAATAAAAGTTTGAGGTGCCAGCAGAGTGTTTATAAGTGGGGTAACAAGAACATTTCTGAGGCAAACCAGGACACCGCTGAGAAGGCTAAACCGGACAGACGGGCACAAACCAGGACTGTCCCCAGCACACAGGGCGTGATAACAAGGGACACACTCCTACAAACTTCTTCCAAATAGGTCAAGAGAAATAAGCTGGTCAGAAGAGAGAGAAAATAAGATCTCCAGGGCAGAGCCAGGTTCTTAAAAGGTCTTAAGAAGGAAATAAACTATGTAGTTGCCAACACAGAAGCTTTCTCTTTTCCCCACCAGTACCCTGAGCCTGAGCAACCCCAGTCAGAAATCTCTGGCATTCGCTTACATAATAGTCCAAGTGATCTGTCACCAGGACCATGCATGCTTGTAGTTGTTCCTTGGTCCCCAGCAGGCAGGGCTGTGACCCAGGAGACAGCTAACCCATTTGTCTATATTCTCTGGCCCCACCTCCCACCCAGCTCTAGGCGTGAGTATAGCCTAATAATTAAATTCAAGCATTTTGGCATAGCCAGGCCAGATTTAAATGCAAGCTCCCACAGCTCCCAGCTATGTAAACAGTTCCACAACCTCTCTCTGCCCTCCAGCGTCTTCAGCCTCCACCTCACGAGGTGGTTTTGAGAATACCGTCCATTAAGGAGCTAGTGCAGGGTACCTGGCCCAGAGCAGGCAACAACAAACATTAGCAATCATGTTATCAGCATTAAATTCTCCTTTGTCAAAGGCAGAATGTGGCCTCAAGGGAGCTGGAAGGCCACCAAGGAGGGGCCGAATCCTCAGCCTTAGCCACACCAGTTCTACGTCCCTCCCAGCTGAGCCACACAGCCAGATCACAGGATACAGGCCAGGCTGGCATTCAACTCCGGGTCGGCAGTGCGACTCCTCCGCCCACTCAAGCTCACGCGGTCAGGAGGAGCGACAGGCACCAGCCCCTCTCTTAGCATCAAACTCTCCTGGACTTTATACAGGTCAGATTCCGATCTTCAGAGGAGCACAAAGGAAAGCCACCATGCCAGGGACACTCAGCAGCACCTCTGAAAGAAGATGAGGTGGGCACAACCCTCCTTGCAGCCTGGATTCCATCTGCTTTCAAGTGCCAGCCTGTCACATGGCTTCTCCACCTACCCCTGGGCTCTGGGTCCTGGAGGTACATCATCAAGAGCTCAGGTTCTGAACCAGATCCTTAGAACTCAGAACAGGACCATCAACTCCACAACCCAGGATCATTCACGGGTGCAAGAGGGCGCTGGGCCAGGATACGGTAAATGCGGCTCACAGGTGTTGGAATGACGGCGAGTTAAGAAGTTCAGAAAGGTGGGTCAGCTATAGTTTCGAAAATCCTGGTACTTCTTCAAATAAAGAGAATTCAAATCCAGGGATGGACATGAAGAATACCTAACCTCTTTCCCTTCTTTGGACTGATGCTAACAGCGTTCACTGCCTGGGGGCGCTCTGAAATAGCACAACTGGCTTTTGTAGCATGCTTTCAGTTTACAAAGGGCTCTCACACACATCATCGCATGTGATGATAATACCTGCCATTTACAGTTGTTAACAAGAAGAGCTAACATCGATCCAGCTCTTTCCGCTGGATAAACAACTCACATAGATTATTTTTCCCTTTAATTCTGATCACAGTCTTATGAGGCAGATATTATTATTCCCATTTTTTGCAAGGGGAAACTAAAGGTTGGAGACGTTTTAAGTCATTCACAAGGCCACACAGGAAAGTGGAGATTCACACCCCTAGACCCCATGCTCTGCCTCTCCTAGCAAAAGCTGTCTCAGCGAAGTGCATAAGACTTACTTTGCCAAAGCTCTACAGTCTTCTAGCACCAACAGAGACTTAAGTTGTAGCCTAAACCTTGCTACTTATTGGTTATCTGAACTTAAGTATGTTACTTTTTCTATTCTCCTCTCCATTTCCTCATCCGTAAAATATGGCATTGGAAGAGATGTTTATAAATTCCCATAAAATCAGTGATTCATTTTACCCTTCCACAGCCCTGAGAATCAGATCTTAGCATATCCAATTTTCAGATGAGGAAACTCAACACCAGTGTAATCAAAAGGGTTGTTTAAGGTCACATAGCTAGTTAAAGCCAAGACTAACACCCTGGCTTCAGACCCCAAACTCTGTAACTCCTTCTATTGGAACACATTCACAGTCCCATTCCCCCGGTGACCTGACCTAGATTAGGGCTGTAGCTTTCAGGCCTGACTGATGAGTATGATAAGGTTCCCAGAATTCCCACTACCCCAGGCCAAGTTTGGTAGTAGAATATGGCCCTCAACATTTGGGTCAAGCGCAGCTAAATGGTTTATTCCATTCCCATTTCTCTTTGAGTCTTCAGCTCCCAAATAAGCAAGCTGACTGGGAGCCTCATGGGGCTGGGTGGGAGCTTTGCAAGAGTCGAGTAACAGGGGATGGAAGAAAACAATGAGTTGTCCCATACTTCAGCTAGGACGTGCTTTGGTCCACAAGACCTTCAGGCAGGAGGAGCATTCTGAAAGTGAGGGGAAGTTCTCTCCCATTCCTCTGTTTCTGAAAGGCCCTTACAACATCTCCGCCTAATTCTGAGAGCACAAAGAACAAGCAAGTGAACAGTCATGAAGTCATCGCATTCTTTCTCAGCTTCTCGGCCTGAAGGGGCCACCCCGAGGGGGCTTTCATAGCAGGAAGCATGAGCTCATGGCAAACTTGTGCACTGAGACCCATTCTTGAGCTGTGGGCACAGAATTGTGGGATCCAAACTCAGAGGAGGGTGCTTTTGTGGGGTCATAATGGCTAGGGGCTTTTGAGGCACGCCTGTCCCCCTGACTCCCCTCCCAGAGGCAGAAAACAGAGGTCTCAAGGAAGGAAGGAGAAGTTGTGACCAACGGGCATTGAAGAAGGTGTGGAGTCACAGCAGACAGAGTCCCCAGAGAGGAGAAGACACAGACAACTTGCCTGCTGTGGGCACTGGCCACACTGCCAACTCCTTCCCCATCCAGGAAGGTCTTGGAGAAGAAGGCAGCATTGATCTTCATGTCCAACAATCCAACACAGCCCCTTGGCTACCCAGTTACTATGCTCTAGACCTCTTAGATCTATCAAAACTTAACTGTTCTGTGTCCCTTTCCCCATTCAAGGGTAATCCGATAAATTAATCTGAGCTGTTAGTGACCGATAGTGCCTGTTATTCTCTTCTAAACATTTGGACTCTGGCAGATATTTTAAAGAATGGACATTGTGGGAATCTCAGGTTCCATGGGAAACTGCTGGAAGAGCACTGAGGCAGAGAGGCATGTCCTGCTGTCCTACACACCACACCTCCACATCTGCATGCCACAAAAGTCCATTATGTCCTGCTCCAAAGGCAAAAAGCCACTGCTGCTCCTGCTGGAGTCCATCTTCCCTTCTCCTTCCCCACATCTCCTCAGCGCAGTATCTGAGAAGGATCACTTCCATCCAGAGTTTCTCAACTTGGGCACTACTGACATTTGGAGCCAGATGATTCTCTGTTGTGGAGGGGCTGTCCTGTGAATTGTAGGACATTAGCAGCATCCCTGGCGTCTACTCACTAGATGCCAACAGCATCCACCTTCTAGTCATGACAATCAAAATTGTTTCCAGACACTGCCAAGTGTCCCCTCCCTTGCTGGCTAAAATGGTCAAACAAACAAATGGAATCTTTTAGGGTAATTGCATCTGACTGAAATTGGTATAAATCATCATGAAGCATATTTTCTTTGCTTTGTGTTAGTTACCCACATATTAACAAAAGTTTAAGTAAAAGAAATGATTTAAACCAAAATCACTCTTGGTTGAGAACCACTCCTCTGATATTACAAATGCTAACAGGTCCCCCAGTAGGAAAAGCTAGCAAACCATGAAGTGTGTACGATTCACTACCTTAAGTGTCCACCAGTGGCATGTGGCATGGGGTGAACCAAACTAAAATGTATCCATCTGAAAGACAATTTTTTATACGATATACCTTTGTGCAAACATCCAAACTCAAAAACAACTTTAAGGGGAAAAAACATCCAATATGAAGATAGCAGTAAAATAAGAAAATCTTCATAACCTAAAATCATATTAAAAAGGCAGATTACAAAACCTTACACATCCATGTGAAAACGAAACAATTAAATATCTGATTGGGTGAGATGACAGGATTACCAGTAAATCATTTCTTTCCCTTAAACTTTCGTGAGTATGGGAGTAATTAACATTAAGCAACGAAAATGTATGCTTCACGATGATTTATACCAGTCTGAATCAGATGCAATTACCCTAAAATATTCTGTTCTACCATGTTAGCCAGCAAACATGCACTTATGAAACAGCAAATTCCCATTCTGCTTCTCCTGCTTGCTCCCTTGGTCTTCAGTCAGGGGAAACAATCCCCCGAGAGGAGGGACTGTCTTCATCACACATCTCACTTCCCGGGGGTGGAACTGGGAGAGGGCAGCTGCTTGATAGACACCTGCTGACCTGAACTTACCTCCGATTTCAGCGTGGTGGTTTGAGGATTGCCACTTGGAGTGTAATGGGTTTCTGTGTAGGCTGGAGCAAAAAGGTGCCTGCAAAGAATAAAAACAGACATTCATCTCTGGAGTTAACGGACTCCACCCTCCTGGGAACAGCAGCCAGTGATTCTAAATGAAGCAGGCAGAACCACCCCAAGCATCTCCACGCAGAAGAAACAGGGCGGACATAACGGCCTAAGGAACCACAAGAAAACCTGGAGGAAGTTTATTATTAATTTTGTATTCCTTGGGACCATCATCTAGTTCAGACACAAAGAGATGGAGTCGACACATACAACCAAAGCAGGGGTCTTAACTTTTTCTGGGTCCTGGGAAAATACACATGCAAACACACACACAAAATTTCCCAGGGTCTGTGGACTCTATTGTGTACCTTGATTGATTTTTTTCCAGCGCATCCACCAACTTTTAGTATCAGCACACTGATTTTTCTTTAAGGGAATACCTCTTCCCTGTTGCATGTTTTGGCAAGATTGTGAATCAAGATGTCCTACCTGGCCCTACCAAAGGGTGGCCCACGATGCAAGCCAGGCCAGTGGAGCAGTGTTGCAAGAACTGAACAGAGGGGAGCTATTCATCTGTTCCTTTGTTCCTGCTGCACGGAGTCCCAGAGTCACCTTTGCCTGTCCTTTCTAGCGGTTCAGATTTCCTGAGACCTGGGTGTTCTGTGTGTTACCCCTCCAACAAACTCTTTTTTTTCTTCTAAAATTGGACATTGGTTTCTCTCTTGCCACACACCCCTTGAAGCTGAGGTTAAGAATCCCTCACCAAAGGAAAGGCGACACCAAACAAGGTTCCTAGAATTTCTCTAAAAGTTAAAAGAAAAATGAAAGAATCAAATGGATGCTTCAACTAGCTCAGCCACATTAAAAGCAGAATGCATCTACAGAAAGTCAAGGCCAGGGAATAAAAAGGTTTCTAATGGAAGAGAAATTGAGTCTAACAAAAAAAGAATTAAACGCATCTATATGTACTAATATGAAAAGATGTCTAAAAGGGAATAAACAATAAATTTCAGGAAAGTATGTATTTTAAAAATCCCTTTTAATGAAAAACGAACAAGCATACATACGAGTGCATGCCTTGAAAACAACTAGAGAAGCAAATGTCCATTGTTAATGGGGGCTGTCTCAGGGGATTGCAGAAGATGTTCACAATGTAACTTGCATGTTTCTGAAAACTGGTTGATTTTTAAAAATAATTGTCATGTATTTATTTTGAAAACTGAAAACCTAATTTGAAACTGCTTTAAAAAAAGAAGAAAATATAGGCCGAGGCCAGCTCAGAAAGCCAAAGGAATCTTCAGGGACCACCCTGGTTTTGGAAGAGGTGACATTTCCCAGAAAGAGGGAGTCACTGAAAAGGGTCTCTAGGGTCACTGAAGAGTCACTTGGAGCTCTAAGTTCTGAGACTCCTGCCTCTCAGATTCCCCTCCACCCTCAGAGAGCAATCAGAAGGAAATGCCGTAAGAACTGCCTCTTGTATTATGTCAAGACCTTCAACATCCAGCCTTGGACAAGAAGAAAAGAAACCCAACAGGGAAATGTAAAAATAAAGCAAAGCACAAAACCCAGCTTGTGTAGAGAAACTCTCATTCACATGGAAACTTTGGGTCAGTTGCTAACTTGCCAGATTCTGTCTCCCAGCCCTTTCTCTTTCTCCTTAGCCTCTAATCAGCCAAGGACCCCAGGGAGGCATCCCTCATTTCTCTGAAGGAGATACACTGTAAGCCCCCAGAGAACAGAGGCCAAACTGTTTTGCTCACCAGTATATATCAGTGCTGAACATTTATTCAGTGAAAGAACGACTTAACTAATTATTGAATGAACGAATGAGTGAATAAATGAGTCACTCAGTACACTAGGAGCTTAGAGCATGGTCTGCAGTCTGAGAGACTGAAGTTTCATTTTCAGCTCTGACATTTACTGTCTCTATGGCCATGAGCGAGTTACTTAAACAGAACAATCTACGTCCTCTTCTACCTAACTGCCCTCTCTGAACCTTTGTTTCCTCTTCTGCAAAAGCAAGGATAATATACCTACTTGGCAGGGCTGTTGTAAGAGCAAAACGACAAAATGCACGAAAAGGGCTTACCACCAGCCCTGGCACACAGTGCTCAGTAAAAGTCATCATTACTGCTTTTAACAGAGATTATGATGGAAGAACCCAGAAAAACTGATGGAATTTACTTATTTCCCTCTAACTCTCCCCATCCATTAACTCTCCATATATCACTTGAGAGAGGTGAAAAAGCAGTTAGCTCATTTCTGCAGCCCACTTCCTGGGTCTGCTTTCACAGACTGCATAATGGATGGCTAGTCAGGGGTTCAGAGTTTAATGGTCCATCCCAGTGCCAGCAGGGAAATGTGAATTTCCCCACAGGAAATGCTCTCCTGGTAAATACACTCTCAGCCTCTTCTGAGTCTTAGGGGGGAAAATCATGCATCCAGTGACACTAAGATGCTCCAAAGAAAGCAATCCAGACTGAGCCTCAGAGCGTCCACGTTCTTGTCAGTTCTCGGCCACACGTCCCCAGAAGGGCAAGGATCTTTCTGCAGCTTCTTATTCTGAGCATCTGCCCCCATCGTCATAGGACTCTCAGAGCGTCAGCATTGAAAGGGACCTTAGGAATCATTTAGCCAAACTCTCTAGACTGCAGGCTCCCGAAGAGCAGGGGGCACAGCTGCCTTGTTCAAGGCTTCTCCCCAGCTCCCAGAACCCACCAGTCAGGTAGTACATGTTTATTCTGTGAATAAGTGGATGAACGAGTAAACGAACGAACGAATGAACCTTCTATTTTGTGTAGCAATCTGCCAGATGGCCATTCAGCATTGGACATCTCCAGTGACAGGGAGCTCCAGAGACCACCCATTCCATTTCTAACCACATATAGTAATTAGAGAAAGTTCTTACATTGAACCAAAAACTACCTTTCTGTAACCAGCACCCACTGGCCTCATTCTGTCTTCTGATTCTACCCAGAACAATCTACTTCCTCTTCTACCTAACCACCCTTTCAGGAGCAGCAGCATCACCTAAGAACTAGTTAAAAGTGCAGATTGTTGGGCCCCACCCCAGACCTTCTGAAGCAGACAGAAACTCTGGGGTTGAGGCCCAACCGTCTATAGTAACAACTCTCCGAGTGATTCTGATGCGGAACCACACCCTAGACCACAAGTTCTCAACATACTTTTAAGGCAGGTAAACTGCAGAAACATCCAAGTGTCTCGATACCCAAAACCCAAACCTTCCTGCCTCCATCACATTCTGGAACATTCTGTGCTTGGGAAACCCAGAAAAGTTGCAATCATAATAGTTCACATGTATTTAAGTTAAATCACAACACATCTATGAGGTAGGTACTAATCTTTTCCCCATTTTGTAATTGAGGGCACTGGGAACTCGAGCATGTAACTTGTCCAAGTTCTCACAGCACAGTGTCCGAGCCGGTTTCAAACTCTGGTCTGTTGGTACTGACCATGCTTTTTAAGCCATTTTCTGCTCTGTCTCTCTTAGAAGGTAGAAACATAAAACTAAAGCACCGCCAGGAACCAGTAGTCCAAACCACAATTTGATGGTGATGATAGTGGCCTTGGGGAAATATGTGATATAAAACAGAGACCATTAGCTCTTAAATGGGAATATATGCAGAGAAGAGCAACAGCGGCAAGCAATGCAGAGGGCAGGAAAAAGAGGATGGACACATAAGAATTTCAGGGCTAGTTTTTTTGAAATAACAACCCTTTCCCCAAATGGGGTTGCGGATATTAGCCAGGAAGGTCCTTCCTTCTAGAAGCAAAAGGAATGGTCATGTTTCATCACCACCATCTGTGCAATTTTACTGATGGACAAAACTGCTTTCAAATGCTCCCCCCTGCCCCGAGCGAGGCCCATCTGTACCCACGTGCCCAGATGGGGCCCTGGCACTGCTCTGGGACCAAAGACACTGCTATCCCCTCAGAGAAGGGCCACGGAGAGGCCCAGCTCGGCCCACCCGCCCCTTCTCTGACCACATCTTGTTCTCATCTCCTCCCTGACAAGGGGCTGGCTCAGCAGATCGGCAGGAAGCTGTCTCTCACCACTGGAGTGTATTAGGATTTTCAGGAAACAAGTTGTGAGTGATGTGCATCCAGGAAGAGAGAAGGACTGTCCAAGATTTCCCACCCCGCCTCCTCCTTTCTCTGGCTTTGAAGGAAAAGCAGTTTCTGTCAAGCGCCTCCCGCCCGTGCCCTCCAGGCTCACAAGCCCACAGGCAGAGATCCTCAGAGAGCCTCCCATCTGCCAACAGCAGCCAGCACTGGAGTGCTCACTTGGGGTGAAACTAGGTCTCTCAGACTCCAACGTCCTGAAGCAAAACCTGCATCTTCTGGACCCCACCTGGGAAAATAAGCTGCCCCCCCCAAATACTAGACAAAAAACATAAGGTCACTCTCCAGGGAAGGACAACAGAATTGCCCGTGGTGGCCTGGAACCTGTTTGTACACTCAGCCAGACCCCAAAAGCATGAGGCCGTCTGAAACAGCCCTGACCCACCTTTCCTAAGGCTCAGAGCCTTCAAACCCAGAACCATCCCCGTAAGGACTGTTTCCTGTCAGACAAATTTCAAATGCCTCTCTGAGCTTCGGAGCTCTAAAACTCCCTCTGGGAAGAGAGAAGCAGCAGGACTAAATCTGTCTTTTTAATAGTTTTTCCAGGTGATATTTTTTTCAGGCTCTGAGAATTCTCGCAGTCAATTAGATCAATTTTAACATTTTAAATTCTTTTCCCCATTTCTAGCCTCCTAATCACCCTCCCCAAATCTAAAGATAATACCAAGAACAGCATAGAGGGAAAGTCGAGGGCTCTGAAAGCTTTGGTTTGAGTACCAGCTGCACTACCCTGTGGACGACTGTCCTTTCAAACCCTGGAAATCAAGCAAAAGAGGACCGCGGTTCCTTTCAATGTCATACAAGGGCACTGTCACATCGTAGGCTCTAAGAGGCCTGTCTAAGGTTCTTTGGGCTCTAGGGGGGGAAATGTAGCTTTGAAAGACTATTTACCACTAATTAGGGCAGCTCTTGCACAACCCTATAAAATTAGATGTTAACTTGTAAAAACCTAAAAAGATACAATAGAGATGCCAATGATTTCCATCCAGAAGAAAAGATAACTCCCAAGGTTATGGTTTTATTGCCCCTAGGATATTAATTACCCAGTTTTGTATCTGATTTAGCCATCTTATCTCAGCATTCCTTTTTCCACTATTGAAAACACACACACATATATATATATATATATATATATGTTTCCCTTATCCAATTTTTAAACCAGTTTTATCATCTTGCTGGTTCCCCCATTAAATAGATAAATAAAACTTTGACAAGAGCTCACTATGTATTTACATGAGAACTATTTCACTTGAGCCTCCCATTTCCTAGACTGCAAATTAATAAAGTAATAATTACTATCTCACAGCATCATTGAGAGGATCAGATGAGAAACTACATTCAAATACCAGCTCTGACGCTTAGAAGTTCTGTGAGCTTGGGCAAGCTGGTTAACCTCTCTGTGCCTTAGTTTTCTCATCTATATAATGGGGCAGTGATGGAAGCTACTTCATAGTGTTGCTGTAAAATGTTAAGACAGTGTCTGACTATGAATATTTGTTAAATAAAATAAGTGTGAAGGAACTCTTCGTCAAGTATTTGTGTTCTACAGATACAGTTGTTATCACTTTCTCCAGGACTAGCTAACAATTTAACAGTTAAATTGAGATAATGGTTTTTTGAGGGTTCATAATACTCATATCTATCCTTCTGGGTATGTTTGGAAATTCTGATATTAATATTTTTTAACTACCTAGGTGATACTATGTAAGTCACAAGCTACTCAGCTTCAGTTTCCCTTTCTATCAAATGGAAATGGTGATGCCCAGGACAGGCAGGCACTGGGTAGAGTTTTTGAAAAGCAGAGAGTGCTAATCTAATGTAATGGGCAATGGTCGCCCATATTTGGGACAAAATAACCAATTCAGTAAGTATTGTTTTGTTTTGTTTTTGAAGAGAGAGAAAGAAAAGGGGAGAAGAGACAGCCTGAGCTGTTTCAGACCAAGATTTCCAAACCAGTGCTCATTCCACCTCTGACTCCAAAGGAATGGAAACAAAGCAACACGCCAAAGGCATAGCCCTAAAGCCAAATAAGGGATTGCCAAGTCTAGGGGCCCATAGGCAGAGGCCTTCCTTTTTGAGGGAACAGAAAAGCCAAGGAAGAAGGAACTTTAAATGTTGCTCCTAATGTAAAGAGTGGGGATCTCCTCCTACCCCGAGGACTCACTTGAACAAGCATGATTGCTGCCAGAGGACCAGCTCCAGAAGCAACACTGTGAAGCAAGATGGTGCCACCCACAGGCCTGGCAAAAAGCCAAAGCTACTCGGCATGTTTTCTTTAACCTTCTATTAAGGAAGCTTCCAAACAATGCGTTAAATCAACACTCCTTTTTACAACTGCTTCCCATTACATCTTCTCCCAGTCTCCACGAGACCTGGCATTCTTCCGACCCGCTCCTGGTCCTGTGTTTTGCTTTTAGGTTATATACCAAAGGATGTTTGGATGATAACTGTTTACTCCTCTGGCCAGAGGGTCTTTATTTAATCCTCTTCATACCTCCCTCTTAGCTGCCTTCACAAAGATAAGTAACCTGTCTGTGCAAATAGGGCCGATTTCTTGGGCTCAGGGAGCTTAACCAACAGAAACCTGCCGGGCCCTCAAAATGGCTCACCCAAGAAGAGTTTACGGATTTGTTTTACAGTGTCCTAAATAGCCCATTACAGGTATTTACTGGAATTGGATAAGAACAGTTAAGGGAAATGGGGTACTACGTTTACTATTTCTAAAAAAAATTAAAAAGTGAAAACACTGCCTGACAGCAACCTCTCTAGCAACCAGTTTTTGGTAAATAACCACAGTCCTTGTTTATCAGATTAACCTGAAGGGAGGAACTAACGCAAGAGGTAACAACCACATCGCAGAGATAAAATTTGTGGATAAGATACAGGGGAAATGAAGAAAAGGAACCTCTAAAATCGCCGGATCTTTGAGAATATGCTTAGAAAGAGGGGAACAGGTGGACCATCCCATGAAAAAAAGGCAACAAACAAAAGCAGGTGGATGAAGACCACAAACCAACCTGCCCGAAATGTGGGGGTTTGGTCCCTTTAAGGCTCTAAGTATCCCAGTAACTTTAATAAATCTTCCCCAATGTGAGCATCCTAAAGCACAAGTGAAGAAGATTAGAACTTGGAAAGCCTGCCTAGATCATTGTGGACGTCCGTTGTCCCAGGCTCCAGCATCCGTACCACCTTCTTGGGATAACAGTTCCCCGATGTGCATTTAGAGAAATGTTCCCCTCTTGCTGCATGCTGACCAGGGGCACCTGGAGTCAGTCACAACAAGCCGGGACAATCAGATCTCATTTCTCTGAATTTCAAGATGAGTGAACCTGGTGCAAATGGCTGGAGGAGAGTCACCCCAGTGGTGGCACCTGAAGGGACGCTCTATTCATTCCTAGATCCTGACCTTTTCAAGTCCTAGTTCTTCAGCATTTTCCTCATTCTATGTGGTGCCCCATATCCTTTCCACAAAGTTTTGTTTTAAGGGGTTGGGGGGTTAGTGTATAAATTGCCGAGTCTACTGTGACAAAAGAATCTTTTATGCCACCCTCTCTTAGTGCCTCCCCCCACTCCACTTTTACTGATGAAGAATCTGAAAAAGAGCAAAAGCAACTTACCCAACATCACAGTTACATTTTGCTTCTAAGCCCATCAGTCTAAATAAACTAGAGTAAGCTAAATGTCAGTGGTAGATAATCCAAGAGTTAGGCCATCCAGACACTCCCAGAAGGCAGAGAGGAAGGATATTCGTGCAATCTCATCAATAATTGCTTATTAAGCAGCATAATGGAGTACAAACTGCAGGGCACATGGTATCAGGAAGAGCAAGTTCCTCCTGGCTTGAATTCATCACGTATTTGCTCTGGATCCTTGGCCAAGCTGCAGTCCCTCAGCTCTGCATTTGCAAGTCCACTCAGTCATTCCACAAATATATATTGAGGCCAATCGTGTGCCAAGCACGGTGCTAGGGGATGTGAACAAGGCAAGCACACTTTCTGCCCTCCATCCAGCATCTACCATCATGAAGATTAGAGGTGGCTGAAGGGTGGCAGAATATGCCACCCCAAACATGCCACTTCAGCATAAGGATCATTTTGAGCTGAAGGCAACGGAGAAGAAGACACAAGAAAAGCTCCCTGTCCTCCCCCATTTGCCTAAAAACAGGACATAAGTTTTCAAAGACGTCCCTCCTCCCCTCTCTACGAGGAAGGACAGAAGTTAATCACTAGAGACAACTTTAGACCCTGTCAGCCTGGAGAAGGCACCAGAGGAATCTACACGACAAACTTTACTAACTAGCCTTTATCTACCATTCGTTTCCCATATATTTACCCACCCACAGTTTAGAAGCCTAAAACTTCTTTCCTTTGTCCTGTCATTCCTCTACAAATTTATTGTTCTTTGTTAAAGATGCTATAGAAGTCTGAATTCTAACTGAATTACACATTTTTTCCCATATATACAAGTACCTCCCATCTACATGTTAATGAAATTCTGTTTGTTTTTCTCTTGTTAATCTGTCTTTTGTTACAGAGTTCCCAGCCAAGAACTTAGAAAGGTAGAGGGGAAATTATTTTTTCCTCCCCTACAAGGTGATTTGTGAAAGTACTCTGCAAACACGAACAGGCCACACAGAAGGTAGGTCTTACTATCTTGTCCCTAGAAGCCAAGTCACTGTTGCACAGCCCACCTTCCTTCCTTCCGAGAATTGCTGCAAGCCAGTGTTGCAACCACTTTCCAATTTCCCCTAACAAGCTGCCTACACAGCTACGGAGGAGGGTTGCATGTGCACAAGTGTGTGCGCGTGCGTGCGTGCGTGCGTGTCTGTGTGTGTGTGTGTGTGTGTGTGTGTGTGAGAGCAAGAGAGCAAGGCCGGCCTAGGGATCAGGAACTCAGGATCCTCATTCAACATTGCTGAACTCCTTTTCCACAGCCATATTCGAATCACCACATAACTGAAAGGCCAGTTTAACCTTTGCATTCTTCCCCAAGTCCCAAAGGTAGCATCAAGAAGTCTAGAGATAAAGAGCTTCTAGAATACAAGGAGTCTGACATCTCTCCCAACACTTACATCACCTCTTTCTCTAGCACTCCAGTCTCCCTCCAAAGGAATGCCTTTCCTTGACTTGCCCTTCCTTTCCCCAGAAAGAGATGGGGGAGGGGGAGGACTTGGAAAAAGAAACCATGCCTGATATAATGCAGCCATTATAGCCCCTTGGCCCATCTGGACCTCTCCCCAGGGAGACTGATGCAAGAGGAGAAAATGTGGAGGCCGCCAGTTTTCTGCAAATCCGTAACCTCGGGGGAAAAAGAAGGAGGGAAAGAGGGCAGTGGGGCACATGGGAGCTATGGAAGTGACTGGAAAAGAGCCATAAGTACAGAAGTCATAAAGACCCCATTTCTCCTGAACCAGCTGAGGAAAGCCTGGCCCAGCTCCACCCACTCAATGATGTCATTGTTTACAACAAAAGCTGGTTTGAGAACCCCCGGAGAGGTCCCCAGTGAAGCCTCAGCTGCTAGAATGGGCAAAGGTCTCACCAGTTCCTGGGAGATCAAGTGCTTAGAATTGTAGATAAGGAGGGAAGACTATGTAAGAGCCCAAATTACAGAGATAACCAGGGTAAGGACAGACTTTGCTTCTGCCAGGCCTTTTAGGGTCATGGAAAGAGTACAGGATACTACTTTTCACATAGATTTTATTAGTGGATCCCCTCCATAATCCTGCAAAGTTGGGGACTGGGTATTATTACCTTCATCCTGCAAAGTTGGTGACGGGATTATTACCTTCATCTAGTGAGAAAACTAAAGATCTGAGAAGAGAAATGGCTTGTCTGAGGTCCCACTACAAGCCAAGGGACTGACACCACTGCCCCACTACTTACTCCAGCAGGAACCTCAGATTGGACCTTGAATCCATTCTCTCCTTCTGCCCATATTCAACCCATCTCCCAGTCTCCATGATTCCACCCTATAAATAGCTCTGTAATCCTTCCCCTTCTCTCCATATTAGCTACCTCTTCCCTAAATTAGATCACGATAATTTCTCACTCAAGACTATAATAAAGCTTTTGAATGAGTCTTATTACTATTGCTAATCTTGCCCCTTCCAATTCATCCTCTGCACTTCAGTTGAAGTAGTCCTTCTCAAATGCTGGATGCTGTCACTATCTGGCTTTTAAAATACTCTTCATCAGCTTCCCATTGCCCTCGAGATAAATACCCAACCCCTTTAAGGGAGCCTAAAAGGCCCTTCAAAGATTCACCCCTGCCTACTTGGCCAACTTCTTCTCTCACCGCTTCCTTCCTTCCTCTCACTCTCTGCTCTAACCATAAAGAACTTCTTTTCATCTTCAAATGTTACTCTTGCCTTTGGACCTTTGTTCCTGCTGTTTGTGCTGCTTGGAACCCACCTCCCCTTGTATAAACCAATTCTACCACCCCCTCTACCACAGCCTACTTCTTCCTTACTTCACTTCATCCTAGAAGCCTTCCCTGACCCCCAATCCAGGGTAGGTTCCCCTCCCCATGCTCCCAGAGTATCCTCTACTTCCCCCATCACAGCATGTCCCGCGTTGTTCGGTAACAGTTTAGTTCTGTCCCCTCCGCTAAGCTCTAAGCCCCATGATGGCAGAGACTATGTTCTGCTTGCCACTGCTCTCCCGGAAACACCCAGGACCTATCCCAATACCTGGCACTCACAATATTTGTTGAATAAAGGAAGAGAAGGAAAGAAAGACAAGAAGTTAAGAATTCCCAGTGAGCAGTCCGGAGCTCAAGCCCAGAATACTAGAGACTCTCATCAGAAAAGCCAGGGATTCTCTGACCCAAATACCCACCCCCAGTTGAGTTTGAGCAAGACCTGCAACTTGCCCCGGGGCACGCAAAAGTCTATTCATTTAGTATTCAAGGTGTCAGCCAAACGTCAGTGTTATACCAGTGAGTTCTAAGTAGAAAAAGAGTAAGCTTACTTTCTTAAAATCAAAATATTTCCTAGGTGAAATGTAACTGCAGCTTCATTCCCAGGACAGAACCAGTCCAGAGGCCCCAGCATCGGCCTCCTCCTCCGCCAGATTTTTTTCCCGGGCTAGTCATGCTCCATTGCCCAGGCAAAAACGTTGGACAGGAGAAACATTCTCCAACTTCCGGGGAGTCTGGATGAAGGGCTTCAGCACATCCCTGAAGCTAGGGAGAAAACAGGGGTCCAGAAAGTGGGAATTCCAGCGCATCTCCCAAATCCAAATTCATGAATCCATCCGCATCCTGCCCACCATGCCCTGCTTCTCGGGAGACTCCCCCTAGCTTTAAAGTGCACCTCAAGCACCTTTCCTAGAAGTACCCCACCTACCTCCCTGACCACCCGGTTTTACTTCAGGCAAGACAGAGCCCAACTCAAAGTCAAAAATAGAATGAAAAATTCAGGTTTAAGCCACTCAAATCCTTGGATAGCCGAGCTATGGAAGGAAAAGAAACCCCGTTCCCATTCCCCACATACCACTCTTCTGAATTAAAATAATTTGGCTAGTTGGAACACTGAATTCCTAAGAGATTATTAGCACTATAGTTTTGGTTCCCCTTGATCCAGACCAAATATTTATATATTAATTTCTCAGTTTGAATTCCTTTCTCATTCTTCCACTCATCTCTCCTCTCTCCCTCATCCAAAGCCTCCCCTCCTTGCTCCTGCAAAACAGAGCTCCAAGTAACCCTCCTTAGGGACCAGCTTCTCTATCCCCCAGTCAGAAATTCTCTCTTCCCTCTTGCTCTTCAGCCCTTTACTTTCACCTCTATTATGTAAATTTGTTATCTGCCTTGGATGATGCTGTTTGCATGTCGGTCTCTCTCACAAAGCGTAAACTGCCAGAGGGCAAGGATAGTGTATTTGCATCTACTCCCTACAGCACTTCGCATAGAACTTTACACATAGGTGCTCAATCAATATTTGTTGAAATCAACCTTGTAGAATGCAGAGAAGTTAGCTCTGGCTTAAAAGGTAGAAGATCCATCAACTGATGAATGGATAAACAAAATGTGGTATATCCATACAATGGAACATTATATAGCAATAAAGAGGAATGAAGTACTGATACATGCTATTCAACATGGAAAAAACTCACAAACATTATACTAAGTGAAAGAAGCCAATCACAAAAGACCACCTATTGTATAATCCCTTTTAGATGAAATATCCAGACTAGGCAAAGCAGATTAGTGGTTCCCTAGAGCTGATGGGAGTGGGGGAGACTGGGTGGGCAACTGCCTACATTAGTTTGCTAGGGCTATCTTAACAAAGTACCATAAACTGAGTGGTTTAAACAACAAATTTATTATCTCACAGTTCTGGAAGTCAGAAGTCTAAAATCAAAGTGTTGGCAGGGCCATGCTCCCTCTGAAGGCACCAGGGAAGGATCTGTTCCAGGCCTCTCTCCTGGCTTCTGATAGTTCCTTGGCTTGTGGCAGCATAACTCGAATCTTCACATGGCATTCTCCCCGTGTGCATGTCTATGTCCAAATTCCCCCTTTGTATAAGGACATCAGTCATACTGGAGTAGGGGCCCACCCTAGTCCAGCATGATTTCACCTTAACTAATTATATCCACAATGACTCTATTTCCAAATAAGGTCACTCTAAGGTACTGGGGGTTAGAACTTCAGCATATGAATTTTGGGGACACATTCAACCCATAACACTATTAATGGCTTCTTTTGGGGGTGACAAAAATGTTCAAAAATTAGAATTTGGTGGGGTTGCACAACTTCATAAATATACTAAAAAACATTGAAGTGTATACTTTAAAATGGATGAACTATATGGTATGTAAGTTACATCTCAGTAAAGCTGTTAAAAAGAAGAAGGCAGGAGAGTTTGGGTTTAAAGAGTCTGCCCAAGCTCAGCAATCAACCCATTGGTGAGAATATGTGAAAACAAGTTCTCTCAACAAGGGTGGGGGGATGTAACTCACAGAGAAGCCAAAGGCAAAGTGCCTTTATCTATCCATGTGTTCCGCCTAAACCCTCTTTGACCCTCTTTGATTCACAACTAGGAGTTGATCCTCTAGAAGTACCTTCCAAAGAAGGTGTTTGAACACTAGGGTGTTCAAACCACTGGTCAAAGCACTGTTTGTGAAAACGAAAAAAAAAGAAGGAAATAACTTGAATGCTCATCAATATAGGGTGATTAAATTAATCAAGACATCTTGCTTATTACTGAATCTGGATGATAGGTACATGGGGATTCATGACGTGACCCTCTCTATTTCTGTGTGCATTTGATCATTTTTCATTATAAGAAATTTTAAAAGTTAAAATTTTTAACTTTTAACAGCCATTAAAAAGGATCCAATAAATTTACATGGAAATGTATCTACAATATACTGTCATATTCTGCTGCATGAATGTAAAATGGTACAGGCTTTGGAGAGGAATCTGTGGAGTGGCAGGTACAGTTTGTAAAAATTTAAAACATTCTAAACATATACACTATGTGAACTTGCAACTCTACTTCTGGGTATCAATCCTATAGAAATACTTGCAAATGTGCTTAAAGATTATGTATAAGCCTATTACTGCAGCATTATTTTTAACAGCAAGAAATTGGAAACCTAACTGTCCATTAATAGAGAAATTAATAAATTATGGTCCATCCATTCAGTGGAATCCTATGTCACCATTAAAAAGAATGAAATAGGTCTAGAAATGTGCTAATGTGGAAAGATACTGAAGATCAATAATGAAAAAGCAAACTGTAGAATAGCATATGAAGTATGATCTTATTTATTTTAAACTCTATAACTTGTGTTATTTTTTTCTAGAATTGTATCATCAAAGTTTTCAAACATTCCTAAAAGTTCTAGTGTAAATTTTTCTAAATGATTTGAGGATTGCCCATGCTATATTTCCAAGTGGAAAAAAATGGCATAAAACTGAGGATACAATATACACATAGGGTTAAAAAACTATGTAAAATAGTATGCTCATGGTAAATGCTCACTCACTGGATGCAAACTATGGTTATCTTAAGGTAAACAGCCTGTTGGTAAAGGGATCCTCAAACTCAAGAATCAACCCCAACTTCCTCCAAGTGCACAGCTTCCCTTCGCTCCAACAAGGGTTGATCCGAGGCCAACAGGGCAGCTGACAGCTTCCTCTCATTCATTTTACCCCATGCTCCTGCTGAAGGGCCGCCAGGAGAAATAAGCTTGAGACAAAAGAAAACTGTGGACATCCTTCCTGGCTACACAAGCAGCCCTGGTTGTGGGTCCCTGGAAGGAGATAGAGCCGGAACTGGTGAACAAACCCTGACCTCCTTATCGGACAGTTGGGGGCCTTGCCAAGGGAGGGGCTGGGCACTGATTCTGCAGGCACAGAAGAGAGGTACAGTTTGGCCGACTGGAGAACCCTGCAAAGCTGTGTTCTTGAGATACAGTTAGGTCAAACTGGGCATGGCTGGAGAGCAGAAGTGAGTTTCCTCCCAGGGGCAATGGGTTTTAAGGCCAAGTCTTCTTAATTACATTTGGAAACCAACTCAGGGGAATTCCCTCTTACTTCATTCTTAAATGTTTTTCTGACCCTGCAAAACACAAATAATAGCAACTATTTACTGGGCTCTCACAGGGCACCAGGCACCATTTAAGTCCTTGAAGAGCATTACATTATCAAATTCACGTGACATCCGACAAGGTGGCCCACTATTATTAGCTCATCATGTGGATGAGAAAACTGAGACTTGCAAAGGTGAAGTGACTTGCCAAAGCTTACATCACCAGTGGGTGCAAGGAGCCAGGTTCTGAATCCAATCTGCATGGATTACACCACTAGTACACAGAAATCCAAATTCTAACCAGAGCCCAGGAAAGGCAGAAGGAAAAGGAAGAGGGAGGGCAGAAAAAATGGAGAAGTGCTAACCAAGGAAGAGCAGACTGAGCAAGGATAGGGCACCTGGGAGGCAATTTAAGGCCACGGCTAAGAGCCTGGGCTTTGGAGTCAAACAGATCTACCTTCACATCCTGGCTCTGCCCTTCCCACCCAGGTGACCTTGAGCAAATCACACTGCTCCATGCCTCAGGGTTCCATTCTGCCACATAGGGCTAATACAGGTACCTGTATCTCATAGGGTTGTTGTGAGGATTCAAACAGATGAACCATGTAGAGGCTGAAGAACAGAGCCTGCTACATAGGCATCTCCTACACTGTACCTATTACTATGATTGTTGACGTCATTATTAATATCTGACCATCATTCCTCAGCCAGAAGTGACCTGAAGGCGGACTGAGCATCAGAGAACATGACAGGGAACTTAGGAAACACTGATAACCACACACTATTTCTCAATGTTTTTCTCTTGTCACTTTCACACTTGAAGACAGTCACAGGGGCCACATGCAATTCTTACATCACCAAGACACTTTAGAAAACACTTGTTCTTGACTTTGCACTAGCGAAAGTTAGCATGTATTGAAAACATGCTTGTTATGTGCCAGGCATTGTACTAAGCACATCGTAATACAGTATTGCTAAACCTCACAAACCCTGCGTATTCATTTCCTGGGACTGCTGTGTAACAAATTACCACAAACTTGGTGGATTAAAACAACAGAAGGTTACTTTCCCACAGTTCTGGAGGCCAGAAGAACGAAATTGGTATTGCTGAGCCAAAAGCAAGGTGTCAGCAAGGGTGCACTCCCTCTGAGAGATGCCATTCCTTGCCTGTTCCGGCTTCCGACGGCAGCCTGCATTCCTTGGCTTGTGGCTGCATCACTCCGATCTCTCCCTCGGTGATTACACTGCCTTCTCTTCTGTCTAGGAGAAAATCTCCCTCGGCCTCTCTCTTAAAAATATACTTGTGATTGCATTTAGAGCCCACCCAGATAATCCAGGATCATCTCCCCTTCTCGAGATCCTTAATTTAGTCACAGTTACAAAGACTTTTTTTGCCATACAAAGTAGCATAGTCTCACATTCTAGATATTAGAATGTGGATATCTTGGGGGGTGGGGGACATTTTTCGGCCTACCCCACCCTGCAATTAAAGTATTAATGTCCGTTTTCCACGCAGGCGATAGAATATAGTAAGGGGCAGGTAGACCTGAGTTTGACTCCTGGCTCTGCCTGACATTGGGTAAATTACCTGAATTCCTCACAACTGAGTTTCCTCATTTATAAAATGTAAATAACAATAATATCGCCTTCAAAGGGTTGCCACAAGGATTAAAGTTGCACAGCAACTGGCTCTCACTAAATGCTCACTAAGGAGTGAATACTATTGTGAATATAGATGAAGAAATAATATTCAGAAGGCAAGTGACTTGCCGAAGGCCACCAAATCAGGAAGTGTCAGTGCCTGGAACTGAATCTGGGTCTCTGGCACCAGAGCCCAAGCCTGTCCTATGCTACGGATTATGGTGTTTCAGGCTTATGTGCTCATGGCCTTCAGAAGCAACACGTCTAGGTTATTTCAATTCCCGATGCTCCCTGGTACTCTCTTTGGGCAACTGTTTAGCTGCATCCCTTCAGGTCACCACTCGTAATTACTAGACTGAGTTTACGCAATGGACCCTAAGAAAGCAATGTCATGTTTCCAACTATTTAGAAGTAACAGAGACCCTGCTTATGCAGGGGTGGGGTTGAGAATTTGTACAAAGATCGCATCAGATTGGCTGGCAATCCATTTGGTCTGCAACTCCAGCGGTTCTGGAAACACAAGAATTGTAATTGAAATCAGTCTCAGTCTACAAAGCTACAGTTGGAAACTACATCTCAAACAAGGACCACGAGGTCTCTCTGGGGCAAGGTGCCGGGCACAGCACTTGGAATTCAAATTTACTCACACATTCACTGCCTCAGAGTCAATGCAGCAGGGTTAATTCAGTTCCTGATACTTCAAAAAAAAACATGTTTGAAGGAAATTTCAGACACTCACAAGCAGCTCTCTCATCATATTCTGATGTCTCCACCCAGCCACCCAACCGTTTCCTCGGCACCAGACTCCCTGGGTTATAAAATCTCAGCTGCGGGGAATGGGGAGCCCAGCTGTGTGCTGAGTTTGGAAAAACATTTTGAATACTTCAGACCTGCCAAATACTTGGTTAAAGAATGACATCCTCTAATTTCTTAAGCCATGTGTATTTTAAGTGAAATGTAATCCATATGTCTGTGACTCATTTAAATGCAACTCAGTGAAGCATGGTTTACCAAAAGCATCTTAAGCCTTTCTTAAGCTTCTCTTTGATCCAGCAAATTGAATTTTGCCAACAACAAATGAAGTTCCTGACAAGAAAGGGTCGAAGAGAGATGTCCTTTATCCTAGATAAGATGTTCAAGTCTACTCTTGACCCAAGAGGGAGCTGGGGACGTGGGGGCGGGGGAGAGCTCCATAGCCTGGGTGGTATGCAGGGTTTTGCTCCAGATCAGCTACATATTTCTCCCAGGCCTCCTTGGAAGAGAAGGGTAGTAGTAAGAGGCGGTAACTAATCCACCCTGTCTATTGCTGAAAAACTCCCTTCCTGCCTGCTAACTGTCCCCTTCTCGGGTCTTCCAATATTAGACAAGTCAATAAGGGTAAGGAGAAAATTAGGGAGGTGGATCACTCCGTTAGAGTAAATGACTGTTAATTTTCCAGGTTTGTAGCTTGATTTCCAGAACAACAAAAGCAATCCCCTTCCCTATGGTATCTCTGAAGGACTGATAAGTAAGAGAGATGAAGAGACATTAAAGTCAGAAGTAATGGTGGTACTATAATCAGCAAACCTATAAATGCCCAAATTCTGCCTTGAGAACCACTGTTCCCCATGAGGTCTGGAGGTAGAGAAACACACAAAAGAAAACAAATATCCATTTTTATTAGCTAGACTTGTACAAAAAGGATATCTCTTTAGCTAGGGCTGGAACATAATAAATGGGGAGAGACCTAAGGACATCTCTCCTTTTCCCAAGCAAAAACCTAAATCTTATCAACATTTGGACTCAAAGAAGGACAGTAGAGTGAAGAGATGAGAGTTCCAAAATGTGCTTAAGAGACTAGCAGAAAGAGGTGTGCAGCCAACAGTCCTTCGGGCACAGTGCCCATTAGTTGAGCTGCTCATTTGCTTTTGAAGGTGACCTTGTAATGTAGTGATCCCGCCCTCTGGTAACGCAGCCCAATGAGCAGCCTGCAACCTGATTCAACAGCTCAGTGTGCCCTCCTCTTGAAAAGAAGTAGGCAAAGGAGATGGGAGAAAGCCAGGGCCAACATCTCCCTGGAGGTGTTCATCTCCCCAGATTTCTACAGCTAAGGAAGATTCCATTTAATTCCAGCAAACAATTTTTGTCCAATATGGTTTCTGGGTTGATGTGGCAGTTCTCACAGCATGGGGGAAATTACATGGAGAAAAAATATTATGGATTTATGCCTCAGAACTGTGGGTTGTGGAAATAGCAGCCTATAATTTCTTCCCTGTAATTTCCCTTCTTGTGTTTATATTGCCTAAACATGGGTCCTGAGCTAGCAGTCCACCTTCAACTTCAAGGTCCATGGCTTTGGGGACCATTTGCCTTTATCCCACTGCCCCTGTTTCCAGGGATGTCTCCACAACTGGAAAGCAAACTTCCTGAGGCAGGGACTTCTTTTCCACTTGTCCACTCATACAGTGTCCTTTAAATAGGTAGTGCAGGAAAAGCTCTCATAGCCCAACTGGGACAAAATCCCCATTTGACAGATGAGAAAGTTGAGGCTCAGGAGGGCTACATGGCTTGATGACCAATTCCACATCATCTGTCTCTGAGCTCAGTACTCTCCCCACTGTACCACACTGCCCCAACCACAACTAAGATTCTCCTAACAACAGCTACACACCCACATCTGCAAATTACATGTGTATGTGTGAGTAAATGTAAAACAATGTGACATATACTTTATTAGAGCAGAGTACTACCTTCATGACACACAGCTGAGTCTAAAATAGCAAGTGTGGAACAATATGTATAATATAATCTCATTTCTGCTCCTCCCTCCCCAACAAAATAGCAGCCTGTGTGTGTGCCTGTGTGATTGTGTCTCAGTATCTATGTGTGTGTTCTCACACCCATCGAAAAGGTCCAGAGTATGCCCACCAAACTGTTAACAGTGGATTCTCCTTGTGGGTGGGAGACTTTCATTCTTTTACTTATTATCTTTGGTATGCTACGTTTTACAATGACCACGTACTGCTTTTGCAATTAAAAAGCCACAAGTGAGAAATAGTAGCTGCCATTTACTGAGTATGGAATACAAGCCAGGCCCTATGCCAGGCCCTTTACATGCATCTCATTTCATGGCTCTACAGTGGCTCTACAGTGTGGGACTATGATTATACCCCAGACAGGGAAACTGAGGCTTAAATAGGGCATACAGCTGGTAAGTGGCAGAGCCAGGATCTGAACCCAGGACTACAGTCTGACATGAAAGCCATATCCAGATTACCTGCAAGATGTCACTCTTTTTCACCTGCACTCAACAGAGAAAAGGGTGTATGTCTCCACGGGAATGTCATCTGTTTATCCTGAGTTGCTTCATAGCAGAAAAAAGCTGCCAGGTGGTGTGCTATTGGACTAAGGCATTTTGGGGTGTCTCCTGCCTGAGCTGAAGGCCTGTTTGCTACGTCCCCTCTCTCCTGGCCCATCGCCCGTGCTCCTCCGTCCTCACCATTCTTGGCCATCTCTCCATGTGTGAATTCCATTAAAGGCCTGCTCACTGCTATTCTGGGCCATGCATTAGCACGTGGGCTTTGCTTTGATGGGAGAAGGCCAGACACCTCAGGATGATGAAAAAGAAATTAGAAATGTGCTCCCCCACCCCTCAGAGTCCCAGAAGCCCTTGCCCACAGCTCCTGGGAGGCCTGGGAATCTGGTGTATGGCGGGGGCGGGAGGAGGAGTGGAAACCTTCATAAATCTATTAGGGCCTTTGAACTTGGCTGTTTCTTCTCCTTGGAACTGTCATCTTCCAGCCGTCCACGTGGCTAACTTCCTCACCTCCTTCAGGTCTCGACTCAAATATCAATTCACCACCAAGGCCTTCTCTGATCACCATTCCAATATAGCTCTTCCCTCCCCAGCCCCTGCTCTCGCGAGCCCTTATACTCCTTTGTTTCCTCCATGGCACTTGTCATTGGACATACTCCACACTCACTTGTTTATTTGTTTACTGTTTCTGCCATTAGAACATAAGCTCCATAAAGGCAGAAGTGTTTTATTCACAGCTACATCCCCAGGACCGACACTGGTGCCTGGAACGCTACAGATGCGAGTAGATGAAAAACATGAATGAATCCATTGAGGACGTTAAGAACCAGAGCCCGAGGAGTCACTTAGCACAGGGCCTAGTTCCCCCTCAAATATCATAGGATTACAGAAACTAACACAGCAATTTGAAAAATCAGGAAAGCATCGTCCCCCCCAAAGCTGTTTTGAATTTGGACTCGCACGCACCATGAATGAGAGGGCTTTGGGAAATAAACACACTAGGAAGTCGTGTGCAGTTGGAGTTCCGCTTGCTAACACATGTTCAAAAACAAAAAGCCCAATTTAGACGAAAATAGCAGGAAACCGTCCCCCAGGGATACCTGGTGAGGTCATACTGCTTGGCTCTGCTGCTTCCATTTTTGTCAAGTCTCCTGCCTCCTGCCAACTCAAGGAAGCCAGAGACCACATCCAGCCCCCTGCTGCTCACTGGGAAAGCACAGAGCTGCTGGGAGCAGAGACGATACAGCCGCATCCTCAGGCTCTCCTCTGGAACCTCAGTGTGGGACAATAAAAATCACAACAGTTGTTGCCCACCCACCGGGTGCTCTACAAGTACTCTGTGCACATCACCTCACTCAGTCCTCACAACCACCCTATGAGGTTGACGTTACTATTCTCACTTCATACGTGAGGACCCTGAGGTTCCAAAAAGATGCAGCAATTTGGCCCAGATTACACAGCTAGTAAATCGAATCTGGGTTTCTCTGACTCCAGACCCAAACCAAGAACACAGATGATACTACTCTCCTGTCTCATCTCTCTCATTTACCTCTGTGTGACCTTAGACAAGTACCTATCCCTCTCTGTGTCGAAGTTTCTACATCTACGCATAAAACTGTTGCAGTCAGCGTTTTCTAAGGCTTCTTCCCACTCTAACTTTCTATGACCTCTTGCAAAGGTTCCAAAATGTGAGGGAAGGATGGGATCCTGTTTGGCCAGTCCAACTCCTAAGGATTTGCCCATGACATCACCTCCATCACTTGGACTACCCAGAGGAAGCTGAAGGGTCAAATGCTCTACCTGGGGGCAGAAAAGGACAGATTAGATTGAGGGGGGAATAGGGAACATTTAGACTAAAGCTGAAGGGCTGGGGCCCTGAGACGCTATAGCAGGCCCCCGAGAGAGACTGTCAAGAACAGGCCCTCTAATGGCCTTTTCCTGCAGGATAAGAGGAAGAAAATGCAGGAAGAAATCCCAGGTGGGCAGAGCCTGCACCCTCTGGGGACTCAGCCAGCCAGGTCTGATCCAGGGAAATGGGACAAAAGGAACACATCCCTGGGCTGGATTCACTGTCAGGAGGAAAGCAGCAAAAATGACTGAGAAGCCCACCTTTCTGGCTTCCCAAGGACCACCACATACTAAAGGCAAAGGAAAGACATGGATGAAGTCCCATTACTGCACATGCTGTTTAAAGTGAACTTTTACCACACTTCTGACTCCACTCGCCCTCTTTTGCAAGTGTCCAAAAAGCCCAAATTTGGAATAATTTATATTCTCATTTTCTACCCAAGCTTAGCAGCCATTCCCATCCTTCTGGATATGGGAAGGTCCCTATCATCCCTTTCTTGGCAGTGATGCGTTTGATTACTCATCTGCTCTCAGTGGAGTCTGGAGGCTGCCAAGAGGAGACAGGCAATTCTCTGAACCACACAGCCTTATCTGCAAGGTCTGTGCAGCAGAACGAGAATAGGACCATTGGTGGGGAAACACCGAAGGCCTTCAGGGTCTCCCAGCCAAGTACGGAGAGCTCGCCACTGGCCAAGCAGATTAAGAATGGCCAAAGAACAGGCAACAGATGCAGCCAGGCATTATGTCTATTCACCTGCTCAATAACATGAATCAAGATACAACTGTGCTTGATGGCAAATCAATGGGGAAATATTTTTGAGCCAGGCCAAGATGAATGAGGTTAAGAAGATGGAGGAACTGGCCCGATGAAGCCGGGAGACTGCTGACCATGCCCCTATTGGCAAAATCTCAGATTTAGCTGACCCACAACAGATGGAGCAGGCAGGGTTTGAGGCGCCAAATCCGACAACACTCCACCTCGTCTCTCTGCCCTCCGCTGTTTTCCTCTAATCTCCTTCACTTCCTGCCATGCGTTGTGCTGGAGCTAGTAAGACAGCTGCTGAAGTGCTTCAGTCATCCCTCCCTCGTCTCAAGCACACACACACACACACACACACACACACACACACACACCCGTGCGCCTGCAGTGAACTCTAAGAAGCCCCGGAAATACAGCCTAAGGAGATTCAAGGAAGATGTCAAACAGTCCAGTAATTTCACAGCAATTCAAGATATTGTAGAAATGCTGTCTTTGCGAGACGCTCCCCACAGAGGAACCAAGGATTGAGAGCTTAGGTCACTGTATTAACTGCTTCCTTCCAAAACAGCAGCACCTGCGTCCGGGGTTGACGTGGAAGTGAGTTGTTTCATTTTAGATAAAGGAGAAGTCCACTTACTCATTCTTCTCCAGGTCCAGGATCAGTTCTCGCCCCTCAGCCATTACCCTGAGCTCAGCTTTGAGTGGATGCTAAAGGCAACAACAAAAGAATGTCAGTTCCTAAAAGCAGGGAACAAGGCTCCCAGGAACGGGCCCAGGATGGAGCACAGAGCTTGGACATTGATCCACAGGAAGTGAATGAAAAGGGTCAATTGCATTTCCAGCCCAAACATGAAATAACTTCAGTCCCAGAAGGACCCAATTCCCCTCCCCCATCTGCCTTCTCCTGAAAGACAAAGGAAAGAAACTCCAAGCGGAAATGTGGTGTAAGTGTTCACAGGTCTGGTAAAGGCAAATGCTGGAAAACATGATCTTCAATAGCAAATTTTGTGTGGAGACAGATCTGGATTCAAGCGCTGACTCTGACACTGCAGTTATGTGAACTCAGGCATGTTACTGAACCTCCTTACAGCTCAGTTTCCTCATTTATAAAATAGAGATAGACACTACTAGTCAACCTTATAGGGATCTTGTAAAGATTAAAAGTGACATAGTGAATATAAAGAATTTATCACAGTGCCTGGAACACAGGACGCCCCCCCAAACATCTTGGCTATTATCTAAAATACCAGGGAAGCCTCTTCTTGGTGGGTTATTTTATTTTATTTTGGCTCTCAGTTTGGATACCCCAATCATCTCAAAAGAGACAACTAGGAACACTTCAAACTAAGGTTTTATAGGTCCAAAAGAAGACGTATTTTACACACAAGAGAAAATTTGCTGGTGGCCAAAGTTGCTATGCACCCAGCATAGATCATTTAAGACATCATACAAACAGCCAATAAGCATGAAAAACATGTTCAGCATCACTGGTAACTGCCCCCCACTTCCATTTTTTTTTTAAAGATAACTTTTAAAAAATCAAAGTGACTAAGATTTTTTAAAACCATAAATCACAATGCAGCGAAGCATACTGTAAAATGGGCACTCTCACACCCTACCAGTGAGAATTTAAATTGATATCAACTCACTGGAAAATAATTTGACAGTGTGAACCAAAAGTTTTAAAATGTTTAGACCCTCTGACCCAGTAATATAAGATTGTCTGAAGGGAACAAACGGAAGCACAGGCAAGGGTTTATACATAAGGATGCTCATTACTTATAATAATGACTAATGAAATATAAGCTAAATATCCAAAAACAGGAGAATGGTTAAATAAATGATGATCCATTCCAATGACAAAACACTAGACAGTCACTAAAAACGATGACTTTAATTTTTAAATTATCAAGAAAGTCTACCTGATAGTTATTAAGCACAAAGGCTCAAAACATAACACTGTATATTTTAGTTAAATATACTTTTGTAAAGGGAAAAAAGTAGAGAGAAATAAACCAAAGGGTTATCATAGTTACCTCTTGGCAGTGGGATCATGGGTTAATTTTACTTTGTGCATCTTTTCTTGTTTTTATAATTGCTTTTATATTTTTTAAAATGGGCTTTTTATCTCTTTTTACCTTATTAGTGTGGAAAATTTCAAAGAAATTAAAAATTCAAGTCATAATAAACTTCCATGCTTCAACCACTCAACTTAAGGCAGTTGAACTTTTCTTTAAAGGAAGAAATTATTTATTTAAAACAGGATTTTAACATATTTAAGCCTATTTAAAACAGGATCAATTATTTGGAGTGTTTTATATACATGCTTTCTAACTTGAGACCAAGGAACCGATGAACTCTTGAAGTCTCTTTCAATCCACAGAAGCTCTTGGTAGAATGGAGCTGCTGCTTCTTTTAAGGTTGACCTCAAAGCTCAGTTTTGGCATGTCTGAGAAAGTGGGTCACCTGCTTTGCCACCTCTGGTTGGGGGCCTTCCTCTTCCAAGCACATTTCTCTTTCTATTTGCCTCAAACTCTACTCCCCCATAGAGTCCTGGGCATCCCTGAGACTTTGGGGCCACCAAGGGCTCTGATGAGATCTGAACACTCTGATCCAGGACACTTGGGCAACCCTGTCCTTTGCTATTTTTTTTTTTTTTTTTGCTAATTTATCCTGTTGACTTCTCTTAAGAAGGGATATTTCAAAACCACGGGGGGAGGAAAATGGGAGGAAGTTTGCCCAATAACTTTCACTAAGGGACTTACTTCTCTGTTTCTGATGCCCTGATTCAGCTCTGCCAATACCTATTCTGGTTGCTGGTTCTTTGCTACTTTACTCTGGGGAGTTCTGGAGCAAGGGCCCTGCCCAATCACATTAAGCGTCAAGGACACAGTCCCAAGTGGGCATTTGAGGAAAAGCACATGGCAACAGAGCTGTAGCAATTCCCTTATCCAAGAGGTAGGTGGCCATATGACAGCCCACACAAAAAAGGAAAGTTGACACAAATCACAGCACTGTCACCTCTCCCCCAAAGAGACACAAGCTGCAACATGAGTACGAATATTTATTTTTAAGTGGGTAATCCAAAAATATTTCTCTCTGGTTTGGATAATGCTCAGACACTGATATTTCAAGTATGATGTTCCTTGTTTCCAGGGCACATTTCAAGCACAACACTGAAACAGCACTGCAAGATCTATGCAGCCTCCCTGTCCAGCTTTGCTCAGCTTTTCTCTTCCAACTCCACTCTGTGCTGGGAAGGAGCAACATCACCTCTCCCAGGCAGTGCAGGGAGCTGACCCGCTGTTTATACATCCCCCAGGGAAGGCTGAAAATTCCTGTGGGGATCTTCAGCTTCATAGGGTGTTGGAAATCTGTCCCATATATTTGCATCCCCCTTAAGATCTAGTACAATATTGAGTAGACAGTGAGTGATTAATTAACGTTTGATAAGTGAATTACATAAATGAGAACAAGAGGCCTGAGTGGGGCCTACCTTCTACTCTCTCTTTCTGATAGTCATTTATTTGTTCATTCAACAAATAATTATGGTGCCAGGCACTGTGCTAACTATTTCTATAAAATATAATGACCCAGATTCTGGGCAGACAATGGCTGGAAACGAAGACAGGATCTGGAACTCCACTTTGTTTCTCAGGCCCTTCCTGAGGATGCCCGGCACCCCCATCTGGAGGGAAGAGAGAGGCTTCTACAAAAAGCGTCGGATCCATTCCTCGGGCAATAATGGATAGGTTGGACTATCCAAGGTCTTAAGTTTTAAAAATAACCTGCTCTAGGAGGGCCATCCATTAATTTGTCTAGACTTTTCCTGAAGTTATTTTCAGCCTCTCCTACTTTTTGATGAAATGAATTCCATGCATTTATTGTCTTTAGGATAAAATCTTACTTGCTTTCATTTGTCCTAATATTTTCACTGTAAGTTCCCTTATTAAATCCAAATCAGAGCATTTTTGGACAGGTTTGTATTACTCCAGCCAAAACTTTAAGGATTCCAGGCATTTCTCCTCTCCATTTACCTTTCCAGACTCAAGAGTCACAAAGTCTGAAATCTTTCCTGACACAGCTCTCTCCTCTCTCCTACTATAATCTTGCTCTTATATGCTGCCCAATAAATCACCGACCGTTTGAACTCAAAGGGATCTTTTTAACTACACCCTCTCCCCGGCCCTCTTCCTTCTTATTCACCCTAAGCCCTATTTTGTAAATGAGGAAACTGAAGTTTAGAAAGTGGAAGGTCCCCATAGCTGGTTACTGGCACAGAGAAGTCACATCATCCTTTCTAGCTCCTTCATGTCTCATTTGAGCTGTAAAAACCAGAACCACAAAGAATATCCTAGATGCACAGGTCCTCTCTGTAAGAACAGGATGTTTTCTGTCTTATTCCCAATCCCCTTGATAAAGCCTGTGCACTTCATGGCCCAAGAACCATACTGGATTTTTAGATATATTCCCCAGTACTAGGTCCCTACCCCGCCTCTTATTAAAAAAAGAGTTTGGATTATCCTTTCTCTCCAAGTACATTATCTCATCAATAAAATAAAGCATGTATTATGCAGAGCAAAAATAATAATGATGATATTTAATCAATTCCAATTTAGAGTCAGTGACTTCTGAGACACATATTTGCACTTAGGTTGTGTCAGCATTAACGTGGATTTTCATTTCCTCAACTAATAGCATTCGGAAGTGTTCTAAAACTTTGTCACACAATGAAGGAAAGTCTCATCTAGGATTTGCAAAACCAACACATGCAGAGGACAGAGTGGGCCAGAAACAGAACTAATGGTGATGACTGGGCCTCCAGGAAAGCTGAGTACGTTGCCCCAAGCTTCACAGAATGGGGTTGTCATTCGGCCTCTGAAAATAAGATATTTTGAGTCTTACCTTCTCTCTCATGGGGCTTTCTGCAGTCTTCCACTGAGGTATTGTTAGTTCATGCTGTAGCGGGGGGCTGCCTTCCCCACTTCCTCCTGCCAATACAGGATACACAACCGTTAGAATTCCAGATCTCGGCAGCCTAGCTAAGTCAGGCATGCACTGCCAACTGGGACGAACCCCATATTGGGTCATTAGAAGACCTGCCGCATTCCAGGTTCTGGGTACTTGCTACGGGTCAGGCACTCTGCTAGGTGTTGGCAGTATAGCGGTAAACAGGGCTAAGAAGGTCTCTGTACTCCTCACAAAGTTTACCTTCTAGAGGTGGGAGATGGACAATACCGTACACAAATATTCTCAAATGGTACAACAGGGTCATGGAAGAAAGAGATGCTGAAGAGGGGGTGCCTATTTTAGAGAGGATGATCAGCAAAGATGGCATTTAATGGTGACCTGAGCGAGCAGAAGAAGGCAGCCGTGCAAAGATCTGGGGGAAGAATGGCCCAGGTAGAGGGACCAGCAAGTACAATGGCCCTGCCTGAGCAGAAGCAGACTTGGTCTGTTTAAAGAACAAGCAGAAGGCAGAGGTAGCTGGAGTCTAGTAAATGATGGGGGAAGTTGGTAGATGTGCTCAGCAAGGCAGCCATGGGTCTGATATCGCAGAGGCCATGGAAAGTGTCTGGATTTTATTATAAATAGACTTGGAAGGCACTGGAGGGTTTAGACACAGCAATATGATCTGCATTCAGTTTTAAAACAATCACTCTGCCTGCCTGCCGGCTGGAGAGAAGGGTGGGGTGGGGGAGGCGGGGAGAGTGAGAGTAGAAGCAGGAAGGCAAAGCTGAAGACTTGCAGGAGCCCTGGTGAGAGACGATGGTGGCTCAGACTAGAATGACATCAGTGGAGAGGAATGAAGTGGTTGGTCTCTGGGTATATTCTGGAGGTCAAGCCCATGGGTATTATTCCCACCGAGCTACAGTTTTCTCATCTGTAAACTGCAGACAATGATACCCGCCTGCCCATCTCACAGCATTACTGGGGAGAGTCACTGTGAAATTGCTTCCCAATCCACAAAGCATCATTGCACTAACTTGAGTTCCCTAATGGCAAGTTTGCATTTGTATATCACTTCCTAGTTTCCAAATCGCTCTCACCACCCAGTTCTCCCTCATCCTCAAGACAACCCTGGGAGGTAGGTAGCAGGATTCCTATTTTGCAAGAAAGGTGAATTGAAACTTGTTTGAGGAGAGACTTGGCCCAGGCAGTGCGGACCTCAAACACTGGTTGCACACCATCTTAATAAAGTGGTAATTTCCCAAGACCTAGGTAAACCAGTCTCCATAATAGGCCAAATCCATAAGATTCCTGGAGATGGCGGTAAGGACTCGAAAATCAGTTATTTCTAAACCAACCACAAAATATAATGAATGATATAAAAGACAGTCATAGCTGTTCTGTTGCAGTGGCAGGATTATGAGTGATTAACTTCCCTTTCAGATTACTGATATAATGTATTCTCAGTCAAAAGATATCCTAAAAAATAATCTCATTAGACTAGCATTAGTTTCATCACATTGGTAAAAATCAGAAGCAATGCATTCATTTACTCATTACATGTTTTCTGAGTACTTAACTATGTACCAAGTACTATGCTAGGTGCTTGATATTCAGGCGGAACCAGAGAGGCATAGACCTTATTCTAGTGGCCGTAGTAAATCTAGATTCTTTGCAACAAAAAGGAATTATATGATATTTAATGGAATATTTAAAGGAATGAAATGATCTTTCTGATTGCAAAAAATACTGAAAGCAATCTAAAGGCTCAGTAATAGAGGAACACTGCACATCTTAAGAAAAATTGGTCAAAACTTGGAAATAAGGCAAAGAGGAAGCAAGATGTCTTTCAATGTCACATTGGAGCATTGTTTAACAGGCCCTCCCACAGACCATTGAATTAACTAGAGGAATGTATCTTTGTTTGACTTTTTAAATTTACTATTAATTAACACACTATACTCTGAAGTTATGTGTTAACTCTAGATTTCTGTCAGACAGAGATGCAAATGCCTTCAGTGTAGCAGAAAGATAACTAAGAATTATGGTCGTTTGGCCCTGTGGGGCACTGACCACTTTTGTATCTGTCCCAGCATATGATTTCAACATTCTTCCTCCAGTGCCTGTATCGGTCCTGTCCCTCTACCACTTTGAATCAGCTTTACCATTCTATTCACCGCCTCACTAATGAATTAAATAAATCTTTGCCATCCATTCATCCTGTATTATTTGTATGAGAGTCATGTTTTCAACTTTTTCAAAATTAGACTTCTGCGATTTCTTGATGGAATTTACAGTCTCATCAAAATCATGTTTCTGGAGTATGTAACGACGTGAGAAATGCTTATAATGTGCAGTGGGAAATGCTCACAATGTGCAGTGGAAAATGCAAGGCACAAAACTGTACATATGGTATGGTTCCAATTTTATCAGTATATATTTATAGGAACACACACACAAAGAAAAAGAGACTAGGAAAGCAGCGGAAAGAGAAGCCAAAAGCAGAAAAACAGAGGAAAAAAAAGAGAGAGAGGAAGGCAAACCAGGGAGGGGACCGGCTGTTTTCTGCCTGCTCTGGGTCTCCAGGACCTCCACCAGCTCTCCGGGCGCACAACGTGGGAACAAAGCCGGGGCTCCCGGGCTGGGGGGCGGCGGGGATGCAGCCCCGCGGAGTCGCGGGGGGCGACCCCCAGGTCCCCTCGCCACCCACCCACCCGCCTCCATCCCTCCCCAGCAGCCCAGCGCCCGGCCACTTACTTCTGGTCCATCCCGGCAGGGCGAGCGCCAGCAGGCAGAGCCGGGCGGCGCCCACACCCCCGGGCATGGTGGCAGCGGCCCCTCGCGCGCTCCGCGCTCACCAGCACGCGGCCATGCCAGCCCCCCGGCCAGGCGGCGGCGCGTCTGGGACCCACTGCTCGCCCAGCGCCTCCCAGCCCGGCTCCCAGCCATCAGCCGCGGCGCTCGCTCCGCCCTCATCCCCGCTGGGCTCCGCCATGGGGTGGAGGAGGGGACGCGCCCGGCAGGAGGGGGCGGAGGGGCCGCCGGGGGAGGAGCCGGCGGGACCCCTGGGGAGCCGGGCCTGCTCAGGTGACGGGGAGCGAAGGAGAGAGTCCGAACCAGAGGACAGGCAGGGATTCCCGGTGGGCGCGGCCCGGGCAGGGTCGGGGGCTCGGACTTCTAGGAGTTAAACTGGACCTTGTCTACACAGCTGCCCGCCTACTCTGTCTCGCACTGTACTAGACGCCTTGGGTGACACTCAGAGGCTGCTCACCCAGCACCGTGCCCCAGAGGCCGCCACGCTTGGAGGCAGGCTCCCAAAGAGTTAACTGACCCACCAGACACAAAGAACTAAGTGCTCCATGGAGTCGTTTTCTTAGCAGAACGCAAATCAAGGAGCCGTTCCTTCTGACTGGGAGGAAGGGGGTGGTGAAGAGAGGATTCCCAGAGGAGAAGACATCTGAACTTGGGAGGAGAAAGGGAGCACCAGGCAGAGAAAACGGCCTAGACAAACGTGCTAGGGCGAGAAAGCCCAAGGGCTGTATTGGGGGAAAACCGGAATTTGGGGTGGTTAGGACTCAGGGCTTTGAAGGGAAATGGAGGGAGACAGGACCTGAAAATAATAACGACTATCACTTACTGAGGGCTTACTATCTTCTAGAATAAGAAAATAATGATAACAGACTGATAACACCCTTACTGCCGACACTGTCCTCAGCATTTTGCATACATTAACTTAATTATTTAATCTAGGAAAAGAACTACTTTTTATTGTCCTTTAATATGTGCCAGGGACTCTGCATACATCATCTCTTTTCATTAGCCCAATAATCCCCCCGGGGTAGGCACTGATATTGTTCTGTTTTAGAGATGCGAAAACCAAACCTGAGAGGCTGAGTAATTTGCCCAAGGTCACACAGCTAATATCAGAATCTGAATTCAAGCCCACGTCTGTATAACTCCAGGGCCTGAAGCAGCACACCTTATTTTATGGATGGATAAGCTGATAATCAGAGAGAAGTGGCTTGCCTAAGATCCCTTAGCAAGTTTTGGCAAAGCCTGGTTCTAGAAACTGAGCCTCAGACCTCTTGTCATCTGTTCCTTTTACTGAGCTTCTCTCTTCAAATCCAGGTTTGCACAAGCAAAGGAGATGCTGTGGGTTGGGGAGGACAAGGCACTCCTGAAAATGATGAGTAGGCAGATCTGTCAAAACCATTGGGCACCCCATGGGGTAAATAAAAGATATGGTTCTCGCCACTGATGTATTTGGAAGCTGTGTTAGTCTACTCACGCTGCCATAACAAAACACCACAGACTGGGTGGCTTAAACAACTGGATTTTATTTTTTCACAGTTCTGGAGGCTACAAGTCCTAGAACAAGGGGCTGGCTCGGCTGGTCTCTGATAAGACCTCTCTTCCTGGCTTGTAGGTGGCCACCTTCTTCCTGTGTCCTCACATGGCCTCTTCTCTTGTGTGGAGAGAGCAAGCTCTCCTGTCTTCCTCTCCTTGAAAGAACACTAATCCCCTCAGATCAGACCCCCACCCTTACAATCTCCTTGAATCTTTCTTACCTCTCTGCAGGCTCTGTCTCCAAATACAGTCACATTGGGAATCAGCGCTTCAACACGTGAATTTGGGAGGAACACAGTTCAGTCGGTAACATTCTGTCCTCTGGCCCCCCAAAATTCATGTCCTTCTCACATGCAAAATACATTCACTCCATCCCAGCAGCCCCCAAAGTCGTAACCCATTCCAGCATCAATTCCAAGTCCAAAGTCTCATCTAAATAGCATCTAAATCAGACGTGGGTGAGACTAGAGGTGTGATTTATCCTTAGGCAAAATTCCTCTCCAGCTGTGAATCTGGGAAACCAGACATGTTATGTGCTTCCAAAACACAGGTGTAGGAGAGACATTCCCATTCCAAAAGGGAGAAATTGGAAACAGGAAAGGAGTGATGGGTCCCAAGCAAGTCCAAAACCTAGCAAGGCAAATTCCATTAAGTTTTAAAGCTCTAGAATAACCCTCTGGCAGGATGCTCTGCCTTCCTGGCCCCCTGGGGCAGTAGTGTCATCCCCATGGCCCTAGGCAGTGGCCTTGCCCCCTCAGCTCTGGGCAGCAGCCCTGTGGCTTTTTGCTGCAGCGCTGCACCTGAGGCACTAGGCAGGGACAGCCTGGCTCCCTGAAACCAAGAGGGGCCCCTATCCTCTGAAACTGAGAAAGAAACAACCTTGCTGTCTATGTCTGTATGCTCTGGACATATAGTGAGAATGGCAGCCCTGATGACCCGTGAATCACCTTCAGGGCCATTCTTCCATTTTCCTGAAGGATAAAGCATATTCACAACGAAATGGCTCTGTTGTCCTGTCCCAGGATCTCAGAATTCCAAAAGCCTTCTTTATTTCATCCTGTCTCTGTTCCCTCTGGTCCAAACTGGCACTGTCTCTGCTGGTATAATCCCATCTCCATTGATTTCTGCTGAGATGGCTGATTAAGTACATGGGTCATCTCCTTATAGAGTGATTGTCCAGTCACATCCTTGGTGTCCTGTCTAGAATATACGTTCCCATTTATTGCAATTGGATGGGCTGGGGATTTTCCAAATCTTCAGGCTCTGGTTTCTTTTTGCTTAGCAATTCCTTCAATTTATCTCTCTCCTTTTGAATATTACTATAAGCAGCAAGGAGAAACCAGGCCACACCTTCAACACTTGGCTTAGAAATCTCCTCAGCTAAATATCCAAGTTTATCACTTGCAATTTCTACTTTCCACAAAACACTAGAACACAATTCAGTCAAGTTCTTTGCCACTTTACAACAAGGATCACCTTTCTTCCGGTTTCCAGTAACATGTTCTGCATTTCCATCTGAGACCTCGCTAGAATCGCCTTTAACATTCATAGTTCTACCAACATTCTGTTCATGACGATATGTGTCTTCTCTAAAGTGATGGAAACTTTCTTTATAGCTCTTCTCTTTTCTTCCTGCACCCTCAGCAGAATCGCCTTTAACATCATATTTCCGCCAACAATCCCTTCAAGGCAATCTAGGTTTTTTCTAGCATGCACCTCAAAGCTTATCCACCCTCTACCTTTACCCAGATCCAAAGCCACTTCTATATTTCTAGGCATTTGTTACAGCAGCACCCCACTTCTTGGTACCAAAATCTGTATTAGTCAGCTAGGGCTGCCATAACAGAATACCATAGACTGAGTGGGTTAAACGACAGAAATTTATTTTTCACAGTTCTGGAGGCCAGAAGTCCAAAATCAAGGTGTTGGCAGGGTTGGTTTCTGGTGAGGCCTTTCTTCCTGGCTTGTAGACGGCTGCCTTCTCACTATGTCCTCATGTGGACTCCTCTGTGTGAGCATACAGAGAAAGAGGGAGAGAGCGCTCTGGTCTTCCTCTTCTTATAAGAACACTAATTCTATTGGATCAGAGCCCCACCCTTATGACCTCATTTAACCTTTATTACCTCCTTGTCAGCCCTATCTCCAAATACAGTTACACTGAGGGTTAGGGCTTCAACATATGAATTGGGGGGGTTGAGGGGAGACACAATCAGTCCATAACAGGAGCTTTAGCCCTAGAGCCATGACACTAGAATTCTAGTCCAGAATTCTCTCCAACCAGCTCTGTGACTTTGGGTAAGTCAATTCTCTTTTCTGGGCCTGAGTTTCTGACCAATGACCTGGGAATGATAATGGCTACTCCAATCCATCTCACCCGGGAGCTGTGAGAAACTGTTGAGATCATGGTGGTGAACATGCTGTTCAAGTGAAAAATGCTGAAGTGCCAAGTCTGACTGATTCTGTGTACAATCTACCTGCAAAAGGCATATAAACTCTCTGTCTGAAATTTACTTCCATTTGCTGACACTCAGCTGATCAATATTTAATCAGCATGTACCCCTGAAAATTGGGAAGTAACTCACAAGAGAAAAAGTCCAGTGGTTACTGCACCGACCAAGGAGTGAGAAAGTTCCCGGTTCTGTCTCTCATCCACCCCCTTCCACGTTTATTCACAGAAATAAACATATACACACTTGATTCCCTGGAAGCCTTTCCATTTATTCGGAAAGAATGTGTTTGTTATTTGTAAAGAATACTACATCTCCACGTAATCTTTAAAATATTCATGACGTTTAACCTAGTAATTACTTTTCTGGGAAACTATCCTAAAACAATAATCTGCAATGCACACAAAGATTTATGGACTAGAATGTTCATAGTAGTGTTATTTATAATAGTGAAAATACTGGAAACAACCTAAATACCCAATTATGAAGGAACAGTTAATAAATTATAGAATATCCATATGATGGATTATTATGCAGCCATTTAAAATAACAGTTACAAAGAGTTTATGCTCTGATATTAAGTGAAAAAAAGCAGAGTCCAAAATTACATTTAAATATGATCTCAGCTATGTAAATAAAAGACATTTGAAAAAAGAATAGAAGGAAATGTGCCAAAACGTTAGCAGTGGTTACCTCTGGACGACTGGTGAGACTATGGGTGGATGAAGGTTTTTGTTTTTGTCTTTTTTTTTTTCCATCTCTTCCATTTTCTACAATACTTATGTATCACTTCAGTAATGGGGGGGGGGTGTATGGTAAACACAGGAAAGGAACACAAAAGGAGTAATGGTTTATCCTGGTGTCTTATGCAGAGTTTCGACCTCTCTACACATGCTTGACTCTCTCCTCTGATGTTAGGGAAACTGAGGCAGAGTTAGAGAAACCAGTTTCAAATTTCAGGAGTCCAGGTGACTCACGTCACTCTTCCTCTCTAGCTATGGTATACTACCATGGTTCAGAGGTGGCCGTCCTGCCAGGGTTTAAATCCCTTTGCTGTCCATTACCATCTGTGTGACCACGAGCAAATACACTTTCCTGTGACTTTGTTGCCTTGTCTATAAAGGATGCTGATAATGACAGTTCCTAGCTCATAGGATTTTCTGAGGCTTAAATGGGTGCTTAGAGTTGCACCTCTCACGTAGTAAGCAGTCAATAAATGCTGGCTTTTACTATCCTTGTTCTACTGCTAAGTACGGGGGAGGGGAGCATGTTCATAATGATTAGCTTGTGCTTTTAGTTGTGTAATGAGTGAAGAGTTTAATTAAATACTGATTCTTTAATTATTATCAGAGATAATGATCATGTTATACTGTAATTGTCTTTTTCTTATTCCACCCCCACTGCATTGCGAGCCCCTATGAATAGGAGCTGGACCTTGTTCTTCTCTCATCCTCCCAGCATTTGGAAGGCACAATAAATGTTTAATTAAATAAATTATAAGTTAAGTAATTAACAATAACTATTTCATTCTGGCTCAGCATAAACTTCCAAGTTGCTCAGAGGAGAAATGTCTTCATTGGCCCTTACTGTGGGAATAATGTTGGCCCTGTGATAACTTTGCTCTGTAAACAGTTGTTCCAGTAACTAGCTCTTTTTTAAAAGTCTGCTTTATTTGAGTATCATCTACATACATTAACATTCTTCATTTTTTTAGTATACATAGCTATGAGTTTTGACAAACACATACAATTGAATAACTACTACCACAACCAAGATCACTCCAAAAACTTCCCTTCTGTCTCCTGTCACTCCCAACCCTGGCAATCACTGATCTGCTTTATGTCCCTATAGTGTTGCCTTTTCCAGAATGTCACATAAATGGAACCACACAGAATGTAGCCTTTTGAGTCCGGCTTCTTTCATTCAGCATAATGCATTTAAAATTCATCTATATTGTCACATGTGTCAATAGTTCCTTCCTTTCTATTGTTCAGTAGTATTCCATTGTGTGGATGTACCCTAGTTAGTTTATCCATTCACCAGTTGAAGGAAATTTGGGGGTTTCCAGTTTTTGATGATTATGAATATAGTCACTATATTCATATTCAATATTAAAGTCTTATGGGAACATAAGTTTTAGTTTTTCTAGGGTAAATAATTAGGAATGGACTTGCTGGGTCTTGTGGTTAAACATGTGTTTAACTTTGTAAGAAACTGCAAAAAGTATTTTCCAAACTGGCTGTACTATTTTGCATTCCCACCTGCAGTGTATGAGAGTTCCAGTTTCTCTGCATCTTCACCAGGCCTTGGTACTGTCTGTTCTTTTGATTTTAGCCATTCTAATAGATGTGTAGTTTCCTAGCAACTCTCTTGCTCTTCAAATACTACGTGAGGGAGCCAGGTTAGGATTATTGGATCCATTTTGATAGAAGGAATTAAAGCCTAAAGAGGGTTTTTTACTCAAGTCTCTTGGTTATGTTCCAGATTTTAGTCTTTAGTTCTGTTCGTTTCCTCCCCTAAAATCCAAAGCAAATTCCCCCAACCCCTGAGAAATCCATAAAGCTCTTGGAATCACTCATTCAACGACATTTACTGAGCACCTCTTCTCTGCCTGGCATTTGCTAGAATCTACAAATACAGAGATTTCTAAGACATGGTCTCCACTATAACAATTAGGGTAGGGAGAGGTGGGGGAAAAGAGAGAAGAGGGTAGGAACTGGCAAGTAAATTAGATGGCCATTTACAGAGGGTGATCAAGTTTCTTGATGTATGACTTGCATCTTTTGATTTCTCAACATCAGTTACTATCTCCAGGATTGTGGATAAGAAAAATAACAACAATCACTATCGTGTCCTGAGCAGCTTGAATGGTGCCAAGCGCAGTGCCTGTGTTATCTCATTTGGTTCCCATAACAATCCCATGAGAGTTACTAGGTCAAAGGATATGGAATTATTGATTTTGTAGGTCAGAAAGGGTCAAACTTTGGCAAAGTAATATGATGCAACCTAATAACAATAGTTATAATTGATTGCACAAGGCTTAGGATGTGCCCAGTGCATTATCTCATTTTGTTCTGTAGTAGGTACTAGTGATATTCCTGCTTTATAGATGACGCAACTGAGGTGGCAGTGGAAGAGTAACTTAAGCATGTTCCTGCCACTGCTAGGTTGGAGACAGAGCCTGCATTCAAACTGAAACGTGAGGAACTTGGGAGCACTGAAGCCATAGTGGTCTGCTACTCTGACATTATGACAGATGAGCAGACTGGGGCTTGAAGCGGTGACGTTGCCCGAGGTGGCTGTGGGTTCTACACGCCCAAGTTCATGGAGCATCCCAGTTTCAAACTCCTGGCCAAATCGCCTTTTTTCTCATCACCTCCTTGTCACTCTGGAAACTGGGCCAAATTCAGGCTGTCCTCAGAAGCACTTACATCAGGGTGGTGACCCTACAGCTGGTAGAATAGCCGGAAAAGAGGCATTGATACTTGTTTGCTCCCACTTGACGCTAAAAGAAATATATTTTTTTAATTAACAAACTTTATTTTTTAGAGCAATTTTAGGTTCACAACAAAATTGAACAGAAAGTGCAGAGAATTCCCTATACGTACTCCCTTTCCCCATACACGCACAACCTCCCCAACTACTGACATTCCCCACCAATGTGGTGCATTAGTTACGGTTGATGAGTCTACACCAATAGATTGTTATCACCCAAAGTACGTCAGGGTTCACTCTTGGTGTTATACACTCTCTAAGTCTTAGCAAATGTGTAATAACATGTATCCACCATTATAAATATCATATAAAATAGTTTCACTGCCCTAAAAATCCTCTGTCCTCTGACTAATCATTCATTCCCACCCCCTAACCCTTGACAATCACTGATCTTTTTACTGTCTCCATAGTTTTGCCTTTTCCGGAGTGTGAAATAGTTGGAATTATATGGTACGTAGCCTTTTCAGATTGGCTTCTTTCACTTAGCACTATGCTTTTAAGGTTCCTCCATGCCTTTTCATGGCTTGATAGCTCATTTCTTTTTATCACTAAATAATATTCCACTGTTTTGATGTACCACAGTTTATTCATCTGAAGGACGTCTTGGTTGCTTCCTAGTTTTAGCAGTTATGAATAAATCTGCTGTATACATCATGTGAAGGTTCTTGTGTGGACACAAATTTTCAGTTCATTTGAGTAAATACCAAGGAGCATGACTGTTAGATCGAATGTTGTATGTTTAGATCGAATGTTGTATGTTTAGTTTTGTAAGAAACTGCCAAGCTGTCTTCCAAAATGGCTGTCCCATTTGCATTCCCACCAGCAATGAATGAGAGTTCCTGTTGCTCCATATCATTGTCAGCATTTGGTGGTTTCAGTGTTTTGGATTTCAGCCATTCTAATAGGTGTATAGTGCTATCTCATTTTAATTTGCAATTTTCTAATGAAATATGATGTGGAAAGTCTTTTCATATGCTTATTTGCCTCTGTGTATCTTCTTTGGTGAGATTTCTGTCAAGATCTTTGGCCCATTTATTTAATCAAGCTGTTTGTTTTCTTATTGTCAAGTTTAAGTATTCTTCATTTTAAATAATGGTCCATTATCAAATGTGTCTTTTGGGGGCCAGCCCAGTGGCACAGCGGTTTAGTTCATGCTTGGCAGCCCGGGGTTCACCGGTTCCGATCCCAGGCACCTGCCGATGCACTGCTTGTCAGTCATGCTGTGGCGGTGTCCCATATAAAAAGTAGAGGAAGATGGGCACAGATGTTAGCCCAGGGCCAGTCTTCCTCACAAAAAAGGAGGAAGATTAGCAACGGATGTTAGCTCAGGGCTGGTCTTCCTCACAAAAAAAAAAATGTGTCTTTTGCAAATATTTTCTCCCAGTCTTTGGCTTATCTTTTCATTCTCTTGACATTGTCTTTCACAGAGCAGAAGTTTTTAATTTTAATGAAGTCCAGCTTACCAATTATTTCTTTCATGGACTGTGCCTTTGGTGTTGCATCTAAAAAGTCATCGTATACCCAAAGTCATCTAGGTTTTCCCTATATTATCTTCCAAGAGTTTTATAGTTTTGTGTTTTACATTTAGGTCCATGATCCATTTTGAGTTAATTTTTGTGAAGACTGTAAGTTCTTTGCATAGATTCATTTTTTTTTTTTTTTGTATGTGGATGTCCAGTTGTTCCAGCACCACTTGTAGAAAGGACAATCTTTGTGCCATTGTACTGCCTTTGCTCCTTTGTCAAAGATCAGCTCTTTGTGGGTATACATATGTGGGTCTATTTCTAGGCACTGTATTCTGTTCCATTGATCTATTTGTCTGTTCTTTTGCTGGTACCACACTGTCTTGATTACTGTAGCCTTATAGTAAGAAGTCTTGAAGTTGAGTAGTGTCAGTCTTCCACCTTTGTTCTCCTCCAATATTGTATTGCCTATGCTGGGTCTTTTGCCTCCCCATATAAACTTTAGAATCCTTTTGTTGATATCCACAACATAACTTGCTGAGATTTTGATTGGGGCTGCATTGACTGTACAGATCAAGTTGGGAAGAACTGACATCTTGACAATAGTGAGGATTCCTATCCATAAACATGGACTATTTCTCCATTTATTTAGTTCTCCTTTGATTTCATTCATCAGAGTTTGTAGTTTTCCTCATATAGATCTTGTACAAATTTTGCTAGATTTGTATCTAAGCATTTCACTTATGGGGATGCCAGTGTAAATGGTATTGTGCTTTTAATTTCAAATTCCACTCTCTCCTTGCTGGTATATAGGAAAGCAATTGACTTTTGTATATTAACCTTGTATCTTGCAACCTTGCTATAAGTGCTTATTAGTTCCAGGGATTTTTTTTTGCCTATTCTTTCAAATTTTTACATAGATGATCGTGTCATCTGTGAACAAAGACAGTTTTATTTCTTCTTCCCCAACCTGTATATCTTTTATTCCTTTTTCTTGTCTTATTGCATTTTCTAGAACTTCCAGTATGATGTTGAAAAGGAGTGGTGAAAGGGGACATCCTTGCCTTGTACCTGATCTTAGTGAGAAAGGTTTGAGCTTCTCACCATTAAGTATGACATTAGCTGTAGGTTTTTTGTAGATAGTCTTTATCAAGTTGAGGAAGTTCCCCTCTATTCCTAGTTTGCTGAGCATTTTTATCATGAATGGATGTTGGATTTTGTCAAATGCTTTTTCTGCATCTGTTTATATGATCATGTGATTTTTCTTTTTTATCCTATTGATGTGACAGATTAGATTATTTGGTTTTTTAATGTTGAACCAGTCTTACATACTGAGAAAACCCCACTTGGTCATGATGTGTAATTCTTTTTATATATAGTTGGATTCAATTTGCTAATATTTTGTTGAGAATTTTTGCATCTATGTTCATGAGAGATTTTGGTCTGTAGTTTCCTTTTCTTGTAATGTCTCTGACTGGCTTTAGTATTAGAATAATGTTGGCTTCATATAATGAGTTAGGAAGTATTCTTTCTACTTCTATCTTCTGAAACAGATTGTAGAGAATTGGTAAAATTTCTTCCTTAAACGTTTGGTAGAATTCACTAGTGAACCCATCTGGGCTTAGTGTCTTTGTTTTAGAAGGTTATTGATTATTGATTCAATTTCTGTAATGGATATAAGTCTATTCCACTTGTCTATTTCTTCTTGTGTCAGTTTTGGCAAATTAGGTCTTTTGAGGAATTGGTCCATTTCTAGGTTATCAAATTTGTGGGCATAGAGTTGTTCATAGTATTCCTTTATTATCCTTTTACTGTCCATGGGATCTGTAGTGATGTCCCCTCTTTCATTTCTGATATTAGTAACTGGTGTCTTTTCTATTCTTTTCTTAGTTAGCCTGGCTAAAGTCTTATTGATTTTATTAATCTTTTCAAAGATCCAGCATTTGGTTTAATTGATTTTTTTCTATTGACTTCTTGTTTTCAATTTCATTGATTTCTGCTCTAATTTTTATTATTTATTTTCTTCTGCTTACTTTGAATTTAACTTGCTCTTCTTTTTCTAGTTTCCTAAGATGGAAGCTTAGATTATTGATTTTAGATCTGTATTCTTTTCTAATATGTGCATTTAATGCTATAAATTTCCCTCTAAATATTGCTTTCACTGTTTCTCACAAATTTAAGTTGTTTTCATTTTCATTTAGTTCAAAATATTTTTAAATTTCTCCTGAGATTTCTTCTTTGACCCATGTGTTGTTCATAAGTATATTATATAATCTTCAAATATTTTGAAATTTTCCAATTACCTTTTTGTTATTGATTTCTAATTTAATTCCATTGTGGTCTGAAAGCTGACATTGTATGATTTCTATTCTTTTAAATTTGTTAAGGTGTAAGATCAATGGAACAGACTTGAAAGCCCAGAAATACAGCTAATCTTCAACAAAGGGGCCAAGAACATACAGTGGAGAAAGGAAAGTCTCTTCAATAAATGGTGTTGGGAAAACTGGACAGCCACGTGCAAAAGAATGAAAGTAGATCATTATCTTTCTCCATACACAAAAAATTAACTCAAAATAGATTAAAGAGTTGAATGTAAGACCTGAAACCATAAAACTCCTAGGAGAAAATATAGGCGGTACACTCTTTGACATTGATCTTAGCAGTATCTTTTTGAATACCATGTCTACTCAGGCAAGGGAAACAAAAGAAAAAATAAACAAATGGGACTGCATCAGACTAAAAAGCTTCTACAAGGCAAAGGAAACCATGAACAAAATGAAAAGACAACCTTTCAACTGGGAGAAAATATTTGCAAACCATATATCCGACAAGTGGTTAATTTCCAAAATATATAAAGAGCTCATACAACTCAACAACAAGGAAACAAACAACCCAATCAAAAAACTGGCAGTGGCTATGAACAGACATTTTTCCAAAGAAGATGTACAGATGGCCAACAGGCACATAAAAAGATGTTCAACATCACTAATTATTAGGGAAACATATCAATACTACAATGAGGGGCCGGCCTGGTGGCAGAGTGGTTAAGTTCTCACATTCCACTTAGGCAGCCCAGGGTTTGCCAGTTCGGATCCTGGGCACAGACCTACTCATCACTCATCAAGCCATGCTGAGGTGGCGTCCCATATAGAAGAGCTACAACTCTACAACTATGATACACAACTATGTACTGGGGATTTGGGGAGAAAAAAAGAAAAAAGAGGAAGGTTGGCAACAGATGTTAACTCAGGGCCAATCATCCTCAAAAAAGAAAAGGAACAGTAAAATCTAAAAAAAAAAAACTATGGTGAAATATCACATTACACTGGTCAGAATGGCTATAATTAACAAGACAAGAAATAAGAAATGTTGGAGAGGATGTAGAGAAAAGGGAACATCCATAAGCTGGTAGAAATGCAAACTGGGGCAGCCACTATGGAAAACAGTATGAAGATTTCTCAAAAAATTAAAAATAGAAATGCCATATGATCCAGCTATCCCACTACTAAATATTTATCCAAAGAACATGAAATCAACAATTCAAAGAGATTTATGCATCCCTGTGTTCATTGCAGCATTATGCACGATAGCCAAGACGTGGAAGCAACCCAAGTGCCCATCAACTGATGAATGAATAAAGAAGATGTGGTATATATGCACAGTGGGATACTACTCAGCCAAAAAAAAGACAAAATCATGCCATTTGCAACAACATGGATGGACCTTGAAGGTACAATGCTAAGTAAAATAAGCCAGACAGAGAAAGACACACATGGTATGATTTCACTCATATGTGGAAGATAAACAAACACATGGATAAGGAGAACAGATTGGTGGTTACCAGAGGGGAAGGGGGTAGGGGTAGGGTGAAAGGGGTAAAGGGGCACATATGTGTGGCAAAGGATAAAAACTAGACTATTGGTGGTGAACACGATGCAGTCTACACAGAAACTGATGTGTAATAATGTTTGCCTGAAATTCACACAATGTTATAAGCCAATATGACCTCAATAAAATCATAAAAAAATAAAAATAAATAAATTTGTTAAAGTGTGTTTTATGGCCCTGAATATGGTCTATAGTGGTGAATGTCCCATGCAATCTTGAGGAGAATGTGTATTCTGCTAGTGTTTGATGAAGTAGTCTATAGATGTCAATTATATCCAGTTGATTGATGGTGTTGTTGAGTTCCACTATGTCCATACCGGATTTTCTGTCTGCTGGATCTGTCCATTTGTGACAGAGGAGTGTTGAAGTCTTCAACTTTGATGGTGGATTCATCTATTTCTTTTTGCAGTTCTATTAGTTTTTGCCTCATGTAGTTTGATGCTCTGTTGTTAGGCACAAACACATTAAGGATTGTTATGTCTTCTGGGAATATTGACCCCTTTATCATCATGTAATACCCTTCTTTATCCCTGATGACTTTCCTTGCTTTGAAGTCTGCTCTGTCTGAAACTAACATAGCTACTCCTGCTTTCTTTTGAATAGTGTTAGCATGGTGTATTTTTCTCCATCCATTTACTTTTAATCTACGTATATCTTTATATTTAAAGTGGGTTTCTTGTACACAACATATAATTGGGTCTTGTTTTTCGATCCACTCTGACGATCTCTTTTTTTTAATTGACGCATTTAGACCATTGACATTCAAAGTGATTATTCATATAGTTGGATTAATATCTATCATATTTGCTACTGTTTTCTATTTGTTGCCCTTGTTCTTTTTTCCTATTTTTGTCTTCCATTCTTTTTCTGCCTTTCACGGTTTTATCTGAATATCTTATATGATTCCATTTTCTTTCTTTTCTTAGCATATCAGTTATACTCCTCTTTTTTACTTTTTTTAGTGGTTGCCCTAGAGTTTGCACTATACATTTACAGCTAATCCAAGTCCACTTGTAAATAACACTATACCACTTCACAGGTAGTGTGAGTATCATATAATAACAAAATAATCCTAATTCCTCCCTCCTGTCCCTTGTATCATTGCTTTCATTCATTTCACTTATATATAAGCATGTATATGTGTATAAATGCTGATGCTTCGTTCACAGGTGTTGCTGAAGCTGTTGATTAGTGAGCACATTTTGAGAACTACTGCTTTTGGATGCCATCAAAGGAACTGTGGTCATCCTTTTGCCTCATTTCCAAATTTTGGATAATTTTTCTCAATAGTTTCCAACATTAAAAAAAAATAGGAGATTTGTTTATTTATTTTTAATCCTGATCCTGGCTTCTCTTGAAAAATTAGAAGGTCAGGCAATACTAAGCCTAAATTCCCCCATGGTGACAACTGGCTGGAGACCAGTATTAGCTGCTCCTTTTAGGTAGAACACTTGTTCTACATTTTGTTACAGTCGCCACCACCCCCAGCCCACATCACTCATTTATTTTAAAGGCATTTGATTTTGCTATCACTGCAAAAGATGGTGGAGACATAATACAGAATTTTGAGAAGGGGAATGAGCATAGCTGGTTTATCCTATCTGATTGGTTCAGGGCTGGCTTCACAGAAGTGCAAACCAGGCAGTTGCATAGGACCATACTCTCAGAAGGGCCTCATACTTGGCCTAATGTTCCGCTGTTGCTATCGTTTTGTATGAGGACCCACAAATCATGTAGCTGGTCCTGCAGCCACCCCAGACTTAATGGTAACCTTTTCATCCCAGATTGCTAAGGAGGGAGGAAAGGTAATTCTAGGATCAGAGATCTGGGGAACACTTCAGAAATGATCTTGGTCAGCAGATAAGGTAATTATTTCATTTTATAGCTAGAGCTACCAAGGTCCAGAAAAAGAAAATTGACTTCCTCAAGGTCATGGACAAACGCTGAAAAAGGAGCCAAATTGGAAGTCTAAAGCGATGAGTCTGCAAGGCAGTAAATATTAAGGCTGCCAGTGAGTTCATGTATCTGATGTACCTCTGCATACCAATGAGAAAATTCCCATTTGTCACTTAGTCCAGTCAACTCTGGGTTGATCTGATTGAAGCAGGAGGAGGTGGATAAAAAGGAAGAGTGGAGGTGTGATCTTTAAACAGATCAAGAAAATCATATAAACAGATCCAGTTTAGGATAAAGATTGGAGTGGAGGAAAACATTATATATGAACTCTACCTCTATGTTTGTTACAAGGGGCAGACCTCCATCTAAACCCCCCAAAAATTGCAAAGGGCAAAGGCATTCAAGGAATGCCAACATACTGCTTGATTAAAAATGACAATCAAGGTTCAAAGAAGCACTTAATTTCAGCTGGCCCCACTTAGCTGGAAAATAGCTCAATTACTTGTAGGTCTCAGCTGCCCAGTTTTAGGTTAATGGCTGCATACACCCAGTGAGAGAGCCAAGTCCTTGTAGCTAGTTGAGTGGTAAGCTGGACTGAGAGTCAAGCAAATGAGTCAGCCCCAGGTGGCTTTGCACCTGTTCACATCTGCGCCTGTGGTTTGGGTGGGGTGGATCCTCCTCTCTCACCCATCCACCCCATCAGACATAGTCAAAGAACCAAGCCTGGGTGTAGAATTCCATCCCCATACCCACCGTGCTTGGCTCAGTGATGGGTATGTAGCCCTAAGCTGGACCAATGAGCATCCTCCCCAAAACTCTTGACAGCCCTATCCAAAAGTTGCTTTCTTTCATTCGAGATGGTGAGCAATGTAAATTTGGGACTGTGGGTGATACTTTTGCCACCATGTCAGGAAAGAACCTGTCTGAAAATGAAGTTAAATAGTGGCAAGAGATAGAAAGAGACAGGGACTTAATAATATTATTTAAACCTGTGGATCCAGCCATGTCTGAAGTGAATCTACCCCTTGAACTTCTTAATTACGTGAGGCAAGAAATTTTTTGCTTAAGCTTGTCTGAGTTAGGATTTCGTCCCTTGTGGCTGAAAATGTCTCACTAACATAAAGGCCTTCTCCACCCTAGGCACTGTGTGAGGTGCTGGGATTACAATAGTGGGTAAGACACACATCATGCCTATCTTCGTGGTACTCAGAGTCCAGTGGGAGGATGGCAATAAGCAAGCAACTACACAAATAAATAAAATATAATCATTACACATTGGGATTTGTAAACAAAAGGAGCTAAGAAAAAGAATAAGAAAGGAGGACTACTTTAGACAGCATGGTGGGGGAAGGCTCTCAGCTGAGTGTATCTTAAGCTGAGAGTCAGTGGTATGAAGAACAGGCGAAGAGAGTTCTGGGCAGAGCAAACAGGAACTGCTCTTAGGCTTAAAAAGGCCTGATTCTTTCAAGGAACTGAAAGAAGGCCTTCATTTATTCATCCGTTTGTCTGTTCAGCAGACTTCTACTAGGCAGTGGCATGGTGCTAGGCACAGGGAGACAAAGATACATAAAAACAGTCCCTGACAATTGGGCAAGATACACTGAAAGCTGTAAAAATGTTGAAACCATTCGATTTAACAATTCCACTTCTAGGAATCTAGTCAAAAGAAAAAAGAAACACAGGGATGCCTGCAAAGACATACCTACAAGGGTGTTCACTGCAGCATTATTTAGTTTTTCTACTGTGTATTGAAATACAACATACATACATGTATTGAGTGCACATACCATAAGTATACAGCTCAACTATTTTCACAACCTAAACCCTCTCATATGGTTGGTACCCAGATCAAGAAAGAGAACATGACCTGCACTCCAGAAGTCCCCTTTTGCCCCCTTCTAGTCACAAATCCCCTTCCCACCAAGGGCAACTATTAGCCTGACTTCTAACAGTATGATTAATTTTGCCTCCTTTTGTACTTTATGTACGTGGAATCACACAGTATGTGGTTTGCAGTGGAGGGCAGGGGAGCTGGGATGTCCTGGCTTCTTTTGCTTAATATTATGTTTATGAGATTCCACTATGTTGTTTATGTAGTGATAGACTGCTTATTCTGTATAGTATTCCATTATTGGAACGTACAACAAGTTATTTATCTATTCTGCTATTTATAGACATTGGGGTAGTTTCCAGACTGAGACTATTATAAACAGTGCTGTTGTGAACAGTCTTTTGGTTAACATGTATCTGCATTTCTTTGGGGTATATATCCAGGAATGACATTGCTGGGTCATAGAATGCTGGGTCATGGCATATGATCCACTTTAGCAGATATTGCTAAACAGTTTAACAAAATGATTCCACCAATTTACACCCCCATCAGCTTTTTAAAAGAGTTCTGGTTTCTTCACATCCTTAACGACACTTGGTATTTTCGTTTTTTTTAAAACTTTAGCCATCTGGTGGGTGTGTTGGTATCGAATTGTGGTTTCAATTCTCATTTCCCGGATGATTAGAGAAGTTGAAAACTTCTTCATGTAATTATAACTTTTTCTTTCAATTTATGTGCATTATTTTTTCCAATGATTACTAAGTTGTTGGGATATAAAAATTTACTAAGTTGTTTGGATCTAATTGCTTAATAAACAGAATTATTAGGTATCTCTTTTGGCCTAGAGGTGCTATGAGAAAATTACTGAGACATTAAAGGTGCCTCGTATCAAGAAATTTTGGGAACCTCACTGAGGCAGAGCCTAGGGCAGCATCCGTGATTCCACCCCGGTGTCTATGTTCTTGTGGGATCCCCTGCTTGTGAGTGTGACTTGCTCCTAACAGACAGAATATGGCAAAAGTGATAGGATGTGTGTGATTATGTGTACATGATGATGTTACTTAAAATTGTAACATCCAATTTGGGAGGAGTCCCTCTCTCTCTCTTTCTCTCTTGCTTGTTGGCTTTGAAGAAGGAAGCAGCCATGATGTGAGCGACTCTGTGGAGAGAGGCATGCAGCAAGGAGGTGAAGGTGGCCTCAGGCCAACAGTCAGCAGAAAACTGAGGCCCTCAGTTTGGCAGCCTGCAAGGAATTGAATCCTGCCAATAATCACTTGAGTTAGATTGCAGATCCTTCCCCAGTTGAACCTCTGATGAGACTGCAGCCCCAGTCAACATCTTGATTGAAGCTTTGTGAAACCCTTAAGCAGAAGGCCTAGTTAAGCCATTACCAAACTCTTGGCTACAGAAACTTTAAGATAGTAAGTGTGTATTGTGTTAAAGTGCAAGTTTGTGGTAATATTTTTACACAGCAATAGATATAACACATTTGCCATATGGATATCTCATTGACCAGCATCATTTAATGAAAAGACCATTCTTTGCAGTGTCACCTTTGGCATAAATCAGACATGCCTTTTTTTTATAATAATGAGAAGTAGAAACCGCCTGAATTTCTAACAGAGCTTTGATGAATAGATCATGATACACTTTATCCACTTGACAGAATAATAGATGGCCGATAAAAATCATGTGGAAAAGTAGTTAATTACATGGGAAAGTTTTCACAACATATCACTAAGTGAAAAAATGAGTTATAAAACCATATGTTCAATTATATCTTAGCAGTGTTAAGTGTGAGTTTTGTGTGTATCTGCATTGCAAAAAGACTGTTAAAATGTCTTTGGGAGTCCCTAGGGAGGATTACAGGTATTTAACAACCTTTTTGAGCACTTTTAAATTTTTCTACAGAAACATTGCCTACAAATTTTCTACAAAGAGAACATCTTACTTTTATACACACACAAATTCATACACGTATTTTTTCAGTCAAAGAACAGTCCCTGCCTCGAATGAATTTAGAGTGTGGTAGAAGAAGACAGGCTATAGACAAATAAGGGCACTATAGAGTTAGAGATTGCATGTTCATGATCATTTAGAAACCCAACTGGAACCATCTTAACACGAAAGGCTCATGGACTGTGATTGGCCTTCCTTGGGTTATATACCATCCTTGCACCACTTGCAATAGCCAGAATATGGGGTTCTAGGCCAGGATCATGAGCCCACCCTATGAGCACTGCCTATCATCAGCACCACATGGAGAATTGTGGAGGGATCTTCCCAAAGGGAAGATGGTGCCATGACCAGAAGAAGAAGGGGGATGAGAAAGGTGACAGTGAAAGACCAAACAAGAAGCAATCAGTTTTGCATGGAGGAATAGGACAAAAGCATGAAGGAAGCGGTACTTAAAGGTGAGGAGGTATTTCCAAGCAGCTGGAGTCAGGAGAGCATCTGAAGAGCAGAGAGTAAGTGGTATGAACAGCCAGAGAGATAGACCGAGACCAGATCATCCAGAATGGCTTTTGTATCAGGCTAAGGTGTTGAGCCTTCATCCTGAGGGTAATGGGGAGCCCCAGAAGGATTGAAGGCAAGGACAGATGTGTTTGATCACCTTTGCTTCCCCCACAAGGTACAATGCCTGGCGAATACTATTACAAGCAAGAATAGTAATAGTATTTTCTGTTTCCTGGACTAGACTCCATGAACTCTCTAGTGACTATGAAGGGGATAGTTTGAGAAATCTTTTACAATACCCTCCACTAAACCAGTGTGTTTCCATGTTTTTGACCAAGATCCTCAGTAAGAAATACCCTTTACATCACAATTCAAACTGAATTTCACTGAATTGTGTTACAAAACAAAACAAAATGCTGCCCTAGACCACCAACTCCATGACTGCAGTGAGCAGACTGTATGACTCTTTTGAGTATCACTGTAGCCTCTATGTCTGACACAATTCTCGTCCCATGGTGGGTCCATAATATTACTATTATTACTAAGTACGTCTTTACTGAATGAATGAATAGATGGATGGATCATCAATAATGATTCAAAATGCTTTGCAAACTACAAAGATGCAAACAGATTGCTGTTAGCAACCAACTCAGAGCTATATTTATGAGAAAGTATGTGAGACAAATCACCAGAGCTGGCAGTGGGAGGAGATGCTGAAGGCAGAGTAGAGTAGGATGGGTGGGTGCCCGGTACACTGCATTGGAATGATTCACACTACTTCCTGGGCCAGAGTCCTTCTCCACAGCCACACTTCCTCTTTTACAGAGGGTGAGTAATTTCAGTGGTATATGGGAGTCATGATTCAGAGACTGGAGGTGAGAAGGTTTTCTTTGATGGCCCGAAGATTCCATCTCAAAGAGAATGCAACAAATGTACAAGGTAGTCTTTTTCTTTGAAAAGAGACCTGTGTTTTAAAAAACCACCGCTGTAGATATCTTGAAAGTGCATTTGGCTCAGGGAGGGTCGCCAGGGACCACTTAAGCCCATCATTTCCTCCCTGCCTATTGAAGCTTATTGATCAGTATCAGTCGCAAAGCCCTTCCCACGTGTTCTCTGTAACCAACATTCTCTAAGTAAAAAGCCAAGCCAAGAAAAAACTTTAAAAGGAGCAGTTTGCCCAAAGATTAGCGATGCTAACTGATGCTGAGCAATGACTTCCTCCCAGTGTCAACATTCCTGCAAAGTTTAAGTATTCAGATCCCATTTGAAGAAGGGCTTGTGAGAAGAAGTAATGATTTTCTGTCTTTTTCAAAGAGCCAGAAACCTTCACAATGATTGAAGTCTTTGTTAAAGATCTTTAGTTCACGTTTGCACTAACAGTTTAATAGTTATAGATGACTGTTGGGGGAATTTCCAATACCAATCACATGGAGATTTTTTCATTCAACAAGCAAGCCGAGAATGAAGATCATGTTCTAAAGAGTCCTTGGGGTTCAAGATTAAGGGACTTTGGGAACCTGCAAACCTGGGTTGGATTCCAGTCTCTCGCCTGTGCCTTTTAAGTAACCACTTTGGTCATGTTAAAGAACACACCTCCATGAGCCTCAAATTCCTTAGCTATAAAATTTCAAAGTAAATAAAATTGCTGAGGATTAGAAAAAAATATGGAAAAGAGTTTAGCACTGTATCTGGCACGTCATAAGTGTTAAATAAATACTTGCAGTGGTGGTGATGATGATGATGAAGATGATGGTGATAATCCTTATTATTATTTTGCTTTAAAGCAGTATGAAGAAATATAAGATCAGGTTCATATTCAGAATCCAGTTGATGAGTTGGGTTCCCAAATAACCACAATGCTAAGCAGTATTTGAGAATGGCAAGCACATTCCTATCTTCTTGCCTTTATCCAAGCTGTTTCATCCACTGGAAAAGACATCTCACACCATTCTCACCTTTTCAAATACAATCAGACAATTTCAAATACTGTTATTCTGTGGGGCTCTCCTTGGTCACTCAAGTCAAGTAAGCTCTTCTCCAAACCCCCATCCCCCCACCCTTTGTTTGTGTGAGAGTCCCACTGCAGCCTTTCAATAAACACTGCTGTCAACTTGAGCTAATTTGAGTCAGTTTCTGCTTCTTGCAAACCGAAAAAGCTTTGATTCAGATACCGCCAATGCATGTAGTTTTAAACATATTGAGCGTGAGGGTGTTGGAAACACAAAGCAGAATGGAAACAAGCCAGGCGGAGGGTGGGATGTGGGAGTCACAGGCTGGTCGTTGAAGCTGGTCCAGAATCCATGAGATCTCTGTGGAGAAATGAGAGAAAAGACTAGAAACATGACTGATTTCAAGAAGGACTTAGATAAATTCTTGTTCCACTAAACGGAATCACACTACAATTGAGCAACTGGTGTGTGTGGCCAGGCACTATCTAGATACTGGGAGAGAATGCAAAGAAGAGTAAACACAACTTCTTTTTAGTTTAGGTGGAAATTACAGTTCCACCTAAACCTCTATTGAGTACAGATTAAGTGCAAGGACGACTATCTTGCAGTTCTTTCTCTCAGGGGTCTTAAAGCCTGAAATGAATGAATAGTACAAGAGCATATCAAATAATATACCCAAAAGTGCTTTGTAAATGGGAAATAGCTTTGTAAATATAATTGATGTTAGTATTCAGACCGGTAATAAAAGCAGTCCACAATTATGGAGAACCAAGCAAAGGGGCAAATTTTTTATACATATTTGTTCTTCAAAGGAAAAAGAAGTACCCTAGAAGTGGGTACTATTATCCCATTTTGCAAACAAAGAACTATAGCCTCAGAGAGGCTAAGCATTTGTCCAAGATTATGAAGCTAGTAGCGGAACCAGAAGTAAACCCACATTTATGTTTAGCAGATTTTCGATAGAAGTACTAAGTTAATTCAATGGGAAAAAGATGATCTTGTCAATAAACAGTAATGAAAAAACTGGCTATCTATATAAAAAAAGGATAAACTATCAGAGAAAAAACTGGCAAATTAGACTTCATCAAAAAAAAAAAAGCAAAAAACTTCTGTGCTTCAAAAGGTACTTTTAAGAAACTGAAATGACAAACCACAATCTGGAATAAATATTTGCAATGCAAATATCAGGTAAAGGACTCTTAACCGGAATATATAAAGAACTCTGAAAAGTCAATACAAAGGAGGTCACTCAATAAAAAAAAAATGGACAGAAGATTTGAGCAGACCCTTCAAAAAAGATGATATATGAATGGCCAACAAGAACATGAAAAGATATTCAACATGATTAGTTATCAGAGAAATGCAAATTAAAACCACTGTGAGATAACGGTACACCACTAAGAACGTCTAAACTTAAAACAACTGACAATACCAAGTACTGGGGAGGATGTGAAGCAACTGGAACTTTCAGATATTCCACTTTAGAAAACAGTTTGGCACTTTCTTATTAAGTCAAACATACATTATTCTACGTCCCAGCAATTTCACTCATAGGTATTTGCCCAAGAGAAATGAATGCATATGTCCACAAAAAGATTTTTACATGCATGTGCATAACAACTTCATTCAAAATAATAAAAAACTGGTAAACTCAAATGCCTAGACAGATTGTGGTATATCCATACAATAGCCTGTTACTCAACAGTAAAAAAGAACTATTAATATGTGCAGCAACACTGATGAATCTCAAAACCTTTATACTGAGCGAAGGAAATCAGGAACAAAATACGACCTACTCTGTCATTCAATTTATATGAAATTCTGGAAAAGGCAAAACTAAGTTGCAGTGACAGAGGGAAATCAGTGGTGGCTTGGGATGGGGTGGGCGGAAGGGATTGGCTGGAACAGGCAGGTAAGAATTTTTTGCAGTGATGGAAGTGTTCTAAATCTTGATTGTGGTCGTGGTTGTATGGGTGCCCACATTTGTCAAAATTTACCTAGCAGTATGTATACTTAAAATGGGTGCATATAGTATACAAAAATCATACCTCCAAAAGTGATTTAAAATAAAAAAGAGCCTTGAAACATGGTGAATTGTTCCACAGGTGCTGGGGTAGAGAGAGGGCCTCTGTGGGTAGACACACTGCGGAAGACGTGGAAGTAGACAAGGGCAGGAAACCTTCAGGGAACAATTTAGTTTATAAAATCACTCTCCACTTTGCCAAGACCGTTCACACACTCAGAGGTTGCAATCCCTCCTCAGGTCCCCTGTCAGACATGGAGTGCTGGCCTGGCAGGAGCAGGGCTGCCTGAAGGACAACAGTATGGAAAAAGAGGCCTTTTTTTCCGTTCAGCTTCCTGGAACCCAGGACAGATAATCTGACTTAGTTCTGAGTTCTCCATGAAAACCCTCATGGCCTCTCTCCTCTTGCCTCACGTCCCCACCTTCCTTCCTCAGGAGTCTGTCTCACTGACTCTCACTCAATTGCCACGGGCCCCCACCAGGTTGCTGGGCAGCACAGCTCCTGGGCCCTTCGCCTTCTCCTTCAGGGAAGCCACAGGAAACACTGGATGGAATAAATCCCGCCAGTCACAAGCATTCAGACATTCTCATAAGTACTGTTCTTTTAAAAAACTGGAAAGTTAGGTTGAGGAGTTTGGGGCTATTATTAGTGCCAAACACTATAAAAAGGAAATGCCACTGACAATCTTAGATGTCTGTATTTTTATATGGGATAAATCAAGCTTCCTTCTTAGAATTCCCAGTCATAAGGAATCCTTTATAAAAATACCACCTCACATCATACCCTCAACCCAGTTTAACATTGCTGAAATCCTTTGGGATTATTCAAGTCAGGACTGACTGGCAGAACTAAGATTGTATATTTAGCCCATTTTTATGGCTGCCCCCTTTCTGAGTTGCTCAGGTCTGTCCCACCAGAGGAAAATAATCAACTAATCAAACTATGTACCAATATTTACTTGTAGTGACTATGTGAAGGCAGCAGGGAAAAGGGGCTGGCATGCAGGCTCTTGTCAGACTTACCCGAGCCTGGTCCCTGTGTGGCGTCAGGCAAACTGCTCAATCCTTCTGAGCTTCCCCTACAAAAGGGGTTGTTGTGAACCCCATGAGCTAATGCCTGATGTCTGGCGCTTAGTCAATTTTCAGTAAATGTTAATTCATTATTATTATGTGTTCAGTCATGCCTCTCACACGGGGACTGCAAACATGTGGTTTTGCCTTGGGGAATTCTACACTCTATCTTGATACACAAAGCATACAGACAAGAGAATAAAACAACAACAGAAATAGTCAGCTCTTGTGTTGGTAAAGTTGCTAAAAAAACAGGCACTTTAGTCTTTCAGATACTGCTGGCCCTCTGCTTCAAGCTTTTTCCGAGAGCAATTTGTCAATGTGTGTCGAAAGTCTTTAAAATATGTTTGCCCTTAAGAAAATAATTAAGCTTGTGAGCAAAGATTTAGCCTGGATATTACTTAGAATAGCAAAAATCTGATAACAGTCTAAATATCTAGCAATGGAAGTTCAATGCATATTTAGACATTACAATTGATGAACATTTGCACAAAACAATATGTACAATATGGGTCCATTTCAAGTGTATCACCTGAGATAGTGTTTTTATTAAGAATTTCTTGTGACCACGCACTCTGAAAAGGAAGGTTGACTTATTCCCACTTAAAATTCAGATATATGGGTATCTGTATACAAACATAGAGAAAAGGTCTATAGACTTTGGCTTAACACAATGGTTTCACGTGTGGGTGGCGCTTTTGAGTTGGTTTTTTGTTTCATTTATTTGTATTTCTATAGAGATGTATTCTTTTTATTTAAAAAAAAAGCCCCAAATTAGAAAAATAAATAGTTCCATCAATCTAGACAACGGAACAAACACAGCACAATAGGTAAGCAAGCAGCGACCTAGTTTTTATTTGACATTTCTAAGAATTCTGTCCCCTTTATTTAACTTCCCACAACTATACTGACTCACTCTGGGCAGGTTTTTCCCCTCTCTGCTCTCAGTTTTCCTTCTGCAAAATGCATGAATTGTGCTAGGTTGGGGATGGCAAATGACTTTTATCTTGAGTGTCAACCTCATGTCATTGCCAGGGACTGCCAGGACCACCTCTGTGATGAGAAGGAATGTCTGAAAGAAGGCAAGTGCTCTGTGACTAACGATGTCTGTCATGGACAAAAGAATGAGGAATGAAATAGGAGAACCAAGCAGTTCGTATGTGTAGACTACACAACTTTCAGGTCTCTTAGAACTCTATGAGTCTGGGGCATCTTTAAGCAAAAATATTAATCTGAATTTGTAAAGTCACAGGGGTTGGGGATACCTAACTCCATGTATTGATTTTAGTTAGGTTGTACCAGATCACTAATTTTCCATCTTATTTCCTAGAATCCAAGACATAACTTGGGATTTACTGAATTGTATTTGTACCCATCACCTCCAATCCCAAGAACAAGGAATAAATCTGCAGCTGTTATTTCAACTTCTTCAATCTGAAACAATTTGAAAACCACAGCTGTTAGAGGCATAAACCTGATTCCAGCTTTGTCCTTGGTCCATGTCTCATGTTTCAGGGAATTCTCTAAAAGCCACACTTCTGGGGGCTGAGTTAGAAAAGGCCACTTCTCCTAATCATCACCCTTCCAGGAAGCAGAAGTGCTGAGTGCTCATTCCCACGGAGACTTTCCAGTGTGAAGTAGAGCCCATTCGTGTCTTGATTCAACGGAAACAAGCCCCTGAGAGGGGTGCTGACATTCCTAAAGTCACGCAATAAGTTCAACTACCACACAGCTTTGACCACTGGCAAGCAGACATGGATACCTTGGCTAATACCAGCATCTGGCTCCCAACTGCTTGGCTATTTGGAGGAAGGGGCAGTCTGGAGGGCTTTACTGCATCTCAAGTTAACCATACTAATCTATCCTAGCTTCCACAGAGGACAGCAGGCTGTATTCAGGGATCTCAGCAACAGCTGTGCCTTCCAAACCAAGACGCTGTTCAGAAAGATGATCCAAATGTGGGCTGTGTGTTTCAGGGGGATTTGGTGGGACTTTCCTACTCAAATGGCCCTTTGTGTGCTTCTAAAAGGCGGGACATTAACCTCACACAAGGCTAAAGCATGATAGATGACTTAGAGTTCTCGATTTACATTTGGCTGGTGGTCAGAACTGAACTGTCAAAATGCTTTGGTATCTGATGGACAGTGCCCAGCTTGTTCAGACTTATTTCTGATGGAGTGGGTGGATCTTGGGCCTTTTGCCCTATCCAGGTTTGATAAGCTAAATAAGGCTGGACTGTTTAGCTGACTCCAATGTTCCCCTCAGGGCAGCAGGTCAGTGTCCTGAATTGGAAGACTCTATTATCATCTTCATTTATCTTCAGCATATTTACCTACTTCAGAGTCTACTCTGACATCTATCCATTTGTTGCAAACTGTGGTCCTGCCCAAGACTGGGGCATCAGGAGCACAGGGTCTGTGCTCATGTCACTTCTACCCAGCTCCATAAAGTCACCTTCTTGGTCTTGTTGCCTTCTCAGTAAGATACTGCGTAAGTGCGAAGTGCTTCTGGATTCATCAGTGCTCTGGACTGTCTTCTCAGGCCAAAGGGAGTCAGAAGTCGACCTGCTGTCCCCCTACCTGTCAAGGGCATGCACCATTATATGAGAGAGTTCAACACTCCCAGGCCAGAGTTAAGGGGTGTTTCACCCTCTCCCTTCTCCTTCACACCAGAGTGGAGAAGGGGCTGTTTCCCCTTCTGGAGAAGAACTGAGCTTTTAGAGATTCTAGAATGATTCAGAAGTCTTAGTTCCCAATAAATGTTGTGGAGGAGACTCAGGCCGGCCTGCTGCACTGACCCCTTGACTAGGCACAATGGGAAACAAGTTATCAAGTGGGAGGAGCTAAGCTAAGTGCCTGTGGTGTCACAAGAAGTTATGAACCCAGAATCCAGCCATTATAAACCTAACAAAGGATCCAAGGGAACAAGCCCATATGGGGTCCTCTTGCCTGGCAGACTCTTTACTCCATGTGGGTGCTAAGACTGAGACGTGGGCAGCCTCCCCAAGAAGGGAGGCCTGGGGTGGGGGCGGAGGGTGGCTGCCTCTGCCATCACGGATCCCCAGTTCTAGGTGCGGCCTTTGCACTGCTCGCAGGCTTAGGCGATAGTAAATCAAAGTGAGAGCAAGAGTGAGATATCTTCAGACCCAACCAGCCTTTGTGCTCTGGCCTAACTCAGAGTAACCAAGAGAGCCTCTTAGAAAGTTTAACTCCTCGGAATCTTTTAAAAGGTCATACTTTTTGACCTCTGGCACTGAGTTTCCTTACAGGAATCTATTCTAAAGAAAGGAATTTGTTTTGGCTATAAGGATGTTGTCATTTCAGTGTTGGTAATCACAAGACATGTCAGAAACAACTCAAATTCCAATAATAAGGGATTGATTAAAGAGACTATAGGATATCTATACAAGTGAACCATTAGAAGCTGAATTCTGGATTAGTAATTCCTGGTGGAAGTACAACCCACCAACTAGGAGGTGTTCTGATCAAACCTCTAGATCTAACTACCAATTTATAGGAAATTCAGGGGACAGAGGAACACGTTAAATGACACCAAGGGGATGCAATCAGGAAAATTCAGAATGTAAGTACTCCACAAAGCAAACCTAGTTTCTTCTTTAGCAACAAACAAGAAAAAAAGGACCAAGTAGGAACATATTAAGAAAAAGAGACTTAGGATACATCTGAACCAAATGCAATGAGTAGACCTTGCTTGAATCCTGATTCAAACATACAGTTGTAAACAAAAAGGTCATTTATGAGAAATCAGGAAAGTTGGACACTGGATATTTGATGATATTAATGAATGATAGCAATTTTTGATTATTTTTTTAAAAGAGTCCTCATCTTTCAGAGATATATACTGAAATGCTTATGGATAAAATGATATAATATTTGCAATTTGCTTTTAAAAAATCCATTGAGTGGGGGAGTATGGAGTATAGAATTGGTAATTGTTGAATGTGGATGATAGGTACAGAAAGTTTATTATAGTATTCTTGCTACTTTTATATAGTTTGATATTTTTCATAATAAAAGTTTTAAAAATTTTTGTTGTAGAGGAAAATCTAGTGTCATGGAAAAGTGTTTATGACATATTACATAAAAAGAAAGAGAAAGCATCTACAAGGGGGTTGTATCTTAAGTACCATTGTGACCCCATGTTTGCAACTGTGTGGGTAGATGTGTGAAAAATTCTGCAAAAATATATGAACCAAAATGATTGATGAACTACGATTAATTCTAAATGACTGAATTACAGTGATTTGCACTTTTTTATGGTGTTCACTACCACGAATTTTTTTATAATAATCATTATTACTCTTATAAGCAGAAAATAACAAGAAATCTATTTACAATCAGAAAAAATATATGCATAACTACATTTGCACAGAAAAGTTACAGAAAGATAGTGTTCCTGGGTGATAGTATTTCAGGCTTTTCTGTTTTCCTAATTCATTGTAAAGCATACAATTTGTTGTAAAAAGAAATTTAGAACAAAGAAAACTTGGCTTTAAGTCATTTTAAGAAAATGTTTTAAAACTTCATAACTACTGATTTATGCATTCTATCTCTGTGCAAAGTTGGACTCTTCCCTGGCAGACCTGAGTTCTGCTCTTCCAACAAGGAGGAGCTGTTGATGTGGGACAAGTCAATTGCTCCTTTCTGGGTCTCAGTTTCTTCACCTTTCACTTATGGTTTTTGTGAAGTTCAAAGGAGAAAGCAAAGTATTCTGAAAGGCTTTATAGAAATGTGACAAGATGGTAGTAGCCTGTCTCCTCCTAACCATTGTACCATCACATCTTAAGGAGAGAGAGGGAAACCAAACACTGAGGTAGGTGGACACTTGAGTATAAATTTATTTCCCTCCCAATCATTTTCTCAAGGTTGGCCTTGTCCTGTCAACTGGAGGATTTAAAAAGGATGTCCTAGAGACATTATAAAATAGAGTGGAGAGGACATGCTGTGTGCTGTTGCTACTAAAATCACTACGCTTTGGCGGCCCAGGGTTCGCAGGTTCGGATCCCTGGCGCGGACAGACACACCGCTTGTCAAGTCATGCTGTGGCAGCGTCCCATAAAAAGTAGAGGAAGATGAGCATGGATGTTAGCCCAGGGTCAGTCTTCCTCAGCAAAAAAGAGGAGGATTGGCAACGGATGTTAGCTCAGGGCTAGTCTTCCTCACAAAAAAAAAAGAAAGAAGTCAGTTCCAAACTACAACTTTCAAAAGTAGCTTACAATTTTGGCTCAGGAATAATCCTACTGACAGCTGGTTTATACTGAAGACAATATACTTGTATGGAAATTTAGCCCATTAGCCCACTTGAATTCTTGGGTGCAATATCAACTTTCATTAAAAGGCCAGTTTCGTAAACAATGGCAATTTACAAGTATAAGTTTTAGCTCTTCACTCTTTTAAGACCATCAGGTATTTAACGCAGAAATCAGTTTATTTAGCCACTGCCCTCTCAATAAAGGCTTTAAGGTGATCAGTGCAGAAAACCATATATGAAGTCAACAACTGAAAACAAAAGCCACCAGCTATGATTGCATTATCATTTTCCGAAGCGGATTCTGTGAGGTGTTAGTAGACATTATGTGAAAACAAAATGGGGGTCTCAAACTAAATATGTTTGGGGAGCACTATGATAAACGGAGTTCAACATTTATCTTCACTGCAAGACTTTTACAATGATAATGGGCATTGACACTGTCCAAGGTGGGGGCACGGCATGTGTTTCCCAAACTTATTTGACCAAGTATTGTCAGAATATCTAAAAGGCTTGGGTTCCAACTAATGTACTTAGAGAAATACTGCTCTTGCCTTTCTAAATTTGATAACTTAGCTACTTGAAAGTTGAGACTAAATCTATTTTCAGTTTATTTGCAGTGAAAACAGTTTTAATTTACAAATATCCAAAGCAGTTTTGTCCAAAACACAGAACAGTTTGACATTCTAAACATATTGACATTTCAACACACTTTTAAAGGAGGCTATTCTTATTACAAATATCATTACCTCCAATGCATAATAAGAACAAACAAGGCAGCGACACCTATTAGAAAGTAATTGTGGCTTCAAGCTTGGAGAATTTCACTTTGATGACTTGGAGAGGCAGATGAATTAGTGCCAATGGGGCAGGGCTGTGTTTAGTCTGTGGATCTCTAGTAAAGCCAACAGTGGTTTGAAGAGCTATAAATGAGCAGATATGGGCATTTGTAGCCAGGCATGCTTACATGCAATTGAGTACTTTTCAAATAAGAGCTACCCATATTTCCCAGCCCAAATTATACTGTATCTGTAAACAATCTAAACTCCTGACTTCTGATCCCAGCACTGAGGAAGATGAGGAAGAAGATTAAGAGTTGCCCAGCCTCAAAACCATTAAAAAGAAGACTGGGGAAGGAATCGGTGGTGCAGGGCTAGCCTGAAGACAGGTAGTTAGGAAACACTGAGATATGCTCTATATCATTCCACTGCCTTACACAGGTATCCCCCAACCAAATTGTCTGTAAGAATAAGGTCTGTAATCAAAACCCAGTTTAGTCGCTAAGGTGTTATTAAAATGAGATGGGGTAAAATGGGTCAAATTGTCGCATATTTTTTTCCTTCATGGTGTAGATATCAACATGAAAACAACGTTGCTTTAATTCCGATGTGAAGTTACATGTTTGCTCTCCACCAAGAAATTCAAGTGTTGCTCTATAACCACATTGAAATAACATTGCACAGAGTAATAAAGAATATAAAATATGAAAATAAAATTTTTATTGGGAAGAGGAAATGTTATGTACAATTAAGTATAGGATTGATGAAATTACATTAATAACCTTTGCTTAAGGAATAAATGTAGATTTAGTAAAGGAAGAAGTTGGAAGCTTAGAACAGGTTTCCATACACAATTTCCAAGTAGTTTTAAGTAACAAAATCTCAATTTGCATAAATTATACAGATCATTACGGGAAAAGTGTATTGTTTTGTGGCTATTTCCGATCATCAATTCACTTTGTGCCTTGGAGATCTCTTTTACCATGATCCCAATTCTGGCGATCTCGATCCTGCTCTAAAAGTTTCTCTCCATCTATAAGTGGGCACTTACCAACAGGTCACTTTGCTGTATTTTTTTGCTCATTGTGAATTAAACAAATTCCACGTGCTCTTATATGAACTCCATGGTTTTAATGGCAGCTGCTTGAACCAAATCTGGAAGAGCTTTCCATTTTGGAGAGTGCTTAAGTCACATGTACACATGTGCAAAGAGTTTGGAAATTGCATCAGAATATGTGTACAACATCTTTGTTGATGGTTTTAAGTCTCATGTGAGCTAATATGATCCGTGCAGTTCCGGAGACTATTAAGTAAAAATAAATATCTGCATGTGGTATGAAAACCATTCTCATTTGAACAATATTCGTCTTGCATATTTCTATCCCCCAAACAAAAAACATCCAACAAGAACAATTTTGTCTATGGTTATTTAATTAAAGCAAAAGTAGAACAAAGCACACCAAATGGAAAAAGATATCCAAAAAAGATGATGAAAATGTTTAGGAACAGAAATGACTAATTTAGCTGAAGGAATTACCCAGGTGCCATTAAAACATATTTGCAACTTATAATTGGTTATTAGTGTAAATTAAATTTAGTAACTGAGTCCCAATTCACTACTAAAAGTTATCAAAATATTTTCAAAATGTTACATAAAAATTGACAACATCCATAAGTATTATATAAATACCACACCAAAAAATCACATAAGAAAAATAAATAAATATATCTTGAGATAAAATACAAATCACACTTGTCATGCCAGATATATACGCCCTTTCCCCTCACATATAATTGTGAGGATGCAGTATTTTGCACATTCCAAGGTAAAGTAATGATAATATATGTTGATGTAAATTTCAGCCATAAAAATAACTTACTTCATAGCTTAAACATTCCTATGATGAAACATCAGGACTCCAGTTTCACTAATCAAAACTTTATGAAGGCATAAATTGCATTTGATTTGACTCCTCAAATCATGGCTGAAAACTCTCAGCAAAGCATTCTAGGCTTTTTTTCTCACACCAACTGACCCAGAATATATTTTAGGAAATGTTTATTTTCTGTGCATATTTGTTTTAAAATTATAAATTCCTGAGCACTTTTTCTTCTTCCTCCTCATCACTGTCGGTGACATTGACTTGCTGGATGCTAGAGGGAGTTGATGTAGGGGCTGTTAAGACGTTCTCCAGGGCTCCAATGTCCAGCTGAGGCATGGGACTTAAGTACTCTTCCCCACTGTGGCTGTGACTGTTATAGTAAGAGGTCCCATCCACGCTCTCACAACTCTGAGAATCGTCCCCGTGTGTGAGTTCATCCGGGTAGTCTCTGAAAGGGTAGTCTCTATTTAAAGCTGAAAACATAGCCTCATGTTTTTGGTACCTGTCTTCATAATAACCAAGGCATTCTGGCATTGAACTTGGAAAATTTCCATAGCCAAACGGAGGCCGACTATAAGGGCATGTGCTGCAGCAGAGAGACAAAAAAGGAATTAGATCATACCTTGCCCACAGACTAATTGAGCAAGTTTAACTGCATCCTCTTTGGGACCTGGAAAGTCCCCAAGATAACTTTCTACACCCAGTTCATGTATTCATCTGCTCTTTTACTACTGCTTAGTCCCAACATAAAATAAATGGCAAAGTAAGCTTGTGACTGGAATACTCACCAGCACTATTATTTATCATTAGCCTCAGGCCTCTTACCTTTTGACAGCCTTGATAAAGAAAAATTGCTTATCTGGGTCTTTCTCTCACCATGCCCTAGCCATGTAAGGTTTTGGAAATGCAGGCATGTGTTGTCCTGAGCTAGAAATTGACACTTACTAAGCAGCACAACAATTGTTCTTACTAGTATTTGAAACAAAGCTTATGGGGAAGAAAACATATACTTGGGTTGAAATCAAGAGCTCCTGGCAAGGAACACTGGAACAGAAGATAACAACCTAACTTTTTAATTAATATTCAATAACAAAGTAAATTAAAAACACAGTAACTACCAGAAAGATTTAGAACTGATATTAAACTATGGTGGGTTTGTTTGTTTGTTTTGCTGAGGAAGATTAGCCCTGAGCTAACATCCATTGCCAATCTTCCTCTATTTCATATGTGGGTCACTGCCACAGCAGGACAACGAGTAGTGTAGGTCTGCGCCTGGGATCCGAACCTGTGAACCTGGGCCACTGAAGCAGAGCGCGCGGAACTTTAACCGCTTGGCCACAGGACTCGCCCCTAAACTGTGGTTTTAAAAGATCTCTTCCAAAAAAATTTTTGGAGGGCAGCAATGTGAGGAATTGAAAAGATTGTTTTGCTGTTTTACAAACTGATGATTTTTTTAAAGGCAAATCTAAAAATTCTGCCTTTCAAACTGATTTGTTAATTTTTCTTAAGTATTATTCTCTCTTTCAAAGGCACAGAACAGGAATCATAGGAACAAGTATATAGAAAAGTCCAACCAAGAGTTCCCTGGGCTCATGGACTCCATCTAGTGACAGACAATATAAACATAACAACCACGCTCATAAGCAAAACCCATTACAAGTTGAGTGTTTCATTTCATGCTCCCACATAAAAAAAAAAAGTCAACTTTATTTCCTTCTCTTTAAAAACATAAGTATAAGTATGATCGACATACTAGACTATCATCTCAAACTCTGAAAATATGGGGTATCTTCAGGGTTTGGTGTCCCACCCCCAAATTTCCAAGTGCTAGGGACCTTGCCAATGTTAAATATCACAAATATGAGGCAAAGTTTCTAAAATGTTTCAGGTTTCCATTCCTAATGTCACATCCTCGTTTAGGCATTTTTAATTTAATACATATGTTCTGAATACATTGTCCCTCCAGCTACAATTTTGCTCCTGTAGCTCTTCTACCTTCAGGTCTCTCCCTCCATTGAATTTCACAGATATTTCGAAGGGGTACCCAAATCTACCTCCTCCGCAAAGCCTTCACTTCAGCTAGAAACAATTCACTCAATAACTACTTTTTTTCAGGACTCAGTGTAGGCAAGATACTCTGCAAGGTTTGGTGGAAAAATTTTTTTAAAAATCTAAAATCTAGGTATATCCTAGGCATGTGCTAAAGTCTATAATGCAAACATGGGTATATTGGTGTGGTAAAAACAAGTTAGTGTTATGTCCAGAGAACAAAAAGATCGATTAAGACAAGGGTAATCCTAGAAGGTTACATGGATGAAAATGAACAACTATAGAAGCATCATGGTGTAGTGGGAAAAGCATCAGTTAGAATTATTAGAATAATAATATTAGCCAGCACGTAATAAGCATTTACTATGTTTTTTAGGAATTGGCTAAGGAATTTATATGTTATCTCAATTATTCCTTAGAACAACCCTATGAGATAGATACTATATTTTCTTCACTTTACAGATAAGGGTACAGAGCCTTAAAGAGATTAAGTAACTTGCTCAAAGTCATATAATCAGTAAGTGGTAAAACAGAATCAGGCAATCTGACTCTAGAACTTGTTCTCCTAACTACCACGCCACACTACCTGGGCAGTAGTTGTAGCTGTGCCACTTACAAACCTGGTAACCTTAAGTAAATATTAATTTATCTGAGCCTTAGGTCCTTCTTATATAAATAGGGACAATATTGCCTGTTCTGCCAACGTAAAAGGTCTGTCATGAGGAACTTCAGAGAGGATGTGTATGAGCACTTTGGAAACTAAAAACATTTTCAATGTATGATTAGTCTTACAAGAAGTATATTTAATAATGTATTCATAAATACATACATACATGTACATTTTGCTTTTATTTTTAAAAAGAAAGAATCTAAAATGGTTACCTATAGGAGGAGAGAAAGAAGAGAGGAGAGAGAAAGAGAAGCTAGACTTTTCAGAATGTACTCTGTATTACGGTTTTGACTTTGAAACCATGTAAATATTTTACATAACTTTAAAACAAATTTAATTTTTTAAAAAAGTAATACCTAAAAATTGAAAGCAAATGAAAACAAATGAGCCCAAATTTATATCAAGTTGTAGTTGCCTTAACTACACAGGGAAAAATTATTTCAAGATAATTTAAATCTGATATTTTTATTGTACCTTCCTGATAAGGTATACCTGAAAGAGAAAAAAGAATCACAAACAAATTTTAAACTGCATTCAGTAATTTTATTGTTTGTGATATTGTTGTTTTGAAACTATTGATATCACTGTTTTGAAACTATACTCTCTCTCTTCATATATATATACCTGCATGTATATCAGAAAAAAACATGCTTAGTAGGATAAAGCAAATAAGTAATTATGATATTATCATTAGGAACCAAAAGTTTTAGGAGGAAAAGATACTAGCACATAAAATCAAAGAACTTAATTTGAAACTCTGTAATATTACATTTATTTTGGAAATACTAATATAAACTCACAAATTATTTTTCTTATTCAAAAAAATACATAGTCTCTCATATTTTCCACGGAAAAGGCCTACAGACTCTGTTAACTAAGTAGCAATAAGCACCCCTATTGCCCAAATTGTGATTTCTAAATACCACCTTCAGGAAAAGGAACTTGGACCTCTGGGTGAAATGGCTGATTCCAGGCTTGGCGTAGATAACGTACAAGATGAGCCTGGGACATCTTGTGCCAGAGAGCAAAATAGCTATCAAAGATAAAGGACACGAGAGCCAACTTGTAGCCAACTGGACAAAAAAGGAAAATTTGAGCATCAAGTGATATAATAAATAATGACTACAATGTATTGAAACATACCAAATATATAAAAATCCACTTCTTCATAATGATATTCTGAAAACAAAACAAGACTCATTGATATGGGGAAAGAATCAAGAGTTTATTTACCCTGCACTTCCTATATTTCAGAGTAACCAAATAGTTGATGAGGGAAAGTTTTTCTTCACAAAAGAATTCCAGCTAATGAAGAAAAGGATATCAAATCAGAAAATCATTTTGCAATCCCATGGGTCTACACAACAATCACCATAGCTACTAAAATCATTACGCTGGTATTTCTTAGCTGACCTTTAGAATCACCTGGGGAAACTTTCAAAGAATACTGCTGCCCAGGTCCTACCCGCAAAGATTCTGATTTATTTGGTCTGAGCTCTTCAAGTGATGCTACTTTACAGCCAAGAATTGAGAAGAAGCACTGCTTTAGGTGAAAGGGTGATGGGGAAACTTTTAATCAGACTGATAATACCTGAACCTATAGACCATTCTTAATATCCCTAATAGAGAAAAACAGACTTATGTACCTCTTCATGTGATACGATACAAAGTACACAGCATCACCTGTCAGGTGTCATTGCCGAGAGAGAGGGAGAGGGAGAGGGAGGGAGAGAGAGAGAAAGAAAGGAAGAAAGAGAGGGAGAGAGAGAAAGAAAAGAAAAAAATTTGAACCCTTCTCTAACCAAGTTGCAAGACCTACCATTTCATAGGAAAAACGGGTAAAAGGGAAACATGTTAAACAATACCCAAGGATGTAATAAGCCAAATCCAGGATGTGGATAATTTCTTGTTTCTTCAATCAATACACGGCATTAAAAAAAAATAAGAGAGGATAGAGTACTATTGTAGCATAAAAGAGGCTTAAGAGACATAATCACATCCAATGTGTACCTTGCTTGGATCCTGTTTTATACAAACCGATTGTGAAAAGACAGTTTTGAGACAATGGAGGAAAATTAAACAGACTAATTGTTGAATGATAATAAGGAATTATTAATTTTTCAGGTATGAAATTGGTAGGAGGTTTTTTTCCCAAGTCCTTAACTAGTAAATATACATACTGATATATTTGCAGGTGAAATTATATGATGTCTGTGATTCACTTTAAAATACTTAAGACACTTTCCCTCAAAAAGTAGGGGAAATAAATGAACCAAGAATAGCTAAAATGTTGATAGTTGTTGAAGCTGGGTGATGGGCACATGGCGATTCATTATACTATTCCATCTGCTTTGCATATGAAAATTTCTACAACAAAATGGTAAATAAGGTAAAAATAAAATACTATTTATAGCTTCTCTCCCTTAGTGCTACACATGTCAGTTTCCTCCATGTCTTTTCATGGCTTGATAGCTCATTTTTTTTAGTATGAATAATATTCCATTGTTTAGATGTACCACAGTTTATCTATTTGCCTACTGAAAGACATATTGACTGCTTCTATATTAGGCAGTTATGAATAAAGCTGCTTTAAACATCCATGTGCAGGTTTTTGTGTGGCCATAAGTTTTCAGTTCATTTGGGTGAACATCAAGGAGTGTGATTGCTGGATCATATGATAAGAGTATTTTTAGTTTTGTAAGAAACCGCCAAACTATCTTCCAAAGTGGTTGTACCATTGCTCATTCCCACCAGCAATGAATTAGAGTTTCCTTTGCTCCACATCATGGTCAGAATTTGCTGTTGTCCATGTTTTGGATTCTGGCAATTCTGATAGGTATGCAGTAGTATCTCATTGTTGTCTAAATTTGCAATTCCCTAATACAAGAAGTGGAGCATCTTTTCATATGCTTAATTGCCATATGTATAGCTTCTTTGATGAGGGATCTGTCCAGGTTTTTTGTCCATTTTTAATCGGGTTGTTCATTTTCTTATTATTGAGTTTTAAGAGTTCTCTGTATTTTAGATAACAGTCCTTGATCAGATATATCTTTTGCAAATATCTGTGACTTGTCTTCTCATTCTCTTGATACCACATTATTTAATACAGTAGCTTTGTAGTAAGTTTGAAATCAGGAATTGTGAGTTCTTCAACTTGGTTCTCCTTTGTCAAGATTGTTTTAACTATGCCACGTCTCTTACAATTCCATACGAATTTTAGGATCAGCTTTTCCATTACCGGAAAAAAGCCACTGGAATTTTGAGAGGGTTGTATTGATTCTGTAAATCACTTTGGGAAGTACTGACATCCTAGCAATATTGTCTTCCAATGCACGAAACAGATACCTTTCCATTTATCTAGGTCTTCTTTAATTTCTTTCAGCAGGCTTTGTAGTTTTCAGTTTACAAGTCTTGCACCTCCCTGGTTAGATTTATTCCTAAGTATTTTATTCTTTTGATGCTTTTGTAAATGGAATTGTTTTCTCAATTTCCTTCTTGGATTACTCATTGTTAGTATATAGAAATACAAGTGATTTTTTTGTATATTGATCTTATACCCTGCAACTTTGCTGAATTCATTCATTAGCTTTAATAAATTTTTGTGGATTCTTTAGGATTTTCTGTATATAGGATCATGTGCTAATAGAGATAATTTTATTTCTTTTCCATTTTGGATGTCTTTTCTTTTCTTACCCAATTGCTCTGGCTAGAACTTCTATCTAGTACAATGTTGAATAGCAGTGGTGAAAGTGAGCATCCTTGTCTTGTTCCCTATCTTAGGGAGAAAAGTTTTTGGTCCTTCATCATTGAGTAATTTTAACTAGGGTTTTGATGAATGCTGTTTATCATGTTGAGGAAGTTCCCTTCTATTCCTAGTTTGCTGAGTAAGTTTTGAAATCAAGAATTGATTTTTATTATGAAAAGGCATTGGATTTTATCAAATGCATTTTGCATCAATTGAGATGATCAGGTGGTTCTATTCCTTCATTCTATTAGTGAGATGTATTACACCAATTGATTTTCAAATGTTGAATCACATTTACATTCCTGGGGTAAATTCCACTTGGTCTTGGTGTATAATCCTTTTAATATACTGCTGGATTCAATGTGCTAGTATTTTGTTGAGTATATTTCACATCTATATTCATAAGATATATTGGTCTGTAATTTTCTTTCTTGTGATATCTTTGCCTGACTTTGCTAACAGAGTAATGCTGGCCTTAGAAGTGTTCCCTCATATTTTTGGGAAGAGTTTGAGAAGGATTGGTATTAATTCCTCTTTAAATGTGTGGTAGAATTCACCAGTGAAGCTATCTAGTCCAGGGTTTTCTTCATTGGGAGGTTTTTGATTACTGATTCAATCTCTTAATATAGGTCTGTTCAGATTTTTGATTTCTTCTTGAGTCAATTTTGCTAATTCATGTATTTGTCCATTTCATCTAGGTTATCTAACTTGTTGGTGTACAAATATTCATTGTATTCTCCTATAATCATTTTTATTTCTGTAACATTACTACATTCAGTAGTAATGTACCCAATTTCATATCTGATTTTAGTAACCTACATCTTCTCTCTTTTTTCTTAGTCAATCTAGCTGAAGGTTGTCAATTTTGTTGATTTTTTCAAAAAGCCAACTTTTGTTGACTTTGTTTTCTCTATTTCATTAAACTGTCTACAGTTTTTCTATTCTTCATGTCATTTATCTCTACTCTAATCTTTATTATTTCCTTCCTTCTTCTAGCTTTAGGTTTTGTTTGTTCTTTTTCTAGTTCCTTACGGTCTAAAGTTACGTTGTTGCTTTGAGATCTTTCTTTTTTTTTTTAACATTTTTCTTTCTTTCTTTTTTTTTTTTTTGTGAGGAAGACCAGCCCTGAGCTAACATCCGTCGCCAATCCTCCTCTTTTTGCTGAGGAAGACTGGCCCTGGGCTAACATCCATGCCCATCTTCCTCTGCTTTATATAGGACGCCACCACAGCGTGGCTGACGAGCAGTGAATTGGCAGGTGCCTGGGATCCAAACCTGCGAACCCCGGGCTGCCAAGCACAGACTAAACTGCTGCGCCACCGGGTGGCCCCTGAGATCTTTCTTTTTAAATGTGTCCATTGCAGCTATAAATTTCTCTGTCAGCACTGCTTTTGCTATAAAATCCCTTCAGTTTTGGTATGTTGTGTTTTCATTTTCATTCATCTCGAAGTATTTTCTAATTTCCCCTGTGATGTCTTATTTGACCCATTGGTCATTTAGAGTACACTGTTAAATTTCCATATATTTGTGAATTTTCCAGTTTTCTTTCTGTTATTGATTACCAGTTTCATTCTGTCATGCTTGGAGAAGAAACTTTGTATGATTTCAATCTTTTAAAATTTTTTGAGATTTGTTTTGTGACCTAAAATAGTCTATCCTACAGAATATACCATGTACACTTGAGAAAAATCTATATTCTGTTTTAGGGTGGAGTATTATACATGTCTGTTAGATCTAGTTGGTTTATAGTGTTGTACAGTCTTCTATTATTGATCTTCATCCATTTTTGGATGGATGATCTTCTATCCATTATTTAAAGTTAAGTATTCACAGCTAACTTCATACGAAATGGTGAAAAACTGGAAGCTTTTCCTCTAAGACCAAAAACAAGACAAGAATGCACACTCTTGTCACTTTTATTCAACACAGTATTGGAATTTCTAAGCAGAGCAATTAGGCAAGAAAAAGAAATAAAAGAGATTCAAATTGGAAAGGAAGAAGTAAAACTGTCTCTATTTACAGATGACATGATATTATATATAGAAAACCCCAAAGACTCTACCAAAAAAACTATTGGAACTAATCAAAAAATTCAGTAAAGTCACAGGATATGAAATTAATACACAAAAATCAGTTGCATTTCTATACACTAACAATGAACTATCAGAAAAAGAAATCAAGAAAACAATCCCATTTATAATTGCACCAAAAAAAATATCTAGGAATAAATTTAAACAAGGAGGTGAAAGGCCTATACACTGAAAACTATAAGACATTGATGAAAGAAATTGAAGAAAACACAAACAGATAGAAAGATATTCTGTGCTCATGAGTTGGAAGAAATAATACTGTTAAAATTTCCATACTACCCAAAGCAATCCACAGATTCAATGCAATCCCTATCAAATTCCAATGGCATTTTTCACAGAAAAAGAACAAACAATTCTAAAATTTGTATGGAATCACAAAAGATCCTGAATAGCCAAAGCAATCTTGAGAAAGAAGAAAAAAGTTGAAGACATTACGATCCTTGATTTCAAACTATATTACAAAGCTTTAATAATCAAAACAGTATGATATTGGCAAAAAAAACCCCACAAAAACGACATATAGATCAATGGAACAGAATAGGGAGCCCAGAAATAAACCCACACACATATGGTCAATTAATTTACAACCAAAGGGCCAAGAATATACTGTGGGGAAAGGATACTATCTTCAATAAATGGTGTTGGGAAAACTGAACAACCACATGAAAAGAATAAAACTGGACCCCTATTTTAAATCATAACACAAAAACTTACTCAAAATGGATTAAAGACTTGAGCATAAGAACTGAAACCATAAAACTCCTAGAAGAAAATATAGGCAGTAATCTCCTTGATATCAGTCTTTGTGATGATATTGTGGATTTGACAGCAAAAGCAAAGACAGCAAAAGCAAAAATAAACAAGAGGGATTACATCAAACTAAAAAGATTCTGCACAGCAAGGAAAACATTAACAAATGAAAAGGGAATCTACTGAATGGGAGAAAATATCTGCAAATCATGTATCTGGTAAGGGGTTAATATCCAAAATATATAAAGAACTCATACAACTCAATGGCAAAACCCAAACAATCTGATTAAAAAATGGGCAGAGAATCTGAATAGACATTTTTTCAAAGAAGACATACAGATGGCCAACAGTTATATGAAAAAGTGCTCAATGTCACAAATAATCAGGGAAATGTACATCAAAACCATGTGAGATGTCACCTCACACCTGTTAGAGTGGCTATTATCAATAAGACAAGAGATAACAAGTGTTGGCAAGGATGTGGAGAAAAGGGAACCCTCGTGCACTGTTGGTGGGAATGTAAATTGGTGCAGCCACTATGGAAAACAGTATGGAGGCTCTGTAAAAAATTAAAAACAGAACTACCATATGATCCAGCAATTCCACTTCTCGATATTTATCCAAAGGAAAAGAAAACATTAACTTGAAAAGATATTTGCACCCCCAGGTTCATTGCAGCATCATTTATGACAGCCAAGACATGGAAGCAGCCTAAGTGTCCATTGATGGATGAATGGATAAAGAAAATGTGCTATACACACACACACACACACATACACACACTGGAATATTATGCAGCTATAAACAAGAAGGAAATTCTGCCATTCACAACAACATGGATGGATCTTGAGGACATAATGCTAAGTGAAATAAGTCAGACAGAGAAAGACAAATACCATATGATCTCACTTATATGTGGAATATAAGAGAAAAAAAAAGAAACCAAACTCATAGATACAGAGAACAGAATGGTGGTTGCTAGAGATGGGGGGTGGGAGATGGGCAAAATGGGTGAAGGCAGTCAAAAGGTACAAACTTCTAGTTATAAGATAAATAAGCCCTGGGAAAGTAAGGTACAGTATAGTGACTACAGTTACCACTGTATTGTACATTTGAAAGTTGCTAAGACAGTAAATCTTAAAAGTTCTCAAGACAAGAAAAAAAATTATGTTGTATACCTGAAACTAATGTAACATTATATGTAAATTATATCTCAATAAAAAAATAAACAGGGGCCAGCCTGGTGGTGTAGCAGTTAAGTTCGCGCGCTCCACTTTGGCGGCCTGGCATTCACGGGTTCGGATTCTGGGTGCGGACCAATGCACTGCTTGTCAAGCCATGCTGTGGTGGCATCCCATATAAAGTGGAGGAAGATGGGCATGGATGTTAGCCCAGAGCCAATCTTCCTCAGCAAAAAGAGGAGGATTGGCAATGAATGTTAGCTCAGGGTTAGCCTTCCTCACAAAAAATATAAAAATAAAAATAAAGTATTGAAGTCTTCAATTATTATTGTAGAACCATCTGTTTCTCCCTTCAATTCTGTCAATTTTTTCTTCATATATTTGGGGCCCTCTTGTTGCATATATATATGATTATAATTGCTAAAGCTTCTTAGTGTGTGGACTCTTTTATCAAAACATAACGTCCTTTTTGTATCTTGTAACAATTTTTGACATAAAGTCTATTTTGTCTAATATTACTATAGCCACCCCAACTCTCTTTTGGTTACTATTTGCATGGAATATCTTTTTCTATTTTTTCATTTTCAACCTATTTATGTCTTTGGATCTAAAGCGTCTCTTGTAGACAGGATGTATTTTGATCATGTTTTTAATCTATTCTGGCATCTCTGCCTTTTAATTAGAGTTGACTCCATTTACATTTAAAGTGATTACTGATAAGAATTTACTCTGCCATTTTGCTATTTGTTTTCTATATGTCACACATTTTTTTGTTTCTCAGTTCCTCCATTACTGCCTTCTTTTGTGTTTAATGGAATTTTTTAGTGTACCATTTTGATTCCTTCATTTCCTTCTCATATATTGTTATTTTTTTAAATGGTTACTATGGGGATTACAATTAACATCCTAAATGTATAACAATCTAGTTTGAATTGATACTGATTTACCTACATTAGCATAAGAAAACTCTGCTCGTTTATAGCACCACTCCCCCTTTATATTGTTACTGTCATAAATTAAAATTTGTACATTTTGTATCCATTAACATAGACTGATAATAATTGTTTTATGCATTTGCCTTTTAAGTCATACAGGAAAATAAAAAGAGAAGTTACTAACCAAAAATACAATACTGGCTTTTATATTTACCTGGGTAGTAACCTTTACCAGTGTTCTTTATTTCTTTGTTTACCTTCAAGTTACTGCCTAGTGTCTTTTCGTTTCAGTCTGAAGTACTCCCTTTAGTATTTCTTGTAGGGCAGGTCTACTAGTGATGAACTTCCTCAACTTTTATCTGTGACTGTCTTAATTGGGCCCTCATTTTTGAAGGATAGTTTTGGCAGTTATAGAATTCTTGGTTGATAGTTTTTTTCTTTCAGCACTATGTTATCCCACTGCCTTCTGGCTTCCACAGTTTCTAATGAGAAATTGTCTGTTAACCTTATTGAGAATCTCCTGTACAAGAAGAGTAACTTCCCTCTTGCTGCTTTCAAGATTCTCTCCCTTTCTTTGGCTTTCAACAGTTTGATTATAATGTATATTGGTGTGGATATCTTTAAATTTATCCTATTTAGTGTTCATTGAGCTTCTTGGATTCATATCTCTTCAAATTTGGGAACTTTTTGGCCATTATTTCTTTAAATATTCTTTCTGTCCCTCCTTCTCTCTCTTCTTCTTCTGGGACTCTCATGATGTTTATGTTGGTACACTTGATGGTGTCCCACAGGAGGCTCTGTTCACTTTTCTTCATTCTTTTTTGTTTCTGTTACTCAGACTGGATAATTTCAATTGACCTATCTTCAGCTTCACTGATTCTTCTCCCTGCTCAAGTCTGCTGCTGAATCCTGCTATTAAATTTTTCATTTCAGTTATTGTAATTTTCAGTTCCAGGATTTCTATTTGGTTCCTTTTTATAATTTCTATATCTTTATTGATGTTCTCTATTTGGTGACATATTGTTCTCCTGGTTTCATTTGGTTCTTTGTCCACAGTTTCCTTTAGCTCCTTGAGCATATTCAAGACAGTTGATTTAAAATTCTTTGTCTAGTAAGTCCAATGTCTGGGCTTCTGCAGGGTCAGTTTCTCTTAATTTTTTTGTGAATGCTATACCTTCTTGTTTCTTTGCATGCCTAGCAATTTTTTGTTGAAAATTGGACATTTTGAGTATTATAACATAGTATTTCTGGAAATCAGATTCTTCTTCCTCCCCAGGGTATGTTGTTGTTGCTTCTTTTGGGTTGTACTTGTGTGTCTGGTTAGTGACTTTTCTAAACCAATTTTTTGTAAAGACTGTATTCTTTGTTATGTGTGGTTACTGAAGTCTCTGTTCCATTAGATTAGTGGTCAGCTAGTGATTTGACAGAGATTTCCTTAAATACTTAGAGCCAAAACAAAACAAAAAATAGAAAATGGGGGATAGTTTTAGCAAAAATGCCACAATTCTCTCTTACCAAAATTTAGCAGCTGCTTTTTTCATTAAGTACCCCCTTCCAGTTGTGAAAGGTTTTTAATTAAATTCCAGAGTTTGAAAAAAGTTAATTCTGACAGTTTTTGCCAGCTTAATTGTTCTTTTAGTTGAGGGCTAGATTCTTGGAGCTTCCTATTCTGCCACTCTCAGGGACATCCTAACTCCAAAGTGTTTTGTAGTTTTTTATTTTTTATTTTTTTATTTTTTATTATTTTTGTGTGTGTGTGAGGAAGACCAGCCCTGAGCTAACATCCGTTGCTAATCCTCCTCTTTTTGCTGAGGAAGACTGGCCCTGGGCTAACATCTGTGCCCATCTTCCTCTACTTTATATGGGATGCCACCATGGCATGGCTGACAAGCAGTGCATTGGCAGGTGCCCAGGATCTGAACCCATGAACCCTGGGCTGCCAAGTGTGAACCAAACTGCTGCACCACTGAGCCGGCCCCCTGTTTTGTAGTTTTTAGAGTATAAGTTTTGCACTTCTTCTGTTAAACTTATTCCTAAGGTTTTTTATTCTTTTTGATTTTATTATAAATGAAATTGTTTTCTCAATTTCATTTTCTGTTTGTTCATTGCTATTGTATAGACATGCAATTTTTAAATATTTATTGGTCTTGTATCTTGCAAACTTGCTGAATTCATTTGTTACTTTAAATAGCTTTTTTGTGGATTCCTTAGGATTTCCTATGTACAAGATTGTGTAATCTACAAGTAGAGATAGTTTTATTTTGGCCTTTACAATCTGGATAACTTTTATTTCTTTTTCATGCCTAATTATCCTGGATTAAACCTCCAATAAAATGTTGAATAGAAGTGGCAAAAATGGACATCCTTGTCTGGGTTCCTGATCTTAAGTGGATCTACCTGATCTCCAGTCTTTCACCATTACATATGGTGTTTGTTGCACTTTTTTGGTAGATGCCCTTTGTCAAGTTGAGGAAGTTTTCTTGTATTCCTAGTTTGCTGGAATACTTCATGTTCAACATGAAGAAGTGACAAATTTAGTCAAATGCTTTTTTCTGTGTCTATTGAGATGATCATGTGGTTCTGTCTCTTATTCTATTGATATGGTATATTATATCAGTTGATTTTCAGATGTTAAAACAACTCACCAACAGATGATAAATCCAACTTGGTTATGGTATATAATCCTATTAGTATGCTACTGGATTCAGTTTGCTAGTATTTTGTTAATGATTTTTGCATCTCTATTCATAAGAGATATTGGCCTGCAGTTTTTCCTTCTTGTGTTGTCTTTGTCTGGTTTTGGTATCAGGGCAATACTGGCCTCATAGAACAAGGCCCTCTTCTTCTATTTGCTGGAAGAGTTTGATTATAAAGTATGTCTTCTGTATACAACATATAGTAAGATCTTAATTTTTATTAAGCTTGACAATATCTGCCTTTTGATTGTTTAATCCATTCACATTTAATGTTATTATCAATATAGTAGAATTTATGTCTGCCATTTTAATTTTTGTTTTCTATGTATCTCACATTTCCCTTTTGGTCTTCTATTCCTTCTTTAGCGTGTTCTTTTGCAAGTGAATATTTTCTAGTGTACCTTTTTAGTTCCTTTAACAATTTTTCACTTTTTTTTGGTTGTTATTTTCTTAGTGGTTGCTCTAGGTCTAACCATATACTCTTACCTTATCAGAATCAACTTCAGATTTATACTAACATAATTCCAGTAAGATATAGAAATATTACTTCTATATAGCTCTATTCCCACTTCCCCTTTATTGTATAAATTATTATACAAATTACAGCTACATATGTTACCAAACTAATAATACATTGGTATGATTGTTACTTTATATAATTTTATGTCAAATAAGCTGAGAAGAGCAAGTATATATTTATGAAGTTTGTAATATTCACCTTCTAATTTACCATTTCTGGTTTTCTTCATTTATTCCTGCGGATTCAAGTTACTATCTGGTATCATTTCCTTACTCCAAAACAACTTTTATTTCACCTACCTCCTTGTGCTTTTATTGTCAAATATATTACATTTCTATATGTTATAGGTTCCAAAAAGTAATTATTTACATACAGTTTTATACAATTGCTTTTGAAATCAGTCAAAAGAAAGAGAAGAAATGTGCATTTATGCTGTCTTTTATAATTACATATTTACCTTTACTAGAGCTTTTTAGGTTTTTGTTTGTTTGGATTCCAACTACCATCAGGGGTCACTTACTTTCAGACTAAAGAACTTCCTTTAATATTTCTCATAATGCAAGTGTGCTAGCAATCTCAGTTTTGGATTATCTGAGAATGTCTTTATTTTGCCTTCATTTTTGAAAGACAGCTTCACTAAATATAAGATTCTTTGTTGACAGGTTTTTTTCAGTACTATAAATATGTATTCTGGCCTCCACTGTTGCTGATGAGAAGTCAGCTGTTAATTTTATTGAGATTTCCTTGTATATGATGGGTCTTTGTTTTTGAGGCTTTCAAGATTTTCTCTTTGGCTTTGGCTTTCAGTATTTTACTATGATGTGTCTGGCTGTGGATCTCTGCATTTATCCTACTTGGAGTTCATTGAGCTTATTAGATGTGTGATGTTTTTCATGAAATTTGGGAAGTTTTCAACTCTTATTTCTTCAAATATTTTTTCTGCCCCTTTTTCTCTCTTCTCTTTTTCTGGTACTCCTATTATATGTACATTGGTGCACTTAATGGTGTCTCTGTTCTGAGGCTCTATTCATTTTTCTTCATTCTTTTTTCTCTCTATTCTTCTTATTGTGTAATCACCATCAGTCTATTTTCAAGTTTTCTGATTCATTCTTGTGCTAGTTCAATTCTACTATTGAGCCTCTCTAGTAAATTTTTCATTTTGGTTATTGTACTTTTCAACTCTAGAATTTCCACTTGGTTCTTTTTATAATTTCTATGTCTTTATTGATTTTCTCTCTTTGAGGAGACATCATCATCATAACTTTCTTTACTTCTTTAAGAATGGCTTCCTCTAGTTGCTTGAATGTATTTATAACGGCTTTGAAGTCTTTGTCAAATCCAACATCTGGGCCCTCCCACAGATAGTTTCCATTGCCTGTTTTTCCCCCTGTGTGTTGGTCATGCTTTCCTGTTTCTTTGCATGTCTCATAATTTTTTGTTGAAAACTGGACATTTTAGATAATGTACTAGGAACTCTGGACACTGATTCCCTTCCACTTCTCCAGGGCTAGCTTTTGTTGTTGTTTGCTTATTTGTTTAGTGACTTGACTAGACTATTTTATTAAAGTCTATTTCCTCTGAGTGCAAAACCTTGAGTGTCACTCCTCAGATGGCACAGATTTGGAGATGAATACAGTCACCCTGGGATGACACTGGTTTTAGCAAGACTCTCTTTGGCTATCTATTTCTCTGATTTTTCTGTTAAGCTGTCTGTCTCATGTGCTATCATATCCAGCTGTTAGACTCCACCAATTGCTGGCTAATTGCTCTATTATTTTCAAGTATACCCTGAGAGACTGCTCCATAGTCTGATCCAATTAAATTCAGGGAGGGGTAATTTTTGAGGAGTCTTTGAGGTTTGCTCTGACTTCAGAAGGGCTCTTCTTAGCTGTCTCTTTCCCTAGTTCTCTCTGGTGTACTAGCTGGCCTGTGGTTAGCTTCTTACTCTTAATTAAGAGGAGCCTCCTCTTATTTGCTTAACACCAAAATCCCATTGTTTTTAAGAAAGTCCTTAGGCTTGAACTTCCCCACATTGTTTCAAATAAAATCAAATTCCTTTGGAGAGAGCTTCTGAGCTCTCTATTCTTATGGACTGACTCTCCCCCTTGGCAAAATTTCTGGTCTTCTTGGCTTGCCTCTCCCAGCATAGAACATCTCTCCTACAAGACCTGGGGCAAGGATGCTCAGGGTTAAAATATTCTCTGCCCGTCATCCTTGGGGTTGAGCTGCTGTCCTATGAGTTGGGGCTTGGTGAGGAAAAGGAACTCCCGACCTCTTGATCACACTCACCATCAATTTAGGCTCTTCAGCTCAGAGCTGGAGAGGATGAGAAATGCTGCCCCTCCCTGTAAGCTATTGTATCTCTTGATTAGGAGCTGAGGGGAGAGAGAGCTGTCTTCTTGGCCATACCTGCCCAGAGTGGGGCTTCCATCAAGCTGAACTGGGGGTAGGGGTGGGAGTGGAGGATGGTATATGTCATGGCTCAAGTGCCATAGACTCTTGCTGTTCTTACAAAGTTTTAGGATATTTTCTTGAAAAGGTGTTTCATTTGCTGTACACCCTTAGGGCTCTTCCTAGAGAATTTAAATGGTTTTAAAAAATAGTTTTCACCAGTTATGCTTGTTTGCTGGGGAGCAGGTCCATGGAGCTCCTCATGCTGCCATCCCAGATATGAAACTCCCTCTTAATTACCTTTTTAATCATAATATTTCTATTAATATTTTCAAGCTTTATTCTGGATACAGTTAGGTTACTTGAATACAGTTTGATCAATTTAAGTCTTGATTTTAAGAATTTTTAGATGGAACTATAGGAACATTTAGTCTAGGGTTAGCTGAAGCAAGACTTTCCGAGTACTTAATGTCCCATTAAGGTTTTCCAATCTAGTTGGTGGGGACAGGCACTATTCCCAGCTCTGTGTGAGTGCTGGGTACTGTTATCTCTAATCTTTCAGGTGGTTCTTTAATCAGCCCTGAGTAGTTTCCCTCACAATCATACAGTATTCAGCTGAACACTCAGGAGGGAACCTATGCAGAAATCCGGAGTTCTTGTTCTGTGCAGCTTTCTTCTCTCCAGTACTCGATCCTGAGAATTCTAGCTCACTTGGTTTCACTGGACTGTCAGCTCTGTCTCCTTGACTCAGAGTGTCTGCCAGGATCTGTTTGTTTCTTCTCCTTATGTCACAGTTTCCAGGCCAGTAAGCTGGGTAAATTGCAATACCTACCTTACTTGTTTCCTATGTCTCAGGGATCTCTGTCCTACATTGCCTGATAAACAGTGTCTTGAAAACCATATTTTCACATATTTTGTCTGGTTTTTTTTCTTGTTTCAGATGAGGGTAGATTCAGTCCCTATTATTGCATCTCAGCTGGTACAGAAATCCTCTTTAATCATTTGAAATATTGATTTTTGGTCTCTTCTTGATTTTCAGTTATTGCAAATTCTTGGGGATATTAATCTTCCTTTTTGTAGGGTCTACTGACTCTTGTTCTTAATGAATCCTTTCCTCATATTCTATAATTTTTAAGCCTCATCTTTAATGACAATTTTCCCCCTTTGGAAATGCTAAGTGTCCTGGATGGTGGAAGTGTTCCTCTAGAACAGGTGCCCAAGGTAAGTCAGCCCAGAACTAATTTGCATGTTAATTTCTCAGTTTATCAAAATGGATAGGGTGATTTTAGATTCTGAACCAATGTCCAGTGCAACTTGGGGTTTTGATTTCTAACAGAAGACTTTTTTTTCCATATAAATCTCTGGGTAAAAACAAATTCCTCTTTGTCCTTTCTCTGGGCCAGTGGTAAAGATTTTCTATTCCTTTATCAAGGTTGAGAAGCTCTTCCAGGGTCCTGGCTTCACGGGCAGATTTTAGTTTCAGCTTCTCAACTTGTGCAGAGTCAAGACCTCATTTCCTCTCCTTTTGCAGGCATTAGAACCCAAGTTTATAAGTGTGGAGACTATTTCTGAATCTGAAAACCACCTCCAGGACCACTACTAGTTTTCGGCTTTTTGGTCATTTTGGCACAGGTGGATTTAGTTTCCTTTCCAGTGAGTTTAGGGAGGTATCAAATTGTTCATATTTAAATTCAACATTTCTAGATAGTTACAGAGAAGGTATTCCATGTTAGCTAAGTCTATTATGTTTTGGGACTATAAATTCCCTCCTCTATAAGGGTTAGGCAAAAGATTGTATATGTACGTGGGTTTGCATTATTATGGGAAGTGGGTCCACAATTTCAATCAAATTCTTAAATAGGTCTATAACTCAAAGGTTAAGAATAATTGCTTTTAACCTTTGATCTGTATGTCTAAAATTTTACAGTTAAGATGCTACATATTCCCACAAATCCAGGAATTCTTTGCACTTACCTTCACTATTATATGTATCTAATTATATTTTCTATATATTTCAAGCTAATAAATTGTCTTCCATATCATTCCTATATCCCTAATTGCAGTAGACTCTTTAAAAAAATTTATTTACCTTATGACCAACAGAATGAAGATCCTAGATATCTCGTTTGTTTGCAAAAGTATAAATAATATGAAGAAGAGGAGAAAGGGTGGGGGGAGAAAAGAACTCATCTAAGAAATTAATGTAGTAAAGAAAGAGTGTTTCATTAAGCACAGTATGAAGATGGTTAAGATTTGAAGGCGGGAAGAAGATGTTAAGCCACAGAGCTAGGGATCAGCACTTTTGAGTTACCCATCTATTTTATAAAAATGACTCCTTGATTAAACTGCCTGACTCCCTAGATTTTTACTCTAGATACACAGGGCAAAATATACTGTTTGGCAAATATGTATATTTGATATGTATTTATATATTTGATATATATATATCAGATGTCATTACAATTACAGTATTGAAATGGTTGAATAATTCCACACATAAATGGATTAGATTAGGGAAGAAATATTTTTTATAGAAGATTCTGTAATCAGTTGGGAAAAGAGACAAGAGAAAAATTGAGAGGGTATCAATTAATTTTGTCATTTAGCCAGGCTGGATTCTACTGAAATATACTATCTAAACAAGTATAAGTAAGATTATTCATTATCTCGGGGAAATTTTCATCACACACATGCAGGTAGAGGCTTGAAAAGCAACTAGACAATATTCTAATTTATAAGGCTGGTCTTCTGTTTTGGAAAACTATGTCAGCTTAATGTTTATAGTTGACATACTGCTTTGATATTCTTAAATGAAATAAAATTCAGTATAATACTCCTAATATACTTCATTTGGTTCCTCCAATAGCATTATTATTAACTAGCAATAATGGTATTAAAGGTAAAGATATAGTTTCTGTCTTCTAAGGGCTTATTTTCCAGAGCTTCCTTTTAAAAAGTTATCAGACAATTTGTACATTAACAGCCAAACCCTATAAGCCTTGTCATGAGTAAGGAAGATAAACTTCCTATGGTTTGATCTATTTATTATATAAGGAAACATTATCTGCCCTAAAGTCCGCTAGGCTACAGGAGTTTTCCATTCCAAAGTACACATTTTCCATATGATTCTCTGCTAGCTATGAACAGCTGCTGATCAGGAGGAGCTGTTATGTTGAGAAGTCTTACTGACACAGTGAAAATAACAAACATGGAATTCAAAATCCAACAGACAAACCTAAGTTTGACTACTGGCTCTGCCATTTACTAGTTATGTGACCTTAACAAAGCGATTTAACATCTGATCAATTTCTTTATCTGAAAAAGTGGGGGAGTATTATACTCAAGTCACAGGATTGCTGTGAGAATTACATGTAAAAATGCCTACCTCTCGAAATGCTAAAAAGAAAAAACAATAACAACTAGGGTGAGACTGCGAGGCACAGCCTCTCCTAGATGCCTCTTTTTCTCCTTCCCTGTGAGTAAATACTGTCCAAGTCTTTCCTGTATTACAAAATGAATTATGTAACACAGGTAAAATTTTTGCAATTTTAGTTTGTGGACCTCAAGGTTCTAACCAAGGCTGATCTTCTCAAACCCATTAATTTATTAAATTTCAGCTATGTCCTTAGCACTCTTCTGATATCCCGAAAACACTGTAAAATTCTCTAAAATTCCCATAAAATTTCAGATCCTGGCAGATAGCAATGAGAAGATATTACCATCCCCTGGCCTTGGGAGTCTCTTGAGGTTTGATTCCTTGAAGTAAAAGACTTCTGAAAGCTGCTAAAATTAAAAAGAGCCTACAGGGAAAAGTAAAACAAACCTCAGATAGCAAAATCTCCCTTTCTCCTGATCTGATCCCCTGGTTCCACTTTTTTTCAGTCCTGGGTTAAGGACTTGAAAGCAAGCCATCCCATTATGAATTGAAGCAACATAATATATACCTCAAAAGCTCTTTCTTTGGGGCATTGGTATACCTAGTGGGGAGCAGTTTTACTTTCTAAATAAGTGACAACAGAAGATTGGTGTTAGACATGTAACTTCAATCTCAACAGAAACTATCTTTGTCTACACATTTAACAGCAATTGAAAAGCAGAGGTTAATACCACTCCATTAGAATGCTTGCAAGGGAGTTAAAGTCTATCACTCTAAAATGAAAAGTGACAACTTTGTTTTCTCTAGATACTTCCCTATGAAAATCAATTCCTTGACTGGTAATTTATACGGGAAATTTTTTTGGTTAAAAAGGGCACTGAGAGGAGTGTAACTTTGGACAAGTCATTTAACCTGTCAGACCAAGTGCTCTCCTCTATACCCTTGCCATTCAAAGTGTGGTCCACAAAGCAGCAGGATTGACATCATTTGGGAGCTTGTTAGAAAGGCAGAATATCAAGCCCACTATAGCCCTGTATAGGACACTATACACCCCAGACCTACTGACTCAGAATCTGCATTTTAACAAGATCACATGTGATTCATATATACATATAAAAGTTTGAGAAGCACAGCTCTATACAATAAGGGGGCTTGATTAAATGATCTTAAGGTCCCTTACAACTGATTTTTCTCATGAAAATCAGATCTGACAATATTGCAGCCTGTATTCACATGTGGCAATAGTCGGCTGGAGCTGAATAGCAGCTGCCCCATTAGATGTAAAAAAAAGATGCCTTCAGAGGTCAAAATTCATTAGCTGTATGTATTTTTAGGTAAAAGGAAAAAAACTGTTCATTTACCTTGATGGGAAGTAGTGAGGTCCAGGTAGGAAGTAAGGGTGATGAAAAGAGAATCGTGGTGGTGTCCCAAACAACGTGGCTGGATGGCCAAGGGGAGGGGGCTGGTAGACGTGTGAGTGTGGAATAGGAGGAGCCTGGGGGATTGGAGCACTTCTGGGACAAGTGGGAACGCTGGGATACTCCTTGGGAGGTTGGATGGTCGAGGTTGCAAATCTGGCATGGGCAGTACTTGCAGTAGTTGGAATCCTGCTGGTGCTCTCCAGAGAGACAGGAGTGGGTCTCTTCACAGAGAGATTGGCTCCGGAATGCAGCCGATGAGTGTCCGTTTGGGAGGGCCCAGCAAAGTGCTGGGGTGGGAGTGCTGGACAGAGGGGCAGACTTGGAGCCTGGACAGCCACCTGGGCAGTACTGGAGACGCTGGGCTGGAAAAGAGTGATAGGGTTTGGGCGCTGGACTGCAGGGGTGGGTAGCTGGATAGCAGGTGGGGCTTCGCCTTTAGAAAAAAAAATAGCACAGGTCAGGCATTAATTGAGTCACTCCATGTTTTTCTTTTTTTAGTAGAATTTAATAAACAGTACAACCAGAAGCTTTCACTAACAACCTTACCTAACAGCATCACCACGTCAAACCACCCTGTTTCCTTTATAACATTTTGAACAGCCTGAAGTCATCTTGTTTACCTATTTTACACTTCTGTCTGTCTTTCCTACCTAGATTCTAAGTGCCATGACAGGAGAGACCTTTTCTGTTTTATTCACTGCTGTATCCCCAGGGCTCAAAATTCTGCCTAGCACAGAATAGGCCCTCAACAAATATTTTTTGATGGATAAATAAATGAATAAAATTATTGAGTGATTGAGTGAGAGATGAATAAACACAACAGTTGTTATGTATATATAAACGTTTCTAAAAGAAATAATATGAAACTACTGACTGGTTACTTTTAAGGAGCAGTCATCTGGGAGAGGGGACAGAGCAGTAGGGCAGTAGGAAAAGCTAGACTTTCATTTTAGACCTATCGGTACTGTCTGAATTTTCTTTTCTCTAAATATATTAATTTTATTTTAAATATTAATAGAGGTTTCAGCTTAGTGGTATGGGTCACATTAAATTTTGTATACTTCTCTATATTAAAATAAATTATGAATGACATTTGATTTCTTAATTGAAAAACTAAAGAAACAATCATTAAAATTATTTCACTGTATTGTATTCAATGTGAATACAGAAGGAAATTCCCAAGTGACAAGAGGACTTGCCACAGGTCAACAATTTGTGACAGATATGAAAGGAATATTATTGCAGCAGGGCATGACAGACAAGGCAGAATTTTTAAAGGTAGGTGAAATAATCACGCATTTGATCTTTCTGTTCCTGAAAAATAGTGGACTGCTGATTGAGTTGCTGAGTTATCCAAATGACACAGCCTAAATTTAACTAAACTCTTCCAAAGAAATACAGAGAGAAGACAGAGCAATAGATTCATGATCTAGTTTATTCCAATGCAGTTAGATCTCTGTTAATATAGAAGATATAGTCCAAGAACAGACTCTATGGTTAGAAATGTCTCTATCAGAGGCTGAAAGGAACGTGGATCTTCTCTCAGCCTTGTCCAGTAAGACCTTCCCCACCTTCCTTCTCTCCAGATAAGGCAGATAATACCCCCTCTGAAACCTGGAGGTAGGGAATTAAGGGATATATCCATCTGCTTCAAGATGGCCTCTGACCCAGTGAAGTAGAGGCAACACAGGAGTCAAGTGTAAATGAAGTTGTCCTGATTCTCAGTTGGTGGGGTTACATGGACCAGCCCTTCCATCTGCGAGGCACAGGCCTTAGTCAGGACCTTCCTGATTAATCAAGCATAAAGTAATTTCCCTCCTCTATGTTCCCTAAGAACATGTAAATCTACCACTTAATAATGAAATGGTATAAATATTTGTTATTTGCATGTCTGCAACCCCTACCACAATCACAAAACTGGACACTTGAGAGCAGGAACAGTTTTATTCATGTTTGCATCCCCAATATCTGACACTAAATCTGGTTAATAATACTTAAGAAGGCTATGACTAGATGAAAGGAAAAAACAAACTAACAAATAAGCCTGTAGCTGACAGCACTTCTACCATTGATCTGGTACAAGGAGAACCTTCTCCTCTAAACAACTAGGAAGACAGGCTGACTCATAAAATCTCTCAAAGTTTTATTAATTGAATAATTACTGCATTCAAGACATCTGCTCCTAAAATCTACCTCTGATGCAGATTTCTTTTCCCTACATCCAGTACAAGAAGCTTTTAGTTTTCAGCAAAGAAGTATGGTCATTCTAGGCAAAGGAAACATAAATTACAAGAGCTATACAGACCACTGATATTATTTCAGTTACTGAAGAAGGAAGAGACATCTTTTAGCTGATACCAAATGTTCTTTTCTACCAAAGATATTTCCATAAAAGAAGGGGTACCAGTGAGGCATAGGGTAATAATCATGCACTCATTTAATTCAACAAATATTCACTAAGCAGCTAACATGTGTCAAGCGCTGTTTCGGTCTGCGGTAAAGGATTAGATGCATAGAGTTATATGGAAGTATGATGAAGATGTCCTAAATGTCAAAATTCAGGTTGCTAAGCGGCAGTTTAAGGTCTGTGACATCCAGTCATCACTGACAAACTGTCAGTGAATAGAAAAGACTTGTGGAAAGGGTAGAGCTCTAATGTATCAAACTGTAGGTAAAGTATGGAAAAGACTAGCCACTCACCTGTTTTCTCTTCTAGCACACAGATAGATTACATTTCCCAGCCTCCCTTGCAGTTAGGAGTGGCCATGTGGCCAAGGCTACCCAGTGGAAAGTAAGTAGAAGTGATGTGCACCACTTCTAAGACTGGCCCATAAAAATCTCTTGTGCATGATCCTCCTTGCTCTTTCCCCTTCTGAAGGTTCATGCACACTAGTAAAGTGGCCTTGGATGCCACATATTAAAGATGGCAGAGCCATAGGATAGAAGAAGCCTATGTCCATGAATCACCCCTTGAAAGAGAGCCATCTACCAACCAGAAATACCTATTTTGCACTTTAAATGAGTAAAAAATAAACTATAATTCTGTTTAAACCATTATGTTTAAGTGCTGGTTAAAGCAGCTAGTGTTATCTAATCATTACATGAAGTAAACAGCAGAATTTTACATCTATAGTGTAGCATGACAATCACAAAGGAAAAAATAAAAGGCTATTAATCGTTTTCAACAACTCTTGTAAATCTCCCACCCGCCACACCCAAAGACGAAGAATCTACTACCTGTGCTGAATGGACGAAGGGTGCAACAGGCTTCTGTTGCATAACTGGGATGAAGGAGTGACAAATGGCGGAAACTGAGGACAGACCAAATTTCTCTACAGGAAAAAGCTGTATGGAAGTAGTAAGAAGGAGAGGAGGACAAGCATATGGGCTGAGGAGAGAGAAACAGGCAGAGAGCAGAGGAGAGGAGAGAGAGAAGTAGAGTAAGAGACAGAGATGGGGACAGAGAACTAGGAGAATCGTTAGGCAACTGCTAAGAACAGTGGGACTCTGGGGAGAGAACGGTAATGAGAAGCCCCAAGAATACGATATGATACAATATGTTGAACCATGTGATTCCTCCTTGCCTGCCCCCTCAAGAAAACCTACAATAAAGAGCTGCATCACTTTTCAAGGAATTTTCGAGCCAGATTTGTGTTTCTTATGGACATAACATTTTGCTGAAATGAATCTTAAGGCAGGGACAAGACCAGCTTTTTTTGGATTCTAATAGTATCAGAATGATGGAGGTTTTTTTGTTTTGTTTCAGTTAAACAAGAAGAGGTGGGTAAACCCAAATGGTACCATAAGGCTACTACAAAAAAATTAAAACAGTAGTAAGCATTTTTAAACTAAAACTTTAGAGAAAATGTATGAATTCAGAAGAGTTAAAGCTGTCAAATGAGTTAAAATGTAAAAAGGAAAACTCATTTCAGACTTGAGAAATAAAACGTAGAGAACAAAATAATCTCACCAGAAAATTCATGTATGTCTAAAGTGACATATAAAGGCCAGGCTAAAATAAATATAACTTCTACCAAAGTTCCAAAAGCCTTTAAAATAAACAAATTTGAATACTTAATGTAAAATGAAAATGTGAGCATAACTGGCATCAAAGATATTTGATTAAAGAAAGATATCTAAGAAGAATTCTGGACTATCATGCTGTAAGTACTTTCAGAAACTAAAAACAGGAGAAGAGATTGGGATGTGGCATTAAATATGAGAAACAGAGTAAACATAATGCACTGGTCATAAAAATAATACCAGACCAGAAAAGTACGATAGATTCTATCAAAGAAATAGTAAAATTATTTGTTTATTTGTATCCATCCTTTCCACAACTCCCTTATGAACTCTGACAGCAGAGACTGTAGAAAGGTCTTTGCATTGTGTCCCCAGCACCGAGTCTGACCCACAATCAGCACTTAATAAATATTAGGTAGCGGGGGGCAGGTAGGCAGGTATGCAAATGCAGCACTGGAGTATACTATAAATACTGAGAAAACATCTGAGATGGAAACGTTCACCAAAACAAGGGGGAATACCAAATTACATTGCCAGAATTCAAATAGATTGACTTAACAGAATAAAAATGTGCTGGGACGATCTGGTACAGGACAAATAATTGCTTATTAGGACAAACAGTTTTAGTAGAATACACAGTAAAATGAAATAAGCTTAATTGAGAACCAAATAATGAATAAAGATGACTAGAAAAATGCATGAATTCTGTGTGTGAAATATTAGGCAGTAGTGATCACAACATACATTTAAATTTAAGAGCGTAATGAAAAAGACCAAAAAAAAAATTCACCCTGGGGTTATTAGATTTTTGGAAATATAGACATTGGCTAGGAAAAAAAAGGCTGACAGGGATAACTAAAATTAGAAGTTCATAGAAAAATGAAGGTTATTTTATATGATAATGTTAAAAACTCAGAAGGAAAAAAAGTGCCTCAAAAATCAGAAAGTTGTTATGGCTAACTGACCAAATCAAAGAGAACCCATCAAAAGGGAAAGACAACTTTTTAAAAAGAAAAGCTTGCCCAAATGTGTAAGACAGAGAAGCCCAAGTGTGCAAATCAGACGCAAATAGAAATTAGGCAGTCCAAAGGAAAACTGAAGGACTCACATCTGAGGGGGCTCAAAGTCAATACTAAGTGACCCTCTAAATACTTTTACAGAAAGAAGAGGCTCAGTGAAATCAGTGGAATAGTCATTACAGTATAAAAGGCAACTAAAAGACAGAGAGACTCAATAAACCCCTTCCTGCTAAAGGAGACCTTAAGATTTCTGAATCCTAATTCATTTGCATAGCACATAGGTTGAGAATATTAGATCCATTGCAGTACAATGGCAAGTTCACAGAACGTTCTAACCCAAATTGACAAAATGAATATAATTAGATCTTAGGTGGCATTCACCTAAGAAATGTGGAGAAACTCAAAGTCAGAACTGAGAAAATATTCAATAAATTAGATACAAATGGTCTCTCCGCCAAAAACGCTATGCCAGAGCATTTTTGGAAAATCAGTGTAACTCCCAGCTATTAGAAGTGGTGACTTGGAGAACTATAGCTTGGCGAGTCTATTTTCTACATCTGAAAACCTGGTGAAATCTATACAATATATTTTGGCACAAAGCTTGCCAGAAAAAAACAGAGCAAATTGTTTCTGTGAGAGATAAATCATACCTCACTAACTTCATATCTTTCTTCCATGGGAATAAAGAAAACAAGTTTGAAAAACAAAATTACCATGACTTTATATTTGGTATATAATGTAAAATTAGTTGAAAGAAACAAAAAAAGGGAAGGTACAAAAATTTGCATCTGCAAATGATAAGCAATTAAAGGTATGACTCCCCTAGGGATTTGTGCTATAATCTGGTCTTATTAAACAGTTTTATAAATGATTTAGAATATAAAAAATACAGTGAAATTTCCAAATTAGCAAGTGATACCAACCCCTCTAAGTAACATAATGTCAAGCTGATGAGAACAAACTAAAAGCACATATTCCAAAGTTGTATGATTGGGCAGCACAGTAGCAGATAAATCTTATCATAACTATTAAGATATACATCTGGGAAAATAATTCCCAAATTATGCTTATAAGATAATGATCTCATTTATCATTTGAGATCCAAGAAATGAATTTTACTGATACTACATATCACCAGAAATAAGAGAAATTATTTTCAAAAAAAGCAAACAAACAAAACAAAAGATCATTATCTTGCCTTAGATTTGATTACTGTTGTGTGTGGCTCTGAAATGCTTCCTATAATTCTGCCTGTCATACTTAAAACATCATGATGCAAGAGCTCTACCAACATTAGATGAAAATCTTACAGTTTCTATCCATTTCAAATCTTTGTGCAGAATTGCATAAAATTAATATATTGTATAAAACTGTCAGCTGCCTCAAATGAAAACATTGATAAATCAGTTCCTCAGAGGAGAAAACAAACGGCATTTAACTGTGGATAGAAGCAGATGGAAGAGAGGTCTTGGAAAAGGGATAAAGAGAAGAAACATAGATTACGAAAGCAGAAATCCTAAATAAACACAGCAGACAAAACAAAGTAAGTCAACAAAAGTATAATTAAGCCTAGGTTGAAATACAGGATTAAAGGAGATAATACCAAATAGTGAAGGGTAAAGGTGCCTGACTGTGCTGGGAGAGAACAGGGCACTAGGATCAGCTTTCTGCATCTTTCTCTTGAATCTAGACATCTTGAATGCGGCTTTGTTGCTATCAATTGCTATAATGATACATAGGGGGAAAAAACATTGAAAATGCATACGATTCTAATTAGCCAATTTTCAAGATACCTAAACTTCTCAGCACATAGGGGTGGCTTTATTACCAGAAGGATCCGAGCAGGTGGAAACTGGAAAGGTTAGTAGCTTTAGGACAAGTGATAGCAAGTAGTAAACGTATAAAGCTCTGCCTAAGGGATGGTTAAAAGAGGTTCTGGAAGAACAAACCAACGATGGATAGCCCTATAACAAGTTATTACGAAACTAGATTCTCTATTTGGGGTTCTTAAAAGCAACAGACAGGAGAGTTGTAAAGAACTGATAATAGAGGAGAAATTTAGGGAAACACAATATAATGAACCAAATATCTGGTAGAAAATAGATTATTTCCATTGCTTTTCAAGAGCAGTGAGAGAATGGTCTTGACACATCAGTCATCATTACTAAATTCCAGGACAGGACGCCTCATACACCATTAGCAAGGCATTCTTTTACACTGATAGTAAAAAGACACTCCTATTTCCTATTGAATTACCTCAGTCATTTCCTGCATTATCTGCCTAATCTATGGGCTCATCCAGATTTGCTTAAAAGGTCTGAGGTTTTACACATGGAATATTTGCTACCCTGCCAAACCAAGTGCTTTAACCTCTACTGAAATTTTTCCTTCTCTGATTTAACGTTTTCACTTTTTCTCTTCTTAATTTTTCTCCTTAATATTATTGTTCTAAATTCTTAAGCTAAGAGAAACAAAATTTCAAGTAAAAAGGTAAAATTTTCACACAGCTAGTAAAAATTTAGTAATCTACATTAAAACCAACTCACCAACTGGATGAGTGACCGTGTTCTGTAGGCTGGGAATTACCACAGAGTAGGTAGGTGAGCGATAAGGATAAACTGCTGTAGGATTTGTAGAGATGATATTCTGTGTAGCACCAGAAAATACATTGGAAACACTTAGAGGGAAGCGTTTTCGCTTCCCCGGACGAGGCTGATAAACCCAACCTATAGGAGAAGATAAACTATTTTTAATTTGATCATATAGACCCTATTTAGCCTTTAAATAGTTCTTTTCACACTGAAAATCCAAAACACTTCTAAGTTTTAAAAAATAAGTTATTGTCTAAAGTATCTTTTCCAGCTCTATGATACCATTTCTGTGCATTTTAGTATATATAGCCATATAACTCCTAACTAGTGGCCAATGCTGTAACCTATAATTCAAAGGAAGAGTAAGGTCAAATGTCTTATATCGAAAGACATACATTGAATCTGTAGTAAAATCAACATTAAAGGCATTGACTTTGAATCCCAAAGCTTTTCCTCTTCCTGAAAAACAATGCCCCAGTAAGATAGTGTTTGTCTTCTCCTGTTTCCTCACTTTCTGTAAGAAACAATAGTCTATACCTTACAATGAAATGATCACTAATGACCAGTCACTATTTTTTTGCCTAATTCAGAAAGAGTCACTCTCCTAGATTTGGCAGTCTCCAGGTCCACAAACAACCCAATTTCCTTCCAAAGTCAGAAGTCTAGCGTTACCGCAGCTGTAGCCACCGTATAACCAGGAGAATCACTGGTTCCCTGTACTTGCTGCTTCTGACCATTCCCCACGAGAACCTTTCTGCTCATACCTTAGAAAAGGTAATTCTTTTCCCACCATGCAAGGTCATGTTGGCCACACACTGTGCATTTACCCAAGCTTAATCTCAATGTCCTCACTGCTGGGGAAGAAATCATTTCATATGATATCATGATGAGGATATATCTATCAATCAGAAAGCAGGACTAAATTCTGATAACCACATAATATTAAAATGGAGCATGGTGTTAAACCTCGCATTCTCATTGTCTTTAAGTGTGCACTGCATATTTTTTTCTGTTGCAATGATTTTAATATTTCATTTTCTAGTATATTTGCAAAATTATAGCTTAGAACTCTTAGAACTCTAAGAACTTCATTAAGTCTTATATCTGTATATTTAATCAAAACCACAGTGAAATTGTATGTCCCCTGATTTGCATTAAGTGACAAATATGAGACCAGATATCCCTCTACTTGGTTCTGTTTTAGGAAACTTATGCCCAGTATCAATTCAATCATTACTATAATATTAGCCATTATTCTCTTTATTGTACATATCATATTAGAAAAAAAATTACGCATGTTTGTCTTTCAATCGCAACCTAACCTAATCTTTACCTAAATAAATTAATTTAAAAGAAATTAAAAGAGGCTTTGTTCATTTCATTTGATTACCAGGAAATTCCTCTCTGTGCTTTTCTTTAATCTTTTGTGCTTCATCATAATAGGGTTTCTTTTGTTCTTCACTAAGTTTGTTCCATTCTAACCCGAGCTGGACACTGATTTCTGCATTGTTGGCTGCTGGGTTAGCTTTGGCTAGTGCTGGCCGGTGGATCCTTGCCCAAACCATAAATGCATTCATGGGTCGCTTCACATGACCATTTCTGTCCTTACTGAAGGGAGTGTCTGGTATTCCTACATGACAAAAATTAAGAGACTAAATTAATGTGCCACACACACACAATTTTAAAGTGAAGTGCACCTCCATCTATATTTATTTTTTAAACATCCGGAGAAAATATACACTTCAGTATAGCCAAAGAACTGCCAATATTCCAGAATTCCTCATAACCCCTGAACTGAGCATTCTAAACTGTAGCTTAGAATGACTCTTCTTTTCCTCAAAAAGAATAACATTGTTGAAGATACTGTGGAGGTAATAACGTTGAAGACACAGTAAACTGCTGACTGTTACTACTTTGAGCTTTATTAATACCTCTAACAATAATTAACATTTAATTTATTTCCCATTAAAAATATTCTATTACTGGGGGATAGGAACCATGACTTAATCGTGACTATAATCCTAGCCCTAGGTAGCTTTTCCCTAAATGTTTAAAGGAACTCATTTATATGCCACTGTAGTGGCCATTCAAGCCAAAATATTTATAATATTATAATAGTACATTAGTTGTATTTCATTATGAAGGTGAAGTTCCTGCTAACATGGGTCATCAACACTAGTCCCATGTCCAAGGAGAAAAATAATAAATGTGACTTTTTGAGAGTCACAGAGCTAGTTGAAATTACAATAAAGGAAGTTGACTAAATTCACACATCTTACAAAATTCATCAAAAACAACTGTCTATAAACTTCTTATATTGTTTCTATTTTAGCGTTACTTCATATGTAAAACTCTAAAAAATGTACAAAGGATGAAATAAGTTTTACAAAGAAAGCTTTTCCTTTCTCTCCTTTAGAAACGAAAACAAAGTTTAAAGACTACTGAAGATAAAAGCAAGATGGTAGGATGGGAGAAGAATCAGTAAAAAAAAATAACAAAAACAATAAAGTTAATAAACTCATGAAGATTAATATGACTTTCCACGACATTCACTGGCATAGTATTCCGTCTGAATTAAATCTTAAAATAAGAATTTTCTAACTATATGTTTGGAAATAATGGATAGAAATAAAATATCTACTTGTAGTTGTTACTGCTGTAACTATAGTCACGTCTTCGAAAACAATTTTTCTAGCTTATTCTACAATATTTTCATTTTCTATATTTCTATAAGTCCTTAGCTTCTAGAATACTAAAGTGTTACATTTAATCCTGTACTGTTTTTTCCTAGAAAAATGTTTACTGTTCATTTTTAAAGAAGATAAATCACCTCTCAATTCAGTAGAAACTTTCCTGTTTAATTATAACCATTTTTTCATTAAACACCATTTTTTTCTTTCTTGATACACATAAAAATATTGACCTACTATACACAATATTTTAAAATGTTGATTATCTGTAGCATATAAACTGAGGGCTTTGTGTTACCGAACAAAAATATTTCTATTTTTGTGTATAAACATTAATCACATCTAAATCTCATCGTTCACTGGGCCTTAAAATAGATTTTTTTTTAACGTTTGGGAATCTTGAACGTGTTAGTGTATTTTACAGGTCTATGTACAAGTCAATCAGAATTGATACCTCTGCAGACTTTGCCCTGAAAAGAATCGGTTTCATGATTTTATTTTGCTAGTTTAGGCTTCTGAACTGCTGGTATGTCAGCTATGGGGCAGCAAAGACGAAGTTTGAAACCAGATTCCCCTGCCGTCTAATACCTGCGTCTGAGGGAAGCACGGTGAGCGGGACATCTTTGGTTTCAATTTTTACAGAAGGCTCCAGTAAGGATTGCATTTTAATAGGCACTGGTGTCAAGGGGACCTTGGTCAATCGTATCAGCTCTGAAGGAGGAGGTCCCTGAAATTGAATCCGGGCCCCAGGGGGGACAGTGTGGAGAGTCAACGGGATCCTGAGGTCTTGCTGGTGCGGACCAAAGGCGCTGGGTGGCTGGGCCACGATGACCTCTTTGCTGCCATGGACCAGGCCACCGGACGCGGGCTCTGCGCCGAGCCTGCAGTCCTCGCGGAGTCTCTCGGGCTGCTCCGTTTTGACGATTCCTTCTCTGATGGCCGCCAGGCTTTTGCCTTCCCCGCCTTTCGCCGCGTCCCTCACGACCTCCTCCACCTCCAACTTCCCCTTCTTCTTGTCCCCTCGGCGGCTGTCGAGCGCCGGCCCGGGGCCTTCCCCCTTGGCCGCCCTGGAGGCCCTAGGGCCCGCCTCGACAGCCCTCCGAGGCCCCACCGAAGGATCCACGCCGGGCCCCAGCTCCTGCTTCTCGGCCTTGACGTGCAGCGCCCGGGGCTGCACCGGGTGCAACTCAGGCCTGCAGGGGGCGCCCTCGGAGGAGGGCGGCGGCAGCAGCAGGTCGGGCCTCAACTGCAGCAGCCGCGCCTGCGCGGGCGAAGCGGCGGCGCCTTCGTCCCGGGCCTGAGGCAGTGATGGCCCTGGCGGCAGCAGCAACACCTGCTCCGGCTTCATCTGCAGCAGCCGCCGTGCCGCGGGCTGTACGCCCGACGCCAGGGCCTCCCTGCACGACGAGGCCATGGCGGCCGCGGACGGGGCGGGCGGCAACGGAGAGGGCTCGGCGGCCGCTGCCCGAAAGGAGGTGCCGTCGACCGGCAGCGGGGGCGGAGCGGGGCGCAGCGGGCGCGGCGGGGTAGCCCGCGGCAGTTGGCGCGGCTGAGGCGGCGGCTCCGGCCTGTCTCTCTTCATGGGGGGAGGGGGACGCCCCGGCCTGGTCCTGGCCGGGATTGTGAGCTCAGCCGTTTGTTGGCGACCTTCCCCCTCCCCCTTTCGGTTAAGACCCTTCCAAGGCCTTTGCTACCCAGAACCCTACGCGGTTCAAAAAGCCGCCCCCTCCTCTTGGCCTCGCCCAATCACAGGCGTCCCCGTACCCCTGGCCCGCCCTCCGCTGTCGCCGCGTGCCGAGCCCTCGAATCACCCGCGATGGCCGGGGCCGCGGCACGTGCTGCCCATTTTTCCCCTGTGACTTTCCCTCTCTCCCGGAGTTCTCTTCCGGCCGTTGTCCTTAGTTACCCCGCCCCTGCGGGGCGGGACAATGGTGTTGCCCAGGAAACAGTGCAGTTCCGCGCCGCTGACCTCCAGGGGGCAGGGGGTAAAATCTTCGGGAGTCCCTTGCACTTACTGGGGAACTGGGCCTTGTAGTGCGGTTTGCGCGGCCAGAATACATGATCAGTCCTAAGCATCACTGGGGCCTTTGGATCTGTATTAAGGGGACAGGGGGACATTTTGCAACTGCTCAATGACCCCATTAGTTGATCTTGCTAGGAAAAGTGTTCGACTTTGTGCAATCACTGTGCTGAACTGTCAATTTATCACCAGTCCTGTGGGTCCTACTTGCAAGATACAGCCCAAATTCATCCACTTCTTTAGGTTTCCTCTGCCATTACTCTGTTCCAAGCTGCAGTCATCTTTCACCGGGGTACTGCCCTGTAAATACTCTCCCTGCTTTTCACTCTTGTCCCACTACACTCCAGCTGCCAGCGATCTTTCAAAAGTACAAATCTAATCCTGTCACATCCTACTCTCCTGAATCTTACAATGGCTCCCCACTGGCCACGTGATAAAGGTCTAGTATTCTTGGCAAAGCCTATAAAACCCAAAATGTCTTGAGCTCTAAGTACTGCTACTACCTCACCGTTGGAGCCCTGGTTCTGTGGGCTTCAGCCACACTGGCCTCTTGTCATTCTCTCTCCTCCTTCAAGGGCCTTTGAATAGGCCGCAATGCTATTCCTCTCTGTGTCTCCTTAACTCTTCCTGCTCGTTTTTCAAAGTGCAGCTCAACTGGCACTTCCTCAGACAAGTCTTCTCTGACTCTGAAAATCAATTCAAATCTGCTTTCTGTACTCATACCTCCATCAGTTCTTTTAAAGCTCTTACCACAATTCATAGTCATGCATTGCTTTATGTCATTTTTCTACTGCCTCCCCTACTTGGCTGTAAACTCTTTGAGGGCCGACTGTGTTTTGCTCATTGTTGAATCCCCAGTGCTAACCATAGAGCCTGGCATATAGTAGGCATTCAGTAAATACTTGTTGAATGAATAGGACTGCCATCCTCTAATAATAAAATAGTAAGAATCACTACCCATACTAAGGGCTTACTGTTTCGCTTGGCATTGCTCCAAGTCCTTTCCATGCTTATGCCTCTTCTTTCACTAAGATTGTGTTTATTTCCATTAAATATCACAAGAGGGAGCCAGCCTGGTGGCCTAGCGGTTAAATTCAGGCCTTCTTTGGATTCCCCACGTTCCCCAGTTTGGATCCTGGGTGCTGACCTACGCACCACTTATCAAGCCATGCTGAGGCAGTGTCCCACATAGAGGAGCTACAACTCTACAACTATGATATACAATTATGTGCTGGGGCTTTGGGGATAAAAAGAAAGAAAAAAGGATGTTTGGCAATAGATGGTAGCACAGGGCCAATCTTCCTCAAAAAAAAAATTACCGAGAAAAAGTCTTGTATTAAGGTTTGATATATTTCTGAATGATACCCTGACTAAAAGCTATAGATTTATCTTGAAGTAGATGATTTTTGCAACCGAGACAAGTTATCTCTCAAAGAAGACCTGCCCGGTTTCTCTTTCTAATCCCCTGTTGTCAAATGTGGCAAACAGGAGTTCTTACACCTGGCAGGGAAACAACTGCAGTGGTTCTCAAACTTTTTTTTAATCTCAGGAAACCTTTATACCCACAAAAATGATTGAAGATTCCCAAGAGTTTTTATTTATGTGGTTTTATCTATTAATACATTCCATATAAATAAAAACTGAGGGCTTTAAAAATAGTTATCAATTCATTGAAAATATCAATAATAAATCCATTACATGAGAGTGACGTCAGCATCATGGCAGAGTGAGATACCCTCTTTGAATCTCTGCCCCCTAAGACACAATGAAAACATCATTCGCATTCCAACAGAGGTCAATCAAACACTACAAAGGACTTTTAGGAAACCCCTGCTGCCATACATCAGACAGTGGAGGTGCGAGAAGCCCCAAAGGACGAGAGGAGAGGTAAGATTTACTCCCCCTCCCCAATTGATTGGCAAAGACAGCGTGGCTCGCAGACAGAGTGGGGAGGGGCAGCCCACTGCAGGGAAAACTATCACCCTCCAGGTGCTCTCACAGACTGTTGAGAGATCCCCACCGGGAAGCGATGACGGACAGTTTCGGGGGTGTGGCAAACACCCTAAGAAAGCCAGAAAGGAAACTCCTGGGTTGAGCAAGAGAAAGAGAGAACCTCTCCCCCCACATGCCCTGCGTTGCAGCATAATCCCTCCAGGGACTGCAGCGGGCTCAGAGCACACCGCTTGCGATCTCCATCCAGTGGCAGCAGGTGGAAACTGCAGTACCAACTTCAAGATGAAAACAAAAGTAAAGCCCTGGGATCCATGCAAAGGCTTGTTATGTCTACAGACCAAAAGGAAAATGACAAACACCCAGAAACCAACCCTGAACACACAGAATTCGGTAACCTGAATGACAGAGAATTCAAAATAGCTATCATAAACAAACTCAACAAACTACAAGAGAACACACAGAAACAAATCAACGAATTCAGGGTTTTCATCACAAAAGAGATTGAAACCATAAAGAAAAACCAATCAGAATTATGGGAGATGAAAAACAAAATCAACGAGATAGTGGAAAAAATGGAGTCTTTAAAGAGCAGAACTGACAATATGGAGGAACAAATTAGCATTATTGAGGATAGCCATGCAGAAACGCTCCAGATAGGAGGAGAGACAGCTAAGACTAAAAAGAAATGAAGAAATTCTTTGAGAAATATCAGGTTCAATGAGGAAAAGCAACATAAGGATAATAGGTATTCCAGAAGGAGAAGAAAAAAAAAAAAAAGGAGCAGAGAGCTTGTTCAAAGAAATAATAGCTGAGAATTTCCCTAACCTAGGGAATGAGATGGAAATAACAGTGAGTGAAATCAATAGATCACCTAAATATATAAACAGGAATAAACAATCATCACTGTCACATAGAAGCAAATTTAACTAGTTTCCGAGACAAGGAAATTATATTAAGCGCAGCTAAACAAAAAAACAAAATAACATACAAAGGAAACCCCATCAGGCTCTCAGCTATTTCTCTACAGAAACTCTACAGGCTAGGAGAGACTGGAATGATATATTCAAAATCATGAAAGACAAAAACCTTCAGCCAAGAATACTTTATCCAGCAAAAATATCCTTCAAATATGAAGGAGAAATAATAACTCTCCCTGATAAACAAAAACTAAGAGAGTTCGTCACCACAAGACCCCCACTACAAGAAATGCTCAAGAAGGCCCTTAGGCCTGAAAAAAAACAAATGAGAAAGGGAATACATAGATTTCAGCAAGGAGAAAAGCAAGGAGACTAAACCAGAACAAACTACAGTTGGATAACATCAAAAATTAATTCAAGCTCATCACTGTAAACACACACTCATGACACAAGGTGGAATAAGTAGTGAAAACAACAAATAAGGAGGGGAAGAGGAAAGGGATTGAATTGACTCAGCCAAAGGAAACAGGAGGCATCTGAAAATGTACTATCTTATCCAGGAGATCTCTTATATAAACCTCATGGTAACCACTAAACAAATAACCAGAAGAGAACCACACATGACAAATAAAGAGAAAATTAAGAGAATGAGCATGCAGAAATACCAAATTGAATTTGCAGTCTGAAATGCAAGTGACAAGAAATGCAAAAGAACCAGAAAATGAACAATGAAATAGCAACATTAAACCCTCATATATCAATAATCACTCTAAATGTAAATGGATTGAATTCTCCAATCAAAAGACACAGAGTGGCAGGATGGATTAAAAACCAAGATCCAACAATTTGCTGCCTCTAGGAAACACATCTCAGCTCTAAAGACAAACACAGACTCATAATAAAAGGATGGAAAATGATAGTCCAAGCTAATGGCAAACAAAAGAAAGCAGGAGTTGCCATACTTATATCAGACAAAGTAGACTTCAAGACAAAAAAGGTAATGAGAGACAAAGAAGGGCAATATATAATGATAAAAGGGACACTTCACCAAGAAGACATAACACTTATAAATATCTATGCACCCAACACAGGAGCACCAAAGTACATAAAACAACTGCTAAAAAACCTTAAAGGAGATATTAACAATAACACAATAATAGTAGGGGATCTTAACACCCCCCCTTACATCAATGGATAGATCATCCAGACAAAAAGTCAATAAGGAAATAATGGACTTAAACAAAAAACTAGACGCAATGGACTTAATAGATATATACAGAGCACTCCACCCAAAAAAAGCAGAGTACACATTCTTCTCAAGTGCACATGGAACATTCTCAAGGATAGACCATATATTAGGAAACAAGGCAAACCTCTATAAATTTAGGAAGACTGAAATCATTACAAGCATCTTTTCTGATCATAATGCTGTGAAACTAGAAATCAACTGCAAGGAAAAAACTTGGAAAGGAACAAAGATGTGGAGACTAAACAACATGCTACTGAACAACAAATGGGTCATTGATGAAATTAAAGGAGAAATCAAAAGCTATCTGGAGACAAATGAAAAAGAAAATACACCATACCAACTCACATGGGACGCAGCAAAAGCATTCCTTAGAGGGAAATTCATAGCAATACAAGCCCACCTTAACAAATAAGAAAAATCCCAAATAAATAACCTTAAACTGCACCTAACAGAATTAGAAAAAGAAGAACAGACAAAGCCCTGAATCAGCAGAAGGAGGGAAATAATAAAAATCAGAGCAGAAATAAATGAAATTGAAACCAAAAAAACAGTAGAAGGGATCCATGAAACAAAGAGCTGGTTCTTTGAGAAGATAAATAAAATTGACAAACCCTTAGCCAGACTCACTAAGAAAAAAAGGGAGAAGACTCAAATAAATAAAATTAGAAATGAAAGAGGAGAAATTACAACAGATACCACAGAAATACAAGGGATTATTAGGGAATACTATGAAAAACTTTACGCCAACAAATTGGACAACCTAAAGGAAATGGACAAATTCTTGGACTCGTACAACCTCCCAAAACTGAATCAAGAAGAAATAGAGAATCTGAACAGACCAATCACAAGTAAAGAGATTAAAGCAGTAATCAAAAACCTCCCAAAAAATAAAAGCCCAGGACCAGATGGCTTCCCTGGAGAATTTTACCAAACATTCAAAGAAGATTTAGCACCCATCCTTCTCAAACTATTCCAAAAAATAGGGGAAGATGGAATACTTCCTAACACATTCTATGAGGCCAACATCATCCTGATACCAAAGCCAGAAAAGGACAACACAAAGAAGGAAAAACTACACTGACGAACATAGACGCAAAAATCCTCAACAAAATATTGGCAAACCGAATACAGCAATACATCAAAAAGATCATACACCATGATCAAGTGGGATTTATACCAGGGACACAGAGATGGTTCAACATCCGCAAATCAATCAATGTGATACACCACATTAACAAAATGAAGAATAAAAACCACATGATCATCTCAATCTATGCAAAGAAGGCATTTGACAAGATCCAGCATCCATTTATGATAAAAACTCTCAACAAAATGGGCATAGAAGGAAAGTACCTCAACATAATAAGGGCCAAATATGACAAACCTACAGCTAACATCCTACTCAATGGGAAAAAAACTGAAAGCCATTCCTTTGAGGACAGGAAGAAGACAAGGGTGCCCACTATCGCTGCTCTTATTCAACATAGTACTGGAAGTTCTGGCCAGAGCAATTAGGCAAGAAAAAGGAATAAAAGGACTCCAAATAGGCAATGAAGAAGTGAAACTTTCACTATTTGCAGATGACATGATCTTATACGTAGAAAACCCAAAAAACTCCATCGGAAAACTATTAGAAATAATCAACAACTACAGTAAAGTGGCAGGGTATAAAATCAACTTACAAAAATCAGTTGCATTTCTATACACTAACAATGAACTAACAGAAAGAGAGCTCAAAAAGACAATCCCATTTACAACTGCAACAAAAAGAATAAAATATCTGGGAATAAATTTAACCAAGGAGGTAAAAGACCTATACAATGAAAACTATAAGACACTATTGAAAGAAATCGAGGAAGACATAAAGAAATGGAAAAATATTCCATGCACATGGGTTGGAAGAATAAATATAGTTAAAATGTCCATTCTACCTAAAGCAATCTACAAATTCAATGCAATCCCAATCAGAATCCCAATGTCATTCTTCATGGCAATAGAACAAAAAATACTGAAGTTAATATGAGGCAACAAAAGACCCCTAATAGCTAAAGCAATCTTGAAAAAAAAGAACAAAGCTGGAGGCATCACAATTCCTGATTTCAAAATATACTATAGAGCTATAGTAATCAAAACAGCATGGTACTGGTACAAAAATAGACACACAGATCAATGGAACAGAAATGAAAGCCCAGAAATAAAACCACACACCTATGGACAGCTAATCTTCAACAAAGGAGCAAAGAACATACAATGGAGAGAGGGAAGTCTCTTCAATAAATGGTGCTGGGAAAATTGGACAGCAACATGCAAAAGAATGAAAGTAGACCATCTCCTATCGCCATATACAAAAATCAATTCAAAATGGATTAAGGACCTCAAAGTGAGGCCTGAAACTATAAAACCCCTGGAAGAAAATGTAGGCAGTACACTAATTAATATTGGACATAAAGGGATCCTTTCAGACTCCATGTCTACTCAGACAAGGGAAACAAAAGAAAAAATCAACAAGTGGGACTTCATCAGACTACAGACCTTCTACAAGGCAAATGAAACCAGGATCAAAATGAATAGACAACCCACCAGCTGGGAGAAAATATTCACAAATCGTTTGTCCAACAAGGGATTAATATCTGTAATATATAAAGAACTCATACAACTGAGCAACAAAAAAACAAACAACCCGATCAAAAAATGGGCAGAGGACATGAACAGACATTTTTCCAAGGAAGAGATACAGATGGCCAAAAGACACATGAAAAGGTGTTCAACATCACTAATCATCAGGGAAATGCAAATCAAAACTACACTAAGATATAACCTTACCCCCGTTAGAATGGCTATAATCACCAAGACAAAGAACAACAAATGCTGGAGAGGTTATGGAGAAACAGGAACCCTCATTCATGGCTTGTGGGAATGCAAACTGGTGCAGCCTCTATGGAAAACAGTATGGAGAGTCCTCAAAAAATTAGAAATAGAAATACCTTATGATCCAGCAATCCCACTCTTGGGCATCTACCCAATGGACATGAAATCAACCATCCCAAGAGGCGTATGCACCCCTATGTTCATTGCAGCATTATTCACTATAGCCAAGAAGTGGAAGCAACCCAAGTGTCCCTCGACTGATGATTGGTTAAAGAAGATGTGGTATATACATACAATGGAATACTATTCAGCCATAAGAAAAGGCAGAATTGTCCCATTTGCAACAACATGGATGGACCTAGAGGGTATTATGTTAAGTGAAATAAGCCAGAGAGAGAACGACAGACACTGCATGAATTCACTCATATATGGAATATAAATGAACACACGGATGGAGACAGCTGATTGGTGGTTACCAAAGGGAAGGGGGGTAGGAGGTGGGCACAAGGGGTGAAGGGATACATCCACATGGTGACGGACAAACAATAATGTACAACTAAAACCCCATAGTGTTATAAACTGTTAAGACATCAATAAATAAAATAAATCCATTACATGTTAACATAACACATTTTCATGATAAAACTTTTTTCACAAAATTAGAAGAGTGGCATTGTGAATCTAATGTCTAGCTTAATAAAAAAACAGTTGGATCCTCATGTCTCCTTCTGCATTCAGTCTGTTGTGATTCACATGTCATGTAGGCTCTGGACAGCTTCCCTCAGGAAAGAATGAAGTGGAAAAGGCAAATATTGCCTTAGAATTATTATGAAAATAGTTATTAACCTATCAGACTCTCTGAAAGAGTCAGTCCCTGAAACACACTTTGAGAACCACTGAACTAGGGTTTAAACAAAAGAGCCAAATATGTGCACTAAGGCTGATAAAGGAAGCAGACATATCAAGTTAGTATTGATTTGCTCAAGGCTAGTTCATATTCCAATCCAATTTAGTCATTCAAAAGAAATGATGTGACAGTCCTCTGTAACAGCAATGAAAATAGTGTGCAGGGAGTATATTTTAAGCAGAAAGCAATCTTTTTTTTTTTAACAAAAAACAGCTTTATTGAGGTTTGATTTATATATCATAAGTTTACAATTAAATGTACAATTCAATGAGTTTTAATAAATTTATAAAGTATTGTAACCGTCACTACAACCCAATTTCAGAACAATTCCATCAACCCCCCCCCAAAATTGGGAAAGGGAACCCAAAAAGTTCCCTTGTTTCCATTTGCAGTCAATTTCCACCCCCACCTCCAACCCCAGGCAATCACTTATATGCTTTCTGTCTCTATAATTTGGCCTTTTCTAGAAATTTCATATAATAAGTAGGTTTATATGTCTGGCTTCTTTAACTTAGCATAAAGTTTTGAGCTTCATCCAAGTTGAATGTATCAGTAGTTCATTCTTATTGCAGAGAAATATTCCATTATGTGGAAATACCAAATTGCACATAGATATTTTATTGTAAGATGTCTCCCACTCATTTTGTTATCCATTCACTTGTTGATCGGCATTTGGATTATTTCTAGGTTTTGGCTACTATGAATATGACATCCATTCATATACAAATATTTTGGGGAATATGGTTTGTATCTCTCTTGGGTAGACACCTACAAGCAAAATTGCTAGGTTATATGGTTAAGTGTATGTATGACATTTTACAGAACTGTCAAACTGCTTTGCAAAATGTACCATTTTACATTTCCACCTGCAACATATGACAGCCACAGTTTCTCTACCTCTTCTCCAACATTTGTTATCATAACTCTTTTAAATTTTAGCCATTCTGGCATATAGTAGCAAATAATTGTGGTTTAAAATTGCGTTTTCACAATGAATAATGACGTTGAGTGTCTTTTTATGAGCTTAGTTGCTATTCATATATCTTCATTGCCTAGTGTCTATTAAAGTCTTTTTGCCCATTTTTTAGATTGGATTGTTGGTTTTCTTATTGTTGATTTTTAAGAATTTTCAATATATTCTGGATACAAGTCCTTTATTAGATGTATGTTTTTCAAGTATTTTCTTCCAGTCTGTCTTGTCTTTTCATTCTTTTTTTTTTATTCTTAATGGTATCTTTTGAAGAGCAAAAGTTTTTAACTTTGATGAAGTCTTTATCAATATGACTTTGATCATATCTAAGAAATCTTTGCCTAACCTAAGGTTACAAAGGTTTTTCTCTCGTTTTTCTCTAGCAGTGTTATAGTTTTAGCTCTTGCGTTTAACATTATGATCCATGTCAAGTTAATTTTTATGCAAAGAAAGAACTTAGACCTTTACCTCAACCATACTGTTGTTCCAATACCATTTGTTTAAGACTATTCTTTGCCCATTGAATTACCTTAGCACTCTAGTCAAAAGTTAATTGACAATATATGTATGGGTTCGTTTCTGCACTCTATTCTGTTTTTTTCTCTATTCTTTAATCTGTATGTCTATCTTGATGCCAATACCACACTGTCTTGATTACTATGGCTTTATGGTAAATTTTGGAATTAGGTCATATAAGTCCTCAAACTTGGTTCTTTTTCAAAAGCATATTGGCTATTCTTGGTCCTTTGGATTTCCACATAAACTCCAGCACCAGCTTATCAATTTTCACCAAGCAAAAAAAAAAAAAAAAAAAAAGCCTGCTGGTATTTAGATAAGAATTGTGTTGAATCTATGGATCAATTTTGGAAAAATTGATGTTTTAACAATATTGAGTCTTCCAATTTGTAGACATGGGACATACTCCATTTACTTCAGTCTTTAATTTCTCTTGACAATGTGATATAATTTTTAGTGTACAGTTCTGCACTTCTTTTGTTAAATTTATTCCTGAATACTTTATTTTTTGATGCTGTTGTAAATGTAATTGTTTTCTTTATTTCATTTCTAATTGGTTGTGTATTGATTTTATATTTGTATTTTCTTGCCTTATTGCACTGGCTAGAAAGTCCAGTCAAATGTTGAATAAGTGAGAGTGGACATGCTTGCTTTGTACCCAATGTCAGGGGGAAAGCATTGCCTTTCATCTTTAAATGTGATGTTAATTGTAGGTTTTATGTAGCTGCCTTTTATCAAATTAAAGAAATTTCCTCCTATTCCTAGTTTGTTGAGAGCTTTATCATGAATATTGAACTTTATCAAATGCTTTTTCTACACCTATTGAGATGATCATATGACTTTATGTTTATTCCAGGGGTCAGCAACATTTTCCAGAAAGGATCATATAGTAAGTATTTTTGGTTTTGTGAGCTATATGATCTCTGTTGCGACCAATCAACTCTCCTATTGTAGCATGAAAGCAATTAAAGACAACGTGTGAATGAATGGACATGGTTGTGTTCCAATAGAACTTTATTTACAAAAACAAAAGGCATGCCAGGTTTGCCCTAAGGGCTGTAGTTTGCCGACCCCTGTTTTACTCTATTAATGGATGCATTACATTAGTTGATATTCAGATGTTAAGCTAACCTGCATTCCTGGATAAACGCCGCTTGGTCATAATGTATAATCCTTTTTATACATTACTGGATTCAATTGCTATTCTTTTAAGAATTTGAGCATTTATATTCATGAAGGATATTGGTCTGTAGTTTTCTTGTGATATCTTTGTCTGCAGCTGTGGTATCAGGGTAAAATGAGCTGGAAAGTGTTCCCTTTTCTTCTATTTTTGAAAAGGTTTGTGTTGGATTGGCATTATTAATTCAATAAATGTCTATAGAATTCATTGACTTCTATAGACTGGACTTTTCTTTGTAGGAAGATTTTTTTAATAATTCAAATAATTTCATGTCTTTACTTGATATAGGTCTATTCGGATTTTATATTTCTTCTTGAGTCAACTTTCATCATTTCTGTCTACAGATTTGCCCATTTCAACTAAGTTGCCAAATTGTTGGCATAAGGTTGTTCATAATATTCCTTTATAAACGTTTTAATTTCTGTCGGGTTCAGAATGTTTCCTCTTTCATTCCTAATTTTAGTAATTTGTATCTTTCCTCTTTTTTTCTTGGTCATTTAACCAAAATTTTATCAACTTCATAGGTCTTTTCAAAGAACCAACCATCAGTTTCACTGATATTCTCTACTGTTTTGCTGTTTTTTTTTCAAAAAAGTCTTCTGCTTTGGTCTTTATTATTTTTTTCCTTGTTCTACTTACTTTCGGTTTAATTTGCTCTTCTATTTCTAATGTCTTAAGGTGGAAGCTTAGTTAATTGATTTTTATAGGTTATTGATTTTAAACCTTGTTTCCTTTTTAATATAAGCATTTAAAGCTATCAGTTTCCCTCTATGCCCTGCTTTATTTTTGTTCCATTAATTTTGATATGTCATGATTTTATGTTCATTTGGTAGAAGATGTATTCTAATTTCCCTGGTGATTTCTTCTTTGACCCATGAGTTATTTAGAAACATGTTGTTTAATTTCCAACTATATGGAGGTTTTCCAGATTTCCTTCTGCTATTGATTTCTAATTTAATTCCACCATGGTTAGAAAACATACGTTGTATGATTTCAATCCTTATAAATGTTTTGTGACTTATTCTATTACCTTGCATATGGTCTATCCTGGAAATCTTTTGTGTATACTTGAAAAGAATATATATTCTACTGTCATTGGGTGGAGTGTTCTAGCTGTTTAGTAGTATTGCTCAAGTATTCTGTATTCTTTGTAATTTGCTGTCTAGTTGTAGTACCAATAGTGAGAGAGAAATATTGAAATATCCAACTATAATTAGTGAATACTCTATTTCTCCTTTCAATTTTGTCAATTTTTCTTCACATATTTTGGGGCTCTCTTGTTAGGTGCAAGTATATTTGTAATTGCTGTATCTTTTTGGTGAATTGACCCTTTTATAATTATGAAATATTCCTCTCAGTCTTTAGTGATATTTCTTGTATTAAAGTCTATTTTAATATACCCTCTCCAGCTTTCTTATGGTTACTGTTTGCTTGGTATACGTTTTCCCATCCTATTACTTTCAGTCTATTGTATTTTAAACATAAAGTGTTTCTCCTGTAGACAGAATATGCTTTTTAATCCTGACTGTTCTAACTATTGATTGGAATTTTTAGTCCAGTAAAATTTAATGCAATTATTGATATGCTTAGAATTGTGTCTATCATTTTAGAATTTGTTTTCTATGTGCTTTTTGTTCCTCTGTTTCTCCTGTACTGCTTTCCTTTGGTTATACAAATATCTTTTAGTGTACCATTTTAATTCCTCTGTTGATTTTTTAAGGTGAGTTTATGAGTTGTAGTTTGTGTGAGTATGAGTGTGTGTGTGTGCATACTCTTTGGTTTACAATATTCATTTTTAACCTATCAGTCTTTTTCAGGTTAATACTGACTTAATTCTGGTAAAATATAACAACAGAGAATTCCATTTCCTCTTCCTTCCTTTATGCTATTATTGTCATATATTTTTACACCTATGTATGTTACAAACCAAATAATATAGTAATATATTTATTGCTTTAACCAATCTTGTGTTTTTTAAAGAAATAAAGAAAAATTACAGTCTTTTATATTTCCCCACATATTTGCTATCTCCCATGCTCTTCTTTCCTTCCTGTAGATCCAAGTGATTGTCTAATGTCATTTCCTTTAGTATTTCTTGCAAGGCAGGTCTGCTAGCAACAATTCTCTCAATTTTTGTCTATCTGCAAGTATCTTTATTTCACCATCTTTGAAGGCTAGTTTCACTGGATATGGAATTCATGGTTGACCCATTTTTCTTTTTTTCTTTCAGCACCTTGAATATGTCATTCCACTACCCTCTTTTGTTTCTTAGGAGAAGTCAGCCAGTAATTATACTTTTATTTCCCCCATACATAGTGAGTCATTTTTCTTTCACAGCTTTCAAAGTTTTATTTTTGGCTTTCAGGAATTTGACTATTGTGAGTCTAGGTGTGATTCTCTTTATGTTTATCCTCCTTGGGATTTGTTGAGATTCTTGGATCTGTAAGTTTTGTTTTGTTTTAAATCAAATTTGAGAAGGTTTCAGCCACTATTTCTTCAAATATTTTTTCTTCCCATTCTCTTTCTCTTCTCCTGTAAGGACTCCCATTAACATGTGTTGGGATTCGTACCATTATCCTGCAAATCTCTGATGCTCAGTTCATTTTTCTTCAATCCTTTTTATCTCTATTCTTTGGATTAGATAAATTCTATTGATCTATCTTCAAGCTTGCTGATTCTTTCTTCTACCATTTCAATTCTACTGTTGAGCCTATTTAGTGAAATTTTCATTTCAATTGTTATACTTTTTAAGTCTAGAATTTCAATTTTTAATAATTTCTATTTGTTAAGATTTCCTATTTGTTATTATCATATTTTTAATACTTTGAACATATTTATAATAGCTTCTTTGAAGTTTTTATTTGCCAAATCTAACATCTGGACCCCACTCACAGTAAATTTCCTTTTAGCAATATTCTTTTGATTTGCTAATGGGTCTGATAGATTTTTTGCTCTCATCTCTCATGGAAGGGCATCAACAATAATTGTCAAATAACATAAGATATGAATTTGAGTAGTTGGTTCCTTGATGATTTATGTGAGGCACAGTGGGAGGTGTTATTTATTTATTTATTTATTTACTTAATGATGGAAATCTATCTGTAGTGACCATTTCCATCAGATTCCTTGTAGTGGGTTGAGTGGTGCCCCCCCCAAAATTTATATTCAGAACCTCAGAATGTGACCATATTTGGAAATAGGGTCTTTGGAGATGTACTTACGTAAGGATTGAGATGAAATAATACTAGATTGGAGTGAGTCCTAAATCCAATGGCTGATGTCCTTATAAGAAGAGAATGGGATGCAGAGACACACAGAGAAGATGATATAAAGATGGCGGCAGAGTTGGAGGGATGCATCTGCAAGCCAAGGAATGCCAAGGATTGCTGGGAGCCACCAGAAGCTAGGAAGAGGCATTGAACAGCTGTCCCTCAGAGCTTCCAGAAGGAATCAATCTGCCTTCCCCTTGATTTCAAAAAGTGCTGGTGGGGGCCGCCCGGTGGCGCAGCGGTTTAGTCCGCGCTTGGCAGCCCGGGGTTCGCGAGTTCGGATCCCGAGCGCCCGCCGACGCACTGCCTGTCAGCCACGCCGTGGCGGCGTCCCATATAAAGTGGAGGAAGATGGGCACGGATGTTAGCCCAGGGCCAGTCTTCCTCAGCAAAATGGGGAGGATTGGCGACGGATGTTAGCTCAGGGCTGGTCTTCCCCACAAAAAAAAAACCAAAAAAAAACCAAAAACAAAAACAAAAAGTGCTGGTGTCCAGAACTGCAAGGGAATACATTTCTGTTGTTCTAAGTCACCCAGTTTGTGGTAGTTTGTTACAGCAGCCTTTGGAAACTAACACATTCCCTTTTCTTCTCTTTTTTTTCTTAATAAGAGAATGTTTGGGGCTGGCCCTGTGGCATAGTGGTCAATTCATGCACTCCGCTTCAGCAGCCCTGGGTTTGCAGGTTCTGATCCCGGGCATGGACAGACACACTGCTTGTCAGCCATGCTGTGGCGGCATCCCATATAAAGTAGAGGAAGATGGGCACGGATGTTAGTCCAGGGCCAGTCTTCCTCAGCAAAAAGAGGAGGATTGGCAATGGATTTTAGCTCAGGGCTAGTCTTCCTCACACACACACACACACAAAGAGAATGTGCAGCAGAAAGTTCTGGGATTAGTTCTTTTTTATGACTGCTACTATCCATTGATTAAGGCCTAGAAGAGAGTTTCCATTCACTGATTGATTCATTTGTTCATTCAACAAATATTTACTGAACCCCTAGAATGTGCCAAGCTCTGTGCTAGGCCCAAGGAATATGACAGGAAATAAGACAAATGATTCCTCTTCCCTTACACAACTTATCTTTTTAAAAGCAAATGTTAAATTCATACCAAAACTTCCCAAGGTCACAAAAATGTCCCCAAAGAAGGTCACTTACAGTGAATCCACTAAAACTGTATTATGGACTATATGTGACCCCCAAAATTCATATGCTGAAGCCCTAAACCCCAGTGTGGCTGTATTTGGAGATGGGGCCCCAAAGAAAGTAATTAAAGTTAAATGAGCTCATAATGGTGAGGCCCTGATCCAACAGGATTAGTATCTTTATGAGAAGAGACACCAGAAAGCTCTCTCCACTCCCTGCTCCCTTGAGAACACACCAAGGGAAGGCCATGTGAGGACATAGTGAGAATGTGGCCATCTAAAAGCCAGGAAGAGAGCTCTCACCAGAAACTGACCCTGCAGGATCTTGATCTGGGACTTCCAGCCTCCAGAACTGTGAGAAAATAAATTTCTGTTGTTTAAGCCACCCAGCTTGTGGTATTTTGTTATGGCAGCCCAAGCAGATTAATACAAACAGGAACCAAATATCCATAGTAATTATTGGGAAAAGGTACTTTTTATCCTTAAAAGATCATGAAATGAGTTTAATTAAACATATTTTAGAAATTTTAGCTTATAATTGCCAATACATGCTAATTCTTAGAACAAACGCAGAATGAACCAAGTGCTAATTATTTATGGAGGAAGTTGGACATTTCTTTTTGGCCCTTCAGTGCAGAGAATTGACTTAATTATTCTTCTCAGTACCAGCAGAGTAATATCTTTGGCCCCTGCAGGTACCTGTATTAGTTTCCTATTGCTGTTGTAGCAAATCACCACAGCTTTAGTGGCTTTAAACAACACAAATTTATTATCTTACAGTTGTGGAGATAGAAATCCTAAATGGGTCACACGGGACTAAAACCAAGATATCAGTAAGGCTGCTTTCCTTCTGGACGCTCTAGGGAAGAATCCATTCCTGAACTTTTCCGGTTTTTAGAGGCTGCCCACAATTTGTTGGCTCGTGGACCTCTTCCATCTTCAGATCAACAATTGCATCACTCTGACCCCTGCTTCCATTGTTACATCATCTTCTCTGGCTCATTTATCTCCCTTTTCCATCTTCTGAGTACCTTGAGATTACACTGGGCCCACTCAGATAACCTAGGATAATCTCCCTATCTTAAAATCCTTGACTTAATCACATCTGCAAAATCCCTTTTGCCATGTAAGGTAACATATTCCCACCTTCCTAGGATTAGTACATGGATATCTTTGGAGGGGCCATTATTCTGCCTACCACAGTCCCCATTCCTGTTTTGTTTTATTAATTTATTTTATGACACTCTCCTTCATTTATCATTTCCATTCTCATTCCAATTCTACTCTCTCTCACCCCCAAGCCCCAGGTACCCACTTTAATGTATCCTTGGTTATATATGTATCATTGAGTTGTATACAGTGTTTGGTGTATACGTTTCTTTAATTTACACATGTCATCTTAGATATAGACTCAATTTGTTTCTTTTTTCACTTAGCATAATTTTTTAAAATTCTTTTTGCTTACCTGTATTTTCTACAATGGATGTTTTCACTGATTTAAAAAAATATTATTATTATTATTATTTGTGTGTGTGTGTGAGGAAGACTAGCCCTGAGCTAACATCCATTGCCAATCCTCTTTTTTGCTGAGGAAGACTGGCCCTGGGCTAATATCCATGCCCATCTCCCTCTACTTTATATGGGACACCGCCACAGCATGGCTTGACAAGTGGTGTGTCTGTCCGCGCCCAGGATCCGAACCTGTGAAACCCCAGGCCACCGAAGCGGAGTGTGTGAACTTAACCACTACGCCACTGGGCTGGCCCCTTTAGTTTATTTTTTAAGTGTACAATTTAGTGGATTTTATTATCTTCTCCTCATTGTGCAACAATGACGACTAGCTCCTTCCAGAATATTTTCACCATCCCAAAAGGAATGAACCCATTAGTAGTTACTCACCATTCCCACTTTCCCCAGCCCCTGGAAACTACTAATCTACTTTCTGTCCCTATAAAGCACAATTTTTAAAAGATCTATCCATGTCATATAGGTACATCTGATTCTGAGCTCCTGACTTCTGCATTCTGTGCATCAAGCACTTTTTATTTCTCCATTCCTCTAATAATGGACTCCTAAACTCCCTCCAGTGAGTCCTACCACTAGCAGTGTTGTCATGGACACGAACCCCAAACCTGTATGACATTTTGTCTGCAGATATACTTGGAATGGGACCGCTGGGTCACAGGTATGCACATTCACTGCTTCACTAACTTGACAGATTGCTCTCCAAGGTGGCTATTCCACCTCAAACTCCAGTACATAAGGGTTTCCTTTTTCCCACTTCCTTACCAACACTTGGTTTTATTCAATAAATTTTGCCAATCTTATAGATGTACAGAAGTATCTGAAGTATTGTTTTAATTTGCACTTGTCTAATTTTTAGATAGGTTGAGCCTTTCTTCATGCGTGTAGTAGTCTTTCCCCATCAATGATATGCATATTCAATCATTTACCATTTTATTATTGAGTTTCCTGCTTTTTTGATGTTGATCTGCAGGAGTCCCTTGTTTATTATAGATACTGAAACATTGCAATTATCTTCTTGTCTGTAACCCGTCTGTTTATCTGTCTCTGATAGCTTCTGTTGAACAGAAATCCTGAATTTAATGCAGTTGCATCCATCATTTTTCATCTTATATTTTGTGCTTTTAGAGTCTTGTTTAAGAAATATTTTCCCACTCCAAGTTCCTCAAAGAAATTCTCTCATATTTTCTTCCAGTGGTTCTGTAATTTTACCTTTTATATTTAGGTCTTTAGTCTAAACAGGATTTTCCTTCATATGTGATGTAAAATAGAGATCCACATTCATTTCATGCAGAAATTTATTTATCCTAACACCATCTAATGATCCATGTTTTTTCTGCTACTTTAGCCTGCCTCTATGTATCAAGTCTGTGTATCTGTGTATGTAGGAAGAGGTTACATGGAGAGGACTTCAGCTTCCTACCAACAGCCATTCTAAGTGAATCACGTTGGCAGCAAATCGTCTCACCCCATTCAAGCCTTCAGATGATTACAGACCCAGCTGACCTCTTAATTACAACCCCATGAAAGTCTCTGAGCCAAAACCACCCAGCTAAGCTACTCCTGAATTCCTGACTTAAAGAAACTATGTGAGACAATATATGTTTATTGTTGTCTTAAGCCACTAAGTTTTGGGATAATTTGTTACACAGCCTAGGATAATTAACACAGTTTTTTAAAATTGAAGTATAAGTGACATTCAATATCCTAGTTTCAGGTGTCCGTCATAGTGATTCAATATTTATGTACATTACAAAATGATCACCACAATAAGACTAGTTACCATCTGTCACCATACAAAATTTTTACAATATTATTGACTCTCTTCCCTATGCCGTACATTACATACCCATGACTTATTTATTTTAAAACTGGAAGTTTGTACCTCTTAATTCCCTTCTCCTATTTCGCCTGCTCCCCAACCCCTTCTTGGTCTGGTAACCATCAGTTTGTTTCCTGTACATATGAGTCTGTTTCTATGTTGTTTTGTTTGTTCATTCATTTTGTCTTTTAGATTTCACATATAAGTGAAATCATATGGTACTGGTCTTTCTCTGTCTGACTTATTTCACTTAGCATAATACCCTCTAGGTCCATTCATGTTGTTGCAAATGGCAAGATTTCATTCTTTTTTATGGCTGAGTAATATTCTGTTGTATATATACCACATCTTCCTTAGCCATTCATCTGTTGATGGGCACTTAGGTTGCCTCTGTATCTTGGATATTGTAAATAATGCTGAAGTGAACATAAGGGTGCATATACCTCTTCAAATTAGTGATTTTGTTTCCTTTCAGTACATACCCAGAAGTGGGATTGCTGAATCATATGGTAGTTCTATTTTTAATTTTTTGAGGACCCTCCATACTGGCTATTCCATAGTGGCTGCACCAGCTTACATTCCCACCAGCAGTGTATGAGAGTTCCCTTTTCTCCACATCCTTGCCAACACTTGTTATTTTGTCTTTTTGATAATAGCCATTCTGACAGGTGTGAAGTGTTATCTCATTGTGATTTTGATTTGCATTTCCCTGATGATTAGTGATGTTGAGCATCTTTTCATACGCCTGTTGGCCATCTGTATGTCTTCTTTGGAAAAATGTCTATTCGAGTCCTCTGCCCATTTTTTAATCAGGTTGTTTGTTTTTTTGATATCAAGTTGTATAAGTTCTTTGTATATTTTGGATATTAACCCTTATCAGATGTATGATTTGCAAATATCTTCTCCCATTCAGTAGGTTGCCTTTTCATTTTGTTGATGGTTTCCCTTGCTGTGCAAAGCTTTTTAGTTTGATGTAATACCATCTGTTTATTCTTGCTTTTGTTTCTCTTGCCTGAGGAAACTGGTCCAAAAAAATATTCTAAGACCGATGTCAAAGAGCTGACTACCTATGTTTTCTTCTAGGAGTTTTATGGTTTCAGGTCTTACATTCAAGTCTTTAAGCCATTTTGAATTTATTTTTGTGTATGGTGTAAGATAGTAGTCCAGTTTCATTCTTTTGCATGTGGCTGTCCAGTTTTCCCAACACCATTTATTGAAGAGACTGTCTTTTCCCCATTGTATATTCTTGCCTCCTTTGTCATAGATTAATTGACCATATATGCGTGGGTTAATTTCTGAACTCCCTATTCTACTCCATCCATCTACGTGTCTGTTTTTGTGCTGGTACAATACTGTTTTGATTGCTATAACTTTATAGTGTAGTTTGAAGTTGGGGAATGTGTTACCTCCAACTTTGCTCTTCTTTCTCAAGATTGCTTTGGCTATTCGGGGTCTTTTGTGGTTCCACACAAATTTTGGGATTTTTTGCCATAGTTCTGTGAAAAATACCATTGGTATTTTGATGGAGATTGCATTAAATCTGTAGATTGACTGGGTAGTATGGACATTTTAACAATATTAATTCGTCCAGTCCATGAGCGTGGGATATCTTTCCATTTATTTGTGTTGTCTTCAATTTCTCTTATCAATGTCTTATAGTTTTCAGAGTACAGGTCTTTCACCTCTTTGGTTAAATTTATTCCTAGATATTTTATTCCTTTTGATGCAATTGTAAATGGGATCATTTTCTTAATTTCTTTTTCTGATAGCTTGTTATTAGTGTATAGAAATGCAACTGATTTTTGTGTTTTAATTTTGTATCCTGCTACTTTACTGAATTCTTTTATTAGTTTGAATAGTTTTTTTTGGTGGAGTCTTTAGGGTTTTCTATATATAGTGTCATGTCATCTGCAAATAGTGACAGTTTTACTTCTTTATTTCCAATTGGATGCTTTTTATTGCCTAATTGCTGTGGCTTGGACTTTGAATACTGTGTTGAATACAAGTGGCATGAGTGGGCTTCCTTGTCTTGTTCCTAATCCTAGAGGAAAAGCTTTCAGCTTTTCACCATTATGATGTTAGTTGTGGGTTTGTCATATGTGGACTTTATTATGTTGAGGTACATTCCTTCTATACCAACTTTGTTTAGAGTTTTTATTACAAATGGGTGTTGAATTTTGTCAAATGCTTTTTCTCCATCTATTGAGATGATCATATGATTTTTATCCTTTGTTTTGTTAATGTGGTGTGTCACATTGATTGACTTGTAGATGTGTAACCATACTTGCATCCCTGGAATAATTCCCACTTGATTGTGGTGTATGATCCTTTTAATGTATTGTTGAATTCAGTTTGCTAATATTGTGTTGAAGATTTTTGGATCTATGTTCATCAGGGATATTGGCCTGTAATTTTATTTTTTTGGTGGTGTCTTTGTCTGATTTTGGTATCAGGGTAATCTTGGCCTCATAAAATGAGTTTGGAAGCATTCCTTCCTCTTCAATTTTTTGGAATGAATTAAGTAGGATAGGTATTAACTCTTCCATAAATGTGTGGTAGAATTCACCCGTGAAGCTGTCTGGTCATGGACTTTTGTTTTTTGGGAGTTTTAAAATTACTGATTCAATTTCATTGTAATTGATCTATTCCAATTTTCTATTTCTTCATGATTCAGTCTTGGAAAGTTGTGTATTTCTAGGAATTTATTCATTTCTTCTAGATTTCCAATTTGTTGGTGTATACTTGTTTGTAGTAGTCTCTTATGATCCTTTGTATTTCTGTGGTGTCGGTTGTAACTTGTCTTTCATGTCTGATTTTATTTATTTGGGCCTTCTCTCTTTCTTTTTTTGATGAGTCTAGCTAAAGGTTTATCTATTTTGTTTGTCTTTTCAAAGAACCAGCTTTGATTGATCTTAGTTTCATTGATCTTTTCTACTTTTTTTTTTTTAGTATCTAATTCATTTATTTCCGCTCTGATATTATTTCCTTCCTTCAACTAACTTTGGGCTTTGTTTGTTCTTCTTTTTCTAGTTCCTGTAGACATAAAGTTAGATGGTTTGTTTGGGGTTTTTCTTGTTTCTTAAAGTAGAAACATTGTGTTGCTATGAATTTCCCTCTTAGAATTGCTTTTGCTGCCTCCCATGGATTTTGGAATGTTGTGTTTCCATTTTTCTTTGTCTCAAGGTATTATTTATTTCTTCTCTGATTTGTTTACTGACCTATTTGTTGTTGAGTAGCATGATGTTTAGTCTCCACGTGTTTTTGTTTTTTCCAGGTTTTTTTTGGTAATTGATTTCTAGTTTTATACCATTATGTTTAGAAAAGATGCTTGATATGATTTCAGTCTCTTAAATTTATTGAGACTTGTTTTGTGGCCCAACACATGATCTATCCTGGAGAATGTTCCATGTGCACTTGAAAAGAATGTGTATTCTACACTTTTTAGATGAGATGTTCTGTATACATCTATTAAGTCTATCTGGTCTAATATATCATTTAAGGCCAATGTTTCCTATTTATTTTCTGCCTGAATGATCTATCCATTGATGTAAGTGGGGTATTAAAGCCCCCTACTATTATTGTATTACTGTCAATTTATCCCTTTATGTTTGTTAATATTTTCCTTATATACTTAGCTCCTACTATATTGGGTGCATAAATTATTTGTGAATGGTATATCCTCTTCTTGATGGAGTCTTTAGGGTTTTCTATGTTATTATGTAATGCCCTCCTTTGTCTTTTGTTACAGTCTTGTTTCAAAGTCTGTTTTTTCTGATATGAGTATTACTATCACAACTTTCTTTTCATTTCCATTTACATAGAATGGCTCTTTTTTTTTTTGCAGTCTATTTCAAAGTGATAATCACTTAAGTTTGAATACATTCTAAAAGCACTACATTTTTACTACCGCCCACCACCACATTTGATGTTTTTGATGTCATATTTTACATCTTTTTATTTTGTTTATCCCTTAACTACTTATTGTAGTTATAGTTGATTTTACTACTTTTGCCTCTTAACCTTTATTCTAGCTTTTTACATGGCTTATCCACAGCCTTTACTAAATATTTGCCTTTCCTTTCAGGACTTTAAATGTATTATGTGACTCCCTTCTGGCCTGCAAAGTTTCTGCTGAAAAGTCAGCTGATAGTCTTATGGGGATTCCCTTGTACATGATGTTGTTTTTCTCTTGCTTCCTTTAAAATTCTCTCTTTATCTTTAACTTTTGCCATTTTTATTATAACGTGTCTTGGTGTGGGCCTCTTTGGATTCATCTTATTTGGGACTCTCTGTGCTTCTTGGACCTGGATATCTGTTTCCTTCCTCAGGTTTGGGAATTTTCAGCCATTATTTCTTCCAATAAGTTTTCTGCCCCCCCCCCCTCATTCTGGGACCCTTATAATGTGAATGTTAGTATGCTTGATGTTGTCCCTTAAACTATCCTCATTTTTTTAAATTCTTTTTTCTTTTTGCTGTTCTGGTTGGTACTCTGCTGTTGATTCCTTCTAGTCTATCTTTTGTTTCAGTTATCGTATTCTTCAGCTCTGATTGGTTTGTTCTTATATTTTCTAACTCTTTGTTGAACTTCTCACTGTGTTCCTCCATTCTTTTCCCAATTTCAGTGAGCACCTTTATGACCATACTTTGAATTCTTTATTAGGTAAATTACTTATCTCATTAGAGTTTTTTCTGGGGTTTTATCTTTTTCTTTCATTTGGAATATATTCCTCTATCTCCTTACTTTGTTTGACTTTCTGTGTTTGTTTCTACAAATTAGGTGAAACAGCTACCTCTCCTAGTCTTTAAGGAGTGGCTGTGTGTAGGATCATCCCCTGTAGACTGTGTCTGTTGGGAAGCTTTGCCAGGCTAGCTAGAAGTGGAGCAGGTACATGCCCATGGAGTCCTGGGGCACACTGTGTCCAGGCCACCTTGGCAGGCCAGCTGGAGCAGGCATGAGCCAGGAGTGCCAGGGTGCACCACACCAGGACCATCCTGGCTAGATGACTGGAGCTGGTGTGGGCCAGGGGCTCAAAGTACACTTGTGCTGCTTTAACAGGCTGGCTAGAGTGTCTGGACCAGTGCTGCCACCCATGCTATCAAGGTGGAAGGGGAATGCAAAAAATAGCACCGACCAGCACCTCCAATCCCAGAAAGAGTTCCAGCAGTTCCCTGCTTGTTTGGCAGATGCTCTAGGGTTAGTAAACGAATTTCCTTCCCATGTAGTCTAGGACTTTAAACTGCTGTTTTTTCACTGGCCCCAGTGTGGGCAAGCCTGCACACAGGCCCCTCAATGATATCCCTGCCTGCTGCAGGTTGTCAGGTCAGTGGTGGGGTTCCCGCGAATACCACATCTCCGTCTCTCCTACCCATCTCTACGTGGCCCCTCAATTGTTTGTTGTGCAGAAGCTGTTCATTCAGCCCTCACTTCTTCTTCAGGAGGAATTGCTCTATATGTAGGTACAGATTCAGTGTATGGTGTGTCCGTGGGAGGAGGTGAGTTCAGGGTCTTCCTACGTTGCCATCTTGGACCATTAATATAATTTTAAAACTGAATCAAGAGCAAGTAGAACTCTTTGGTCTCTATCACACAGTGTTCTGCAGTTTCTATTTCATTGTTTTCACAAGAATCAAAGTTAAGTTCTAGCTTTTCAATTTTGGCATTCCCTAAAACAAGAGTTTAAGATAGTTAATAAAGGAGAAAGATGAGAAGAGAGAGAAAGGGAGCTTGGAAAGAAACAAATATTTGAGGCCCCTTACAGTGTGCCTACTATGTCCTTTATTATTTTATTTTGATCAAAAAAGCATTTGGTGGCAAAATGTGGTTCTTGCATTTATATTATCTTGGAGCTCCTACCATATATAATCACTGTTGGCTAAAACAAGGAGGCCCAAGCGCTGTTGGCCTTGACATGGCTGGAGGCATAGGTCATAGAAAAGAATGAAGCAGATATGGAAAATATTGCAAAGAAGATGCACACATTGAATGGAGTTTGCACTAAATATTTTTTTACATCCAATGTACCTCAAGTTCTGAGATGTTTGTCCTTTGCCTGGTAAATTCCTATCTACCCTTCAAGACTCAGCTTAAATGTACCATTCTTTGAAAAGCCATCTCAGTTCTCCTAGGCAGAGTGAAACATTTCTTCATCTATGCTTTCACAGAACTTTCTATATACCTCTATTTTGGCATTCATATTAGAAGAAGGATATGGCAAACATTATTGGTTGCCTACCCTCTATCCATCCTCCCTTTTTGTTTTCTAACAGAACTTTGCTTTTGTTTAGAAGGCACTGTGCCAAGTACTGTTCCCCTTAGTCGGAGTTTGGTGTAGAGGTGGGCATGTGACCCAAGTTCTGTCCACTGAGACATAAGGAGCAGCTGTTGGGTGCTCCTGGGAAAAAAAATTTTTCCCCAATAAAAGAGAGAGGAGATGTACAAAGAAAGCTCTTTTCTGTTCATCTCCTTCCTTTCTGCTTTAGATGCTATGGTGTGAGGACATGATGTCTAGTACCATGGCAGCCATTTTGTGAACATGAGGAGAGATCTTTCTGATAAGCTGTGGATAGTGAAGCAGAAGAATTAAAAGTGTTCCAATCCTTGATGGCATCATTCAGCTACTGAATGGGCCCTGGAACTGCCAAACTTCAAACTTTTCTGTGTGATATAAGTGAATTTCCATGCTGTTTAGGCTTCTGATAGTCAGGTTCCCAGTTATTTGTAGCCAAAAACATCCAAATTGATAGACTGGGGAAGGAAAATAACATTTGTTAAACACTTGTAATATGCTTTAATTTTTTCTTAACATGTTTTTTTCCCCTCAGTTGTTATAGTAGGGACCTTATCTTAATCAATTCCCAGCACCTGCTACAATCTCTGATTAGAATGGTTGCTTGAGAAGTGTTTGTGCAATGAATTAATGAATTAATTAGTTAATCCATAAATCAACATGATGATGTGATTGGCAGGCAGTGTAGAAAAATTGGCTAAGAGCATAAGTTCTGGCCTTACTTTTCTGGCTTCCTATCCTGGCTACACCACTTACTAGCTATGTGACCTTGGGCAAGTCATTTAATCTCTACAAGGCTGTTTCCTCAGCTATAAAATGGGGATAACAACAGTATATACTTAAAAGAACTGTTGTGAGGACATTAAATGTTCCATATAAAGGGCTCAATACAGATTTTGGCACCTAATAAGCACTGAACATGTTAGCCATTATTATTGGAGAAGAATAGAGGAGAACCAACAGTGATTCCAAATTTTCAAGCCTGGTTGACAGAGAAAATGAAGATAAATCTGGCCAAAATTCAGTGTGGAAATGGAAAAGATGATGTTCATCTTCAGACATGTGTAAAACAAAGCCTAAATATAGTTCGAGAATGAGAACATTTTGGTTATATTTATATAGACAGAGTTACTCAGATTCTGATTTATATTGAAATTACTCATCCTAAAATTCTACAATTACAGAATCGTACTTTTAAATATAGTAATTTAAAGAGGAGGGTAATTTTGAGATTGTGTCTATGATGAGTCAAATCCAAGGAGGTAGTAGTTTCTGAGATTCTGCCCAAGAATGTATTCCCAAGTAGTGATTATCAAAAACAAAATATCACGCAGAGAAAAGATTTCCTTAAATGGTGTAAATGCATGCAGTGTCAGTGATGTGATGTGGCTCAGTCTCTGAAATCCTTTGAATTCTCTTTGCATTTGATGTTTCTTCACAGAAACAGAGGAAGACTATGATGGAAATATTTAGAGGCAAAAATTTGTGTATTAGTGTTCCCCAACTAGCCAGAACCAGTCATAAAAATCAAGCATGGGTATCTGTTAGCATGGGCATGTAGTATTTGTTACGGAGGGTTTTTTTTTTTAATTTTTAAAATGAAGAAGAAGATCTCACTAAACTCAGATTAGGAAATAATTCTTCCTGAGCAAATTACTCAAAAATCACTTACTGGATTTTCTTTTACTCTAAATTTCCATAGTTTAGGAATGAGTAACGGTATAAGTCAAGTAGAAAGTCAATTCACATTCTAGATTCCACTTTTAGATGGGCATGCAGATTTCAATTTCTTTTATTCAATAAACCAGCTCAGCCACTGGAAAAAATTAAATTTAAATATATCTGTCTGTATCAATCTCACTACCAACTGATGGCCCATTTAGGGCTAATATTATGAGGCACTCAATGTGCAGCCCTATAAATAACTCCTAGTTATGTGATAGAATATATATTTCATTGAACATGACTCTGCTTCTGTATCAATAGTAATATCTATATTATTTCAAGATATCTTAATACCTTGCCTTTTCTAAAAAGAATCAAAGCCCTTTGTAATTTAGGTCTCAAAACATTTAATGGACACCAAATTCTTTGTTTTTCTTTTTTTTATCCATCTCTTCTTTTTAATCAGCACTGCATATCTGAAATATTGAAATAGAGTCTCAGTTGGCCTACCTGCCTCCAGGTTTTCTTCACTCTCATTTACCCTTCACACCATCACCAGATTAATTTTCCTAAAACACTATTAGATAGATCAAGGCCAAAGTCCTTAGCTTGTACTTGATAGTCTCAAGTCTGATTTTGTCTCTTATAGCTTTTCTCCCACTCCCTACTTTCCATCTTTTTGTGAGTCTCCACATGTCCCTCAATCTACCTTGCCTATATTACTCACATTCCTGAATTTATCCAAAATGTCATCCTACTCTCTTTCAATCTATATAAATTGCTTTTGATTCCACTTAAACCTGATAAACAGAATGTTGAGTGGAATTTTTCTGATTGTTCTGAAATTATACTAAAGGCCGAAAGCTGAGAACATAAGATGTGAAGTAGCCCACTTCTAAGTTCAAAGAGCTCCTACTAAGCCACTAGTATTTTGGAGCCAGCTATCGCCCTGAAGGGATTGCTGAAAGAAGCCATAACCTGATCTGCCATATTAACCACCTCCCCACCCTGAGCTGACAGGAATAAGACTGAGGGGGAGAAAGTTGCCTGCACTGAGGGAGCTCGGAGCTCTTGACCAATCTTGAATACCAACACGAGCACATTTTACTAACTGGGAAGTTATGGGATCTGGCCATAATTCTTTAAGGGAATTGCTAACAGCAAGAAAGGAGAACATAAGAGAGGAGTTACTGGGGAAAAAAATGAAGTTATTTATTTATACCTCAGTGAATTGAGACTTCTAAAAACCCAATTTCATATACAAAAAAGGAAATTACTGGCTTAATCTGTCAACGAATATTTATTGATTGCTTCCCATGTGCCAAGCACTGTTCTGGGCATGGGGTATAGAACTTTGAACAATATTAAGCAAGGTCCCAACCCTCTTGGAACTTGTAAGAGTCTAGGAGTAGTGCTGGCTCCAGGCATAATGCTCCAAGAATGCCATCAGAAATTTTTTTCTCTCTCTCTCAGATTTTTTTTCCTTTGTATAGGCCTAATTCATGGGCAAGCCCTTCCCTCTTGAATGCAACATGGCCTCCAGTGGAGCAATTCTAATAGGAAGAGAGTCTGTTTTTCCAGTCCTTCTAGCAGAGTGCCAGTCTGTCTCATTGACATGGCTTGGGTCAGGTGCACATCTCTGAACCTGAATGGCCAGGTCTCAGTCATTGGTAATGCCACCGCAAATATTTGTGCAGGTTGTTCACTGCAAAGAGGACAAGCAGAGGCTGAAATCCAGTGCGGGGCATACTTACCGTACCTTTGCTTGGTGCACAACTATGTCGGCCCAGGGAGGAGGGCGTTTTTATAATTCTCACTGAGACACTACAGTGGTCTTGGTCGTGTGCTCACCTTGGAGCAAAGGTTAGATGGGATTATCCTCTCCTGAATCACACAGTCTGAGGGTGGAGAAAGGAGAGTTAGGGTGCTGTTTCCAGAAGACATACAAATGAATGTTGGAGATGCAAAAACAACACCTATCCATTTCATTCCTTAAAAGCATGGAAAGACAAGGTGGCAGAATGGAGAGGACTCTGGACTTGGCATCAAAAGGACTGGGTTCTAATCCTAGTTCTGGAAGCTGTGGAACATTGGGCAAATCACTTGGTTAACTTTGGCTCCCACAAAGTTTGTTTTCTTTCTTATAAAATGTAGAGAATTATTGTTCTACCTCCCCCACAGTCTCATTGAAAGAAAAAAATAATGTATGATAATAACATATGAAAATATGGTTTGGAAACTCTAAGTTTCTTTCACCTGGAAGATATTATTGTTATTATTATTATTATTATTATTATTATTTATATCCTCCCAGTCAGTACCTTGCCCAGTGCCCTAATACATTGAAGGTGCTCAATAGATGTTTATTAATTGGCTGATCCATGATATGGAAACTCACATTACTCTTGGTACTTTTCCAAAATCTTATACTAGCAAAATGTTTTGGCAAAATGTTCATTCAACATTAAAATCCAATGACTCCAGGAATATATGAAGCAAGCTGTCTTTTGATCTCATCATTCAGATCACAATTTAAATACTGCTTCCTTAGGGAAAACTTCATGGACCATGCCCAGCCCCTAATCAGGGCAGGGCCTCCAACCTGTTTCACCACACAATTCTAGCCCAACAGTTACTTGTGAAACTCTTTGTTTAATGTCTGTCTTCCCTAACTGACCATGAACTCTGTTGTGCAGGCACGGCGGCTGTCTTGTTTCCTGTTCCATCCCATTGTGCGTGGTACATAGTAGGAAATTAAGACATATTTGTTCAATGAATGAGTAAATTCATGGGACTAAGTGGAACAAGGCCAAGTGGACTAGGAAACATACATCTAATTTCCCCTTTCTGTTCTCCTAACATCTTTTTCCAAGCCCTCCAGTGACAACATCCTCACAACTTCTGGAACCTCTGCTAAGTAGAGAAAGAATGGGTAGTTAACTAAAAGTGTCCCTTTAAGGACACACAACCAATTTTACTATTTAGAAATAAAATTCATTCACTCCGACCTATGCAAACTACATCTCAAAAATGCAGAACAAATATACTATAGAAATTTCAAGGCCCTGTAATCATTAATTTATTTTAGAATTATAGTTCTAAATTTTATACCTGTGTATATCCTGGTGTGTCCTAATGCTCCTATCTGGCTGAAAACCATGACAGAACTAGGCAGTCCATTCCAGGAAGCATTTACGTTACTCCCAGCCAGAAATTTGATTAGAGTGATTCACAGCAGGGAAGGAGACTTTAGAGACAAATCATTCCTTCTTCTTACTCTGCTCCACACTGAATTTCATTTACATAATGCAGCTCTTAGTACAAATGAAATGAGTCAGCATCGGGGAAGACAAACTGAAATATGACTTTCATACCAAAGGCAATTATTTTTCTTTCTGTCAGCTTTAGTGAGTAAGTGATCTTGTGCGTCAGAGAAATTTTTTAAAAATAAAAGTCAGTGTCCAGTTAGGTCATAAATATCTATTATGCAGAATTTTTAAAATTTTTCAATTATGGTGAAATACACATAACATAAAATTTACCAACTTAACCATTTTTAAGTGTACAGTTTAGTAGTGTTAAATACATTCACGTTGTTATGCAACTAATCTCTAGAACTCTTTTCATGTTGCAAAACCGAAATTTTATACTCATTAAACAATAAGTCCCCTTTTCCCCCTCCCCTAATTCCCTAGCAACCATCATTCTACTTTCCATCTATGAATTTGACTACTGGAACCACCTCATTGAGTTTCTAGAATCATACAGTATTTGTCTTTTTGTGACAAGTGCCCTCCACCTCTCGCCCCAGCACAGGCCAGGCCTGTCACTGAAGGGGCTTGGAGTGGGAGGCCCTGGATCTGCTCTGTCACTCTGTTCCCACTCCAACACTCTGGAATGGAGGTGGGAAGCATGGTCTGGTTCTGAGATCCTCTGCACCACTCCCCTCTTTTCAAGGCTTAATTCCCATTGAGGGCTGGGCTGGGGTATAAGCAAAGCAGAGGCCTCCTTATGTAATTGATCTTTGACCTGGCGATGGGAAATCTTCTCTCTTCCTGCTTTTGCATTATGCACAGTCGTCCTGGGGCCATTTTAAGTAGCAGCCTGATCCTCCAGGGATCTCTTGGAGAGGAGAAGCCATAGCTCCCCTTGGCCCTTGCATCATTCTCTGTCTCCAAATCCTCTCCAGGAGGGGTGACTTTACTTGCCCAGTGAGCTCAGAGGCAACTTCCACCTCCTGCCTCTACCTCTAACCTCTGAGCTCCTTCTTATGGGACCGATGATGGATGATGATCTTTTCCAGGCTCCAAAGGCTGAGGGGGACTGCAGTGAGGTATCCCCATACTCTCCTCAGACACACCACATGCTCGCTCCTTCTTAGCTGCTGGCCTAGACTGCTCCAGAAACCTCTAAGTGTCATGCAGTAACTGGTCTCTCCATGCACATACACACCCAAACTTGGGGGGAGCAGGAGAGATGACACCTATCAGGATCTCCCAGTGATTCTTCTGGTGCCCTCCTACAGTGGCAGCACCAGGAAAATTTTGCAGGTCCCCAGCTGGGAAGTGAGGAAGCAGTCTTCCCTTCTTGTCTGCCCTTGAAGCCTCTCCCCACCTGCCACTGTTGTTTTTGCACTGGAGGAAGGGACAAGGCAGGTGGTGGACGAAGGAAGCATGGAGAGGGAAGGAAGTAACATCTCACCTGGAATTCCCAACTAATCCTCCTGTCGCTTCTTTTCCTTCTCTGACTTCTGCTTTTATAGACTTACTGAGAGGGTGATGGGGGGAGGAAAGAGAGCAGCCTAGGGAAGTTGGGTGATGGTTCTGGGTAACAATGCCTGTTAGGCTGCCCCTTTATAATCCCTGTTGACTTCTGTGGCAGAAACTTCCAGTTGTCCATGCAATACCATTCTCCCATCTTTCTAAAAAATTCTATATTGTTGGTGATGGCCAAGTGCCCAGCTAAAAGGACTACATTTCCCAGGCTGCCTTGGAGATAAAGAAGCCCTAAGATATGTTAACAGAAGCTGTGCAGCTTTAATAAAGGCCTTATAAAGAGAAATGACTCAACTGGGAGATGTGACCTTTTGCTCTCTTCCCCTTTCTCCTTCTTCCCTCCAGGAACACAGATGCAACGGCTGGAGCTTCAGCTATCAAGGATAGAAGCCACATACCAAAATTGGAGGACTCAACCTCAATGGGCAGTTGTGCCAAATAAATGAGATAGCCTATGTAATGTGACTAGTATAGGGCCTGGCACAGAGTATATGCTTAATGAATGGTCCCTGGTATTGACTGGTAAACCTAGCGGAGATCTCAGGAGAGTTCTGTTTTGGCTTTTGACCTGCCCCTTCTCACCTACATTTTCATAGGTCATTGAAGGGAAAAGGAACTCTGAGCTGGATCTAGTTCTGCTGCTAACTTGTTGCACGACTCTGAGAATGTCTGGCGATGTTCATTGCTTCCTTTTCCTTGTTGGCAAATGAAAAAGAAAACAAAAAATATCCTATCACAAAGCATGAGCATTATACTGGAATTGCATTTATCCTAATAGTCACCCTCTATTTTTGGCACGTGATACTGATTTTCCATTAATGGTAATGACATAGTTTCCCTTTCAAATAAATTTACTGAAATATTAAACAGTGAGTAAAAAAAAATGGGCAAGTGATTTCAACACATACTTCACAATAAAGGATATCCAAGTGGCCAATAAGTATAAGAAAAGATGTTCAATATTGTTAGTCATCATGGAAATGTATACCACAAAAGATCTACTACATATAAGCCAGAATGATGCAGACAAAAAATAACAATATCAAGTGTTGGTTGAAGGATGTGAAGCAACTCACACACTGTTGTTGGGAATGTAAATTGGTACAAGCATTTTGGAAAAAGTATGACATTATCTACTACAAGTGAACAAATGCATTCTCCATAACAAAGAATTTCCAGTCTTAGGTATATCCCAACATAAACTCAAGTGCATGTACACTAACAGACATGTACAAAAATGTTCATGGTAGCATTTTTCATAGTCACCTCCAAACTGGAAATAGCCAAATGTCTATTCAGCAATACAACGGATAAACTGGTCCAGTTATACAACGGGATTAGAAGAATGAAGACTAATGAACTACAGTTACACTCTGCAACTTGGTTGAATCTCCCAAACATGATATTGATCTAAAAGGCCAGATGTCAAGGAATACATGCTTTAAGATTCCATTTATATAAAGTTCAAAAATGAGCATAAGTTACTGATGTGAAGGTCGTTACCTTTGGAAAGGAGGGGAGGGTAATAATTGAGATGGACTCCCGGGGACTGGCCATGTACTCTTTCTTGACTGAGGGCTGGTTACATCATGTTTTGTGTACTTTTCTATAAGCATGCTCATTTTCAATATAAAAGATTTTAAAAGAATAGAGTTGACGTAAAAAAATTAATAAAATAAGTTAGTACGTGGATATGACAAAATTCACAATGACTGTGTATGAATAAATTATATTTGGGAATTAAGGAATTGGATGACCCATGTACCTCTATAATTTAAGGATTTATTGAGGTGGTAAATGATTGGCGCAGGCAGAAACAACTGTACAGCTGGTCAATAAAAACAGAGAGAGAAAAGGGGAGGTGATCCTGAGGAGTAGCTAAGAGCTTGAACTCTGCAGTTAAAACGCCTAAATCGGAATGCATGATCCACCACCTGCTGACTCTGTCACCTCAGGCAAGTTACTTATCCTCTCTCCACTCAATTCCTACCTCTGTAAAACAGGAATAATAATAGCACCTATTTCCATGCCTCTCTCCTAGCTTCTGGTGACAGCTGGCAATCCTTAGCCTTCCCTGGCTTATGGAGGCATTGCTCCACTCTCTGCCTCCTCCTCCGCTCGGTGTTCTCCCTGTGTCTCTTTTCTCTTTTTATAAGGACACCAGTTGTATTGAATTAAGGGCCCAACCTAATGACCTCATCTTAATTGATTACATCTGCAACGATCCTAGTTCCAAATAAAGTTACACTCACAGATACCTCTGGTTAGGACTTCAACATACCCTTTGGGAGGACACAATAAACCCATAATGTAGAAAAGTTGAAAAAATAATATAATAAATACCCACATCACCACCACTAGATTCAATAATTGTTAACGTTTTGCTACTTTTCATTCATGAATCCTCTAAGATTAAAGTTGCTCTCCTATAAAAGCACATTGTCCTTATCATGCTGGCAAAATTAACATTAATTCCCTAATATCAGCTAATAAACAGTTGCAGTAGACTGCCTTATTGATCAAAATTATTCACTTCCCCCTTCTTTGCAGGAGGGTAATACATCCCTGCTCTATAACCTTTGCACTTGACTATATTGTTACATTGCTTTAGCAGACATAATGTGAGCGGCAAGATGTATCCTACGGTGCAGAAGCTTTTTGAACCATTGCCTGGGTTTTGGAATGAGAAGACGCATGGATCAGAAGAGCTGCTTGGAGGATTGCCACAGCCAACCAGGAGCCTTCAAGTGACTTGAGCAAGAAATCAATCTTTGCTTTGTAAGCCACTAAAACTCAGGGCTGTTTATAATTGCCAGTTTCCCCAGTAAATTTAGAGCTACAGGCATACCTCATTTTATTGTGCCTTGCAGATACTGCATTTTTTTTACAAGACCCTCCACCAGCTAAAAGATTACAAGTCGCTGAAGGCTCAGATGATGGGTAGCATGTTTTAGCAATAAAGTATTTCTTTTTTTTCCTGAGGAAGATTGGCCCTGAGCTAACATCTGTGCCCATCTTCCCCCACATTGCATGTGAGATGCCACCAAAGCATGGCTTGACAAGCGGTGCATAGGTCCACGCCTGGGATCCTAACCCACGAACCCTGGGCTGCTGAAGTGGAGTGCACGAACTCAACCACTACACCACCAGGCCAGCCCCACAATAAAGTATTTCTTAATTAAGGTATGTACATCGCTTTTTTAGACATAATGTTATTGCACACTTAATATACTATAGTATAGTGTAAATATAACTTTTATATGCACGGGGAAACCAAAAAATTCGTGTGACTTGCTTTGTTGTGATGTTCGCCTTATTGCAGTGGTCTGGAAATGAAGCTGCAATATCTCTGAGGTATGCCTGTATTTTTAATATTTTTCATACTACTTTGCAGTCCAGATTTTCACATTGCATTTGTTTTTTTGTGTCTTAAATCTATTTTGTCTCTTAAATCTAAGCCCCCCACCATTTCCTCCTTTCTTTCTTTTTTTAAAAATATCAGTATGAACTCATGGATTTTTACAAACGTGATGCATTTCAATCCATTGCCATTGTTAGTCTTTTTATGTGTGTATGTGAGGAATAGTGGCCCTGAGCTAACATCTGTTTCCAATCTTCCTCTTTTTCTTTTTTTTTCTCCCCAAAGCCCCAGTACATAGTTGTATATCCTACTTGTAGGTCTTTCTAGTTCTTCTATATGGGACATGGCCTCAGCATGGCTTGATGAACAGTGAATAGGTCTGCGCCCAGGATCCGAACCAATGAACCCCACACTGCTGAAGCAGAGCACGGACTTAACCACTAGGCCACTGGGCTGACCCTCCCTCCTTTCTTTATTTCCTTCCTTCCTTCTTTTCTTGTTTTCCTTTTCCTTTTTCTTCATGAAATTTCTTTCTGAAGAAGTCAGGTCAGTAATCTTATATAATATCCCCAATTGTGAATTTGTCTGATTATTTTCTCTTGGTGTGTTTTAAATTTTTAGTCCAAGTACTTCTTGATTTTGGTTGCACATTGACATCACCTTAGGATATTATACCAGTAGCTGTGTATATCCCCATCACATTACCACAAATGGTAGCCCTCATCTCCCTTGATGCTCACAATAACTTGAGAGGGAAGCAAGGGAGGAATTGGTGTCTCCACTTGACAAAGGGGAAATCTGAGGCTCAAAGACAAAAAAGTAACTTATGTAAGGTGACATAGCCAAAAAGTAGCAGAGCCAGGACATAAATCCATGACATCCCCATCCTTCCTTTCTTCCTGTTGCTTTGAAGTATATGTGTATATAGATATATATTCATATATATCTATATACACACATATATATGAGCATATTACTTCAGTTTTTCAGCCAATTGCCCAGCCATTTTGTTAGCTATCTTTGAGAGCAATACACACACACACACACACACACACACACACACATATATATATATATATATATATTTTTTTTTTCTCTCTCTCTCTCTCCTTGGATGGATCTACAAGAAACCGGTAACAGGAATTGCTTAAAGTAGGGAGTTAGAAGTCGGTGTGAGGTTTACTTTTCACTGTACACCCCTTTATATCGTTTGAACAGTTTTCTTGAGGATAAAAAAAAATAATGTAAGTAGGTAATGAATTCAAAAGAACTTTATAAATCATAAAGCATCATATAAATATTAGAGTTTTATTGTCATCTACCAGCAAAAAGAAATCAAAGGTTGGGTTTTGATTATTTAGTGATGAAAAAGTTGGATAAATTAATTTAGTCCGTCCACACGTTAGAATAAGAGTTCATTTTTCTTTTTAAAATCATGCTTTGGAACATTCAATGACATTGGAAAATACTCAAGCTGAGTAGGAAAAATATAAATATTGTATAGGTGTCTGATTCCAATTTTGTGTGTTCTCCGTGAAAACAGACGTATACAAAAACAAGAGACTATAATGAACCATGCACTTTGACGGGGAGAGAGGAGATAATGATGTGTTAACTTTCTTAATTATGTTTTTCAGTATATTCCACATTTTCTACAACAAATTAATAAATTCTATTTAGAAAGAAAAAGATCACAACTAAACTTTCAAGTTTGGTCAGAAAGGAATTTTTTAATGCTTCGTGAGAGTGATTTCCTGCAGGACGAGAGGGGAAAGGCGAGGAAGCAGAGGTGGTAAGAGAGGAAGATGGGTAACCTTCCTGGTCCGGGCGTGGTTTAAGGACTATAAACAGAGGCGAGAGAGATGCCGACCTCCACTATGGCTAGAGCGGCCACGAAGAGAAACAGGAACTTCCGGGGCGGGGCTTCCTAGTTTCCGTGTGGGGAATGTGGGCAGCTTGTAACGTGAGGGTTCGCGATTGCTTAGCCGCCACTTCCGTCACTCTGAGACGGTGCCTGAGATTGGGGGCGACCATGGCAAAGAGCAAGTTCGAGTACGTGCGGGACTTCGAGGCTGACGACACGTGCCTGGCCCACTGCTGGGTGGTGGTGCGGCTGGACGGCAGGAATTTTCATCGGTGAGCGGGTTCATCTTGGGGCCGAGGAGCGCGCCAGAGCTTCCGGGGACTCTAACGCCTCCTGTCTCGGTCCCCCCCAGGCTCCGTTCAAGGTTACTGGGGTAACGCGGTAGCCAATGAGCACGCGGCATTGAGCATCACCATGCGCTCTGCCTACGACGTGCTTGAACGCGAGCTGGTCCGGGTAGTTTAAATGGGGCAGGATGCTCCCCTGGTGAGGAGGTGGCCTGGGATGACCCTGCTCAGTGAGCAGAGACCTGCTAGCAAGGAACTGGTGGAAAAAGTCACTCTTGAGCCATTACTTCGGCCAGTTGCCCAGCTATTTTGTTAGATATCTTCGAGGGCAGACTGTGCAGAGGCCTCTTCAGGCCCTGCTGTGGGCAGCAATTTAAAGTATGTTCTTGTTTTATTGTCAGTAACGGGCTACATGGACTGGATTCAGGAGTAAAAAAGGGTCAGAGAAAAAGGGAGAAAGAAGTGTAGCAGAAAGATGGGAATTTATTTTTTAAAAAGTGTTACTTTAACAATAGTGATTATTGTAACTAACATTTATTTATTGCACACTTCCAAGGAGCCAGACATAACTACATTTGTTATCTCCTTCTAATCTTCAGGACAGTCCTAGGAAGTAAAAACACTTTTTCTCCATTTCACAGAAAGGGAATCTAGGCTTAGCAGTTTGCCCCCTTTTCTCAGTTGGTCAGGGCAAGAAAAAAACTAGAGTTCTTAAGGAAATGGATTCGGTTGTGGCTAGTGAAATATTTGGACTCACAGCACTATTACAGTATCTTCCTCCTTGAATAGTCTCTTTGATCTGTGTTGTTAATGACAAACTGTCTTCCATCCCGGACCTTTTCCCCTCTTTTCTTTCCCCTGTGAAGGTTTGCTGAGAAGCACAACTTTGCAAAACCTAATGACAGCCGTGCTCTCCACCTAATGACCAAGTGTGCCCAGACCGTAATGCAAGAACTGGAGGATATTGTGCTTGCATATGGACAGAGTGATGAGTATAGCTTTGTGTTCAAGCGAAAAAGCAACTGGTTTAAAAGAAGAGCCAGGTAATTCCATGGCCTAGCTCTGTTGGAATATTTCCTACCAGCATCTGGTTTCTGCTTGTCTTAATTTCAGACTTACAGACTATAGATGGTGTTTTCAATATTTACAACTGCAAAATGTATGTATCTTTCCTGATTAGACTGTTGTACTACCATGTGATATCTGAGCATTCCATATGTCCCTTTATCTGATTCTTTCGCCTCCATTCCCCACCAGCTTAGCTTCTATACTGATCTGGCATTGAACATTGAGACCAGAAACAGAGACCACAGAATATAGTATTAATAAATCTTAGGTTGGCTTTAGCCAGTGACAGTCTATACATGCCTTGCAGTATTGCTAAAATTTTTAATTAAGGAGGGTCTCAGTACAAAATAGACAAATCCAGTATTTGATTTGGCAGTATTTTGAAACTCTCACAGGAAAAAAAATCATATAATGAATTTTTAAAACAATGGTTCCGGTCCTTCTAAGATTTAAAAAAAAAAAAAACCTCTTGAACCATAAATTCACATTATGTCCTACAGAGAAAAATTTGGTATTAGTCAATTACTCACAGGACTGGAAGGAGAGGCAAACTGCATTTCAAATATATAAGTGAAATATTGAAATAGTTTTTCTTGGCCCAGCGCACCTTATCTCTTGGCTGCTGGGCAGTTTGTGTTATCTGTGGTACCCACAGGCCCTATCATGGTGGTGCACTAACATCATGTATTTTCTCTTCTTGCTCCATCCTATGTACCTTACATTTGCAAGTAAGTTCATGACTCACGTGGCCTCCCAGTTCGCCTCCAGCTATGTGTTTTATTGGCGGGATTACTTTGAGGACCAGCCCCTTCTGTATCCTCCAGGCTTTGATGGCAGAGTCGTGGTGTATCCTAGCAACCAGACCTTAAAGGACTACCTCAGCTGGCGGCAAGCAGATTGTAAGTGAAACCAAGTAAACAGATGTAGGTAAACCTCCAATTCCATACAATGGAAGTGGTGATCTGGTGCAGATTTGGCTCGTGTGTATTTTGTTTGAAATGAAATATTTCAAATTTTGTAAATTAGTGGAAAATAATTGAAAAATTGGGAGATTTTATGTAAATATTCCCTATTTCCAGGTTTTTTTTTTTTTTTTTGAAAAATCACATCTGGCAATACTAGGTCTACATTCCCACGTAGTATTGGATACAGCCTGTGCAGTGACTGCTGCCTTTATACACACACATGCCCCCCATACAGGAGCCCATGTGCCCCAGGCTCTACCATTCCCTGCTGTTCCCCTGGGGTCACCTACTCTGCTTTACACATTTATGTTCGTGCTGGTCTTAGTGGGTATTTGAGTCGTGACCTCTGTCTTACATGACAATGATGAAATGTTACTGAGACTTTTACTCATTTGGTGTATCTTGATTTTGCCAGAAGAACTGGAAAAGAGGTGGGAATAATGTAAATCAAATAATTTTGAAAGTATTCCTAAGATTAATGCACAAGTTAACAGATTTATGTGTAAAGTATAACTGAAATGACAGAATAAAACTGTTAGGAAATGTTTTTTTCTGCTTGACCACTTCCCCCCATGTTCCCTGTGTATGGCTTGGGGCAAGTCACTTAATATTTCTGAGATCTCTTTACAGAGGAGAGAGGTGGGCCTCTAGTATTCTTGGATGCTTGAATATTGAATAAAGGTTCTGTATGTATAAACAGTGCTACGTTGTTCTCCTCACAGGTCACATCAATAATCTTTATAATACCGTTTTCTGGGCACTCGTACAACAGTCTGGACTAACACCGGCGCAAGCCCAGGAGAGATTACAGGTATAAAGATCTTCCTGTGTTAATACTCAGCTGGGACAGTTTTCTGTACGCTCTCCTATAACAGTTTGCATTCTTTTTTAGCTCTCTTTACAGCTTTGTTTTGAAAAGATATAAAAATCAATACTAGTAGCAGCTTTGCTGCTTGCTTGCTTGCTCTGTGACCCTGAGTGAGTTACTACTCCCCCTGAGCCTCAGTGTCCTCAGCTGGAAAGAGGAATCGGTGCCACTGGCTCTGCATTCCCACATGGTAACACTGGCCGGAGCTGCGGATTGGCTGCCCTCTGTAGACAGGGCATGTGTTCTTCTTTGTTGGTCCCACCTGGCCACTTCCCTTGTTGTCATTCCCTGCTGGGTGTCTGGATTTCTTGGGTTTATGACCCCTGTATCGTTAAGAATTTAGGCTCTGGGGGTCAAATAATCATACTCAGATCATGCTTCTGTTTAATGTTATCCTTTCTGCCTTAGTTCTTTATAGGTGAAATGTGGAAAATAATAGTTTCTACCTCATAGGTTTATGGTGAGAATTAAATGGCATGATGCATGTAAAACACACAGGATAGTGCAGAGCACACTGTGAGTACTTAATAAATACTTGCTTTTATTATTAGATGACAGTGCTCCTTGTAGGATGACTAGCTCTAAAATGAGAGGCTCTATTGTAACAGCTCCTAATACAATGCCTGGTACATTATAATTACTCAGTAAATGGTTGTCATTATTAACAATAGTGATAAAGATTTATATATAGCAATAATAGGAAGGCTGGTACATCTATACAGAGTTTGGAAGAGCCAAGTTTAGATTTTGATTCTTCTTAGAAGAATAAGAGCAACTTTCAGCTTAGGGAACTTCTATAATCTTTCTAAGCTTCAGAGTTCTCATCTCTAAAATGGAGACGGTCATGAGGGTCAAATAAGAAAATGTACATAGAGTATCTCATACAGAATAGGCACGCAATTACTACTAGTTCCTCTCACCCCATCACAGTCATGACTTGTGAAGCCAGTTGTTTGCTACAGAAGAGAATCTTAGGTATTTAAATATTGAAATGAGATTTGAACTGCTCTTAAAATGAAAATTCATTAGTATCTATAAGATGTTTGGTAAAACCCTTACACTTCTTGATTTGTTTGTGGAAGTTTAGGTAGAGGGTGGAATGGATAGGTAGGGGTAGGGGAGACAGAAGACATACATAGCTTTTTATATGTTTTTATTTCCTCAGGGAACTCTTGCAGCAGACAAAAATGAAATTTTGTTTTCTGAATTCAACATCAACTACAACGATGAGCCACTGATGTATAGGAAAGGGACTGTGTTGATATGGCAGAAGGTAATGCTGTTATGTCCCAAGATGAATGGAGGTCAGGGAAGAAGAGAGCCCGTGCCCATCCCAAGCTTTGTCCTGCTTGTTGCCTGTATGCTGATGTTGAAGTGGGACCGCTTAGTTGCGAGTCAAAAAAGAATTTTCAGACACGAGCTGCCCGTTCATATGCCTTGATTCAGCACGGGGATAGAGCCCAGGGGCAGCAAAGAGCTGCCGTGAAAGTGTCTGTGCAGGGCCATTATATACGATTTGAACTATTTTTACTACTGGAAAGAAGTGTCAAAGGAAGAAATATTAGGGGATCTGGTCAAGCAAATTGATGGCTTCTGGTTAGTCTCAAAGATTAGGGCGAGGGGGCTTGATGAATAAGATGTAATCTTGCATTCCAAGGTATGGTGTGCCACAAAGAGCATGTAGCCAGGGGATTAGAGTCATTGATCACCGCCTGAGGTAAATTCCTTCGCTCCTAGCCAGAGGTGCTTGAGTAAGTAGGGGTCTGCTAGTCTGAGTGGAGTCTCACGGAAAGAATTGGAAATTGTGAAATGAGTCATAAACGAGGTTTTGACCACATCAGTGTGACTCTAGTTGCTAACATGAATTAGATCCTTTCCAAAACAAAATGCCATAGATGAGTATTTTGGATGCATATTTTGTCAGTCAGTGCTCATTTTGTCAGTTTCTTTGTCAGTGAACTTTGTGATCTGGAATCTTCCCTTCCATAAGTAGAATCACAGAATTTTACAACTAGTACATTTATTTTTCTGTGTTGTAAGCTCTCCTAAAATCAAATAAATCCCTTTTAAAAGGGTGCAGTGCAGATATGAGGATTTTTAAAAAATACTTTCTCCCACACTCAATAATGGTAATTGAATGGTCCATCCTTCCCATGACAACTGTGATATGAGGCCCTAAGAGATGTTGTCTAAGAGGGTTCTTTCTCTGGCAGAATGTTCATGAGATTCCCCAGGTATTCATATTTACCTTAATATTCTGTAATAAGTTTGTATGTTTACCTAAATCCTTAATTCTATCAATATTTTCTCTCTATACTAGCTCCTGGGCATAATGATTTCTCTCAATTCATTTCCTTCTATGTAAAGTAGTTTTTTCTGAAATGAATGTTTTCAAGTATTAAGGGGTACCTTGAGAGCTAGTTATTCCACTGGCAGTTTCAGCTCTTTTATTAGTATTTTTAAAATGCATATATTCTTTGGCATAGACTTAGATACTTCTTAATGCAGGTGGGAGAGCAGAAATATGTTTAATTCTGTAGTTATTGCTAACAAGGAACATGGAATCCCTCCTTTGTTCCTAAGTTCTCCTTTCAGAATATAGCAACATAACTTTAAAAAGTGTTTTTTTTTTTCTTGTGAGGAAGATTAGCTCTGAGCTAACATCCGTTGCCAATCCTCCTCTTTTTGCTGAGGAAGACTGGCCCTGGGCTAACATCCGTGCCCATCTTCCTCTACTTTATATGGGATGCTGCCACAGCATGGCTTGACAGGTGGTGCGTCGGTCCGTGCCTGGGATCCGAACCTGCGAACCCCAGGCTGCCGAAGCGGAGCACGTGAACTTAACAGCTATGCCACTGGGCCGGCCCCTAAAAAGTATTTTTAATTGTAAAGAAATTCATGTTGAGATATGTGTGTGTATCTAATATATATCAATCAGAAGTATGTAAAGTAAAAAAGTGAACTTCCCCCACATCTCGCTCTTCTCTGCCAAACCCACTCTCCAGTTAACAGTGTCAATATTTTAACTTTTACTTGTAGGTGGGTGAAGTCACAACAAAAGAAGTTAAGCTGCCAGCAGAAATGGAAGGAAAAAAGATGGCAGTGACTCGGACCAGGACTAAGCCAGTGCCCTTATATTGTGATATCATCGGGGATGCTTTCTGGAAGGAACATCCAGAGATCCTAGATGAAGACAGCTGACCTTTTGCTTTTCAGTCCTGGCATGCTTAACCCTGCAAGGACCCCAAGTCTCCTGGCCTTCAGTGGCCCTAGCGTCCCTACCACCCAGAACAGTGTGCTGGGAGTGACATGACTCTGGTTGGAGGGGAACAGGAAAGGAGGGATGGATGGGGTGGTGTACCTTGTTCTGCTTTAAGTAGAACACTTCTTTTGCAGTGTTGGAACATGGTTCCTTTGGTAGAAGTGTATCTTTTTTTAAATTGTGGTACTATTTTTATAAAGCAAGACCTATTTTATGCCTTCCTGATGAATCATTTTTAGATTGTGGCATCAGTCTTATAAAAACCTGTCAGGCTGTTTTCACCTATGATAGAAGATGAACACAAACTTAACTCTCACCCGCCTGTTTTTAACTAGAGAATCCAGTGATCTTGAAAATCTCATCTTTCCCACACGTCTACTTGCATTCATCTTTAGCAGACCTGGGATCAGTATGGGTTGATGGCTTCACGATGCTTCTGAATTTAGGAATTCCTGGGAAAACTCAGGGCTTTGTGCCAGTCTCCAAGTTGGCAACGTTGGCTGAACAAATGAGTAGTAGTTTGGATGTCCTTGTGTGAACATTCCATAGATTGATTTTGTGGACTTGTCAGCATGATCATCATCATCTTCTTGCCAGAAGCATTATTTCCAAGGCCACTTAACCTCTTTCTAAGAAGAGAGAGAAGTATGTGTATATAGGAGAGAAAGAAAACATGAGTGAGAATGAATGCTTCAGTTTTAAAAGTCACCTTCCTGTTGGACTTCCTGAAAAAGATCTTGGGTAGCCTCTGTATAATCAGAACGATGACATTTGAATTGGAGAGCAGTGGGGTCAACACTCGCCTTGGGGGTCACAGGTGGCAGGTGTCAAAGGAGTACTGATTGTTCCACCTGCCAGTGGGCCAGTGGAGGTGGGTGAGCAGCAGAGAGCAGCAGGAATTGCGGGTGGCCAAGCTGTTGGCCTCTGAAGGGGGGAGGTAGTGGGGATAGGTGGAGAGAGAATTCACCTTGTCTCATTTCATATTTTAGAGGAAAAAGATGATTTGCCTCTATTAAGAATTCATTAAGAGACAGCCCACATCCCAGTGCCTGGTCTTGCATTGCAGAGTTTACAGCCAAGAAGAAAATGTATTTTTGAAAGTGCGACGGCTGGGCTCATCCCTCATTAATAAACAACCCATCTGTCAATGCCATTTTTCCTCTTCCTGTTCTCACTCCCAGGGAATGGGAGATATGACTCATGTTTGATAATTGATAAAATTTCTTTGAAAAAAAATAAAGGTTGCAACTCCCTTGGCCTAATTTTTCTTTTCATACAAATGCAGTATATGAATCCAACGTGTGTGTGTGTGTGTGTGTGTGTGTGTGTGTGTTTTTATATAAGCCAGGACACATATACCTTCATCATAGCAGTGGTTCAAGGACTTCTGGATACAAAAATTTACTTGGAATGCTTGTTGTAAATGCTGATTCCAGGCTTCCCCTCCCATGAAGATTTGGGGTTCAGATTTTTAACCCCAAAGGCTTCTGATGCCTAAGTAAATTTATAACATTTTATATCAAAATAAATATAGATACATAGATGTTCAAGTACAAATCTCCAAGACAAAATCATGTAAAGAAATGTGCTTTCTGTGGATGCTATGTGATACTACAAAAGCTATCACTCGATTTTGTCATAAGATATGGGGACAAGGACTTATCCATTGAATTTCCAGCGGTTTGCAGCTTTGAGTTTCTTGTTGGCCAGGGGGTTTTGAGCAAAGGAATACCATGGGCTTAATAGTTGTGCCGTAACTAAACCTGTAGTGCAATTACTTAGAAGCTCAATGCTTGATAATTGTCATGTGATTTTTGTTGCAGTATGTATGCAGCCCAATATATACTGCACAGTTTATTAATTTTCATCTTGCTCTCAAAGGTAAAGAATAGTATTCTCTCGGGCTTCCTTTCCAAATCGAAGGAAAGCAGCTAGTTTAGGATGAACACTAGTTAACAGTTTGGGGGAGCAGTGGCAGTTAAAGTGATTTGTGTGGCCTGTAGTTGAGTGGAAACACCTTCGCTCTGTTGAGGAGGTAATACCTGAGCCTTCGGTATAAGTGTTTTAACACCAAAAAACAAAATGTTTTGCTGAGCAGAGGCTATCAAGTACAACCAGGTCTGGTAAATTCTCCATCATCCTGTCTTCCAAGAGCTGGATCCTCATTTCCTCCAGTTGCTTAGCAATGCTTAGAAAATCGGTGACATAATGAATTTTCTTGAATACTAAGGTCTCCGGAGTTAGTGCAAATTACTTTTTGCATAGAGTGTAGGAAATGAAGGACTGGGGATCCACCCATCCTTCAGAGTCTCACTGTCCTCTTAACCAACATTACCTAACATTTATAGAGCATTTATTATGCACTCTCTCCATTCTTCGGACATATGATGTAGGTTCTATTTCTATCAAATTTCAGATGAGAAGGTAAAGACCCAGAGAAGCTAGGTCATTTGAGTCCAGGTAGGCTAACGCCCAGTGGAACTCAGCATGAAAGCAACTGGGACATTGGTTGCCCTCTTGCCGCCAGCTCAAGCTAGGGGCAGACTGCGGTTCCAGTGAGCAGAGAAACGCCTGGGGAGCTTTTTAAAACGCCGGTCTTGGGCTCCAGACCCGGGGAATCTGGACCATTAACAAACAACCAAAGTGACAATGATGTAGATGGAGAAATACTGCATTAAAACAGATTAACCTGTCACCCGGGCACTGAGCGGCCGGGGTCCTGGCGGGTCGCAGCTGCACGCCACGCCCTCGGCGGCGCCGAGCGCGGACAGATGCTGCCCCCCGGCGGCCGCTCCGGCGCGGTGCGACCCCGCGCCGCGGCTGCGCAGTGCCGCCCTCTGGCGGCCCCGCTCCTCCTTCCCATCGGCCTCGGCATGCGGGCCTTTCAAACATGGAGGAGCGGGAGAGGGGGGCGAGGTCGGCTCGCGCCGGGAGCCCAGCGCGCCCGCCCAGCCCGCGGCTGGATGTCAGCTCTGACAGCTTCGACCCGCTGCTGGCCCTCTACGCGCCCCGCCTGCCTCCCATCCCCTACCCCAACGCGCCCTGCTTCAACAACCTGGCCGAGTACGAGAGCTTCCTCAGGACCGGGTGCCGGGGCGGCGGCCGCGGGCGGGCGCGGGGCGCGGCCGCGGGCTCAGGGGGCCCCGCCGCAGCCGCCGGGCCCTCGGGCAGGACCCGCCGCCGCACGGACGCCCCCGCCCCGGACCCCGAGCGCATCCAGCGCCTCCGCCGCCTCATGGTGGCCAAGGAGGAAGGGGACGAGGCCGCCGGGGCGCGCCGCCGGGGTCCGGGTCGGAGCAGGAAGGCGCCGCGCAACGTGCTCACGCGGATGCCCTGTGAGTGCGGCCGCGGGGCGGGGGGCGGCCGAGGGGGCCTCAGTGGGAGACAGGGGCTGGGCGCGGGATGCACGGATCAGAGGGAGGGTCTGGTGAAGGTTTGCAGAGAGAATCAGCGACCGTGGGGAGATTCTGCTTGAGTACTGTGGGTAATGGGGGCGTGGGGTCGGACGTCTTGAGTGAGGAAGGGTCTGCACGAGCAGTGGGGGAAGAGTGGAGGCTGTAGAGGTAATAAGGAGCCAGGGGGAGGGGCTGCGTGGGCAACAGGTGTAGAAGGTCTGCAAAGGTGATGGGATCCGTAGAAGCGGCTTACAGGGCTGATGAGGAGCCCGCGGAGAGGATATGGAGAAGTGGTGGGGCCTGGAAACAGGACATCATAGGGAGGGTCTGCAGAGCTGATAAGAAGTCTTGGGGACCACATACAGAGAAGGTGGTGCGCAGCCAGTATCAGGGGAAGGAGAGTGGTCAGTGGGATTTGAGGGTGATGGGATGGAGTGTGGGGAGATCTGTTCAGGTAGCAAAGGGGGTATAATCTCATAACCCCTGCACATTAAGTGACATCTCATTCTCCGTTACTGTAAGCAGAAGAGCTGCAGGGTCTTCATACACATAGGTTCACATTACCAAATCACAAGTATTGGAATGCAGCAGGCACGAAGTGCCACTAAAACACACAGACTGTTTTCCTGCCACTCTGCCAGGCTGGGTGCAGGACCGTGTCTGTCAGGCTCATATTACCATATGCGCGGGTTATTTTAAGTTCTGAAGGTCTAAATGGCACAAGGGAATTTCTTGGAGCCTCCTAATAGATCCTTCGAGTAAAGCTGTAAACAGCAGAGGTTGCTAATGTGTGAGTTTCATCTTGTATAAATGGAATAAAAACAGCCCAGGGTTATGTCTTTTGTCATCTGCCAAGCAGTTCTGACATCTGCCCAGTGAACACAATGACCTACTTAGCCATTCAAAGCATCTGTATCCTGATAGCTAAATTGTGACATTATTAAATCACTGCCTTTGGAATGGAGGGTTATCCTAAGTAAGGGAATATTTTGTTTCATTCCTAGAAATGTGTTTCTTAAGAGAGAAACATCCTGAAAAGCTATGTGCTGTGAAGGGTGCCTTTCTCACATGATTTCTCATGCCTTAGCATCGCTGCGGAAGCCAGGGTTTACCCCCCAGCTTGCCCAGCACTAATGCAAAGATAGAGTATGGATGATCATAAAATGAGAGCAGTCTGGGGGACTTATTCTGCCTATGCTTGTGCCAGTATCAGATAGTTGAAATGCACTTCGAGTCTCAGTAACATTTTTTTCCATTTTCCCGGTTACTGCTTTGCTACCGAGATTGCCAAGGAAAAGAAATAATTCTATGTGGTTTGCTATATTGGGGACAAAGCTTCATGAAGGCCAGCTTTGTCGACTTCTCACGACTAAATATATGCCCGAAATCAAGGTCTCCGAGATTGTGTCCGAGACACTGAAAATTTTAGTCACACCACTGGAAACAGTTGGGCGTACATGGTAGAAGTGGGTGGACATCACAAAGAGTCAGTGACCTTCAGAAAGAAAAAAAAGCACAGAAGCGTGGGTGAGGATTAGATTTATTTAAGAAAATTCCTGTAGGAGGTCAGCTTTAGGTTTTGAAGTTAAGGAAGGGCATGGTTGAGGATAACAGTAATTATTTAAAAATCAGCCTATTGAGGTGTAATTTATATGTAGAAAATTCACCCTTTTAAAGTGAGTTTTGGCAAACGTATAATCGCGAAACCAACCACCACAATCAGGACACAGAACATTTCTATCACCTCAAAAAGTTTCCTTTTGCCCCTTTGTAAGTCAGATGATCATTTTATTGTTGCTAATTATAGCTACTGTTATTGAGCACAGATGTGCTTTACACTGTGCTAGGCCCTTTAGATACATTATATCTCCTTTCACCCTTGGATACTACTTTATAGATGAGGAAACTAAGGCTCATTGAGCTTAACTACTTGCCCAGGGTCACATAGCTAGTTAGTTTGCAGCTGAGACTTAATCCTGGGTTTGTCCAACTCCAGGGCCTATGTACTTAACCAGTATGCTGGTCTCGGGAGAGGGAAGAGGAGAGTGCATCCTAATGTTTCCTTGCTTGCTTGTTTTGGTGGGTGGAGGGTGCCGCAGATGTGAGACAGAGGGTTCGTGTCCAGAGCAATGAAACTGAATTTGGTTCCAGAGAGAGATTTGTTGCTAGAATGCTTTGAAGACCCAAACCAAAGAGTTTCTGTTTGACCTTGTTATGCTAGAGAGTGGGAACCATGCTGTATATTCTTAAGAAAAAGCACTTTTAGGGTAGATGTTTCTAGGAGCTGAGTTTCCAGTAGTAAAATGTATTGGGGGGTTGGGGGGTAGAGCACAGCACAGGCTCAGGGGTTTGACTGCCTGGGTCTGAACACCAGCTCCTCCACTTTCCAGCTGTTTTACTTTAGGCAAGTTACTTAAACTCTTTGGGGCCTCAGTTTCCTCACCTATACAATGAGGACAATATTAGCATCTACCTATGGTTGTGAGGTTTAAATTACCTAACACATTTAATGCATTTACAACAGTGATGTTCCCTAGCACATAGGGAAGTTCTCAGTGAATGTTAAATGTTGCTGTTATTGTTGTAGGTGGTGGTTGTGGTTATTATTATTTTTAGACTGTCATGATTAAAAGCCCCAGGTTAGGATGCATATAACCTGCCTGTACTGAGTGTTGGCTCAGCTGTTTACTAGGTAAGTAACCTTGAGCAAATTATTTAAACCTTTCTGAGCCTCAAGTTTCCTCATCTGTAAAATGGGGTGAAATAATAGTACCCATGTGTTAGAGTTGTGAGGCTTAAATAAAATAATGTATATAAAGTTAAACTTACCCCAGGGCCTGGCTCATACTGACGGCTCAGTAATTGGAGATCATGATGGTGACAGTGATGATGATGTTGATGTGAGTGAGGGGAGCTAGGAGACTGTGGCAGTAAACCAGTGATCTGAGAAAGCTCTGGACTGGATTTTTGGTTGTGGAAAGAGAAAGAAAAGGGCAGGTTTTAGTTATTGAGAATCTGTTGACGTGGATTTGGAAGGGCGTGGCCCAAAGTAGTGGAAATGGAGAAGGGGATTTGGAAGAATAACTTTCTTCAAAGATAGTGTGTGTATATATATTTATATATTTTATATATTATATATTTACATATGTTATATATTACATATTATTTTATAGTATATATTATATATTCTTTATATATTTTATATACATTATATTTTATATATATAATATATATATTTTTTTGTCATACTAAGTTTTAGAAGCCTGGTATGAGCTCCATTTGGAGTTTGTCACAGAGACGACTGTAAAGAGATTCACAATGTGCATTCTGATTCAGAATATGGAGCTCATTTTTGCCTTTGCAGTTTGCTCTGATAGGTGGTGCTAATGTTGTATTTTTGATCACACAAGGACAGAAATGCTCCCTGGAATTACACCTTATTGAATCTTTGGAAGAAAAACAAATATGAAGAGAAGGGTCCAGATGTGAAAGTTGAAAGACTTGAGTTTGCCATTTGATTAATTAGAATAAGAAACTGTTGTTAAGATACATGCTTGTCCTATCTCTCTGACTTAGGGTTTTGGTGGGGGGGAGAAGTTGTGCCCCTATTTTTCTCCAAGTTAAAAGAGGAATCGTCTTTCCTCTCTTTGTGGAAACGTGTGTATGGTGGTGGTGGTTGGTGGAGGGAAGAGGGGGCGGTGAATGTTTGTAGGCAATGGGAGTAATCCAGGCATTGTGGTCAGTTTCTAAGAAATTGAATTATAGAGACTTATTCCTGAAATGAATCTAGAAGTTAACTAGTCTAACCTCATTTTATGAATGAAGAAATTCGGACTTGGAGAGAAAGTTAGTCACTAAGGTCACAGAACTAGTTATAATGACTGAAAAGTTGTTTACAATGCATGATTTAACATGGTCTGTAACACATACAGATATGTGTACACACACACCCTTATAAATCAAAGGTTCAAAGAATTTTAAAATATTGCTAGAGGAAGGGTAGATGATGAAGGTCAGAGCGAGGTTCTCATGTTCCTTTCCAAGGCCGCTATTTCTGCCACTCTGCCTCCGACTGTGCCTTCTTGCTGAATCTTCAGTCTGACGTAAACTCCTACTTCTCATCTGCTAAGTCACTTTCTTCCTAGAGTATTTTTCTTTTATTAATTCATCACTGCCATCATTTATAAGCCAATCCACGAGTGAGGGATAAAGAGGTCAAGAGTAACCAACTTAGTTATCCACACTAAGTGCAGGACTGTTGTTCTCTTTTATGCCACTAGAAACAAAACAAAGGGAGCTTTTTTATTTGTTTACTATCAATGGCAATAATCGCCAAAGAATTTTCCTTGCAAACTTGGGAGGGAAAAACTGGGACTGTTTGTGTGAGTGAGAATGTGTGTATGTGTGTGCGTGGTTTTCTTTTGGGAGGTTTTATGTAGTATAGCTAGCATGTTGTGAAGGCTAAGTTAACATGAAATAATAAAAATAAAATTCATCCCTGCTCCCAAGCTCTGAAAAAGAGAATCCATCATAGTAAAAGCTGCAATTGATAGTCCCAGTATTCTTCCCATGAATTGTCATACTATTCTTTTTACATGATGCTTATCAGCAGTCTCATAGAAGCCAGATGCTCAGCAGGTGCCTTTATACCATCAAGGCTTGGAATACAACCAGGTGTCTTCCTCCTAGTGTGAAGATGATGTGCACTAAAACACTAGTGGCCCTGGAGAGCTCATGCATGAAGTAGCTCAGACTGAGGGGGAGCAAAAAGCCATTCTCTCTTAGAGGCTTGCACATGCTTATAAACAAAGTGTTTGGTTCTTTGGAAGGCTCAAGCTGGATATGTGATTCATGAGAATTATCCTGAAAAACGTTGTCTTAATAAGGCACAGAACTGAGAAGAGTCTAGCTGCTGATGTGTACATTTAATGTGGTATTTCTTTTTTTTGCCCAGAAAAGTTTTTAAGTGATGGTTCAACTTAGAATTAATGACATCAGAGAAATAGGCTATACAAGTAGTGGATTTGGATGACAGCCATACGTATGGTTTACCCACATTCTGGTGGAGTCTCGTCTCATTTCAGTGTGTGTTGCCTGTACTCGCCATGTTGCCCATTGGGTCTTCCAGTTCCCACAGTGAGGTTTCCTCTGTACCGTGTTGCCAGAGATGGTTGGGTGGTCTTGGTTGTTAATTTGGGGAATGAGAGCAGATGTTCATGCTATACTAACTGTTCTCCTGTTTCAGTGCACGAAGGCAGCCCTCTGGGTGAACTCCATCGTTGTATCCGGGAGGGGGTGAAGGTGAATGTTCACATCCGCACTTTCAAGGGATTGCGGGGCGTCTGTACAGGCTTCCTCGTTGCATTTGACAAGTTCTGGAATATGGTAATTAAACCTTTCTCAAGGTGCTGGTGAACCTCCTAGGGATGAAATCTTTTATGTCTAAAGGACCTGAGTGACCTTGTTCACCAAAACCTACAGAATAACTTCCCAGAGGAACTAGAATCTTTGTACTCTCTTGGCCAACAACAAAACGTTCTTTTCATTGCTTCATTTTCCTTAATGCAGTGGCTTCCAACTGGGGCGGTTTTGCCCTTCCCTCCCTCCTGGGGACATTTGGCAATGTCTGGAGACATTTTTTTGATTGTGACAACTATGGGATGGACTGTTACTGGCATCTAGTGGGTGGATGCCAGGGATGCTGCTGCACATCCTATAATACACAAGACACCCCTCAACAACAAAGAATTATCCGGTCCAAAATGTCATTAGTGTCAAGGTTGAGAAACCCACCCTTAAGGAGTAATTACTTATTTCTTCTGTTTAGTAATCTTATATTGATTTCCTACCAACCATTCTTTCATTCATTTAAAAATATACATTAACTTCCCACTTGGGCTGGGCACAGTGCTAGGTATAGAAATTTCAGAAAGGAACTTTCACTCTACAGTTTCGGGGACGATAGTTAAGGCTAGATGGGAAGCAGACATATTAATAAGCAAAACACGTTGTATCGTGTTTCCTTATGAAGGAGTGTGCCATGCGCCCCCAGTCATTTAGGGTATTTCCTGGACATTTGTTGGAGAGAAGGGATAAATTATAGCACAACCATAATATGAGGCAGTTAAAATAGGAGCCACCACGGCTTTCTTGTGCTTCTTTTCCATATGGTCTTCCATCTCCAACTTTTCTTTTCCCTGTGCTTTATCTCCATCCATGCATTCTCCTGGATAATAATAATAGTTGCTAATATTTATTAAGCACTGGACATGTGCCAGATACTTTAGTAAGGACTTTATATATATTATCTCAGTGAATGAGTTGAAGGTCTATTACTGTTCCATTTCACAAATGAAGAAATTGAGACTAGAGAGAGTAGAAGATTGGTCCCAGATAACACTGTTAGTAAGTGGAAGACCAGGACTTGATCCCGGGTCTTTCTGACTCCTAAGACCATGTTTTCAACCATATGGAATAAGAAAACCTGGGTTTGAAGCCTAGTTTTACCACTTGGTGGCTGTGTGACTCTAGGCAAGGTGATTTCCCTTGCCTAGAGTTTTTTCCTCTCTAAAATGTAGGAAGAAATATTTTATTATAATTTTACCTTTGAGGGGGAAGGTTTAAGAGAATATACTTGACGACAGGGATGGTAATAATTATACTGTCAGCTTATATTTGTAGGGTGATTTACACTTTTCAAAGTAATTTCTTGTACACAATCTCATTTGATTCTAACACCTGTCCTGTGAGGTTGATCTCTCAGCAACAGGAATTCACTAGCAATTCTGTGTGCAGCCCTCATTCATATCAGTTAATCGCTGTCATAAGACATAGAAACTGAAGAGGGGAAGAAGCAGTAGAGTAGTGTTTCTCCAAGTGTGGTCTGAGGCCTTCCTGCATCAGAATCATGGGGTTTCTGGTCAAAACAAAGTTTCTGGGCTTCATCGCAGACCTGCTGAGTCAGAATCTCTAGGAGAATAGCCTTAGATTTATAATTTAATAAGCTTCCTAGATGCTTATGCTCACTGAAATTTAAGAACCTCTACCATGCAGCTGTAAAGATCCCTTAGCATCAAAGAAACTTGTCTTACGTGATGGTAGCAGCTGGGAAATCCTACTCAGAGTCTGCCAGGTAGTCCCATTTTTTCCTGCCCCAGAGCTGAGTCACCTGTTAAGTTTAGTTCTGCTACAATTAGATGTTATTCTGCCTTTTAAAAATTTTCCTGAAAGCTATAAAAGTAATATCTTTAATTCTGCCTCATTTTTTCCCTTTTGGGCTATTTCTCTAGGCACTTACTGATGTGGATGAGACCTACCGAAAACCTGTTCTAGGCAAAGCGTATGAACGGGATTCTTCACTGACGCTCACTAGGGTAGGCAGTTTCCCCTGACTTCTGAGCACCCAGCATGCCTTCAAGTTTAGGAATTAAGATCACTGAGCCCAGTGACCAGTGTTTCCTAGTGGGAAAGCCCTGTTGCTGTCAACCAGGTATGCCTGGGCCAAGGTCTTCATTAGCCTCTCTTCTGTGTGTCCAGCTAATCTCAAATGAGGCTATGCTTCTGACCTGCATATTGTTTGAGCAACAAGTTCCCTCTTATAAGGCTTAAAAGTCTTTCAGTTTTATACCATAGAAATAAGCAGGTGCCTTTTCTCTTGATGTACTTATTGATTTATCTGAGTTATGACTAGAAGTACAAAATTCATTACTAACTTTTTTAAAATTGCAAAGCAAAAAGTCCCTAGAGCATAATTAAGGAATCTGGTCTTTTTTCTATGTATTAAAAGAGGGATGTTGAAGGCTAAAGAGAAAGCTAATATTTGTCATTGCTTTCCTTATAGCTATTTGATCGACTAAAACTTCAAGATTCCTCCAAGAAGGATACAGATTCTAAGTCTGCAGTTGAAGACTCCACTCTGTCCAGATACTCCCAGACATCCACTTGGAAGGTGGCTTCAGTGTGGGGAAGAGGAGACACTGACCGGGGCTCACGCAAACGTTCCCGCTCCGTCCCTTCTTCCCTGCAGGCATCTGCACGGGAGGAGTCCAGGTCAGAGCTGTCAGGGAGGACTACACGGACAGAAGGGTCGAGTGCAGGAGGTACCCTTTCCAGGGCTACCACCCTTTCCAGGGGCCAGCCCCGTAAGAAAAAGCGAAAGCCCAAAGTGGATTACCAGCAGGTATTCACTCGACACATAAATCAGATTTTCATTCGAGGTGAGAATGTCCTGCTGGTTCATCTTGCACAGTGACCAGCTCGGCTTCACTTGAGCTTTGATTTTCAGAAATAAGATGCATGAATTGCTGCTATGCCGTATCCTAGTATCCCAGTGAAACTCTGAGTTGGAATGATTCCCTCTGGTCCTGCATGTGCAGAGCTTAGAGCCGGGCTCGGACCCTCTGGGAAATGAGCTCCCTGAAGGGGAGACAGGCCTTGGGAGGGTGGGTGGGTGTTTGCATTTGTATCAAGGCAAAAGCTCTACAGAGTACACGCATCTGATTTGGTATCATGGTCTGCTTCAGACCCTCAAACCAAATATAGGATCTTCCATTTGAATTAGGGGTCATGGTATGAATTGAATTCACTCTACAGACACTATAGCATGGGGGAGAAAAAACCACCTCAGAAAAGAATGATCTCATTTCTAAAAACTAGTACCCTGAGTACTCAGAAATTTGATTCTAAGAGTAGCAGTATAAATTGCCCTGGAGCCCTGTACCAGCATCTTGTAACTGACCTTTGAATTTGATCTACACCACTCTCTGTTCATCAAGAAATGTAATTTATTATCTTTGACTATCTATAAGATCTCAGAAAGCTATGAACTTATGTAAGAGTGAAATTTGGATAGGTAGTATGCTCAAAGCAGCCAGCAGTGAATGCTCTGTTTTATCCCTCTCCTTGTTATCGGTCTTCCCCTTACCAGAGGTAGCTTCTGCAAATGGCATACCAGATGGGACTGTAAGATGCTCTTTGTGGTGGCTTCTTGTCCTTCTCTTTCACTTCTATGGCATGGTGCTAGTGCATGTACCCTGTGTATTGCCCCTCCGTACGTAGTGTGACCTGTCCTGTGAACTTTATGGCAGGAGACTGTGACCTTCATGTCTGGCTTTAAAGAGTTCTGCATGAACTCAGTAATACCCATGCATCACACAGCTGAGAGTCCCCTTCTCAGGCAGGGCTGGCCCTGTGTAGAATGTCTTCCAGAATGGTTTTCCATGAAACAGGGATGGTGGTTTTATTCCCCTATGTTGGGCCAAAGAGCTTCTCACAAAGTACAATGGGTGGTATCTGTAAGGGACACTTTACTCACAACCTGGCTTGAGTAACAGCCCAATAGCACCCCCTAGTACTTCTACTTGAATCTTGTTATATGTTTTCTCAATCACCAGTGCAGAATAGCCTATATCTTGACACAGACTATTGGGCAATATTGATGTTTTGTTTTGTTAGTTTATATTTGGCTTTATTTTAGATAACTTATGTTCAAAGTGAGAATGAGAAATAACTAACTAGTTAAAATGTTTGAAAAGAGACATTTCCCCTGCTGTATTTTTTGTGTAACTTAGATAAGCCTTCTGGGCAGCAGGGTGAATAAAGCTGTGGAGCTAGGACGCCTGGTCCTTCTGCTGGCTGGGCTGCTGGCTCGGGGTTCAGTGCAAGGAGAGCAGACTTCAGCCCTCTGTACCTCAGCTTTTCCCTATCAGACACCTACCTCACAGGAGCACTGAGACAAAGAATTTTAGGAAGACATTTTAAAGTCTCCAAACATGTCTAAGTGCCATGAGTAACTTTTACTAACTCTGTTTCATTGCTTAGTAAGAATTCTATGTCTTATGAGCAAGGCAGGTGCTACATAAGAGGGTAATCTCTGTAGGTGTCATAATGATGATCTTCTTGTCACCAGAAGGCAGTGATATCTTCAGGAACTGTTTCCCATAGTCTATTTCTTTCTCCTACGGGACAGTTCTCAGAATATCTTCAGTGAAAGGAGAGTAACATTTCTTTGCTGCTCCCCCCACATCCCAGCCCCACCCTTTTCTGATCATTATCAGAGAGAATTCCCCTGAACTTTTCAAGGGATTCATATGATAGTACCAAAGGAAGAATGTGCATCTAAAAATGACACATCCCCAAAGGGGAATTTGTGGAATTTTTGTTTTGTTTTGTTTTGTTTGTTTTTATTTTTAAATGCATTTTAAATATACCTTTTAGAGCCAGATCAGATGCACTATACATTTAGAGAGGTTCCAGGTTACAAACTCAAGTGAACAATTATCTTTGGAATCTGCCAATCTAAATTCTCTTCCAAATAATGTGTCTAAAATCTCAGTTCCCCAATTAATATTGTCTTGTTTAGTCATCAGGCACCCCTCCCTTTCACTCTTTACCAGTCTCCCCCATTTGGCTGTCCCCATCTTTCTGCCCTCTTGTCACTCAGCTAGAAGCTATAGGGATGCTACGTTTTCCTAATAAAGTAGAAAGTTGGAATTAAAAGGAGTATAATCAGTTTCCATTTATTCTAGTGCCTGATTAAATCTAATCTGATTTATTTTAAACACATACCAGTTTTCATATTTGCATGTAATTTTCATATATCCATATAAGGATTGATTTACTACTTTTCTGCCCAACTTAAAATTCTGGCTCTGAAAATTATTTTAAAACTGTGTGTGATCTGTCATATGTGCCCATATGCCCCCATTTATTTATTTTGTTTGGACAGTAATTCTGGAATGAATGCTATCCAATAATGTGCTATTTTGTACAAAGCATGATAATTATTTTTTAGAGAAGTCAGTTTTTTTTTAAATTATTGTCTTTTCTTTATTATTGGAGAAATTTTTCAAAAGGAAGAAAAATAGGTCCTAATAATGTATATGTTCAAAAAATGTGATCATCTAGGACATTATAATAAGTTGCTATGGAAATAATTGAAATCTTCCTCAGAAGAAGGAAAGAAAAGGGGAAAGTAACAGCCAGAATGAAGTAGCAGTCCTGGAGGCCCCCCACCACTCTTAGAGGCGGGCTCTAAGCAGCTGAAATGCAGCAAAAATGGTTACTGGTATTCTCCAGGGATCGGGGCTTGGGACACTTGGTAGGAATAGTACTTATTTTTGAAAATCCAACTTTGGTTCTTCAAAGTAATCTCTAGGAACATGTTTTCAAGACAATTCACAAGGCACACCTGTGCACCTGAGGTCTTCTCAGGAGTATCCAGCTTTGTTAGGTAATAACAAGGGATTGAGAAACAGAAGGTTTGGTTTGACGCTCAGAACAATTTCATGTGCCATTCTTTGTACATAGAGGTGACCCTGATGTTCTACCACTAGGAGAACTTGCACTTTAGGTGGTTTGTTTAGTATTTGGAAACATTTATGCTTCTTTTCAGAGACCATCTTATACGGAGGTGGGCCATTTGTGACGTGGTAGCAGAGTTCGCAGTGTTGAAGGCATACAGCTTTAGACCAGTTGGTACCTTGCTCTCTGTGCATGGTGCATGTCAAGTCAGAAAGCCTAGAAACCATTAACATTAAAGTCTAGGTGCCTAGAAATCCCTGCTATGAGTTGTTAGTGGATCAGGAGGGGCTTCATCTATCCTTGTGGTGAAATAGCCCAGGAGCGCCTTTAGAGATAGTCAGATCATGAGCTGTGAGCTGCCCTTAATCCTCAGAAGCCTTGCAGAAATCTAGGTGTACCAGTTCTACCCCTTGAGAAAAAATAGAAGCCTAACTAGAGGCAGAGTGGATATTTCTATTTCTGTTTGCACTGTTCCCATAGCAGCTGACATGGGCAAATCATGAAATAGAATTGGTTCTATAAATTACTTCTTTAAATTTTGTCTAAATTTTGCCTTTAGGAAAAAAATAAAATTATTCAAAGACAGCTATCTGTCACTGGTGCTGCCCCAAAGCTTTCCAATCTTTTATGTATTTTTTATGAATGAAATGGTTGCTGTGGGAAGGTCAAAGTTCATGTTAAAAGTATCATGGCATAAATATAATGGTTTTGCAACTGTTTTAATTTTTCTTTTCCTGTGCCAGATATAGAATGCAGTTGACCCCTTTTCAGTAGCTTCTGTTCTTCGGCCTGTGTTTTCCTGGGCAGAAGGCTTTTCTTAGTGATTGTGAAGCAAGAAAATCTTATCTAGGCCCGTGTTGCAAAGGTGGGTGGTTGGTCATTACTTTCTGGGAAATTGAGTGATGGATTTAAGATAAGCCTTGGGGTTCCTGTCACAGTTTCCTGGGCTCTGAGGAAGGGTTGCGCCTCCTTTACTCTCAGTGTTTTGAGTATTTTTCAGATGTTTGTAAGTTCTCTTGCACTCCTCTAATAAAAATGAAAGCTCTCTGTCGAGAAATGGCTTTGGATGGTTCAGAGATCTAGGGGAAAATAAATAAGTACACCTGAGACTTTCAGTTGGTCTTTTATTTATTTGGAATAAAAAGTAGTTTGATAAGCTACCAGAGTTAGTGCTTCTTTAAAAATACTCTCTGAAAACATGGGAACTGTCCCTCAGGAAAGCTATAAAAGCTATTCCCAATACATTGCAATTGCTTTTGATTTTTAGTCCTTTGGAGCAAATGTCTGATGTTACGTCTGATGTTATGTTTTTAGAGCTGTGGAGAAAACAAGGTCTAAAAACTGTTAAGGGGTATTATTTAAGCAATTATGTGTGAGCTAGGTTCTAGGGCAGCTGTCCAGTTCTTTTTCTGTTGTCCTGACTGTAAAGCAGATGATAAGCGATGTCTTGAAAAGTGATTTACTTATTTCATACTGACGCCTGAAGACATTAGCCTTCTGTTTGGCAACCTGGGGATACCTGTCTCCTCCATGACTTATTAATGTTTTTTTAGACAAAGCTCAACCTAGGTGACTCTATGTATTTATCGTTTCACTATTCATGTACCAGCTGCTAAAAGAAAAACCATGACTTGTAATCTTGTCTTGAAATTACTCCTAATTGTTAAGTTCACCTAAACCCTTCCTGTTTAGGGAGGATTGCTGCTAGTAATGTCAGTTTGCAATGTTCTGCCTTAGGTAGGTGTCATATGGGAGTCTGGAAACTGTAATAAATATGATTGTATTAATGTGCTGGCTGCTTTGTCTCTGCTGATCTTGGGGGTGGGGGGTGGAGGAGAAGAGGCCGGAGAGCCTGTTACCAAGTGAAGACACTGACCTAGAAAGTTAAAACATCTCAAGCCTTGTGCAGTCTCCTTGTTGTAACCTTGTGCCTTTTCTTTGCCAAAGCACACACATCTAGATCACTATCCTTGAGGTGGCTTTGTTCTTCGAGTTTGTTTGAAGTTCAGCTTAGAAAAGGAGGTTGGCCCACATTGTGAATTATCTCTTCTAAGCCCCAAGCAATGGTAATTGCCCTGTGAATTTATTCTAACTAATAGCTCACTGGCAGTAATGCACTCTCTTCACAATCTGCTGAGATCACTATTGACTCTGCTCCCCTTTGAGGGTTTTACCACATTTGACTAATTGATCCTCACATGGTTCCAGAATTATCTGAATTTGCCACCAGCTTTCCTCTGTGCATGTACAGGAGGTTGAACTGCCCAAAGATTTGCCACATCGATTACTTGATCTCCTCTGTGTGCCTCCAGAACTGAGTCAGCCGGGCAAGGTGGACAAACAAAAGTCACACTGAGGGAAACCTCAAGTTAACTGTCAAGACGCAGCTCCCTTTCAGAGAACACATTAAGTCCGGCTTGGCTGACACGCAGTTCTAATCACCACAGTGGAGGAGAAGGAGGCAAGACCCACAGGCTCGAGTTCTGGCTCTTGCTTGTTTTGTCTTTCAAAGACTCCTGATTAAATGAGAATGTCCTCATTCATCAAAATAAAGGCAAAAGAGTCAGCTAGCTTGACATTTAAAACGTATAGTGACAGTTAAATATTGGCAGGGGGATGGAAGTCAGTGGAACGAGATGGATCTGTTACTCTTTCCCTATGCTTCCTGGGTAGAAGTGGCAAGGAAAAAAAAGTTCCTCCCCCAGTCACCTTCTCTCCTTGGATGTAAGTGAAGCGTTTTTCGGTCTGCTCAGTGACCACTAGGTGGCAGTGGGCTAAAAAGAACTGCTTACCTAGAGGAGAGCCTGAGTCTCCAGATCTCCAGTCACTGCGGCAGTCCATAGTTAAATGCTCACCAGACTGGACTGAGACAGTCAAGGAAAAACAAGCTATAACCAACCCAAGTGGCAATTTAAATGTTTCTTACCAATATTGGATTTACCTAATTTGAAGCTTAGGAAGCCTGACCAGTGGCAATCAGCCAGTGAATGTGCCTGGGGAAGAGTCGTGAAGAGAGAGATGGCCCAGTGTTCACTGTTTTAGGGAGTCTGTCGCTATTCTCACATCATGAGGATCTTCATTTCTTCTCAGAATACTCCACCCAGCCTCTTCCCACCTGCTGGCTGAGGATTACCCCAGGAAAACTGTCTTGATGCCCCTGTTTCTCAGTAGCTGTCTCACTTTTGGAATCCAGTTGCCTCCTATGTTGATGCCTGCGAGGCCATTCGTGAGAAAGGTTGCAGAGATGAGCCTCCACTCCAAGACGAAGCAAATATGCTCTTAAGTCAGAGGAAAATTTACATAGACACAGAAAGTCCATCGTTTTAGGCTGGGCACCAGGGGCAAAAGAGGTGGGTGGGCAGTGCCAGTAAGACCCCTAGTACTTTATGTCAAGGCCTTCAAAAGACCTCTCTGCCTCAAGAAATAATTCCCAGAAGATATGGTGAAGAGAAATACACTGTGAAATAATGAATAGCTTCTGGTCTTCAAATTAATAACTGAAAAGAAGATTTTAATAAAGAGCTTTATCTCGTGCCTTTTTGGACCTTGGCAATTTGCAACACATTTCACTCAGTTGCGCTACATGAAGGGGCAGAGGACAGATCAGGCAATAAGAAATACTATAATTTTTGAGCATTTCAGCCCTGTGCCAAGCATTTTACATGAATTACCTTGTTCAGATACGACCACCAATGGGAGGAAGATTTTATTCCCATTATTTATGTGAGGGAACCAAAATAGCCAATTGCACCTTAAAAATATAAAATTTCTCAGGCATTAACCATGAAACTTTGAGGGCAAGCTGAGTCATACCCTTAACTAATCAGAAACCAGAGGGCTGAGTTAAAATACGGCTTGGTGGTTTGCTTTGAGTGTCTCTGTCCCTTCTGATTTGCACTGTTCTTTAACTGGAAGTGGACACACACACAGGGCTTCATGGCGTCCAGAGAAGACCATGGCGGTGGACACCCCCCAGGCAGTAGGCCCTGTGGCTCTGGGAAGAGTGGCTGCCAAGTGAGCGTCAGGAGGTATTTCACCCACCAATTAGTTTGGCCCTGAAAGGGGTATCGATCCAGTAGTCTTATTAAAAAGAAGGTGGAGTGACTGGTGGTCTTTCCCGGTTCTTCAGGATGCATTTAGAAATTCTGCCATCCCTTTCTTTCCAACGTTCTCCAACACGGGAAGCATGCTTTCTCTTGGCCTTGACTATAAATTCATCTTGTTAAAACTCTTCTCAGGGCTAAACTATGGATATGCTAAAGCTACAGAAAAAAATAAAGATTATTTGAAGGCCTATAGTCTTTCTTCTGAGTCCTAAAAGGGGACACAGATAGGCAAGCTGTCTGCTTGTCTTGTAAAATTTCCTTACAATTTGATGATGTGTTAATTTTCAGAATGTGGCAATCCTGGGAGAAGCCCACTATCCTAGGCTCTTTCACTAGTTACTTCTGAGCCTCGGTTTCCTGATCTCTACCAAAGGGATAATACCACCTGCCTCGTAGGGTTGGTGATGGAAAGTGCTCGGCCCAGACAGCAAGGATTTAATGTCATTTATGCTGTGATAAGCTTGCGGTGAGATGCCCAGCAGCCTTCTTCCCTATGCTTGCATTCCATGTCCCGAGACCAGGCCTGGCAAACAAATGGACACAGCAGAATGTTGTTGTCATGCTTTTTTTCTAGCACACAGGTGTTTGAAAGATTGTTCCCAGGCTTCCTGAGTTCTCCGCACTTCCTCAGTTGGCTCTCCCTGGGTTAAAACTTCAGACTATCGTCAACTTCTCCACTGCTGGGGGAGATGTGTGCTCCCCCGGAATGACATTAGGCTCCATGGGACATTCATTAGTTGGGGTTACAAGAGGACCACAGGGCACTGGAATGGTAATTTCCTACATGGGACCCCAGTGACCCAGAGTGAGCTAGCTCAGCTGGTCTGAGCATGTGGCTAATGAGGGAAGGGTCGTGGTTTCACTCCTGTGTGGGCCAATTAGTGTCACGTGGAAAAGTACGCTTCTGGGGCATCAGACAGCAGCCTTACATGTGTGTGCCACTGGTCACCAGGATGGTTCAGTGTGGCCATCATCACTATCAGAAACCCAATCCAAAGCCTCCATCTTCTTTCTTATTATTACATAGCCCATTGTTTCCAAAACTTGGATCATTTGCAGAGCACCCTCATGATTTTTGCATTTTCCTAAGCAGACCACTGCATTTTTATTTATTCAATATTTTTCTCTCAATTGACTCACTTTTTAGCTTACACTTAAAAGGAAGCTGTGCATCACTACTGTCAATGGAAAATTGGGAAATTTACCCTAAATTGAAAGTACACATTAAAATAAATATACAACTATTGAAATTAAAATGTTTACCGTCATACTGAGCCACAAGTGATCAATGTACTGTGTGTTAATAAATGTTGCATATGTATAAGCTGCGTGTGTTACATAATACACTGCTCTGTAATAAAATGATCACATCAGCAAAAACAATATTATAAAGTAATTGCTTTAGTGGGAAGAGTTGGGATCAGTGACTGGAGAGTTTCATACTTGAAGTAATGAAATTGTTCTTGTAGGAATTTCAACAGCAAAGGTCTTTCTAATAGTCATAAATGTGTAGCTATAAAACCTAAACTCAGAACAAACCCAGGGTTTAATTTACATCTAGCTTTTGCTCAAAAGTCGTGGCTTTTGTTCGCACTCTCCGCTGGCGCTGTCATTATCACTGTGCTTCTTACACATCTGTGTTGTTACCGCCCATTTTATGAGAAACAAAGCACAAACATGCAAAGCAGATGTGTTGGCTATACAACATCTTTGTTCCCTCCAGTTGTGAGCCAGTTCATGCTAATCTCCCCGGTTGGCCAGTTCCTCATGAAGATCAAGATATTACCAATAGTGTGTTGGTAATAAAAATGTATGCCCCAATTAATTGAACATGTTACGGCCAATCTAGTTATAAAAATGTGCACTGGAGGACAAATACACATAAAAAGACACACACACACTCTTGGGCCTCTTCAGAGTTGAGAGAGAGCCCGACCACTTCCATTATTTGAGGTTTCAATACATTAAAAAATGAAATGTCAAAGCAGAGTTGTAAAAGTTATGGTATATTTGAAAAATTCAAGTTGAACAATGGACAGCCTTTAATCCTCTCTGTACCTGCGGGTGGGTGTGTAGCCTCATTAAGAGGTAGAGCCACAAGTCTGTATGTGAGATTTTTGTGAGTGTGAGGTCCAAAGGGCCCTCCCTGCCCACCACCAGGTCCAGAGATGAGTCCCGCCAGGAACAATGGCTTATATACGGATCTGGGTTCAAATATTCCATAAGGCAGAGCATAGCATTTTAGCAATATAGAAACACAAAGTGGTCTGGGGTATAGAAGGGCAGGGCAGTAAAGAGCTTCACTGTCCTTCTTGTGTCCCCCTTACCTTGTGGATTCTTGCTGCAACCACTCCTGTCATTTCAGTGCTGCTTGGGTTATCCCGCTTATTGCTTTCTCATCGTCCTCGGAAGGCCATTAATTGGTAGCAAGAGGGCCAGACCATTTTATAAGTGCCAGAAGACGTACTTAGACCAGAAAATCAAAATATTAAGAAGCAGGAACGCAATTATAGCTTTCTTTCATTGCACGTGGACCTGATGATTAACCGCAAGAACTACATTGAAGGACTGTGCGTGCGCACACAGTAAAGAGCAGGAAAGGACTCCATGCTGTTAACATCTACAAAGTTCTCATTGCACAATACTTGCTAGAGCAGTAAGATTGTGTAATTGGGAAGTGTTGTGTATGTATTTACATAAAATAGTGTAAAAATAGCATTTACTTAAGAATAATCTATTAGGATTCTGTTTCTACGGCCTTGTTCTAAGACTGATGCATACTTGTGATCTTTGCCCCTGAGGGCAGAAGGCGATTAGTTCAATTGGTATTCTGTGTGAGGAATCTGAGGCCCGAGTACAGCCTCTTCCCTACTCTTGCCAGGTCCAATTATGGCTCACTGAGTCCTCTCATCTCCTCCCTCCTCCCCATCCCCAGAGTTCATCTGAGCACATCTGTTTCTCCATGAACAATATTTTGGCAGAAGCCAAATATTGTGCTGGGAGTCATCTGTCCTGACTGGCTTATAGTTAACTTTATTTAAATACATAAATTATATATATTCATATATATATAGTCACATTTATATACCTTTGATATATTAATATGTACATGTCATTTTAATAGAGAGACCTACATTATGACATTAAACTAAGAGTGATATAGAGATTCTGACTCCAGAATGGCTGGGAGAAACTGTTTTAAACTCTCATGTGCCAGAGGAAGAGCCTGGAAGGATTCTGAATGTTTCCTTCCAGCTCTGCCTTCCACTTCAGTCCTTCCCAGATATAACCCTCAGGGAGCATATCTCGAATCTAGGCTCTCTTGCACTGAGTGGGTATTCAAAATTTAATACTAACTCTTCATTTTGAAGAATATTAGCAAGTACCTAGTAGACATATTTCAAGTCACAGAGATCTTACCAGAAAGTAACATACCTGGGGACTCACGCTGCAAAGAACAGCCCAAATGGTAAACCATGGTATTTTGAGTTATATAATTGATGCCTCAGTTCTTGGGGCAGCTGGAGCCTCTGAGCCAGTCATCTCCAGCCATAAGCATCAACGGCTTCATCAGTGTCCCTTGGCGGTGGCTGAATGGAACAAGGTGTGAAGGTGTGGCCCATGGTTATGTGAGCATCGAACCTGACGAGCCTGATGACATCCAGACTGTTATGCTCCATGTTGAGGAGCTGAGTGCAGCAGCTGAGAAGTTGCTTCCCATCTCAAGATCCAGTGGCAGCGAATGCCCCTGCCCATCAAGGGCAAAGGCACAGGGTAGCTACTGACGGAGTTTGTGTTCCAAGTGCCCCAGATGCCAGCACCAGCTACACAATTTGCAGGGCCCAGTGAAAAATGAAAATGTGGGGCCACTTATTTCAAGATGGAGACAACAAAGCATTAAACCAAGAACGGGGTTCTAAGGGTGGTGCCCTGTGCGACTGCATAGGTTGCACACCCATGAAGCTGGCCCTCAGGGAGCACAGCACCAGGACAAAGTGAAGCCAGTTGGAAGTTCAGCAGGGAGAGGGGCAGGGGGGCCCTTGGCAGGCACAGCACTGAATCCGTTTGTGACTGACGTGCCCTTTCAGTGGTGTCCAAGCTGGCTGTGCTTAGTAACTACTCTAACTATGCATGAGTGGTCTACAAACTAAAGCATTATCATTATTTTGAAATACCTTGTTAGAGAAAGTTCCCAAAGATTTGAAATCCATTCACACAATCTCAAGGAATTTCAATGCTGCAATTGTCAATGAAAGAAAAGGAAGAACTGTTAGATTCTTTAAATGTGACTCAAATGTTGTAAAATTTGGACTGGTTTCAAAAAATGTTCTACTTTTTTAATATCACTTGTGTGAATAAAGTTTATCGTTAGTGATAACCATCAAGAATTTGAAGGGACTGTGATTTAAAAATCTTGACTGGATTAAAAAGTCTTCATCAGGAATTGCTATTTCAAGCATAAAATCTGATATGAAAAAGCCATATTCATAAAAAGCAAATGCAAATTTCTCATTAAAAATTAAAGAGATTTTTTATTTTGGAAATTGTATACAAATTCAGTACTAATATCTTCCCTAAATTTTGAATTTTATTTTCTTATAATTATATAATATAAACAAAGAGTAATGAAGAGTTTTGCCTAGTCCAACACAGATGCCCCCAGTCTCCTCCAGTTTACCTCAGTGGAACCCTTAAAATATTATCATTTTCTATGTGTGCTATGAAGTGGAAAATGTTGGGAGCAGCAATCTAGCCAGTAGCTTTCTCAAGGAATTTGAAGCAACTCATCTGCTTTCACCCACTGGGGTGGCAGAGGCTCTCAGGATCTGACTTGGGAAGTCAAGGCATGACTGAAACAGGGTTCAACCACGGTGACAATGAATAGTACTTCATGGAGCTGTTGAAATGATCACATGAGATACTGCCTGTCAAGTGCTCAGAACGATGCCTGGAACATAGGAAATAGTCAATGAATGGCAGTTACTATTACCTGGTACCTCAGATAACTAGTAAGTTGACAAATTCTATAGATTCTATGTCCACAATGCCTCAACTCTGTTCTTGACTTTACTTTCTATTCCTCCTGCTCCACCCCACCATAATTTAGCATTTTTTCACAGCTCATCTGACAGTTATATTAGCCTCTTGTCTTTCAGCTTCCAGTATCTCCATTTTTGAGCCATTTGGTTCAATTAAGACTCTTCAGGCAGCAAGTAACAGAATATCAAACAAATTTATTCATACATTAAAACATGCAAAGTTTCCAGAGTTGGTTCAGCAACTCAACAATATCAGGGCTCAGGTTTAGGGAGTGTGTGTGTGTGTGTGTATGTGTGTGTGCATTGTTTTGTTTGTTTGTTTTGCCCTCCCCCTCATGGTCTCAATACAGCTGCTATAGCTCCAAGTATCACCCTCACTCATGCTGACATCCAAATGCATGAAGGAAAGGCATTTTCTCCTTGTGTGTCTCCTTTTATCAGACTGGAAAATTCTTCCAGAAAGCCTCTTAGAGTTCTTCAGAACACATCTACCTTAAACAAATCATAGGCAAAGGACAATGGAATTACAATAATTGGTTTAGACGTCTCATCATTTATCCCTGGGCCTAGTCCTGTACCCAAACAGAATTGGGATTCAAAGCCAGGAAAGAGTGACGACTGTTGAGTAAACAACCAACAATTTCAGCCAGACCTTCTTACATACCACTGGCAGATTCATCAAGCATTTCCTGCTTGAACAAAGAGTTCACAGTCTGCTGAGTCCCTTCACCTGGAATTAAGTGTTTGGTCCCTAATCTAGAAGACAAGGTTAGATTTCACCGCAAGGTCCTCTTGGAGCATCCTATACTTTTCCTTCATATTTCCTTATCACCTTTTGTAATTATACATGAATTTGGGGAAGTGCATGGCTAGTGCCTCAGCCCAACCAACTCCGGAATGTACTCCATTAGGACTCCTACTCCATTAGGACCGTATCTCTTTTGCTCACCATTATACTTGACACCTAACACAGTTCTTGGACACAGTAGATATTCATAAATATTTGTTGAGTGAATGAATGTCTATACCTGTCAAAGGGAGCCAGCAGCAATTTCAACAGTTAGATATTTAATCTGGCAAAAGCAGGTTTCTATGTAGCTATCAAAAGAGGTTGAAAGAATTTGGTACCTCAACATCACCAACATTTTGTTAAAGGACTAATTGCCAAGCCCCATGTGCATGTGGGACCATTAGTAATTCTGTAGCTATGCAAATTAAAACAGTGATGTATGATTTATAGCTTTAATAACATTCTGAAGGCTCTTAAATTTTAATCACTTGCAACATCCTTTTTAATATTCAATTACTTTATTAACTAATTAGGTCACTTGCTGAAAAAGCACATGAGGCTGGTGCTATTTTAATATCAGCTGAGTCTCACAAAATACCTTTGAAATGGTGCAAATGGTTTATTTATTTTAAACAGATCATTAAGATGCTATAATTAATAAACCAATTACGGAAAAAAGGCCCGATAGTGATGGATGCACAAGTACAATAGCAGTGTCCGATGGATTAGTCATTTTTATACACATACATCAAGGGGCAAAACTTAAATGAAAACCCACTGTAAAAAGTGCTTTCCTAAATAATTAATTTGTGCAATGACCAATAACCCTATCACGGCAAACCTAACTTGAGGCTTGTTCATTACGCAAACCTGTAATGTGTACTTTCGTTTCATCTAATGACATTCAGGATGGAAAATCCACGGCACGCTAAACTTGCTGTTCCTTGATTACTTACAAGGGGCTTAATTTGCAGACCGAGGCAGGCACTTCACGACTTATCAGTGCGTTGGAGTGAGCCGAGCCTCCCAGAGGAGAATCAGAAGGAGACACATACAGGGTCAGCAGCATCCCTGCTTATTGATTTCTCAGCACCGTGTTAAGGTCTTCAAAGCAAACAATGTGAACAAAGAAAGCTGAGGCCAGGCCTGTGGGGGTTTTTCACCCAATATTCTCAAGAGGAGACTGTGGCTGGTAGCACGAAGCCTGCATTGCTAATACAGAGAGATGTTGGAACTACGGCTGAGGGTGCGTAGGGGCAGTTCTCAGGCTCGGGGCAGAATTTTATTTCTAGGATCAGGGTGAGGAGAGAGGAACCGAATCATTTTGCTGGGCTAAGAACATTGTCAAATCCTAAAGGCCGGGTAATTTTTCTGGCTAACAACAACATAATAAAAACATAATAATCACCACTTACAATTTACTATCTACTTACTAGACACTGTGTTGACTGCCTGCATTATCTTCTTGGGTATTTCAGGGTATTCAGTCAACATTTATTTACTGAGCACCCTCGGGACCAGGCACTGTTCTAGGCACTGGAGGTACAGGGATGAACGGGACAGATAAGCTCCCTGCTCTCATGGTGTTTACAGTCTATCGGGGAAGAGACACACAAATTATACATCACAAGGAAACAAAATATACACAACAGCTTCAGGCAATGGAAGGTGCCATGAAAAAAATCAAATCTGAGAATGGGAGAATGGGATGGAAGGCGACTGGGGCAGCTTTTCGTGACTGAATGTCAGGGAAGGCCTCTCACAAGAAAGTAACATGGGCGAATGGTCAGGAGGGTCCTGAACAACTTAGAGTTTGTTCTTCCCCCAGTGTCACCAGTTGTTTTCTGCTTTGTGTCCTTGTCAAGTTCATGGAGGTGAATGGGGAAGGCAGAAAGGGACAGAGGTGGGGAGGAGGTGTGGGAGCAAGAGCAGCAGGTAAGAGAGGCTGAAGGAGAATGGGAGATGGCATTACGATGTCTCCATCATTATTGTTATCATTCTTTTGCAAGTGCCGGCACTTTTCTGCAATCAGACTCCAAGAGGAACGTGCGTGCATTGTGTTGTGTGTGTGCTGGTAGGTGAAAAACTGCAGAGAGAGCTGTTTCTCATCCCTTACTTCCTCCTGCTGCTGGCGTGCTCTGCAAGTGGTTCCAGCTATGTTTTGTGTACAGTATTTCCCTCTGTTTTAGCACCTTTATGATGTGCTGATGAAACTTTAAAATATTCATACATTTCCACATTGTCCCATGGATGCTAAGTTCTTTGGGAAAAGTGATCTAGCCCATAAATCTGAGGCGGTGCTGCTCAAACACATGGGGAAATTATTATTCTGCCTTGTTCTCTGAGGGAAAACATCAGAAAGGACCCCCCGTAATCTCTGTCAACTGTGAACTAAACAGCATTCTAATCAAGTGGGCCTCTCCCTTCCTGGGCCCCTCATCTAGTGGCCACTGAACATTTTTTTTACACCCATGGGGACCAATATATACCCAACTCCCAGCACAAGCTGAATTATCTCTGAGAAATGTGATAAGAACATTCTTTTAAAATGAGACAAGTAAAGGTTAAATATAAGTAGACCCCTCTACTAATGATTAACTACTTTGGTGGATGAAGTTCCGTCAGAGTCAAAAGAACAAAAAGTTGCTTTTTCTCTCTTCGTTTACCCAAAATGGATCCTAATCATGAAAGGAAGTGAAAGGAGTGACTAGTATACTGTAGTATGAAGGAAGACGAGTGTTCTGAGTTCTGCAGTGAACTTAGATGAGAAAAAGCTAGCTCTGTGCATCTTCATGTCCTCGAAGGAGACTAGAGGCCTTTTCAAAGTCTTCACAGAAGTCTCTAGTTCTCATTCTCATGGCTTTCTCTACCACATGGTTCAAAGTAAATTTTACTCAATTTTTGTTCCATTAAATCACTAGCTTTGTAACACTGTTATAATCTGTAAATTGTCATTGCAAATGTCTATTCCTGCCACATTGAGAATGAAATAGATTTTTTTCTAAGGAAATGAATTACTGTAAACTACTTTTATAGAAAAATTAATTCTGAGTTATAAATGAATACTAAGAAAATTTGGGAACTCAGTCCATTTGTGCCCTGGATCTTTTTTCCTTTTTTAAATTTGGAACTGGAGCAAGATGGTTGGGTTCTGAGCTCTCCAAAGGGCTGTAAAAAACAGCCCATGATCCTTCACATGTGAGGGAGACCTCTTGACACACATCTTTCACTCAAGAGTGGATTCTTCTGGGTCCTCTGTCCTTTCTGACTTCACCCTCCCTCAGGGATAGATGGGGTTAGAGAGAGCAAGTGTGCCCAGAGCAAACAGTCCACAAACACGCCGATAGTGCACATCCTGAGTCTTATCAATGCTTTTCTCACACCTGGTAGTAACCAAACTTTTTTGGTTGAACATCCTACCCGTAAAATGGTATTTAGTGTCCCACTCCCAAATGTGTATATTTATAACATAGATATCTGTTCTACTGTCAGTCTGTATATTCATCGTTAGTAAAATTGACTTTTCTATATTTTTGATAAAAGAAATACAAATAGATATTCCATCTTTATCGTGCCACAGCTGGTCCCCTGTTATTCTCCCAGAGCCTGTGATCACCACTCTGAACAATGGAAGGAGCCTGAGGTAAACGTGGTTTCCTGTAGAAACATGCCCCACGTTGATGGGGAACAGGTCTACTGCTAGGAGCACCTTAAGAGCATTCTGGGCATTTTTTGCATAAAAATCTGGATGGAAAATGCATTAAACAGAACATTCTGGCCTTTGACCTTCCCTGTAACTTCTCTTGGGATCACTGGTCAAAGCTTTCAGAGATATGCAGTCATTTCTTTACGCCTGTGTTTCCCCAGGTTCTGCTCCTCTCATATTACCATCACGATTTTTGCCTGGTCAGAGTACCATAGGATTGTTATTTTAGGAATTCTTTTTGTTAAATTTTCTCACTTTCACTTAAATCAGTATATTCAAAAAGATCCTTTATAGCACTACCATAAATGGAATGCCAACCTCACTTGCTGTAAATAGAAAGAAAAAAAATCATGTGTAATTATTAAATTTAAAAAACATAATTAGATATTACCTCACACCTGAGAGTGACTGTCATCAAAAAGTCAAGAGATAACAAGTGCTGGTAAGGTTGTGGAGAAAAAGGAACCCTTGTGCACTGTTGGTGAGAGTGTAAATTGGTGCAGCCACTGTGCAAAACAGTATGGAGGTTCCTCAAAAAGTTTAAAGTAGAACTACCATATGATCCAGAAATCCCACCTCTGGTATATATCCAAAGGAAATGAAAATAAGATATTGAAGAGATATCTGCACTCCCATGTTCATCACAGCATTATTCACAGTAGCCAATATACGGAAACAACCTAAGTGTCCATCAGTGGATGAATGGATAAAGAAGATGTAGTATATATATACAATGGAATATTATTTAGCCATGAGAAAGAAGGAAATCCTGCCATATGTGACAACCTTGAGGGCATTATGCTAAGTGAAATAAGTCAGAGAGAGAAAGACAAATACTGCTTGGTATCTTATATGTGGAATCTTAAAAAAAAAAGAAGTCCAACTCATAGAAGCAGAGAGTAGAAAAGTGGTTGCCAGAGGCTGGGGGTGGGGGAAAGCGGGAGAGGTTGGTAAAAGAGTACAAACTTCCAGCTATTAGATGAATAAGATCTGAGGAGCTCATGTAAAACACAGTGACTATAGTTGACAACACTGTACTGTATAATTGAAAGTTTCTAAGAGAATAGAACTGAAACGGTCTCATCAAAAAAAGAAAAAAAAAGATAAAGATGTGAGGTGTTGAATGTGCTCATGAACTAGATGGGGGAAATACTTTCATAATATAGATGCATATCAAATCACCACAATGTACACTTTCAATATCTTACAATTTTGTCAATTGCACCTCAACAAAGATGAAAAAAAAAAGCCTTTAAAGTTGTCCAAAAAGAAAAAATTCTTCCATGTGGTACCAAAAATGACCAAACCAACCCAAAAAAGCAAAAACTCCAAAGCGCCACACTTTGGGAAACATTGCCTTAAAGCTATTTAAAGATTAACACTGTATTGGGCTGGTCCAGTGGTGTAGTGGTTAAGTTCTCACGCTCTGCTTCAGTGGCCTGGAGTTCGCAGGTTCAGATCCCAGGAGAGGACCTACATACTGCTTATCAATCCATGCTGTGGCGGCATCCCATGTACAAAATAGAGGAAGATGGGCACAGATGTTAGCTCAGGGCCAGTCTTCCTCAGGAAAAAGAGGAGGATTGGCAGTGGAGGTTAGCTTAGGGCTAATCCTCCTCACCAAAAACACAACAAAAAATTAACATTGCATTTACTAGATCTTCCTTCAGTGGGTTTTGCTGGCTGTCTTGACCCCTGTAATCAAGCAACAGATTATATCCTCAGCTCCATCACAAGCTTTCCTTTTCCATTTGGAGGCCATAAAATTTGCAGGGCACAGCACTCTCTGCTGGGGTTCCCAGGCTCTGGCCTAATCTCCCTCACAAAAAAAAAAAAAAAAAAAAAACCAACCCCAAATGATCTCATTGTTTGTTAGTGATGCTAAATATTTGAGAATTTAATTGTATATTCTCTGGAAATATTTAGTCCCAGTTTTTCTCCTAGCTCTATAAACAAAGTTATAGGACCACAGTTTCTCCTCCTGGAAAAGGAAGCTAACACACTATTTAGCCTAGTGTAACTGAAGCATGGTGGGAAAAAGAGAGTCCTTTTTTTTTTTTTGGGAGAGAGAAGAAACAATCTGTATAACACCCAGACAGATGTGGATTCTGGCAGCCCAGTCATCACCTTCACTCAGCAGAAATGTCCTGAGCACGGTGGTAGGCCAAGTCCACGCGGCCTCTATGCTCCACAAGTTTACTGTCATGGAGGAAAGACAGGTGGATCAGCCACAATTCAAGGCAGCGTGTGGTAAGCACCATCTGAGCGCAGCTAGAGGAGCCACACTCCACAACATCAGCAGGTTGGTTAACAGCACGGCCTTTGGAGTTTGATGGACCTGGTGCAACTACTGGTACTGCCAGGGCTATGAGCCATTTTCTTCAACCCTGCTGAGCCCCAATGTGCTCCTAATCTGTAAGATCAGGCCTGCGCTGAGGACCCCCATGTTGTTTCAGCAGCAGTTGAAATAGTATAGACTCTTCTGTGACCCTTCTTCTTCATGCGTGTTTGGCCTGGAGGACATGATGGGAGACCTGAGTCTGCTGTTTCCTCGAGTAGGTTGTTTCCACCTGCCTTTCATAATGTGAACTTTGTGTGTCCTCGTGTTTGAAGACTCAGTGCCATACAATTATACTCCCCTTCAATATATTTTATTACATGCTGTACATAACTCTACATGTTTATACATATATAGTTTTGTAGGTTTATGTACACAAAACCATGTGTAACTTAAGGAATTTTCAAGGGCAATTCTGACCCTACCCAATATCTGCCATATTCATGCTTCTACAATCAAACTCCCACAGAAGCTGTAACTTCGCCGTAACACCAGCTCACAGGTCATCGCGAGAATTCAAAGGGAGAATGTATGTAAACTCCTTAGCATAGTGCCTGGCACAGCGCTGATAATAAAGGTTAATATAACTGTAATAATAATGTTATTATTCTTGTTTTCCACCCAGAGAGGATACTATCAGCTACAAGTGCCTACTCTATGGTTATTATTAATATAATTATCCAAGGAAAGAGACAGAGAGAGATCACTTCCTCTGGGGTGACTCAGTCTTCACAAAGAAGAATGGGTATTTCAACCGGCAGTCCCTGAATCCAGGTGAAGGCCTCCAGGGTCCTGGTGCCAGGATTGGCCTAGAGCAGTGTTAGGGGAGGAGAAACAGGTGCTGAGGGGCCAGGAGTGGGAAGCAGTTTCCTTTGGTTGGCACATGTGAGAGGAACTACGGGATAAAATCTGGAAAGGTAGCCCATGGTTAGATGGCCTTGAATACCTGGACTTGATTCAGATGGGAATGGGGAGCCACTGATAGTTTATGAGCCGGGGAGAGATGCACAAGACATTTGAAGTGAAAGAGAAGCTAGAAACATGGAAACCAGTCAGGAAGCTGTTCCAAGATTTTTGTGAGAAGGCATTCTGAGCTCAAACGAAAGTGGTGGCAGAGGGACTAGAAAAGACATTAGTTGACTCAGAGCAATGATAATCCTGCATATTTTCTGAGCAGATCTTGCATATTTTATTGTTCTTTTTTGCTATAAAGAATTATGTATTCCCATCTTTTCAAAAGTTTTGATGTGTTTCTTACCATTCAACAACGAACTTTTAAAAAAATACTTTCTGGTATTTTTGGAATGGAATAATTCCATAAAATATGGAATTATGAAGCTGCAACTAACAAGAATTTAAATAATGACTTAACATTACTGAAGAATTTCTGAATCCTGAGAATGCAACCGTTTTGGGAAGCCCACAGAAAAATCCCCAATGTGGGGCCCACACTTGTCATATAATTATAAAAATATAACATATAACCTTGACAGACAAAAATGCTATCATCTCAGATTGCACTCCCAACTGAAACCAGCTGAACCAATCATCTGCCACAAGGAGTTTTGGAACATGGTGAGGTAAAGGGAAAAAAAAACCCAATTGAATAATAAAAGGAAGTTGTCTTGCAAATATGTTACGAGGGGTGAATGAATATTATTATTTACATCTCCTGAGTTTAAGCCATTTATTTGCTAGTGTCCAAGATATGCAGGTGTACATACAAGATGCATCACAATTTTTTTTCTTAAAAAATTAAAATTTAGGGACCGGCTCCACGGCCAAGTGGTTAAAATTCCACATGCTCTGCTTCGGTGGCCCAGTTTCACAGGTTTGGAGGCTGGGCGTGGACCTACACCACTCACCAGCCATGCTGTGGTGGTGTCCCACATACAAAAAGGTAGAGGAAAATTGGCAGAGATGTTAGCTCAGGGCTAATCTTCCTCAAGCCAAAAAAAAAAAAAAGGAGAGGGTTGGCAATGGACGTGAGCTCAGGGCCCATCTTCCTCAGCAAAAACAAAACAAAATAAAAATGAAAATCTGTTTTTTCATCATACTTGTGTTGAAAATGACACAAATAGGATTGTATCTGCCTGATAGTGTCTGCCTGAGTGTGACATTGGAATTCCTTCAAATAAATGTCTCCCCTCCTGTTCAGGGTTAGAGAATATTGCATATCCAAATATATGATTTCCTACTGGATTGTGGTGTAGAATATTGTCATATTTACATGAACAATGCAACCTGTCCTTTCCTACGAAACCACTTCCCTCTGTCACCAAGCTAATCCATCATTTGAAGTTTTTGGTGTTTTGTCTTTCCATCTGTAATGTGAGCATGTTAGATGAGGTGGTAGTTGTGGTGGTAATTTTTATATAGTTTTAGGGGGAAATGGATCTTACATTCCTGCAAATAAGGTAATAATCTCTGTATAGGAATTCAAGGTGATGTTTTATTTAACAAAGGAGTCACACAACTAAGAGATTCCAGGCTTTTCCATATGTGTTTGATGCTATGGGTTCTTTCAAAGACAACCATAATTTTCAGCTTGTGATGGAACACCACATTTATAATAAGTCACTTTCCTGTTGTGGAGAGTGGGTGGGCCTTAATTCTGATTTTTTTAACTTATTCCCATAGTGTGCATTTTCATTTATTTTCCATCCATGAAATGAGAAAAAAAATCAAAATAAAAAGAATAAAGTCTAGGTTTATTGGGCATTCTCCTTGAGAAGGCCAAGGGGAAAAAATGGAATCTGATCAAGGGGCCTGTGTCAAGGGAAGAACAGAAACCCAAAACCAGCTGAATGACACTTCCTCAAAATCTAAACCACATGATCCAGCAATTCCACTTCTGGATAGGTACTCAGAAGAATTGAAAGCAGGGACTCACACAGATATTTGTGCAGCATTATTCACAATAACCCATAGGTGGAAACAACGTAAATGTCCAACAGATAAATGGATAAACAAAATGTGATATGTACATACAATGGAATATTATTCAGCCTTAAAAGGAATAAAAGGAATGAAATTCTGACAAATTCGACAACATGGATAAACCTTGAGACTGAAACTGAAATAAGCCAGAAACAAAAGGACAAATACTGTAAGATTCCACTTATATAAGGTATCTAGAGAAATCAAATTCATAGATAGAAAGTAGAATGGTAGTTGCCAGGAGCTGCGGGGAGAGGGGAATGGGGAGTTATTGTTTAGTTGGTACAGAGTTTTAGTTTGGGAAGATGAAAAATTTCTAGAGATGGATGCTGGTGATGGTTGCACAACAATGTGAATGTACCTAATACCACTGAACTGTACACTTAAAAATGGTTAAAATGGTAAATTTTGTTATTTTACCACATTTATAAACATAAATTTACCACATTCTACACATAAAATATCATATGTGTATTTTATCACAGTTTAACAAGATAAGCCAAATGAAATCAAGAAGGTAGTTGAATTTGTAAGAATTGAATTTCCAGTCTTCCTCCTTGCCCTTAATATTCCCCCAAAACATACATGCGAGCACTTTGATGGGAATAGACTGATGGGCATGTGTTTGGTGGTGAAAGTGCAAGCGTTTTTAGGTCTAATCTCCCCTCACCTATAATCTCAAACAAAGCTTGTATGAATATGTCCCTCACGAAATCTCAACCAATAAACTGGGGAAGTGTGGTCCTAATTGCACAACTGTTAGGTGGGTGTACCACTTACTGAGGGTCTCATTTAGACCAGTGATCAGCGCCTGAATCACTGCCTGCATGGGGAGTGACGGGTGCCCTGAGGACGACCCAACAGTTTCCACGTTACCTGCAGACACATAGATGTTTCAGTCTAAATATTTTTCAATTCACTGGAAGTCCATCTTGCACCACTTTGCTCCTGATATCTCCTGTCTTTCTCATCTGGAGATGACTCTTTTGTTTAAAGGGTCTTGGTAAACATTTGGTTTAGTGGAACAAAATGGAGGACATTAGTGAAACACAGACATGGTAAACCTCAAATCAGGCGATCAGGAGAAAGAAGTTGAACATCAGAAACGTGGCCACCAGTTTGGAAAGCGTCTTAGCACAAGTGCAGAGTTACAAAGACATGAGTAGCTAACAGTGGATTGTTAACCTCCCAAACTCAATTCAATGTGACAGTGACACTTCACAGCACATTGCATCCAATCTCATTTGAAGCTGACAAAGATTGTTTCTGCTCTACATCTATTGGTTTATTAATGGTCTACAGCCTCTTAAGCAGATGCATATTCATTAGGTAGCCAGCTGTTAGGAGGTTCCCAGATGTCGAATGTAAGTCTGTCTTGGAACATATTTTTCTTTTCCTTATCATGAACCAAAGTAATTGAGGCCTTATTAAAGAACCAGCTAATTACTAAAGTGGTACCTTATGGCACTCTTTTTATCATTCACATCTGAGAACTCTTGGGACATCTAAAAAATTTGGTGAAGAGACAGTATTTAAGAGCCAACCTTTATTATATATTTATATGCAGAGAGAGATACTGTATGTGTGGAGACGTACGTACATACACGTCCATGTTGGAGGAATTAAAAGTACGTGAAAAGTTCTTAACTGAAAAATTTTCAGCTACAATATCCTTTCCTTGGTTCATTATAAGGTTCATTATAAAGATTTAAGTCCAAAAGGACAACACTGATAAACCTAGTAAATTAATTAAAATTATAGGTACTTTAATATTTCTTTTATCTAATCTTAGTACTTTCCTGTAAAAAATGACTTTAAAAATGATTCTTTGTGTAACTTATGCCTCAAACTTCATTTTACATTTTCCATTAAAGTTAGCATTTTTTCACTATCAAAAGATAGTTCAACTATTGGCAATCAAACTAGGGTTTTCAAATTGCCAGGTACCCCTAAATGCCTTTTTAAAACCCTATTCTAAAGATGTCAATTCAAATATTCCTTTAAGAATGCCTTGAATCTAGAAATTCCATTTCTGCTTTTATCTGGTGGCTGTGCATCTCAATTCTGTTTCTCAAATGCAAGAATCACAGGAGCAAATGAAAAATTGCCAAGAGCACATAGCCTTTAAAAAACACTAGGGGCAGCCCGGTGGCGCAGCGGTTCAGTCTGCGCTTGGCAGCCCGGGGTTCGCGAGTTCGGATCCCGGGCGCCCGCCGACACACTGCCTGTCAGCCATGCCGTGGCGGCGTCCCATATAAAGCGGAGGAAGGTGGGCACGATGTTAGCCCAGGGCCAGTCTTCCTCAGTAAAAAGGGGAGGATTGGCAACAGATGTTAGCTCAGGGCTGGTCTTCCCCACAAAAAAAAAAATAAATAAATAAAAATAAACTTATAAAAAAAATAAATAAAAAACACTGCAGTGCGCTTTTTGAATTGGATTCCTTAAACAAGCCATCCAAGGCCATCCACCTTTACTGTAGCTTCCTCTCAACATATCTTCTGATCCCTTGAGTAGCGTTGGTGTTACACTACTCCAAACCTGCTGGAATTTTCTGCTTTTGAGATTTGGCTAATGTCTTAGGCTAAATTATACCACCATTTCTACAAAACAAACAAAAGGTTTACTCTTCAGAAGAGATCAGGTTTTATTTGCTCTGTGGCTCATCTCCTGCTGGTGACCTTTGGAAAATGCAAATAGATGTCATAAGCATTCAATGCTTACTTTAAAAACGTATTATTTAACATCCATTTATTAGCTGTCTATTTCACGTGGGGCATTACGTGGCATCTGGGACAATGTGGTCAGAGATCAGGGATGTGCAAGAAAAAGCTGACAACTTATCTGAATGGCATGTACAATCTTTAAATTAAAAGGTCTGAAATATCAAGTGAGGAGTAATGGGCGATAGGGGAATGGAACTGGATTTGGATTCCAAAGACTCATCCTAGGCTTCACTAGCTACTTTGATCTCTCGGAGCCTGTTTCCTCATCTAGAACAAGGGGAGAGTGACTGTCTTACCTCCTTAGCTTAGGGCTGTTGTGATGGTCAGGGAGCAAACAAGTGTGAATCCACTCTGTGTAATATGCAAATACACATCATCACTATCTGAAATACTCAATTTGTATTTATAAATGGTCCTTAGATATAAAAATTCATATCCTTCACATATAAATGAACTACTAATGTATTTCAGGTTCAACAGTAAATAGCAAACTATTGCCATACAATTTTCCACTCAAGTTTTTTAAAGTCCAACCCAAGTTTTTCAAAGTGAGCCCTATGACGACCATGGCAATGAAAGCAAATGGAGCCTTCAGAGTATACCATCTCTAGTGGTCATAGTCCCCGCGGAGGAATTTTGAGGAGTGTGAAGTAATTACTTATCTCAGCACCCTAAACACCAACTATTACCATGTCCTTGCCTATCTCCCTGATTCCACTCCTTTCACATTCAGCTCCAGCCACATCCACTAAACCTCTGATGGTTCTTTCTCCACTTAGAGTCTTCACATTTGTAGTTCACATGGCTGGCTCCTCCTCATCATTCCTCGGATGTCTGTGTAAAACTTTCTCAGAGAGGCCTTTCTGAGTTATTCTGTCTAAATTAGGCCTCTCCTTCTATTCTTGTATAACAGCAACTTGATTATCTCCTTCAGAACACTTACACACGCACACATGTCCATATCGTGATCTAATAGGTGGGTTTCTGTCACCATAGCACATAACTCGAGGTAGTGCAGGCAGTAGGCACATAAGTATGAATAAACACAGAAGAAAATTTGGGTAGTAGTCCTCTGGTTTAGTGGCCCATTACCATATTGCAGTCTCATTTGCTAGCTGGGAGGGTTTGGACTTTCTACATTTTTATCATGATTGTTTTGGTATTATTTTCCTTGATTTAATTTTTGATGATTGAGAAGCGAAAATATCATGAAAAAAATCTAGGAATACTGGAACCCAGTCCAGTACCTAATATCTTAGCTGCATTTTCGGAAATGTAGTTTTAATAAAAGTGGTTTATAAATTACCAGACACAAAAGATCACATCTTCAATGCTTCATTCATTAACAAAAGTTGATTCTGTGCCTACTATAAACACGAGTTTCCAAACATAGCTCTTCTGAGATGAAAGAGAATTCTGCTTAGGATTTTCTTCCTCTTTCCGTGGTAATAACTCTGCCAGACAGACTTACTGAAGACTGACCTTGGTGATCAATTAGTGGCAATCGACTGTCTCAGTTTTGGGAATCCTGCACAACAACATTTCGAAGCTGCTTTTGGCTATTCCATTTCTGATATGCCTATTCTGTAACAATCAGAGGGAGGTTATTGCTCCATAGGTTACAGGAATGAAAAGAGCTGATGTATATAAGGTGCCCAGCACAGAGCTTGCTACTCCCATTTCATAAAGTCCTTGCTGGATTCCTCCAACTCTGGGGATCAAATTTATCTAGGATCCAAAAGGAACACTATGAATATAGCCACACCCTTCTGTGACGTGTTTGCCAGAGAACACACTATACAAAGCTGCCAGGCCTCCTCGCAAACAAGTCAGAAGCCTTCAGCTTTGACCCATTTTATTCTCTTCTCAAAGGACAGAAAATGTGGTTCGAAAGGTTTACAATTCACCAAGCACTCAACACCCAGGCTCTCAGTCTAAGCTTTTCTAAAACACTCAAAGTGGGTAAGAAATTTACTTCTTCATAATTACAAAAGCTAGTAAATATGTACTATGTATCAGAAGAAATAATCTTGAAAACTGAGCAAAAGCTATGGAGTCACCAATTTTTAATATTTAGTATCCAGACAGCAAATTCATGTGACAGGTATTTTGCTTGTGACTAAAGTGAAAGGCAAAACTAAATTCTTTGTACCTCAAGCAGATCACCTTACAAACAGAATAAGTCAAGCAAATGAATACATGGTTACTAGGAAATAGTCTTATCTGTTAATTCTCAATAGATAGCAGCAGTTACCCAGGTGTGGTGTGAGGACAGCTCGGGAGCCCCAAGATTCATTCAGGGGAGCTGCAAGCTTCCACCCTTTCCAACCACGTGTCCCTAAGGCCCAACTTTTTAAAATATACTTTCACCAAAACAATATAGCACAGTAGATTGAACGCATGAGCAAGTAAGAGAATCCAGCTGTATTCTATTAAGTCAGGTAATAGAGATTTTCAAAAATACAAGACAATGCCACTCTTCTCACAAATTTTTATTTTGGAAAATAGTTTTTTATGAAATTGTAATTTGACAGGTAATTGGTTTGCTATAACGTCAATTAATTTTTTAAAGTTTCTCAGTTTTTATTTTGAATACAGTAAATAGTGATAGATATGATCCACATAAACAAAGGCTCTTTGGGGTCCTCAATAATTTTTAAGGCAGTAAAGGGGGTTCTGAGACCAAACTGCTCCATAAGCCAACTCGAAGCACTCTTATCTCATTACAAAATGGAAAAGAGTGTGCTTGGAGCGTTTAAAGAACACAGCTGCAAGATGTACAGTTAAGGAAAATCAAATGGAAAAGAAATGTAGGGTTTCATAGCCCAAGGACTCAGTTATTTAAAGTAATGACACTTATTTAAAGAGTAACAAATGATACCCATGTTTACCAATCAGGACTTTCAAATCCATCCAAAATCCCTGGGAAGCTAAGCATCTGAACTGGCTGTGTGCTGATTCCCCCATGCATGATGGGGGGGAGGGTCGGTGTGGGGGGGCGGCGGGGAGTGGGATGGGGGAACCAAGTAAGCGCAGTATAAAGGGGTGCCAGGAGCTACTTACTGTGCTTGAGAGAAACAATGCATTAGCACGGCTGCCATCGTTAAAGAAGGGACACGCAAGAATTAAGGTCATAATGAGTTAAAAATAAACAAAAAAATCTGCTTTCACAGGTGGATTTTTTTTGTTTTTTAGTCTTGATATCTAAACTTGATTGCTTATCTGGGTAGTAGAAGAACAGCAAGATCTTATTCAACAAAATTGCAAGAAGTCAATAGAAAATTGAGATCTCTACTGCTTGTAAAAGCTGAGAACATCCTGACGAGGGTTGTCTGCGGCAAATCCCACACCAAGAGTTCGCTTTCGTAGTTCTCTCCCTCACATCTGCACTAACGTGGTGAGTAGAAGTGAGTCAATACATTCACAAACAGCATCATTTACAATTTCCTTGTCTGTTAAAGAAAGAAAGTGGAATTAAATTCAGGCAGATAGGAAAATCCTCAATTAGAAATCAACTTAGAGTTTCTCAGGCTTTCTTAACTACATACTGCTTTTAGGAATAAAACAGGAATATTAACTTTTCGGTTTGCTGTGTAGACTAAATGACAGGCATGTGAAGTGTTTAGCACAGTGACTAACACACAGGAAGTTCTTGATAGGTAAGCACATTTACATAAATAAAAATAAAAACGGGAAGCAGAAAAACGTTTAAAACACGTGTATGTCTGGGCTGGTGGATCTCACTAATCATTTAATTATCCAACACTTCCAGATGTTAAGTTCATTTTAGAGAAGAATGTATCAGGGCCCAGAGAAGTCAGGTAAATTGATCTACGTGCCACACAGATAGTGAGTGGTTGAAATGGGATTAGATCTGTCTGCTTCCAAGTCCATGCTCTTTCCACAATGCAGTGCTGTCTCCCAGGAGGGGAAACACAAAGCCAATTTATTTCAGAAACCTACCATAAGGTGTGTTTTGTGCTTAGGACAGTTAGCTTTACTTTACTAATGTATTTCATAAATACTTGAGAAGAAAAAAAGTATTAACCCTTCCCTCCAAATGTAACTATAGACCTCATTAGTGACTACCCCCAAACCAACAGCATTACAGATATCATTCGGGCAACTTAAACAAAAAAGGAAACATCCCAAGTACCGTCCAACAACACGGTATAGATTTATGGTTCCTAAAGATCAGATCAGAGAAGTAAAAAAAATTTCAAGAGGAAAAAAATTGAATCTGGAGTGGCAGTGGAGACTCACTCATATGTGAATTGCTAGATCGGTAACTATTTCCTCCTCCCCCACCCAAAATATTAGGCAGAATGAAACACAGATACAAAAGAAAAGCTGTTGCAAAGGGAAAGGGATTTAGGATGGGCAGAAGAAAGCCCAATAGATTATGAGTTTTCTTGCCAACTCTAAATGATTTTGGGGTATTCGGACCTTTCTTTGAAGTATCACTTAGTAACCCTTTCAGAGACAAATCATTAAATTGGATGGACCCCTAATGAGGCAATTCTTAATTTTTTCCTTTCATGGGCTCTGAAACAAAAAATTCTGGGAAGGTGGCAATCTATACGTTGAGGTGCAACTACACCTGAGATGGGGGCTACCTTCTGTCCTCAGAGGTACAACACAGGAAGAAGGCATAAGACAGAAAATGCTTCACAGATGAATCTTAATTTTATTAGAAAAAGAATTTAAACACAAAAGCTTAGAAACAAAATATTTCCTCTAAGAACCATGTATATTTGATAGGTGATGCTATACCTCTCAATTTAAAGAAAAAATTCTCTTAAGATTATGAGTTTCATATTATCAGTGAAGATGTTCTCCACGCTGCCACCAGGGCCTGGCTTGATTGCTCTGAAGTAACGACACTTGAAAGGTCCTATTCTTTGAAACTAATTTAAACACATTGAATTGTTGAAAGATTAAAAACCGCAGTCAGCTAATTACACTCTCTCTCATCTCTTATTCAGCAAATGAATCACTTTTCATTACCACTTAGCTGAAGTACATGAATTTCTGCCTAATTAGAAATGTTGTAGATGGAACATTAGCAAGAATGGAGCAGGTCAGGATATCTTTGCTGCTTCATTTTTAATTCCTAACAGTAGAGTCTGATAGGAAGAATAGAGAAGTCATTAAATAATTTTAAATTATTTATAAAAATTACTTTGCCCAAATTATAATTATTTTTTTCCCCAAACGGTCTCAAATGTCTAACAGAATGAAAGAAAAAGGAGTTCAACATTGACTTTAATGAACATTTTAATGTTATGTATAACAGAACATTATGAATACAATGGAAACAAAGTTTTATCAATTTAATAAAAAAATTTCAACACAAAGTGGGGAGGTAATAATTTGATACCTATATTATTTACTTTAAAAAATACTCCCAGCTTGAAGGTGAAACAATTAATTTTGCATTCCAAACTCTAGAATCATGATTTTCATGTAAGCTTAATGCAGAATTACAACAGGAAAAGAAAAACATTTTAATTAATTTCCTTTATTTGCCATTAAACCAATAAAATCTTTGACTGCTACAGGTCTCCTTTAATAATATATATTTAACTCCTCTCTATTGGAACCATATTGCTAATGCCATATTATATACACTCAAAACCAAAACAAGACAGTACTGTATAAAATCTAAAAGCCAACATTGTTGAGTTCTAAAATTTATATTTAACTTAAGGTTTTAATGGATTTTTACCTTTTCAATTTTTTGAAAAGACACCAAAAAAATAAAAATAAATACTTTTCTCTTTTGACTGTTCCTGACTGTTAAATGGTGGCTACAGGGATAAACACGGAATGAAGCCTTGCCAAGTTAATCACTGCAAAGTAAATAATGACTGCTAAAAACAAACAAAAATACTGGAGGTTTTTTTTTTTTCTTTTAAAGGAAACCATGGAGCAGTCCTGAAAAAAATATTTTTCCTAGTTCTGCACAGGATAATTATAGCAGAAGATATGGAAAAAGTCCCATAGTTATCACCAATTGCTTAAAGATAGATTTTGTTACAATAAAAATTTGGATAGTATAATAGCAGTGTTGCTGGAACATTAGCAAAAGTATATACATTGCAGTTACCTTTGATTTAGCCATAATCACATATGTATGCCTTTTTTGGACAAAAATATATTTTTTTTATAAAAAACAGATCATCCAACTTTAATGATTTCATATATGGACTCAAAGTGGTAGTAAAAGGAACAGACCCAATTATGACAAGGAGATTCAGGGACAGAAAAATCAAGTTCCTCAGGAAAAGAAAAATATAAAATTAGAGGATTCAAACACATTTATTTAGCCCTACTTCAGTCTTCCCACAAATTATGATATTAAAACGGGCTCTTCAATTTATAAAGGCTTTCAATGGTCTCACTACTCCATTTGTGGTCTATTCTCACTGGGAAGAATGATTTTGATTGCCTCATCTGAAGTGCCCACTCCTGGCCATCTGAAATACTAGATATTTCACTTTTATAAAACAGCCTTTTTGGTTCTTTATGTAGGTTTATAGTAATTAATTGATAAAAGAAAGGGGAGTTGATTAGCATTTTCCATCCCAACATCACCTATCTGTACCACTAAAAATCCTTCATTCAATCTGCTTTTTACAATCTCTTATTTGCTAAAGTTGGCAAAATTTGCAAAGGCATCTTGCTTGGGTTGCACAGTTCCAGAAGCCATGGCTAAATTGGGCATGCCCATTCCCATTGTGCCCGTCAGGCCCATCCCAGCAGTTGACATCCCTATGTTCATGTTCATGCCCATCATGCTCTGGTTCATCATCGGAGTATTTCCAAGAGGGGCCATTCCCATGGTGCCAGTCATCACATTGGGCATGCTCATAGGCATGGGTCCTCCCATCAAAGGGTTAGTTTGGGGCCGGACAGGAAGCATGTTTGATGGAGAACTGAGGTTCACGGCTCCAAAACTTTGGGTCATCACATTCATAGGCTGTTGCATATCTACCAGAAGAAAAGAGACAAAAGAACTTTACCACAATGAATTTTTAGACTCATAGAACAGAAAAATAATACAAGCTTCCTGGCCATCAAAATTTATAAGCTCCAATAAAATTCCTTTATAGTGATTTTACAAGAGAAGTCAATTAACTTGCATTGTTTACTCTTGAGAAATATTCAGTGGCTGTTAGCTCTGGATTCACAAAGATGTAGAAACAGTTAAGAGTGGGCAGGGGGAAAACATGAGACACTTTTAACAAAATCTATTGTTGAATCTGACCTAACAAGTTGTCAAGAGCTATTGTGTATCAAAAGCTTTAAAAAAGTTTATATCCTTTGACTCACTCTATTTTTAGAACATTATACTAAGGAAAAAAATCACAAGTACAAAGATTTATACAAAATCATGGAGTTATTTAAATAGCAAAAAGCTGGAAATAATTTTTTTTTTTTTTTGTGAGGAAGACCAGCCCTGAGCTAATATCTGTTGCCAATCCTCCTCTTTTTGCTGAGGAAGACTGGCCCTGGGCTAACATCTGTGCCCATCTTCCTCTACTTTATATGGGACGCCGCCACAGCATGGCTGACAAGCAGTGCACCGCCAGTGCCCGTGATCCAAACTCGCAAACCCTGGGCTGCCAGAGCGCGACCCAAACCACTGTGCCACTGGGCTGGCCTGGAAATAATTTTTAATAACCAACAATAGAGGAATTGTACACTGATGTGATGGATAACAATAAAGATCTAAATATCATTTCTTCTTAAGAATATTCAACACAGGAAAAATGATAATTTAATGTGAAATGAGAACTGCAAGAAACTAAACAATACAGAAAGAATGATCTCAAGTATCAAAAATATAATTAGAAAAGATGGAAAGAAACATGAATTAAGGGTGCTTATCCCTGGATTATGGAGTTCAGGTGATTTTTGTTTCCTTGTCATATCTATTTACCTATATTAAAAAAATTTTCTGTAACAAATATTTTTATTTTAGTGATCAGGCCCTCAAAACTCACCACAATACAACAAATGTTATCATGCCAAGAACACAAGAAATTCAATTTGCCAGGAGGGATATCAAGTGTTATGTAAAAAAAATCTCAAGTGAACACACAGTTGCCCTTCAGTACAGTTTGTGTTACTATTTTTTCTTTCATGGCTTGAAGTAGTCCTGGCATCAGAGCAATAGATTTACAAGTACACAAAGGAATGGGATGTCTTGCAGTAACTTACTCTGTTGTTGAATCATTGTATTGAGCGACGGCTGCTGGGGTTTGGAAGGCTGCATACCAGGTAGTAAGTTGTCTAGGCTGATGTTTACACTGGGGTCAGACCATGTAGAGGGCAGGGTTTTGCTGACTGACTTCTGGACCATATCTGTATTCTGATTATAGAGAGGATTAGGCTTCTGCAGCACTGTGCTAACATTTTGCAAAGGCTGGAAAATAGAAAAATGCTCTAAAAATTAAGCATCTGCTCTATAAAGATTATCAGACAGCAATTTAATCACAATAACTCCAAATATATACTAGACTTTGTAATAAACTCCTGAAACCAAAAAGAACCACAAATATTCTATGCTAAAGTCTTCAATATCCTGAACATTAGCTTCCCAAAAATGTTCCTCTTAAGTCCAAATTATGTTTGGGGTGGGAAAAAACAACATATTTATACTAACAATTATCCTCCTGTCACCCAAAGTCTAGAAGCCGCCATCCCAGAGCAACTACCAACTACAGGTTAATACAGCTTTAAGGAAATGTACAAGTGGAAATTTACTCTTATAAAATGGAATTCAGGATATAATTTCTCATGTTATAAAAGGCTAAACCATCAAAACAGCGAATTATATTTCAATTATCTTGACTGACATTTTCCTGCTCTATGTACACTTCTATTGCCTAAAGTGAGAAACACTTTTGGAACTTGATATATATGGACCAGTTCAGGAGAAATGAGAAATTCAGGAGAAAGAAGCAGAGGTGCCTGGTAGTTACTAAGGGTAACTGTGAAAAGGACAGAAAAAGGGAAAGAAACAGCAATAGGAAGAATAATTAAAATGTACCAATGCAAAGAATCTCAACACAGCTGCAATTTAAGATTGCAAATAAGGAGATGGGCCTTATGCTTAGGAAACACAAAGAATAAACTGGCTTGGCTGTTCAGTGGTGCACAGTTCAATTTCATGGTATCATTGTGGTTTCCAGGTCCATTTTCTTAATGTTAGGTCTAATTTCTGTTATACAGAGCAGTCACCTTGCTGCTTCTTTCTTCTCTTCCTTCATCCTAACACTCCCAAGAGCAGACTCCACATGTTAAAATGAGTAATTAGTATCATAAACAAATATTCTGAATAGCTTGAATCAAAAATACTTAAGTTCCTGGTACAACTCAGACACATATATTCTAACCCTACACTTGTTCTGTTCGAATTCTAAGCTAATATTAGGTAATACAGATTTAACTATAAAAAAGCGAATTAAAAAGCTTCCATTTAGTTATTTTCCTTTATGAAAATGAGAGTTGAAAGAAGAACCTATATAAATTATATAACATAGAACAGGCCCAGAATGGGGAAGAATATTCATCATTTTAGAGAATGATTTTCTATATTAGCAATGACTGTTTGCAACCACTAACTGACACCTTTTTAAGGATATGACCAGAGATTTTACTGAGCAAAAGCTGGCCATGAGTGAAGCAATATCTCTAGTCCTTCTTCTTCAAAACATTTTTCTACAACTATTAAATACCAATTTGTTTATTAATTCAATAAATTTTCAACAAGTGCCTCTGTGCAAGGCACGATGCTTGGCTTTGCATGGACTACACGATGGCTAAGAAGGCCTTGCCCTCTAGAACCCAAATGACTATAGCAGAAGCAAGAATGTAAGGTAAATGCAATGAGCAAAAGCAATCTGTGTATCGCTTGCTTATTTTTCTGTTTTATGGTAATCTACCATTAGATTAGTTAGAGCATCTCAAAGATTATGAATCATAATTTCCAAGGGAGGCAGACAACCTACCTGGGATCTTGACATGGGCAAACCCAGCCCTACTGTATTAGTGCTCATCATAGAGAAATTCATACTCTGGGAAGATGTCATGGTTGCTTGGGACGAGCCCATAAGATCAAATAGGTCTGAAGAATTTGAGGCAGCTGGAGGTGGGCCTAAAGCTGGTTGTGAACCACTGACAAGTTCTACAGCTGACTGTGAGGCACTGCCAAAGAGTTCACCACTGGAAGCAACAGGGCCCGACGGGGCTTGGTTGAAGGCACTCCAGTCACCAAAGTCTCCATTCCCACTTGTTGCTGTTCCTGAGAAAGAAAGAATGATAAAGGTAAGAAACTTCCTGAAATGCACAATCTATGAACCGAAACAAATTAGAGCTGATCTGTGTCCATCCAGATTAACATCTGAAGGTACCATCTCCATCTGGACATTATTCTTTCTCATGAATATTCCACGAGTGTTAACAAGATGGCAAAGGGAAAAACAAAACTCCCACATATGAAGTAAAATCCATCTCTTGCCAGGTCTGAGCTGACACACAGAAATTACAATCAAAACTTCCCTTTAGCCTAAGTTTTCACATCAAATATGCTTCCAGATAAACAAATATGAACTAGCCTGAGACCCCAAAAAGCAAGAAGAAAACTCTAAACTGGTTAAACTTGGTGCGGGGAGATCTAGAATCCTCATGCGAGGAGACACTTAGTAAAATCAGAGAATTCAACTCATTTCGTTCATTCATTATTTGGAAAGGTTCAAAGAGAAGTCAAACTATCATTTATACCATCTCATGTAAATAAAACCCCAAATACATGAGATTAAATTTATATTTAAAAAAAAACAGAAAAGCATGGAGAAAAACATTCAATAAAATTAAGAGTAGGATTAGTAAATTTCTGTAAGAAGTTCTCACTGATTTGGCCATGCTTCCACAGACAACACAAGGGCTATAGATAGCCATGATATAACCTTAGTACATTGCTTGCTTCAAATGGGACTGTTTGATCTATTTATTTAAATTAAAAGTGGGGTATAGTCTTAAGAGGGGAACTCATGCTAATACAAAAAAGAAACAAAACTCTATCACTACATCTCAAAGTATAACTACTACAAATTTAAGATTTAATGGATCCAATAATATAAAAATCGATAACAGCTTAATTAATCGACTGTAATGTTAAGCATGGATTTTGTACCTTACTAGCTACGTAACCGTGGGCAAGCTACTTAACCCTCTCTGTGCTGCACTTTTTTAAAAATCTAAGTTGTGAAGATTAACTAATATATAGTAAGTGCCATTTAAGGTTTGTTATCGTTACTTTGGATTAACTGTGAAAAGAGGGGAGAGCCAAGGCACGGCACTCTCTTTACTTTAGGTACGCCAAATAAAAGCGTAAGTCAAGCTTCTACATAATACTAACTGTTTGGAACACAATAAATATAAAGGCAAGTGATACTCAAAAAAAATTTTTTTAACTAGGCTATATACAACTCTAAACCTTTCTTTAAGAAAGGGACAAATAGATAAATATGAATTAATGGAAGTTGAAAAAGCAAAGGTGAAGAAAGAGCTACATATAAGCTGTCATCTGAAAGCAAATAGTATGTATTTCCAAGTTAATTAACACCATCTCTTTGCACTCCATGTTCACTTACGAGTTGGAAATATACTTTGTCTAGCCTAAAAAGTAACCAACCACTGCAATACTGGTCTCATTACGCCAAATATCAAAAGAACAATAACATTAAGTCTTTAAAATGATATTCTTCTATTACCATATTAAAATGTAAGCACCCTCAAAAGAGAAAATAATTCACTTAGAAATCCCAAGCTCTACTAGCAATTTAATACAAGAACTGGGCTAATATTCATGACCTCAGGGTTTTACTAAAACATGCTTTGATCTTCTTTACAAAAGAGAATGAATTTAGAGTTTTACAATTAGTTCTATATATTAAACAATTTAAACTAATTTAAGCAAGACTGCTGGATAAAGGTAAACTTTATGCTGATTTTCTATTTGCTTGATCTATATAAAACAGAATTAAGAATGGAAACTGGGGCAAAATGTGTTGCCCCCATCTGAAATCTTTATCTGAGATGATTAATCATGGGAGGAAGAGATTTCTAGTGGGGCATATATTGTTCAGAAATGATTAATCATTGTTGCAACAGTTTCAGCCCCTTGCGTAATGGTGATCAGGTTATATTAATCACATGCATACAGATAATGAGACGTATCACTTAGTAACATTAACATATTCAAATTATTTGCATAGTAGGCAGCTTTACATATATAAAAACTTTGAGAATTACACGGCAGTCTGTAAAATTAGGGCAATGTTTACCTTCCACTTTGATTTGCCTTAAGTAAGGCATTAACCCTTAGAAGGCATAAGCACACTTCTAAAATGAAGCAGTTAATACTCCATGATTCTGGTTTCTGGGAAATGCTTGGAATTTACAAAAAAAGGCTGTCAAAAGAACCCCAAATCACATTAAAAACCATGCATCTTTCTTCCTAAATCCTCACAAACCTAAACCAGACAATACTAAATATAAATGTTAATCCAATGAATGTAACAGCAATAGATAACTCTATTTGAAAGAAATATTAAGACTAATTCAGTTAAATTATATCTTTCCTTCCTGCCTCACCTCATGTTGAAGATTTTTATAGCTAAACTTTTTATATTATCTCTCAAGCTTCAGACTGACCAGATTTATAGGGAAAAACACTACAGTCAGCCCCTTCACAACCTAAAAAAAGACATTTAATAACAAACTTAGTTCCTAAACTACACACTTCCATGGACATTATCTTCATAAAGAACCATGACAAGTAGCATGTTTCCCAATTTTAGAAAGCTGGAGGCTTTCCCAAAGTTAAACAGTTACTATAGTATATGGCAGAGGTAATAAGACAAAAATATTTTTTAAAAAAAGGGAAAAAAGACAAGCCCTTCACCTTAATCCTTGATGTTTAAGCCTACATTCTGCTTGGATGTTGGCTTTTTTTCCCCACCCTTTTTGTTACATTGAGGTATAACTGACATATAATATTATATTAGTTTTGGGTGTACAATGTAATAATTTGGTATTAGTATATATTGCAAAATGATCGCTACAGTAAGTCTATGGCATTTTAAAATTTCTAATCTAACATGGAGTGAGGAAGTTTTGTCTGAGGTTCAGCTGCTCATTGTTTAAGTATGTGTCAAAATGAAGTTATTTTTCATAGAAAAGCTCTTAAGATATCTAAATTACAAAGAAATAAATTTTAGTAAGATAGTCTGCCCAATCTGAACGTTCTTGAATTTCATTTATGAAAATCACGTAAGCTAAACATAATAATCTTGCTGCTAAAATAAGATTATTTATACTTATTCACACTCGGCCCCCCACCCCGCCAAGAAAAGGCTAAATAAGAATCACTCATGAGTAAGGGCAATTTTATTTAGGTGTACCTGAGTAGTTTGCAACCAAATTACTTCATTTGGCATATTTAAGACACTGGCTCAATAAAATACCTTCCCGAATAAATTGTTTAGGAATTATAACTACTACAAGGAGAAAAACATCAAAAAGAAGCTAATTTGGGGGAAGAGGGAAGTTGTTTGTTTTGATATCCTTTTTGATGCCCCTAGATTTCTGGCCAATCAAATTGTATCATACCTTGGGAAGGGAAATTGCCTGATGCAGCAGCTGAACCAAAGTCAGCAAATCCTTCAAATAAATCAGCTGATCCTCCTAGAAATTAAGTATGAGGAAAAAGTTAAACCGTCAGAACCAAAGAACAATTGATAGCAATTTCAGGAAGCCATTTTAGCACCACAGTTAAAAAACCCCAATAATAGTGGCCCCAGACCCATCATAAAAGCTAGTTTGTTGATCTAGGTTTTCATGTCACCATGTTCCCTTTAACCTATCTCTTACATTCCTCAGTTCTATATCTAGTAAGATAACTGACGCTACAACTGTCATTAAAGTTATCCCTCACATGCATTTCACAAACACAGCATGGGCATGCAGTTGATCCAGCTCTTTATAAGAATCTTCAATGGATGCTAAAACCTGGGTAAAATGTTGCTGGGGAATAAGATGTTCACATAATCTCAAAACATCACCCCACAGATGACTTATTAACTACTAGGGGATGAAACTACTTTCACAATGGAGAAATCGGATGGATACCACCTTAAACAAATGTTCAAACTTAATGCCACTAATAATTGGACAAAATAGTATTCATGGGCCTTCTAATGCAAGAGACTGAAAAGGAGATCGTCACCCATGTAGAAATTCCTTCCAAAAATATTTAACCAGAAATCTAATCATGAGGAACGAATCAGACAAATACAAATTGAGGGTCATTCTGCAAAACAACTCTCAAGACTCTTCAGAAACTGTCAACATCATAAAAGACAAAAGACTGGGACTGCTGTAGATTCAAGGAGCCTAAAGAAACATCACAAGTAAATGAAATGTATGATGCTTGACTGTACACTGGATTTTTTAAAAAGTGCTATCCTGAAATGACATAATTGAGACACATTCAAATTTGGAAATTTGAATATGGTCTATATTTTAGACAATAATACTGTTTTAATGTTAAATTTCCCACATATGATAATCTTTATGGTTGTAAAGGAGAGATGAGCTTGTTATAAGGAGATACATGCTGATGTATTTCAGGGGCAAAATGTCATGATTCCAATTTTCTCTCAAATGGTACACAATAAAACAAACAAAAACAAAAAAGAACTAGAGAGACAAATAAAGAAAATGTGGCAAATTTTCTGTAGGTTTGAAATTTTTTTAAATAAAAAGTTGGGGGAAAAATGAAGTTTATTTGCATAAAATCAGTTTTAATAGCTATAGGAAGAAAAACAAATGCAATGACTGATGGATTTTTTTTCCTATTGTTTACTCCATGAACAAGCAAATACTTGCATTTTTAACACATGAAAAAATAATAGTTTTTTGTTGCTTCTAGACTGGTACTTTCAAAGGGAGTGAGGATCCAAATCAATCTCTGTATGCATAACAACCCATTTTCATACCAATTTTCATTTGTAAACACTATATGGGTAAGAATATTTACTTTTATCTACAATTTGAATAACATGATATTAAGTTTTAATATTCCATTTCTCTCCAATGCAGTCATCAATGAAATTACAATAGCCAAAAGATCTAAAACCTTAAATAGTTGTCCTTATTTTTGTTTGTCAAAGATTTCACCTCTTAAGAGTCACAACCTTAGAAGTTTAGAGCAGCAGTTCAATTATGGTGCTTTTAGTATTATGTGAACATTATATAGGTTACATCACAGCTGCTTAGCCTGCAGTGCTTAGGAACTAGCCAGGTGGGACTGGAACATCTGGGCTGCACTCAAACACCACCAGGGACAGCTTCCAACATCTGGTGCCATTTCTGAATTGTCTTATCGCTGCAAGACATTCTGCCCCATCTGCTACACTCAACTGGGTTAATTAAACTAGAACCATCTCCCCTTCTTAATAAATGGCCAGCAGTAATAAAAGGAACAAATCAGTTTTTGATACATGTGTATTTGCTATTTCTTTTTAATGCACACTTACTGTAGTCAACTATCAGCAGGCATAACTAATTCGTCATTCCTTCACCTCATTACAGATGCACATATTCACGTATATCCTCACTCACCATAAACTAACTCTCACCAAGGCCAAGGTTCTCCACTCCTACCAACACTATAGCTCATATTTCTACTTGTGCTTTATCCAAAGGACAGTATCACAGAGATTTGTTTTTCTCTTCTTTAAAGGTACACACATCATGATAAAATGTGACGAGGGGCATAAAAGATCAACAAGCTATATTTTTAAACTACATAAACAAGCACATATATTAATAAACAGCAGACAATTGAACGTTGCAAACAGTTGCTGCTTAATATTCATAAGTTTGTCTTCTGTAATGTTCCTTCACCTTAAGAATATTGATCAAAGTATACTGTTAGGTAACAGAACGATAGTTAATCATTTACTATAACATTAAGGGATTTGAAAATAGGGGATTATTTTAATTTGCTTCATCTAAGCAGTGAATAAACATCAATATGTAATTTATTATGCCAAACAAGTTATGGATTTTCAAATCTAATCCAGCCTTGGCTACAAAGAAAATTCATGTTGCAGATAAAAGCACTGAATTCTGTAGATCACAACTTCAAACTTGGTAAGATCTTTTATTTTTGTCATATCTTGAATTTACTATTTCAGTTAATTACCTACTTTGGTTATTCTACTCCTCTACCTTCTAACACCTAAATTGAAATTATACTATGTTTGTAATTTATCTACAGCAAATATCATTCCTTTCCATCCATACTACAGGGAGTTTGATTTCAACATGCCTAATTGAAGACCACTGAGAGTAAAGACTAGAAACACACACACAGGTATTTTACAAATACAAGCCACCTTTCCTTGAAAATGATTTAATTTTCTCTAATCTTTTGAAGTGCCACAGATTATGCTTCTATTTGTGTTTTATATAATGTGATCTTCAACTTTAAAAACTATCTCAAAAACTGAATGAAAATTTAGGAAAAGTTTCTCTCTTCTAGGAGGAACTATCCATACCTATAATGCCTTAAATTCAACAGAAATTTTTTATACATTTTCCCAGTTAACTTCTATCTAAGGGAATTTAAATAAAAGTCTACCCAAAATTGCTGCATGTGGAAGACTGCTAAATTTCACAAGAGCTATCCCCTTCAAGGTTCCCACATGAGAGCTGTCATTATAAATGAACCATTTCCATCTGCCTTTTCAGAGCAGTAAGGAGGTTATTTACAATCACCAGCTGGGAACATGTATTTTCCAAACCAAAACTGTGAACAGGAAAAATATAGCTAAACTCGACAGTGCTTAAACTACAAATGGAAATTTGCTTCAACAAAGAATTTAATCTAGATTACATTACAAAAAAACAAACTTTTGCATGAAGAATTCTAATATATACATAATTAAAGAATGACAAAATGCAAACAAATTGTAAATATATGACAAAAAATTAATATATATAAGAAGTTTTAAAAAAAATCAGTAAGGATGAACTGCCCCAATTTAAAAAAGAGACGGATGGGGCTGCCTGGTGGCGCAGCGGCTTAGTCCGCGCTTGGCAGCCCAGGGTTCGCAAGTTCGGATCCCGGGCGCCCGCCGACGCACTGCCTGTCAGCCATGCCGTGGCGGCGTCCCATATAAAGTGGAGGAAGATGGGCACGGATGTTAGCCCAGGGCCAGTCTTCCTCAGCAAAAAGGGGAGGATTGGCAACAGATGTTAGCTCAGGGCTGGTCTTCCCCACAAAAAAAAAAAAAAAAGAGACGGACATGAACAGACAAGTTACAACTGGCCTATTAAAACATGGGAAGTATTCAAATTTGGTTATCAAACAAATGCAAAATAAAATGAATTACTATTTTCTCCTTAACCTAAGTGGAAGATTTTGAAAGATGCTATTTCACTACTTTATAATAAAAAAATATTTTGGAAAAAATCCCACAAAACTTAATGTCCAAAAAATGAGAGTCTGATTGGATAAATAAATTACAGTATATCGACAAAATGTTAAGATTATAAAACAATTAAAAGGGCTGTGAAAGAATATCAACTATAATAAGGAAATGGTCATGAAATCTTGGGTGAAAAGCAGTTGACAAAAAAAAAATCCTTATCTGGAAGTCTGAAAAAGATCATAATAAATGCTTAAATAAATATATTGACCGTATTTAAAAAAGGAGTATTCACCAAAATAATAATTAACCTTATGCATCTAAGTTATGGTGAATTACTTGTTTCCCATCAAATTTCTAAAATGAGCATGCATTAATTAGTGAAAAGGAGAATATGTTAAAAAATTTTACTTTTTGGAAACTTCACTTAAACTAGAGACAACTTTCACGGAAATTCTAATATATGTTAGTGTATTGAGGTAAAATGGTGGGTTCATATCCATGTTAATATCCTCAACCAACCTGAGTGATTACTAGGTATGAGGCAACAGGTTCAAATGTAAATATAAAGAAAATTTTGCGTTTGATATACCTTAATCTTTTACCTTTTTTTTAACTTAAAAAAGAAAAAGAATTCAAAACATATTGCAAATCACGTAACATCTATTTGTACTGACCACAGTGTATTTTTCTCTTCAATCTCACTTATTGTACTAGAAAAATAACTTAGGTAACAGTATGTTAATCGAGACCTAAATTCCTTAATTACAAAGGGACAAACGAGACAATGTGGACTATTATAGAGGTAAGATATACCAAAAAATAAAATGGAATGGTTTTTGGCATTCTATTTCTAATTGGCTTATTTTCTAAATACTTCACTATTCATTTTTTAGAAGGCTTACTTAGAAATGTACTATATGCAAAAACCACCATTTGATTACAGATTTTAAAAGAACATCACCACAGTGGGACACTTATCAAGACAGTCTCAAGTAAATCCTGATGAATGGGTTTCACGTGTATTTTTAAACTTGGTAGTACTCTACAATGACTTGAAGATGCTTTTGAAGATGCTAACAAGAAGGATGTGATAACACATTCAAAAAAAAGAAAATCTGAGCATTTTCTCAGAGGAGATATTTATCTGGTGAGTGGCACAGATGCCATATCTGCTTAGGTTTACAGTTCATGGCCATATTCCTTGCACTATAAAATTACTGGTACTATTATAAATATAGGCACATCTGGAAAATGGCATACTAAATAGCAATACTAATATGGTAGATTCTTAGACTTTCTCATGTGTCGGTGTTAAAGATTTAATATCCAATTTTTTTTTCTACCACTGAATTCAATTTAAAGTATATTACTAAAATATTTAAATAGAGATTTGGGGTAATGAAATTTATATACTGATTGGAGGGGGGTATCACAAACTGTTTAAACATATTATTTCAAATAGGAGATAACTTTAAAAAATAATTCTGATGTCAATCCACATTCAGTTGTTTTTTAGAGACTATTAATATAAAACTTCAAGGCAAGAAACCTTTTAGATTTCATTCAGACTTTGTCTCAATTACTGTATTAATATAAATTGCTACTTCTACTTAATTAGTCAATCTACTGTTTGCACTGGAGAAGAAAAACCAAAGGTTTCTTGCCAAGCAAAGAAAGCATGTTGGTATTTAATAATTCTCTCTGTTCAAAGCAATCTTGATATCACTGAGGAAAAAAGTTACATCCACTCATCTGACCTTCTTAGTTAATCCTTCTCTGATTGCTCCATTAAAACTTTCCACAGACGCATGAAAGGGGCTCTTTAATATTTCATGCCAGGAAGTCCAAAATAGTTGATATTCTGTGACACTATGTCTGTATTATATGACTACATGCTAACTACCAGTTAATACCACAGTTAAAATCTTAAACATATAAAAAGACAGCACATAAATTGTTAAACAACTAATGTAGTCATTTGTAACCCTGGGCATGACAGTTCAATAAAGTTTAAAGAATAATTTTAGGAACAGTTACAGTTACAGAAAAAAGGGAAAGTGAACTGAAGAATCTCAGAAACTAGGTTGAACCAGATGCCCTATTCACTTATGCCTAAGTTCACTCCCAGTTCAAGGATTCTATGAGAGAAGGCAGGGAGAAGGAGAAAACAACAGGAGACTATACTAATTACATGTACTCAATTATCAACGAAAAGTAATTTCCATCACAGATTTCCACTTAAACGGTAACATAAGTTTTAAAACAATTCAGTTTTGAAAATACTAGGCAGGCTGGCTTGGTGGTGGAGCGGTTTATTTTGCACTTTGGCAGCCCGGGGTTCGCAGGTTCGGATCCTGGGCGCCGGCTGATGCACTGCTTGTCAGCCATGCTGTGGCACCGTCCCATATAAAGTAGAGGAAGATGGGCATGGATGTTAGCCCAGGGCCAGTCTTCCCCAGCAAAAAAAAAAAACAAAAAAGAGAAGGATTGGCAACAGATGTTAGCTCAGGGCTGGTCTTCCTCACAAAAAAACAAAAAAAAAAAAGAAAATACTAGGAACAATAGATTTAGTTTGCACATTACTTACATGCCAATCTTGCCATCTACATTTTAATGTGAAATGAACTTTAAAGAGGTTGGGAAAGACCATCTTTAAACAGAAGTTATATTTCTTAAGCTGTTTTGACTTATAGCACAAGAGTTTATTTAAACTCCATAATCATCAAATGCAACCTAAAGTATCAATTTTCTTATTTTTTTTTTAAGTGAGGAAGACCAGCCCTGAGCTAACATCCATTGCCAATCCTCCTCTTTTTTTTTTTTTTGCTGAGGAAGACTGGCCCTGGGCTAACATCCGTGCCCATCTTCCTCTACTTTATAGGGATGCCACCACGGCATGGCTGACAAGCAGTGCATCAGCGGGTGCCCAGGATCCGAACCCACGAACCCTGGGCTGCCACAGCGCGAACTAAACCACTGCACCACCGGGCCAGACCTCAATTTTCTTGAAAACAATTTATAGGGAATTATTTAAAATCTAGCACATACTGGAAATCAAAATGAAAAAATCATTAATCCTATCTATGAGAAAATCTTGATAAATGGGCTATTCTCACGCTGCAGCACTCTTAAAATAAGTCAGGTAGGTAGTTATACACTTTCACAGAATGCCCCTTTCCTCCAAAGCACTCTGCATGTTTGTAACTATGTAACTATTTGTGACTCTTTGATTAATGATTACTTCCTCCACTTGACCTTCCCACGAGGGCAAGAATTCTGTTTTATTATGCATTATACCTCAAGCAACCAGACCAATGTCTGGTTCAACAAATATCTGTTGAATAAATGAATGAAAAGTTTAAATGAACTCTAGGCATGGCTGATGTTGAGAGCCAGAATTAAAACTTAGGGAAAGAAAGTAAAATCGACAGAGCAGCACATTTTGCTTATAAAAAAAGCAAAGGACCCCAAACACTTAGTGCTAAAGAAATTAAGGAGAGATTACTGAATTATCAGTCAAATGTTTAAAGCACTCTTCCTTATTTCAGGCAATTAAACAATTCCCCCCAAATAATGCTCAAGGCTTACTAATTTCATGGTAAAAATAAATCCAATGCAAAAAAAATTTTTTTTCATTCCATCTTTTATTTGGCATTTAAAAAAAATTACATTGAAATGAAGGTTACTAAAAAGAAAAAGCCAGTGTGGAAGCTTACCTGTTGATTGGCTGGTGCCATCAAACAGATCAACAAGGTCACCAGATGACTTGCTGCTAGGCACTGAAGTCTGAAAACACACACAGAACTAATAAGCTTAGAAAACAAATTTCCACTATTTTTTCTAAATCTGCTCTACTCATCTAATAACTTAGGCACAAATACCTGTAATTATCTTAAGTAAGTGTAGATGTCATTTTCTGAAAAAAGAGAAGTGACTTTGATTGAGTCTTTATGGAGAGGTAATAAAGTATTTTTAAGTAATTCCATTCCCAGCACTGTAAAAGTCCCTAACATCCACACTTCTCTTCTCCCTAACTAATTTCTTTTCTTACTACATTTCACTCTGGAAAATATACCTTTCAGATCCCATTCAAATCTTAATACTATGTATCAGAATCATTTGAGAAGCATTAAAAAATACATATGCCCCAGGCTCATCACAACATATCAAGTCTTAATTGCCCAGGGTGGGATCTTGGTCTGTACAGTCTTACAAAGCTCCCTCAGTAATTCCAACACATAACAAAGTCTGAAAACCAATGGATTAGAGGCCAAGATCCTATCCAGCTCTAAAATTCTATGAATCTGTGAACTTTAGCAACACTTACTGTTTGCATACCACACAAATCAATATAATTCTATGTTGTCTGATATACCTTGACATCAAATTGTTTCATATTTAGCTATGAAACTAAATTTTGAAGCTGGAGTTGTAATACGCTTTTTGTCTTCTCCATAGTCCTAAGCACCCTCATGCATATGTCCTGTATGTTCAGTATATACATGCTAAATAAGAACAGAATTGCTAGGCAATAGGGAAACATTGTAAGTTCCTAGGCATGTTAATTTGAACCTTGAAGATTAAAATACTATATCATGGTTCAAAAACGCCTTGAGATTGAAAGAGATCCAAAGCAACTGAATAACTTTTCAAGAACTTCTGTTGTCTAGACATTTTTCTGTAGTAAAAAACAAAATCAAGAAGCTTACACTACAAATATAAAATATTTATGGCAGAGTGACATATATTCAGGCTGTACTATAAATTGGTATTTAAAATCCTTTAAGATATAAAAGTCTCAATTTATTGTTAAAAAAATTATACAGTTTGAATGATTTTCCTCATGCAACCTTAAATGAGTTCTCCATATAACAGACATCATGTATTTGGGTTTTATAATTATGACCAGATCCCGACAGCCATCAGTAAGCTAACTGTATCCACAGCAGGGGAAAACTCAGATCACAAAGAGAAATAACAGAGGCGTTTCTCCTCTTTAACTACAACTAAAGTTAAACTATAATTTTGAGGTTTTCATCAAAACTAAAAAGAGCACAATATGGGTGAAATCATACGCCAGTCCAGAAGACATTTGGCAAAAGTTGACACAGTACTTATTCTTGCCACCTAGTAGGACTAGCTTTATTTTCAGATTTACCTACAATTTGCAGGATACAACAGAAAAATATTTTCCCTATCTTTTAGCTACTTCTGATGCAAAGATACAAGTTGGTTAAACACTAGTGAGGAGAGAGTGACAAAAACAATTTAGCCTTTTGGGGCAAATCTCCCTCTTTGGCAGATTTCTGTTCAAAAGACTAGCTTGTGGCCAGGTATCTAATAAGTGCATTTCATTTCTGTGGTGAATAAAAAGCAAATGAGGAAGGTATAAGAGGCAGTGCTGCTACTGATCAGCAGTGACCACCTAAGCCGCCCTTTACAGGTACTGTCTCTATATGAGACCATCCCCTATGTCTACTTGGTCCTCTCTTTTGTCATTTCTTACAACTTCCAAATACTCCCATGTTTTCCTTACTGAATCTTGTGCCTGGTAACCAGCGGTGGTGTCTAGAAGGAAACAGATGCACTACACTCTGATTCACAACCTTTCCCAAATGAACCAAGAGTGTCATTTCTACTTTCATAGAAAGTACACAGACAATCATTCAGCAGTTGGACAGGTTTCTTCCCCCAAAGAGATTTCTTATTATTAATGACTCTGAGTAATATAAGCCAGATGATCTATAATTAATACAATTGCCTAGAAACACCCAAGCCTACTAATGCACTAATTCTAAAGTAATTTAGAACAGTAAAGCTGTGTATAATGTGTAAACTTGTGCCATTCCCACCTTAACTGAAGACTGAGGTGTATGAGTTGAAGCATTCTGATCTGGACTTGCTTTGTCCCCTGTGTAATGTGCTGCTGCTCCAAGATCAATGGTTTTGGAAGGATTTGCTGTGCGTTTGTGTCTGGTTGTGGTGGTCTCTGTGGCCTGTGTGATATGGATATGCTTTGTCGTCACAGTCTCCTCTTCATCTTTGAATTCACCTTTGGGAGATCTGCCTCTTCTTGCTTTCTTTTCTTCATCACTGTCACTAAAAGATATTAAAAATGAAGCAAAATAATAAGACTAGGGATTATTTTAAAATGGAGCCCTCAGTGATTTGAGATGAAGAATTTCAAATGCGGTAACTCCAAAATCCCATACTTTGACTATATGACAGGGATCAACAGAATGTTATTTAAGCTATCTGAATAATGATATGTATGCGTCGGGGAGGAGAAGTGGGAACTTGCCAAATTCCCTAGGTAAGTCTAAAACACTGCTACAAAAAAGTATTTACATAAATGTGTACAAATAAAAAATGTCTGAAATAATTCAAATGCTTATTTATTATAGATTTAAAGCTTAATTAAAAAATAAAATAGCAGGATTATTATATCAGAATCAACTGATAAGAGCCTGGGAACTCAAACATCTGCATTTGATGACCATTTTCTTGAAATGGATTGTGAGCAAACTACGGTTCCATTTACATAACATAATTCTGTCATCGACTCTCATATACTAATGCAAATAAATAATAAAAAATACTATAATTTCAATGAATACCTTTTAAATATTCCTATCTGAATTCAAATGATTAAACTCTCGGCTGTAAATGCAAAAAAATATGAGGCAATACACTTTACAACTGTGCTCTATTTTACTATAGTAGCAGGAGATCAAACTTTTACATAACTATGAAAATTGCTTTACAGAAAACTTAAATATATTTAAATGTTTTGAAATAACTCCTTTTTGGACACACAAAAATTTTTTTTTTCTTTTTCTTTTTTTAATAGTGCAAAAGAAAAAATACATAATGAGTAAAAAAACTGGTTTTTTATATGCCACGAATTAAAACGTGAGCACAGTCAGCATTTGGTTTTTTTTCTGGTGCAAGCAGGACCAGAGAGAAAAATTACCTGAAATACATTCCATTACCTGTATTACTTAATTTTAGAGTAGGTGGTTTAATTTATAAATATTCTGAAAATAAGACAGTTATTCTTCTTAAAACTATGACTATTATTACTGATGCAATTTAACTCAGACTAATCTTAAGCAATTTCTACTTCAATATAAACCAATTTGGAACCTGTAAAATTCAAGGATCAAGAAGAATGGCTTCCCACACAGAGCAAAGGGGTTGAATGTATTTTATCTATAAGCATTTTAGGAAATCTATAAGTTCTGATTAAGTGTTCAAAAGCCCTTGTCACTTACTAATTTCTCAGCCACAACTAACCTAAAGATTCCCACCATCAATCCTATAAGTAAAACTGAAATTTCTTACCTTTTTGATGTCTAATTTGATTTCAGTGCAAGGTAATTTTTTAACAAGCTGAGACTATAAAACTGACTAGCATACAAAGAAATGGAAGCTTCGTGTCTGATCAATGCTCAAGAATTCCTAAATCTAACAATGAACTACTAAGTCTGAAATTCCGGTAACATGCCAGAGAGGTCACATGCAACTTGGTCTAAAAATCTACTCTTCTCTCACAAATACTCCAAGATACGAAGTCCCTGGTGTGCTCTTTAGTTACTACAATAAATAAGACACACTATATTTTCACTCTTTTAAACCTAAATACTCTATATAAAAGATTTAGAAACTCAAGCAGATCCTTAGAGGCAACACAGGAAAAAAAAATCAAAGGAGAAACGGAAAAAACAAAAAACAATAGGAAGACAAAGCAAGGAAAGAAAAACTGAGGGTGGAAGGGCAAAGGAAAGGAAGTAATAACACAAGAATGCACATAGTTAGATCTCTAACCAGCCTACCCTACTTGATTCCTACACTTCTTCAAGAAATAGCAACAGAATATATGGCCACTATGTTTTCTAAACCAAACCAAAAACATAAACACACAGGCCGTAAGAACATTAATAAAGGAAAAGTAGCACAGAGTATTTGAAGTAGGTACCATTTTCCAAAGTTTAGCATTTATTATTACCATACACATACTCTTTCAGTATGAAAGTGCTGGAAATGTAAAATAGATATATTCTAAGTACTAAAAATAAATTCTGGCTCTTCAAAGATCATATTCCAGAAATAGATTTGAAAAAGACAGGAGTTCCAGGGATTTAATAAATATGGAATAACATACTGAAAATATACTAAACAAATATTTCAGAACCTGACTAGTTTGAAAATTGTATTTTTATTTCTTTTTAATGACCCTTAAATTTGAATTAAGACTTTTTTAGGAAAAAAAGAGATGGTACTTAGTTACAAGAACTCACTTGAAGGTTTGGTTCCATCACTAATTGTGTTGCTTTAGGCAAGTTCCACACAGCCCGATTGGGCCTCAGGTTTTACATCTAAAAAATAAGAGTAAAATCCTTGCTCTAGCCTATCTAACAGAGATACTATGAGGCACAAATGACCAAGATCTTGTAAAACTTGCTTTGCAAATTAAGTGCTATATACATTGTCCTTTTAAACTGGCACAAAAATTAGTTTATAGGTATATTGGTAGGTAAGAACAAAAAGTGAATGCTGAAAAGTTTCAAGTACGTAAAACTAAATACAAATGCCTTATCATCATAAAATGTAGTTCATGAAAATATAGGTTTATACTCAAAACATTTTAGTCCAAAAATCCATTTGGATTTTTTTCTGCTATACCCTGGCACAGAACCATTATGAAATGTCACAGTAAGAGTTAAATTTCAAATCCTTTAACTTGTCTTTAAACTTAATATAATAAACTCATTATCCCTCAGCAAATGGTGGTCTAGTAGTTAACGTTTGGCGCTCTCACTGTCATGACCCAGGTTTGTTTCTGGTCAGGGAACCACACCACCCATCTGTTGGTTGTCATAATGTGGCAGCTGCATGTTGCTGTGATGCTGAGAGCCATGCCACTGGTATTTCAAATACCAGCAGGGTCACCGATGGTGGGCAGGTTTTAGCGGAGCTTCCAGACTAAGACAGATTAGGAAGAAGGACCTGGCCACCCACTTCCAAAAAAACTGGCCATGAAAACCCTATGAATAGTAGAGGAGCATTGTCTGATAGGGCATGGGAAGGTAAGAAGATGGCACAAAAAGACCAGCAGGGTTCTGCTCTGCTGTACATAGGGGCTGCTAGGAGTTGGAAGCAGGTCAACGGCATTAACTACAACAAATCCCTCATCAATACCTTAGATCCCGGGATCATCTGATGCCCAAATGCAAAATAAGCTGTGAAAGTTCCTACTGGAAAAGAACATTCCAATAAACAGTCTAAATAAAAAGATACAGGAAATCTGATCAACTTCAGAAATAAATGAACATGACAACATGTAGAGTATCTGCAATTAGTACTGACCACAACGTTTGACCTAGCATCTTAAAAACAGCTGCACAGTGCTCACATGGGCAGCCAAATACAGTCATGTGGCACATATGATGTTTTGGTCACCGATGGGCCGCATATATGACGGTGGTCCCATAAGATCAGTACGATATAGTCTAGGTGTGTAGTAGGATATACTATGTAGGTATGTGTAAGTACACTCTATGATGTCTACACAATGACAAAATCAACTAACAATGCATTTCTCAAAACACACCCCTGCTGTTAAGCGACGCATGACTGTATCCTAAAACTGGAACAATACAGAGAAAATTAGCGTGGCCCTTGTGCAAGGATGACATACACATTCATGAATCATTCCATATTATTGCACGGAGCATTTTCAGCGCAGTGAAACTATTCTGTATGGTTATGTAATGGTGGATATTATGCACTTGTCAACTGTACAACACCATGAAACCTAACACAAACAACAGACTTCCATTAATAATAATATATCAACATTGGTTATCAATTGTTAATAAATGTACCACACTAATGCAAGATAGTAATATCAGGAGAAATTGTGTGTGTATGTGTGCATGCATGCACGTGCAGGGGGATATGGCAACTCTTTGTACTTTATGCGTAATTTTTCTGTGAACCTAAATCTACTCTAAAAAATAAAATCTATTTTTTTTTTAAAGTTGACCTTCAGATAATGCTGATACCCAAAACAAAAACCCAGCTGCATAAATTTAGCACCCCTTCCAAAAGACAGAGGAGACAGTGTTAATACCTGCATCTTTCTGGAGAGTCTTCTCTATCTTTCCTCCGGAACTTGCTGATGGTGTCATCAATTGTGCTTCCAATTTTATCACTCAGTTCACCTAATTTATCACTGAATGGAAAAGCACTCTTGTTTTTATCCCACTCCTCATCCCATTTTGATTTGGGCTCAGGATCATATCTTTCACCTACATAAAGCATTAAAAAGAGAAGCAATTCTAAGGACATTAAATTCAAAAGGTATCTATAGTCCTTATTTCTGAAGCTTTTCCTCATAATAAAATAGTTTTCAAAGGAAAACAGAAAGCTCCCATAGTGCTGAATCAACACAATTACAGCAAGGCACAGCATGTAGTGCCAGTCACTAAGTGGCAGGAATGCAGATTCAAAAGCTTTTGTTTATGAAAACTTACACAACCTTAATGCACAGCACAGCACATCAGGAAGTTCTTAAAGGCTATTGAAGAAGGAAGAAGAGGAAAACACAAAAACCAACACAGGCTATATAAGCAAAAGAGAAATGGAAATCTTTTTGTTTTTACAAAAATCACTTAATGCATTATATTTCATTCTTGTCTCTTAATGGTTTTCAATTATTAGAAAAGCATTAGTAACAGTCTCCTGAAAAACACTATAGGCAACACCACTCTGAATGTTACATGTCCCAACATGATATAATGACTCATAACTATCATTCTTTAGTATCAAACTAAATAACTCAATGGATTTCATGGCACGAGAACGCATCTTTTAATTACTGTAAAAAGAAAAGAATATTCTAACTACCAAAAATTACACAGACTAGAATCATGAAATATGCTCAAGCAGTTCAAAACAATGATGACTTTTCAAACACCAAGTCCAAATATGCTAGGACTGGCAAAACCTAGGATCCTCTGTGTGAATTTGAGAATGAAGAGAATAGATCACAGCAGGGAACAAAAACCCCAAAATGTCAAGATCCGTTTTAGTCCTTGGCCTTGGGGGGCTAAAGGAGAGAGAGGAATTATAGGCACTAAATGGAACCTTTCCATTTCCATTTCCATGTCCAAACTCAACTTAGGAGCCAAGAGTAGAAGGTACAGAAAAATCACATGAGGTTAAAAAGAAGAAAACATTGAAAATTAAGGCAGGTTAGAGAGAAAAGGGAAAGGGCAATGAGAACAAAGTAATCAAAAGATGGCTAAACAAGCTTTTGTTTTGAATTTGGTTAACAAGTTCTAATGGCGTACATGCCCTTTGGAGACTGAACAAAACTGTTTTGCTGAATTCCCTGCTAAAACTGCAAAGCTAAAATTTTCTGTTAAGAGTTTGAAGATTTTAAAATATGTCTCCTAAATCTGAAAGTGACCACCAACTTAAAGAGAACATGACAAATGAAGTTTTCCAGACAAAATTTAAACCAGGATGGTTTTATAAAAATGAGTGGTTTTCCAATAATGTGTACGTACATTTCAATGACAGCTAGATGAACTAGACTCTGAAAAGAAACAAATTTACAGGAAAAATGCAAGTAGATGAAAACTAAATGGATTAGCATAGTGGACATCATACTAAATAAGTACCAAAGACACTGGATACTGGCAAGACATTATCTAATGTCAAACTGAAAAACATACAAAATAGTCAAAGTTGATTAGTTAAGTCTCTGGATAATATATATAGCATTAAAAATAATTTATAAAAGAATGTGATACAAATACACAGGACGTTGAACTCTAAGGCAGATGCTGTGATTAGTTCACTGTGACTGAGTCTGAAAACTTATTCAATTTTCTAAATTTGTCTAATATAATTACATATTGTGCTGGTAAAAAAAGATTTACAAGCAAGTAGAATGAGGAAATGAGTTGCAAATAGCAATTTCTACTCAAAAACACATTAAACTGCCATGGCTATTCTGAAAAATCTGAAGAATAAGATAACTACTTGGGCAAATAATCCCAAAACTTCTTACTCTCCTAAACAAATAAAAACTCAAAACATATTTATATGCTTTAAGAAAAATATGCCCACTTCAAAAATTGAGTTTTATAAGATGCTTAAATATAAAAGAAAGGAATTTTTCTGTTGGAAACATCCTTTAACAGCTAATTAAATGCGGTAGTTTTTCTTTAAGGGCAAGAAAGCAGAGGTGCAAAGGAGTGAAGATATTTTTTATAGGTAATTACAAGAAAAGACGTAGATGTTTACATGGTTCCAATGAAGGAGTTATGAGATCTCATATAATCCAAATATAAACAAACTCAGATTTGAGTGGAGGGAGCTGGAGAGCCTCAATAAGCAGTTACTAAGCATACACAGCACCAGCCTCTCTGTGTATACACAAAATGACCAGGCGATTGTCAGAGCTCACAGAAGACAGAACGAGTCCAAAGGGACATGCTATGAAACAGAGTTCTTATTTTCTGTATCTCTTTCAAGCATTTAATTATCTACTTTAAGGAAGCTATATCATTACAATAAAAATAAACATGAGAGATGAATGTTCTAGCTACTTTTAAATATGTTAGGAACAATAAAGCGATAGGCCTAGATGAAAAACTGGTGGTATTGTCAGTCATCTTTTTCTGTGTCAAATTAATGCACTGCTTAATTAAGGGAAGAGACTGAGGCTGGACTAACTTATAGAAAGCTTATCTATTTTTGGCCAAAAATAGGGCTAAACTGGTTTTGAATTAGGAAGATGAATCTCTTGATCAAACTTCATATTTTTATGCTGTAAACACTGAGTTAGAGAAATCCTTTTTTCTTTTTTAGAATGGTAACCCGAAGAGGGAAGGGTATATATCTGTTTTATTCTCTGTACGTCAACTCAAAGTTTGCAGTCATTTAATTAACAATTATTGGTTAAAATCATATTCTTGAACCCACAAAAGTAACAAATAGGAACATTCCCAAGATTCATGTAATAAGAGACAAAATAAATACTACATATATTTTAGTATTCTATGTATTCCTAAAAAAAATAGCCTTTTGGTCTTCTGTATTTCAATGATTCTTAAAATACACCCAAGAAGCTAAATTGATGCTTAGGTACCGGTCTGTCTTTGATACTCACTGTATCTGAATCCTCCAACACTGTCTGAGGAAACCCCAACATATTTGTCTTTGTTCTTCTTTGCTTTCTTTCGCTCTTCACGAAGCCTGTCGTCATCCTGGGCAAATTCAACCAATTCTTTCACCTTCTGGCGAATATTTATACCTTGATCCTTGCCATGCTCATCTGTGATGATGGTAGGGGAAAAACAAAACCTTAAGAATTCAGTTAATATATATCAAACCCTTTAACCCAAAAAACAGATATGAAAATTTGAACATAAGAAACCAACTTCAGTATTTTAAAATTAATGCAAAGGCAAATTGTGCTATTGAATTTTGTCATTTCCTCATTAGCAAATTCTAAGTCTTGAGATGCAATTTTAGCTTATAAGAACATGTAAAGATGAGCTAAAAAGGACCACATATAATGGTGCTATGCAAGATTAACTAAAGATCCACTAAAAAGGATTACTAGTAATGACCATACGAAATGGATTTATATCCGTAAACATTATTTTCTTTTTCTATTGTATTTTAACAAAACAAAATAAAACCCACTTTAACATTTTAATGACTTAAAGGCACCCAAATGCCTTGGTTTCCCCGTATACAAGTTTGGAAACACTAATTACCAGGATTTAGTATAGCTGAAAAACTGAATTTTTAAAATGCTTTCAACTGGGGTATGCTACAAAATGAAATGTGGTTCATTCTGTATCCTCTTTCACATTCAAAACACACTCTGGCCTTGCTGCCTTTGCACAGTAAATATTATTTGGTGGGAGGAAAAAAAAACCCCAGCTTCAAACAGATGTGTGTGTTTTGGAGCTCTAACCTTTTCTTCCCATATGATTAAAGCTATTCCTTTATGGACACCACAGGGGACCAGTCTCCAGTGCATATTTTAATATAAACCCGAACACTCATGTTGTGTTGGTTCTGTTGTTATTAGCCAGTCTTTTCTGCAAGTTCTTGTCTTCACTAATTAATACTCTAGGGCCCCACGTCTTGGATTCTGCACTCGTCACACAACCAGCAACAGTCACATTCTAATTAGAGCGGAGAAGCTTCTAAGCTGGTTCAGGTGACTGACAACTCCAACTACTGTTTTAATTTGCTTATAAGGTTTTTCTATTGCTCACCTACAAAGTGGTAATTTTCCAGGGATCGCAAATCATAAATGTGTTCTCTGGCACTTGTAACAACACGCTCTGATCCATTCCTTATGAGGTAAGCTAGAAGCAGCAATGACTGTAAAAATACAAAGCACCAAATGATTTATCGAAATAAATTCTGGTAGAGCTTTGGTAAATAGTTAAAAAAAATAATTCCAACATTAGCAAATAAATAATCCTCACATGTGTGTGTATGTGTGTGGGGGGGTTTCTTTACCTGACGTTAAACTTTAAATACATAGTCTAAAACTTATATTATCAATTTGAAGTTCCTGTTATATCAAGCATAGTAAATAATTATAAACTGTCCACTGGATAACATATGTCAAAAGATTGAAAAAAAATAATTCTGATGTTAAAAAATATCTGAATGTATGCTATAAATGAACACTAAGCTTTTAGAAAGCTGGCTCAGTTTTTACTTTTCATCTGGGCATTACAGAACTGTGACTTGTTGGAGAGAACAATTATTCAGTAATTATATGATTCCACAGCATTTTCCCCAGATAAAATTTAATTTAGGGGTTAATGATGTGGCTTTTGTTTCAAAAACTTGCTGCCAACAAATAAGAGAAAAAAACAATGTTCGTGGGGTTTACTTTGGCGGAGATGAAAACGTTCTGGTATCCAATAGTGGTGACTGCTGCACAACTTTGTGAATACACTAAAAACCAATGAATTATGCATTTTGAACTTAACTTTCCCAGGAACAAACCACACATAAAGATGATCAGATCTATGAAAATCTAATTAGTTTGGTGAAATTGAGGAGCAAAAAAATCTCATCCTTCCAGGAATTTATTCTTTAAAAAAGTAGGTGAGGGGGGGCAGCCCGATGGCGCAGCGGTTTAGTCCGCGCTTGGCAGCCCGGGGTTCGCGAGTTCAGATCCCAGGCGCCCGCCGACGCACTGCCTGTCAGCCATGCCGTGGCGGCGTCCCACATAAAGTGGAGGAAGATGGGCATGGATGTTAGTCCGGGGCCAGTCTTCCTCAGCAAAAAGGGGAGGATTGGCAACAGATGTTAGCTCAGGGCTGGTCTTCCCCACACACATACACAAAAAAAAGTAGGTGAGGGGCTGGCTTGGTGGCGTAGCAGTTAAGTTCACGTGCTCTGCTCCAGTGGCCTCGGCTTCACAGGTTCAAATCCCAGGCACTGCCCTGTGCACCACTCATCAAGTCATGCTGTGGCAGCGTCCCATATAAAGCAGAGGAAGATGGGCACAGACGTTAGCTCAGGGCCAGTCTTCCTCAGCAAAAAGAGGGGGATTGGCAGCAGATGTTAGCTAAGGGTTAATCTTCCTTAAAAAAACCAAAAAAACAAAAGACCCATGAAACTAAATAAAGCATTGATTTCCAATCCTGAAAACCAGAAATGTTGCTTTCAAAGTTCCAAATATGAATATTATATGCCATTTGGAAAGCACAGAAAAACTCATTCGAAGTAGCAAGAAAATATGAAAATATGATGGGGATGGAAGAACAGATGACATATCTTGTTTTAGAATTCTCTATTATTTGATAAAATCAGAACTAAATGAAAGAAATCTAATAAAGAGTACATATTCGCAAATTTAAAATGTTAGAATTTTAATATGTTTTAGAATTTCTAATTATATTTTAAACTAATATATTTTTGGTACAGAATACTGTGATATCACTGTTACAAACCAGGCAAATTTTTCTGTAGAGATGACAAACCATATTAGACTGTGGTTTTCATCTTAATTGTTCATATGCTAAACATGCATACTACTAGATTCATTACTTTTGATATGCACAAATACATGTTTAGTAAGAAAAATTATAATGAATAAAATAAAAATATTCAGCATTTAGAGGTATTATTAATTTTAAACATTTTACATTAAGAATAGCTGTTTATGGTCCTAGAAAACAGAACAGAAATAGCAAATCTACTTCTCTTACCTGTTTGAGAATATTCTATTCCAGGATTTAATGTCCTTCATAATCACTTATGTATGTACGCCTTAAAATTTCAAGCATTTGTTTTCAACATGTCAAACAATAAAAACAGACTGACGCTCATACCTTATAAACTCTTCTCCAATTTTTTTTGTTGTCTTTTAACATTCGTGACCAAAGCATGTTCATAAGTTCTGGAAATTGTTCATACATAAATGTAGCCCTGAAAAAAAAATTTTCCTCAAGAGTTTGCAATATGTTAATTTTGACAGTAGATGGCAGGCTTGTTCTAAGTTAATCTGTTTTCTCAAAGAGCTCAAAAAAAAAATTCAAAAAAATTTCGATGATATGCTTCCTTAAAAATGTTTTCCCCATATTTTGTGTAATATCTAGCACATTTGTAAGCCCCACTAATTAATATCATATTTTATAAGCTCTTCATTCACTGGTGTAGTGACCCAGATGTTCATCAGGAAAAAATTTTCATAACTTTATTTCAAGTTATTTTATATGCATCTGTCAAAATTTTACATGGTAACTAAGTCTCTAAACTTCACTGAAAAAGAAGTATTGTTTTACTTTTTTGAGCTAATTTTTAAGTGGAACAGACCCTGTGTAAAACTTCCTCCATTAATATCTGAATGATTATGCAAAATTTATATCTGGTAGCTAAACAGTTTAAAACTGAAAGGAAATTTCATATTTCTGTGTAAAGACAGTCAGATTCTTTCTGCACTGCTGAGTCAAATTATCACTTACTTGGCAATCTCTCCCATGAGTTGCCCAGAAGGTCCCCAAGGATCATCATTCGTTGCTTCTCGAACCTTAGACTCAATCTCTGAATAATTCATAACCACATTGGTGCTGCAGAGAAAAAAAATGCATGCACATACGCACAAAGATTAGCATCAAAACTGAGAAACACACGAAAACTTAATAATGACACTACTGGGTGTCCTAATGGATACCTCTACAGGGTGGGAAAGAAAACATCTTTTGTGCACAAGCTACCCCGAGGACACCATATAACGCATTTAAGTTATCTTTAAGATTTTACTGTTCCATTAGCCTTCAAGAATACAGATGAGTGATTACATTAGAGCTGGCACAAGTCCAGTAAAAAATGGCCTTAGGTCAAATTAAAAAGGAAATTGAACATGCTAGAGTCTATTAAAAAACTAAGTTGTCAGTTTCCTGACCAGACCTGGTTTACATGCAGTCTTATGTTTCCTGCTTACAGAAGTTCTGTAAATTAATGAGCAAAATTACATAACAGCTGAACATTATTTATGTTGTATAAAAAAGCAACGACAAATCGAAGATAACACTCTAAAGTTGTTTATAACCACTATGAACATGTAACTATAATCCTTTAGTCTTTTTTCATATATTATATCATATACATTTCCTATGTCACTAAATAGTCATTGTAACCCTCACTTTTAATGGCTACATAATATTCTATCAGTATGATAATGTATTTAATTTTCACTTAAGACTTCAGCAGTGGTCAAGAACATGCATTGTAGGAGTCAGAAAGATCTGACTCCAATCATTTACTTGGTGACCTTCAGCAAAATTATTTTAATTCTCTTAATCTCAGTTTCCTCAAATATGAAATGGGAATTAAGAAAAAAGAACACCACCTCAAAAGGCAACATATCAAATGGTACTTATTAGCACAGTTCTGACCTATAGAAAGTGCTCAATAAATGTTAGCCATTATTATTATTATTAGAGATAATTATCACCTATTAGGATTTAAAAATATTAAGTAATATTTTTATAAGAATTAACTTTGAAAAGCGTATCTTAAAATTAAGACATGAGATGGCAAAATGGTTGTTAAAACAGAATTCCACATGTTTATATAGATGTAAGAATTCAAAGACATTCTGAGGAATAAAGAAATACTGTGAAAATGTGACATACTATAGTAATATTCATTTGACATCTGAAGTTCCAATTACTACTGAATAATTGTTATAACAGATGCCTATGAATATGGTAAATCAAATCTTCCACTCAAAATTGAGTTTTAGAAATAGTGTAAAATCAGAATTCAGTAACTATTACTCACATATACCCCACTTTTGCTGTATGGTTGTTCAGTCATCAAAAAGTTCCATTTTTTAAATAAGGAAGCTTTGGTTATAATTGGCACTCGATTCTCTTTCTCAAATATAAATATAAATTTCAAATTTATTGCAAACACTTTAATTTCTTTACCTTTAAGGAAGAGACTAATAAACAATTTTGGGTCAAATTTTAAAGGAACCATTATGCATATAAATCTGGCTTCTAGATTTACATTCAGAATATTATTCTACTAAGGGAGAAAAGGGAAATCTTATTATTTTCTTTTTAATCTCTGAAAAAGCTGCCTCTTAAAATATCAACTAGTTTGATAAAATAAATAAAAATGATTTCCCCGGGACTAAAATAAATCCATAATCTCCACTGCCTCCTACAAAATTTAAGACTATTAATGAATGAATTTTCATAAAAAGGCAGTAATGATTTTATTGACAATAATTTTATATATAAATATAAAGGAATAAAATTTTTTTTCTAATTTTGTCAACAATGGAACCAAAACAAAATCAAGGCAGCCAATGATATATTTGCCATTTAAGAAGCCATAAAATGATGGATTTCAGAATGCTTTTGTTTATCCTAGTGGCTGAAGCATGTGTGGCTTAGGCAGTTAAGAAGTGTCAAAATGCAGCTGTGGGAATGAACAATAGCAATTAGGATTATATTTCACCCAAGCATTTCATTACCAAGAATGCACTTGAAATCTGTTTGCATTGTTTAATTTGTTGGAGAACAAGATGAAAGAAAGGAGTTAATCTCTAGTCCATGTACATGAAATATTTTTACTAGAGGCTTCATAAATGCTGTAGCTTTCAGAACAGTACTTTCCTTGTTCAAGCTACAAAAGCCCATGGGTCAAATGAGAAAGGTCCTATTTCCCTAACCTTCACAAGATTCTTAGCTGAAGGCCTGTGTGTTTGAGTGCTGTGTGTAGAGGGAGAGGTGGCAGAGAGCCAATAATTTAAGAATCTCCTCATTTCCTTGGTTGAAAAACAATGGGAACTATGTAAAATGACAACTTGCCATTAGAACACACTCACAATATAGTCATAAAGTATATCCACAGAAAGATATGGCAACAATAATTAAAAAAATAACAAAGTTAGAACACTTCCATGAAGAGAATCAGGCTCTATTTTTTAAAGCCATTTTCTAATGAAACTGTTGCTTTCAGAAACAGGAAAGAACTCTCTCTTAAAATGAGATCTGATGGCATAAAAGAATTCCAAAACAAAGTATTTTTAAGCTGCAGTTAATTCAGAAACAAATGTAAACTAAAACAAAACAACATTGTATAGTTTGGCCTTATTCCAGGTCATTTAAAAATAACTATTTCTAAAAAGGTAGAAATAGCATTTTGATCCTTCCTTTCCCATGTTTTCTATTGCCCTCAATCCACACCCTACCCATAATTCCACTGACCTTTTTAAAAACGGAAAACAATCCCTTCCCTCCCCTCAAAAAAAGTAAAAAAAAATTATGTCCAGATGCGAAAGGAAAAAAACAGCTAGTTTAATTCCTAAAATTTCCTGATTGACAGAAATCTTTTAAGAATGGATATTTCAGACACTAGAGGGTGCTCTCTCATCAGTTTTTTTAGAGCATACTCAAAACTCAGACAAAGGTCTAGGCTCTGTTCCGCAAATAAAATTATAGGTAATTACCAGGGAGTGACCAAAGAGTGAAGAATACAAGAAGCTGCTCATGTTCTGAAGATTCTACCTTAAAGCAATATCGAACCACTGCTTTTTACAAGGATAAAATCCACAATTAAAATCAGTGTTTATATTTGTAAAACTGTTCACTGCTTCCACAGTGCTCTGACATACTTTCACATTTGCTGCTCATAACACCCCAGTAATAGGTAGGACAGGACTAAGAATCCCCAGCGAGAGTACTTAACTGTTGACAATCCAGCACCACTCACTCACTGCATCTTTAATGCCAACTGTTACAAGTTACCATCCTCAAGTTCTGCACACACACTTCTATGGCTGTGTGAACATAGCTAATGATCAATTAGTCAAGGGTTGATTATGCAATTTGTGAATTATTAGTGTTTATTTTGACCCTCCTCTTTATTCCCCATTTTCTGCTTATTTCACCACTCTCTACTAATAAAATAGCAAGTTATTTTACTTGATAACAGTTTGGGTCCAGGTTTTAGAGGCAAAACTGGTTATAAGTAAAAGCTAAAATGGGGCTTTTACTTACAGATGGTCAGTGCATCTTCTAATCTGCATTAGGAATAATCAGTAAAATGACTGACAAAAAATCTGAATAGTCTTTATTGATATTTTTTCCTGTCAAACGTTCAATAATATGCTTTGCTAAAACAAAACTATATACCCAGAGAAAAGGTAAAGTATAGGTATAATCCAGTCCTAACTGCCAACAAAGGAATAAGAAAATTGAAACAGATCAATGTAGTAAGAAGTACTTTTCCCAGCTTGCCTTTATATAGATATAAAAAAAAAATGGAGTCAAATGGGTCTATTTTTAACATGGTTTCTTTTTGTTTTAAACTAATCATAAAGATTTCATTCACTCAGATCAGGAAAATATTTACCAGTATTTTCTTTTAGACCTTTAAACTTCTGTTTTGTCATATGCATGCACACATACATCCACACTGAAAAGGAAAGATAGAGGCAGCAAGAGATAAGAGACTAACAAATGGTTTTAAATAATGGTATTTTTTTCCATTATACTCTCCTGTATTTTCCAAATTTTCCCCCATGAACATAGTATTGTAACCAAGGGAAAACTAAATGCCATTAAAAATATAAATCAAGTACTACATCATCATTAGCTACATTTTAACTATTTACAGGCAACTAAACATCACGGTAGAACACATGTGTATTATTCCTACTTCCAAAGTCTTGTTTTCTCAGGGTAATAAGTCTAGCAGACTAGTAACTAAAATATATGTGTACACACGAAAACATGTATACCAGGTGCTATGTACGTAAAACCACAGGGAAAAATTTAAGTAGCTAATATTGAAATCAACATGATTTTAGGGACTGTATTAGGGAAGAATGATTCCCAACATAAAAACCTATATTTAAAAGTCACCTCTTAATCTCAATGCCACAAAGATTTCAGAAGATACTTTTATAATGTAGGTAAAACTATTATGATCCTTATAAAGTATCAATCTTTTTTTTTTTTTTTTAGGAAGATTAGCCTTGAGCTAACATCTGTTGCCAATCCTCCTCTTTTTGCTGAGGAAGACTGGCCCTGGGCTAACATCCGTGCCCATCTTCCTCTACTTTATATGTGGGATGCCTGCCACTGCATGGCTTGATGAGTGATGCATACGTCCATGCCCAGGATCTGAACCTGCAAACTCCGGGCTATGAAAGCGGAGCATGTGAACTTAACCACTACACTACTGGGCCGGCCCCTAAAGTATCCACCTTTTAAACTTTTTTAAATTAATAAAATATCCATAAAATGAACACTGAATAAGAGAGTTTTTTCAGGTAACAGTCATTTAAACCAGGAGAATTTGTTCTTTTCTTTTTTAACGTTTTGAGCCAAAACATTAGGGAAATAGTTTTAAGAATACTTGCTGTAAAAGCTTGATAATGGACCATGAGCTACTCATTTTTCATCGAAAGGGTGGCCTTCACCACATTACCCTTATTTGCAAGCTGAATATTTTATAGGTTCAATACTAATATTTTAAAACCAAGTTACATGTTATTACTGTCCTGTGAACGACATCAAATTTATGGTCAACAACCAAAAAGCCTAGTACTCCTAAATTCAACAAATGCATAACTTTAGTTGTTAGCAGAAATCTGAGGCTGTATAGAAATGGTGTGGGGAGATGGAAAAACTGATATGTTCACTTGGCTGGATATTTGCTACCTATCAAAAACAAGTCTGTCTTGATCTGAAAATGAAAGACAAAGCACTGAAAAATATCTCAACAGAAGCAGTGGTTCCGCAGAAGAATTAATGTTGCTAAAGCAAATGTTATCATATTTGATTACACAGTATCTTAGTTATAAAACAGCTGCGGTGCTAGGACAAGGAATAAACTACAGTACTCCCTCCATACCATAAGAAGAAAACTAATAAATACGGGAAAGTACAGAAGAAATAAACATAAACATAACACTGGCCAATTTCTCTCTAGTGTTGCCATCACCAGCAGCACTCTCCTACCAAAAAAAAAAAAAAAATTGAGTGAGGAGAGAGGGAAAATATATTTAATAGCAACTCCTTAGTAGAGAAGTTAAACTCACTCAGGATCACACAACTAATAAATGGCACTAATTGTGCTACTAAAAGAACTAAACGCTGAATTACTGTTTAAAAAAAAAATATTCTCAGCCATGAAAATTACATTTTTCTCTGGTTTTAGTAAATATTAAACACAAACTATCCAACTGAACAGGAGGAAACCAATGTACCCCCTCTTAAACACACTTTTTTAAAAAAAAGTATTTTATTGAGGTCATATTGGCTTATAACATTGTGTAATTTCAGGTGTACATCACTATACTTTAGTTTCTGTATAGACTGCATCATGTTCACTACCAATAGTCTAGTTTTTATCCGTCACCATACACGTGCCCCTTTACCCCTTTCACCCTTCTCTTCACTCCTTTCCCCTCTGGTAACCACTAATCTATTCTCCTTATCCATGTTTATCTTCCACATATGAGTGAAATCATACAGAAATACACATCCTCTTAAAAGCAAGATAAAGAAATATCAGTTTGAATAGGGGAAAGACATCTAAAATGTGAGGCTCTCTTATCCATTCTTCTGCAGTGACAAGGTTTCAGAAAAGAGTAACCTAATTATTTAAAAAACACATACTCTAATTCAATCCAATTATATCATAAGTATGTGGGGTGCTTGTGCATATTACTTATGATTTCACCGATTCACACAGAGGATTATGCACCTTATGTGTTGCTCTTTACTTTTCAAGAGGGAACATTCAAATGTTAAATGCTGAAATATGAAACTCTCTGCTTTTTAAAATAACCCTCAAGAATTTGCATTGAAATATTATACCTCATCCTTTAGCTATCACAGTAAAAAAAAAAAAATTAAAACCAAATAAATATTAAAGAGCAGTTTACTGCCAGGTTTTATGGAGAGAGGAGGAGAGTACCATAATCCTTTTTAAAGCTTCTACTTTTTAGATTAATTCTGGATACTCAAAGATCAAGTTAGATACTATAACTGGATACCTAAAGCATTTTAAAAACATGGTAGACAGAAAAACTGCTTTAAGTCCAAACTCAAGCTGCCTGCCTACGTGACATTAAAATCACAGAAAACATATTAATGTTCAAAAACATTTCACTTGTTCCCTCCTCACATGATGTAAGACAAAAGAGAAATATCCTTAACTGATGTAACTATTTTTGAAGTTCTAATTGTTTTAAGTTGTAAGAAAATTAAGGACTATATACTCTTTTCTAAACCAAAAGCTATTCTCACATCAATTCTACTACCGAATTCTTTGATCTATTCTGACCAGTGCTGGCCTTCAATTTCAGTAACAGTTCAGTCCAGTATTATCGTGGGGGTGGAGAGCTGAATTACCAGAATTTTAATCACTCCTGATGTTTTTCTATCACTGAATATTGTTGACTGACATGGCTCAATATTCTTCTAATCAATTCAAATTTTTAGACTGCATTTGTACTACTTACAGATAAAGTGGAAAGATAAATTCCATAAAACTGTTTTCTACAAAAGTATCTTTCAGTTGTTTATTGCAGGGTATGGAGAGCAAATTAAACACAACACTACTCTGCAGGTAGAAAAAACTGTAAGAATAAACCCCTAACATTCTTGAAAGATTAGCTGAAGACCTTTGTGTATTTTCAAAATAATGACAATGAAAATGTTTATACAGACTCTTGACAATCTCCCAGATTCGATCAAGAGTTAAAGTATCCTGTGTATATTATAATTCCTCGACAGAGGGTAACCAACATTTAGATTCACCAAGTTTTCTCAGGTAAGAAACTTTCGCATGGCAGCAAATTCTTTTTACTGATTCTGTATAGATATGATTGTGTCATCAATCCAAGGTACCGTCAAACCCAATGTGTTCCCCTCTAAATATATGTAAAGCTTCTATTTTCAGTTTGTGAATCACCATTTTCTTAAGCTCTGCCACATTCACTCACTACCAGTACTGGAGGTTGGCTTTCTTTGAGTTATTATTTACCAAGAAGTTAAGTTGCTACCACAGCCCCAGAGCTGGAGCACAACAAAGCTGAGAGGTGGCCACGGCAAGTGACTGCCTTAGCTAGATGACTTGTTTCCACAAGCAAGTCAGGTTTGGATCATAACAAAATTATACATTATTTCCCGACATCAAATCTCCTAGATCTGTTTTAAAAAGTCAAAACTTTGAACAGAAAAATCTATCAAAAATCTACTGCATTTTAGAAAGGAGAATGGTTACACAGTAGGAAATGTAATGCAAAAAATTTTAATAACTTTTATCTGTAACTGACATTAACCAATTTATAACATACTTTGTCTTCTAATCTCTAAAAATACCCACTACAGATGATCAGTATTCCAAATGATATATTTATCTAAAGATTTAAAGCCTAAAAACCGGCATTCCTTGGGGCCGGCCCAGTGGTGTAGTGGTTAAGTTCGCGCACTCTGCTGTGGCGGCCCAGGGTTCGCAGGTTCGGATGGCGGGCACGGATCTACACACCGCTCATTAAGTCATGCTGTGGTAGCGTCCCATATACAAAATAGAGGAAGACTGGCACAGGTGTTAGCTCAGCGACAAACTTCCTCAAGCAAAAAGAGGAGGATTGGCAACAGATGTTAGCTCAGGGCCAATCCGCCTCACCAAAAAAAAAAAAAAAAAAAACCCAAACCAGCATTCCAAATCCACACAATTTCAAATTGTTCATTAAAGAAATACTTGGTCCTTTGCTTATGGAAGAGTTTATCTTAATACAGGAAAATTTCCAGCATTAATTTAATATCAGTTTGCATGGGCCAAAACTAACCAGACTCACATCTAAAATTTCTTACAACTGATATGTTTGTCATTTAAGTACAAAAGTGTCCTAAAATGTAAATCTACTAGCAGAAGTAATAATTCTTACGAATTTTTTTCCCCAAAAAACACATAGAAAATTATTATTTTATGGTTTGCGTAGAATTCAAGGTCAGGAAAGATTACATAAAATGAATAATCATTAAAGAAGTCAACATTCCAAATTTAGTTTCAAATGGCAAACTGTGCCAGACTAGAACGTATACATAAATTGATCATTGAAAAGATAAGAACTTACTATAGAAGCAGTGACTAAAATGCCTCACTTTATATAAAGGATTATTAAGTATAAATATTAAATATTTATAACTCAACATGAAGTCCTTTGGGTAACACTAGAAACCACATATAATTATTTCAATGTCTCAAAAAATATAGGAATTGACTCAAAACGAAAAAAATACTTAAACCAGGATGGTAATTGGATTTCTGCCCCTCAAAGTCTGTCATTTAATTCTTTTTACCAAAAGGTACTGACCTCTTGATCACTATTAAGTGTGACTTAAACTCGAAACTTTTCAAGGAAATAGTTTAGTAATTTATGTAACAGGTGTGCAAGGAAAACTACATGAATGAGATAAACCAAGAAAAACATCCTGATGTCCACAACTAAATTATAACATGTGGGAGGAAGAAACTATAAAAATATTTCCCTTTCCCTACAACTTCAGTGGTTAGCAATACCAAATAAAATAACCCATTTGATAGCAACCCATTTTCAGACATTAAAATGGGCTTCGACTCCAGGAACTGTTCCAAAACACAAGGCCACACTAAAGGAAAATACTGCGCATTAATGTATTTTCATAATCTGCTTCATCTTTTATGGCTATTTGTGTAAAAGCAAAGTAATACGTATATTAACTAATCAATAATTTATCAGAAATTATTAGGGCCCAAATCTTGTCTCTGATCCCTGGACAAATTAACCACTCTGTGTCTCTGGTTCCTCACCTGAAAGGTAGCTCCTATGTATTATTATAGAGACAAAATAAATATGTATAAAGCATTTAGTGCACACAGTTTAACTATTTTTCTGCCAGTATTTATTATTTTTAGTTTGAAGATATTCTTCATATGGCCCCTTGGAGTCGACTGGCATAATACTTATTACTTACTCATATCTCATTCATTGTTGCAGAATTTTACAGCCACGGAAACTAGCAGCCTATCTGACCCACAGTGTAGACACTGCAATGAAGATTTTGAAGACATAACTATACAGCAAGGAACAAACGATTCTACTATTAAGAAAAGGCCAAAGAGCTGGAAATGAGTATCACTAAGAGACAGGACAAGTATCTATTAATACAAGCCCCAGCACAGAACTGCTATTTTACACTCTAATAGAGTTCATGTTTTGAAGTTCACTCTCCTTACTACTCTTGGTACACTACCAACTGTGACCCAGGATTTTATTATACTTTAAGTAGCAATTTCTCTTTTAGTGGTAATCTGACATTATCTGATAAAATAAATTAAAAGTCTCTTTTTTTGGATTCACTAAACTCACTCATATCAACTACGTGAGATGCACATCACAAAGCAAATTATGCCAAAAACAAAGACTTTTAAGCTACTATAATAAGAAGGGAAATTATCCAGCACGAAGTTTATACAGTCATGCGTTGCTTAACGACAGGGATACATTCTGAGAAATGCATTGTTAGGGGATATTGTCATTGTGCGAACATCATACAGGGTACTTACACAAACCTACATGGTATAACCTACCACACATCTATGCTATAATCTTATGGGACCACCACTGTATATGCAGTCTGTCCCAGACCAAAATGTCGTTATGTGGAGCTCAACCGTGTTTACAGTTTAGGAAGATCAAACTAACAGAATTCTGAACTTTCAAAACGCTAAAAATAAGGTCCATGTAACTCACTCCACAAGGTGTCTGGCTGAACAAAGGATTTTAGAAGGGCTACAATACCCAGTTTCTGTACCCTGTGTCCTCTGCAAGAGCACAAATCATCATATTAGGAAATGTCTGGACATTCACAGGTCTTGACGGTTTATATGGAAGTCCTTCTACTCTCTCTTTAGCATAGCTGTTGCTGCTATCACAACCTGGGCAGCAGATGACAGGCTTACAAAAAAGGTGCCCCAACAAAGGCTATTCTCATGATGCCAAAGAGTTGTTATTTTCCAGAGAGGCATTCTGGCAGCAATAAGATTTGGGGAGGGGGTGTTCTATGGACAGCAAAAAGGAAGAATGCATTGTGTGTTTGAGGGAAGCAAGATGAAAAGCTGTTTCCAAAATGTGGCAGCAATGGTGCTTGGAATAATGTAGCAACAGAACAGGCAGAGGCAGCTACCACTGGAAAATTCTTTTCCTTTCATGGTCATAGAAAAAGAGCTCTCACAACACAAAATTGTATGAAAACTAACGACTGTCAACTATAAAAAAACACATGTGCATGTGGACAAAGCCTAGAAGGAAAAAAAACCCCATGAAAACAGAGTGGTGAGGGGCATATATTTGTTTAAAATTTTATTTATATAATGAAAAAAGTGATTTCTTTTAAAGAAAAGAAAAATAGCACTTGTATATAAAACTTCTCTTCACTTGCTCGGGAAGTGTCCCATGGCTGGGCTGATTTAATTCTGCTGAGGATCAGTTTCCACTCCCCAGGCTCAGCAGCCTTTGTGCTGTATCAGTGCCCTGTCTGCACAGATAAAAGCTTTCTGAAAAGACAGCTTTGGATGGAGGGCCAGAAGGTAAGGGTGTCAAGTTGCTCTCTGTCCCTAGGCTAGCTGCACAACAGCGCTGCTGCCTCAACAGACTATTCCCTACCAATGCCAGACTCAGCCCAAAACTATTTTCTATTTCTAGTGGATTTTTTTTTATCATGTATCTCTGTAACTTTTAAGATTTTCATTTTTATTTTCTTCGAAAACAGTACTCTAGTGTTTTGTGAAAAACCCTCTGGGATATATTAATAGGTTATGTGAGAAAAGGGTTCCACGGTGAGGTTTGGGAAATGTTACGTAAAACAAAGGTAACTTTATTACTGCAACACTTCTCAGAGACTTTATTATTCTAACATGCATTGTGAGACTCCAAGAGGGGACCATATTAAAACATTTCTAAAACTTTGGGGACAACATATTTTTTCCCTGGAGCATTTTGTAAGAGTCCCAAGAAATCTGCTTCGGTCTATACTATTTTTTTAAATTGCCCTTTTTTCAAACTTCCAAAAATATTGTCAGTTTATACCTTTCATCTTACCATTTTTGTTTTTAGTATGTTATTTCTTATTTTTTATCTGATAGCTTTTCCTTTAACCTTTTATTTTTATGTTTTTAAACTGTTATCTGTTGGCTGGCTTTCGGCCTTTAATCTTGCTTTACATCTCATTTATTTTTATCGTATTTAAAAAAAAACTCTTGATTGATCTTTACTGTTGATCTTTAAGTCTCATCTGTTTTACTTTTTGTACTCTTTTTTCCATTGGGTTTTAAAAGGCTTTTTAACTTTTATTCTAATCATTTCAAAGTTCTCACTTATTTTGAGCTTTAAGTTTTAATTTCTTAATCCTCATTTAATAACCCTATGTTAAACATCTTTTTTTCCTACATATTTTATAATGCATAGCTGAACAAACAGAAAACGGCAAAGAGCTCAGGAAAAGAAATGGACAGCCTCTCCCCACAGCCCCTTACTCTCACTCTAGTGGCTGCTTTTCTGGGCTCCCTCATGCAGAGGCAACATTTTTCACAAGGATCAATTAAATACGAATAATAGATACTAAAAGAGAAAAAAAATAGGCTTTATTGAGTCCCAAGAGTTAGAAAAATGATTATTCTGACAGATTGGAGCTGCTGTTAAATAATAAAATGTTAATTTCTATTTAGAGGTGTCCCTTGGGAATCCGCCGGACCCCCTCATATACCAAAATCCACGGATGCTCAAGTCCCTTATATAAAACGGTATATTTGCTCATAAACTACACATATCCTCCCGTATATTTTATATCATCTCTAGATTACTTATAACACCTAAAACAATATAAGTGGTATGTAAATAGTTGCTATACTATACTGTTTATGGAATAATGATAAGAAAAAAAAGTCTGAATATGTTTAGTACAGACGCAAGCACCACAGCTTTCGATCCATAGTTGGTTGAATCCATGGATGCAGAACCCGTGGATATAAAAGGCCAGCTGTACTTGAGAAGCAGCAACATGAAGGTAGCTTTACTATTTGGCATCCTAAAAAATGATCTCAGGGCACATCATAAAGCCAGGCAGGCTGAGTGCAGTCATTAGGATGTTTGGAGTCATCTTTGGGAGCCTTTTCCCTCTGTGCCTACTTCCCATCAATTTCTAAGACCTGTTTATTCTGCATGAAAAATACAGGCATTCACCTCTAGCCTAGACTCCTACAAAAGCCATTTAACCATTTTTCTATTTTGGGTGTATTCTCCTTTTATTCATCCTCCAAACCACGACCAGATTCATCTTCCTAATATTTAGTGTTGGCCATGTTAGTCCATTGCAAATTCATCACCACGTTCCCCTAAACATTTTCCTCCTCCTTTATCAGTGGATGGTACCATCCAGGGTTACGGCTTGAATATCACCATTGATTACTTCTCTCCCCTCTTCCTATCCAGCATCCAATCCATTCCCATGCCTTTTCAACTCCACTTCCTAAGTATCTCTCAAATATGTCCATCCACATCTCCTTATCCACACTGCCACCACCTTAATCCAGGGTCGCCACCATTTCTCACCTTGATTATCGCCGATAACCTTGTAACTAGTGTCTCTGCTTCTCCTCTATCTCCGGCCAGACTAGAACCAAAGTGAACTCTTGCTGAAATACAAATTCTCTCTAATTAAGTCCCTATTTTAAATCCAGCAAAGGCTTTCTTATTACCTTCAAGATGAAGTCCAAATTCCTTAACTTGACAAAAAAGGTCCTTCATGTGAGATACCAATTAATTTCTTCAGTCCTATCATTGTCATTCTCACATCCATGTCTTTGCACAGGCTGTTCCCTGTTTCTAAGTCTCCTGCCCACTCATCCCTGTCCCCCAGGTAACTCCACCTCAGCATCAGGTTTTAGCTTAAATGCCACTTCCTCCAAGAAATCTTCCTTTAATCCTGGGAATCTGCCTATATGCTCTTCAAAACACCCTGTGCTTTCTATTATCTTACACTACAACTAAAACCAGTGTAGTATAACAGGCATGTTTGTCTGCCTGTTGACAGGAGACTTACCTGTCTCCCTCTCTGGACTCAAAACATTCAGAGGACACAAAATGTCTTACTCACTTAAAGATCCCCAGCGCCTGGAACAGGCTTGGTGACAGACGATGTTCCATAAGTATTTACTGAGCAATTGAACAAAAGGACTAAAATTCTTAAATAGCTTCTTTTGTCTAACTAAAAAAGTCCTAACTGAACTTGTGATGAGCACCTGCATGATCTGGCTTCAACCCACCTGTCTAGCCTTTTCTCCCAGTACTTCTGTTTCATTTCCTTTACTTATACTTATACTTCCTTTTTTAATTATACTGCATTACTAGCTGAAATTTAAATATGCCCTTTCCTTTCTTACCTCAGGAGCTGTTCACTCCTGGAATCCCCACCTCTCCTTTCAGTTAAAATCAAACCTAGTTTTTAACAAAGATGCAAAACTGAAGCCTTCCTGATTCTTTTCAACCTATAATCTCCCCTTCGTACGAAGAAATAAACATTACATTTATAACTCTTACGAATTAAATTCTGCCCTGTACGATGGCTATGCATGAATTTATCTTGATTCCCTTAATACACTGTAAGTTTTTAAAAAGCAAGTAGAGTTGATCTTCATTATTTGAGGACTCTGTATTTGCGAGTTTGCTCACTAAAATGTATTTGCAACACCAAAATCAATATTCACAGTGCTTTCATGGTCATTTGTGAACATGTGCAAAGTGGCAAAAAATTTGAGTCATCTGTCATGCACATTCCCAGCTGAGGTCAAAAATGATGCTCTGCCCTCTTGTTTCAGTTCTCACACTGTAAACAAGTATCCTTTCTCTGATCCATTCAGTGCCACATTTTTTCACATCTTTGTGCTTTTTGTTGGTGATTTTACTGTTTAATATGGCCCCCAAGCCTAGTGATGTGGCGTTGGATAGTGCTCCTAAGCATAAGAAGGCTGTGATGTGTCATACAGAAAAAATACCCATGTTAGATAAGCTTTGTTCAGGCACAAGGTATAGTGTTGTTGGCTCTAAGTTCAATGTTAATGAATCAACAATATATATATTAAATAAAGTGTCCTTAAACAGAAACACACACAGAACAAGGTTATGCACTGACTGGCTGACGAAAATGTTATGACCAGAAACCCACAGGAACCTAATCCTGTATTTCTCCTAGGAGCAATGGCTCAGTATTTGCTAATTCAGCATTTGTCCTGATTACAGAACATAACTGCCTCAAATAACAAGAATCGATGTAAATATACATCATGCATTTGTTTCCCTCTCAGTGCATAACAATGAATGCTGCACATAAAATGGGTATTTAATAACTAACTAGTGAATACATAAATGAAATCTAAGATCCATTGGTAACAGAGAGGGGGATGGAAGAGAAGGAAGATGAAGCTGAGATTAAGATATGAATAGATTTAAAATATGAATAGATGGGACTAAAATAACATCCCCTGACCAACAAACACACAAAAGAGAATGACATGAGAAATACCACCCTCACAATTTTTTTTTAAAAGCTATCATGGAATAACGTTTTAATCTGAGGTCTTTTGGGGACACAGCCAGAAAGACTAGTTAATTTGCTATCTCCCCTAAAATTAACTTACTGACCCCTAGCAAATACTTAAAAAATTAAGATACCTTGGCACAAGACTTCTATGTTCCACAGAAACCTGTGAGGAGCGAAAATATGAAACCTAAGCCTAAAAAAAAAAAAATACTTTAAAAACTTTAAACCTCCTCCTACTCATGCTCTGTGTCAACTATGGATCTGAGAGCTAGCATGGATTTCACTCCTACAGATGCTATAATTCTTATATACAAGCAGCCCTCACTTTGCATGGCACCTTCTTAACTGAAACTTGTACATATTGGAATCATGTCCTCGCTTTGCACAATCTGTTACCACAGAAGAGCTGTGCAAAGCAAAGACCGTATAGCAGTAATTCTTGTGTGTTCCTTCCAAAGTAACGCAAATGGCAGAGGCAAGCGAGCACACTTATGGCCTGCTTCACATGCTATTACACAAGATGGCCATATTTATTTGTTTATTGGTTTTTAAACACTTATATAACTCTATGGGCCAGGCAATGTCCTAAGCCCTTTACAAACAACTCATCTAATCTTCCTAACAACTCTATGAGGCAGACTATTATTATCATCCCAATTTTACAGATGAGAAAACTGAGGCACAAAGAGGTGAAGCATCTCACTCAATGCCACACAACTATTAAGTGGTGCTCTCAGTATTAGAATCCAGGCAGTCTAACTTCAGAAATAAAGGCCAAGAGCTTATGCTCCTAACTGCTATGTTATAATCATGATTTTAACCACTGCCCCCTCCTACTATTGTCCTCCCTCTGATCCATTATCCAACTTGGCACCAAGAGTAAAATACATAAGTAGGATCATTTCACTCCCTTGCTTATCAAAATTCCTCACTGGCTTCTTATTACACTTACAATAAATTCAAACTCCACAAAACGGCCTGCAAATCCCTGAGACTACCCCTCTTCTTCCACGCTCTTGCCACACTGTTCTCTGATTTTCTTACCAGCTCTTTTCTCCATTCAGGCCCTTTGCTCATTGTGTAACAGCCTCTGTTTAGAACACTCTTTCCTCTACTCTCTGCACTCTACTTTAAATTCTTTTTTTTTGGTGAGGAAGATTGGCCGTGAGCTAACATCTGCTGCCAATCCTCCTCTTTTTGCTGAGGAAGACTGGCCCTGAGCTAACATCTTTGCCCATCTTCCTCTATTTTTTGTACATGGGATGCCAGCACAGCATGGCTTGGTGAGTGCTGGGTAGGTCCGTGCCCGAGATCCAAACCCGCGAACTTCAGGCCGCTGAAGAGGAGCGTGTGAACTTAACTGCTAAGCCCCTGGGCCAGCCCCCTACTTAAAATTCTATAAGTCTTAGCATAGATGCCATATCCTCAGAAAGGCCTCCTTTGACGGCCCTACTTAAAATAGCCCCATTCATCATTCTCTACTTTAGCCCCTTTTCTTCATAACACTTAAAAAATACACAATTATTTTGTTCACATGCTCTTTTTACTTATCGCTCCTTACTCAAACTTGTTTACAACTATACTTCAAATATCTGAAAGAGTTCCAGATGATCAATACATATTCATTAAACGAATAAGCCAGGTTATCCTGTGGCCTCCTGCAATTCTTAGCACAATTCCTCATTCTCTTTGGCATATGGGTATCTGACATGAGAAGCACACCCATAATTTGAGTCTTATCAGAGATTATACAAGCATTAAGAATATACTCTAACTCATTCACTAAAAGATAATCATCATATATTCTAAAAAATGCATATCTGAAAAATGTTAATCAGTATAAAAGGAATGTCAATTATGTGTTACTATTTTCCAATTACTCCTTATAAATCCCAACATGACCAAAGGAATATTACCTGTGTTAAATTCAAACACTGGTCTTTTATCTCCAGCAAGTTTTTCAAGCTTTTCTACTCTTAATGGTCAAATTACTTGTACTTTAATTATTTAAAATTGTGTAATCACACTGCTTTTGAATATATATACACATATATAATTTTTTTATTTGTTGGAAAAATGCCACTCAGCATATAACCATTTTTTTCCAATTTAAGTCAAAAGAATTTCATATTGCAAATGAATTATGTATTTGATTTGGGGGTAAAGTAGGCCTAAGTCTACACTTAAGATATACATCCTAAGATTATCTACAGAAAAATAATCCTCAATATTTATTTCTACAAATGTCACAAACATAGGTATTTTACATCTGTTTGCTAAATAAAGTGTCAACATCCAGCATTCTAATTAGAAGGTGCTGCCATAATTATGTGAGACTTAAATTACTCAGTAATCAGTTGAATAGTATAAACAATTCAAAAACCAAACAGGAGTTATAATATTACAGGACTATGTGAACTGCAGGTAGACAGTTTAACAGGAAATATCATTAAGGAAGAAAACATTCTATGGAAGCATTTTATTGACACAACTAGATTTCTTCAATATATACACTTGTATAGCATACGCTTTGACTTTCGTCTTTTCATACTTAATTGATTTATGGAAAGCAAACTGCATTGCTGGAGGTGGGAAAAGTAGGGAGAGAACAGCAGCACAGTATCCTTCACAAATCTTATTCTCTTGAGGTTTGAAAATATGAAAACTAGGCAACAACTAGCTTTCTCAAGTGCAATCATTCCTTAAACTTTAATTATCCAAAAGAAAAATATCAGCACCACACTTCCAAAGAGTTCTCCTACCCGTGTGCCAACTCTTGGTACTATAGGCGTTCCTACAAACTAAGCAATTCTAGCAACATCTTAATTGCGACAAAAATCTCTACATAATCTACCATATAATCCCGGTTTTAAAAATCTGCCTCATCACTAAAAGGAACCCAAACCAGGGGTCCTTGGAGAAATGGCTGACTCCAGGGCTGAAGTAGTGAAAGCAGAGGATAAGCTTGAAAAATCTTGTGCCAAAAAGAGAGAAAGTGCTAAAAAAAAAAAAGGTATGTCAAAAGGACCCCAGGCCAGCTTGACAGGGCTCCCACTACCCAAATCAGTAACAATTTGGGTATTGAAATAAATAAGGACAGTAATGGATTACAACTCATTGAATAAAGTGAAAATCCATGAGGGAGGGAAGGAAGGAAAAAAAATGAGAGTTCTTGCTTACAGTAAACTGATTAAAATGTAGAGGTGGGTGGAGTTGGGAGGACGGGGATCACCATTTGTAACCATTATAGCAAAGATTGGTTCAAGCAAGAAGCATCAATAGATACTAAAACTAGGGAGTGGGGGTCTGATGAGGAAAGGTCTCAGAGTATCTCTGCACAAACTGCTTACTAGTTGCAATGAGAAAACAGTATATACGGTAGAGGAACGAGACAACACCTTGACTGAGTGATCAAAATTAACATCACTAATGAGGAGCAGACATTGTTTTCCTCCTGAAAAGGTCATATCACTTAATGTAACATTCCAGCTCAGAATACATAACCTGAGGAAACATCAGCTAAACTTAAATTGAGGAATATTCTATAAAATAACTGGCCTGCAATCTTCAAATATGCCAATGTCATGAAAGACAAAGGTTAAGGAACTCTTCATTAAAGGAGACTAAAGAGTCATGACAATTAAATACAATACATGATCCTGGACAGAATCCTGTACTGGAGTGGGACAACTGACAAAATTGGAATATGGACTACAGAGAGATAAAACTATTGTTTCAATGTTAAACTTTCTGAATCTGATAACTATATTGTGGCTATGTAAGAGAATTATCCTTGTTCTTAGGAAATACACTCTGAAATCTTGAGGCAAAAGGAGCATGTAACCTACCTTCAAATGCATCAGAAAAGTGTCTGTGTGCGTGTGCATGTGTATGCGCACGTAGAGAGACAGAGTGGAAGAGAAGGAAAATAAAGAATGACAAGCAAATATGGCAAAATCATAAAATTGGTATCTGGATAAGTAGTATACAGGTGTTCTCTTTACTATTCTTAAAACTTTAATTTCAAAATAAAAAGTTATTTAAAAATCTCCCTCATTGCACAATACTGTTAATGTACCAAATGCCAGTGAATGCAACACTTTAAAATGGTTAATTTTATATTATGTGAATTTTACCTTATTAAAAAAATTTCTTTTTTAAATCTGCCTCTATAAACATACAACTTGGAGCAAAGTCAATCTTCATGAAAAGGATTGGTTGGTTTATTTCCTTTTCATTTTGAGCTGTCATTTTCTTGATTCTACAATTTGAAGAACATTTATGTCAGTGTCAAACTAGGCAATATCTAGCTTTCTGAAGTACAATCACTCCTTCCTTAAAGCGTCAAAGTGTTTACAACTGAACAAAAAACCAAACAACCCAATCAAAAAATGGGCAGAGAATATGAACAGACATTTTTCCAAGGAAGATATACAGATGGCCAACAGACATATGAAAAGATGTTCAACATCACTAATCATCAGGGAAATGCAAATCAAGACTACGCTACGGTATCACCTTATACCCGTTAGAATGGCTAGACAAAAAAACCCAAGACAAAAAAACAAATGTTGGAGAGGTTGTGGAGAAACGGGAACCCTGATTCACTGTTGGTGCGACTGCAAACTGGTGCAGCCTCTATGGAAAACAGTATAGAGATTCCTAAAAAAATTAAAAATAGAAATACCTTATGATCCAGCAATCCCACTCTTGGGCATCTACCCAACGGACATGAAATTAACCATCCCAAGAGGCTTACACATCCCTATGTTCATAGCAGGATTATTCACTACAGCCAAGAAGTGAAAGCCACCCAAGTGTCCCTCAACTGATGATTGGGTAAAGAAGATGTGGTATATATATACAATGGAATACCACTCAGTCATAAAAAAAAAGACAGAAGTGTCCCATTTGCAACAACATGGATGGACCCAGAGGGTATTATCTTAAGTGAAATAAGCCAGAGAGAGAAGGACAAACTCTGCATGATTTCACCCATATGTGGAATATAAACTAACACACGGACAGAGAGAACTGGTTGGTGGTTACCAGGGGGAAGGAGGGTGGGGGGTGGGCACAAGGGGTGAAGGGATGCATCATATGGTGATGGACAAATAATAATGTATAACTAAAACCCCACAATGTTATAAACTATTAAGACATCAATAAAAATTTTTATAAAAAGCATCAAAGTGTTTAGATGCAGAGTGAACATTATGCTTTTAGATATAGAATGCGTAAGTTTTAATGTAAAGGAAGTTCATCAGAGTTAAAACACACTATGAAATTTAGGCTTACCTGATTTTTATAATTAATAGTCATTTTATTTTATATTTAAGTTATAGCAAAAGGAACAATTAGTGATATTAAGTTATGCAAATCTTATTCTTTTGGGACACCAACCACCACACTTCCTCCCCACACTATGTCGGCATGTCAAGCAGTCTTAAGTATTTACATGAGTAAAAAATCCTAAAGGTTAAAACATTTTATTCATCTAATAAATAAGCCAAAAACACCCTCAATGAAACTCTCAGGACTGTTCTAGTTACAAAGTTTTCTTGTAACACAGTAACCTATTACCATATTTAATGACAAAAGTTAAAAAAAGCTAGCAAAATGTTATATTTAGATACAATAGTAATAGAATATTTATGACCCTAAATAACTAGGACACCCATTCCCACTTGCTAGAAAAACTTTTAGTCAAATATTTAGCATAAAATATCTATTTGGAAGTTATTTTGCAAATACTAGTCACTACAAATTTAACTGCTTATCCTGTGGTATACATTAGCAATTCAAGCACAAGTTCCTCAACAGCAATTTCTAATAAATTGGAAAAGCGTAATCTCCCAAGTTTTTTTTTAAAGTATGAGACTATTATTCCTATTCAACAACTAAAAACACTCCTACTCTGTACTTAAAGTAGCTTCAGACTCACATTGTTTTGTGTGTAAGTTTAATCATAAAACAACCTTCCTATTGCTGGCAGATGCTTAAGGCCACTTGCACAGATTATTTGCCCTTTTTTTTGTAAACTAATTTTTCTTTAAAGAAAGGACAGTGTGATGTTTTTCTTGCCAAGAGATATTATATGTTAACTAGTTTCATAAGCAGATCAAATATCTAAGGTATTATAAAAGGCATACAGCATAAGAGTTTTATTTGCATTATAGACCTCAATTCGTTTTTATAGGTATGATAAAATAGGCATTGAAATAATTTTAATAAAAAATTTACCTCTAAAGAGGTTTATTAAAAGTTTATTAAAAATGTTTGCCAACTTTTAAATTCCTATTAATTAGAACTAATCTAAGGAATAACAGTCTTTGTTCATTTACACCTTTTAATTTTGGGTTACAGCTTTTAAAGTTGTCTTTGAATTGTTGATTTCACGTTCTTTGGCTAAATACCCAGTAGGGGGCTAGATGGATCATATGGTATTTCTATTTTTAATATTTTGACAAATATCCATACTGTTTTCCATAGTGGTTGCACCAGTTTGCATTCCCACCAGCAGTGTATGAGGGTTCCCTTGCACCCCTATGTTCATCACAGCACTATTCACAATAGCCAAAATGTGGAAGCAATCCAAGTGCCCATTAATGGACGAATGGATAAAGAAGACGTGGTATATATACACACACACACACACACACACACACACACACAATGGAATACTACTCAGCCATAAAAAAAGACAAAATTGTGCCATTTGTGACAACAAGGATGGACTCTTGAGGGTATTATGCTAAGTGAAATAAGCCAGACAGAGAAAGACAAACACTGTAGTATTTCACTCATATGTGGAACATAAACACATGGATAAGGAGAACAGATTAGTGGTTACCAGAGGGGAAAGGGGGGGCGCAAAAGGGGTAAAAGGACACCTACATATGGTGATGGATAAAAACTAGATTACTGGTGGTGAACACGATGCAGTCTATACAGAACCTGATATATAATGACGTACACCTGAAATTTACACAATGTTTTAGGTCAATAAAGTTGTCTCACAATGACAAAACTAAGTAAACAAAAGCAAAGAACAAAAATTTATTGAGAATGCAATGGTAATTGTTTTTGCAATATATTAACTCATTTAATTCTCTTAACAGTACTGGAAGGTAGACCTTATCCCCATTTCACACAGCAGAAGTGGTCCCCTCCCCCCACCCCTCACTTAAAAATAAAATTGAAACCCAAAGAAATCTGCTCAGCTTGGGCACACTCATGACCAATTATCTTTTTAAATATGTGGTACCCTATTTAAAATACTCTATTAAGGTAGTTTTATTAAATGCATTATTTGACTCCCTTCAGGAAAAAAATCTAAAAGAAAATACTGAAATTAGTTAACCTAAAAAAAAAGCATAAAACCCTTCTAAGAGAATGATAAAATGACAAGATATCCTGCACTGGGACAATATGTGAGAATTACATCTTTGTAGATACAAATACTTGATTTTGTACAATTTGATAACATCACTTACCTTTTTTTCTCACTTCTATCTCAAAATCAGGTGCACTGCCAAATACCAAAAACTAACTAAAGACATATAACTACCCTATCAACAAAAAATCCTATCAACAAAATGATAAAATGAGACATCCTGCACCTCAACAGAGGTAAGTTTGTAAAACTATCTCTATATGAACTCAAATATTTGATATTTTGTTCAAATTAAGTAATAGTTTTTTCATTTTCCACCCGTGATTGATTTAAACTTAGATTTACCCAAATGCATTTCCAAATCCCCAAAACTAGACTCAACTTTTCTTACATGAAGGGAATTGCTTCCAGAACCTTACTACTAAAATTTTGAAACTTTTATAATTTATTTCTCCTCAAGCTTTCCAAAAAAACCAAATGTCTACACTTCAAATTATTTAATTTGGACTATCTGACTGGTGTAGAAGGGGGACCTCCTTTTTTCAAGAGAACAGCTTCTCACGGTATCCACTGATGTCATCCTATGCTTGGAACCATTGGGGAGTAGGTTCTTATCAGTGAGCCTACGTCAGTCGACCTGTGTTTCAGATTTTTCACTCCATGTCTGATACTTTATTTGGCCTCACTTTCCTTTCAGCAAATATACATTTTTAAAATAACAGGATCTATCTCCTTCATGAACCTTTTGCTCAGTCTTACTTGTTCTTTTCACTCTCTGAATTCCTACAGTATTTACATTCTGTACCGCAAATTCAGATATCACACCATCTTGTATCATTCTCTATTTCTTTTTCATGTGCATCCGCTTGAAAGAATCATAAGCTGCCACTGGAACCATAAGGTCTCACTCTTATCTTACAGTACTCTACAGAGTTCGTGGTAGGTATTTAATATTCACTCAATGAAGAACCCTTATAAGGTATAGCCAAGATTAGCAAGGATATCAGTAATGTATCTTCATTTATTGTGTAACATTTAAATATTTACAACCTAGGCCAAAAATAAACTACTTGGATAGGTACATAATGAACTAAGAAAAATTATTCCTAAATGATCCAATTTGAACTAAGAAAAATTGGGAAAAGTTGTGCATAAATCACAGATTAATATGACATAGCAATATGGGCACAATGAACTGACCACAATATAAAGATCACAGGATTATGTGAAACTTATTAAAGTTGTAGAAGCTGGTTACAGAAGACTACTAATTATGAAGCACATAATACAGCTCATGAATATCACAACATTTTTTTAGGATTCATTGCAGTGAGCACCTTTATTACAATAGTTAAGATTTTCTTTTTCACCTACGGAAACATCTGTTTGTTTCCCTTTCATTGAGAGGAAGCCAACTTACAGACATTATTCTGAGTACTGCAAGAGGCCAGAACAATTTTCTTTTATGACAGGTACATACAGGGGAAAAAGAATAAACACTCACTGAATTTCGTTCAGAAACATTATTATAAATTTTTTCCTAGTAATTTTTAAGTCACATTCTAGGAATTCACCTTTATTATAGTGAAATATAACAATTTTTTGTTTAAATAATGTCTTGTAAAAGTTAGCAAAAACTGTTAAATATATGTTCTGAAAGCAGATCATCTAGATTTAAATCTAGACTCTATTTTCTAGATGTATTACTTTGGGCAAGTTCCTGGACTTCTCTGTGGCCAGTTTTCTCATCAATAAATTGAGAATAATAATAATGTTGTCACTGTTTTTCTTGGCACATGGCAAATGCTCAATAACTATTAGCTTTTATTAGAAATATCTGGACTTAAAAGATCTCCTCGGTAACATAAATCAACTTACCAAATTTAACATACTCATTCAAAATTATTTATTGAGCACCTACTATATGTCATACACTCATCTAGCAGTAACACAGCAGTAACAAAACAAAGTTCCTGTCCTCAAGGAGCTTACATCCCAGATGCAGCAGACAATACATGTAAATAAAAGAAGCAGAGGAGAAAAGAGTGATGTGTGTGACTGTATGCTGTTTTATATTGGAACAGAACACTAAGAGAATGAGGAAGCATGGTGGTAGATGAAATAAGAGGGGGCAGCAGAGAAGCAGAGAGCCAGATCACGTAGAGGCTGGTACGCAGGGAGATGAGAAACGACTGGCAGAGTCCTGAGCAGATCTGACTTAATATTTTTAAAGAATCACTCTTCTTGCTGTGTGGAGAGCAGATTAGAGGGTTAAAATTTTTATGTGGCTTCATGAGAAAAAAGCCACACTTTAAAAGCCCATTCAGTACCAAACTTATAACAGCCAAACACATCAAACTAAGGATATTATTTAACCATGGTGGTTTAACTGCAAATAAAAAGTTTTAATCATACAACCTTAAGTCACTTTAAAAAATGACAACTGAAGAATGAATATGAGAAAAATAGAAAAAAAGCTCAGTATGTTTATTTGCATTGTTCTTGAATGATTTGCTAAAAATGCATGAAAACAAATGACAAGAAAAACAAGAAATTGACTTTTCAATGCATGTCTTTTTTCTATTATAAAAATATAAGGCTATCTGGATGAGAATTTTTGAGTGAACCATTTCAAAAGTATGCATACACACTTATCACATAACGGTGTCTGTATGAAAGTTATAAAAAATTATATTAGAATTATGTAGAACTTAAATACTCTAAGAATTTAAAAACTAAACAAAATTCCTATGTCAAAAGAAGACATTCTAAAATAAGTGGCTAACCAGACTTTTCTTAAGTACAAAACATGCCTGTCTATTGCTGCACATTAACGAAATCACTTGTATTTAATAATTCATTAGCTAAATCTATCCACAAGTCATAAATAGCTATAAATTGTTCCAATATGGGAATATGTTATGTTCTTTTACCTATAGTTAATTTCAGGCTAAAGGGCTCTGGTAAACCAAAAGAATTTCTTGCCAATTTGGGAGAATGGGTTATGGGTTGAGTAATTGGAAAGTCCTTTCTGCAATGTGCTTTCCTTGTATGCAGCACATCTCTTGTCAGAGATCATGAATTTGATATCATATTTTAGAGGGTTCTTTTTCTTGATATTGTTCAGTCTCTTTAAGGATAAACTGTCAACTTCAATTTGTCTTCATAAAATCTTTTTACATTTTACAAGAAATGTTTAATTTCAGCAGTATCTTTAAAATCTTGAGAAAATACAAAACAAACAACAAAAATTAGCAGATGGAAATTGCAATATGTCTTTCCAAAGACTTTATTCCTCAACATGTCTTTCGAAAGAGTGATTTCTGTAATATGCTTTACAAAATTAAAATAAGAGCATTTATGATTTGGTAAACACAAGGCACACACAATAGAGATATTTATATGAGTTTTCCTATGTGTAGGTTAAGATGTCTATTCAAGTGAAGAGTTTTAGGAGAGAGTGCCCACTGAAAATAATGATTCACAGATTAAGACCGTTCTTATATATTTGTAAGTAATTTAGTCCGACAACAATATTTTCTTTATTCTTTTAAACACTATTATTTCTTTGATTTTTCTGGATGTTATAAATTATTTTGGGCATTACACAATAATAATAGGTGTTTCAAGAGTTTACTTTATGTTAAGTACTATGCTAAGTGTTTCACATGCATTCAATCCTCACAAGAACCCTTTTATAGATAGGGAAATTTAGAGATACTGTTTCAATGCCCAATACTACTGTTTCTTAGTAGTAGACTTAGGATTTCACTCCAGTTCTGATCTCTGAACCACAAACTGCTTCCTAGATCCATTAAATACCACCTGGAGGTGCCTATGTACAGTAGGAGAGTATGTATGGCTAGCAAATTAGTATAAAAAATATCTATGGACAAACACACAAAATTAGGCCAAACAAGGAAAGATTGTATGAAGTGACACCTTAAAAAAACATAGTTAAGGGGCCGGCCCGGTGGCGCAGCAGGTTAGTCCGCGCTTGGCAGCCCGGGGTTCGCTCGTTCGGATCCCGGGCGCCCGTCGACGCACTGCCTGTCAGCCATGCCGTGGCGGCGTCCCGTATAAAGTGGAGGAAGATGGGCACGGATGTTAGCCCAGGGCCAGTCTTCCTCAGCAAAAAGAGGAGGATTAGCAACGGATGTTAGCTCAGGGCTGGTCTTCCTCACCAAAAAAAAAAAAACATAGTTAAATACACTGTCCCAGAATGTTAATGTCAGCTTAGACTAAAAGGAGTTAACTCTTCGTACATAAGACCCATTACAAATACTAAAAATGTACTTTCAATCTATGAAGTAGTCTTGCTCCCCAAAAACTGGAACTTGAATTTGATCAAGTGACCAGATACAATTACCAATTTACAGGAAATACAGAGGTTAGAGAAACATTTAAATAATCCCATGGAGATCCAATTAGCAAAATCTAGACTGAGGGAAATGCAAATAACCCAGTTTCTTCAACAAATAAACTGCAAGGGGAAAAAAAAGAAGATCGAAGTTGAACCTATAGATTAAGACAATCAAGAGAGATATCCACCAGTCAGAAACATCAAAAAGGAATTACAAGGCAATTAAGAAATGAATACTGAGTGGACATTGGATATTAAGTAACCATCTTTTTTAAAGGTGTGTAATGGTATGGTTATGATTAAAAAAAATGACTCCTTACTTTTTAGAGATTGATATATTTATAGATTAAATAATATTGGTGTCTGGGATTTGCTTCAAAATAATATGGAGTGGGGATATTAGGTAGAAGTACAGATGAAGCAAGAGTGGCCAAATGGTTGCAGGTAGGTCATGTGTACACAGTTCATTACAACAGTCCCTCCATTTCTGGACATATTTGAAATTTTCCATAATAAAAGCTAAAAAATAATTCAAGCTAGATATAAAATCTAGATCTAATTTTAAGAAAGATAAAACAATAAAACCTCTTCAAGATTAAGTTACTTAAGCTGCCTATACTCTTTTTTCTTAAAGGAAATATTAAACGCTGGAAATAAGAAAGAAAATAATACAAGAGCTTAGAAAAAGGTTCAACTGTGGAGCCATACTATAAAAACTGGGAGTACTAGTAAGTGGTACTTAAAATAAAAAAGGCCAAGTACTTTCAGTGGATGTATCAGTGAACAGATGAAAAACTACTTGTAAACAAACTCTAAACGGCACAGGAAAACATAAGAGGCAGCTAAGTGTTTTTTAAAAGCACCTTGACAGTAATATCAAATAAACTAATTTAATCTACAGAAAATCACCCCTAAGAAGTGCTGGCAGAAGATAAACTCATCTTTCTTGGAATTAAATTCTTAATACCTACTTGTGTCCAGTTACTAGAAGAAGAGGAAGGATAATTAATTTATTGTTTCAGCAATAACAATTATCTACAGTTGGTTCAAAGAAAAGTTGATATGGGAAGACTAAAAAGCTGACAATCATCTTTCTAAGAAGCAAACCGAACATAGATTTACTGGTAAGATAAGGAAAATGAGGAAAACATCTGAGGACTGAAAGAAAAGCAAAAACAATGATAAATAAGTCCAAGCTGTGGCATATTTGCAGTGGCAAGTTCCTTGAAGGCAGGTACAGTATTGTACTTCTTAAGTTCAGAAAATACAGTACTAATCCAATAAATAATAAATGTATTATCTGTCGAAGTACCTGAATGAACTATTTTCTATAAAACCCAAAGGTTCTCCCTCTGGGGTCAGCTAGAGTAAACCAGTAGTTTCTACAGCTCTATTATCCAAACATTTAAGACATGCATTTAAAACACTAAAAACATGCAAATAACACCAACAAAAATCACCTTATGGGGGGGAAATGCAAGCTATGCTTAAAAGAATAACTTAAACTGGACTATCTATAGCAGCTGCCTTAGGACCTTGGCCAGCACAGTTTGAATCACTATCATAGAAAGAATAAGTGCCATTGATGAAATAGATTTACCATTAATATTACTCCCTGTGATGAAAAAGGATTAGCTGGGCTTGAACAATAAGTAACAGTTTTGATCTACTACTACCACGTCAACTTCACTACATTTTCAAAATTTGGAGAAAAAAATATAACAGAATTGCAGCAACTTTTAATTTATACCATGTTTGGGATGATAAAATATACAAGTATCCAATTTTATTACAGCCTCAAGCAAAGGGAGGCAGGTCACAGGATGACAAGGATCAAGCTAGCCTTAGTTGGTGGGAGTGGTGTCACTTATCCTTTCCTGCCACAGCTGCTTTTTATGCAACTTGAGTACAAATGGGAGGAAACTGGAACTCCAAGCTCTAGCTGGCCTATGGCTTTATCTGCTTTTCCTCAGTTCCACAATGTTCTGTGAAACAGAGCCATTTAATACCACCAGGAGGTGCAACAATGGTGGAAAATATCTCCTCACTCTCCATAAAAGTCTTCAAGGTCTCAAAAGCCAATATTTGAAACATATCATTATATTGAAGAGCTGCCACCATACTGGATCTAATACTAGCTCCAAGCAAACACATTTTTCTTTCTGAAGTAAACCTCATTGGGCAGGTATATACACTAAACAAAAGTCCTAGTTTTCCTGAGTCGTGAGTTGCACTTTTTAGTGCATAAAGCATTTAAACGTAACATTTATTGATGACCACTTTTTAAAAAAATTTCCTTTTTCAGCTGAAACTGTCTCTGCAGGATAATGACTTCCCAAAATTTATTTGCTATTATGAAATATTAGTGATGGAAATTCATGTCTCCAAATAGCCAGAGAAGTTGGAAAAAGTCTCAGTGTATCCCAATCCCCTCATTTTACAGATAAGGAATCCACAGTCTGGAGATTCATGTGATTCTGCCTTAAATCATACATATGGCTAGTTTAAAAGGCAGTGTCAGAATCTAAACCCAGGTCTCTAAAACCCCAAAAAAGTGCCCTTTCTATCACATAAACCCTCATTCTATTAATCCAAGCTCTCAGAGCAGTCCTTAATCACTTCATTGTTTCCTCATTTGCAGGTTCCCTTATCACCTTATCCCCTCGATAATTAGAACAGCCATTCTATGGCTCTGCTTCACCTCCATTATGACATTTTAAGGCGAACAGTCTTAACTGGGCACAGTGCCACAAGTATTGGTTCTGCAAGATGCTTACACTTTGGGGGAAGAATTTCTTCTCTCCTGCCACTGAAAGATGAAAATTAAATCCTGAGTATTCATGAGTAAAATAACCTCATGTTCTATCTTAATATCATGTGTCACACACCCACCAAAGCTTAGAAAAGTCTTGGTGGCAACATTCTCACATGTTCTTGAATAACTTGGTTCAAGTCTCCATTCTAAATTGGGTAGTAAAAAGGAAGACAGAAGTTATTTTTCAACAACAGCTCTTCCATTAGATGACTTCATAACTACTTACGTGGCAGATTTAACCTGAAGCACTTGAAGATGAGTGACACAGGTGTTAAAGACAAACTATGAAACGAAAAACAGCAGCAGGAATATTGCCTTGATTTCTGTCTCCTGAAAAATGTACAGCCTCTTCAAATTTTTGAGCACCACAAGTTTAGTCGTCTAACATTACAAGGTGTTTCTTAGTGGTTTTCTTCTGTTGTTCTCTGGCTTAGAAATAAAGAGATAGTTTTGTAGAGACTTCTGGACTTTTAAAAACTATTTAGGCTGGTATCCTAGTCTTTATACCATACATTAAAAAACAACTAATGAATCTGGATCTGGAAAAGAACCATGATTTTATCTTTGGAAAACAAAAGCAAAGGGTATATAAATAGCAAAATAAGCTCAAAATTAATGTCTGAGGACTTAATGGTCAAATGAATAGTTGATAAAGGAAAATTATTAAAGCGAATCACTTTTCAAACATGGAACTTCTCTCTTAATGAAGTTTCTCTCACTCTCAATGCAGAACATCTGCTATAGTTATCCTAAGTGTACTGACTTGAACATATTGTGTGAACGGCTTTATATACTATGTAGGCCCTTAGCCCTTAATCCTCGCAACATTCTAAGCTAGGTATCTACCATCATTTTCATACTGCACCTGAGAAAACTGGGGCACTCAGAGTTAAGTAACTTACCAAGGTTACAGAGCTTGAACCTAGCTCTGCAGGTTCTGAAACCTGTGTTCCTTAGGCATTCCACCGCCTTCTTACAAAAACATAGGAAATTTGAAAATATGGTCAAACTCTAAATTCTATCTCACGTATAATCCAAGCTATCGTGAATTATTTTTTCTGGTGCCAAGAAAGCCTCAATAGTGTGCCATCTACATTTCCTGATTTTAGATTGGGTGGGTGGCACAAACGGACTGTTTTTGTCACCATACTTATTGCATCATCACTAAAACCCAAAAGGAAGGGGACTGGTTAAATTCTTAAACTTTATTTCCTGCTGGCCTAGAAGACCTTACTTAACCACTGTTACATCTGATATGCACAATTTAAGTGTTAATGTTTTCCTAGTGTAATAAGACACTAAAGTTATCACTTAAGTCTTAAAGGAAATCAACCATGTATTAGTCATTTTACCTGTGAAGGGAAGTGAAAAGAAGATCAACAGGATATAAACCTGGGTTGTTTTCTTCTTTAGGGGAAATTTCCTAATGACTTGTTAATTGAATGGAACAAGTGGCTCTTCAAAAACAGAGTAGTGGAAAAGGAAACAGAGAAAAAGAATCACAAGAAGTTATCTACTTTCACTAGTGTTATTAAAGCAAAGGATGAGTCTCCTCTTGAGTAACTTCAGCCTGACCACAATGACCACTTGTTACACCTACCACCCACTCCAACACTTTAGGTTCATTAGAAATTAAGCCTAGCAAAGTAAAGGATTTATCCCGACGAGGCCTAAGGTCTCCGCACCAAACCCTGAGGCGCACTGTGGGTCAGTGCACTGCGTCCCCCACCCCCTAGCCTGTGCTGCTGCTCCGGAGGCAAAGCCCACAGGCTGGGGCCAAGACAGTCCTCCGGCCAGGGCAGTGACCCAGCTCTAGATAAGCCTGCCCCCTCCACTGACCAAAGGGTCTGTGCCTAGAGGAGTGGGGGTAGGGGCAGTGAGAAAGGCCTGGATAGGACTGAAGGGAGCTAAGAGGATGTTTTGAAACAAGGAAGGGTCCCTTCTCAGTCTTGCCAGTCGGGACGCGGCTCGGGGCCCACGAGACAGCCGGCCGCCGCCATGATGGGGCTGGCCGGGCCGGGGGGCGTGACGCGGGCGCCCCGCGCGCAGGGCCACCTCCCCTTCCCCCTTCCTCCCCTCCCCTGCGTGGGCCTCGGCCACAACTGCCCCCCGATACTCACGCTTTGTCCACCAGCTCCCGCACCTTCCACATGTTCAACATCGTGCCCCGCGCGGCCCGGGCCGCCGCCTCCCTCTCCTGCTTCCCACGGACACCGGAACACTTCCGCGCCGGGGCAGGTCCAGGCCGGGGTCGCCGCTGCCGCCGCCCGCTGCCTCGAACTCTCCCAGTCAGCACCTTCTCTTGCCACAGCCGCGGCGCCGCCGGTGACACGTCGAGACGCGGGGGCAGAAGCGCTGCGTGGAGCGGAAGTGCCCGGCCTTCCGCCGTCTGCGCGCGGGGCACGCCGGGACTTGGAGTTCTCTGAGCGTGCCAAGCGGAGCCAGTTAAACTGGGAGAGTTGGTGTGGTAAGGTTGGTGGGATTTCTCTTAAACTCTCCCCCATCAGAACCAGAAACTCTTGAGGGTGGGGCCCAGCAATCTGAGCTTTTACAAATCCTCCAGTCTCAAGTTTCAGAACCACTGGTATAGGATCTAACCACACTCAAACATGCTTTTCTTCAAATATAAAGTATTACTGTGTTATTAATAATGATTATACGGAAGTGTGATTGGCATATGTATTCCTCATTGACAGAAATATCAGTGTATTTCGTTCCAAGTGTCCAAATATACTTCCTTCCCTGGACGTTAGTTTCCATCTCTGTAAATTGAAGAAGTATTCTAAAACCAATTCCACTCTGGTTCTATGATACAGTGGTTTTATATTTAGACAGCTACCTATTTTCTTTGTTAGATACTTTATTATAAAGCTCAGAAACTCAGTTCACACTCCATGGGAAACAGTCGGAAGACAGCACTACAACACTGTGACACGCTCAAGAACTTGGCAGGTTTATATTCTTAAAGCATAAATACGCACACGCATTCAGTGTTTTATTGCAATGATTGTTATCACTTCATTTTTCGCTTATACATTTTTGACAATGTTCCTGTTAAATCTGCAAGCAACTTAAAGTTCATTTGGTCCAGCTGCTTATGTTTTCCAGTTTTTTTCATTCTACACATATTTATTGAGCATTTTCTATGTGCCAGGAGTGGGGAATATAGCTAGGAACAAGACAGACCAGCCCTAGCTCTCTTGGATCTTAAAAGTCTTTGGAGGAAACATAATAATCAAGGAAACATTTAAGATAATTACAGATAGAAAGTGCTTGAAGAAAACAGAACATATTGCTATAGAGAATGATGTTAGAGAAAACTAACATTAGGGAATATTTAGGGCCTCTTTGAGGACATTATATTTGAGCTGAAACTTGAATGGTAAAAAGGAGCTGGCCATAAAAAAAATCCATCTACAAGAAAAGAATTGCTTGTGGAGGGACCAGATGAAGACTCTGATTTACAAAGAAATGAAATTGATTGCTGCTAGTCATGAAGCTAGGTAACAATGATCCTAAAGAAAGAACCCAGAAACTCGGATCACTAGTTCCCCAGGTCAAGTCACCTCTTCATATTGCATCCACTTAATTACTGGAAATAGCTTTGAAAGTGTTTCAATAAGGCTTTGGGATTAAGGTCAGAGAGAAGCAAGTTGAAGGAATTGCCAGGCAGAAAAGTACAAGAAGCAGAAATCAGGACAAAGCTATCTCAAAGCTTTGTCAAGATTGGAGGGCTTGGACAGACATAAAGTAAGTTGGAGAGAGAGGTGGGGAAGGGCAGGTCAAGATGAGCAGAGATAGGCAGAGAAATGGGGCTTTAAAATGACAAGTTTGTGTTTCGTGTTCAAGTCCAAGAGTCAAAGGCTGGAATGTGGCCAGAGGAGATAAGAAAGAGAAACTACTTTGCATAAATAAGAGCTCAGCAAGTTAACTTTCAAACAAGTGGGTCCAGGGTACACCTGCAGAATGGGCCTGGCATAAAAATAATCACCTTTCCCGCCCTGGGCCTGTTTGCACCTTCCTGGCAATTCACAGTCAGCCCTTCCCAGAGTTACCCAGAGAATATAATGTGGTTGTCTACTTTGCTTGTTCCAATACCAAGTTTGGAAGTTTCTACACTTATTCCAGAGTTGTCACCTGTGGCATTTTCACACTTGGCTGGGGCCATCTACAATGTAACACCAAAAACCTGCCTGTCCACCTTCGAGTAAGGACAGCTCCTGATGGACTCAGAAGAACCAGACAAGGAGAGTGTGTTAAAAAGTGGTCTCAAAAGACTAACAATTTGCATGTCAACAAAGTGTTCCATTTTTACTTTTATCTTGCAAATTTGGGAGCAGTTTCCATAGTAACTTCTTTGTGGCAATTTAAACATATCCATGGTAGAAATATAAATGAGAAAACACCCGACCCACCCTCTTCAGGAAGATAAATTTTTTTAAGTAAATGAGCTGACACTTTTAGTAAGACCAAACCAACGCAAGGTTTGAAAGCAAAAGTACTCAGCTGTGTTACTTATGTGTGAGGAGCAGTTGTAGACACTGACTGCTTATCTTATGTGGTTGGTTCCCTGATGTTTCCTTCGGAGGAGTTTGATGGTACCCAGGTGTGGCAGCCATGGAAGGCACTGCCCAGATCTCTCTTCAAGAGAACCAGTTGTGAGTAGTGTGGGTGGCCTACAGCTTCCAGCAGCCACTCCCAGGCATCAGCCACAGCGTTTACACCGGGGCCACGCTCTCACTGGGTTACTCCCAGGCAATGACTGAGCAAGGTGTGCTGGAGCCAGGCCATTTCTGCCCAGTGCAGGACTCCTTTACTGGGCAAGCATTGCTCTGGGCTCCTCATCGACCTGGCCCAGACTTCCTCAGAGCTTTGCTGTAATTGAACTGATGCTCTTCCTACCCAATCTGCCTTCCTTCCCCCTCTCCCTTGACAAATATCAGAATTTCCTTGTGATCTGAGGCTCTCCCCACCAACTTTTGTTCCCTCTTCCTTTTATCTTTCAGAGGTGTTTCCCCCAATAAATCTCTTACACTTCTAATTCCATCTTGGCTTCTGCTTCCTGCAGTTTCCAACTGATAACAACAGGCAAACGGTTGTACCTTCGTTTCAGTATTTGGCCTGATGAGTCTTGTTTTTGATCACATCTGACTGCTCTAGAAGTCAGGAATACTCAGTTTCTAATCATATTAAGAGGGTTGCCACAAGAGCCGTGCAGATTATATATTGTACAACCCCAGGGGCACCATTTATGTGGACTACCATGAACTGCCAATTAACCATAGAGAGGAAGTGTAAAGTATGGTTGAAGAGTGCAGATTCTGGACTCAGACAAACCTAGGCCCAAATTCTGCATCTGCCCTTCGGTAGCTTGGTCATTCTGGATAAGTTAATTAAACTAGTATAGCATGGTGGTTGTGAACTGGGACTCTGGAGCCAGATTGCCTGGGTTTGAATCTTAGTTTTGCTACTTGCTAGCTGTGTGACCTTGGGGAAATTATTTGACATCTCTGTAACTCAGTTTTCTCATAGTAATGGGGGGTAATAGAAACCTACCTTAAAGGCTTTTTCAGACAATTAAATAAGGTAAAAGAACTTAGAACAGCGCCTAACACAAAATAAACACTCAGTAGGTGTTAGTGATGTTGCTCCTACTATTACTACAAGTAGTAATTGCATTAATCTGTAAAAATTTATTCAATATTCAACAAGTATTTAGTGAGCTCCTCCTATGTTCCAGGCACTGTTCTAGGTGGTGGATGTACAATTGTAGATAAAACATAGTAAACAAGCAAATAGATGTGGTAAACATAGTAAACTCAAAGTGATATGCTGAAGACCATGTGAAATAATATATATAACTCACTTCATGTTGGGTCCTGCACATAGTAAGTACTCACTAAATTCTACCTCATTATTATTATCAAACCCCTTATCTTATGTGGATCTCAGTTGTTTTCCTTATAAACTGAGAGGTTGGTGTATCAGAATATCCTAAACCTAGCCATACATCAGAAATTCCTGGACGTCTTTAAAATTTCAGGTTGTCTTGTCCTACCCCTTGAGTTCCTGATTCAGTAGGTGTATTATTCCATATACTGTGGTCACCAGTGACCGAAACTCAAAACTAGCTGAAGCAGAGCAAGGGAATTTATTGACACAGGAGACTGGGGAGTTCAGAGATAGAATTTGCCTCAAGAACTTAGCAAGTATTGTCAGAACTCTCTCTCCGATTCTCATTTTCCTTCCCTGCAGATAGGTTCTCTTAGTTGGCAGGAAATAAGGCTACCACCTTGTGGGGAATGGGTTCCATTTTTTCAACTAGGCAACCAAAGGAGAAGAGACACTTGTCTTTCAGCCACTGAGTCTAATATCACAGGAATGACTCTGACTGGCCCAGTTCCGATCATGTGTCTATTCCAAGGTCACCCCTCTAGGGAGGCATGCATTACAGAATTGGTGGCCCTAGGAGAACCATATGGAGTGGGGAAAGAAGAGTTCTCTGAGGAAACTCTGAAGAAAGCCATACCGTGGCAGACAAAAAGCAACAGTTGTTTATGACCATAGGTTTAAGGTGGGGTCTAGGAATCTATTTTTTTTTTTTTTTTTGGTGAGGAAGATTAGCCCTGAGCTAACGTCTGTTGCCAATCCTCCTCTTTTTGCTGAGGAAGATTGGCCCTGAGCTAACATCCGTGCTCATCTTCCTCTACTTTATATGTGGGACGCCGCCACAGCATGGCTTGGTAAGCGGTGTGTAGGTCCGCACCTGGGATCTGAACCTGCAAATCCCAGGCCACCAAAGCAGAGGGCGCGGACTTAACCTCTACGCCACTGAGCCAGCCCCTAGGAATCTGTATTTAAAAAAAACTTCTTAAGTGATTTTACCAGGGTTTGGGATGCCCTGGGTTAGATGACACAAAGTTCTTTCTAACGCTGACAATGTATTTTTTTTTAAGGTCCAAATTCCACAGAAGAAGCTGGGTTGGAGAGAGCAAAAGTGAAAAGAATACTATAGGGGTTAATAGAAAAGAAAAAGAAGCAATAAAGAAGGAGGGAGTTAGGTGGAGTTGCAGCATTGTGCAGCAGGTACGCTGGTAGCAGGGCATACCCTCACTCACTCTGTTCTGCTGACGGTTGGGCTCTTGGCTGAAATTCAATCTCCTTTCAGGGCTGTCAGCAGGGCTCAGGTGGGCCTATTCAGAAAGCCTGGTAGGTGCTCTAAAGGGCTAACACATTCTGCAAGGATGCGCAGGCACTGGCAGGTGAGATGGAGGAGAAGTGCCCCTGGAATCATTTCCCTGCTTGCTGGGATGCTGTCTCTCCTTCTGTCTCCTGACCACAGGCGAGCCCAGAGTGGACGTGCTGCTCCTAGTATCTAGGCCTCTGAAAACTCTATTCACAGGAAGCCAAGTGCTGTCAATGAAGCAGCTAGGCAGCTTGTCACTGTGGGAACCGATCCTGCATTGTCAGGTCAGATTCAGGTGTGAAAGGGGTGGATGAGCTGGCCAGATTCTGAGGCAGGGTCTTTCTGGATAAGGTCAAGTGTCTTGAGAAAGCCCCCAGGTGTCCAGAGTTCACATGGACGCTCTGCTGGTCCTTGAACTCTATCGGTTCATTAAAAGAATTGTGCTCTAGAGGAAGAGCTCACTGCAGTGGACGTCAAAAGTCTGATGGACAGACCGCTGCTCTTTAATAAACGGAATGAATGTGGCTAAAGACTTGGGGGGCCACTCAGCACAAGGCTTGCTTTCCTGATGGGAAGAAGTCAGCATTCATTATTTATTGGGCATCTGCAATGTGCAGTGTGGTTAAATAGATGACTAAAACCTGTTGTTATCCAGGGAGCTTATAGTCTAATATGGAAGATAGATATGTAAGCAAACAAAACCACAGTGAGATATTTAAGGAGGCAGTGTAGTGTAGAGGAGAGGTCAGAGCACGGGCTGTGGTATCAACAGGACCTTAGTTCACACCACATAGCTGTGTGACCTTGACTAAATTACTTGACCTCTCAGGCCTTGGCACCCTCGTTGGGAAAATGGGACTGATAAGAGTCCCTGACTCATAGGGTTGTTGTGAAAAGTGAATGAGATCACATACAGTAGTCCCCCATCATCCACAGTTTTGCTTTCCTCGGTTTCAGTGACCTGAGGTCAATGGTGATCTGAAAACTTTAAAAGGAAAATTCCAGAAATAAACAATTCATAAGTATTAAATTGCTCACCATTCTGAGTAGCATGATGAAGTCTCTTGCTGTCCCGCTCCGTCCAGCCCGGGACATGAATCATCCCTTTGTCTAGCATGTCCACGTTGTACACACTACCCACCCGTTAGTCACTCAGTAACTGTCTTGGTTATCAGATTGATTGTCGGGGTATCTCAGAGCTTGTGTTCAAGTAACCCTTATTCTACTTAAAAGTGGCCCCAAAGTGCAAGAGTAGTGATGCTGGCAATTCAGATGTGCCAAAGAGAAGCCATAAAGTGCTTCCTTTAGGTGAAAAGGTGAAAGTTCTTGACTTAATAAGGAAAAAAAAAATTGTATACTGAGGTTGCTAAGATCTATGGTAACTTTTATTATAGTATATTGTTGCAGTTGTTCTATTTTATTATTAGTTATTGTTGTTAATCTCTTACTGTGCCTAATTTATAAACTTTATCATGGGTATGTATGTATAGGAGAAAACATAGTATATATAGGGTTTGGTACTATCTTTGGTTTCAGGCATCCACTAGGGGTATTGGAACGTATCCCCCATGGATAAGGGGGGACTACTGTACATTAAATTTCTAGCACAGTGCTTGACATGTAACACTGACTGATTAAACAAGGTCTATTTTTATTGCTAAACTGTTCATATCCAGATCCCCAGCGATGAGAGAGAGATTGTTAGAACAGGTTCATTAAATCTTTCAATAAATATATATTTGGGCACTTACCCCATTGCCAAGAATTGTACTGTGAAAAAGAGACACAATTCCTGTTCTCGTGAAGTTTACAGCCTGGGGGAGATGGATGTTAAACAAGTAACGCCTCAATAAATCTGTCATTGCAAACGATGATGAATGCTGTGGGAGAAAAGAACGGGGTGCTGCAAGAGAATATAACAGTGGTATTTCATTCAGATTGGGTAGGGCAGGGGCCAGGAGAGGCCTCTCTGGGAAAGTGACATTTAAGGTGAAGATAGAAAGATAATTTTGAGTTAATGAGGTGAAGAGAGAGGGAAAGATAGAGAGAACAGCCTGTGCCAAGGCTTGAGGTAGGGTGCAGCTCTGCCTGTTCTAGGACATGAAAGGAGACCTAGTGCAGCTGGAGAGAGAGGGGGAGAATGGTCAGAGATGAGCCGGGGTGGTGAGCAAGGACGTGCTGGTTATTTGCCTGCTCGATCCATTCTCCATCCTTCTCTGCCATGCTCCATGCCTTCCTGACCTCTATGGACCCCACTACCTGCATTCTCATGGCTTTTTGCTTCTAATTTGGTTCAGCTGATGTTGTAAGGGTGGATCAGACAATGGAGGAGAGATAGGTGTGGATATTTCTTTCCCCTTCCTCCCTGCTTCAGAACATGGTTCTGGCAGTAGCCAGGTCCCTCTGTGGCCACTGGGTGTCAGGTGGCCCCCCTTCCATGGCTCTGGCTCTGTTTCCTTCCCTTGCCTCTTCAGGCTTTGACTGGCAATGTCTTCACCCTGATGCTAACTCCTGGGTGCTTTCACAAATGTTATTTTCCTCACCCTGCCTGCACTGCTGTAAATTATCACTTTGTTGTGTTCTGTTCAACTAAACTCTCTGAGTGTGCCAGTGTTTGCTGCTGGGACCCTGGATGATATGAGGAATCACAACATCGAGGTATTTGCATGTCAAGTTAGGCACATGGCCTTTTAGATTTTTATCTGAAGTGCAACAAGAAGCTGCAAACATGCTATAGTCACTTCCTTATCATTTCATCTTCTTCCAGCTACAGCCCCATTTCTCTACTCTCCTTAACAGAAGGCTGTCATCTTCACAAACTGACTCCTTCTCATTACTTCTCAAGCCATAGTTAACTGTTCTTTCTTCTAAAAACTCTCTGGTCTCTTAGCTTTCATGACCCCACAGTCTTCTAGTTCTTCCTACATTTCAGGCTCTTTGAAAGCCCTGTGTTTCTCTCCCTGGCTTGTAGATGTTGAGTGGCTCTTTAGGGCTTACTTCTCTCCTTCTCCACTGCCCATGTCAACCATAATCATCTCTTATCTGAACTACTGCAAATGCTTCTGAATTTGTTCCTCCAAGTTCTTTTTGAATCATGAATCAGACCGTGTTACTACTTGAACAGAATACTTCAATGGCTTCCCATGTACTTAGAATTCAAACTTGACCTGTCAGGAGTCCATCCCTGGTCCAAACAGCTGCATCCTGGAGGAAAGACTGATATTGTGACCCTCCTGTGGGTTAGGACTCAAAGCCAGTTCTTAGAAAAAAAGGGTGGTGGTAGGTTGTGGGCCTAGCAAGTACCCCTAAAATCTGTCATTGACAGTGTAGCAGTACTTTTTGTTTTAACATTTAAAAATATATATATATATTCTAGCCAATCCTTCCTAAGAATAGGTCTTCGTGGTATTGATTGGATTTTTGTAGCATCTTGGACTTTCAGTTTTGATATGGAAGTTACCAAGGTTTGGTTCACAATTTGTTTATAAACCTGCTCTTGCGGTGAACTTACTTCTGCTACTGTCATTCTTGATATGTTGATTTGACTAGTTTCAAAACATGCTCTTTTCTTCTTCTTCTTTTTAATGCTGAGTATCTATTTTGGTGACACTTTGTTATTATAGAGAAGGAGTGTCATGAGTTTTGTCTTTTGTTTTGTTTGCCAGTGGTTTCTGACTGTGGAAGCTGCTTTTCCTGTGTGTTAGCAGTTCTTTTGAATTATCACTTGAGTCTTATGGCTTGTGGGTGGTATCTAAGTCTAGTTCCTGTCGGGCAGGTATAACATTAGAATTCCCCCATCTTTGATGATTCATCTTGAAAAGTGGTTGGTCACTGACCTGGCCTGGGAAGCCTAAGATCTGAGACCCAAACACCTATGGGGAGGGGAGGGAGTAGAGAAAAAGATAGCAAGTATTATTATCTTTTTAAAATACAAATTCATTCTCTTTCTTCAAAATTTTTTCTTTGAGATATTTTTATTAGTTTTTTATATTACAAAAGTAAAATACGTTCATACATCCTCATATATCTACCCTTTGATCAAGCAATTCAACTCCCAGGTATTTAACCAAGGGAAATGGAAATCTATGTCGAAATTCTTATGTGAGAATGTTCACAGCAGCTTTATTCACAACAGCCCAAATCTAGAAACAACCCAAATGTCCATCAATAGCATATGGACAAATAAATTGTGATACATGTTTGAATGGAATATGACTCAGCAATAAAAAGGAATGAACTGCTAATATATGCAACAACCTGGATGAATCTCACAGGTACAATAGTGAATGAAGGAAACTAGACACAAAAAGTTATAACTCCATTTATATAAAATTCTAGAACAGGCAAAATTAATCCAAGGTGAAATAAATTAGAACTGTGGTTGCCTGAGGTGGAAGGAGGAGTGGGGACAGGAGAGTTAAGGTAATATACACTCATTTCAATGAGTGAAACCATCCAAAAATGTGTAAAGAAAAGTTAATTCTTTTCCATTTATTTTCACCCACTATGGTAATCCTGTTAAAAGCTTGATATGTATTTTTCCAAACTCTTTCCATGCTCATACAAATATAAACAAATATATGTGCACATATGTAAGGTTTGCTTTAGGATCAGGGTAAACATGATGCTGACTTTTTAAAATACCTGCTCAATAATATATCATGGATATCCCTCCAGTTCAATAAATATAAATCTAACTCATTCTGTGTGTGATACTGGTGTAATTCCTTAATATGAATGTACCATAATTTATTGAGCCATTTTCTAATTGATGGATAGTCAAGTTGTTTCTACTTTTTGTTTTTGCCACTGTAAACAATGTTGCAATAAAATAGATCTTTGTATACCTATCTTTACATATGGTGTTTAGAATAGATTCTCAAAAGTGGAGCTAGGGAAAGATATGTGTTTTTTATTTAATTGTATATTGGCAGCTTGTATACCTAAGAGATTATAGCAGTTTTCACTCTCATCAGGCAACATCCTGGAAAGTCCATTTTGTCACACTAGACGCTATTGCTCTTTTGAACTTTTGCCAATTGGATTAATAAAAATATGCTGCCTTAATTTCAAAGTACTTCTAACTGAAATAAACCTGTGCTTTCATAACCTTATATAAAAGTCCCTTTTAACATCTCTCCCAGTTTTCAGTCCTGTTTCTTCTTGACCTGTACAACTCACACTCCTCAAAATTGGACCTTCAGATATATTGGGAGATGGAAGGCAGGTGTGGCAGAGAAGGAGCTATTCCCATTCTTTTTGTTTGTTTGTTTTTCTTCTACTTCAAATCTTCAGCCTAATAGGGAGAATGAAATGAGTGATATATCCAGAGATACGAAAGCAGTTACAAGCGCTAGCTCTGTGGCCCAGGGCTGAGAGACCTGAAAAAGAGTGACTTGAACCTGAAGTGAATTCCTCGGCTGGGTTTGCCATCCCCTTCCTTCTACTAGCACTGCGTTCCCATCAGGCTCTTTGCTGCAGATGTTAACTGGCATAAGCTGAGTTAGTCAGAAAGGCCTTCCCCAACCACCCTGCCCGAAGTTGGTTCTGTCATTCCCTTATAGCAGCCTGCTTATTTCCATCCTGGTACCAACAAGAATCTGTGATTGTTTTATTTATTTATTTACTTGTTGTATTAGACAGGGTTGCAGGAACTCAAAACAGAACAGAAAACAGAACTCAAAAGGGTTTAATTGAAGAGAATGAAGCCAATGGACCATTTATGGAGGCAAGGTCAGGGTGAAGGGTATTAATAAGGATGTCGAGGCATCTGGGACTAGCAGCGGTGAGGACCTATTTACCATCAGTTTCCGTTATCTATTGCTGTGTAACAAACCACCCCACAACTTAGTAACTTAAAAAAAACCCACATTTATTTGCTTGTAATTCTTCAATTTGAGCAGGGCTTGGTGGAAAAGGCTCATCTCCACTCTGCATTTGGTGGAGTTGGCTGGGGCAACTCAGCTGGAGCAGGATGATAATCCAAGACGGACTCACTCACACATCTGGTGCCTCTGCTGGGGTGGCTGGAATGATAAGGGGCGGGCTGGACTTATTTCTCTTTCTCTCCATTATTTAATAATTTAGCCTGAGCACTTAGTGGGTGGCTAGATCCCCAAAAAGTCAAAGTGGAAGCTGCTGGGCCCCTTAAGAACTTGTCCCAGAACTGACAGAGTGTCACATTTGCCACATTCTACTGGTCAAAGCAAGTCACAAGGCAAGTCCAGCTTCAAGGGAAGGTGAAATAGATACTACCTTTTAAGGGGAGGAGCAGCATGTGCATATAGAGTTGAGATGAATAATTAGTAGCCATCTTTGCAGACAATCCACCAAACATTCCTCAGTGTGAAAAGACAAAGGAAGAAAATAGAATTTCCCATGAAATCTGGCGCTGTGGAGGAAGGTCTGTCCTACAGTAGATTTAGTAGTTGAAATCTACTGCCAGAACTGTGGTGCTGAGGCAGGGAGAGAACAGCAGAAGGAGTACTCTAATCTCTCTCTTCCTGCTGCCTGATTTCCCCCCACTAGAAGGGAGCCTAGGTGATACAATTCAGAGGTCAACGCCACCTCTCCTTGACACAGAGCAAGTCAGAAGAGGCCATCTAAGGGACTGGGGATGGGTGGGCCATTGAAGAAGAACCAGCACATTTTTTATTATTTATTATTTCTTATATTAGAATATAGGTTTCATTGAGGCAGGAGAGTGTCCATGCTGAATACAGCTGATACTCTGGGTCTAGCAAGTGTCTGGCACTTCCCAAGTGCTCAGTAAAATGTGTTGAATTGAATTGAGTTCAATTATCTGATAAGCTTGAGCTTTCTGATACTGCAGAGGAAACCCCTGAAAGATGGCAAGATGGAGGTTGGTGAGAATGAGACCGGTTTGGTCCTAAGGCCACAGTTTCACTTTGGAGCTAGTCATCGTATAAAGCATGAATGCAAATTCCCTAGAGACTGACGTGGAGTGCTGCTAGAGTACTTTAAGACTCGTAACAACCAATCTGACCTCCCTGATGATTTTCTGAGCATTGCTCTTTTCTCACTTGGCTCCCTGATGATGGGCTTAGGAGCCCTGAACTAGGTGATTCATTTGTTTTCCTTCATGTACCACCTGTGAGAAGCTGAAAGTTCTTCTTTTTTTTTTAATTGAGATATAATTCACATACCATAATATTCACTCTTTTAAAGTGCAAATTCAGTGATTTTTAATATATTCACATAGTATGCAACCATCCCACTATCTAATTCCGGAATATTATCATCATCCCTGCCCCCCCCCAAAAAACCCCATATCCATTAGCAGTCATTTTCCTTCCCCCTTTCCCCTTTCTCCTTTCTCCCAGCCCCAGGCAACCACTAATGTGCTTATTTGGTGTCTCCATGGATTTGCCTATTGTGGACATTTCATATAAATGGAATCACACAATATGTGACCTTTTGTGTCTGGCTTCTTACACTAAGCATGATGTTTTCAAGATTCATTCATTTGTAGCATATGTCGGTACTTCATTTCTCTTTTGTGGCTGAATATTGTTCCTTTGTATGACTATACTATATTTTGTTTATCCATGCATCAGTTGATGTACATTCTTTCTACCTTTTGGCTACTTTGAATCACGCTGCTATAGGCATTTGTGTACAAACTTTTGTGTGGACATATGTTTTCAGTTCTCTTGAGTGTATACCTAGGAGTGGAATTACTGGGTCATATGGTAATTCTAGGTTTAACTTTTTGAGGAACTGCCAGAGTGTTTTCCAAAGTGGCTGCACCATTTTACATTCCTAACAGCAGTGTATGAGGGTTTCAATTTTTCTACATCCTCATTAGCACTTGATTATAGCCATCCTAGTAGGTGTCAAGTGTCATCTCATTGTGGTTTAGATTTGTTTCCCTGATAGCTAATGATGTTGAGCATCTTTTTATGTGCATATTTGCCATTTGTATATCTTCTTTGGATATACAAATGAATTGTCTGAGTCCTTTGCCCATATTTTAATTGAATTATTTGTCTTTTTAATGTTGAGTTATAAGAGTTCTTTATATATTCCGGATATAAGTCCCTTATCAGATATATGATTTGCAGGTATTTTCTTCCATTCTGTCTGTTGTCTTTTCACTTTCTTGATAGTGTCCTTTGAAGCACAAAAATTTTTAATTTGGATGAAGTCCAGTTTATCTATTTTTTCTTTGGTTACTTGTGCTTTTGGCTTTTTATCTAAGAAACCATTGCTTAATTCAAGGTCATGAAGATTTAATTCTACATTTTCTTCTACGAGTTTTGTAGTTTTAGCTCTTAGGTTCAGGTCTTTGATCCATTTTGATTAATTTTTATGTATGGTGTGAGGTAGGGGCCCAACTTCATTCTTTGCATGTGGATATCGAATAGTCCTGGCACCATTTGTTGAAAAGATTATTCTTTTCCCAATTAATTGTTTTGGCACCTTGTTGAAAATCAATTGATGATAGCACTAGGAGGTTATTCCTAATATCAATAATACTGACTAGAATTATTCCTGTCTGCTGGTTTGCATGAAGAACCTTTGTCTCCTCCAATTTGGGCACTTTTGTTGCAGAGACCATTCCAGGATCTCAAACTTGTATTCTTGATTAATACAACACTGAACCCACCAAGGGAGGTGGTGGAGGGAGGGCAATGGTATAAGTCCCAGTTCAGGTCTGAAGACCCGAGATCCAGGAGTGCTGATGTCCGAGGGCAGGAGAAGATGGATGTCCCAGCTCACAGGGAGAGAGTGAATTCATCCTTCCTTCACCTTTTTGTTCTATTCAGGCTCTCAGTGGATTGGATGATGCCCACCCACATTGGGGGGACTACCTGCTTTACTCAGTTCACTAATTAAAATGCTAGTCTCTTCTGGAAACACCCTCACAGACACATCCAGAAATAGTGTTTTATGAGCTATCGGGTCATCACTTAGCCCAGTCAAGTTGACACACAAAATTAAACTATCACGGGGATTAAATGATTTAAAAAGATGCCGATAGAACTATACTAGGGGGAATAACTGAAAGCTTTACCGATATAAAGAAGGCAAACTTCAATGCTTTGGCAGGAGTTGGACTAGGATGTCAGAAAGCAAGCTTTACTCTGTGACTAATTAGCTGAGTGACCTTGCCCAATCACTTCAACTCTCCAAATCTCAATTTCCTGCTCTTTTGAATGTAAGTAATAATGCCAAGTCTGATGACCTTTCTGCATTATTGTGAGATTGAAACAATGTAGCAGGTGTAAAAGTGCTTTGGAAAAGTTAACTTGTTTTTCTGGAATTCATAGAGAATTGCTTGCTTTCATTCTAAAAACTGCCTTTGAATTGTTTATAGTACCAATTTGTCCCTCTGCTTGGGGCCAGCCCCAAGAAATGTTTTCCATAATAAAATATTAACATGAGATTTCTCATCACTTAGCTGGGTAAGGGCCAGGTACTTGGCTCAAAGAAAGTAGTTTTACTGTACAGTGTTTAGTAATAACCAGGCCCTCAGGGAACTCTCAATAAATACTTTAGGTGCGGGGGTAAAATGTGACCAAGAATATCAACTACAGTCTTTTATTGATCACTTAGAATGTAGAGGAAATGTGTTAAAAAAATGTCTCAGACTACCTTATTTACATTGTGGTGGAGCTGGAAGACCTAAACTTTCATATGCTCACCCACTCACCTCCCATTCATTCCAGGCAGTTATGGGGAGCAAGATGGTTTGCCCAAGGGAGCCCAGTTTGAGGAGAAGGAGACAGTGAATCAAATAAATGAACTATTGTAATCCAAAGCACTAACTCCATTGCTGAGGAAGACACCTTTGCAAATTATGAAGCATTTAGGTGCCTTCTCTACATCTGTATGGGTTGGTTTAGACTTAACTGCCTTTGACAATTAATGTTAATCTTTGGGAGACACATGTAGATCCAAGAGTTATTGACAGGGCAATATAGAATAAAGATCTTTAATTGTCACCTGCCATGTCAGAGAGACACCAAAGATGACCAGACACCTGAAGTAGGAACAACCCCCTCCCCTACTCTGCCCTCTCCCTGACAAGTTTCTGAGTGTTGTTCTAGACTGAGTAACTCAGACTTTGGGATTTTTCACTTATGGGGAACACATCACCTGGTGGGGGAAGAGGGATGGCCCTGGGGCAAGAACAGCTGTTGTGTGAGGAAGGGTGGAATCCTCCAGAAAGTGGTAGAGAGGAAGGCAGTGCTCTCATATGACAATATGAAGATCCAGAAACAAGGTTAAGACCTGGGGGCATGCAGGAAGGGTACTTCATTATGAAGGGTTTAACCTCTTAGGTGCTTTTCCTTTTAACCACAAAAAGTTATACTTTGTGTATAGTTCAGTCTATTTCCCTCATACTCTGTAATTCCCTTTTGCTTCTCCCAACCCTTCAGTAAAGTTTGATACACAGCTACTTATCAGTTGTGCCTCAATTTTCCTATCTGTAAAATGGAGATAATATCTACCTCATAGGTGAGGATAAAATGAATTAGTGCATGTTTATTAATGTGTTAATTAATGTGAGTTAAATTAGGACACCTGGCAGTGCCTGACATGAAAGTGCTCAGTATATGTTAACTGTTGTGACAGTTATTACCACACCTTCTCCTCCTCTTCCTCTTCTCAAGCCCTTTCAGACATCAAGAGAGACCAGGGACACTTCCATTTTTTGAGGCTACCAGTATATTAAAAAGTAAGGAAATTACAAATATGATTGCAAGGTATTGTGGTATGCTTTAAACATTTACATATAACAAATTAATGCTTTGCAACACACACAAAAATAAAAGCAAGAAAACTGTACCCTGTGAAGGGTAATGCCCACCTCCACCTCAACTCTTTCCCTAATATTCATGAGGGAGGTAAAAATCTGGGGAGAGAGAGAAGCTGACATTTCAGTAGCTTGAATAATGCCTGGCTGTATAGCATTGCGGGCCAGCCAAGCTTTAGCTTCATGGGCTGAAACTTTCATTTTTATCTGTCTTGATGGAACTCTTTCTAAAATGGAGTCTGCTTCCCCACATTGTTAAAAAGAGCATAGGGAAAATAAAAAACAGAACCAAAACATACTCTCCAAATGAAAAAGATGGATGCCATTTTATTTGAGATACTGTGTGTGTGTGAATCATGTCTGAGGAGTTTCATTTTACCGTGGAGGAATACCTAGAAATTCATAACAGGAGATAAAGAATGCACATATATTTTTTACACTCTCTCTGTTTCCTTCATATTCTCATGTCAGTATCATAGCTCAACAGATACCATCACAGGGATAAACAGGTTTGGTTTTCATTAGTATACAAGTACACCTGCAGAAGAAATGTGACTGCAAGCATTCCTGTTGGATAGGGACCATTTTAAGTGCTTTTCTTAAATAAAGAGCCCTAATAGAGGACAAAACAAGATAAGCTCTTGAAACAAGTTTCCTTAAGAACAAAGAAAGAAAACTGAAAGGTTTATTTCCAGATTGAGGCCATGAAATGCCTCTCTCTTGACTCAAGTTTCTGCCTCTATTTCATTCCCTTTTGGATCCCAGAGGCAGAGTGGGGTAAGGGAAAGAGTGTACAAGTTGTCGACTAAAGTCTCAGGTGCTGGACTGTCTCAGGTCCTTAGCAGCTTGTGGTTTCAGGCATCTTTGAGTCTTGGATCCCCTATTTGTAATGACCCAATTTTCACCCTGCTCCAGGAATGTTATAAAGGTGAAAAGCAGTAGAGATTCGTGACTATACATATTCATGGATAGTGTTGCCTAGTGTCTGTCCTGGAATCTAGCCAGCACACTACAAAGGGTAGCTGCTATTATTTGTTAGCCATGTCTTGTTTCCAATTGTGCCCGTTAGTACATAGTCTTCCCCATTTTCGTCTCAGTAGTTCTGCTCTTGCCCAGTGAGATGCATGGCATGACTACCCATTCATTCATTTGTTTACTTATTTAGAAACTTTTTATTGTGGAAAACTTCAAACATACCCAAAAGTGGAGAGAATGGTATAATAAAGTCCAATGTACCTATCACCTTGATGTGATCATTAACTCATTACCACTCTTGTTTCATCTATACCCTTCCTACTTCCTTCCCCACTGGATTATTTTGAAATAAATCTTTGACATCTTATCACCCATCTGTAAATATTTCACTATGTATCTCTAAAAGACAAGGACTGCTTTAAAAAACATAACCACGATAGCATTATCACACCTAAAAATAACAATAACTCCTTAATATTGTAAAAAAAATTCAGAATCAGTTAATGTTCAAGTTTCCCAATTGTCTCATGAACATGTCTTTTAAAAAATTGGGATCCATACAAGGCACAAAGATAGCATTTGGTTCACATATGCTTTAAGCCTCTGGTACTCTATGGGTACCCCCCTGCCTCTTTCTTTTGTCTTTACAATTTATTAGTTGCAGAAACAGGTTAATTTTCTGGAAGAGTTTTCCAAATACTGAATTTTGCTGACTACATTACGATTGTGTTGTTTATCTCCCCACTACATTCCCTTTAAAGTGGTATTTAGTTCTGGAGGCTTGATCTGATTCAAATTCTAGTTTGGGGCAAAAATATTTCATGGGGGGTGTTATGGGCTGAATTGTATCTCCCCAAATTTCACATGTTGAAGTCCTAACTCCCAGTATCTCAGAATGTGAACTGTATTTGGAGACAAGGTCTTCATTATTATTATTATTTATTTATTTATTTATCTTGTGAGGAAGACCAGCCCTGAGCTAACATCTTTTGCCAATCCTCCTCTTTTTTTGCTGAGGAAGACTGGCCCTGGGCTAACATCCGTGTCCATCTTCCTCTACTTTATATGGGGCCCCACCACAGCATGGCTGACAAGCAGTGCGTCGGCCTGGTCGACTGGCACTTGGGATCCGAACTCGCGAACGCTGGGCTACATACATAATGTATGTATGTACGTATGTATGTATGTATGTATGTATGTATTTAAACAGGAGCTTACTAAAATAGCTTTTCTCTGCTTTGCTTTCTCACTCATTGTTATACCTTGGAGATCACTTCATGGCATTTTTACAGCTTAGAGAACTTCATTGCAGGTATATACTCTTCTTTATGCAGTCAGATCCCTACTGATGAACATTTAGGTTGTTTCCAGTCTTTTACTATTCCAAACAATGCTAATTTATACTTGGTATAGTATACACACAACTTTTTATATTTCTGTAAGCATATTTTGGGGATAGATACTTGGAAGAGGGATTTCTGGGTCAAAGAGAAAATGAAAATGAAAATTTTGTAGAAATTGCCAATTCTACTCTATACAGGTTGTACCATTTTGCTTTCCCACCACCAAGGAATGAAAGGATCTGTTTCCCCAAAGTATCATCACAGAATATGTTGTCAATCTTTTGAATGTTTTGCCAATCTGACAGGTGAACAATGATATCTCGGCATGGTTTTAATTCACATTTCTCTCATGAGCAAGATGGAACATCTTTACACATGGTTAAGAGTCATTTGCATTTCTTTTTTTATGAAAGGATAATTCGTTCTAACTCCTCCTTCTCCATGATCACCCAGTATTTTCCAGGTCCCTGGTGCTTCACCATTCAGTCCAAAGGCCTTTAGGTACAGTAGTCCCCCGTTATCTGCGGGAAATACATTCCAAGACCCCCAGTGGATGCCTGAAACTATGGATAGCACTGAACCCTATATATACTATGTTTTTTTCTATACCTACATACCTGTGATAAAGTTTAACTTTTAATTAGGTATGGTAAGAGATTAACAATAACTTTTCTTTGCCATATCCAAATTGCCAGAATCATTCCTCTTGTGCTTTGGGGCTATTATTAAGTAAAATAAGGGATACTTGAACACAAGCACTGTGATACCACGACAGTTGACAGTCAATCTGATAACTGAGTCGCCTATCAAGTGACTAACAGGCGGGTAGCGTATATAGCGTGGATATATTGGACAAAGGGATGATTCACGTCTCAGCTGGGACGGAGCGGGACAGTGAGAGATTTCATCACACTACTCAGAATGGTGCACAATTTAAACTTATGAATTGCTTATTTCTGGAATTTTCTATTTAATATTTTCGGACTGCGGGTAACTGCGGAAAGCAAAACCGTGGATAAGGGGGGACTACTGTACAACATTCAGCTCTGGACCTCCTGCACCTGTGCTTGTGTCGGGCCAAGTCGGGGGAGGAAAGTGAGAGAAAAAAAGCAATAAATGTTCTCCAACTTTCTTGGGACCACAGCCCCTCCGATCAAATAGGAAGTCTCCCCTCCTCAGAATGTAGGCACATATGGGCCCCACCCTGCTGCTGTTACTGTCACTATCATTTCTGCTGTGGTCACCATGGGATTGCCTGGGGGCCAGTGCATGAGAAAACAGAGAAAAGAATGACCCTGAAGAATTTTTGCATTTCTCCTTAGCCTTAGGAGTTCCCCTTCCCTTTCCTAAGGCCAGAGCTAGAGGGCTTCTCCTGGACCTCTTATTCTGTGCCCAGTTGCCAGCTCTGGATATTGGGATGTCTTGAAACCAATTTGAGGACAAATCAGACAAAAAAGGGAAATTCACAGCTGGTTCAGTGGTACTTCAAATTCTGGTCTTCTCCAATTTGCCTTCTATTGTTTAAGTTAAGAAAACTCTATGCTTTCTAGCCACATCTACTGGGAGAGACAGGATGAAATATGCTTACTTCATCTTATCTAGAACTGGAACCCCTGCCTCAGGGATTTTCCACTTAATTTTTCCTTGCTGGAAATGTTTTTCACCTAGATCTTTGATTGGACAACTCTAACTCATATTTCAGGTTTTACCTCAAATGCCACCTACTCAGAGAAACCTTTTCTGACCACTTTCTCTAAAATAGCCTCTTCCAATCCCAGCACCCTTTGCCACATTACTGTATTATATTGTCTTCATAGCATTTATCACAAATTGAACTTTTCTTGTTTATATGTTTACTTGCTTCTTGTCTGTTTCCTCCCACTCTATGAAGGCAAGGACTTATCTTGCTAATTACTTTCTCTCCTGCATTTAGAATGTTGACATATAGAAAATGCTCAGTAAATAGGTGTTGAATTAAGGAATGCAAAGGAATTCAGCACATTTGGGTAAAATAATATTTGTTGGCTGATGGTCTGAGGAGGGTAGTATCATTAGGCTGAGGTCATAAACATGGGGCAGTGGCCATGTGGTGGAGCGGGAATCAAGATTGCGGCCCTCGACCTGGCTCTGCCACTAATTTGCTCTGCAATTCTGGAAAAGTCCCTTCACCTCTTAAGGCTTTAATTTTCTCATCTGAGAAATACTATGCTGAGATTCATTGACTACAAAAGTTCTTCCAACTTCAGCATCTTAGGATTCTCAAACATTTAAGTCAACAACATGCCTTTAAAATTTAGTTACATGGTTCAAAAGAATCAGTTGTACCAGAAGAACCTGTCTCTTTGCAATACAAAATCTTCCTTTGGCAAGAAAGTGAGTGAGATAACTATGGGAAAAGGGATCTCTTTAGGTTCTGACACTGAAATGACCTGCTTGCTCTTGGCAGTATACATCTATTTTAACAATTATTTTTTCTTCTCCAGTTGCACGTACAACATCTACTCCGAATATAAGACCCCGCTCCCATACTACAGTGTCATTTTAACTTTGGAAATTGTTGAGTGTTTCATTATCCAGATTCCCAACACACACGCCGCACAGAGAAGGAGGGAGTTTCCTGAAACTTCTGGCACTACCACCCTGTCTCTCCCCACACATTTTCCCCCCCGCATTGATCCTCTTGCTAAGTCTGGATTAGTAGAGTCACACTTCCCCCTCCCACTGTAGTAAGCGTGGACACAGAGATCCTATTATTTTTAGCTTGTGGCAGGCATCCTGGCCCCCTCCAGTTTGGCTTAAATATTTCGGTTTACCTCAAGTTCCTTGGGAGGTTGGATTTGGGAGACCTCAGGCCATATCTAAACATGCTGAGGCCCTAGAAGGCTGCACCAGGAATGTGGTTGCGTGTCCATGAATCACTTTGCTATTTATATTTCCCTCTAGTGTTGGTGTGTGAAGTATATTCAAGTTATTTGCCACAGTGGAATGAGTAGCCTTTTCAGAGAAGTCTGGAAAGAGGGTCTATTTTCTCCCTTTCTCTAGTTTCTCTCATGTTTTCATCTATTTAATGGGCCTTAATACTCATTCATTCACAAAACATTTGCTATGTTCTAAACATTGTCTAGCGTATGGGATGAATCTGCATGCAAGGAGAATTTTTATTTTCTTTTATAAATATTTTGACCTTTTATTGCTATTCGGTTCCCCCATGACTGTATCTCTGAATCTCTGAAGGTACAGTGCCTGTAGTTTCCTTAATATAAAGCTAGTAAAATTCTCACTCAGAGTATTTTTAAATGACCCATATAATTATCAGATAGTCTTGCTGCTTGGCAGTGGGGTATAATTTGATTTTGCTGTCATAAATTATTAAAGTGAGAAAGTTTATGAACTGGATGGACTGTTGGAGAGAGTTATTTTTCATTATTTATGTCGGCTCATGTTAAAGAGTGATGCAGAGATTCAAAAATAAAGTGCATAAACAACAGACTTTAAGTTTAGAGATGTTCATTACTGTATTATTTGTTATATAAAACATTGAATGTGATCTGGTTGTCCAACACTAGAGAATTGATTGAATAAATTAGAAGAGAATTCAGTACAGCCATTACAATTATTTTAGAATTGTAGTAATATTGGAATGTGTTTATAATGTATAAGTAAAAGAATTAGGTTACAGCAGCATATAACCTGATTTTATTTTTAAATTGTAAATAAATATATTTGTAAAAAATATGTCAAGAGTGTAAAAATTATGTTGATTATTTACATGTAACTAAATAAATTGTAAATAAATATATTTACCAATATATTATATACATATGTATGCACAGGTGTGTGTGTGTGTGTGTGTGTGTGTGTGTGTGTGTGTGTTTGTATTTTACCAACCCGAAGGAATATACTAAATTCTTCATAAATATTAGTCAGTGATTATCTCTAAATTGTGGGTCATTTATAGCATAGCATAGTGGTTAATCTTATGGAATCTGGAGCTAGACTGCATGGATACAAATCCCAGTTCTACCGGGCCAAGTGACCTTTGGCAAGTTATATAACGTCTACATGCCTCAATTTCTTCTCTGTAAATGGGGGTGATTAAAAACTGTACCTCCTTCATTGGACTGCTTAGAGTAATGAGTTAGTTAAGATCAGAAAAGTGCTTAGAATACTGGTGCCTGGTACATAGCAAACATCGTATAGGTGTCGTTACAATTTTCGGTATTGTCCATATTATTAGCAATGATCCTATAGTCTTCTATACTTAGAAAACAATTCAGTAAATGTTATTTTTAACCAAAAATGTATTGCATTATTCATGTAATCTTTCCAGAAATGTATCCCCTTTGTATCATAAATATGTCAAGTTAGTAGGAAATTGCAATGAAAATAATGTGCATTAGGTTTCTAGAATAAATTATTTAAAAAATAAATTACTTAAAATTATTAAAAAATAAATTATTAAAATATTTCAATAAATTCACCTTTTTCTATCCATTTAATCTCAAATATAAGCAGATGATGAAGAGTTTCTTCACCAGCAATGGTTGTCAAACTTTGGCATGCATCAGAATCACCGGTAGGTCTTATTGAATCCCAGATTGCTGGGACCTACTCACAGGGATTCTGATTCAGCAGGCCTGGGATGGAGCCCGAGAATTTGTATTTCTAACAAGTTCCCAATTGATGCTGCTGCTGCTGCTTTTCAGGACCACACTTTGAGAACCACTGACCTACGGCACCTAATGCCATGCTCAAGTGGAGGGACCTATGACCAGGGAATCAGCAACGAGGGGTTTTCAGTCACTCCTAGCTGTATGATATCTTCCTTTCCTCCCCCCCTTCTTCCTTCCACAAACTCATGGAGCATCTACCAAGAGCCAGGCAATGTGTTAGGTGCTGGGAATAAAAAATATTTGCTCTCAATGAACTTACAGTTTAGGGGAAACCTTAGGCAAGTTACTTATTCTGATCCCTGATATCTCAATCAGGAAATGAAGACTTTAATCATTAATTCATTTTAATGGCAATTATGGAACAGCTACTATGTCCCAGGCTCTGTGAAAAGCAAAAACAAAACAAAACAATTTAATTATATAGTGTTTTCAGTAAGCAAAGTGTATCCATAATTATCTCAACTGATCCTCACACCAACCGTTCATGGTAGATAAGATATGATTAACCCTATTTCACAGATGAGCCAACCAAAGCACAGGGAGGTCACAAGTTTGCCTGAGCTGGAAAGTAGCTAAGAGGGACTTGAACTCAGTTCTTTGCTCCCTATTGCAGAGTCTTTCATATATGTATACCATCCTGAACTAGGTTTTCTCCAAGATCCCTTCATGCTCTTTTAGTAAGTGACTTTATTATGAAAATTGGTTTAATTAAATGGTGATTGTTTTCTTTTTTTTGGTGAGGAAGATTAGCCCTGAGCTAATGTCTGTTGCCAATCCTCCTCTTTTTGCTGAGGAAGGTTGGCCCTGGACTAATAGCTGTGCCCATCTTCCTCGACTTTATATGTGGGATGCCCACCACAGTGTGGTCTGACAAGCAGTGTGTAGGTCTGTGCAGGGGATCCAAATCCTTGAACCCTGGGCTGCGGAAGCTGAGTGTGCAAACCTAACCACTACACCACTGGGCCAGCCCCAGTGGTGATTGTTTTTTACCTATTGTTCCAAAATGACGGGTAATACTTTTAGATAAGCATTGGAAACTCACTTAACATTGTTGGCAGTGTAAGTCAGCAAATATTTATTGAGTATCTGATACACAATAGGGAATGTATTAAGTGTTGGAGATAAAAATATATATAAAATATAAATATACAGGCATACTTCACTTTATTGTGCTTCGCAGATATTGTGTTTTTTACAAATTGAAGGTTTGTGGCAACCCTGGCAATCGATCACGTCTATCAGCACCATTTTTCCAACAGCATTTGCTCACTTTGTATCTCTGTATCACATTTTGGTAATCCTTGCAATATTTCAAACTTTTTCATTATTATTATATTTGTTATGGTGATCTGTGATCAGTGATCTTGGATGTTAGTACTGTAATTGTTTTAGGGCACCATTAACTGCACCTATGCAAGGTGCACTTAAATCAATCAATGTGTGTCTTCTGACTGCTCCACCAACCAGCCATTCTTCCATTTCTCTCCCTCTCTTTGGGCCTCTCTATTCCCTGAGACAATAATATTGAAATTAGGCCAATTAATAACCCTGCAATGGCCTCTAAGTGTTCAAGTGGATGGAAGAATCGCATGTCTCTCACTTTAAATCTAAAGCTAGAAATGATTAAGCTTAGTAAGGAAGGCATGTTGAAAGCTGAGATAGGCTGAAAGCTAGGCCTTTTGAGCCCAACAATTACCCACGTCATGAATGCAAAGGAAAAGTTCTTGAAGGAAATTAAAAGTGCTACTCCAGTGAACACGTGAATGAGAAGAAAGTGAAACAGCATTATTGCTGATATGGAGAAAGTTTTCGTGGTCTGGGTAGAAGATCAAACCACCCACAACATTCCCTTAAGCCAAAACCTAATCCAGAGCAAGGCCCTAACTCTCTTCAATTCTATGAAGGCTGAGAGAGGTGAGGAAGCTGCAGAAGAAAAGTTTGAAGTTAGCAGAGGAAAGAAGCCATCTCCGTAACTTAAAAGTACACGGTGAAGCAGCAAGTGCTGATGTGGAAGCGGCAGCAAGTTATCCAGAAGATCTAGCTAAGATAATTGATGAAGGTGGCTACACTAAACAACAGGTTTTCAATGTAAACAAAACAGCCTCCTACTGGAAGAAAATGCCATCTAGAACTTTCGTAGCTAGACAGGAGAAGTCAATGCCTGACTTCAAAGCTTCAGAGGACAGGCTGATTCTCTTGTTAGGGGCTAAAGCAGCTGGTGACTTTAAGTTGAAACCAATGCTCGTTTGCCATTCTGAAAATCCTAGGGCCCTTAAGAATTATGCTAAATTCACTCTGCCTGTGCTCTATAGATGGAACAACAAAGCCTGGATGACAGCACATCTATTTACAACATAGTTTACTGAATATTTTAAGCCTGCTGTTGAGAACTACTGCTCAGAAAAAAAGGTTCCTTTCAAAATATTACTGCTCATTGACAATGCACTTGGTCACCCAAGAGCTGTGATGGAGATGTACAACAAGATTATTGTTTTCGTGCCTGCTGACACAACATCCATTCCACAGCCCATGGATCAAGGTGTTATTTCGACTTTCAAGTCTTATTATTTAAGAAATACATTTTGTGGGGCCGCCTGGTGGTGCAGCGGTTACGTTCGCGCTTGGCAGCCCAGGGTTCGCCAGTTCGGATCCCGGGCGTCTGCTGACACACTGCCTGTCAACCGTGCTGTGGCGGCGTCCCATATAAAGTAGAGGAAGATGGGCACAGATGTTAGCCCAGGGCCGGTCTTCCTCAGCAAAAAGAGGAGGATCGGCAGTGGATGTTAGCTCAGGGCTGGTCTTCCTCACAAAAAAAAAAAAAAAGAAATACGTTTTGTAAGGCTATTGCTGCCATAGATAATGATTCCTCCGATGGATCTGAGCAAAGTAAACTGAAAACCTTCTGGAAAGGATTCACCATTCTAGATACCATTAAGAACATTCGTGATTCATGGGAAGAGGTCAAAATATCAACATTAACAGGATTTTGGAAGAAGTTGATGTCAACCTTCATGGATGACTTAGAGGGGTTCAAGACTTCAGTGGAGGAAGGAACTGCAGATGTGGTGGAAATAGCAAGAGAACTAGAGTTAGAAGTGGAGACTGAAGATGTGACTGAATAACTGCCATCTCATGATAAAACTTGAACGGATGAGGAGTTGCTTCTTATGGTAAAGCAAAGAAAGTGATTTCTTGAGATGGAATCTACTCCTGGTGTAGATGCTGAGAAGATTATTGAAATGACAATAAAGGTTTTAGAATATTCTATAAACTTAGTTGATAAAGCAGCAGCAGGGTTTGAGAGGCTTGACTTCAATTTTGAAGGCAGTTCTACTGTGGGTAAAATGCTATCAAACAGCATTGCATGCTACAGAGAAATCGTTTGTGAAAGGAAAAGTCCATCAATATGGCAAACTTCATTGTTGTTTTATTTTAAGAAATTGCCACAGCCACCCCAGTCTTCAGCAACCACCTCCCTGATCAGTCAGCAGCCATCAGCATTGTGGCAAGACCCTCCATCAGCAAAAAGATTACGACTCGCTGAAGGCTTAGATGACGGTTAGCATTTTTTAGCAATAAAGTATTTTTAAATTAAGGTGTGTACATTATTTTTTTAGACATAATGCTATTGGACAATTAATAGACTACAGTATGGTGTAAACATAACTTTTATATGCACTGGAAAACCAAAAAGTTCGTGTGACTTGCTCTATTGTGATATTAGCTTTATTGCGGTGGTCTGGAACCGAACCTACTATATATAGCTTCTGTTTTCAAAGGGGCTTAAAATCCAGTAGGACAGATAAATAAATAGGAAATACAATACAACAATACAATGTGGTAGAGACTATGACAGAAGAATGCCTAGGGTGCTAGGGGACAATAGAGTGAGGACATAAAATGAACCCAGGGAAAGGATTGGGGAACATTTTCCAGGGAGCTTATGTCTCAGCTGATTTGTGCGAGATGAATGAGCGAAAGGAGTAGGGAGCCGGTGATCCTAGTAGAGGGAACCGTATGAACTAAGGCTCTGAGGTGTCAAGCAGCAGGGCGTGTTCAGGGAGTTGTACATTCTTTGATGGACCTGAAATGTGAGGTGTGGTGTACATAATTCTGGAGAGATGGGCAGGGGCTTAGTAAGCCACACTTGGACATATCCTGTATATGATAGGAAGACTACATATCATATAGGTTCAAAGCTTGGCATTTCAAATCAGACAATGTGTCCTTGACCCCTGTTCTTACATGTATTAGCTGGTGACCATGGGTAACTTAATCTTTCTGAGCTTTGATTTTCACAACTGGAAAATGGGGATAATAGTGCCCACTTCTACAGGTTGTTCTGAGGATGAAATGAGGTAATGCGTGTACACCTCTTGACACAGTGCTTATCACAAAATAAGCTCCCAATAAGTGGTAATATATGATAAGGATGACAGTGATAATTATTATTAGAAGGGATTATCATAAATAACTGCCTAGTTGTGCATCATATTGTAATTATATTGAAAAGTAAACATTTGGTGATGACTCTCTGGGAATTTACTGTCTTAGAGACTACACCAGCTTGGACAAAAAAAGCATGAACAAGTTGTGTAGGCAACTTTGCATTTCTATGCCTATCAATAAAGGTTTACTGTTATTTACCAAAAGTGGGAGGACAGAGAAATGACCATGGTTTGGCATCAGGCAGGTTGTCATTAATAATTATCTAGCTTATGCTTTGTTTTATGCGTTGTGGTAGACTCAGAGCCAAAGAAGGAGTAGGTAAATTTTTCATTCACATCCGAGGATGGGCAGGCAGCCTTCAGTTTTGCGTTCTCCACTCCACAGGTGCATCGACAACCCTCTTCATTTCCCAGATGAGAGAGCTGTGGTGAAGTTCTGTCCTGGAGATTGGGGAAGGATAGGGATTGTAGACTTCTGTGTAGGGGGTCTGAAATCTAGGTTGCCTCTTGTACAAAACCCTTCAAAAATTGCAGGCCCTTGGCTAGCAGGTGGTTGTGTAGATGCTGTGCTCTTGGGCAGAGTGTCTCAGCCCCTGTCGCCTAGGGACCTGGGGAGAAGAAGGCTAAGGGAGCATGCAGAGCAAGTGGCACCAACAAATGGAGGCAGCAGCTCTCACCCACGGTGCGTGTATTACAAGGTGCAGTTGGTGATAATAGTGACCACCAGAGACTAACGACCAGAGCTCTTACTTCCATTTTTCCCCATACCAGCACCCATGTTCTGAAACAAACCAAGGCACAGAGAGGAAGCCACAAAAATGACAGATGTCAGTTTTCTCACAGACCTCATCACATGGGGCTGGAAGGTGGATTTTGTGTGGTTTAGAAAAATAAAGACATGACATTGCCCAGATCTGGAGTATTGAGTCATAATTTCTACTCATTAAAATAACTTTCATACAGACTTCGATTCATTGCAAGCATTGGCAAGCATCAACACATATGCCAAAGAGAGCTGGCACGGAAATAACCTTCCCCATGCTACTGCCCCAGGTAAAACACCTGATTGTGAGGCTTATTGATTTTCTCACTTCCTTCTCTACTCTCAGTGCCTAGTACCCACAGTACCATAGACACTGGCACAGTCTCAGCGATTGGAAGAGCATGCGTAGAGACTTGGATGGGTGCTTTTGAAGGACTGCCTTCCCTGGTTTATTGTATTTCCTGATGGTGGTCAGGATGTTTTAGCAGGCACCCTATCTTTTTCTGTTGAGGGCTATCCAGATTTTAGACTGTTATCAGCTCTGCTGCTGCTGTCACACACACACAGTCTTGGCTAGAGAATGTCACACCACCTTCTCCACTGCCCCCAACCACCTACCACACCCTTTTCTTCTTGTAAACCTCAAAGGACTCCAAGGAAGAAGCAAGTTGCCTCCTGCTGCACTGCCCTCCACCAGTTTGACTGGTTTTTCCTGCTCAGGCAGCCCAGTCTGTCTGCTTCTGAGGCCTTGGTGACCCAAGGAGACCTATGTGGTTAGCAGCAATAGGATAAAAACTCAGGTTTGGCAGGCAAACAGTAAAATTGGTCTTTTCAAGTGATTCTGAGAAGCTGAAGAGTGACTTTGTTGTAAAACCTGTGATTTTCCTTTCTGCTTTCCAACGAGTTGGATTTTTGAACTATACTTAGTATTCAGAACTCAAAGTACTCTCTGTGCTCATTGCTTGAGAATGTATTTCAAAGTGAACCCTTTCTCTCAGTAAGGGGCAGAGCATTTTTGAAGAACCCTGCTGCTGTCCTTCAGATGGTAATCATATCTGACACACTTCAACAGGCCATCATCACGCCAGGTTCTTAGTACATTTCTGAGCAAGGAAGAGGGAAAAACTGTTCTCCTACTCGTAAAAAGAAATGCCCCCCAATTCCTAACTTAATTTAAGCCTTACCTAGATAGAAACTGATTACTATAGAAATTGAGGCATCTACTGTAACACCTACTGTGTGCTGGGGACTTGGTACACATACTCTTGTTTAATCTTCCAGCAGGCTAGCTTGGCAGGCTGTCACTGGTATCTGGCAGGCTGTCACTAATTAACATGGCAGCAACTCCAGGAGAGCCACACCAGAAACTGCAAGGCCAGTTGAGCTGCCCAGTGTCATTTATACCATATTCTATTGGTTGAAGCAAGTGATGAGGCCAAAACAGATTGAAGAGCTGGGGAAACAGACCCCACCTCTTGGTGGGAGTTGCTGCAAAAGGGTGTGCAATACAAAGGATGGGTGGAATTATTGAGGCCGTCTTTGCGGATCAACTACCACACTTGACCTGAAAAAAAAGGAGTAATGACAGCTGACTTATATGTAACTCCAAAGGTGTAATACTAAATGAAACAACATTCACAAAGTGTTTTGAGCCCCTAGGCAGCAAAGTGCAGTGTACGCCCAAGGTGTAGGGGCGAATATCCACTATAAATAAACAGAAGTAGTTTCTGTTTGTCACCACGACCTGCAAAATCAATTAGGTAAATTTAGTCAGATTTGGAAGGTGTGTTTGCAATGATTAGACAAAATATAGGCAATATTTATTTGGCATACACGTGATTCACTATAAGGAGCTCTGGGGAACTCATTCACTAGAGTTACTGAAATTGAACTGAGGCCTGTGTACTGCTGGCTGGGAGAGATGTGCCAAAGGATTGAGATGCTGCGGGCAGAGAAAACAAATTGGTTTCAGATATGAGTCCTAAATTGAAAGTCAAAAGGGTAGACGCTCCTAATGGCAGGTGTTGATTTGTAACTGAGCTGCTTCTCGCATAAGCAACTCTGAGAAGCATGCTCTGTGTAAGCAACGGCCATGATTTACCTAACAATGGTTAATAATTCTCCAAGCCACACCAGGTAGACATGCTAGTTGTTAGGGTCTACTGTTATTTCCTTATATCTAACGGCTTTCTATCACTGACAGTTGCTGTGATAAGCAGAGTTTCATATCTCAATGAAGTTTACTTCTTAGAATGACCTTGGTGTCCTGTTTCCTGGTGGTGGATTCAGAAAGCAGCCAAGGGAACACTGCAAATGGTAAGGAGGGGATGGATAAATCCCTGAACTTGAAGTACTGTACCTAGGGGAAGAATGGCAATAACATCAGATTGGGATGTAGAAGACCTGGCTTTAATCTTAGCTCTGCCACTCACCAGCTGTGTAACCTTAGATGCTTCCCTCTTTTTTACCCCCACAACAGGTAGTATCTGTAGGTATCTCTTGAATCTAACTACTGTGCAATCCATCTCTCCTGACATGATCCAGGCCTTCATCAACTATCTTTTGGGTTAAAGCAACACCTCTCTAGAGTTCTATCTGGACATATCACTCTTCCATGGCTCTCTGCTGCCTCCTCAAACACCTGAGTTGGGAAAAGAAGACTTTTTATATTTTGGACCTGCAGGTTTGCTTCTTGCCACTTCTCTACCTCTGTGTGGTAGATTGATTTTAAAAAATAAACTAAATGCTTCCTTACGGTATCCACATGCTTTGCAAAAAGATTGTGTAGCTTCTCCCATCAAGGGATGGAGTCTGTCTCCTCACCCCTTGACTCTGGCCTGTCCTTGTGACTTGCTTTGGCTTATAGAATGCACTGGAAGCGGCACTGTGTCAATTCTGAGTCTAGGCAACAGAGGCCTGGAGTGCTTCTGTTCTCTCTCTTGGAACCCTGCCACCACCATGTGGACAAGGCCAGGCTAGCCTGCTGGAGGATGAGAGATTATTTGGAGGAGAGCCCAGCTATCATAGCCAGAGCTATTCCAAACCAGTCTATAGCTAGCTAATGCCCAGACATGCAAGACAGAGCTACCTGCTCAGCTCTCAGCTGGCTGCCAATACATGAATGAGCCCTGTCAAGACTAGAAGAATTCCTCAGCTGACCCATAGACTCATGAAGAAGAATCTGTTAGTATTTTAGGCCACCGAGTTTTGGTGTGGTTTGTTACACAGCAATAGCTAATTGATACACCCTTGATTCCGTCTCTCTGCACTGTGGGCTCCAATCAGGCTAAATTTCTTGTAGTTTTCTATATATATGCCATTCTCATTTTCACAGGCTGGTTTCTCTACCTGAAATGTTCTTATCCTTCAGCTTCATGCTTTGCTTGGCTAAAGTCATTTCAGTTTTCATGACTAGTATACATGGCTCTTCCTCCTGCAAGATTTGCCTAACCCTCATCAAGATGGATTAGCTGTCTCTACCATGTTCTCCCATAGCATCCTGCCCTTACCTCTTTCTTAACACTTGTCACACTGTATTGTAATTACCTGTCTTCTCATCTGATTTCTCACTTTCTTTTAAGTTCCTGAAGGCAGGCATGTATCTTGTTTGAAGGAACATTGTCTGAGCTTAGCATAATGTCTAGCATATAGTAGGGGAAAAATATAACTTTGGCAATGAGTGATTGAAGTGATTCTACTCCCCTAAGTTTTGGTTTCCTCATCTCTAAAATGTAAGGGGTGGAAAGAGTCAGGGATGCAAAAAGGTTTTGTTTTGTATGCCCACTCTGATCCATTGATACTGAATGTCTATAGTTCTATACTGAGAAAGATTATGAGGCTGTGACTAGAATTATAGGGAAGACTGTCATGATTAATTAGCTATGTCTGCCATGGTCAGGAAATAGGAAGTGACAGCAAAACTACCAAAGATGTGCCAATCTGGGAAAAGATGATTTCTCTGACTCCTGCAAATTTGAGTCTTGCTCAACCCAGCCATATCTGCAATAAATATTGTGCTAATGAGGGAAAACCAAATGTGAAACTGACTACCTGCTAAAATTAATGTCACTTGTTATGGTAGAGACTAGGTGCTTGCTAATCCATTTTCTCGTCTATCTAGGCACATACTGGACTATGTTTCTCCATCCCCTTGCATTAAGGCTAGGCCATATGACTAGTTCCCACCAGTGTAATGAAGTTAGAAATAAGAGTTAATCATGAAAGCTGAAGTGATGTAAGTGGCCTCTGGGCTGAGTTGGTTAAGCACAGGAAAGCCTTCTTTGTGCTCCTTCCTTCTGCTTTCTTGACCTGCTCCAAAGAGAGAATCCACTGGAAGGATCTCGGTACCTGAGGGACTGCTCCCACATTGGACTGCGATGGGAATGATAAATAAACCTTTATCTCTCAAATCACTGAGATTTGAGGGGGAGAGTCATCTTAATATATCTGCCTACTATTTTTTCCTCTTTCTTTTTATTTTTATGTGTGCAGTCATGCGGAAGTTAGATGTCAAATGTTAATGGCATCTATAGAAGTCAATAAAAATTACATTTGATACTTGAAGTGCTTCAGGTAACCTAAAGTAATGACAACAAATTGAGGTACTTTAAAAGTCTGTGCTGTTCTCATCTGCATTTATTATTGTTCTTTCTACCCTTGGGTTCTTTTCCCATATAAAGTGACCCACCATAGGGACATGATAAATGCCTCACATGGAGCACCCTCCTCAACCCCTTTTTTTGATATCAGTTACCCAACAGACCTTGCAGATGAAAAAGTTTATCCTCTTTAAGCCCAAGAAGGGAATGCTTTCTCCCCTCAAACTTCCTGGCTTCCACAATTTAATTCCAAAAGTTTCCAAACTCATGACAGAAGCAGAAAATGTAGATTTAAAACATGCACGCCATTCTGTCTGCAGCAGCAAGGGTCCATGAATATGCATACCCAGCCAGACAGCTGTGGCCTTCTGGTTCAGGGAGGCAAGACTGCTAAAGAAGGGAAGATGGAGAAGTTGACTTTTCCTATTTCTCTGCCCTATAATCTTGGGCATCTTACCTCCTACGTTCCTGGATATCAAGCCTTCATTCTTCCCCCAACAATTATGGTCCCCAGAGTTGCCTGTTTTTCACGCAGTAAAAGGTTTTCTCCCTATGATCCCATCAAAACTTCCCCATCGAATGGCCTAGGCTCTCTCACTCAGCTTTCTTTTGGCTTTCTTTTCAATGCACTAGTCTGATCACTTTCTGTGAACTAATGACTTACAAGGTACCTAATAAGGGAAGTGGCTTTCTTTCACCACTCAGGTAATAAATGAATATCTCTGTAGTAGCCTATGGGGGGATGATGTTGCCTAAATTGGAAGTTTCACACTGGACATGTTAGGCCAGTAAGGACAAAAGGAACGCTCTGCAGTAGACCAGGGAGGAGGTCCTTGGACAAGCATGTCATCCTTTGAAGGTAGTGGTGTGATCTGCCAGGGCCCAAGACTGGTCCAGTACGTATGCTGTAATAGCAGAGGAGACTAAAGCAACAGAGATAGCAGGAGTTTTGATGTAATCAGCAGCAGGGTTTTAATGTGTGGCAGGGTGCATGTGGGAGGGCTATCTGAATAAAGGTCAAAGGATGATGTAGATTTCTGGTAAAAACAGGGCAGGAGGAGAGCCCTGGGACTGGGTGGGGATAGAGAGAGGTTTAAAAATGCAACAAAGAAAATGAAGCAACTTAGAATTTGTTTTTTTTTTCTCATGATGATTGATTGATTTTTGTGGGTTTCATAGAGTGGGCCTGAAGGCTTGAATTTTCCTATGACTTTGATTGACGGGAAGCTCACACCACCACGACCACTATCACTATACAAGGTCATATTTATTGAGCCCTTACCATGTGCTAATGGTTCATTTATTGCTTCCTACAACTCTTTGAGGTCTCAGTATCATTATCCCACATTTGTAGATGAAACTGCAGTTAAAAAATAACTTGCGTTAAGGTTACAAAGCTAGTAAAGTGGCAGAGACTTGAGCCCTGTTCTTTTTTTTTTTTGTGAGGAAGACTAGCCCTGAGCTAACATCCATTGCCAATCCTCCTCTTTTTTGCTGAGGAAGGCTGGCCCTGAGCTAACATCCATTGCCAATCCTCCTCTTTTTTGCTGAGGAAGGTTGGCCCTGAGCTAACATCCGTACCTGTCTTCCTCTACTTTGTATGGGACGCTGCCACAGCATGGCTTGACAAGTGGTGTGTCTGTTTGCGCCTGGGATCTGAAACTGCAAACCCCGGGCTGCTGAAGCGGAGCGTGCAAACTTAACTGCTACACCACCGGGCCAGCCCTGTTCTTAACCACCACACCTTGCTGTTTACAAGTACCCCAGAGAAGTAAGGGAGACAGAAACCTCCACAGGGCCTGGACCTCCTGTTATCAGCCCCGCCTTTTTCATAACAGGTTGGTGAAAAGCCAAAAGGGTTAGGAAGCCAGTGCTGAGCTGTTGAGTCGGGAGTCACTCCTGCCAGGAAGGATCCCACCAGCATCTTTGGCTGACCAAATTCTCTCTGGGCAAGTCTTTTCGACCAGTGTCCTTTGGCTGATTTGAGAAAGTGGCTGCCAGCTCATATAAGATATAGCCTCATCAGTGCCGGAGAAAGGGAAACATCAAGGTGAAAGCCCTAGAGAGTCTGCAGTTGTCATACACCTTGTCAGTCAGGCGGGGCCTCCCAGTGGAAGATTCCCTGGCCATTAAATGGCCCCGGAGGAAGCTGAAGTGCTGCCCCTCAGAGAGCCGAGGCGATGACACTCCAGACATAACTGTACATTTGCTAGCGGAAAATCCATCATGACAACGGGCTGTATTTGAATCACCAAATGGACACGGCCACCTGGCTAGAACTTCGCCACAGCATGTCCGGAGAAGTCAGCCGTGGCTCCAGCCCTGGCTGCCAGTGCAAGGGAAGCAGTTCTGCAATCAGATCTTTCAAAATCCATTTAGCTCAGCCTCCAAAGTCCTGGCTGTAATTGACAGCAACTTCCTCCCTGGTTTCCTTAACTATCAGATAAAAGTGCTGAACTGCTTTAAATCTTTTGAGGCCAGGACTCACCTTCAAGTGGAATTTTAAGAGGCACCTGCGACGAGATTTCAGTTAATTCAGACCTTTCTTTCCCAATAGTGTGAATAATTAGCAGAGCAATCCTGACCTTTGGTACCTGGAGATTGTGGATAGTGATCCAAAGTGGGAAATACTAAACGACCCGGTGCCTAGTGGTGGTGGGGTAAAAAGATTTCTAGCCACTTTCTCTGTTCTATGAAATGGGGACAACAATAATGAACTCTGCTGGGTGGGTGCAGGCCAATGAGTCCAAGTTTGTAAAGCTCAGTCTTATTACAACTTTACTGTTCCTGGAGAGTGGGCAGGACCTTCCTGTGACTTTGCATGTGAAATTAATTGCCCTGGAAATGTCGGGAATTTGATCTTCCATCAAATCCTCCAGCCCTTCAGATCCCTTGACAATCTTTGGCTATTTGCATCTCAAGGTTAACGGAGGCTGTTGCTTTCCGGATGCTAATCAGTTGTGAAAACTTTTGATCTCCTCTTGAAAACTAAAACCCACTGCCATTGCCCTATTCCGGAGCATGGGGAGAGCTGAGCAGGAGAGATGCAGACAGGCTGGTTTTCTCAGAATGAGCAATGCATTTAGCAGTTGTGAGTTTTAATTCTAGTTTCCTTAGGGCTCTGTGGGATCCTGGAAAATCACTTAATATTTCTGAGTGTTTTTCCTCCCGAATGTGATCTGAATTTTGTTATATCTCTGCAGGGCTGGCGAAATTACCATTAAAAAACTGGTTCATGGTAGTGTGGAGAGTTAAAAGAAAGACATTTTGCAAACATGTTTTCTGGGGAGAAATATGCATGCCTACACATACACATGTGTACTGTCTTCCTACTGTGCTACTTTAGTCAGACTAGGTACTTTTTAGAGATAAAAATTATCCTTCTACATCGGGGCATCTCAACAGCAGTACTGTTGACATTCTGGACCAGGTTATTCTCTGCTGTGGGGGGCTGTCCTGGGCATTGTAGAAATTTAGCAGCATCCCTGGTCTTTACCTACTAGATGCCAATAGCACCCTGTTAAATTAATTATACGAATAAGCCATTAGACTGAGGTGGTTTTAATGTCTTAGCAGCCTTTGTAAACCAACCAAAACCTAAGCCTGTAAATGCGCCAAGGTTAAGAAATCTGAGGACAACCAGTCACAAACAGCCAACTAGGCTTTCCCAAATAAAGCAACTACTTAGGCTATACCCAGTCAAATAATTTCCTTGCATTGCTTCCACATCTTCTCTATAAAAATCTTGACTCTAGCTCCTGTCAGAGCGTTCCTAACCACTTCCCATTTGGTGTTGCCTGATTTGAAGCAATTTTTGCTCAGATATACTCTTAAAATGTTTAACATGCCTCAGTTTATCTTTTAACACCCCCCAAGTCATGACAATAAAACTGCCTCAAGAAGTTGCCACATGTCCCCTGGGGTAGGATTGCCAGATTTAGCAAATAAATATATAGAATGCCTAGTTAAATTTGAATTTGAGAGAAACAAAGAATAAATTTTAGAATACATAAACTTACTGGGTGTACTATATTTAATCTGGCAACCTACCTGGGGGACCGACTCTCCCCCTAGTTAAGAACTACTCTTCTAGATAAAGATTTGCATTTATCAGTGAACTTGCATTATCCACCACCTCATCCCTCTCTTATTCCAGCCCCACTTTTCTTTCTTTCCCATCTCTCTCCTAAATTCCAGCCTTCATGATAGAAGATAAAATAAATTACATTGTGGGCCTCACCACAAATTGTTGCTAGACTTAGGCATTGGAGCAAATAGAAACAAATTGTTACTATGTGTGTAATACTGATAAATAAAATGGCAAGCAATAGGATATATTGGAGTATATGAGGAAGCCATTTGGTGTAAAACTAATTCGGCCTTACCTTGTTTTTCCAAAAGGGCCTAACCGACCTTTGAACATGCATTGTACATCTGCTTTGAGCATTTACCACATCCCAGAGACAAGAACAAATGCCCTTAAGATAAGGATGCAACTTCCCCCACATTGGCATTTCCTTAAGGATAAGCATTTCTCCCTAGGCTAGGATTTGATTGTTGTGCTCATCCTGTGACCACCCAACTCGAGACAACAGACCTGCTACCTGCAGTGCCCATCAATGGCTGTGCCGACAGGGCAATCTTGTGACTATTGTAAAAAGGACATTCCAATCAGATGTGACATACACTCTTTGACAGTATATAACCACTCTGTACACCCCACTTCTTTGGTGCCCTTCCTTCCTTGCGGAAGGAAGGCCCTGGGCTATATGGTCCTCAAATTTGGCTCATAATAAACTCACCCCAATTTTGATTTATAGATTGGCTATGGATTATTTGCATCAACAATACTATGATAAAATGGGAGTCAGTGAAAAAACAAAAACAGTAAGGCAATTCAAAATCATTCTTCTCCAAGTAGAATTCTTCCATGAATGGCACAGAACCCTGTCAGATTAGACTTTGAGGAAAAGAAACTCTGTGTGCTTCCGAGATCTCCATGAACTCTTTGAAAGTCAAGCCCAGAAGTCACTGAGATTTTTTTGCCATTTAATCAACAGATATTTTTTGAGCAGTGACAGTGTCACCCATTTGCTGCATGGCATACAAATAAGGAAAAGGCACATTTGTGCCTGGTGGAGAAGAAGCAGGTTGTCCTTCCACAGAGAGATGCTTGCTGATAACAGGTGGCATATTCCCAGGGCCTAATCAGGATGCAGATGATAAGCAAGAGGAGAAACATAACTGTGGGCAGGGTGGGAGTCAGGAAAGCCTTTGTAGCATAGGTAAGATGGAAGGATGCGTAGAGGTAAACAAATCTGGTTGGAGACATGTAACTGCATCACAAGAATCAATGATTTGGTGCTCAGAGCAGACCAATAATATAGTGATCCTTTATGTTGATAGTCCTTAGATATTTCTTTAGTATTAGTTTAGAGGAGCGTGCACCGGGGAAGGACAGAGAAGGAGGCTGGCTTTTGTCAGCCTTTATTCTCTCCGTTATTGTCTCCAAGGATTTGTTATTGCTCCACTCTGCAAAACAAAAGTTAATCAGACCACCAGCTTAGAGACCATCTGTTAGTACTGAGCCTATTCCTTGAGGGGACCCTTGCTTTCCACTCCTGCTGCAAGCAACTTATTAGATATTTCATCCAATTTCATAGGAGCTCTTGCTGAGGCAAGTTCTCCACTTTCTTACATTTGTCATTGTGTTTCAGGGTCCCTTATAGATTGTTGATTGCCCAACTAGTCCCCTTCTTAACCCAACTCTAAGCCTATCAGGATATTATTGACACAGATGTTGTGATTAAAACATTTGTGTGTATTATCCATTCCGTGAAAGGGTCTTCACCAAATGCTCCATGGAGGGCTTTCTCTGGTGGTGGCAGAAGGGGCAGGACACGGTGGTGCTGTGGAAGGAGCATTCAATTGGGAGGCAGGAGGCTGGTTTTGAGCAACTACTTTGGGGCATGTTCTTGCAGCCTGAGCCTTCCTTTTTTTTCTCTAAAAAGGGAAGATTGGATCAGAACCAGGGTGGCAAAACAGATTTTATCTTATATGCCAGTTCCAATTGACTGTTAGCAGCTCCCTGGAATACTGCATAGAGAAAGCTTGTTAGACCACATCTGGGCTCTGGAAGGAAGAGTGATCAATTAGCGATGTCTACCGTGGGTGAAAAAGGGGATGGTGGTGGTGATGATAACGTGGGTGCCTTGTTTTTAGTATCCCTTGGTTGAAGAGGCTCTAAGAAATTCCAATCAGAGTTGTGAGACAATGTGAATATTGGTTAAACATTCAAAGAGAGTTTCCGTATTCAGAATTAGGATTCTGTGGATTTTTCTCCAAGTGATAGTTGGGTTGTTTAGAGCAGGAGAATAGCTATAATTCTTTCCTTCATTTAGAACAGCTTTGCTTCTGACCTGCCGTCAATAGCATCTACACATCTGTGGTTTTTCTAGAAGTGGGGAATTCTTACATTGATAGAGTCACACTGTCACTAAGTCTACTAGCACACATTGAAATTTTTTTTGCGGGGGGTGGGGAAGATTGGCTCTGAGCCAACATCTGTTGCCAATCTTCTTCTTTTTGCTTGAGGAAGTGACCCTGAGCTAGTATCTATCCATATTTTGTATGTGGGAGGCTGCCACAGCATGGCTTGATGAATGGTGTAGGTCCACACCTGGGACCTGAACCTGGGAATCCCAGGCCACCAAAGTGGAGCACATGAACTTAACAACTATACCACTGGGCTGGCCCCTGAAATTTTTTATTATAAAATAAGTTGATATGACCCTAACCAAAACAAAATAAAACAAAGCCAAACATTATAAAGCAAATTAAAAGGTAAACAATAGGCTGAGTGAAAATACTTGCAAATATTTACCTAAAATGTACTTACAAGATAAAAAACTCCTAAAATCAACAAGAAAAAGACCAAGAACTCTCTAGACAAAGAGCAAAGAATGTAAACAGGCAACTCAAAGAAGAAGAAATATAAACCCATTAGACATATGAAAGATATGAAAGATTCAATCATTTTAATAATCAAAGAAATGCAAAATGAGGCAGCATACTATTTCTCTTTATCATATTGGCAAATAATATCCAGTGTTGACAAGGAAGCAGGGCAGAACAGGGTGTAAATTGGCACAACCATTTGGAGGACAATTTGGACATATCTATAAACACTTTAGATGCATATATCCTTTGACCTAGCAATTTCACTTCTAAGAATTTGTCTTAAAAAATACTGGTACAAAGATGTGTATGCTTAATGACATTTATTGCAGCAATTTAAAAAAACAGATACCTAGAATCAACTTAAATGCATATAATCAATAAAGGAATGAAAAAAATAAAGCATGATACACCTACATTATAGTGTACTACATGTGTTAGATTATGCTGGGTCAGCTTGGTTAATCTGGGAGTTGTTTCCCAGAGTTCCCTTCCCTGAACTGTTCTGTGATAGAGTTAGACAAGAGAGGAGCTCACCAAAATCAATGTAATGAACACATTCCTGCCTCTCAGAAGTTTATTTCTATCGCATTATGATACCCTCCTCTCTCCCCTACCGTATTCCCCAGCAGCCACTGGGGAATCTTTTACTATAGATTATTTTGTATTTTATAGAATTATATATAAATGTAATCGGACAGTATTTGGTCTTTTTGTCTGATTTCTTTGTTTCACTCAGTGTCATTATTTTGAGGTTCATCCATGTTGTTGTGTGTATCAGCAGCTTGTTCATTTCTGTTGTTGAGGAGTTGTCCATCATTTGGATTTCCATTTTGTTTATCCAGTCACCTACTGAGGGACATTTGAGTTGTTTCCAGTTTTGGGCTATTACAAATAAAGCTACTGTGAACATTTGCATACAAGTCTTTGTCTGGACATATGCTTTTTTTGCCCTGGGACTATACCTATGAGAAAAATGCCTGAATTGTATGGTAGACATATATTTGACTTTTTAAGAAACCGCCAAACTGTTTTCAAAGTGGCTCTATCATTATGCATTTCTACCAGCAGTGTATGAGAATTTTAGTTATGTCTTCATCAACACTGGTATGATCAGCCTTTTTAATTTTAGCCATTTTAAGAATTGTGGGGGCCGGCCCAGTGGCGCAGCGGTTAAGTTCGCGCCTGGCAGCCTGGCGTTCACGGTTTGGATCCCGGGCGCCCGCGACGCACTGCTTGTCAGCCATGCCGTGTTGGCGTCCCATATAAAGTGGAGGAGGATGGGCACAGATGTCAACCCAGTTATAATTGGGTTGTTTCTTTTTTCCTACTATTGAGTTGTAAGTGTTCTTTATATATATCTGCTTACAGTCCTTCATCAGGTGTCTATTTTGCTGATATTTTCTCCTAGTCTGGGCCTTGCCTTTTCATTTTCTTAATAGTGTTTTTCATAGAGCAAAAGTTTTTAATTTTGATGAAGTCCAATTTATTGAATTCATGTGTTTGATTTAAGAAATGTTTGCCTATTCCAAAATCTCCTATGTTTTCTTCTAGAAGTTTTATAGCTTTGGTTCTTACATTTAGCTCTATGATTCATTCTGAACCATTTTTTGTGCATGGTATAAAGTAAGGGTGAGGTTTATTTTGGTGCACCATTTGTTGAAGAGATTATCCTTTCCTCCATTGAATTGCTTTGACATCTTTGTTACAAATGAATTGAGCTCATATGTGTGCATCTATTTTTGGACTCTATTTTGTTCCATTGATCTGTAAGTATGTCTTTTCACCAATATCACATTTTCATGTTTATGATAGCTTTAGAATAACTCCTGAAATCAAGTAGTGTGAGTTCCCTGACCTTGGTCTTTAAAAAAAAATTATTTTGCCTATCCTCTGCATTTCTGCACAAATTTTAAAATTAGCTTGTCAATTCCTATAAAGAAACCTGCTTAGGGGCTGGCCCGGTAGTGTAGTGGTTAGGTTCATGTGCTCTGCTTCGGCAGCACAGGGTTCGCAGGTTCGAATCCTGGGCGCAGAACTATGCACCGCTCATCAAGCCATGCTGTGGCAGGCGCCCCACATATAAAATAGAGGAAGATGGGCACGGATGTTAGCTCAGGGTCAATCTTCCTCAGCAAAAAGAGGAAAACTGGCAACAGATGTTAGCTCAGGGCTAATCATCCTCACACACAAAAAAGAAACCTGCTTAGATTTTGATTAGGAGTGCACTGAATCTGTGATTCATTTGGGGAGGATTGACATCTTAATATTGACAGTGCTTTTCATTTTGATTTGGTTTTTACATAACTGAATAGTGTACATTTATAAATAAATCTATGACTTTGACAAAGGATGAAATCGGGAATTGCTCAACAGAGCAAAGTTAACTGGCCCACAGGGATTGACCTTAGCAGTACGGTATTGTTAGCAACTGCTCCTTAGCTTGTGAAACTGGTGGACAGTTAGCCATTAATGATTAGGTAGCTAGTAACTAAAGTTTTTTTAGGCAGTTATTAACTGTAGCTTTTAGTTGTTTGCTCGCCCATTGTTAGGTGTGCTGCTTAGGCAATATCTTATCCGACTCCCACTAGGTTCCTCAAAGATATCATCCCTGATGCTTGGGTCACCACGGTAACAGAGGCTTGCATTGTTTTTCAGGAACTAAGAGTCGACCCCTGTCCAGTTCAGGCTGGTTGAGACCACCAATCCACCAACTGAGCCTGCACAGGTGTCCAATAGGTGACCTCCTGATGTCAGGGAACTAAAAACTCCTCCCTTAGATCATGCTAACACCACCATTTTGTGAACATGTGTCCTATGAAGGGCCACGAAGCTTGACTACACTTGTGCAGATCATCAATTACCTCACTCCTCCTCACCTCCGATAATATATCCCCACACTTCAGACCACCCTGCTCTTCTACCTCATAAATATCCCCAATCCCCATTTTCAGAGAGGCAAATTTGGGGTTTGTTCTCCCATCTCCTTGCTTGGCTGCCTTGTGAATAAACCCTTTCTCTGCTGCAAACTCGTCATCTTGGTGATTGGCATTTCATGTGATGGGCAAAATGAACCTGGTTTGGTAATACCTGATTCAAATAAAAGGTGTTTGTTCAAAATTAAATCCATATTTTTGCATAGTACAGAAAGAAAATGTTGATGTTTGTTGACTATGGTTGGTAGAATATATCTAAAAATTGCCTGACCACCAGGATGGCAAATATGTGGGATAATCTTTTTATTACCTTGCCTTTCCCTCCCCACCACGTCAATCATGGCATTCTTTCTCGAAGAATGTGCACACAGGTACTGTTTATTGATTAGTGGTGGTTCTTGATGAACTCAGTTTGCCTTTTCTGCAGTAGAGGAAATTCCTCTACCAGTGTCCTGCTGATGCTAACATCTGTCCATTTCTGCATTACTTTCACCTGAATCTGCTAGGCCAAGGATTTTCCATTTGTTTTTGCAACTCACATTCTACAGTCAACTTTTGATTTTGTACTAGAAGAAAGTGTATTTGGTTAAAAGTTTTCCCAATTGACTTTAGCCTATCCCTCCATGGGGGTTAAAGTGGAATCAGTGCAATAGGGGCTTTAAATAGTATATAATGACATAATTGCAAGGATTTTAACATTCTTGTAGGAGCCCCTGATCCCACCTCTAAAAGTGAAGCCCAAGGCTTTAGGTCCTTTGCTGACCCTTAGGTACAGCTGAGAAAGTGTCCATTGTACTTACAGCCCTGATTTCTAGTCCACCCTACTACTCTCCCAATCTGCCTGTCACTCTGTGAGTTCAGTTCTTCTACCATTAGTTTGCTATTTCAGCCATTTCATACCACTGACTGATCCAATATATTAAGGATACTCTTCTTTGTGCTGAGCCACGGAAAACTTATTATTTTTTCAGTTGCCATGACATGTGGAGGACAGGGTTAGAAGCCTGGTAGGGAGCAGATGCTTCTATTGCTGATTGTAAACCTAATGAGGCTAAACATTGTTGTGTATCTTTGGTTTTTTCCTCGTGGCTTCTCTGAGAGAATAGGTGCCAGGAATTAAGGCTAGTTTAGGAGGGCAGGGTACCTGATAGATTCCATTTTAAAGTTGTTGAGTTGAAAAGAGGGGATGATGGGATATCCTGGTAGAAAAGAAATGCAGATTTGGAGTTTAGGAGAAAGGCCAGCATTAGAGATTATAGATTTAGGGAGCATTTGCATATACGTGACTGCTTAAGAGGCAATGGTAGATTGAAATCACCATTTCAGGTGGAAATGTACACAGAGAGAGGCCTACCGCCAGACCTTGGGGACACTCACGTTTGGGAGATTGAGAAAAAATGGGAAGAGCCAGTGGAGGAGGTTGAGAAGAAATGATGGGAAGAAAACCAACATCGCCACATTGGGATTCTTCCCAATTCCTCCTTGGCCATCAAAACTTTACACTCTCAGCCCTTAGAATCGTGACTGATGCACAGTTAGTGCTTAACAAACTTTTGTTGAATGACTGAATAAGTGGAATCCAGAAGAGATTTTCTAGGGGGAACCCAGGGTCAACAGTCTCCAATGTTGAAGCAAGGCTGGAACAAAGGAAGAAAGGTTTCATTGAGAAAAGTGTTTTGGATTCAGGGATTAGGAAATCGCTAGTGACTTTACAATATGCAGATTATAAACTCTTATCACCTCACACTTAGATTATGGGAACCTGTAAAATGCAGGCGATAAAACTTAATTCCTTGGATTAATGGGAGGATTCAGTGATATAACCTGTAAACGGTGTTAAGTACTTAGCCCAGCCCCTCATTCATTCATTAAACTGATCTTTAATGAGTTTTTACTATGGGCTGGGTATGGTTGTAATATCTGCAGATAGAACAGTGAATAAAACAAATAGGGTTTGTCCTTTCATGGACCATATACTCAACCTGAGGTGGGGACGGGTAATAACAAACAAAAACACCTGAGAGTGACAGACGCTATGCAGAAAATAAAGGATGATGATCTGATAGAGAGTGAGGGGATGGCTACTTTAGGTAGGTTGGACAGGTAAGGCCTCTCTGAGGAAGTGATACAAGCTAAGAGCTGAATGATAAGAAGAGTCAATAGTGACTATTATTGTTATTATTGTTATTCCTTTATTCCTCTTTTTATTTCCAGTTCCCCTTCTTTCCACTTCAGCTGTTCACCTGCCTTACACACCGTCCCATCTCATCACATCACTTTTCCTGCTCGAAACCCTTCCCTGCCTCCCTGAGTGACTTTGCAAGTTGTCATCTGGACTCAGCCAGCAAAGGAAAGTGCGGCTCCCTTGTTACCAGCTGGCTGGCGGCTCCACGTGGTGTCGTAGAAAAGGCATCCTTGCCCGAGGCAAAGGCATTTACACCTTCCAGGGAGACAAATGATTAGAGCCAGCAGAGGAGGTGCAGACACAGACACAGAGGTGGGGGTGGATAGGAAGCTAACTGGAACTTAATCTATTAGAAGAGGAAAGGCCTTTGAAAAGTGAATTAATGATATTTATGGCTGCATTAGGTAAGTAGCTGGCAGGAGCTCACTGATAATGAGGCCAAGGTTGAATTCCCATATGGACTAGAGAACTTCATGTGGAGAAACTATGCTATTTACTCCCTGGCTATGAGACTCAGGCAAACACATAACTCTCCGAACCTCAGCTCCACAGTCTAAAATGGGAACATGGATCCCACCTCTCCGCCCCACATGTCGTGAGGAACAGATGAGAATGGAAAGTAAAGTGCTTCTTAAAATAATCAATTTTAAATATAATCTATTATTATTACTGATTACATCATTATTTCCATGGACTAGGTACCCTCCTCCCCCCGTTCTTCTGCAGTGTAACACTGGCTATCTCTCACAGTGGAGATTCAACCACACTGTAAATGCTCCTTATAAATCAATCAATAGCCCTTCAATAGGCCCATTATGACCCTGAGTCAGGAAGATTATTTTCATAGAAAGAATACAACATGTATTCTCAAATGCACGTGCTTGGGCCTATTCTACCCACTCCTTCTGGCCTAAATCTTTTTCTTATTTATTTTAATGTTTGTTATACTCGACTGCAGTGCTTCTCACCACTAACCACTAGTGTGGATTTCCTGTCTCCTCCCCATGAATGAGTCTTAGGCCAAGTCACCTCCGATCTTTGTCCTTTTGCCTGATCTCCAGAGAACTAGAAATTAGGTCACTTGGCATCCACTACCCAGTGATGACAACTATATGGCACGCATGCCTTCCCTCCAATTCTCTACTCGTCGTGGATACTGCTAATTGATTATTGCACTATTGATGTGGCTTAACATCTCTGTCTAATACGGGTAACCACTAGTCACACGCAGCTACTGAGCATTTGAAATGTGGCTAGTCCAAATTGCCTATGCTGTATAGGCAAAATGCACAGCAGATCGTGATGAGCTCGTAGAAGAAAAAAATGTAAAGTATCTCAATAATTTTTTATATTGATTGCAAGTTGAACTGATAATATTTTGTGTATATTGGGTTAAATAAAACATGCTATTAAAATTAATTTTACCTGTTTCTTTTAACTTTTTTTTAAGTGGCTGCTAGAAAATGTAAAATTATATATGTGACCCACATTTGTTGCTCATGTTTGATTTATACTGTACAGCAATGCCTTCAAACCGTTCTTAAGACAGTTCTCTAGGCAGTTGGTTATCAATAAACCAGAAATAAAAGTACTACAGTGTAATATTTTACGGCGGTAGGGAGAACTCGACACATTTTGAGTTTTCAATCTTAGAATGAAAAAAAAAAAAGAACCTTGTAGTTTATCTAGTTTAGTGGTTCCCAAACATGTCTGTGCATTAGGAAGTCCAGGGATCTTAAACTGTAAAATTATAGATTTTCAGGTTCCACCCCTGGAGATTCTGGTTTAATAGGTTTTGGATGGGGACCTAGATTGTGTATTTCAATAAGCAGCCCAGGAGATTCTGATGTGCAGCTAGGTTTGAGAACCCCTGAGCTAGGACTTTTTACATTTCCACGAAGGGACTTTCCTGGGGTAACAAGTTGTTATTGGCAGAGCTAGGACCAGAGCACATGTTCCTCATGGATTATATTTTGTACAGCTCCCTAGGGTATTATGTGCTACTGTGACCTGAGAGTCTTTGCAGAACTCAGGATAGAATGAGGAACTCGGGCTGCATCTCAGCAGGCAGGCACGCTTCTCTTCCTTATGTGGAGAAAGCCCGATTTGGCTCAGCAGCCCCCTCTGCTGTCAAAAATCCTTAGCGCAGCCTGGCAGAGCTGGCTTTGGGGAAGTGAACACAGAAGGATGTAGTGTAAAGGATAGTACTATGGGGGAACCTATTTGCAACCAGGTAGTGGTTGGAGGAAAACGTTGCGGTCTAAGACCCTTAGAGCAAGAAGGGTCTGTACAGGTCATCCACTTGACTGCCTCCAGGTCGGGGAAGGAAATTTGGATAAATCATTTCACTTCTCTGGGCCTCAGTTTTCTCATCCAAACAAGGGGGATAATGACATGCTCTGCACCCCTCTCTCATTGGAGGCTACTGTAATATAATAGTCTAATAGAATAATCGGAATGTTGTTACCAATGTCTTGGTCCAAAGACACATAGCTAGTTAGAGATAGAGCCAGACTTTGAACTCTGGTCTCCAAGTCAAGGTGTATCACACAACTTCAGCTAACAAAGGAGAGATGTGTTCAGCTGCTTCCCGAGGGACAGGGGCAGGAAAAGCTTACAACGGAGGTTGAGGCTGGCCTCATGCCTAGGTGAATTAAAACCAGGTAGCAGCCACCCTCTTATTTATACATCCATTCATTCCTCATTTATTCAGCACCTCTTATGTGATTGAAACTGTGCAAGACATGGTGATACTAAGTCAAATTAGACATGGTCCTTGTTATGTCTGTGGTTCTTGCTTTGTCTCCTTGAATATTTCCCTCGTCAGAAATATCCTTAACTAGCTGTCACAGTGCGCAAGTAACATGAATGGGTGAAGAAATGATAGCTGCCATTTGTTGGGAGTTAGCAATGTGTCGGGCACGGTGCTAGGCACTTCCCACGCACTACCTCAGGGCACAGAATGAGAAATAGATCTAGAGGGATTTAGTCAATTTCCCAGGGTAACAGTGCGGCAGCTGGTGGAGTTTGACTCATGCCCACTCTTTAAACCACCATGCCATACTGCCATGAAAAGTGCTTCCTTTTGGTAAGAGCATTAGGTGGCTGTAAGGCCCTAGGCAAAATACATGATTTACTTGTGCATGTTCATCAAAGTGTTGTTTACAGCAGTGAAAAATAACCTAAAATATTTAATTCTAATTAAATAAATTATATAACAATATTTTTGAGGAGTGTTGAATGATCTGAGAAAGTGCCATTGATAAAATGCTACTTCATAATAGGAAGATATAAATCTGTTTGATACTAATTTCGTAAAACACCCACTCACACCCATAAATATAGAGAAAAGTATGGAAAGCAGTTCACTATTGTTTTCAATATTGTTGGGCAGTGGTGTTTTGGGAGAGCCTTATTTTCTTTGACTTTTTGAGTTTTCTGTACTTTCTACATTTTTTTTTTTTTTTTTTTACTTTTCCCCCTGACATTTTATTATGACAATTTTCAAACATACAGAAAATTTGGAAGAATTTTACAGTGAATACCCATCTACCCACCACCTAGATTCTACAATTAACATTTTACTACACTTGCTTTATCATATTATCTATCCATTCCTCTATTTATCCATCTTACTTTTTGATGCATTTCAAAGTAAGTTGTTGGCATCAGTATACTTCTGCCCAAATACTTCATCATGCATATTGTTAAAATTCAATATTTATTTGTGTACTTGGATCTTATGGGGTAATATTTACTTACGATGGAATGCACAAATCCACTTGACAAATCCTTATCAAGATACAGAACATTGTCATCACTCCAGAAAGTTCCCTCAACCCCAGTCAATCCCTGTCTCCAAAGCGACTTCTGTTCTAATTTTTTTCCAGCATAGATTAGTTTAACCTGTTATAGAATTTCATATGAATGGAATTATATAGTATGTAGTCTTTTGTGTAAGTCTTCTTCTTTTTTTTTTGAGGAAGATTAGCCCTGAGCTAACACCTGTTGCCAAACTTCCTCTTTTTCTTCTTTCTCCCCAAAGCCCCAGTACATAGTTGTATATCCTAGTTGTTGTGTAAGCCTTCTTTAAGTCAACGTTAATGTTTTTGAGATTTGCCCATGCTGTTGCATGTATCAACAGTTTGTTCCTTTCTGTTGCTGGGGATGGTATGAATATACTACTGTTTGTATTTCCATTCTCCTGTTGATGGACTCCTAGCCTATTTCTAGTTTTTGGCTATTATTAATAAAGCTGTTATGAACATTCTTATACAAGTGTTTGTGGACATATGTTTTTCTCTTGGATAAACACCTGGGCATAGGATTTCTGGGTCATAGGGTAGGTGTATATTTAGTTTTGTAAGAAACCACCATGCCCCTTCCCAAAGTGGTTGTACCATTTTGTACTCTTGCTGACAATGTAAGCAAGTTCTGGTTGCTCCCTATCCTTGCCAATATTTGATGGTATTAGTCTTATTTAACATTTTAGCCATTCTGATGGGTGTGTAGTGGTATCTCATCGTGGACCACATATTATTTTTATAATCAGAAAAAATAAGTTTTATAAAAAAATAAATACAACTGAAATGATGCCAAGGAAAAGGAAAAGTACTGGAAGTAAATTTGATAAAATTAACAGTGCTCTTCTCTGGGCAATTTATGAATGGATTACTTTCTTGTCCTACTTTGCTTTAATTTCTAAATTGTCCAAAATAAACTTGTATTCTTTTTATTGTGGAAGAAAACATGTTTTATTTGTTAAAAAAAAAGTACCCATGAGAATTAAAACATTAATCGAATATAATTCAGTGATATTTTATTAGTCAATGACTTTATGTGACAGTTTAAGAAGTGGTGGGTTTTGATGGTCTATATTAGGGCCTTACCTGTAAATACTCTGTGAGAATGAGCAAGCTGCTTCCTCTGTCTGGGCTTCAGTTTCTTCCTCTTTTTTAGAAGTGGATTGGAGTAAGTTATCAGAATAGGTTATCCTCTATCAGTTATAAAGAAAATATGTACAAAACTGATAGGTATTTGAGGAAATGAAAGGTAGGAGAACAGAGCCTCATTCCTTAGGAGTTTCACGCTGAGTAAAAGAGCCATTTGCCATGGGACTCACAGAAAAGGTCCAGGACCACAGGGAGACTGCAGGGTGTAGCGAGGAGAAGGTGAGCTTCAGAGTCAGATAGTTCTGGTTTCAAGTTCAGGCACGACCCTCTTCTTGATCTTTGATCTTGGGCAAGTGCTTCAATCTCTGAGTCTCAGTTTCTGCATCTGCTAAATGAAGACGATAATACCTTTATCCTCTTGGCTGTGTGTTTGTGTAATTTAAATCTGATAATGCTTACAGACATTGTCATAGAAATGCATGGGACAGTCTTCTGCCTTGGAATGTAGTAACAAGTGATGAAACTGGGGGAGAAGGACTTGAACTAGAAGGAAATGAAAGGGAACCAGAGACAAATTTAGAAATCTAGATTGTGAAGGCTTAAAGGAATGCTAGAGGTGATCTAATCAAAACTCTCATTTTTGCAGAGGAGAAAAATAAGGTCCAGAATTGATTCCCCATGGAGATGGTGGCAGGGCCAGTGTGGGAACCCAGGTGATTTATTTTCCAGTCATATCACAAGTCTGTAGCTGACTTTACAATTTGACCCTAGCCTGGTGTCAGTCAGACGAAGTGGAATTTCCTTGCACATCCCACTAGGACCACTCGGCTTGGAGTTTTCATATGCTGTGGCCAGCAAGAGAACAGAAACAAGCTCTCCAGGAGACTCGTCAGTGGAAGACTTAATTCTTCTCTTCAACTCTAAATTTTACAAGCTCAAGCAATAGGCATAAAAACCATGTTGTTGATCAGCTTAGCTCTGTCCTGGAGCTGTTTGTTGCATTTCACTCTGATTCTTCCTAAGCTCAGGCACCAACTTCCCTGGAAAATACATAACTGCCCTCTGAGGGATTTTCTGTGTATTAAATTTCATCCATGAGAAGTTTCCTTCATTGTCCTGGGTTGCAGGCTAGAGACTTGCTGTCTGACAATGGTATGATTTTCTGTCACTTTCAAAGGAGAACAAATATCCCTGCTACACTGATTTGCCCCCATCAGTTTCTTTCAAAGTTGTTTACCACTGGTTTGGTGGCATTAGCTTGCTTCTCTGCTTAATTTCAGAGAAAAAAAATTTCTTTTCACAAAGCTGAAAATTAAGAGCTTAGAATCCCTCCTGTCAAACCTTCAGTTTTTAGGTCTGCAGAAGGATTTCAGCAATCTCTTGGATGATTTTGCTGGCTGAGAAAAAGAAAAGAAAAGAAAAATCAAGATCCAGCTTGAATCTTCTCTTGCTCCTTGACCTGAATATCTATAAAAAGTCTTCTCTCCCTGCACACCACATTCCTCCCTGACTTTGCAAAGGGGTCCTCACGAGTCAGCACTCTCTGCCCTGGAGATCTTGAGACAGGAAATAACATTAAGCTCTCCAAGGGAAGGCTGTTTTCACAGGAGGATTTTCACTCCAGCCTCATTCAAAAAATAACGAATCTCTTGTGAGCAAATCTCTTTGGAAACATCTAGCCTAGTTTTCAAAGATGTTGGATGGTGGTTGGAGGAGCAAGAGGCCTTTGGAATGCTGTGAAGACTGACTCTGGATCCATCTTTCCTTATATATCTCTTAGGATCAGGGTTAGCTTCGCACTGGAAGGAACAATTTCTACCAAGCTCCTTCAACCCAAGGCATAGAAAACACAGAAGAAATATTGATGCATTCTTGCGCTTTCCAACACAAATGTATTTCATAGAGTCCTTGCTGCCATAAAGAAATTCTTTGAAAGCACAATATAAGAGATCTTTGTTTATAGAAAAGTCCTTTCTTCCCTTGGCTAAGGGGTCCTTGTTCTTTTGCTATCTCTACTCCCTCCCTGGCTTGCTTTGTTTCTATGACAAAGTCAATATTGTACTCCACTTACTGACATTCGCTATAGTAGGGAAGATCGAGTTGTAAGTTGTGGCCCCAAAGGAAATGTGCTGGAGTAGAAAGGCCTGGAACTCAGTCCGGTGTCATAAGTTCAGGCTCTGGTTTTGCTAATGACTTCTAGACCTCAGCATCACCAATCATATCTAAGAAAAAGATTTTACATGTCATAATGCATCTGAGACAGTTAACACAGGTCCAGGCACAGAGTGAGCACCCAGTAAATTCTAGCTGTAGTTGACAGGAAAGTTTGTTTCACCAAATGTTTTCTTCCTTCATAGGTGCGTGTAGCAGGGGGACTGGACTCCTGTAAAAGGATGAGAGAGATGGCTGCTGAAAGGGGGCCAGGATATAGAAAGAACTGCACAGTATTTGTGGAAGAAAACATGCTGGCTAGTTCTTTTCCTGAGGGCTGACTCTTTAGCTGTGGTTCAGTGAAGATGTAGTAGAAATGTAGTAGACTTTGAGTAAGACAGATTTGGGCTCCAGGTTCCCGTCTACTGATTTTAGTTGTGCAATGTTGTGTAAGTTACTTAAAAATACCTCTCTTTCAGGTTTGGTAGAGTGACCCAAGTTTTCTCTGCTTCTCCCTGCCTTCCATACCTGATGCTGAGAGAACTAGGCTAGAGCACTGGAAATGACTCCAGTCTCTGTGTGAAACCAGCCTTGAAGAAGCAATTAAGGCAGCCTGAAGGTGTTGGCAGAAGCCTAATAAACCTTACAGTGTGTTATTTGGGGTTGCTAACCTTCCTCACAATTGGACTCTTCTATTCACAGATTAGCACCAATAATAAGCCCCATTGAAGAGAATGGCTCTAATTGGTTCCTAGTTGTTGCTTTGGGATAAAAATTGACCATCTATTCTGGGAATGGTCTGTTTGAGGTTGTGTCTACAGTTTGCTCAAATGAACTGATAAATAAGTGAAAAATTCACTTCACATCCTGGTTATTGGGTCTGTGCAAAGCCCACCCAAGCAATCTGGCTGGTTTTCGTCTATGAACTCATATTTTGGCCCCATATGGATACTGACTTCTTGTGCAGGTTTGTGCATGCATGCATGCATGCATGTGTGTGTGTAAGTGTGTTTGTATGAGTCTTAGAAAGAGTGTGTGTATGAGTATAAATTTAAAACTACAATGCAGACAAATGAATACACATAGAAAAATAAACCCACCAAAGGCCCAAGTAGAATTCTGCTTGAGTGACTCATCTCTCATGCATTAGTGTAACTTAAAAAGCATAAAGAAAACATTTTGGCTTAATGGACATGACCTGTCATAAATTCTAATGATTTAGGAGGAAAACAAAATGATGAGAAGATTCAGCCCCAGGACTGAGGATATTGCACACCTTTCTTTTTAGGAAGTTATTACAAGAAGGATATCCAAGTTAGTTATTGTTTTGGTCAAGGGCCATTTTTTCTTGATTTGTAGACTCTTCTGATTAGTCCTTCATATTCTTTTATTGTGGTAAAATACACATAACATAACATCGACCATTTTAGCCATTTTTTAAGTGTATAGTTCAGTGGCATTAAGTGCATTCATATTGTTGTGCAACCACCACCACCATCCATCTCCAGAACTTTTTCATCTTCCCAAACTGAAACTCAGTACCTATTCAATCCTCCAAAGTTTTAAGAGACAGCAAGTTACAGATTTTGGTACAGTCTATACCCTTTTCCCATGAGGAATTATCACAGGAAATAACACATCCTTTCTATTTCCTTATTTATTTATTCAGTTACTCAACAGATATTAACTGATTACTGATGATGAACCAAGTACTGTGCTAGGGATGATGTTGAACAAACTGGACAAAATCTTGCCATCTCAGATCTTACAGATTGTTCTCTTCTTGTTGTGGTAGGCAGAATAATGGCCCTCCAAAGATGTCCATGCCCTAATCCTTGGAACCTGTGACTGTTACTTTACATGAGCAGAACGGGACTTGGAGAGGTGATTAAGAATCTTTTTTTTTCTTTTATGTTTATATTGAGGCAAAACAAAAAATACCATTATAGATGTGGGATAAGGATCTTGAAATGAGGGGATTCTCATAGATTATCTGGGTGGGCCCAGTGTAATTACAAGGATTCTTATAAGGGAAAGAGGGAGGCAGGAGAGTCAGAAAAGAAGGCGAGACAACAGAACAGAGTGATGGGAAGGGGGTCATGAGCCAAGGAATGTGGGCAGCCTCTAGAAGCTGGAAAAGGCGAGGAATGGATCCTCTCCTAGAGCCTCCAGAAGGAACTCAGCCTTCTTGACACTTTGACTTCAGCCAGTAAGACTCATTTTGGACTTCTGATCTCCAGAACTGTAAGACAATATATTTGTGTTCTTTTAAGCCACTAAGTTTGTGGTAATTTGTTATAGCAGCAATAGAAAACTAATATATTTGTCTTTTTGCTTAGTCAGTTTTAAGTTAAGGGGTTTCTTTGTTGTGAGTTTTGCCTAGTTGGCTCAGGAAAGTGTGAAGTTTTTCCAGAACACAGAATTGTGTTTGCTCTAGAAGCCCTGCCTGCCCCATGTCCTCAGGCCTGTGCCTGGACTTTCAATGGGCTGTAACTTGTATTTAATTCATCTCTATTTTCTCACCTCCTAGTAACATGCTGGGTACACTAAATATCTAGCGCTCAATCTAGGAGACATCCTACACTTGTCTCAGGCCCTTTCTGCAAGCAGGGCAACTTTACTATTACTTGGTAAATTTACAGATGTGTAACCACTTTGCTACAGTAAAAATGGTTGCTACCAAATGCTGGTAGTGCATTTACATGTGCTGTGTACTAAACTATAAGATATGTGATTTTTCTGAGACCTAGATAAAAGGCATAAATATTCTATACAGGAGTCTTACTTACATTAAAGAGAAAAATCTTTGACAATTCTAAATTCTCAATATTTACCTAGTCTTGTGTGTGTCTGAAACAGTAATCCTTATCCATTTACTGGATAGTTCCCTTTTAAGAATGGAGCATGATATTTTCCAAGCTTTCAGACTTCATTCTGTGGCCTCCCTCTCCAGTCTGCTGGGCAGAGAGAGGTCAGGGCTGAGTGGGTAAGTGAGTAAATAGCTACTGGTCTTTGGAAGAACAAAACATGAGCATGAGAATGGGAACTCCATGTTCTCTACTTTCTTGACCTAAGACCAAAGGAGAACTGATTCTTCCATTTATCTGATTTTTAGAGATCCTCATAAAAGTAAGTCTCTTTTTAAAAAAATCCTGAGGTGCTAGCTGAACATGTCTGTTTCATGTTAGAAATGAAATCTAAGGAACAGAAAGTTGAACCTCTTTAAAATGGCTTACAAGGCCCTTCATGACTTGGCTGACCCTTTTCCCTGTTGTCCAGCCTCATCTCTCATCATTTTGCCTCCTCATCTTCCAACCATTCTGAATTTTTAAATTTCCTCTAATATTCTGAGTCTATCTAGTGTCTTAGCTTATACCCGACTGAGCCTGAACCATGCTTTCTTCTTCCAACCCTACCTCGGCCTTGCTGACTCCTACACAACCTTTGATCTAGAGGCTGCTTCCTCAGGTTAGCTTTCTCTGATCCCACACATGCTGAAACATAGGTCTTATGCACTGTATTATAGATGCCCATTTACTTGTCTTTCTCCCCCACTAGATTATAAGCTCCACGAGGGTGTGTTGCTGGGGGGGCTGTGTCTTTACTGTCCATTGTTTTCCCCACCGTTCTTGGCACTTCCTTCTAACAGGCTGGTACTCTGCCCACAGGCCAAATCAACCTCCGTCAGCCTTCTATGTGCCACCATTTGTTTTAATTGCACAGCTGTACATGACCAAGCAAATGTCAGACAGGTACCTGTAATCAAACAGTCCAGAGATTTTAAACACTTCTGTTCATTCCTGGAGCAGTCACTGAGCCTTGGCAATAGGCAATTTAAATTCTGGACAACGAATTTTCAAGCCGCTTCAATGGCTACATTTTGAGAATAGCAGAAACCCCCCCACCCTTTGATAATTAGACTGAATCAGTTTTCATAATTCTACTTTATGACTAGAATGGTTAGCCAACTTCATTATCAGCAGCCTGATGAGAAAGCTTTTAGCTTCTAATATAGATCTTGTGAGTAATTCCGATTAGCAACCAAACTACGGCAGTCTGCACAGCACTGTTTCTTAGACAAGATGATCTTACAGTTTCATCATTATAAATAATTTCAAAGTAGGTGCAGGAAAGAGCATACACTTAGCATCTTGTCTATGTACGTTTGATCCAGAGAAAGTGTTACCAAACCAAGTGGGCTCGCCTCCTGTTGAGTTAAATAAGACTCTACACCAGTGGAAGTTGTCTCACAAAGTAAAGTGTATTTGCAGCAAATAGGAGGCCACAAGGAATCATTTCCAAAGTCATGGCGTCCCTGAACAAAGAGAAGCAGGAACTTTTATTTCAGTTGGGAAATGAATATTCAAAAGGAAGAGGCGGGTATTTGCCTGCATAGGCTCAATTGGAGAACATGTTTCCACATAATGAGGCCTAAGCTCCTCCTGGAGAGATCTTTGCATTAAAAATAAGGCAAAGATGGGGCCAGCCCGGTGGTGCAGAGGTTTAGTTAGTGCCTTGGCAGCCCAGGGTTTGCGGGTTCAGAACCCGCTTGTCAGTCATGCCTTGGCGGCATCCCATATAAATTAGAGGAAGATGGGCACAGATGTTAGCCCAGGGCCAGTCTTCCTCAGCAAAAAAAAAGAGGAGGATTGGCAATGGCTGTTAGCTCAGGGCTGGTCTTCCTCACACACACAAAAAACTAAGGCAAAGACCATGGGTGTAGCTCTTGTGGTGAGGCTTGGTTAGTTTCAGGATGTTTGGTGGTTACATCTCCTTAACACACAAAAGGAAAAGAAACAACTTGGAAAAACAGTTAATTGCTTCGGAACCCACCTTTGAGTTTCTCAAGGCACCTAGTCGGTGACAAAAGGGCAGCTGACTGCCACAGTTGAATGCAGCCACCATATACCCCTGTAATCCAGGAAGCCTGCATTTGCTGAACTCGTAAATTGATTTCTCTTGCTCTGTGTATCTGGAACATTGCCAGAATTTAAAAGACTCTTACTAATTAAGGGGAATGTATCTTTAAGAAATTTCCCAAAAAGACGTGTGATGACTTATCTGACAAAGCATCCCGGGCTTCCCCTTTTGTAACACTCATAAATTACTCCTTCAGCGTCTCTTTAACCCACAGTAGCCTGCAAGCTCCATCAAGGCAGAGATCATTTCTGTCTTTGCCACTGAATCCCCAGCACACAAAGTAGACACTTCATAAATATTTGTTGGATGGAACGGTGAATGACATGCATGAATAAACTTCCATAGTGATGTATTGGTGTATACACATTTTTATCCTTGGCAGCTCAACCTAACTCTATTCTGAGTTAGAACTCTATAGCTTATTTGGAAAATTGCTTTGCATCCTGTGTCAGTTACAATGGCTACATAATAAACCATCCCAAAACTTATGACTTACCTCTCAACATTTATTTTGCTTCCAAATCTGTAGTCTGAACAGGGCTTGGTGGAGAAAGCTCCTTTCTGCTCTACTTGGTGCAGGCTGGAGCAGCTTGGAGGTTGGAGAGGGAGATCATCTGAAAGCTACTCCCAGCCTAGGCTAGGAATCTTGAACAGCTGGGGGCTGGGCCAATCAGGGCTCTTCAGGCATCTCTCTCTGCCTCTGGTTGGTCTCTTTACATAATCTCTCCAGCATGATGGCTTCAGAGTAATTGGACTTTGCATGCGATGGCTCAGGGCTCCAGAGATGCATGTCCTAAGGAGAGAGAAAAAGCCAAGTAAGAGTTGTGTTGCTTTTTATGACCTAGCTGTGTATGTCTCATGGCGTCACTTCTGCTGCATTCTATCCCTTTGAAGAGTCACTACAGGCAACCCATAATCAAGGGGAGGTTGAATTAGACTCCACATTTTGTGGGAAAAATGTCAATGAACTTGTGAACATGTTTTAAAACCCTTACTCACACAATCACTGTTCTGGAAGTTTTGCAAAATCTATAAAGTCAAAATCAATAAAATTGAGGCTTGAACACTTATTCTGAGGAGATAAGATCTCCTGCAGAGAAGTAAAACTAGAATATCATTGTCACTTCTTACATACAGGGATGAAGATGAGGAGTTTGAATGAGGACCCTTCTCACTTCGGTGTAAGGCAAAGTGTTATAACTCTCCCAAAGGGTAGAATTTTGGGGTGCATTTCTGTTCTTTGAATGGGTGCAAGTGGGACTCTTACAAAGGGAGAAGAGGTACAACAGGCAATGTAGACATTAGGCACACGATCTTCTGTACCCTCATTGCGTCCCTGCTCTGTCTGGGCTTGTCCCAGCAGGCCAGGCTTCAGGAGTCTGCTTAGTGACTTTCCCCTGACCCTCCAGTTGCCCTTTTCAGACATTTTCTTCCTCAACTCCTCCCACAGTTGTGTAAAGTATCACTTCTGTAATAAACTTAATAACTTTCCTATTCCTATTTCCTAGAAACTTAATAATTTTCCTATCACTGGAATAGTGGTAGTGGTTCTGTTATCTGATTGAATTCTGACTGACAGAGAAGAAACCAACATATTATTATTTTATAAAAACTCCTTTTTTGGGGGCTGGCCCAGTGGTATAGAGGTTAAGTTCGTGTGCTCTGCCGCAGCAGCCCGGGGTTTGCAGGTTCAGATCCCAGGCGTGGACCTATGCACTGCTTGTCAAGCCATGCTGTGGCAGCTGTCCCACATAAAGTAGAGGAAGATGGGCACAGATGTTAGCTCATGGCCAATATTCCTCAGCAAAAAGAGGGGGATTGGCAGCGGATGTTAGGCAAGGGCTAATCTTCCTCACACACACACACACACACACACACACACACAAAAGTAAAAAAAAAACCTCTTTTTTGACTAAATATAGCTTGAGTAGTTATTTGCAATATGGAGCCTCAATTTCATATAGATGGCTGCTATAAACCATGTATATGGGATCTTTTTAATCTAATCGTGCTCCCAGAACACTTTGTGTTGACCTCTATTAAAACATCACCCAAAGATGGATAAAGTGCAGGTTAATAATATGTGGTACAACATATATTTTTCTTCTGCTACACCAAGGGTTACCAAACTTTTTCTGAAAGAAGCCAGATAGTAAACATTCTAGGCTATGAAGATCCCTGTTGCAAAGACTCAAATTGCACGAAAACAGCCGTAGTGCATACGTGATTGAAGGGGAGAAGTTGTGGTCCAATGAAATTTTATTTACAAACACAGGCTGTGGGCAGGATTTGACCCCGTGGCTCTTAGTTTGCCAATCAGTGCTCAGAAGCTAGCAGACATTCTGTACATGTTGACTTGATGGAGGAAAAATAGTCAATAATAGAAATGATTTTCTGGAAGACCAAAGAGGATAAAACAAGCAAGTGTGTAAAAGAAACAAAAGGTAACCTGCCTAAAGTATCAAGTATGCAACAAAAAAGATATCAGAGAACCAAGAGGAGGAAAGGGAGGAAAGGTTATTGTCAAAGAAATTGAGATTAAAGTAAAATTGTTTGTGACTTTTTAATTTTTCTCTATGTGGTGGTAGGAAATATGTGTTGCAGAAGGTATGTTTGTTTCATAAAGTGGAGGGCAAGTATGGCCATTTTAAAATGCCCTTTTAATATTCTAAAAATATTAAGCTTAGCTCAGGCCCTCACTTGTCAAGGTTGACAAGGCAGACAATACCAGTCATTTGTGCGTTTGTATATGTGGACATGGCGGGGCGGGGGCTCCCTTTCCTGGTCCGGTTGGAGATTCGTGGCTTATGCAGTCCTGGAAAATGGTGAAGGTTTCTGGCGCTCAATTCAAGGTGGACACCATGGCCCCAAAACCTACTGTGGGACTGTTGCTGAGGTTCCTGAGGCCACAGCACTGGGTCTCAGGCCTCAGGCACTCCTGTGCCTCAGAGGCCCTGGGTTTGAGGGGGGCCAACTCTTCCTCATTTCCCATCCCCAGGCAGGAGGAATCTTACTTCAGATTACCCTCAAAGCACCAAGCAGCACTCCTCTTTATTTTGGAAAACCTAGCTAGTTGCAGACTAGTTGCCCCAGGAATGTTTTGTCCGAATCCCCTCTGGGCAGCTGGCTGAGTATTTACAGCCCTATTTAGAAAGAGCCCATCTCTCCTGAAGGCCTGACCGTGGGCAAGGCCTTCAGAACCACCTAGTCTGATTTGGGGTTGTAATCAGGGCCCTCTTACCCCCACCTCTATCAGGCAGTTTTCCTTTTTGGCCCTGGAAGAAAGATCCTCCGGGGAGGGGTAAATACCATTCATTTCTTACTGATAGACAAGAAGAAATAGACATAGAGAAATATCTCAGTAGATTATTGTGCTAAAGTAAATTCTCAGTGAGTCATTGTGCTGCATATGTAAAATACCTTTTGCTGTTAAAAGAAACTCATGAGAATCAAATGAAATAGTGTACGGGAAATTTTGCTTTCTGTTTTCTCACTGTCTGTAGGCCATGGATGTGAAAAATACTCACATTTCCTGGATGGAGGCGATGTGCACAGTTAAAATGAGGAGAGAGCAAAGGGTTTTCAAGATAAGAGGAATTACAGAGGAAATACGTCTGTCTTGCAGATCTGTGAGTTTGCCGGCTCTTTTTTTGTTCTCTCTCAACTTCTAAATATGGTGAGTTTCTTGAGTCTCTGAAAATGGGCGAGCTGTTTGCAGAGTATTTAAGGAACTTGAGGGAATGTTTCTAAATTCTGATGATCTCCTCCTAAAGGGAGGCGGGAGGATTAAGAAGCTGCTGCGTTTACACCACAGGTGTGTGACTCACAGACCCTTGCTCTTAAAATACCTGATAAGGCAGAGCCTAGAAGAGTTGAGATTAAATGACTGGACCAGACCCCACTACAATCCACATATTCTCCAAATGTGAGAATGCAGAAAAGGCTGGCTTCAGAACGTAGGTGTTACAGGAAGTTTTCCTTCTAGCTCTTTCCTTTATTAACTGTGTGAAGTTTGTGCCAGGACTCATTGTCCTTAAGCCTCAGTTTCCTTATTCCTAAAACAGAGGTAATAACAGCATCTACCTCATAGGATTGAGGGTAGTGTGGAGTAGTGGTTAGGACACGGAGCTGGACTGCCCAGGGCCCACTACTGGCTCCACTGCCTATTAGCTCTGTGTGAGCTTAGGCAAGTTCTTTACTTCTCTGGGCCCCCGTTTTCCCATGTGGAGAATGGAGCTAATAACAAGACCTAGCTCTTAGGGTTGCTGCAATAATTTAATAAATTAAGAGAAGTAACGTACTTAGGACAGTGCCTGGCGCCTGGTGGAGCTCAGTAAATGTTAGTTCTTTCTGTTGTTATTAGAAGCAGGAATGAAATTGGGGGAGCCAGTGTCAAAACGCCTCTGGGAGATACCCAGCATCATGGTGGATGCAAAGGAGATGCAGAGGCGCAGGACTACCTTATACGGCATGAGTTCTTTGCCTGGAAACGTTCCTTGGATAGATATCTGTATCTTACTTATAGACTGATGCTCGGAATCCAATCATTAAAGAATGAATTCATTACCCTGTCATAGTATGTTTTGGTTATCTATCGCTACATAAAAACTACCCCTAAAATTAGTGACTTAAAATAACAACAGCCATTTATTATTTTTCACGATTCTTTGGGTTGACTAGACAATTTTGCTTTATAGGGTGTTGGGGGATGGTGCAGTCATCTGAGGGGCTCAGTTGGGTGGGAGATCCAAGATGGCTCACTCACGTAGCACACAGTCAGTGTGGCTGTTGGCTGGGAGCTCAGCTGGGGATGCCAGACAGAGCACCTCGCTTCTCCTCCTTGCATCCTTTCTGTGTGGCTTTGGTTGTTCACAGCACACGTCTGGGGTCCAAATGGGAGGAAGTGGAAGCTGCTAGTCCTCTTAAGTTGTGGGATCAGAAGTTCCAGAATGTCACTTCTGCAGCCTTCTGTTGCTCAAACCAGTCACAGGGCCAGCCCAGCTTTAAATGGAGGAGAAATAAACTGCATCTCTTGATATGAGGAGCAGTAATCAGGGATAGAAAGGGCAGTCTTTGGGAACTAGCTATCTGTATTAATATTCTATTGTGGTGTAACAAATTATCCCAAAACATAGCAGCTTAAAACACTGGACATTTAGGACCAGCCCAGTGGTGCAGCGGTTAATTTGTGCTTGGCAGCCCGGGGTTCGTGGGTTCGGATCCCGGGCGCCCACCGACGCACTGCTCGTCAGCCACGCCGTGGTGGCGTCCCATATAAAGTGGAGGAAGATGGGCACGGATGTTATCCCAGGGCCAGTCTTCCTCAGCAAAAAGAGGAGGATTAGCAACGGATGTTAGCTCAGGGCTGGTCTTCCTCACACACACACAAAAACCCCCACAAAAAACCAAAACAATGGACATTTATTATTTCACACAGTTTCTGAGGGTCAGGGATCTAGAAACGGCTGAGTTGAGTGGTTCTCATTTCAGGAACTCTTGTGATGTGGTAGTTGTCAACCTACAAAAACAGAAACCAGTTTAAGAGGCAAAGTGTTTATTTGGGACCAAAGAATTGCAATTCGGGGAACACAGATTCAGGCTGAAGCCCAAATAGTGTCCTGATTACAGGGTGAAAGCAAGGCTTTTTTTTTTTTAATGAGAAAAGGAAGAGGATAATTACATAAGTTAAAGGGGAAAGAAAAAAAAATTTCCATGGGTGTTAATAAGCTAAGTTGCCCCTGGGTATGCATAGTTGGTTATTGATTCTATCTTCAAATAGAAGATTCATAGTCTTCAGTCTTATGATCAGGATGTCTGTTTCTCTGTTAACTTCTCAAATACTGGCTGTAAAACACGGGTGGTTTTCAGCCCAGTACAAAGGTTTGGACTAGTCCAAGGTTTAAGACAGCAAGGCACTTTCTCTGTAAAGGCAGCTCTGACTCCATTTTAAAATGTCTCCGCTACCACTGGATTTCGAGAGCGTCTCCAGTAAGACACTAAGTTTGTAACCTTCTTGTTTGACTCTTATCACCATGAGGAAGCCCTCCAGATGTATTTGGATTTGTCCCTCTCTCCTGCCCTCCCTTCCTCCCTTCCACCTTCTATACCTCCCTCCCTTCTAGTCAACAAAATGCCTGGGTAGGAGTCACTTTTAACTCACAATGATTCTCCCTTCTCTTTTGTCCCCTCTCCAGTGTCCCCCCCCCAATTGCGTTTGAACCACGTAGCCCTGGCCATCTGAACTTAGCAAACTGGATCACTGTGGACACCCGACTCAAGCTGGGCAATCCGATTCCTTCCCTGGAATTTGGAATTGGGACTAAAAGGGAGACAACAAGGGATTCTTTTTGCATGGCTGGACTCCTGCTCTATAAGTGCAGAAATTGTGGTGGAAGTGAGTCCCTCCACCACCACCCTGCCCTTCTGCTCTGTAGGCTGATAACAGAAAAGTCAGTCTGTAGTGATTAAAGAGCAAAGCAGACGTAGGGATGAATTGGTGATAGAATATGGAAGAGAGTGACCTTTGGATTCCAAATGGCTTTCCATTTCTTATATTGGTCTGTTCCTGAGTCTTGGCTTGGACTCCAAGAGTTTTCCATGTATGCTTATAATATGCACCCCACCTCCCCACCCTTTTAAATTTGAGATAGCTCCCATAGATTTCTGTTACAGTCCATCCATACAGGCACTGTAGTTATACCCATAACCTGGTGAGTTCAGGTATTGAAAGAGAAGATTCTTGCTGAAGGCCACCTGTAGAACTATAGAGGCAAGGACATTAGGTGGTGGTAACGTGAGGAGGGATTTCTCACTCCACCTGGGAGTGTTGGCAAAGGTTTCAAGGAGCAAGTGAAATTTGAGCTGGGCTTTGAAGGATGGTAGGAGTTTACTAAGAATGACAAGGATCTAAGTCCAGTGTGCCCAGGCTGGTGTGTAAAGACATAGGGAGAGCAACCATAGAAACTGGGGATGTAATTTCATGCCAGAAACGTCAAAGGTTTCTTATGCCATGCTAAAAATAACAAGGCATATTTTCAAAAGAGAAGTGAAGATAATCTAAAAGCATAAATTGGAAACAATTGGTCTGGAATATCTCCTCATTATGGATTCATTTGCTATGCACTGTAATAGAGCTGGTCCTTGTAAATGCACTTGGAATTCAAATGACTCTCACGTATACCTTCTCTAAGGTTTGGCCTATACAATACTTAAGAGGAAGCTATTGAAAGACATCCATAATCTTTCCTTCTGGTTGTAATATTTCTGTGGCATGGGAAAGGCATTAAAAAAGAAGACTTCCACACATCATGTTTGGCTCAGACAGATATTAATTAGAAACAAAAGCAATTTGTGTTTAATTTAATGGTAGTGGGAGATTCGTTATACTGTTCTTTGGTCAGACACAGTGCAATGAAGATAGATTTCTATGTTATTTTTCTTTCTGTTTCTAGTCTCTGTCTTTCACAGCTGTGGTTTAATGTATTTCCTGGGGATTCTGACTCTGTTCATTTTCTCTCCCATTTGATTTTTTTCTATATTGTCACTATTACATTTGAAATTTAATTCTTTTCTGCTTCTGAGCTTTTGGTTTTTTTTTTGGCATCCTGTAAGTACACATTTCTAGTTTTTCTTTATGGTGGGCAAAGTCAATTGTGGATTATTCAGGGGTTGACAGCCCACTGCTAGGTCATATGGACTCTTAGTTTTTCATATTCATCCTGTTGCTAATCTTATAACCTTTCCCTTCTTACTAACATGTTCATTGGCAATTACCCAGATGAAAGAGGAAAAAGAACTCAGTTAAAATTTGGTGATTTTTTTCGAGCAAATTTGATGAAAGTTTAGTTGGGGAAGGATTTGAAACTCCTGGTTCTTTTGAAACAAGAACTTTGATTATCAGTGGAGCTGATTTCCCCGGGAATACTGACTTTCCTGGATTACAATAATAGGCTGTAGAGGGAAAGCCTAACAGCATTCTGAGGACAAACCCAGTTTTTGGTAATAGCCATTTTTTGGGAAGTAGCTAAGAATTCAGGGCCCTGGGATTCTTTTCAGAAGTCTAGCAAGCTGTATGGAAAAGTTTTCTTTTAGGAAGATGGGTCTCATGGAGAACTCTAGACTACCCCTTCGTGGGATAACTTGCTTCTTGTTTGGGAGGACAGAGCAGCCAGAACCCCCACTCTCTTCATTGAAAGATGGAGGTAGGTAGTATGGCTTTTAGGCTCATGGTTATGCATTCTAGTCCTTGCTTTGCCACTCGTTAGCTATGTGATAACAGCAGCAGCAATACAAATAATAAAAACATACTGATGGTTTATTGTGCTATTGTTATATGTTAAACATTTTATTTATCTTATTATACTTTGTTCTTGCAAAAACCTTATGAAGAGGAAAATTATTATGTCTATTTTATATATATAGGGAAACTGAGTCAGAGAGAGATTACAGTAATCCCCCCTTATTTGTGGGGGATATGTTCCAAGACCCCTAGTGATGCCTAAAACCAGGGATAGTACCAAACCCTACGTATACAGTACTACATTTTTTCCTAACTAACAGACTAGTGGGTGGGTGACCTATACAGCATGGATATACTGGACAAAGGGATGATTCATGTTCTGGGCGGGATGGAGTGGGACAGCATGAGATTTCATCACGCTACTCAGAATGGCGTGCAATTTAAAACTTACAAATTGTTTATTTCCGATTTTTCCATTTAATATTTTCGGACCTTGGTTGATCATGGATAACTGAAATCCTGGAAAACAAAACTGCAAATAAGGGGGGACTATTGTATGTAGTTTGCCAAAGGTTATGTGGTTGGTAACTGGCAGAAATCTAACTCTGGAGCCTTTGTTCCTAACCACTAGATTGTACTTTCTCCCAGCATTCAATTGCCTGGTCTTTCTGGGCCTCTGTTTCTTCTTACAAAAGGGAAACTTGTGATTGCTCTGACACCCTCCTTCCATCTGAGAGGATCAAATGAGAGTGTGAAAGGGAAAATGTTTTGAAGACGATAAAGTAGCAGAAAAATACAAACAATTAATAAGATGGGCATGCTGATAGAGAGAAAGAGAGAAGGAAGGCTCCCTGGTGTGAGAATTAGAGTTTGACCATCAGCAAAAGGGCTGCCGTCACTGCGCTGACAGCCCAAGCTGGGGACCTGAGTCCCTTCTTCCACAGCTGTCAGAATGGCAGGGGCTGGGGACAGACGCCAGGCCTGGGCATCCAGGCGTGAGTGGCAAGGCCTCCTTTACCAGAGTTTCTGGGCAGATTCACTCAGAGCTTGACCTTCTGAATGTAAAACACTTGTCAGATTGCCAAGTGCCAACCAGCCAGGGGGTGGATTCACCCTGTGGCTGTTCCAGGGATGCTCTCTCTCTGACTCATTTTCTAACTATAAAATTGTGTGGTTTATTTGAGTGTTTTCAAATTATACACACCCACCCCAAGTCTGGTCAGTCTCTCTGGGTGGGGTTTGGGGGAGGGAATGCTTGTTCTTTTGGGAATCATTGATGTAAATAGTATGTTTATTATCTCAGTTGACCCATTTGGACAAGAGATTTGCACAAGAGAGCTCTGTTGAAAAGCAAAATTGTGGACTGTTCTATAAACTTGTAATCAGTGGAAAAACTTTCCTTTAGGAATCAAACCTCAGAGGACTAACCTGAGAAGTTAGTAATTTAAGTTATATATTTACAGTCACTAACTACCTAGAATATGAATTCACTACATGGTTGTTTAAATGTTTAAGTTAGGTAGAGTGTAAAATGGTTGCAAATTCCTCTCATCCCAGATTGCACTCCACTTTGCCACGTGACTTTGTCATCTTTCCATCAAGAGATGAATCTGTTTCTCCACCTCTTGAATCTGGGCTTGGCCACATGACCTGCTTTGGTCAAAGGAACATTAAGAAATGTGATGCAAGCAGAGGCTTGAAAACTGTTTGTGTATCAGGCTTTCCCTCTCTTGCTGCTAGGATTCCGTTTGCCACCAGGACGAGGCCCACATCAGCCTACTAGAAGATGAGAAAACATGGGGAGCAAAGACTGGGACCCAGAGGAGGCCGCTACACCAACCATTCTGCCAACCACCAGGCATGTGAGTGAAGTCACCCTGTCTTAATCCATTTGGGCTGCTATTACATAATATCAGAGACTGAATGGCTTATAGAGAACAGACATTTATTTCTCACAGTCCTGAAGGCTGGAAAGTCCAAGATCAAGGTGCGACAGATTCAGTGTCTGGTGAGAGCCTTGTTCGTAGACAGCCTTCTTCTCATTGTGTCCTCATATGGCAGAAGGGGCAAGGGAGCTCTCTGAGGTCTTGTGATATTGTGATTTATGATAAATATATATTTGGTCGTTGTCCTATTCCTGTCCCTGTCACAGAGCTCCTAATTTCTTAAGTAATTTGAGCAATAAAGGTGTCTTTTGTTATTCATAACAAGCTTCTTTCAACCACATCTTAGTTTATGTTAATGAAATGACTTTTGGAAAGTCCCTAAGGACAGGGGCTAGTTGCCAGAGGAACCAACCTTGTGATTAGACAGTCGGCACTTTCAGCTTCACCCTTCAACCTCTAGGGAGGGGAGAGGGGCTGGAGACTGAGTTTGATCACCAAAGGGCAATGATTTACTCAATCGTGTCTATGTAATGAAGTCTCCGAAAAACCCAAAAGGAAGGGGTTCAGAGAGCTTCCAGGTTGGTGAACAAGGTACTCATGTGTTGGGAGGGTGGCGCACCCCAAACTCCATGGGAACAGAAGATCCTGTATTCAGATCCTCTGGACCTCACCCTGTGTATCTCTTCCTCTGGCTGTTTATTTGTATCCATAATATCCTTTGTAATAAACTGGTAATCTAGTAAGTAAACTGTTTTCCTGAGTTCTGTGAGTCTCTCTAGCAGATTAATCGAACCCAAAGAAGAGGTGGTGGGAACTTCTGCTTTATAGCCTGTTGATCAGAAGCACAGTTAACAACCTGGGCTTGCAATTGGCATCTGAGGTTGGGGGCGGGGAGCAGTCTTGTGGGATCAAGCCCTTAAACTGTAGGATCTGATGTTAACTCCAGGTCAGTGACAAGAGATTTTCATATATTGAGGTATATGGGGCAACCAAGTTCAAAACAGATTTGGCTTGAACTAAAAAGCCTGACTTATGGCCTATCAAACATTGTACATCTGCTTAATCATTAAAGTAGAGAATGCACTCTCTTAAGATAAGAATGCATACTCCCCCTCCTAGGCCCTATTGGTAACGCCCAGATCAGTCCCTTTCCTGGCATCTTGGTCATGTTGACCTGCCGATTTGCAACTGAATACCTCTTTGAAATTTTGTTGAAAATGAATCCTGGATGTGTTTAATGTATGATCTTTGTTCTAAAAAGATATAAGACTACTGAAAACCATGCTTCTCCAGGATGCTTTCTAAGGCCTTCCCAGGTTATAATCCTTACTCTGGCTCAAGTAAAAGTCACTTTATTTCTCTTATGTATAGAATGGTTATTGGCTATTTTGCATCAACATCAGAATTGAGTTAAATTGTAGGACATCCAGCTGGTGTCTCAGAATTGCTTGGTGTGGGGAAAACGCCCCCCACATCTGATGTTACAAGTGAAGTCAGATGAATTGTAGTGTGAGAGAAGAGGAGATACTGTCAGTCTACAAAAACAGAAATCAATTTAAGAGGCAAAGAGTTTATTTGGGATCAAAGAATTGCAATTCAGGAAGCAGAGATTCAGGTAGAAATCCAAATAGTGTCCCGACAGGGGCTTAGGGTTTTTCTGAAAAAGGGAGGATGAAGTGAGTTGTGTTAAAGAAGAGTTCTGAAGGGGAGGAGAAGGATCCTCTACCCACTCTGGGTCCTCTCTGGCTGGGCTACAAATTAAATTCTCATGAGACTGAATAGCAGGAGAAAATCAAACAAAGCTTTATAACATGTATACATGGGAGAGGCCAGGGGAACTGAGTATCTCTCCACAAAATGGCAGAGGTTCTCCTCTTAAATAGACAAAGGAGGATAGTGGGGGTTGGAGGAGTCAGCTATGGGGGATTGCAAGAAAAGCACAGTAAACAAGAGTGTGCAGATTCAAGTCCTCACCTTCCACACTAAGAGTTTCTAGAGATAGTCATCCCCCCCCTTCTTCCTGGTACAGAGACGGAGATATCTTTACAAATGGAGATTTCCCTTACAAATGTAAATGTCTGGTAAACAGAACTTTGATAAGAATGGGCCCAGCAAAGACCCTCCCAGTCTATTGATACCCAGAATTATCCATGGTGACAGCCCATCCAGGGGACAGGCCTTCCATCTCAAATCCCTTCAGATAGTTAGTGGGGGGGGGGTGAGGGGGGAAGGTCAAAGCCTCCTTCAGTGAAAATAATCAAGGTAAAGAGACACATCTTCAGGTGACCAATTCTGATCCCCCACAGTTCATTGGTGCTAGATGAGGTAAGGCTAGGTTTGTACTTCATAGATTGGCCTGAGGTTTGATCATCATGTTACCACTGCACAAAGGGCACAATCTGCTCGCTGCATGACAAAGGCTAAACATCAAGAGGCAAGATGGTGGAAAGGAAAGGCTTTATTACAGCTTGCTAGCAAGCGGGGCAATGGCTGACTAATGTCTCAAAGAACCATCTTATAGAACAAAGACTACAGGCCAGATAGATAGGGGGCTGGTCTCCTGGTGGGGGAGGCATCTGGTCTCGGGGGGGGTATCCATCTAGTCTTAGTTCCTGGCAGTCTTTTGTTTTACTTGACATGCATCAGAGACTAGAGCAATGCCCTATACCCTGATCTTTCAGTTGTCATTGATGATGGCTATCAGTATCGATTCTCTGCCTGAGTGTTATCACGTTTCTAAGGAACTCAAGAGAACAAAGTTATCAACTTATAGCAGCTGGGAGGGGCCACAAAACCCACAGAGCATGTCTGGGCTAGTTAATCAGAGGTCATTCAAAGTTACAATATGGTTTCTTTTCTAGAATATTGCTTCCCTTATGTCAACATTGTGTTGAGCTGGTATCAATCAGGCAAAAGGCTAGACTTGTACTTCATTGATTGGTTAGCAATTCTGTCATCAGCAAAGTCCAGTTCCATTAGTCCTTACAGACAGAATATTCTTATCCTTACTGACTTCTTGGAGTGTTGATGATTTAGTCCAGTTTGGAAGATAAAGAAGACAAGACTTGCAATGTGACTCCTCTAAAGTGTCTGCTCCAGCTCTATTTTAATATGGTCCCACTCATGTCATCTTTCACAGTACTCAGGAGAGTTTTTTTCTCTAAACAGATCTCTTTTTTTTAAGGTCATTAATCTCATTCATGAGGGCTCCACCCTCATGACCTAGTCACCTCTCAAAGGTCCTACCTCCTAATACCATCACATTGGGGATTAAGTTTCAACATAGGAATTGTGGGGAGACATAAACATTCAGCCTATAGTACACCCTAAAACCTCTAGCCCCAGCCAAACTACTAGTTGACAATAGACATTTGCCAAGCTGGCCCAGACCAGAACAACCCACAGTAGATCCACAGTAGAATCCTGTAGATCCACAGAATCATGAGAAATAATACATATTTGCTGCTTCAAGCCACCGAATTTTATAGTATTTTATTAAGTAGCAAACCTGATACAAACTCTATTTTTAAAAAATTTCAACCCAAATCCTTAGTCTATTGGAAGGATTGGCAAAGTAAAGCCATTGGGCTGGTTGTCTGTTTTTTAAGTAAAGTTTTATTGGAACACAGTTAACTTGCTATGTATTTTTTCCAGGTGTATTGAGATATAATTGATGTATAACATTGTGTAAGTTTTAGGCATACAGGGATTATTTGATACATGTGTGTACTGTGAAATGATTACCATCATTGGGTTAGTTAACATCTCCATCATCTCATAATGATGACTATAGTTAACAATACTGTATTACCTGTATATACCTGAAAGTTACTAAGAGACTAGATCTTAAATGTTCTCACCACAAAAAAAAGGTAATTATGTTATATATTTTCTATGGCTGCTTTTGAGCAATTATGGCTGAGTAGTTGTGACAGAGGCCAGATAGCCCTCAAAAACTAAAATATTTACTATCTGACACATTAAGAAAAAGTGTGCTGATCCCTACAATTACTTGTGTTTTTCTAATTGCTGTATAGGAATTCTTCTTCTTGATGCTAATTCTTTGTTGGTTGCATTTATTGAGAATATATTCTCCAAGTTTGTAACTTATTTCACCTTCTTTAAGGTGTCTTTTGATGACAAACAAGTTCTTAATTTTAAATAGCCAAATTGATAAATCTTTTTTTCATGGTCAGTGCTTTTTATGTCTTGTTTAGAAATCATTCCCTGCCTCAAGGTAAAAAAAAAATTTACTTAATGTTTTCTATTTAAAAATAAAAGTTTTGTTTTTTACATTTACATCCTTAATATACCTGGAGTTGGTTTTTGGATGTGGTGTGAGGGAGGGATCCAATTTCTTGTTTTCTATATAGATTGCATTTTTTTTTTTTGGTGAGGAAGATTAGCCCTGTGCTAACATTTGTTACCAATCCTCCTCTTTTTGCTAAGGAAGATTGGACCTGGGCTAACATCTGTGCCCATCTTCCTCTACTTTATGTGTGGGACGCCGCTACAGCATGGCTTGATAAGTGGTGCGTAGCTCCATGCCTGGGATCCAAAACTGCGAACCCCAGGCCACTGAGGGGAACTTAACCACTACACCACTGGGCCAGCCCTGGATTGCATTTTTTTTTTCACAGCTCTATTTATTGAACAGTTTCTCCTTTCGCTACTGATATGATATGCCACTTGTGTCATTTATCAAAACATAAGTGTGTTTGTTTGTGAGCTCTTTATTTTATCCTATCCTATCCTACCCTACTCTGCCCCATCCTACCCTATCCCATTCCATTCCATTCTATTCTGCTCATCAATTTATCTGACCTTGTGCAAATATGACTCTCTTAATTACTATAGTTTCATAACAATCCTGATAGTTTGTAGGGTAAGTCCCCTCTCCTGTTCTTCTTTGGATGATCTTAGCCATTCTTGATTCTTTCCTCTTCCACATATATTTTAGAATCATCTTATCAAGTTCCATGTAAAACCCTATTGAGATTTTGCATTGAATCTGGATAAACTTGGAGAGCTGGATCTCTACAATATTGTCTTTCTTCCCATGGAAACGGTAGATATTTCTCTTTTTATTTAGGTCTTCTTAATATCTTAATAAAGTTTTATAATTTCCTTCCTAGTTCTGACACATCTTTAGTTAGATTGTTTTCCTATCCTGGTATTCTCTGCACTACTGTAAATGGATTTTTTTTAAAATTACATTTTCTAGTTGTTTGTTGCTGATATATAGAAATGCAACTTAACTATTAATCCTCTTCATGAAGGTGGCACCAAAAGTGAAGGAAGCCCCTGTCTCTCCCAAAGCTGAAGCCAAAGGCTTCAAAGGCCGAGAAGACAGTGCTGAAAGGTGTCCACTGCCATAGAAAAAAGATCTACATATTACCCACTTTCCAGCAGCAGCTCAGAAGGCAGCCCAAATAGCCTCAGAAAAGCACCTCCAGGAGAAACAAGCTTGACCACTATGCCATCATCAAGTTCCCCTGGCTACCGAGTCAGCCATGGAGAAGACAGAATACAGCAACACATTGTTCATTGTAGGTGTCAGGCCAACAAGCACCAGATCAGAATGGCTGTGAAGAAGCTCTGTGACATTGACATGGCCAAGGTCAATACCCTCATCAGACCTGATGATAGAGAGAATGCAGATGTTCAGCTGGCTCATGACTATGATGCTTTGTATATTGCCAATAAAATTGAGATCATCTAAACTGAATCCAGCCAGCTAATTCTAAATATAAATTTTTTTCACCATAAAAAAATCTTATAACCAGCCTACTTGCTAAATTCTGTTATTTCTAATAATTTATCTAGGTGTATACTTTTGAGTTTTATTTTTAAATAACCACATGATGTGCAATTAACTATAATTTGTATTCTTTTCCAAGTCTTAGAACTCATTTCTTTTTCTTATCTTATTGTACTGTCTCAGACCTTCACAGTGTGAATAGAAGTGGTATTAGTTGGATCCCATCCCATTCTTGATTTTAAAAAGAATGATTCTAGCATTTTCCCATTTAGAAGATTGATCTAGATTATTTATAGATATTTTTGTATCTTTTTGTTATGTCCTGATCATTCTTTGAGCTCTTCCTTACTTTCTGGAGCAAAAAAATATTGCAGGTTTATCTTTTGTTTTTCCCTACCTAGCCTTGGAGTCAGCCATTTCTCTGAAGAGCCTTGGTTTCTTTAAGTGGAGGATAACACACACACACACACACACACACACACACACACACACACACATATACTTGTCTATCTATATTAAAGCCATGAGTTCACACTAATACTTCCAATTCCAATCCAACACCTCAAAGTTTATTCTTGTCTTCCTCTTTTCCATATTTGTAACTCATTTTCCAGTAAGAAACCTGATTTCTATTATCTTTGATGTATTTAATTATTTGCTCAGTTCCCCCTGTATGTAACCAAAGTCTTGCTGTGTAGGCCAAAAACACAAGAGAGGGGGAGGAGAAGGAGAAGGAACAGGGAAAGGAAAAAGGAGGAAGGAGGAAGGAGGAAGAATTTTGTTTTTTGTCTTTATTTTACAAAACCATCTGCCTTCTCCCACAAACACAGCAGAAAAGACACAGAAGGGCAGGAGAAGGGAGAAGTGCCCCAGGGGAAACAGACCAGTCCAGTCTCTGCCTTTGAGGTGGCTCTGAGTGGAGGCCAGAACATGGAGCCAGCTGGCCCCTCTTCTTGTCTTCCAGGTGGTTCCTGGCAACCTTTTTATTTATTTTGTTTTGTTTATTTATTTTTTAAAAACAGCTTTATTCATATAACAGTGTAATTCACATACCATACAATTCACCTATTTAAAGTATACAATTCAATGTCTCTTAGTATAGTCACAGATATGTGCAACCATCACCACAGTTAATTTTAGAACATTTCCATCACCACAGAGAAACCTTGTACCTTTACCATCACTCTCCTGTCCCCCCATCCTTCCAACTCTAAGCAACCACTAATCTGATTTCTAATGCATCCTCTTTGCCTATCCTGGACATTTCATATAAATGGAATCATATAATATGTCTTTTGTGACTGGCCTCTTTCACTTAGCATAATGTTTCCAAGGTTCATCCATGGTGTAGCATGTAGCAGTACTTCATTCCTTTTTGTGGCTAATATTTGATTGCATGGATATAACACATTTTGTTTATCCATTCATCCGTTTGTGGACATTTGGATTGTTTCCACTTTGTGGCTACTGTGAATAGACTGCTATAGACATTTGTGTACAAGTTTTTATGTGAACACTTGTTTCAGTTCTTTTGGGTATATACATAGGAGTGGAAATACAAAGTCCTATGGTAATTCTATACTTAATTTTTTTGGGGAACCACCAACTGTTTTCCATAGTGGCAGCACCGTTTTGCATTCCCACCAGCAATGTGTGACGGTTCCAATTCTCTACATCCTTGCACTTGTCATTTTCTGTTTTGTTTTTGTTTTATTAAAGCCATCCTATTGAGTTTGAAGTGGTTTTGATTTGCGTTTCCCTACTGACCAATGGTGTTTGAACACATGAACATCTTTTCATGTGTTTATTGGCCATTTTTATATCTTCTTTGGAAAAGTGTTTATTCAAGTCTTTTGTCCATTTTTTGAGTAGTTTGTCTTTTTGTTGTTGAGTTTGTATATTCTAGATACTAGGCCCTTGTCAGAAATGTGATTTGCAAATAGTGGTTGTCTTTTCACTTTCTTGATTGTGTTCTTTGTTGCACGAAACTTTTTAATATTAACAAAGTCCATTTTATCTGTTTTTTTCTTTTGTTGTTTGTGTTTTTGCTGTCATATCTAAGAAACTATTGCCAAATCTGAGGTTTTGAAAATTTACCCCTATGTTTTCTTCTAAGAGTTTTACTATTTCAGCTCTTACATTTAGGTCTTTGATCTTTTGAGTTAAATTTTGTAGATGGTGTGAGCTAAGGGTGCAAATTCATTCTTTAGCATGTGGCTATCCAGTTGTCCCAACATAGTTTGTTAAAAAGACTATATTCTTTCCCCATTGAATGGTCTGGGCATCCTTGTGAAAAATCAGTTGACCATAAACACATTGATTTATTTCTGGATTCTTAATTCTCTATATATCTTTTCTTATGCCAGTACCACTCTGTCTTGGTTACTGTTGCTTTGTATAAAGTTTTGAAGTATGAGTCCTCCAACTTTGTTCTTTTTCAAGATAGTTTTGGCTGTTTTGGATCCCTTGCAATTCTATGCTTGTCAATTTCTACAGAGAAATCAGCTGGGGTTCCGATAGAGATTGTGTTGAATCTGAAGATCAATTTCAGGAGTATTCCTGGCAGCCTTCCACTGCAGGAATCCTTCTTGGCCCTGGGGTGCCATGTATGCAAAGCAGCAACATTTCTTATTCAGCTTGTACTGGCAGCTATTTGTGTCGAGCACCTTGCCGAATTTTCTCATCATCTCGTTGGGCTCCATAGAGCTTGTGATCTTCATACTCCACATAAAGTGCAGAGTGTGGCTTGGCCTCTCCAGGTTTCAGTGTGTCCACTTGGTCTTTGCTTTCAGGTTCATTCAAGTTCCTTCTGGCAAATATGAAACAAAGATCTGTTTATACAAACTTGAAGAACTTGCCAAGGAAGCCTCCAGTGGCCCAGTGCTGGCTGTGGTTGTTACCAGAGGGAGAGGCCGGGGTCACACTGGGGCAAAATCTGCTGGTTCCACACCCATTGGAGCTGCCCAGGGTGTGTGGAGTTTCCTTTGGATACACTCTGGGGAAAATTGGTTACATCTGGGGTCCCAGCACTGCTGCTGATGCTGTGGGTCAAGGGGGAGGCCACAGGGACACTCTGGGGGACATCGCTGGGCTGCAGCACCTTACAGTTACCCTTTGTGAGATGCAGCCCAGAGACATGGTTGGGGTTATACCCAGGCCATCTTGGATTCCTGGTGCTGGCAGGCAGGGCCAGGGAGACCGCAGGAGAAGCAGAAGCTCTGGAGGCCCCGGATCCTGGCATGATTAGGCTGTCAATTGCCCTTCTGCGTTGAGGCCTGGCCAAGGCTGACTGTCTCCCAAGGTGGGGAATTCGTCCTCTGATTTGTGCTGGTGGAGAGGCTGCTGTTTCCAGAGGGGCCAAGGGTAGTCCTCTTCCTCTCCAGGCAGGGTAGGGGGCTGGCAGGCATGATGGCTGTGCTGCTGGCTTTCTGCCCTGTCTCCTGATCCTCCTCAGGATCTGTCTTGCTCCTCTGAATATTCTTAGAGTAGCGACTGTTATGGACTGAATTATGCCTGCCCTAAATTCATATGTTGAAGCCCTAACCCCCGATGTGTTTGTATTTGGAGATAAGGCCTCTAAAGAGGTGATAAAGGCCATATCATGAGGTCATAAGGTGATAAAGGTGATACCATGAGCCCTAATTTAATGTGACTGGTGTCCTTATATGAAGAGGAGACAGTAGGGATATACAGGCACAGAGAAAAGCTCATGTGAGGACACAATGAGAAGGTCACTGGCCGGAAGCCAGGAAGAGAGACCTCACTAGAAACCAGCCCCGATAGTACCTTGATCTTGAACTTCCAGCCTCCAGCACTACGAGAAAATAAATTTCTGTTGTTTAAGCTGCCCATTCTGTGCTATGTTGTTATGGCAGCCCTAGCAGACTAATACAGTAATTAAAAGTAGGAATGATAGGCTCACTGAAACTCTATGCTTGTGGTTGGCAGAGACCCCAATGCTGTACCTTGTGGGATAGCTGCTGAAAGCTGGGGCTTCAGGGTGAGGGTGTAGACCTGTAGCTTGCATCTCTGGTAGCCCAGGAACAGATAGATGGTCACCACCTCATTTTACCTCTGGCGCATCAGCAAGTCCTGGATCTCTTCCCATGTGTAACCCATGTACACCATCAACTCAGTCTTTGGGGTCCTTATAAGCAAAAAGTGACTTTACATAAGGCTTTAGCTCCTCATCTTCATGACCCACATTCATCCATGCATCCTCCATGATTTGCTCTAAAGTGCCTTTCTTGCTGGGACATTGAGAATGAGAAATTTCTTGAGCAGATTTTCACATTCCATGCACAAGTCAAAGGAAATATGGCATGTTTTGCCCAGTACTTCCTCCTGCAGCTCCTTGAAGTGCTGTCCATCAAAGACAGGGATCCACTGACCAGTGTGTAGAGGATGACTCCCAGGCTCCACACAGCCACAGTGGGTGAGTCCACAATACTTTTGGCCCTGGGAGAGTTCCAGGGCAGCATAAAGGGGGACTCTCCCCAAGGGTATCCAGCTTACTGCCAAAGGTGAATGAGTTGCTGAAGCTGAAGTCTGCAATCTTGATATTCATGTCAGCATCCAAGAGCTGGTTTTCTGACTTTAAGTCTCTGTGGACGATAAAATTCCGGTGCCGGTACCGTAGCAGGCACTATCTGGCAGAATTTGGCTTGGATCGTTTTTTCTTTCATACTTCCATGAGCCACTAGGTACTCACTTCCACTAGTGTACTCTGTGACAAGGACTCTTGTCCTCAGTTTCTATCACTTCAAATAATCTCACCATGTTGGGATGATTCAAAGCCGCCATGATTTTTACTTTTTGGGATAGACTCTGGAGGCTGGAGGAATTCTGTTGAGTCTTGTCAGTGATCTTCATGGCTACCTCTTCCAGTCAGGACATGTTAGGCCACTTTCACCGTGGTGAAAGTGTCCTTGCTGGTGGTCTTGAGTTGCGGGTTGTTGCCAACATGAGCCTCCTTCTCAGCAGAGATGGCTGAGAGGCCCTACAGCATGTTGGATTTACGGCTGGGCTTGAGAGCAAGGTGTCTCAAGGTCAGCCTAAACCTGGGAAAAGCTGGTGAGAAGCTTGGTTCAGGTCACCTCAAAAAAAAAATCATTTCCCAAGACCACTTGATGAACTGATCTTTATAGTGGAACCAAAACACAGTGGCAGACTAAAATAAAAATAAACTAAATAGAAAACGAAGTAAAAAAAGAAAAATGAGAAAAAAAGAGTAAATAAAAAGGAAAAAAATGAGAAAAAGAAAAAAAGAGAAAAGAAAAACCATAATGAAAAAAATAAAAAATGAGAAAAAGAAAAAAATGAGAAAAAGAAAAAAGAAAAATGAGAAAAAAATAAAGAAAATGGCAAAATGAGAAAAAAGAAAAAAATTAATAACAAATCAAATATAAAGAAAGCCACAATGCCAAGGAGAAAACAAACTAACTTTGGTTAAATGTCCCTCGGGTCACTGAAAACCAGCTTCCTGAGCTAGAAGGACACTAAACCTAGCCCCAACCAGGGACTTATATAGGTGCTTGGAATTCCATAATAATGGCTCCTTGTGAGGTCATAGGAATAAAGGGACTTAACATGGCTGGTGATAATCCACAGTGGTTTCCTCATTTTTTTTTGTCTTAAGAACACTTTAGTCTTTAAAAACAATTAATGAGAACCTCAAACAGCTTTTGGTTTATGTGGGTTATAACTATCAATATTTATCTTATTAGAAATCAAAACCTGTATGAAGCTTCAATGACTTTTTCATTTCTAGATTGAAAAACTGTAATAATTTTTTGGCTCAGTGTATTTTTAAATGTCCAAATATGTGGGGATTTTTAAATTTATCTTTTTATTAACTTCTTTTTCATTTTATCTATATTTCAGTTTGTATCTGTAAGATCAAAGGACTCTATATAAAAATATAACTAAAATACCATTCTAAAAACAGTAATTCCTCATTATCATCATATATTCAGTGTTAAAAACTTTAATTGTCTCATACATTTTGAAATTTTGTGTTTTTCAGATTAAATGCTTGAATCGGGATCCAGAAATGGTCCACCTATTGTGATTGGTTGATGTATCTTTTAAAATCTATCAGTTTCTGCTCCATCTCCTTTTTCCACCTTGTGGAAAATTTATTTTTGAGGAACTCAGGTTATTAGTTTTCTACTGTTTAGATTTTGCTGATTGTTGTCCTGGGGTGTACATTAGCGCGTTTCTCTGTACTTCTTGTAAACTGGTAGTTAAATCTTGAGGTTTGATCAGATTTAGATGTGATCTTTTTGGTGAGACTCCATTATGGGTGGTGGTGCATTCTTATTGGCAGGCACATGATGTCTGATGGTCTCTCTTTTTGTGACATTAGCAGGCTTCCATGCTCATTGCCAGGATCCACTAAATCATGACAAGTAGCAAAAATACTAAATCTATCAGTGGTCCCTTCACTTATTAACTAGAATACTTCTGTAAGAGAAATGTCTCCTCATCAACTTCTAACTCAATTACTTTGTGGTCATTGATGATAATCTTTATGATTCCTGTTCTTGAAATTTGTCGAGGCTTTTTTAATGGCCTAATACACATACCTTGTTTTTCATATAGGGCTTCCAGGTGAAATTTCACTTGAACAAATGTTTCTGCATCAAAAAGGTATTTTGAAAGGTTCTGAATTAAGCCAAAGGAATAAATGGCTAAGTGAGGAATTTAGGCATCAGAAACATCATTTTGGAAATTCAAGTTCCAGAGAATATTTGTGATCTTGTTAGGGCTGAAAAAATATAAAGTCAACTATATACAGCACTACCAACAGCCCTTAGTAATGTGCCCAACATGGAATGCTACTCAGTATATGTTAGCCATTGTTAATATCACATAATCTAACCATCTCATTTTATATGTGGGAAGGTGGGGCTCGTTCATTCAGCAAATGTTCCCTGAGCCCATATGCTCTGAGGAGGCACTATCCTAGGTGCTGGGTAAGCTGCAGAGCAAAGTCCCTGAGTTTGTTGTCCTTTGTTGTGGGGTGGAGGAAACAAGTCAACAAATTAACAGATAAGTTGAGAGGGTGATAAACGATATGAAGGAAATAAACAGGGTGATGTATTAGTGCCACGGGGTGGGACACTACTTTAGATGGGGTGCGAACATTTAATAGGAGAGCTCCTTGACAGGAAGGAGCCCAATAATGCAAAGATCTAGGAAAAGGACTTTCCAAGCAGAGGGTACCACAAGGGCAAAGACTGTGAGGTGGGAACAAGCTTGGCATGATGGAGTCGCATAAAGGCAATCAGTGTGGTTGACTATTAGTGAGCAGGCAGAAGGGTGGTGTAAGGTGACTCTAGAGAGGCAGGTGGGGCCAGAGACAAGAATCCAGCTTTTCTGGTTGATTCCTCACTGGTACATTTTGTATCTCACTTTGCATGATTCTGGGGCCCTGGTAGCTGTGTTTGTTCAGCAGAACACGTGCAGCCGCAGAATACAATGTTTTAAAAATCGCTTCCTTCACCCTGTCTGCCCCTGCTTTGAAGTCTAAACCTGCTCCTTGGAAGCAAATTCTGAAGGAAGCATGGTCCCTTGCTACAGCCTGGGTTTTGTTTCTGGTGGTAACAGCCTCCATGTTCCCAGGACCGCTGGCGTGAGTTGCTGATTTGAGCAGGGTTGAAGAGCCAGCCCCTGGATGATTCCTGCTTTGCGCTCTGCCCTGACCTCTGGTGGACTCGGCCTGTTAAGACATAGACCAAGCTAGAATCTGGAAGTCTGCCTCTTATCCCCACCTGCCCGTATTTGGCTTGGAGTGTGCACTGTATTGTGAAGGTCTCCAGGACCTGTGGAGAGGCAGAATTTCAGACACTTCCATGGGGTGGCTGGATGGCTTTTGACCGTCCAATACCTCTTGTGTTGGTACAAGAACCATTCTTTAGACTTTGGATGGCATCAATCCTACCCATCCCCCAGGCACAATGGGTGGGCATAGGACCCAGCCTGACCAATGAGAGTGCTCCATTCCTTTGGCCTCAGGGATTGATTCAGAAAGAGCACGTGACCCAAACTGGGCAAATCCGGTCTTCTCTAAGAGTTGGTACTAGGACCTTGGAAGAGAGGACATTTCTCTTTCTCCTGGATCTAGAATTTTATAGATCCTTGTATACCTGGATTGTCAGTAGCCATCTCTTTGGCTACGTGGAGAGAGGCCGCCTGAGAATTAAATCAACACTGAGGAGGAAGGTGGGGTCTGGAAATTCAAAGAGAGCCATCATTTAAGCTCCTGCTTCTGGGTGTGCCTAGAGTGAGCCAATAAGTTCCTTTGTTCTCTTAAGCTAGTTTCAATTGAGTTTCTATCACTTGCAACTGGAAATCTAATTGATATGACAATCAGTGCTTGCCATTGTTATTATTATTAGTAGATAAAAGTAAGTTTGAAGTAAATACCCTGTGGCACTTCCCTTTATGACACTCACCACATTTGTAATTTTATATAGTGATCAGTGTGACTATTTTAAAATGTTGGTCTCTCACTCCTTCAGCAGGGATCATATTTATTTTGCTCATCGCTCTAGCTCGCTGACTGGTTGATAGTAAGACCTCAATAAATATTTGCGGAATGAATAATTGTTGTGTGGCAATGTTTACTGGTGTGAGAATGCAATTGCTGTTATCTGATACTATTGTGGTTATCTAGGAGAATGCCCTTATTCTGAAGTGTTTCAGGGCAAAGCGGGGTGATGCCTGCAACTTAATTGTTTCAGCAAAAAAAAAACCAAAAAGAAAGAAAGAAAAAAAAGAAGTATATCTATGTGTATTGCAGAGAGAAAGCAAACATGGCATAATGCTAATCACTAGTGAAATTAAGTGGCAGCTACAGAGGTGTTCATACTATTCTTTCAACTTTTGTATGTTTAAAAATGATCAAAATTAAAGTTAGGAAAAGAAAAAAGATTACCATTATCTGGAGGGGCACTCATGTTTTCCCTGCCTTTAAGAAACTTCTGTTAAAAAACAAAATTCAACAGAGTAAATTTAATGATCTAAGTGGCTTCATTCAATGATTCATGAACTGAGCCACATCCCATCCAGCAAATAGAAAGGAGCCCCAGGAGCTGTATAAAATGGAAGGCTTTCATAGGGGAAAAGAGTGGATTGTTTCAGGCAAGGTCACCTTCCATTAGGGGACAGTAGGGGTCTATCAGGTAGATTGCCTCACTAGTGCTGGCCAGGAAATTCCAGACTGACTGGTTAAGATTCCATTCCTATGAGAGACTGAAACTGTGATTAGGTTAGGTATTAAGTCTTGATTTGGTGGCATGGGGCTTAGCACAGGTGACTCCATTTTGGGCCTGTTGTCTCTTATTTAACACTTCTAATCCCCAAGTTATAGGACAAATACACCAGAGAAAGACCATCTGCATTACAAAACAATTTTTCATTTTCCAGGGGAAAAAAATTTCCTCAAGTCTTCAAATAATAGCAATTAAAATGATCCAATGAAGTGTTCAGCTGTAGGGGAAACTGGAATTAGCCCTAGAGAGCACATCTTCCCCCACTTCCCTCTCTTCTTCCTTCCTCCCTTCCTTTCTTCCTCTTTGTTTATTCTGCTAAAATAGAAAAGTTTTTTTCAGATTATAAAGTCACTATAAAAAAAATTCAGACAATAAGGAAAGGTGTAGAGGAGACAGTAAAAATTGCCTGTGATGTTACTACCTAAAAGTAATAGTAAAAATGGTGCAAGCAATTGTTCTAAGCACTTTACATATGTTAACACATTTGAGCATCACTAATAACCCAAGGAGGTAGTTCCTACTATCATTCACATTTTACAGATGAGGAAGTTGAGGAAAAGAGGGATTAAGTAAATTTCCCAAGATCAAATCCCAGTTCCACTTAAGAGGGGGGAGAGTTTGGATTTGAGCTCAGGTATTCTGACTCTGAAACCTTTGCTCTTCACTGCTATCCTACACGGCCTTGCTGAGAAAGAGGTGCTCCGGACACTTTGTTAAATATCCTTTCGTATATATGTGTGCACACTTGCTCACACATGTGTGCACGCACTATAATCACACATGTGCACACAGATGTGCACACACATGCCACAATCATACGTACGAGCACACACATTTTACAAAATAATCATTTTATTCATGGTGCTTTGTGACTTGCTTTTAAAATGTAGGCAGAAGCGTATAAAGAACCCCCTGTACTTATCACCCAGATTCAACAATGATCTACTTATGGCCAATCTTGTTTCATCTCTACTTCTAGTACTTTCTCTTCTCTATAGATTAAAAAAAACACAACTATTTACTTTGAAATCATTTCAGACTTAAGGAAGATCGCTAGTATGGAGAATACCTGAATACTCATCCACATTCACTAATTTTTAACATTTTGCCACATTTGCTTTATCATTCTCTCTCTCTCTTTGTCTCCGTATGTGTGTGTATATATATGTACACATACACATAAAATTATTAATTTGGGACCATATGACAGTAGGCTACATGTTTAAGACCTTTACTTCTTCATACTTCAGTGCCCATTTCCTAAGAACAAAGATATTCTCTCAGGTAGCCACAGTAGAGTTATTAGATTCAGGAAAGTTAGTTGATACAATATTTTTATTTATAGACCATATTCCAGTTTTATCAATTGTCCCAGTAATGTCTTTTATAACCTTTTTTTTTTTGCCTCTAGTCCAAGATCTAGTCCAGGATCACATATCACATTTAGTTGTCATGTCTTTCTGGTATCCTTTAGAGATGCCCCTCAGTTTGAGTTTTTCTGATGTTTTCTATTGACTATGTTTAGATTATGTATTCCTGGTCAGAACACTCCTTGGGTGGCGTTGTGTCTGTCAGCATATCACATCTGGAGGTACACGATACCCATTGGTAATGCTAATTTTCATCACTGGGTTAAGGTATTGTCGTTTCTCCATTGTATGACCTACTTGAAAAAATTTAGCCACATATACTAGTTTTATTTATGAAGCAAGAAAAGATAGACCCACAGCATTATTTTTCATGGCAGTGGCATCACCACCACCACTATCACCATCATCACCACCACCACTGAAGGCTTGTTATCATATCAGGCAATGTGCTGAATGCTATACCTGCTTTATTCTCACAACCACCCTATGAATAAGAGGAAAGTGTGGCTGAGAGAGTTTAACTGGCCAAAGGCTGAGTGGAGTTTCAAACCTGGCTGGCTGGCCCTAGAGCCTGTGCTCTTAATCATGCACCATTGTTTTCCATCCAGTTCTCTAATTTTGTGTGTGTTAGTTATTTCTCAATCTTAACTTTTCATAAACAGTGCTGCCATGAATATCTCAGAGTAAACATTTTTTATGAGTCCTCAAAGTCTCAGCCCTTAGACTCTTAGACTTTATTTCTTCCTGAAATATTAATGCAGCAGATGTTCTTATTAAGTAAATAGGAAAAAAAAGAAAAAACCCTCTGCAATGGGTCTTCCTATAAAGTCATGCTGCCTGGGAGTTGGAAGGGAGTCTTCTGGTCGATCGTTCTATTCTGGTCAAGAATCTTCTCTAACAATGACTTGGTAACATTTGCGATTCCTATAGTAATAACACCTCCTGAACACCTCGCTATGTGTCAAGCACTGGGCCACGCCTTTTTCCTTTGTGATTTTCTTAATCTTTACAATAACCCTGTAAGGTAGGTGTTATCTCCCTAAATTCAGATGAGAGCAAACATCCTGTGGCATCCCTGACAGATGGACACAGCCTCTGCTTACACATATCTATGAATGGGGAACTCTTTTGCAAAGCAGACCAACCACTTATGGATTGCCCTAATTGCTTACTTACTACTGTAGGTGATAATTCATTTAAAATCACTATAGAATTCACTAAATCTCTTTTCACACTTGCACTGTTTAAATAATGACGAACGTAGTTGCCATAGTTGAGCACTTGTAAGGGGCCAGCATTTGTCCTCACAGGTATTACCTCATTTATGCACAATTATTTCCTCCATTTTTTTTGTGTGTGTGAGGACGGCCAGCTCTAAGCTAACGTCCGTTGCTAATCCTCCTCTTTTTGCTGAGGAAGACTGGCCCTGGGCTAACATCCGTGCCCATCTTCCTCCACTTTATATGGGACGCCGCCACAGCACGGCTGACAAGCAGTGTGTCGGCAGGCGCCCGGGATCTGAACCCACGAACCCCGGGCTGCCAAGAGCGAACTAAACCGCTGCACCACCAGGCCGGCCCCTTATTGCCTCCATTTTATCTATGATGTGTGTGAGTCCTGTAGCTATTAAGTAGTGAGTCAAAACAGTCCCATCTCGTCTGCCTGTCTTTACCTGGTGGCTTTAGAAACTGACCTCCCTAGAAGGATGCCCAAGGGCAGGAGAGTGAAGCTGGTCAGTGGGGTCACCCTAGAAAATGTCAATTTAGAAAACCAGAAAGCAGCTGACCAAGTTCCTTTCCAAAAACTTTTCAAAGTTTTCAGAGTTTCATACAGTATGTATGTGGGTTGGAACAAGGAAAATTTAGATGGAAGTCTAGCAAACAATTATTACGTCAACAAACATATCTATTAACATCTATTGATGTTATAGGGGCTACTATTAAAGGGTAATGGTGGACACCTTGCTGTATGCAAATTTACTTTACAATTTATTCTACATACTCCTTTGTTATGGGTTGAATTGTTTGTCCCAAAAAAGATATATGTTGAAGTCTTAACTCTCAGTACTTGTGAATGTGACCTTACTTGGAAATAGGATCTTTGCAGATGTAATCAAGTTAAGATGAAGTTATCAGGGTGGGCCCTAATCCAATATGACTGGTGTCCTTATAAGAAGAGGAAAGTGCCATGTGAAGAGACACACAGGGAGAATGCCATATGACAACAGAGGCAGAGATTTGAGTTGATGCAGCTGCAGGCCAAGGAACACCAAGGGCTGACACCACTGCCAGAAACTAGGAAGACCCAAGGAACGATTCTGTCTAAAGTCTCGGAGAGAGCATGGCCCTGCTGACACCTTGATTTCAGATGTCTAGCATCCAGAACTGTGGGAAAATAAATTTCTGTTGTCTTAAGCCCCCCGGTTTGTGGTTTTGTTACCTCAGCCCTAGGAACTAATACAATCTCCATTCACTTCTAGGGGTTGATAAACTATCCTAACGGTTGGAAGTCCATTCAGTTGCATAGATACTTTCCTTTTGTTCGTTCCCTCTGAGGTTTTCGAACTTCAGAATGTGTAAACAAAAGTATATGGATGTATTCTATAGGCGGTTTAGAGGATTTTTGTGATAATTTAGACTGTCTGCAATTTTCTTCTTATTTGATCATTTTAAATGTAACCCCTAAGCTTCTTTGTATTGTGTTTCTCTTTGCTTTCTCTCCCTTGGGCAAAATCCTTCCAGTTTTTCTTGGAATATTTTCCTAGACCCCTTGCCAACCTAATGTGTTCTCCTTTGAATATATTACAGTGGATCAGTGTCTCTCTTAAAATGTGGTGCTTAGTACAATGATCACAGTTGGACTGTTACCTTCCTTTCTTTGGACATGGACACTGTCCTTCTATCAGTGAATCTAACTTTGGTTTTTTTTTTTAAAGCAGCCACACAGCAGTTATTTAATTGAAACCACATCTTTTTTTAAAAAAAATATATGGTTCCTAAACCAGATTTACCTCATTGCATACCTTTTTAAAAACACATAAATATAGGGCTTTTAAGACACCTAAATATAGGGTGTTACATTGCTTCTATTAAATTTTATGTTGTGTAACTAGTAGATAAATAAGTCCTGGAGACCTAATACACAGTACAACGATTGTAGACAACAAAACTATTATAAACTTGAACTTGCTAAGAGACTAGATCTCAACAACACTAGAAAAAATGATAATTATGTGACACAACAGAGATGTAAGCTAACACTAGAGTGGCAATCATATTGCAATGTAAATGTATCAAATCAATATGTTGTACACTTTAAACTTACAAAATGTTGTAAATGTTAAATATATCTCAATTTAAAAAAGTCTAAAAAAATGTTTTTATTTTGTTTTCTCCTCCAGCTTGTTGAAATAGTCTTAGTCCTGTGAGAGCAATCTCCCCTTTATGGGTATCATCTCCAGATTTAATGAGTAAGTTTGCCTTTTAAAAATATTGCTTAATCTTGACTTTCTTCCTTTAGGTCTGTCCCATGTTTTTGCATTTAAATTTGACTGGGTGCTCCCTCTTCCATCTATTTGTGTGGCTCTTGTGGGAGTTTTGTGTGTTGTTAAATATATTACTTTCTTTAGATACTGCCTTCTCTTTCTGTCTCTTGAGGATAATCTGTGAATATTTTTAGTCAGAATATATAAGACAGACTTAATTCCTTTGTATTGTACCATTCTTTTAAGAATAAGAATGTAATAATAATATTATATTTATGTGGAGGGGGTTGATAATAAAATTTACTAGTAATTATTGGATTTCTTCCTGTGTTCTAGGCATTCTCATTTAAGAAAAATAATTTATTGAGGGGAAAGTCACATATCATAAAATTAACCATTTTAGAGTGAACAATTCAGTGGCATTAAGTACATTCATAATGTTGTGCAACCACCACCTCTATCTAGTTCCAAAACATTTTCATCACTCCAAAGTAAGACCCTTTACCTGTTAAGCATTTTCTCCCACTCCCTTGTCCCCCCAGCCCCTGGCAACCACCAATCTACATTCTGTCTCTATGGCTTTATCTATTCTGGATATTTCATATAGATGAAATCATACGATATGTGACTTTTTGTGTCTCGCTTCTTTCACTTAGCCTGGTTTTAGGTTCATCCGTGTTGTAGCATGTATCGTCACTTTTCTCCTTTTCGTGGCTGAATAATATTCCATTGTGTATTTGTTTGTTTATTCCCCTGTTGATGATCATTTGTGCTGTTTTCACCTTTTGGTTATTGTGAAGTGTTGCTATGAACATCTGTGTATATATACTTCTTTTAGCATTATCTTATAAACTGTGTTTTTTAGGATTTGGAAAATATGGTTATTATTTTTCTAGAAAACCTATATTTGGGTGACTGTGTAATTCATAAGTGGAGTGATACCTACACAGAAGGTTTTGGATTTTGTAGGGCTTCCTCTCCCCTGGATTATGTTCCAATTTCCGGGACATTTTTCAAGATGAGTAAGTACATAACCATCATCATCATCCTCCTGATGTTGGTGATGATAGCTATCATTTGAGAGCCTATTATATAATAGATACTATTATTATCCCCATTTCATAGATGGAGAAACTGAAGCTTATAAAAGTTGAGTACCTTTTCCAAGTTATACAGTAGTGATAGAGCTGGGACTAAAACCCAGGTCTTTGTGACTATAAAACTTGATGTATGTGATGACTATATGCCTGAGTTTCCCATCTTTCCACGAAGCTGATTTTTTTTTTCTAATTTGAGAGGGTAGCTACTGACCATCAATAATAATAAACCATCAATCAGTGAGTCCTGAAATCAATTTAGCAGGTCACAAACCTCATTAAAAACTGAAATTGAATGGAATAGGATGGAAAATATGTAGTAAGGTATTATTTTATGAAACTTTCATTTCACTTATGTATGTGGCATGTATATGTGTGTCTACACTGGTTCATGATGTAAAATGTATTTTATTGTGGGTTGCAGTCAAAAAAGTTTGAAAACAGTGCTCTAAGCTACTCACGGGTTCATTTTTCCCCTGGTGATTGAACTTTTAGGCACGTAAGCAATTCTTGCTAATTTCTGCATCCTTAAGTATGGAGAATTTCTTCTTGTTCTCCAGGTTCACAGATCACAAATTCCCTGAAGAACATCTTTTGCCCTCTCACAGCCATCATTGATTGACCCTACATGCTTTTTACAAAATTTGGTTGGTGAGGGCCAAATTTGGTGCTTTATGCCTTTGAAGTTCTGTTCACAATCCTCAAGAATATAGTTCCCCTTGGTTATTAAATAACACACACACACACACAAAAGTGCACATTTAATAAGCACTCTAGTAGGGGATAGCCCACATCGATCCCATATAACACAAACAGACCAATTGTACTCATGTGTCACTTACTGGCACCCACATCAGACAGGCGAGATGCGGAAGAAGACATCCTCCCTGCTGTTCGTCACACAGTGCAAGGGCAATGTGGGGTGCTGGTCCCCAGGCAGCTTCCGGGAAGGGTGGGTATGCAGATGATAATTTCACATGGTAAATGTTGGGTTTTCTTCACGTCAGTAGCTACCCACAGCAATTCTCTGGAGACCATTTCAAAAGCCAGTTTGAAAATTTGTTCCTTAAAACATGGATTTTTAGTAATAAGGAGAACATATTAAAAATGCCACGTTGTTGGTGAGAAAGCCCCAAAGCAGCCTTTTAATAACTGGAGGGAATTATAACTTAAATCTACAAAATAGAATTAGGATTTTAAAATTTTGTTTATTTATTTTAAATGGAAGAATTCAGTCTCATTGAAATGTAAAAAAAAAAAAGTCAAGCTGAAAGTTCAAGGGTTTCTTGATCAGGTAGGGATGGTTGTGGAGAATGATCATTGAGTAAATGTTGTTGAAATACCCATTGTGTGTAAAACACTGCCCCAGTGTTGAGGAGACAAAGGAAAAAGTATGATATAGCAAGCTGCTTCAGGAAGCTATCCAACAGAAGAACTCCCATGTGTGTTCGGAGGATACATTTATAGGAAGTTCATCAAGATCTTGTGTGTTATTCATGGTAGAAAATTAGAACCCCAACGTCTGTTAAAAAGGGAATAGTTAAATACATTTTGGTAGAATCATACAATGCGATAGCAGAAAGCCATTAAAAAGAAAGAGGTAGATCTTCAAGAAGACCATGGGAAAAAAAGCACACTTTAATGTGAACAAGGCATGCTTCTGAAGAATCTCTCATTCACTGTGTTATTTCCAGTTCCTAGAACAGTCCCTAGCATATAGTGCTTGTAAATGTTGCATAAATGAATGAATTATACTATGAAAGAACTTTAATAAAAATAAATATGGGGTATCTACATACACATGGATACACATCAAACTGTGAAGAGTGTTAGCTCTGAGGAGTGGGGTTTGGGAGCAGGGAAGGGGAGCTTTGGGAGGGCAGAGATCATACCTTGTTTGGGTCCCCATGACTGTTAAAAGCACATAGCATGTTGTTTGCACTTAATATATAGGCTTACCATGAAGAATAGACAAATAGTAGTAGTAGCTAACTATTGTTGACTTATTACTTACTGAGTATTAATAATAATGACAATAGTCATTACTATTTACTTACTAAGTGCCATATATACTCCATGCTGAGGGCTTTATATATGTTACCTTATTTTATGCTCACAGCAATCCTTTAAGGTATTACTATTACCGCCATTTTATAGCGGAGAAAGCTGGGGCTGCAAGGTTTGTAGGTGTCTTCTCTACTGTCACACAGGTAGTAAGTGAGGGAACCAGGGTGAACCCTGGCCATCTGGCTCCAGTGCCTGTGTTCTTGACCACAGGGCATGCTGCCTGTAGTTGCCTAACTCATTTTTGTGTTCTAAACAGTGACTAGCAGGATGCCTTGAACATAGTGGTTGCATCAGACACCGTTGGCTGCTTACAAAGCAGCTGTTCCTCACTTCTTCTTAAGTTTCTATAAACCTGCAATTTTGTTCAGGCTACAACATACTCTCAGAATATGGACCATTCCCCTGAGTCCAGGGTCTAAACCCAGTTTGGTAATCCCATTCCTCATTTGCTAGGGAGGTTTAGGAGAGGCCATGTGACTGAAGTTGTGGTCAATGAGATGTAAGGGGAAGTCTTCTGGGAGGGATTTTGTTTCTGAATAGAAGAGATGGTGAGGTGATAGCTCCTTTCTTCTGGTCTTAAATGTGATTGTGTGAAGATGTGATGTTTGGAGCTGAGTCGGCCATATTGCTTGAAGCAAGAAGCCCAAATATAAAAAGATAACATGGTAAGGACTGTAGAGCAGAAAGGTAGAGAGAGTCTGGGTACTAGTTGACATTGCTAAGCCTCTGCACTAGTCCTGAAACTGTCAGAAAGAGAATTAAATTGTAAAATTGTGCAACCCACTGTTAGATACTCATTGCCAATTGTGGCTGAAAGCAATTCTAAGCTATACAGTGTTCTAAAAAAAGCCTTGTTGAGTTGAAAGTATTGATGAATTCAAGGAGGTGACAGTCTAGTTGAGGACATAAACTATGTTCATTAAAAGATAACTAACGATGCAAGACTACATGACCAAGTGTTGAGTGAATAACACAGCTTGATGGGTCTATCAGGAGGGACTTCATGGAAGAGATAAAATGTGAACTGATCCTTGAAGGTTGGTAATAGTAAAGGTGTGGATTTAACAATTAGTTGTGCAAAAAAAGTCACTTTGGTTTTGGATAGCTCAACTTGGTCTCATGTTTGAGACTCCATTCTGCTTGATAGCAGGAAACACAATATTAGTTCATTCTAGCTTTGCTAAGTCAAGTCAGCATTTTCTACTTTCCTTCCTTATCTCCAGATGACATCCAAGTTCTGAAGGGCTCATGTAGTGTCATGGAGTTAGAATGGGGGGTATTTAATCCTGTGTTGGTGACTATTGACAGTGGTTTCTGCTGAGGTATTCATCCATCTGATTTGTCACTCCTTCTCTGATGGCTTCTGCTGAGCTATTTGTATTATATTTGGTCCCTAGCCAGATGGTTTGTGGTAGTCAAGAGTGCTGTTTGCCAAGTAGGTCCAGGTCTTACCCCTTCTGGGCACAAGGAGGATTACACTTTTATCCCCCTATGGTTGTGTAGGTCGTACGACTATTTCTCTGTGGATGTGATATGTGTAACTTATAGACTAAGCATTTGGTTACTGGTCTGATACCCTTGAGAGTTCTTTCTGTCTGCATAGCAAATGGCAATGTTCAGGATGGTTGCTACTCCATCAGCTTGGGTCCCTGAGGGACTACAATACGTGGAGCTCTACTGTCCACCTATGTTGTACATGTAACATGAGCATGAAGTACACATTTGTTGTTTTAAGCCACTGAGATTTTGGGGTTGTTTGTTAACTTAACCTATCCTGACTGACACAGTATCTATACCACATATCACTATGATGTTCCCTTATTCCTGTTACAAGGCCTCTTCAGATTTGCTGCCTCCTTTTGTCTCTTTCCTAATATTTATGTCCCACTAGAAGGCATGGGAAAATTCACCTGTCCTCCCATACCACCCCTGCAGCCGTCTATAGTCTACTGCTCTCATGTCATGATAGTAAGCACAATACTGCAAAACTGCAGTCTCCCAAGATTCCAGGCATAAAGTGGAGCATAGGTATTTTCTACTCTCAAATTCCCAGACCTTATCTGATGTGTGCATATGTGTATCTATGTGTGTGTGTATGTCTATCATTCCTTCACTTTTGGACTACGCTGAATTCGGGTCTCCTTCCCGGAGATGAAACTGAGGCTTGTGAAACTTAATGCCTCCCCTAAGTCATTCACCAATAAGTGATAGACCTGGGGATAAAAGCTCTTCAGAAACATCCACATCTCTTGCATCCCTTCTGTCTCTTCTACCTAGAGCTCAGAGAAATTTATTTCCTCTCATTATGTCAGTAAAAATATAGCTAAGTGGGGGCCGGCCTGGTGGCATAGTGGTTAAGTTTGTGCACTCCACTTTGGCAGCCTGGGATTTGTGGGTTCGGATCCCAGGCGTGGACCTATGCACTTCTTATCAAGCCATGCTGTGGCAGGGTCCCACATGTAAAGTAGAGGAAGATGGGCACAGATGTTAGCCCAGGGCCAATCTTCCTTAGCAAAAAAGAGGAGGATTGGGAACAGATGTTAGCTCAGGGACAATCTTCCTCACGAAAAAAAATATATAGCTAAGCAATTTTTTCCTGTAAAACACTTGTTTATGTAGGACTTTTGCTTTTGGAAACTTAAAGGTGACCTTTATCTCTCTTTGTGTTTTTCCTGTGTTCACCCTTTTCTGAGAGAGTGAAGACCAAGGTCTTGTTTAAACAGAAGGGTGATCAAGAGGAAAACATCACCCTTTTACAAAGAGAAACAAAAATAAAATAAAACATCATTTCACTGATTAAGTCTTCAAAATTAATCTTGCTATTGAAGAACAAATAGAATGATTTGTCCTTCTTGGTCAGATCTTGGCTCTCCTCCTACCTCACTTGTTGTTCCTTCTCAGTCTCTTTTGGTGGTTCCCCCACTTCTCCCCAACCTCTTATTGGGGTGCCTCAGGCTCTGTCTTTGACCCTCTTATCAATCTCTACTCCTCCACTAGGGGCTCTAGTCCAATCTCATGGCTTTAGGCACCTCCATATGCTGTCAACGCTCAAATTCATATCTCTTGTTCAGTACCTTGAACTCCTATATCTGTCATCCTCTCCTTGCTATCTAGCAGACATCTCAAACCCGACATGTCCAAAAGAACTCTTGATCTTCCTCCCACAAACTTGCTCCACTAGCATCTTCCTCAATCTTCCACTTGCTTAGGCCTGAACTTTGGTACCATCCTTGATTTCTTTCTTTATCTCATACCCCACATCCAAAGCATCAGCAAATCTTGTAGGCATGACCTTCAGAACATATCCAGAATCTGAGTATTTCCCACTACTTCTGCTGCTACCACCTTAGTCCAAGCTTCTATAATCTCTTTCCTGCATTATTGCAGAAACATACCAACTGGTCTCCATGCTTCCATTCTTGCTTACCCCAATAGTCTGTTCTCGAACAGCAGCCAGAGTCATCCTATTAAAACATGTAAGTTAGATCATGCTACTCTTCTGCTCAAAAACCTCTATTGACTTCACATCTGATTCAGAGTAAAGCTGAAGTTTTTACAGCAGTCTAGAAGGCCTTACTTAATTTGCACCCCTATTACCTGGCTGACTTTCTTTCCCTTGACTCTTCTGCTTGATCATTCTGCTCCAGACACATAAACTTCCTCTCTTTTTCTCAAAATGCCAGTCATACCTGGAATGCTCCTCTCTCAGAAATCTGTATGTCTCTCTTCTCCCTTTCCTACAAGTCTTTGCTCAAATGAGACCAACTTTGACCTTCCCACTTAAAATTGCAAACCCTTCCCTATTGCCCCCATTACTTCTGTCTGTTCTGTTATTTCTCATAACATTCACCACCATTTAACATACCATATGATTTATTGTTGTGTTTACTGTTTATTGTCTGTCTCCCCTGAGTAGAATGCAAGCTCCCTGAAAGCAGGTAATTTTGTCTGTTTTGTTCACTGATGAATCTATAGAACTTAGAACCCTGCTTAGCACAGAGTAGGTGGTTAATAACTATTGTAGAAGAAATAAATGAATCAAATTTATCTAGGGTTCTCATTGCTCTTCTCTGATGTTTTTATTATTATTATTACTATTTAAAACCCTTTTGCTTGGTAGGAGGAGAGGTAGGTTCAAAATGGGAATTTTCCCGGGAACTCAAATAAAGCAGTGGTAAAGGGAAATACGTTTGGACTCTTCCAGTTGTCCTCAAATCAGACCAGGTACACACATGCCTACCATGCTTACTCTCTGCATCTACATGAAAGGAAGGTGGTCCTGCTTGTGCATGATGGAGAGAAAGGGAACTCTCTTACTTGCGCTTCGTTGCATGACTGTGGTTCTCCACTCTCCAGACACTCCTGGGTCTGTGACACTAACTAGAATATTAGGAAGGAGTGCTATTGAAAACATTTAACAGATGGTACCATAGGCACTCACCAATTGGATTGGCCACCAGCTGTAAACAACTGGTGTGGTTCTATTGGTGTATATCACTGAGCATCAGCCCTGAACTTAAGTATAGATAGCAACTGCTTTGCTCACTGTCTTATCAGTGTTTTTACAAGGTAGGGAGAGGGTTTGCTGGCAAAGGCAGCAACTCTGAGCATCACATATTTGTCCTTAAAGGAACAAGAAGATCCACCAATTTTACATGAGCTTTTGAGGTATTTTTTCATGGAGACTCTATATTTTCATGAATCCAATTTTGAAAAATCTATTTAAGTTTCAATCTTAATATCTACTGAAATTATAGAAGCTATGATAAAATAGGCTGGATTTAAAAGTAATAGAACTTAGAAACATCATGTAAAGGGACAAAGTAGCCAAAACCCCACAAATCTTTATATCATATTGCAGCTTGCAAGTCCTTCCACTGTAAGACATGGCATGTTCAGAGTACAGGCAGAAAGTGATGTTAAAAATAACTTGTCAAAGTTAGCACATTGTCCAGTTGACTCTGTCTCAAAATTCATGAACTAGAGGCCCTGTAACACACTGAAAAAAATTGAAACCTTGCTTTTTTTCTTAACCTTCTCTGCTAGTTCATTCTGGTTGAAATGTAAGAATTGGCCCTCCATCATGAGGAGGCTTCTGTTTCATAATCAGTGAGCTAGAGCAGTGCTTCTCAAACTTCAGTGTGCATGCATATAACCTGCATGTTTGTTAAATGCAGAATCTAATTCAGTAGGTCTAAGTAAGGCCCGAGATTCTGCATTTCTATCAAGCTCTCAGGTGGCGCCATGCTGCCTGCTGTTCTGTGGACTGCACTTTGAGTAGCAAGGAGAGGACTCTGTTTAAAATCTTTGTCTTGGGGGCCGCCCGGTGGCGCAGCGGTTTAGTTCGCGTTTGGCAGCCTGGGGTTCGCGAGTTCGGATCCCGGGCGCCCGCCGTCGCACTGCCTGTCAGCCACGCTGTGGCGGCGTCCCATATAAAAGTGGAGGAAGATGGGCACGGATGTTAGCCCAGGGCCAGTCTTCCTCAGCAAAAAGGGGAGGATTGGCGACGGATGTTAGCTCAGGGCTGGTCTTCCCCACAAAAACAAACAAACAAACAAACAAACAAAATCTTTGTCTTGGAGCTTTTTCTTTTCGGTTTTATAGAAGCCAGGCTTGATTGAGGAGGGATCCCATCACCAATCATATCCATTGCATCAAACTTTGGTAGAATCCTCTATTGTCTTCTTCCTCCCATTTTATATATGACTTATGATTTTGGTTTTTCCTTCTCCCCTGTTGCTCTTCTGGCTGTCATGAGCTGGGATTGTGCCGCTGAAAAAGGTGGCACATGTGATTCATTGTGATAATGGAATCTTGCATTGTAATGCAATTAACAGTGGGCATGTCTGGTTTTACTCTGGGACAGCAGCATGGAAGGAGCTGTTTAAATCAGTGAGAAAGTATTAACATTGAAAAATATAATTACTACAGGGTTGCTTTGTTGAATAAAATACCATTGTGGGTGGCACATGTGTGTGTTATGCCAGACAATGACAACTGTAACAATTGTTCCCAGCGTTGATTTGCTGGCTGTCACCCATGCTGATTTCTATCTGTTAGTGAAGTGAGTGAGTTAGGAGGAATAATGAGAATCATCATACTCCTCAAAGATCCATTTTTTTTTTAGTGCTGAGAAAGGTCTTGGAAGTCTGAGCAGGGATAGTAGCTAAACATAGTAGCTAGGGACCTTGAGTTGATCATCAAAGCTCCCATTAGTGCAAGAGGTGGAACTTTTCTTAATAGAAATTACTGTAAATGGATATAGGAGTCATGGGGGCAATCGACTAACCAAAGCTTAAGCATGTTTGCGGAAAGGAAAAGCCACAAAACAGTATGCCTTCCCCCATTAGCCTGAAACAGAAGTGAGGGGATATTGCTGGCAATCCATCTTGGACCAAGAATAGAGCTCTTTAGGATGTCAAATTGCATGGAAATTGTAACGAGGATGGTAATGCTCATTGAATCTGATAGTCCATATCTTTTATACGAGTTGGGTTATTTTCCAAGAAATCATATTTTGCTTCTCTTGAACCTTCTATGGTTGAGCCATCTTGGTGAAACGCCTTGGTGGGAAGCTGTTTTCTAGAGTTCTTTGGAGAATGCTCTGCTATTCTTTGTACTGCTGGGTTTGAAACGTGACTCTGCTTGATGGCCTGGAATTTTAAAATGTAAGCAATAGTGCCACCCAATGATGTCTCAGCAGCCTTCTGATGGAGAAGAAAATGGAATTTACTTTTAGGAAAGCACCTTCATGAAGCTCTATGCTCAAATGTGGCTCCCAGGCCCCACAGGTTATGTCTGTCTCTCAGTGGAAAGCCAGGTTCTCTGATTCTTACATCATTGGGAAGAGTGACCTTGGTGGAGTTCTCTAGTCTTGCAGAGCCAGGGTCACATGTCTCTAGAAAATGGGGAGATTGTACCTACCATGTTTCCCTAGCTTTGAGGATTAAGCATCTTCATTTTTGAAAAGTAGGGACCTGGTTTTGGTATAAAACATTGCTTTGGTATTGGCCCATCAAAATACTGTATTTTTGAATACCCAGAACTTTTCACCACCATAAAAAAAAATCCCATCTCGAAACCAATAACCAGCAGGCTCCATGCATTGGGCCCTGTACAACTTGAGTTCTTTCAATATTTATAATTGGAACCCAGATGTGGCAGACCTCCTGTGGATAGATGGTGGTCATGTTATTCCCTAAGGTCTTTGGTGAACCCCTAGCTCCAGGACACATTAAGAAGAATGGACTTTTTACTGAAGATTTCATGAGGAAACAGGGAAGATGATTTATATCATAGACCACATAGCAGAGAACTAGTAAAACTCTCGACTCTGTTCTGTCCTCTGCCAGTGACCTTGTCATTCCCCCCGCTTAGTCCAAACAGTCTCTGAAGACTCCTTTATTATCCAGGCTATTCAGCTTGTGTCCCCAATTTATAGACCCCTTTCAGCGAAACCCCTGGAATTAGCCCCAAAGTGATCATCAAGTGTCTCTTGGAGGCCTCCTCCCCCATCAAAGCTTCTAATTTAGTTATTTGCCCAATTAAAAAATTTGGGGTTGCTGAGTCCTCCTGCTGAGTAAAGAATATTTTTTCTCTGTGTTGTTATGTAAGGTATACCCTGCCTAAATGCCAAAAATGACTGTGAACCATTAAGAGGTTCAGATATATGTGAAGATATACATGAGTATTCAATTACACAGCCCAACACCAGACATCATTCGGGTTGTTACTGATTATCCTGTTGCTTCGTCCAAGTGGAAGTTTTGTGTTCACTTCGCTTTTCTTCAACCTCTTGGCAGCCCCCTTCCCAGACCCCTGCTGAGCCCGGGTCAGGTTGCCTTGTTCTTCCTGGAAGCACCCTCCTAGATTCTCTCCCTCTCTAGGATTTCTTCACCCTCCCTGTTGCTGTTACACTTGAAAGGTGTTAATGAATGTCCGTGTTGTAATGTGTCATGGCTGCAGCGATATTTGTGTTTTAATGGGGGCTCTTGGGTTTGCGCAGTCTGAACCCAAAGGAATGACTCTCTCTTGAGGAGAATTTCAGTCTTGGAGCAGGCCAATGAGGGAAGAAATGGCTGTATATAACCAACATTGTACGTGGATGCCCCTACTCCTGGGTGAGAGCTAGATGCACTTCTTTAGATGGGTAGGTGAGTTGGAAGGCAAGTGTAAACTGAAAAAACATATTTGACATTACAAAATAGTTCTATATTTGATGGCTTATATGAACTGCTCCACAACACAGGTTACGAATGTAATCACATCTCTTTGACTGTCTTGTTTACTGTTGTATCCCTAGTGTTTTTCTTAAACCACTTTATTGAGATATGATTGACATACAAAAAACTGTATGTATTTAATGACCTATGACTTGATGAATTTGGAGATAAATATACACCTATGAAACCATCACCACAGTCAATGCCATAAACATATCCATCACCTCCAAGAGTTTCCTCCCACTGTCTTTATTTACTTATTTGGTTTTGTGATTAGAACACTTAACATAAGAGCTACCCTCTTGGCAAATTTTAAAATATACAATACGTTGTTGTTAACTACCAGCAGTATGGTGTACAGCTGATCTCTAGGACTTATTCATCTTGCATAACTGAAACTTGGTACCCTTGGCCAACACTTCCTTGATTCCCCTTACCCTCTAGTGTTTTGAACAGGGCCTGGCACACAATAACTGCTCAATAATTATTTGTAAAGTGAATGGATGGATGCATAGGCAGATGAATTCTTTTTCCAATAGACTGCTTAAACTCTTCCTCATAAGCTGGGACTCCAAATATCTTTCTCTTGAGACTTCCATGGCCTGAAAATGTCTACAAATTCCAGGATTTTTTCTTAGTCTCAAAGGTGGGGCAGCCAGTTCTCTTTTGACACCAGGGAGGGCAATCCCTAAATTGTCTCAGCAGTTTTTTTCTTGCTGCCAGAGTGTGTCACTGGTGAAGCTGAGTTCTGCACAGTCCCAAGAGGCTGTTTCACCTGAGAGGGCCACAGAGATTCTCCAGGGAGGACATCCCACTTCTTCAGGGCCAGGGTGAGTGGGAGTGCAGAGCTCTAGCTCCCAAGACTGCAGATCTAAGCCCCTCCCTGTGTTTGTGGGCACAGCCACATCCTAGGGCACAGCCTACCCTAGGAGACTGGCACAGACCTACTCCAGCTTCCTGCACTCACAGACTCAGAGTGTCTGACGCTCTCTTTCCCAAGATCCCTCTTCCAAGGAAGGCTATCTCAGGGGTTCCAGGGATCACTGTCAACCCCTGCCAATACTGTGACATGGCTGGAAACTTCTCTTGCTAAGTAGTAGTAGTAGTGGTGGGGGTAATGTCAATTACATCAAGTCAGGCACCATATGAATACCCTTGTATACATTCAAAACAATTAATCCTCACAATAATCCCGTGAGATAGATATTCTCACTACCCCCATTATGGACATGAGGTATCTAAGCACACAAAGAAGTTAAGTTACTTGCTCAAGGTTTTATACTTTAGTAGAGTGGGTTAAAGATTAAAATTCAGGCTGCATGCCTTCAGAGTCTGTGTGCTTAAACACTCCGTAATTGCTCTGGCGGCGGTCTTATGAGGTATGTACTAGTATTGGCTCCATTTAACAGATGCGTAAACAGAGATTTAGACACCTTCAGATAATTTTAAAGCACTCTATACAACAGAGCTCTGCTCCTTGACAACATGGAAGAGTCATATGACTTATTTATGCCTCCGGTGGCAAGGAACCCAGAGGCTGGGGTGAAATAGACTAAACAGCAAAAGTTTGAAAAAACGGGTGCTTCTCAGCCTGTAAAAGTAATACCTGTTTTTGGAAAGCATTAAAAAAAAAAATCCACCTCCAGTTCTGAGCCAGTGATGCTGATGCATTCTGGAGGAATCATGTCCCTTTTCAGAAGAGCTTCACTTTTTGTGTATCTCCCCCAACCAAGACAATTGGGTTAAGGTTTAATGTCAGGAATTTGTCTTAGGAAAGCAGTAAGTTTCCTTTCATTTTCTAAAGGCAGTGAGTTAACCTATTGGAGAGGTTAATTTAATGTTAGTTATTAAACTTGGATTGGTTGCTCATTTTTTCCAAGAAGAATCCCCATAATGTTGTAAAGGATGACGTATATAGAGTTTTGCTCAGTGCTTGGGACGTAGCAAGCATTCAGTAAGCGTTAGCTAGCATTGTTATCATTGCTGCTGTGACTACTGTTATTATGAGTGGTGGTGGTGGTCCCTGGCCAGGCATCGAATCCTAGCTGCATATCTTTACTGTGGGGAAGAAATGCATGTAAAGTGCTTAGTATAGTCTCTGGCACATAGTAAACATTTAGTAAAAGTTTAGCAAATTTATAAAGTGTGAGTGTATTAGAGTAGCTTAGGCTGCTGCAATTGAGACCAAAATTTAATAGCTCAAAGAAAAATAAATTTATTTCTTACTCGTGTAACAGTACCAGGTACGTGTTCCAAGTGTTAAAGAGAACTTTTCAAACTATGTAGCTGTAAGCGTGTATCAGTTTTATTATGATCATGCACATGAGGGAAATGGACCCTAGAAGGCCACTTCCCGAATTCACTTTTGGCAGGGCAACCTGATGGGAAAAGAATTCAATTAGATAATCATTGTTAGACTAGACACAGAAAAAAAGGAAAGTCTGGTTAAAGGTCACTAGACCTTTGATTGACAGTTGGCAACTGAGTGTGTGGGTAATTGGGCGTGTGGGTAATTGGTTTCCCAGAGCAAACCTTAATCCCATTAAAGTTCACAGAAAATTGCTTAAGCATTTTATTAGGAGTGCTAACTTCTCAGAAAGAGGTTGTGAAGCAAGAATATTTTGCCGCCTCAGACCAGGTTTGGAACAATTCCTCTTATGTGCAGGCCTGTGGGCCACTTTGTCCCATCCAGTCATTCAGGGACCCTGGATGATGGCAACTCTGCCATTTTCAGTATATGGCTTTAATGTCATTCTGGTCATTGTCAGCAGCCAGTGAGGAGGAAAAGAGCAGAGATTTCTTTGTAAGCAAATGAGCCAGAGGTTGGAAACAGAACCGCTCACACATCATTGAGAGCTTAGTTACATGGCCACCAAGCTACAAAGAGGGCTGAGAAATGCAGTCCCTGACGGGGCACCCAAGTGCCAGCTGCAGATCTTTTACTTGGGGGAAGCAATGGAGTTTGGGGACAGCAGTGGTCTCTGCCTCAGCCTTTCTTCTCCTACTGCTTTCTGGAACAGGGGTTGGTAACCTATGGCCTGCAGGGCAAATCCCACCCACAGCTGTTTTTTGTAAATAAAGTTTTATTGGAACACAGCCATACTCACTCATTTATTTATTGTCTATGGGTGATTTTCCACTACAACGACAGAGTTCAACAGTTGAGACAGAAACTACATGGCCCAAAGCCTATAATATTTACTGTTTGGCCTTTAATGGAAAAAGTTTGCTGATTCCTGTTCTAGAGAGTGTTCTGAATTGCCTACAGAAGTGGAATTACTGGATCAAAGAGTGTGTGCATTTAAAATTTTGGTAGATACTTCCCTTCATACTTGTACTAGCAATGTATGAGATTGCCTGTTCTCCAGTATCCTCACCAACACAGGGTGATGTCAAACTTTTCCATGTGGCCAATTTGGTAGTTGAAAAATGATATTTAACTATAGTTTTAATTGCACTTACCTTATTATTAGTAAGATTTAGTATTAGGTATTAGTATAATAAGAAATATATTTGGTCTTTGTCCCTGATTCCTGGCACAAATCTCCTAAAACCTGTAGAATTTCCTGAGTGATAGGGGTGTCTTTTAATATTCATAAGAAACCCCTTTCAACCATACCTGAGTTTATGTTAATGAGGTGGCTTTTGGAAAGCCTCTAAGGATGGGCTGGTTGCCAGGGGAACCAACCAGGATGAGAGGATTGGAAATTTCAGTCTCACCACCTCCCTACTTCCTTGGAGGAGAGAGGGACTAGAGACTGAATCAATAATCATGAGTACCTCACAAAGCCTCAATAAAAACCCAGAAGTACGGGTTTTGGAAAGCTTCAGGTTTGAACACGTGGATGCACTGGGAGAGTGGCACCTCACATAGCATGGAAGCTCCAAGCACCTTTCCCCATACCTTGTACTATGCATCTCTTCTGTCTAGCTGTTCTTGAGATATATCCTTTTATAATAGACTGGTAATCTAGTAAGTAAACTGTTTTCCTAAGTTCTGTGAGCATCTCTAGCAAATTAATCAAACTCAAGGAGGGGGTCTCGGGAACCTCTAATTTATATAATAGCCAGTCGGTCAGAAGCACTGGTAACAACCAGGACTTGCGATTGGCATCCGAAGTGGGGGCAGTCTTGAAGGACTGAGTCCTTAACCTGTGGGTTCTGAAGCTATCTCCATGTAGAGAGTGTCAGAATTGAGTTAAATTGCAGGACACCCAGCAGGGGTCACAGAATTGCTTGACGTGTGGAAAATCCACATATCTGGTGTCAGAAATGATTCCTGGCACAAATGAAGTGCCAGAAATGAAGTATAGTAGAGTAGTGTGAGAGTAAAGGAGAGACATATAGGGGTATGTTTTTCCTTCAGATTTATTGTGATTGAAACTAATCATATTTTAAGAGTATTTGTACTTCCTTTCCTATGGACTATCTACTTGTATCCTTTGCACATCTTTTGGCAAATATCGAGTTGTTAATTTTGCATAATAATTTCTAGGAGCATTTCATATGTTAGGAACTGAGCTCTTTATGATATGAATTGCACAAATCTACCCCATTTTTAAAATGTGTTCTTTTGGCTTTGATTATGGAGGTTTTTGCTGTGAAATTTTTTTGTTTGTCAAATTTAACAGTCTCCTTTTCCATGACTTATGATTTACATGTCATGTTTAGAATGCCTTCCCTACTCCGAGACTGTACAAAAGTTTCTTCCATTTTTTTCCTAATAATTTTGTGGTTTTAAGTTTTTACATTTAAATGTTTGCTCCATCTGTAATTTATTTTGTTTTAAGGTTAGAGGAATGGATTCAGTATTTTTTTTCTCTAAGTGACTATCCATTGTGTGAACACCATTTCTTTAATAATACATCTTTATCATAGATTAATTTCCTGTATGTTTTTGGGTCTATTACTGGAATATTCCATTGACGTGTCTATTTATAGGCCAGTATTATACTGTTTTAATTAATGTAGCTTTATATCATGTTTTAATATCTGGCAGGGCTAATTTGCCCTCATTACTTTTTTTTTAAATAGAATTTTTCTGGCTAGCTTTCCTTGTTTGTTTTTCCATGTGAAAATAATTCAAAAGTATTGCTGATAATTTTTATTTGTATTGCATTAAATTTGTATATTAGCTTGGCAGAATTGCTATTTTTATGATGCTGGTATTGGGTTCTCAAGCATGGACATAGTATACCTTTCCATTTGAAGAACATGGGTGGTTTTTAAGTGACCTTTTTGGTTGTTGACTGTGTTTTTCTGACTGTGACAGATTTCTGAGACTGGACCACTTGGTTCATTTTTTAAGCTGGCTTAAATCATTGTTTTTATTGCTGAGACACAACCTGTTCCACAAGTTCAGAAGATCTAGGAGCTGACTGCTTGCTTGTGTAATGATTTCCACAGAGAAAACACACCTTACCGAGGGAAATGCTGTGAGGATCTTGTTATTGCTTTGCTATCCCTAAGTGTTTGCCTCATAGAATAGGTGCAAGAAGACCATGATGCAGAGGCAGGAGAATAATATCTGGAGCATGGATCTGGAGAAAGTGGTGGTTCAAACTCTTAAATCTGGAAAAACCCTTTCTCAGGTTGAGTTTTCAGGAAGCACACCCTAAACTGGAATTTATGAATCTCAGAGGCACAGGCAGTAGAGTGAAAAAGTGAGACAAGGAAGGGAAGGAAGCCAGTACAGGCTATGGTATTGAGCACTTTATCTCTGTGGGCAACTGTGGCTCAATCATAGGCTGGACCCCTGGGAGAAAGTGTCGAACATGCCTCAGAGTTGTCCCACCCAAAGGCAAAGCATCTGGGGTATTTACCAACTCCTCTTTGTTGCTGACTAAAGATGCTCTTGGTGCCACCAACAATGGGGCACTGCTGGCTTGCCTTGAGCATGCACCTATGACCAGCAAAAGCCCCAGGCAGAGACTCACAGATGCTTGCAGTTGGAAGTGGTCAGCCTGCACAGGAAAAGTGGAGGAGAGGCTCTGATACAACTGTCTTAAAAAGATTTACATTTCTGTATCCTTAGCTACCAGCTACCTGCCCCTGTTGGGAGAGGATTAGGGCAGTTAATATTTTGGGTTGTTTGTACCATCTACACTCCTTTCTTAGGAAATTCTGCCTTTGCCCTCACCTGGGTAGGCATGTCTATGTTCTATGCCTTGGAACTGTCTCTTTCCGTTCTCATTCCTCCCACACTGACTGGACTAGTGTCCAAACTTGTCTCAAAGTTAGCATTGTCCATAACCTATGACTTGTTCTTGGAGTTTGTCCCAATTCAAACAAGCAGGGCAGGTCAGATTCCTCTTTTGGGGATATGGAATTGAGAAACAAAGAGTCAGTTGCCAATTAGCAGTAGGAGCTAGAATTAAAATGTTAATATATGAAGGAAAGAACATGTGATAGTTGTGTTCAAGCAGAAATCATGAATGAGCTGGTTGTGAAAGAGAGGAATACAGAGAATGAAGGAGAGAGAGAGATGAGAAATAGTGTTAAGAGGCCAAACCCTAAAGGTGTCTTGTTTCTTGCCTTTCCTGAGTTCTGCTTGTTCAAATTCTCCTGCTTTCCCACGAAGCATGTATTTATCCTTAAAGGGTAAAGAACCCCACCTCTACCCTTTACTTGAGTTAGTACGAGTGAGTTATTGTTATTTGTCTTGACCAAAATCACATTGGCAGAAAACTGGAGGATGGTCCCCTAAGAGTGACTCATGTTCTGCTGTCCCTTCTCCCTCCACTGTGTCGAGGGGCAGCTAATCTACAAGTCCCCTCCTCATGGCTATTGCCAGCTGCTGTGAAAGCCTCCAAGAAATAAAATCCAGAGAAAATGCTAGTCATTAGGTGGAATAGGCTTGTCCTTCCCAGAACAGGCAGCGATAACATCGTACAGCTTACTCTATAAGGAAGCTAAATTTTCATCTTCTCAAGAAAAGAGGAAACCTGATTAAATCCTTTATAGTGGTAACCCCTGCGCTTTATAAATGGTCCTGACAGTAAAGAGGTTTGAGGGAGGAAGTTTTAGCAAATTTCCTTTAATGAAACTTGATGAGATCCTCTTCCCTGAGTTTTTACTGACTTAAGCTCCTTTGAGGAATAGCCTCACCTACCATCCACAGAAGAAGCTCAGCTGACCAAGTATTAACAGGCAAAAAAAAGCCAGGAGGCCTAATTCAATCCATTCACACCAAACAAATACAACCCACAATCAAGCTACATTAAATACAAGCTGCAATGACACACATAATAGATATTTATTCAACATAGACGGTTATGTTCAGGCTTGTGCTAGGTGCTGGCAGCGTAGAAGTGAGTAAGACAGACATGTTCCTGCACTCAGAATATAGAGTCTGTGGGGGAAGATGAACACTGAATATGTGTTTATAACCAAGAGTGTTACCAAAGGGAAGGGCGTGAGAACAGGTCAGGGAAGGCCTCCTCAACAGACCTTTTTTTTAAGCTGAGACCTGAAGAATGGGCAGGAGAAGAGCCTTCTAGGAATAAGGATACTATTTGAGGAAGAGGGCAGCCTCCCACCCAGTTTCATATGATTTCTTTGTGCAGCTAAAACCGCACCTCCAACCCTGCATTGGGCTTTCTCCAGAGTAAGTCACTCTTTTTTTGGATTAGTGGTAGTTTTTGATCACCTGTTTGTTGCCCTACAGGTTGAGGGTCCCGGCTTCTGCCCACATAGGCTCTCTGGCTACAGAGACGATGGGCGCCATGTGGGGCAGGCCAAGAGCGCCAGAGAGTTAACACCTCTTACCGGTTTTCTCCTGATGTGGGACAGGAGTGGGAGGATAAATACCCGAGCTTCCTTACCCTCAGTGGGACAATTCTGAGGTGTGTTTACACAGCCCCTAAGAGGATCCTGAATGAGACTGGGGCTCCCGTAGCCCTTAGTGGTGATCTGCTCATCAAGAAGTCCTTAATTGGCTTTCCTCCTTTCTCTGCCTACTTCCTCCCCACTTCTTCACAGTGCTTCCTGGGATCACCTCCATGAACATGTCCTGAAATCCTTATCTTGGGGTCTGCTTTTGAGGGGAAGCCACACTAAGACCATCTCTAAGCTCTCTGTGTTTGCTTTCAAGTTAATTGTCATGATTGTGTCTCTAGCTTATGGGGATTCCTTGGGGGTGGAAAGGGAGGGGAGGGACATTCAGGAGCAGAACTTCTATTTTCTGATACTCCTCCTCTTTCCATAAGCAGAAGGCTTGTTGTGTGTGTGTGTGATTTTAAATAAATCTTCATTAGGAAACTGTTGGGGACATTCGCCTAAAGTTACTCTTCTTGACTCAAGAAGGCTTATGTTAAAAAGTGGAGAATGGGGCAGCAAACCATGGGGGGATGAGCCCTGCTCTGGAAGTCAAGGGACCTGGATCAGATTCTGTTATAGAGTCACTCACTGTGTGACCTTGGGCAGGAAACTTCGCTTCTCTGGGCTTTGGTTTCCTCATCTATGAAGTGGGGAAGTGGGACTGAGTGATTTTCAGGGTCAGCATTCTAGGGTGCTCTTTGAATATATTTCATTAACTCCATGGCATGCAAGCTCTGCTCTAAGGGCACCCCCAGGGACTGCCAGGGGAAGGGGAAGGAAGGAGAGGTGGGATGGGCCCTCATTCATTCATCAAATAGTTCTTGAAGCCTGTTGGGTGCCAGGTACTCTTCCAGGCATTGCGGATAGAGGTGAACAAGAGAGAGTGTCAGCCACCCACTCTGATTCAACCAAAGAAGGCCTTGAGTGAGGAGAGGGTTTGGAGGTTAAAAAAACCCAGAAAACAAGTCTCTTCCTCCCTTCATTATTTGGTTGGCACCTATTGATATATGAATGCAGTTTTTTTTTTTTTTAATTAGATTACCCATTTGCTCTCTAGCAGGAAATAGAGCCCTATGGGAAAATGACATTCAGGATAGGAATATTTTAATGGGAAAAACCTGAGACTGTGGGTGCTGCCCTGGAGAGTGAAATGGCATGGGTAATTACAGCTGGGGACTTGGAACAGCCCAAGGATGTGGGTGCCTGACTGTAGGCAGGAAGAGGGCTCAGTGTAGAGGTGGAGGAGGGGCCCCCTATTTTGAGCCTTCCCCTCTTGGGCCTACCAGATTTGCCAATGGCTAGTCCTAAAGTTACTGGTCAGGTCACAATGCTGTTTTCTATAAATGAGGGATGGAGGTGGGGAGGGGGTGAAAATAGAAATAATTTATCCTCCTAAAGCAACAGATCTGGGCATGGGCCCAGTGCTACTGAAAGGGTCCTTTTCACAATGCGTGGGCAACTCTCTCCACTTCTTAAGTCATCAGAGAGGCGATTGGAATGACTTTTAAACATGGACTCTGTCAAGTGATGCAAAAGTCCCATGATTTACGACCCAAAAAGTTTATCTTGCTCTGGGAAAAAAGAAGACCTTGGAACCAAAGCTTCACATTTAGAAGCCAATAAAAACATCTTAAAATAACACCCCCTCCTCCCTTCTGCTTCATAATGAGAAATGGAGGATTTAGCAAGAGGTGGGGGGTTGTGTGTAGGACTATCGCAATCACCAGTGATTGAGCTTCAAGGTCCAAGGACTTTGTTGTGGGTACTGGAACCCTAATGATTTATAATTAACTCCAACAAGAAAAACCAAATGCCATGCACTTTCCTAACAGAGCTACAAAAATAACCACATTCACAGTGTTTGCAAAATTGGAAACAAATGTCCCAAGGAACATAAGAGCTCCATGCTGTCCTACCCAAGCTTTGGAGGAAGAAAAATATTGGCACTCGGTCACGACCACAAATGATGAGCCAATATTGTTTGTCATGGGAAATTCATCTGGGCAAAATCGGATTGCACCATTAGCCCTCAATGACTCTGAGAAACAACCATACTGAAGTGCCTCAAATTAAAATCAGCCAAGGGATGGGTCTAATATCCTCTCTCCCCTAGCTGCTGAAGTGTGTTTCTTTATCCCCTTTCATAACATGGAAGAGCTGTAAGGGGGAAAATAATCAATGCCTGATTGTACCCTTGTTCCTGAAACAGCTCAGACCCGTGTGGTTCTTTTTTTAAACTGGGTACGGACAAGGGTAATGATTATAAAAAGTATGGGGGCTCTGAGGTGGTAAAGAAGAGTGTAGTGACCTAGTTCACTGCTGAAGGATGATGGGGAGGGGGCGCCAGTGATTTAGCAACTGGATTAATAACTTATAACCTTAATTTACAAAAAAAAATTTTTTTTAGGGTATATGGATTCTACTCCAGAAATAATCTTAGTTCTTGTGCTGATGTGGAACATGAAAGGTTTGGTTATGAAGATTTAGTCACTTAGAAGAAGTGCTCTAACTGTAGGAGCCCTTTAATGTGGTTAAACATCAAAATCATGCAGCAAAGGACAGAGTTAATGATTCTAAAACAATAATGAACTAAGTCTAGGCATTACAGTAAACACTTTACAGGCATCCCCTTTAATTTGCACAACCCTGTGAAACAGTCTTTAATATAATTCTCATTTTACAGATGAGAAAATAAAGCCTCTGAAAGGTTCAGTAATTCACCAGATTACAGTTAGTGAAAAGCAGAGCTGGGACAAGGACCCACTACTATTGGAGTCCAAAGCCCATGCTCTAAACTCACTCTTAGGTGGATTTCTGTGCATTTTCCCCCTTTAGGTCAATACTTTTCAAACTGTGGTTCATCAGCTCTGAGGAGCCATAGGAAAATTTCAGATGACCTTGCTATTATTTCCCTAATTCTGTATGTCAGAGAGGCAGAGAACAAAACCCTTTCAACCCTCACATCTCATAATCCTACCTCTGATTCTACGAATTAAGTAATGTGCCTCCCCTCAGGGGATCCAAGGCAGTAATAGCTGAGTGAGAAGGAATATAGATGAGTGAACTTTCAAACTTACTAACTTAAAGGTAGCAGCAATAAAATGTGAACTTGAAAAGTACCTGAAAATCAACTGTATGAACCTTGTCAGTTTATGTAAACTTTGCGCAATGAATATGCAAATTTTCTACATTTTTTCATGCTTATACACTTCTAACAGAGCTGGATATGGCCTCCTGGGAAAATGCTGGTTTAAGCCTTTCTGCAAAAGTCACCTACGAGACTAAGAATTTCCACTGTCTCTGTCCAAAACATGGGATTAACTCAAGAAATTCTCACTCCTTGTTTTTCGCTTGAGAGAAATTAATTCTTCCTATGGGAAATTTTTTTAATGTCCTAAAACTATCTGAACTTCAGGAACTTGAACCTTGCATTGTAGCCGCCTTTTGCCCCTAAGGAATATAATCTATCCAAGCTGTTAAATTGTTGTGGACTCCAATAATAGGACATTTTTATGGTGTTCAGGATATGAAGCTAAAGCATATTAGACTGCTGTGTGTATGTGTATTTGCTCACATTTAAGAAGTAGTTAAGCATTTCAAACCTCTTTAGATTTATACAGGGTTATTTATTACAAGGCTCCTGAACTTTCTAGAGGCAGCAATCTTCCGGTGATCTTTATCAAGCTGTTCTCTATCCTCCTACATGCTGCTTGGTTGGTTCTTTCTTTTTCTCTCTCTTTCCTCCTCTTTCTTTTTTATTGAACTTAGCCTTAATGGGGAAATAAAATGTCAAATACAGCTGAAAAAAGTCCAATGGTAAAATTTGCAAATGAGAATACAATTTGAAGGCAATGCCGAAGTTAAGCAGCTAGATTTTTTTTTCCTTTCTCTGCTAATTAGGCTGCACATTTTAAATCTTAAACATGTGCAGAGTTGCGAGGGATCTTGTGTGTAGACAGAGGCTTAATTCCAGCAGCTCCTGACAGTTGACTGTTCAGTTTTGCAATGCTCACAATAGACACCATCAACAACTCATATTTTTTGAGTGCCTTCTGCACAAAGAGCAGTATGGAAGGAAGAATCAGAGAAAGTTAGAGCTGACCTGAGATCTGATGTCATCTACCAGTGGTTTCCAATTTTTTAGGTCAGAAAAGCAAGAAAATCTTACCCAGATTTTAGGTGCTACGTATGGAGTGTGTGTGGGTGTGTACCTCATATTCCTCCTTTAGGACAGAGCATCTGTCTACTGGAAGTGGGCACATAAAACTCTTAGGATTATAGTTGGAAAATTCCAGATCTTGGACCACCCTCTCCTTTTATTGAGGGAGAACCCAAGCTCCAGAAAACTGAACTGGGTTGTTCAAGGTCACAGTGCTAGAAAGAGATGGAGCCGGCATTTGTACTAGTTCTTATGTTTCTGAGCACTCTGCTCTTTTTTTTTTTCACCTGCTAGATTTATTACACATTCCTTTACTTCACACTGTCATGTGTATTTGAACAAATAAGTCCACACTTGCCTTCCTGTTAGTTTCTTTGGAAACCACACATATTAGTTTAATTATATTTTCTTCCCATTCTGAGGAAGGACTACATAGGTACTATTTTTATGCTTGCCTGTTTGTCTGTTTGTTTTTTCCAGGTTTATTGAGATAAAATTGACATATAACTGCCCTTTCTTTTTCTACTCCAATGTACTATTTCATGGAATGCAGAGAAATTATCCATGTTTGCTAATGAGAAATTCAATGAGGTATATGTGTAAAAATAAAGTTAGTGTGTATGTAAGGATAAGGTTGAATACTTTGTAAAGACTAATTAAGATGATTATTAAAAATATGTATATAGCTATTGAATTAGGTGTTGTAAAAACCAAGGATTCTGCATCCACTCGAATTTCTTCCTAAGTGTCTTTAAGATCTCATCACTTTTCAAGGAAACCTAAACTGGAAATTGTGAACATTGTATTATGAGTTTAGTTTATGCAAAAAAAAGAAAATGACCAATTTCAATCAAGAGACTTATTCTCCATGAATGAGAATGTATGTGAATGAACAAATGTACATTTATATGTCTAAAGTTAAAATAAAATTATGTGAGCACAATTATTTGTAATTATTTGTTATTAACTGACAAAAAATTGTTTGGTCAACTACCAGTCTCAGTCATATGAATGTGTGGACTTCTTTACCATAACCTTGCTATGTGCCCATATTCACTGATACCAATGTACATTTTCTAGCCATTTGAATTATCTTTCTCAAAGTTAATAGCATACCACAAATCCAGGGTATATACTTTCCTACTGAATTCCAGTAGAGTCATGTGCCACTTAACAACAGGGATGAGTTCTGAGAAATGTGAATTTAGGCGATTTTGTTGTTGTGCGAACATCATAGAGTATACTTACAAATCTAGATGGTATCGCCTACTATACACCTAGGCTATATGGTACTAATCTTATGGAGACATGACTTTATATAATATGCTGTATTTATAAAACAAAATAATATTATTTTCTGTAATTACATTTTAGAATTACTTTTAACTCATACGATAATATAATTAATTTTTTTTCTCAGAAAATCTCTATGCAAAATATCGCTGCAACTTCTGTTCCAGCGAGTACAGTAGTTTCTGCCTTCATGGAACTGACTACCAAAAGTCTCATGTTATCACCGTTTGGTTGGAATTTTGCATTTCCTTTGTCATGAGGAAATAGTCATCATGTGGATATAGGCATGGTTTTGGAGTTGTCCTGGGTTTCCCACCAAGCAAATACCTGAGATTTGGGCAGACTGAAATCTAGTCGGGGATGGAGTAGGCAGGGAGTATAGTAGTTCAGTATTCAAGAAATCAAATTGTTGGCAAGAGCAGCACAGCAGAGATTTATACTCTGCCCTGTTTAATCCCTTTTGCTGAGGTAGTGGTGGGGGTCCCAGGTCTGATTTCCTTAGGCAGAAGGGAATCAAGTGGTGCTAGATTGGGCAAATCCTTCTCATGACTAAGCGAGGGGCAGAGATGCTAGGATTTCCTCGCTACCTCCAACCCAAGTCATCCTTGCAACAAGCAGACTAATACTACAGAGCCAAAGCATTCATTTACAGGCAGGATTTGGTTCTTTCTGTTCTCTCTTAAGTAGCCTTTTTTTTTTTGGTGATGAGAAACTACACTTCACAGTTCTTCAGAGCTTGGGTGGTCCAATTACCAATTTTTTGTTGAAAGTTCTGCAACACACTGGCAATAGTCATGAAGTCCCAGCAATCACGCATACCTCTCCAGGACTTTGAGAACATGTAGATTTCAGCACACGTGCCCAAGTGCCCAAAGCCACACCCTTTTCCAGTTCCTGTTATTCTTGCAAAATGAGGGTGAAGGTTCACCCCAGCCAAAACGAAAAGGTAGGGTGCGGCCTGTGAGCATTTGATAGGTTCTGGGAAGCTGCCTCTTCTACCCTAACAATAAATGCCACTCCTTTTTCTGTTGTCTCAGGCCTATATTACATCATTAAAGATTCATCATCCCTCTGATTCTGAAAGAAAAAACATTATTTTTCTTCAAATATGGAGAAATTGTACTTTAATTGGATTACCACCTTCATGAGAATTACTTCATTTCTTTGATTCTAAGATGCATTTACTCCGACACTTTAACACTTCTGAAATGCTCAATGAGTGTACAATATATGTTCTTAATGTGATGTTCCATTTTTACTTCTTGGAAAGCTGTTATTAAATTGATGATTCATTTTAAAGGGATGACATCTTAGAATCAGGCGAATACTATAGATTCTTTAGTTAATTTATAATTTTGACTCTGAATGGAATTATGTAACCACAAGATCATGGTGGTGGTGTTGGAAGAGGAGGAAACGTGAGGAGAGTGGGGGAAGATTCTTGAAACGGGAGAGGGACTATGCTAGAGAAAAATTTTGCCAACTTATTTTTACTTGGGATTATGGTTTTGACCTCCATTCAGCGGCCTTTAACTGGGCATTTCCCCACCAACTGGAGTGGGGAAATTTGGATCTGTTTCATCATTACTATAAAGAGCCATCTGTTTATTGCCTACTATAAAAAATTACAAAGAGATACAAAGTATAGTGTTTGAACCTTAGGGTATAGTGACTACTGGAAATTGAGAAGTTTTTGTTACTTCATTGGTATAGCAGAGTGGGGAAAGCCTTCCATTAAATATTAGTTTTTGGTAACAGCTTTGTTATGATATAATTCACGTACCATACAATTCACCCATTTAAAGTATATAATTCAATGGATTTTAGTATATTCAGAGTTGGGCAAACATCACCACAATCAATTTTAGAAAATTTTCATCACCCCAAAAAGAAATCCCATATTCTTTAGTAGGCACCTCTCATTCCTCCCATTTCCCCCAACTCTAGACGCCACTGTTTCATTGAAATTTGAAATCCAAAAATACAGCATTGTGGAGGGGCTAGACTCGGGCAAGGAACTAGGAGTTAGAAGTTTCAAGAAGATTCTAAATTTTGGTATTGCTTCTTAGAAATTATTTAATTTCTTTGAGCCACATTTTCTTCATCTGTAAAATTGAGATAATGACACTCACATCATAGGTAGTTATTATTAATGTGGTGGTTGTGAGGATTAACTAAGATAACATATATGAAAGCACCAGCATAGGTCATCTTGCATAGTAGGTTCAGAATGTTATTTTCTTCATCCTTTCATCACTGTTCAAGATGGGCCCCAAGTGGAACTGCTGAAGAATGACTGGTCTCTCTCCTCCCTTTATGTGAAGACTGAGTCCTTTGTAGGTGCCACCTCAGTGTTCCCTCCCAAAATCCCCTTTTGGAGGTGGTTAAAGCCCATTATTGTTGCTGGTGACACCTCAACTCAGTCGTTAACCTGATAATACAAAACAGAGGGTCTGGTTTCTATTTTCCTAGAAAAAAAGCCGTGTCATCCACTTTATTTAGATAATGGGAAGTCAGCCTAAACTCTCAAAATTTCCACCGGCTGAGAGGTTTTCAGAGGGATACAGCGTCCATGGAACCAAAGTGGTCAGTAAGGGTGATAGATGGGGAATGAAAACTATGATTCTCTCAGCGCCCCCATGTGAATCAATGCAGTGTAATGCAAAAGAGACGAGGGTCACTGGGCTCCAAAAATCAATCCATTGGCTTTTGGCTCTGGAAAAGCCCACTGAGTGCCGAGACTGTTCTTTGAAAATCTCAGAGAGGTCTAGCTTGTCTTTATTCCCATCCTTGAGGAGTAGGGAGGTAAGAAGAGTTTCTTTCTTAATGTGGCGGGTGGTGAAATTGAAGTGTAGGGTAATTTCTGTGGTCTGAGGACCTGAAGTTTTCCAAGAACATTTATGATGACCTTCTCATGATTGTAAACCCTCTGCTCCTGCTTCTGCCAGAATCAGGATGCTCCTGAGAGCTTTTGGCTCTCCCTATGTCTCTACTGACTTCTGCCAACACCAGCTGCAGGTTATTCAACTGAAAACAATTTATTCAAAAATAAGTTGATCAACATAACTATTTGGTAAAAAAAAACCCAAAAACATAAAATGAATGTTCTTCAGACACTATTCCTTGATAATTTTGGTCCAGGGTTTTGGCTTCTTTGCAACCTTTATTCGTCTTTAAAGATTTTGCTCATTTAAAATTTAACTTTTCAATCTTTTCCCTATGTATTTATCATTTTATTTCAAATTCATTTCCAGCCCATTATTCCTGTTCTTTGGTGTTTGTTGGAAGTGGAAAGTTGGGATAATAGGATTTAGTTGAAACATCCAAAATATCTAACAATTCTTAGTGAGATGAAATAAACACACAGGTTCAAACACTGTATGTAGTATAATTCTATATTTATAGAATAACAATAATGTATAGAAAAGTTTTTGGACAACTATACATTAAGATCCGAATAATGTTTGCCTGGGTGAAATTATCTTGCTTATTTGTATTTTATTAATCCATTCAACAAAATTTTAAGCTCCAACTAAATGTTAGCCATATTCTCTATGTTAGGGATATAGCAATAAAGAAAAAAAGACAAGAAAAATTTGCCCTCATGAAGGTACATACCAGTGGGGAGAGACAGTAGACAAAAGAGTTAAGTAATATCTATCATAGGTTATACAGTGAAAAGTGCTACAGAGAAGAATGAAGCAGGGAAGGAGGACAGAGTGTTGGGGAGGGGTTCCAATTTTAAAAAAGGTCATCAGGGGAGGTCTCACTGTCAAGGTAACTTTTAAGTAAAGACCTAAAGGAGATGAGGGCACGAGCCAGGTGGATGTCCGAGGAAAACACATGCAGAAGGGATAGCAAGTGCAAAAGGCCTTCCAGGGGAACATACCTTGTGTGTGTGTGTGTGTGTGTGTGTGTGTGTGTGTGGATATGGGGTATGAGATAGAGTAGTCAGGAGTGAATCCAAGTTTTTTGGCCTGGGCAACTGGAAGGATAGAATTGCATTAATTGAGATGGGGAGGTCTGTGGAAAGGTGGAGTTTGGGAGGCGAGATCAGGAGTTCAGTTTTGGACATGTTAAGTTTGATATGCTTATTAGGCACCCAAGATAATTCTCTAATGAGAATGCATTGTTTTCGAAATTTGACAAAAAACAATAAATGACAATATAAAAGACATTCTATTGTGAGACTAGGTTGTTCCAATGAATCTTCTATTGTCATCCTTAATTGCTCAGTTGACTAAATTTCTGTGGCCAAATTGTTTTTAGACAAACCATCTGGACCTGGTGTATGTAGGGGGCAACTCTGGGTAACCACAAAGCACACTTTCTCCTAGGACAACCCTGCTTAGAGGAAAGTCGAAAGCAGACTCAACATTGCTTTGCTGTCTTGACTTTCAGGGCCATTGACTCAACTGCCTTCCTAGATGCTTCTTTTAACCCTCTAATCCCATAAGCCCTGCCTGACTTCCTGAACCTTTGACTCCTCTTCCATCAGCATCTCTGATTTCAGATACTCAACTGAAGTTTCAAGGCTCCACGGCCCCTGGACCCTTGGTTCTTCCTGTCCCATGATGGTTCCTGCTTAGTCACCCCCATCCTGTAACCACCATGCTCTAATAAATCAATTCATACTACATTTCTTGAACACCTATTTTGTGCAAAGCACTGTACTAAGCATTTTTGGGATGATAAAGAAATTGAGATGTTGCACTACAATCTAGGAGGTTCCAGTGTTGTGTGGGATGTAAGTGCATATAATGAGGTGGTGATGGCAAGCATTTAGTAGCGTGGAGGGGAATCTAGGGCTCTGATTTTTGTAGTAATGACCTACTTGGTCCTACCAGCTCTGTGCCAGTATTTTATAAGTTTTTCTCAGAGGCTTTTTTGTACTTTTCAATATTTAGCCTTTTTTCCCCCTAAATTCTGATTATAAAGTAACAGATATTCATTGTAGAAAACATGGGAAAAACAGAAAAACATGAAAAAAAAAAACCCTACTGATAATATTATCATCCAGAGATAGAATGTTACTGTTAATGTTTGAGTGTATTTCTTCCCATTCTTTAAAAAAAGTTTTATTGTTGGCATTTTCCCACATCATTAATATTCTTTGGAAGTATGTTTTTTTCATAGCTGAATGGAATTGATGTCTCACCATTTATTTACTGGCCCCCTAATGTTGAGTCTTTTCATATTTTCATAGCTAAGTTCCTCCTTGCTTGGGCTACATGGGCATGGTGTTGAGGCTGTCCTAGGATACCTAGAGGAGAGTAGAGTCTCTTGAAAAGGGGTGTGTGCCCACATGGAGTGCCCTTGGGGTGAGAAGGGTGCAGCCACTTGAGGCATGGATAGCAGCACTTAATTCATCCATGCCCCTCCCCAAGCATGCACACACATGAACATAGTAGAGATCACGGCTGAAAAGTCAAAGGGGGCCTTTGTTCTATATTTGAAAAACTGCTTATCATTGCTAGACCAAAGAATTCTGAAATCATATGATTTTAATATAGTGCATCTTTTTATGATAAACACTGGTAGTTATTGTCAGGGCTCCATAAGGTAGAAATGACAGAGGACTCTTCTTTCCAAAAGTAGAGAGTGATCAAAGCAAGATGGAAGAAAGTGGCATAATGGCTCCTCTACTAATGTAGGTGAGTGTCCCTACTTTAGTGAGATTCCTCCAGGAGAGTGAGCTTAGGAGCAGAGAAAAGAAATACAAAAAAATTTGCAAAGACAATATTTTATCGTTTTAGAATTTGAAAACCAATAGTGCTTTCAAGGCTGGTATGTGAACCTTGCCCTGCTCTTTTGGCTATTCTAGCCACAGATGAGTGTTTCCTAGCCAATTAGAACATTCTTGAGGTGTTTTCCTTTTCTTCACGTGATGTTGGTTGTGATCCTATGCTTGCCATTATTTATAAATTAATTTCTGGCATTTGTAGTGAATTCTAGAAAAACCAATAAAACCACAAGTGTGCAGTTAAATTCTATTTTTTTCTATTTGATTTTGTTTTGAGGTTTAAATTTTTTTTTTCCTGTGGGAAAGACAAGAAAGTAAAAAAAAAGTTTCTAGGAGTGGATGGGTGGTTTATAGAGCACATTTCTAACCTCCATTATTCTTTAGTCTTTTTATTCCTGTAAATGTGTTCTCCCATTTGCTCAAGGCTACTTCATCACCTTCCTTGATAGAAATAGTAAAGAAATTAATCATGAGGATCTAGGTTGATGGAAAGGAATTGATAGAATATCTTTCTCTTTTGACAAGAAATGACAAAACTGATAATCAATACTTCTTTAGATATACCAAAGCCAGGAAGCCAAGTAACAAGTGATGCCAGTAAAATGATCATGTATAAAAGGTGTATTGGGATGACATGAAGTTGTCAGAGAGACTCAACTCTTTTTAATGTGCACTTTCAGCCTTTTCCAAGAAAGACTTTCTCAGGAATTTTGGAGGAAGTAGTTGTGAATGCTGTAGAACAGCATCTCCCCAAGTGAGTTCTATAGGATGTTAAAGAGTGGAGTGGACACCTGTTATTTGCACCTGCCGTGAAGCATTTCTTTCTGCTGGTAGCAACACTCTGATTTGCTTTTGGGGAACCATCCCTCCCCACTATTGGTCCATGTGGTTTGGGTGTGACTGAGTCCAGAGGTGGGCACATGGCCCAGAACTGTTCAGTCAGTGTATTCCATCTCACTTGTCTCAGGAATCAGTGCAGGGATGACCATGTGACTAAGGAGGTCCAGTGAGATTCATCCTGGGCTCTTTGTGGAACTATTGAGAAGGAGAAGCCCTTTTATCATGGGGGTTGCTGAAAAAAGAGGATATAAGCTTAGCGCTGATGGTTGTCTTTCTGCCTTGTGGAAAGAGCCTGCTTGAATGAAGCCAACACAAAGGAACGTAGAGCCCAGAAATGGAGACAGAGCAAATCACCATGACATTGTCTGAGATTCTGAGTCCTGCCAGGCCTGAAGCCAGTCTATCCCTGGACTTAAATAAATGAATTTTTCTGTTTTATTCACTTTGTGTTGGGCTTCTCTCACTTGCCACCAAAAGAGTTTTGGCTAATTGAAAGAGTGTTATGTGAAGACTGATCTGTCATCAAACACGTGTGGGAAACCCTGGGCATGTTAGTTGGGTTCTCCCAGAGGTAGACCTTGCAACAAGATTTGTGTGCGGGTACTTTGTTTGGGTGGTGGAAAGCTGGGAAGTAAGACAGTGAAGGGAAGGCATCTAATAAATGCTACCTTTCAAGCCAGCCACCACTGTGGGTGACTAGAACTTAATCCAACGGGGAAGCTATGGGACACAGTATAAAGCACATGCCTGAATCATCCCAACCAAGCAGCAAGGGAGCTGAGATTGTTACACCACAGCTCCCATCAGTTATTGGTTGAGGGCTGCTCTTGGGCTGTGTGTTAATTTCCTGGTACTTCAGGCCTGCTCTGCAAGCAGGCAGAACAGCCTTCTGGGGCTTGAGAGAGAGACAGAGAAATCAGAGAAAGAGGTGAAGATACTGAGAGTTGGAAGTCAGAGGACTCAAGGGATTTGGGCTAAACAAAGCAAAGGTTTGTTTACTCTAGGACTTCGTAGAGTCTTTCATGTGCTAACATAGATACTGACTACCCAAAAGTGAGGTTATGGTATGCTATGTTTCCAAATTTATTTTACCATGGAACATTTTCTTTGTGGATTGTTTTTGGAATTTGTAGTCTACAGCACGCGCTTAGGGAAAAACTGTCTCAGAATATCCTAGATTTAAGACATAACCTAGCTATAAAAACTTGCAGGGCTCAATAGCGTCCACCTCAAAAATTTGAAGGAATCAATGGGTAAGTTTGTCAAACACTTAGCCGATGTTGTGGACTGAATGTTTGTGTGCCCCGGAAATTCATGATCCTCAATGTGATTGTATTAGCAGGTGGGGGTCTCTGGTAGGTGATTAGGCCACAGCAGTGGAGTCTTCACGAGTGGAATTGGTGCTTGTACAAGAAGAGATTGGAGAGAGCTTGCCTCTTCCTTTCTCTGTTCTCTGTCACGCGAGGATGTAAGGAAAAGACAGCCATCTATAAGCCAGGAAGCCGGCTCTCACTAGACTCCAGATTTGCTGGTGCCTGATCTTGGACTTTCAGCCTCCAGAGCTGTGAGGAATAAATTTCTGTCATTTGTGAGTCACCCAGTCTACAATATTTTCATTATAGCAGTCCAAAGTTAAGATAGCCAACAAGTGTAATTGTTATATTTTTTAAATTTAGCAAATGACTACTGTAGATGATTCTACAGTCTCATCGTCATTTGGTGGTGAGGAAACAAAGGCCCAGAAAGTTTCATTCATTTGCTTAAGGCTGTTAACTAGTTTGTGCGGCGTCAGGACTAGAGTTTAAACTGGGGTTTTTTTCTCTCTGTGGATCAAGCATTTTATTTATTTATTTTTCATTTATTTATTTATTTTTTTGTGGGGAAGACCAGCCCTGAGCTAACATCTGTTGCCAATCCTCCCCTTTTTGCTGAGGAAGATTGGCCCTGGGCTAACATCCCTGCCCATCCTCCTCCACTTTTTTTTTTTTTTTTTTATATGGGACGCCGCCATGGCATGGCTGACAGGCAGTGTGTCGGCGGGCGCCCGGGATCTGAACTCACAAACCCTGGGCTGCCAAGCGCGGACTAAACTGCTGCGCCACCGGGCGGCCCCAAGCGTTTTAAATTAAACTCAAAGCTATGTTGGAACTTTGTTCTGTCCTGTAATTGCCTAAATGTGCCACCAATCTTCTCCAACCACTTTTCTTTGTCAGTAAGTATTTTCTTTCACAGGTAGCAGAATCTGGGATTGTTTTTCAGGTCAGTTTTGCAAATAAAGGTCTTTGGCACTGTGTACCACTTCCCTGGGGCCGGCTGACAGAAAGCCTTCATTGTCTTTAGACTTGAAATTTGTTTGGCTTTGTCAAGAAGTGTGTTTCTTCCCACTTGCATTTCTAGATCATGGTCATAAATGCATCCAAGCTCATGGATACCAATGAGTCAGAGAGACTAGTTAGGTCAAGAACTGCAGTCATGGAGCAGCTTGTGGATGATTCCTTGTGCTATTGAGCATTATTGGAAATAGTAGTTCTAATATGTAGCCATACCTATTATACAGTTATAGGCATTCTCAGGGCCTTGGAAAATGTGCACGCAACAGTCACATACCTATACAAAGACTTAGCAATGCTGACTTCTGATTGCCCAGGATGTTTTGCCCAAGTAAGTGGGTTTTTGTGTCCAGAGACATGGCCTTGGTGCTCAGACTAAGAGAGACAATGGGGAGGTATTTCTGCAGAAGGTAAAGAGCAGGGAGCTATTACTTGTTCTTATCCTCTGTTCCTAGGTGATAAATAGCGATGAACAGTGTTTTCTGCTGGCTGTTCCTGACCATCAACCTTTTTATGCTGTCAACTGCTTTATATGTTCTTATCTATTGATGCTCACAAATTTGAGGTGTAAATCTCTGGAGGTCTGTATGGTAAAGACAGTAGTAAAAGATCTTCCAATAATTGGTAATGTCATTGCCAGATATGGCCTCTCCTATCCATTTCTACGTATCCTCTAAGACAAAGGAAAAGATATGTATAGTTCATTAGGTAACTGAGTTGTGAAAATAGTTTCATTTTTCTTCAAAGAGTAGTACAGATTTAGAGGCTTGTTTTCATTGAAATTGCTGGGTGGAAATGTCTACAATGTATCTTTATTATGATTGATTTACATGCACTGGGTATAAATACCAAATATTTAACCAGCCATTTCTATCTCTTATTTCTGGGATTTCAAAATTTAGTAGTAGGTTTTAAATGATATTATCTACACAAATGTAGGGGAACTGTCTTAAACATGCCTCTTTATTATGTAGCTCTGGCTACATAATATTTGACATGGGTCAAATTATATACTATATATATATATAGTGTATATATATATATACACTGAAGTATAACTCCACAGGATAAAATCTTAAAGCAATGTGATAAGCTCATAAACAGTTAGTTTTATCACACAATATTAGTATTTTAGTGGAATGGCTGTTACCATCAGAAATATCTTTCAAGTTTTAGTAATCATTCATCTGGACCCAGAATGGTGCTCATCTGCTGGTGGATTCCAAAGTAAAAGAGAGAGACATCTCTATTTTCTAGAAGTCAAATGACTAGACTGTATTTGTGATATGTAGGAGATAGTAAATCCCAGATATCATCAGGCACTAGATTGTGTGATATAGACTGTGAGAGAAAAACATATTCACAAGAAGGAAGAGCCATTGTGGGATGAGGAGGTTGGAAAAAACTTCCTGGATGAAGGGAGGGAGACCTTGTCCAGTATTTCATACCTCTGGGCCTTGAAATTTATTGTTGAGTTTACTATTTGCTCAATGCTTGGGGTCCTCCAGTCCAATTTATATGTTCTCATAGGTGAACACAATGGAGCTGATTCTCCTACAAACATTCTCTTCTCTCTACCAAAGGAAGGACTGTTTCAACACGACTGTTCAGACAGTATTTTGTATCATTTATCTTTTCATTTCATAATACTTTTGGGTTGACTCTTCTAAAGAGTATGAAGACATGCTTCAAATTTAATTTTTTGGTTCAGTCCACTACTTAAAGTGAAAGGGCATTCTATGTGTGCTTTTTAAAAATGGAGTAGAGTGATGTAGTAGAGCAATGCGATTGGAAGTCAGAAAATCTAAATTTGAGTCATGGCCCCAACATTTCCTGAGAGATGTTGATCAAGTAACCTAATTTCTCTTAGCATCAATTTCCTCATCTCTAAAATGGAAAAATATGACATACTCCACCTACCTCCTATGTTGTTGTAAGGATCAAATGAGAAAATGCAAGTAAAAATATTTTCATAACCTGTAGTACCTGATACAAATATGAGGTATTATTAATGGAACCTTAAACAAATGCATCATTTTTCTCATCTGTTAAATGGAGACAGGAATTGTATCTACCTCATTAGATTATTCTGAGGAGTAAATGGAATAAAACATGTAAAGCCTTCTAGAATAGTTTGTGGCAAATAGTAAGTACTCAGTAAATCTAGAGATTACAAGGGTAAATTACTTATGAGAGAAAAAGATTCTTTCACATTAACGTTAAAAAAAAAAGTTTTTGCTCATAACATTTTCACTAGTCAACATTTGCTTTTACCATCAATGCTAAAAATGTCATCTGTGAGTGAGGTTGATCATTCACAAAATAGTAGTTTCCTCTTTCAATCAGTGCTGCTCAGATTGAGAGGGCAAACTGGCCATGTGGTTCTGCCTAGATGGGGCCAGCTGAGAGAGGGAATCAATTATATTAGAGATTCTCAAAGTGTGGTCCGAGGTTTGGTCTCCTCTATTATTCATGCTGTAATATGACAGCATCCATACTTTAGTTTCTGGCATAAATTAATAATTTGATATTGAATTAATAATTATCCTATTGAATACAAGCCAGACATCACCTCATTGGTGTCTTATTGAAAGCAGTGAATTTCCCCCCAGGCACTTTGGGGAGGTTTTCTGGGGATGAAGTGGATGGACTTGGATCATCAGTGGTGAATGCCTTGAGAAAGTGATCCCTGGATCAAAGAGTCTTTGCAGTCTTTGGATTAGTCCTCCTTTGACTGTGGTTTTCTGTGAAGTGGCCAACCAAAAAGAAATGCTGTGGGTCTACATTAGAGAAGGCTACTCAAACTCAAAGTGGGAGAAGTGGGTTTCCAGAGGCCTATATATTTTTTACTTGTACATTGTTTTCAGACTTTATGTATCCATGGATATATTTTTTAGGGGCAGAGCAGAAAATTCCTAAATCAGTGTTTCTGGAAAGGTGAAAGATCCTGGAAGGTGTATAATTTTTTTCAAACTGAAGATACTTTTTCCAGTAGAATCCATTATAACTGAGCGTATCCAATGCTTCAGCCTTTATCTCCCCAAGGGTCACATTTTTAGTCTGTTACAGGAAAAAATATTCAATGACACTTGTGAAAGATGGTAAGGCAGACTTTATTCAGGACCATTGTGATAGGTATAGGGATCACTGCAATAGGGTTTTATAGTGGGGGAGAGAGATTGGGCTTAATGCTGAATATAGCATGGGCAAATGAGAATTTATAGTCAAGGAGCAGGGTGGGAGTCAGCGGATGGAAAATTACTAAGAGGAAACATCAGATATAAGGGAGGTTCTGGCTAAACTGAGCTAACAGGATTCTTGGTGAAGATAGGCCAGGGTAATCAGACATCGCCTGGGGGATGGTGGATGGTGAGGAATCTGATCAGATATCGAGGGTGATCAGATATTGCAAGTGATGGTTCTGGTTAATCTGACTTAGCAGGGTCCTTGCTAAAACTAGATTTTACAAGGAAGTGCACAGATGGGCCTAGGAGAAGGTTCAGAAGCCCGATTAAAGTTTGGTCAAGCAAAGAATCTTTGTCAAGTCTCACAAACTGAACCCACAGAGGAAGCTGTTAGAAAAGACTCGAGCCTGGTCAGATGAAGTCTGCAGTAGCTGCAAGTCAGTGAGGGGCCTGTGTAGAGAGCGCACAGTTGTCAGCCCTCTGAGTTTTGGGGTGTGGCAGATACTGCTCACTATACTCTTACTTTGTCACCATGCACACTGTTAGTGGGCACGTGACTGAGTTCTGGCCACTAGCATGTGGGTTGAAGTATTGTTGCCACTTCCAGGTAAGGAAGATCTGGTTGGGAGACTACAGTTCAGGGATGCCTGAGTGCCTGGGGGTGTTGCAAAAAGAGGAAGGAAGGCTCGGTAAATAGGATGGTGGGGAGCGAGAACCCGAAGGAGGTAGGCAGGCAAACTGCCCCCATCATGAAGTTTGGCCTGTTAAAAAAAAACTGTTCAGAATGCTTTTCATGAAAGATCTTTTGGGCTTTATTCCAGAGTAGAGGTGAAGCACTAACCTTTTTGTTACTTATTAGCAAGGAGTTCTATTTTTTTTTTCCTTTATAGATGGGATAAGTAAGTTTCATTTTTCTCTTCTCTTAAATTGATCATATCTTTTCCCGAAGGAATTCAGAGATATTTAAAGTTCAGTTTTCGGGAAGGCCTGGAACTAACTGATGACATTGGTTGGCCAATCTCGGCTCAGTCAAAAAATGGTGGATCAGAAAAAACAATCACATAAAAGATTTCCCCAGATAGTATCTATGTTGTAGCCAAATATTCCTCCTCACCCTCTCTTCACCTGGCTCCTCCAACTTTGGCAGCTTTAGAAGTTCAAAATCAAGCTTCAGCTGCTGGAAAACCTCTGCCTCAGCTCAAGATAAAAGAAAGAAGGTGCAAAAGAAGAGGAAAAGTAACAATCTGTTCCCTTAACACGGAACTGCTGATTTCAGTCACATATGTTGGCTGTGAGCCAGTTAGTGATACGTTTTGTAGTTTTCAGTTCTGTGGTAACACCCACCGATCTGTCTTGCTTACCTAATTATTGAATTACCTTCTATTTTTCCTTAGCCTCTCCAAGAAACCCACAATCCCCTTTTGTTAGGTGTCTGCAGACTGTGGAGCTCCCTGAAGACGGGACTCTTCAACTATTCTGTTGTCCTGACAACCGTGCTTACACGTGACAGCCAGTGAGTAAATGTTTATTTAGTGAGACAATCAGTTATGAATCCTCACCTTTTATTTTCCTTTTTCACCCTGAGAGAGCCAAGCAACCACCTTTACTAAATGCTGTTTTCCTACAAACATTTCTCTGACCGACAAATTCAGCGATGCTGAGAGGTGAGGTTGCTTTTAACATTCCTCCCGACTTGATTTTCACTCGGTGTGCCACCTGATTTCCGCTGTCTGTGCTCTGATGTTTTTGAGGGCTTTGGCACAGGTGAGTGTTTATTTTTCTGGCTAATGACCGTATTCCTTTTGCTTTTGCAGTGGAAAAGACCTCACCTAATCTTTAGGGTACCAAGAATCATTCAGTTGTATGGAACTCACTTAAATGTTCTCTGGATTTTCTAAATCCTGCATCTTCAGCTTCTGTCATGACTCTCTTCTTACTTCCTTCCCTGTGGGCCTTTCCTTATCCATGTTTCTCGAGGCTGGCAAGAGATCAGATTGTATGTTGCCAGCTGTAAGTAAAAAGAAACCCAAAGGAAAGCAGTGCAAACAATCTGGACATTTTTTTTTGTTTCTGTGGGGAAGACCAGCCCTGAGCTAACATCCGTTGCCAATCTTCCCCTCCTTGCTGAGGAAGACTGGCCCTGGGCCAACATCCATGCCCATCTTCTCCCACCTTACATGGGACGCCGCCACGGCATGGCTGACAGGCAGTGCGTCGGCGGGCGCCCGGGATCCGAACCCACGAACCCCGGGCTGCCAAGCGCGGACTAAACCGCTGCGCCACCGGGCGGTCCCTAATCTGGACATTTTTTTATGTCAAATAATAAGAAGTTCGAAGACAGGGCAGTTGCAGGTTTGGTTCATTTGGAGGCTCAACCAAGAAATCCTTAGGTTATTTCCATCTTTCTGCTCTGCCATCCTCAGCATTTGTTTTTGTCCTTGGACTGACATCTTTTCATGATTGCAATAAGGCTGCAGCAGTTCCAGGCATCACCTCCTCATCAGCCATGATGAGAGCGGAAAAATGAGCTTCTATCTTCTTGCACATTTGATTTTAGGAGCAAGAAAACCTTTCTCAGAAATCCGTCTACAGATCTCCTCTTAATCTTATTGGTATGAACTGGGTCACATGCCCACTCTTAAACCAATCACTGGAAGAGAATTAGATTAACCATGATTAGTTTAGATCAATTAAGATTTGCTCTTGGGAATGGGGAGAGGCCCTGTCTTCTTTAACGCATAAAATTAGAGTTATGCCCCCAGGGAAGAAGGGAGAAAAGGGCTGTCATAAGAAGTAAAAGGGACATGATTCCAGGCTCCCTAGGAAAGCTTTGACTTCAAGAATGGGAGTGGTGATCATTCAGCCAGAGGGTTGTCTCGGCAGCTCCCAGTGGGACCCCCATGCCTATCCCACCATTGCAATTTCTCTCCCTTGGACCCAATGACATTGTGCAAACCTGTTGTTGGGGGATAACATCTCACCATTGGACATTACCTCCCACCGTGAGCCTCAGGATTCTCTAGTGGGCAGTTATATGATTTTTTTTGACCAAAACTTTATTAAATATTCAAAAAACCCAGAGATTCTGAAGTAGGAAATGAAAGAATCTTGCTCTTCCCCTATGCCAATCCCACTCCTAAGAGGTGCCACTGATAAAGTCTTACTGTTTATCCTTGTAGACTTTGTACTGGCGGGTTTTAAAAAAATACACAATCAGGACGTGTTTGCTGAAGAAGTGACATCTTTGTATTAAAGCTACAGCCTGGGCCCTTCTGAGTGATGTTTCTCTGGATTCTCTAATCCCACACTGTTCAAGCCACACAGGGCCAGCCTGGACCTTGGTAAGTCTCAGAACCGGACCAGAAGACATCTCTCTTGGACATGGTATAGTGGCTATTCCATTTCAAAGCACCAATGATGAATTTTTCCAGGACATTGCACCCACTTTTTTATAAAACGTATTAGTGATGTTGTAAATCAATGAACATGGTTCATAATAGCAATAATGTCCTTGAAATCTGTTAATCCTGCCATCGGAGAATGGTATGCCAGAGCATTTGCTGCCCTTGGCTTCACCTTCGTCTATTAACTAACAAATCAGTTATTAGCTGGTGGTAATGACCAATTTTCAAGAGATGATTGCTTAAATATTGCCCACCTTGAAAAGAGAATTATTACTCAACCGAGAACTGAACCCTTATTTTCGACTCAGTAGAGCTAATGATCTTATCTCACTTCACAGTGTCTCCCTCCCTCAGCGGCCCCCACCTGACCCCCCTCGCCTCATCTGCTCTCCTCCTGGCTTTGAGGTATGCGGAGATCACATGGTTACATAACTGCTTCCTTCTCGGCCTCGGTGACTTGAGTCCAGGAAAAGTTCCATATTTAATATTTATTCACTAAGCAGCGGTGGATGAAGACAGATGGTAATGAAATCAGTCTTGCTGAAAGTGACCACAATGATAATAGAATCTTTATGATGTCCAGGAATTCTGGACTCTTAGTCTCCGCTTAAATGCATGTTGGCGCCAACTCTGTCGTCTTAAGCTTTAGTATTCTTGTCATCCTCCTGACCTCTCCTTAGACCAGAGCAGGCAGGCTGTGCTAAAGGCATCAATCTGTCTTTCTCCTCATATAAATGCTTTAAACACCTATAGCCACAAATGACTCACCAGCAGAGATTTTTCCAAACAGGAAAAATGAGAAGATAAAATAAAGGTGCTCCTTCAGACCTGGTGGAATGGCTGGCACTCGTGTCCAGGCTGGTTTTGCTTGGGCTGCCCATTGCCTATAACTGGTTCTACTGAAAACCCAGGTTACCCAGCTGAGCTTGTTGGGGATTTCAGAATTCCTCCAAACTGGGAAGAGAGGGTGGGGCAAGGGGGAAGAAGGGGGAAAAGGAGATATGTAAAATGAAGCCAAATTGGCAAAGAATCAGTGCTCCTGTCAAATGAGTAAACTCAGATTGCTGATTGCACTGGAGATAGCGATATCCTGGGTCAGGCAGAGCTTTTTTAAGCAATCTGGCAGCCTTTTTTAGTAATAAGAGGTAAATCATTCTGACGTTCCTTGCTATTCAAAGCGTTAATCATGTTGAATTCCTTTGTTATTCTGGGGTCTGGATCAAGTGTAAGTCTACAGGAATTCCATTGTAATCTAGTATTAATTAATCTCTGTTTTATGGTGCCAAAAACCTTTCTCTGCACTTGTTTGCTTGTACATCAGTTATTAGATTTGTTAGTACCTAACTCTAGCCGTGAAACTGTTAGTCCTCTCTCTCTCTCATTCTCTTTTTCATTTCAGTCTTGGAAGTTGTCATTTTCCTTGGGTAAGAACTAGGGCAGCTCACATCTTAAGGACGACTTTGTTACACTAAAGCATTTTGAGAGGTGGGAGGCGAGGATGATGAGAGGGCTGGTTGCAGTCTCCTTGAGGAGCCAGAAAAACCGGGGTTCCAACTCCAGCTCTGCCGCTTACTAGCTGTGTTACTAGCAAGTTAAATAACCTCAGTTTCCTTTTCTGTAAAATGGACATTAAAATGGTCCCTGTTTCCCAGGATTGTTGTGAATATTAAACAACAACCAGTTCTCCAGCGATGACCGTCTGCCCAGGGAGGGGATAAATTCCCTGTCGCATAATCGTCCTCAGTCAGTGGCACTGCAGGAGTCTTTCATCCAGATGTAGGATGTCGAGGTAGATCATTGCCAGTGTCACTTCCAACTTGAAGATTTGGAGTGTTTTCATAGAAACCGTGTGTTACTGGCTCCAGGAAACACCTGCCTGCTTCTCGGCTCTTCCCAGGATAGGCTTCAGCAACAGTGGAGGGTCAGAGGCTGAGATTCTTGGCTTTTCAGTGGTAAATAATGAATGTTGCACCAGCTGCGGCAGACTCTGAAACCTTCTGTTCTGAGATGCAGAAGGAGAGAAAAAAATACCCAATATGCGTTTAGCTGATCCATCATCTTTAAATAGCTCTCTTCAGATTTCAAAAATGTAACTCTATCCTCTTTCCTGGCTGGCCCTCTGCATCCTGCCACAAAACAGGACTACTGGCCCTAGATTTTGACCTGGTATAAAAAGCAGTATATTTTTATGACCTGGTAACAGTCACATTTCTACACCATAAAATATTAAAGCAGGCATGACAGTGCCCTTAAGATCTTTGAGGCAGGTGCTATCGAAATGTGCCCCTTTATTATTTATTTATTTGACTCTTTCTGTATAGTGGAGCTTAAATGCTTTTCTGGACAAATAATTAAATTCCATTATGGAAAGTGGGAGTTGGCAAAACGTGCTCACTGTGGCTATTAGACCCTTGAGTCTCCAGGGGAACTCCATTGAGGGGAATAAAAAAATCTGGCTTATGTTTATATGTGAGATATGCAATATGACATATATTGGGCCCATAGGAGTGATGCTATATAAGAAACTAAACAGAAGGGGGCTGTTAGAGATACTGCTCTTCTAGCCAGCATCCTCTTAGAGCAGGGGTCGGCAAACTATGGCCCTCGGACCAAACACTGACTGTTTTTGTACGTTCTATGAGCTGAGAATGGTTTTTACATTTTTAAACGGTTGAAAAAAAATCAAAAGAAGAAGAAGAACAATTTGTGGCATGAGAAAATTGTATGAAATTAAAATCTTATTGTCCATAAAAATTTGTTATTGGGACACAGCCACACCCATTTATTTGCGTATTATCTATGGCTGCTTTTGCACTCTACAAATTGAGTGGTAGTGACAGAGACCATGTGGCTACAAAGCTGAAAATACTTACTATCTGGCCATGTATAGGAAAAATTTGCTGACCCGTGTCCTAGAGGAATTTGGACTTGGGCTCTGGAAAGGATAGCATTGGGACTAGAAGAGTTCAAGATTCTTTATGCTGTTGATGCATTTGGATATTGGATGCATTGGATTTTGATGTTGATGAACTTGATTATTTCATGAAATGGACGGATGGGCTGGTTAAGGGAAGAAGACAGGGATTAAAAAAAAGTAGTTTTTGGATCCCATAAGTCTCTCCCTCAAATGCAGCTCCCAGGGTTGCATACTAGATGACATCCTTTCCCTTCCTCTCCAATGCCTCCTCATCCTCTCCACTGCTTCCACCCGAGTGTAAGCCACGACCATCTCCCTTGGTCTTTGAGAAGAGCGTCTTAACTGATCTATGTCCATACTTGTCCAGTAACAATGCCTCTTCCACATAACACCTACAGTGTTCTTTTAAATGCAAAAACCAGATCATATAACTTTCCTCACATTTTTGCACAGATATATTCTCTACTTCATTCAAGTCTCTGCTCCAATGACAGCCCATAGGAAAGGCTTTCCTTGCTCACTCTTTCTAGAGTAGCCTCTGCCTCGTCCCATCACTATTTACTTTATTACCCCTTTTTATTGCTGTTCCCAGCATTTGTCACTGTTTTACATTATCTGGGTTAGTTTACTAGATTACGCTTGGTTTCCATCACCTGTGTAGAAGCTTCATGAAAGTAGGTATCTTGACTGTCTTATTCATTAGGGTATTTCTAGCGTCTCACATGAGTACTCAAGAAAAGTTTGTTGAGTGAGTGAATAAATAAATCAGTCCTCCTGGTAGAAGCTCCACGCAGTGTTGGCATCACATTCTGCCTGCTTCTCTGGGGGTATGGTGACTTTCTTAATTTCCTTCATTGCCTCTTGCCCATCAGTGTATTGTAAAGCAGCATAGTGGCCAGGCAATTGTGTTGAGGGCCAATTTTGAGGGTTTAGTCCTGTATTTTGTGCCTTAGATCACTTGAAAAATCTGAATTTCTTTCTGGATCCTTTTCATCTTCAGGTGGTCAGAATGTCCAAATATTGATCTTAGCCTAGTCATTAAGAGCTTGGGCCATCGAGTTAGACTGACTGGGCTTGAATCCTTGATTGCTAGGTGACCCTGGGCCAGTCATGCAACCTGCCTGTGCCTCAGTTTCCCCATCTCTAAAGGAGCGTTACTAACAACACCTATATCAGTTTGTTGTGAGGCTCAGATGAGACTGTACATATAATACAGGTGCCTCACATGGTGCCTTCCATATGGCAAATACTGGATAAATGTTGTCATTTTTTATCTTATTATTATTAGTTGAGCATCTCCTATTTAATTATTCTTTCATTTATTTAACCATTTTTTAAAAAAGAATTTATCGTATGCTAGGGACTGTAGTAGATTTGAGGATAAACTCTTAGCAAATCAGACATGTCCCTGCCCTCAAGGAGACCTACAGCTAGTGGGAGACACAGACATTAAACAAAAAATTACTCAAATTTGGTTTTATAGTGTCCAGTTCTGGGATAGTGTCCAGAGCTGTGGGGGCTGCCAGACATATAATGCATACTTCTTCCCTTTGAGGCATTGCTATAGACTGAATGCATGTGTCCCCCCCAAATTCATATGTTGAAACCTAATCCTCAATGTGATATTGTTAGGAAGTGGGGGCCTTTGTGAGGTGATTAGGTCATGAGGGTGGAGCCCTCATGATGGGATTAGTGCCCTTATAAAAGAGGCCCCAGACAGCTCTCTCACCCTTCTGCCATGTGAAAACATAGAGAGAAGACAGTGTCTGTGAACCCGGCAGTGGGCTCTCACCAGACACCAAGTCTGCAGGCACCTTGATCTTGGACTTCGCAGCTTCCAGAACTGTGAGAAATAAATGTTTGTTGTTTAAGCCACTTAGTCTATGATATTTTTGTTATAGCAGCCCAAACAGACAAAGACAGGCACTCACAGTCTGTTTGGGCAGACCAGATCAATACAGGTTGACACAATCGGTGGCATCATTGGGTAGTACTGACCATAGGGTTACACGGGAGAGAGTGTGACCCGGAGTGTCAACGTCACAGAGGAGTCAGAACCTAAATGGGGTCTTAAAGCCTTGGATTGGTGGAGGAATAGCAAAGGGCATTTCTAGAAGCAATAATAAATGAACAGTGGCAAGGAAAGTTCTCTTAGACCTTGGGGTAAGGTAGTCCGGCAGAAGATGATAGAAAGAAAAGAATGAGAGGAAGCATAACTAAATCTCAGTAAAATTAGCTCTGATTTTAACCCAAAACAGCATATTGCTTCCTCATCATTTCTCCTCTGTAATGTTGATATGATTCCCCTCATTGATTCATTGAAACAATTTTCTCAACAGTCTATGGAATTTTATTTATTTTTTTCAAATCACTGCTCCAGCAGGGTGATAACATTATTTTAGAGCTCTTTTTATTTGAAAAGCCTTCACAATTATTTTTGTGAGAGCTTCCAAATGTACAAGTTGACCAGTACTGTTATCCCCATTTTTTGGATGATGTATCAAAGGTGAAGTGACAAAAAGACAGTCTCACACACGAAGAGTGGCATGAGAAGGAGGAGAAACAAAGGCCCTCCCAGCGTTGGGGTGATGATGAAGACCAGGGCATGGCGTTAGACTGCTAAGGCTTGGCTCCTGGCTTTAAAACTTACGGTGAGACCAAGACAAATTATTTAACCTATCTGAGCCTTAGTTATATCATCTGGAAAATGGAGATAAAAATACTCATCAAGGTCCCTATGGAAATCAAATCCAACAGTATTTATAAAGTGCTTGCTGCAGTGCTTGGCATAGGTTAACTGCTTAATACCTGGCAGCTGTAACTATGATCACTGAATTTCTTGGCTGCCTTTTGATAGTCATGAGTCTCCCTCACTGGACACATTTTTATTGCATCTAATTTTTGAGTGCAAGAATTGTTAGGTTGTGAAAATGAACTCAACACTAAAGCAAGAAGGATCCTCAGTTTCCCAAACATTAGTGTCCTGAGAGAAGATTCTGGAAATTTGGCCCCCAAAGAGTCCTGTGGTCAAGTAAATAAACAGGGTTCAACAGTTAAACCAATTTCTTCAAGGCAGGACTTTTAGTATGCTAACGTGGATTTCCCAGAGGGAAATGCACTGTTCTCTAAACTTTATGTCTGCAGAACCCTTTTCCACGAACATCTATTAATAGCTCAGGAAACCGCAGTGCTCCTTATAACAGTCCTAATCTGATCAACCCTCATTTTACCAAAGAGGAAGCTGAGATGAAGAGAGGGAAAATGGCTTGTCTAAAGTCACAGTGAATTCATGGTGGGGACAGGACTAGAACCCCATCTTGATCTAATGCCCTTCCTTCTGCTCTTTGTTTTCTCCCTACCTTGTAGTGCTCAGTAGCTGTTTCCACGGTTGTATGTGGGGGTTTCTCCATGTCCTTCCACCTCCTTCCCCACCGCATCCTCTCCTTCAGCTCTCAAGTGGTCTTGACTGCAAACCTCCTCACAGAGCCCCACCTCCTCTTACTAGGAGCATTTCCTCACGTCTTGTCAATTAACTTTCCTGCCATAACTGCACCCTTCCTCCTGGATCCTATTCTCTTCTAAGGCTAACCTGCCTATTTTGCACTAAACCACTGAGGGCTGGGAAAAGCCTCATGTTTGTAGCATGCTCCACCCAGATCTCCTTGGATCCCTTACACATGCCTTCCCCTTGGGCTTTTGATTTTGTGACCTGCCCCTGTGACTCTCTTTGAAGGACGCTCTTGGGCCACTGGAGTGGCCCACCCAAATTCTCAGAGAGGTGGAAATACCTGGATTTTTCTTGCCCAGGGCTGCTCTTAGCCAACAACTGACTTGTGCAGGAGTATGTGAGTCCAGTTTCCTTGACTCAAATTGAGATGAACTCTGAGGTATGTGACTTACACTTCAAGGTTCCCTGTGGGATCAGGATGAACCCACTCTCCATACAGATTTACCAGAAATCAAGTCTTGGCTTAGCTTCTCCCTCTTCCCAATCCTGCTTTCCCCTCACTGATTTCTCCTGGGAACATTTCTTTAACAAATCACTTGCCCATGAATCCTCCTACCAAGGTCTGCTTCTGAGGAGCCCCACCTAACATACTACGCTTCCACATCTTAGAGAGATACATACACATTTAATATGAAGGTAGGATACAATGGGAATATCAGCCACTGTGGCCAAGCCAGTGTTTAATATATTTTTTGGGTGGGTAAGTGGTATGGGGGATAAGACAGGAAGACTTTCAGGGGCCTTGCAAATTGAGCCATGTAGGCGACTTACCTTTTGTTGTGTTAGGCTTGTGTTCTTAGTAAAGGAAGGAAAAGAGGAGGCTAGGAATGCCCTTATTTGAGCAATGAATGTGAAGAAAATATAAGCATATGTTTGTTTTTATGGATCAGAGCAGGGGTCATGGAGGAAAAATGATGATTTTGCATTTAGGAAGTTCTATTTCAAGGTACATTCTGGCAGATGTGCTAAGTTCCCCCATAGCCATCACCAACATGCCACCAATCCTTTTTATCCTGACATGCTGGCAGCTTATTTAAAATCATCATGCCCAAATGATACGGTTTTTGTCCTTCACCAGATGATTCAATTAGTCAAGATTCTGAAAAAGCCAACTGGAACATTCTTTTAGCCCCATCTATTCAAGTCAGCCAACGCTTCAAAGCTGGGTGGGGATTCTGAGAGCAACAGATTTAGCCAGCCCTGAGGCGTCAGTGTTATTACTTTTTGATGGGCTCCCGGAGTAATGGACGAGGCTGCCAATGTGGTTCATATATTGGACAATGCCAACACCAGAGGGAAATGGAGAGAAGAGCTTTCTTTCTGTTGGACTGTTTGGAATGAGCATGTTAAAGAGCTGTGATGGAAGAAGCCATTTCCTGTTCTCCTGCCACGGCACACTCCAGGTCAATGCAATCGTGCTGATTTTGCTTCTCTAGTATCTTGTGTTACCTGGATGCCCTTACTTGAAAGATACATGGAATTAGTTCCACACTTCTCCCCTCGCAAATTTGCAATTATCATATTAATGTGGCAGATTGATAATGCTAGAAGGATGGATGCTTGAACACATAGGCTGCCTTCTTCCGAGTGCTCCAACTAGCAGCTTCTTTTTCAGAGTGAACCTCAGCGCACTGGCACCAAGTCACAGGATTTAAAATGTGAAAGGCATCATCTGGTTCAACCTCATTTTACCTGGAGGGAAACTAGAGCTTAAATAGATGACGTGATCTGATTCAGGGAAAGCTTGTTGGGCCTATAAACTTGAGACTGATTGAATGAAACAATTTTCTATTACAATCTCTTATTTTAAGGAGGTGACTTGGTGGTGGTGAAAAAAATGAGAAGCGTCTGTGCTTTCTAGTCAATAGAGCCGGGTTCAAATCTTGACTTCACTATTAGGTATAACCTGGGTAAAATACTCAAAATCCCTGAGTTTTATTTTCTTTACTCTTAAAACTGGGATTGAAATAGCTTCTCGGCAGGGGAGTTAAAGTGAAAAAAATCCGTAGAAAGTGTTTAGCATGGAGTTGGCCCATAGCAAGGGCTACACAAATGTTCTCATTGCCTTTCTTTTCCCCCAAAGACACATAGCTGATCAATGGGAAATCTGGTCTCCAGCTCTTCTGACTTCTGGTTTGGTATTCCTTCTACCCCCCCCCTTCATTCCTTCCTTGACTCTTATTTAGTCTGAACAATTTTCTTCTTGTGACTGCGTTGGTGAATAGCTTTGTCTGACTGTAAGTTTTGGGAAATTAACAACTATAAAATGGGGATTAAAAATTATTGCAAAATAAGACTCACAGAATGGAATGTTTGATTCCAGATACAGAGTAGGAAGAATGGTTGATAATGAGGGAATTAATATTGATTAATTAATGAAGTCAATAAATATTTATGGAGTAACTGCAATGATTGGGGCACCAGAGGTAACTCAGAGATGAATAAAGCAGTTGTGTGGGTCCTGTGCTCACCAAGTCGCTCGGGGTGGGGCTCGAGGAGGAGTTGGTCTTTACTTAGATGCTGACTGACCTTTACTCTCTTTGAGCTTGTGAAAGATACAGATAAATATAGGCTGAATAAAAGGAAGCTTTAGTACACACAGCTTTTGATCAGAATATGGGACTCACAAGAGATAGTAAAAGCTGAAAATGTAGCATTTAAAAATATTTAGGAAAAAACTTTGATGAGAGATGGATAACTGGTTACAAGGGGAGAGGAAGACATTTTGGGGATATTCTCAACCTTTGAGATTGATGCAAAGAAGACAGAACTGTTTCCATACCTCATTCTTTGAGCAATAGGATGGAGTCATGATAGCACCCATCAGTGAGCACTTATTAAGCACCAGGCATTGTGGTGGGTGCTTTAAATGCATTAATCTCACTTAATCTTCATAGAATGGGACAGTAGGTTTTAATATCATCCCCATTTTTATAGATAAGGGAATTGGAATGCTAGGAAAGGTTGATAAAGTGACCTGAGGTCAGACTCAGGGTTCAGATTGAGCCAGTCTGACTCTGGAGCCCAGGGCATTCAACCACTTCTCGGCCAGCTTTGGAGTGAGGCACATCTGGCACTCTTTGCTCTGCAGTTCACAACCCTGCGCACTTTGGCAATTACTGAATATGTCTGTGGTTCAGTTTCCTTGTCTGTAAAATAGGTTCTGTCACTGGGTTGTGCTGAGGATCAAACAAGATAGTATTGGTGAAAGCTTATGGTTAAGCTGCCAGACAGGTAGGGTGACCAACGGTCCTGGTTTTCTTGGGACTTTCCCATTTTTAGCAGTGAAAGTCCTGCATTCTTGGAAATCTCTCAGTTCCAGGCAAATTGGGACAGTTGGTCACTTCTATGCAAGTCCTATTCCAACCTGCAAAATATTTGGGCAAAGTGCTTGGATTTTGGAGAACAGAAAGCAGCTCAAGGAGGCAAATGAATTTCAGCTGATATTCTACGCCACTGTCAACTCTCATGGGCTAAAAGTCTTCAAGGAAAGTCTTCCTGATAAAGCCTATGAGAAAAGTGGGGGAGTTAGAGCAGAGTTTGGGAAACAGGATGCTTTCCAAGCCACGGTGCTAATGCTTTGAATATGTAAGCCTCTGATGCACAGCGTGTGGAGGGGTGTTCAGAACCTGGGGATAAATTATTGATTACAAAGGCAGAGGGAAAGGGGTGGAGGGGGCGTCCAGGTGGCAAACTCAGCCACCTTTGGCATCTCCAGATACAGCTTTTCCTCTTTCCCCTTTTGTAGAACACAGATGTTGGTGGATTTGATTCTGATGTTGCCATTGACTAACGATATGATATTGGGCAAGCTATTTCATCTCTTTAATTCTTAATTACTGCATCCATAAAATGGGAAAGATCAGAATCATTCCTAACCTCCTGTGATGTGGTTAGGATTGAATAAGAAATTGTGCCTGATATGAAGGAGGCACTCAATAATTGTTAGTTACTGCTATTGCTATTAGTAGCCCTAGATTATTAATTATTACGTTAGCATACAGTTGCCAATTTTGCAAATAAAAATGCAGGATGTCCAGTTAAATTCGCATTTCAGATAAACAATAAATATTTCTCAGCACATACTTACACTAAAAATTATTCATTGTTTATCTGAAATTCAAATTTAACTGGGCATTTTGCATTGTACCTGGCAATCCTATGTATTAGAGTGACCAGCCATCCTGGTTTTCCCAGGTCTGAGGGATTTCGCAGGATGCAGGACAGTCACATTAAGGTAGGAATCTGGCCACTTTTTAGAAGGTCACATTTTGAAATTCAAATGATGGTTACAGGTACTCTCCCCCTAAAAACACACAACCACATGAATGCCATGTTTTACATACATTTTCAGGAATTTCTTGGACATTTTGAAGCCTATCCATGAATTCCTGGTTAAGAATCCAGGCTCTGAAAATCATCCTGGTTCCAAAGTACTTTCCTTGTTCTTCTTTTGGCAATACTTGTGAAGATCTTTTTTTTTTTTTATGTGAGGAAGATTAGCCCTGAGCTAACATCTGCTGCCAATCCCCCTCTTTTTGCTGAGGAAGACCGGCCCTGAGCTAACATCTGTGCCCATCTTCCTCTACTTTATATGTGGGATGCCTGCCACAGCATGGCTTGATAAGCAGTGCATGGGTCTACACCCTGGATCTGAACCTGTGAACCCCGGGCCGCTGCGGCGCGAACTTAACCGCTACGCCACTGGGCTGACCCCTTGGCAATACTTGTGAAAATCTTTTGAGACTCAGGAAATAGGTGGTGAGGGACCTGTGGTCCTCTAATCACTCCCAAAATGAGTTTTCAGTAGATTAGTACATTGATTGATAGAATGAAGATGAGTGCATATGTCTGTGTGCATATGAGTGCATAAAATGAGGTAGTCTCTGTGTTGAAATTCATCCACTTAGTTAAGTCAAGCCTTTCTTCTAAATCCACTTTGAGGTACAGTGATCTGTTTTGATGGTCTGTATTGATTGATTGACTAGCAGAAGTCCTCTAATCTGATATGACAGGAGCAGTTGCACAATTAATGAAAAAATGGTTAAATCAGGATATCATTAAAAAACACATTATGCATTTTATTTTAACTTAGGACGCATAAAGTATGTGTTCATTTGCTCATCATTTGATGTCTGGCCAAGGTCTTTGTCTTCTGGCCAAGTGTCTGCTGTTGGAGTTCCTTGCTTTTCTTGAACCAGGCACTCCAAATGCATCATATGTGAATCCTAGCTTTTATTTATTTTATTTTTTTGTGAGGAAGACCAGCGCTGAGCTAACATCCGTCACCAATGCTCCTCTTTTTGCTGAGCAAGACTGGCCCTGGGCTAACATCCGTGCCCATCTTCCTCTACTTTATATGGGACGCCGCCACGGCATGGCTGACAAGCAGTGGGTCGGCAGGCGCCCGGGATCCGAACCCGCAAACCCCGGGCTGCCAAGCGCAAACTAAACAGCTGCATCACTGGGCCGGCCCCCTAGCTTTTATTTTTTTTTAATTGGATCATCAACTTAAAAGAAACTTGGAAAGTAATCTCAATACAGAGTCCTTCTGAGGTTTACTAGTATGCCCCATCTTTTATAGTGATTTTTTTCCCTCAAAGATCAAACCTGACAGTAATTTCTCTATATATGCACCTTTATCAAGTCTATATAGAGTATTTAGCTGCGTTTTGATAGAAATAAGAGCTGTATTTTTTATTCTTATATTTTGTCTGTTTGTTTACATTGAATTAAATTACTTAGTTCCAATAGAAGAAAAACTGCCACAAACAAAGTTGGGGACAATGTTTGGGCATCAGTTATGAGATGTACAAAGGTCACGGGAAGCTTGGATCTATCCAGTGGTCAGTCAGGTAGAGGTCATTTAATGTGGCTTCCAATGTAGTTCGCCGGAGGCAGTGTGCTGTCTTTTCTCTGAAATCTTCAGTAAAATCCTCATTGTTCACTCCTAGCTCTTTGTGACTGGATTCTTTGGGGGGCAACCTGAGGTGGGGTTGAACTTCACATCTGGGTCCCTTCGATGGAAAGCAGAGATGGTCGCCTGGATGTGGGAGTCAGGGAGAAAAGAGCAATCTCTGAGTAAGTTTGAGGAAATGATGGGAATCTTGGGGAGATGTAGGAAATAGGTAGTGAGGGACCTGTGGCCTTCACTACAAGAGGGGTTTTGAGGTAATCCTATTTAGATTTCAAGGGTCTAAGAAATCCCAGGTGACATGATAAAGAAATAAATGCATTCAAGGAGTTTAAATGTTAATTCAAAAGGAAATCCTCCTGTATCTTTTCTTAGATGTTTGTATGTTATGAGAGCACCAGAGAGAGGTGATTTTACAAGTGGCATTTTCTGTGGGCCGTGAATTCTCTCCACAGGCCGATCTGCCTTCTTTGCACTCTCTGTGTGCCTGGGGCTCAGACTGGCTGAGGGGATTGGAGTGGGAGGAAGGAAGTGGGAGGCTTTGCCTACACAGATCTGAGGGGTCTCACCATTCTGCCTTGGTATGTGAAACAATGCCTCTCTCCGTAAAGCTCATCCCTTGTCATGTTTATGGAGCACATCACAGTTTATAACTGAACTAAAATTCCAGTCTTGTGTACTCCACACCAAGTCTTAGTCACTCTTGAGGTAGGCCTACTGCTCGCTCTTGGGGTATTAAATGCCTGGTAAAAATGCAGATTTGTTGAAAGTGGTAATGGAGGAAACCTCCATCCGCTCATAATACTTTAGAATAAATTGACTTTTCAGGTTAGTGAAATGGGAGCAGAATCTCCAGGGAAGGGAATATATGGCAGGTTTTGACTAGGGAGTATGTTTCCTGAAGATTTGGAGTACATGAAGGTACTTGAGAAAAGACTTCAGCTAACTTGGAGACCCTGGACGTTAAAAGGGCAACATGAAGCATTGGGTGCCTAATTCAAAGGATTCATTCTAATATGCCAAAAAAGAGAAGAACAAAGAGCCGAATAAAACCTTGGTCTTCTTCACAGTTTTGTCTGATGGCTCTGGCCCTGACCATTTGGCTCCACTGGCTGACCTTGACCCCTTCCTGTTCTCTGGAACAGCTGACAACTGGCCTTATGAAATTACTTTCTTATACACTTTGTGTGTATTGGCTTCCATTTTCCTTGAGCACAGGGATGCTTTGGTCCTCCCCTATGGACAGTGAAGGGCAAATAAGTATCTATATTGGATTTATCAGAGACTGGAATGGCCTTTGGTGCTGTGTCCTATGCCTTCTTTAATGTATGTTCCATGGATGAAATCACTGGGCAGATGTTGATTTAGCTGGTTTCATTATCCAAGCTCTGAATTCCCAGGAAGCCTGGACTGTTTTCTATTAACAATAATAATTATTATTATAATAGCTAACCCTTAGTTGAGTTCTTACTATGAACAGGCATTGAACTAGACACTTTCTGTGCATTATCTCATTGAATCTTCCCAACAAAACTGAGATGGAACCAGGATTTGAACTTGGTTTGTCTGACTTCAAAGCTGGTGCTCATTATGACTATATAGAAATATTGCCTCCTGAGCAACCAGAGAAGGCTATACTTTTCCTCTCAGTTCTAGAGAGGCCACAGGGAGTGTCTTGTTACCCTTTTCTGCAGACTTGCCTGAGCTGAACTCTGTTGTCAGCTAAGAAGCTATCCACTGGTCTTTGTCCAGTATGTGAGGAATGTAGGGATTGCTGTTCCATCAAAGGATCACAGTGTCCAGGTCAGAGCAACAGAGAGAAACTTGCAAACATCCTGGGACTAATGACACTATAAAACCCAGGCCTCTGTGGGCCAAGGCCACAGCAGCCATAGGAGCAGTGCAAACAGGAATGACCATCTGAGAAAATCCACCCAGATATATGAAAAAACCAGAGCAACACTGAGGGAGAAAGAATTTTTGGAGGAGTATGTTGGAGGAGTGCTTCCTGGAGCACTTGGAAACTGTAGCAGTTTCTCAATTTCATGTGCTCAAGAAATATTACACTTCTCTTTCCTTTAAAACAACTTAAGTCCCAGTTTCACTGGTAGGCTAGAAATTCAACTTTGCTTAGTCCTGAGGACCATCTCTTGGGGATGGCCCCAGCTAATCGGCCATCAGTGTGCCTTGGTTGCTGAGATTCCCATGAACCCAGTTCTCATGGTGTGATTCTTGCCCTGCTGCTTTTGTGCCACAACTGGAACAAGAACATCATTGTCAAAGCAGAGAACTACACAGCCATTCCTTGCTGAAGCCTCGCTATTTTTCCAGAACACTACTGGTCAGCCCCCTCAGGTCTCTGCTGCTCATTGGAAGAATGCAGCCCTCTCTTTTCTCCCTCAGCTTTTGGGAATCTCCTTACTCTTGAGAGAATTTATTTCTCTTCTTGCCTCTATCGGAGGAACTCCCTCTAGCTTCCAACCCTATTCTCTTATCCCTTCAGGACTCCTGGCATACTCTCCTGAGTAGGTTTAGGCTAAGAATTGCAAACTCAAATGCCTACAGAAGCCGGATAGGAATGGAAGAAAGTAAAGCAGCTTGACAGGGGCTTGGCACATGGTCTGTCTAGAGGGGGCGCTGCTACTTAGTTAGGGCTTGCTGTTGTCACTCATGTTGCCCTGTGTTGCTGGAGCTTCTGATTTTTCAAGAAAAGCTCGAAATCCAGCCTTTTATGAGCAGTGTCCCTCATGTTAAATGTTGGCTGAAGCATTTATTAAATTACTCTCTGTAGCCAAAGTAAATGTCTATGGGCCATCAGGTTGCCATCCCCAATACCGGTTTTTGAGAACAAAAGCCAGGGAAGAAAGTGTTTTAAAGTTACAAACCTCCCCTCTGGGAGAGAAGCACAGAGCTTGGTACCTGATTGGATATACATAAAAGAAAAGAGGAAAAAACAGGAAGGAACAACACATGAATGAATTTCCCAAACAACTGTCCTACTATAAAGTACTCTGCTTTGACTCATAATGTCAGCTTTCCTGAAAGGAAGCTTCTTTAGGTTTTAGGCTTTGCTTTTCTCAAACCAATTGCTTGGGGATTAATAAATTAACTTACTTTCAGTTCAACCTAAACTGTACATATAAGTCTTGGGCTGGAGTGGTCTTGCACTATGAACGTAGAAAGAGTTTATACCTGTTGGATGCTAAAGTCAACATAATGTTTTGCATTGTTGGAGTCAAGGTTTAGTGGAGTTAATTTGGTTCATTCCTGGCTTTTGATGCAAATTTTGCTCATTCTATTTTTTAGAAAGCATTCCCAACTCTGGAGAGATGTTTCACAGGGATGTGCCAATGATTCGAAAGATGAGAAGTGTGGAAAAGTATATACTGTCAATTCCCACTTCTACTACTATTAATGAATGAATTTATATTTATGGAGCCCTCTATTAATCTAGATTAACCTGGCAGAAAGTGACAAATACATAATTCAAACTGGCTTAAACAGAGAAGGGATTTCTATGGAACAGTGAAAAATTGTCTCTCTCCAGTGGTATGCTTCAGAAGTGATGTGGTCCAAGGGCTCAACTGATATCATGAGGTCTTGGTTTCTCTCCATTTCTCAGCTCTGCCTCTTGCCATGTTGGCTTCATTCCCAGGCTCCTTGTGATGGCCCCGGAAGCTCCAGACTCAAATTCTCCTCACTGCTAGCAGACCCAGGGGAAAACAATGCCTCTCTCTCCCCTTAGTCCCAGGAAAAGCCTCTCTGGTTCTGATTTGGTTACAAGCCCATCCTTGAACCAATTGCTTGACTTAGAGAATGCAGCTTTTTGATTAGCTAAGCCTGAGTTAACATCAATCCCACCCCCAGCCCCCCAACAATGCCTGTTGGAGTCTGGAGTGGAATCAACTCTTCCCAAAGAACATGGACTGAGAGTAAGATGCTGAATAATGTTAAATTCATGTAGTGGAGATATGGTTTGGGGAAGTTAAATATGAGGGGCAAAGTTGAATATCATATGTGGAGAACTCTGGTTATATCTGGGAGAATATGGAGATGGGAGCAATAACTCATCAGATGCCTGTGTCTCATTTAATAAACAATAAAACTAAAAGCTCTGTGAAGGTAAGAATCATGCCTTAGCCTGCTTGGTTTTTCCTCATAGGCCCTGGCTTCACAAAAGTAAGCATATAAGAACTATTTAATAGTTTGAATCATTGAGGAATCGATGACACAAAAGGAAATAATAGCTACCACTTATAGAATATTATGTCGTAGGCCCTATCAGACTTGATTTAAAATCCCAACTATCCCAACTAAATGACTCAGTTATCTCAAGCATCATCTGTAAAATTGGAGTATTAGCAGTACTTATGCTGGATTGTTATAAGGCATAAATATGACATAGAAGGCCCTTGACATGGTCAGCACTCAACACATACTGGCTATTATTATTTTTGTATTATCTTTTTTTTATGATTGACACTTTTTAAATGATCATGTTCCATTCTTCCAGCAAACCTATAAGGAAAATACTATTTTGATCTCCATTTACCTGTGAGAAAACAGGCTCAGAAAGCTTAAGCTGCTCAATCAGGGTCATATGTAAGTAAGGGGTGGAGCTGGAATTTGAACCCAGTTTTGCCTGACTCCAAATTCTATGTCTTTAAGTACTATTCTATTTTGCCTTCCTATCCTTTAATATACCAACTGAGAAGACTTAAGTTACTCAATCCCTGAATTCCTATTTCTTTGTGGGAGGGTGAGGCAAACCACTGGTAATGCATAAAGAAACCAAAGAACCTCTTGCCTTATTAAATTAATTTTTTTCCACAAAGGGCAGTTCTGCAGAGTCCCAGCAAAGAGGCTTCCCTAACAAATGCAAGTTGAGTGTGCAACACAAGACCATTCTTCAGTTAGACCAGAGTCTGTGATAAATGCTCTGGCCTGAAACATCTGGATGGAGACCCACGCATGATTCATCTCAAAGCTGGGAATGTTGATGCAGGGATGACCTTGGCTGCCAAGTCCTTTTCTTCTCAGTCATGGGCCACCAGCGGGGGATTTCACTGAACAGTTAAGAAGTTCTCACTCGGTTCTGGGCACTGTTCTAAGCACTTTACAAATATTATCTCATTTAATCTTCTCAAGAACCCCTTTAGGTAAACCATCACCAGTGGTTTCATTCTGAATCCAAAAGAGTGCTTACTCTGTGCCAGACACTCTTCTAAGTGCTTCAGATACACTAGGTTACCTTGTTTAATCCTCACAAACAACCCCATGAGGTAAGACACTGTTGTTATCATCCCTATTTTACAGGGAAGGAGACTGAAGTATGGGAAGATGAAGAAATTTCCTCAAGGTCACCCACTAATAGTGGTTCTGGGATTTGAACCCAAGCAATCCGGCCTTAGAAAGCTCACTTATCTACCAGCTACCCTCGGCAGTCACCTCTCATTCCTCTATTGCTTAAAAGTAGTTAACTCTTTTTTTGTTCCGGAAGCTTTACGAAAATAGATAACAGTAGCTCTGCCTAATCTGAATGTTGTTGATTCTCAGCTTAAACTCATTCACTGAATTTGATAGAATATTTAGCTTAGATAAGTAGAAAAGTAGGAAGCTGTGAAGGGTGTTGGCCTTTTACTTAGACAGATATGAGCTGTTTATTGGCTGTATGACTTTGGACAAGTTACTTCACTTCTTTGAACCTCAGTTTATTCACCAGTAAAATGGGGTAATAATATGTCTACCTCATGGAGTGTAGTGAAGATTCAATGAGAAAACCATGCAAAAACCTCATATAGTGCCTGGAATGTGGAAAGAATCCAATAAGTGGTAGATATTTTTATCATAATAGACAAATATTTTGCCCCCACAGGGATTGCCTTAGTGTAGGTACCCTATTAAACATGCCCTATGAACACCATTTAAAAAAAATCTCCTTCATTTTCTAATTAATCAGTTGATGGTATTATCTGATGAATGTACTATCTTTCACTGAACTATAAACTCCACTAGATTAAACTCCGCTAGCCTGTGAACTCCATGCATGTGTTGTCCAGTCTTGATATGGCCTGATTAGGGACCTGGGTATGCAGAAGGAATATCTTGTGTCCAGTGACTTGAACAAGGTTTGGACATTTTAGAATATAAAGCATTTAAAGGACAGCTCTAGATATAAGGGCATTAGTTTAAAAACCCAATCGAAGATTAATTTTGTGCCATTTGGGACCAGTGTCATCTGATGGGCAGTTCTCTGTTCCAAGTTTGATTTAAGACTGACTCTACTCAGGTTTGGGTTTAAGTCAGTGTCCCCTGGAACACATCTTCTGTCTATTTGCATATGACCTTTCTCTTTGTCTGGGGACCTCCCCTGTAACACCGTACCTAAAAAAATCCTCCCCCAAAGTGGTCCATCCTCTGTTTCACTAAGAAATTGTGTTTGGAAGGAAAAACATTTAAATGTTGACGGTGCTTCTCTGAGGGAATAGAATGCTTAGCATAGAGCTTGGCATAGTTTTTATTAAAGAGAAAGAACAAAGAAAGAGAGAAGAAACCTGAAGAAAGAGCTAGACTTTTACATGAAACTGAAAAGATAATCCTCTCCCACTCTTGCCCTCATAAACATTAAACATTTTTTTTTATGGTGACATTTTTAGCTCATTCTGAAATGTATTGATTTGTTTCCTGTGAGTCATTGTCTGTTTCTTCTATGTTAAAAAAACATTAAATATCAATGTGATGATATAAATATATATGTGTGGGTGGATGGGAGGGTGAGGGGAATTTTCTCTTAAATTCTAAGAAGGGAAATAGCTTTCTCATAGGTTCCCACATCATCAATCAACTCATCACATCCTCAGTCTACTTCATTTTCTCTGTCGCAACAAAACTGAATAATCACTTCTGGCTTTAAAGCTTGAGAAAAAAGGTTTCAGAAAGTTCCGGAGATGGCCCATTATTTGGGGGACAGTAGACTTTTGTGTAACTCCAGTTCAGGGTTGACGAGACGTCCAGCCGGTATTTCCACTTTGGGCAGTAGAGGGCAGACGTCTCCACTCCTGCCTACCAGAGATTACTCCTGCAAGATTACCCCGGCAACATTATGTTTATGCAAACAGCCTTTGACATAATAGCTTTGAAACAGCTGAAAATTGAATTGTGCCTTGAGGCCAAACATCTAGACCACCACCTTTGTTATATTCATCTGCCACAGTAAATTGGGTTCACCATTGGCTCTGGGAGCTGCTTTTTCCTAGATTCTGGCCCCACAATAACTTTGCGTAGGAGAAAGACAAATGTGACTTCCTCACAAAAAACGTTGGCAGGGTTTCATTTCACAAACTCTTATCTGAAGGGCTGGAGATTGCAGTGTGGATTTCTCCAGCCATCTGAAGAAAAGGAAATAAAAGGAAAACTGGAAACCTAAACCAAATCCGTCTGATTTTGGAATCTCTCTGTGTGTTTCCATAGCTTTTTAGCTTCTCCACTTAATCTAATTAGGACTTTGCCTCCTGAAATAAATACCTAATAAAGAATGAACCTATTAAAAGACTAAATTTACTACACACCCATGTGTGCAAACCCTCTGCATGTTTCCTTGAAGCAGTAATGCCAATGAAATTGAACATTGTTTGACTGGATAATGGTCTCCCGCTGTAAGACGGATTATAGAAAATAAACGTCGAGGGGGGGAAAGCCAGTTGCTTTATTGAATTCCATCGATGATAATGCCATCACCTGAAATAGCTGCCTGAAAAGAGTGTAAATGGGAGTGAAGCGGCAGCATCCAGAGCCAATTTGCAACTGGGGAACAGTTTATTTTCTTGGAAGTAATTTAATTCTGTTTTGGGTTCACTGCCCTGATTTGGGGGGTTGACACAAAGTAGAGTTTTAAAAGAAATCTGTGGGCATCACGGATGCTTTTCATAGGAGGGCATTTAGGCATTGATTAATTGAATGACTCATTTGTTTATCAATACGTCTTTAATGAGGGCCTACTACTGTGTGCTAGGCATTGTTTGGGTGCAGAGGACAGGATAATGAGCAAAGCAGGGGTCATTACTCTCATGAAACTTAGGATCTAGTGGAGGATGTAGAATCTATTCATTAGCAAATATTTATTACACATCTACTTTGGGTCAGGCCCATGATCACAAAATAAGTACAAAATTGCAACTCAGATGAGTAATGTGAAGGCAAGGTAGTGAGGTCGCTAGACCAGGAGGTTCGCCATTCCTTTGAAGAAAGTTTTAAGGCAAATCGTGTAATATCAAAAAGACTCCATCCAGGTCAGTATGGGGACTGTAGAGAGTTCATTAGCACGCTTGTGAGTTCGCTTCATGCTTCAAATCCAGTCACCAAAGGTTTCTGGGATTCAGTTTCCTTTTCTTGCTAGAAGTCTTATTAATTCCTGTCCAATTTGCCTTATAGGATGGATGTTTGAGTAAAATGAGAGAATATGCATAAAAGTGCTTTCTAGTTGATGAAAATAATAGGGATTATTATTACGGGCTGATGCTTTCTTAGGGCCTACCCACAAGGATCTTACAGAATTCTTGGGTAGGCAGGAGGAATATAGGCTGATCAACAGTGAGCAAGTCAAACAGTTTATGGATAAGTGATAAAGTGTATGGCACAGATGATACAGTATGTTGGATGAGGTCAGGGAGGCGGTAGGCTTTGAAGAACAGATGAGGTTTAGAAAAAGTAGAGTAGGAATCCCAGGCTAGTCTGCATTTTGGGCTTGTGGGATGCTGGTGTACATATTGGTGCACGGTGGGAACACACTGAGGAGGGGATGGTCCTAGTGGATGCAGCTTAAGTTCAGGGTGGTGCCACAGGGTCCTTCATGGACCAATCTGTAGGTTGACATCTGACATTATGTTGGCTGATACTTCAGTATCATTTTGCAAGGCCCTCCTTTGCTCCTTGGTGTGCATCCTTCTCTTGCTCAGTGTCCTCTCCCATGTCCCATCTGGCTGCCCCATACTCTCACCACTTCTCCTCCAAGCCTCCCCTGCTCCTCTGGGACCCTACTTCCCAAAGTTGTGGCTTGTTGTCGCTGATGGGAGATCATGGGAACATTCACATTTTATCCCATTTTCCTGGAAATACTTAAAACCAGGGCTTCTCAAACCTATGTAATATCTGGACACTTGTTAAAGGAAAAAAATTCTCCAACTCCAGAGAAAACTCCCATTTGGGAGACACTGATTTAGTAAACTTTTGATTGCAAACTGTTACTGCTAAAGAAAAGTTTTATAGTTGCTAAAACTTTTTTTTCTTTTGAAATTATCATTGAAATGAAAACACACAATTAAAAATGTTTTTGAAACTCTTAGGCCCTCGAGAAAATGGGCCTTTCACTGCCCGTTACATGAAGCACTGCAGGGTACTTTCTATCCCCCAGGGTCTCAGTTCCCCATTCACTTTCCCCATTTGTCCACTATTCTTCAGCCAAGTGGCATTTCTTTGATGACTAACGATGCTGAGGTCTGTCACTAGTCCCCATCCTATCTCCTTGTGAGGACCTAAGAAGGACCAGCTCTCTGAACTCCTGTTCAAATGCACTGTTGTGTTCAATGCCAGTTCCATAGGCCAGTTCTACACTTAGCTGAAAGAGAACTAGCCCTATCTAGAAGGTTCCGTGAAATTTCAGAGGGTCAGCTTCATCGTCTGCCTCAGTGTTGTTAACAAGTTCTCCAGCCTCATGGAGAGATCTGTCCAGGAGAGGCAGCATTTTGAGAAAATTTCTTAGATTTTGGGCATGGATTCTGTAAGCTCAAGAGAGCATCCTCATCTTTGAGTGATTTGGGTTGTGCCAAATCATCTTTGCTTGTGCCTTTGGTATGTCTACATCCTGGGCAGCAGGAAAGGAAGAAGAGATAGGAAAAAGGTAAAGGTAGAGTATGAGAAACAAAGAAGATTCAAGGAACAAAACGTGATGGAGAAAAGAAAGATGTTGCCACATGGTGCCATCAAAAAGGACATTGTACAGTGGGACTAAGATATTGAGTATCTATTATATACCAGCTGATTTACAAAGCACCCTGTTATGTAGTAGGGAGGAATCTCCATCCACAAAGTCGGCTGTGGTAAACCAACTTAAATCCAGCTATAAGCCCTGTGTCCTGATGTCTGGAGGGAAACCCAACTTCAGTCATTATGGGAGTTCCTTTAAACCCTCCCTGCTGCTCCCCCCCCCCCCCCCCGCCCAGGTATTTGCCAAGGTTCCAGGCTTTTTCTTAATGCCAGATAGAAGTGGTCTCATTGGTCCACATAGGTTAGCTCTCACGGCTTCCACAGGCCCTTTATTTGCTGGTTCTTGGTGTTTGGACTCTGATGAGCCTGGGAGCCCCTGTGTCTGGGTAGAGACCCCATTAGCCCCCCAAATAGCCATCTCTAGGAGCTTTATGTTGGTGCTGCCTGAACTTCACCTCCTCTTTCTGATTCTAGAAGCTTTCCTCTTCCCTCTTCACTCCCTTATTATGCTCGAAAGCACACCTCTTCCCTCCCCTTTGGGTCTACTGCCATAATCTCTTTAAAGTCCTGGGTCTTTTACAAAAGATAGAGAGAATTGCTGACCTAAGCAGCTTCTGCTTTCTACCGTGCAAAACTCTCTACGTCAAGGAGTTAGTAAGGGTCTGAATACATTTTTGGAAAATGGGAGGAGGGAAAAATAAAACAGAATATTAATTAATATCTGAAAAAATTTTCCTGCCTGATGATAATACTCAGGTCATGCAGGTAAAGACCTGCCTCAAGGACCTCTTTAGAATATGATGAGAGGGTTTGAATATTTGTCTAATTTTCCTGCAGCTCTTTAAAAAATATCTTTTGAATAGGTAGTACTTGCCTATGGTTCAGAATTCAAAAGATAGAAAAGAGATATATTGTGAAAAGTCACTCTCCTCCCTTGTTCCCCAACCACCCAGTTCTCCCCAGAGTCAGCCACTGTTACCTGTTTCTTGTGTTTCCTGCTAGAAATATTCTGTGCATGTATAATCATTTATGAATACAAGTGTGTTATTCTGCACCCTTTTTTGCTTAATGTATATTTTTGATTTTATTCACATAATTATACAAAGTTACCTCTTTAGTTTTAGTAACTTCATACTATATTCAACTTTATGTATTTACCATAATTCTTTTTACCAGTCCTTTGTTGATGGACATTCCTGATGTTTCAATCTTTTGCTAATATGAACAATTATACAACAACAATCCTGGTTATTGTACACAGGTTTAGGTAAGTTTCAGGATGAATCACTAGAACTTTAATTATTGAGTTCAAGAATATGTGCATTTAAAATTTTGATGAACGTTACCAAATTGCCTTTCTCAGAGGTTAAATCAATTCACATTCCCATTAATAAGGTGTTAAAAGCATTTGTTTTCCTACCTTCAATACCAGTTGCTATAATTTTTTTGATCTTTGTCAATCTGATGGGTGATACCTGAAAAACACCTGAAAGATGGTATCTCAGTATAGTTTTTTAATGTTCATTTCTCTTATTATGACAAAGTTGAGTAAATTTAATATGTTTATAAGTCATTTTAGCTAATTTTCTATGACGTGTATATGTCCTTGCCGCTTTTCCCTTTGGTAGTTGGGGTTTTTTTTCATTGCTTTCCAAGGACTGTTTGTATATTAATGAAAATATCCTTCATTCTGTGATATACATTGCAACCTGGTTTTCCTCCAGTTTGTTATTTATCTTTTGGCTCTTTTTTTCTGGTATTTTCTTTCATACAGAATTTTGTGGAGTGAAATTCATCTATACTTCATTTTGGCATCTGAATTTTGTGTTACGTCCGGTAATACTTTCTCCATTGTAAGACTTATAACATTTCCCCCAGTGTTTTCTTCTAGAATCTTTGTGGTTTCATATTTTGCACTTTAATCTTTGGTTCATCTGGAATGCCTTTTTGGTGTAGGGAGTGATTTAGGAATCAAACATAATTTATTTTCCCAGATGATTATTCAGTTTTCCCAATACCATTTTACTCATTTTTTTTGTTCTCTAAAAAATAAATAAGAATTCTTTGGAATGTATGCAGTTTCTGAATTCTGCTTCCAGAACCTGAGTGGGAATAGTTGGCAGGTAGCTTGAGTATCCCAGGTACACAAGTAATGAATGCCTGCCATTGAGAAGTCGGGAAATGAGTCCCAGAGGCAGGGATGGGGGAGGAGTCTACCTTCAATTCTTAACCCCTTTCAGGGACATTTACAGCTTTGAGAAGAAAGGGTTGACTTTAGAGTTAACACTCTTGGGGCAACAACCTTGACAGCAAGTGAAAACCTGGTTAGAATTGATAGTAAATAAGGTATAATGAGCCCATGTTAAGTATATATTTTGCTATCATGTAGGAAGGCCATTTGGTTTATAATGGTTTTTTTTCTACTATAAATTATTTCCCAGTATTTCTAAGGACTTTTTTTTTTTAACAAAAATATCTCAGAGGGTGATTTTTATCTCTAGAGGCACTAATTCTGAACTGCTTCCTTTTTGTTTTTCCCCATAGAGTGATTTACTGTACTGGCTGCATTTTTTCCATAGTCAACTCTGTTATACTGAAAATCTTCGTCCTATGTCACAGTCACAAATCATTTATCTTGTTTATTTTAGGGTAAAGATACTTTCCAATAAGATATAGCCATTCCGTTGCATATTCCCCCCCTTCTTGTCTCTCTCTGGGCCTACATCTCCGTGAGACTCATGGATCATCCAACAGTTTTTCACTGGCCAGTTCATTGAAGCAAAGCTTTATTTGGTATTTTTGGTTGGGTTGACCAGGCGTTTGGCATTGTGTGGAGAGATACAGTAAAAGTATCTCTCAATAGGTAGTACTCAAATTTTCAGTGAGAGCGCGTTGATCTTAAAGTCTTTAAATGGAAAGTATGTGTGACAAGGGAGCCATCTGAGATAAATATTTATTAGGCATTCTCACTTGGGAAAAGAGCATATACTCAAAGGTCAGTGATTCTAAAAATTAGTGAGTACAAAAAGTACCTGAGGAGCTTGTTAACCATGCAGATTCCTGGACCCCACCCCTAGAGCTCATGACTTCTAAAGTCTGGGATGATTCCTGGGAATTTTTATGTTAACAAACCCCTCAGGTGGTTCTGATGTAAATTGCCTCAAAGAATACTTGGAGGTTCTTAACCGAAATACATTTACTAGGCAGTGGTGGTTTTCAGCAAAGTATATGGGGGACCAGGTTTGACTTTGGACTTCTTCCTTTATGTTCTCTCCCTGCTCTTCTCTTAGTCTGCACTCTCATACCCCACCCCCACCTCAATTCCACCCTACCCTGAGTGCTCTACTCTAGGCCACTACTTGGCAGTTTGTCTTTGGTCACGGCCCTTCTCCTTATGAAAGTAGACTGTCTTATTTTCCATCACCCGAGAGTTCTGCTAAGAAGTGGAATGGCTAATTCTAGTGATCTGATAACTTCAGGTCAACAACATCCTTCTTGGAATCCTCAATATATGTTAATTCAGTTAACATTTATCAAATGCCTGCTCTTTGCAAGGTGTTGGGGACAAGAAGATGAAGCACACAGTGTCTCCCTTCAAGGAACTCGTGGTCCAGAGCAGGAGGTGGCAAATTTTTTTCTGTAAAAGACCAAATAGTAAATTTTTTAGACTTTGTGTGCCACATGGTCTTTGTTACAGCTACTAAACTCCACCATTGTAGTGTGAAAGCAGCCATAGACAATATGTAAACCAATAAAATTTTATTTACAAAAATAGGTGGTGGATCCCTGGTCTAGAGGGCATGGGCAAGCAGTCAGTTACATTGTGATAATGCTGGAATAAAGGCTAGGGCCCGGGATAGCAATTGTGCTTCAGCTCAAGAGCCAGCTCTGGTCAGTTGGTAGTGAGTACCTAGAGCACTCTGTTCATTCATTCACTTGCTCAACAAATATTTACTTATTTGGTGCCCCTATGTGCCAGATTTAGAGGAACAAACTACCATTATTTATTAGCTTTGTTTTCCTTGGGTAGGGAGTTGCAGCATTAGGGCTGTGTATTTGCCATTGATGAGCTATGTGTTAAGGATACGCAAATGAATAAGGAATATTCTCTATGTATAAACCCATATATTCAAGGAACTCACAGTTTTACACTAACCTAGTAAAGCAGGTACTATTATGTCTCTTTTACAGATGTTAAGGAATGTACTAAAGATCTCTCAGCTAGCTGAGCTATGGAACAGCATTTCAGCTCATGTTTCCTGCTCATAAATCTCAGACCTTTCTACTACACCCAAGCTGCTTTTAGTAATAATGATTTATAGTACAGAGTTCATGGTTTGAACTGTAATGTAAACCAGAGGTCAATGACCTTTAAAAAGTGGCTTGCCAAAATTCCAGTCTCTTTCCTTCTATGCCTAGTCAAGGTCAGCATTGGAGCAGATCACGACAACCTTGTTCCCAGGGGATGTGAGAAACAGGGTTGTTGAGCTTTTGCCATTTGTGTGTATATGTGTGTTTGTGGGTGGGTGTGTAATCCTACAGAACCAGGACCCACATAGTCTAGTCTCAGAGCTGTGTTGGAATCAAAGAACTTAGTTAAAAAAGCCAAAAATGTCAATATAAAACAACTCCTCAAGTTCTTTATTTAAATTGCTCAAACAGTAAGAAGGGAGACAGTTGCCACAAAAGCTCTTTTAACAATATCCCTCTTATCTAATCATCGAATTCCCTCATACCTTGCGGCTTCTCCTTTTCTACAGTTTTATAAAATTCCCAGGAAAGCTCCACCTCCAGTGCCAGCCTTTGTGCCCTTTTTCGATCTACCTTTCCCTGCTTCTATCACAAAATCTAAAGAACTGTCTGATGACAGCAGAACCTGTCTCCAAGAGCTTGGGAGTGGAAGAAACCAAGTGAGCAAAGCCAGAAAGTTTTTTGGGAGCAAGGGGGATAGAAAAGCCTAGATGTCTCAGACATGTACTTATACCTATGTCTATTCTTGTGTCTATCTCTATGCCTTTCTATCATCCATATCTCTACTGATCTCCATCCCTACCTCTGTCTCTACTAAGGATGACATAGCTGAAAATCAAAGAAAAACACAGCTGGAGCCCTGATGGTATCACACCCAATCCTGCATCACTTCTGAATTTCTACCTGTGCAAGCCAGTAAAATTCCCTATTGTTTAAGCCAGTTTGAGTGAGATGTGTGTTACTTGCAGCTGAAAAGATGCTAACTATTCCAAAGTATAACCAAATGTCAGTTCTGGCCTTTTACCTCTCTTCCCTACCATTTTTTCTCAATCTTTCTCCCTATTTGTGACTCTCCTGTGGTTGCCCCCTTCCTTCTCTCTCTGCGGTATCTTCATTTCTGGACTTGCCCTCTTCCTAATTTTAAAAGCTGCCTTCATCTGAGAAAACATGTGATATGCAGATTCAATGAACATTTTCATGACTGACATGAAATGTCTTTCCTCACGTGTTTCAATATGACAGGAAGCCTGCTTGAGCACCCTATATAAGGTTGTCTTCCCCAAGCCATTCTATTCCATTACTTTGTTTTCTTTTCTTCATAGCACCATCATTAACCAATTACAGCGCTAACTAGTTTGTTTACATGATTATTGTCCATCTCGCTGCCCATCCCCTCCTACCCACTAGATAGAGTTCAAAGAAAACTGTCTTTGGTTACCCTATTCCCTGAGATATAGTATGTGTTCAATAAATATTTGTTGGGAAAATAAATGAATGAATGATACAAGCTGTAATATGTTAAACCTCTTGGGGTCTTATAAATGTCTTGCAGTTTTGTAGGTAATAATGCCTTGATTCAAAGGAATTCCTAATAGTGAAATATTAGGTGCCGGAGTCAGGCCTGTGGGGAAGATATTTTTGGTCGTGGGAACTTCTTGGTATGCTTTTAATCAAATAGGCAGATAGGTGAAGGATATTGTTAGTGGTATACAGTACCATGGACATTAATATTAGCATCTGTTGTACCTTGACAAATCTCAGGAGTTTTAGGACCACCCTGTAATTGTGTGCAGCTATTTCGTGTATGCACTATCCCTTGGAGGAAGGTCCATGGCTTTCATCAGATACTTACTGGGATCCACGACCTTCCAAATTTTAAGAACTCCAGCTTTCCAGAGCTGTTACAGTTGTATCCAGCATCTTTTATTTACATTCCGCAGGAGCCAAACCTTCCTGGGTTTTCCGAGGAGTTACAACAATCATCGCTGGAGTGGTAGGAGGAAGAGTTCTTTCTTCTTTTTCTGTTTTTGCAAGTTATCATGTACTCATGGTACTTGCATATCAGTTTTCTCAAAATGGAAATCTTTAAAAAATTTTGTAATAATGATATATATTTGTTTACTCAATAAGACCCTGTAGTGTTGCAAGTCTGAAGTGGAATTCTCCTAATCCCACACTTCAGAAATTACTCCTAATACTTTGGTGTATATACCTTCCAATACTGACAGCAAATATTAATAAACTTGTATTACTCATAATTTTTATAATGGAAAATAATTGAAATGGGTAAGGGAGAAAATGTCTGTTGAATGACCGAATGAAAGAATGCTTATTTTCGAGGTTACTTCTGTTTTCCGATTCCAAGTGCAGTCAGGCAGGGTCATGGCAATTGCAACAACAGGTAACATTTATTAAGTGCATACTGGCATTGTGCTAAGTGTTTTACATACCTAATTTTAAGCCTCGCAAGAACCATGTGATTCTTTTAGAATTTTTTTTTTCAAAGGATCAGGAAACCAAGGTGCAGGGAAATGAATGAACTTGCTTGATAAATGCCAGATCCAAGACTTGCTGGCAGCAAAGCCTACCCTCTTAGTTTCTCACCCCAGCTCTGGCAGGGTACCAAGAAAATTCAGGAGTAGTGTTTGAGGAGAAAAAGGAAGTATTTTCCCTCCCTAGGCTCTTTCCTGGTGTAAGGTCATGGAGTGTAGTCCTCTTGACCTCTGCCTTGTCCCCCTTCCCTGTCACTTGAGGAAGGAAAGAATTGGATTTAATGTAAATTATATTAATCCACCTTCCTTAAAATGGTGGTCCAGAAAAACTCAGAAGGGGGTACAAAAATTGAACTGTGCATCTCTGAAATTCTCATATCAAATTACTTTAAAAATAACTATGTTAATACCTCCCATGACACAGGAACTTTCTAAGCAGAAGTGGGACCTGCAGCTAGTTCAGGGAGAAGGAAGTTAATGATGTGTTGTGGTAGCCAGTGGAAGCTGGGACTTCTCTGGTTATTAATGATAGTAATATGATGATAAATGAAGTATATTTGTTGGATTTCAGCAAAGTCTTAATTACAAGATGAACACAAAGGAAGACAGCCCCTTTCTAACAAAGTCATTGGTGTATGACTGGTGATAACCGGTTACTTGCCCACTGACTACATTTCTGGTCTGAGTAAATGGAAAAAACTTCCCTGCTTCGGCTCTGAGAAGGCTGATGAGCAGGCCAATTCCAGGTTAAGAAAATAAGAGGTACTGTTTCAAAGTAGAAATACAAGTACTGTTTCAAAATGCCACTCTTATGCAGCTAAAGTCCTGGGGGTTTAAGTATCATGAATCTGAGAATTTCATAACATGTAGGACCCTTGAAATGTGTCTCGTCCAGGTCCTTCATTTTCAGATATGTAATCTGAGGCCAAAAGGAGACATTACTTGCCCAAGCTCATATAGTGGAGGGGTCAAGACTCCAAATTTCCAGACCTCCACTGGCTATGTACCTTTTCATCTGTTCAATGCTGCCTCCCTAGGATTTGGACTATAAATTGCCTTGGACCAGGGGTTCAATGAAAACCTATGCATTGTTTAGAGCACACACTTCCAGGATGTTTGATTCTCCCCTTTCATTGCCCTTGAACTATTTTATTACTCTGTAAATTATAGATAACAGATAGCAAAGCAAAATAATTCTTGCTTCTTGATATGTAAATGAATTCTGTCCAGTGGAGGGACATTGCTTCCTCCCCATGCAAAAGTCAATTTTGTGTCCATTTCCACATTAATATTCTTTTAAGTAGTATAAATTTGTGCTTTTTCGACTTCTCCTTTGAACTGGTTGTATGATCTGCCTGGTTCCCTCCTTTAAGTAGTGAGTTAAATAATAGATAGAATCTTTAACATGTGTTTTTTATACAAGTCAAAATTTTACTTGTTTTGGTATCTGTTAATACCATCTTCACGTTTTTGGACATATTCAAGAACCATCTTTTACTTAATATTTTTCTTGTAATTGATTCACTTTAAAATACTTAATCTATTCCTGAAGGACATTTGGTATCCTTGCTATAAATGGAAACCATTTGCCACAAATAGAAGTTAAGTATAAAAATACTTATGAAAATAAAACAATGTTATTGAGTTCTAATTAGAAACTGTGGTTTGTGGAAGGCTCTGAACCCAAGGCCTGCTTTATCTCTGTTATCAAGGGGTATTAGCGGGAAGTAAGGATACACTAGCATCAAAGTGTGTCTTTCTTCTTGTGCTGCCTAGTCAGAAAGATTGAAAGAAAATGGCAAATGAAACAAACTTTCTTACAGTGAAAGTCAGTGTCACTTTGTGCCGTGTTCATGGACCATCTCAAATCATCTCCCATATCACCTAAATGCGTCTTGAGTGCACAGAGAGGAGTATGTGTCCACATTTTAGGAAATGCTGCTTTAGATAATTAGCTTTTTGCTAATCTTGCAGATGAAGACAAACAATGCTTGTGTCATCCAACATAGCACATGGTAAAAATGTTGTTTGTAGTTAAGAACTAGAATGCATTTTATAGTAGCATCCTTTCATCTAAAACCTTAACTAGCAAGAATGTATCCATAAAATTGAAAATGGAAAATGTCTCTGAGTTGCTGTGACAAAGGTCCATTATTTTATTCTGCAAGACTAGCTATTTTCATGCCTTTACACAGACACAGTATATCTAAAATAAAGACAGATTAAAAACAGGTTCCAGTGACAACTAAAGTGAAAAGGAGGAGTCCTGTAAAAGTAGAGTGGTCTGGACCATTCTGTGTAGGAGCAGACAGCACTACATGCATCAATTAATCACTTAGACCCTGTCCATGTTATAGCAGTAGCTGCCTAGAATGACTCCCAGATCTTTAGCTCCAATACAGAGCTCTTTCCTCAGCTCCTGCTCTATCTAATCCATAACCTGGGAGACATCCTCACTGTGGGTACCCCATAGGTGTCTAAGACCCAAGAGGTCTAGAAACCAACTCTTTATCTTCTATCCCAGTCATGTTCTTCCTCTTGAGTTCCTTAGCTAAGTGAATGGCATGTCTATCCCTCAGATGCCTGAGCCAGGAGACTGAGGTCATTTTCTGACTCCCAGCCCCCTTCCATCATATTCAATTGATTATCAGGTCCTTTGGGATCTATTGCTTTAAAAATTTCAAATTGATCAACTTCTTTCTATTCCTATTGCCATTATTTATGTTAAGTCATCTTCTCTCGTATAGACATCTTCAACATCTTCCTAATTGGTCTCTATTTTTAGGTTCTCTTTCCACCTTAAATCTATTCTACATATTCTTGTGAAAAAGTTTTATAAAGTAAAAAATCTGCCTAAAAGTTTAATATCACTCTATATTGCACCCAGAATGAAGTCTGGACCACTTATGGAAGTCTATATAGTCCTTCATGGTCTGGTCCTGCTTCCTTCACTAGTCTTTATTTATTGACAGTCCCTCTCCCAAGTACCTATACATAACCCCATCTGCCAGCATCTGCACCCATAGACTCTGTCTTGGGCCTGTTGTAATAAATGAATTACCCATGCTTCTATCTAAAGCTAAATTCCTTCACTTGTGCCCTAGACCCTGGCCTCTTGCCTACTCAGAGAGATTATTTCAGCAATTCTTCCCTCTCTTTCCTACAGCCTCAATCTCTTCCTCTTTACCGGGGCATTCCCATCAGCGTTTAAATAAATATGCTGCTATTTTTCACATCTTAAAAAAATCTTCTCTTGATTCTACCTTTCATGCTAATTGTGACCCTGTTTCTTTGCTCACCTGTGCTGTCTTCATTTTCTCCCCTTCCTTTCTCGCTTAAATCCACCCCAATCAAACTTTTGCCCCCATATCCTTCTATCAAAATTTTTTCTGTTAAGGTTACCGGATGACCTCCATATTGCTTAAATCAGTGGTCATTTTTCAGAAGTCATGTTACGTGACCTATCAGCAGCTTTATGATCTAGCTGAACACTTCCTTTTTTTTTTGGTGAGGAAGATTAACCCTGAGCTAACGTCTGTTGCCAATCCTCCTCTTTTTGCTGAGGAAGATTGGCCCTGGGCTAACATCTGTGCCTGTCTTCCTCCACTTTATATGTGGGATGCCTGCCACAGCATGGCTTGAGAAGTGATGTGCAGGTCTGCACCTGGGATCCAAACCTGCGAAACCCAGGCTGCTGAAGCAGAGTGCATGAACCTAACCACTACGCCACCGGGCCAGCCCCGACTTCCTCCTTCTTGATATACTTTCTTCCCTTGGCTTCCAGAACACCACACACTTGGTTCTCCTCCCACCTCACTGGTTGCTGCTTTCAAATCTCCTTTCCTGTTTCTCCTCTTCCTGACCCCTGAATGTTGGAGTTCCCCAGGGCTCTGTCCTTAGGCTTCCTCTTTTTTCTATCTACATTCGCTCCCTTGGAGAGTTTGGCTAGTTGCCTGGATTTGAATGCCATCTATATGCTGATGACTTTCAAATCTATATCTTCAGCCAGACTGCTCTCCTGAACCTCAGACTCAAACATTCTACAGCCCACTCAGCTTCTTCATTTGGATATCTGATAGACATCTCAAACTCAACTTGTCCAGAAGTGAATTCCTGATCTTCCTTTCCACTCCCACCCCAAACCAGCTTCATCCATAGCCTTTCTCTTCTTAGTTGATAGCATCTCCATCTTTCCATGTGCTCAAGCCCAAAGCTTGGAGACATGCTTGAATACTTTATCTCTCACCTCCCACAACCAATCTGTCAGGAAATACTGTGGACTTGGCTTTCAAAATATATCCGGAATTCAACCACTTCTCACCACCTCTACTGCTACTAGTCTAGCCACAATCATCTCTAGCTTGGATTACTGCAAAATAACCTCCTGACAGGTCTCCCTGTCCACTCCCTTTGGTGTCTTTGCAGCATGCTGTTCCCTCTGCCTGGAATGCCTATTCCTCAGATATCTGCCTGGCAATGTCCTTTATCTCCTTTAGGTCTCTGCTCAGTTGTCACCTTCTCAATGAGGCCCACTCTGACCACACTGGTTAAAACTATAAATCTTTCCCCTCCTTTACCCCGCAGGTGGCACTTCTTATCCCCTTTACTCTATTTTCTTTTCCTTAGCACTTAGCCCCTTCCTACATATCATACATTAACTCTTTTATTATATTTATTTTTTATTCTTAGTCTTACCCCATCAGGGGGAATTACCCATAATGGGGCACTGTGCAGGATATGTACACCCTCCCTGTGCTCACCAGGACTTGTGGAGGGAATGCCACGCTCAAGTGGAAAATGGATAGTGGGCTTGGGCTTGGGTTCCTCTTACCTTCCAGACCACAGTCCCAGGATTATGGGGGTGCCAGATCCCTGAAATTGGGTCAGGATGGTAAGGCAAGGAATCCATATTCTGAGCACTATTTGTCTCCTGCTTCACTGGGTGGCCTTGGACAAATTCCTTGACTTCTCAGACCTTATGTTTTCAGCTTAAGATCTCCCTTCTGTAGGTAAGTCTCTCTAAACTTTGCAAGCCTAATCTTTCCTTCAGTTTTTATGTTGATAAACAAGTTAAAGAACTATAACATATCAAGAAGTATAGCAGATGCAAGTGTAGTCTCTGGTATCAGGCTGCTTGGGTTCTAATTCTGGCACTACCACTTATAAATTGTATGACATTGAACTTTACCCTTTCTGTCTCAGTTTTCCCCTCTGTAAAATAAGCACAGTAATGATACCTATTGCCAGAGATAGATCATCCTATTTTGGTGTGTAGGAGTTGAGAATGGAAGAATATGGGTGGAGACATTGAGGGAAGACCCCAAGAAAGCTTCCTTTCCTGACTGTGTAGGTCTGTGTCTGTGGGAAAGTAAAGAGACCAATTGCCATCCACTGACTAAATGAATTAGTTGGGATTGACTAATTGGTGGGCCCTGCTCCATAAATCCTAGATGAATAAATAAATGAATGAATGTATCTGGAAAATAATACCATACCTGCATCCTAGGACCCTGTGAACTTGAATTAGGTATCCAGGTAGGAGAGCAATTTGAATTTCTATAGCCCTTTCTCTCTAAGTATATCAAAGTACATACAGTCAGTTCTGGTTTATATGTGTGTGGTTAGCTATCGTAGATTTTTAATGTCCTGCTGTCTTTGCAATGCATGTCAATTTGGTTTTGGGCTACCACTCTTTGTTGTCAGGTTGGGGGTAGGGATGAAGGCACAGCAAGGCAATGCAAACTCATTTTAGTAGCAGTTTAGAAACGATGGTGAAGATAAAACAGGGTTTGAAAATGTATACTGAGAGTGCCAAAGCAGAATGAAAATGAGTTTTGTATTATCTGTTCTTTTACGTTGTTTACATACTACTTCCCTTCCCACAGTGTGAATAATTACTGTAGGGAAGTGGAAAGAACATGGGATTTAGACTTGGATATATCTAGGTTTGAGCCTAAGTTCCTCTACTTTATAGTTATGTGCCCTTAGCAAGTACATTAACTTCCCTGCGCCTCAGTTTCCTTATCTTTACGTATAGATATTATGGACTGAAATTTATAGGTTGAATCTCTAACCCTTAATATGACTGTATTATATATTTGCTCAGGCTTCCATAACAGAATAAAACAAACTTGGTGGCTTAAACAATTTTGCCTTTGTTTGGGAGGTAGGGCCTTTGAAGATAGGGCCTTTAAGGGGGTAATTATGGTTAAATGAGGTCATAAGAGTGGGGAACTTATTCAATAGGACTGGTGTCCTTATAAGAAGAGGAAGAGACACCAGGGTGTGCATGCACAGAGGAAAGGCCATGTGAGGAATTTTACATGCACTTGTAAAATTGTCATGTAAAATTGCAGAAGGCAACTGTCTGCAAGCCAAGGAGAGAGTCCTCACCAGAAACCAACCGTGCTGGCACCTTGATCTTGAACTTCAAGCCTCCAGAACTGTAAGAAAGTAAATTTCTGTTGTTTAAGCCACCAAATTTGTTTTATTCTGTTATGGCAGCCTGAGCAAACTAATGCAATAGGGAATAATGCTGCTGCTGCTGATTGTGATAAGAATGATAATAACACCATCACCATAATAATATCGTCACCAAGAAGCATAGTGTAAGGGTTTAAGAGTGAAGCTTTTGAAGTCAGACTTAGCTGGGCTCATCATAGCTCTACCACTTACTGGCTCTGTAATTAGGTTTTTAGCCTATCTGAGCTCCAGTTTCCTTATTTGTAATATAAGCACCATAATAATAACACCAGTCTCAGAATGACGTCATGATACATCGTTAAATGAGTTATTGTGTGTTGAAGATTTAACACACTGCTTCTGTATGCCACGGAGCAGCATATATGTTTTTTATTTTTTTTTGTGGGGAAGACCAGCCCTGAGCTAACATCCGTCGCCAATCCTCCCCTTTTTGCTGAGGAAGACTGGCCCTGGGCTAACATCTTGCCCATCTTCCTCCACTTTATATGGGACGCCGCCACGGCATGGCTGACAGGCAGTGCGTCCGCGGGCGCCCGGGATCCGAACCCGCGAACCCCGGGCTGCCAAGCGGGGACTAAACCGCTGCGCCACCGGGCGGCCCCAGCATATATGTTTTATATGTACTAATATTTAAAAATCACACCTGCACTACTTTATTGAGTTTTTGTGAGACATTGCATGTGAAGTTGCTGTGTAAAATTAAGTAGTTTTATTGTTATCAAGACATGACAATTTTGGACATATTGTAAGCATTATTTATTTAACAGATACTTAATGTGTTTATATTAAATGTAAACTTTCATTCTATGGCATTTATCTTCAAGCTTCTCAGATGAGCCCAGGTGTTTTTGAATAGTTAGGTGGCTGTGTTGTTGGTGAGAGCTACAGCAATCTCAGAAATATATCCTTTGATTGGCTTCCAGCAGGCAAAAAGTTTAAACTGCGTTCTATTGCTTTCCATTACCCAGGGCTGGAAAGGCTGGTCATTAATGAAGCAAACTCATTATTTCTACGTAGAGAATTCACCAAGAATAAAAATTAATGACAGAAGGGAGTTCAGATCCACAAGCCCTTTATAGCATCATGTGTTTAAGCTTCAGATTGCTTGATGCTTTTCAGTTGTGCTTGGGTTTATCTAAAATATTAAAAAATATATAGGTCTTGATCTTTTTTTGGTTAAGTTATTCATAGGAATTTTACATTTTTTATTTCCATGTAAATGGGTTCTTTCTTCAATATGAAATTTTCCAATGGACATTTGCTGGCATATAGGGAGGTTATTCATTTTTGTTTATTTATTTTGTATATTACCCCATATTGGACTCCCTTATTAGTTTAAATAGTTTTTCAGTTGATTCTCTTGGATTTTCTAGGAAGTTAATTATGATTGCAGATAATAATGATTTTGTCTTTTCCTTTCCAACATTTACTCAACATTTCTTTTTCTTGTCCTCCTGCATTGGCTAAGACCTCCAGAGCAAATCTCAATGATAGCAGTGATAGTGGCATTTTTGCTTCTTCCTAATTTTAATAGAGATATCCTTAGTGTTTCATCATTATGTATGCTTGCTGTTAGTGTCTGATACATACTTTAAAAATAATAAGAAAGTTTCCTTTGATTCCTAGCTTAGTAAGAGATCATAGTTTGATTTGTTTGTTCTCTTTAGTAGAAGTCACTGTTCTCATTTATTCAGATTGGGGTCATCTTCCCATTCCCCCCTGGGGCCATAAACCTAGGCCTAGGGGGGAGTAGTTGGGAAGTTTGGATGAATCCTAAGCAACCACAATGCCTCACTGTATAGATTCTTCTGGGTTAGGCCAACTACAGGAACTTGAACTGAACTGATTAAATGAATCATTGGAAAAAGGAATGCTGATTTTTTGAACTCTCAAACCAAACCCAAATATTATTATTTAATTGAGTGATGAATCAAATAAAAGGCCTTTTTTCTCCTTTTAAAGCTCCCTAGGAAATTAGTTCAAAGCAGCAACAAAGCTATATATTTTTGAATACTGTTGAAAAGGAACAAAGGGAGAACTTCAAATGTCTCTAAATTCAATCTGCTTGGGACAAATGCTTCATCCATACAAAGTCCCTGGTAACAGGAGGCATAATGGCTGGGGTTGGGGTGGAGGTGGCTAGACTCCAGAAGTGGCAGTAGAACTCCAGCTCCTACTTCTGATGTTGCAGTATCCCCGTGACCCCTCACCTCAGCATCACCCCAAGACTTAAGCCGAGTATGAACCGGGGTCAACTTGGTAGTAGGAATCCAGCTCAAGTCATCACTTCCCAGGATATATTCTTTGAGGAGGGATAAGTAAACTGCACAAGCACATATATGCAATCCATCCATAACCCTCCCTGCTCCCCCAGCCCTGTCATCATGACGAAGCAAATGGCATTAGCTACTTTTCCTTTTCCATGTAGGTGCTTTCCTATGGAAAAATTGTGAAATAGGCAAAATTTGTCTTCAGTCCTACAGTTTTGCATCTCTGTCCCCTTCTCTGTTTCCAGTAGCAGACAGGTCTTATTCACTTCTGCACTCTGAGGACCCAGCTAAGTACTGAGTACTAAAATGGTCCCATCATTAAAATTTTAATTTTTCAGGGAAAACTTCTTTAACTGCTGTCCTGCCCCAATCTAGGTCAGTTTGAATCTCCTGATCTGCTCATATTACACACTATGTTCACATTTTTATCACAACTGAAATGAAATCCTTTGTATATTTTTGTTTATTTCTTGGTTTAATGTCTGTCTTCACAACTAGAGGGCAAACTCCATGAGGGCACTTATTTGGAATGTGACTTGCCCACAGTATGTGCCCAATAAATACTGAATGGATGTTGGCCTGGAGGACCACAGTGAGAGAATTGTAATATTGTCTTTGCTATAGCAGTGGTTGCCAGTCTTTTTCAATATGACTAACCTGCTCTCTCTCCTTTTAAATATTCCTCAATTTATGATGTCTTCCTATATTTCCTATATAATTGTAACCATGTTAGATGCACTTTTGGTTACATATCCCTTGTAGTTAACCTGGAATGCCAAATATTGAAGTCAATTGGTCTAGCAGATGAAGTGCAATCCTTTTGAAAAATTTCAATTCAAGGTCTATCCACAGTCTGGTTTCATTCTTACATCTCACTAGCTCCCTGAGGGAGGAACACACTTTGCACTTCTTGCTGCTTTGCCTTTGCCAAAGTCATTTCTCTCTAAAAACCTCTGTAATGCTATGTAATGCTAACCATCATTCCAGACCCAGTTTAAATCTCATGTTCTCCGGAAATCCTTCTCTTACTACTCAATTCCTCTGGTTTCCAAAAAGTCCCCTTAGCACTTACTCTCTGATACTCTTACTTGGTAGATAGCATCCATGGTGTTGAATTTAGCTCTGTCACAGGTTGCATTCTCTGGGATGTAGACTCTGAGATGGAGATAATTGGGATAGGATGTTTATTAGGGAGTGCCCTTTGGATCAACATCTGTGGAAGGGAGAAAAACGAAGGAGCGGGCAGAGGGGGAAATGGATCCAACGTGTAGACCTTACTAGAACCTCCACCAATGAGGGGAGCTGTGGCTGGTCAGAGTTGTCTGGCATTGACTGAAATGGTCAGACTTTTTCACCCGTAGAACAATCAGTCATCAGATGTGGCTGCCCTGGGAAGGGAGTGACCTTGGGCGAGGCACGTCTCTGTGGTTGATGTAATGCCTGGAGCGGCAGACAGCTAAAGGCTCTCTGCAGACAGCACTCCCAGCAGGTGGGATAAATTCTTTCTTGAAAGGCAATCTGTGTCTACCACAAGCTTCTCAGGGCACAGTTTGTGTCTTAGTTACCTCTGAAGACTCCATAGCGCCTAGCCCTGTGCTTGACACATAATCAATGCTCAGTGCATCAATAGATGCTAAATGAGTTGCCATTTGTTTTCTGTCTAGATGCTTATTTCTGACCATATAATGAGTTCTTTGAGGTCAAGAACACTTGTTCCTACAGAACTTATTACTATGCTTTTCACATAAAAGAGGTGATTGATCTGGCTGCCTCTTAGAGGTAATGCACAGGTGTGTGTGTCATAGGTATATGTCTGTTTGGGGTTGGCTTTATATATCAAGGCACATATGTCATGGTGGGTGTGTGTTGTGGCTGGTGTGGGTTGTGGCTGAGGGAATGGGGGTGTGCATGTGATATAGCTGAATGTTTATGCTGCTGTATCTGGTTGTGTAAGCTGAGTTTTTGTGGTGCCTGTCTTAGCTGGTGCTTGTCTTGTCATGACTTGGTACACATATGTTGTGATTAGAAGTGTATGTGGATCATGGATGGTAGGGGTGTTTGTGAGGGTTGAACTTGGGAATGATGATCAGGGGACGAGGGAGATGAAGTTGTGTGTGTGTATATGTTGTGAGGTGTGTGCTGATGCACATGAGTGTGCATGTTCATGCTTGGGTATGAGCATGTGGTGGCCAGTGTGCCTCTGCCCTGGCTGGAGTGTGGTGTACAGTGTTTGTGGTTGGCTGTGGTTGAGATCCCAGACTCAAAGCTGTAGGCTCCTCTCCTCTGGCCTTGCGAAGGCTGAGCAGGCCCCATGCTCAGCCCTAGCAGCATGAAGTCCCTCCACTTGCAACAGACAGCAGTATCGGCCATAATTAAAGCTAATTATTCCACGGTGCTCTGCATGTGTGTTGGCCTCCAAAGTACCCTGCAATGAGCAGGGAGGCAGCAGGGCTGTTTTTCTTCATAAAAACTTATGAGGAGCGCTGAGCAGATTAACAGCTTTAATGACAAAAATTACCGCTTACAACACTGACTTCAAATCAAAGAACAATATCTGCAGACAGATATTTTCATGGTTTTCATAACAATTCATTATAGGTGGCACCAAGGGATTACATTTTTATTTCCCCTGTGTCATCTTTCTCAGACTCAGGTCCATTTCTCTTAATGAGGCGGTGGAAGATAAAGGGCAGAGACACAGCCTCCATGGCGGCTGCCGCACGAGAGGCATTTAGGGTCACAGAGCCATCAGAGCTCGGAGGGGAGGGGCTGAGGAGAGAGAGTGACGGGAGCAAGAGGCTTCCTGCCATAATGAACCAAAATTAAGACATAAATTCTCCCACCTTTGTTCCGACAGCTCCAACTCGGGGATTCAGCTTTTTAATGAGGAATGGATCAGAAGCAAAAATTATTAGCTAATTAATTGTATACAGAACAAAAAATAACTTGCAGGAAGGATTGGGAATGGGGAGCTGTCCCATCACAGCAGCCCTCCAAAAGCAGGACCACAGGGAAAGTTCCTGGGTCTGCACAATGGTGTCGGGGAAGTGGGGATGGGTGTGTGGGGGGCTGGTTCCTGTTTACCAGGCCTGACTCTTTACCACGTTGGTAAAATGGAATGTGATGGAGAGCCAGAGGGGCTTACTGGGGACAGCCTCCCATAACCCCTGCTTGCTGCCTTCCTTTAGACTCTTCACAAAGTGGCATTCTGATCAAGCCAAATAAAGTAGAACCATTTGAAGAGTCTAGCGTAGTGTTTCTCGCAGTACGGCTTCTGACCCCTGACCATTGGATCAGTGGCACTCAAATTCAGGTGTTCATAAGAATCCCCTGGGAAGCCTGGAAAAGTGCAGCCTCCTGAGACTGATTCACCAGGTCTGGTCTGGGGCCTAGGGATCTGCATTTAAAACAAGTGTGCCAGGTGATTTTTCTGCCCCCTAAGGGTTAAAAGACACTGGTCTATGCTCAGAATTAGGAATTCTATTCCATTTCCTATCCTTCCCAGATTCTCCATGTCACTTTGAACTGTTTACTTCTCAATTCTGTGTCTTGGTTTCCTTGTCAATGTAGCAAGGACGATAATAACAGCTGAGAAATTACTTTGAGATGAATGCCTCATTTGCTTTCACTGCTTGTAAAACCCAAATTAAATCTTGAAATCCTGGCATACTCTTTACCATCCATTCAGATCTCTAACAGGTTTATAAATAAAATAATTAAAATAGAAAAATATATTGCTTGTCATCAGCTTTTCATTTTGAGTTTGGTCTTCACTTTGTCGCCATTTTTCTGGGTATTGGTAGGGTAGAGATTTTTAAAATTTTCATTGTGGGACTCCAGAAATAGAGATAACAAAATGGCTGTGGCAAGAATATGAGAAAAGGCAGATGGGTCTATAGTACGTTTAGAGTGCAGCAGACAACATCTAAGCGTCTTGATTAAAATTGCTCAGACTGTATGTCTCCTTCTATCAATTTCAACAGGTCAAGGAACATTAACACTGCAACTATCTGTGAGGGGCTAATGCAACTGCACGTGATTATCTTTGTATATCAGGCAATAAAGGGATCCTGCATCACAGAATTCTGATTGCAGTTTGTGTGCTGGACATTGTGCTAGGTATTGATATTATGGAGGTAATTAAGACACATTCCTTGCCAATAAGAAGCTCATAGTCTGGAGGAAAATAGGTAGAGGAACAGATAGTTATAACATCATGTGGTCACACATGCTGGGTACCGTGGAGGTACAGAGGAAGGATACATCACTCTTGGTGGGAGGCAGAGAGAGACAATGTGGAGGTTTGGGAGAATGTCACAGCATTGGAAGGCAATGACGTGATATTCTTATTGGCAGGAACAATACTTGGCATAGTAGTCAAATGGGTAAAGACTATCTCTGGCACATCCCCATCTCTGGTTTCAGCAACGTTCTCTCCACTTCAGGTGTCTCCTGACTCCAGGGGAACCCAGTGAGTTAGATATCCAGGGATTCCTCTGCAGCTCAATGCCACCAGAACATGCCCTTTTCAACACTTTAATGTTTCCTAACCATTAACACTTCACTATGCTGTGTTCTAATCTCTTGTCTTTCTGACATGATGCTTTGGAACAACTTTTACTCTTCCCTCTTTTTCTTTTGCTTATGACGTTAAACAGTCACTAAGATCCATTGCTTCTATCTCTGAAATGTGTCTCATGCCTTCCTTTCTTCCTCTAGAATTTTCCATCACCCTACATCAGATTCTCATCATCTCTCATCTAGATTCTTAATAACAACCTTAAGATAGCCTTTTTGCCACCATTTTTTTCTGCCATTTGGTACATTTGCTACATGGCCACATATTATGTTATTTAAAAAAGAAATATGAAGAGTTACCCCTTTCCTTACATTTGTTGGATAAATGCATTCACTTCTCTGTGGTCTTAGAAGCCCTGCATATTTTGACCCAATTCCAATATTTTATTATCATCTCCAGTGAGCCATCTGTCACCCTTTGAACACACAGTATACTTCCATGTTTTCGTGCTTGGCTAATATGATTCCCTCTGCCTGAAATGCCTTTCAGAGAAATTTATACCCCACCCTCTTCCTAGAAGAGTTAGAAATAAGGTTGGATAATTGAAATGATTGGATGATTGAAGTAATAAGTAGTATCTCCTGTATTATGAGTCCATGTGACAGAATAAGGGAAGTCCATACGGCTTGGTCTAGTCCTTGGTATTAACAATTCAACGCATCAAGCAAATGTTTCCCTACTTTATTCTAACGGTGTTCCTCCTGGTTCCAGGATCAGATAATATGTTGAAGAATTTTGAATATTTACAGTTGATTTTGTAAAGTATTTGATTGCTTTTGGCCTCTTCTATCATGCTGCTGGAATTTAATGAGTTTTTAAAAACTTAAGTGCTCAACTTCATTTTTCACCTGTTACAAATGATAGTGATAATTTGTGTCCCAGGCATGGTTCGAAATTACTTACATGAAATTAACTCATGAAATTCTCACATTAGACCTGTAAAGTAGGTTCTGTTATTATCATCATTTTAAAGATGAGGGCACTGGAGCCACAGACAGATTAAATAACTTGTCTAGGAAGTAGTGACACCCGGGCTCCAGAACCTACACTCATATATACTGAGCCAGTAATTATATGCAAGTGAATAGAAAACTATCTACTGGAGGTATTAGGTAGGCATCCAAATTCCACCTGGTCTCACCCACTCCTCCCCAAATCCCAGTGATATTCCCAAAAGATGTGTGCCCACAACAAGGCCAGAGAAAGGAACATTTTATTACTAGTTTGGGTTTAGCATTCTACCTTAATGTAGAACCCTCTGGGCCACATGGAGGCTATCTTTCCTAAAACAGAAGGAGACTGAGGTCTAGAATCTAAGCTGGCCAAATAGCCTCCTTTGCCCCCATTTCTGAGCCCTCAACTCTCTTTATCTTATCACTCTATTGGTGAGCAAAGGTCAGTTGTGGGAGGAATAAGACAGACAGCAAAAAATAGCAAGAACAGGCATTATTAGTCTTGCTGCCTAGAGCGGAGCTGATTTAGGCCTCCAGGAGATGGGATCATCTAGACAGTATTTGTATTTAGCACATATTTCCATCTTTGGTATTGCTAGGTTCATGAGAGGTCTCAATAAATTCTTACAGAAATGAATTCAAGATTCTATAAGTCGAGAAATACAGTGAAGGACAGCTTTATGCATAATGTTCATTGAAGCCATTAACAAAATTTTCTAAAATATTTTAAATATTCATAATTAGGTAATGTTTATGTAAATTATGGTTTACTCATATAGTGGAATGTTTTGCAGTCATTAAAACATTTTTAAAAAATTTTTACAAATAATTTTAAATGAAGTAAGAATTTTTAATGTGATATTAAGTGAAAAAGCAGGATGCAAGATTATTATACAATGTGGCCTCAGCTGTGTAAAAATAGGCATTAATAGTCATTAAAAAAGAATAAAGATTATCTGTGCTTGCTTTTCCAGGATATAGTGTTAAATGATAAAGCAAGGAGCAGAATAGAATCTATAGAATGATATCATTTTATGTAAAAAAATGTATATATTTCTTGAAGTCCACACAAAAACTGTTACTCTGGGGAATAAAACTGGAGGTGGTAGTGGCTAGAGTAGAAGAATAACTTAATTTTTATTGTACATTTTTTATGCCTTGGATCTTTTTTTACCATGTCCATGCATTTTCTTTTCAATAGTAAAATCTCCCTTTTTATAATGGTGTATATATATATATACATATATATATATATATGTATATATATATATAAAAATGTACCAGTTAGCAATAATGGGAGTATGAGTTTGTGGACAATTTAATTTTTCTTGTTTTGTGTTTTTTTGAGTTTCTAAATGTTCTATAATAAGTATATCTTAGTTTTTTTTTGTGAGGAAGACCAGCCCTGAGCTAACATCTGTTGCCAATCCTCCTCTTTTTGCTGAGGAAGACTGGCCCTGGGCTAACCTAACAACTGTGCCCATCTTCCTCCACTTTATATGGGACGCCACCACATCAGGGCTGACAAGAATTGCGTCGGCGGGCGCCCGGGATCTGAACCTGTGAACCCTGGGCTGCCAAGCACGAACTAAACCGCTGAGCCACCAAGCCGGCCCTATCCTAGTTTTATAATTAAAAATATTAAGCATGATTTGAGACAAGCTGAAAACCTGGAATGGGGACCAGGAACAGAATTATAAGAGAAGTCTCTGTGCTGTTCTTATGGAGAACTCAAGCATCCCTCGGGCATCTCCTCAGAGTCTGCCTCCTCAGAGAGGCCTTGTCCTGAGCACTTGATCCTAGGTGAGCCTCTCCAGTTATTTTCTCCGTAGTATCCTGTTCGGTTTCCTTCACTGCATTTTCACCATCATTTTATTTGTTGGTGTGTTTGTCTGTTTAATATTTGTGTCTTCTTCTGGGCTGTACATTCTGATCTGGGACCATGTCTTGTGGTTTACTATATACCAGCACACAGTCCAGTGCCTCTTACATAGTAGGTGCTCAATAAATATTTGTTGAGCTACTAAATGAATGAATAGACACATCCTCTTCATGACCCTTGCATCCCAGAACCCAGTGACAAAAGTCTTTGTAGATTAGAGGAGAAACATGCACAATGGACTTATGCTTTAGCGTGATGGCTGAGCATGGTCCCAACAGGGCAACCAGGGTAACAAGAGGGCAAAGATGGGCTGCATGAAATAAGCAGAGGGAAGAAGGGGCACTTTATACTTAGAACAGCTGTGTGATGCTGGCAAGTGGGCATTCTCTTTGGCATGGCAGCAGGTGTCAGCTTGTCAGATTTATGGTGAAGTCTCCCCTATTGTCACATGGACACATACATTGGGACCCCATGGTGGAAGATGGACTACCAACTGTTATTAACCTTGGTGAAAGCTCACGTTTTGTTTGCAATGAAGACTATGACATTAGAGGTGACAAAACATGAAACGGTAGCAAGGAATTTGGAGAGCTGGATTCTAGACTTGACTGGACTGGGAGCTGGCTGTGTGTCTTTGTTGTAGTCACTTTATGTCTCTGAGTCTTGTTTTCTCATTTGTAAAGGGAGGATGTTGAGCCATCATTTCAGAGGGTCCTTGGGGTGTACTATTACATAATTGTATAAAATAGGGGGTTTTCAGGGCTTGGTTGGAGAAACCCTTTAGTATGATTTCCAGCCATTGTCAACAGGGTCCCAACTTAAGGCATGGCACAAATGTGGGATATGAATCTGGTCATGGATGAAGGGCTAATGTGATGTGATAAAAGGTCATCCCAACATGTCTCCACAGAAAAGAGTTAAATTCTTCAGTGACTCCAACCAATGAGGTGCATGGAATGGATCATGTATGTGCATAGGTCAATTCTGGCTCTGCCATCTGCTATCTGAATGACCTTGGGCAAGTTTGTAAGTCTCAATTTTCCATAAAATGAGGATAATAATAACAATACTTATTATTATAAGCATTTCTCTAAGGATCAAACAAGAGGATGCATGAAAAACACCCAGAATGGTGCCTAGTCCATAGTGCCGGTCAATAACCAGCAGCTTTTATAACTTAACATAATACCAGCTACAGTGACGGAGTGCAGACCATGTGCAAGGGCTGCATCAGTTCTCCATGACCCTTTTTAAACCTTGTTTAAAGAAAACAGGTTTTCTTTAGGGGACTGCTATCATGCTAAAGTACTTCCTACTCTAGAGAAGGGCCCCTATTCAAGGATGTACATATTGTTAATAGAGACACCATTTTAACCTTCCTTGACCTCCATCATCTCCTTTAGGTCCCATAATAACTAGTAAGAGGCCAGTCTTCCTCTCCCGCTGTGTGGCGAAGGCTCAGGGAGGTTACCTGCCTGAGTGAGAGGCAGTGCCTGGATGGGAACCGAGGTCTGGCTGACTCCAAAGCCCGTGCATTTAACCTCTGGGCTATCCAGCCTTCTAGGACTGTTAATTGTGCTTTCTCTGAGCTCTGTGTTCCTGCAGCCAAAGGTCACTTGTCCCTCCTCTTCTCTTGCATGCTCATGGGTCACAGCCGGTGGGAGTCAGTTTTCTGCAATTCCCACAGATTTCCTGGGCCCGTCTTCCATCTGTTCCAGCCTTAGCTGCAAAACGTGTGAGGGTCTTCAACCCTAAGTCCTCCTGACGCCTCCAAATGAGAAAAGGTGACCCTGAGTTCAGGCCAGCACAGGCTCTCCACAAAGCGTGGGAAAATTATCAGCAGAGACAAAAAAATTTTCTCCCTCAAGAACTGTTTTTGTAGGGCTGCATTTTCCGATGTGAGGAGCACATTTTTCGTTAATCTGCTCTCGATGGCAGAATCGGGGAGAGTGGGAACAGGGCTGTTTTATCTACCCAAAACAATTCATCAAACAAACTCAGGGGATCCGAGATAGTCTCTAACAAATAAAAGTCAACAACGCTCCCTCTGTCTTGGGCCACACACGCAAAACGTTTCTTTTAAAGGTAGGAGAGGTCATCTTTATGTTCTGTGGATGTCAGCAGGCACCACATGCTTTCCTTTACCCCTTCCTGGCCCCCAGAGTGACTTGGAGATCTTAAAGTCTGTTTGGGAGGGATAGTGGGAAATAAATGAATGTCAAGGGAAGGCAGAACTTGGTCATTGTAGAGAGTTTGGACCTCTGTGAGGAAGAACTAGCTAGGCCTCTGGGAAAGCACTGAAGGCAGAGACGTGGTTCCCCTCATGGAAGGCCCCCCTTGAGAACGTTAGCTTTCCTTCTGCTTTGAGACAGGAAATATAATAACAATAATTTCAGCTAATGTTCCCTGAGCAGTTTTGGAGTGCCAGGCATGAGGCTAAAGGCCTATGCAGACTATCTGATTTCATCTTCACAGCAGTCCTGGGAGGCAGGGGTGATTATTATTCCCAATTTCTGAATTGGCAACTTTGGCTCAGAGAGGTAAAGTCACTGGCCAGAGGTCACACAGCTAGAAAGCAGGGGAGGCAGGATTTGAACATGAGTGGTCTAATTCTAGTCCCATACTCTGAGGCCTGGAGGAGCTGTGACTTGCTCACAATCTCAAGCTAGTTAGGGGGCAGAACTAGGATTAGAATTTAGGCCTTCTGACTTTCAGTTTTTCTGACCATATCACACTGCCTTTTGATTTAAACTGTCATAGGTATTTCCAAGGAGCAAATTCAAGACAGCATTTCGTTCATTTGAATTAGTCTCCCAAATGAGTGGATAAGCCTGGTGGTTTTCCTCAAACTGTTAAAGAGCAATCAAGGTAATATTTTTGTTAAACTCTCTTAGAATTATTTATTTTCTGAGTATAAAAGTAATACAGGCCCACTGCAGAAAATTTAATGAATTAAAAAAAAAATGACCAATAATCCTACCACCCAGAATAAGCTTAGCATTTTAGCATGTTTTAAAAAGCATAGTTGATATCATGATATATATATATATATATATATATATATATATATATTTTATATCCAACTTAAAATTGTGTTAGTGGGCATGGGTCGGTATTTAGAAGGGTTCTGAGGCCTCATGTGGGTTTTGGATGTTGTGATGAACTGACGATGATTACTGTTGGTTCCTGGTTGAGGACTGCATCGGGAGAAGCATTTATTTGGCATACTTTCAGGGGCCGCTTCATGGCTGCACTACATCTGAAGACATTTTGGTGCCAGTTTTATTTCCAGGAACAAGGGTGTTGGGACAAGCTAAGGGCTTACTCTCATATATTGATGAGGTTTGCCTGGTGGCCTGGATTAGAGCCAGGATTTCCCTTGCTGCCAACACTCCATATGGCCAAAGGATATGAATCATCTCTTGATAAGTATGTGGAGGCCTCTATCTCTGGGGACAGAGGGACTGGCTGCAGGGGTAGCTGCTGCCTTCATAAACTTAACCCAGGACCTGCCATCCTGGGGATTGAATAGCACGCCTTGCAGAGTTTGTCAGCTCCACCCCACTCCATCTCTTGTTTGTCTGGATGCTTGTTTGTCGTCTTGCACGTGGCCTTCCGTATGGCAAAGAGCGGAAATGAATCACTGTCTGACGTCAGAGCCTTCTGCTACTCTTTATGAGTCTTGTTGAATCACTGAAATAGTGATCCCTGGAAACTTAGGGCTGGAAGAGACCTTCAAGTGCATTCCAAAGCCCTTATCTTACAGACGAGGCCACCAAGTTTTACAGGGTATGACATGGCAGGCCTGGGGTCACGTTCTTCTGACCTGTTCAGTTCTTCTCTTTCCTTATTTATTTGTTTTTAAACCCTATGGCATTATATTTTTTATGAGGAGAAAAAGACATTGATGAATGGATTTAGAGCCTTACAGAAATCATGTACTTATAGAGAAAAGCATTGTTGAGTAGTTTACAGTTTACTTCTTGATTCTTCCCGTTATCTATGTCCACTGTGACCAGCTTCCAAACCAAAACTTGGATCATGTGGTCAGAAAAAGAGTAATTTGATTTGTGAATTTATTTTTAATCAATGTCTTGTAAAGTTTTAAAAATAAAATCATGTTTAGTTATGTAGTGATTTATTTATTGAGCAAATACTGTTTTAAGGTTTTTACATGACTTTTCTCCTATAATTCCCCACAATTTTGTTAGGTAAGTATTAGGAATACGTTTATCTATAGATGAGGAAACCAAGGCTTGGAGAAGTTAATAGACTTAACCAGAGTCAGAGCTTATAAAGGACACTTGTCCTTCTGACTCACAAATCTGTTGTCTTACTCACTGTGCCACGCTGCTTCCCAGTTCACATTCGTATATACATTAGATATAATTTGAGAATCAATTAATTTACTGAAAATAATAGAACTACATGAAATCAGATAAATCTGAGATATGAGTCCACCATCCCCATGACTGAAGATATTTGATTATTTGTCCTGATTTACCATAAGCTGGCACCTGGTGGTGGATCCTCCAAGGTCAGATTTAATTATGTTTTAGGAGTCTTGAAGCCACTTGGGTCTATTATGATGGACTGGCCCAGGTGGACATTTGAGCTTTCCAGTGTTCAGACTCTTTTATCCAAACCACAGTCTCCATTCTGTGGGCAATGGGCTTTGGAACTGGTTGAATTCATAGAGGAGAAGGGGCGAAGGTGGCAGGGGATGGGGCTGACCTATTGCGAAGTCCTGCTGTGAGTTCAGGACCATGTTCCTATTGAGGTCCTGGCTCTCTCTCATCAAAGCCCTGGTAACTTAATTATTAAAATGCATTCACTCGCTTTTTAAAAGACAGCAGTTTCATCACATTACTTTTAGGCCGTCTCTACTTGGTGACTGGATGTCTGGGTTGTGTCATAACAAGGCCAATTGTAAAGAAAAAAGTACATAAAGCCAAGGCACATGCCCTACCCTCCGAATCAGGTTCGTATCCCTCTTAGGATTTGCAAATCCCCTGCTCTTCTGGAGCTCAGGGCTGCTGCTCTGGAGCCAGTTTTGCAGTTTTATGGCCTGCACTGACCTCATGATGTCACTTGGTCATCAGAGAAGGTGGCTTGGGGTTAAGAGAGGCTAGCTCCTAGGAAGCAAGCCAAAGGCACAGGGTGGCAGAGGGGGTCTCCTAGAAACAGCACAGGGAGCTGGGGGGAAGGAACCGGGAGGCATCCTAAGGCAGGATTTCTACCGCCTGCAGCAAGGAGACTCTTCTCACTCCACTTGGGCAGGTGGACATGGCGGCTTTCCCTCAGCCAGCTGTTTGCACCTGAGCATGAGATCTGGCTTCAAGATGATCCGAAGCTCCAGGAAACAAACACAGAAGCAGATATGCTGCCAATAGACTGTTAAAAACAATACTTAACCTACGTCTACTCCCATTTTGTTCCATTAAGCACGTAGGTCTCCTTGCTATATATAACATTGGGCCCAGACAGATAACACTAAGGGGTATCTCTGGTTCTGACAAAGCTGGGAAATTTATTCTGCTTAGGGCCATGTTTATTGTTATCAAGGCAGCTTTTTAAGAAAAAAATATTAAAATTTAAATATTAAAAATATTTAAATTTCTTTAAAAATAATACTAATACTAAAAAGAACTCCATCAGGCCCATTTCCCCAGAGAGTTTGGAATTATAGAGGGTTAGGAAAGAGACATTTGTCTTGGCCAGGAGCACTATCAGAAAAATGATTGCCTTTGGGAAGAGCACTGGGTTGAGAGTCTAAATACCTGAGTTCTCAACCCTGGCTCAGCCATCAATTTGTGGGGGCCACTGGATAGATCCTTTACCCCCTGTGGTTCCAGTTTCCCCCCTCTAAAGGTGGAATTTGGGTTAGCTAATTCTTCAAATTCCGTGTAGCTCGAAGATACCAAGCATCGATTTCTTTAGCCTCTTTATGATGTAATTAAATAACCCTTTCCAACTCTCTAGACTTCTGGGAAATGCGCTTTGAAAATATGTGTTTATCCAGCCCCTAACTCATTGAATTGTTGTGAGCTGGGCTGAAAAGACTCCAGGGGTCACCGGGAGCCATGTTTGCAGATTAGCGTCATGTAGAGATCTGGAGGCTGGAAGGAATTAGGCTGAAAGTAACAACAAATAATAAAGTGGACTGGAATTAGGTGAGACTTGAATCATTTGTTGATGATAGACGGACGTTTTCCAACCACCTTCATCCTTATGGTATTTTCATCATATTTATTTATTTATTTAATAAGTGGAACCTGGCCAAAATTTGTTGAAAACAAAGTTTGTTTAAAATATTTTGTAACCCTTAAAATCATCCCCCAAACACCAACTGTAAAGCCACATGTGACATAGACAGAGAGGGGGAGTGCTTTTGGTGAGCATGTGCTTAACTTGAAAACATCTTGATATGTCTTCAAGCTAGAAAACCAAACCAAATCAAATAAAACTAAACAAAACCAAATAAAAACAACAAAAGAAGTACTTCAACTCTGCCTGCTTCCTGAACCACTGCTCCATCTCTCCTCTTTGTTTCCACATGGTCTTCAGAAGAGTAGACGTTAAATGTTACCTTTCCTTCAGTCTTGCAAGAGGGAGAGTTGAAGTCTGCCCCCGGGACTGGCTTCTGTCACTACTGGACCATTTCACTGGGGCATCTCTGTGTCTCCTGTTCTCACTGAGCCCTCATCCTACTTGCCCTCTCTAAAGCCTCCTGCATTATTCACAAAATTGCCTCCTTAAACTGCTTCCCCTCACATTTTCAAGGCCTTTAAAAAATTATTACTAAAAACATAACCTTGGTTTATTATAGAAAATTTAGAAACTGAAACACAAGCAAAAAGAAATATAGAAATTACCAATAAGCCAATGACCCCAAGAGAGCCATTATTAGAATCTTAGTGTATTTTCTGGCGTTTGTGGGTGGAGAGAAGAGAAGGAGGAGAAAAGAGTGCAAGATGAGGCTAGAGAGAGGGGGCACCAGACAGACACATGGGGCTTTGTTGACGGTGCTGGGGATTTGGGACTTTATTCTGAGTGCAACGAGGAGGGATTTGGTGGGGTCAAGATAAGATCATATGTGTGTTTAGAAAGAATACTATGACTGCAATGTGGAGACCAGACTGAGGGCAAGAGACCAGTTCACAAGCCAGGCAGGAAACAGTTTGTGCTCATTCTCAATACCTTACCTTACGTCATTTCCCTCTTCTGGAATATTCTCCTTTCTTCCCAGGTCCATATGAATTTTACCCCTCCTTCAAACAACTTTAAGTGCCTAGCTATTCAAACCCTTCTTGAATTCTCTCTCCTCCAAAGTTTTACTCAGTTGATGGGGCCACATTTTACTTGCAGCTCCGTGGAGTGTAACCCATAGTGGTACTGAGCCAGGCAGCCCTGTGGAGCTGCACATAAAGCACTTCATCTACGCTTCTCATCATCATAACTTACATTGTCTCTGGAAGGATCCTATCAGACCTGATTAATTAATTAATGCTGAAATATAAATGAAACTGACCCTATTATCCCTCCCAGGGTGACAGCTTTTCTTGTGTGTGTGAGGAAGACTAGCCCTGAGCTAACATCCATTGCCAATCCTCCTCTTTTTGCTGAGGAAGACTGGCCCTGAGCTAACATCCGTGCCCATCTTCCTCTACTTTATATGGGATGCCGCCACAGCATGGCTGACAAGCAGTGCATCCGCAGGCGCCTGGGATCCGAACCTGCGAACCCTGGGCCGCAGAAGCGGAGCGCACCAACTTAACTGCTACTCCCCCTGGCCAGACCCGGCTGACAGCTTTTTAAAAACTTTAAACCTATACAAAAGTGGAGAGAATACAAAAGTGGAGAGAATACCACCAGCCAGCCTCCACGGTAATCAACTCAAGGCAAACCTTGTCTCTTTTGTGCTCCCACCCACTCTATCCTACCTCAGACATCTTACATGGCAATTGCATTGTAATAGACAGAATAAATTAACCCCAAAGAATGCATCTTTAAGGGGAAACTACTGGCATTTTACCAGGTAGATATGAAAGAACAATTTCCATAGGTGTCCTTTTGAACAATCATGTAGCATATAAGGAAATTCATTTCTTTCATTGAGTGCCTGGGATATATATATAAAGGACCATGAGACACATAATGCTTTTGGGAAGGAAAATGTTGCCATAAAATCTAGCACAATTTTCTGGGGGATTTGAAATAGCATGTTAAACAGAGATCAAACTGCTTTTTTGAGGAGAGGTGCCTGGCAAAGGAAAGCGTGCCAAACAGAATGACATTCCATCCTCAAAGATATTAGAGGCCAGGAAGTGTGCTGGAGGAGTCAGCTTCCTGAAGAACCCAGGCATCCAAAAAACTTAGGTGGTGCTGGAGAGTAGTGCTCGAAAAGGCAATCTTTATTTTTTTTCTTTTGGCAACATAATTAAATGATAACAGTACCATGTAGCACAGTTTTATGAAGCAATAATCCAGTTCCCAAATGGGTAAACTATAAACCTGATGGCCAAGTCATTTATCCCAATGAGGGAGCCTGATTATTGCAGGGGAAAGCAGGGGATTGCCCTGTTATAATGATTTTGCTACACAAGCTTAAATAGGTCTAGGACACTCGATGTGGATTCATACCCTGGATAGGGAAGCAGAAGCTTTGAATCTAAGAGAAAGATGAAGGCAAGCGAGGTGGGTTGGGGGCTACGGGATGTGTTTGGAGAGAGCTTAGGGAGGGAAGATCTTGCGAAGGAAGCTAGAGGGTAGGAATCATCTGGCAGAACAGGGTGAATTCAGTAAATTTATAGTTTCAGAAAAAATTCAGACCACACTTCCTTATATTCCCTTGCTCAGAAAGTAAGAAACTTTTCGAAGGAAAATGGAGAAGGGAAAGGAACTATTAATTTTAGGGTTCTAACTATGTGCTAGCATTTTTATAGATCTTATTTAATCCTCACTGTAACCATATGCAGTAAGTATTACCCTCTATATTCTATAATTGAAGAAAATGAGGCTCAGAGAAGTTAAGTCATTTGCCTGGGAACACAGAACTCGTGTGTTGAAGCCAAGACTCAAATCTGCTCCTTTGACCACTGTAGTATATCTTGCCAGAAGAGTTACAAGGAAGAGCCTCTGCTGAAATCTGACCTGGTACTGGATAGATGCTCTCCAGGGTCCACTTAGTGGTTCCTGATTATGAAATGTTCTTATACTCTGGGCAGTAAAGAAAGAATGCTGAACACATTTTTTTTTTTTTCTAATGGGATCTTTGGAGCCAGGAAGGCATCCTCCTGTTCCTCAGAAAGCCCAGTCTGTCCTCTTCTCTGGCCATTTAATTTTTCCTTGCAAAGCACTTATTTTAGTCTGTCAAGCACCCAGCATATTGCCAAGCACATGATAAGACATCAATAATTATTGTGCAGTAAATATACGAGTGAATGGCAACATCATCTAAACATGTAGAGCAATATTCTATTGTATTGCCGTATCCTTTAGGTTCAGGTTCACTTCTCTTTACTTCTCCATCTTGCTAAAATCCAGTTATTTTTTTCATCTTCTTAGAGCACTTATTGTCCATACCCTCACATAGCTAAGAACTTATGTACTGTAGTTTTTGTTCTTGGTTTGGTATGGGAGGACCTTGTCTTTCCTTTTAGAGTAAAGCAACTTAAGGGTAATGGACCATGTCTTATTATTCTTGTGTCCCCCACAGCACCTACCACAGCATTCTGTTAGAAGGTGCCCAGTGAATGTTGATTGAACTGAAGAGGCTGAATTGATTTGAGGAAGCAGAAGACATAGTGGTTAAGAGTATGGGCTTCAGAGAGAAAAAAACTCTGTTAGAAACTTGTCTCTGCTGCTTGCTAGCCTTGAAAAAAGTTATTCTCTCTCTGAATGTCATCTTCCTCATCTGTAAAACGTGGAAAACAAAGGCAGCTGCTTATAGGTTGGTGTAAAGGTTAAATGAGGCAGAGCACAGCAAGTACTAAGCTCAGTGCTTGGCACGTGCTCAATGCTCCAATACGTGGTAGGAAGAAGAAAAGGGAACGTAGACAGCAAGGGAGCTGACCTCAAGTTTCTTACAACAGAAGAGGATGTGGCTCAGGAGGAGAGGGTGCAGGGAATCACTTAACTAGATCCAACAGTGATAACCCCTGGAGGTGTGGATCACTTGCAAAATCCAACTGGTCTTAGAGGTTATAGCCATTGTTATTTACTCTCTTCCCATGACTTTGAATGCTATTAGTCATCTCTGTCTTCTATCTCTCATTTGGGGATAACAGGTCAGACCTATACCTGGTGCATCTCTGCTATTTTCAAGTCTCTGAGAAACTATAACTCATTCTTCCCCACAGTGATTAAGGAATCTCATCGCAGAACATCCATCCCCCACCAAAAAGAGCAAGAAGGGCACAGTGCAGTAGAAAAAAAAAAGAGGGGGGGGGACCAGTATTAATTGAGTGCTTCCCATATACCAAGCATTTATTGAGGATGTGCTATACTACATTTTGTGAACAAAATGTGGGAAAAGTAGGCAATAGGGATGTAATATTACATTTAATGTTAGGTAGATAAGTACTATTACAGGAAAATAAAATATAGTAAGAGAATAGCAAGTGGTAAAGGAACTGTTTTAGATAATGCAGTCATGGGAGGCCTCTTCAGTAAGGTGACATTTGAGCAGGATATGAAGTCCTGAGGTAGTGAGTTGCACCAATATCTAGAGGAAGAACATTCCAGACAGAGGAGACAGCAAACCGTTGGAGGTGTTCAACATGGCGGTTGTGATCAAGGATCAAGGAAGGCGAATCTCATTGAATTGACGTGAGCAAGGAAGAGAGAGACAGGAGAATGGGATGGAGAGGTACCCAGGAGCCAGATCATATAGGACCTTGTGGGCAATATTGTCCTTACTCCCAGGCGAAAGCGTTAGCAGGTCTGCCTACTGAAATCACAGAAAACATAATTTATTAACAAACACGTAGGCCTGTATTCTTTGTGATTCAGTGCTCAGTGTTAACACAGAGCAACCCAAACCCTAAACATCCACTCTTGCAACTAACCATTCAGGCCCCAGAGGAGAACTTCCCCACATCTCTTGCCCTACGTCCTTAAAACAAAAGGTCATTGCAGCCAAATACTGTAAAAGTTTGACTGAAGCTTGAGCTGCTGCTGACTTTGGAAACAGACATTGATTTGGAGTGTGGGAAGGATTGAGTGGATGAGTATTTAAGTAAAAGAAAAGACACATTGATTTGATAAATTCTTCCTCTCAAATATCAAAAAATGTTTGCATAATGAAGTGCAAAATTATTTCCCAGTACTATAAAGCATCCATTTTATTTCTTGTTTTCATATCCCAAAATGTGCTTCTGAAAGTACTCATGAACACGGTTGCATATGGTGGCCAAGGAATTTTCTGCAATAGTAAAAAAATTCGTAATACCCTTAAATTTGTGTATATATATTTATATATATTTAGTCATAAACAGAGTGAAGGGTGGTGTGATACTGAGTCTTTACACTGGCAACTAGATAAAGTTTCAAGCTCGAATTACAAATAGTTTCATTTTTATAAAAATATTTAATAAGATTTAATTAAATTTTCAAAAAGAAATAAATTTCAGCTTTATTTGAATAACTTGATTTAAAATATTGACATCCATTAGTATAATTAACCTATTGCCTTTTAATTTTAGTAGATAATTTTGAATATTTTAGAATAAGAATAGCATTTTTGCAAACGTGAAAAATAATTTTGTTTTGATTTTTGTATTTACATTAATTAGAATTTTTGATGGAAATTTCTTCAACTATTTTATACTTTGAATAAAATTACCTTTTAATACTTAGACCATTAGTGTTAATAGAACATAAATTATGTGAAAATTGTGATTATAATATAATTATTAATTTTGCTGAAATTAAGGCAAGAAAAATTTTATGGAATGAATGCATAATAATTGATGTATCTACATATTTACTTTATTATTCATCCAAACATTACTATTCCATCAGCAAAACATTCAAATATGTGTAGCAATAATTAAATTGAGTGGTCTTTGATATTTTGCCAACTTTTGGGCATTTAAAAACCATAGATTTATACTTTCAGTTATTTTAAAAGCCTTAGATTTACACATAGTTTTAGATTTCACCATTTTATGTATTTATCAAGTAAATAAACAGAATGTATTTTTTAAACAGTTTGTTATCTTGATTTGAAACTTAAAAAAATTTAAGTACAGTAGGTGGACCTTCATTTGAGTCTTTACCCTGGACCCTGCAAATGTTAGCCAAGGCCCAACCTGTAAGCTGTGGTTAAAACTAGGTTTTATTCAGTTTGCGATGGACAGTTGTTGGAGAGTTTTGAGCAGGAAAGAGATATGACCTGACTTGTGTTCTTAAAATGATTGCTCTGGCTGCTGGTGGAGAACAGATGAGGCTGTGACAAGGACACTAGTTAGCAGGCTATTACAGTGGTCCAGACAGGTTGGTGAGATTAGAGTGGTAGAGGGAGAATTGGTGAGAAGTTGTCAGGAACTAGTTTTTGAAGGTAGAACCAAGATAATTTACTCATGGATTGGTGTAGAATGTAGGAGGGGATGCAAGAATAACTCCAAGGTTTTTGACCTGAGAAACTGATAAGTTATGGTGCTATTTACTTCTTGCCTTTTAGGATTGTTGTGAGGATCATTTAACTGAAATGACGTATGTGAAATGTCTAGCACAGTGTCTGGTACATAGAAATTGCTCAATAAGTTTTAGTTGTATTTTGTTATCTTCTCATTTGCTCATCTCTAGGGTCGTGCAAGATGCTGATGTTATGATATTATTTTTTCCAGAAAAAGAAATTGATCAAGAAGTTGAATGACTTTGTAAAAGCCTGCTTACAACTAGAGGAGCATGCAGAGAGCCTTTGTGGGCAGCTAGACCAGGACAAGACTTGGTGTTTGCCAAGTGTGGCCTGGGAACCTGGAATTTAGACTTCAGTATCTGCAGGTGTGTTTTTGGCAGAGGAGCAGGTAAAAATGCCTCTTCCTGGAGGCAGGGATCAGGATTTCTGAATCCCTGGAGGAATGAATTAGCGATAAGGCTAGGAAATCAGGAGGCTTTTGCCCAGAGTCAGCTCAGATGATTGCTTTGTCCTTCCTGTGCCTGTTGATTTCCTGAGTTACAATCATTTAACAGCATTTAACAGCAGCATCACCCAAAGTCTGTTGATTATTACATTCCAGGCACTGTTCTAGGCCCTTTACCCATATTATTTTTCCTTTAATCCTCATAACAGCCCTGTGAAGGAAGCAGTATAGTTCACAAGTCAGGAAACCGAGGCCCTCTCTGGTTAAGTAACTTGCCTAAGGTTACACAGCTAATAAGTGGTGGAGCCAGGGTTCAAAATCAAGCATCAGAATTCACCCACTTTCAAGTTAAACCTGTTCATTTTTTTTTTTTTTTTGGTGAGGAAGATTGTCCCTGAGCTAACATCTGTGCCAATCTTCCTCTGTTTTTTGTATGTGGGATGCTGCCACAGCATAGCTTGCTGAGCCATGTGTAGGTCCGCACCTGGGATCGGAACCTGCGAGCCCTGGGCCGCCAAAGCGGAGTGCACGAACTCAACTGCTATGCCCCTGGGCTGGCCCCAAACCTGTTCATTTTATAGATGCTTAAAACTGAAGCTGAGAGAGGTCAAGCACCTTGCCTAAGATCACACAGCTAGTTGGTGGCAGAACCCAGAACCCTCGACCCCTAGCCCAAGTCTCTTCCACTGTCTCAGGCTGAAAGGAGCTTTTGCTTGCCTGTGGAGGCTTTGGCTTGTTTAGGAAATGGACACCAGATCTGGGCATAGTGCCTGGTTTGGGGTTGGTGGTTTTGAAATGACAGCTTCTTATATCTGTTTCAATCTTGTTTTATGAACCTTGTTGGGGGAACTTGTTCACAGTTCTCTGCTTGGTTTCCCTGTGTAATCAAGAGCAGACTCCTGCAAACAAATCACTTCCAAAAGCTCTCCTTTAAACACCAGAATTGCAGGGAATTTTGACGGTGTTAGGACTCGCCTCTCCCTTTCCTCCTTCTCATTGTGAAACTATAAGAGAAAGGGATTGCCAGCAGAAAGGAAATGGAGTAAGTCCATGTCATATTTGCTTCTCAAAATTAACTCCAAAAATGAAAGCCTCACAACTCAGCCTGACCTCATGGGCTTGGGAAGACCATTCAACTGCTTCCAGGACAGGAGGAAGAGGCAGAAAGGTGGCTTAGAAAGAGAGGAACTCCGCTTGGACAGCATAGTGAGGACAAACCTCCGATGGATGTGGTCTGTAACCTGCAGCGAATTTACAGATTCCCTGCCTTAGTTTCTTCACATGCAGGGTTCTTCTTGCAAGGGTCAATGAGTTATTTCCTAAATATTATTCCTAAAGAATTCATTAGTTGTTTACAAGGAAAACAACCAATCTTCGCTTCCCCAAGCACCACCCCACTCCAAACTACTGTAGTTTCTTACTGAGTCCTCTTGCCAATCTTTACTTTAATAGTAGTGAGCTTCAAGATGCTAACATCTGGTATGGACTCTTCATCTCTGTAAAGTATTTTCCATTTGTTTTTGGATTGCCAGAACGCCAAATAGGATTACAGACAAAGGATCCATGTTTCAGACAAGAGAGTAATCTGCCCCAACCAGAGTTTCCAGGAGATGAGGGGAAAATTGCTTTTTTAGCCACTTGCAATTTCTAGCAAAAGGTTCCCTCTTGGAGCCTTGTCCTCAACAAGCCAGGCTGAGATGGTGTCCTGTCTTGTATGGGTAAACAGCAGGCCTTGTCCAATTAGAGATTTAATTTTAAATAAAAATGCCAGAGCTTCAAATTTGCTTTCCAAAGCCCCAGTGGGTGTGATTGCATTCTGGGGACATAAGATGGGGCTAAAAACTCTCCAAAGCTGCTATTCTAGGTGTCTAAACTCACTAGCTAAGATCACAGCAGGGACCACAGACGTCACACCTGGAATCTGGAATGAGCATTATAAAATTGGCAAGGCTGAAAAGGCATTAGTAAACATTATTAAGAATTCCTTGCAGGCAATTAGACTCTAACAATATCTTTGGAGAGGATGTTCTTTTTTTCCTTTTCTTTCTTCCTTTTTTTTTGCATCTTTATTTCTATCTTGCTAATGAGAGAGTAATGAGCCATGTACTTGTTACCTAGAAGGAATATCTCTGCAAAGCTCTAGTGAACTTAAAAACAGTATTTACAAACTGATTATTGTTCGCATTCATTATAAATTTTAATTTAGAGGGAATTGTAATAAAGGGAGCCAGGAAACGAGTTGTTCCTCACTCAGAGGTTTCATGGGCCCTTAAACAGTGAAATGCTAAGATTTCTGCCACCAATGAACTGGCAGTGGGAGATGCTCTTGGACTCCATAAGAGAATGTTTAACAGCTCTGGATTTGTTTATTCCCTTGTTTGTTTTATACAACGTGGTTATCCCAACTCACATTCAAGGCAATGATATCTGGTGTGTAGGGTCAAAAGATTTATTTTCTATTGGAAGCACATCAGACTTTTTGCACACTCTTCATTAATTCTCACCACCCCATCCCGTCTTCTGTTTACTTATTCATTTCTTTCCTGAGCCCCCTTCTCCAAAAGACGGAGAAAATTTGGTTAATAAGACCAGGCTCTTGACTTTGGCTGAGACACTTCCCTCCCTCCCACTGATCTGCAGGGACAGGGAGACAAACATGCCAGCCCACAGACCTGGCCCTTCCACAGAAGCTCCGTCTTGAGTCCCAGTGCCATTTAGAAGGGCTAGGAAAAGATAAGCTTCAGATCCTTTCTCTCTTCTCTGCCCTTTAATTTCCCGTGTATAGTTTTTCGTTTGGCTGTGACAGAAAAGCTGGAGAAGCACAGCTCTGCCATTCATGAACACTTTCCCATACTCATTGGCCTGATTTATAGATTTTTATTAGTTTTGTTTTGGTTTGGTTTAGCATCTGAGTGTTCTTCTTACCTACCTATGGAAGTCAGTCTGGACTAAGTAATTTACTTGGATTATTTCATTTGATACTCATGACAACTAAAGAAACTGAGGCTTAAAGAGGTTGAAAAAGTTGATGAAGTAGAGGTTTTAGCTTAGGAGGTCAGATTTCAGAACACCTTCTCAAGTGTCAGCTGAATTGAAGCAAACACTTTTAAATGAACACACTGTGTGTCATTCCTCTGACATGACTGAATTTATTAAAATACTTTCCACCACTTAAGGAATGTACTCACGGGCAGAAAGAATACTGAAATGGGCACAAGAATCTAGAATGGGAGACACTGGATTCTAAATATTGGGTTCCTATATCCAGAAAGCAGATGGGCCCTATCGACTGGAAAAAAAGACAACTATAATGTGGCTTCTCCTTTATGTAGAAGATCAACTCGCATTCAGTTCCCTTCTTCGAGGTGTACTAAGGTGTCCTCTTGTTCCGTCATTTCTAACAGTAGCTTTGTGTCGACATGCATGGATTGGTGATCAGGGAGCAGTCATTTCTCAGGACCTGGAACCAAGTCACCAGTCGACTCCTTGAACCAAAGAGTGGGCACAGGCTGTTCTATATGGGAATATGCTTGACCTGGGAGTCAGGAGACTGTTGGAGATTTTAGGAGACTCCTGGTGAATCTGGAAGAATTGGAAAGCCTTCATTCATTTCAGAGAATAAAAAAAATTCTCTCTTGCATTGTGGAGTATAGCGTACTCATCATGAGGCTTCGGAGACACATTAAGATCTGATTTAAACCTTGGCTTGGCCTTTTAGCATGTGTGATCTTGGGCACATTCTTGACCACGGTTCTGTCATCCATTAAATGGAGATAAAAGTTCTTTATCTCTCACAGAGATATTGTGAGGATTAAATGAGATTATATATATAAGATGCTTAGCCCAGTGCTAGGAATATGGTAAATGCTCAAATAATATTAGCTATGATTATGTGGCTGTTTTCCTTGGACACAATAGAAATTTTTTGTTGGTGATGTAGGGATATGGTAGGAAAGGCTATTTCAAGGTTTAAAGGAGTACATGTAGGACTAATTTGAAGGGCAATGGGAATCAATGGGAGGAACATAGGAACAAATGAGAGAGCCATAGGATGCAGGGAGGGGATGGGGGATGGGGAACATGCTTCATAAAGAATTTCTATCAGCAAGGCAGCACCTTTCCCCTGGGTCTAGCACAGAAATGGCCTCAGGTCATTTCCAAATTTGAAAGCAGCTAGGACTGGGAGCACCCAGGCGTATTGTGGATGAATGGGGACTAGTCTAGGAGGTGGGCATTACTCTAGTTAAGGAGTCTGAATTTCTGGTGAATGCATCCAGGAAACAGGTAAAGTAATAAGTCAGAAACCAGACAGAGCAGAAATGAATGCAACACACACACACACACACATTAAAATAAGACTTCACATTTGTGTGGTTCATTATGGTTTATAAAATACTTTCATATTCATTACCATTCTGCAGAGCATGACAAGCCATGAGTCATTAGCTGGGTGAATGGAAACCTGGCAGGCTGAAGAGAGAGGCATGGCTTTTAGGAACTAGGTGATTCATAAGAACAAAGGGCAAGTAAGGAAGGCGGGGGACCAGATGTGAAATATCAGCATTAAGATGGTTACCTTTAATCATATTATATAATTTTGCTGTGCCTCTGTTTCCTTGTCTGCTAAATGGGAATAATTATGGTGTTTGCCTTACCAGGTTGTCATTAGGATTGGATGAAGTAACGACTGCAAAATGCTTAATGCTAAGTAAATACTTACATAGTTGTGAGCTGATCAATGGTGACGAATGTCTGGGATGTTTAGTGAGGAAAGGTGCCTGGAGGCATAGATTCTGAGAACAAGAAGAGAAGAAAAAGTGAGAAAGAAAGGTGAACAAAAAGAATTGTCCTACTTGGTGCTTTTGGCCTAATTTTGGAATTAACAAAGCTAGAAGCAGGATTCCTCATCCAGTGTTCTTTTTCCTATATCAGACCTACTTTCTAATTATTGGGCCTAAATACGAGGCCTCTGTTTCCCTATAGACTGTGCCTGGCCCACCAGACATCCATCTGGCCCCACTTTGTCTCAGTGAATTCCTGATGCAGACACCATGTTCTTGGGGTGAGATCTCAGGGCTCCGCAGAGGATTAAGCTGAAACATCCTGTCCCTCTGGTTCAGAGAGGAGGAGAGCTTTCTGCACATTTCTAAAGAAGTTGGCAGTGCTTGTTGGAAATACTGCTGAGTGGCCAAAGCTTTGCAAAGTAGCAAAGCAGGCCTACGAGCTCTCTCTGAAAGTTTGCTTGGGGAATAACAGCTTGTCTGTGATTCTAGGCCTTATTCGATCTCTGGTAAGGTATCTCTGTCCTTTGTTTAGGGGACAGCATTCACTAGCAGTGTTCTTAGCAACTTCTGATCGTGATCAACATCAGGGTGCCCAGGGCTACCATTTTACCACTCCCACCTCTAGGACTCTTCTTGAGACCAGATCTCATCAACTGTTTTCTTCTTAATTCACTATATTTCCATCCATCCATCCATCCATCTACCCATTGACCCCCCCTTCATTTAACATTAATGCTTACTTCATATTAGACTTTGTTTATGGTTCTGAAAACTCTCACTTGTGGTTTCCATTGCTAATCTATATGGAGTTGCCAACTTCCCTGGCACTTTGATATCTTCCAACTTCTTTCAACTTAGTAGATTTCTGGATCTCATCATCTTGATCTTCTCGTGTCTCATGGTTATCTAGGTTGATAGTCTAACAGTGGTACTTGTAATTTTCAGGGGTGAGGCTTCTTGAGGTTTGAATGAAGTGTTGACTTTTGGAAATACGTCGAATTTTTCCTTCGTTTTAAGTGAAGAAAACAATCAGATTGATTGTATAGTCTTGAGAATGGGGTCTGACAATTGGAGCTTGGTTGGCCTGGTCTTTGCTGTCAATTGGAAGGTAAGATAAAAAAATATGCTGAAAACTTCTTCCTCCTTGCACATTTCTGGGCCCCTTCCCACAATCACTAAATTATAACACCCTTTTCAAAGGGGCTAGTTTCTTTTGTGAGGAAAGAAAAGTGATTAACCAAGATGCTAAAAATGTCAGTCATTTTGGTTAATCAACTGTTTTTATTGTCTATAGAATAGGTGCTAAAGAATTTTCATATCCCTGACTCCCGAATCACCGCATCCCGTCATGAGGGACCAGTGAAGAAACTTGATCTCTTGACATCCAAATCACTTTTTTTTTGTGGTAAATTGTAAGATCCAATCTTTATTTGTGTCTAAGAACCTGTTAATACATAAATAGAGATAACATTGTTAGCCATTGATTTCTACCTCATCCCATAGTGCCCTATCTTAAAAATCCCAGCTGCGTGGTCACTATGCGAGATGTCTAATCATGGGAATCTCTTCATTTTGACACCTACCTCACACCACCACTGACTCTTGACAACATTCAGGTCTTCGTAGAGAGTAAAGTCTGTTACAATACAAAGTTATCCGGTTCTAGTCTGGTCACCACCTCTTGACAGGGCTTGGACCCAAACCCCAGTGTGGCCTTCCCACCTGTTCCCTGGTTTTCCTGCTCCATTTGCGGTTCTCATAAAGACGGTGAGCAATTAGGCTGTTCAGTTGTGGCACATGGCAGTGTAAAATTATGGAATTTAGGATTTTAATGAGTTCAGGTGCCATACAAAAGAACTCCCCCACTCCTACCCCCACCCTTTGTCCATAAAATTATATGGCTTTAGAATTGGGGCTTTATGCAACCTGGAATAAAGGATTTTATTTAAAGAAAAAAGTAGACCAGGAAAAAAAAAAGACCAACACAATTATATGCAGATTTGTTCATAAATCAGGCGCTGCCACAGCTGGGCGGCACATGTTGGCGATCCTGAGTTTGTTGCTGGAGCTTGAAAGATAAACATGAACCTGCTTCTACAGAGAAAAATCTGTTCACAGCAAGGAGCTGACCCTGTTCTTTAAACAAGGATGATGGCATGGCAGCCTGCTGTGCCCTGCTCCATGTTGCTGTTTGGTGGTGAGGGTCACATAAAGAAGAGCCCACAGAAGGAGAAGAGGTTTACCTAGGGCAAAAGGAATCAGCAACAGACTCCAAACAGTAGCAGAACTTGACTCTTTCACCCAGCATTCTAGGGCCCAATTAGCTAGGTCACTAGAGCAGGTCAGATTTTTCATATGTGTTTTCAGAGGTGAAAGATCTTTTGCTCTAGAGCTAAATAATGCAGAAAAAAGTATGCAATTTATTATGAAAGAGTAGTTCTGAGACTTATGTCCTTTTGAATATATGTGCATGTGCCCAGGGCTCCCGCCAAGCCCCGTGCTTGCCCTAGGTGTGTGGAGAAGGGAAGGACAAACAGAGGGGATCCATCTGTTTTAGGATTCACTGCAAGGCTGATTGCTTTTGCTCTGGCCTAGTGCCAACAGTAACTCATTGCAAGGTCCAGCTGTTTCTAGCTGTTTCCTTGGTCCAGGTATTCCTTGGGGGATGGAATGTAGTACAATATATTTCTTAGCTGGCTTTTTGTGGGAATGGGTACCCTAAGTCGACCTACCTCTGTCTGCATCAAATAGTAGGAGAGGCACTGTAGGGAATGGTGAGGGTCACTTTGTGACAATATGGTGGTGATTAATACCTACATCTGTGGAGTCAGTTAATTAACTGGGCTAAAGGTGATATAAACAGCCCGAAGCAGACATGGCTAACCTCCTTTCTCTTTCTACTAAATAGAAGGGGAGAATTTTGGAGAGAGTCTGTCTTCTCTTCCCTTTATTTTTCCCCTAGAACGCTATCCTGGTGCTCCATTGAGAAGAGTTTGCTAAGGGGGCCCTTTCGCAAATTTCAGGCTAAAGGAATTGGGTGGTTCTGTGCCTTTCAAGAACTTTATTTCAGCACAGCCCCCTGTATGAGGCACTGGCCAAGTGAAAAGGTCTGTCAGCACTAGATGATTTCCTTAACTTGGAAGAATGTTAATGATCCCAGGGGCATGACTTTCTCCTTTCAGATGACTACTGTTCAATCTGTCACCCCAAGAGTCTAAAAGTAAACGCATATACTCAAGACACACACGTGCGCATGCACACACACATACACACTCACACACAAGTGATGCATCATTATTAATAAATGAATGGAGCTATTTGTTATTTATTATTTAAACCTTCAATACTGGCTGGCCTGAGTGATACATGAAATATAGGCAAGTAATTTATTTATTAGGGAAAATAATGATTTTTTTTTCCCCACAGCATAACCCCCTCTGACCCAAAACAGAAAGAGCTTTATCAAATACAAATACGATGGCTTGTAATTTTAGAGTCTTCCAGAGCATTGTAACTGACGACCTTTTTAACATAAGTACATTGAACAAATAATTTATAGACATATTCTGGGAATATTTTAGGGTATTTTATTACTAGTTCTGAAAGCTATGGCGTGTTATCGATTTTGGTATATTAATATAACCTAAAAGGGAGGGCACATGCTCAGCTCCTAATCCACATCAGCTTTGATGGCAAACAATATATTTTACTGAAGGGAACCTTGAACCAAAGCAGCAGAGGTTAACAATTACACATCATAGCCAAAAGTTTAAGATAATGAATTTCACTCGTTACAGAACTTCCACTTTGGAGACTGAAACAATTTTTTCCTACTTAGGGTTTCATCCAAATTCTTTGCCCCCCATTTGTCAGCATGAACTTCTCTTTCTTCGAGTCCATTCCTCTCCTGCCACTTCCTTAGGATTCCTGAAGCCTGCTGCCTGCTGAAAGGACCACCATTACCCCTTTTCCAAAAACACATTTTTAGGGTTTTGGGGGTTTGTTCAAAAGAGGTTATTATGTCCCTCCTTCTTGTGTTACTTGCTTCTTCTAGGTGGTTTCTGGATGATCAATGCTTGCATTAACATCTTTTTCGTATTTGATATTTTAAAATCCCTCATCTCTTTGTTATGTTCAGACCCAGAACTTATATTACACAGATAATATTATCCAAATTTCTGACCCCAGCACTTAGGCTCCTCCCTAAATTGTCCTCACCATCTTCAGCCCTCAGTAAGAACTCGGTGTTTAAGTCAAGCTGGTCTTTTACTGTCTCTGAAACTCACCCCATCATTCCTGTCTTTACGCCGTTTATGTCCCTGCTCTTCTTTTTTTTTTTGCCATCCCATCTCTTTTGTGCGTAAAGATTTTCCTGACCCCTCCGAAACATAGTTATCTTCTCCTTCTCTGAAGCTCTGTACAACTCAGCAGCTCTCCCTTATGATTTAGCACTTTACCATGAGTGGCCTTGAGTTAGTCCTAGTTTCTCTTTCACATATATCATTTATCCTGGATTGACAAAGAGTAATTTGAGGAAAGGAATCATATAGGTTACATTTTCATTGCAGCCCCACATCACTTAGGATGTAGCTGAACAGATATTGGCAGCTCAGTATGTGCTAAGTTCAGTAGACACTGATTTAAATTATACTGAAATCTAAGGAGAATCAACAACAATTTTCAAAGTATGCCTTGGCCCATCTGCCTCTAATGATTCAAAAGTTGCATTATGATAAGAAATTCTACAAAATTCTGCTGGGCATAATTATTGGGGATGAATTTCTTTACCTTTACTATTATTTTTAAATGTAAAAAATTTCTCATTATAAATATAATGAGAGAAAGATCTGTGAGAAAGATCTGAAAATTTGGAAAAGCAAAAAGAAGAAGATAAAATAATCTCCCATAGCTTCTTTACCCATAGCAAGCTCTGTTAATACCTTGGTATATACCCTTCTAGACTATTTTGTGTGCATATGTGTAGGTTTATATGTGTAAACACACACTTTTACGTATGTCTCTATTACTGCCTTCATTAATTCCTTAGGATAAATTACCAGAAGGAATTTGCCAGGACAAAAGGGCATGTATAACATATAAAGACGTGTGTGTGTGTGTGTGTGTGTGTGTGTGTGTGTGTACTCTAAAAAAGTATCACACGCTGTGCACTCTTTTGTAACCTGTTTTTCCGCATATCAATAATGTGGCTTTAATGGCTGCATTGTAAGTCATCATATCTTAATTTACTTAACCAATTAATTATCATTGAACATTTAGGGCTTTCAACTTTTAACTCCTACGAACAGTGCCAAAAATAAGCTTTCTTGTAGGTAAATATTTGTGCACATTTTTCATGATTTCCTCAGGGTAGATTCCTAAATGTGGAATTTCCAGGGCAAAAGGGCATGCATATTTTAAGGCACCTAAGGCACATTGCCAAACTTCCTTTCAGAAAGGTGGCATTCATTTATAGTACTATGGGTGGTAACTGAGATGACCGTTTCCCCATCCCCATCATTCCAAATTTATTCCACTTGAACTTGAAGAACCAAGGTTGGGAGAACATAATTGGGTTTACAATGAAGGAAGTGAACAGCTTCCAATGTGCTGCACTAGTGTTCTTCCTCAAAGACAGACCTAATATGCCACTCACCTGCTTCAAGTTCCCGTTTGCCTCTGATGCCTGAGGAACCAAATTCCTACTCCTCAGCTGGGCCTTTTCTAATCTGTCCTCAATGTATGACTCAGCTCCGCTGACCCTCATTTTCCCACATCCATGTACTTTAAGCTCCTCCTGTGCTAAGAGTCTCAACATTGGCTAGAACATGCCCTGCCCTCTTGTACCTCTGCAGCTTTGCACCCAGGGGCAATGCTTATTCACACAAAAGCATTTGATATAGCTATGGATTAATCATAGTTCAAATAATAATAGCTAGTGCGTTTGTCAAAAAAGGAAAATAACTATGAATCAGTGAAAACTCTGTTACAAACTCTTGATTGCCTATTGTGGCATAAATGAAATAGTAGCTAATATTCCCCCTATGCTAAGTAATGTGTCATGTGTTTTCATTGGATTATCACTCGTAGGTATATTATTATTCCCATATTATAGATGAGGAAACTGAGATTCAAAGATTAATAAACTTGTTTAAGGACATGACTAGAAAGTGGCAGACTTGGGATTTGAAACCAGCAAATAAATAATAATATTCTTAACCACACCACACCATGCTGTCTACTAAAGATGCCACATTGGGTCTCTTGGCAGCCTGCTGTGTTCATGCCAGGAACTCTTCACGGAATGAAGGAGCGTCTACTGGCTTTAAAAAGGCAAGGGGCCCTTTGGCATCCAAGATTAAGATGTATAGTTCAGGCTTTAAAATAAAAAGTTAAAACGTCTAGTTGCAACTTTAAGTTTATCTTATCCATGCAGATCGGGGTTTCTCAATCGTGGCACTATTGACAATTTGGTCTAGAGCATTCTTGTTGTGGGGGACTGTTCTCTGCACCCCTGTCCCCAGTTGTGATAACCAGAAATGTCTCCAAATATTGTAAACGTTCCCGAGTGGGGACAGGCAAAGTCACTTCCAGAAAACCCCTGGTCTCACTGGAAAGATGTAGTGGACTTCTGTCATTATTTTTGGCTGGTAGCAGCTGAACCCTTTTCCTATAATTTTGGAATCCCCACCTTATGAGATGTTTCCAATTGTCACAACTAGGGCAAGGAGTGCTACCGGCATCCAGTGGGTTGAGGCCAGGGATGCTGCTACGCATCCTACAATGCATAGGACCCCTCCCCCCCCCAATAAAGAATGCTCTAGTCCAAAATGTTAATAGTTCCTTTAGCTTTGTGAGCTACTCCAGTGCCCTTCTGATAAATTCCTTTATTTTTGACTTAGGCTAGTTCTGTAACCAGAAACTGACAAAAATCTCATGGCGCGGACATCTTCAGAGTCTGATAATATCTAGAAGCCCTTTAAGAGTTGCTGTGCACCTGGCAATGTTGGTTTAGTCATGTAATAGATAGTTATTAAGCATTTGCTGTGTGCCAGGCACTGTGCTAGGTGCTGGGAATGTAATCGTCAGCTTGATAAGCAAGGTTCTGGCTCTCCTGGTGCTTTGAGCCTGGCAGGAGGGACAGCTAAGTGTGAGTGGAGAAGCACAGAGTGTGAGGGGCATACAATCAGGGTCACCTTACATAGTTTAGGGGAGTGTTTGGATCAGAATCCCCAGAGGGAAACATGTTTGAGCTGAGGCCTGAAAGAGGAGTAGGAGTAATTCAGGAAAGAGGATGAGCAAGAGTGTCCTGTGCAGAGAACGAAACTGTGAGGAGAGAGGGGGACAGGAAGGAGGGAGGGCGGAGGTTTGGGTGAGCAGAGAGAGAAAGGGAGAGAGAAGGAGGGAAGAAGGGGAGGAGGAGGAGGTAGAGAGAGAGAGTGATAGGCATAGAGAGAGGGAGAGAGAGAAATAGAGAGAGAGATCTCCAAGGAAAGAATTGAAATCCAAAGTGGCTGGAGCAGGTTTCAGTGCATTCTTTATAGCTCCAGAACCAGCCCGGGGTGGTCTCTGAGTTACAGTTTTCACAGACTGTACTTAGGGCCCTCAAGCAACCTGCCTTGGGGGCCACCAGTCCCCTGCTGTGATAGTGCAACTTACGACTATCTATCCTCTGGTGCTCGGGGTTGAGAGGAGAGGGAGGAGATTAAAATAGACATTTATTTATTTTTCATTTTGCATTTTGCTTGGTGTGGGCTGACCGCTTTTCAGGATCTGATTATTTCCTCCCCGAGGGTCCTGTGGTCAGACGCCAGCTGTGAGGATCTGTTACCATGGGTGACATTTTCATCCAATGGGAGACCACGCTGCTTGTTTGCAGAGTGGCAGATGGAGCAGCTAATCAATACAGTCTGGGAGGTGGGCGTCCCTGCCCCCAGTGGCCCTGCCACACAATGAGAGCTGGGCCCCAGGGGCTTGTGGAACACACACCAGTGACTGGGCCTTTGATTGGAAAAGACCTCGCTTGCTAGGAGTTCTGGCCCCAAACAATGCCCTGTTCTTTACTAAGGTGGCCTTGGCACTTCCAAGAGTTTTACAGCCCCTGCCTCAGGCAACACTCCTGGGAAAAGCTGCAGCCAAACCCTTCTCGGCTCTGTGCAGATGATACTGAGTGTTCTATTCTAGTAAAACTCAGCAGGCATTTTTTAGCATCATCTGTGTTCAAGCAATATACTGAGTGGGGGAAAAGAGCAAGATAGTGTCCTGCTCTCAAGGACCGTATGCTGTAATTAGGGGCTTTCAGTCTGGTCATGGAATCACCAAAAGCCACTCAGTCATCCATCCAACTTCTTTACTGAATATCCTACATTGTGTTAGGGGTTGGGAACACAAAGATGGCTAAGATGTGATTGTTGCCCACTGGTACCATGTTTAACTTTCTATGCCATTGAACAATAGGAATACGAGGACTTACTGACTTCTCTCTCTGCATTATCTCATTAAACGTTTATAACTTTAAGAGATGAATGCCAATACTGTCTCCATTTTTGGAGGAGGAAACTGAGGTCTAGAGTAGAGCAGTGATTTGTGCTGATCTACAGTTCAGTCCTGTTTCCACTGATGTCTCAAGTGTCCTTGCATTTGAAATTCTCACACACACCCACATATATATGTAAATTCTCTTTTGGTAAGATATACTGAACGTCTAGTAACATGTTTATTATGTTATAAAACAAATCAACTGAGTAAATTTGAAAGATCTTATTGGCTTTATTCAACAATTCCTGAATCGGGCAGCATCTAGCAGATAGAAAGGAGTTCTGAGGAGCTGTATGAAATGAAAGACTTTCATAGGCAGAAGGGAGCAGGAACAAGGAAGTTATACTGGGCAAAAAAGCAGATTGGTTATTGCAAGGTTACTTTACTTTAGGGGATGGCAGGGGGTCTTTGGGTATATTACCTAACTAATGGTGATCAGGCAATTCCCGATTGACTGGTTTAAGATTCCTTTTCTGCGAGAGCTGAAATTGTAATTATGTTAAGTCTCAGTTTAATGCCATGAAGCTTTGTATAAGCAACTCTGTTTTGGGCCTGTTGTCTTGTTTTTAACAATTATTTTGGGCTCCTTAAAATCAGGTGGTGAGAAAAAATCTATTCCTTGGTTCCTTAATCCCAGTGGACTAAAAGTCAGGAAATCTGGGACCTCATACTTGTGTGTGATGTGGGACTAGGTTATTCGTTAAACTGAACTTCAACTTTCTCATCTTCAAGTAGGATATTAAGGGTGGCCTTCTGCCTACTTTACAGGGGTTTTATGATAATCAAATGGAAATCATAGAAAGATGTAATCCATGAACCCAATATGGTAGCATCTATGATAATCAGTTATCTTCTGGACTTTCTGGAGTTGTGGTGTTTTTGCCAGCCTCTGTTGCTGTTACCGTTTCTGCTATTTCAGTTGAGAAGGCTTGCAGGTAATAAGTTCCTAGAAGTGGGTAATAAGTTCCTAGAATTGGGAGGGTAGTTCACTAAATAAACAAGGAGATTGCTCTTCCCTTTCTATGCTAGTGCAAGAAAACATGAAATAAAACACAGCCAAGTTTTCATCATCTCCCTCTTTCCTCCCTTCTTCAATTTAGTTTTCTAAAGTCTTATCCCATGCCCGCCCCCTCACCCTATCTCCAAATTGGTAATTTATTTCTTTTAAGCCAATACACATATAAGCATCACTATTTTAATTAGCGAGAAGCAAACAGAAGTATGAAGCTGGAAGGCACAGCGAGAGAGCCTACCACTTGCATGCTTTAATTATTCATCGAGGTAAATAAAATTAAATATTTTCCCAGCAATCCAGAGCAGGATCTGAAGTAATTACACTGTCAAATTCATCAAAAATTCTCTCATCAAAATAAAAACCTTGATGTCATTTAATAATTTATAGTACAAATACACAGAAATTGTAAAATATTATAAATAGAAAACTGCAGGGTAAGTGAACATGAATTAGTTAGGGGTTATGTTCTAGAAAGAGGCTGTCATGAGCTGCATAAATTTTTAATAAGAAATGTTTTTGAGGCCTAATTTAGAGCATGGAATATACCAAGAACTTTAGAATAGCAGGAAGGCAATGACACAACAGCACATTCCTGCTGCCTGGAGATTTGTGACCACCGCTTCTTGAGAAAAACAGGACTCAAGATGATCTCAGGCACAAGGAAAGAATGTTGTCTTTGATGCTTTGTGAGTTCCAGATCACCTGTGACACCTTATATGTTGTCTACACAGCTAACAAATGAATTAATTAACCTCCATGTAATGACCCCTAATAGCAAATGGGAAAAGTCTGCTTTGTTTCCACCAAAAGAAAAGGCTGTCTGAGCCACTGAACCTTGTGAAACAATGTGTGATTCTGGAAACCATATGGTTTCATCCCAGTTTGAAATGGTTTTGATCTGTTGAGTTTTTGTATGGAAAAAGCTTGAAGCAAATAGAGGAAACTTCATTTTTCTTTTTTCTCACTCTCAGTGAAGTATTCTCATACATACATGTCCTGCCTTGCTTCAGGAAATATCTCTGGGGACTTACTTATCCCAGAACAGGTGAGGAGGGGGCAAGGTTTTGTTTCGCAAGAATGAATGGGGGAACAGCATCTCCACTGTTCAGAAGGGAGTTCAGAAATGATAAGTGAGCTTTTAAGATGGCTAATTAGAATAGAAGCAAGGCCAAATTAAAAAAAATTACTTTATTGCATCATTTCAAGGATCTAAGAGGTTAGCATGGATGGTGATGTGGTAATCAGAGAGATCTTTTTACAGAAAAAGGGTAAGACTGGTCACTTTTATGCTTAAAATCTTTGAAAATTTTCTTTTTCTGCTTAGGATGAAACCAAAGGTCCTCAATAAGCGTTCCAAGGCCTTGAGGGTTCTGCTTCCTTTTGGCTTCTCCGGGCGAATATCTCACCCCTCTACCCCTTGCTCTCTGTGCATAGCTCTTCTCTCAGCCCCTCCATCCTCCTTGAACACGTGCTGTTCCCTCTGCTTGGCACATTCTTTTCCCCTTCTTTTCTGGGCAAACTTCTCCTTATCCTTCAGGGCTCAGCTTAGATGTCCCCTCTTCCAGGAAGCCTTGCATGATCACCAGATACCATCAAGTTGTCCTATTATATCTCCCATGGCACCTTACCTCCCTTTTATAAATGTGCCATATTTGTGGCATATAAATGTGCCACATATAAATGTGCCATAATGTGCCATTACACTTGAGAGTAAATTACTTATGGGGCCGCCCGGTGGCGTAGCGGTTTCGTCCGCGCTTGGCAGCCCGGGGTTCGCCGGTTCGGATCCCGGGCGCCCGCCGACGCACTGCATGTCAGCCACGCTGTGGTGGCGTCCCATATAAAGTAGAGGAAGATGGGCACGGATGTTAGCCCAGGGCCAGTCTTCCTCAGCAAAAAGGGGAGGATTGGCAACGGATGTTAGCTCAGGGCTGGTCTTCCTCACCAAAAAAAAAAAAAAAAAAAAATAGTAAATTACTTGTAATAATGTACTTACTATTTGTCTTCCATGATAAATAGAACCTTGGTGAAGGCAGAGACCATCTATGTCAGCGATCTTCCTCTTGACCCCCACTATGAAACTCTTTATGATCTATAACACTCACCCCACCCCCACACCTACCCCCTTCCATCATTCTCTGACCTCCCTTCCTATACTCCCCAATTTGTCCACCTAGATCGACCTCTTCACTATTCCTGACCTGCTCCTGCCTCAGGGGCTCTCTTTGGAAGGCCCTTCCTCAGATATTGCATGACATGCTTCTTCACCTTCTTCAAGATTTCACTCAAATTCCATCTCCAAGTAAAGTCTTCCCTTTTTAAAATTTCTATCCACTCCCCACCTGCCACTATTCCCTATCCCCCTTTCCTGTGTTTTTTGGGTCCCCCTGGCTAATAGTATTAGTTAGCCCACTCTGCACTTACTTGTTTTCCTTGCTTCTTGTCTGTGTTTTTCCCCTTGAACACAAGCTCCAAGAGGGCAGAGGTTTTGTCTTGTTGCTCACGGCTGTATCCTCAAGACTGACCTGGCACATAGTAGGCACTCAGTAAATATTTGTTGAAAGAATGAATGGAAGTAGCCACACTAGGTGGAGGAAAACAGATGAAGAGCTACTATCTTTGTGGGAAAACCTTTTATAAGAATGTGGGGGTGTGGAGGAGTAGACGCCGTGGTGGGAGCAGTAGGGATGGTGGGGAGCACTGGAAGAGCTGGATTAGCCTTCCCCCACTTCCCACTGTGGGCCATTTGGGTCTTTATGAGGTCCCAATACCTATGGCTTCTTCTGAGAAAGGGTTATGGTTGGTGAAGTAATAGGTAGGAGAGAATGCTTGTTGAGGAAATGACTAATCTGTTGCTATAAATCAGGAATGACAAATGGGCTTCAATACCAGTGCCAATTACATGTGATTGGTAGTGGTTGCTTGGAAGGCTGTGTTGAGAAGGATTCTGAAGGTGTTTCTAGGTCTAATGGATAAAAGTGTTGTGATCAGAGATATCTTGGGCTTAGAAGGGGGATGTGGCAGCATTTGTATCCTGACTCCTAAGCTTGGAGCTGGTTGTGGTCTTTTCCATGGAAATCCAGGCTTACAGAGGAACTAATGATATCCCCATTAGTCTATTTGTTTTAAGATTCTAGTGAAAGCTGAAGGTTAAGTTATTGAGGAGGGGCCTAAGAATCCAGACCCATTAGGGATTTGGATATATCTTTTTATGTGTGTGAGGAAGATTAGCCCTGAGCTAACATCTGTCACCAATCCTCCTCTTTTTGCTGAGGAAGATTGGCCCTGGGCTAACATCCATGCCCATCTTCCTCTACTTTATATGTGGGATGTCTGCCACAGCATGGCTTGATAAGCAATGCCTAGGTCTGCACCCGGGATCTGAACCCTTGAACTCTGGGCCACCGAAGCACAATGTGCAAGCTCAACGACCACGCCACTGGGCTGGCCCCTATATCTTTTGTGTCGATTGATTTATTTTTTTCTCCAGGGGATGAAATGGCTGAGCTATATTGGTTTATAGCTTAGGGACTCTAATAAAGAGGGCAGAACTCCGCTAGTCTCATTTCTTTAGATTGGCCATAAAGACCAATCCCCTGTTGCTAAGACAGTCTTCAGGAGAACGGCCCAAGACAGACGATTATGTAAAATCTTGGCCTGTAGCAGAGACTCTGACCCTAATGTGATGCGCTCAGTGCACCAACCCTGTGAGCTCACTATCCCATAAAAGCCATCCTTCCCCTCCCGGGGCTGCCATCAACCTGATGTGCAACAGCTACCCTTCCAAGGTTCTCTTCTCTTCTCGCTCCTCCTTCTACCAATTGTAATTAATGACATTGCTTCTTTTCAGGAAGGCTCTCCTGTCCCTACACATACACCCTTCACTTCACCTAACCTTCCCTTAGCATATCTGCTTTCTTGCAGCCGTCTCAGCATGTGCCTGATCCAGTTTCTTACACTAAGTATTTTTGTATTTTTAGTATTTTTCATATTTTTTTTCCTCTCTCACTAGATTTAAGTTCATTAAGGAGATGGACCATTATAAATATGTCCAGTGTCTTTTTACTGACTATATATATATATAAGGATCTTGGTACATATTTTTGTCTAAAAGTATCACTGTCTAACATACTGTTGGCAGGATTCAATGGGTCCACCAGTCCAAAGGTACAGTTGTATAACCTTTTTTGTAGGGCTATTTTGCAATATCTATCAAAATTTTGAATTTGCATACCTTTCCCTGCAGTGATTCTACTTCTTGGAATTTATCCTACAGAAATATTCATTGGAATATGCAAAGATCTATATCTACATGTAAAAGGATGATCAGTATAGAATTATTTGATGGTGAAGATGAGAATGACCTAAATGTCCATCCTGAGAGAAATCGTGATATAAATTATGGTACCTACGCACAGTGGAATACTATGTAATCATTCAAAAGAAAAGTAATTCACTACATATTGACAAGCAAAAATGTCTACAATATTATGTATAATTGTGTAAAATGGTATTTTTTTGCAATGTCACAAATATATGCATAAATGCACACACATATATAGACATGTGAATATAAATAGAAAGTGACCAGAGCACATACACCAAATTATTAGTGATTTATCTATAGTAAATAGTATTGAGAAAGCTAGGAGTTTTATTTTTTTAACTTTTTACTGATTTGAAAATATTTCTTGTATTATTTCTTTTTTATTCCAGCTTTACTGAGATATAATTGACATATAACATTGTGAAAGTTTAGGGTGTACAAAGTGTTGATTTGAGACATATATATATATATTGCTAAATGATTACCACCATAACATTGGCTAACACCGCCATCCTGTCACAAAATTACCATTTTTTTCTGATGAGAACATTTAAGATCTATTCTCCTAGCCACATTCAAGTATATAATACAGCATGGAAAAAATTTTAATTGGCATGTAATCATTCTAGATGTAAAGATATTTTAAAGAAGGGTTTATTATAAAAGAGCATGGCAGTTATGTTTCTTAAAATATCCTAAAGTTTAGAGAGGTTTCCAGAACAATTCAGTAGCCATTTTAGTTACCTCTAGGGTGCTTAGCTATTTCTTAGAAACATTAAATACGGACTAAATGGTGTTTACATAAAGAAATTGTTCTTTTCCCCTTCCTCTTTGTCACAAAACCGGCAATATTTCAGAAAAGAGTTTCTCTATTAGCCTGGGTCCCTGGAGCAGAACTTCAGCCAACTCTGATGGACATGTTACACAAGCAAGAAATAGAACCTTGCTGTTGTAAGCCATTGAGATTTGGGGGGTTGTTTCTTATTGCGGCATAATCTAGATTGATATAGCCATGCACAGACTTCATCAGTCCTGAAAACAGGCCTTCACTGGCCTGGAAATCATGACATCTGCTTCTAATCTTAGCTCTGCCACAAACTTTCTATGTGATTGTATCAGCTAGGATGCTTTAGACTGCAAGAAATTGAAAGTACAGCAAGAGGTGGCTTAAACAACAAGGATATTTATTATTCCACGTGACAGGATCCAGAGTTGCAGCTTCACGACATCACTGAGGACTTAGGGTCTGCTATCTTGGCTTGGCCTTCCTGTGATGGTTGTAAGGTGGCTATAGAAGTTTCAGGTGTCACACACAGACATTATAGTATCCCATGAAGAAGAAAAGGCGTGTTTCTTCCTTTATGTTTCTTTTTATTCTTTCTTGTTTCTATTTGAGAAAGTATTTCCTGAAATTCTCTAGCAGACTCTCCTCAGATCCCATTGGCCAGGATTGGTCACATGTCTGTGTCTAAACCAGTCTCTGCTGTGAGCGAGGAGACGACTATGATTGGTTTTGACCAGCCATTGTTCGTTCCCTCAGGGGGTGGCAGTGAACCCCTTTTCTGAGCACGTGGCTGTGTGGCAAGTGATTACCCAAACAAAATTGGGGCTTTGTCATCTAAGAAGGGGAGGATGGAATTAATGTCTGCTTCAGTGACCTTAAGCGAGTATGTCCCTCATTAGACCCTAGCTGGACCTTGTACTCTGAAGGAATGAAATTCAAATTTTCTTACAGGGCCTTGGGTGGAGCAAAGCTATTGTCTGTGCCCCAGGGTGCCACTAGCTTAGGTCATCAAAAGTCTTGTTTCATCAGCTTCCTGACAGGCAGACCTATTATAGCTTCCAGCTCCCATAAAACCTTGCATCTTGGATTTTACATGCCCAATGTGAATGGAGTCTAAGTGAGGGATATATATGTGCAGTTTCTTTAGCTTTTAGTTACATATCAGATTGACTTTAAAAGTGCTTTGAAGACTTATAAAGTGCTTTGTGCTTGGAGATTTTTTTCCAATAGCTCCCTTTTCTCCCATGCTGCATACCCAAATCTCTGCATCCCCTCACAATTTGCCTTGACTCAAGGAGCTTTACTGGCCAATTTAATATAAGCCAGTCCCAAGTGCTCTTGAGCCATGAACTTCAGAAATAATTCATCATCATCATTATTAAAAATAATAGTCAGAAATCATTTTGGGGTGGGGAGCTACAAACCCAAATGGGTAGACCTCATGGGATAGAAGCTGAGGTCTTCACGTCTTCTTTCAAGGTTCCAGTTCTCTTGTATCCAGGCATTGGCTGCAAACTGCCTGGGAATGAGACGGGCTCATCTGAGGAAAGTGCCAAAGCTCTTATTTTATTGGGCCAGGTAGATGCATATGCAGCCAAGGCCTGCTCAGTGAGTGAAAAGGATAGGGATATGTAAAAATCAATAACAGTTGAAATCATCCCGTCTCTTCTGTACTTTGGGATACTTTTAGCAACAACCTCCCCCACCCTACTACATGCCCTGGAAGGCTTTTATGAGCTGTTTGTAGCTTTGCCACCTGGTTATAACTGAGAGCAGGAGTCCTAAATGGTGTGTAATTTCTTGACTGACTATGATGACATAATGTTTTCATCTTGATAATGTGCTGGGATCCTGAAGTCACCCTCCTTTTCCCAGTAGATACACTGCCACCACACTCTGGTCCATAGGATGGATGACTGTGAAAGAGAATGACTCAAGCTACCAGTCCTATTTGTCACCAATAGGAAATAAAGCCTCTAGGGTTCCTGAGTTGGGTTTGTATTCCTGGAGAGCCTCTGAGAAATGTTGCTTTTGGGCCACAGTAGTCCCCAGAGATGTCATTCAAGGACAGATCTAAATCACTAGATTAAAATGGACATAGCTCCTCATATAGCTGTTCCAAAATATCTTGACATTGGGCAGTGTTAGAATGACTGGCTGAGTCTCTTATATAGGGTAGGAAGTCTCCCTAAGGTTTAGGTACCCATGAAACAAAACCAAAGAGAAAGAGGAAAAGTCGATTGCTCATTCTGCAAACCTTTTATCATTAAATCGAACACAGAAACGAAAAGTCACACAAAAAGCTGTATAGTTTGAGTTATAAGGCAACACCCTTCTAATCACCATTGAGATCAAGAGATAAAACTTAGCCAGTCACCCCAGAAGGTTCTCATGTGCCCCATCCAGTCTCACCCTTCCCCTTCCCCAAAAGTAACCACTATCCTAACTTTTATAGCAATCACTTCCTTGTGTCCTTTATAGTTTTATCATCCAAGTGAGCATCCCTGGAGCCTCTAGTTTAGTCTTGCCCATTAAAATAATTGATCTGTCTTTCAAGTCTCCTTTAATCTATGAGTTCCTCATACATTCCTTTCCACATACTCTATGTTTTGACCTGTTGAGTTTTCCTACAATATGGATGTTGCTGATTGCGCAGTCATTGTAAAGTTCTATATGTTCCTCTGTCCTCTGTATTTTCTGCAAGTTGGGAGCTGTATTCAGAGACCTGATTGATTCAGGTTTAATCCATTTGGTAGGTGGCATTGAGTTCTTTCACCTGGAGGCACATGATGTCTGATTTTTGCTCTTTTTTTTGATATTAACATCAGCCAATGCTGAATGACTGGATCCATTAGTTCACTGGGAATTGCTAAATGGTGATGTCTAATTCTATCATTTCCCTTTCATTCATTAGCTAGAAAACTTATAAACAGATGCTTCCCCTCATCTATTCTTTGATTACCCAGTGGTATGGTTCATGTAGGAGACGCTTGATTCTTTCTCTTTATTTACCATAAGGATAATGAATTGTTTCCTATCGTCCTCTGAAGGTAACCAGTTAGTTTTTTTTAAAATATCATTAAAAATTCAAGGACTTGAGCATAAATTGGTGGATTCCTTGATTGCATTTTTAACCTATATCACTGGTGTCTTTAATGTCTGACTACATGGGTCAGTGCTTATGCTTGTGAATTGGCTATCTCCCTGCCTCAAATCAGACCCTGCCTTCCGGAAAGGAAGCAGCCAAACTCTCCATGCACTGCTTAAAGACTAATGGAAGAAGCTTGATTTTAGTTTTGCATGTCTTTATTTTTGGTCCCAGTTGCAGGTTAGGGCTAGTGTGGCGATGAATATAAGGAATTCTAGTCGAAGGGCTTTGAAAATTTATGGTCCAATGGACAAGATCTTTGTCACTGTCAGACAGATACCATTAAAGATCCCATTTATCCAGTCTTTTCCCTTCTGATTCTCTGAGCTCCAAGCCCCCCCCCCCTTTTTTTTCTTTTTTTGTGAGGAAGACCAGCCCTGAGCTAACATCTATCACCAATCCTCCTCTTTTTGCTGAGGAAGACTGGCCCTGGGCTAACATCCGTGCCCATCTTCCTCCACTTTATATGGGACCCCGCCACGGCATGGCTGACAAGCAGTGCATCGGCGGGCGCACAGGATCCGAACTGGCGAACCCCGGGCTGCCAAGCGCGAACTAAACCGCTGCGCCACCGGGCCGGCCCCTCCAAGCCCCTTTTGATCCCCACGTCTGGCTTTCCGTGTGGCTTGACTGCAGGAAGAGAATGCCCCAATCATACAGGCACGAGATTTTTCTGTTTGTTCAATGGTTAGGTTTTTCACTAGCAATGAATAAATTGTCATTTTGCTGTCAAAATTATGTTTTATATTCTTTTCCAAGGAAATGTGAGCTGTGGAAATGCTTTCCTTATAACCCTTCTTTCAAATTGGCTCTGTCCAGTTTTAGGGTAACCCTGTACTCGACTGCTCTTTTTTTAGGCTTCTTCCAAGGAGAGATGCACAGTCATTCTAGGTAACTGAAGAAAAGTGCATTCTTTTCAAGCTGGGTCCACTTACCCACATGGCCGTTAGGCAGGCCATGATTCCTCTCATTCTGTCACTCCAACTAGCAATGAGGTACTACTGTTAGAAACCAGGTACCTTTCCTTGGCAACAGCAGCTGCTAACTAACAAGTAAGTCATTAACTAAGGGTAATGATGGGTATAACCAGATTGCCTTGCTGGCCTTTAAAAAAAATCACTCCTTACCAAACGTTTTTTTTTTTTTTTCCAGAATGAAAGAGAATGTTGTTTTGATAATGGAGTCTGCAAATAAGCATTTAGAATCCACAGATGAACTAAAACACATTCTTACTCCATCTTTCCACAAGTGGAAAAAGCCAAAATTTGTCTTTCACTTTCTTGCTTTTTCTTTACCTGCTCTGGACATACCTAGGCCTGAGTTAGGAAATTTCTCACTCCTGACAGTAAATCTAAGGCTTTCTATTATCTATGGGGAATCAGTTCTTAAAATTTCAAACCGCTATTCTCCTTGACTGGCTGAGTCATATGGAAAAAAAAAATAGTAATAAATACTGATTTTCTATAGCCCACTAAGCAAAGTCTAAATTAAATGACTTCACTTAAAGCTTTGGTGGCAGAGACCTAATTAATTAAAAACACCAGGCTTAAACAATTGGCCATCCATCTTTAAGCATAAATGAAGGACAGAATCCATATGACATTCCACTGAGGATGAAAAATGACAATTGCCTGGGTCCTGGATGATCCTGATGTGACAGGGCACTCTGGAGACTTTAAAAATATCCCCCTTTTCCTGAGACATATGGACTCTACACCATTGTCATATTTATTCTGAGAAACTGGGTTCCCATGCATTCTGTTTGTTTGTTTCCTTGCTTGAGGCCTGTGGCTGGGGCCTTGTGAGTTTGTAGCAATTGGAGTCAGCTTTTGTTCCGCCTTTAAGATGAAATAAGACAAAATCATAAACATGCTACAAAACACCAGAATATAAAGAGGATTATTGGTGCCATAATTAGAGAACTAGGAGGTCATTATTCTAGTTGTCCCTCCACCCTCCCAACCACATGCCTCTCTGCTAGCCCAGGAACAAAAGAGATTTAAAAATCAGACAGCCCTGAGTTTATTTTAATGGGAACCCTCTTAAGTCTGGGCATAGTTTGGAGGGCATTTAGTTTACAAATGAAAAATATTTGCTCTGTTTTGGAGTCTCAGAAATCAGAGAAACACCGAAATAAATCAGCCCCAGATAACCAAAGAATCTGATCATCTTGTTTTGCAAACCTGTAAGCTGCAAGAAAACACACCAACCTATGTGCATATTCCCCCAATTATTTAAATATCCAGGTCCCCCTTCAACTCGCATTTCAGAAGACTGACAGCTGGAGGGAACTGCTTTCTCTGGAGGAAGTGAGTTGTCCATCACTGGAGGTGTTTAACTAGAGATCCAAGGGCCATCTGTTAGGGATAGTGCACCTGAATCTATTAGGGATAGTTTCATTCACACAAAGGCTAGATATTTGAACAAGATAACTCTCAAGACACTTTCCAACTCTGAGAAGTTGTGTGTTAGAATGCAGACATGCAAATTCAAAGGGAAATTAACTTTTGCAAACCACAGCAAGAACTCTTCTAGGAAACATTTTCCCAGGGGAGTGAGTACCAAAGAACTGCTTTTGGAGACTAGGGTTAAACACCTAACTTGAAGCATGTGTGGTCTTATTGGGAATCAGTTGGCCATTAAATTAAATTTTAATATTTCTGTGCACCTCCTTTTCCTACTAGTTTCTGTTACTGTACATTGTGGCCATTTGATAAAGCAGCCTCATTTGGCCTTCAATGAAAACAGAATAACTGTACAAAAGAGATAAATGTGTGGAAATCTGTATTGTCTAGTCCTGACTCCCAAGGAAAAGGGAGATGGGAAATGCAAGTATGCATTGCATAGCCAAATGTTGCAATTCCTACCCTTTTTAAGCCCCTTTGCTTAGGAAGTTAGTAATGCAGAGAGATGTGGTATCTTTTTAAGACATCCAGAGTTCTTTCAGGATACTGCGGTATCTTATAAATTGTTTTACATGGGTCATCAGAAACTGGTTTAAAACTATCCAACTAGGGTATAGAATTTAATAAAACATTGTTTTCTATTCAAGAATTTATGGATGTTGATGAGGGGAGCAGGATACACCACCCCAAAATATTCCACTTTCACATGTGGATTATTTCAAGCTGAAGATGATCAAGACCAAACAGACTCAGGAAGGGCTGTTTACCTTCCCTTTAACTGCCTAAAAGAGTCTAGATAGAGGGCCTATACCAGGAAGAGAGCTATTACCAGAGATAACTTTTTATATCGGAAAGACTTATCTACATGACATGACAAACATTTGTTTCCCAATCATCTGCTCTTCTCATCTTCCTGTGATTTGTCTTCCTCCCCTTTGAAGCCCTAGACCCCTACCTCCTTCTCTCTATCTCAGGATGGCATATGAGCTTCAATTGCCTGACTGTCTTTGGGTCTCATGTCTTTGGGGATCCCATACATATGAAATTTGTTTTTCTTCTGTTAATCTGATCAATTCAATTTATTTATTTAGATTTTTAAATTTAATTATTTAGATCAACTTAATTATTAGACCAGCCAAAGGACCTAGAAGGGAAGAAGGGAAAAGTTTTCTGCCCCTACATCAAAAAACCAGTTTATTGGAACAATGTTAAATTAACTATTAATGAATACCCCAAATGGGTGATAACATAAAAAGGTATATAGAGAATAAGAAATGAGCCACTATATATCCTGGAACAAGAATAGTAAATATGTGTCATACATACCACTATTTCCCTGTCCTATACTCATGGCCAGCATCACTAATTGAGCACAGCACTCTGAATTTGGGCTTAGCACAGAACTCCGGGCAATCCTGTCATTTGACTGGAGTTCCACTCCTGTCATTCTCTCATGAACTATTCCAGGCAGGCTTTCATCCCCACTACTGAGAAAAACAACTCTTATCAAAGTTGCCAAGTCCAGATGTTAATCCTTAGGCTGCATCTTGCTCAACCTATTACAGTTGATTTCCCTTTTTCTTTTTCTTCCTTTTTTTGTCTGGGAAAGATTCACCCTGAGCTAACATCTGTTGCCAATCTTCTTTTTGCTTGAGAAAAATTTGCCCTGAGCTAGCATCTGTGCCAATCTTCCTCTATTTTGTATGTGGGTTGCTGCTGCAGCACGGCCACTGATGAATTGTGTAGGTCCGTGCCTGGGAACTGAACCCTAGCTGCTGGAGCAGAGGGCACAGAACTTAACCATTAGGCCATGGATCTGGCCCTCTCCCTTTTTCTTAATATACTTTCTTCACTTGGCTTCCAGGACACCATACTCACTTGGTTTTCCTCCTACTTCATGGCTGTTCCTTCTCAGTATCCTTTCCTAGTTCCTTCTGGTCATCTAGATTTCTAAATACTAGAATTCTCTCAGACCCTGACTTCTCTGTCTACACTCACACCCTTGATGAACTTATCAGTCTCATGGCTTTAAATACCAGCTGTTTGCTAATAATGACCAAATTCATATCTTCAGCTTGGACCCCTCTTCTGAACTCCAGAGCCCAATCACCTATTCAAAGCTCCATTTAAGTGTCTGATCGGTGACTCAAATTTAGCATGCTTAAAATTTAACAATTTAATCCCTCAAAGCTATTTCTCCCCATAGTATCTTTTATCTTCATTGCTCAGACTAAATCTGAGTCATTGTTGACTCCTTCCTTCCTTCCTTTCAAAACCATATTTAATCCATCAGCAAATTTTTTTGCCACTACCTTAAGTATATATCTGGAATCCGACTACTTCATACCACCTTACAGCTATTATGTCCTTGGGTGTTTGGTTAAATACCTGCTGTGATGGACAACTCACTTCCGGAGAAAGCATTTCCCTCCAGTTGACTTCTGAAATGAGAGTAGATGGATGTGACATTATGATTTATAATAAGAAATATTATGTTATGCACCACATAATGACATTTCAGTCAATGACAGACTGCATATATGACGGTCGTCCTGTGTTAGTACTATATAGCATAGGCGTGTAGTAGGCTATATCATGTAGGTTTGTGTAAGTACATTCTATGATGGTCACACAAGGACGAAATCACCTAACAATGCATTTCTCAGAAGTATCCCCATTGTTAAGAGACGCATGACTGTATTTGGTTTTCGTCCTGTTCCTGGCACAGAGCTTCTAAAACCTTTGGAATTTCCTATGTGAAGAGAGCAATAAAGTTGCCTTTTGTTATGCTAATGAGGTGACTTTTGGGATGCATCTAAGGATGGAGGCTGGTTGCCACTGGAGCCAACTATGTGATTAGAGGTTCAAAATTTTGGTCCCATACCCCTGACCTTCAGAGAGGGGAGAGGGGCTGGAGATTGAGTTCAATCACCAATGGCCAATGATTTACTCAATCATGCCTATGTAATGAAGTCTCCATAAAAACCCAAAAGGACAGAGTTCAGAGACCTTCTAGGTTAGTGAACAAGTGGAGATTTGGGGAGGGTGGCATGGAAACTCTGAGACCTTTCCCTATACCTTGCCCTATGCATCTCTTCCATGTGGATGTTCATCTGTACCTGAGTTATAACCTTTTTATAATAAACCAGTAATCAAGTAAGCAAAACAAAAAAAGTAAGTTTCTCTGAGCTCTGTGAACCTCTCTCTCAAATTAACTGAACCCAAGGAGAGGGTGGTTGGAACCTCTAATCTATAGCTGGTTGGTCAGAAGCACAGGTCAGCCAGAAGCATCTGGGCTTGCGACTGGTGTCTGAAGTGTGGAGGGCAGTCCTGTGGGACTGAGCCCTTAACCTGTGGAATCTGATGCTATCTCCAGGTAGATAGTGTCAGAATTGAGTTGGACTGTAGGACACTCAGCTGGTGTCAGAGAATTGCTTGGATGTGTTTGGAAACCGCACCCCCCCGCCCCCCACCCCACATTGGAATTGGTGACCAGAACCTTTAAAGGCGGACCTGGACATTTAAGTAATTGGTGGCATATGTACGTAGCTGGATGTCTTTCCTTATATAACGTACAGATTTGCATATAACAAGATGCTCAGATTCGTTGGTTGTCTGGGGCTGGTCATCTCGTCTGATTATTGCACTAACTTCCTAACTGGTCTTTCTGCTTCCACCTTTGCCCCCTGCCCCAATCTGTTTTTCACATAGCAGCCAGAATAATCATTTAAAAACATATCATATAACTTATTCTTCCCCTCTATTACCCTCCAGCCACTCTGGCTTCCTCACTATTCTGCCAATACACTGTCTCCCCTTCAGGGCCTTTGCACTTGCTCTTCCCTCTGCCTGAAATAGTCTTCTCTCAGAAATTGATATGCCCCACTCACTTCATTCAAGTCTCTGCTCAAATGCCCCTTATTGAGGAGGTTTACCCTGGTGAGACTATTGAAAACGGCACCCCCTTCATTTTCTGTTCTTACTTTTTTCATTTCTCTTCATAGCTTTCATCATTACCTGACATATTTTTATTTGTTTCTGTTTCTCTCACCCCCTCCCTCTCACCTCTAGAGCATTCTGTTTTATTCATTGCTGTATCTCTGGCACCTAAAACTATTCTGTCTTAGGCCAGACTTCCTAGAAATGGACTCTGTGACTATTATGCAGGAGATTTCCCGGGGTGTGTTTGCAGGAGCAACACCTGCGAGGAGTGAGGAGGGAGGATTGGGGGGAATTAGATGTAGAACTGACTGGCACTTGCAGCAGAGTCTGCAGCCTCAGGACTGGGAGACTCCTTGGGTTGCCCCGAATTGAGGCCAGGGGGCTAGATCTTTGTACCCCAGAAATGAGCAGTCAGTGGACGTGGGCTGCTACTGGTGAAGGAGCAAAATCTTGGCCAAGACAGAGAGGAACTCAGCTTAAAGCCTTTGGTATCCAATATTCCCAGCGATGACGGGCACGGCTGTGTCAGTGCTGAAGAAGGAGTATGGGTGGTGATCCTCACTATCCTCTACACGTGCCCGACGTGTTGTTGATGTTCCAAAATGTTTACTAGGTGCCTGGACATTGAAAGCCTGAATACCATCCTGGCTCTGACATTGCTCCTTGGTCTGCGATATTCCTCTCTACTATCCCGTTACACTTGACCCTGAGAACTCAGGGCAACCTGTGGTCCCTGCTCAGTACCAACCAACCACTTGAAACAGGCTCCCAAGGTCGGGATATAGAGAGGGGTAGTGCAGAGGGCATAGGCAGGGTCAGCTGAGGCCGAGGCCCAGCCCCAGAAGTCCGAGCTGGCTTTTCAGCTTGGGAAAGCTGATACCAGGCATGAGAGTGGGAGGCATCTCTGTTCTGTGTCCTTGGGAACAAGAGCAAGAAGAGAATGTTTCCTAAGAAGGCAACACATTGCCCTTGGGCAAATCTTTCCTAGAGATTCTTAAAAATGGGTAAGGAATCCTTACATTTGATACAAAGCAGCTGAAAAGTCTATGATTTTAAAAATCATATCACATCACAAATTAATTTTCAGTGTCTCAAGCCTCCAAGATTTATGCCTCTTGAAACACTCAAAGCAATGTAAACAAAGTTGTTATTCCTTCATCCATTCACTCACTAATTCATTCGTTCATTCAGTTACTCATTCATTCAACAAGTTTTTTATTAAATGTCAAGATGTACTCTAGGTAGGTGGTAAATATATTATATTATATTATATATATTAAAATAATACTATTAACTGCCTTAAAAAAATTCTAACATTGTGCCAGGTACTGTGCTAGGTATTTACTACATGGATTATCTCAGTTCATCTTACAACAATTCTATAAAGTAGGTATTATTTTTCTTCTTTTTTTTTTGAGTTAGAGCAGTTAAATCACTTGCTCAAGGTCACACAACTAGTTAGTTGGCAGAGTCTGGATTCCATTCAAGATGTTTGAGTTTTTAAAAGACTCTAGTACACTTTCTCTCCAAACAAAGAATAATTAGACATGCCCCCTACCCTCAAGAGGCCTACAGTCCAGTAGGGAGACAAATAAATCAATAAATGAAGTTGAGCTACTGGGGGAGTCAAGATGTGCATCTAGGTCAAAGGGTCAAGTCCATGTTCTTTCTTCTCTACCTATTTGTATTACTTTGAGATTGGAAGATTGTAACATTTCTAGTGATTTAATTAGGATTCTTTGGCTGCGTATGACAGAATATCCAACAGAAATTGGTTTGAACAATAGAATTATTGTACACAGGAAGAGTTCTGGAAGTAGGTGGTACCCGGGTTGGTTGGTTTGGTAGCTCAGGGAGGTCAGGGCTCTGGGTCAGTTTCCCCATGACACTTGCCCCAACTCTGTGCTCAGCCATTCTGAAGGATAGGACTTCATAGACCATGGTGAGTTCTGTGAGGGGCAGTAGAGAGGACCCCACACTAAGGACCCTATATAGGGCTAGGTAAAGACATGCACAGGAATTGAGGGGGACCAGCTGCCTCAGTTTACTTTCCCTTTTACCTGAAACATCTTCTCCTCAAAAATATTGACTAAACCACAGCCCAGACAGTAGGGTCCTGGGAGCACTGGGCATAGGCTTAGGTTCCATGGGGATGGGTTGAGAATGTCCCAAAGGCTGCAGAGCAACTCTAAGGTGAATACCTGAGCTAAAGCCAGACTGAGGGCCAAACAGAGAGGCTGACCAGAGCTATAACCTAGGAGGCTGGAGAGCAATGCAGGAATAAGGAGAGAAACTGGGGAGACTGAGGCCTAGCAAGCAAGTACAGAGCAGAGGTAGGAAGTAGCGCCAGGGATCATTCCCAGTGCTCGATTTAACCTAGACAGGGCTTTTTATGGAACTTCTTTGAGCCAGCTCCCTTCAACAGCTAGGAAAAAAGAGCTGAACTAGTTCAGGTGCAAATAGAATCAAGAAATAAATGTGAGAATGAATAACAAGGAGGTCTTTCCTTCCCCTAATCTCCAAACAGCTATTCTCAGGGGCTGGGGTAGGAGGGATGATGCTACCTAGGTTTGGTTCTTTAAAATGTTCAGAAATATAACATAGATTATCCACTGCTGAGACACACTACTTTTAATGGAAAAATATTTTTGAGTAAAATCTAGGGGGATTTGTAGCACTAAAGTTTTTGAGGGTCTTGATGGAGTGTGTGACGCATTTGCCCATTAGTCCTGTAATTGCGCCACACACCGGTTCTAGTACTTACTGAAAGAAGTTGCCCTGTGTTTCTTCTTCCTGGAATGAAGTGTTACTTACCACTGTGAACATCCTTCACTGGGTTCATGAACAATGTAGCGGAACTGAGTAATAAACAGAATGCTGTCAAATATCTATCTTCCCATAATAGATCCTATACCTTAAAATGCCTACAGGGAATCACTTTTTAAAGTCTATAACGTGCAGTAGTTTTGATACGACTGGTTGAGTCATGCAGAAATGATTAAAAAAAGAGTAATAAATTCAGATTTTACACCAGGCACTGAGCATTAAGCCAAAATGAAACTACCATACTCAAATCTTCTACAGCTTAGAGCTAATTAGACCTACATTTCCGAATGGCAGGAGCATCATGCAATGCGGCAATTGTTATAATAACTATATTCTCATAGAGTGCCGGGTGGTGATTTACACCAGCGATGCCTGCCAGGGCTAATGGATGTTCTAGGAGGAATTCTCCAGGGGCTCTGGAACAAGAATGGGAGTTTTGCCCCTGGGCATCTCTCCCTATTGGATTCCTGGTGATGGTGCTGAGTGTCTGGCAGGGCAGAGATAGAGCCAAGGGGGCAGTAATGTCCCTGTGCATTTTAATTACTACTGAAACAGTGTTTCAGATAATGACTGCATTTTATATAGATTTGAGGAGAAGCGATAGTTTGTACTACCTCTTGGGGTTGTTGCAGGGATAAAGTGTACTGTGTCTATTAAGTTCTTAGCACAGTGCCTAGCACATAGTAAGCACTCAATAAATGATAGCTCTTTTTAAAAATAAATGCTTCATCTATAGGTTGGAATGTGTGGTTTATCCTAGTTTGACTTTTGGCTCTCAAGGAAGGCACTGTTTCCACTGATGCTGGGTGGTTACTGATTTTAATGTCCTGGATTTCCCCAGAAAATTACATAAGCAAGTGTAACCCAGGGTCTCTGTTGATTCTGGTGGATGTTCCATGCTTCTTAGTATGTTCAGCTCCCACCTGAGAAATACAGGCTTGATTCAGTGGAAAGCATGTTTGAACTCTCCAGCCCCCGCTCCTCCTTCATGAAGACAGGCTGTTGTGCTAGTGGAAAGAGCTCCAAATTACCGGGAAGGGGGCAGCAAGATCACAGAGCATTTCCTGGCGGGACATGCAGGAGACCAAGTGGGAGGAGAAGAGGGGATTCCTCACAAATGCCACCCAAAGGCGTGATCCAAGGAGGAGTTGGTGTGGACTATCTTCCTGGGAAAACAGATTGCCACACAATGATGACAATGATGATGAATTCTTTTCAAATTCATTATTCATATCTTAAAATGAAACTCAGATATACTGAGTGCTTCTTCTCTGCCCAGAACTGAGCCAAGCTTTTTATATGTGATCTTTTCTAACCCCCTCAATGACCCTGCAACGTGAATATTGTTAGCTCCATTCTTTTTGGACAGAGACACAGATTCCGTGTGGTTATGTGACCTGAACTGGAGTCTAACCCAGTTTTGTCTGACTCTAAAAACCATGATCTGGCCACTGTCCCCGTGTTCCCTGCTGGGAAGGTTGTGAGATTGCATTTGCTCATTGTCCCCAGATGCTCTGAGTTTGTAGTACATGACCTCATGCTTTTTGGCTACCAGTCAAGGAATGAATTAATCCTCCCACCAGCCTTGATTGATCCCCTGCCTTGTGCTCAGCACCACACTAGTTAGAGTGGGGCATAAATAAAATGTGAGACGCGGTCCCTGGTTTCAAGGGAAGGGCACATGGGAAACATTTAGGGAACAGTACAACATATTGTGCAATCAAAGACTAACATGGCTGGCATCCCAGCCATGTGCCGGGTAGCTCACAGCCCCTACTTCCTACACCCCATGTCAGACACTAATTCTTTAGGGCACTCCTTCCTACTGATTCTGGATGTGGTCTCAGTCTCAGAATCCTTCTCAACACAGCATCCTAGGTAGACACAACCATTGGATCTAGTCACCGTCTCTCCTGTAAGGGTTGTTGTCACTCAGAGGAGCAGGAGATTGGGGAAGTCTGGAGGGGTCCGCGAGGGCTTAATGGGGGTGGTGGGTTGAATCCCAGCTCTGAGGGAGTGGGAGAATTTAGGAGTGGGATTACAAGAAAGGAGGATATTCCAGGTGGAAAGAAACACATTAGCAAAGTCCCTGAGTTGAAAGTGAGGGGGTAGCCTCCTGGGGATGGGGACAAGAGTTACTTTCCCAATGTGGATACTCTTGGGGCAGAAAGAATGAGATTGAATAGGACTTTTTTTGACTTGATTTTGACCTATTTATGAACATCATAGCCTATCTTAGAGATAATAAGATAGTAAGAATATTAACTCCTATTTATTGAGGTTATTGTGTCAGTCTTACTGCTACTGCATACATGCATTGTCTTTTTTTATCCTTAGAGCAACCCTGAAAGGTAAGTATTAATGTTCCCATTTTATAGAGGAGAGTAACTAAAGCTTAGAGATAATAGGTTATATAGCTAGTTACATAGCTGGTTGAGAATGTTACTGGAATTCAAAAACATCTTACAGACTTAACCAAAAAATACTATAGACTTTATCTTCCCAGCATGTTCTTCCCCTGCACATGTGCGCAGACACATGTACATATAAACACACAATACACATACATACTCACATACAATCTCACATATATAGACTCATACACACATACCATGTACAGATGCATCTACATACCCATACATATATGCACACACATATGCCATACACATGTACATATTCATGCATACTTATATCACGTACATGCATATACACACATATGCATGCACGGTATACACAACATTCTTCTAAGAAGAATCACTGCTCTTTGATCCCAAGGGTAAGTAAACGATGCAGAACAGGCCAATCAGCTTTGTCTCCCAGCATTTGAATTTTGAGCAGCGACTCTTCCGTTCAGAAGGAAGCTGAGTCATCTGATAGCAGTGCTCCTGAGAAAACATCATGAGTGACTGATATCCCTGAGCTGCCCAGTTCTTGTCCTTCTTGTGCTTGGTTAACCAGCTCTTCCTTTTATTCTGCAAGCTGCACAGTAGACTAATAATAATTGCTTTTTTATCCCTGTAAGTCAATTTCTGTTGCTTGCTACCAAAGAGCCCTAACTGATATAAATCATCTCTTTAATTTAGCCAATACCAGTGATGGGGTCCATTCCAGTGAGAATTATGGCCAGTGGAATGCTGAAGGCAAGGAAGGAACTTTTGTTGCTTTGTTACAACAGTGTCCATGGGGTAGGGTCATGATGTAAATGAGACTGATATATGAGGGCCTTCTAGAATTTACAGTAATAAACCATTTACAGATGGGGGCCAAGACAGAGTGCCCTTATTCTGAATCCATGAATTACAAAGCCATGGTCTGATGTTAATTTTCTTGGTTGTAGCTTGCCCTTATGTTTTCCCCCACCCTTTCCTTTCTGGTACTAATATGGTGGCTAGGTAATATATTGCTTCTTCACGTTTCAGTCCTTCAGCAGATATTTACCGGAGCACTCTACATGATGGTAGATACTCAGGATACAGAAGTAGTTCAAAATACAGAAACAAAACTTAAAGCTGGAAGATACATTTAAAATGGTGTAGTTTAATCCTTCTTATTCTTATAGAAGAGAAAACAGAAGCTCAGAACAGTTCAGTGACTTAAGTAGGATCACAGAGCATAGTGGTAAGTCTGTGTTTTGAGACCTGTGACCTAGGTTTTGTCTCCTAGGTCAGTGATATTTATGGTTCATGATGAGACTCTTGCAATCCAGATGGGGAGATGGGGCATGCAAACAGGAAGCAATTGGCAAACTCAGCCTTGTGTCAAGTAACCCTCTTCTTTCTCAACTGAGTAGTTCTGCAGAAACCAAGCAACCCAAAGCACAAAATTAACAGTGGTCTCCAGCTTAAGCTGGAAATTTAGTTTGGAAACTTACTATGGAAGTTCTTCCATACCATCACTAGTTACCTCCCTCTTTCATTCCCAGATTGGGATTTTGAAGGTGATATCACCCAAGGAAACAGTAGGATCTGTTGTGCTAATCATACACCAATGAACCATATAAAGTACAGATCCCTGCTTTTACTGTAGGCACAGAGAACCCCAATAGTTGGGAAAAAGAGATAGGTGCCATGTATTCAGTGACTTTGGTACATTCATTCTACCCAATAGAAAAATGTGGACCAAAGGATGTCAGAATCTTGTCATCTCATCAATCAAATAAAGACCCTAGCTTTTAATTGCTATCTTAGGCTACTTTGATCTCTGCAGAATAAGGTAGAATGGACCATTTCTTCTTCCTTGAAATTCAAGTTTTCCTTGACTTCTGTGACACTACAGTAACTTGATTTTCTTATTTCTGGCTGCTCCTTCTCAATATATGCTCTGTGGGTTCTTCATCCATTTTTACTTTAAATGTTGGTGTCCTACAAGATTTTATCTTTGATATATCTCTCTTCTTGGTTTAGGGACTCCTCCTGGTCAACTTTACTACAGTGGCCATCTGCTGTTTTGGCCCTCTTACTCTTCCTTCAGTAAAACCAAGTTGATTTGTTTTGGTGGAACCAACAAAACCCCTGCCACTCTCAGTATACGTGATTCTGGTGTGCTGGTAAATGTTTAACAATCAACATTCAGGGGGAAAAAGCTGTTATTGGTTGTATTTCATTGGTGTAAATACTCCCACCATGGTCAGAGCCTATTAATTCAACACATACTTATTAGGCACCTAATATGTGCCAGGAGGTACTGTTTTATTTATTTATTTATTTTTGTGAGGAAGACCAGCCCTCAGCTAACATCCGTCGCCAATCCTCCTCTTTTTGCTGAGGGAGACTGGCCCTGGGCTAACATCCATGCCCATCTTCCTCCACTTTATATGGGACGCCGCCACGGCGTGGCTGACAAGCAGTGCGTCGGCGGGCGCCCGGGATCCGAACCTGCGAACCCCGGGCTGCCAAGCGCGGACTAAACCGCTGCGCCACCGGGCGGCCCCCAGGAGGTACTGTTTTAGAGACTGGGAATCCACAAGGTGACTAGACCCAAAATAGTCTCTGTGCTCATGGAGTTTATCTTCCAGTTGTGAAGACAGATAGTAAACAAATAATTAAATCATAAATTAAGTAACAAGATAATATCAGATAGTGGTAAGCGCTATAAAATAAAGTAGAATAAAGGTGAAATGAGTGATCGAGGTAGGGAGCTATCTTAGACAGTGTGTACAGGAAAGTCTTCTCTAGAAACTGATGTTTGAGCCAAGACCTGAATGAGGAGAAGAGAACCACATAAGAGCTGTGGAAACAGCCCCAACTTGCAGCCCTGGAACTTTTGCTGGATCTATTTGGAAAGAGTTGGCCTTTTTTCATGGAGGTTACTAAACTTGGAGGATGTCAGCCTGGATGTGCTTGTGCCTACTTCTGCACCTTAAAGGGAGAGAAACACTGAGATAAGAAATGGAGAGAGACTGATTCCTGGTGGTAACATTTGGAATTTTTACCCAGCTGTATCTAATGCCAGCATATCCTTGCACTTTTTAGATATATGAGCCAATAAATACCACCTCCTCTTTCTTTGGTTGAGACAGTTTGTGTCTTAATTAATGTCTTAACTAATATACATATCTACCCCCATGTCTTCAAATGCTACTTATATACGAGTGACTCCAAAATCTCTCTCCCTAGGTTGGATCTGATTCTAAGCTCCAGACACATGTATGCTGCTACCTATGAGCTATCTTTACCTGCAGGTTTTTGCACACATCACAAATGTAATATGTATAAATTTGAGTTCATCACCCTTCCGCCCCAAATTGCTCACTCTATTTTCTATTTGTACTGACCAAGCCAAGCCAAAACTCTGGTTGTCATTCTGTACTCCTTCCTCTCCTTCAACCTCCTTAACAAATGAACCATTAATTCCCATGGAATATAGCTTATAAGTGTCTCGGGAACACACTCTCTTCTCTCTATTCCCACTGCCCGACCTCAGGTGCTTGTTTCTCACCTAGATTACAAGCCTCTCACTGTGTTTCTCTGAATCCACACTTCCTCCCCTTTAGTTTTAGTTTCCACTGTGTGACCAGAGTAAACAGTCTCCTTTTTATATTAAGAAGTTTATTTAATAGTAAATTTGACTTTAGACTTTGTATCCAGTTAGGATTCTCCAGAGAAACAGAACCACTAGGAGGAACCAATAGGAGTTTATATATATATATATATATATATATAAACTTCTCTCTCTCTCTCTATATATACACACACACAGACATACACACACGTATATTTGTACATGTGTACATATATATATACACACAGATATACATGCATATATATGTGTTTATATACAATATGTAAGAAGAGACTTATTTTAAGGAATTGGCTCGTGCAATTGTGAAGGCTGGCAAGTCTAACATGTATGGCAGGCTGGCAGGATGGCTGCTCAGGCAGGATCTCTGTTACAGTCTCAAGGCGGGATTTCTTCTTTAGAAAACCTCAGTCTTTGCTTTTAAGGCCCTCGACTGATTGGACGAGGCCCACTCACATGGTGGAGTATACTTGGCTTTACTTAAAGCCAACTGATTGTAAAAGTTAATCACATCTACAAAATGCCTTCACAGCAACATCTAGACTAGTGTTGACCAAACAACTGGGCACCACAGCCTAGCCAAGTTAACACACAAAATTGACCATCACAGACCAGGACTAGGCATTACGGAGCTGGCCACCTCCAGATGTTGAGAATTCCTGGATGATTTCAGTAGTTCCTTGAGAAGGCAAGTTCCTTGAGGGTCCAAGGCATAGTTCACTGTATAAGAGAATCATCAGGAGGCTTGTTGTCAAAAATGTTGGTTCCCTGACTTCATTCTCAGAGGATTCTTATTTCCAAGGCCTAAAATGAGTATGAAGTTAATTTTGTGGGTCTTCACCAAGATTAAAAAAAGAAAAGAGTTAAAAGATTATAGAAAGTATCAGAGGGCATCCTGTGTGGTAAAAGTGAGTATTGTTTTGGTGAAAATTTTGTTTCCCTTGTGACTGGGGCATGTTGTAAAGTGTATCTCTAACTGTGGGTCCTGGTTAAGGTCAAAAAAAGTTTGACAGCCTCTGGTGAGGGATATGGTCAGTATTCATCCTTGTGACATGATGTGGCAAGTGACTCTGTCTTCTTTTATTACATGGACTTTTATTGCCATTGACAGCTCCATCCATCCTTCCTTGGGCAATTTTTTCATCTTCTGGTCTCGCCAAGTCCAGTGGTTATGGAGTAATGAAAGGTTAAGGCAGAGAGGGTATAAAACAAGGGTACGAAATCCCCATTTCAACAAGCCCCAGCATCCTCTTCCTTCCCACCAGTTCCTCCTCCCCCATCCCTGGAGTCCCTCTTTGCAATTTGTACGACTTTCTGTTGCCTGTGCTGCAGGGACAGCAGAAGCCTGAAGTCAGATGTAGGGTCAAGCACCCCGCAGAGCAGATAGCAATAGCAAAGTGTACTTTAATAACTCTCAGTTTCCGAACGGCTCTGGGAACCAAGCATGAGATTTCCAGTGCCCATTGCTCCTCCGCTTCCCAGCCTGAGGGAAGACCCGACTGATGGCTTTGAATATCCATCAACAAATAATAAATAATAATAATAACCTGCCTGCCGCGGGCTTGTTGGAGCCAGGGAGACTGGGTTTGCTGACGCTTTCTCCCTTCTTAATACAACCTCAAAGTCAATTTGAAATAGAAACCATAGCAGCTTTGCACAGCAAGAATTTCTCCTTGCCCCTGTCCTTAAGTCTGATTCCTTGGGTCGGGGGACCCATCTGGGTGAAATTGTGAAATGGGTGGTGTGTCCGTGGTGACACGGGATTCTCAGATCTGCAATTTTTTCTCTTCTCAGATGCACCCTCTTTCAGGCACCGTGGTGTTCTCAGATGTCCCCACTTCCCTCTTTTCTTCCAGATTATGGGCTAGAAAAGATCCAGATTGAATAAATAAGTCCTGGGGTGTGAGGGAGTGTCCTTTCAGAAAGACTTGCCCTGCATAGTGATTAAGATCTTGGGCTTTGGGGTAAGAATTCCTGAGTTTGAGTGTGAATTTCTGCTCTTCCACCTGTGTGTGTGTGTGTGTGTGTGTGCGCGTGTATATGTGTGTATGTGTGTGTGTGACCTTGAGCATATTACTCAACTTCTCTGAGCCTCAATTCCTCATCCGTAGAGCAAGGATAATATTAATTGTAGTAACTATAATAGGTAATATTTATTTAGTGCTTATTATGTGCCAGGCAGTGTTCTTAGTGCTTTATCTGCGTTATCACCTTGAATCCTCATAACAACCCCAGGAGGGACGTAATGTAATTGTCTTTGGCTGACAGATGAGGACACTGAGGCAGAGAGCGGCTAAGGAGTGTGCCCCAGGCCACACAGCTGCTGAATAGTGGGCCAGGATTACTCACACAGCTGCACCTCTGCTCCACATCTGCCGGATGTTAAGTGGCAGTAAGCATGGCCAGGCTTCCCTAAAATCCAGGCTCTGGGACAGGGGAAATTTCCCTTTAGGATTTTGATTAGCCCAAAGTAAACATTTTTAGTTCCAAATTTTCAGATCCAGGGAGATTGTTGGTGTAGATAATTACTCTAACACCACACAAAGCTGCTGTGGCAACTGGTCCCTGCTCCACTCACCCTGCAGACCAGCCCTGTACCTGAGAGCCAGGTGTGGGCCTTGCCTCTCCCCAATGTCAGCTCATTGACAAGAGAGACCTTGTGTTCTGAGATTCTTTACAGCACCCAGCATGTTGAAAAGCTTATCCTCAATGTCCAGAGAATTTTAAATCCTCAGCATGATGAATGGGCTCTTGTGTGAGGGCCCTGGCTCCTACGTCCTTCCTTCTCAGATCTGTGTAAAGTGCGGCCTACCTGTGGCAATTCTTTTTTAAACTGCAATTACTCTTGGTTGGAGAAAACTCTGAGACCTCAACTCCTTAGGGTGCCTTCATTTATCGGATTACTTTCCTCTCAGTTGTGAGGAGCCAGGTCCCTCCGCACCCAGGTGGAGGGGAGTTTGGAATCAGGCATTGACCGTCCAAGTTTGCTTTGGGCTGGCTACCCTGGGCCAGCCTGGGTCATGGACTCCATGTGCAAAACTGCTCTGGGGGATGGTGGGAGATGACATTTCATTTTTACTCCTGGTCAAAGACAATCTCTGGTATTTTCGACAAGCCGGGATCCAGCCTGGAGATCTTGCCTTTGCTATTTTCCACACCGTCTGCCACCCCACTGCTCACTTCTGAACTTCTCAGAGATGAATAATTTAGCTGGCATAGGAATAAAAGTCCTAAACTCTCATCTCACTTCATTTAGGATTCACATTTAGCAGCTAGAGGTAGAAGGGGACGGGAGAGTGACTGAGAGAGACCGTAAACCCGTGATATGTCACAGCTTTATGGCCTCCCTCATGAAGGAAGTTTGCCAGTGCCAGGCATGAAATAGCCCAAACCCCAACCGTGGGAAGCACATTTCAATAGGACTCCTGGAAAATGATTCAGCCACACTCACTCCTAATCCGATTTAATGATCCCATTTTGATAGCATTACGTATTTATTTGCTGGTTAGGAGAAAAACCACCACCTCGCAAGGTCTCCCTGCAGGTGCTCTAAAAACAGGGCTACTGGAGGAGCCACTCTTCCTTGCTCCATTCTGGGGGTTAGGGCTTTAATGTGAGAAGGTGGCCTTCAGTTGGGCTGGGATGTTTGAAAGGGCAGGGACCGGGGAGGCGGGTGGCAGTGCTAAAAGTTCTAAACAAGCCAGCTGGGGCGGGAGCGTGGTCGTGAGGGAACATTATCTGGTGTGATTCTTTGTTTTCACGGCATCACCTCCTATTCCTCAGACCAGCAGAATCACCAAGCTGTAAATGGCACACCTTACAAATCAGGGTGCCCTGACGTGGCTGGAGCGTTCATTACCAGCCGTAAAGGCACGCCAGCAAGAGAGGTTGCTGTTCTGTAGCCCAATTTTCCAACGCAATAACCCAATTAACTGGTGTGTGTGTTTGTTTTACAAAGCTCCAAGCTACAATAAACCATACAGATACGTGGGCTGCAGAAAGCTCTGTAATTAGGACAAGGTGTACAAATTAAACTACTCTTTTTAAACTTCAAACCAGCTAACTTCTGACATACTGTACTGCTGGGGCTTCTGGGACTGAACCCAATTAACATCTTAGTATTTTATAAGCATCGTTTTAATTGCATTTGTATGCAATCTTCTCTCCTAGTGCCTTTCAAGGTGCTAGTCCTTGTTCAGCTTTTATTACTTTGGTGATTTAAATCTTCTCTCTCAGAGGTTCCCGTTAATAATGACTACTGCTACTTCAAATGCTGGTCCAACATAAAACTTGTCTCTCAAAAGAATTATGCTTTAAAACAGTTACATTTAACTTTATTATTACATTTTTAATTTTTTTTTCTCTGTTTGAACAGTATGCCTTTAAACGTTTTTATCAACCTGTCAGCTCTCGTAATGGCTGGAAAAGAGATTCTTTTAGGAGCTGAGATGATGGTTCCCTCCCCTCCCCTCCTCTGCTCACCTTTAGTTTGGGGTAAAGGCGTTTCATGCCATTGGATGCCATGGTGATGAGGGGATATTTGAATGAGCAAATTTGGGTTTTTTTAAGTTTCCTTGTGGGTTTTGGAGCATCTTTGTCTACATTTTGAGGCTGAGACTTAGGGTGAAGCGAGTGAGGCATTTTCCTCCTCTGCAAAATGTGAGGGGACACCAAAAAACACAGGGATCAAGATAGGTAATATTTTAATGCAATATTAAAAAAAAATAATTAAAATATGACTCACAGACCAGCTACCTATTTTTGTAAACAAATCTTTTTGGAGCCAGGACCTGGGTTAGGGTGAGGCAAATGAAGCAGCATTGTAAAAGTGCAGATTTGTTCCTGTTTTTATTTAGAATTTGGATATTTTCTTCACCATGGATGGCATTTGTTTCTATTTTTAAACATTATTGTATTAAAATATTATTTATTTTGATTCCTGAGTCTTTGATGTCCCCTTAAATTTTGCACCTCAGTGAGTGTCTCCTTCACCTCCCCCTGGTCTGGACCCTGCTATAAATCTAAGTTCAGAGAAGCCTTTAAAAGGAATTTAAATATCTGAAAAAGTCCCAAAGAAAAGTTTTCACCTAGTGATTCAAAAATGTAGGGAAAAACTCAGCCCCATGTGTATTTCTTTCTGAGTATGGTATGCATGGAAGTCCTCACTCTCTATTTAGAAGCACCCAAAACAGTGGCGATGCCTGAGTTTATGGGAACAACTAAATGACAAACTCTTCTCCTTCATATCCCTAGCCCACAATGGAAAGTGTTTCTGTAATTTTCCTTTGGTGCTTCTTACCGGGAGAAGGAGTCAGGAAAAATGAGTACTAATGTTGTGCTCAATTAGGATTTCTGTTATCTGGATAAAAATATACAGTCTTGAACAGGCAGTGAGATCCTCCTGGAATATTTTAAACCTTTTTGCTTGATTGAGTGTCTTGTCAAACAAAACTGGCAGCCTCTCTCCCAGAGCTGCCTGAATCTATGCAGATATGATTTCTATCATGCCTTTATTATGTGTAGTCTGTAATAAGGATGAGCACGTATAAATCATCTCTGGATGGCAGTTGGGATGCAATACTCAAAGGAGAAAGACATTTCTGCTTTCAAATGTCTAGTGATTTCAGATATTATATAGCAAGTCTCCCCTGAACTGCACAATCTTCAATTCTACTCAAGCCCTTCTGTGGAAGAATAGACTTTTATATCTTTCTTTGCAAGAATCACTAGCAAGATAAGAATTGTGTCACTAAGACCAGAGCACTGTATCTTTTTCGTTAGTCTGATATCAAAGTTGCATTTGCACAGAGGATCCTTCTTAATTTGATTCAAGAGGCTGGTCTTGAGAGATGGTGGCGAGATCTCAGGTTTTGGGTCTGCTTTGCTCTACTAGGGCAGAGCCTTGGAGTGGGGAGGTATCAAAACTCTGTTGATTTGAATCTGCAACAAGGACAAAGTGCACTTTTGGTGACATTTCAAAGGGTCGTTCTTTTCCCTGAATCAGAAACTGAGTCATAAATATCTCAACCTCCTTTCCATGACACAAAGGATAATTTGGTAGGAAAAAAAAAGAACTGTATCACAAATCCAAAACCCAGACCTGGCTACTAATATTGTTAAACTTTATCAAGCACATATTATGTGCCAAGTATTAAGCATCTCCTTATCTCATTTAATCTTCAGTAGACTTCAGCAATACAAGTAATATTAAAATAGCCACTGGACAGATAAGAGAAGAGTAAGTGAGTTATATTATGAGCCTGCCATCACAGGTTTAGTAAGTTTAAATCCAGGCACAGTGGTACCTGATCTGACCTCTCGTCTGCTCTGTTTTCATGTACCGCATGGTCTGGGGCCAGTTCACTTCTCAGGTCTCAGGAAGACCAGGACAAGAGTGAAATAGCTGGCTTGGAAATCAAAGCAAGTAGGTGGCTCAGAGGGTTTCAGGATCCCACTTCAGTCGCTGTTAAAAGGAAGTCTATAGGAATTCTTTGGTTGGGTTGCGGTGTGTGTGTGTGTGTGTATGGATTGGGGGTGTCAGGGGTGACAGGGAGTGGGGTAAATCCCAGACATATTGTGAAGTCACATTTATCTTCAGGACCCCCAGTTCTCTGGTTTGGGGTTTACTTTCCCTTTTAGTGCCTTCTCTTCCTCTCTCCAGGAGCCTCGGATTTGACTGCTGTAGGTCCACAAGACCAGCGCTCAACCTTTCTCACGGTGCAGCACACTAGAAAATGACAAATGAGAACTTCAAATGGGGGGCGGGGGTCAGGCTGTCCTTGTGTCTGCTGCCCAGCTGCCTGGGGGCTGAGGGGTTCAGGATCATGCACTCCTATAACAGAGTTGGAGGGAACTCTGTTCCAGACCATGAGCACCATGAGGCCTGGGGCCATGTATCTCGGTGCCTAGCACAATTGTTGACTGCATACATGAGCAGATCCACTCCTGGTGCAAAGGGAGACATCGTGATAAAATAATTCCCACCCAGTCACTAGAGATTTAACCGGTCAATATACACATGTAAGACTGCCCTTCATTTGGGGAACATTAGCTCTTGAGAGTGGGAGATCTTTTGGGCCAAGGGACTTTTCCTAGCACCTGTCATCAGGCTGAATGCCTTCTTTGCCTTGCAGTGAGAGGTGAGAGGTGGAGACTAGTACGCCTCAGGGAGAGGGAGCGGTAAGATAAGGAAGGAGGCTTGGGGAGAGAGCAGAGAACAGAGAGAAGACAAAAAGACAGGAAGAGAGGAGCGTTTCATGACTGGAGTCTTTTTTAATGGGACTGAGGGCGAATGGTTGTCTGAACACAAACCCAGGAAGTTGCTGTGACGCGCACTATTTTCTACCTTATCTGCAGGCAGCTCCGGCCAGATAAGGAGTGTCACTGTGATTTCTCACTCTTGGCTGTTATGGCTGTGGAGTTGTCCAACCCCCAGCCCTGAGTGTCTGTGTACGGGCTTCCCTGGATTTTCTCATAAATCCAAATGGTTGGCACAAGGATTCAGACAGACTTTGGAAATTGAACAGCTGAGAGTTGAGAGCCCAGCTGGTAAGATGCATGGTTCTCCATAGCTTGGTGGAAAAAGCATTGCCCTATAAGGATCCCAAGATCTTCTTCATCTGTAAACTGGAGATGGTAATTTCTTCCCAGTCTACCTTCCAGAACTGGCAAGATGATCCACTCTCCATAAAAGTGCTTTGAACAGTCTAAAGTCTAAACAAGCATAAGACATTACTATACTTTAAGGAGGCAATATAGTTTCAAATTGGGAAGGGAAGCCTGTGTAGATGTCAGCTGACCTACCCTTTTATCTCAGTGGAGAGTGATTTGCCTTTAAGTGATTTGATACTACTGATTGCAAATCCTTCTCTGAAGCTCTCTAAGGGTGGGCATTTCACAGTCTCATTCACTCTTGCAGTTGGGAAGTTATTCACACTTAACCTAAAATTTGCCTGTGGCAGTAGGAGCTCTTACCTTTTTTTACTTCTGATACAGATGGAAAAAAGCTAGTTGAAATCATCCACAGTGGCATGTAGGTTTATGTGCTTAAAGACCACTCAGAGTGCCTCCCACTAGCTTCTTTTGCTTTGAGCACGGTCCCCTGCTATAAGAGGTCCTTTGAATTCACTTCCTAATTTCATTTTCTTTCCTTCAATCGTTTGGACTGTTCTTTGTGGAAGTTGAGGTTCCAAGCCCTCAAATTCTGTCATGCCTTGTGTCCCAGGAATAAGGACACACCTAGCCCACTTTGGGGAGAGAAAAGGTATGGTTGATAGTTCCTGTGGGCAGCAGTTGGTGATGGAGGAGGAGTGGGGCCTTTTGGGCCACCGTGTTGCTGATTGTTGACCTAAGAGAGCCCTAATGGCAGTCCCTGGCCAGATTTAGCTTTGGCGGCTGGAAGCCTGTGGCAGGTGATACTTGCTGAGCAGATCCACTTTTTTAGCTTGAGGCAGACAGACTCTGGGGCATAGCCCAGATAGGCTAAATTCAGAGTGTGCTGACATCTGCATATGGAAGACATTTAATATGTGATTCAGTAATTGCTCAGATGGCAGACTGAGGTCAGCAAAACAATGCTGGAGAAACAGACAGAATTCCAGGGTGCTAGTTCTAGCCTTTGACAAACAGTATGACTTGAGCAAGTGACTTGGCCTCTCTCAGCCTCAACCTCCTGATCTGTAAAATGAGGACAGTAGCTATTTGACTGAATGACATGCGAAGACTAAAAGAGCTCATGTACGTGAAAATGTGGAGGACAATTTAATTTGCAAATTATATAAGAGATTATTATTTTTATTTTATTAACATTATCATTCACCTCTAAACAAACTTCTCTATCTCTTTGGGGAGAAACAAAGGAAAGCATAAATTCTCAAAACTCTAAGTGGCCAAAAAAGTCATTGTGTCTGATTTTCCATTCGGTACCTGAAACCCCCACCAAGCAGGAACATTGCCTTTCCATGTGGAGACCCTGGAGCTTGGCAAAGTTTCCTTGTCTAGCTGGGCCTGGAAGGGTCAGACTGGTTGAGATGCCCATGCTAGAGGGAGACTGAGCAATGATTTATCACTAGCATTTTGAGTGTTATGCCAGGCCAGTTGAGGGTCCATTGTCTTGGAAACTCCCTAAAGCTACAGAAATGGGTCTGACACTGACCCTGCACTCAAGAACCTTCCAGAATTTAACCATTTCTTCATTCAACAGACATTTATTATGCTACTATGTGTTAGCCACTGTGCTAATTTTCAGGATACCATGGTCAACAAGACAGATAGTGTCTCTGTGCCTGTGGAAGCTACACTCTAAATGGCTGTGGATGGACTTTAGGGCATGGATGAATTTCCTGAAATTAGATGCAAAATTACATGTGTTTGTGCTGTTTTTTTCCTTGGGGAATGTGTTTGCATCTTTGATAGGATTTTCAAAGGGGCCCAGGACTCCTCCAGAAAGGTTAAGAACCATAGTCTGGTGGGAAAGATAAGCTATTCACATGAAACAGTGACTACTAGGCAGGAAGTGTCTTGTTGTAGAGAGTACACTGTGGGTATACAAAAGAGGGAGTGATTCTTGTCAGCCAGGCTGTTTGGGGAAGGCTAAGTGGAGAAGGATGTATTTGACCTGATCCTTAAAAGATGGCAGAGTGCAGTTTAGTGCCTCTTTATCATATAACTCTTGGAGAAACCATTCACATCATAGTATGTGAATAGTGCCCCTTGGAATTGAGCAGTGCACAGCCTATGCAGCCATATATGGCAACCCTGACTTAGTTGAGGGAGAGAAATCATCCTCGTGTTGGTGAGTGATGGCTCTCTTGATCTAGTTATCCTAACTACTCTTTTGTCATGTCATGCCAGTGGAATAGAAAGACCAATAGGAGAAACACCACAGAAAAACTCAGTAATATCACTGCTTATGGAGCAACCTCAGTGTGCAAATAGGATCAATTTTCTTATTTTTCCATTTAGTTGCTTGAAATCCTCACAGGCCTTATTAAAGGAAGCTCAGAGTCTCTCGCTGCTCCGTGAATTATCCAAAACCCCAGGGCTTGCTTACTTAGCCCAAAGGGTGGTCTGTCTTTATTGGACACTTGCTGAGGAGGGAATTAGAGCATGGTCAATCTTCTAGTGATGTGGTTTCTCACTGGCCCGTGAAGTGACTGGGAAAGCATAGTTCTGCACCATTCTTGGGCAAGACTTCAGCTCAAGTCTGGTCATGATTGCACTAGAATCTCAGGCTCTCTTGGCTCACCCTCACTTGGTCAGATTCTTCCAGGGAGGAAGCTGTCAACAGCCTCGTTGGTTAAGGGCTGACTTCAAAGTCCACCCTTCACCAGCCTAGAACATTGATCCCGCTTTCACCCCTCTGACTCCTTCCCCTGGGGCTGCTTCTTTCTCAAACCCTCAAAAGGCAGAAGGTCTTGTTACATCCCTGTCTGAGAACAGTTGAGTGCTCTCACAACATCTCCCTTTTGAAGAAAGTCCCCTTCAGGGATTTATACTGTGATGCAGCTGGTAACTTCTTTTGCTGAAGAAAAAGAAACTTAGGCGAAGCTCGGTCTCTGGTAAGCAGTTCTCTGTGGGGTCCTTCTCTACAAACAGGTCTCACAGGCCAGGTAGTGCAACAAGAAGATCATGAACCTTAGAGCAGGAATCTGGATTTGGATGCTGTGTCAGACCTGTGACATTGGGCAGTTGATTTAACCCTCTCTGAACTTCAGTTTCTTCATCTCTGAAATCTTTATATATTGCCACCTCAGAGGGTTGTTATGAAGATTAAATAAGATGATGCATGTAAAGCACTCAGCACTGTGCCTGTCATAGAGGTAGTGCTCCATAAACTTTACCTAGAAGCAGTAGTAAGAGATGAGGAAGGAAAGAAGGAAGAAAAAGAAAGGAAATTTGGCAGGTGGCTAGGATGGAGGGAGCTATAGCAGATAGACAGCTAATACCCAAGATCACCCCACTGTACTGTTATGCACCAGCAGCCTCCCCTCTCCATTCCTCCTTTTCCTCAAAGGCAGAAAAAAAAGTGTAACCAGGGCTTTCTTCCAGATCCAGGAAGCATGGGTGCCATCTTTTCATTGGAAGGTTTTACTTCCCAGCCTTCTCAGTGGATGGGATTCCTTTGATACCCTGAGCTAACTGTGAGACCCCAGTTATTCCCACCCTCCAGGCAGCCCAAGCACATCTCCTGAATTCTCCCTGCTAGGCCTGCCCTGGGAGCCCCAGCCAGCCTCCCACTCAGCTTGTCATGGCCGGTCCTTCCTGCCTGCGCCTTGGAGGCATTGGTGACCCTGGGCCCACTTTCCCTTATACCTGTTCTGCCAAGACTCATTGCAGGGGGAAAAGGAGATCTTCCCAGGAGGCTTGAGCCCTCCAGTGAGGTGTCCTGTTGGACTGGGGCCTTTGGCCAAGAGATGGTCCCAGGAACTTAGCAACAGGAATCAGGCATGTGTTCTGTGCTCTGGCTGCCTGCCCCCACACCCGTATCCAGGCAGTGACCTGGACTGTGCTTCAGTGAAACCTGGCATTTGCATACTGAGCTCTTCTTGGCACCCACTGGCCAAAGAAAGAGTGATGTGCTATGGCTATGATCTTCCTGGTAAAGGACAGGAGGACCCAGAATGCTCTGTGCCTCTCTAGGGACTGGCAAGCTGGACTCAAGCAGGGTGCTATTTTGCACTCTGAGTCTAGTTCTGGGCATGGCATTGCTTGGTGCCTCTGTTTCTCATGGGGTCTAGCCAGACCCCATGATAATCAGAAAGTAGTTCCAGAATGTTTAGAGTGGGGAGGAGGAGCACCATCCCTTTCCCTCACTTACACATCAACATTAGGTCTACCACCGATGACTTGTGTTAACTTGAGCAAGTTACCTCTCTTCCCAATAGGTTTCCCTGTGTGTAAAGTAATGATTGTTGTGATAAGACAATGCTTGTAAGCCCTTGACACAGTGCCTGGCAGGTAGTAAATGCTCAGTAAACATTTGTAGCTGTTATTATTATTTGCTTGAATAGCTCTTGTAATTTTCCAAAGCTTTTACACACCTCTTACTTAAAATTTCAAGTCTTCTGGAAACTCTTTGCAAGAAATCAATCCCATTTGACAATTGAAGAAACTGAGGCACAGAGAAGTAGGGTGACTTGATGGAGGTGACCTCGGGAGCCAGGGTCAAGTCAGATCTCCTGACTTCCAAGATTGCCCTCTCCTGGAACCAAAAGAATAAATCCAGGGACTTTACCGTCTCCAGGCACGGCCCATGCTCAAAGTTCCCTATCTATCTGTTAAATTAATGATACTAATAATAGCACCAGTAATTATAATCTCATTTAATCCTTACAACAACACTATGAGCTAGGAATTATTATTTTCCCCATTTTTCGGATAGGAATATTGAGGTTTGGAGGAGTTAAGTAACTTGTCTGAGGTCACACAGCTAGAAAATGGTAGGACTGTGAATTGAATCTAAATCTTATCATCTCCAGAGCTGAGCTCTTAACCAGTTCCGGGTTCTCTCATACTCATTCACATGGAGCTTTTTCCTCCAGGTGATAAATACCTGTCCCAAAGGTTCCCAGAAGCTGGTCCAGGCTCCCCTGCCAAGAGGGAGGAGTAAGAGGGAGCTGGGGAGTTGCAAACTGAGTTGAATCAGAAGAACCTGAACAAGGCTTATTACCTCTGTTTGAAGTTAAAAGGCAAATGTCTCTCCCTGAGCAGCCCCCTGGGTCAGCCACATATAAGGTTGTGGCATGGTGGAAAGCCTTTGAGAAATGTTATCTATTCTCTTGTAGTTGACCTTTTCCAGGTCTCATGAGCCAGCTGACCCTTGCCTGCCCCCTCGCCTGCCATGGCTGAGGGATAACTCTTCAGCAAACACTCCTTGCCTGTTGCTGCATCAAGCGAATAGAAATTGCCAGTGTTCAGCCAGGACGTGGAGTTGGTTCTCACTAGCTGACTCCAGTGGGGAGACTTCTATATGGAGAAACACCAGTGATAAATTCAGTGGGACTGGACCTTGGATGCATATGTAATGGATAGCTGGCGCTTCTGGGTCAGGAAGCTGCAAAGAAGGGGCCTGTGCTGAAAGCCCTTGGAGCAGGTCACAGAACTGTGTTTGGGCATCAGGATCGTCACAGCATGTCTCTTAACCCAGCTTTCTAGATAAGTTCAAGGAAGAAACCCACGGCTCCTGACCAAGGCTCTCATTACAAAGTCTTATGACTGGAAGGGACTTTAGAGATTATCTAATCCAGCATGTACGTAATATTCATCTTTCTACTCCCCAATCCTGTGTCCATGGCAATGGCAGACATCACTAACTGCTGGCAGTGTTCTCTCTGGAAAGGCCTAGATGTAGCCTCAGAATCCTTTAAAGCCTAGTGGTCCAAGCGATATGGAGTTGGCCCTAGACTTTAACTTTTAGCTTTGTTCTCTTCATAGGGTTCTGAGGGAATGGGGGCCTTGGGGAATCCTGCTTAGGAAATATAGGCACTTCTGTCTTTATTGGATGTCACTAGGGGCAACCGGAGCTCTTGGAGAGGACACTAGATCAGGAGATATGAAGCCACGGTCTAGTCTTGATGTTGTCACAGAGGCTGAGTGATGTTAGGCATAACCTCCTTGGATCTCACTTTGCCTCATTTGTAAAATGAAAGGCTTGAGAAAGGCCACATGACTGCCATGGAACTTTTTTCACAAGTGTGGCTTTGGCGTGTTTTGGTATGTCGAGATAGGTCATGGTGATCTATGTTCCTTGCTCCTAGGAGGCAGTATCTATATGCCCTATGTCACCAAGGGTAGACATGTGACAATCATATTGCCACTTCCCACTCCCATGCCTGTAGCTTACACTGGCAATGTAGACTCCATGAGGACTCATTCTTAGAATCCTTCTCATCCTTTTTGGCATGGGGGTCTAGGCAGCCACTGCCAATTGATCAAGGTTTGCAAGGAAAAGAAAAACTATTTGCCATCTGTTATGGGCTGAATTGTGACCCTCCAAAAAATTCATGTTGAAGTCTCAACCCCCAGTACCTCAGAATGTGACCATATTTGGAGATAGGGTCTTACAGAGGTGGTTAAATTAAAATGAGGTCATTAGAATGGGCCCTAATCCAATATGATTGGAGTTCTTATAAGAAGGGGAAACTTGGACGAAGCATGTACAGAGGGAAGACGACATGAAAACACAGGGAGGAGATGGTCATCTGTAAGCCAAGGAGAGAGATCTGGAACAGATCCTTCCCTCATGGCCTTCAGAAGAAAGTCACCCTGCCAATAGCTTAATCTTGGACGGCTAGCCTCCAGAACGATGAGAAAATAAATTTCTGTTCTTGAAGTCACTGAGTCTGTGGTATTTTGTAATGGTAGCCCTAGCAAACTCACACTCCATCCTTTGCCTACATGGCGTTTGGCAGGAGAGAAGCAAACAAAAATACAAAATAATCAGAGTATTCACTTTGCCCTCATTGCCATCATAGAAAGCTGGTCTTGAAGGCCTGGGGAAGTTGGAGTTTTATTACAAGGAGCCTGGAAAATAGAACCTGGAGAGTTATTTCCCTAATTCTATGGCCTTGGGTGAGTCCTTGAACTTCTCTGGACCTCATGTGCTCATCTGTAGAGTGAGACATTTATATTGGAGCAAATGTTTTCAAACTCCTTCTTAAACTTCAAAATTCTTTATTCAAATAAAATCTTAGGCAAAAACTTAAGAAATAAAACCTAGATAAACATGAAACTGTTCTGATAGAGGTAGAAGTGAGGGTCTTGGGCCCATCTTCTCTCCTCCATCCCCTGGACCCTTAGCACAGCTAGAATTACAAAGACCCCATCCCAGATCAGATGTTCTGCAAATCCAAGAGTCTAACATTCAAGTCCATTGGACTGGGGGACACTTAAGAGAGGAGTGGTCTCTTAATTCACTTAGCATAGTGCTGGGTACACAGCAGGCACTCAATAAATGTGAAAGGAGGAAGGAGGAAAAAACAGTAGAAAAAGGAAAGAATAGCAAATATTGCCACAGAATTCCAGAGGGCCTGAGCAATTCTGCAGATATCTTGAAGATGTTCTATTTTGTTTGCTTTGGAAAAGTCTCCTGGAGCTGCCTACTATCATCAGGCAGAGCCTGTTAGCTCACCTACAGCTTTCTTGCCTTTTCTAGGAACTAAGGCCACAAACTGAAACTAAATCCGGCACTGGAGAAATTGACGCGATTGGAAATGGACTTAGATCTCCAACAAGGCCAAAGAGTTAAATTGCTATTTCAGACCAGCTGGAGTTTGACTGGCTGAGAGTAAAGAAGAGAAGAAGTTGGGAGCCCAGAAGCCAGGAACCCGGGTACGTTGGTTTTCTTCTCCGCTCGTAGCTGAGGGTTTGGCATTTCACCTGCTAGATGGCGCTGTCCTCTAAGGAAAGGGCCAGCTCTGCTCTAACCGGGGCTCAGTCTAGGAAACAGGAACAGCTGAAGTTGAAAAGAATTGATGGGCAAGAGGTAGAAGGGATGGAAGACAGCCCTTTCCCCAGCAGCAACATCTCCTTTTGTGGTGGTTCTGGTTCCTTTTATAGTTCTTATTTTACAGTGTGGGTGTTTTATACATTACGTCTGAAAAGTCACAGGGCCTTTTGGTCTGAACTCAAGTGAATAAGAAATATGTGTGTGCCTGTGTGTGTTCATGTGCTTGTGTGTATGCGTGTGTGTGTGTGTGTGTGTGTGTTGGGAAGAAGGGGCAGGTCCTGCTCCAAGGCTGCAACTTACAAATGACATGTCCCAGCCTTGATCTTCCGCCTTGACTTAAACAAGATCAGTGGGAAAAAGACAGTCCGTCCTTTCTCCATACTGCCTGCCAAGCTGGAGCCTGGGGCTCCTGGTGGCCTTACTCTGAAGCCTTCTATCTCAGCTCCAAACTGCAGGGGCAAACTGCATGTAGGGACCGAGACTCCCTTTCCCCCAGGCAATGTTAGCGTTAGGCTGACGTGCCGGCTCCCAGTCTGCATGTGAAATCAGGGACGCAGCCTGCAAGTACTCCCACTCTATCAGCAGCCAGAAGGAAGGAAAACAAAGATAAGGGGGGGGGGGGGATAAAAACCAGGAGGGAACCCAATAGGAGGGAGGGGAGGGCTGAGGAAAGACAGGAGACAAGGGAACAAAGACCAGAGGTGAAAGGTGAAGGGGGTGGAAAAGGGTGAGAGGGGACACGTGGGACCAGGTGTCCAGAAAGAAAGAGAAGGGCCGTGGAGAGGAGCCGTGGGGAGGAGAGAGGATGGACCAACGGGGGAAACGGGAAGAGGAGGAAGCTGGAGTGAAGCTTTCAAGTCTGTGCTAAAGCCAGGAAACTTAAAAGGCAGGGGAAGGAGGCTCTGCCAGGCAAACAGGAAAACAGAGGGAGAGGAAGTCTAGTAATTAGAGAAAACCTGACCAAGGGCCCGAAAGGAGGGGAAAACCAGTGATGGGGAAGTTGCAGAAAAGCGAGGTAGGAGATAGTGGCAAGGAAGCTTTGAAGCAGGAGGGTGGAAGCAAGGGAGGCAGAGAGGAGAGCTGGGCTAAGAAAGGGCAGAAAAACGAGGAGATGGAACATGCAAAACACAACCCAAGTGAGATTGAGGGAACAGAGAAAGAACCATTAAAAGAATGCTTACCTTATAGTCGTAAAAACTGGAATGTGTGTGTTTTGGCCTGCAGCCATTGTCCAGAAAACACAGTGTGGCTTTTAAGCAAATTGTGGAGTGGTCGGGTCCACACGTTAGTAGCTTGCCCTGGTCTGCTGCTTTGAAATGCAACTGCTCTGAGTTGCCCGCTTGTCGGCTGGCAGCCTGCTTTGGGAACGTCAGATGGAACCTGTTGTCCACACCGAGGGTCACTCCTGCTCTATTTATGGTGCTCCAAGTTCAGAGGCACCAGCTTCGCTTCCAGGGCAACTGCTTCCCTGTGTGGGCCAAGAGTTGAGATGTGTATCCTGCAGGGTGACCTGCTTGCTGTCTCTTGAATCAGTCCCTTTGAGGATGTTTCCTGGTGGGACGGGGGCAGAGGCTCTGGGAGGGCAGAGGGGGAGACATGTTAAGGCAGTGCTGGATGGAGGTAAGGGAAGGGCTCCTGGAGTTTGATGGCCACAATTCGGTTCCTAGTGTTACCATTTGACTGTCTCTCTGAGCCTTAGCTACTCATCTGTAAAATTGGGCTTGTGATCACACCTCTCTCATAGGGTCCTGATGAGGCTTAAATGAGATGATCCATGTGTCTAATGGAGGGGCTAGCTCATATTAATGCTCACTAAATGTTAGCTGTCCTTTGTGTTATTATTAAAGACCAGATAACTATGTGCGTTTTGGGGATCAGTTCTTGAATGCAGAGTAAGGGGCTTTGATTTGAAGGTATTGTAGCAAGAGAATGATCTGTGCAAATCATTGTTTGCAAAGATAGACCCGGCAGTGACATGTGGGCTATTTTGGGGGGTAGGGGAGACCATTTTGGTGACCAGAGCATGCATGAGATAGTGGGTGCCTGGACTAGAGGTGGGGGGAGGTGAAAAAAATTTAAAAGATATTTTGAGAGGCAGCTCAAACCCGAAAAACTTTACGATTGGATGGAAAGGTGGTGGGAGAGGGACATTTTAAGCACAACTCCAGGGTCTGGGAGCCTAGAACAGGGGTCAGAGGGAGCTCTCAATTAAGAAGGATTTTTTACATTTTTAAAGGATTGTGAAAAACAAAGTACATGCGGCAGAGACTGTATGTGATTTGCAAAGCCTACAATATTGACTCTCTGGCTCTTTACAGAAGGAGTTACCCCACTTCTAACCTGGTCTGGGGTATCAGAAGTCTCTGCCCCAGAAATCGGGAAGCCTGGAAGGGTTTTGAACAGAGTGCAATGACGCCCAGAAAATGAGAGCAATGGGATTAAAGCTGGAGCCAGGTTTGTGTGAATAATATACCCATTTCAGAATCACATATTCATTCCACAAATATTTTTTGAATGTGGGTTCAGGAGACAGACAGTCCTGGTTGAATCCTGGCTCTGTGTTCCTACCTGTGACCCTCACCAAGTTATCAATCTCTGTGTGTCTCAGTTTCCCCACTTGTAAAACGGAGGTGATAACCATATTTACCTCCTGGAGATCTTTTTGGAGCGTTAAATATGATAAGACATGTAAAGCATTTAGACAGCGTCTGGTGCACAACACAATAAATATTAGCTTTTATTGTTATTGAGTCCTTAGAAGCCCGGAAATGGAAATGAACATGGCATGTGCTAAACAACAGTAAGAGGGTGAATTGGTTTGGTAAATAACAGTAAGCAAATATTACTTGCCATTATTATTATCATCAATATTATCACTCTTTTGCTGCTATTGGAACTTAGGGTCTGGTCTTGGGACCCCAATGTTCTTATTCCTAAAGCGTGAGGTTTGCTAAGATCCCTTCCAACTCCGTTTTTTAAATTTAAATTGTAATTTTTTGTCAATATCTTCCTCCTTCCTCATTTCCCTTCCTCCCCTCTCTCTATGCAGTTACAAGCACACCTAATTCCCTTTGACATTTCTGACAGCCAGGTCATCTCTTCCTCACCTCTTTAAAAATCCTGGTCGTGTAAGAACTGATTCTATTTTTCCCTTCACCATTCCCAGTGCTCCCTCTTCCTTTTGCAGCCCCTCCCCCTCCAGGCGCTTCCAACAAAAGAGTCAGGTCATTTTTCTCGCGGTATCAGCCGAATGTCAGCCTCCTAAGCATTTGTCCTTGTTTCTCCGAGTGTCGGAAGTTCTCCGTCTTCCCACTAGGACTTTCTGAGAGCATGGAGTGGATCCCAGAATTTCTAATCCTCCCCGCTGCAGCTGAACCTCTTCCCACACTCGGTTTGAGAAAAACGATTGGGAAAAAAAACCCAAAAACGGCCGATGGAGGAGGAAGGCACGCAGGCCTGGTGGCTCCCGCAGCCGCGCGGGTTCGTGCTGGCGGCCACGCTCCGCCCCCCGCTTCCTTACCGCGGCCTTGAGAGGCCGGCCAGTCGGGGGAGAGAGATTAGGGTCATCAAGATAAGGCAGAGAATATTCAAACTGGAAGCAAAAAGGGGCTGTTTTTCCAATAGTAAGTAATCAGGGAATAGGAGGATGTAATTTGCAGATTAGGAAAGTGAACAAAGAACATAAAATTAACTTTATAGCAAAGAGGAGCACAGTCTGTTTGAAGAAATAAACCTCCATAAAGCATTACTGCTGATAAAATCAGACTGTTGATTTAAACTAAATAGGAAATATGACCAAATCAGGGAGAGGTGGAAGTTGAGGTTGAAACTTCAGGCCATGATGAAAGGCTGGGATGGGCCTGAGAGACCTGATGGGTGGGTGGGTGGGTGGGTGGGTGTGTGTGTGTGTGTGTGTGTGTGTGTGTGTGTGTGTGTGTGTGTGTGTGTGTGTGTGTGTGTGGTGTGTGTAGGGAGAGATGTAGGATCGAAGCAAGGATGCCTGTACTAAGGGCATAGACAAGAGGGACGTACCTTACCGTGTGTGTGTGTGTGTGTGTGTGTGTGTGTGTGTGTGTGTGTGTGGTGTGTGTAGGGAGAGATGTAGGATCGAAGCAAGGATGCCTGTACTAAGGGCATAGACAAGAGGGACGTACCTTACCGGGATGCCTAAACTGCCTTCATTTAGGGATTGTCTTTATTTAAAAAGACATTGGTAAGATATGGTGTTGACTTCCAAGAACTGGTAAACAGCAAATATGCTCTGGCACACACGCAGTCCTCCCCGCTCCTCAGTTTTAATTCTCAAGTACCCGCAGAAGCTCATCTGAAACACCAGCAGCTCTAGGGTTGAACACCAGTAGTGACTTGGGTACCAAAGCAGAAGAGTCCTGAAGCAGTGCCTTTGATCCTGAGGCGATTAGAACAGGGCTTCTGTCCCCTTTTATCATAGGTTGACCAGATTAGGATAAAACCCCTGCAGCGGGCAGTGAGAAATCCAGCTCTGTGCTGTGAGCTGCCCTTTATTGCCCCACGCCAAGCCTTCTTGGCCCCACATTGATTAGGACAGGAGACTTTTGTTGTTTTCGTTGTCTTTGACCTGCTGGGGCGGGACTCTTCCCAAGGTCTAAGGTTCAGAGAGGCATCCCTGTGGAGCAGTGTGCTCAAAAGTCTTCATTTGCCCCTCCAGGTCCATTCTCCTCCCTTCTCTGTCCTGCTCTGACCTCTGGAAGCAGCATCCTGGGAATCCCTCACCTTCTGGCTTTCTGTAGGGTCCAGCTAATGAGAGGCACCAGTCGGAGACCAGTAGGCAGGAGGAGAGAGAGAGAGAGTGGGTATTATTGCCTGGATTCCCTACCTGCCAGGCTGCAGGCTGGCCACAGCTTTCTCTACCGAAGCTCAGAGCCCTCCTACAGCCTTGGCTATAGCTCTCTCTGGGTTCAGGGCCCTGGCCTTGTCCCTTCAGGCACAGGGGTGGTCATGGCCCCCTGCAGCTGTTACACCTGGAATGCTTCACCATACTTTCTTGGCTTCTTTAAATGTGCCCTTGCATTTAACAGTCCCTTCATCAGGCTCTCCTCTAATGCCCCTATTTGAGGATGCCGTTCTTGTAGGACCCTGGTGGATACAAGTGATGAGAGCTCTTATCTGGAAATCAAGAGGTCTGGGCTACAGTTGAGGACCTGTCACAAGTTGATCGTGTGACCTTGGGCAAGTCCTTTCTGGACTCAGTTTCTTCATCTGTGAAATGGGGATGATGGTGAGGCCATATTTCAGCTAAAACATGCTTTGATTCTGCTTCCACTAGTGATGTAGTGTGCAGGGCTTTGGAGGAAAATAAACATGGGTTTGCATCCTGGTTTTGATACTTACTAGGTGTGGGGCCTTGGCCAAGTCTCCTAATTTCTTTGAATCTTGGTGTGCATCATCAGTAAAACAAGGGAGATAACCTATTCCTTGCAAATTGAGAGGGATGATTAAATTACATTAAATGTATGAAAGCGGCTAGAACAGTTCTCATAACACAGGAGGCATCCAATCCGTGTTAGAGCCTTTTTCTTCTTTCTCAGCTATTTTGGAGGGAAAACGCCTGAGCATGAGGGAAAAGAAGCTTGTTGGCTCTGGAGGTTCCCATTCTTTCTCCTCTAATTCTGTTTATTTGTATTTGCTGACATCTCAGCGTACAGACTCCAACCTCCTCCTTCAAAAGGAGGGCAGGCCCATGGTTAGCTGGGAGGAGGGACCAGAAGAAGCAGGCTCTGGGCACCGTGCCACTTGGCTGGCCTGGCATTATGACCAGGACAGGGATTTCTTTCAGCTCAGAGCTCTCTGAGACAGCTGACACATTTCAGGGACCTTACTCTTTCTCCTTTTTGCAGATGTCACCTTTATAACTGAAGGATTGGGCCTCTAATTTTTCATGGTAATTGCTCATACCTAGATTTTAGGCCAAAAAAAGCTCTCAGGCAACCTAATCCATAGTCCTGCCCACCCGTAAACTTGCCATAAGTGATTTTGTACAGAAATTTTTTTTAAGTATATAGAGTGGGACTCTTGAAATTTTTGCTTGAAGTGTCAGTATTTACGTGTGTGACCTGCCACAGATAGATCCAGACGTGGACAAAGCTGTGAGTAAAAAGGTGTTTATCAGTGGTTTCTTCTATTCACTCTCAGTGTCCTCGTTTTTCATTTCAGCATCTCAGTTTCCAGATATTCAACATCTGTAACTGCCCAGAGCTGACCAGAGACCCCTTTGCAGTGACCTGTCCAGGGTCAAACAGACCTCCATAATTATGCCTCTACTGAATATAAACTTATATGTCTTATGTCTGTCAGTACCCACTGAATGCTCTCAAATATATGATAATTTGATCCATTCTTCTGTCTGTCCATCCGTTCATCCAATCACCCCCCTAACCAGTTAACTGACAAATATTGATTGGGAGCCTCTTCTACACGAAATGTGGTGGTAGGCTTTCTATAACAATTTTTTAAAAGTGTCAGTCACAGTTCCAGACTTAAGAATTGTAGAGTATATTTGCAGACCCGAAACAAATAAAGATAAAAAGTTCTCTCAAAATATCAGGGCAAGCAAGTACTCAGTGTCCGGTAGTGATAACAGGCATTGTTGAAGTTCAAAGGAAAGAGAAAGTGCAATGGGGCAGAATAATAAGGATTGACTTGACAGACGAAATGGGAATAGAGCCAGGTCTTAAAGGATGAGTAGAGTTTATGTGAGTAGAAAGAAAGGGGAAAGCTACCAGATAACGCATGGGGGCAGGGAAATGAGAAAAGATAGGAGACAGAATTCTAAAGGTAGATCTGTTTGCCTGGAGTGGAGCATTTGAGAAAGTAGCTGTGGTGAGATTGGAAAGGTTGGTTGGGACTGGTTTCTGGAAAAGAGGCTGGAATGTGAAACGGAGGAGCATAAGCCTTTCCTATAGGTAATGGAGAGCTTCTGGAGATTTTTCTAGCTAGGGAGATACATCTAGTATAACTATTTAGAATGACTTACAGTATGGAGTGTTTGCATTATCGTTTGACTCACTGATTCATAGGTTCATGCAACAAGAGTTTAATGGGCTCTATTGTGTGCTTAATTCAATGATCGTGATGGACACTAGTTATTATGTCCCAGTTCCTTCAGAAATCAAAGGAGAAATCAAAGGACCCCTTGCCTTGGGGAGAGCTTCTTACTCATCAAGACCAAATAGTTAACCCAAAGATGAAGAACACAAATAACCATTCCAGTTAACTCTTTTTTTAAAAAAAAAAATTTATTGTAAAATTAAACACAGATACAGAAAACCAAACCAATGTGTAGCTTAGTGAATTATTATACAGTGAATACCCTTATAACTACCACACAAATCAAGAAATAAAATTGCCAGTCACCCCTGTAACCCCTCCATGTGCCTCATCCCAACACAATCCCTCCCTGCCTCCCAAAGTAACCACTATCCTGACTTTTATAGTAATCATTTCCTTGCATTTATTTATGGTTTTATCACTCAAGTGTGCATCTCTAAACCCTATGGTTTAGTCTTGTCCATATGTCTTTTAACTTGATAGGCCTTTCAGGTCTGTTTTAATCTGTGATTTCCCCCTCCACCTCTTTCTTTTCCTTACAATTTATCCCTTGACAAATCTGGGCCATTTGACTTTCAAGTTTCCTACAGTCGGATTTGCTGACTGCTCACTCACGGTGCAGTTCAACGTGTCCCTCCATCTTCTGTATTTCCTGCAAATCGGGAGCTGGATCAAGAGGCTTGATTTGATACAGGTTTGATCCCTGTAATAAGGTTATAGGTGATATTATATCTTGTGTCTGGTTTATACTGTTTTTTGATATTAGTCGAAGCAGATGCTCAGTGTCTACATCATTCATTCACTGGGAGTTGAAAATAGTAATATTTTAATTTTATATATTTATATTTTTATTTATCTCCTGGGATACTTTTATGAAGAGACACTTACCCATATCGACTATTTTGTTACACAGTACTACAGTTCATACAGGATAGGTAGGATAAGGTTTGATTATTTCCTTTTATTTACCCAGTTTTTAAGATAACAGTTGGATCATTGTTTCCTCAGAAGGTGACCAATTATTATTTTTTAGATATATGTCATGAACTCTTGGATTTATATATATTTGATGGGTTTCAATCTATTGCAAAGCTCAAATCTTTGGCCAGTGGAGAACTCTTCAAGGTGCTTCCTGAGTTCTTTTGACATGACCCTAGTAATTTTTGACAGCTTCCTTCTAACTGCATGTCAGGATGCTCCAAACTCATCATGGACATTTCCTGCCTCAGATCTGAAATTAGTCATTTCTCCAAGAAATCCTGGTTTAGTGCAATGGGATATGTCATTTAAAGTTCAAATCTGAGTGCTAGAGATGCTCACAGCTATTGGGTTGACTTTTGTTTCTAAGTCCTTTTAATGGAGAGAGCTGGAATCAACAAATACCTCAAGATTTCATACTGATGTTTCGAAATCAGATTCATATCTACAGGGTGTTTACTTAACATCTTCTGTATTACCTCAGTAGCTCCTTTCTCTCACCAGAAAATCCTTGAAGGCAGAGGGGATGGTAGAATTAGAATATCTCATAATTAGGATTTGCTTTTTTCTACTTTACATATACAGCATTCTCAGAATAATAATACTTGTACTATCACTAATATTTTTATTATTGAATGCAGATGAAACATTTTTTTGCATGTGCTAATCATCTCATTTTTTATGGTTGTAGTATATTTGCAGTTTAAATCATACAGCCATTGCATACTAGAGTCTCTACCTTTTAACCCTCATTTAGTCTTTTATCTACAAGTAACTACATATCTAATATTCACCAGCAATACCTGTCTGAAACTTGTTCTTTAGTAGACTCCTTAAGAAGGGCTCATGGGAATAATATTCTCTGAGTCTTTGCATATTATTAGCAGTCTGTGATTTCCTGGATAAAAAATCCTTAGTTCACATTTTCTTTACTTGAATATCTTAAATACATTACCCTAATTTCTTCTGGCAAAAAGCTTTGCTGTCAAAAAAAAAAAAATCTGAGGATAATTTAATTTGATTTCTCTTGTAAGTTATATGTTCCTTTTGCCTAAATAGCCACATTTTTTTCTTTTCCTTTTAAATACAATAATTTTTCTAGAACATGTCTTGATTTTGGTCATTCTGGGTTAATATTCTCAGGTACATGGCATATTCTTTCAATATATAGTTCAAATCATTTTTTATATTAGGCAAACTTTTTTGAATTATAGTTTTTGGTATTTTCTTTCTTCTCTTGAGATTCCTCTTCCCTTGCTTTCTTCTTCAGGGTCTCCTATTGGTTATGTATTGGATCCTCTTTACCTATCTTCCAGTTAGCTCTTTTTAATGTAAGTTCCAATTGTTTGGGTTTTGTGATCATTCATGAGAGGTCTGGGCAAATGTGTGCCTATTTCAAAACTGACTTATGATTTGGGGTAATGACTGACAGTGGTTTTTTGTGTTTTTTTTCGTTGAGGAAGATTCGCCCTGGGCTCACATCTGCTGCCAATCTTGTCTTTTTTGCTTGAGGAAGATTAGCCTTGAGCTAACATCTGTGCAAATTGTCCTCTATTTGTATGTGGGTTGTTGCCGTAGCGTGGCTACCGACAAGTGGTATAGGTCTGTGCCTGGGAACTGAACCTGGGCTGCCAAAGTTAACCACTAGGCCATGGGGCCAGTCCCTGACAGTGGTTTTTTTACTATTATATTCATTTTATTAGTGGACATTGGAGAAACTGAGCTATAATCTCCAATATGCATTTACAGCACAACAGCAGGCCAGTAGAATAGTCCCCTGAGACTTTTGGTACCCCCAGATCAGACAGTCTAAAAATCTGAGATTGGCACTGGAGATAGGAACCTCCTACCTTTATGGGATTAGAAATCCTTTCTTTGCCTTTTCCAATTACTAAAGCCTATTAGGAACAGAAAACCTCATTTTCATCAAGCATACAAATTTAGGGAAATTTCATTTGTTTGTTTACCATAGAACTTAAAGGAGTAAAGATGAGGATGGCTCTCAAGGCAGGGGCAATGATGTGAGCAAATGCATGGAAGCCAGTCTGAGCAAAACATGTTTTGTAGCTCAATAGATTAATTTTTAATGGAGAAGGGATGAAATAATTATCCCCCAACATCCTATGTTCTATGTGGTTCAAGGCAAAATCATTCATTCTAATAGTGTGAAGTTACTGATCCACATGACCTAGACTTTTATTTCTGAAGTATATGTTTCCTGTTGCTGCTGTAATGAATTACCACAAATTTAGTGGCTTAAAACTTATTCTCGTATGCTTCTGCAGGTCAGAAGTTCAAAATGGGTTAAAATCAAGGTGGTTAAAATGAAGTGTTAGAGGGGTTCCTTGGGGATCTGGGGGCAGAATTTGCTTCTTTGCCCTTTTCAGCTTCTAGTGGCCATCTGTATTTCTTTGCTCGTGGGTCTTTCTTTCATCTTCAACCCATATCACTGCAATCTCTGCCTCCATCATCCCATCACCTTCTTCTCTCTGTAGCCAAATCTCCCTCTGCATTCCTTATAAGAATAAGCACACTTGTGATTACCTGTAGGGCCCACCTGGATAGTCCAGGATAATCTCCCCATCTCAAAATCCTTCACTTAATCACACTTGCAAAGTCTGTTTTGCCATATAAGGTAAAATTTACAGGTTCTGGGGCTTAGGACATGGATATCTCTGGGCGGTCACTATGTAGTCTACTTAATGCATAAGCTTTTTGCACCAAAGAATCCCTAATAACAGAGGGAAGTAAACTCATTTCCAGGTTGGTGATAGGGCTAAAGTTCAAAATAGTCTCCTGGAAGCCTTCAATTTCATTGAAGACTAACTAACATTTTACCTTAAAAATGTTTGAATTTTCTAGTTTACATTTATGCTTGCTTCCTAATAAGAATAATCTCCCTAGCCTACTTTCCTGCACCAAAAGAAAAATTGATCTGGGAAGATGTGCCATGATTCTTCCGTGGCTGTGAGGACTCTGGAATACCGCATCACACCCTGGTAGTCACCATATCTAGTTTTGATGGCATAGCATCACATCATAGGAAAGAGTAAATTAAGAGGTGTTATTAGTTTCAACTCTAGCTGACTCAGGCCTAGTCCAACAATTTGGGGGGAGAGGAGCCCCAGTAGATTCTGATTGTTTCTTGCTTGGAACCCCTATTCATGCCTGAGTCTCATGATTGAGGGAAGAAGTCTCAATGGGTCGTGAGGTAAAGACAACCCGTAGGATTTGCTCTTCAATTAGAAAATGAGGAGATCATGGATACCTTCTCCTCCACGGTATTGAGTCAAGAGCTGATCCTCATGGAATGCTCATCTGTGGAATCACTCTCAGAATGGACCTTCCTTGCTTTCCTGACCCAGGGTTCATGGATGGGCTCTCTTTCCTGTCAGAGGGCTTGTCGTGCACAGAATCAGCATCCTGGGCTTGATTTCTACTGAAGGAGGAGTGAGGAGCCTTCTCTCTGTCATGCAGCTCTTTGCACGATAAGCCATGCACAGTTATTAAGCATGCTTTCTCTGAATCCTTCCTCCCCCTCTACCCCAGCCCCTTCTGCTCTGTAACTGCTTAGGGTCCCAGGACAGTTGAAATTGGACCAGCCTGGATGCTATTTTTAACTTCTCCACGCATCACAGCTGAGGACTTGGCCCCCACACAGGTGCATCCACAGCCGCTGTTTCTTCCTCTCTGAGGATGCAAACAGAAAACCAATGCCTGAGCCTGGAGTGGAGGGGGCACAGGAGGCAGGAGGTCCAGTTGTTGTCTCTCAACCTTCTGGTCTGCCCAGCTCTGCTCACTGCAGCGTGTAGTGCGGCAATACGGCAATTCATAAAATGTGACATTCATGTGTGCGGTACACCGCTGTGAGCCTGTTTTATTCCGTGATAAAGACTACATCTGTCAGGCCCTATCTGCTCATGTTCAGGGCAGGAAGAGAATTATATTGCCCAGAACTGCTCTCCCTTCCTCTCTTACTAGAGGCAGCCTTCTCCTCCCTCCCTCCAGAGCCAGCTGAGGGGTCCTCTCTCAGGGGAGGACAGTGGTGGGAAGAAATCCATGGTGGATATCCCTGTATCAGGAAAAGGATGGATCAACTTCAAATGATTTCTTCTTTAAGAATGTCAGAGGGGCCGCCCGGTGGCGCAGCGGTTTAGTCCGCGCTTGGCAGCCCGGGGTTCGCGAGTTCGGATCCCAGGCACCCGCGGACGCGCACTGCCTGTCAGCCATGCCGTGGCGGCGTCCCATATAAAGTGGAGGAAGATGGGCACGGATGTTAGCTCAGGGCCAGTCTTCCTCAGCAAAAAGGGGAAGATTGGCAACAGATGTTAGCTCAGGGCTGGTCTTCCCCACAAAAAAAAAAAAAAAAAAGAATGTCAGAGAATCTTTGTGACCTATTAAAAAACTGATATCATATATATATACACACATTTTTATACACATACATACTATATATGATACAATATATATTACATATTACAATGCTGCATATATATGTGTGTAATACACACACATATATATATAAAACTTTTTTTTAACTGACTTTAGTTTTGAAACTTTTCACCAGGCATTTTTGTTTCAGTTAATCACGTTTCTATCGCAGCCTGGGGACTTTTTAAAACATTTCTAGAACCCCCTATCTTGCTCCCAAAGGCTTAAGCATTATTTGATAATTAGCCTTCACAATTATGTTATACGTTTTGGAGAGAAGAAGTGTGGGCTGGGGAAGGGTGGGAGGAAGAAAGTTGTGTGTGTTAGTTAATGTGGGAGGAATGAGGGGTATTATCTGGGGATTGGAGGAATGCTTATGAGAGAAAGAAGTTCACTCTGTCAAAACTGCGTTGGTTGCCAGTTCTCTGTGAAACCCTCACTTAGACTCAGGGAAGGGCAGTGGGGGGAACGTTGGAAGCTTTCTCGCCTTTCCTAATTAAAATGATGCCAGAAAACAGGATCCACATAGAGGCCAGCTACATGCCATTTAAAAAGAAATATGCTTCATGACATTTTCTCTCCATTTCCTGGAACTCACAATGGGAACAAGAGAAAGGAAGAATACTTGTTAAAATTTTGGACATAGTATTTTGGTACTTACCCGACTGTTAGCTTGATCTCACAGTAAAGTAATCCTTGCTAAAGTGACAGTTTTTCTCCCTTTCTTTCCGCCTTGTGTTCATATACCTTCTGCCTCTCAACATCCACATACTCACATAAACACAATGCAGTGTCCAGTATTCTTGGAGTGTCTTCCTTTGATTCACACTCTCTCTGACTCTCTAGAGGAAACCATCACATTTTTATCTTCAAAGAGGTATATTTGCTCTGCTTTCATTTTTTGAAAATTATTTTCTTTTATTATTTTTCAAAGGGAAATTTTTGTTTTTGCTGATTGAATCATATTTCAACAACGATGGGTATGTGGCTGATTTTGATAGTGAAAGAGAAAACGAGAGAGGGAACTGTGTGTTGTGCTGTGTATTGTGTGTGTGTGTGTGCATGCACACGGAGGGTCTGAGGGTTCTTATAGTCAAAAATGGTCCTCAGTCAAAATATTAAAGTAGATGAAGGTGTGTGGTAGGGGCCTCTTCTTTCTTCATCACTTCTCTTCCAAATCCAAGATGTTAGAGGACCACAGTACTTAACCCAAGCTGCAGTGGAATTCCAGGCAGTACCAGACGATAGAAAAGGTTTTTTTGTTTGCTTGCTTGCCTGCAATTTATTACTATTAGTTTTTGGTAAGATGGGGGCGAGAGGAATTACTGAGTTTCTTGGTCCTTCTTGAATCACATCACATATAGAGCTGCTTGACGCTAGTCGTGTTAAATGGTTTTTTCTTGGCTGGGGCAGGAAGCTTGCTGTAGAGCAGGGCTTACCAGTTTAAAGGCCAATAGGGGCCATGACCGTGATGGAGATGAATGAACCCTGGTGGGTGTGAGACAACTGGGAGTGAAGGGGACTGCGCAAACAGGGGACCCTAGCTACCCAACTTCAGCCATTGCTGCTGGTCAGGAATGTGAGCCCAGTGTTGGCAGACTGTTGATTTTTTTCTGGATTATGATGTGACGTTTCCTGATTTTAACATGTTGGTCATTCAAATCAAGGGGGAAAAAAAAACCACTACCGGCCAAATAAAACACATCAGAGGTCTGGATTTCTCTGCCATAGAAGAAAGAGCGGTGAATGCATTATGGCCCATTAATATGCTGCATGACCTTGGACAGATCTGTTTACTCCTTTATGAACCAAAGAAGTTGGGGTAGATAAGCTCCGAAATTTCTTCTTGCTTGGACCCTTTAGGATTTTATGACTCCCAAGTCCTGTGTTCAGACCTTCAAGATCTCTTCATCTCCTGGGATTTCATGAAGAGCTGGGCAGATGCCCAAAACGAGAAAAGCGGAGAAGTGTATGTTGATGAGAGTCAGAAAGGACTAGGTAATAGGAGATATTACCTGCTCATGTGCCACTACATACTTTTGCAGAAAAGCCTTCCTGCTTTGAATTCTTTATGAGAACCATCTTTCCCTCCCCTGAACACCCATGGTCCTTTTCCAACCGTCTCCTTCAACAAATAGGTTCATTCAACATATTTATTAATTGCCTGCTGGGGCCAGGCACACTCTTATGGCTTCTATCACTTTCCCAAGAATATTATAGTTATTTGAATAAAAGGATAGAGAAAACTTTATTCCCCAAATTTCCAGGACACCAAGGAAGGAAGACTGGTCTGTGGGATGTGCTTGCTGTGAGGAAAGTAAGGTGGGCTTACACTGCACAGAGGAATGTACGCTGTGAGATGGGTCACCTGTTGGAGAGCCCAGACTTTGGGAGCCAGTGGAGACTGAGCTGGAGGGCCCCAAGATGGTGGAAGACCCTGTGATGTGTGATGCCACCTCTCTCCACTCACCTCAGTTCTTCCACAAAGTTACCAAAGTCAGGAGGTGCTGGTGCCCAATAATGGCAGCAGGCTTGGGTGTGCAGCAGAGAAGGAAGGCCAGGAGTTTGCAGAAGTCATGGGGCAACCTGTGGATTCCAATAAGCCATGACATTGTCCGAGCCAATTTCTGAGATGTAGTGAGGTTCCCAGGGAACATCTGAGTGTATTTGGGTACATCTGGGCACGTCATCTCCTTAGGTATGACTTGAGCGGTTTGAGAGCAGGATCCTTGTCAAATTTGTCTCTATAGGCTACATGCAGCCAACACAGTGCTTTTGTACAGAGCAGATGCTCAGTAAATACTTGCTGACCGGCTGACTGAATGAATGAATGGAGAAAGCTGTTAACTGCCAGTCCACGAACATGGAATGCAGGCATTGCGTGGATAGACAGACTAGAAATAAACCAGTCTGGAGAGGGTTAATTTCTGCCTTCAGCATTCACAGGAAGGATAATGTATGCTGGGGAGGCAAAGCATTAGTCTTTTCCTTTTGAAACCCCCGAAAAGATTTGTCTGAAGCGTGTATTTAAATGGCAGCATACAGGTGTTTTTAGAGCTGCTCCAGCCCCAGAGAAGGCCTCAGGGCAAACCAGAGAAGTTGTACTTGGTAAGGAGACACACTCCTCAGCTGCTCTGCATGCTTCAGTGGGAAAATGCAAATCAACTCATTTCCGCTTTTGAGGACAACTTCAGATAAAGGAGTCTCAGGGCAAAGTAACCCGTTCAGTGTGCCTGGTTGTCTTTCCCCATCGCTGTCTTTTCCTGAACTACCTGCCGTGCCAGCTGTGGGGGGTAGAGAGGAGGCTGTGGATTGGCTGCACGGGAGATGAGACAGGAGATGCATAGTAATGAGGAGCTGGGGGAGGAGAAAGAAGGAAGGGGGCATTTATGTGTGGGAACAACGTTGTGGAAGAGGCCTTGAACTAGGAGGCAGAATTACCTCCAGTTCTGTCTCTGTGGCCGCCACCTGTGGGTGACCTTGGGCAAGAGGTGGGATTCACAGGCAGTCAAAGCTAAAGTGAATGTTGGAAATCACGCCAATTCCACCATTTAAGATTTTTTTTTTTTAAATTGGGAAACTGAGATCTGAACAAGGTATCAATGAGGAGTAAGTGGAAGGTGAGGATTAGAATACAGGTTCCCAGAGGCCCTCCCACCATCCCAGGTGTCATGCTGAGGGGTACTTGTATCAATAGGCATGGAATTCCATGTTTTATCGTTGGATTATGAATGTTCGGGTGTGCCTCAGGGCTCAATTAAGATTTTAAAGACCTGGATATCTCAAAAAATTATGGTGACCTCCCCCCACCCCCAACTCAGGTAACTGAAAATAAAAGCAATGCAAAATTGTAATGAAAGTGTAAGGAAGTAGAATAAAGAACTAATTTTTCCCACGATGACTACTCTGATGATTTTCAAATAGCAAATTCTATTTAAAATTTTTATTTTGGGTGCTCCTGCTTTGCCAGTGTACCTCAGTGCATCCTTTTTCTGCTTGTTGGGAAACCCAGTATATGACTTTGAGTGTCATCAGGTACATATTTGTGAGTGAGTGCATGAGAGGGTTGTGTGAACACAAGTTTGGGCAATTGTCTGTTGTTATTTTTGTGTTTATGTGGTTTTCTATGGTATTAAATGTGTTTTTTGGGTGAATATGTATGTATACAAATGCAGGTTTGTTTCCTTTTTCTATAGAGCAAGGCAATCAAATGATTGCTAAAATTGGCAGGCTGTAGTTTGCTAAATGAGATGACGTATGTAAAAAGAGCTTTAACACGGCCTGTACTCAGTGCGTGAAGGTTACTTATTCTCATCAAGTAAAAAATGAATGAATCCGAATGAATCTCAATCTAAACTTGAAATAATCTGGGTTAGAAAAGCATCTGGGACCTGAATTTTTAGAGAAAGTCATGTGTCATAGGAGTCATAGAATGGGCAGGTTGGTTTTAGGCTTTATTGATTTTCATAATTTGCTTTTATGGGTAAGGGCTAAGTAAGTTTCAATTTTCCCTCAACCAGCAAAGAGTTTACTGTAGTTTTTCCATGCTTATATATCAGAAACTTATGTATGTGATGTATCTACAGCTGTATATCTATACCTATATCTATACACACACACACACACACACACACACACACACACACACATATTACTTCATATTGGTGGCCTCTGGTTTGGGCTTGGCTTGGCTCTCCCGGAGCTGGACGTGAGATGGTTCCCTCACTTCTTGGTGTGTAATCCATAATCTGGAGTTGGTTTAGCTCTAGGCAAATGCTCCCTGCCTGCTTGGGAAACTTTGGCTTCCACTCGAAAGAAGTTTCTGCACGTCAGTGGGAGACACTCACTCAAACCGAAGTCCAGAATTATTCCCAGTGATGATAACAAGAGTTGGAGGAATTCAATATAGAACATTTTATTCCCCAAGTGGTTTTCTCATCTGTCCTGCTAGTTGACTCTCAGAAAAGATCATCATAATACTAAGCTAGTGTTTATTGGGTCTTTAGTGTAGGCCAGTGATTCTCAGGAGTGGTGCATTTGCCTACTGTATCTACTGCCCCCTACCAAAGGATATTTGGGAATATCTGGAGACAATTTTGGTTGCCACAACTAGGAGGGGAGGAGTGATATTGGCACCTAGTGGCTAGAAGCAGAGATGCTGCTAAAGAGATTACAATGCAAACACCTCCCTCACCCAACAAAGAATTATCTGCCCCCAAATGTCAACTGTACTGAGGTTGAGAAACCCTGGTGAATGCCAAGCTCTGTGTCCCTTCGTAACAGGCATGTCTCCATCAGTCTTTTCACGAATCCAATGGGGTAGGTACTATCGTTTACTCTGCATCTTAAAGATGAAAGGTAATAGGGCACAGAGAGAAGAAATGATGTGACCAAGGCCACGAGGTCCTAGGTGCAGCACTGCAGTTGAGCCAGATCTGTCTGCTTCCATACACTCAGTATTACGTACCACTCTGTGCTGCAGGCATCCTTAGGCCTGTCTGACCAGTGTCCCAGAGGATGAGCTATTTCCACTCAGTACACTGGCACCCCTCACAGATATAGCTGAATCGTTCCAGGACGGGGAGACCAGTATGGATTTTGTCTTCCTCTCCCACTGATGGTGTGTTCAGTGCCGAAAGTTGCTTGTAGTGTAAAATTTGTTCTTGTTAGTTCCCTTTTCTCTTCTTTCTTTTTTCATCTCACCACAGTAATCTAGCTTTCCTTCTAAACTACAGTCCCTTCCTTAAAGAGCCATCCGGTAGCTGGTGGGTCAACTTCACTAATGGCTACCTGGATGGTCGTCCAAGGGGTGAGAGTGTTGATTGTTGCCACCAGACCAGAGGACAATTTCCTCTGACACTGGATAGTCCCTGACATTCACTTTTAAATCCTTTTCCTGAAATTCTCCAGTTGTTCAGAAGCTAGGAAAACAAATAAATAAATATGAATTTAGGCTTCAGATTGTGCCAAGATTTCACAGACCAGCTTTTTCACACAAAAGCCTTCTGAGGAATTCCTTTATCAGGAGAGAAAAGCATTCCTAGAGATCTCATTAGGTAAATTACTCTCATATTAACATATTTTATTAATTACCTATTATGAGACCCCCAAAGCTAAACAATCATAAAAACAACAAAAAGAAGTAAATATAGTTCCCAGTGACTAATAGATGCCATGAAAGACATAATCAGTAAAATCAATTATATGCATTATTATAATGAAAGGTACAGTTAGTGCTTTAAAAAAATAATTAGGTTATTGGCTAAGAGGAAACTAGTCCCCCCCTCCATTACCCCTGGGGCAAGCCCTGGAGGCTTCACTCAAAGGCTTTTAGTATAGAAATCATTGGTTTTATTAGCCAGGCAAATTAGTGACTCCATTAGCTTCGCCAGTGGGGAACCCTGGTTTTCCTAAGTCACCAGGTGCTTTTGATCTGGCTGTGCATTTTCTCGAGTGGAAAAATATAGGGTTGGAACAATGCATCAAGATGTGTACAAAATATCTGCCAGTCTAAATGTGCGGCGAGGGTAGCAATCGAGGTCAAAGAAGTAAAATAGGGATGATGGTGTGGCGGTGTGTGTGTGGAGTGTGTGGCTTGTGTGGTGTGTGTGGGTTGTTCGCCTCATGTGCGCATCCACCCAGTGCCCATGAGTGTTCCACGTGAGAGCTGATCAACAGCATTTCCAAACCTCTAGAGGTCCAGAGCTCAACTTGCTCATCGTGCTTTGTATGTAAAAATATTCCACTTAAACCTGTAGCAAAGCTATCTCCAAAGTACCAATAAATAATATATGCAAAGTTTTTTTTTTTCTTATCGATATAAAGAAATGCAGAGTTGTGAGGCTGGTGAAAACTCGCATTAGACAATGTAATGAAGCAGGAATTAGAACAGCATAGTTCCTCTGGCCATTATAAATGAGGACGGCAGCTACCTGGAGAATGGGAAAACTGATGAGTACAGTCTGTTGGGGAGAGCAGGAGGAAAATTTCCCTCAGGAACACATTTCAAATTACTTATTTATGAACTGATGAACTGGGAGACCACCTATCGAGACATCGGTGTAAGCAGTCTGCTGCAGACAGCTACAGAACTCCAGCTAATTGTGCGGCTGTTTTCTGTTAGAACTCCTGCTTTCCAGCTGGGCTTTGGAGGCAGGAAATTTAGGCTCTGACTAGAAGTTACGCTTTTCCTCTTTCTTTCTGCATAAATATATACATACATATTTTCGTTCACTTGAATCGTTTGGCGAGAGCCTGGAAAAAGCTGCTGCCGGGGTGGAGAGGAGGTTTTAGTGTTGAAAGGTTTGCAGGTTATGCCCCGAGGTCTGGGAGGGAGATTGAGTTCCTTCCGGTCTCCTGTGTCAGCTCTCAAAAGGCTACTGGTTTTGGCCATGGAGAGCCACACCTTCTCCCTTCCCTTCTTGGTCAGCATCCTCCTCCCCCTTCTCAACACCTTCATCTCCATGGCAACAGGGTATGGCGTGCTTCCTCTCGGTGCTGGGCTTTCCATGGTGCTTTAAAAGAGTGATCTTACTTTATCCTAAGAACCCCATGAAGTAGGTACCATTGTTATCCCCATTGCACAGGTGAATAAACTGATGGGTGAGAGAAGTGCAGTGACTTTGCCAAGGCCACGAGTCCAAGGTCCGACCCCAGATCTCAGACCTCTAATCACCTCCTGGATGTAATGTTGTAAATGTTGTAAATGTTCACGAGAAGGAAATAGCATCTTCCATTGGGGAATGCTATGGACTTATTGTCTGTGCTGCAGTCAGTGTGGTGAGGGGAAAGGAAACAGAGAGGCAATCAGGGGATGTTGAGTTGTTGGGAGACAGTGTAGTTGACTGGTTAAGAGCTAAGTCCCTTAGGGATTTTTATGATTATCTCCGTTTTCAAGGTTAGGTGACAGAGACTCAGCAAAATGCAGCAAACTTGCCCTAAGTCACACATGTAAGTGGTACAGCTAGGATTTGAACTGGGCCTGGGCCGTGAGCTTCCCACTAGGTAGGGAGCTCCTTGAAGGCAGGGTCTAAATCTTATTCAACCTTTAATTCCCTGTAGCTGGAAAAATACCTGTAGGAATAGACCTTAATACATATTTGCTGGATTGAATTTTCAACTCCAAATTCATAGTGGAGCTCTTGCAAAGATCCCATTCCTTGGTCAATACTGCAACAATAATGGCATATAATATTTATTGATCATCTAACTGTGTGCCAGGCTATGACACACCAGTACATGATCATCTCATCAATCTTCAGAACCTGATTAAGCAGGTACTTTTATCATTATCATCTCTAGATTGCAGTTGAGGGCATTGAAGCTCAGAGAGTTTAAGTCAGTGGTTCTCAACTGGGAGTGATTTTGCCCCCCACCTCCCAAAGGGGACAATAGGCAGTCTAGAGATGTTTGTAGTTGCACAGCTTGGGGGGAGGGGTGTGTGTGCTACCGGCATCTAGTAGGTAGAGGCTAGGGTTATTGCTAAACATCCTATAATGCACAGGACATCTTCTCGTAACAAAGAATGATCCAGCTCAAAATGTCAATATTGAGACAATCTGAGTTAAGAGCTTGTCCAGGCTATTAAGTGACAGAGCTGGGATCCAGATTTCATTGTCCTACTCCAGGGCCTGTGTGCTAATTATTCCCTGGACGATTCTCCCTGTCCTTCCCTTCTTAGGTAGCCTATGGTTTGCTCAGAAGACATGGTTACATTATAATGTGAGTCATGGGGTGGTAAGTGACTCCCCGGAATTAATCCGGAGCCTCTGGTGTGGATCTCAATGCAAAGAAAGTCCTTAATCTCAGCCTGACAGTTGGGTCCTAACCATACCAAATAAGTAAATGCTATCTGCATGGCAATACTGTCAGGGCCAGATGTAGATGGAGCCGGAAGGACTTGGTGGAAAGACTGCAGGGCTGGGGGGATCTCAGATTCCAGGTTGACTTCAATCACTCCTAGTCTGTAGCTTCTGAAAAGCCCCAAACGTTCTCTGAGCTTCTATTTCTTTAGCTGTGGGACAGAGAGGCTTCCCTGAACCCGAACTGTTTACGAAAACCACGTGAGAAAATGGCCGCCCAAGAGTTTTGAAAGGTTAAAGGGCTACACGTGGGCTGGGATTTCCTTCATTACTTCAACAAACACGTAATAATAACAGTGACAGCTTACACCATTACTATTGCGTATTTACGCTTTGCCAGACATTGCTTTAAGGACTGAAAATGCTCATCTCATTTATTCTTCAAAACAATTCCTCGAAGAAAGTGCTAACTTAGAATGGCTCCATGCTTGGTCCAATGCTCTGGTATAACCATAACTCTGATGTAAATGCTTCATAATATTTGAACAGGGGCCCTATATTTTTATTTTGCACTGGCCCTGCAATTTATGTAGCTGATTCTTCCTTTTAGACATGTCTGCTTTCAGTCTAAGTGTGTAATAACCCCTCGTAGTGAATCTGTCAGAGATGACCTGTACTCCCTCTGGGTTCAGAGGAATCAAGACTATTATAGTTGATCGCTTCCCTATGAAAAATAGCAGTGACATTTACCAGACTTATCAATCAGTTCTACTTACACACTGATCAGGTAGAAAGGACAGGAAACTACACCAGGGGTGATACAATAATGAATAACTGGTTGAGTAGTCAGGCTCTGGGTTCAGACAGCATCACAACAATAACAATAGCTATGATAATAATAACAAATAGTATTATCCACAGCAAAACCTCCTTGAGTTCCCCATGTATAAAGCCCTATGCCAAGTGCTTTGACATGCATGATCTCATTTATTCCTCACAATAATTCTTGTGGTATGCATTGTTATTATTCCTGTCTTTCAGAGTATTATTCATCTTTCAGTGGCTTACCCACTGCATCATAGAGCCTGAGATGGAATCCTGGCTCTGTTTCCTGGCTGTGAGGATTCTGTGCCTCACTTTCCTTGTGTGTAAATGGAAATATAGCTTACTTTATAAAGTTGTTATAAATTTTGAATTAGGTAATATAATCTGGAATGTAAGAGGAAGGGTCTTGCCCGTTGTGTTTATTGCTGTATACCATGTTTTAGAACAGTGCTTGGCACATAGTTGGTGTATCAGCTATGTATTGCCATAATGCTGTGTAACAACCACTTGCGAAACTTTAATGGTATAAAGTAATAAGCAATAAAGTGTGAATTCATGGCACACATATCAAGAGTCAGTTGGACCTTGGCTAGGTAGGTCTGCTCATCTTGTCTGGGCTTGCTCATGGGCCTGAGAGTCAGCTGGTTGTTGTCCAGGGTACCTGGGGCAACTTGGTTCTGCTTCACATTTCTCTCCTCTGGAGAAGGCCAGGTCAGGCATATTCTCATGGTGATGGCAGAGGTAGCAGAATGCAAGTGGAAATGCACAAATGCTTTTTTAAGTCTCTGCTTATTTCACATCTGCTAATATCCCACTGGCCAAAGCAGGTTGCCTGGCTAAGCCCAGAGTCAAGAGGTGAGACAGATCACTTTGCCCAAGGTGGGAAGGGTGAAGAATTGGGGCCAACTTTGCAATCAATCTACCAAAGTGGTATTTCATAACTATCATAATAATTACCTGATAAACTATGGATTTTGTAAAAGGGTTTTAACCCAGAAGGGGGATTTGACCATACCTGCCTTTTAACCAATCATGCCCTTTTATTGTTGTTGTTGCTTTTCTTTCTTTTAAGTTTCCAAAATATTTTGGGGTGTCAGGGGGATAGAGTTTCATTTTTTCTTTTAAGAGGGACTAGAATTTCACAGGTCACAAAAGTAACTGATGAAACAGTTTCTCCAGAAACAACATAACCACAGGGCTCTTTGAATTTGTCAAAATGAATCCCATTCTCAGCAAATTTCCCCTGATACCTTTTCATATCATGGCTCCATTCCTTTGTTTTAATCCAGCGAGGCATGGACCTGGGTTTTGAAAGTAGTGATTTTTTAAACATTCCTTTTGACGACTCTGACAGCCCCTAGGATGGAAGCAGCCCACCTCAAGCCTGAATTTGGTCCTGTGCCTCTTGGCGTGCCCTGTCTGTCTGCTCCTGAATGCTGGTTGTGGAGCAACAGGACCCCTAAATTCAAATTTTTTCTAACGGGTTGAAGAGTCTGCTTCTGAGTGAGTGTGTGCGTCTCTCTCTGAGCTGCCGCTGTATGCGGCGACGATGATGACAGGTTGGTTTAATGCAGCTCTTGCCAAGATTAAGGGGTTGTCAGACAAATATCATGGGAGACTGAGGGATTGCTCTGAAAAGTCATTTTGAATTGCTAACTAACAGAGAGCTGGCACTCAGGTGGGGGTGGGCTTCCTTGTATTGAGTTGTGTTTGAGGAGCTGCAGAGAAGCCCTTAGCAGAGCTGACCTCTCTCCTCGCTTTGAGGGCAGATTAGGTGGACCACTGAGGTGCCTCCAACCCGGGATGATGGGTCCCAGGAGGACCCAGGATTGAACATCAGAGGCTCCGTCAACCTTGTAAAACTGCATGCAGAAGTGTATCCTCATAAACATATGACTGTTTTTTTCTGGGGAGAAGGGGCCATAGCTTTCATCAGAATCTTAAAGGTTTGTGACCCTCAAATAGTGGCCTATCCTGTTCAGCACTCCAGGCAGGACTCTGGATGTAATTTTAAGGAGTTTTGTCTGGATGCTAAAAGTAATAAGCAACTATTAAAGAGTTTAATGAAGTAAGATGTTGTGAGTAGGATTGATTTTCAAAAAGTTTCCTCTAGGTATAAAATCTAGCTGGAGAATTGTTACAGAAATTGCTATAACTATTTTTCTCTCATTTATGTATTCCATAAATATATATGTTGAGTGTCTGCCTTGTGCCAGAGACTGGGCAGTGAGGACGATACTCCTGGAGATTCTGGCAGTTAGAGCGCCTGCCCTCACGGAGATTAAAATCTAGGGAGAGAGCTGGAAATTCTAGTAAGCGTGAGGAATACTATTTGATCATCCATTCACTCATTAGTTCTATAAATATTTATTGAGCCTCTACCATGTGCCAGGTCTTGTGCTAGCTTTTGAGGGCGTCAGTGAGTTTTAGATAGGCATAGTCTCTGCCGTCATTGAATTCATAGTCAAATGGGGGATCAGACAGGTGAATGAATCATTATAGCACACTGACAAATACTGAGAGAGGGGATGTACAAGAGCAGTGAGGACACAGGAGTAATACACACAACTTAGCCCCCAGGGCTTGGGGAGAGTGAAGACTCACATTATTTCAAAAGAGACATAGGGAACCCAGTCACAGACTCTGTGAATGCATTCCCTGCTTGGTAGAAACTTGAACATCTTGGATCAGTTGCCTCCTTTCTTGCTTATCAACAGTCACATGGATTTGCTGAGAGCAGGGAGAGTGGAGAGAGCTGGGTAGGTTTAACAGTCCAACTTCCTGCACCATGAATTGAAAGTTGGAAGGCTTAGGTTCAGTCTTACTTTTACTTTTTATGAGCTGTCTGGGCAAGTCACCCCATCTTGCTGAGCCTCACTATGAAACAGGGTTAATAATGTCTGTCTTGCCAATGTCAAAGGGATGTTATGAGTATCCCTGCCTTTCTGCCCATGTGGAGGCTGCTAGCACTCTACAAGAAGAGTCTATGGCTCTATTTTCATAGCTGTAGAATTCCTAGAGGCTCTGCCTCCTTACCTCCACTTTTTCTCTCCTCATCAGGATCTGCTTTCTCTGGATCCATCCTGTGAACTTGTACTTGATTTCTCTCACCCTCTCTGACTTCTTTAGATTGGTGAGTTAGTTTTAGTTTCACACTGAGATGTTGCCTCTCAGAACACCCACCTCAGTTTCACATTCTGTAGTGAACTCCTGACCTTATACCCCAAATGGGCTCTTGAGGTCCAGCAGTTGAACTGGGGTCCAGATTCCTGGGCTCCTTACTGTCTGGTAGGGGGACTGGATGCAACAAATGAAAAGAAATGTGGTAAAGACAGTGTTGTACTCACGACTCTGTTTCCTTTTTGTGAGCATGCAGGAAGATTACATTTCCCAGCCTCCCTTGCAGCTTAACTGGGGCCATGTGACTGAGTCTGGCCAGTAGAATGTGGGCAGAAGTGATATATACCATTTCTAGGACCGGGTCTTCTTATCCTTATGTGTGATCCTCCAGCCCTCTCCTTCCCTGCCATGGGGACATGTGTTCTGGAATGTGTAGCAACAAAGTGGAAGAGGGCCACCTAAGTCCCATGGACTGTGATGTGAACAAGAAATAAACCTTTATTGTGCTAAGCTTTTAGGGTTTATCTGTTATAGCAGCTTGTGTTAATAACCTAATATAAGTGGTAACAAATGAAAGTCCTCTGTAAACTTTAAAACAACTTACATTTTTATATTTTAATTATTATTCCTATTCTCTCACTGATAAAAGATGTCCAGTAATTGTCACATTCTCCTAATTGCTCTCATTTTTACCTCTTTATGTTGCAAATGACAGAATTCCACTCAAATAAGCTCTAGAGAAAAAGGGGATTTTTTTCAGGAGGGCAGATTCTTCAGGCCCAAGATTCTAAATATTATCCTGATGTCTTGTTCTCTCTCCAACTCTTAGCTCTTCCTTCCTTTCTGTTGACTTTATCTGCATGTACACCATCTCCACAGCGTGGTCCCTGGCTGCCCAAACCTTATGTTCTACCCACTAGAAAGAGTTACAGAAATCTGAGACCACTCTTTCACCATTGGTTCCAGCAAATCTTTAAGGAGGGCTTTTGTGGCCTAGCTTGGGTCACCTACCCATCCCTGAACTGGTCAGTCACTATTCGATCAGGTTTAGGTCATGGGCTCATTTTTGGAGACTGGAGATGGTGATAGCCCTCCATTGCCAACCACGTGGGTTGATATTGATACAGAAATGTTCCTCAAAAAAACCTGGAGTGTTAATATCCAAAGGAGTAATAGATATCCACTATAGCCAAATTATAATAATTAACGCTAATATTTTGTAAGGACTTGCTGTATGTTGGAGACAGTACTAAGCTCTTTTTATATATTATCTCACTTATACCCCCCAACAACTCTTAGGAGATAGATTCTGTTGTCTACAGAGTAATAGCAATAGAACCATTGATCACTTTCCAGAATGTAAATTTGATGTGAATTAATACATATTTTTTAGTGTTAACGTGATTGCAGGGGTGCCTCTATCTATTCATAATCTAATTTCTGTTGCAGTAAAGGGACAGTGGAATTCCAAGGGGAAGAACTGTCTGGCATAGGAATGTCCTTGCTTTAGTGATTCAGGCCATTCTAATGAATAACAAGAAATATGGGGCTTACGTTGTATTTATTTCTGGAAAGATAGTCATATAACACTGTTCCACTGTCATCAATACCACCATAATTCATGATCCTGACAACAGAGCAATGTGTTCTGTGTGGTCTCACCATCGAGGAGACCTGAATTTGAAACTGAAGCTGCCAAAACAAAAATAAAAGCCATAAATTGCAAATATTTAAATTCTCCCTTCTTTTCTGACACCTACAACTTTAGCGTTTCAGGGCCAAGGAAGTGAAAGGAACCTCTTGTTTCACACCTCCTAAATTCTCCCCTCCAATTGGACTCAGGCTGTCAAATGGTCTGGCACACTTTGAAGCTGATCATGAAGGGCAGAGAGGGCATGGGGAAAAGGTCACAGCTGGATCAATCAGCAAACTTGCTGAGAGATGGGGGCAGTTGGAAGGCCATTTAACGAATATATGAGAAGAAACAGTGCAAACAGGGCAGCTTTCTTTTAACCACAGGCAAGGAGACATTCTCTCCTTGGCTATGAAGGGCATTCCATCTTTAGATGTTTGCCACAAATTTACCCTCTGATTTTTTGTTTGGAGAATTGAGTTCAGTGACACTTTGATTAATACTATTCTTATTTTCACTGACAGAGCAGTAGCTTTTATTTAGGGACATGTGTTAGGTGCTTTCCCCAGCTCAACTTCAGAATCCCAGCAGAGGGCTAATGCTAGTTGTGGCAAAGATGGATAGCTGTCCACCAGAAATTTGTTACCCTCTTTCCATAGTGTGCAATTGTCACTGGGAGACAGTTGCCTAGCCAGGGACTACGTTTCCCAGCACACCTTGCATCTAGGTGTGGCCACATGACTAGTTCTCCAGTGGAATGTGAGAGGAGCCCTTTCTAGCTGGGTTTTCCAAGAAGTCAGTGTGCCTTTTCTGCTTACTCTCTTCCCATCTACTGCCTACACACAGAGGCCTCTGAGGCCCTAGGGGATGCTGTGGCGCTATAAGATGGAAGGTGCCTGGGCCTTTTATCACCCCATGGAGAAAAAATGCTCTCCAACTAGGAAAATCCAAACAAACTTTCCAAACAAGCAACATTTTGGAGAGTTTGACATTAGAACCCTGTACCCGGGATTCCAAGATCTCTTATCAAGACTTGCCCAACCTGGAAACATTCCTAATTCTAGACCTGCGCTGTCCAGTATGGGAGCCATGAGCCACATGTGGTTACTTAGACTTAAATTTAAATAAATAAAATAAAAAATTCAGTTCCTCAGTTGTACTCGCTACAATTCAACTCAATATGTGGCAAATGGCTACCATATTTGACAGCATACATATAGAACATTTTCATCATTGCAGAAAGTTCTGTTGGGCAGTGCTGCTCTAGACTAGTGGGAGTCTAGATGGTGAATTTATTTAGAAGGAATGGCAGGGAAGTCTGTGAGTAATAATAGGGCTTCAGGATCTGGACTATGGTTTATTTTTCCCTTGTCTCTCTTCTTGCTAGAGGCTGTGAGGTCTTTAGAGCAGGAATTACCTCATGCATCTTTGGATCTCTAATATCTAATAGGTAGTAGACACTCAGGAATGTTTTTTGAGCAAATGAAGGAAGCTCAGTTCTCAGGATAATTTGGGAGGGAATTCCAAAGAGTTGGACACTGGAATTGCTTAAATCCTTCCTGTCCATGTATAGTGAGGACTGATCCTAGAGATGGAGCTGAACCAAATGATTTCAGGGACCGAGAGGGGGAGACACAGAGAGACCAGAAACTATATAGAGCTTGACACTATCTGAATTTCTTTGAGGTCATTAGGTGACTTGTTGACTAATCTGACAAATTAAATTATTTAAATGACCTCCTGGGTAAACTCACTCAGGATCTATGCTGACTTTGCACATGGTAGGCACTTAATTGATATTTCTTGAATGAAGGCATTTTAACAATATTATATTTATTTGTTTATTTCCTGTCTCCCAACCTTGCCCTCTGTCTACCCTTCCACCCCTCACTGGCATGAAACCTCCAGGAGGGTAAAGTCTTTGTCCATTTTACTTACAGCTGCATCATCAACACCTAGAACAGTCCCTAATACGTCATCGCTCAACAGATGTTTCTGGAATAAATGAAGGAAGAACCTTTAATAATTTAACCCAAAGAATTGCATAAAGGTGGAAATTTCAGAGACTGTGTCAAGACAGTGACAGAAAGTATTTGTGGGACAGGAGAGTCACTTTTGAGGGCTCTCAAATAACCTCTTAAAAGAATTCACTGAGTTTGCCTATGTATGGGGCTAGGCCAGCCCTCATAAATGATGTGCCTCGATTTGAAATTTAAATCCCCACAGGACTTTAGGTGCATACAAGGCATAATACTAAATGGCTGATAACTTATGACATTTATTTCCCCACATGAAGAACCACAGGGCAGCATCTCTTGTCAGGAAGGAAACAGATTTGTCAGAAAGGAAACCAGCCATCATATGCTCTTTGTATTTTTATGATTTATGTATTTATTGGATGCACCCACCACTTAACAACCTCTGGGTCCTTTTATACGTTTCATAGACAAAAGGCAGACACTGCCATTGTGGATTATGAGGTGGAGAGGTACCAACAAAATAACATCCATAAATCCCAAAGCACATCATAAAATCATCAAATGCTCCAGAAGCTGTACTTAGGCTCCCCCAAGTAATCAGACACCTAAATGGAAAATTCTGAAGACCTGAGCTTTAGTCCTGGCCCTGGCACTTATTAGATTCCATGACCTTGAGTAAGTTTCTTAATCTCTCTTAGCCTCATTTATTTATCTCTAAAGTGGGCATAATAGTAGCAGTAATTGCCTGATTTATCTTGCAGGATTGGGGAACCACATGTTCATGGCTGTGCTTTGTGAATCACAGAAAATCCCCAGATGTAATAGACAAGCATTTTCAAAAAAATTAAACGTCACATATGCGTGAATTTGAATTTCATTTTGACTCTCTGTGATGTGAGCCCCGAAATGGTATTTTGTCATTACTTTGTGTTGTCCTCTTCCCCAGATGTGATCTGTGATACCTACCTTGATGACTTTGGTCATGATCTTTTCCCTGCTTGGAATTTCTCTTCCCAGTCATTCTCAACTGTTAGATTCTTCAGAAGAATTTGAGATTAGCCTCCGGTTTCATACCTGAACTACCAGAGATAAAAGACAAAGAGTCATACCAATAGCTATCATTTCTTAAGTTATTATTGTATATCTATCATTATGATTTTATGTACATAAGCTCAGTTCATCCTCATAAAAACCCTGTGAGACAGGTGTGATTTTTATCCTCATTTTATGAATGAAGAAACTGAGGTTTAGAGAAGGCAAATAACTTAACCAAGGTGACATGGCTAATGACTGGCCAAGTCTCAACTGGAGCCTACAACTCATCTTTTTAAACTTTCCTTTAAAATGCCTGCCTCCATGAAACAAAAATTTCTCCCTCTTGACTCTGGTTGAATGGGGTTTTGATGTATTATAGTTTCCCATATAAGGAACATGTGTGGTTTGAGGAGAGAGAACTAAACTGGGTGTTCCAGTTTCTAATTTTGTCCTACACAGATAAGTTTTCCATCCTTGGACACATAATTTCATCTTTTTAGCCTCAGTTTCTCTACCTGGAAAATGGCAGTTGAGTGGCAACTGAGGTTCCTTAGATAATCTGAGGTTCTGTTTATTCTAAATACTCAATTCTGTCTTTTGAAAAAAGCAAAAAGCATGCACCCAACTCCTCCGTTACACCAGAATATTGGCAACATAACTACCTTAATTTTTAGGTTTTAGTGGAATTGGATATCCATCTTACATCTGAGAGGTCAACTTGTTCTATCACTTGGACAGTTTTAATAGCCTCCAACTGGTCTTCTTGCTCTTACTCTTGCCCTTTATGGACAACTAATCACACACAGGGCTGTCCCCTTTATATTAAAAATCTCAGAAGAGTTTACTGTCTTGTATCTACCATTCTCTCTCATCATACTTTAATCTTCACTACTCCACTGAAACTTTCTTGTCAACAGCATGATGACCACCATCTTGTTAAATTCAGTGACCGATAGTCAGGCCTCATCTTACTCATCCTGTCAGTAGCGTTTGTCACAGTTGACCACTCCGCCTTCTTAAAATGCTTTCTTCACATGACTTGTGCTATGCCACAGCCTCCTAGTGTTCCTCCTACCTCACTGGCTACCTCTTCTTAGTCCAGTTAGCTGCCTCTGGGGCTCTCTTTTCAGCCTCTTCTCTTTTCTCTCCATCCTCACTCTCTAGGTAATCTGATTTAGTCCTATGGCTTTAAATGTTTCCATACTAAAGACTCGCAAATTTATGTTTCTAACTTCAGTATCTCTCCTGACTGCCAGACTCATACAATTGCCCTCTTCATTGGTTCATTTGGATGTCTGATAGGCACCTGTAATTTAACATGGCCAGAACTCTTGATTTCCCTTTCACAACCAAGAAAATTCCCGCATCTCCCTCAGTGCCTCCTGTGTCAGGAAAGAGCACACCATTCACTCAGTTGTTTAATCCCCAAACCTAGGAATCATTCTTGGTTGCTGCTTTCTTCACATCCCCAAACTGATACAGCAACTAGTCCTGTTGGCTCTACTTTCAATGTTTTATCCTCCATCAGAAATAAAAAAATAATTCTTATTTTAATATCCTTCCATTTTATGATATCAGGATCAGTAGCTACAGTGACTGGGAAGTAGACATTAGCTATCAGTATAAAGAATTTACTACAGGGAATTTTGAGGTGAAATACTTCAAAACCTTTGGGTGGTGTGAAGCATCCATATCATATCACACAGATCTAGGTATGGTGACAACAGGAGGAAAAGCTGGACATCATTCTTTCTCTTTACCACACTCAGATTGCTGTGCTAGTTTGCATCAATATCATTTTCATTGCAGTGGTCTGGGCAGTTTTGAAACATCTACCAGTTTGCAGGTTGGATACAGAAGAATGAGAGTTCATGCTATGCTTGGAGTAGTCAGGGAAGGCTTTGTGGGAAAGGTGGAACTTGAATTAAGCCTTAATATGGATTAGAGTCAATTAAATACAGAAAAAAAGAAGAGTATTCCAGCAAGAGAGGAGTTCTGGGGACAAAAGTACAAAATGTGAGGATATACAAGTTATATTTGGGGAGCCCATGGGAGGAGCAGGAAAGCAAAAGTGAAAGGTCTAAATAAGATATAGGTGAAAAGTTTCACATTGTAGATTTCATTTCTTTAACCTAATATTTATGGAATATAAATATTATGTTTATAATATTTATAAGCAAGCACTGTACTAAGTGCTTTATGTGAATTACTTTAATTATTACAACAACCCTGTGCTGTGAGTACTAATCTCATTTTGCATAAGAAGACACAGTGGCTCAGGGAGTAAAGAGACTTGCCTAAGATCATGTAGCAAGGGCTAGAACAGGGACTCAAATCCAGCAATTTGGATTCTAGAGGACCTCATCACCATTCTGCTGTGCTTTCTTGTGAAGCAATATTACTCCTTGGTGCTGAGAATGTAGAGAGAGTGGAGCTTCGAGATACGCAGAAGGCATATATTTTTGTCCTTAATATTTCTAAAAAGAGATAAGTTTAGATTGTCTTCAGAAATACGAGTTTATTGCCAAGTTTAGTGACCCTCAGCGAACAGGACATTCTGGATTCTGGTACTTTCAAGACTGAAATATATGGCAGGCCTCATGGAAAAATGACAGCTAGCTCAAGCTGCCTCACAGATGTGTCATACTTTTCAAGAGAGAAGATCTAAATGAGCCAGTTTGTCACCATCTAGCATGAAGCATCTGTTGGGTGAGGTTTCATGTCAAACCAATTGGAGATAGTTTTTACTTTATTCACATCCAGTCCATGGTATAGATTCTTGGTCAGGACCAGGGGATCAGAATTGGTTTCTGTCTATACAGGCACCAGAGTAACTTCATGACAGCAGTTGCAAAGTCAGTGCCTATAGAGGCCAAAAGTTAGCATAAACGTGTCAAGGAGATGGAGACCAGGGGGACTGTTTGAAGAGGTGACTGCTACTCAGCTCCAGCTGATTCTCTCCCTGTGGAAATAGAGGGTTAGATGGTCTTGAAGAGATACAAAATCCCAATGAAATATCTTGATTTTTAAAATATTGACAACTAATTAAGATGAAAACAACAAAGCACTATTTGGGCCAAAGGAAATGGACAGGTTTGGTACTACTGACTTTAGTATGTCTCTTTAGTTTTGGGAGATATCTGGCTTTTCAGAAGTCTCCAGGAGACTTCTTTTTGTTTTAATTTTTATTGATGTCTTAATAGTTTATAACATTGCGGGGTTTTAGCTGTACATTATTATTTGTCCACCACCATATAAATGCATCCCTTCACCCCTTGTGCCCACTCGCCTTCCCCATGGTAACCACCAACCAGTTCTCTCTGTCCATGTGTTAGTTTATATTTACATATGAATGAAATCATGCAGTGTGTGTCCTCTCTCTGGTTTATTTCACTTAACATAATACGCTCTAGGTCCATCCATGTTGTTGCATCCAGGACACTTCTTAATGGAATTTTGAAGAATGACTTAGAGATTAAGTTGGTTTGCCCTTGGTGACCAGATCTGATGCATCCAAAGCTTTTTCTTTTTTTTTTTTTTGAGGAAGATTGACCCTGAGCTAACATCTGTTGCCAATCTTCCTCTTTTTCTTTTTCTCCCCAAAGCTCCAGTACGTAGTTGTGTATCATAGTTGTAGAGTTATAGCTCTTCTATTTGGGGTGCTGCCTCAGCATGGCTTGATGAGCGGTGAGTAGGTCCGCACCCAGGATCCAAACTGGTGAACCCCTGGCCACCCAAGCGAAGTGCACGAACTTAACCACTGTGCCACTGGGCCGGCCCCAAAGCTTTTTCATTTTTAAAGGCTACCAATTCTCCTGTATCTTTCACCCCAACTGAACTCCTGAATATCCTTCTGTATCTGTGGAAGTTTGGGGAGTCTGGAATCGATGACCCAGCAGTATGTTTCAGAAGCACCACATCTGGAATGAATCACTCTCATTCCCTTTAACAGATCAATCATCAGGGGAAGCTGATTGCTCCCCTATCCGTATCATACTTTGATTCATTTACACTTAAGTGATGAAAGTGGTCTTTTTTTCTCTCTCTTTAAATGGATACTAACCCAGGAGGGGCTTGGGGAGTTGTAAAGGGGAGTGCTGACTCCTTGGACACGCTCTTGGTCGCATTCTCAAATGGCCCACTCAATTAGGGGTAATATTTCATTGACTTGTGTGTATGATGGCTCCCTAGCCAGCAGTGTTTTCTAAATGGTCCTGAGGCAAGACTTTGGGCTCTGAAAACAGCCCTTCATCACCTTTATGTCTGGGGCTGCATTGGCACAGCCTGGATTGAAGCCGTTATTTCCATCAGGGGGAGCAGCCAGTCTCTGGCTGGAATGTCTTGACTTGGCTGGCTTCACTTGTCAAAAGAATGGGTGGTCTGACACCGTCTGGAGCTGACTTCATGCAGCTTTGTTATCTACATGTTGAATCTGACCATTCAGGTAACTGTCTGGATTTTCTATAAGGGCAAAAAAAATGGTTGGATAAAAAAAAAATCAAGTTCTTTATATCTCTTCCTGGGTCTGCACAGATAGTGTAGATGTGTTAGATAACCAATCTTATTTCTACAGAAGATTCTATGTCAGTGCATGCTCCAAATTGGCCTCAGGTTCAAATATGAAGCATGCAGTTGCCTTGTTTGATATTTATGTTAATAACACAACTTTCAATAAAGAAATTTGACACAATGGGAAGGGGTGTGTGTGTGTGTGTCTATGTTTCTATGCTCTAGTCTCTAGGTGTAGAAGACGATGGTGGAAATTTTCTTAGTGACTGGGAGAATGCATGATGTACGTGACCTTCTACTCTATCTAACTATAAAACTGGCTTGATCTGAATCTATATGAAGTAATTGATTGGGCTCAGTGATAAAATGTTCTCAGTAGATAAACCTCAAACATCCTTTTATTGCTGCACCTTTGTCTCTGAACTAGTGGCTGAGTATAATTTGTGGCAAATACAGAAGTTAGAAAGCAGCTGTCCATGTGAGGAACGTGGGAGACTAAATGGTAGCCTTGTGAGGGCAAGAACTACAACAATAAAAGCTAAAACAAATTGAGTGTTCTGTGTGCAGATAACTTTCTGATAATGTTGACATACTTTACATCTGTGGACTCTTTCATCTTCACAGCAACCCTACAAGGAGGTGATTATTATCCCTATTTTACAGATGAGAAAACTGAGGCATGGAAAGATAAGTCACTTGCCCAAGGTTACACAACTAGAAGCAAATCTTGGGCTTGAAAACAGGCAACCTGATTCTAGAGTCAATTTCCCTACCTCACCTACCTAGCAGTCGTGCATTTCTTGTTCCATAGTTGAATCACTGAGTCTTGCACAGTACGTGGAACCTAGTAGATGGTTTGGATAAATGCTAATGGTTGGATAAAACCCCTTTAAAAGACATGAATTTCCATACAAATGTCAATATTTTTTTTTTAACGTTTCATTTTATTTATTTATTTTTTTTGTGAGGAAGGCCAGCCCTGAGCTAACATCCGTTGCCAATCCTCCTCTTTTTGCTGAGGAAGACTGGCCCTGGGCTAACATCCGTGCCCATCTTCCTTTACTTTATATGGGACGCCGCCACGGCATGGGTGACAAACAGTGCGTCGGCAGGCGCCCGAAATCCGAACCGGTGAACCCCGGGCTGCCAAATGCGAACTAAACCGCTGTGCCACCGGGTGGACCCCCAAATGTCAATTTTTATCATTATTGTCGATGCTGCTATTATTGTTAATAACAATAACTAGCGTATATTAGGCTCTTTCTATGTGCCAGGCAGCAAGCTAGTATTTGCATACATTAATTTCCTCCTCACAACAATTTCATTTTGCCAATGGGAACACTGAGGCACTGATCACATAATTATTTACATTTAGAAGTTCTTCTGCTAGAAAATAACAGTGCCAGAACTTAAACAGAGGTCTGCTCTTACTCCAGAGCTCATTGACTTGGCTACCGAGGCAATAAAATGTTGTTGCTATGAAAGCTTCTATTTCTTTATTCTGTCAAATGATACTCTTCTTGAGATTTTCTCAGGATAGAAAAAATAACCCTACAATGATAATAATAAGCAAGCAATAGCATTTGGGATACATTCAATTGACAAATATGTGTTGGATAATATAAAAAGTATTGTGCTAAATGACATATGGCAGTGTTTTCCAACACTTCAGTCTTGATACATCATCTTCATCATTTTTGTCATATCTAAATTCCATGTGAACTTTTACTTAACATTTTTCTATATTAATTTATTTTTGAAAACTAATATGTATTTATATTTTGTAATCATGATATTTTGAGGGTTTCTTAATATGTATATTTCTCGGACACATTAAAATAATATTGATACTAAATAGAAAATACTTTTAATTTAGTATGTAGTAATGTTTACCATTTAGTAATGTTTTCTGTTTAGAGAATATCAATGTACTACCACCTAACGTTTTCACACTTCTTTCAGTGCACTTGCCACTCCATGGGAAGCACAGAGGATACAAAGATGCATAAAAATTCACTTCACCTACTTATAAAGCCAACCTCAGGCGAATCTATGAAGCAAGCAATAGTTTAGGGACAGGGAAAGGGACCATGCGTGCTCCTTATGGCTACTACCCAACTATCCCTCAAGGATCTCACACTGTCTTTGAGGGAAGCAAGATATAGTGCACAGGGAACGGTCCAGACAGCAAGGAAGGAGTTCAGAGGAGGCAGAAGACACTGGGCTGGCTAGCAGAGCTTCCTGCAGAAGCTTTCTCTTGAAGGATGCGCAGGGTTAGGAAGGAGAGGTGAGGTGGGCACATCCAAGTGCCTGTGGGGGCCCAGCTTTCTGCTTGCCAGTCCTTTAACTTCCAATTCACACCCCACTCCTTCAGGGCATGCAGCTCTGACCCAGAGTCACAAATCAGATCTGAATTCAGGTCTTCAAGGCAAAAGGGTCATATTTCAGGTCATCTCACCTCCCTATTACACTGAAGCTGACCTTTTTCACTTTCTGTGTGTTTTTTTTAAGTCTATAGTATATATCATCAGTTTTCAATTTTGTGAAGAGTAATGAAAAAAAATCTTATCCAGTTTTTTAAAACACTTAATTTTTTAAGGAAAAATAGTCTCTTTTTTCATGTTAATACTTCAGTGCTTAACAAATGGTATTTACTTCACAATGTATGCAATTTCCCACCAAGGTAATGCATCTGCTTTTCTCTAGTGTCCATTCTAACACTTACTGTCTTCTTGTGCTAGCTGTGAAAGATTGAGAGGAGTTAAAGATGTACGCCAAAGCAGGTAATTTCCTGAAGAGAAGAAATGTGCCTTAAATGATTTCTCTTTGTTAGATCTTTTTGTTCTCCTTTCATTTGGCTCTTTATGAAAAACAAAAAAGGCAAAAATGGCAAGAAATGTCTTTTGGATCCAAAGAGGTGACAGGAAACCTCTGAAAGCAGAATTTAAAAAAAAATTAATTTCCTAGAACCCGAGTTGGAGCTGGCCTTTTAGCACTGTTGCACATTAACGCTGCTTCCTCTCCCATTGGGAAGCTCAGGCCCGAGTGGCAGTCATTACTGCCAATAGCACGGTTACCCAATAGATTCCTGGAAGGGCTCACTTAAAAGATTCAGCCAGATCCTCTCCAGGGGCTTCCAGTTCCCATCATCCCGGGAATGAAATATTCAGTATCGTCTTTCTGCACCTGAGTCTGCCATAGTTTAAATTCTTGCTGCCTCCATTACTGGGGCAGCCAAGAGCTCAGGCTGTAGTGATTGGATGTGAAGTGCTTAATGGCTGCACTTGGCTGAGAAAGGGAGAGGAAAAGAACAGGCCAGAACCACAGTCACTAGTGGTGATCAGAGGCTGGAGAACAGACCTTCCAGAGATGCTGTGGCTCAAGAAGAATTTACTTGAGTTCTTCCTCCCACTGCCACCAGACGGCATATTTTGAATTCATGTTCTCTCTCTAATGACCTATAGTCACCTATAGAATAGAAAGAAACCTGTACAAATGGTGCTGCATGATGGGTCTTAACTCGGAAAAGCTCACATTGGTTCCCCTTTTCCTGTCTGTTCCAGAAATGTGTAGATCTTCCCCCAAATGGTGTCTTTAGTTGTCTGCTTCTCACTCTTTACACTCTCTTTACATAAACTCCCATCACCCATGAGTTGTAGGGATGAGTCCCAAATCAACTCTTTTAGTGTGATTATCTTCTTGGCACTTATTAACTGCTTAATAAATGATTACTGAACGGTTGAATGAATGAATGGATATCATTTCCCCCAAGTTCTAGACTTACCTTTCTAACTGCATGTAGAATATCTCTCTTCCTGAATGTCTGTGGTAGGCTGAATAATGGCTCCCCCAAATGTGTCAGCATCCTAATCCCTAGAACCTGTGAAAATTACCTTTGATGGCAAAAAGTGCTTTGCAGATGTGATTAAGGCTCTTGAGGTGGGGAAATTATCCAGGATTATCTCAGTGGGCCTGATGTAATTACAGGTGTGGTTACAAGAGGGACACAGGAGGGCAATGAAGAACTATATGATGATAGAAGCAGACACTGGAGTGATGTGGTCAGGAGCCAAGAGATGCCGGCAGCCTCTGGAATCTGAAGAGGCGAGGAATGGATATTCCCCTGGAGCCTCCAGAAAAGAACCAGCCTTGCAAATACCTTGATTTTTATTCTCTAGGATTCATTTTGGAGTTCCGATCTCCAGAACTGGAAGAAATTACATTTGTGTTGTTTAGAGCCACTAAATTTGTGGTAATTTGTTACAGCAGCAATGGGAAACTAGTACAATGTCTTTTGACAACTCTAACTTAACATACTGGAAAACAAACTCACTACTTCTTCCCCAAATCCCACCCTTCAACCTCAGCTAATGGTTTGCTCATCCTCACAGTCCCTTGCACAAGGGAAATCTGAGTCTCTTTTGTTTTCTCTCTGTTCCTTACCCTTTCAGTCAAGACTGGCAGATTCGGTTCATTCTATACCTGGAATGTTTCCCAAACCTATTACCTTTATTTGTGGCTGTGGCAACATCTCCAGTAGCTAGAACACTGCCTGGCATATGGTAGCTTCTCACTCAATGTTTGTGGAATGAATGTGCATTGCAACTCCTCTTTCCTGATCCTTTTAAAATATTCTTTCCATTGTGTGTAATTTCCATTATGAAATCTCTGTGGGTAGGGGCAATGTCTTTTCCCAGCACTTCACACAGGTAGGTCTGGAAGATACAGTCACCCAAACATGATGATGTAACAAATGGACTTACTCCTTGTCACTGACCGATTATTGAAAAATGTTAGGCAAGGGTGAAGAGCACCAGTTTGGGAGTCAGGTGGAAATGGGTTTATGTCCATGCTCTATAATTACTTATTTGTATAATTCTTTCTGGCAAGATATTAACCTTTTCAAACTGCAGTTTCCTCAACAGTAAAATGGGAAAAGGATAGCACTCATCTTTCGAAATGTTCTAAGGAGTGCACTGGGATCTGGCTCAGGGTAATAAATAGTCAATAAGTGTGAGCTCCTATCCTTATTTCCCTGTAGTCAAGGGAGCACCCATATTAACTCTCTTTGTTAGCCAGTGGCAGTAGTGTGGGTTGCATATGCATGTCTGGGGGTTCAGGGGCATTGCAGAAAAGGAGGGCAAAGAATGGGAATGGGGAAGGCAGGGAGGCAGGCATTTTGCATTCAATAATCGAGTACAATTTGGAAACACTTGCCTTGTGTAGCCCTCAGCTGCCTGTGAAATTCATCTGAATCTTGTTCCGTTGGCCTATGGGGTATTTTCAAATACAAATTAGGTTGGCCGGAATTCCTTTTCTGCACCAACTCTCCTGGGTGCAACTTAGAGGTTATTAAGATGCCTAATAAAAGGAGAGAGCACATTTAATAACATTACCATCAGCTCGACGGAGCTGAGCTATGTGGGCCCACGGTGCCCCAGAGCCCATGGCCTCCTGCCTCTGGTGCACTTGCTTAGAAGAGGCCCTATAATTATCCACATTTAAAAAGCACCATTAAATCCATTGAGGCAGTCATGTCCCATTTGCAAGGTCTTTCTGCCCACATTACTTGGGAGACCCAGGCCCCTGCTTCTTGGGGTGGGAGGAGGAGAGGGAATAGATGGAAGTTCCTAGGCTAAAGTGATGGCTAGTTAAATTCACAAAATGGCAGATCTGCTAAGCAGAATTGTCTTCCCTGTCGGAGCATTTTCTGCCTTTATTTAATGTATCTATTTAGCAAACCTGTTTTTTTTTGTGTGAGGAAGATTAGCCCTGAGCTAACACCCATTCCAAGCCTCCCCTTTTTGCAGAGGAAGACTGGCCCTGGGCTAACATCCGTGCCCATCTTCCTCTACTTTATATGGGACGCCACCACAGCATGGCTTGATAAGTGATGCGTTGGTCTGCGCCTGGGATCCGGACCTGCGAACCTCAGGTGGCAGAAGCCGAGTGCGTGAACTTACCCGCTACGCCACTGAGCCAGCCCCTATTTAGCAAACCTTTATTGAGCACTTAACAAGTTTCAGCACAGTACCACTGCTTCTCATGCAAGATTCCATTTAATCCTCACAACGACTCGTCAGTAGGTCAGTGGTTCTCAGCGGGCAGTGATTTTGTCCCCTTGGAGACATTTGACAATGTCTGGAGATATTTGTGGTCGCCACAGCTGGGGTGAGGGATGCTACTGGGATCCAGTGAGTAGAGACCAGGGATGCTGCTCAACATCCTGCAGTAGTCAAAGCAGGCCCTCACCATGGAGTTATCTGGCCTCAATGTCAATAGTGCTGAGGTTGGGCAACTCCATGGTAGATGCTACTTCTTTCCTCATTTACAAATGGGGAAGCTGAGGCCCAGAGCCATTACAAGATTGTCGGGTGTCGCGTAGCTGGTAAGTGGTGGAGCCATCAGAGCCTGAGCTCTTATCACTGTGCTAGACTGCCTCCCAGCATCCCTTTCTGCACTCATCCTTTGCAGCTGAGCTCCCTCCTTGCCCCTGCTCCAGGCCAGCTGCCCACCCTCACAAAAGCCAATTGCAATTACACTTATTGAGAGTAATATGATGTTTGCTTTGGTGGTAGTTGTTTCCTATAATGAAGATTCCTTTGAGAACATAAAATTGTTGCATATTTTGAACAAATCGCTAACCTATGCAAGAGTGGAGTCTATATTAGCTTTAACGTATGTGAAATGTGAACACAGTACTCTTTTCCAAGCACCTACTGTCTACCTAATGTGTGGTTTCAGAGAAATTTCAAATAAACAACCTCTAGTGGTTTTAGAGGCAGTGGTCTGTGGGAGAGCATTTGGGGGCCTGGAGCAGAGAAGATCTGGTGCACTGGAAATGATATCTGGAACCAGGCACTCTACTCTGTGCAACCTCCTTTGCACAAGCCATTGCTTCTGTCAAAAACACTCTTCCCTCTTCTTTTCTCCTGGCTCATTTCTTCCCCTCCGTCAGGTCTCACTATAAAAATCATCTCTTTGAAAGCTTTCCTCTGATCTTGGTTAGGCATCCCTGCTTCCTGAGCACTCTAAATCTTTTACATTAGCTCTGTCCAAAAGGAATACAAGTTTTCCTCAACTTACGATGGGCTTATGTCCCGATAAACCCATTGTAAGTTGAAAATATCGTAAGTTGACAATGCATTGAGTAAGAAATGAACAAGATCAACAGTTTTCTAAGATTTTTTTAAAGCAGTAGAAACTTTTACACACACACATACGCACACAGTGTTGTTTCACAAGGTGATTTATTAAGTATGTATGTGTATTTTGAAAATAAAAAAAGGAAAAATGAAACAGTCTATTACAGTGTAGACATATTCATCCTTCAGTAAATCTTTGAAGTAAGAGGAATCCCAAAGCTGACCATATTTCAGCGTTATGCAATTCAACAATAGACTGAACTCCCATTCTGGAATCCACCATTGTAGAGTCGAAAAAATCGTTAAGTAGAACCATTGTCAGTAAGGGATCATCTGTATAATGAACCACATATGTAATTTAAAATTTTCTACTAGCCACGTTAAAAAAATTAAGTAAGGGACAGGTGAAATTAATCTTTTAAATTTTAATTTTAATCTCTTTTATTCAGCCCAATATTTCCACAATATTAACATTTCAATATATAATCAATACAAAAATTATTGATGAGATATTTTACATCTTTTTGAACTAAGTCTTTGAAATCTGGTGTGTATATTACACTTACGGCTCAACTCAATTTAGATGCTGGATTTTCAATGGTTAAAGTGAAGTATAGTCCTGCCAAAACAACAAAGCTGCATTTAATAGAAAAATAATTTACACTGCTCTTGTTTTTAAATTTATTAAAATTAAATTAAAATTCAGTTCCTCAGTTTCAGAAGCCACATTTTGAGTGTTCAATAGTCACATGTTCTAGATTGTTACAAGTTACATTAAGTTGAAATTGCCTGTTGATTTGTCTTTTCTTCCCACTATATCATAACCTCTTTGAGGTCAAGGATTATGTTTTGCTCACTATATTTGCCAACGCCTGGCACAGATCTTAGCACACAGCAGGCTCAGTAAATACCTGTTGAACGGCTTGAGATAATACTTCTAATCCTGACTTTGATATTGACTTACTGTATAACCCTCATAATACAAGTTCTCTAATAAAATGAGTTTTGGACATTTTTGAAAGTCTGTTCCACTGCATGGTAATAAATGTATGTGAGCAAAGGGATTTGTGGTCAAACAAATGTGAGAAATGCAGAGTTCAACCAAAGGAGGTTTCTTTACTACAGGACTTCTTAGAGCCTTGAAGGCTTCAGTGCACTGTGATTTACTAGGAGGATTAAATTTTTAATTTAATTTAATTTTAATAAATTTAAAATTTTAACTAAACGGGATGTCCTATTCTTCCAACATATGCAACCATGGAACATTTTCTTCTTGGAGCATTTGCAGGACTGGTGCTTCCTACAACACAATCCAGGAATGGTTGGGTTCCTATAAGGATCTTTAGTTGTGACATTCCTCCAGATTTAATCTGCGTGTAGGGAGACAGTCTCAAGGACTTGTGACAATGTGCACCAATTTCTTTTCAGTTTTCTGGGATCGATCCCTTGACAAAAAAGGGATGGTAGAGGAACAACTCACTCTTTGCCATCAAGTGACTCAGACTCAGTGCCTTCCCTTATTCAAGAACAGATTGTTTCCAGATTGGAAGGCAGGAATTCTTCATAGAATTGCTCATTTTCAGAGGGGCAGTGAAAACAGTCTCCATGTTTTTCCTCCTCCCATCCTACCTAAAAAGGTGCACAATGCAAATATATTATTGCCCTTTTCTGAATGGCCAACACAGTGTTAGAAATGGAAAGACAATGCCTGGCTCATGTTAGAGATTGAACTATATGAATTTACCAATATTCAACCACTTTTGACCTGCAAATATGACAACTTTATATGGTTCAACCTGCTAGTTATAATAAATCTCTCTGCTCTCATACCAGTTAGTGGGAATCTAATGTGGAAATATCTTTCTGGAGAAAAACAGTTTGAAAATATATAGCAAAGTTTTTTTTTTTTTTAAGACGTGAAAACACTTTATTTAAGCCCTCTCAAGGGTAAATTTTGAGAATTGTGTGTAAGTAACACATCAAGCCATGTGCACATTATGGATTCAAACCAAAAAAATGGTTGGATAAAAAAAAAAATCAAGTTCTTTATATCTCTTCCTGGGTCTGCACAGAATAAATCTCTATGTATCTCAGAGTCATTATTGAATTACTACCCAGCCCTGTTTTCTTCATGCTAAGAAGGCCTAAGTTTTTCATCCCTTCTCTACAGGTCTGGTATCCATCCTCCAAAGATTTTTCAAGTTCCCAGAACTCCCAAGCCATGTCTTCCTGTCCAAACCTGTACCTAGCCTTCTGGGGGGTTCTTGTTTGGTACATTTAGTCACCTGGCTTCAGCTCTGCTAGCAATGTTGCTGGAATCAGGTCAGTTAGTAACCACTCAGAGTCTTTAACTTGCTCATACCGGCCACAGTCTTCTCATTCTGAAGTTTTGTACTCAACATGTCAAATGCCAGAACTTGAATCTTGGACCAACAAGCCATGAGGAGGCCTAGGAAGAGGAGAAAGGACATTTGCTTTGGTGTCCAAAAGACTTGTTTTCTTTTTTTTTTTGGTGAGGAAGACCAGCCCTGAGCTAACATCCGTTGCTAATCCTCCTCTTTTTGCTGAGGAAGACTGGCCCTGGGCTAACATCCGTGCCCATCTTCCTCTACGTTATATGGGACGCCGCCACGGCATGGCTGACAGGCAGTGCGTCGGCGGGTGCCCGGGATCCGAACCAGCGAACCCCGGGCTGCCAAGCGTGGACTAAACTGCTGCGCCACCGGGCCGGCCCCCAACAGACTTGTTTTCAATGCTAGCCCTGCACTTGACCAGCGGCAGATCTTATTCACGTTATTTAATTTTCTTATCCTCATGTTTACCAGCTTATTATAAAGTATATCATAAAGGATACAGATGAACAGTCCGATGAAGAGGTACATAGGGTGAAGTCTGGAAGAGTCCCTAGAGGAGGAGCTTCTGTCCTCATGGAACTGGGGTGCACCACACTCCTGGCATGTGGATGCATTCACCAACCCAGAAGGTCCTATAGCAAAGTTTTAAATATGTGTATCTGTGACCCTGCAATTCCATATCGAGGAATTTATCCTAAGACCTTAAAGAATAAGTACACAAAGATGTACGTAAAGGGATATTTGTTGCAGTGCTATTTATAATAGTGAAAATTGGAAGCCATTTAAACTGCCAGTTGGTTAATCATAGTATATCTATACAGTGGAATATTATGATAAAATGATGATGTGTATCTGCATTTATTGGCATAGAATGATGTCTATGGCATATTTTTAAGGAAAAAGTGGATTTCAATTTTAGCATCTGTAATATGATCTAATTAAAATAAATATTTATTTGTGAGTATATGTATAGAAATATATCTAAAAAGATTTACATAAACATACTAATAGAAAGTCTATCTGGATGATAAGTATAAGAGAGATTAGTTTCCACATGGGATAATACTTAAATCGTCCTTCATATGTAACGCCCAGACATGTAATAGAGATTTCCTGTTGTGGGAATTTCAAGGCTTTTGACGCAGATAAACTGGGTGGGTGGGAGATAGAGACAAGTTTGTTTTAATTCTGTGGACTTTTGACTCATGCTGCCTGTGAGTTTAACTTAGAAAGGAAAACTCTGGGTTGACTTTATAATCTTGGAAGTAATTCTATGTTACTCTAATATGTAATAATGCTTTATATGAATAATAACATCTAACTTTCAACTAGCTTTTTGGCATGCTGCCATACACATTACATCACTTCCATTTACTGAGTACTTGATAGGTGGTTGTGCAAACATCTCTATTTTTACATTATCTCTACAAGGTAGGAATAATTTCCCCCATTTTGCTGATGAGAAGACTGAGCCTCCTGGAGGACAAGTGACAACAACATCCCACTCCTGGTGAGGACAAACCTAGGTTGGTGTTCTTTCCATTGTATCATGTTTTTATTTTGCATTATTTTATCCTAAATCACCCTCTGCATCCGATTCCCCCAACATACTCTAGAAGCTCTCTACTTGACACTTCTCCAAACTTTTCAACCAGGTGTGGAGAAGCACCATGAACACAGTGTTGCAATGAAACACACAGCTGTGGGGTTAGACTTCCTGAGACTGAAGCCTACTCCACCAGTTATTTGCTGTATCACCTTGGCAAAGTTACTTACCTTTTTCACACCTCCATTTCTCCTTCTCTAAAATGGGGGTAATGATTGTCATACCTACCTTGTAGGCTTGTGAGAAGACTGACTAAGACAATTCAAGTATAGTAGCATAGCCCAGTGTCTGGTTCATTGTATGTGGTGGATAAATGTTAGCCACTGTCGTTAACCGTCTCTTCCTTATCATCATACTTACCACAGCCTCACATGGGCCAGGAAGTCGAGACAGAGGTTATGTGCCTTGTCTAAGTTTACACAGCTGATAAAAGATGGAGTAGTTCTTTTTTAACCTTTCCATTCAGCAGAGGACACATGAGGGTTGTTCTGGGTAGAGGGTAGAAGATGTGACAGGGGGCTCAGGGTAGAATGGTGTTTCTCCTGGTGCTATATGCAGTTGGTGGATGGAACAAAACAGCAACTAATCCAACCCAGCCCCAAACCACAAATGTCAACAGATATTTTATGTCAGGGAAGGTGCCAACGGACATGTCACATGCTCTTTTGAAAATAAATGAAGCCACAGAGGGACTCTAAAGTAAAAAATAAGAACTGGGCTGTTTATGGATCTCCTCTGGCTCCAGTTTATGGTGTTTCAAATACCATGGCAGGAAGAAGCACTGTAGGAGGAGCCCTGCGATGTGATTGAGAGGTCACCGGGCTCCGCTGTTATCTAATAGCATCACACCGGGCAAGTCATTCAGGGCCTTGGCTGCTGCATCATTACCGGTAGGGTAGTAAACTCCTGCTTGTGAGTTTGTTAGGAAGATGACTTCAGGATTGAAGTCTTGGTTTGGTTTCTCTTTCTAAGAAGAAGTTCAAATAAAATAAATGCAGTGTTCAGTTCCCCACAGGGTTTGACACCTGCTTCCCTTTGGAAGCCAGGCAGGAGGTGCCTCCTGGAATCAGGACAGTAAGCTTCCTTGGAAATTATCTAGTGATTCTAGTCCACTGATTTTTAAATTTTTTTTTTTTGTCAGTGGTAGATCCCTTTTTACAGAGGAAATTTAATGTGAAACCTCAATACATAAGACAAAAAAGGAGAGCTGCCCAGTTGAAATATGAAGGCCACTTTTGTCAACTTTTTCCTCACCTAGAGCCTGTCCCCATGGTCTTTCCTAGAACTAAGGGCCCTGGAGAACATAATTTGAAAATGGGCTCTTAAAGTTCGGTAGGTGCAGAATCACTGCTGGTTACAAAGCTGATGCCTGGGCCCCACTCTAAAATGATGGAATCAGAATGTAAATTTTGAACAAGATTCCCAGGTGATTTTGATGTTCCCTAAAATTTGAGAACCATTGGCCTCTTCCAGTACTTTCATTTTACAAATAAGGGAACTGTTGCCCAGAGTAAGGAGATTATTAGTCCATGCTCACACAGGCCCAACATCCAGAGCTCCTGGCCCCCAGCAGCTCACTTAAACAGGCTCCTTAGTTGCAAGCAACAGAAACTCTGGCTAACGTAAGCAGAAGAACTCATTGGAAGGCTATTTCATGGTTGATAAAATGGAAGAAAATGCATAGCTCCCAGGAGCCAGGGCAGCTCCACTGGAGTAGACAGATGTCAGGAAATAGCAAAAAGTCTCTTCAGGGCACCATAAGTTGGCTTCCACCATTTGTAGTCCTTATGGCACTTTATCAATAGTCAGAATCTTGAGAGAGAAAGTCTGATTGGCTCAGCATGTATAAGGAGGCCTCCATGGCTGGGGACTATAGGGAACCTTGGTCCACAGTTCCAGGAAGAACTCAGCAGAGTTCGCTGAGGTGATGCTACCAGTACACAGTGAAAATGGGTGTTAGGAGGCAGAATACGACGTATGCCCACACATTCAGCCACCTTTTCCACCACATTATGCTGTCCGTCCCCCTGTTAGGGTCATTGCTTCACAGAAAAAAAATCCAATTGAAATGAAGGGGTTAAGGTAAATTCTGTGGATTAACTATCAGCCAAATGACATTTTAACGGCCTTTTTAGCATAGCCTGGCTGGGCTAAGACCTTCCTTGCAAAATGCCTTAATCCTTGGCCTCTAAATAGAGAGTTATTTTCAATTTCTCCAGTTCCTAATGTTTTAAATGGAACTACTGTTCCCCTTAGAGCACCCAGTGGCTGACTGGAGACCTTTATTGATATATATATAAATTACCCCAATCCTCTGTGCTGCCTACAGATCCAATCATATTGAACTAATGCGCATATAAATAAAAACCTGGAAGTGTGGTTTATGGCAATAAGTAGTGCAGCCGAGTTTATACCATTCTGCAAAGACACCTTGATACATTGCTGATAATCTTCATAATGTGTTTAAAGAGGCAGTGTGTCAGCTTTGGCCGGAGCACCCTGGGAACCGAATGGAAAATCTGATTCCCGAGCTTCTGATTGACCAAGAGAAGAATCTGTCCTGCCAGGAGGAGGCCCACCCCAGGCTGTAAAGTGCCCCGTGGCTGGAAATCTTTTCCCAAAGTCTTCCAGCTGTCAAGAGATAGGCTGGTCTACAAAATGTAGATGTCTTTTTTTGCAGTCTGTGTTCTGTGGTTAGACTTGATGGTGGGCAGGCTCCAGAGTAGCTGAGATATAGGCTAGGAGCATTCTTCAGAGCAGAGGTCATTTACCCTGCCAAGATGTTCCAGGCGACACCCTGGAGTGATGTGTTTGTTCCCAGAGGAAAGTGTCCAAGTGATGTACCCCTTCCTTCAATCCACTCTGTACGCTGCAGCCGGTGCAGTCTTTCTTGAAGGTAAATCTGATTATGGCTGCTCTGCACACTTTCCCCTCAATGACTTAACTCGCCCTGTGAGCCTCTCGGGGTGTGAGTCATGCTCGAGACTCAGCCTCATCAAGTTCTGCACCGCCTAGACCGCCTGCTCCTGCCACTCTGGTCTTTCCCTCTTTCACTCTGTTGTGAACATTGTTGTCTCTGCCTGGAATGCACAGTCCGTGTAACACAGGACCAGTTCTCTGCCTGTTTGATTATTATCTTGCCCACATATTCTGATCACGTAAACAGAAAGTTCAGAAAAGGCAAAGGGCCTTTCCTCCCCACTACCCCCGAACCTCAGGTGCACTTCCTGCCATTTGAGTTCCAACTGCCCATGCTCACAGTCTCCTTGTTTACACACATTGCCCTGATCCTTCCACCTGGAAATCATCTCTCCCATGTCTCTCTTAGTGAACTTATCACTTTCAACTTAATACCATATCGATTTATGTGTGTGCATTAATTCCCCATCTGGTCTGGGTATGCCTGGGATTGGTTTGTCTTTGGATTCTCTGTCACAGGGGCTTAGTAAGTATTTGTTGGTTGTAAGAATGAATAAATGTATAAATGCATGAGTGTTGGCCATAGTGGGAGATACCAGCCCTGGATGAGGACTCATAGGGGGAGACTTTGGGAAGTGGATATGAAAAGCATGAAAGCGCCTGTGTGCCTGGGAGCCTGGGGAAGAGGGGCATGGAGCAGGGGGTTGGAGGATGGAGATAGAGAGAGGGAGTGGTCCTGTTCTTGGACATTTTGCCTAGGGCAAGCCCTGAAGCTGAGCCCAAAGAGGAAATAGATAGACGCAAAATAAGGAAAACACATCATTTTTACTCCATGTTGCAGAAAGTGGCTAAGTGTGCCCCAGAGGTTGGGCACAAGAATCCCTGTGGGTAAAAAATATTAGAATTTGTATTTATATACATTTCTCATTTTAAAAATTTCCATTTTTGATATGTTTTAATATGTATCGAATACATTAGTGTTGTTATATGTGTATGCAATTTGAAAACAAATACAGGCATATATAAATAGATTTCTATATAGTGGATTGGATGACACAATTTTTTTCTTTAACTAATGGAGTGTGCAATCAAAAAAGGTTATAGACTGCTGCTTTAGAGGTTCAATCCCTGTGCTAAGCTAGAGGTTGCCAATTACCTTCCAACTTTGAGCTGATATTAACAATTTCATCTATTATTCAGGAAAAACGTGAGGAGGGTCCTTTGGTTTACCTATTTGTATGCTGTCTTAGGATCCCAACTAAAGTTCAGTGTAATATCATAATAGAGTACACTGACTTTGGGGTCCCTTAGCTCTTGTTTTTAATTCTAGCTCTGCCACAAACTAGCAGTGTGATCTTGCAAGTCAGCCTCTCTGGGTCTCAAAGTTTCCTCATCTGTAAAATGGGACTAGTATTAATATCTGCTCCAAAAATGAGATCATTCTTGTGACGCAGTTGGTGAAATACCTGGCACATGATCGAGGCTCATACATTGTTGCTACAAAAGGACCTAGTCCAGGAATGTCAATCAGCTGGTGATCACTTCTCTGTCCTGTGTCCACAGCAGACATCACTAATTGATTTCAGCCCTTTTTCCTTCTGGACTTAGTTTAGACTTCAGGATTAGGTCACATAGTAAAATTTTTTCCTGGGGGCAAATGCAATCTCTGAAAAGCATTTGCTGTGAGAAGCTGCTAATGTACAGAAACAACCTTTTGGACTTCCCAGTAGCAGGAGAGATCCCAGTGAGACTTGAGGAAGAGCTTTTCCTATTTAGGATCCCAGTGGGATATTATCAAGCAGATCTTTGAAAACTTTTCTCTAGGGATTTTTGGGGCTATGGCAACAACAATGAGGATAATGCCTCACATTTTGAGCAGTGCTTTATAGTTTTCAAAGCACTTTCATGCACATTTTCTAACTTCATCTTCATAGCAACCCTGCCTGGCAAAGCAGAGCAGGCATTAGAGTCAGAAAAATAGCAATTTTTTTTTTTTAAGTAAAAAGAACCCTAGAGACTTTGTCCAACCTCTTCATTTTATAGACAAAGAAATTGATGCTGGAGAGGGTGACTTGTTCCAGGTAACTTACTTGAAGCCCAGATACTCATACTCTACTTCTTGGTATCATCCACTGTGTCTAGTACATGCTTAATAAAGATTAATTGAAGAAAGAATGAATGAATGTTGTCTCTTAGTGGCTGAAACAGGACCACTAGAACTTTCTTTCTGTGACAGGGAGAGAACATTTCCCTAAAGCCCCCTGTAACTATTGATTCCCATTGCCTATATGTTCCCCTGGAAGTCCCAGCAGGTTCCAAGGATGAGAAGTGGCCCAGCACAGGTTTTGGCTCTGACTGGAAGCTGTAAACTCTTGGGGAGGAAAATGTGCAGGTAGGGAGTCCTAAAATTCCATGGTGTTTGGGTTCCAGGATTAAGAAGAAGTATTTTTCAGTGATGATTTTGAAATATTAGTCTTTTGAAGATTTAACAATCCTGTGAGATTGAAGTTTGCTTTACCTGGGGTTATGGCAGTATCTGGGCCTTCCTCTCTGAGGCCGACACCTGTCCTCCCCTACCTCTAGGTCTAAGAGGACCCCACCCCATCCATCTTAGGTGTTTTCATAAGTTTGCCTTAGTGAGGAAGGGGGCCCATACATGGCTGATCTTGTGGGAAAGCCTGATATGGGTTGGCTCGGTAATATCAGAGGGTCACATGGAAACAAAACATGAGTTGTTTCTTGGCATTTGGGGAGACTAGACTAGCAGCATGAATATTTTTTCTAGGGGCTAATATGAATAATTCCTTCCTTTTGAATTGAATGCTTACTCTCTCCAAAGCACTCTAAGGAAGTACAGAATTTAAAAACCATCAGGAAACAACAATTGAGAGATGAGGCAAGACATCTACAAGTGAGATAATTAAGTGATAATTTGTAGATCTGACTGGGGTTAAAGTGGGTCACAATTACAGCATTAGGAGTTTAGTGAAGGAGTTCACTGTGGGCTGTAGTATGGAATGTGAACTGGATGTAGAAGAATGATATCTGTATTATTTAACAAATACTGTAATAGCACTTATTCCATGCCAAGCAGTATTCTTAGTAACTTGTAAATATTGATTCATTTAATTCTCATAACAAGATTATAAAGCAGATACTATTATCACCATTTTATAGGTGAGGAAATCAAGGTAGAGAGACCTTAACTCCCCCAAAGTAGAGGTGGGATTTGAACTCAGGCATCCCAGTGTCCAAAATCTTAGCCACCATGCTGTGCTGCCTCTCTGAGTAAATGGGATATCAAGGGCAGAGGACAGGGGCAAGGTGTAGGCAACATGTGAGGAAAGAGTTAGTATTTACAATGAGTACAGTGTATTCAGGAGACCCAACTGGGTTGGAGTATAGAGGTTAATACTGGGAATACCAGCACAGAGATATGAAAATAGGTAAATGGGATAGGGTCTGATTATAGATAGTGGTGATTAATATACTATCCTATAATTATAATCTGATTATAGATTTGTGGTGGTTTTAGGTTAAGTCCGCTAATTCTTTGATATTCCTCCCTTCAAGAGGTAGAGCTTGGTTGCACCCATCTTAAGTATAAGCTGGATTAGTGACTCACCTCTTATAGAATATAGCAGAAGTGACAGTGTGTGACTTCCAAGATTAGGTCATTAAAGGTGTTGTGGCTTCCTCCTCTTTCTCTTCCTAGAGTCTCATTCCGGGGGAAGTCAGCTGCCAGGTTGTGAGGACACTCCGGAAGCCCTGTGGAGAAACCCACATGGTGAGGAACTGAGACCTCCCACCAACAGCCATGTGAATGAGTCATCTTGTAAGTGGATCCTCCAGCCTCGGTCAAGCCTTTAGATGGCTGCAGCCCTGGCCAACAACTTGACGGCAACCTCATTTTTTTGGTGAGGAAGATTGGCCCTGAGCTAATATCTGTGCCAATCTCCCTCCATTTTATATGTGGGACACTGCCACAGCATGGCTTAATGAGCGGTGTGTAGGTCCGTGCCTGGGATCTGAACCCTCAAACCCCGAGTCGCTGAAGCAGAGTGTGCGAACTTAACCAATACGCCACTGGGCCATCCCCTCAGCAACCTCATTTTAATGGCTAAGCTTCTGGATTCCTGACCTCAGAAACTGGAAGATAATATTTATTGTTTTAAGCTGCCGGGTTTTGGGGTTACTTGCTATACAGCAATAAATAACCAATACAGCCCTCAGTGCCATGTTGAGGAGTGTAGACTTTATCTTATAATCCTCACTCCTTGCCTAATATGGAGTACCTGATTGATAAATGGGTCCTAAAATGATTTATGGATGATGGGGGGCCATTGGAGGTTTTTGAGCAGGTGAGCAACATGACAGTAATCTTTTAGAAAAATTAATGCAGAGTGGGTGGGCAAGGTGAGTTGGGGGTGGAGGACACTTGTGGTAGGGAGGCAATTCAGTCTGTTGAAATGGCTTAAGCAAGTAATGGTTTGGCCCAGGTTCAGGTTTAGGGTGAGGAGAAGGAACAGTGCAAATATAAGTTTCATGAGAGCTGGGCCCTTTCTTGTCTTTCTTTACCACTAGAGCATCAGAGCCTTGCACAGTGCCTGGCACATAGTAGGCACTCAATAGTATTTATTGCATGAATGACTGAATATGTGAGTAGGTGGGTGAGTTAATAAAAAAGATAAAAATGTGGTGGCCCAGAAAACTTTGTTTCTACTTTTTTTTTAGAAATGAAAACCCTCCAAAGATTCTATAGGTAATGTCTGGAATAGATTTCAGTGACCTCAAACTCCATTTTCTATTTCTGTAATCCTGATTGGGGCCAGCCTGTTTTCAAAGCCCATTCCCATTCTGAAGTTGATTTTAAAGCACTCCTTTTCTTTTCACATCATTCATGCCACAAACGTTTATTGGGCATCTATAATATGCTTGGCATTTGTGATGGGCCCTGGGGGGAGAAGAGGAGTGAAGGATGGTCCTGTGGTGCTTCAGTATTTCTTTCTCTGCTTTTATCTCTAGTCATCTCAGAAGTTTATTTTTGAAATAAAGATTCATTTTCTTAGTGGAATTCTTAAGTGGGAAGCGATGAGATGAATTCAGGCTTTTAGGAACTGCTTTTAGAACTTGTGGATGACTTCCACTGTTTGCTGCCCACCCTTGCTGATATGCCCTATTAATATTCAAAAGCTGTCACTTTGTTTTATCTTTGTTCTTTAGTAGACTAGACTGCTGGCTGGGAGAACCTGGTTTGTCTGGTTTAGTCTTGTCACACTGTGGGGTAGGACAAAAAGAGACATGACCCAAGGTTGTTAGTTTTTAAAAAAATTTTTTGGACTTTCTGCATATTTCTCTTGGTATCACACTCTGTGTAATTGAATTCTGTCTCTTTTTCTTATAAATAAAGTTCAGCATTGTCAGGAACAATCCCAGGCCAGGCCTGCTGTTGAGTGGACAGTTACTAGAGGGCACACAGTCTGGATTTAAGGCTGAGGAAAAGCTCTAGGAATAGCAGTTACATATTAAGGGCATAGGCCTATTTAATAGCAGTGACTCTCTGGAATGCTGTGTTAGAAAGGATTCTGGGGTTGGCCCCGTAGCCTAGTGGTTAAGTTCGACACACTCCACTTCTGCCACCTGGGTTTGCAGGTTGGGATCCTGGGCATGGACCTACACCACTTGCTAGTGGCCATGCTGTGGCGGTGACCCACATACGAAATAGAGGAAGATTGGCAACAGATGTTAGCTCAGGGCAAATTTTCCTCAGCAAGAAAAACAACAGCAACAACAAAAACAGAAAAAAAGAAAACAAGAAAGGATTCTGATGTATACTTGGGCTTGGTAGGAAAGAGCAGCATGTTACAGGAGTGATGACACCCCACAGGTGTGGGTATGGGCACTTGTAGCACGTATTTGGAACAACTGTTGAAAGGCTGGGTCTCAGCTTAGGCATTCAGGGTAATGAACCAGATGAATGGAAGCTAAGAAAATTTCCATTTCCCTTGACTAGTCTTTTTTCCACCTCTTTATCATCTCTTTTATCATTGCCTTCTTTCCTCCCCTCTCCTACTTCCCTGCTCTTTCTTCTCATGCTACATTGTATCTCTTTTTCTTCTCCTTCTGCCTCCACATACCTCTCTTTCAGTTGATGTGAAGGGTACCTCCCCACACCCACCCTGGCTACACACATTTGACATAATTATGGCTCTTCCCCACTGGTCTAGATACAGTTCAGAACTACCTAGTGGTCAGGGGGATGGAAGTCAATGGCTTTACAACCTCCCAAGCTCCATTTTGCCTCTGATCCCTCTGGCCTTCTTGATAGGCTGGCACAGGCACTAAAGAGGCTGTAGGATTTGCAAGGTCACAGCCAAGTACATGGCCAAGAAAGAGCTCTCAACATGAGGAGGATGTACACACACATGACCCTTAGCTTCCCTCTCTACACTATGCACAGACAGACACGCGAGTCTCCGCAGAGCACTCCCTCTGGTTCTTCTCATCAGAATTAAATTCACTTAACATTTTAACAGAATAAAATATCTGAAAATATTCACACACTCGACTCTAAAGGACAAACTAAACTGTATTTCATTTACATTTGCTTTCCGTTTAAGTCAAGGCAGGCACACTCGAAGCTGCTTCCTCCAGCAGAGACAGACCCAACTATTATCATAATGCTTCCCTTTTCTTTCCTTCTTCACATTTGATAACCACATTTTACTCTTAAATATTTAGTTTTCTTTTATTCAATCTTTTAGTTTACTATATTGGTACAGAGGGGAGGGGGGAGACAGTCTTTCTCATCCCAGTTGATATTCATCTGTCTGCCTAAAATTGTTATTTTTTCTTCTTTCTCTTTTTGTCATTTACCACCATTTTGGCTGGTGGGTATAGGGTTTTTTTTTTTTTTTAACCTCTAAGCACATTGAATGTCTTTAGGCACGCATGTTAGACAGGAGACTGATAGGATAATGATGATGGAATGTTAAATGCTATCTATGTAAATCAGTTCCATCAATGGGTACAAGATTCAGCTACTTTATGCCTTTTTTTTTTTGACATACATTTTCATTTTTTTTAAGGAGAATAATATTGGATTGTTATTAACCTACTTTAGAAGATCTTTGCATTACCAGACACATTACTATTTTGCATAAAGCCATATTAAATTTTGGTATGATGTACAACATCATTTTCTTCTAAATGCTGCTTTTAACCTCCAGGTAGTTTCTTTTGTATTTTTGGTGGAGGATTGGTTTCTGATAGCCAGATCCCGATTGGAAAGTAGAAAGGAAGAAACATAGATCTTTATATGCTCTCTGCAGACAAGGGAAAGGAACTTATATTTTCTTCACTTATTTAAAGTATGGAAAGCTGGGTAGATTCTAAGACTGATTATGTTTTGAAGTGATCAATGAAACCTCCGGTTCATCTTTGGGTTCTAGAACAAAGCTGTTGAGAGCTACGCTCACAATAGGCTTGGATTTGATTAAGGGCACTAGTTAGCACTCTCAGTTGCAAATAATAGGATCCAACTCAAACCTGGTTATAAACTAGAATACAGAAGAATTCAAGTGGCCTCAAGATTTGTCTGGAAGCAGGACTTCAAGAGATGTCAGGTTTCTCTCTTCTCTCCTTTGTCTCTCATTTCTCCCTCACTCCTTCCCATCTCTCTCTTCACATCTGTCTCTCCCCATATTTTTTTCCCTCACCCCCCATTTTTACTTCCCTTTCTCTCTCATTTCCCGCTCTCGTCCACCTCTCCCTCCCATCATCCCTCTCTCCCCATCTTTCTCTCTCTCCCCTCATCACTCTATATCTCACCTCTCTCTTCCCCATTTTTCTCTTTCCCATCTCTCTCCCCTGTTATGTTCTCTCCACTTTCTCTTCTTCATTTTTCTCTCACCCATTTCTACCCACTTCTCCCCCATTTCTCTGTCTTCGATTCTGTCTTTCCCCTATCTCTCTCTCTCTATTCTTCCATCTCTCTCCTCTCCTCTTTCTCCCCAACCTCTCTCCCATCTTTCTTTCTTCTCTGTCCTCCAACTCATTTTCCCTCTGTCCCATCTGTATCTCTCTCCTCCGTACCTTTCCCATCTCCGGACCTCTTCATGCAGACTGTGTAGTGGCTTCCTTTGCATAGCGGGGGACATAGCGCAGGCAGCTCCAGTTTTACATATTCCCAGCTTGGAGACTCCAGAGGAAAAAGAATGCTTTCTCCCTTAGACTCCAGTTTTATATAGACTCCAGGTTTTCATTGACCTGGCTTGGGTTACATGCCCACTTCTTGGGATTAATTCATTTATGCCAGCAAAACAAGAAACTGTCTCACCTACTTGGGTCAGATGCCTATCCCTGTGGCCAGTGATGGTGGGGGTGGGGGCAAGGTATTAGGATTGGCAGCCCCATCACAACCATTTAGAGTAGGAAAGAAGGCTTCCATTAAGGGAATGGGGGTGTTATTAATAGAAGAAACAGGAAACATACTCTGGGCAGAGAGAAACAGCAGATGTCTGCCACAACCACCAAGGCAGGGACATGGAAAGAAGAGAACAGTTCTGCATACCACTATTTTGTTCTGGCCAGATAGTATATACTGGTCAGGGGTAGGAGGGGTACATTCTTTGCTAGGAGATGTAGCTGGTCTTTTCTCTTTTGGTCTTAGGGATCCCTCCAGTTGGTTGAAAAGACCCTTTTTTTAATCCCTTCAGTAATCTGTCCTCCTTGTCACTAATGTCTTCTACCTCCCAGCTTGTTGTGAGGGGATGCCCCAGTGGAGCCAAAACAACCACACATATGCCGCCCTTGGTGTCTTTCCCTAGGCTGCTTCTCATTCTAACTGTACCAACCCCACCGGTTCCTTGGTGTTTCTTAATTCCCACAGCAGATGTGGACTAAACCCTCTTTTTCCATGATTCAACCTGAAATGGGTGGGCACATTTCAAAAAAGGAAGCAAAATAGAGGAATAAAATAATCACAGGAAGGGAGAAATAATATAGTTCAGGGGCCTTCAGTATTGCAGTGGGCAGTTTGAGGGACTGGGGTGTGAAGGAGCGTATTCCGCCTCGGTGCATTAGCGGTTTGTGTTGATTTACAGAGATAGAGATGGCGTCTACAATAAGACAGGGGAGAGAAGAATAGAGGGGTGAGACCAGGAGGCTGCTGATGCTCCCTTTGCTTTCTGCACACTAGGTTGGAGGTGAATGTCCTTCACTCAGTATGAACAAGTCTGGATGTGGGAACTTGGGTGGGGAGAGCGACAAGCACACCTGCACACCTTTAATAGGGATGGAAGGCATTTGGTTAGATTTACTTGCTTCAAAATGCCTTAACTTAAGAGAGCCAACCCCAAAGATGAGTTGAGGCCAATTCAATTTCTCCCTGATAAATAGAGCCAGGAGTGTTGATGATGCGGGTCATCGGAGAAACCAACCTCACAGGTCCTTCTCAAGATGTTTATGGAGGACGTCGTCGGGCAAGAGGGGAAACTGGGCTCAGAGGGTGGTGCTGAGAGCTCTATTTCCTCCACCAGGATGTTAATAGCAGTTTCTGGCCGAGCCTGTGGCTCGAGCTGCCCATTTTGGATTTGGCTAGTGACTCCTCTGGGCAGGCTTTGTGCCTCTGCCTGTTTGTGTTAGAATGTGACACATGGACACAGCAGTCAGCCAGGTGCCAACTATGTAATCCGACGCCATATGTTCCCAAGTCAGGAGAGAATAGAGCAGATTTTTTCCCCCCAATTTTGGAAGTAGGTTAATTACACGCATCTATATTTTCAGCTCTGGGGTCACAGATGCAAAATTATTCCTGACATATTTCGGTGGTCATTTACGGCCAAAATTATTAAGGGTGAACTTTACCATCTACGAGACGGTGCAAAGAGCATTTTCTCGTGATGAGACTACAGCTCAAAAAGGTATTCCCTTAGTAAGAATGTTTCTTACTGGCACTACTTTGAAAAATGGATTTAAAGTGTTGTTTTGAAGGGAAATTGGTGTTGCTGGTTTTGTCGGCATCCTCCTCTGCCCAGACGTTGGTTTGTTTGTGATATTTAACCAATTTTCCAGGCGATATTGATGGATGGAGCCAGCTGTGTCATTTCTCTGACACTTTTTGTTCTTAAAGTTTCAGTATAAAAAACTAAAGTTTTGACTGAAAAATGAAGCCTATTTGATTCAGGGCTTTTAACCAATGCAAGCTAATGATAGTCTTTCACATGGCTAATATTTGTTTAGAATTTGATCCATGCCAAGAAGGTACTGAGATGTTTATATGCAATATCTTATTCAATCCTTGAACAACTTATGTGGCAGGAACTCTTATTATCCTCGTCTTACCATTAAGAAGTGGAATATGCCTGTTACCTTGCGTTACCCCCTCCAGAGGTGTACCTTACACTTCTCTACCCTGCTTTGTGCCTAGGAGGCTGACAGATATGGCTTACCTCCACTGCTTCTCTGCAGTCTGGCTTACTTTTGGGTTTGGCCAGTGAAGATCTCTGATAAGGAAATTAGAGGGATTGAGGCAGAAGAGTGAATTAGAACTAGAACTGAACTAGACGGGTTGGATATAAACCCAATCTCTTTAAGATACTAAGCATCTCTGCTCTTCAAATTTTTATGAAATAGAGATCGTGTTATCTATTTCTTGGGTAGTGGTGAGGAGAATTAAATTAGATGATGCATGTAAAAAATACCTAGCCAGATTTCTCCATTGTAAAGGTATATTTTTCCTTTTCTTTTGCATTTTGCAAGTAGCCTAGGGGGTGATACTTTGCTACCAGAGCCTGTTCCCTAGTGCAGCAAGTGCCCAGAGCCTGCCCACATTCCCTAGGCCCACCTGGGAGGTCACCTGCATACACTGCGTTCACTGCCACAGCTACTTTTGTCTTTTTGCCTGAGGGAGTGTGCTTTGTTCTCAAGAGAAGCAGATCAGGAATGCCAATGTTTCCATCGATTCCTGTATCAAAAAAAATTTTTTTAATTCACAATTTTGCAAATTTCACAAAAATTTAAATTTTGTCAAATACCTTCTCAGGCATTTGGTCCCATATATATGGTTCACATGATTCCCTCCTTTGATTTATTAGCATGGTGTATTATATTAATGTCTTCTCATGTTGAACTCTCCTTGCATGGCTGGAACATTATTTTAATTGGCTCTTTGGTTGTGTTTGCTCACATTCTATTTATTTTTGCATCCATGTTTACAAGTGAGATTGGTCTGTAGTTTTTTGGTACAATCTTTACCAGATTTCAGTATCAATGTTATACCTGCTTTATAAAAGGAATTGGGAAGTTTTCCTTCTTTTTCTATTCCCTAGAACAGGTTAAGTAGCATTGGGATTATGTCTTCTTTGAAGGTCCAGTTTCTGTAAGAAATCATTTAGGCCTGCTGCTTTGTTTGTTTGTTGTTGTTTTTTGTTTTGTTTTGTGGTAAGTCTTTCGTAATTTCCTTTTTTGCTTCTAGGAAATTGGTCTGTTCAAATTTTGTCTACTGGGATCAGTTTGGTGAATTGTACTTTCTTAAAATTATCCATTTATTTAGATTTTCAAATTTATTGCCCAGAGTTATACAAAGTATTTTCTAACGATGTTTTCAGTTTTCTCTTTGCTGTTTCTTATTTGTGTATTTATATTTTCTCACACTTTTTTTTTCTTGAGTAGGTGAGCTAGTGGTTTGTCTAGTTTGTTGATTTCTTGAAAAACCAGCTTTTTGGTTTGTTTATTAGTTTTACCTTTTTCTCTTTTCTAAAGCATGAGATTTTGCTATTTATTCCCTTCCTTCTACTTTGTTTTGGTTTATTTTGTTCTTTTTTAAACTTTTGATTTGGTTGTTGGTGATCTATTGTCATTCTTTCATCTTTACTACTGATCTCTGCTTTACTTGTATCCTATAGATTCTGACATGGAGTTTCTAAAAATGATCTCTAATGTTTTCTTTATCACATATTAAATTTTCATGCACATTTGAGTCTGTTTCTGTTCTGTCTTGTCTCTGTCATTTATCCATTTGTCTATTTTTTATTTTAGGGTCAAAAATTTTAAGTTACTGTAGCTTTTTGACACATTTGATATATAACACATATGATAAGATAAATCACTTCTCATTACTTTTTTTTTCCAGATTTTCTGGGCTATTTTCAGTTGTTTGGGAATAGTCTCCCCAAAAGTGACTTTTACAATCATTTGTCAAATTTTATTGGGATTGCATTGATTTTTATAGATTTGTTGGGGAGAATAGGTATTTTTACAATACTGAGTCTTCTTACCCAAGACACGTTATGTTTCTTCATTATTTGTTTGTACCTCTCAGCAATTTTATTTTTATATTTTTTCATATATGTCACACTAAACTTTTGTTATATTTGTTACAAGTTTTAGGTTAAAAAAATTTTTTTTCGCTAGTGTGAATGGGATTTTTTTCCTTCTATAATCTGTAAGTAGTTATTGTTAATTTATAAGAATAATATTGATTTTTGTGTATTTCTTTTGTAAATGGCCACTTTATTATGCTTTTCTTGTTTCTATTTTTTGTTTATTCTTTTGTGTTTTCCAAGTGTGTAATCAACATCATATGCAAATAATGATAACTGTGCATTCATTTTCCATTAATTGTGTCTCTTATTTTGTCGATTTTATATACACTGGCTGGCACTTTTAGAACAATATTAAATAACAAACATAAAAAAAATCCCCCATCTCATATTGCTGACTTTCAGGAGGTACTTCTAGTGTTTCACTAGTTAGCATGATTTTTAATTTGGGGGAATATGTATGTCATTTTTCAAAAAGTAAGTTTTTTTCTTTTTAGTTAGTGATGGATTTGAATTTTATCAAACGCTTTTGACAGTTTTCTTGGTAATCATATTTTTCTCCTTTGACCTATTTATATGATGAATTTCGTTAATGGGTTTTTAAGATTGAAATACCTTTGAATTCCTGGAATGAATCAATTTGCATAATGTACTGTGGATTCTCATTGTTAACATTTTATTTAGGGTTTTTTGCATTAATATTTTTAAAGTTAAGTTGGTTTGCATTTTTTAATCTTTGCAATATTTTACCATCAAAAATTTAATTCTTAATGGATTTCTAATAGTCTATCATGTGGACATAACACAGATGATTCCTTTACATAAACATTTATGTTGTTTCTAGATTTTCAGCATTGTAAATAAAGCAGCAAAGAATACTCTTGTTAATTCCTCCTTCTCCTTAGGTCTCAGCTCATTTACCGTTTACTAAGAGAATCCCTTCCTGACCCCCTGACTATGCCAAATCCTCCAATTACATGGAGTTGCTTTTCCTTTATAGCACTTGTTATGCCTGTAATTTACATCAACTCTGTGATTGCCATCTCTCTTCTCTGTTAGATGGTAAATACCATGAAGTCAGGGATTGTGTCTGATATTGCACATTACTGCATCTTTCAAGGAGCTCAATTAATAAATATTTTCTGAATACTGATTACCATCTATCTACATGCATTTACTTCTAAGGAGGGTAGGCTTATTACATGAGGGAATTTTTAATTTAATTTAATTTTCTGACTGCTTGTATATGTTGAGATAACAAATTTGTTGGTTGGAGCTGGGGGTGACCTGAATTGTTTTCATAACAGGGGAGAGAAGAATTTGGTTGGAGTTGGGATGGTGGAGAAGGGGAAGGTGGACAGGAGTTATAAAGGCTGGTGTCTGTGAGAGGGAAGCCAAGACACATGCCCTAGAACTGGTGGTGAGGGGAGTAAGGAGCTTCAGAGAAGGGATTTTTCACATGAAATGCTATTTAATGGGATCCTTCTCCATAAATCTGAAATCTTCAGCAAAGACTATTCAATTCATCAAGTGCTTAGTCTGAATAGATTTCTGATGAAAATCATTTTTGTGGGCCTAAAACAGTTATTCAACAAGTACAAAGATGTCACTGCCATCTGAGTTTCACCAAGATTAAATTTAACAGAGGCAAATGTAAATCCCTGTATGTAGATTAAAAAAAAAAAATCAATTGCCCAAGTAGAAGTTTCAGGGAGTACTGACTTTGACACATCTCTCTTTGAAAAATATGGGCAATTATCTGCGTACAACATGGGCCAATTCTGTGTGATCAGTATTAAAACTAAAACAATGAACGTAGCAATTAGTAGGAGTACAGGACCTTGTTCAATGTAAATCATAGTTCCACTTCACCCTATGGGTCAGACCACATTTAAAGTATTCTTTCTAGTTTTTGACTTTAGTCACTGGCAAACTCCATAGCACCCAGCATGCTACCTAGTAGGGAAGAGTATGGGAAGCCATGACCTAGAGTAATGGTTGAGGGAAGAGGAGAAATTTAGTCTCAAAAAGAGAAAACTTAAGGGCCACTTAATAGCTGTCCTCAAACATGTTGAAGGTCTGCTATGTTGAAGAGGGATAGATCCTGTTCTGTGGGCTGCAGAAGACGTAGTTGGAACAATGGCAGATATTACAAGGCAGAAGATGTAGGCTCAATACATGGAAAAGCTTTATGATCAAACCAGAATGGGCTGCTGTTGGAAGAGGGAGCCTTCTGGCCTTGAGGATTCCAGCAGAGGCTGCATGACCATCTGTAGGAGAGGTTGTAGAGGAGATTGCTGCATTGGGTGGGCCAAACTACAGGACTTCTTCAGTCTCTTCCAGTGGAGAGTCTGAAACAAGCTGGCTGTCTCATCGCTTTCACTTTTGTTACTGGTTTAGTATCTGCTTTACCCTTTAGGCTATAAGCTCTGTGCGGGTGAGGACTACGTTTATCTTGTTCACAGTGAATTACCAGGGCCTGGCATAGAGCTCTGTGTTCAATAATTACCTGGTGAATTGAATTGAATGGTTGCCATCCTGGGTAGCCAAGGCCAATGGAGCAGTTTAACCAATGGAGCAGAGAAAATTCATCAAGGGATTGGATCAGTTGATTTTGTCTCTTCTTAGGCCCCATCCTTAATGTGGTGGGTATTGAGTCAATAGAAGACTTGGTCTTATTGCCAACTTCATCTTTTAGGTGTAGACTTCCATTTCTCTGTGTATGAGTTGAGAGAGAAGCAGTATGGCAGAGTGGCTAAGAGCACAGTTCCTGGAATCAGACTCCCTTGCATGACTTGGAAGTTACTTATCTTCCCATATTTCAGTTTCATCTTCTGTAAAATGAGGAAAATAATAGTACCTTTCACACAGTTACTGTGAGGATTGAGTTAGTGTGTGTGTATATGTATGTGTGTAAGTTGTTAGTATAAATTAGTATACATTCTTTTTTTTGAATTAATCTATTGGAAAATATAGGACGCATGGTATGGCCTTGAATAATGTGCATGATGATGAATTCTCTCCCTATATATATATATATATATATATATATATATATATATAGGAGCTTATGAAAAAGCCTTCTAAAATGTTTATGCATCACCATTTGTGCACACACTAGAGAGGGAGAAGGCTGGATTTGAGTCCCACCTTTGCCAGAAGCCATGATCGTAGGCAGGTCATTCTTCTCTCTGGAACATCAGTAACATGGAGCTGAAAATACCAGCCTTGACTACCTTGAGAATGAAATGAGTTGAACTACGTGGTGAGGTCTTGCTACCTGTATAGAATAAAATGCATACCTTTAGTTCCATTATTACTTGTATCTTCAGACCCTCCCACACTTTGTAGTGGGGACCTAGATCAGTTGCTAGTTTATAGGGAAAGGCTTTCCCTATTCTTCTAGCTTTAGCTCCTCTTCTTCTCATAGTGCCTTCCTAGGAGGAGGAGAGGAGGGAATACTTTCACTTTGCTTAAAAGTCGATCACGTTGCTCAGGTGCAAGGTCCTAGATCAGAAAGAAAAATTGCTATTTTGATTTCTACCCTATTCTTCCATGCCATTTCTTTCTCAGTCCCTCTCAAAATTTCCCTAGTTCTCCTGTGGCATAAAGTGAGTCAGAATGGCAAGTGAAACATACAGAAGACATAAATTCTAGGCATAAAATATATATCAAATATACATCTATCAATTGGCTTTATGCTATCTGAGCTGCCCCCAGGGTGTCAGTGGATCAGGTGAATGGATTTCTGCCACTGTGGGTAATTCCATAAGGTAATAGGGCAGGCCCTAATGCAGTGGAGAGGCAATATTCTCCCAGTTATATATCATGGTTTAAGAGGGGAATTTGTATATTTTGATTTTGTGAGTCAATGAAGTTGAGTCCCCAAGGCACTCTCCAAGCGCAGGCTCTGTGAGGCTGTGGGGAGGAACTGGCTCAAAGCCAGGAATGCAGCCCAAACAAAACGGAGCCTCCTCGACTCCAGAGACCATCCAGAGAGGCTCAGTCCTGTAACCTCTGAGAAAGCTCAGAGTAGAGAGAATTACCATATAAATACCATATATTCTTTTCCACTTAATTGGCCAAGTTAACTCTGTACCGAATAGTGAATTTGTTTAACCAAATGGGAAAAAAAATTCAAGCTATTTGATTGACTGGCAACACCCAACAGGAATGGTCAATCAATTAGCTTTGCTAATTGTGATGATACAGCTCTGTGATTATGGAGTAAGAGAGAGAGGAAAGATGGAGATGAAGAGGGAAATAGTAGGAATAGCTAATACTTATTGAGACAACGTTTTATTTCTCAGGTACTGTGCTTAGCACTTTGCAAACACTGACTAATTTAGTACTCTCTAGAGCCCTATGAGGTAGGAACTATGATTATCAATCACATGTTATGGTTGAGGAAATTAAGGCATCGAGAGATTAAGTAACTTGCCCAAGGTCCACCTAGTTCATGGTGGAGCAGGGATTTGAACCCCCTCTTAACCAATTTACCATACCACCTCCAAAGGAGAAAAGCTCTTTTCAATTTGGGGAATGGTTTTCTAGGCTCCAGGAAGCCTGATGACTTAGGTTCAAAAAAGTTTGGTCAGAAATGAGAGTATTAGAAATGTGCCTGGAAGCAAGTTACTGCTCTGGAATATACCAATATGCTTAAGAATTGTTTCTATAGCTCTGCCAAATTAGTGGGAAGTAGGAATAAGCCTGCTTTGACCTTACTTTAGATAAAATCTCTGTTAGCAAAATCCACATTTGGACCTGAGCCCAAGCAGAGTTGTTGAGATCTGATGACTTGGCTTAGATTTAAGAGATATAGAGATTCCAAAAATAGGGCCCTAAAGAAGGATGCAGACTTTGATCTGATTATTGAACTATGGCTGTGCTAAACATTTCCTATCACTGGGGAGCCCCAAATCCAGTACACATTACATATATGGTAATATGCAGGATACAGTGGATGAATGTCTGTATGTCTGAATGTCCCGGGGTGGGCCTGGGATTGGTTCAACAATGGGCATATGATCTGACACTGTCCAATTAGAACTGAGAGGAAGTGGGGGCGTGGAGGAGAGAGGTTGAGGTGTCTGTGTTAATATTCTTCTATTTTAAGAGAGTCCTCAGAAAGAGATTATCTTCCTCTTTCCTCTGGAAGTAGCTGTGTTTGTGGAGTGATAACCATATATCACACAGTACTTTACAAGTTTCTCAAAGACCCATCTAAAGTCAGCTTAAAGAATGAAGGCTTATTTTATGATTTATCATGTAGCAAGAATTTTAGAGGTAGGACAGTTCCAGGGTTGATTAATTCTAGGGGCACAAGATTCCTTCCATCTTTCTGTACTGTGTGTTGTTAGCTTTCTACATGGTGACAAGATGGCTATAGCATCTCCCGGAATCATCTCACACAGGGGAGACAAGAGTGTCCAGAGGCAAGAAAACGGGCCAGGGCCTGAGTGTCCCTTTACATGAGTGTGGAAAACATTCCTAGAAGGGCCAAAGCTGACTTCCCCTAACATTGCCAAGGTTTGTTTCATGTGCATTCTTCAAACAATTACAGGAAGACAAATGGAATGACTGTAATTGGCTTAGGTAATTAACATCCCCATTTAGGAGGAATTAAAGAAGGACACGGATATCTGACACCTGAGCGAAACTGGGCTTCTGTTAGGAAGAAGTGGGAGAGTATGGCTATAGACAGATAGCCAATAGAGTTGGCCACAGCCTGAAACAATTGCAGTCTTCAGGCTGCCAGTTTGAATGAGCCGAAGCTGAGGATGACAGAGTGGACAGATGGAAAAATCTGGGTCCTTTACATGGTGAGCTGCTGAATCAAACCAAACAAGAAGCCCGCACAACTACCCGTGGTCTTCCCGTTGTGTGCCACAAGTTCTCTTGTTACAAAATCTGTTTGACTGAGGTTTCTGTTATTTACAACCGAGATCACTGAACACAGATACAATGTGCTTAATAAAGACTTGATGAATGAATGAATGAATGAGCAAATGAATGAATTTGAGGTTTATGTTCTAAGGGGAAAGATTTTTATTGAATCTGACTTTAGGATGGGCAAATTTTAAAAAAAGTAAGGGTAAGTCAGATTTTGATACATTGAATTTGAATGCACCAGAGAACACACGGTGAACTCTTTGGAAGAGACATTTTATATTTTATTTGTCTTATGAAATTGTTCTTTTTTAAAAAAATTAGGTCATATCTAAGGTCATTACGGTTGAGAGAAAATTTCTGTAAATAACCAGGCTTTTTCTGGATGGCTACAAAGAGGGGAGATTAGGTAGGTATATAGGGGAACTATTTAGTAAAACATTTATCAGATATTTGTTGAGTAGCTCGTATGTGCCAGGCATTGTGGCTGGTTTCAGGGATACAACAATGAGCAAGACAGACCTGATCCTGGCTTTCGAGAAGTTTGAGGCTGATGTAATAATTATTTCCTCTATGTTTTAAGGATCTAGTCTGAAAGATCCCCAATAGATCCTAAACCAGTAGAGGACTATTAGTGATAGTTTTGTCTTACTAAAAATTATACTGATTAAATGTGTAGTATCTGCTAGTTATACAGCACTTATGAAGAGTAGATATATAATAAAATAATATAAAAATAAATACTTACCATTAATTGAGGACTTACTATGTGACATGCATAATTCTAAATGCCATATATATATATATATATATATATATATATATATATATAAAACTGTGTACTGCCCATAATAATTCTGTGAGGTAGATACTGTTAGTAATCCCATTTTGCAGATGAGAAGCCTGAGGCTGAGAGAGGTTCAATGTTTTATTAAGGTTACACGTCTAGTAAGTTGCTTAGCTGGAATTTGAACCCTGGTAGTCTTGTTCCAGAGCCTCTTCTCATAACCGCTGCTATATGGGCTTGGCATTTTATTCCCAGTTGTACAGACTTGAATCTGAGGCACAGACAGTGGACGTGACTCACCCTGTTTACAGTTGAGGGAGTCTGTACCTACCTCATAGGGTGTTCTAGGTATTAAATGAGAGACTACGTAAAAAGTACATAAACCCAGTGCCTGGTATATATGAAGCCTTCAATAAATGCGGGCTTTATTGTTATAAATCTAGGTCTTAGTTTTCTGGTCTAACGCTAGGGATTATCACAAATCTCTGACTTTCCAGAAACCACAGCATTTCCTTACCACACCTGTTTCTTCTAAACCCTCCCAGCTTATAGGAGGTCCCTACTTGCTTTGCAGGTGTTGCAGGGAGAAATTGTAAAAGGCGATGCAGACTCACGAGTGTAAGTCAGAAAGATAGTCTTCTCTAATTGCTTCATATCACTCTTCTGAGAATGGCCAAAGTTAGCACAAGAAATCCAGGAGGATTGGACACTGGGTTCTCTATCAATTTTCAAAAGGTTACTTATCATAGAATTTTAGGATTGGAAGGACCCTAAAGTACATGTAGTGTAATCTCCTATTTGAAACCATACCTCCTTCTTTGGAATTCCCACCAAGAGACACTTCCCGAAATTTAGATTTGGGGCTGGGGGTGTATATGAAGGTGTTTATCACTCTTCTATCACACCGAGAAAAACAAAACAGGTTAACTCTTTTTGTTTTTTTTTTAGAAAAAAAGTTTTGATTGAACTATCACATAGCTACAGAAGACAGCACTAATCATATAGCTCTATTTATTATTACAAGATGAAACAACAGAAAATGGCTTGATGAATTTTCACAAAGTGAACACACCTGTGTAAGCAGCACCCAGAGAAGAAATAGAACCTTATCAGCACCCTAGAAGCTTCCCTCATTCCCTCTCCCAGTTACTAACCCATCAAAGGCAATTGTTATCCCAACTTCTGATGCCACAGAGCAGTTTTGCCCATTTTTGAACTTAATATAAGTAGACACACGGCATGTACTCCTTTGTGTCTGGTTTCATTCTGTCACCATAATGTTTGTGAGAGTTTTCCACGTTGTCGCGTGAGGCTATAGTTTGCTCGTCCTCATTGCTGTGTAGTTTTTCATTGTCTGAACATACCACAATTTATTTATCCATTCTTCTATTGATGAACAATTGGGTTGTTTCCAGTTTGGTCTATTAATTATAGTGCTTCTGTGAACATTCATGTACATGTCTTTTGGTGAACATATGTTCACATTTCTGTTGAGGATATATCCAGGATTGGAATTGCTGGGTCATAGGCAATCATGTTTTTGGCTTTAGTCAATGCTGCCAAAGAATTTTCCAGTCTGGGAAGATTCAGTTTAACTTTTTAAAGGACAACACCCACCCAGGGCCGGCCCGGTGGCGCAGCAGTTTAGGTGGTGCTTTGGCAGCCTGGGTTCGTGGGTTCGGATCCCAGGCGCTGGCTAACGCACTGCTTGTCAGTCATGCTGTGGCGGCGGCCCATATAAAGTAGAGGAAGATGGGCATGGATGTTAGCGCAGGGCCTGTCTTCCTCAGCAAAAAGAGGAGGATTAGCAATGGATGTGAGCTCAGGGCTGGTCTTCCTCACACACACAAAATAAATAAATAAAGGACAAGACCCAGTGGGAAACATTGGAAGCCCCATTGTAAGTGATGCTACATCTGGGCCTGAAGCAGTGGAAGCATCTGGTTGATAAATTCATTTTGCTTAACATATATTGATTGAGCACCTACTATGTGCTAGACACTGTGCTACAGGCTTTAAGGCTTTGGGGACCTTATGGATTGATGGAGAGAGAGAATTTAAATGTATTATCACACTTATAACCTTATATTTATAAACTATGATAAGTGCTATGAGGGAAAAGTGCAGAATGCTATAAGCGCACCAGACTAGTGCCTCCCCCCCCGCCTTTTTTTCTTCCTAAAGGGAAGAGAAAAAAAAGCAACTTACCTCTAACTGTAATAGCCTTAATTGTGAACCAGCTTCTAAGCTGTCAGATTGGAACCTAATTAATCACCAAGGGTGGCATGGAATTGATGAATTGCCTTGGTGCTCTTTTACTAGTATAAATCTTTGATTTAATGATTGCTGCTCTCTGATTCATACCGTACTACCCCGGTGATCAATATGCGTGATGAATGGCTGATTTTCAAGAACCACCCACTTGGTAATGCTCCTTTACATATACAGTGTATGTGTATATGAATTAGTATGCAAGACGGATTTCTGACAAAGAGGCAGAGAGTGAGGTAATATTACGGTTTGAGGAGGAGGAGGGGCAGAGATGGGGGCGATGAATGGAATTTGCTAGTGGAAATTCAGAGGAGATTTTCAGAAAGGTCAAAATAAAGCACTCAATGGGAGAATCCCTCTTCTCCATTTAGTTTTTATCAGTCTTCCTCAGCCTAAGTCCTTCAGTCCTTCAGTTCAAGGATCTGACGTTGCTTTGGAGGAGACTTGCTATCCATGGCTCCTTCAGAATGAGAAATTCATTGTAGGATGAGAGCTATATGTCATTTGCCAGCTATGGATTCCTTTGCTTCATTTCAGAGTTCCCATTGCTGAGCAGGGATGAGGGCTGGAAGTTGGCTGTGGTCTGCAGTGGTCCAGGAAGACTGGTTTGTGGTTTGTTCATTCAATCCAAAATTATTTATTGAGTACCTGTCACATTCCAAGCCCCAAGCTGGGCGCTGGAAATACATTGGTGAGTAAGACAGATATAACCTCCACCCTCAAGGAACTTTTTGTCTAGAAGGATCTGTGGGGCTACTGTAGTCTTCTTTTGGTCCAGTGGATGCACACATGCTATACTTCACTCTGGTGTTTTTGAGATACTTGGTTTCTAGTTTCAGAGAATTATCTTTAGGTCTCTCTCTTTCTCTCTTCCTGTCTTTCAAAGGCACATATATTTTGTGATTCAGTTTCCTCATCTGTCAAATCTTGCTCTCTCCAATTTATTAGGGAAAGCTTGATGTAGGCAACATAACTGTGAAGCAAGGAGACCAATTCTGATGTGAGTTTTACAGAAACCAGTCTCTTTATTGCCATGCTATAAATATGACACTGATGTAAATAGTGAAGTATTATATAAATGTAAGGTGTTTTGAATTTCTAGTGACTTTCATCTGGAAGACATAATCAAAGAAATGTGAAAAGGCTTCTTGTAGCATCATTGTTTTTGATAGCAAGCAGCTGGAAAAAACTTAAACGTGCCTCATTGGAATCACAGTCAAACCTGATGAAGTGATTCAAAACGATCATGTAGACCTCTAGTGATATGCAAATAAATTCACATCATATTATTGAATTAAAAAAAGGTTAAAGAATAACATGTATAGTTATGATCACTGGCACAATTGTAGGTTTTCAGTAAATATTTGTTTAATAAACTAACAGCTGGATTTTTGTAGCTATCCACTACCTCTCTATCATCAAAAAGAAATGTATAGAATCAGGCTCCCTAAAATGTTAACAGTGATTATCTTGGGGTAGTGGAATTTCAAGTAAAAAAAAAGCATTTAAAAAAATATGTGTTCTAAATAGTTTGATATTTTTATAATGAATGTGATTTATTTATATACCCAGAAACTACAAGCTATTTTCATTTTCTAAAGCACAGTATTCTCAGTAAGAACATCTGTTTAAAGGAGGCTCGAAACCTCTCTTCTCTGGGATTTGATCTTCCTCAGTATGTGAGAGAATTAAGAAAAGCAACTCCTGGGCAAGCAGCAGAGTGTCTTTTTACAAGGCCTGGAGGGCTGATTCTGTCAAGGCCCCCCTGGAGAAATCTTAGCGATTCTGCACCTCTTCTCCTGGGAGCTGGTTTGCTTTCCCTGTCCTGAAGCTAGGGGATTCTTACATTTATTACTATTGTGGCTTCTCCTCCCCTCTTACCCGTTTCACCCGGGTAGATTTCTTGTTTTATCTGGCACCCAGTAGAGCTCTGCTGAGCTGAGGGCCTCTCTTTCCCACCAATCCTCATCCAATTAATTGATAAAAATTAATAATTTAATTTTAGTGATGGGAATTATACACCATTCTCCGAGCTCCCTCTTCACCAGGCGTCCCAGAGTCGCCTCATACAGACAAGCACCTGAAGCAAGAGGAAGGAATATTTTCTATATTTTAAGTGGATTTGGCCACTTGAGCATCTTTGATTGGAGGGCAGGCGAAAGAACAGGAGGCACAGAACAAAAACGGTCCCTCTAGAAATCAGGAGGTTGAAAGGAAATTGGTAGGGAAAAAAATCACATTTGTTCCCTCTGTGCCTGTGGATATTTTGGGGACTTTTGCCAACCTACTTACTTATTTTAACCCTGAACTGCATATATGTGACACAACTCCATTGATTTTGGATTCATTTAAAAGTAGGAGCTCTGAATTCAGACAGTCTTCACTAGCTGTGGGACCTTTGGCTTCAATGTTTTATCTGTAAAATAGAACTAATAAGACGACCTACCTTATAGGGTTGTTGTGACCATCAATGAGATAATGCACTTATAGCACTTAGCCCAGTATCTGACATTTTGCAAAGCCTCAAAAAGTTTTAGTATAATAATTATTATATCTGCAATTCAGTATTAGTGATTATTTAAATAGAGGCTGAGCTAAAATTTAGTGGATGTTGGAAGAGGATGTTTCTTCATAAATTATTGTTAGTCTAGGAAGGAAGATTTCTTTGGAAAAATTTGCTATTTATGCTATGACTTAACATGATGGCAATGATTAAACAACTCAGAACAGTTTTTAAGTCCCTTCAGGCGTCTTAGAAACTCTGCTTAAAAGCAACTGACGTGGAAATCATGTATTATTTCTAGTTAGTTATCCAGGTACCCTCTACTAAATATCCTGTCAACAGTAATTTGAGTTACTACAAGTTTTTAAATACTACTTTATTAAATACGTTCTCTAAATCAGATGTTTACTTAAATCAAATGGACCTTTACCTATTTTGAACAAATTGGTAGGGTTTCAGTGTGCGATAGAATTGGTAGTTTGGACTGTATTAAGATGATATGAGGATTTTAATTAAACTCTTTTGGGTTTTATTCATGTAAATTCACGGTATGAAGAACCATGAAGTTATTTGTGTCTTATGTCTCCTTCATTCTATGGTAAACCCATAGAGATTAGTAATTGCTCACTTGTCTTTTTATCTCACACACACCAGTCATAGCCTGGTGTATAGTGTAGAGTAGATGCTCAATAAATGTTGAGTAAATGATGGCCAAAAGTTTGTGTGAACAGGTATTTGTAGGGCTGGTTAAGGGGAAGATGGTCTTAAACATGAGCATTTCATGTCAGCCTGCTTTTATCTCCTACAAAGTTTATAAAATCCTTGTGCTCACGATGTATTTTGTATTTCTTTTGTGTCTTTTCTGACAACATCTAGAATGGTAGAGATTCAGTAAATACATATTGAATTGGACCAAAGTAAGTAGAGGAAGGCAAAAGTAAGAGGCTGCTATTTATTGATCTTAAACTGGGAAAACAGTTGCTCTGATTTCAGCCCCCTAGTAGAATTTTTGTGAGCCTTCCCAGCTTTCCAGTGCATGGGAACAAAAGGTGATTACCCATGGAAAACTGGTCATATCAAGAAGAGAGTCTCATCTCCCCAACTTTTTGCACAAAGAATTGTGACTTATTTAAGAAGGTCCACTGTTGACACACAGTTGGAATTTTATAGCTAACTGCTGTATTTTCTCAGACCTTGCTTTCAGCTGTGGAGGGAGCCTGGAGCAGTTATCCAGGGTAATTATATTTACCAAGCTTCTCCTCAAGTGGAGAAAGAGGAGAGCTTTGGGGGAAACGTGTGCTATGCTTCCAAATGGAGGTTCCTCTGCCTGTAAAGAAGAATGAAGCTAGAAGCTCAGCCTCATAGACCAGGCTGACACTGACTCTGGCACTGAGGGACATCTAACTTTTCTTTCCACTCTGGATGATACATTAGCTTGCCTACACATCTCAAAGCTTCATAGCTAGGAAGATCTGGAGAACTGGTAGGAGAAGGGCTTGAAGGAGGATTGATAGGAGTGGGGTTGTTGAGCAGCTGATGAGAATGGTTCATCCTCAGTGGTATAGGGAGGGAGATAGCACCAAATCCCTTAATAAAAATCATTCTGGGGGCCGGCCCGGTGGCGCAGCGGTTTAGTCCGCGCTTGGCAGCCCGGGGTTCGCTGGTTTGGATCCCGGGCGCCCGCCGACGCACTGCCTGTCAGCCATGCCGTGGCGGCGTCCCATATAAAGTAGAGGAAGATGGGCACGGATGTTAGCCCAGGGCCAGTCTTCCTCAGCAAAAAGAGGAGGATTAGCAACGGATGTTAGCTCAGGGCTGGTCTTCCTCACCAAAAAAAAAAAAAAAAAAAAATCATTCTGTGTAACAGGCAGAGGCCATTTCTTTAATGACAAGTAGCTGAGACTAGACAGACAATGGGAGAGAAGAACCTTGGAAGTCAAGCCTTGAGGATGTTTTTATTTCCCCACTCCTAGAGAGGAGAGAGTATGGAATAGTTAGGTGACAGTGAAGAAACTACCGAATTGGATACAGCCAGCCGAGTGTATCCAGCATCTTGAGCGGTACAAAGCTCACCAGCCAGTGTAGCCTTCATGACAGCTGCAAAAGCAATGGCTACATAAACTTTCTCAAGGGGGGAGAAAGCAGAATGAGAGAGACGCTCTTGCTGTAAGAAAAACATAATAAATCCAAGAGCTACACATAGCCTGGGGGTTTTTATGACCATAGCCAGGCAAGACGGAATGACTGAACTTAACTAAAGCTGTTAATTACCTGGGTGAGATCAAAAGCCCAAGTAAGGGAATATATTTATGATGCACCTTACAGGATATGCTTCAACTTCTTACTTTTTTTTATTAATTGGTTTGATTAAATAGATTTAAAGAGCCTGGGCAGAGCCTTTTAAATCATATTCCATATTGATCTAATGAAATAGTCAGTAAATTTACTAACATAGCCCCTTTCCTTTGTACAGTCTGGAGGGAAATGCTTCACTGAATGGTTATAACTCAAGTCCAAACCTCACTGCTATTCCCACAGTGACTCATAGAGAGCAGGAGGATTCTGGGAAAATCTTTTAGGCCATTTGTGAGAGTACTTGAATAAGTGGTTTAACACCTGTTACAGACTGCTCCCCATCCTCTATCCTACCCTCACCCCTAAGCCCTTTGGCACTTCGTGGCAGACTTTATTTGAGCTGGCCTGTGTTGGGTGCCTTGCAAATTCTATGCGTAATTTACCAGATTTATTAATGTATGCCACCATCTGTTATCGTCCTGACTCTGCGGCTTCAAGACTCCAGTCATGTTTTAGGTCCTTTGACTTTTATTCATTCGTCCACCCAGCTCTGTAAATATTGACAAAAGGAGGCTCATAAATACAATAAAGTGTGTCCAGGTAAATAACAAATCTACAATGAAGATTCCTTAATCTCTCAATAAATCTAGACTAAGTCATGAGAAACTTTCCTAAAGTAGTTTCTTTGTGTCCCTTTTCCCACCTCCTAGAGCAGTGAAGAGAACCTAGGCACTAGAAAACACATGGACAATGGATCTTTTATGTGATTTTTTAAGACACTGACATTTATGAATTTCTTCCATTGAGTGTAGAATGGAACAAGATTTTGCATTTGTCTTACAGTCACTAATCCCAAAAGTAGACCCGAAAGCAATGTTCTAGGGACGCAGTTTCCTTGGGCTTAGGGTGTCGAGTCAGCACAGAGGTGATGAAATTAACTTTGAAAATCCCGTCATGCACTCATACAGGACGGTGTTACTAGTTTTGTACCTACAGCTCTGCAAGTAATTCTTGTGTACCCTCAAGTACGCGAATTGGCTGCAAAAGGGATGAAGAGCAGAGTAGGCATGCTGCTCTGAGGAATTCAAACCTCCTGTCTTTAAAATAACCATCAAATTCTTAGCTATGACTTGGGGGTGGGTTGGCATTCCCAAAGTGGTGCCGGCTGCCTACAGTCTTTAGTTGACCCTGTTTTAATATTAAGCCTCTCTACCTTTAATGCAGTGTCATAGATTTATTTGTGATCGTGAGGCTTAAACAAGAATGTGGAGTCTCCTCTTGGAGGGACAGGTGGTGGAGTGTGCGTGGGTCCCGGCTCTGCGAGCCTACATTAAGTTAGGTCTTGATGCAGCTTCATTCAATTCCAGACCCTGGCAGTTTGTGGATATGAAGTGACTTTAAAAATTAAACGCCATGGTGAATTCAAATGTTGAACTCATTCAGAGCGAAGGAGAAACCTGTGTAATTGAGGCCTTTCTCTCTCCTTCCACTTCCCCTCTCCCCCTTATTGTATCTTCAATTATCTGGGTAATTTGGTCCTGAGGGCATAAATTCCTTTATAACTCAAATCCATTATGCAGAGAAGAGTCATCAGGAAATTACTCAGATTGCATCCCAGACGCAGCCGAAGGTTTTGGAGCAGATCCGGCCTTCCATTAGCGCAGCACTGCTCTCGATTTTAGATACGGGCCTGGAGGCTGGACATCCACAGCTCTTCCCTTTGTCCCTCTTTGTTTCAGCAAGAGCTGCCTGTAGGGAAGCCTCGCGCTGGTGCTGGCTGGCAGTGGCTTCTTTCCACCCGAAGCCACTGTGGCTGCCAGGTTCCCTTGGCCTGTGTAGACACGTTCATTCCAGGCCAGGGAGAACTGCTGCCAGGCGGGCAGACATATGCTTTCGTCTTGTCTAGCCATCTCCAGGAGCCAGGGACCCAGGCCTTTTAATTTCTCTAAACCTCAGACCTTCTGGTGGAGGGCTGGTTTTCATGTTTGTGCCCTGACAGGGGTTGTCTTTGTGCTGTCGGTGGTCTGTGAGCTGCCTGCCTTTGGGCTTGCAGGCACTCAAACCAAATGCAAACATTTTCAATTTAGATTTTGGAAAAGGACATTTCAGTGTCTGGCAACCTCTTTTATCTGGCTTTATTCTTTCTAGATTTCTGGTTGACTGGGGATTCTCAGTTTGGGTTTGTTGTTTGGTGTGTGCGTTTTCCCTCTTTTGTTTTTTGGTTCCCACAAAGTGGTGACTCAGAGGGTGGCAGCACATGGAAGGGTCTTGGATTTTGGTGTCAGGCAGACTTGTGTCTATTGCTTTCTATCTGTCTCCCTGGACAATTAGGTGAACACCACAGGAACGGAGATTTTTGTCTATCTTATTTTCTGCTGTATCCTCAGTGCCTAGCATTGTGCCAGGCATATAATAGGTGCTCATTAAATAAATAACGTGAGGGAATGAATGAACAGGCTCAGATTCTGCTCCCTGCTTAGAAGCTCTGGGATTTTACGTGAGATTGTTTTTTTAAACACCCCATTTCTCAGTTTATCACCTGCAAAATGGTCATAAAATGTATAAGACCATAGACACAGTACCTGGGATAGTCCTATGTTCAATAAATGTTGGGAGCTCCCTCTTCTCCTGTTTGTCAACCACACTGAGAACTCTTCAAGGGCAAGGACTTAGTTTTATTCTCTGTATCCCAGGCCTAGCACTATCCCTACGCATAGTAGGTGTTCAGTAACTATTTGTTGAATGAATAAATGAATGAATTTAATCCTCTGTGGGAAGGGGGTGCATGCGAACCAATGAAATTGACTGTTGAGGACAGGCCTAGAGAAATTACCTTTCTGTTGTGTCTCATTTCTGTATCTCAGTTTCCATGCAGGGCAAATGAACCGAGAATTCTCCACAAATCATCTAGATCCATGGATTATGTGGACCATTTGAAATAGAATTTTATACTGGAATTTCTTCCTTTCAGCCAAAAAAGACCACTCATTGGATAAAACCCCAGGCCTTGTGGAGATTTGCTGACCATAATTCTTTACATATTTATAAGGTTTTACATTTTATATGTAATTTTTTGCACATTTATAACATTATGTTATTTGATCCACTCTGTGAATTAAGTAAGTAGCTACTATTACACTCATTGGGAAGGTAAGAAAACTGAGGCAGAGCATGGAGATTGGCCAAAGTCAGAGAGTTATTTAGTGGCATAAAAGTTAGAAACTCCACTTTTTGGCCCCAAACTCTTTTCTCTCAATCATGTAGCTTCCTTGATTATTGAGCTGAAAGGAGGGTACAGATGTTTTGCACTCCTAGTCACATTGTCAACAATGCTTATTTGCAAAATCTCCTTGCCTTTTTTTGTTGTTATATGACCTGAAGTCCGTGTCTACTACATCATTTGCAAATTGCTCCAAACTCTATTTTTATTGTTATTTATGACATACAATTTCTTAGCTTGTGGCTCAATTAATCATGCTTGAGTAATTTTGAAGAGAACTTTTATGTAGTTGAAATTTGGAAGAGGTTGAAGAGTTGGTCTTCCAGCTTTCAGCATTGCTTTCCACAGATGTAACCCAGCTGAGAAATTCTATTTTACTTGCCATAGTAAGGTGAGTCTAGTTCAATGTCCAAGGGGGTTATCATCATTAACTGTATCTCCCTTTTGGGAGAAAAGTAAAAGAAACATCTCTTTGTTCCTATCTCAGAATAAACTTTCTTATCCTGGCAATTTGAGGCCTACTTTTTTTTTTTTTTTACCTCTGATAAAATAACATGTGAACCAAACACAAATCAAATGTGACATATGATTTATTTTCTGTTGACAGTTCTGGTCCTGTCCAAAGCTGCGAAGCATGATAAATTAAGTGCTTCTTCACTTAGTACAGGTGATGTTTAATGCAAACCTTTTTAAAGATGAGTTTACAGATGAGTTTACAAAGGGGAATTAATGAAATACAATAACCAACTGAGGAGATAATTATTGGAATGGAGATAAAATAGGTACCTAGCTGATTCTTCTTTAATTTTGCTATAGGTATGGGCATTGGATGCAGGGTGAATCCTCAAACTGTGGAACATTGCCGAAGAACAGACAATCCTATAATTTGGGTTCACACGTTTATTCTTTACTCCATTGGACTAAAGCTTCCATATCAAGGATTTGTTTTCATGACTTAAGCGCAAATTCTACCATGGCCTGCAAGGCCCTTCCTGATCTGGCACCCTCCCAACCTCATCTAGCTTTAGGCTGAGCTTTGCTCACTGCACTCCATCTCTGTTGGCCTTTCATCTGCCTCCGACACATCAAGCTCATTTCCACTGTAGGGTTTGTCTGTGCTGGGCCTTCTCTCTGGAAAGATTTTTCCCCCAGATCTTCACATCAGTGGTTCTTGAACGGGGTGATTTTTTACCCCCAGGGGCTATTTGACAAAGCCTGGAGACATTTTTTTATTGTCATGACTTGGAGGTAGGGTTGCTACTGGTATCTAGTGGGCAGAGGCCGGGGATCTGCTGAGCATCCTACGATGCACATATAATCCCCCACAACAAAGAATTATCCAGTCCAGAATGTCAACAATGCCGAGGTTGAGAAACCTTGAGTTATAGCTGATCTTTCTCCATGTTCAAGTATTAGCTCAAATGTCACTTCTCCCTCAGACAGGAGCTTTCCCCACCACCTTCTCTAAAGCAGCCTCACTCTCTCCTGTTACTTTTTTTTTCCTTACAGCTCCAAACATTATGTGAAATTTTCTTTCTTTACGTATTTGTTTACTTGTTTCTTGTCTTCCTTCCTTCTTTAAAATGTAAACTACACTGGAGGAAGGACTTTGTCTTGTGCACAACTGTCTTCCCAAAGCCCAGAATAGTGCCTGGCATTTACCAGATGCTCAGAACACATTTCTTGGAAGAAAGAAAGGAAGAAAAAAATAAAAAGCAAGGAAAGAAGGAAGGAGGAAAAGAGGGAAGGAAGGAAGGAAGGAGGGAAGGATGGAAGGGGGTTGGGTTGGATGGATGGAAGGATGAATGGATGATGGATGGATGATGGATAATGAATAAAGACCGAAATAACTTACAGACTTAAAAAATACTCCCCTTTGTAATAAGTGACAAAACGTTTTAATAGACAAACCCTGTTTGACTATCACATGGAATTTTATGTTGCCGTAAGAATCCTACTGGTAATAGTTCCTGGTGAATCATGGAAGTATGTACTGTGAATGGCCATCATTGTGATATCCTGTTTTCAGAAGAAGCTCACTGGGTCCATTAACACTGGTTTCCAGTCTGAAGGAGTCATCGGCTTCATTGGTTTGTTAATAGCACAGCTGGAATCTAGGAGACTGATCCTGGAATCTAGTCATTAATATGAGTATTGATGTTTGTCATTGGACAACCTGGGATTCTTTTCTGTGTATTTGTTCTGAGGATTATGGGGCTTTTCTCCTTTTATTTTATCAATTATGGCTGTTCTTAATTTTCACTGTTTTGTTTTTACTGCCACTGGTCATTGCTTCCTGACCTCTTTTGGTGACGACGTGTTGACACTGCACTTTTGAGCCTGGCCAAGTCATTTGTAGGAATCTCTTTGTTTTTTGGCATCATTTAGGGATAGTTAAATCAAATATTTTACTTAAGAATTATCATTAAAAGTCACCTGGATTACCAATTGTGAAATAAAGTTAATGCAATGAAATACATTTAGTGCTGATATTAGACTGAAAGTAACTGAATCTGTATTTGGTAATTGAGAAGGCATTCAGGATAACAATGTCCTCACAATCATCATAATGAATTTGAATTGTCCTTGCCCGACAGGTGGGTGAGAGTGCCAAGTCACAGACAGAGTCCTGGGTGTAATGGCAAATACATTTACTCTACCATGGAAAACACATGTTTCATAAAGACATGACTTTATCGACTTTTCCTCTGGCTTCCTACCGAGCCTTTAAACTCTGGAACTTTCATCATGCTTCCATCCCCCTTGCCCAGCCTCCGTCTTTATCCCCTAATTATATGAGCTTAACTTCCCCTGACCTACAGAGAGTGAAGAAAAATTGGCATATAAAGCCCTGTTGTGTTTTGGTCTGACCTATGGGTCCTTTAAATGAAGCCAGGATACAGTATAGGGGTTTGAGCTGCTAATGTCTGGACACCCTTAAGAAGCATAAATCTCTTCAAATCCAAGGGGACTTGAATGTGGTGATTTCCAACCTTCTTGGATTTGTGACACCTTATGGCTTGATTTGCTAACACCTTTCCTCCTTTTTTAAAAGTAACAGGTGTATCATATGTTTATTTAAAAAATTAAAGTAAATCATTATTTATATTTTTATTATTATTTAGCTTTCTTTTTGAGGGTGAGGGAAGTACTATGGAGAATTTTTAGTGGCTGCAATAGCTGGTTCCTGGGACTAGCTCACATTTAATCCTCTCTTTATCCCTGACACTATTACCGTGATTTTAGCTATTTTAACCTTACCTTCTTTGAACTGTCATTTGTACTCTCTTGTGTGATATTTGACCATATGCCATTCACTCTTGTTCTCTAATTGCTTCTAGTGTGTTCTGTATCTCCAGCAATATTACTCTTCTCAGATCTGAGCCAGTTCTAAGCACAGTAGATGCACAGTAAAAAAAAAAAAATCAATTGAGTACTTGGAGACATCCTTGGTTGGCAGTAGAGGCACAACCCATGTTTGGAACACAGACACTCAGTGCTCATTGGATAACTTCTCAGAGAAGAGAGAAGCAAATCTGTCTCATAACTGACTAAAGATGCATGCTCTACAAATTCCATGGAAAGAGCAGTGATGACTATCCCGCCACACGTTATGAGTGTTTATTCTTTGTGTGCCTGGATGGAAATCAAATCTTATGAAATGGAATTCAGAGGGCATTAAATGATACCCTTTAGGAATGCCATGATGTAGCCAGCAACTCTTGGTTTATTATTCCAGATGCTTGCTTCTGCTCTTGGATAATGTAGGAAGGACAACCATAGCCATCCTGGCTGTCTTGGTATCTCACCAGCCATCATACATGGCCATGGCCTCCATCCCTCCTGCCCTATTGTGCTGTTCCCTTCAGTGAGGTGGGAGGAGGACCTTCTCCCTACCAGCATCTCATTCCTTGGATGAGGCTTCCAAACAGCATGGCTTTAGTTTTTCTTACATCTCTCTCAGTATTACAATTCTGTATTTAATTTATTTTTCTAGCTTTTATCTAAAGGGTCTTAGGACAAGTTCCTGTAAAGAAGGTTGGATTGAGAGTTATATGAGAGACATTCTATTATGTAACATGCTAAAATCTCCCTTTACATCTTTAATATATCAGTGACCTGGGGCTTAGTCACAGCATCTCCAGTCCTTCTTTCTTCAGGATGAAACTTATGCCTGGGTGTTCTCCAAATAGTTAGAGGGTAGGCTTTCTGCTTGCTCTTATTTGAATCCTAAACCCAATGTTCTGGGAAACTGCCTGTACTAGAAAGCTCAGCTGGTACCTCCCTACCCACAGTACTTCCTAAGGGAAACTTTCTTATTCTCTGTACTTACCTGCAGCGGGTCACAAATAGTTAGTTTAGGGATGGCCATCTGACTCAAAGGTGACCAATTAATAAGTTTGCCAGTTATGCAGCATAGTGTGAGAAATGAGCTGAACAAATTCGAATCTCACCCTTAGGAGTTTCAACTGGGAAACTTGGAGAGCCCAAGGCAGCTAGAAGCAGGGGCAGAAAAATATCCAAAGTTAGAGTCTTGGCCAGCCAGAGTTACATGCAAGTAGAACTTAGGATGGAGCAGAAACTATGAGTAAAGAGAAGTATCCAGTTGATAGATGGGGAGAATGGTGCAGAAGTGCAGACAGAAGCCAAAATAATTTGAGAAAGAGACCATGAGGTTGATGTAAAAGCTGTGGAAAGTATTCAGCCTCTAGATATGCCTCCATTCCTTTTTATTTTTTAGGTTATTTCTTTATGTTGTTTCCTTTTTTTAAAAAAATTATTTTATTGGGGTCATATTGGCTTACAACATTGTGTAAATTTCAGGTGTACATCACTATATTTTACTTTCTGTATAGACTGCATCATGTTCACCACCAAAAGTCCAGTTTTTATCTGTCACCATACATATGTGCTCCTTTACCCCTTTCACCCCCCCCCCTACCTCCCTCTCCTCTGGTGACCACTAATCTATTCTTCTTATCTATGTATTTGTTTGTTTATCTTTCACATATGAGTGAAATCATATGATGTTTGTCTTTCTCTGTCTGACTTATTTTGCTCAGCATAATACCTTCAAGGTCCATCCATGTTGTTGCAAATGGCACAATTTTGTCTTTTTTATGGCTGAGTAGTAATGCATTGTATACGTATACCATGTCTTCTTTATCCATTCATCCGTTGATGGGCACTTGGGTTGCTTCCATGCCTTGGCTATTGTGAATAATGCTGCGATGAACATACAGATGCATATATCTTTTTGAATTATTGATTTCATGTTCTTTGGATAAATACTCAGTAGTGGAATTGCTGGATCATATGGTATTTCAATTTTTAATTTTTTGTGAAATCTCCATACTGTTTTCCATAGTGGCTGCACCAGTTTGCATTCCCACCAGCAGTCTATGAGGCTTCTCTTTCCTCCACATCCTCTCCAACACTTGTTAATTATAGCCATTCTGATGGGTGTGAGGTGATATCTTATTGTAGTTTTAATTTGCATTTCCCTAATAATTAGTGATGTTGAACATCTTTTCATGTGCCTCTTGGCCATCTGTATATCTTCTTTGGAAAAATGTCTGTTCATAAAACTGTTCTCTATTCACAGTTTTCATGGCTGTAGATCAGTCCTCTATCCTCTCTCACCTGGACTATAGCAACCATTTCCTAAGTGGTCTCACTGTCTCTAATGTGGACCCCTCACCATCCATCCTCTTGCCCTCTGGAAGTCCATTCTCTGATTTGCTTCCAGAGTGCTCTTTCTGAAAAGTATATATGAGCATGACAAATGTCTCCAATGGCTTCTTTTTATACCTTCAGGATAAAGTCTAAACTTTTTAGCAAGGCTAAAAATCCCTTTATGACCTGGCGTCCTCTACTTTTTCCTATAATAAACAAGACACAGTTCCTGTACTCAACCCTCAAGAGACTAACAAATACACAGAAAATACTTGGATTATAAATACTAATAAAGACGTGAGCAAGCACAAGGTGCTGTGCACATAGAAGTGCCACCTAGCCCATGATGGGGTGGGGGAGGCAGAGGATGCTTCCAGTTCCCTCAACCTAAGCCAAGGCCTGAAGGAAGAGGACACTTTAACTACATCAAAGGGTAAGTGAGATAGGGAGAGGGAAAGAGTGGCCCAGGAAGAAGGAACTGCATGGACCAAGGTCTGGAAGCAAGCATCATGCTCTTGAACTGAGAAAAACAGTCCAGTGGAGCATAAAGAACAGTTGTGCTGACTGCAACTGAGGCCACACTGGATCTTAGGAACTATATTAAGGAGTTTGGACTCTGTTAAAGCAGCAACCAACAAGCAAGCTTAAAATGTTGATTAAGCAAAATAAGCTATATAATTACCTAGAAGAATATTTATTTTGGGGATTCTTGGAACAGACTTGATTACATCTTAGGTTTGTAGCTTTTTTAAGGATTGCAGTAAGTTTACTCTAAAATGAATTTTTATTGACTGTCAGAGCACAAAGGTGAAAGAAACCTCCAGAGGTCATGGAGATTTTAGCCCTGCCTTTAGGCAGAACCGTACATAAATCTTTCCAGACAGATGGGTGTTAGCTGGCAAAGGTATTCAGCCGCAAAGAAGTAATCGCTGCTTTTGTTGACAGATTTAGAGATGTTTTGCCAAACGCTATCTTAAAATACTATGATTAGATGTAATTTTGCAAAAATGAGCCTATAATGGAGGTGATTCAACTTGCCGTATTAGCTAAGGAGTATCTTCTATTTACAGTTTATGTAATTTACATTTGATTAATTTACACTGAGTGCAAGCAGTTACTCTGTAATTATCTCTTTGCCTGCATCGGGATACATGCAACATTATGTTTGGAAAATTGTGAAGCCGGAAGATGTTAACATAGAAAACACCCATTAAGTAATCTCTTTCACCTACTTACCATCAAAGCAAACCTTTTATGACTTTAGATTCATGAGGAGTTTTTCAAATCTGTATTTCCCACACATCCTAACACAAAATATTATTTACCTTGCATTTTCACAATTTAATATCTAAGCTGTCACAAACCACAGTTTATTTTTGTTTGTTTAGTCCTGCTACTCCACCATCATTAGGGAAAGCAGTTATTTAAAAAAATATCTTTCAGGAAATCATGTACATGTATATCCTATGAACTTCTCATGGGCAAGAACTGTGTTCTCTTTAATCACTTATTACTTTCATTTTTAAAAAATTTATTGTGCATTTCATTGATTATGGTGGATGGCACTTCAACATACATTTGAATCCAAATAATTGTAAGCCAAGGCTCAGCAAACTGTAGCCCTTGGGCCAAACCCAACCTGCTGCCTACTTTTGTATGGCCTTTGAGCAAAGAATGGTTTCTACATTTTTTAAATGGTTGAAAAACATTCAAAAGAGGATTATTTCATGAAATTTGAGTATTGTATGAAATTCAGATTTCAGTGTTCATAAATAGTTTTATTGGAACGGAACTGCACTCATTCATTTACACATTGTCTCTGAGTGCTTTTGTGTTGTAAGGGCACATTGAGTAGTTGCAATGGAGACTGGATGGTTCACCAAGCCTAAAATATTTACAGTCTGGCTCTTTACAGAAAAAGTTTGCTGATCCCTGGCCTACGGTAATCGTGGTAATCTCATTTCCTTTGTGAATGAACATAAAACCTAATCCTGGGAAATAGAATATCAGAAGTCTGCTGAGGGCTTTCTGGGAAAAGTTCCTAGCTCCTCTAAAGGAAGCACAGGAAAAGACAGTTCCTTTCTTCCTTTGTCATTGTTGTACCTGGATGTGGGGCCTGGAGCTGTGGCAGCCATTTTATGCCCATGAAGACTCCCAGCTGAAAGCAAGGTGCCTCACTGACATGGCAGCCGGAAGACGGGAAGAGCCTTGTTCTTGACGTGAATGTTGAACCATTGAATGAGTCCTGGATCTCATCCTGCCTTTGTGCTTCATGTTGTATGAGATAACACACTTTCTTAATGCTAAGCCAGTCTGAGGTGGGGTTTTCTGTTCCTTGTTGCCTAAGCTTCCTACATAGGCCTCTATAATACACCAGCCATTATGCCAGGTGTTGGGAATACAATAACAGCAAAAATAAAGTAAAACAGAGTCCCTGTGCTCTACCAGCTGTGTCTGGCAGGGAGATATTTCTAAGAAAAATGGGATAAGAAATGTTTAAGGCTGTCTGGGTGGGGGGGGCAGTCAGGGTGATCTTCACAGAAGTGCTAATATTTGATCTGAGATTTGGACTTCATCAGGTCAGTTTATAGGGGACCAACATTTTAGGAAAAGAGGAGAATAAATAAAAAGGCACAGGAGAAATGAAACAGTATGGTGTTTGGGGTTAGTAATCACACAGTTTGGTATGGCTGCAGAGGAGAGGAGTAGTCAGAACTTCCATAGCACAGAACTTGGATCCTCTTGCAGCAACCACCACTACCACTCCTTCTAGTATAAAAACAACTACTACCGAAGAATTGGTATTAACAACAACAGGTATCATTTATTGAGGACATCCTAGATTAGACACTTCAAATGTGTTCTCTCACTTGATTCTCACCAGAATTCTATGGGGAGGGTCCTATAGTCATTCACATTTTAAACATAACTTGCCAAGTCACCGTGAAGTTAAATGATTTATCCAAGGTCACTTAGTAAGAAAGTGTCGAGGTGGGAACAGAGCCTTGATCTTTCTGATACAAGGCTGGTGTCCTGGCCAGTATGCGGGCAGATTTGGAGCTCCTGTGGGGTAGAGTGCGGCCAAGCCTTGTTGCATATTTCATAGCCAATGGATTCGGTGACTCTTGCACATCCCGCACAACCATTATTGTAGCTTCAGGAGCTGCAATACAGTTGACTTTTCAGAGCTGTTTTTTTTTTATCTTTTGAAAGTACACATTTGCAAGTGAATGTGGAAATTTCAGACATGAACTTAGACTTCACAACTCCAAGTGCTTCACAGCTGTGGCAGTGGGTAGTCTCGACAGTGTAGTCTGTACAATTGAGAATTTTAAGGTTTTCTAATGCCAATATCTGTGTATTCTAATGTCCAGTGGCACTATAAATATGCGTTACTCTACCTAGTTGCATTCTACATATACATGTCCTAAAATGCAAATTTCTCATACCTGCTTTATCAAGCAAAAATTTAAGGTGCAATGAGAAGAGGACAATTTCAGAATCCAGAGGCAGTGGTAAATAGCTGGATCAAATGTAAAGCAGAGCAAAAGCTGAGTTGTTAAATGCCAGGGTGTCAGAGGCAATCAAGAGAAGCAGTTTCAAATGAATGGTGCTGATAGGAAAGTGAAAAGGAAATGGGAGAGGCTCTGGGGTCACACGGGAGTAAAGTGACAAAGACAGGGGCTGGAAAGGAGGTGGTGGAAAAATGCAGGAGGTCATTTGTGGCTGGACCTGAAAAGAACGGGATGAGTTCGCAGATGGAACAGGGTCCAAGTGGGAGTGAGGGCAGGGTTCTGGAGCCATTTGGCTCCATCGTGAGACACCTGGGCCTTGGGGTCAGATGACCTGAATTCCAATCCCAGCTCTGCCACTGTACCACCCAGAGAGGTAACTAAATCTTTTTAGCCTTTTTTCCTCATCTGTAAAACAGGGATAATCAAAGCATTTACCTTGTAGCGTTGTTAGGAGGATTAAATGGAATCATCTGTGTTAAGTGCTCAGTGCAGCGCTGGACACATAGTAGTGTTCGATAAATATCAGCTGCATTGACATTATTATTACCATATCTGGCAGGAGAGAATGATCAATCTTCCAAACTCCATGCAGAATCTTTCTCACAAGACAGAACCCCTATGCCTGTCTAGGACAGTCATTTAAAGCATCTGTTGAATGAATGAATGACTCCTACCCCTTGAATTGTTATCATTATTAGTTTTTGGTTGGACCACTTCTGCAGTTGATTTACCCATCCTTGCACAAGGGTATACAGTGGTGAGAATTTTAATGCATGAGTGGTTTGGGCAACAGCCTCAAAATGTCTTATTTTTACTACGTATTATTATAGCATTACATTCATAGTTAGGGGTCAGCTGCCATTTCCTGAGGTTTATAACATGCCTGTTTTAATTAACATCAAGCTAAATTTTGGCATACAGGTGGTCAGCCCAGATGTGAATGTTATTTTTAAAAGTGCCTTATGGCTGTTAAATCTCTTTCTTTAAAATAGCAAAACATATATGAGTGTGTGCATGGTGGGGGAGGGGGATGGAGCACAGTAAAAATCTGAAATACTGATTATTTCAGGCCTTCTTTAGACAAGCTTCAATGATGAAAAGATTCCTTCAAAATTATTAAAATATGCTTACATAGGCCACAAACTAATAAATTGAATAGAAGCCAGAATAACAATAAAAAGGAGGCGGCCACACACTGGATAGACAAAAAAGTATATAGAGGGTTGCATATACATTCTGCAGTTTAGAAAAATAAGCACAGAGCATGAGTAATATGTCACAGGGATGCTGTTAATAGAGGTGGGGGATGGGCACAGGGTTTCTAACTTCTATTTAGGGATAAAGCAGTGCCCCAATTTTTAGTTTATCTAAATAATATATCCTGAATATATGTGTGTGAACACACTATACACACAAATACCTTTTCTCTCTTATGCACACATATCACATGTATACTCACCACATACACATAAACACATGGTATAAGCTCAATCACTAATAGATGTAAGTTGATTTCTGAAAAATTAATTTACTCTCCTTGAGCCTAATTTTTTTGTTTCTAAGCAAGGTTGCTGAGCCTGATGACTCATGCAAGTCATCATTGATATCCCCTTCTTCTTTATCCCCATATCCAATCCTTTGCCAAGTCCAGTTAATTTTACCTCCTACATATGTATCAAACCTTCCTATTTCTCTTTATCTACCACCGCTTCATCTAAAGCTACTGCCATAATGGTCTGGGCCACTGCAGGAGCTTCCAGCCTGATCCGACTGTATCTACTCTTGCCTGCCTCCAAATCTACTTTTCACACTACTTCCAGAGATATCTATTTGAAATGAAATCTAAACATATTATGACCCTGGTTAGGACACTTGGCCTTCCAGTCATTGCTCTTTGGACATAGATAAAACTTTTCACCATGGGCTTCAAAGGTCTGCAAAATCTTGACCTTGCCTGTTTCTCCTACCATGAACTTCTGGATTTCTATGCTCTAAATTTCTGAATTTCCTTCAGCCTCTCGTATTTCCCACACTCCCTACTAACACGGAGCCTTTGCACAGCCTGTCCTTTTTGCCTAAAATGGTCTCCTCCTTTCTTTCCCTCATTACACAATCAGTTGGACCTAAAACTCCTTAACCTGGAGACAAAGTCTTTCTCTCTACAGTGTGTGAATTTAAATACCTTTGGGGCAAGGAGCACACTGACTATATGAAAGTGTAAAGGACATATCCTGGTTTTCTTACAGACAGTGTGTCTTGATGAAGGAAAAAAAATTAGTTTCAATGACCAAATTCCCAACCATTATTCAAGGACATTGATTCCATAAAAATGTCAAGCTGTGAGTATCTCTCCCTTCTCAGATCCCATCTGATCTATATAGTATTAGGTAAAGACTATTGTTATTCCCATTCTGTGGGTGAGGGAACTAAGGCTAGGAGAAAGTGAATAACTAGCCTAAAAGTGCCTAGTTAGTAACTGGCTGGCCTGGAATTCAAACACAAGATCTGTTTGATTCTAGAATTATAGCTCATTCCTGTTATTGTTTAGCTCCCTCCATGTGGCAGAATGAAAAGGCACCAGTGTAGGGTTTTAGATGCCAATGCTAATAGCTATCAAAATTCAGTACAACTTTTAGTGTCTTGCCTTGTAAGTCAGTTGTTTATTTGGTGTTCAAGGAAAGTAATCCAATAAAATTTGACCCAATGACAGTGCATCACCATTAGTCTCCAAAGTCTTTTGTTTAACTGGAAATTGCTTGTTTCCAATGGAACTTCCCGATGGAAGTTTCCTGATCCTTGGATGATACCTGGAAATAGCAGAGTGAGCAAGTCTCACCCACAGAGAGGGTAACCCTGGCTCTTTTGCCATGTTTATGGCAAACATTCAGTGAGCCTGCTAGAATTAAATGGCAAAATTCATCACAGCTAATTTCTATTTGTCATCTATTAAGCTACATTGTTTTGTTCTCAACGTCAGGTTAAATAATGAACCTCTTGCAATGGAGTAAATTAACCTCTGCTTTATGTTCATGTCATTGTCAAATGGAAATATCATTTGCACAAATGAAAAAGATTCATTAGTAACACGAATGCACAAGCTCCACTCTAGTAAAAGATAAGAGCGATTGAGACCTTGTCATAATGCAGTGTCACAGAGCCCCTCGTTATTTATGACACCTGCTGTAATCTTTGGAGATTATTTTTGGCAATGGCAATTAGCCCACAGTGCATCAGGGCAATTATGGGGCAGAGTCTGTCTCTGACAGGTATGCTGCCCTGGCTTCAAGGGTCCGTGATCCTTGAGAAATGCAATCCCATCTGCATGCTGCCAGGAGTTCATCTGGCTTTCTCGTCAGCAGAGACTGGGGAAGTAAGCTATACATAGCCAGCTACCTCTAAATACTCAGCTGCCTAACTTGAGAGAACCTTCTTGTTCCCATTGCTGCCTGATTCTGGAAGGTCACAGCTCTTACTCACAGATAGGATCCAGCATAATCTGTCGTTTGCTTGATTTCATTCATACCTCGTCAGTGCAAACATTTCTAAGTTGTTCAGATCCTGATTGTCTAAGTAGTAATTTATTTGGGTCCTTTCCTTCTTCTCTTTACTGTTTCACTTGTAACTATGGGCCATTTTATTGCATGGTTGCCCTTCACTTAGGAAGCAGATAAAAAGAATAATGACAATGCATTCATATACTGGTGGGAACGAAATTTGTACTCCCTTTCTGAAAAGCGGGTCAGCAAAGAGGATCAAAAGCTTCAAAAAATGGGAGTACTATTTGACCCAGGTGTGCCACTTTTAAGAATTTACCCTGAAGACTCAAGTGTGTATGTGCACAAAGATTTAGCTGCAAGTCTTCTTTATATCAGAGGGCTTAAGATGGGGAGAGGATAGAGTGTGTATTTGGCTACGTTGTGGTTGCTGAGGTAGAAGATTTCTTGAAGACACAAGTTGGGATCCCTGCTCAGGCAACAATTCCCCTTCTGGTTATGTCTAATGCTTTTTTTCTGGTAGTATTCCCTGCTCCCGTTGGCCATGGGGGTGACTCACATGGCCCAGGCTGGACAATTGCAATATTCATCTCTGACTCAGCAATTGGTCCAGGTGTAGGTGTGCAAACCCAAATCACTCCATCAGAATTCTTCCCTGAGATTTTTAGAAAATTAAGCTCAGATAAATGCACTTTCTTTCCATTTTAGTTTGTAGAATTGTAAGGATGTGAGCCATGAGCTGCCTGGGTGTTTCCAAGCTTGTGGAGAAGGCATACTGGCCAGTGAAACTGACTCTGTGAGCAAAACTGAAATATAGCTGACACAATATCTCAGTCTGAGGCATTTATAAGACCTGTGATCTAAATGAGCCACACTTTTCCTTAATTTCTCTTCAGGTGGAAAATTGGAAGCAGTGACATTCTCATCTGTCTTGAGAAGGGCCTCAGTTTCTCCATATTGTAAAATGAACTCAACAATACCAATCTGTTCCCACTAAGGGGTGAAGCAAGGTTGTGTGAAATGAGAGTTCATCAAATACTTTGAGATCCTGGACTAAAAAGCATCTGAAGCTCTAAAGTGCAATTAGCACTTTCCTTTTTCTTTCTTTTTTTTTTTTTTTTTTGGCATGAAGTTTTGAAAAAGTTACTTTAAAATGTTCTATTAAATTGATTTTCAGGATCGTGAATGCTGGAAGATTGACAGCTCTGGGAAGAGCGCCATCTCTCAAGTGCGCATTTTAGGAGTAGCAGTGAGTTGAATGTGCCCTCCTCCCATTACCTTATGAGGCCTCTGCTGACATGATGTGATGTGCCCAGCACTCAGCACGGGAGGGAGATGTTTCCGTGACTCATGTGGCTCTCTCTCTTTTTGCCATTTCCTCCAACTTACTTTGACTTCATGGCACGTCTTTGTGAGTGTGAATTGGAGCACCTCTAACTTGTGCCATCTGGATCACTGACTGTGGTAACTAGGGAGAGCTGGGAAGCAGGTACAGATCATCTTCAACCTCTGCTGTCTGACTCAGGGATAAATTGGCTGTAAAAACCAGAAACATAGCCCAGCTGGCAAAAGTAAAGGTGAAAGTTGAGGTTTTATTTCAACTGGCCATCACATGTTTACACAGAAAGCGAAGTACTGTTGCACCCCTCAGAGAAAGGCAGGAACTGAGGGGCCTCTCTGTTTCTCAAGGGTCACAGAATCTCTCTCATTATTGCTTGTCTCTCTGCTCCAGCTCCCCTGCTTGCACATACTCTGAATTCAGCCTCACCTCTATTCAGCCTCCACTTTACTCAACCTCTACCAATCCCCTCAGACATCTAACTAACTGAGTCTCTGTGTGTTTCCTGGTTCAAATGAGAGAGTGAGAGAGAGCACAACTGATGGTTTAGTGAGCCTGTGGATTGATTTTTGTTGGGTCAGGTGTCATTCCTAGTCCAATCATCTGTTTCCAGAGATGACCATGACTATGTTGGTTTGCAGAGGGGAGCAGAGTAGAAAGGGGTGTTGGGTGTTGGTGAATAGGCAAGAACTGGCATTACTAGTCCATCCTTCTGTTGATGGTTGGCTTTGTAATACAGCAAGTTGGCTAGGCTGAACTTGTTTCCCAGAATCTCCTTCCTGGTATGTTTCCTTTTAAGGTGGGCCGCAGAGAGATTCTTTGTGTGAGATTTGGAAGTTGAGGTGAAGCGGTAGCCATTTTGTAGCTCACCTCCATTGTGCCTTATCTGAAGACTCAACTCCTCGGTAGTAGGCAGCAGCCAGGTGGGTCTGTGACTGTCCCTCCTTCCTGAGGACCCTCCTTCAGCTTCTCTGACTCTTGGGGCACGTGTGTGCTTAGCTTCATGGTGAAAGGCACTGGTTTCCGCAGGAAATCCACATCATCAAAGCCATAGGCAATGAGGACTGACATAGGTTCCAGTTCACCCTGGGGGCTCCAGCTCATGGAATGGCTTCCAGCTTGTCCTTCCTCCTCCTCACTTTACACCCATCTTCCCTTTCCTGCTGCCTGCCTTGCAGGCTCCAAGATCCAGCATGAGCTGTGAAGACGACAGCCTTACAGAGACTGCTTAACCAGCTCCCACAGTTGTGTAAAGTCAAGTCTCTGTAACAAATCCTATAATATGCACATACACATATATACATATATGTGTCCCTCCTAAAGGTCCTGCTTCTCTGATTAAATCCTGCCTGATACAGTTGATCATCAGCGCCCTCAGCTAGCTGACAGAGATTCCTTTCTTTCTGGCAAGATACTCAGTGCTTTTGTCTTCTTTTTAGTATTCAGATCCTCTGCTCAAAACTGTATTCCTTGGGGGAATTTCTTGTACTTTTTGTCTTCTTTGTATTATCTTTTACCTATCAATGTAGTAATTTAATTCACACTAAGGTATTAGTTAGGAGGCCATCAAGTGATTAGGGACAATCCTCTGATTTCCTGCCTAGCCCACCTTTATCTCCTGCTACTTCTTCCTTTGTTCATTGCAGCACAACCACAATTATCTTCTTCCACTTCCCTGAATATGTCAATATCATTTCATATTTGTCACTGTTTCACGCTATTCACATTACCTAGAATGATCTTCCTCTGACTCTTCATGTCTGTCTTCAATTCATCTTAAGTCTCATCTGAAATGTAGTCTGCTGAAGAGGCCTCCCCAAATCACCACATATTATATTGAACTTGTTGACAGGTAATGGCTGTTTGGACCATCATCTTAAGAAGGATTCTGAGACTGAATCTGGGCTTCAAATGAAAGAGTGCTATGATTGATTCGCGATGTCTGCCACTGGTGTGGGATAGAGAGCTGTGGGATCCTTTCTGTGTATTTTCCTTCTTTGGCTTAAAGGATTTTGCATTAACTAAAATCCTAAATTCTGGCCTGCTGCTAACTTGCTATATGATTTTCACTTAGTCATGTGATTACTCTTCCTGAGTTACCTCACCAACAAGTACCCACACTGAGCTCATAGATCACCAACACATGTGAGTGGTGGTGGGGTGGGGGTGGAGATGGGTGTTCAATAGATAAACGTGAATATTCAATGACATTTGGAGTTCTTGAGGAAGCAAGAAAATTTTATGCCTTATTAATGGCCCTCACTTATATTTCTAAGCAAATATTTATATGAAGAAATGATTAAACTTAGATTTAGAAAACTAAAAAAAATAAAAAGGAAAGTCCATGTGGAAATACCTTCTGGCTGCCTCATTCTCTGAGGGTACTAGAAGGAAGGAGGCAAGAAACTGGGTGTCTCTCTGAGTTGTACAGTACTAACCAGAACTGTGACCTTCAAGCAAGTCCATTAACCTCTCAGGACATTGGCTTTCTAATTGGTAGCAGACATACTGCACTTCTTCTAAGATTCAGTGTCAAACTTCCTGTAATAAAAATGTTGGCAAGATGGAGAAACTCTAGAAAGTGGTGAAATTAAAGGGTAGGAGAGAGATTCTCTGGGGAAAACAATGGGTTTGCTGGCTGCTGATACAGGACTGCAGTGTTGCTTTAGGGAAGGCAGGGAATCTTCAAATCTCTTTTCCCTGGTGTCTCTATCCAGTTTTGATCTGTGACTTCAAATTAGTGTGTGAATGACAAGACACTACAAAGAAGCATTAGGTGCTTTTGTGGGTAGCCTTCATGTGTCCAGGGCGGGAGAGAGGGCAGAGCTGGGGATCAGCCTTGGTCCAGAGAGACATTGCTGCCTGCCAACTGCCCCTTAGGGAGTCCAGCAGCAGGCTGGAGAGTTACATGACTCCAGGCAAGTCTGATCAATAAAGGGTGTCCTTACTATAGCAACGCAGCATGGTGGCAGGGCTGCCCATGGATCACGTGCTCCCTCCCCAGACACTGTGGAGTTTGGAGCAGGCAATTAGAACTTGGGGGCAGCTTCTCTCAGAGGTCGAAATGCTGACAGATGAGCAAAGAGCTTTCCTGCTCTTCCATCCCTGTGTGGGCATGGAAGACTTTTAGCCCACTCACCTTTAGTATTAGCCCTTCTTGTTTGGATTGTGTCAAAAAATCATAGAAAAGACTTAGGAGTAGAAGCATGGGGAAGTCCAGAAAAGGAGGAAATTCTCTTATTAATAATAACAATAACAATAATGACAGCTAATTTTTATTGTTTGCATGGCTCTTTCATTCATGTCTGTCTCCCCTCTAGACTGTAGCTCCACTAGCAGAGAGACAATAAGTGTTGTCACACACCTCTGTGTACACAGCATCTCGAGCTCAACATGTATTTACTGAATGAATGAATCAATTGTTTATTGTGAGGCAGGTACCATATTGGGGGTTTAACACGGATCTTCTTGTTCAATCCAGATAATGATTCTGTAATGTAAGTACTATTGTACCCCCATTTTATTGACAAATGAAAAAGAGGCTGCGAGAGTTAAAACAACTTGCCTAAGTTCAGCCAGGGAGCATCTCTGCTATTACAGGAGGCACCTGGGTTTTATAGTTACTAAAGCAGGGTTTATTAACCGTGACAATATTGACATTTTAGGTAAGATAATTCTTTCTTATAGGGGGCTGACCTGTGCATTGTAGAATGTTAGCAGCACCCCTAGCTTCTACTCACTAGAAGCCAGTAGCACACCTCCTCCTTCCCATTTGTGACAATCGAAAATGTCTCTAGATATTGCCAAATGTCTCCTTAGGGGGAAAATCACCCCTAGTTGAGAGCCACTGTACTAAAGGAAAGCCCAAGCTGAGCTGAGCTCTGAATGATGCTTTATTTTGCTTGCTCTTTACAGTGTGTGTGAACAATGATGTGTATGTTGCACTTATGAAGCTGAAGGTATTGCAAAGGTGACACTTCAGTGGGGTTTTTGTAAAGCCACTTGGGTGTGTTTATGTGTGTGAGCAAGGGGAGCTCAGCCAGGAGTCATATCATGTGTGGGCTCTGGGCTCACAGCACGTTGGTTATAATCTGGGCAACTCAGCCTGGAACCTGGAAGAAGGGAGAGGACCCCAAAATGTTTGGGAGGTTCCTCCGAGAATCACATTAGCTCTGACAGAAAATTCAACTGCCCTGGAGTGATGGAAAGAGATTAGGATACCTTAAGACTCTGATGTGAGTGTTCATGGAAAAGTCATTTACTTCCTCTGAGCTTGTTTTGTCATCTGTAAAATCAGGGATTCTGGGAAGATTGGCTTGGATGATCGTCAGTCCTGAGGTGCCCAGGCTGACAATGGCTCCTAGTGTATGTGTGAAGACCGAGAAGATGGGCCAACATAAATGCTCTCCAGGAATGACATCTTTATTCCCAATATTGTCCTTACAATTTGTAACCTGCATCGAGCACTTCCTATGTGCCAGGCACTGTTCTAAGAGTTTCATATCTCACCTAATCCTCCTAATCTCTGATAAACACAACCATGTAAAAATGCCTGTCTAGCTGATCACAGAACTGGATTCCAATGTCTTTCCCTTGTCAGCATTTTTTAGAGTACCCAACTGAAATTCTTATTATCAACGAATTCCAAAAAACCAATTTTTATTCCTATTGGCTGTATATGGAATTTTGGGACCCGTGATGTATTTTATTCCACATGACATAAATGGTAGAATAGTTTCACAATTATTCCTAAAGCAAGTTGGGACCTTCATGCTGATGGAAGAAGCAAAATAATTTCATGTGATTCTCCCACAATACAATACACATTGCATAATTTTCCTATTGAGAAGAATGATGCTTTCCAGATGTAATCATATATAAACCTAATTATGAAATATCCACCAGGGTATAATTTAAATTAATCTATTCTGCTTTTTAAAAAATGCATTCCTCCCACACTAAGATATTTTATTTATACTTTAGAAAACTATACAGTTTGAATTTTTAACTATCATGCCTAATTCCTCAAAGGAAGGCAACTAGTCTTTGGAACTTCTTTCATTTGCTGTAGTAAATTTCCTGTTCATTTTTAAATTCTGTTCAATTCTTTGTATTCTTTAGGTTTGGAGGTCCCACAGTCCAGATAGGGATAGAAGTATTCACAGACCTGTATCCTAAACTATTCTCTTCTACCATTTTGCTTAAAGCAATTGTTTACAAACTTTTTAATGTCGTGTCACTGTCAATAAAATGTTTTTGAGCATGAATCTAATGTATGCACAATTGCTATAAATTATATGCATGTTACTCTCTTGCTGTATATTAACATTAGCAAAGTTCCACTTGTTTCCTCTTTTAAAACAAAAACAAGGATAAATACAAACTGAAATGTTTCCACATCCATTTGAGTCCTTTTTCACACATTCCATTTGAGAGTCTGCTATGACAGAGAAGTCACACGGTCTATTTTATTATTTAATAAACAGGGTATATTATTCATCTTGCTTATCTCACAGAGTTGTAAAGAGCATCAAATGACATAATAGTGATTATAATAACTGTGTCAGTTAGCTATTACTGTATAACAAACCATCCCAAAACTCTCAGTGGTTTAAAACAATATTTATTATCTCACAATTCTGTGGTTCAGTAATTTGGACTGAGTTCTTTTGCTGGTCTTAACTGGGCTCATTCTTGTGGTGACACATCAGCTAGTGGCTCAGAAGGGGCTAGATCATCCAAGATGGCCTTATTCATGTATCTGAGGGTTGGTATTGGCTGTTGGATGGGCCAATGTGGTCTCTCATCCCCAAGGAAGCTAGCTTGGGCTTCTTCACATAGTGTTAGGATTACTCCAAGAGGATGAGAACAGAAGTGGCAAATCCTCTTGTCATACACTTAGAACTGATATGTCACTTCTGCTGCATTCTACTGATCAAAGCAAGTCGCAAAGCCAGTTCAGATTTAAGGGGTGGAGAGAAGGACTCTGTCTCTTGATGGGAGTTGCAGAGTGCTTGAAGCTAGGTTATTTTAATGATTCCTCCAAATAGACTTAAGATGTATTGGTAAATTAAAATTTTCTTAATAGTTTGATTGTCTCTCTGGGTTGAAACCTACCATGACTTTTCAACTGTGTTTTGCTAGAAGTTTCATTCTTCTTTGCACCACACTATTAGAAATTTTAAAGCCCTAAATAATCATCTAGTACAAACTTTTCTTTGACACATGGTGAAACTGAGGCCTAGGGACATTTGTTATTATGATTATTTATGCCTCACATACTCCACAAGGATGTGAGTAGGCTTATAATAGAAAATACAACTATAATAGAAGTGAATTCATGGCACAAGTTTTGTTTCTTTTAAGGGAAGATGGAAAGAGGAATGATTGAATCAGAAAACCTACTCTGAGGAAAACTACTGCACTCAGGCATAAAATAGGCTCAAGCTTTCAAGCAGTTAGGGCAAAAGGACAATGTGTCTGCATAGTTCTTATTATCCAATGAAAGATAGCATTATAAGAGATGCATCTTTTATTCCCTATTTGAACTCAGGGAGGAATTTGCCTTGCAGTTATTTATATCAGGAGCAGTGTGTCTTGATTGCTGTTATTGTGAGTCATTTACATATAGCTGCCTTTTCTGCCAATCTTCCATGAGATAGAATCATGTTAAGAGTAATAAAAAAAGAGACTATAAAACTCTTAGGCCTATTTGAAAAAGGAAGCAAATAAAACTTAAAAAATGGAATTATTGAAATAAAAAACTTAATAGATGGATCAAATTGCAGATTAGATACAATTAAAGAGGAAGTTAGTGGATTGGAAGATAAACCTGAAGAAATTACACAGAATTCAACACAGAGAAACAAAGAAATGGAAAATGTTAAGAGAAATGGAGGATAGAGTAAGAGAGTCTAAACTGTGTCAAAACAGAGTTCCAGAAGAAGAGAATAAGATAAGAAGCAATAGTTAAGGAGAAAATAACTTATAATTTTCTAGAGTTAATGAAAGACATGAATTCTTAGATTAAGAAAGCATAATGAACAGGATAAATAAAAATAAATCTGTAACCAAACACACAATAGCAAAACCTCAGAATAGTGAAACCAAGAAACCTTAAAAGCAAACAGAAACCTCTCCCAGATTATCCACACATTTAATTATAATTTCTACACATGAAAGATAATTAAACAATGAGGACTGACTTTCAATAGCAACAATGGAGTCCAGAATGGTATCTTCAAAGATTGAAAGGAGAAATCTGTCAACCTAGAATTATATATCCAATTAAACTATCTTTCAAGAATGTTGAAAAAAAGAAACTTTCAGACAAACAAAAACTAAAAATGTTCATAAGCTACTAATAATTCCTAACAAAACCACTTCTAAAGATGAACTTCAGAAGGAAGGAAAATAATCTCAGGAAAAAAAAATAGAATGAGGTAACGAAAGCAATTCAAAAGAAGGCAAGAAAGGAGAGGGTTGGCCTGGTGGTGTAGTAGTTAAGTTCATGTGCTCCACTTCGGTGGCCTGGGGTTTGCAGGTTTAGATCCTGGGCATGGACCTACTCACCGCTTATCAAGCCATGCTGTGGCAGGCATCCCACATATAAAGTAGAAGAAGATGGGCATGGATGTTAGCCCAGGGCCAATCTTCCTCAGGAAAAAGATGAGGATTGGCAACAGATGTTAGCTCAAGGCTAATCTTCCTCACCAAAAAAAAAAAGGCAAGAAGGGAGAAAAAGGAAACCCACACATATATGAATAGGACAAATAGAAAGCACAAACTAAGATGGTAGAAATAAATCCAAATATAATTGTAATAGTTTGAATATAAAATAGGCTAAATGGTCCAGTGAAAAGACAAATGTTTTAGGGATTGATTAAAGAAAAAAAGCAAAACAACTATGTGTTGTTTGAAAGACATCCACCTAAAATTATGAGGACATAGAAAGGTTGAAAATAAAAGAATAGAAAAAGACATACCAGGCAATCAAAAGAAAGATTGTGCAGCTATGTTAGTACCTGACAAAACAGAGTTTAAGGAAAAAGCATTACTGAAGATAAAGAGAGTTACTATTTAGATGAAAATATTATAACCCATCAGGGAAAGGTAATATTCTTAAATTTGTGTGCATCTAATAATATAGCTTAAATTATATAAACACTGAAAGACTTACAAAGAGAAACTGACAAATAAACATCATGGAGGGAACTTTAATATAACTTCTCTCAAAAAAATAGATCAAGCAGATAAAATATCAGTAAGAATAGAGAATATCTGAATAACACAATTAACAACATTGGTCTAAGTATCGCATATAGTACTATCACCGAACGATGAGAAGACACTCATTTTCAAGGATACATACAACATTTATAAAAATTGACTCTTTACTAGGCCATAAAGCAAGTCCCGACAAATTTAAAAGAATCAGCATCAAAAAAGAAAAAACTTAGCATCACATGGATACTGATTCATATAGACCCTATTCCCTTAACCATGGTAAGAGATAAAAAAATGAATCCTCCCCCTAAAATTTCTTATACATAGAAACTAAAAAGAGCGTAATTCTAAATAACTCGTGTATCGAAAGGTAAATTATAGTGGAAATTAGAAAATTCTTGAATCTGAACAATAACAAAAACATTACATATTAAAATTTGTGGGATATAAGAAAGGTAGTGCTAGAGGCAAATTCAAAGCTGTATTTGCTTATAATAGAAAAGAAGAAAGGCTAAAAGTTAGTAAGCAAACATCTTATTTAAGTTAGACAAACAATAACAGAATAAACCTAAAGAAAATAGAAGCAAGGAACTAGTAAAGATAATGAAGAAATTAATGTAGGAGGAAGCTTTGAACTTTTTCAAATGCTAGCTGTGATGGTCGCTAGTGCTGTTCACCAAATATTTCTGCTTCTGGGCAAATGGGATGGCATTTCCCCAGCCCTTGGAGCTGTGTGTGGCCATGTGATTTGCTTTGGCTGATGAAATGTGAGTGGAAGGAACATGTGTCATTTCTGGGTGAAAGCTTTGGTTACTAGTGCATGATTTACAGAACTCTTGTCTTTGCCTGTGCCATGCTGAACAGCAATGCTCCAGATGGTGGCTGCTCCATTAACCTGATACTGGAGCAGAGCCCTCAGCCTACCTACAGTGGACATGTAGTGTGAGCAAGAAATACAGATCATTGGTTGTGATTTTTCAATTGTTTGTTATAACAGCATAATCTAGTGCAGTGATTCTCAATCAGGGGTCGATTTTGCCCCTGGGGAAACGTTTGACAATGTCTGCAAACATTTCTGGTTATCACAACTCGCGGGTGTGGCTACTGACATATAGTGGGTAGAGGCCAGGGATGTTGCTGAATATCCTACAATGGACAGAACAGCCCCACACAACAGAGAATTATCTAGCAGAAAATATCAATAGTGCCCATGTTGTGAAACCTTGATCTAGTGTATGTGGCTTGATAAAATAGCATAGATATTCTAAAACCACAATTCTACTCTATAGGAATGGTAGAAATGACCTCGACTTGAAGATATTGAGACAGTAATAAGCAAATGTTTACCAAAAGAAGTGAACTCACACTGTTTTTTGGCTTCTATTCAAGTGGACTCTTCAGTAAATCTTCCTGACTCTGTCCAATATACAATTCAAGCCTATTTTTTCTCTTCCTTCCAGTGAGGCCTGGTGAAGATCAAGCACAATGATTGGGCCAAGAGTATCAATGTAGGGTTACTACATACATAGTGATGCAGACAAAGGTCACACACCAGTGGGGGATTCTCTCTTTCTTGACTTACAGGTAATTCCCTTCACTGGAGTCATACGTCTGCTCTCCAACGGTCATTGTCTATATCTGCTTCTCTCTCTCTCTCTTTGTGTCTTCCACTCACATTTCCTCTTTTCTGCCTCCTTCCACACAGCCTGGCATGGCCAGGATCTTTGTCCTGGGAGCAAGCTGAGTTCTCTCTCTGCTCTTTCTTCTTCCATGTGGCAGTAAGGTCTGTGGCTACTGCACTCACCACAGCCCCGGCATTGCAAGCAAGTATGAGCTCCTTTGTAGTCTGTGGATGTCTGGGCTTATTCATTTTGGAGTCGGCAGGTGTGATAGATTGACTGCCTAACTAGGCAAAAGCAGTGTTCCATGTGGTCCGGTCCAGTCCACTAGAGTTCTCTGCACTGAGGTTTGGAGCCAAGGTCTCTGCTAATAGTGTTGCTTTGATTTCCATCTGCCATTATTCCTTGAACATATATATCCCCTGAGCTCTCACTTGGGAGAATGCCTGTAGTTTTGGGTAGGATTAGGATATTTTAAGACTCCTTGGCCATAATATTATATAATTGCAGATCGTGTAAGCCTCATTTCTAACACTCTTAAACAATTTAATTCTCCAGTTTAGCTAGACTAAGCTCATGATTAATCTCAGTAGAGAACTTTTATCCTCTTGCCCAATACAATCAAGGATAAGTTGGTTATCAGCTAACATATTTTGAGCACTTACTATGTACTAGGCAATAGTATAAGCATGTTACATAAATTATATCATTCAATTCTTAGGAACCCAATTTCAAGCAGATACTGTTATTATCTTTACTTAGCATGTGAGGACAGTGGGGAGCCAAGAGTTTAAGAAACTTGCTAATAAACAGAACAGCTGGCACTGCAACATGCCGTTCTTGGACTCCAGAGACTGTGCTGTTAGCACTTATGCTATATTGCTTATCCTGTCTCTTAGATTGTAATTGTCTCATTTTTCTTTCAGGTCAGATGGTGGTGGTCTTCCTAAGCGGGACTTGTAGGCAAAGTAAAGACCCACCCTAGGTAGATCTTGGTGTTGCCCCTTCACTCAAGCTTGGGAAGAGCAATTTGAAACACTGGGTCTCAGTATGTATCATCCATCCTCAGAAGTCAAAATGGAAAACTGACCTTGTGCAATTGCACAGCTTGTTTCTCTTACACTGAATACAAAGCCTTTGGTAGAACCTCAGGGGACATCAGATAGAAAAGCAAGTACATCAGTTGACTTGGGAAATTGGTGCTGTAAGCTTCTCAGAATCACACATCCAGTGTTTCTTTAATTAGAGAGGTGGCCCTCCAATCAATGTTCTTGCTCTCCTTGCTATGCCATTCCCCTTGCTTCCCAGCCAGCCACTGGGGATTTTCAGCTGACGACGATGCAATCTCCCTGGGGCTGTGCAAGGCACAGAGTGGGAGAGAGCATAATTTGTTGGCCTGTTATATGGGGTTGCTAAAGCATGGGATTGAATTCATCAAAGCCAGCATAGTTCCCCCCAGTTTTATATTCAGAATGCGTGTTCCATGGTTCACTTACGAGTGATGGTAGGATGCAGCAGATACACTGAAGCATTGTCTGGAAATGTTTATGCATTTTAATGTTTTTTCTTTTACTGCAAGAAGAGAATACCCAAAACTCCAAGTAAGAAAGCGCACTGTACCAAGACCTGAACTCAGCCCAGATGTCTGTTACTTGTTGCTTAGGAATGTGCGAGGATTTGAGGAAGAAGGATGGAACTTTTCTATCACTGTGGGAATCTGAAACTAGTTTGGATTTTGCATGTACATCTTCTTACCCAAGAAAGAAACAGAACTGAGAAGAATTTAATTTTCATTTAATTTTCACCATCCTACCAGATAAGGCTGAAGCATCCATATCCTACACATGAAGGACTGAGGATTAGACTGGCAGACTAAACTGTCCACAGTCCCACAGGATTTGAACTCTGGTCTCACTCACTCTGGAGCTTCTTCTCTGAGCTATTGGTTTGAATTTGATTTACTTGCTCGCATGAAGTTAGGAATTCCCACTCCAGGTTTGATTACTCAGGATTCTCTCATAATCCCTGCTGCTGGTATGGAATAAAACTGGTTAGTCTTAAGGCATGGTCGAAACAGGTCATCTAGTCTGTGTTTACAGGGATAATATAATTATAGCAGTTTTCGGCAGTGTTCAGGCTCCCCCAAAGTAAATATTAGCGAGGAAAGATAAGTTAGGGGCCCCAATTAGCCAGATTGGATCGGTTTCACTGGCTGGATGCGTAACTCTCCAGTTCACTTTCCTTGTATAAACACAGCTGTGATGGACCAACACATGTCTTGGCATGCCAGAGGTAAGATGGAAGGTCTTAAGGAGAATTCTGGAAACTGTGTTTATCATCTTGTCCCTTGCCACTTTGCCTTAGGACCATGTATTTATTTGGCATAAAATTGAAAAAGAAAACACAAGCTCAGCTAAATGGTTCCTTTATAACCTGAAGAAAAGACCTTGAGTTATGACCTCAAGTTATAGGAGTTAAAAAAAAAAAAAGAGTTCCTTAAAACACTAATTCTTCTGTGATTTGAGCTATTTTGCTGTTGTTATTGTTAAAGAACGAATTGGCATATTATTTCACTTGCTCCTCATATTGGGACAGTGAATAGTCTGATAAAATGTCAGGCTGCTCTCCCAAAGGGCATTGTCCAACACTGAAAACACACACAATTCCGGAAACTTAGTCTCCATTTGGGAAGTTAGCTAATGACAATCAAACAGAATGTCTAGAGAAGCAGTGAAGAGAAAGAAAACCAAAGGGAATTTAAGTTTGGATAGAGTAAATTTATATACTCCAGTTTCAGGGTTTGAAACAGCATGAAATCCAACAGCTATTCTTTGAGGACCTGCTCAGTCTAAGGGATTAATCTCTGCACTGAGAATAAAAACATGAGTTTGTTAGTTTTCAGTGTTGACACTCAGTGACTTTATACCCTGAGGTGAATGGAAGCTTAAACTTGACTAGTTTTGCCTAATGCCTTGTTTTTTTAAAATTTTTACACAACTGCGTGATTAAAGAGTGTTCTTCCCAAGGCTAATGATAGCACAGGCAAAGGAGGGAACCGACTAAATATGGAATGGTAGGTAGATTTCTTTTCTTCTGACAATACTGATTGGTAGATTCAGCTTTGAGAAGATGACTGAGGCCAAATCTGGGTTTGATTAGTGATGTCTGTTATAGGCATGGGAGGGGAGAATGGTGGCAGGATAGTATTCCTGGTATTTGATATCCATGATGTAAATTGTATGGTTTGAGCTGTAACAAAGGCCATGTCTGTTGCCCAAATTGCTTCTTCACTATTTTACTCCAGTACCTGAAATTATTGCCTCTTATTTGCTCCTTGGACTACATTATTATTAAGAAATAAATAAAAGCTGACATATATTCGGTTCTTAGTACATCCCACGCAGTACTTGCACTTTGAACATATTATCTTATTTATTCCTATTTTACAGATGAGGACAGTGAGACTCATTCTTTAGAAATTCAACCAAAGTCTTTGGGCTCCAAAGTCTATGCCTCTAACCATTGCATTTTTGTGGCACTCTCTTTTTTGGCTCCTGGTGAGGCCTTTCATGCCCTTCTTCATTATTTTGGGAGAACATCTCTCCTGAGAAACCAGGGGAATATTAAACAAGAACATGGAGAAAAGAAAATGCAAAACACAGACTTGGAATAACTTTGACTATAATATACTGCTAGCCACAATTTCTCAAGTCAAGTAAGCTATTGGTTCTTCAAAAGGCATTGGCCTCTTTAGGGTAGGGCCTTCTTAGGGATCCAATGTATTTTCCTAAGATGAGGAGTTTGTAAATTTTGCTTTTATTAGGCAATAACTTAACATTGCAGGGGACACAGAATGGGGCTATATTGATGACAAAGGATGCTTAGATGGGTCCGGGGCATGAGATGCTTTAGTGAAGACAAGTCAGAGTGGTCGTTGCAGAGGGGAACAGTATTCATTCATTTCTTTATTCAATTGCTCATTTATCCAACAAAGACTTATTGAGTACCTACTTTCCTCTAGGCATGGTGCCAAATGCTGGGCACAGTTTCCTGCTCACATGGAGGTTTCAAAGGGAGGAGACTAGCTCTGAAAGTAAATGATATACTTAGAGAGGTTGCCTAAGGTGGCACTGATTTCCACCCTTTCCACTTGAATTGTCTTCTTTCTTCTGGTTTGATATCCCTACTATTACAACACTCACATCCCCATTCTAATTCCAAACAACGTAGATGAGACATGAAGGTACATAGGCATCATATTAAGTAAAGAAAGGTCAAATGCAATATTTTATCTACAATATGATCATAGCCATGTAAAAATTATATGAGTGTAACAGGATGACCTAACTGAAGATGTGTCTGAAGCTTTTGGAACATTTACGAGTAGAAGCTGAAAAAAGAAAAATCCTGTCGTTTAAGAGCTGCAGAGATTTTCTGTCTCATAAAGAAGTCAGCTTTCTGAACTTCTCTGGGTCAGACTGCCTCTTTGTTCTAGGAAAATCAATGAATTGTCTCTGTGTCACCCAAATGTAAAGCAAGATGCCAGCTGTTGTTTGGGAGGCGTGTGAAATCATAGAGATACTTTGACTGAGAAACCAAAAGCTCTGTGTGGTCACATACATTTGTTGACTATGTGTGAGCCAGAATTCCCCGTGTTCCTTTTATCTGTGTGGATTGAGATTGCACTGTGCCCTAACTATAGTTACCTGCATCTGGGGATTATATTTCAGTGGCTGCCCCCCAGGGAAGTGACTTCTAGAAGGATAAGCAGACAGGGTCTTCACTTCATGCTAGGAGGATCAGGCTGGGGGTGGGGCACAGGACTGGATTTCGATGATCTATTTGAGATCTGGTAATCCGCACCTTGAGAAGTGCACTGATTCTGGGTTATTGTTTTCTTATATTAACTTCATGCTGGGACCAAAGAGTGGGGCCACCTTTCTTGGGGGTTGAGGGTAGGGCTTTGCTCTGGGAGTGAATGGTATTGCTTCTGTTGATCACTCTGAATTTTTTTAATGTCCCAGTTGGGAGTTTCTTGTGTTTTAATTTATACTGAGTCCCTTTGTGTAGTTTTGCAGGGTCTCAGCAGGGGAGAATGTTGGTTGGTGAGGGCAGCCAGACTTAAGAGCTAAAATTACCTAATTGTTAGTATGGCTTGTAAAATAATTTTAATCTTATTTATTTTTTAGAATACGAGAAAAGTATTCATGGTTCTAAATTAAAAGGTACAAAGGTAAATAGTGAAAACCCACCTTTCTGTTGTTTCTTGCCTTTTGGTTCTCCTCTTCAGAGACAATTATTTACCCATTCCTTGTGTATTTTTTTTCCAGAGGTAACTTATCCATATATGAGCAAATCCCTCTATCTATGATGTTCTGCACATTTAAATGCTCATGTTGAGCCTGACGCTCTGCTGAGCATTTTACATACTTTTCTTCATTCAACTCTCACAATATACTCATGGATAAGGACTCAGGTACTAACATCCCCACTCTGTAGAGGAGGAAACTAAGGCTTATAGCAGTGGTGTGCTGGCCTTCCTTGTACCAACGTGGGAGAGCCAACTGTTAAACTGTTAGATATTTTGTGATCCGGTTGACCACAGGCTGGTAGCTTGAAATTGGCCACAGTGGGAGCATTTGCACCTGCGGAAATTGGCAAACACTACAAATCACATTCCCTCTATCTATCCAGAGCTGGTTAAGGGTTGACCAGCACACCATTTCTCAGAAAGGTTGAGTGACTTATTCAAGATCACAAACTAAAAGTGGCTGAGGCAGGATTTGACCTCAGGCCTCTCTGACTCCAGACCCTGTGTCCTGAGCCAGAATCGTACTGAGAAGTAGGGGAACAATGGACCTGAGCTCCCAGTGCCTGTTCTGGTGACTTCCCAGCCCCTTGTACCCTCCAGATCCAGGCTGCGTTATCCCAATCTCTTGCTCTCTCTCTCTCTCTTTTTTCATCCTCTTTCATTTTCATGGTTCGTGTCTCAGTAGTTTGTTTTCTTCTCATCATAAACTAACACATGCTTTTTGCAGACAAGTTGTAAAATGGAGAAATATATGAAGAAGAAAATAGCCATCACTTTGAAATAACTGGTGCTAACATTTTGTCACCTTCTACTGATTTTGACCTTTTTGTTTCTGATTGCTTGAACTTGATTCCTATTTGGTGCCTCTGTTTTGCTCTTGGATTTCTTCCTCTCTGATTTGTTACTTGATGTTTCTAGGTACTGTTCACTCTGCCTGTTCATGCAGAATTCCTAGCTATGACACAGACTGCAGTTAACCCCATTTTAAAGCACTCATGAGTAGCATCAGCATATGTGGTGAAAAAATGATGTAGTCCGCTTATCCTTGAATCAGGCTCAGTGCGGGAAGAGGCACGGGGAAACCCAAACCAGGGGAGGAAACAGTCGATTCAGGTTGCCTGACACAATTGCTGTGATATGTGTGTCTTTTGAGTGGAATGGAGAACAAAATCACACACACGATTTAAACTGTTATTTTTCTCCCTCTCATTGTCTTTTTCCACCAAGCTTGCACATGGTAGGTAGTTGAACTGAAGTAATTTGAATGTGCAAATGACATACTTTCTTGGTAAAATGGAGCAGCCAGAAGAGCTAAAACACAGCCATCTGAAACATCAGAAATCAGTTGTTCAACATTAATGCATTGTTAACTTTAGCTATAGCAGTTAACAGAATATTATATTTTATCTCTAGAGTATATCTGTAAGACAATATCTGGTTGTGTGTGTGTATGTGTGTATGCATGTGTGTCTCACTATATATATCACACTATATATGTATATAGTGTCTCACTATATATATAACTAATTCTGTATCAGGTAAACGGATTAGGGGATGTTGAAGAGGAACCGTTTTCTTCACGATGTTTTAATAACGAGTAAATGGCATAGAGAAATACAGGCTGTCCCGAGAGGCAAAGCCTGTCCTTGGCTCTGGGCTATGCAAGCCCTGTAGGTTCTGAGCACCAGTGACACAAATTGTGCCAATCTGTTAGAGCAGACCCAGCTTCCCAGTGGTTTTGTGACTGTCGCCTGCCTCTGCATCTCTTATAATGAAATGGTTCTTGGACAGCTGGGTTATCAGCAAAGAGCTATGTAGGAAGTGCCCTGCCCAATTAATCAGATGTCATTCTGACCAGATTTCTTTAGCACATGGCTTCATGGTAAACAGCAGAGTATTAATAAATGAAAATCATAAAGAAACAAAGGAGAAAGGCATCATTTTTATGTATACTTGTCTTAAGATGCATTTTTCCATTTCTGAAACTTGAAAAATAACCATCTGGAAAGAATCATATTATAGACAAGGCATGTCATGACATTTACAGCAAATATTTTTGCTGTGAGGATCAGTATTCTCTCATTGCCCCACCAACTGCCATATAATCAGATGCCCATAAAGTATTCAATATATAGAAGGGTCCTGCAATGAATCAATAGTGCAGGAATAATGTGTTTTAAGTGTTCACATTTTCCTTTGTTTATCCTTTTCAAACATACATTTTTGCATCACAAACCTCCTTTAACGTTGTCTTTGTTTCTTTGCCTCTCAGCCACTCAGTCTAGGGCAAATGACATTAAACTCCACCACTGCGGAGAGATCTCTGGCATAAATAAATGTATCAGGAGGTCAAGAGGTCAAGAGCATAAATGAGGCAAAGATTTCAAAGAAATCACCGACCAAATGATTTATAAATCATGGAAAACACTGCTCCAGCCATAAAAGAGAAATTAAATTTATACATCATGAGCTTCAGGATGCTTTGGGTTCTGGTGGGTAACTGGGTTAGAAATGGAAAAGCTTATGTCATCCTGTTGTTGGTTTGGAGTCTTGCTATAGCGGCATTTACCCCAGGACTCTAAATCAGGAGGACCAAGATTAAACTCCCCCTCCCTTCTGTGTCTCTAGAAACATTTGCTTTTACCTCTGACCTGGAATTCCCACCATGCCAGGCTCAACTCTGGAGTGGGGTAAGAATCAATTCACCGTGGAGCAGAAAGGTAATACCAGTGAGTGAAGACAAGCCTCTCATCTGTTGGTGAAAGGCTGAGGGTCCTACCTTTGTCTATAGGAAAGCAACAAAGAATTATAGCATCCGCCCTGACTGGCCAAGGAAGCTGTGAAACTGGGGACTTCTGGAACATAACAACTGAACCATCTATAGGAGAGAGTAAAACGAGCCAGTCTCTGTAAAAAGAACAATAATACTTTATGCTATAATGATCTGTGAAGGGAATCTGTCCAGAACTCTTATAGCTTAAAATAATCCTTTCTACTTTTTGTCATATTTTCTTCAAAGACACAATGTTCAGCCATTTCTCTCTTCTACACACCCCCTTCTCATTTCTTTTTCTTCTGTATTTGGAAAAATTATCAGATTGGAAATTCTGAAGCTTGAAAGTGTCTGTTTATTTTAGCTCTATATGAATTTGTGAAATGTACGCAAAGATCTATACATAAAACTGAAGTAATTTCATGGGGGACTTGCTGAAAATACCCTCATTTGGGAACGTCACTTCCGCATTAAACAGATGTGAAGCAGCAAATGACACCATGAACAGCCATCAAAGTTTGGAATTGATTGCTGCTCTTTATGACCTAACCAATGGAGACTTAAACTTGGGGCTAGTTTTAAAGTTTTCCTGGAAACAAATTTTGCTAATCCCACACAATGGAAACAATATGCTGGTTTCTAGCTTGAAATACAGATTTGTAGTGATGACAGAGAAAAACAATATACTGTGTCAAGATTCCTTTGCTCTCACAATCCAAGGTAGGATTTCAGTGGAGCTCTAAGTTTCTTTCCTTCTCTTCCTTCCTTTCTCTCTCTCTCTCTCTCTCTTTGTTTTTCTCTTTCTCATTCTTTTCTCTCCTTCCTTTCTTCCTCTCTTGATTTCTTTCTTTCTCTCCCCCCGCCCCTTCCTTCCTCTCTTTTTCTTTCCTTCTCAAGCTTCTCTCTTTAGCTATCAGATATTCGTAAGAACAAAGTCTGTTTTGGAGTCAGTAAATTTTTGGTTGTGCGTTTCACTTTTTAAATGCCTTAAGACACTTTTTACTCGACTATTTGAGAGAAGGGAATGTAAAGCACACTTATTTCTTAATCTCGTTTTTCTGGCATTTCTAAACCTAGGTATATGTTTTAGGAAGTTTAATCCACAGCTTGCTGATGCATTTATACTTAAGGCATCAAAATTGGATTTTGAGTCACCTTGCTTAGTAAGTCTCTACAATTCCCTTTTTCTTTATAATTGGGAAGTTGGGCCTCGTGGGTGGGGCGACAAATTCATGTTGTGTTTGGAATTCAGTCTCCTAAGAATTCGTTAGTACCATTTTCTTTGTCTACTTTAGAAGGATACTTTATCTTCCCTACCTTGGAACCACTCTAAATACCCCAATGGGCCATCTAACCTTAGAATCACTTTCTTCCCCAAACAGATTTAGTATAGAAAGTCAAATAGGTAAAAAAAAAACCTCACATAAGCTGTATCTGCTTTTCTCTGCCTTAACTTTTTTCTCTTTTTTTTTTGTGGGGAGGATCAGCCCTGAGCTAACATCCGTTGCCAATCCTCCCCTTTTTGCTGAGGAAGACCGGCCCTGGGCTAACATCCGTGCCCATCTTCCTCTACTTTATATGGGATGCCGTCACAGCATGGCTGACAAGCAGTGCGTCGGCGGGCGCCCGGGATCCGAACTCGCGAACCCCGGGTTGCCAAGCGCGAACTAAACTGCTGCGCCACTGGGCGGCCCCAACTTTTTTCTCTTTAAAGAGAAACAAATCTGAAAATAAAATTGAGATTTTGCAAAGATCTGAAGATGACACTGCAAACTTTTTCAATGGTTTTCCCCAACATTCTCATAACAATTGGCTTGAATTATGTCTTCATTACCCAATGAAGGAAAAAAAAGGAGGATATTAATTCACATCTTGGCAGAAATATGTAAAGTATATGTTTGGAGAGAACCAGTTAAACTTAGGACTAGGTTAATTATTAGTTTATTTGCACTTTTTGGTGAAGTTTTGGGAATTTTTGAAGGTTTTCTGTTGAGCTGAGCTTGGTTGCCCTTTTAATCTCTTCCTACACCATGGCTTGGGTAGTCTCAGGCAAAGCTGTGTGTCTTAGAGTTGGGCTTTCACAGAATTGGGTCTGTTGTACCACAGAAAAGGAAACATTATCTCTGCTGCTACTAAAAGAAATTGCTGACTTTGTTACATCTTAAAATTTTACTTGTTTTCATGAAAGTGAGCAACTTGTATTGCCATATTTACCTTTTCTGGCCCATTGGCTTTTGATCACATCTCATGGCTTTTTTAGCACATGATGTTTTGTTTGCACTGATAAAATTGTAATCTTGAACATGCACATGGAGACGGGGCTGAGGTATCCTGTAAACAGACTGTGTGATGGGGTCTATCTATTATTACGTAGCTGCTATAAAATATATCACACACACTGGGTGGCAGGCAGGGTGACAGTACCGTGGGAGTCTGAATAGAGAGTAAGTAACACAGCAATTCAGTAACACTAGTCTGATTAGGCAAGGAAAAAAAAAACACCCAAAACAAAAAACTAATATCTTTTACTGATTTTTAGCATGGAATTTCTTTAATAATACTCTTTGATTTAAGAGATACCTGATACAATTTCTCAGAGCGTGTTTTAAAGAATAGAGAAGAATCTTTTGTATTTATTTCTTCATGTGCAGAAGGCTGTGATTTGACACTTCTTGACATTTTATTTTTTATTTTGTTGTCTAGATATCTGCCCCCTCAATTTCCCTTTGTTCCACGACAATCTATTTAATTTGCAGCATAAGTGATTAGGAGCGTGGTCTCTATAGCTAAGGGTTCAAGTCCTGCTGCAGCTACAAATTAACTGGATCTTATGCAAGCTACTTGACCTCTCTTTGCCTCAGTTCTCTTCTCTGTGAAATGGCAAAGACAGGATTACCCACCATGTAGAGTCATTGTGAGATTTAAGTACATAGAAAGCAGAAGAGTTCTTGGCACAGGGTTAACACTTAGTAAATGTTAGCTGCTGCTGCTATTATTACTGCTGTTGTTTAGCAAATTGTTTAGCACACACCTTTTGCATAGATAGTTTAAGGGAAACGGGGCCAGCCCATGCTCACATGACTCTAACCTGGTTATGTGTGAATTACTAAAATTACTAAAATACTCCTGAATTAAGTGTCTGAGACCCCCAAAGGCAAATCGTAAAGTCAGGCGTTTGGTTATGTGTTGGGTTAACTGGTGTAAGCACGATTATTTTATGGCTAAGAAAAGTGGAGATGTGGAGTGAAAATCTGATACTGAGGGAAGAACACTGGCTTATGAGTTGGAAGATGTGCCACCAAAAAAAAATGTGACCTTGGCAAAGTGCGTGTCCTCCATGAATCTCATCAGCCAAATGAGAATGGGAGCAATGAGACCCACTCTGTGCGTTTCCCAGGATTATTATAGGATCTGATTAGAAGAAGCATGGGCACAGGAAAGCACGCAGAAAAGATGAATGTGCTGTTCAGGCAGGAGGTGATGCAAGTTGAATGACAGAGCAGGTTCCTGCCCATCAATCCTGCACTTCCACCTGTTACTACTCCAGTCTGTGGTGCTGGAGGATGGCCCAATTGCAAATTCCAGGGCACGCACATGGCCTGTTGATTGTACTGGTGCTTGCTGTGCAAAAGGAGCCGGGTGCATTTTTATGTGTCAATTCCAGACAGACAGATAGTTTTGCTTTGGAAATAAAGAGGCTTTCTTGGGTAAAATGGGACAAATGGATAGACCCCCAAATCCTCCAAAACAGTATGGAAATGTTTCAAGCGCTGTGCCCTTTGATGTCTGAATGATACCTAGTAATTTTGTGACAGTCTATTCCTTAGTCAGAGTCGCAGAGTTCAGCAGCCACCCCCTAGAGCCCTGGCAAAGGCAGTTTCCCAAAATGCCAGAATAGAAAGGAGTTAATGTACCACGCGGAAGAGCAAAGGCCCAGGGAGCCCAGATCCAAGCCAGGAAACCGTTTTCAACAACGTGAGCAAGAGAGAGCATGCAAGATGCAGACAAACGAGGAGGACCAGAAATCGCGCCTATCCAGATGCAAAAATAAGAGGAAGGGGCCCAGTCAGGGCCCTAATCCATCACTCAGACTGGCGCGGGCAGGAAAGTCATGAGCCTGGCACCAGCCTCCTCACTCTGGGGCTGCCTCCCTGCCTTGGGCGGCAGAAGGACTGCAGGCTGAACCGTGACGTCCTGGGCCTGTGCTCCTCAACAGATGGCACTGTAAATCTGAAATATTCCACAGGAGAAAGACAAATGGGAATCAGCCGAGAAGGCTCGGAGCCTGGCATACGGAGTGGAATAAATAAGAGGCCCGGCATCCTTACGGAGCCGTTCCTTCCTCCTGCTCTTAAATATCACACTTCTGAAGTCATCTCCCACTGGAACTCCCAGCAGCTGAATAGGTTCATAAACACAATTCTCTCTGGGCAGAGGGAAACCGAGAACCAAGGCAGTTACCTCTATAATTCCTGCCCATAGTTAGGTGTGGGGATGTTTACCTTGAACTTCGAATGATTTCACCCGCACCCAGCTCGCATTGGTAACTCTGCCCTGAACCCCCTCCATCACTGAGATACAAACAAGCCCTTCCCTGCTCTTCTCTTCTAATTTGCTCAAACATTTACTGACTGCATGCTCTAAACAAACCACTATCATTCATTCATCAACTAGTCATTTATTCCTCCTTAACTGAGCACCTCCTTTGTGCCATGCACTGTGCTGGGGACTGAAGCTACAAAGATGAATATGATGGTGACTTGCCCTCAGGAAGTTCAAGTTCGGTGTCATGGATGGATATTAAATAGGCTTGCAAAACCAAATAAAAGAGTTAAGGCTCATTCTGCAGAGTGAGGGAGAAGCTCTGTATGTACTAAAAGATTTGGAATCCACTATTATCCTATTTAATGAGGCCATTTATGGCAAGTTTCAACTGAGGTCTTTCAGAATCTCTGGTTTGGGACTGATATATAGTTTTAAAAAAATATTAAAATGGGGCCGGCCCAATGGCATAGCAGGTAAGTTCATGCACTCTGCTTCTGGTGGCCCGAGGTTCATAGGTTCGGATCCCGGGCTGGACTGCCACACCACTTGTCAAGCCATGCTGTGGCGGCATCCCATATAAAGTAGAGGAAGATGGGCACGGATGTTAGCTCAGGGCCAATCTTCCTCAGCAAAAAAAAAAAGAAAAAAAATTGAAAATTGCAGTACACATACGGAAAATAAAATCCATCTCTTATCCTACCTTCTTGAACGCCAACTGATTTGTTGCCTCTGGATCTTCATGCACGCTGTCAATTTCACTGAGTGCTCTGCCCTTGCTCCTCACATCAGTGCCTCATTGCAAGCTTTCAGGTGTCAGCAGAAATTACATCTCTCCAGGGGGGCAGGATGGTGTAGTGGTTGAGTATAGACTCTGGAGCAGGACTGCCAGGATCAAACTTTGAATCTGCTAATTTCTAGCTATGTGATCTTAGGCAAATTCCTCAACCTTTGTTAATCAGTTTCCTCATTTAAAAAATGTGGTTGTTATGATATCTATCCCATAGGATTGTTAGGAAGTTTAAATTAGAAAATATATGTATTTAGAGCAGCGCTCAATAAATATTAGTTTTTATTGTTCTCCAACCATCAAATCTCAGTTGGTTCACTCCTGTCATTCCTTGTTATGCTCTCTTTTGGTTTCCATTATAGCATTTACTACACTTGTGTATGGCAGTTAGGTAGGGCAATTCTGTATTTATTTACTTGTTAATTACCTGTCTTCCCCACTAGAGTGTAAGCTCCACAAGGCTCTTTTCTTATGCAAAGGATCCCCAGCACCTAGTATAGTACCTGGATATAGCAGATGTTCAATAAATATTTGTTGAACAAGTGAATGAATGGATGAACAAATAAATGAAAGCTAAACCAAACTATCCTTGGGTCGTGGGGCTATATAGAAGATAAGATGAGAAAGCTTTGTGCTGGTTATGAATTAAAAAATAAAGTTGGGGATTGATCTTTGAAATATGGGCCTTGGAAATCATTCTGTCTTGGTTTTCTAACAATGGAGACTTCTGGGTGTCAGACAAAATTCCACAAATTTTCCCACATTATAATGGGCTTCTGGAGACATTCCATTGAGACAATTGTGAAATATAGCATGCCCCCAAAGGGAAAAAGATAGCTGTATCTTTTTCAGATACAGGTGGGAAGGTTGCATTGAATCTCCCTAATGAAAATCCATGGCGTAAAAGTTAAATTAAGTTGATGCAACTTGCTTATTAGCAAAAGCACCCAGTCTACCACTGGGATCCCTGTTGCTAAGTTGCCTCAAGAAACAAATTGATTAATGGATTTTCTTTTTCCTAAAGCCCTTTCAAGTAAGCTGATCAAATAGCTACGATTTCATTAGGGCCACTTTCGTCAATGATAGCTGTGCAATTTGGTTCCAAACACCCAATTTATAGATTGGCCTAATCCCCATGGAACTGACTGTGTTTGGGAGATTTTGGAAGCCTGTGCATTGTTGTTTGCTGTCCTAAGGAATTTTGGGTCAGGAAGGGGACCAGGAAGCTCTGCTGAGAAGCAAACACTTGCCCATTTCATTCAGTGACATGAAGCACTGGGGCCAACATACTCTCCCTTTCACCCTATGCTCTCAAAACCCCAATATATATTAAAATTGTCTGTAAGCATCAGTAATTCTTTCTAAGAACTTCTTAAATGGAGAACTGGGGACCAGCAAAATAGTCATTCACTGATAAGAGATTTAGAAATAGCAAAGGAGACGATGGCAAAACCCAAAGGCTGAAATTTGATATGAAATCTTCAGTTTTGGTAACTGAAACTTCTCTTTTTTTAAACTTGGTCAAGTCTTCAACTACCTGCTTCATTTTGGTACCAACAGGACTTTAAGGGGTTATAACATTAGGACAGTAAAACTAAACATATATATATCCTTTTATCTATCTATCTATCTATCTATCTATCTATCTATCTATCTATCTATCTATCTATCTATCTTTCTTTCTTTCTGTCTATCATCTATCTTTATCTCTGTATTTATGTCTATATCTATATGTCTATATCATCTATCTCTATATAATTTTGGTTCATATTGTGAGCCAATATAGCAGGTGCATTTAAAATGCACTTATTTTATATACAGTAGCAGAAGAATTGAAACTGGGAAGACAGCTAGAAGATCAGTGGTGGAAAATTAGGACCAAGGAAATAAGGGTGGCTGACCAAACCCAAGGTTCCACAACAAAAGATACTCAAAGTCGGTGATATCTGGAGAATCCAGATGAACGTAATTATATAAGATAAACCAATATCAGAAACAGTTTCAGAAGTTATCGTTTTCCTCTGAATTTCCAGGTATAGTTGAAAGTCAATAAATGGCAATTACCAAGGTAGCCTTCTTTAAAGGATAGATAGTGTCAAATGCTGTGTTTTTTTTTTTTAGTTGTAACAGACCTTAGAAATTCCATTTTTAACATTTTAACAAACTTTCAGAATTTTTAATAGTTTTAGATTTATAGAGAAGTTGCAAGAATTACAGAGAGTTCCTGGATTCTCCACACTGCTTTCCCCTATTGTTAACATTACTATAGTACATTTGTCACAACTAATTAACCAATATTAACACAAAATCCCCTCCTTTTGCAGATGAGGAAACTGAGTCTCAGGGAGTTAAGTGATTTGCCTCCGGCCATGGCAAGGGGAGGCCCAGAACCTGATTTCCATAACTGTCAGCCAAGGGCTCCTTCTAGCAAATTGTGCTTCTCTGTCTTCTGATTTCATACTTTTCTCTTTTATTGTTAATGGATCCTTAGAAACAAATCTGGTTCAGAAATTCAAGATGTGAAGTAGATAAAAGCAGAACCATTCTGGATGAAATGTACCCCTCCCCTTTGCACCCCATCCCTTGGGAGTACCTGAGGCGTCTTTGAGTAACTCTTTGGGCTCAAAGGAGTATAGTTTGGCAGCAGCTCGGCAGTTTGATAGCGGAACTTGCTGTAAGTTCACCATCTGGCACCATCTGCCCTGCGAGGCTTGAAGTGGGACTGAATCAAGAGCCAGCGTGAGAAGGGAGGCAGATCAGGTACACAGGTCACTGGTGGGATGTGCTGTTTGATTAGAAGCATTTTCTTAACCCTTTGAGATTAAACTGATTAAAGATTAAATCTCCTAATTGCATCTACAGTGCTGTGTGTTCTAGGAATGAAGAGAAGATCGGCTGAAAGTACATTTTGGTCCTGTGTAATGTGTCCATTTTCTCTGCTTTCCCCATTCCTAGAAAAAATTACTTCTTCCTCTTCTTTAATTTTTCTTTTTACCAGTATGGGCTAGAGGAAAAGGGAGTGAATAAGAGGCAAAGAGAGAATGGAAAAGAGTCAGGATGACATAAGGGCCCGAAGTTGCAGCTCAGAATCAGAAAAATCTGTGTTTAATGCCCAGCGTTGTCACATACCAGCTGTGATCTTGAGGGAGTTACTTAGTCTCTCTGTGACTCAGTTTCCTCATTGTAAAGCAGGAATGATAATCATGGCAGGTGCTCCAATATGTTGCTGTGAGATTTAAATGAGATAATGCATCTAAATGGTTTTGCCCCAGGCCTGGGACATTGTCAGGACTTGATAAACATTAGTCGTTATTATTTTCACTAGGACTACAACCATCTATGTTATTATAAATGTATGAGAATGAATAAGCAACTTTTCAGAGGGCAAATCTATCACTCTCTTGCTTTTAGTAGTCTTCTTTAGAATGCTTAACTTTTCCAAAGTACCTGCTTTTTTGATGATTATTTATTTAATAATAATATAACTAATAATAATATATTCTCTCTTTCATACAGTGTGGTTAAGTTGCCAAAGTTGAACTGACTAATTTTATTTTACAGGTTTTTTTTTTTTTTTTTTTTTTTTAACAGTCTCGTGCTCTACCAACTGAGGTATCTGGACCATGGGTTTTTTTTTAAAAAACAGACATATTTGACTTTTAGCGATTTTCTTGAATCAGTCATTTATTCAGCAAGTATTGATTGAGTGCCTACCATGTGCCAGCACTGTTCTAGGCACTTGGGACACACAAAACAAAGATCCATGACATGAGGCCCAGCTAAACCTAAGATAATGGTAAATTATACTGTATGTTAGAAGGTAGTAAGTGCTATGGAAAAAGAAAAAGAGCAGGACAGGGTAAGGAGAGTTGACAGCATGGAGGCTGGGTTTGATTTTGGTTTTAATCACCAAACGTGACCCTCCTAAGAACTCTTTGAGGTCTGTAGGGCAGGCCTTAGTGTCTGGGGAAAGATAACTAGATCCTGAAAGAGCTGATCGTTCAACTACTCTTTCCTGATCTCTGTTCTGTTGCCTTCCAGTGGGTCAGCTTTTCCTGTCCTAGCAGCCTGTCTCACATGCACAGCTTAATTCCTGCCTGCTGCCAATCCCAACAGGTCCATTTTTTTTTGACAGTTTCAGAACCTGGCCCGTCCAATTACTCCCACCTGTGACCAACCCAGCCAGAGGCAGATGAAAAGTGACATTCCAGAGCGTGAGCAGCTCCTCTCCTCCCTGTGGTTTTCTAGGACTATGGGCAAACGAGGAAACACCGTCTGGATATTAGGTGGATGCCCCTGGGTCTTCTAGCCCCTCTTGTAGGAATTCCAGCTTTCATTCCCAGGTGAGCTGCCAGAACACTCACCCGCAAGGTAGCATTATCATTAATCTCCCAACCAGGGCTCCTATTAATGTGTCACTGAAACAACCTATTTTCTTATACCAGTTCCCACCCCTTTGATAGACTGGACATGTGTCAAAAAAATCAGAGGCCATCCATATCTTATCTTACATTAGGAAGAGTCATGTAGAAATGTCCCTTCATTACCAGGACAGTCACGTCAAAAAGAATCGACTTATTGTCAGCAATTCTAACCTAACAATGTTAATGGAGCCTTTAGACATCCTCTCTCCTCATTTGTTTCTTAGATGCCTATCAAGGAGACAGTTGCAGGAGAGTTTCCAAGCTCTGGGGAGCCCTGTGTATGTGTATTAAATGACAGCACTCTAGGCTGCTTATTATAAAGGGATTCAGGGGTAGGTGGGAAGATTGAGATGGTGGGGAAAAAGCATGCTTTTGGCAGCATTCCAGGGTGGTGAGAGACTCCAAGCAAGATTTCAGGCTCCAGAGCTAGCTATTGTTTCTCGCGTCTCCTGCACTCCTTTCCAAAATCTTCCATCACTGCTTGACAAATATATTTACCCAGTGAAGGTAGCCTTTAAGACAGTTCCCAGCAATGTTAACCGCTCTCTCTTAATTCATACATGTAGTTCATTTTTTTTTTTCCTGAGGCAGAGGAAGAAATCATTGGCTGGAGAATTTTCTAGGGCTTTCAGAAAGTACCTGGTTCTGGGTAGGAGGATTTTTCTGGGCAGGGTCGATTTTGGAGGAACCAGCTCCCTGCCAACATGTCTTTGGCCATCCAGTGCTGATCAATAGTAACAAGATGACAGGTTGATATTAGTGAATAAAGCAATAAGCCACTTCCCCTGTGGAAGTTACACAAATGCCGTGTCCTAACAGCATGAAACTATTGGAATTTTTCTGGGAAATGCCTCTGGGCTCTTATAGTAAATCTCTTTCGCGTATGGATAATTCATCCTTCTTTCTTTTAAACACAACAAATATGCTCTTTAGGTCTGTAGTCCTAATCAACCCCATTCATAGGCAACTGAACTCTGTCTAGTCAGCATGATTCAGAAAGACATAACCATCAACTGTGTGCAAAGTACTTTCAGAGCCTTCAGAGGGTATTTGCCATTTGGGGGAATGTTCAGCACCCAAATACCCCTCCTATGTGGGGGATCCCTCCTGTGTAATTTTTGGAGGAAGGTAGTGCCCCACCTCCCATGTTGGAAGCTAATAGGATCTAGATTCTCCTCTCATCAACACCTGGTAGCTAGAGTGGACTGATGATCTAGGCTCAGCCAACTGGATGTTCCTGCCTGGAACTTTGAGTTGGGAGCCAGGGATATAAATTTGGTGGGAATTACTCATGGTGGTAGCACCTTGTGGCAGTGGCTGCAACTTTCCATGGTGATGGCACTGGTATCTAGCTGTAGCTTTGTTCTCCCTGGGGTGTTCCTTTTGCAAGCAGCTGTGGATCCCTTGAATATGGTTTGTTTTCCTGGTTTTCGAGTTTTGGTGCCGATACTTTGAGTCACCTGACAACCTTCTAAAAGTACCTTTCTGTTTAAGCCAGGTAGAGCTGGTTTCTGACCATTAGAGATGCTTTTTCTTAGCTAAGTCCTATTTCAGCACTGAGTGTGTGGGATGCCAGATACCACTTTCTACACTTTATAAAGGAGAAAGCTGAGGTTCAGTGAGGTGAGTGACTTGCCCATGTTTTCACTAGTGAGTGGCAGAGTTGAGACTTGAAGTGTCTGTGAGACCCATGGAGGCAGGGTCAATGTCTTATTTAATGTAATATGTCCAGGACCTGGCAAAGGACCAGACTCTCAAGAATATTTAGACTCCACATTTAGTCTGCATTCAGGATATATTATTATCTCTATTTTGTGGGAGAGACTGTGACCTACAGTACATTAGGGCATTTCTAATACAGAAATGTTTATTGTTTTTCAGAATAGGCTCAGGAAAGCTGGAGCACAACCACGACTATGCCTGTCTCTCTGTCCAAATCAATCTCATCATTCAGCATTCTTGAAGCAGAGCATGGCATGCAAGGACATCGTGGGAAACGGAGACTACGAAGTGGGGAGGGTGGAATGTCATTAATTTTATTTAGTTAGTTAGTTTTTAGAGAACATACATAGAATGGTTACTCTGTGTCAGTAGTATGCTAGACACCTGACATATATCTGTCTCGTTTCATCCTAACAATGATTAATGATATGATGTAGATGCTGTTATTGTCCTTATTTTACAGATGAGGAATCTGCGACTTAGGGAGGCTAAGTTCTTTGCTCCAGATCCACAGCCAGTAAGCCACAGCACCAAGTATGACTGACGTCATGGCCCAAGCTCCTAATATATCCAACATACGATACCAATGGGGCTTGTTGACATTTGGGTCTGGGTTTGTTGATGATGGTTGACTGCTTTTGAGCACATTTTATTTTAAAAAAATGTATAGAATTGCTTATGTAATTCCAAGATTGTGGTCCGGAGAGAGATATCCCCACTTCCACTATTTTTATTTTTTCTGAGAAAAAGCTGAAATTTGGAAGACTTGGCAAAGAGAGTGTTAATGTGCTAACATCAAATGAATTCCATGGATTTTCTATTCATTAAGGCTCATTTCCCTGTACATAACTCACCTCAGCTTGGTTATACTACTCCAGGGTATGCTAGTAAAATGGGGAAAAATGGGGAAGCCAGCCAGAAAGAGGTGTTTTTGGCTGCAAAAATCGACTTACACCTATCAACAAAGAAAAACAGAAAGGCTTTGCCAAACAGTAAATATCAAGTTCATTGCCTAAGCCCCAGAAGAAAACGTATTAAGCAATTTATGATACCTTTTTGAGTCTACGGTCACCTGATACTACTTGGCTGCGAATTTTGGGAATTGCAATTCAGCAATTGGGAGGTGAATCAAAGTAAAAATTCTGATCATATTACAGCTTAGCTAAAGTATTGGGGGATGGCAAAATGGGAGTCCCGTTTGCCTTAGATAATGAAATGTACATTTATTTTTTCATTCACTGAATTAATTTACTAAGCACCTAATGTGTACTGGGCAGTCTTTTAGCATTAGAGCTAAAGTAGTCTCCTAGACTTACAATATCCCTCTCTTACAGAGCTTCCAGTCTAGCCAGGGAAGATGGATAAAATTAAGAAACAAATGAATGAATAATTTTAGAGAGTGATAAGTGACTTGAAGAAAACAAATTAAGTGCTGCAATGGAGAGTGACAGTGGGGAGAGAGAAATTGAGATTAGGTGATCTGGTGAGGGGGGCGGAATCTCCCTGTGGTCTTACTGTTAAGAAAAAGCCAGCCATTCAAAGGTCTAGAGCAAAACATTCTGGATAGGAGGGTCAGCGAGTGTAAAGGACCTCATGGAAATGGAACTTGGTGTTTTGGAGAGCCAGAAAGAACTGTGGGCCAGAGCCTGGTGAGAGAAGAGAGAGAAGGGTTGAGGTCAGAGGTCAACAGAGTCCTATCATGTAGGGCCTTCGGTCATGGTCAAGAGTCTGTTCCTTATCCCAAGAGCAGGGAGAAGCATTTGAAAGTATTTGAGTGAGAGCGTTGACGTGTCTGACTTATGATGATTGAAGGCTCGTTGAGCAGTCTCAGTAGAGGGTGGTTTGGAAAGGACCAAGAATAAAAACAGGGAGAAGGAGTAGAGAGTTGATAGCCAGACTACAGAAGTGTCAGTGTTACTGGGCAAGAGTGTGTATGTCCTAAAATGTAGATTAACAGTGATTTTCAACCCTGGCTGCAATTTGAATCACATTTGAAACTTCTTAGAAATATAGCTACTGGGGCCAGCCCGGTGGCATAGCGGTTAAGTTTGTGTGCTCCACTTCAGCAGCCCGGGGTTTGCAGGTTCGGATCCTGGGCACAGACTGATGCACCGCTTGTCAAGCCATGCTGTGGCGGCATCCCATATAAAGTAGAGGAAGATGGCATGGATGTTATCCCAGGGTCAATCTTCCTCAGCAAAAAAGAGGAGGATTGGCGACGGATGTTAACTCAGGGCTAATCTTCCTCACACACACACACACACACAAATATATATATAGCTGCCTGGCGTCTATCGTTGAATCTTCTGATTCAGCAGGTATGAGAAAGATGTTTGTCTTTTAGAAACAAACAACAGGAGATTCTCAAGCCTAGCCAGGGTTGAGAACCACTGGTTTACAAGTTTTTTCACATTCACTATTTCTTTTGATTGTCCCGTAATCTGTGGGGTAGTTGTTTTGTTGCTGCCCGCCTTTCATGGATGAGAGCACTGAGGCTTGCAGAGGGAAAGAGACTTATTTAAAGTCACATAGTGAGCAGAAGCCAGAATCCTGTTCTCTATGTGCAAACCCAATGCTCTTCCCTTTACCCCACCACATATCCCTGAACGTAGCCAGCAAGTAGGTTGCCACCTTCAAAAATCAAAGGTAGAGAAGGGTATTTACCACCAATAAGCAGCAAGCATAATGGAAGTTTGGAGACAAAGTGGGAGCCCACGGCTGAAGGGTAGAGTATGGAGGCATGACTACATGGTGCCATCCATTGGAAGATGGATCAGGTGGCATGGAATCTGAAGGGGTGACGAATACAGTCAGGTTTGAGGGGCTGCCTGGGGCAGAGTTTGGAGGGAGGGTGGTAGAGATGATTAGGTGTGGGGAGATGAAGATGCTTCCATGAACCAATACTCTAGTAGGTGTCTTTTGTTTTTTGGCTGTTTAGCATCCATTCTAATTTCTTTTTGGAGAAGGAGAGGTAGAGATTTCTTCTCCATTGGCTCCTCTACCAAGATGCTTTGAGTTGCCTGGACCCTGTTCATTTTAAACCTGGTTTTGCAACCTTCCCTTTGATCCTGGGATACCTCTACATCTTATAACAAATCCTCTTTTTGCCGTAGGTGTCCAGAACCAGTTTCTGTTGCTTTCAACAGATTACCCCTGTTGCTGTTTGGTGTGGTGGCCATTTAGAGAAGGAAGACTGGGTGTGCAATTCTCTAAGTTGGCAAGCAAGGTAAATTTGCATGCTTCTGCCCCACTCGCCACACCCAACCTCTCTATATCTCTCTCTGGTTACAGTTCTTGCGGAAATCACTGACTTCTTCTCTGGGGTGCTTGCGGTGAAATGAGTGTCAACAAGGAAAGACTTTGGGTATTGATTCTTTATTCAGCAACCAGAGTGATTTTTTTCAAAGTGGAAATCTGATCATGGCACTCCCCTGCTTAAAACTCTTTGGTGGCTTCCTGTTGCAACAAGGATAATGATGAACCCATTAAAGTGCCTACAAGGCCCCACGAGATGTGACATTTACCAGGATTCAACCTCATCTTGTCCTACTTTTGATAGCTATGCTCCAACTACACATAAATTTTTGTAGGTCCATGTAGATACTGTGCTCCAGCTGCCACGGGGCCTTTGCACATTCTCTTTTTTCACTCAAAAGACTCTTTCTTTCCCATTTTGCCTAGTTAATTCCTTCTTTGCACTTCAGAACTGCATCATTTCCCACTTCAGAGCTGCATAAGCCTTGTCTGACCATCCTGACTAGGTTAAATCACAGCTCTCTCTTCCTCTGTCCCTTCACCCCTCTGCCTCAAGTATCACAGGCACCTCCTTTGACGTACCAGTCACAATGGCAATCTCACATTTGTTTTTCTGATTCTCCATATTTGATTAATGCTTAGGCCCCCACTAGTCTGTAAATTTTGTGAAAACAAGCCCCTGACTGTTTCCTCATCATTGTATTTCAAGTCCACAGCAGTGCTTGGTACATAATGATAATAATAGTAGTAATAATAGTGGCTGCCATTTTCGTACTATGGACTGTTTTAAGCCCCTTACACGTATTAAATCCTCTAGTCTTCTCAACAACCTTATGAGGTAGGCTCCACCATTGTTCCTGTTTCAGTGGGGAAACAGAGATACAGAGAGACTAGATGACTTGATAAAGGTCACACAGCTAAAAGGTATTGGAGCTGAGCTGAGAACCTATGAAATTTGGTTCCAAAGTTGGCACTTTAAACCATAATGCTATCTTTCTTCTGTTCCTAATAGGCGTTCAATAAGTGTTTGTTGAATGAAAAAATGAATGAAAGTATGAATGAATGAACACATGACTTCAAAAATCTGGAATAAAATTCCAGAGGCTTGAGTTTAGGTGCCAACTCTGTGCCTAACACCTCTGTGTAATTTCATCCCCAAAGACCTCTGTTTCTTTTGTGTAAACAAGGGGAAATGAGACAGACAAGCGTTAAGCAGAAACAATCTACGACTGCTAGCTGGCATGACTTAAAAGACCACATCTGGATTCAGCTCTTGGGCTTTGAAACCTTAAAACAAAAATGACCAAGGTAGAGAGCTTATTCTCCAGATTGTAAGAGAATTCAGGGCCCCTAGGAGATGAAACAATAAAAAAAGACCATCTGAATGGAAGCTACATCGTGTTTCTGGACCAAGCAAACAGGAAGTCGTAGGCCTTTCTCTGCCTATCATTTTAGGTATTGCACAAAGCGGGAATTGGGGGATAATTATCAACAATCCCTTCCTTCTTGAGGTATGTTCATTATTAGCCGTTGTGAATGCCTTTTGGAGAAACCACAGAGTTAATTTTCCCCTTTCCTAATGTAGTTATACACAAGTCTCATTGCATTAATACTTTTGCAATTGTGCTGTAACTGAAGCCACAGAAAACAGCTCACCAGGGATCCCAAGCTCTGCAAACAAGTCTCTCTAAGCCTGCATGGAAAATGCAGACATGCTCCTCTGTTGCTAGTCAAGCTTGCTGGGACATTAATGCATGCCTCCTACAGCAGTTTAGACCCTGGTTCCAGGCCCAGGCCCCCATCCCCACCCCCAAAGCTGCCACCAGGGTCCTATGTGCCTCCTAAACACTTGGCTGCGGCACTTGGGGCATTTTATTGAGGCAGCTTTACTGGAAGGATCCAATTACAGGGTATGGCAAGTTAGATTCAGTGCCCCGGTTAACAATGGTATGGAGAATACTGAGGTTCCTTTAGCCCTTCCTGGTATGAAAGAAATGAACAGAGGTAATGGCAAACAGCCCCTGAGATGGCTGCTGCTTCTGGACACGAACACTCCACTGGGTTTTTAAATTTTTTTATATTTTTATTCATGTGTAAAAAGCAACACATCATAGTTGCAGGAAAAAAGCCCTCAAACAATAGGAAGTAGAAAGAATAAAAAGTAAACCTCACCCCTCCTACTCTTAAAATCCCACATACTTCCCCTGAGGTAAGCACTGTTTTCAGTTTGTTGTATATCCTTCCAGATCTTTCTTTATTGCATTTACAAACAAAATTATATTATACTTTAAAAATTTCTGTCCACACTTTTCTGCAACTTTACTTTTTGCCTTAACAATACATCATGGACGTTTTCCACATCACTGCATACAAGTCTACTTTATTCTTTTCAACTGACACATTGTAATTCTTAGTTTGTCTATATTACAACTCTCTTAACTAGTTCCCCTTGTCAATACATATTTTGATGTTCCCAAAATTTTGGCTTTAACAAATAATGCTGCAGTGAATATTTTTGTAGTTTCTTTGAGTATACTCTGCACACATGAAAGAGTTTCTATAGGGTAAATTCCAGAGGGTTATTCAGAGTATTAAACGAAAATATTAGTTCTAGGACGTTCGGGTTCAGGTTATCCCTATTCCCCTAGAGCTCAGACAAACCTCCTGAGGAGTTTGTTTTTTTAACAATGTAATTTGAAAAATAAAATAATGCTACAGTCACATGACAGAGCCACATATTTGCTCTCTTATTACTATCCCTCATCCAGCCAGTTTAACCGCCATTCCCGCAGGTAACCACTGCTATTAGTTTCTTAGGTTTTCTTCCAAAGATTTTTATGCTTAAACAAGCAAATATGAAAGTACTTTCTTATTTCTTTCCCCATTTTTACATAAAAGGCAACAGACTTCATGCACTATTCTGCTCTTGCTGTTTTCTCTTATCCATGCATCTGATAGGTCTTTCCATGTAAATACACAGAGTACTTTCCCATTAAAAATTTTTAATTAATAGACTTTATTTTTTAGAACGGTTTTAGGTTTACAGAAAATGAGTAGAAACTACTGAGATACAGAGAGCATAGAGTTCCCGTATACTCCCTCTGGCTGACCCCACCGTTTTCCCTATCACTAACATCTTGCATTAGTGTGGTACATTTGTTACAGTTGATGAACCAATATTGATATGTTATTATTAACAAAAGTCCATAGTTTACACTAGAGTTCACTCTTTGTGTTGTACACTTCTATGAGTTTTGAAAAAGGCACAATGTCATATATCCACCATTATAGTATCACACAGAATAGTTTAATTGCCCTAAAAATCCCCTGTGTTCCACCTGGTTATCCCTTATTCTTTCCTTGGCAGCTACTGATCTTTTTACTGTCTCTGTACTTTTACCTTTTCCAGAATGTCATATAGTTGGAACGATACTGAGTGTAGTCTTTACAGACTGGCTCCTTTTACTTAGCAATATGCATAGAAAGTTCCTTCATGTTTTTTCGTGGCTCAATCTCTCTCTCTCTCTCTTCTTTTGGTATTACTGAATAGTTTGTATGGATGTACCACAGTTTGTTTATTCATTCACCTATTGAAGGACATCTTGGCTGCTTCCAAGTTTTCGCAATGATGAATAAAACAGCCATAAACATTCACGTGCAAGTTTTTGTGTGGACGTAAGTTTCATACCAAGGCATGCAATTGCTGGATCATATGGTAAGACTTCTTTAGATATATAAGAAATTGCCAAATTGTCTTTCAAAGTGGCTTTACCATTTTGCATTCCCAGCAGCAATGAATGAGAGTTCCTGATGTTTTATATCCTTGTCAGCATTTGGTGTTGTCAGTTTTGGATTTTATCCATTCTAATACATGTGTAGTGGTGCCTCATTGTTATTTTAATTTGCATTTCCCTGATGACACATGATGTTGAGCATCTTTTCATGTGCTTATTTGTCATCTGTATAACTTCTTTAGTTAGGTGTCTTTTCATATCTTTTGCTCTTTTTAAAATTTGCTTGTTTGTTTTCTTATCGTTGACTTTTAGAGTTCTTTGTATATTGTGGATACACATCCTTTATCAGATATGTTTTGCAAATATTTTCTCTCAGTCTATGATTTGCCTTTTCATTTTCATAAGTGTCTTTTGCAGAGCAGAAGTTTTCAATCTTAATAAAGTCCAACATATGAGTTTTTTTCTTTCCTGGATTGTGCTTTTGATGTTGTATCTAAAAATTCATCACCCAACCCAAGGTCACCTAGGTTTTCATCTGTGTTTTCACCTAAAAGTGCATTTTACATTTAGGTCTATGATCCATTTTGCATTAATTTTTGTGAAAGGTGTAAGGTCTGAGTTTATTTCTTTATATGTGAATGTCCAGTTATTCTAACATCATTTGTTGAAAAGAATATCATTTCATCATTGAATTGCCTTTACTCCTTTGTCAAAGATTAGTTGACTTTGTGTGAGTCTATTTCTGGGCTCTCTATTCTGTTTCATGTTCTATCGATGTATTTTGCCAGTACCACACTGTGTTAATTACTGTGGCTTTATAATTAAGTCTTAAATCCAGGTAGTGCTAGTCTTCTGACTTTGTTCTTCTTCAGTGTCAGGTTGGATATTCTGTATCTTTTATCTTTTTATATAAATTTTAGAACCACTTTGTTGATATTCACACGGTAATGTGCTAGGATTTTATTAGGGTTGCATTGAGTCTCTAGATTGATTTGAGAAGAATTGACATTTTAACAATATTGAGCCTTTCTATACAGGAACATAGAATATCTCTCCATTTATTTAGGTGTTTGATTTCTTTCATCAGAGTTACATATTTTGTTATATTTATACCTAAGTATTTCATTTTAATGGGGTGGTAGTGTAAATGGTGCTGTGTTTTAAGTTTTAAATTCCAATTGTTCATTGCTAGTATATGGGAAAATGGTTGACTTTTGTATGTTAACTTTGTATCCTGCAACCTTGCCATAATCATTTATTAGTTCCAGGAGTTTTTCTGTTGATTCTTTGGGATTTTTCTCCATAAACAATTATATCCTCTATGAACAAACACAGTTTTATTTCTTCCTTCCCAATCTGTATACTTTTTATTTCCTTTTCTTGTCTTATTGCATTAGGTAGGACTTCCAGTAGGTTGTTGAAAAACAGTGATGAGAGGGAACATCATTGCCTTGCTCCTATTGTTAGGGGAAAGTATCTAGAAACTCACATTGTGTATTATGTTAGCTGTAGGATTTTTTGTAGATGTCCTTTATTAAGTTGGAGAAGTTTCACACTATCCCTAGCTTGCTGAGAATTTTCATTATGAATGACTTGATACTTTCTGTTTTAGAAGGTTATCAATTATTGATTCAGTTTCTTTTTTACATATAGGCATATTCAGATTATCTATTTCTCCTTGTATGAGTTTTGATAGATTGTGTCTTTCAAGGGATTGGTCTATTTCATATAAGTTATCAAATTTGTGGGCAAAGAATTGCAAAATGTTCCTTTATCGTCCTTTTAATGTCCATGGGATCGATAGTGATGGCCTATCTTTCGTTTCTGATATTAGTAATTTGTGTTTTTTCTCTCTTTTTTTCTTGGTTTGTCTGGCTAGAGGTTTATGAATTTTATTGATTTTTTTTTTCAAATAACAAGCTTTTGGGTTTATTGGTTTCCTGTTTTCAATTTCATTGATTTCTTTTTTATTATTATTATTTCTTTTCTTTTGTTTACTTTGGATTTAATTTGCTCTTCTTTTTGTAGTTTCTTAATGTGGAAGCTTAGATTATTGATTTTAGATTTTTCTTCTTTTCTAATATATGCATTCAATGTTATAAATTTCCCTCTAAGCATTGCTTTCACTACATCCCACAAATTTTAATAAATTATATTTTCATTTTAATTTAGTTCCAAATACTTTAAAGTTTCTTTTGATACTTCTTCTTTAACCTATGTATTATTTAGAAGTGTGTTGTTTAATCTCCAAGTGTTTTGTGATTTTCCAGCTATCTTTCTGTTGTTGGTTTCTGGTTTAATTCCACTGTGGTCTAAGAGTATACTTCGTTTGATTTCAATTCTTTTAAATCTGTTAAGGTGTATTTTATGGCCCTTAATGTGGTCTGTCTTGGTGAATGTTGCATGTGAGCTTGAGAAGAATGTGTATTCTGCTGTTGTTGGGTGAAGTAGCCTATAAATGTCAATTAGATCCAGTTGATTGATGGTCATTTTCAGTTCAACTATACTCTCACAGTTATTCTGCCTGCTGGATTTGTCAGTTACCGAGAGGGGTGTTGAAGTCTCCAGATACAATAGTGGATATGTCTATTTTTCCTTGTAGTTCTATCAGTTTTCACCTGACATATTTTGACACTCTTTTGTTAAGCACATACACATTAAGGATTGTTATGTCTTTTTGGAGTATTGACCCCTTTATCCTTATCTAATACCTCTCTATCTCTGATAACATTCTTTGTTCTGAAGTCTACTTTGTCTGAAATTAATATAGTTACTCTAGCTTTCCTTTGAGTAGTGGTTGCATGGTTTGTCTTTCTCCATCCCCTTAGTCTTAGTCTATCTGTGTCTCTATGTTTAAGCTTGATTTCTTGTAGACAATATATAAGTGGGTCTTTTTTTTTTCAATCTACTCCAACAGTCTCTGTCTTTTATTTGGTGTATTTAGGCCATTCACATTTAAAGTGATTATTGATATAGTTGGATTAATATCTACTGTATTTGTAACTGACATAATCATCGACCTTGTTCTTTGTATCTTTTTTTATCTTCCACTCCTTTTCTGCCTTCACTGGCTTTAAGTGAGCATTTCATATGATTTCATTTTCTCTCATCTTTTAGTCTTCCCATTATACTTGCTTTTTAAATTCTTTTAGTGGTTTCCCTAGAGTTTTCAATATACAATTTATCTAAGTTCTCTTATATGCGGACACTATACCATGGACACGTATATCATAAATATATCACATATATAAAAATTAACTTTACTGCTTCATGGATAATGTGGTTACCTTCTAACACAGTATTCCCAATTTCTCCCTTTTTTTTCACTGAGGAAGATTACCCCTCAGCTAACATCCATTGCCAATCTTCCTTTTTTTGCTGTAGAAGATTAGCCCTGAGCTAACATCCATGCCCATCCTCCTCTATTTTGAATGTGGGATGCCGTCACAGTGTGGCTTAATGAGTGATGCACAGATCTGCACCAGGGATCTGAACCTGCGAACCCCATGCTGCTGGAGCACGAGAGCCCAACCACTATGCCACTGGGGGCTGGACCCCCCAATTTCTCCCTTTTATATCTTATTAATGTCATTCATTTCATTTATCCATAAACTATAATCATCCAACATATTATTGCTATTATTATTTAGAACAAACTATTATCTGTTAGATGAATTAAGAATAAGAAAAATAAAAGATTTTATTCTACCTTCTTTATTTCTTCACTAATGCTCTTGTTTTCTTTATGTGGATCAGTGTTTCATATCATTTTTCTTCCTTCTGAAGAACTCTCTTTAACATTTCTTGCAAGGCAGGTCTAATAAGTGAGAAATTCCCTCAGTTTTTATTTGTTTGAGAAAGTCTTTATTCACTTTTGAAGGATAATTTTGCTGGGTACAGAATTCTATATTGGTGGTTTTCTTCTTTCAACGCTTAAAGAGCATTATGCTTTTTAAAATGTGGAGTGTTTATATTTTAGTATTTGACAAGGGTAGAATCTTCTCATTGCTCTTGAAAGATCCCACACCTCAAAGTTTTTCTGGCTATCATTTATACACACACACACACACACATATCTAACTCCAAACTATCCTAACAAAAATTTTTTTATTTTTATTGGGATTACATTACATTTATAAATTAATAAAGGAAGAATTGTTATCTTTATAATGTTGAGTCTTCCTGTCCAATAATATGATGTTTCAACTTATTCAAGTATTATTTTGTATCTTTCAGCTCTGTTTTAAAGTTTTCTTCTTATTTGATGTCACTTTTTTCTAGTTAATCTACCTCCAATTATTTTATTTATGTTGTGCTCATGTAAATAAGCTGTTTTTTCACCATATCTTTTAACTGATTATTGTTTATTTATATGTTTATACATACAGACTATTGATTTTTCTATACAGATTTTGAATCCCATTTCTCTACTTAACTATTTTATATTTTGCCATCATTTTTAATAATCCTCTTAGGTTTTCCAAGTATACAAATGTCATCTTCAAAAAGTAGTAGGTTTACTTCCATTTTAATTTTCATATGCTTATTTTCTTTCTCTTTTCTTATTGTGTTCTCCAGTACTTCCAATACAATGTTAAAGAATAATGCAATGGTAGTGTGTGCCTGTCTTGATTGTCACTGTAGTGAAAATATTCATTGCTCAGTAGTTCTCAACTGTTCCTTAGGGGGGTATTTGGAAATGTGTAGAGTGTATTTTATTTCCATAAAAATTGGGGAAAGTTGCCTATGGAATTTAGTGTCTGAGTGACCCATGGGTAAAATGCCAATAGAACTCTTGTTGAGCAAAACGACTCTAGTATTTTCTGGTGACCATTGTCTTCTGATAAAATATAGTTTATTCCTATTTTATTGAATGTTTTTGTTAAGAATGATTGAATTTTTTGAATGCCTTTTCAGCATCTGTGGAACGATCATAAGATTTTTATGCTTAGATCTACGTTAATGTGATAGAACATATTAATAGATATCTTAATATTGAAAATTCCTTTTATTCTTGGAATAAACCCCACTTGGTCAGATATGTTATTTTTTAAAATGCTGTCAGATTGTATTTCTTAGTATTTATTTAAAAAGCTTTCATCAATATTCATAAGCGAGATTAGCCTATAGTTTTGTTATTTGTTTGTGTATGTGTATGCAAGTCTATATTTGGACATTCTCAGTCTTTGCCAGATTTTTGTTTCATTTTAGGTGGTATTTTAATTATTTTCTTTTTAATATTGGAAGAATTTCCCTGTGAAATCATCTGGACATGTAGATATAGGGGTGGGGAGGGGGAATTGTTATAGCCAAACTAATTTCTCTATGCCTTCTTTGGAAATCAGACTACATTTACATTTCTAGTCTGTTTTGATAAAGTATATTTTCCAAGAATATTATCCACTTTAGTCTTCAAATTTATTGACACAGATTTGAGCAAAATTATTTCTTACTTTGTGATTATTTACCTTTTATAATTTTATTTTTAAAAATATTGTTTTCCTCTTTTTCTTGATTAGGTTGGGTAGTTTATCTTTTATTTTAGTTTTAAAATAACTAGTTTTTGAAAGGTCAAAAGAATATTTATACTGTTCAGGTAAGAAAGAAAGGGATATAAAAAATACATGTATCTGTTCATTTGGGGAAAAGAAATACAGGAAGGGTAAACCAGAAACTAATGAGATTTGTTACTTATAGTGATGGGTGGTAAGGGGGTGAAAAAATGTAGGGATGAGCATGGGGTAGGAGGGATAAGTGGGGAGCAACGCATTTCCACGTGTATGTTTTTGTATAGCTCTAACACTTAGAACCATGGTAATGTTTCACACACTGAAATAAAAACGACTATCTATCAGAATGTGGGTGCAATCCAAAATAGAATATAAAAATCACGAATGAACCCAACTGTATTATGAATGAATAACATAACCACACTGAAGGGGATGGAGAAGAAAAGAACTAACATAAGTAACTTTGGAAACAGTGTTTTGACTGTACACTATAAGGCAAATATAACTACACAAATGTTGTACTCTGGCTACTAAATTTGGTTCTTGTAGGGGTAAGGTGAGCAATTCTGAAGCTATGTGTATACTAGAATTGAACAACTTAATACATGTAGTATAGACAATGAAAGCAGGTTTCTTACTTTCAGAGAAACAAGTTAAAATAAGGAAAGGGAGAAGGCTGGAATGGGCTCTATAGTGTTGGATTATAATTAGAGATATCAATATGAACTCATAGATTTTAATATACAAACATAGGTACAGAGGCAAATATAGGTGTGTGTATATAGACAAGTTAGTATACGTGCATATACTTCCTAGCTGTGTCCGGAGAGAGGGGCTGGACACTCCAATAGCGATGAGCACATTAGCACTCAGGTTGTGGTTTCTACACATCATTCTCCAACAGCAGAAACAGGGGCTTCTTTAATAAATAGTGGATTCCAGGGACACGGCAGAGAAAATATAAGATGAGCTTGGAAAATACTGTGGCTCCAGAAACAAGGAAATATTTTTTAAATGATGGGAACATGTTCGAAAGGACACTGGGGACAACTTGAAGAAACTCCCAATGTCCAAAATGGAGACAATTTGGACAAGAAAATTAATAATGATAGATTGCATTATAACCTGTAGAATAAAATAAATCATCCATGGTCCCAACTGACATACATAAATGACTGAATAAACAAATAAATGAAGGAGAGGCCCAGCTCTTCCTTATAGTAGCACTCTATTAAGAAATGTAGGAGGAATGATAGAAATAGAAAGCACTATTAGCCAGAGACTACAATAGTAATTGTTGTAGTCAAGAACCATCAATGGGTACTAAAATTAATCAGGGAATGTATGATTAGAAACAGGATATTTACTTAGTCTCAGAGTATTTCCCCACAAGGTATTTGTTAACTACAAAGGGAAAAAATAGTAGCTTTACAGTGCAGAAACATGGCATACGTTTCCTTAACCAAGTGATCAAAGTTAACACCATCAGTAAAGAGACATATAGTCACCAGGTATATTTCGATATAGGGTACTTCTGAGATATTCTTGCCAAAGATGCAAACCTCAACCCAATCATGAGAAAATACCAGTGAAACCCAAACTGAGGGATGTTCCAGAAAATAACTGACAACTACTCTTCAGAAATGTCAAGGGTTGTGAAGTTAAGGAAAGGCTAGGAACTGTCACATATTGGAGTAGACTAAACAACTAAATGCAGTGTGGAATCCTGGAATGAATCCTGGGCCAGAAAACAGATATTTGTGGGAAAACTGACAACATTTGAGTAAAGTCTGTAGACTGGTTAATGGTATTGTGTTCAATTAACTCCTGATTTCAATAGTTGCACTGTGGTTGTGCAGTAAGTTAACATTGGGGAAGCTGAATAAAGGGTATACGGAATCTCTATGTACTAATGTTGCAATTTTTCTGCATACCAAAAAGTATTTCAAAATTCATAGTTAAAAAATAACCTGCTTTTGAATTTTTTCATTAGTTTTCCTATTCTTTTGTTATGTAACTCTTTATTGTCTGATTTTATTCCTCTTAATTCCTTATGCTGCTTTCCTTTGGTTTATTGTTCCATTTATAACTTTTAAAACCATATAAAATTCTTTTGTTTTCATTTTTTATCTTATTGTTAGAAATATTTAAGGTTAAGGAGTTTCCCATCAGTAGTGTTTTTACGTGTTTTGATAAGCAGTGTTTTCTGAAATTCCACAGTGTTGGTATGTATTTCCTACTGGACTCAAGATCTAAGAGAGTTTCAAAATCTCCAGGAGAAAGAGGCCTTAGGATTTCTGATCTGGTATTAATTTTAAGTTTTATTGCATTGTGATCAGAGATCCTTATCTGTATAGTTGCTATTTGGGGGAATTTTTTGAGGGCTTTGGGGGGCTAATAAATGGTCAATTTTTATCACTGTTCATAGGCATTTGTGAATAACATGGTTTGTCTATTTCTAGGGCAGGGTTTGATGTATATCAATCATATATATCTTATTAGTTCTGTTATTTAGGTTTCTACATGATTATTAATTTTTCTCACTAGTTTATTAACAAAATTCTCAAATGTTGAGAAAAACTAAAGGATTTTTACAATAAATATTTCACATTCTCACTGTCTGGACTTTACAACTGATATTTTATTGTTCTTGCTTTATCACATACCTATCCATCTATCATCACTCTACCCATTCTTCAATTCATCTTATTTTTTGATGCATTTAAAAATAAGTAGTAGACATCAGTACAACCTGTCCCTCAAATACTTTAGCATGCATATTATTTACTAGAGTTCAAAATTTGTTTACAGATGTATCTTTTGAGGAAAAGTTTGCATACAATGATATCTTATAGGTGTTAGTCACTATCTTTTGCTGCTGAATATTGAAGTGGAAAAATCTGGGAGCATTTTCCTCCACCTTATAAGTGACTTAATCTTTTTTACTGACTCCAGAGGATTCTTTCTTTGTCTTTAAAATTCTGGAATTTCCCATATATTATCATTGTTTATCTTCCCATATCAGTTTTTCCTGACACATGGCACCATCTTTCAACTTTTTAAACGAGTCATCTTTTTAAAAATAAAGTTTTCTTGAATTGTATTTTCTATTATGTATTCTGGTCCATCGTTTTGTTTTATTTAGCATGAACTCCAAATTCATGATTGCTGCATCTTTTTATCTTTCCTTCTATACTTATCTTTAGTCGTTAATTTTTTAAACTCTTTACTCCATATTTTTTGCTTTTCTTATTACTGTCTATTATTTCTCTCACTGCCTATCCTACAATATCTATTCTCCCATTTGTTCATTTAATATTGAATGCTTTTGATTAAATTTTTTTTTTTGTATTTCTTACTGAGGTCTGCCAGCTCCTTTTTTCATCTCCTGTAGTCTTCCCATCCATTCCTGAGATTCTGCCTCTCTACTTTGTAGCATTGTAGGCATGATTGCTTCACTATTATTTTAAAATTCATGATGTAGTGTCTGGTCACTTTTTTTTATCTGCTTCATGGCAACACTTTTCTAGTGAGTGTTCTTTATCTATTGGTGAATTTTGTTACTCTTCCCCACATTTTTTCCCCAAAGTGTTTTTGCATCAATGCCGTGCTTATTCCTTTTTATTATTTATCATTAAATCATTTGGATTTTTTTGGCTAGATATTTGCAGGAGGTTCAGAGTGGGGTGCTGGACAGTCCTCAAAGTCTGGCACCATGTCTTATACCTGTCTGGATCCCCGAGGATCCACAACCAGGAGCAAACCCTGAAACAGTATTGTTAAAGATGATTAGGTATGGAGGAGAAAAGAAAAAGATGTTTACCCTGAATACATTTACACCTGGTAGATTTAATAACGGTGCCACTTTTGTTGTTAATAATAAGTATGTCTTGAGTTAACATAAGGAATGAGGGGAAAGTTTTACTACTTTAAGCTGCCCAAGGTCTTTTTGTGCATGTCTAACACTGTCATTTGCTCCTGGTAGGTGTGCAATAAGTGTTTACATAATTGAATTCTTGGATAGAACAGATTATAATAGAAGGAAAAAAAAGTAAAACCAAAGCTCTTTCCTTCAACCATGTAGATTCTTCTCATCAGCATAGTGAGGAGCTTTTCTATGTTAAGATCCCATGCCAGGCACTTTGTATAATTTAACGGAAAAGGCAGAGATCTTGTCTTCCAGCTAGTGACAAAGGACATGAAATAACAGTGGATCGTTTCTGAGCTTCAGATCTTAGCTTATTTTTTCTATGCTTTGGAATCCCCCTTTATGACCTAGAATCTTCTTATTAGAATGGGCAAAGAATTTACTCTTAGTTCCATAAACTCTTATTATTGTTTATTATACATTTTATAATTAACTGTGTGTTTATGCTAAAGGGCACATTTTGCAAATAAATTTAGTTTCTGATTAAAACATTCAATGGAGGTGAGTAAATTCATGGGAATCTTTTTGCTCCGCCCCTCACTCCACTGTTGTTTAGCCCCATAATCATCATGACGTGTTTCATTGTCTGATTTGGGATCTCCCTATATGAATTTTTCAATACTGGAATAAATTCTCTTTTTGATTCTCTTCTTTAAAAGAAAGGTCTTATCTTTGCAGTATATTTTCATTTGCATTATTCAAGGATAGAGAACACAATAACCAGACATCAGCTGTTTTCAGCTTTTCCGAAGTTCAAAATCTTATCTGGGGTGTGGAGAAATAGAGCAGTCTCTTGGTCTGAAGCTGAGAAGATTACTGAAGTTATCACATGGTGGCCTGTGAGCATCCCCAGTTAGAGCATTTATTGATACAAAGAATAAAAAACCATACTGGGAAGGTTAGGGTGATCAAAAATTTCTCTGGTTCATGGATTAGAAGATGTCAAGCATCTCTTTCTTAAGGGAGCTGCTGTCTGTGCACTGAGGGAGTATGCCTTTTTATTTATACGATGGATTTGGGGTTCTGGGATGTGTGTGTATTTAATTTTATGATAAGTCGTCTGATAAGAAAAAACCTTCTTATTATGTTAAAGGCAACACCCGTTTTGCTGGGGAAGGGCAGGACGGTACAGATGGACCATGTGGCTAATTCGGCTAAGTGGCCAAATCAATGTTCAGTGGCATATTTGAAAGCAACCCATTTGAAAGTAGAAGCTGACTTGTCCATTTAAAAAGGGGGATGGTGGTGAGAAAAGACATCTTTGGAAATTAAATCTGCTTAATATGGCTTAAAAGCATTAAAGATAATAAAATAACAATGCTGTTTCCACAGACTGACTCTCTTGCTAAACCAACACCAAAGCATCATTCAATTTTCCAGATGCAGGGACTAGTTTTTAAAAGATGGATTCATGTTACCCTGGAAAGCTCCCAAACAAATAATGTCTGTTTATTGGAAGCAAATGAAGAAAAAAGAGGATCTGTGGGGGAGTAGGAGCTTCATAATTGTATTAAAGCATAAACTCAGCAGTTCAGATAGGGATCCATGAAAGGAACAGTTGTCCTGGCTTTGGGTGGAGAGAAGCTGCAATCAGAACCACTTGATAGGGTAGCCTGATTAGTGAGTGAGAAGATGATGGGGAAAAATGCAGAGCCCCAACTCAAGAATTCAGCTAGGATTGGATTTAAACGAGTTTTTCTGTACTCTGGGGACCCAGAAGAACTTGGAGGTTGGTTGTCTGGCAGGGGAGGTGGGACGGGGACTTGGTGAGATGGGAGAATGTAGTTTCTAACAATTCAGACTCTGGAGTCTGGCAGCCTTGGATATGAATTGTAACTCTGCTCTTTAATAGTGGTGTGACTTTAGACAAGCAACCCAACTCTCCGATTTCGTTTCCTTACCTCTAAACGGGGATAAAACCAGTATCTATTTCATAAGATTTTTGTGGCTATTAAAAACGCTAATATGTACAGAGCATTTAGCAAATTACTGAGCTTATAGTTAGGATACATCAATGTAAGCTGCTATGACATTATATTGGTAAAATAATAATAATAATAAGCAGCCCAGGATTTGTTTCAGAATCTTTCTTGTTTAAAATGCTAATTCCATTAAATAATTTTCTCCTGCATATGCACCAATTGTTCCATCAGTCTAGTCTTTGGAATACTTTTCCCAAATCTCAGTCTCCCAGATAGAACCTTTACCAAGGAACTTGTATTGAAAGCATGCACTTATTCATCTGTCAGTTCATTCATTCAACAAGTATTCATTGAGAAGCTACTGTGTGCTAGACCCTATTAGGAGCCAGGGATACACATAATGGTGAAAAAGGCGAATTCTTCCATTCTAGGCATTTACGACCTGATAGGGGGTATACATAGGGGAAGCAGACTAATTGGACTAGGTTCTGGGTATTTGAGAGGTGAGTGGGGTTTGGGCAATGGCTTTCTGGAAGGAGTATCTAAGTTGAAACCTGGAGGATAAGTAGGAATTACTCAGTTGAGGGGGAATCAGGAATGGATAAGAGCAGGGAGAACTCTTCCAGGAAGGAAGAAAAGTATGTGCAAAAGCAGTAAGGTGGGAAAGAGAATGGGGCACTGTCCAGTGCGGCTGAATAAGGGATGTGAAGAGGGGAGGGTCCAGAGATAAGATGCAGGTTGGAGTTAGATATGGGGGCTTTGTTAAACATTTACAAAGAGTATTCATTTTACTCTGAGGGCAATGAAAATGGAAAAGAGAAAATCCTAACATTTCAGTGAAGAACCATAGTCTATAATTTTTTAATGCCACTTTTATTTTAGTTATTCCATTTCATCCTTACAAGTCTAAGACACAGAGGAGGGCAGGCATGTCTCCCCTTCTGCAGCCAAGGAAACAGTGTCAGAGTCATGTCCTCCCAGGTCACTGCCGAGTTTCACTTTATAAGGCAGCCTGATGATAAAAAGCATCTTTTTCCTTACCTCCCAATACATACTCTTTCTCCAAATTTAATTGATGGAATGTTGATGCTGAGATATTGTTCAAGGAGAACAATTTTTAGAATAAGGCAAGCCCTTTAGGAAGGAAGGTGACCTGATATGGGCCCCTACAGCTCCCAAATCACTTGACTCCATGGAGCTCAACATGCCTTGGCCTGCCTTCTCCATTTGGAAGCTCGGGCTGGGGCTGTTCTTGAAACCCATTGAGGAAACCGTGTGAGGTTATCTTCATTTTTCCTTCAAATCTTCCTCCCTTGGCACAAGGAAACTGTTAAAATGAGTGGGAGTTTGAAGAAGATCCAAGTGCAGCAGTGCATTGATTGCAAATATCAGAGAGGGTCCAAAAGCACAGAAAGCAAGCCATATTTAATCAGAGATTTAGGGGTCTCAACAGGCCCAGGTGACCATACGTACATACATACATACACAAAGGAGCAAGAACAAACAAACATTAAAAATAGGGCTCTGCTCAGCTTGGAATTTTTCCAGCCAACAGAATACTATTCATTTCCCTCCCCATCTTAACGATTTCTTTCTCCTTTTGTTTCTTATCCTTATGAAAAGCCAATGGATTCATGAACAAGGGTAAAATCCCGACAACCAGACAGAGAGCGAATGAATAGGAAATAATTATTACAGGAGGCAACTTCTTTTTTTTCTTTGAATGACAAGCTTTTGGTATGGAGGATGTTACACTCCTTATCTGGAAGCAGAGAAGAAGGACTTTCCTTTTAGTTATAACAGATATCTAGGGTAACCATATACGCTGTTTACTTTTGAAAAATTATTGTTATTTTGAAATAATTTTAGATTGCAGAGGAGCTGTAAAAATAGTACCTATAGCCTTCATGCAGTATACACTTATACTAGCAGCTATGTAACCAAGAAATTAATTTCGGTGCAATACTATTAACCAAAGTATAGAACTTATTCCAATTTGACTAGTTTTTCCACTAATGTCCTTTTTCCGTTCCAGGATCCCACAATGCATTTAGTTTTATGTTTCCTTAGTCACTTCCAATCTGTGTCAGTTCTCTGTCTTGACTTTCATGACCTTGACACATTTGAAGAGTACTTGCCATTTTGTAGAATGTTCTGCAATTTGAGTTTGTCTGATGTTTTCTCTTGATTATATTGAGGTTATACATTGTTGGGAAGAATACAGTAGAGGTGATGTGCCCTTCTCTGGGCACATATTAGGGGGTACATGGTGTCAGTATGTGTTACTGGTGATGTTAACCTTGACCACTAGGCTGACATCTATCACCTGGCTGCCTGCCTGGACTTTCTACTGTAAACTTACCATTTTCCCTTTTGAAATTACTAAATATTTTTCAGAAGATACTTTGGGATTATGCAGGTATTCTGTTTCTGCCTAAACTTTCACTCACCAATTTAAGCACCCGTTGGTGGACCTTGTCTGCAGCAATTATTTCTGTGATGTTCTCACGGTGATTTTCTATTTTTCTCATTCCTTTTACATGCATTAGTTGGAATTCTTCTGTAAGGAAGAGTTGTCACTTCTCCATTTACATATTTATTCAGTATGGACTTGTGGACATTTTTGTTCTTTGGATTATAATTCAATATTATGGTTATTCATTTTGTTACTCAATTGTTCAAATTTTGGCCATCAGCAGCATTTCTAGATTGACTCCTCTGTCATTTCCATATGCTGTCATTTTTTTCTCTTTTTTTGAGCGCTTCCTTACTTTCTGGCACCACAAGATACTCCAGGCTCATGGTCCATATTTCTCAGCCCCAGCCCAGACATCAACCAGTTCTCCAAGAAGCCTGGTTCCTTTTATTGGAGAATGTAATTAAGAAACCAAGGTCCGGGTGTTAGGTGTGATTATTGCTACTGAAGTCTCACTGTTTCTACGTCCTCTCAGTGGATAGAACTAGGAAATATATGTATGTATACTAACTCATGCATACATGCACATCTATATTTGTCTGTCTATCTCTCTCTCTATCATCTATCTATATCTAATCTCCCTCCCTATCCATCATCTATCTATTCTAATTGATACCTCTGACTTCAGTGCATCATCATAGGGTTCATTCTAGTCTTCCCTCTTTCCTTATTTTTAACTACTTTCTTTGACAGTAAAAAAACTTGACTCTCATTATGTGCACAACATATACAATTATTTGTTCAACCTTATACATAAATATAGTAGTTTCAGAATTCCTAACACATATTCCTGTGCTAAACAAATTTATGAGCCAGAGTATAGTATTTGTGTATGGTTCTTTCTGTCTTTAGCCTAATAGTATCCTCTCAAAATGTTGTTTTCCAAACAACGTTTAGGCCAGCTACATTCTTCTCCAACCCCTTCAGTGTGGTTATGTGATGCATTTGTAATTCAGTTAAATTTATTTGCCATAAGCTGTATTCCATTTTTCCTGCCATGTCTTGGTTTATCTTTTTCATTTTTACATAAAGAATAGTAGTTTTGTGTTTAACTTTATAAGAAAACTCCTAACTTGCCAAAGTGACTCTCCCATTTTACATTCCCACCAGCAATGTATAAGAGTTCTAGTTGCTCCACATAATTGCCTGAACTTGGTATTGTGTTTGTCGTTGTTGCTGTCTGTTGGTTTGTTTTAGCCATTCTAATAGGTATATAGTGATATCTCATTGTGGTTTTAATTTGCACTTCCCTAATGATTAGTGATGTTGGGCTTATTTACCATCTATATATCTCCTTTGTTGAAGTGTCTGCTCAGATCTATTGCACATATTTTAAAATAGGTGGATTGCTTTTTGTTGTTGAGTTTTGAGAGTTCTTTACATATTCTGGGTACAAGTCCTCTGTCAGAAATGTGATTTGCAGTCAAGTGTAGTCTATGGCTTGTCTTTTTATTCTCTAGATGATTTCTTTCACATAGCAAAAGTTTTTAATTTTAATAACATCTAACTTATTTTTTCTTTTATGTATTGTGCTTTTGTTGCTGTATCTAAAGACTTTTGCCTAACCCAAGGTCACATATATTTTCTTCTATGTTTTGTATAGAAGTTTTATAGTTTTACATGTTTAGATTTAGGTGCATGACCCATTTTGAGTAATTTTTGCATAAGGTGTGAAGTATAGATCAAAGTTCACTTTTTACATATGGACATCCAATTATTTAAGTACCATTTGTTGAAAAAAACTATCCTTCCTCCATTTAATTGCCTTTGCACCTTTGTCAAAAGTCACCTGACTCTACACCTATGAGTTTACTTCTGGGCTCTCTATTCTGTTCACTGATCTATGTGTCTATCAAGTCACCAATACTATGTGGTCTTGATTTACAGTAGCTTTATGTCTCAAAATTGGATAATGTGAGTCCTCCAACTTTATTCTTTTTTGAAAATATTTTGTCTGTTCTAGTTCATTTACTTCTTACGCACATTTTAGAAATTTAGAATAAGCTATCATCATTTTTCAGATATTTCCAAAAAGAATCTGCTTGGATTTCGGTAGGGATTGCAATGAATCTGTAGATTAAATTGGAAAGAATTGATATCAAAACAATATTATCTTTTTCCAGTCAGTCAATATTTTATATTATTTCTTCCTTATGTGTTTGATAAAAATTGCCAGTGCAATGATCTGGGACAGGAGTTTTCTTTTTGGAAGATTTTAAACAATGAATTCAATTCTTTAATAGATATAGGACTTTTCAGATTATCTATTTCTTCCTGGGTGAGTTTTGATAATTTATGTCTTTCAAGGGATTGATGCATTTGAAATTTATGGATATGAGTTGTTTGTAGTGTTCTCTTGTTATTTTTTAAATGTCTGTAGGTTATACTGTGATAACCTTTCTTTTGTTCCTGATATTGATAATTTGTGTTTTCTTTTGGTTAGTATGGCTAGAGATTTATGAATTTTTATTAATTTTTTTCAAAGAACTAGCTTTTAGTTACATTGATTTCCTCTATTGTCTTTCTGTTTTCAATTTCATTGATTTTTGCTCTTTATTTATTTCCTTCTTTTGGTTTACTTTGAGTTTAGTCTGCTTCTCTTTTTCTAGTTTCTTAAGATGGAGACTTCGATTAGTGATTTGAGATTTTTTTTTCTTATATAAGCATTAAATGCTATTAATTGATCTTTAACCACTGCTTTAGCTGCATCCCACAAATTTTGATATGTCATTTTATATTTGGATACAGCTCAAAATATTTTAAAAGTTTCTTTGAGACTTCCACTTTGATCCATGGATTATTTAGAAGTGCATTGTTTAATTTCTAAAAATTTGCGTATTTTTCCAGATATCTTTTTGTTAATGATTTTTAGTTTAATTCTGTTATAATCTGAGAACATAAATAGTATGATTTCTATTTTTAAATTTGTTGAGGTTTCTTTTATGGTTCCTAATATGATCTATGTTAGTGAATGTTCTGGGTGCACCTGAAAAGAAAGTGCATTCTCCTCCTTTTGGGTGGAGTATTCTATATAAATGTCAATTAAGTCTAGTTGGTCAATAGCATTGTTCAGGTCCTATATATCCTTACTGATTTTTGTCTACTTATTCTGTCAATTACTAAGAGAAGAGTGTTGAGGTTTCTGACTATAATTTTGGATTTGTCTATTTCTTCTTTCAGTTCTATCGGTTTTTGCCTCATGTACTTTGAAACTCTTCAATTCAATTTGAAGTCAGGATTATTATGTCTTCTTAGAAAATGGATGTTTTTATTATTATATATTGTCCCCTTTTTATCCTTGATAATCTTTCTTGTTCTAAATTCTACTTTGTCTGATATTAATGTAGCTACTCCAGCTTCTTTTCTGTAGTGGTTGTATGGTGTATCTTTCTCCATTCTTTGCTTTTAACCCATCTATGCCTTTATATTTAAAGAGGATTTTTCACAGAAAGAAATGAGATGGGTCTTGCTTTTTTATCTAGGATGGCAGAATGTGTCTTTTAATTGTTCTCCTTAGACTATGCACATTTAATGTTATGTATATGACTAGGTTAAAATCTATTATCTTCCTAGTTGTTTTCTTTTCTTTCCTTCAGGTCTTTGTTTCCACTCTCCTTTTTAACACCTTGTCTCTTGTTAATTAAGCATCTTTTAATGATTTTATTTTATCTTCTCTATTACTCATTTGTAATACTTTCTCTTAAAATAATTGCACTGGATGCCCTAGAGTTTAAAATATGCATCTTTACTTAGAATCAAGCTTCAAATAATATATCACTTCATGTGTAGTATGAGGACCTTATAACAATATATTCCCAATATTTCTCCCTCTCATCATTTGTGCTTTTAGTTTTGCATATGCTATAAATGCACAGTGCATTGCCACTATTTTTGCTTTAATCAGTTATCATTTAAAGCAATTAAAATTAAGAAAAAATGAATTCAATTTTACCTTCATTTTTTCCATTTCCAGCATTCATTGTTTCTTTGTGTAGGTCCAAGTTTCAATCTGGTATACTTTTTCTGCCTAGAGAATGTATTTTTTTCTTTCAGCTTTATTAAGGTATAATTGACCATCAAAAATTGTATATATTTGAAATTTCACAAGGTGAGACATCAGCCAGATGGCAGACTAGGAGGTTCAAACACTTGTCTGTCCCACAAAAACAACTAAAACAACAGATAACTACAAACCGACAAAAATAGCTTTGGGAGAGCTCTGGACTACAGTGAAGAAGCAGCAGAAACTCTGGGTAGTATGAAAACTGAGGATGGCAGCATAGAGAAGTGTAGAAAGCATTTTACCTGCATCACCTCAACCCGCAGTCTGGAGCTGCTTGGTGCCAAGAGGGATCCCTTCAGAGGGATTTCATCCCTTGGAAGAGGAGAACACAAGGACCTCAGAAATCCTTGTGACCTTTGTGGACATCTGCAGCCTTTGCTACTGAGGACCCTTGCAGTTTTCACTGATGCTGAGCTCAACCAATGGAGCTACCCAGTAGCTGCCACTACAATTCCTCCCTGGGGCTGGAGCTATTGAGATGCTGAGACCTGCCCCCAGGGACCCAAGATGCTGCTGTGCCCTGCTCTCCCTGATTGGAATACCACAGCGCCTTGCCATCTATGAGATTGGAGCTGCCGCTCCGCTGCACCCTGCCTCCTGGGTCCTAAGTCATGTTTTTGATACTCCATCATGGGAGCTATGCAGCTGGTGCTCTCTACCCTGGCCCATGGGTCTTGAGTTACAGATATGACCTGCCATCACCAGGGCTGTGCTGCTGCTGCTCTGCACCCCTCACAATGGGGCGTGAGTTGGGACTTTGACCCTCCATCCTCAGGGGTTATGCTGCTGTGACACACCCCCTGGGCCCAGTCTAGTGGTACACCCTGTCATCCCTAGGCCCATACCATTGCTGCATCCTGTTCCCCATCTCAAGTCACCACAGTGAGCCCCAGAGACCCAGACCTCAGTTCCATGGGTGATCTGCACATGCCTACACCTCAGACAATGCTACTGCTGCTGCAGGAATGTTACCTGTGCCCCAGGCCCCAGGTGCAATAGTAATTCCGTGTGCCCTTGAGTCCAGGACCCTGGCTCACTGCCAGGCACTTCAGTTTTTGAAGTTTATCTAGATTTCCCTACCCCTTCCCCCTACACATGTATACACATACCTCATGCTTGGTTAAGATAATTTCCTCAGGTAGGTCCTTAGTCCAACCCCCTCTATCAGTGCTAGGAAAATGATCTCTCTATCTCTCTCTCTTTCTGGATTTCTCTGCTTGAGTCTCACACAGGTGGCCTGACTTCTAGAAGTGAAGTAATTCCGTTGTTTTAATCCTTGCAACACCCTCAGAGGGAAACAAAGATGCCAGCCTACCACTCCAGTGCCATAAGTTGCAGAGATTCAGCCTTAGCAACATGACCAATTAATTGTGCCTTCAAACAACTCAGTTTGGATCTGAGACTGGAACAGCTCTGCTCTCTGCCATTGTTCCCCTGTCCTTTAGAATCATAGAATCGGTGTCTCAGGCTTGGAGGAAATCTTAAAGACCAAGTGTACAATAGTTCTCAACTTTCATTCTGTCACAACAAAAGGAAGAATAATATAGACAAGGATAAGAATCTCCCACTGAGGTGGGTCAGTCAAGTTTACTCATCACAAAGATAATTTGGCTCGTGGGTATGTACAATTCTTTTCTTTCAGTTCTTTTAGCGATTTCGTATCTGTTCAATAGTTTCTATTACTTGTAATCAAGAAACTGATACAGAGCCACTTTAATTTCTATATTTAAAAAGTCAATCACAAATATTGTTCTATATTGGTAGCAACAAATTGCCTGTGACATACAACATGAGTGATTGTGGCCACAGCCATGTATCAGAAAGCAAAGTTGAAAACTTCTGAACTAGTATAACTCTTCACTTGAGTTTTAAGACCCCTTTACTTTTCTGCCAAGTAGTTATTCATCCTCTGCTTGCATACCTCTAGTGACAGGGGATCTCATTTCTTCCTGAGGGAACTCCAGTTATTAATAAGCTCAGTCCAGATGGAGCTGAAATCTATCTCTCTGAAATTTTTCCCCATTGGTTTTATTGTATATTCTTAGGCCATATAGAAAGTATCTGTGAAGAGGCCACCACACATGACCGACTTTCGGCTCATTCCCTGTGGTCTCGGTCCAACCTCTGAATGGTACCACCGGACTTGGTCTAGTCATTTTTTTTTAACAGGGAATTTTGCTGGGTGATTTTAGCTGATTAGCACTCTAGAAGCAGAGATGAAAGGGAGTATCTTGGAGCACATCCAACCAAGAGAGGCATTTGGAACTGGTCCACTGGGAGAACTTAGAGGTGAGGAAAGCACAGAGAAGATGCCCTTTGCCCTCTCTAAACATCACTGAATTCCAGTCTTACCCAAAGGAGCAGTAGAGTTTAAGAAAGGAAATTCATCTCTATGGAAATACATCCTGATCCACAGCATGAGGGCAAACAAAATTATTTTCTGGACACAGCAAAAGTTTATAGGTGGAATAATAGAGTGTTCAAGAGGCCAGATTTTATAAAGAGACTGCCTGGGATTGAATCAAAGCTCTGTCACTTACTTGTCATGCAATTTTGGACAAATTCTTTGATTTTCCTAAACATTAGCTTCTTCATCTGTACATTGAGAATAATAGCAGTATGTAATAGGGTTATAATGAGAATTAAACTTGATAAGTTATGTAAAGGATCATTAAAGACCATTATTATTTACATTTAAAATTTTACATTTAAGTTATAAAGATAATATTGATAAAAAATTCATGGATAAGATAACCCACATGTTTTTCAAAATTCAAAATTCAAAATTTATCCAAATTGATAATCAAACTCATTTAAATGGCCTCCCCCTTCTCTTTTTGTTCCCCTGTTGACTGGTGTTTAGAAGCAAAAGATAGCTTTGCCAATCTCATCTGGGCAGCTCTTTTCAAAGAATGATGATAACTATGGAAATACCGCACTTAACCTAAGTGCTTAATGATAAGTACCTTCATGAGACAGCTGGTTGTACCTTTCTCTACAGGGGGATGCAGATACATGGAAATTTTCTTCTCTGATGCTATGTACACGATTTCCAAAATATTTTGAGTCACCTATTTGGGTTAGGAATTCTGTGCAGACATAGCCAACATTGTTGCTGGAGGGAAAATATGAAGAGGCCAAAATGAGAAAAATCACAGCCTGGAGATAAAAGAAGAATAAATGGGGAAAACAATTGTGCTATTTATGAAGAGCATTGAGACTAACATTTGAGCTACCTACAATGTTTATTATGATCCTGGGGCCAATAAAATATATGTTCCATGATAGTGTCTTTCAAATTTTAACTGAGAGGCCCAAATGGTGTCTTACTGCTTGCTTTAGCTGAAGTTGAGCATTTTGTCATATATTTATAAGCCAAAGTATTCCTTTTATTGTGAATTTTTTGTTCATGTCTTCTGCCCATTTTCTGTTGGGTTGTGTGTTAGTATTGTTTATATTAGTTTGTTTTATTGTTATTCATGTTGTGTTGTTTATTAATCTAATTCTTATTGGTTTGTAAAAACTCTTTACATATCAAGGAAATGATCCCTTTTACATGAAGAAATTTTTATATTTTGTGTAGTCAAAATAATGGCATAACAGAGTCTAAAACATGAATCAGGGAAGCATCACTAGGTCTTTAAGTTCTAGAAAATGATCATATGTGTGCATGTTTATTTTATATACTTTATTTGCAATCTGAGCATAAAATATCCCAAAATTAGTACTTATTCCTGACTAAAAGAGAGCAAAATAAAAAAACAAAAGTTCAATTTTATTACTGCTTCTTTTTTTTTTAAAAAATCTTCTCTTTCTTGTGAACCCTTATTAACAAAGATGCTTGATACATGTGAACCACTTTTATTCTGAGGCTCTCTAAGGGTTTTATTTGACATTTCAGTCTTAAATACATGTCAAGATTGGGTAAGAATTTAGTTAAGAATGCCACAGTTTTTATTTTCTCTGTTTTTCTCTCTAGATATAGCATTGAGCAACAATCATATTTTGTTTAAGGAAGCTCACTGCATACAGTTGTTCACAAGTCACTGTCTTATGCCCTTACACTATTTGGATATATCTGAGTGTAATTTCTTGTTTCTCTTATTTTTACCAATAATGCCAGTATCTAGCACTATTTTAAACTTTGGGTGTTCAATAATGCTTAGTAACTAGTTAAATTAACAACAAGTCAGTTAGTGCATTTTTAATATTCACCATAGTAGCAATAGTAATGGAAGCAGTAGTTAGAGTTGTTTTTAGCATTTCTTTTGTGCGGTATAAGAAAAGAGGATGATATGATCAATTTCCTAATCTGTAAAAATGGGGACACTACTAGTGTTTTCCCTATGACTTTTTTTTTTTTTTTAGGTTTGAATGATTTAATACATGTAAAGCACTTGGACCCATGCCTAATATATAACACCCTCTCAAAAATTGCTTTTATTATTATCAACAAATATTAAATCCTAATTCAAGAAACATCATTTCCATTTCAATTTCTCTCAGCCACTGAGTCACACTAATAGCTCTTCTTTTTCTAGAGGCAATTCTCTCCCAGAGGTAAGTGCTAGGTCTTGAGAGAAGCCCATAGAAGTTGGGTGGTGGTTTCACGGTCAAATTTGTCTGTGAAAAGGGCATCCTTTCTCCATTTCCAATAAAACAAACAGTGCTCACCAGTGATCAAATCACTCCCCAAATCTGCTAAATTAAGTGCTTTTCTAGGAAAATTACCCGAGTGGAGGGAGGAAAACAAGAGCAAGCCATCCAGTATTGCGTACAGACTGAGGACTTTACTACAAGGAGTTTGGTCCTGTGCTTGACTAAGAGAGAAATGTGGTTCTTTATAATGAGTTGAGCACACAGGCATTTGGAGATGTTCATTGTCAACAGTGCTGCAGGAAGAGTTTCCCCTCCATGGTCTTGATTCATTATTGGATTATATGATTTTCATTTTTTCCATCCTCAGACTTACCACTTTAAATGCTCCATCCTTTGCAATCAAATGCAATTCTTAAGCTTCATTTAGAAGCAACAATAGTGGTGTTCTATGGAATGGAAAAAGAAAAGGAGGGAAAAAAATAGAGAAGAAATCTAATTTACCAGAACACATCTCAAGAAATTAGAAGAAGATAAACCTGTCCCTGGAAACTCACATGCTCTGGCACAGAGCCCAGTGTGGGCTCACAGGAGTTTGGGTTTTACAGGCAGATTTCTGGGAAACAAGGCTTTGTTGGAATGAGAAGCCATAGACCCATGGACCTGTTGCAAAAATGTTTTGGGACTCTGTCTACATAACAGCCACTGAAACACTTCCAAGGGGAAGACATGCTAAAAACCATGTGAACAAATATAACCAACCTCCTTGGATTGAGAACAAGCTTTGGAAGTGTGAAGGTGGTATGGGACTAAGTCCCCAGACACAGAAAACAATCAGTTTCCTCTATAATGTCTGGTTTGCTACATCTACCCTTGGTTCCTGTCCCTGGCCATGCAGAAGGGAGAGCATTTGGTCTGGAGTCTGAAGAACCAGGAGCTCATAACCACACCACGACCTCAGTATCTTCTCTATGAATCCACAGGCCTGAGGGTCCTCTTAGAATGCGTAGGCCCATCGTCTGTGATCCCACCTTGCACGTGCAGGGGTTGAGATCATGGGGTTAAATGTAAGCAGATCGTTTCTAAGCAAGTTAGGCTGTTTTGATGATGCATTTTCATGTGAAGTCCTGGACTTTTTGACCACAAAATCATTAACCTTATCACTCTCCCAGCTGCCTCCATCTCCCACCACCCACCCGTTTCCCAGGCATTTTCAGATTGTTTTAAAACCAGCCTGAGACACGCCGACATGGAAGTATAAAGTATAAGATTTTTAGACTAAATCTTGCATTTTAGGATTTTAGAGTTGTTTAGGCCCTCAGAGATTTTCTGGTCCAATTTCCTTATTTTAGAAAAGAGCAGCAAAATGATTTCTACCCGAAGATCAGATACTGTCACTGCCCTGCCCGTAGCCCACAGGTCCTACCATTTCAGCGCAGTTGGCCTGACTACCAACCCAGCATCTGCATTTCTTTGCCCGAAGGCTTTCCCTGGCCTTTGAAGCCCACTTTATCCACATGTATGGCCGGCCAGAAACGCCTGGGAAATTACTGCCCTATACTACAGCAACCTTTTGTCAGGGACAGACAGGAATTCATTTATATGTACCCCAGTTTCCTCACCATCAGCCCCACCTTTGCCTGTCAGATAATTCTGAGGTATATGTTCTACACTGGCTCCCAGGGATCCCAGCAGATTAAGTTCTACTTGCTCAAAATGGTAACTTGGATAGTTACCACTTATAATATATAATATACATTATTATATAGTGATATAGGTGGTAACTATAATATATTATTATAGGTGATAATTATATATAAATATTTTATATTATATATAATATGTTATATATTATAGGTGGTAACTAAATACATATATTATTTATTATAGGTTGTAATTATATATATAATTACAGTATAATAGTCCCCCCTATACTGGCATCCTTCCCTTCCGTGACTCACTTCCCTATTACTCTACTCGGGATTCCTAGATTGCCTTTCAAATATCTGTCACTTGCACTCAAATCCTAATCTCAGGTTCTGCTTCAGAGGGAATTCAAAGAAACCTCTGCACCTTGCATGTACTTCTACTATTTTTTCTACCAAAAGGTTTCCTAACAATTTGTTTTTGTAGCTGCAGCTCCTACCAGTTGGTTGATTTGTTGATCATTGTCAATAGCTTTGCAATTTTGCTTTCTCAGGCCCTAGCACAGTCCTAGCACATGTTTATGGCAATGAATTAAATTAAATTGAATTTACAAGACTTCCCTGCTGGTTACTCCAGAGCTGGAAGGAAGTGCCCAGGGCTCCTGACTCCTGTGGTTCTCTTCATACAACAGCCTCATCCATGCCTTCTGTGATGTACCTCTTCTGCTTATGCCCAGCCAGCATGCATTCCACCTTGGCCAGTCTCGGTCCTTGTGGGTAGGGTGGGCCTTCCAATCCATGTAGTTCTTACCTCTGACCATAGTGATTTATTCAGACATCCAAACTGATGGAACTGCCGGAAAAGAGAAGCTTGTTCTTTCCCTCTCCTTCCTTTCTTTTCTCCTTCCTTTTTTCCTTCTCTCCCTTCTTTGTTTCCTCTTTCCTTCCTTCCTTTCTTCTTTCTCTCTTTCCTTCTTACTAGAGTTACTGAACTTGTAGGAATGTAAGCCTAGAGCTTCCTGGTGAACAGCTGACTACCGGCAGAAGAGAGCCTGCTTAAAGTAAAACCGATAGAGGGAAAGGCAGATATACCTAAAGATCTTGAACTTTTCAACGATGTAAGTCAATATTGAGTTTCTTAGAGTCAAGTACAAACTTTTGTTAAATTACCCACTTTGAACTAGATCCTGGCCGGGTACTGGAGATTCAAGGATACACATCCTATCACTGTCCATGGAGAATCTGCATATTAATGGTTGATTTAAGGAGTAATATTACAACACGGTGCTTTTAATCTTCCCGGCTACCTTTTTTGGAGCCATGATGTTTTTTCCTTTCTTGGCTTTCAGAAGAGACAAAGAAGCCGGGTGATTTTCCTTTCAATTTCCCCAGTCACACAAAACTCCTTTCTAGTACTCTTTTTAAGAGGCCAGCATATCCTGGTTGTTTGTTCCATATGATGAATGTCACCATTGCTTGTTAACCTCCAAAATAGGCAGCCCCCACCATTAGGGCTTATGGTCTGTACGAGACAACATAAAAACAAGACACATTCTCCCCCATGCACATTTCAAATGAAATGTAACAGAAGAGAAATAAATAAAAATGGAAAAAAAATGCCTTAAATGGTTTATGTTGGAAAAATGTTATATGGGCAATAATGGTGCTTATATGGGCTTTGGGCAGAGACTTTGATAATGAAGGTTAAATGAGGGAATGTTACAAAAAATGTTCACTGTTCATAAAAATAAATCTCTGGTATGAACCAGAATGAAATAAACAGAGTCGCAGGCGCCGGGAGCAGCTGGGGTGACCTCAGCCGCAGGTTGGTAATAGCCAGACTTGCTGGAACCACACACCCTCACCTCAGCAGGATCCACTTAGCTCTCCATCACAGGACACTGAGGTCCATGGGCCTCTGGGGTGGCTCTTCAGTGTCTCACTGAAAAACAAAGGCCTTGTCGTTTCTGACATTTTTCCTCCTTTGGGTCCTGACAGGGTTTCCAGGACCCTGTCTTTCCAGGTTAAGTGTCAGTCCAGAGGTTTCAAAAGCAAACGTCCATGAGGGCAGCAAGTTAAGAATGAGTGAAATGGACTTGGAGGGGATCGTGGCAAATTGGAGAAAACATGCCCCATCTGAAATGGGCTCCAGCTGACAATGGGAATGCCAGCTCAGTAGGGTCAGATCTTCCCATTTTTCAAGGGAAGCTGGAAATCTGAATTTTATATACATTTTTCTGATTTTTAAATGTTGGCAACCAATTTCTATTAAATATATATATTTATTGTTGTAGAGGGCCAAAGAATACATGTCTACGGGACAGAATTGGCCTAGCAGCAGTCAGTTTATACAATCTCTTGCTAAGTGAATGCTGAGATTGTAATGATCATTGTTTGGTTTCATTGACCATTGCTGTAGAGCTCTCAGATAAAGGTCCTCCATAGTGCAGAGTCCTGGAGGTAAGAGCTTATAGTAGAAATGGCTATTTATAGCATGCACTATGTGCCGGGCATTTTGCTATGAGCTTTACATGGATTATTTCATTATATCCTCTCTAGATGCCTAAAAGGGAAGGACTAGTGTTAGCCCACTTTGTAGAAGGGGAAACTGAGGTTTCCAGAAGTGAAGTATTTGACCACAGTCACTGTGTAGGACACCCTTTGTACCCCACCTCACATCTTCTTGGCCTTGCCACTGATGCCAGCCACGGCTACCGCTTCACCTCGTGTGCTTCTCTCTGGCTTCCTTCGGTTGCATGAGGATGTTAACACATCATGGGGCAACCTTCCACTGATGGGAGCAGTGGCCGAAGGATAAAGGCTTTTGTCCCTGGCTGACAGTTCTGACACACATTCCATAAGACTCCTCAGAGGGTCCTGTGTGAAGTAACCAGTCACTTGCAGCAGTTAATGCCTCCTTGTATTGGTTTCTCCTCCTTCCTTGTTTACTTCCCTGCCCCTTATTTGGGAGATCACATTCCCCAATAAACTACCTACACACACACCTTCATCTCAGGCTCTGCTTTTGGAAACACAAGCTAAGATAGTGAGTGGTAAAGCTGGAATTTGAATCTAAGTTTGGCTGGTCCTCAAGTGAATACTCTATCAGCCAGTCACCAAAGTCTCTATGTGATTCCTTTACCAAGTCTTTTCCAGTCTAATTTGTCCTGAATAAAGCTTGAGAGCAAAAAGGCTCTAAAAGAATTCTTAAGACAAGAAGAAGGCAGGATGGTGGTGTGGGGTAGTTAGTACACAGAAATGAACTGGGGAGGGGAAAAGGGCACAATGTAATTTTACTTCATAATGTATTTTATTTTTCTGCACCTACTATATTCCTGGCACTGTGCCAAGTACTGAGGACAGCACCTGGAACTGTGGGAGTGAAAACTATGGGAACAAAGACCAGTTTCCAAAGGTCTTCAGTGACTTAAGGCAAGGATGTCATTTTCAAATGCCCAGGGGGCCAGATGAGAACCTGAAGTTAAACTAGCTTGGTTTTGGTTTGTGTATCAAACAAAAAAGCATAGTCTTCGCTCCTACTCAGAATTAGGCTTTAGGTTTTCTCCCATTCTTCTTCCACTACACGGCTATCCCAGTCTGTTAGTCATTTTCCCACTTTACATAGAGATGTGGGTACAAAAAATATTCCTCTTTCTTTTCTTTTTAAATTAATTAATTAACTGAGATATAATTGATAGACAACGTGTAAGTATAAGGTGTACAACATTTTCGTTTGATACATTTATATTTTGCAATATGATTACAAGAGTGTTAGCATTAACTAACACCTCTATCATGTCACGTAGTTATCATTTCTTTTATGTGGTGACAACAGTTAAGATCTAGTCTCTTAGCAACTTTAAAGTTTATAATACAGGATTGTTGACTATCATCACTGTGCTGTGCATTAGATCTCCAGAACTTATTTATCTACAAGTTTGTACTCTTAGACAACGTCTCCCCAGTTTCCCCACCTGCCAGCCACTGGTGGTTCCACATATAAGTGATATCATACAGTATTTATCTTTCTCTGTCTGACTTATTTCACTTAGCATGATGCACTCAAGATCTATCCATGTTGTTGCAAATGGCAGGATTTCCTTCTCTCTCACAGCTGAATAATGTTCCATATTATATATATAGATACACCACGTCTTCTTTATCCATTTACTCATTGATGGACACTTAGGTTGTTTCCATACTTTGTCCATTGTTAATAATGCCGTAATAAACATGGATGTATTTCAATTCCTTTGGATACATACCTAGGAGTGGGATTGCTAGATTATATGGTAGTTCAATTTTCAATTTTTTGAGGAACTGGCATACTATTTTCCATAATGGCTGTAACATTTTACATTGCCACTGACAGTGTATAAGTGCTCCTTTTTCTCCACATCCTCACCAACACTTGTTATCTCTTGCCTTTTTGATAATAGCCATTCTAACAGGTGTGAGGTGATATCTCATCGTGGTTTTGATTTGCATTTCCCTGATGATTATTGACGTTGAGCACCTTTTCATATATCTATTGGCCATTTGTATGTCTCTTTTGGTAAAACATCTATGCAGGTCCTTTGCTCATTTTTAAATTTAAAGGATTATTTCCTTTTTTGCTATTGAGTTTTATGAGTTCTTTATGTAATTTGGATATTAACCCTTTATCAGATACGTGGTTTGTGAATATTTTCTCCCATTCCATAGGTTGCCTTTTCAATTTATTAATTGTTTCCTTTGCTGTACAGAAGCTCTTTAGTTTAATGTAGTCTCATTTGCTGATTTTAGTTTTTCTTGCTTTGCTATTGGTATCTTATGCAAGAAATCATTGACAAGACTAGTGTCAAGGGTATTTTCCCTATGTTTTCTTCTTGGAGTTTTATAGTTTCCAGTCTTACATTTAAGTCTTTGATCCATTTTGAGTTAATTTTTGTCAGTGGTGCAAGATAGTGGTCCAGTTTCATTCTTTTGCACATGGATATCCAGTTTTCCCAGCACCATTTATTGAAGAAACTGTCATTTCCCCATTGTGTTTATTGGCACCCTTGTCAATAGTTAGTTGACCATATATGCATGTGTTTATGTCTGGGCTCCATATTCTGTTCCACTAGTCTATGTGCCTGTGCTTTCCTTTCAACTCTAAGGAAAACAGTCACTCAAGGGTAATGACAAATGGCAACTGATCCTGTCTTCCTGTCAGGGAAACATGATGGAGGCTGGGAACTGGGGCGACTGGCTCCTCTATGACCTATGACTTAGCTCCAATTGGCTGTCACTGTAGGAATGCAGGCCCCATCATGCCAGATCTCCTAATTGTTCAAGAGAAGTCAGGAACCCAGAAATGTTTGTGAAATCTCCAAATTTTTAAATGTTAACAGTGAATTCAAATTTCTTAAAACCAGTAGGCAAGCCAACACTGGCAGAGCAAACAGAATACATCTGCAAGTTGCATTTTACACATAGGCCACTGGTTTGTTTCCTGTGTTGTACGCTCAGCCCTTTCTTCCTCCAAAGTCCTTGAGCCACACCATGTTTTCCTGGGAGAAGTGGCACAGTGTGTGGGACGCCATTGAATTTGTCCCTTAGGATTCTCTGCACTTCCTATTTCTAAGGGAAGTAGGTTAAGACGTGTTTATGTATTTGTATGTGTGCATGTTTGCTAAGGGTTCAGAAATAGACCTAATTTAAGAAAAACAAACAAATGTATACATTGACTCTCTTTGGAAGCTATGAAGAGACCAAGGAAAAACAAATTGATTACCCAAATAGGTGGCTTTTGCTTATGGATGGCAGTATTTGAACGTGGTAGGTAGAGTTTAAAAAAAGGATTCTTAAATCAGCAAGAAGGGAGTATATGATTTTCATTTTTTTCTCTGTGTAAAATTATCGTGTCCCCTGACCAGATTTGTATTGGCCTTGATGATTAGTTGGCTATTTTAGTCGTTCATTCTCTCAGCCTTTAGTAAGAGCTCCTCCTAAATGGGACTCACTATGTCATAACTGTATAAAATATTCATTAAGATAGTGCTTTTAATGGATTTGTTTGGAATGAACTCGAGCGGAGGGAGCCATCGCTGATTTGTGGAGCAGTAGGGCTGTTTCAGGGCTGTGTCTGTCCCAAGTCCTGCCTTGTCCAATAAGCCCCTCCACCTCTGCCTGCAGGCTCCAATCTGAGAGAGGGCACAGAGACCATACTGATGGGGTGTTTCAGGCCTCGAAGTTCTATTTGCATGAGTGTGTTCCAACTTGGTGTTTTTCATATTGTGTTCAATGGAGGTGTGCTACAGCTTGTTTGAATTACACTGGGGTGCTATTGCCATGCAGAATTAATTGCCTAGTATGTGAGGGCTTGAGTTCCAGAGTTAGACAAATTTAGCTTTGAATCCTCGCTCTGCCAACTACTAGTTGTGTGACCATCAGGCAAGTATCTTAACATCTCTGAGTCTTATCTTCCTTACCTTTCAATCTAAAGCAGTGCTAGCACTTACTTCATACAATGTTTGAAGATCGAATGGGGATAATTTGCTAAGTACATAGCCTAGTGCTTGGGACATATTAGAAACTTATTAACATTAGCCATTATTCTCTAAGTGGTAGGCCGTCCAACTGTTACCACATGCCTGGGTCCATTTGAAGTTTGTATGGGGCTTTCTGATAGACAGATGCCGTTTGGTTCTTATCTCGAATCAACCCTGACAATAGAGCAGGTATAACTGAGCATGCTTAAGCAAATGAAAGAATTGTGGACCACAGAGATTAAGTGAAATGATCAAGATTTCTCTGCAAGTCGGTGATGGGAACATAAGTGAATATTTTGACTCCTTTCTCAGCGTTAATTCCAGTCCTTTATATCAGCTTAAGGCCTTTTCTTTTCTCTTCTTTATTTTTTGTAACTAGAGTACATCTGAATCTGAAATCATGCCATTATGACCTCTACTATTTAATTTCTGTCTGTGCACCTCTGTGCTTTTCAGTCCTGAGCAGTCACCTTCTTTCCAACCTTTTGAAATATAGTGATGTGAAATAAATAGTGACAGAGTCTTCCCTATTTTAACACTTACCAACCTCAAAACCTGGAGTCTTGAGGCCCAGCCCCAGCGTCCAGCCAACATGCTCTCATTTCAGCTCACCGCATTCCATCCCCTCTGTGCACCCCGTGCATCTGTCAGGGACCTGTAATCCATTTGGGAAGTGACCTTGGGCAAATTACTTCACTTTTTGGGTCTTTGTTTCTTCATCCTTAAAGTGGAAAAGATGATTAATTTATTAATAAGGGAATAATACTTCCCCAGAAAGATATGAAAGATTTTTAACAATGATCAACTTTGTTGCTCTGGGGCTGGGGAGGGCTAGGGTTTTATTTTCATAACCTTCAAATTGAAGTCACAAACATTTATTGTAGGATAACTGGAATAACGAACCAGCTGTTTTTCAAGGCAGGGTCCGGTGAAGTGGCAGGGATGGGGCAACCACAAAGGAATGGGCCCGAGGCTGCCTCAAATAGACTCTTCCTTGGTGTCTCAGTCCTGGGAGGGAAAATATGCTCATCAAGATCCTGATTAAGCAGGGATTGCCCACGGCACTCTTTGTAACCAGGCAAACAAGAGCTCCCCCCGCCCCTTTCACTCTTAATACAAAAATCTATCAAGATTTAATCACATCGCTTTATCTCCAGGACCTAAACTCTGAGAGTTCATGAGAACATTTCACTTTCTCTCCAGGCCCTAAAGCCTGCTCCTCAATGGGAGCCGTGGTCCCTTTAGGGTTTTTACTAGAGTAGAAGGAGCAAAGATTGCTTTTTGTTCCTCTTCGACTCTCTTCTGAATTAACGTGAAATTGAAGGTTACTGTAGTTAGGGGGAGAAAAAAAGAGAAAGAGAGGAAGAGAGAACAATGAAAAGGGGAGCAAGGGAAGAAGGCTGGGAAAGCCGGTGCGAAGAGTGTGTCTTGGGGCCCGAGGGAAGCACTGTGTTCATCAAGCTGATAGTTCCCTTCCAGGCCATCAGCAAAATGAAAATGCCTCACCAAAACACATTTAAATCCTTTCATCTAGGTTTCTAAAACCCTTCTCTGGGGAGTGCGCTTTGGAGTGTGAATTCCTCCAAGCTGATTATCTCAGTGTAAGCGCAGATGCCACTCCCACCTGCCTTCCGTCCTCCTTCCACTGGAACAGCCCTTTCTGGCTCCATGACCAAACTGATGCCGGCACAAGCGTGGCTCTGAATGTGTAATTGAGAAACAAACACGGACACTGACGTCTCAGTATTAATTAATGGAATTTGATGTTTATAGCTGTCATGTCAACCAATCGCTTTTTTTCAGAAAATTAATTAAACTGTGGGTAGGGATTTGGAAGCTCCTACACAAGGCCTTTGGGACTGGGGAAGGGAACGGCATCTATGGTTTAACTTGTGCATGAGTTTTGTCTAAAACCACAGACTTAGATTCCAACACTGAGAGAAGGGAGAGGAATGTGGGGGAGGGGTCTTTGCTGTCTTTCACCCTTAATTGCTCCTGACTTTTGCCATTAAATGATTCCTTCTCACCTCCTTCCACTGACTGTCCCTGCTCTGTGTAGGGTAAATCCACTCATTTGCCTGCTAAGATGAAGTGTGGAATCCATGAGAAAAATCTTGGTAGGGCTTCTTCACACGAGGTCACCAGAGGGCTTGTATTAGGCAGAAAGACCTGAATTTCAACATTCTGTCCTATAGTGTCCCTCATTAGCATTTTTGGAACCTTCATTCTCTTCCTCTTTCTTCCTCCATCTCTTTTCTTTACTCTCTCTCTTTCCTGATTGAAAAGAAGTCATATTTATCTCAAATTTTTTGAATAACATTGTGTTTTGATTATGAATTGAAGTGATATATATTCGCTATAAGAAAATCAATTAAGAAGCAGAAAAGCATGAAAAGAATGCCAGATGAGGAGTAATAGTTAATGTCGGAGTATTTACTAGGTAACAAGCTCCGTGCTAAGTGCTTTACATATATGACCTCATTTAAGCCTTTTAACAATCACATGAGGAAGGTACTGTTATTATCTGTGTTTTGTAGATAAGAAAACTGAAACAGAGAGGTTAAGTAACTTGCCCAAAGTCATACAGCTAGTAAGAAGTAGCATAGACTTTGAACCCAGGCAGTCTGATTCCAAAGTCTTTACTTATCCAATATGCTCTACTACCTTGCACTGTGCTGTGCCAACTACATTCTAGGAACACACATCAAGAAAGAAGGTACCAACTGGGGAGGTCTCCAATCACTCAGATTGGTTCTCCCGGGGAACATCTCGTCTAGGGAACTCACCATCCTCCACACTTAGGCTCTCTGCCTCGTGGGCTCAGAAGCCCATTTTTTACAGGGATGAGTTAACATTAACTGGGTTCACAGAAACAGCTATGGTACTCAGAATATTAAGCTTGTTACCTTACAAAGAACAAGGTCACAGTCTAGAAGGACTTGCATTTACCTATCAGTGCATCCTCATCCTGCAGCAAAGCTGCATGGGAAGCTAACCAACAACTGTTTTCTTGGACTGGGTACCTGGAATCAGTCCATAGGAAGTCATCTAGCTAACTCATAGCTGAATTATCTTTTTAGCACCAACCTTCCCCTCTCCCCACCCCTCCCTCATTATGGGAGTGATGGAAACCCTACTACACCAATCCTCTAAGCCAAGGCCATCTCTCCCCTTTATCTGCTGTCCCACGACTGACCACTCTCCATTCTGACAACACAGTCTCTCTGTAGATTTCTTACTACATTCAGTCAGGCTAAGTCAAGTCTTGTTGGTCTGGGAATCATTCTGTCTTCTGGTTTTGTAGATCTCTTCTCGGGTCTGCTAACTGCTGATTTAAAGTTCAGTTCTTAAAGGGCAATTTTTAAAGACTTTATTGAAGTGTACTTTACATATCATAAACTTTACCTAGTTTGAATGTGCAATTCAACGATTTTTAGGAAGTTTACCAGATTGTGCAACCATTGTCATAACGCTTTCATCACCTCAATAAGATCCATCATGCCCATTAACAGTTAATCTCTGTTCCCATTCCCATTTCATATAAATAAAAACCTAAAATATGTGGTCTTTTGTGTCTGGCTTCTTTCAATTAGAATAATGTTTTGGAGATTCATCCATATTGTAGCATGCATCATTATGATTCCTTTTTATCACTGAATAGTGTTCCGTGGTACGGATATGCCATATTTTATTTGTCTATTCATTTGTTGATAAACATTTGAATTGTTTCCATTTTTTAGCTATTATGAATAATGCTGCTATGAACATTCATGTGCAAGTCTTTGTGTGGTCATATGTTTTCATTTCTCTTGAGCAGATACCCAGGAGTGGAGTTTCTAGGTCATATGGTAAATTTATGTTTAACTTTTTAAGAACTGTCCAAAATATTTTCCAAAGGGGCTACATCAAAGGGCAGTTTTATTGCCCTAATTTCCAAGCTGTTGTGGTATCCATCATGGTAGTTCCTCAGGACTGATAATAATCTCATCCTTACTATTAACATTTTATTGATACATATAAAATTATTATTTTATGTACAGTATTGTATAAATATAAATAATAAATTTTTATTTTATGTATAATAGAATAAAATATACTTATGTATATCTGTATTTCATGTCAATAAAACTATATATTTATATACAGATATATATATAAATGTTATATAAGAAGATATAGGGGCCAGCCTGGTGGTGTAGCAGTTAAGTTCATACATTCTGCTTCCGCGGCCTGGGGTTCGCCAGTTCGGATCCTGGGTGGGGACCTACCCACCGCTCATCAAGCCATGCTGAGGCGGCGTCCCACATAGAAGAGCTACAACTCTACAACTGTGATACACAACTATGTACTAGGGCTTTGGGGAGAAAAAAGAAAAAAGAGGAAGAGTGGCAACAGATGTTAGTGCAGGGCTAATCTTCCTAAAAAGAAAAAAAAGATATACACACACACTCTTGGGAATATACCATATTAAAAATTCAACTTAAAAAAATTCAACTTCTGGGGCTGGTCCAGTGGTGTAGTGGTTAAGTTCACACACTCGGCTTCAGTGGCCCGGGGTTTCGCAGGTTCGAATCCTGGGCTCAGACAGATGCACCGCTTGTCAAGCCATCTTGTGGCGGCATCCCATATAAAGTAGAGGAAGATGGGCATGGATGTTAGCCCAGGGCCAGTCTCCTCAGCAAAAAAGAGGAGGATTGGCAAAGGATGTTAGCTCAGGGGTAGTCTTCCTCACCAGAAAAAAAAAAATTCAACTTCTTTTTTTAACTTATAACTGAATCATGGTCATTTATCTGTGTCATTAAATATGAAATGTGATTTTTAATATCTTCATAATAGTCACCTCATGGATATACTATAATTTTTTAAACCATTGTCCTATGTTTGGACTTTTGGATTGTGTTGTATTTATTTTTAAGTCAAACTTTAAATATGTATACTTGCGATTTCAGTTAAATTTTTATCTGGGCCTCTTCTCATGTTTTTCTTGACGACTTATCCCTTTGACTTCTCGTGGCCATATGTTCACACTTCACCAGGTTTTCCCTCTCTGTTGTCTCTTGGTACAAATGAAGTCTGGTCCCTTCACCAGAGGAATAATTTAGAAAGCAAACTTCTATTTAAAGTGTGTCTGTTTCTAATAATATCAAAGCTCATGGTCAATGCAACTTAAAAAACAATCACAAGCAGGAGGGTGGTTTTGTGCGTGTAGATAGGTTGGCTGAAATATTTTACTCTGTAGTAGGGTTTTATAGAAACCTCGTCTGAGGATGGGGAACTTGAGGTCACTTTTTAAGATTTTCACAGAGAACATGGACATTAAGAATGGTATCTTAATTTAAACCACTGAAGACAGGATAACGCCTTCAGTGGCCTTTTAACACATTGCCACTTGTAAGCCAATTGCCTGCCAAGGCTTCCTACTTCTAGAATAAACCCTAAGTGCATCTGATCATGTTGCTGTTCAATTCTCTCTACATGGTCATTCAAGATGCATCATGGTCTACCAATCTACTTTACACAAACTGAGAAATTGTCTGTTCCATAGAAGAGACTCTCAACCTCCCAACCTTATTTTTTCTTTTCTTTTTTAAAAACACTTTTATCGAGATATACACATACCAAAAATCACCATTTTAAAGTATATACCTCAGTGGCTTTTAGCACATTCATAGAGTTGTGCAATCATCATCACTATCTAATTTTAGAACATTTTCATCACCTCAAAAGGAAACCCAGTCACTCCCTATGTCCTCCTCTTCCTGGCTTCTGACATCCACTAATCTGCTTTGTCTGGATAGATTTGCCTATTCTGGACATTTATATAAATGGAATATACAATATGTGGCCTTTTGTTTCTGGCTTCCTTCACTTAGCATGTTTTCAAGGTTCATACATGTAGCATGTATCCTTCATTTCTTTTCTAGGCTGAATAATATTTCATTATATGGATATACCACCTTTGGTTTATCCGTTCATCACTTGGTGATTCTACTTTTTGGCTATTTGTATAATGCTGCTATGAATATTCATATATAAGGTTTTGGTTAACATGTATTTTTAATTTTCTTGAGTATATATCTAGGACTAGAGTGCTGGATCATATAATAAGTCTGTGTTTAACATTTTGAGGATCTGCCAAACTGTTTTCTTTCCTCGTGGAATTGTTTGGACACTCTTGTCGAAAATCAATTGACCACAAATGTGAAGGTTTATTTCTGGACTCTCAATTCTATTCCATTGACCTGTTTATCTATCCTTAAGCCAACATCACACTGTCTTTTTTTTTTTTTTTTTTTTTTTTGTGAGGAAGACCAGCCCTGAGCTAACATCCACTGCCGAACCTCCTCTTTTTTGCTGAGGAAGACTGGCCCTGGGCTAACATCTGTGCCCATCTTCCTCCACTTTATATGGGACACCGCCACGGCATGGCTGACAGGCAGTGACGTCGGCAGGAGCCCGGGATCCGAACCAGCAAACCCTGGGCTGCCAAGCGCGAACTTAACCGCTGCGCCACCGGGCGGCCCCCACACTGTCTTTATTACAGTTTTGTAGTAAGTTTTCAAATTTGGAAGTATGAATCCTCCAACATTGTTCTTCTTTTTAAAGATTTTTTTGGGGCTGTTCTGGGACCCTTGCATTTCCATCTGAATTTTAGGATCAGCCAATTTTGTCAATTTCTGCAAAAAGCCAATTGGGATGTTTGTAGGCCTTGCAGTGAATCTGTAGATCAAATTGGTGAGTATTGCCATCTTAACAATACTAAGTCTTCCATCTTAACAATATTAAGTCTTCCAGTTCATAAACATGAGATATCTTTCCATTTATTTAGATCTTCTTTAATTTCTTTCAACAATAGTTTGTAGTTTTCAGTGTACAAGTCTGGCACTACTTTGGCTGCATTTATTTATAAGTATTTTATTCTTTGTGATACTATGTAAGTAGAATTGTTTTATTAATTTCATTTTTTGATTGTTCATTGCTAGTGTGTAGAAATACAACTGATTTTTGTATGTTGATCTTGTATCCTGCAACCTTGCTGAATTCGTTTCTTAGTTCTAATGGTATTTTTAGTGGACTCCTTAGGATTTTCTGTACCCAAAACCAGATCATATGCAAATAGAGATAGTTTTACTTATTACTTTCCATTCTGTATGACTTCCCTTTTTCTTTCCCAATTTCTGTGGTCTGAACCTCCAGTATAATGTTGAATAAAAGTGGTGAGAGTGGACATCCTTGTCTTCTTCCTGATCCTAAGAGGAAAATATTCTATCTTTCTCTATTAAGTATGATTTTAGTTGTGAATTCCTCACCTTTTCTTATGCTGTGCTTTTACCTGGAATATTTTTCCTATCTCCATATTTCTATTTTTCAAAATAACATTCGTTTGTTAAGACCAAACACCTAACAAGATATCATCCCTCCCACCCTGGAATCTCTCTGTCCATTTGATTATATATCTCATAAAGCATGTATCAAATTCCATCTTTTACTGTAGCTATTTATGTGGTTATTCTGGTAAGCCATCTCCTGTTTATCTGATTATAGGATGCAGCAATGGTTTTGTATAGTATAGCACAGATTGAGTGGATACTTGTCATTCTGGAAAATAGCAAAATTATATAGTAAAAAATGAGTACAACTGGAAATAGGTTAAATGTTTCAAAAGGATAAGTTGCCTCTGACTTCTCTTTTTTCTTCTGAAAAGATTTCATCCCCTTGAAACCCTTCTGCATCAGTGTGTACAAGGTAAGAATTACTAACTCCTCGAAGAGATTCCTAGTGCTCAAAAATCTTCTGGAGTAGAAACAATATCAACAAAAAAATATAAAGAGAAAAATTCTTGGAACCAGGAGAGAAGTGTTGTGGCAAGATTACTAATTGGTTAAAACTGGTTTGGACCTGCTGCTATGTTTCTGATCACTCAGGGCATACCACTTTTTCTTATCTTGCTACAATGGTCCAGTGCTAGAAAGGAAAGGGGGTGGTGAGGAGACAGCTCACCTCCCTGAGAGTGAGCAGCGGACTCCATTCAGAATTAACATATAGGACTAAGTGATACAAACTCTGAAGTATCTTGGAGGTGTTTTCCCCACCAAATTTTCAAGTCTAAATGCTATGGGACAAAAGTCGCAATAAGAAAACTGCTCAATAATACATGGATATAAAACTTGAGCCTCAAGCAAATTTTTTCCCCACTCACCTCCCTCTCTAGATATCTTCAGCAGATCCCCTTGCTCTAAAATGATGGTTCTCAAACTTGGATATACATCAGAATAACCCAGAGAGCTTATTAATGCACAGATTACTTGGTGTCCCACTCAACCTCCAGACTTTCTGATTCAGTAGATTTCTAACAAATTTCTAGGTAATTCTAATGCTGTTGGTACAGGAAGCATACTGCAAGAACCCCTACTCTAAAATCACCGTGCTAATTTCAGCTCCATTCCATAAAATTCCCTTTTACCTCATTGTTGGTTCCATTTAGCTGTGCAGGTAGCAATCTGATTAAACAAGTCTCTTTGAAAGCTGCCGGTTTGCTTATTTTTGAATTCACAGTCCTTAGTACAAAGAGTTATAAACAGCAGGTCTTTTGAGTGAATGGATAAAACTAATTTATACTGAGATTCAGTGATCTATAGAAGCTTAATGGGTTGCCTTTCTGGGATGTTGAAATTTTAAAGGAGGATCAACTTAAAATGAATTAATATCTAAAGTATAAGAATATCACCAAAACCAAACAACCCAATCTTTAAAATGTGCAAAAGATTTGAGAGACACTTCACCAGAGAAGATATATAGATGGTAAATAAGCATATGAGAAGATATTCAACATTAGTTATTAGAGAATTGCATTAAAACCATGATGAGATATCTCTACACACCTATTAAAATAGCTAAAAATAAACCAACGAGAAAAAACACGGACAATATCAAGTGCTGACAAGGATGTGCAACGACTGAAACTCTCATATGTTGCTGGCAGAAATGCAAAATGTTACAGTCACTTTGGAAAATAGTTTGGCAATTTCTCATAAAATTAAACATAAATTGACTATAAGACCCAGCAATTCTATTCCTATGTATTTACGCAAGTAAAATAAAAATCTATGTTCGCAAAACCCTTGTACACAAAGGTTTATAGCAGCTTTATTCGTAGTTATCAAAAACCAGAAACAATTCAAGTTTCCCTCAACTCGTAAATGAATTAACAATCCATGGAACATCCATTTGATGGAATATTACTCATCAATCAAAAAAAGTGGACTACTGATTCACACAAAAACATGGATGAATTTCAATTGCATTACGCTGAATGAGAGAAGCCAGATTCAAAGAGGTACACAGTGTATGATTGCATTCTACACGACATTATGGAAAAAGGTAAATTAATAGGGACAGAATAATCAGTGGTTGGCAGGAGTTATAAGTTAGGGGTGGGTGACAACAAAGGGATAGCATGAGAGAATTTGGGGGGGGAGGATGGAAGTGCTCTAATCTCGATTGTGGTAGTGGTTACACAATTGTGTGTGTTTGTTAAAACTCATAAAACTGTACTCCACAAAGAGTGTATTTTATTGTATGCAAACTAAAAATAATTATTAAAAAAATAATATCACTAAAGATGTTTTTGGAGAGAGGTGGAGTGTGAAGCCTGAAGCTTCATGGATTACAGGATAGGTGACCTGGGGTCAGTGTAGCTCTCTGGCTAAGTAGTTGCAGTGAATGGTATGCTGGCAGCAGCAAGAGCTAGTGAACTAACCGTTTAGGACATCAAGGAGAGCTTAGGAGTGCCAGGAAGAGAAGTAACCAATAAAAGAAACAATCTTTCAGAATAGAAGTGAGGTCATGGGATAGCTACTTCAGTTGTGAATTGTTTGAGGAGAAAGGGGTTGCTTCTTGTGAAGAAGATGTGAAAGGAAAAAATCACGTAAAGCTTAGGATGAAAAGGTTCCTCCCCGAATGATTATCATTAGCAGCCTTACAGATTCCAAAGGGAGTACACTCAGTGGTCCTTATTGAAAATCCAACACCAACCTCCTTGTAGAATGCTTGTTCTATGAAGGAAGCTTTCCAGGGATTTAGCTAAGAGTACAAGGGAGTCAGAAAGACCCAGATGAATATGGTCTCTGTCATTTACAAGCCAGAGCCCTTGCGAAAACCACTATGCTTTTCTGATCTTCAGTTTCTCCATCTATAAAACAGGATTAACAATAGCACGTATCTTTCAGTATTGAGAAAATTAAATGAGATAATGCATGTATATCATTGAGTGCAATGTCTGGCAGATAGGAAGCACTCCATAATTTGTAGTGAGCATTACATTGCTGCCTGATTTCAGGAGCGTGCATATACTTATTTTTTTCAAGTTCATCTTTATATTAAAATTTTTTTTTTGCCAGTGTCTGTAAGTAGGAGATCATTAAGCCTAAGAAGCATCATCTTGCTACCTAGAGTATATATAGAGAATTTGAAGAGAGACATCTTATTCCCAGAAACACAGAATCTTTTATACTCAGTACAAAGAACCTTCAAAAGCAAGAGCTGTGACTTCCTTGCTCCAGAACTGGTTAACCTGTTGGGATATTTGGTAGATGAATTCTGCGCCACGCTCTCTCCTTTACTATGCGCTGGACCGGGAGGCAGCAGCTGTTCTCCAAGCTCTTCTAACACAGAAAACCAGTCTCCCAGCACCAAGGGAGACCATAAAAAAGGGAAAAATTAAAATGTCCAACATTGATTAGTTTTGCCAGCTGCTCGTCTTCCTTCAGAATCAACAGATTAGCCACTTTTGCTGCAAAGTCCATTGGACGGACTCAGAGGTTTTTTTTTTTTTTTTTTAGAAATGGTATTAAAAAATAAATAATTCTTTTCAGGTCAAACCTGTCAAAAAAAGTTGACAAATGGAAAGAGGGCTTAAATAGAGAGAAGAGAGAGATAATAGGCCTCTATTGGACTGTTTTTGAAAATATGTTTGACCTTGGTGAGAGTCTGGTTCTTTTAAACATGGAATTGCAAACTCAAATGGTGTCAGAGGCCAGGCTAGTTGTGTAAATGAATGAGGAAGAATCTGCGTGTAAGGCGATAGGGAATGGTGGTGAGTATGGGTCTATTTTTTAGTTTTCCTACTATTATGAGACATTCGAGTACAAAAACATTTTACTTTTTTCTCAACTTTGCTATGGGGGAAATAGGGAATGTGTGATGATAAATAACAACTGACACAATCTCAAAGATGTGGAACAATCTTGGTCCCCATCTTAGTTGTGTGGTGGACTGGGGAAGTCCACGTCACATATGAAATGAACAGCTTTTACTCAGCTCTGGCTGACTACTATTGGGCAAGAATCTAAAATTCTGATGATTTTAATGCTGAAGAATTTATCCCATTTTGAAAAATAATGGTGTAGACCAATCACAACAAGTCTGTATGTTAGTTTTAGCCAGTGGCTATCAGTTTGGACCTCTGCTTTGGACCTCAGTTTGACAGCTGCTGTGGAGCATCATACTGCTTTTTGATGAATGAAGATCCATGATGGAAACAATGTGAATTATGTTAGAAATAATCTCTTATTGATCTTTAAAAAGATGACGAATTAAAGTGGTATGTGAAGTATAAAGTCATTTATTAAGCATCATTCTAAAAGCGAAAGATGCAAAATAGATTAAATGTCCACTAATAGGAGACAGTTATATAAATTATATTATATCCAAACAATACTGTGTAGCTATTAAAAATGAGGCAGTTCTATAGTACTAATATGGAACCCATGCTAAGATATATCATTAAGTGAAAAAAGCAAATTGCAGAAAATTTTGTATAGCATGCTACTGTTGTATTTTGTAAAAAGTGATATATATGTAAGATATGTAATGGTATATAAAATATAATCTCTAGAAGGATGTGAAAGGAATAGATAACAGTGGTGGCTCCCTTTGGGAGGGAGAGAGAGCCTGGGGAACTAGAGGACAGGGATAGGGGGAGACTTCCATTTCCTTTTATGTACATTCAGTAATATTTGAATTTTTACCACATGAGTGTATTTCCCATTCAAAATAAATGTAATTACAAAAAATAACCTAAAAAAACCCTTAATCAATAGGAAATAGCTTCTTCCAAAAAGGTAGTGGCAAGGTGGGGATGGGTTGTCATAACAGTAGAGATGATGGACATTTGTTCAGGAAATGTCATAGCTGGAATGTACTTCATATCTTTCCACCACCTGCTTCTGAGAGACAACGATATTGGCTTCAATAGATGGTCACAAGCTCTGATATGAAACACAATGTAGTCACAGAAATTATTAATTTCTTTATCAAACTTAACAGGATCCTACTCACAAAGGCCCAAGCGGATACCATGGCAGTTTGAGTGCATGGAACTTGCTAGCAGCTGGATTTTTCAACCACGTTCTCCATCCTTTCTTATCCACATCGTCTTCTTTGGAATATCCTCAGAAATAGTCCTCATCTACTTGTTAGCTACTTTCTTGTCTTGGTCCTGAGTTTGGCTCCTTTATGAACATGACTAGTGTCAGCTCTTGGCTTAACTGACTGATTTAGTGTTTCCTAGCATATGCTTGGATTTGCCTGAGGTTGTCTGGGATCTGTTGTGGATATGCACCTCTTATGAAGAAAGGAATGAGATAATGAATGGACTTTCTTCATTTTATTTCTGTCAACCTTTACATTTAGCTAGATAGATATGGATATGGATATCAATATGAATAATGACATAGATATACATATGTGTGAAAGAATATAACAGAAACTGAAAATGGTGGCTGCCTCTGAGGAGAAAGCCTGATAAGTGTTCTTTTTATGCCCAATAAACTGACTGTGAAATTGACAAACTGCATTTCCAAGATTACAGATGCATACTTGAAATGAGGAAAGAAGAAGAAATGACCTAGTTTGAAACATTTAAACTACATCTGTCTGAGGAAAACAGAAACAAATAGAATTTCTAATCAGTTAGGAGAAAGTTAGGTAATTTAATAAGTGATATTAAGACCTTTGGCTAACCATCTGAAAAATTTTATATCCCTACCTTACTCCTTTCACAAAAACAAGTTTGTGGAGGCCAGACTTTAGAGGGGTCTTCAGGATCCTTGCCTCCTAGTATTCAGGTCTGTGTGTAATCTCTTTGAGTGTGAGAAGGATTGGTGACTTTCTTCTAACCATTGGAATGTGACAAAGGTGATGGGTTGTATGTGATCACATATGTGTGATTACATAATAGTGTAATGCCTGTCTTGCTAGAGTCTCTGTCTCTGACTTTGATGAGGCAGTATATCGTGAATCCTATAGCATCAGGAAATTAATTTGGACAACAGTCTGAAGGAGCTTGGAAGTGGATCCTTACCTGGTTGAGCTTTAGATAAGAACATATTTCTGGACAAGACCTTGATCACAGCCTCTGAAATTCTAAGCAAAGGAACCGGTTAAACAATGCCCAACTCCTGATCCGCAGAAACGGTGCGATAATAAGTGTGAATTGTATTAAGCTGCTAAGTTTGTGGTAACTTGTTATGCAGCAATGGAAAACTAATACCATACCATATGGATTAGTGAATTAATTGGAAAGAAAGAAAGACAGAAGCCATACAAACCACTAAAAGAAAATGTAGTGGAATGCTTTTGTAATCTTGAAGTACAAAAGATATTTCTAAAGAAGAAATGAATTCCCAAAAAACCACCCACAAAAAAGTGACAAATTTGACTACATAAAATGTTTAAAATTCTACATGGAAAAAAAACTATACTATAACAATTTTTCTTAATTCTTCAGTGTCTCTGAATAACGAAACTAAATCAACAACCAAAAGAAAATTAGCTGAGGATATTAACAATAGATTCAAAGAAAATGGAACACAAATGTCTTGAGCATTCAATAAAATTCTTGACCTTACTCACAATTAAAGAAGCACAAATTTTCAAAAATGAGACCTCATTTTTCACTTAACAGATTCACAAAGATAAAAAAAAACTTGGGATAATACTGGGGAAACAGAAGCTCATATGCTGTTGCTTGGAATGTAAATTGGTGTAGCCTTTTTGGCAATAGAAATCAAAATTTACAGCATACCTACTTCCCAGTTTCCTTGTATGAAGTCATTCAACAGTCATGCCCACGCATGGTTGCAGTGACTTTTATTTATTTTCTTTATTTTTTTTTGTGAGGAAGACCAGCCCTGAGCTAACATCCGTTGTCAATCCTCCTCTTTTTGCTGAGGAAGACTGGCCCTGGGCTAACTAACATCCGTGCCCGTCTTTCCTCTACTTTATATGGGACGCCGCCACGGCATGGCTGACAAGCAGTGCGTCCGCGGGCGCCCGGGATCCAAACCGGCGAACCCCGGGCTGCCAAGTGCAAACTAAGCCGCTGTGCCACCGGGCGGCCCCTGCAGTGACTTTTAAATAGGAAAAACTAGAAATAACCCAAATAGTCACTGGTCGAAGACCTGTTAAGTAAACTTGAGGGGAACTTACTATAAAAAAGAATGTGTTCTGTCTATAAGTCATGATAAGAAATGATTTACAAGATCTGTCAAGTTAAAAAAAAATCAACATTCACACCATGCATACAGATAATGTTCTCCAACTTTTTCATATTGTAATAAGAAGAGTGTGTGTGTAAACTGGAAAAAGAAGAGGGCACCTGAATTTGACCTCCGCCTAGGATGGTGTCAACACGGGGATGGAGAGCTAGCCATGCACGCCCTTACAATCACGTATTCTAGGAGACAATAGCCAAGACGAAGGATTCAGAAACTTATTATGGTCACAAGAAGGGAGGTCTGGGAGCAGGAGCCCAGCAAGATAGGGAGGAGTAATGAGATCCTGGAGGTCAGGCAGTCAGGGAATCAGTGTATTCTGGTGGCTCATGGCTCTAGAAGGCAGAGAATCCCCAAATGTGCCTGATTCTGGAGCAGAAGCCAGTTTGTTTTCTGTGAAATCAACAAATAGCAGACACCGTGCTAGGCACTGGGGTCGGGGTATGGAGAAGTACAAAAAGAATAAGAATTGGTCTTTGTAGTCTAGCAGAAAAAGTTAAAACATATTAAGTTAAAGAAATATTAAATATCAGAATACTATGTAATAACATCTACGTATCCATTGAATTCAAACATCTTGTGATAATCTATTCCCTGGAGTCTAAATTTGTCATCAAGATCTACGTAGTAATTTTCACTTATATTGTCTCATTTGATCCTTACAACTAACTTTTAAGGGAGTCTCATTACTCCTGTTTTGCAGGTGGGATTCAGAGAGGCAAAGCTCTCCTTTTTAAAGACCTTAGAAAGTGGTCTCAGGATCTGAGAGGAAATATGGGTATGAGGGGGAAACATGGGTGTAGAAGATTAAGGAAATGTTGAATCCAGCTATGGAGACTGATTTTTACACACCTCAACCCATCCCAAAGAGAATTCATCCTCTTGCCCCAAACATGCTCATTTCCTGTATCCCCTGCCTCAACAAATATTTTTTAGCACTTCCTATGGGCTCAGATCATGGTTCTGGGAGATGGGGACACAGTGGTGAACTGGATAGACATGTTTGTCTTCTCTCATGGAGCATTCTAGAAGGGAAGCTAGAGATAAAAGAGTAATATTCTAAAAGGGAAGATAGAGAATAAGAGTACCAAATACACAAGCAATATAATTTAGGATTTTGAAAAGTATTTAAAAGGAGTAAAGCAAGATAAGAGGTCAGAGATTAATGACAGGGAGTGGGGGTGGGGAAGGGTTCTTTTAGTGTGCTTAGATAAAGCCTCTCTGAAGGGGAGTCATTTGAGTGCAGACCTGAATAAAATGAGAGAGAATCCTGGGAAGACATAGAGAAAAGAGTACTAAGTGGTGGAAAGGTCAAGGGCAAAGGTGCTGAGATGGCCCTGATCTTGCCTTGTTGAAGGAGCAGTGAGACCCCCCCAGCATGGCTAGGGTGAGGTGAGCAGGGGAGAAGTGGTAGGAAATGAGGTTGGGGGTGGGCAGAGGCCAGGTCACATAGGCCTTTGTAGGGCATGATGAGGAGCTTGGATTTTATCCACCTGGAAGCCACTGGAAATTTGAAGCAGAAAAGAGACAGGTAACGATTTATGTTTGGAAAATATGGCTCTGCAGTGGGGAGAACAGATGCAAGAGTGGAAGCAGAAAGCTGTTAGGGGATCATACCAGGTGAGAGGTGATGGGGGCTAGGAGGAGAGTAGAGGCAGGAGAGGGGAAGACAAGTGGCTTCGTATTGGAGGTAGAATCTACAGGATTGTCTAATGGGTTCGATATGCAGGGAAAGATGAGTGACGAGTAAGTGTAAGGTTGACTCGGATTTTTAGCCTGAGCAACTGAGTGGTTAGTCATGGAGGTGAAGACTAAACCATTATACTTCTCTGCTTAAGCCCCTGCTGGTTCCACATCACCTGCAGACTCCTTAGCATGACCTCCGAGCCCCTCCCATAATCCAGCCTGAACTACCTTTCCAGACTCAACTCCGGCTACCCTCTTCTCTTTCCTGTGTTCCCTAGCAACCCCCTTGCTCTCTGCATATCGTGTTTCTTCTTGCCCCTGTGCCTTGCTCATGCTCATTGCTCACTACAGACTCCTCCTCATCCATGCCTCAGCTCGGGTGGCACTTCCTCCACGAAGCAGTTTCTGATTTCCTAAGTTCAGATTAAGCCCTATCTTCCAGTTATGCCTCTTTAATGGGCTGGGCTCTCCTTGAGGGCAGGGACCATATGTCATTCATCTTTGTGTCCTTTGGGCCTAGCACAATGCCTGTCAACCTAACAGAAGGGTGCAAATAGTGTTTGATGAATGAATGCATGAATGCTGGTACATGCATACAGCTGGGTAGTGTCTGGGGTTAAACATTAAGTGTGAGTACATTTTTAAAAAAGTATTTACATGTGTAAAAGGTGAAAGCAAGAGTTAACGAGAGACTCTGAGGCATTCTGTGATGCTTCTGAATCCTGATCTTTTCCATGCTGAGACCATATCTGGAACCACCCGGGAAAATAAATGATCTCTGTAAAGGCTTTGCTAGAGTGGTTTTGGGGGCTCCAGGGAGGAGGAATTTAGTTATAAAAATGAGAAGAGTAAGCACTGGCGAGGTATAGCCTGGCCCTTCTTTTTGTGCTTCCTTGATAACGCCCTGCCCCGAAGGTCATTCTCCAGCCATCTCCTAGTCTCCCTGTCCCTTTAATTCTGCTTATAGTCCAGACCATGCTTCGAGGAACAAGATTAACTGCCCTTCCACCACCCTCTCCCCACTGCCTTTGAATGTGGCCACACTACCACTCACCTAACCCCGACAGAAAAAAATACAGTCCTGTCACAATCTTGTGGCAAGCTAGATCTCCCAGCATTAAATCACCATTAAGGGCCGCTGTGAGTTGATAGCATCTTAGCCTGTTTTTTTCTTTTTCTCCCATTTAGAACTCAGCTAAAGCTTTCCTGTTAACGGAGGGGAATGCTCTAAAGACAAACCATCCACTACCCTGTCCTCCACAGGTGCACTCACGCCATAATCAATCCACAGATGGAGAAGCGCAGAGAACTTGCTAGCAAAGCCTCTTTCCGGCAGAGCAGCCTCTGCTTGTTGAGCTGTTGGCAGAGGTGGAGAATGTGATGTTGGCATCTGCATAGCCTTTTGTGACATGCTTTCACATCAGGTGTCTCATTGGATCCTAATAGGAATCTCGTTAAAGGAAGTATTTTTTATGCCCATTTTAAAGATAAGGAAACTAAAGTCCAGATGCCTGGGCTAGTTAATTGAGACCCCGGGACTGAACACAGGGCCTCTGACTTGGAGGTCCTGAGATCTCTGAACACAGGTCCTCTGACTGGAGATCCTGAGAAACTTTGGGTATTGGCCAGGTGATTTGTTCTCTCTCAGATTTTCCCCGTGCATGTCAGGCTCTGAAGGTAGACACACTAGGTTCAAATCTTGACTGTCATTGACTAGCTAGATGACTTTGAAGAAGCTACTTATTTATCCCTCTGTCAGCTATCTAGTGCCACAATAATGTTGCTTAACAAGCACCTACAGACCTTCAGTGGCATTCAACAATAAACATTTAAAATAAATTCTCAGGAGTCCAGAGATTGGCTGGGTGTGGGCTCGGCTGATCCTGGCTGGGCTCACGTATACATCTGTGGTCGGCTGGTGGGTCAGCTGGGGGTCAGCTAGTCATCTATCATAACTCAGCTCTGCTCTATGTGCTTCTCATAATAGAGCAGGCTCATTCAGGTTTTTCATGTGCAGTAGCAAGGTTTGAAGAGAGAGAATAGAAGCATGCGAACCTTCTTGAGGCATAGGCTCAGAGCCAGGACATCCTCACTTCTGTAACATTATTTTGGCCAAAGCAAGTCACAAGACCAGCCTAGATTCAGGGGATGGGCAAATAGATTCCATCCTTTGATAAGAGGAGCCACAAAGTCACCTGACACGGGGTGTGTGCGTACAGGCACACCATAAATGGCGCCATTAGTGTAATTGATCTCCTAAGATCCCTGAGCTCTTTTGTTTTTGCATTTTAGAAATAGGGGTTAAAATAATATCCATTGCATGTGGACACTGTGGGGATGAAATGAGGCAATGCATGTCAAGTGCTTAACATAGTGCCTGGTACATAGCACATGTAACAAGTACTCAGAGTGTTAACTCTTAGACTTGTTATTTTGGATTGCCATTCCAGAATAGGGATCGCTTTTCCTGCTCCAATTATGGAGGACTTTTTTCAATCCCATATTACTTTTCCTTTAAAACTCTCTTGTCCAGAGGGTAATGTCAGTACATCGGCTTCTTATGTCAGCACTCTTGGTTGTATACTGGAATTTTGTATGAACATTTACATAGATGAAATTTCAGGGTCTTTAGTCACTGATAGACACCACACACTTAGTTATAAAGAAGTTCCACATATGAGGTGACCTGGAGGCATGGGCAGTGTGGAGGGAAGCTCTGGCATACTCTAGAGGACATTCACGTGCTAACCTTCATGACATCAGTCACCAGTACAACCTGTCCATGTGCTTCCTAAGTTCGATCATACGCAAATTCACCCAGTCCATACATTTCCATGTGTGTTGAATCGTTTCCCCTCTTGGATGTCTGTGGTGTGTTCTTTCTGTCTAAATTCTTCTCTTTGACGAGGACCTGAACTTGGTGCTTTGCACTTAGGTACTTTCTTAATGTGCTTACTCTGGAGGAAGGATGAGCTCATTTCTGTTCCAGTTTGGAATTTAAAAGAAAATGAATAGTATTTGAGCAATAGCCTTCTTTCCTTCTTTTTTCTTTCTCTTCTTCCAATATAGAATACCTATCATACATGAAGTGTGTCTTAGAAGATGGAGGAGAATAAGAGCTGGACCCTGCCTTCGAGGACCTTACAATCAGGTAGGAAGACCTGGCATGCATTCACACATGTAACTATGATACAAAGGCAAATATGGTAAAAAAAAAAAAAAAAAAAAAAAAAAGAGGGGTGGGATAAACAAGATTTGGGGAGAACTCACAGGAGAGAGACTGAGCCTCTACGGGGTTGATAAAGGAAGCATCCATGAAGTAGGTGGCCTTCAAACTATCCTAATGGATAAATGAGAGGTTGCCAATAACTTTTGTTTCTTATATGAAATTACTACAGGTCTTACAGAAAAATTAGGAAAATGTAAGTAAAAGAAGAAAGTGAGAATCATGTTTTGTGTCAGATGCTGTTGGTTGATTACCCAACATCCTTTCTCTCCTTATTCCTTAATAACACAGCCTTGATTACATTCAGGGCAGAAATGTGTCCCCCTAAAAGATTACACTATCCAGCATCCTTTATGGCAGTTATATTGTCCATGAAACTAAATTCTGGCCAATGAGATGTAAATGAAAATTCAAGTGTGGGACTTTCAGGAAGGCTCCTTAAGAGAGATGACATGATTGAGAGCTTTGGCCCTGTTGCCCTCCCCCATTTTTCTTTCCTGACACCTGGAACATGAAGGTGATGGCTAAATCTCTAGCAGTCTAGGTAGATCAGGAAGTGACTTCGAGGTTGCCCAAATGTATTAGTCAGGAAAGACTAGGTTATGCTACAATAACAACAATCCCCGAATCTCTGTGGTTTTATGTTTCTTTCTCACCTAAATGTCCGATAGAGTTCAGCAAAGAATGTGTGCTAACTAGAGTCACTCCATCACCCAGGCTGATGAAGGACTCCTCTTGATCTGTGCTTTCAAAATCACAGTAGTAGGTGGAAGGACATACATAATGAATTGTGCACTGGCTCTTAAAGCTTCTGCTCAGAAGTGACACATGTCACTTCCCCTCACAGTTCATTTGTCAAAGCAAGTTACATGCCATACTAAAATTCAAAGGAGAAGGGAAGTGCAGTCCTATTGTGTGCTTTATTGAAATGAGAGAAGAAAAGAATATCAGTGTGCATAAATAATGACTTCTGCACTATGTGCTAGGGTGAGGAGCAGAACGTTGGAATGCTCCTGGATTCCTAATGACTTTACGAGTCTCTGTACCAGCCCTGGACCTCCCACCTCCAGACTTCTTCCACTTGAGAGAATAAATCCTCCTGTGTTCAAATCATTTTGGGTTTTCTGTCACATGGAACCAAATCCAGTGCTAACTGGTTTATTTCTCCCCCATCATTCAGGCATTACAACAGACATTATTTGATGAATTTACTGAAGAAAAGACATGAGTCTTTGAGTGCCTGCCATGCTTTCAGGGACTTCTGAGAGGAACGGCCACAGAAGCTTCTAACATGTGCGTTTCCAGGTTTGTGTCATATGATCATGCCACCCTGCACGTGAGTAATTAGATCAAGGCCAAAGGCACCTGTCTGTAGGCTGAGCAGACCACTGGCCACTGAGAGCTCTGCCCAGTGCAGCGGCTGCATATTGGGTGATGACAAAACGACTGAATCAGATCCTCTCATTCATGTTTTGAATTTGAGACACACAGAGGGCAGTCGAAGGAAGCTGAGAGGGCAGCAGAGGCTGAGAGAAGCTGCATTATGTTCTTGTCAATCACTGGAGTATCTGACTACCTCTTGCAGAGCAATATTGCATTTTTGAGCAATGAGCAGGGGTTCAGTTCTCTGTAAGGTCTGGCTGTGTTGGCCCTGAGACCTCTCCTGCTTTTCCTTTCTTCTGTGTGTAGCTGTACAATAAACTCCCTATGATGTGACAAAAATTATAGCCTAACCAACACAGTGCGTGTCCTCCTCTTATCTGTATTTTATAATGTATCTATGGATGATTTTTTAAATGGTAATTTTTCTGTTTCATTTAACAGTATATCATGACTATCCTTCCATGCTGTTAACTATTCTTTTACACAACATATGAACTGGTGTATAGTATTCTATTGTATAACTATATTTAGTCCACCCCCTAATGTTGGATACTTAGGTCATGAACTGGGTTTCTGTTTTTGTGTTTGTTTTGCTTTTATATACAGCATCAAACTCAACATCTTTGAATTTAAATATTTGTATACATCCATGATATTTTTATAGGTAGAGTTTGATAGGAGGATGTTGGGTAAGAAGAGAGATGTTTTAGACCAAGGATATGGCATGAAATAAGCACAAAGTTGTGAAGTAGAAAAACACAAGGCATGTCATCAAATAATTAAATTATGCCGGTGTTGGCTATGTGTAAGGAGACAGTGGCCAAATTATTGATAGACTTGAATGCCAAGTTCGCAGGGTGAATATCTTTGTCCTCTGCAAGGCTAGTGGTAATGTTAGAGGGTCGGCAGAGGTTAATTTGGCCCATTTCACATTAGTATGATCTCTAGTAAACAAACAAAAAATATCCTTTTGTACTTTGTATTGTGCTTTGTCAAAAAAATAAAATATTATGCTTTTAAGGGGATTTTATCAGTGCAGAAATAGTCTTATGACAAATAATGCCTTTAGTAGAGAGAACTTTATTATGGATTAATACTACCATTTCATATTTGTGTCAACCTTTTGAAAAATATTTTTCAAAATATATATATGTATTTACAGCATTTCACTGGATCCCCAAAATAGCATAGCCCAAATGGAAGATAACTTGCCCATCTTACAGATGAAGGAACTGAGGTTAGGTGATTTAAAGAAGTGGAGTGTCAGAGCTAGAGTGCCAGAGCTTCACTTTTCAAGATCACCTGAGTCCATCTCTGCATTTTCTGGTGGCGACAGTGAGGCTTGGCTCAGCTATATGACACCATCACACAGCTCTCAGGTGAAGGAGGTAGGTCTGTGCCCCCTTCTGATTTCACACCGGATGTGAGGTCATCCGGCCAGTCAATAGCAGAGTCTGGATCAAGGGCTGGGTAGATTGACTTCCGGGTCAGTGCTTTTGCCAGTAAACAAGTGGAAATACTCTTGTCCCACTTTCCTTCCTCAAGGAATTCTTAAACTTTCATGTGTACAAGGATCACCCAGGGGTTTGTTAAACAAGGAGTTTCCTAGGCCCCACCCCCATACACTCTGTTCCAGCAGACCTGGGGTTAGACCCAGATATGCATATTCTTAACAAACTCCTCAGGTGATTGTGAGAAAGGTGGAACACAGAGCAGACTTTAAGAAACACTGTCTGTCCAGTTTCAGGCTTGATATCTGGTTTGTCTCTTCTTCAAGCATGCCTGCTCTTGGAAAAGTGATTCCAGCTCCGCCTTGTTGTAACCTCTTATCAGTTCGATGTGTTTTGCAAATTGCATTTGCTCTTCATTTATGGACAAACCAGGTCAGCACTGCCAGGCCAATAAGAGCTGGATTTTCCCTGGCCTCATGCATCAGTGACATATTTGCCAACATCGGCCCAGTTCCGTCATGCCTGCAATCGGCAATGGTTGATGATGATGCAGGATACACATGACTCGATTTGCAGAGAGCCGGCTAAGCTTTCAGGGAAGTCAATAAGAAAAATCTCATTTTGATCTGCAGATTGGGCTCATTTGATTTGGAAGTCACTGGTGGCAAAAGAAATATGCGGCCCAGGGATGTCTCTCCAAGCCCCTCTGTGTCTGTAATCACCCCTAAGAAGCATTTTCTCCGTCTGCCTCCTCCTCCCCTTCTCTAGCCATAGATTCAATGTGTCAGCGAGGGAGGAAGAAAAGAAAAAGGCAACAACCACTCTCAGACTTTCTGGATGATTCTTCTATCACACTCTGTGCAGAGGAGAAAGGGTCAAAACAGCACCACAAACCATTCACCCAAACCATTCACTGCATGGCTCCTAGAAAACCCATATGGCCTTTGTGACTTTTCACACAGGTCTTTGACTTTCAGCTTAAAGAGGTCATAATGGGAAAAATAAATGCATCATTATGCCCTGTGAAGTAGCTCTTGGGTCTGGGTGCTCCACGGGCTCATGTGCATGTCAAAATGGTTAAGTTTACCTCCTAAATATCTCTTAACTCTGTTGAGATTTATTTATTCTCTCTGCCATTACCCTAAGGTCTCCTGTAGGTTCTACAATAGCCTCCTTTCTGGTTTCCCTGTGTCCCACCTCTTCCCATCAAATTCATTATCCACGGAGCAGCCTGGGTGATCATCCTATCCTTCCCCTCATTTTAGTGCTTTGGTGGCTTTGCATTATCCTAAAGGTAAAGTCTAAACCTATGCTGTCCGATGCAGTAGCCACATGTGGCTGTTGAGCTGTTGAGATGTGATGAGTCCGAATTAAGACATGCTGTAAATGTCAACATCAGATTTCAAAGATTTAGTAGAAAAAAAGTATGTAAAATATCTTACTAATAATTTTATATTGATTACATGTTGAAATAATATTTTATATATATTGGGTTAACTAAAAGATGTTATTACATTTAACTTCTGCTGTTTCTTCTTTACTTTTTAAAATGTCACTACGAGAAGATTTAAAATTATGGATATGGATCACGTTATATATCTTAGACAGTGCTGGTCTAAACTCTTGAAGACGGCTTGCCCTCATCTTGCTCCATTCCATTCTAGAACCCTCTATTTTGGCCGTATGAATTTCCTTTAATCTCTTGAATTAATCACTCATCCTTTTGTTTCTGGGATTTTGGCAGGCTATTGCTTCCTTCCACAACTGCTGTTTCACTAACTCTTATTCATATTTCAGTATGTCTTCAGAGGTCATTTCTTAGGTATCACTAGCTCTAAGAAGTCGTCCTTGGCTCCGTGAGTCTGGCTTAGATGCCCCTCCTGTGGATCCAGTAGAGTCTCCTCTGTAATACTTACCACACTTTGGATTTGCTTTAATATATATAGATATGTAATCTGCCCATTCCACTAAATTGTAAGCTCCATTAAGACAAGGGCTATATCTATCTCATGTACCTTTGACCCCAGAGTAGAAACTCAATAAACATTTGTTTAAATCTAGGCATCTTATTAAATAGGCAAGGAAATTGAGGTTCAGAGCAGGGAGACTTCTTACCCAAGGTCACACAGTGAGTTCATGGCAGAGCACTTCAGGCCAGTGCCATGCAGCAGGGACACAAATTTAAATAATGTATGACATTGGGAAAATTTTTAAAAATGCAGTGGACAAAGATTTGTGCATGTTGGTTTAATTCTACCCAAAAAGGTGAAGAAAGAGCTAACTACCTTATGCAGAAGCAACTGTGATGCCAAGCCTGGTCCTGGCTGACTTGAATACTTTACTTCTGGCATTGTTGGGTTGGGAGGAACAGGGATCAGGGAAGGAAGGGACAAGACCATGGAGATCTGGGCTATATATAGGTGGAGCAGATATATAAGACAAGCTGAGTCAGGGCTTTGATGTACTGGGAGAAATTGTCCACCTGGATTACAAACCACAGGTCATTTCTTGAGATGCTGGCGCAACCATTCCTCATGTTGACATGTTTCAGAACAGAACAAAACATGAAGAGCAATTTTTAGTCACGAAGCCTCCAGGGTTCTAGTATCATCCTTTGCCATACTTGCACCTGGGAGAAAATCCTTTCTGGTCCTAGCAATACAGAGCTTACTACATTTTCAAAATGTGTCATGTCATAGGTTCTTTTGGAAAAAGTGATATAAGGAGAAATCTATCTGTTTTCTGTAGGATATTCTACTGTTATTGAGTCTAACTTTTTTTTCTAATTATATAACATAGGCTCAATGTAGGAAAGTTGGCAAACATTAGCACAGGGGAGAACTTCCCCCATAATTCCATCACCCCAAATGATCCCACTATTTATATTTCCAGTAAATCTTTTTAATATTCTTCATGTTTACTCACTTATATAATTTTATAAAAATAGGATACTGTGAATACCATTGAATAGTATTTTTCCTCAGATATATATCATGAACAATTTCTTATGTCAATAAGTACTTTTTTGTAATATGATTTTTATTGTCTACTTAATATTCCAATATATTTAAACCCTCCGAACAATGCTCCATTATCGAACATTTAAATGGCTTCCAATTTTTCAGTATTATAAATCACTCTACAGGAATTTCTTCATGCACATGTCTCTGGCTTTTCTAAAGGATAAATTTGTAAAAGTGGAATAGCTTACTAAAAGATAATGCACATTTTTAAGGATTTTGGTATTTATTTTTAGTTAGCCTCCTAAAAGTTCTAGCACAGACTGTTTTTCAAAGTTCCCAAGTATTCTCTGCACACAAGTCCTTTCACGTTTGGAAGTTGCACCGTCTACTATCATGAAACTTGTTTCCCATAGGTTGATGATACACCCAAAAGGGAGAGAATTCCAAAATAAAGATCAAAATTAAATAAATTCTAGACTCCAAAACATATTGATGCCTAGCTGATTATGTCTACTTTCCTCTAGATCCTTAAAAGTGGCATTTCCCAAAATACTCCAGGAGAAAATAGTTCTGTGGTCAGGCAGATTTGGGCAAAGCTGCATCCTCCATCTCTGTGCAGATCTTGAAAAATCCTGCAGTAAATTTGAGCAGGTTCAACTCTGTTTACATCAGTTTTCTTTCTTAAGGTTGTTTGGCCACCAGACTAATAAAAAAAAAAAATCCAAACCTACAAATATTCCATGGTATACACTTAGAGAACCAATGGTCTAGAGAAAGCTCCAGATGTACATTGTGGGAGCTGTTTATATGCTTTTCCTTTAGGCCTATGTACTTGACCACAGGTGGTAAGCCCAGATCAGTTTGAGTTCCTGTGTCTATGGTCACATGACAAAGCTGAAGTTAACCTGATATCAGGCCTTATGGAGCTTTCCAGTAAGCCAAGACCATTTTCTAATGAGCAAAGATTAGAATTAAGGTTGTACCCCAAAAGCTCTATTCTGTTCCCTGTCCCCTCCCCAAAACAGGTTTGCTTATGACTATGTGACTGCAGATGAAAGGTTCCTCTCTGTCTCATCTTCATGTGTATGAGTGGAAGTCATTATTGGTACTTGTTTAGTTTCTGCTCCAAACTATTTTAAGACTCAGATAGAGACTAAGTTAAAAGCATACCTATTAAAAACTTCTCTTAGGCCAATTTTATTAGAACCAGAGAGGTTAATTCAACATGAAAATCAAACAAATTTTTTGGTGCCCAGTGTATCTGTTTCTCAAATATCAGAGTTTTGCATACTACCATGGTGTTTTCTTATTGTATTATTTATTTAGTATTTTTCCTTAAATTGACTCAAAGTTTTCCTTAGATATCTTCTTTAGCTTGTCTTCAACAACAAAAAATCTGCAAAAGTACAGATTTGGCAGTTTTATCAATTTCTAATGCATATTAAAATAAACGTATAACTATTAAAACTGTTTACCTATGGAACATCTAAAATTATCTCAGGTCTTGCATTGGCAACCTTTTTCTGTAAAGGGTCTGATAGCAAATATTTTAGGGCCTGAGAGTCATGCAGTCTGTGGCACAATTACTCAACTTTGTTGTTGAAATGCAAAAGCAGCCCTAGACAACAAGTCAACCAACGGGCATGGCTCTGCTCCAATAAAACTTTTATGTACAGAGACAGGCGGAGGGCTGGATTTGGTTCATGGGTTGTAGTCAGCTAACCTCTGCTCTAGATGAAACAAAGAGCTTATTGAAATTTTCACCTTCTAAGTGACTGTATTGGTTCATTTTAGGCACAATCTAAATGCACTAACCTGGGCAATAATGGAACAGCGAAACCTCTTATTTGCATTCTCCCTCTGTTTTCTGAGATAATTCCAGTTTCAAGCTCTGTGTCTCAAATTTTGGGATCGTATTCATCACCCTTAATCTCATAAGACCAGTATGAAAATAAAAATCAGGAGCCAGCTTTTGCAACAAAAGAACGGACATCCTGAAACAGACTAACCTCCCCTCACCTTCCTAATGAACTTCACAGGAATGCCCTGCTCAGTGATTTTACCCTTGCAAAATTATTTTTCATAGGAGGAAGAAAAAAAACCACAACCCAAGCAAACTGGGCTCCTAAATTATTGACACATTAAAATTTAAAATGTTCATTAACGAGGGCTCTTATCTGAGAAAAGCAAGTTTGCCATTAGTTCCCAACTTCACTGAATCTAGACTCCTATACATCTTTTGTTTGACTGAGCTGGTCCACGGTTTACCTCAGTGGCCTCAAGATTTATAAGAGGGAAACTTCCTAAACATGACAGAAAGCAAGCCTCACCTCTGCCAGCCTCGTGCGATGGACCACGTCACTGACCTTGGTAGAGAGGAAGAATATTTGTTCTTGTGTAAATATAAGCCCATCTCCACTCACTGCTCACTGTTTTCTGTTTTAGATGTTTGCAGATAATAATACATCTGAATAGCATTTTTCATGTTCACAAAGCTTTTCCAAATATGTGGTCCTGTTAAAGTTGCTCAGTAATTCCAGGAGCCGGGAATTATCATCCTCATTTTCCAGGTGAGGATCCTGAGGTTAATCCTGCAGCTGACTGCCAGCCACACTGTAGGGGGAACTCTGGATCCATGCTAGCCAGATCCCACCTACTAGACTGGGATTGCCAAGTGCTCCCCAAGGTGATTCTTTTTCCCACTCTGCTCTGCCATACTCTGCTCATCTCCACCATGCCAGGTCATACCCCCAACCCAGCCCTCTACCATGGTGGTCCCAATGAGACCCATTCAAGGGTGCCTGGCTGGGTCAAGGCGAACCCATCTCTAGTACTGAAACACAACTTCAAGCTAACGTAACAACTAGTAACATCTACTCTCATCCCTAATTGAACTCATATCTCCTAATTCTACGTGCAGTGTTTTTTCATACATTGTAACTGCTCCTGAGATATAGAGGAACTTAAATAAACTATTATTGGCAGAAATGCAATTCAGCTTTTAGTTCCAAAGGATAATTAGAGAATGAGAATGGGGAATTGTAAAACAGCATACGTTGATGGGTCCACTTTTTTTTCACTTGCAAATCACCTGAATAGGTTCATCCAGAATCCAAGAATATTATCACTTAAAGTCACCTTGAGTATCACCTAGTGCAACTCCTGTATTTCATGCTTAAGGAAACATGAGAGAATTTGCCCAAGATAATGATTAACAGTGATAAATAATGAGACTAGTTATCATTTCTTTAATATTTACCACATGCCAGGCACTATTTGAAATGCTATAAATGCATAGAGCAAATGGATTGTTCCTTCAGTTTACAAAGAAAGCATCTGAGACTTGTTGGGAAAAATGGACTTGCTTGAGATCACATGTGAGTAGATGGTGGGGCCAGGGTGTGGGCTCAGGCCATCCAACTCCAGAGCTGCATTTACAACATTGTTCTTCTCAGAGGCAAAGCTCGGAGATGTGACAAGAATGGCACTATCCTGTGAGGACAAGAGTACATTCCCCCTGCGGTCTTCCTCTTCAAACCCATAGCCAACGGTAGTCCAACCATCAGAAAAACATCAGACAAACCCAAATTGAGGGATATTATGCAAAGTAGCTGGCTAACACAGTGCCCAAAGAAGGCGGCGCCCGGGATCCACCTCCATGGATGCTAATTTAGCTAGTCTTGAGTGGAGCAAGGGACTGGCATTTTTTAAAGCTCCCAGGTGATTAAAATGTGCAGCCAGGATTGAAATACCACTGGAATGCATTTTTCCCAGAAAGAGAGAGTTACTGACTGCACTAGGAGGGAAAAGGAGCAATGGGATTAGGGCTGGATGAAGCGTTGCGTCTGGAAGAGGGGCTGTAGCTGCCCTGGGTGGGCAGAGTCTTTTCACTCCAGGAAGTGACCAGGAAAGAGGACACAGGGGCTGGAACTGGAATGCTTGGAGGCTGCCAATCTCACCGTTCCTAGTCAAGAGGCTAGTTCAGAACAGCGTTTGGGGATCACTCTGGCTCTAGGGATCACCACATCCTTTGCTCAGCAAATTGCTGGTTTCCCCTGCCTTTTCTCCCGTGAATGTTTCAGTAGACTTGTTTAGAGCCGGCCCCACACCTAAGTGGGCACTTGTTAGTTATACACCTGAAAGGTGTGTGAACAACCAGCCTTGTCAGCTAAAAAGGAGGCTGACTTCTTGCATTTAAAATGAATATTGACTGGAAAAGAAGGGGCAGGGGGAGAAAAAAAAAATCAAAAGTGAGAAAAATGGCTGACTCAGGCCAACCTCAATGCATATGATGTGAAATAACATCATTAAGAGAGTTTGGCCTGGGGTTGGAATTATGCAAGAGCCTCTTTCGGCAAACCTAAGATGTTTAGGAAAATTGCTCTGGAGACTTTTATGTTAAAAGGTTAGGAAGAACTGGAAGTTCACCCAAGAAGGTACACATAATACTTCAGAATACTTAAAATAGAGAATCTCATTATGAGAAAGAGATGAATGTTACTTTTTCTGAGGCTTTCAATGAACTGATAACCTCCAAACTTTTGAGCTTGACAGATCTGAGCTCAAACTCCACCACTGGCGAATTACTTAATTTCTCTGAACCTCAGTTTACTGAATCTGTAAAATGAGATTAATCATGCTTGCCTCATGGAGTGGTTAAGAGAATTAAATGAGATAATTTGGTGCATAGAAATCAGTGACTTGGCGCAAACTGATGTAAATTAGAAGTGACAAGGACAAGTTTCAAACTCTGGCCCTTAGTCCCATGCATTTCTATCTTACCTCTATCCCCCTTCCTGGTGAGGACGCAGAAGCGATGGATAATCCAGTCACCATAATGTGTGACTAAGGAAGCTGCATGGACAATTTCCAGAAAGGCCAGTGGAAGGCTTCCCGCCTTTCCCAGTTCCATAGGGAGGTTCTCTGGAGGAATTGTAACATTCTTTAGTGATAGAAAACGTTAGCGAGCCCCAATGCTTACACAACTTGAGAAGAGCATGAGTGAAAATCATAATCTTACATGTGATAGACACTTAATAATTAGCATCGTGCTCTCCCCCACGTTACGTTCCGATGAAAATTTGGGAATCGTTTTCAACTCCTGCCTCACCTTCATCTCCCTGAACCCAACCAGTCACCAGCTCTTATCAATTCAGCCTGCGTGAAGTCGCTTTCCAAATCAGTCTTCCTCTAGTACATCTCTGACCGTGTAACTTCCTCTGCTTGCAGTGTCCCTAAAGGCTTTCTCTGTCTACGAGGGACTTCAGCTGATATTGGCATCCTTATCTCCTACTCCTGCCCTTCCCTCATCCACCTCTGCAGCCAATTGTAACTACCCAGAGTTCCTTGAATACAGTTGCAGCCCTCTCTTTTGTGTGTGCATAACCTCGTCCTTCCAGTAGTACTGTGACTTGCTTCCCAAGTACCTGAAAGCAGGATATCCATAGCGGCTAGGAACACAGGCTCTGGATTCAAATCCTGGCTCAGCCTTGCAAGACATGTGTTCTTGGGAAAGTTATTTAATCTCTTAGCTTGTGAATAAAGTAGGGGATGATAATAATACCTAGTTCATGGGGTTGATTAAATGAGATAATGTAAGTTGCCTGCTTATCACACACTCTACAGGTGTTAGTTGCTATTATTATTGCTGTTTCTCCTTCTTATTTTTACTATTGCTGGCTTAAATAAACCCATCATTAAATGTCACCTCCTTCAAGAAGGCTGCCTGATAACACCCATGCCCCTAGAGAAGTAATCTCTCCTTGTTTCATGCCCCTATAATGCTTTGTACATCTCTCACAAATTCACCACTCAACATGCTTTTTGTGCCTTTGTCTTAGTGTTTCCTTTAGAATATAAACTAATTGATTGTGGGATGTTATCTTGGTAATCTTTGTATCCACAAAAGCCATCACAGAGTAATGACCAAATATTTGTGGAATTTAAATAACTTGGACAAATAATAATAATAGATACCATTGAATGTGATAATCTAAGATGCTCTTAGCACAGGGCTTGATTCATAGAAAATACTCTATAAATGTTAGTTCTTATTACCGTTTATTGTTTACTGTGATATTTCATGCACTATCTAATTTGTTTCTTACAACAACTCTATCAAGCAAGTTCTATCAATGCTCCCATTTTTCAGTTGAGGGTTAAGGCACAAAAAAGGTGAAGTAATTTGCCCAAGATCATGTAACTAGTGAGGGGCAAAGTCAGGATAAGGATGCCCTGGGTCCCACTATATTCAAAGGCCTTCATCTTAAGTAGTGAGTGGAGAGCGTCAGATTTTATGTGCAAGTAGCAGACGAGAAAATTGACCAGCTGAGAATGGATAGCAGATTGACTAGTCCTATGGGTTATGTGTAGAGAGGAGAGGAGGCCCAAAGGAGAAAGAAATCTTAAGCTTTAACTTGTGTTAAACTCCAGTAAAAATCAGTTAGATTTCATCAAACCACTGATCAAAGAGCCAAAAATGGTTTAATTTTTTAAAAGCACATGTAACTTCTTTTAATCTGCTTGACTGGTCAAGCCAGTAAAAACAGTAAAAGCAGTTTATTCAGTGAAAAACACCCACACCCTCACTGTGGTTGGGCCAACTTGGCCAGCCAAGCAGACAGTTAAAATGGTCAACCAGGTGTGGATAGAGTCTCAGAGGGAAATGCTGAAAGAAGCCATTAGCAAAATGCTTTAATGTCTGTGAAGAACATGTAGAGTGTGCACTGAGGTACCTGGCCAAAGAAACTGTGGCTAAGCAAGCGCAGAGGAGGAAGAAGGACATTTGTGTAGGAGCCTGAGTACCTTTCGAGAGAGTCAGGACTGAGCCCGTCCTTTTTTCTAAAATTCAGAGCAGTCTGAATCTGTTAGAGCAGCCTGCATGGCGTTGACTGAGTCACTTAGTGGAGGAGAGGGCTCAAGACTCCTGAAATAAATAACTCTGAGGGTTGAAATACATGGACCTAGGACTTTAGCCCCTTGTTACAATGGTAAAGAGGATGGCTCTTCTGGGCCCAAGAGGCAGAGGACCCTAGAACATGCTCTGATTCAGATCTTCTGCATACAGCATTGAGTCTTGTAGCAACTTTTTCAATGAATTAAAACACACACACACACATGCACAGATACAAACTATAATTTTGGAGCCCAGGGCAGTTTTTCTATGGAACAAACCAAATATGGCATTGAAGACCTATTGGATCTTCAGTAGGAATCTGCATTGGCAAGCATGGAGCACCTGGATCCCTGTGGGGTATAGTTCATTCTGGAACGACCATCACTTTGCAGAGGTAGGGGAGGTCTCTAGGTTCAGGAAGGCACATCAGAGTTCTGGCTCCACTGAGCAAGAAAGACTAAGCATGACTTCATCTTAGAATGGTCAGGAAATGGAGGGGCTGGGCTCCTGCTAACCCAGACAAGTCATTCCATGTGTACTGTACTTGGGGAGGGGCAGATGCTACTGGGGGGAACATCGTTCACACCCAAGGTTATAAAGCTAGACATCCAGCTACTGGTGACTTTTCCAAATCCATTAGACCTAGATATACACTAGATACATAGATAGATAGATGGATAGACAGATAGATGCTGAGGATAGGATAAAAGCCTATTTAGGAATGAGGGCAGGCCTGGAGGAAGAAAGCCAATAGAAAAGCTATGCAATTAAGGTTACTTCCAAACCTGTCTTTAATGAGAGAAATGAAGAAAACAAATTTAGTCAATTAGAAAGTAATGAAGACCTTGCAAAAATAACTATTGACAAAAGGCCGGCAAGGGATTTCTCAAGTAATTTGAGCATAATACACACTGTACGAATCAGCAGGTCAGGAGGGGTTGCCTCTTAGGAGTTTAAAGGAGCTGGTATCATGCCTACTCAATTCTTGGCAGTGATTTCTTTATTTAGCAAGCAGAATTGTGATCTGAAATGAACCCAGAAGCCTGACAAATGAGGTTCCAAACTTCAAAACCAGGAGAGGTCACATAATGGTCCCTATTCAGCCCAAGTATGGCTGGTGCATATCAAGGGGACTGGGCCTGAAGGAAGGATGTCCTAAAACAAAAGCAAGAAAAGGAATTCAAAATGCAGGCCATGGTCGAGTAAGGTAAGTTTATAGTGTATAAACCAGCTTTATAATCAGATTGTTGAAAAATAACATAAATCATTCCAGATAAATAGTTCCTTCTTTACGTTAACAGAGGGGAAGGCAGTGTACGATCTTCTTATCAGAGTGAAAGACTAGAACATCATTTCTTTTTGTGTGTGTATCCATTAGGGAAAAAAAGAGCAGAACTCCTATAGGACTGGATTCCATACAATTCACTTCCAAATCAAAGTGTGTATGTGTGCATGTGTGTGTACATACGTGGGCATGCACAGTTGGTGGGGGATGGGACTTTGAAAGAGCCTGGATGGTCTCTTCCTGACAGATGCAGACTGTGGGTAATGACTGCAGGGTTGGTGAGGTATTACAGGTGTGGGCCCAGGACTTAGTGTGATTTTGAACCTGTGAGAACTCAGAAAACTGTTACCCAGACCATTAAGAAAGAAACTGTGGAACGTTAGAGCTGAAGGGGTCTTAGGAATCGCCTAGTCCTGCTCATCTTCTTAACCATTCACTAGGCCAGAGAAGCCGGAAGCCAGACTATACATCCATGTCACAACCTGAACTAAAACTATACTGGGGAGAGTGGTCTTCATATCACATTATCCCACTTCCTGATGACGCCAGTTTGCGGCATCTGTTGCTGACAACCAGGCTACATAAACAACTCCAGAGTTTGAAAATAAGAAGAGGAAATTCCATTGGAAAAGAAAGTGAAAGGTTAGTTCTCTGTGTAAAAATAATCCAAAATGGCCAGTCTTTACTAGTGGGCAAATGACCTATAAGGAAGCATGCTGGATGAATCTAGAGGGTAGTTGAGTGCTTTGCTGATTCATCTGGCAAGGGCAAAGGCCTCACTTGGAATTCATTGTAAGACAACATCACAAAACAGGAAGGGCAGTTTTGTCAGACTACATTGGCATCCCATACTTAAATTTTGGAAACACTTCTAGGTAAGAAAAAAAAAAATCCTAGACACTGGAGTGATTCCAGAGAAAAACAGCACATAATTAAGGGAATGGAATAGAGAAACTGATTTATAGAAGGAATTAAAGCAACACATTTTTAATGGCTCTGTCACAAATAAGGGCACATCTTTGACATATATCAAGGACTTTAATTGGAATAATGAGTTAATCCAGGGAGAGATGATTTAGGCGTGATATCAGAGGACAAGGTAACATGATGAGATTGGGGAATTACCTGTTGAAATGATGAAATTGTCATCTTTCAAATGAAAGTAAGACAAAAACAGAACAATTAGGAAGATGGTGCTTAATAGTAATTTTATATAAAGAGATTTGATTTTTAGCTTTTGACAAAACTATGAGCCAGGAGAATCATGCTTTCCATGTTTCCTCAATTCTTAGAGAAACTTGAACTTATGATGCATCATCAGTTTAATAGCAGCTATTATGTGGAGGGGAAAAATACTGCATTAAATGTACAGGTTGATTGCAAGCTCCATCTCAATTTGAAAAACGTTAAAATGTGAAAAATATATTCATTTTAGAATTGGCAAACTACAGCAATTATTTAAGTAATATGCATATGCAACCCTGTGATAGCATATATATTTTCTATGGGTTCAATTCCTGACTATTCATGGGCTAATCGTATAGCTTATATGATTGTGGATGTTCTAGTTAATTTGCTTGCTGTGTCCTTATCCCCTCCTCGGGGAATCTGTTCCCACCCTGTCATTGGGAAGTTGACCAATTCTTCTGGCCACTACTGATTGGACCAGGAATAAATTTGTAACCCCAACTGGGCCATTATATTCCCTTTATTAAAAAAAAAAAAAGACCCAAGGGGCAGGCCTGGTGGCATAGTGGTTAAGTCTGCACTTTCTGCTTCGTTGGCCTGGGGTTCGCTGGTTCGGATCCTGGGCGCAGACCTCCTCACCGCTCATCAAGCCATGCTGAGGCGGCATCCCGTATAGAAGAGCTACAACTCTACAACTATGATCCACAACTATGTACTGGGGCTTTGGGGAGAAAAAAGAAAAAGAGGAAGATTGGCAACAGATGTTAGTGCAGCACCAATCTTCCTCAAAACAAGCAAGCAAGCAAACAAACAAAGAACCCAAAGAGAAAGAGGCAGTCTATTAGATGGGAGATCATGTAAAGTTGGGGCCAGTATTGGGCCGTGGCATCCAGTGCCACAAACCTAAATAATGAAGGGGCAGCAAAGCCTTCAACAAAATGGAAAGAGCTGGCATGGATTAAGAAAAACAGAGCAGATGTCCAGTGAGCACCAGAGAAAATAGATGGATAAATAAAATGTACTCTCTTCACTTATAGCCCTTTCTCCTGAAAGGATCACATGTGACTCCATGAGAGGCAGAGGAAGGAACTTTCATGCCCCAGTTTCCAATATAGGTTCTTAAGTGTTCTAACTGAACTCGATTTCCAGGCTTTGGATGACCTTGACTTTCCCTTCAGTAAAGGTACGCTTTCATCTAAGCCAGCTTGAATGGATATCTGTTCCTCACAACTTTGATCCTCTTCTCTCTACTCCTGCCCATTTCATTAATGCCTCACAGTTATAACACATTAAGGAAAAGCTTTTCAGAGCAAACTCATAATGCTGACACAGACTGGATTGTGACATGAGCTGTGGTAATCCTCCAGAATGAATAGACTGACGTAATTTCTGATTCCTAAACAAGTGACTGCTAAACCATTGTCTCAGCTATTGGGGTGGATGTGGTGCACACTCGGTTGACCAGAAACCAGGTCCTAATTCAGCATGTCGTTTCTGGATCTTCTTGCCTTTTACAGGTCCCATGACAGCCCATTCTCATGAACCGTTCAACTGTGAGACTCCTCAGACCACAGCCAGCCCCGGCCCCCCAAACATTCTTTATCCAGGACACTGGAACCAACAATTATATTCTTAGAATTTGTAAGTCCTTTCTTCCCAACAACCCACGTGTTAGTCCTTTTGATAACAGGCCATTCTGATTTCAAGGAAACCTCATTTTCTGTTCCAAAGTGCAGTGCCTTTTGCAGTAGTTCTCTAGGCAAATGTATGGGCTGTTTGCTATGCTTTCAACTCTCATGCATTTTTAATGATTTACAAGGAAAAGATTTTTTTCCCTCCTCCTTTTTTTTTGTAATGAATTTAATGACTTAATACACATCAAGTGGAATTGTTGGTTTGTGGTGACGGTTTTATAATTCCAAGTTCAAGGGTTTTTTTCTATTTAACTATGCACAATAACTCTCATGGAATATAATGCAATAACAAAAACATGTACCAATGTTGGCATAAGAGCCTGTTGTTTATTAGTATTGGTTCTGTGCTTTATGTTTGAAATAAAATATTTGGAACTAATGTTGGCCACGTTTCGTCCAAACTAGATAAAAAAAATTTTTTTCCCTTTGAAAATACTATGCTCCAGTCTTTGGCGATAAAAGCCAGCAGCTCTTGAGATAGCAAATTAAATTTTATTTGTAGAAAGCACTGTGCTGTGTTTTGTTGCTTGCTCAGAGTTATTTTTTAATACTAATAATTTAATAAAGTGGAGGACCAATACATTGACCTGTGTTCTCCAAGGCACCGGAGTATTTCCCGGGGTTAAAAGGCATAGCTTGCTGAAAGGTTGTTTGTTTTACATTCTAACCTATTACTTATTTCTCTTGCTTTCTTGCCAGATCTAGCCTTAGCTTTTAGAATCATTTTTGAATTTTGGAAAACATAAAGTGGTAGAATTTTCAGAATCTGCAAGTTAGACTTTTAAAACTCTGTTAGATAAGGACTGCTTTCCCTAAGATCTAACACATTTGAATTTTGTATCAGTTAATAGTAAAAGTATCTCCATCCTATGGCTTAAAAAATAGAGTTCCTTGGTAGAAATAAGTAGCTCTCTAATCTCATCAAATGAGTTCAGTGAGGAGATGTCTTCAGCATTTCCACATTGGATGGAATAGGTTTCAGTTACAAGGTGAGAGGAATTATCCCAAGCCCCCTCCTTGAAAATCTGTGTGCAGGGTTCTGGACTCAGGTGAGGGTCCTGGGAGCCTGGGTATTTGTGTTGGTGGAGCAGGACTAGCCTGGTAGCTTCAGACGGTTCAGCCAAGTTGCAGCGAAAAGGCAATATCTAAACATAAAACTAAAGGCAAAAGCCAAGCAGATATTCGAAGTGAAGCATCCGTCTGAAGGAGTTGGGTAGGAAGGTTGGGACCAGGAATAAGATGATAGCGTAGAAACTGGAAGCCTCAGAAGAAAGCAAAGATGGAGGACAGGGACAGTGCCTGGAGAGACCCAAGAGATTCCCCAGAGAGTGCCTGTGGCCTTGCCATGGGAGAGAAATATAATGTAGCAATTAAAGGTACAAACTCGGGAGTTATATGGACTCGGGGTCAAGTTCCAGCCCTACTGCTGAACAGTGATATGGCCTTGGGCAAGTCATGTTACTCTCTAATACCCCGTGTGAAGTCAGACAAGTAAAGTTAGCCACTCTATAAAGGCTGTCATAAAATTTAAACAAGATAATGCTACTGTTAGTTATTATTAGTGCTGAGTCAGACAGGAAAAGCTACTAAGTCAGGTTCTTTTAATGTAAAAATACTGCTTTTAATTGTACACATATACATATTTGTATCAATAGAAATACATAGATTTCTGTGTTTTTTATACATGAATGGTGTATATCATTAGATAACTATACTTTTATGTTTTAAATATTATTTATTTAAAAGTTTTTCCTTTTTATATAAACATTTTTATTGAGGTATAATAATCATACAGTGAAATGAAGTGTACACTTAGGTGTACAGTTTGATCAGGTGTAATGAATGCATTCACTGATGTAACCATACCCCTACCAAGATATAGAATATGTCCATCACTCCAGAAAGGTGTGTTGTGCTTCATCCAAGTTAAACCCTCCCACCATCCCACCACCCCAGAAGCACATACTCTTCTGGGTTATCACCATAGATTAGCTTTGCCTGCTCTCAAATTTCATTTAAATGGAACCGATCAATATATATTCTTTTGTATCTGAATTCTTTTGCTCATAGAAATGTTTTGGGGATGTGTCCATGTTACTATGGGTAACGGTGGTTCATTCCTTTAACTTGTGAGTAGTACTCCATTTTATAATAATATCACATTTTTTTGCATTCTCCTGTCCATGGAAATTTGGGTTGTCTCCATTCTAGGACTATTGTAAGTAAAGCTGCTATAAGTATTCTTATATACATCTTTATGAAGCATATGTTTTCATTTCTCTTGGTTATTTATCTATGAATAAATTGCTGGGTCATAAGTAGTGTAAGTTTAACTTTATGAGAAAGTACCAGACTGATTTCCAAAGTAGTTATGTCATGTTACATTCCCATCAGCAGTGCATAAGAATTCTAGTTGTTTTACATCCTCACAAATATTTGATGTTGTCAGTCTTTTAAATTTTAGCCATTCTGGTGGGAACGGATGGTTTTGCATTATGATTATAATATCATCTTAACAAGTTAACCTTTTTTAAATTATTTCAACCAGCAATTCTAATTGCTCGGGCCAGAAACCTTGGTGTCATCCTTGACTCTTTTCCTTCTGTCATACCTCACTTCTGATGCATCAACAAATTTCTGTTAATTCTACCTTCAAAATATTTCTATCATTCATCTGCTTCTTATCAGCCCCACTGCCACGCCAGATCCAAGTCATCATCAATGTTCATCATCATTAGCCCTCTACCTGGTCTCCTGCTTCAGCTCTTGTCCCTTGCAGTCTGTTCTTAACACAGGAGACACACCTTAGATCATGCCAGTCCTCAACTCAAGACCCTCCAAATGTCTCTTCCATTTCACTTATAATGAAAGTCCAAGTCTTTTCTATCATCTGCAAGGTCCTGCATGATCTGGACCCATGGCTACTTTCTGCAGGTATTTCCCATGGTCTAATATCAAATATCACCTTTTTCCTGACCACACTCTACATAAATCTTAAACTTCTTCCATAATTCTTTTTTACCTTGCTTTGCTTTTTCTTTATAGATCTTTCTATTACCTAAAGTTATATTTGCTTGTTTATTATCTCTCTGTCTCACTACAATAAAAGCTCTGTGTTGGCACTAGAACGTGCCTAGTAAATAAATAAATAATTTGTAAATACTTGTTGAACATATTCCTTTTTGTCACCCCTCGATATTTTTTTCAAACCTGTTTGTTTATTTCTTTGTGTGTGTATGTGTGTATGTATTATATATTTTAATTAACAAATCTCATCTCTTCATCTAAAGGCTTTTGGGAGACTGTGCTCTGACTTAAACATCCTTTTCTTTTTTTCATTTATTAGTTTAAATTTCTTTCTTTTTTAAAAAATTATTTTGTTGGGGTCATGTTGGCTTACAACATCATGTAAATTTCAGGTATACATCACCATATTTCAGTTTCAGTGTAGATTGTATCATGTTCACCACCAACAGTCCAGTTTTAATCCATCATCATATGTGTGTGCCCCTTTACCCCTTTCGGCCTCCCCCTACCCCCTGGTAACCACTAATCTATTCTCCTCATCTATGTGTTTGCTTGTGACTTAAACATCTTTTATTTTCAACATATAGGGTAGACTTCCCTCCAAGGATAGGTGATTAGGCAATATTTCCTAATCAGTTGATTGATGGTAGAAGAAAGGGGTGGATATTTTTCAACCTGTTTCTTTGCTTGTTTATATATGTATGCATGTGTGTGTGTATGTATATATGTATGTGTGTATTTTAACTAACAAATATCACCTCCTCATCTCTAGAGTTTTGGAGGATAGCAATCTGACTTAAATATCTTTTATTTTCAACTCATAGTATAGACTTCCCCCAGAATGTTTTTGCATATGTGATTTTTGAAAAATACAGAAGACCTAGAGTCTAATTCTGAAAGAATCTACAGTCATGTGAATGACAGATTTGGGGTATGACTGGGCACTGGAAAGGACACAGAGCTCTTTTAATTCTGTCTAACAAAGCCACAGACTAATGTTAAGGAATGTTTGTGTGATCTCTCCAGTGTGGAATCAGTTACCCAAACACAGGAGTCTTTACAGAGATCCAAAATAATCATAAAACCATTATAACCACAAGACCTCTTCAGAGTTATCCCCTCAATAGTGAATGCTGCCTTTTTAAGCCAACTCATATTCAGAGAAGGATTGTAATATCTCCAGCCTGGAAGAAATCCCTATTCCTGTGGCTCATTTACTTCATCTCTGTGGTTCTTGGAAGGAAGGATGGAGTGAAAGCCACCCCGAGGCTGTTGACTATGAATTCAAGTCTTAAGCAACATACCGTGAGCTTCAATAAACTTTGGCCATTTAGCCAGCCTTCATTCCATGGGAAACACTGTCCAGCTATCCCCAAGTCCCGGTAAATTGTTTGCCATGGGACAACCCTCCAAATTCTGGTCCTGGGCTTTCTTAGGTCTCCGATCAGAGAAGGAAAAGGCATGATCACCATGTGGGAGCTATGAAGGGAAAGCCTGCCCTTGGACCATCAGGTGCTATGAGAAGGGCACCAGTGATCACAGTTCCTCTCTCACTACTTATCTGGCTTACATGGACATTTCCTTCTCTAACACTGTGCTGGGCGGTAGGAGGCACTCCACAGGTAAATATTACATGGAAGCAAGAATGAAGTAAGGTAGGAGAAAGAATGAAGTGAAGTGGGGAAGGTGAAGTGCAAGGAGCTCATTCTTATTGGCTGTTGGCTATCTGATGGGGTGGGGGAGGAACAAGAATTCAGTTGGTGTTAAGTTATAAAGGAAGGTTAGAACTTTCATTTTGCTGTGAATTCACACTTGTAATTTTTTACTTAACATTTACATTCTCTACTAGACTGTAAATTCCATGAGGATAGAAACTGTCTTTCTTTTAAAATATCAATATAGTCTCCTTGACCTCCATAAATAGCCTTGTATCTGAAACCATCCTGGGCAAGAAACTAAGCGGGACCCTGCTCTAAGTCAATTGAAGGATGTTTCATGATTATATTCCCCACTTGGTCTAGACTTGTGCTTGGCCCAACATGAATGTCTAGTAAGTATTTCACCTGACTGAAAAAATATAAAAAACCCTGACAGCAATGGATCTTTGTTATCTTAGAATTCATTAGAAAAACAACTTTGCTGAATATGAAATGGATGCATCAAGGCTTTTCTCACGTTCAGTTAACTTTCTCTTTCCAATATGGTGAGTGCTGCCAACGTCGAGTGTGTCAGACATGATAGTGGGATTTCAACCCATTACACAATAAGGAGAATTTTTCAGGATTCTCAAACCTCCTCTGAAAACATTTCTACACAGGTCACATCATGATCTATTTGCCATTTGTAAAGTAAAACACCATCATGAAAAAGAATATTTAATGCCATAAAGAAAAACCCTAGAATTACCAGCTAATAAATGTCAGATTCCCCGTTCCAACTGCACAGGAAGAAAGGAATCATAAAGTAAGATCATAACCTCCTGTGATTTTTGAATCAAAATGGAAATTAAGAAATGGAGGTTTAATAATCCTTAACGTTTGCTCTTTGGGAAGTCTGCTATTTGTTGAGAGTGGGGTTGGCGTACATTAGGGAGTGGGGAGTTGAGATGAAGCTCCTTTTCATCACCCCGTCCTTGCAGTACTCATTTATGCGAACTTTCTTGCTCCAGGGTCGTGCAAATACAATATCTCCCCTATGGCTTCACAGCGTGAGGCAAGACAAAGCTGAGGAGATGCTGACGCCATCATTCTGAGCCCTGTTTTAAGAGGAGGCTAGAGCACCAAAGATGGCCAAGTGCCTGGCATTGCCCATCTACCACTAGTTGTTTTGGCCTATGGCTTTTGATGGCCATATTTAACCTACTACAGATATAAATGCCTCTTCTTCGAATCTTCTAGAAAAAGAAAATTCCATGTTCCCTTGGTCATTTGTATCAGGGTAGAGTATTTAGCATTCATAGACATTTTGGTAGTATCTACAGGGTGGCTGCACTGTCTGAAAACATTTTGGTATGTTTGATACAGGTGATAAATTTGGACTTTTATCATATAAATGAATACATATCAAATGGCTTATTGATATGATGATATAACTTATATAACATAATATTATTTATTTTTCCAAACTTTTAGCCACCATGTTTTACAATCTTAATATGCATTTTCTATAACCCACACCTCCACTTCTCATTATCTACTTGGACATCTGCTCAGAGAGGCACAAATAAGGATGTTTATTGCAGCAATGATTGCACTGGAAAAGAAAACTGGTAAAATTCCAAATGCTCATTAATACAGGTCTCATTGAATAAATACTATGTATATAAGGATGAGATAATAAGATGTAAGAATGAGATAATAAGATAATGAATAATATACAATGATTTATAAGAGTGACTCTCACACATAACTATAAACCGTGGACAAAATACAAAAACATCTACTTAAGGGCTCTAGATTGAACAATTGGCAAATTTTAGAAAGAAGTCAAAACTTTAAGAAAGTTTCTGATTTTTGCGGCTTTACCTTATGGCGGGCAGCAGTTTTATCACAGAGCAAGGTAGCTAAAGCTCTAAAAAAGAAGCTCCCTATCTTTCTTGTCTAAAGGACCAGAGACAGAACCCGGGCCAATGCTCGTGTTAATCTGGAGGCCATTTTTAACAGCAGCCTATAGGTTTCTGCCTTGGTTTAATAATTTGTGCAGAGATGCAAGTTATTGATTTGGACCTTTGAAAATTTAATGAAGACATTGGCCCTTTCCTTTAAAAAAAAAAGAACTTAAGCAGAAGCACACAAAAATCTACATGTAATTACAGAAGTGTCACAGACTCTTAAAAACCATTCATAATCTCCAGATTAATAATAATAATTTTAAAAGCCCTGCTATAGGATAGCTTCCCTTCATGATAGAGATAAACATAAGGTTGGTGGACCAAGTAATATCATGGATAAAAATCAGGACAAAATTTTTTTATGGATGGGATGCCCTGATAATTCAATCTGTAGTAAATGTAAAATCTTGCATTTCGTCCTAAATAATTAACTGCAAACGTACAGAATGACAAAGACATGACTCAGTGGCTTTGTAAATAGAAAAAAAAAATGGAATTTTGTTGATAATAAGCTCCATTATGTACTATAAATAATATTATGTGCTTGCCAAAAAAAAGAAAATGTGATCTTCAGTTGCTTTAGTGGAAATTTAAGTCTCCAGAACAGCACTGCAGAATATGGCAACCTCTAGCCACGTGTGGCTATTTAAATTAAATTAAATTTTAATTTAAGTAACATAAAACAACCCAGTGCCTCAGTCACACATGTGCCTTAGTCCACATTTCAAGTGCTCAATAGTCACATGTGGTTAGGTGGCTGCTGTATTAGACAGCATTGACATAGAACATTTCTATCATCGCGGAAAGTTTTGTGGGGCAGCACTGTTCTAGAAGAGTCGCAGTCTACTTTGCATTGGTCAGAACACACCCGGAATAGTAGACACATGTTGTTTGCTGCTCAGAATGGATTCCTCCCTTTTCCTGGAAAGAGAATGCCGAATGTCCTGTGGGAAAACACCTCCTTCTCATTCTCAGCCAGGTGACTTGGGTGGAATTGGTGCCTCTCCTACCTTCATGAATGGACCCTTATTAGCTTTACCAGAGGAGACCCTCATGGCTCCCTCTGGGTACTGTGCTGTAAGGATGGCAGCTACAGAACTATGGCAGGTCTTTTGCTAGTATAAAGGGAGAGTCCAGACCTGCTGGACAGTCACCTAAGGATAGAGCCAACACTGTAGATTATAGGACAGAGAGACAGAGGGAAACTGAAAACTTGGTGACATTGTTTGACCTTTTGGATCAAGCTTCATTTGAAACCCATCTGACTTCTTTCAGATTACATGAACTCATAACCTCCCTTCAGTGTTTAAACTACTTCATTTGGGTCTTCTACAACTTGGAACATGAAGAGCCCTAAATGATATCCCTGATAAATTGAGTTCAGTTGTGAGTGTTCCATTTTGGACAATGATACAGCATAATGGAATGTTTTCAGAGGAGAAAGACCAGGAGGGTGAAAGAACTTCAAGGAAATATTCCTCTTCTATTCCCATGACCAAATTAAGTCTTCATTCCCAGGCTGGTCCAAGTGGCTGATGTGACCATTTTGACATTTCATAAATTCCCCTGGGAAGAAGGATTCTAAAAGCTTCCAGTCTTCCTTTAAAGTAGTATGGTAAGAGGAACAAGACCATTTGATGAAGTCACTGAATCCACGGATCTCCCGGTATCACCAGTGCAAAATATAAGAGAGCAAATCATGCAAAATTACTTTTCTTTTAAATATAAGTGACATTTATATCAGCACAAGACTGCATTTTAATAACTATGCTACTCCAAAATGTGTCATTTTAGTTGTATGATATTATAAAAGAAAACCAGTGGATATTATTTTTGTGTCATTTTCTAATCCAGCACATTTTTATAAAATTCTACAGAATGAGTTAATATTTTAAAGCTATATATGTAATGAAATTTGAAATATTCTTTGAAGATAGCTCTTCTGGAAGGCTGATAGAAATATCCGACAAAGGGCTGCAGAGAACTGTTTTTAGAGGCTTGAGCGTGAAGGGAGAAGGACTTTCTCTTTACTCTCAAAATGGTTTTGAAGCTCCTGTTTTGTGGCTAAATCAACCAAGCTCCCCACTTGCTCCTTGCCACACCTGAACCGCCACCACTGGAATGACAAGGTACAGATTCTTCAGAGGTTACATGCTTTAATGCAGAAGTTCACAGTCACAGAGCGGGGCAGTGGGGTGGGGGGGCTTTGAAAATGTGAATACTCTTAGACAAAGGATTACCATATGATCCAGCAATTCCACTCCTAGGTATTTCCCCAAATAATTGAAAGCAGGGACTTGAACAGATACGTGTAAAGCAATGTCTATACTTGCATTATTCACAATAGCCTGAATGTGGAAACAACCCAAATGTTCATCAATGGATGAATGGATAAACAAAGTGTGGTGTGTACGTACAATGGGATATTATTCAGCCTTAAAAAGGAAGGAAATTCTGACACATGCTACATCGTAGGTGAAGCTTGAAAACATTCTCCTAAGTGAAATAAGCCAGACAGAAAAGGGCAAATATTGTATGATTCCATGTATATGAGCTACCTAGAATAGACAAATTCATAGAGACAGAAAGTAGAAGAGTGGTCACCAGAGGCTGGGGGAGGGAAGAATAGGGAGTTACTGTTTAATGGTTACAATGTTGTGTTTGGAATGATGAAAAAGTTCTGCAGACATATGGTGACGATGGTGGTACAACAATATGACTGTACTTAATGTCACTGAATTGTACACTTAAGATGGTTAAAATAGTGAATTTTATGTGATTTATATTTTATCACATTAAAAAATATATAAATGAGAGTGTCTCAGCCCCAGAGATTCTTAAATAGCTGGTCTGGGGTGCAGTCTAAGTATTGGGATTGTATAGGCCACTCAGGTACTTCTAATGCACAACCCCATGCCTTAGGGTCCGGGCAGGTAATATGAACGAGTGAAAGCAGCCAGGTGGGGACTGAGAAGACATGGAGGAGGGCATGTGCCCTGTCTTATGGGGACAGCTGCCACCACTTGGCCCTGGTTAATTACTGCCACGAGGGAATACAGGTCCCAGAGTGGTCAGATCTTTTGAATTGTTAATTGAAGCATGTACCTGATGTTTTTAGGAAAACTGATTTTTAAATTATCCTAACTTATTCAAATTTTAAAAGAAATAAAACACTGAATGACAAAATACAGTACATCTGAGGGCTGTATGCTGGATACCAACCATCCTGGTTTGCCTGGGACTGTCCCTGTTTTAGTGCCCAAAGTCCTCCTCTTAGAAAGTCACACAGTCCTAAGCAAACCAGAATGGTTGGCCCCCTCCAGTAGGCCAATCATTTACAGCTTTTGGTCTTCTGGTCTGAAGAGGCAGAACAACACACATTTGTTTAATTGCCTGCAATGGCCACGGACTAGTGATGTACAAGTAGGAGGCGTGGAGAAGTTTTTATCTTCCTTCGATATTCATTAGCAGTCACTCTACCCCAAGCCATTCAAAATAAACATGTATTCTAAGTAAAAACAGCAAACTTTCTAAGCAAGCCCAGTCTTAAGACAAATCTCACAGCATTCCTCCTTACTGGTTTATGCCCCTAGGTCCCTCCTACACAGAAAATTTGGAGCCACCACTGGCATCGACAGCCACATGGGCACAATTCTGGGAAGAAAGTTCCATGGTCATGGCCGTGGTTTCTCGTTCTTCTTTGCTATAAATGATGTAGAAATGATAAGGAAAGACTAGGTGCCTATTCTAGAAATGTCTCTGGATGTTGCTTAAGGTCTTTCATTGGTCAGGTTTCTATCAATCTCTGTGGCTCTGACATTTTTTTACCACTGTGGTCAACTGCTCTGCTTGGAGATCTTTCCTTGGTGGGTAATAGATTTATTAACATATGTGGTAGTCTTTAGGACTGTTCACAAGTATTCTGGTTCTTCTCTTTCTGGTCACATGGCTCTCCTGGGCCTCCAGCTTGCCGACTTATCCTACAGATCTTGGGACTTGCACTCCCCCATAGTCAGACAAGGCAGCTCATAATAATCTCTCTCTCTTTCCCTGTCTATCTCTCTACTATATACATGTGTGTATGTATATATATATATACACATATGGGATGCGTATATATATATATGTAAACATATACACTCTTGGTACTCTTGGGCACATTCAACAGATGTGGCACTTACTGCGATATACAGAGTACATGGTAGGTGCTTAGTAACTTTGTTGAATTAAAGAAGGTGCCTCTTCATTAGAGGTTGTGTTCAGTGAGTGGTCAACTTGAACATGTGACATGCCTCCACCTCCTCTTCCATTCTTTTTATATCATATCCCTGTACAGCAGCAGGATCTTAGGACAGACCCAGTGAGTGCTGGCTAACCAGCAAGTATTATGGAGGCCAATGTGGTGCACATGACCCCGGCTTGATTCCCAGGCCCTCAGTGACTCCAGAACATGGAGGAGCCTCTGTGTCAAGATGCCCGTTCAATTCTGTTCTGCTCTGCTGCCCAAATGATCAGGCACACTGTTCACAGGAAGGACAAAATGAAATGATAGTCCTTTTAGACAAAAGCACCTCACTACTTTCTTGTTTGGAAGGCACTTGCAGTGTGAAGAGTAATGCCGTGCCCACGCATTAGGTAGCCTGACATCCTGTGGCTCTCTTCAGCTCCTCAGGGCAAGGGTGTAGCAAATGCATCCTGAGGTAGTTCCAATCATTTCAGCTTCTCTTCCCCCCTCTCTATACCTTACACTAAACTCAGGAGGTGCCAGTGGACTCTGGGCGCCTCGGCTCTGGCTACACCGCTTACTTGTAAAGATTATGAAGTCATAAAAATGTCGACTTCTGTATTTCAGTTCTGTTAACTACACATGCAGAGTGCTCTCCACTAACTCCCCATCTCACAGCTTGAGCAAGCAGCCTTCAGCTTCATGCTCAAATAGAATGGCACCTATCCCTTGACAGGTGGTCTGTGGATGTTTCTCCAGCCTCCTTGCCAGAAACAGGTTTCAGGCTGTGGATAAAGAACACTCTGGCTCTGCCGTTCTTACCCTTCCCCTCTGGCATGGACAAAGCCCTTTGAGGAAAAGCTATCTGGTCAAATTGAGAAATATCAGTAGCAAAATGATATGTCTTAGATGATATGTGATTTAATTGTATTTATATCAGTAATTAATGCTAAAATAAAATAAAGGCAGTTGAAACAAATTGAGCTTCAACTCTATGCCAGGAACTAAGCTGAATGCTCTATGCACTTTATTTTATTTAACTTTCATGACATTATGACCATTTTACAGTTGAGGAAATGGAGGTTCAATGGCTGGTTGAAGGTTGCACAGCTAGTCAATTGTTATTTGAATACTGGCGGCCTATCATCACCAGAACCCATGGTGTTTCTCTCACACCATCCTCCCTCTTGTTAACCTCTATTCAGTCTCTTTAATTACAAAATAAAACAAGAATATATATATATATATTTCACTCCAAAGTTAGAGATGCATGCTACTTAAATAGAACTAGTATCTATGTGTAGGCATTGCTGGAAGAATTTTTGTTATAACCTAAGAAGGAAATTTTAACAATACTGGCTGCCTCATGAGGAGGAAACTCTCTGTCCCTAGGGGCTATTCAAGCAGGGATGAAGGATTATTATTAGTCAACAATGTTGCAGAGCAGATTCCTGCCATGGATAGGTAGTTGGGATAAATGACCCTAAAGCTCTCTTCCATGTGTAGGATCATAGGTCAAAGGATTCTAGAGGATCCCCTTGAGATTTTCTGCTCAGTTTGCTTTCTCTGGGATGTTCCTTCTCACAATCCAGAAGGACACAGGGATGATCTCCTTGAACTCACATTGGTTTAGCTTGACTCTGTCCCTTGCCATAGACAATTGGACCAGAGAAGTTACCAGATCCAAGATGAGCCAATCAGCTTTCCTTCCTCAGGAACTTGAAATTGGGATGAAAAAAAGCAAGTCTGGGTTGGTCTCTTAAACAGCGGAAATTTAAACCAAAGAACCGTGTGCTCACCATGCTGACTAGAGATAGAGTCAGCACATAGAGGGATAGAGGGAGAGAGAGAGGGAGCTGGTGCATGAAGTGGGAGAAGCAAAGACGACAGGTGGTGGGGAAATAAGGCCACGTCCCTGATAGCCTGAGATTCCCGGCTCTGGTTCTCCCCGAGGACTTGGGATTCTGTGAGACACTCCTGTACCTTTACAATCAAGTCCTCTAATGGGTTTCTGTTACTTGTAACCCACCAGAAGAGGAGCAACTAACAAAGGGACGAATCAGGATCACCTTCCATTTGAACATTGGCGAAAGGACAGGTGTTCCCTGCTTTGCTAAGTCACAGAAGCACTGCAGCTCACAGGCTGGAGGGTCTCCAGGTTGCCATCCCCCATCTCCATTTACTTCGCCCTTGCTGCTTGCAAGTCTTGCTGCCTGTGAATGCTCAGGGGAGTCCATTTCTGTGTGGGGAGTTGTATGAATGCAAGGGAGATTTGTGGGGCTTTGTTTGATCTAGCTGGGGCTTAGAGGGCTTAGTGAAAATAAGGATGCAAGGGAAGGAAAGGTTTCCCAACAAAGGAAATTCAGGAAACCTGTGTTTTAGACCACATCCAACCATTACATCTCAGAGTTTGGCTCAAGTCTCATTCTGTTTAGGTGTGTGAGATATTGATGTCACTTCTATAGAAGTTCATAGAGACCCTTGGTTTAAACATGATAAATCACCTCTGAGAATGGCTTTAGGGTGAAACTAGTGAAGCCTGGCTACTTGTTTGCAGTGAAAAACTTGGGGCTATCTCTTGAGCAAACTCTTGCATTGGGCATGCTTAATCAGGAGAAACATTATCCCGGAGAGACAAATAATCTTCCCATTCTTAAGGAAGTCTGGACTGTTTTTCTAGCACATATGGACAACTCATAATTATTCTTAAGTAACCCTGAGAATTTTAACATGAATTGAGTTATGTGTTTCTTGTTAAATGGATCAAATTTCAACAAAGCCCGGGAAACATCTTGAAAAATCACATGAATGCAATTTCCAAAAAAAACAATCCAAGAATTACTGCCAAAGAGTTTTATTTCTGCTAGGAAGGAAGAGAAGAGTTTCATTTTGCCCCCCACACAGATTGTATGTTCAATTTGTGGTCTCCAATGGAAAATTCTGCTGATTTTGCTGAATTCAGGGAAGAAGAGAAATAAAGGAGACTATTGTTGTTTGAGTGATAAAGCTGTCTTTCTTTGTCTAATATTAAATTGTTATTAGCATTTTCAATTTGAATCTACAAATACTGAGTTTTAATGGTGTGTGAGATACCGTGGGAGGAGAGGGACAAAGAACAAAGAACTGACCGATCACACGATGCTTGTCCCATGGGCCCTGTAAATTAGACCTACATGGGGGGCAGTGCCCTTGTATAAATTTAAAAAAGATGCCCCTTCCAGGCAGATGTAACCTTGTGGACAACCAGTGATCACAGGGGACATTTTTGCACATTAGAAAAAAAACACCTCTTTCTCTGGTGGGCACAATCTTGTGTCAGGGTACACTTCTTGATTTCCTCCTCTTTCCCTTTGACCAGGTGCTCTCGTGCAGGACACAACTTGCCCATCTGATTGCAACATTCCTGCCTACAAGATAAGTAAAGGGACAATTTGAGAATCACTCATTGTCTAAATGGATGCAATACAACCATTATTCTCCATTTTCAGTGAGTAGAAGAATCACCTGGGAGCTTGGTAGAAATGTCTGACCCTCACCCCAGATATTCTGATTCAAGATGACTAAGATGAAATCTAGAGATGGTATTTACGACACACTCAGTTGGGTGTATGTGATGCAGGTGATCCAAGAATAATAGTTTGAGAAGTAAAGATGTAAGAAGTAAATGATCTGGGTCATCTGGAAAGAGAAGAGATCGAGAACTTATTGGAGAAGACCTACAAAAGATGGGGAATTTTAGTTATGTGATAACTAAACTGTAATTTCTGGAACTTTTGCCTTAGTACAAAAATGTTTTCACTTCCCAAAATGGATGAGAAAAACTCAGCTAGGCTTATTTGAAATTGTCCAGAAGAGAAAAATGACAGCTGATGAAAATTGCTTCTAAGATGAATCCCTAAAATAAGCTTTGTTTGGGGACTGAAACTTTGCAGCCACTAGTGCTAACTTCTGCCTTTGGACAAGAAAAAAATGATAAAGAACCAACATGCTGGCTGGGACTAGGCAGAGACTGACAGTGATGCCAAGACACCCAGAGACATGATGCCTCCACAACCACCTTTCCCACTTGCTACCCAGAACGTTCCTCCACCCCTAACTCTCCAAGGCGCCTCTGATAATGCCACCACATACTTAATAACAAAAAACAACTCTGGCTTCTGGCACAACAAGGTTCCCTTTGGAAATGGGACTGTGGTGCACATGGAATGGTGGTTTCCATTAAAAAATTTCATTAGGGTTTTGAGGCCTTCAGTCTAGAGCCTCATACTTTTCTAAAGAACAATATTCTATAATAATAAGCAAAATATAATCCAAAGCATTCTCTGGCACAGAAAACTTTCTTGTTTCATTATTCCCATGGTAACAATTACCCTTTTGTTGGTTATATGATTTGGGAAGAGAAGTCTTCTTTAACATTATTGGGTCAACTTTCTATCTTTGCATTTTGTCTGTGGTGGAGGCAATAGTTTTATCCGTAAAGATCACATTTGAGAAAGCCCAGAATGAGAAAAGTGGGAAGAGAGAGGGGCAGTCCCGCAGAATAGCCATCCACCTGACCCAGCAGTCTGCATGCTGGGTAATGGCAGGTGAAAAACATTGCAGCTGTTAATCAGTCATTAGAAACATCACAGCATCTTCACCTCCAGATGTGTTAGCTCTCTGCCATCTGTCCTGTCATGTACTCTTGCTCCATCTCTTATTCCTGGCCAAACATCCCTCTTCTCTTTTCTTTCCCAGCCCTTCCCACTATGCCTTATGAAACCTCCACTGGATGAATAACATACTGCCCTGCCTCTTCAACCGTTTCACATGTTCACTCTCAACCTCTTCACATTCCATGAAGCCTTGCACTTTGAAAAAGATGACTCCATCTCCAGCTTCACATGTCTCTCTCTTTGTGTTGTTGCAGGAAAAGATTTGCCCTGAAGTAACATCTGTTGCCAATGTTCCTCTTTTTTTTTTTACTCCTCAAAACCCCAGTGCATGGTTGTATATCCTAGTAATAAGTCCTTCTGGTTCTTCTATATGAGCTGCCACCACAGCATGGCAACTGACAGATGGGTGGTGTGGTTCCATGACCAGGAAGCAACTCAGGCTGCCGAAGTGGTGAGCGCTGAACTTTAACCACTAGGCCATCAGGGCTGGCTCTAACATTTTTGAACTGAAACCCAGGTCTCCTAAATTCTAGGTTTGTATGTCTATATCCAACTATTTTTTCAAACTTTTCACCTGAATATCCTAGAGACACCTAAAACCCAGCATGTCACAAATGGAAATCATTACCTTCCCCAAATCTGCTCCTCTACCTGTGTTGGGTGGAAAGTTCTCTCGATAGATGGATAGAGAGAGAGATAGGTAGATAGGTGATAGATAAATACACACATACATACATGATATGTGTACATATGTATGTGTGCATGTACATCATAGTTATATTTTAGACATGGGTTATTTGAATTGAATTGAACTCCAACAAAAAACAATTTGGTGGTAAGATTTTAAAGCTAAAATACTCTTGATATCCCCATATCTGGTATTAATTCAAGAATATTAAATTTTTATGTCACAAGTCAAGAGAAGGTATTATCCGTGTATCTCAAAATGTGATCATAGCATGTGTGTTCTGCAGGATTTTAATAGAAATGCTCAGAAGTGTTCCAGTCTAAAAAGAGATCGGAAACACTAGGTTAAACATTAGATTGCTCTACTGCAGGATACCTCAGGGTTTTTAATATGCTAATAAACACTGTGACTCTGTAAGATAGGGAAAGAGCGTGCAGTGTTTTCAGACTTTTTTAAACCTCTCTCCCACTTCCATCAACCTTCTCTTATACCCCCCCCACACTTGCATAATTTATATTCTATGGAATATACTTGAAGAAATATTTACATTGGCTTATCTGGCTCTCCTCACCTTCTTCAAAACCCAGCCTTTCATCCCAGTGATTAACAATTTACTTCTTGGTCTAAGGTGAGCTCTACCATCTTAGAAACCCACATCTCTCAGAGCTTATCAGGAGAATACAATGAGGAGATTACCATTATATGAAGCAAATAGAGAAGAAAAAGACCAGCACTGAGTAGTATGGGTTGGAATCACTGTAGCAGACCAGAGAAGGGTGTAGCAGACACTGTCGTTGCCCACTCACCGTCTGTTCCCCCTTCTTTCTTTCTGGAGGTCCTGACTTTGCTCAGGTGTCAACCTCTCCCCGTGAAGTCTTGCACCTTGAAAAAGATGTCTCCATCTTCAGCTCTTGGGACGGGCCTAATTGGTTTATTACTAGTTCTAGCTTCCTTGTCTGTGATTGGTTCCAGGAAGGGCACATGACCCTATCCGGGCCAGTGAGACATGAGGGAAAGACTACAAAGGGGCTTCTGGTGAAAGTTTTCTTCCTCATGAGAAAGAGAGGTAAGAAGAAATGGCCTCTCCCCTTCCTCTGGATGTTGTGTCTCGCATAGCTCCTGGAGATGCCATCTTGCTCCTAGCCTGAAGATTAAATTAACACCAAGATGGTGAATCAGATGGAAAGAGCCAGGGTTCTGGATGACAACACTGAATCCAGTCTTCCTGAAGTCTTCCCTTTCTCTCAGTTTCTGAATATTTAAGTCCACCCAAGTTGAAGTCTTTGTTGCTTGAGATTAGAAGCATTCTAGTTATAACTGAGGATGAGATTAGTGTATAATGGAGTTTCTGGGGGAGGCTTCCAGTATCTTCCACATTCATTTTATATCTGTGGCAAGTCAAGACATGCTCTCCCCCAAAATCTTGAGTTGAAACTACCTGGAAATGTTATGTGGTGATCTGGAAAATGTTAACTGGTGAAGACCACGTTTGTTAACCATCTGGATCTGGCAAAGACCAGGATAGTAGAAGCATTGTGGTGAAGATCAAACACTGGGGTCAGCAGAACTGGATTTGCTTCCCAGTTCTGCCTCTTACTGACTCTGACCTTGGACAAAGCACTTAACATCTCAGAGCTTCAGTTGCAACTGTGAAAAGGGGATAAATAACAGTATGTACATCATGGAATTTTTTGGTGAGGATTACAAAACATAACCCATGAAAGTTCCCACCACAAAGTAACTGTCAGCTTTCAAATGGCTGACTCTCAACTATTTAGGCAGAAGATATTCATTGGTCTCAGATGTCAGAGAAGGTTATAAAAATAAATAATTTCCATGTTACCTTCCTATTCTTAAACCATAAGTTTCGTGAAGGTGGAATAGAGAAGATGTCTTATTCATTTTATATCTTCCACCACACATCACAGAAGAAGTATTCAGCAACCATTTATGAAGCAAAATTACAGCCTGGAGCTTCTTCTAAAAAGCATTGTCTACTCCTAATTCTGTGTTGTGGAGATTTCAAAGTATGGCTGTAAATTCTTTGACACTCATCCCATCAAGAGGTGGATCTTTGTTAACTCTTGAATCTGGGTAGGCTTATGACTTCATCGGCAGAGAACAACAGAGGTAATACAATGCAATTTCTGAGGTTGAGTCGTAAAAGGTCATGTAGCCTCCACTGTGTTCACTGGATGAACATTCACTCTTAGTACTCTGATCTTCCATGTACGAAGTCTGACTTCATTGAAGCTGCCATGCTATGAGGAAGCCCAAGGTATAGGGAGAGGCCTTGTGTAGGGTCTCTGGACAGCAGTCCTGGAGGAGATGAGCCTTCACGTCACGCCAACCTGGGCCCTGACATATGAGTAAGGAAGCCTCCAGATAATTCAAACCCACAGCTGCTCTTGTCACCCCCAGCTATTGGAATGATCTCAGCTGAGGCCCCAGACATCATGAGGCCTCAAAACGTCCCCTCTGTGCCTTGTCTGAATTCCTGACACACAATATTTGTGTGCATAATAAGATGGTGGTTGCTTTATGCCAGTCCATTTTGGGGTAGTTTGTTAACATGGAAATAAATAACTGGAACACCTGTCATTCTTAGTTTGACTTCATAGCTTAGTGGCTCATGGCTGAGGCTTTTTTTTTTTTAAATAAAAATCAAATATTAAAAATTTTGAGAGGAGTTTGAATATTTCATGACTCCTCCTTTCAAACTTTGATGTAATTGGAGACACCATAGTTAGGGACAATGTTTGATATTTTATTGAGTTCAGTCTCCTCCTTCTAGAATTCTGAGGAAAAAGATGTAGCTCTTGATATGTCTGAAAACTAAAAAATGTTCTGAAATTCTCTCAATTCAGTGCTATGTTTCTGTATATCGGGCTTGAGAGATTTTAATTGTTGGACAAATTTTAAATCAATTTCTTATATAATGAGTAGCTAATTAAAGTCAAAGTACTCTTAGCCTCTTATTTTGGGACTTTGCCCTCCTACATTGTAGGCAATGTTGAATAGTGCCAGGCTTCTTAGCATCTGGAAATCATATAAAATTCAGTTTGTGAATAAAAATATTCTACCATTTCCTGGTCAATTAATTTTGTTAAATACCACAATTTGGCTTATTCCTTTGTAAGTGATGAAGAGGGGAAACAAAACGAATGCGACTTTCAAAAAATATATGTTTTTAAAATGACCATCTTGTTCCATAAAATAGCTCCATAAGTTAAGTAATTCAGAAAATCTGTTTCTGACTAAAATCCAGTTCTAAAAATGAAACCATTCATTGATTCATTCATATAAATATTCATTCAATAAATATTTATTGAGTACTCATTAGTGTTAACCATTGTGTTGAATAAGGAGAATTCAGAGGTGAGCAAACCCAAGGATTCCTCCTAGAGGTATTCTAAAGAGATACAGAAAATATTTTCTGTATATGTGATTACATTCTTGAGCTCTGTTTCAGTCCCACTTCTGCAACAGCTGCAGTATATTTGCAGTATTTTGCAGTAACTCCAACTACTTTGTCACCATTGGCAATAGGCAGAAAGAATCTTAGGTGGAGCTGTTCCTTTAGTAAATTAAACAATGATCAAAACTTTGCTCACTTTTTCCACCACTGTGTGTCATCTAATTTTCCATGACCATTAAGACACTATGTGTGTGACAAGTGTGTACAAAATTACACACATAACAAAAAGAAAACATGCAAACACACAGAAAACAAATAAAATATACTGGGAGAGGCATAATTTACCATACAGTTTTAAAAAAAGGTGTATTCAGCCCATAAAGATATTTGCTACTTTAAGATTTTGCGAGGGACATCTGTTGTTTTGTCTGACCAGCACATGTTCCTTTTTCTAGTAACGTCATCCTAATTTTGCTTTGGGAGGCCAATACTGTTCCATTCTCAGTCTACGTGTTTTGAGTTTGGTGAACCCTGCTCACCAGCTTCAGGGGTGGACATGTGACATAAGCTGCCAATCAGCATGTGCCAATCCTGAGGCCAACAGTTATTGGCTCTGGGGCAGTCATGTGCCTCAAGCTGGTCCAGTGAGAGCTTCACCAGGGATGCTGGAAGAGCCTAGACAGAGGCACTTGGTCTTCTCATTAGGGTTGCTGACAGATTATGATGTATCCTTGTGGCTTCAGGCTGCCATCCTGCTACCACATGGGATGATTCATCCAGAGAATAGAGCTAACCCAGAAGAAGGCAGAACCAAGGTGAAGGAGGAAATCACACCCCGTGATATTTAAACCTTTTTCCCCTGACTAAAAATTTCTTAAAATGTTTTCATTTGCTTTTTTTTAAATTAGCAAACCTGTCACTTTTAGTAACTTCTTCTGCCTCTCTAGATGTTTCTAAACTAACCAGTATATATGTAGTACTTAAACACTCACTTTGCTTTAATAAGCTGCCTTTCAAGCCATTAGAGAAAGATTTAGAGGTTAAAGAATGATGTGGTAGGTAATTTATGTTTGAATCAACCTCCTATTTTATAGACTATGTTAAAAAGTACCTATAAATATTTCTTCTTGGCATCTTCAGTAATCTTAATGGGTTAAGTGCCCAGCATGTTCTACATGTTGTTCAATTCGTAGTGATCTACCTGAGCAGGCACGGGCTTCCCTCCCATTTCCCTACTCTTATTTCCATCATTACTTCAAAGGCTGTCTCTTCTGCAGTGCAGGGCAGTGGATCTCTAAGAAGGTCACCGACACATAATATATATATATATATATTCCTGGCCTTAACTCCCTGTTTCTGCCCCCAGGATTCTGATGCCTATAAATCCAGGGGGAAATCCAGGAAATCACACTTTTCATTAGAAAACCAGTAATTTTAAACCATGCAAGCTACCCTTCACGAAGTACTGGTGTAGGGATTAGAACCTTAAAGAGTTATAGCTGGAGGGACCTTTACGTATGATCTAGTCCTGTCTTTATTCCCAACACCCATTTCACGGTGGCGAAAACTAGGACTCAGACCCAGAGGTGGACGCAAATGGTGCCAGCACTAGAATCCAAGTCTCTTGACTCTGTCCAAAGCCTTTTCCACTGCACTTGTGTGGTCTTCACACTCAAACCTGAAAGAGAACACAGCTGTGCTCTCCCCTGCAGTCTGAACTCAAGATTCAATTTTTAGAAAAAGAAAGGAGAAAAGAATAATGTGAAACCTCTTCGTTGTTGTCATGCTACCCTGCTGTGGTCTCTGGTTAGTTATGTTGCCTATAGGGCAGAGAGCATCTATAATGATAACATGCCTACAATTTACTGAGGATATAATATGTGCCAAGCACTGTGTTCGTACATGTATTCTCTCTTAATGCTTACATCATCCTTAGGAAAGAGGCACTAGCACTGCCTCTGGGTGTGAAAAGTGAGGTTAAGTCATTTGCCCAAATCACTCAGCCAGGACTGGACTGTAATTTCAGTCCTAATGGACACTGGTGGCTTTCCCTCTTTCTCTCCTTCTCTCTCTGTCTCTCTCTCTCCCACCCCCCTCTCCCCTCCTCTCTCCTTCCTCTCCCCCTCCCTTTCTTCTTCTCTTTCTCCTCCTCCTCCTTCTCCTTCTCTTCCTCCTCCCCCCCCATCCTCCTCCTTCTCCTTCTCCTTCTTCTTCTTCCTCCTCTTCCTTCTCCCAAGGACTAGTCTCCTAATCTCATCCAGCAAACCTGCAAGTGTAGGTCATTTGTTACAATATAGGAGTGGCTGGCAATGTGCACTATCCCCACGGAGCACTTTAGAATGGCGTCACATGTTGGAGATCATTGAGCTTGAATCTCCTGCCATTGAGGGAAAGTCTGGGATATTCCTAATGATGATGATGATGGTAGTGATGATGATAAGCAATAATATTCATTGAGAGTCACTGATGTCCTAGATACTGTTCTCAGGGTTCTGTATACATTGTTTGTTTTGCTCCCCACAACAGCCCCAAGATATAGGAACCATTATTACTCTCATTTCTTTTATAAATAAACTGAGTCAGAAACAGGTTAAGGAAATTGCCACAGTCCTAAGTAAGTGGTGGAGCTGGGAATCAAACTCAAGTAGTTGAGCTCCTGAACCTGTGCAAAATAGGATGATGGCTAAATAGTAGAGTTAAGTGACTTGCCCAAATCAGGAAGGGCAAATCCTCAATTCAGAGTATTTAGGAGTGTCCAGGATTACCGTATCTCTCCAAGTCCCTAGGACAGTATTAATATGGAAAATAATGACAATAATATTGCTTATCAACACCTGAGAATGTACTCTATATGTTGGACACCTTAAGACCTTTGAAAGCATTATGCAAGGTAACCCCATAGTCATCCACAAGCTGGGTACTATTATTAAATTCCTCTTGCAGATAAGAGGTTACATAACTTGCCCAATGTCACCACCCAAGTTGATATCAAACTTACTGAATTACTCAAGAGAAGTACTTTATCTGTATCTCTTCTAGGTCTAAAAGTGCTGGAAGACTCCATGAGTCCTTGTAAGGCTCCTTTTCAAAGATTGGGTTATAATTCCTCAATAAGGAATGACCAAAATGTAAAATCTAAAAGTCATTTAGCCATATACCCTGCAAGTATAATTTTAATAGCTTTCTTTCCATTAAAGCTTTGTTCTTATTTTTTTCCTTCTCTTACTAACACAGCAGCTCCCCAGCTGACTTCCTGTCTGTGGTTTTGAGTTGAGTTAGAGTATGTGGGCTGAGCCTGCAGCCAACGGTGAGTTCTCTCCCAGTACCATCTGCACACCTCATTTGACACTGAATCATGCATTCTTCTGTCTTAATGTGTCTCTCATATTGCAGCTTGTATTGTTATTTAAATTTTTGCATGTTTAAGTCTTGTCTCCTTAATTAGCTTCGAAGTTCCTTGAGGTCAGGGACTATGATTTGTTCTTCTTTGCAGCCCCAATAATGTGGTAAATTGACAATGAAACATACTGAAAGTACCCTCTCATGTGCCCTCTGAGTTCTCCATGCCTTGCACATCGAGGTGGCTTCATAATCTTCATAAACTTGAAGTGTTGTCTCTGTTCAAGGCACGGTGATAGGTCCCCAGAAGGGCTCAGTAAGAGCTGGCGGGTAAGTGTCAGAATGGTTTGGTTTATATATCTGCGCCATCACTCTTTAGCTATCGGACTTCAGCAAGATTTTTAACCTCTCTATAACTCAGTTTCTTCAAATATTGCAATGCTAATAATCATGCCTACATTCTAAAGTTGATTTAAAGATTAATACATATAAATTACTTAAAAGAGGCCCTGGTGTTTGGTAAATGATCAATAAATGGTGGATATTATTATCATTATTATTATCAGTGCCTTTCAGCCAAAGACCACTAGGAACCCACTGTAGTTGAACAAGTTGGGTTCATTCCTCATTGCAGTGAGGGAGAATGCATGTCATGAGGAACCATGGGGCATCTCAGTAAGAGGGTGCTAGAAAGAACTTGTAGGGTTTGGGGTTGTAGGTGATTTGGCACAGAGTTTAAGAAAGCAGGATTTTTCTCTAGATGGGTGCTGTCAGAAAGTAGGGATAATCCTTTGAGTATCTAAAGAAATCTTATTTAGAAGTAGGGAATGCTAGACAATGCGAAGTCTGTAACTGGTTAAGAAGTAGCAGTCATTCATATTAGCCAGGGAAGAGGGGAGTTTGGTTATTTTTGTGGTCTGGACAGTGTTCATTTTTTTTCAGTATTCAGACATGTTTGTGGAGTGGTCTTATTTTTGTCTTGATCCATTGTGGTCACAGAGTGGTCTTATCTGATGTTGATGTTCTATGGAATTGTTTATATTCAATAGGAAAACACCCTGGTCTAGCTGACACTACTAGGCCAGCTCCTCGATGTATGAGGTGGCTTGTCTCTTTCTCAGTATGAATAAAGTAATGATAACAGCTAACATGTATTGAACATTTTTTACTTTCCAGACATTGTGCTGAGCAGTTTACCTGCATTAGCTTATATCATTCTTACAACCATCCTATAAAGTAGGTTTTATTACTAACAATTTACAAATGAGGAGAATTAGGCCAAGAGAGGTTGAGCAAACTTGGCCAAGGTGACAGAGCTGGGAAGTGATGGGGTCTTATGAAAACCCAAGACTGCCCAACTCTGCAGTCTGTGATGTTCAACCCTATGAGAGCAACAGCTGATTGAGGACCTACACTGGGCCTGGTGCTTTGCAAGAGCTATCTCATTTATTCATAATCCTTCTCTCAAAATCTTGTAATCTTGTATGAGATGCAAGACTAACAAAAACATCCATCATGTAAAGCAGATTATGATCCAACTGTGTTGTAAGTGCATAGAAGGGGGAGAAGTACATTCACTTATTTAATAAATATTTCTTGAACACCTCCAGTGTAGAGATACCATGCTAAATGACAGGTCTATAGTTGTATGAGTGAAATTAATTAAGTCCCTAACCACTTGCAAATTACATTTTGTGGGAAAAAGAAACGCTAAACAATTGAACAAATAAATATATAACTATACTATCAGAAAAGGTTATGAAGATAGGGACCACATCTCTATGGTACACAGTAATGATATGAGAATAGGACAGATGGATAGCCCCAGGTAGGCTGGGAAGGATCTCTGAAGAAGTAACATAACAGCTGAGAAGGAGACAACTTTGAGAAGAACCATGGGAAGAACATTCTGAGCAGATGGAACAGAATATGTAAGGATCTATGACTGGAAAAAGCTAGGGAACTTCCGGAAAGGGAAGAGGATCCAGGGCGGCTGGAGCATCATGGCTTGAGATGAGATGGGAAGATAGCCAGGCAGATCATTTAGGGCCTTATGGGTTTAACCAGAGAATCCAAAAATTCTTTCCCAATGGAATGGGAAGCCATTTGAGGCTTTTAAATACAAGGATGAATTAGTTCCAGACTAGAGCCTAAGAAGGATTTGATGGCAGAGGGGCATATGAGTTGGGCTATGGAGGATGGATATTATTAACAAAGGTGGAGAATGACATACCAAAAAAGTAGAGACTGTGGAAAAAAGGCAGAGTGGGGGAACCACAGAACAGGTGTCTGGATCGGTGAGTAATGGAGAGTTCATGCTGAGGGTGGAGAGTGCAGTGGAAAAGCAATTCTGGAAGTTATCCTTGGAATCAGAATGTGGGGCTTGAAGTCCAAATTTCTATAGAGAATGGAGAGTCATAATATTGAGGGACCTAAGATTGACAGATAGAACAAGAGACCTAATTTCTGCTCCTCTTTGATGCTTTCTTATTTCTATGCTTTGGTTTGTGAGTACTCATTGGTTCTTTCCAGATGAAAACAAAGCCAGAAAGACAGATTTGGTTTGCTTATAAATGCAAACAAAACAAACACAACCTTTGAGGTTCACGATGTTGAAGAGATTCATTTTTCTATGTTGCTAATGCTTTGTATGGTGACTATTGTTATCGGTGAAGTAGTTCTCCAAAGCCTCAGACTTCCAGGTGTTGGCTGGCACTAGAGAAGGCTGATCAATATTCTGGATAAACATGTGGCTTTGCTATTTACACAACAAAGACTTTTGAAAAAAAATATTTTCATAATATTGTCATTTTTGCCATATTTAGAATTTCAAATAAACACCCAAACTTTTTGCAACTGAGTCAGGCTTTGTCCTCTGGAAAAAATAGCAATATGGCCGTGGGCCTGGTGTCTGCTCTCATGATAGGACCATGTGAAACTGTAGAGAGGGAGATTTCTGGAATGTTGTGCTATAACTGCAAGCTGTATTATTGTCATTGTTAGGATTTATTTTAGTTATAATAATCCCACTTAGTCTAGCTTAGGGAAAAATGGGGGATATTTAAAGAAGAGTAGGAGACATCTCTTATTATTTTTGATCCCTACCATCTATCCACCTTGCATATGGTGACCATATATCAGAGTTCTCTGGGAAATCCCCTCTTCCCCATCTCAATCTGTGGACTTCAGTAGAGCTGTCTTTTCTTCTGGCACTAGTCTAACCATGTGATTGGTCTGCCAGCCAGAGCACCACATTCCCTGGCCCTGGCCATTGGCTCAGGATGGCCAGTTTGAGCCATTGCAAAGCAAAAGACTTTCACTGGCAATCCTGTAAAAGGGTCTCACTTTTGCCACTTAGATAAACCTAGCAGAGTATAATGCTGGGAGATTCTGGGAGCCATCTTATGAGTACAAGGGTGAGCTTGCCAGAAAACCAAGAGGAAGCTCTACTAAGGAATGAGAGCTGAATAATGGAGAAAGAGGCCTGGATCAAGCAATGCCTGAAGCTGGTTACACCCCAAATTATTCACTAATATGAAACAATAAACTCTCTTGCCTAAGTCATATTGGGTTGAATTTTTCTATCCTTGCAATTGAAAGATACAAGAGGGTGGAAAGGATTTTACGAAACCAAAGAACAGGAGTCTTGATGGGGATCCAAAAGAGCCTGGAAGCAGAAAATGGAGACCCATGCAGCTTTCTTTTTATTTCTCTCCTCTCTGCTTCTGCCTGGGTGCCTTTTTATCCTTTTCTCACTGTAGACTGGCTTCGTCTCTTCAACAGTTGTCTTTGCAGGACCTGGCTGCCAACAGCTCCCAAGCGTGCACGTTACACCCCGGTCACTAGAAGAGATTCACAAGAGTATCTCTAGATCTCAATTCTGCATCACCTGGAGAGAAGCCCTGAATGGCTTGAGTTGGGTTGGGTAGTTTTAGGAATAAATTCTATTATCTGAGCTCTATGGGGGTCTTTGTATCCAAAATGTTCATCTTCAGGACAGGTTTATTACCCCCACCCTAAGGCCACCCCTCCTTTGTCAGGGGTTTAGGAGCAGGGGTCATGACAGGCACGCTCAGCATTGACAGAGGTGGGCAATCATGTCCATTGGAGAAATGTTTCCAACTTTGAGAAGAGCCATCTGTGGTTAGTCTTCTGCAAGCTGAACAGGAGAGCTGATAGGACCAACCGTCTCAGTTTTCCCAGGACTGAGGGGTTTCCTGGGACATGGGACTTTAGTGCTAAAAGCAGGACAGTGCTAGGCAAACCTGGATGGTTTGTCACCCTAGATTGGCAAGCTGAATCTTTATCCCTAGAGTGGGGCAGAGTGCTAGCTTCATCATGCTCCAGATCAAACTGTGGTTTCAGGAGTCACACAGAAGCATCCAACCACCTTCTCCTTGTTCATCCCTCTCATCAGTGGCATCCTGTGTCCTGTATCATTGGACATAAAATAGCAATCAGTCATTAGCATTTCTGTCTAACAAATGAATGCAGTGTTGGCAGGTTTGTGACTTAGTGGAAAATGACCACTTTCTGAATTTGGCCACGGATGTAGGAATCAATGGAGAGGAGGTAGCTGCACAGAGCAGGGGCAGAGAAAGCATATCATAGTGTGACTTTTCCCTGGCACTTTGGTTCTCTACAGGGCGCATAGCTGTCACCGACACTCGGGAACTCTAGGAACCCGCTGGAAGACAGAAGGATGCTCAGTTCTGGTTCCACCACTGCCTTTTAACATTCAGGCTTATATCACCCTCATAGAAGATTTCACACTAACAGTCTAGTGCTTCAATTTAGGAGGTGGCCCCTGACCCCGGCTGTACACTAGCATCACTTGCAGAGCTTTCAAAAAATGTTCCAATGCCTCTTCCCTCCCCCGAGACTATTGGATCAGAATCTCTGGAGTAGGAGTTCAGGCTTTGGCAATTTAGAAATTTCCTCTAGGTGATTCTAAGAGGCAGCAAGGTGAAGAATCTTGGATGTAAGGGACTGTTTACCCAGAATGGACCCTCCCTGTTGGTGAACCAAACTCATCAGCAAGACTGCGTCTCCCTGTCCTGACCTCTGCAACCATCTTAGAGTTGGGTGGAAAAAGCAAAGCCAGTGCTAGGTGCCCTGGGACGACATTTCACCCTCCTGTCCCAGGGTCCCTGAAAGCCTGTCTGCCTGAATTCATACTTCACATTACCCCTCCTCATACCACATGACGCATAGACGCCCATGTTAATCTCTCTTGTCCAAATAAGGCTAAGTAGAGAGAAATGTTAGGATTGTGATTCATGAAAAGCATTGCATTGCAGACTGGGGAGGAGTCCACCCTCCTAACAATGAAGATTTTCCAACTTCCCAGAATGGTTCAGGTGTCACTGTGTTCTGGTCTTCTGTGACCAGAGAGGTAGGCGTCATCAAGTGTGCACTTGGCTGCCAGAGTCCCAACCTTACCCTGGGGCTTGGGGGCAGTGCCTAGTAAAAGGAACCATTCTGAGATGAATAAACACTCCAAAGGATGTTGAATATAGTCATTTTTTCCAAAAAGAAATGTCATAGATGGAGACAAAAGGAGCATTAATAGGGTCTCATCCCCTGTACTTCTCATCAATGAAACCTAATACTCCTTCCACACTCTCCATCCACTATTTGGTGTTCTGTGTGAAGAGTGCAGTGTGTTTGGGAGAGGAGAGAAAGAAATGGTGGAGAAATATGCCAGAAGAAGTATAGGTGAGGGGCTATGAGGGCCTTGAGGAAGTGTTGGAACCTGCTTAGAAACAAAATGTTTGGATTCCAAGTTGCCAAAAGAGGAGAGGGCGGGGGAAACCTATCCCCTTATCCTAACCAGTCCCATAAACTTTAGGGGGGAAGAAAACCCTGACTTTGTTTGAACAGCTGGAGTAAAGAGTTAATATAGTCCACTTGATCTGTCTGGTGTGCCCCTCCCAAGAGCAATTAAACCCCCAGCATCAGAGAATGACTGGCCTGCACAGGGCCTTAGAGCTTGTCGACTCCAATCACTCACCTTACCAATGGGGATTCCGAGGCCCCGCGAGGGGAAGAGACTTGCTGAAATGTCTCAGCTAGTTAGGGGCAGGGCAAGGGCCAGCTGCCATGTTTCCTGACTTCTGAGACAGTGAATTTTCACTTAGAAATAGGACTTACCAAAAAGAGCCCCAGTGAATTCCCACATCCTTACCCACTGCCAAGTGGACTCTGTGTCCCCTCTTTCAAGACAGAAGAATTTCCTTCCAATTGCCACCCCCCACTCTCAACAGGGTCAACTCTAAGTAAGATTGTGAGATAATCACTGAACCTCCAGACGGATTTCATTTTTGAAAAAACATCATCTCACAATAAGGACATTCTCTAATTCTGCCATTCTGCAGTATGACTGTTTATTATATCATTATATGTCATTTTGGCTTTTTCTTTTCTTTTCTGTTTCTGAAACAGTAAGCTGCATTATTTCAGACTAGTGAGACATGTCCGAATGGACTGGTGACTATGATAAATTTAACCATGTTTTCAGAGAAAAGTGTTTTCATTATTTGAAAATATGCTCCATAAACCCAGTTAGGGACACAGTTTCCTATGAGGAGTCCTTACGGTATCTGCTTTAAGTAACACACATTCAACAAATATTTTTCAGTGCTTGCCATATGTTGCTGTGATTGTTGCTGGAATTACAAAGATGAGAACAGTTGACCTCTGCCCTTAGGAAGTTCACACTACTATAATTATTCTACTGTGGGGGTAGAATAATTAGTTAATTAAGATGATGGTTGTTTGTAGGATACTGGAGTCTCAAAGAGGGTTGACAAAATGGATCTTTTCCATGCAGCTTAAATATTTCCTATCTTCTGCCTCAGAGTTTTCTTCAGGCTCCTAATATCCTCAGCAAAGCTTTTCATTATGGAAAGTATAAAGGGCAAGATCGGCCTGGCTCCATTTCAGGGGATTGCGAATTCTGACTCAGTGGAGCAAGGTTTGCTGAGGTATTCCTTGCACACAGCAACCCCCTGCAGAGCATGTAACCTTTCTTGCACCAAAATAATGAATCCGCATGTATTTGCTGGTCTGATAAAGGCAGCACATCTCCCTGTCCTAACCTCTGCAAAAGACATAAGGATGTGTCTTCCTTTGGCTCCATCTCTAAATCACCTCTAGCCCTGAAGTCCCGGCCTGTCCCCAGGCAGCAGGGAGAAGGGGCTCCTGCTATCTGGTTTTGCTGATATGCCAAGCTAATGGCACGAAGCTCTCTTGGCCGTCCAGAATGGAAGAAACAGAACACCAATTTAAATCATGAAAAAAGTCAGTGAATCTATCATCATTAATCTTGCTGTCAGTTTTAATTTTGGGGACATTACCTCACTCAACACCAGTTGAAAAGAGCTGCCAAAACCGATGATGTCATCATCACTAGCCGCCTCTGACCCTGACTGCTGCTTCTCAGAGCTCGGAGCAAGTTAATAAATCCCCTGGCACTTGGACACACAGTGGAGTTTTATTACAATGAAGGTATAACCCATGATGTTGTTTCAATTAAATGGCCTGAGAAAATACTTTCTTCTGTTTAGCAAAACTGTAAAACGTAATTATCCTCATGCAGTTGGGCCTGTTCATTGTGCTGACGTGATGATTATATATTCTCTTCCCCACTCTTCTCTCTCTCTTTTTCTCTCACTCTCTCAATCTCTCTCTCTCTCACACACACACACACACACACACACACACACAAACACGCACAAACAATATCAGAGAGGAGTGAAAGGAATTCCAAACATGGCTCTTAAGAGAGCTGAATATTCCACACAAGTATCTTTTCTAGGTCACCACTACAGACCTGGCTGGTCGCTGCATAACTTGTAACCACACTGAGGCATCCGGGAAGCTTTTGTGTGGCGAGCCATTGAGGGAAGTCTGGGGCTTGGCATTTGAACTCTCAGTCAGAGCAGAACGTTTGACCCTCTTAAAACGGGGCTGATGGCACCGGGGAAAACCTGGACACCAATAATGGCTGCTCACTGAAAACTCAGACCTCGTTGCTCTTCAAATATTTATGAATAATTTCCTTAGACATGTTTGCTAACTGTCAAGGATATTAGTTTTTGCCGGTTCTTACTCACAGCCGATCTGAAGTCCCCTGGCCTGACCCTCTTGTGAAGTCATCCTGCTGAACGGGCGCCATTGTGTCAGGGACATTGCCATAGTGTCAGCACACGGGGGCCATAAACACAGGCCTTGGCGGATCCCTGCCGTTTCAGCTGGGTGGTAAGGTGAGAAGGCTCTTTCCTTCCAGCCCAATTTTCCTTTAAGCAATATGGCACACTTGGTACATGACATAGATGAGTAATGTTTTCAAACACTCCTTTGGGTTATCTCCTCTCTTAAGTGCTGTCTATATGATATTAGGTGTGTGTGACTGAATGAATGTATCCTTGGACACACACACACACACACACACACATTTTAGTTTTTGAGCATAATGAGAATTGGTAAGCATCAGAAACCTGGCCCAAGTTCCCATGGGTCCTTTCCCTCTGACTTATTCCAAGTGGCTCCTCCTAAATTCTTCTTTTCCCCCATCCCAGCAAGCTCCCCTAAATGGCTCTCATCAATCATGCCAAATGGTGCAGTTGGCTTTGCACAGAGCACAAATGAGGATGAGGGGAAGACCCCCAAGCTCATTTTTCATACTCATCTCAAACAGGAACTGATCCTAGGTCTCCAGGGGTGAGCAAGCAGTACACAAATTCACTGTCCCTTTTGCCCTCCCAGATGGAGGCCCTTGGAGATTCTTTGTTATTATTTTTAATGGTCTAATATAAAGTATAACCATTCACAAGATACATTGCCTGATGTAAGAATCCATAACTGCATCCTGTTAACAATTCCTGCTGTTTATGGAGTATTGTCTTGACACACTTGTTAAACCTCAATAAATATGTTTTTAATAACCGTATGGTATTTAACATATAATAACTGTCTTATTAGGTCTAAATTAAATTCTTGCTCATGAGACTTAATTTAAAGTGTGACCAGGCTTTTCCTGGCTAAGAAAGGATTAGAAATAACTATGGTGAGGACACTTCTTTTGGAGAGAAGGGAATGTTTAAAAATCATGTGTTTTGATGATACAATTAGAGCAAAATTGCATTTTAAAAAATTCATCCATGGGGGATCCAAGTGAAAATAACCTATAGTGGAGTTGTAACAATACAGGAAATTAACTAGTTAAAGGGCCACATTCAGAACACGATTATTTCATGTGTGTACACACAGTCCATAAGGTATGCTAAGAGAACAGCTGGGGCTTCTCTCTCTTCTTGTTCTTATGTCCTTTTTCAGTGCCCAACATGAAAGTGGTAGACACTGCTGATTCTGGGTGAAATAGTGAAGGAAAAAAATGAGGTCACAATGCACTCACTTCTTTTATAGGTGACCCCTACCCTTTTTATTGTTGTTTTGTTGCTTCACTCATTTGGTCCCTTATTTACTCAGTTTCCCACCTAGGTGCCTGTATCCTTTCATGCTCCAATACTTTCTTTGACTCCTTGAAAATCTCCAGTGTGGAGTGGGAATGGACAGAAAGGGGCTTGCAGAGAACTGGCTGTGGAGATGCATGCTATGGTGGTGATTTGGATGATGGAATTCATTCAGGCAGGAAGATTGCCCAAAGTGCTTTAGAGGAGTAAGAGGCAGAAGGTGAGTGTAAGTCTTGGCTTGGGAAGGACCTGCTCTATGGGGTGAAGTGTGAGGAAGAGAGAGCCCGACTGCGAGTAGAACAAGAGTGAAAGAGAGACGAGACTGGGGCCAACTGCTGGAGGAGTCCAAGATGAGCAAGCTGATAATCAGGAAAGGCTCCAGGAAGGAGGTGGCACTCAATCTAAGCCTCTAAAGTGTTAGGATGGGTAACACAGTAAGTTCTGATGAAAGCAGAGGTCACTTTAGTCTAGACAATGGTCCTGTGCTCCCTGGCCAGCAGCTTCAGCATCACTTAAGAGCTTGTTAGAAATGCAAATTCTTGGGCCCTACCCCAGATCTATGGAACCAGAAGTTCTGAAAGGGGGCCTGGCACTCTGTGTTTTTGAAGTCCTTCGAGTGATTAAGATGCACACCAAAATTTGAGATCCACTGCTCTAGAAGAGGCTTTCTCAACCTCAGCACTACTGACATTTGGGACTGGATGATTCTTTGATGTGGGGCACTGTTCTGTGCATTGTAGGATATTTAGCAGCATCACTGGCCTCTACCCATTAGATGCCAATAGCACTTCCGCCCCTCCCCAGTTGTGAAAACCCAAAATGTCTCCAGACATTACCAAATATCCTTAAGGAGCAGAATCGTTCTCCCTAGGAGCAAAATTGCTCCCTCTGGTTGAGAATCACTGCTCTAGAAGAAAGAACAGTGTATAAAAATTATGGTAGTAGGAATCTCAGCGTATGTTTGAGAAATAGTGAGTGCTCTAGCACGATAAGCATTCTTGGTATGAGTACAGGAGTGTTGGGAAATGAGCTACAAAGGGAGGCTGGAGCCTGAGATTGGACACCACTGAATGGTGGGTGAGTTTGTTTGGACTTAATTCAGAAGGCACTATGGAGTCACTGAAAGGTTTAGGTAGAGGGTGACATAAAAATCTCTGCTTTGGAATATGTGAAACTAGAGCAGTGACCTTCCAACTATGATGAGAAACATGTTTACACAATGGCTCAGGGTCTACACACACACCTTTAACAAAACTTTTACAAACAATTATGTTACTTGTTATGCAGTCTGATTTTTTTCCCTATTCTATTCTGTTCTGTTCTGTTCTGCTTTGTTTTGTTTTGTTCTGTTCTATTTTATTTTTAAATGCTGGTCAGGAAACACTAAATGATTTCATAACCCACTAATGGGCATGGTCCACTGCTTGAAAAACACTGGATTAGAAATGAAAGACACTGGAAATGAGGGAGCAGAGAGATTGGGAAAGGAAAATTTCAATTGCCCAGGCAGAAGATAATGGAAACCTAGTAGTAGGGTGGGAATGGGGCAGAGGGAAGAGCTGGCTGGGATATTTCAGATACAGTAGATCATAAGGAAGAAGGAGAAGTCAGAAAAAGATTGCATGGCTTTTATCAACTTTTATAATTATTATTAATTTTTAGTAATACTGACATAAATAGATGCCTAAATAATAGAATTAGGAAAGGTTGTTTTTGTTTTTCTTTCTCTACTAAATTTTGGCAGGGAGGAGATAATGTTTCTGGCTATGGGCCTGTAGAGTTCGAGCTGCTTATTAGCATGGTAAAAATGTCCCGTAAACTGGAGGAAAGGTAGGCCGTGGCATGGGTGAGGGTCAGGGGTGGTGGTGTAGATTTATGAGTCATGCCCATGCAAGGCCTGGGGGATGAGGTCACCAGAGGAGGGAGAATGTGGTTTCCGAGACTAATAGCCTCTCCCCGTATATTGATATCTATCTGAGTAATAATATTCATTTCTAGTGTAATAAAGACCCACTCAGCAGATGGTATCACATCATAAATAAGTCAAAGCAAACCCAAGAAGTGATCCTTGCCCTTCGAGAAGCTATAATTCATTTAGGCTTCCTGGTTTGAGCTGAATGGTATTTTCATATTTATTGAGCACCAACTATCAGCCACATACTATTCTAAGTGCTGAGAATAAAGCAGTAAACAAAACAAATATCCCTGCCAGCAGGGAGCTTATTCTCTAGTAGAGGGATGCAGACAACAAACAAACAAATAAATATGTCAGATGGTGGGAAATGCCATGGAGAAAAATAAAGCAGAAAAGGGGAGGGGGTGCCAGGTGGAGGAATTGCAACTTTAAATCAGGGAGTCTTCTTCAAAAACTTGCAATGGAGCCCCTCGGGAGTTCCTGGTATCTTGGGATGACTGGCATGACCAGGGATAAAAGCATAATGAGATTAGTCCTGATGGTCTCAAGGCAGAGCATGATGGAAGGCTGTGAGGGGTGAGGGCGGAAGCCAGGGAATGCGGGTCTTACTAGGACCAGAGTTCGGGGCTCCTCCATCACTCCTGCTTTGGAGGCCTGGAGGCTAGGGGAAAGCTTCTCCCCACCTTGATTCTTGCCTTCTTCAACTTACTATACTCCCATTTATTAGTCTCATCCTTTCCAAAGCTCTTTCCCATCTTATTTTTCATTTGGAAGTCACAGAACTCTCTGAACCTGGGGATCTCAGGACTTAATCTCATGATAGGTGAGAGGCACTGATCCTGTGTTCTAGGTGTGTCTGCCCCCGCTGACTATGGGACACCGGTTCTATGGGATGTTAAGAGTTATTACATGAAAATAAGATTTTGTGGTCAAATACATTTGGGAAATGCTGGGCTAAATAAGTTTAATGGGCTTCTTGACTGTAAGACTACACAAAATCTATAGTGTGCTGTTGGGCATCGCAAATGTCCAAGAAGGAAACAGTATGCATGGTTTTCCAAACTTATTTGGCCACGGAAACCCTTTGCTATGGAAAATCTCTCAGGGGACCTTTGTTCCAAAGTACACACTTTGGGAAACAGTCAACTGGCTGTATTGTATTATGACGGGCAAATCATTTGGCCCTTTTGAATCTTACTCTCCTCATCCATAAAATGAGAATGCTGGTCTGCTGCCCAAAGAATGTCAATAGTGCCACAGGCTCTGTCCTTGACCTTGAAGTTGTTCAGGATTTTATTGGTACCTCAGTGAAGAGAAAAGAGATAGTTATCACATCTGGCGATGACACAGGGTTGGGAAGGGTGACTAATAGGTCAGATGACAGAATCGAGACAAAGTTTCTTGACATGTTAGAATAATAGGCCAAACTGATCCGTGGAAAATATAATAAAGATGAATATATGGTTCTGCTTTTAGTTTCAGAAAATTGATTTTTAAAGTATAAGATGTGGGAAGAGCAGGTTTGACAGCAGTTTATGGAAAAAAAAAAAAAACTTGAAGATTTTGATTGACCACAAACCAAAGATGAGCCATCAGGGGATGTGGCTGCTCTAAAACTGAACCCAATGAGGCTTTGTTAACAGAAAGGATTCTATTCTGAGGGAGCTGTGGGCACCCCTGGGGCTGGCTTTTCTGGTCAGTTGACACCTGGAATATTAATATCCAACTTTTTTTTTTTTTTTGGTGAGGGAGATTGGCCATGAGCTAAGATCTGTGCCCATCTTCCTCTATTTTATATATAGGATGCTGCCACAGCATGGCTTGATGAGCAGTGTACGGGTCCGCACCCAGGATCAGAACCTGCGAACCCTGGACCGCCGAAGCGGAGAGTGAGAACTTAGCCACTACGCCACCGGGCCAGCCCCAGTATCCAAAATTTTCTAGTGCTTATTAAATGCTGGTCACTGTATCATGCGTGTTGTGTGTGTCATCTGATTTAGTCCCCAAAATAGACACCTGAGGTGCTGTTATTGTAACCATTTCCATTTTACAGATGAGGACACTGAGTGTCAGAGATCACACCAAAAGTGAGCTGTGGAGCTTGGATTTGAAAGCAAGTGGCCTACGTTATTCTGAATTCAGAATCTGGGTTATTCTGACTTCTACCAGGACGGCAAGAGATCTGGAAATCACAAGATTTGAAGATTTGAGGGAACAAGTGATATTTTTTAAAAGGATGAAAGGGCTAAAGTTGGACACAATCTCCTAACATACAAAACCTTTCAGCTGAAGAGGCGTCAACTCTTGCAATGCTACTTTCTTGGGTGGATCTAGGAATGACTAGTGGAAGTCACAGTGAGAAAGATTTAAATTCAGCATAAGGAAAAGACTTTCTAAGAGTTAGACTAATCCCAAATGAATTAGGAAACCTCATTAAATAGCATTCTCTCTCTCTGTCTCTCTCTCTCTGTCTCAGAGTACATATTCAGAGAGTGGCTAAATGATCGTGGGTTCTAATTCCTAGTAAAATGTTGAACTGCATTAACTGGGCTAGTAATTAATTAATCTAATAACTCAGTCAATCTATTTGTCTATAATGCTTGAAAAACTTTGGGATGCACAAAATAATGTGACACAGTCCCTGCTTTCAAAGAGCTAATGAAGTCAGGGAGAGAGACATGCAAATGAATCATAGGTGATCCTGGACCTACAAAGACTTAACTTGTGAGCCCTGCCTTCATGATCCTTTTTAGCCTAAATATCACCATCTCAGAAACAATCAAAACTTGTGTTTTGGGCTGTCCAACAGCTACCAAAGACATAGCCTTTTGACAGTTAATTGTAGTCAAGGTCTAAGGCAATTCAGAGCACTCTGGTTGATATGGGAGAGCAAGAGAGGTAGAGGTCATCAAGTTTAAGGCAACTCCCATAACTCAAGTGTATGTAGGATACAATGGGGGCACCAAGGAAGGGGTGACTTACTGCTCCAGAGGAGTTGAGAGGAGGTCAGGGAGGGTTCATGGTGAGGTGCTACTTGAAGTACTAGTAGGAATTGTTCAGGCAGACAAGAGAAAAAAGGACAATACTAGCAGAGGAAGTAATGGGATCAACACCACAAGGGCCCACAATAATGTGGCTATAGGAAAAACCTTCCACTTCTCAAGTTATTCTACGACTAGATCATTCTCCACCAGAATTATAGGCTCTCTATGACCTAAGGCAGCCGGGGTGGTTTTCAGTGGACGGCACAAACTCATGGCATCAAATAAGACTGAATCTCATAATGAAAAAGTTATTCCTTTTAAAATTCTGTTTTAATCCTTCTGATTATGTCAAGGAGAAAGTCTTAGATTCATGCTGGTGTGCACACTAACACAGCCTTTTATTATTATTAATTTTTATTTTTGTGTGAGTGTGTGAGGAAGACCAGCCCTGAGCTAACATCCATTGCCAATCCTCCTCTTTTTGCTGAGGAAGACTGGCCCTGTGCTAACATCTGTGCCCATCTTCCTCTACTTTATATGGGACGCCCCCACAGCATGGCTTGACAAGCAGTGCTTTGGTCTGCGCCCGGGATCCGGGCCTGCGAACCCCGGGCTGCCAGCAGTGGAGTGCACTAACTTAACCGCTATGCTGTGGGGCTGGCCCTCTAACACAGCCTTTTAACAAAGAGGGAGCAGATCTCAAGTTTATCTTTCTGTGCATCAGTTGTATCATCTGCAAAGTGGGGGCGACAGGGTGATAGGAGGTACTAATTCATTAAGTGAAATATTATATATAAAGCATTCAGAACAAGGCCTGGCACATACTAAGGTCTCGTTAAATACTGCATATTATTAGTGTTTTTTTGTTGCTATTGTCTACCTAGACAGGCAACATTTATTTAGCTGGAATTTAATAACATGGCTTTGTTTTTATTAAATTCATCTTTACAGTTAACAGTTACCTTCTGTATATTGTAACTGATACTGGTTTCTTTTAAAATTAGATTTACAAAAGTAAAGAATAATAAAAGTGGTACACGGAAAAGGCACAAATAATGCAGACAGAATGTGAACGAACACAGTTTGGGAATCAGACCTGGCTGATCTCTAAGGGTCTTTGTAGTTCTAAAAGTCAAGGATGGTAGTGATGAAGGAGGGAGGCCCAGAGAGGATAGAAACTTCACCCAAGGCCACTGGGCTCATTAGTGGCAGAGCTCAGAGCGGATCCAAGGCCTCCAGATGCTCACACTCAAGTTTTTCCCTCTGGGTCTTGCATATGGTCCAAAGCCCTGGGACTTATCAGCTAAGAGAGCCCTACCTTGGCTTTGCCCTGACAAAAGGGGCACGGACAGCGGTGCAGCCCTATAGAAAGTTCTGCTCACTCCTTCTGTCTGCAGCAAACCCCAAACATGTCCTAAGACCAACAGTTGCCTGTCGTAATCTTGCTGCATTCTTACTGAGCCCTGACACCGCGTTCAACACTGGGAATTTGGGTGGGCCTAGAGTGCCTTTAGCATTACTGCTATAATTCAAAACATCCAAATTATTATTTTCTCCACAAGATGAAGCCAGGAGAGTGCTGTTAAGAGGGGAGAAAAGTGTTTGTTACGCTAGGCGTTCCAACAGAATGTCCTCCTTTGCCATTAAATCATAGCATTTCTAAATGAAATGATATTTCGCAAACTTTGGCAGTGCCTGAAATTTGGACATTGTGCAGATTTTTTTTTCCCCTTTCCCATTTTGTGCTTTTTCTCCATGTGATCCAGGGAACTACTATTTGCTGGCTTTACTTTTCTTGTTTGTCTTTCCTTATGACCCAAGTTGTCCACTTTCCCCAAGGACATCAGATAACTTGATTTTCTGCCCATAACTTATCATTTCAATAAATAGTGAGGGTGATAAATATGGGCTCAAGAGTACAACCCACTGACCAAATGAATTGCTTCTCAGGATCCCCCTTTCTCGAGGATTAATCTTGACCGGCTGCATAGAAAGAGATTGTTACCATGACGTCTTCAATCAGAAAATGAATGGGGGCATACCAATATGGCAATTAAATCCTTAAAGACTGAAAGTGATCAATAAAATCTATAAAAAAGGGCCCCAACCATATTAAGCTTTCTACTGGACAAGTGCAGGTTGTATTCCGTGTGAACAGTACTAACTGTGCCCACAGGTTCTCTAATCACCTCCACTTCCACGAGGCAGCTCTGGGTGGAATTGACTTCCTCGGGTCCCAGCTTCTCTCTCCTTTCTTGATCTTCACTGACGGAGCCTGCACCATTCAGGAGGGTGTCTTCTGTACTCACAGCCCCACTGTTGGAGCTCAAAGACTAAGATTAGAAGCTGAGGAAATGCAGTGACAGGACTGGGGTGTGTCCGGGCCTACGGCTGGGCTGCTCTCCTCCTACAAGACTCAGGGGACACGGAGTAGGACCGAGGTTGCAAGTCAGAAAACTCTCCTGGCAGTCTGGCTTACATTAAGGAAAATTCCCCCTGGTGAATTGAGAGGCAGGACTTGACTGCTCCCCTGCTCTCTGGCCCTGGAGCACACCATGCCTCTTCTGCAGCATCTTTGGGCAACATCTCTCACTAGGCTTGGCTGTATCTCTCTTTGGACCCCCTCTTTCTCCCTTTCTTGCCAGCTGTCCTTCCTTAAACAATTATTTAGGCCTATAACCTAACTTTGGAATGTTTGGACTCAGAGCTTAGGGCACAGAAATGATAAATGAGAGCAACTATGTTCCCTGGCTTGGCCTGGGAACGGGAGATTCTCATTAATCAAATATCTTGGTATTCATTCATTCATTCATTCATTCATTCAACAAATATTTACTAAGAACAGTGCCGAGCACCATTCTAGGACTATCTATGAACAAAACAGACAAGAATCTCAGCTTACACCGGATCTTACATTCTTGGGATCAGAACCAGCTTTATAATTTGCAGGGCCCAGTGCAAATGAAACTACAGAGCTCTTTGTTCAACAATTGTTACGGATTTCAAGACAGCAACAGCAGAGTATTAAACAAAATGTGGGGGGTGTGACTGCACAGGTCGCACACCCAGGAAGCCAGCCTTGGTAGGGATAAGTGGAGAGTTAATGTGTGCACCACCAACGGAGGGACAATGCAAAGGATGGGACACGATCAATCTACTTCCTACAGGAGTGGCAATAGTTGGATTCTTCTTTGATTCAGGTGTCAAGATAGACTTTTTCTGGGTCTCAGGTCATCATTAGATTATCATTTGTCCTTGTGCAATTAAAGTATCAGCTTTGTGAGCTCTGAGGAGCAGAATGATGGCTTATGGAGCATCAGTGTGCTTGGGGATTCTAAAAGGAATCATAGGCCCACAAAAATAATACTTTTTAAGGTTAAACTGAGTAGAGCTATTTTTCATGATTGCTTCTGCAACTTCCTGAAAATCCTCTCAATATCCAAACAAAAGTAAGCATGTCATGTCAATACCAAAATTGTTACAGCTGCAGATATCAATTATTCTGGTAACGCAGGACAACCTTTTTAAAAGGGACCCAGTGGAGTACCAGTGCAGTAAATGGGTTCAGGGGTTAATTTCTCAGATGATCTATACAGATCCTGAATGTGATTTTGAATCCATTGACTGCAGATATCTGTGAATGGCTATTCCATAGTTTCCTGAATTTTAGGTCCCAAGTTTGTGCCAGCCCCTTCCTTTACCCCTGTTCAAATGTCTCTCTTCCATCCAAAAGTAATGAAAAGAGAGCCAAGCCTCTGACAGTCAGATTCTGTTAACTTCATTTCTGGAAAAAAATACAGAGAACATGATTCCCAAATCCAAGCCCACTGACAAGGAGGGAAACTTGAGTGACTGTGCTGGCATACACATCCTGGAGTTTTGTGAAAATAAAAGAAATCATGTAGTCTTTGGAAATGAAAACCAATTGAGTCATAGCACTGTGTAGGAAAGGTTTTGTTCTCAAGGTGACTATTTCACAACTTGGACTATTTGGGGGCTAATAGGTCTAACAAGCGATGTGGCTCGTCAGCATTGACTAGTCCGATGTATAGAAAGATCACTGAATGCGGAGTCAGAATAACTGGTTTTGAGTCTTATCTTTGCCATTAGATCAAGTTCCTAGCTCTCTGAGCCTCAGTTTCTTATCTGTAAAATGGGGGCAGTAATAACCCATTACTGAGTGTTATTGCGAGGTTCAAATGAGCAATATATATGAAAGCACTTGTAATCTGCAGAGTGCTTTACAAACGTAGGGTTGATTATTATTGTTATTGCTACTATTATTAGTTTCTATTTTCCAAAGTGAGCCCTTTAGACGGCAAATGCAAAGATGGGATGAAAGAGACATTGCAGGTGGAGCCCCTGATTATTCACTTTTTGGGGGAAGTGGATCAAGTACAAGATTTTGCCTGGCAGTGATGGTTGAGGGCAGCTGACTCTTGTCACAGAAAATTTAAAGGCCCTCCCCTTTTTCATTTCCCTCCATGCACTTTTGCCTGTAGTAATAAAAAATCCTGTGTTCGTGCCTGTGTCGCTTCATTTTAGGAGCTTGACTTTTTTATGAATCTTTGTCCCTGTGTGGGGCTGCTGAGTATTATTTCTGCCTCATCTTACCAATGAAGAAAGAGAAGTGTGTGACATTAAATGATTTGCCCAGGTCACTCAGAAAGTCAGTGATGGAGTCTACGAAAGAAAGAATCAATTTTTATTCTTCGTTCTCCACCCCAGTCAGCAGAGGAAGTCCTTGCAAAGTGTCCAGGATAGTCTGATATTCAGCCCTACTTCCTTGCCAGGACCAGAAGCCATATTTATCCCTATATGGACATGCGTTCAACCTCCTCCCTGCCCCACTTGACTGGTAGGGCTTGTTTTCCTGTAAGACCAACACATTATCGGCACATAGGGATTATAAGCAATATTCACTGTGTGCCCGGCTAGGTACAAGCAGACACTGTGAGGGGATCTAACACATTGGCAGCATAAACATAAGCCTATGGAATGGGATTGGAGGAATCTAGAAAGACCTGCTCTGGAGAACCATTTACACTGGGCTTTGAATCTCAGGGCAGCCACTTAGCAGCTGTGTAACTTTGAACAAGTTACACAACCTCTCTGAGCCTCAATTCTTTTACTTTTAAAATGGGGCTTTTAGCATCTACCTCAGGAGGATTACTATGAGAATTCAATGAGCCTGTGCATGTATCTATACGTGGAGAATGAGGTTGAGAGAAAGCAGGGGAGAGAGAAAGGGAGACCAGCACATGCTAGTAGTACAAGAAATATCATTTCCATCTTTCTTTCCTCAAATTGGCCTGCTATTAATCCTGACATTCTTGACTACACTTCTCAAGGGCTATCATAAAGCATTATGGTTTCCTTTGAATTAAGCACTACATCGTATTTGCAGAGAATTGTTCGTTTGTTACTTCTTAGAGAGAATAGTTATTTTATGACTTAAAAGAGGATAGGGCCCAGAGCAGGTTAGGCCTCAGCCCTTATGTTCCAATAGCTTCCTGTACTCCCATGATAACCCTCAAGAGGGCTAGTTGCTATTATTTGTTTCAATTTCTGTCTTTTCTGCCAGGCTTTCAGCCCCTTGAGGGGAGGGACAGTGTCTGTCCTGTTCATCATTGTTCCTCCATCCGCACCTAGCCTAGTGCCTGGACGTTCTAGCAAACCAATAAATGTTACTGATGAATGATTGTGTGAAAGGCTAACAGGAGTTAAGTTCATGGGCGCTAGGTTTAAAAATGGGTTATTAAGAAGCTAAGTGCATTTCAGGTCCATTTCCATTGTTTTGCTACTGGTGTTCATAGAACAAGCTGGTTCTCAACACAAGTTCCTTGTAAAAGGAAGAACATCAGTCTGGCAGAACCATGTCCTCATTCATTCATTCAGAAATTACATTTAACATCAACTACATGCCAAGGACTGTTCTACGCGTTGGGATACCTATAGAAGTGACCTACAGAAACCTAAGTCCCTGCATTCTAGGAGAGTACATTCTAGTGGGGGAAAACAGACAGCAAACAAATATATATACAGTGTGTCAGGTGGTGCTAAGGGCTGTAAAGGAAAATGAAGCCGGATAAGAGAACCAGAAAGTGGGATGTGTGCTATTTTAGACAGGATAACCAGAGAGGCTGCAGATAAAGGGAAACTGGAGCAGATGCCTGAAGAAGTCAGGGACTGAGAGAACCTGTGGGTATCAGAGGAAGCGTGTTTGAGATAGAAGGATCATCCAAAGGACTCTCAAGATTGGCTTTTACTCTGGTGGAGGTTGGAAGCCATAAGGGTGAGGGAAAGCTGTTGGAGCCAATATGGTGATTGCAAAGAAAACATTATGCTTCTCAGAGCTTGCTCAGGGCAATCCTGGCTCCTCTTGCCCGCAAATGCAGGTGACTATTCTAGTCTTTGGGCTAGAGAAACAATTGTGGCTTTGTTTTATATTTTGGCCAATATTCTCATGACGTTTTTAATGATGGAAAATGCGAACCCGCAGGAATGATTCCCACACAACCTGAGGGCCAGACACCTCTTTACGTGACCAGGGTTGCTGCAGGACCTGGCCATGACTCCTTGGTTCTGGGAGGGTACTGGCCAGGAAAATAGCTTTTGGGAGCCAATCGAGGCAGATGCCAGCCCCCATCCCGCACCCCCAAATCCTTCCCTGATGAATAACAGAAGAGCTAGGGCAGGGAAGAGGAACAAGGCACTCCTTCACAGATCACACACCACGGCAGTGAGACAGTTAATCTTCCATCTAAAGAAATTTTCAGGCAGCTTAGAGAGAGGACATATTTCCAATTTCTCCTGGGAGGAGAAACTGATGGGAAAGTCGCACCTCCCAGTCAGTCCCCAGTTCACAGTGAAGAGCCTGAAAAATCACACACAAGGAGACGTGAAACAGATAAACGGAGCTGAGAGCTCCTCTGAGAAACTCGGAAATGCAATGGCAGCTGGAAAACCTTGTTTTCCTCAGGTTTCCAAACTTCCCCCAAAGAACTTCACTGTTGGTCTCCGTCTGGTGTGAAATGATTAATTCTTTTAAATGATGCAGGGAGTCATAGAGACCCAGGGCTGCTTTTCTCTACTCTGAAATTAGCAAAGACCAGATTTCATCACTACCTTCCAGTTGGTTTTCTTTATCAGACCCTCTCCCCCATAAATATTTGTGCCGGCAATTTAAAATGTCCAAGTGATGCTGTATTTACCAGGGGCAAGCTTACCCTCATTTATCCTTTTTCTTTTACACCCTATCTGCTTTGGCCACGGGACACATTTGTCTGCTGATCTAAAGAGCTAATATTCAATTATTCCCTAGCCCCAGAGGTGACACAGTGCTTGGATAAAAGCGGGGAGGATGGGGTGGGTGTCGGGGGGATTGCCCTAGACTAGAGGGTTATGAGAAGGTCAAGCAGGTTGAATGGCTGCTCAGTTTTGAAATTATCTCACAGTGTCTTGTAAAATTTTCATTGATCCAGTTATTTTTATTAGGTGCCGATATGTGCTGGGTGTTGGGGTTACAGAAATGAATAAAATGTGACCCCCTATCTCAAAGAGATCACAGATTGGTAGGAGGACAGTATGAAAACAGGAGACCAGTGTGACAGTAGTGTTGGTGGTAGTGGCCTATCCAGAAGTTTGTCCCCCCTTCCTCCCTTCCTTCTTTTCTTCCTTCCTTTCTTCCTTCCCACCTCCCTCTTCATTACACATTATTGAGCCATTAACCTGTAGCACTTACCAGTTAACAAACAGCACTAAGACCAAGTTGTTACCCTCAACACACTGATTTAGTGTTATCCAATGTTTTAATGAGAAATGGTCTACTTTAGAGGACCAGTGGCTCCCAAATAGGTGGTCCTTCATGTTTCACCCCTCCAGCCACAATGTCTAGAAACATCTCAGCAGAATCTAAGCAGTTCCTAAGGGCAGGAAGTCAGTTTTTCCAATTCTCATCTACTTCCTGTTTACCCAGCACAGTGTAAGGGCTCAACAAGTATTGAATGAGTGAGTGAACGAGTGAATAAAATATTCAAATTACCATAAAGTGGCTGGGAGACTTGACAATCCACCGGAAAATTGGATCTTCATAGGTGGCCAAACCAGATAACTCAAGCCACAGTTGGAAAATTTACTTTGGGGTTTGAGTTGTATGCCATAGACATAACTCACTAAAAATATGTGGCTTTCCTGCCCAGGAAGTTTCTAGACCCATCTAGGAAAGACACTCACTCAAAGTATTCTGACAGCTCTTTTGGCAATTTCTTTTCACTGCTTGAAAGCTGGGTTTTAGTAGCAAGAATATTTTACCAACTCTTAACCTAGAAGGTCCTGGTTATGCACAGAGGGAGACCAAAGATGACTTGGGTGGAGTCACTGTGCCTCTCGCCCAGGCTGATCCCATGCCTTGTTGCTACGACTCTGAGCCTTCAGATTCTGGCTTGTTCTCTGTCATGTGCCTGGTGTGGTGGAAATGGTGGAAGAGGACTGAATTTGATGATATATATATCTTATATATTTATGAATAAACATTTACATTATGTTCTACATCAGTCTTGTACTGTGAAGACTGTTAAAACACACAGTTTGTTGTTGTTGTTGTCATTACTACCACTCCCCTGAAGGCACCTGAACCCCACTGCATTTGCCAGTCAAAGCAAGTTCATGGTCCTCAAACAGGACTGTTTGTTTAGCGTATTCCCCCATCCCCACTCCAGCCCCAATAAACTGTGAAACAGCAAAATTTGTTTGATTGTTACATTTTTTAAGGTGCAACTTACATTCACTAAAGTGTACAAATCTTAGGTATAGTTCAATGAATTTTTATATACGTTTACCCTCAAGTAACCAGATCCAGATCCAAATATAGAACATTTCCAGCACCTTAATAAGGTTTCCTCATGCCTCCTCTGAGTCAGTTACCCCGGGAAATTGCTCTCCAGTCTGGATGCTTTCATTCCATATTTGTCCTGGAGATTCCTCTACCTTTTTGCAAGTACCAGAAGTGCATTATTTTTCTATTGCTGTGTAGTATTCCATTGTGTGAATATGCCACCATTTATTTCCTTGTTCTATAGTTGATAGATATTTGGGTTATTTATAGTTTGGGGCTATCACAAACAAAGCTGTCATGAATAATCTTGTGTATGACTTTCGGTGGACATAAGCAGTCATTTCCAACAATCAAGAAACACCATCATAAAGGAGAAAAATATGGAAATGCAAAGCCAATTCCACCTTTAAATACAATGTAAAAAATAACAAATTCCATTCAGAACCAGATGTGAAGTTTTGTAAACACAAAACACCAGGAAATGTTCTCATCCAAATAAAGGAAGTCAGCTCAAATCCAATGGAAGAATGTCTGAGAAATTCACAGTCAATTTCATGGCCATGCTTATATGTCTGGGGCAAGAACTTTGGTCCTTTGTAGGAGCTGCAAGTACCTATCCAATGCACTAGCTGACCCACATCAGTTAGGATAGAAAGCTCTGGCAGGAATTGATTCAAACTCTGGCATGTCTCTTTCTATAGGGGTAGAGGGCACAGTTTAAGCAACTCGAGAGGACTGTGGTTGCAGAGAAAGAAGGAGGAGTCATTGGCAGCTTAAGGCTATGGAAATGTTGAAACAATCCATGTCAGCTTATTTTATGATTATTCCTCAGAGTTTCCATCTCACGTTGGATTTTTCTGGGGCAGATTAAGAAGGGGAATCAATTAATGTGAATCTCATGTTACTGCAAACAGTTGGAGGTCTTAATTGGGCCAAGAGTGAGCAGGTGGTCCTTCCCCAGTCAGCTATCCTTTCACCTGTCAGTCAAATGAGGAGAGGGCTTCCATCGCTCATTAGCAACCATTTGTCACCTCGAACAGAGCTTTGAAAGGATTTCTTTGAACTTTGTTTGGGATTGATTTTCTGCATATGCTGAGCTGTTACTGACAAACTCTGGGCAACTGCTCCTCTGTAACAAACATATTAAAAGAAAGGGTGAGAGGACTTTAATAGCCTCCAAATTACAGAGCCTGGAATAGTGGGATTCTTTCCCTACCCCCCTTTCCCCTCACAATCGCTTCACTTTCTGGCATTGCGTTATAATGAATAACAAGAACTTTATCCTTCTTAAGAGAACTGTCTTGAATTTTTTATTTTTATTTTTTTAACTCCCACTGGCTCCAGACTAAAATTGATTCATAATGATGCTTAACTAAGAATGGACTTGGTACATTGGCTTCGTCTCTTACTTTTCAAGGGACATTCAGGGGATGGACAGGCCTTTGCATTATCAAGGGCTGGTTTGGAGCACTCCCAGTGGATCCCAGAGATGCTCTTTTAGCCTCTTTCTTCCATTCTGACCCCTCTTAAGATCAGGGGCTATGGCTGGTTTGCTTAATGCTGTATCTCAAGTACACTCCGCTGTGCCTAGCACAGCGGTGATGCTCAGTAAATATTTATTGAGTTAATTAATCAAGACAAAAAAATAACTAGTTATCACTTTTGTCTTGTGGTTTAAGGATAAAGACACACTGTAACTCACCATAGCCATGGAGAGTAGCCATAGTTCATTAGACAAATAAATTATTGGGAGGACCTGTTTTTATTTATTGATTTATTTGTTTAACCGAGTGTAAGAGTAAAACTTATGCATTCTGGAAATTTTAGAAAACATACATAATTCTTACGAAGTTGTGATATTCCTTCCCACAGAGCAGGGTCATATTTAAAGAAGCATGGGTGGTCCAGCCAGAAGTAAACATCTTCACCCACATTTCTGTCAAATATAGGAAGACGTTGAAGAACTTAAAACGTGAACTCATTTAAATCTCTTGTTCTCCTTGTTTCTTCTCTAGCACCAGAAAACCTCCAGGGACTTTCTCTCTCTCTACCTCTTCTCTCTCTCTTTATGTCTCTCTCTCCCTCCCTCTCTCTCTCCACAACAGAATACTCTCAACCTATTGCTCTGCTTCAGCCATTGGCTTCCCAGTCCCCCTGCTTCTCCCACCATGGAAGGGTGGTTCTTCTGCTGTGGCTCTGAGTGCATTTTCTAGAGAGAATCTGTCTAAGCAGCTTCAATTTTTTCTTAGAGAGCAGGGAGGATACGGGACTGGAGTTCCCTTGCTATGCACACATTAATAATTATCATCCCATCTCATGTAAAAAGTATTAGAAAATTAAATTTAAAATTAAACCTTACCATACTCACATAACCATTTTACACATTTTTTTGTAACTATAAATTACAATTTTGCATCCCACTTTCTAACTTAGGATTTTGAGCATTTTACCATTTAATTAAATAATATCCGAAAACACAATGTATAGAGCTGCCAATACTCAGTCTTAGGGAGGCCACATTGCTTTAGATAATTCTCCTATTGTTGGACATTTGGGTTGATGTGGGTTTTTGATATTGGCTCTAAGAAGTGGACTTTGCCAGAAGACAGGAACTAGTATAATGAAAGGGGGGCACTTTCATTATGGACCGAGGTCTCAACATTTACTATACACATTTCTCTCTTGCTGGTTTGGCCTCCTGAGGGTCAGAAACTGAAGCTGTAATCAGTGGAGGCCAAGTGTACCGGCTGCCAACCTGACTCACATTAGGAAGTTCCCAAATCTCCTGGGCTGTATCTTTCTTGAGAACCTGACAGATCCAGGCAGAGTGCAAATTAAATAGGATGAGCCGAGCCAAATATCCCCATGTTTCAAATTTCTGAGCATAGGTCTGGAGCATCAAGGGGACTTTTAACACTGACCTCTGGTAAAAAATGATAACACACTTGTACTAATGGACCTGGAAACCCCCCAATTTCGAGGACCAGTGTAAGGGGGTAGTGTTTTGCATTCTTAATTTTATTAGTTTGGTTCACTCTACCAGATTTTTATACTCTGTTCCTTGGGAACTATGGAATGCCTATAAACTCTGAAAATTGCACTGAACTTTGGGAACTGATCCAGCTTCTGGTTGCTAAAGAGATAAAAAATAGAAAAAGAGGAGCTAGTCAGAAGACAAGCTTCATTTCAGTGCTTGACGTTCTTCATATGCACATTTGAAGAATGTCAAATTTCCCGGGACCATTTCTGCCTTAGCTTATTTGTAGGGGAGATAAACAAACAATTGTCTTGGAGGGCATCTGCCATGTGCTGTGCATATCCCACCGCTGAGTAATCACGTGCTGGCTGACATGGGCTTTCAGCGAGCAGAGCTCTTTGGGAGTCAATGCAGATCCATACGGAAAGCCAACCTCATCCACGAGAGGTCTTCAGTGTTGGTTCGTGGCCAGCATCGTGTTTTTAGATTATCAGAGAACACACCATTTTTGGGTGTGTTTTCTTTTACGCTGGCTTACATTATGCCATTTGGTTAGGGAAAGGATGTAATGCGTCAGCTCCCTGGTTTCCTTACAAAAGTGGCCATTCTGGCATTACGTGAAAAAAAGAAATGAACGTGAACAATGTGACCCAAACTGGGATGCTGACATTAATAAGTGATCGGGTTGGGTTGTATGCGAGACAGGTGTGAATGGGATACTGGTGTTGAAAGGCTGTCTCTTCAAGGATGTGTCATAACATCTTGACACTAAACATGGACAAACAGAGGTTGTGTTAATTGGGAATGACAGCCTGTATCCTGCTTGTGCTCAGGTTTTGTTGAGGTTGACAAAAGTTGACTAAGTCAGGTACCTTGAGCTGGGAGTTGGGCATTGTTTTCGACACTGACCTATCCTTTTCTACTAATATTAGCTCTTTAATGAGGTCATGCTGGTATCAATTTTTAATGTATAAAAAATTCCTAAATACCTGACCTTTTAGCTGCTGAGGAGGGCTTCATAATCTTGTCATCATCTACACAGATTCCTGTTTTGCACATTTCCTCATATCTTTTATCTCCGTGCTTTTCTCTCTCTCTCTTTTTAATTTGAAAATACCAGAATCACTTTTGATGTTGGAATGGCATATCATTCCATGTTTTAAGAGCCACTCCATTGGTCAGCTACCTCAATGGGTGGGACCTACATTCTTCCCATCTCTGTGTTAATATGCTTACATTGTTCTCTCTTTAGTGTTCTAACTTTGGAGCCCTGTAGAAGCCACAGGATATTCTCATGACGCACTCTTTCCAGATCACTTACCCAATGGAGACAAGCACAAAAAACACTCTTCTAGAGATTTAATCCAGTATGGTGCTATGGCGGATCTGTCAACCTTCTGCATTGAAGCCAGTGTTGAAAGCAACCATTTAAGTTACCATATATTAGATATAAAGTATCTGTACCTAGCTTGCCACTTATGATTCTAGCACACTCATGGTACTGGACAAACAGAGTAGCTCTGTTTCAAAATCCTTGGCATCCTCTGGAAATTCCTTCATTTGCTTCTTTGTATTCCTCTCCAGTTTTGTGGTGTGATGTTGATATTGCAATTCAACTCTGATAGTCCTGATTAAGTTAGATATCACCAAAGAGTCAAAGAATGGAATTCATAGCTTCGATTTTTCCACCTGTTCTTTGGGAACAATATTTAAATACACAGCACCAGGCACTGGCAAAACTATAAGTTAAAAATGACTAGCCAGATAGGGCATCAGTTGCTCTGATGAGAGCAAGAAGTGAAGAGGTGGAATAGGTAGCTTCACAAGACAATTTCGAGTGAGAGAGGAAACTGAGGCAAAATTAATAATGGCTTACAGTGTTGACTTTTCTGAGAATATTTCTATTTAATAAATTGGAAAACTTTCAAGAATCAACGGATTAACTCTGTAATAATAGAATATCAGACCAAATGACAGGTCGTGAGGATAATTTGGAGGCAGGGGTCTTAGCACAGAGCCCTTAAGTCATTGAATAAGCTGTCCCTGTTAAGAAGCCTCTTTAAACTGAGTTTTAATAGTCAATGCCCCTGGGCTCTAAATCTCTGAAATAAGGCAATTTCTCAGAAAGAGTAATTAGTGCCTTGCTGTAGCACTGCCCCTGGGGTCTATGCTTTGGGACCACTTTATAACTGAGGCTGCCATGTCACAAAGTGCTTCAGGTGATTGTCAGAAACAAATCCTCCTTAGGCATCCCTTTTCTTTCCAGTTGATGGTTTTAATCTGGTGAAATCTGGAAAGCTGATAAGAGTAAGGTGCAAGGGCAGCTTTGAGCAACGGAATCTGCACCAAGGTTTAGTAGGAAGTGAGTTAGACCAGAGCATGCACAGCACAGGCTCCAGACTAGACTCACAAGGATGTGGAGGGAGATGCTGAGAGGTCTCGGTACCAAGCTGTTGTTACTGGATATATCTGATCCCAGGAACTATTGGGTAGATACTTTGGCAGATGGCTGATGGTGGTACTTAAAGTCTGGCAGTAGGATACAAACAAAGATTCCAAGTTGGTAGGCAGACACCATCCTTACCATATTCTAGAAACTTCCCTCATCTGGCTCTTGCCTGCCTTTCCACCCCATTTCTCACTACCCTCCGCTAATTCATTGTACTCCAGCCATAATAATTTTGGAGCAGGCTAAGTTGGTTTCCTCAGGACATTTGGACTTAGAGTACCAGATGTCCCACTGTCCTGTGTTTGGCTCCTTTTTATCCTACAGGTTTCATCTTCAATATCACCTCCTAAGACTGTGCTTCCCTAATCACTCTACCTAAATTATCTTATTATTATCTCAGTCACATAAATTATCTTGTAAATTTGCCTGCTTATTTCCATCTTGCTTCTAGAATATAAATTCCTTTGAGAATAGAGGGTGGATCTGTTCTGTTCAGCACCGTCTCTGAGCACCTAGAACGGTAGCTGGCATAAAGTAACTGATGAGTAAATATTTCTTGCATGGATAAATGAATAAGTGGACAAAAAGGGGAACCAAGATAGGAACTGAGAGGTAGGTGAAAAGATTGAAAGCTTTGGGGTCCACGGCCATGATCTAATCACAAAGAACTAAGCAAGGAAACAGCTACTGGGACCAAGTAAAATGTCAAGCTGAGCTTAGTAGAAAATACTCACTTGAAGAAAATCCACTGACCTAGGTGTTCTTAAGTTTCCTCTAATTAGTTTCCTTTAATTAGACTTATAGCTTGGAGTATGGCAGAGACTGTAGCAGGGGTTAAGTCATTTCTAGAGATGGACATCTTGAGCTAGAAAGCTATGTGGACATTATAAACAAAATGTAAAACCAGAATGGCAAATCCCAGGCTAGCACTGATGCTGACACATCCCACTCTGCACCCATAGCAGACATTGCTAATAGATCACAGAATCTTTACTGCTAATCCAGCAACCACCAACTACTAGAATGTAAACTCCATTAGGGCAGGACTTTTGTCTGTTTTGTTTACTGCTTTATTCCCTGCATCTAGAACAGTGTCTTTTACTTGTAGGTATGCAATAAATATTTGTTAAATTAAATATTTGATGAGTGACTCAATCATATTTGGCATATGAGATATATTTTGTTTGCCATCCTCGATGGAGAGCAAAAAGATAAGGAATTAAAATTGGATTCAGGGAATTGTTCTCACAAAAGAGTAACAACCAATCTGATGGCCCTAAGAAGAGTTTCCATGCTGAGGACAGGCAGCTACCTTGCCATCACCTTAAAGTACAAAGCCCAAGGCTGTTCCTTCAGTTTGCTGTACACTTGGAGCAATTCAGCAAAGGTCCAAGATGCATTCTTTTTGCACCAAATTATACCCCTTAGTAAAAAATGCTAGAGCAGTATATCAGGTAATTGTCATATACTGCGAGGATGGCAATTCAACACTTATTTACTGACCACTATATATCTGTACTGTCCTCCGCGATGAGATTTTGAGCCTGAATTTCTACCTCCAAAGAGATTTCTCCAGCAGTCATTTCTCAAAGAGTGACTGTTCAAAGAGAGATTTCTCTGACAGTCATTTTATGTATTAACACAGTGTTTATCCATCAAAGGGGCTATAGCTGGGATTGTACATGGATTTCATATAAAAGAACACAATCTCTTTTTACTCATTCATTTATACAACCAATATTTTTTGAGAACCTACTCTGTATCAGCCCTGTACTGGGGATATAGTTATGAACTGTAACATTTAGTAATGAACAAAGCCAATTCCTTTTCATGGAGATTACATTTTAATGAGAAAGATGGACAATTAACAAATCAAAACATAAATATATAATACAATCTCAGATAATGACAAATTTTTTGTTTCAGTAGAGTAGTGGAGATAGGAATTTGATTAGAATGGGTTCAAGAAAGAATGAGATGGTAGGAAATGAAATAGCAATATAAGACAATTTTTTAAAGGGTTTTATGTGTTTTTTTATTGATGCCTTAATAGTTTACAACATTGTGAAATTTTAGTTGTACATTATTGTTTGTCAGTCACCATATAAATGCTTCCCTTCACCCCTTGTGCCCACCTACCCCCCGCCTTAGTAACCACCAAACAGTTCTCTCTGTCCGTGTGTTAGTTTATATTCCACATATGAGTGAAATCATGTGGTGTTTGTCTCTCTCTCTCTCTGGCTTATCTCACTTAACATAATACTCTCCAGGTCCATCCATGTTGTTGCAAATGGGACAATTTTGTCTTTTTTACGGCTGAGTAGTATTCTATTGTATATAATACAAGACAATTTTTAAAAATGGGTTTTGTTTTATGGGGAAACCAAAAAAATTGGTGGTATGTATCAGAATATTGGGGTCAAGAATTTTATTAAGATGAGAGATGTCAGAGCTGATGGAAATGATCCACTGGATGGGGAAAATGCTGCAAAAGAGAGAGGGGATAATTGCAAAAGCAACATCTTGGAGGAGGCCTGAGGGAGTGGGATGTAGTAAACACTTGCACCTCCACCAGCACATAGCTTTTCTTTTGAGGAGGATGACGGCACTCTACGCAAGAGTGCCAACCTGTCCAGGAAGAGGTAGGATGTGCTTATTCTTGTTCCCATCTGTATTTCTTTATGCCAGCCTATTTTCAGCCACATTGGGGAAACTGAGGCAGTTCAGTAGCTGGCTCACAACTGAGCCCTGGGATGCCAAGAGAAATAAGGCAGAATTCTTGCCTTCAAGGACATTCCAGTCTAGTAGACTCCTGGAAAAATGCATCCTTCTTCCCATATTAATGAGAGTTTTCTCTTGAAGAGTGACTTGATCACTTAGTTGATTTAGTTGAGTCATCTTAAATCCAGATTTTTATTAACCTTTCTTTCTTTCACACCATTCTTGGATATACTGCCCTGAATTCACAAACTCTAATTAAGTATGCTTGGCTAATAACTTCACGATGAAAATATCTCAAGCTATTAAAGTATTGAATACAGTATTCTGCTTTTGACACTCTCCAGAAACCTCATAGGATTTGAAAAACTTGAAGTATGCAGAGGGAAATCAGACTAAATGCTCACATATATTTTATTGGAAACATTTCTTTAAAAACATGAAGACAAGGGAAAAAAGACCGAATTCAATTTTTGAGTCTGGCACTGCAACTTCTCTACACATTGCTCTGTTCTAAACAGGAAAAATAAAATCAGCTTTGTTCCTGAGGATATGCTCTTGACATTTTTTTTCCTTGAAGTCTGTGAATTATTAATAAACTAATTTCTCTTTATAGTTCAATCTTTGGAGATTTAAAGTGTTCACTCAAATGCACAGGGAAGAGTTAGAGCTTCAGTTCCAATCAGCTCCAATCCTCTCCGGAGATGCTGGCCTTGAGGTATCTCTGAGTCTTTGATATCAATCTTTGATTCGACTGGGAATTTCTGATCATTTCTAGAACTAGTCCGTTAATACCACTTAATGCCCTGTTTAAGTTCGGCCATTTCTGCCAGCTGATTTTATGCTTTCACTTTGCTCCTGAAATATTTTATGTGCATGTTTATAGCATATATACGTACATATATATCTCTCTCTATCCTTATACTTGATGGATTATTTCCTGGCTAGTTGTATTAGAAGGCAGGGCTTTTGATAACAGAGGACGTCCAGTAAATTGGTGGCTTTTGTAATAAACCATGTTGAATCTAAGTACCACCAAGGGTGTTTCCTCCCTCCTCAGTAGATCTTAGAGGAGAGAGTTTCTGGCTTTATAGAGAAAATAAGTTTGCAAAAACCATAGCTGTACAGCAGTAGATGGATGAGCTTTGGATTAAGTGTCTTCCCTCACCCTGCCCCAATGAGTGTCTTAAAAGGAGCATCCGGTGACCTCTGATCTGGTCAGAGGTGAGGGAGAGAGGATTCCTCCATTAGCTAGGAATTCATATAATTGAGCTGAAGTGACTTCCACTATTATAATTCTGTTGCCTTCTGTGGCCTCAGTGTATGAAAATTATCATTCCTATATATGTGTTTTTCTTTTTTTGCAGAGGGAGAAACTGAGACACTGAATTTAATAGACTTGCCTGATATCCTGCATACTGTATTAAGGGACTGAGCACGCTTTCCCATCTATTTGATAGACCTTAGGGGATTCAGATTCTGGATGAGGTCTTCTGTCTCTCTGATCTCTGGTCCATTTATTGATCCAAAAGGAAAAAAAAAAATCTAGCAAACACCGGCCAAGCCTTATGCACCAGCTCCCTGCTCCCCTCTCCCCTGACACTCTCCGAGGGAAGTGGCTTCAACATCACACTCACCCCTGACTTTATTTTTCCTCTGCCTCCTCCCTTAACAACCTGCTGATTACCAGGATACAACGGCCGAGCGAGGGAGTCGCCAGGCGACCATGTTGAAAGGGATGCTTAGCGGGAGCACTGAAGAACAGAGATTCCACACTGGTGACAGAATCTTTCCCAACGTGGGCACCTCATGCAGACAGCAAACTTGCTTCTCTCCTGAGGAGGCCTGGATCAGAACCTGAGCCACAGAAGGGAAGGGGGGAGGAGGAAGGCAAAGCAGAAGAAGAAAAGAAAGTTTTCCTTTTTTATTTTTAAAGCCAGTTCTATTCTGGGACTTTATTTACTTTTTTGTTTGGCTCCAGGGGTTAAAGGGCTCACAGTCATGGAAACTGGAAGCTGCCGATTTATTGCTCTTCCTCTAGACTCTCTGGGCCAATTTGCTCGGTGATGAATATCGGCTTCCTCGGCCTTTCTTACCCAGGACCTCAGCCTCATCCAGCCCTAAGAACTCCCTCTCTCCAGGACCTGGGAAAACTCGGCTCAGCTCTGGCAGGTGCTGGGCTCCACCAATCGGCAGCTCAACTGGTTGTCTACATGAAGCAGCATCTACTTTCACCAACGTTTATCCTTCTCTTTAAAGACCCAGAAAGCTTTGGGATGAAAGGACCTACATGTCAAAGAAAAACTTTTTTCATATTTTGTAAGATTTTCAGCCTTTCCAAGTTTCCTTTTAAAGGGTTTGGTTTTCCCTCTCCCCTCGATCAAACTCCTGGGCTTCTCTTAAAGAAATACTTCCTTGTTCCACCTTTATCCATTACCCACCACTGTGTGTGAGCACAGCACACTTCTTTGTAGAGGTGGAGTTGAGATAATTTGCCTTTTATCTTTTTCCAGAAGGAACAAGAGTATCTCAGGAATGACGTGGAGCATCTCTAATAGGCATTGTATCAGTCAGAGCTCTCCAGAGAAGTAGAACCAGGAATTGGCTCACGTGATTGTGGGCCTGGCAAGTCTGAAACCTCTAAAGCAGGCCAGCAGGCTGGAAACTTAGGCAGGAGTTTATGGTAGAGTTTTAAGGCAGAATTTTTTCTTCTCTGGGAAATCTCAGTTTTCCCTCTTAAGGCCTCCCACTGATTAGATGAGGCCCAAGCATATTATCAAGGGTAATCTCCTTTACTTAAGTCAACTGATAGTAGCTGCTAACCACATCTACAAAATACCTTCGCAGCAACACGTAGATTCGTGCTTGATTACGTCACCGGGTTCTACAGCCTAGCAAAGTTGACACATAAAATTAACTATTCCCTGCACCACCAAGTCCTCTGGCTTGTATTACTAACTCTCTCTCGAATTCATTCACTTCTCTCTGTAACTCCACCCACCAACCTCATCCAAGCTGCCATCATCTCTCCTGGACCAATGCAATGGCTTCCTAATTTATCTCCCTGCCTACACTTTTCCCAAACCATTCTCCACCCTGTAGCCAGAATGATCCTTTCAAAATGTGAACCCGGTCCTGTATTCCTCTGCTTAAAATCACTCACTTGCACTTGCCTAGATCTAGGATCAGTCACAACTCCTTAATACCACCTGGAAGGCCTGCAGGGTCTGGCCCCTGCCCACCTCTGCAGCCTCCTCCATGCTTTCTGCATTCCAGCCACACTAGCCTTTCAGTATCTTGTGTTCGTCTTGGTTCCTTCTGCCACAGGGTCTTTGCAAGGGCTGTTCCTTCTGCCTGACAGTTGGTTATCTCCCCCTGGGCCTGGGGAGGTAACTCCTACTAATCCTGGCCATCATGGGTCAACCTTGCTCCCTTTCTCCCCCACTCTGACGAGATCAAATCCTCCAAATGTATATTATCATGGCCCACACCTCTCCTGTGGAAGAGATATTGCAATGGGCAGTTTACATTCATTTGTACAATTATGTGGTTGATGTCTGTGTCCTCCACAGACATTGCTCTGTGAAGATAGCAGTGATGACTAAGTTGTTCCCCATATATCTAACATCCAGCATCCTGGTACATGGAGGGTGCTCAATAAGTGTTATCTATGGAATACACAAATGAATCATCCAAGTTAGGATGGAGATCATGAAAAGGATGCTGAATACATCCTGCTTCTCTCCTCTACCCATGTCCCATTCTTCTTCCCACTTCTTGAACACAACCACAGTTTCCTCTGACTACAAATTTATCTCACAGTTGGGTACTGAAATTAGGAGTTTTAAAAATGGCCAGGAAATCAACAGTGTCGACTGCATTTGGCTGCTCCATTGAGCTTGTTTGACAACTAGAGGAGGCATGACGCCTCCCACATATCTAGTGCCTTTAGTCCACCATAGAGTTTTATAGTTTTGAAGACATTCGCAATATTTAAAAATGAAGAGATTTCATCTAAAAATATAAGTTTATGACTTCTAATTAAAAAAGAAAGATCTGTGTGCCTTGGGCCTGTCATCCCATATGGCAAAACTCAACTTGAGTTGAGCAGCAACCGTCCATATAAGAAAGGGCAGGTGGTGCCCTCCAGCTCAGTACATTCCTATAGGCCTCCCTATAATCATTTAGATTATCCACCAGGCCCCTGTGTACATTGGGGTTTGAGGTCCCTGCTGTAACTGACAGTAAGCTACCAACAAGCTTACTTTTTCCTCTCCTTCTTCTCCCCTTCTCTGCAATAAACTCTTAAGAAACATATTCTAAGAAGAAAAAGAGGCAATAATTTAAAAACTATTAAAGAGCAATCTGATTTTGTGTCTATCGATGCTCTCTTCTATAGGTTGTGGCTGACCACAGCAAGGGCAGCAGCCTCTACGATTCATTTAACCCTTCTGATTTGGGTGGGCCAAGGACAAAGCGAGGCTGTGAATTTGCAGGCAGTTTCTGCACAAAAACTGAAACAATCGCTGTATCCTTAGATGAGTTGCTTTTGTCTGTAGAATGGGAGTAAAAATACTTAGCAGAACTGACAGCCAAGATGGCACAGTATGAAGGCCATGCACACAAATCTTTTATGGCCTGACTTCTCCCGGGAACTTAAGAAAATTTCCTGAGCTTGTGACCTTCCATTGGACACAATACAAAGGGTCGTTATTTGCTTGATTCTCATGCTTAAAGGAAAAAAAAAAAGGAAGTCCAGATGAAAGTTAAAAATAGGGCATGTGAATTTAACACAACTTTCTCTGGGATCGTAAGTCTGGTGAAGGGAAATAAAGAAGGAAGAAAAAATAGACACCATATTAAATGAGCTTCCTGGAAGAATGTTATTTGCTCACAAATATTTATCCAGAGATCTCCTCAGACCAATTCCTCATTAATGAAAGTGTCCTGGAATGTAGGTGGAATCTGTCTGAATAGCCTCACAGGAGACTTGAGAGCTAACTGAGAAAAATCCCAGGCTTAGAGACATTTTCCCTCCTCTGTGCATCTTTCCCAACTACTTTTCTCCCTTGTTATTAGTATTTTTTCATAATATCTAGAACACGTAAGTAGAATACTCTCACCTTTCTGGAAGTCAGAATTTTGTTTTGGGTCATATGGCCGAGTTAGAAAAGAATACCCACATCCTTCCCAAATTCAGGGGTCTGTAGTAAAAAGGGGCCCCTTCTACTTTGCAGATACAATTCACTTATAGTAAACAAAGATTGTTTGCTACAATTTGGTCTGGGGGGAGGGCTAAATCTAAACTTCCAACTCTGCTTCAGAAGCGTGATTCCAATCAGGGAATTATGTCGCAGGTGGAGACATGTCCCTGGGAAAGAAAGCGTCTGCTTCCACACAAATGTCATCAGTAATAAAGAAAGATGGGGAAACCACGTGATCAGGAATTGGATCACGTCCATATCAGATCTGCTTTTCAGTTGTAAAAACAGTAAGTTACCCTCAATTATTCTCATGTACTCTGTGAAAACCTTTTCTTAGCTTTACCAGGGTCCAGAAAGAGACCCGAGAACCTGGTTAGACTTTAGAAAATGATCGTTTCTGAATTCTGCCTCAAACTCCAAATGCCTCTTCCTGGTTCAGAAGCAAGAGACTTGGGGGAAAATAAATTTAAGCTCATAAAAACACTCAAAGGGCATACTGGTCATCAAACAGCTCTGAGCAAACTGCATTTGCAAATGAATCTGAAAACATGTGGATTCAATTTTCCTTGAAATGCCCAGAGCTTAAAAAATTAGGGGGGAATGTTTGGCAGAACAAGCCTGGGGTTTGGCTATGTGCACTAGTTTCTGAAAAATCAATTGATTGTTTTGCCAGAGAGAAAATATTACCTGGTCCCCCTTCTCAATCACATCTCTAACTTAATTATCAATGGCCCCATTTCTCACTGTGCCGGCAAAGTGGACAGAAGAGTTGAACTCACTTGAAAGAAAGCAAGTTTTATTCATTTCCAGGGTGGCCCTGTGCGTGGCTGACCCAGAATCTCAGTAGTATCGTGGGTTTCAACTCAGCGACATGGTGGCAAGAAAACCATCTGCTAGCAAGGTCGTTTCTCTTCCGCCTATTGCCTCCCATCTGCCTCCACTCATCAAGTCTTACCCCTCTTTCTCTCTCCTATTGCCAACCCCCAAATAATACCTTTTTTATGACCAAATAAACACAAGCAAATGTGGAGCTGCTTTAGAGAAAATCCAAACTGTTTTAAAAGATCATGAAAATAGAGTGGGTGGGGGAAAAGCTACATCTGTGAAAAAGCAATGATTAGCCTTAAAACAATGTGAGGCCAGCGGCACAGAGTCCCATTACAAGATGATGTGTGGTGCCTGTAAGTGGCTGTTCCTGGTCTCTGAGGTAGCAAAGTTGTCACATGGTTCTGTAGTTGCCATGGCAATAATCTGTAATTGTGCAGAAAATCCACAGAACTCGTGAGCAACTCCTTAGTGGATTGGGCTGAAAGAAAATCAACCCCATGAAGCCCTGAATTGATGTGGTTATGAAAGTGCATGGGCCAAGCTGGTCCAGTTTTAGCTGACCTGATTTTGTGGATTTCCTTCCCCTGGCCCCTATCTAGCTATGGTGAACTCTCTCACTTATGTATATTTTTCACACTTTTATCTTCAAAACTGGTGAGAAGTATAAATCCTAGTCAGCTAGGGAAATGCTTCAGCTCACTCCTTGGAATTCTGAGCACACTGTTTGAACTCTACAAGGTGGGAATTGTGGCTCCTTTGGCCACCGGAACTTCTAAACCCCAGACAGGCGCCGAACAGCAAGGCCTATTTTGTACATAGAGGTGAAACAGCATTCTAGTGTCCACAAAGCCAGCTGGGCATTTTTCTCCGGAAAAGGCACTGAGGACACACTGGGCAGGAGAGACTGGTGCAGCAAGGATGTGTTGTTCCTGGGGAAGCTTGGCAACAGAGTACACACACATGTACAACACGCCCATCTGAAGGCACGCCAAGAATCGCCTTCTTTAAGGCAAGCTAATACAAACCATGCCCGAAATATGGTCGGGAAACAGGGTAGGTAGCATTTCTCCCTCCTGCACTAGATGCTGTGTGACGTTTATGCATGTATCAGCTGTCAACCCCAAATGGTTGAGGGCACGATTGAGTGTGGGGGCCTCTGACAGAAAACTGAACAGGAAGAGAAGCCAGACAAATCACTCTCATGTTCCAAACTTCAGTGAGAATCCCATGGGAATGCAGCTTCCAAGTAGATCCCATGAGAACATCTGGGATGAAGATGCTCACGCCAGGCCTTAAACCCAGACTCATTAGTAATAATGCTTCATTGCTTCTCATTTATTTATTTATCCTCTCATATACCACAAGTATGATTTGCTTTCTTTCTGCACATTTTCCTACTGGGAGCAGGAACAAGAAGGTGGAGAATGAACATCAAACTGTACACTAGAAAGCTTTCTCTTGGATACCCTCCCATTTGGTGCTACTCACTTGCAGGCAACAGAAACTCACTTTGCTTAATTTAAGCAGAAAGGAATGAAACATGAAGAGTGGAGGGCTCACGGGTTTGGGGAAAAGGCTCGAGAATCCGGAAGAAGACAGCTAGAAATCTGACAGGTTAGGGGTCTAGGGAGCAAGAGCAAAAAATGAACAGTCTGATCATAGTTTGCTACTAGAATATTTAGCTTCAACTATTTTTCTTTTCTGTCATTTTTCTAGAGATTCAAAGTGTTGAGAAAAAGAGTCCAAATGGCCTAATTTGGATCATGAACCCAGTTCTCTCTTGGGGCGGGGTGGGCATAGGAGGAAAGATGGGAGAGCATAGCCCTTAACTTAGAGTCTCATCAAGATCCCACAGAGTGGGCGAGAGACGATTTCTCAAAACAAAAATTAAAGTGCACTTACGGAAGGAAGGAGATTGGATATTGTGATGGTTGTGGTATTGGCTTGGTGAAGAGAGAACCCAACAACAAATGTCCAGCATTATAGCTTGGGGGCAAAGTTGAGCTGTGGAAGTACCATTCAACTGACTTAACTTAGTATGCCTGAACAGAGATTTGGTAAAGAAAATTGGAACAGAAAGGTAGGTAGATGGAGAGCGAGTGAGGGAGAGTCTAGAAAATATTTTGTTTGGCGTCCTCGTCCTGAAAGAATCTAGAGAAAAGGCAACAACCTGATTTGACACCAGCCATGCTAATGGGGCAGACTTCCTGCCAGTCAAAGCTCTGGTTAATGTCCACTTCTCAGCATGTCTGATTACGAGTTGAAGTTGACCGATCAGCAAACTACTCAATTATAAGCCCATCTTCTCCCTGTGGTGCCACTGATTAAAACAGGAACTCCACATACTCCGTGGAGTTCTACCTTGCAAAAGCTGAATTAGTCACAACAATTAGCTGTTTCAGTGGAATTCAACCTCCTTTTCTCCTTTTTCCAACCCCATTCCTGTTTGGTGTGAATTCCTCTCTGAAAAACCTTCCCTTGGGATTATTGATCTCTCCCATACTCTTCGCTGTGAGAAAGGAGCACATGTGGCCAGGCTTTGAAATGCAACCTCAAAATGCAGCTATGTGGAAATCTCAGTGTTCTGGAATGCTCTGACCTTTTGTCCTGCCAAGCACCGTTTTTTTTTCTGAAATCACGTCATGAAGGGTATTCCTACATGCACTTAATTTTTAAGAGGAGAGAAAAAAAGACATGGCTCAGTACCCATTCATTTGCAGGAGAGGTGTTCTTCAGACAGCTGAGACAAACTGCAACCTTGTTTTTCTGTCTTGATAAACATAACGGGCCACTTTGGTAATTTCAGCTGTAAATGCACTTCTCTATCACAGGACGATGTTTCCATGAGCAAGAACGGAGAGAGAAAAGATGTTGAGAAGCACCAAGGTGACAGGCTAGCAGAAGAGGGGCCTGCTACACAACCAACAAGCATATCCCAAACTCTCTTGAATGCCAAGTCTATGGCTTCCTGGAGAGAGGAACTTTTGTAAGCTGATCAAGGTCCAGTTCAAATCTCCATTAGTATTAAAATCAATACCCCTGGCTGGAAACAAGATGACACTTCTGGCATCCTTCCAGAGAGACTGCCAATTAGCCTCCAGCAGAAAGCTCCCTGCCCACACTTCTCTTAATGTCTCTTCTCCCTTGAAAAGAGGCAACTCTAGATGCCCTTGCCTTTTAATGCAAACTTTTCCATTCGGCATTTGATGACTCCATTGTTTTCTCCACAAGAGAAACTCCTGAGTTTCTCTAGCAAAATATTTTCTTCTCAAAACAACTGTGCGCATTTTAAAGTTTCTAAGAAAATCACTTTGCACCCAATTGTAGAGGGACAGATCAACCTCAGAGTCACTGCACAAATTCAGGATCATAATGGAGAAAGAATGTAACTAAATGTTCCATATAACACAATGGTTAAGCGTCTTGACTCTGGAGCCAAAAAGACTTTGGTTTCAGTTCCAAAATTACTAGTTAATTTGCCTCTTTGGGTCTCAGTTTCCAAACCTGTAAAATGAAAAGAATAATAATGCCTCCCTCATATGGTTATTGGGGGGGTTCGATGAAATAGCGCACATAAATCACTGGGCTTATTATTTGTTGTATAGAAAGTACTCAATAAATGGTGAGGGTTATTGTTAACAATTTGCATCTTGGGCAGAACTCCCAAGTGTGTGATCAGTCAAGATGGGTGAGGGACAGGAGTGTCTGGAGCTCTGGAACCCTTAGGACATGCTTACAGTGCACCACACTGGACTCCTCATGATCCGTGTGTCTCCATCTTACCCAGATCTCTTGGCCACTTTTTCCCACTACTTATGTCTTTGATATGGTCATGCCTTCAGTCTTGTATCTCCTATCTTGGGCAGGCTGTCCACGATGGGATATGAGGGAGCTACAGATGACTCATAAAGTCTCACTTATTTATCAAGTTTCTTTATCCAACATGGCTTCAAGGTACCAGTTGATGACCAAAATGGAGCAGGAAGCACACACACACACGCACACACACGCTAAACTACTGTCATCCTGTTACACATCCACACACAGACACATGCTCTTAAAGCTAACCACTCAGTGACTATCCACTTCTTATTCCTTGATGAAACATGCTGGTAATGGAGATCATTTTGTATACTCCACATGTTACAGATTAGGTTGGGCTGACAAATTGATACCAGCCAAACCTCAGGTCAGTTCAGAGATGGACAGATAGAGTGTACCTGTGGGCAGTTTCTTCTAACCCAGTGCTTTTCTGGCAGTCCATACTCCAAGCAGGGACCAGGGGCTAAGGCTAACACAGATTTTAAAAGGCAGGACAGAGTGATATTAGGGCGATGCTGGGCGGGGAGCAGGAATAGCGTGGCTAGCTCTCACACAGGCTCAGGCTGCTCACTGTCGTATACAATAAATCAGCTGAAAATGTTACGGCAATTAAATAAAATAAAGAGAATACAAATGTGGAAAAAAGCTATTGTAATTGGATATTCCAGAACTCGAGACCCAGGCATAATGTTTTTATAATAGTCTATATAAGAGAGTGTTCTATTCAATAACATAACAAGGATTAAGTAACTGAACAACATTATTTCAAAATATTTTCTGGGTTGGATCTTGTGTCCCAGAATCTCAAATACACACAGTTCTAGCTGTGGGAATCTGCAGTGTTAGGACAACGAACTCCAGCCCACAGAACATCTGGCGTCAACCAATGTTCCCAGTCTCGTTTTTATAAGCAATAAATTTGGAGGGCAAGGTTTGCATGCTTGGGTCATTTGATTCACTTGATGCACAGATAATTTTGGCCACTTTTTATGGCTAGTAGTCAGAGGTACCTGACTTCAATCCCTAAGAGTGAAAATGGTTCTGTTCTTTTCATTTAGTTACCTAAGTAGTTTTTAGTTCCCTGGTACCTACATAATACTCTGTGATGGGTCATGATTCAGTCTTTTACAAAAATATTTATTGAGAACCAACCACGAGGCAAGTTGCTCTCACAAAGGCACAAAGGCAAGTGCGTCTCCAGCAGGGGAGACGCACATTAGACAAGTTGACACCTGCTTGGTTAGTTGATTACAGTTGTGAAGAATGTTTCAGAGGAGAAGAATGGGGTGTCATAAGGGGGGAAGCTCACCTGGCCTGGAGGCCAGGCAAGGCTTCTCTGAGAAAAGCAACATTTAAGACATTTAAGCCAATGGCCGACTTGGGCAAGAGGAAAGGAAGAGGTGGGAAGGGAGGAGGGCGTTCCAAAGAGAGAGAGACAAATGTATGCCAAGCCCTAGGGGCAGAAAGGATGAAGACATATTGAAGACCTAGAGGAAGGCCAATATGGCGGGAGTATACGGAGTTACTGGGAGCTTGGCAGGAGATGAGAGGAGGTAGGCAGGGTCCTTGCTGAGGACAAAGGTAGTGGGGACCTAGATCTTGTTCTCAAAGGTGCCATCTAATAGAGAAGCAACTGCCTCTCAAAAGTAAATTTTGTTGATTAGGCTCTCAAAAAATATTTATCTAACGTATAATCACTCCTTGTCCGCAGTACTGACAAAAGAAACGATTCAAGGTCTGTCCTACTCACGGTGGGTTGGTACAAAGCACCACACATTTCTGTTAACAATGTTTCCCAAGTTTCAGTCATTCATGACATAGATTAGTCAAGGTTCTCAAAAGGAACAGAATATATATATATGACTTATTATGAGGAATTGACTCACATGAATTTGGGGGCTGAGAAGTTCCAAGATCTGCAGTTGGCCAGCTGGAGATGCAGGAGGGCCAATGTGAAATTCCAGTCCCAGTCTGAAGGCCTGAGAACCAGGAGAGCAGATGGTATAAGTTCCAGTCTGAAAGCAGGCAGGCTTGAGACCCAAGAAGACTCAATGTTTCAGTCTGAGTCCAAAGTCTGGAAAAGACTGATGTCCCAGTTCAACAGTCAGGCAGGAGGAGTTCCCTCTTTCTCAGCCTTTTTTTTCTATTCAGGTCTTCAACTGATTGGATGAGGCCCACACAGTGGGGAGGGAAATCTACTTTACTAAATGCACCAATTCAGATGTTAATCTCATCCAGAAACACCACCACAGACACACCCAGAGTAATGTTTGACCAAATGTCTGGTCACCCTGTGGCCAGTCAAGCTGACACATAAAATTCACTATCACACAACCTTAATGATCTTTGCCGCACTCACATAATACCCTTATCCTAGTTTATATGTTTTTGTTTAAACAAAATTCTCTTTTTCTTAGACAAATTTATTTATAAATAGAACTTTAAATCACCACTGTAAATGGCATGTCAGTATTACCTGCCATAAATTGAAGGTATACATCAAAATACATAGAACAGTAATAAAACAGTGTTTTACATACTTGATAATCACCTGTGGCCTACTGGAATTCTTAGCCTGTGGCCTCCTCTCCATTACATAAAAGGAGAGACTAGCAAGAGGTAGAATGAAAAGATATCCTAACACCTAACTGAGACCTTTTCCTTGATTCTGTTGATTGGTTTCAAAGACAGTTGAAAAGGAAGCAACTTTCTCACTGTGTGATACATGTAAGTAACGTCATGTCAGCATGCCACATAGAAACATCCACAAACCACTGGTGGCACACGGCCCATACTTTGAGATACAAAGTTATTTCCTAGATAAATGTAAGCCAAATGTATACAGTCTTAATCCATTGAAGGAAGGCAGACCAACCCTTGCCATGGCAGTGAATGTGAACCTCGCCTTTTGGAAATGTAGTAGACACTTTGATAAATTAGGCAATTTTTCTTAAAGACATTCTTATAGACAAAAAAAATCTCAGAGGTTCTTTATCTAGACCAGGACTTGGCTCAGGTGGACCTTGAGACTAAGCCAACCAGCCAGAGAGAGTGACCTCAGGGAGGACCGTGCCATAGCTCCGGGCAGACGGGGCTGGTGTCACGGAGTCTGGGGTGGATGGGGTGGTGGGTGACCACTCATAGAGGTCAAGCGGAGCCTGACAGCAGCCACAGGGGACTGCTATCAGTATTCAACAGGCAGTAACCAGTATTCAGTAGGCAGAAGCTCTTACGATTGTTGATGCTGATGTTATCGTTTTAAATATCAGTGCCAGCCTGTCATTGGAATCAGCAGAGTCAAGCAATTGGCAGCAGGGACTGGGAATCAAGGACACCCTCCTTGTCCTGGGGAGGACTTGTGAGAGCCAAGGAAGATCCAGGTCCCAGAGGAAATGGCCTATTAGGCTATTATTCAGTCAGAGCCTGAGGCATTACGGTAATGAAGAGAAAGATTCAATCCTCTCATCTGTAGGCATTCGGCCACCACGAATGAGGTGCGAGTTCTACAAGCCTTGAAGCAAAAGGTCAGTGTGGAAGAGAAGCTGACCAGGTATTAGTTTCTATAAACACAACGTAACTGGTGTAGGCCAGTGGTTCTTAAAGAGCAGTCCCCGGACCAGCAGCAGCGCTATAATCCGGGGACTTGTAAAGAAGCGAATTCTCTGGCCCCACCCCCTACCTACTGTACCAGAAACTCTGAAGGTGGGGCTCAGCAATCCGTGTTTTTTTATTTATTTATTTTTGTGTGTGTGTGAGGAAGACCAGCCCTGAGCTAACATCCATCACCAATCCTCCTCTTTTTTGCTGAGGAAGACTGGCCCTGGACTAACATCCGTGCCCATCTTCCTCTACTTTATATGGGACACCGCCAAGGCGTGGCTGACAAGCAGTGGGTCGGCGGGCGCCCGGGATCCGAACCTGCGAACCCCGGGCTGCCAAGTGAGAACTAAACCGCTGCGCCACCGGGCGGCCCCTCAGCAATCCGTGTTTTAATAAGCCTTCTAGATGATTCTGGTGCATGCTAACGTTTGAGAACGACTGGTCCAGAGGAAGGGGTGAGTCTAAGTGTGCACAGCTAAGGGAGAACAGGGCTCCTTCCCTGGCTCGGACACACAGGCGTCAGAACACCAGTCAGGACATTGGCCAGCTTCTGCTCTACTTCTCTTCACTGGGTAGTGGCTCTCACTCTCTAGCAATCACTTTCTCTGCCCCGCTACTCTTTTTGCACACAAGTAAACATTACAATTGCAACAGGTAATTAGAGGACTCACTCATTAATCATTATCAGTTTTTATCTTTTTTTTTTTTTAGGTAGAGAATTCTGGGGGAACTTGAATACATCTCCTAATTTATCTGATGTGGGGGATAATTTTATGAGCATCTCCTAAGATTTTTTGTTTGTTTGTTTTGTTTTGTTTTGTTTTAAGCAAGGGCTCCTCCATGCTACCCCATGTCCAATGAGGCATTCAATGCTTGCCTGGTGTTGGAGAAAAGGACAGCCTGCTGCTTCTTCCTCCCCAACCATTACGCAGATTTGGAGTAATTCTGGCGGAGGGTGATTTTGCAACAAAGGCTCTGGCAGAGGGAGGCAGCAGGAAGGTGTTGTGGCAGAAGAACAGACTATGGATCCAGACAGACCTGGATTTGAATCTTGGCTCTGCTGCATGTTCACTGTTAAATCTAGGAGAAATCACCTAACCTCTCTGGGCCTCAGTTTACTAACAGTGGTATAACAATTTCATAAAGTTATCGGGAAGAGTCAAAGAGACAATGTATATACATAAAATGCCAGGCTTAAATTGGTTGCTCAATAAATAGATGTGATAAAATTGTATTGTTCCCTAATCTCTTTCCCAAGTTTCTTGGGATCCAAAGCAGGGTAGTTTATTGGGTACAGTCTAGAGATAACAGCCAATATTAACTAAATCCTCATCAGTTAGATGATTTTACTGCATCTTTGTAACCAAAACCTGACTCAAACCAGTGTAAATGATAAGAAACTCTATTATCTCATATAACAGGAAATCCAAAGAAAGGAGGGGTTCCAGGAATGGCACAGTCAGGGCTTCAGCTTCATTTCTATATTATTGTCTCGGTTCTGAACTACTCTGCATCTCAGCTTGCTCCTCCAACTGGCTTTCCTCATGGTCACAAGATGACTGCCAGCAATAGTACTTTCTTGCTCGCACCTGCCAGGGAGGGAAAAAAGGTTTCTTCCAACCAGTCTTACTGAACTGACATGGTCATATGCCCCACCCCCCGAATAATAACATGCACTGATTGGCTGTTTTTCAGAAGTCTGGGTTTTTGATCCAATCCCTGGCATCCCATTACAATGATCAGTTCGTCAAACCAGCACCATCTCCGAACTTGGGTGATAGTACCAGCTTCCCCTGAGTTTCTCGGGCTGAGCTTAAGGAAGGATAAATAGCTAGAAATAAAGGGAGAGCTAGATATGTTCACCATAGTTTTCTACATCGCAAGGACTGTGTTAAGTGTTTTACATTTATTTTTTTATTTCATCTTCACAACCTATGAGGTTGCTCTTTTTACAGAAAAGGAAGAAGAAATTCAGAGAGGTTAAATCACTTATTTGCTCTGTACCACTGGCAAGGTTGACAGAACCAGAATGCAGGCTCAGGCCCGAGAGACCCAGAGCCATGCTCTTCCCCTCTGTGTTACCTGATTGGCTGGCCTCTTTGGGGCGGGGGGCTCGCACTCGGGCCTCACAGTGTAGGGCACCCAGGGATCTTGGCACTGGCCCAGCGAGGTGGACTCGTTTTTACCCCATGCTGAGGAATAATGGGAACACTCTGGAAAGAACTTAAGTTCAGCTCTCAGGTTTCCACAGCTATTTGTCTGTTGTTACCAAACACTAAAGACTTTAAAAATTCACTGTGGTCCTATAGGCAGGAAAAATGACCTCATGCTTGCAACCACAAATCCAAAATGCTCTGGAATCTGTAAGACAAACTGCATTTTAATTAGAAAAGAGAAAGAGCAATGAAGACGTTTCTTGGATATTTTTTCAAACCCTCCCTTGGCTTGCCTTCAGGCCAAAATGTGACAAGTGCCCTAAATCTGATAACAAACACACACTTCTGAAATCATTGTTAGCTTTTCTAAAAAGAAAAAAAAAAATCACATTAGTTTTCTGTTACTGCTAAGAGTTCAAGAATGTGCAGCCTTGAAATACAGCACATGAGAACACACGAAATCATCTTCCATTAAATATTAAAAAGTAAAAATGGAGCTCTCAGCCCATTTTCCTCTCTGCTTACAAGGTTTTTTATTATGTCAGGTCCACAGAACCTTGAACCAGGCAATATTAAAAAGGCTTGCAGCTTATCCCTAAAATCTAGTCATTGGTAATTGTCCATGTATTATTCTCAGCCACTGGGTCAAAGCTCCTAGCTGATGATGATGTTTTCCCAACTGACAGTGGAGGGTGATCATGTAATATCAACAAGCGACTGTGCCCCATGGTTTGTGAATAGCCACTCTTGGCCTTTGATATAGTAGCTGCTTAATCAAAGGGTGGTGGCAGGGGAATGAGAGGAGGGAACTTTCACATGTTATATGCTCATTATAAGGCACACACTTTCCTGAGAACATTATGTGTATTATCTCAGTCAATATCCGCAACAAACCAATGTGATTTTTATCCCATTTTGTATATGAGCACACTGAGACCCAGAGAAGTTAAGTAACTGTATATAAGTTAAAATTACTTCAACTGCAACTGGGAGAATGTGCAACTGAGAATGGTTAAAGCGGGGATCTGCAAACTCTTTCTGCAAAGAGCTGGATAATAAATATTCTAAACTCTCTAGGCAATAAAGTCTCTGTCAATATCACCTAACTCTGCCATTGTGAGATAAACACATCTATAGGTAATACGCAAACAAAAAGTGTGGCTGTATTCCAATAAAACTTTACTTATTAAAATAGGCATTGGGCTAGATTTGTCCCTCACATCGCAGTTTGCTGAAACCTGGCTTCACGTAATGCTTCTCAAACTCTCTGTGACAAATAACCAGTTAATTTTATCTTTAATTTCCAGTATATCATGGATTGGTACTTTTGTACAATACTATAAAATGAATTAATAGAAACTGGAATAAAATACATATAAAATGAAATAAACATCCAAAATTTTTTAACTATTAGATTCAATAGACATAAAATTACTCCATCAAACTGTTGTGAAAGTTTATAAACACTCTCAATTTCTGTACTTAACCAATAACAAATAGCCCATGGAATGGCACTGTTCTGTGATTGACGCTTTGAAGTAGCCATGCTTTAAGGATTAGGATATTTATTATTTTATCTTACAATAAATCTAGAGGTAGGCAGGTCTGACTGCTTCACCATGTTATAAAGGATCCCTATTTTTTCCACCTCTTCATTTTGTAATCCTCAGCATTTGTTCCTCTTCTTGGTTCAAGATGATGATGACCACAGTCATCATTGCATCTTCGCACACAGTGTCCAAAGCAGGCAGGAAGAAGGAGAGGCAAACAGGGCTTTCTGTCTGGGCTCCTTTCTCTTTTATTAGGCAGAATAAACTTGCCCCCAGCAGCAGTCTGCTCCCATGTTTCATTGGCTATGGGTCACATGACTCACACCAACACCAGGCTCTAGGATAAGGTAATAGGGATCCCATGGTTGGCTTAGTCCAACTGTGATTCATCCCCTCAGGCTGGACCCAGAGCCACCTGATCAAAATCAGCATTTTGTAAACCAGTGAGGATGCCAGCTCCAGGAATATGTTTAAGGAAACCTGGCTATATGTGTAAGACCTGGACCTACAATCCTGATCTACTCAACTCACAAACTGTGTTCTTTCCGTTCCAGAATCTATCCCAGTGAAAGAATTTTCTTTCTACTATGATTCTGGCTTTATGATCTGTGTGCATTTAATCATTTGTGCAGAGCTTTAAAAATTATAGTGTGCTTCCATGTGTATTATAAAATTTGAATGCAAATGCTTACACGTTTGTACCAATATTATGCTAGAGGATGGAATTTAAGCCCACCCATGATGCTTGAGATCATGCAACAAGAAGAGGCGACATCAGAACTCTGGCCTAGGACTCCTGACCCTCTTCAGTGAGTTCTTCTCAAGGTATTTGACCCTTTGTTCTGCACTGATCGACCAGCAGCACCAAAACAACAGCCAGCCAATCTAGGCAAAAGGTCAACACAGACAATCATTGGTGTGAATTGACTGGTTGTGTCACAGAAATGACCCATTTTGGATCACGTTGATGGATGGTCTCATTTAAGTTGATCGACTCTCCTGATTTACCTGGGACTGAAAAACTTCCCAGGATGCGGGATGTCCAGTTTTAAAACCAGGACAGTCCCAGTTTTCAATTTTAAAACAAGAGAAGTCCCAGGAAAACTGGGACAATTTGGTTACCCTACTTCTGGCTTCTATCTCCTGTCAAAGGTGCTTTTGTGCATTTTTTGCCATACTAAGTTCACAGGCCCCTAGTTTTCTTAGCAAATCAATAAACAATGTGTCTAGTTTTGTCTCACTAATGACACTGTTTGCCATAACTAAACCACAGAGCCATCTTAGATATTCTTTGCTTCTTCCACAGCTGAGGATTTCCATGGGAAATTTTTGGAAATATTTTTCCTTGATTGTGAAAAGAGGAATGCAGGAAGACCTTGTGAACTTTTGTTTCTGCTTCTTTTCTATCTGATACCAAGTTCAACACAGGCACATGGCAGCCGGTCTCAGAACCCACTCGTTGAGTTGAATGTATTTAAAGACGCTTCAACTTCTCCACTGGTTATCCCCTGCTGGTCTTGGACTGTCTATTAGAAATCACCTAGGGCCCTTTAAAAAAGAAATACATTAAAACTTCGTGGGCCCTGTAATAGGCCTATATTGGAGGTGGGGGTGGGTAGGAGTGGGGAATGGTTTTGGGGCCCAGGGACATTCACTTTTCACAAAGGTCCCCAGGTATTCCTGATATGCTGCCAGTTTCAGAAGCAACTGGCTAGAATATGTCATTCAACCTGTCTGAGTGACAACTAAAATTGTAATTACACTGTTAAAAGAGAACCTTATGAAATTGCAAAATTGCTCATCTTTGCCTTTCTTCCTTTCTCTCTCCTTTTCTCCCTTTCTTCCTCTTTTTCAATTGTAGCAGTTCATGTGAACATTGGGGACAATTTTAGGAAATGTTTGTGGAATGAAACTTGTAGATCTTTGAAGCGAATTTAAATATGCCTTCTAAAAATTCAGAAAGCTATGTATTTGGCACTTAATGCCTATAGAGATATTAGGCTTGAGCAAAAGCTTGAAAGAGAGATCTTGGGTTTATCCCTAATGAGGGACATCCCAGGCTGCATTATTCTTCCACTGTCATCTTTCCTTCCTATGCTTGCATGGTTCGCACCCACCTGAGAATCAGTGGACAGAGGAGATTGGATTGACATTCCTCATCGGGCCACTGGTCTCTTGGCTGAGCCAGGCAATGGAGATGAAAATTAGCGACAAATCATAGCCTGGCTTCCTAAGATATGACAAAAGCAAGCCCCAGAGCAGTAAAGGTTCTCATTAGGCCCTCTTTAATGGCTCAGACTGATTCTATAAGCCACCAGAATAGTTAATACAATGTGTAGGACAACACGATTTCCACTGGGGCGCAATCAAAAAGTAAACTACTTTCCCCACTTTTCTTTAATCTTTCTCCTTGCATCAACCTGAAGCAGAGCAGAGGTCCCCCTGGGATTCCTGTTCATCAGCCCTGCCTCCTACAAAAGGGAGCTTTTGCCTAGACAGCTCCAAAGTGTCCCGATTCAAAGGTAAAACAATTAGTACACATTAATCATCACAAGGATGGTACTAAAAGCATAATCCTCTTAGAACTGGAACAAATTAAACTGAAAGTAGCAATATAAAATCAAGCAGAAAAAGACCACACAAATGCAAGGAAATTGAGAGGACACTGCTCTGTAGTCTCAGTCTCACTACCAAAGAGGGCCCTACGAATCCCCCATCTTTGATCTTGACACGGAAGTTACCTTGTCTTCTTCAGTTGCCTGTAAGAACCAAAATCTCTCCATGCTAGGGCCATGTAACCATGTTTTCACCCATCTAGAAACTTTGTGAACACCTGGGAGCTACAGTTACACAATCTGATGTCTGACAGATTTTCCAAAGGTGGAAAGTTGCCTGAAAAGCCTGGAATCATCCCACCAAGGACTTCTCCAGGAGGAGAAAAAAACATTCCTTTCCTGCAAAAGGAGGATCTTTGCTCAAATTTCCAAATGAGGCCAGCCCTGGGCCAAAGTTTGAATTAGACAAAGAATGTCTGCTTCCTTTACACCCCACCCTGTGGCCCGTTTCTCCTTCTTTTCTCTTTTCTGAGCTTCAGCCTGTGAGGTGAGAACTGTCTGGAAAGAAAAACCATGTAATGCAATAAGTAATGCTGCTGTCACACCCCATAACAGCTGGAAGGCATGTAGGATGGGTCCACCAACAGGAAAGATACAATATTACTTACAGCCGATTATGATATGCTCGGAATCCAGAAGAGCATGCAAAGATATCTTTCCTATTTCTTTCAAGTTGCCCTTCATGGGCCCTTCAGTGTTTTCCTTTGATCTCTCTCCCTCTGTCCTTTTTATACTCTCCCATGTTCCCAGCCATATCCCAGTATCCCTTGTCATAGAGACAGTCTCATTTCAGATCATTATCTTTCTTCTTTGAGCCAATAAACCACTTTTGCTCTGGATCTTCAGAGCATCAGAGTAATGACTGGGTACCCATAAACTCATGAACTTCTCTCTTGCTCCCTCATAGCACAACTGATGCATTATGATGTTAGAAGACTCCTTCCCACCAAAAGTAAGATAAGGAAGACCAGAAGGAATGAAGAGAACAGAGAACCCATCCTGCCACCAACCATGTGTGGACCTTGCTATGTTATTTGAACACTAGAAGAGAATTATAAAAGAAACAACAGTGCTTAAAACAAGGAATTACTAGTGGACTTCCATGCCAGGATGTGGATAGATGTATTTTCCCCTGCTTATAAAGTTGGAATCTCTTCCAGATATAATCAAGTTTCTTACTATGAGAGTAACCCAATTTACAAATTCAATTCTTCCAATTTATGTTGAAGCTCATGCTATTAGTTAAATGCCCAAGATTTTAAACTATCTGTTTCTGTTTTCACCTTTTCCCAGTTTCTTCCTCTCAGTATATCACCACTGGAAACAGATAACATGATGCTAGGAGGAAGGCCAAGGAGTCCTTGGCCTCAGTTGAGACCCATGCTTGCAAATTCCCCAGAGTCCTCCTATCTCAGTGCTGTGTGTCTGTGGGACATGTTAGGGAAGTGTTGGTTTACCCGCCCATGGCAGAGTTCAGGTCATGTGATTATGAACTTTGTGCCATTTCCAAAATGGAAAATATTCAGCTTTTGATGAGATTATTAGCTTTCCTCCTGTCCGGGTCCAACAAATGAAAACCAGATTTGCGTGTATAAATAACAATCAAGCGCTGAAATGATTTATTTAGTAAAGTTACTGTTTTGGAAACTAAATCGATGTGTCATGTCAAGATCCAATCTGCCCTTCACTCACATGGCAAAGGAGACTTCTCCGGGGTCTACTAGAAAAAAAATGTTGGAATCCTATTAATAGTTTACTCCTGCCACGTGAGAATTACAGTGGAATCCAGCTATGAGAATAAAAGCTCGAAATAATGTTTCCGAGAACATCCTTCTAGAAGTGTGTGCTATTTCTTATTGTATTCAAGATACACATGAATAACTCTTGCCCAGAAGAAAAGGAAACAAAGCAAAGGGCAACATATTTTCCCACTGCGTAAATTTCCTTCCTCAAGTAGAAATAGAATTGGAAGGCAAATCCTATGGTCATTACATGTCAGAATGCTGACGTGATGACAACTTCAAAGGTGTGGCGGGCTATACTTGTGCATGCTCTTTTTTGAAAAGACAATAGGCATTGAAAATTAAGCACTGCATCAAAGCCTTCCAACTCTATTGAGACGAGTTTATGGAAAACTCAAACCAAGATGCAGGGTTGTTTATGTGTAAATTACGTGGAGGGTTTGGTGCATGGGAATTGCATTGTCTAGGACGCTCCAGAGACAACACACAACTCTGATCTGAGTAACATGTCAGAGCTGATGACTACAGCTAGTATGGAACCATATGCAGCTAATTCTAGTCATCCTCTTGTCATTAAACTAAGGCTTGTAATTTGAATCAACTCTATAAATGCTCAGGGACCTCACTGAGATGCCACTCAGTATAAAGTGGGCTTGGATAGTTGATAGTGCCAGCCTGGAGCCTATTCAAGGTCCAAAGAGTAGAGGGCAGAGTGGACTAGGGGGAAGGGCCGTGCAGTAGACCAAATCCCAGCTCTGTTGTTTACCAGATGAATGGCTTTAGATAAATTGTTTAATTTCTTTGAGCCCTAGTTTCTTCATTTGCAAGATGGGAACAGTAATATCTAACTTGCAGGGGTATTGAGAAAATCAGAGACATTGCATTTTATAGTAGGGACTCAATGAATGGTTTATTTATTTATTTATTTGCCTACTTACTTACTGTAGCACCCAATGCATCTCTTTGTACAGAGATTCTTAACCTGGAGTCTAAAGACATATGAGACCTAAACTCACCCCCCTCCACTGAAATTGTATGCAAAGTCTCATTCATATATGCGTTTTTCTGAAGATGGGGGTTCATAACTTTCACATATTCTTAAAGGGGTTTTGTGATCAAAAGAAATGTTAAAGCCACTACTTTGTAATTTGGCTTCACCTATGTGTGGATCTCACAGCATGGAATTAAAAAAAAAGTTTGTAATTTGTGATTCGTTCCTTGTTGTGTGAATGCTGTACCTAGTTGTCCTCTAATATAAAGAAAACATCTTTGTGTGTATGATCATGTGGGTGTTCACATGGATGTGTATGCCTGTGGGTTTAGGGAATGCTGATTTTATAATAAGCCACACATTTACTGAGAAAAGACAGAACAATTGTGAGACCAAAGACGTTGATGGCAGATGAGCACGTGAGAGTAGACTGGGATACTGTGAGAAGAACTCCAAGGGTGGAAGCAAAGAGGACTTGGAGAACAGAGCTGGGACAGAGCTGAGAGCCCACTGGGGTCCATTTTGCTGGGGACTCCGCAGACACAGACCCCAGTAGACTGTGGGAATGTTGTTACTAGGAGTGGGTGACTGGGTGCCAGATGCCGAGAGGGCATGTGGGAATCAGCAGGAAAGAGTGTGTGCTGTCATTAAAGGAAACACCAGGACATGTTCTGGAAGAGAGAAATAAACGCCCAAGGTAGAGGCAAGTTATATAAATTAGATAAAATAAGTGATAATCCAGCAAGCAAGAGACTCACAGAGATTTAGAGGCAGAAGAGAAATTCAAAGACCTGTTGCTTCCTGGTTCAGCTGGCTTTCCTTGACTCATACACCAGAGGTTTAACTCACCCTGGGGCCATGCTGTACTTGGTGCATGGTGGTGAGGCAGGGTAGACGAGTCCCTTCATACTGGGTAGGGGGTGAAGTCAAGGACTTGAATATAAAAACATGTGTATATATGTATTCATATATACATATACATGTATACATACATATGTGTATGTGTATTACTCAGTTTCTGATCCAACTTCTTGAGTTTCTCCCCTGCAGGATATGGCTATGTGTGTGCATGTGTACATATATACAAATATAGCACCAAAATGCCTTAGTGTACTCTGTTTGCTGGGCACTGTGCTAAAAGCTTTAAAACCTATTCCCATTTAATCCTTAAAGCAACTCTGAGATAGGCATTACTATTGGTTTCCATTTTATAGATGAAGAAACTGAGGTATACTAAAGTGGAGTGGTTTCCCCAAGATCACACACTTAGGGAAATCGTTAAGCCGGGACTTTAGCTGAAGGAGTTTGATGCTGGAGACTGCACTATAAACTGCCACACTATATATATTCCTAGGGAAGAGGGAGTCAATTTACAAAATGCTGCAGCAGAAGAGCAAGGGACTCAGGTTTGAGGTTTGAGGCTGATTCTGAGTCTTATGGAAGCATGTCATAATGCACCCCAGTGTGGATGTATGACATCTTAACCTTGTACTGCGCTCTGCCGTGTTTTATTACTTCTCTGTACACCAAGCAATAGAATTCTAAACAGAGAGGAGAGGTCAGCTTAAGAAAGGAGCATAAAACTATTGAGAGCCCTTTGATTTTTTTCTACACCAGTCCCACAGGTCTGAGAAAGTCAAGTACTTGATATTTACCATTCATTGGCTCTACACACATGGAGATCCACACTCAGAAGCCACAAAAACCAAAAAAAAAAATGAAGTTCACCACCTCGCAGCAGTCCTGGTGATGCAAAAGGACATATTGGAGCTGATCTTTGATGGCTGCTGGTTAGTTCTCATGAGCAATGTGAGGCTAGGGACCAGCGGGAGGAAGGGTCCCTTCTGTTATGAGCTTGAAGAGCGTCCTGACCTTCACAGACGTCTTGCAAAAGGAAGTCAGTATATTGCATATCTCATGAAGATTAGAATGTTGGTGAAGTTTCTCAAAGGTCCCAGAGGCTTCCAAATGCCCAATAATTCCTCAAATGCTACACATTTCTGCCTCAATTGCTTGTATCACCTTTCTTCTCTCCAACCCCCGCAGGTTGCCCCTCGCTCCATGTTGCTTCTCTCTCTTTCTCTTCTTTTCACTCACTAATGAGAACTGTATAGTAACCATGTTAAGATACAGATTGAATGGCACACACCTGGGAATACGCAGCCAGGTTTTTGCAGCCTGAATACAGCTGCTGAGGTATTTGAGGCTTCCTTGGAGAAACAGGGACATTATAACATATCGATCTGGATGGATACTAGTGGCTGTAGGCATGCAAAGTACTGTTCACTTCATTGCTGAGGTTTTAGATGTGCTCTAAGGGTATCATAGAATTCAGAGAAAATCTGTGGCAGACTGGATACATAGTAGATGTGTGTGTTTTGTTTGTTTGTTTGTATGTGTGTAATTTTTTTTCGGGCCAACATGTATTCTCCACCATTCCTAGGTATAGGAGCTTCTGGAAATTACTCATGCCTGGCTTTTTTGTCACCGTATTCCCAGCTCCTAAAACAATGTCTATCATGTAGTTGGCACTCTATAAATATTTGTTGAAGAAATGAGTAGATGGCTAAGTGTGAATTTGTATTCCTAACTAGATGGCCTTGTTCATCTTTGGGCCCCTAGTGCCTAAAACAGTGCACAATTGTGGCCAATCTAAACAACTAATGCGAGCTACTTCAGCAATACCTGGGTAGATGGACTGAGGTGTGCCATAAGTCGTAAAGAGGAGCAGCCCAAGGCTAAGTTTTCCTCTGGGGATTACAGTAGGGCAATGGATGCTGGGAAGGAGTCGGGGGTGGGGAGGATCAGTCATCCCTGCTCTTTAAGGTCCCAATATTATGTTGGCTGACAACACTGTCCCTTGGTTCATCAGAATCTCCTCACTAGGCTCTCCCCCCACATCAACTTAACCTCTGCTGTATAGTGAAATCCTATTCATGTACCTGCTTCTTCTTTCCATCCTAGGAAATATTTCCATTTTAACAGGAACTTTATCAACACGGGGCTTTAGTCCAAAGGAGAAGCCCTAACAGTGGACACTTCAGAGAACAAAACAAACCAAGGGGGGAGATAGTTGGAGGCAGATGATTATTTTCTGTTCTTACTCAATTTCCATCATTTTGGCATTGTCTTGCTCTACCTCCATAAAAAAGTGATTTCCTCAGTCACTGTGGTGATATTTCCTTTATTGGAGGGAGAAAGAGACTCTCAGGGAAGGAACCAAACCAGGCTCATTGAAAGAAATAAGACTCTTAAAGAACCACTTAAGATCCTTCCCTACTTCCCCATCCACTACCATTTCCAATCAGCATTCTTAGTAACTTCATTTTAGAAGAGTTCCACCTTCCCTGTGATTTTTTTATGAGAAAAACAATTCCACTTGAAAAAAAAAAGACATGGCAGCTGCATATTTGAAGACTATATTTTATTTATTGATATAAAAAATATATAATGTACTTTTTAAATAAAATTTTTGTTGAAGTTATTTTTAGGTGGTATCAGCCCTCGGTTAAATGAGTGTGTGTGCACAGTATAAATGAGTAAAGTTCTCCATGTACAGGATGGCAATTAGTGATATATGAAATTCACTGCATGTATTTTTCCTTTGTATAATACTTATATCTAGAGTATTACCAGTTTCTTTACGTATATATGATGCTGGTTATACTCTTATGTAACTCTGAAAGGAGCTCTGGACCAAGAGTCGGGAGGTCTGGGGTTTAATTCTGGCTCTGTCTCAAACTTTCCCTGTGGCCTTGGGCAAGTTGATTAAGTTTTCTAAACTTTAGTTTCCTAGTTTTTAAAAGGATATTATTATAGTTTATAGAATAAAAGCTCTAGAATTTGACAGTCTTGGATTCTCGCTAGAGTCTTGCAAGCTACATAATCTTGTGAAATTCATTCAACCTCCCTGATCCCTTTATAAAGCAGAAACAATAACAGCACCTACCTCACAAGTTTACATATTAAAAGAAATAATTTATGGACTCTTGCTTTCAAGGTTGGCTGTAATAGAATATGGCAGGCAAAAAACTCCCATTGTAATAAACAGGGGAAAAAAATAAATTACAAAAATCAACTTTTAAAAACAAAAGAGAGCTATAGAAATTACAAGAACTAGATAAACTGAAATTCCAGAGAAGGACGATCCCGTTATAGGAAATCTAAAGGTCTTTGGCAGTTGTCTTAACTGAGGCAATTGCAAATTCTAGGATTGGCCTAAGGGTTGGACTTAAACCAAATTAAGGGATTTTATGGAGGCAAGATAAATCAGCAGAGGTTTTGGCAGTCAAAAGCTGGCATGATAAACTGGAAAATAGAGCAGCCTAAACACAATGGAAACTTGCTGAGTTCTAGGAGGGTGTGGGAGACTGAGGGCCTGGGTGAGAAAGGAAAAGTGAGAACTCCCACATGCTCGCAGCGCTTACAATGTGACCAAGTGTCCTAGTCTATGCAGGACTCAGGGAATTCCCAGAACGTGGACCTTTAAGTTTTAAAACCAGGGGAGTTCAAGGCAAACCAGAATGAATTGGTCACTTTTAGGTGTTTAAGAGAAATGTCCCACTAGAGGGAGGGGGCCTACAAAAAATACACAACCCGTCTCTTCCTCATGACACTTGCCAAATATTTAACTTGTGTAAGATGTGCAGCTAAAGAATGAAATGCAAAATATGCAGAGGTTACGCTTTCAGAGTTGAGGAGATTGAGACATCAAGGTTCCCAATCAAAAGCCAGGAGGGCCATGCCTGAAGACTCAAAGATGGAATAAGTCTTACTAAAACTTCAATCCAATCACATTCCAACTAATCCCTGATAAGATTACAATGATCAGCTCCTCACTGTCTCTGTCTCACAGAGGAAAAGGGAACCCTATTGGTAGAAAATACCATATGGAGAATCCCTGGTTCTTTTTTTTTCTTTTTTTTTGGTGAGGAAGATTGGCCCTAAACTAACATCTGCTGCCAATCTTCCTCTTTTTGCTGAGGAAGATTAGCCCTGAGCTAACATCTGTGCCCATCTTCCTCTATTTCATATATGGGATGCTGCCACAGCGTGGCTTGATGAGTGGTGCCTAGGTCCACACCCAGGATCTGAACCTGCAAACCCCAGGCCGCCAAAGCGAACTGTGTGAACTTAACAACTATGACATCAGCCAGCCCCCCTCTCTGGTTATTTTAACCCCATGTTAGCATAGAATAAGAATTACTAGACACAAAAGAGGCAGGGAAATGTGAGCAATAATTAGGGAAAAAACAGCCAATAGAAACAGATCTGCAGATACCTAGGTATTGTAGTTTGCAGATAAGGAATTTAAAATAACTGTGATTCATATACTAAGAAAAGCAGAGGGGAAAATGGACAAGATAGATGAGAAGATGGAAAATTTTAGAATTTCAATCAAGAATTATAGTATATAGGGCCAGCCCTGGTGGCCTAGTGGTTAACTTCAACGAGCTCTGCTTCAATAGCCCGGGTGTGGTTCCCAGGCATGGACCCACACCACGTGTCTGTCAGTGGCCATGCTGTGGTGGTGGCCCACATACGAAATAGAGAAAGATTGGCAACAGATGTTAGCTCAGGGCAAATCTTCCTTAGCACACACAAAAAAAGGAATTATAGTAATAAAAAGAATAAAATGGACATCTTAGAACTGCAAAAGACAATATTCAGACAGGAGTTGGACATAGCAGAAGACATAATTAGTAAACTCAAAGTCTGGTCAATGGCCAATATCCAAACTGAAGCATAAAGGGCAAAAAGAGTAGAATGAACAAGGGCCATACGGAAAACAATCAGAAGGTATAATACATGTGGTTAGAGTTCCAGAAGGAGAGAAAGCAGTGAGGCAGAAAGAAATATTTGAATAGATAATGGTCAAAAATTTCCAAAATTGGTGAAAACTATTAACCCACAGATTCAAAAATCTCAGTGAACTCCAAGTAAGATAAAAGCAGATCAAACTACCTAGGCACATGTTATTTGAGCTGTTAAAAATCAAAAGACAAAGAAAAAAATCGTAAAAATAGCCAGAAGAAAAAGATACACTACCTTCAAAGAAGAAACAATAAGAGTAATAAATAACTTTTAATGAGAAATTATTGGAGCCAGAAGATAGTGGAATTACATCATTAAAGTGAGGAGAGGAAAAAAATTTGCCAATCTATAATTCTATACCCAGCAAAAGTATTCTTCAATAGTGAGTGAAAAAGAAAGATCTTATTAGACAAATAAAATGTGAGAGAGTTCATTGCAAGAAATAGACATTCCAAGAAATACTGTAGGAAATTCTTCAGACTGAAGGAAGGTGATCCCTAATGGAAGCAGGAAAAAATGAAAAGCACCAGAAAGAGTAAATAAGTGGGTAAATATGAACAAATATTAACTGTTTAAAGCAATAATAAAACTGTCTTGTGGAGTTGGTAACATCATAGAAGTGAAAAGAAATGCCAACAATAGCACAAAGGGTGGAAGAGCAAAACAAATTCCGAAGGTAGTAGGTTTCTTTTGTTATTCCGGAAGTGGTAAAAAAACTAATTTAACAGACTGTTAAAGTCAGGATTGCATATTGAAATCTCTAGGATAATTACAAAAAATAAAATACAAGAATATAGAACTAGAAAGTTAATAGAGGAGAAAATATTGAGTAAAAAAATACTTGAGGAATCCAAAAGAAGGCAGGAAAGCAGGAATAAAGAAATAAAGAATGCATGTTACAAGTAGAAAGCTGAAAGCCAGCAAGTATCAGTAATTATGATCAAGGTAAATGGATTAAACACTTTAAAAAAGATTGAATTTTTTAAAAAGACATAACTATATGCCATTTATGAGATACAAGTTAAATATAAAATCACAGCTAGGTTGCTAATAAAAGGATGGAAAAAAGATTTGTCATTAAAACACTAACAAAGCAAAGTTAGTATGACCATATCTCCATAGAATAGAACATCTTACTGGAATGTAGCAATTGCTCAATAAATTGTTAGCTCAAATTGTTAAGAGAGAAGAATGTTATAAAAAATCTAAGACCTAATGATTTGGGATTCTATAATTCTAATTTAGACATGATTCTTAAAATTTTATACTGTTTTTTTTTCAAACTACTTTTCAGAATCTACCAGAAAAATTTGTTTTTATTTGCTCAGGTACAGTTTTCAACTGATTGTACATTTGTGGACATGTCACATATCATAATTAAAGCAAGATTATATTTGTGCATTAAACGTTTTCAGTTTGAATTCTCTAAAGGGCTGTGACTTACCAGCATGCTTGAAATTCAGGCAGCTGTGAAAAATCAGAATTTGGAGGTTTAATCCTTTAAATTGTTAAATCTTCTGTGTCTATAGACATTGAAACTTTAAGGAAATTTAGATCTCTGCAGGCACCCACTTATTTTGCAAGTGAAGGAAATGTAGCCTACAAAGGTAAGAAGGAAAGAGGGTAGATCTCTGGCCTCCTAAATTGCTGTCCAATGTTCTTTTTACTTCAGTACAATGAAGACCTTTCTAAAACTCATTTATCAAGTATTTTTGAAGCATTGACTACATGGAGGGCACTGATCTAATCATCGGATATGCAATAAACGGCAAAGCCCTGCCATCAAAAGACTTGCAGTCTAATTAAGAACATAGACCTTAAATTTTGAAAAGTTATTTTGTTAAATGTTTAATGAGTGCAACAGGGTATAGTGAGCTCTTAAAAGAGTGGGATTCTGCCTAGCGTAGTTTTCATGGAAGACTTTCACAAGGAAGGGGATCTGAGTTAACCAGGGAAAGAAGAAAGGGAAGAATATTCCAGGTGGAGAGGAGGAAGTGTGACGACTTGAGGTAGGAAGGAGTTTGGTGCCCTGGGCCCTGATGGACAGCCAGGGCAGCTGGAGTCCAGAGAATGTGTGCATGTGGGAGGGAGACTCAGGGTGGGAGGCACAGCAAGACTTGAGATTGTAGACCTAGAAATCATGGCCAGATCACGCACAACCTTATAGGGCTTGCTAAGGATTTTGGAACTTATTTGGAGAGCCATTAAGTACTGCTAAAGAAAGGGAGTAAAATGTTCAGATTTACATATATATAAACATATATTTTTAAATACTCTGACTTTCAAGCCTGTCTATAAGATTCATGAGGACAGAGACGATATTTTTATTGTTCAACATTGAATCCTCAAACCCTAAACACAGTGCCTGGCACACAGACACTCAAATATTTGATAAAAGATGGAGGATGGATGGATGAATGGAATAGTATGGGAAATGGGTTGAGCCGGAGTAAAGTGGAAATGGAGGCCAGTTCAGATACAATGAGTGTTCAGGTAAAATATAATGGTGGCATGAAATAAGTGGGATAGGTGGTGGCAGTGAAGGTAGAGTGAAATATACAGATTTGAGAATTTTAAGGAGAGAGATGCAACATAACTTGTTACTGGATTGAGTATCGTAGCTCGGAAAAGGTATCGGTGATGATTTCCAGTTGCTATGATGAACACCTGGGCGGATGGAGGTGTCATTTATTAAACCAGATAGGAATAGGTTCGAAGAAATATGATGAAATTCTCTAAAGGACTTTCCGCAGAGAGTGAAGTGAACACAGTCCAGTCTCTCCTTGAAGGTTGAGGAGTTCAAAGGAGCAAAGCATCCTCACTGGGCTCAGCAAGGAATATTGCCCAGTGCTGTAGCTAGAGATGCGAAGCAGTAGGCACTAAAGCAGAACCATTTACAAAGAAAATTGCAGTGTTTAGTAAATTTATTTACTATGGAGGGAGGTGCTTGTCCTTGGTATCAATTTGTTTACTTAACAAATTTGTCTTTTATTCTCATAAATTACCATATTTCATGATTCTAAGATGCAAATATTTTCACAATTTAACATCTCAGAGATTGGGATGTGTCTTACTATTCATAGTGCCTGCCTGAGGCTTACTATTTGTAGCATCTGCATACAGGGAGTTTAATTTGGGAATGGGTTTCCAGGGCCAGCAGTGGATGAGTGAACAGGGAAGGAGGGACTGTCAATGCAAGATAGTGTTACTGAATGGCCAGGGCTGTCGCCGACTAGTAATTCATCCTGGACCTTTTGTGGAGAGCCTTATAAAATTTGGCTTGGCATCACCTGCCCGAGGACATTGTCTACAGTTGGTTGCAGGTTGCCCCATGGGGCGTGACCTGCCCACCTCTTTTGTTGCAGATGTGCGAGTACTAAGACTGCGGGCAACCCACACTGCAGTGTTAGAGAAATTCTGGGGCATAAAGAGAGATAGAAGTGGGCCAACAACTACACAGAACTGTTGCATGTGAAGTGGTGCATAAAAGCCATCTGCAGTTTACAGTCTAATTGCAGTTCGTTCTTTCTTAGTGCTGCATATAATAATGGTGTATCTTACAATTGATGCCATCTTAGATTTAATAGAACATGGTAGAATGTTGACCTCGCAAAGATGTATTTTGTTGAGGTGAGATTTGAATAAGCAACATTTCTAAAACTAAATTAAGCCATTGGTGTCTACAACGCAGAGATTGCAATCCTTATATCTCTTGCCCTCATTGGATCTGTACAGATAAATTTCCACATCCAAGGGTTTATCTACTACGGAAAATATTTTATCTGAAAAGAACAAGTAAAATGGTAAAACGGTATTCTGTCATACAAACTGGTATAGAGGAGCAGTTTTTCTTTTTGTTCTTAAAGAATTCAATCCTTTTTTTCAAATGAAATCTTTTCCAGAACCTTATTTATCTGTTTTATAATAGATAAAAATGGAGATGTACTGATTGAAGCAGGATTTGGGGGTCCCAGGACCCCACAACTGTATTGACTCCTTATCCCCTCTGTGGGACGTCTGAGGTTTCTATTTGGAACCTTAGAGTTCTAGCAACAGGATTATAAACTGTGATTCGCAGGAGACTTGCTCCCCCCAGCCCCCAAGGCATTTCCTTAGTGTCCATTCACTGTTATTTAAGATGCAATTCTAACAGATTTGATTATTGGTTTCCCAGTTTATAACAGATTTATAAGCAATAAGTTACATGGAAGGGATAGCTATTAAAGGCTAGCAATGGTGATCTGGAGAGAAAGTTGGAAGCCGGGATTATAACTGAAAAACTACAAAAAACAGCTTTTAAAAAACGACAATATTCAGAAATATTTAGCATGTGGACAACAATCCAACCCATGTTAATAGTTTGTGAAAGTGTCAGAGTACTATGGGAACATGGAGGAGATATTTAGGATTATAATAGCACTAGCACATCATCTATTTGGTATAATTCTTAAGGTACTGAAGTGTATAATATAATTTACAATAATTTCCATCAAAGACAGCTTAAATCAAACAGATTTGATATATAATGTGTCAGGTTTCAGTTAGGTGGAACATTTATGTGAGTAGAATATTTTATTTCTCAAAGTTATTGACTAAATAAGACATCACTGTGTGTATTGGTATTCTTTCATCTCTAACTGGTAGAAAATCCAACTAAAAGTGGTATATAAATAAAGGGAGTAGTTGAAAGTCAACAAGCTTCAGGTGGGGTTTGATCAGATCTTATTCATATTACCAAGGACCTGATTTCCTTCTGTTGTCCATTTTGCTTTCCATGTTCCCCACAGGTCTGGCCCACTTCATGGCCACAAGATGGCTAGTTGCTTCCTCATTCATATCCAACAGGGGTGGGGAGGAGGATGGGTGAAGGGAGAGAGAAAGAGAAGTTAGTAATTCTTCCTCAATCATTAAGACGGTGTTAATTCCTGTGGTCCCCGTGGTTATAAACATGGAGAAATAAATACCTGGGGTGGTAACAGACCATGTCCATACCATTGTTTCTCAAGGTAAGTGTTGATCAACTGGGTTCTAAGCCCGGTGAAGTCAGGAATCATCTCTCTCTTGTCCATTGCTGTAGCCCCAACATGAGTTACAAGGTCTGTCATCAGAGGGGCTTAATAAATATTTATTTATAAATGAACTAATGGGTTTTTTTGTTTTGAGAAATGCACAAGATTTTAATTTCATTTTTGTGCTTAATGCTCCCTGGAAGAGCTATTTCTGGCTTAACAAGAAGCAGGAAGTACCAGGATCAGTCGACACACAAGAAAAAATTTCTCTTCAGATGTTTAGCACTATTTCCAAAACAAAAGAGGATGAAATCAGTTGGAATAAGGCAAGGTGAAGTCAATCATCTATCTCCCCGATTATGGATATCAAAAAGAAGAGGGAGGAGGAGAAAGAGAAGGAAGGGGATGGGGAGAGGGAGAAGGAGAAGAAAAATAAGAAAAGAAAGGAAGCAAAGAAGAAAGAAAAGAGAGGGAGCGAGAGAGGGAGGAAGGAAGGAAGGAAGGAAGAAAGGGGAAGATGGAAGGAGGGAGGTAGGGGAAGAAGGAAGGAGGGCAAGAGGGAGGAAGGAAGGAAAGAAGCTATAACTAGAATCTGGTGCCAGGACAGAGACACTTTGAGATAGTGGCTAGTCTATGACATGAGTTTGCTGAGTGTGTGTGTGTGTGTGTGTGTGTGTGTGTTTCTTTTCCTGATAGAGTAAATGTCAAGCCTGGTTTGAGGCTTTGAAATTGACCAAACAACTATGAGAATGTGAACAGCAAGTTATAAATCACCCAGTCACTTGGGTGTGGATAAAAGTCCCGGGCCAAATACCTGAGTGTCCACTTCATAACAGGAATAATAAGGCTATTTGAAAACATGACCCAGACCCCAAGCTATAGTTTTTTTTCCTAGAGGCCTGTCTGACATGTTTATATGCACACATTGGAATTATATCCAAGGGGGGAAAAACAATTGACTTTCTGACTTTATAGTCTGTCATTGACTTTTAAGGTATTTCATGAAATGCAGTAATAACTTCAAGATCAAGGGCATTTTCCTTTGGGTCTTCATCAATTATTTCACTTTCTCTTGGCAATGGCCTCCACCCACTTCTTCCAAAGTATTACTGGGCTGGTGTTGCACTGGAAAAACTTACCCTCTCTGCCTTCCTGAATGCGTGTTTCATGCATTAAATTGTTTTAATCACTTCAACTTTTACTAGAGTTTGGCAATTGGTACACTGCTGAATTGTGTGTTCCCAATTTAATGCTTTTAGAATGTATTTAAGTAAGTTCCAATGCACTTAGTCATTGCTATTCAAATGAGAGAACCATGTTTCAAGGAACAGACTCAGGGAGAGAGATGAGGTGAATAACGGGTAATAAGCGAAAACCATCTATCAAGACAATGGAGGCTGAAACAGATGGAGAAGAAATGCCCCCGGGGCCGTTCTCCCTGGCCCTGGAGGGGCTACCAGTTTTATTTCCAGCAAATACACCTTGGCTGGCTTCCCCTCATAGCTTCTGGCTGATGTTTCCTATTTTAAGATCTTGGAGAAGTAGAAAACTCACTTGCTTCTCAGACCTAAACGCATGAAAAAGCCAGCCCTGTGGGGAAGATGACGGCTGATGTTAGGAGCCCCCAGCAGGTGCTGACATTAGTGGGGGGAAGGTTGGCACAGCACCCATCCTTAGCACTGATTTCTAATTAGTGTTGGTAGAAACAGTGGAGTTGAGGGCCAGATAGATAGAGCTTGTCCTCTTCACCCACTTTTATTACTCATCCTCCAGGTGCTCAGGGCATTTTATGGCCCCAGGAATGCCCAGGTTTCAATGCTGAACTTTTTTCTTTCTTTGAGAAATTTACTCAGCTTCTGAGTGTCCAAATCTTCACAATAAAGTGGACAGGATGATACCAACTTCTCAAGAATGATGTGTGGCTTACACAAGATAATGTGCATGAAGATCCTCGCAGAGCCGGGCACGTGTTCACTGTGTTTTCTGCCCCACAGTCTCCCTACCCTGGCCTTTCCTGCAGAATCTGGGGAGCTAACAGTGAGCTTAAAGGTAGGGAGGACTCCACCACAACTGGATGTCTAGGATCCAAAATTTAAAAAGTAACCCCTTAGGCAATTTGGCGATTTGTATCAAATCAGCAGTGGGGGTCATTCAGAGCAATCCTATTTCTAGGAATTTATCCTAAAGAGACATTCACCCAAGTGTGCAAGATGCATACATAAGGACACATATCACATCATTTGTTTATAATGACAAAGAATTAAAAACCACCTAAATGACCATAAAAAGGGTACTGGTTAAATATGCTACATTCATATCATGAAAGAGTATTCAATTTTTAAAAATGACGTGGTAATCTTATTTTTATTGATATTGACATCTGCCCATGTCATATTGTAAAATAAAAAATGAGTTTATAAGTCAGCATAAGTATACCTATGAATGCATATATGAATATATGTATCTGCAGCTGTATTCATACTTATAGCTATGCAGAATCAGACGGCTACAGAAAGAAATCTAGAAGGGTCTTAAACAGGATTTTAACATTGTTTTACGACTGAGTAGTGGCATGTGAGTAAATTCTACTGTTTTCTTTGACTTTTCTACCTTATATGTTTTTTTAAACAATGGGCCTATGCCATATTTATTCCAAACACTAATACTATGGGTCCCCTGAAAATTTTTGTGCCAGTTTGAAACCCTGAGCACAGATATTTCTGTCTCAATCTGCACTGAATTATACCTCATCTGTTCTCTACTGTTATAATTACCTAAGTAGCTGATTACTTGCCCACTATACTGAAATCTCCTCTAAAATCAGGGTTTTACCTGATTTTACCTCAGTCCCCAGTACCACATACCATTGCAATAACAGGTACTCAGTGAATGTTTAAATTTTCAAATCTAGAAGACTGGTGATCGGGAAACTATTCCAAATTCTGACATTGCCTGGTAGGGAGGCCATGATCAACATCTTCTCCTGAGATGGCTCATCCTAAAACAAGACTAGAACGATCTCAGAGATTCCTTCTACTCCTCATCTTGTCATTCTGAAACTGAACTCGTCCAATCCTCACAAATCAAATGAAATCAAAGAAGACAACACACACAGATCAGCTTTATAGACTGCAAAATGCTATAAAAATGTGAAGTGGGATTAAAAATCGAAAAAACCCAATACCGATAATGATAATGTGACCCATCATATATTGATGCTAACATAGAGAAAGCAAATTCTAGTAGGATCTAAATAATTTCCTATTGCCCTTTGTCTCTCCCTGTCCTCACCTCTGGGCCTTAATTCCTTGTGCAGTTAACACCGATACTCAGTTTGGGGATTAAAGCAGGACCTGACCTGGATTTGCTCCACATTGTCCATGCCCTAGATTGAAATGTTAAAGGACTTGGAATAAAAAAAATTGCATTTTCAATAACAGCTTCACAGTGACTGGGGAATTAATGTCAGCCAGACAGTGATTTCCCAGTGGTTGGGTTTGTAGCAAAAGTCTTCAACTTTTATGTGTGGCCTGTTTGAAGTTGAAAATTGTTGTTAGACTCTCCAAAGTTGTTTGAGGTGTCAGTCATCCTTCCCTTTTGTGTTGGGGCGAGGATGTGAAGCACAGCGGCTGGGAATAGTTCTGTGACTACCACCCCCAAGGCAGGTCTCTGCCAGGGCCCAATTGAGCCCATCTCCCAGGGAATTCAAAGCTTCCAGCGCAATGCAGCTCTGCATCTATCTGCAGACTTATCACCCACTACTCCCTTGCAGGAACTCTCCACTCCAGGAAGAGGGAGGAGCTCATGGCCCCATGAATGAGCCATGCAAATGCACATCTCTAGCATTTTTATTCAATGTGGAATTTATACTCCTAGGATATCATTCTTCAGGGAGGCAGCAGCACAGGGTAATAATAATAATAATAATGATAGCATAGCAATTATAATAATACCAGCAGCTAATGTCTTATCTAGCACTGATTATAGGCCAAACGCTTCACATAAGATTATCTCTTTTGATTGTCTCAATAACTCCATCAGATAGATACAAATATCTTCATATTAAGGATGAGGCAATCAAGGCCCAGCAAGCTTAAATGAATTAATCAAAGCCAGATAGCTAATAAGCTGGGAATGAACCCTTGAGTCTTGACTCTAGAACCTGTGCTCTTTGTCATTATCAACACCTGGGAAAGCACAGTCTTGGGGGCAGAGAGACCTGCCTTCCAGTCCTGTCTCTGGTACTTACTGAATGTGTGACCTTGATCAGGTGTCTTCACCTTAAATCCAAGTCTCTCCCATCTATAAAACGGAGTAATATTGTTTCCCTTGCAGGGTTGCTAAGAGAATCAGAGTTAATACATGTCAGATGCCTAACCAACGAATGGCAGCGACTATCATTGACCTTTATTCACTTTCATTCTAACCATTTTCTAGATCATGACCTATTGCCTCCTCAAAGCCATTTTTGGCTCCCTGAGCCCAGGGTGATGGCTCCTTCCTCTTGATCTTGTATTACTCAGTAGAGGTTTTATGTTCATCCTCAAGACAGACAAAAGAGAGCTATGAGGAGACCAAAGATCTAAAGTTTATGTGTTCCTCTGCTAATGAGCCTGGAAGAACCACACTTCCCAAGATTTGTGGGCCTGAGGAGACTGGGAGACACTGAGTTGCACACGGACATCTACCAGTGTGGAGCAGGGTAGCAATTCAGTTCGTGGACATTGAAGTCGAGGTTTAAATTCTGGCTCTTCTATGCTCTGGGTGAAGCAAATGGCTGTTACTACAAGATGGTACACACTTAGTGCCCATTCCAATGTCCTGCTAGTTTTACATTCTTATTATAGAGTCTGGGAGGCTAAAAATGGCATTGCCTAGATTCTGTTGCAGTTAGGGCATCCACGCGAGACTTGGAGGCTGCCCTGAGCAGTGGGAGGTGGCAGCTGTGGAGAGGGATCTTCATTATGAAGGAGGCTTCTGTCCTCCTCAGAGAGCTGTGGCATCATGTCCAGTATCCAGTCCCTAGTGTCAGACGTGCAGATTGATGGGCAATGGAGGCGATGGTATAAGTCGGTCTTTTTCCAGGATGTGTCCATACCTGGCTAGTGGTACCCAAACCCAGTTCTCTGGACCTCTAAGAGCTTCTGTAATTTACATACTATCTTTCAATAAACGTTTCTTACTTGAACCAGCTGTAATGGCTTTTGTGTTCTGCAACCAAGAATCCTGACTGATACACTAGAAGTGTTACCGTAGTCTAATTACTTAACTTCTTTGAGCCCCAGTTCCTCTTCCGCAAAACGGTGACAATAAAAGGATGACCTCAGTTGAAATAATGCGTGTAAAATATTTATTGGAGTGTATGGTACAAATGAGCTCTCATCAAGGACAGGCAAGTAAACAGGAAATTAGAATTAGGGGTGATACATAGCCTGGGATGGTAGAACTCACACAACCTTATGTCCAATGGAGGAACACCAAACACAGATTGTCTGGTCAGGAAAGGCTTTTGGAAGAAACAAAACAAAAGAAAACAACAAAACAGTGCTTAAACTGAGATCTAAAGTATGACTCCAAGAGGGCTGTGTGCAGGGGGTATGGGGAGGAAGGCATGGTGTGTGGCTGGGCCTGTTCTAGGAAGAAGGAACAGGATATGTGAAGGCCCATAGGGAGGAGAGAATATGCCTTGCGAGAGTAACAGAGAAGTTTAATGTGACTGTCGCAGAGGGTATAAAGAAGGGATTAGGACAGGGTGTAGGTGGACCGGATAGTGAATAGCCTGGAAAACAGCCTCAAGGGATTTGAAATTCACTGGGCTTTCCCCAACATGTCACTTGAAAACCACTAGTCTGTGGCATGCCTAATGTTGCTCCCTCAAGCCACCCTTTTGAGTGTACATAAACTCAATCCACCAGAATGCAAGCTTCCAGAGGTTGGAGGATGTATTTTATCTCTCTCAAGGGCACTGTCTTGCCTATGCAGCTGCTCCACAAATACTTGTCAATTGCACTTGGTGTTAAGTAAAGTTTGATGGAGCACATACTTTGGCCTGGAGTATTTTGTGAAATAGCAAATAGCTTTCTATTTGGGTAAGGACCTCTGGGCCCCACCCAACACTCACATAGAAAGTTTGTTTCCTTGAACTAGCACCTGAGCCAGCCCCGATGGCCTAGGGGTTCAAGTTCCACTTGCTCCACTTCAGCAGCCTGGGTCCAGTTCCTGGGCGTGGAACCACATGTCTCATCTGACGGGTATCCATGTGGTGGCAGTGGCTCACATAGAAGAAGTAGAAGGACTTACAACTGTAATATATAACTATGTACTGGGGCTTTGCGGAGGGGGGAAGAAAAAGAGGAAGACTGGCTCCGGGCGAATCTTTCCCAGCAAAAAAAGAAAAAAAAAAATCTAACAAATGTTGCCATTCCTTAGGCTAAATAGGAAACAAAAACCCTTCGGCCTCCAATAGCGTGCTAGAGCTGGATCATAGCCGCTTATGAAAACCAAAGATAAAGTATTTAGGATATTTTTGAACCTGTTGTCAAACCATTGGTCTCTTGAAGTCATCCACGGTGGGAATATTTACACCACGGAAACAGGCAAATGTTACACATCAGGGTCTCTTCCTTCCCTTCCCCCTCAGAGCTAGTTTATTAGCACACACTGGGTCTAGTCCATCTAGAGGAGTAGTGTTTTGTATATCCAGAATGAAAGCCTGTGCTTGGAAGCACTGGGAGATAATGTATGATGGTTTAAATTCCATATGGGCAAGAACCATGTGTGTTTCTTGAAGAATATATCCCATGACAGTACGTAGCATAGGGTCTGGCACGTAGTGAGTGATTAGTAAACCTCTGTTGAATGGATGCAAGACTGTTGGGCTCATGAGCACCTCTGCAACAGCATCAGGTCAGCCCAGTTTCCTACAGGAATCCTTCCTAGGACACACATTCTCTAGAGCCGCTCAGGAAGCTGGGTTGTCACTCTCTTATATAACTAGTGTCATTTTACTTTTAAAGACAGTTGTAACTCTATCGGTATTTTCAGCAACCACAGGAGACTTCAAGCTCTCAGAGGCAGGATTTGTCTGGTTCATTACTTTTAACATTGCAGGTGCTCAATAAATTTATTTTAAAATTTAAAAAATTTTATTTTTAAATTCATTTTTAAAGTGAAAAAAATGTGAATAATAATCTTGTGTGGGGGCACAACACTTCATGGTTTCCTAGGTATTTGATAGATATTACTTTATTGATGCCATGATATCCTGTGTAGGCAGAATAGAACAATGATCTTTCCCAGCAGCTAAATCAGTCCCCGGCATGTGGGGCACTAAATATTGGTTGAATTAATTATTAATTAATCATCTCATTTCACAGATGAAGAAACAAGCTCATGGAAGTTACCTGACAGAGTTCAGTGTTAGCTTGTATCGTTTCTATTTACACTATGCTGCCTCTACTAATAATCCCTTAACTTTTAAAAATGCTTTATCATGCCTCCTCTCATTTATCCCTCTAACAGCCCTATTAGATGGACAGGTATTTTTCTTCATGTTTTAGGGAGTGATAATAGTGTGGCACAGAAACTTTTAGTAACACGCCTGAGGTCACAAAGGGATTGGAGGATAAAGCTAGTATTAAAATCGACCTTGTTTAAGGATTCTGAAGCAAGACTGTAGATTGTGTAAGACTGTACTGTATTTTACTTACTTGTTCATTTCTTCAGAGGGAGAAAGATTGATCAAAACGGTCTAACAAGGAGCATTGTACCACAGCACATTCAGAAATACCTTCTAAATATGGTCGTGAGTTCTCCACGCTTGTTTCTCTCACTTGAAACACCTTAAAACATGTTGATCACTAGAATTTGTGCTTCACCACTTAAGTCTGCTGAAGATTCAAGTTGAAGTTGCAAATATAAAATTACAGGAAATTACCAATTTTCTCTTTTGTGAATGGAATTTTTATTTTTTTAATCATCTGAGAGGGTGCTGATTTTCCATGAATATGGAAATTCCATGATTTTTCTTTCCCTAGGACTCCAACATTTCAAAATGGCCACAAGACTCCTGCATGAATTATGAAAAGGATACAGAATTAAGCATGATGACTTTTAAATTTATGTTGTAAAATCCAATGTTATTCCCAGCACAGTGGGATTTCTCATTTCCGATGAACAGCACCCTGCCAGCTTCCTACTTTTTCTGTAGACGGTATCACCACTCATTTTATTAAAGCCACCAGACACTCATAGAAACATGCATGATGTCGTTTTTTAATGTGGGGGGAAAGAATTTTGGAAGTGGGAGCTAGTCAACATTTCTAAAACATGTTTTTTTATTCTTGCCTTTCCCTTTTGACCTTCCTGAGGATACATGTGGGTGTTAAATTGTTACCAAAGGGAGGGGCCGTTGTAACTACAACGGGATCCACACACACAAAGACACACTTTCCCACACACAGGACTTGGCTCTGCTACACTTTAATGGAATGCCTCGTGGAAAAGATACAGAGTGTTTTTGATCTGCAGAGAAATGCAGCCAATATAGCGACTATCATGTTCTTTTTTAAAACAACAAAATTAACATTTGGGTTGGAAGACAGTGCATCGAGGGGAGGGGATGTGACTGGCAAATATTTTTCCTCTTTTAAAAATTATAAACATAATATAGTCTGTTTATAGACATTTAAATAATAAAGAGGAATATAAAGTGAAAAGAAGTCTCCCCTTTCCCTCCATCTCATCTCACTCCTAAGAGTAACCATTAAATCATTTGATGCTTGTCTGTGTAGAATTTTTTCTATGAATCCAAGAACCACTCACTGAGATTCTACAGTTTGTGTTCATCATCTCATTTGAGGGCAAGAGTTTGGTACAAAAGTGTATCTTATCTACATGTTATCCTACAGCTTGCTTCTTTTCATTTAAAATGTATTCTACGGGCTGACCCCATGTAGCAGTTAAGTTTGGTGCACTCTGCTTCAGTGGTCCGGGTTTGTGGGTTTGAATCCCAAGTGGACCTACACCACTCATCAGCCATGCTGTGGCGGTGACCCACATACAAAATAGAGGAGGATGGACACAGATGTTAGCTCAGGGCTAATCGTCCTCACCAAAAAAATTTTAAAAAAATAGAAAAAGTATTCTGCATATTTTTTCTGTCAGGGTAGCTGTCTAGATTTGGGTCATTCTTTTTGAAGGGCTATATAGTATTTCATCGTTTTGGCTATGCCTTTTTTTTTTAAATGATCATCTGTTGAAGAGCAGTTGGATTACTTCCAATTGTTCACTATTACTCGCAGTGTTGCCTTGAATCTCTGTCTTTACATATTAGGGTTGTATTTCTCTAAGACTGATTCCTGGGAGCAGCATTTTTAGAGGGAGCAGATTATTAATACTTGTAATTCCAGGGGAGAATATCCATATTAAAAAAAGGAAGAATTTTCAGTGAGTGACACATGGCAAGACTCAGTTGCTTATAAGACAAGACTAGTTCCAAGATTTGTCCTATTGTAGTGGTCTCAATACTGGCTATTCACTAGATTCACTTGGGGGTGAGGAGCTTTCTGAAATAAACCAACGTCTAGACACCACCCTGACAAATTATGTCACAATCTCTGGTGTTAGAGTCCAGGTATCTGTATATATATATTTGTGTGTGTGTGTGAGGAAGATTAGCCCTGAGCTATCATCTGTTGCCAGTCCTCCTGTATTTGCTGAGGAAAGTTGGCCCTGGGCTAACATCCATGCCCATCGTCCTCTACTTTATATGTGGGATGCCTGCCACAGCATGGCTTGATAAGTGGTGTGTAGGTCTGTGCCCGGGATCTGAACCTGTGAACCCCGGGCTGCTGAAATGGAGCATGCAAAGTTAACTACTACACCACTGGGCCAGCCCCTGTATATATTTTTTAAAGCTCCTCAAGCCAGATTGGAAGCCACTGCTCTAGTGACTGTGCCTCCAACATAGCAGTGAATGTGCCGTTTTTATTGTTGTTCTATACCTATCGAAATATATACATTTCATGCTCAAACACATACAAGCATATGAGTTTTATGTAGGTGGGATAACATGATTTTTCTACTTTTTGCTTGGCTGTTGGGTACATTTGGCCTCAATTGCTATCAGCTAGCCCAGAAACATAGTGTGTGTCACATACAGCTCTGCATACAGACAAAGTTCAGGAGGATGATCAAAGAGACAAATGGGAACTTTAATGGGAGAATGGTGAGAAGTCCTACATGTGATTAAACAGAAGATAAAAGGGCCATTAAGCAACTGTGCAGAGTAATTTTTAGACTGAAAAATTATAGACAGTCCTATATAAACAGAATCCATATAGGACATTAACTACCAAGGTAAATGACCTTTTGTCTTCTTCTCCTATATTTCTTCGACTTACAAAGTTTGGTTGGCAGATGATGATAGGATGTAGGGTATCTAAAGAAGTGTATATAGAGGGAGAGTTGTCTCATAGTGGACAGGAGATGTTACTTAAAAAGTACATTTATGGTATACCTTACCGTATGTGAATTGCATTCACATACATTATTTTATGTGACCCTCACATCAATCCTGGAGAGAAGATGATGGTACCTCCATAATTCAGAAGAAGAAACAGGCTTAGACAGAAGGGGTGAGGCTAAGATCAAAACACTAGTACATAGGAGAGCTGGAGTAACATTTTACTTCCAACTTATGTCTCAGTTGAATTAGCACCTAGGGTTTCTGATTCCTAGTTTGTGCTCTTTATGCTAATATGCAAATGTCAGCAGGGGTGAACAATAGAGAGCAGAGTGGACTGTGGCAGTTAGGAAAGAACATGCCCCCTAAAGGAATTCAAATTTAAAAATTTTTAAATGCTGTGTGAGAAAAAAAAATATCTTAGGCCAGATTCAACAGACAGGCTTTCAATTTGTGACCATAATTTTAGAAAATCTAGATTTTGCATAGTAGAAAACTAGAGGAAGAATCTGACTTAGAAGTTGACAGCAATATTTCCTCAACACTTAATGAAAGGATTTTGGAAGCAGGTTTTAAACATAGATAAATGTGATCTGGAAGTAGATGCCTTCTAGAATCTTTTCCTTTATGTGTTTCAAAATATATATCAAAATATTAATTTGTAATGCCACTTTCCTCCAAGCTCCTCTTTGTTAGAAGACCTTGACATTGCTAAGCATGGTTTTGTCAACTCTGGTAATTTTCAGGAACATAACTTCCATGGTGGTCCAGGGATTGCTATGTGTTGCCTGGAGAGGGAACACATTATGACCCATTTCCTCGCAAGTTTGGATCGTTTTCCCAATTAGTCAGTAATCATCTTTCTGAGAGTGCACAGGGCAGTGTGTTGGGATAGGCGACCAGTAATTAGAAAAGTTCTGGGATGGAGAGGTGGGAGTAGATTGAAATTGGAAACAGCTGGAAAGGCCAAATGAAGGCAGCACCACCAAAATCAAGGCAGAGAATGGGGAAGGCCAGTTGGCACAGCCCAAGCCCAAGGCCTGAACTCTGAGGCTGAATTATACTGTATATATATATATATATATATATATATATATATATATATATATATATATATACACACACAAACATATATATACATATACACACACACACACACACACACACACATATATTCCCTTTACATCAAGGAAGCATGCTGTATTTTTTACTTAGCACTTTCTTCTGTTGATTTTCTCAAGCATGTTCTGAATTCGGTGGGAAAGGTAGTATTGGCTCTACTTTTTAGATTAAGAGCAGCAGAAAATGTTTCAATAACTGCCCAAGAGTCAGAGTACAATATTAATAGCACAACTGAGACCAGAACTCAGGACTCTTTACAGAAATCCTTGTCTCTGCATTTCATACTTCCTATTTCAAAACTGGGTGGGGACTGGCCCTATGGTGGAGTGTGTCTGGCAGCAGATTTTTCAATAAACAAGAGGAACTGTCTTGCAGGCTCACGTTTGGGGCATGAAGAGGGAGAGAAAGGGAACTGCTTGAATTCGGCAGGTGAAAAGGAAAATGACAGATGAGCTGAAGTTTCTGTGTGAGGAGAGAAATTTATTTCTCCTCGGCCTGAGAGGGAAGGGAGGAGGAAGGATGATAAGAAAATGGGTGTGGGTGTGGACACGGGTCCCATATTATGTTGTTAAGCAAAGCTGTTTGCAATCTTTGAGACTGTTTCAGGAATGACATCCATGCCAGAATGCTAGAGGCAAATAAACATTTTAATGATTTTTTTAACAGCAAATTCTGGGAACTATAGACAAGAACTTAATTTTAACTACACTTGACCAAAATTCTAGGACAGGCTGTTGACTAGAGAAGCTTTGGAGCCCGAGCAAAGAATGTGGCAAATTGTAAGAGCAAACACAGGCTCACAAAGAATGAAGCAGAGAAAACTAATCTATTTCCTTTTTTAAAAATAGTATTATCACATTGAGAGATCATGGGGCATGAATCAAGTTGATCTGAATTGTAGTGACGTTTTTGTCAGAATTTCCTTTTTGAAAATTTGGTGGACTGCATACCAAATATTAATTTTGATATTAATTCTGAATAACTAGTGGTCTTAAATGAATCGATGGCCATGAAATTGAATTCCATCTTGCTTTGAGCTTTGGACAAGTCTCTCACCTACACCAACTGTGAAGCTTGATGTGCGCAGTCACCTAGTACACTCCAATACTGTTCAAGTGAAAATAATCTTGGTCAACCTAGAGGAAGGTCTCCATGGGCATGCCACTTGATTCTACCATTGACTCAGCTCCACTGAAAGGTTTAGTAAGCATTTACGTAAATATGTGCTTATGAAATTTTCCGATGAAGATAAACCTGAAGGGGCTATCGATACAATGTTATAGAGAATTGATTTATCAGAAATTATTGATAAGAATTTTAAATAAAAAAACACACGAAAAAATAAAAAGAAATACGTGTGTGGGGGAAGGTGGAGGAGATGCGGCTTCCCATGCTTCCCTCCCTGTAGAGTAAGGGAAGGTAGGTATTATGGATCAAACCATCCAGTGATCCTTATGCACCCAACGTGGCTTGAAGCAGAAATCTCAGCAGGCACATTCGGCTTAAGAGCAGCAGCCTGACTTTGGGAAAAGAGGAAAGATATTTGAGGAGAAAGCAGCATAATGGTGAAAAAGAACTGTAGAGAGGGAAAGAGTGTAAGAAGTCAGAAAGGAGGACAGATTTTTGCAACCATCCTGAGTCAGACATTTTGCAAAGGAAGAGATTAACTGCACAGAACTTCTAAGAAACATTTTATATTTATATAAACTTTACATTTATATACTACCCCTTTAAAGAAGCTCACGGTAAGAATTTTACATTATTTCTCAAGATTTTTGGAGTTAAACAATTATATCTTTGAATGCCACACAGAACAGACCGGGCCATATGGGAATCTCAGTGATATCTGGTTCACATTATTATTGCGGGTAACAAAACTAACTTTCATGATGATATAAAAATGACAGAACCTCCGGATCTCATTCTGCCCTCTTGTTTTCTCATCTTATCTCTTACTGGACAATCTCCTTAATTTCCATGAGTTTAGCTACCAAGAAACATACCAATGACCATTAATTTCATTGCTCTGTCCCAAACACCTTTCTGGAGTTCCAGCTTGGAATTCTAACTGACTACTGGATACTTGGAATTCACAACCACTTCAATCTCAACTCATACAATAATAAGGAAAACAAGAACTCTTCACATACTCGGAGAGGAAGTCTGTAGAAAAAGAAGCACTCAGTTTTCTTACCAGCAAAATGAGAAACCTCAGTAATTAGATATCTCTAAGCCTCTTTTCAACTCTAACATTTTATGAAAAAATGAGATAGTCTTGTTCTTTATTCTTCTAAAAAGGCTGGGGTGAAAGTTACCAAGAGGCAGATTTAGATGTCAGATTAAAGTGTAGGACTTTTCCAATAGAGCTGCCTCTGAAGATAATGAGTCTCCCATCAGATGAGGTAATTAATTCACACCAACGTGGAAATACCACGGGTTGGATTTCTCCCTGTAGAGGTTATACTGATGACTTCTGATGTCCCTTTGACGCTAAAAGTTATATATATTAAATATATATATACATACACACATATATATTATATATATAACTTTATATATCATTTAAGCATTTTTTCACACAGTTATAATTATGCAAATTTCTCATATGGACCCATCCCATCTGTATGGTAAATTTTATAAATTCGTATTTATATATATTATATATATATATATATATACTGTATATTCCACCCCATTAGACCTCTTAGGCTACTTCATTTCTAAATCTTTTTACAATTCTACACAACAAAGTGTTCCTTTCATTAACTACATCCCCTCCAAAAGTTACTAATGGGGTCAATAATGAAGTTCCTGCTGTACCAACTTTGGCTCTGTGATAAGGAAGGACATCATGTTAACCAGTCCAAGCCTGTCCCAAGTAACCTTGGTCACAGGGTCTCATTAATCACAATATATTTTCCATGGCAACAAAATTGCACATTCAATAAAAAGCAATTGCTCTTAGCAAGAGTGAAACCCCAGGAGATGGAGCAGGAGAGCATTATTTTTTATAATAGCTAGAAGACCTAAGTTCTATTAGAAGAAAATACAGTAGGAAAGCATAGTATAAAAAATGAAGCCTTCCTCAGAGAGGGCTCCAGAGGGTAACTGGGCATGTTGGCTGTGGGAGGGATTGTACTTTCTCCGTCTTTCAAGATAAGGGAAAACAGTGATGTTCAGAACTCTGGTGACTGGTCCAGTTTGTCACGTGGCAGTGTCTTACTCTGAAAGTGCAATGAAAAGTAATAATCATAATAATAACAACTGAAGCATTTATTAAGTGCTTACTGTCTACCACACTGTATCAAGCATCCTACATACTTAATCTAATTTAATCTTCACAGTAACTATCTACTGTAAGTCTTATTGCTATCACCATTTTTAAGTGGAATGAACCAAGGTTTTCAGTTTGTTCACTCTCACAGCTAGTAGATGTCTGACTCACATTTCAGTCAACTGGCTATATTGTCTTCCAAGTCCTGTGCTTCAGATTATCTCCAACAATAGAGTGGTCACTGGGGGAAAATCATTGTTAGAGGTCATTATCTCTCTTTGAAATTCATCTGGAGGTTTTAAGGCTTCAACTCAAAACTCATAAACTCATGAAAGTGATGGAAGAACGTCCTCCGTGGGCCAGAAACAGCAGAGTTGCAAAATACGACCCTGGCCTAAGAAGCTTAGAGTCTTATTTAGGCTTTTCCACATGTGCAACCTGATTGGAAATCAGTTTTTCTGGTCCAAATCCCAAGAATTCAGAAATAATGGAGCTCAAATTGAGCTCAGGGAAATTGTAGAACGTCCTACACAGGCCTGTATTGGAGTATATCCTCTATATATATTGGATGGATAGACGTTGGATAGATGCCTTGATGGATGCGGCTTAGATAATGGAGGTTAACCCCAAAGTTTGGGCAGGATTTGGATCGATGTGGAAACAAGAGTGAGGCTTGGAGTGGGTGCGCCTGCATCTTACTGGGCACACGGGTATGGATCTAGTTTGGCTACTTCCTGGCTGTGTAATTTGGGGCAAGTCATTGATTTCTCTAAGCATCGGTTTCCTCATTCTTAAGTTCATGATAGTAATTTCCATTCTGTGAAAAGAATAAAATGAGGTCATGTTCTTCCCCAGCTCTTGTCATGGCTGACTCTCATCACTGAGATCTCAGATCACGCATCAGCTCCTCGGGAAGAACTTCCTGACCTCCACATGAACTGCTCACTCTGGTCCACACCACTCTCTGCTTCACTGCTCTGCTTTGTTTTTCAGATATTTGTCACTCTCTGTCCCAAACATATTTGTGTATTTGTTTATCTGTTTATTGGCCTGTCTTGCTGAATACACAATGCAAGCTGTTTGAGGTTGGGGAGTTTGTCTTTTTGTTCATGTCTATATCCCCAGCGCTTAGAACAGTGACCGCCACAGGGTAGATGCCCCATAAATGTTGGTCTGATGCATGCTTGAATGAACGAAAAAGTTGCAACCCCCAGGATGTTTGTTAAAAAGACCAATGTCCTGGCTCCTACCCCAGAGACTGATGCAGAGGGTCATTTTGGGGGATTCCGGGAAATAAGAATTTTACAAAGTTCTTCATGTGATTCTAACATGCAACTAGGTTTCAGAATGATTACATTATAAAAACTACCTTCGCCCTCAAGCAACTTTCAATCTTCAAGGGTAGACAATATCCCTGCTTAGGGAAGGAAACACCAACATCTCCACCAATTTGATCACCACAGGCCCAAACTGGGACTCCTTTGGCCTTCCTGCATTGCAAAGAAAAAAACAAGAAAGGAATGCTTTAAAGAAAAGAGGAGATAGACAAAAAGGGAGGAAAAAAGCAAAGATAGGGTGGAATGAATAAGCACACAATAAAATGCCCCTCTGCAGCGGTCTGTTAGAATAATGATAAAGAAATAAGGAGGAAAATGCAGAAAAAACAGATGTAGCTGCCAGAAGTTAAATACACATCTGTTAAGAATGCTCTTCTCATATGCAGGGTCAGAAAAATATGTACAAATGTAGCACCTCTCTGATTGACAGAAAAACCTCAGTTCTGGCACCAGGAATCTTGTTTTCTTGACAGCACTTTGTTTTAAAGCTGGAGGCAGAGAAATGTCTTATGCATGTCCTTAAACTGGAAGGCCTTTTGTTCAGGATACTTATACCATTTGCAGATAATGATGTGCATGGCAGTTTCAGCTGTCTGCATATGCATTTTTATGTTTTTTTATGACAGCTCTGCGTACTGAACTAAAAGGCCATTTAGAACTGTCAGGCACTGACAAGCATTATCCTTTACATTTACAATTCTGTTAGCGTGCATTGTCAGGTGGGCTCACCAGACTGCAGAAATGTGATTTCCTTTGAAACCTATGTATGACTTTAATTTAATACAGCAGCCTCAAAAAAAAAAAAAAAAAACCCGACAGTGTGAGCCCAGGAGAGTTTTACTGAGTATTCTTTTTCTATTAATCTCCTCCTTTTTTGTTTTTGTAAGGCCCTTCCTTTCTTCCTCATCTTCTTTCTTCCTCTTTCTCTCCCATCTCTCTCTCCATTATTTCCTCTTTTCTTCCTTCTTCTCTGTAGAATCCTTCATGTCATGCAGAAGGGAAGCCTGTCTATGGAAATGACTTTCCCTGTCTGAGCCAAGCCAGACCATCTCTTACTTCCCATATGGTCTGAGGTTAATTTTCAGTCAAACCAATTTTTAGAAGATGTTTGGCTCAGTGTAGGGCTGGGCAAATATTCAGGACCTGGACAGTGGGGGCATAGAAAGAATCTACTTAATCCAACTAATGACTTATCATTCCCCATTATCACTACCACCTGTCTTTGGGAGTCCCTTTTCCTTCCCCAAAACATTGATTTCAACAGTGTAGAGAGCCGTAAAGACACTGACGTGTGCACTCTAAAAGGCATGAAAGCAATGTGAAACCGCGGTTTTGGACTGCAGGATTTTATAGTCCACCTGGGGTGGCCAGCTGTGTGTGCATGAAACAGAGAAGTTTCAACTCAAACTAGGCTGAATGAAATGTTCACATGTATGTATTGACTTGAAACAGATTTACTAAAAAGCTACAAAGCTTGAGCTTCAGGGAGCCCCTCTCATTTGCCTGACCTGTATGCATCCTGGGGGTGGTCGGGAGCTGATGTCAGTTCTAGTTGCAGAGGGGAAGCTGAGACGAAAATAGGTAGCAGTTTTATACGAAAGTGCTTCAAGAGATCACAGGATAAAAAGGGCCTGAAATCTCCAGTCTCCTTTTTGTAACCTAATTTTGTATTCATAACTTTGTTTTCTTTATTTTTATTTTATTTTTTGCTGAGGAAGATTAGCCCCGAGCTAACATCTGTGCCAATCTTCCTCTATTTTGTATGTGGGTCACTGCCACAGCATGGCTGACGAGTGGTGTAGGTCCATGCCTGGAATCGGAACCTGTAAACCTGGGCCACCAAAGCGGAGCACGCCAAACTTAACCACTATGCCACAGGCTCGGTCACCTGTATCCTTTATGTTATAAAGGATTCCCCATATTGTATAAGCCTCAGGTCCCATAACCCTGGACCTGCCTCTGGTTGTGACAGCAAGTCCTGTAGGGGTTCAGAAAGCATCCATCAGTGTGGTGTGGGCAATCAAGGTAGGTTTTCTTTAAAAAGTCTGTCTTCACCTAACCCTTAATAAAGTACGGGATTTGGCTAGGTAGAGAGAAGAGGTAGGCCATCATCTGCAAATAGAGAGAGCTTTAGGAAAATATTGGTCTACAGATGAAATTTTGAGGACCAATATTTTTGACAACAAACAAATATTTGTTACCTTCTAAAATGGAGATATACATGAAGCACAACATGCACCAATCTTAAGTGTATTGCTTGATAAATTTTACTGTGCTTAAAACCATGGAACCACACCCAGATCAAGATGTAGAACATTTCCAGCTCCTCAGAAGTTTCCTGACTTCTGAGTATAAATTCACAATCCCTCTACCAAGATTTTCAGAAAAGCAGGGTAGGACAAACTGGGAGTGCTGAATTTGGTACCAGGAGATCATATTTTGTGTTGACCTACTACTGGTATGGCTGTTCAGAGAAAGAATCCAGCTCAGAGGGGAGGGAGTTACCTCTCCTCCTTTCTTCACCCTAACAAGCACCCTAGCACCCTGAAAGCAATGTCCAGCTTTATGGGTGTGTGGCAAAAAGTGTCATCTATTATCTAGATGGTGACTTGCAAACTTCACCGATGCCTGGAGGTCCCCCCTTCAGGTCATAACTTTGGGCTAAGCATTGCCCTTTGCATTCAGTTCTTTGAAAAATCATATTTGCCACATTCAGTCTGTGGGGGGGTGTCCCATCAAGTTCCAACACCTTTCTTTAAATTTTGCTAATCAGTAGCTTTCTTTTCTGGGTGGAATGAGGCCCTGTTGAAGGCTGGAGGAGAGAGAGAGAGCTCTAACAGGAACGCAGAGCAGGGTGAGGGATGGTGAGTGAGGTCAGAGAGGACTCCAGCTGTGCCACGTCAGGCTGCCTTCCCCAGCTCCCTGTGAGCCAGGCTGGTTGAAGCCCCCTCCTGGAGGAGAAAAGGTAAAAAAGAAAGCAAAATCCATACAGTGCACTCCCCCTGGGCCCCTCCTCTTCTGTCTCCTCTGTGTCACTAACCTCTAATACCCTGCAGGAACCAATTACAGTATTCTAATGAGTGCCATTTCCAATAACTGCATTTGGCTTGGCGGCCGTGTTACCTCCTCATCCACGTGCTACCACCTCATCTCAGATCACCTTTCCCAGCAATGAAGCCGCTTGCCTGGTGCTTGCTCGCTGGCTGGGCATCTCTCTGCGGAGTCACCAGGGACAGGGGCTGCAGGGTGGCTGTGGGAATACTTGTGTTTGCAGAGTGCGAAGGACTGTGGACCACGCCGGCAGGGAATAACGCCAATCAGGTTGAGGGCTTCGGACAGACACGGTTCACCTACTTGAAATAGTCTTTGGGGACCAAAATGAAAAGCTACTTTTTTAAAAAGCCACTGTGACCTAGTTATGATTATAGAGAAGGGGTAAAGTAGTCAAGAGCATGGATGTAGGAATTAGGAAGACTTACCTGAGATTAATGTCTCCATCACTTACTTGCTGTGTGACCTCCTGCAAGTTCCTTAATTCCTGAAATAAGCCTCAGTTTCACCACCTATAAAATGGGAATAATAATAGTCCCTGCCTTGTAGGGTGGTTGTAAATGTTTAAAGAAGAGTATATGCAAAGCTCTTAGCATTTTTTCTTGGCTCTCTGACTAAAATGGAGCTATTGTTATTGTAATACGGCTTGGTCTAATAAAGATGGAAATAGATAAAGAGAACATGGATTCTTATCACTCACTGGCAAAGCCCTGCCTCTCCCTCTGGGTGTGCGCTTGTCTCTGCCCAAGTCTGGTCCCCTGAGTCTACTCAGCACTATGGTGTGCACCTCTATTCTGTGTGGCCATTACAAAGCATGCAATGAATCTCCGTGTACTCGGAGGTAAACTCTCCCGGACATATAAGCTGAGAAAGGTAGGCTTTTATTCATGACATACATGTATATGTACATATGTAGGTGTGAAATGCATACAAAGGCGTTGACCATGGTCTTCCCCAGGTGAGGAGTGGGAATGATGGAGGTAGAGCAGGAAGGGAGATAATTTCACGTTTTACTCTGACTACTCCCAGATTGTCCAAATCTTTTAAAACAAGAATGTATTCAGGCATTTCTTGTGCAATTAAAAAAAGAAGTAATAAAGATGTGCTTAAGTGGTCCAAAGTTAAAGGTTGTGGTATTGTTGCTGTTTGGGGTCCTAGGTTCTCCATACCCTGCAGCCCTCCTCCCCCACTGAGCCACTCCACACCCACCTCTTGCAAAGCAGAACAGCCGCCTTTTCCACTCTGCCACTTGTTACAGCCCCTTCTTTCTTGCAGGTTCACAGGAGACTGTGTCACTCAAGCCTCCGATCCTGCAGCCATTGAATGTGAGGATTTGGGAATTTTATAATCCTTTAAAGGGTTTTCTAAACAGTGAGGGAGAGAAAGGGGGGGAGAGATTGTCTCCAAATTATTTGTAAAGAAAATCCAGATATACAAATAGATAATTTGGAAAGTGACTATTGTCTTTGTATGGACAGTCGAGAATATATCAAAGCACTTTAACTATTTGGCTCCTTTAACCACGGGTATGTCTTCTTCCTGCTCATTAGCCACAAGAAGAAGGCTGGGAGGCAGTGCTGGTCAATGCTAGCAACTAAAGATCAGTACCAAAAGCAGATGAGCGTTCTCAGCACCAGGCCTAGTCAGTGAGAAGTAAGAATGGATCTGTGGAAATTTGATGGGAACTCCCCCTGCATACTGTTTTCTGCAGTTTGCAATTATACAGTAGTGTCCACTTGTCCATTGAGGATATGTTCCGAGGCCCCCAGTGGATGCCTGAAACCACAGGTAGTACAAACCCTATATATATATATATATATATATATATATACATATATATATGTATGTATATATATATAGTGTATGTATAAATATATATATATATATAGTGTATGTATATATATACACTATGTTTTTTCCTATATGGACATACCTATGATAAAGTTTAATTTATAAATTAGGCACAAGCAAAGATTAACAATAACTAATAATAAAATAGAACCATTATAACAATATAGTGTAATAAAAGTTACCGTAGATCTTAGCAACCTCAGCATACAATCTTTTTTCTTATTAAGTTGAGAACTTTCACCTTTTCACTTTAAGGAAGCACTATACGGCTTTTCTTTGGCATATCCGAATTGCCAACATCACTGCTCTTGCACTTTGGGGCCATTATTAAGTAAAATAGGGTTGTTTGAACACAAGCACGGCCATATGGCAACAGTCGATCTGATAACTAAGACTGTTACTAAGTGACTAATGTGTGGGTAGCATATACAGTGTGGATCCGCTGGACAAAGGGATGATTCATGTCCTGGGCAGTACGGAGTGGGATGTCGCGAGATTTCATCACCTACTCAGAATGGCACACAATGTAAAATTTATGAATTGTTTATTTCTGGAATTTTCCATTTAATATTTTTAGATCACGGTTGACTGCTGGTAACTGAAACCATGGAAAGCAAAACCACGGATAAGGGGGGACTAGTGTACATTCAAAGTCAGTAGAGAAATCAGCATCTGTCTTAGGGAGTTTGTGTTCTGTCTGGCCCTTTATGTATATAAAAGAGACCACAAGTCTCTTAAAGAGCTGTTGTCTGGAGGGGAGAGAAGACCAAATCCAAGGACATTGGTGCCTGACCTATGTCAGTGCTCAGGGTGAGAAGCTGAACTCCGAAAGATGAGAGGAAGATGCCAGACTTGAATGAGTATCTGAGCCTGCTGAGAGTAAGCAGGCTCACCTCTCCTTTCCCCACCCTCCAGTGGCCCTACCTTCCCAACCTAGCAGCTTTGCACATGCTATTCCCTAAGCCTTGAACACTCTTCCCCCATTTCATTGCCTCACTGACTCCTGCTCATCCCTCAGGTTTCAGCTCCTTGGCCCCCTGCTCAGGGATGTCATCCTTGACCTACCCGAATGCCCACTTACAAATTGCTCCCTTGTTATTTCTTCTCATAAACCCAAGTGATTTTCCTTCATAGCACTTATCAGTCACAATTTGTAATCATATATTAATTTGTTGTTGAATTTACTTCATGTCTGTCTTCCCAAGATTATTAAGCCTTTTGAGTGCGGGACTCTTAATTGTTTTATCTCTCTGTTCAGTGCTTAGCACAGCGTCTGGAGTATAGTAGATGTTCAATAAATATCTGTTAGATGAAATGATAAATTAACGAAATGATTGAATCAATCAATTACTGTAGATATCCTGTAATAAATGCTGATAAGTCTTTACTTCCTCTACTCCAACTTCCTGAAGGTTCTTCTTCATTTATCCAAATCTTCCTCAGCCTCAAAACCCAATAATCAATGATGGGGATAATGTCGATGATATTAAATACTTTCTGGACCCTGTACTAGGAATTACATATATACATATATATGTATAATCTTATTTGATTTTCATAACTCTATTGTTATTATCAAAGATCAAAGAGTCGGCACTCAAAGACCCTACAGGAATGCGATGATTCAGGAATCTGTACCTGGGAGCCCCAGGTTCTCCAGGGAACTGAAACAGTGAGGACAGTGGCCAGCTCTTTGAGATCTGCATGTGGCATCTCTCTAGTGCATCTGTATTTTAAGCTAAAGGGCAGTTGCTGTGGCTTCCTTGCTTCTGTAATTCTCTCCAGCGCTCTGGGGCTGCTGGATTCTGCTGAGGAGGGAAGAGCAGGGAGAGATTTGTTATTGCTTTTCTCATGCATTCAGTTACTTGGTCCTTGGGAGGTTATAGGTAGGGAAAAAGCTGGGGATATATGGTAGCCCCAGCCTATTAAGTTATAAGGTGGGTGATGGAGAAAGTAGTATGACTTGTGAGGCAGTAAAAATTATTATTCTCACCCCCCATTCTTGTACCCCATCCCCATCTTTGCCACAAGCTCCCAAAATACAGAGGTGCAGGGGAACATTGCCTTCAGAGGCCAATCTGCTGTGTGCAAGCAGCCCTGGCCACAGAGCTCAGCATCTATGTTGAGAGTCTCAGTTTCCTCATTTCTAAAATGGACATAAGAATAGTTCATATCCCATAGAGTTTCGTGAAGATTCCATGAGATTATGTGTGTGAAACTTGCACATAGTGCCTGGTACAACATCACATTTTCAACAGGCATTAGTTTTTATTTGTATTGTTTATTTACTAAATGCCTAAAGTCAGGCATCAGTCTAAAATCAAACCCAGATCTTTCTGATGCCTAACTATGTTCTTTTCACATCATCCCTGATAGATTACAGGACTGTTTGCCTGCACTGTGAACAGTGAGGGGGGAAAAGGGAAGATTAATTAAGAAAGAGTCATAAAAAAATTCACTGAATATCGAATGGATGTAATATTAACATACGTAATTACTTCTCAACTTCAGAAGCTATAATATCAAAGATAAAAATCATGTCAGCTTCAATCTTTTTCTCATTGTAGATTCAGGCCATTACATTAATGACTAACTTTCTGAGCTGTATAATTTTCTCTTGGAAAGATAGATTTTGGGGAGCTTAAAGCACAGAAGCCCTTTCCCAGGCACACCCTGAACTTGAGGGACAGCAGGAGACCCTCCCTGTTGAGGCCACACCCCCCTCCTACTGCCTCCATTGTAGTTGGGTCCACTCCCTTTGTGAGGAAACAAAAGCAATTAATCACACAGGCAGCCAAGGCTTGCCTTTGGCTGGGCTTCGGAGTTGGCTCCCAGCACTTCACTGGGAGCCGGGAGCCCCGAGTGAGTGACCCCATGATTGTCTGTGGTTCTGAGACTGCTCCAGTAATCCAGCCTTCTGGGCGTTGGCTCATTCGTAGAGATGAGGTCCCTAAGTATCTTGAAATTAGGCCTGTGTTCATTTTTTAAAAAGGCCCTCACTCCCACTCTCCCTCCTTGGCTCTCTGGCCTGAACTTTCCATCCGAATGACCAAGAACAGGGTCTGTGGGAACCGGCTCCCTGGAACTAAGTCAGTGCTTCCTCCTGAGAGGAAAGAAATGCGAGATGTCCTGGGGATTTTTGCCATATAGGATGCGAACATAACATCCTTCTAGGTTCTCCTTTTTCAGGTCCTCAGGATAGAATTAGGGCAAGGAGGACCCCATTTCTCAGATGCTATGTTAAGGAGCTTGCACAATGTCAAAATTACTGCTAAATGGAACCAGAAGTTAAGTGTTCTAACTCTTTTTACAGACTTCTGAAACAATGAACAGAATGGGAGGGAAAAGAAGGTAGTTTGGCTTTTTTCTTATTTTTCTTTTCTTTTGGTGCCCATCCCTCCCTCCAGGCCCCCCTGCCTACTTCCTCTCCCTTTTCATTAAGTGTCCAGTTCTGTCACACTAGATGCTCAGAGCACCCTCTTCCCAAAGCTGTATCTTTTCCCTGGACCTCTCTCCTCTTCCAATTAGTTTGCTGAGTCAAACTAACTATGGGAACATAATTTTCTATTCATTCATCCGTTGCCCCATCACACAAAAATGCAGATGAATTTAAGATGGGCTAACATCACTAAGGCTACATAAAATTAAGTCCTCGAAAGACTGACAATATTTTTGGAGAGCAGCTAAAACTGATGTTTCTGGAACAGTCTGTGTGATTCCACTTGGGAGAGGTATGCCCTGAATACTGAGGTGTTCTGCACAGAGAAAATAAACAGTGTTTTTTTTTCTCCTCAAATCAAGTCTACCCTTGACTTGGGGCAAATGTGAAAATGGAAGCCCGTGTACCATATGTTCAAATATTGAAGTTATAACTCCAACTATCTATTAAATAAAATACTGTCTCTTCCTAATTTGGCAAATACATCTTCATAACCTCCTAAGACATGTTCTAATTTGGAATTCTTGGACTCCCTGAAATCAGCTTTAGAACATGGAAAAGCAAGGAGAGTTGACCCATGGTGCCTGGTCCTCAGTCCCCCTTCCTTCTCTTCACACACCCAGCGCTGCCTCACACTGTGAGGGCCTCAGGTACACTATAGATCCCCTGGTCTTAGTCCATCACCCCAACAGCTGCCCTCGCTCAGGCCCTGTGATTCGTGTGTCTGTGCATATGTCTCCACAGGAGAACTGACTAGGAGAATAGACCTATTCAGGCTCTAGAGGTAAGCTCAGAGCCATTTGGGCAGAAAATGCCAAGGTGTTTGGTATCCAGAGTATGTGACATAGGCTCCAGATGGGCACATTCCCATGGCCCTGTGGGCAAGATCCAGGGGGGCACTTTCTGAAGCTCAGAGCCTAGGGTAGGATTCATCTTGCCCAAGTCTAATGACAGTACTAACCTAAAGGGCAGATATTCCCTGTTATATGTGTGTATTTGCAATTGAGATGCTTCTTATGTGGGCAACTCTACACAGGATGCTCTAAGTTGTTTAACTCCAGAGACTAATGATTTAACAATGGTTAGTGAGTCTTCTGTGCAAAAGGGTGGGGGAGGCAAATGAGTCACAATACGATAGGTGACCTCTTCTGGATAGCACTGACCAATACATAGTAGATCCTTAATAAATGCATTCTGTGTGGATAAATGATTGACCCATGGGAATTTTATAAAGGTTTTCATGTTAGCTGAAAATTGAACATATTTCTAGAATAGAACCCATGAAGCATTCATGGCTGCACCCAGAGCCCAGAGAAGATATGTGTGATGTTACTGAATCCAATATTTTTCAAGCAGGATTTCTGAACCTGTTGTTACTATTGACATTCTTTTTTGTGGGGGACTGTCCTGTGCTTTGTAGGATGTTCAGCAGCATGCTTGGCTTCTACCCACCAGATGCCAGTAGCTTTGCCTCCCAGTTGTGACAACCAAAAGTGTTTTCAGACGTTGCCAAATGTTTCCTGGGAGGCAAAATCACCCCCAGTTAAGAACCACTGTTCTTAAAGGAACTGATGCTAGATAGGTTGGCATCATCTGCGCCTAGCCAGGGTTAACACCAAGCAGAAATTACAGCAGGCTTCGGTTGCATCCAGATTTATTGTCAAAGGAAAATGAGAGTCAGGGGAGGCCAAACTAATGTAGTTTGCTTTGTTTCATCCATCTCTAAGATCGTCTAACAAATGGCGATTTTAAGTTAAAAAATGAAAATGTAGAGTAATGATGTTTAAATCTCTTATTGCAATAGCTCTACTAATTTCTGTGCTTTGTTTTTTTTAGTGCTAGGGAATGAACCACAGTGAATGTGCTAAAAGTTCAAATGTAGAATGAGATAAACACAGGACGAGAAAGCATATGCCAAAAGCTTCTCTACTCCAGCCTGGTGTCAGCTCTCCTGCGGGATTCAGGAAGGGGTTATGTGGTATAGAGGCACTCCTCATTTCCATGGATGCTCTCTAGGTCTTGCTCCTCCTGCTGGTCCTCCCATCTCTGCTACTGCCTATATGGAAACAGGAAGTGGTGACTTAGTGACTTAGTGGTATGCACATGTGTGCCTGTCATGACTGAAACTAGTTTCATGCTGAAACTAGGACTTCATGAGCTGTCAGACTATGTGGCTGTAAGTGTTATTTTGTGTCCAAATCACCTCTCCCCGTCCCAGGATACAATTAGACATATTTACTTGTGGTGCAAGGGCAAAAACTATTTATGCATGAGAACACAGAATTTTGCCTCTTTCCCACTTTTTCTGAGCAGGAAAGGATTGTTTCTTGCTAAGTTAGGTTCCAGAACCATTTTTTGTTGTTGAGAATCTAGTTAGTAAAATTAAAGAAGGAGTTAATTTAAACTGTATAAGAAGGAGCAACATTGGGTAGGGGATAGAAGAGCTACATTGTCTGTGTATCTGTGAAAATGCCTGGAAGAAAAAAAGGAGGGAGAGAGAAATTTGGGGGAATAGTTGCTATACATGTGGAGTGTGCTACTGATGGTCAAAAATATTTTAATTAAAAAAATATTTTTAATTTAATTTTAAAAGTATTTTTAGGTGTCTCATCACATATTAAGACTACTTGGAGTAAATAATAGAAGTTCTTTAAATTGAAGTTTAGCTACAGAATTGAGTTTTTAAAAAATTTAGGTAATACAATGCCAAGACTGAGTCATGTGGGCTGAGAGCTAATTCACTGGCTATGTGTGGAAGTGACTGATTGTAGTAACTTCCCTCTCAAATTAATCTTCACACCTAGTGTGAGGCCACATTTTCCATCCATTTCCTCTGTTAATTTGGTGCTTTGGACAAGAGAGCTCAGGAAAGATTTGTCAGTCAATACACAATCCACCACATCATTCATTAAATACAAATTCATTATATGACATGATGGTACTGTGTGAGATTCTGGTGACACAAAGGGACACAGATCCCCTACTTTCAAAGAGCTTATGGTCTTGTCTGTAAATAATTTGTTAATATGTACACGTGGTAACCTACGTCTAAGTTAAATATGTATAATCAAATGAACCTGGTATTTTCATAACAACAGAACTTATTCCAAAATTGTACATAGCCTTTGTAGAATTATTAAGATTTGTAGAATTTTCCAACTGGATTAGATTAGTGGGTATAGTGTGAATAACTTCATTAGAACGACTCCAGTCCTCACAATTTTTGGACATCTCTAAAACAACAGGATTCAGAAAGATGTTTATTACATTCTGTACTTTCCTTGCTAAATCTGATACGGCTCCAGCAATGAACAACACATCTTTCTAACATGATGACTCAGACTCAGAATCAACACAATTTCAGGAGCAGGACAGGCTGCTGAGAAAATGTCTTACTCTGATGCATGCCCCCTGTTGTGTTTCAGCCTGGTGCCACATTGAATTCAAAGTCTTTTACTGATCCTTAAACTAAGGAAGGAGCCTTCTGTCTATTTTCCCCTCTGGGTCTGGGGACATGTTATATTCCATTAGCAGCCTTTCTGATTTTTCATCTAAAGCCCTTCCCTTGCCTTGAATATTGGCTAACATTTTCCACTGGTCAGAAACTTTGTTTATACAGCTGATTGAGTTAACAGTTCATCTCCTCTGCTCTGTAGGCACTCCAATTCTACTGTCATCATAACTAGGATTGGTTATTTTCCTTGGCAGACTTATTTCACTAATGCAAGATAACCAAATTGGATTGGTGATCGATCAGTTTGTTCGGTACTCATTCCAGGAAATAAAACCAGCCAGGCTCCAAATGGTTGAATTGCTCTCCCAGTAGAGACACAATGTGAATCAAAGCTTAGCAACCTCAGGGAATTTCATAAAATCCTACTCTGCAACCAGATGATTGTCCCGTAATATATACTGTATACCAAAGACCCATACATTTCAGCCTCTCTCGGTGGCAATGGCTAATTTTCTTTGAGCTATAGATGAGAAATACTACCATTTACAAAAATTTACCACTGAACTCAAGAGGAAGCCAGAGGCCTAAATGTTGCTGCTCCAAAATGGTTAACAGTTGCTCATTTTTCTATTTCCACTTCTGTGCAAACTGCTGATATGGAGAGAATTCGGAGGGTCATCATAATTTTTGCATTGATGAATGCAGAAGATTGAGTGTTGAATCATAAATAAGTAAATTAGTTTTTAAATATTTTTTGTTTGAGGTGGAAAGATAAATTTTTTCAAATAAGAAAACTTGATAGAAGCCTTACAGCTCATTATAATAGAGAATTTAATAATATATAATATATATTATAAACATATAATAGAGAATTTATTATATAATAATTATATAATAATAAACATATAATAGAGAATAAACATATAACAGAGAATTTAACAAACTTCAAAATGTATTTTTCCAAAAAAACAAGCCCAAGTTTTAGAGAGCACTTTGCCACTGACTTGCTGTGTGAGCTTAAAATATCTTGTTTTACACTTTCATTTCCAATAGAATAAAAGTAATAATAATTATGGCCGTATCTACATCACAGAGTTATCATGGGAACCGAATAAAACATTGGATGTGGAAGCGCTTTCTGAAGTCTAACAAAAAAAGTGTTAAAAAGCATGAGACTGCTAACTGGGTTGCCCAAATTATGGGATGCATTGCTGGTGAGATGAGAGGCAAGCTTCAGTGTTCATGGGTTAGATTTAGGAAATGGACATTAAACAGTGCTGACCTACATAGCGAGAAAGTTAATCCTTTTTCAGTTCTCAGTCACCCTTTCCAAATCCTACAAAGAGCAAGTCTTACTTCGGTGCTAGCATGTCTCCTGCACTTCTTTAACACTTGCTAATCTCCCTTTCCTTAAAGAGAGAGCAGACCTCAAGCACAGAGACTTGAGGAGGCAAATGTATTTAGCTAGATTTTAATAATATGGTGTAGTCTTCCTTGCTCGTGTATTTCTGTGGTAAACGCTTTAATGGCAAGTGGTAATGTTTTTCCATTAATAGCAGTAATATAAAGTTTTATTTCTATGCAACTTTAAGCGGGGAAAAAAAAGAGCCGTTGTAAAGAAAAATGTTAAGTCAATAATAGTCAAATGATATGCGAATTTAAGAAAATTGTGAAAGTGAGATGAACATGTTTGAAGTTTGGGAATGTATGCAGTAGTAAGCTTAATGCATAGGCCAAGACCTAATGTGTTTGTCTTCAAGATAGTTAACACTTTTTATGTTGCTGCGTCTCGTCCCTCAGCATCCTTGAGCAATCCTTACAAAGAAACACTGGAAAAAAAGGAAAGAAATTGGAACTTTTAGCTGCCATTTTAACTTCCACCGATAAACCCATCCATTGAGAGAATCTAGGCACTGGAATCCCACTTAAATGTTCTAAACTTTTTAACATTAAAAATTGGCAGTGTTGACTGTGCTAAAGAGACAGCCCCCCTCCCCAAGAGTCCAGTTTGTCTCATTAACCTTGGAAAGGAAGCCAGGCACACAGTGATTGACCTGGCACATTCGGACACACATATGCGGTATATCAACCTCATTCAGAATGGGCTTCAACGCTTTGATGAAATACATCTTGCTCCATCCTCTAGAGACCATACGAATCCACAAACAATTACAATTTTGAAGAAGTTGTGGGTAAGCTAATCCCCTGTGATGTTTTCTCACTATTTTTCTCTTCTCTCTCTCTCTTTCTTCCCGATAGAGAAGGAAGTAGAAAAATCTTCAAACAGGTGTGTTGGAAGAAGAAGGGCATTCTCTGGCATGGAAATTTTGTTGGTGGGTGTTAAAAAAATACTATTTCTGAAAATTTATGGATGGGCTCAATTTAGAAAAAGTGGGGACAGCACATGATGACAGTCAGCTTGAGAGCCTATTTTTTTCTATATAATCTTGTGCTGAATGAAATCCCAAAGTTAGGATTTCCACTTAGTAATAAATAATTCTTGCTTGAAGCGAGGAAGTCCCGAAGCAGAAGAAATAATAAAAACACCACAAGGACCATCGTCATTCCTTTCAAATATGTTCAACTCCAATCCTGGAAAAGTAACTGAACCCTTCATCTCAATATCTAATGCTGCCTCTCCTGTGGGTTGTTTGTTTTTAAATTGGTGTATCTTCTTTCCTACAGTCTTCTAGCCTGTGTTTATATAATTATTGTCACAAATGTAGGTATTTGACACTTTAATAACATATTATTGCACTTTAAGGAAAACACACCCTTCTGTACTATTCATCTTGCCTGGGTGTAGTGCTCCTCTTTAGAGCAGATGTTCATGGCTGTTACGAAAGAGCTTTAGAATGCTGGATTCAGATGAAGCTTGGAGGCCAGCGCCAATTATGTCATATGGTGTCAGTGCCCAGTTACAACACTAATATAACCAGCTCTTTTATTATTTTTAATTTTTTTGGTTTTAATTATTCCCATGTATACCTCAGGGCTCTCGTTATGGAAAGCCAGGATTAGAATTGCTATTATATTTTTGGCCTAAACAGGACAGGAAATTTTTTCATAGTCTGATTTCAGGAGTATCGGGAATGTCTTAAAACAAACAAGACAATAACAAAAGCCTCTCCTATAGCCTGGTCACTGAGGACTAACAGTATATTTTTATGTCTGGCATGCCATAGGTTTCCAATAAATTTGTATTGAATGAATTAATGGAATAAATAAAGTAGCATCACTTTTGTATCTTTTTTTCAGTTCAATTACATGCCTTCCCTATTTCTTCCATTCTTAGGGTCTGGAACATTCATATTTTTGTTACCTGAAGAAGATGAAATAGTGGCTCATTCATAGGAGGGCTATTTAATCTTTTAACATCTAGCCCAGTGTTCTTCCCACATGATTATTATCATGGGTTTACCTTATGTAGAGATAATAGAAGTAGATTTGTTGGAAATTCGATGGAGATTTTATTTTTTGGTCATTTGTCTGTTTGACTAGAACAGGGGTCAGCCAAGCATGGTGCCACATGCCAAATCCTGCCCCATGTTTCTGTAAATGAAGTTTTATTGGACTGCAGCCACATCTATTAGTCTACATATCATCTAAGACAGCCTTGGTTCCACAGTGACCAAGTTGAATAGTCACTTCAGAGACCAGATAGCCTGCCAAGCCTAAAATAATTACTATGTGGCCTTTTACAGAAAAAATCTGCCGATCCTTGGATTAGAGTAAAGGGAATTTTGGAGGTAGATAGGAGTCAGAATAGTATTGCATTCCTCAAATTCTATTCAAAGTGGTTCTTAACTCAAAGTTTGGCTTTCTATTGGCTCAAAGATATATGGGTTTGCCTTTAGAAAAGTCTAATATAGCATGGAAGATAATATATCAGTTCTTTAATATTAATTTTTTACTCATTTTTAATAGTAATAAAAAGAATAATAACTGTAACAATATGCTGCCCTTTTTGATAAAGAGGGTAATCTTTCCTAGGATTGGTGAGGTAAAATTTGCATTCATGCAAATTAGCTGCAATCCTTTGTATCAAGATTAGACCAAATGTATGCATGTCACAAAGGAACTCAATTTGTACCTTCCTTTCCCCAAGTGGCTCAATTTCAAATAACAGTAAGATTTGGAAATCCTCTTGTTTTCTGGAGATCAGTACTGGTACACCTGCTTAAGTGCCCCTGGCGGGAGTAGCAAAATGCAGTACTTCAACATGTGCATGCTACTGTCAGAGACCTGCTTGCTTACTTGGGAGGCAGGGGGTGGCTCTGCTGTTGGGAGAAGAGTCGAGTGGCGGGGAGGGTGCATTTGGTTTTTTCCACTCCTTCCAGCCAAGCCCCTTGAGCTATGTGTCTCCACCCACCCTGTGTGATGGTTCCAGACCAGTGAGCCTGTATCCACATGGCAGCGTCTTGAACCTTGCTGGGTGCAAGAGGGAGCCCTAGACACAAAGTTGGGAAGAGAGGAAAGGAGTTTGGTCAAAGTAGCCAGCCACCTTGCTCAAGAAAAGAGAGTCATAATTAATTACCATTTTGTTTGTGTCTAGTATATGCCAAGCTTCGAGCTAATTAAATCTGCCCCAAAGCTCATGGCAGCTAATTGAGTCCTACCCACAATTCAAAAGTATTTGGTTATCCATATTTAAAGATGAGGAAACTGAGGCTCAGAAAGGTAAGTAATTAGCTCAAGGTCACACAGCTGGTAAGTGGCAGAGCAAGGATTAGGCTCCAAAGACCTTGTTCTTTAAAATGCTAAGTGAGGGACATTTTATGGAGGATTGGGTTTCATGAGTGGATGATGTCATTCGACCCCTGACCTGGAGTTGTTCAATATAAAAACCACCTCCTCAAGAAACTTATACTAGACGACCTCAAGCAGAAAGAATTTTTGCTGTATTAAGTCTGGGAACATTCTCCCAGTCCATCTGATTTGGTTTTCCCCCCAAAACCTGGGCTGCTCCTTGGTGTATGGTGATCCTTTCCCACTAACAGTCAATCCTGCATCCAAACATGAGAAGCACAAACTGAATTGCCCTACTTTTGACTGTACAAGCCTCCAGGTCAGAAGAGGATGTTCAGCAATTCCCAGCTTTCCAGGAGATGGGGCGACAGCCTCAGAGTGTCCAGCTCAAATGCAAGACTTCTCAAGCCTCTCAAAAGACCTCTCCCGGAATCCCCATGTCTGCTCCTCCTGCCAGACTGTAGGGAATGCTAGCAGGGCATCTAAATGGGGAAAAGGGAATTAGAATTAGAAATGGTATAGGATAGAGGGGAACCTCCCCACCCCACATGTTAGTTGGAGCAAGAGAGCTCTCCTGGAACACTGGCCTAGGAGCATGTGTTCAAAAAGACTGAGCATGCTGACTGTCACAGCATCCTAGAGGGGTGTGGGCTGTGGCTCATTCCTTAAACTCCACGTTTGATTGCCAAGCCTCTTACCTATGTCCTGGGTCTCAGGAAAGCTGCCATTTCAAAGAAGCAACCAGAATATTTGGAGGCTCCTGGGAGAAATGATAAAGGAAACTGGGGGTGGGGGGTCCTGTGAAAGGCGTCTGATAATCAGGATTGCGATTTTTTTATCCAGAAGGAAGAAGTAGATACAGACTGTCCCCCAAATGATCATTACCATTATCACAACGCACAGAGATTTCTATTAGCAATGATCAGCCATCATTTAAAGATCACTTTGTGCCACGCAGTGCGTGCTACACCTTCCGTGCACTATCTCGTCAAATCTTCCCAATGTCCCTAAAAGGTAAGTGCTGTCATTATGTTCATTTTATTTTATTTTTTTGTGAGGAAGACTAACCCTGAGCTAACATTCATTGCCAATCCTCCTCCATTTTTTGCTGAGGAAGACTGGCCCTGGGCTAACATCCGTGCCCATCTTCCCCTACTTTATATGGGACGCTACCACAGCACAGCCCAACAAGCAGCACGTCTGTCTGCACCTGGGATCTGAACCTGCAAACCCCGGGCCTCCAAAGCAGAGCAAGCGTGTGACCTTAACCACTATGCCACTGGGCTGGCCACAGTCATTATGTTCATTTTACAAAGAACTATTGAGGTCCAGGGCTTCCTGGGGCAACATGGTAGCCACTAGTCACGTGTGGCTTTTGAGCACTTGAGATATGCTGTAAGTGTAAAATACATACAGGATTTGAAAGACTTAGCACAAAAAGAAAAAAAGAAAGCAAAATATCTTATTAATAAATTTTAATATTAATTACTATCAAAATGATAATATTTTAAATATATTAGATTAAGCAAAATATTAACATTTACTTTTTTTTTTTTACTTTTTCTAATGTGGGTACTAGAAAATTTAAAATTACATGTGTGCCTCATGGATGTGGCTTGTGCTCTGTTTCTATTGGATGGCTCTGGTTTAGAGTAGAGGCCACCAAACTGTGGCCCTTAGGCCAAACGCGGCCCACAGCCTGGTTTTGCAGCCTGGTTTTGTCCAGCTTAAAAGCTAAGAATGACAGAATCATTTTTACATTTTTAAAGGGTTGTAAGATTAAAACAAAAACAATATGTGACAGAGACCGTGTGTGGCCTGCAAAGCCTAAAATATTTGCTATCAGCCCTTTACAGAAAAGGTTTGCTGACCCCTGGTGTAGATGACTGAGTGACAGAACAGGCCTCAAACTCAGGACCACTGACTCCATAATCTGTGTTTTATCCACTCTGAGTACCAGCTTTATACTAGATGCCAGATACTGCACAGAATCTCTGTACACAGTGCCTGATTTAATCCGGAGATTAAATAATATTAATTCATAATGTTATTATAATATTATATAAGATTAAGAATGTTATTATATCCATTTTACAGGTGAGCAAGCCGAGGGTTATAGAGATTCAATAACTTGTCTTAAATCACACAGCTAATAAATGATGGGACTGAGATTTGAATCCACTTCTTTCTGAAAGGTACAACTTTAGGCCCCTTGATACCCTGCCACTGAATACCTGTTTAGTCGGGGCCAGCCCTTTTGTTGATTTGCACTGAGTTATTTACTCCCGAGTGTTTTTCTGAGATGGTTTGGTCTTCCCTGGTCTAATCTAACGCAGGAATCAGCAAACTGTGGCCCACAGGTCAAATTTGGCCCCACTGCCTTTTTTTATAAATAAAGTTTTATTAGAACACAATCCTGCCCTTTTGTTTACTCATTGTCTATGCCTGGTTTCATGCTAGCAGAGTTGAGTGATTGCAACACAGACCTCGCATCCCACAAAGCCGAAAACATTTACTATCTGGGCCTTTACATAGAAAGCTTCCCAATCCCTAATCGAACTCGTTTAAGATAAGGACCACATTTGACCCACAGTGCCTAGTACAGTGTGGGGTTGACAATGGCCCGATAAACATGGAGTGGTCGAGTGGGCGAGTAAGTGATGAGTGGGAGAGGAGAGTCAGGAGAGCACTTTCCTCTCCTCTCCTTAGTCCAGAGCCCACTTTGTTAGTACACCCACATAGTCACACCCTTGAGATGTTGCCATCTCTCTAATTGCTGATGTTAGGATTCTCCCATATTCTTCCCCCACTTCCTTCCTCAGTAGTTACTTGCCCGGGAACATGTGGATTACATTTCACTTAAAATACACAGAGAATTTAAAATTAGAGGAAAACATGTTTGGCAAACACCAAAATACTTTATAACCCATCTGGGATGTTCTCTTGTTTGTACTGGAGTTGAGTGCCACTGTCCTCCGTGGAGAAATAATTTCCACAAAACCCTTATTAGTTTCAGGACAATGGGACTCTTCACACTTAAGTAAAACCAACAGGAGTGTGCAATGTTGACCTCATTATGACTCGAGAAAGGATTTACCAACCAATTGGATGTGAAGCAAAGGTGGTGATTCAAGAACATTTTGGGTAGAGCCATGGCAAGAATTGTTGCATGAGGTTGCCATGTGCCATTTCCAAACGATGCAATAATAGCTACCATTACTGAGCATTTCCTGTATTCCAGGCACTTTTCTAAGCACCTTCTACCCTTTACTTCAATTAATTTTCCCAACAACCATATGAGATGGATCCTATTATTGTCCACATTTGAATTTAGGAAACTGAGAATTAGGCAGCTTAAATAATTTTCCCTGAAGCCACACAACTAGCAAGTGGCAGAGCCAGCACGTAATCCCAGAACCAGGACTAAATAACTCCAAGGCCTGTGCCCCTTACTATTATTCTACACTGGATTGCCCATAAGTTCCATCAGCTATGTTTCCCATGCCTTGTGACCCACAGCAGTGCTGGGCACATGGTAAACACTCAGTAATTACTCGTTTCCTCATTTATATATTCAAAAATACGTATTTCGTTCTGCTTTATGCCAGGCACCATGATAGGTGATAGGTATTCAGTGGTGATCTAAGGAAGATAGATTTAAATAAAATTTTTAATTAAAAAAAGGTCATCATAGGATTTTGTACCAGCTATCTCTCTGTCTGGATAATGCCAAACTCGTGGAAGTCTTGTCCGTTTTATTCCCTTTGCTTATCCATTCCTTCTTACTTGGAGGACGATTTACGTTTCTGTCTTATTTCTCCATCCCTCTTGCTCTGCCCCTTTCCTCCCTCTCCAAAAATCTCGGCCCCAAAAACAGTCCACATATTGTGAAAAAGATTGCTTAAACCACAGCGGTGATGTAACTGTAGGCCTGTTTTTTCTCTCTCTCACACACAAAATATTGGATATGAGTGAGATTTTTAAAAATTGGTTTTCAAATGTGATGAAAAGAGTGTCCTTTTTCCCAGAACAAAACAACTCTTAATGCTGGAGTCTCCTTCCTGATATGGTTGATTTCCAAAGATGAGGAAATCTGTGCACTGGGCCACAGTCCCCAATCAAGTGCGAGGGACAAAGGGAAGCTATGGATTGGAAAGACCGTCGATGTTTAGATTGAAGCTGGAGGCTCCCTTCGGGCTCCAGAGGTGTGGTTAAAGACAAGGCCTGTATTTAGATAGGCAGCGGCCCAGAAGGTTCGCTTGCAATCCAGTTGATATGACAGGGTTTTTGCCATGGAAAGTGTTCGCACTGGAGCATTTCTCGGCTAGTCACTAGCCATCAATTACTTAAGAGTCAGATCTTGGCCAGAGGCCCCCGTTCCACAAAGTGTGTCATTCTGCGTTCACAGAAATGGAGTTTACAGTCCTGCCACTAAATTAAAACTGGTGCTTCCAAATTAAAAGCAGACAGGACAGATGTGCAGGGAAGAACAGAGACTCACATCTTTTGTGAATCAGCTCATCACTGTGCCAGAACTTGAAATCAGCTTTTCCTGTAGGGGCCTCAACTGTACCACACCTATGTAAACCGCATTAAATGAGGTGGAATTAACATTTTACCGGATATTTCTTTCACTCTACCATCTGGAGAAGGATAAAGAGCTCAGTGAAGCCCTGAGTCCCAAGGACTCTACAATATGGGAACATAGGGGCAGCACTGAGGGTGGTCACATCTAGCTTGTCCCCTGCATTGAGCGATTTGGAACCATTTAGAACATGAGAGAGTGAAGGAAAAGCACATGAAGCCAAGAGGACCTTTCATGATGACAAAGGGCTCAAACTATACCCCAAAGCTTTGGGGTCTGCACTCCTCAGGGAAAAATAATGAAAAATATGGTTTTCAATACTCTGCCTGCCCTGTTAATCTATTCATGATATAAATATTAACTTTCACTTATTGAGCACTTACTATATAAAATTTGAAAAGCTTCAATATGGTAATGAAGCTCCCTGCTTAAAAACCTTCGGTAGCTTCCTGTTGCCCTAATGATAAAGACAAATATCCTTTTTCGGGTCACCAAGGCCTGTAGGGTCTGATCCCTGCCTCATCTGATACCACTTCTCCCCTCCATCTCCATGCTCCAGACTCACTGAGTTTCTCCCGCACACCATGTCCTCTTCCACTTCAAGTTATTGCCTCTGCTGCAATGCTTTTCCAACCATCTTCTTTTTTTTTTAAGTCTTTATTGAGAAAGAATTTATATACCATACAATTCATCCATTTAAAGTGTACAATTCAATGGTTTCCAGTATATTCACAAAGTTGTGCAAACATCACCACAATATATTTTAAAGCATTTTTATCACCCCAAGGAGAAACTCCCTACCCATTAACAGTCACTGGCCATTTCCCCCTCCACCTCTCGCCTTAGGCAATCACTCATCTACTTTCTGTCTCTATTCTATCTCCTATTGTGGACATTTCATACAAATAGAATTATACAATATGTGGTCTTCTGTGTCCGGCTTCTTTTACTTATCTTAATGTTTTCAAGATTCATCCATGTTGTACCACATTTCAGTATCTTGTTCTTTCTTATTGTCTAGTAATATTCCATTTCTGGGTACACCACATTTTATTTTTCCGTTCTTCAGTTGATGGACATTTGAGTTGTTCCCACTTGTTGGCTATTATGAATAATGCTGCTATGAACATTCACATACAAGTTTTTGTGTGGATATATGTTTTCATTTCTCTTGGACATGTACCTAGGAGTGGAATTGCTGGGTCATGTGGTAACTCTATGTTTAACATTTTGAGGCAACCATCATCTTTTTGACCTAACATTAACTGCCACTCCTTCTTTAAGCCTCAACAGAAGCATAACTTCCTCACCAACAAATTGCTGTCCCCATCATTCCCTCCTGAGTCAAATGCTCCAGTTACATGCCTCTTATAACTTACTGTGTCTTTTCCTTCATTCTCTTATCCTAGTTAGTTGTTGTATTTTTATGTGCATAATCATTTGACATATGTCTCTCTTTCCCAGTAGACTATAAGTTTGATGGCTCTTTAGCTCCAGAGCATCCCCAGAGTTCATGCTAAGGCACTGTGGTAGCCTTTAAGATGGCCCCCAATTATCCCACCTCCTGGTATTCATGCTCTTATGTAATACCTTCCCCCTGAGTGTGGGCTTGACTTAGTGACTTGTTTCTAATAAATAGAAAAAGGTGGAACTAACAATATTTTATTTGGAGGACAAGGTCTGCTCTGGGGGAAGCCAGTGATTGCCTCATGAGAGCACTGTACACAGAGGCCCACTTAGCAAGGAGCTGAGGCCTCTTGCCAACATCCATGTGAGTAAACTGTCTTGGAAACAGGTCCATCAGACCCAGTCAAGCCTTCAGATGACTGCAGCCCTAGTCCATGTCTCAATGGCAACCTCATTAGGGATCCTGAACTGAAACCACCCAGCTTATTCCTTGAATTCCTAACCCACAGGAATTGTGAGATAATAAACGTTTGTTGCTTTAAGCTACTAAATTTTGAGGACAGTTTGTTACACAGCAATAGAAAATGAGTATAGTTAAACTGCTTGGAATATACGAAGAGCTCCGTAAATGATGAATGACTGAGTTAAGGAATAAAAGCCACAGGCTTCCCAGAAATAAAGATATTAAAAGCCACATTTCTTGGACACTTCCCTGATTTAAGTGTTTATATCAGAATCTCATTTAATGACCACATCAATCCTAAATGGTACACATGATGACCTGCATTTTACTGGTGAGGAAACTGAGGCCCAAAGAAACTAGGAATCAAGAACAGACCTATATGACATCAAAGCAGGAAAAAAGAAATCCCCTCACACTGCCACCTGGCACAACAGATAAATTTCTCACCCATCCAAGGGAAACCTTTAGCAGTTCTGGGGCCTGAAGCAAGATGAAAGATCACCTACGCAGAACCCCACCATTCATTCTCAAGTATGTTGTTATTTAATTCAATTATTAATTTATTAAAAAAAATTTTATTGACGTGAAATTCACATAACCACTTTGAAGTATACAATTCAGTGGCATTTAGTACATTCACAAGGTTGTGCAACCGTGACTTCTATGCAGTTCCAAACTATATTAATTTATTTTAGACCTGGGATGCAGAGAGTCGAGTTAGTCACAATTCTCAGTTCATGGCACATTAATGTCATCATCAGGGCAGAGCCCTTTCTTTAAATCACTTACTTATGATTCCCTTTTCTTCCCCATCCTGGAACTCTGCCCCCACCATGCTAACGTGTCTAATGCCTATCGTATTGCTTACCTGTGCTTTGTTTATAGAACGCTTATGCACTTTCCATCTTTGATCTTCCACTTCTCCTCAACATTAAGAAAATAACAGGACTGTACAATTCATCTGTTCTTAAGAAGGAAGCTTTGTTTGTCTAGAAAAAGCACTAAATAAATAGTCAAGAATCCTTTGTTCTAAGCCAGAGATCCCCAAACCATAGCCCAAGGGCCAATCCAGCCCTCAGCCTGTTCTGTACATGAAGTTCACTGGAACCCAGCCATGTTCATTTGTTTATGTGTCATCTGTGGCTGGTTTCTCACTACAATGGCAGAGTTGAGTAGTTGTGACAGAGACCATGTGGCCTGCAAAGCCTAAAATATGTACCATCTTGCCCTTTATAGCAAAGGGTTGCTGAGCCCTGCTCTAAACCACAACCTGTCACCTGTAACTCTTTGTCTGATCATTAGGCAAATCTGTTCACCTCCTGGGCTTTCCTGTCTAGTTCCTACAATTGAGGCCATGGTACTAAAGCTATAGTTTTTAGTTCTCTTTTTCAATTTTCTTTTTTAGTTTCTATCTCTCTGCCTTATGCAGTAGAACGTATTCTTCAAACAAAATATTTATGAGAAAACTCGGTATGGAAAATACAAAAGTGAAGCTTCTCTGATAGAAGCTGAGTCCTGCCTGGCTGGCCTCAGCCTCATCTATCTCTCCATTAGCTTCTGAGATGCCATATTGTTATGCCAGGGCCCTGGGGACCCCCCTGCGTAAAACAACCCACCTTGTGGGATTGTTGCCAATCCCTTCCGTGGCATCGTGCGTTGTATGGTGGTATGGAAAGTGATGGATTTGGGAGTCAGTTTAAATTCCAACTCTGATGTTTGCTGTGTGGCTTGGGTCAGTCACTTTAACCTCTCTCAGCCTCAGCGTCCTCATCTGCATGGAAAAATGGGGACAAATAACCCTGACATCACATGCTGGTTGTGAGGATTAACTATTTCTAAAATACCCAGCTCAGGGATCTCCACTCAGTGAATGGGAGCTGCAAAGCATAAAAAATGAGAATCGTGTGAAGGCACCCATGCTGTGCCTTCTTTGTGTGTGTTGGTCCTAGACCCCCATTTTGAGTATAAGTTCCTTGAGTTCACTGATCGTTTGCGTCTTCACTTTTTGGGTATTGGAACTAAGGCTGGAAAGATCAGCCTTTTCGTTCATCTGGAAATCTGTTACTTACTTGCTATGACTTGGGGACACTCCCCTATATCTATCCCTGACTCAGAATGGCATCTACAGTGACTGGATGAGTGCTTGACATCCTCCACTAGAGGTTAGCAGACTCTGGGCTAAGATGAAGCATCTTCAGTCACAGAATGTCCCAGACAGAAACAACATGTTAAGCCATTGCTTTCTGTAGGGGTTTAGTTTCAATTAATAAATGTATCAAGTTTAAGTCGATGAGGGAAAGAGGCATAAATAAGGCTTAGGAAAGGCCCACAATGTGAGTAACCACTTGTGAGAATACACATATCAACTGCAGAGGCCCCAGGAGGCAAGTGGAAAGGGCTCTTGATAGGGGGTCAACCTGAGTTGAGTCTCCCCTCACATCACACAGGCTGTGTGGCTTGAGGCGGTCCCCTAATGTCTCTGAGCTTCAGTTTGTTCATCTGAAGAATAGGCTGAGAATTCTGACTGACCTCATGGGGTTATTGTGAGCACCACTGCCTGGTCCATTTCCTGGCACCTGGTGGGCACTCAGTCAAAGCTTCCTGAATGAATCAGTACAGTGTCACAATAGACACTGTAAGAGCACTTTGAACATCAACAATCATCGTGTAACATTGAAACTGTTACTTGGTGGAATGTCACAGTAAGAAGCATCAATGAATTGGGGGTTCACCTGAGGGTGCCGAGCACCCTGGGGTCACTGGAAGAGGGAAAGGGATGCCGAAAGATAGGGGCACATTGATATAGGTGAAAGACAATCATGGCTGCTAAGAGAAACTGGGACCCACCACGGACCATCGTCGGGAATGAGCAGCGGTTTGATCCAAGTCAGAATTGCTCTGAATCAAGTCAGATGGGCACTGACTCAAAAGTAGCAACTATCACCGGAGCACACAACAGGCACTAACCACGTGCCGGGAACCGTGCTAAGCGTTCCGTGCACGCGGTCATGTAATCTTTGCACAACAACAGTGTGATTTAGGCAGTGAGGCTGGTGATAGAACCAGCTCCGGCTGAAGGACTGTGAGTAGGAATGCTGTGAGCCATGTCTGCGCTGAGGGAGGTCACAGCCATGGTGCCTCCTTCACCTTCTCTTTCTCTCCATAGCAACTTGAAAGCCAAAGGTGGGCAGGGCATTGTCAGAAGAAGGAAAGATCCCAGATCCCTGAGTTGCCTAATAAAAAAGAAATCCCTCCGCCTGCTGGAGTGAGAAATAAACTCTTTTTGTGCTAATCCACTGAGGTCTCAAGGTTTATTCTTCACTGGAGCAGAGCTTGATCCATCCTGACAAACACAGCGGCCAACAGTGATTTAGTGTTTGCTGCTACTTTAAGGACTTTACATATATTTTTAATTTCATTTCATCCTCACAGCAGACCTCCCATTCTCATTTTACAGATAATGAAATCAATGAATTATCCCAGAATACAGAGGATGTATCAGACCCTGAATCTGAACCCAGGCATTCTGATGCCAGAGCTGCCTTCTGAACTGCTGCACTTAATTGCTTCCTTATAGAAGGGAAAAATATTTGAGAAGTAAAAGAACTTGCCCAAGATCACAGATCTCAGACATGGCGGAACCATGATTCCAAGCCAGGTCGGTCTGGTTTCATATTCTATGAAAGTGGCCACCATTCTTTGCTCTCTGCTTTGCAGTTTTGGTCCAGGCTGATCCAGAGTGACCACTGTGTGTCTTTCCCTGTTTTTTCTCCACTCTTTGTCCAGCATGTGGGATGTGAAAACACTTTGTAAAGTGTGAAGGCCGTGCAGACACGGGGGTAATGTTTCCAGCCACTGTATGGGAGTAGGAGCAGGCAGGAGCGGTCTGGCTTGCCTTGTGCTCAAATCCCTGTTCACAAGGCAGGTTGCAGATGCTCTGGCCTGACAATGACACGGCCCTTCCTCTGGGCAGTCCTTCTCACCACTGCGAAGCTTCTCTGTGCGGGGCTTGCAGAGCTCAGCAACACCGCCATGGGCGGTCCCTGGAGACGCCACAGTCCTGCTATGGACAGGCGTATTGACTTTCAAAACCACAGTGTTGGAGCCTCAGGGCACTCTTTGACTCATATTTTCTTTTTCAGTCTATAATGCCGCAAAGGTTCAGAAAGACAACCGGAAAGTCAGGCACAGCCCTGCCTGAGTGGGTAATGAGAAGAGGACTGTGACTTGAAGGGAAAGAAATTAGAAAGATAATAACAGTAGCTGACATTCAGGGGACACGTGTGCCAGGAGTGTTTAAGCTGTTCTGTGGGCATAATATCATGGAATTCTCACAACAATGCTGAGATATGGGTATTATCTGACTATACAGGACAGAAAATTGAGATTCAGAGAGATCATGTGACCTACCCTAAGTCATACATCTAGGAGTCAGAAATTATGTTAGCTTCCTCTGGAACCAGGAATCTTAATTTGCTTGGCTTTTTCATTGTTGATTTACTTTGTAAATGCTTTTCTATGTGGGTTCGCTTGACAGTTTTGCAATAATAAATAGTCCACTGGGGTTCTTACCTTACAAAGAGTGTTTGTAAATGTTAATTTATTTGATCCTCACAAAAGCTTTGTGAAGTAGGGAGGATGTATCTAATTTCCTATTTAAGGACACTGAGACACAGAGAGGTAAGCATCTCACCCAAGGTCACACAGTGAGCAAGAAGAGGACCAGGTGTTCTGAAAGCTGGTGGAATGTCTTCCCCTGACCCCAATGACTCTCTCCATGGAAGCCCAAGATTGGTAAGTGGCCAAGAGTGTTGGCTTAGACATGGGCCATCTTGGATTTGAGTCCTCGCTCACAGCTCAAGAGCTGTGTGACCTGTACCACACAAAGACTTTCTAAGTCCAGGTTTCCTTAGCCATAAAGTAAGAAGAATAATTGTAATATCCACCTCATGGTTAATATGAGGATTCAACGTAAGTCTACATCAAGTCGGTGTTTGATGGATAGAAGCTCTCATTTTTCTTATGCTATAAAATCCCTCCATCTGACTGTTGAGGCCTGAGAAAGATCACGTTGAAAAAAACCATCATAACTGTGATAGAGACTGAGACTCCTACCAGCTCATGCGTGTTTCATCCTCTGGGATTTCAAGGTAACCTAACTGTGCTCAGTGCCAGTTTTGTAGATTCAATGGAAACTAATGCCAGTTGGTCCCTCTCTGCTGGTTTCTGGCCCTTCAGGAGGAGAGGTTGGGTTTGGGCTGCATTAAAGATGCTACCCACCCGTGGATGGCTCCACGGTCTGCACTGTCCCGCGAGCTGCTGCCCTTCTCAGCATCTTCAGCTGCTTTCCTGATAACAGTGTTATTCTCTCTGGTATTCTGGGAGTCCCACCAGCATCATTAATCAAAGCACCGCGTTGCTTACTCGTACCGAAGTATCCTCACCGCCTCATCAATCATAAAAGCAGCAAAGGGTATGCTTTGGATTTCCAAGGAAAGCTCCAGACAGCACCAAAAGAAAAAAAAATGTGTGGGGGCAGGGGAGCATAATTATCAGCTGGTCCTCGGCCCATCGCTCACGCTGGAAATGTCTTTACAGCTTTATTTGGGTTGTGTCTCTTTTTAAATCCGAGTAAACAGCCGTTAAGATAAAAACTCTCGTTGCTCAGCACAGGGAGCCCCACTGGTTTTCAAGCTATTATTTTAATAAGGCCTATTTTACAATTAAGGCACCATGGGCTTTAAATTACATATAAAATAAAATGTGGAAATTGAAGCATTAAGTGTGTGACTGCCGTTAGAGAAACAGCAGCCGCTCTTTGTGGTAAAATGCTGTCTGGTGTAGAAGGAATAGAACAGAAGGCTGGGGTTATGTACCACGGAGGTAATAAAAAAAATACACACACACACCGTGAGAAAGGCCTGTTCACTCTTCTCCAGTGAGGATTTGGGAATCACGCCTAAATAGAGCTAAGTAATAATAATAATAATACTATAAATATTATTAATAATAATAGCAGTGAACATTCTTTTGAGCACTTGCTAAGTGTTAGGCACCACTGAGAACTTTCTCACGACCCGTGTCATCGTCTCACCAAAGGTAAGAGGGTCCCATTCTTATCCCCATGACAAAGAAGGAAATGGAGGCTTGGAGAGGAGGCCACCCATCTGAGGCCTCAGCACTGGCAAAGGACAGAGCTAGATCAACCCAGATCCACCTTGCTCCAGACCCTGTGACAATTGTCAGCGAGGGTGATGCCACAAATGCTCACTTGTCTTTACAAAGCATCACAGCCCCATGGGCAGGAGGCTTTTAGGAAACAGCACTGGGGGGATGGACGGGGCCTGCATCTGCCCCAGTGGCCAAGGATACTCTGGTGGCAAACCTTCATCCTCCCTCAGAAGATTAACCTCCTCTCCAAGGAACAGAGGGAGTGACCAGCTATGTCATAGACTTGGAAGTTTTCCACTTCTTGTCCACAAAATCCAGCTCCTGGGTGGTACTGAGTCAAATTCATTAACATCTGACAGCTGTTCAGTGGCTTATGGAAAATGACTTGCAGCTTCATGGTTTGATTCCCAGTTTGTCCTTTCATAACTGGAAGCTTCTTTGGCAACCATGACAGAGATCCTGGGATGGGGTGAAGGACCTTTGGAAAGGAGTGGTCCTCTTGAACTCTACTTACATCTCAGTGCTAACACGAAAGCTGCAGAGGCCACCATTGGCGTCTGTTTTTAAGAGTGGAGCTTAGACCGTTCCAAAGATGCTCAGTGTAGGTCTTTCTCCTAATGCCCTTGGAAGTATGTGGGGAAAACTCTAAGCAGAGATATTTATTGAGTTGTTTGTCAGGCTCACCTATGTAGAAGGTATCTCTGTTTTCTGAGAACTGACTCTCTCACCCCCTCAATCCACATGCTTCCTATGGGAGAAACCATATTTCTGCAATGGGCTCTTGCCTTGGCTTCAGCTAGTAGAAGACCAGTCAGACTCCCTCCCCTAGGAAAGAAGAACTGAGATTAAGGTCTTATGCGGCTGGTCTCTTGAACAGAGGAAACAGAATCCTACTAGCTGGGGAAAATCAGGTTTTACCCCAGGAAGTGTTAGGGAAATTAGTGCTACCTACCATAATAGACAAACCCCAAATCTCAGTGGCTTAGCACTCTCAGAGTGTATTTCTCATTCATGCATGTAGAAATGCCATGTGAACACATGCTTCCAGGTTGCCATGGCAGGAGAAGAGAGAGATGGAGCATCACAAGAGATGTTTTTAAGAGTCAGGTCTTACATCATTTCCATTTGCATTCCACTGGCCTGGGTTAAATGAGATGGTTCAAACATAACTACAAGAGAGGCAGGGAAATGGAGTCTCTGCATGCCAAGAAAGAGAAAATGCTACAGTGAGCACGTAGCATTGCTTCACCACATATGTGAACTGCAAACAAAGAAAGTCAGTCCCCAAAGAAAGGGGAAATGAAGTAGGCACAGGCTACAAACAGCATCCCTATAATGAACTCCCACTGTGGCCTGAGGTAGTTCAAGGGGTCTCTGTACTTACAAACAAAGAGTAGTGTGAAAATACAGCCTTTAGCATCCACTGCACAAAGACACTTTAAAAGACTTCAAGATAACATGGTTCAAGGTCAAGCCCAACTCCTCTCAGTGATAAAAAGATGAAGTTTTACATGCTTACGACTCTGAGCTTCTAACCATCAATGACCTTGAGGACACAGGTGCTCCAGTGCTGTGGAGGTCTGTTGGCTCAGGTTTAAAAAGAGACCAATTTCATCCCACCAACTGAGACAGTACCCTTGAATACATTATATTGTCCTCTTGCAAAGGTCCTGTTCTTTTGCATTTCAGACAAAGGGCTGTAGAGCAGGGAGGAAGCCTGTGTCCAAGAGCAGAGCAAAGGAGACAAGGGCACCATTAGCATCGCGGCAGTTCCGTGTGCAGATGGAGTGGGCGGCATCTTGGGTGCTGATTTCAGTGGTGAACCTCACAGGCTCCTACTGCTCATCCCTGAAACCCTGGCCTAAGAACTTCACTCATTCCCATGGCTTAAGTCTTTACAAGTCTTCCCAACCTCATCTTCTTGCACTCAACATTCTGAAGCTGGTGATTCCTGTCAAATTCCCCAGGCTCACTCCAGTTTGTCACTTTCTGTCCTGTTGCACCCCTCTCTCTAACCAAAAAGTCCTTGGCCTCTTCTTCCTCATGGAAAATTCCACTCACTTTCCTCTCGCCCTTTTCAAAGCCTTCCCTGTGCAGCCAAAGATGATCACTCCTTTTTCTGTGCACCATCACCTCTGTTATTACTCCGTCTTGTAATTATTCACTTTTTAGTTGGTTTCTACTGTCCCTACCCAGCCCCCCAAATCCCAGCCTGGGCACTCCTTGAAGGTAGGATTTTCATCTAACTTGTATTTACACTCCTATGGAATCACCTATTATCTGACACATAGTTAATCCTCGGTAAATAATTAAATAAATGAACAAGCAAGTGAATGAATCTGCAGAAATAGTCACCTCCGGGAAGGGTAACCAATCATGTCTAAGCGAATATATAAGAACGTGTCAATCAATTGATTAGAGCTTTCGGGTGAATGAGGACAGTTTTTGTTCCTGCTACTAGAGACATTTATTTTTTCTCTCTGGCTTTACCCCATGGAGTGCTCAGGCTCTCGACTCCTCCTCTGGCCCTTCAAAATCCGTTTACTCCGACTTTAAATTTCTCTACTCTCCCTTGCAGTACACTTTATTCCTGTCTCTTGCTTCCAAACTGGCACACATTGACACACTTAACAGTATTAGATCATTAGTTCCACTGGGGAAAGGACCATGCCTGTCATGCCCATCAGCATCCCCAGGGCCTAGAACAGTACCTGGCACATAGTGGGTTCTCAATAAACACTTACTGAATAAATGAAAGAATCAACAAATTAACAAATATGTGAAAGAATAAAGTTCTTCCCATTAATATGCTGTTGATTTCTTAGAAAGTAGTGTGGGTTTTAGATAGCATTTTTTTCCTGTTATAAGAGGAATGATAAATTGGTTTTATCTCATTTAAAACTGTGATCAATTGGCAGTGGCTAGTTGGAACACTTTATTGAGAAGAATACAAATTGGGTTCAGTGGAAAAAGAGGACTGTGACTGATTAGTGACGTCTGTCTTGGGCAAAGGAGGAGAAAGTGGTAATGCATCTTTCATCCCTGAACTAGAGAAAATTCCAAGGTAATACATGAGTAATATTTGATCATGTGGTTCAGGCTGTAGACATCTGTGTACAGTAGTGAGAAATAAAGGAGGACTGGGATGATAAGAAAGTCTAGATAACTTGAAAAAAAATGGTAAGAGATTTTTAAAACAAATTGGTTTAAAAACTTCCATTCAGATGTATAAGTAAATTTGACCATCAGTTTAACTTGCCAAAGCACTAAAATATGAAACTTCAAAAAAATTACCTACTCAATCATCGTATACACAGACTGAAGTGAGTGTTTGGGCATCTTGAAACAAATCACCTTGAGATTCTCTGTGGTATTCATTAGTGCCATTCATCAAATATTTCTGATATTTCTTCTGCTAGGTATGTGGTAGGATTGCATCTTCTCTGGTTCCTTGAAGTTAGGTGTGATTATAAGACCTGCACTGGCCAATGAAATGTGAATGGAGGTGACACGGGCCTCCTCTGGGCAAAAGCCTTTAAGGGCCAGTGTATGGTTTGCTCTTCTTTCCCCTTCCACAGGAACCAGCAAAGCTCCAGATGGTACCGCCGTCTTCAGCCTGAATCTCTAACTGAAAACAATGTGGAGCAGAACAGTCTCCAGTTGACCTGCATGAACAAGAAATAAACCTTATTTAACATTTAAAGCCACTGAAATTTGGGATTTGTTTATTACTACAATATAACTAAGGCTGTCCTGACTGATGCATTCTCCAAATTGGAAATTTATGATATGTCACAGTGCAGGATAGAGATAAGACTAGTCGATAAGGACAAGTTACTTGGCTAAGCATCCCCTTTTCTAAACTGTGGTTTCTCTTCATCTGAAATATTTAGGAAAGAATCAATAGAGGGAGAAATGAAAGCTCTACCTCCCACTGCTCCTCGTCATGAACCTTGTGCTCCAGCCTAACAAAGCAATGCACTGTTCTTTATAATCACCCCCAGGCTTTCTCATTTCATGCCTTTGTTCCCATTGTCCTCTCTCTTTAGAAAGCCTTTCTATTACCTTGTATCCAAGTCACTCCCATCTCTCAAGGACCAGCTACAATGCCGACTCCACCAAATGTATCTTCCCACCAGCTAGGAGTGATGTCTCTCTCTTCTGAACTCTCAGGGAGCTTTACCATTATCTCTCTGATTGTGCTTTTCATTGTCAACCATAAAGGTTTATTGAACAATACATGAAAGAATAAAGGGATGGAGGAGAGGAAAGAAGGAGAAAGAGAAGGAAGCAAATTCAGGGAATTATGGGTGGCAATGTGAAAATAACACTCGCAAATTTGGGAAGTTGGTGTTTGCCTCTGTATTTTATATTTTGGGCTTCCCTCCACAAACTACTACCTATTCTAGTCACTTCTTCTGTGCCTCCCCACTTTTCCTGTGTCCCACAGTTGTCTCCTTTCACTGCCCTCTGATTAGTTATGATGGCTTAATTGTTCAGATAAGATGTATCCTTGCTAACACATAAAGGAATCCATGATCTTTCCTGATTAACATAATGCATATTTCTGTTGGCCTTCCCTTTGTCCCTTGGTGACTTATGATACGCATTGATGGCTATTCTAGGTCTCTTGGATTCACAATTTGAAAAATTATAACTTTGACTCCCTTTTGAAAGACACAAGCAAATTTGCAGCGCCCAGTGCAAAATGAAAATCCTCGGTCTCTTGTTCAAAAGTTATCGAGAATTTCAAGATGGCAATAGCAGAGCATTAAACCAAGAGTGAGGCCTTTCCAAGTATGGGGCCCTTTGTAACTGCACAGGTCATATACCCATGAAGTCAGCCCTTGTGTGTGGTGTGGGAGTTCTCAATGCCTTTAAATCCTACAATGTAGTGGACAATCAATTCCAATTATATATAGATCCTCTCCAAACTGGCAATGCCTTCATCTCCCTCCTCATATCTACTAGGCATCTCCTAACCATCATATGAAGACACCGTCTTCCAGGAGCCAGTTGTCTAAGGAGTTTGACAACCTTCAGAAATGTTGCCTGCTGATTTTTGTTCTCTGCAGAGAAAATGGAATATATTCCAGCATCAAAGCAGCAGCCTCAGTCAGCTTCTTCCAACTGCCCTTCAAGATACTGCTGTAGATTGAGTATTTGTATCCCCCCAAAATTCATATATTGAAACCTAATCCCCAATGTGATGGTATTAGGAGGTGGGAATTTCAGGAGGTGGTTAGGTCATGAGGGTGGAGCTCTCATGAATGGGATTAGTGCCCTTATAAAAGAGGCCCCAGAGAGATCCCTCACCCCTTGCCTTGTGGGGACACAGTGAGAAGACAGCCATCTATGAACCAGGAATCAGGCCTTCACCAGACAGCAAATTTGCCAGCACCTTGATCTTGGACTTCCCAGCCTCCAGAACTGTAAGAAATAAATTTCTTTCGTTTATTAGCTGCTCAGTCTATGGTATTCTGTTATAGCAGCCTGAATGAACTAAGGCAGATGCCAAGGAAGAGTTTTGATTTGTCCTCGTTTTTCTTTAACAGTTTGTCTCTGTTCATCTACTAAAGCACTTATCTATTTCTTGGCAGAGTTGAAAGTCTGCCACTTCTTCTAAGAACTGTGGTCTCGATAGCCTGGGAGTATACTTTATTTTATCTTAAAAAATTTTTTTTTCCTGCCTAAATCAAAGGGAGGTTGAGAATACTTTTAGCTTATGTTGTCTATCTCCTCTACAGTTCAATTCCACATCAAGGTAGCAGAGAAACTGTGGAATGTTCTCCAGTAGGGCAGGCCAGCAGGAGTTCCCAGCATGACTCTGTGATGCTCTGTGATCCACTCACAGCTTTGGAGAGCACACCACACACAGGGGAGGACTAGTCTCATCCTGTTCAAAATTCCAGGAAACACCAAAAGATTGCTACAGGACCTGGAAGTCATATTGCTATTGTCCTTGCCCTGTCTTTGACAAATTAAGTCAGTAAGTTTGGTAAGTGAGTGCATAGGGCAGATGAAGTCAAGATGGTGGTTTCAATCCCTGTAGGGCCAGGACCAGGATGCTCTTGTTGGCTGTACTGTTCTTTTACGGTCCGTGTCTACAGTGATTAGACCAGCATCCATTCTGATGGGCTGGTACCCCTGTATTATCAGTTGTTACCTTTTGTTTACTATCATCCCTAGAACAAATAACACACCCATTTTCAATTTGGTGTTTCCACATGTGTAACTGAGAACTACTGGAACACTGGTGTGGTAGAGCCAGCTGGTACAGACTCACTCAACTCTTCCCAACTCCACATTCAGCGATGTGACATTGGTAGCTTAGAATTAGCCATAGTGGGAGTATTTACACCACAGAAATCAGGAAGTGCCACATATCAGAGCTTATTTTGCTTTGTTTTCAGAGAGCCAGCTTACCAGTTCATCACATATCTTAGATGTATGACTCATTTGTTCAGTTATTCATCAATTATTTCACCCATGATACAATTAAACACATTTATTGCTATATAATTTATCTCCCAGACTAGGACATTTTCAAAAGTAAAAGGGGATGCTATTAAAAATTATACCAGGACAACCCAGAGTCAACGGAGACTGTCTTGGGCAAACTAGAATGTGTTGGGACCATCTTGTATTGCCTCTTGGCACCATGCTTGTTGTTGGGGATACAACAGTCATATGAGAGACGTGATCTCTACCGTTCTGACATGACAGCCTAGTGGGCTAAAAGAATGTTTCAATAAATAGCATTATTTACTGCTTCATTGCCCATGAATAATATCAAGAGGTTTAAATCAAATACTATATAAGAACAGCTATGTAAAAACTGGTTTTATCTTAATGACCTAACTTGAGAAAAATTTGAGTTGTGACTACATGGTAATTTGACTGTCTTAAGAAACAAACCATAGAAACACTACCACGTTCAAAGTGGTCACCCTGAGAGGTTGTATGTTTATCCTAGTGAGACTGCCCTTACTAGAACATTCAAGTCCCAAGGATATTTTGAAAAGCTTTGATGGTAGTCTATCTTCATCCTGGCAGTACAGATTTAACTTTTGAAATGGACTGAAAGTCATCTGACATTAAGTGTGACAAAGAAAGAAGGTGACCAGGCTGGGTAGAACACTTTGATTTAGAACAGGGCATCATAAGGTCATGAGAAGTTTCTTGTGTTGTTAGCTAAAGTGACTTTGCAAATAGACACTCCCAAGAAACCGTTCAAAGTGAAGTTTTGTTCAATTCATTTGGATAAGCATTCCGAAGTTTTTAAATCATTCCAAGAGCTTTTGGCCACATCTTATATAGCTCAGGTCTGGGAGAGAAGTGAGGTTACAGTGGAATAAAGAAATCCTAGCAGTCTGATATTTATGTCACAGATTCACAAAACGCTTACTGACAAAATTTTTAGTCTACGGCAAGAATTGAAATAGCCAGTCAAAAGTTGAAATTCCCTAATATAGTTAATCTTAAAATGTTGCTATGGAGAAAGAGCAGTTGCTGGTTCACAGATGGTAGGAGGTGCTACTCCTCACAAAAATTCCTATTGGTGGAACCTGAGCTCAAGTCTGGGTTCAATCAGCACAGAGTGATGGAGCATCTCCCATGTTTCAGGGCTCAGCCCTCAGCATAGGGCAGAAAGGAAAATTCCTGAGACTCCTATTTTCTTGGAAGTTACAGCCTAGCAGGGAGAGATAGGCTTTGATCAAACAGTACACAAATAAAAGAATACTTTCAAGCTGCTGTGCTAAATTCCACAAAAGGGAAGTATAGGGCTCTACGAGAGAGTATAACCCTCCTGGAAAGTAAGGTTCAAGCCAGCTCATGAAGGATGAATAGGAATGAACTGCTGAAGGAAACAGTGCAAACAAACAAACAAACAAACAAACCATGGGAAGAGAACAGGGTGTGCAGAAACCCAGAGGTTCATGTTAGGATCAGGGAATTATTCTAATTTGGGGATCACAAGACCAAACTCTTCTTTCGGGAAGTGAGGAAGGTGGGAAGGTCAAGTCTAGAGACCAGATGTCCAGACTCATATCTCATTCAGGATGTTTCTCTATACCTTCCTGTCTCTTCTTGAATTCTAGATATCTGGAATATGCAGAGAACCTAAGGGCTGAAGTGGTCAATAGGTGTTGCTCTGGAGGTTAGCATCTGTGGCTTGTACACACGCATACACACGTATACACACCCTTGCACATCTATACATACGTGTGCATACACACACAAACACACGTATGTGTATACACTGAAAGAACATTGAAGTCCACTCCTGACCATATTGGTACAGGTCATTACATCATTCCATGCCTCTGTTTCCTTATCTGTAAAATAGGGACAAATCTTCCGGCCTAAGTGAAGCATTGAGTTTTAGATAGGTGTTAATCAGATGGTTAATATGAACTCATTACGTATACACAATACATTACTATATTATTTTCAAGCAGCCAGAAAGTTAAATGATGTTTTGGAGAGGTCTCTTGTGCAGTGACACCATGACTTTGCTTCCTTCTTTGCCTGTTAATCTGGAATTTCTTTACCTCCCCGTGGTCACTTGGTGCAGGCTCCAGAGATCTAGCACTGTGAGAACTGCCCTACCAGGCCAGGCTCAAAGCCCTTCCAGGTAGGGTTCAGGATCACGAGCTTTAGAATCAGAAAAACCCAGATTGCTGTTCCAGCTTTGTTACTTTCCAGCTCTGTTGCCCTTGGGAAAGCTCCTTAAACTCCCCAAGCCCCAGTTTCCTCATTTGTAAAATTTGGATACTAATATTTCCCTCATAGACTTGTGAGAAGTAGAGGCTATTTTTGGAGGCCCCTGGGTCCCTGTCTGATACACAATAAGCCTCGGGTGGCTGCACTTGGCAGGGCGGTGCTTTTGTTTCCAGCATCAGCCCCAAACATTGCCAAACATCCTGAAGTCCTGTGTATCTGTTGCACCGTTATGGATCTGTCATTCTGTGAACTTAAAAAGTCTTTGGGGGTACTGTTTGTATTTTCAGTCTGTCTCATGTCTTGGGGTTGATTTACTTGTTTGTCCATTCAACAAGCACTTATGGAGCACCTACTGTGTGTCAGACACCATTCTAGGCACTTGGTATAGATTGTGAACAAGATATACAAAAAGCACCACTCTAGTGGGGGAAGATAGATAACAGTAAATATAACATATTGGTAAACTCTGTAGTATGTTAGAAAGTGATAAATGCTGTGGGGAACAAAAAAGCAGTGCAGTTGTTCAATGGATATAAACTTTCAGTTATGCAGGATGAGTAAGTTCTAGAGATCCACTGTACAACATAGTGCCTATAGTTAACAACACAGTATTGTGCACTTCAAAGTTTGTTATGAGGGTAAGTGTTTAAGCGTTTTTAACATAAAAAAACAAAAACAAACACAAACAAACAAAAACCAAAGGGACACAAGGAAACCATTGAAGACCATGGATTTATCTATTACCTTGTCTGTGGTGATGGTGTCACAGGCGCTTGTCTATGGCCAAACTCATCAAATTGTGCACATTAAACATGTGCAGTAATTTGTGTCTCAATTATATATATAATCTATTATATATTAAATTTATCTATAATAAATATATATCTCAATTATATATAAAGCTGTTTAAAAAAAGAGGCAGTGTGGGGGCTGGCCCGGTGGCGTAGCAATTAAGTTCACCTGTTCCACTTCAGCAGCCTGGGGTTTGCCAGTTTGGATCCTGGGCGCAGATCTACTCACCACTCATCAAGCCATGCTGAGGCAGCATCCTATATAGAAGAGCTACAAGTCTACAACTATGATACACAACTATGTACTCGGGCTTTGGGGAGAAAAAAGAAAAAACAGGAAGATTGGCAACAGATGTTAGTGCAGGACCAATCTTAAAAAAATGTTTTAAATAAAAATAAATTTTAAAAAAGAAGCAGTGTAAAGTTCTCATTAAGGCCAAGGGTTGGGTAGCAGGTGTGGTCAGGATAAGCGTAATTGGAAAGAGGTCATTCAGCAAAGATTTACAGGAGGTGAGAGAGTAAGCCATGCGGCTACCTGGGGAGCAAGGAGGACAGAGAACATTCCAGGCAGAGGGAACAGGAGCATGGCTGACATGCAGGAAGAATAACAAAGAAGCCAGTGTGGTTGAAGCAGAGTGGGCTAGGGGGAAAGTAGTGGAAGAGAAAGTTGAAGAGTTAGAAGAAGGCCAAATCATTGAGGGCTTTGTGGGCATTGTTTAGACTCTGGATTTTACCCTGAATGTATTCATTTGACAAGTATGTATGAAGTTTCTGTTTCATGGACAGCCATGTGTTAGGAGACTTGGTGGCCAGGAAGAAGTCAGAAGCAAAGAGAAATAACAATCTGTTGATCTCTTTGTTATTAAAACTAATGGACGATCAACGACATCTATTAATGCACCCTTTCTTTTGTTTATCTATTTATCTAAGGGCACATGGAGCCCTTCTTTTGATGGTTGTCAGGACATAGTGGTGAGAAAAACCAGAGAGGGTCCCTATCCACATGGAGCTTTCAGTCTAACATAGGGTCTCTCTCCATCTTGGAACCGTTAACATTGGGGCCATTTAATCCTTTATTTTGGGGGGCCGTCTTGTGCATCGTAGGGTGTGCAGCAGCTTCCCTGCCCTCTACCTACTAGGTAATAGTAACACTTCTTCCAGTTGTGCCAACCAAAAATGTCTTCAGACATTGTAAATACCCTGAATGAGGACAGGCAAAATCATTCCCAGAAAATCACTTGTCTAACTGGAAAGATGTAGTGGACTTTTGTCATTATTTTTGGCCGGTAGCAGCTGAACCTTTTTCTTGTTATTTTGAAACCTCCTACCTTATGAGATATGGAGGCAGGTAGAGTCTGTCTCCTTCTACAGAATCTGAAAATACCAGAAACTTGCTATCAAGACACCCCTGACAGCAAGGGCATATGCCTAGGCTCAGCCAACCATGTGTATCTATCCTGGTTTTGTATCTGAAGATACAGCTGCAAAGAAGCAAGGCCTGTGGAAAGTTCTTTGGCAGTGATGGTGGGCGCAGCAAGATGCAGTTTCCAGGAAAGCAGAGGAAGGATGGTCCCCAAGACAGCCTGGTCTAGAGATGCAGGTTCCAGCATGGAGTGCTCATTACCAGAGATAACCCTATCTTCTCACACCATTTTGTAGCAGGTTGGGGTCATCTTCCAGGTTAATAGTTTCTGAGCTTGGTTCCCACTGGCATTTTACCCTATATGCTTTTGACAAATTCTTTTTCTGCATAAGTCAGCCCAATTCAGTTTCTGTTGCTTGTTACCAATAACTCAGCCTGAGACAGAAGATAAGACGTTGAATAAACAATAGCTGATTTCTGAAGACAGAGATTGGAGAGGTTTGGTGCCCGCTCCTTGCACAGAGCAAGCTCTTACTGAGCAGTTGCTATTTGAGTGTTCTTGTGTGTTTTGATATTTTAGCATCTTGCCCTCATGGGCTTTGGGTTATTTAAAAAGAGGAAACAATCAAAAGTTTTAAGTGCTCAGAAGCACTGCCTCAAGCCTTTCCTGAAGAGAGATTAATGACTGGGGGCAGGGTGCATTGTGTTACCCATGGGGACTTGGGTTGTAGACTGAAGCCTCAGAGATCTTGCCACTGAATCCTGCCCACCCACACCCCCAAAACTTTCCTTGAACTACAAAATGGTGGCAGCTATTTTTACTAGACTGTTCTGTGGGTTTGGCTTGGACCAGTCAGGTGACCTTCAGGATCAAAGACCTTCTTGTTATCTCTGCTGGTTGATAACTGTGGTTGAATCTGGCCCTTCCTTAACTAGATTCTGTGAGAGAATTAAATCCTGATGTCTTAATGCTTCCTCTGTATGTAATGAGAGAGAGAAGAGATTTATCAAAAAATGATGATAAATAAATTTTAAGAGCTCACACTGAGCACTTTCCTGCACCAAGGACTGTTCAAAGTGCTGCACATGGGCAACTTTTCATTTAATCTTCATCTTGACGATATGAAGCGGGTGCTATTGTTATCCGCATTGTATAAAGGGAAAAATGGAGGCACTGAGTGGTTAATTAACTTGTCCAAGGTCACACAGCCAGTGAAGGGCAAAGCTGGGAGATTGATGATTGATTGATTGATCGATTGATTGATTTAGGAGCACCTATTCCCTTCAACACAGTGCTTAAATCTTCTGGCCTTGAAGCCTTGGGTTCAAATGCTAGTTCTACTCCTTACTAACTATGAGAACTTACTTTTAACTTCAGTTTTCTCATCATTAAAATATGCAAATAATAGTATCTAGCCTCACAGAGATGTGAGAAGATTAAATGAATTAACCAGTGTAACACAGAATGGTGCCTGACACCAAGTAAGCATTCAGTAAATGTTAGCCAATATTTTGTCGTTAGTGCTGTCCAGTCAGTTCTGACTCCCAGCGACCCTGTGTCCAGGAGAGCAAAGACCCTGCCTGGTCTTTTTGCGCCAACCTCTCACCTTCCTGGGCTACATCAGATAATGCTCTGCTGCTCTTCATAGGGTTTTCATGGCCAGGTCTTTCTTCCTAGTCTGTCTTAGTCTGGAAGCTCCACTGAAACTTGTTCACCATGGGTGACCTTGCTAGTATTTGAAATACAGGTGGCATAGCTTTCAGTAGCCAATATTATTAATATTACTATTATTTCTTTGTGCATAACTCAAGCAGACTGACTCCAGACCTTATGTTCTAACTACTACTCTGCATTGTTCTTCTAGCTAGACTCTGTGTCCTCAGTTCCTCTGTGTCCTTGGCTGAATGCTTGACACACATTAAGCAGCCAATAAATACTTGATGAGTAAGTGAATGAATGGATACACGAAATATCGAATGAATTAGTGAATCATGCAGAAGAGAATTGGGTCTGATCCTACTGTGTGGTGTTTGGAAGGGGAAACACAAACTCATATTTCTCAGGGAATAAAAATAACCACCTGTGTTTGCTATCATCAATGGATGGAGAAATGTGCCTTCCTTCGAAGGAAAATGACCGGCTTGTCTACACTAGGGCAAAGGAGAGGCCTTTGGACCTCCCAAGCACTCCGAAGCACATTTTATACTTTCTTTTTGCTTCTTCATTCGACATAACCCCCACCCAGCTTGTGCTGTGAATTTCATGGCCATAGCTTATGCCAGTAAAAAGCCTTTCATGCTCTGCTAATGTGGCATTTGTTTGGCAATATGCGGGAGAGAGCATTAAAAATAAATCCAGAAATGGCGTCTTATAAATTTGGATTTTCTGTTCTCATAATTTATAGGAGTTCATGTTAGAGAGCACTGTCTTATGCATAAATACAATTTCTTTGTGAGCTGATGATGGAATTTATATCAAAGGGGGTCGAACATATACTTCATGAACTCAGCATCCGCTATTATAAGCTATTTCATGTACAACTGGAGACAAATGATCTCTCCCCCTGTTTGTCTTAACTTAAAATTCAGTTGGTTTGCTTGAATTCATTTTGAAGGCGCAGGAGTGGGGGAAGGGAACCCAAGATTTATACACCTTTAATATAATCAATTCTAAACATATCTTTAGACAAATAATTTAAAAATCTATGCATCACGAAACACCTCTATTAATTTCAGGATACACAGTTTGGTGAATTTTTATGTGATTGTGGGTTTGTGTGTTTAAAGCGATTTTTTTTTTAATTCCATCCTCTCTTTCCTTCCCCCTCAGAAATTTTAACAGGAACGTTTTGAAATAAAATTCCACAAGGAAACAATTCCTTTAGACAATTAAACTGGGAGAAGGTCCCCTGAGGGCAGACAAAAAAAAAAAATCCGTAAAAATAATTGCTGTGCTGGGTTTCTGCTGTATTGTGGCTGCGTGTAAAGAAAGACGGTGGATGCCTGTGCACACACTCATGGAAAACACACACACGAACATACAGAGTAAGTCGGTCCCTCCATGGACCAGGCTGAGACACCACTGTGTGTAACTACCTGGCCACACTTGGGACCTTTCTGGCAGTGATTTGGAGACTGTAGGCCATATAAAATAACAATCAGGTCATTTACAAGGTTCTGCCAAATATTAACCTTATATCCAATTCTCCTCCAACCTTTCAGAGCCCCTAATGTGAACCAGGCCAACTCCCACATCCCTTTACAATATTCTGGAATAGGGGTGGCAGCAGTGGGTGAGTGGGGGAAGCTGGTACACACTTGTTAGAAATATTTTAAGGGGGTGTGTTTATACCAAGAGAATGATGTGGTTTTTTTTTTTCTTTAACTGCCAGAAAGATTGTTTAATTGCCCTCCCCTTCCTTAAGGGAAACTCAAAGGTTAATTTGTCCAAAAAAGTGGGGTTTGCATTTGCCCTGAAGATAACAGAATTACTCAAGCTGTGGTCGAGGGTGTAGGAAACTGTGGTTTAAGGCCAGGTGGCCGAGGGTATTTTGGCAGGGAGGACCGAAGTTATGGTTTTGTGTCCATGTTGGAGAATTGCTTTGGGCGAGAATCACGCAGTCCTGCATTTAATGCCACACTTAGGAGCACGCTCAGACAGTTAATATTGCGTTAATATTTATTTTTAACATAGTATCATAATGGTTTTTAGCACTTTAAAAGAGATCATAGATTGGACCGTGACCTCGACCTCTTCACTCCTCATTTTTTCAGCAACCACTCTTGGGCCCTTACCACGTGCCAGACAGCACGACTGCCATGTGTTACAGTCCTATTCAATCCTTCCAACAACCTCTAGAGGTGGACACTGTTAACATCTCCATTTCAGAGACAAGGAAATAAGTTTCCCAAGTCAAATTGTGACTGAATGTGGAGCTGGATGCAAATCCCCTGCCCTGACAGCCCACACTTCTGGGCGCTATGAGCCTTCTGTTTTAAGATGGCATTAGCCATCCATGCCTGGATCTGTTCTGCAGGCATTTCTAGTCTTTGCTTTCAAATGCCACAGAGGCAAAGGCTACTGAACTAGTCGGAGCCGTATCACAGAGAACTGCACTTCTCAAATCATCCACGGTCACCAAGCTTCAGTAGGAGAATCATTCCTAAGTAAGCCCCTCTGGTTGAAGATGGATTTTATCCCTTCTCTCTCCCTGTTGTATAAACTCTAGCCAAGTGTTCCTTCCCCCTCTAAAGACTGATCATACCTTCCTACTGAAGGTCTTGGAGAACTTCAGTGCGATTTCCAGTTTGAAATTAAGCCAGGTGAAGGCTTCAGGGATAACAACAACAAAACTGGTCTCTCCGCTTCTTCTCTGGAAATTAGTCTTATCACTGCTTCACTGGAAGCAAAGGTGACATTTCTTGTCAGCTAAGACACTGCATCCTACACTTAGTGTTCTTTGAATATATTTCTTTCTTTGTGGAGTGAACGTGTGTGTGTGTGCAAATTCTTTAGCGAATAGAGAGTTAGAATAAACAGCTCTGCTTGAATGTTGGGATGGTGTTTTAAAGCGAGTACCAGCGTATGTAGTCAGGAGACCCAGTTTTAACAGCAGGGCTGTTATTTTAACAATAGGTTACCAGATCCATTGGGCAATCCAACTAAAAGCTCATATTTATTTCCCTAATTTTATAAACATTTAATAGGTCCTTATTAAACACATCAGCCAGCATGATTTAATAACACAATCAGTCTAGAAGTTTAAGAAAATTGAAAACAGGATTTGAATGTAATGCAGCCACAATTACTGGAGATTATGGGGAATCATTCCCATATGTCTCCAGTGGAGAGCTGCTAATCTCTGTTTGCGTGGAGGTGATTTCCTTTGGAACACTGCCCAGCCTTCAACAGCACCAGCACTGAACAAATTAGATTTGAAAGTCCCCAATTTTATGACTAAGGTAATATACTCCGTGAATTTAGAGAAACACTGAGTTCCTATTTTCACTGGCTCTCAAATGCTGGACAGAGACCTTGATTTCATTTAGTTTGGCTCCACTTAGAATATGGTCATAGGTTGGAAAGGGTCAGCATATGTTTTTGTGTGTCTTTCATAGATACTCTCCACCCATAATGCGGAGGCATTTGCATCATGGCTCAATGAATGACGACAGATCTCAAGAATGTGCTGCAATTAGACCTGGAAGACGGCCTGCTGCTAGGGGCCTAGGGACTCACACTCTTTCCTCTATACTTTTGAGCTCCCACCCCATTCCTTGTCCTCTGCTCATAGGCTCTCTGAGTGGCTTTTCTTACGCTCAGAGAGTGGCAATCTGGTAAACTCGGCTTTGTTTTTCTCTCTTTCTTAGGCAGCTTCTGGAAAAAGGGTGGATTCTTTGCCAGGAGGCAGAGTTTCTTGACTCTGGGCGAAACAGCAAGGGCCAGGGGCTAAAGATTAAAGTTCTACGGGCTGCAGTATTAGGGACAAAGCTGAAAACAGGTTTCCTCTGAGCCTGAGGTAGGGCTTGACAGTCTCTATCTTGATGTTCTCTTCCCATCCTGCCTCCTGTTTTTGTGGAACTAGAAAAACATAATAACAATGACTCCTAATTACTGGGCACTTACTATAGACCAGCACATTACAGCATCAGTGACTTTAAACCTCTCATAAGCCAGTGAGGTCAGTATCACCAATCACACTTTATAGAAAAAGAAACTGAGATTCTATCAACTTTGGAACCTTGCTCTGGTCTCAGCAAAGCAAGGACTCAGACCCAGAGTTCTCTGATTCCAAAGCTCCTCCTATTCTTAATTGCTACTTGGAGCTTCCTTCCAATAATGGTGAAGAGAATGAGATAATAACAATGCCTACGTGTGTATGCAAAGAAAGGGTAGGTTTTCCTAGACATCTTCCCATTCAACCCCAGAGTTCTGGTTCTATTCAGTCAGTTTTTTCTGGGCCTTTTCCTTTACAATGGTTCTTTTGGCTTTAAAGATACAGAAGCAGCAAGAGGGGGAAGAATTAAAGGACTAGAGGAAGAATTTGGAGTAAGGCTTAGAAGTGTTGGGCAGCTTGCAGAGAACAAGGGGAAATGAGATTTTAAAGTTCTTGAGTTAAGATTTATCGGCCACTTACCATGTGCCAGGCAGTGTTCTAAGTATCTTTCTTGTATTTCCCTTCGTTTTAATCCTCCCAACAATCCTATGCGGTAGTTCTATCCTAAATGAATCCTTACTTTAACCACATTAAGTAATTTGTTCGAAGTTACCCAGCTAGTAAGTGACACAACTGGGATTTACGCCCGGGCATTCTGGGGCCAGCGCCCACTGTCAACACTACACTCTGACAGTTGTCTGTCAGGTAGTCCCTTCACTCTGAGAAATGCAAGTGAGGAATTCATGTTACTCTTAGGTGAATTTTTGTTTGCTGAACTGTATTTGTTTGGCCTTCACTGGGCCCCTTCCCTAAAAACCTCAGTGGATTTATCTAAGCAGAGTGGGATGAAAACAATTAATTATGAGCTAACTTTAAAAACCTAGGCCCAAACCCCACCACCACACACATGCGCACACGTGATACAACTCAAAAACACAAACAAACCCATTTCTATATATTAAGGTTATGTGTGCTGAATGTTAAAACAGAGTGGAACAAATTAAACCCTTCAGGCAATCAAGAACACCAGAATTCTCCATTTACCAGTGCTCCATCCTAGCCAAGGATCTGATGGTTGCCCTAAAGGCGGGATGTTTGAGCACCCAACATCTGTGTATAGACTTTCCTTTAATCCAGAGCAATTGGTCCCCAACTTTAGCATGCGTTAGAATCACCGCAGAGAATCGAATGCACCAAACCAAAGGCTCTCCACTGAATGTGATGGGCACTGAAGGCTCTGCCTCCCCTGCAGACTTTGGACCACCCCAGCTGAGAGCTGGTTCAGTGGCACAACGCTTTGAGGCTTTTGAGTTGCCCCAAACACCTCCTTCTCTTGGGTCCTTTATACCGACTCTGGGAAGTAGCCAGTCTAGGGCCTGGCCCAATGAGGGGTCATATTTACACCATTTCCTTGATGGCAACTGCAGCACAGGGAAAAGCCCCATCTTAAGTCAGAATGTACTGGACTCTAAAGAGAACCTCAAAACTGCCCTGAAATACAGTTGCTGGGCCACATATTCAACTTTTGCCATGAATGACTCAAATAGCTTCTAGAGCCATTGAACACAGCTGCTTGAGTATTTAACAACTTTTTAAAATAAATACAAAGAAGTTCAGCTAAACTATCTGAGAACAAATCCAACTAAATAAATAACAGATAGACTTAGATTCTGTTTCCGAAAGACAATGCCTTCTTGAGGATCATCCTGTTTCATCAATAAATATTTTATTTTTTTTAATTTTCTTACTTTTTTGGTGAGGAAGACCAGCCCTGAGCTAACATCTGTTGCTAATCTTCCTCTTTTATGCTGGGGAAGACTGGCCCTGGGCTAACATCCGTGCCCATCTTCCTCCACTTTATATGGGACGCTGCCACGGCATGGCTGACAAGCAGTACGTCGGCAGGCGCCCAGGATCCGAACCGGCGAACCCCGGGCTGCCAAGCGCGAACTAAACCGCTGCGCCACCGGGCTAGCCCCAAATAATCAAAGTTTTCCAGTGTAGACTTTGATCAAATCCTCAGTGTTAATTCTAATTTCAGAGTGTGGTTGAGTGGTTATAGAACATGACCTCTCCGGAGCCCACCTGCTTGGCTTTGAAGCCTCACCTTGCCAGCCACTAGCTTTGTATCCAAGTCAAGTTCACTTCATCTCTCTGTGCATCAGTTTCCCCATCTCTGAAATGGGGACGATAATGGAATCCAGCTCCTGAGATGGTTGTGAGGATTAAATTAGTCGATCCAGTACTTAGAGCAGTGCCTGGCACAGATTAAGAGTTCAGTGAATGTTGTCTCCTGTGCCCTCAAATGGGAAAATGTCACAATCAAGATGGAAGTCATTGGGTGAGATACAGTTTTGGTTTCAAAATAAATAAAATCAATTGAGTGTTATATAGTAGACCAAGGATGGGATTTTAGAAAAAGACAAACTTGACGTTGTATCCTGGCTCTGCCTCTTTCTAGAGTCGTCATCCATGTAACTTCTCCGAGCCTGTTTCCTCATTTGTAAAAAACGAAGGATGATAATGCCTACTTTCAGAAGCTTAATCTACATGAGGCAGAGTGTAGTCAGATATGTAAACCTCAGAGCTACACAACTCTAGATTCAAACCCTCTGCCACTTAGTATCTATGTGATGATGGAAAAGATATTTACCCTTTCTGAACCTCAGTTTCTTTGTCTGAAACAAAGGAACAATAAAGCCCATCTTATGGAGTTGTAGTGAGGGCTAAATGAGGTTTGTGTACAGTTCCTGACGTATAGTCAACACTCAATAGGTTGTAACAATGTTATTATTGTCAGTTTTTTTCAAATCACGTAGATAGCCATTACCTCCAAAGCCACAACTTATGAAAAAGACTTTTTTATTTTAATTGTGCTAAAATACATGTAAAGTAAAATTTGCCATCTTAGCCATTTTTAAGTGTACAGTTCAGCGGTATTAAGTGCACTCATATTGTTGTGCAACTGTCACCACAATCCATCTCCAGAACTCTTTTTGCCTTGCAAAACTGAAACTTTACATCCATTAAACAATAACTCATTTCCCTCCTTGCCCCCATCCCCTGACAACTACCATTCTACTTTCTGTCTATGAATTTGATTCTCTGTGAACCTCGTACAAGTAGAATCATACAGTATTCATCTTTTTATGACTGGCTTATTTCACTTAGAATAATGTCCTCAAGGTTCATCCATGTTGTAGGATGTGGCATAATTTCTTTTTAAGGCTGAATAATATTCTGTTGAGTATATACACTACATTTTGTTTATCCATTCATCCATCGACAGACACTTGGGTTGCTTTCACATTTTAGCTATTGTGAATAATGCTGCTATGAACATCGGTGTGCAAATATCTCTCTGAGACCCTGCCTTCAATTATTTTAGGTATATTCCCAGATGTGGAATTGCTCTCTCACATGGCAATTCTACTTTCAATTTTTGGGTTTTTTTGCTGGGGAAGATTCGCCCTGAGCTAACATCTGTGCCAGTCTTCCTCTGCTTTGTATGTGGTTTGCCGCCAAAGCATGGCCACCGACGAGCGGTGTAGGTCTGTGCCCAGGAACAGAACCTGGGCCCCAAAGCGGAGTGTGCTGAACTTAACCACTAGGCCATGGGGTCAGCCTCTACTTTCAATTTTTTGAGGAGCTGCTATACTGTTTTCCACAGCTGCTACACCATTTGACCTTCCCACCAACAGAGCACAGGCTTCTAATTTCTCCACATTCTCACCTACACTTGTTATTATCTGTTTCTTTGATGGTAGCTGTCCTAATGGGTAAAGTGGTATTTCACTGTGGTTTTGATTTGCATTTCCCTAATGATTAGTTATGTGGAGCATCTTTTCATGTGCTTTTTAGCCACTTGTATATTTTCTTGGGAGAAATGTCTATAAGTCCTTTGCCCACTTTTTAATTGGATTGTTTGTTTTTTTTGTTGTTCAGTTGTAGAGAAGGACAATTCCTTGGGGAACGGCTGGATCTTCTTTCTTTGCCCTCACCAGGTAGGTCACTTAGAATTCCTTGCCTTTGGCATCTTTTACTTAATACTATTTAATTCTATTTTACCTACACCTTCTATCCTTAATTTACTAGACGTTTACTCAGCCACAGGACTGGATGAACTTGTAATGAAACATCAAGGGAAGGTCAACATTTGAAGGGATGTAGTGTACAAAGACCAATGGATAACTTTTGTCCCCTTCTTTTTTTCCATTGAGGATGAGGGCGTGGTGCTGAGGAGCATCAATTGTCTTTCAGGAACCTGTGAAAATAACATTCCTGTGGTAATTCCTCCTAATATGCAGCAAACTGAGAACATGTCAAGCATTTTCTTTTCACGTCTTTGCCAATAACTGAAAACAATTTAAAGAAGCAAAATATCAGGGCCAAAATTTTTCTAAGAGATTTTTTTTCACCTATACCTTGAAAGCAAATTGTAACTTTCTAAGCAAGCAAACAAAAAGGGCTTTTGTGCATATCTGATTAGCTCATTTCCTTTGATTTGGCGAGTGATGTCACTTGGGCCCAGCTGTTGGTATGCTGCAAACGATTTCCCTTCCTCATGTTTCAGCAAGCCATTTCTGCCCCTAATGGAATTACTTTGACTAGAACCCAGCATTTTTCATGGTTCACCTCTCCTATCAGCTGATACCCAGGACTCCTCTGGAAGGAATGAGGAAAGGCCGCAAAGACATTTAAATGCCTGGAAAACAGTAATTTTACGTAGACTGTTGTCACGCAGTTGTCCTTTTGAGGTCTTTCTGTTTCCAAAGCCTTATCTTCTCCTCAATTCATCCTATAATATAATCGTGAGAGTCTGAAGTAGATGAGGAGCTCTGAATTAAAGGGTCCTGGGTCCTCAGAAGCAGACTTGGCCCGCCCCTTTTTGCCTCACATGCTTACAACAGAGCTGACATGTTAACTCCACAGGGAAGGCAGCAGCGCTGTGCAAAGAACTAGGTAGTGCACAAGAGCATTGGCTTTCAAATTCTGCTGACCTCGGTCTAAATTCCAGTGCTGCACCTTGCTAGCTGAGTATTGGAGGCTCTGTCAGCCTCCATTTCTTGTGGGTAAAAAGCAGCTACTAAAAGTGAGCAGAGATTATGGGGGAGGTTGTGCATATGTGGGTGCAGGGGGTATAGGGGAAAACTGTACTTTATGCTCAATTTTGGTTTGAACCTAAAATAAGCCAGCCCTGATGGTCTAGTGGTTAAAGTTCGGTGCTCCTGCTTTGGTGGCCCAGGTTCGTTTCCCAGTTGCAGAACCACACAATCCGTCTGTCAGTAGCCATGCTCTGGCGGCAGCTCACATAGAACTAGAAAGGACTTACCACTAGGATATAAAACCATGTGGGGGGGCTTTGGGGAGGGAAATAAAAAAGGAAGATTGGCAACAGATGGTAGCTCAGAGTGAATCTTTCCCTGAAAAGAATAAACACAGAGGGTTGCTGTGAGAGCAGCCCCGGAAAGCGCTTAGAACCCGTTATATATATAGTAGTAATTATCTGCTGCTTCTGGTTAACTAATATCGGGCTAGAGCTCATCTGCTGGGTGAGGAGTTTTTCAACTTAGGCATTATTAACATTTTAGGCTATTTAGTCCTTTGTTGTGGGGGTGGGCGTGTCCTGTGAATTGTAGGATGTTTAGCAGCATCCCAGAATCCCTGGTCTTTCCCCATTAGATACCAGTAGCACCCCACACATGCCCCCTCAGTTGTGACAACCAGAAACATCTCCAGACATTGCCAAATGTCTCTTGAGGGACAAAATTGTCCCTTGTAATTGTGCTGGGTTGAAGGAAAAACAATAATCAGTGCATTTGATGGCTCTACTTCACAGTCAAGGTGAAAACGCTCTCTTTGAGAGTTTTGCTCATTTGTCTCTATGGTACTCAATCCCATCTGCTCAGGTTGATCTCACAAGCACATCTGGTTCACCTCACCCCTGTCCCTGATCTCTGGCTCCCACATCTGGAATGCACTGTCTTCCTCCCTTCCTCCTGTCTGAACCCTTCCTAGCTTTAGCCCCCACCTCCTTCAAGAATAAAGCTTCCTGAATCCTTTAAGCCTTCTGAGTCATCTTCTCTTCCCAGCTTCTTAGTCTGCCACTAATTCTGCCCTGGCCCTGCAATGATTGCCTTAGAGACAGGGGTTTTAGAGCAGGAAGGGACAATGCAAATCATGTAGCCCAGCGGCCTTTTGGAGCAGATGAGGAAATTAGGGCCCAGAGAGGTTAAAGGACTTGTCCAAGGTCACAGTGCTGGTTGATAACAGAGCTGATAACAGAGATAACTCCTGCCTGGCCACCATTACCCTGGAGCACATTGTCCCAGGAGTTGGTCCCTGTGTCCAGCCTGTGCCTTCATTCACAGATTGCAGCTCCACTTATAGACTAGTTGGCAAGTGCAGACTCATCAGCTGTTCAGAGATATTCAAATGCTCCTGGTCTTCCCATGGATGCTTAGTTTAAAACACTTTTCTTCCTTGCTCTTCCTGCTTACACTAAATACCGTTTAAGCTCAATAGTCAGAAAAATAGTATAAGCAGTAGTTCTCCAACTTTAGACTGCATCAGAATCACTTGGAAGGCTTTTTCAAACACAGATTGCTGGGCCCCACCCCCAGAGTTTCTGATTCTATAATTTGGGGTGGGCCTGGAACTTTACTTTCCCAGGTGATGCTGGTATTGCTGGTCCCAACCTCACTTGGGGAGCCTGATAGAGCATGATTAAAAACCTGGACTTCAGAACTGGATAACCCTGGGTTTGAGCTCCTGCCTCACCATGTCAGACAAGCTCAATCTCTTTGAGCCTCAGTTTTCTCATTCGTAAAATCAAGATAATAATAATTAGAAGTGCTCATTAAAATGTACTATTATTTTTCATAATATCTTCAATTTCTGGCCTTTACCAGCTCAGCATGTGTTCTGTCCAGAAGAGTAAAAACAGGCCAATTTCCTTCCATCTGTTTAAGCTGGTGGCTTAAGAGGAAATCATGGAGCAGTTGAGCTCAGGGAATGTGTTTAATTTCGTATAGAACTCTACAGAAATCGTTTGATTTCCCAGCCATTTCTGTAAAATGGGCAAAATGGCCCTTCTCCGACTCCCCTCAGCCCCCAGCACCTGTTAGACAGGTCAGAGGAGAGTAAAGTATTACTCTATAATACGATACTGTTTACTCAAGTTTATTCTTGACCTGAAGCCTCTTTGGTGACCATCCTTTGTTTCTCTCAAACTCCTGCCTGTTTTCCTTCTAGTAGGCACTTTCCTCCTCACTCCAGCCCACATGGATCCCTTTTCTGACTTGTCTCTTTTACCTAATTGCTACTTAACTATAAGTAGCTTGCTTTGAACCTTACCTACCTAATGAGTACTTGTCTCCACGTCCCTTCTCTCCAAGTGGAGTAAATGTTCTTTGAGGAAATGAACTATGCTTTCCATTTCTTTTGAATTCCCCTCGAGTGCCTGGCATCACTCTATTAACAGACAATAGACAAATGTTGGTTGAATGTATATTATATAGTTTGCAAAGGATTAATATCAAAGCTTTAACCAGGATGTGGGAAAAAAATTTCCTACATCTTTTTGTTTAAAATGTAGGTCTCTGTCTTCCAGGTTGTTGGTTCTTGTATATGAAGGATTGGTCACTGACAAACTCCTGACCACTTGAGTTGACTGCCTACAGAAGGATAACTCCTAGAGTGAATCTATATACAACATATTCTTCTGGTGTTATGTTAAATTATTTGGGGAGGGGAAATCGCAATCTTAGGAAACTGAAACATGTCTGGCTTTCAATCATTGTATCCTTTTGTGACTGAAATTATAAAAGCATTATGCTGGATGAGTTACCCAGCCTTCCCAATTTAAATGGACCAATGTTAAACTCTTAGAATAATAAAAGCCTGAGAGTAATGGGAAGTGGAGCGGAAAGGAGGGAGTTGAGAAATGAGATGAGGGCTTCCAGTCCTGAGTTGCTCATTTGTGTCCTGCTAAAGTGTAGCCATAAAATACATAATGGGCCAGTTGGAGTACATGTGGTTCAACTTGTATTCCCTCTCCCTTCCCAAATGTGTCTTACTTTAATAGTATAGTGATTCTCCAAAGGTACGTTGCCCTGGGGAGACAGCCATGACCACAGGGGTCCATGGACCCCTAAGTCTATCCACTAAGTCTAAAATCTTCCAGTATTCTGGATGGGATTCCTTGTTATATTTTTTTTGTCTAGTGTATGTCACTTCAGGAACACTACTTCATCTCTTTTAATTGTATTCTCCGCTCACTCATTATTGCCACATCCTCAAAGGGGACTTGGCATACTAATCCCATTCAGCTATCAATTATGAAGAATGACTCTACTCAGCAAGGGGTGTGGCCCCTAAAGGAGGCAGCTGGATGGAGGTGACAGGAAGTAGATTTCCAAGAGGTGGTTTGACTCTCCTATGACGCCCTTCCATCTTCAGTGGACCAGCAGCTCTCAACCATAGGTCGTGGCACACTTTTGCACATGTCACAAGTTGTATATTACTAAGCACAAGGTACAGCACTGGTGAGTGACTTTGTCTTTATAAACTCAACTGAAATCAAAGACCTCCTGGGGCAAAAGTCACTTGCGTGTATTCTGATGTGCTTTCTAGGGTGGGGTTTATATTGTGCCTATATATGCCTATGGAATGCAATTTGAATGTCTCATGTTGATAGTGACTTTAAAAGACCGAGAAACATTATTTTAGGCATTAGTATCCCATCCCTGTGGCCCCAATGGGTATAATATAGCAAACAAGATCTAGGTCTAGGGAATTCCTGCTCCGCCACTTACCAGCTATGTGGACACAGACAAACCTATTTAACTTTGGAGAATCTTAGGTTTCTCATCTGAAAATTAGGAAAATAATAAGACCTAGCTCAGACAGTTGTGAAGATTAAATGGGATAAAGTACGTTCCTGTATGTAGTGAGCCATCAAATGTTAGCAGCTATCAATATTATTGTTACTTATTAATATATACCTGATGCATAGAAATGGGCCTAGCACGTAGTGAATGCCTAATAATTCTTAGATGCTGTTATTTTTTACTATTAATTTTCAAAGAAATGCTGAATAGAGCATAATTCTGACAATCTCTGACCTTATGTTGGTGGTTTTATTTCCTGTCTTCTCTGTGGGTGACCCCTGAAATACCAAGTAAGTCACCAGAAGTGTTCCTTTAGTGGATAAAGAAGATTTTCTTTTAAACTTCCTTTATTCCTTCCATGCTTTTCACCCCAGACTTCTCCTCTATCCAGAGATGATGTGTCTAAATAATAGAACACTGTGCTTTTCCGATAGATGTCACTATTTAAGCTTCACGACTGTCAAATTCTTGCTGGAATTTGTTGTTTTGATACATCCTGAAGTTAGTGCACTATATTTACTTAAAACAAAGGATATCTGTTTTGCCCCTTTTTACACTACCATCCAGAGCTCAACTACTGTACTAATGCTGAATGTTCCTAAAAATCATAAAAGCTAACATATACTGAGTGTCCGCTTTGTGCCAAGCATGAGAATAAGTGTTCTCCACGTGGGAGCTATTTTCGTCTTCAGAGAGCAGCATGTGCATTTGGTATTTACTGCTAACTCACTCTACACACGGGAAAACTGAGGTCGAAGAACCTATTAAATGGATTTGCCTTCTTGCCACTTGGAAGAACTGGATCTCAAACTCAAACTTGTTGGATTTCAGAACCCATGAACTTAATGGTTGCAGAGTCTCTCTTTAAAATGTTACCAAGAGTAGTTGTGTACCCACCCTGTGATTTGACCTTTCCATTACTGAATTTTACTCTCCTAGACTATAAGCCCCTTGAAGGCAGACACCATGTTTCCTTCATCTTTGTATCTTCTTTCTCCCTTTTGATGTGTCTAGTGAATTTTCAGGAAAGAAAAAGCTCGTTAAATATTTGTTGAGTGATTTTATAGTTCCCATCATTGTCAGTTGTATGACATAATTATTGCAAATGAGTTTTAAAAGCAAGTTACTGCCATTCTTTGGGGGGATGCAAATGGAGACCGTGAAAACAGCTCCCAAGTTCCTGGATCATAGAACGTTATCTGTACCCAAACTCCTCAAGTGGAGAAAAGGAAAATTTATAGTTGTCTTACCTCTTGATGCCTCAGATTTCATTTCCAAGGTAGTGGTTGATTAACTCTCAAATCATACCATGTGTCCAATGTCCAGTAATGGGCAGTCTCTGATGTGGGAATGAATTTAATTGTGGGCCCAGATGTTACTTTCGGGAGTAATTTGTCTGTGATTTGAAGAGGTGGTCCCACACAGATCAATTGGGAAGGAGAAAATTATAGTGATGTGTTGAAAGCAATCAATGCCAGGGAAAAGGGTGGCTGAACTATTTCTGCCAGGGAGCCAGGATGTTTTATGGGATTTAAAAGAAAAGCATTCTGCATATGCTTCCGTTTCTAAACATCTATGTTAACCAGATCCCCACTCTCAGGACATCAGGAAAGAACCAATACGAGCCACTCAGGAAGGAAGTGACTGTGTTCTGTCCTCAGTGGAAGAAACTTGAACCTAAGATTTCCCTCAAATTTTGCCCAAGCAAAAATAAAAACGTTAAATTGTTGAATTGCAGACATTTGATTCTAGTTTTCATTATTTTATTTATGATGATACTAATATTGCTATATCCAGATTCGTTTTGTTGCAACTGGCATAACTCAAATTATTGTAAGCAGTAAAACAAACAAGAAGCTTTCAATCAAGTTTACATAATCATATAGACCAGGGTAGATATGACTTTACCTATTGCTTGATGCAAGTCTCAAATGATGTCACCAGGACCCTGTTTCTCTCTCTTTCCATTTCCCAGTGACCTGTCCCTCAATGCTGGCTCTTTTGTCAGGCTCCACATGCTCACAGAATGGCTGCAGCAGTCCCAGATCCTATATCCACTTCCTAGGGGGGGAAAAAAAAGGATGGTCTCTCACCAGGATTCCTAGCCAACATCTCACTGCTGTGATTGGGTCATTGGCCCATTTCCAAGCCAATCACTATGGTTAGGGATGGGAATGTGACAAAGTGATGACTTATGCTTGGCATGCGTGCTTCACTCCAGAAGCCCATGGGTTAAGAGTAACCAAAATAGTTATCCATGATAAGTATTAACACCCACTACTATTGCCATTATTGAGAGTTACATGTCAGGCATTACCTAATGTTATCCCCATAGCTTCTTATTCATTCATTCACTCAGAAAACATTTGTTGAGGTCCTACCATGATAACCAAAAACAAACATGGTCTCCACTCACAGTTTAGAAAGAGAATGTATTGTGAGGTGGGTATTACCATCTACATTATACAGATGGGACTACTGAGGCTTCCTAGAGTTATCTCAATTTCCTACCATGTTACAATTATTAAGTGAGAAACAAAGATCCAACCCCAAATCTGATTCCATAGCCCATGTCCTGAATATTTCTCTAGTCTAAATTGTCCCACTTTGGGGAATAATCTGCCCCAGGCTAATATATGTTTATCTGTGACCATGCCCACCACCCATCAGGAAGATTATCTCATGAAGAAGAGAGGGACAGAATATAAAAGGTCCAAGGAACATATATCCTCCCACTCCACCCCATACTGATAAGTCAATATTAAATTCTGGCTTCTTAACAGTAAGTGACCACAAAATAACCAACTAACTTTTGTGACTGGGCTTTCACTTAATATTATGCCTCCTCAGTGCTTTATAAATAACAATCCACTTGGTCTTAGAGATCTGGTCCCATGAAAACATCTTTGCAGCTCCTTTGGCAAGATCAGCATTTTCAATCCTCTCTGGTTTCCAAGAATTCAACAGACTACCGTATACTACACATGAGGAAACTGATGCTCAAAGAGGTTAAGTGACTTGCCCCAAATCACTCAGCTAATTGGAGGTGGAGCAGAAGCTGAAACCACCTATTCTGTTAAGTCCTACACCAGTGTTTCCCACACTACTGTCATCCTTCCCGAGTGTTTGATCATGTATTTATCCACTTCGTTTAAGTATCTACTCTAGTCTCGTTCTCAGCAACAATATTTGTTAGTTGGTGTTACTTAGTGTATATTTCTCTAAGACATATTTCAATTAACATAAAACTTTAAAAAATTTTCAAATCCACCCATGAATCCCCTAAAACTTTCTCACGTACCATCAGCAGTTGTGTCTGACACACTGAGAAATGTGTTCTAGGCGCCATCAAATTGCCTCACCAGTTAGTTGGCTGTCGTTTCAAAACTAAGGCTGAGGCTTCCAGGCAGGCAATAGGCAATTTTCGTGAAAAGTTTTTTTTCTTTCCAGGAAGAGACACGTGTATCAGCTGAATGCAGATGTGATCATTTTCAGTTCCTTCCCGTCCAGTGTCGGCCTTCCCAGTCACAATCACATCCCCATGCTCTGCTCACTTCCTGTCTTTGCTTGTGGGTGAGACACACCTGCTATTTAAAGGCTCACCCAACTTTTCAAGCCCCACTAATATTTGATGGCTTTTATTGTTTTGCATCTTGCACGAGTTTTTGTGGTGTGCTTCTTTAGTGGCTGTCAAATCGTATTATTGTTCAAATTGAGAAATATCTATTTGGGAGAGTGACTTCAACAATGAAGCTATTGCCACCTTCACTTTATTTTGTTATAATTATGTTTGGCTCCCCATAAGTTTTCCTCCTAATTTCTGAAGTTCTCCTACCCTTGTAAGCCACTTAAGGATGAAATTCAGATCCCAAAGTACATTTTTATCCCTGATTACTTGAAAGTAAGGATTAGGTAAACTACCTAATACCTCTCTGTTTGAACACAGAATAGACGGAAGAGAAAAGACCCATTGCATTTGAGCACATTTCAAGCTCTTAGAGGCGGCTCATTTGTTTTGCCATTTAACAATGAAATTAAGGAAGTCTGTGTTTGTCCTCATAGCTATTCTTGGCTGCCATGATGCTCAGGGAGATTGGGGATATTGAATGATAGCATGCCTTCTTGAGGGAAAGAGGTTGCACATTTATGGGGTTTATTTTTCTTTCTCGTAAGAGAATCTATCAAATTGCAAAATAGCACTTCAACTTTTCCCCAACTCCTCATTAGGGTGTTAACCAAGTACTGATTGCCATTGTTAACTCCAGACAGAGTTTAGATCTTTTCTCTTACTGTACTAAACCTCAAATCTGTGGCCCATTAGAATCACTTGAGCTGTGTTTAACAAATACTGATGCTCAGACCCAAGCCAACCAATCAAATCAGGATCTCTGAGCATAGAAATCAGGCATCCTTTTGAAAATTCACAGGTGACTCTAGTGTGTACAGAGTGAATAACCTCTCTTCCATGGGCCTCTGGCTTCAAGAATCCCTCTAGTGTCATTCAGTCAGGCAAGTCTGGGGTTGAATTACTGCTCCACTTGCTAGCTATGACATAGGGCTATTCATTTAGCATTTCTAGCTATTCATTTTATAGGTCTTCACCTATAAAATAGAGATAATAAAGGCTCCTACCATATGGAGTTGTTTTGAGATTCAATGAGATGATGCATGGGCAGTGCAGCCCACTTCTACTGCAATGACCAGCTAACTAGTCTTTCTGCCTTTGAATGCCTCAGCTCAATTCATATTATACACCAATGAATCTTCCTAAAGTGCTGTACCCATGACCACTAAGAGAAGAGCAGCCTCTGATATCTGGGAACTGGCCTGATACATATAACTAGGACTCTATGTTGTTAGGAGCTGGACTAGAACTCAAAGCTCGGTCATGATGTCCTCCTGTTGGACATAAACAATCTCACCAAACATGACATCAGTCAGGGTCACTCTGGAACCATGGGGAAGTGAGGCAAAAGACAAGACCACTTCATAATTTTGTCTAAACATAAAAAAAGATCACTGTGCAAACTACAAAAATACCAAACACCCTCAGCTAGCATGAGTGTCAACTGCTTCTTTACCTATTACAGCTTTAGCCTCACTCTAGTCTTCCTTCCTTCCTTCCTTGTAGATAAGCTTTATTAAGAAAGTCAATTATAGAATTGTGCCCATTTTCTGGCAGTACCTAATCCAAAGTAAACTCCTTTTCTTTCCATTCAAAAATCAACTAATCAAAGCCCAAATCCTATAATAAGTTCTTTCTAACACCGCCTTACTGAGACACCCCATGGTTCCCCATGGAGAACATTCTCCCTGACTGCAGTGAGTGATAAACCCAACTTGCTCAACCACATGTGTGTTCCTGGTGATCTTTGCCTGGAGGCATTGGCACCACTCTCTCTCATTGGACGTCCGATAATCCCACTCTGACTTACGAATCTAAGGACTATTAAATCACCTTTATATTGCATTGCAAAATATTCTAGGCCTTTTCCACTCTGTCCTATGTTACCTATCAAACCCCATTTCTCATCATTCTCTGGTACGACCCTCTGGGATATTTCTCTCTCTCATTCACAATGATTTTATTCTTGCTTTTGGTCATGTCATTTCTATACTCTCTTCCCTGACTGCTTCCTCCCCTCATCCAGCCTGAAGTAGTAAGAATTAAGCACTTACTATGTTAATTTAAATTATGCCGTTCCCAAAGATATCCGTAAATTGCTTCATTAAGTCTGGACAACAACTTTTGAAGTAGGTGCTATTATTATGTCCATTGTACAGATGAGGAAACAGACACAGGAGAGTGAAATAATATGCTCACGTTTACAAAGTTAGTAAGTGGAAGAGTCAAGATTAGGAAATACGCTGATTTATCTTCCTAATAAGGTCATTACAAGCACTAATGAGATGATGCAGGTAAAGGGTTTAACATGGTGAGCTTCCCAAAGGAGTTCCTGGTGCTTAACTCAGTTTTGAATTCCAGTTTTGTGGGTAAAAACCTTTCTTTTCTACTTCCCCTATAGCATGAGACCTGAGTAAATACTATTGTGTATACTCAAGTGTATCTTGCCTTAACTCATTCATTCACAGAGTTCTGTTTGCCCCCAAATTCAAGCAGCCATTTGGTGCTTGTCTGAGTCATCTTTGCCTTCCTATTATGAAAAGTCACATTAATTATCTGCTTATTGATCACAAATATCAGAGGAGTTGCTCCAATCCAACATTATTAAAGACTTGCAGATCCAAATGCCAACATTCAACTACCTAAAATTTAATTAAAGACACCTCACACATAGAAGATGTTCAGAAGGACTAAGGCTTTATAAAATACTGCAAACACCCACTTAAGAAGCCCTTTGAATTTTCAAGTGGCAACCCCTTGCCAGGTTAATTGATCACCTAGTTAAAGATGAATGATTCACAGTCCCTCTGGTAGGCTCAGAATTTGTCTAAGACAATTATTGCATCAAACAAAATTTAAATGCTTTTGCATCGCACGCTTGCTGGGGACTCATTTAGTTTTCTTTTAATACATGTTCAGGGGGCTCTTTTTGATACTTGTCTTGGAAGCACACAATTCTACCATTAAGAGCTTCCACCATTAGGGATGAGCTTTGTGTCCCAAAGGAAAAGAGTGTTCAAATGAGGTTGAAATGGAATCATCTCACATGGGAATGAAACAATTTCAATGAAAGCAAGGAGTCTGGAAAGAGAAAAATCCATAGACCATCCTTGGAGGCAAAGGACACTGGCTTTAGTCTGAACACTCTGGGAAACCTGGGACTTAGGAGATACTGAGAGGATAGACATGTCCCGGGGTATTTGAACTTCCATCAGACTGCTTCCCACTTTTGTGTGACAAGAACAAAACAGTATTTGTTTATAGGCCTCCTCTTTCCTAACTCATTCAGGAGCATTCTGTCTTTGCACCCTGAGGATCTTTCTCATCTTCCTTTCTAAGGAGAACTCCAAGTTTATTAGCTGGGGCTTTTGTGATGCTTAAACAATGCAAAAGAGAGAGAAAGAAACATGGAAAAGCTAGGAAAGGAAGTCTGGTTCAGAAATAGACAAGATGCAAGCAAGGGAGAACAGAAAAAAGTAAAAGGAAAGATGGTGGGGGAGGAATAAAGCCCCACCCAACCCCCACACTCACAGCTAGGTACCAAAAAAGTACTTGGTTGGGAGTTGAGAGTGGGTGAGCGTTTTGGGGAGATTAGAGATCATCAGTGTGCAGGACATAGAATGACATAGATGAGGAGAGAACATTTTCAATATATTTTGCAGACAAATGTAGCTCTCTTGCTGTCCTTTGAGAGTCATTAAAGATTTGAATCGTTTTAATGGATTTTGTTGCTGGCCTATATTGCTTGTCATGTGATACTACACTTGGATTTGGCCACTTATAAGCCCCTTATTTGGCAGTATATATACTAAGTTTCACTCAGCCTATAAGTGAACTTGGGTCGTATTCAGAATGTTATGATTAATTCATGGTAGTATGTTTCAAGAGACCTGTAGCTCAATTTGAATACGACAAGGGAGACAAAAGAGCTCAAAACCACCTCATCTTAGGATCATTCAAAAGAATTGGGAATGTTTAGGTTGGAGAAACGAAGTCTTGGGATCATCCTCAGAGCCCTTTTAAAACATCTGATGAGACATGATGTATACTATGTGTGTGATTCCACAAGGGAAACTGGGATTAGCAGAAAAAGATATCTTTTCTAAGGAAAAAAGATTTTTGACCTAAGCCAAGAGAGAACTTTCTGATAGGACTGGCCACAGATGGAACAGTCAACAACCAGCAATAAGTTCTTCAAAGAGGATATTCAAGCACAGTATTTGGAAGGATGGAAAGGAATGTTGCAAGTGGATGAATATGAATTCAGTCATTCCCAAATTTGAATACCTATATCTCACCCCAAAGATTCTAGTAAAGTAGGTCTAAGGAATATGTATCTTCAAAATGTAATGCAGGATAAATAAATCAATACAATGGAATATTATTCAGTCATAAGAAAGAATGAAGTACGTGCTACAAAATTGATGAACCCTGGAAACATTATGCTAAGTGAAGGAAGTCAGTCACAAAAACCAGATATTGTATGATTCCATTTATATGAAATGACCAAAATAGGCAAATCTATGGAGACAGAAAGTAAATTAGTGATTGCCTAGGGCAGGGAGGTATGGGGGGAAATGGGGAGTCAATGTTATAAATTGATTGTGGTAACAGTTGCACAACTCTGTGAATATGCTAGAAACCATCAATTTGAATACTTTAAATACATGAACTGTATAATATGTGAGTTACATCTCAATAAAGCTATTATATATATATATATATATATATTTTTTTTTAAGTAGTCCAGATGACACTGTCTTTGGTGAAATTTGGGAACCAAATCTCAACCATGGCTTCAATTAGAATCATCTGAGCATCTTTCATAAGACACTAATACCCATGATCCACTGCCTGAGAATCTGATTCAACTGAGACTAAAGTGTCAGTTTTTAAAAAGTTTCCCATGTGAGTTTAATATGCCACTTAGGTTAAGAATCTCAGGAACAGATGAACCTTAAGTTCCGCTCTTCCTTCGAGATGCTATGATTTCTCATGCTTCTAATTCTATCTTAGTGTTCATAAGCATGAGCTCTGGATCAGATACCTGAACTGGAGTTTAGCTCTGTTTCTGATAAGCTGTGTGACATTGAGCAAGCTATTTAACCTCTCTGAGCCTTGATTTCCTCATCTGTAGAATGGAAGTAACGATAGCACCTACCTCATAGAGCTTTTGTGAGGATTAAATGATGTGTGTAAATTATTTAGTCTAGTGCCTGGCACACAGTAAGAACTCAGTATTAAAGACAATGATGAAGATGAGGATGATGTTGATGAGGAGGATTCTCCCGCAAGGAAAAGAAATATAAATTTGGATGTTGGAGGGCCAGCTGTTTCTTATGATGAAATATGGCCAAAACACAGATCAGGTTCATATGCAGTGGGTTTTGTGGACAAAGATTGTGGAGTAAGAGAGTCAGTGATAGCAAGAAATATTCTTATTTTAATACTATAGGATTAAAAAAAAGAGCTAACATTTCTCATGTTAGTGATCCTCTTATAAGATGACATTTACATGGGGCTATGCATATACATTGTAGTCCTTCCCACTGGCTGTGTTAACCCAAGAAGACAGTTTCTGCTCCTGATGCCTGAGGAAGATGGAGGATGTATCTGGGAAAGTTCTCTATTAGGTGCAGGTGTATTTTTAGACTGGCAATGTTTTAAAAATATATGTATATTATTAAGAAACCACCATGGAAAGCCACCAAGCATAAGGAAGCAAGACCATAATTTGAGCCTTCTGGGGGATCCAACCTCCATCACATATCTACATGTGGAAAAAATAATGTGGCACAACTTTCTAAGACTTTATTTTCTAACTCTAGAAAATGAGAAAGATTGATGATGCTTAATCCGCCAGAGGATCAGTTCCCTGCTGTTGCTTTCCTTTTTTAACCCCCCACCTCTCCCCCCATACTCACTTCAAAACACAATCAGGACTCGGTATCCTATTAGTGCACTTTTGGCAGACCGCGGCTTTAGCATTGTTTTTCTGACCAGTTTACTGATTAGTGTTCATTACTAATCATCTGTGGCTGGAAACATGACCCACAGAGGAGAAAGACCAGGGCAGCAGCATGCAGTGACGTTGTTAAAATTATTCACAGTGTTTTCAGCAGGAATCACTCAACCCATATCCACAACCACAACAGATGCCTTAGCATGCCAAATCCCAGGCATTGGCAGCCAGGCAAAGCAGGCTTCTCTTAGCACTTGGCAAGATTCTGCTTCCCTTTGCCTGGTATCTGGGGCCCAGTGCTTGGCCAGGAGTAAAGGTGAGACAGGCTGAGGGAATGAGTTTCCTGCATCTGACAGCGACGCTCTGATGTCATACATCTACCCAATACACCCAAGAAAATCAAGAGTTTCCATGAGTAAAGACATAGGCACACTTGGGCACAAAGGCAGGGGGCCAGGGGCATGTCTGACAGTGTGCTTTGAGTTGTGATGTCTCTGAGTAATTTAGCCTCTCAGAACTCAGGCTTTCTGATGAAGAAATTTACTCACTCAAATAGTAGTTCAACAAGTGTTTATTGAGTGTCTACCACGTGCCAGGTCCTTAGTATTAGAAAGAAAGCAGGAGATGAACAAAAATATTAAAATTCACTATTCAAAAAAATGGTAGAATTTATCTACATATAAATCAATGACTTTGTAACTGCCATTGTTGCTATGAGCACTTAGGAGAAACTCAGGATTACCTTACTGAATAAATATGATTATATCCTTTTTTACCATAGCCTAAAAATTGCTGACTTTGCTAATATTGTAGTTCATCTGTCTGGAAATATGTCTTTAAATAGTTAATTCTTTTTTTTACTTCCAAAAGTAAGAAATTCTTATTCTTACATTCATCTGGAAAATACGGGAAAAAATTTTATTAATCACCCATCATCTTATCACCCCAAAACAACCACTATTAGCATTTGGGTGTAGAAGGAGGGATTTTAGACCATGAAAATATGTCTTTTTTTATCTTAGGCTAGTAGATCTGCTTAGTATATTGCAAATTCAGCTGCCTGAAACAAGACAGAGGCACAGTATTCTAATGGGAAAGATTCTTTAGGAAATGGTTTCTTCCCTGGGTGAAATCTTCTAAGTTAATTTGGTATTTTTGCCAAACCAGTAGGATATAAGAAGATTAGAAAATGACACAGGATGAGATGATGGTATTTTATTTGATGTTTTACAAGCCTATTTGTGTGCCAGTAATTAGGTGAGGAGACTGGAAAGTAGAGGTACAGAGGTGTCTAATTCAGGGGGCAAATGACCTTAAGCCAGTAATAATACTCAATTAAGAATCATGGGTGCATTCTATAAAGAGAAATACAGATGCTATAAGATCATATAGCAAGAGTCCTAACTTATTCCAGGTAATGAGAAAAGTCTTCTATAATCAAGTACCATTTAAACGCACACAATGTATTTGCAAGAAGGCAAGGGGTTCAGTATTGTCCATGGTGGAGACCATTCCAGCAACTATGGTCAGATCCAATATAAGTTGGGCTTACATTCCAGCTCTTCAAAATAACTACCCTGCATCAGGGCCATTTTGTACTTTGCTGAGATTTGGTGCTACAAGTATGATTACGTAGTGAATCTGGAAAATTGCATACTTGTGTGGTCACTCAGCTTTCTAACTGACCTTCCTCAGAAGAGAATGTCACTTCCTGGAGACCACTTGCTGGAGCCCCATTCAGCATTTGATGTATGGTATCACTTTGGACCCAGTTAAGGGAATACCAGGAATTCCAGGCTGTATGTATAAATGGATACAAAAAGCATCAGATAGGTTCTTTGAGTGGTTGTAGCAAAAAGATTCATCATGATTTATTCACTGTATGTTGGGAGATGTCTGATGTGAAGTCAACAACTGAAATCAAATGAATAATTCAGCACGTGGATCAATCGCATCATCTCACTTGCCACGTTATTGCTATTTTTACCTAATTGCAGAATGAAAAATAAATTCATGTCATAAATAAACAACTGTCCTTTGACATAAAATAGACCCTAGCATCTTCGAGATATTCTACTTTTAGGTACTACTCTGATGCTTTTTATACAATTAAAAATGTAACCTTATTAAAATATGGGGAGAAAAACCTCTACATGTTATTTCAATGCCAATGTTGAAAGAAACATAATGTAGAGGGATGAAGCATCAGATCTCTTCTTCAAAGACCAGTTCTTTGCTGGCTTTGTTCTGGAAGGCACTGCTCAAGAGAAAGCTCTTAATGCCCATTAGATGGTGTGATAGTACAATTGACTATGCAACCAGAACAAAATACTAACTTTAATTCCTTTCATGTTAGTTTTTAAAGTAAATGGATATGAATGGACACAATCTAAAAGCCTACTTTCCCTCTCTATGAATCTTTCTTTGATTAAGTGAAAAGTAATTAACAGCTACCTCATCATATTCATTTTATACCTCTTTAAAGGAAAACACAAAACATGATCTAGGTAATCTCACATCTTAGGCAGTAACTGTCATACCCTTGTCACATACCATGTTACAACTAGGCTTTGTTCATAATGGCACAAAAAATTATCAACTTAATTAATTGTGCAGTTATTGGCCTTTCCCTTTTTAAAGGTTTTATCAAAGTCTTGCATCCCTCAATTGGAAATATTGCTTATTGAATAAGGGAACAGAACTGATTTCTTGGGTGGGAAATATAAAATTTCTGAAGTTTAAGCTTACTATAAAAACTTGAGAGCCAGCCCTGATGGCCTAGTGGTCAAAGTTCGGCACTCTCACTACTTCAGCTGCCCAGGTTGGTTTCCTGGTCACAGAACCACACCACTCGTCTGCCAATTGCCATGCTGTGGTGGCAGCTCATATAAGAACTAGAAGGGGGCCAGCCCGGTGGTGTAGTGGTTAAGTTTGCCTGCTCCACTGCGGGCAGCCTGGTGTTCTTGGATTTCAATCCCAGGTGCTGACCTACGCACTGCTCATCAAGCCATTCTGTGTCAGGCATCTCACATAAAGCAGAGGAAGATGGGCACAGATGTTAGCGCAGGGCCAGTCTTTCTCAGCAAAAAGAGGGGGATTGGCAGAGGATGTTAGCTAAGGGCTAATTTTCCTCACAAAAACACACACAAAAAAGAACTAGAAGGACTTACAACTAGGATATACAACCATGCATTGGGGCTTTGGGGAGGAAAAAAAGACGAAGATTGGCAACAGCTGTTAGCTCAGAGTGACCCTTTCCCTTCAAAAAAAAAGAAAAGAAATACAGGACCTTATCTATGTACCAAAATGGAAAGATCTCCAGGATGAGCTGTTAGGTTAAAAAAAAAAAAGATATCTTAAAAAAGAAAAAAACCATATTATTACTAGAAACACATTATTACTTATTAACTTTTGATCAAAGGACAAGCTCTAACTTTATGTTTAGTCTTGAAAATATGTGTTATCAGTAAAATTCATGAATCTTCTAGCATATTATCAACTATATCTATCCTTAACAGGATAGTTTTATATCTTTAAACATCTGTGAAACTCTTTCAACTTCATTTGAACATCTATTAGATCTACATCAATATTTACTGCTTTAGGATAGAAATTCCCTTGGGGTCAAGTAGGCTATCTGGATAAAATATCTTGCCTGACAGTACTGCTAATACTAAGTAGAATTAGCAGTAATAATACTACTTCTTATTATTAATAAGTAATAGCAATAATAATACTAGTAATAATAATACTAGCAGTAATAATAATACTTCAGCAATAATATATCTTGCCTGACAGTACTGCTACTACTCGGTAGTATTAGCAGTAATAATAATAAAACCACTACAGAATACACATGATTTCAAGAGCACAGCCTTTTCTCTGTCTTTCCAGATAACTGTACTTCTCTTTTGTTCATTCTCAGACTTGAAAACACAGTGGATTTTTAAAGCCAAATATAATTTAAAATAAACTCTTGCATTCTCCTTTCCCAGCTCGGATCTGGGAATGGACAAGACCTAAGTGGGAAAGAATTAGACCTTTTGAACTCTCTGGGGGAAAAGCGTAGGGAGTTTGAAGGCTCCTGATGTTTCTCATCCGGGCTGGATTTGTACCACTGAGATGCTCATCTTCTCGACTGTCTCCTCCAGTGCAGCCAGGCACACTCGTGCCGCCAAATGTCATTCCATAGGAAAAATCAAACTCCATTTGGTGAGATTTCTGGAGAATAATGAATCCAATCTGGGGTGGAATGGACAAAGCACATCGATTTAAAAAAACGCTATGTGGTGCCCTGCACATGCCATTGTAATGCCTAAAGATGATTGCTTTTAGAGAAATACAATGGTTTTCGCTCAGAGGTGACAGAACATATTCTCTTTGCCTTTTCTCTTGGTAGAGTTTCCTTTCAGAAGGGAAATGAATCTCTATTATGCCCCAGTGATCCGGGAGGAAAGACAACCTTCTGCCAGAGCTGAACAGTGAAGGGCGTTAGTAATATTGACTGGGCAAATTGGATTCAGGGGACAGATAGATTCAACACTGCACACTCGAGGAATACCACACTTTGGAAAGTGCGTGTTTATCTGATCCTATATTGTGGAAGCTTGACATTGGCTTTCTCAGGACCAATCTGAATGAGTTTTGTAGCCTAGAGTTAGATGGGTGGGTAGATGGACCCAAGTGCCAGGGAAGTCCAGCACTGCAGGTTGGGCACTGCACACCTTCAGGACAATGTCACTCACTTAGACTTTAATATGAATGTCACCTCCTCAAGTAAAGTTGCAAGACCTTTACAAGAATAGGAGCAGCCCTAGAAGTTCTCATTCAGCTCCGCTCCACTTAGTCACTTAGCCGTTTCACTCAGTCTCCCTCAGTGCAAGAATCCAATATGAGAAAATTGTTTAAAGTGATCAATTTGAACGGCAACAACAAAATGATAGATATAGCCATGGCATAATCGTGTCGAACCCGTTGTCGGTGCTCTGTAAATATCTGTTGGATGTATATTTTATGTTGTGTGTGTCAGTGAATCTCTTTCTCCACCATTAAGCTGTAACTCAGTGACAGCAGGGATCGTATCTGTCAAGTTCATCTCTGTAATCTAGCTGCGGGCCCCAGACACTGGCTAACACTGAGTAAGCATCCAATTAATATTGTTGAAAGAATTAATAAGTTATAAACCATTGCCCTACAAGGTACACACTGTTCTTGTTCCCATTTTACATATGTGGAAACTGAGTTCTAAAGAGGTAAAGTGAGGCTCTCCCTAGAGGACTGATGTGTAGTGCTACAGCCCACCCGTCCTTGTGGTCTGGCACCTAAATGCAGCCAGACCCTGAGAGGTTCGCCCCTGCGGACCACTGTCCTTTGGTCCAGGTATAACCCATCGCTTTTAACAAATTGTTTTGGATTCTTGCACTGAGGGCTGCTGAGAGGAATAACCAAACAAAATTCACCATTTTATTTATTATAGAGATATTTTGGAGTCTACAAGTAATGGTCAACTTATGAAGACTGAGAGAAATTTCTCTCAGTCCTCAGCTTGGAAACATTGACTCTTCCAAAGTAACTACTGGGATTTTATTTTGTGTGTGTGTATGTTTTTTAGGGGGTGGGGTTGTTTTGTTTTGTTTTTATTTTTAAATAGACATTTTTTAGAGAAGTTTTAGGTTCACAGTGAAATTGAAAGGAAGGTACAGAGGTTTCCCATATAGCCCCTGCCCCCACAAACACATAGTCTCCCTCATTATCGACATCCTCCACTAGAGTGGTACATGTTCTACACTTGATGATACATTAACACATCATTTTCATCTAGAGTCCATAGTTGACATTAGTGTTCACTCCTGGCGTTGTACATTCTATGAGTTTGGACAAATATATAATGACATGTACCCACCATTATACTATCATATAGTGTAGTTTCATTGCACTAAAAATCCTCTGTGCTGGGCCTATTCATCTCTCCTTCCCCAGGTTCCTCTGGCTACCGCTGATCTTTTTACTGTCTCCAAAGTTTTGTTTTTTCCAGAATGTCATACGGCTGGAATCATACAGTATATAGCCTCTTCAGATTGCCTGCTTCTACTTAGCAATATGCATTTAAATTTCCTCCATGTCTTTTCATGGCTTAATCACTCATTTCTTTTTAGTGTAAAATAATATTCCATTGTCTGAATGTACCACAGCTTATTTACACATGCACCTACTGAGGGACATCTTGGTTACTTCCAAGTTTGGGCAATTATGAATAAAGCTGCTGTAAACATCTGTGTGCAGGTGTTTGAGTGAGCAAAAGTTTTCAGCTCCCTTGGGTAAACACCAAGGAGTACGATAGCTGGATCCTGTGGTAAGAGTATGTTTAGTTTTGTAAGTTTCGTAGAATGTATACAAATAAAGCGGCAAGTAGGTAAAAGTTTAATGAGTCATCCTTTTGCAAAGAGTAACTTACATAAAATTAGAAAGTGCTTAGAAAAACTGGAATCTATGACAACTGTCAGAGGAGGGAGCAATTAATTTTTCTAGAAATAGGCAGATAACCTGATTCATACTGAGGCAGTGGTAATAGATAAGAGGTTAAGGTGACGTCCCTTCTTGACGCCATCTGCCTTTTAATGTGGGGCTATAATGTGTTAAGTGAAAGTGTGAGTAATATGGGGATGGTACTTGCAGAAATGGAACCTAGACATTTTCTGTAAATGAACAGAAAGTTATTGGGGGGACGGACAGGGCAGGGAATGTTCCCTTTAATAAACAAAAACAAAGCGAAATACACATTAAAAACAAACAAAAGTTCTGGTTCGCTGATGATCTTCGGGATTTTTGCCACGACCAGCACTAGAACAAAAGGAGTTTGGACAGAGTCAAATAAGATTTGGAAGGAGATTCCTAAGACTAATGACGCCGATAGGAAATGTATGAGAAATGATGGATGGAAAAAAATCTTGGCAGTATTCCTCTTAATTTTTATTAAAAAATAAATCAAGGAAACGTGACTTCGACAAAGTTTTCCTCCCTGCACTTTCCTCTTTGCATTCCCTGCTACTTGACCTCACACAGAGGAAACCACCCCTTCAGCGTACAGTGATTCAGAGGAGTACTGAAACGTGGTGGAATTCATCGTTTTTATCAAACTTGGTGTTGCTAATCGCTAAAAGTGTTTAATTGTAAAAGTTTTCTCCTGACTACTACTATGCTTTATAAATGCCACATTTCCAGATCCAAGTATCTCCAAGTACAGTGTGCATTAGCACGGACGTGTCATTTCTTTCCTTTTATCTGTGAGATTGTGGTGGGCTTTGAAGTGGAGGGAAAATGAGAAAGAAGACAAATCCTTTTTAAGAAAGGGTGGGCATTGATGTTCTCGTGTCCAGTTGTACCATTGAAGTTACAAAAGACGCACCATGCCAGTATACAAACCTATTTGCCTTCCAGCCCAAAGAGCTGTATAATCTAATATAGGGGCTAGGTGAGAAGGCACTAACACAAACCAGAAATTCATTCTTGATGCATTTTCTGAAGCTCAACTTTGTACAGTCCCATGAAAAACACAAACATACTTCCCTAGTGTGTATAATAGGGTCATTTTAAGGTCACATTTGTTGGACTTCACTCTCTTGGCATCTGTTCAGGACAGCTAACAAAAGTCAGTTGTCTCTTACCTTCTGATCGCCCCCTCCCTGCAACAAATCCCTAGCAAATTCCACTTGCTGAGTGTCCTCCTATTAGCATAATGGTGTGTTTTAATTTGGAGAAGAAGCATGTGTTTCCTATAAGAAAGTTGTTTTAGGTCTTTAAATGTCTCTGTCAAACACTTTCTTTTGTTTGGAGAAATAATTACAGATCAGTACTGTTGAAACCAAAACATCAGAGAAATTGCCTGTCCCAATGTTTCTAATTTGGTGGATGTCTGCTCAGTGAATGACAAACGTTTAGCTTGGCCATGCCAAGAAAAACACATCCAGTTTGACCATTGCAAATGCTAACTTGGCTATAAGGAATGACAGTCGCTGCATGTTGGTTGTTTTTCTCACATCCCAGCGAAAGGGCTCTCCTTCTACAAGACCAATCTCCTTCTGACTGGACTCCAATAATGGCAGACACCAGGTGAAACTGTAATGGTGACCATGGTTGTCTTTGGATGCCATGTTTTCCCCTTTTTAAGGAGGCATCTTATATTGTTCCTAAATACTCAGGACCATCACATTAACATCTTAACTGATGTCTCCTCTCTGTAAACACTTCACCCTAGACTTTTTCCAGTCCCAGACCTGGATGTGTTCTTGTGATAACTATCATGGTTCAAGTGGCTAAAGTGAGAAATATATAATTTTGAGAGACTTGCACATAGTAGCATTTAAATGGAGGGTATGTTTGTGGGATATAGATTGACATAGATATACACATGCACACACATACATATGTATATATATAAAATTTCCTTTAGAAAATAAGAAAATTATAGAGTAGAAATAAAAATCAGTCATAATCATAGCACTGAGTGTGTATTAGAGACGGTGGGGAGGGGGTCAAAGGGAGGGACTAGATGGTGGTCTAGGCCTTTTACCCCTGCTTCTACCAAGAGAGTTTCTCCCCATCTGGTGTTTCATATGATGAAAGCATACATGATGTTTCATGTCCAGTAGAGTTTCTACAGCTGAAAAAAAAAAAAGTTAAAAACCACTGTCAAGTTGCACAATGGAACAGTATATTGATCATGAGAATGAGCAATCCACAACCATACACAACAACAAGGATGAATCTCACAAGTATAATGTTGAGCAAAGAAGTCAGACAAAATAGAGTATGTACTGTATGATTCCACTTACAAAAAGTACAAAATCAGGCAAAACAAGTCTATGGTGTTGGAAGTTAGGATAGTGGTTATTTACCCTTGGGGGTAGTGATTAAGGGAGCATAAGGAGGAGTTCTTCTGGGGTTCTGTTTCTTGATCTGAGTGCTGGTTATATGGGTATGGCCAGTTTATGAAAATTCACTGAACTGCACTTATATATGCATTTTTCATATGTATGTTTTACTTCAATAAAAAGATAAACACACACATACACATAGCCAAAGGTTGGCTACGAAGGTAAGGTAGTCATGTATTTTGGAAGTCTACTGAGACAAGGAAGGTTTAAAGATCTACTGGGAAGAGGTGGGTGGAAAGAGAAATGTGGAGACTTGGTGGTCTTCAAAATAAATATGTGGCTGTCTAGTATAGATACACATATGGCCGCCATGTCTGCCCTCCTGATACATCCCAATCTCTGAGGTGCATTCTCATCCATACTTTTGAATCTCAAACACACCTGTCTTTAAGATCCACAGAAGATGTTCACCCAATCTGTGTTGATCCATGGCAATATGTTAGACAAACTGGCACTTCAAGTAGATAAAAGACGTAATCCTCATCTTAAAAATCTTGCATTAAAATTTTTAATTTATTAAAGCAAGAGTTTGCAAACAGCCTAAATGAGCAACAATATGGGATTTCTAAATTAAATTATTGTACATGCATACAACAATATGCTAGCAGTCATTAGAAACAATGTCTTATAAGGATATTCTAATAACATGTAAAATGTTCCCAATGAGAATATTTTACCTGAGAAAGCAGATAAAAAACGTATTTTGCAGTGTGATAGCCAGATATGTATATGTATCCAAACAAACAAACAAACAAAACACCCTGGAAAGATATGCACCAAAATGTTATCATCTAAGCGTGAGATGGTGGGTAATTTTTACTTACTTTTCTTATCTGAATTTGCTAAATTTATTACCTGGACCATGTCTTGTTTTTGTAGTAGAGAAAAAATTATGTTTTTTAAAAATAAAGGTCATTCAGTCTAGGAATGGAAAATAAAATATAAATACAAAAAGTAACTCAAATTCCAGGGAATATGTAAGTCCGAGCACAAGTATTGTCATTAAATCTTGTGGCACAAAAAGGGAGCAAATACTAAGTCATCGGAGGTGGTGGGACTTCAGCTGAGCACGAATCCTAATATCAATGATGATAGATGACATTCAGGCAATGCTTGCCCTCTACTGAGAACGGCTTCATTAGAATTTTCCATACATTACCTCACGATAACCTCATGATGTAAGTCCTAGTATTTCTCTCTCTCTTTTTTTTTAGATGAGAACCTTCCAGTACAGAGAAAATAACTTGTCAGAGATGCCATGGCTAGTAAGTTTCACAGCCAGTATTAGTAGAACCCACCTTTGTCTGATTCCAGAGACTGTGCTTTCTCTACCTTTCCTTCTTCCTTAGGAGAAGCAAAATTCCGAAAGGTTACTTTTCTTTGTTCTCGGTCAGTGTGTGCGCCTGGGGGTGGGGGAAGGTGGTGGTGACAGAAATGCAACCACTCAAGCAAATAGCGTTTCCTCCACCAAATAGCCTTTTTGCCTGATATTAAGTTACGGGTCAGGAAAAATGGAAAAGTTCTTTCTGTGTTTAATTCAGCATAGGAAATCATTATGCAGAGGCTCTGTTGCTTCTTTCAGAATAAAATGTAACGTGACTCTTTGGGTTTAACTTTTAGAAGTGTACAGCCAAATGTTCTGGGTTTGTTGATATACATTGTCTTCCAAATTGTCTGCACTCCATTACCTAATTGGAGATGCTCTGCTCCCAAATGGCATGGTGTTCATCCTCCAACTTTCTATAGGAGCTGTCTGGGCCTCTTTGTCAGATACTTTGCTGGTGCTACAAACTGAAGGATCTTTAAGAGGTGCAATGAGCTTATGCAGGTGGTAAATCTAAATCCATCAAAAATAAGATCTCTACCTCTCTGATGAAATGGATATAGAGAATGTGAGAGAGATATGAAATGCATTCTCTCTTATGCATCATGCAGCCAGAGAAAAGAATTAAATTCTGAGTATTTATCTAAATGGATGTAACAATATCATTTGGCATATGTTAGACCAGTTCAGATATTAGATCTTAATTTGTGTTTAAGAATAAGCTTTCAGCTCTATTATGCTTTTAGGGAACCCTTCCTATATATTCTCTACCAAAAGGTGGACCAGAATAACACTTTTCATGTCTTTTGTTTACTAAATTGCAGTGTCAGGATAATAAATGCTGCGGTTGGAGTATGTGTGTGTTTCATTTCTCTTAGGGAATTCTGTACTTCACGGGCTTCCCTCTTCAACATTGCAGATAAAACACTACATCACACTCTTTAGTGAAAGAGACACTTTCTCCTTCAAGATGCCTGTTCAGCTGTTCCACAGCTGAAGAGCTGGGAAGACTTAAATTACATTCTTTTTCCTGCCATTAAAAGGGAATGGGGGGAGGAGGGGGACGAGAAACTTGCATCTGGTTCAATTTCTTTGCCAAATTCTTCATTTAATTGTTTTGTAATTTGAAGAAAACCACAAATGACAAGATGAAATTGCGAGGAATATAAATACAGAATTTAATTGTTCATGTCAGAATTTCAATTCCCAAACCATGGTAATCTGAGTTGCAGTTTTCGGACCAACAAACAAGACAGGCATTGGAGGCTGCTGCTGAGCTTGCTGAGCCCCTGTGATCCCACCTCCTCCACCCCCGCCAAGTTCACATAATGTCCTTCAATCAGGAAGAGAGAGAGGAAGAGGGAAGTTGACTCCTCTTACTTCTGAGGATTTGATCCCAACAGCTGGGATCCAAGACAAGATTCCTCAAGAAAAACTGTTACATTAAGCCCACAATTCAAAATAAACCAGCACTTAAGTGCTACACATTTCACTGATGGGCTCCTACAAGTTCAGAGCATCCTTAATGGCAATGAGGTTCTCCTGGAGAGGGGCCTTTATTTTGGTTTACAACAAAAACTTTCCTGGACCAAGAAGCAATTTAGCCTAGTTGGGGTTATTCTGGATTTTAAGTTGGGAAACTTAACAAGTTAAGTAACATATTGTTACTCTCAGTCACCAAGCTGAGTTTATTTCTCTTGTTCCACTGCCTGGAATAGTGTTACATCTAAACTACGTGCTCAATTACTATTTGTTGAATAAATTTGTTTGATGAGCAAATGCACAAAAGAATGAACCCTAGAATTTGATTAAGTAGTTGAGTAGACAAGCTCCTCAATTCTCCATTCTGTGTTCTTTTCAAGTCTTAGGAAGTCTCCCAATTCTAGCTTACCAAATCTGTATCTCATTCCCTTAGAGCTCTGGTTTTGGCTACATTAAAATCTAACAAAGTAATTGAGATGAAGATGCTACTGACTTACAATGATTTAATTTGCCATCCAGACCAGATAATTTTCTTTTCATCAGCCTGATTTGTAGTCAGAAACCTCAGGATCTATTATAGAGTTAAAGGGAGACTATATTGGGGTGGGGAAGAACCTCTATGTGTCTACAGCCAATTGATTGCTTTCTTTGAATCTGAATCTTGAAAGGGGAGACTAGTTCCTAATCTTATTTCAAGGTACTATTTTATAAGATAGTTTGTAGAGTGATTGGTTACACTATAGAGTGAAGCAATTTAAATCTCTTTTATGTAGACATATTCATAAATCATAGAACAAAAAAAACGAAAGAGTCATAAGGGAGAAAATTCTAGAATTACTCAAGTCATGTGCATAATTAGGAAAATATATTATGAAAGGGACTTATTTATCCAAAAGATCTTTGTGGGATTTTAAAGGAAAGTGAATTCTATAAACATACTTAAAAGTAGTTTTTTTCAACATCAGATTACAGACATGACTCATTACTTAATAAGATATAGAAAAGTCTTAAAATTTACATAAACACTTTTTGCTCCAAGAAAACTGCATTCACAATTTTTCTTCTTTCTGATGAGAGTGGAAAAATCCAGGCAAATCTTAGTTATCCATTCAATGTAGTCCATGTTAGTGGCTTTCAATCTTCTTTACATTGAATCTCACCAATCTATCAAAAATCTTTGTTTCATCATGATAGGGAGGAAAAAAAGATAGAAAGTCTTTTTGTTTCCTCAGTAAGAAAGTCTCTATTTTGACAGCTACCCTGTTATATTTTTTTCACGAACTTGAACTTTTAAGGATATCAAATACTGTAGTAAATACTGTAGTAGATACTGTTAGAAATTAATTGTGTAGTTCTGGCTTTAATACTCAAATAAATGAAAACAATGGTGTCGTATGTTCTTGAGCTGCATAGTTATACTTTCCAAAGACTTTCTGTAATATTTCACCATGTGGACTGTGTATGATGATACTAGTTTAGTAGTTGAGGTGTGACAAAGATTTAAACTTTGGTGAGTGACCACTTATTTGTTTCTCAATTCATCACGATACACCACTGTATTGAGAACCATTACTATAAGAGATGTTACAAATGCCTCCTGCCTGCAGCCTATCCAGATTAGCCCCATTAATCACCCCTGCCCTCAGAGGTCTTCAGAGGGGAGAGCTAATTGGTTTATCTTTGGTGATACACTTCTCTGGTAGAGCAGTAGTCATCCTGAGGTATCTTTTTAACCACAGAGCCATCTACTCCCATATAATTCCAGAAACTGCCTGCTCCCTTCCCCCTCCATAGGCATGGACCCCAGCAGTCATTTCTGTAATGAATGACTATATCCTTACTAGCAAATTCGGCCAAAGCTGGACATGACACGAGCAGGGTCAAGCAATTTTCTTTCCTGGAAATCTGTAACTAGGACCAAGAGAAAAGAGAATCAGGCTGTCTATGTGGCTACAAGTCAACAAGTAGACTCAAAATGAGAGTGGCCCAATTCAGCCATGTATATCACAGATGCAGAGAAAGTGAAGAATGAAACAGGCACATAGAGACAGAGTTGAGAGAAAGGAAGAGATGGAGAGAGTTCCTTTCAACTTCCTAGTTCTAACTGCAGCTTAAGGTTCAATCAATTCCTGCTCTTGATTTCTATGAGACACTCCTATATCCCATAATAAATTCTCTTTTTCGGTTTAAACTAGCCAGGAATTAGTTTATGTTACTTGGTACCCTAGTGTCCCAATGAATTCAGGTGATTTGCCCCTGGGAGGTTTTGAAAATATTGGCGTGATCTCCCTCATTTGACTGCATGTTCTTCTAGGACCAGGAGTCAAGCCTCCTGCTTCCTTTGGATGCTCCCCCAGCCTGGTTCAGGGATCTGTCTTCAGCCTGTGCTCCAACTGTCACGTGGGGAGGGATGGAGTGGGGGTCAAGACTAAGGGATTTCTCCCTACGTCTTAATCTCTCTGGGAACCATCTTAGCTCTTCTGAGCTACCCCAGCTTTCTTGGGGGAGGATTCAAAAACTATGCTGTACTTGATGTTCTCACGCTTCTCAATAACAAGTTTATATATGAGCATATTATATATAATTTTTAACTAGTACGTTGGTGGGAATCTTCCGGCAAACGTCTTCTGATGAATTCAGTGCCAGCTGCCAATTATCAAAGCTTTGTTTTGAATGGATTTAGTTACACTATGTGTAGAAGCCAACTTTCCTTTATTATATTTCATATTTTATAGTTTGACTTTTGATTTACTTCAGTCTTGGTATTTGGAGAAATTGCACCCTTGGCTTTAGAAGGAAAGTGTTGAAACCTGCTTATTCCTGCCACTACCCATTGACTTTTGACCACTGTGTGCACTGTGATGGCTGCATTTTCTTCAGTATCTTGGTGGATTCAGAATCATGGATCCTGCTTTTTTTTTTTTTTAACTTGGTCCCATAATTTTAAATCTATTCATTCCCCGCTTAAAGAGGAATCATGTTGAGATTCTAGATTAGTGGTTCTCAAAGTGTAGAACACATCAGAATCACCTGAAGGCCTTGTTAAAACACAAATTTCTGGACTCCACCCCAGAGTTTCTGATTCCGTATGTCTTGGTGGGTTCTAATAACTTGTGTTTCTAGTATGTTCCAAAGTGTTGCTATTGCTGCTAATCGGGATCACACTTTGAGAACCACTGTTTAGAGCATGAAAGGAAGAGCTGCTCTTGGCTTTCCCCAAATGTTACTCAAATCACCAACTTTTGACTTTCCTCAACCACTAAACTAGTATCATCATGCAAAACCCATCTGGCTAAACGTTATTGCAAATCCTTGGAATCACCATGGTGCAACTTAAGGACGTAAGGAGCTGTATTAGTGTTATCCAGAGAAAAAGAACCAATAGGAGATATATATGTAAAATATTATATTTATTAATAAAGATTTATTGTAAGGAATTGGCTCACACAATTATGGAGGCTGAGAAGTCCCAATATCTGCAGTTGGCGAGCTGGAGATCCAGGGAAGCCGATGGTATAGGATAGTATTTTTTGACTAGGAGAGAAAAGTGTGGAGTTGCTTCTAGTTTACCAGGAACTTCACTAACCCTCAATCTACTATATTTATGACCACTACTGATCCACTGTTGACCTGTGTCTATTTAAATACTTGTATTTCCTCATACTCTTTTATTTTTGTGGGGCAGAGAAGGCTTTGGGGGGTCAGGATATGGCTAGCCTCTGGGAATACGCTACAAGTGAACACCACGGTTGTAAGGGAAGAAACAGACTAAGATCTACTGCCTCATAAGACCAACTGCCACTTCGCCCTCCTTGGATTTCACTAGCTATTAGCAGGAATCATAATTTATTCTGGGTGATCAGCCTGTCTCCATCATGGACATGGCAGGGTTGCTGGGCAACATGAAAATACAAGTAATGGGTCTTAACATTATCACAGGTGACAAAAAGACATAGGAGTAGAAGGAGTCCCAAGTACTATTATCACCTTGCCAAGGAGGTGATAAACCTGGGGGCTGGAGGCAAAGAGTGAGAGCAGGGAGATGAAGGGTCAGGACCATAAGTCAGAAGTTGTCAATGTCCACATCAGTCTAACTGATGCTGAAGAGCATGTGAGGAAAGATTCTAGATCCAGCAATCCAGTTCTGAAGGGAGAAAGTAAGGCTTCATAAGGCCTCATCATTCATTCATTCATGCATGCATGCATTCATTCATTCAACAAAGAGGTGTTGAGAGTCTCCTGTGTGTCAGGCACTGTGCTGGGCACTGGGAGATCATGAGATGAACAACCCAGACATGATCCTGCCTACTCAGAACTTAGAGAGTAACAAGGGAGTCAGATCAGGAAGGATTAATCGTTCAGTAAATGATTTAATTCCATTTCTGATGTTATTGATGAGAAATACAGACATTTGGGCAGTCAGGAAAGGCTTCCAGGAGAAAGCAAACTATTTAAGCTGAGGCTTAAAAAATGAGAAGAAATTCATTAGCTTTAGAGGAGAGAGCTGGAGGGAAGAGGTAAACGAGGTGAGTGTGTTCCGGGCAGAGGAAACAGCAGGTATGAAGTGGAAAGGAACAACGAGGTGTTGGTGAATAGATGCATGGGCTGGACGTTAGTCCCCACTCACCCCCACAGCCAGAGATCCTTGTGCTGGATACAATCTACAAACATATGCAGTAACCAGTATGCTGTATTCGATGGCAAATTCTCCCTTCAAATTTTATTTTGCCTCTCAGTTGTATTTCATACCAATCAACTCCACCATCATCTTGAAACATTTTCATCTCCTGATTTCCGTGAGCCTACACTCCACTCATCTTCCTTTTACCTACACTAGTCCTCAGCCGGCCACCACGTGATAGTGTATCCCAAGGTTCAGGCTTCAGTCCTCCCCTCCTTCTTATTCACACACTCCCTTTGTGATTATTTCTGAACTCAAGGCTTTACATCTCAGTATGGTGATGATGTCTTCATTATTATCTCCAGCCCTGACTTCCCCTTGAGCCCCACATTCTTGAATCCTACTGCTTATGTGACGTCTCTATTTACGTGTCTAATACACATCACCTTACACATAGCATGAATTAAACAAAATCTTCATTTCCCCCAAACCCAACCTATGCCTCCTCTTTCCCTCCCATCTCAGTAAATGGCACTTCATTCAGGCATGTGCTTGGGTTAAAAACCTAGGAGTTATACTTGATTCCTTTCTTTATCTGACCCACAGTCACTCCCTCAGCAAGTCCCAGGAACTCTATATCTAAAATATATTCCAAAATTTTACCACTTCTCGTTATATCTGCTTCTCCCATCTTAGCCAATACCACCAACACCTTGTACCTAGACAGAGGCAACAGCTCTTTGCTGGTCTCCCTGCTTCTACCTTGCCCTCTAGAAACTGTATTCCATGAAGACATCAGAAGATTCCCTTCCTTGCATAATGGATTGCATAATGGATTTCCATGTCAACCAAAATAAAATTCTCTACATGACCCTGCTCTACAAGGTCACATTTGGTTTGTCCTCTGACTACCTGCCTCAGCTCTTAACTCTTCTCTTTTGACTCTTCTCATCCACTAGAATCAAGTCACATGGTGTCTTTCTGTTCATCAAACTCACTGTGGTTATTCCCATCTCAGGGTCTTTGTACCTGCTCTCCTCTCGAGGAATTTGATTCCCCAGATATGCCCCCTGATGGCTCATCTCACCACTCAGTCCAGGGCTGAGGGAAGAGGGTCTTACCTTTACTAGCTCCTTACTCCCAACAGTCAAGCACTGCCCTGGGACTTGCTCTCACTCTCTTATAGGCTCATCACTATCTGAAATTCTTACTTATTTTACTTGTTTATCTCTTTGCCCATTTTCCTCTGGAATATAAGATTCCTGAAGGCAGAGAATTGGTCTTACTAGTAACTCCAGCACCTAGAAAACTACCTGGCTCTTAATAGATGGTTAGTAAACTATTAGGAGTGAGTAAATGACTGGATTTTTGTTACTTGACATGTTATAAGCAAGCCTCAAAATATCAGATTCCCAGACAAATGGACAGATGAATGTCTATATCAAATCTAGATTGTAATGTATGAAAGAGTAGGTAGTTCCAAGGCCTGCAATCAGAACTATATTGTAAACATAGAAAAGGTTTGAGTGTACAGCACGTGGCTGATACTTACAATTAGTAGTTCATTGGAAGGGAGGATATTGAAAAGAACATGGGCTCTTGAGGTCAGGAGACTTGGATTTTAATCCTATCTCCAATTTTTGCTATGCCGAGTTACAAACCTTTCTTATGTGATTTCGTCAACCGTACAATGGAAATCATATTACCTGACATGCAAGTCTATACTAAGGATTAGCTATATATAAGAAAAGGCATAATACGAAACCTGGCACATTGTAGATGTTCAGTAAACCATGCTGGGCACGGCGGTGATACTGACACTATGGCTGTCATTGACTAAAGCTGCGAGAGTACTATGACCAACTTAGTCACTCTTTCCTCCTTGCCCTTGTATTTGCTCTTCTTGATTTCTATTTGCCTTTTCATGGTGCTCTTTTCTCTCAAAATTCTATTCCAGACTATCTCTTCCATGTCCTTCCTCCTCTACTCCAGTCTGTCTCTACATTCTCATGACCTATTCACGGAGGTATACACTCATTCATTTGTTCATTCCATTTACTCATCAAATATTTATTGAATGCTTACTGTATGCCAGATTTTACGCTTCAGCAACAGACAGTACTGCTTGCAGTTATTATATTGGGACAATCATGTAAGCTCTTATGTAAATAATTGTCAAGATTAGTACACTTAAGGGGTAGGAGCCAAGTCTAATGGCATCGTACCTACATATAGCAAACACTCAATAAATATTTAATAACTTGGAAGACTGCCTAGTATAGTGAAAAATATAGAGGGTTTGGAGCCAGATAGACCTGGGTCCAAATCCTAGCATTACCACTGGTTACCTGTGTGACCCGAAATACATCTTCTTCACTTTTTCATCCCTCCAACAAGCACCACTGACACCTTTCTTATGCCCTAAAGTTCAACTCTGGGAAGGCTTCCCTGACCCATCTCACTCCAAGTTAGTCCCTGTCCTCTGTACTTCTAGAACCCTGAGTTACCTCTGTCTTAGCACTTATCACATCTGGGATTACATGTCTGTCTCCACACCCAATTTTTAAGCTGCTTGAGTGACAGGAAAATCATATTTGTGTTTCTGTCTCCAGTCTCTAACATGGCACACACAGTGGCCAGTGAATGTCTAAACTGGTCCCAGTGAAATTTGTTCTTTTTGTTCTTTTTACATCACCCCATTCAGTTTGCACACTCTTCATTGCCCTGGTGAGTTAGTTGTTTTGGAAGCACTGCTGAGACATTATTTGAGTGTTTGACCTTCCTAACTAAAGTATCTGCTCTCCAAGGACAGGGCCCCCATCTTCTCCTTCATGTTTATCACTCCTGTTGACCCATGCTCTGCTGTGGTCTGTGTAAATGTCCCCTGTCCATATTGTTGACTAAGTGTTGAGCAAGTAACTCTCCAAATGTTAACTCCTTTTAGGAGGTCAGCGAAATCCCTATTTTGCCATTTTCCTTGTTCTTTGAGGAGGAAAGAATCCCCCTAGAATTTCTTTTATGCTGTTCACTTGCCATCAGCCCCAGATGACCTCCTCGAAAGCACAGCCTCTGTAGGTAAAAGGTATTTGTTCATCTTTATGAATGTCAGTCTCTTGACATTCATGGTAAATAGACAAGTTCTCAGTCTCTTGACATTCATAGCAAATAGACAAATCCTTCAGTAAATGACAATGGTCCCCAGCATCACATTAAAAACTCTTGGGGATAAACACTCAAGGATAGTCTTGGTTCAGGCTCGACTTTCAAAGGCTTTGTAATGTGCTTACCTACAAAAAAAATGTATAATGCCATCACCTGTTACAGCCTCAACAGCAGCATTTTTAGAGCCCTCATCTATATTTAAACTTGCTCTTGCTTAGTCAGGAGCGGAGATGTTGCCTGCCAGCATTTCCAAACAGCAAGAAAAAGGCGGCAGCTTCCAGTATAAGAAGCACAGTTCATGAGGCTTGCTTCTTTGGTATTCACCACTGCATTAGTTTGCCAGGTGATGCTGATATTATGCACCATTGGAGTTGCCATTTTGATGACTTTCTCCCCAATCCTCAACAAACTCAGGGGCCTTGGACCTCCCAGTGGGTCATTTAAGCAAAAATCTGTTCACTGGCCATTACTGAATAAACATATATTTGTTGGGTAGTTACTATGACTTGAGCACCTGCTATTACTTTAGAAGTAGATTGGGGTAATGGTTAAGAGCATGGACTCTGGAACCGAATTACCTGGGTTCAAGACTCAGATGTCCCACTTATTAGCTGTGGAACTCTGGAGCAACTTACTTAACCTCTCTGTACTTCAGTTTCTCTGTCAAAGGAGGATAATAATACCTTCTTCACGGGTCATTGTGAAAATTAAGAGTTAACATCTAAAGTACTTAGAACTGGTTAATAATGGCTGTTGTTAGCATTTCTACTATGTCCCTGGCCCTGAACAAGGTCCTGGAGATACAATGATGAACAACTTGTTAAAGTTCTGGCTTAGAGTCTAATGAGAGAAATTAATGAAATAATTATGCTAATGATTATATACAGTAATTACAAATTAAGATTAGAATATATAGGAAAGGAATGCAGGAAAGGAATGTGAGGGCATAATCACAAAAGAACCTGTCCGGAACCTGAGTATTACATTTGTGTTCTATATAATCTATTAGCATTAGTTAGGTAATAGAGAGGTGATCATCCCGGACTGACAGAAGGGTATATACCAAGGTTGCAGGAGTGGAGGTAGGGATTGGTAGACAAGGAAAGAATGGAGCAGAAGAGCTATAAGTGGTCCTTCAAGCCATATTAAAGATTTTAGTGTTTATCCATCTGGGACTAGGAATTCTCTGAGGGATTTTAAACAGGTGGGGACCTGTTTAATTAGTGTTTGAAATGGGTACTCTGGCGGCACCTTAGAAAATGGATTAGAGAGGTGCCAGAAAATAGATGTGATGAGATTGTTTAAGTGACCATTTTAATGATCAAAGCAAAAGAAGAAGGTAGCTTGGATTACAATGGCGTAGGTAGAGATGAAGATAAATACACTAGATCCTTCTCATGTCACCTGGTGTCTCCTACCCTTGGAATACCAGCTCTACCTTTGCTTAAGGTGATGGAGTGTTTTATTTTTGTAGACCTTCTACTAGACTCTAAATATTACCAGATCTCCTAATGGGAGGGACAGGCCATCAATTGATGTTAAAATGTTCAGAAATTATTTGCTAGATGCATGGGATCTTCTGGTGGTGACAAGAAGCCAAAAAATAGATAGATGCTCAGGGGGAAGAGAAGGAAGGGAATGATGAAAGAAATGACAAATTCTGTTTTCATTAAAGGAAAATAAAAGTGCTCCAATGAAGTGTGTTAGCCATGACTTTTCCAAGGATGGATGAGTTTTATGGGAGGTGTGCAGCCCTTTGGCACCTCCAGTGGAAAAGCTCATCTGCCTGGATATGGCGAGACTTAGCTCTTGCACGAAAGCAGATCTTGGCTAACATTTCACAAGCCTGTGTTGACAGTTTTCAGATAGGAAACTTTCAAAGACAGGGATTTGGAAAATGGGTCTTAGCCAAAGTGCCTGATGCAGGAAGAAAACATTTGGAATTAGATTGGAATCTTCCCATTTACTACCACGAAATGGAGACAGGATAACAACTCTTATAGTTCAAGACACTGACATGGCAAGAGGGAGAAAGGACAAATAGCCTAAATCTTGTTGAGCACTCCGTATAATAGGTTCTCTACCGACCTGGTGCTTAATTAATCTTCATGACATCATTAGGGTACTTGGTATATCTTTAGCTTTTAAATGAAGAAATTTAAGCTCAGGAAGTTTAAATGACTTGTTCAAGGTGACTCAGCCTGGAAATGCAAAAAAGATTTGAACCTAATGCCTGGTCCTCGAACTCATTCTCTTTTTACTATATGAGACCTCTATATTTGTAGCATTATTTGCCTAGTCTTACTGGCTAACCTGGGTTTCTCTATAAGGACTTTTCCCCTCATCCGTCTCTTGAAAGTATTAACATCTCCCTTCGAGAGTAATGAGAAAGCAAGGCAAGTAAGAAGGGGACATCAACAACACTACTACTTTTTTGTTCCTCCAGCACCAGAGCTTAGGGCGGCATGACAAAATACTGGAAGAAGGAGGAGAAAGATATTTTATAAGAAAGCAACAGTAAAATGGGTTGGAAACATCATCATTTATGGGTAATATTTCATAGCATTGAAATTGGTACCAGGTGCTACTTTACGGGGGTCTAGTGGATTTACTAAGGGGAACATTGTGATTAAAATGGGGTGCACCATTCCTTTTCTACCCTTATGGTCTCTATCTTGTGTCCCCCATATGCCCCCTTGGGCCCAGCCTCCTTTTGATAACCTTCTTGTCATCAGAATCATAAATGGTGGTTTCCTCACTGGGGTATTAGCTAGGCTATGTGGAGGGCCAACATTCTCTGGAAGGAACTAACTGCTTGAGTCACAGGCAAATGCCATAATCAGATCTCTAACAGCTGTAGCAAGGATGTGTTGGCAAGTTATATTGAAATTCTAGGACAAATTAAACATACACATATTTCAGTCCTTGGATCTGAATCTCAAACGTACCCTTTTTCATTTAATCTTTTTTCTGTTGGACATTAATGAGGAGGTAGTTCTCTTCTCCTCTGTTTATACAAATCACCTCCATAATTTTAGCCATTTCACTGTCTCATCTGTATCATTAGTGATTTAATATTGTTTTAAAATCAACTTAATTTTTTTATACTTGGTTTCATTTTAAACATGTGAGACATGAGGTTGGTAAAGGTTTTAGTTTTCTACGTGCATTAGTATAAATGCATAACTATTCTTTCCATTTACCATCCAAATTAACCTTCCATTAGATCAGTGATATCTGTACTATGTCAGAGAAATTTCTTGTCTGGTGAAGAGAGGCCATCCTTGCCACTCCTAGTCCATGTGTCTGCCATCCTGTTCTTTCCCCCTCCTAATATCAGTCTCCTCATCTGCAAAATGGGAAGGCTACTACCTACCACCTAGAGTTATTATGAGGATTCAGGGAGAGAATCAGTTACAGTTAAATTTATCCGGTTTCTACTGTGTACTAGAGACCATACCATGCCTTTGGTGTACATAATTTCCTATTTAATCTCGACAATGATCCTATGAGGAAAGTATTACAACCATGTTCATTTTGAGGACTGTAAGGCTTTGGGCTGTTATGTAACATGCCCCAGGTTCCCCTTTCATCAAGTGGTAGAGTGAGAATTTAACTCCTGTTCTGCCTGACTACAAAGCCCACACTCCTGCCCAATTACTCTATACCATCAGTGTGTCTGGTACCCTGCTTGGCACCAATTAGTGCTCAATAACCGTGTACTCCTTTCTCTTTGTTTGGAGATATCAATTCACGTTGCTCCATCAAGGGTGGTAGATTCTTGCTGACCAGAGCTGCTGTCTTCTTCCCTCATGACCACCAGTACCAAGTTACACAGAGTTGATGCTAAAGAGTTATTTGTGAAAGACTTAACTGAAGGCTCTAGGATCCCCATGGAATCACCTCCCACGTTTGCCTTTAGGAAGATGATTTTCACATCTCTCTAGTGACTCTGAGACAGTCTGGTTGTAAACAGAAACTACACAAGCCTGAAGCACTCACCAGTTGATGGAGTGTGAGAGTCTGGTTTCCTCCTTTTTCCCACTAACTGAAGACTTCAGTCTCCAGAAAGATACTTTCTGTTGTGTACATTTTCAGAGTGGATTAGGAATCGAGATTAAGTTTTCATAGGGAAGTGGGGCAAGATTGCATCTGGGTACTCAGTATCTGGGGAAGGATAAAGGACAATATTGAGGTGAGAAAAGGGCATGTCTAGAGGAGACAGACCTTGCTTCCTTCATAATTTCACACAGAACTCTTCCCTATTCTAGCTTGCTTCAGTCATTTGCTATAACTAGTTATTAATTTTTATGTTTTATGATCTGATCTGATGCACGTTATTGGCCCTCTTCCTAGAAAAATGCATGCCCGTACATACACATGAATTTGCACACAGTTGCAGGAACCAAATGGACCCTTCTAAGAATCTATGGACCTCCCCCCACCAAGGTGAATAACCGTGAGTTCTGGATAATCCCCCCAGAGAAAGATGACAATCCTTTTGCGATGTCTTATATGATATAGAAAGCTTGGTGTTTGTTTCTTAGGAACTGGAGTTGTTAGGAAGCACTCCAAATCAAGTCTTCAGTGTTAACATTGTCATTGAAAAAGAGTTACAATAACACTAGAATTTCTTGCTTTGGGCAATATATTAATATCCTATTATAGCATTTAAACAAGAAGAAAAGAAAAGATAAAAAGAGGGACATAGAGAGGTGGCATATCAATTATTATAATTAAATATCAAAAATCTGCCCATTTAAAAGTAATTTTTCTCTGTATATGCTGATGCACAATATGGAAATAAGACCAATGATGAAAGGAAAAACTTAAGAAGCTCTCATGAAGGGCCAGGCATTATTCCATGTGCTTTAGCTAATATGTATGATCTTGTTACCCCCTCCTCCATGAAAACTACAAAAGAGAGAAAAATTTTCTTGTTCCTGCGTGGACATAATCGAGGGTGGGAGGGGGATTGAAAGTACCCCATTAAAACGACTGAAGAGTTTGCATTACTACATTGTTATGATGCTTTATTGAGTAAGTTTTCATGTCTCCATGGACCTAAAGAGATCCACTTAACTGGCCCCTCAGTAGAGGCGCCAAGGATTCCTAACTCTCCAAAGTTCATCTTAGTGGCAGCAAGTGGGTTAACTATCCAAGGCCTGACCTCCTCCAGAGAAATCTCATGAAGCAAAATGCCTTGCTTACCCCCATTGTTCTCTAGGAAAACTCTTGTTTTCCACCTCGGTTGGTATGTTGCAAACACTTTATCCCAGAGACACTGGGGGCCATGGGGAATGGAATGCTGCCCATGAGCCAGATGTTTGTAAACCTTAGCTCTGAAATGTGGCACAATACCACAAACTGTCAAGTTGTGTAAAAACTAAAGTAAAGACAAAAACAGAATGTAATATTTACCAGATGAGATTTTTTGTGTGTGTAATCTTGCTGGAATTTTGGGAGTATCCAACTCTCATACATTTCAAAACAGGCCTTGCGTCCCACCCCATCCTACCCCCACCCACCACCCCCAATTTCTCCCTCCTGCACAGGGAAGGAGAAACTTATGGAAGTGAAAGGCTTTGTCCGAATAAACAACGAGCTTGATAGAGCCCTAGGCATTTAGCTATACATTGAAAGATGTATAGAACATTTTTGGCCCCATCTCAGAGGGAGAGTCCTGAAAATATTATTTCTGGAACAATTTTCAGAATTAATGCTTAACAATGGGATACTGTACATGTTGGCAATTTTTGTTCAGCATGAGCTGTTAAGCAGTTATATAAGCTGCATGCTCATTAGTTTGTCCAAAATTTTAGCATGTATAAAATAGAACTAGATTCAAACTCAAACAAGAATTTCCAGTCATGTGCAAGAAAATATTTTTCTCCATATGACTATTAATGTAATTTCACTATGGGTACACTCTGACACAAATGAGCAGCCTGAAGAAACTAATGGAAGACACCTTTTTAAAGGAATTTAATTTAGAAAGAATCAGAATGGAAAGAGATAGGAGAATTTTAAATGCATCTGGAACACAAGCCCTCTGAAGAAGGAACAGGTTGTTTTGGTTTTAATTTTGAAACGTCGTTTGAAGAGTTACATCACATGTTCTCACTGCCAATGGGTATTCTTTCTGTCGAGGGAGGAAGCAAGAAATTTGATTCAGTGGCTTCATTATGACATATTTGTGAGTGCTTAGTCTAGGTCACCAAGTTTGTACCATGTTACCTCTCCCCCATTACAGCTGGTTAGATTAGAGGTAGACTCATGACCCAGGGGAGCCAGTCCAAGGATTAGGTGATGACTAATCCAATTCTCCCTTTCTCTTAAAAATCTGAACTAAGAGGCCCCGTGCCTGAGATCAGACAATGGAAGGTCCCTAAATTGAAAGGTCACATTCAGATGGGAATGGGGTGTCCTTTTTCAGCCAGTTGTAAGCTGGAGGATTAGCAGAGAAAGCCAAGAGAAGTGGGAAGTTTGATCAATTGCACAGAGAAAAGGATATAAGATGACATGTTCCCACAAGGAGAAATATGGTACATGTGGATGCCTCACAAATGGAGGGTTTTCCATTTCCAATCCATGTGAGGCCCAGAAATAGGTCACCCTCCTTTGTTTGAGCTAGCTTAGATAGGTGCCTCTCTGCAACTAGAACTCGTTCGGGTCCTTCTTATATGGATACCAGTCTCCAAAAACACTTTGACTGTAATACAAAGTTCCAGCACCATAAAAAAGCTGCCAATTATTTCACTTATTGTGGTTAAGAAAATTTAAAGTTTAAATTTTTACTTACAGAGATGGTGATATTTTTCATCGTTGTTTATTTGGCTTATTTTTATAAAAGTCTTTTACACCCTTATGTGACACGGGGTACAGCAAGGCCAGTATAAGAAGTGGATTTGCTGGGGAAAGCATAGTGACTGTGCTTGGCATAAATATATGCTTAATAATTGTGTATTGAATGGAATTTGTGCCATGAAACAAGACAGGCGAGAGTAGGGTGGGTTTGCAAATAAAACTGCTAATAGCTACCATCCAATTCCACCATAGATGGTTGATTTCAATTCTTTTTATCCAGCTGTGTTGAAGTAAGTGAAACTGTAAGTGTTAATACCAAATTAAATGAAATAGATACTGTACATGTGCATTATGGGAACCATAAACTCCGTAACCTTAGCAGAAGATTCTAGAGAAGGAGAAAAAGATCCCCATGGTATGCTAGCGGATAATTTGAAAGAAACTACCTTACTCTCAAGTCCCACTTTTGACTAATGGAGGCTCTGGTAACAAAAGATCATGCTGCCACTTTGAGAGGTCAAGATTCTAGTCTCAAATTGCAATTGAAATGGATTTCTGCATCACCAACCCCTCCCACCTCTTACCCAGCACCTCCTTTCTCCAGTCCGGTCCCTGGGTTTCTCATTTATGATGTGGCCTTCCCAAACGCTGAGAAGTAAGTCTTCTTGCAACTTAGCGCACAAATTAACAATGAATACTGTTGGCTGACACTTATGCGTTGAGCACCTTGCTGAGCATTTCATGTATTTTATTGCTTTGAGTCACAGCAACCCCGGGGGATGGATATTTTCCTGATCACTCTTCTACAGGTGAGGAAAGTGATGCTCCCAGAGGTCAGGTTACAGGCCCAAAGTCACACAGCTGGGATTTCCCCCCAGATCTGACTACACAGCCCGTGTTGAAAACAACTAAGCTCTTCAAATTACCTAGTTGTGTGCTTGAATCCTGAAAGAGCCAATCTTGGGGTTACCTCTGATATCAGATATTTTCCCATAAACGACCAAGAACCTAGATCAGAGAGCTGTAGATTCTCTAATTGAGAAAACACTGGTGCTCAGTTTAGGCAGTATGATTTTTCATATGCCCACTAACATGAAATGATCTTGAAATTTTTTTCTATATAGGAACAAAATCACTCCTTCTAGTATTATCTATAGCAGCTTAGATTGAGTTAACATATAATAAATGATTGATAAGTTTTAACTACAAAGGTTGTTCAACTTCATATAAGTTAATATACATCCCTTTAGACTTCATGCTCGGGACTCTTACTGTAAACTGCCACTCAAGGGACCTAGGACAGACCTACCTCCTGCATAATTCTGTGTGGTAGTGAGGCTGACAATAACATAACAAGAGTCCCCCTAAACAAACACAGAATTCTTTGGATTCACTTGCTTTTTTCAGAAATTATTGAGAGACATCGTTAATCTCTCTTAGAGCAAATTGAGGCCATTTTTGGATACCCATTTTCCAGAAAAACAAAAAGTCCTCACATTCTGATTTCCAGTTCGTTTTTAACCTTACACCAAACTTTTACCTTAAATGTAATATCAGGATAAAATTTAATCTATAAGACATGTTAAAATTTTTCCCTGAAGGAATAAGGTGAGGGGCAGCGGTGTAGTAAGGAAAATTCCTTACTGGCAATTGGATGTTGGCCTTAGAAGGAAGGTTGACTGCTATTTACCTCCCCAGCTGATCCCCAGTGAGACATAAGGTCTTGTATACTATGTCCTTCTGAACTGAATGCTGTTGGCTTCGCTGCCGTGCTAATATAAAAACGAGAGTCACAATTATGCAAATAAATATTTGCTTAATATAACAAATTGTTCTGTTTTGGCTCCTTTACCTGTGTTGTATGATTTTTTTTTTTCTTTGAAAAGAGGCTGACATTGGAAATAAAGGAAATGTAATAATTACCATGGGAAATATAGTTTGAAGATGGCAAAGGAGCCAAAATAGCAGTTGTGGAAAAGGGAATCAAAATCATTTGATGTTACCAACTGTCCTATTAACAGGGCTCCAAGGAGAGGAAGGAGTGAGTGAGTTCCCAAAGCTATTAAGATTCCATCAGTCCTTCTTTTGCTTTCAGCAGTCCTGTTGTATACCTTTGATTGTTGACAGAGATTCAAAACTAGAAGCGTACTTCACTTGGAAATTCTCTCTCACACATGTAAAGGATGGGGATAAATGAATATGTTGCCTAGAAATGGAAGCCACAACACACCGCTAAGCAAGTATCCGTGGCTAATTCATTTATAACATTCCCCGTGCATACTTAACCCTATCGATCTCTTCTCTCCCCACCTCTTTTTTTCTATTTCTTTTTTTCTTCTTTAAAGAGAAAACTTCTTCTGATCTGGCAGAGAATGACAAACCTCCAAACTAGGTATTTTGTATTCTAATGACAAATGTTATCCTGGAGTAGCTAGCAGGGCCTGGATGTACACACAGAGAGTTATCTAGTTATAACTGTGACAATGCCTGGTAAGGGGAGAGCTTGGGAAAGGTCTTCCATCAATGGCTGGGTGCATTTTCTCTTCTGGGGAGAGTCCGAGTCAGCAGGTGGGATTCTCTCCTTGCCCACCACAAAAGCCTGGGGGGAAGAGTTAAGACTGCAGACCTCACCCTTATCGGAGTGGTCAGAATACAGTAACATTAGCCCTTTCTTTGTCTTACCAAACACGAAACCATGTCCCAAAGAAGGCAATAGGAAACCCTTTGCGATTTCTGGACTTAGATTGAGTCTAAGATGCTTCTCTGAATTCATAGTACATTCCAGCTTGGAGCTACCCTACACTCTTGGCTGTCTTGTGTTCAGGTGGCATTTGGGGCAAGAGGAGAGAGGAGATTTAAGGTTCCTGCTAAGACTGTTGGAAAGAAAACATTTTGCTTTTTATTTTGTTTTGTTTTATTTGGCCCATTGCTCCCTAAATGGCCTTTGAGATAGAGCACAAAGTGAAAGAACAGGGCCCACTTGTGTAACTTTAAGAACAGTGGGATAGAATGGGCCATGAAACATGGTTGTATATACAGCACCGTAAATGCTCACATGGGAATACATATGTAATATATTGTGGGGAAATAAAAATGGGCCATGAGATAATGTATGGTATCTCTTTTTTAAGAAAAATACAAAATGAACGTATTTTGGGGAAAAAAAAAGAGTCTGGAAGGAAATAGACCAACCTCTACGTTAGTAGAGGTTGTCTTGGAATGGGACATTTGGGTGGTTTTACACCTTTTTCTCTTTGCTTATTTATAGTTTCTCCTTTTTTCTCTAGGATATTCAAACTTTTACTTACATATATTTCCACTTGAAATTAAAAGATGAAAAAGTAAGATACCAAAGGCAAAAAGAAAAACAACAAAATTTCCAAAGCTCAGGTCCTTCCTCTGCCTTGTTCAGGCTGAAGACCTGGAATGAGCTACTCAACTGTCCTCGCACTCTCAGGTTCCCAGTGACAAAACAGCAATGCCAACAGTGCCCTCCTCACAGGGCAGTGGTGAGAACTTAATAACCATGGCAATGTTTCATAAAGTATATACTTTCTGTGACTATGGAGTTGTGTGTACTAATATTGGGTCTCCTTTTCTTCTGGGAGAGCCAACTCCTTCCTTAGGAATTTTCTGTGAGGCTTATGGGGTGGTGATCGAGTCCTCCCTCACAGGAAGGCCCACCATCTTCCAGAGCCCTACCAGGGCCCCCTGCTTCCGTCATCATGGTGGCAGTAGTGGAATGTGTGTGGAGTGAAGATAACTCCTGGATGTCTAGTCAGAGAAAGATGGGAACTGTGTAGAAACAGCTCCAAGGTGGAATTGTGGCTACAGAGGAGATCCGCACAGTGAGGCAGCATGGAGGATGACATGAAGGCCCCCTCCAAAGCCTGAGGATCTGTTTGGATCCTGGCTCCTCTGTCCCTTAGTGATATGTCCCTGTGCAACCTCTCTGCTGTCATAAGAATGAGAGATGATGATGATGATGATGATGATTTTTTTGCTGAGGAAGATTCACCCTGAACTAACATCTGCTGCAAATCTTCCTCTTTTTGCTTGAGGAAGATTCGCCCTGAGATAGCATCTGTGCCAGTCTCCCTCTATTTTGTATGTGGGTCACCACCACAACATAGCTGATGAGTGGTATAGGTCCACACCAGGGATCCAAACCCTCGAACCTGGGCCGCCAAAGCGGAGTGCGCGAACTTAACCACTAGGCCACTGGGCTGGCCCTGAGATGTTGTATTTATAGCTACATATAGTAGGCAGTTAATGTATTTTCTGTTATTATTAACATCACTCTTATCACAAAGCTGAATTAAGAACAGCAGGGATGATAGTCCTTCCCTATCTTATGCTGGACAGCCCCTAGTGTTGGGCTCTGGTCTGATCACTATAGCAAGAGGGGTCTAACACATGGGATCTATCACACTTGGTTCTGGAACAGATCGACGAGAGAAGAGCAGCCAATGCTGGGTCATGTCATGGTTGTCTGACATAAGGATGCTTAGTCTAAAATAGAGAGGACAAGAGATCTCTTTACAAAGAATGATAATGAGTAAAAGCAACACTTAATATTATTATTATTATTTTTTTTTTTTTGGTGAGGAAGACCAGACCTGAGCTAACATCCGTTGATAATCCTCCTCTTTTTGCTGAGGAAGACTGGCCCTGGGCTAACATCCGTGCCCATCTTTATATACTTTATATGGGACGCCACCACAGCATGGCTGACAAGCAGTGCGTCGGCAGGCACCCGGGATCCGAACCCGCGTACCCCGGGCTGCCACACGCGAACTAAAACACTGCGCCACCAGGTCGGCCCCAACACTTAATATTATTGATCATTAATTATATGCCAAACACTGTTCTAAATTCATTGCAAGTAGTAAATTTTTTAACCTTCAAAACGACCATTTGAGGCATGACATTATCCCCATTTTACAGACAAGAAAACTGGATTACAAGGTGGTTAAGTAACTTGCTCAAAGTCACACAGCTAGTAAATTTGGGAACTGAGATTCAAAGCTGGGCCATCCAGCTCCCGTATCCATGTTCTGCCCCACTGTGCCATACACATTTTCATTATCTAATGGGGTTGTCAGGGGGAAGAGAAGTTAAGCATCCTCTATTACTACAAGAGGTCAAAATAGGACCAGTAGTAGAAATTTCAGGGAGAGAGATTTCATCTCAATATAAGAGAGGTTAACAGTCAGCAGTAATTCAAAGATTGGCTTCCACATTAGGTAGTGAGTCTTCTGTTACTAAAAGTATTCAAGTAGTTTTTGGACAGCCATCTGGCATGTGAAAGTTTTGAGGGGTTTCTAGTATCCAGAAAAGGGTTACACTAAGTAAACCCTAAATCTTCTCACAACATTGAGATTGTCCTGTGCCTAGCCTAACACACTGTAGTCGTTTAATAAGAATTTCAGTAAATGAGTAACTGAATGAGTCCACTGATTCTGTGAACATATCAGATCAAAGACTTACCTAATATGTGCAGGGAAAAAAAAAATGACCTTTCCTTTCAGATGTCTAAAGTGCCTAGTGACTTCAGATGTGTCAATCAACAATAAAGGTTATCCTCATATTGTCATTTTATATTTGACTGTTTTCTTTGCTATAATTGGCTTTTAAAATCCTTGCCTACAGAGATAATGCCTTACCTGGTATAAAACAGAGCACATATTAGAGCCCTAAATATGGTATTAAATGAGGGAGTCAATAGAAATATGATTCAGTTCCAGGTGCCTATTCTAGATGCTGCCAAGATGTCCTGGGTCAAAGACCCATCCTGAACCTCTCATTCATTCATCTACCAAAAGTTGGTGATTTTGCTTAAATTAACCTTTCCTATGTGCCAAGTGCTACACAAAGAAGAATGAAAATGACCCTGTCATCAAGGGAGGGCCTTTGCCATACAAAGTAATAGATAATCCCACAGTGGAGAAAGCATGAGTGATGCCTTAGGGGCCCAGTTGACTCAGCCTTGGAGGTAAGGAAAGCTCCGGAAGAAGTCCAAGCCAAGGAAACTGTAATTCGAAGACCTGGAGGGGGTTACAGGGCCAGGCACACAGGAAGCATTTGATGAATAGTGTATTCACTGAATACGGCTCATCCATGGGGCTACATCACATAGACCAGTGGTCTCCAAGCGTGGTCCCCAGACCAGCAGCATCAGCATCAACCAGGAACTTGTTAGAAATGCAAATTCCCAGGCCCCACCCCAGATCTGACTCAGAAACTCTGGGAGCGGAGGCCAGCACTCTGTTTTAATAAATCCTCTAAGTGATCCTGATCCACACTCAGGTTTTTTGTCCTCTCTAGAAATCAGGCACCCAAATAGGATTAAGACGAGTAAATCTTCACCAAACACACACACACACACACGCATCTCGAATGAGACTGTAGGTAAACATGGGTCAAGCACCATTTCTCAGAAAAGTCAAAGCTCTTCTGCCCGTGGATCCTTCACGCATTCTCCCAGTTTGGGAAGGGCAGATGGTCTGAGGGGTCGGCATCTGGAGCAGTAATACACAATAGGAGACTAGTACCTGCTGGCCCCGGCAGGCTGCCCATGTGCCCTCTCTGATGATGGAATAACATCAAGAACTCCCCCTCATTCTCACAGGGGTTAATGGCAATCTGTGGCTGATTTCCCTGGGACATTCAAAAGTGGGGATCCGGCACTGCTCCCTGAGATTCCAAGAACAGCAGCTGTGAGTCTCTGGACAAACCAAGGATGCAGAAAGTGAAAACGAGCATGGACATTTATTCTCCTAACTTGCCAATTGCAGACAGAATTTGTTTAATAAACCATGAAATGATTCACAGAGGTCTGTGTATTATTCCAACCTGATGCTGGATAATGTAAAAGAATCTTTTCTCTTGGTCTTTCAGGCCATATACAACTCCCAGGCATGCCAATTTGTATTTATTTATGGGTAAGGCCTGTATCCGCTTTGTGAGTCAGAGCGCTGGGAACCCCACCGTCAAGTGGGCGTGATAAACAAGAACCTGCAGGGCTGCATGAGCTGCCATTAATCTCAGACATCCGTCCTCATCTCCGTGGCCCCCAGCCCAGCCCAGGTCATCATCTGCACCAATGGATGTAAGTCTCCAAAACAGTCCTCCTGGAAATTGACATTGGTTCTCTCCAATCTGACCTCCAGTCAGAGGAATTAAGAAAAAAAATCTGATTATGTCAATTGCTTGCTTACAAGAATCTATTCACTATATCTTCACTTGTATTCTTACAAGAATATCTTCCCACACACAGTCATTATTGTGGCCACCAGCCTTGCATGTGGCCCTTCCTATGTCTCATTTCCTGTCTCTGTGGCTCGTTCCACTCCAGCCACAACGCCCTCCATCCTTGCTTTTAATTCATGGCAATTTCTTTGTTCTTTGCTGCCGCAGGGCCTTTGTACCATCTGTGGTCTCTGCTGTAAATGCTCTCACTTCTCCTCTTCACTCAGCTGTGTTCAGTTCATTTTTGAGATCTTATCTGAGCTGCACTTTCTCAGGGAACCTTTTCCCTCAACCCCACCAGAACTCACAGACTAGGTCAGACCCTTTTGTTACACATTCAAAACATTCCCTGGATGACTTCCATATGACCATTATCAAAATTGCAGGAAAGTAGTTGTTTACTTGACTATATAATATCTTCTTTCCTCGTGGGATACAAGTTTCACAAGAACAAGGACAATGACTGCTCTGTTCACTCCTGCATTCCCAGCACCTGGCCCAGTATGTAGCGTAAAGAGCAGGTTGTCAATCACTATCATTGAATATCCATTGAATGACCCAGTGAATGAACAAAGTCTTTATAAGGATTTGGGATTTCCAGAGCAATTTAAATGAAGGGAGAGAGATGTGTTAGACCTAGGGCGAAGACCATTCCAGCACAGGAAAAGGTCAAATTCAGACAAATTTTTAGGCAGAGGACTTGCAACGCAGAGGCCACGCAATGAAAAGTCATCATTTGAGAGTATCCACACGTAGGCTCCACTGGTGTTACTGCCCATGAGCTCAGCTTTTCAAATGGAAGGGAAGCAATGGAGAACCCCAGCACTGTAATACAAATGGGTCTTTTTACTTAAAGTTGGATGCATTGTTGAAAACTCTTTACAGTTTATTAAATCAATTCCTGTTTTCGGAGTTTAGAAGCAAGAGCATTTCCTCTTGCCATTAGCATTTAAAGGCCTAAATTCCCATAATATTGTACATTCTAGAAAGCTCTCTCTACAGGCAATCCCAAGTATGGAGGCTGTGAGGATCTGGGCAGCTCTAGATTTAGGGTGAGGGGGTAGGGCAATTGATGCAACCTGTGAAGTGGCTTCTCTCTGGTCTTTAGTCTTATCAATTATTATAGACTTGTGCTGGCCAGGAGGAGACATATATAAAGAAAGCCATCTACTTTTGAAGACATATTAGTGTTTTGAGCTAAACAAAGTGTCAAAACCACACCATTTTTTTGTGTGTGTGGGGAAGACTAGCCCTGAGCTAACATCCGTTGCCAATCCTCCTCTTTTTGCTGAGGAAGACTGGCGCTGGGCTAACATCCGTGCCCATCTTCCTCCACTTTATATGGGACGCCGCCACGGCATGGCTAACAGGCAGTTCGTCCGCGGGCGCCCGGGATCCGAACTCGCGAACCCCGGGATGCCAAGCGCAGACTAAACCGCTGCGCCACCGAGTGGCCCCCCAAACCACACCTTCTTTAAACACACATGCAATGTGCGTGAATACACACACACACACATGCACACGATGCATAGGACTTCGTGCTGCAAGACGGCTTCCACCCCAGACATGTCACCCACAAGGTGCCCACGTCGCACGACGTGATCCGGGTCCAACAAGTAGCCGTGTCTGAATCACCCGAGGGATGCACTTCTGTTTTCTCTCCTCCCAAATATTTTCTACTTAATGCCTCAGCATCTGAAATTATACCATTGGATGGTCTTTCTTTGGGATAAAGTACTGCTTTTTCTATGTAGTCTCTTTAAACAGCAAATGTTTAAGATTACATCTAATTAAGTATAAAATAACCTGCCTAATATTCTGTATCTCGACAGTAGCTTGAGTTACACGGATTTATTCTTTTGTCCAAACTCAGTGAATATACACTTAAGACTTGTGCATTTTATCTTCTGGAAAGTTTATATCCAAAGAAAAAGTAAACAAATATTGTACTCTAGTTAATGATATGCATATTGAAGTATTCAAGGGAAATTGTACAGATGTCTGTAATTTACTTTGAAATGTGTAAAAAAAACAGATGAGTTGGTGGATAGATAGAGGGATAGATATGTGCTAAAACCAGAAATAGTAAAACATTAATGGTATAATCTAGTGTTCACTGTAAATAGTCTGCAAATAGTGTTCACTGTAAAATTATTTCAACTTTGCTGTATGAAAAATTTCATAATAAATGTTGGATAAAAGAAAAAAGAATAATCTGCCCAAGTTCCTATTAGAGAGCTTCATATACAGTGGCCACTCAGTAAATGGTAGCTATTGTTTGATTAATAAGAGGGCTAGCAGAGTTACTTTCCCCTTGGCTGCTCTTCAGAATCAATGGGGAAGCTTTTCTAAAGTACCGATGCCCAGGCCCCCTCCCCAAGATTCTGATTTAATTGTTCTGGAGTGGCGCCTAGGAATCAGCATTTTTTAGCTTCACCCCATGTGAACCTTCCAGGCAGACAGCATTAGGAACCACGGTCACTCTGGCGTGAAGTGGTTGACTACATTGCTTTCCTCCTATGGCTGACTTGAAGGGCACACTTGGCTAAAGGTTGGTCCCGGGACCCCACAGAGAAAGGAATAAGTGGGAGCGCCTCCAACAACCAAGACCTGAGATCAGACCAGGACCAACTCACTGGAGCAATTCAAAAGCTCTGCCCTTCTCCCTCCCAGGGCTGTGGCTTCCCTGTTTATGACTCAAGGAGAACAGAAAAGGTAAAAATCACGTGAATTATAAGGAGATCATCTGTCAAGGTAAATAGCTAAAATAATCCTTATTAGTTTAACTTTGAAAAACAGATATAATAGCATCCCTGAAGGAGAAAATCTTCTTTTCTGTTAACTTTTATTCACCTTCATTTAATTTTTAAATATGTAGTAAACATGATTGTAGGGCTTCTCATTAACTGGGGTATCTTACAGTCATAATTTTTGATACACAACATTACTTACCAATTAGCCTGTCTTGTTCGTTTAAATTTCTTTGCTCATATTTTAATGGGAGCTAATGATGCCTTTGTTGACTTATTTAATGTTATGTAAATGTGGCTATAAACTGTGAAGGGTTTAAGCAGAAGCACTATTTTTGCTTACTCTTCAGATTTTGGAGTGTGTAGAATCCCCAGGAAGCACACACGTCAACACAATGAATGTAAGCTACTGAGGAGACCAAATAATAATAATAATTTTTAAAACAAGCTGTGAAGGATGTTTAGAGTATAAAATTTTTATTTGCCTCTGGGTTAATTGTTTATTTGGGTATCAAAGGAGTTTCAAAAGTTAGCTTCAATAAGTTTTTGTTTTTTTCTTTTTCTATTCCCATAATCACTTGACATAGGCCAATCTAAGATCATCTTCTAAGCGCAGGCAGGGACAGTTGGCCTCAGCGGTGGCTCTCTTGTTGGATTTCATGAGCCTTGCTCTCAACAGAGCTCCATTTTCCCTTATGGCCAGCACATGAATACTTTGAATGAATGAATGGAAACTTTACAATTTCAACAAACACATAGATGATCCTTCGACGACAGTGGCTTCTCAATACTATGACCCCCACTCCTCGAACAATCTTGTCCATTCCCCTGCCTCAACCACTCACTCCCTTGTCATACCTTATACTTTGTAATTAGCAATAACAAAACACCGTCTTATGTCAATTTCATACACCTCTCTCTCTTCTTCCATTTCGTAGTTTTCCAGCTTGTTTCCTCAAGCACCCCAATTTCAACCATCTTTCCACCCCACCAGGACCCCTGATCCATGATCCTAATACTTTTTCTCTGTCCCTTACCACTTTCAAGACTTCTCTTTCCTTCCTCTCCAGCTTCAATTGCATAGTAAATCGTAACAATCACCGACTGGCATACATCCTTGAATCCCTTGCTGAACTTATCTGGTAAAACCACAGCTTTGGTTAAATCCAGTTCTCTTTCTACTCTCTACTTTCACCCATGCAGCTGAGTGTTGGTGGAGAAAATGGTCCCCCCATGCTGAATGGACTCATTTTGGAGTTGTGACTGCACATGTTATGTGGCTCCTTTTGCTGCCAGGCAAGCCCACTATACTTCTAACCTAACCAGCTGCCAATCTCCTTAATTCCTTGTTATGGGCTGAACTGTGTCCCCCCACCCCAAATTCATATGTTGAAGTCCTAATCCCCCAGTACTTCAGAATGTGACCTTATTTGGGAATAGGTTTATTGCAGATTAATTAGTTAAGCTATGATCAGCTCACGAGAGTGGGCCCTAATCCAATATGACTGGTATCCTTATAAAAAGGGGAAATGTAGACACAGATACATACACAGGGAGAACTCCACATGAAGATGAAGTTTAGAGATTGGGCTGATGCTTCTGCAAGCTGTGGAAGACCAACGGTTGCCAGCAAACCACCAGAAACTAGGGGAGAAGTGTGGGACAGATTCTCCCTCAGCCCTTAGAAGGAACCAAAACTGCTGACACCTTGACCTCAGACTTCTAGCCTCCAGAAATGTCAGACAATAAGTTTCAGTTGTCCAAGCCACGCAGGTGGTGGTATGCAAACAAATATGTCACTCTATCATACCTTCTCTAACTTCACACTTTCCACATCTCTTCCCCATGCTCACTCTCCACTGATTACTCTGCTTCATCCTTCACTGGGAAAAAGAGAAGCCATCAGGAGCTCCCAACCTCCATGTACTCAGCTATATAGGAGAATAAACTAACTATGCTGAAAGTCAGTCTGGTGCACTAGATGCCATCCCACTCACCTCTTCAGGGACTGGGCCCAGCTAGTCTCCCCTCTTTCTCCTTTATATCAGTTTTCTCCCTCTCTACTAGATCATTCTTATAGGAATACAAACCTTGTGTTAAGAAATCAAAATCCTTACAATAGCCGGTAAGGCCTTACCTGACCTGTCCCTCCAACTGCCCCTCTGACCTCACCTACTGCTACCCCTTGCTCATTCCTCTCCAGTCAAACTCTTCTCAACAGTTGCTCCTCAACATGCTGGGCATACTCCCACCCTAGGATCTAGGTACCAACTGTCCTCTCCACCTGGAAAACCCTTCTCCAAAATATCTCCATAGATAATTTCCTTACTTCCTCAGATCTTTGCTCAAATCTTCTCTTCCTAGTGAGACCTTATTGAATATTGCAATGTGATTCTCCAAAGTTCCTGATCACCTTTAGCATTCTTTTATTTTTTTCCACAGTACTTATCAACTTCTCTTATTAGATGTATTATTTCGCTAGGGCTGTTGTAACAAAATACCACAGACTGAGTGGCTTAAACAATGGAAATTGTTTTCTCTCAGTTCTGGAGGCCAGAAGTTCAAGATCAAGGTGTTGGTAGGTTTGGTTTCTTCTGAGATCTCTCTCCTTGGCTTGCAGAGTTGCCTTCTTGCTGTGTCCTCACATGATCTTTTCTCTGTACTCACGCCCTTGGTGTCTCTATTTGTGTCCAAATTTCCTTTCCTCATGAGAACACCAGACAGATTGGATTAAGGCCCATCCCAACAGCCTCATTTAACTTAATCATCTCTTTAAAGGTTCTATCTCCAAAACAGTCATTTTCCTCAGAATATACCCAGAAGTGAGGGCTTCAATATATGAATTTGGGGCAGAGGAGGAGACATGATTCAGCCCATAACACCAGGTAACTTACTTACTATGTTAATTAATTATTCTCTGTCTCAACTCCCTGGCCCCAAACTCAGGAAAGTAAGCTCATGACCACAAGCACCTTGTATGTCATGTTCCCTTCTGTGGACTGTGCATTCAGAACGGTACTTGATACAATGAGGGCTCTTGATAAATATTTGTTGAATGGATTGATGCAAATCCAGGGTATAAAGAGTTAAGAGCAATGAAGAGTGGCTTTGTGGGTCACTAGGATTGAGGAGACCTAAGCTGTATTTCTAGGATGTGATCTCGAGCAAGTAGCTTATTCTTGCTGACCCTTAACGTCCTCATCTGCAAGAATGAGGTTCTTATCTGTCTATCTCACTAGACGGTTTTGAGGTTCAATGCAATGATGTATATGGAAGGGCTTTGGGATCCTGGATTCTCATTCAAATGTGAGTTATTTTATTTACTTTGTGGCTAATAATAATCACAGTAAAAATGACAGCTGCCTTCTACTAAGTCCTTACTGTGTGGCAGGCACTGTATTAAGTGCTTTACATCACTATCTCACTTAATCCTCATAGAAAGCTTTGAGGTAGCTACTACCCTCTCCATTTTTCTAACCAGGAGAACTGGATTGTGATCACTGAGCATTAAAAGGATGTATTTGCTCTATACTTCTTGGCAGAAATTAACTTGACCTTTAGAACTTCAAAGAAGCATATGTCTGTGGGTGTGCCTGCTTTTAGGTTAGTATTAGAAGTCTATCCTTCAGATGATTAACAATAAAATTAAAGATCTATACATTGGTGCTGTGTCTCCTGGCATTATACTCTATGAGGTATTATAATGTCCAGGGCATTTCAGAAATGGCAAAAATCTCTCTCTCTGTTTTAATTCTTGGAGCTTAGAAGCATTTTTCTCTCCTTTCTAGGTAAATATAATCTACTGGCTATCCTGACTATGTATTTTTTATTTCTAAACGCCTCATTCCTTTTTGTTTTTCCAGCATTGTAGCAATTGCTAAAAGTCTGCCAAGAGAGATTATTGCTAAACCCTGTCAGAGAGAGAACCAGAGTAATTTGTGTACAGTACAGTTAAAATTACACCATTACACTTGAAGCTAATATTATCCTAATGAGTTGAAATGGGGGAAGAAGGTTGCTTAGAAAAGACTGTAAGTGACTTCGCACTGGTTTCTCACTTCCAATGATAATGTTCTTCAGAACTGTGTTTTGAACACATTATTATAGATTTAAATATTTTAATATTCATTTATTCAAATTTTCCTTTTGATAGGTACCATCTCCATACTCGCATTTCATCAACTCTGACTAGTGACACCACTCCGTTTAACATCTTCCTTGGCCAAATTTCCTGTGAATTGGGAACTAGATTTTAGCTGCTTAAGGAGGTTTCAGCAACTCCTTTGTGGTTCCACATTTAAAACTCAAGATACAAATCTAAAATCCTTTCGCAATGAATTACTCAACCTAGAGCTTATAGAAATGTACTGGGCTACAATCTATTGGAGATATTGTCAATATTTGCCCTAACTCACAACCTCGCTCCATTTTCAGCTGTGTTTGGAATTGAAATAGAAATCTTTATTCTTAAGTATCAGTCCGGGGTATATTCCAGGCAACCAGTAATTTCTGTACACAGGAAAAGCCAACCCTGAAAGACAATCTGTAACTCCCTATGCCGGGTAGTGTGGGTACCACAAGACCCATAGTTCTAAAATTCCCCTCAGTGGCCCCCATGATGCCTGCATTACCTCATCTCTGCATCTCGTCTAGAATCAAGTTGCCTTTACTAGGTCCCCATGAAATGTAGATGTTATCTGGGAGGAGTAACTTACATCTTTAGTTATGTTAGCAAATATGAGTTACTGAGGAAATGGAACACAGGAAAGGCAAGTTTTGATAGAGAAAGAAAATCAGGAAAATAACAAGCCCAGAAGGATTTCTGAGAAGGTGGGACAATGCAGGTGGTTCCATAGGGCCCAAAGATACCAGTTAAGGGCACTGAGTTCCTGGGCATGAGGTGTTACAAGTAGATCCTGGTCATGGGGGGAAATGGAGGAGACGGGAATTAATGTCCAATTTTGTCTGTGCCATAGTTTACAAAGGGCCAGTCTTCTTTACACACCCCTCTTACTCAAAAGTTTACACCTTTATCCAGATCTTCACTTGACTGCCTTTTTGTTAATACTCAGATCTTAGCTCAAATGTCAGCTTTTTAGAGAGACCCTCCCAGACTACTCAGTTTAAAATGGCAGTCCTCAAATCATGTGTCTTATCTTGGGCTGTCATAACAAAATACTGTAAACTGGGTGGTTTAAACAACAGAAAGTTATTTTCTCACAGATCTGGAGGCCAGAAGTCAGAGATCAGTGTGTCAGCCTAGTCAGATTCTGGCGAGGACTCTCTTCCTTTCTTCAAGATGAGTGCCTTCTCACTGTGCCTCACGTGATAGACAGAATGAGACACAGAGAGAAGGCAGAGGTTAAGGGGCACCTGGCATGGGGTCACAGGGCTAATAAGTATCAGAGATGGCACTTGAATTAAAGAAATCTCTCCAGGACTCTCCCCTGAACTACTACACTCAGTTCCCTCAATATCATGGAGGTTGCAGAGATTTGGATCTGAAAAATGACTATGACCAAGTCTGTGAAGGATTGAGTCTTTAGTGATAAATTCTTTTAGAAGATTCAAGAAGAAAAATGGGAGAGAAGATGAATGACATGGAGTGAGGAAACAGAGGTGTAAGGAAAGAAAGGAAAAGAGAAGAGAAATGTGCCTGTGGTAGAGGGAGAGAGGGCTGCACTGCCTTCTATGACACTCGAGGAGACCATGCCAACCTTTACCCTCACATGGTGATGGTCAACCCTGAGCCTTCCTGAGCTTTGGTTCACGTACAAAGTGGACAGGATGGTGCAGTGGGGAAAACATTTGTTTTGAAACTCTGCAGGTATTGGTTCTCATTGTGACACATGTAAATCATGTGACTGGGGGGAGGTCTTAACTCACTAATCTTTCATCATCTACAAAATGTGGATGACAATACTTATAAGTTTGCTGTGAATATTTAAATTAAAGTATGCATATATAGCACCATCCTTGTTGTATAGTAGGTGTTCAATAAATTTAGTCTCTATCTTAGCCCTATGGATTTTTAGGGACATTAATATACTTTTCAAACACCCTGCCTTCTTAAAGCAAAACATAGAGCAGCCAATAAAAATAGCAAAATAAATAAAAAACAAACTTGGTTAACAACAAAGTCCTAGGAACATTAATTTCTCGATCCCTCTCTTCATTTTTCATTTTGAATGCACAATTTGTTACACTTATTATGTGGCTATTTGTTACTTAAAGAAAATTTCGGTAACTATAGTAGAAAATTATAATTCACTTTCAGTTCTCTTTTGACATGTGTCCATGGATCTTTGGATTAAAGTAACATGGTCTTATAGGTAGAAAACAGTCCTGCCAGTGACCAGATTTCCCTCCTTGAATTATTTTGTGATCTTGGGCACATCCATTACCTCTTCCCTGACTCAGATCCCCCCATAAATTGCAAGACTTGAAATTTATGAGGACATAATAAAAGTAGTAGAAATATTGAGTATGAAAATTCCTTGGAAAGTTATTCCATACAATCTTATGTTGGGCAAGAACTCAGACAGCTTCTGATCCCCTTCCACCACACACACACATTTTTGGCGAATGAGTTTGTCATTGTGCATCTGTGAGGACGAGGGGGCAGAGGTGTGAAGAGGGAGGCAGAAAAATTAGACTGTTGAGAGAGAGGAGGTTTTTCCATGTCAGCGGTTCTCAATGCTCCAGAGCTGCTGTTGGCCCCATAACTGAGAGAGCACCAGCAATCACTAAGCTGTCCTCATTTCTCTTCCACTATTCCAAGCTCAGATGGCCTTGCCTGGGCCATCTAGAGAAGATGATGCTTGCTTGGTACATGAGCCAAGTACTTGAATCCAACACCCCTCACCTCCTGCCACAGAATACTCTTCTCACTCTTCACAGATTTGACCTTGAGCTCTATGAGTCCCTGAAATGATGAGTAAAATTGTGTGTGTGTGTGTGTGTGTGCGCTCATGGACATTTTCCTGGTGCACAAGCCAATCTTTTTCTTCATTTCCTTCTGGGAGTTTATGACTCCAAAATATCAACCAGTCTAATTTTCCACACATTTCCTTTGGATGATCTCTCACTCACATGATTTTAACCACCATCCTTAGCTTCATTCTCAGATGCTTACAAGGTGTCTCCATCTGCACCTCAGACTCAATGCAGCATCTTCTCCTTACTACGCCAAATGTTCTTTATCCCATACCATCTCTCTTAATTCATGGTACCACATTGGTCCATCCTTTCGCCACCATCTCCCTCACTCCAACATCTGATCAATCCCCAAGTCCTAGCAATTCTGCCTCTGAAGTTTTCCTTGAGCCAGTCCCTTTCTGTCTGCTCTAAACACCATTTCCCCAGGGCAGGCCTTCAACACCTCTCACTCTGACAAGTACAACAGCCTCCCTCCTGGCCTTTCTGCTTCTGCCCTGAATCTGTTGTCCCTGTTGCAGCCATACTCTACCATCTAAAACACACTGTGACCACATCACCACCCTGTTCACACAACTTCCCACAACTTCTTGGACAAAGGCCTATTTCCTATAAAGGTAAACAAGACCCTCCACGGGCCAGCCATCATACCTACCTCTGCAGTCCCACTCTTCTCATGTCCCCGATTACATGTCACACTCAACTCAAACTGCACAACTCACCATGACCCCTATGCACTTTGCTACTTCAGGCCTTTCAGAATCCTGTCCTTTTTCCTTAGAAGGCCCTACCCTCTGTTCTTCCTTCAAGAGTCTGTTCTTTCTAGTCAGCTTCCTCTGACTCCTCTGCTGCCACCTTCCTCCCTCTCTTTCTGCCCAGATGGGCCATGCATTTTTGTGCACCACTATTACCTAGACCAACCCTAGCATATGAAGCTGCCTGTTGCATGTTTGTGCTCCTAATGAGACTGTAAGCTCCTAAGGAACCTCATCCATCTTGTAACCCAGTGCCCATCACATGGCCTGCCCCTACTCAATGCAAAGAAGGTAGTTGTGTTTGTAAGAAATCGTATTTCTCTATTTGGCAGTGCAGAAAAGTGAAAACTAAAATAGGGGCCTAGTTATAATTTTATTTTACTTGCTGATAGTTAAAATGACCTGAAAATTGCTGTGTTCTGTTTTCCTGTTTCTTAATACCTGCATTAATAACTTCCATGCATGTTAATATGAAATGATGAGCTATCTATTTTAAAAACTCTTTGAGAAATAGCAATCACACACATATCTAAGTAATCAATGCCATTTAGGACATTGTTGGTGCCACAATTTGTTCCATGACACTTTACTCCCTCTAAGAATTTGCTCACATAATCCATAGCAGTCTTTTGGAAATGATGGTCCAGTTACATCTGTAAATGCCAAATTCTGAAGTCAAAGCAGAATTCTAACTTGGTAGGTGCATCTTTCAGAGTTGCTGTGTGAGATGCACTCTGAAACCTATATGACCAAGGCATTAGTGGCAGTGGGCAAAGATCCACCATAGAGAGAGAATTCTCAATGATGGATGAGCTTTTGGAAAGCCCGTGAGCCCCAAGATAAACATGCAGTTCTATAAGTGGGGCCATTTCACAGGAGAAGGTGTCCACAGTTTTTATCGTGTACTCAGAGGTCTCCGATACCCCCAAATTCATAGATCCCTTTTCCTGTGGTGTCTTGTTCTGTTTATGAGTATTAATCCTGGGTGGTGGTGGTGGTGAGTGGGTGGGGGACACCAAGTTGAAGCAATCTGTTCTTCATTGACCATGAGCCATAAGTGAGTAATCAGCATAATCTAAATACTCTAACATGAAATATTCTTTGGGGCTCAACAAAATGCTTGTTCGGTTGAAACCAATCAGTAGGAAATGACTGGTGTTTGTTAGTGTTTGAGAAGAGAGACTAGATTCTTTGCACATTAGCATTCCAACTGGTGCCAACATAAACCTCCAGACCTCCAAGTCACAGAATGTGTTATTGTTTTCATATGAGTGAATCTGAGACCGTTTGTTAGTCCTATTTCCACCGCTCACTTGAAAAACGGGACTCCATGTTTCCGCAGACTCTGGTGACAGAAGTAACAAAACAATTCTTCTGAGGTTTGAAGACTCAGAGAAGGGCATTCTTTCTCAAGCTGGTGTAGTCCTGGCTATTGTTTTCATCTAACCATGGAGTTGGGAGAGGACAAATGGCACAAATATCAATTTGACAGCCGTGTAAGCTGAAAAGTTTTACTCATGGAACTCAGCCCACACAGCGAGGGGCCCTTCCTGCTTGTGAAGGAAGCTCCCCCAGGAAGGACATGACAGTTTGGGCCTGTTTGGCATTTTTCTGTGAGTACCAGAAAATATTATTTTCTAGTATACTGCCTCTTATGTAACACCAATTTTCCAGGACTTCAGAGCATGTTATTTCTGCAGAATCTTTGGATTCCTAGGCTTTAGGAAGAGAAATGGTAAATAATCTCCTTTTTATACTTAAGGAAAATAATGACAGTGACTCTCCAAACCCCACTGCACTTCTTGAAATGGTGAATCCAAGAGGAAGAGGGCCAAGACTCAACGCACTTGTTTGCTGCCACCTTCCCTTTGCAAGTAAAAGTAGGGTTAAGAGTTCAAGCAAGGACATTTAATAAACCAATTTATACCCCAGCACTTCCACTTGCTAACTGAACCCCTGAGCATGTTACTTAATCCCCTTAAATCTTAGTTTCATAATCTGTAAAATGGTCCCAGCGTTATATCATTATGTCTGCCTCATAGGATTGTGGGGAGGATTAAATTTAGGAGGGCATATTGAGCAATGTTGGCGAAAATGAAGTGCATAAGTCTTTAGACTTCCAAAAATTATCTCCTCCACAAAAGCAACAAGAAAACTGGCAAAAATTGTCAGAGTCAATTTTTTAGGACTCTGGAAATTAACCAAAGGCTTGCAGCCATCCAGGGAGCATTTATTAATGAAAAATAACTGTATCTCTATAAGAACAGAGAGCTTTGGGGTAGTTTAGGTGGCCCTACTGCCACACCACACCCACCTACCCAGCTCTTCAGTAGCCTTGAAAACCCACAGCCCACAATAACAGTGAAAACCAACAGCCCAGCAGCAACTAAAGGGGGCAATATGGCGTTGGAGCTCCTTCAGACCTCACTCCCATTATTTGACCTGGCTGGTGGTTCCCAGGAAGACCTCACTTGGGAAGTTGTCTTTTTTTAACCTGAATTTGTGCTTGCCATGTAAAAATCCTTTTCCTGGGGGGCACTTGTCAAAAATGAATAGAGGCAATTGATTATCATCACAACCGCTTAAAGAGTTGGATAACAGACTAAACAATAGGGCACACCTCTCCTATACTGATGATGGGAGAATTGGTGCAACCACTTTAGAAAACCATTTGCTGGTATATATTAAAGCTGAATATACCAACGATTTACAACACAGGAATTTCATTCCTAGGTATATGTCCAACAAATATGTGTACACGTGTTCACAAAAAACATGTTCTAAAACCTTCACAGCAGCACTATTTATAGTAGCCCCAAACTGAAAACTATCTAAATCCTCATCAAGAGTGGAATGCATAAATAAATTAAGGTATGTTCACACAATGGAATATTCTAGAACAACGAGAATGAACAAACTACAGCCAGACACAATAAATTGGATTTATCTTATAAACATAATGTTGCATGAAAAAACTAGACACAAAAGACTATGAACTGCATGATTTCATTTATATAAAATTCAAAACAAGCACAACCATTCTATGCTTTTAGAAGTTATAATAGTGCAACTGGAAGAATTATCAGTGACTGGAAGAGGGAGAAAGAGGAATTCTAAATACTAAATATTATATATATATATAAAATATATATTAAATATATACTAAAATATTATGTTTCTTGACTTGGGTGCTGGTTACATAGGTTTGTTTAATTTCTAAAAATGCATCATGCTATATACATATGATGTGTGTGCTTTTCTGTATATATGTTATGCATACATACTGCATTCAAAATTCTTTGAATGCAAAGAAAATAATATCCATAGTCTTATTAACCCATTAACCCCAAATGATTATGGTTAATCTTTTAGATTATGCTCTTCCATTTAAAGTTTATGCACATCTGAATACATGTATTCTTTTTCTAACAAAAATTGCATCTGTTTTATAATCTGCTTTTTTCATAGCAATATGCTACAACCATCTTCCCATGTCAATATATAATATTCTACTACTTGTTATTTCTGGAACACATTCAGTCTTGTGAATATCATTTATTTAACCAGTCCCCTAGTGTTGGGCGTGATGGTTGTTTCTAGCTTGACATTTCATAAGAATTGTTAAAATATATGTCATTGCGTTCATCTCTCTCTTTTTTTTAATTCTAAGAGTAGAATTACTGGTGAAGAGGAATGCAATTGTGAACTTTTTTAAAGACTTTACTACATGTTTTAAAATCATTCTCCAAAAAGAGTTGTACTGAAACCGTACTCCAATCAAATTTTATGGAAGGGTCCATTCCCTTGCCAAGACTGGGGATTATGATTCTTGTTCATATTTTCCATTTGACTGGGCCAAATAAATTATATCTTGATTTATTTTTGTAATTTTTATTACTGCAAGAGTCAAACATTGTTTGCATATGTGCATCAGCCGCTTACATTTCTTCTTTTGTGAATCGTATGTTCTTGTACTTTATATATATTTAGAATATCAATCCTTTGTCCACTTTATATTTCAAGTGTTATTTCCCAGTTTGTTGTTTGCTTCTTGATTTCTTTATATCATTTTAGGGGTTCAAGCAAAATCCATGATGAGTTTATGAATTTATTTATTAACTATGTTTCTTAATTATGGCTTTATCTTTTACATTTAAATTCTTCAACTGTATAGCGTTTACTTTGGTAAATGGGGTAAGATAAGAATATAACTTTGTGTTTTCCAGTTAATAACCATTTCTCTTCATTTACTGAATAATCCTTTCTAAGCCTGGCATATTGTAGGAAGCATCAGCTTTTTCCAAGGACTGAGGAAAAGTTTTAAGGTAAGAGCTTAGGAAACCCTAAAATTCAAAGAAGTAGGTCTCTCTGAAGATTTAATATTTTATTCAACATACTTGAAAACAAATTTGCTTATCAGCATTCCAAGTTGATTACAAACTCCTTAGTCCCTTTAGTCTTTATCTGTTTAGGACATTAACTCTGTCTTCCAATACATACATCAAACTATGTTTCAGCTGATCTCTGTCTTCCTGCTTGAGGAATACTAAACTATTGGCAACATTCCTTGGATCTGAGTATAGATAAATTTGAACATGTCAAAACGAATAGAGAAAATCCTATCACCTATTTCTTTCACAAATGGAACGCCAGCCGCTTGCCAGGTTCTGCTGGACACCTGGGACGCAGTGAGGAAGAATGCATATTTCTCCCTGCCCTCCCTGAATTTACACTCTAGATGGGCAGACTGATATATTGATTGAGTTCTTTCTATTTTTAGCTATTATTATTATATGAATTCAGATATATGAAGTGTATACATATATATGAAGTACTTACAGCAAAGTATACAAACTGCTTAGAATTCATAACTAATTACCATGTAGCATAATGAATATGTTGACCATCAAGTATTCATCAGACTTAGGAGTATGTTTGTTTGAGCACAGCCCTAAACATGATTATTGTATGCACTGCTTTCTCACGTGTTGCTTGTGATTCATGGTCACCAGCTCTTTGTCCAAATCAAACTATATAACCACTGGTCTAGGTTCAGCTTCTTTATTGTTCGGTTGTTAATGGAAAAGGAAGAGGAGGAGGAGGGAAGATAAAAGAGAAGAAAAGAGAAACCTCAAGCTGGATAAGCATGAAAGGTTTATTAACTCATGTAGATGAAAAGTTCATCGTGGTCAGATCCATGTATTCAAATGATACCAGGAATCTTTCTCTTTGTAGCTTTTAGCCCTGTTTTTTTTGCCCTTGGCTTTTCTTTCAGACAAGACCTCACCAAATGGTGGCAAAGGTTCCTATCAGATGCTCCAGGGTTCAACCTTCTAGTTTAGCAGTCTCCCTAGGAAATAAGAGCGCCTCTCTCCCGCTAGCTCAGGCAAATGCCCCATGTACAATTCTCACTGGCCCAGGAGAGGTCTCATGAGCATCTCTGAACCAATCACTATGGCTAGAGAAGAAAGGACTGCTCCCAGTGGTCTGGTCTGTGTCATGCACCCAGGGCACAGACTGAGCATGAAGAGATATTAGTTCTGTTGATAGTTCTGTTACCAGGGGGAGGATGTTTGCAGGCAAAGCAGATACCCTAGAAAATTCTGAATAGTTGACTTGGGCAATCTTGCTTCCTTGTCTCGAAACTACAGAGCAGTGCCTATGGTAAAAGTAAGAAGAGCTCTCCTATGAAGGGACTTCTGAAAATGACTTCTTTTTAGCACTTTCTTTTAAAGAGGAGAGACAGGGCTTCCACTTCCTCTCTAACTACTAACATTGGAAAACTTGTAACATTGTTTCCTTGCATTTTGTTTTGCCATATGCCATTGACTGTCACATTTCACAAGTTAAGTCATTTCTTTGTTTATTTTGTCAGTCTTTGTTATTCTCTGGAGAGAAATTATATATCTATGTTTGAGTGGAACAGATTTAATCTGTTTGTCTTGTGTCTCTAGACTCACCTAACTCCTTGTCTTTCACAGTCAAAGGTTTTCCTTTTTCCTCACTTGATGAACAGGTGAATCTGTCCCAGATTCTGGAAAATACAGATTTCTAAGCATATCATGTTGAGGGCTGCAAAATACAGATTTCTATGTATATCACATTAAAGACTTTCCAATGTAGACGGAAGTTGCCCTAGAAATTTGACCTCTTGCTCCAACATTGTTTGAAAGTAGCCCTGTCAATACAATTATTCAACAACTCTGAATGAGTCATTGACCTTGTGCTTTGGACTTTTCCATCATTCCAATCATACTTTGTCTGCAGACAAAGCCTCTTGTTATCTTCCATACATCAAACCTCCACCTTCTTATAACATGTTACATTGTATATGTGTACATTGTACATCTGAGGTTGAGGTTTGAGGCAAATCCTTAGAATGTTTTCCCAAGTAGTTTGCCTGATTTTATGGGTTGCCTCCTGGTCAATAATGGGGATCTATTGGGGGCATCCTGGTTACGTTACAGAAGAGGAAAGAAGTGGACCAGCTGGATGCTTACTGGATGTGTCACTGGTGGGGTTCTATAAGACATCTGCTTCCTATCACTTAAAGTGTAGGGAATTTTAGATGCCATCCTTTAGCCTTGTTTAAGTTATTCTTATTTTCATGCTGCCTTATTATTTATCTGTGGGTTATACCCTATATACTGCAAATTCTTCTCAGCCAACTATATATAAACATCATATATAGGTATATGTCACTTAGCACATAAATTTCTCATTACTAATAATTAAATGCATTAAGGGCTTCACCAGCTCTCTTCAAATTATCTGGCTTTTTTCTCCCTTTTTTCAGAGCATCATTCCCCAGTGCACATTCCGTGGAGCTCTAGTTCTCGAGGATGCTATTGAGTGTTACTAAAAAGGAGTTGAGGTTCCTAGTTCAAATGTATTTGTGAAAGGCTGGATGAAACCAAATTAAGCCTTTATTATGTCAAACACATTTTTATTCTCCAAACAGATGACTCCATGTGCTTCCCACATTTATGGGAAAGTGAGGCAGGTCTGTCCATCTCCTTAGACTAATGACCCAAAGAATAGAACTTGGGAGGTGCTTTTTGGAGCGATATACCCAGTGTCAACATTCCCTTGATTTCATCCTTACATTCTGATCTCTCTTTCCTCTGGAAGCGCTATGAGCTGCCTCTCCAGGATTCCCCAAAAGGCTTCATGCAGGCCATCAGTGGAGCGAAAACTGATTCCCCTGGTTCATAACCTCATAGCTCACCAGGAACTTGCCTATATTTGGGTTTGACTAAATTTCCCTAGACTTCATCTAAAAGTACAAAATGATGAGGGCATAGTCTGGTGGGTAAGAATTTATGGAACCTTTAAACCTAACTACCCATACAATCAGATCTCAATTAGTATGTTGGAGCACTCTGAAGAATCCAATTCTTCTTTGTCTCACCTATAAGTCATGGCGAAATGGAGGAAGAAAATCAGTTATGAGATCTATCACAGATATTTTGGTAGTCATCTCTCTCGTATTGTGGTGAGAGATGCTTAGAATATTGTCATAGAGCAAATTCTTAACTCAGTCATTTCTTATTGAGAATGAGTTTTTATATGCTCTGAATTGAGGTAGATATTGGGAAAAAGACAAAAATATATAAGACACAAGTTCTGCCTTCAAGCGGAAGGTAAGACTAACACAAATGAATGCTTGCTGTGCAATATAACATGATATACTGTTAACAATCAACTGAATACACAGTAGAACTGACATTCAAAAGGGATAAGTCCAGAGATGTATCTGAATCCTCCAATATGGTCAATTTTGTCATAAAATGCATGGGATAAGAACAACACCGAATTCTAATTAGAGGGTTCTTCTCACTCACTAGGTAACAGAGGGGCTTCTTCACAGGAGCCCTGCTGAGCATCTGCTCAAAATCTCTGCCTCAGTCAAATGACCAGTAAATCTGAATTGGACATATTGGAAAACTAGCAAATGGTTAAACCAGAATGTTAGCTATGTGAATGCCAGCAGTCTGCAATCATGCCAATACATACCTTGTGCATAATAAATATTACAAGCAGCTTAGAAGGGGAGATGGTTATTTTGGGGTAGAAGTATCGGGCTTAAATCAGGAAAAATGGAAGTCAAAAGAGACCCTGAAATGCCAGTAGACTTAGGAAATCAGAACAAGGATCTTCCAGGAAAGGACTGAAAGGAAATGAGGTAGGTCTGAATTCTATCTTAGGCTAGCAGTGGTCATCAGGAGAGCACTGGCAGTATTACAGGTAATCCATACCCCCTCAAGCTGGAGCCTCTCCTCTGACCTCAGGCCAGTTATCAGTAGTCTTATCCTCCATGACAGCTAATCTCCCGGTGTCTCTGTCTCATCTTCCAATCCACATTATGCCCCCGGGTCCAATGCCCCATATAGTTGTGCAGATTGCACACTGCACAAGCATGTCATATCTAAAGGAACACAATTCACATAGTGGGTATCACAGATTGGTAAAATTATTATGACAACTTTTCTTCAGATGGCAGTAAAGTTTCCACTTGGAACAAAATCAGTGTATTATAGTCATTTTCTGCCTCATGGAAATAAGGTGGCTTGAAGGAAGAGGTGTCATTTTCTAATTTGCCCAAAGATACTCTATGGGCAATTGGCAGCCTTTGTTGTGTTGAGTGGTCAGAATCATGGACACATTCGGGAAGGACCAGTAGCCTATAGACTCTCCAGGCTTGTCAAAGAACGTGAAGAAAAGGGAGACTGGCCCTTTGTCTTTATGCACAGGTTGAGAATATTTCCCAACTTTTGTGTTGTTCCTAAAAAAAGCTTGAAATATTAAGCATCCTGGGTAATCACCTGGGTAATTGCCTAAATCATCTGTCTCAGAGATGAGCAAGTATTATGTATTATTTTATCCGTTAATATTTTCACATGTTACAAGTTGTATCCAAATGTGCATTTCTTCTTCTTTCAAATTTAGTACAACTTTGGCATCCTTCTATTCTTTGCTTAGATGATATGAAACCTCGCAGTGAGAGTGGCTTCTAAAACTCAACAGAACTTTGTTGCTCGTACACCTTTAAGTGAGCTATTACTTGTCACCCCCACCCTGTGCCAGCCAGCTATATTCAACATGGTGCACCTGTGCATTTGAGGACACCTGAGCAGGCTCCAGGTCAATTTTCCAAAAGCAGATTCACTAAATGACCAATCTGACAAGTTATTAAGTCACCAAAAACTCTCAGACAAATGCTTTAAAATAGGTCTAGAAGAGTCAGCCATGCCATTTTGCCACAGGCATTTGGCACAGACCAGCCAAAGGGATGCTTCCACAGTATAGCCTCTGTCCTGTTCTTCGGGGCCTCTGAATTTTCAGAATGAAAACTCCTTTTATAGTCTAAATTAAGGGTAGTGTGCATCTTGTAACTCCAGGTTTAAATAAATGATAGTGTGCTTTTAAAGCCTTTGTTGAAGCTGGTATACTGCATTTCCATCATCTCAATTCGATGATTTGGTAAATGATTCGTAGCTTGGTTGAATCTGTATTTTGTGTGGAATTCAAATGTCAAAAGTCTCAACTGTCCAGACACAAAGGATATATATGCCTTTTAAATGCAGTTCTATGCTAATTTGCATCTTTTTTTAAAATTTTTGTGGACTTGATTTGTTTTCCAAATGGTGGCTTTCTCTGCATGTTTATTTTCACCAATCTATGACAATTTTTCTAATTGCTGAAACTAAAACTTGGAAAAAAACAAATCCTCAAAGACTATAGAAATCATCTCATGCAATCTGAATTCTGTAAACTTTATAATTTGACAAATTAGCTGTTCAGAATTGCTCATTTGGCAAATTGGTCTATTTCCCATGAAACAACTGTCCAGAGAGCTTTTCAGCCCTTCGATCCCAAAAGACACACATCCTAGTGCCCCCAAATGAAAACAAGTCCCTTCCTGATAAGAGCCCTGTGGCGTCGGATTTGGGGTGACAGTCGGATCAGGCTGTGCCACTTCTGTTGCTGCAACAGGGTCACTTCCTGTGTCATCACTGTGGCTCACCACTAGTGTGCCCAGCATCCCTGGAACAGGTCCACTTTCTTTGCTATGCTGTCCTTGTGTCATTTCTGACACCAGCGACAGCTCAGGTGCCTCTCAGTCCTCAAAATTTGAGGGACCTCTGCTGCTAGTCTGCTGCTAGTCAGAAATGCTCCTTCATTTTACTTCAATGAACCAATTTGTAATGGTGTTTTGAGGGTGACTCCTGCTGTGTCCATTAAAATTCTTTTTTATTGCTGTGTGTCCAAGGGGTGAGTTTTCTTTTGACTTTTGTTTCTTGTCTACTTGGAGGTCTTCAGCTGTGACAATGCAGCAAAGGAGTCCTAGGAAGCTTGTCTCTATACCAGCTGAAGAATTAATATGCAATAAAGCCCCTGATTTCTGGTGGTGTTGGAGTCATGCTCACTAATCTAGAATTCTGGCTATTATATAGTCATCATAACTATTATATCTGGATTATCATTTTTCCAAGACGTAAAGAGACAACATGCAATTTCCTGTAAAATTAGATCAAACAGTCGCACCTTTGATAGTCCAGAATGTACTTTCAGAATTTATGAGACTTCAAAGTCCTTTTTACTTCCGTCAGTTTTGAGTTTACCGTAGAAGCATGGAAATTGTTAAGGGAGAGTTTTAGTGAATAGGATATTGGATGATAGAATTTATAATATGCTAATTTTCCTAAAGGTATCTGATTTTTTTAAGATCTCTGATCTATTTTGTTTGGGGAGAAGGGTGCTTAGTAGGGTGGAATTGGGGTAGAAATTCTGATTTCTCACCAAAGTATGAACATGATTAGTTTCAGGGCCTTTGCTTTGCCTATTTGGGTCACATTCATAAGGGCAGTTATTTCATCAAATAAGCTTGGAGCTAGTATTTTCTGAAGGGAAAAATACAGCCATCTTTCTGGAGGAAGAGCTGGAGTTGAAGGACATGCCTGAGATCCTCACGGGAAGCCCACCCTGGACAGCTCTTAACAATTAGGTCTTGGCTTACTTTACCACGAGTTGATTTCCCTAAAAACTGAAAGTCCACGACCATTGATAGAAAGCTCAAGACTCTCTCCCCAGCTTTTTGGTGTGTTTCCAGCAAAGCTCAGGGAGGCTGTGTCTTCCAATTGGCAATCCAGGCAGAGTGGCTGTCAGAAATGGCTCCGAGGAAGATGGGGGTGTGATTAGCTCTAAATGAAGTTCTAAACCACTGGTACATGAAATGAAACTATTTTTTTTCTCTCTCTTTCTTCCTCCCCTTTCTTTAACCTGAGCTGCTGATGTAAGTGGCTCTAATTTACTTTCCCCGAGAAAACAAAGCAAAATAAAAGGTGGAATGGCGAAAAGATCCCTTTGCGAAGTGTAGCGCTTCTGCTCTTGATAAAAGGGAGTCATTTGCAGCTTTCATGGTGTCAGTATTAATTTCCAAACAGTCAAAGCCGCCGCTAATTTATTTACAGAACAATCTCCTTGCCCAGGAGCCGGGCTGGTGAGGCAGCGGTTTCTAGCCTCCAGCTTTATTTGTTGACAGGCTGATTTCCCACAAGGCTGTTTCCACCTGTGTTTCTGTTGTTTTTAGTGCGCATCTCCCTTTCTTCTCCCCCGCCACCGCCTCCCCAATGGCTGCTGAAGGCCCTTCTCATCTCCGGTCTCTCTCATCCACTTCCTCCCTCCAGCCCCAAGGACTCCTGGCAGGGCTTGCAGTCACTCTGCACTTACCCAGAGTCTCTGCTGGCAAAGTCCCAGGGGGCACCGCATTTCTTTCTTTTTTCCCTTTTTTTGTTTCAAGGACAAGATTCAAAAGAGCCTGCTACACACAGGTTGTAAGGTGCACCTTCAGATGTGCCTTCAAATAGGGGCTGTGCAATTTGAATATTTGTGCTCCTGGAAATCAGCCTGTAAAATTGTCCCCCAAAGCCCATTAAATTCTGTGAAATCGCTCAGCTTTGAGGGCTTCATTATGAAGTCCAATTTGGGGCCCTGGCACCTCTCTGCCAAAGCACTCATCTCCAAAGACGCCTACAATTGAAATTATAGAGTGGATGATTTCGCCCCAGCTCGTTGCATATCAAAGGATGGGAGGGCAGGAGGGATGCTTCCACAGAGCGACAGAGATGCATGCTGCGCGCCCAAGCCAGACAGGTTATGTATTGAGATGTTTAAAGAGCATTTCTCGTGCATGCACGTGTGCCTGCTTCTCTGCCATTTTGTAGCAGGGCAGCATGAGAAAGGATAAGGCATGTTCTAAAGTTAGTGATGATGCCACATGGGCACAGAGTGAGAAATAGGTATTAGCCCATTTTCCAGATTACATATTTACTAAATCCATAAGGAATATGGAGACTAGAGAAATCTTCACCCCGGCTAAGTAACCTGCAACAAATGTTGCCACTGTGGACCTCTGAGGCACTTACTAATTAAGAAATATCAGAGGTAGACTTTTGCCAGGAAAATAAGCGTTGGGCCTGATTTCTCAGCCTCTCCATAGTCTGTACAAATCGTTTTGCGCATCTTTAGCGATTGCTGTCTTTCTGGATTCAGAGATTTTTATTAGTTTGTTTGTGTTTAAAAGTGCTGCATTTAGAATATCCATTCATTTGCAAAAGGAAAGAGCTGGGGAGGAAAAGCACAAAGCTTTGTCCATTTGGAACCATACAATTATGTTGTGGGGTAATCTGGAAAATTATAAAGAGCTGGAGGCCTAGCAAAGGGAATTTTGTTCTCTTCGGTGGTTGAACAGAGGAGTAAGAAATGGCCCGTGGTTTCCACCCCGGGTAATTATGCAATCTAAATCAAAAAGTTTCACTTTGCTAACAGAATCTGTTTTACCTCCCTGCCCACCTCAAACTCCTGCATCTTCTTTATTCAGAATATTTTCTCCCAAGTCTCTGGGACGTGTTTGCTTACCAGGAATGTAGGACTTGCAGAGTTCCAAGGTTCAGCCATTTCTTAGTTCTCGTTCCTGAGCTCTCCGTGGCCAAAAAAAACTCTTCTATTTTGAAAGCGGAAACAATGTCATTTCATCGCCTGCATGCATAACACCAAGATGCCTGAAACAATTTGGCTCAAACTTCCTACCAACTCACCTTTGGGCTGAGACTAAACAGGGAAAGTTTGGGCCCCAAAGGACAATTTTTCAGAGAAGTTGGGAGCAGGTAGAGGCAAAGCCGAGTGATGAAACTCATCTGACAATTGTCATCTGCCCTCTTTGCATCTCTGGCCTCATTTCTCCCTGTCTCCTGGGGACCCCTTACTTTTCTCTCTTTTCAATCACGTTAGCAGTCCCTCACTCCCTTCCCCTCTCCTGCTTGTCCTCTGGGATGAAGCAAAGGCTTTAAACCTGTAAACTGTATAAATTTTCTCCAAAATCAACTTGAAACTCAGTTTAAATTGGATGGAGAGGCTCCGCTGATGAAAGAGGCAGCTGGGCACCCTCGCACTTCTGATGGAGCATTCGTGCTGTCGGGGCTACAGTCTGATGATGTGGGCTAGCGAGCTCTGATGTCTGAAGACTGGAGTTTCTTGTGTATATTTATATGAAGATTGTTCTTCCCGCAAACTGTGAGAATGTGGGAGGAGGCCGGGTTTTTCCTTCCCCACCCGGTGGATAATGTAGCTCAGAGCCCGTGTTTCAAAGCCAAGCCTCATGTGGTAAATAACCAGAGGTCCTATGGAAATGGGCACAGCAGATGCAGCTTTAAGTCCATACTCTCAGATGTGCAAGGAACAGAACTTTCTCTTTTTCTAAACTAAGCTTTGGTTTCCAACTCCATTCCACTGATGAGGCGGAAATCTAATCTCTGTCAAGTTGGGGTTTCCTCAGTCTCTCTTCCGCAAGCGTGAGTTTTAGTTCCGTGCAATCAGCGTGGTTCCCAGACCTGTGGGAGGTCAGCTCTCGGCTCCTCGTTCTCAGTGTCTTTTCTGAGCTGCTGTGCCCTGTGTGGTCCTCAATTGCAATCCAGGCTGTTTGCTGCTGAGACATCCCTTGTTTCTGCCTCAGCCCTCAGCCCTGGCAGTTCACTTCTCTGCTCCATGCCACCTGAGGACAGGAGGGCTGTTCTGTGACCAGGTTTCTCACGAGTATGGAAATCCCCAAGAGGCTGTCCAGCCCTGTCTGTCTCCTTCCCCACTGGCCATTCTCTCTCCAGGGGTCTTCTCTGAGGAAGCAAAGGACAAAGCCTCTTTCTAGGACCCCCCCATATTTCTGCTTATCACATCCCCTCGACCTCTCCCTTTCCTCAAGTCCAGGGGAACTTTCTGGTATCCAGGGGAAGCCCAATTCTTCCGAAACCTCCTTGCTCTACTCGTGATGGCTTTCCCAAACATGTTGAGAATGCCTAGAACCCTCTTTGTTTCCCTAAGAGCTTTTGGGGCACAAAAGCCTGAAAGAAACTCCTTTTTCTTTACTTTGCATCCTGTCACAGCTGTTTTAAGAATTTGTGACTTGGACCGGTATGGGTAATGATATGCAGAAGGGGAAATCTGGAAGAAAAAAGAAGAATGTATGGCTACTACTAAACCAACTATCCGCCCTTTTTAGTATTAGTATTAGACAGCTTAATTAACCAGTCCGTTTGCTTAGAGACTGTTTAAATAATTTTTCTATCAAGAGCCAGTGATGACCAGTGCACACAGTTAATGCTGGTGACTAGGATCTTTTTTCTAAGCAGTTCCTTTTAACAGTCTTTCAGATTCCTCACACAGCCAGTTATAGTCTGTGAATTATCACTGTGATTACAGACATGAGCTTTGGAATCAGATCCAGTTCTGCACCCACCTAACAGCTCAGTGGCCTTACGCAAATTAAAGAACTTCCCTCAGCTTCCAGGTTCCCATGTGTGAACTGCATTAGTGTTGGTAGGAGATGTAGATAAACTAATGTGTGCAAAACACCTAGCACATAGTAAATATAAATCTTTCCTTGTTTTATTATTCATTTTGTATTTCTATGCATTGCCACTGGAACAGATTTCTTCTTATGAGAGAAAACCTGTAGCATAGCTGCTCAGAAAATGAAAAGGAATGGAATGAGGTGGTAATTTACAGCCAAAATTGAAGGATGGCAGAGAGAGAAATTCTTCTGGCCATTTCACTGGATGAGCAGAGGAACAGTAGATAATTTTTTGAAGTTCATTTTTCTTTATTCTATATCAATATATTTAAAGTTGGGAGTGATGAGAATCTACATTGAGTGGGGGATACTGTTTAGTAAAAATTTTCAAAAAATTTTGAAATTTTCTCCTGAGCTCCCTAGAAGCCAAACTAAAAAGGGAAACACATTATATAGTTCACATTATTAAACAAGATAGGCACATCAAAAAAAGTCATGAAGGATATAAGGGAAATGAGAACTTCTTCCCCATCTCGACTTTATTTTTATGTTGTCAATCTGTGCACTGGAAAGATCAAAAGAAGTTGGACAGGGAGAGGCATATAAGATAGATTACAGATTTAAGTTTCTCTCTCTAAAATAGAGGCCAGCTCAGAAAAACTCTCCCTAGGTATTTAAAAGAAAGAAAGAAAGAAGAAGAAGGAGAAGTAGTGGTCACCAGCCAGGCAGAGCCACAGAAAGTCTCCCGAAAGCTTCGGAGAGCTCTAGCTTGCCTCATAACCTCCACAGAAGCCCTTTCCACATCTTTGCATTAGAGGTGCAGCCTCTGGGAACCCCTGCCAATCATCGTACAGTACCAGCAAGTCCTGGGAAATTAAGTTATAGCTCTTGATTCACTTGGACAAGTGCTGGCCTCAGTTTCTCTGCATAAAATAGTAATCATACCCCCTGTTCTTCTCTATTCCCAGGATAGGCTCTTTTTCATTCCCCCCAAAACACGTCCTAACACCTATCCTGTAGCAGGCACTGCAGTATGCACTGAGGATGCAATAGTGAGCAGTGTGGATGTGGCTTCTGCCCTTGTGGTACCTACATTCTAATGGGAGGTACAAGTAAATAGACAAAATAATCAGAGCTTGGGCTAGACACTAGGAGAAAGAAACACAAGGGTTTGGGGTAGGGAATGTCTGGATTGAAAAAGGAATGGGACTTGGGAGATTCAGGGATAGTCTATTTGAGAAAGCAACATATGAGCCAAGATCTGCAGAATAAGAAGTTACCAGACATACAAAGAGAAAGAAAAAATCCTTCTAGACAAAAGAAAGAGCAAGTGAAAAGGTCTTGTTTTGGGAAAGAGCATGGCATACAGCTGGAGCACAATGAGCAAATGGGAGAGAGGTATGAGATGTGCTTGGCAAGAGAGTCAGGGCCATTGTCATGTAAGGCTTGTGGCCATGAGAAGAGGCAGGTGTTTCATTCTAAGCGTGATGGGAAGCTATTGAAGGGTTTTAAGATGAAGTATTACACGGTCTGATTTGTGATTTAGGAAGACCATACTTGCTGCTAACGGGGAACAGAATGAGAAGAGATGAGGAAAGGCCACCACCTCCTGCCTGGATAGCTGCAAGCATTTCTTAATCTCCAGGCTCCTCCAGGACGGTTATCTCATCAGACGGCTGAGTGCTGAGAAGGAGGAGCCTGGACTTGTCTGTTTGCTAATTAATTTCTCCTGATCCCTGCAGGGAATTCTGTCCATCTACTACTGGATGGATCATTAAATTGACTTCAAAAATGAGGAATTACGTGAGCTTTCTAGAATGACATATTTTAATATTCCTTGGGTATTATCGTATGAGAACCCCTCAATAAGAAGAGGATATTTGCCTTTTTATTCAACTCTTCAGCTTTAAAAATCCCCTTGACTAATCTTTGTTTTCACTGCCCCAGAAACTAAGGGAGCACAAAAAGGAGCGAGAACAGCAGCTCTGTCCTAGGGGTGGAGATGGGGGGTCTGGTGCCAGCTCTGCACTTGCTCTATGACGTTAGGCAAGACGCTGCCCCTCCCTGCGTCTCTTCTCATCTTGTAAGTAAGGGCGTCAGAGAAATAATCTCTAAGGTTACCCCTTCAGCTCATAACTGTGTATGATTCTTTGGTCTTGGATCAGAGCAAAGGTCAAGAGGTTGATCATTAGTTACTGATTTCTCTGAGCATGAGCCTAGTGGGAAATAGCTTAGTGGTTCTTTAACTATATTTTTTGGTTCCTTTTCCTGAAACCCCATTTTTGGGTTTAACATGTCCAGAACCTCCTTTGAAGGCAGATAATTTCCAGTCCCTTCCTTCCCATCCCCTAATCCACCAAATGAAGTTGTTCGAGGGCGATTATGCGGGTGATAGTCATTGCTTTGGCTGATGTGCGAGCTGGAGTTCTGAAGACCAGCCTGCCATTGTGCTGGCTGTCACCAGCACCACCCCGACGTGTGTTTCCCGGGCTCCAGCCGCTGGTTTCTTCGTTCTGCTGGACGCCTCCTGGATGATGTGATCCATGGCATGAGCTCTCTTGCTGTTCCCACTGCCCACAAATCAAGCTCTTAATAGCCCAATAAAATCATGAGATTCAGGATAAAAAAGTGATTGCGTTGCTCAGATGCTAATGAGACACATATATCTGAAACAACTGATTAAAGACTGTGGAAAGGAGGTCTCAGCACAACATGTGAGGCGGCTAATTTACAAAGGTATGGAGCGTTCCAGATAACAGAATGTCAGGCACCTTTACTTCAGAGAAATGTGTTTAAAATAGCCCGCTTTTCCTTACGTATTTTCCCATGAAGTATTAGGACACTGATGGAGTGAGTGCAAGCGGGATGGCTGAGTGATTCTCCCATCAGGGTCTCTCTGTCTGCCAGGTTATAGCCAACAATAGTACCAAGCTGGCAGGCCAAGTGTTTCCAGTGTGTTTCTAGAATGTGTTGTGCAGTCGATAATAAATAACTCCTAAGTTGTGTGATTACATAATGATAGCCACATTCATTCACCTGTCTATCAAAGGAGCCATATTTGAGTTTGAGCTCTTTCCCCTGGGTCTGTGAAGTGTTAGCATTGAGTCTTTAAAATTCCTAGCAACCCTGGGCTAAGTGCACTGGGGTGGAAAGTAGTCCCTTTTGCTTGGTAATCCATTAGATAATGGGTGTGAGCCCGTCAGTTTTCTATTTATTCCTTAAACCATTAAGGTTCACCTGCTGTGCATAAGACGGCACTTGACAAAAAAGAGTGATAGTTGAAATAAAATAAATATCAAGACTTACGAGATTTGATGGGTATTGTTTAAAACATAACGGGCTTCATGGAAAGGTAAAGGTGAACCAACTGTTACAAGTTGACACGTGGCATCCCGGGCATGGCGAGGCAAACAGAGCTCTCTGTTACGTTCCGGTTGAGCGGCGCTCACTAGTGGAAGGAGAGTTGTTTGAGAACTGTCTTCCAAGTGCCCCTCCATATTTATCAGCAATGTCTACCTGAGTCTCTTGGAAGGTGGTCGATAAATTTCTCAGTCGACCTTTCAACGGCTTCCTTTTACTCCTTAGATAAAAATCAAGCTCCTTACTGACCTACACAAGGCTCTGCATGGTCCGGGTCTTGCCATTTATCTGGCCTCATCTTTCCCCTCACTGAGCCCTGCTCCAACCACACTGATATTTTTCAGGTCCTTTGCACATGGTATTCACTCTCTCTTTAATGTTTGTATTTAGTCACATAAATATCTGTTTAAGATCTGCCTCTGCCACTAGATGGAAAGCTCCTTGAAAGTGAAGACGACTTCTGACTTTGCTCACCATGGTTTTCTCAGCACCTAGCATAGTACCTGTTGCATAAATAAGGAAATCAGTTCAATCTTGAGAGATCTCTATGGATAAAAAATGTAGAGGTATATTGAGGGCTATTGATAAATAAAGCTTGGTATTTCTGAGGTTTTATTCCTCATAGTTGAGGTTTATTGTGTGGTGCCTAGCTTTGACCTCATCATTTAAGAGGTCATCATCACTTTCCATCATGTCCGATCATCAAGACTTTTCCCTACATAGACACCCTGATCAACAATGAAAACATTTAAGATGGATATACTGGAATTAGCACTGTGGGCCTCTTTCTCATCACAACTCAGTCAAGAAGTCTTTCTGTCTCCTAGATTACTTGCTTTCCTGAATCTTTACTTAGAAAGGATTCCACTTGCTGCTTTTGTCCAGAAATCGCTAAATTAGAGCCCATATTGCCATTCCCAATGACTTGTAACTATCCCAGATCAAAGACACCCTTTACACTAATTTTATCAGTATTTTGAAGCATTACTAAAGGCAGAAACGTCTTCATAAAATCTCCATTGCAATCGAATCTTGTGAGAATTATAGACCCTTTGAGAGAGAAAGGACTTCTAAATCAAAGGGCGTCTATTCATTATTACGATGTGCCAGGAACAGTTCTAGGGGCTTGGATATGGCAGTAAATGAGAATATTTACAAATAAATATGTAAATTTCATAGTTCCAGAAAGAGAAAAGGGCTATGAAGAAAATAGTAAATGGTGATATCAGGGAGGGTGACTGAAAAGAGCTGCTTTAATTGGGTATTCAATGCCGCTTGTTCATATGGTCCAAATTCCAGTCAAGAGCAGCTATTGCTGTGTGTCAGACCACTGCTGTGTCGGCTATTGCCACAATAATGCTGTCAGACCAAAGCCATCCTGAGCAAGACACAGAGTCTCCATTCACATCACATCCATTATTACTCCGCCGGTCCAAGCAAGTCATATGGCTAATACAACATCAATGGGTTGGGGAGCTATACTCAGCCCACATTCTGCTCCCTTGACGGAGATTCTTAGCCAATTGTTTTCCACAACTCTTGACTCTGCCCTGTGCAGACAGTTTCTTTTTTATTTCACTCCTTAGTCATTTCTGAAGGGGTGAAAAAGGATTTTCGCCCTTCAGCAACTGAGAAACTTTCTCAGCCTGCTTCCTGCCAATAGAAATTTGGGTGACTCAGACATCTTTTTCATCTCTAATAGCCATGTTCTCTTCTAATCCAAGATGGCTACATAATTGCCAATACGACTCCCTCAAAAATTGACTGGGTTGTTTATGTATTTAATTCCAGTAAATTCTATGCACTGAAGCCATACTCATGATTCTTTTCAAAAATGCCTTTGTCTCTAGAGTTAATTGTGGTTCTTAATTTGGGCACTTCAGGCTTCTGTGTAATCTTTCTAGAAGACCCTTTGTCCAGCTGAAGAGTGTGATGGCCACAGCCTTGATTTAGACTGTGATCCTGGGCCGTATCTTAGTGGCCATGCCCTTGTTTTGGCCTTTGCCCCCAGGCTATATGTTCCTTTGAGAATATTTTACTGGATGAAGTGTCTAGAGATGAAAAATAGTATCATTTTCCAGCCCAGCAAGTCACAGTTCGTCTGAGTCCTCTGTATTTTCTCTCAGTTGTGTTAGACTGTTCTTTTCTGAGCTCATCTCTTTCATGTAGCACCTTACCAAATGTGACTACCTGTAGCCAGTTCATCTTCAAATCTCCTCCCCACTCCCTGAGGTACATGTCTGCCTTTCCAGATTATCAGAGGTACTACTTTTACTAAATGTTTCACCTTTGCATGACACAGGTCACAATTCTCCTAACCTCCTATTTCACTGCACCTACTTCTACGTTTCTATTTCAGTGTCAGTCAGCTATCACCACAATAATGCCACATAACAAATTATTCCAAAGCTCAGCGGTTCATGATCACAGCAAGTATTAATTCTCACACTTGCAGCTTTGTGGGGCAGTAGATCCGAGGAACAGCTGATATTGGCAGGTGTGGGTGGTGACTCTGCTTCAGGGTGAGGGTCAATGCAGCTCAGCTCTAGGATGTCAGTGGACTCTGGTCTGCTCCGTGTATGGACACTTCAGGGCCCAGGTTGAAGTTTCAAAAGCTTTCTGGGGGAAGCTCTTCTCATGGAGTATCTCTGGAGTGCAAGAACCAAGCCAAACTTCATAGTCACATCTAAGGTCTCTATATGGATCGTATCAGCTAATTTGCCATAGGCCACAGCAAGTCACACAGGCAAGCCCAACGTCAGGAAGATGAGGAAGTAGACAACATCCTGACAATTTCCCTCACAGGGATCTTCTCAACATGGAATTGCATGTTTACTTATTAATTTGCTTTTGTTTTTGTACCAGATTATTGCCCATGTCCAGCACCTCTTATATCTAACTCCTAGGACAGAAACTGGCACATACTAGCCACTTAAATAGTTGAGTGAGTGAGTAAAGAAGGAATAAGCTATTTTAAGAGATTTCGCATTCTGAATGCAAACAGTCCCCTAACAGTCCATTCCATAACTCTGTTAATTGTACCTGAATTTCACCTACTCTCACTTCACCCAAGCCTGTTACTTTTATATTTTTGGAACTATGGAGGGGCTTAGCAGGACGACATGTCCAGAAGTGACTTATGGATGCCAACATATGAGAAGTATTTCTTCATTCTTCTTCCTTGTGTCCCCGAGTGGCCCACCTCCCATCTTCCCATCCTCAGCAGCAGTGCTAAGCCCTTGACCTGCAGATTAATAGCCCAGAGTCCACTTCTTTTGGCACATGACAATACTCAGAATGATTCTCCTTCTTTTCTGTCTGGAGCTCGCTGGTGCCTTTTCTGGTACTAAGGTGTAATAAGAGAAATGATTTGGGGGAGATGTATTGTTTTGCTTGTGCTTATGACAAGCACCAGCCACAAATCATTTTTGGGTTCGATATGGGAACTGTTGGGAAAGTTCTCTCTTGTTAAAGGAGGAATCATTTCTTTGGGTGGCCCTTAGGATGCCAGGGACACTGTACAGTTAGCATTTAAGAAGTAGGAAAGACTTGCAAGAATTTTATTTTTTTAAATCAAGGATGTCCATCCTAACATTGCATACAATATCAAAAAATAAGAAACAATTTAATACCTATCAGTTTGGGATGAGTTAAATGTGTTATATCTATATATTTCTAGCTATCTACACACACATAATGGAATCACAATTTCTAATATTAACAGAGTGGCTAATATGTGCCAGGAACTGACTGATAAGTCATTACGTGGCTTATTTAACATTATCTTCCCAGATATCTTTTAATATAAATACTCTTATTGTCACTTCTTTTTAATAGATGAGGAACTGAGGACTAGAAAATTTGAGCGATTTCTTGTTCTGAAGTCTTTTTCAGTATATACTGATTATTGAGTTAATATATTCCATAGACATACTAACTATTGTGTTCATATGTCTTAAATAAATGGACTTCAAGGTCCAACAGGGACCCTCTCTCCTCATACAAGGTTGGTGAGCAATGCATTTTCAGCTGGGGATAATTACATCCATATTACATGCCCATTACGAGAATTTAACAAATAAAAGTCTATAAGGTTAATAGAATATCACCACATATAAAAGAAAACCCCCAGCAAGGGAATGCCACTTACCATTAATATCATCTCCTTCTTTATTTTTACCTTCTTTTTCTAGGTTCACCTTTAACTTCAATAAATCAAATTGGCATTTTCCTGGACCTGTGGATATGCCATAACATTCTGTGCTTGTGGAGAAAAAAATGGGGAGGCTCAATGTTGGCCTTTTCGGTTGAGCCCTTTGGGCTGTGATGGTTTCGAAGGTATAAAGTGTGGGCAGGAATGTTTACCTTTGGATTATAAAGAGTAATATTGGGGATCCCCAGCCTTTGCAACTGCTTTTAAAAGATTGAAAAGGAGCTGGCCATGACCCTAGAATTCCATGCAATAAATTCATGGGGCAGGTGGGAGTGACAGTAAAGAGCAGTAGAGGGGCCACCCAGAGGGGTATTGGAATAACTAGAGTGATAGCTCTGCTCAAAGAGCCACCAGGGAACCCGACACTGATCAGGACTGCCGAGTAGACAGAGATGAAGGAAATGATGATAGAAAGCAGAAAAAAAAGAAATGACAGAAAGAGGAGATGAACTGAGAAGGAAGAGCATTCTGTAGGAAAAATTGAATGGCACCAGTCCTCCACTCTGTGGTGACCTATTGCCTCCATTTGGAATGTTCTCTCTACTCCACTCCCAGCTTTGCCTGGCTAACACCTGCTCCTTTAGGTCTCCTCTCAAACATGAGCAGATCGATGCATCTTGCTATATGTGCTCATGGCTCCCTATTCTTGCCCTTCAAAATATAACAGGTCAAACATTGCTAACAAGGAAATATTTATGCACTCACCTCTCTCACAACCTGCCAAAGGAAATCATATTTGAGCGGCCCAATAACTCCCTTTTTCCCCAGTTCGACTAAAGAGGAAAGATTTTCTTGCTGGGTAAAAGACTTAGTTGAAAATAATGCAATGAGAGAGATGGGAAAAGGGAGGAGATAAAAAGAAAAATCCTGCAAACTCAGAATAGACTTTTTGTCAGATGGATTGAGGAAAGTGGGGTCTGAGTAAGGTGAGGAGTAAGGAAACAGATAGTACCAGAAGAAAGAGAATTTTAATAGGGATTGCTGGTTTTGGGTTCTTTTTAACGGCCTTTAAAGGATTTGAATAAGAAATCCAATTCCTTTTAAATGAATTTTGGATGCTGAAGTCGGCTTGAATGTGTGCAGAGAGAGAGACACATGCTCTCTCAGATATATTAGGGTTACAGTAGCATTTATCACAGTGTAAAATTAAGTGTGTGATTGTTTGATTCCCACCTGTTATCCTCCTTAGGCAGTAATGAGTGAAGGAAATGGGTGCATCTAAGATACAATCAAACCCCCAGCCCTTAGCACAGTGCCTAACACCAAGGAGGTCCTTGGTAAGAATATTTTGAATACGCAAATGTGTTAGAGAAGGCCATGGCTGTTGCCTGGTTCTAACCCATCTCTCCTTGCTTTCCCTTATTTTATGCCCACCACTATCCTGGCACAGTCCCACCCAAATCTATGTTATTGAACAAATTGATGGGACTCCTTTCTTTGGGTTGTCAACTCCTATGTGGAGTACTAGATTCTCCTTATAGTATAATTCCCTGTGCAAGATATTTCCTGCAGAAAGCCAACTTTCAGGTCTGTGGTTCATTCCAGGGCTCAGAACTTTCATTCTTAATATAGAATGTGGAAATTCTACAATCAGTGGGAAAAAAAGTATGCTAAGTAGATAAAATCAGTCCCACTGTAGCATAACTCTCCAGAGAAAAGAGATAAAACTACTTGATGCTTAAGTTAAAAAACAAGTAACAAAATGTTTTCAGTTCCAGAAACTGAATTTCATTCCTAATGTAAATATAGAAGCCTCTGGAGAAGAGGATCATACTTGGGAGAGGGAAGGAAAGCAAAGGGAACAGTGGAAGGATTTCACCATGCTGAGCTCCAGCAGAGCTTAATAGGCGGGAAACAGTCCAAAGAGAGAAATCAACCATTTCTTTCATAGCAGTTGCTCCAGTTAGAAAACTGAGTTTGGTCTTGACTTTTCCCTCTCCCTCACTCCCCACATTGCATCAATCACCAAATCCTGGTAGTTCTATCCCCTAAATAGTTATTTTTCATTGAGATATAAGTGACATATAACACTGTATAAGTTTAAGGGCACAACATGCTGATTTGATAACATTTACATATGGTAATATTATTACTACCAGAGTGTTAGCTAACACCTCCATCACATCACATAATTATCATTCGTTTTGTGGTGAGAACAATTAAGATCTAGTCTCTTAGCAACTTTGAAGTATATGATACAGTATTGTTGACTATGATCACAATGCTGAACATTTCTAGTCCTATCGATTTGCCTCCTTTCCATCCTTCTAGTCCAACTACTCATTTCTTGCTTGGATCATTGCAATGGCCTCATAATTATTCTCTATTTCTCCTCTGCCTTTCTCCAATTTATTCTCTATATGGCCACCAGAATGATACTTCTAAAATATACATTTGATCCTGTGTTTACAATGTTTAGGACTCTCCACTATTCATCATTACAGTAAACATCTATTGTAATATGGATAACAAGAGAATAGAAATGAGGAAGAGAAGACAACAGATGCAGACAGCTCTTTTGAGGGGACTTGGCATAAAAGAGAGCAGAAAGAAGGTGGGCAGATGGAAAGCAAAGTCAGGTCAAAATAGATTTTTTTTTTCTCCTTTCAGATGGGGTCATATCTGTAGGCTGACCAGAAAGAAATATTGAGGAAGGAGAAATTGATGATATTGGAGAGAGAAGATAATTCCAGGAGCAACATTCTTGAGAATGTGAGTGACCTGGAGCATGCTAAGGCAGGCACGGCCCTGAGCATAGTGTGTGGGCAAGAGTTTACTTCCCTGGAAGTCCACTTAAAAATGAACTTGTTCAGGGCCGGCCCGGTGGCATAGCGGTGAAGTTCACACGCTCTGCTTTGGCGGCCCAGGGTTCGCAGGTTCGGCTCCCAGGCGAGGTCAGCCATGCTGTGGCGGCGTCCCATAAAGTAGAGGAAGATGGGCACGGATGTTAGCCCAGGGCCAGTCTTCCACCAAAAAAAAAAAAAAAAAAAAGTGAACTTGTTCATGAGGGCCTTTCTGTAAGGCAAAAGGAGATTTACCAAAAAACTCGATCTATACATTTTACATTGAATGTAAAATACTACTGCAAAGCACAGGAAATTTTTTCACAGTTACATATTCCATTTTCCCACATTCCTATTCCTTTCCATTAATTTTAGTAATTTTTTTTTTCTCGTACAGCCAGCTTCAAAGGCATTGACCGTGGCCTTCCATGCCTTACTTCCCCTTCTCTGCTTGGAGAGCGCCTATTCACACCACTCAGGCCTGTCCTTCGCAGCATTCCTTGACCCCAATGGATAAGACACGTCACTATGGCCCTCAAATCAGGCTGTGTAAACATCTCCTTTAGGAACTTGTCTTTTGACCAGAAGTCCCAAACTGACATTCTAGAGCTCACAGACTTTGTTCGCCCAATGCAGTGTTTTGAAAGCACTATTTTCAGATTAGATGACATTTAAAAAATGAAAAATTCACACCAAAAAAAACCCACCCCACAATATATCTGGCATCCTTAGAAAATGAAAGATGGGCATCACTGGACCCACGTTCCCATGTGGGAGCAACTGCCTGGAGCAAGAGAGGCGCTCGCTGTCTGTTTTTGCCCCAGCTCATCCCCTTCTATTTTACCAGCATAGCCCCTGTGGACAAATGCCGGGCTGTGAGTTTATGAGTCGTGTCTTAGGCACTACAGGCGGGAATTTTGACTGGTTTGCCTACATCCTAGCTTCTGGTACATGCCAAGCACACGCAGTACTCAGTGCATGTTCTGAATTGAACTTCCCAAGCTCCACGGTGCCATCTTGCACTTCTGCATGCTCCACTCACACAGCCTTTCTGTTCTCGAATGCACGATATCCACCCCCAAAGCTCAGATCCTTACGCCTGCCCTCACTCCCTCTGCCTAATATGCCCACACCACCTGGCTACTTCATCCTTCACATCTCAGATCAAATGTCACTTTGTCTGGAAACCTTCCCCAGCCCTTTAGGTTAAATCAGATCCCACCATAATATACTTTCAGAGTTTTCAAACCTTTTATTTATTGCCATTACTGGTTTGTTAGCATGTACTTATGTGGTTGCTTAATGTCTGCTTGCCCCACTCAACCATAAACTCCACGGGGGCAGGACCACGTCGTTGCTGTGCTTGTTATGGAATCCACCGTGCCTTGCCTGGTGCCAGATGCATAGTGAGCTTTCAAGGTATACGTGAATGAATGGATAAATGAATGCTTCCTATAACTAGACCTGAAGGAAAGTAGAAGCCAGTATGTAGAGGTGTGGATGTCTGCTCTATTCTGCGGAACATGTGACATTCCTGTCTCACCCACACTTCCTAGATTACTTGGATTTGAGTATAGATTTGTCTTGTCTCAGACTTGAGCGTCCTGGGGGCAAGAGCTTGTTGTTCATTTTTTTTATCATCTGCATCTAATACTGGGACCTGCATCTAATACAGAATTCCAAAAATGTGATTGAATGACCAAACTCATCAACATAGATTCCCCTTTTCAGAAAAGGATGGTAGCTTCTCTACTTATTAACTTGTTTGTTACACTCTTTCGTTACCTCAAACTGGGCTCTGTTCCAGAACAAACTGTATCAATAATGCCCACCACAAATGATCGGGTTAGTGGTTGTGTGACACCATATTAGTTCTAGCCATCAAGTTTCTCTTGGTCTGCGGCCTATTTGCTGAGTTTTTAAGGCATTTTATAAAAATCATTAACCCTATCACGTCCAATAATTGCAAAAATAGGGAAAGCATTGAATGTGCAATTGGACTTATGATTATGATGGAAATTAAAGTGAAACAATTTTACAGGAGTATGTACCTATTGGGTGTTTATGGAATACTTCACTCCAGATAAATTTGGTTTTATCCAAGAAAGAAAGCGTTTTATCCACATGGTATTTAAAACTATGGATCATAGGAAGTTCTGAGTTCACACATGGCTCCTCATCAATGAGCCAGGGCACATAATTAATTGACCAGAAGGCTCACTGGGATTAATTAGCAGCTGTATGTGAAGAGCTTGGTTCAGACTTGCAGCACAGAGGATGGCGTTCTGGAATGGCCAGATCCTGGATTCACAAGTCAGTCATTGCAAGCGGATCTTGTTGCTTGGCTGGGGGAAATCGTTGGGGCTCTTGGCTCCTCTGTGGGTCAGTGTGGGCACGTGCGCATCCAGCTGCTGCCGGCAGAGGGCAGCAGTACGCTGTGCGTGTTCAATTTGCATCCCAGATTAGCAAATCCCCAAGGATTTACAAAAAAAAGAAAGCGGGTATCCCAGGACCACCCTAATTCATTTTCCCTAGGTGTCAACGTTGGTCTAATTGCAAACACAGACCTTTTACATTACGTTGGACTTTGGCTCATCTGAGATAGAGAAATGAATACACAACTAGGAGCTGCCATCACAGACAGGAAGTAACTTTAATTAAATATTGTGAAAGTTGAAAAGTTTTTACAGCTTGAATTTTTGCAAAAAAAAAAAAATTATAACAATCTCTACAGTAGTTAGGTTCTCTAACAATTGAACTGTACAGTGTGTGTCTATTCAAAAAAGTTTGATAAGAAGGTGAAAGGTTAGTAGATTGAGAGATGACTTCGTTACGCTGCATCCTAGTACAATGTGAGGCCGGGGCATGTTATGCAATCCAGTCATCCAGAAGCTGTATTCTTCCCCCAACACTGAAATCTTGATTTAAATCTCTATTTCATTTTCTTCTTAAAGCCATATTCTGTATTTAGGGGAACATCTTTTACTTGTAAAAGTTTCGTGTAGAAGAAAGAGGGTCAGAGGGCTAGAACATCTTTGCATCTAATCAATGTAAATAGAGGCAACAAAACACAAATTATACATATTTTAAAGGCTCTTTGGACTTTCAGGAAAAGTTCTAACCACTACACATGGCTGACAGATGGGTGGCGTGTGTTGTCAGGGTCTGAACCGAACACCTTACCGGCTGACCGTTCCTTCACAGTTACGGGGCTCACCAGACAAAATATGGCTTTAAATTGTACACATCTTCAGGCCAGAGCTTACCACACAAATTCAGACCACCTTTCTGAGTACCGAGAAGCAATGCGTCCACCTTGCTTACATTTTCCAGTTTTTTTTATTATTATTAATCACCATTATTATTATTTCTCACCATGAAAAATCAGCTTTCCTCCCCTCCCTTCCCTCCCCAAACTCCCCTCCCCCTCCCACCCCAACCCATAAAAATCGCACTCTTGACAGTCTAGTGAAAACCATTGCAAAATCCATATGGGGGCATGCACAGCTGCAGCATTGTTGTAAATTTCTTGCTCTACTAGAAAAAGTTACATTGTCTTAAGGTAACAAAACAGTTCTTTTGTGCTTTTCCATTTCTTTGTTTTTTGTTTTTTTTTCTTTTTTCTTTTTCTTTTTTCTTAGAATGTTAGTGACGACTGACAGTTCTGGTGCACAGTTACAATGTACAAGTGAAATGAATATGACTTGCATTGTTAAGGCATCCAATCTGCTGGTTTATATTTATGTGAAAGACAGAGGAAATATACAAGCAGACTTAAGAAAGAAAGTATGTTCATTGATTTCTATGAAGTTTCTCCCCCGAATTTAATGCACAAAATGCGTCACTCCAAAGGGAGAGATTCCATGCATATTAATAGAGTAAAACAGCATTAGGGTTTTTTTTTTTGTAAGCTTCCAAAGCAAAGGATACATTTTTTTTTCATCTACAGAACTAAATGCTACAAGAATAATATGCTACTATTTTTTTTTTGCCATATATTGGAAAAAACTTCTTAACTTACAAATAATACAAAAATAGACAATGGCTTTTGGGTGGAAATAAAAAAATTGAAGCATGGTTTAAAACAATACTAAAAATAACTATAAATGAAATGTTTAAAAATCACATTGAAACAGCTAATACAACTGTAGTTGACCCAACAAATACTCACTTTCACAGAGCAAACATACACAATAAAATAAACTGGGAGTGGGAGAAAAGGAAGAAGGGGAAAGCAATGTACAAATTCCAAAGATAAATACATTATTTATATGGATATTTTACAAAATCCCCTTTAAAACAAAAAGCCTTTTAATTAACTTTGCAAGTATGTGCAAGCTAAAGGTAGTGAGCTTTTTTTCTTTGCAAAATATGCAGTAAAATCTTTTTGTGATATTGAAAAACTGTCTTAAGACATTAAAATGTATAAATAGAACAACGACTTTGGCAAAAAAAATCACAAAAAATCTACAGTATTTATAACTACATACAAAAACACAACAGCAAAGAAAAAAATATCAGGCAAATGCATCCTCAGAGCTTTGCTGCATCTTTGCTATTAATTCTTATTTTTAAGAACACTTCCCAGATAATGAGAGCAAAAATTCCCATAGAACAGAAAACTATGTTTTGGAAGTCTCAGCCTTCTCCTTTCTCCCAGTTTCCTTTTACTCTTAATTCCAAAGCACTTAACCTGTTGCTGTAATCGGTTACAATGTAAGGGTCGACAAATGATAAAGGCGCTGTCTCTGAGTGGGAAATCTGGAATACCTGCCATGTTGCTTCTGTCAGCTTTTGGAGGATTGGTATTACATCATTGTTTAGGATGAGTAAACTTTAAACCTATAAATGGCCGAGCGTAAGTGGGATTTTGGCTTGATACCTGGAGGGCATAATGTGGAATTCTGTGCCTGGACCCTGTTCCATGAAGTCTCAAAGGAGATTCTCACACAGTGTGTGTGCCACCAAGCTCTCGATTGGCCTTAGGCTTCAGAAGAAGTTGACATAAGTAAAAGAGAGAATGATATTGGTTTAAATATGCAGTTTTAACAATCTGTCTAGAGGCACTGGATTTTTGAGTAGAAGGGAAAAATGTGATCACTTACATCACTTTTTAACTTTCCAGCCTGCATTTATTTACACAGTTACTTAAGACAACAATACAAAAGAGATAAATAAGCTTGCACTGCTAAGGGATGGCATGTTAAGTTAGATATTGAAAATGCACTGTCTGAGCTAACTACCATTTGATATGCTTTAAGGCGCAAAAGCCGACCCTTAGTTTTCTAAAAAATCTAACTGGCATTCCTATTCTGTCCCATACAAGCTTTTTTTTTTTCTTTTTTAACTTTTTTGTAAATATCACCACTTCATTCTCCCTTTACACAGCTTTAAAAACATCATAAATTAAAACATGGAGTTTTATTTATAGTGTCCATTGTATACAGCTTTACGGTTTATAAAAGACAAATGATTGCAGAGTTAAGCTTAAAAAAAAAGAAAGAAAAAGAAAAAGTGGATTTGCTTTTATCAACACAGAATAAATATATCCCCCAAATACTTGGGAGGTACAACTTTAACCAACACCCTGCACTTGCAGATCCCTTCCAATTTCAGTATTTGCAAGGTCGGTGATATTGTTTAAAAATCTGCAGTTATTGTGATTCCTCTTAAAAAGGCCTGAGTTAAAAGTTCCACTCTGGGACTTGTATCGGATTACTCTCTGTAGCAGAATCCAACCTCTTCATTAATAAAATTCTTCAAGGCAATTCTTCACATGGGAGGAACAATCATGCCAGATATCGCTGTGGAAAGAGAAGACGAAGTCAATGGTTTTGCATCCAAACTTCTCACTGAGAAAAAAAAAAAAAAAAAGATGGAAAAAAACACCCACACACCACTATGTTGGCTGAATATTAGCCACAAATGTGCTCTCATCCTCCCTGGAATGAGTTTTTGTTATAAAGTATACATGTACTTTATTAAGAATGATATATCATTTATGTGTATGTGTTTTTAACAGAACAGAAGATCCTAAACATCCCTCCAAATCTGATTTCAATTTTAAAACATAACTGGAAAGTTGCATCGTTTGAATACCACTGGGAAAGTTGTGGCCCCAAACCTCGCAAATAGTGAGAATTTTCAATTTGTCACTCTTTTTTCCTCTCTCCTTCACTTCCAAAATATAAAATAAAAAACTGGTCCATCCCAACTGCCAGCAATTTCTACAAAAAACCCTGGCTCTCTCTGCTCTGTCTTAGCACGAAGACTGAGGACCAGAGCAGCAATCTGAGCGCCTTCATTTCAATCTTCACACCTGGGAGAAGGAAACACCAGCTCCAGCAGGCACTGGTCACCGGACATGTAAAGTTGGGAGAAGGTCTTAGAGGAGGCAGGTTTGCCTAAAAGTGCAGGCTGTCTTCTGTACCACTGCTTCACTCAAGGTTTCTGGAGTGGTCTGACCATGTCCCTAGAAAATTATAGCCTAGAAAAGCTGGGATGAGATCCTGGGAAAGGGAAGGCTCTTTGGGGCAATCAAAAATCTTTCAAAGTGTTCAGAGTTAGGAGGCCGCACACAGCGGTATTTACAAGAGCACAGAATCCTATGGGCCAGCATTCCACCTCTGGCTTTTTGCTTACCAAGTATGTGCCCCAAGGTAGCTACTTGTCCTCTTGGACCTCTGCCTCCTCAGCTAGAAAATGCAGTTAATTGGTATTTGCAAGGGCCGTGATATTGTTAGGGTTGTTGGAGATTTAAATAAAATAACATATGTGAAGCGCTTGGCCCAGGTTCAGCTCCAAGAAAAGACCTAGTAGAGATTAGCTGCTATTATTTCTAACCCATCCCTTCTACTGCTACACTAGCTTTGTGACCTTGTGTTAATTGTTTAACTTCCCTGGGCTGTGTTTCCTCTTATATCAAATAGGCACCAACCTGAACGGCACACTTCACATGATGGGTGTAAGGAATAAAGGGATGTCTGTAAGAAAATTGAAACAGTGTGGCAACTTTGAAATATGTCGAGATGAGAGGGATGCTTACATTAGAAGCGAGAGGCAGCCATCTTTGGCTCCCAGTGATGGCTTAGCATCTTGTCAGGCAGAGAGAGAAAGTCATTGCTTTCTTTCTGTTGGCAATTCTAAATTTAAATTAATGTTCTTGTCACTGATGACTGCATCTAGGAAGTGGCCCTCTTCATTTCCCAAATCTCATGTCTAGAAGAATGTGCCTTTTTTCTTAAGTGAACCCCAAGTACCACAAATCCTGCAGGAGACCCCGGGATGCTGGGGGAGGCTCTGAGCCCTGGGACCCCACACACCTCCTGATGCCCCTCCCCCACCCCTGACAGTTTAGATTCAATTAAAAGAAAAGTATTTTGCCAAACACTTTTTCCGTTAATTTTTAAACCCATCTGTATTCACAAGGAAATTTAATCCACATGTTTCTGATTCATTTACACTTAAATCATCCAAATGTTGTTTTGCAAGAGCCGTTTTGCAGTCCAAAAGCTCCTGGAGTCTTTTTCGTAAGCTCTCATAAGCCATTTTTCTTAGAAAAAGGAAGTGTCTCTTGCCAAATGCAGACCAAGTTAAACCCCCAAAGATCTGGGATCAGTTGGAAATGCAGTCCCCCTAAGATTCAAGTGAGCCCTAGATTTGACTCAAACGGGGAGCTTCGTATTTCAATCCAAGCCTGAACTTGAGAACTGAAGATTCTGTAGCTCCGAAAGCAAGGAAGGTGGGGGTCTTTGCAGCGTGGCAGCTCAGCACAGCTCTGCCTCCCTGTGGATCTTCTCATCCAGGCTGGAGGGAGGTCCAAGCATCCTTATTAAGGCAGGCCTTGCTGTGGGAACTCTAAGCCTCTGGCAAAAGAAGCAAATTTACTTTTGCCTTCCACCAAAATCTACTGTGTGCCTGGCATTAAAGGGCAGTCCCTTACAGTATAGCCAGATAATCAGTCTGGCTATACAATATGATACAAAGCAAAGCAGAAAACTGACAAACTTCCTGCTAATTTAGTCAGTGGACCCAGCCAACATTTAACAGTTGGGCCCTGAAAACATTCCATTTGGATGGCCAGAATTGGAAAAAAAAAAAAGGCAACTAGACTTATGGTAGTGAACACGATGCAGTCTATACAGAGGCCGAAATATAATGATGCACACCTGAAATTTATGTTATAAACCAATGTGACCTCAATTAAAAAAAAAATCTAAGCAGTGTTTTGGTCCCTGAAAAATGTATTAGATCAATTAGATTAAACCTCCACTAGGGCCAGATTAAAAGTTGTAAAGCAAAGCTAACTGATGTGCTAGTCTGTAGCTAACAGCCCTTCTTCATCTGGAATACAAGGGTTGCAAACTCCGGCACCCTGAGAGCCCAGGCTGGGAACAAAAGTGAGGGAAGTGCCCTGGGTGGGGATGGAGGTGACTCTGCCAAGGGCATGCCTTCTTTAGAGTGGGCAGCAACCCAGCCCCCACCAGATGCTGCTGTGCAGGAAGGCCTGCTCACAGCCACCAGATCCCCTGAATTAATTCAAGAGAAGGTGGAGATGTGGATTTTTAAAAAGATGAAATAGCCTGGTTTATACATGTTAGCAAATAATTAAAATTAAAAACACATCAACAAACAAACACATCTAAGGGTATCTAGGAGGTGGCATTGGTCTGTGCACACTCACTGACCCCCAGACTTCTCTGAGAGTCTAATGGAAGTCATGGAACCTCTCTCCAGAAGAAGGTCCACAAGTACCTACACCCAGAATTTTGCATATACAGCTCATAAGTCTCATCCGTGACTTCCTCAACTCCAGATGCAGAACCCTTTCTGATGAGTAAATTTTTGGGGGAAAAAAATCCCCAATTGTGCCTTCTGAGCTTAGACACCTCTAAAGAGACCTTTTTATAAAGAAACCTCACTGCATGACTACAGGGAAGCTCCCAGTTGTTAGTAGCTATTTTTCTTGCATCTGTGCTGCAATCCTCAAGATTACTTATGTGGGTGAGAGGGATGGGTGTTTGAGAGTTGGAATGTTCCAGAAATGCCACTGGCAAACTGACTTGCCCAAGTGGAGCCCACGAAGATTTCCATGAGGACATGACACTCTCAGAGAGCAACATGTGCCAAGACATCACAAGATCGAGGTGGCTCTGCCATTTTCCCCAGCAGCTGGGTAATGACATTCTCTGAGAGAAGCTCAGAACACTATTGGTTTGAAAGGCAATGCACTTTTTAGTATGGTTTCCAATTTTGATAAGAACAATGACAAAAATGGAAAGTTTTGCAGAGCTGGGAGAGTTTGGAATGAGAGGGTGGAATGTGGTCTTTCTCGAACCACCATATGTGTAATAATTACGAGCTAATTAGAAACAGAACAGGAGGAAGATCTTGCACAAATTGAACATGTGCATGGAGCAAAAGACAATTCCATGAGATTCGCTACCAGACTGCATGATATCTAGAATCAGGTGGGGCTGGCCAGCCAGAGCTTCAACAAGACAGGGAAAGAAAAAAAATCAGTATATGGGTACAATTTTTGTGAAATCACTCTAAACGTTTGTTTTTACTTTTTCACTGCAGAGACTGTACAGGACATGGTTAGGGTTTAAAATCACTACACTGAGGGTAGGTCCAAGGGCATGCTGATGACCTTCTTGGGGCTGCCCCTCTGTTGATTAATGAAGTCCTCTGAGGCCTGAAATTGCATAGAATCCATGCTGCAGGAGGCATAAGCTTTAGAAGAAGGGAGAGGACGTCTCCAGGACAATGGGTGAGCATAGTTGGTATCTCAAGTCTTTGACCTACGAAAATAGACACACTTGGGGAATTTAGGTTCAGGATTTATCAATGACTTTATCTAGATAAGAATGAAAGAAGATTTCTCTTTAAATCCAAAAATACAGCTGCATTTTCCAAAGTTTTCATGGGATGTTCATTGGTCTTAACATTTGGAAAAGGGTTCTTGCACAAATAAGTTTAGAAAACTAAATGGAAGTCTTATTTTGTTTAACTGGAGAATGTCTCAGAGCCTTTAATAGACTCAGGTGCATAGTGAATCTCCAAGACAATGATTCAGTAAGAGCTATCTTCTAGATCTGTTTGATCACAACATTAAAATTTTTTTAGCAGAACATCTTGTGAGATTCTAGAAGTTCTGAGATAAGAGTTGCTTTGTCCTAAAAAAATCTCTCAGACATATGGTACATTGTCCTAGGTTTTATCTACCTGGGATAGAAAGCCAGTTGGAGTCACAGTACAAATTGCGAATTATAAAAGATATGTAAAGAATGGAGCTTATGACTTCCTTGTTCAACCTTATCCCTGCTGCTTGGTGCCTGTGCTCCAGGATGCTGAGTGGTTTACTGGTTACTGAACAGGACGCTTTGGTTCAGGTTTTCCTAATCCTTCTGCTTAAAATGCCCCTCACCCATCTCCCTGTGCCTGAATCCGACTTGCCCTTCACCCAAGGTCCAGTTCAAAGGCAACTTTCTCTGTGAGGCTCTTCTGAATTCTCCCTAGTCTTTCCCTCCTCTGAACTTCCACAGCTGGGTGCCAGCCTCTCCCAGACAGATCTGCTTTCTTTACTGTGGTCATGTTTTCCCTAATACAGGGAAAATTTGTAAGGTTAGGATTTTGTAGTCCACCTGGGCCTAACCCAGTGGCTTGAATATAGTATGGCTATATGGCATTGGGGCTTATGTGGCAGTCAGTCTGCCTGGGTTTTAATCCAAGACTCCCCCTATTTGCTAGCTGTGTAAGTCTGGATGAGCCATCTTGGCTCTAAGTCTCAGTTTCTGCATCTGTAAAATGGAGACAATAGACAGCCTACATCAAAGGGTGGTTGAGAGGAATACAGGAGATAATGTACAAGCCAGGCTGAGAACAAGCCCTCCCACGTTAGTGGCTGTGACCATCATCATCACCATCATGTGAGATTGCAGTGCATATTTGCTGGGGAATAAACATGCATGTAGTCAGTAGAGGAGGCTAAGAAAGGGCTGCTGGGGAAAGACCTTTAAGGAGTTGGCTTTAACAAAAAAAAATAGAAAGATGTGCAATTAGCACAGTGGTAGTTGGAGATAAATAGGCCTTTAAAACACTTAAACAGACTAAATGTGTCACCTCTAATCTTGTTTACATGGTCAATTTGCTTAACCAACTCTTCCTTTGTTACTTGCCATGTCTTAATGATCAAAATTCTGAACTAGATGGGTTCAAATGAAGTAGGTGTTACTGTAACAATGAAAAGGAGAAGGAATGAAACACTCAGATTCTTACCCCTAATTCTATAACCCACTTAGGTCCTTTTTTAAGAAAAAGTGGACTAAGCTAAAGATGAAGTAATTCTTCAGATACACGTCTAGAAGCCCACTGTCAGAATGCCATTTTTCTCAGGGGAGACTCTGAGGCCCCAAGCAGGAGCTCCCTAAAGACAATGGTGTAGCCCACTCAAGGCTGCAGGGATTGTGTGCAGAAGGTCAAGGTGCAATTCTGGGCACATGGGCCCTGCCTGGTGACTCTGGTGGTTGGGAGTGGAGTGGGCAGGCAAAAGGACAGCTTACAGGAAGATGGTGCAGTTAATTTGACTTTAATTTCTCTACTCACACCTCCTCCACTGCCACCCCCCAAAAGTAGGGACGTTTGGTACATGACAGTATTGGAAAAACAAACCCCTCTTTTTTTTTTTTTCTTTTTGATAATGCTTAAGAGTCAGAACACGGGTAGGGGAAAGTCCAGAAAGAACCTCCTGTACATGTGCTCAATCAGAAGGAAAGGGCAGTATCGTCCGTGATAGCAAATCCAGACAAAATGTGTCCCTGAGTTACACCTCGAACCCTCCACGCCGTGCAGCTGCACTTTAGAAATGTGACAGAGGGATGGAGACTCGGCTGCTAATCAGAAGAGGGGAAAGAGTCTCTATAGTTTTGGAATCAGTGCAGACTTGGGTTAGAGACGCCCTGGGGTGACAAATGTACAAACTTTGAATATGTCCCTGTCTTGAAGCCATTCCGTCATTACTCACACACACACACTCACACATACCATCCTATATCACCAGATGGTCCCTAAATCCAGGAGGTTCTAAAATCTGGGCTGAGTCCCTATTCTCAGTCCCTTCCTGCTCCCTCCTTGGTCCACATGGCATGAAAAGACACTTAGCCTCGCCGAAGGGCTGCCCACTGAAGTCACTGTTGGCCGATGATACAGCTGCTGACCTTCCAAGAGCCGTGGGCCTTTTCTTTTCAAGCACCGCCCCTCCACTGTTGGTTACAAATCCCATTCGACCTTGTTCCTGATATCAAATCTGTGTTTAACAAGGGCTGTGATTAGCAGCTCAAGAATGGCAGATTTCTGCTTTCCATATGTTTTATCCTTATTTACACCCATTACAAGTTATGTTCGCTTAAGAATTATACTCCTCGTTTGCCAGCTAGAGGTGTACTGGGGTGACAAAGCATTATTTTTAGCTGAGAAAGTGTCAGACTTGCATGAATGGGTGGCTCCCCTTTGTGGGGGTGGGCATTCCTATCATCAACAATATTGCCTGAAAGGGAGTTCCTCAGTCAGCTTGTCTTCCTCTCCCCTTAAGAAGATGGTTTTGCCAGTGTACGTTAGAGGAGGGGCACAGGCACACTATGCGGGCACTGACTTTGGCTGTGCTGGGCAAATTTACCAGAAGGTTTCTGAGGAATGTTTTGCAGAGCCTCCCTGGAGCCAGAAAGGCATAGTGATTAGGATCTCAGGTTCCGGAGTGACACGGTTTGGGTTCAATTTTGGCTCCATCATTACTAGCTATGTGACCTTAAGCAAACTGGGCCTTAATTTCCCCATCTATACAATGGGCATAGTACTGACACATAGGGTCTTTGGGAGAATCCATGTAGGCTTACATCAATGTAAAGTGTCCAGTGCATAGTACATGTATATATAAGTGTAAATAAATATACACCGACTTACACTTAAGAAACAGGGCTGAGAAATCCCAGACAGGTGTGCTGTCCTCCTGACCCTCCCGACCTCCATGGCTGACTTCCATCAGTGAAGATGGGCATGCCTGCCGCTGAAGGAAGGCACTGTGGGAGCTGCGTAGGCTGGGGGTCAGGAGCACAGACCCTGCTGGGGTTTGTATTCATCTCCACCGTTTACTGGCTATGCCTATGGGCAGGTATTTATTCTCCCTATTCTTCAGTGTCATCATTTGTACAATGGAGATCATAACAGTCCTCATATTTCATCAGGATGTTGTGAGGATCAAATAAGATAGAGCATGCTCCGTGCCTAGCACAGAGCCTGACACACTCTTCAGTGCTTGACAAATGGTAGCTGATTATTTTATTGACCTTGTTTCCCTGCCAGCTGCCTAAGGAATCCTGGAGACATCCTTTTCACTCCTTCTGAGTAATAAAGTGCTTGGGAGATGGAAAGAGGAGATGAACTTTTGAGCCTCAGTTTGAAGCCAGCTTCTGCCACAGAACCTCATAACCTTCATAACCTCCCTAACGTTTAGTTTTCTCACCTGTAAAGTAGGGGCTATGTCGACGTATCACACAACCCAGCTGTGGGGGAATGAATGTGGCTGTGCAGATCAACGTCACAAGGCAGTGCCAGCACATAAGAAAATTGTAAGAAGTGGTGGATCCATTTTAGAAAGGTAGGATTTTTTCTCAATGAATAGTAAGGTCACATCAACTCTTGGCGACTCTGTTATTTTCCATATTCCACGATGAGGATGAAACTGAACAATTGTAATGTGAACCAGAATACTCTAGTGGCATTTTGGGGCTTCTGGTTCCCAGCAGTAAGTCTTGGGCCTTTGGTCTCCAATGCTCTAACCTCAGGGCTCTGGTTGGGCCACGGCTCACCCCCTCCCCATTATCAGCCCCACACACGTTCACTCTGACACAGGTGACAGGAAGGGAAGGTTGAGTGACCTACTTCAGGAGAAGGCCAGTCCAGGGAGAGACCCTGCAGTGGAAAACTTTCTAGAGTCCACGAAAGACTGGTCTGATTATGGCGGCCACGGGGAACGAGAGAGGAGAAAGAGAAACGACAGCATTAGTCAGCGGAAACAGTGCTCTCAAGAAAATCCTGGGCCTGAGCAGAACTGCCGGAGTTGGCGAGAGGACTGCTCAGGCAGCTCCAGCAGAGGAGAGATGCACAGGGCCAGGGCCGGGGCCAAGGAGAGAGCGAACACAAAGGAACAGAAGAGACGAGGGCAGACAGAAGCAGGCAGGCCCAAGGCTGATGCCCTTGCAACAATGACACATCTGCTTCCTGCCCTCGGAGGGTGAGGTCAGGGCATGCGGTAGGCCCAGGTGGGGCCCAGGGCTTACCTTGCAGGCTGTTCCCATTGGTGCTGGTGCAGGTGGGAGGCGGGGAGGTCTGGGGTCTGACGACTGGCGCGAAAGCACTCTTCTGTTTCACGGCTGAGACCATGTTGGCTGGTGAGAAGGAGAAGATGCCCGAGGAGCTGCTGCAGTTGGAGGGGAGGCTTGTGGAGGAGGCCATGGTGGGGCTGGATGGCACGACTGAGAGGGGCAATGGGAAAGGAGAAATCAGCGCCTCTCTCGGCATCCTGAGACAAGGTGGCTCAGATCTGACCTTTGCCAGCCACCCTGCTCAGGCCACCCTTCCAGCACGACCTTTCCCTGAACTCTCGGGATCTTGTCCACTGTCATCATTTGGTACTTGGCACATGTTACCTTTCGTTGTTGGTGACCTTTTATGTGTTTATTGTGGGTCCAAGCAGTGTGCTAGGCACTGGGACATTCCTGGCCAGGAAACAGAAATGCGCTTATAAGGGATAGAGAAGCACAAAGTAGTGACAAAGATGAGTGTGGCCAACTCTGTGGAGGCAGGGAAAGGAAAGCAAAGAAGGTTTCACGGAGGAGGTGTCGGGGAAGCATTCCAGGTAAGGTCTAAACTAAGATTCTACAAAGGGGCTGGGGATACAAGAAACAGAAGGCCAGCCTGAGAGGGTGTGGTCACCGATTTAATGAGAGGTGCAAAGAAGAAGGACGAATGGAGGGCAACACCAGGATTCCAACTTAAGGCACTGGCAGATGGTGGTGTGTATGTGTCCCTTTTCTCCCCATGAAGCTAGGAGTTCCTTAAGGATTTACCTTAATGCTCCACAGCACAGATACAGGTAGGTAGGAGGCCAGGTAGAAAAACAGACTGCCAGGTACAACATTTGTGGATAATGTAGAACTACAAGTTAAAGTTCCAAATTCTTTGTATCCCCCATGGAGCTGTACATAAATGTTTGTGAATGAATAAGCAGCAGGATAGAAGCCTTAAGTAAATACTCACAGTCTAGTAGTAGTGGGGATGTGGATTATCAGTGATGGGAGAACTTTGGCAATTCAGAGACACAGAAAACCTAGCTGCTCGGGGACATGAAAGAGGACCAACCAGGTCCTCTCAGCCTGGGCCTTCATCATTTGCTAATTGCTAATAATCTCATGGTTACTTTAGGAGACAGATTTTGCAGACACAAAAGTCCTCTACACTCGAGACTAGTACTTCCACACACTCACCTTCTATTTCCTCCATCTCCTGGGGAAAAGTATGAATCCTGTCCAATGATTTTCAGGCACCTAATTCAAGTTCTAGGTACTTCCTCCTTACTGTATTATTTTTCACATTTTTAAATAAACATTATATACTGCTTTATCATTCACAAGAATCTTCATGTCTTTTTCACCTTATGCCATAGGCTATATAGGGCCTACTACATCCTTTTTACACCTCAGCAAATCGAGCAAGCCGAGACTCAGAAAGTAGTTAAGTGGCATGCCCATAGCTAGAATGTGGTGAAGCCAGTAGCCAAACCCAAACTCAATGCTCTTTCCACTACACTATGCTGCAAAGGAAACAGATCGCCAGGGGAAAAGGCCCCACTCCCATGAACCCATCAGAGTCCAAACTGCTGTTTCGGTGGCCTTACCCTTGGCCTACTTGGCTCTGGGAAGTTAGGGAAGTGGGAATCAACTTGGCCATAGGCAGCAATTGCCATGGAGGGGATGACCCCTTGTCATCAGCCCTAAGCACCACAGAATCAAATGCACTGGATGCTTTATGGAGCAGAACACAGAACCGCCAACCTCAGAGTTTTCACAAACGTTTTCTAAACTGTACTTTTTCTTTTAATGAGGCCAGCATTTTTATACATCTCTTAGGATTTGTAAATGTGAAAATACGCTCAATAATAACACCCATTTAAATTGCAAAACTCCTGCACTGGAGGTTTGATTTTTAAATATTCGTAGACTTGAAATCCTGCTGGTTCACTGAGGAAGGCAATTAATCTCGTTGGCAAATGTGATCATTATGTGTATTTAGAGGTGGGGATTTTTGGAGGGGGGTTGTGAACAGAGGAAGGGGTGAAATATAGTCAAGCAGTTCCATTTGTTATAACATTATTAGTTATCAGCAACCACACCAGAAAGTGTGTTCACCAGTGGAATGTCTTATTTTATTTTTCATTCTGTTCAGAATTTTTCAACATGAGTGGTTTATGAATAATTAAATATTATGGAGGCAAAAATTCAAATCGGCTGGGCTTTGTGTTTATTGTTTTATTTGCATTTATGCAGATAAAACCGTCCCATCTGAGAGCCTATTTGAGAATTTAATATTATATTTGTGAGCACTGAGGAAATCAATTAATGAAAATTAAATGTTCGAAGTTTCACAGTCTGACAGACGCAATCTCAGGCTGACGTCGCTGGGTGTCTGCAAAGGCTGGGGAAGACAGAGCAATCCAAGCCTCTAAATTGAATTGTTACCATATAGCAATTAGTTTATTGATTTAATTAAGCATGCCACCTTTTAATTTTCAGGTCAGGATTGAAACATTTTCTGATTAAGTAGATGGGAGAACACTGAAATGATAGATCTATGAGAAACGATCTTTCAATGAATCAAAATCTAATGTGAAACTGGCCCCAAACGTCGACTCTTGAGCAGACAGACACTGATAATGTATGCAGATTACTTGGGGGAATTTTGTTTTATTATTTTTATGTATTTATTTATTTATTTTTGGGGTGAGGAAGATTGGCCCTGAGCTAACATCTGTGTCCATCTTCCTCTATTTTGTATGTCGGACGCTGGCACAGCATGGCTTGAAGAGCGGTGTATAGGTCCATGCCCAGGATCCGAACCCATGAACCCCAGGTCGCCAAGAGCAGAGCACATGAACTTAACCACTATACCACCAGGCCGGCCCTTGGGGGAATTTTAAATGTTCAACAAGCTGCTGATTCCAAACAAATAAAGTAGAAATATAAAATTTAGCACACTGAGCATAAAAACTTACCCAGAAAGAAAAAGGCCCTAAGCATTACTTTCAGAAATAACTCCTCTCAAAGGCCAAGAATGTTGCTTCACTTTCAAAAGATTAGCACACTCCACATTTCTGCTATTAGAAACAGCATAATTTTTAGTTTTTTTAGCCAACACTCTTTTTTCAAATATCGTGAATATTCTTTCATTTAACAACACATCTTCTATCATACCACAAATGTCTGAGAGTTTGGCCACGTGTCTCACAACAGAAGAGTCACCCACACTGTTCAAGATGAACTTGGTTATCTCTGCAAAAATCCTCAGAGGGAGACCAAGAGATTGTAGAGACACAGCCCACGACATTTTACATGTGAAGATGCCAGTTCCCTGAGGTTCTTTGGATGCAATCTAAATGTTGTACCAAAAAAAATCCTTTAAGCTAAACTTGTTTAAGACAGAGACAAGGCATCAAATAACGTTTCTTGCGTACGTGTGTATTGTTTTTCATCTTGCCAGATTTTTGGAAAAAATGAAGTGTGGTTTTTTAGTTTGTTAAGTTTGTTATTTTAAGTATACATCAAACACAAAGGGGAAAAAATTCCAAGCATTAAAAAAATAAAGGAGTCATATTCCTAAAGGGAGAAATTTTAAGTTTTACACTGTTGTTACCATGCTATACTACCAGCATACTTATTATTATCATTCCATCATTATGATCATTACTTAGACTTATTGAATATGCCTCTCATGGGCCAGGCATCAGGACAAGCTCATCACATGCATTATGTTACCAAAGTCTCACAACAACTGTATGGGTGGGTGCTAGTTCCTTCCCCATTTTCAAGTGAGAAAAACTGAGGCGTGGAGAAGAGATGAATTTGCCCAGGGCCACCAGACAGTAACTGGTAGAAGCAGAAGTCAAACCCACCTCCGTCTGACTCGAAGCTCGAGTTCTTGCAATGGCATCATACTGCTGCTTTTGGTCACAGCAAAGTTCCGACTCACGGAAGACTGGGGAGAGGAAGGTGAGCAAGGGAGGGCAGAGATTCCTGCTGGAGGCAATGCTGCCTTTAGTAGCATGGCCTGGATCAATGCTCATAAGGTGGGGACCCTCAGACTGAGGAGACCTGCACGGTGGGCCACACAGCACAACACCCAGTTCTTCAAGTGAAAACGTGCAGACACAGGGCACACATCTCTACTTACTGGCATAGGGCGAGTTGGCAGCTGAGCCGTTGAGGAAGGTTGGGGAGCCACCCAAATTGGACATGGCGGCAGTGCCGTACCCGTTCATGCTCGTGGTGACGGAGTTATAGTTGGTCTGCTGGGGGGTGGTGCTCGGCACGTACCCGTGTGGTGACACGCTGCTTGAGTTGCGGGTGAAACCTGAGGGTGGGGGCAAAACCGGGGATGAGGGTGGCAATCCTGGAGGACTAGGGAAAGGAAGGTCTCTGTTTCTGGCCCCCTCACCGCATCCCAGAAGGAAAGGGTTGGGTGATTCATGTGTGCGGGTTGGTGGTGCTAGCTCTGTGATTAAAATGGGAAGTGAGCAAAAGACACATTTCTTAGAAGATCATAAATACTTAGCAGGGCCGTGAGAAGTGGCAATGCAGGGCCTATAAATTATCATTTCGGAGCAGAAATAAATCCCAATCTAAGAGATATACCTGGAGTGAACAGGTTCCTATTTCCTGGGCAAGGATGATGTGCTTTGGCCCCTCAGAACTTTAATTCCAGCCCTCTTTGCAATTTGTCATTCACGGTTTACCGTGAAAAGTCAAATGGACAGATGGCTACATGCATGTACCCTTTCTAGCCTCCTATACCAGATTACCAGATGTGATAGCTAGAATCAAAATTCTACAATAGTATTTGATATACACAAACTAGGAATCTCCCCTTTTGGGAAAAAAATTTTTTTAAATAAAAATTGTTTTGTGCCAAATAAATAGGAGGAGGGTAGCCTGCAGTTGGGAAGGAGTAGGGAAATGGGGAGGGAGAAGAGCAGGTTCCTGACTCCTGACCCTGATTGGTGGCCTGCGATGCCTCAGAGACATTCACAGCCAGTTGTCCACTGAAGGAATTCACGCCCATCATTCCTGCGTGGACCGAGGTGTTAGTGAGGGCCGGGAGCTGGCTGTGGTTGCGGGGAACACTGTACAGGGCCTCTGCAATGTCAGCTGCTCTCTTCAGAATAATTTCCTGAAAAGTAAAAGGAATACCTGCTTTAGCTACCCCCAATCATACTCCTAATAAAACCATTTTTTGATTGCTTACTATATGCCAGGCACGGTGCACAGGGCTTTCCATGGTTAACTGCATTAACTTCTGCAACACTCTCAACAAACCCGTAAGTTCAAACTCATCATCATCAAGTGCACATCACAAATGGGGAAACGAGGTGAAGAACTCACTTAGAGACACTCACCTATCTAAGGACAGGCTGGGCTGCATAACCCTGTTTGTCTGACGTTGAAAGTCCATTATCTTAGCCATTCCTCAATACCACCTCACCCCCGGCACCGTGGGGTTTCTCTTCTCCACCAATAACACAGGAACTCTGGGGTTACACACACACAGGCTGTAACTCATCTCCCCTGCTGAAGTTAAGGGCAGGTGGCATGACTACCTGTGTCCCAGAGTATCAGTGGGACTGTGTTCCCAGGACACTGACTCAAGTGATACAAAAAAAGGAGTGAATGATTTCTCAGATTCATAGTTTCCTGAGCAATTTGAATCATATACATGGAATTGCTCTACGAAATAGAAGCAGACAATAATATTCAGGCTGCGTTATACTTCTTAGGAGGAGAAACTAAACTCCCTTTTTCCTCCTAAATTTGCTTGAAAACCCGAGAGGAATAAAATAAAGCACCAGTAACTCTCTTCCTCACTTATGAAGTACATTCCCACAGAAGATTCGTTTTCAATGGAGTACGTTTTCTTGTAAGGAAAATGATTCCATAGAAGAGGCAATAAAAGATTTACAAAAGAAGACAGAGGAATTGAACAGCCTTGCAACATGTTATGTCTGAATGACTTATACTCCGAACTCGTGCAAGTGGCTTTTATATTTTTCGTGCTTTTTCATTTCAATAAGGAATCCAAGATCTTCCACTGAATGTGGAAGCCTGCACAGGCTCGAGACCCAGGACGCCTACCTGGTTGTTGTGCGGCATCCCATACAGCGCTTCCACCAGGTCCGCAGCCCTTTTGAGTATTACTTCCTGTCAAAAGAAAAGCAGACACAATCCTCTGAGTGAAGGCAGGTTGTCATTATCTTTCCATATGATCACGTTCCAGTTCCCTCTGGCCATACTTTGCCAATGCACTGCTTTAAAGGCAGTAGCTTGGGAAACCCCAGAATGGCGTTAAATCACCAGTTTATCCCTGTTCACATACACACTTAATCGAGTCAAAAGGTGAGCATCATTGGTACTGCAAGATAAAATACATCACTCAATAGTCTGCCATAGGCACGATAAAGCACTCATATGTCTATTGCTGAACACAACTGCGAGGTCATTTACTAGATTACTACAATCGATGTCGCTCAGTGCATGTTATGAATCCCTAAGATGTGTTTATTTTGCACTTAATTGCTTATTCCAGGAACCATGACCTTATCAGATGGGTCATTTTCGAGGGATTTCCAATCAATCTTCGGCTACTAGAAGCATGTAGCATTAAACTTTTGTTTATCTCCCTTGTGTGGCAGAGCCATGATATAAGGGGGTGATGTAGTAAAGCCACACACTGAGGTAATGCACTGTTTGTCAGAGGTTCTTACAGAAGGATTCTCCTGCCCTCGTAAGTGCCCTCTGCACCAATTTTCATGACTGGCAGAGTCTGTCTCTTTTATAGCAATTCTTTGCTATTTCAGTATTGTTTGTCATTGTCCCCATTTGCTCATTCATTCTCATCCTAGATATATGCTCAACTGTTCATTCCAGTTGAAGAAAAAATGTCTCCCTCTTTTCACTTAGGTGGGCTTCCATATTTAGCTTACGTGCTCGTTTCTAAGAAGGTAGGGCACTCTACAAAACTGTGTGTGGTGGTAATTTTTTTCATTCCAACCAAAAGAAATCATCCTCTCTTCATTCTGCCCTAATTTTCTGCAGATTCATTTATACTGGAATGTGACAAAGAGAGAGACGCTTGATACATGTAAAATGGAGGCTTATCAGAGAACCAAACATAAAGGCACAGTATGATTATCAGAGGTGATTTGCAAGAAGGTATATTTACAGGGTTTTTTGTGTGTGGGTAAAGTTTCAAAAAGAAGTTTAACTTTAAATATTTTACACAATAGATTTCTGCATGGAGAAGCAGTGCTGTTCAATTTTCATATACTGTAGATGCTGATCAGAAAATAGGGATATAATTGCATTCATTTTGCTGTCACCATAGCCTCTTCAAAAATCCTTGAACAACTCTTGAAATGACAAGCTTTTAGATACATATTAGCATTTTTCAATTTTAAACTCTCTATAATATAAGATAAAATAGTTGTCATACTGCAGCAACTACTTATGACATATATAATGTCCTAAATTCAAAAATGAGATAGAGGGGTTTTCAGTTCTCAATAAACATTTATGCTTGCCTTAAGCAGCTAGACCCCATTTATTAAACAGTTATTTTTCACATAAGGAGTGAAAAGTATTATATAATCAATAGTGTTTGAATTGATATACCTGAAATAATTTCTTTATTTTTTTAATGCAAGCTACAAGATAATGTACCACTTTTTGTTTGCAGTATTGTCTGACCACAGCAGTTAATAATTTACTATGGTATGAGCACACTCAACCCAATCCCCAGATCAAATTCAGCTTGTGCTCCTTTCACTAAAACCTCCCAGTTTTATCTGGTTCTTAGGAAAGATTAAAACAGAACAGGATCAAGTTGGTTTATTCACTAAGATTTGACTTCTCCGGGTCTATGTTCACTTATTTCTTTAAACAAATATTTATGCCAGTGTTTGGGCTTGGCAGAGAAGGTATTTTTCTTTCTTTTCATTTTAGGAAAAAAAATACAAGCCTCCAGTTTATCAAAACCAGGACGAGGTGCAGTTAGAAACAGCACTTGCGAACTTCAGTCTTGGAACACTGTCATTGAGCACTTAGAGCAGTGCTTCTTATTTTAATTGATTTCACAGAACCAGGGAAGAGGGAAGTTCAAAATAGACTCCAAGATCTTTGAAGTTTTTGTAAATCTGAAAAAATTCCAACTATCAGTGTATGCTATATATTCTAATCTCATATATTTTTGGTGATCAAATTTTTCAATGACATAATCCATTTGTTTCTTTCTCTCTTTATTCAATACCCAGAGTTCTCATCACCATTTATCCTTTGAAAATGAAACACGTGAATCTCGCTTTCTAAAGCTGCATCTTCCTTTGATCCACAAAGCCGGGACATGCTTTTCCACTAGGCACTTTGCCATAGGTGGGTCATCAGCCCAGTATCGCTTCAGACAAGCAGTCTTGAGGAGAGTGAACCTGGATTTCTTGTCCTAGAAGTGACTTCCTTAAATGATATCTCACTCACTTTAAAATGTCCTTCACGGCAGTATCCACTTTGGGCTTTAAAGGAGAGCCTACATTTGGTTCAGCTTTGCCAGTGTGATTCAGCTTCTATTAGTTTTTTCTGCAAAGGGGAAGGAGAAAGGAAATTTCTGGGTCCTCTATGAGTTAGTGCAACAGACCTGCAAGGTGCTTGGATTTTGGTGACCAGAAAATTGCTCTCACCTCCATGTCATTACGCTCCCAGTGAACTAGCCCCCAAGCGTGTTTGTGTTGGGGATCTAATATATTGCCTTTCAATCAGAGCTGAGAGCCACTGAACACACAGACAGAACATGACGAGCAGGTCAGGAAAGCAATAAAGATTTTACAGAGCTGTCCAAGGTGCTAAATTTACTCAATAATGGGTTTGGCACCATAGTGTTAACCTCTCATTTACTACCAGTTTGAGGGACTAAATTGAAGTAGCTGACTTCATTTACCTTGAAATGTATATTTTATGACATTATGTAAGTAGATTGAAAGGGCACTGCAGTTTTAAGAATTTAAAGGCTAAAGCATGTTTAAGATGAAACTTGAATATTTATTGTATATTGCACTTAAAGTATATAGAATGTTAAAATGTATTGATTAAATTTGTAAAAGGCATTATAAAAATGACAGGTAGTATAAAAGATGTATGCCTTTTAAAATCAAATTGATAGTGTATGCTATCTCTTCTGTGGTCACAAGTGTAATTTTTTTGCAGTTTTATATGGTAATTTGAAAAATCTGTAATTTCACATTAGGAAATGATTGAGCCTGGGATGTTAAAAAACAGAAATTTCCCATGAGGGGAAGAGCTAGATGTTTCCTATAATCTTTTGTCTCAGAAATTGTTCCTAACGTCTTATTTTTTGTAGCATTAGGAGGGAGCAGAGTATAAGAATCCTTCCATTCTAATATGCAATTTTAATATTTCTGAAAAGAAAGAGCACTTGACTAGTACAAATATCTAATTTTTCAAGGCATTTATTTGTCAGGAGAGATTTTCTCTTCTTTTCGTAATGTTTAAAACATCTCTCTGCTTGCAGTTTAAGACATGAGGGTAGGGATTAGACCCTTCCAAGATAATTAATCCTATCCTAGGATTTAAAAATATATATCTCATTGGGGAATTAAGAAGACAAATACTAGTATCCTAAATATTGAAAAGCCCCAGAGTCTCTTTACAGAGCTAATGCTTGTTCTCTAGTCTACATCCTGAGTCATGGTCTTGAATTTATTCTCAAAGAAACAGGAAATGTTTACTCCTTAAAAACAACAACTTTTTGCTGATCTATTTCCTCTCACAGTTAAAACCTGGCTTCACCTGTCTTGCTATGACCATTGGTTGTTGATTCTGTGACTGGGGGTCTGCAAAGAAAAAAGGGGATACGCTATACTAAATCTATTTAGTGTCTACAGAAACACTGGGAGACTCAAGAATGAGTGAAGTTCTGAGAAACAGGTCAAGTGTAATTGTTATGCGTTTTACTTATGTTCTGGAACCTTTATAATAAAAGTGCTGAATAGGTTACAAATACACGGGAAAGATTCACCTTTACTTCCTATGTGGCAACCCAATGCTGCAAACAATTTTTGAGCTTGTTGTCCCAGAAGTCACACACCAATATTACTCTCCAGCACCTCTCAAGGCATACCATCTTCCCAGAATTAAGGTACAGGGTTCTATGGGGATTACAAAAGATTTTCCCCATTATCTGCTCATACCCTCTATCCAATTTCCTCTCCCTCCACATCGAAGAGCTGCTCCCTATTCTCATCTAGCTAGTGCTCCCCGGCCTAGAAGGGATGCCTTGTTCTTTGGGCTCTTTCCTATCTCCATACCTTCACTCCTTTTCCTTTCCTTTATTGGGAATGTTGGCTTAAATCTGGGCCCATTTACAATGCCTTCCCATCCTCGAGAGCCTGGTAATGAAGGCGGTGGCAGTGGCGGCAGTGGTGGTGGTATAGTAATGGTAAAGATAACTATTGCTTTTTGAAAGTGGAACATTAATTCATTCAATCTTCGCAGAGAGCCTCTTAAGGTACTGTCCATATTGCCACTTGGCAGATGAGGAAACTAAGACTCAGAGAGGTCAGCCAACTTTCCCTGAGTTCACACAACTGACAATTAGCTGAGCGGGGATTCAACCTCAGGCCTGTCTGATATCAGAGCCTGAGCTCTTGAGAATTCACTATTCTATCAGAACTAATTCCACTTTCACTGATACCCCAGCTTCTAATCTCTCTCATTCCTCTGAAAAATAGTGCTTACTGTGCCACCCAGCATAGCACAGAAGTAGATGCTGTGGGGTCATTTTGCTCTGATCTTAAGTGTGTTAGTCTTCACTCTCCACAACTAGGCCATAGGCTCTTTGAGGCCATGGATATGTCTTAATCTCCTTCTCTAAGCCCCTAGTCCAATGTTTAGCAAACCACAGGCCTTGAGAAATTCTTGTTGAAGAGTTTATTTTTAGATAGTTACTGATTTTAAAAAGTGCATGCTTAATTTATACGATGAAATGACCAAGTCATATATTTGGCATGGTTTATAAAAGCAGAAGACTTAAATTTGGTGTTCTATTTGGCTCCAGACTTTTTAATCCAATATATAAATTCCCAAAGGTCAAGTCTTGATCACTGTGGGGGGTTTTTATGCCACTTTTTTTTTTTTTAATGAATTCACTCTTTCACTCCTGCTGGCTTGTGCTTACATTTTAATTTTGTGATTAATATAATGAATCATGTCAGGTACAGACATTATCTCAAGTTATAGGCTGCTAGCAACATGAGGTTGGTCTTGATGTACATCAGCCTTTTATTAACTGTACTCTCAGGCCCTTAGAAATACTTAGGCATTTGCACACTCTTGGGAACCAGGCATATCATGTCTGATATGCAGCCACGGCTAATTCATCTTTCCTTCTGTTTCACAACAGTAAAATCTCTAAGGATTATTCACCTTCCATGAGAATCTTCTCTTCAGTGTCTGACCTCAAATGTGTAGCCAATAAGCTCATATTCACTGGCCACATCTAGCCTTCCAGGGAGAAAGGGAAGGTTGTCTAACTGTCCAATAGTGAGCCCATTTATAAGCCCAGTTCAATGTTTTGAGCAATTCAAACCCAGACAAGCAGGGGAGATGGTCTGAACTTACTTTCATTCAGAGCAATATAGGCCAACTCATAAAGCCAGATGGATACCCATTTACCAGCACAACATTAATTTCAAGTTTCAAAATCAAATTTTGAGACTCTGGGAACTCCCTCATAAAATTAAGGCCCAGGGATGCTTCGGTAATTTGGGGGGGACAATCTGTGCTTGCCTTTATGCTCCGTCAAGTGGGAAATAATGTTTTGCGGGATGTAGAAGGAAACAGAAGGTAAACTAGAAGCATCAATTATCAAAGTCAAGTTGACTTGGGTGATTCCTGAGAAAGAAGTACAACGCTTTTCTGTCACTGCACATATCCCTGAGACCCATTTATCAACAATCTACTCTGCCTTATCAGGGGATTCAAGATGCAGTGGGTTAAAAATATCAACAAAATAAAATGAAGTGAGGCAGCAACATCACTCCTGATTTAGAGGTGATAAGCATCTATCAAGGAAATCAGCATTGATTTCATTCACCTCCTCATTCCAGAGATTACTACAGGGTCCACATTTTGAACAGTGTATTCAGCTCACTAGCCTTCAAGTTCTAGCTCTTTCTCTGCTTGCTTCTGAAAGTCTGAGTGACACTACTGATTGGAAAGCCCGAAAGCTGAAAAATTGATTGGAAGTTTCTTGCAGCCCGTTTCCCGCAGAGCTGGATGTACAAAGCAATAAATACTATTTGTACTGAGAGGTATTTCTGTGGAGGGTAGTTTTATATCTCAACTTCCTGCATGTTTATTCAGCCAAATGGAAAATTCCACAATGGTAGAGTTTGCATTCTAAAAAATCATATAATGAGGGCAGTGAGGGAAGGAATAAAACAAACCAAAATAATACTTGAGCACAGTTTAGTTTCCAATCCTCTGAGACATTCCTCAAATTTTTCATTTTTCTGGTAATATGAACTTCTCGAAATAGAGCTTACCACAGATCATTAAAAACCTTTAGTGTCACACTTTAAACACTCTTTACTCAGAAACCCTATGACTGAGAAGAGTCACTTACATTTAGCATGGCTATAATTAAACATGTTTCTGTTGAAAGGGGCATTCTCACCATGGCTAAGGACCACTTTAGAGTAAATTGAAATGGAAAGGAGAAGCATAGATGAGGTGTAGGTAGCAAGTGGTTATTTCTAGGGAGGTATAAGACGCTAAATGTGTAACAATTATACTTTATAACCCTGCATTCTAAAGACTTCATAGTATCTTATTATATAAGAATCTTCAGCTGAAACTTACCAAATGTTCTAGCACACACTCATTGCCCATAGTCTTTAAAGAAAAATAAAATTCAAACCACAATCAAAATCTGCAGAAATTTCCAGAACAAAGGAGTTAAATATTTTGAAAGGGTCTACTACTATTCATACAAGAGGCATCGAAAGCGTTCTAGTCAAGTCCAAAGAAAATGCAGGGGGACTTCTGAGTCTCCTCTAATTTTAAAGTTGATTTTATGTTCAGATTAGACGAGAGCTCTGTTACTTCTCAAACATATTATGCCTCGTCGTACCACACGTCTGGAAGCACAGCAGAAAGCTTTGCCTTTGTTACCAACATGGTATAGAAGACTCCTGAATCTCGTGAAATTAAAGTAGGTTGTAGGCTAACACAGCTACATCAACGTAAGACATACTAACTTACATGATTGACTTTTACTGTGGAAAGAAAAAGGCTGTTTTCAAGGAGCTGTTATTGCCTCAATGGAAAAAAAATCAATGAAAGTGAAATGAACAAGAGATTTTGTCTCAGTTGCAGTTAATACCACTGAAGAGCTATGGATATTAAAAGGTCAACAAATAAATTAGCCAGAGTGTTATGAAATGAATGATTTGCCTTATAATTTTATTGAGTGAAAATTGTTCGCTGCCTATTAGACCAGGTAATTTTTATCTGGTGCCTCAATTACTGTTCCGTAAGCAATAATATAGTTGTAAGAGCTGCTGGTTCGATCGCGTGACCTCTGAGAAGCTGGCTAGGACAGCTGACTTTACTATGATGGATAACTAAGCTTGGTCTCCACAAGGTGCCAAACCTCCCTTTCCTGCAAGGGGATCTCATAAAAGAAACATTACAGCTTGATTCATTTTACCAAAATGTTCGACTTTTCAAGTGTCAGCAGTTAAGTATAAATTGTGAAACCAGGTATTCCCGAGAAGAGTTATGACAATGGTTTTTCCCCCTCTTTTTGGTCTCCTGGCATTCTCTTCTAAATGGTGTCATGGTAATTGGTGAATGGGAGCCTGGGGTGCTTCCCGCCACAAACACAGTGAAAAATGGTGTCTGCACTCTTGTGAATATGACCTGCTTGGAGGTACAGAGCTGAACTTGGTAACCTCTGGCCGGCTCTTCTTATTCCAATTCATTGTACTGGTTTAAGACCGACGCTCTGGGTTAGGTCCTGCTGAGTGGCCTTGGAAATCGACTTTCTGATCAGGATAAAAGTCTCTGCTTAAAGAGAAGGCTATGGACAGAGGTGTCTTTTTCAGGGGTGGATTGTAAAGTCAGCACATGAAACAAAAACTGCCTAGAGTCAAAATTACCCTTGAAAATCTTTTAAGTCGCCAAGGCCTGGGCTCTTAGAAACACAAAAGCCAAAAATTAACTACCTCTGTTTCTCTTTGCCTTTTGACTGTGGCTTCCCCTTCTCTAGGGCAAAGCAGAATAAATATGTCGTTCGAAAGTAAAAGGACCACTGAGTAAACAAAGAGATTTATTGTCATATGTATGTATGTATGTGTTTTTGGTGTGTGTGTATACAAATGTATGCGTGTATTTATATTTTTGGACAAGCACGTATAGTTAAACTTGAGTAAGTGATATGTGCATGCTGGAACTATGCTGTACTTTAAGGATATCCAAGGGAGGCAAAAATATAGTTTGCTTTTTCTTCTTAAATTGTTAACATCATCGGTTATTATAGGTGCCTCCAGATGAACGATATCTGTAAATGATGATTCCCAGGGCTTTACAGATGGTCCTGAGTATAACAGCAATTAAAATCCATTGCCTCAAGACTGCTGGGGCTCGGTTCTTATTACTCCCATGCTTAATTGAAGTGTTACTCAAGGCCGAAGACCTCCTAGCACCTCTGTTTCTAAGGGTTTCACTCTTTAAGAAGAAGAGGTTGGATGGTCAGTAGGCAGAAATGAGTGAGGCGCTTGTTCCTCCTGTAACTTCTTGAACTAATGACTAATTATAGTCAATGCCCGGGGTGTGATACGAAGTAGGTTAAACTTAGTCCCCCTCATCAAGAGCTCAGTGCTAAAAAAGAACTTGAAAGAGGCTCCAGAATTCATCTACTGGAGTAACTGTTATTACAAGCCCCTATGACAATGACTCTTCAGCTAAAGAGAGGAATTATCTCTTGTTTGTGTGTGTTTTAATTCATGCTGCCACTTTAACTTAGCTCAGCCATTTGTGAGCTAACTTCAGTCTATGCTTCTGCTCCCCCACCCCCGCCAAGCTGCAGGATTTTTTAGGATTGGTTTGCAAAACTGCCTTTTTTCTAAAAATTCCTTTTTTCTTAATTTTAGGAGGCAGTGCTTAGGGATACTGACTCTGGAGTCCAATAGAGTTGGCTCAAATCCACGCTCTGCCACACATGAGCACTGTAAATGCATGCCTCCATTTCCCCATCTGTAAAGCAGGGTTAATGCTCGCACCTGGCTCAGTAGACATATAGTTAGTGCTTATTGAGCAATAGCCAGCGATAATATTGATAAGCCTCACTTACTTTCCAGAAAACTTTGGTAAATTATATGCATTCTTAGAGTCAATGTGTGTTATGTGCCTTGAGTGCTGTTGGAGATGTAATCCTATTTGCAAAACACTGTGAAATGTTCTGAATGGGCTAATGGTGAGGAAGTCGGGTGAGGTAGAAAACCTACATTTACCAGCTGCATAAGCTTGAGCAGGTTACTTGTCCTCTCTGAGCCTCAGTTTCCTTATCTTTAAAATGGGCATGATACAATAATGACAAACAGAATAACATACTGCAAGTCAGTTAAAAGCAAATAAATAATCTAAAGAAGTGAGAACTATAACTTTTATGGGGGTCATGGGTTTTTTTAATGAAGCTACAATGTCCTACCTTGGAAAAACGATATGTGCATGCATGTGTGTGTGCATATTCATAACACACACAAACACACTGGATTCTATACACAATTTCAGGGGTGCACAGATCTAGACTAAACTCCCCTGGTAAAAGAAGCATAAGCATCAGGGGACACCAAGCCTCTAAACTGAGCATATTATCAAAACAGGGAAGTGGAATTTGCCTATAAATTTTCTGGCAGATATAGGGCAGAGAGGAGGGAAATGTCCTGCATTCCATAGTTTGTGTTTTGACAAGAGAATGCAGAGACAGAATGTTTCTTGGAATCAAACTCAAGCATGCTTTTTCTAAGAGTTGAATATACTATATGATTTGCTTTTGTTTCTGTATTTTTGTTTGAGTAGAGTGACTTTAGTTCCTGGATATAATGTGAATAGAGTTTCCTCGAATTTAAAAAAATAAATGAGGGGCCGGCCCGGTGGCCCAGCGGTTACGTGCACAGATTTCACTTTGGCTGCCCGGGGTTCGCCGGCTCAGATCCTGGGCGCGGACATACTCACCGCTCACCAAGCCATGCTGAGGCGGCATCCCATATAGAAGAGCTACAACTCTACAACTAAGATACACACCTAAGTACTGGGGCTTTGGGGAGAAAAAAGAGGAAGATTGGCAACAGATGTTAGCTCAGGGCCAAGCTTCCTCAAAAAAGAAATAAATGAATAAGATAGAGTGGCCAGTGTCACAGTGTGGAAAATAAAGATGTAGGGTTTTTCTTTATCCTTTTCTGAAACCCTTAGTGATCCCCTTTTCTGCTAACAGACAATGTGGTTATGCAAAGATTTCTTATTTGTGTTTTCATTGATGCAACTGCGGGTTTTGAATTACTGATAGTCTTTGCATAAAGACTAAAACAATAAAAGCATAATTAGAATACATTATATACAGCCGACTCCAGTTTTATTTTGCCCCAGCTCTGTATTTATGATAAATCACTAAACACGAACACACTTTAGGGAAGGTGGTTTTGGGTCTCGTCTCTCCATTGAGCAAAAACAGTGCCTGTGACTAGAGTCTGAATTTCAATTCTGCAAGTGTACAGTTGAACTGAATAATATTTGGCACAATGCAGAGCACAGCCGAGCCACTAAATGGCTGATTTACTAAATTATTATTAGATGAGCCCTTGCTGTTCCAAATGAAAGTGCAGCCACTGTCTTCCTTCATGGTGTGTTCAAATTGTTCTGTGTTTAAATATTCAGCATGAGGCTAATGTGAACTGATGAACTGAGACTATAAACATTCACTTTCAATACAGATAGAGCGACAGAGATGCAACATATCATATGGCCCGCAGAGGTGAAAATGATTTATATTTAAGGATGTTGCTGCCTACTTCCATTACTTTAAGGTACTCTTAATTAGCATGGTGTTGGAAATGACTAATTCTCATATCCAGGAAGAGCAGGCTCATGGAGGCTGAGATTTTTTCGCATGCCAATGAAGGAGAAGCTACCATGAGGATTTGCTGTCTGTGTAGTTCACAACCTTGAGTTTTATTCATGGCAGGCTGCACTGCACCAGCAGAGCAACATGTCTGCTGGAAGTGCTATAGTTTCTGACATTCAATACTTTTTCTAGACCCACCCAAACGGTCTATAATCCATCCTCGCTACCATCCATCCCTCTGCAATCCACTTCCCTTACAATCCATATCACTACATGGCCACCCTGGCATGTCACTCCCATCTCATCAGCCTCTTTACTGACACCTGCTGGAATGAAGAACAACCCTTCGCTCCTTGGACAAATACAACCCCACCTCCCTCCTCCCCTTTGAGGGCAGTTATAGGCAAGCACTTAAAACAGTGTGATCACTTACAGTAGATTAGAATTTTTTATTGGTGCCGTGTTGCCATAACAACAAGAAGACAGCAGATGACTTAAGCTAAGCTTGCAAAGCAAAAGGCTGCTCATCTGGCAGTTAAAATGAATACAGTTCATTTCACAAGTTTCCCATATGGACTCTTAGTGTATGGTAATGAGGAGACCATATGGTGAGAGAAAATGCACTGAGAACAATTGGGTTCCACTGGCTGAGTGGGAAGTTGGGAGAGAAAACCCGGGTGAGAGATTCTGGTGTGTGTGCTCTCTGGGTTCAAGGTTTGGTTGAGGTTTGTTTTGGTTTTTGTTCGGGATGGTTGTTTTCCATAGGGGTTTCGCATTTCTTAATCTGTTCCTTAATATGTCAGCTGTGTGAAATGACAAACATCTTGCAAATTTTGCAATATCATTCATCATAAACTGTCAGCAGTGTTTGCAAATCTGACTTGCAAGATCTTTTAAATGTGTTGTTCTTAAAAGGCAACAGTACTAAGTTTTTAGACAAAGTGCAGGAAAATTTAAGCACTTCTGACAAGCAGAAACATTAACCGTAATCATTTTTAAAACACTTGCATCTTTTGCCTGCATGTTTAGCTGTAAATAATGCTAGAATGTATAAAAGCTTTAAAGTAAAAATGTAATAAATACTTTTTATTACGTTTCATAAAGGATAAAAGAATGCTGTGAGCCATGTATATGCATTATCTATACATGCGAATGGATAGAGATGGATAGAGAGCCCCTGCTCTCCTTACTACTAACCAGATTGGAAACCTGGGAGGACAGCTTGAAAAAGGCTCTAAAGTCAATTCTGTACTATACATGCTTCATAAAAGATGAATATAAATGCATTAGTTAGACACGGTGAGCTAAATTAGAAGGTCAGGCAGGGCTGGGAGCGCTGAAAAATCACACAACCAATGAGTGTAATTACTCTTTTTTAAGTCTATTAAGTGGTGTTGTTCTATCAAGGCTCAGGGGTATAGGACATGAAGAACAAGATAAAGTAATGTGTATTTATTACTCCCGCTGGATCAATTTACCAGATATTTTCAGCTCCATAAAGCAAAATACACAAATGCCGCCTTTGTTACTTTTCTCAAACTGCTTTATTTTCTCTAAAAGAGGGACTGGCTCTTGGAGGAAGAAAAAAAACCTGCTTGCCCTGTGGAGGTCCCCGTGTCAGTCTATCTCAGTGGGGGGAAAGAGAGAAAGCTGGTGAGCTTAAGGAGGATGGAAGTGAGGTATAGGCGAGGGACAGGAGAGAGAAGCTAATCACTTCCAGACAGAATTATTTGGGTTTCTGGATCTGGGGGAAGAGTGACAACTCAATGCAGCAGTAACAGTGAGGTTTTTGAGCCAGAGGACCTGGGTTCAAATCTTAGTTTTCCCACTTGGTAGCTGAGAAGTTGTAGCACGTCACAGTCCTCTGGGAATTCTGACTCCTGTGAAATGGGGAGTACCACTTTGCAGGGATTAGTAGCCCCCATTTACTGAAGTCTTGCTATATGCCAGAGAGACCTCTTTGCGTAAATGATCTCATTAACACCCAAGAGCAACACGGTGGGGCGAGCCGTATGACGAAGGAGAAAACCGAGGCTGGGAAGGTTGAGTCACTGCACCGAGCAGTATATCTGGTTTTCAAAACGTATGTGTTTGACATGAAAGCCCATTCTCTTGGCCTCTATGCTCTTCAAAAACTTTGACAAAGCTGAGCCAGGCACACAGTGGGCATGAAGTAAATGTTTCCTGCTTCCTGGGATTCACGGCTAACACAGGGCATGAGGGCTCAGCTCAGGGTCAGCTCTCACTGCCCGTGCGCTAATGCTCATTGACCACTCACGAAGACAAGCAGCAAACTGAAGGGGGTGGAGACACCTCTGGCCTTCAAAGCAGAGAGAGCGCCTTGCTCAATGATTCCGGATTGCACCATGCATTTCAGCATCTCAGAGTTTCTGATTGACCACAGGCCCCAGGCCCCTCATCTCTACATTATAAGAAAAGTCAACCTTCACCCCAAAGTCAGTCACATGTTCCTCTGCCTCATTCCAGGAGCCAGAGAGGAAGGCAAGTCTGTATGAAACAGAACAGAATGCTGCGATTTAAAAACCTTAGCCTGCCCTTCTCCATGTGTATATGAAAAAGGAAGCCAAAAAACATCTGGGGTTAGCATAATTATAGTACTTTAAATTTGTGTGTACAGCAACTATCACTGATGGCGACTTTCAGAGACAAAATAATTTATAGAGAAGGCTTCAGTTTGCTCCCGTTTTCTCAGTTGGTAAATGGGGATGATGTCTGCTTTCCCAACTTCTCTCACAAGTGGGGTTCCAATAAAACAAAGCATGTACAAGTTCTTTGAAAAAGCACAAGCCAGTATACAAAGGCATATTATTATGGAAGGCTGTCTGCTTGGTCTTTGGAGCAGTTTCATTTAACAGAATATGTGGGTGGTTGTATGAATCTAGCTTTGTCTATTCACAAACACATGGGTTTAATAAAGCTCAGTTTGTTTTTTAAGGTGTGTGGTCCATGGCTCACTGAAACACTCCTGTTTGACAAACACTGACCATGATTCTAAGAAAGGCGGAGCCCATTTTTATCCTCCTAACAATGGATAGCAGAAGTATAAATCTCCAAGTCCACAGGAATACCTCGTGCTGGCTCCATCCGCCACTTCCTGACCCTGCTCTTGAACTCTCACTCCACCTTAACATTCAGAGCCAAGAGGACAGCCACTCTGATCTGAGTCACACAGAGAGCTTCCTGGGGTGGGCTCCAGCCAAAGTCCTTGCACGGTCAAGTGGCTAGATGCAAGCTGTGGAGTGTTTCCTTAACACACAAATCCATTGTGTCCTTGATTACTCTTCCCAAACCCAGGAAAAAGGGGCTGGGAATTTCACCATCAGGTCACCAGGGACAAAGTGACACGTGCCTGTGCTATTTGTTCAACATTTCTGAACGTGATGTGCAACCATAAAAATGTTTTTAAAAGTAAGTACATAAAACTCAACCCTATATTCCTATTTCTCTCCTTTCTTTATGATTAAGAAAAGTACTGCCTGGCTTCTTTAGACCTAAACCATTAAACCAAGATTTGTCTTCCATTTTTCAATTAATATTTATAGAGTGGCACTGTGGGCCAGATACCGCACTAAGGGCACCATGGGATTACCTCTTATTATCCTTACGAGATCCCTATGAAGTTGGCAGGATTGTTATCCCCATTTTATAGATGAAGAAACCGAGGCACAGAAGATAAATCATACACTCAACTGTTCACCAGGATTAGGCTTTCCTGCTCTGCAGAGATTGGATGGAAGCACTCTCAGAAGCAAGGGTCCCACTCTAACTCCATTGGCAAATAGTCGTAGCTACCTTTTGCTGAGTGCTAAGTAAGTCATTAAAATAACAACCTGAAAAACTAGGAAATACTGCCATCTCCATCTGATGGAGAAGGAATTTGAGGCACAGACAGGTAAAGAATTTGAGGGGAAAAAAGAGAAAGAATTTTGACCCAGATTGCATAGCTAGTAGGTGCTCTTGCTCTGAGTTCCACCCCACCCAATCTGACTTTCCAGAGCCTTCAGCAGACTGTAGAGACTTCAGATGCCAATGTGGAGTGAAGATGGTCCCCAAATGGAAACAATGGGAAGAATCTGGCATTGCACCCATGCCTTCTTTCTACCAGAGACATCTAAAGCCCTGACCATTGGGTGGGCACACAATATTTATATCATTGTGCTATAAAATGACCAATTATTGTCCCATAGGAAATGCATGGGAGCTAGGTTCTTGCTAGACAGAGGAACCTAAAGGTAAATCTCTCCATGGCACATCTATGCTATGGAAGGAGACTGTCGTTCCCTATGATTATTAGATTATTTAATTGCTCACCAAGAAGAAGTCAGAGTGAAAGGGAAGGACATGTAAGATGGAGGCCTCTTTCAAAGACAAGAATATGAACAGACTGACACATTATATGATTTCCTCCTTAGGTGAAATGTTTTCAAGAAGTTTTTACCAAGGTGAATAAAATTCAGTGGCAGTAAGGCTACTCTGGGATGCTGAAGGTTGAGACTGAAGGCTGTGTGGTTCTTCCCCCGGGAATAGGTAGAGGATGAACACTTTTGCTTGTCACAGTTCTTCCTCTTCTGGAGCGGGTAGCACCTCCTCCCTCACTCCACGAGCCCCACGTCTGTACACGAGTTCGTGGGGCAGCTTTCTCCTGGACAGCAGGTGACTCTGCCTCCCAGTGCAGTAGGTACACAGGTAGGATTTGAGGATGAATTGACCCCCCAAAGAAGTTTACTGGGTTAGGAAGGATGCCAACTTCACTTTTATAAGTGTTTTACGAGGAGAAACAGACCTAGAAATGACATATCTCTAGACTTACTGTGGCAAGAGAAGGTCCTCTCATCTACTCATTTACTTTAATAGTTTTCACTTGTGTAGTAAATGCAATTCCATTTTGCTGTCAGTAAATGGTGAACGGTAGTTCTACTAATTCTGTAGAGCTTCTTTTTTTGTGTGTGAGGAAGACCAGCCCTGAGCTAACATCCGTTGCCAATCCTCCTCTTTTTGCTGAGGAAGATTGGCCCTGGGCTAACATCCGTGCGCATCTTCCTCTACTGTATATGGGACTCCACCACAGCATGGCTGACAAGCGGTGTGTCGGTCCGCACCTGGAATCCGGACCCACCAACCCTGAGGCTGCGTGAACTTAACCGCTATGCCACTGGGCCGGCCCCCTTCGAGCTTCTTGAGCATTTAACTGTTCTCTCCTCTGAGTCCTCACAGAACTTGGGTTGCATTTTTATTAAATGTACCCATTCCTTTTTGTTCTGATTAGTTGTCTGTGTTGTGTAAGGTGATCTCTCCAACACAGCACCCAAGTTCCTCGGGTTCAGAGATAGGAAGACTCTCAACATTGACAACAGGTACAGAATCAAAGGCAATAAATGTGAATGTCCTTCTTTCTGCATTGGCAATTAATGGCATATTGCTGCATGACATGTATTACTCTGTCTTGAATTTTTGTTTAATTTCTCACATTTGTGCCTTATTTCCCAATTAGGTGCAATGCCTCTGGAGGCAACAGGCTCTGTCTTATCTGCCCCGTTGCCAGATTTACCAAAGTTCCTTTTGAGCTCTAGCTTCACCCGGGATAAGTATAGATCCTCATGTAGGCAGAAAAGCAGTGTTCTTTTCCCTCATGAGAACTGGTATGATGTAGTGATTAAAAACCTGGCCTTTGGAGGCAGGCTGTATAGGTTTGTATAGGTAAATCGCATGTATAGCAATTTACATGCTATGTGACCTTGGGCAAATGATTGACGCTCTCTTTGCTTGATTATTTTGTTCTCTAAAATAGAGGTGGTAATAGCACCAACCTCAGAGGGTTTTTGAGAGGATGAAATGACCTAATGTATGTAAAAATAAGTACAACATCAGTTGGCACATAGGTGCTTGCTCCTTTTATTATTGCTTACCTTATAGTCCCAAACACACAAAGCACAAAAATATTGAGTTGCTTACCTATGAACTAATTTTTATCAATGGCAAAGTTTTTTACCAATTACCCAAGCCTAAGTTTCCAGAGATCATAACCCAAAAAGGAGATATCCTGACCTTTGGCAAACGCTCAGGGTCGCCAGGGTGCCGGGGAATGACCTTCTGTAACCTCTGGAAACCATAATCGATGGTGGGCTCATTGAGCGCTGCAATGAAGAAGGCACACAATTAGAACAATTTCAGAAAATAAAATAGAAAATTATTTGCAACACCGATAGTGTGGAAATAACTGGGAAGTCCAAAGTTTAATTGACGATTTTGAATTAGATCATAAAATGATCTGATGAATGATCCCTTTGCTGAACATTTCCACAATCTACTTCTGCTATTTACCATGGTGGGGAGTGACTGGCCCAAAATAACATTAGTATCAGGTCTTGAACTCTGCTCTTCTGGTCAAATTCTATATTCTTTACATTATTGAAAACAGAAAATAAAATGGTATTTGATGTGAGGTTTTAGGATTCACTTTAGTCAGCAGCTCAGGTCAAAATGCTCAGGGGCTTGTCTGATTATACAGATTATAAACAGCAGGAGAATTAAAAGTACTTGCTTAACTGAAAAATCTCTAATGAACCTCAGCAGATACAATATCTCAGTGCCTTCTCTGGCAAGCCTGCAAGAGTGTGGTGAGGGGCAGGGGAGACTGGATCTTCTCAGCATAGAAATCCTATTCTACCCTTGATAGAGTCTCCAAGGTGATAGGTATTGAAAACGCTCTTGAGACAACACCTTCGCATATAAAATGACAGACTGATTCACCACCATCAACATTATTTCAGGAAAAAGACCAGCCTCTGTGGAGTACTAGCTTAGAGCAGCTGGGTCTCCAAGAAGAATTCTTAAAAAGTGTAAGAGAAGAGCAAACCTGTAATAATATTTGGAGAAAATGGACCTTGTTGTACCCATATTGTCTACCCTCTTCAAAGTATCCTTAAATTAAACACGATACAAAATGGACTGGCCTATCAATTCCTCCCCAGGATTCTTCACCTGACTAGGAAAAGACAGCATTTCCAACCTCTAACCATATCCCTTATATCCTCTAAGTAATGGGTAGGTGAGTGGGTTTTGTTCTTCTTTTCTTTTCTTTTTTAGTGTAACCAAAGTATTCAACCACATATTTTCTCCCATGCTGAATAAAAAAAGTCTTTGTAGTTCTGACATTTAGCTATACATTAGAAAACAAGTTGCCACATGCTTTACTTAAAATGCATTTCCATTAACCTAAATTCTAAAAGTAAGATTCACACTACTACTAACTTTAAAAAACTGTATTAAATTCAAATAGGTCCCAAGGCTAATGGAAGCAATTTGTATACCAACCCAAACTGACTGGCCCACTTTTCAAAATACAGGTATGATAATCTTGTGGTTTTAAAAGGACATTTAAATTGAAAGACTGTGAATTTAGTACATAATTATACCAATAGAACCCTTTAACTTGTCAACTTGTAAATCTAAAAGGCTATCAATCATTTCTAAAGAGGAAATAAACCTTAAAATTCCTTGATTGACAGTGCTTACTTTTTATGTAAGAAAAAAAAGGAAAAAAAAAAAGCTGCATAAAGTGGCCAGAAATCCATTTACAAAAGTACATTGTTTTACATAGGTGAGTAAAAAGCCAATAATTACACCTCCAAAAGACACATAAATCAGAGTAAGTACTTTTTCCTCACTTGTATATTTTAAGTTGGAGTGAACTTCAGGTAACTTTTCATTAAAAAGATTTTTTCCAAAATGCAATGATTATTGAAGTTGTTAATAGAGTAGCATTTTCATTTAAGATAATATAATCATTTTTGCAGCTATGTGATTTAGCCATCTCCCTCTCTTCCCCCCCACCCCCTTCCAAACAGTAAACTTTCAACCTGTCTCTTGTGGAAATTAACTAAAATTATACCCAGGTGTACCAAATCTCTCTATCTATACTGGTATATGAGTTAAGGCACAATATTTATTATTCCTCCCATTTTATGAATTACTTTCTAAACCCTAGAGCAGAATCCTTTTTTCAAATTAGACTTGTGGAGAAAAAGCCATAGAACCCTTTATGCAGGGAAGCTGTTACTCGTAAAATCCACAATATTTAATCAAGAAATGCATGAGAATGACAGGAATGAGCACCTAGGTTTACGTTATATATCACATTCATCTCCCACCCGTAATACTAATTGCCAACAAAGATGTTTAACCATAAAAATAGCTTTAGACAATTAAATGTATCATTTTTTAATATCTGAAGACATAATTCAGCATTCTGAAAATTCTACTTCTTGGTTTTATTTTTCAGTCTAAGCCACCAATAAAACTTGAGTTGTTGACCCACCCCTTCAATTGTTTGCATAATGAATTAATTCCTACTGTGTCAAGAAACCTGCAGTTGTTAACTGAACGACTGTCTGATGTATTGGGGGGAGGATGTGTTTCTCTGGCCATACGCACAACTCACAGCAGAATGACTGACACTTAATACCCGCAATTAAAAGAACTGATTCAAATATCATATGGAACTAATAGCTAAAGAACTTAGGAGACGCCATTCTGCTGCCACAAAGAGTAATTGAATTAGATATAGTAAACTCATTATTCAAAGAAAAATAAGCACCTACTCTATGGAAGTACACTATGGGGGAGGAAATATCTCAGATAGGAAGACAAAGGCTTTTAATTTATTTCTCATGCCTTTATGATTTGCTCTACGCTCATATTTTTAAATATATTAACCTGCCCTCAATTTAGATACTGACTATCACAATGGCATTCATTGTCCAGTGCTGTAGACAAAGACAACACTAAAGATATGCAAGACAAAGCTTGTGGTGTTAAATTCAAAGGTGCCTGATGATTTCCCTGATTGCAGTGACTAGAGAAAAAAGTTAAGCCAATTACTGAGTGAGAGGGGCCATCTGATAAAGACTGTTACTTTAGAAAAATAACAACCTGAAAGACTAAATGTATAGAGAGGAGGAAGGTTAAATTATGGCACACTCATGGAATGGAATATGATGCAGTCCTCAAAAGCCATGCAATAGGAAAAAAAATGTCTACTGACATATAATAATTGCTTGGTTAAAAAGCAGATTACAGGAGCATATGTGCAATATGGTTACTTTTCTTTAAACGAACATACAGAGATAAAAACGTTTCTGGGTATAAACTGCCTAACGGTAGTTATTTCTGAGAAGTGAGTCTTAAAGTGCTTTTCTTCCTTCTCTTTGTGCTGTGCATTGTCTAAATTTTCCACAATGAACGTATATTACTTTTATAATCAGAGAAAAAAGTTAAGAGCAAGAGATTGTTGCTGAGGTGGAATTTGACCTGCTTGTATAAAGTAATGACATAAGAAACTATGCCTTAAAAGGGGTCTGTATACTCTTTAATAACCTTGCATAGGTTATTTCAGACCATAAGAAAAATAAGTAGTATACTTTTGGCCAGTTGTATAAATATGTGACTATTCATAAACTTTCTGAAAATCAACAGAGACGGTAACGGGGAGGAATCATAAAGAATGGTATATTTATTTCATCAGTGGGGGTAGTCGTACCTCAGGGACATACATCTACTCTGCAAGAATGTAATATAAAGTTAATCCTTCAACAAAGTGACCTCATTGTTTTCAAGCACAAGGCTCGGGGATCACCAGTAGAAATGGGACTAATCAATTTTCTTCCCCCTAAAACTTGGGACAATTCTGAGAACCCAGTAGAGAAAGAAAAAAACTTAATTGGGCATAATTAACCACAAATAAAGAAGCATACGAGCATCTTAGGTTGAAAAAAGAAAAAACAGATGAAACCATAAAATGCAAAGGAATGCAATGATGAGAGCAGCTTATGTGGCCCTGCTTCCAAACACCTAGTCCACACTCTCCGAATAGGGTTTGAGAGGGTGTCATCCTAAACCAGTCAGGGATGGTAACAGAATAAGGGAGGCTCAGAGGTTTAGAAAAATCCATAATCCCAAATAGGAAAAGCCTCAATTTTTAAATCATCAGAACAAAATGGAACCAATGTGAGCATTTAAAAAAATTCTACAAGATAATAAATTCTCCATTGAGTCAATAATCATTTTTAGTGCCTACCATGTGTTCAGACAGCATTTGTAGGCCATCTTTTTTGTGTGTTTTGTATCACACCACCATAAGCCCTTAAAAATAAACTTCTGAAAGGTATATGTAATCCAACCCAGAAAAATGGATGAACTACTTTGATTGTAGAGTTGGAACACAGCTCTGACTATCATGGCCAGGCTTCAGGAATCTATTCTCTTGCTTCCCTGATGGTCAGATGGTGGGTCACCACCTCTGCTCCTGGTTCTGACATAGCCTTCACTAGGGTCACACTACACTTAGGGACACATGGATTTCAAGAGTGATCAAGGCTATTGGGGAGCCACAAACATCTGATTTCAAGATGTCTTCCAGTGTCTGGTTCAAACTTGGAGATAACATATTAGCTGAATAAGCTTAGTAGGACCTTATGGAGCTGAGTACATATACTACGGTAAATCTGAAACTGTCCTGTAAATGCATAAAAAGCAAGATCAAAGGCTTTTACACAGGAGAGCACGCTTGCAGGGCAGATCTGTCAGCTGAGATTTCAGAAGGGTCCTCTCACTCACAGCTATGATATGATACTGGAGAATGGACACTGGTAGGAAACAAGGGATATATGCATGGGACTGGCATTTCAGCTGCATCAAAGTCACTACTTTTCAAAAAGTAAAAGTCAATTAAATGGTTAAAAAAAAATCAAACCACCTCATCTGGCTTTGTGTTGGGACTGCTTATAAATGACTTTGGGTTCCTTCCCAATCTCACAATCTCAGCCTTCCCTAAAGGAAACCAGTAACTTTCTATGCAGAACCAGTCTATGCAGAACCCTTCTCCTTTGGGCTTCACCCAAGGTTCTGGCCAAGAGAGAACAGCTTTGGTTATACAAAGCTATTGTTTACAGTGTCCAAATGTTCACGCAGCATGAAACGCTATAAATGAAGAAAATCTAGAATAATACAACTAGATTTTATGCACTAATAACTAATGACAAAATTACAAAATCCATTCAAAACATCTGGTAATGAGTAAATCCTAACCGAATATATATGTGAATTGTGGCCTTTTCATGCCTTTAGTCATTTTTTTTTCTTTAATCCACTTCACAAACACATCAAATAAAGAAAATTCTCTTTAAGGGGATTTATTTGCAAATTAAAATCGTGTAGTCACGACAAATGAATTCTCAGTTATGAAAATTGATTTTTCTCTTTTCAGAGTTTCCTCTTAGAGAAATCACTCCTCCATCCTCCTTAACTTCTTGAATACTTATTCCTGGAAACAATGGAAGTGAGAGGCTGGAGAGCTGTGTTCCCAAACACCAGGGGAAAAGAGCTATGGGTGCCATTCCAACATGAGTGCACAGAGTTCCCCTGCTTTTATAGCTGAGCAACTCACTGCAGCGCTTGAACATATTTCTGGGGTTTTAATTTCCTTTTTTTAATGGTTGTGTGACATGATGTCATTTTGACTGGAAATAAAAAGAAATGCAGATATTAGGAAGGTAATATTTATATTCTATTGCCATTTAATGTCCAAACAAATATCTAGACTCTATGCCAAGTAATAAATAAAACCTCATAGCAGAGGCAATGATAAAACCAGCACCTGGGTCTCCAAGCTTCCCTGGTGACTACTCTATATTTGAACTAAAGGAGTAACAGCAGAGCATTTCCCTTCAAGGCAGATCCATTCTGGGCATGAGAGTTATTACATATGTGTTAGGCAGAGCCTTTTTGTTCCATAATGGCCCCATTTTCCCCCCAGTCACTAAATTAGCAACCAGAGGTAAACAATAAAACAGCAAGTTATCTTCACAAACCTATCTTTAAGACTGACTTTAAAATATATAAACCAAAAAATCAACCAGAAACCTAAACAAGAGCCAGAAATATGGTTAATAAAAAAATTTGTTACATTTCCAGCCATTTGGATATTTCATTACCTGCCTAGATGTTTAGTGCACTAATGGTATTCCAGGTCATCTCTCCCGTGGAAGGGATACACTCCCTAAGAAAGCTAAAACCCAACCCCTCGCAAGTGGAGCCCCTGCTTTCAGTGTGAAATGCTTTTACAGCCTGGCGCCCCGCCTCAAGAGCCAGTGAGGTCCAGGAGAGCTTCAGGAAGAGGCTCACTGAAATGCAGAAAGATGTAACTGAACCAGAAGGGTGTCAGGATGAAGCCAACATGGGCAGAATTTACCAATACAGGAGCCAAAGGAAAATTTCCAAACTGGCTTTGAACCTGCCCTAACTTCTTATTTGTTGTCTTCAAGCCTCTTGATGTGTGGCAACAACTTTGAGATTCAAAAATCAAGCAAAGTAATACCTCTCTCTACCGAAGGTACAATCAGCGGTATTAATCGGCTTCTGTGACTAAGTCCTCTTTACAAAGACTGGAACCAGGGGAGCATGCAAAGTAAAGACTGAGAGAGAAAGTGGGCTGGAAAGCAGATCAGAGCCCAGGATGATGAAATGCAGGGGCTCTTGGAGAGAGAGATGGAAGACCCTGAGGACTGTCGCTTGGAATGCAAAGAACTTGCGTATGTTTGGAAATTAATAACTCTTCCAGAAGCAAAAGCAATCAAGAGCAGGAAGAAAGAATTAAGAGTGACTTGCCTTTGTTTTTCAAAATGGAAAGAGCTTTACTGTTTTTCTAAATCTAAAAAGAATACATTCTTACTGTATAAAAATCGCAAAAGAAACACAAAAAAGAAAAAAAGCCCCATAATACCCCCACTCATATATAATCTCTACTTATATTAATATGTATGCTTTCAGACATTTTCACAATACTGTTTTATATAAATATAGATTACATACATATTTATATCCACCTCATTCTTTTTAATGGTTGTAGCATATTGTATTACATGGATGGCCATAATTTATGTAACAAGTCCTCTACTAATGGGAATGTATGTCCCCCCCCCCCCAGATTTTCACTGTTTTAAGAAGTGCTCTAAAGTGCTTTTAAGGAGAGATTCTCGATAAAAGAATATGCACATTTCCAGTCTTCTGATACATATATTCCCTAACTGTCCTTCATAAAATTTATACCAATTTATACTTTGACAGGTTACTTTTAAAGGCATCTGCAAAAGAAAACTAATTTTTAAGATTTTGCATCCTGAACTCAATTATTCTATACGTTATGAGGACCTCTGAAGGTTTTTAACAGATGTTAAGATTACAATGATTACTTGTAGAGGTGTCATTTTAAACATACCCTGAGGTCAGACAAGACCCTTTTCCCAGTAATATCAAAATGCTTTACAGACATTATCTCATTGGTTCCTTCAATATGCCCTTGACATAAATGTCAAAAATTATTACTCCCAATTTGAAGGTGAGAAACTGAGGCACAGAGAGAGCTGTCTGCATAAATCAGAACAAAAGCCTCAGTGCTTTACTTATTCCAAGATGACTATTTTATTTTAATATTGATGAATCTCAATTTGCAGCATATTGATAAGTCCTGCTACCAAATCAGTTAAATGGCTCCTTTTTTACTATCTGTGAAACAGAAATCCAGCGCTAGGAGGAATCCTTGTGCTCAGCCTCCTGACTTCCTACCAGTGGACGAGTCACTGGGCCTATATCTTTAAATAACGCTCACCATGTCAACAAACACAAATCTTTTGGGGAGGTCACCCTGCTGTTTTAAATTTGCCCCACAAATGATCAAGAAATTGTGTTTTCTGTCTCATCAGTTTCTCCTTAGAGGTCTGAGATGGGGTCTCAAAAGTTGATTTGTCTTTTGGGAAAAAGAGATACATAATGCTGAGGAGACACATTAAATCAACTTATTTCATACCCCAACCAGTTGGTACTTTCTAGAAGATCCTTAGTGAGAAGTCACTGGCAGAAGTGGAGCATCTCTTCATAAACAGATCCCTTTCTTGCCCTGGAGGGTTACACATTATCTAAAATGGAAAGTAGGTGAATGTACAATAATTAGGGAAAACTGTATTGCTCTCTAATTGTAATAAAGTTGATGAGAAAAGTTGCCCCTGTTATTGCATACGATGTGCTCTGAACAGCTTGGCCTTCCAGGAGCCTTAATTTAGATTTCCAAATTTGATGCAAGTTTAAAACTAAAATTGAATCCCTCAAGCAAATAGAAGCTTGAAGATCTTCATAATTTTTTTTTTTTTTTTTTGCCTTTCAATGTTTTTTATTTTGGATTGTTTTTCATTTGGATCGTTTATGATTAGGTTTCAAAGCCAGATTTGCTCATTTGAATGAGAAGAGGATGATTTCTGCTGTGTAATGGATGACGGTGTTTAAGTATTGAAGGCCAAGACACTCTGTCTTTCTTTCTTAACATTTAAGGATAAATCCATAATTTTCTTTCCTACTGGCATATCTTCTGATATAACAAGAGTAATATTCCTTCTATAATTGTTCTTCAGATTTCTTCCCAGTTTTGACAATAACTGTTATCAAGGGGACAAAATCACCAGCCTGTCTGATAAACATGTTTTCTTGGTTCCCACCCCAGCGAGTGCTTGACATCGTTCTTTTATCATCCGGCGTGTGTTCAGAATGAGCTTAGAACAGCAATTGCCGGGAATAGGCAGGCGATAAACCGCATTGATTTAACACATCTTGTTTTCAATCATGCTTGGATTTTCTGAGCACGCATTTTTCCTGTACTCCGGCTTGTAGCTTTTATCTGACGAGCTGATCCCTTTTCACTGGAAAATGAAAAGGTCGCACAATAAGACACGGTTTACTGGAACTTGAACACGCACCAGGGAAAGTATTTTAGATAAATACTGTCAGACATAGTGGAGCTGAATTTCAACAACACAACTGCTAAACAACAATACTTATTACTCTCCAAGAACAAGCTACCAGCAACTTATGGCTCTCAGCAGGGAACAGCACCGAGTCAGGCTCCAAAGCTAAGAAACCCTTCTCTGAGCCTCGCGCTAACCAAGCACAGGGTTCTGGGCTGAGGTCCTACATGTGATTGTTAATATTATGGTTTTATGAGATAACTCAAAGAACTACCCCCACTGTTCACAGAGTCATTTCCTCTAAACCACTGGACTGGTTTCAGAAGAGTTGGATAATGAGGTTATAGCAGAGCTCTGCAGATAGATTGAGAAGGGAAAAAAATTCCAAGAAGAGTGAAATAAAAGTGATTCCAAATAATCCATTAATTCCACTAATAAGACAGTACTTATAACTGGAAGATATTAGAGGATTAAGTGATTATTTCGTTATGTTTTCATGGGCTCAAAGAGAACTTATAACAAGTATTCTACGTAGAGAGTTACGATGGCCTTGTAGATAAGCATAGACGTTATTATCAGCCTAAACTCCAACCTAAATAGCATCTTGATATAAAATAAATGAAGTCAGCCTCCTTCAGTATTGACCCAATCTAAGTGATCATTATTGCTGCATACATTAGCCTTAGACAGCCAGAAAGTGTCCTCTACCTGAACGTTTGAATCTGGAACCCTCTCCTTTTAGCCTTAACACACTCTGATTAATCTTTATTTACTGTCAACTCTAGAGCTGTTCAAACTTTCTCTGTTCATAGTACCTTGGCTGTCTTAGCAATCTTTTCACAGTGCCTCTAAGCCAAAAGAAATACCCAACGGTTCTGTTTATTAACTACTTAGGTCCAAACAGCTTAATATTTATATCCTAACAACTCAGTAGCCATTTAAAATATATCTATAAAGAAATTGAAAGAAAAAAATAACATAATAATGTTTTTATTTCATTCTAAAGTAATCACAATAACTTACTAATGGGATGTGTGCTCCTGTTGGGCACTGCACAACTTCTCAAGCCTTGGAATAAGATTGCACATTGACATCCTCTTTTCTATTCCACGCTGATTTTCACATGACACTTCCTTTTTTGTGTGTGTGAGGAAGATTAGCCCTGAGCTAACATCTGTTGCCAATCCTCCTCTTTTTGCTGAGGGAGATTGGCCCTGGGCTAATATCCGTGCCCATCTTCCTCTACTTTATATGGGATACCATCACAGCATGGCTTGACATGCAGTGTGTTGGTCTGTGCCCAGGATCTGAACCTGCAAATCCCGGGCCGCCAGAAGCGGAACACGTGAACTTAACCGCTACGCCAATGGGCTGGCTCTACATGACACTTCCTTTTGACCACAGTAACTGCTGAAAAGTCAGCTTTGCAAAGCTATGACACCATCAAAAGGAATGCAGTGCAATCTAATGTTGAGCTATGAACTACCTTGAACTAGTAGTTTGTGTGGTATCTGACAGATTTAAAGAATCACTTATTTTCCTCAAATTTAAACTAACCCACAGAACTCCTGTAAGTTTGCCAGGGCACTTTGGTGCATTAGTTTAGGGAACATGGATCCACTCAGAAGCATAGAATTAATTAAATGCTCAGATGCTACAAGGATCCATTGCTGTCATTCATTAAGTCTTTTCTTCTAATAATAATAGTAACAGCAGCGCAGCAACAGCAGCTAACGCTTCTTAAGGACTTACTATGTGTCAAGAACTTTACATGAACTAACCTATATAACATTTACCACAACCCTAAAATGAAGTACTATTGTTATTCCCATTATACAGAGAAGGAAACTGAGGCTCAGAGGAGTTAAATATCTTGACTAAATTCACAGAGCTAATGAGTAAAAGGCCAGAGTGCATGCCTGACTAAGAACTTTATCTGGTAGGCAACAAGGAGTTATTTAAGGTTTTCTATATCATAGGTGTGACACAATCAGATTTTAATGACCAACCATAGGAGTTCAATAAAAGATGGATTTTAAAGTCAGTACTATTGCAATAATCCAAATAAAAAATGAAAGACCAACTAATGATGAGGTGGTCATGGAGGAAAGGTAGATTTCAGAGATATTTTACAATAGAATTTACATAACTTCAGTAACATGTTAGATGTGAGGGGTTAGAAAGAATGGAGGATGACTCTAACATTTCTAATTTATCTGACTAAGTGGATAGAGTGACCACTTAGCAGGATAAAGAATGCAAGAAGAAAACTATTTATGGAAGGAAAAAATCATGAGTTCAATTTCAGACATGCTGAATTTTAGGTGCCCAGAGGACATCTATGTACAAAGTAGTAGACAGTTGGAAATAAAAGACTGCAACTCAGGAAAAAGATCAAGGATGGAATGAATATTATGGGTAAAGTCAAGATATTGGTAACAGCTGAAACCACTGGTGTGAGAAGAGAACCAAGGACAGACAGCACTATGGGGAACACTAACAGTTAAGGCACAGTTCAAGATTCAGAGACAAAAAGGACAAAGGGAGGTCAAAACAGTAGAAAGACTACCAGGAGAGAATAATGTTACTGAGATCAAATGAGAAGCTTAAAATTGTTCACACCATCTACTGTAGGTGGGTAATCAACCAGGAGAGGTCTGAGGGAAAGCTGTCAAAGTAGACCACTCCAAGACAAGATTCGTGAAAGCTTTACCCCCAAGGCTCTGGTTTTCTTTTGTCCCACTCAATAACCCCCAATATAAAGATCTGAACACACCAAGTAAGTAAGGGTGGTTGGCAAACCTATTTGCCCAACTGAAGTTTAGCTAGTCACAAGAGGCATAAGAAAGAGTAGAGGACACTCAGTTGCAGACTGGAGTCACCTTAGTCCTAAGAAAAGCGTAGACCTCAGGGTGCGCTGAAACAAAAGCAATGATGTCAAGTTCACCTTTAGATTTGGTCAATTCCTGTTAGTATATTAGGAGGGAATTTTCCATGGCTCTTGATTTTTCCTGCTCCCAGTATTGATGCTTGCCTTTTAAGAAGTGGATGGAACCAAGCTGATCACTCAAGGCACCCCAAAGAGGTTCTACTGCTTCTTACCCATGCTAGATTTGGACTTGTGAACCATGGAGGACTGAGTCTCCTTGCCACAAAATATTGACAAAATACACTTGTATATGTAACCAGAATTTCATCTTCTCCTTTGGATGTTGGTGGTCTTAATATTGGTCTCTGATGACTTACGATCAATAGATGTTTAGTTAAGCAATTCACTTGTTTTGGAGTAACAGTTATTGTGTGGGCAATGGGTATGTGGCCACTTCCGCAATAACCCCACATCTCCTAACAGTGAACATTACAATCACACATTTGTTGCTATTAGCTCATGAGATGCTGGAAACCAATTTTGAAAAGCAAGTAATAAAGCACCACATAAAAAATAATGGTGTAATTACTTCTTGGTCAGGTTAAACCTACTGTGACGATAAAAACCAAAGGGAGCAGCAAGCATCATAAGTGGGTTTGCTGTAAATTTGACACTGGTTCTGACATTCAGCAAGGAAAAGGCTTGAACCCAGCCACCTAAGCCAGGTGCACAGAAGACTGTTTGTGTCACATATGTTTATAGAGTCTCTGTTTAAAAGCACTTTAATGAATTTATCCCAGTAATGCCTATGTCAACTCTCAAGAGCTAAAGAGAATGGACCAGTCACTAAATTATTGACCCAAAGGCTTTCAGATTCCCATTTGAATTTAGGTCCCAAAGGAAGGAGATCTAGAAATGGCATCAGACAGCAATCACCACGCTGGCATAATTTGTTCTCTAAATGCAAAGGAAAGAGAAGGAAGTGGGGGGTCTAATTTGAACACGGACCACACTGTCCAGGAGGTAAAGGAAACGCTGGTTATTGCTGCTGATTTGTGAGTGAACACCCTGGTAGTCCCCTAACATAAACAGAAGATACAAACTAGCCTCCTCTTGCGGGCTGTGATCTTTCATTTCTCATCACAAGTGCTTGAGAGGCTTCCCTGATCCACAGGAAATACCGTGGGTGGGTGGGTGTAGTGGGCAGGAGGGAGGCTTAGCCAAAGTTATGCCATGGCATGGAACAATCCATATATAAGTATATCACGACTAACTTTTTATTAGTGCTGCTTTAGGTTATTTGCAGCTCTTGGGAAGATATTTAGTTAATACCTCTGTTTAGCCATTCTAAAAGTAGCAAATGGTTCTCCTAAGGTATGTGCATCATGAACAGATTTTATGACAGGATGCTGTTGGAGAATAGTATTAGTCACAGCCCACTGGTAGAGCAACATTGGACTAATTTTTACTAATAAAAGTGACTTCTATAGGTTAAATTCTCAACGACAGCAACTTGCATGGAGTTACAAGTACTCTTGTACACTGATGGTTGGTTAGAAATGGGTACAGCTTTTTGTAGGGCAAATTGGCTCTCTATGGGTGGAGAGGACGAAAGACTAAGCTCAGAGACTAAATCCTTGAGTTCAGAGGAATCCCCAAAAGTAGGCCTGGTGGCCACACATACCACCTCTAACAAGTCTATTTTTCCAAGCGGGCACCATGACAGTCACACCAGCGTTGTCAGTCCTCAGAAATGCCACCTTGTGTTTCAAGAAGACACTGTTCCTGCACCAACCCCTTGGATCCTCTTCTTCCTTCAAACTGAAAGTAGAGACTGAAATTCTCCAAATGGAATCTTTCCATTTTCTCTAAATTGATGGGAATGATGGAGCAACTTAAAATGAATAATAAATGGGAACAAGGAGAAAGAAGTGACCTTCCTTCCATATTCTCTCTCTACAATCTGCCTGGCCCTGTTGGAGGCTGGTGAATTTAGAGGAAATGAAAATACATATTTAACTCCATCTGTGGAATTCACTTTGCCTGAGGCCACTGTGTCAGATATTGTTGCCGGGTTTTTCAGGGGGCTGGGACGTATCTGCAGGGGCAAAGACCAGGCTTGATGAACTGCTGACCTATTCCCAGATGGAAAAATTTTTATGATTATATTGGGACAATAGGTACTGTGACCCTTTAAGAACAAAATAAAACATATGGGATTGCATTTTTCAAAAGCTACCAAAACAACTTTGGGGTAAGGATACATTCTTCTAAGCCTCCTTTCTAATTCAGAAATTAACCACTTGATCTTGATGCGGTCAGGTAGAGGGGCAAAAGTACATCCATTCAATCTACTTCAGAACTTTATTGCTGCAAAGAGTCTCCTTTTACAGCAAACACAACCAAGCTTGGAGACCCTAAGTGATCAGTGCAAGATCCAACAGCTAGTTAACGGCTGAATAAGAATAAAAACTCAAACGTTGGAACTCAATCCACCCCAGGTCCCCTGCATCAGTCTTCCACATAAGCCTGATTTAAAATATAAAGAATCATTTATGAGAAGTGGCACTCGGCATTTTACTTTTGTCAACTTATTTTTTTTTTCTTCAACATCCCAAGAGGTAGATATTTCTATTTCACAGATGAGAAAACTGAGGCTGTTAGGCTGGGGCAAGGGATAGACAGGCAATGAAAAGAAGTGAGATCAAATTGTACCTGTGGAAAAAGACAATCAAATCTGCCCTTCAGACAACATTTTCATTATAAGATCCACCTCCTATAACTGCTGGCCACTTCAAAGCCAAATGGCCCTGCCATTTTGTAAAATGAACACTAACTGCAAGGAAGATCAGTGAAAGGTCCTAGGATCCTGAAAGTATCACAGAGCATGTCTGCGAAGTGTCTGCATTTTTCTAAACCATTGCCAATCTCTCTTAAAAGCTGTTTTGCAAACACCCCTGGGATTAAAAACAACGTGCTGTGACTTTACCTAAATTCTTGTAACGGAAGTGTGGTAAGAATTGCAGCCCACAGTAACTGATGCGTGGTTAGAATGCACAGAGACTGTGCTCGGCACTACATTATGTACCTTTAATTCTTAGCCATCCCTGTGAAGTCTGTACTGTTATCATCACATTTTTACAGATAAGGGAAGACCCTGAGGATGACAGACAGGTGATGGGTCCTGCCCAAGTTTTAGAGCAGTAAGAGCAGAACCAGGATTCAAACTTAACCAGTCTCCAGTACCCACCCACTTATCCCCCTCTACACTAGACTGCCCCTGGGGAAGCATTTAGCTAATACATTGGAAGGATGATGTTATCTTTCCCTTCAGGGCAACACAGAAGGAAACAAGCAATAAAAAATGGGCCGGCCCCAGTGGCCTAGTGGTTAAGTTCAGTGCACTCTGCTTTGGCAGCCCAGGTTCAGTTCCCAGCAGCAGACCTACACCACTTGTTGGTGGCCATGCTGTGGCGGCAGCTCACACACAAAATAGAGGAAGATTGGCTACAGAAATTGGCTCAGGACGAATCTCCCTCAGCAACAAAGAGGAAGATTGGCAACAGATGTTAGCTCAGGGCGAATCTTCCCCAGAAAGAAAACAAACGAAACAAAAACAATAAAAGATGCTTCAAGCAAAACTATCTGGCTTCGACTTGAAAATATAAAGGTATATCCACATATGCAATATAAAAATTGGACTCCAGTTAGACCTAAGTTTAAAAAGGGAAACTTTTTACTTATGCCCCAAACCATTTTCAGTGATGTATATGGTGGTGATGTCACCCATAAGAAAGATGAAAAATGACACACTTCTCTATTATCACATTACAGTTTATTTAATCTCACCTGGCAAGATTTCCTTAATCAAGTAACTTGAAAATTGTATGGAATCTTGAGGCAGCTCCAGGTAACATGGGTGGAATTCTGATATGCTTTCTTCATTAACTGTTCATCCCCCAGAAATGAGAATAAGGCCTCTCTTCCTGGGGAGTCTTAACTGAAAAACTCATCTTAATTGAATGCACACATCAGTTAACTATCTTTGGATTCACAAACCATTAATGCCCTATTTTCACAGAGTGTCTTCTTTCTGGTTTGTCGAAAGGCTGGCACTCTCAGGGCTGTGCTTAGAAGAATGTGAGATTCAGCAGGAATGTGGAGGGGACAGGAGAGAGAAGGAAGCACATTAAGCACTCTTTTTCACAAGCAAAGGAGCATTCTGGGGCTGAGCAACAAGAACAGCAAATAATTCTGCCCTTGCAAAATTGACATCCTCCCATCACCGTCTGAGTCAATTGCAAGGGAATCACAAATAATGCCGTTCTGCCCTCTGAATACCAGTTAAGCAGGCTTCAAATGTGCCTACTGAGGGAAGACGAGGCTTGCAAATACAGTCCAATGGACATAAAAGGAGGGTATAATGATAAAAGGAGGGGGAGAAGGAAAACTAATTGCACATTTCTCTCCTGAAGTATTTGGCCTGTTTCAAAGTTCCACTTTTCTTTCTCTCTCCAGAGCAGAAAGATCTTAGCGGAGGTTTGAAGTGTGTCCCCAAAAGACTGTTGTCAGGTTGCTCCCCATAGCATGGCAAGTCCCTGTGGAAGAGACCCTCGATTGACTGCCCTTCTATGCCAGGGTCAGCAAGCCTCTTGTGGGAGGATGATGCCAGCTATACCTCTTACTGAGCGTGTAGACTCTTGAAGTCAGATGGCTGTGAGATTATGTCTCTGATGATGAAGACATCTATAATTAGACTTTGTAAAAGATATAAGCATATTTAAGTTCTTACTGTGTCAGAAACTATTTGGGCTTTATTGCAATTTTTTAAAAAACTGTCATGAAAATATTAGAAACCATCAGGACAACCCAGTTCCCAAAATGCGCAACACTATCTTTTTAGACAGCCTGAAAAATCAGGCTTTTGAAATAATCTCAGAATCTGACCATGTTCTCCCTGGCCAAGATTCTAAAGTCAACTGTGACTGTAAGTCTGTAAACACAGAAAAGAGATTCCTGACTTGCTACAGCCCTGACCTTGGGCTTTGGTACTGAAGGAACCAAATCAGGTCATTTGAATCCCCAACCAACCACCCTACAATGAAATCCACACTCGGTAGGAAACAGTGTGAAAGTAGAGTTCCAGTACACCTGCTAATAATGCCATTAGTTGTGACATAAGCCAATAAGCTCCCACAGAGTTTAGGATTTGGAGAAAACAAAATAACAGTATTACATGAGGGAGATAAACACACACTGAATAACAGCAGTTATGAGTTTCCTTTATGTGGCAGGAATACTTTCCTGGCTGTGGGATTTAGAATGTCAACAAGGGAGGCTGGGCATGCCAATTCTCTGAGTTTCTTTAGTTTGCCAGAGTATTTAGAGATCTGGGCAAGGTAAACTAACTCTCCCACGTTTGTGCTGAAGGAGAGGAGCCATTGACTTGTCCCAACCTGAGTATTAAATTATCTTTCTTCATGATGACACTAACACTGAAACTTGATAGAGAGTCTCTTTTATAGTCAGCAATATGGGGCACCGGATTTTATTTCCCTTTGGACAATGAGATTGTGGTTAGCATAACACCAGGGAATCCAACATCAATCCTCTGTCAAAAATAGTTTTACGAAGGCCAGAGAGAGGTTGGGCACAAAGGAGACACACCCAGTTGCAAATACATAAACATTGAAAGAGAAACTAAAATCAATTCAGTAAACAACAGAAGTCAAAGCTTTCTTGGGGTCATTGAATTCCTACATTTTAATATTCAAACAGTAGGATTTTTACTGAAATATCAGATCAATTCTTAAAGGAGAATCTGTCCCAGTGGGGTTTATTTGTGGTCCTCTGTCCATTAGACAGGGTCCCTGTCTTTAGTAGAGTGGATTCAAATAAATTCTAAGAGAGGAAATAGATTCCTTTCTTTCTGTTTACTTTATTACTATTGATTTCTGAATTCCCTCCAATCTCTTTCCTAACTGAGTAGATAATATACATTTGTATCAAAGGTAATTATCCAGAATGAATCCAGTTTGCAGCTGGGTGATAAAAAAGAGAAAGGACACTGATAGATTAAACACTTATACATTAAAAAGTATGGCTTATTGTATTACTATATACAAGAGTTTTAATATGTTCATTTTATGGCTAGGTATAATTTCCTAGGCTAATCATCAGTTCATTTGTACACTTGGACATATTTTATTTTCAGCATTCTGTATTTCACAACATTATTTTATAGTGCAAATGCTTTAATAATAAAAACAAAACCATTTCAAATATATTTTTTAAAAGTCTACTTTCTACAAAAAGTCTACTTTTGAATTTTTTTGTGTGTGTGAGGAAGACCAGCCCTGAGCTAACATCCGTTGCTAATCCTCCTCTTTTTGCTGAGGAAGACTGGCCCTGGGCTAACATCCGTGCCCATCTTCCTCTACTTTATATGGGACGCCACCACGGCATGGCTGACAAGCAGTGCGTCGGCGGGCGCCCGGGATCTGAACCCGTGAACCTCGGGCTGCCAAGAGCGAACCAAACCGCTGCGCCACCAGGCCAGCCCCTTGACCAGTTTTTAAAATATTCAAAAAGGGTTAGAATATTTAGTTGCCAGAAATGACAATGGTTTTTAAAGCATCAAAGTTAAAAAAAGAACAAGGTGTGTCATTTTAAAAGTATATATAAAACAACTTAAAGATCCAACAATAAAGGAATAAATCAATTTAGTAAATCCACACTGGGAGATTATGCAGCTTTTTAACATTATGTTTATGAAGAATTTTAATGCAGGGGAAAATGCTTAGTAGGCTATGTGCAAAAAGCAGGATATAAAACTGTGTGTGTATACACATACACAATACAACTACAAATAGGAAAAAATGTTTATATATATATATTTGTTATGCACAGAAAAGATACAAAAGAAATATATGAAAATGTTAGTAGTCGTTGTCTCTGAGTGATGGGTATTGAATGATTTTAATTTCTCTTATTCTATCCTGTTTTTCTCCAGATTTTCTATAATTAGCATACATTATTTTTATATACGGTATACTATAATGTAATCACCATAATTACATAAACATATAATGTAATTACTAAACAAGTAATAAGAGAGACAGACGGATGGACAACTTGGATTGTATGGAGGGTTTGACACACGTTTTGTTTACTCCTGGCTCAAAATTTTCTGAAAGCCTTCACACGTCAGGGACTTCTGTGCTGCCTCCTCTTTGAAAACCTGCCCATTTACAAGAAGGGTGAGTTTTCAGCAGAGTCCTGCGAGATGTGTCCGAGTGGCAGACACTCAGGGATCATCCCACTTTTAGAGAAGGCATACGTAAATATTGGTCTAGGGAAACACTGAAGTTCTTCTGAAAGACAGCATAGTAGAGCAGTTAAGTGGATGGATTTCGGAGCCAGACTGCCTGGGTCTGACAATGGCTCCTCCACTTCCACTTGAGTAACTCTGGCAAATGACTTAATAGCTCCATGCTTCAGTTCTCTATCCATAAAATCAGGACGATAAAGTACCTACCTCATAGGGATGTTCGGAGGTTAAATGCGTTCATATTTGTAAAATGCTTCAAACAGTGCAACACATGATAAGTACTTAAAGTATTTTTAAATGAAATAAATAAAATAAAATTTTGACGTACTAATCAGAATAAAGTTACAGAGGAAGAAACGGACATGGTCAAAATACTTGTAAAATATTTGAGCTTTTGTAAATTTTTTGAAAAGCTTCATCTAGGGCAGGAGTGTAATTTTCTGTTGAACTTAAGTAAGTGCTCAGGATTGCAGTGGTTTTAAATGGTTTTTCTGTACTTGCCAAAGATCTGTCTATCCATACATTTCTAGAATGTTAGTGATGATGCTAAGTGCCTCATCACAGAATACTTACTATGTGCCAGTATTGTTTGCAGTGTTTTGTTTCGCTACCCTATACTTAGATTCTAAGGTGGACTTGGAACTAAATAGATGTTCAATAAATGTTTACTGAATGAAAAAAATGAATAAACGAAGTACTTCACCATGGCTGCATCAAGTTGTCCAAATATGGGTATATCTCCACAAAGAGAAATATTAAGAGCTAAAGTTGAAGTGTTAAATTTCTTAGGATCTAAAACTTGTTTTTACTGTTATAATATAGGGACAATGAGACGGCATTATCAAAAGAACAGGAGGATGAAAAAACTATTCTGAGAAAAATGTTGCACCTCAGCACTTGAATGTCTTCAAGCATCCTTTTCCTAGGGAATCCATAAAGATGGAGGGAGTATTGGAAGTGGAGATATCAAGACAGCAATGGCAACAGCAATAAACAGAAATAGTGTGTCTTGTTGGTTAGGTACTTTTCCCCCTCCCAGGGAGAGTGTGACAAGAGAATGTCAAAGCAACTGAAATCAGAGACAATACTTGAAATACAGTAGATGATGATAAATTTTAATGTAATAAATTTCATTATTGAGTGAGAGAGGAAAACAACTATTTTTAGATACTGTCCATTGTTTTGTACGCATTTCAGTTACTCTTCACACATCTAATCTCTAAATTCATAGTGTGATTTTTAGCATTTTGTGGAGGTCGTGGCTCCAAAGCAGCAAAAGAGAAGTGAAATGTCCCATGGTTGTAAAATCTTGATAAGTTCTCGGTGTCACTTTTTTCAAATGTGGAACTGCTCAAACCACACAGATAATTATAGATGACCAAATTGTAACTGTTTTATTGCCTCTTTTTCCCCATAAATTTTAACTTTGGAAAGTTAAGTGAAAAATGTGGTTTCAATTTCCTACAAATTGCACACAATTTGGTCTTAACAAGAAAATAGAAAGAAAGGGTATGTTCTTTAAAGTGAATTATGAACTAGAGTTTGTTTTCTCTCACTCAACACCGCAAGAATAATAAAGCACAAAATTTAGAAAAGATGCCTTACAAAATGGAAATCATGAAATAAAGTAAGAAAAGTATAAAGTAATTTTTTATCTAAACACGGTTTAAGCAATCTAACAGGATAACACAATCGAGCTAGTCTTTCTCCCTCTGGTGAACCAAACTAAAGTTAAAAAGGAAAGAAAGAAAGAATGAAAGGAAACAGGAGTAGAAGCTGACAACCTTAATGCATTCTATAACAGGAAATCTCTTAATAAGAAAAGGCTGGGCACATCCCCATCTTACTCTCTCCAAAAGTGCCACCGCCTACAGAAGAACTATTAAAAACAATTAATATTGAAATCGTTGAAATGCACACCTAGAAACAGAACAAAAGACAAGAAAGAGATTTTTAGTGGAAAGAAATTACAGCCATCAGCTGGGCTCTGGCTACAATCTTAGAGTTAGACCAACATGTTTTCTCTGTGCAAGGAGGTGGTCAAAAACTAGCAATGTTAAAGACGGGACACCCATGACGTGTGGCTACCTCACGAAAGCCACCACCTGGAATGTAAACGATGAAATCAACCAACCAACTGTTTTTTCTCCTTTGTGCCAAACTTTGGGTTGAATGTATTCTTGTATTCCTTAAACTGACCACTGCTTTCCTCTTATTAACAATGTAGACTATGTCAGTGTGTTGGGCAAAATAAATTATTCAGATAATAAACTGTTTCATCAAAACTGTCAATCTCCTTCGATCAAATTCTCCAGGGTACATGTTACTTAATGGCACCACCATGGCTTCCTCCAATTTCTACTTCCAAAAATGTTTACTTTCTGACATACTGCAACAACCACAAAGATCACTTATACCTTATTTGTATCCTGCAAATGAAGCAGATTAAATGTCAACACAAGTATCCAGTATAATGTCGTACCCCTAGGTTTTCTGTTTTGGTCAAAATGTAGTATGAGCTAACATTTTTTTCTATCCAGGGTTAAAGTTGCAAGTATAGAATGCCTCTGACTGTTAGAACACGAAGTTCTGACTTATGAAGGTCTAGCTATAAACTGGGACTTGGCAAACTTGAAGTATTACTCATTGACTAATAATCCTATTAGACAAAACTGCAAACTTCTGGTCAACTGCATATTTTACATATTACTGCATAAAGCTTGAGCAGAAATTCACCATCCAAAATGTCCTTTGAACGCATCACAATTAACAAGAGGTAATTTACTCTCTTGAAATATAAAAGCTGACTTTTCCCATCCAAAAGTCAATAAATCTTCGGTGTTGGTGAAAAGGCCATTCCCTACCTGTAGCAATCAAGTTATGCAACTCTCAGGCAATGACTTCTCACTGGGCACAGACCTGGCTAGCCACAGTTTGCACGTGTATCTCAGTTCCAATTGTTCAACTGATGATGTAGTCTGATCGAAATGATGGTGCAGTAAAATGGGGGGATTTCAAAGCAAAATGCTGAAGATTACACAGTAATCTTGCTGGAGGGGAATCCACAGAAGGTCATCTTGAGAGGGAAGGAAATGAGAGGGCTTACTCATAAATCAAGGTTGAGGTGTTCTTCATTCATTCATTTATTATTTAAAAAATTTATCCATAAAAGCCCCTCACTTATGCCTCCCACTCCCAGCCTTGTTTCCAAATCCATACATCAGATTAAAATCATCATCCTTACCTGACAAAATATTTGGCTCACTGTTATAAACAGCTTATTTCTCAGTACGAAAAAGTGGACGACACTGGACCAAAGTCTACTCACTTCAGTGCAAGTAACTGTTCTTAATCAAAATTGAATTCAAGTGAATGTTCAGGGTTTTCCATAGTAAGAAGGATAAAATAAAAATACCCTGAATACCCTCATATCTCTAATGGTGAGGGATATAAGAGGGCAGACAGGAACAATGCAGATGATGAGCTTGGGAAATTATTTGTATGTGGATTCTGGAATATTGTAGAATATATTCTAACCAAGGGATCAAAATAAAGGGAGATAGATGGGTAGGGTAGAATTTTTCTTATAGTTTCTTATAATATATAATTTTTATATATGAAGACTGCCCATTTTTAAGATGATGGAGCATAATAACAAGGAAAGAAAGGAGGAGACTGGAATTTAAAGGAATCCTACACCCTCAGTCTCCTAGGCAAAACCCCTCCCCAGGCCTGAGTTCCTTGGACTCCCAGGCTGGGCTGCCCTCCCTGAAGTCATTTAATCAGATTTCTACCAGAGCATTTTATCACTTTGATTAGCATCACATGCCAACACAGCCCACCCTCCATTCATTTTTGCTGTGCACTTGATTCATGTTTGGATCCCTAGTACTTTGCACCACATTTTGCACATAGTTGGTATTCAATAAAAGGCAGAGAATGAAACTCAAGAGAAAAACAGACTTGCTTCTGCTTTAGGAAGTTCATTTTATTTTTAAACTCCTAAAGCCTTCTTGGGATTAGTAAGCCGAAAGCCTAAAGGCAAGAGAAAGGACAGAGATTGTGAGGGCATTTTGAGATATTTGGTGGGCCTGGAATTCTCACAGAATTAAAAAAAAAAAAAGGCTGAGATGCTTAAGGGACCTAGTACAATGCCTGGTACAAAGCAGGGATGTGTCTATCAGTTGAGCACACACACATTGGTCACGGAAACAAGGGGGAGGGAGAAGAACTTTATGGAAAATTGTTGTCATGGGGGGTGTCGGGAGAATCTTGTGAAGACTGACGAGGGAGTTTGGGACAGGGTCTACCAGCAGAAGTGAACAGTAGTACCCAAATATTCAAACAATAGTTTGGTGGAAGATCACCTAACAATCACCTAAGATTCTAAATGAAAGAGTGTAGATCAAGACAGTTAGTGGCTTTCCTATTGAAAACAGCAAGGTATGAAATCAGTGGTGTTTTTTTAAGGCTCTCTTCCTGAAATTTCTAACCTGGCCAAAATGTCTGTGGTGCTTTAACGGCTTAGAAAACTTCGTAGCAAACCTTAGTGAGTTTTGGAGTTGGCCCAGAGTCCTAACTTACTGAGTGTGTTGTGCCCTCTAGGTGGGCTCACACTGTCCAGTCTTGGGTGAGCCTCTCAGATCCAAGCTCTCATTCTGGTAGGCTCCTTCCCTTCGGCCAAATCTCAACCACAGCTAAACTTTCCCAGCCTCTGGAGATGAAGTGTTTGGGCTGCCTTCTGAACAAGTGTGAGATCGTTTTTTTCTGTTTATGAGATAGGCTATAGAGCCTTTCCCAGGATAATCAGTCATCTTGACTGGTGACCTCAGGCAGAGGCAGACGAAGCTGGGAGATTCCAGATCAATGGATTTGTTTTGTAAAAATCACTGAATTCTACTGGGACAAATTCGATTTGATTTTACTCTTTTTTTCCCCCTTTTTATTGAATGACTTACTCATTCTTTGAGATACTTGAAATATTTTGCTTGAACTCATTCCTAATTAAAAGTAATCTATTGAAGTATAAACATAATGGTTTTCTAACTCTCTTTTTATGCACCCATCCATCAATCCATCCATTCAACAATCATTACTGGACTCTTTACTCTGCATGCATTGTGCTTAAGGTGATCAAAATGCAAACTCTATCCAGCTGTCTACTTTTTCATTCCTCAACAAATATTTGGTAAATAAAGAAAATAAGGAATGAATGGACTAAGTAATGAAGAGGGCAAGTCCAAACTGGAGAAACAAGCAGAGTAGAGTGAAATTTATGCATGTGACACAGTTTAAATGCTCATACCAATTCTTGGGAAATTCTGCCACAGATCTAAAATGTGGGCACTTAATTGGCTTCTAATTCCTTTGGACCTGAGGTTGAGGTGCTAGACACAAAAGAAACAGTTGGTGGGACTTTTCTGTAAAAAACATGACTTCTGACCGAGAATGCTCAGGAAAGAAGATAAAGTGGGCTCTTCCCAGACGCCCTATCACCTTCAGGCTGAGCCAGAGGTTTGTCTCCTTATGGTGAGACTGGAGCAATACTCTGCTCAGCCCTGAACCAGAGGCTGGCATGGTATAGATGCAAGGCCACACATTTGCTCAAAGAATCTGAAAGCAGGAAGGGGCCTCAGTGGCATACATAGGGCTTCAGAAGGCATATATAGGATTATAATATATGATTAATATCTAATATAGGATTATATTCTCTAAAGAAAAGGTGGGATGTATGCTGGATAACCTACAATAATCATTACAGTGCCACCCTAATTGTCTCCCTTTCAAGGTTATCCTTGCACGCTCATTTCTGCACATGTGTATAGCCTTCCTTCTACTGCATCAAGTAAGACCTCTAAGTGTCTCTCATTCTAATAGTCACTGGGAAAAGTATGAGATGAAATGAAATTTGAGGAAATCAGACCCATTAGACTATAACCTCCATGAGGTCAGGGACTGTACCAACCTTATACGTGGTATCTCCAGTAACTAACACATGGATGATGATTAATAAATATCTGTTGAATGAATGAATGGTCAGGGCACAGTGCAGCATTTCACATTACCTTTGTGCCTAAACACTAAAGATGATGCTATACCCTCAGGACTCTGAAGCCAGTCTGCCTGTCCTCAAATCCTGGTTCTGCCACCTTCTAGTTGCATGACCTTGAGCAAATTCTTAACTCCTTTTAACTCAGTTTCTTCATGTGTAAAGTGGGGATAATAATAGTACTTGTCTCACAGTGGTCTGTTTTTTTTATGATTAGATGTCTAAAAACATGTCATATGCTTAAAACAGTGTGTGGCATATAGTAAGTGCCCTTTAAGTGTTAGCAGCAATAGCCATTGTTATTTATTAATGAGAATCAGGGGATTCATTCAATCGACAAACATTTTTTGAGCATCTACTCTGGGCCAGGCATAGTACTAGGCACTGGAAATATACTGGTGAACCAAATAGAAATAGACTGTCAGAAAATCAATTCACAGACTGAGAACTACTTGAGGCCATCAATAACAAGAACTACCATTTCTTGAGTCCTTAATGTACACCATTTATAATGTGCTAAGTGCTTTATTATCATATTATCTATTTTAATCATTACAACAAACTAGTGGGAAGATATGTTTATTTCCTCCATTCTTCAGATAAGAAAATAGAAGTTTAAGTGGTAAAGTAACCTGTCAAAGGGCCAGAGAGCAGGGCTCTTATCCACTCCTTCATTCAACATCTACTGGGTACTGCTGCATTCAAGGCTCCGTGTTGACGAGACAGAACTACTACACACAAGAAAATCACAGTGACAGCCACAAGTCTGTTTTTCAGTAATCAGCCTGTCTCAAATTAAAAGAAGCACACAACAGAGACGGATGATAACAGATTTGCTATGATATGACATTTATCTTCATGAATTTGGGACACCACCACAAAACAACCAACAGTTCATTTTGACAATCTGTTTGCCAACAGGGAAAAAATAGTGTTTTAAAACAATTCAAATGCACCTGCCATTTAAAAGCATCAATGATTAAAAAAAAAATGATCCATTAGAAAAGTAATCTTAATGTTCTTTTTAATTCAGACACTTACAGAAGCTAAGTAATCATTGTTGCGATTAATTGCTTTCTTGTTGCTTGCCATTTTCCTTTCATTACAAGAAATTAAAGGATAGAAGCAAATTATTCAATATATATTTATTAAAGCTGAGATGAGCTGACATCATTTGTTGTATCTGTACTTCCCAAACATTGCCTGGTTATTCTTTTAAAACTAAAATTCCTCTAGCTCCAAACTGACTTAGCATACTCCCTGCAGGGATACATTTGATAATCATGACTCAAAAATGTGGAGCTAGAAGGGGCTGAGATAATATGTTGTCACTCCCATATTTATCACCACATTTCCTGAATCACCCAGCTTCGTAATGATGATTTCTTTCCATTCTTTGCACTGTTTGGCAACTACATGTTTTGTGAATACCTAAGAATGCTTATAAATATTCTCTTTCCTTGCAGCCAATAAATCTTTAAAATTAAAAGACAAAGTTAAAATGACTTCTGCACTTCACCAACGTCTCCACTAAATGTACCATACATCCTGCAATTTCCATATTCACAGTTTAAGACTCAGTGATGACTTTCAATCTTACTTGGTGGATAAAGAAGGAGGGGTATGATTTGCAGTTTATTGAAAGCTATTTTGGGAGTTAGTCTTGATGTTTAGATGTTTTATTCTTTCTGCTTCTCCGTCCTTCCCTCTCCATCCACCTTTATTGACACCAGGTATCAGCCTCTTGTTCCACAGAATTTTTTTTTTTCTTTTAGCGTCACGAACGGAGAGACAAATATTATAGAAACAACAATTTCAAGGATCTGGTGCAATGACATGGATCAATGCTTATTGAAATTTCAGGAAGCTTGATCTCCTGAAAACACGGTCAGTTGATATGGCTCATATTTCTAGATAATGATCAGAGAGTGGCTGGGGGATGGGTAGGGAAAGCAAAGCTTCTGGGCAAATGATAGCATGGCTTTAGCACTGGGGAAAATCCACAGATGCTTAGAAACGAAAATGTGTTTGGGTGATGCTGTGCAGGCTTGAAGTGCTATCCACTTACATACTCCTATAATTCTATTGTACTAATTGCTATTTAAAGAGCCCCGATGCCCCCATTATGCTCTACCAGATCACCTCTTACGTTTTTATAACACTTTTATCAATCTGAGAATTATCTTATTTATTTCTTAACTTCTGTATTGCCTTCCTTCCCTTACTAGAATATAAGCGTCTTGAAGGCAAGAACCTCACCTTTCTGAGCCACAGAGCCTAGAAGATGCCTGGAACATAATAGGTATCAAAACTCTTCTATTAAATAGGAATTTGAATATTATTGCTCCCTCTCCTCCAAAACAAATAATGTGAGAGCAAAATATTCAGGTTTCCTCAACACTGCTTATAGAAAAATCTTAAAGTCTAGAAAGAACCTAGAATTCTTCAGCAAGGAAATACAGTCCTCCATTTTAAGGAGTTACTGTGATGACACCACACTGCTAACTTAACTTGTCATTTAACATCTTAGAAATTATAGATAAATTTATAAATTTATGACTTGTGAACATGAATCTCAAAGTTTCAGGCCATATTAAAGATTTTGCTCAGAAACAATAATACTCCTGCCTAGTCCAAAAATTGTCTTAAAATACAAAACAACGCCATGTCAAAGCAAAAGCCGACATTTTTCGTAGTCCAAAGTGGCATAAATGTATTGTTTTCACTGTAGTAACTTAAGAAGAAATACAACAGATGCATACTTCTTCAGTCAAGATGAGAATTTCTTCCAAACACAAGAACCCATTATATAAGACGAAGATCTGTTTGGTCCCTAAATGAACCACACAGCATTGGAATTGTCATCAGCTACTATAAGGCAATGAAGAACTTATCAAATCAGAACCAACGTGTTATTAAGACCAGGCACAGTGGCTTTAAGGCAATATAGATTTCTGAGCTATTTATTTATTTATTATTATTATTGAGGGTCCCACTCTCCCAGCTGCAACAACCCCGACTCTGCAGGGCCCATGTAACAAGGCGATAGTATCTGAGAAATAATGAGCAGAGGAATGCTGTTCTTTCTTTCAGAGCAATCTCAGGTGCGATCTTATACCGTAAAGGACTGGATCAATACTCCCAGCAGCAAGCCGCTCAATACCCCCTGAATTATTGCTTCATTTTTCTTCTTATTATAGATGAGTTGTGTTATTATTTTCCCCAAATCGATATTTTACAACCTTTTTTATCCGTTTCTCCATAAATTTTGTGATTACTTTAAACTGGGAATTCCGGTACAGTAAATAAGATGCAGTATCTGAAAGGGACGGAATGTACTGACATGTTTTTTGTTTTTGTTTTTGTTTTACTCTTTAAGACACAATGCCTTGTTTAAAGGCACATCACAATCAATAGCCAAAGGAACATTTTCATGGAGAAAAGTTTAACATAACCCTGTGCTTGCAAAATAAAAGTGTAAATCCTTTCAAATAGCAGGAGCCCAAATAACACCAAGCTGAAAAGCACAAAAGGAGGCACGATTGATCAGCACTTTGCATCTGAAATTTCATTCCTAATGCTTCTTCTCCCCTCCAATTAAGGGGCCAATGCAATTCCCTTAAATTGTTTCTCAGAAAGGAGATAACTCTATGCACCTTGGAGAGATTTAATTGGCTTCTATAGCTGCCTCCTGCTAAGTGTTTAAAACATCAGCAAATCAAATCATGTAAACTCATACTCTGTTCTGCTGTCAGTTGCTCCAAGCTTGATTATTCAGATGTTAACATTAGCAGTGCCTACACTTAACGAAAGACATCGAGAATATACTCCCTCCGTGAGTTCCGGGATGACTTGAGTTAATTCTATGCTTCCTATGAAATAATGTGTGTTATTTGGCAGCGAATGCTCAGTGGTAACTAAATAATCATTACAGTGCAGTCTCTGGTAATTACACGGTAATTCACATTAACTTCATAATAAGCACTGTATTTTTCACTATATCCATCTGAGAATGAGGCAGAATCATAGTCTTTCATTTCTTTTTAATGCCACCCAAAATAAAAATAAAGTAAAATCATTTTAAGGGCAGGAGGGCAAGGAACATAACCCTGATGAGTTAAGCTACAGATTTCATTAAAGAAATACTTAAATCCATTAAGTCTAATTAGATATGACATCTCAGAATTCACAAACAGTAGTTCTAATAAACTCATTAAAATTTTTTGGTGGCTTCTTTAGAAAATGGAAGAATATTATATTATAGGCTGTTATATTGCATTAAGGTTTTATAATTTTATATGGGCTCTTCTCTTTTTATGTAAAAGCCTATGAAACTTTATAAGAATAGTTCTGCTTAAATCAATGAGTCTTAAACAACAATGTCCTTCTTGTAACATGTACTTAATAATGCAATAAACTATTCTACTTAGTATAGAATAAAATGGGAAGCACTTTATTCTGATTGGACGAAAGGTATCAGGCTATAGGGACTCAATTCCTTATAGTATTGCAGTGCACAATTTACACTCAGATCTCCACTTACATACATATTATTAAATTTGAGCAATTATGAAGTCTTGAAATTGCTTTTCCATTACAACCTGGACCCTTACAAGGATTCACACCATGAATGCATCATATATAAGTATATGAAAAAGTATTCTGAGGAGAAGAAAGCAGTGGGAACAACTTTAATTGAATACCTACATTAGCAGATTAAATTAGGTCTGTTTTTAAACAAGCCACCCTTAATTAGCTGCAGTTAGGAAAGTGGAATTAACATATTTTACTTTTTACTCTACTCATTACATCTAGCAACAATGGACAACTGGCCCTTTTTTGCTTTTCACGAACAATTGAGTGCCTTTTTAGGAAAGACCAAAAGAAAATCTCTTTTATTTGAATTCTAACACAAGCCTCAAGTAAGGTTTAGAGCAGAGCCCCCTTATATGATCTTGATTTCTCTTTTATGAGTTGGGATATGCCATTGATACAGTGACACCCTCCTCACCGATAACTGCAGGACAGGCCTGACAACAATGCACACACTCATTCATTATCAGCCAGTCAGGCAGCAGACACTTCATTGTGCCAGGCACATAGCAAAGATCTCTTCCCAGGCGGGTTTTAATCTTGTCCCTAATTACCATCATCTTGCAAGTGTTTCTCTCTCATGGACCCTGATGATGAGGATTTTGCCTCCAAACCCACCAAGCAGAAGATCACTAAGCAGCAAAGCCTAACACATCTTATCTTTTCAAGGACCTCCAGGGAACTGAGATTTATAGGTAGAATGGAGGGTCCACAGATGCCCTGTGGCTGAGAGGGAATATCCCCATAACTCCTTACAGGCACTAAACACAAGAGTGTGGCAGAAGACAGTATTCAGGTGGACCCCGCCAAGTCCCTTCCCGATCTGGACCGTGGGAAAATGACCCTCCACTCCTACTGAGGTCTCCCAACAGCTTGCTGATGTCCAACAGATGTCCTGCTCTTACAATGGACTTTCACAAAAAGATAAAAGATAGGATGAAGGAAATGCCCTTAACTTGCATGACTCCACTTCACCAATGGTGAAAATGGCTCTTGACTTTTCTGTCGAATTTGATTTACTCAGATGTGAAGGAAATCTCCTTCTTTTGTCAACAGGACGACAAAGATGTAAACAGATCAGAACAGTGATCATGACACTTTTTTTTTAAACACATCACATATTGGAGGCCCAAGGAATCAAAGATGCTATACTATCTCACCCTTTCTTTGAGAGTTTACTCAAAGATTGATGACCTTAATGAATTCAAGAAGAGCCTGCCAAATGGCCGTGGTGATGTTGGTTGTATGATTTTAATATACATGCAAAAATGTGATGTCTTTACATATCGGTAAATCTGAGAGTCCATTCACAAAATAATTAGTATATTCATTTACATATGTTTTGTTCTGGTTCTGTATGCAAATCAATCATGTGCTGGTTTGGGAAAGGCTGTTCCTTATCTGAGCCTCAGCTGCCTCCTTTACAAAATGGGAAGATTGGTCCAGGCTATCTGAGGGCCTTTCAATCTCTAGAATTCAGGCTTACAGGAGTCTGTTCTCTCGAATCCTTTTTTGATAGGATCTACCACCAACTGAGCACTAACTAGATGCTGAGCACTGAGAAAAGCTTTTCACACACATTATATAATCTAATCCTCACAGTAATCCTATGAGATATTATCATCCCCATTTTAGAGATGAGGAAATGGAGTCTCAGATTGGCTAAGAAACTAGCTAGAAATTGATTGAGCCAGGATTCAAATGAAGGTCTGTCTTAACTCAGAGATCTATGCATGCAGTTTCTTTATAACTAAATGAGCCTAAGGGAAATATACACTGTGTGGAGACAAGCTCTTAGCTGACAGGCTGAAGAAAAGGACTCTGGTACAAAGATCTACCACCAGTTGAGTGACTTTAGCCAAGTCTTTTAAACTCTGTAAGCCTAGTTTTCATCATCTATAAAGAAGTCAACAACTTGGGTAACTTTAAGGCTCACATTCCATAAATTTATGGCCAAGTGTTTCAGTCATTCCTTCATACAGTCTTCCATTCATTGATTTGACTAACATTTATTGAGTGTTTCCACTCTGTGCTAGGCACTGTACGAGGCACTGAGAATACAGGGGGGAACAAGACAGACAAGGACCCTGCTTTTATCCTAGAGAGAGATGCAGACTACACACAAGTAAACAAAGAAATAATCCGGATCATGGCAGCTAGTGGTAAGGGCTATGAATAAAAGTGCTACATGTAATCCAAGCATCAGTGCAAGGGGGCATCCTAAGACTCTAGAAGCCCCCAGTCTAATTAGTGAATTATATCCACAGAAAACTAAAAAAAGGAGTAAAAGTGTATATTTTATATTTTGTAGATATAAAAACATGAGATATCAAAAAGTATAGCTAATTACTTGGAGTAATACAGATCTGATATCAGACCCATCACTAGGTGACCTAAATGACCTTAAATGAACCACATCACCTCTCTCTAAACCTCATTTTCCACACCTGAAAATGGGGCCAAACCATTCTTATCCTTCCTACCTCACAGGTTAACAAAAAAAGAATTGAATGGGAAAGGTTTGGTCAACTGTAAAGACTGCATTTAAGGAAATTTACTTAATTAAACAGACATCAGACAAAGACGGGCATGCAGAGGTTCAACAGGCAAGCCTGTATGTCCCCTGACATACAACCTTCTGACAAGTCATGATTAATTTTTAGCTTTGATGCTAATAATTTTCTTAAGGAAAACTTCCAAGCTTTTAGATGATCCTCCTACGTCTTCTGAGCTAACCAGTGCAAATGTTTCATTTTTCTAGCATTGAAGAAATTGGAGAAGTATAAGACCTAACAAATTGGCTCAGAACAGATTCTCCAGAGACACTTCCCTCCACCCAAACCTCCTAATAGCTTCACATAGTAGACCTGGCCTCAGTGAGTATTTAAAAACTCAGTTAACACTAAAAGGAAATGATGCACATCTGTAGAATGACTGGGAAGGCCTTATTCTGTGCAGATATTTGAATGTGAATATATTTTTGGCATTGAACAAAGACCTAAATTGACTCCATATTAACTGGGAGTTGAGACTTCCTGACCCTAACCACGAGGCTGATCCCAGGTGGCTCTGCCCAGCAGGTCAGGCCTTCCATCCATGATGTAAAGAAATGAACCACAGTTGATGATAACAGGAAAAAGATGAACAATAACATTTGGAGGCTGAAGAGCAGTGGGTACGAGGGGAAGTATGCTCTCCTGTTGTTGTTTCTGCCCATGACTTAGGGAGACCCAACTTCTGTCTACCCCCTCACCACCGAGAGGTTTGGCAGAAATTCTCCAAACTGACATTAATGGGATGATTTCCACCTGTATTTTCAGTGCCCTGAATAATATGAAGTCCACTTAAGAGGGTGAGCATACTTCATTCAAGTCAAAAATACTATGTGGTATAGTATTCAGTTCATACCAAGGATCGCATATGGCATATGACCCACCAACAGGAAAGATATATCAATGTACTGAAATATATGGAGAGAATATTCCTTTCAAAACATAGTTCCCACGTTGTATATTTGAATGATTTTAAAGTCTCTCATGACAAGGTGCTTTCCCAATTACGTTATTTTAAACTAAGTACGTACTGTCTGGGGCATGAAACAACCATAATCGATGGTGGTTTGGGGATGCTTACAGAGGTGACCTGAAGAAGTTAGTCAAAACAAAAAGGAGGAATATAAAATTAAATAAATTTAGTAATTTTTCCTAGGAGACTAGCCTCTCACCATTACAAATGTTCCTCAAAACAAGCCTTTTAAAGATCAGTTTTGAAAACACTGCTGAAAAGTGGTTATGTTTGGAGATTTAAATACAGCAAATGGTTATTTACGGCTTAAGATAAAATTTCCAGTGAAAGCATCACATACAGATTTAAAAAGAGTGTATCTCAAACAACTTAGGTAGAAGAAAATATGGTGGGATTAAAAATGGCTCTGGTTTTTATAAAAACAAACAAACAAATGCTTATGTCAAAAACAGCTGTAAACAGTTTGAATAAAAGTGTAAACCCTAAAATTGAGGGAAAAAAATTTGTAAATGTAAATTACATATGTGATTTTAAATATGTATGTATAACTAAATTAATATGCAAAATATTCCAAGTAGACATTTGATAATTCATTGGTATCTATAAATATGTACGTGGTTAACTTAGTCCTAAAACTTAAAAACTTTTCATTAGGAAAATGAGGGAACATCTTACATTCAAGATCATGCTTTATTCTGGTATATGTGATGTTAAAAGTTCTATGAAAGAAACAATGTGGCTATCCAACAATAGGGGAATGATTAAGTAAATTGTGATGAAACCATGAAATGGACTATTATATACCCAATAAAATGCATTTAGGAAGAATTTGCACTAATGGAGGAAATGCTTATTTTACCATTTAAATTACAAAGCAGGATGCAAAATTATTTAAACATACTATGATTCACTCTGATAAAAACACATAAGAGTACACAAAGAAAATATTAGAAAACTAAAAATATCAACAGTGATTATTTCTGAGTGATGGGATAATGGATCTCTTCATACTTTTCTGCGTTTTTTAAATTTTCTATATGAGTATGCATTATGCTCATAATGATATGATTTGGTTAAATATATAAGGCTCCCATTCCTGTCAGACCTCACATGTCCTGGAAATAGCCACACTCTCTCATCACCAACAATCAAATTTGAGGGAATCATGTAATTTCAAAAATGAATAAGCTTAAGTAACACCCTAGAAGCCCTTGACCAATGTGCAAATCCTGGCTCCTCCATTTATTAAGTGCATAACCCTGGGGAAGTCACTTTGCCTTTCTAAGTTTTCTTATCTTTAAAATAGGCAAATAATAGAGCAAGCTTTACACAGATTCTCAGGGGAAAAAAATGTTTTTTTTTGTTTTGTTTTTGAGAAAGATTGGCCCTGAGCTAACATCTGTTGCCAATCTTCCTCTTTTTCTCCTTTTTTTTCCCTCCCCAAAGCCCCAGTAGATAGTTGCATGTCATAGTTGTGCATCGTTCTAGTTGCTCTATGTGGGATGCCGCCTCAGCATGGCTTGATGAGCGGTGAGTAGGTCTGCACCTAGGATCTGAACCAGCGAACCCCGGGTTGCTGAAGCAGAGCACGCAAACTTAACCACGACGCCACTGGGCTGGCCTGGGAAAAAATTTACATTTCAGTAATGCAGAGAGGAAGAGGATTAAGAGAGAAGATAGACAGTATGAAAAAAAAAGTGTGGAATAGGAAGGAACCACAGGATAAAAGCTAAGAAATGCTGCTGGAAGCCCATTAGAGTGGAAAATCAGTAGAGAGAGGAGAGAAAAGAGGAGTTCAAAACACCAGTGGGAGATGCTCCTATCCTGGTGAGGGTAGTGCAGGGAAAGCCCTACATTTACCTACCTATCCTTATAATTTTGGACTTAAGTTTCAGATATGTTAAGCATTTTAAATGAGTTCCCATTTTTCCCTATGGAAAGTACAGTACTGCTTCTCATAGCAGAGGAGAAATTTATGGAAGTCACTGACCCCCAGAGGTGGCTCCAGTTGAAAACAAACAGCCCCATGCTGTACCTGAATGTATGTTTTGGAGCTGGTCCCAATCTTTGAGACATCAGGCCCTCTGAAATATCAGGCCCTCAGAGCTACATACACTCACTCAGTTGCGGATGGCTGATGAATTCCAACCAATCTGGCCACCAAACAATGCAGGTATAGGACTAATGACTCTGTCCTGTAAGTGTTTCAGGAACAAAAAGAGATGAGAACCCAAATTTAAAGTAACTATGCTTTAACATGAAAATAAGAATATATCTCATTACAAGGTTCTGCTGAGAAGTGATGCGATTATCAAAGACTAAAAATTGTTTTAAATTCATAACACCCTGATGTTTATGATATATTGCTAAGTGAAAGAACGAATTAATATTATGTAAGTTATTATCTTATTTGGGTAATGAGGCAGATACATGCATAGGAAAAAGACAAGATATATGCCACCAAAAATAATAACAGCTAACATTTAGTATGTTTATGTTTAAAGAACTGATAGAAATGTGGGCAATTTTGACATCATTTTAATTATTTTCTATTTGGTGCTTCCTAAATTATCTGAATTCAGTATGTACTGAAATCAGTATTATACTTTGCAATAAAGAAAGAAAAAGAAGTTTTAATGCTCTAGTGGGCGCCACATCACTTAGTTAACCATGAACGGAAAGAGTAGCATCTAACACTAACCCTGCTAACCACTACCCACTGCTAACATGGACAAATAAAACAGAAAATAATCCACCATCAAACATTTGGAATAAATCTTAGGAAAGGAGAAAAAGAAAGAAATTTAGTTCGGTCTCCCTCCCACCCACCCCACCCACCTCTTACCTCCAGGATATTAGAGAAAGTTTCAACATGTATAGTTTAAAAACTGAAGGGTTAATTTATCATGATGCTGTGTAAAAAACAAAAACAAAAGCCTTGAAAATCTCCAAATAGTTTATTGGCTTTGAAAACCAAATCATGTTATATCATACTAAATAGATTAGAGGTTCAAGACTTTATAGTATTGCATTACGTTGGCAAGAAGACATATAAAGCTCAGCTCCTACCTTTATTGTTAATAGCTTTCTAATCCCTGACCAGAAATTTATAGTTTAGAAATGGCAACACATCTTAAAGATTAAAGCCATGTGACAAATAGTTCATGTCCCTTAATAACCAAATCACATGCCTTAGATTGGGGAAGCTTATCTGCCTTTCCTCTATACAGTTTCATTGGTAGGAAATACTTTATATCCCTATTACATGAATGATGAATGGGACCGTTGGTTATGGTCTGTTATTTGCTTGGCTGTAGTCAATATGTTTTCTTTGGACAGGGATTTCTGTGATTTATCTCTCTCTCGGCCTTATCACTTATTAACTCTGGGTAGACAGGAAAAAGCCAAGGCTGTATATAAGGCCTAGTGGCCATTTAGACCTCTAATGTCAGTGAAAACATCCCTTTTAATGATCTTGTTACACTAGCTACTCAAGTCCTGATTACACTCCACTCCAAATAGGAAATAAAGGTCATATTTCTTGGAAAGTATGTACATAAAATATGCAAAATAATATGCTTCCTTCAGACCAGCTTTATTCTTTGCAGAAATGGCTTCATTTTATAGATGTCACAGAAGTACAATGGGTACTTTTAGTGATTCTTGCTGCTGTTGTCCCCGTTATGGCACCAACAGTGCTTAACTTTACAAACGCCAGCAGATTCAGGATCACCAATCGTATCAACATACATCAGATCAGGAGCAATCCTATTTTGTGAAAAAATTCCCTTCGGCAGAGGAGAAGAGGCTTGGGACCTACCCTTTGGATTGCAAAAGTAAAAAGAATAAACATTCCCTCTGCCTTGAATTCTTTTCTTTGTGTGTAAATGGCTCACTTGGAGTAACATTCAAGACATGTGGACAGGAGCAGCCTGTTAATTTTCCTTTCTTCTTGGGTCTTTTCCAATTAGGACACCGCTAAGGCAGAACCGCTAGTCAAGTGTTCATTACGCAGCCCTCTTTCAGCTGAATCCTAAGTGAAAACAATCTGATATAAAAGAAAACACATTCTTGACTTCCTTTCCTCAAGTCTTCCTGAGTTTGCTTAGGCCTGCCTTTATAACAATTAACATATGTGTAGAACATTACCCTTTGCAAAACATTTCTATGCCTATTCTTTCATTGATACTCACAAGACCCTTGGGACACCCAGAGAAGGAATGGCCCCACCATCCAATAAGCTGAAGAAGCCAAAAATTGGTAGCCTAAGCCCTCTCTCCCCCTCACCCCCATATCCAATCCATCTCCAGATCCTGTCCATTCTTCCTCTTAAATACCTCTTGCATCCTCTCACTTGGTTCCATCTCTACTCATTACCACCCAAATCAAAGTCACCAAATCTGTTTCCCAGATTAATGCAATGGCCTCCTAATAAGTCTTCCAACATCTATTTTGGTTCCCTATGCTCCATCCAGCCAAAGGGTTGTTTTTTTTTTTTAATTAAAATCTAGTCACATCTACCTGTCATTTCTGACACTTTAAGGACTGTCCATTGCTCTTAAGATGACAAATAAACTCCTCCCCCTGGCTTACAAAGCCCCTTTGCATAGGCTTGTCCCTGGCCACTTCTGTAGCCTTCTCTCACCATTCTTCTCCTCTCTCTTGATTTTTCAGCCTCATTGGAATTTTTATAACCTTCCAAGATGCCACATTTCCTTCCATTCAGTGCCTTCCTACATGCTTCTCTCTGTTTGGAACACTCATTGTCTTTCCCCAACCCCACCCTGCTCCTGCCCTTTACCAATTGCCAGGTTAATTTTTTTTTTTTTTTTTTTTGTGAGGAAGACCAGCCCTGAGCTAACATCCACTGCCGATCTTCCTCTTTTTGCTGAGGAAGACTGGCCCTGGGCTAACATCCGTGCCCATCTTCCTCTACTTTATATGGGGCACCACAGCATGGCTGACAAACAGTGTGTTGGCGGGCGCCCGGGATCCGAACCCACGAACCCCGGGCTGCCAAGCGCAGACTTAACCGCTGCGCCACCGGGCGGCCCCTGCCAGGTTAATTCTTAATCATCCTTCAAACCTCATCTCATGCATCTTTACCTAAGAGAAAATATCTCTAACTGACCAGCTGGGGTTCCTTTGTTATATGCTTGTCTGAAACACTGTTCCTGTTTTTCTGGGCACTTACCAGGTTTGAAATAGTAAAATTATGAACATCCATGTTCCCCCTAAGACTGTAAGAACAGAGACTGTGTCTGATTTTATTCAACCCCCTTTAGAACATTGCCTAGAACTGATTTAGAACATTACCTAGAATAGAACAGGCAATCCACAAATATCTGTGAGGTGAGTGAATGAAGTAACAAAAGAAAGTAGTAAAATCAGAATGAGAACCCAGGTCTTGGGATTCCTACTCTAATGCTTAGAAGGAATCAATTTCTTTAATCAGATGAAAGCTGGCTCATATATAATACCAACCAAAATGTGTTCTAATGACCAATTCTTTGGATTTTCAAGAGAAACATTCCCATCGTTTGCTTCTCTCTTTTTGAGTCTACTTTTAGGGAGCACTCATAGTGGACCAGGTGCTATCAGGAGCATATAAACTGAGCTATTTACTCCTTAGATGCAGGTACTGTTAAACTATTCTCATTTTACAGATGAAAAAAATGAAGAGTACTTAAAATATAGATACAATTCCATCTTTTCTTTAACAGAAACCCCAACTACTGTGTTCTCTACATGTAAAAATTCAAGTGAAAAGGGATATATTCTTAATTAACAGCTCTTATTTATATTCTGTGTCTTCCAGGGCACGAAAATCAATGAGAACCCATTGATCCTGGGCAATATGTCCATCAATTATTAGAGAATACCTATTGCAAGTAAGATGCTGAGTCAAGATGCTTCAACACAGTGTACAAAATAGTATAAGATCAGGGAAGGGTAGCTCTTTCCTCATGGAGCTTATGGACTTTTTGTGATCTGTCTATCTAAGAACAGAAAAAGGAGCTAAGGGCATAAGGAAGTAAATGATGAATGAGTGGTCCAAGCACAAGTAACAAAAGATCCAAGGACAAAGACTCTTCCAGTCTTTCAAGATGAGCCATAGGGAACATCGAAGTCACCTAGTCCAATTGGCTCATTTTATAATGAAAAAACTGGAGTCTGGAGCATGTAAGCAACTTGTCCTCTGTCTCATAGCCAGTCAGCAGCAGAACTGGGGCTAGAACACAGACGTCCTTGCTCTCAGTCCAGTGCTTTGTCTCCTATACTACAGTGGCCAGAGAACACTTCAGAGGGGAAACAGAGTTTGAAGTGGATCTTGTAAGGGAATTACCATGTCCAAAGTTGCTAAATATGAAGTGAGCTTGAGGCATACTGAGGAGACTGGTTTGAGTGGAGCTGAGAAAGCACTGGGCCCAGAGCACAGTGAGCTGTGAATGCCAAACCTAGGAGTCTGGGCTACATCCTACAGACAGTGAGCAAATAGGGAAGGTTTCTCTGCAGGGTGATGCTAAGAAAGTGGCTTTTTGGAAGCTTTATCTGGCAATGAATTAGTGTAAGAAGAATATAAGATTCATTAGGTGCAAATTCTCCGCTTCTCCCCTAAAAGTGATGATTTTGTTTATCCCCAGGGTGGCAGCCTTCATTTGTGGAGGAGGTTTCCAAGAACTAAAAACAGAGCTTTCTGGCCTGAAACCTCTTGAATCTGGAGTTGAAGCTGATAATAACCTAAACATCTTTGAAGGGGGCTGGTGATAGACTGTGCCTATGTTACTATGGCCTCCAGAGGAGGGGTTGAAGTTTGGGATGGAAATAAGAGAACAGGCATTTGTTGTTCCTGAAAAATCAACACCAGAGACCTTTATAAACCAGGGCTGTCTTATTAAAATATTTATTGTTTGAGGCCGTTCCTGAGAAAATATTTATTATATCAAAATTGTTATATTCACATATATAAATCTCTTTTCCTTGCTACCTTATACTTTGCTCTTTTTATTTGTGGTTGATTGGTGGTGTTTCTTTAATTTACTGATACCTGCAATTTTGTTAATAAAAATCCTAAAAGACATTTATTAGACCTTTAGGAAAATGATGAGAAGATAAACAACACTACATGTAAAATATTTACACCGTGGTAGGGACTCAGCAAAAAATGAATGAATGAATAATAGTAACGGCCATCAGTTATTAATGGCAACTGCTAATATCTGGTTAGGTGCCCACACTAGCTCACGCTGGTGCTTTACACACATTTTCCTGATACTAAAAACAACCCCAGCAAAGAATTATTCCCTTGCAAAGATGAGGTGACTGTGGTTCAGGGCCATCATAAAATGTCCCAAAAATAACCTCTGTAGTAAGTGGTAGAGCCTAGAGTTCGATCTACACCCATCGTCTCTTGAACCCAAGGACTCAATCACTACGCTATATTGTCTCCTTGGAAGTGAGGGAGCAAAGAATGGGGGGAGGAAAGAAAAGAGGGAGAAAGGAAGGAGGAAGAAGAGAGGGAGGGGAAGAGGGAGAACATAAGAAGAATGGGGAGAAAAAAGGAAAACTTGAAAGACATGGTGGTACATGTCATCAAGTTTCATAGAGCATATTTAGCCAAAATGACCCCTTTTACAGGCAAAGTTGTTTTGGGCATGAGGTACAAACAAGAAGTATTTCTGGGAAAAATTTTTATTTCGAAGTTAATTCTGAGACTAATGTACAGGGATTTGGTTTAGCCCTTCCATAGGGGCAAGGAGTTGTGTGGAAAATGTTTAGATTAGGAGAACCCAGAGGTAGAAAGGATCTGAGATGTGACCTAAACAAACCTCTGAGCTGTTAGATGATCACTCATTGGGGTTTTCACCAACTTTTGGGGGAGCAGGCAGTATATGGCTCTCGGGCATACTAAAGCTGGTCAAACATCGTCTTGGTGGCCCATTTGCCCAGTCATATTTTCCCCAAAGATAACAGCCCCTCCAATGGAGAAGTAACTGGAATGAAGGTAAAACCTACATTTGGATTTGGCCACTTCTTATCAGGAAAACCAATTCTAAGAACTTTGAAGAAGCAGTTAAAGGCTCCTAAGAGTCTTTTATCAGCTCCCAAAGTTACTTAAAGCTTAGCTTAGAGATTACAATGCTAAAAGATCCAAGTCACTTAAAGATGTAACAACTGCAGAAAAGCAAGCTGCGAGAACAAGGAAGGTGTTGGGGAGACCCCCTTCCGTGGTAGTGGAGGTTTACGGGGATTTACTTCCCATTGGACTGAAGGACCAGACACAGGATAAGAGGCCTTGAAAACAGTCTTGTCATTAGACAGGGTTTTTGTTTCCTTCTATTAGAAAATATTATTTAAAATTTAAACTCACCCTTGCCCTGCATTTACATAAGAATAACTGGCCATGATAAATAAGATCTGGGGAGTGCTGTTGAGCTTTTTTGTTCTGATTGAATTGGGATTCACTTTGCTCACTCACTGTGATTGGGCAAACACAGGGGAATCACACATCTGGCAGCGAAGAACCCCTCATGTGTCCCTGGGATCAAGAATCAATGACGGAGAGCCACGCTCACAGTCCTCACAAGTGGAGCCAGCTTCCCGGCAATCTGTGTTTAGTCAAATTCTTTCCTCCCTCCCCAAAAAGTTTGCCTTTATTTGCATAGATTAGGCCGTACTGTTCCTATCTGAGTTTTTTTTTTTTTTTTTTTAATGATCCTGGATTTTTAGAGACTTCCACGTACACACACCCAAACTCTCTCACACACGCTCCGAAAACAGCAGCTTTTAGTGCCTTAGTTGGGTTGTTATTTTTCAATCCTGGATATTTCCTTTATTTTTTTGTAAAGGGAAAAATTCCAAGTGACATTCCACTAAGAAACAAGAGGGTTGGCTCACCCCATCCAAAAAACCAAGCCTCACATCTTGAAATGAAGTGTGAGCTTCTGTGGAGGGACAGAAGAGGAGGGCTGCACATTTACAATGACCTGAGCAGTTGTTCGGATATAAAGAACAGAGAGGTTTTACGACCCATCTCTATGCCTTCGCCAGTAAGTAGTGACAAGCAGAGAGGTAAACTGAGTAACTCACAGGAACCAGCAGCACCAGCCACAAATAACAGACCCTTGGCAGGGGCATCTAAGGCTAATGATCAAGAGGCCCACATGTAGTTCACCAATTAACAGAGACTACCTTTTGTTAGAAATGATGTAAGGTCACAGTGACCATTAAGAGCCAACTACATCAGTGGGGAAGTTTTTCTGCCAATTTCTTTAAAATTTTATTTTTCCAATGTGGAAAGAGGTTAGACTCTCTCCTAGGATACTTAAAAAATTAAGTCTTCTTGTCCATTGCCCATAGTTTGAGGCAAGAACAGCAGGAGCATTTTTTCATACTTGAAATTTCCCGCACACTCACACATGTACATGCACACCAAGGATTTATCTCTCTTACCCTTAACTACTTTGCTAGACTTGCAAATCTGCTGCTTTTATCTTTGATTTTAATTCCTGTATGCTATAAGTTTTCCAAGATGTGATTTCTTAAATTGATGGCAATTTTTTTAATGGTTAAAAATATTCCAAATAACGATGGGTCCCTAGCTCTTTTCTTTTGAGAACTTAAGTAATTTAATGGGGATGATTTTTTTTTTTAACTTTTACGGCCAGGTGGCTCAAGGGGATATTTTGTTGAACACTGATTAAAAATAATTTCTTCTAAATGAGACCTGACCACAAAATGGAACCACTAATGGGCAGGGACGCTGTCACCAAAGCGGAATCATGCCTGGTTGCCTCTGGTACCTCCCACCACACAAGCATTTTCTTCTTCTTTTTCTTCTCCTTTTCTTGTTCTTAATAGCAGAGTAAATAAGCAGCCAGCGAGGCCTAAATGTTTTCGGCCAAAAACAGAGCCCGAACTCCTCAGAGAAAACATTTGGCCTCTGTGGTTTTGTAATATGTTCCAGAACACCGAGTTCAGGGAGGAACATTGTGAAAAACTCCCATCCATCGGAATGATGGTGGGGAATGTTACAGTATCAGAAGTTTCAATTGGTCCTTTTCCTGCAGGCCCATAATGAGGCTTGTAAAAAAAAAAAAAATAGTGCTATGTGGAAGTTCTCATGGGAAAAATGAATGGCAAGAAATCCTCGCTTTAAAAGAAACAGCTAATCTGCTAGTTTGATTGTTCTTCAAAACTTATGCTGAATCAATGAGCCTAATTAAAAACACTTGGCCTACTTCTATAAAGCATCATGGCTTTCTCTATGCTTCGTTTGTATACACCACAAAACTCCAGATAGACTATTATTTTTTCAAGTGCTCACTAACAAAGTGCTGACTTTGTTGGGATGGCTGAGCTAATTTCTTGAACTCAGTGTGAAACCTTAGCTAAACAAAATTGTGGTAATTTTCCTTAATTTGTAAAAGTGATTGGAGTGCAAACAAAATTTTCCTCTTGGGTCAATCCTATAATTTTCAATTAACTAAAACTAATCGTCAGGCAGGCACCAAACCTGCATTTTGTTTAAAGGGCTGGGAGGCATTTCCAAGGGTCAAGATGCATTAATTGTTTTTATAATTCTGAGAGAGAGTGAGGGAGAGAGACACTGAGAAGCATGGTTGGTTTTGTTCCTAGTATTAAAATACAAAAGGAAAGATGCTTTGAGGTAAAACATCACAGCAAAATACACTCTGTCCATTTAATTCTACGGTTATAATTAGGATGTGCTAACAGAGTTATCTCTTCACTGCTCTGAAGTCTCTCTGTGTGAAAGTAACCCACTCTGTACTTAATCTGGCCTTGTGATCCTTTATTGAATGAAGAAGGAAATGTGGGGCCAGTTCCTGGAGACAGTTCCCAGATGACTGCTGTTAAGCAGAGGGCCTAGAATGTCACTACTCCCGGTGTGGTCCTTGGACCAGCAGCATCAGCCTCACCTAGGAGCTTGTTGGAAATGCAGAGTCTCAGGTCCCACCCAGAGCTACTGAATCAGAATCTGAATTGTAAAAAGATCCCTGGGTGTTTGGTTTGCACATTATGATCTGAGAATCTCTTGAAGTACACATTGGGCACTTAGACTGTGCACTTGATGCATTTCCACAGAGAACCTGCTTGGTTCTCTCCATCTGATGGGAGGGAATTCACATTCACCCTGTAACCCTAGCTTCTTACCGCAGGGTGGGTCCAAGTGCCAAGGCCATTTTGGGAGGGCAAAATGCAGCTTACAGGGGAAGAAAGCACCAACCCAGAATTAAATATGAAAACTACCAATTGTCTTTAATACAAATGCTATGATTGGGTCAGAAGAAATTTGTACTGTTCAGTAAAGTTCACCCCTACTCCATAAAGCAAACAAACCCAACACAGATGGCTTAACATCCAGAAACTCAGAATTGTCCTGTACTTCCTTCCCCTTCCCTTATTTCTCATGCTGCTTCTTTAGGTATCCAGCCATTTATTTCCATTGATTCTGTCATTCACCATCCTGTCATTCAACACCTAGATGAATTTTTAAATAATGATAATAATAATAAGATTAAAAGCTACTCATTTGGTCATACATAGTGAAATGGAGAAAGAAAGCAGGTCTTAACAGAAACTAGACTTAAAAAGAAAATACACACTGATGCACAGAAGACAACGTAAAAGATCCACAAGGCCAAGCAGCTCTGTGTTCACCACGGCAGCGGTTCCTACCTGTGTAAATGAATCTTCCCGGTGTCCCTTTGCAGAACTGTTTGGATTTGTAGGACAATGTGACTTCTACAACACCAGGGATGTGCCGAGGAGGGGTCTGCACACGGATGGCATGAGGAGTAATCAACTGGAGGAGACATTTAGGGAAAAAAAATTGTCATTGCGATATGTAAAAGACTCATTTCGCAGCTCTCCTATCAGCTCTCAATAAACAAAGCTTTAAAACACATAATTAACCTGTCAATGTTTAAATACAATCTTAATGGAACATGTATAAAAGACATTGACAACAATATTTACAAGTGCTCTGAGCAGAGCCATAACAACTTTATCTGAGTTTTCCTACATGGCAGGCACTCTGCTTCCTGGTTTGAAAAGTGAACCTGGCCTAATGAAATGATTTATCTACTACAGGATATCCTTTGGAAAATCTGTGTTTGAAGCAGACATCCAAATCAGTGCTGAGCTCTGCCATGACTGTCCAGAAGTTGGTGGGCCTGGTGTTTGAACTGAACCCCTAAACATGTGGGAAACACAGAGGTAGGAAATCAGTGGGCCAAAGCACTCTGATTAGCTGCAGAGCACACGTATGAAATAGCCCTGAAGACCATTTGGTGCATTAACTACCAGAGGCACAATCAAAGAGCTTTAAAGAGGAAACCAAAGAATCTGCCTCCCTGGAATAGCTTACGGATCTGGCGGAACTAAGGAGTGTCCATAAAAGGGAAACGAAAGGTTGGGGAGGGGTCTGCAGAATGATCACTGGTCCGTTATGCAATGCCACGTGCACAACGAAAAAGTTCCTTTCTGAACCCTGTTGGCAATCAGATTACACTGCAAAGCAGAATTTATTTTTTATTACTCTTATCTTTGTTTATATAACTAAAATGTTATTAATGGCCATAAAACTGGCATTATCTGGTTCTTTGAAAAATCCAGCCCTGGTATTTGACTGGTTGACCTCTGATGATGCTGGATTGTACATGTTCTCTCTCTATGGTGTCTGCAATTGCCCACTCCTTGACTCCTTTCAGACTCATTTAGTCAATATTTGCAATACTGAGTCAGTATACGATGGGTTATCACTTGAATTGTACTAACTTTTGTTTGTGCTGTTCTTCTGGGTATAGCTTAGAAAGGGCTTTTGTTTTAATGTGCACATTAGGCCCAATTCAAATGTTTTGCCCAGAGAATCACAGGTGGCGCCACGAGAGAACCACAGGCGACCATGAGAATCAAGATGACACCCAGGAATGCCAGCCTCTGGGTCCCATCTGGGTAAATGGTTCTAACACCAAGTCCTGGAGAAAAGAATGTGAGAAAGTTGCTACTGCTGAAGTCCACAAGTAATTTCTGTCAAAAGCTCTTGCTTGAAACATAACGAAAAAGCCATTTGCATAAAAATCATTTTAAGTAGATGCCTATCATCTTCCTTAGCTTATTTGCTGGAGACACACTAAAGATATTTCCATAAGACCATGCTTATGTGGAACCCCTGAAGACAGCTGAGGGTTTTGGACGGCTAAGGGTTTACCCGCAAAAACACACAAAAAATTTACTTAAAATTCTGTTCTTTTCATACTAAATTTCTTCCAAAACAAATACAAACAAAGTATATATAAGTTAATTTAGCCTTGATAAATCAACATCATCATTTGGAATACCCCTTACTATATCTTGCTGCAATATAGAAAAGCCCTAAGTGACTACTGAGGTATAAGGGGCCATTTTCCCCTACACTAAATGGCACCAAACAGCTATGACTTTTAAATTATTTCTGTATTATTCAGTTCACTTGTCTTTTTCCTCCTGGTGTCCTTTGCATCTTCTAATCTGCTCTTCTAATTTGTAAGCATCGAAGTCAGGAAATCAAGTTTACTATCATATAGAGGATAGGAGAAGGAAAGAAGCTTTGAAGGGCAGTAAAAAATGATCTTCCAAAATCAAGTGCATGTTTAATCTCAACTGTTCAGGTAGTGTTTTTGCAATGTTGGGAATTAACACTTGTTGAGTACCTGGGAGGTATCTACCACATTGCTAAGGATTTTACATACAAACATGAATTTGGCCAGAACAATGGCTTGCATTATTATCCCTTTTTTTTCAGATATGAAAACAGAATCTTAAAATGGTTAAGTTGCTTGCACAAGATCACCCTTGTTAGAGCAAGTTAGAGCAAAAAGTGACACCGATGCAGTTCAAAAAATGACAAGGACAAATACTTTCTATCTAATCACAGAGAAGCAATTGTTTATAAGGAAAAATTTTAAAGGTAGTAACAAACTCAAATTTTTCAGATGCAAAGACTGTGTGTGTGTATGAGAAATTACTACCTATGAGTTACTATGCTGAGGAACAAAATTCACAGGCTTTATAAAATTGATTAGATATGACTGCAGTGAAACTAGTGACTTGAGAGTGGGGTGTTGGCATAAAGTATGAGGCTCAGGAAATTGAAACAAATTTTCATTTACGATTGCATTTTCAATTTTAATCAATCGCCCTAACTAAAGCAGAGATTCCTTCTTGAAATAACTATCCTTCACAAATGAAGTAGAATATGAATCATCATTAGAGAATGAATGTGGTGATGTTTTCCTTGCTGCAGATGTTAGTCTGGGAACAGTCTCTGGCATTGACACGTGATGTTGATGGCCTACAGAGGAAAAACATTTTATCTGATTTCTATCAATTTAAAAGCACAGGCTTATTTACTAATCATTCAATCATAGAATTTGTTGCTGGAAGGAACACTAGTAATCATTTAAAACTAACACTCTCATTTTAACAGCTAAGGACACAAAAGTCCAGAAAAGTCTAGTGGCTTCAAAAATTGACCCAGTAGCCCAGCGTAATGACAGGGTCTAGATCTGGAAATCTAGAACCCAAGACTCCCACCCCCATTTCAGCATAAAATTCCCAATTGTTCTAATCTGGTTGAACTAAGGCAAGCCACTCGAAGCAACAGAAAGAGGAAGGGTTCTTGCAAGCCTAAATTGTCCAAACTTGCATCATTGGAATGCCACTTTCTCAGTTTGCCATATCTATATATCACCTACACAATTATGTACTTAATATTTTAAAAATCTGGGGCCAGCCTGGTGGCATAGTTCACACGCTCCACTTCCGCAGCCCGGGGTTCACAGATTTGAATCTTGGGCGTGGACCTACACACCCCTCATAAGCCATGCTGTGGCAGCATCCCACATACAAAATAGAGGAAGATGGGCACAGATGTTAGCTCAGAGCCAATCTTCCTCAGCAAAAAAGAGGAAGATTAACAACAGGTGTTAGCTCAGGGCCAATCTTCCTCACCCAAAAAAAAAACAACCCAAACTTACTACTTTTTGTTTAAAATAACTTATTTTAAAAGGAAACTTTATATCACTACCACAACTAGAAAACTGGTATCCCCTGCCAAAATAAGAAAGTATTGTAGATGGTAATCTTAAAGTTAATATGATGTTGTTTAATTCTAGCTAGATAATGCTGACAACCTGAAGCAGTTTATTGAGAAGAGAGATCAGCTAGTGTTAGATGTTACAGACTTAGCCCCAACTGAGTCTTCCTCCCTTAACACACATCAGAAGGATTAAAAGAGAAATAAAAGGAGAATAACTTTCTCACTATGTGATTCAGTTCTACTTGATGTCTACATCAAATCAAAAACTGTCTCCTGTACTACCAGGGACACATGCCCGATACTTTGGGAAATGCTCTAAGTGATTACAGAACAGATTCACTCTTTTGATTTAACTTCCTTAAATCACAAACCAAACGAGTTGAGCTAAAAATAAATATTCTTCTGAAACTCTGTGGCATCTGACACTACTTTCTCCCTTCTTGGAAGTCTCCACTTTCTTCACTTCTGTGACACTAATTATAAGACCTAAGACTTGCAGAGTGTCTGATGGTTTACCAAAGCACTTCCATATTCACTGTTTTTTAAAACCCATCCTTGTGGGATATGTATTCCGGATGAGAAAAGTTGAGGGTCAGGCAAGTTAACTAATATTATTTGAAACACTAGAAAGAAAACCATTCTCTTATGCCTGTAAATAAGTGTTTTCCAGAACTCTTCTCTTATTCATTGTTTCCTGTTTTCCTCATTTGACAACTTTTCCTATCTACCAACTTGTTAATTGTAGAAATTCCACAAGTTTTGTTCTATATTTTCTTCTCTTTTTACTTGCCTAACATTTCTTAAATTCACCCATTCGCTCAACAACCTCAGTTAAACTGACTTCAAATCTACACCTGTAGCTTTGATCTCTTTGGCCAACCACCTGCTTTTATGAGCAATAGAGTAACAGAATCTCCCCAAACATGTCTTATTGCCACCTCAATCTCAACACGACCCAAGTGAAATTTATCATCTTACTACCTATAAATGTATTTCTTGCTCCTGTGTCCCCTCTCTCAGCTAAGGGAATGCAATCCTTTGGATCACTCAAAATAGAAAACTTGGGATCACCTTTATCTTTTCTCCCTTCAGTTTTTCTTTTAGTCATGCTGATTTTCCCCCCGCTAAGTTCCACTAGTTCTTTGCTTCTCCACTTTCTCCTGTTCAGGTTGTCATCATTTCTTACTCAGACTATTACAATATTATAACTGCTTTCTAAGTGGTATCTCTCTACCTTTACTTTCTCCATCAAAATTATCTTCTTCAAATATACCTCATCATGTCATTCCCCAACTGAAACTCTCAACTGTCCCCTTTGCCTACAATACAGTCCAAACTCCTTGGCATAATTTTTAGGGCACTCTAAGGCCTGACAGCAAATCTCCCTTTCTAGCCATACTTTCCACTTTGTCTTTCCACATTCTGGAAAGTAGGGCATGTGGAGACATGAAAACACCACAGCCTTGCCCAACATATTTCCTTTGTTCATGCCACTCCTTGCCTAAACATTTCCCTACTGATATTCTACTTGTTATTTAAGACCTTGACCATATGCTCTCTTCCAACGAGTCTTACCTGATCCTAAGAATCAGAGTCACCTGCACCTTTGTAAGAATTTATATAATTATGGCATTTATACTATAACACTTAGCATCCATTTTGCTTTGCGCCATAAAGATTTGCCTATCCATCTTTCTCCCATTAGACAGTCCCTGAGATCAGCGACAGGGTCTAATTCATATTTGTATCCTCTAAGGTATTTAACTTAATACCTCACATACAGGACATTTCCAAAATATTTCTGGAATAAATACTTATATAAATTAGGCCAGAATTCTACTAGCTGTTTGACTCCATTAGGCATAGTAATCCCTATCCATAGAGTCCACTATTCTTAACCAGATAATATTTAACTCTCATTCCCCAGCTAAGCTGCTCTTAAAATTAATTATCCAAATGACCCAGCACTCAGGTCCCCGCATGAGACTACTACTCAGATTTCGTCTAAGTAGTAAAAAAGAAGAGGATGTCTAAAGGTCTGTGACTCCAGTGAGAAGGGATAAGATGAAATAAAGAAGGGGAAAAAAAGGTTAAGAAAGTAATAGTAAAATAGTACTAAAAAGTAACCCACAAAAGATCAACGTTAAATGTTAACAGTATTTATTTCTGGACTGATGACATTAGATGTGATTCATCTTCTCTCCTTTTTCTTGCTCATATGTGTGTTGTATTTGTGTGTGTGCACTTGCACAGGAAACAATAATTACATAAATAATTCTGGAAAAAATTAATCTGTACATCTGCAGGTGTTTCTTAGGAGAAAAATATTACTAAAGATCAAAAGTAGAATAATATCAGCTTTGTGCAATATGTATTGCATGTCATTATATAAAAATTAGATATATATTTGCATGGAAGAAAGACTAAAAGGAAAATCATCAGTGTCAACAGAAGTTACCAACAGATGGTAAAGTTACAGGTAATTTTATTTTCCTCTTCATACCTTTCTAACTTCTCAACAGTAAGAATGCATTAATGTTATAATCAGAAGAAATAATTTTTAATCGTGACATTGCAGTGAAAGAAACACATGGTCTCTGCTAGGCCCCAGGAGAAGCTGCCAGCACACCAAAGACATGTCAGCAGCAGTGATTATGCTCCCTCCAAGCTGCTTGTATGAGCATTTTCTCTTCTCTAGACTCAGAGCGCAAGAGCAGAAGAGTCCTGTGGTGGTCGGCCGGGTGAGGCCCGCTTGCTGTGGTCCACAGGTGCAGAGAGAAGCTGCTGTGGCGACGAGAGAGATGGAGCACAGACAGGGGTGGTGAATGGGGCCCGTCCCCCACACAAGGGCAAGAAACAGGAGACAGGAACACCTCAGTGGGTACACGGAGGATCGTGGAGGATGCATGGAGGTGGAGGCAAAACTCCAAAGACATAGTCTGCAAAATCTAGAAACCCAGAAGAGGGACGTGGGAGAGGACAATTCTCCAAATGGTTCTGGTAAAAGCCTCTCGCAGTATCAAAAGTATGACCCGCATGGTAGGTAAAGGAGAGCACCTAATATTTAAAAACGTTTATGGAAACATGTTGTAGAATTCTGGAGAAAAAGGGCAAGTCTTGGGAATTACTTTCTTCTTTGAGAGCCAGTAGCACTTATTATCAGCATCACTCAGCTCTCGCTAAACGGAGGATGGTGATGACCTTGATGGTGACTTCGGCAGCAATGACTTTTTGTTGTCTTCTAACTATGCGCCAAGTACTGTGCAAATCTCCTTCAGTGATTTCTGTCCTGTAGTATTAGGGGCAGGTATGGGTATTAGCTGGTTCACAGATGAGGAAAATCAGTTTCAAGAAAGTTAAGAAATGTGATCAAGGAACCAATTAGAAGTGGCAAGTCTGCCTGACTGATGACTGCCATTACAGAACCATGGCTGTCCCTCCCTGCTACTGTTTATTGTTTTTCCATCATTCCTGGTACTTGTACTTTTCTCCCCATCTCCACTGTTGACAGGGTGGACTGGATCCTCAGTTTCTCCTACAACCTCAAAGGTTCTGGGAACACAGTAGGTACTCAAAATAACCTTTCTCACTGGTGAGAGGCTCGCTGAGAATTATGTCTTAGCAAAACAAAAAAGCAATTCCAAGATAAGCCTCTATGCATGTTTTCCAACCAATGGGACTATATGAAATAAATGCAATTTGAAGTTCCAAGCCACAAAGCCAAAAAAATAACTGGGATTACTAGAAAGCACACAAGTGATTTTTCACTACTAGACTTCAGATTTAATATTTAGCCTTAATCACTTTCAACACTAAAAAGTGAAAAAAAGCCCAAAACAAGCAAAGACTTTTATAAAGAGAAGGAGTAAAAGGAAGAAAGTTTCTTCTCTGGAAAAATAATTACACTTATGACTAGAAAAAGCCTAGAGTGGACACTGGCACAGCGGTTTTTTGGTGTTAATCCATCCAAGGGTCTCGGTTCTAAGGTACGCCGGCTCCATTGTCACCCTCTGTGCCTCAGTTTACTCATCTCATACTGCACTGGCCTATCTGCTCTGCGGGAGTGCTGATAATAATAATGTTAAATATGTTTTATATTTGGGTAGAGCTTCTCTAGGGACCCTAAAGCACTTTCCAGATTAATTTTTTAATTTATGTATTAATAATTCTCACAGCATCCTCCCTCCTCCTCAATTAGTATAATAATACCCAGCTCTTTTGAGATAGGCAGGGGGTGCTGAGTGATGGACGTGAAGCAGACACTTAAATAAGGAAACGGTAACATAAAAGCATAATTAGAGCTTTGAAACCAAATTGACGAAGGATTTTTTTAAAAGACACCAAAATGGTAGTGACCACACAAGCAAACTTATTTTCCTTCCACTCTAGAACATTCATCTTTCTGTAGTTAAACATGGCATTTAAAAAATATTATTTTCAGGAGTTCCTAAAGGAAGTTGAACTACGAAAAGCGTATATTCTTGGCGACTGTACTGGCTGAAACTCTATATTATATCGCTATCACCCTGAAGTGGATACAACATAAATCAGGGGGTACCAGCGCTTCACCAAGTTCCCCGGCATATTCTGGTTTGTTCCCTAATCAGAGTTCTTTGGGTTTCGTAACACAGATTTTTTTCATTCCCAAGAATTGCTTGTCTCAAAGGCAGTATATGATTTCTCAGGGAACGTGAGAGAAAGCCAGTGGAGACATTTACTGTTTCACAAACATTCTGGTTTCCTTTTGTCCTTTCAAGAAAATAACTTGAAACCAATGTTTAGCAAAATATGTTGGGTCACACAAATTCCCAAAGATAAACTTTATGTATGAATGTCAGAGGAAACTTTTAAAACTCAAGTCTCAGGAATTGAGTTAAATGGGAGATTTAACATCTAGCTTTTGAATGGTCAGCAGTATTTCTTAACACTGTCTGAAATTTCTCTCATATAGATATAGCCACAGACACAAATACGTAGTAGAGAGATGTAGATATATTTTCCTATTTATTGTCTGTGTCCCCCAACTAGATGATAAGCCCCATGAGGATATGAGCTTTGTCTTGCTTGTTTTCACTAATATTTACTACTACAGTTTTAAGAGTGCCTGAAAACTAGTATGCACTCAGTAAATACTTGCTGAACACTGAATGAATAAATGCCGTGATATCATTAACCACCACTAATAATTAGGACAAAGATGCAATAAAGTTCCTTATAAATCTACCAAAAAAGAAATAATCAATACCACCCCATTCAAAAATCAAATCCATTCAAAAAAAAAATCTTTTTATTTTACCCCGACAAGCTTCCTGGTACTCTCATTAAGCATTCGCAAAAATATACTACTCAATTCTTCTGACCAAGAAACTAACTAGGTCCCTAGATCAATGCAGTTAATTGTACAAAACAAAACAGCAACAAGATCATCTTTCAAAATAACAGATTTGGGACAAAAAGGCTAAAATAAATACATTATACTTCAACTACCTTTGGTTTTGTGGGTAGATTTATTTATTTATTTTGGGGTAATTTATTTTTTATATAAACTTTCTCCAGCTTTATTCCCAGGATGTAAGTCTTGTGCCAATTGGGCCCCATTAAAGACTGGATCCCATCCTGACCATCTGGGAGCTGCAAAAGTGCTGGTGAGTTCCTGAGGTCCAGAGTATTCCAGAAGGAGAGGACTGGACACCAGTAATGCCAGCCCTTGTGGTTTGAAACTGCACAATGAGCTCTTTCTCAAGGTTTGTTTTTCTAAATGCAGTCAAGAAGGAACATCATTCCCTACTCAGGCCTGGCTTAGGGTCTTGGGTTGCTGCTTGTTTGTTTGAAAATTAAAATATAAGAGAAAAAGCAAAGCCGGACACATTTATGGAAGAGGCTGAATGTTTCTTATCAAAGTTCGCGGTTTGCAAGGCAGAATCTTTACCTATGGAATTAGGAAAGAAAAATATGAGAGCCAAAACACTGATAGGTGGGTAGCAGGGAATAAATTCACCTTTCACCAAAAGACTTTTAGGATCTTTCAAAGCTCTAACAAAAGGATATCAAAGCTATAAGATACTAAACAGAGACTCATTCTAAAGTTTTTTGTGGTATAATTCATATTGCATACTGTATACACTGATACTCGCCCATATATTCAGTAATTCCTCATCTAACCTGTCTCTTCAAGAAGTGAGCTCCACAGAAAACCCAAGGCAAACCGCTTTTAATTCTGTGCCACTACAACTGCTTTCACTGGAGGTCTTTCAAGAATGCATTACACACATTGCGCTGTTTTAGAGAGAATATATTGAATATAATTGCCATCTCTTTCTTGATGACTCAGGGTCACTGTCATTATGAACAGTCATTAATGTGCAGCACAGTAAAATAGTTCTGCATCTGCTTTTTAGGTTTTCCATTTCTGCCCTTGACATTAAGCTGTCACTTCTGCTGTCACTGAGCCTGCTTCTAACAACCTGTCTCTAGTTTGCTCCTTCTAATTTGCTATGACCTGGGAAAACAGATAACACCATTTGTTAAAAATAACTTCTGGTTACCCCCAAAGTCTTTTATTTATTTATTTATTTTTTTGCTTAGTGCTGGTTTCATGCTGAATTTCGGACAGTTAAGTTTATTTCAATACTCTTCTCTGGATAAATGAGATTTCACTACATTCTTATTAGATGGTTAAGAGATGACTCTGGAGTCAGATGAATTTTGGTTCAAGTCCAAATTTTGCAGATTATCAGCTGTGGGACCTTTGGAAAGTCATTCAATCTCTCTGGCCTTGAGTTTCATTATCTGGGAAGGGAGAGGGGCCAGGGGAGAGGGCTAGCTATCTAATTAGTGTTATTATAAGGATTAATTGAAATAATGCCTATAATGAGTTTAGGAGAAGGCCTCATTGATATCAATCATTTCAAAAAGTGTTAGTTTTATTACTACTTAATCCTCACCATAGCCAACAGATTTACACTAAGGTATTTATGTGCATCCTTATTGTACAATAAATATGTCTAAATACAAACTACCTACTCACACATGCATTAACGAAAACTAAGCTGCAATCAATCTATCCGGTACTGACACTTTGAAACATCATTGAATACAACAATTGCTAATAAGGAGCATTTGTTTGAATAAATGAATGAATGAGTGAATGAATGAATGAAAGAAGTAGTGTCATTCAACACCATTTTGTATAAATTAATGCTTCCAACCTGCAAGGCTCTGTGCTAGACACTGTAGGAGACTCAGCTGAATTTAGCATGAATCCTATCTCCAAGGGAGAGAGCATGCCCTTAAATCACAATAATTAAAGACACAAAGTTATAAGGAACATAACATGGTACAGATAAGCCCACACAGGAATTTAGAAAGAAGAGAAAATATTCAAGATCTGGAGTGTGAGGGAATATTTCACAAACAAAAGCGGTAATTTACTGGATCTTAAAGGGCAGAAGGATTTGGGCACAGAGAGGAGGGAAACACACACTGGAAGGAGGAATGGCATAAGCAAAACAAGAATTCAGGGTTGAAAAATCACTAGGGGCCTAAGGAGCAGCTAACAACTCAATGTGACTGGAGCCTAAGTTAAGATGACTAGTGGGCAAGGATGCTGCAAAGAAAATGGGACTATATCAGACTAAAGAGCTTCTGCAAGGCAAAGGAAACCATGAACAAAATGAAAAGACAATGCACCAACTGGGAGAAAATATTTGCAAATCATATATCCAACAAGGGGTTAATTTCCAAAATAGATAAAGAACTCATACAACTCAACAACAAAAAGACAAACAACCCGATCAAAAAGTGGGCAGAGGATATGAACAGACATTTTTTCAAAGAAGATACACAGATGGCCAACAGGCACATGAAAAGATGTTCAATATCACTAATTATTAGAGAAATGCAAATCGAAACTACAATGAGATATCACCTTACACCTGTTAGAATGGCTATAATTACCAAGACAAAAAACAACAAATGTTGAAGAGGATGTGGAAAAAAGGGAACCCTCATACACTGCTGATGGGAATGCAAACTGGTGCAGCCACTATGGAAAACAGTATGGAGATTTCTCAAAAAATTAAAAATAGAAATACCATACGATCCAGCTATCCCACTACTGGGTATTTATCCAAAGGACTTGAAACAAACAATTCAAGGAGACTTATGCACCCCTACGTTCATTGCAGCGTTATTCACAATAGTCAAGACATGGAAGCAACCCAAGTGCCCATCAACTGGCTGAATGGATAAAGAAGATACACACACACACACACACACACACACACACACACACACACAATGGAATACTACTCAACCATAAAAAGGACAAAATCATCCCATTTGCAACAACATGGATGAACTTGAAGGTATTATATTAAGCGAAATAAGCCAGACAAAGACAAACATTGCATGATTTCATTGATTTGTGGAAGATAAACAAACACATGGGTAAAGAGAACAGATTAGTGGTTACCAGAGGGGAAGGGGGTTGGGGGGGTGAAAGGGGTAAAGGGGCACATATATATGGTGACAGATAAAAATTAGACTATTGGTGGTGAGCATGATGCAGTCTATGTAGAAACTGACAAATAGTAATGTACACCTGAAATTACACAAATATTATAAACCATTACAACCTCAATAAAGTAATTAAAAAAAAAAAGAAAGGTCAGAACCTTAAATGGGCAGGCTTGAATCCCACACAAAGGAGGTGTGGTTTTAGGAAAGAGGAAGTCAGTAAAGCTGTATAAGGAGGAAGGCTTTAGTTTAGAGCATGGGGGAGCCATTCCAGTAATCAGCATGGAGCACGCGTACGAAATGAACAAACACTATACAGATATCCATTCTTTTCGTAAGTCACATGACTACAGCCAGGTGTGAATTCTGTCTTCAATTCATGTTAAAATTAGAAATGCATCACACTTCTTTGGTTTCCATTTTCTAGTTACAGGCACATATGTGTTCCTCCTGAACGTACTGCAAACAACTAGCTGAAAATGTCATGTTAAAGTCATATTTAACTGTCCCATAATTATCAACATAGAGAATAGATTTCAAGTGCCTTAGTCATGAAAAACAAAAATATAGACTAAAGCATTTTTAGGAAAAAGGTGAACATGGTTGTAACTACGTAACTATATTAAAAAGGCCATTAGACTATCTTTAATCTGGTTTTTTAATATGCTGGCTCATTTAGAAATGATTCCCCATGAAACAACTTGGGCTTCAAAGGTGTTCTTCAAAATCACGTTCCAAGTTTAATGCAACTGATTCAGACTGCTCTTTTTATTCTTTACAAATAAAGTTTAAAATTCTGCATCAAGCATCTTCCAGTGATAGGTGATCAATAAGTACAGGTTGAATACAGACTTGGCAACTTATATATTTAGGGAAAATGCAGGCAACTATGAATTATTTTAAACCATGCATTTAATCAACTTTGAATTAAACTTATACATGTAAGCCCCAATATATGTAAAATATTTGACACAGCTATTTACATTGTACCATATTTATGTCATGAAATTTTGAAAGAGATGATATTTGAGATGTCTTTCTCCACCTTTCTCAGTTTTCTTTTTGATTTTAGTGGAATTGTATCTCATATAAATGTGGTATAACAGTCGTTAGAGTGCCAATGTTATCATGCATAAAATTTGGGAGGGTTTGGTAATATAAGGAAGTATGTTAAAAGACTATGGAAATATCATAAGAAAATCTGGTACAGGAGAAAGCTGAATGAGGGGGCGTCGGTGTCGGGAGAACTGGGCTATAATCCCAGCTCTAAGTAGCTAAGACGTTCCCGGGACAAGTCACTGAAGGGCCGCGGAGCCTCTTCTTCCTCACGTCCAAAATAAAACAGCTGCACTTTATGACTCGAAAGGCTCCTCAAGGGCCACAGAATGTTGTGACTCTACATCTGGTTCAGTAAAAATCAAGGCTGGACACAAAGGCCTGGGAAACTTCCAGTGGGAACATGTATGAGTTGTAGCCATTCATTTTTTAATGTCACAGAGAGGCAAATACTATTTTTTATTTACCGTCCTTCCTCTGAGCTTTGTGTACTAATGAGAATGGAAAGTAGAGATAGATAAGAAGAAGGAAAGAAATCAAGAACTGCATTTAAAACCCTGTTTTCTGACTTTTGGATTCAAGCAGCAAAATTGCTTTTCAGCCCCCAAACTGCCATTTACCCAACTATTATTCACCCAAAGTTCTCCCCCCTCAGCAGCTTCTTTTGACTTCTCCCTATCTCTGGGAATGCAGCTGAAGAAAACAATCATCTGGATGAAAAAGACACTGTGTAGCCCCCGTGTGAGGCTAATTGGTTCATACAGTGAGGAAACTCTGGCTTCACCCATCTGAGCTAAGTGGTCCCGGCAATCTTTAAATATAGCTGTCCTACAAAATCACATGGCATCTAATGCCAAGTGTGCACTGACTAAAACCAGATGCAAAATATGAGAGAAATTCTGTTCAGAGCCTTGCAGCATTAAAGAATAATGGCTCTAAGCATTCCTTGTCTAATCTGAATAATACTCTGCAGATACTTCAGACGATTTTCTCACATCTATCCCAGCCCAATCACTTCATGATTGAATTTCATGACTTTACTTCACTAACATGAAATCCAAATGCAATTCAGCCATCGCAAACATATCTCCCTGTAAGGTGATCCCTGAAAACAAGGGTTCTGTGGTCACAGAAGTTTGAAACATACTGCATACTATGTTTTAGATAGTCACAGTGCATGTAAGTACTTCAAAAGCTCTGCGAAGTCCTAGAACAAGGACCAGCTGAATTTATCTGACTCAACATTCCCCAAACTTATGAGGAAAAACCTCCCTCCCTCATCTCCCATGGGGTACCTACTGATATCCCAAAGAACTTATATATTCCATGGAACTATCTGGAAGATGAATTAGAGCAACATTGTGGTATAAGTCTCGGGTTTACATCAGATACCAGAATCTGAAGTGTAGAGAGTAAAAATATTGACTAAAGACATACCAATAGGGAGATCCAATTTTGTGGCTAATGACATGGTTTTGCTGCAGTTGAAGGAATCTTTTTGCAAATAAACATCATATTTGTATAACGCAATTGTGTTCTAAAGGTAAAGAACAGTAGTGGAAGAAAAGAAGCTACTTCCAACCCATCACCACTCCCCCCTTCTTACTTTGAGAGGATTCTCAAGAGAGTAAACTCTAGGTAATTACTAGAATTGTAATTGATTTCAAAGAGGATTTAGTCTAAGCCCTCATTTTCAGATGGGGAAACTGAGGCCCAGTGACCAACATTGACTAAAATCTAAATCCTCTCATTGGGCAACAGACGGACTGCAATTAATATCCAGGGCTCCTGACAGGCTCCTTTCCCACTGCTACGCCATGCAATCTAAACCTGTGCTTGGATGATTGTCTGTCTGCAGCTCCTGCCACCCTCAGCTCCTCACCACCCCCACCATTGTACTTTCTTCACATGCAGCTTAAATACCTTAAGCTATATAAATTCTCTCAGAGATTTCAGTGATTAAATAAAAGGACTGTGAGAGCCTACAGTGGCTAGCACAGAGATCCATCCGTACATAATAAGAGCTTGATTTTTTATTCGAACAGTCTACTTCTGACTGCACCACTCTCTCTGCCTTCTAAAACCTTGCCTTGAATTTTAAACCACAAATTTAACACTGGATTATATAAATATATTATGTAATTCTCTAATTTGCTTCTGGGAGCAAGCTGTCTTTCCAAATAAAACACCAGATCCCCAAAAGCCTAACTTTAATCATCCATTGTACCTATCCCAGTGCTAGACACCCAGCAGTCAAGTCAACCAGCAGCAATGTTTAGAAATTAGAGGAATTCAGAAGGAGATACTAACACAATGATTAGTTCTACAAACCAGTAGCAGGAGCCCCTCCCTCCTCCAAATCACATGTTGGTGGAAAAGCAAAAAAACCAAGTACATCTCTGGCCAAAAAGAAAAACTCAGTTCACATTAAATATCAGCACACATTAACCCTGTAGGTTTTCCTGAGTTTATATATAAAACTCTACAAAGTTTTTTTTGCTTTTCTTCTTTTTTTTTTTTTTTGGTGAGGAAGATTGTCCCTGAGCTAACATCTGTTGCCAATCTTCCTCTATTTTGTATGTGGGATGGCACCACAGTATGGCTTGATGAGTGGTGTGTAGGTCTGCACCTGGGATCTGAACCTGGGAGCCCCAGGCCACTGAAGCAGAGCATGTGAACTTAACCAGTATGCCACTGGGCGGGCCCCCAAAGATTTTTTTTTAAGTCTTTTGGGGTAAGGCAGGATAAGCACGAGAGTATCAATAAAATAATTTGTTTTCTAAAAGGAGAGAAAGGAGAAAGGGCAAGAAACAATGAAGAGTAACAAAGATGGTGAACCAAATTCACAAGAAAGCCATGTGGTTCACCCCAAACTTGGGAGCTGGCAGAAGGCAGCCCTGAGTTAGGAACAGTGGAGTGTCACCTGTCTTTTTCTCAGCCCTCAGGGGTCAATCAGTGAACTAAACTGAACTACTCATTTGCAAAAGATTGGATTGGTAGGAGAAGAACACAGATGAGGGTAAATTAAGCTAGCCCTATTTTCTCTGGTTCTTTTGAAAATTCTTTAGCTAAAAAAAGACTCCAAATAATAGCGTCAGCTGCTAATCTAAAATGTTATCTGCTTGTCCTGGCCCACCAGCCTGCTTCCTGAGTGCTTTGGGCTATAGAGCGAGGAAATGGAGAAGAGATAAAAGTTTATTTAAAATTAGAAATACTAAATTTTAGAGGTGGCATAACCTCACAGATCGTGTGGCCGGGGGACAAAGAATTGGATAGACAGGTGTCTTACTCTAGTGATGAAGCCCAAGCACGTTAACTGTCTTGCCTAAGGTCACTTATGTAGACAAAAGAAGAGGTTGTCTTCTGCCCCTAACCAAGGCATGTATCCTTCATAAGGATAAAATCTTCCTAGAAGCCAGTGGCTCCAACCACAAACATATACAACTAGAAAATGGAGGAATCATTCTTACCCCTCTGATTCTCTACATGCCAAGCCTACCTTACTTTAGAAGGTGACAGTGACTGTTAAGATACCCCCAGCATAAGCATCAATGGCAGTGGTAGGCATTATACCCTGGTCTGATGAGGTAAAACCCTAGGGCAAAAATTTTGGCATTGGCTAAATCACCGATGGTTAAGAAGGTGAGCCCTGGAGTTGGACTGAGTTCAAATCCCATCTTCACTACTTGATAACTGAATAGCTTATTTAACTTCCCCAAGCCTCAATTTGCTCACCAGTAAAATGAAAACAGCATGATATATAGATACTGTGAGGCTCACAAGAGAGCCATACCAAATACTTAGCAGAGTACCCGGCAGGAGCTCAGTATTCAATGAGCATTAGCTAATACTAGTCATACTCTGCATTTTTCTATAGCTTTTTCACAGATATTTTCTCTTAAATACTCACAGTATCAAGTTCTGATTCTATCCAATGGAAGCCTAGAGAAATGGTCCCAAAATTGGTTGATAATTTTTGCCCCTACCAAAATAAAAGACACATGTAATTTTATTTGATTAAAAACAACCACTACAATTACTACTATTATTGCTATTACTACTACTTCTACTACTGTACCACCTGAATTACTCCACATCTTTTTATTCTCTCCTCTTTCTGTCCTTCTTCCCTCTCTCAAGATTCCATCTGCTCTCTTATTAACTTGGACTTTTATTCCCTTTCTAAAAATATACATTGTAGATCAAATCCCATCTCTAGCACTATCTGGCTATATGATGTGGGCAGGTTTCTTAACCTCTCTGACACTCAGTTACTTATATATACTATGGGAATGATAAGAGTATCTAACACAGGGCTGTCATGAGGATTAAGTAAAATAATACTCCTAAAGTGCCTATACATGGTAAACCCTTTGTAATGTTGAGCTATTTCTCAATCTCTCACCATGAATGGATTTTTGGATTTGGAGCAGTACCAAATTCTCTTCCTGAGCTAAAAAAAGAGGGAAAGTCATATTTGTCAAATAGCTTATATGAAAATCTAAATATATAAATAGTTTAGAAGATTAATCAAAAAGTTCATCTCTGGAAGCCTCATTTTTCTGAACGTCAAGACCATCATGAATGATAACAGTCCAAATTAAAAATCCTCCATCCAGACACCCAACTGCTAATGCTGCAGGGGATTTATTTATTTTAAAAGAATATCTGCTCAAACATTTTGGGAAACGATGGGGTAGGTTTCCACCAGGAAAAAGTCATAGTTGATTTATGACATAGCCACAAAGCAGAGTAGGTTGGGAGGAGGGGGTGGGCAAAGAAGGAGCATGTGTCCCCCACCCTCACCTCCTAGCTGGATGGACCTACCCAGATCCATTGTGAGGGGCTTCTGGTACATGCAAGGCAGTGGCAGTGGAAGGACCTTACTTTGACTGCAATGACATGGAGCAAGAAGTTCATATTATAGTCATTCTTCCCCTCTCCCAATTTCCATAATGAGCAACAGAATGAAGGACAGAAATTGATGAAGATACAGCCCACAAAACCTGGGAGAGACTGTCCTTGTGAGGACTGCTGTCTCCAGCAAGGATAAAGACACCAGGCTGGCAGCAAAATATGCCATGTATGTGAAGCTTCTAATTTTACAACTCAGTGGTTCCAACGAAGAATAGGGTGCAGTTGGCAGGGGAAGCTCAGTCCACCTTTCATGTCTGGGATGTTCCAACTTGGACAACAATTAGTTTAGTGGACTGAGAAGCCCATCTCTGATTCAGCTTTACGAGAGCTTTGATTCTTTGGCCAAGCGCATACTGCTTGTTGGCTGCGTGGGAAATACAAAGGCAGTGGCAGCAGGCTGGCAAGGGGCTTGCCTGAGTGGGTTATTGGCAGTGAGAAGTGCACATAGAAGGCTTAGAAAGAAGGACAGGCTCTGCTCTGGAAAGATAAACACATTCAATTACCATAGTCTTAATTCTTCTTATCTCTATGGCCCCTTTAAAGAGAAAACACAAATAAAATACCTAAATGAGCTAAGCAGTGGTAACATGGGAGGACAACTAGAAATGGAAATAGAAAATTTGAGTTCTAGCTCTAGGTCTGCTAATGACTTCTTTGTGTGGCCACACATATAACACTTATACTTTGTGGGATCTAGATGGCTGCTTAAGGTTATGTAACCATATATCTCTAAGCCTCAGTATCCTTATCAAGAAAAGAAACATGCTAAGAGTATTTACCTCATGGTGTGGAGAGAAGATTGAGATGATCCATGTCAAGAGCTCAGCACAGTGCTTAGCATACAGTGAGTCTCAATGAAGTTTAGCAATTCATATGACTACTTATAAAGCAAGTGGGATGAATGAGCTCTATGGTACCTACCTCTATGGAAGCCCTAACCTTGTTTTGATTCTAAACTTTGGTGAGATGAAAGAGAAGGGCCTCTTGACATGCTGGCTAAGAAATTTAGGTTCAGAATTTGGAAAGTAAAGGCAAGTTTGCCATGGCATCTATATAAGGGTGATGTTTATGTTTTGTAATCTTGAGCTAATGTTGATTATGGCCAGAGAAGTCAACTGGCAGGTTAAAAAAATGATCACAGTGCTTGGAAAGAACTGCACAGTAGAACATAGTCATTTTCATATGGTTGCAGTCACACGTTGAGATGACTAAGAGCTGTAAATTCCTAAGGTTGGAAGAAGCCCTAGGTTCTTGTAGGTTCCCCTGGCAAATCACTCACTCTCTGATGAACAGTCACTGAACAAGTGAAGAACCACCTACACCTGGGCTTATTACTGTCATTTGAATGGTGTTCCTCGAAGACGGGCCTACAATAGACTCCATCCACAAGTATTCACAGATTACTACCTTGCCAGAGTTTGGATGGGGCTTTTCCTATATATCTCGTGACTTTGCATCTCCTTTCCGACTCTCAATATACAATAGAACCTCCATACCATGGCAAGTTCAACAGATCAAATGACAAAACAAAAGCTCTCCTGGTGCTTATGGGCCAGAGGATGAAAGTCATTCCAGCAGAAAGTGTTGCCTCCTGGTAAACCCAACCCACCTTTCCTAGTTCCCCAGAATTCCGTAGACTGGAGCTGGCCCACCCAGAGTGGCACCACTAAATTCTACACACTCTATTAGAAATTCAAGTGTAGACAGTATCCTCAACTAGACCAAACTATTAGATATTAATGTTCAGACAACACCTACCTCACTCCAGACCAGCATGGTACCGAATATGACCTGTAACCCATCAAAGAAATTGTCCCCTATGATGATCACAGTCGCGCCTCCCGTCGTCCATCCTTCACTCGGGCTGATGGCTTTGATACAGGGAGTAGCTGCTTTTCAACACACATGAAAAAGAGAAGGAGTCTGCTGTTAGAACCAAACTTTAATGATGGGAGACTTGAGAAAAAGAAAAAAAAAAATCTTTTATCTTTTCACTAACAGAAAGTCCCTCAAGATCTCAGCATTTCCTAGCCATATCAGGACCTGAAACCTAAGGGTGCAATTTCAGTTTTTAAAAGCATTCTTTTCATTGTTTCTATTGAGATACAAATATTTTATCCCAATCATTTTCAAACCAGATATCTTATGAAATAAAACACAAAAGCAAATTTAATTTATGAAATGCTAAAGATTAAAAAGAAATAGGTGACTTTTGGGAACACATTGGAAACCTTATAGAATTGCTTCATAATTAAACATATCTCCTGAAAAGAAAATCCATAGATTTTTAGATAAACATTTCTATCCAATGGAAAGAAGAAAGAGAGGAGGCTGGAGCAGGAAATCATTCTTGCTCCATGCCTTCTATCAGTAACACCAACAGAGCAACATTCCTCACCAAAAATCATTAAGATTTTTTTGAATAAATGTCATGGATCCCATTTTATAGATACAAAGTATGCAGGTCACTCAGGATGAATTACGTAACCAAGTAGCTGAGTCAGGGCTGAACCACAGACAGTCCCATGACCTTGGCTCTGTTGTCATTCCCAGGCATAAAACTCTAGAATTGACTTTTTCAAAATTTCATATCTCTTCTCTTTCCACTATAAATGGCCCTTGGAGATGGGAAGTAATTTGCAACTACTGTGATTCCAAACAGACCAGAGGTGGTCTGCCTGATGAGCATGGCATATTTTCAACAGAATTACTGGCCATAAATGTAACTGTAGGATTATGTCTTTGAAATCTCTCAGAGGGCACCTTCATGCCAGCAAGGATTTTTAAGTTCACAATGCCATGCTGCTGCTCTCATGATTACTTTTATAAACAGGAACCAAGCAGAATTCTAAAGCAAAGGAGATATTGCACAAGGAGAAAAAATGAGACCCTTCTCTTCAATAAAACATTTATTAAGTATCCAAGACCGACTTTCCAAGCACTGAAGCCAATGAGAGCACCAGTTAATTTTAACGGGAAAAAAACTGGCAAAAAATTATTGGACTTTGTCAAATTTGGCAAAATGTCATGCTTTAACTTTTGCAAGAAGAAAAGAAAATATTAAGCCCAGCCCGGTGGGACCATTGTTCACGTGCCACCACACAAACAAGTAGAATGGGTTTGATTTTGATTCAAATTAATCTTATAAAATTGCACACAGAAATTAGGAAATACCCAAACTAAACATTTCATGTTGGCTGAACTCAGAGCAATGCATTTTACAGCTAAAACTGGGCAGTTCAGATGCCTTTTCTCTCCGCCACTTTCTCCCAAAAACAAAAAACTTAATCAAGAAAATGTAAACGATTCATGACTTGACAATTCTTGCCCAGTTTTTAATACACACAAAGGTTGTGATCAACCTTCCATAGGCATAGGACTTTTTCTTTAAACCAAATTTTTCTTTGAAAGTAAAAATGTTTAAATGCATGACTGAGTACTTCCAAACCAATAGTAGAATATAATGTATGATTTCAAAGAATTTATAAGAGAAATAAACTACATTTAATAAGCATATAAAATTCTTAAAATAAAAGCAGTTTGGAAACGTTCTAGTTAATATCTCAAAATCTTAATTCTTACTTTCTAACTCAGTGTACTTAGTTGCTAGAGTGGAGCAGAAAAGGTGTTGCTAAAACCCTGGATACTTCTAAGAAGAATAGGATATGGTTTAACTGAACTGGTCTTGAAAGAGAACTGCCTGATGGCAAAGTGTGGAATCTAATGGGATCATTAAATGTTGACCCAGTGATTACCCTCATAAACCACAAAATAGTCTGGGTGTTTATATCTGTATTAGCTTTGAGATTTCTTTTAATTAAAAAAAAAATTTTTTTAATCACACAAGTATATTTCTTTAGATAAATATGGTCTCCCTCAGGCTTTCTCATCATTGAGAGACTTTGAGAGACTCTCCTAAAGATGTTACAATAGCATAGCTAAGACCTGTTGGCTTTAGACTTGACCCCCTCCCTCTTTTTCCTATTTGTTATTTGTAGTATACAGAAGGCACGAAAGTAAGTGTGTGTGTGTGTGTGTGTGTGTGTGTGTGTGCTTTCAAACAGTTCCTAAGGAAAGTGGTAATGTTTTCAAATTCTGTGAGCAACTGTCCAGAAACAAAGTTACACGGCAACGAGTCAGAGAAAAGAAAGAGCATCAAGCTTCCAGAGATAACCTGTGAGGAGACAATATATGACACCATCTTCTTAGTTTTTGAGAAAAAAGCGTTGAAGGAAGTACTCCAGGAAAAGAGTGACACACCTTGATCCATCCTACCTCTATACTCAACACCATCCACTATGCCTGCTTAGAGACTAGATGCCCTTCTCAGAACAGGTAAGTCATGCAGCCCTTTCTGAGTTTAGACCTCAAAGGATTCTAAAGAGGCTCCTATCCATCTGTATGTCAAAGCAGTCCTGAGAGGAAGCTCTGTGGCACTTCCCCACTGGGAGTTTTGGAAAATATGTAAAGGAATCATGGGTCACTCCACTGACAGAGAGGAGTGGGGAAGTGATGTTACTGGTAGTTAGTACCTGGAGGTCAAGGATGCTAAGTAGCTAACAATACATGGGATAGTCCCCCAAAATGAAGAACTCTAAAATGTCAATAGTGCAAAGTAGAAAACACTGTGACTAGCTAAAGGGATCAGGCCAGGAGCAGTTGTTAAGAACTCACGGATCCACACAGGCCAAGTCAAGAAACACATATGAATAATGCAATTCGGAGTTTCAGAACAAGCTTGAGATGGATAGCCACTGACACTCAGAATTGGGGAGGCAATAGGAAATGGCAGGGATGCTGATCAGTTACAGAATACCTGCCCCATCTAAAGGTGGCAGCCACTAGTCAGCTCCAGCCATTGATAACCACACAAACACAGCCCCAGTGTGGTCTGGTCTTCTGATCTTTTGAAAGAAGATGGGAACCCAGATTTTTATGTGAAATTTCCTAATCTTTAAATGTTGGCAACTAATTCAATATATTTTTTAAATGTGTAGGCTAAACAAAATGTTTATGAGCTAGAGTTAATTCATAGAGTACCATTTTACATTTTTATCCTAGTCACAAACAAACTTGCCAGATTAAAAGCAGCTCGGGAAAAACTTGCAAATATGCCAAAAACTACAGGTACCCAAATGTTCACAGCAGTGTTGAAGGTAAAATATCCAAGAGTCTAGGTGCCCCCAACAAGGGAGTGGTTAAATAAATTATGGTACATCCGTACTATAGAATATTAAGAGTGTCATTAAAATGGATGGAAAAAATTTCTATATGGAGACATGTCAAAATATGTTAGTAAGTAAGAAAAAGCAATTTGTACTCTAATGAATAACGTGATCCTGTTTACTTAAAAAAGTAATATATATGAGCCTGTATGTGCATGAGTGTGTATGAGCATGAGTGTGTGGAGTTATGTCTGAACAGGTATGATAGACAAAGGTCTGGAAGGATGTACACCAACTGTTCCCAGTGGGTTCGTATGAAAAAGGAATGTGACTAGAGTGGGGCTAACAGAGAAGGGAAGACTATTGAATATTATTTTATAGATATCTGTATGGTTTGAATTTTTTTCAAGGAGCACATATTAAGGTAAGATGTTATAATAAAAAATTAAGGGACAGCAGAGCATTTAATTCTGTGAGAGATAAAGGTTGTACTTTTTAAAACAAATTGATACTAATTTACAAAAAAAGCCCAGCTGTGCTAACAAACCCTGAGCCTCTCCTTCTCTCTTCTTTTGGGTAAGTTTTCTCTGAGAAAGCTCAGAGAACACCTGAAGCAGCCAAGGACTTGTTTTTCTTTCACTCAGGAAATCCAGAGACGCAGGGGGAAGACAGGAGTGAGAGTTTTTAATAGTCACAGTGGATGTATTCAGTGGAATTTGAAGGTGCAAAGATTTATAAAAGAGTTCCATCCAGCCCAGGAGTGTAATCATCAATACAATTTTTTCTCCAAGAAAATATTATGGAACAGGGAGGGGGAGAAGATTTGAATACAAAACCACTTTCCCCAGCCAAATCTTAACTTGATTAATAAAAGATCCTTTCTTCCTCACCAATGAATTTTCACACTCTAGGTATCCACAAGGACAGCAAGCCAATTCCTGGTTCTAAATCTCACTGAAAATAAGTTTGGGTTTTTCAGGGGTTTTTTTTTGCCTTTTTTTAACCTCTCTCCCCACCCCCAACAGCCACCAAAATAGAGGAGATTTTCCTTCCTTCAAACTATGACAATAACATGATTACCCCACCACAGTTTAGCATAATGGCTCTGAAACGCTCGTGGCACATTGCAGAGTTAAAGTGGAAATTATTAGGTAGCTCTTCTTTGTTATAATAATGATCACTCCACAAATAAAAGCTCTTCTCCCAAAGGTACTGCAAGGCACAAAATGCTAATTCTGAAGATTATGTGTGCGCTTTTATTAAATATTCCTCTGCCCTGCCCGTCTGAGGGCCTCTCTGCTCTGATTGTTTTATGAGTACCATGTTAATGTCATTCCCATCTTGCTAGCAGCAGGCACACATTTTAGCGTTTGTATGAGAGTTGATCAAAGGCCACGTGCTGGGGGAATTGCTGAGAAAACACGGACAAGCGATAAAAATCTAACAGATTAATTGGTTTAAATTTCATTTCAGGGTGTTGAACTTTGGCTCGGGACTCTAATACTACACCGTGAGTCAGGGCCTAATTACCAGATTTCCAATTTGCTTCTGAACAATGGTCATGGTGAGAAGGAAAAGAGAGGGAAGAATGAGAAGAAAAAAAAAAGAAAGAAAAAAATCGTTCAGCCTCCAGTACATATTTAACAACTAATGTTCTGTGTGCAGACAAATGCGCCAGGGGACATTTGCTATCACCTGCTCTACCTCCAGAGCGTTTATATCTCCTTCCAATAGCCACAGAAGGCAGGAAAAATCACAGATGCCCTCAGCAGTTTAAAATTTTCTGATTTACAGAATCAATGTTACAAGATTCGAGTGCCTGCTCGCTCACATTGGAGGCATCAGGCTCTTTATTAGCAAGGTGAATTTATAAGCTGGAATCACGCCTCAGCCTCCAATAGAAATGATCTATTTCATTGATAGAAAGCAAGGGCCAGGAGAGTCATGTTTACCTCGGGGTTTATGGGCGGCCTTGGGAATAAGGGTTAATTGAGCTCAGAGGTGGCTGCCCATTGAGGTGAATTAGTGGTGTGTACAGCTATCAGCAGGGTCCTGGGGCTGCTCTTACTTTTGCCTCTGAAATCTCTTTGTGCTGTGATCAATACCTCACTTGTTTGGGGTAGTTATATGGATGAGCCGGGTTCAGCATTTATCATCTCTCATCCCCAAAATGAGACTTTTGCGACATGATGTCCCATTATGGAAGCCTCATTAGAGATGCCTTGTTTGGTTTTTTTTCTCCATTCCTGTATTCAGATATGCTGGGGAAGCAACACTCAATCAGTTGGTAAAACGCACAAAATTAGATATGTTCTAATCCCATCCTAAATCTCAAGATGAAATTCCACTGAAGTGGATATAAGGTTATTTTCCATTTCTAATCGTGTATGGTATACAAAAAGATGTGAACTCTCCTTTCCCAGCGTTCTATTAACCAGAACTCTTTATGAATGAGCATTTCTACAGAGCAGATAACTGACGCTTACAGTGGAGGTACAGATGCCGGCACCAGCCCTTACTGGTTTCTGAGTAAAGAGCGAAAGATGCAATTATGTTAAGTTGATTTAATATTCAGAGTATTACAGTATTTGAAAATGGGCAAGAGCTCCAGCTGTTCAAATGCCACATCTACCATTCAGTGCGACCTTGAAGCAGTCACTTTCCCTCTCCAAGGCATTTACTCTAAGCAGTAGTTTCCACATGGATGTCCACCTCATAGACTTCTGGCAAAATGCAGAAAGTGCCTACTGTGTTTTATTGTTTTACTATGTGCCAGGCACACAGTCTGCTTGTAGTTGCTATAAAATTATTGTTATCATCAGTTCATGATTAACCAGAGTTTATTTATTTACTAGAATATCCCACAGTCTCATCATTCCAGAGTATGTAGTTGATTGTAAAACTTTCCCAGGAACTTCCAGTCCAGCAACTTGCTAATATGGCCAGCTAAATTTACTGAGGAGGTAGATTTGGTACCAGTCCTTCCAAAGTAGAATGTTTTTTTAAGGCTCTCATTTGCTTGGAATGAATATTAATGGCAGTCTTTTCAGAAATGAGGAATTGACTTTAATGTTATTGTCCCAAATTTTTGAGACTTGGCAGAAAATGTTGCGAAACCCATGAGCTCAGCTCACTTCTACGGGACACATGTGACCTCATAAAATCTCAGGCCTTTCTCCCTTCCATCTACTTGATTTTGGTGAGGCTGTGCCTGGGAGCAGGCTGTTCCAGAGATTGATGAGGACAGAGTACCCACCTTGGACTCAGCACACAGAAACCTGCTCTTTCTGTTACATGGGAACAATTTTTTTGGCTGGTTTTTTTGAGTGAAATGGTGACTGGAAAGTGACAGCTCAGTAGCACTAACACCTGTGTCCTCTGATACTAGCAGCTACTGGCCAGGAAGGAGGATAAACAGAGGGTTTGCCCTAGTGGGAAGACTAGCCCTCTATATTTTCACCATGAACAAGAGGCAAATCTATTCTGGGTTCATCCACCCTCCAACTGGATGCCTTAGAAACCAGCAGTGGTTAGAATGCCTGACCTGAACCCCAGCACCAGCCTGTGCAAACTTCACTTTCAGAACTCTGACTTCACCACAAGACTCCTGGTCAGCTAAGAAACTAACTAACAAACACATTTGACTGTCTCCTCCCTCAAGGAGTAGCAGTCTTTGTAACACTCATGCTCTTGCTTTAACTTGAGTTACCAGATTTATTTCTGCTTTCCTTTATTTTTTTCAGTAATTGCTTTATGCAGTTAAGCATTTTATTGTTTATTAGGGTTTTTATTTTGTTTTGTTTTGTTCTTGGTCTGCATTTATTGCTCCATCCACTAGCATATCTATATATTACTTGGCAAAGAATCATATATTATATATGCAAAAGAGCCCCCCCGCCGTGTGTGTGTGTGTCTGTGTGTGTGAGATGATGTGTTTGTCACCTTGAAGAGAAATGTAACCCATGATATAGAGATTTCTCAACACCAGATGCAATTAAATCTATTAAATATTAAATGAGGAGATGGAGAATTTCAAGTGTTTTTCATCCTTTATTCCAAAGTGACTTCATTTGGCAAGAAAGCCCTTTGCTTTGACAACATTAACAGCTCTCACAGAAAAGGAGAAAAGGAAAAATTCCTGCTCACTAGGTGGAAAAATAGATCCAACATCCATTGACTTTAAGGCAGACTTAACCTGGTGGGGATATCCAGGTGTATCCAAACTTAGCACAATAGCTAAATTCCAAACTATGCCATTTGCTAAATAGAGACCAAGCCCAAATTGTGTCTACTTCCTGTTTATTCTGCAGCTTTCTTATTCTATTCTGAATTAGCAAAATTCCTCAACAATCAGTGGACACAACATCTGAGCAAGGGAAGGACAGAAATCCTGGCACAACAATTGTAATGCAAACATTCCAGGGCAAGCACTTTTGGCTTTCTGAGTGTGTCTATCTGAGATCCAGAACTCTGTGCAGGTTCACTACACAGGGTTATTTAACAATTTAGCAGTGAAAAATCTTGACATTTTGATGTACCTGTAACTTCTAAATTGCACTTGAAAGATTTGTTGAAGGCTTTTTGATTTAATGACACGCAACACAGCATTGTTTCATAATATGCAAAAATTGTTTGTTAAAAACACTTCGGAAGCTCAGAACTTTATAACTCAAGGAAGTGAGAATATACTGTTTTCCACCTCATGTTTGATCTGCCAAATCCGAAATTAAAATGTACAAAATACTAATCCTTGAGCAGCTAACAGCAAATATTGCCAGTTTTATTTCTTTTCTTTTTTTTTTCCTCTTGTTCTATGATTGTCAGCCATACCATTGCAAAGCAATGGGGAAAAATTGTCATGGAGGGTGGGAGACTCCTCAAAATGAATTATTCATGGATCCAATTGTGATATTTGTTGCAACAACAGTAAATTCACTTGCCTCCGATTATACAATAAGTAAATAATTCTCTTCTTCCTGACAAGGAGAACTTTCATGCACAAAGTTATTTTTAGCCCAATTCTCCTTATTATCCTGTTGTAAGAAAAGTTCTAGATATGAAAGCCAGAGAAGAAAGGGAAATGGAAATAACTTTCCAAAAATGGACACCCAATATTGTGAAAGGAGGAAACACTTTTCAGGTTAAAAAAAACATGTAACTGCTTCTTCAAGGAATACTCAAGTCTTTATTCACCAGCAATCTTCCTGGGCCTGGAAAATCATAAAGTCAAATATGATCAAGTCTAGTGGAAAATCTGTGACATTAATCTTGGCTGGAGTTGTATTTTTAACAGGCCTTGAATGTGTGTGCCGGATTATCCAGATGGTCATACAGGAATCGGCCTGATAGGATTAAACCTTTATGCTGAACTCTGCTCCATCTGTTCGCCCAGGTTTGCCTTTCCTTATCTGAATATGAATTTTTAGCCTCCTTGTGTCTGGGAGCCGGACGAAATTCAGCATTAAAAATACAGATGCATGCAGATAATTTAACATTTCATTAGTCAGTCTCAGCTGATATCAGCTTGGTCTTTTTCTAGAAAACATTTTTGTGAAGAATTTCCTAAGAAAGAATTTAAAAGTATGTAGAATCTACTTTTTTTGTTACAGGGTTTTGTCTTTCTCCTCCTATTGAATTCTAGGACTCATTCAATTCACTATCATAATAGGAGTTTACACTGATGTTTGCCCATAAAGAAAAGGAAGACCTAGCATCCTCTCTGCAGAATCTGACTATAAGATAGATGATATATAATTGTGATTGGATGAGTGATCCAAGCAGAATATATTCATGCGTGTTCTGTTCTTTTTTTCCATGACAAAAGGATTGGTATTACTTACCATTTGATAAAAATAGCTACCACAGCAGTTTCTATCATTTTTCATTAGGTTTTCTATGTTTTTAAGAAAGCTTTTTTGAGGGGGGGTTGCAATTCAGAGCTTCATCGTGAATGAAACAGGCTGATGTTTGTTTTTCCCCTCCTGTGCAAATATCCCTAGAAGCAGTGAAGTTACTTATTTATTGGCTGGAAAGGTTGGATTATAGCAAGTTTCAGGACAGAGGCTAGTAAGTTACCAATAGGCCAGAGCCTGGTAGATGGTTCTGGGGTTTCCAACCCTGTGACAAAGGAAGGAAGGGAGGGCTCTGATTGCTGGGCTCAACAAAGCAGCTCAGTGTCAGAAACTTCCTAAGCAAACAATGTACAAATGAGTGAATAAGTTGCCTAGAAGAGGGATCTTTTAGAATCCTACTTTATGGCTGGTTTATGGCAATGCGATCATTAGATGTACTCCATGTAATGCTTCTGATGGAAACCACAAGAGACAGCAGCCCATGGAGCCTGGCCCTAGGAACACAGGATCCCTCTAGCAGTCTAGCAGGGCTCCATCAGCTTTCCACAGTCCTGGTGGTAATGCTGGCTCTTGGCTCTACGCTATCATGAATGGCAGGGGCAAGCTGCTCATCAAAAAATTTAGGTTTTACCACACACAGGTCTAGTTATTATATTTATGCAGTACCCTTAATTGGATAGTCAGGGCGCAGAGAACAGCAAAACTTTCCATTCAAGTTTAAGATGATTTATGCTTATTGATATGAATGTACATAAAACATCTTGTAAAACACAACTTTGCCTTCTTAAATTGACAAGAATTCTAGTCAGATGATAGGGATGGTTTCCTTTCTGTAAGTAGGTGATCCTAAGTGATGAAGCCCACTACAAATGATCTCTTATAAAATGAACATGCTCACACACACAGCCCCAGTGTCTATTCTCCACATTTTATTCTAACCAAGGACACCTGACTGGATGTTCAATCCCATTACTTAAATCTGCTTTGCACAATATGGTAGCCAATAGCCACATGTGACTATAGAAATTTAATTTTTAATTAACTAAAATTAAATAAAAATAAAATTATTTTTTTAGTCATACTGGCCACATTTCAAATGGTTAATAGCTATATGTGACTAGTGACTATCATATTGGACTGCACAGACATAGAACATTTCCATCATCACAGGAAGTTCTATTGGATACTGATCTAAGGATCAAGTTTAAATAACTGACCTTGCAATTGATAAAGAATAATCAGAGCTACCATTTATGGGTTGCCCTCCATATGCCAGGAACTGTGCTAGGAATAATTAATCTCTAATCCCTCCAACAATGATCACAAAATCAAATGCTCACAGGGCCAGACAGGAAGGTAAGTAAATAAAATGGGCTGGGGCAACACAACGGGAGAGGTGGGGACTGTGACTAACTGTAGGGTACATGCCCCACCCAAAAGGGACACAACTTCCCAGTTTGACCTAATTGTTGCCATTGGAGAATGTGGGTCTAGAACTATCAGCTCTTCTGAATATAAAGAGAATTTGCAAATCCAGATTTTCATATTAAATCTTTTTTTTTTTCATTGTAAGGCAACAAATATATAGTTTCTTAAAGCACCATGCAAACCAAACCTAAACATGGCTTAGAGCTGGATTCAGTCCATGATCTGATCCACCAGTGTGCAACTTCCATAAATCCTTGCAGGGCCAAGAATCATCTTTTAGTTATTAATTTCTGCAGCTACACAACTAATACTGCCACTGACTCATCAAACAAGAAACACAAACGGCAACCATGGCCAATTCTGTTTCTGATTGTTTAAGGCCTCTCCCAGAACAACACAGAAGCCCCAGCTAGCCTTCCTCTGCTATATAGATTTTCTATAAGCAGTTTGGGTGATGAGCTCCTGAAGGATTTCTATTGTCATCATGCAAGACAGCATAGATAGTGACTTTTTAAGGAAAGCGGGTTTTGAATGTGAGCAGCATCTCAAAATCAACCTTGCCCAACCTTTAGTAATGCGTAAGTCCTGCTTTGTGCTTTTCAGAATAGTAACGCTTATATTTCTCTCCATCACCAAGGCTGCTACTGCTAATGTATTTGAGGGAACTTTTATTATTGAGAGGCTTATCGTTTTGAGCCAGTTTCCTCTCCTCCCTGACACATTCAGTGACACTGCACTCTAGTGTTTGTTATAGCACAGATGTTTCCGTGGTGATGATCGGTGACGTCACAAGCACCGGAATGTGTATCATCGAATTTATCCAGACAGAGGAGCAAAGAAGAGTGGGAACTCCACTTCCATTTAAACTCCACGTTGGACTGATTCAGCTTCCTCAAAAATTGCTCTTTGGGGTCTGGGCTATTCTATTCGGATTGCAAAGAGCAAACACTCACACTCACGCTTGCCTGTTTGTGATTCATTTCTATGAGATTATTAATTATGTGCTAAACTCATCTACATATCAAAACCCAGATTAACCTTCCTCAGATGCCAGCTTTCAAAACATTACTGCCCTGCTCAAAAGCTTTCTGTCCTTTCCCCTTAGCCCACAGGATCAACTCCACCCCCATGAGTCTGGCCGATTCTCCCTTGCAACCTCATTCCCACCTCTCCCAAATTGAAGGTAGGACTCAGCAGCAGTTAAGACCACTGGCTCTGGCTTCGGGAAGCCTCAGCTCACATTCCAGCTTCACCACTTACTAGCTTGGGCAAATTACTTTTCTTAAGCCTCAGTTTCCACCACTTTAATTGGGAATAATAATTTTAAGAGAACCTACCTCATGAGGTTGTTGTGAGGTTTACATGAGTTAATCTATGTCTACAGAGCTCAGCACAGAGTAAGCCACGTATAAATGGGAGACAGAATGAAGAAGATGAGGAGTTGCAGGAGAAGGAAGAGGAAGGAGAAAATTAAGATGACGATGACAGGATCTCCAATCTACTGTCTTCAAACATGCTTTGCACATTCCCACCATTTCTTTTTCAGGAAGGTTATACCACTCACTTCCACCCAGTCAAACAGTACGTTGCCAAAAAGACTGGTCTTCTGCGTGAAGCTGTTTCTGTCTATCCCAGGCTACAGAACACTAACCCTTCAGTGAACTCCTTCATGTCTTTCCCACTCATTTATCACTTACTGCACTTTTCCCTGAACTTTTATCTTGACATATGTATGCGTGTATGTGTATAGCTGGGCATGTATACGTGTACATAAATCAAGCAAACTGTCAACACATCCCTTGCAGGCAGGGACCTCATTCATTCACAAACTGGATAGACAGTACTCTACGCTTAATCAATAACTGAGAGTTAACTAGCGCTGTGAAGTTTTTAAAGGGCTTGCCCACACATTATCTCAATTAATCTTAATATCAACCCTGAGTAGTAGGCAAACAGATGTTATTCTAAATTCCACTTTACAAATGAGGTTAACTGAATCTCAGAGACTCACTAAACTCGAGACTTGGAGAGTCCACATTGGTTGATAAAGTCAAATATTTAAAACACCCAAACTACTCTTTAATTTTGGTATTTATCTAAAATTTCTGCTCAGTTTGGCTGGAATGTTCACTTTAATCATGTAAATACAGCCAAAGTCCCATAAAATCATAGTTGTGCAATTCCTTATTCCCAAGATAGAGGGTGGATATTTATTAACTTTACTAAATATTACTACTCTATTTCCAAGTAAAGTTATTTTCCCCCTAAGACTCAGCCCCACATATGAATTATAGTAAAATCTCTCTCTACCTTCTTCTATTTCCAAGTTGAAAAAATTGCATCCTAATATAATACCACAGGTGCCAATTTAAACACAGGAACAGTGAAAATACTGCCAGACTTCCAGGCTCAGAAGCTTTTCTATTGTTACAAGTTGGGCTGCTAACCACACGGTCAGTGTCAGACCATCTGATCCAAGGGAGAGCAGCACTATGGGAACCTCCATTTCTAAAGTGGAGGGCAGCTTCCCTTAACGTTCATTTTCAGTCTGGACATTATCCTTCTCAGTGGTGCTTACTGCAGAATTTTGTACATATAAAGAAAATATTAAAAGTTGACTGACTAAACAGGTTATCCTAAAATAATACCTTAATTACATTTTCCCCAACTTTTTTTTTCTTTTGAGCAACAAAGATTGGATTCCACAGGCTTTAGCTAACTAAATCAAGAAGGGTTTTTAGGATTCTGCCAAAGTTGAAAGGCAGAAGAATCTGAGATCTGACTGTATAGATTAGCTGCAGGTAATAGTTGTTGGAAAAGCAAAGCTGGTTTGATGATTCAGCCAGAAGATTTTTAGCAAAGAATGACCAAAACCATATTTTCCTCCTCTGTTAAGAAATGATAAAACACGCTGAAACTGTGGGAAACATTCCCCTCCACCATCGCACACACAAGACACCTAAAATCATCTGCCTCAGGCCCAGCACATAGTAGCTACTCAGTATCTGTTGGCTTCCCAACTGTGCCCAAAAGAGGGGTAGACAAAGAACAACAAAAAATTAAAGTTCTTGATTTATACCTACCACGTTAATTTTAATCATTCTTCTAAACAACTGCCAAAGTCTATTGCTATTTGTACGTATTTTACATGTGCCCATCTCTTAAAGTTTTTATTATTTTGCTCCAAGGTCAATGAAAGAAACTGATGTATTGAGAAGAGGCCCCAAACCCGACACTGTCTGTCCCTTAGTCCCTGTGCTCTCCTGCTGCATGTCTCCCCAGAACTACGGGGAAGAACGTGGGTTTGAACAACTGGTGTCCTGCTGATTGCAACTGTCAATTAAATAAGCCAGCAACACAGGAGCATATGTTCACATATAAAATATTGATTAATTTCACAGATTGGGATAAAAATATATCAGTACTTGGGTTCCGCTTTCATGCTTAGTGGTCAGATAAGTATTCAGCCAATTAAAATCTATTTCTGCACCCTGTGGGCTAGAGAGTGTTACTTTTGTGTTTCACTTTTCCTTTCCTTCTCTGGTTACCGTCTGGTTTCCAATGTCGGTGCCTCTGTTATGACTGACCAGCAACATACGTTTAAGCAGGATTTTAATTACTAGGTCATCTCCTAGCCAACTTGCCCAAGGCAGGCTGGCAGAAAAGTCCCACAATCCATGCCTCAGACTTTCTCTTGCTCCTCTCCAGGTAAATCTCCTTTTTTCTGAGGATGCTAAAATCATGCAGATGGCATCATATTCATCTGATAAGGGTGATGATCACCTAATTTCTATAAAGTTTCTTTTCTGTCCACCGAGTATTTCAAGTTGCAGGGCTGGCACAGGGAGATTGAGATGGCATGCCTGATAGTGTGACACGATACCAGGATTTTTTATCTTAACCCAGAAAAGCACCTTCCCATATATCACTGCACATGCCAACTAACGCACCCTGGGGATTTAGCACAGATCTGGCTTTTCAATTTGCCTTTGAGTAACGTCGTCAATTTGCTTCAATTGAAGCAGGAATTATATTACGTGATCAAATAGCAGGAGAATTTCTCTCCACCTCTGAAGTCCAGTGTGAGGGGATCAGCACTGACTAAACAGTGGGAAAGAACAGTGGTGATGGCCGCCTTGGGTCAGCTACTTGGAGGTCCAAATGCTGCAGTTATGAAAAACTAACTCTTTTTCTGTTTGGCCACAACCAAACTTTGAAGGAGGGCCTCAGTTTCCCTCATTTGCTAAATGGGGAGAATAATGGTAGTGCCCTCCTACGTGTTAAGAGCATTAAAAGAGATGATACAAAGCGGTTAGCCTGAACCTGATGGGTAGTAAATGCTCACAGCCTGCTGTCATAACAGAAAAATCATCATCCCTCAAAAAACACTGATCTAAAAGCTGGCACTTTAATGGACAAAGAGTTCTGTTAGCCTGTGACTAAGCATATACACTGGACCCATATCTCCAAGTCAAAGAGAAAACAACTTGTGGGAAATTTCCAAATCTATTTTCTGAAAAATGGATCTCAGACCTAACCCACCTTCCCTATTAGCTCTCCTCCATGCTTCTAATATTTTGTCCTTACGTGGAATTTTGAACGTGTTTTCCTCTCTGCCTAAAATGCTCTTTTCTCTTTGCTTGATGAAATGCTACTAATTCTTATTTTAAAATGTCCCTGAATCTTCAGACTCGGCTGAGTCCCCTTGTTTAAAGTTCTCTGAACAGTCTGTATTTCTCCTTTACAGTGCTTACCATCAATGCAATTTAAGTAATTCTATGTGCAATTATTTGCTTAATATCAACACATAAATACGCACACACGCGTGACTATATACCTCATGATGTCAACAGCTGTCCCTGCCTTGTTCACTTCTGAATCCCTATTGTCTAATATAATAGGCAATCAATCAATAAATATATGTTAAATAGATGAATGATTGAATGGCTGAAAGAATAAGCAAAAGAACTAAAGAAGAATCAGCAAAGTTGTTAAGATATTAAAGAACTAAACAGAGTAGCTTAAAAGTCGAGAAGTCTCCCAGTGGTTATTAACAATCTACTACACCCACACTGGGCTTCCTCAGTGAACAAGCAGTGGCTCTGTGGAATCAGGTGTCCTAGGCCGATCTGGTCCCATTCCGGCAGCAGGCACTCCATTCTCTTGGGGGTTAAAATTAGCACCAGTAAGCTCCCCCTGCAGTGGGCTCTAATCATGCAAGGGCCCAGGTGGATCTTGCTGACAGATGTTAAGGTTAGAAGGAAGGGTAGCAGCCAGATGAGAAAACAGAGCCACCCCCTTCCGGAGGTACCAGCACTTCCTGTCTTTAGGCCTGGCTGGTTCCTGCCTGCCCTGCCCCTCCCCCCATGCATCAGTTTCAACACACTTGCTGCTCTTTCTGTCATTTGAACTCAAATCCTATCTCAGAAATTGATGGGTGATTCTGCCCCTGACAACACAATGTCAGCTTTGCTCAGTGTCCAGCTGGTTCCGTATATATTATCATAATGTGCTGCCTGGGTGGACCCTGGCTGATTCTCTCCCCTGACTCAAATCCTCCTTTCCACACTAATTTCTGCTCTCTGACATGCAGACACTACTTGTTTAAAAATAAAAACAGAGTTAACAGCTTTGGAGACGTTTTGATTTTTTAAATCCTATGAGGAAATTAAGTCTATCCTAATGGTAAACTGAGCTAAAAAGGTTTTCTTCTAAAATACAATATTTGACTTAAAAAAAAATGTTTCCCAGGGTCCTACACTGTTTCCTGGTGACTTGAAAGAATTATTACCTCCCCAACCCTTAAGCCCTCTAAAACAGTTTCCCAAACTTCAGTCCTGACTTTGCTCCATCCCTGTACCACTTACGCCATGACTTACTTAATATTATTTAGTTGCTATTTTTGTTTAGATTGACTTACTTTTTCTTTAAATTCAGTCTTGCCCTAAGCAATAACAGCTGTGAAATCACAGCTTTGGAGTGCTTTGTATTTTTTTGCCTGTGCGTTAAGATTGACATATAACTATTTAAAAAAAATTTTTAACGTCTTTCCCCATCACCTAAAGCCATCTCACATACTGCACAAGACATCTAGTCTAAAAGCTCATTGCGAACCATCAAGTGGATTCAACATTACACCATCTCAGCTGAAGGAATTCAAAGAGAAGAACGCAGGGCAAGAGCTACCTAAGGCACAAGTGACTGTATGCCACACTTTGTGGCTTTGCCAGGCCTGCCGGAACCCACTGTTAACGTCCTACAGATATGCCCAAGGTGAAGGCAAGTTGGCCTTAGATCTGTCCTGTGGAATGACCATTACCTTGGTATTTCAGTGGCCACTCACCAAGGCAGTACGTGGGTAGCACCTCAGGAGACAGGAGACCTCTCACAGAATCAGCTGGGTTCCAGCAACAAATCGTCCCCCCGTCAAGTCCCCCCCGTTAACCGATGAGAAAGCTGAGGCCCAAAGAAATCAGAGCACACACTCTAGGTCATGTAGCAAGGGTGGAAGTGCTCTGTTTTTATTTATTTATGCATGTGTAACTGAAAGTGTTCAAACAAAAATGTTTCAAACCCACTCCTGGCCACTGACCCTAAACACCTCATCTTAAGAAGGTTTATGACCCGGACACAGAAGCTTTCATCTGCTGGGGATCAGGATCCCTTGAATCCTCTCCAACTCTCAAGTGAGGGGAGCTCCTGGCTCAAGTAAGTAGAAAGAGGCCCTCGGTTTGGAACAACCAACTCATGCAAATAAACACAATCGGATTATGATGCTTTCGTAACCAAATATAAGATAAAAATTACAATGTACATATTTTAAAAATATAAGACAAAAAAGTTCTGTCATTTCTGCCCAAAATATAAGCAAAAAGCACCACTCTCCCCTATTTGCCTCCCCCACTACACACACACACACACACACACACACACACGTACACACTTGTGGGCTTATTAAAATAAGTTAGGTGCAGTTCCCTCATTTCTTAGGTCACACAAAATACCAAATACTGGAAGTTTCCCACAGTTGATGTGTTTGTCAAGAAATTCGTGTAAGAAAACAGCCTCCCCATATCCATATCAGTTTCCCACATTATTGGGAGCATGAGGTTTAGTAACCCTTCAGCGCTCTGACAAGGATACTGTTAGTTTCCTAGTAGTCGCTAAGTCGCAATCTCACAGTTTTCTCGTGGTCTCCTTCTCTACCTTGTATACGTGCCAGAGAGCCCATATGATCAACAAATGATTTCGACAGAGATGAGTTAGAACATCCTTGCAAATAAATAAAATATTACCAGCCTCCTTCTTCTCTTGCCAGCTCCACAGAAAACATACCAGTCATCAAATAAAATCAGCATTTTCTTTATTTGACTAGCAGAATGTGCTAGCCAGGCTAAAAATAGGTTGTTGAAGGAAAATGAACTATAAGTAAACATACAGAGTATGCTCATTTTTTTTTTCAAAGATATGCTCTGGGCTAACTTTTGAAAGGTCTATTTAAGATACCAGTTTAATTGCCTTGCTTATACTGAGAAAAAAATAAGAACACTGGGATGGGAGATAGAAAGAACTTGAGAAGAAAGCACAGAGCAAGTAGTTGAGGGCACAGACTCTGACGTCAGGCTCTCTGGGTTTGAATCCTGATCTACTACTTCTTTGCTGTGCAACTCTGGGAAAGTTACTTAACCTCTCTTTAGCCTCAGTTTCCTCACCTTTACAATGGGGTGCCTACAACACTATGTGACCAGCACAGTAGGGGCTCAAGAGTGTTTATCGTCATTATTCTTAGTACTACCATTACACAGAGCCATGTGGTTAGGCAGACCTGGGGTCGAGTCCCAGGTCCACTTCTCATATGTTTTATGGCTTTGGGTAAGTTACTGACCCTCTCTAAACCCCAAATTTCCCATCTGTAAAATGCAGATGATAATTGTTATGGCACATCGGGTTTGTTGGAGGATTTGATGAGATGATATAAGTAAAATGATTACCACAGTGCTGGAACATAGTAAATGCTCCATAAATGTTAGCTGATAATAGATCAAAAATAACTACAATAGCAATAATAATAATAATACATATTACTACCTGGCCTGGTCACCATTAATCAGGGCAGCAAAGTCCTGCACTATTTCTCTTCTGTCAGCAATGCTGTTGGCGGTGTCATATTCAAATAAGGATAACACAGGTCACCTGCTTAGCAGTGACCTGTGGCTCATGAACTCTTCAATCTGCCTGACACTGAGAACTTGCTGGCTACCAAGTCCCCTGTGTGTTACCTGCTTTATGGATTACTCAGGGGATACAATGAAAACTAGTCTTCACTTACGTGCTGGTTCATTATCTTGACTATTTGCCTCATCCTTTCTATTGCAAGGGAAGACAAAAGACATCTTCCCCACTGCTCAAACAAAAAGGCCTGATCTGATGCTTGAAAAATCCAGGGCCTCTGTGCTCTCTTTTATGACACATCTGGATATTCTTAACCCTGATGTTCTGTTCTTGCATCTGTCTTCCTTTTTCTAGTAGGAAAATCAATTGACAAGATGTAATATGCCACTGTCAGTAACACAAGATGATGCCGACATTTTCCTACTTAACTTGGACCCTTCACCGAGATACTCTCGCCTAAGCGGGCCTGGCTGGAGTTCTACACCAAAACCAGTCACATGAAGGGCCGTTGTCTGAGCGTAAGGCTCTGTGTCATTCATCCTCTGCCCTTGTGTTTTGAATGTGCTTTCCATTAGGAAGCTGAAGAGATTTTACAGACATTCTTCTTGTGATCCTCAGAGTCGAGAGAGACCTCTGCAACCCTAGGTCAACCTGAACTGGAAAGGCATCAAGGGTGGACCTTAAGTCCTCCAACATCTTGTGTTATTCAGAGACCATAAGGCTGTGCAACTTCTAAAATTCATACTTGCCAGCCAGCATATCACGGGCATGTGCCAAGAGCACTAAATGGATTTTGACAGAAACTAGCTATGTGAGGGTGAGCAGGTTAAACCCCCTCTCCAGGTCTCAGTTTCCTTCCCTGGAAAATGAGGAGGTATACTAGATGACCTTCTGTACTTCAACGGCTCTTTACTCAGCCTGAGCTGTAACTCAGACATTACCCATGGTGGGAGGGGAGAAATAAATTTGGAGGGTACATTTCTCTCTGTTGTTGAGTTTATTTTCACTCACCCAATTTTAGTTTTTTTAGTTGGAGTTAGACAAGTAATACACATTTCCTAGGTCAAATAAAGCAGCAGCCCTCCATTCTGAAGGTCTTAAAAAGGTAAGTCTCTACAAATTCAAAAAGAAGTCAATAGGTGAACTCTTTCTAAGCTACTTAAGAAAAAAGTGTATCAATAAGCCAAAACCATCTGGAAAAAGAACTCTCAAAATGTTTGACTCTGTTCCTATTTTGAACACATGCGCTACTGATAGAATGAGGAGTGATCAGGGGCACAGCTCTGAGGCACAGCCAATGCCCTGGCGAGCTTCGAAAGGCCAGTAGGGAAGGGCAAAGTTATAAGCAACTCAGAGTGATCTTGCCCTGGGCTTTCATGACACACTAGGAGTCCCTGTAATTAAAACTGAGTTCATCAAAGCTCTGCTTGGCCCTCCACACCATTTCACAATTGCCACTGACCACAGTCTGGGCATCCCACATGGACCTGCATGATCTGGCCCTTGGCTGCCACCCCAGCCTCATCTCCTGCCGCCCTCTCAGGAGCTGGTAGCAACAGGAGCCATCCCAGTCTCCTTTTGTTTCCTTAAATTCACCTAAGCAAAAGAGCCTTTGCACAATCTGTTCCCTCTGCCTGAAAATTTGCTTCTGTCCCCTTTGTCTGGTGAAAAGTTATCATCTCTTAGGTTTTGGCATAAATGTGATTTCCTCAAAGAAGTCTTCCCTGACACCTTACTCCTCCCCACTCCTTTTATGCACAACTTTAATGAGTTAGTCGTAAATTTTGTTTAATATCTTTCTTCTCTGTTTACATCATAAATTCTGTGAAGACAGGGACTGGATCTGCCTTGTGCTACTGCACCTAGCTTAGTGTCTGCCATGTAGTAGACGCTTAGTATGAATGAATGTGGGAAGGAATGATTTGAAGTCCAACTTACTGACCTTATTCCTTGGCTGGAGATCCAAAGAAAAGGTTATCCTAGAAACAGCCAGTGGATTTCTCTGTTCTCCTACAGCCCTGTTTCTCCTTCAGGAGGTGCCAGACAAGGGAAGGCACATGTCAAGGGCTTCAGTACAGAGCACTAAAGAACAGCACATGCTGAAAAGAGGTCTAGAGATGACCCAACCCAGCTCTCATTGAACACATACAAAACTGAGTCCACAGAAGCAAAGTGACCTTCCCAGAGTCACACAGCTAGTTAATGGCAGAGTCAGGACTGAATGGAGCTCTCCAGTCAGACAGCCTGATCCTCCTTCTATTAGATCCAACTGATATTTACTAGCCACTTCTTAGGGCCTCATTACACAGAGGGGAGAAAAGGGGATCTCTCCTTTCTGTTGGAAGCTCCACACTGTCTCTCAGTTTGGAGTAATCTCCCCAAGCCTGAACCATCTTTCTCCACGTGTCCTTAAAACAACAAATTTAAGTGCAGCTGGGCACAGGGAGTCAATGGGGCTGGAAGCCCAGGGGCAACCAACAGAAGCAAAAACCGCTTTTGTCTGGAGCAAAAGGATTAAAGAAGGTCAAACGCTAAAGAGCAAGAATAACACCATATTGTCAGGGACAGCTGGAAGGGGACACTACAAGGGAAAGGTCAGAACTAACTGGTGGTGATGAAAATCTGATTCTATTTCTCTAACGCTGTAATTACAGCAAGGAGATGGGCCCAGTGATTCTAACACCACTCTTGATTCTACAAAGTATTTTTAGTTTGACCAAACCCCACCTTCATTTCAATTTGTTTTATTTTGGGATCCTGACACGTTTACACTTCACGTCTCAATCTTTATAATTACTCTGAAGGGAAATTCAATTCATTCATATCTGATGCCCACAAAAGTTAAATTTCAATCGTTTTCCATTTTTAAAAAGCGAGGGTGTTTTAATACATCTATATTTGAGCCAAGAAACTAAGACCTCAGGTCAGAACTCATGAACATTAAAATATTCATCTTGATTAACAGTTCTCCTGATTTTTCAAATAAAATATTTTACAAATTCATAAAAATTTAAAAAAAATCTGGAAAACACCAGAATGGGGCCTTAACCCCACTCCTGGAAAGGGCACCAGCTGATGGTGGACTAAGCTCTCTGACCTGCTCAGATTTCCCCAATGATTATGGAGGAGGCAAGTCCTCCAATAGTCCAAAAAGGGGAGAGGGAGGAGGGAAGAAAGGAAAAAGGGAGAAAAACACATGCACGTCAAAAAAAAAAGTCCCCTAAAAAAAAAATGAGCATTTAAACTGCTTGTCAGACGGCTTCCTGACAAAGCCACCAGAGTGTATTCACAGGCATTTGCATAAATGCTGCCGGTGAGTTCACCATAGCTGCTCGCGCTAATGGTACATAAAGTAATTTAGTCACTTCTCCCGGCATTCTGTGTCAGAATGATGAGCACCGGCACTTTGCCTTGTTGCATATTAGATCATTAGATAATAAAGTGTTAGCGCATGCAAGCTGACAGGGTCCCTGCACTATAGCTTTGGGAGGGCACCGCATTTTGCCACAGGGGGAAAAAATAGAGAAACTGATGCCACAATTGGCTTTAAATTCAAGTAAACACAATCTGAACCTCAGGAGAGCAAGGACAATATCAGCACTCCCCAAGTGCTTTCAAGATCTCCAGCGCATGGTTCCCAGGAATTTGCCCAAGTGATGTGAAGGCAGGGCGGGCACGCAAGCCAGAGTTGTGCATCACCCTGGGTGGCAACAATTCAGCATCTTTGGCCCCAGGCCTATGCTTTTTCAAAAATCAGAACCCTCAGAGTAGCTACCTTCTGAGGCTGCCTCTCTCCATAACTGTACGTCTTCCATAAAGCTATTGCTCAGAAAGGAAACCTCACTAGCCTAAACTCTCCCATAAATATCCAGCCAAAGAAAATCTCAGTATTTATGAATGAAGAAAAAATAGTGGGGAGAGCAATTACCATGAGCTACTGCATGCCAGGATTCACCCTCTTTGGACCATGCAAGATTTTATGAAATAAATTTGCCTTTGTCAACTCTCCTACTTGAAATACAGGCAGAGTTATTCGAGCACAGAGGTTTGGGAGCCTGTGGGTCATACAGGGAAGACTGCATGAATGTAAAAGCATGGTCTCTATTTCTACTTATATGCAGAAAGATGAGGCACGAATAGGAACTTTCCTCCAACTGTCTGACAAGCAGGATATAAATAGAGATGTGCAGAGTAGCTCAAAATAATTCAGGCTACCTGTAAATGAGATGGTATAAAGCCCAGAATGAGGAAAAACGAAGGCTCCTACAGGTCACCTAAGAGGCGACAATACTCCACAGACTCACTGTGCAGGAGCTGTTTGAGGAGGGGGTGGGGGAGTGGAGGTGCCTAGGAGCAGAGGCGGGATTCTGGAAGTCTTAAACAGGGCAGTTTCTAACAAGATTTTTCAATGGCAAGATAAAGTATTACCATACCCCATAATCAACACGAATTAGCGTCGAGGTCCACTCCCACACATCACCAGTGAAAGAGCCCAATAGTCACCCTTTGCTGAGTAGATATTTATATATCATCTTGAAGTGTCTGAATGAGTGGGTGGTTATATGTGGTTGGTTCATTCATTCTGCAGAGAAGCAGATTTCCATGTTACTGTCATTACAAAGAACTTCAATGTGTCTACCCTTTTATCCTTCTGTAGAGAAGTGAAGTAAGGCTTTGGCGAGAGGGAGGCCCCCTAGCCAAAGGAGGTAGGACATACCCATGTCCTCAGTGATGGTTAACCATTAATAAATAGGGAAATGTCATCATTTTCTTGAATAATATGCTAATAATAACACAGCCATTTGTGGACTGGTAAACTGGGGCAGAGGAATAAAATGCTGTCTTTAAAACTTAGAATAATACAATATCCCAACTGAAATATTAGTATGTACACCTGGAAGTGAGAGTATTTGAACTGGGAGGAAGCTTGGAGACATTTTGATCCAGAGATCTCAAAGTGTTAGCCTATGGCTGTATTCGTTCTAAGTGACTTTTTCCCCTCTCTCCTCCCTTCAGGGGTTCAAAAATGTTGTGATTAGTTACTAACAATTAAAAATCAGAAGTTTTAACTATTGTCAAATTAGAACATCTGGCCCCACTGGGCTCTCACTCCCCTTGGTGACAACTGGCTGGGGCTGGGGGCAGCAGAGCATGTACCTGCCCTTCCTCTGAAGTCTCCACCCAGCCCACTTCCCCTATGTACATGACCTACCCCCACAAAAGGCACATACATTTTTTTACCCCCCTACAGATCATCACCTTCGTTTTACCAAGAAGGAAACTAAGGATCCCAAAAGGTAAGTTGACTTGTCCAAGGTCACACACAGGCCAGAGGTGAAGCTCAGAATTGAATTTAGGTTTCCCGGCTCCTATTTCAAGACTCTCCTCTACATCACATTGCAAAGTAATGTTCCTGACCTCCATGACCTAGAGGTGTCCTTTCTAGTAGGTTGTTTTTCGTTGGTTTGTGTTGGGTTTTTTCGGTGGGGGGATGATTTGTGGGGCGTCGTGGGCTTTCTCACCGGCTTCCCATGAGCAGGAATGGGAGCTGGGTGTGGTCTGCACTTGGAGCACATTGTTGAAGCTGTGAACTCATGACCGGCAGATTTCAAACTGACAGTCAAGTTTGTCCCTGGGCAGGACAGTAACCATTGTAACTAACCAGCCACAGTCAAAAAACAAGACTTCAGTTTTTAAGCCCGCATTCTCCAAATCGTGCCCACTGCGTATTTACCTATTTTTTCCTTCTCCCTTTCACTTAAACATTTCTAGTCATACAATGCCTTAAGTGACTCCAAGGGTATTAAAAAGGCAACATTACTGTAAAGTGAGGATGAGAATAATTTTAAGTACAGGAAGGGAACTAGGAATGTAATCATGAGCAGGTGTTTCAAACAGCCTCCTGCAAAAAGTAATATCCATCCATCTCAGCACTAATGAAACCATAAAGAAGCAGCTTTTGAAAGATGATGGTTTACTCTTAAAAGACTGTAAAACTAGATGTGGTGAAGAATCCCTTCTTAGAGCATTACATCTGGCTAATTAATAAAAAGTACAGTTTATATATTCCTTAAGCGCAGAAAAAAAATCAGGCAAAAATAATGATAGTGGTGTGTTTATTAAATTGGGATGCTGGCAGCAAAGGGAGTTTTCTACCTTATGAATTATATCATGGACAGCTCATGGCCCTTGGAAAAATCAGGCAATTGGGTGGTAATTTGTGCGGTAGTGTTTCTAAAAGAATCCTGCTGACCCAGCAAACTGGAAAGTGCAGTGGGAAAATGAGTTAAGAGTTTAATTTGAAGGAGATTAGAGAAAATCTAGCATGGTGATTGGTATCCAGTAGAGTCTCAGTTGCTGTTTCTTGGATGGATGGATGGTTGAAGGGTGGGTAGATGGATGGATGGATGGATAGATGGATGGACGGACAGATGGATGGACACATGGACAGAAGGAAGGATGGATACATTACATATACATGTAGTATAGAAACATTCAGATGTACACTCAATCTAGCCCGTGGTTCCTTTGAGGGGCATTTACTTTCCTTGATCCAAATTTTTATCTGGTTTCCTCCATTCCTCTCAAAGACACCACTGATTGGCTATAATTCTCAAGATAAATGTGATTTCTCCCCACCAAAGTCTACCTACAGAAGTCAGGCTCTGTCAAGTGGTGATGAGGGTAAGGGTATGCACAGGGCACGAGAGGGACATCTAGTGTGGGCTTCATATTCAGAAAGCACCTCAAACCTAGACTTTGGACTTTATCTCCAAATGAAATTAAATATATAGTCACAGAGATACATCAGCAAGATTGCAAAGAGAATGGAGTTCATTATACAACCAGGTCAACTGTAAACTCAAAAAGTATCATGATATTTGCTACCCTGCTTTGGTCTTTCTTTATTTTTTAGTTAAGTGGGAGCTTAAAATAAAGCAGTGGTCCAGGTCTCCCTTTGTCTCTCAACCAGAAGGAAGGATACGTCAGCCATTTCCAGTGTAGAGAGCAGTGCAACAAGAAAGGCTGGGCCTCAAAGATCTCCTCCTGTCTTTAAATACTCAGCATCAATATTGTTCAACAGGACACTTGAAATTTGAAACGGGGTGGACAATGTGGTGGAATTGGAAGAAAGAAACCAAATAAATTCACAGTTAAAGTAGTAATGCCAACCAATGAAAATGATTCGCCTACCATGTTCCAGATAAGAGGGCGTACCTTCCGAGGGGTCAAGCCTCCGAGCCCTCCGCCCATGCTTGGAGTTATTATGGACAAACATGTTATCAGAGACTGCCAGGACATGGCCATCCACGTTGACTGTCGTAGACACCACGACCTGGAGACAGAAGAGAGAAATGAATGAACATTTTAATATAAAAGCATGGAGGGTAATAAACTCAAGTTAAATAAATAACAGCTGGGAGCTGAAGAAAATTGCATAGCTATTTCACATAATAACTGGTGCTTATGCTGTACAAGTCTAACAAGAGGAGCTATTGATGAGTGGGTCTTTGGCATGGAACGCTTTTGATGCAGTTTTAAGTAAAATTGCACAGTTTATAGTTATACAGCAGAAGGTACACTGTTAACCATAATTTTAACAAGAGGATCTTTATTAGCATATTTTTTTTACACAAGGGTGGTTGTGTTTCACCTAAATTACCCTTCAGTTTAGACACTGAAGCAGATATCACAGTTGATCATGCAAATAAAAATCTTTTGAATCTTTAAAATATTTCCCCCCCACTGTGTCAGGGTTAAGAGGATAGAGAAATGAAAAAGAGGATTCAGTGAGAGCTGGGATGAAGCTTTCTCTCCTGGGTGTCTTTTTGGGGTTTCTTGTACTTTTTTCCTTCCCACATTTAGTTAGGTTAATCAGGCCTTAGTCTCCCTCACCACCATCATGACCCCTCGCCCTCCAAAAGAATCCTTGCTAATTAAGGGTCTTAGATCTGTGTTTCAAAGCCAAAAAAGATGGTGGCATTGGCCCAAAGTACAATTCAGATACCCTGGCCATCTCATAACCTGACTCTGAACCCAGTTTGCCAGAAGGGGCACAGGCAAGGTGTTTTCTCAGAGAACTTTTGACTAAAACAATGAGAAGAAATGACCTACACTTCTCCTTATATTAAATGGGGAGAAGATTAAAACTGAAACCCACAGAGATATGTTTATTCATGCAACCTCTTACAACCAAATATAATAATTGTCTGTAATTGCAGCTTCAGCTCCCACCTCATGCTTTGACATGGGAAACAGCAATCAGCCAGCTCCCGTTTAATCCACCTATTATGTTGACTAATTAACTTTGCTCGACAGTTTATTTCTTCCTCCATTATCAGCCCCTGTCAGCCGCAAGCACCCTGCAGCATAGGGGGGGACCTCGGGCTCTTTGATTGATCACCGATAGATTGACATGCAGATTAATTTAATTAGAATCACCTCACTTGAGAAATGAAAGACAATGGCAAGAGGGCTAATAGATCTGCTCTCATAATGAGGCGAACCTCCAGAGCCAAGGCTGAGGATTTCTGATTTATTTTGCTCAATTCCCCAGTTGCTTGGAAAGACTCTCGTTTTAATTGTTCTTGGTTTTGAGAGGCATTAGCCTCTGAAGAGGTGAACTGCTTTACAAGGATTGGCACACACTGAGGCCCCGGTTTCTTAGGGAGCCTTTGCTCTGAGTTGGCGAAAGGGGGCACCGACTTCTAGAGTCCTGAGCAACGCCGCAGTGCCCTCACCAGAGTTGGGCAGGGGGAAACGCTGGGCCTTGGCCTATGCCTGCGAATTATCTGTCTCGCCTGGCAGAGCGGCCCCTCTGAAGACCACCGCCCCACCAATGTTAGCCGTACTTAAAAGTTCCACTGTCCCTTTCTTTGACCTAAATGCATCCTGGCAAAATATGGCAGATTCCCTTTCCCCCAACCCAACTCCCACCTCAAAGATGGAGGCTGCGAACTGCAGGCTCTGAACGCACTGCTCCTTATAGTATCATGGGGTTGATTTGATTTGATTTGACTTGATTATTTTGGATTCTTTTTCCTCCTGGGCCTTCCCCTGAGGCCCTGCTCCTTACGCCCAGCCCCTAGTCTCTCTCAGACCCGGATGCGGAAGTCAGGAAACAACCACACATGGTCTCCCTGGCCTCCCAGGGATGAATGCAGCGGAGAGTTTCTGTGGGGTTCCCTCAGCCCTCCCTCGGGGTCCTCACCTTGGCTCCTTGCAGGACCTGGGCCCTCCTCTGATTTTATTTTTTAACTCTAATTTTATTAAAATGCAAAGTAAACAAGTGAGAGTCTGTTCAGGGACTCAGGGTATTCTTCTGAGTCATTGTGAAACCCAAAATTCCAGCGAGGGCAAGTCATAGGGAGGACCTGATAAGTTCGAAGCGACACTTTGCAAAGTGGTTTTCTCTTTCTTCATGACTGACCAACCAGATCTGACACATTCTGAAGCTTGCATGTACGCCTCATCAATTGTAGGTTAATTTAAAAGAAGGAGGAGGAGGAAGAGGAGAAGAAAACTGTCTATTCTTTTCTTTTCAGAAGTAGCATGTGCAGTGGCAGAGTCCACATTATTTAAGGCAAAGGAAACTCACTTTTCTTTTTAGTTAGTGAGATGACTTCGTGGGACATTTACAATTATATAACAGAGCTGGGTCTTTCAAAGAAATTTGATTTACTACAAGACCACAATTGAGTGGTCACTGGAGTCGTTAGCTGAAGAAACTATAAAAGGAATCCCAAACGGTATCTGTTTCCAGTGTCAGGAAATACAGAAAGTGGTTATTCTAGATGTCTGTCTGAAGAGAAAAAAAAAGCAATGAAAATTCACCATGCACCTGTAAGACAAAGCACTACAGGCTTAAGGCTTAAAATATTCTGTATCGTTTAAAGACATTGTCATCTAATTCCTACATTGAACAAAAATGACAAAAACGGTTAAGGAAAAAAAAAATATATATATACCCTATGTGTTTTTTTCTTGGCAGAGAAGGATCACCAAGACCACATGTGTGAGAGACTCATTTCATTGAAAGACCAATTAAAATTGGAGAAAGGTAAATCCAGAGAATGCTCATGCCTTTAATTTCTAGAAAATAAACACCTAATATGTTCCTCAAAAACCCATGACATATTTTAACTTCCCTATCCTCAAAATAATTTCTCTCATTCCAATTTGGAAATGATCAGGATATATTAAATAAAACACATGCTGAAATTAATCCACAGGGCAACTTGTAAATTTTTAAAAATCTAACCATGCAATGCAAAGAGGGCACTGAAGTGTCCTTTAAAAATAGGCCCATAGTGGGAGGGAAAAGAGCCTTTACAGTTTAACACAAGATTAATGAGGTGCTGACACATTCATGCAGGCAAGGGGACAGACGGGCCTGCCAAATCTTCAACCTTCCCAAATTTTGTCAACAAAACACAGCTTGAATTTGGGACAGATAAACAAGGAAAATGATTTTACATTTGGACTCAACCACCCCTTCCCTCTCTATCCCCTTCCTCACTCCCCTGCCCAGGGAGAGATGAAAGGAATACGAGGAACAGGTATATTTAGAATTTTATGATACCGTATCTGTTGTAATCAAACCTTGATTCTCTAGAATTGTACTGTCCAATACAGTAACCATACAAGTGGCTATTTCATTTTAATTAAGCAAAATTTAAAATTCCATTGTTCCTGAGTCTCCATAGGCACATTTCAAGTGGTCAGTAGCCACATGTGGCTAGAGGCTACTATATTGGACAGCACAGATATAGAACATTTCCATCATTGCAGAATGTTCTATTGGACGGTGCTGCCATAGAATAGTTTTGAAATAAACTGCTACAATTTATTCGTGAGGATGCCCAAGTTATATCTCCTGAAATAAATATTAGTCTAGGTGGACACGTTTAGGGTTGTATGCATGTATATTTTTATCACTATATTTTTTTTGGAATCAAATTTCTATTTGGGGGAGAGGCATAGCTTTTTACTATAACAATCTAGAAATGTGCTGATGAGCACCCAGTACCTGTTCCACAGAACCTTCCATCTGGGCCCAGCCCTCCAGGTGAGGGTATTCAGTGTGAGCAGATAAAAAGGGCAGAAGAGAAGGCTACAGCTACCCGTGGACTTTGGAGATTTTTACACTGACGTTTTCAATTTCTTGGCTCATCTCAGTGGTTCAGAACCTTCCCTGTTACAACCTGGATCTAGGTATCCCTAAAGGTTATTATTTTTACTGTTTATCTCCCTCTATCTAGAATTGGAAAGAATTCAACACAAAATTTCTGATACTTGACTCCAAAGCTTTTCTAATTGATGCGACTTTGGCCAGGTTAACTTAGCCTTTCTACACCCCAGTGTCCCTGACTCTCAAATAGAAATAATAATAGTACCCACCTCATAAGATTACTATGAGGTTTACATTATTTAAAAAGGCTAGCAGGGTTCCTGGTTCATAGTCAGCACTCGACAAATATTAGGAGCAGTAGCAGTGTGGTTGTTGCTTTGTTGGTAATGCTCAACAAAAAGGTCAAGAGAACATGTTGGGCTGATAATCTACAGCATTTTAGTTGCCAACAGAGGACCCAGCATAAACTGTTATTTTTTAATAAAAGGATACCGAAATTATTTCTTCTACGTTCACTGCTTTGTCAGTCTATCAATGAAATCATACAATTTTAAAGGCCTTTGTGCTCACAACATATAATTATATAACTTAGGAGTCTTGTGAATTGCAAATTTCACTGGTTTACGTAATTTTGCTTTCTAGAACTCACCTGCATCTCAGTCTGTCACACTCTAGGCTTGAAACTAAATGAAATCTTATTGCTTTGAAAATAGTCTATAAATTAGACATCTTATGAATTCAGTCTAGTTTTCCCAATATTTCATATGAATGAGGGGTTCTCTGAGAGTTTTGTTATCGGTTAGTATTTCCTCACTATCATTCCTCAGGCTGTCCCTCTTCCCCTCACATCACGCAGGAGATCTTGTATGTCCCAGCTATATTGTCTTAAGATTCATGAAGCATAATCTCTGTCTCATGAGGAGATTTTCAAAAAGACACAAGCAGCTAAATTCAGTCACGAGTGGAAGATCACATTAACAAAAGTAGCAGCTCATGTGGAAGAAGGGGTTATGACAAAAGCAATCAACACAGTTGAAATCTGTATCTTTAAACATTTCTACAACAAATATGGAATCAGGGGAGATTTGATCATAAAAATGTTTTCAATGTTTAAATTTAGAATATTTTGATAGTAAGTCCCTCCCTCCAAAAAACAGCCACTTTAGCAAGTTAATTTTGAGTGATTATTTCAAAAATTATAAATCTTGGTTTTCAGTGCTGTTATATGGTAATTCAGTCTAAGGAAATTAGTGCTGAAGTTGGCCTATTACATGGCTTCCCTACTTCTGGGTTTAGCTTATTCTACATTTGTATTAACTCAGGGCCCCTAATATAAGGCATTAAATGCATTGACTTAAAGTACATGAATTAAAAAGGCATTAAGCAATATTCCATGGAATAATACTCAGCGATAAAGAGGAACAAACTATTGTTACACCTCAGTGTACACCTCAGTGAATCTCCAGCGAATTATACCAAGTGAAAAAAGCCAACACCTAAAGGTTACATACTGCATATTATGGGCTGAATTGTGTCCTCTACCAAAATTCATATGTTGAAGTCCTAACCTCCAGTACTTCAGAATGTGAATGTATTTAGAGATAGGGGCCTTTCAAGAGGTAATTAAGTTAAAATGAGGCCATTAGGGTGGGTCCTAATCCAATCTGGCTTGTGTTCTTATAAGAAGAGGAAATTTGGACACACAGAGAGACATCAGCAGTGTGCATGCAAAGAAGAAAGACCATGTGAGGACCTAGCAAGAAGGTGGCTATCTGTAAGCCAAGGGTAGGCCTCGGAGCAAACCAAACCTACCAACACCTTGACCTTCTACTTCCAGCCTCCAAAACTGTGAGAAAATAAATTTCTGCTTTTGAACCACCTGGTCCCTGGTATTTTGTTACGGCAGTCGTAGCAAACTAATACACTGCATGATTCCATTTACTTAACATTCTTGAAATAACAAAATTTTAGAAATGGAGAACAGATTCGTGATTGCCAGGGATTAGGACAGAGGGAAGGTGGATGTGGCTACTATAAAAGGACAATAGGAAGGATCCTTATGGTGATGGAAGTGTCCAATATCTTGACTTTGGTAACAGATACACAGACCTACATGTGATAAAATTTTATAGAACTAAAAACACAAACACACACAAATGAGAACACGTAAAACTAGGGAAATTTGAATAAGATGTGTGAATTCTTTCAATGTTCATATCTTGTATGAATATTGTATAGCACAATGTAATATTGTGCAAAATTGTTTTATGCACAAAAATATTTTGCACAATGTTACTATAAGGGGAGACTGGGTAAAGGGTACACAGAATCACTCTGTAGTGTTTTGTACAACTGCATGTGAACCTACCATTATATCAGTATAAAATTCAACTAAATAAAAAGCATCAGCAACCAGGATATCCTTCAATAGGTGAATGGATAAACAAATTGGCAATACGTAGACTGGAATATTATACATTAATAAAAATGAAATGAGCTATCAAGCCAAGAAAAGACATATAGGAACTTTAAATGTATAGTGCTAAATGAAAGAAACAAATCTGAAAAGACTATATACTATATGATTCCTACATGACATTCTGGAAAAGGCAAAACTTTGGAGAGAGTAAAATGATCAATGGTCACTAGGAGTTTGGGGGGAGGGAGGGGAGGATGAATAAGTGGAGCACAGGGATTTCAGGGGAGTGAAACCCCTCTACATGATACTGTAATGGTAGATACATGTACTGGTACATAACATCATGCATTTGTCTAAACCTACAGAATGTATAACATAGTGAACCCTAGTGTGAACTGTGGACTTTAGTTAACAATAATGTATCAATATTGGTTCATCAGTTGTAACAAATGTATCACACTAATGCAAGATGTTAATAATAAGGGAAACTGAGGAGGGGGGGATTGAGGGAGTATGTGGGAACTCTCTGTGCTTTCCCCTCATTTTTCTGTAAACCTAAAAATACTTTACAAAATAAAGTCTATCCTATTAAACTTCCACCCTCAACTCCACACAGCCCATATTCTCCACCCCACCTGTTTGCTGAACCATTCTTTACAGATTCCTCGAAAGTTAGAGTCACAAGAGATCAGCCAATCTAGTGGCTTCCAACTAAAAGTTTTCAAGTGTAGTAGTGGGGACAATGTTGCGGAGAGGAAATCCTAAATTCATCCATAGTAAAGCTGCATACTAAAACATTCAGTAACTTTCTCTTGTTGATATGGGATCATATCAGTCCCGTATGGAAACAAAGGTTATCTCATGCACATGAGAAGTCTGAATTGTCAGTGTCACATGGCTTCCAATAATTTTTAAATAGACAGTGTGATTCTTACTCAATAAAGGCAATTAGGTTGAAAAAATACGTCATCACAGGAGGTTCATAGGAGAAAATGACAGAAAGAGTCCTCAATAGTTATGACATTGCAAATTTGTCCAACATCTCCTTTTATAGCTTGGAAAACTGAGGATCAAGAAGTTTAAAAACATCCTCAAGGTGATAGGACAAATTAAGACCAGAGGCAAGTCTGAAGGGAAACTTCCAGACTCCGGGTCCAATTCTCACCCACAACAGCCTCCGGCCTCTCAATACACACTCCTGGCTTAAGTCCTCCCTCCCTCCCACGACTCTCCTGGTATCTTCCCATACACATCTCTGGTGTCTATGTGAACTGACTACACTTTAAGTATTATTTACATAAAAATGGTCTGCAGCAGTTAGGTCTTCATTAACTCTGTCCTTTCAAATATCCTTGACTGATGTGGAATGAGATATTCTCTGAAACCTGCCTGATTCCTGTTTCTATCCGGTTGAAAGATCCCAAATAACTCATTAAAAATTATGGAGGACGTGTGAAGCTCCAGGACATAACAGAGTGGAACTGCTGGAGTAAGTAAGTGAGTAACTGAATTAAATCCACATTTTAAAGCTCAAGGCAAAAATATCTCTTCTTTTGACAGTAAGACAAGAACAGACACTCCTAAATCCTCAGATACTTGTGCTAAACTAATTTGGACCTTCACAAACGAGACTCAGCTTCTGTTTCCTGAACTGTGACACCTGCTAGACGTAAAAGGCTCAGCAGTGATCTGAACCTTGTTCATCCCTCTGTGGATCAGGATATTTTTGATGACTCTTGATGCTGTCATTGGCATTTAACCAGTGCTCTCCATTTATGCGTTCCCATATGGCACACGGATGTGGAAATTGGGAGCAAGAAAATAGCATATTAGTCTATGGCCCAGGTCAGACAGTCCTGAGTTTGAACCCCAACTCCATCACTTACTAGTTTGTAACCTTAGATAAGTCACTTAATTGTAGGAATAAGTTGTGAGCCTACTATGTGCCAGGCATTATTCTACGTACTGGAGAAGCAGCAATGAACAAGACAGATAAAGTATCTGCCCTCCCAGGGCTTAGTTCTTATCAAGGACAGAAAGGGGTTTTCAGACAATAAGTAAGTAAGCAATGAAAGCAAATTTCGGAATGTGAAAGTTCCAAGAAGAAAATAAAATGGAGAGGGGGTGGTGCTTAGGTGGGAGCTATTTTTGATTGGGTGCTTAAGGAAGGGGACATTTTAGCTGAAATCTGAATAATAAGAAGTATCTATTCATTCAATGATGTAGCAGAAGAATTTCCCAAGGAGACAGAATAGTTAGTGCAAAGATCCTGAGGCAGGAAAGTTTAGTATATTCAGGAAAGAAAAATGAAGGAAGAGAAGGAAGGCCAATGTGCTTGTTTGGAGCAAAGTAAACAAGGGAAAGAGCAGTAGGAAAATAAGTAAGATTATACATGCAAAACATGTACTACAGCATCTCACACGTCATAAGAGCTCTGTTAGTTACAACTCAAAAAGTGGAAGAATATACAAATATTTTTTGTTGGTAAGTCTCAATAAATATAGGCATCCTCAGAACCAATATCCATTGGCAACACAGATCAAACCAAATACTTTTACATCTGTCCTTTAATCTATGTTACTTACATTTTTTTCAATAGCGACTGTACTTAATGTTGGAATTTATTTCCTCTAAGTGCAAAGCTACCACTCATCAAGTCCTGTTCATAAGGATTCCTTCTCACTGATGCATATTTTCTGCCAAGGCCCAGCATGAGGCTTACGCCAAGATACATATTTGCCCAATAAGCCATAATAGTTTAATATATCAGGTTGAAAATCCACCGTTTGTATTTACCATGTTATGTGAATTAATTCTGTATTCTGAAACTATCATTAGAGCTGCTTTCAGTATAATTAATCAGTGTGGCGCATCTTGAAATGATTCTGTATGAAGAGAGTGATCGCAGCTCGGGCCCCGAGCATTCTGTTGGTAAAGAATTTAATTGTGAGATGTGCTGTTTGTCAAAACAATATAAGGCAGGGGGTGGGGCACAGTGGGAGAGAAATAAAGGGGATGAGAATATTTCCTTCTTTATTTAAGTGCTTTACAAGCAGACGGAAACTGCAGAGGTTGGGCATGTATTTTAAGAATCCTCTAATTACACCCTATAACAGATTGATTCAGGGCCTCTGTGGGTTTTTGAATAAAGAACAAGGATTCTCCAAAATTTATAGAATTCACACACACACACAAAAGGCAGAGTTGCCTTTTAATGTCATTTCCCATGTCATCATTTTTAAAAGAACACACATCTTTGGTGGGAATTCGGGATGAATAATCTAGTGGTTTCTCCTCATATTTCCAAACCCCCACTCCAAATGACTAAGAGGTGAAGGAAGATTGTCCATCTCCTCAGATAAACAGAGATAAACATGAATTTGGGGATTTCTGTTCTCTCTGCTCAGAAAATTCTTCTGGCTCTTCTCAGGATGATTTATTCTTATCCTTTAGCTCTGAGCTTAAATGTCATCTCCTCAGAAGATTTCCCTGGTCACCTACTTTAAAGTAGGTTCCCGTCCCCATCCCACACTGTTATTCTCTCTCATAATATACTGTTTAATTTTCTTTATAGCAATAATTAAAATTTTTAATGATTTGTAATTATTAATTTGTAGACTTTGTGGCAGCCAATGGTAACTGCTCCCCACACATCCATTTTCCCTTCTTCTTGGACTGCACAACTAGACATTGGCAGGCCTCCCTGTGTTATGTGGCTGTGTGACAGACTTCTAGCCAGTGGAATGTGAGACTTGACAAAGATCATTTCTAAGCCCAGGTTTTTAAGAAGTCCATGTGCGCTTTCCATGCACTCTTTACCCTTCAGCTGGCTGGATGGAGACAACAGGTTCTAGGGGATAGTGGAGAAACAAAACAAAAAGACCCCAGGTCCCCAAATCACTTCATGGACAAGATCCACTCACCAACAAGAACACCTGCCTTGTACCATTATGTGAGTGAGAAATAACCTTCTGTTGTATGCGAGCCTTTATATATTCTTTGGTCTATTTATTACAGCAGCTAGTATTATCTTAACTAATAGACCCCAGCTGGAATATAAGTTTCATTAGGGAAACATCCTGTCTTTCTTGTTCATCACAATAAACACCACCTACCACGTCAATAAATACTACTGAGTGCATGCATGCATGCATGCGTGAATGAATATGTCTTACATTTATATTCATATATAGTCACAGATCTAACATTTACACATGGATATAGATTTATAGCCTATGGAAAAACTTTGTTGAGGGATAAGACGAATTTGGAAATGTATACTTTACTTTCCAGTCTCCAGGTATTACAGTATCTACTGTGACGACACCTTGTACCCAATTCTTGTTCCTCCCCTCACCAACCTCATTCTGCCAGTCCCAAAAAGGGAAGCTATTGATAAGGATTTAAATCTTAACCTTGACTTGTCTAGCTCCTGTCAGTTAGAAACCAGGCCCGTGACATGGTTTTAACACAGTCCTTCGACATTAGCATCTTTTTAGTGTTAAGATGAAGAAGGCGCATTGAGTCACAGTGAATTTCTCCCTGTCATGAGCTGTTTCCATCCCTAGCTTACCCCCACCTTCACCTTTCCTCCCCACTTCCCCACACCCACCAGAACTGAAGGAAGTCTGTATCCACTGTTGCATTTAAGCAAGTTTGTTACCCTAACCACAGCCTGGGGATTTCAAAAGAAAACATCTATTGTAAACTAAAAAAAAAAAAAAAAAAAAAAAGATTGTACCACATTTTCTACAAGGTTTATTCCATACTGCCTTGAAGTATGACCACAGCCAAGCTCTGCGGAAAGTGATTAATTTCTTGAAAACGCTAAGGTCACACTAATTGACATGACCTGTGTAATTAAGCAGTCTCTGTTTACACACCAGAAGCTCAGCCACTATGAGGCTGAGTTTGCTTGACAGAATGTCTTTACATGTCAAGAGATCAACAACCTTTCTTATGTCCTCCTCAGTCACCTACACAGGCCCCTGATTGCTGTTCAGAGGAGACACGCTCTGGCCTGGCTGTATGAAGATCAGGCTGGCCTGGTAAGCATACAAAATGAGATGAGAGAAAAGCAGCATCCATGACAGTTGGAAAGAGCCCACTTAATAGGCAGAAGAGCACGTTTTCAATCAGATGTCTCCAGGTTTTGTGTTTTCCATATAACTGGGAAAAGCCACATTGAGATGTAGAGTAGATCAGAGTTTTCTCATGCCAAAAAGACACTCTCTCACTCCCCCTCAGAGGTAATAGCGACATAAAGATATTTGAAACCAGCTTTCCAATTACTGTGCTATGAGAAAAATGATGGAAATTATACGTCTTGTTCATAGGAAACCTTCAACCAATGTCTCTATGACACATCTCTGTCACCCAAAATAGCTGCGGGAAAGACCAATCCTCCCCTTCTTGGTTCAGTCCGAAGATTTGGGAACTTCACTATGATTTCTTAACAGAGTACTGTGAGATGTCAGGGGCCACTTTCCTCAGGCTCCATCTAGGTGAGGGGTCTTTCTTGCCCTGGAGAACTGTCCAAAACCTCCATTGGTTAAGTGAAGCTTAGGAAGTCTTCTGAGTAATAGATTCTTTTTCTAAAGTTCATACAAGTAAAAATTGACCAACACTGTAGCTCTATTCAGGAAGAATCCTCAAATTCCTCCCCTTCCACACAACTCCACCCTCTGCTTGATGAACTTTAGTGGTATTCCAAAGTTCTTCATTAGATGGTATCTGTAGGCTCTATCAGAGCAAATACCTCTTTTGAAAACCCCTCCTTGGCTTTTCTGAGATTCCAGCACATATTCATGGGCAGTTGCTGTAGCTCTCAGATGTTAAGAGACCTCCTTAGTGCCTCACTAAGTACCTGCCTACAGACTCTGGACAAGTTCTTTACTGTTCCACAAGATTAGATAATATCTCAGTCAGACTGATTGGATTGAATCACTGCCTCACTAGTTAGCAGTTGTGTGACTTTGGGCAAATTGCTTAACTTCTCTAAGCTTCAGTTCCCTCACTTGTAAAATGGGAATGATCCATATTTGCACATTCCTAAGCAGGATATTGTGAAGATTAATATGATAACTCACGCAAAATACTCAGCACAAACTTCTCACATAGTAAGTACCCAGTAAATGTTAGCTTTATCATCATCATCATTATGGCCAATGTCCACAGGTGTACATCAAGGTACACGCATGGACACACACAGTTATACTTATGTATATGGAACACCCTGAATGTAGACACAAATATAAACAGTCATCTCCCCAGCACTTAGTGCAATTAGGAATGAACCAAGACAGGGAACACAGGCAAAGAAGCTAGCCTGAGGTAGAGGCACAAAAGGAAAAAAAAAATGAGAATGACAATGAAGTTTGGGGCTCATTGAGTTGAAGTTCCTACAAATAGCCAGCAGGCAGCTGGATGGCTAGGTCTGAACCTGGGTGACAGGTCTCAGGGACCCTGATTCCAGAGTCCTCAGAGCCCAAATAGCGATTAAGATACTGGGAGTAGACAAGATACACGAGAGAGCCTATAAAGTGAGAAAAGATCTGGATATCAAAAGGAAGTGTGAGGAATACCAACATTTGCAGGACAGCCGACAAAGAGCATCCCTTGGAGGGGGCTGAGAGTGAGTGAATGTTGTCATGAAATCCAAGGCAAAAGGAGATTTCAAAAAGGATGGAGTGGCCACCAGCATGAAATGATGCAGAGAAATGTAGGAGAAAATAATCATGAAAGAAACAAGACTAGAGAAAAAAATGGAAAGGTTGAATAAAGGATATTTGAGGTTTTACTTTAACACTTGAAGCAATTTATCCATTCTCTGACTGCATAAATATCTATGTGCCAACATGCACAAGACCATGTGTTAACTGTGTAAAAATGATAATTAATGAAATGCACATACGTACGGAGATACAAAACAAAATGAGTCAGTGTTCGTTCTGCCATAGGTTCTCTCTATCCTCTCCCAGGATAATGAGTGGGTGATGGGCACAAAGCAGGTTAAATCTGAGACCCAATAAGGAATTTGTCATTGCTGATAGAAAGAGACACAGCTCTTCTTCAACTCTAAAATGAACTCTGGTATCCAAGGTAGCTGCCCAAACAGAGAGGTTTGTCTGTTTTAGGACCAGGTGGAGAATCATAGGAAAGAGATTCGTCAGGGTTCAGACAAATCATATGTATTTGAAGGACAGTATGGACCTTGTGTCAGGCAGCTCTCATGCCTAATCAAAGGGTGCACTCTTTGGGACAGTAGCACTATCACGGGGAAGAGTCTTAGGGTCATCAGGTATAGGACCGAACCAGTTCTTCTCCAAGAGGGGCAATTTTGCACCGCCCCACCCCCCCAAACCAGGGGACATTTGACAATGTCTGGAGACATTTTGGGTTGTCATGACTGGAGGGGGAGTTTGTCTACTGGCATCTAGAGGGTAGAGGCCAGTGACGACTGCTAAACATCCTACAATGCACGGGACAAACCCCTTGCCCTTCAACAAAGGATTGTCTAGTCTTAAATGTCAGTTGGGCCCAGGTTGAGAAACTCTGTACTGAACTAATGATACAGCTTTAGTTTATCGCAAGTATTTTCTCCAAAGGCTTACATTTATGTTTTATCATTTGAGAATTACTTATGCAAGCAAAATGTTGTCTTTCTTTCACATGTTGTGAAATAAGCAGAATCATCACTTTTACCATTTTATAGTTGAGGAAATTGAAGCTCCAAAAGATTTCAAGACTTTCCAGAACTCTAACTCAAACCTCCTCATCTCAGTAGCTCTTCTACAAAACAAAGAATAGCTATTTTGTCTGCAAAAATAAAGCGTGGTAGACACTCTCAAAAATAATAGGCTGAGTTGGTTCTCATCTCATATAAGCGCTACCTTCCTAAAATTCAAGACTTTCAAGGCATTTCATTAGCAGGTCCTGTAAGGGAAAGCAAGGCCCTAGAAGTTTTAGATAAATGCTCTTTTATAGGTTCTCAATGTCACCAAAGTCCACCTCTGCTGTCCTGAGAGGTACAGCAAATTTGATCCTGGTATTCATAAGGCATTACACATGTCTATTAGACATGCATGGGTTTGTGCCTGGATATGCCTTGTTCCTAACCCAAGCTTGGTCAAAGGAGGTATATGGCTCATCTTAAGGCCAAAGCAAGCTACAGAACAGTTTATACTGAAACCCAACCTCATGTTGCAAGATACTTAGCAGCACACACCTAGTGGCATCACACGTGTTGTTTCACCAGCAAAGCTGACTCCAATTCAACACAAAAAGCCCTGTGTGGGAATGAGTGTGCCCCAGTCTACCAATCTGGGGTCAGAAACTAACCAGGAGAAACATTTTCCAAGAAACTAGGAGTCCAAGGATTCTCCCCATTCATCTCTGTCAGAACAAAAGGTGACAAGGCCAGAATGATTTTTACAGAAACACAGAATTTCAAGAGAAAATGTCTTCTTTCCATTGAATTTGTTATTTCCTGAGACTAATAAGTCTCACTTCTTAAAAAAAATCATCTTGGAGACTAAGAGATCTGCACATACAAAAGTCAATGCTCAGATTCAGCTCTTCCCTTTCTCCCATCAGAGAATGTGCAACTAAAATTTTTCAAGATTCTCTCAGAGATCATACATTTCAATCTACACTTGAAGCTGACTAACTACACCTAAGAGCACACTTCAAATACCACGTTGTTTTCCCTAACAGACTGTAGGAGCATATATATATATGGGGAAACAAACACTGACCATGCAAATGAGTTAACCATAAAATTAGATGGAGAGCAACACAAGGGTCTAGAACCCTGCTACTCAAAGTGTGGTCCATGGCATTATCATCACTTGGGAGCTTGTTAGATATGTAGAATTTACGCCCACCCTAGACTTCAATTAGTATTTTAACAAGATCCCCAGGGTATTCTCAACACTTTTGAGTTTGAGAAGCACTGCACCTGGAACTTAGCAACCTTTCCTAAAACCCAACTACCATTTTGTGTTTTGGAAGTTACATTTGTTTTCACATCTTCTTCCTTTAGAAAATGTGTAATTATATGAGGTTAACGTACCGTTTATGCTTTAAATGGTGGCAGATCTGATTGATGCTTGAGAACACATCCATGTGCCATACAAAGACATTTCTGAAACAGGACTGAGTGTCATCCTTCTCTCTCTAGATATGCCCTGCTTCTTCAGGGGTCCATTTTTAATAAATAATTACTGCTAACAATTGCCAAGATTGGAAGAGGAGAATAGAGAGAAAGGAAGGAAGAAGGGGGCATAATTCTGCAACAGAACAAAGCTCTTATTTACCAATTTTCCACTTGTAAAACTGTAGGCAAAGAATGAATCATTTCTATGTGCTTCACTTAACCTGTGGGAGTTTAAGCCTGTGAGTCCATTCAGAAAGCCAAACCAGGTTCAAAGACCATCAGTGCCTCAACAAGTGAACGCAGGTGGCTCAGTCCCAATTCTTCTCTAATAAAAACAACTCCTAGAGTGCAGACACCTGGGGGACCAAGAGCTTCACCTGCTCCTCACCTCTGGGGAAACAACTGTACTCTCCTTCTGCCTAAGACTTTTTCACCCTCTCCTGATAGTCATGGCATTATTGAGATTTAAGAAAGACAAGACAGACCCACCTGGAATCTCCGCATGTCACGTGGGTTTCCTGCATTCTTTAGGCAATTTTGGTTACATTTGAGGAAAAATTTCAAGAAGAACCTGGGAAGAAACAAATTACCATGGTTAGCATTTCATTCAAGACACAGAAGGGGAAAAAGTAGTAGGTTGCTTCTGGATTGTGCATTCTGTTCTCTCTGCGCATTTTCTGAAATATTCAGAGTGGTGTTAGAGCCAGTATTTGGTTTAAGGCTTTAGCCTTTGTTTTGCATCCAAGCTGGACCTTCTTTATGAAGGGAACACTCTCAGGGCTGCCAACAGATCTCACAAAAAAATTAAGCCCCCAAGGAAGTATTTTTACTCATACAGAGGGAAAGTTTTCACCGTAATTTAAGGTAGGTTCCAATTGGACGTAATTGCCTGAGAATTACTCATGGTCCCCAGCAACAACATGTAATCTAAGCCCCATAAATTCACAGATGATGAACCAGCCAAAATACATGTTGGATGAATACAAGGAGATGGTAAACACTGTTTATCTTAGCATCTCCAAATAAAACATTCTCATTAGTAGTACCCATGAGAAGTAGGTAAGATTCACATACTGACTAAGTCTTTTGACTTCTCAAACATTTCCTGTATGTTTTTCTTACACTGCCTGCTGTATGTAAACAAAAGCTATTTATGATTGAATAAGGAATGTCCTGCCTCACTGCCACCCCGGTCCCTGAATTGGTTCTACAGTGAGATCCATGGGCTTTACTTGGTAGGGTGACCAAAGGTCCCAATGTGCCAGGAACAATTCTGTTTTACACCAGCTGTATTAGTGTAAGTATTAAGAGTACCCACTTTAACTCTCAAAAGCACCCTGGTATGGATGATAAATTAGATGGTTACTCTATAACGTTCTGAGTTATTTCTAATGTCACAGTTGTTAAAGTCCATCACAGAAAGGCAGCAGGTAGCAAAGCTATGCAATTAGGGCATTCACGTTGGCCATCTGCAATTAAACCTCTCCACCTGCCTATGTTTGGGGAAAGAAGTGTTTTAAAACCACCTAAAATTCTTCAATCCTTTTTACTTTTAGACCTGTGGATTTCAGGCCCAAATATTTTCCAAAAATATAAGAATGCATCAAAATGTTGGTCAGTTGAATTCTTATATGAATTTTCTTTTCTTCACCTTTCCGCCACTTCCAGTCTACCCTGGAGTAAAATCCCAGCTCAATACACTTAATTTGTCAAGACCTATCATGCCACCATGCCTCCCTCTGGATTTAGCTCTGAGCACAAAGTCTGTCAACCAAATAACACTGGGGTCCTCTTTAATGAAACCACAGCACAAAGACGCACCAAATTCAGCCAATTTCTGAATACTAAAATGGGAGAAGTCCCAGAAGAATCTCTCTCCTCCTTGGTCTCTTAGAATCCGCCAGGAGGGGAGTATGACGTGGGAATAACTATTTGAAGAGAGACGATGTCTTTGTCAACCAAAAAATAACATTTCAAACTGTAAACATCTTCTTGAAATGGCTGTTTCAACATCATGCAACATTCAACTGCCCGTCAATAAAAGCAGGCTTCTGAATAATCATTCACCCCTACATCGAGATCTCTCCATAGAGGCCAAAGTTTATCAAGCTTTCATACAAGATAAATGACTCATGGAACATCAAAGAGCAACATCCTAGGTCTTTGGTCTTTCCCTAGGCCAATCTGCCAGTCCTGACTCCTGTCGCCTTTCAGTAGGGTGGACTGGGAAAGGAAAGGGGTTTGAGGGAGTGGTCACAATCCTAAGTGCCTTTGCACTGTCCCTTTCCACTGAGCTCTCAGAAGGCAAGTGCTGTGTGGCCCCAGTGATCACACATGGCTTTCAAACACTAGTTAATGTCGGGGAGCTCAGGGTTGTCTGTCTACCATCTTGCTGGGGATAAAGCCTACATCCAAAGACACCTGAAATGTGAAAACCGGCTGCTTCTTTCAAGCACAGCTAGTTGGAAGGGCATAATTAAGCCACCCAAGCCCCGGTGCAGGACTGATTACCACTAGGTTGACAGTAAGAGTTGGTGTAGTATGGTGGAAAAGCCACAGCCTTTAGGAATACCTAGAACGGAGTTCCTATCGTAATTTTGACAGGTACTGTTTGTGTGACTTTGGATAAGTAGCTAAACTTCTCTGCACCACACTTTCCTTATCTATAAATTGGGTATAATAACAGTCCCTATCTTATATGGCAATTGTGGAAATTAGCTGTGATAATGCACAGTGCCGGGCACATGGTAAGCATAGCGACAGTGGCAGTAATAATAACAATAGCTTCCGTGTATTAGGTGCTTCCCTTGTGCTCAAGACGGTGCTAAGAACTTCAAATACATTTTCCCATTTAATCCTCCTAAATGACCTCTGCTATGAATCCCATTTTATAGGTGAGGAAACTGAGGTTCAGAGAAGTTAAATAACTTGCCCAAAGGTTAGTAAATATGAATCTGGAACTCAAATTTTGACAGAACCTGTACTCTTAACCATTACGCTATAGTAGTTTTAGTAATAATAGAAGTAGCGCAGTACTGATATTAATACTAATGGCACCATTGATGGCAATTGTACCACAATGGCCTTTGTACCAATAAAAGTAATCTTATGAGTAAGAGTAGTTATTAGAATTATTATTTCCACACCGGCAATGAGAACATTGTGGAGGGAGACGTCATCACCATTCTCCTTCCAGTGGGCCCCCCTCCCTGGTTCCCCAGGGCTGATAATATTTGCCGCCTGTGTGTGTTTAAGCCATTTGAGCCCAGACCCGCCAGCCAGATTCAGGTTCTGTTAGAAGGAGCTGTCAGCACACCCTCTGGCATCTTCAAGTCAGACAACTGCTAGCGACCATGAGGGGGTCCATCTGGTGCCAAAATGGATTTTGAAAGGCAGGCAAACAGGATGCTAGCTCTGCCAGAGAGAAACAGAATCAAGGGAGCAGGGGATCTTCTGCCTCAACAACGAGCAGAGGCGATGCGCCTGTCAGCAGCCCGTCGTTAGCACAAAAGCTATGCAGGGCACACACCGGATCCCCGTTACCCTAAGCTGCCCTGTCACTTGGCATGCTGGCAGAATCTCCTGCCCGCCCTCTCGACAGTGGATCGCTTGCTGAAATTGAAGGCTTGACCATCTGTCGTGGGGAAGAGACGGTGTCAACTGGTGCCTGGGGCCTCGCACAAGCCCTTATGTGGCAAAGACGCTCTGAAGGGCCAGTTCTTTTGGAGAAAGCCAGTCCTACCCCAGGGGGAGCCTCAAGAATTCTTTCAAAGTTTTCCCCTAAGTAGAGGCCAAATGTCTGACCCTTTCAGATCACACTTCCTTAAAGGAACTGAGAGAAGTTAGAAATAGGAGTTAAAAATATCCCCACTGAGAGACAGAGTTAGACATGGCACACAAATTTGGGGGATGACTTGTCAGGCTGTTTTTAAGGCATTTGTAAACCTGGGGACACATGCTGGCCTATGGAGAAGATCTCAGATTCCAAGGGGGCTTTTAACAAAGCGCAAGTTACTGTAACTCAAAACCTCACTTTTGTCTAACAAATTACCACATTTTGTGTAGCGGGTGTGTTTGATAAAGTGTTGTCAGGAGAAAGAGTGTGGCAGCCTTACCACAACCGTGGGAAACTGACCCAAGACAGGACAAAGCCCCTGTTGACCCTGTAGTGTTCCAAGGAGTTCCATAAACTCCAGGAAACAGCCCAACCAGGACGAAACTCCAGTCTTTTTTGGGTGGCGGGGGTAGCGAGAAACCCGACACTTTTCCATTAACTTTCAATAGAAATAATATCATCTTCTGTTCATACAGAGTGTTATATATTCAAAGCACTTATATCCCCAATACCTCACTGAATCCTCACAAAAGTCCTATGAATTAGGCACACCAGAAATTATCAACCCATTGGAAAGGCAAGAAAACTAAGACTCAACAAAATTAAGATATTTATCTACAGTCAAAACTAAACTAATACCCTACATTGGCCAAAAGGACCCATTATGGTATGGGTTTTCTCCATGAATTATAGGACTTTATAAGTGACCTGAACCATCGCTTAGTCTAACTTCCTCATTGTGCATATGAGAGAACTGAGAGATCAGGAGACGTGACAATACTCACATGGTTATGAAAGCTAGAACTATAATCCACATGTCCTGACTTCTAGTTGTATGATTTTCCCAACATAAGTCTAGCTTTTTAAAGCCCATCCAATAAGAGCTCAGCACTTGAGCTATTGAACTTTTTAATCTACTACCTCAATTAGGAAAGTGACAGTCATAAAACCAAAAGTGACATTCTATTAAAAGTTGGGTTTACGTTCATCAATCAGGCTAATGTAGGACATTAGCCCATCATTGAACATTAACTGAACCAAACACACACATCTGTGGAACAAAATTGTTTATTCAATGATTTATTTGCATCACATTTTAGCAACCAATAGATATTCAGTATATTGAGTTACTGCCATGTGACTAGCATGGTGCTGGATAGCAAAAGTACTTCTAGGCTCCCCCAAAGGAAAACTCATTGAATTAGCCAACAGGATCTGACCCATCTATACGAGGATGTAAAATAACAAAAAGTCATCTCTGTATACCCAGCACATGGTATAGGACTCAGAAACCAGTGGGTTTTCGGTAAACACGTGTTCAACCAAACAGAATCCAGGACCTCCCAGGGGTAAAAATGGGAACATTCTACAAGAAAGACAGCAGTCAAGTATACTGGACAAGAACTTGAGTTAGAGATAGACAAGCCTGGGTAAATTTCTACAATTCCCTGGACCTCAGTGGTCTCATTAGTAATAACAGTATTCCCAACAACTGGGAATAACAGAACTTATCTCCCAGGACCATTGTGTGGCTTTCATCATAATTCTAGCTTTACTGTTTAGTTAAGTGTGTGACTTTAGACAAATTATTTTCCCTCTCTGTGCCTAAATTCTGTCATCCGTAAAATGGGGGAAATAGAACCTACTTCAGAGAATTATTGAGAATTAAATGAATAACATATGTAGAGTATTTAAATAGTAACTGGCATAGAAGATGGGACGATTATTTTCATCATTTATCCCTGAGCAACTACTCACTCTCTTGCACTCAGAAATGCTGAGATTTTCAGATACCAAACGTATCCTTCTCTCTTTGAAGCTTGAGAAAAGGAGCAAAGATCTATGTAACGAATGAGAACTATAAGTTTCATTGAATGACCTACAAAAAGGCAAAAAAGAAGAAACCAAGGAGAGATAATTATGACTACAGCAGCTTTACCTAAAGGCCAAGACACATAAAGGAAAGAGGCAGCAGCTTAAATCATGGAGGACTCCAGCTAGTCACAACTGAAGGGCACACACAGTAAAATCGTCCACTAGACAACAGCTTGTACATCATTAATTATTATGCAAAGCATTGCAATAGATCTGGGCTGAGCAGGTTAAGTTTTTACCTCCCCCACCCAAATTCTGAAAAATCACGTTTGGATGTTTTCAGCTGCTCTCATAACATCCAGGCTGGAAAGGGAAAGTATCAAGGCACACCGAAACCAAGACATAAAACCCCCATTTGCAGTCTTAAGGCTCCCCAAAAGTTCCTTTGACTTATGCCCACAGATGGTTACGTGGCAGATGATCCTTCCCAAAGATATTCAGGACGTGAAGACTCACTCTAGCGTGATGCAGGAAACAGCTGTGTGCAAACAACTGTAGGGTCCCTTCTGTGTGAAGTTCAAGCTGCTCCCACACACACACACTGGAGGGTAGAGAGCGAAATGTCTCATGATTCAAAGGGCCTCTTTGGAGGATTCATTTCCATACAGCACCATCATCTTCATTTTGACAATGAAGCGCAGAACCGCCTGCCTCCATGACCAAATCTACTGCCCAGATATAACCAAGGAAGACTTTCCAGGAGTACAAGGATTCTCCCAAATTGCAAGTATTCAGTCAGAAAGCACCAATTCCTACCCAGACCACCTGAGCTGTCAGGGGCTATTTCAGAAACGCCATCATCACCTGTGGTCGCCCTCTGTGGAGAGGTAAACAAGAGTCCCATGGCCACTGCCATGAAAAAATGGATCTCTCTTGAAAACAAGGGAGCCAAAACAGCTAGAAAGAGAAAACTCTATTTTCAATGTCAACACTTTTGGGTTCCTAGTACACAGAAGAAGTTGTAGACTACAGTTCATCCTTGTGAAAATATGATACCCGTAAGTCTGCCAAAATCCCAGGGATGCCACAAGGGCGGGCTGAGGAGGCTGAACCTGTGTAAGGGCAAAAGTTTCTCACCACTGGACTGACCGCCTCTCCTTTTCTGATATTAAAATGCACTACTAAGAGAAGACCTGCATTGACTCAAACCCCCGCAGTTCTGTTTGAGAGGTGTGCAAGGCAGAAAGGGAAGAAGAAAGATCAGGGAGGAGAGTCTATGCAGATGAAGCAAATTCTCTCTTCCCTCCCCACAGTGGAAGGTGGAATGACGCCAAGTTGTGGCACTATCTTGGGGATCCCAGGGGGACAGCATGTGGCTGCCCCTATTATTGGCCACTGACTTCAAGGAGTTTACCTTTTCCCCTGGTCAAGGTCCCTCAGATCTTGGGCATTTCTGGAAAGTGCTCTCAGCCTGAAGGGATGAACATGATCAACTTGAAAAGCATCTATTACCTCAGAGCTCAGAGTTTGGCCTTGATGGAAGGACATAATTAGTGGCAAAGATTTACCAAAAAAAAAGGTGTTGGGATGGCATACCAGCAGATGAAAGAATTTAAAATAGTTTTAAGAAAAAGGACCCACTGCAGATAGGTCTCTTCATGTTAGAAGTCAAATCTGAAAGGTGGGGAAAAGCATCAGGATAGTGAAAGGGGAGAGGGGAGGACAAATAATCAGCAGCCAATGGAGAGAGAATAAATCACAATTCTTTAGAAATGACATGGGGAAGGGAAATCAGAGCAGGGTTGCTGTAGCTTACCAGTGACTGCTGTAAAGTTTCACTGGAAATTAAGTCAGAAAGTATGACACATTCAAAGAACTCTAAGCTTGTGTATCGTAGAGAAGGTGTTCATCTTCGGGGACACTCTTTTACAAAGATTACTCAAGTGCCAAGTGTTTCTTGCCAAAATGTATTAAGGTATAACACTGGTCCTCAGCAGATATTTAAAATCATCCTAATAGTTTGATACACAACAGGAATGAGGGAGATAAACTCACGTGTATGTTTGTCCTTCTCAGGGCTGGCGACAGACTGAGAACATATTTGTCACAAACTATTTCCATTACAAGGAACACAACCTGCAAGGAATCATCCAGCACAGAGTTCCTGCAGACCCAGGGATGGGATTTGAGACAGGCATCAGGTCTTGGAATTCTGGGTCACTGGTGCAAATTCTTCCCCAGCAATGGGGAAGAAGATGGAAAAGATGCAAATGCAGGCGGCAACTCTGCTTCAATAACAATGACCTATCCAGAAAACCAAGCATAAAAGTGAGGTGGGAGAAGCCTCAATGCCTCAACTTCGTAGTTATTATGGCAAACACATGAGTATACCATGTCAAGGCCCTGTTCTGAGTGCTTTACATGGATTAATTCATTTACTCTTCACAACAACCCTGTGAAGTACTAGCTCTATTCTCATCTCAATAATACTGATGGGTTATGTAATTTGCCCAAGGTTTCCTATCTAGTAAGTAGTTTAGCTGGAATTTGAATGCAGCCAGTTTGGCTCCAAAGCCCACAAAATACATTCCATTAAGCTACATTCCTTTCTATGTTACATATATTATATTATGGGAGTATAGATCATTGACCACATCTGGCTATACTCTTACCATCATCACCAGATTCATATAAAATTACAGCTAAAGTCAGCAAAAAATTTTCTGGTATTGTCACTAGAATATTCCCAATTACATATGTTAACGTGTTTCAATTTTGCTCATGACCAATCTCACCTATTTCAAATGCATTTTAACCATAATGAAAGCCCAGTGAGTGTGTCTCGTAATAGAGTCAAACCAAATATGGAGAATGATGGTCAAAGTAAAACCAATGTTACCTGGGTCTCTTGGGGGGAGTCAATGAACATCATCTTAAGGATTCAGTTATGCTCCATGTAGTCACCAGTTCCGCAAGTCACTATCTTTGAATGTCTTGCTTGCAGACAGAAAGCCACAGGTTGAAAATGAAAGGCTTTTAATACCCCTCCGTTTACTATGCACGGGTTTAAAATTTTAAAGCAAATTCATTTAGAATCTGATGTTAGAATTTCACTTTTCCTCCTAAAGACTCAATGGTTTCAATATTAACCTCCCCTGTGGAGGTGATAGATGCTAGAGAGAGATCAAGAAGTTCACATTCACAGCAACTGAAGCATGTGGGTTTTCCCGGATGCTCAACTCACTATTTTTTTCAAGACTTTATGAAGTAAAATTGTTCAGTGTCATTCATTTACTCAACCAACAAATATTCCCAGAGAGCCTAACACCTATCAGATCTTCTCCCTTAATATCAAATATACTATGATCACAATGACTTTGGTTCAAGTTTTTCTCCAAAAGAAAAATAAAAGACAAGGAAAGCACTTAAAATCGAACTTCCAAGAAAACTTTTTGACTCTGAGGATGATAAGGTATTTGAGTAACTGCCAAGTAAGGTTGAATAGTCATAAAGTATTAACCTGTTGTGGGTGTTCTGGCAGGGGCTGGATCAGGGAATCTTTCAAAGTCCCTAACAAAGTCAAGATTCTACCCTTCCAGGCCCATTGGTCCCCTACTCTTCACTTTCCAGCATTCTTTGCTTCAGTCACATCCTGTGCCTGAACATGAAGTTTCCTTCCTGCCTTCACCATAGGCTGCATTCCTGGGTCTGAAATGCCTTCTCCACTCTCACACCATCTCGGCTTCTCATAATCCTACTTACCCTTCCAGGTGCAGCTTAATGCACTGTGCCCACGAAAACTCCCCAAATACCCCAGCTAGAATTAATCACTTCCTCCTCACTCTGTTACAGCTCTTGTCACACTTGGTCTTCACGTCTTGCACTCCAGTTACTCGAGTAATCGTCTGCCCCCACCATGACACTACAGACCCCTTTAGAGTGCCTTTCTATTCCCCACAGCTCCTGGTACAGCTATATATGGAAACCAGTAAATAAATATCTGACTTAAATTGACTGTAAATATTAATGGCAGTTAAGTTGGAATTATAGCAAAAGGATCATTTCTTTCTTCTTTCCATTTGTTCTTTATTTTCTGAATTTTCTATGAATAGGCCATTACTTTAAGAAAAACAAACAACTTTATTTTTGTAAAAATTGAAGTGAATATCCTTCAGCATAGAACCTAGGGAATGTTGCTCCCATTTTGCGATTGATAAATGAGGAACTAAAAATGATGAGTGTCTTTGCCAAAGTCTTAATGCTCTAAGATTTGCCAGTTAATTCAAACAAGAACAGTGGAGAGCTATCCATCTCACACTCTGTAAAAAGGAGATCATTCATTAGTGTCACATACGCATAATTCATAAAAGAGTATCAACTGGGCAGATCCCACACATTCGCTGTCCTCAATTTCCTACTCAAAAATTCCTCAGCATCCAAGTTAAAAATATTGTCTCTAAGTTAAACTTGCAATTGTTCTTAAAACATTTAAGCATAACCCAAAAGGACAAAAGGCCATGTAACTAATAGCATGAAATGGATCTCCTCTGTCCAAAATTCTACAGAGCCTTCCCATGACTTTGTTGAAACCCAGTGCTTAAAGCTCTTGATGTTTTGCTATTTATTGGTTCAGCCACACCCTGAAGTCATCTATTTATTCATTCAGTTCATTCAGTAAGTATTTACTAAGCACCTACTACGTACCAAGCACGAGCATAGTGACCACTTAGTCCCTGCCCTTATGGAAGCTCACCAACGTGCAGTTCTCAGGCCACCTGCGACAGAATTATCTGGGAAACTTGCCCTCGTGGGAGTAGGTGAGGGGGGTGGGGTACTCAAATAATTTTGAGGTACACTGAACCTTGAGAATTGAAATCTAATTTATTTTTTTTTAAATCAACAGTTATGTCAATATCAAGTGATACGTGCAGTGGTGGAGTTACGTACCAGAAACAGTGAACTGCAGAGAAGGGATGGACATCTAATCATGCATCATTGAAACTTAGCACAAAAACTTACGTCAAATCACCTCCAAGTAAAAAGAAAAATTAAATCCCCTCACCCATCCCACCTCATCCCCAGTGCAAGCCACAGAGAAAGAAAGGAGTTCCTGATTGCCAGAGAAAGCTGATATTTGACAAATTTTTGCTTCAATGAAAAGAAATAAGTTCATTTTCCTACCAAAAAAGAAGGAAAAGAAAAAGGCATCGGCTGAAGAAGCTGTTCCTCAAAAGAAAAAGAAGGAGTCTTGCTAAGGATAAAAATTATTTTGAAGACTGTTTAAATCATCACCCTTTAAAATATCTCACTCCATTTGTCTGTTCACTTTTCTGGATACATCCTCCCGGTCCCAATCTCAGAATCACCATGTGTTGCCTCGCATCTCCCAGCTCACACACCATTGGGGATAATGAATTTAATTTGAGCAATGGCTTTCATTGAAAGAATCACTGCATTCCAACACAGCCACACAAGCCGAGTTCAGACAAAAACAAGTGACTCCTTAATTTGGATTTAAGGTTCAGGATCAGTCTCCAAATAAAAATGACCAGTGAGCATCATGCCCACAGAGCACTGACAATAATCTCATGAGCTCCAAATTATTCCAGTTTATATTATGGGCGATCCAATAAGTCTGTGTGTACTAGTCTATAAAAATACAAGAAGAAATTTATCATTTTAAAATCATAATGCAAAATAGAGTCTGACACTTTATTAAGCACCATTTCTCATGATATCATAAGGATGCTGATGGAAAGTGAAACTAAAGCAATATTGTAGACGAACAATGACACAATTTAGGCTTTCTGATGGCACTTTGTAGCTCACAGGTCACACTTCCTTGCCCTCCCCACTACATGTCACTCTTAGCTTCAATTTAAACCAGAAACACTGGAAACAGAACTCCAAAAAAACTTTTATTTTATTTCATATCCATGAAAATTGGTTGATCATTCAATAAAACAAAGAATGTTAGAATGGGATGAGAACTTGGAAATTATCTAGTCCAGATATTCTTAACCTAGAGTACATGGATGGTCTACCTGGGGTTCTCGAACACCCCAATATTGGATCTAAATTTTTGTGCACACCTTTCTGTGGAGTGGGTCCAGAGTTTTCACAATTGTGGAAGGAGTCTGTGAGTTGACTGCCCAGAATCCATTTTCCCCTGTTTTGATCACAGTCCTCCATGCTCCTTTTGGAGAACTTCCTGGCCCTCACTCAAGAGTTCATGTATTTCAGTGGCATGAACTCTTTCCACACGTGGACTGGAGTGGCACTGTGATCCAGCCCTGGCCAGTCATGGCATCACATCCCCCAGCTATGTGATTGCTTTAGATGAGCATGTGACCCAGGTCAAGCCAGTCAGGCCCAACCCAAGATAATCACAGGACTTTTTGAATGGCTAAAAGAAGACATTGGTTCTGTTCTTCTAGAGTTCAACCTGGAAAAATGTGAGGCTGCGTTTGCTGGAAAATTCTATACTTAGAGATAAATTTATAATAGAATGTAATCCATTAGTACCCCACCTAACAGAGATCACAGGACAAGGCAACTGATAAGTGGGAAGGAGAGAAGGTAGGGGGAGTTCACATCAGATAATGCCCTCCAAGAAAGGTAGAGGCAAGTGGAGATGGAGATGTCAACAGAATGATGAAGCTGAGAAGGTAGCAGCAGGGAGAGTCCCCAAAACGATGTGTGAGAAAGAGAGAGAGAATATTTTCTCCTATCGAGCTCTGGTGACTTTAGGCTATACAACTTCAACATCTTATGGCCTCCTCTCATGTCACTATAATATATATATATCATACAGTCCCAGTTGGTACTAGGGACTGTATGAGCTGAAGAGTGAATGTCCTATCTACAAGGGACAGTCTCAACTATTCTCCAGCCATCTGACTCCACGGGGGAACATGGAGACAGTGTTGCTGGAGTTTCCTTTTTCAAGAGATGCTGAAAATACATATTAAGTGTAAAATTTGGCAATCTTCCAAACAATATCAGGGACAGACAGAACAAATCCGGGAGTGGGGTCCCAGTTTGCATCTCTCGCTCTAAACCATAATAACCAAAGTAGCAGCAACCCATTAGTCTGTTGGGCTAGGCTAGGGCTTCTTTGTGCCCCTCTTTAAATTTTAAAAAATAATAATAAAAGAAGGACCCCTGTGGCTCCACTTTAGAGGGACTCCTCTCATTAAAAAAAACAAAAGTAGTTCTTGCTTTTGAAGTAATGGCATGTTTTGTGTTGTTATTTTTTGAGAATCCTTGTCACCTGAAATCCAGATGTAGTGAAGTTGATTTTCTCCCAGAACTTTCACAGCTGACGTGTTGGGTGAAGGGAGAAGTTAGGAGAAGCATCTGCAGCCAGGAGCGAAAGTGAAGGCGGGGCCTATTTACCAGCATGAGGCTGTCCACAGACAGTGAGTACAGAGACAGGGAAAACCTCCTGCGCCCACCTGTTCACAGCTGGATTTCCCAGGGCACTTAATTCAATCAGAAGCAGTAAGTTTTAGTAGCATTTTACAACCCATTAACCATACAGGAAGCAAAACACCTGACTCGGTGCCTTCCTCCTGGCTTCTAAAGAGTCTGTGGCCTCAAAAGTCAGCAAATTGGAACTCTCTCTATGAAAGGAGACACTGTCAACCCAGTACAAGCAAGTTTTATCCCTTCTGACATTTAATAGGAAGACACATGAATCCAGCCAGGACTCACTGGCATGGGAATCACTACCATTTTCACCTAGAGAGTCCCCATTTCACTCGGCATGTGCCAGGCACTGGGCATTTGCAGGAATCACTCCATTGAATCCTTACCACAACCCCATTAGTTAGGTCCTATTAATATCCGCATTTCACAGATGAATATACTGCGACCAGAGAGGTTGGTAAAGGAGCCCAAGGTCTCATACACACCTTGGTAGAACCAGAATCTCAGGCCAGGATACAATTCACAATAGAGAACAAGACTATGTGTAGGGCTCACTGCTTGCCCTTGGGCCAAGTTAAAAGTGAAACTGTGTGATAAGAGCCAGCTTCTGGTATCTGTGGGGATAAACCTCCTAGGGTGGAAAACAGTATTCAAACGTGTGCTAAATTTTATTAGCGATAATTCTTCTCTAAATCAATAATAAAAAGATAACAGGCTACACTTTTTAAACTATGCTTCACTTTAAAAAAATCATTTATTTTCTAACTTTTCTTCAATTGCTCTTCAAAAAAACTCTCGAAGAATGTGGTAGGGGTAGGTAGATTCATCCCCATTTAATGGATGAGTCTACCAAGGCTCGGAGAAGTCGAGTGGTATGGCCAAAGTCCCAAGCTGATGAGTGGCAGCTTCTATTCCAATTCCCATGCACTCCAGCCACAGGGGCTTCCTTTCAGTTCCACAAACATGCCAAGTTCTTCCCACTCTGGGCCCTGGAATGATCTGGCCCTAGTTCTTTCTCATTCTCTAGGTCTCCCTTAGATGTCACCTCTCCAGGGATGGCTTCCCTGCATCCCATTTCAGTGGTCCCCCTTCAGGCCCCATCACTGTCTTTCTACTCAGAGCCTATGATAGTGCTTGGCATCTGGCAGTCAAATATTTGCTGAATGAATGAACAAGTAAGTGAAAGAGTGCCTGATGGATTCTCAATTTTCTGAATTTTCTAACTTTTCGTAGTGACAAAGCAACAGGACTTTCTCCCCAGCACTTCTGGCCAGACCCCCTTGTACAGCGACAGATCAAACAAGTCCTGCCCCAGCGATATGTAAGGGCCCACCTGCTGAAATAATGGGAGCCCCCCTCCCACTCCTGCCCCAAACACACATACTTGTTCTTTAATGCCTTTCCCAGTTGACTCAAGTCTAGATTCTTAATTATGGTGGGAAGACCCACACAACAGGGAAGAGATAAAGCAACTGGTGATAATTGAATAGTTTTCCTTATGAAAGCAAAGCACAGCATCCTCAGAGTTAAGCAGAAAAGAAGGTGCAGGTGGACATGAAAGACTACATTAGAGGTCCCCGATTCTTCTCCCTGAGTTTTCATCTCTCCCTCTGGGCTTCTCCTGCTGATGGCCAGCATATGTAAGGAGGAGGCCTCTGATTGAAACCTGACACAACCCTCCACCCCAATTAAGCCAAGAGCCATGAAGAGAGAGCTTTGGGTCTGTTGGAACCCCAGTATGTGTTCTCCCCAACCAATCTACTTCCAGACAATTTCCCTGACCCCACAGAGTGTTTTAAGTCTTATTTTTAAAAAAGAAGTCTCTTCCCTTATGAAGATAATGATGATGATAAATTGTTCTCAAAGGGAACAGCCTGGGAAAATATGCGACTTCGTGTATTTTTCCTTGAACTATGGGATCTAGATTGCATGCACCCTCTAGTGTGGTGATTCTTAGTCAAGATGACTCAGAATACCAATTTCCTTCTGGTCATGGTTGATTTTTCTAAGGAAAAGACTGCTTCAAAGTAGCCTAGCTGAACACTTAACCAAGTGTTAGACTTTAGAGAAATAGTGATAAATAAAAGCATAGCTAATGCTTGTTGAGTGGTTACTGTGTGCCAGGGACTGTGCTTAGAGCATACTTCAATCCTCACAGCAACCCACACCCCCCCATCCACCCATCCACCCTCCACCCTTACCCCTATTCTCCAGGGGCACAGCTGAATCACAGAGAGATTAAGGAACTTGCCTACCAACACATAGCTCAAGACAGGAATGGACAAGATTTGAATGTAGGGTCTCACTAGGCAGCCTGCACTCTTAGAGCTGGAATAGAGCTCTCCAGGAACCTAGGTTCTCCGTGCTACTAGGGGATGCATCAATCAACATGCACTGGAAGCTACTGTATTTCTCTCAGTCCTTAGACACTGTGTGCTAAAATCCATGCACATGCCTATCTACTTAAAAAAATTTTTTTTAAAGCCTCCTTCTACCCCTAAAGCATCCCTTTCCTTCATGATCTGGATCGAACCTACCTGTGATCTTTCTCCCACTCTCTGCCTCCACGCTTATACTGCAGACACACTGAACCACTTCTCCTTTCCCTCAGCCCTCTCTCTGCTTTGCCAACTCTGCATCTTTGCACATGCTGTGCCCCCCCCCCCCCAGCATACTTTCTCTTTCCCTCTCCCATCCCTTCTCACCTGAACCACTAATCATCAGTCAAGACCAAGTTCAAATACTACCTGCACTGGGCGCTGCCCTGACTCTCCCAAACAAATATCCCCAACTCTCTCCTCTGTGCTCCTGCCATAATCATAACATGACAAACAATCAAGTTTCATTTTTCTGTTGCCCTAACACAGTTTCAACTCATTCACAATGACATAAACTTTTATAAGATTAAAGTCCTGAAGACCAAAATTTAACCAACGTCCCAAGTATAATCTTTTTGGTGCTGTTAATCGTTGTACTTGAATCCTGCACTGGGCTATTTATACTCTGACTTGCTCACATTTCTCCTCTTAGGAACTAAACATAAAAGCAAGCATAAGTGCTTCTGTGCCTCAAGTAAGACAGTCCATTCACCAACAGTGTCATGACAGCGTTGGGTAGCGGTTTTCTATACTAAACACGGAGAGTGGGAAAAAAAAAAAAAAAAAACATTTAACTTTGATTTCTTGCCTTTTGCTAGAAAGCTCTGTAAGTCACTTCTTGGTCTCACCTAGTGGAAGGGTCATTGCTTTAGCTGGGATTGTGACAAGCCTCTCCAGAATTAGAGTACTTTATTATCACATTAATACTAGAAAAAGTCACATAATTAACAGAATTTATCCTCATTTACTCTATAAAACCACTAATATTCAATCTCTCTGCCTCTGTTTAATTACTTTCCTTAACACAACTTTTGTTTCCAAGTTGACCCTTTCTGGACTCATCCACAGAAATGTGTTACAACTTTTTCTCCCTCCACTCCATTTAAGTTGCTAGACTTTATTCATTTGAATAAGCAGAAAAAGCACACCAGGGCCTGTCATAGTCCACACAATGCCTTTGAATTAGCAGCCGTGACAGTGTCACACTTTTGTGGAGATCCTCTGTTCAGAGCAAGTGATGAGAACCACCAGAATTACTGTTAGTTGTAATATGACCCTGGCATTAACTGGGTGCTACCTAGTGGTAAACTAGCATTAATTCAGGTGCCTAAGAAACTCAGAAGCTGAGACACCACAAATCTTTAAAGAGAACAGCAGACCTGCCTGACACACGCTGCCTTCTCAGGTAATGTTTCTTCAGACCTGTTTGCCCAAGAGGAGGGGAGGAACACACACACATCAAAATAAAGTCACCGTTAGATAACAAAAATCACCATCAAATAACAAATCTGCAAGACACTGAGCTTGCTTTCTCTTTCCTGACTTTTTTTTTTTTTTTTTAGGCAGCCAAGTAATAAAGTAAAGAAACTAAGGCTTAAATGACAAACATTTAGTAGAGGCTGAACTTCTGCTCCCCTTTTCCTGAAACACAGATAAAAAATCATGCCTCTGTACTACGTATTGAGATGGTCCACAGCTTGGTCAGGAGGATGGGGGCTCAGAATAAAGGAGGGGATCTTTGGCTTGAACAGATCTTTTGATGTTGAAGTAGTTGGGCCACTTCTAATGAAAGGTAAACCCTTCCTGATGATGTCAAGGGTGGGACAAGTAAGTGATGTGAGGCAATGCATAAAATGGGCAGTTGTCCTGGTTCCTTAGATGGTGAGCTCCAGGCATAGAGGATAAAGGTAGTCTTCTTCTGCCTGATGGCATTGGTGGCCTAAGAAACATGCACAGTGATCATCCTTCCCCTTGTTTACCTGTCAAGGGAAGAATCATCCCCACTCCATTTTTCCCTACAAGAGACTCATCTCAGTTGGAATGTGAAGAAACAGCAAATGAGAGGTCTTTCTCATCTGACCTCCATTTCATCCACATGACATGCAGAAAACTATATTGGTTTCTTTCCCAAAATAGAACAACCTTGAGAGCCCACAAACATAGTATGGCCCATGTTCACTGGGAAATAAGAGTCCTCTTCACCCTCCAAGCTTTAGCTCAATCGTCCTTTTGGCCTGTAATGCTTTTCACTTCCTCTTCAAGTCCCTCCATCCTTCTGGGTCTAGTTAAGATTCTTTCTCTTCCAATAAGACCACCCAAATTCTCCCATTTGGAGTTAATGTCTTGTTCCTCCATACACCTAAGGTGTCCAAGGTCTGTGAGTGTCTTTCTTATGGTACTTACACAAGGCCATTTTATATTTAGGTTATCTATGCATGAATCTGATTGGTTCACTTGGCTGTGAACACCTGAAGGGATTATGGGAGTTGATGCTTTGCCTGACCTCAGTGACCACACTTGGGGCCATTTCTGGCTGAAATGGACTAATTCACTTTCTCCTCCAAAGCTGCCCTTCACCTAACCTTTGGTCAAACACCTCACCATTCCCTGAAAGTTTGCTATTTCCCACCCCCCAAGCCTCTGCATATACTGTTCCCACTGCCTGGAGTTCTATCTCTCTGCTGAAAGGAAATCAAATCCATTCTTCAAGACCAAGTCAAAGCCTCCTTGATCACACCGGCCAAAATAGCACTATCTAAATTCCCACAGCCTTTGTGTATACCACACTGGTTCCTTAGCACCTTGTAATTTCTTATCTGCACTTACATCTTTTTTCTGCCCAACTAGATTATAAATATCTAAGTGAAGGGATCATATTTTATACAATCCTGTTTCCTCCACAGTGCTCAGGAGAATCTTATTTGTGTGTCACAAACATCCATTGTATGGTGAGTGAATGGATATTGATGGAATATTTTACTTTGGGATCTCCAGAGCAATAAGACAAGTATTGATGGATAAACTTGTGCATTACTGGCAATAATACTTTTACTTCTGTTACTACCATGATAATATCATCATGATTACTATTATTCTTGTTCTTCTCATTAGAGTTACTATTATTTGAGTGCTTACTACGTGCAAGGTAATTTGTTGAGCACTTGACTAACGTCTCATTTAATCCTCACAATAACCCTAAGGTGGCAACTATTAAGGTAGACAGTGTTAGTAGTCTATTTGTCTGAGGTCACCAACCTAGTAAGTGAGAGAGCATGGATTCAAAGCCAGGTCTGACTAAGGCCAAAATTCATGTTCTTGTTCACTACACAATTTGCATCCAGCTTATCACTATTCATAAGGTATTCAGGATGCTTGTGAAGAGTGCTTTTTCTCTGCTTGCCTACTCACTGTGACTCTCAGGGACAGGAATGAGGATCTGGAGTATAAAAGTGGCCCCATTCAGAGTTTGAAGACAAGTCACCGTCATGTGAAAAGAAGCCACCTCTCATGTTTTCCACTGGCAATGGGACTTGGCCACCATTTTGGCCTGGTTCTCTTCGGTACAACTGAGCGCTTTTCATGTTTAAAATGACGAGAAAACCCTCTCAGCCTCTTGACTCCCTCACTGCCGCACTCTGCTAAGCCCACATGGTCAGCTTGAACTTTAAAAGGATTGTTGCTTAATGCTTTGCAGGATGGACAAGTGGCATTTCTGATTGCTCAGAGTTGACTATTCCTACTCCCCTTCAGTCCTAGACCATGGAGCATCCTGTGTCTCCACTGCATGCATGTCTCAGGGCATAAACACCTTTGCCTTAGAACCCTGGCATCGCCATCATTACATCCACCTCCAATGCCCTGCACAGAGGCAAACTCGGGGCCTCTCACCCCCAGCTGTTCCACCATGTCAGTATCACAGGCAGCAGGACACGCATTCCAGAGTCGGGTGGATTAACCTCCAAGATGACACTCAGTCTTAGCTTTAGCCTCCCTAAATCCTCAACAAAAACTTTAACAGCCAGCTCTGATTTAGGACCTTAACTGTAAATCTCTTCTCTTCTCATGCACTCACTAAAAGGATGAGTAGAATCAGTTCAGACCTTTTCTAGTTATTTGTTCCTTATGTTTCCTGGAGGATTCAAGGTAATGGGTAAGAACTTCTGTCATCATGAGCCTCACTTAAAAGCAAGCTAAAAAAGAAAAGAACTAGAGGGCGGGGAGAAACATTATTAATGCCTTTTTCTACACAGTAAGCAAAAAATATGAAACACGGGTGGGAATTTCTGAAAATATTTGAAGCAGCATCATTCATTTATAGAAATGAAGCCAACCTGCTGGAATGCTAAAAACAGCAGTAACCAAATTTATACTCAATTCTTAGAGCCTTGCTGAGCCACTGAGCCCTGCCAGGAGAACAGATCTCCTTTTCACTCAAGCGAGGATCTGCAGGAGTATTTTCAAAAGTAAATAAATGGCCACGAAGAACAAAAAAGATTAGTAAAGAACTGAGTCTCTCAAGAACATGTCTGACAAAATAAACCCCATGTTTATGTATACTCCCTCAATTGGCCTGAGCCAGAAATCTTCCCTGCAACTTAAAACCGACTGAACAGGAGTTGAGAGAAATGTCCGGAATTAGCTTAGTCAAATGCTGCCTTAAATAAATGCCCCTCTGATGCTTAACAAGATGCTAGGGCCAACGCAGTTTAGTTTGACCTTAGCAATTCCCACTTTTTTTGCCATCATGCATCACACTACCTTTTTTTTTTTTTTGGTTATATGGTATCTAGAATGTAGATACCACTTAAAAATTCCAATTGGCATATTTTAAAATAGTCTAGATTTTTCCTGATAAAAAATGTTGTTATTGATTTTTTTAAAAGTTTAAATACTCAAAAGTAATAAATAAATAAAAACCACCTGAATCTCATCTCATCCCAGTCTTTTCATGGATACACAAATTTTATGATACGCAGATTTTATACCCTTTTTTCATGTTATCTTCAAAGCGTGATTTTTCACTCCATTATATCTCATCGTACATAGTAGATATTCAAAAAATCTCCTATTATTTGATTCAAGTTTTTTTCTATTATAAAGAATACTTTGATGAACATCCTTGTACATAAAATTTTATCCGCATATCTGAGTATTTTTTTATAGTTACCTAGGACAAGAATTGCCAGGTCAAAGTGGCATATTATTTGAGAATGAGTGTAAAACAGTTTCATTGGAAAATGTTGGCACAGGTCAAGGTAACTTGAGATTCAGTCAAATTAGGTTGGGAAAATTCTAAAAAGTGGCCCTTGCTGTGCACAATGGTACAGGGGTTTTGATGACTTAGGTCCTAGGGCATTGATGTTTAAAAAAAACTAACTAAACACAGTGACTATATTGCATATCCACAGGTCCAACCTGTTTTCACCTGCAGTCATAGAATGTGTTGATACCCATGACAACATAGTCATCATCTTGAGTTATGATTAACCACAAATGGAAGCAGCCTAAGAGAAGACCACTATGCGGCACCAGTGCTCATGCTAATCTCACTGTTCCTGCAACAGGGCTGAGACAAGGACTCAACTGCAGCAAAGCAAGTTACATGCCAGACATGGTCATGGTTTCCCCTAGGCCCATGCTACCACCAAGATGCCATGTCCAAGAGTAGGGTGAGAGACAGCCCATTTTAAGAGATCTCTGCTTAAAGGCTGAATGGAGTCACATCATCCCTGAGAAACTGCATCCTTTATAAAGTAGGGATCGTATTGTGAGCTTATGCTTTAGAGAAGATTCAAAGCAAATAATCTATGATTTGGCTATCATTTTCTTAAAATCACACCTGGAAATTGTTCAACAAGACCATCCTATCAAGAATACCAGTTAGACTAACATTCTCCAACAAATGAATTCCACAGACCCTGCCTCTGACACCTAAGATATTTTGTTTTCCTGAGACATCAGCCTCAAATATAAAGGATACTGCCTCAAACTTGTACATGATCTCTCCTCGCTGTCTCATAGCACAAAGGCCCCCATCTACGATCTGGTCTCCAGGAACCCAGTCAGCTACATCTCATCCCGTGGCCTTTATGTTCCTTTATGCTAAAGAACTTGGTGTTTCCCAAACCCTCTGAGCTCTTGAAAGAGCCTCCTCAAATCCTATTTCTTCCTCCTGACATGGACACTCCCCTGCCCTGCCCACTCCTGATCTAGAAGAATCCTCTGTATTTCAAGAATTATCACAAATACCACCTCTCTGTCTGAGAAGCCTCCCAAGTTCCTCCAGGAGGACATGGAATCTTCTACTCAGGGTTCCTGTGGCACGTTCCTCCAGAACCACCTCTATCACGTTACTTTGTGACTCGCTATTTACTTACTTGTTCCCCCCAACTAGAGAGTAAGGTCTTTGAAAATAAGAACCACGTCTTTTCATCTGTGTATCTTCAGAACCTAGGATATAGTTTATAAATATGCATTTGTTTTCATTTTGTTAATTCTGAAAGGACAATAAGCATGTAGATAGCATGATAAAATAAATGTAGGTAGCATTATAAAATGCTACCTACAACTGAGAAACCAAAATAAATGAACTGAGGGCAGCAAGAGCCCCAAGACATTGTAGCTGTGAACTGTATGGGCAGAGCATCATGGCTGAGTATAGAGAACCATGTGCTGGAATGTTTGCAAAACCAAATTGTATTAATTAAAAAATCCATAGTTTTATACTATGTGGCAAAAATCTTAATTTTTTTCATGAAATGGGGAATAGCATCACAATGTATAATAAACACAAGTTCTGTAAAGTCTCATTGGTATAATCCAAACGTTTTCTTTGGTGCATTCTATACTTATTTTACATAAATGATGCCCAAATCTCATGCTAATCCACATGAATCCGAAGTTGAATGGCAGCAGATGTAGAGAATTCCCACAGAGTTACTGAGGGAGCAAATCAAACCAATTAACTTAGGGGTTATCTTACTTATGAAGAGAGTATTGGTTCTAAACCAACCAAGAGCTGATATTGAGGTCTTTCAAAATCTCAAACACACTCTTGTCTTTCTGATAAGGCAAAAAACAAGAACTACTGTAACACTGAGATGCTCAAGGGCTGCAAGAAATATAGGAGTTATCTAGTGTAGCTTCCCATTCAAAGAAGGGACCCCTTCCCCAATGTCCCTGACAAATGGTTGATCTGGCAGCTCTGTGCCTGTCCTGGGAGTTGGAGTTGGAGTGTCAAAGACAGAAAGCTCCCTTCCCTCATGGACTTGACACTCTAGGGAGGCAGAAAAGCCAAAAACAAGTAAAGTTACTCACAAGTAAACCAGATAATATCAGTTACTGATTAGAGCTATTGGAAGAGAAAAGATGGCAGATGAGAAGTGATTGATGGCAGAAAGTGGTGAACTTTAAAGAGGGTGGTCAGGGAACTTTTTGGAAACAATATTTTGGCTGAGATCTGAAAGACAAGAAGGAGCCAGCCAGGCCAAAACCTAGGAGGAGAGCATTCCTACTAGCGCAAAGGCCAGCGTGACTGGAGAATGGCAAGGAGGAAAGTGATGGGAAAGGTCGCAGAGGGAGGCAGGCTCTTTCAAGCTGTGACAAAAAGTGTCCCATCATGGGGAGGCAGCCTTTCCCATGCAAACTGGACAGGTCTGCGAGGAAGCTCCCTCTTCCTGAGAACTGAATTCAGCCCTCTTGTCATGTACCTTCAGAAATTTCCGTTTTAGCTTGGGTCCAGAGAGCAACACTCCTCCTTCTTCCCCAAGATAACCCTTAAATAATTTAAAGTGGCCACTTTATCTTCTCAGGCCTCTTTTCCAGGATAAGCAAACCTTATTCTTCTACCACCTCAGGACGTGATTTCCAGATGTGTCACCATCCTGTTCATCCTTTTCCAAATACTCTCTCATTAGACAACATCCCTCCTGAATTATGCCATCAAAATTGAGCAGGCCTCCAAAATGTTAGGGGCAGCAAGCAGGTTGTTAAGATATGAAGTCAGACAAACTAGGTCCTAGTCTGGACTCTACCACTTATAGCTGTGTGACCTTAAGCAAATCACTTAACCTCTCTAAACTTCTGTCTTGCCATGAGTGAAATGGGAATTATACCTGTCTGGGAGGATTATTGTGAGGATTAAATAAGAGAATATGTGCAAAGTCCAAAGAGCCATGAATGGCATGTACTAACTGCTCAATAAAGCTTAGCTATTACTAGTTGTTACTGTTATTATTATATGGCCTCAGTCATTCTCCTTCTTGGTCTTAAATCTATATTTGTTCAAACGCAAGTTAAATATGCATTTGTTTTTGTTTTTCTTCATTTTGTTGTGTTGCAGTAGTGGGGTCTAGGGAACAGGTTGGGGGTTGGGAGCCATGTAAACGTATACTGAACCTCTTTCTCCCCAGTCTTTTGCATATAATACAAAAGCCCTAATCTGATCACACTAACAGAGAAAGATCGATAAAGAGCTAAACCACGAAATGGGATGTGTCTAGACTCCAGTTACTGTAGGAAATATAACCATATGTGCATATGACTCAGATAATGCTGCATATACTGAACAATGTTTGATGATCACCTTCCTGGGGGCTAGAGAAGAGTCTCATCCAGCCTTTAAGTCCTCATCAGAGCCAATACATCAACCCTCAATAAATACTGGGAGGAGTGAAGGAAAGGGGATGTCAGTTAAAGGTCTACCTAGACTTACAGGATCACTTTTCATGATCAAACTCACACAATGTTGCTCTCACAGGGACCCAAATGAAACACATCATAGGCACAGAAACAGAAGCTCAGAAAGGTGAAGGGACTTTCCCAAGGCCACACAGCCAACTTGGGACAACACTGGGATTCTGAATCGCTTCCTAGGAAACAATTCTGATCAAACAGTCACAGATCTGAGTCCTGGACCGGTCCTCTGTCCTCCTTCAAAGCCTTCTTGCAAAAATGTCCTATGAGACAGAGGAGAGTCAGATTTCCCCATTTCCATGGTTGGTATCCCCAGCTAATCTGAACTCAGAGTTCCTTAGGGAGTAGGAAGTCAAGGCTGGCATCCGAAAGCTGCATAAATCTCTCACCTAAGGAACTTCATCATTTTTCTTTTGTCACAACCCTTCCAGCCTAATATTTGACAGCTCCGATCGGGTACTGTCCAAACATTTATTAAAACATTTTAAATGATGAATATATCCAATTATTACTATTAATGCAGCTAATACTGACTAATGAGGGGGAAACGCAGGAGCTGGTGTCCCGCAATTCATTACCCCTGCCTTGTCAACAATTCAAAGCCCGAAACCTAATCATCCATACAGGGCCCTGTTATATTTCACACGTCACTTTTAATAAGTCACTCAGTGCCTATAAATTAATGTAACATGTCGGCGTTTATGAGTACGGCTTTGTCGCCGTTAACAAATGATGTTCTGGCCCGGTCTACAACAGCTAGGCAGTGACGAATGATGGAAGATGATTTCTTTCCAAACTATAAACTATACACTGGGGACTCCAGTAATACATACATTTATATATATATATATATATATATATATATAGCCACATATTGCACACATCTAAGCACACACAGACATAGCCACACAAACCAACAAAGCACGCCAACTCACACACAGGCACAAACATGGAATAAATACGATGCATAATTTGTGGTAAAGAGCTGTGTAATAACCCCTGTACTTTCTTCTCCAAAAGATTAAACATGCAGCATCTGGGAACCATGACACTCCCATAAATGTGGTCAACGTCAATTTCAAATTTGTCGTTAAGTTCTGGTCTATTGCTCCTGGCCAGGTTTCAGGGCAACCTGACATCCCAACTAATAACGAAAGCCTAGCGGTGCTAATGAAAAGGGGAGGGTGGATGTGATTTCAAAAATACCAGCAGTTAGAGGAAGGGTCTACATTTTTATGGTAAAATTGATGGTCACTGGGTATTGGGGTGGAAAAGGGTACTTATTTGCTTCTAAACAGACCTGAATAATTTATATCTCCTTCTAAGCTATAACTTCCTTTTTCACAAAATCATTGATGTACAATTTGGGTGTAACTCGACCTCCATATTTTCATCTAATTCAAGATTCAAGAAGAGAGATGATGCTTCTTTAACTGGTGTCCCTTTTTTGTTACTTTGCTCATGTCAGAGACAGCTCTGGCACAGACAGATGAGTCTGTATCTTCACACACATGAGTTGAGCACTATACACAATGACAAAACTCCAGGGGCAAAGAAGGCCAGAGATTTCCTTGGGAGTCAGTCTACATTCAAAGCCACAGCTTTGTGGGCTGAGCTCTTGATGTAGCCAACAACTGTCTCCACTTGCCTTGATTTTGAAAAAACATAACTCTCCGTTTTTCGGAGTGTAACAAAACTTTCATAAGGTTAGATTTTTTATTACTATTATTTTCTTTCTCTCTGTCATCTCATCTTAACTCCTCAAACTGACTGCTATAATAGACATTAAAATTAACAAAATTTGAAAAACTAAGTACTAGAAAAGTTTAGTATTGATCCCACAGGGTCCTGATTATGACTCCTATTTAACAGGCTTTCAGATCATTAGCTCTCAGAACCCATTTTCACTTACTTTCTCTACTTGCCACAAGATTCAAAAGATTCTATCACCACATGGGTATACAAACCCTGCAAAAAATTTTTTTGAAATTTTCCCCTGAAGATTGTACGTCTATATCTGGGAATTCTCTATGTAGTTTTGCCACAAGGATGTATCTCAAACACAGCAGCCAAGATTTAAATTAGAGTTGTTCAAGAAACAAACAATCACAAACAAAAAAATGGTTTCTATAAACCTTTTGCCATAGTCCCCATTCTACCATTAAATTCATATTAATAAATAAGAGCCTTAATTTAAGTGCCTAAACAAAGATTCATGTTTTATAAACCTAGAGTTTATAAAGACTTTAATTTTGTGTGTGGCTGAGAGTTTCGTTCTTCCAATCTATATCTAAGAAACATTAGAGAGCTAATCATGTTTCTTTTTTTTTGTTTTCTTAAAAATATCACTCAGAGGGGGCCGGCTCGGTGGCGTAGGGGTTAGGTTCGCACACTCCGCTGTGGTGGCCTGGGGTTCTCAGGTTCAGATCCCGGGTGAAGACCCATGCACTGCTTACCAAGCCATGCTCTGGCAGGCGTCCCACATGAAGTAGAGGGAGATGGGCACAGATGTTAGCTCAGGGCCAATCTTCCTCAGCAAATGGAGGGGGATTGGCAGCGGATTTTAGCTAAAGGCTAATCTTCTTCACACACAAAATATATATATATTACTCAAAAATTTAAAGGAAATGAAGGTAAGCATGCAAACATGTTCTCATTACATATTTATTAGAAAAGTATTTTGAGTTGCATTTGGTCTGGCAGGGACCACATTGCCCAATTTTCTTCCTGGGGTCTGTGACTGTCTGATTCAAGCACTAACACCCTTCACGCACCCTCAAAGAGCAGAAAGAAACTGAGTGTGTTGCAAGGGCATTGCTCTTTTTGTTATTTGAAAATTGGGCAATGTCTGATGCTCAAGAAAATGGTTTCAAAGTACAGCCTGGGGTCACATACCACACAGCCAACTGGAAAGGCTAGTGGACCCACAAGTGGAGTGATGACTTGGTGCCCCAGTCTCCCAGTGTTTGCACAACTTTGGGCAATAAAGATGCTGAAAATGCTGCACAGGGGACAAAAGCCATGCAGTACCTCATTTGGGGTGGGGGAGTGGGGACGGCGTAAGCAAAACTTGAGACGATTTCAACATGTGTGATGTTGAAAGCATTCACTTGTAACCTACTCTTGAAAAGATTCAAAATGACTTCATAAAACCAACTCACAGCAACCGAAGGAGGTTTTATGTTACCTTGACCAAGAGAGACGGGGAAAGAAAAGCAGGATGACGCGTACTTTTCCTTCTGAAGCCTGAAGTGAGACATTGAACTTTTTCTCCTTCCAGGGCTGGTGTCTTCTGGAATGTGTCAGAAATAAAAGGCACTTGGGGTGTGTGTGCGTGTGTATAAAAGTGAAGCAGAAATAGAAGACATTAGAACTTTGGGGGCTGTGTGGAACAAAATGCAGAATGCAGACTGCTCTGGTCTTCTATAAAGATATCAACCCGGGAGGAGACAGCTGAAAAGCGTTTTTCCCGGCAGAGGGTTTCACAAGGCACAGCAAAATCCCTCTGGGAATAGGGACCATTTGCATAACAATGTCCTGTTGCTTATCCTGGGGACCCAAAGGATCGGATACCCTTAGAGAAAACACCACACTTTTCACTCCAGCTCATTGCAGAGAAGGGCATTGCCATTCAGTTTGTGGGGGCAGAGGAGGGAGGGCCGCCCTTCTTTTTAGCATTATTTTATCACATGAAATCAATGAGACTCTCATATTTCCTCTTCTCCAAAGCTTTTGTTTTGCCATATTGGTGGTGTTCTTTTTCTTCCCCCAGCTTTGGCACAGGTCCTCCGATGCACCCACTCTAAATCTCCTCCCCTCCCCCAATTTTTGTTGTTTGTTTTGTTTTTATCTTTGGGGACCCAGCTAACTCCAAAGTTTCCCCATTCCCTTTTCACTTCACTATCCTGCCTTTTCATCAGGCCTTGAAATCAAGCACGACACATTCACTTCCCCATCTCGTGAACACTGGAAAGATCGCTGTTATTCTTTCATGAAGATGATGGCAGAGTCTACTCTCTGCTGCGCTAGGGGACACCTATGTTGCTTGCCTTTCTTTTGAATTTGAAAGAGGCATGTCTGAGGGTGATATTTATTCCTGCTGTTTTGTTTGGGGGACCAGGTAGGGAAGCTGTTGAAGAAAGCCAAGAAAATCCAGAGAAGGCAAAATTCTAATTCCACAATATGCCAAATACTTATAAAGAGCAGGATTTCATGCTCCAAAGCTGCTACTGTTTATCAATAAGTCCACTTGCCGCCAATACAAAGTTTTTTTGCAAAAGCACATTGACAAGGGCTAGATTTAGAGAGCCTGAAACAGACATGCACATGCCCTCCACTCCAACCAAAGGTGAAGTAACATTTGGCCATATTATTAGATATATGGTGTTCAGAACTGTGATGATATGAAGATTCTGCTCCACCCTCCAATGCACGCAGCACTCCTAGAGCCCCACATCATTTCTGGGTGTCACAATTTAGGCTATAAAGGGAAAAAAGTTAGTAATGGGAAGCAATAAAATTTCATTTAGCACCTGGTACAGACCCTGGATGATAGAAATTTTCAAATATTATCACCATTTTAAGCATGAGAAATCTGAGGATTAACCACATAGCCCATGGGCCACATAGCAAAATAAATAGCACATCTGGAATCTGAACTACATCTCATTGATCCAATGCCCCTGCTCTTTGCACTTGTGTATATTTAGCATAGAGTGGTCAAGGGGTCAGAGGACTCAATACCATGTCATTGGGAGAATATTTGCAGGAACATTTAGTCTGAAGGAAAGAAGACTTGATGAGGCAAGATAGCTGTTTCCAAATATTTCAACTATCTGCTTTGTGGATAATGCAACAGATCTATTCTTTAAAACTCCAAAAAACAGAGCCAGAACCAAAGAGTGAATATTTCATATTGGTGGTGAACACGATATAGTCTATAAGAAACTGTTATATAATAAGGTACATCTGAAATTTATACAATGTTATAAGCCAATATAACCTCAAAAATGACTTAAAAAATGAGAATGAACATTTCATTAAGCAGGTTTCTGCTCAACAGAAGAAAAGAACATTCTAACAGTGAGAGAAGGATTGCCTTATAAGATGATGGGTTCCCTATCACTGCACAAGTTCAAGAAAAGACCAGACACCACTTGGCAGAAATATCAGAGAACTGAGGTGTTCATCTAGCTGGCCATTAATTTCCTTCCACGTCATCTGAGTCTACGACCAGCGGAAGCTTGAAGAATTTCAACCTCTGACATGTAGATTGCTACAGAAAGCAGATTAAGATATCAGGATCTAATATCAGGTACTTAGAAAAAGCAAAGTTCTACATGATAACAATTCTTCATTACCCTTCTCGCCTTTTTTGATGAAATAATGTTCTAGACACATTTTGACTTCCTTGGGAATAATGCCATACAACTGCATTAATAGAGCTGTTGCTATTAGGGGTAGTTACATAATAATGGTAATATACAAAACAATCAGAATAGGGAGGAAATAGCTAGCAAGTCATTCTTACATACGATCACATGTCAATGGAGGTAAAAATAAAAAGTTTTTAACAAGCAGTCTTGTTTAAGTTATGACAAATGATGTTCTGACTTTATAAGGGAGCCAGGGATTTGAAGGCCATCACCAACAGGTATGAACAGGGAATGATGGAACCATAAGAGACTAGAACAGAGAACCTTAATTCAGTCATGTCTTTCTACAGATGGGGAAACAGATAGCTTGGTGGGCTTGCTCAACAACACACAGTTCATTAATGACAGAGTGGGGACCACAATCTTCCTCAGACCTGGCCTTATGATCCCAGACCTCTTTCAAAAACAATGCACCAAATTCACCCTTTTAAAACTGAACTTCAAGAAAGCACAAGGCACCAGCTTGGGTCAGAACCAATGGGATGAAAGCCTAAAAGATGGCAGACAGCTACCAGAGCAGGTGCAGAAGTACTCGGTGGAACTGCAGCTGTGGCTTTTCAAAATACAGAACATTGGCTGAGAAAATTTTTTAAATGCTTCACAATTCAATTCCGTTGCCAAAACAGACACTAACCAGGAGCCAGGAGGGACACAGTCATCCTAGCCCCAAGATGGCCTTAAGCTTCCTTCTATCTTTAGACAGGACTCCCCCTATCTACCCAAGTAGAAAGGTTTCAGTCTTTTCTGATTTGGGTGATAGGATGGAGGGAAATAAGAAGGCAAGACATTCGCATCTGAATTTTAATTTTAAAACCTGCTTAGCACACAATTCACTCTTGTCATGTGAATTGTCACAAGCTTCCAAGAACTGTATAATTTATTCCTGGGCCCCCCCCCCCCCCGCAGTGTACAGACATAGGCATTTACTCCCAAGATACACTGAGTAGATGAAACAATGATCTAATTTCATCTTCAGTCACACTTCACTTTTCTGTGTGTAAATTTTTAAGGAAATGTTAGTTAATCCGAGCCCTGCTATCTAGCATTAATTCAAATAAAATGAATACATTCTAAGCTATTATGACATGCCAGGAGCTGTCCCCAGGCATAGGCCAGAAGTCTCTCGGAGCACATCCTCTTTAGATAACAAAACAAGCCAATATTCTGGCTTTACTGAAAAATGTAGCTTGTCCAAGGGCTCTTATGTAGAGAATTACACTAATTTCCCACACTCCTATCAACGTTAATCTGTAAGATCCACTATGATTTACAACAATCTCTCTGAGTCCTAAAAACCCTCATTCATTAATGAGAGTCAATTTCACCCCTACACTATCTCACTTTGATGGAAAAGGGACTTTCGTGCCTTTAGAAAAATCTTTCATCAAATCTTTCAGTTAGAAAGAAAAGAAAACTGAATAGAACCCCATTTAGTTAGTAGAAATTTTACTGTCTAAAGACAAAGATAGCTGAATTGCAAAAAAAATGTGTGCCTTCACTCCCACCATCATCTTAGTTTCTACACCCTCTTTGCCCATCACTCAACCCTACCATTCTCTTTGGCTCTATTGAATCCACAGCTCTCTGGAATGATTCACCACCACTTTGGCATTATCATAGTGTTCCCTGACCTTCAATCATTCACAAAAACACTTTCATAATTTTTGTCATTTTTACATATTACCTATAATATTATTTATTTAATATTTTATGGATATAGACTCACTGCCTTTTACTCCAATTAAATTTATTTTTACATGACCCATTCCGTTTCTATTATGAATGAAAACCAATGCCACTTGCCTTAGATAGAGGGAAGCAATACAAATAAAATCCAATGAAAACAAAACAAAAGCATTTACTAAATTTTGGCTAGATACTATTTCCTGCCAGAGGGTATTTATCGAAAAGGGAGATGAAGAAAGAGTAAGAGATGTTAAAGACAGACTAGCACCAAATTGGGACCCTGGCCTAACAAGAAGGACTAAAAGAAATTTTACACGGAGTTATTTCCTCATTACCTGATTCAGTGTTATTTAAAGCCACATATGAGTACCATTTGAAAATCATCTGGCTGCCAACTTAAAATCATCCCATGCTCCACCATCTGTGTGTAGGTATACTTTGAGAAACAGTGCATTGGCTGATACAGGTGTAGAAAAGTGCACATCACATATAGAAGGGAGGGCAACCTTGTGATGCAAAGAAGGCTAGAGGGAAAAGATTGATCAGTCTTGGGAGGAGTGATGAAGGAAGACTTGTTAAATGATTTGTATAGAGTTGGAAGTTCCTAAACCAGCAGAAAATTCATGAGTTTCCACTGGTGCAGGAGAGAACTAAAATATATCAGCAGTAGGTTATGAGCGGCCATGAATTTTTCTGTTTTCCCTCTTTAAACATGGAAAGTGATAGTGAAATACCAGAAAAGTCCACTCTTTGGTGAATCTGGCTTTTGATATTGAGTAACATGAGCATGTACTTTTGAAACGAAATAATACAAAAAAGAAAGAGGAAGGAAATACAACTACAGTATATTCCCACCTGAGAATAAATTTCAAAACAGTATGATGCATGTGGAATAGAGATCAAGTTGGCAGAAAAGGGAAAGGAGCATTACAAAGGCAAAATAAATAGGTGCAGAGAAGCTGTCACACAACTGAATTGAGACTCAGTATTTAATTAGGGACAGCAAGCTTGAAAGTCTCCTTGGTAAATGTCTCTACCTAAACCAACCACATGTTGGTTAACACTGAGACATACAAACTGATCAATAGTACAAAACAAAAGGGCTCAGGTATGCATGTAGAGTCATACATCATTTCAATAAATTATGCTGTGTGTAAAGACAGGTTTTTTTAGAACAATCATTCTGGGATCAAGAGCTAAATCATTTCAGCCACATCTTGATTTCTGCAAAACTCGGCAGGAATTATGAGGCTTAACAGCGTCCTGACAATTAGCATATTATAAATACAAAAATGATATATTAAAGGGAGAGGAGGAAAAAAAGGCCAGCGTTTTACACCTACAGTAATATAATTCCACTACTTAATGCAAAGTAACAGGCCTCAGAGTGTTTGGGATCCTCTCGTATGGTGTTATCTTCTCTATCAGTAAATGAGACTATGTGAACAGTACAACCTATAAATAATTCAAGGCCTGAGATGGCAATTATAGAACCATGCACAACTAGCATGAATATTTTATGAAGGCTAAAACAGCCCTCAGAATGAATCATGGAGAGATGAACACACACACACACACACACACACACACCAGGCAGTTTTGGCCAAATTGTATTCCAAGACAAGGCTTCTTTTTGATCCCTGGGACACCTTTATTTTATAAAAATAGTGCCCATAGTTATATATCTTTCCTTTCTTGAATTCATTTCTTAAAATCCAAACACAGAGGAACGGAGGAGCGGATTTGCCAATAGGGTAGAAGAGCTTGAAACAGAGGAAGAAGGACAAGCCATTTTTAACCCAAACTTGTGCAGAGAATTCTGAGTGATTTTTTTTTAACCTCTCCAAAAGGACTCTACAAAGTGTAGAGTTCCAATGCATCAAAACTGAAACTGACACCAGTATCACTTCTTTATGACTCAAGCAAGAACACATCCTACTCGAAAACTTCCCTCGTATAAATAAGCTTTTATTTCTAATTATTCCTTGAGGAATACCTGTAATCCCCGCTTTCACTACATTTATAAGACAAAACAAATATTACTGAGCCATAAACCTGAGCAAACAAGGAACTATATTTAAAGGAGCAGCCCAGATGTCATACTTTACTAGGAAATGAGCAATACCGCAAGTCCTGAGCTGCTTCTGTAACCAAACGATGTGTACAGCTGAAAAAAATGAAATCATATGAATTCAGGTCTTGATTTCCCTGTGCAATGTACTTGTACTATTTGAATAAGAGTTAATAGCCATTTGAATTTTGCAGAGATTAGCATTCATCTTTTTCACCTGTCTCTTATTTACACATACCCAGATAACATCCACTCGGTGAGAGAAAACACTACTGCCTTCCTACAGTCCATTTTAGCATAATCCACTTTCTTAATGACAACCTAAAACTTTTCAGACTTTTCCCAGCTCCTTCACACAAGAGCTCTAGATTTATGATACTTTTGGTATGAATATGTGCATTTTTCACCTGGTTACAACAAAAAGAACCTTTAGAATTCTAGGATCTTAATACAGGAAAGAACTTTAGGTATCATCTGGTCCAACTCCATTTTTGCAGATGAGAAAAGTTTACAGGCTAAAAAATGTTCCATCTCGTATTCAATATCACACGGCTAGTTGAAACAATAGGACCAGTAATAATATAAGGTGTAAAAATATCTTATATCAGTAATAATATGTTATATAAAATCTTATATCAGTAATGATATCTCATATTACATATCTTATATCAGTAATAGTATCTTACATTATATATCAGTAACAACTTCAAATATTTACAGAGAGCTTGCAATAAGGCAGGCACCATGCTTAGCAGACTCTGCCCCCTTTAGTCTCCCAACACCTCTAATAGGTGGGTACTTTTATTGTCTCCATTTAAAGACGAGAAAACGGAGGCTTAGAGAGGCTGAGTATCTCCTACCCTCAATCTCGTGACCCTTCCCGTCTGCCGTACTCTTCGGGAAGCTATATCCGAATTTTCTCCCCATCAGGCCTCGGCTGTGAGACACTGTATGAAGGGAACCATTGATTTTTACTGGAGACTTCCTAAACGTGAGACACACTGATGTTTTCCATTTTCTGTGCCTGCTGCTTTGTAGGACCTCCGAGGGCAAAGAAAAAAAAAAAAGAAGCTCCTACAACCTACACCGCAAGAACTTCAAGAAAAATAATACCTTTCTTTAAAATGCTTAGCATCCCCCCTCTCCCTCAGTTTTAAAAGTTCTGAGCTCCACCGGGTGCAACCGTTGTGTTGGATTTGAGGCATGAAATACCTTGAGAACCTACAAAGCCAGAGGCAACAAATTGAGCGGCCACCTACCGCAGCAGCTGATGGATGGGCTAGTATCATGTTTGGTAGCCCTCTTTTGGTTTTAGTAATACAAAGGAAATTAAATAGTATGATTCTCTCTCTCTCTGCGCTCATGCCCAGCTCTGGATTTTAATATCAGGAGGATAACACATGCCGGTCTTTTTACACTAGTGCACTAATCTGGTATAAACAGAATTATCCTGTTTGCTATTTTCTTTTAGGTGCTCACTCCAAAATACGCATGGCTGTAGCCCACAAGGTCAGAGAAATACCCAGCTATATTGTAAGAGTGTAAGGAACTGAGTCAACCAGTTGGCTTTTGGCATGCTTTTCCTTTCAGCCTCTCCCTCCACCACCTCCTTTTCCCACTGCGCCCAGATCCTACTTCAGAGCTTCCATTGCATAGTTCCAAGCCCAAACTTGAGAAGGTCTCCAGAAAAGATAAACCCGGGTAACTGAATAAAAACCACTCTCTGGACCCTAACCTCTTTTCTTCATGTATACTCTGGGAAGCTGGAGTGTCATTTATTATTTACATGCACCTGAATGAGTTAATCTTTTCTTTTCCTTATTTTGACAACCATGTTTATCTTTTGAAAAGGCTAGCAGAGGCGCAGTGTGGCATTGGAGTGCTAACTGCTAACACATGGGCTGTGCTACATCTCGGCAAAAATTTCTTTCATACTTGTACAGGCACCCCGGCCAAGATCAACACCACGAGTTTGATTTTCTTCATCATGAATTGACAGCTTATTTATCTCCATGGAAGAACTTTTTAAGCCCTTTAGTCACCCAGGCAACTTAGGAGGCATTCAGCTGACTGTTCAAAAATATTATTATGGCTTCATAAGAAATAGAAACGAAATTATTTCATTCCTGTTAGGCCATTCTCCCTCTAGAGAGACGTTTTGGTGACCGTGAGTTATGACGATAACCAAATGCTACAAACACACGTGCACACACCCCCTTTTCAATTGGTATTCTATTTTGAAGACCTTTTTAGATCTCATACTATGCTGATAGTACAAAGTTTTGTGATGACGCACACTTTCCATGAACTCCCTTTCCAATAATGCTTGGGAAGCCTCACTAGAATAATTAGAGAAGAAGTCGTTTCTGTTTGCCATATCTTGCTTTGGAAATAATAGCTTCTGATGCCTGTGAAACCAGCAAGAAATAGAACTCAAATGCCAGCTCAATCCTGAGTCACGATGGAAAAGAACATCACCCCACGTGGCTGCTGTATGGAACCAAAACCAAGTGCGACTCCATCAGGCCCTCCCTTCCAGAGGGAGCTTGCTGCTGGCCCGGGAGAAGTTTAAATAAATTTACAGGCAGAAAACGACCCAGAAAATACTAACAAATTGAGTACGTAAATGCAGAATCCAAAAATTATTTTCACTAGTGATAAATTACCTGCAATTTTGCAACTAAAAGTAATGAGAATATTGACTTACTATGGCGGGGGACAGATCTGTATTTATAACTATCAGCAAAAATATACTACATGAGCATGAGAAATTGACATGGGGAGAGGGAGGGAAGAAAAAGCCTAGTGTATCGAATAGGCTGGAGTGCAGAGCCCCTCAAGTCAAAGCTAGTGCCCCACTTCTCTGAGAGAATTTCCCCAATTAAGGCATTAGTTGCCGATGCTATGACTTCCACGCAACAACAGAAAATATTTACTGAATTCTTACTGTGGGCCAGGTGTCCTGCTAAATGCTTTATCTCATTTCATCCCCACAACAACCCTATGGTGTAGATATAGACTACTACTGCCTTGATTTCTCAGTGAGGAAACTGAAGCTCAGGCCACTTAAGTAATTTGCCCAAGATCACACATTTCTACTGTTAGTCCGCCTAAATTTCTTCACATATTTCTCAAGTCCAATAAACAGAAGAAGAATGTTAGATTCCCATCATTCCAAATTGGAAACTAAAACTCTTAGTTTTTTCTGTCCAGTCTATAGCCCATTATTCACTTTTCCCTGAGTCCTACCATGCACTCTGACTTATTATTATCAGATGCGTCCCTTCTGTTGCCCGAATGTTCTGTGCGTGTAAGTGTCTGGAGTAGGAGGGTTGGTCTCTACAGTATGAAACTGAGCACCTAAATGTCATCAATGACCACAATGGTTAACATATAAACCGGAGGTGCCTTGTGTGTCTCCAACATGGCAAAATACAATTCAGTCACACATAGTGTTTGTAAGCACGTATGCTCGAGGGAGAGAGTGTGCGTACCAAGGTGAGTTTGGCAAAGAAGCTGTCCCGGGAGAGAGGAAAGTTCAAGTGGAAACGCTCTTGTGTATTTCCTACCTGAATGTTAATGAACGTGAGAAAAGAAAGGCACAGAGCAAATATTACAGAGACTCACAGGAAGAAGCTATCTAGAAAAGAACATTATGTGGAAGGCAAGATTGAGAAAAATAAAATCATTTTCAAAAGCTGTAGGAAGTTTGAGTTTATTAGTGAGGAGAGAAAACAGAGAGGAGGACAGTCTCGCACTCAATTTGCCCAGGGTCTAGAATGTGTTGTGAATACGAATAATTCCTATGGTCTCAAGAAGATTGTGAGAAATACTTGAGGATGGAGACTGGGCCGCATGCCTTTTTCTCTCTCCCACTCCTGAACCAGGCTTTCTGGAACATTAGGGCAGGAAGGGCGGTTAGAGACTACCCAGTACGATCACCTCATTTTACACACGAGGACATGAAGCTGTAGATGGGTTAAATGACTGGCCCCAAAGCACACAACTAATTAGTGGCAGGAAGCCCAGCCACCACAAGAAACCAGGCCTGTTGACTCCTTTCCCTGCGCACTTTTCAAACTGTCCCATTACCTCTTTTAGGAGGTTCTCAATACATATTCACAAAGCACTATGGAAGTCTGGGTGCTCTGAGAGAGGAAAAAAGGGATGGTCTGTGTTGTCCACGTTCAGACCTCATGCCTACACAGGTACTCTACCATGCTGTCCCCACCATCCAAGCCTTGCTCAAAAGAGCTAAAAGCAAGGAAACTGTAGCTTTAGAAAAATGGGTAAGGGTACCATGAACGCTCAGAGTTAATGATTTTTAAATGAGGAGGTTTAGTTGGAAATGGGGAGGAGAGATAAGTCTGAAGGATTTATTACCAATCTGGCCATGAAGATTATTAGGTAAGACGCATTGTACATATACACATTTCTGTGTTCCTACACTTGTATTAACATATGTACATATTTGTTCAACAGAGTCCTTCAAAGTCCTCTCCCTTAGAGTCATCTTCAGACATTTCTCAAACATGATGCAGATCAAAATGCAATATACAAAGTCAGGTAATGTCCCCAGCATCAAATTAAAATAGCTAACCGGCCAACAGATGGCAGCTAAAGCAAATCACTTGCCGATTTAAATAAGAACGGCATTCAGTTCAGTTGCGCACATTTTTCCAGACAGAAGTTGACTGCTAAATGAAATCAACTTCAGAGCCCAGTTGTTTGTAGCACGAAGGGGAAATTACAAAAAACAAAAATGTCTCCTTTGTTCCTGGAACCTGGGGTGATTCACAAGCACGGACATCCCCAGTTCTTCTGATTTTAAATCACTAAGGTGGAAATGTCATTCACCCAGGAGGCTATTGATTAAAATAAAGAACAGGAATGTTTTCTGCATGAACCTCGCTTCTGTTGGCAATGTTACATCATTTAGATACTGAAAGGAAAGAAGAGGGAAAAAAAAGAGAGCAGAGAGAGGAAGGTTCAGAACAGTCACAGACCGGGAATAAATAACACAAAGAAGCTTTCTGGCCTGAGGACAGAGGCAGAGGTTGGCATTATTTTACATTAGAAACACTTCTTATTCAAAACGGTAATTGATAGCAGTGAAGTGTTGGGGAAAAGAGCCACTTGCGTTCAGGCAGGCTGCCCTGCCAATCAAACTCAACCTTTCTTTGAATGAATAAAAGCTTCATTGCCCTATTATGCTGATACAGTCAGACAGGACTAAAGTAGCCTGTTTGTCAAGTTTATGTGCACTGCCCCAAGCTACTTAGATTCTGATGCTTAAATAATTCCCTCAAAATCAGCCATGATTTTGGATACAGTTCTCTTTTTTACCCACACAGTGTAAATTTTACCCTGGAGTTGCCCATGACTGGCCGTAGATGGGGGAGGGCGCATATTTCCCCCTTGTTTTAGTACAAGGAGGGCATTTGGCTGTCTTTTGTTTAGAATCTGCAGCGCTGAAGTGTTCTGCACACAGTCTGTGTGTGCTGCGAGCTGTCTGAAGCCTGCAGACATTTGCCAGATTCTGTATTCCCAGCTCTACAGGAAGTCGGTGTAGAGAAGTCTCCCCATCGCCTCTCTTGTCATCTGGGATTTGGGGTAAATAGCACCTAAACCTTGCCTGCTACTAAGTGATCAATGAAAACTGAAGGGCCTGGGGGGATTTTTGCTTCCTAGGTCCCAATCCTTCTCCGCCTCCTGCAGCACATCAGTGCTTTGGGCACAGGAAGGACTGGAAGGTTACACAGCGCCCCCGTACCAGCAACGCAGGGATCTTGAGAAGGGTCTTTAGACACCCAGGGCAGCAGGGGTTCAGGACAGCAGAAAAGGAATCTGTCCCCCCCGTTTTCACAGGCCTATGTGCCTTTGACTTCCCGGCTGTTTCCCCTTAAAAATGGATGTGACAAAATTCCTTTGTATTTGCAAAGGAGTCGTGGGTAACAATGAACATGCAATTGGGCTGGAAATAGATTTATCAGGCTTCAAGGATTATTGTTTGCTGAGAGATGGTACACACATTACTATTTCACAGTTCAGCTATGACATTATTAACCTACTGTGCAAGGATTTTATTGCCAGATTGGTCCATTTATCAAAAATAAGAGAAACTCAAAACCCCATAAGGAAGTTAACATTTCAGGCAGCCTTGGCTTTCACTTAATGCCATTAATCTATCTATTTACACAAGAGCAAGAAATGTTCATTTAGTAACGTCTCCCCGTTTGGTATAAAAGCTGCAAGACAGTACTGGATGCAAGCATGTGAATGTCATGCTCATTGTCACAGGAAAAATGAGTGTTTTCTCCCTAAAATGAGTTTGATCCCCAGAGCCTGCCACACATTCTGGGTTGCCATGTGCTAGAAGCTCGGTGCTCAACCAGCAAAGGGCTAAATCCAAGGACTAGAACATTTCAATGCCCAAGCTGGAAAGAGAGGTGTGAAGGAAGGTGGACACTCCTAATCGTTTTGTGACAACACACAAGATAAAAACACACAGTTTCTTGAAGGAAAAAAATCTTATCCAACCTTATCACAACAATAAGCCCTTATAATAAAAAAGGACAGGAAAGTGATGGCAAACGACTCAATAATTCATAAAGATGCAATTGATTTTGGTCTACAAAGATAGTGGTCTTTTGACATATCTTCTCCAATAGGAGGTTTCAATAACACAGAGATATTCACGGAGCAATACACGTGATCGTGTTACACATCATCGAGTACCCAGCGATACATAGACACCCGAGATGTCACAAAGCTGCTGTTCATGCATGGACCTGCATGACGCTGGTAGAAATTTACTTATCTGTGGATAAAGACACAGGCCTTGAATAAAAAGGAGGGGGCAAAATGACTCTGTTTCCACTCCTCAATTTTTCTTTCATTTCCTCCTTCATTCTTTTTGTTTTATTATTTCTTTATGGAAGAGAAGACAATCTCTAAGCTCATAAAATGCCTGCAACCACTAACGATCTTATCAATCTTTTTTCCCTTCAAAATATATATATAATGTTGGAGAAAGTGAAGGGAGGCCATTGCAAGAGAGAGGGACACTCATTTTTGGTGTGTATATATGTATGTGTGTGTATATATGTATGTGTGTGTATATGCATGTATATATGTACATGTATATGCTCATATACATATATGTATAAATATACACATGCACAACACAATTCAAAAATGAATGTCCCCTTGTGACAGCCTCCCTTCACTTTAATATGTATATATATGTACACACACACACACACAACAGTATAAATAAACACATACTCAGGTGACATGGATAGTTAATAAAATATTCAGCAAGCTCTACCAAGTCCCTCCCGCAGAAAAGGCACTGTTCTCAGCTGAGTGATAAATATGCCACAAATGGTAGCCTTGTATCAGTACCAAGAACTGTGCCGAGTGTCTCATAAACATTACTGTATTCAATCCTTACAACAATCCTGTAAGAGTAATCAGCCCCATTTTACAAATGGGGAGGCTGAGGCTTGGGCCGGTTACACAGCTTGTTGATGTCACACAGCTGATAAGCTGCAGAGCCTGGGTTCTGCCTGCCTCCGAAACCCGCACTCCTCCCCTCTGCTGCTAACCACCTCACTCTGGCACTGCACAAGGAACCAGGGAGGACACAGTGATGAAGGAGTCACCCCTGCCCTGGAGGAGCTCACAGTCTAGTAGAAAAGCCACATGTGTAATTAACTAACAAGGCAGAAACCAACAAGCATCATCTCAGCAGGGTGAAAAGTTAGGGGACACATGGCAAGCTCAGCACTGATATGGGAGCTGAGAGGTCTTCCGGGAGGCTGTGCACTCCAATGCGTGCACACACCTTCATTCCTCTAGGACAAGCTTGCCGCAACAGGTACACAAATGCCCTGTGCCTTTGAAAGTTTCTGGCATAATACTGTCATTTAACATTTTTCCCCTGATTGGTTACGTCACTACTCTATTATTTCCAGAGGCTTCTTTTGGTTCATGGAACAGAATAGCTACAGTGATACTAAATCAAGTCTCATGCATTTCAGTTATCATGAGTCATCTTAGCAAAATACGGTGAGTGAGGTAACATCCACATTTTGGCCTGATCAAACTGGCTGGATGGTAGTGCTGTTGGTTCTGCAATAGGGAGGAGATCAGCTAATAATACACAGGCTCCAGGGGTGTTGTGAGGATCAGAAATGGCACACAGGATAATTACCATCACCATATTAGCTGAGTTTACTGAACACCTGTTATGGGTCAGCCATTCTCCTAGCACTTTGCCCATATCTGCTCATCAAATCTTCAAAAATACTCTGTGGGGAAGATACTAGCTCCTTTACAGACAAAAAAACAAGGTCCACAAAGTCTGGGCAAGTCACTTACATGCCACACTACTAAGTGACAGAACTGGGACTCAAACCCAGGTGTGCCAAGCTCCAAAATCTATGTACTTAATTATTATTCTCTGCCATGATGTTCTACAACTTTTTAATTTTTCTCTTCCTAGCATAGTAAAATGTCAGAAAAATATGTGATTGAATCTGGTGGGTCTATTACGCAAAGTACCTAAAGTACTTCTCCACCTGTGCCCTCCCCGTGACTCCCCAACCCCCACTCCAAGCACAGTTGAAAGAGGTTGTTCTAAGGCAGGAGGAAGAAAGGAAACAGGCCTAGGAACCTGGCCTTGCTGGCAACGCTCAGTGTGAATGGGAAGCGTGCTGCTGCCTGTGCCCAACTCTCCTGTCCTAATCCTTAAAAGGAACCCATCAATGCCTGCCTCCTAGGTTATCTGCAAGGATATAGCTGTTATCTACACAGAGTGTTAGAAGAAAAGTCATAATTTGAGGTATTTCTGTCATCAGCATGTTGCGCTGGAAAAGCAGTATGGACCAGCAGCTAAACCACAAATTTTAGAAACCCAATAGACATGCACTGCATTGGCAAATCAGGTGCTGGTCTGAAGCCAGACCCTCTGTGTCTTCCAGCAATCCTCATCAATAACTGACAAATGCCACACTATTCCTGAAGTATAACATTCTAAGTTAGACGGATGGGCATTTGCTTTGCATTGGTGCATTCGCGTCCAAAGGATTCACAAGCACACTTCTTACATTAAAGCATTTCTGTATGGATTTGGGGATACAGGAGGGTGTTCACCATGGGGAACTCCAATCCCAGAGCCTATGTCTATCTTAAGCTAATTTAAAGTAAATGATGTTTCTGTTTCAAAATAAAAAAGATTTAATCCTGGCCCAATATCTATTTAAGGTAATGCGACTTAACTACTAAGAGACTAGTATTCCAATGTAGGTATAGACTCTTTGGGAAAATGAATATTTGTTTTAATTACAAAACATAAAGAGAAGCGGGGCCGCCCGGTGGCGCAGCGGTTGAGTCCGCGCTTGGCAGCCCGGGGTTCGCGGGTTCGGATCCCGAGCGCCCGCTGACGCACTGCCTGTCAGCCATGCCGTGGCGGCGTCCCGTATAAAGTGGAGGAAGACGGGCACGATGTTAGCCCAGGGCCAGTCTTCCTCAGCAAAAAGGGGAGGATTAGCAACAGATGTTAGCTCAGGGCTGGTCTTCCTCACAAAAAAAGAAAAAAAAAAAACAACATAAAGAGAAGGGAATAATCTCTTTACAAAAGGATACTTTACATTTCAGAAAAGGACACCATAGATGTAGAAACCTAGATTTTTCAAAGGTCCCAATTTCAAATATTCAGCCTCTTTCTGGCACACTGGCTGGCAAAAACAAGTTGGTATTTAATAAACATTTTTTTTCAATGGCTGAGCAAATGAATGGCTTCTGTTCTGTTCTCCTCATAACTTTTTTTAAACTTATAAGACCACAAGTCCCCATTTTTATTTGAAAAATATGGTCAACAAAATTAACAGGTACATAGATGTCTGATGAGTGATAATCAAGCCACAGATACATCTTCTCCTTATTAATAACGTAGAAAATCTTTGATCCTAAAAATAAACCAAAAAATTGACCATAGTTGAACTTCCCTGGATTTTAAAAATAGATTTCAATTTATACATAGTTTCTTCAGAAGCAGCCATTGTAAACTATTGAAGTATACCTGTAATGTTGTTGCGAATTTCCTGGGTCTAGAATTAGTGAGTTGTATGCTAAGGCTCATCTCTGAAATGTCCTGTTTATCAGAAATGGTGTTAACCTAATTTTCAGATGTAATAACTTAGACTGTTGTCCTTGTAAATTTTTCTGGACAACTCTTTAAGAAAAGCTTATGGGGAAGTTACCGTTTTGAATGACCACCTTCATGAGCAGATTCTGCCTTCACCCCCAACCAGCTCCTCTGTGCTTGGAAGCCGCTTTTGTACTCCTCTATTTATTTTCAGTCTAACCTGGTATTCTAGATGTGATTTTCACTCCATTTTATATCACCTAGTAGGATTCTCTTCAGTGGGAGATCGGGTTATGAAACGATATATTTAAAGCATTTCATATTTATGATTCAAAGGGGATGAAGAATCTAACCTTGAGCTCTAAAAAGTTTGCCAACAAATTTCCAGGGTCCAAGGTGAAGAATTATTTCTGTTTTGCCTCAATATGAATTGCAAAATTCAAATGATTAACCTCGCTGCTGGGCTCTCTGTTTCCAGGGGAAACGGGAGAAAGGACGATTTCTCTGCTTATATCTCTAAATAAAACTGCATGGAGTAGCGCTGGCAGGAGAGGGCTCGGCAGAAGTCACATCCTTTTGTCATCAAAACCTTACAAATTATTTATTTGGTCGGGAAAGAGAGCCACAAAAGGTAACATCTGTTGACAGTTACGACTTCTGAGTTCTTTTTCCATTGTTCCTTGTTGGTGAAGAAATAAAAAAGGCTCTTAAAATTCACTCCTCATTTTTTTTTTCTTCTGTGTATGTGTGTGCATGTTGTGTATATAGAGTGTGGAATCAATGTCTGAGTTAAAATCAAAATATCAGAGTATTGACTATGGCTCCCATGTATTATGGCTAATAAAATGTGAGTGAGCCAAATTGTTCTCAGGATAAGTTGTGGACATTCCTAAGGGGCAAGAATGTGAACCAAGTCTAGAGTCATAAAACTAATAAATCTACATAGCTACAGAAAGCTTTCATACCCAACCTTCAGTGAGTTGGCAGAAAACATCTTCTATGACTCTATCTTTTCAATTTAAAATCTACACCTCCACCAGATCCCAGTAAAAATTGACAAATTATATTCAAGACCATGGAACTGGTACTGATATATTTTGAATAGAAGAGAAAAGTCTACAGTTGGAAAACCAAAAGGGTTGATTTGTGTCTCTATATGAATTTGCTTCTGTGCATCCGTGCTATTCCTCCTTCATCTCTCCCATAATAAAATTCTCCTCAGGCCTCTACCACCCCAGGAATATTCACCACCACCTCCACTTATGGACCCAAGATTCTCTTTCTCCTTCTTTCTCTCCACCTTCCCACCAGATTTTCCTCCTGCTGTCTTCCCCGATAATAGGTGTGCCCTTCTCCTAACCAACAAAGGTAGAGTTTTCTTACCTCAATTTCTCCCACCTATATGTTGAATAATTACCTTCCTTTCCTGCCCTCATCTCACCAATGTCTTTAGTCATCAAATTCCCATTGACGGTATTAAGATTTTTCTCCAAGTGTACCTCACTGAGAAAGATCTGCTCGCATCACTACCAAAACTACTCTGATTTCCCCTAACCTCAAACCTCACGTTTTAGAATGTGGCTGGCATTCTGTAATGCTAATTCAAACAGTTAATACAGCATACCTGGCCCATGGAAGGCATTCAATAAATACTTGCCATGTGAAACACTAGTATCTAAATCAACAGATGGGGAAAAAAATATTTGCAAGTAGAATATGGCTAGAAAGGAAAGACCCTCGAAAATTCTGCCTAAAGACAATATTTAAGCCTAGCTTTTCAGTTGGAACAGCTGAAGCGATTCACATTGTCATTCTACTTCGATTTCTTGAGGTTAAAATTTAAAAGTGAATTCGTCCAAGTCCTAGAAATTTCTCTGCTGCCTAATGTTGCATATGGGGCAGTGGGGGGAGGGAGGCCGGGGAGGGATTCTCGAAGATGTTAGCAAAGACCAGTAGAAAGTTTGAGAATAAATGCATCTAAGGCAATTATGATGCTGAGCCAAGAGAATAGAATTTTAACTTCTGCTATCCCTAATTCATTAGTGAAACTTAGCAACCAAAGATTCCTAGAATTCAGAGCTGAAAATCTCCATCAGTTACTTGCTCAAACACTCCCATTTTGCGGATTTGAGACCCAGAGGGATGAAGGGAATTTCTGAGAAGACACAGAGTCAGCTACTGGCAGAGCCAAAGCAAAAATCTAGGTCTTCTCTACTCACGTTTTCTACTCTTCTTCTCCTGTTAACTGGATATAACATTACTCACCCTTCTAATCCCCCAGGTTATTGTGAGAGTGAGTAGAATGAAAATGTATATGCCAGATGCAAAAGAACTTCACAAAACAGAAACTGTCATACAGGGGATATTATAAGGGATCAAACAATATTGGCTTTTTTCCTAAATGTTATATCATTTTTGAATTGTTTAATCCCTGCTGTTCTGACCACAAGTCCTTTATTCGAAGTAGTAATTAAGCTTTCCTACAAAAAGTCAAAAATCGTCTCCATTTGCTCATTCATTTAAAAGCCCTTATCCCCACATTTGACACCAGAACAAATAGCCATCAGCCACTTCTACATGCCTCCCAGAACCATGCCAACTTCTCAACAGGCTCCGATTTGTTTTTTATTTTCCTTTTCTAAGGACGCAGACCCGTTTCCTTTCTAAACCATGGGAGTCCTACAGCACTATCTTACATACCTCAGTCATTTCGCATTGTTACGAATGGAGACAAGAACTGAAGGCAGCATTATAGTAATTTCCTCCAGGTTACTGTATATTCAACACTTCTATTTATACTTTTCATTTTGTCTGCTGCCTTTGTTTTTGGTCCCTCCCCTTGCCCCCTCCACCCTGCTGCTAAGACTGTTATCAAATAGATGAGAGTTTTATATTCTGCAGCTGAGATTATGCCATTTTCTCTTGACTGGGGGATGGATCACTCTTGAAGGTGTAGGTTTTCTATTTAACATTTTTAAATAAAACTTAATAAGCTTTGATGGCATTAGTTCTGCCCTCCTTTTAGTCAAGTCTTCATGGCATGATTTACTGCCACGTAGTAGCAGTGTTCTTTCTCTGCATCCTGGGCTGGTGTCTATCTTATTGTGGGCATTCAAAGGGCCACTATTAGTTTTCTTCTCCTGCCTAAAATGTTCAAGACAAGTGAAACACCTTGAATCTCAAGCACAAGACAGACTTTCTGTCCATTCAGGAAGCTAATCCACCTAAGAAACTAGTACAGTAGTTTCTTCTCCATGAAAGAGTCAAAACTACTCTGAAGTCAGCAGGCATGAAAACTCACAATTTCCCACTGCGCACACTTAATTTGGGGTTTGTGTTTGTTTTCATTTGAGCACAACAAAGGTTTCTGATTTGGGGGACTGGAGTGGCATTTTTTTAAACCCCACGTCTCTCTCTTGTCACTGCTTCATTTTGGCTTTAAGACACCATTCCCATATTTTGCCAATTTCTGAAGTTAGAAAACTAAGTGCAGTGGTCTCTGAGCAATGAAAATTGATTTCAATAGGAATTGCATCCCTGTAACTGTGGGAAGGAACTCATCCTTCTCTTGTGGTGGCAAAATCCTCTTCCCTCCTTATTGATATATATGTGTATTTTTCCCCTAATGCTCACTTCTCTGCAAGCAAAAAATAAATCTTCCGAGTAGCTCTCCCGTTATTTCCTTTGGAATCAAAGTAGTTCCGGTGCTAAAGCCTTCTCATTTTCAGTGTCACCACTTTCCCAGGTCTCAACTTTGGGCTAACCTTTACTTCTCTAATATTTTTCCTTCTTTAGAGCCAGCTAAATAGTGTGTGCCCACGCATACCTGTGTGTTCGTATATGTGTATACATGTGTTAATACATGCACACATATGTGTGAAGATGTGTATACGTGTTTGTACATGTGTATGTGTTTATATATGTATGTGTACACGGTACACATACACACAGTAATTAGCTCCTCTTGGCTCAGTAAATTCTCCTTGGCAATATCATGTATATTCAACTCTCTCTTACTCTATAGCTTTCCAATTCCTATGGGCTAGAAAACTTTTTAGGGATTTCATTTTTCATTCTTCTCATCTCGTTACAAAATAAACAAAGCAAAGGTCAGTACTGGCTTTATTTTATTTTACTTTTAAATACTTATTTATTTATTTATTTATGCAAGTTGATTACTGTTCAATCAAAAGCTCCTCTTGTCCCCATATTCAGTCAATATGGCCTTTATTGATTTCATCCACAATTACTCATTGTGCAACAAATTGGGGAATATTATCTTCCAAAGATCTTTCCCCCCACTTTATTCTTACACACACACACACACACACATATTTACAGTTCTTCCTGTTAAGTTTCATATTCTGTTCAACGATATTTCCTTCTTCCCCCTATATACAATCTAATTCAGCAGGAGTGACAAATCGTATTTTCCCATTATACAGATAAGAAGGAAAAAAGTTGGGATGGAGGGATGAACAGACCACTTGAATTCCAGGGTTGGAATCTGTTCCTTTGGTGCATAAACCAACTCTAAAATTTCCCATTCCCATCAGACCTTATGATATGACTTCTAATAAGATACTTTACCAAAAAAAAAAAAAAAGAAAAAGAAGAAATAGTGCACTCAATTTCTATTCTTTATTATCCTTGATTTCAAGCCATAATGATTTTGCTCCCTCAGCGTTTATTCCAAGGTCTCCCTTTTACCTCAATTTTTTCTAACCCTTACTTTATACATAAGGTTATTCCTTTCGTTTTATTTCCACCAGCTTGACACTTTTCTTTGGTGCTGATCTTTTCTAAACAGTTTATGTCCCACAATATTTATTCTTCTCCCCCACATACCATTCATTTTCATTACTCTTCCATGATTCAGCTATACCCATCTTTTCTGAAATAGAGAATGCCTGAACTTCTTTGAAAATCCACATGTCAAAATGTAATAAAAATGTTTTCATTGCGACATTGTTTTAAGAGAAATGAATGGCCTGCTCAACCACCAATTCCAAATTTATATTCAATTTTGGGAATATATATTATTAAGCCTTTTTTTCCCCCTGGTTTATAAAAGACTCGACTCTATGGTCTTGCATGGCTGGGATTAGGAGTTAAGGCATTCCTTATAAATCAGTGTAATCTTTACAACAAGACATTGCTGTACTGAGAATCCCTCTCTGTATTGTGCATTTTCAATTATGTTACATGTTTCTACTTAGTAAGCCAGCTTAATTCCACGCTGTGTCACAATATTAGAACATGTCCAGGTTGGGAAAAGGAGCAATCTTACTCCTCTTGTAAGTTGTTTAGCCTTTGGCACTTATAAATCCCCCCCAAAACACTGGGGAAATCCCTTTTCCTTGCTTTTAATATGTCTTTAGATTTATTACTTGAAGAATCTGCTCACTTAATCCTTTGCTGAGGCCAAGATTCGTCAGCATTCTAATAAAGGTTCCACAACGGGAAGGAAGAAAACAAAATCACAAAATCAAGTGTTCAAAGAATGCTTCAGACTTAAAACGAATTTCCAAGTATATTCTCTACAAGAAAGACAAGAATAGGCAGGAGGCTTTAAACTACTCTGCATAAATCCAGTCCCATTTATCTTGGGCTTTATTCCTAGACAGTTCAGCCAGGGCAGGCAGCAGGACAGAGCCCCAGGGGCCCTTCAGGGACCAAATTACCGTTTCAAAATGGGGCTTGTGTTCCAGGTGTAGGACAATATTATCTGAGAAATGTTGCAGAGATCTGGTGTTCTTCAAAGAGCTCTGTTAAAATGTTTAAAATGAGGGAAGCTTATGTCATTAAAAAAAGGGGGGATTGAGAAGCTTCATTTAAAATATACTTTAAGCAGTTCTGGCCAAAATACTAAAAGTCCTGCAAATGACCAAAGGAAAAAAGTCACTAATAAAAAATTAACATACTATCTAAAATGCCACTTCCAAGCTCCTGGCAAAAGTGGTAGGGCTCACAGAGCATTTATTGCATAATGAAATAATCTTTAAACCTCCTCATGAAATTCTGATGCAAAAATATAATGCTGGGAGAATATGTATTGTTTGAATCAAATATAGTTTCTGTTGTTTCCAAGTTTAAGTTTGGGAAAAGCGTATTTATTTTTTTCTTTAGGTCTTGAAAATCATCTATATTCACAAATATGAGAAAATATAGGATAGAGAACAGAGAAATAAAAAGAGTAAAATTCTCCTAATACTTAAATATGTCTTTATCCCTTTCAGGTTTATATTTTTTCCCCTTTTTTGCCCATATGTCTTGAAACTGTTCTGGGTTAAGTCAAGAGGCAGATTATTCTCCATGACACTAAGAAGTTTCCAAGGCAAGAAGCACCAGTGCCTCCCTTTCTCGAGTTATTTGTGGCATCTAGAGAGTGACCCATCCTTTAAAGCCCAAACCCCATATCACATCCTCCATGGTCTTACTGGCGGGATTAGTTGGTCTTTCAACATCACAGAGAAGAGCAGACAGTATGGTAGAAAGAACAAGGGAACTCAGCCATTTACTGTGTCAGAGGGACAGGTCATCTAACTTCCCCGAATTTTCATTCCCTCATGTGTAAAACAGAGCTCATGCCTGCCCTACCAATTTCAACGGACTTTTGCGAAAATCGGATAGGCTAATGTATATGGAAGCATTATAAAGTACAAATGCCTCCGTATCTCTAAGTTCACAATCCCTTATCCGAACCCCTTTAAGGAACCAGATATGTTTTACAATTCAGAATTCTTTAGATTTTAGAAAGGTGATATGGCACATATGCTACACATACTGTATGTTATGTAACAGTTCATCAGTGAAATGTATGAATATGAACATTAAACGGAATAAACAAAGATTATAATGAATACCAAAATCTATTCAGTATAGTACAAGAATCTTCTCCAAATTCCCTCACTTGCTAATTGAAGAGAATGGATTATCATTTTCTTTTACAGGACTCCAAATATCAATAATAAGTCAGATGCCAGTAGGAAATGTTAGTCATCAACATTACTCATTGAGTATTCACTCACTACGTGCAAAATACCCTGCACAGCATTTTGAATGTATACAAAAGCAGTAAAAAATAATATTTTGAGGGTGTTTTCTAATAATAAAAAAATTAATAATCTCAATTAACATTTACTGAGTGCTTACTATGTACGCTAAGTATTTTACATGCATTATCTCATGTTACACTCATAACAATCCCGAGTATTATGCCTGATCTGCAGATGGGGAGACTGAGGCTTAAAGAAGGGAAGTCACCTACCCAGGTCAGAGACAGAAGACAATGCTATGATTCCTATAGGGGACCATCAATAAATAAGATACTGCCTGAGAGGATAAGGGTAAGAACTTCAAATAAGTAGGATTGACCTAGCCAACGGACATTCTGAAGCCTGCTAGCCTGAACTACCCAAACTGTAACCTGGATCCCCTGAGACAGAGGTGGAAACCTTTCCCAGTTTGTAAACATATCTGAAGTTTGAGTTCTCCAACCAGCTATTGACAAGCAAACTCCAAGTTAAAAAAAAAACTCCCAAGATTAGCCCCATTATACTTTTGGAACTATTGACACATGCAAGCATTTCTTCTCCTGATATGCGTTCTCAATGCAGCCAAAAAGAGAGGCAAAGAAGAGGAGGAGATTCAAAGAAGATGGCAAAGAAGAGAGAAATTTCAAATTATTCTACACAACAGATAACAAGTGAAAGAAAAATTAAGGGCAAAGTCAGGTTGAACAAGGAAAGATCCTTCAGGCACAAAGACAATAAAAGAAGAAAATAGTCTGAATTGTTTATGCTTCACAGAAGGCAAGTTTCAAATCACTTGCAATCAAAATAAAATATTCTTTAATGACTGAGGATAAAGAGCTTTCAAGGACCATGGTACAATCCTATGTGGAAACCAGATCACAGAATATTCATTTATCTACTGTTCAATACTATTTGCTATATTGATGACAAGTCATTATTTTTTTCCTTCATCTATTGCAGATTAGATAGTAAGTATTCAGAGGGCAGGAGCTCTGCTGCATTCTTTGTTACATCTCCTTAGTCTTTATACACATTTCTGAAAGTCTAAATACTCAATAAATAGTCCACTCAAGAATCACAGTCATTGCTACCAATTTTCGAGACTCATAATGTCCCATGTGCTGGTTGTTTTTCATAATTCTCTCATTTAATCTTGTTTTAAGAGAGTGTTATTACCCACAGTTTCCTGATGAAGAAATCACAGCTTAAGAGGCTTGAGTCATTTGCTCAAGACCACACAGCTAAGTGGCAGAAGCTGGGGCTTAAACTGTAGGATTTCAGAGTTCTTGTCTCTCTGATGTTGTGCATATGAGTGGTACATATTTACACATACGTAGTATATTCACATGGGTGGTTGCTTTGTTTTTATAATCTCACCCTTCTTTCATTACTCCATCAAAATGGTCTCTGTAGCCAAAATGACTCAATAAGCTTTGTAAAACCTTTTGTAGAAAAAATTCAAAAGTTTTCCACTTTCAATATCCCAAAAGTGGGAGATCAGGAGAAACCTGGATGTTTCCCCCTCTACCCAACTTATCCAGGTGGCTCAACCAGCATTTCAGAGATGTGCCGGAGGTCATACAAGCAGGCAGTAATAGAGATAGGGCTAGAATTTGAGTCCCTTGACTTCAGCCCAAGGCACGTTTAACTCAAGAGACATTCTGAGAAGTCAGTTTATATTTACTAAGGATCTATTAGCCACTCAATGCTACTATGGGACAACTAAAATCATTCTTGTTCTCATCTAGTTCAAGAGAAGGGCCGATATACACGTGAAATTAATAAATAAACTGCTCAAGTTGACAATGCTAATCACATGCAACAAAATTTCAGAAGAGCCACCATCCAGTGGTGGAAAGAGCACTGGCTTACAGGCACAAGACTTAGCTTCAAGTTCAAATTCTGCCACAGTCTCCATGGCTATTTTGGTCAAGTCACTGTCACCTTCCTCTTACAAGATGATTAGCTTGGGAAAGGAAAATAATGTCTTGTCTCAACCAGTGAAGAGTGGTGTGAGCTTTGGCAACGGAAAAATGGGGATATTAATAGTACCTCCACTGGGCTGCGGTGAGGAAGAAATGAGACAATGCACAAAAGGCGACAGACAAGGTGTCCAGAGTAATTAACAGACACTACCTGTTACTATGTGCAATTACAAGGTCATTGCCAGCTCCAAAACTATGTGAAAGGGAATATTTTGCAAGTGTTCAGTTCCCCAGAAGACTAACCTCTTGCTATTTAAGGACATGACTTTTAAGATTACCCTTAGTCTTTGAAACATTTTAAAAAATCAAAAAAATAGTGTTATTATAGAAATGTGTAATCAGCTACTGAGCACCAGAGACATCCATCTTGGGTCTGATTAGCCCTGGTCTTTTTGATATCTCTGGGTGCTCTCTTTTTACCAATATTTGCATCAGTAACTGTTCCACATGATTACTAAACATTTGACATCAGATTTAAGAATTTCTGACACTGGCAAAAAAGTTCTTGCCTCTCACTATACTTTCTCAGAAATTACTCATTGTAGTCAAATGTGCCCAAGTCCTTGAAGCATATGAAATGAATCACCAACCAGAATCAGAAGTTCTTTCCACCACTGAGCCTTGAGGCATTTGTCCCAGTCTTAGGATAGGATATTTCTTTTAATTTTCACAATGTAGCTTTTATTTTGTCAAACTACCCAACATCAGATGTTTTTCTAACTGGGACATTTGTCAGCCTTAAAAGTATAGAAGACCATTTTGAATATAAATTGACCTCACATTTTCATTTTCCCCACTTCTGCTATTTTTGAAACCTCAGACTTTCCACTGGTTCTATCGCATTCGGTGTGGCTGAAGCCCCACATTAAGCTGTGGATTATCTTTTTTATCTCTCAGGAATCTGGCTTTTCTATTGCAGAAGCAACTGTAATCGGCAGAAGTTTCTACACACTATAGCAATGACGCTTTAGGAAGGATCCCTGTCGCCGGGCAGTGAGAGACTGTCTGAGGTAGTGGTCCTACCAGCCCTGCAAAAAGAAAACTCTTGAGATGAAGCTTAAAACAGCCCCTCTCCACAGTGACACCCCAACCTGCTTACAAAGAACAGTGACAACAAGATGCCCCGGTCATTCTCGTAATGAATGCAGGACTCCAGCAGCCTAAGATTTTAGACGTATACAATATAATTCTCCTAATATTGTTGAATACAGAGAACCTCTCAATTCTTGAGTTATACAATCATGTATCTGGATAATTATGTGAGATTCAAAATTTCATGTTAAACTACTCCAACAGGTGCCTCTTTAAAAATTAAAACAATTCCTGCCTTACATATACCCAGAAAATACTGCAATTCTTTGTAAGTTAGAGCATACACGCTATTATAAATATATACGACACAACCATTTCATGCCACTGAAAACATGCATAGCTAAAACTGTCCTAGATGCCGATGGATTTAGCCTAAAACCTATATGACAGGGTAAGAGATAATCCTACTACGTTTCCCACGTTGCTTGTGTAAGTCTGTCAGTGAGCAATTATGAGGCAGAAAGACATTCCTGGATGGTGGGAATCACACAAGGCAGTAATCTCATCCAGAATTTAATAGTCCTTTTTGTGTGTGTGATTTTGATCATTTTCCTTTTATGAGTGCCGTACGCACAGACCCTTGATTGCTTCTGCAATGGAAAAAGAAAAGGATTTCCCTCTGAATCCCAATGATCTGCTTTGGCCAAAATCAGGCACCAAAGCTGTTAACAGAAAGAACACTTGCAATACGGGAAATTCTATAATGTAACGACCAATGCAAATGGTTAGAAACTCTCAATACACTCCCAAGGTGACAGAAGATGGCAGTTCCCATTGTCAATCACGCAGCTAAACCTCTTCGTCCATTCTATTTAGACTAAAGAATAAGAAAGGGATATTTAGTGAAATGATTTTCTATACATTCTGGGTGGTCAGGGCCATGTGTTTTAGGATGGCCTTTTCCATGAGGAAGGTGTGGTTTTTATGGGCAAACTTTTTAATCCCTGTCCCCATGCCCCCCTGGGCCATGTCACACAATTAAAAACTGTGGGTGGGAGAAGATGGATTGCTCGTTGCCCTCCCACTCTGTGGTCCTTCTTTTGGATGGCATCATCAGACCCAGATGACAAGCTGGGAGGTGAGAGGCTTCCAGCAGCAGCATCTGGCCCTCTGGCAGATGGTCAGGCCCTCGGGTTCCCGGCTTGGGTTCCCTCCAGATGTGTCTCGTGCTTCTTCTGTTTGTGAGCTTCCTCCCTCCTCTGCAGGGCATTTTTCACACAAAGTCATTTTGGACTAGAAGAATTGGCAAGTTCTTATCTAAGAAAAGGATCTTATGTTTTTCCCCCTGGGGTTATATTTTACACAAAGATGTCTGGATCCAAAGGCATATATGAATATAGTATCAGGACCATCTCCCTGGAGACCTGGGGGTGAGGGGTGCAGAAACAGATCATACTATATATATATATCTTTACTCCTCTATCACTTTCTACTCCAACTTTTTCTGTCCTGTTGAAATCAAATTTTAATTAACACTAAGGGCAGCTCAGAAGGGGAAAAATTGAGAAAAGAATTGTCTGTCACCTGGGGTGAGAAGAGGAGTGCTCTCGGGGTAGTTCTGACTTGATGATGACATGAACTTTGCGCCTGAGAATTGGTAGCATGTATATGACCCCTAATTTTTTCAACAAGACAGCTACCACCTGTTCCCCACCTACCCCTTACTCCCTTGACTTATTCCCCAGTCACTGCCTAGCAGGGAGGGTGCTCCTGAAGGTGACTGCCCCCAAGTTTTGGTGATAACTGCAAAAGCAAGTGCCGTTTATTGGACACCAGGTACTATGCTAGTACTTTACATGCCTTAGTTAATTTAATCCTCACATCGGTCCTATGAATCTACCCATTCTACAGAGGAGGAAAGTAAAGTAAAGAGGAGGTTAAGTCAAGTCCCACAAATAGTAAGTAGTAGACCTGGGGTTTGAACCATGGTCCCTCTGATCCCAGAGTCTGTGTTCTTTTCATTCTACCACAACACCTCCCCAGACACCACTTATAATATATCAAAGAGAAATTGAGACATCCCCATCTGTCAACTAGATAATGGAAAATCCTAGAATTTTTACACTGGAAAAAACCTTAGAGATTATCCAAAGCAACCTTACAAATGGTGCTAGAATGTCCCTTGGATTCTGCTTGTACTCCTCTTCTAGTGACATACTCACGGCCCTCAAGGCAGTCTATGCTGCTCCTAGACTACTGAACAAGCAGTGTCTTAATTCATCAGAGTCAACTTCCTCGTTAACTTCCACCATTTGGATCTGGTGCTTGCTCTTGGGGGTAACATACATCTCGCTGGACATTTGAACTCACTCTCTGGTCTCCACTGGGTTGACCAGAGGATAAATACTGCTAGTTCTCTCTAATACTCCTCATATTCACCTGGCACCACTAGAACTTACCATCTGAAAACCGACCTTGATTATTTATTTAACTTGCTCATTATCTGCCTGCCTCCACTAGGATTTAAGCCCATGAGAGCAGGGATATTGTTTGTCTTGTTCATGGCTATATGCCCAGCTGCCACTTGGTAGATAATCAACAATAAATGGGTGAATATATCTGTGTCTTCTGGCTCAAGTAAATTCATTCAATTGTTTGTTCATCCATTCATTCATTCTACATCCAGCACTAACTGAGCACATCTACCAAATATGTGCCAAGAAAAGTGCTAGGTGATAAATTCAGCCAGTCAACAAGCATTTATCATTATAACAATAATCATAGCTAACACTTATTAAGAGTAACCAAGCATATGTTAGGTACTTTACCAAGGGATAGACTAGGTATATGTAAGGTATGTGATGTAGGTATTCTTTTAACTCTCTTTTTAGAGGTATGAAAATGGAGGTTTAAAGAGTGTAGTAAATTTTGGAGGTTCACACTGACATTAAGTAGTAAAGAGGAGACTCAAAACCAAGTTTCCTGATTCTAAAACCCACGCCCTTACCCCTAGAGTATACTGCCCTCCATTTACTGAGAGTAAGGAGTGCTCGTCTGTGTATTTTTTTATTGCGATGGGAAAGGAGAGGCAATTCTTAGGAAGCTAACAAGAAGGCCTCTCACAAATTAGAGAGACAATCACCCAATGCAATCAGAGCTCCACCTCTAAAATAATTCCAGATCAGTGACAGAGCAAGGGCATGGATGGTACTCTGTGCGCAAATCCTACACTGACTTGAGGATGGAGTGATCAGAGTAGACTGAGGCCAAAAGGCTTCCTGTAGGAGCAGAGTAGAGTTTAGCACAGTCCCCGGAGACACACAATTGTTTGCAAAGAAGAGCAGCAAGAGTTCCAAGTGGGGGCTGGTCTGACCCAAAGCCCAGAGATCGGAAAGGTCCTACGGGAGGGGTAGTGAGAGACCTTGCCAGGCTGGAGTGAAAGGGAAAAGAGGAGAGGGGAAAACAAAGACATCTAGAACGCATAGAAGAAATTTTCCTGCAACAAAGTAGATCTTGTAAGTTAAAAGAGCTGAGATCTTCAGTTAATGAAAGTTCAGAGGACAAATTAGCACCACCATTAGGTTGAGCCCGCTGTATGAAGAGGAAAACACATACAAGGCCTTGGCTGTCAATGAGGGGAGCGCCCCCTCAGGGAGGACGCCTGTCATGTGGGACGGTGATTATAATCCACAAAGCTCCCCTTACCCATGTCAGCTCACTCATTTATAAAGAAGAGGATTACTCACTGCCTACATGCGTAAACAGCCTTCTGCATCATCCTTGGGGTGTTTTCCCTCCACCTTTCCTACGTGCCTCTTCTCTCTTTTCCTCTTCAAGTGCTCTCTGTTTCTCCTACTACCAGTATCAATTAACAGTTCCAAGTCAGGCCAGCAAAGGCCTCTCTCTCTGGCTCTGAAGGGGAGTCCCTTGATTAGGGGGTGTGGAAGGTCCTGGCAGTGGGGGGCCTTCGTGCTCTGTCCTCCCTGTCACAGCCTGACAACAACGGGTAGGGTCTGGGCTGTTAACTCCTGTTCAGGAGGTGGATCTCTTTCTCTCTCACTCTTTCTCACTTAAAATAAATGCAGTCTGCTAACTTTCCAGCCATTAGTGGTGGCTGATTAATTTTCAGAGAGAGTTCAGTTTTAAGCCAGTTCTACAAATAGACACTTTATTGAGTGGAAGAGTCAAGAAGGGATTGTTTTTTAATTGTGTTTGATCCAAAGACAATCAGCGGCTTCACAATCTCACCTCTCTGTATCCTGTGATTAATTAGGAGCACTACTCCCCCGCGCTGCGTTGACAGAGCGCTTCATAATTCTCCACGCTCTTCTGCGCTTACTCCTGGCGTAATCCTTCCCCACACCCTGCGAGGTGGATCGGGTAGGTGGTATCGTTTCCACTTGATAAGGCGAGACATGGAGGCTCAGAATGGCAGATAAAGGACCCAGTCTCACAGGAAGGGGCCGCTGCGAAACCAAAACCCAATTCCCTGACTCCCATTCCACTTTACGTCCTGTTGGGCCACACCACTAAATCAAGGTGAAGGAACTGTGGTATGGTGCTTACGCGCTCACAGAGCTGATCTGAGTTGAAATCCCACCTCTGCCTTTTGGGGTCTCCGTTTCCACATCTGTAAAACACAATAGTACCTACTCACAGCATCTACTTGAGAGGGAGAAGGCCCAGCTTAGGACAGAGCCTGGCATACAGCAAGGTCTCAACAATACCAGCTGCCGTCTTCATCTCTGCCACAGGACTAAACGCTGTCCATCACAGCACATTCATTTTGTCCTGCTTCAGGCCCTAAACTACAAAGCAGAAGTCACAAACTCTGAGTCTGTGGCTTTTGTTTTATTTGGGATGCAGAACATTTTTGTTTTCAATTTTTAATTGGCCAGCATTTAAAAATTAGGAGCTTTCACAGAAAAATCAAGATGTCCCACATTCTTGAGAAATGAGACATTCCAACAATATTAGGTCCACATTCCTATGTGGCAACAATTAGCTGGGGCTCAGCAGAGATTGACCCTGTACACAGGGCACATGCTCAGCAGTTCACCCTGGTCCCCACCATTCCCTAATACCTTTCTCAAACCTCACTACTCAACTCATTTATATTACCGCCGGACTCCAGCAGCATTGAAATTTGCCTATTCTCCAGCACTAAGACAATAGTGGGCCCTGCTCCAGGAACTGTTATAACATGCGCTGGTGTACTTGCCTGGACTGTGAATTCTCATATTAACCATAGTATTTCAATGCATTTTCTTTATCACTCCAGCTTCTCACAAGCAACTCTGTATGGAGGGAAGAAACACATTCAGCCCATTTTGCTAGTGGGAAACTTTAACTGAAATAAAACTGGAATAAACTAAAACTAAATGAGGATTACAGAGTTAAGCCTAGAGTGATAGCTTTTACTTTCTGTAAAAATTTCCCAATTTGCACCTATTCACATAAACATTTCTGCCATATGACTCGAAACTGCCCTCAAAATATATTTTACTTGGTAATCAAATTTGCTTATGCCATAAAACAGCCTAGCTCCTATGTGAATATTTTTTAAAGCCAAAACTGAGGAATATTGACTATTATTGGAAAATTAAAGTGCCTCGCACTCTCTTAATCATGAGATGAGTTGATTAAACGGGCAGTTTGTTCAAGAGTTCGGACAGTGGCATTTTGGCATCACGGTATAACTGGGTGAGGATTAAGTCATTTCTCAGCTTTCCTTGGCAGAGTCTTTTATTATTTACAATATTTACTTCAGGGAAATCTTGGCGCATGTCATATTTATCTTGCTGAAAAATGGGCCCGTAAATGCGTATCACCTATCGAACAAAGCCCAATGCTGTGGTACTAATTTGGTTCATGAAGTGTGTAATTCAGTTCCTTTGCACAGGGGCAACATTTGTCTTCTGCTTTTATTAAACTACCATAAAACAATTTTTCTTGCTCATTATTGAAATATGCATCACAGGGGCTGGGGCAAAGGGGATTTAATGACTAAAGTTCTAAAGGCGTTCCACTACACTTCCTCTCTGTTCTGCTGCTTGCTGCCGGAAAAATTAAGAAAACAAGGAACCTGTGAGGAAACCTTTGCCCTTTTCCCATTTAGTGGGTAGCAGGAAGGATACAGGGATGCAGAGGAGGGGGGCAAAATAAAGCCGTCATTTTTATGAGATTATTTCCATGAAACACATGCTTCATTAACAGGAGCTATTTATAAATCACTCCTGATTTACTTTTTCATTTTACTCAAGCATACTTTTAGTCTCTTTAAGGTTAGCAGCATAGAAACTTCACCATTGATGGTCCCAGGTTCCAGCTTTACCGCCGTGGGAAGGGTAACACGGTAAGGAAACAGGAGTAAAGGCCGAATCAATATATAATATGCCTCCACCCAAAGCTTCCCTCTTCACCAGGGTGGGTGTTGTTTCATGTTCATCCTGTGCCAGAACACTGTAAGTGACAGTTTACCATCCCACCTGTAACACATCACTTGCTTGACTGCCTGTCTTTCCAACCACTGCAACGCGGAAAGAAGTCAAATAGACTCAGGGTAAAATTGATGCAGCATTTCAGAAACCAATCATACACACAGAAAATATCCTTTTTCCAGGCAAACTATTCTACACAAAAACAACTCCAAATTCAGTGCAGCAAGACGTGCCACTGAAAAGACTCTGTCATCTACTTGAACGCGCTCAGTATGTGTCACGTGATGGAGAAGGAATGGGGGTGCAGAAGAGAAGGAGAAACAGCTTGCACGCACCTCGTACCTGCCACAGAGCAGACACTGTGCTCTGTCCCTCCTCTTGGTGAATCATGGCACCACCCCAGCGAGGAGGGTACTTCTATCACCCCCATTTTGCACATGAGGAGAGTGGAGACATGATAGAAGGAGTAAGTAGCTCGCCCAAACTCAGAGAGCCAGGAAGGAACAGAGTGTGAGTTTACACTACAGAACAATTTGCTCTCGGATCACATTTTGTTCAGCACTTGATGGAGTTCTAGCTTGAAGGTGTTTCTAGGGCACTATGGGAAATTCAGACAAACAGAAGAGACACAGTCCCTGCACTCCCATCCCTTATCATCAGCAGAGGAGATGACGTATAGACACATGGCACTGACTAATTTTAAACAGGAGCTGAGTGCACTTCTCTCTCACAGAACTCTGTAACCTCTGTAGGATGAGGGACTCATTTATTTCAATAATATTGATGAGCACCAAGGGGCCAAGATTGCCTGGGACCCAGGGTCTTCCTGGGATTGGGACTCTCGTCACCAAATCCAAGAAAGCCCCAGGCAGACGGTGCAGTTGGTCACCCTAAAAGTAACTGTGGTTGGAAACTGGGGTACAATAGTGAACTGGACAGACATCATCCCTGCCTTCAGCCAAGCAGTCACTCTAATGGGGACCCAGACAAACAGTGGAGTGAATGGGACCAGGAGGGAAGTATGGTGCAAAGCGTTAGCATAGACACTCAGGATGCTGTCACTATGCTTCTCTGAGGTCTAAAAAGGCATCCAAATAAACAAAATCAGAAACAAAAAAATGTAGCTCTTTCAAAGAATTGCAAATATACATTTATTAATGAAGTAAAAACCATGAGCAAAATTATGCACACAGCTTACAAATAGGAGAAAATGCTTATGTATTTTAGAATATTATTAAATGCTCAATTGACATTTAAAGTCATTTTGTAACACATTTACTCATCTCTGAGATGTCCTGTGTAAAACTGCATACGTTGAAAAAGCAAAATTTTCTGAACATAAGAAAGAATTTGGCATGTTAACGTTACCAAAACCTGTCTATTCTCATGGGTCTCCTGGTTCCATTAGATGAATTGTTGAGTAATCAACATCATTTGTTATTTTAAATGAGTAAGAACAGAATCAGTTCTCCTCCACCACCACCATCACCCGAAAATGTATCTTTGGGGCAATTATTACATTACAGTAGCACTTAATGTCAACAATGTAAAAAATAACAAATGCTCAGAGTTGTAACCAACCAAAGCCAGCATAATCATCCCCTGAGCTGATGCGCACTCTCTTGTTCTCAATGCATTTATCAGGTATGCAGTAGATTCTAGAAATCACATCCATAGGAACCCCTCCCCACACCACTATAATGAATTAAGTAATTGAGAAATGAGAAGCCACGTTGACTTTTTTCAAAAGTGTGACTAAATAGTTGCAGAAAAAAAGAGTCCAAGAAACATTACCAAAGTGAGATGCTTCCCCGGAACACCACACCACCAAGTTTTGGCAGACAAAAATTACCAGAGTTTGGGAACTGATGAGAAATGAATAAATCCTGAAAAATCGTGTCAGTGGAAACTTTGTGGCTCCTCTCACTAGCCCCATCTTTACTTATAACACACATTACCTTCAATGTTTGCCAATTATTTCCCAAACTATTTGGGGTTTGACATGCACACATATGCACTATATATCTTTATGCGCAAACTGATTATCTTTGTACACGTTGTCCATATTCTCTCTATGCATGTCTATACAGATTTGCACATACATGTTATCTTAATTATCCTAACATGATACTTAATTTATCCTAACATGATACCTTGGCCCGTGGGTGTCAATACGTTATTATAATTTTTGTCTACAAAAATAAACCCCTGGCTAAACCCTCATCTCTTTCCTTCCCCGTCTTATGGCGCTCCTCTGAAGTTGAGGCTTCCATTAACTCAACCAGGGCTACAAGGTTTGAGTTTCACTGAGCTGTTTCCCGTCCCCTTAAATTAACCTCACTGGGTCCTGGAACAGGAAAACAGCTTCGCCACAAGCACGTCATGTATTCCGATCAGGTGTGCGTTGTTACTTCCATCCTGGCCGTTCCCAACTTCGTTTTAAATATGGCAAAGAGGCCTCAGGAAATGCAGATTTATACCGAAGAGATGCATTTGCACCTCCAAACGCAAATTATGTTAATCAGGTCTTCCAGCCAGAGCCGGGAAGAGGTGGTGTGATTATTCTTGGGAAGCCTTGGTGATGGGCAGCCAACTCCTACTGAGAACCAGAACTGGTTGGCTCTCTGGAACCATGCAGAGCACATGCCTCCCTCCCCTCAACTAAAGGCTGCTCCACACTCTACCTGTCCAGCGGGGCCGTGGTCAAGCTGTTCCACTTGCCATGCATCAATGCCACTTTGTTCAGACCGACTGGCTCTCTCAACAGTGACCCTCCTGCCGTTTGTATTATTTAAAGGAGATTTATGGCTGCGTGTCTCTTGTTGTGAAACACAAGCTGTGCCCCCCCGGCTGGGAAGCCAGCAGGGGAAAACATTAATATTATGGCACACGGGAAAAGGAAGCTCATGGGCAGCAGCAAAAAAGAAGAACAACAGAAATGTGAGATGGGAAACGTATAGACACGTCATAAACTGCACCAAATGTTTGAAATTCCCCTCAGATGGAACCTCAAAATATGCTCAGGTTCGGGTGGTAGTGCTTTTTCATTTGGGGTTTGTTTTCTTAATTTGTTTTCTTGTGTTTTGTTTTAGAAGACATAGAAACAAACGCCAAACAACGAATGAATATGAAAAAATATCCCTGCTTACAAGAGCACCAAAACCCTGGTTGCATATTAAAGAGGATCAGATAATTTTATGACCATTAGGACCATTTGAAGTTATGCATACTAAATTAGAGATAATCAAAACTCATGCTTCAGGGCACACTGTGATCATTCTTAGGGTCAGAAGGAATTCACCCCTCTTCTGACACCTTGGTGCTTAGGACCATTGGCATTGGTCACTGTGAGGGTTTTTGTGGTTACGTATCAGGTAAGAAGCAGGGGAAAGACCAGAGCCAGAACCAAAAGAGCAAATTTTAGGGTTTCTAATATAATCAGCTGTCTATTTCCTGATTCCCCAATTGCATACATTTGAAATCAAGAGGCATCACCATTCTAATTGAGCCGTGAAATATCTGACATTTATTTTATTACCAACTCTAACACCAGGCAGAAACAATTTATTTGTCCTTCTTTGGTCTCAGTGTCCTAATCTGTAAAATGGAAATAAATATTCACCATTGCAAGGAGAAACAGGGTGGCTACCCACCAAGCAGTGGTCCTTCCAAAGATTAAAAGGACTATCCCAGCATCAAGTGTAGTGACAGTTTAAAAATGCCTTTCACATGTTGATCTATCTTTCACAAAAGCATAACCTTCCGTCAATATTTCTCTTAGAAAAAGACACATTTAATTTCCATTAATAGTACTCGGAAATTCATGGAACTAAGCGAGCATAAGGGTATGTCGAGGGAGGTAGGGCACCATTAAATCCTAAACACACCTCTTGCTTGGAAAATGTTTCAAGGAGACCTGTGAGCTTCAATTACCTTGGTGAAATTAGATCCTACACTGAAGAAACAGTATGTTTAATCTCTGAAGCAAGGATGGGTTTTCTTTAAACGATATATTTTATTTAGATGTGATTTCCTTCTCTCAATGAAAAATTAATTGATGCACGCCCTCAGACTAATCTCAGAAATACCTGGTAATCTTTTTTCCAATCTTTAAATATTTCCCAGAACAAATGGCTTTTACAGTTTATGGAAAGACCTAGAGTCTGTGAGTCCCCTCTTCTCGAGACGCACACCACAGTAATTCATGCAGGATCTTGAAAAGTACTGGAATGGCCCCAAAGCCTGGCTGAAGCTTGTTGCAGTGATTCAATAGGAAATTGTAAAGTCCAATTTGTGGCCCCAAAAGGAAGCATTGCTGTCCTCAGGTAATCTTCAAAATTCTATTTCCAATTAGCCCCTGCTGATTCAGAGTTTTATGTTCAAAAGAAAAATAAATCCCCTATATTTCAAAGTAGTATGTGTATGCCTGGCGGGGAGGAGGAGCGGTCGCTTACAGCCCGGCGGAGAGAATTTCCTTCTCTGAAGTGCTGTAGGCTCCCTTCTATCTTCAGTCATCAAAAGCACATCCTGAAATCGCAGCAACTCCCAGAAAACTTTTCCTCAATGAGTCACCCATCTGAACAGGGAATCTCTACAAATCTCTTCCCTTTTATTAAATCATTGAATGCTAAAACTAAATGTAACACCCATTTTATACAAAATGCTTGGACCTTTTTAATTTGCTCTTTTAACGTTCAATCTTGCTCATTTATCTTTGTGTTTTTCATGCCTAACTCAGTATGACTAACTAAAGCTGTCAGCTCCCAGAGGTCAGACGCAACCATTCAATTCTGTCTCTCACCAGCTTGGCAGTCCGCTAGTTGCAAGAAGATGATTAACAAAAAGTGTTTGATGAAGATAGGGATTTTATTAAATTGTCTATAATCCTCGGGGTGGAGAGAGAAAGAAGAAAAGAAGACCCAATTTTTTTTCCATCTCTGCTAAAACCAACCTACAATCCATAACTACCACAATCTGAAGAAACAGGATGATTTCAGCTATGACAGCACAGAGTACGAGCCAATCCTCTCACTTACCCCATCCCACCTTGGCCAAGCCTACCTGTTCTCAGGTAGAACAGAACACCTACTATTCCTGCTCTAATCCTTAGCTGGAACCACTGGGAGCTGAGAATCTCGGCCCCCAACTTGGCAGCCAAAATGTAACTATCAAACAACACTGATATTAGATTAGATGATGCTGTCATCCCATTGTTATCCAATTTATTCTACTCTGACATGGTATGAAGTGGTTGTGCATCAATAATGGTTAATAAATATAGCTGCACCTGAACTCTATCACCATTTCCCTATGCTTTCACAGACAGGAAACTACTCTCTCTTCCATTTCTCCAAGTTCATTTTTTTTAGTGGGTGAGTAATGAGAATTTCACCTCCAGAGTCTATTTAACTATAAAAAACATTCAGAGAAGGACCTAGATATTTGGTTGAGGAATACCTGCTATTCACTCAGGGCTTATCTAACTAGTCTGGGTTGTACACGTCTTAGTGGGGGGGGGGGGGGGAGTAAGTTCTTTTCCCCATGGATCCTTCTGAATGAACACATAGAGACCCCATTTCTGCAAAAGCATTGCAAATTTCAGACAGCCATTGTTTACATCAATAGATCCCAGTGACTGACTGCCAGAGTTCAAATTCCAGAACGCAGTTCATGCTTAGTGTTCCTATAATCTAGAGCTTTTCCCATTAAAATTTGATGCTATGTAAAGGTACAGTTTTGAACCACTTTTTAATTACTTTGCATGCCTTGTCTTCCTAAGAGTACTGTACTTTGTAGAGCACTTAACATACAGTATATGTCTTCCAAATTGGCTGGATCATAAAAATCACCTGAGAATATTTAAGTATTCAGATTCTCAAGCCCCACCCCAGACCTACTGAATTCGAATCTCTTGGTAGAAGGGCCTGGAAATGTGTACTTTTGACTACTCTCTGGTGATTCTGATGAAGAGGAGAGTTTGGGAAACAAATGGGTTTCAGGGGATTTTCACAACAGCTCCATGAAAAAGGCAGGCAAATGTTAGCTCCATTTTACAGGTATAAAAAATGATCCTCAGAGAGGTTAGTTCCCTCTACTATGCTTAATTCTGCTTCATTGGCTCCATATCATGTTTTATCCATCACTTGTATTCCTATCCCTTCCTCTCTCTATCAGCCTCCATCAAATAATATGTAGCATTCTGTAAATGAGCCAGTAGTTATTCTTGCAGATAGTATGGATGCTGACTGCAAGAGCAACTCCTGAGAAATTCTTCCCAATATTTCCAGAAGATGCCTAGCATATTCATGCCTACTCTCTATTCCTGGCATCACTTTTGGGCCACAATCTGATATAATCAGCATCCATTCAAGAGAGCCTTCCTCTGCTGAGGAATTAATCACTAGAAATACCGCACATGAGGATATAATATACAAAATATCTGTATAATACAGCTTCTTAAGCGATTATCCTATACCATTGGGTCACATTATGCAACTTAATATTTCCCATAACAAAGGTAGAATTATGGGATTTTTTTTTAAATGTATACGTTGCTAAGTTTTACTTTAATCATTTGTGGCATTCTTTTATATTATTTTACTATTGCATGTCAGTAATCAGGGACAATTAAATTTTTAAAAACTTGCATTGAAAATTAACTCTCATCAGAAATAGGATTAAGACTGGGGCTTTCATGGCTCTAAAGCTGAACCAAGTGGAGGAAAAGATGTTACACAGGGGGGAAATTTCCCTTGACTCAACACACGCCAGTGGGCTTGAATGATTTCTGAGAATTTTCCATCAGTGTTTTCTAAAATAGCCTTTGGTGGTCTGTTCTCTCAGCATCGTTCCTGGTAATTCTAGTAGGAATGGCTGTACCCCAAGAAGGGGAACAGGGTACTCCGTGCTCCCATTGAGATTTGGGGAGAGGTTGTGTAAACAACTGAAGCATTAATCAGACTCCACACCAGTCCTGATTTACGTATTGCCTGGGAGGAGGGAAAGCAGTGGGAAGGGACCTCAGTATGGGTTTGGCAAGGCAGCGAGCAGGCCTCAGTCTCTGCCTCTCGGACACCTCCCAAGGACACAGCGCCTATTCAGAATTCGAGTTCGCGGAGGCTTTTCAATCAATAACATATGGCCACGAAAGCACTAGTGCTATACAAACAGACTGAAATAAATATGCTCAGCAAATAAAATATCTGTATGTGAAACAACAAAGCTTTTAGTTTAACTGCAGAAAATGAAAAACAAGTCTACTTGAAACCAGGCTCAATGAGCAACCAGTTATTCAATGTGAGTTTTTGGAGGTGAATGAGCTGGCAGATGCTTTATTCAAATCATTAAGACCAGATATCAATAATTCCTAAGGATTGGAGGCAAAACTCACCAGCAGCAATTTGATGTGGCTGGGGGCCCACACGCTTTCTGTCCCGACTTGGACTGGTGCAAGGAATGCTGGGACATACCAGCTGTTTAAAAAGCCAAGTGGTTGCTACCACACCAGCTTGTTAGCCTTTATCTTACATGCATTTTTTTTTTCCTCCCAGATTCATGATCTCAGATTAGGTAGGTGGTGGGGGCAGCTCTAAATATACCTTTCTGTTACCCAAGATCTGGATCAAGAAAGGTGCTTATTAATATCATGGAGATATGATTTTTAATGATCTCTGAAAACAGCCTATATGGGTGTGAATAATGGCACTGTCTCGTTGCATGCGTGGTTTGTGCTTTTGTCTCAGACAGGTTCATTTTTCACTGGAGGGGAAAGGTTCATGCCGCACGAGGGGGGTAACCAGTTGATGTTACAAGGCTGACTATTAGGCCCCTTGCTGTTCCACATGTCACAGGGAAGGACTCCAGCCGGCAACCTTAATGCCTACTTCAGCATCTTGAAGAAATTAATGAACACAGCTTCTATGGCAAAACATTTCAATCAACCCTTACCAGCTGTGCCTACATTTAAGGAAAAGGGAAGGAGGGGGAAAAATGCCCAGGTTTATCAAAAAAGTTTCTTCAAAAGATCAACCGTGGTTTTGGCTGTGTGCGGTGCTGTGGGAGGTGGGGAAAGGAAGAGCCAAAGGAATAAAGGTACAGGGTGCCAATACTGAGTGCCAAAAGATGTGCTCTGGCCCCTGTGTTTGTTGAACACATTAAGCACGTTCTGGTTTTTCACCTGCTGAAGTAGCAGCAGTGCATATGGCCTAGAAGTTAAAAATAAGGAAATATGCATACATTACCATACTTAATGGACGACCCTCTCCATTTAATATGCAAATTTCCTGAAATATTACTGAATGCCGTCTGTTCTAAATGAATAAATTTGAATTGCAATTAGAATAATCCTTTATAATTAATGAAAACTGTCAATTTTAGTTCATAAGTAATTTGATTAACAGGATGATGGGACACTTATCAAGTTCACTGGACTGCTAGGGTATGAGAAAACTGACAGTGAAAACGGGGCAGGCCAGGCACTCAGGCTCCACCGGAGTATTATCCTAAATTATTGATAACACAAGCTAATGAACTTCAGAAAGCGAACTCTGGGGGCCTCATTTAAAGGGATAGCTTGGGAGGGCGATGGGCAGTGTGAGATGAAGATCTTGCAGAATGCGTCTTCGCTGGTATTTTTGGCTTATAGGAAAATAAATGTTTAGAAATGCCAAGGCAAAGGAAAACATTGGCTCAAAACACAAATTTACCATTTCCAGCTGTTGCTGGAACAAAAGGAAACAATAGTCAGAGGATAAATGTAAACAGAGACAATGCAAAAACATGTGGAACGAAGTTCATGGTAATACATCACAGACGTAGGATACGGCCATAGCAATGGAGCTGTCTCCCTTTCCCTTCATCGTTCCTTCCTTCAGATAGACCAGGAACAAGAACTTTTTCACTGGTATTAATTGGACACTTATATAAAGCAGTTGGGGGGGGACTCCTTGGGGACACACATGCAACTCTTAGTTATGGCACAAACAGTAAGGGCATAGTGTGGTCCTCATAGAAACAGAAGCCCAATGCATTCTCACTGAGGAAGCCAAGGAGGTAGGGAAGAGAGTTAACGTTACAAGAGAATGCTGGCATTATTTTTGTTGTCCTTGTTAATTAACATGAAGACAGAGTAAGTAGAAACAAGAAAAGGAGCTATAAAATAACCTGACTTTATCTTTTCCAGAAACTGATTGCAAAACTCAATGCAAAAGTGCCAGTTGTATCAAGATTGGGTCCACATTTGGGGGCTTTCACACTCACTGGCAGGTGAGAAAGGTTTATTAAGAACCTTCATGTGGAAATCTCTGAAGAGCAAAGGTCTGGTTTTCCTGCTTCACAGCATCCTGTCAGACCTTGCTCTTTCATGCCTTTCACACCTGTAGCCCTGACAAGGATGGGTGACTTCCTCACTGACAAAGGGGGCTCCAAATTTGGTTGGTGTTGGCAGAACAGAATCAAGTCTTTGTTCTTTACTTCTGTCTAGTTCTCCTACACTCACTGAGAAATGTCTTAATTCCAAGAATGGAAATTATCTATCCAAAGACCTCTTATTCCTGAAACCTTAGTCACAATTCATGTGGTGAAAACCCAGTCATAGTAATCACAAAATCATCAAGGAATAATTTTTCAAGAATAATGCCAGTCATAAGAGTGTGTCATTAAAGGGCACACAACGAACACTTCCAGGAAAACACCAGAGATTTAGCAATCTCAATTCCATCCCTATGGGCCACCGATACCACTCACCTCATTGGATTTGATTGAAAAATTAAATAAATCCATCACAAGGTAGTGATGGTAATAAAAATAGCACCTACAATTTATTGAAAACTTATTCTAGGGTAGGGGGATGGGTGAAATAAGTGAAGGAGATTAAGAGGTACAAACTTCCAGTTATAAAATAAATCACGGGGATGTAATGTATAGCATAAGGAATATAGTCAATAATATTGTACTAACTTTGTATGGTGACAGATGGTTACCAGACTTGTCATGGTGATCATTTTGTAATATATATAAATGTCGAATCACAGTGTTGTACACCTGAAACTAATATAACGTTGTATGTCAACTATACTTCAATTAAAAAAAGGAAAAGTTATTCTAAATGCCAGATATTGTGGAAAGTTCTTCAAGTCATTAAACACTTAAGGTGACCCTAGAAGTACATACTATACCCATTTGATAGGTGAATAAACCAAGGCTCAGAAAGATTAGGTGCCTTGCCCATGGAAGGAATCACAACCAGGAAGTTGCAGAGTCAGGATCTGAATCCCTACTCTGTCTGTCTCTGGAGCCTAACCTATTAAGTTAATACGTAAGCTAGGCCAATTTCCATTTTATAACAGTGTGCTTAGATGCTGGGGATATTTAATTAAGCTATAGTTTCCCTCACATTTCAATTACATTTTCATTTCCTTGCTCTGGACCACCATGACTGCTAAGTTGTTCGTGCCATTTCCAAGCCAGCTAGCTCGGCGTATATTTGGAGTCATTGTCTCCCCCTTGCATGGAACAAGCAGGTCATAAACGCTGTCTTTCTTTCTGCAATATGTGCTGCAAGCAAGCCTTTAGCATCCTCTGCCTCCCACGAGTGTCTTCTGCAATCCACACATTTAGGACTCCGTTTTCAAAACATGACAGGCACCAGGTACGGCCCTTTCCCTGGACTCTGCTCTAGAGCCTCTTGGTGCCACTGTCCTAACCAGGCGACTTCGGCCGTGGGAGATCTGTAATAAAAGCTGTTAGCTCTTTGACACTCAATAAAAGAAACAAACAAGAAACCAATGATGTTCTCGGTTATTAAGCTCCCTATTAGACCTAAATAAAATTAAGCAGCTGGTGGCCCTATGTCTCCACAAAATTAATATTAAGAACTTTCTTTGAGCCATTTAGATCCTTTGTACATACACTCCAAGCCTCAAGCGCCCTCATTCTTCCCAGAGGCAGAGCAATTTTTTTCTTCCCCACTCCCACTAGTCTTTCACATGCTTCCAGCACCCAGAGGATTTCTTTGTTTTTCCCTATAACCCACCCCCATCTGCAAATCTCCAAGGTAATAACAAGAGACCTACCTAACAAGATACTAACCCCACTGCGTATTGGAGCAGGGGGGTCATTTAGAGATCTTCCAGCTCAATGCTTCTCAAGGGTTGTGCACACACCACTGGTTTTAGTGATACACTTTCATTTTTTAGTGGTTATATATTTATTTTCATGTGTATTAGCAAAGAAAAACCATAAGTAACACAACAAGCTTTTTATTTCACAGGTAGCATTGCTTAGCTCAAAACCTAGTGAATATTTAGATAAGAGTAGTGAATAGATTTCTTTGATTATAAAGACAAATACGGAGTAAATAATACTCCAGGCAGTACTCATCTACAGCAAAGGTCACAAGGGTATTCTGCAAATGACAGAACTTCCAGAAAAACTGTTCTAGCTCAAACCCCTCTTCTTCCTCGAGGGGCAAACTGGAGCTCAGAGAGGTCCAGGCCATGCAGCAAAGTGGACACAAGGCTGGAGCTGGAACTCGGCTCCCCTAGTGAGGGGTTCTTTCCTCTACCCAGGGACCCAGGTCTTCATCTGGTTCACTTGGGGAAGGGAGAGGAAAGTGAACTCTGAGAGAGCAACAGAGCTGCCTGGAGGCCACTGAAGATCAGGAAGAGAGAGCAAGTAGCAGCCCCCTCTGTTCCCTTCCTCTTCAGTCAGAGCAGTTCCACCTGAGTTAGCTTTAATTTGGGGGATCGGTGTCTGATTTCATTTGAAGGAAAAGTTTTGCATAATATTTTTAAAAGGATTTCACTGATACTAGCAATGATAAAAAGTCTTCAAACTACTGGAAGGTCCTAGATTCAGTCTTCTTGTATCATTCAACCTTGCTCATGGGGAAGCAAATAGGTCTCCAACAGCACAGTCCAGCTGCTCCCAAAATATAGCTCAAGGACCTTTTAAGCTAGAATCTCCTGGGATGGGGTGTGGTGGGGTAATGTGTTAAAACGCAAATTCCTGGGCCCCACTCAGAACTTCATAGAAAGAGGCTCTCTGGGAGTGAAGTTCCATAATTTGGTGGGTTTTTTTATTTTTTATTTTATTATTTTTTTGGTGAGGAAGATTGTCCCTGAGCTAACATCTGTGCCAATCTTCCTCTATTTTGTGTATGGGACACCACCACAGCACAGCTTGATGAGTAGTGTGTAGGTCCACAATAAGCAGAATATGAAAACTTAACCACTACACCACTGGGCTGGCCTCCCACAATTTGCATTTTTAACTAGCTTCCTAGGTGACTGTACTATGAGCTAAGACCTAAAAACCAGTACGGTAGAATGATGGATTACCAGCAGGGCTAAGAGAGAGAGATTGAAAGAAAGACCACCAGTAAGAGATAAAGAGATTGCAACTAATGGAGAAAAATTAGAAACTGAGATTTAATAATTTACAGATCCCTCAGTAGAACACTTCCTTTAAGCTTAAGCCACCTTATGATAAAGTTATCATAGTACTTATATAACTAAATCCATCTCACACCCAGGCATCCCCACTCCCGCACTGAAACTTTTCTTTACACTGAATTCCTTTCTGAAAAGAATGATATAACCATGAGTTTATGACTTCCTAACTAAATACCCAGAGCAGCATCCTGTATGCTGGGTGAGCCGCTTTACCAAAATGAAGACAAGCCACTGCTCAATAGGAAGTTCCACTCTGGTACAAAGTTAGCAAATGCATTTGCAAATGCATGCTACCTCTGACTTTCAGTTGAGTGGCCTTGTATATAAAAATTAGCTGCTGATATAGTTTGTGTGGCCTTTCAGCTAATGCAGTCATTATCCATGGAGCCAACTCTCCCAATATACCATGGCCTAGAATTCTTTGCAAGTGGATATTAAAAATCTCATTTTGTGAAAGAACAGAATTTTTTTCTTGGTAATTCGGCTCTGGATTTAGACTCCATCTGTTTACCACTTGTTGGGCCCGCAAGGATGTGTAGACACCCTCTGATGTTGACATGGGTGGCCACTTCCCAAAGAGCAAGAAATAAACCCCCTTTCATTAACTGCTGGCGTTTAAGAGGATCTTACAATGAAATTAAAAATTTTTTAAATGGCAATTTAAAATAATAGCAACCTTGTAGGGGAATATGGTAGTCATGTTACTTGGGTAACATGTGATCTAGATAGCCAGACGGGAAAGCCCTGACAGGGTTCTTATCTCATAGATGAGATCAACCACATTGAGGGGCCAGTGGGAACAACCTCAGTGTCCGCCATACTTTGATCTGTAACATGGACATCACCAAATAACGTGCTGGCAAATATGTAGAAACATGAAGACTCCAAATCGGGACGCAGATCTTCCTTCAACCTTGAGACTGAGAAGTTACAAACTGTCAATGTTTAGAGAAGATGTAGTCCAACAAGCATGCTCATTTCTCAGATTAAAATGTCTGGGAAGAAGACTTGAAACAGAACTGCATCTCCTCTCAACCAAAGGTTGGTTAGTAGCCTATGTGGGAAAAAAGGATAGGAATGTTCTGGAAGCAAGGACAGTAGGGCTTTATCCATTTATCAAAGGACTATGAAATGCTAAGCACCATATACCTCCATTATCTCATTTAATCCTCACAGAAACACATTATGGTAGGTATTATCATCCCAATTCAGATAGGAATGTGAAGTTTATCAAGATTAAGTAACTCCCCAGTTGAAGAAAAATCTGAAGACAGGACTCTGATTTCTGTGTTTTCTGCCATATACATTGCACAAAGCCCCACAAAAGTGCAGAAAAAAACAACCCAGGAAAAAAATGGCATCTTTGAAAACACTCTCTAAATTCCCCATAATGAAAATAACGATAGCCACAATTTCCTAGCGATATATATATGACTTTGTTTGATATTCTTAACCATCATTTGATCTTCTTCACCATTCTGTCAGGTGTGATAATGATTCTTAATTCACAGATGAGGACACTGAAACTGAGAAGAGTTCAGTTACACGTTAAGTTTACACAATGACTGACCAAACTGGAACCTAGACCCAGATCTGTCTGATTCCCCATCCCTTGAGCTTTCTACCACACTTCTCTGTGCCTTTTCCTAGGATTGAATTCTTCCTTCTCCATTCCTTTCAACTAGAGATGAAAGTAAGCAAGAATCTTAAACTTCAACCACAAAGATGCTAAAAAGAATGTCTTACTCCCTGCTTTCAAATGCTACTGTTTTCTACCACCTGGACATGGGGTGGGCCTTGCCAGTCAATGTCCACTGTGAAAGTTGGTGATGTGAAAGCCATGAGCAGCAGGCAAACCCTTTCCCAAAGCCACTGGAACTCTTATGAGCCAATTCCATCTAATGGACTTGCTTGCCCCTTTTCCTTTTAGTGCAGGATATTCCACTGGTATGACTCACTAACACCCACCTGGAGGAAGAAATGACAGAACTGGAGAGAATGCCGTGAATACCAAGGTCCTTGTGTTTTAATTTGCCTAAAAATCTGTGTGTTGTTAAAACAAATGTAGAAATTAGCCATATGGGAACCTAGCTTGGGTACATATCTTCATCTGTCACCACATTTGGGGGGAAAACACTACCGAATCATTGTAGTGTTTAGGCTTGTAGAGAGGAGAAAAGTCCGCTTGGAAGCAAACTAATACTGAACACATGTTTATGCTTTTGACCTCACAATATGGTAACTAATGATGGTTCTGCAAATAGACTTGGGGAAATAAATGGATGATTACAGAGGGGAGAAGCACAGTGAGAGTGATGAGCTTCATTTCACCTACCTTAGCCCTTAATTCTTAACAGGACAGCCAGCACAAATTCTATACAGCTTGCCTAAACAGATGAAATCTATGCCTTATTCTGAATTCAAATCTTAGACCCAGTGCATGTAATACAGTGCCTTAATAGCTTTCCAAACTCTCATTTGGCCTCAGTTATACAACCAGCTGACACTGAAAATAATTAATGCCCTTTAGGACTCGCATCTGCTCCTACGGTTCCAAGTCAAGGTTTTTAATTGGGCTATTTTGGCATTTGGAGACAATGGCAAGGTGAAATAACCTTTCTTTAATATTTTTGAGGTCAGCAGATAGTCCTGCCAAAGGTCATCCTTCAGGTTCACAAATGAGTCATTTGTATCACCTAATGCAATCTGTGACTTGCAAATTGCACTGGGATGTGTTAGCGTGCATTAATTAGTCCATGTGATGAATACGGAATTCATCATTACTAGCCGGAGCTTGTAGAGATGTGCCAATACTTGTTTTGGCGGTTTGTGGTTGCTTATTTTTATTTTACACTCCACTTCCAACCTTGGTCTGAGATCTTCAACAATGTGAGTTCAATAATTGGCACACTGGAGCTAACCCTCTCTCTACGGCATGGCTGCGATCTGGGAAAAGATGCCCTGGCATAAAAATATTGCAAAGCAGGAAGCAACCACAATCTCCCTGTCTTTGGTTTGTTTAACCTGTAACTCGGTATCAAAAGATGATTCCTTTTCCCCCTTAGGATCCACAGCATTCCTAACCTTGAGAGAGAGACAGAGAAAGAGAGACAGAGAGAGGGACTCCTGTTTCAAACACCTTGCTCGAAGCAGTGCCCTGCGTTGCGCTGGGTCCTCTCAGCTGCTTGGCAGCTACTGCCTATAATGAAGGCATTATTAATTTCACTTCCAGAGGATAGAAAATCAGGATGTGGACACTGTATGGCTATACCATCTGTGCAGTTGACATATATTGATTCATACCTTCTTCCCATCTGTCCTGACACTGTGCAGTAACAGAGGTCACAATATTCTCTTTCCTGGAATTCCCCCCAAAAGCAACTTGCTACCCAGTATCCTCTCAATGATTTTCTTTGGTTGCTATTGTGCACTTTTAAGGAAAACTGGTGGCAGAGTGTCTGCATCTGTCATCTCCCAGGTAGGTCCCTTTGACCCAACATAACAATAACCGACCACATCAAAAGGGTATATGAAAACAATAGCTCTTCCACTTTGCTTAAAGGTTGAGCCAGGGAGGGTCAGACATTTCAAATGGATCTTCCAGTTCTCCAGAATTTTGTAGATAACAAAGAGAATTAATGCATCACTCTAGAAGTTAGCACATTCACTTTATACAGAAAGATACAGTAGCCAATTAAATGATACACAGCAGATTGAGGGGTTTGGAAAAGTAGATTTACAGAAAGTTATGAAGCTGAAAACCAGCAGGTGGGTATATCTTGCTCTACATTAAGGACACTAGGAAAAAATAGTCTCCAGCTAATGGGATATTTGTGTGTTATGTTTAATATACATTTTTTGAAAAAAGAGAACTATCTGTTCCTGTTATTGTCACTTCAGAAGTGAGAAAGCCTGAGCCAGATTTCGGAGGGATTTTAATTCAAGGACTATCATTTATTTTATTTTACTTTTTTTCTACCTACTCTCTGCCCAGGTGAAATTGAACACACAAATAACTGAATTCACAAAGGACTTTTTGAGGATTCAAGTGGGCACTTCTGTCTGCAAAGTAAGAAGTAACTGACTAATTGCAGCCCAAGTGAAGGGCTGAGCCTACAATTAGCCAATTAGGTTGTCTGTTAGGGGGAGGGGCGGTGGGAATGCAGAAAGCCTCTCCATGAAGCCCCCAGGCCCTTCCAACAGACTTGAGAAATCCCAGCAAGGGTGTTAGGAACCTCTACCCTCAAAGCAGTGCTAGTCTGCTCAGATTCAGAGAATTCTTTTTCGTCAGTTTTTTCCTATAGCTCTAAAATTCTGCAGGTCCAGATAATAAGTACTGCACCACCCTCCCAATGGGGAAATTGGTTTTTGGTTTTTTTTTAAGATTTTTAACAGGTGCCTGCAAACCTTCGCATGCTAACCCAAGTAAATGTCCAACCTTGCCTCATCCATAAAAACCTCCTCCTCTGCCTCTCTCCCCTTCTCCTAAAATTACAGATTAAAACTTCTCTGATATTTTCAACCTATATTTAATGTTGAACATGAATCCATCTTTCAGCGATTCCTGAGAGACAATATTGCAGCTTTCAAAATATTTTAAGGAAATTTCCCTTGCTTTGGAGGGTGGATCTCAGATCACTCAGCCAATTTGATTTCAAAACAGGAAATTTCGTTTTGATTAAACTGTGTAGCTCTGCTGAGTTTCTGCAATACTGGGCAAGAAATAAAAGTGTTGGAGGGGGTGGGCAGGATTTGAAAATAGCCACATTATACCAGAGGGACATATGATTAGCTCCTTTAAGTCAGCTCTAGAGGAAACAGCCTTAAGTCAAGAAACAGCGGACATGTCACACCTTTTCTGAGCCTCAGATTTTCCCCCGGTGTAAAACAGAGACGAGCCTAGTTCATTTTAAGGTCCCTTTCAGATTCAAATCTCCATGACTGAATCTACAGCACTCACATTTCATGAACTTGTGATAGACCAGGCAAGCCCTGGCCTCTGGCGAGTTAAGAAGATTCAAAAGCAATCACCTTGGAGCTCAAAGCCAAACCTGAGCATGGTTTATCATCATCGCCTCTTTCTTTTAGCCCTTTCGGCTTCAGCATCATCTTAATTATGTTACTTAAAACTAAGTTCACACAGCATTGTGCTGCTTTAATCACTTGTTTCAAGCACCGAGACTTTCCCCACAGCCCAGATGTGTCATTCACAAAACACTGTCTCTCGTGAGAATTACAAGATAAAATCATATGTTCTTAGTTATCTAACTTTTTTTTCCCCAACTTTCCCCTACTGGGTTCACCCTGGGGTCCTGGTAGCCCATTAACATCTGATCGGCCCCATGATGGGTGAACAAACAACTGGCGAGAAGACAGATGATTTGGTGAACTGAAGCTTCATGTTATGGGTAGTTCTCCTGCCCCTTCACTGTGAATGCTCACTGCCTTCCTCGTGCAGCGCACTGCAGAGAGAGAAGGGCGGTTTTAAGTGTGGTCCACCTCGTGTCTGTAAGCACACACACCTTTCAGTGTGTTGCTAAAGCCACATCATAAGGCCCTGGCAGGACACAAATCTCTGGACACCACTGGGCAGAAAATCTCCATTTGTTCAACACAGAGATGAGAAGCAGAGAGTAATTCCTCTCTGCTTATACTGGCTACAGTAGAATGGTCCAGTGTCACTGGTCTGTTTCATCTGCCATTCTACTTGTAGCATTCAGGATGATCTTTTAAAAATGATCAATGGAATCACCCCTCCCCTCCAAATGCTTTCCACTGCTCTTAGAATGAAACCCAAACCCCTTACCATGGCCGAGTCCCTGCCTACTTCTCTAAGCCCATCCCATGCCATTCTTGTCCAGATTTCTTTCAGTTCCTGATATAAGAACCCCATTCCCATCTCAGGGCCTTTGCACATGCTGTTCTCACTGCCTGAAATATTCTTCCCCATCCCCTAGCTCACTGCATGGCCAGCTCTATCTCACTGGTCAGATTTCACCTCAAAGGGCATCTTTCCAGAAAGGACACCTCTGACTGCCCAATCCAGAGTAACTGCCATCTTTGGCCATCAATCAATTATTATATCAATCTGCTTTATTTTCCTCATAGCACGTATTACTTTGGTCTTGTGCATTGTCTAACTCCCCCTGGAATGCAAGAGCTATCAGAACAGGGACCTTACCTGTCTTGTTTGCCTCTCTGCTGCCAGGAATAAAGCAAACATACAGTGAGTACACAATAAATATTTGTTGAATGAAGGAATGAGGCATAATTGGATAAATGGATGAAAGAATAAATGAATTTTTTTAAACAAGGCGTTTTTAACTGGCGTTCATGGATACCTGTGCTTTAAGAAGTCCTTGAACTCTCTCAAATTATTTGTAAAATCCATCTATGTGTATTTTTCAGGTGAGAGGTTCCACAGCTTTCATCAGATTCCCAAAGAGTCTATGATTCCTAAAAGATAAGACAGACTGTGACAGAGCCTATTAGTAATAGGACCCCTGATATTTAGTTGATCACAAAGCTGCTCTACATTTCCTGGCCTCCTCCTGTGTGGCTGGGTGACTAATTCTGACCAATGGCATGTTCAGAGAAGTAGTAAGAGTAGCTTCCTCAAGTGTCTTAAAAGGGAAAGGGCATGCCCTTCTTCTCTCCTTCCTCCTTCCACTGGCTGTGATATGAAGGTAAAGGTTGGAATTCTAGCAGCCATCTTTGACCATTAGGTGACCTTGGAAATTGAAGCCATTCACATTAGAGCAAGCATATAGAAGCCAGAGACCCAACACATGGACTACCACGCAGCCCTGGACTGTCTCCAAACTTCCTAAACAAGAGAAAAAAATGAACTTCTGTCTTAAGCTACTGTTATTTGGTGGGGGTGTGGTGGGTGGAGATGAGAGGGTATTACTTGCAACCTAATTAATTCTGATTAATTATCCCACTGCTTGCAAAGTAGGAGAAGATGATGTTCTTAAAAAGGAATCAACATGTTAATATATGTGAGCAGACGTAGTCAAAGATGCTATTCCCAGTATTCACCTGTCTGGTAAGAAAGTTTGGTGGAATAGAGAACTAAGAAAATGGATCCAATGGTACAAGAGGAATTTCTTTCAATATGCCTCAAACTTGGAGGCCTACTAGAAAGCAAAATCATGAATGCAATAGTACTTGTTTGATACATTTTATTTATACTTCCACCATTAAAATTTGCTTCTAATATATGAGTTATATTTCTATCAACAACAAAAAATCCATTTCATAACTATTTTTCTACAAAAATAATGAAGCCTACCTATGAATATTTGTCTGTATTTCAACAATTATACCAGGCACTCTAGCTCATTTTTATTCAGGTCTAACTATAAGAAAATGATGGTACTTTTTGTTATATAAACATATCCACGTGGTGTTGAAATTTAATATTAATTTTTGCATATTGATTCTGAAGGTAACAATGAGAAATAATGACATCACTACACAAATTAGGATTATTGGAATATATTAAAATGTTCCAATCCTGGGTATTATTAGAAATAACTATCATAGTTATATTAAATTATTGACCCACAGCAATGAAAATGCCCAGGATTTATTGTACATTATTTGTGTGTAATAGATTGTTTAGTAAATTTGTCCATGGAGACTTCAGTAATTTATTAATTGCAACTCAATCAATACAACCACAAATAGAGGACATTATTATTTACAAAGTGATGAGCCAGTGGAAAAGCAAGACTTCCTTCTTGATGCAAGGATCAATGAGAAGTAAAAGTAATCCAGATCTGTTCCCTGCCTCCCTCCACCCACACCTCGGGGTTAATTTCAGGAGGCTGCACTCCATCTATGCAGCATAGGCCAGTGGCTGAGATGGGAGGATGGAGAGAAAGATTTACAGCTATTTGACCTTGGACAAGTTACTTAACTTCTTTGATCTTTCATCCTCCCCAACTGTAAATAGGGATAATACTAGTTCTTATCTGTAGAGATATTGTGGGCATTGAGTGGAACAATTTTGCAGTATCTAGCAAACAGTAAGCACTCATTAAATGTCAATCATCATCATCATCTTTCTCTGTGCTCTTTGCTTAACTGGACTTCCTATAGTGAACTCAAGAGATTTCCTGAACTTTGTTTTAGTCATAAATCTGTGAGGGTGATGCCCTGCAGGGTGTTTTGTTCTTCTTTCTGTCTCCTGGAGCCGCCAATGGTACCTTGAATGCAGTGCTTCCCTCCTGCGTGCGAGCTGAAGAGTCGTGCTATATACACCGCCTGGGACGCAGCTTATCATTTTCTGAGTTTGCATCACTATCCATTCTAATAACATACGAATTAAAATGGCTTCAAAACAAGAAAGAAATGCCTTCTTACCTCAGTACCAGTAGGCACAGCCCACATTATGCTAAATGCCACTCTGGGTCCTTCCCAGAAAACACTGGCAGCAGCCAAGATCCCAGAGGCAGTCTGCACCCAATAGATAAGATGAGGCAAAGAAAATTGCCCTGAATGAGACAGATGACCCTGCTGGCTTGCGTTCAGCTAACAGTAAGCATGGCTATCACTTACCGATCACTTACTGTGTTCCAGGCACTGTTCTGAGCACTTTGCACAAATTCTCTCATTTAATTCTTGTGACAAATTATATGAGAGTCACCACTATTATTCTCTCTTTACAGTTGTGGAAACTCAGGCTCACAGGGTTTAAATAGCTTGCCTAAAGTCAAACACAGCCAGAAAATTGCAGATCTTGTCTTCATACCCAGGCAGCCTGACTAAAACCTATTTCTTACAACACTATACTGTGATGTTCTAGGAAGTTGTTCTAAGCATTTAAACATTCATGGATCCTACCATCTTCTGCCAGAGGTCTCTGTTGACAATTGACAGAGGCAACCCATATAATGATTAAGAACTGAGGATGTCAGGCACACCGGGGTTCAAATCCCAGGTCTGCCCTTTACTAGCTTGATCTCTCTTTGACTCATTTTTCTCATCTGTAAAATGGAGATGACAATCGGGCCTGCTTCCTAGGCTCGTGAAAATTAGATGATACGTTGGAGTAAAAAACATAAATAACAATGTTAATTCATTATTCTCTCCCTCCTTTAGAGACACATTATTTAAAAATAAAAATAGAGGCCCTGTTACTTATCACATTCAGCCTTGAAACCCTCCTCCTCACATCTGGATGATAAAATGTAATTCTTATGAAAAAAGATAATTTTTCGGCACCATGTTCCCTATCCGCAATTACATCAAAATCACATTAATTGAGCTATAACACTGTCAGGCTCAGCAGCTGGAAAGCGCATCCATACATTCTAAAGAGAAGGCCATTAATTCAACTCTCTACAGTGCGGCAATGAAATTGGGATGTCCGTTCTCCAGCGTGATTTACTGTCTTTCAAGCTGCTTAAGTGGGAACCTCTACAAAAAGATTTAAGTTAAGTGACTCTTGTGCTGCTCTGAAGCTCATTTATTATTGAATTAAGTTTTCATTTCGTTTAAAGGGAATAAAGAAATATAGTTTTATTTGAAACAAGGTAAAACATTTAAAAGAACTTGGTTATTATGATCCAGGAAGCCAGTTTACATATCTGCAAATGATCTCACTCTGCTTATGCTCTGCTGAAAAGCCAAATTTAAACTCATAAATATTACTAATATGCATATAATTTGAGACTTTTGCACGAGAGTTCATCCTTACTTTTCATACTTTATAATTCCTCTCTCAAAAAAAAAATTTTTTTTTAGTCCAAGGCGGGTAGGGAATGGGCTGGAGAAAACCCAGGCAGAAATAAACATGCACTTTTGAGAAGTCTAGCTTTTCTTTATGACATGGAGGGAAACAGGAAGGAGAGGAGACCGACAGGCAGGGAGATACATGTTATGGGTTATCAGTGTGTGGCAGAAAAACCAAGGTACCGTAGGCATATAGTATTCAAGGATTTACAGCATCTTGGTCCACAGATGAATTGCATGTGACAGGCAAATAGAGAATAATTCTCTACTAGTGGAGGAAGCACAACTTCAGTGCCTAAATTATCAGCCCTTGCATTAGGCACTGGGCAACAAAGCCCACTTAGAATTAGTAACCCTGTCTGTCCAATGTTTAGATAAAAGAGATGGTATAGTTCCATATAATGTTTCCTTTTCTAAATCTCATGCAAAACAGCCAAGAGTAATAGTCTCTATACCAAGAAGTCCCTACAGAACTAAGCACTTCTGAACAAACTATATTTTTAAAAAATCCACTAGGACCCCTATAATGGTGTCATTTACACTCCAGTCACACGTGTCTACAGCACAAGACCCTTCATAATTAGGTATATACACTATACCAGCTCACTGCCTAATTAGCAAATTATGTTGAAAATAGCATCCTGCTAATTAACGGTTATTATGGCATTTCTGAAGCTGCGGCTTTAATTATCACCAACGTAATGCTTGTGTACAGAGAAAAAAAAGCCCCCCTTTTTTTCAAATGATCAATAAGTGCAAGAGATTATTATAAGGCAAATCTGCTGACAGCTGATTAATTTGTTTGATGCAAAGTTGCTGCGTGTTTCATATTATTTTATCGGAGTTGCAGGAAAAAGGTACATAATTTGGTTTCATTAGCAACCTCTGCGATTTATCACTAGAAAATGCACCCCCCTCTCTTTTTTTTGTTGTTTGTTCAATTCCCTCTGTGTTTTTGCCTGTACCAGCATCAAAGTCAAGAGCAGGAAGTTTTAATTAAGTGACACTAATGAGGTCGTTGAAAATGATACTTCAGCAATTCAGCATGCTGTTAAATGTGTTTATTCTATAATGTCATCAAAGGTGATTGTTTTCCCTCGTAATAGATAAAATTCATTACCATAAGCATTGTACTTTTGAGTGTTAGAAATACGAAATGCAAGTTAGTCAGGTGTATCTATTGCATTTTTTTTCTTTTGCTGCCAATTCAAATTACTGGACCTAAAACAAAACTTTAGCAAACAAGGCTCACTCTGTTTTGTTTTCTTTTTTTAAGTCTCCCCTGTTTAGTAATTAACAGACCATGTCAGCGAGAAACAGAATAAAAATGAACATGCAAATGACTAATCAAGGAAAGCTGGAATTAAAGGGAGTGATGAGGGGTGAAAAGATGTTCCTCTGAGCCTGGCCATTGTGTCGCCGATTCTGCGGCTCTGCCAGTGCGGAGCAGCCCACCTCACGGCTGCACACCTGGGTAGTCCCACCGCCGGCAGCCGAGGCTGCACCACTGTATAATTCAGCGTTTGATCTGAACCTGAAGGAGGGCATTCTGGATAATTTTTCCTTTAAAATGGTTCCAGCTTCCCAAGTACAATTATGGTTGTATGACCCACTTTAGGAAATAAATTATCACATTGTGAATTTCCACACTTCCTAAGACCTGAAAATGTGTTTTCACATTTCTGAGAGGTCTAAAGGGGGAAGCAATAAAATGACTCCATTTTACAGATAGGGAAAACTGAGGCAAATACTTAATCCCAGGTCGGAGGCAGAGCAGGAAGGGATAATCTCATTCCTCTTCTCACCAAGCCATACCCCCTCTGCAGTTCAAAATATTCACTTCCAATTTTCTTAGGTTGCTCAGTTAATAGCCCATTTTCACATCTTATACAAATTAAAAAGTTCTACAATGTTTCTGTTTCTCTTTGAATAAGACTGCCATTAATGACAAACCAAAGTAGCAGGTCTCATAGCTGACCTGGATTTAGACAACAGTAATTATCTCCCACACAAAGCTTCCCATGTCTGTAGTTTGTTTTTAATGCAAAAGGAAACCCACTTGACCCACTGTGTTGCATAACTTACAGCAGTAACTATTCTCCAATAACTGTGCTGCTAACTCACAGCACACTAACAGACTCTGCACTTTTTTACTGACTTCGCAGCCACAGATGAGGACAAACAGGTATTTGGGGGACATTTTCAAGATACTAGTCTTAACTACCATGACTGAGAAATGAAAATTGCTTTCCTTCCTCGCTGTATCCCCGGTTTGGAATTTTTCAGGGCACTCTCAAAGACTGTCTCCACCAAAATTATTAGCCAATTCCCTAAAACATCTCAGGAAAATTAAATATTCAGTGTTGTGGAGCAAATCAAACTTTGACTTAATTTGTCATTTTTCAACCAGTTAATTGCAGAGGAAGCTCAAAATGCTCTGGTATTACATGGAAGTACAAGAGGTCACCGGCTTTTTATTGGAGGCTGAGCATAGGAAAAACGTTAGAATGGCTCAGAAGTATTAACAAGGTGGTAAAAGCTCTAAATCCCTATCTAATGTGTATTAATGAAACACGAGAACATACACCAAGAGGCTTAGGGGCAGCTGATACTCTAGGAGGCTGAGAAGTGTCGAGGCAGCTTCAAAGAAGCAGGAGATCCTCATCTGTGAATTAAGGAAAGGATGTTTCTGGAAGAACCAGAATGCTTTTGCTAATTTGGGTTTATTGCCTGGAATTTAAACTTCTGCTTCTTTTTGTGGATTTTCCACCTTAACTTGAACAATCACTCAGATGCTTCTCAATAAAATGGCAAAGATGTAAATCAATGTCAGCACACAGTGCCAGTGAGGGTACATGGGCGAGCACTTTCACCCATGGAGGGGCGGTGGCAGCATAAACGGGCACAGCCTCTCTGGAAAGCACTTTGGTTTTGCATCAAGAGTTTAAAAACATTCATATCGTTTGATCCCATAATTGCACTTCTAGGAATCTATCATAAGGAAATTAGAGATGCTCATCAAAGCATTATCTATAATAATGAAAAATTTAAGTCTTAAATGTCTAACATTGGCAGATTGGTTAAATAAATGATGATCTCTCCACATAATGTAATATCATGCAGTCATTAAAAAACATGTTCAAGGAACACATATTAATAAATGTAACAACCACAAAGAAGAGGCTAAAGATGTAACATTAGGCATTACATGTATAGTGTGTCCCCACACTTATAGATTTCAGTGCATCTATTTATGTAAGCATTCAAAACAAGTAGAAAAAACGTTCCAAAATGCAAACAGCAGTTATCTCTGGAAGGTGGAATGAAAGGTAATTTGAATGTTTGTCTTTATGCTTTGTAAAAATCATACATTTTAAAATATTGAAAGTATAAAGTATACATCTTTTTTAGAATGCACCCAAATGGTATTAGGAATTTTATATAATGGTATAATTTATAATTATAGCATTATACAATTTATAATATAATCAGTCCAAACATTGTTTTCTCTAATATCTTCATAGCTATTCAGCCCCACGCAGTTCAGAGAATATTGAAATGCTAGGAACTGCTATTAAGAGGCTCTCAGTACAGCACTTGAGAACACGCCTTTAAAAGATGCCTTCACATTTCATAACCATGGTAGTCATCTCGGTTCGTATCAAGTTTCCCGCAGATTTGCTAGAGGCCAGAGTGAAACATTTGAAGTCCCAAATTGTTTCACAGCACTCTCCGGGAATCTTCATGGCTGGGTATGTTCCTTAAAGGTTTCATTTACTTATTTTACAGAGTGATGGACACTCTTATCTCTGATTTCTCAGAACTTCTGAAGCCCTTTTCCAGTTAGGTTAAAGGAGTTTGCAGTGGGCTCAGGACACCACATAGTCAAGGCTTAGTTTTTTTGGGTTTTTGTAGTCGTCGTTTTCCTTAATCAGTAGGAAACCAGCAATATACACATACTGGGCATTATTTAAATTCTGAAAAACAAAAATTTGAGGTATCGAAGGGAAAATCTTTTGACATTTAATTAAACTTTTTGACTGAGACTGTTTTCTAAAGAAATGTTTGAAAATGTTTTCCACTAGAGGAAAGGGGAGAATCTAGCTGTAAGTAGAAAACTTACCACAATCGGCAACCATCATCCTTCTGAAGGATAACATAATTACAACAAAAATGAAGACAGGGAAAGAGGTGCGCAACAAGCTACCCTGTCAGCTGGAGATGAGGGATCGATACATGGTTTGCTAACATTTCCCAATCACGTTCGTAATATAACTGGATTTATGTGGGCTTTGTGGATGATCAGAAAAAAATATAGATTTCTCCCTACTGGAGAGTAAATAAAATAAATTTAAACTAGTCATCAAAGGATTCATGGATCATTTGTTTGTTTGTTTTAACCTTTTCAAAGCCATGAGGAAGAGGAAAGAGCTGAGAATAGAGACCTAGGTTGTTACCTTTGTCTTGTTGCTTACCTTTAGGCAAGTGACTTAACCTCTCTGAGCCGATAGTTCCTGACCTGTGCACAGCTTTTCTCAAAGTGTGTTGAAAAGCTAAGTAATGTATCACAGAGCTGGAGAAATAGTAAGTGCTCAATATTTTGCTTTTTTTTTCACTTTCAAGTAAACACACAAAGGCAAATAAATTGAATCTGCTCGTACCCTCAAAGGAAAGAACCTGAATGAATACATTTGAAACACAAACCTTTCAAGAAACACAGCACCTCTTTTGCTTTCCACCCACATGGAAGGACGATGTGTGGTAATGTCACAAAGTTTTAATCATTCTTTTTGTGTGTTGCTCTTTTATTGAATCACAAAAAAACAAAACTCATCCTTGTTCAGTGTTTATCATATCGATGAAAACAGAATACGGAACCACAGGAAGATTTCAGCATGTCCAATTCACATAGGCAAATGACAGTGTAAGTGTGCTGAGTGTATGAGTGTGTATGTCATATGATTACCAAGGAAGGAGAATGACACAGACCCTCCTGAATGGCTTATGGAAGCTGACTCACTTTAGAGCCATGTGCCATTTATGTGCAGACTAGTCCTTCCTTCATTCATTCCACCTCTGCAATGCCAGTGCTGTATAGTGCACTTCACACACACACACACACCCACACACACACACACACGCACACATGAACACACACAGGAGCAACCCTACCATTGCTAGACTGGATTGGCTCCTTAAGGTTACCTGGAAGTTTAGATGTCATGCTACTCTGTAGAGACATGAGGGGAGGTAACTTGCAAGACAGAGGAAAAGAGAAGCTTCCAGGGTAAAAAATCTAGGACTTTTCTTTTCTTTCCTCTTTCCTCAACTCTCATGTTCAAAGGTCTTCCATAGTTCAAATAAGTCATTCAAATTTCGATTCTCGGACAGACCTTGCAATGGTAGTGTCAAGTACCTGGAAAGAGCACAGATTCTGGCGTGGAACTTGAATTCGAGTCCCTGCAAGTTATTTAATCTCTCAAAACCCCAGTGTCCTTAGTAGGTTGTTGTGAAGGTCAGCTGAGATAATGCATGTTGAGTGTTCAGCACTGTGCCTGGCACATAGTGTCTACTAAATGTCATTGCTAGAGGAAGCAGAAGTGACAATTATAGCCCGGCCCTGAGCTAAAGGGCTGTACTCAGCCCAAGTCTACAAGGTAGATACTATTATTATCTCCATTTTACAGAAGAGGAAACAGACTCACAGAACTTAATTTGCCCAAGATTCAGCAAGAAAATGGTAGAGCTGCGATGAAACCGAGGAAGGTTGGCTCCAGAGCCTGAGCTGTTAATGGTTACACAACATTTTTTTAATCTATGAAGGTAAAAATCTATTTAATCTATTAAAAAGAAAAGCTGAAACCAGTGTTTACCTTGAGAAACAACGGTCCCAGTTTTTGCCTGGCCTTAAGGAAGGTGCCTGGGCAGGCACATGCCCTTCATCCAGCTCCCTGACCCTCATCCTACTCCTCTGCCCAAAAGGGATTTGCCAGAGGGAACTTGCAGGCAGCAGCTGCTCGGTTGTGCTCCGAGGCCACGGTTAAGGTGAACTCAGAGAGCACAGCCCATGGGCACCAAGGAGCTGAGGACACATTCCAAAGACATGACACAAATGTGCTTGTTGCAGCACAGCCCCTCCACTTGCCCGCTGAGCCTCCCTGGAGACACGGGCACAGGTGCTGCTGTCCCACTCCCAGATTAGCACAAGTGAACCGGGGGCGGGCCAGTGGTGGAACCTCCAATATCCACTGCTGTTGGCTTTCGCTGTATCCAGACACACCTAATCACACACACACAAACAGTTATACAAAAAAGAGTAAGCAAGAGAAAACTAGATCCCCTCCCCTAAAAGACTTTATTAAAAGTGGCAGCGTCTATGAAAAGGCAAACTAACATTATTATTTTCCTCCCTTTAGTGGCTCTGTTAAAAACAATCACATATCCTATCACTAGAATGAGCCATTTCTCAGTTGGAGCACCCTTGTACAACAGATTAACTCTCACCCTAAAAAGTATAAAATGTACCGGAAGTGGTAGCTGTGTATTCATTTAAACAAATGTGTAATAAACACCTACTGTGTGCTGAGTATACAAGACAATGTCAGTCTTGTATCAGTCTTGATACCAAGAATGTGCCAAATACCCAGAGGTTTTCCAAATAAGCAGATGATTTATGTTTCATTTTTATTCAGTTATCTTTGCACTGGATGGACATGTTCTTCTGCCCCCAGTAGGATATGGTCAAGCAGATGGACTGATTGAATGTACATGATGCTCTTGGATTCTTTAAAAAAAAAAAAAAAGGAGAAGCCTAGTTGTCCATTCTCTGCCCGACCCCACCAAGATAAATATCTGTGTGTGCTCCCAGGGTGTCGGACAGCACAAAATGCCTTGCCGGTCCCATTCTTGCTTTTTGTCAACACCAGCGCAGGGAAGGTGACATGGGACATAATATGAAAATGGTTTTGATTCACCACCTTGTGAACCATCTCTCCCGCCTCAGTTTCCCATCTCAGCTGATCAAGAATGGATGATCGATATCTACAGCACAGCAGATAGGAGAACGAACTGGAGGTGAGGCGTCTCAGCTCCAACTCAGCTCCACCCCTGACCACCTGTGTGACTTCAGGTTTGTTGCTTTATATCCTTGAGCCTTGGTTTCCTCCTTGGTAAATGGAGATATTATAATAGCACCTAAAGTTGTTGGAAACAGTTAATTAGATACACGTCTAAAGTGCCGAGCACGCTGCCTGGCACGTACAAGTGCTCCACACAGATGTGACCTTCTACATTGAAGGCACATGCTCGGCATTGTGGGAGATACCCAGAAGAATGATACAGTGATCCTTCCCATGTGCATGAACTCACAGTCCACAATGGGAACGGTAATCTGTTCCAAGTCACTCCTGCTCCACAATCCTCCAAACACATTTCTACTCCAGCATCTATTGACGGCTATGCACTGGCTTCCTCTCCGGGACCGGAAACTCCTTGAGGGCAAGAATGTGTCTGGGGGTGTTAATCTTGTTGGTCTTCCATTTCCCCCAATGTGCATCATAATTTTATGAACAGAGTAGGTGCTAGAAAAATATTTGCTGAATGGGTAAATGAATAAAATAGAGACCAGAAAGTGCCACAAAAGCTGCACTACAAACGTGCCACAGAAAGTCATAGGAAGGAGAGGTTACTTTTATCTGGTTGTACCAAAGTGGGGGTGCGGGGTGATCAAAGAAGGTGGAGGAGTGAACCCGAAAGCTTGGCCTTAGAGAACAGGCTGGATTTAGTGAGACTGACTGAGGAGGGTCATTCTGATCCCTCTGTGGCCTAAATTCCTGCCTCCTCTGCCCTCAGTAGTACAATGAGGTACAGGAGCATGAATATCAGAGGACTGGGGTTTGGGGCAGAGTGGTCCTCAGAGTCAGACTCATTTTCCTCTGGAGTGCTGCAGTCCTATCACAGGGGGTTTGCATCAGCTCGGACTTTCCAAAAGATTTTTATTTTCCACCCAACCTGGTTTAGCATCATTGAGAAAGTCTTCCACAAAAAAGATTAATAAATAATATGGCGAGGAAGCCTAGGATTCATTCTGGGCCCTTCAGGACCCCTGAAAGCAATAGGCAAATTGGACAGAAATCAAAGAAGGGAAGCCACGAGGATTAAAGAGAACAGCAGCAGGAGCTACTTATAAGGGTTCCCGCAGCACCAGCCAGCAATAAGCAAAGCTCAGGGATGACAAAAAGGACCGAGGATCAAATACTCTCCCCGGGCAAGGGTGTAGGCACACCGATGAAGGGAAAGAATTGCTCGGGGTCACGCGAAGGGGTAGAGCAGAGAGGAATGGGATGTAATTACAGAAAGGAAAACTTGGGCTGAATATTAGGGCGACCTTCTTCAGAGCAGGCTTGACCGAGTGCGGAAGGGCTTCCCAAGGGAGGCGGTGGGAGCCCCATCGCTTGAGGGGCATAAAGCCACTGGACAAAGAGCTGAGAAAGAGAGTGCGAGGAACAATCTGCCCGCGCGGGGGGTGGGACAGGTGACCTCACAGGGCCGCCCGGCTCCACACTTCAATGGCACGTCAAGATGTATTTCATCAGGCACCCACTGGCGAAAGCCTAAAGCACTGTCTCCCCCCCAAACCCCCTTGGCCATTGTGCTTTCTCAACACGCCACTCAAGAAACGTTCCCATTCACTTCAAGAGACCCTCCACGGCTCCGTGCTGCCAGCAAGAGCCGTGAGAATAATATCTCGCTGTGGACCTGGCGTGTTCACACTTTAAGGCAAAACACAGCTTTGAAGGAGGAATTTTAACTCTGGCTCAAGTGCCTTAGTCTTGACTCCTGGAACTGGGATACTTTTGTTTTGTTTTGTGTGAGACCCTTTTCAATTCAAAAGAAACTCTTTACCCTTACTACGGGATCCTGAACAGTTAATATAAAAAAATGTGATATTTTAATATAGTCTCTGAATTGATCAAATGGCTCCCTTTTGCTTTCAGAGGAGAGTCCAATATTCCTAACATGGAAAGTGGTGCCCTGGAGGACTTCTGTAGCCTCACCTTTCCCCTCCCCTCCCCCAGCCCCTCCCCTCCGCTCTGCTGCAGCATTATCCGCCTTTTAGAGTTTCCCAAACACCCTGTGTTCCCTCCTCCTCTAGGACTTGTCCTTGTGGTTCCCTCTGTCCTCAACTCTCTCATGTTCTCCCCATCTTCATTGCTATATTCAGCTGCTTAGGCTGCCATAACAAAATACCACAGTTTAAGGTGGCTTGTAAACAATAGAAATTTATTTCTCATAGTTCTGGAGGCTGGAAAGTCCAAGATCAGGGTGCCAGCATGGTCAGGGTCTGGTGAGAGCACTTTTTCTGGCTTACAGACAGGCTGGCTTCCTTCTTGCTTATCCTCAAATGGCAGAGAGAGAGAGCTCTGGTCTCTCTTCCTCTTTTTATAAAGGCACTAATCCCATTACGGGGACTCCACTCTCATGATCTCATCTCAACACAATCACCTCCCAAAGACCTCACCCCTAATGCCATCACATTGGGAGTTAGGGCTTCAACATATGAATTTTCAGTCCATAACATTCCACCGCTCCTCTTCCTTCAGGACCTAGGCTTAAATGTTATCTTCAGAAAGTCTTTCCTGATCTGACAAAGGCTGGGCTAGGGCCCCTCCGAACCATAGGGCATCTATGGTATCCCAGACTCAGCTCTGTGGGATCACTTGATACAACACGTGTTTACTTGTTCTACTTTCCCACCAGTCTGCAGGAAGACAGGAGCTGCGTCCATCTTATTATCTTCTGTAACTTTCAGACCAGGCACACAGGGTGTTCCTTATGCAATAAATGAATCAAGAAGCAGCACATTAGATGAGGTCCATGGGCTCTTTGCACTCCTCACAGACTCAGTCATTACCTGCGTGCTTAACATGTGTAGGACATGGGTCTTCTGGAAAATGCAAAGATGAACTAGAAACTAATCCTCGAGGACTTATGGACTAGACCAAGAGAGAAAATACACACATAAATAAACTGTACCCCAAGGTACAAAGTGCCTTGAGACATGGTGCTATGGAAATTTAGAGGCAGGACATGCATTTCCAGCTGGGTTGGGGGAGGTGATTCCTAGAAGAGGCTGGTGGAACATAAGATGTGCAGATGACACCCAGGAATTGGGTATACCAGATAGGGAGACCAGAATAAGAAAAGGCACAGAGCTGAAAACCTCCAGCACTCTTGGCTCAATAATAGAATTAAATTGAAACTCAATTGTAGGGAAGATATCTTGATCACAAAGTACCTTGAATATAAAGTTTAGACTTTATTATATACACAAGGGAATGACAGAACCAGACTTTACTCTGTGGTATGATTTGGTAGGAAGTGGACATTTGCACTATAATTTGTAAGAAAACCTATAGTCTTCTACTTTTCAAGCAACTAACTGGTGAGCAGTCAGTATTCTCAGAGAGTCAACCATGTCTGCCTTCCTGAGGGGAGTGAGGGAGGCCAGGAAGTGACCCCTTGCCTCAGAAATTGTCTAATAAACTGCTGTCATGGAAATCTGTCCTTACATCTATGAATCCCAGGATCCCATACAGGTATACAGCAACCAAGCCAACAAAAGCTCTGGATTATGGAGCCTGAATATTTGAATTCAGAATTCTGAAACGGTCTCGGGGAATACACTTGTACACCCCCTTTTCGCTATCCTCATTAAGGACTTTACCCAGGGGCTTCCTTAGGCCCCTTCCAACTCCAGCCCTTGTGCTTCATTTACCTGGCAGGCAGCTGCAGTGCATGACCTTGCCCTGATGCATTCTGGGAGGGTTTCCCTTGCTCCCACTTCTATTTAGCAGAATTGTCAGCTGCAGCCATTACTGGTGAGAGAGCAACAAAACAACTAGCCAAATGGTGGTGTGGGGATGGCACCTGCAAACTACTTGGAGACTCTGCCCAGGATGTTGACTCAGCCCACACACCTGCTGAAACCAAAATGGTAGGATTTTCCAAAGAGTGGGAGGTCCCACATCAGATGGGGGTGAGTCTAAGGAGAAGTAATAACTACACAGCATCTGCTGCCATTTGCAGATCTACAGGATTCTAGGCCATGTAAGTACATTCACCCTTTAATCCTCTGAAGCTCAAGTGTTATCAGCCCAATGTGAAAGGCCAGAAAACAAAAACTTAGACAGGTAAAATGACTTCCCACGACCAGACAGCTGGCAAGTGGTGGAGTTGGGATTTGAACCTAGGTTTGTCTGACTCCAGAACCCAGGATCTCAACCATTTGCTATACTATTTGGTAACTGTATTTCTTGGAACATTATTGGGGAGACAAAGAAACAGGCTGTTTATTAACAGGGCACCCTCACTCCAGCCTTTTACAAGTGTAGGAGATGAAATGGCTCTTCCCACACAGCTAGTCTTCTGCCCCGCACTGGTCAAATAAGGGATGGACTCCAACAGGAAGTGAATTCCCCATCCAGGGTGCTTCCCTGTGGACTATTCCTGGTAAAAACCACTCCAGATGAAAAGATGGCCTATGGATGAGTTAAAACCAATTATTATTATAACAATCATTATCTGTGTAACATTTGGGCAGGAGACAGTTCCTGACAGTTTCTTGTGAGAAGTTATGTCTGACTGAGCAGAGTTTAATTGAAAATGTCAACCATCTTGAAGATCATTAGGGTGAAGCTCTTACCCTCAAGAAAAGACAAAACTGAAAACAATCATCTGTTGCTGCTTACAACCAGCTTATTGGGGTGGACAGAAAATAAAAAGGATGAACATATGGCACAGGAGGCTTTTTTAAGCCATTCAACCACCAAATCCTCAGGTTTGCTGTGGGTGAAAGAGATCCTCATCCCAGACACACGCACTTGGTGAAGAATGATAATGTGAGGGGTTGGATCCATGTGATCAGGGCTGGACAGGCCACATTGGGAACAGTGAACTGCTTCTGGAGAAGGACTTCTGGAGGCAGGGATTTGGCTATTCTGAGGCAAAGCAACCAATGAACCAGAACCACCTATAATCAAAGCCTAATAATATTGTCTCTGACGACATTCATTCAGCTTGTCTCTCTGCCCTCTTCCTCTTCCTCCTGCTCCTGCAGACACACACATACATACCCTATGTGGACACAAACACACTCTCTACACTCATACATCATCAGGGGTTTCCACTGAATTACCCAATCTCAGCTGGTCCTTCCAAGCATCCACAGATGTGCTAAGAGTCCGGGAACCTTGGTGTATTTGCAAATAGTTTCCAGCTGATATTTCTTTCGTACTTTCTGAGGTAACAAAAAGCTTGTGACTATTAGAGAAAAGATGCATTTTATAAACATAGAATATGTTTTTGTTACCAATATTGAAAACAGGAAAGGAAAAAGTAGGTAAATTTTTAGACATTGACATGTAGATCATTTAGGGGATTGCTCTGAGAAACTGTGCTCTATAAAAATAAAATATATATACGGTGCTAAATAAAATGCTTACTTCCCATTGTGAAGCAGTGTCCTTAGATATCACCAAATTTGGCACTGTGTCACTGTATTTGGTAATATACAAGGTACAGCAAATATAAAATCATGAACTCATTGTTAAGCGCTCTAATTCTAGAATCAGACCACTTGCATTCAAAACCCGGCTCTACCACTGACTAGTTGTGTAACCTTGGGCAAGCTACCTCACCTCTTCAAGCCTCAGTGACTTCCTTTATAAATTGAGGTAACAGCAACACCTAGAACCTCACAGGAAAAAAAAAAGCACTCAGCACAATGTTTGATACATGGCAAGCCCTCAATAAATGAGAGTTGTGATTAAGCCTCAGTGGACACTAGGAACTGAGTAAGTGGGAACAGATTACCAGTTATCATAAATTTCTAAGAGGGATTTTAATTTAATATATAAGGAAATAGGGAACCAGTGAAGAGTTTTGATGGTGGAGTGGTACAATAAAGAGGCGTTTAAGGAAGCTCAGACCAGTGGGGTTCAACATACTGTGAGGGAGAAGTGCTGAGTGTAGTGGCTCTCAAGAAAGTCTCTGCAACCCCATACATCTCCAGATAAGAATTGTAGACAAAGGCAAGGAAAGGGCCTCCACAAGAATATCTTTAAAGAAGGAGGAAGAGGAACAGGAAAGGAGGGGAGGGAAGAGGAGAATGAGAGAGAGGGGAAAAAGGTAGGAAGGAAGGAAGCAAGCAAAGAAGAAAGGGAGGGAGGGAGGAAGGAAGGGAAGGGAAGGGGAAAAAAGACTGTTCTAGGTGACTGAGTAGAATGACTAATCATGAGTCAAAGATGAATCCCAAGCAGTCATCTGAATGAACTGAATCTCCTATTTGATCACATTAATGCAGAGTGGCCAGAATGACACACAGACCAGTCACCATTCTAACTAGATAGTCTTTAGGGATTCTTCAGGGCTGACTTCCAGAGTCCAAAAGTTTCCTGATGTCAATTCATTCAATTCATTTAGCAAGTATGTATTAGGTATCCACTACGTACAAGGCACTATGCTAGGCTCTGAGGACACAGGAATGAAGTGAGACAACAAAACTGCTCTTTGGAGCCTACAATCTAATTGTATAGACAGCTGTGAAATGATTAACTCAGAAATAAGTCATTAATTCCAATGGTGCTATGTGTTATAAGTGGCATCCCTGGTCAGATCCAAATCCCTACAAAAAAGCTTCCGAACAGAACAGGCTCCTTACAGCATCCAAATACAAGACCTCCTACTTAACTTCCGGAATTGATCTGGCTTCTAGAAGCAGAGGCGGCAGGCTGAGTGGATTTTACATAAGAGCTTGCTCATGCCTATTCTAAGTAGTAGCCTGCATGCTTGGGAAAACTTTGAACCATCCCTGAAATTTCAGCTGAAATGGGAAGCAGCAAGGGAGGACAGAAGAGAGTCTGGAATGGGGGGAAGGATGAGGAGAAGCACTGGAATATTTTACACAGCACAACCACTATGAGTCATGGTCAATCGAGTCACTTAGAATCACATCTCTCATGATCTACAGAAAATAAGATTAGACAAAATCAGTGCTAGAAAATATCTGACAGTAGCCTCTACTGCTCTCTTGTGCAGGCAAAGACTATTTTGTCACAGCACTCTTCTCTTCCTACACTCCTCAACAAAGCACCCCAGGAAGCCACTAGCAACGGATTTCCGTAAACAGGAGAGACAAAACTTACTTTAAATTCGTCAGTTAGTAAGGTCCTTTCTAGTCTATACCACGATGGTCTACAACTCTAGAGTTTGGGAGGTAAGCAGAGGATTGCAGCCGACAGAAATTATAAAAGCACTAGTTCTCTCCATATTTTTCTCTAAAACTGAAAAATATTAGCATATACTGAAAACCTTGTAATGATCCTTAAAACAAATAAATCTTTCATTCCTGGAGGGTGGGTGTGCTTCCTAAGAAATATTCAGGAGCCAAAAGAGACTGCCTGCCATGGGGAACAGACATTCCAGTTTTTCCCATGACGGGGTGGGGCAGGGGGATGCAGGGTGGTGTCAAAACATCACTGACATTCTCCCTGGGTGGAGCCCTCCTTCCCTTCTTTGCTCGGGTGATCGAGGTTCTTCTCACACATCTGCTTGTCTCTGTGATGTCAGGGGAGTCCTGAGGGCAGACCAATGGCAGCTCCTGCTTAGCCAGAGGACAGAAAGCTGGTTTACTACAAGATATAAACAGACCGACAAAGCCCCCCATGGAGGAATGTACATTGGAATGCTTGAAAAAAAAAAAAAAAAGTATGCCATTGGAGCAGGGGCATTACACAAGAATATTGAATAAGGGCCAAAACTGCTTAAAATGGATCTCAAAAACATAAATCTTTCTGAGATTGCTTCTCGGGTGTGTTATTTTTATCTATTCCATTGGGATTAAGCATGGCCTAGAATCCCAGCTTGAAAGGGAAGAACAAATTTTGCACTACCTGCTATCTCTCCATATTCATCAGTACTCATCAGAAATCTGGATGTGGACACCCCTCACACAAAGAAAGCACAATTAAAGCCTGAGAGGAGGCCAGTCTGAGCTCCGTCAGAGCCAGATGGACCCTATATGGCTTCTTTCAGTCTCAAGCCCTGCTTGGCAGCTCTGCTTTTGACTGACATGTGACATTCTTGTCCTCATGAACAGAGAAGCCAAGCTCTTGATAGTTATCGACATCAGAAAATGTCATGTCTGAATATGCTTCAGCTGGACTTTCCTCCCTCACTTCATTTCCTGCCTCCTGCCCCTCAGTTTATTTTAATTATACAGTGAAAACTCTCAAGTATGGAGTGACTGCCTGCTGTATCACACAAGCCCTTAATTGTACTCTGGAGCTGGATCGTGGCATTTTATCACCCTGCAATGGTAAAAGGCACATTTGCAACAGGAGTAGGTCATGGAATACTTTCTGGAAATGCCAATGGATTTCAAGGCCCCTCCTTTTTTATACTAGACATTTGTGATTTCCTCTGTGTGTACAGGAGAATAGTAACTTACATCTCCTCTCATACCTTTTCCTACTCTCCTTATAATCCTAGACAATTCCCCAATTTATTGATGAATATTAATATCCAAATCCATAATCACTTGTCTCATTAATCCACAAAATCATTTGAAGAGATTTAACTTTTGCATTACCACGGTTCCTGGGCCATGATGGTGTGCCCATTGATCATTCTTCTCGCTCTTTTAAAACATTCTCATCAGCAAGCAGACAGAACACAACTGAGAAACTATGTGCCTGTTTTCCCAAAAGAGGCCACCTCAACAGTAAGATAATTTTGTAGATGACAAAAAAGTGACCCACGCCCAATCTAGTCATGACTGGATGACTTTGGTTCAGATGTCTATATATGCCCCTCTCCACTAATACAGGCCTTCCCTCGTTGTATGTGCCCAACAAATGTTCACTGAACGAGTCTTCCCAACCATTAAAGTGCTCTAACTCAAATGCACCCTGCCCATATTTCTCCACACTCTAGTCGTCACATGTTGAATACTCATCCTCTAATTCACACTAAGAACAAATTCGCTTCTGGTAACCACCATTCCCTAGCTCAGTCTACACCTCCAGGAAGAAAGGTTCATGTGTTCACATGGTTTATAAGTCATGCTCCCCATAGCAGTATTTTTCACTTGACAGATTAATGTTGTATCACTTTTAAGCAATTCCCAGTGGTGTATGGTGGTGCCTGTTCACAGATGTTTCCCTAATACTGCTAAGTAAAATGAAAGGTTTCAGGCTAGCTTCCACGGAGGCAGTGGCCTGAGGAGAAATGGATTACCGATGCTTTTCTATTTCCTGGCCCAAAGGTCTCTAATTAACACTCATGAAACTGGCTTCTCTTCGCACTCCCGCCTACTTCCCTTGGATATTATTCACTTCAGGACTTGGGAAGAAGCAAGGTTTTGTGTAACAACTTCATTCATTAATCCTTAGTGAATGCACTCAAGAAAAGGTACTCAAGGCAGGCTAAAGATGCAGTAGCCAACGAAGAATAGTAACTTGTTCTTCCCACTGCCATTTCCCAACGCAACTTTGGTCCGGGCAAATGTTCCACTATAGCAGTCCAATACTTCCCATTGACATGTGCTGGAGACTGGCCTTTATGGGACTGAAAAGGAGCCGACTCATGTGAAAAGTGCCCAGCCCAGTGTCTTGCAAAGAGGAGACGTTTAATGAAAGTTATTTTGAAATCTAAAAAGAAATACAAGATATCTTAAGAAATTCAGATGTTGGTAAAATGGTCATTGATCTGAGGACCATGCAGAAAGCAACAGAAGTATCTCCCCAGCGGCCTGGCAGACACCCTTCAGGTGCAACATCTTTGAATCCAAAAAAGAAAAAGACTACAAATGAGTGATGTGAACTATGTGAAATCTCATCGTGGCTGAATACCATGGGAGTGTGTAGAGCTCATTTGGTGGAGTTTGTCCAAAAGTCAGCCTTCCCTGACCACTCTAACCCTCGGTCACTCCCACCTCGAATCCCCCCATCCCAAGGTAGAAACCAGGTAGGTGTGGTGTCCAGTTGGGGAGAGCAAGGCTAGGGTACCAGCTCTAGCCAACTGTTGACAAATGGGAATGGCAGCCCTGTGTTGCTAGATCTTCTGACTTGTCAAGAGAAGATGTAACTTTGGATTTTCATATACATCTCCTAATTTTTAAATATTAGTTCAAACTTAAAAAGAGAAAAATGTAAGCCAAACAAAACACATCTGACTGTGGGCTGGACCCAATGCATGGGTGCCATTTTGCAATCCCTGAACTCTTTGATTCATGTGGCGCTGAATCATACACTGCTTTTGCGTTATTACATTTTTCACTTAGCAGGCTGTGACTTCCCAAAGTGACTCTAAACACTTTTGACCCTGACACACTTTTGGCTGGGTGGGCCTGCGATGCCATGCATAAACAGGAACTCTATTATATATCTGCTTGTTGAACAGCTGGTTACAAGCAGATGTAATGTTTCCCAAAAGAGAGAATGCAAAGGCAAAAGAGAGAACATGGCATCAAACTGAGTGAATACTCCTCCTTCTCTACTCCATCCTTTTTTCTTCCTGGCAGGTGCGTGTTCGCCATGGTGATTTCTCATTTAATTGCTAAGTATTTCCACGGCAGAGTAAAATTCATCATGGACCAGACACGAGAGTATACTAATTCCTCATCTCTCTGATAATGCACAGATTCCATGGGGTCTTCTTCTCACCAATGTGCGTTTATAAATGCCATTAAGGGTAATGGGAGTCAAATGCAAAATACGACTGAGCAACTAGGCCCCAGTGCATGAAATATATTCTCAACCACGAGGACAGGCTGCCATGCAGTTCACTGCCTTGTACTCAATTAGGGGCTGGGGATTCTCTCATTGGGACCAAGATGGCGATAATGACAAATAAAAAGGAAAAAGCCAGTCCCTGTTCCCTGCTTATCCACTCCCAAGACTATCCCCGACTTATAGGTCAGAGACAATGAGGAGCTTTGAAGCTTGGAAACAGAGACAGGGCGCAGAAAGATGCAAACTCCCAGCCTTGCAGGGGAATTAATGAAACACAACTAAGCCGGTTCAACGCCGCTGCCCTTTAGTCATCCCACCCACTAAAAGACACTGTTAAAAACCCGCCAGCTTTTATTAGCAGAAACAAACGAAGTCGACTACCGAGCACTCAGGAGTTTTTCATCCTGAAAGTCCAGGATGGCTTCAGCATAATAAAGGTCATATCTCCTAACCACGGCAACGTTCACAGAGCAACCTGAGCTCCCGGCAAGGGCCAGGCTGGCTTCTCAGTGTTCCCCTGTCCAAGGTGTTGCCGATTAAACTATCACATTTCAAAGCGCTCCTTACAGTAAATAGGAAAGAAAGGAAAAAAGAGATCCAGGGCCTTTTGTTAGTCAAAAAGCTAGGGAAAGGCGATAATTAACCCATTTTTGTAGAGAAATCATTTGGACAAAAGTCAAGGGATTTACCACCCTGTCAATTGTTAAGTCTAGATAAGGACATTATATTCCACTGCACAAAGGGTGACTGAGATGGTGAATGGAAAGTAGGCCACTACTACTACTTTACCTCACATCTGAACAAGGACTTTTTTTTGTTCTCCTGATGCAGTGATGGACTAAAGGATTTTTCCCCCCTTGCACTAGAAACATAACTTCAGAGCCTGGCTTTTGCATTTTGTTAAATATTCAAAGGTATTGTGCAATTAGCATGTCATTAATGAATAATTAATTACAGCTAAAGCAGCCTTCAGATTTTTGCAGCTAAATTATTTAAACAGCAAATATAACAATACAATGCAATGCTCTCGTTCGGTGTTTTGTTATTGCATTATTTGAAAAGAACAGCAGTATTACTTTTCATTAGTTGCAAGAATTACGTGCAACAAAAGCTGTTTTCATTTTTTTCTTACCTAAAAGTTGCTTCATGTGTCCTAAAAGGGAAAATTAATTCAATTCAGATTAGATTTCCTAAGAATTAATTAGCTGCAAATATCTGAAAACCATGGCTAAGGATATAAGGCTTAGATATCCGAACTTAAAAGAAAAAGTAAACCTATTTAAACCTGTCCTTTAAAAGGACTCCTGCACAAAAGTACCCTTTTCTAGATATTTCGTTACCACTGCTGAAAGAGGAAACTTGTTAAAAATCCTTTTGTTTTATTTTTCAAGCAAGCATTACAAAGTTACCCCCAGCAAATAGTCAAGAGTTAAAGAGAAAGTAATATGTTGCTACTTGCAGACATACATCACTAGTGAGAGGCGAGTTTATATTTATAAGCTGCACATCTGGGATCAGTTGACTTATCCATCTGCTAACTACACCAGTAAACAGTATGTCTAGGACCGTCAAATCCTTGCATCCATCACAAATTCCTGCTTTAATTGTGTGTTTACGTGGCAAACCTCTGCTTAAGTATATTTTAAGACTGTTTTAAGCAGTTGTAATTGCTCCTTTCTTCTTCATATTAACTCTAACACGTTTTATTTACTATTATGACAGACCATGATTTTGCAAGCCTCATAGATAAATAAATGCCAGAGATCATCCTGCCTGGGAAGAGGCAGCAGAAACAGAGACCGAGGACTTGAACCAGTCTGGTCTGAAGAGCTTGGGCCTCTTTCACAAAAGTCAGTGCCTTGAGTCACAAGTTCAAGTATCAGAAAGGCCAGTTTAATGTTCCGTTCCCCTGAACTCAAGAAATGGACAATTATACATGCCCTTTTTGAGAAAAGGGGCAGAGGAAGAGGGAGAGGAAGATTTGAGAAGGGTCAAATTATAGTTTGCGAAGATACGATGCTACCCAGGGGGTTTCTTCTTTTTCCTTAATTAGTCTGCTACCTCTCTGCATGTTAGAGGTCGCCCACAGATTGAGAGTTATGGGGTAGGGATTTCCAAGACTGTGGGGGAGTGGATGAGCCAATGGCAGAGGGTTAAAAGTGTAGAGGAGCCCAAAAGTCAAAGGAGAGTGTAGCCTGTGGCTTTGCTGGGTTTTTAACCCACGGTTCTATAAGTAAGTTTCATAAGCTGCTGAAAGTACAGGTTTAAAAAAAAAAAAGCCACCTTCCATAATTAGGGAAAAAATATGCACAATGCTCTGCACAAAAGGGGAGATTTTGCTGTATTTTTCCCAACCTGCCTTTTACATTTGTATGTATAGCAGGATGTCAAAGTTCACACAACCTTGTTAAACCACCTCTCGGGTTTGGGGAACTGAAAATCTTATGTGCCTAGGTATTATTGTGCTGATGCAAATAGTTAAACTTTTCTACGTGATTAACCATCATTTTCTCAGGGTACTCTGTACACAGCTTGCAGTTTCCAGCTTCTCAGTAAATGTTTAGAACGATGCACGGCTGGTAGAGGTGGGGGTGGGGGTTGCAAGCTGCAGACCCACCCCAAAGCTAAAGAGTCACTCTGGCACAATCTAGTTATATGACAGTATGGCAGTAGGCAGTTTACCCAGGCCCAGGAAGCTGTGGCTTGTCAAAGACATTAAAATCCAAATGGGCCAGCAACTGAGCCAAATGTACTCATAGGCCTTGCAAACACATAACCCAGACAAACTGAATTAAATTACAACCAGTTTATAATTAATTTGCTTTTGAAAGTTGTGCCATGAGAACAAATGCGCCATCCATTTGCTACGTATTGTTCTTAGGGGGCGCCCCCACTTACGAATGCCTCTGCAAGCAATGGAAGTGCCCATCAGTATTGGCCAGTAATCTAAGGAGGGAGTGAGACGTGAGGGACAGATTCCAGGAGGCTTAACTTTTCTGTCAACCTGGTGGGATTTGGTAGCAGTGTGGTAGGCGGCAAGGTCCCGTGACATCTCTGACCTCAAATGCCAGCCTCACTGTGCCTGAGATGCTAAAATTAGAACATATTCCTCTCGATGAGGCACTGACCTTTCTAGACACCATCTTTTAAGTAGAAATACTCAGAGGAAGGGTAAAAACAGTAAGAGATCAGGACAGTAATGCTTCATGTGAATTTATTTATCTGATTATTTTTTCTAGGACTTCAGGAGCCAAGGAATGTTAGAGCCCTGAATACAAGTGAAAAGGAAACGAAAATAATGTAAAAAGGAGAAATAATCCTGAAATTTAACATGGAGTACTATGTGCCAAGCGCATTTTTTCCTGCAATCATAGAGAAATAAAAATTTACAAAGAAGTAACTGCAGGGTAGAAGACTTAGGTCACAAGCCATAGGCCTTACAGCTAGTACATGGCAGAGGCAGGATTCAAGCCCAGGGCTAACTCAACAACTTGGGATCTTAGCCCTCAGCTTTCCACATCACCGAGAGCCAGGTCTCACTCCCTCTCTTTCCAGTACACAGAGGCCAGTCAGACTTGAAGTGTGACAGCTTTTTAAACAAACTAGAACTGCACATCAAGATGAATTCCACCCCATCCCAATCTCTTGCTTCAGACGACTCTGCCCGAGAGCATCTGCAGCTCTTCGACTGAATCCAGGCAGAGTACTGAGTTTATCTCAATATGGTTCCCTTACAGGTGCACATCATCTCTGATCCAAAATGGTCTTTAATAGGCTAATGTTTCACACCAGCCCGGGCGCCAATTTACTGCTGGCTGTTTCTAAAACTCAGATCAACCCTCAAAGAGTGGAAGTGGGCTTCCACTGAGGATGGTCATAAGAAGGTTCTGTGGGTTCAACAAGCAACTGAGAGGAAGAGAAGCTACAAAAACACGCTTGGCAATGGCATTAGTGTAAGAAGAATAACTGTAGTCATAGTGGTCATTCATTCATTCATTCATGCAACAAATATTGATTTGATACAAACTCTTGCTTGAATGTGACAGAAACTATATTAACTTAATAAATAAATATTAATATGTGTGGGTATGTGTGTGTGTTCAAGATTTAGAATCATGCTCAAGGTCACAGAGGTAATAAATGACAAAGCCAAGATTTGAACCCAGGTGGAACTTGGGCACACACTCTCCAATCCACAATACGATATTGCCAACGAAGCTGCTACTTTGGAGGGACGTGGCCATGGCACGTCACAGGCTCTCCCAGATCAAATCCTGTGCTGCAGTTTCCTCTCACTGAGATGTAGCCTAATGGTTTCTGAACATTGTTTACCAGGAGGGGAATGAGAATATCTACCTCTGAAAGGACGTCTGTCATGTTAAAAGGAAAAGAAATGAGAAGTCCGAGAGGCTTTTCACTAGTGGAATCCAAAACTGGAATTTTAACTGGAAGCTTAATCGCAGGACTTATCTTAGTATGCACACGCACACTTACACACATACGCTCTCCTCCCAGGTATTCTGTCCACAACAATCATAGAGCATTTGCTACAAATCATGACCTTACACTCTTATTTCCAAGCATCCAAATAACCACCGATTCTTTGACAGAGACAATGCTCACTGAAAGAAGAAACAAGTGTAAAATCTTGTAGAAAGATTCCAAAGGAATTAACTAGAAAAGAGGTCTAGGTGTTAAGAACACACTATCACTGTCATTCCCTCCGACACCTCCCCTGCTTCTGCTAATGAAAAATGCTAGCACTTCCCAAACACTGTGTGCGCCACACCCTCTGTTGAGTGCTTTAAGTGCCTTATGTCATTTACTCTTCATGAGGAACCTGTGGGATAGGTATTATTATCCCTGTTTTACAGATGGGAAAACTGAGGCTTCGAACATTTAACATTACACAAATAGGCAATCAAATGAAAGGAAAGGTATTTACCAGTGGTGGATGCAAGAAAGTATGAGATATTGATCCTTTCCATCAAGGACCGGGAATTCAAATTACAAAGATCAAGACACCTAAGAAAAGCAAATTGATGAGAAAGACCTAAACAGGAAGTCCCAAGAGAGCAGGAACTAAGTCTATCTTTTGTTGTCATTTGGGTCCCCAGGGCCTGGCACAATATCTGGCCTATAGGACACGCTGAATAAACAATTGTTGATAAATGTAGAAAACAATAAGTGTCAAGCAAGTATTTTAGAATTCCCAAGACATATTATCTCCCAAGCATGAGGGTTAAGGAAAAAATTGTCCAAACTCTGCAATTACCATTTTGAACCCCCTGACAGAGGGTGCTTCAGCACAGTTTGAGCCCAGTTTGATGGTATGTGCCTCTTATTTTGGTTGGATTTGGGCACCAAGAACCTAGAAGGCTTAATCGGAAAATCTCCATTTCTCTTTGTCCATATTCTGCCACGGATGGTTCCTCTGCCAAACATTTCATAGTTACCTTGAAGCCAAACAATATTTTTCAAGGGAAATGACTGGCAAACAGCCATCACCTCTGCTGCAGAAAAATACCGACATCACTCCCAGGCTTAAATGCCTTCAAGGAGACCCTCGAATGAAGGAGTCTTTACAACCAATCTTGTTTTTTTCACTCCCTTTTTGTGGAAATATCTTTTACACAAGGCTTAAAGGGAAAAACGAAAAAAATAAGAAGAAGAAAAAGCAAAGGAAAAGAACACCTGCCTTAAATGAGAAATTCCAATCTTTCCTTTGTAAAAATCCTCCAAGCCCTGGCCGTCTGCCCCTCCCCCTTTATCCAGGCCTCTGTGTTTCCCGGCAAAGAGGTTAGAAAGCTGTTGAAAAACATTCTCCTGCTGTATTGAGACTGACATCTGACAGAGCTCCGTGGTGTCCTAACTTGGGTGAATTTAAATGACAAGCTCAGCTTTATAAGTGAGGGATCCTCTCTTACAATAGAACAGCGTGATTGCTTCATGGTAGAGGGGAAAAGAGGAAGAATCAAAGTTTTCTTCATCCCCAGTGGTGCCATTGACCTGTCAGAAGGTTGTGACCCACTCCTGTTAATCCATGCAAATCAGATGCCTCCAATTTGTGCTACTGATTGGACTACCACACCTTGAAATTCAGGAAGCGACTTTACAGTGAGGTTCCTATCAGAGTTCAGTTCACCTCTCATTTTTTTCTTCTTCAAAAACATGGTGACAACTGACTTCCTTCCCGCCCTGCCCTTGCTCAGTGAGGGAAGACTGTCTGATGGTTTCCTGATTAGCATCGAGGCAAAAGCAGCATGTTTTTCATAGACTAACGCTATTACCTAAATTATAGGCCTGTTGCTCTCAGCATTTTCCCCCCACAGACAGGTTAATACCCACATCCCACTGGTATGATTGCTTTGCTAACAGTCACCCGATCATTTTTATAACCTAGGGGGGTAAAGGCCTGGTATTCCCTGCAACAAGCTTCGGATCCAGATGAGAGAATCTTATAAAACCAGAAACACTGTTTTCAAACTGTCCCATTCAAAAGTTAACAACACTCCCCAGGTTCAAGGCCATGTGCTGTTTGCATTTTAAACCACCAGAAATGTCAAGCAGAAACATTCAGAAACGAGAAATTTAAAGGCTGGTATTTTGGATATCAACAGTGAACTGGCCTGTGTGACTCCCACATCACTCAAGTGTTCTGAAGTCATTTTGAACTGGTTATGTATACAATGTTAAGTGATCAGAATTTTTATGGATCATATTAAGGTAATTCGAAACCCTAGGGGGAGGAGGAGTTTTTTAAAGAACTTTAGTAAATTTTTATTTTCTGAAACTTAGAAAATTACTATCTTGAGGAACCCCTGCATAATTAACATATATGAACAATAAATAATGGTAATAACCATTTTGCCTATATTTTAGAAAAGTGCAATTTCCAAAAGCAAGAAAAAATGATAAAATAAACAAGAATAAACTCAATCAAAAATATGAAGAAAAAGTCTACTTAAGGATACTAAAGACTTGAATAAATGGATACAAATATATATTCATTCAAGGTAGGAAGACAATATAGTATAGATGTCAACTTCCCCAGACCTTCCATAGCTTTACTCAATATCCTAAAGAAACTGTTTTAATCTAAAAACTGATTCTATAGTTTATATACAAGAATAAATGAGCAATAATAGTTATGAAAATGGAAGGGGGTTGTAATATTAAAAAATATTATATAGCTATAGAAATTAAAATTGTGCAGTAAGGGAATCAGACTAGACAGACCCATCAATGCAACAGAATAAAAAGCCATGTGCCTGTCTGTCCTTAGTTAGGGTTGACACTCAAAACAGCACAACTAACACCTGCACTGGCACCAGACCTCCAGTCTGGGAAAGACCACACCCACCCTCTTCCATGTGCCACGAGTAGACCCTTTTAATTGATAGAGAAGGGTCTGAGCTGAGGGGGAAGGAAGGGATGGAGGGGCTCAGGACAGCAGCTATTTGTCAACCAGCATGGAAACATTTTAAGATTTTAATAAGAAAATGATTAGGAGACTTAAGTACATTACAATTTTAAATCTCTGAATGTGAAAAAAATTAAAATTAGAGGTTCACAACAAACCGGAGGAAATATTTGAAAGATACAATGCAAACAAAGAGAAAAATGATAGGCTCTGTGGTGGTTTAAAAATATGTCCACAAATTCTTTAAGACGTGCTGCTTCAAGAAGTGGGATTTAGCTCCCCTCTCCTGAATGTGGGATGGACTCAGTGACTCGTTTCTAACAAACAGAATATGGCAGAAAGGCGACGTGTGACTTCCAAACCCGAGTCATAAAAGGCATTACTTGTTTGCTCTCTTGGGTCGCTCGATCTGGGGAAGCCAGCACCACAGCATAAGGACACTCGAGCTGCCCTAGAAAGGCCCAGATAGCAAGAAACTGAGGCCTCCCCTCAAGAGCCCTGTGAGTGCACCATCATGGAAGCAGAGGCCCAGCCCAGGTCAAGCCTTCAGATGACTATGGCTGCCCTTGAATTTCTGTGAATATATACACACACACATACACACACACACACACACACACACACACACACACATATATGACCACAAAACACAAAGAAAAATATTCAACCTCAGCAACAAGCACAAAATGCAAATTAAAATAGGAAGTAAATAACATATTTCAGTTTACTAATTTGGCAAAGGCTTTTAAGTGAGGGAGGTCTGTTGAGGATGCCAGCAAAGTGAAATCTCTTAAAATGGTGGCGGGAGAGTTAAGTAGGTATAATCTTTCTGGAAGGCAATTTAGTAACAGGTACCAGAAGGCTTAAAAATATTCATATGCTTTAATTTGAAGATTATACTTCAAGGAATTAAACCTAAAGAAAAAAATCAGATTGCAACCCAAAGATTTATACACAAGGTGGCTCATTACTCCATTTTAACAATTACGAAAACTGAAAATAGGCTAAATATCCCACAACAGTGGGATGGTTGAATAAGTTATATCCTTAGGATGTAATGCTGTGCAATTATTTTTAAAAATTGTGAGATACATTAAAATATTCACAATATATTAAATGAAAAAAGCACAATACAAAAGAGTATAATTAAGTCTCGTAAAACAGCTTTAACATATACATAGAAAATACTCTGAAACAAGCAACAGAAAATGTTAAAAGAGATTTTTCAACTCTTTGAATAAAAGATAATTTTTGTTTTCTGTATTCTCTCAAATCTTCTACAAAGAAGATATGTTACTCCTTTAATTTAAAAAATTAAAATCATTTTAGGAGCAAGAGATAAATGACATGCTTACCACCCACCACCCAGTAAAAATCCCATCTGTGGAGGTCATTTCTGTTTAAAAAATAATTATTTTGTTGGTGTTTAAGTTTCTGAGAGACAGATGACTTTTTTAGGAAGAGAGAAAAATGAAAACCCTAAATCCGAGAAAGTCTTTTTCCAGATAAAACAGGAAAACCTTGATATCTTCTGTACAAACCTGAGTGGTTAGTGGCACAAATGCACTAATCTTATTTGCTGATGCCTCGCATCTGCGCCGATGCACAGACCGATTAACCATCTCTTCACACAAATGCTGAAGGTTGCCAGTTGTGACAGATTCGGACTAATGTTGATGGTAGCACAGGGCTTGGTTTAAGTGATTTGATAAAGTCAGCAGCAGCTTGAGGGGCGGTATGCTCCAAATGTGTAAACAACGTTGTCAACAACCAGCCCAGCCCGTAAATGCAGCCCCTTCAGATGTGCTGAAAATAAAATGGGCATGTCCAGCTTACCTTCTTGTAAGCCCCAAACAAAACAAAAGATCACACTAAACTCAGAGTTCCCAACTCAAAAGCCTCTGAGACCAGGCCGACAACCTAATGAAGTGAAGCTGCTGGCAGCAGTGGGGACTGGGGCAACCTGCAGACCATGCACCCATCTAAAAGGCAACAGCAGTGCACGAGCAAGACAAAACACGTCCCCAAGCCAAATGTGATTACAGATGTCAATGCGCAACTTTGACTCTGCACACTCCCTAGGAAAATGTTTTGTTAGGAGTTTATAGAATCCTGAAGACTTCAGTGCTATAAACTGGAGAGTCACTATAGTCAAGCCTTGTTTTCTCAGACTATGACTTATCCCACCCTCTTCACCCTCCCCAGTTAACCAGCATTGCTTTCCATACTGGGCTTATAATAGGATAAAAAATAAGCACTTCTTAAAGCCCATGCAGGGACTTACAGTATCAGGTAAAGAACACTGAATTAGAAGTCTGAAGCCCAGGTATAAATCCCATCTGTGGGCCCACCTAGCTCTGGGACTTTGGGCCAGTTGGTTCATCCCTGTGACCTCCATTTCCACTTCTTTAAGGATGAGGTTTTATCAGATTGTGGGCAAGTTCTCTTCTGACTCAAAAGGCCCCCAATTGTATAATCTAGGAAAACAACTTGGGAATATCCAAGAGTAAGTTCACGACCTCCTATGCCTCCTACATCACATCTCCACAACCAGACAATAATTTACCCAGGAAGATAAAGAAACATTTTTCTACCAGCAAGACTGGAAAAAAATCACAAGCCACTGCATTTCCCTGGTATCCTAGCCAACAAGGTTCGACTACAATACTGAGTCTCTTTAACATCTTGGTGGCCTATCATTTGCGTTTTCACTTGCAGACTGTGGAGGTCCAGGAATGCATGCTACTCACTGAAGAACATTATGCCCCAATGTCTGTTCCACCACTGGACAATTATGGTGTTCCACCAATTTGAATTTGTAAAGAAAGGTTCTCTGCACACCCCTTTTGAGTCTTAAAAATGTTCAGAAGTTTACCACAGAAAACAAACATTTTCCAACAGACTTGCAATGATGCTTCACTGTTAACTTTCACAGAATGACAATATCAGCTCCTTTGAAAGTTTCATCTCTCACATTAACTTACAGCAAGAATATCTTCAGAACTGACCTCCAAGACATGCCACAATTCAGGCTTAAAGAATACTCCAAAATCCATGACAAAGGCTTTTCTTTCCAACTGAAAAACAACTTTCCAACCTCTTCTTTCGATTACAGGCCTCTGCCTACATGCAAAACACATTAAAAAGCATAAGAAGGGAAATCACCATGGAACAACACCAGGAAACCGGTGTTTTTAAAGGTGCTACCAGAGAAGGTGGTGTTCAACTGATTTCTATTGTAACTTAGGTAGAAAAAAGTAAAGATATTGAACCAAGGCATTAAAACTTGATACAAAAAGGCACCTATCCAGCTATTAATGTAAGATAGTCTACGATGGAACAGCTAACCAAAGGTTAGAATGCTTTCCTCTGCACAACTGGCAAGAGTGAAAATTTTTGTCAGGGTTTCTTTCTTTCCTTCCTTCAGTGTTTATTGATTTCATCATTTGAACCAGACATAGCACTTAGAAATAGGAATACAAGAAACAATGATAACATGTTCCCTGCCTTCAGGGGGCTCAGGGGTGGGGGGAGCTGGGTGGCAAGGTATCACCATGCAGTGTGAAAAGTGCTATGAGAGAGAGTGGGGTGCACTCTGTATCCTAAACCAGTGGGTCCGAGAAGGTTTCTGTGAGCAGCTAATGCTGCCTTTAATCCTGAGGATAAGTCAAAGACAGCCAGATGAAAGCTAAAGCAAGGAGAGAGCTAAGAAGGACACACCAGTTACAGGGAAAAACAGAGGCAAAGACAAAAGCCACCACAGAGTGGATGGTGTGTCTGTGTCAGTGCAAGGTGGCCCAGCGTGAGGAGGAGAGTTGCAAGAAATGAGGCCGAGAGGGATACTGTATGCAATGCTAAAAAGCTTGGATTTTTATCTCTGGGACAATAAGGAGCTCGGCTGTCCAAGTGGACAGTTAGTTTTAAGCAACAGAGTGATGTCAGAAGGGTTTTAGAAAGATCATTCTAGCAGCTACATAGACAACAGATGGAGCAGGGTTGAGACTGGAAGCCAAGAGACAGCTAGGAAGTTACTGGAGCAATCTGGGTGAGAGAAGACAGTGAACTTAATTCAGTCAGACAAGTGCAACGGAAGGGAGAGAGGAGAACAAATGTGAGAGATGGCTAAGAGGGTCCAGAGGCATGTAGGCACTTGAACTGATAACCCGCTAAGGTACCTTTATGCTCTACATTCTCAGCCTAAGGCTTCCCCTATCCCAGAAACAACACATGGTCGCCAAGGCCCAAGGAAATTCTCTAAGCTTGGAGGCACCCTAAAAACTTATGTGTAATCCTTTCAGTTTCTCACACAGGTGGGGATCCACTAATAACCAAGTGCCCTGCTTTCCATTTCTTTTCTGGCTAGACCAGCCAGCATGGTAGAGTGTTTACTCTGGAGTAGCAACTTTCCATTTTTCACCACACACATGGCATGACATCTGCCTACAAGTGAAAAAGAATATGAATTTTCAAGTAGTGGAAATGCAACAAACCTCAAGATGTGTAAGAATATATTTCACATTTGTGAAACAGATCTGACTTCAGTAAACAGAGATATCTTAAGACATGACATGTCAAACAAATAATCTAATGTGTCAAGATATTTGGTGACCGGACTAGAGATTCCACGGGGTTTACCAAAAATAGCACTGGACTACGAGTCAGAAACTTTGGTTTTTAGCTCTGGCTTGTCACTAACTAGTTGTGTAAGCTCTGTGCCCCCTTGCCTTAAAATGAGGAAGATAGGATAAAAGACCTTGAAGAGTCTTTTCAACCCAAAGATTCTAGGATCCCCTCCGTATTATAAGGCATTTTTTTTCAGCTGTGCATGCCCAGGATCCCTGTGGCAGAGAAGCTCTGAAGTGGAACTTCAAATCTCCAGTCTCCTGTACACCAACCCTCTTACATCTTTTATACATATCATTTGTTTAAAGAAAGGTTATTTTTAAAAAAAAGATTGTAAACTTGTGCTCAGTGGATTTGCATATTTCCTTAAAGATCCCAACTGTACTCTCATTCTCCTCTAGGAAGATTAATATCACCCAGAAGTTTAGGGTTTAACAGAGAGTAAAGATTGCTCTGCAGCTTTGGATCTTTGCAATTGTTTTTAAAAATCCATACAGTGAAATTGCAGTGATTCACGGATGCAGATTCTGTGTTTATCCCAACCTCAAAGCCTTCTGTGACATTTGAGTTTATAACAGCTTTTGTAAATGTTGATTTAAGATTTGGGATTAAAGTAGGAACACACCACCTGTCTTAAAGTTGACATAAATGTTATAAAATGGGATGCTACACTTTTTCTAATCCTTGTCTCTAACCAGACCCATATGTAAATTTCACACAGTAGTATTTAGTAGCATAATTAATCCCTACTTTATGTTATGAGTAATATTTCCTATTCCCGACCCTGTAACGTCCTTTAAGAAGATCCATGTTCCAATTAGACTAGCCCATCGGCACTCTTTTAATGAGCAGATTAATCATTCCGATGGGTACAACGGTGTCATCACAGGTTTTAAATATGATAATCTACATCCTAATGGTACTGCAAAGCCTTGGCTTAGAGCAAAAAAGGTAGACAAAATTGGTGAGAGTTTCATTTTGTTCTTTATCTGGGACAATGCAGGACACAGGAAACCTTGAGTAATGCAGAGGGGCGGATTTAGGAAAGTCATCATAATTCAGTTACAACAATCATTTCTAGGGGAAGTCATATTTGTTGGCTCCCTAAAGCACACGCTGGTGTGCCCAACTTTTATGTGGGGAAAAATTTTCATATTTTCTTGGCCAAACAGCTTTTCTTTTAGAACTCTACTCACAATCTTCCCTTCCAAGCAAGGATATAGAAAGGGAACTTCCAAATGAGAGCAGTTTAAAATAAAGTTAATTTTGGTCAAGCCTGACCCATATTGATCAAAAGGTTCCCCCATAGAGGTATGAGAGGGAAAAAAATGTCCTTCTAATTTGATGTCTACCTTTTCACATAGGCTTATAGAAAACTACTTATTTTTCTCTTCCTTCATTTCTCCTCTCTACAAAAGCAGCATTATAGCCAAATCTCAGAGAGCATCAGTTCTTTGGGCAACACAGGGCAAAACCACTGAAAAATAGGCTCACAGAGAGAAATATCAATAAACTGGAATTCACTATAAATGATTCACCCTGACAAAAAGTACACTCTCAGAAGGCGATTAATAGACCCAAGAAACTCAGACAAAACACATACTCTCTTTTCTGTACCTCTTAGGGTTTCATCATCATCACCCTGAAACCAAGTTCTCCTTTGAATTCTTACACTGATGTCCAGCTTCCTCCATCTCAGTTAAACTTGTCCCCTCAAAGACAGACACCCGGCTTGGTTTTGAAAATGAGGTCTGAATCATATTCTTGGATAAGCAAGACATGGTTATATTTTTAATACAAATAGCCAATGGCCAGTTCATCTATATCTACAGCAAGGGTTAGCTGTGAAGAAATCTCCAAAGCGAACATATGCTGACTTGAGCAGACAGTGAAGGATAGTAAGTTAGGGCAGATGTCAAGTATATGATAAAGGAACATAATGGGATGGTGCTGTTAATATGCTCAGGGTAACCCCAGGTTCATCAGCAGCATCTGTAATAACAACCCAAGTTTCTTGATCCGCGCAGATAAAAAGCCCTTTCAGGAAATAAGACATTTAGAGGGAAGTACTTGAATGGGGGTTGGGGAGCACTGTTCCACTGTTCTTTAGTGATAACTTCATCCATTCAATTCAACAAATGCATATTGAGCACCTAGAAGAGTGAGGCGCTGAATACAGAGTGGTGCCAGAGATACACAGATCCCTCTCAGATTGTTCCGTATAGTTCTGTTTCTGTTTGGAAGGACAAGAATGAAAAATAATCTTATTTCAGAGAGGCTGAACTAAAATACAACTTTCTTGAATTATGGACCAGAATCAACACATATATCTTTACTGTAAAATGGAGCCCTTTTCTATGGAACACAAATTAAGTCTACACTACCATCAAGATCCTTCTTCTAGGACAAATTTCCTCTTCAGTGCCACGCCCATATCCACCTCCTAACCTTTCCCTATCAAAACCTGCTCTTAAGAAAATCATACACTAAAATGTAAGTATTGGGTGTATGTTTGGAAGGTGAAAGAGAGTTATGTATTTGGTCAGAAGCCCAAGAATCAATGTGCTTTCAGACAGCAGCAAGACAGGGGAAAAAAATTTCGAGAAAGAACAGTGTCAGATGGTTTTGGGGAATGAGAAAGGGAGGAAATGTTTCCTGTCCTAACACCCTAGATTCATCACGTGGGAAGCTTCCTCAAGACACATGTCAACCCTGCCTCTTGCACATGAAGTCACCACCAAGAATAAACATAAATTCAACTAGTTTCTTCCTAGGACAACGATTCTGAGAAAACTACAAAAGGGACGATTTCCAAAACTCAGGAATTTCAAAAGGTTTGTGAATGAATTGTATACTGATACTATTAAGAATGATGGTTAGCATCTGTGCATAGGGAAAAAAGTCTTTTAATCTAGAAGACCTTCCCTGAAACGTGGATTACAAGCGCAACTCCAACATGACTGTCTTTTCTCCAGTAGATTTAACTCATCCCCTTTTGAGTACCACATCATGGAAAAACACATGTCAACAACGACAAATAATTGCAAAAAAATAATTATAAATTAGTTCTAGATGTCTAAGTCAGTGCAATTCATTTAATGCTTCCAATGAGATCCTAGTCCAAGAAGAGTTAATCAAGCACAGCAGCTTCCTAATCAGAACAGTGAACTAATGATCCTATTTCTGAGTAATACCAGTCAGATAAAGCTCTCAAAAGGTAGTTAACATCACTTTGGTGGAAAGGAATGACAAGTGCAAGTCCTAGTAGGGGTAATGCATCATTCATGCCCCCTCTCATTCTGACATTTTAACGTTATCTTGTTTTACTGTGTCGGCCTAACACTGCCACTGCTAGCAAATTAAACTGTGAACTTACAAAGTGGGTGGCAATAAATACAAATTATGAGAGTTCAAAAGATGTCCCTGGAGGTGCACTGCTAGACACAGAATGTCTCTGGCTTTTCTGTCACATGGCAGTAGACGAGAGACAAAATAGAACAGGCGTTTTTGGAGGCAGAAAAAAAAGAGAGAGAGAAAGAATTAACTAGCTGATGATAAAAATGAGATGAAAATGAAGAGAAAACACATGTTTAAAAAACTGATTTGAAGAAAAGACCAATGAAAAATGGAAGAGGTCCAGAAAAACCATAGAAACATCAACAATCTTATTACATATCAGTATTTTATGTAAATGCCTCCAAAACTCTATTTTGAAATTGAGCAAGGTACTTATAAATTATTACAAATAACAGCCAGGTATTCTGAGTAAAATTTACAACGAGAAAACATACATTGACTCCATGAATCTCGATCATCTTATAAAGTTGCTGTTAAATGAAATCTGAACCGCGATCCCCACCTCCCCTCACAGCTCAACAAAGAAAGGAAAAACAGAAAGAGAAAATTAGCTTCTTAAAAGTAATTCTGAGTGGACCAGATGAGCATGGATGCCACCAAAAATATAAATATCAAGAGTTCCTCAGGAAGCAATCGTAGGCCAAGAAAGGAGGCTCCCAGGAGTCTTAATTTCTGCAGGAATTCCATGTGCTTTTCTGGTCAATGCATCCGGAAGGATTAATGGGCGAAGTCAGGGAAAAGAGAATGAAAATTACAATGTCTCTGGAAAGTCTGCTAGGGGCTTTGCCAACTTAAAATGCCTACAATGAAAGTCAGAAACACACTTTGAACAAAAGAAATCTACCCCTTCCGGGTACACAAGAAAAGACAGACCTAACAACTACAAGCAGAGATCAGATTTTTTAATATCGCTTAACACTGAGACTTTTGCTCCCAATTTGGTCTACTTCCACTAATGAATCTTATACAATATTTTATCTGCCTATTCCATGCCCACAAACCACTCACAGGAGACCGAGAAATCATCATTTCTTCCAGAGTGCAGATATGAGTTGGGCCATATGCAATAGCGGTCTGTTTATTTTTCCCATAAACCACCAGTTTCATAGAAACTCATTAGCATCACCTGTGTTAATTACACTAGCAAACCAATCAACAGCTCTTTCTTAATTAGGTTTCCTTTATTAAAGCCAGAAATTGCCAAGGAGACAAAAGTCACCTGGGGAAATTATGTGAAAAGGAGTGTTTATGCCAAATTACACACTAAAATAATAATAAAATAGCCTAGTTTGTTTACAGAAAAAGGAAACAATATTAATATTCAAGGTCACTGGCACACTCCTTATTAATTATTCTCGTTATATTAAATTGTGATCATTTCTGCTTCAAGAGGGTTGGCTTATAGAAAGTCTTTGTACTTGAAGTTGACTCACATCAGATTTTAATGGCTGTGGTCAGCGATTATGACTTGGTTATTCCATAAACACGAGCACCCACGGGTTAAAGCAGTTAATACTAATTTCATGAGCTCATGTCCCAACTGTAACTCAAAATCCCATATGTCTGTTAGTAAACCTAGAAAGGCATATAAAAATCTACTATGAAAGGAAAAGATACACATGACTCTTGGAGTTTGCAGTTCTTCTAAAAGAGAAAGGAAAAAAGACTTCCAACCATATTCCTCTCACTTCCAAGAGCCTTTCAGTAGAGGGGGGCGGGTCGCAGCACTGAGAACACAAAAGCAGCTTTTAGAAGGAGATTCTGTCTCCAAGGTTAGACTTAGAGGGAGGTTCCCCTAGGACATTTAAACCAAGCCTGCCCAAAGCACTAGAAAGATTGCGGGGAGCTTCCGGCTCTGGTTGTGTGGAGGTGGAGGAGGAGGGGTGATTCTGGGTGACCTAATAGTTCTTTTCATCTCCAATTTTCTATAATGCTAAGCACATTTGTCGTGGACTCAAAATCTATCTTCGGAATAATTAAATCTGGGCACGCCCATCTATAAAATGGGGAACAATGCTTAACCTGATTCTTGTAAGGAGAATTCGTTCATATTTAGAAAGTACTCTGATGATGAAAATCACTGAGTGAGCGATATTTGTTCTTATTCCCATTGGTCCAGGGAGACCTGTGAATTCTAGCTCTCTCTGGCCAGTCAAATGAGTGATTGTAAAAGGTCAACTAGATTTGGGAGCTAGACCTCTCAGAAAAGCAAAGGTGGACTTCAACAAGCAAACATCAATGAAATCACTTTTCAGCAACCAGCCCCAGGACCCAACAGTACCAGCTCTCAGTGGTTCTCTTCTTTCCTTTTGCTTGGGTTGCCAGACACCTCCCACCTCAGGTCAAGGCCTAAACCTTGCTGACTGTGCTTGGCAAATATTCACTGGAAATCAGGAAGGAGAGTCTGCTCCAAGGCTTACAAGGATCTCTGTTTTCTAGAACAAATGCCATAGTAGGGTATTGTCAAGGAGAAGATGACCAAAGATCACAAGCAAAGCAAAGCATCACATATGGTCTCAAAGCCTGAAGAGGTATCAGAAGATTTTTGTTGTGGCCCCTAAAAAGTCCAGCAAACCAACACCCATTCAGTATTGCCTTCAAGAGCTAAGACTCTGGATGGGCTCTCTCACCTCCACCTTGGAAAAGTGCCTAGAACCTAGAGTCCATAATTTTGGAACTGCTTCCAAGTGTTGAGAGATTAATACCAAAGATTAATATCAAAGGAATAAAGCTAGAAAGGGAAACAGAACAGGGACCCTTATATATGAGTAATCAAGCATCTGGATATGGAAAGCAAAGTATTTCTTTTTTCTGATCACCTTGCTAAACACCACAGTGATTTTTAACCTTCCTTTCAGAGATACCACTGGCTTCTCTAGAGAATGCAACTTCAGTTTACACAAAAGCCAAGGTGTCCAAGCTGAGTCTCCATGACTGACTGATGACCTTTGTGCAAAGGTACTTATCAGGACAGGCCATTGTCTTGCCTGCCCACCTCAATCTGCATTCCCAGCTGCTCTTTCTCCCTCCCCTCTCTTTCACCCTCCCAGCTGGATATCTTGTCACTCAAGCCTCAGCTGAGTTTATTTCATTCACCCTACCCAGACAGCACAAGCACACTGCATATTTGGGTACACAATTGTCACATAACTAGATAGACTATTCAGACAGGATTTTAGCAATGGGGTTACTAAAGCAGATCTCTAATAGGTGAAAAGGACATGTTCCAAAGTGCATCTTTATGAATCAAGGTCAACTCAAAAATCCTGTTAGTGGACCTGACACAGAAACCAATCTTAAAAAAATTGAATCTTAACCTGCAGTGGTTTTAGGGCTTCACTCAGGAAATGCCAGGAGAGCTGGACTACTCAATGCCCGTTCTTGGAAATGCTTCCCTTTATTTAAGATTTATCTGCTTACCATTAATGACTGGGCAGACACCTTCCTCATTGCCTGAAAACCTTCTATTTGTCTGGTACCTCCAATGACTTTCCAGCTCACACAGAGTAAAGTCCCAAGACCCTTATTTGGCCCCCAAAATGGCCCCATTATGCCTCTGGCAGCATCATCTACTACTCTCTCCCTTTTTTGTTCTGTTCCAGCCACACGTCCTCCTGACTATTCCTCAAACCTGTTAGACACACTCTCCTTTCAGGGCCTCACCTCACATTGCTTAGGCTGCTCTGACTTTACTTCCCCTAGCTCTTTGCTCATTCCCTCTCCTCCTCGGGTCTTCACTCAATTACCAATGTATCAGTGAGGCTTTTTCTGGTGACTGTGTTTCAAATAACAAGTTCAATCCCACCCTAAACACTCCCTCTCCCCATTTCCTGAGTTATTTTCCTCAGTAGAATTCTTCAACATCTGACATCCTATAAATTTTTCTTGTTTACCATCTGTCTCTCACACTAAAATGTAAGCTCCATGAGGGCAGGGATTTTTTTTTTACTATTTCATTCATGCTGAATCCCCAGTGCCTAGACCAGTGCCTGGATCCTAGGAGGTACTCAGTAAATATTTGTTGAAAGAATGCAAGAATGAAGGAGGAAAGAAGGGAGGAAGGACATCATTCCTACCCTCTTGCTGCATCCTGTCTTTCATTTCTCCTTCCATTCTTTTCTTTCCCTCTTTCCTCCCACTTCCTCTTTCTAGGATGTTCTTCTGCACCCTACCACTCCAATCCTACCCGCTTCACCTGCTTAGTCCTCATTCTTCCTTCATCACTTTCTCAGGCATTTCCCTAGCCTCTCTAACCATGTCAAACCACCACACGCATTCCTCCTTCCTCCATTAGCCCAACCCAGCAAATCAACCAAATATTTGGTGTCCTCTCTTTTTCGAACTTATCACATTATAGATTTCACATTTATGTGTGTAATTTTTTAAATTAGTGTCTGAGGCCCAGGCCACCCAACCCCACTAACTGTAAGTTCCTGGGGAACAAGACCCCAAGTTACTAGAACACAGAAGACATGCAATAACTGTGTGTTGGTTGAATGAGGTAAAAATTTATCTTCTGAAATAAACATTAATTCATACACTATTCTTAGATAAGTGTCCCATAAAAGCCTAAAAACTCCTAATAATACAAGCAGTAGTAGTGGCCGTGTTCATTCTCACTGTTATCATACATGACATTATCTTTTAATTCTCATCATCTCTCCCCACCTGACCCAGCACCCTCAACTATTTGCCACCACTTTGCACCCTGAGGAAACCTGCAGACACCCAGATCTTATGAACTGCGACCCCATTCTTATTCCTAATGTACCTTGCTGGTGCTCCCATTAGTCATGCCTCCATTGTAGAATTTTATGACTCTGAATGTGCCTACAGGCTTACCTGCTCCCCAAGGTCATAAATGCAGCTTATTGCCTTTACATCTCTAATTCCCAGCACAGTGATATATTCAATGAAAGTTTGAATTAACCAAAAAGTAGTTACCCTATTCTGACTGATTTTCAGCCTTCTGTGATTAGATGGCAACCTATACTTCAGAGAACCCAACAAAATCAAGGCCTTATCTTTTAACTTTCGAAAGCATGCAGGCTTGAGCCCGGAAAATCATGCCAAATCTTTGGTAACCTCTATTCACAGTCTCAAGTAAGCCAGCAGTTCTGATCTTTCACATCCTGGAGTTTCTCAATTGCCACTTGAGAGGCATTTCAAAAATCCTCAACTCTGAACTATCTCATTTTGATGATCTGTCTAAATTTCAATTGTTTTACATAATTTTTTCAAGTTTATTGGTAAGAAAAGAAATCCTCATTGGAAATATACACAGCTTTGAGATGGGTTTTTTGTAGACAATTTCTTGAATACATACACACATTATCTCCCTGATAGGCAATAATGGCTCTTTAAGGAGCTGTCATGATCAATCGTAAAAACACATATTTAGAACACTTTTTAAAATGTGTGTATTATAAAATTATTTTAAAATGAAAACTATTTACCCAAAAGACTATAATGGTTCTGAAGAGTATTTTGTAAATCCATATCTGAGACTTTAAGGGGAAAAAAAAGATTTCTGACCTGGGAGATCATAAAGACTTCACTGAAGCCATTAACATTTATTGTTTCTCAAGGGCTAAAAATGTTGCTGGGAACATGTTTCCAGGTTAGAGAAAAAATGCAGCCCATTCTTCTAACACAGGGTCTTGGATGCTCCTCTCTATCCTGCCCCAAAGGCTGACAGACACCAGTCCATTATACTAACTAATGGCACACTTAGAAGAAAATGCCATCCAGAAGATGTTAGCCCAGGGACCTTGACTAATGGATACTGTCTAATGTTCAAAGATCCCATCAGCTCTGGTCACTGTGAGACATTCTAAGAGTACTGCATTAAGACCTTGGTGGAGAAAGTCACTGTGGGAAATCTGATACGATGAATTGGATATTTGAGGAGAAAACAATCTTTATCCCTTTTGTCTCAAGCCTGATTCAAAGAAAGAGATGATTAATAATCTTGTGTAAAAACCTAGTCTCTTACATCTTCTATATCTCCTTCTACAGTCCTGACCAAAGCAAACACATGTTTGAATAAGAGCCCTTAGCCCTTGTACTTGGTACTCACTGTGCACTGTGTTTACTAAGGCAGAAAAATGGGATATTTTCTGGTTAATAGGAAAAAATTCCATTTACTTCATTCAATGCTATGCTGGAAATCTTCTTAAGAGATGCAAGGGTCTGGTAAATGGTAGAAAATATATTGGATCAGTCCCAAAGCTGTGAATGCTATACAGTGCCTTCATATTTTTTTTCAAGTCTTTTTAACAAAAGATTTTGATTTTTGTGGAATGAAAGAAAGAGAGATAGCAAGAAAGAAAAGAAAGGAAGGAAGGAAGGAGGGAAAGACGGAAGGAGGGAAGATTGAAAGACATCAGTAATTTTATAAACTGAGTGCTGGCCTGAAGCAAAATGTCAACAGGTAACCTATGAACAGAAGTCAAACAGGGGAAGACTGAGAAACTTAACTGTAGCCACATGAGAAACACTTTGGACATAAACAATTGGAGTGGAGGTTGAAAGGGGCTCATGTTGACACATTTTTCACTTTTTTTTTTTACTGTTGAGTTAACAAATCTCTATTGGGCTTCCTCAAAAACTTTACCTGTCAGGTCTGAATGACCAGCTGGGTTTGATTAGGACAGCGACACACCCCCATAGGGGCAAAATGAGGTGGGAGATGATTGGACTTGGCTTTACACCAAAGGAAGTTAAATCCCTAATATTAATGAAATGAGCAGATCTCTCTTCTTACACCTAAAATAACCTGCCTCCAGAGCCTGCCCAATATACGGTCTCTGAGAGCAAAAAGACCCACCTATGAGTACCTTCAAAGCCAAGCTTTCACTTATTGTCAAGACGGAATCAAATTGGTCCTTTTTATGTAACACATGAGTTAGGCTGACCTAGCCATTCACACGCTGCAAAGTACTGTTCATTGTGTTGGCTTTATTCCCTTCCCTGTAATGTAACAAAAAGGATCTAAATACTCAAGGTTCCTAAGCCCCTTGATGAGAGTACTTAGCTCATATCAATGGTAATGGGACTTAAACTTAGGCATTTTCGGCAGAATGGATTTCTTTGTTGGATCCTTTTCCTCTTTTTTCCCTGAGCTTGATTTCACACCGGCTATGTTCACAAACCCATAATAAATCACCAGGAATGTAAAATACACTACACTTTCCCCCCACCAAGTTGGCCTGGGTCATTTATCATTCTGTGGATTTCAAAAAGATGGTAGTGTTTTTATTGCAAAGGCCTTGTCATTACAGAAACTAGAAAAGAAAGTATTGATCACAATTAGATCATATATAGCAGGCTCTGATGCCCAGACTGCTGAGAATTTCAACCTAAATCGTTCTCCCCTCTGTTAAAATTCTGGACAGCAATTTCGTTTATGTTAGAATAACTAGTATAAACCCATAAAATGTAACCTAAAAATGTACTTTTAATTGCCGTGCCAAAAAGCAAGCCAGTTAATATCTTCGAGATTCTAATAGTTTCAAACACTATTACCTGAACAGTCTCACATCACAGTACTGATTAAAGAAACATTTTGTCTTTTTATCTGTATGGAATGGCCAGCGTAATCACTGAAGCATAGGGAGCTAAAATATTTATTAGTGAGTATACATCTTGGTTCAGGCAGTGAATGTCAATTTAGGTATGGAAAGTTACAACACAGCTCTCAGCTCAGTCCATTTTCGGGTTCTTCTAATGCTCCTGGAGTGGTCGTCCCCAGCAGAGGAGGGGGTCTTAGAATCTGCCCATCCACCCAAATGAACTCTTCCTGCAGATTTTCCAGAAAGAAGCTCTTCTTGGGAGTTTTCAAACTGGTCTGAAATTGACAGCGACTATCATGGAACCAGCGTCAACCAACAGAGACACGCCTGAAAGGAGAGTCACTGAGTGGATGGAAAGCACAAAGTGAGGCCAGCCTGACAGCAGCCAGTTCTCCCATCCACCCTTCCTGTCCAGCAAAACAGACAAGCAAACAAAACTATTCATTTTAACTTTATTGATTAAAATAAATGCAATCTAAAATATGTGAATCAAAACCTATAATTTTCCCACAGAATATATCATCTGTAATTTATATCCTGAAAGGTACCTATCATCACATTCTAGCCAATTACCAGACGTAGAATTAGAAGGTACATGTAAAAGGATTTCTTTTAGACACTTAATATTGTTTCTTTCACCAAACTATACAAGCAAATTATATAGATTTGGAATATAAGAAATATAAAAAGGTGTTTTAAAATGAACGGCATACTCCTGATCATTTCTCTGAGAAGTTAAAAAAATATTTTCTCCCAATGAGTTGAACAGGAAGAAAATTTAGTGTCCAATCAGTTCAGAAACATCAGCACAGTGGTCAAATAAAAATTTCCTACCACGAGATGTGCACAATTAATTTTACAATTAAACTTATCTGTGTAATGTGCATTTCCAAAGCTAGATACGAAATGGGCGGAGAAAATATGCTTCATTTAGGGAAATACACTCAGTGACTTTGGTAAAAACGCAACAGTGCTGCCCTCCCAGTGGGCTGCTGAGAGAAAGCATCCATTGCGACTCTTGACCAGTTCTTAAGTAAACAGGGTACCAGGACTCAATTGTTCTGCCTTGGGGAAGGGGGAGGAAAGAAGAGAGAGAGACACAGAGGAGAAAGGGATAGAAAATGGGTGAGGCCAGCTCCAAAACTAAGTGAGCACATCAACCTTGTCATCCTGGGATGGCCAGACAAAGGGAAGAGGCAGTGTCGCACCCACACAGTCTACCCATGGGTTAAATGGCATTTCTAATACTTTTCACCTAGTCTGACTTGACAGATGCCTAACCTTAGCTACTGAGTGGAGACAGGCTGATGGGTCTTGGCCATACAGGGGGAAAATTTTTGATGCTTCTCACTTATGACATGATTGATTTTCTTTCAGCAGCCCTTCACTTTGGGAAGTGGCGAGGGCTGGCTCACTGCGCCCCGGTGCGCCCTGACCCCCGACACGCGGCCGCTGTGAGGCTGGAAACCGATGACGGCACAAACCTAAAAAATCAATAGGCCCTGTCAGTCAGGGGCGAGGCGGACGTCTTTTAAAAACCCAATCACGACATGTATTTGCTGCATGGTGCGGATCTACTGCACACTTGAGAACACACTGAATTTCCCCTTTCCCTTATTTATTTATTTATTTGGCTCTGCTTTACACTTCATTCTACCTCTTTTTGAGAGGGGGGGAAGGACCTTAACCTTTCAGGCAGCAAGGGAAAGGCAGCAAGCCATGTGGTAAGGTTGGTTCTTCATGATATTAACAGGAAAAATGCCCTGGAAACTATTTGAATCGTATGAAATAAATAGAGCACCTTGTGGCTGCCAACATAAACAGTGACATCATTTTTTTTTTACATTATCTGGAAAGAATTTAGATATAAGACTTTTAAGTCTAAAAACACATGAGGGCAAAGTTGCTTAATAGACTTGGTTAAGGGAAGAGTATTGTTTAATTTTTCTTTTGGGGTTTCTTTAAAGTGAAAGAATTGAGGACACACACTATAGTTCTCTGCTGGGGAAAAGCAAGCACTGGGAGAATCGCTCAGTTTCCAAGCAGGGTCAGCGTAATATTCTCCACTCAATGTGGAAGAAATATCAAATATGCATCCTTTCTTTGGGAGACAGACAACGCAATCGATGGCATTTAGCTTCTTCGTGATTTGGTGGGGGGGGGGGGAATAAATATCAACTATGACAAGCCAAAAAGATAAGAGAAATACCATCAGCTGGAATTCTGCACAGAGAAAGAAATCCCACACTCACACAAAAAGAAAAGAGGAGGTGAAAGGGTTTGGAGACTATAGACAAACAGGGGAGGACACTATTAGGTACAATTAAACTGTATCTTATGAGAGAGATGTGCAAATGTGTTTCAGAATTTCTGTGACACGCTTTTCTTCTTTCTTTTCACGGACATAGATAGATATATTATGCATCATCTTAAAACCCACCAAGGTAAATATCATACATTAAAGAGAAAACAAATAAACAAAATCTGTGCCTGAATTCCCAAACTAAGCCCAATTAAAGGTTTCTTTATGGCTGTAAACCTGACAAGCTACAATTTCCCTCTGTTGCAGTGGGTGTGTGTGTTTTAATGTAATATTAATGAGCCAGGATGGAGGGTCATAAAAAGTGATAGGTTTTTGCGATGGTAAATTATAAATCGGTATTGATTTTTCCCGGCACTAATGCAGCCAGCTTATTGTAAGACACCACAGGCAAAGTGCACTTTATCAGATTAGACTGGGGCCGGTATCAAATATACATGAGAATAAGGATGCATTTGTGAGTTAGACTAGACTTTTCTTCCCTAACAATGCATGAAATTTTTAAGGAAGAAAAAAAACGGACAGGGATACTGGGAAATTCAACATTTTTTTCCAAAGCACAAATTTCCAGAATTGTTGCTCTTGGGACAATTTGTTTCAAATGAATCGAAGGCAGTAATAATACTAATGAAATTATAAATAGTTTTCTTTAAAGGCTGTTGTAAGTTTCTCTCGTTTAATTTGTAGTTTAGGACTATGCCAACAACAAAAGAGCATGCTTCTGGCCTCTCCACTGTGCGCACCCTCCGGGTGTAGGATTATTCTTCTCCCTTTGCCCACAAGTCACTGGTGTGGACCACAGTGAAAAAGAAAGTGTTATTTTTTCAAATGACTGAGGCTCCTCTCCACTGGTATTTTATAGTCATAAGGACTTCATTAGACACTTCAGTAGAGATTTTTGCTCTTCAGAGAAAAGAGGAGCCAAAGAGAGAACAAGAAGAGGAGAAAGAAAAGAAAATGACTGGACCCCATTTCCCTGGACAAAGATGTTTTTATTTGTCCTCTCTCCAAACAGAGGTCAGCCTCTGGCTCACTCTAATGTCAACAGAGAAGAAAGTCCTCACTCTGAGTGTGTGTTTGCCTTTTGTTCTTTGGAGAGACTTCTCCAGCTTTGTTGGGAATGCTAGCAGCCCTGTTTCCAAACACTTCCCGACTTCTTCCTTACAACTGCTCGCACACTCCCTATCAAAATCTGCCGCCTTCCTCCCAGCACAAAGGCTGCGTTTCCACCACGTGATTGCAAGCCGTGCCCAGCTCCGAGGCCGGGTCCTCAGCCAAGACTCCTCTGTCTGTCTCCACGGCGTGAACAGGAATTGGAAACCAGCACACTCACCCCCAAAATAGTCCTTTTTAAGAAGTCGGGAGAACATGTGTTTATTGACAGTTCATTAACAAACATCAACCCCCCTGCAAGCTGTTTACTAAGGAAAGTAGTGAAGTGAAGAAGTGTGAATATAAATAACTAACAAAGGAAGGATGGAGAGAAAATATCTCAGGGCTGTCCCTTTTTAATGCATTTTGAATCTGTTTTCTTTTCTGCTGGAAACATGATGCTACTGAAGATATATCCATGGCTCCCAGGACAGTGAAAACAATAGGTGTTTGTGTACTGGTATCTAGAACATTTAAATAAAACTCTGAAAAACTGGAGTACGCCATTCTTTCTCATTTTTTTCTCCTTGCCTATATCAAGAGATTTAAACAATTTAAAAAAAAGAAAAAGAAGCTAATAGGTTCCATAATAATAAGATTAAGGCTATAATATTATTGCTTATTTCTAAAATATGAAGGATGTCAAAACCCCAGCAAAAGTTCACAAAATCCAGGCCCCAGTCTCAAGGAGTGTAAAATCGAAGTTAGGGGTAAGCAAAATCAGCAAAGAACGTATTCTATTCAATAAGGTGTTTCTCATTTGTTACATCAATACTCAAAGTGGACCATATTGAGTGAGGGTAGCTAACTATTTCCAAATGTTAAAAAAAACAGTCTTGCTACAATATCCTTGCATCAAAATGACTCCTGCAATTACAGAAACAAGGGAAAACGTTTTGAGACAAGAACAAATCAGGTAAAACCTAATAAAGCCAAAAGGAAATTAGAAAAATAGAAGGTTGTTTTCATGGGAGTTTAATCTTTTCACTGAAAAGTGATCTTTATTATATGTCAAATCAACATCTGTAAGTTCTTTTTTATAAAGTTATGAAAGTGAAAGCATACATTTTTACCTATGCTAATTTAACTTTATTAGAGATGCCAAAACGCTCATTTACATTTTTCATAAGATCATGCAGGGGTTCTCTCTGCTTTAGGGATAAAGCTAATAAACAAATACATAAATTACTGTATTTTAATTAAATGTTATCCCATGAAGTAATATTGTACACCACTGTCTAATACGAGAACAACTTTCTTACTTAAAATCCAGTACAATATTAAAATATTAAAACTCATTAAAAATTAATTTAAAAATATTTTACAAACGTTCAAGTACTCTGAGTTCTGCATTTTAAAGGTTTTATGCTGTTGTTGTACATATGATGTAATCCCTAAGCTCCTAGCAAAACAGTGCAAGAAGCTAAGGTTACTTTGCAGAACTGCACCGATGGACTTAGAAAAATTGCCACTGTTTTGTTCTAAGCATTTCATCAAAACAGTGTTGCTAGAATCTTACCAAAAAAAAAAAATATCCAGGGTCAAGTAGACACACAAAGCAAAACAGGACGAATAATGACTTCAAGTCATTATTGTAAAGACCTGAGGTACTTGGTTCAAGATTTGGCTGGGTGACTCCTGATTACATCATTTTAAAATTGCATCCAGTTCACTCAACCAGAACCTATCTGAGTGCCTACTATGTGCCTAACATGAGCTGTGCACGTGGGATTTAATTTTCAATTTATGGCTTGGGGAAGAGGATTCAAAATAAGTTACGGGCAGCCTAGACCAAACCACAAATTAACTGAAACTCCATAATAAAGGTAGATAGTTTGGGAACATGCCTAGAAATGTCTTTAGAAATCCTAGGTCAAATAGATAAGTGCCCTGAGACAATGAACTAATGAATGCAAATCAATTGACATTTATTAAATAAATATTAGCTGGTACAGTTGTTACTAATAGTATTATTTACACAGTAAGGCTCAATCAAACGTGCAGATTGACCAAAGCTTAAAAGCACAGATGGAGAGGATGCACTTGGCCACACTTTCTATTCGAGTTAACAATCATTTATTGAGGGACTGTTTATTGTATGGCACACACTGTGTTAGGCAATGAGAATGCAAAGATTAACAAGATTAAACTAAGATACCTGAGGGCCATAACTTTGTCTACCTTATTTACCACTGTGTCTCCAGATTCCAGCAGAGTGCCAGACACACTGCAGATACCCAATAAATAGTTGCTGATAAATGAATTAATAACCAAACAAAAATCCCTATTAACAAGGCATTCACAGTCTAATTAATTTTGCCATCCTTGGATTTTTCCATTGCAAATCCAGCTTGCTCTCTTTGAAAACACCTCCCTACCTAAAAGTAACAATAAAACAGCCATAATCCCTTGATTCGGAGAATATAATCCAGCTGGTATCTAAGGGAAAAGATAGACTTTGCAGTCTGAATAGGGCCAAACTTCCACTCAGCATCCTATGTATGAAATTCTTGATTTAGCCAGAATTACCCCGGAGGGAAATTCAACAAGACAAATGGTCAGAAACAATGCTTTGTCACCTCGTGGGGCTGAGTCTTTGCAGGACCTGTCATCCTTGGTACCTGGCTCCACGTCCACAATTCATCTAAGAGGCCCTGGACAAACATCATGGAGCCCCTGACTCCCTCAGTCCATACTCTCCCAGCCCCATGACAGAGGTCTTGTCAGGAAAATATCAGCTTTTCATTTCAGTCAAATTACTGTGATAGCCCAGAAGGTGGTAAAACAGCATAAGGGTTCCCTTTGGCAGCAAGCCTTGAAATAGCCGTGTCTTTCATTTGGCTGAAATTCTTAGTAACCTGAAGACATGAAAGAAGAAAGAAACAATAGGCACCAAGGAGGCATGTAGGGGTTTTTTGTGTATCTAAGTGTGTTTTGAAGAGGTACTTTCACTTGGCAAGTTTTCTGAAAGTAATGACTGACTTGATATTTCCAATACGTCTAATTTACCACATGATCTGAACTCCACTGCATCCACTTATGGACACAAGAGGCATCTTTTTCCAGTGTTGGTGGAATGTTCTCTAGAGTAGTATTGATTGCATAGTGATGGGAAACTATAGGACAAACCTGAACTAATTAAGCAATAAGCTCAAAGACTATCTACATCCAATACTGTTTGAAGGTACATTTAATTATTGCGTGGATGCAACAACATTGAAGAAGAACATGCCATTTAGGTAAATGTATCAAAGAGCATTGACTGAATGAAGAAGACTCCCTATTGGCTCTAATGTCTTTGGAAAATCAAAGGGGATAAGAAGCAGATATTTCAGTGTGGAAAGTGAATGCTACCAAATGGGTGGGGGTGGGGGTGTGGAGGGAGGAGGCGATGACCAAACCAGAGATAATATACTCAACAAAAACCTAGAATAAACAGCTTCTAGGCCTAGGAGAGGCCATTTTTATAAGTCCTTGAGAGTATTTTAAGACTTTATCTGGGCAGAATCTCATCCTGCAACTTTTTGTGTGTGTGTGTGACCAAATAAAGAAAATAGAACTGTCTCTTCAAATGGAAATTCAGTAATAAAAAATAGAATTAAAATGCTGGTTACTGTTATAATATTTGAGACTTTTAGTTAGCAGCTGATTTCCCATGAATCTCATAAATGTCCATGTCATACTTGGAATCCCAAAAGAAGGGGTAAAATATCTCAAGGAACCCTTTAGAGCCTCAAACCCTCTGAATTCACCTCATCATTTTAGTCGAGACCCCTGCCTAAAGAATGTGCTAACAATAAGATCCCAACAGTAGCCAAAGTCATACATGTTAATATTCCCACCTGGCTTAAAAATTGATTTCTATGATTCTGCTCATGATTCCCTCAGGTTTCTAACCTCTCTTCCCTAGGTTTCTCTTGTCTCTTGTCTGATGACCTGAGTTTAACCTTCATTTTTCTATTTTGTGGGTACTTGGCCTTTTTCGTGTACTTTTCTTATAAGTACCACCCTCACCTTTTTAAGGCAAAGAAAGCAGTACCAATAATGTAATCAGGATGATTTTAGTGGTGCAAATTCATGAGCATTAAATAGCACTGAATCACATAGTGAGAAAGTCTGTCACTTTTCAATTTTCTCTTTCTTGTTCCGATGAAGTCAATGAGAGAGACTCAGTTTGGTGCTAGCCTTTCTGGAACACCTAGCACTTGCCAATCTCCATGTTTAGCAGAGTCATCGGCAGGCAGCAGCCTCCAGCTACGACATCACAACGCTGCTTTTTCTTCACTGCAGGTATTTTGTGGTTAACTCCCCCTTACTGCAGGTGAGGCTGAACTGCCACTTACTGCAGCACTACAAAGTCTCCTTTTCAAATAAATTCAAGTTTAAAGAGTGAGTTGATGCAAACAAATTTATTTTTAAAAATAGTGCAGATGGTATAAGGATGTGGCAAAAAACATGGAAGTGGTATGAGAATGATGTTTGCAAGGAAACCCTAGCATGAGAGAGAGCACCCTGGGCTGAGACGCTGACCACCTGGGTTGTTACTGGCAGCTCTGCCACTAGCCAGCTTTGTGACTGTGTAGAAGTCACATCACTTATCTTGACCATAAAGTGAAGGAGTCAGATCAGTGTTTTTAACCTGACTATGCCCTTCAGGGGCTCTTTAGAAAATGCTGATGCCCGGGCTCTACCCCAGACCAACGAATCAGAATCTCTGGAAAGACTAGACACTAGACATACGTATTTGTTTTAAAGATTCTCATGAAATTCTAACTCAGGCCAGAGCTGAGAACAACTGGGGGAGATGATCTCTAAAATCTTCTGAATCCTAATATTCCACTAAAAAGTGTATAAGAAATGCAAAAGTCTGTTTTCTCCTTGCTTTTGGTTTTTCTTTTTTTCTTTTCAAACCTTCTCTCTCTTTCTTTCGAAGTTCTGGATCCAAATGTTCTTTCTGAATTTTGCTGATGTGACACCTCCCAGATCATCATAATCCACAAGAGCCATTAACGCACGGTTTTCCTATTCCTCAGATCAGTAATAAAGCCATTAAAACAGAGGCGGCAGGGTCTAAAGTCAGAAATTCCAGACAGTCCAGATTTCTCACTCCTAGTCCAGTGTCTGGGAGAAGGAGGGGAGGAGGAAGGTATGATTCCTTGACTGGAATGTCAATGGAGCCCACGAAGTTCAGCTCCTGAATCCAAGCGCAGACAGGACTGCGGAGCAAAGCTCCCGGGAGATGCACATACTACAGGTCCCAGAGCATTAGCTCTAGGGCTGGTGTTCTCCATATGCCACTTAAGCCCCTTCACCAACAACCGCTTACCCCAGGAATGGCGTATCAGCAAAGCCATTCCGAGCAGCCTGCCTCTTCCGTCCAGCACCGTCCCCAGGTCAGGGGGCAATGGCGTGATAAATGCCAAGCTGCAAGCCACGCTGTCTCTCCCAGCCCCTGTCTCCTACCCCAGCTTAATTAAGAAACAACGTGTTTCCTGTCCCTCTCTCTCTGTTTTTCCCTTTCATCTCCCTCTTTCTTGGTCTGCAATAGGAGGGCTGCCCTCTACTTCATGGTATGGCAGGTGCAAGTGAATGCTGATGACAAGTCCTAAATAAAATTAGGAACAGGTACAATTTCAGGACTAGATTTTTCTCTTTTTTTAATTAAAAAGTGTCATTTCTATCTCTTAGCAAAGCTGGTTTGCCAGGCAGGCGAGTAAGCCCATGATTATATATTCTGTAATTTTTTAAGAAGAGCCAGATATACAGATTTGAATGTGAAATTTTCTAATTTCATAATGCTCCATCTAATTCAAGTTAAAAATATATATATTCTGCAGACCAACCAAATGCATCTGAGGGCTGAATTAAGTCAGGAAGCCACACGTTTGGGGACTTCTGTAAGCCAAGAGGTTGGGGGAAGGAGGAAGCAAATTCCTAAGAATTTAATCTCTCATTTCATTGGATTTGACAGACTTATACGACCCTTGTCTAGACCCCAGCTTAGCAATTCAATCACTCACCATCCAATTAATAATGATTATTACTACTTTTATAACTTTGTATGTGTACTTCTACTAAACACTCCTGTGAATAAGATACTGTAATTGCCATCATTTCACAATCAGGAATCTGAGAGACTGAATAACTCACTTAAGCCACATAGCTCGGAAGTGTCAGACATATTTGAAGCTGAGGCTGTCCAATTCCACTATCCACATTCCTAACCCTAGGAGCTTCCCATCCTAGAACTAGGAGATCTGGAGAAATATCAGGGGGCAACATTTATCGGTCTAGTTAGAGAGATAAACCAGACAGATTCTCAATAAAATCCAGGCTTCTCATATACCAACTATGTGCCTTTGGGCAAACAATTTCACTTTCCAGAGCCTCGGTTTCTTCTGTAAAATGAAGATAGCATTAGCGTTTCCCATGTAGACTAGTGGGTGGGCATTACATGAGATAACCCACATAAAGGCTGAGCATAGTACCGGGAGGATAATAAACACTGGATCAATTTGGACTACTACTGTTATTATTTTATTTTCTTTACTATGAGTCACGACTCCTCATATTCAGCCCTCTATCCTAAAGCCACAGAATTCTAATACTCTCTTGGGCTTTGAGAACACTTTTAACTTTTCAAAGCCTTTTAACATCCATTATTTCATTTGATCCTCCCAAGAACCTGATGAGGTAGGCAGAGCAGGGATTACTTCGTATGCCAGATGAGAGAATGAAGGCACAGAGAGGTTCAGAGGACTTCCAAAGTCACAGAGCCAGACATAGGCTCCATAAACCCGAGTTTTCTTCCATTACTAGACATTCAAGGAGGAAGTAGGTAGGGAAGACCACAAAAAGAAGAAACATTATATGTGTCTTGGGTTCCTGGAAAATTAGTGGGGGTTTAAACACAACTAACTGCCCAGGAAAAAGATATAAGAACACTTTTGAAGAAATGTAAATAAGTTGGAATTAATATACTGCAAATTATGTGGATAAATATTATAGGAAAAAATTACTAGAAGCAATTACTAGCATGAGTAAAAGCTGAGGTAAAGAAATATGAAGAACTTCCTAAAGGAGGACCTATGGTCCCTTCTGTGCTTGTCGCAAACTTACTAGAATTGGGCTTATTGGAAAGCACATTAATTCTCCCCAACTCCTCTGTCTCTGAAATCCATCTTGCAACACGGACAACTGAATTATTAAATACTGTATTTCCAGCATCTAGCACATTATCTGTCTCAGTGTTGGTGCTCGTAGTAGGTGGACTGATTGATTGCTTGAATGAATGAATGAATGAATATTTCTGCTCAGAAGGATGGAAGAAGCTGTGAGCCCATCTGCAATCGACTTGGCCCATTCTGGTGGATGTCTGTTATTTTTCTTGCTCAATCCATCTCTTTGTAATTGTACTTTTCCTTTAGTGAACTGCCCCTGCATTCATTGGGACTGAATGCAGACCACTGGGATGGGAGATCGCTGCTCCCATGGCAAATGATGGGCAATTTCTAGTCAGACTGGAGAGCAGACACAAACCTCTTCATGTCAAATGATGATACAAATGGCTGCAAGGCTCTTAGAAACCCTCAGACTACGTGTTTAGTCCTGGTGACCACGGTAATCCAGCACCAGTTAAAGCCAAATGCAGGATTCCCTGGGATGAAGGCAGACAGAAACCTGGAATGGGGGTGCAGCCTTCTCATTAAAGTCTCCCCCCCTTCGTGTACAGCTCCCAACCCAGCTCACGGCCATGAGAGCAGAGAGGCCGTGAGCACGACATACAGAGGACAGCAGTAACTACTTCAAAACTTCTACTCAAGATGCTGGAAGTGTCTGTGAGAGGTCAAGTGCCTATCACAGCCATTCATTCATGTGCTCATTCATTCAAGATGGATTAATTTGTTATAATGGCATCCAAGATGTACTATAACTCCCTCCTTCCTTCATTCAAGACAACCCCCGTTGACCACCTCGGTTGCTGTGCTAACTGCTATGGGGTACATCACTTCTATGCAAAGCTCTAGATGGCACAGCCCTTGAGGAGCTTACAGTCTTAGCAGGAGGATTAAAACATTAAAAAGCCAACTAGAATGCAAGATGGAAAGTGGTGAATGACATGAGACACCCAAACAAAAAACAACAGGACAGCAGAGGAGACACTGCAGAGGGCGATTAAGAGACAGATGAGGAAGCTTTAAGGAGGATGCAAAACACAGTACTACAGTGGTGCTCTTCTCCTCGGGTAGATCACATTGTGGGGACACCTCAGTAAACCAGGCTCTGGATTCACATCAGGAAGACCTTGAGATAACATTCAGCGGTCTTGGCTCTTTGCGCTAGCTAAAGTCTCTTCATTGGAAAGAGGTATAATCAGAAGTTCACTATAAAGAAGGCTTCCCTGGCTGTAGTGCAGGGGATGGATCAGAAGAGGAAACTCTTTTAGGCAGGGAGACAGGTTAGAAAGCTATTGCAATAAGGCAGGCTTGAACTATGGTGTGAAACCAAAGGGTAGTCACGTAAAGACCAGCTGTCACTGAAATGTCACTAGTTCAATCCTAGAAAATAATTACCGGGCTTGGCTTTGAGAGGCAATGTGATTCCATACCGAACAGGGCTGCAAGTCAGAAAGTCTAGCTTCTAGCCCTAACTCAAGCAAGAACTAGCTGTGTGACTTCAAGCAAGTCCCTTAACCTGCCTGTGCCTTGGTGTCCTTGTCTGTCACTATACATAGTGACATCTAATGCGAATTATTGTTAGGATGGGAAGATGTGAATGTATTTTCACTTTTTTGTAAGAACTATAAAAACATAGGCTAATAATAGAATTACACTGTCTCTGTAAGGTGGTCCTTCCAGGCTCTGTATTTTCCTGGCTTCTATGTCAGAGATTATCTAAACTCTAGACATGGATAGATAATCTAACTATAGACATGAGACTCTAGGCTAATCTCATTGAAACCCATCACGTTCCATTTTCCTCAGCACTGATGAGCCAAGTGGTAACAAGAGCCAATGAAATGTATGAGAACTCCATAAATGGATCCCAACACTGAGCCTTAGCCATAGGACCTGCTAAATAGCTCAATGTCCAGTCATTACAGAAAGAGTGGCCGAGTAATAATGTCATGGAAGGAGGGGAAACCAGTAAATCTCAGTTCTGCTATTCACTATCTGTGTATGCTTGAGCAATTTACTGCTGAGCCTTAATTTCTCCACTTGTAAAACAGGGTTAATAATCTCAATCTCTTAATACTAATGAGAGTATTAAGTAAATACGTACCACAGAGCACGGTGCCTGGCACACAGTAAGCACTAGATAAATAATGGCTGTCATTCATTGTTATTTTATTATTGCTGACATCACAGGCATTGTTTCATTAATTTCAAACTACTATATTTTGCATATTCACTCTAGCATACCAGATGGCTGCTTAAAAATATCTGAATCACTTATAAAAACAGTTTGAGACAGTCCATTGAATAAGTCACCAGTTTATTTTTTAAGTTGAAAAATCTCATATTTTATGTAAGAGATGCCTTTGTAGAGATAGTCTTTTTAAAAACACTACCACATGTTTTGCCATTACTTCTTGACAAAATGTTTTTCAAGAAAAGAAAAAGTACACACACACACACACACACACACAATTGTTCTGTTGTCAAGAAAACATATCAAGCCTGAAATGTTAAAGCTGCCAAAAGATGACAGTATTTGGCAGGCCTAAAAATGTTTGTCATCTTAAAAGTATTTATGCAAACGCAGAAAATAAACTATCCAATATTTTAGTCACTTTAGGTGATTAAAAGCAAGTCATTAGGTTTGGGTTTAAAAATGTTCTTGGAGGAAATTCATCCTTCTCCAACCTAGCTAGTTTTATCCTTCTGCATACAAAATTTAAAACTTTTTCTTAAGTTTTATCTGTGTTACCTACAGAGTTTTTGGCATTTGCACAACGCAAGGGCTTTAGTGTTTTAACGCCCCTCCCCACCTACCCAACCCACTCCCCGTCCAGTGTTTTTGCAACACTTTTTAAATTAAAAGCATTTACTAGCTCTGAGACCTTGAGCAACTTACTAACTTCCCAAGGCTCAGTTTCCTCTTCTTTTAAAAAGTTGGGGTGGGGTAAGTTTGAGGGAGAATATGAAACCCGTCAGGCTCACCACACGGGGCTAAGAGAAAATGGCTCTGAAAAATCTTTTTGTTGATGGTAAAGCCATTTAAAGGGGAAAGAAAAAGGGGGGTGGGGGGGTGTTCAAACCCATAAAGCTAAAGCTTATTCAACTAACACTTTCCTCAGCATTTTCCTTGCAGAACCCTTAAATAAAGCCTTCTAAGGGCAAATAGGTGTCCCTTTTGCCTAACTGCAAGTAACTGTGTTCAGTTCACATAGAAGCAGAGGCTAAAATGCTCCCAATGGCTTTCCTTAATGATTTTTTTAATCAGAATTAAAGAAATGTATGCCCTTTTGAAACTATTTATGAATGTGTATCTTGTGAAGTTATAAATACATTTAGATCCATTTCTCTTCCCTTCGTATAAAGACATTGATGTGTTTTTTCTGACATGCTTCATGAACTCAGTCAATCACAAGTCTCTTAATGGAAACCACATGTCTGCCCAGAACTGTGTAATTATAATGCTAGGATTCTTGGCACTGCCAGGAAAAGGGGCATTGTCGAACCAATTAAAGTTTATTTACTTACATACCATTTCTGGATCAGAATGTTCTTTCTTTTATGCTGATGCTGAGAAAATATATATCTCATCAAGTTGTTGTAATTGTTTTTTTTGGACAGATTTACATTTCTTACCAATTATATTCCTGGTTTTCAGTTCCTTTGCATGTAACTAAAAATTTCTTTAAAAAGACATCTGGGAACAGCATCATGAGATGTTCTGTAAATAAGACTTTGCACATTTCACACCAAAATTACTATGCTTGTCTATTTTGCTGCTGAAATGTAATTTTATAGGATTTATCTCCACTAAGGTGTACATTAAGAGCCCTGCTGTTTCCTTTAGATTTGTTAGGAATTGAGTATAGGCCTGGGCTTGGCATCTGGCTCAGCTACTGAATCGATGGATTATCAAGAAAAAAAAAAGTTTCTTAAAGTCTCAGTATTTTCTGGCTGAAAAATAGGAATAAAAATTCTATTCACAGAAATAACAGTGATAATGGGAAGCACCATAGTTAGTGGGGAAAGCAGTGGGATAAATATTTGGGGGCAGACACCAACTAGCTGAATGGCCTTGAGCAAGCCCTTTAACCACTCTGAGCCCTCTTTTCTTATCTGTAAAATGGGACTGATAATACTTATCCTGTCAGCCTCAGAGGAGGGCTTTGAATTTAAAATAAAATAAGAAGAAAGCACCAGGCTTCAAGCCTCAGTCGAGAAGCGTGATCACAAACCAGCAAAAGTAAAACCGAGGAACAAACTTAGACTGTGGCCAGAACCAAGAAATTGAGGGATTAAACAAACCAGAATAAAAATCTCAAATTCCAGTCCAGTTGCGGAGAAAAGAGTCAGTCAAGGAAAGTAAGCCTGTCCCAGGCAAACAGGACCCGCCAATGCCTATGAACGTCTCCCTCTACTTTTATCATTGGAGAGAAATGACCCTGGTTTTTTGTCAAGGCAGATGGGAAGATGGGGTGAGTTACTTGGGTTCTCTTCTCTCCTTCTGATGCTGGTTCCCACACTTCCCAGGAAGAAAGTGCAGAGAGCAGGCATTAGGAAAGCCACTCAAACCTTTGGTGGGATGGGCTTATCAATCCTGCAGGAGGGTGTCTCTCAGAGCGACATCTCTCATCTCTTGGGGCCACCAAATTAAATGACTGGGAGATTCCTCTTTAATTTCCACCACGGAAAGACAAACAAGAAACTCCAACAACATGAATAGACGAAAGTGCAGCCTGATTTTCTACAGGCGCAATGAGCGATCTGATTCCAAATATCACTTAGTTATTGTAGAGTGGCTTTGCCCAAATCCAACAGGTAAGTCAGCGTTAGTCTCTTCAAACTCTTGCCCTTAGAGTCAAAGGAGCTTCCATCTTACAAAGTCCACCATAAAAAATCTGAATGTGCCTTGCTACAGAGGGTTGTGCCAACACAACCCACAGACAAAAGAGTAACACAGCCTTTGTTCGCAACCTGAAGTTTCCCGACATCAAGGTCCTCTTTACTAGTGACAGCTCTGGAAACATCGCTTGTACTCCTTTTGGGTAAAGTACTATATTTCTTGGAACTCTACATGTAAAATTTTGTCTGACTTTAACATTTATATCATATTAGCTTGATGCCTCATAATGAGAATGACTGATCTTGCGTTACCATTTTACATTTCACCATTTGAATGGTTACTTTATCAGAAATTCATTTCTACCACAAAATCCCAAATACGTCATTACATTAAGAGACCCAGTAGGGCAAAAAACACAGTTTGCTCAAACTAATAAAGCAGAACATTCATGAATGAGTTTTTCATTAGATAAGAATTCTTCACTCTAGACAGTGCTAAATGATAAGTTCCCTAGTTCATTTTGGTTTTTAAGCATTCAAAGTAACAATGCAGAAAATTTAGGGTTGATTTTTCTCATCATGCAAAAATCCTTGAGTAGAAAGCAAGTTCTCCTACTTTGAGTTTTGAAAATTCATTCTGGATTTAACGTTTCAGAAACACATCAGTTACGTAAGAGGCACATTTCTGGTCTCCAGCAATACGCGCAGAGCGGACAGAGCACTCTGATGGGTGAATAGCCATTGATTGAGAGAAGTCAGGGCCTTCTAGTTGGTTATCCCTCTGCATTGTCCAACAAGATCCCCTATATCCTGCCCATGGTTTGACGAAAAGTCAGCTTCTGTCTTGGAGATCCTCTCCTCCTTGATGGGATAATTTGGGGAATGGAGCAAGTGGTATGAAATTTGAAAGAGAGTATGCCAGGGCCTTCCCCAGGGACCAGATTTTCCCTTTTCTACTTCTCCCCAATATCCTATTGCCCTTGGATTTGTATATACAAATGGGGGAAATCATCTGAACCTAGGTATTAATGGCACCTTCCTGGGGTCATGGTTTATTTAACAAGAGACTAAGATTTAATGTGGAATAGTCACTGAAGGGGAAAACTTTAGGCAGAGTGGCAGATCAATGATGGGGAGGACTCTAGATATGTTTGACTTAGACCTGCTCAGAATGTGGCAGTGAACATGCAAGCATCAGAAGAATTCTGTGACTATATATTCTCCAAGTCCGAGCCCTGCGAGTCTAGGATGCTGACAGATCTCCCAGCACAGAGAAAGCTTTCAATGTCCCTCAGCGTGGTGCCGAGGAGAGAGCCTAGAACAAGCATCCTACAGACAGCAGTATGATTCTGGGATCTGCGCTTTGTGAAGTGTCTTTGAGCTTGGATGTATTCTTCAGTCTCTCCAACCTTCTTGCAGGGTAGTTGTGAGGATGAATTGAACAGTTAAAGAAAGAACCCAGCACCCTGCCTGTCACAGGGTAGCTGAATAATAAAATCTTAGTTCCCTCCCGCTTCACATCACAGTGCACAGACATTCTGTACTGTTCCACCTATGGGTAGGGCAGTCCTAGCATGAAACCATGAGCTAAGAAAAATGATCTCATCTTTGGTCAGAGACACACAATGCAATTTTATTGCATGATGCACAGAGACTCCCAAAATGTCTTAGCTCAAACCTACTGGATTCCAGGGGTGCAGTGATGGGTCAAGTACTGCAACAAAGAGGACTCAGCCTCCCTGAGGATCTCAGCCCTGCTTCTGGCAGTCTGGCCTCCAGCCTTGGAGAATATGAATGGCTCTAACAGATTCTGGGCCCCAAATCCAACTTTAATTTACTGGTGACCTCATGGCTTTCAGGAATATTACACAGGACTTATGGGGAATTCACTCTTTCCTACGCCCTTTTTCTCATTGGATAAATCTGATGATCATGCTGATTTCTTGGATCTTTTTATCTAGAAAGGAATTTTTCTGGAAGTACTTAGCATTTTTTAATCAAATCAAGAAAGATGCCCAAGACTTTATAAATAACTTGCAAGCATATGATTTCTTAATATACTTTCTTGATAAATTAGTGATGGTTTTGTTATGATTTTTCCTAAATTTTATGAAGTATCTTAATTAACTCTCATTCTATAAGTTAATTACAAAAATTATTGTTTAGATTTTGGATTTGGAAAGTTGTGATTTCTGTCTTTTATCCACAAAAAGTGGAGTTTTCTTTTACTTTCTCTACATCTGTTTTCTCAAAGCGATTTCAAAATGTGAGCTTATTCTTAAATATTTAATTCAGTTCTGGATGTGAATTTATGAGGTAGAGAGGAAGCCAAAGACATGCAGAAATTAGGGCAAGTGAGGTAAACCTTAATATAATTTCTGAAAAAACTGCATATTTGGTAAAAGTCTACTTAAGTAGCCTTATAGGAACTGGACACTTCTACCAATTATTACTGTATTTCTAGTTTAAAGACAACAAATGTAAAGAATTATGATACTCAGGCCCATCCCTAATAAATGGAGACTCATATAACACATGTCTAAATATGTCAAAGCTATAAGACAAACTTTAAATGAAAATGTTATACCTCCTTTCTTGATGAATATTCCTTCATAACATCCTGGAAGACCAGGTTTGATTTTAGAATTCTTGGACTCTTCAAAGTTCCACTCAAAAGCTTGGTGGCAGAGGGAGGCCAGCCCCATCACATGCTGCCCTTTGTCCACCCCTCAAGACTAGAATGCACACACCAGGGCACACGCTGGGAAGGCAGATCCAGGTAAGAGACCCACGAAGGCCTTAGAAGTAGATTCAGGGCCTTTCGGGCATCAAATTCCTGGGTTCTAAGAACTCTGGGTGTGATCTAAAGAGTGCACAGGTTCCAGGTGGCCCCATGGACCTCTCATCCCATAGGGAGGGGTATATCTGGGAAGAAGCCAAACTGAGGCCCTCTGAAGAGTGGAGTCCAGAGCAGAGGACCCTCTTAACTGGGTATAAGAGTGGTACTGGAAATTCAGCCACATTCTGAATCAATGGAAACACTGGACCTTCTATAGAGGTTAGTACTAAGTATTTTGCAGTTTTCAATTCTCTAAAATTTGTTAATCCACATACCTAGTGTTGCTCACAATCCTTCTGTTTCTCAATTCCCCAAAACTCAGATTCCACCTACTAGGAATGTTTTTCACCTTTGCACATGCTGTTCCTTCTGCTGTAAATGACCCCACCCTCCCACCATCTCTTTCCCCAGCTAACTCCTCCCCATTCTGAAAGATTTAGTTCAGGGCAATTACCTCCTCTAGGAGAAATTTCTGTGACCTCTTTCCCATTGCTTGGGATAGCCATTCCCCTCCTCTGTGGTACCAAAATATCCTCCTTACATCGCTATATTGCACTCCATCCTATTAAATTTTAATTGTTACCTCTGCCCCCCATTTCTGAGCTTCTCTGACCAGTCTTATTTATATTTGTATTTCAGAGCCTAACACCCAATACATGCCTACTAAAATGAACTAAATTCAATCCATGGTGGTCTCTTCTCAAACGCAACCTTCTCGACAAGGCTGTCCCTCAACATTCTCTAAAATAGTACCCCTTTCAAGCTCCAGCCCCAAATCCTGCTTTATTTGTCTTTATAACTTTAACTAGCTGACATTATATTATATATTTATATTCCCTATCTAGGATGTGAGTTCCACAAGGGCTGGGACTTTGTTTACGCTACTGACTGCTGAATCCACAATACCCAGAATAGGCAGGCATTCAATAAATAATTTTGGATAAATAAATGAATGCACTAAACATCTGAACTATTTCAGCTTCCTCAAACTTCAATCCTTTGTATATCATTTTGCCAATCCACCTACCACTGTTACTATCATTTACTTAATAATTTTACTTTAAATTGACTCACTATTTCATTTAAGTAAAATTATTTTCAAAGGAAAACCAGTCAATTGAAGACAATCACACAAATAGGTATATAATGATTAAATTGACAATGTCTGTGCGTCTCCTAAAATCATCTTACAGGCCAACGCTGGTACATACACTGGTAACTTACCCCACTTTGGGAAATGCTGTTGACTTGATCAAACCAGCCTTCGTTTCCCCAACCATGCCAGATCGCAAAGTATATTATGCATGCTTTTCACCTACTACTGAAAAATATCCACAATCTGAAAAATTTAGTGCCTACACCCTAAGCATTTCTCTGTCATGGAAGCTTCAAAGGCTCAGCCCAAATACCATGCTTCTCAGATTGCAGTGAATGAACCTCAAGCACACACACGAGTTTTTCTGTCTTATTTTCTCTTTGAAAGGAAAAAAATTCTCACAGAAAAAGAAATAGAATGAAAGACCCCTATTGACAGCTCTTACCTAGAGACTCCAGTCTGAGATTTATCTATGCTGCAGCCTGAGACATTGACAATTTCTGAATCTGTGTGATGCCCCAGAATAGGAAATATGGCCAATAGTGATTCATAAATGGAGGGATAACTTCAAAAAGTATATTAATACTTATGATCAGTTTCCATAAAAATCCCAAATTTTCTTCACCTCAACAAAATCAAGACTCTTCTTTAAGAGTCTTTCAAAATTAGCTGCTAGGTTTAGTTTTTTTAGAAAACTCCTTACATCTAGTTAAAGGATGGGTCTTCAAACTTTTTCTCTCTTGGCTAAGAGGAAGCACGAGATGTTTTCAGTTACAGAAAAGAAATTTTTCCAAGCATTCATGAGAAATGGGTGGGTTTTTGCCTCTTGTAATGCTATAACTATACACAAATATTTTAAATCTATTCCAAGTAGCTAGTCTTCAGGATGATAGACAGAGAATCAGTATGTTCCAATGTTGACATGGTAAAAGTAAAAACTGAGTTCAGCAGTCACTGACGGCTTCAAAAGATGCTACCCACTGATCCATAGTGGATTTTTTTCTTCCTCATTTGAAATGAAGCACAAAGATTTAATAAGAAATAAAAACCTACCAACACTTTATTTGCCATTACAGACACACATATACGAAAATATGCATTAAAATTTTATTATAAAAATAATATCCAACTCATTTCCCTGCTGTTTTGCTACAGAAAATCGTTCATATACCTCTGGCATTTTTGAGTGATGGCATTGGGTACAGCAGCACTTCTCAAATGTGGTCCCACAGAACCCTGAAGTTCTCTGAGTCTCTTTTATGAGGTGCTTGAGGTCAAAACTATTTTCCTAACAATGCTACTATGCTGACATTTGTATGGGAGGTGCAAAAGCAATGATGGGTAAAGCAATGGTGATGCCTTAGTGAGAATCAAGGCAATGGTACCATCTGTACTTAGTAGTCGTATTCTTCACCATCATGAATTTGCAGTAAACACACACAAACACACACAACTTAAAAACCATTTCACTTAAGAATGTTCTTGATGAAGTAGTAAAAATTATTAATTTTATTAAACTTTACTAAAATATTAAATTTTATTACATTTCAGCCTTCTTACATCTTAATATTCTATGAGATGAAATGGGAAATACAAGTAAAGCTTTCTGCGGCATGCCAAAGCACAACGGTTATGTTCAGGTAAAGTACTTGTGCAATTGTTTGAATTGTGAGCTGCAGTAGACTGGATTTTTTTTTTGTAGAACACCATTTTTACTCGCCAGTACAACTGACAAGCAATGGTTATTCAGACTTGGGTACTTGGCAAACGTCTTTTCAAAAATGAACAAAGTAAGACTGTCACTTCAAGGAAAACAATTGATAGTCGTGTGTTTCCAATGATAAAATTCAAGATTTCAAGTGAAAATAAGAATTTTGGGAAACTTGTATCCACCACTACAAGCTTGACAGCTTCATAATAACTTTTCTGTTGAGATTGATTGTGATATTAATGAATATGTATTTTTAATATTGTACAGTAAAATATGTCATATAACTCAGTGAATATAACTGAGTGAATTGATATTTTCCAAATAACCAATGCATGATATTACAAAATCATGAAGGATGAAAGATCCATTCAAAGTAAAAGATATATCAAAGGATTTTAATAGAAAGAGTACAAAAAGTTCATTGATATGGTTTCAGATCCAACACTGCACCTAACTTTTAAGAACTTACCACTTGTCAAGTTTTGGCATAGTATCAGAGAAGAATATTCACAGTTATCTAAACAATATTAAAATACTCCTCTTTTTTCCAACTCCATGTATTTATGAAGCTGGATTTTCTTCATATACTTTAGCCAAAATAACATATAGCAACTAATGCAGAAGCAAATATGAGAATCCTGTCTTCCACTAAGTCAGACATTAAAGAGATTTGTAAAAATGTAAAACAATGGCAGGCTTCTCGTTAAATATTTTTTGTTTCAGACAATAGAGTTATTTCTCATTTTTAAATGTGTTATTTACGTTGACATGCGATTAGTTTGCTATTCTCATCTTTAAATGTGTAATAAATATTTTTTAAGTTTCTCATTTTCATTCATAATACAGTAAATATGGATAGATACAAGCCACATAAGTTCTTTGGAGCCTCAGTAATTTTTGAGAGTGTAAAGGGGACTGAGGCCAGAGGGTTTGAGATGCACTGGTATAGCAGTGAGGAGACTGGAATCTGTAGTTAACAGAGAGCTAAAAATTATAATTCAGCCATTCATTGACAATATGACCCCTTGCACAAGTCATTTCATCTCTCTGAACCTCAGTTTCTTTATCTGTAAAAGTAAAGACATTCCCCCACCTCACAGGGCTATTATGAGAATTCCAAAAAGTAAACGGCTATACGTATTGTCCTTAACACATAATAAATTCTTAATTACTAGCTGCTGCTATAACCTTCATCTTGTCTTTGTTGGCCAACTTATTAGGTTGGCACTGGTGAGCTGTTCAGATTTTGAAGGAGAGGAGAAACTGACCCCAAAAGAGAGATGAGGGTGGCCTCCCCTCATGGGTGATATGGTCACATGGTTGTTTGGTCTGAGTCACAATTGACCACAATATTGCCTAGTAGAGTGATTCCACTGCGGCTTAGCTCTCTTCTTACTGACTGGTACCAAAGGAGAGTTAGAACCAGGGAAGGGAGAAAATTCTATCACTTCCTGAGGCCACCAAAGTCATTTCCATTATCAATCATCAGCTCAAGAGTGTGTGTGTGTGTGTGTGTGCGCGTGTGTTTAACCAGAGGTGGATCCTCAGGGTAGAGTAAACCAATTACTTCCAAGTCACTTTTGCAATAGACTCAGGGTTCAAATCCAGTTGATGCATGTAATCTTTGAAACTTTTTGCCATGGTCTTAGGGAAAGACAACCAGCCCTGTAGCATGAGATGAGAGACAAAAGAAACTCCTTTTTTCTCATTTTCCTTTTACTCTTTAAATTCTGTGGGATACATAGACAAACTACAAAAATAATCATTTCTCAATTTCCCCCTATTATTTTTTCCATAATTTGAAAACATAAAGCTCTTTCCACTGGCTGCCTTTCTAATTCTTCTTTCTATTCCTGTTCCAGTGCAAAAAGAATTTTGCCAACGAAAGTGCTATAAACAGCCATGCCCTCGCTGAAAAACGCAATATGCCGTCAGCCTGACATATACCTCGCTTTTCCGCTCATTGTCAACACTGTGATTGATGGTGTAGTTCATTAATGTGAGACGATTGTCAGCTTTTCCTGAATAAATATAAAAAGAAACAAAGAAAGCCCCACCCTTTTCAAGCCAGAGTGAATTATTTCCTATTTTCCAGGCTTAGGTTTAAGGATCCATAGGGCATTCATCTCAAAGTAAATAATGAACATACCCTTTAAGGGAAGAAATTTTAGTTTGAGTTCAGGGCTGAAATATTATATATATATACAGAAAAGGAGGAAGACATGCTAGTCAAAAGGATGAAGCAATTTGGTCATCTAAGACTGTACTTACTTTAAAGCAATATTTTATCTTTAGTATACACAGTCATGTAAAATGCAAGAAATTATCACCTTTGGAAACCTGTCAAGTAAAAATGATCTGTCATGTGCTAAACTGCATGTAACAGGGATCACAAGGAAAGAAAACGATGGAGTGGATGGAGAGTTTGAGGACTCATTTGCATCTGGACGGGAAAGTTGATTAACATCAGTCCACGTTAAAAGGAATTTTTATGGAAATAGCCAAAATAGATTTTCCTCTTGATTTCTTTCATCATAATGCAAGTTAGGAATGTTTTCATTGCCAGACGCGTTTACATATATAAGCTGAAGAAAGGTAGATGGTTATATCTGCCCTATATCAGGAGGTACTGCTCTCTGACTTTTCTCTGCACTGGCATCCTTATCTTTCTGCCTGTTTGAACTGTCCTAACTGGGTCTTTGCTAACTCTGTTAGTCACAAGATCAACAAACACCAATGGGTGTGTCTTGCTTTTAGCTTTGGTGTACAAAAAGCAACAATCGAAACAAAAACATTCTCTTCCATATGGTGCTTACAAGCTGATGAACATACAGCCTTTCACTCCGGGCATTCTGTTCCTGTACAGATTTTCTTGGGTGGTAATGTGCTAACGACAATAATAATTTATTCTGAAGATGTGCTAAATTTCTTGAGTCGAATTGTGAAGTATTTTGAATATCATTGGAAAGCACGGGGAACTTGAGAACTGGAGGAATAACTGGCTTTCTGCTACCACTTGAAGATCCAATCTGATTGTAATAGAAGGTGATCACTGAGGACTAACCAGCAGACCCTGGATGATTTCATCTTAAAATGACAGCTTGCCCGTGCATTGTGCATTGTTAGAGCACATACTGCAGGGCTGTTTTCAGGATATTCCCATTCTTAACAATGCAGGTAAGGAGACCCTAATGATAGCACACGGTTATTGAGCACTGACCACGTGCCAGGCACTGTGCTTGGCATGGTTATCTCTTTCAATCCATGTTCCAACTCTGTTACATCTGGACTATCATTACTCCCAAGTTAAAGATGAGGAAGACAGGGACTCAGATTACACAAGTGGCTTATTCAAGATCACATATGAGATAGAGGTATGGCCAGGATGCTCACCCAGCTCTGTCTGACTCCAGAGCCAAACCATGAGCCACCAAAATATGTGGCTTCTGATTACATTTGAAATGTTGAAAGAGCTTCTATCAAGGTAAAGAGCAATCTCCACTTGGCTTTAAAATACTTCTTAAAGTGATATCCATTTGCTGTTTCATTTCCTCCTCACCCTAACCACATTAAGTCAGCAGAGCAGATAATATTATGTTCATTTTACAGATGAGGAAAAGAAAGTCCAGACAAGCTAAAGACTGTCTAAAGGCTCAACAGCCATAACTAGAAGAGCTGGGACCAGAATTCAGGTCTTTTTAGTACACCATTATTTTACTATAAAGTTGCAAACCAAAAAAAGTAAATAAATAAATCATCAAAGCCTATCAAAGTCACTTAACTGAAAGGTAGCTGTTGTTGCCATATTTCCTTTTGCAACTGCTTAGCTTGTCGTATAATAAATACCATGTTTCCTTACTAGCTACTAAGAGCTTTGGAATTCTCCAGATCCATCATATGTCATATTATCTCAATGGCTTCCGTTGATGGGACCCTAGAAATTTCAGGATGAGGGAAGGCTAAGAGTCCTGAGAAGTTTGAGGTGCAAGTGGCAAAGCTGCTTAAAATCAACATAATGTGAAACTCTTCCAGCAAGTAGCCAGTCAGCGATCTAGCCACTCGTACTTTCATAGTCACAGCAACACGTCCAGCATGTCACAGAATAATAAAAATCAGTCATGGGAAATGGAGAATTTTAAAGAGGGAAAAGTGCCCTCCTACAAACCCCAGGCTTTACATATCACAGGGACCCAGAGACTACAATATGAGGGCTCCCATAGCTTCACAGCAAATTAAGATGGACATGTTTTCTGGAATCGATCTGGGCCTGGCCTTGACATTCATTCAGAATACCCCACAAAGGAAGAAATAAACCACAAAAGCAGTAAATTTCTCAATCAAATCTCATAAGTGTCCCTAACCGATAGCACTGCTCGCCTTTAGCCTTTTGTGATGCCAGAGAATGAAACTTCACCTACCACCTCTTTGACTTCAAGAACCCAACTCACAGTATTTCACAATATGTGGGCCCTTCTAAATATTATCAGTAGAGACAGTGTGTGCACTTTCTGCTTCTTAAAGACGTGTTGAGTTGTGGGCCAACGAGGAATATAATGAACCAACACCGATAATGTATATACAATGAATTTATTCTGTATTCCAAAGGACTCTTCCTTCCTATTTTCTCCCCAGCAAATTGAAAATTATATTTGTAACCTGATTTTAAAGCACTCTGAATGTGCATTTCTCGGAGCTATTAACTGAGTTTGGACAGCATTTTACATTTCTTTCTTGTACATTTATTATGGGACATCCAAGAGAGAGAAGAAATTAAAGATCAAGGAATATCAGAGGGGTGCATGCTTTTGTCTCTTCTGCATAAAAGGAAACAGAACATCAACTTTTGAAATAGAACATTAAAAAATTATGAGGATAGAATGCAGTGGTTCCTTAACCTTTTATGGGCTATAGACCCTTGTAAGAATTTGGTAAAAGCCTCTCCCTAGGAGAAGGCCTATTACTTAATAAGAAATGTTCCATCCATTTTAAAAGTTTCACTGCCCCCACCCTGAAATCTAGTCTTGAACCGCCTGTGAGTTAAGAATCCCTGAATTATAATCCCCAACATCATCAAAAATCAGTTGATCTAATTGGCTTGTCCTGTGTGCTAACAGTTCTGGATGGCGTTCACGGTTTAACATTGCAAGTGCACTGGCTATTTAAATTTTACTGGAACCCACACCTCCTGACCCCTCTCTTCCTCTCTTCTTCACTGTATGCATTACTCCGTTTATGCGTGATTGTATAAGGGAGAATTGAATTAGAAACACTGTCGAGAGAGCTGTTTTTGCATCCCTGCCACTTAAGATGCAGACCTTGAGAGAGGGGGGGTTCACCATCAAGAGAAAACAGTGTGCATTCTCAGGGCAGTCAAACTGGAAGGGTCATACTTCCAAGAGATAACTGAGGCTGAAAACAAAGCCAAGCTCTTTGGGGAACTGGGTGACACCACAAACGAATGGTGTAATGGTTTCCACTGAGGAGTTTACTGGGGCTAACACTGTGAGTCCTTCACCATTGTCCCAGGGTGGTGGCAACTGAGTCCATTTTTACAATCTAATTTTACAATAGATTAACGTGGAAAAGGCTGAATGGCAAAGAGTCTGTATGGGACATATGAGTGGAACTGACCAATTAGTGAGCGCAGCATTTTTATTCCGCTCTTAGCAAGAGGAATAAATCAAGAGCCATAATTGCCAAATCACAAAGCAACCAGAGACTCCATTTCAGGTAATACCACTTTTAATGCTGCCCAGAAGTTAGGTTTGCAATTTCACAAACTGATACAAACAATCACAGTCACGCCCAAAAAGGCTCGTCTTGGGTCCTCACTAGTGATGAAATCCAAACACCGAATCAATTCGCCAGACTTATACCCAATGATACCCGGCTATGCCCAACATGTAAGAAAGTTTGGCTCCTAAAAGAGGCAGGAAAACAACTCCAATTTCTAATCTCTATTAACAGAAGGTTTCTGTCTAACTTGTTCTCTGCCTTATAAAGCCGTAGAAATGAGTCTGACTTGCAGATTTCTATTTTTAAAAACTCTTCCTATTTACATATGCTTTACTTCTCAAAAGAATGTCACCTTCCTATTAATGCAACACTTAACAAAGGCAATGTCAGAAACGTGCCGTTGGTGGGGGCTTTGTTTCTCACTTGCCATGTTTTGATTGGGATCTGTGTTAATTCATGTGCCCTCACTGTGAGACAACTGAAAATTATCATTGTCAATACAGTTTCCTAACAAACCCAGAACCCAGGCAATTAGGTATAAATAAGTCATTGTCGGCAAAATAAAGAATGTCATCTAACGTCTCAGATGAATAAAAGAAACAGCTGGAAAAGGAAGGGAGGGAGCACAGAGAGAGAGGGAGAAAGCAGACCCAGAACTTCTTTATGGGATCCAAGTAAAAGGAAAAACTTTATATGCCTAAATAAAGACTCCAAAAAAATAAACATGCTTGGAAAATCATTATCCAATATACTTTTAAGCCAGTTCCTAAAAACAGCTTTTCTGAAATGCTTTTGGATGACTGTTTATACGTTAAAATCAACATTTAAATTGTGCTACAAAGCTTATTGTGCACTACATAAGCAGTTCTAAGACCTCTAGAACAACATGGCTTTGGGTCTAATCCACTGAAAACACACTCTCTGCACATGAAAATTTTGTTCGCTTTGGTTGGGAAAAAGTGAGGAATGTGCTTGTCTCCAAGTTAGAAGAAGGTCAAGAAAGCATTAAAATATATTCCTCCACGAATGACCAAGTAGCCGGGGCCCCTTCGTGCACCTGAGAGGTTAGCCAGCCAAGATGCAGATCAATTGCTGAAAGAAGCATTCATACCTCAAATACGCATTTATGCTCCACCAAAAATGCACAGTTCCAAATTTTTTTTTTCAAAAATAGGAGTCCAGAAATGAGGGGAGGTGGAAACACATAAGTTGTTTGTTTAAACCAATGGTAAGTATCATAAGATGTTAAGGAAAGAAAAACCTTAGTAATCAGATAGATTCCAGTTATAAGACAAATGTTAGCATTGATTTTGCAGGTCACTTTCTCCAAATTGGAAAGCAACTCTGCCTCAGCATTCAATGAGGACAACAATCCATTTAATAATGACACAGGAGATATATTTTATTCTGTAATCTGTAAGAACTGCTTCATGTTCACTACTTTTCAGAATATTATTTCACCCCACAGGCTGAACAACTCATCAGATTTCCACACATTTTTTCCACAGATTCCACAAACTTTTGACCCAGGAATTCTACATCTAGGAATCTATCCTAAGACTGAAATCAAAGCGGTGGTCAAAGACGTTCATCATGGTGAAATTTATGGCCATGAAAAACCAGAAATAACTGAAATATCCAATAATGAGGGAATGGTTAATGGGATATTAAACTGCCGTTAAAACATTTTCCAAAAATACCTAAATGATGCAGGAAAATTCTCATGACATCATATTAGTTAGAAATTACAGGATTTGAAGCAGTATATATAGATAATAATGTTTTATTTGTTTGTAGTTAACCATACTCCTCAGTTTATGGCACATGATAATCACTGGAATCCTTTTCAAAATACATATATATTTACACATATGTACATATACACAAATATATACTTTATTCTAGTTAACAAACAGAAACACAGAGACAGACAAGAAAGAAAATTAAAGAAAAGGAAAAGGAAAAGAAGAAAGGAAATATATCCCCAAGCATATCTCTGGGTAGTGGCACTAATGAATTATTTTGGTTTCCTTTTTAAACTTTTCCATATATTCCGAGTCTTCTACACCATGTAATATCATCAAAAGGACACTTGAAAGAAGTCAGAATGGCTTTTATCCGTTTAAATTCTAATTAACATGATCTCTTTTAGACTTAAGGAATGTAAATGCTAGCAGGAGGTGATTTCCACACTGGGTTCCAGGTTGTTCCACAGGTCTCAGAGCCAGTGCATGGCTGAGGGGGAGGCCTACCCAGTGGAACACTACCCCAGGCTCACATTCTCCTCAACTACAGCAGCTGTGACTTTATTTATTCTCTCCATATTCTTAATTTGTTGTCAAATCAAACTCTTTTCAATTTATAGATGAGCAAACCACCATCCAGAAAAGTTAAGGGTCTTGCCTAGAGTCATATAACTTGTCAGCAGAAGACCTCAGATTAGAACTCAACTATCCTAATTCTGATTATCCTTTGTCCGAGATGTGGTTCTATCTGTCCAAGGAACAGCACAGATTTTCGGCTAATTGCTTCATAGTGGTAAGAGACCCACATAGAACCACCCAAATTTTCTTGCACAGCACCCTTCCCACCTCGTTGACTGTAGAGCTTTAAAAAGGAGTCCTGTTTAAGAAATGCCACTGGAAGCCGGTTGAAAATGAAATATCAGACTTCCTTTACCATGTCAATCTTGGGCTTAAAACATCTTCTTTGAAAATGAGCACTTGCCTCTTTAATCTTTAGAGTAGCAATTCATAGTACAATTATGAAAAAGATGGCTGATCTATTGAAGACAGCTTCCTATCATCCATGAAATAACCATTTTATATATCATATATAAAACTAGCAAAAAAAATAGTTTAAGGACTAAGTATTATGTGATATTAGTACAGCTGACACTTCTTTTCCATGCAAAAGAAATATGTGGGAAACCTCAAAATCATTTCATTTTATCTTTGAATAATTTGTGGTTGGGTTTTTAAAGTACATCAGAATTTACTCCCATTGCAATTACATTTTACTTAATCAAAATCTAAAATTCAGGCAATCTTCAAAGTATTCACCATTGTACCAAAATACCAAATAACAGGTACATTCTGATATTAATGCTGGAATCATATTTAAATGATGATGCCTGGTGAGCAGGCAAGTATATGGTCCAAAGAGTAAAGTCTAATTATTAAAACAAAAGATTGAAGAAATGCCAGGGCAAAGCACTAGCAAATTTTCAATAAGGTATCTGATCAAAAAAAATGTCATGATATCCTTGAGGATGAGATGGATATGGGTGGGTGGGAGAGAGGAAATGCAGTTTGCAGGATTCAAATCTGGGTAAATAACCTTACCTAGAGAAGTGACCAAAACCTTTGTATGCAAATGCAAAACCAACTTCTGCTGTTCCAACACCTTCAATGTCCTACCTGCCTATTACTTGCACAACTGTTTCTTCACATATTCTATTGTTCCAAAAATTATTTATCTTCGTGCAAGCAAAGAGGAAATGGTCTATGCTAGGTTTAAAACCCCGGAAAATACTCCCCCAGAAGCATGACTAGTTTGCATCTTTTGGACAGCCAAGATCAAAGTGATTTAAAATGTTTATTTTTAAAGTAAACCATTTACACTGATCTTTGAAAAACCCCTTTCACCCTTTAAGAACAGTATTTGTCTCCACAACTCTTTTAGAGACACACCAAAATCATACTCTATATTCAAGATGGCACTGGCAGGGTTGTCGTGCCTGATTTATCTGACCTAATCTCAATGTCAGCTCCATGGAGAGTGGACCCAAAGGAAGGCAGGACCACGAGCACAAGGACCACCGCCATGAGCTCAGTAATGGGATGATGGGCACCACACGGCTCTCTAATTGAAAAAAGCTGCAAAGAAACAATACTGAGGGGCAAATCATAAACACTGTTTCTTGGGATCACTTAAGAAGGTAACCTTCATGGATCTCCAACTTCTGTTTACAGAGAAGGAAGTTACAGCTTCAAGTCCGGGTCTTTCCAAATTATAGACACACGCCATAAAATGGTAGATACCAAATGCCACAAGGACTCTGAGGGAGGGTGAGCCCAGCTCCTTTTCCTTTTCAAATCTGGAGGATGATTTGAATTGCATCAGGGTCACTGTTTCTGAGGGACTCTTCCCAGCCCCCTGACTTTATTTCGCATCTCAAACACAACTCTTCTTTTATGAAAACCCAGCTTAAATATTAATGTGTGTTTTCTTAAGGAAGTGAAAGGCAAATCAACTTCCTGGTACCCAGGGTATCTGATTTCTAAAATGGTCTAACGCTGATTGTCACAGCTCCACCAGATGTGAAGGGTGAAGCTCTATAAAAACGGAAAGCCGGGCTTTCAGGCTCACTGCTGTGCGGGTCCCACGCCTCCCTGGGCTGCATCCTCTGAGAGTATATTTTTGTTAGCTGGCTGCCGGAAGCCCTCAACTGCCTGAGTTGTTTTGCGATCCTATAAGGACCTTCCCAGCCCTGCTGTCAGCCCAGACATTGAGTGTGTTTGTGTTGGTAAGTTTGGGGGGCTGGTTAAAATAATAAGTATTATCATCAGTATCCCCATTTCAGCAGAATGGAGGCGGGTGGGGTTCAAGAGCTGGGCGCCAAAGTTTGCTAAAAAGCCTATTTTGAGAAAACCTTTGTTTTAAACTCTCTTGTTTACCTCCTGCACCAAGAAACAATGTCTTTTGTTACTAACTCCCCCCTTCTTTGACTGCTGAGTTTGTTTACTGACATTTTCAATACCAGGCAATACAAAGAGTATTTCCTCATATTAAGTCCAAATGTCACAAAGAACAAAATTTAGTTCCAAAGAAGCCTGTCTAACTAGATAAGATGCCCTCAACTAAGAAAAAATATAATGAAAATAAATCTTGCTTTTTAATGTGAACCACACAAGCTTAGGGATCCTATTCTTTGCCTTTCGTGCTATGTCTTTCAGAAGCTGCCTGGCTTGGCATCACTCTCACCAGACCAGGCTGAGCCCCAATGACTCTAGTCTCTGCTTAGAAAATGCTGATGTGTGATTTGAAGAATATTAAATTTCCATGTTAGGTAGAGTCCATGATGCCCACCAAGCAACTGCTAAGCTTTTTAAAAAAAGAGCTGTTTATAAGTAGGTCCTACAAATTACAAGAGGTTGATCCATAGATAATTTACAGATTTTCAAATTCATTTCTTCTGCAAATATTTGTTGAGCACCAGACCAAGCACAGGGGACATGGTGGTGAGCCAAAGCAGATATAATCTCCACCTTCACTGAGTTTACAGGCTATAGGAGGAGGCAGATGCAAATCAAATTGTTACCTAAGAAGCATATCATTACAGCCCAGGATGGGCACTCGGAGAAAAGCGACCCAGTGTTATGAGAGTAAAATCAAAGATGTCTGACCAATCCAGGGGCTCAGAGAGACCTTCCTGGAAGTGAGGTTTGAAGGATGAGGAGCAGGAAAGGAGGCATAGAGGCAGGAAGGCACTTCAAGCAGAGGGATCAAAGAGCAGAAGGGCCCTGAGGTAACAGGGCATGAATGCAGTTGGAGGGCCAATGAGGCAGGCGGGAGTCAGACCACTAGGGCCTTGCAGTACACTGTGGACTGAATCCAGATGGACTCATCCAAAGGGACACCACTGATGGATTTTAGCTTGGCGTCTAATGCATCACTACATCCTTCATAACTTACCAAGATCCTGTTCAAACTAAAGATACAACGCTCTCTGTCCCATGCACATCTCTCTAGCTCACACACCTCCCAATCAAAGGTGTTGAATTTTAATGCTAGTCTCCAGTGTTCCAAAGAAGAGTAGAAGTCTCTGGTTTAAAAAGTATGCTTCTCTTTTAAGCCAATCTAATATAGTGATAACCCGGACAGATAGAGAAACAGATCCAGATGTAAAATTTCACAATTAATCCTTACCTTTAAAGAGTACATTCTGAAATTATTTTAAATTATGGTTATATTGACACTCAGCTTTCCAAGCACACAATGTAAAATTATGTTCTACAAGAAAAAGAGACCATCTGTGAGAGTTACCAACAGAATAGAAAGAAAACCAACCTGACATTATCTTTCATGATTTCTTCTCCAAATCTTTTAGGATTCATGATCACTAAATCTTACCACCTCAGCCTGACAGGAAAACAGATATTGAACTAAGGTTACACGGTGGCCAAGAGATTCAAAAGTATTGTTTAATAGTGAAAACAGAACATGAATGAGAAAATTTAGAAAACAAGTATCTTTCTCTAGTGACTATGTTACTATATATACAAAATTAATAGAAGTAAGAAAAGTTTAGTAATGTTTTATAATTAAAAATAGCTATGATGTTTTGAAAGATGCCAGCTGTAGGACACTATGCTAAATGATTTCCAAATAGCCTCACTTTTTCCTCATAACATCCTTGGAGTTAGGATCTATTGTTGTCATCATTTTCATTTTACAAATGAGCCTGAGTGACTTGCCCAAGGTCACTGTGGTGACCAAAATCTATTGCTGACATCCAAATATCTGTTTTCTCCTTCCCCTCATCTGAAGTAATAAAATTTTGAATATTTATCAGAGCATGTAACTTCCTGGAATAAAAACTGTATTTCCCAGACTCCCTCACAGCTAGGTAACCACGTGACCAAGTTCTGGCCAATGAGATGCAAGCAGAATGCCATACACAATATTCAGTGTCATTAAGAAGAGAGGGTCTTTCCTGCTCCTTCCTTCCTCCATGCTGCTGCTAGGAATGCTGCTGGGACAACCACCGCTCCATCTTGGACTGGAGGGATGAGGCCACCCTCCAGATGGTGGAAGAATGTGGTAGAGGGAGCCTGCCTTGAGGGCTTTGTAGAGCAGAACCTCCCCCACAGCCCTGGGCTGCTTACCTCCAGGCTTCATTTGTGTGAAAGTAATGAACTTCTGTCTTGTTTAGGCCACTGTTTTGTCTTGGGGGGTCAAGACACAGGTTCCCTCCCTTGCAGCTAAATCTAACCACGGCTGACACAATCATGTAGAGAAAAGTGTGACACTCTGAGTAAATTATTTAACCTCTCTGTTTCCCAATCTCTGAAACAAGGTGGGTAATACTTACCTCAGAGTTCTGTGTGAATTACATGAGATATGATGTAATTGTAATATTTGGCACAGTCCCTGGCACATAATAAACCCTCAATAAATGTTAGCTTACTCCACCATATTCCTCTCATTACAGTACTCACAGTAAACTCTCACAGAGTTAGTGAACGTCACTGAATTCTTCTCCGTGACAATCACTGAAGCTCCAACATCCAGCCTGTACTTTAAGTTGTGGGCCCCATAACTGACACTGTTGGAAGTTGCAAGGGCTCATCTTGAAGATCCTTCTAGAAATAGCATGAATATGGCTTAAGTGGAACGAAAACACCTGGAGGGAGCTGTAATGTCTGTGGGTCTCTGAACCTAGGCAGCTGTGGGACCAGCTGTTTTCCCTTTCAGACTGACTTCTGCTGCCATTTCCACTTCCAGAGAATGTCTCCCCTGGACTGGTCGGCCCTCCACTCCCTGACTTCAGGTACACTGAGACTGCTAAGCTTCAGAGGGTTTTCTTCCCACCCCACCACCATCACACTAAGAACACACATTATTCTGTGAGCACTGGGAACAGTGGCTATTTATTGCACATTTCTGTGTCTGAACACCTGGAATCATGCACTAAAAACTCTTACACATCTAGGAGAGTCACATCTTAGCCAGGAAGTCAGGTCCTAAAGTTAGCATGGAAGGCAAAAATCACACATAGTCAAAATTACCCTTGAAAATCACTTACATCATCCATAAAGTACCGCATATGTGGATTTGTGTTTACAACCCACTAAAATTTGAGAACCACTGAGCTGGACTAAAGAAAGTTCTTATGCTCATATCTGGGCATTGAAACTCCATGGCTTTTAAGAAAATTATTAAATCCCTCACATGTCTGGGGATGGGTGGAGACTGACATGTTCCTCCTTTCCTCTCTTGATATTAAGCACATAAAACCTCAATAGAGGTTACTAGATGTATTTTGTGAGAAGAAAATTAAATGAGATAATGTCTGTGAAGACATTGTGTACAGAACCTAGCACCTAGCAGGTGGATCAATAATATTTCCTGGATTTGAATAGTGCTTGCTCGATTAGATTCACAAAGACACCATTCTCTGAAAAGCTGGAGAGGAGAAATGACCAGCGTCTTCCCGTCTTTCCAAGTTGGCATTTCCAGTTGTGGACCCCCTGACCAGCCACCACCCTTGGTAGTTACTAAATCATTTGAATCAGCTAAAACGTGAGTAACACATGGCTCCCACAGTGTTTGTGACGGTTTATCCTCACCTTGGGCAAATTTAAAGTGTTTTCTCTTTTTTTTCCCCAATATAAACAAGTTTTTAAGCAACATTAAGTCAAACAAAAGAAGCGTGGTTCCCAGGAGTTCACCATTTCTTCTGAAGAACTCAGGTACCAAGGGCTCCATACCCATGACTGGGACGCCAGATGTCAGTGTCACCACTTCTGGGGCTCAGGCAGGGACAGCTGGGTGCACACCTGCCAGCTAACCAAAACCTGAGCTCAAGGCATGAGAGCTATTTTTAGCTCTCTCCTTGGATGAAAACGGACCTGGCTGAAGGACCTACTCAAAAGGCAGACCTATCTTAACCTTTAAGTTAATCTAAGAAGGAAGAAAGGACTGCACAAGTGGATAAGTTCGCAGACCTTCCCCTACAGAAAGCCACAAACACACTTAGAGATGGCCTTAGACGAAAAACTCAGCTTCAACTCTCCAGAGCAGCACGTCCACTAGAAATGTAATGCAAGGCACAAATTCAAGTCACCTACATCATCTTAAATTTTCTGGTAGCCACATTTTAAGAAGTGAAATTAACCAGGTAAGCTAATTTGAATAAATATGTTTTATTTAATCCAGTATTCCACAATATTATTGTTTCAACGTGTAATCAATATTTTTAAAATATCGGTATATTTTACAACCTTCAAAATCCAGCGTGTCTTTTAGACTTACTGCATACCTCAATTCAAACTAGTCATTTTTCAAGTGCTCAGTAGCCGTGTCTAGCTAGCGCCTACCACGCTGGACAGCGCAGCTCTAAAAGAAAGGTAACAAACTCGCCACCCACAGACTAATTTTGTTTTGGCTTTCAGAGTGATTTAGTTTTTTTAATTAGTTTCCAACATTTAAAATCAGATTTCACATTAAAATACCGATTTCTGGCTTCTGTTGAAAGGTGATGTCTGGTTCTCCTGGGTTCCAACACTCCAACAGCAACAAGCAGATAGAGCTGAGAAGTGGCTGCAGAACCTCCCCTTAGAGGAGCATTCGTTTTCCAGTTGCCCTATCAGTCTCCATTGCTTCAATTCCTTACTATTTCCTGCCTGGCCATACCCCAGTAGGCATAATAAATAGCACAGCCACAACCTATGGAGATAACATCAAAACTATTGGCTTGTTTAATGTGGTGAATTTTGAAAAAGAAATGTATTTATGTATTTGTACTTTATTTGTTTTCCTCCCACTTGCCATTTATGTTACCATGAACCCAGAATTTAAACGGGGTCATATACACAAAGAAGAAACGAATCTTTGCTTATTGATTCAGGGAAGGACGGAAGTCAGCCTAGGGAAGGAAGTGATTTTTTTATAAACTCTGTTTTTCAAATAACTGAAGACATAAGACTGAGAAGGCTAAGAAGCATTAGAACACCGTGTTATTCAAATACATCACTAAAAGGACTTTGGTCTCTAAAAATGCTAGCATAGATAAACACTTTTCTCTCTGTGTTGCTTACTTCCCACATATGGCTAATCACCCAATCGGTCACCTCCCTGTGGCCCCTCCCAGCACCGCTCACCTTCGTCCTCAGCCCTTTTTTTCTCTCTCCCTCACACTGGACATTTAAGAGTCTTCCACCACTTCTCCCTGCTACTTGTTTTCTCTCCTTATCCAAATCATCCAAGGACATCTAGATCTAATCCAAGGTCTCAACAGAAGGTTCAAGTCATTCCATCAGCTACCCGACTGGTCCCTTCACATCAGGCCAATAATAACATTAACAACACAACAATAATAAAAATGTAGTGGCTTCAACTGTGATGTAGGAGTTAGCTTCTAAAGTCAGTGTATTAGATAAAAATTATATAAAGTCAAAATAATCCTTGAATGTCCCTTAAACTACACAGAGTGTGGTATATATGCATTTACAACCTTATACATTAATATCTATATACAAAATTCTGATTATCTGCAGATTTACATCTCGGGCTCACTCAAAGGCATATACACGGTGAGTGGAATGGAGAACGTTATTTAAGTTGTTCTTTTCCTCTTAGCACTCTTTTTTTCATTTTTTATGCAAGTACACATTGTTGAAATCAGAACGATAAATGAAAATGACTGTGATAATAATTTTGTAATAGATACCACTGACTAAGCACTGGGCCCCGACCAAACACTTTATAAATATTCTATTATAATCTTCACAAATACTGTATGATGTAGGAATGATTCTTTTTCTCTTCATTTTATAGGAACAGACTTGGAGTGTTCAAATAACTTGCCCCAGAGCTTGCAGCTAGTAAGTAGTGGGGCCAGGAGTTGAACCCACGTCTGTCAAAGAATACCCCTTTTCAATAATAAAGCCAAAGTCTACAGCTTCGCTCCTCCTGTCTTCTGAAATATAGAAACTGAAAATATATCTATACTTCCCATAATTGAATCTAAGTGGGCACTCACCACCTCTCCACAAGACTATAAGCCACTCCAAATCTTGGACCTGTCCTATATTCTTGATTCTCCAAACATTTTTGTGTCTTCTCCAATCAGCGAGAGTCCAGTAAGTGTTTACAGATGGGGAGTGTTTAGTACCAAAAGTTCAGAAGACACCCAAACCAACCATAATTCCCACGACTAGAGAGAAGTTTTTTAATGTTTATTATTTAGAGTCTACAGGGAGGGTGGAGGGAACTCCCCGCTTCTCTGTCAAGACTCCATGAGAAAACACTTTAGTAAGCCACTACACAATTTACATTTTCTCATTTTCTTCTGTAAAAATTATAAATCTCTGCATAATTTCCCACAGCATTTAACAGGAGAATATTTAAACTAAGAAATGTCTTGTGGATATAAATGTCACGCTCATATAACTATGTCACGTTATATAACTAAATAATATCCTAGACTTTCTGTGTGTATCTGCATAACAGTACTGTAAATATAAGTGAAAAAAGTAAGTAATAATTTATGAAACGTGATTTGCATTTCTAAATATAAAATGTGTAAAATCCAGCTAATTAGCAAGAGTGAGGGCTGAGGTGTTTCTATAGCAACTATAAAAATGCTAAATTATTTTTTCTCCAAAGTGTTTTATATCTGCCTCATTAATGTTTGTTTTTCCCATTTGTTTTGTGGATATTTCCAAAGTGAAAGGTTTCAAAGATTGCAAAGATTCTCTGCTTTGCTGCAAAGTTCAAGAAGAGGTTTCTCACTGAATGTGTCTCCTGTACCGGCAGTGATGTCCCTGAAAACTATATTTGGCAGGGCTTCTTTTATGCCAGTGGCTCCATCCTTTGTTCTCAGCTTCCTCCTAAATTCTCTTTTTCTCTTACCAGCCCTGATTGTTCTTAACACATCTCTGCTAAGGAGACATTAACCTAAGTTCAATTTTTCATCTTGCACCCTTTGCTGTTGCCCCTATAGTTTCCAAGAGCAGGCAGTGTCCATTCAGCTGAGGATGATAAAGAACCCCTAGGAATGGCTGGGGGAGCTGGGCAGAGACCTCTGCCCCTGGCTTCCCACTTCCCCACCTGAAAATAGGGTGGATAGACAGTGGCCTATCTCTAACAACCTCTGTAAGTCTTTGTAGGGGCTCCCTGTTACCTTCCATGTCAGTGAAACTGCTTTGCTAGGATTTTAAGTCCCCCTGTGCCCCCTAAAAACAGCCCCACCTTAAACTTATTGGCCCACAATTCCCATGAGGCAGCAATTCTTAACCTGGATCAAAGAATCAATTGATGGGCTTCAAAGGAACCATGAGCTCCTTGAATTCCATGCAAACAAACAAATTTTTATTTCAGGGGAAAGGTGCATAGGTTGAGAATGGCTGCACTAGGCTCTAAGTTCCCTGAGAGTAGGACAATATCTTATCCATTCATGTCCCCAGAGCCCAACATAGCACTTGGCGAGATGAGGCGCTGCCTTAACCCATGATCCTTCGTGGTGTCCTCCAAACCCACCCTGCTCAATCCCCCTACAGCCCTTTACACTCTCCCGGGGTCAGCAGATCCTCTGTTCTCTCCTCTGTTCTCACCTCCTCACTGCAGTTCTACGCCCCTGCAAATTTACCTCGTACACTTGATCTCTTCTTTAAACCCTTATCCTACTCATAACCAGGACCATATAATCACACTGAACAAGTTTATCTTTTCTGTTTCTTCGTCCTTCACAATGTGATTACAAACTCCCTGAGGCAAGAGTCGTGTCTGATATGATTCTCCTCTCCCTCCTAAGTGCCTAGTACTGTGGAACTCACAAAGTAAATAGATGCTCAATAAATATATTTGACCCAGGCAAGCTATGGGGGCAATTAATAAAAATTATTTAATTACCTAATTCTAAAATTAGCGTATACAATATAAAGAAGACAAATATATATAGCATAATAGTTATGCATAATATATATAAATATACTGAATATGGCAACCAACTTGGTCTTATTTGAATGACCTTTGACCCCCACCTGAGAAGACAGGCTCCTCCATGTGCTGCGCTTTTCTCTCTCTTGGGCTGCTGGCATTATTAATGGGTGCCTTGTTCATTACTCAAGCTCAGTAGCCACTCTGAATTTACCCCCAAATTTCTCTTTGCAACTTTCTTGCTTTAGTAAAGTGAAACCGAAGATTCTAGTGCTCAATTATTCTGTAAGATAGGTTCCTGTTGTTTGATTGGGTGTTGGGGGAGCTAAAATATCTTAACAGTTAACAGTGCTACCAACCTTGAGGGAGATTTGTATAATCTTTCACCCAAATAAAGGGCAATCACACCCATAGGGAAAAAAAGAGATTAATGTGTGCTAAAGATTGTAATTTCCTCTTATTTCTTAAAAACTTGGATTCCAAACAGAATTTTCTTCTGACATTCTAATTCCCTAAATTCCGCCAAGTTCCAAACAGAACAATCACATAGAACAATGCAAGTAACTCTAACTGACTTATGGATCTACCTGTGCACGTGTAGCCAGGCCAAAGAATGCTGTCGCACACAGTTCGTGAACACAGACAATCCCATATGTGAGCCCACAGGCGTGTGTATGTGTGTATAAAGACAAGTGGGCTTTGCCCAAGAACTACCCAGCTCCACTTAACTCTAAGCCAAGTTTAATCAAACACTGATTCCCAGTCTTTTGTTGGGTGTTATTTATACCTTCAGTAAAGCACATGGCATCACGTCTAAATGATCGTGAACAATAAGGATATCCTTAAAGGACTGTACTGTTGACGAAGAGCATATACAACCAACCCAGCTGGAAGGGCTTCACTTAGAATGTCCCTTTAGCAATAGCTGTAATAATTTAATACCATTAGTCTCCATCTCAACTGTAAATGGCCTTAATGGACCCTGCAGTGTTCCTTCAGATTATATACCGATATTGGGGCACAGCTTTTATGCTCACATTACCGCTGCTAATTGTAAAGCCCTTGTGTTGGAAACACTCGAGTGTTGCAATAAGTGTCTTCAGTTAACTTCTTAAGGGCACAGCTTTAAAAGGAGCATTTGTCAGCACGATAAAAAAGGCAAAAGAACGTTTCATCAGGTTTCAACGTTGAGGGGGATCCTGCAAAATCTGATTGCCTCGTCCTTACTTCTTTGCAAAAAGCACTGTTGCTTCAAAACTTGTTAGCAGCCATCTCCTCAAAGGATTTATTTTGATAGTTCATGAATGTGTTGTCACACAGCATAATTAAAGCTTACGGAACTATTATCAAAACACAGAGGAAATGTGCTCAGGGAGGCTGATGGCTACCCAGCCGCCTGTGTCTGCCGCTTCCCACAGGATGTGCACTGACTGACCAGCTGGCTTCCAAGTTCTGACACTAGGCATATGGAGGAAAGTGAGGCCTCGGGGTAAAGCGCGCGGGCAGGCTTCAGTGAGCAATCAATTACAAGTAACAGCCAACCCCCTCTTGGTGACTGTATATATTCCCACCATCACACACTGCCAGCTTGCCTCTATTTTGAATGCAATAAAACTTGTAGGGAGCCGACTCATGTGAAACTCTTAAAGATATATGGTAGGGATTAACCATAAAAACACTAATTAAGGATGGGCTAAGGAACTAGGGGACAGCCAAAATACAACAAAGAAAGAAAAGGACTGAAAACAGTCTTCTCTGTTTTCTGAAGACTGGCCACTGGGAAAAAGGTACAGGCTGCTTGGGTGATGCAACATCACGTGTTCTCAAAGTGACTTCCCACCTCAGTGGTATTAAATGAGATACAGATGGACAGACGGACAGAGAGGAAAACAATAGAACATGCAGGAACTTGTGCATTCAAAGGTTTCTTTTTTTTAGCATTTGACTTTTAAAAATATTTTGTAACTCACTGAATAAAATATGAAAAGGAGTTGTGAAGTTAAATGATTATCTTTCCAAATGGACCTTGCTTTCCCATCTCTTCCTTCAATATAGCAAAGTTCCTGGACTTATTTCTCTGCTTTGGGAATTGTGAAAGCTTGGGGCCATTTACAGTAATAAAAAGCTATGCCTTACTTGTATAAAAGAGAACTCTTAAACAAATATTAATTTATTTTCTCTATCAGTGCCAGAATTTTTTCACTAAAAAAATTACTGTTTGTGCAATTCACTTTATGCAAATAACTTTAGACAAAAGAAGAGAATTAAGAGATCATTGAGTGCTCGTTTTATCACGTGATATGATAGTTACATGATAGATGCAGTACTAAAAACCCTATGAAACAGGAATTATGCCTATTGTATAGAAAAGGAAATGAAGTTCAGACTGAACCAAGTAAAGCCTTCTGACTGGTAAGGAAATGCTGAAATTCAAACCCAGTTCTGTCTGATGCCCAAGTTATGCTTTTTTCATAAGTCTTCCCATTATCTTTCTACCTCAGAGTGATATCCATGACGCTCACTATGCTGTGGGTCCTGAAAACATGTTCTCAAAAAGTTAAGCCTTTGGAACAGGGGAGCCCTTCCTCTACCATATTATATTTGTACAGTTACAAATTTGTATGGTTTGGAGCATGTGGATAGTGATAGGAAAGGATTATGTTTGTTTAATTTTTATATTACTTTCCCTTTTACTCACAAAAACAAAATTCTAGCAGATAGTTTCCATACCTCCCACTCTGTTCAAATTTATAGGGAAAGCCAGAAGCATTCTAAAAGAACAGTCACAAATGTATTGCTTACCATGCAATTGCATGAAGTATGACAGAGAGAGCCCACGGATAGGAAATCAATCCATGTAAAAATAATCAGGCCTGGCTGTCTAAATAAAACCATCCTGGGTTAAATGTGGAGTTGAGGGAGGGGAGAGACAGGCATATGAGAAGCATGCATGTTTTCTTAACAATTCACAGCTTTATGAGTTTGTTTCTTTGGAATCAAAATTCTTTCTTTAGATTGCTACTGGGATTACTCAAGCAAGGAAAGATGAATTGTGGTTGAAAATAGTGGTTGAAGGTAAGAATTTTATTTCCTAGAATGGGAAAGTGAACAGTATTCAGACAAAATCTCCGTGACTTGGGCCACCCCTGATGCTCAGATCCCAGAACCCTACATATTCCACAAGCCAAATTCTAGAGTTCTCAGGACTCAACAGATCCAAGCAGAGAAGCCACTAAGGTCACTTTCCATAGATTTCTAATTGCCTGCTGGAAGACACTTCCTAAGAACAGAAACTTCACCTTCACAAATTTTATCTGCTCAAGAGTTGACAACCCAGGACTATAAAATGATAAGGTTGATGCTTAATCAACATGCCTACCAGAACTTAAACCTTGGAGTAACTATGCAATTTTCCAATGTTATGGCCCTTGCTTGATATATTTTTGGGGTTTCTCTTTCTGAAATTCCTTTACAGTCCTACTGCAAACAAAATCAAACAAAAAAAACAGTCCTCATACTTTATAATCTAATGCAACAAAGAAAAATCATCCAAGCTGACCACCTGCTTGACTCCCAACATTTGGCTCTTTCCAAACACAGCCCCCAAAGATGGAGACTTGTCACTATCAAGGATGTTCAGAGTAATATGCTACAGGCTGAGGGGCAAACAAGGTTTAAAGAAATGAAAGAAGCCCATGACTTCCTAAAAGGGCAATTATTCATTTAGATGTATAAGTGGTAACATGCTTCTTTAAAAACATATATACATCATATGACTCTTTGTACTCACACTTTTTAGAGTCACCTCTAAGTGAGACTGACTACTCATCAGAAGTATTCTCCCATAGCCCCTGGGTCTGGAGGTAGACATGAAACAATAAAAGTGAGGCTCATGGGTTAGCTAGCATGGCCAGTTACTAACCACTTAAAACCGAGCCATAAGCTGCCACTTATACATCCACATAGATAAAAAGAGCCACCTTGCCTGTGAGATTTCTATTCCCAAGGCCTTGCTGTGACCAGTGGCAAACATCTGTGGGTATGAAGGCATTTCAGCTGCACAGTCCTCAAGACCTTGCTCTACTTACAGGAAATGTACAGAAGACATTGCAAAATCCTTTGACCACCAAAGCCCTGCATTTCCCTGGTCAGCTGGGCAAACTCAGCCCACACAGAAGGCATCTATCTGACCTCCCTTTCCAGGGCAGAGGTCAAAGGGGACGAAACTGAATCACCTCTACAGTGTGGTGGTTTATAACGGCCTTTCCTTGACATCAGGTACTAAGCTACACTGAGTCTGCTCTTCTTATATTTTACACTCTCTGGTTGATATTAGAGAATTCTCCCACAAGGGAAGTGATTGAGTGATTTCCAGAAAGGAAAAGGGGCTGCTAAAGCCTGAAGGTGAGCTTGCAAGATGCCCAAGGAAATAATCTGGGATATTCCAGCACAGAATCCACAACTCTTGCCTTGGTATGTGACTTATGATTTTTGTTTTTCCCGCACAATGTATACATGACGTGACATGCTTTATTTATTGGAGCTGATTTATCCACACTGCTTTATTGTTGACCAGCTTTTATTTCTTCTTTAACCTTATTAACCCTTGCTAGTATTTGACAGCTTAACACCCTCCATCACTCTGCAACATTCGCTCTGAAAACCGACGTGGAACTAATAGCAGCCTTTTTATTTCCAATCTTTGAGGTCACAAGCAGCTGCCCTAGCCTGAACCCTGAAAGATTTTTCTATAGGTAGTTCTCTTTCAACGGGTCGTCTCCTTAATGTATCTCTACAGGTCTGTCTGGATGTTTGAAATGAGATGTGATTCCTGCTAACTTTAGTCACCACCAACATACACCTCGGAAGAGGAGAAGTAAGTTTTACCTGTGGAAAAAAGCCCTGAGCAATTCAAGTGAAACAACTCAGTGATTTTCTTCTCAGACGTTTTATCACTTTTCAAGTTACATCCAAGGAGCATCCATTTTAGGACACCTTTGTGTGTCTTAACAAAATCCACCAGTGAAACAAACTCTCAAACTTCTATTACCTGGTGTAAGTGTGAATGAAGTAGAGCATGGTGGGTGAGATTTCCTAGCTCCGTTTTTCAGCCTGGATTGATTAACTCTAATAAATTCAAGGAGGTGATTTCAGATGATGCCCGTCAAGCTGGATCTTACAGCCCAGTTGTTTATTATTTCACACTGCCCTGGGCTCAGTCTTTGACATTCACCACCCTAAAAGGTCATGAAGTCAAATTCTACAGCCAGATTTAGTAAGTATTTTGGCGAGCAGGCTCCTGTGTTAATGAAGACTAGTTTTCTTATAATTAAGACTTAGGGAAGAAAAATTCCAGGTTGAATACAAATATCCCCAAATCAGGAAATTCACACTTTTCAATGGCCAGGTCATTGTAAAACATCTGCGACCATAGGAGAAGGAAGAGGATACAGAGAGAAGCCAGTCAGTACTTACAAACCAAGCAAACATAAGAGTTGAAAACTGTGGGGGCAAAAATAACATTTCCCATCAGTAAAGATGGAAAAACCTGACCCAACTGCCAACAGAGTCCATGGCCCATTAATGTGCACTCCTAGGCTGACCGCCATTGCTCTAACCATCCCAAAAATGCTGCGGGCCTTTTTCCCCAGGATAGAAAAAACCCAAAAGCTGGACTCCGAGTTCTCCATGAACTGTACTATAAGACTTAGACGTCATCCATGTTCTCAAGTTTTTCTTTCCCTAGGCTTAATGCAACTCTGGATATCGACATTGATGACATCAGACCAGCAAATATTTTTTAAGCGCTTCTACCTGAGAAGAACGTGGCATGATAGACAAGCACAAGGTCAGTGTCACTTTCTTTATTTTCTTTCCATCAAACCTTCCTTTTTGTGCTCCTCACTCTCCTTGTGTCTCTAAACTAAGAGGGAAGAATAGTCACCTGTCCACAGCACACACAAATTCCCACTGGGGCGGGGCGGGGGGGGGGGGGCGACAAAATAAAAAGTGAAGAGAAAGAAGAGATAGGGTCTATTTCTTTTGGTTTGAGCCCTGCCTAATTTCCATTAACCCCACCCAGTTGGCTTTTCTGGCCTCAGGCATCTATCTGAACCATTAGTGCATATCCTCATGACCGCCCTGGAGCCATCTGCCCCTCAGTTAGAAAACAGGAAGAGGGTATGTCCAGCATTTCAGCAGGGGCAGTGCCACTGTCTATGTAACCTGATTCTTTTCATGAGTAAGAAATTCCTACCGGGAGAAATACTACTCCCATCCCTTATTATTGAAAAACACATGGACATTATGCACATTCACTCTGATGATCTGAATACGTCTCAGAGAGATACTAAATTCCTCCTCTAATCTATGGTTTATCCTAGACCAGGCCTAGATCCCAACCCCTTCCAGTTAACCCTACTCCTCCAAGTCACCACTGAAATATTGCTTCTTCAGGAAGCCTTCCCAGACCACTGCTCATCCCAGATCAGATTAGGCTGCCCTGACATACCCTCTTCTTGCTTAACACTCAACACTCAATAATTATTTACTGTCATCCTCCGCCACACTACCAGACCTGTGTTTTTCAGGGCTTAGAATGCAAAAGAATCTAAGGGGAGTTTGTTGAAAATGCAAATTCTCAGTCATCTGTTCCCAGAAATTCTGATTCTGGCAGAGGCTTGGGAATCTTCATTTGACCAATATGATTCATACACAGGTGATCCTCAGATAGCACTGACCCAAAATATTAGCCCTGTGAGGGTACAGTCTATGTCTTAATCACATTTTTCTACTACTCAGCACTGTGCCTAGCATGTAGGTGGGCATTTGATAAACACTGAACTGAAACAAAGACGTTCTGATTCTGATTCCTGCTCCTCTAGTCCTAATTTTCCAGCCCTCACACGACAGTTGCTCAGCAGGGTAGATACCACTAAATCTTGCATAGATCTTTGCAGCTCCTAAGTTGTACAAAGTGCTTTCAGGATTGTCATGCCCAGGGTTCCCCCAGCTCATGTGGACCTTTCATTTACTTTCTTTTGGAAGAATCAACTTCAGTCCATTCCTTTTCCAAATAAAGCTTACAAGAGAAAAACTGTCATGGACTTGGCAAATAAGGGTTTCTATTATTAAAAGCAGGTTGAAGTTGGGGCTTTGTGCACTGCTTCCTACTTTCTAATGTGTCTCTATTTTAAGTGTGTGGATAGTGCTTGAAAAATCCCAGCAGGCTCTAGATGAGAGAGCATCATCTTCATTAACGCTAATGGGAGCTGGGCTCATGCACTAAAGGAAGAACACATCCTCTGGGCCAAATCTAGTGGATGGCAGGATGGAAACAGGAAGACTTAGGGTGAGGGTGGGGGAAAGAGAGGACAACCCTTAATTTCATTCAATCCAAGAACTCAGTGACAAATTAGAGAGAGAGAAACCAGTTTAAATGGACTGCTGGGCTAAGAAAGTCTAATCTTCTGAAAAGATGCCATCAACAATCCAAGCAATTGAAATGATACCATATTGGGGGCAGGAGAGTGAAACATTTATCCATTCAGCAAATATTTATTTAGCATATATAATGTATATATGTGAACGTAATAGTGAACAAGAATAAAGTACCCATTCACATGGAATTATCATTCTATGGGTGGAGGTGAGAGAATCATACAATGAACGAGGAGACAAATACGATATTCCAACGAGAATAGGGACCTCACCTGTTCTGTTCACTACCACATCCCCTGCACCAAGCACCAGAGAATGGACTCAATAAACTTTTGTTAAAGGACAAATGCAGGGTTGGATGGATAGATGGTTAGATGGTTGGATGGAAGGATGGAAGAGAAGGAGGGAGAAAAAGTGAACAAGAAAAGCTTCTCTGAGAAGGTGACATTTGAGCTGAAAAGCAAGAAAGAGGCAGTCATGAATGTTCTGCAGGAAAAGCTCCAGAAAGAAAAAATAGCAAGTTCCCAAGACATGAACAGGTTTGTCAAGTCAGAAGAGGGCCAGAGAGGCTGGAGTGTGGTGGAAGCGGCCATGGGCAACGAAGACAGTGGCAGGGTTGGAGATTGGAGCATAGGCAGGGACATGATGAAGACTGAGGCTGGAAAACAGTTAGCAGCTGTGACGGTAACTTTATCCGTCCAACTAGCATTTTCAGAACCTCTGATACGTAAAAGACTCAATGTTGGGGCCAGCCCGGTGGTGTAGTGGTTAAGTTCACACTCTCCACTTTGGCAGCCAGGGGTTTGCAGGTTCAAATCCCTGGTGCAGACCTATGCAATGCTCATCAAGCCATGTGTGGCAGCATCCCACATACAAAACACAGTAAGATGGGCACAGATGTTAGCTCAGGGCTAATTTTCCTCAGCAAAAAGAGGAGGATTGGCAACAGATATTAGCCCAAAGCCAAAATTCCTCACCAAAAAAAAGACAATGCCAGTTGCTATGGAGAATACAAAGCCTCCTTTACCTCAAGAGGCTTAGCCAGAGTTTGACAACAGTGAAATCTTAGGTACTTATTTTGCAAACAAAATGGAAGACTCAATCACATGTGTTTCACAACCCTAAAATAGATACAAGACATTATTTTTTGATAAGTATTATCTTTATTATATAAGATTCAAACAAACTAATAATAAAGATACTAAGCTTCCAATAAAGAAATCCTTAATGAGAAGGTAATAGAGAAGTCACAAAAAAGGACATGTAAATAATAAATGCACACATGGAAAAATGCCCAACCACACTGGTAATAAGAGAAGTGGACACTTACCTTAAGTCCACTTTCATCTACTATTAAATTAGGAAAAAGTAAACTTAATGATAATTCACAATGTTGGCAAAGATCTAAAGAAACTGGTACTCTCATAAATAATCAATAGAATTGAGCAATGGGAACTCAAGTTGTTGGAAGACAATCTGACGTTATGCATTGAGAGTCATGAAAAGGTTTATAATGCCTGAAGAAGTAATTCTTCTTCTGAGATTTATCACAAGGCTTTCAGAGTATTTCCTGCAAAGCCCTCAGATTCTGCAGAGGCCTTCTTCCTCAAGGCCTCTGGTGATTATGAAAGGGGAAGAAGGGTTTAGGTACCCTACCCTACGACAACCTGCACAATTCTGTTTTTTATATTCAAGTTCTTGAATATATAACAGCTTACTTAAAAAGAGAGTTCTTGATACTTACTTTAAAAAAAACCCAGCCTTAAGGAAATAATCCAAATTATAAAAATAACTATAAATATGAATATGTTCATCAGTATTATTTATAATAGTGAAAAATGAAAAAAAAATTCAATTTTCAACAACAGAAAAATAATTTACTATCCATTAAATATGGGCTATATAGAGACAAGGAAAGTTTTATATATCTATATGTATATAATATCAGAATCATTATATATATATAAAATTGAAATTTAAAACAAAGAATACAAAATTGTAGTTATGCCATCACAACTTTTTAAAAATACACATGAACTAAAAATGCAATATGATGAGTGTGGGGACTGTGGGCTTTTTCTTTCCTTTTTTATTTCTATCTCAATTTGTCTGTAATGTAGTTAAATTACTTTCATAACTTATCAAAGAAAAAATGTTTAAAAATAACTTTGATGGCCAGGGAACCATGTATTATTATTCACCTCTGTGTCCCAGCATCAAGCAAAGGAGCTGGCAGAGACGAGATACTCCATAAATATTGGTTGAATAAATAGACATATTTTTTAATTAAAATCTGATGATGAATAAAGCAGTAGAGAGAGGCAGGAGACAGTCCTTCTGGAGGGGCTGGAGGAAGGTCTCATACAGAAGGGCCAGGTGGGAAAGGCAGCAGGCAGGAGGAAGAAGGGAAGTCAGAATGTGGAGACGGGCAAGCGCGAATGGGTCTGGGAAAATGAAGAAATGAAGAAGTCTGGGCTACAGAAGCATGAGGCACCTGGAGAACATTCGAGGAATATGAGGCTGAAAAGGTGGTTTGGGTCCACAAGCCAAATAATTTAGACTTGACATGGGAAGAAGAGGGCTCCACTGAAGGTTTGTGAGGGGAAGTGACATGTTCAGAGCTGGACTTGATACAGACCAATGTGGCTGTAGTATACATGGTGGACTGGACTTGGCGGTGGGATGTGAAGAGAGTAGGGCCTGGGAGACCAGCTGGGAGGCCACTAAGAGATCAGGGACTGACACGGAATTGAGCTGTAGGAATAGATAGACAAAGACCACCAACTGGGAAGGGACTATAATAAAATTCTCGGACAACATGCCTGGAATCCACTGAGACATAATCTGTCCTTAAGAAATCTGTACATTTGGGGGAAGCAGTAACTCCCTCCCCGCCTCTGCCTCTCAACCAGGCTTTCTTTAATACCCGAGTATGTATGCATGCGCGTATCCAACAATTAAAGCCTCATCGTTTCTAACATTTGTTTATTAGCAGTCCCAAATGTTTCCTGTGCTGTATAAAGTTTACCTTCGACCTCAACTGGGGAAGTGAAGGGTGGAGGCGGGAGAAGGGGAGGAGGCAAAATCTGTGGTGGACTCACTAGCATACCATCTCCAGTTTTAAAATAATGCATTAACTCTGAAGCCCAAATCAAGAGGTTGCAAACTCGCATAAGGCATCGGTGATTTAGAGTTCCCTTCTATACACAGTTCAGCAATGCATGGAATGTAAAAATACATGGAAACCACAACACAGCAGGAATCTTGCTGCGCTGCTGGCAGAGATCGCCGTTTCCCACACAGGCCCTAAATCTGACCCAGCGATGAAACTTTTAAAATTTGTAAAAATAGAACAGTTGGGAAATCTTGGCCACTTTTAGTTAAAATAACAAACAAAACCTCCATATTTGTGGGTGCAGTTGAAAATCTGCCATCCTCCTCCCCTCTTTGAAGGAATTTTAATGGTTAAAAAAATTTTTTTTCAAATGTCAAACTGTGTTTTCCTGTTAGGTTACTGATGAATACATTCTAGGATGCTCTCAAACATGTCGATTGTTTTCAGTTTAGAATCTCCACCAAGACCAGTCCCAAAATGTCCAGTCAACACCAATGGGTTGTAACAAGTATCCCCACTTAATTTTCTGAAGAAGAATACTGGTACAACTACCACTAATTTATACACTGTGTCAGAATCATCTCCTATAATCCTCAATCCACAACCCTGTGAGGGAGGTACTGCTATCCCCCTCCCCGCCATACAAATTAAAGAAGCAAAATGAGTTAATTAACTTGCCCAGATACAAGTGGTAGCCAGGATTCAAACCCAGGACAATCTGATTCCAAAGTCCAACCTCTTCCCATTATATTTATTTCACAGGAATAAATATCCCTCATCCACCCAAAACAGCTATATTTAGAAATCAAGACATACCAGTGGTTTCTTGATCAGCTCTTAACTGGTTTCCTTGGGCTATTCCATAAAGCTGGCATAAAGCAGAGTGGTATTTCTAGCCTCTTCAACAGACTTCCTATCTATATATTACTATTCTTGAACATAGGCAACTTCCGTGACTTATGGCAGAGTCCATGTTAAATTATAGAAGAATTCTATAAAAAGAAAAACTGTCTCTCTCTCTCTCTTACACCACCCCGTCCTTATAAAGCTAATATTTATTTTGGAATTGCCGTGAACAGTATTATGACACTGGCTTCCTTAAAAATTTAGAATCACGATTAGCACTTGAAATGAATATATCCAGAGAAGGCATTTTGTTCAGTACTTACAACCAAATTATCTCAAGAGGCTATCAAGAGCTCTCAAGTCATTTCGTTAACTACATTCTCCATTTAACCGAGCCCCACACAGACAAAAGGGAGGAGAAGGAAAGCAAGACTTAAAATGTCACTTAAAAAAAATTAAAATATTCTGTTCCCTCTCTCTTTCCCTCCCCTACCTTCTCCACCCTCCCACATCCGCCCCACCCCCAAACTAAATATAGAGACCAAACACCAAAACTTGAACTTGAAAATTCCGAAGTGGTAATCAACAAATCATTTTTACATGGAGCGCAGAAATTAAACGCAATGCCCAAATTCACATGAGCAGCCGCACGGAAGACGGGAAGTGGGGCACACCTGAACATGTTTTAGGAAGTTCTGCACACATTTACCCTGCTTTGCAGCCATCTCTTCCTTCCACTCCACAGCACAGGAAAGGCAGATTCTGAGTAAAACACCAGAGCCCTGGCTTTTCCTACCATTAATCGTAAGGTTAGATCCTGGATACAGAAATGTTAAACCATCAACAAACATAAAGTTAGCACTGAACTCAAATGATTTTTTTTCTCCTTTCCCTTTCATTGAACAGAGAGAAAAAAAAGCTTCCCGTGGCTTCCTTTTCTTGACCTACAACAAATTCCATTAAACTTCAAAAACAATGCTTTGAGATGCTGGAGGATGCGGACAGGAAACTGAAGAAAGACTTTACACAAAAGTTAAAACCGTCTTTTTTGGAGGGAGGGCTGTGGCAAGAAAGGGTTGAATCTTAACAGTGAGAGCTCATGGCAACTGAGAACATAATTAGATTTGGATGTCATGTAGTTGTGACTGGGATGCATAGCACATCAAAACAGATTTACTGTTCAGTCAGAGTAAAAGAAATACCTGTAAATAAGTAATGATTACCCCCAAAGTTTACAAATACGTAAAATGCCTTACAGATTAAATTCCATCATGTTTTCCTGTAACTTGAAATCATCTTTTTTGGAATGAATATCAGTCATCTGTCTGTGGTTGATTCATCTTTAAGACTGAAAGAGTCTTCTTCCTACCCACCCACTCCCAATACCCTTTTGTTTCCTGGGACACTTAATTTACGAGTGTTTAGTATAACAGGCTAAGCTTCCAAAAATGGTGTAATAAAAATGGGCTTAGATGTCATCACCATTAATAAGTCTGTTGTTATTATAAAATGTAGTGTTTCCAATGAAAACCAGGTTTGTGTCTACATTTCATTGTCTTCCATAAAGTTTGGGGCCATTTTGAAACTTGACTCAAATGACTCAAATTCAAAGTCAAAAAATTGCTTCAAAATGATATTCAGCAGTGATTTTATTGGGCTTATTTTTAGGAGCCCTCAAACAATGCTTTTTTTAATCTGACTTGTTGGCCCCAAAATACCAGAAGGGTTAACCTTGATTGCAAAATCAAGAAACAAAGATACAGGCCTATTGTGCAATAATCAGCCCACATTTCAATGAATAAGTAATATTTCTCACAAACCCAAGTTAGATAGTGGATTTATTTAACCTCTTGGGGTCAGGTAATAAATACTAAGTGAATTATTCAGCCCAATGGCTAATCAATACAATTCCATGATATATTTTTTGTGTTTCATAAAAGGTTGTACACTAAAGGCAGTGAGCAATTATGGAAATTGGGCCAGAGCGCCTCTCAATTCCTCTCTGGCTTGAAACCCCAGCAGGCCACCTTGACAGCAAATCGATTAGTGCTCCAGTGAAGCGGCTCAGTGACCTCTGACCCGCTTCCAGCGCGGCCTGACAGAAGAGAGAGTATTTTATATTTATTTTATTGAATTAACTCCATCTTGCCTGTACCAACGCTTTACACATATTAGGCAGCAAGCTACAAGGTTCTTCATTATCCTTGTTTTCCATCGCTCTGGCTAAGTAAGCCCCGCCCCTTGCCCTGCGGATTTCTTTGTCCTGGTTTTCCTTTCACTTTTGGCCTCAATATAGGATTTCAGTCCACCCTGAGATTCATGGTGGGGCTCCAGGTAATAAAAAGCCAAGAGTGGAGTACATAATCCTCCCGCCCTATGGATCCTACTTACCTGGTCCACTCAGGATGGTGCCCTATCCCCGTTTTTTTCCCTCATAAAAACAAAGACCTTTCAATAAGACCCAGCTCAATATGGAGCTCTTTGGGAAACACAGGCAAGACAACACCAAAGACTGAGGATATTTCTTACTAGAAAATCAAAAACTAACCAGAAGACTCAGGTATTCTTTATTTGTGTTGCTTAATTATATTATTGGCTCACTGAAGCCATCAAAGAGAGACAGAGAGACCCAGACAGAGAGAACCAAGCCAGCTAGGTTTAGGGCACTGTTTCATCAAGGGAGCAATAAATACAAAGGGTCATCAACCATCAACTATTGAAAGCTTAAGAGAAAAAAAATCCCTAAATCACCAAAAAATTTCTCAGCTTTACTTCTGCTGTATGGGACATCAGTAAAAACTACCAAAATAAATAAAAAGTAAATGCCAGGAAGAAACTGAGAGTTCCAACTCAGAAAATTCAGTTGGTAGCTCTGGATATTAAACAATATCAAAGGTTAAATTATCAGCAGAGGGACCAGCTCAGTGGCGTAGTGGTTGTTTGCGCCCTCCGCTCTGGCTGCCCAGGGTTTGCAAGTTCAGATCCCAGATGCGGACCTACACATGGCTTATCAAGCCATGCTGTGGCGGTGTCCCACATATAAAGTAGAGGAAGATGGGCACAGATGTTAGCCCTGGGCCAATCTTCCTCAGCAAAAAGAGGAGGATTGGCAACAGATGTTAGCTCAGGGCTAATTTTCCTCAACAAAATAATAAATAAATAAATAAATTATCAGCAGAAATTTTATGCTATACACCACAGCATTGAAGGATCTTAGACCATATTTAAAGGAGGCTGTATAGAACAGTGGTTTAGTACATAGACTCTGAAGTTAAACTACCTAGACTCAAATCCCAGTTTTTCTACCAACTAGTTGCAGACTTTGTACAAACCACTCTGCTTCCCTAAGCTTCAATTTTCCGCATTTATACATAAGGATGACTACAATAGTCTTGCATGTAATAAGTGATGTTGGCTACCATCATTATTTAATCAGATCCCACAATATTTTACATGGGTAGGTAAGAAATAATTTTTCAGTCTCATTTTATGAGTTGGGGGACTGACGGATGTGGGGAATCAGAATTTACCTTTCAAGTTATTGCCCTTCCCAGTTTTGTGTCTACATGAAAGTATTGTGATAACCACCTGCTCCTCAAAAGTCTCTTTCTCTCTTGGGTTTAGAGGACCTTGAATTTTACCATTAAAGATTCAGTCCTTGGGTTGATCTCCCCAAAGGTCTAAAATGGAAGTTCTCCCCCAACCCTACCACCAGCACCCAGTGGTGGAGAACATGAAACTACTTCATTCTATTTATGTCACCTTGCCCTGGTCAGGAGAGACTTGTGCCCTGGGGAGCACTGGCCTCATGTCTGCAGAATGAGGGATGGAGTCTATCATTCAGGAAAGAAGACTGAAGAAAGGAAGCAAGAGATCAGAAGAGAGGGATTCCAGAGTTTTGCTTCAGCTGCTTCATCATCTTATTAGTGATGGGTCAGCACTTCCAGATACTTTGCTTCTTTTTTTTCCTCCCCAAAGCCCCAGTACATAGTTGTATATCCTAGTAGTAAGTCCCTCTAATTCTTCTATGTGAGCTGCTGCCACAGCATGGCAAGTGACAGAAGGATGGTGTGGTTCCATGACTGGGAAGCGAACCCAGGCCACCAAAGTGGTGAGTGCCGAACTTTAACCACTAGGCCATCAGGGCTGGCTCACTTTAGTTCTGATAGAAAGATAAGCTCATCTCTTGAATCCCCCAAGCTTCCTTACCATGGAGGACCACTGTCACCTTTCCACCTGCCACATCAGACACCCTTAGATCTTCTAGCAAGATAGGACTATGGTCCAAGTTCGTTTGCAAAGGCTGTTTCTGCGCAAATGCGTCCACCTAGGCTCATGGACAGTCCAGAGTGACAGGAAATGCTGGCTGCCAAGGCTATTTTTGAAGAACTTATCACAGTTCTTAGGGAAACAGTGAAGGAAGAGTATCTTGATTTGACTCCTCATCCTTCATTGTTCTTTGCTGTCCTAGGGATTCATGATCTTTTCTTTTCTTATCTCAGTAGTTCTTTCTCCCTTCGCCCATGCCCCACCACCACCATCCCTTTTGGGATAAAACGATAGACTCACCTTCCTCTTCCTTTGACCTACAAACTTCATGGAAAAAGTCAAAAAGCCATGTAAACCAGTGGAAGGAAATGGGGAGGGAAATCCACCCACCCCCACCTTCTCTACTCAGCCCTTATGTAACAGTTCAGATATTTCACACTCTGAGAGCCAATGAAAATAACTTTTTATGTATATATTCTCCAGTCAAGATGGACTTAGCTAATCATACCAAAGAGAGACATCAAGACTCAGAGTCAAAACAACTTAAATAAAATCTAATGCAGTGGTGGCTCTAGAATATCGATATGAGAGGAGTTTAAGGCATGATTATGTTGGGGAGTATGGGGTGAGAGGAGTTAGCAAACTCATCGAGAAGTTAAGCTCCACAGGAAACAAACAGTTTTCACTTAGAGTGTATGTTTGTTTGAAAAGGCCTGGGAGAAGCTGATAAAGACTTATGGAGGGAGACTAAGACCCTACCTTTAAGCCATTCCTTGGTAATGCCAATGATCTACTAATATTTGGGGTGTTTGGGACTGCCTGACCTATCATATTATCAAGACTATAAGTAACACTTTCAATGTTCCCGATCTAGTGCCTAGGCACCTAATTGCCTGTGAAAGGCTTAGATACTCCACCGTGACTCTTACCAGGAGGGGTAATGGGATTGGGTAGAAAGAGATCCTTGTTCACATGCTAACTAGCTGCATGACCTTGGGCAAGTCGCCTCTTCTCTGGACCCCCATCTATAAAATGGAGAGGCTATTTCCTTTCCATAAACATTAAATGACTCAAAGTGGTTTGTTTATCTGAATGTGAGAAGTCCAAGATGGAATGTTTACTTCCTTTGGAAAATTGGAATTTAACAGCCAAAGGAGTCTTTTTTCCTATGAAGGAATAAAAAGAAATCCATTTGCTCAATCTGCTAACCCAAAAACCAAAACAAAAAGAGTCCGTGGTATAAATGAGTGGTCAAGACTTCTGCAAGCGCTGGCTCACAAGTCAGTCACGTTCCCTGTTTCTTTTTGCAAAATGGCACAGCGTATTCCTCCTGGTCCCACAAAAAAGAAAATCTTTCTCACCTTTGTATAACTCTATGCATTAAACCATAAATTATTCTTTCCCCTTCTTCTACTTTCAGAATCTATACAAAAGTGATTACCTCAGTCATTTTTCAATATTACTTTCATACTTGGAAAATGCATTTTCAAAAAGTTATTTATTTTTCACAGCATGTCAAGTTGTTATATTGTACTAGTTAAAATAAAACTACTATATAAACTACTGTATACTTTTGCATGCATTACATTTCCCTACAAATGCTGTGAAGTAGGATTTTCACAGGTCCCAGGTATATTTATTTTAAATATTACCTTATACTTTACTTTAGCACTATTCCAGATTTTAAGAAAGAAATAGGAAAGCCAGTTGCTAAGGTAACTTAGCTATTAGGTAACTTTCTTATTGAAGTTCCCCATTTCAGAAGAAAAATTATTTAAATATTAAAAGCGGTTTTACCATGAAACTTAAAACCAGCTCACACCATCATTCCTTCCCAAGAGCTCTTGGAATAACTAAAAATGTCCCTTTGGATTTAATTCATGATCACCTAAAAGCAAGATTTAGGCAGGGAATAAAACACGTAAAGCATAAAATATCAAATGACTACAACCCAGCATTTCTAACAATGAGGTCCACCGGCTCTTGATGTATATGGTTAGGTTTAAAGTATTTCCTGGAGTACCTCTAAAACATGACAAAACAAAACAAAAGCTTTGCTTGAGGTAATCCTAAATTTTATGCTTTATGCTCTGTTCAAGCACAATATTAACCATTCTCTAAAGTGTCGTGAATTTCTTTAAAAGGCCACCTCAATTAAAGACTACACAGAAGGACATGGATCCAGGTGATTTCATTAGCCTTTTTATTTTTGACCATGAGAGCCCTCAACTACAGGTGAGGGGTGCTTGCTGCAGGATAATCCGATAAAACAAAGCTGACCCTTGCCTGTAAACCAAAGGAACTATGGCCACACACTTGCACCTCACCAGGCTTTAAAAATGCTGCTCTCCAGCTCTCTCTGCAGCTGAGTGAGATGCAGAAAGAGGAAATGCTTAAATATTTAATAAATGATTCTACAAAGGCTTTTGAGCCCTGGCATGAAGAGTTTGAAAGCACCAGCTACTTTACATCCATTGAGGATGCCACCAAAATGGCTCTCTATGATCCAGATTACAGGTGATTCAAGAAAGTAGTTTCTTTTCCTTTTTCTTCTTCTGAAGTTGAGTTGGCAGCAGCCTATCTTGAAATCTTTCAGAATTGCTTTAATCTTTCATTTTAGTTTTGTCTCAAGCCACACAGAATGTCCACCCTCAGTACCCTAAAGGTCACAGGCAGCGAGTCCTTGAACAGGGAAGGCATGCTCAGGGAAATACAGAGAGAAGGAGTGGAAAAAAGTAAGCAAAGATACTCCACATATATTTTTAATACCACCAAATTTAGCTAAAATGCGCTCCCTGGTAGTGCTTTTAACTAACAAGCAGGCAATATATTGCACTGTAAAATGTTTTATTTTAACACCTTACAGTTTTTAGCTCTGTGGCTGTTGCAGGTATATCCATTAAAAGCAACACAGACCATAAATCAGAATTCCATACCTTTTCACAGCATATGAATCTATTCTCCTGCTGGTAAGCACACAGCTTTCATTGATGCCGATGGGGGTGACATATACTTATGCAGGGGAGAATAGACCACTCTATAATACTTTTTATGAATTTATGCTTTTAAACAGGTGGCTGTATGTAGACAAGAGACACCAATAAACAGATTTTATTGGAGCTGTTTAGAAACAGATTCTGGGCTACATATCTATAGAGAAATAGTCATCCTTTTCAAGGGAAATACAGAGGCAAACCCTTGGCAGAGTTATAATCTACAAGTTTACTCTACCACAATGTGATACCCATCCTCACACACATTCATGGTCATTTGAACTGAGCTTGACCAGTCCTTGATGCTTTAATAAGCTAATAGTACTTCTGAAATTACACTTACGCTGAATCTAATTGCAATATCCCTCATCACTACCATAAAAACATAGCAAACACTGAAGGCAAATGTTAACTTTTTAATGCTCTGTGCAATATACATACCTACACAGGGTATAGATTCTCAGAGGACTAGGTTTTTCAAGAAGCATAAATATTTTAGATCACCACCAAAGGGACTGATACACTGGCTTTAAGGGAATATACTTCTCATGTTTAAAAAATAAATACCAAAATAGTCTGTGCTGCATATGGATTCTGTGTGCTTACTTTATATATTTCTTTTCTTTGAAAAATATTTACTTTGATTTTCTTTCTGCATTTTAGTCACTTCCAAAAAGGAAACCCAGGAATCACACAAGTTGCAAAAACATGTAGAAAATATTTTTCAAAAATAGGCAGCCTAAATTACCATAATTTACAATAGATATTCACACCTGCACAAAGGGGCTGACATTCAGCATATGTATCTAGCTGTGTGTGATGAACAGAGAGCTTTTACCAGGATAAATATCTATTTCCACAGAAATCCCTAAACTGGAAACAAACCAGCTCCCATTTTCAGCTTCTTCCCATACTTCATTTTACAGATATCTTCCTAGAAGATATTAGAAAGATCAGTTCACTTTTATTTACTACAACAAATATTGCTTACGATTGACACTGTCATGTCCATCTGTTGCAGAGACTTAAAGGCCATGACAATATTTAACTAGATTTGCTTGCATGGCTGTGGTAGAAGGAACCACAAAATACTGATCTATCCAAAAGAGAAAAAAATTAGAGAGTGGCACAGTGGAATTTATGAATGAGAGTGCTTTGGCTGCAAAGCATTCCCATTATAGCCCTCAGCCACCACAAAACTGCTGTGTAATTGGAAGGGAACTTTTTCCCATGCAAAGAAGCTTGCAGTTGGCGCCAGCTCATCAGAGACGGCATGTTGGCATTAAGGGATGCACACCTGCAGCCAGCCTCTCTCACTGGGGCCTGCACCCTCTGCTCACCAAGGGACCTGGATCTCAGAGGATCACAGAGGCACAGGATGAGGGACTGTTAAACTTCGGAGATCATTTCATCCACTCAGTTTAGAGGTGAGGAAACTGAAGCCTTGAAAAGCAAAGTAAACAAGTCCCAGGTTCACAGCCAAAGTCGAAGGCAGAGCCAGGACCAGAACTCAGCGTTTCTCCTGCAGCCTCTTCCATACGTCTAAAAGCTGACCCTATTTCAGAGTTTACCTAAAACCGTGATCAACCAATTCAAATGTTATCCCAAATGTCACTCTGGTTGGGAAACAATCAACTTCCTCCAAACCAGCTTAGGCATAGTACTGTTTTCCCAAAGGAAAAAACCTTTTTCCTTTGTGTGTATGTATATCTGTGTGTGTGTTTGTTTTCTGGTCCCCCAGCAACAAAAACTGTATTGAAGCTTAACATAATTACCATCTTTTTGGCTTTCCTAAAAAAAAAAGAAATTCATCTTCTAAACAGAATTATACCATAGATCTCATAGGTATTAATATCTTAAATTTCAAAAAGACTCAGTTCTGAAGTTCAGTAGAGGATTCTCAGGTTTTGATTTATTATTGTGCTTCATAGCATAAGTGTTAATATATTATTTTTATTTATCAAATATTAACAGTAGAAAAATAAAAAGTTAAACAGGATGTCATGAGAGGGAGTTGTTTTAGGTCAGGTGGTCAGGAAACGCCTTTTTAAAAAGATCTCTCTGGAAAGGATAGGCCTGATTTATATAACTCACATCTGTCATAGATGACATAATAATAATACGCACCTACTATCTAACTGAATCAGGCATTTAAAGAATGTATTATTTCTACAACACAAAACAATCCAGCAGGATGGATCCTGCTTTCCCTATTTTGCAGATTAAAAAATCCAAGTTTCAAAGAGACAAAGTGACTCATCCAAGGTCACACAGACAGTTAGTAGACAGGGTTGTCACCCTTGTCCATCTGATCCCAGCATCCATGCTATTTCTACTCGGCCACACTGAATTCTAACCAAAAAGAGCATGCAGACGTGGAGACCTGCTCTCGGTTTGATCACGGCTTCCTTGGGGGAACGTTCCCTGACCCCCTCAGCAAGTCAGTCCTTCTTCTCCCTGGTATATGCTCTTATATCATCCTCCTACACTTGCCTTCATAGCACCTAACATAATTGCAATCTCACCTTTATTTATGTGATTCTTAGAATGACTGTCTTTCTCTCTAGACTATAAAGTCTAGGCAAGGTCTATAACAGCCTTTGCTTAGCACACAGTAGGTGCTCACTGAATGAATGAATGAGCTACTGCTTCAAACTTACCTTCGTTGTGAGTAATTCAGCACAAAACACATAGCCAGGAGAACCCAAATTGTTATCACTGTCTTATTGTTCTAGCCAGATCTGATAATAACCACAATTTAGATTCAAATTATGTCTTTCATTTAAACATCTCAAAGCAAGATAAAAATAAACAGCTGGAAATAGCTAACAAAAAAAAGAGAGAGAGAGACCAAAATAAGTTTAGAACTCTGCCAAAGGTCTCAATGGTAGCAACAAAGCCATAAATGTCTCACGGCACTTCGTACGTCATGAGGGCTTGCAGATGGAAATGATATCAGTTCCATCCTCTGCTTCTGCTTCAGCTCACCAAGACGCTGCTCCAGGAAAAGTGATGTGATTTATCCTGCGTTCTATCATTCTGATTCCTCTATTAACCGGCACTTGTTCAGTCACAGTACAATGATAAATGATGGTCATAATTATGACCCTAATTCACAGCAAGTCACAAAGGTATCCTCTGGATCGTAGAAAAATGACATTAGGTGAGAAGTTCTTTGAGAGTAGAGACTATGCTATACAATTCTCCCAGGGGCTTCATACAACACATAATTGTTGAATAAAACTGTATCGATCATAACTATGTTATTGTATCTGAAAAGGATGTTCTATGGAAGCCATATGAAGAAATTATCTACTAACCAGAATGTCTGACTACATAGAATATCCATTAGTGTTTGTTCAGAGAAATTTAAGTCATCCTAAGTAGAAAGTGATGGTGATCTTAGTGGAAGATATTTGGTCACAACCTCCTATTTCCTAATCGACTAAGAAAGTACAGTACTGGCACTTCCAAAGAGCTGCAAGTTAATCCATCAGACACTACTATCTGGATATTTAAATTCTGACACAATGAAACAAGACAAAACTCTGAAGAAAAGTTTGATCTGTTTTCACAGGAGAATCCTACCTGGGGTTCAGGAAGGGAAGAAACTAACAGAACAAACCCAGATTCACAACAAACAGAAATTCATTGCATTTTTAACATATAAACAAATCATTCCCCTCCTTTCCCAATTTAGGTCACGTGGGAGAAAATATACGTGAACACATACATTGCCACAGAGTGTACCCATGTAATGCAAAAATTTAAAGCAAAATTATATTATTCAAGAGTATGCGTCTCTGAGATTTTTATCTATGAGTCAAATAAGTAGCATATTACTCATTTTTTAAATTTTGTCACTTATTCAATAATACTCAGTGTTAAGTAAGCAATGAAATATAAAGAGCATAGTAATTGTTAAAATATTTCTTTATCTCATCTGTACCATATATCTCTTTTCTCTCATTCATTTGTATTTGCATATTTCTAAAGTAATTTCTGCCAAGATCATAAGGGAATTAGTTAATTTATATAAACAAAACCACAGGAAAAAAAAGTCTTCAATGTACCAGAGCTGAAAACAAAGACTCAAAAGAAGGGAAAAATATTAAATAACCTTAGAACCTTACCAAATATACTTAATCCTTTGAATAACTGTATAAATATTTGAGTGTCTTTTATTTATGTTTTCTTTCTTTTTATTATAAAGATAGGCTTTATAAAGTAGTCCCCCTTTAAAGGAAAAAAAGAAACTGTGGTTTATTATTTAACTTCCGAAAAGCCAACATCAAAGGTTAGACTTTTGGCCTTAAAGACCAGATCATTTGTAATTTCTACTTTTTACATTATTTTTTTAAATTTTTATGTAGAGAAGAGTCAGAGATCTCAAGAATTCTTATCTGGAGGCTTCTCTTAGCCAAGCCGAGTTGATGGGAATTACTCTTTTTTGCCAAAACCCAAAAGAGAAGCTGTATACATACCCTCCCTTTCTCTTCATCTCTCCCCTCTACGTGCCGCCCTCCCACTTCTGACTTAAAATGAAAATATTTTTATTCTTTTTTTCTCTTTGTATTTAAAGGGAAAAAAGGGATCCTAGCTGCATTGGAAGTGTAAGACTACAATTTCATTACATAAAACTGAAACTCCCAATTTTATCTAACAAATCCACAATGTTTATTTAGGACTGGGGTGAGGGGTGCTTGTTATTTGCATATGTTATCCTGTGAATTTGCTACATGCATAATTTTGAGGTACTTAATGAGTGATTCAAATGGAAATGGAATTAAGTTGCAGACAATGACAGTAATGAAAGTCAGGGACAATGAAATAGGATGCAAGTCCAAAGCTGTTTGGCTAAATCAAATTGTGCATCCTAAAATCCAATTTCTATTGAAACTGCAGCAGCTTGAGATAAAGTTGTCATAAAGTCTTATCAAGATTAGTCAAGATAAAATGAACATTAAGAAACCATATTTAGACCATTTCAATTCTCCCATCTTTCCACTACAAAAAGTGGTGGATGAGAAAATGATCCAGGCAGCTCACTTTTTGGTTCTCTTCTCCCTCACCTCCCCACAGCCAACCTGACTCTTAGTTTGCTGCCCACTCCACTCCATTCCTGCCACTAGCACTGACCAAGACTTCATCATCTCTGGGCCTTACTATCACGGTAACTTCCTAACTTGGTCTCCTTGCATCTGGGCTCCACCCTCTACAGCTCTACTCATCCCTCCAAGTCCAGCTCAAATATCACTTCTTCTCCCTAGCTTGCCCTGACCCCAAACAGAATTAATCAATCCCTGGTATGGGTGCTCCCTGATATTCTATCACACCATCTAAGACATCTTACTGGTTAGCTCTCTGTTTGCGTCTGTACCTCTGTACATCTGCACATCTGTACTCCTTATAGTGCAGACACTTAAGGCAGGAAAAGCCTCTGTTTCACTAGCGTATGAGCAACAGGGTCTCTCACAACAAAGACCCTCAATAATCTCTTTGAATTAAGCCTATTTATTATAAAATTTAGCTATTCACTTAACTGTGCCGGGTTGTCCATGATAACAAGAATCCTGTTTATTAAAACACACTTTTATAACGTAAGTAGAATGCATAAGAGCCATTGGCCTAAGTGGAGTGGTGGACGGAAAGAGGCCCAAACTGGGCCAAAGTATCATTTCAAAATCCCTTTCTCAAGGAGCATGTGAAGTAGGACAAACAGCACAGACAGCACTAGGAGATTCTAGTTACTGGTTACTTAGCTTCTTTCTTTTTTTAAACAAATGCTTATTGAATTGTACACTTTGCTATGTGTTGGTGACTCAAAGTCTAATAAGATGTGGTCTCTGCCCTCCAGAAAACTGATAACAAAGATTCGATATGGAAGAAAATTTTGAGAAACAAAAGATTTGACAGCAATCACGGCTGATAGGATCAACAGTATTCTGGTAAAGTGGAGGGAGGGAGCCCTACTTTGTAGTGTTTGCCAATTTCCATGGTGTAAATACTCCCACCATGAATGATTTCAAGCTACCAACGTAACATCACTGAACAGAGTTGGGAAGAGATTCACTCAGTTCGTTCTTATGAGCCAGTGTAAGCCAGCTCCAGCACACCACTGGACAGGATCTGTGCCTCCCACAGCCACAAGATAAATTCCCCATCACCCAATAATTCATCCAATAGATACTCATTGAGCACCTACTGAGTGTCAGGCACTGTGCTGGGTAGTGAACAAACAGCCACAGCTCCTGGCCTCATAGAAGTTACAGCATACTATGCTGGGAACTGACCCAGCTGGGAGGTCTGCAAAGGTGTCTCTGAGAATTGAAGGAAAGGCAGCAAGAATCTGATGGATGAACTGAACTTAAGTTATCAAAGAAAGGAGAGAGCATCCCTGATAGAAGCAACGGGAGCAGCATATAGGGAATTTGGCCTTTATCCTCAGAGCAATGAGAAGTCACTGATGAGTTTTAAGCTAGGGAAGGGCACTAACAGATTTGAATTCTGAAAAGCTTACTCTGGCTTCTGTGTGGAAGAATGGATTCTAGAGAGGCCAAATGGATGCAGAGACATCAATCTGGAGTTACAGCAGGAGTCGGGGTGAGCATTGACGATGGTAGGAGTGGGGATGGTGCAAAGAAGATAAGAGTTGAGAGATACTTAGTGTGGCTGTTGGGGATGAGAAAGAAGTCAACAGCAAAGATAAATTCCCAGGTTTCTACAACTGAAGGGAGAGAGAAATCTGTCAGTAATATGAGGAAGATGAGCAGGTTTGGGAACCAGAATTGAAAGTTCATGTTTGGATATTGAGTTGCTAAACATGGATTTTATGTCCTCCTTTCATGCAAAATTGCAAAACAAAACCCATACCTCTTATCACAGCCTTCAGCAACCTTCACACACTAGCTCCAATCTTCTTCCCCATCCCCTCTCCCAGCACTTGCTATTTCCCTCCCTCAGCAGTATCCCCTTCCCAAAATTCGTAGGAAACTCATGGAACCCTGTCTGCATTTCTTTCCCCAAAACTCCCATTAAAACTTGCTTTCTAACCCTTGCTTCTTGGTGAGAGGCAAACACTCAACATCTAACAGAGCCGCCCACCCCCAAATTGTCTGTATTTCAGGCTGAAGACATGTAGACCTCAGATCATGTCTTATTCATCTTTGTATCTCCTGGACATGTCAAGAGATAGGTACCATATATCCATATATTGGTATCATATTTTCCAAAGCAAAATCACAACACCTGGTCTGACAACATGAACACGCTTAGAGGAAGAAGACAGACTGGTCTTCAGACATACAATAAGTACTCATCAAACTTTTATTGTATATGAATTTGAGTGCTCACTGACTGATTCAACAAAGAATCACTGAGGGCCTCCTATGCCCATGCACACAATAAAGAACAAAAGATGGACTCTCAGACATCAGAAGCTTCCCTCCCCGTAGGCATTTCATACTCAGCTTCTACAACACATGCCTCTGATACTCACCTCCCGTCTCTGTGTCCATTCTGATTTCAGTCACGTATCTCACCCAAACCGCATGCTGCCACAAGAAGGCTTCCTTCCATGGCATGCCAACTCTGAAGGAGCTGCCTGGCCTGCACACAAGCACAGCCTACAAGTATCAAGATGTCAATATACCCAGGGACAACCCTCAACCAATGGGGGCCAGGGGCCAGGAAATAAATGCTCCAGCCTCTAGTCCTTCAGGAGCGTAATTCTAGGAAGAATGTTCTACTCTGTCTCTTAGGAGATCCCATCAGGACTGAGCGCCGATTGCCTAAGCCATGACTTTGATCATGCATCATTATCTTAGCTTTTCTTCCTTACCTGTTCTCAGTCTCCTCACATCCTGCTTCCTAGGTTCATGCCCACATAAACTACCAGTATCCAAATCTCTGTGGAAGGTCTACTTTCAGGGAACTTCAAACTAAGATAGCTTCCAACTGAAAGCAGCCATTTCAGTGTCTGTGAGATTCTCTGGCTTTCACTCTGGCTAATGAATTCCACACTGAAAACAGGGCGAAGGCCATTCAGAAACTCTTCCGGCTCTGTTGTTTTATGAAGAGGACATCTATGGAATATTGCAGTGAAAACAGCACATAGAAAGTGCTAAATACACTTGCAAACAAGTCTTGCTAACTAAATCTAGGTAAAAATCCAGCTTCTTCACTACAGTAAAAAGGAAGTAATGGATATGGCTTCCCAAATTACTGCTTTTATCACACTATTCCCTTGAGTTCTTTGGAGTTTGATTTAGCTGTTTTTTCCAACCTCGGCCCAGCATGTTAGAACATATTCGTCAATGTATTAAATGCTACTTAAACTTCCTAAAATGATCCCAGAACAGTAAAGAAAGAAAAAAAAGCTTCTGGTTTAAACATACTCAGCTATCCATTAGCATGACAAAGTCTGCATTTTATTTAGACATTGCCATTAATAATGAAATGATGTATGATTTCCACTCCTGCAGCTCTTCCTTCCTTGCACAATCAATTATACATTTAAGAAAATACTTAGTGGATAGAAGGCTTCTCTAATTAAGCATCACTTGAGGGAGCCTGTGAGATTCTTAAAACTAGAAAAGAGCTCTAAGATACATAGGGTGGTAGAGGAAAAAAATCCACTCAAAATGTTTGAGTCTTGATTAGAAAAACATAACCTTTTATGAATTCTGAACTGCTACATAAGGAAAAACTCACATACATGCATGTTTTTTTAACCCAATAAAGTCTTGGAGGTGAACTAAGTATTCTGCAAAGTATAAATTCTTTCTCTCTTTGTACCAGCTAGGATGCCAGAACTAACTTGAAATTCGATCTTTTGGGTGCGACTCAGCCCTAGAATTGCTGTCCCTTAGACAAAACAGTCTTCTCTGTCAAAATCACTGAGTATTTAAGATAGTTGGTTCTTGAGAATCCTGGAAATTTTCCAAAGTGAGAATCGAACAGAAACAGCTAGCATAAGATTTCCCAGAAGGCAAAATAAGGATGGTTTTTCTCACTAACATTATTACATATCACATCCTGTTGTCAGGAGGGGTGCTTCTCTTGGGATAATCTCCAGTATGAATTTGCACCCCACTCCTCCTGGAAAACTCTCTCCACCACACCACAGCAGATTCATTCAATTTGGAAAGTCCTAACGCTTTCTCTTTCTCTCCCTCTAGAGGCGGAAAATGAAGCACTAAATAAGGCTTGATTTCAAGGCATTAGAAATAAAACTTGGGATAAGCCACTCCAACAGGAATAGAAAGCAGGCCTTGAAAGAAGGCAAGAAGTGTGTCAAGAAAGTTGCATAGAGAAGAAATGGGGGGCAGTGGCAGAGGAAGGGTGGGGAGACAAAAGATGATGTCCAGAGCACTGGCATCTCCCTTCTCTGTCTCCATCTCCTTCTCCTGCACTCTCTCCTCCATCCTCTCCCCTTCTCCCATATGCTCAATCATTTTCTCTCTCTCCCTCCCCTTTCCCCTTCTCTCTGTCTCTCCGTGTCTCTCTCTCTCCACTGCTCTGTCTCTGTGTCTCTGTATCCCTGTCTCTCTCTTTCTTGCTCTTGTTCTCTCCTGTTTTCCATCCACTCCCATGTCCCCTCAGGACCATGGATATTCTTGCTCCTGGAACTGGTCCCCCTCCTGCCCAAGTGACTCCTCCAACAAGAGGAGGGATCAGTGAGCTTTCTGAATGAACTCTGTACATGGTGCCATATCACCAGAGACAGCAGATGTCCAGGGATACCTCCTTTCCCCAGCACCCCTCCACCCCAGCAGCCTCAGTCACAGCTCTCAGACCTCGGGTCAACTGCGCTGGGCCAAGAGCAACGTTCGCCCCATGAGCCACAAGCAGATTTTTAAAATACTTGTGCATGAACGAACTATTGATTGACTCCTTCCCTCCTGCCTCCATTCTTCTTGCTAGCCAGTCCCTCTCTTGGCGGCGGGGAGCCCTCCTTCCCTGCCTGAAGCCTCGGAAGGACACTCAGAAACTCAGCTGCGAGAATGTAGTCACTCCCTCCCGGGAGGGAGTAGAGGGGACAAAGCTGGGTGCCTCGGCTCTTTTTAATTCCACATTCTGGCAAAAAGATAACCTCGGGTCTGACTTTAGAGCCTTTGACACATAATTGGTAGCCAATTTTCCTAAGTGGTGAGTCAATTTTCTGCTTGTGAAATGTAACTTTACCCTGGTGCACACCAGGCCCCAGGGTTTTCAATGTGGCTTAACAGCAATTATACGAATGTTAGGAAGGGGGAAGTGTTAAAGTCCCTACATTTACATTTTTTCATGTTTTTACCTCTTAAAGGGATAGAAGACGTCTCCTAACCAACTAACCCAGAGAAACCCAACCAAAGACAGACACAGGATATCCTGAGAAAGAAAACCATTTTAAAGCCACACCACAAAGGATACATTTTTTTAATTCTCTCAAGTATTCGGACAAGTAGTGAGATGTAATGGGGAGGTGAATAGCAGTTAAGGGTCAGGGCATTCTTCGCCTAGCTCCCCTCCAGCTATTTTCTTTGCTCCCACCCTATCCCCTCCCCTTCTCCCCCCAAACAAATACCCCGGTGGGCGGCGGGCGCTGGGCCCCACCGCAGGCCGGCTCCCCCCTGCACCCCCAGGCGGCCGGCGGCTCCCGTCCACATGTGCGACTCATGTTTCGGCTTTCACTGGCGACAAACTGGAGCCGAGGCCTTTCCGTTTAGGAGGAACTCGCTACGTGTCGCTAACAACAACACAAACACCGCCGGCCCCCGCTCTGTGCTGCTGCCCACAGTGTGCTCGGCACCAGGCGGGATTTATAGCAGGGAGCCCCGACTGTAAGAGGTAATTCATGAGTCCCCACAATGCCACTACTGAGAGGCACTGAGAGGGGAAGAAACGTCCCCATGCTTGCGCTCCGGGGGCCTCCAGGCCCATCCTGATTGGCAGTTGTGCACCATCACAGCAGCACAACGCATGCAGTTTGCCCTCATTCATTTTGTTGTAATGTTTTTCCTCTATAAAGGGAAAGAAAAGGTAATCTCTGCCACCTCCCTTTTATCAGAATTTGTTAAAAACCCAACAGACTTAAAATATGTTATTCTGTCATTAATAGTTGCAATAGAAAAGTCATACTATATAGGTGTGTTTACACAAACCTACATGGCTCACACACATACTCGGGCTCGTAACACACTCACATGCCAAAAAAAATTATATCACTATTATGAACTTTCCTGGAAGACGTAGTACATTTGTTTCAGAAAGACATAATAATTTTAATAAAACCAAATCTGATTTGGGAAGCACCTACCATGAATGAAGTTTTGGAAAGATGAGAAAGAAAAGTAACCGACGTTAAAAATCAGGGAAAAAATACGCAATGTAAAAATTCCACCAAAAGAAGAAGAAATTATACGTCACATAGACATAGGTTTATTGCTTCACAGCCTCAGAAAAATCTATCTCGAAACAAAGAGGAAAATATTCCACGTGAAAGCTACCCTTTAGACTATCGGACTCAATTCCAAAAGATATAGAAAAAACTCACAGCAAAAATACACACATGAAACTTTGTACCAGATTCTGCATCAAAAGTAGGTCTTGTCAGCTCTCGTGAATGCCTCCCTGGTCTGTGGTTACAAGGTTCGGCGTTCAGCCCTCAGCAAATCAGTTTGGGGTTTCTCTAAATCTGAGCCACAGCCTGTCAAGATGATCCTTTGCAACACCAGCCTTTAAATCCCACATCTTTGTTTTTCTCCCTAACTCTCAGCTGAATTGTCTTCAAGTTCCTGCCTAGGTCAGCCATTCCAAGCTGGAATTAAGAGACAGACAGATCCTTTACCCTGGGAATTTGGAGCTGCAACCCTTCAGGAAAGGCCCAGGGAGGGGTAATTGTTTTAGTGCAGCTTGCTGCCTCTTCAGTGGTCCATGAGACCCTGCTGAGCGTGGCTGCTTACCTTTGGCAGTAACCCAGGGCAGGTTCAGAAAACCATTTCGTGTTCCTGCCCTTAGCCTTGTGTCAATGAAGCCTGGCACATCTTTCTTGTGGTTGTAATTTAAATGAGACGACCACTGCACAGCTGTCTCGGTCAAATTATGCAGGGCCATGTGGCCTTTCTTCCATCTTTAAAAAGTCCGGGGTACCTCTGACCATGTTTGAGGGAAGCCCAAGGGAGCAATGACCAACAAAAGGAATAGCAATTATGCCAGCAAAGGATGGAAATTTGCCTAAATGAATATATTACAGGCTGTGCTCAGAAAATGGAAACGTTAGTTTTTAAATAGAGGCAGAATGGTGTTGTGATTAAGACCCTGATCTTTGGGGTCTGACACAGCAGGACTGGTGTCCCAGCTCCACCATTTAATAGCTGGGGTGACCTTGGGCAAGTTATTAAACCTCTCCGTGCCCTAGTTTCCTCATCTAGAAAAGAGGGGAAATAAGAATATTCCCCACATAAAGTTATTGTAAGGATCAAATGAGAGAATACTTAGCAAATATGCAGCTTAATAAATGTTGCTATTATCATCATCATCAATAGTAATTACAACAATAACACATAGAATATGTAAAAGCCAATGCCAGTCACTCACCATGCCACTGATCATCTGTACCCCAGGAAAAGCTAATTTTACTCTGCCTCCAGCCTCTTGTTTTACATGTATCAGAACTATGTCCTTGCCACGCTGCAAATAAAACTGATGTGACTGAAGTTTCTATAATCTAAGTTTATCTTATTCCATTTATACTGCATTGAGTATTTTAACATCTCTCTCTCTTTCTCAATCACATACACATATACACACACATACATGCACGCACATCCTGGACACAAGAATATGAGTATAAGCATACACAAGGATGCATACTACACCAGCATATATGCCAGCAGACATGCAGCAGAAAATGAGTACATATACTCCAGAATGAAAGGAACATAATTATCAACTTTATTTGACAATTCTATTCAACAATACTCAATTATGAATTGCTTTGCAAAAATAAACTCTTTAAAATACTGAAAGCACGACCCATTGTATCTTTTTTTCCTAAGGACACTTTAAAAGCTAAGGTTAAATTATAATCAGATGGCAAAAGGATAAAGACCTAGTCTTGGGGCACTTCCTTGGGATAAATGATCAGTTCTTGTCCATGTTGGACAGGATTGTTGGTCCAAATCACCACAGGGCCAGTGACCCCTTGCTGATCGTTACCGAATTCCCTGGAACCAAGGTCATTATCACTAATATAAACTTAAATAAAAATTCCAGAGACATATGGATTTCTTTTAATAGTCTTATTTCTTGTGGCTTTTATAGGGCATTACTATGGCATTAATGTTCTATACATTAGCTCTGTAGTTGGTCTACCTTAACACTTGATCCTGCTTAAAGTAAGGGTTTATTGGACATAAAATAAGAAATGAAGGAAAACAAACAAAAAACAGGAAATCCTGAGAGGGCCTATTCTGTATCTGGAATTCTCAGAAAGTCATTATCCATGGGACTCACAAGTTTTTTTTCCTTGGGGATCTGTCAAAATATTATAATGTTTATATGGAAGGGTTCAAGAATTTCAAATTTAAAATACATATATATGTAGATATATAGAATCTTATTCCTATCCTGGAGAAAGTTTTGTTTCTCAGCCTCTCATCTCTGCATGTAACAAAAGAAAAACATGTTTTTGAGATTTTGTGAGATTCTAATTTCTTTATGTATATGGGATATACATTGTATTCACACACAAGCACAAGCACAGAATAGTAGCAGAACGTATAATTTAGTAGCTGCATTCTAAAGATACTCAGTTATTTGGGCTTCAAGGGAATTATCTACCTCAAAACTACAGATACAAAGTAATATCAACTATTAATTGCAATTAACGATTATTTAACAAGCACATGCTATGGGCAACTCAGTACGTATCCTCATATATCAACATTTAGGCTGCTTCCTCTGGAGGACAAGTCTAAACCAGAAGAATCTTGTTAGACAACTCTGGGATGTCACATAGGTAGCCTCTGCTGATGGCCTTTTGGGGTCGCTATCTCATGTAGATGAATGTGTGCCCACGTGCCTCACATTTTATAAGCCTACAATTTTCTTTTTACTAGATTCCTTTCTCATCTTGCCCAAGTTATGCTACCAGTAAATTTAAATAGGCCAACTCAATTAGTCTTGTAAGGTACATCATCTAATGACCTCACCCAATAGCCCCCTGCCTTAAGGTAGATCTCAACATAGATGTGGGCTGTGTTTACTGCCATACTCTCTTATCACCTAGCTGATTCCTGGGACAAGGAAATGAAGGAGGAGTGAAAGTTGGCTGAGAATATTGCTGGTTGTTCAATTCTAACGGTGAGGCTGCTATTTACCGTATAGCACCTGCTGCCCAAGCAAATGTTTAATAATAGGCTACTGTCCAATGTTAGCTATAAGAGATGAGCAGATTTATAGGAGTATAGAGGATTAAAATCATTGAGAGAGAGGGAACCTTAAAGATCATAAGTGTCCAATTCTCCCATTTTATAAGTGGGGAAACTGAAACTCAGAGAAGCTAAGAGACTTGCCAAGGCTCACATATCTAAATAACAGCAGAGGCAGCATTAAAAACCAGGTCTCCTGTGTCTTCATCCAGCATTCTACAACAGGTTACTTCTCATTTTCACGATACATGAAAAATCCAGCTTCAGCTTGAGCGATTTAACTTATCAGGCCTATAACAGAACCAAAGCATGCTCTCTCCTTAACAGAAGGACATTCTTGAATTTGAGTTCGTAATGGAGGTAACAGTATCTTGAAGATCGACAGCTAACATATAGGGCATTAACCTACACTGAATCTGATGCATAGTGAAGTACTTCAAATCTTACGTTGGAAGTGGGGCAGGGGGCCAAGTGATGGTGGGAGAAAGATGAATGATTCAATGGAATTGGTGGTGATTTGGAAAAGAAAAAGAGATTCTCCACCAAATACAATTTCCTTAATAAGAAGCGCCCTGGAAGTGCCACATGGCACCTCCAGTGTAGTCCCTACTCAGGGATGGGGGCTACCATTTGTGTCATACAGTAGATGCTTCATGAACATCTGGTGACTAAACTAAGATGCTGGTTCGTTTCTCCTATTTGAGGTCAATGAAATCAACAGGTGTTTGTCCTCATTGCCTCTGTGAATGCAAACCATGCTTCCCAAACAAGAGTATACCTCATAATGAAACAATTTTTATAGGTTTAGCAGAATTGTTCTTTCTTGGGCTCCAACATCAAAATATTTGGGAGTGCAAGGAAATTCAGCTTGTTGAATGGTTTATGATAAATTGGGAAGAGGAAAAGAGAAAAGATATATAAATTCAATATTTCACCTTTTTTAAACCAGGGCATTGGCCCTAAATGACTAGACAGTGGATGAAGGAGAAAAAGACAGCTCTTGGCTACATTCAGTCACACATTTGAACCAAGATGGACATCCTAAAATTTTTCCAAATCAGCCCAATCATTTTAGGCAGACCAGATAGGCATGTAATTCAGAGGCTGAGATATGTGTTGCTTCCTCCTTCCCCCACATCCTGAAAAAATACAGAAGATGCCGTTTATTCCCTCCCCCTCCTGCTTACCAGGCGAACGTCCCTTTGCCTTCTGGAATCATTCTCCTATAGTTCAGCTTGAGACTCTGCCAGGGGCTACTAATTCCTCTCAGTACCATACCCATGACTTCTGCCCCTTCTTGGCAGTTCAGAAGGTCTGACAAACCTGCCCAGTCAATACTGTACACAAAGGTGGTTTTGAGTAGGGGGAAGTTCAATGTACTTTTTCCTTCTTTCACTATAATTTCTTCAGAATTATATTCTACAACAATGCCTCATTTCCTTTATTATTATTTCCGGAAATGACAGTTTATTAAATTTGCTGAGGCTTAAATATAAGATAATTTTTAAAATCAGGACTTACTTTGAAAATTGCCAAGTTCAATATTTACGTATGTCAGTGCCTTCCAGAGAAAGATAATAGTCAGAGTCAACTGTTCATGATGACACGTCTAGAATAGAATGAACTTTTATAAAATCCTTACTGAAAGATGACTATTGATGAACTATCTCTGACATATATAAACAGAAATTGCTATTTTTTGCAGTGTTATGACATCGCATGAACAAACACAGTTGCAAATGAATGAAATATGTCAGCTTTTAAAAATAAAATAATAGTTTATGATGGGGTCTTCTGTAGCTTCCTCCTCCCCATGACTGTCATCATTTCTTAGGAACAATTTCACATGTGTTTCTTATATGTGGGGTGCACCATGCTGAGGCTTGTCGGAGACACGAAGCCCAAGGGTTTCCTTGGACCTAAATCCAGAAAATACAAGTTATATCCCTCCCTGAGGCTGATCTTGCACAAGGTGAAATGGAGAGCAGAGCGGGACCCAGACGGCCCAGAGTAGTAGCAGAAAAGCCACTGGAATCAGAGCCAGGGACTTGGCTTAAGGTCCTGGCTCTGAGGCTAATTAGATCTTTGGGCAACATTACTGAGCTCCTCTTGGCCCCAGCTTTCTCATCTGTAAAATGAAGGAACTGGATTGTAATCTCTGAGAGTCCATTCAGCTCAACTAGAAACCTGGTCTCTTCCAACAAGAACCTAGATTCCTCAGAAAACCTGCCCTTGAGACCTGGTTAGGTTGTTTACTAGCCTTATGAAACTAAACTATTCATTCCGCATTTCCGTGAAATGGGTACAAAAACCCCTACTTATCTCAGTGTTATCGTGGGAACTAGAAAGATGTAGGTCAAGAGTATGTACATAAACTGAAAAGAGCCGAACTCACGTAAAGTCTTTATTTCATTCCCTTAAAGAGGTAGATATGTGATCGAATTAAAGAGTTAGCCTTCCCAAAGTTATGTATGTCTTAGTAAAGATCAAAGGCTTTAATCTAAAGGAATGAGACTCTAATGGTAGAATTCCCAACACCAGAGTTGGGTGGGAAAACCTTGCCTGCAATCTTAAGAGCTCTGGAAGTATTCCTCACTGTTTTTAAACCCAGCTGTTTAATCAAACCTGAAGGAGACTTTTCTTGCGGAGCTCACAGACCTGCCCAAACAACAGAGAAAATCTAAAAGGGGGCAAGAGAGAGTCAGTAAGTAAACTTTTTGTTAATGAATAAAGAGCCTACATTTCATTCCTGGAAACTCGCACTTTTTTAAGGCCCATCAGCAGAAGCACAAAGCGAGCTTCATAAACCATAAGATGTGAAAAATTCACTGTGATGGTGCACCCCCGAAGTCCCCAACCGAAGGGGACCCTGGGGAAGCATGCAGTCCACCCACGGCCCTGTTTTGAAACCAGACAGATGAGGCTGTCTGCTGGAAACTTGAGATTCCCTTCACTTTTCTACAATTACAAAGTTGTTGCAGGAGTCCCCAGGAATCATTGATAACTGAGAGAACAAGAGAAGCCACCTCCGAAGTCCCATTTCAATAGACCTAAAATCCTTCTTGAAACCCAAAGCAACTGCACTGTTTGGTGTCCCCAACAAATAACAAACAACAGATAAAACTAATCCAACCCAGTGGAAAGAAGGGCCACTGCGGAGCTTGGGCTAATTTCTCAGAAACATTCAGCCATTGCTACAACTTTTCCTTCTCCGTAACTTCCATGTACCTTAGAACTTGAATTTGTAATTCATACCCCTATTTTAAATTCCCACCTCTAAGGGAGCCTATAAGGAATAGTGACACATTTGTGTCAAAGACCTTCTGAACAGTTACTAGGAAAGGAGTGAGGTAGAGTTCTTTCCCTAAAAATCGGGGGCTGCAGACTTGGCTTATACGGAGTTGCTAGTTCTCACGACCTCCAAGTCCCCAACGGATACTGCAGGGACGTGCCTACTCCTACCACGGTAGCCGCCATTTCAACCAGGCCTCCTCAAACAACTTACTCCTAATTTCTACAATATCTAGGTGGCAACTGAAACCCCACAGATGCTCACAAATACAAAGGAAAGCTTGCTAAAACACGGGGTCTGGGAAACTGACAAATTCCCAGACAATCCACTCTGAGCAGCAGACAGACAGAAATAAAAAGACTTAGGAAGGAGAAAAAAGACATATAATGTAACAGAGTTTCCTGAAATTCATTATACCAAACTTCCATGACATATCAAGGAATAGGACCTAATTGTGCCCTGATTATTTTGGGTATGTCTTTATTAATGTTGCAGAAACATTTTTAAGCCACTGTCTATCAGCAATTTGATGAAAGAAAAAACTAACATTTCACAAGTAACACTGAGTGCGCCGTGATTTGAAAGAAGCTACTATTAGTAAACTAAACAGCACTTTAAATAAAGAAAATTACTGCTGATAAGACATACTGTTCCGAGAATTATCAGGAAGAGTACCAAAATGCTAACACTGCCGTATATAAGAAATTATTCAAGTATGCATTTGAGTAATTCCACATTTTAATTTAACCCTTTGAAACATTAATCAAACCGTGGCTAATTATAGGAATTAAGGAATTAAACGATGGAATCTTCTAAAAGATATTATTTAAAAGGCAGTTTATACAATTACTTGTATAGATGTTTGCTTTAAAGAGGAAAACAGTTCTACTGTAATGAAAAGGGTCTTAGAAAATTAAATTAACAAGGGGGGACCAGGCTGATATGAAACTAAATTAGCATCAAATGCAAATTACAGGGTACTTAATGGTAGAAACAGGTGCAGAGAAGAACCCTAAATGAGATAAATGAATAAAACATCCCTCTCCACAAATGTGGAAGCTGACACAAAGTCAATGATATGAATAATTCAGCAGCCTCCACACTGCTGTTGAGGTCAGCCTGCTTTGACCTTTGAAACAGGAAGTAAAATTCAGTTCAAATTTGAGTGACTGGAAATATAACAGTTATTTGTTTTTTATATTAAAAAACCCACAGAATTTTTTTAAAAATACAGATACAGGAAACACACAATAGAATTACAGTTTGAACTAAAAAGACATTACATAATCAAAGTAGTTGGTAAACAAACAAAAAATCGTTAGATAAGATTTTACCCAAACCATGTTTCAATATGGAAATCCTAAAAATAAAACAAGTAAAAGCATACACACCAGTACTCAGCTTATTGATCAAACTCCCTGTGAGAATAAATTTCTATATTTTTATCCTCTCTTCAAATTATTTTGTTATGTTGATGTCAATGTAAAAAAGCATGTCATAATAAAAAAAAGATTCACCTATAGTTTTATTAGCAATGCAAAGTAATCTCTCACATTTGTAAGACAAAATGTGGTTAAACTAGATTTTTTAAAATCTTTCTGAAACTGCTTTATTTTTCATCCTTCAAACCCTGATTTAATACATGTTGCAGTCCCCCAAATTAGTTTATTTTATAAAAATTTAGCCTGGGCTATAAAAAAAATCATTCTCATAACTGAATACCATGGTTTTATGTGTCTTTTATGCTTTTTTTCCCTTCTTTGCATGCTTCAAAAGTATTTTGTACAGTCAACTAGTGAAAGTACTTTCCTCATTTGAAATTGAATTTGGTGCTGCTAGAGATTAACATGGTATGACAACAAACCAATTTCTACAATCTAGACAGACAGCAAAATATATACGGTATATCACCCTCATCCGTATTTTACAGGATGACATAAAGGATGTTTGATAATAGCAGTATTCTCTGCCCTCCAATTGGTTCTATTAATGGGACCTACAACTTGGCTATCTACCTTTTATCTATCTACTATGCTTGTCAGATAGAAGATTATGTTGAAAGATGAGCTTAATTTTATTTTCTAGATTTAGAGAGGGTTAAAGCCACACACACACACACACACACACACACACGCACACCAGCCATCTATGAGAAAGCAGTAGTAAACTAGGTCTACAATATAATTATCATAGGAACAAGTTTGAGAAATGCTCCTTCTAAATCCAAGTGTTTGGCAGAAGCAAAATTAAAGACGCAGGGTGTGTTTTTTTTAAATTATTATTATTATTATCATATCGGCTAAATCACTCGACATTTAAAAAAGGATGATAGACCAAACACTGCTGATGTGGGGCTTGGTGGAATGACTGACCTGAGCGAAGGTTTGTGTACAAAGTGGCTCCCCATTAAATAGGCCTCTGTGGAGCCAGCTGGTTCTCATTTTGAAACAACCGGTTTCTCTATCCCCAAGTGCTAAAGAAAATAATCCTTGCAATCTATGACTACACACTTCCACAGAGGCAGCAATGAGAATTTGATTGTGGAGATAATTAAAGTCATTCCTGGAACTTCCAAGAAAAAGAAAGGAGAAAGAGGTGGGGTCGAAAGAAAGGATCGTCAATGACGGTTTAAAATTAAACTATGACAAATCATTCTGAATGGAGAAGAGGGAGGAGAAACTCCCGCCCTTCACGGAATTCAGCTGAACCAGCTCTGTTTTCTTCTCCACTCGGGGGTTCCAGGGGGAGGCCTGAGATGCCACTAGTCAGGGCCCCCCTGTCCGACTTGGACGCTGAAGAATCGAAACACAGCCCGAGAAACTCCTTGTCACTGATGACACAGCACGATGCAATTTTTTGTTTCAATCTTAAATAAAATAGACAGGGAGGAATCTATCTGGATTCTTCAACAAACAGTCATTGTGGGCTGATCCGAAACCCTGAGATTATTTTAACATTAAGAAAAGACAGGAAGAATCAGACATTTGAAGGCACTGATTTTTGTTTTTGTTTTTGTTTTTGTTTTAATGCTACTCTGTTCTTCAATAAGAACCTGTACTCAAATAGCCTGAATGACATTCGGCTGAACATTCGTTCGCTGCACGCCTGCAGATTTCATGGACTTTGGGGGATAAAACTAAAATATGTGTAATCTGTCGGCCTGCACTGCCTTTAACAGGAAGAAGAGACGGGCTCAATGAAAATGATTCGGGGCCTCTCAATCAACCTGATTAGTTCAGCGCATTGCTCTCATGAATGACACCTTATCTTGGAAATAAGGGAGAACTTCCTTCTTCGAGTAGACGCAGGAGTCCCCTAAAGCCACAAAGATGTAGCCTATCAACAGTGAGCATGAGCAGCTTCTGCTTCTCCTCCCTCTTCCCAGCTTGCAAGTCAGAGAGACCGGCAGACTTGGTGCCTGATTGGACTTTGTGTCCTGAGGACAGGAGGCAAGCTCCCCTCTGCCCAGGTGGCCTTGGAGAAGGCTGGGAAAAGGGATGCCCTATGGGCAACTTCAAGCCCCTTCTTTCAGAGTCAACCAGGCACATGATGGGATTGGGGTGGAGGACAGGGGGGTTGGGAGAGGGAGGGGTCGGGGGACAGAGGGGGGGAGAGAGAGAGAGAGAGAGAATTCATTAACCCTTCAATCGCCAGAGTAGCATGTCAATATTAAACCTATCTGAAAGAAAATATGGTGAACCCTTAAGTCTTCTAACATTATAAAAAACAAAGGCACTGCTGAAACATATGTTACCCTACACTGATGTCTTGTTTGATATAACAGGAGATCACCAAGTTGCCATAGAAAAATAAGGCTTTCCCCCAAACTCTCTGAAATCTGCTTGCTTGCAAAGGATGTGTGTGTGTTTTAAATTCACGTTAGCATATGTAATAGACATACTAGTTAACAGAATATATTCCTGAAAATGTGCTTTGTGAGAATGTCAACAGCAGGGTTTTTCACTTACTTGTCTCCTCTGTGATTTACTTGATCAATTAAATAGTTAGGCAATGAGGGGATTTGCATGGTAATCGTGTGAAGATTAACATTTCTAAGTGTAACAAATTTAATATTTTATCTTACATTTTCTGTTTCTCCTCATTCTTTAATGGCAGTGCCTTTTCACTTTATTGCATGGTTGTAGCAAGCCAGTCTTTATGCAGTGACGAGACCATCAGATTCAACTACATTTCTAGCTTCTTTCATTCCTTCTTTTCACAGAAACAGACAGAAGCACCTACTGCACAGCAGGGAGGCAGTGTGCTGAGCGCTGGGGAGACCGCAGCCACCAACACAGGCGTCTCACTGGCCTCTGGGGCTTACGATCTACTTCCTGAAGAGTTCATCTGCCTCAGCAAGACCAGAGGGAACTGAAATTAGAATTCCATAGCTGGAAAAGGTCTTAGAGATCTCTTCATTCTGGCCCTTATTTTGAAAAGGACAGCCACCTTCTGCTGAATATGACTTAAGAGCCAGGCATTGTGCTCAGTGCTCTCTCTGTATTATCTACTTACTCCTTACCACAATTCTGTGGAGTAGGAACCAGCACTCTTATCCCAGTCTTACAGATGAAGAAACTGGGGTTTAGGGAAGTTAAATGATCTGCCCACCGGCCTGATTTGATCCGAGGGGGTCTGACTCCACAGCCTGTGGACTTAGCCAATGTCTAGACTGCCTGGGAGGCGGGCAACAAAGCCACAGAGTTTGTCCAAGTTCAATGTCACTGAGTAAGAGCTAAAAGACAATTTCATCCCAGGGGTATGTTTCCTCTGCATTATGATCCCTCTCTAAAATAGCATTCTTCTATTTTTTTTAAAAAAATCAATATATTCTTTGTTTACACTTACTATACCAATTTATACTTTTTTTTTTTCCGTCAACCCTGAGGCACTGAAAGCTCCATGAAGGCAGGAACCAAGTCTGTCTTCCTCACTGTTCTATCCTCAGTCCTGAAAACAGTGCGTGGCGTATAGGAGAGGCTCAATAAATATTTGTGGAAAGAAAAAATGAGTGACTCCTCATCCATGATAAACTTAGCTACCATGATAGACTTTAGTAAGGTCACTGCGCTTTTAAGAAAGTTCCACAACCATCGTCGCATTAAGAATAACAACTGACACGGAATACATCGTGTTCAAATTGCAAGAGCTACTGATTTCAGGCACCTAGTACATGCCAATCCCTGGGCTAGCTATTTTAACTCTCACAACTTTTCAAAATTGCAATGACGTGTCCCACTTTCAAGATGGGAACACTGAGCCCCTGAGGCTCAGGTATTGCTACACAGCAGTGGAGGGATTTAGTCTTCAGCCAGTGGACTCCAAAATCTATGCCTTTCCCACCGTACTCTGCCTTCTCCAGACTTCTCTTTGGAGTAGTGCCTGTTTTTTCCCGATGAAACACACACTGGTTTACTCACCAAATTAAATGAGGACACAAAAACTCAAATATTGCTCCAGCAATGGATGCAACAATTTATAGGTCATATTATTATTATTTTTGAATCCCAAAAGTGAAGTGCCAGATTTACTAAGAAAACTGTTTAGGTAAAACGGTTTACATTAATACATGGAGAGGATGAATTGTGTGAATACCAAGAAAAATAAATGAGACTGTGTGAAATACTGAAAATGGTATTTTTTTACTGGGCATTTTCCCTCAATGGAAGGGGGAAAAAAATCAGACTGAGAACGAAGAGATGGAGTTTCTAATCACTTGCTTTGTCACTAATAAGTTTCCTTAGGCTGTGTGCCTCAGTTTACACATCTGTAAAATGGAGCTAATTTGTGCCCTCACATTTGTGTGAAGAGAATTCTCTGGAATATTTCTCTTTAACGGTCTCTGAAACTTTGCAAGTACCATTCAGATGTATGTTACTATTAAACTCATAATGGTCAGGATTTTGTTTGTTTTGTTTTAGGTGTCCATAGGGCGGGACTCAGATGCTGGTCTTTAAGAGAACATGTGGACGGCGAGAATACGACACTCCCACTCCTACGGCCACAGAAAGAAGGATTCAATTTTTCTAAAGATATTCTGAGATGTACACCACACTTCTGAGATTAGAATCTGGCTTTCAGAAAACACCAAGATTGTGTAGAGAAACAGGTTTTGAACACTGTTTATAATAGTTTCAAAGATAACCAGCTTAACTCTTCACCAACTTTCTTTTCTAAAGAACTTTCTAATAAACAAAAAAGGGACTTCTCATTTTTCATCTCTTGTTTTGTCTTTGTAATGAGTGTGTGTGTGTGTGTGTGTGCACGCGCACGTGCGTGTGAGACTCAGCAAACCTGATGCAAGCCCACAGTTTGTCAAGCTAACTTTCCATTTTGCGAGGGGACTTCAACCAACAGTGCGTCCAAGATTATTAAAAATGGCGTTTTAAGGTATTACTTAAAGAGCAGAACACTAATGAATGGGAAGCATGTTAAATATAGGGAGAAATTATTGTTCTGTTGAACAATAATAAATAAATTGCAAGCAGCATGATTAATCTTCAGATAGAGTAAATTAAAAATAAAAGCTTTAATCAAATCATGGTTTCTTTGGAAAGGTGGAGAAGGTGGAGGGGGGACAACCTCTGGCCGTGGGCTGCGCTCTTGCCCCCTCCGTGCACACCAGCAGCCTGAGTAGAGGGCACCATCCAGTATGGGCAGAGCACTCAGGACACTGGCAGGGAGCAAGGCCACATGAAGAAGTGGCAGCTAATATCATGGAACAAAACATCCTAAAATTTACTTTGAAAACCCCCAATTCACTGACTTAAAAAGAAGATAAAAAGTTATTTCCACCTTGAAATGCCATGTCAAGAGTGTTCACACCCTACAGAAGGGCTCTTCTGACCTACTCACCCACCTCCCCACATACAATATTTGGCCAGTCGAGCAGCAAATGAGCAAAAAAGTTCTTAAGGGGTCCTTGATATTGACTAAAGGCGTATTTTTTTAAACCATCACAATCTTTACATGAACCGAAATCTGAGAATTTTGCCAAAACGCTATATGATATGTATAGTGATCATGTCCAGATGCAAAATGTACATGTGCAATGTGATTATTATTTTCTCTTTTTTCCCCTGCCCTGGCACTGAAAGTGTTAAAGAAAACAATAAGAGGACAAGTAAGTGTACAGGGTAGGATTTACGGCATTTACTTTTAATCTATGGCCCTTCACTCTGTAGCTTATCGGGCCTCTGTCAGTCCTTTCTGCTCCTTTATATTTCATGAGGAGCCCCCCATGCTGCTACTGAGAGACAGAGCCCAAGTGTCTATAAGCTTTTTGTCAGGTAAAAAGAGAAGAAAAAGGAAAGGAACAAGAGGAAAAGCAAAGCTAAGAGGCATCTATTAGATGTCACCAGGCTTTTGTATTCATGTCAATGATTCAGGATTAGAGTATTTGAAATAATCTTATTGAGAGGAATCAAAAGGCCCACCGAGTGAGAGGCTGCTCGGTAGCATATGGCAAAGGCACGAACAATATCTTATTAAAGATGTGTTGGCTAACACTATTACTTTATATTATATTACAAAACTATTGTTCCTCAAACAGTTAGCAGGATGGTATAGTTACCGCGTGCCACTTTGGAGGTTATTGTGTGGGATCAAGCTATATAATTTGCCAGCTTGTCTAGTTAAGTCTTTACAAGTGGGGTTTGGAGGCAAGTTTGGAACTGGAAGCAAGCACTTCACCTTCCAAAATAAAAATCCCCAAAGCACGCTGAAGACCACTCTGTCCCACTGAAAGTGGAGTATACATTACATGGATGGAACGCCGATGGCATTCTCTTCCCCAGAATCAGTTTCATTAAGTTTGCATCATTTACCATATGTGACCCCCGCCTCCCACGGAAAATATGTAGGCTTTTTATTTTTTTGGCTTGACTCCCTTCTCCATGAAGAATCCACAAACACACACACACTCAGCTTCACACATTAGCAGGTTAAGGCAATTAAAATTCTATTACAGTAAGTACTGTAATGTTAAAAACTTCATTTGCTTCGGGACAAAGGCTTGTAAGTGGAGAAAGAGTTTGCAAAGGAGATTTATCTTCATCTACCCACACCTTTGAAGGCAGTAAGCACCCAAAAACAAATCTGCACTGTTCACCATATTTCACTGATTGCAAGTGGAGTATTTAGGTCGCTTTTATATTGTCCTGGACTGTATATAGTTACACAATTTGTAAAGGGAGAGATGGGATAGCAGGAGGGAAAAGAAGGAAGAATTAGTAGTCTATTTCAGATAATACCTCAGAGCAAATTAAAATGACCAAAATACCATCTCTTTATATGCAAGGACCTCTAAATGGAGTTTTTAAAATCTGGTCCATTTTTATTAGAGAGTTTGGTCAGGTGCTGGCAGTGGGGAGAAATGAGGGGAATTTATCAATGGAGACTTGCACTTGGGAGGGTCTGGGGTTTTTTTTTTGCATTCTAAGCAACTTCTTTTAGAAAAGTAAATGCATATTTAATACAGTAATATATTCTCATACAAACTGTGCAAAGTTGATAGATGACAACCAGCGCACTTCATACTGCTTTTCTGTATTTTTCCAGAACTGTTACAAAAGCAAAGTTATGATGACGTGGGATAAAAACCCACACCGTGAGCCAACACCCAGGCCAGTTACACATGTACACTGCTGATTCTCTGAAGCTCCGTTAAATACATTTCTTGGAAGTTGCTGCCATTATTTCCTTTACAGGAAAACCACTGTTGTTCATTATACAGTGTCTGCAGGAGTATTATACCATGTAAAAGTACTTTGCATTACGATATATTGTCAACATATTTGAAATGCATCTTAATGTATCCTGGTTGTGTATTTGGGAACAGCTGATAGCAAATGGAATATAACTGCTATTAGCTTATTGTATTTGTTATTTTCTTATCACGGTAGCAAACTGCACACAAATGTACACGGCTCAGCTCCTACTCAGAACGGTATGATCTGATATGTGATCAAATTGAAAACAATACTCTCTCACATAAGTCTCATCACTAATAATCACACGTGAATTCCCACTGAGAAAACAAATGTTTAAATACTCTAGGGTTAATAAACCACCGTAAATTCATGGTCTTGTCAACGCCCGCTTTTCGCTTTTGGAAAAATGCAAACCACTCCAACCGACCAAGAAGACAGCAACTATCCTGCCAGAGGCAATTTTAAAGGGTGAATTCCTCCTCCTTTTATTTGAACAGAGCGTTCAAGGTTAGGAAATCAGGTGATATAAAGACTTATCCAAACTCCGAGAAATGCATTTACACCTCTGTTCTTCGTGCCCCAGACAGTTGTTTGTGTAACTTACAGAGTGATTATGCTTAGCGGTTGGCCCTTCTAAAAACTGGATGAAGACCAAAATATTGAGTTGAAAAGTCAATGACACAAAGCCATGAAACTCTGATTAAAACTCTCACTTGCAACTTTAATAAAAGTATATGTTTATGTTCATGTTAGTTGAGGACTTTATTTTTAAAGAAGATAAGAAAGAAAAAAATTTTAATACATTTTGGGATTTACACCTGATGATAAAAGACAGTGGGAAATCACTTATTGTTGAGGGGCCCAGATGCCTTCACAATCTCATGATTGTGAATACAGGAATTAGGGGATACCCCACCCTGCTCAATGGTAAAACAACAACAAACAAAACCCACACAACTATATCCTAAATCTAAAGTTTTTCTATTGTTTTCCTGTTATACAGATGAATATATATGTTATATAAATACATCAGGATCAATTTAATCAAGAAATTAGCTTGGTGATAAGACGACACTGCACTTTTCTGAAAAGTCCTATCACAGCATTCATATTTCTTAGATAAAGAATGGGTCTTAAATAAAGTTGTTTCTCTCAACAAACCTGACGTGGTTAAGCTTTTCTGTTCACATGATGTACATCACATAAAATCAACAGGTAAAACAAGCATTCTACATAAAACAAACCCAAATTAAAGTGATCCAGCCATAGAAGATCTTTAGAAAATCTTGGAAAAGACAAATATAGGCTTTTTTTTCTTTTTAGGAGGCCATTGGGTAAGTGTGACTCGAAGACGGTAATCTAAACAGGCTAGGTTTCCATGTTACAAAATTCGTATTTTTTTTTAACACTATATGTCAAGGCTTACATCTCAAACATAGACACAGGGATTCTTGTGAATGGAAAAGGAAGACAAATCTGTTAAAGTGTTAAAGCGACAATAAGCAAATCCAAAATCTTTAGAGGTATATTAGTCAACAGGCTTTAAAAATCAATGTTTTTCATATTAGCTGCGAGAAACTCAAAACTGGCAGGTTACTCAAGCCACATCATATCTCAAAAGGACTATGTCTAAATACACAGGAGAACATAATTTGAGGAGGAATTTCACCCTTTATTATTTCTTTCTGTTAAAAGGAAAAATTCCACTTGTTAACTATTCAGGATCCACAGGACAATGACACGAAGAATTGGGCTCTAACTGTCTCTCTTTACTTAGTGATCTAACTACTTCATCAAACACACTAATCCTAAATTGAAAAACCAAATAAACAAACAAATATTGAGCCGCCCCCTGTCCTGCCCTACTGGAAATAAGCGACACAAATCCGGCCAGCAACTTCAGGGCTCTGTGTGAAAGGAATCCTATAGTATAACTTGGAGAAAGAAATGTTTTCATTAGACCATCTGTATTCATCCACGTCATTGCTCAGATATAGTTTAGTGAGTCTACAGTAGGAACATAAAGAGTTTTGTGAAGCAAATCAAGAATGGATGGTACTCCTAACTAACTAGATACAGAAAAACAGTCTGCACACTTAATATATTCAGTTCAAGCAATTCTAAAGAAGTTTCCACATAGATTGGAAGCTTTTTTTATAGATTCAGAAAAACTGGGTTCCCAATTGAGACTACCCTATGTGACTTTTGTCATTATCATCTTTTCTGATTCTTACAAAGTAAACCTAATTAAGAACCTCCCTCATTAGTCTTCTAGAAAAATTAGCACAGCTTATGCTAATTACTCCTGCAAAATTTAATAAAGTCGTTGAAATGGGAATAGTCTAATGAGGTTTTATTTATTGAACTGAGGTAACTCCAAGGAAAAAGGTTAGGACACAAGGATATCCAATGTGGTAATAAAACTACATTTTATTCAATTTCTAAACACGAATTTTATTGCAAACCTTTTAAATTCAAATATGAGTTACTCTGTGAATATGTTAAATCAATCTCCACCTTAATTCAATAACTGCAAGCCACATTTTGCTTTTTACTTTGACAATAATTACCACACATAGCCCTTTACCCCAATGATAATGAAATTTGCTGTTATTAGTTCCTGGTCATCAGCTATCAAACTTAACACATTGGACTTTTCCCATGTCTACACAGCCCAAATATCTGGATCACTGGGCACAGCCTGGGTTTTATAATTCTTAATCGAGCTGTTTGGCATCAGGCAGAAATGTAACCTGGCAGTCAAGTCTAGATGCACACTTCCTCCATTTACAGGGATTTTCCTACAAACTTTTTGGAAGTGGCTTGACGAACTGCCACAATTGTACAGAGTTTGGGTCATATTTTTCTGACTTTGTTGCATGCAATTATAAAAGAATGAAGTAGAAACCCATTTTCTAAATCACCATATGCAATTGCTGATTTTGTTAATTCCACTTTTTTGATAGAATATGCCAAGCTGATGTCCCCCAATCACTGGCAGCAAATACTACAGACAAAATTTAACACAGAAATAGCTTACCCTGCACCATTGCCATATGACCAGAAAGCCTCTCTATCTCTCCTATAAATAGTTTTCCTGAATAACCACTGCTAAAAGTCTTTTGACTGATAAAAATAGCAGTGTTCTTCCAAAATCCGAAGGACAAGCAAAGGGAGCTGAAAATTATTGGTGCCCAAAAGGTGACTGCGTGTTAAAACTATGCTAATTCCTAACACAACGATCGCCTGTACCCTCAGCTCTATAATTGCATATTGTATGCATCTTGTAAAAGCAGTTACTATTGCTACTGAATGCAGGCCCCATAACCTATTTTTACAAAATATGCAGGGATTCACATCCATAAATCTGGAAGCAAATCAAACCCTAAGCACGTAACGCAGATATTATGCAATCGGTAATACAGAATCAAATTGGAAACTATGAAATTCAAACACGGGTGCCATCATTTTTTCTTCCTTTGCAGCAATTTTATGGAATTGAAAAATCTTTTCTATTTTGCCCTTCCTTGTGTGAGTTCTTTTCTTGTTGTTTTTCTCTTCTCTCGTTGTTAAAAATGGAAGTTTCACATATCAGCATAGACAGGACTGGGGCTTTTAAAACCTTTGGCAGACTGAAAAACAAATAAATTCTGAAAACTCAGATGCAAATAAAAATAGCTAAATGGGGTTTTGCATATCAGCTGGCATCACTGCTTGAAAAGAGTTCATGGGAGACAGTGGCAACAGCCAGCAAATAAACATATGTTGGGACTTGTGCAGATACACTGGGTTTCAGCCGTTTCTAAAATATGCCTCTCTTAAGAGACCAAGATTGGCTACACACTGTTTTTGACTTCGTCAAACCAAAAAGGAAAAAAATGAAAAGGATGAGTGTCCTGAGTAATATCTCTGAAGCCACCAACAGTATAAAGCGCATACTTATTTTGCCTAAATTGTTTGAACTACCCCAGCCAAGAAAAGGTTTTAAGTACCCTACTGGGACAGATGCAAGGCGGCAACAATAGAAGCCACTCTAATGCAATCCAGGTAACACAATCCCGTTTCAAAAACACGGGCCGGGCTAATTACAGCGCCGCTGCGTCAAGTTTCTTAGGCCATCGCAACCCACAGGAACAGGTCAAAATCAAATGTTATTCAAACCACAGTCATATCAACCTTCTATATCAGAGTCACGGCTTAAAACCAAATGAAGAACTTAAAAGCTTAACCCATTCACAGGCAAAAAAAAGTGTTTTCATTGCGGGTGGCAAGGTAAGGTTCTTGTCATCATCTAAACCCAAAAGAACTGTGGCAGAACAAAATGCTGATAGTTTCAATATTCTGGGGAATATTTGGGTTGGTCCTTTGATTACAACACTGTCTTTTTAACAGAAGAGTGAGAAAAACTTGCTTAAAATAACAAACAGAATTTTGAAGAACTGTATTGAAATGCAAAAAACAGTATAGAGGCTATATTTATTTTTTATCTTATTCATTTGCAGATTTATCTTCCATGGCAGAAAAAGAAATTACATGAATGGCACGTCTGCTCTCACAGATAAACATGCTATTCTAATTCTATAGACAGCACACAACCCCACTACCCATCAGATGCTCACATGTGTTAACTGTGAATCAAGTATATTAATACCTATTTATCGTGCAACATTATATGCTTTTAGGAAATATTAGAGATAGTTAATTAAAATATCTGACTGAAATGTAAGCTTTATAAAGCTACTTGTTAATCAAAATTGGGTTTAAGCCTGAAGAATCACATAAGTCAAAAGCAACAATCCATGTTTTGGCATAAATAATGATGAAGCAAACATTTTTCCAGTTAACCGAAAAATGATAAAGCAAGCCCCCAAAAGGTGAGGAATTGGAAAAACAGATGGGTGGGGGAGAGGGGGTTGTCAAAAATCAATATTACCAAACCTAAAACAGGACTTGCATTCAGCTCCATCACCTCAATGAGGGATCAGTCAGTCTTATTTGCAAGACTCTTCTCCGGCAGTGGAGGATGCTAGCTCCTTTCCTAGCTGACAACTGACAGAATCTATAAACCTTCCAGGCCATTTAACTCTCAATGAGTAATGCTATGTAACAAATGGTTTATCATACATGTTTCCATACAATGAATTTCAATAATTAAAATGTAAAATGAATATTTGGAATGCGACTTTGCATAATATGTGTGCACACTGACTCGAAATTGCACCGAACAACTAAATCAGATTTATCGTTCTACAGTGATTTACTTGGTCATGTCAGATTAGTAATATGGATCTGTTTAAAAACACAATAATTAAGACAAGCAGGATAAATTAATCAACTTACATACAATATGAACTACAACCAAACCCGGGAAATAACAGTAGAAAATCTTGGTTCACAGATCTCTTTAAAACCGCTTTTATGCATAAATAAAACCTTAAAATGTAGATGGATTACATCCAACAGAACTACTGTAGCTTAAAGTGATAATGATTCAAACATTTTTCAAATAAAAGTTAAATATTTATAAGCACCCCACCACATTTCATAAATCACAAACTATTATTATTTTATTTCTGAAGCTTCCTGGCACAGCGTGAGGATTGAGCCACAGAAAGTCAGGAAAGAAAAAAAATATTCCTTTAGGAGCATGAATCAGACGCAAAACCGGAGCAATCCAAGAAAACAGGCCTCCAAAGAACATTCCATATGGCTTTCCCAGGAATCGCAATAGCTCGGCACATCTTAAGTCATGACCAACAGGCAAATTTCGGCCACATGCATTCCTAACCCTCGCCCATGAGCGACACAAGGCAGGTGTTTCATTATAATGAGGAATAAGAATCCAGTGAAAGAGTGGTCCCTACCTGTCAATTATCACTGGATCTGAGGGAGTCTCATTTCGGTTGCCACAGCTTTTCTTGTCACAACAGCGGCTATGGAGCAAAAGCGAAAGGATTTAGTACAACCATTACAATGTAAAAATCATCGTTTAGGCAGACAGAAGGTTCAAATTGCTGGGTTGCAAATGCTAGAATTACCACAAAGCCATACCTGGCAATCAACGGATCCCTGGGACAGAAAATTCTATTTGGGTCACCTATGGGTTAATGGCCAGGCTTAACCTCTCCCTGCACAAAGGAGGGAGGGAGAGGGACTCTCCCGAGCCACGAGCCACAACTGACAGCCCTAAGATGGGGTCTCCCCACCACTGCCCGCGGTATTGGAAGAGTTCCCTGTGACATGCATTATTATTACATCCACCCAATGAGAATATTCAGGGTTGTGGGTGGCTCAAACGTTCTTCCCGCAAGATCATCCTAATTGTGTGGAACGCGTCAATAATGAGGTATGAATGATTTCTCCCCCTCTAGTCATTTTGTATTAAATGGATTCCTTTTTCTTCTTTCTCTTTCATGGGAGACATTTCCTTCAACCACAGCCTTTCCAAAATCCTAAAGGTGTAATTGTTTGTTTCTGAACTCTCTTCATGAAAATAAAAGTACAACACAATAATGAAGACAAAGAGGCAAGATATAAGAAATTGGAGGTCCACATGTGCTCTGGCTTTTGTGCCCTGCGCTGGCCACCGTTAAAGTTTCTGGAAGCATTATGGACAATTGATCCAAAGGCTAGCACAGCCTGGAAAGGGGATGCTGTTTATGAGGGGAGAGAAAAAGCTGCCATGGAAAAGAAAATCATCCACTATCAAAATCCCACCCCAGCTGTGACCAGGTGATTTTTAACTGAGATGCTTCTAAAGGGTGAAAAATTAGGGTTTCTGAAAATCACCCATGGTCAATGGAAAACTATTGACCATGGTTTTCCATGGTCAGATGGATGAAAACTATCCATCTGAGACTTGTTTGCAAATAAAAATGTGTCCACTGGCCAGTCTACACCCAGGGGCACACTATAAAAGCACATATTTGATCAGTCAAGGAGGTGAGGAAGTTATCCCAGGGTTATACATTACCACACACCACAAATAGAATATGCACTCCCCCCCCCTTACATAGACACGCATGTGTGCACACACACATTTGACTTAGTGAATCATAGAGTCTAAATTTAGAGAGCTGCTGGAGAGAACCAAACACTGAACTTCATTTTCAGGACCCAGAAATATACTCCTGCATAGGGAGCCTTTCACCAAAGTTGGGAAGTCTCTTTCCCGGCAGTAACTATATCTCTGAGAAGAGAATCAGCTTCCAAATTTGGTGCTAATTCTGTTTGTCCTCATATCTCCCTAAAGCAACAATGAGAACTGTATCTCCCTTGTCAAAGCCCCAGCTAAAATCCACTCCACCCACCGTATACCCCTTCCCTTTCTGATTCAGGGGAAACTATTTCCTCCAGGCCTGAGTTCTACTATACCAGTCCTTTGGGGATAGAAAGCCCAGAGTATCTCGATACATAGGAGACACATGAAGGAACAAGGGAATGAGAAGTACAGTAGTTGGAATGCATGAAAAAACAACTTAAGACTAAACTCCATCATCCCTGAACTCTAATCCCTTACACCTCCATTTCAAGGGTTTGCCAGAAAAGCATCATGGTTGAGAACATTGGCTCTGGAATCAGACAGAGCAAACTGTGTCGCCTTTAGCAGGGTACTGAACCTCATAGAGTCTTAGTCTCCTCATTTGTAAAATGGAGCAGTCCCACCTCTAAGTGCGGGTGTAGATTCAATGTGACAAGGGCATAAAGCTGGGTCCATGGCTGGCCCTACTAAGCGTTCAGTGAAGAACAGCATCATTATCACTCCCTGCTCCTTCCTCCTCCAGGCTCCTCCTCCAAGTCTGAGCACAGCTGCCCTGTGCTCTGCAGAGGCAGCAGGTTGCAATAAGCAGCCCATCAACAGAGCCCAAGTCCCCGTAACCCAGGGAGGAAACCAATGGATGGGAAGACCTATTTCTCCTTTCTCTTTTCCACTTTGTCCTTTCTTTTTCAGAACAGCAGGTGGGCAATGCAAGTCCCCGGTGGCCACACCTTCACCAGGGTCCTGCCAGGACTAAATGCCCTCCAGGGACTCTTCCAACTTGCATGATGGAAATTGTGGACTAGAATCTACATCTTAAGCCTATCTGAGTCTCTTCTTCCCCACTGCCACCACCTTCATCCAAGTCACTTTCATTTCTCCCTGGGACCCCTGCAGTGGCCTCCCACCTGGTCTCACTGTGGCCACTCTTGACTCCCTGCAACAGCCAGAATGATCTTTCAAAATGTCAATGGGACTGTGTCACTTCACTGCCCAAGACTTTTTAATGGCTTCCCATAGCACTTAGAATAACTCTATGGAATGACATGATGCCAGACCACCTCCCAACCTCCTGTCACTCTCCTCCGACTTGCCAAGCTCCAGCCTCACGGGCCAATTTCAATCTCTCTGACCTCAGGCCTCCCTGCCTGGACTTCTGCTCCTCCAACCTCTCCCTAGTTGACCAGCCTCTACTCCCCCTTCAGACTCCAGTCTCTAGGCTCCTTCCTTGGAGAGGTTGGCCCTGAAACCCGCCCTTAATCGAAGTTAGGTTTCTTCTGGTTTTTCCTTTCAGGGCACTTAACACAATGCAAATTATATTTGTACACATATATTGGTGCATTTTTTCTTACTATCTTTCTCCTCCCACTCCCCTCCCCTACTAACCCATACGCTTCGTAAAGGAAGAAACTCAGTTTTATTTACCTTAAAGAGTAGCATAAGGCCTGGGATAGAATAGAGAAGCTCAAATATTGACTGACTGATCGAATGAATGTAACATATTGGGGGGAATACAATCCAAGAAAATAGGAAGGTGACAGACGAAGAAAGCCAAGCTGACCCTCTGGGCAGACATTGCAGGTGGAAGGAAGGTTCACTCCCACCCCACCCCACACAGCGAACTCCCTCCCCCAAACAAGTACCACACTTAAGCACTGTCCTCATCCCCTTAAAATAAAAATGGCTTTGAGAGCAGCCAGATGAAATGAAGCTCAGCATAAATGAGAACCACCCCTCTCTGCTGTGCCCCAAGGGACCCAGGGAAACAAGCAGATGCAAAGAACAGAGGTGTAGAAGGAAGGACAGAATAGGAATAAAGAAGGGGAATGAAGGAAAGAGGATAAAACAGAATAAGGGGCTGGAGGTCACTTAACACTTATAAAGAAAACTTTAGGCAAAGTATGAAAAATAGCCCAACAGTCTTCCTGTCTGATGACAAAATAGTGTCTACAGTATAAGCCCATTTAGGAAAAAAAAATATATATATATATACACACACACACATAAGTGTGTATACATCTATACAATGTATACATATACATGTATACATGGAATTCTGTGCAGCATTAAAAAGAATGAAGGCGGGTTTTTACGCACTATCAGGGAAAGAAGCCTACATTATACTGTGAACTGAGAAAATCAAGTTGCAGAACAGTATGTATGGGATGGTCCTATTTCTGGGAGAAAAATGAAAGAGTGAAAGAGAGAGGAGGGAGGGGGGAGGGGAAGAGAGACCGTTTCAAGCATGTTCACGCCCTCACTTCACTCCAGTCTCTGCACAGAGTCATGGCCACAGAAAGGCATCCCTGCCACCACAGAGCTCGCTAGCCCCTTACCTTGCTTTGCTTTTCTTCCTAGCACTCACTACATTATATTTCATATTTGTCTTCTTCTTTATTGTCTGTCTTTCTCACTAGAATATAAGCCCCATGAGGACAGGGTCTTAGCCTGGTTTGTGCATCTCTATATCACCAGCAATTGGCACAGAGTGCCACACACAATGAGCCCTCAGAAAATACTTTTTGAGTGAATAGAGAAACTTCAAAGCAGTAACCTACAGGGAGTGAAATAAGAAGTGGGGAAGAATGGAGGGTAGCTATTTTATTTACATACTTCTGCAATCTTCTGCTTTGTATTGCATTATTACTGTCCTCTTAAAAATTAAAAATCAACTGCCAGTGGGGGGAGGAAGGTCTTCCTTTAGACTGAGCTGACATCTATCCCCCTGTAGCTCCCTAGTTATAACCGCAGGGCCAAGCAGAGCAAGAACCTGTCCGTCTTCCCCATGACAGTCTTTCCTGCCCACAGAAGTCCTCCCTGCTCTAAGCTGAACTGCCCCCTAGTTCCTTCTACTGAACTGAGAAGGACCAAGAAAGGTGGGCACCAACCTCCACCATTCACAAGAAGGGCAGACTGAAAGGAAAACAGATTTATTTATGTTTAAGGCAGAAGAGGGCTCAGATGGAAACAACGCAGTACGTGGAACAACAGACGCAAAAGCACTTCAAGGGAAAAGTTACCACGTTAATGAAAGCAATCACAGTGATGATCATGTCCTCATTCCTGTGTGACTCACGGATCTTCATCCATTCAAAAGGGTGGTTTCTAGGCTCCTACTATGTGTGCCAGGCACTGTACCAGGCACAGACCTGGCATTTGCTCCCTAAAGCAGGCATCTCTCGGGGGCCTTGGAGTTTCCTAATTTGCTTTGTCACAGAGTGGGATTCTCACTATTTTACAATCCAAGTGACAGGAGAGCCATGTGGCCTGTCACAGGAGTGAGCAGCTGGCACCTGGTGTCATATGTACGTGCTCTGTAGACTCAGAACACCAGCCCTTTCCCCAGCAGGCTCATGGGTCTCCCGGACAATTCTGCACACCCAGGGAAGAGCAACCTTATGAGTCTCTTCCTTAGCAGCCTAACACAGAAGGTGTATCTCCAGTGAGCTGACATGCAGCTCCACAAATCAGGGCAAGAAACATCTAGATGTTTGCTAGGACCTACAGATCCTCCTCCTAGGGACCTGGAACTTTTTCTTACATGTAGAGGCTCTCTCAACTGGAGAAAAGCATCATGTCAATCTCTAAGGTTTACAATTAAAAAAAAAAAAATCTATCTATCTATCTTACCTATTTAGCCAAAGTGGCTAGAGAATAAGACACATAAATTATCTGAACACTCTGATTAATAGTTATAAGGATAACTTCATTCTTTCCCTCAGTTTACATTGTCAAGTTTTCCCATTTCTTTAAAAAAAAGAAAAAAAGACTTGCTCCTTCTTTTCTCTTGAGTTGGTTTCTTCACGGTCCAACTTTCTCCTTGCCAGAGTCTCCACCCCTCCTTGCCACCTGAACCCCATAAAAACTGGCTTCTAGGCGTCAGCACCTACTTGAATCTCCCCCCCCGAAAGTTCACTAGGGACGTGCTGGTGCTTTTCCCAGTCTTCACGTCCATCAGGATCTCCCTAGCACTTATTAACTAAATGACTCCCCATATTTGAAACACCCTGCTTTTATTTCTATGCCCCATATGCTCAAGGTTCTTTACCCCAATTCTCGAACACCTTGCTAAATGTGATTATTCTCCAAGAAGGTATCCAAGGACTCTTCTCTTTCTACTCTCCCACCCTTGGCAATCCCTCGTAAGCCCACAGCTTCAACTCTCAGCTTTGGGAAAAGACCTCTGAAGCTGGTTATCTTTCACCCTGACTCTCTCCCGAGCTCCAAGCCACAGGTCCACCCATCTGCAGACCTCTCCACCGAGAAATCTTGCCTGGACCGCCAACAAGCGGGCCCAAACTCTTCTTCATGCCTCCTCTAAAATCCCTGTCCTGTCACGTCCTGTCTCACCCTTTTGACCATTCCTGCAGCTACCACCCACCTGCAAGAATGTCCTCCCTTCTCTGACTAGCCACAGGCTTTTCTCTCACCTCTCCTCACAGTCAACCCTTCCCACAGTGCAGTCTAGTTACCTGCTCACGAGTCTCATCTCGCAGGCTAACCTGTAAGCAATCCTACTGCAGGACCCAGTCCTCTTTAGCTCCACATTCCACAGTGCTTTACACATAGTAGGTGCTAAAAGAATGAATGAAAACCTCCTTAACCACCACCCCTGGAATGAACAGCGTACATTAATGTGTTAGGAGACACGTCACTTCCTTTCAATGTTCTCTTGTCATCTTTCACTTTGAGCAACCACGTGCAGGGACTGAGCTAGACACTGGGATATTTCTGCTACTGCTGCTCCTACTGCTTCTATTGATGTTAATACTAACACTACAGCTAGTACTGTTAATCATAACAATAGACATTCAGTACTTACTATGTGTCAGGCACCATGACAAGCATTTATGAGGATGATAACATTTAATCTTAACAACCACCCTATGAGATAAGGAATATTTCCCCCCCACTTCACATATGGGACAACTGAAGCACAGAGGAAAATCAAGTAACTCCCCTGCCTTCAAGTAGTTCTCAGTCCAGCAAAGGAAGACAGGGCCTGGACACACAGTTACCATGGGCTGAGCGCCATGAAGGAAAAGCACAGGATACAATGGGATGTAACAAGAGGACGTAACTCAGGACAAGGGCAGGGATGCTTTCCTGAAGAAACCATGCTTCAGAGGGAATCTGAAGGACAAAATCAGAATAAGCCAGCAAAAGAGGAAGAACGGGCCATATCAAGGGATAGGCGAGCCAACTAACTCATGGCCCCACAAGAGGCCAGGCACTGATAATGGAAAAAGAGTGCCCCCCTAAACAGAGCACCCAACCGTGCAACTGTCCTGTGCACCGCAGAGGAAGAGAATCAGCTTCAACCTACCTGGGGGCTTGGGAACTGGGTTCACCTACCAAGCATACTTTCTATTTTCTATTCATATTTAAGCACAGGATGTCGAGATGCACTTATAATCAAACCCCTGACGGAATCCAGCTTTAAAAAAAATCCTTCATGCGGCCATATTATTTTAAGAACTTAACTAGGTGCTTAGTAAAATGTGACGATACCTCCAATTTACCAAAAATGCAGAAACTCTCCCAGAATTTCAAGGAAAGAGCTCCATGCCATCAAATCAAAGGGGTTTTGTCTCAAAGAGTGGCAATAATTATAATTCAATGGCAGCAAGTCCTTTACCCAGCTCATGCATGGGGTTACCCTTTCAACAGAACAAAATAGATTTCTTAAATTTGCAACCACCTGAGACACAGATCTCTGGTGTTTTTCTTTCTTTCTTTTTTTTTTTTTTTTTTTTTGTTTTTTCTTTTTCCCTCGCCTGCAACAAAACAGAATCATCCCAAGCCCTTTCCTGTCGATCTAAATTCTCTGTGTCTCCTACCATTGCTCCAATGTACTATAAATATACAGCTTTTGTGACACAAACGCAAAGTTTTATTGTGCTGTTAGCCTTGATAGAAAGCACTGCAGAAAGTTGTTTAGAGATTAAATATCTAAAACAAGCTATTTTAAAATCCAGGGCCCTACTATTTCATGTCTGCAATGAAGAAATTTCATCTTGGGGAGAGCAAGCTGTCTTTCACACCATATGGCTAATGGTGGTGCATAGCAATTAGCCAGGCTGATTAATGGTGAACAGACTCTAATTTTATGCTTATAATTGAGCCTGCATTTGCACCCCTGGTGCAAATTCAGCACATCCCAACTTCCACTTACGAGAGGCAAGAAATCAAGAGAAATAGGGTGGTGTGGAAAGTGAGAATTTTTTTCCTAAAGCCCCCTAAAGAGCATCAGATTTGCAATTTAAAAGACTGTTAGCCACACAATAGATGACAGGTTTGTGTAATAGGGTCCTGGCGGTCTGGTAAACAAACAGTACCCCTTACACATCTATAGGCAGCCAGGAAAAACCTAATCTGTAACATTAACAGGACGACATTTTGAATATGGCTTTTCCTTCCTAGCCACACAGCACAAACATCATCATTTGCCTTCAGTGGCTTGAAAATTTTATTTTTGCTATTTTTATGTTTCTGAAAAATAGAAAGAACATCAGCAGTAAAGCACACCAACCAGCATAATAAAGTACTTTGGACCAATGAATTTTAAGAACAAGAAAAACATAAACTGCATTAATAAAGAGTAGGCTTGTGTGTGAAAGGCATAATATATCTTTAAGTATTTCAAGAATAGAATTACTTCTAGCATAGTCCAAACATGTACAGATATGAGATGCAAATCTATGATATATAGATAGTAGTTGGCCTATTGGTTGAGATCCATCTTCCTGTCTGTCTCCTGTTTTGCTAGAATCACATGTAACAGAACATGGAAAATTCATTCTAATGACATGCTAATTTGGAGAAGCTAAAGTAGAGATATGGTCTGAAAAATAGTAATAATATGAAGTAATAGTAATAATGTGAATAGAATAATACTTATAATAGTAATAATATGAAACAAATAGGAATAATACTATTCAAAATGATTTTACTCATTTAATCCTGAAAAGTGCAACTCAGCTTTAATTGGACAATTGTTGTATACTGTATAACACTATTTTTTGCCTAATAATATCTTCTAAGAAATCCATGACCATATTTTTGGGTTTGCTACTGCTTTAAAGTTAGAGAAAAGCAACCTGTTTTTGGAATAATTAACAAGTTTCACAAATCACTGAAGTGAAAACTTGTGAAATTTCTGTATATTTTAGAATAAAATATTAGAAGTATGTTTTTAAAAAAAGAAAAAAGGAAATTTTTATATACACACATCATTATAGATATGGAGGAAGTTAATATTTGGGATTTCACTAAGGAAACATTTTATTTCCACCTGTAGAGTTTTAAGATTGGTTTCCCCATAAGTCCATGAACAGCAAATAAAGCCCACCCATGCAGAAGCAGCAGCTTATGCCCTAAACGGATTGGTCAGCAATAGTCAGGAGCCAAGCATGCTCTGTGCCAGGGAGAGCCCGCATGGCTAACAAAGCAATTAGGAGCCTTTCTCTGATGCATAGTGGCATCTTCATGCTTCATCCAATTACTACTCAGAATATATCATGAGCAAAGTGCTGGTGTTATTTTATGAAGAATGAGAATCCTAAGCCACAAGCTAAAAGGCTGTTCCCTGGTCCACTCTCTCACATGCAGAGGACTGGCTGAGGCCATGGAAGTGAATTTGGTCTGTCTGCTTGTTCTCAAATGTAGCTTCAGTCTGATCACAGGCAAAAATAAAGACACTCGTTTGTGGATGACACAAATTTTTATATCTTGCAGGGATTCATCTTTGCCATCCTTCCAAAAGTTCACTACAGTTGAGAAATATTACCTACATTGTCATAGTCATATACAGGGTAACTAAGGTTAAGAGATCAGATGCAAGGGGAAAAATAAAAACCCACATTCAGTTTAGGGAGGAACGATGCCTACGTACAAATGGTCACATTTTTAAGTGGGAGAATTAAAAAGGGGAACTATAACTTTCAAGTCTTATCCAAACAGAGGCTTCTGCTGACATCAATAGAACTCTTACTCATTTTACTCTCAATGCAGTTGAGTGCATATATTAACACTAAAAGGGTTATATTGTATTTTATTCAACTGAAGGGAAGAAGGGGAGGGCACTGCTTTGTACCCATTAACAGTGTGATATCAAAATGGAAATGTATGTCTTTCAGGATGAGATCCAATAAATAACTGAGAATCACTGTGATGCCTGACACTTTACTACCAAATACTCACATCTAACAGTTCTTTTTAGATTGTCTAAAAGAAGCAACATAAATGTATACCCCAAAATAGACCTGAGTTCACCTAGATTTGAGATACAAATTGATCTTCTCTTTGCTAATTAAAGGGCAAGAACAAGGTATTTCTTACCTGCACATGATCTCATGTGTGAGCAAGACTCGGCACATTTCTGGGTTCTTGTCTTGGCCTTCATACACTATGGCCTATAAACAAAGGCAAGATTTGAGCTAAGAATGGAACCAAGTAGCAGAAAGCAAACTATCACAATTGAGTTCTTGACCACTTCACCACTACTGTGAGCCAATTAGCTTTCGCGAGCCGAAGGCCTCACTGGGCTGACTGTTTCAAGACACATTTTTAAGGATCAACCCAAATCGAGTGGAAGAGGATATGATCCTCTCTGTCCCATCAACCACCTCATTATGACGCACATCTTTGGATCAGTGTGTGAGATGGGCTTCTGTCGTCAAGACAACCACAATTCTCCTTTCAATTCAGAATAAAAGTAAATCTAATCAATGAGAAGGGAAAATCCAGAAGGTTTAGCAGATTGAGATACGATTAATTTAAAATATAAAAAAGCGTATGGATTTGATTTTCAAATGCTGTGTATTTGCCGCCTCATTTTCCTACTTCCAGCCCTAACATTTAGCGCTCTAGCGGTGAGCAGTAGAAAACAAGTGGGGGTACGGTTAGAGTCCATTCACTAATTGTATCTTCCTTGAGCTGATTCATCAATCAGGGAAAATCCTTCTTCCCGCCAACAGGCTGAAAACATGTGCTCTCCGGGGTGTACACCCACCCAAACAGTAATACACGCCGGCATATGCTGTGTGTGTGGGCTTAAGCCATAGAGTTAGCTCTCTAAACTAAGAAGAATTACATCTGACTCTCAAAATCTGGAGTCCCAAACCGCCTCACCAGCCAAGAAGCTTTTGTCTGTTTTTAGTAATGTGCGTACAAACATTTTGCTTAAGATCATCCCAGGAAGGTTCCCTGGGACTTCAGCTTCCTGGAAGATCTACATGTTATACCTCAGCCAAAGAAAGACTCACACTATTGGTAGGGCACTGCTCTGCATCAGGATACATTTTAACTAGCTTAACACCATATCACTGCATAATACTAATATAACACAGCTTCAAATTGTTAATAAAATTACTTTCACACTTTCAGATAACCCTCAATTTCCTGATGACAAAACCACTTAAATTAACCAGAAACTATCCTTACTTAGTACATACAGATGCTGCAGTAACTAACTTGGCTCTAATGTGCCTTCTTTATGAACCTAGGACTTTCAGAACCTATAAACGATGGGACAGCTTAAGACACAGTGTGTGCAGACCCTCGGAGCAGGCTCTGGTTATGGTATCTAACTCTACTACAGAACAAAAATTGCAACAAATTTAAAAATGATGAAAAGTACCTACATAAGGAGAAAACATTTCCCTACCATTGGCCCATCAAAACCATTTTTTGTGGTTAGTCTATCATAACCTTGTATTCTTTTTAATATTTTACTTTGACATAATTTTAGACTTACAGAAAAGTTGCAAGAATATAACTATATTCCAAGACGCTCTTTACCTAGCTTTCTCAAAGGTTTACATTTTACTAAATTCGCTTTATTCTTTTCTATTTTTTTCCTGAACCATTTATTAGTAAATTGCAAACATTCCCCAAATACTTCAGCATGTATTTCCTTAAAACATGGAATTCTCTTACATAACCACAGTATAATTATCTGAATCAAAAATTAACATTGATACAATACAATAATCTAATCTACAGGGCTTATTGAGATTCACAATTACCCAATAATGTCCTTTCGAGCAAACAAAACTCCAATATCAATCACTGCATTCAATTGTCATGTCTCCTTTAATACGGAACACTCCTGAGTCTTTGTATTTCATGACACTGACGCTGTTGAAGAACACAGGCCAGTTATTTTGTAGCTCAGTTTGGGTTCGTCTGAGGTTTCCTGAGAATTAAACTAAAGTTATACAGCTCAGGGCCGGAATACCACAGATGTGATGCTGAGTTCTCCTCAGTGTGTCTAACCACACCATTAACTAGTTCTACTAGTAACGGTAAACTCCGACCATTTGGTTAAGGTGGTGCCTGCCATCCCGCAGAGATCATCGGCCCGATTTCCCCACTGTAAAGTTACTACTTCACCTTATGTAATTCATAACTGTCTTCTGGGGAGATAATCTAGATTATATTAATACCATTTTATGCTTCAAATTTTCATCCACTAGATTTGGCATGCATTAAGGATTCTTTCCTGTATTCTTAAAAGACCTTTTCAAATACCCAAGAAGTCACTTTACTCAAGAAAATGCATTAAGTAAATCAAAAATGTTTTGAAAACCAAAAATTATATCTGCCTGCTTTATTTACTGTAATCACTGCTGAAAAATCAGACACTGTAAATAACTGATTCGATCTCATACATGGTGCTAAAAAATTCTAATCACACATTTCTGTAAAATCCTATTATCACCACATGTTTTGTATGTTCTCTTAATACTCCTGATAACCTCTGTTTCAACTTTAGTTTTGTGTCATGCTAAACTAATGCAAGTAACTTGGTAAATAAATTCACAGGTATTGAAGGGGTTTTCCTTCCTGAAAAAAAGAAAAAGTTTGATTTTGCGGGGAGGAGGGAGTATCAGTTACATCAGACCTCATTTTAATTCTTTCTAGATGATCCCAATATTATTTCTACTGGGGTTGCTGGTTCCATTGAACTCAGTGGGCCTGTGATGAGAGTCAAGCAAAGATATGCTACAATGCAAAAATGTACATGACTCCCCCAAAGAGTAGATTATCCATGGACTCCTAAGAATCCCAAGCTTTTATCTTTGGTGACTGAGCATCATTTGTTGAAAGCCCAGGCCTCCATAATACATCTCTTTACCAAATGCCAAACTGCCACTTCTCTTCTGGCAGCAAAGCCAAAATGGAGAATCTTTCTCTAAATCAAGCATAGAAAAATGAAAGCATGAGTTTGGATTTGCTCAGAAATAGTTAGGGACTCTGAGGAGGGATGGAACCGTGAAGTTTCTGCTGTCCCTTATCTTGAGGTCTCAACAGAACAATATTTTTCAGCACATAAATACACAGAAAAAAAGTGCTTGCTGCTTCTGTGACTTCTGAAATAAAAGCAAGTGAAACAGGGAATCTCTTCACTTTCCTGGGGAGTAGAACTAAAATCCTGTAAATAGAGTCAACTAAAACCTCAGTGTCACAGGGTCAGCTACTGAGTGGAACTGAGTCAAAGAGGATATACCTCCAACCGCACCTAAGCAGTTTTTGTTACTAAAAAGGCTTCTTAAATACACACATACAATATCATATAAAAGGTATGGGCCAAGAAATCAACATTCTGATGAGGTCCAAGATAGAAAATACAAAAAACTTATTTTGATGAAAGTCTCTAATGCAGAGTGTCAACAATAAGACAGACTTTTTAAAATGCCACCAAGCTCCCCTTCCGGCTCACACATACAACTGATAGCCACACATCAACTCTCTACCATCTACATTTGGTACACGTGTCAAGACTGGTTCACAGCTCAGCAAACTCAGACTTTAAGCCTAAAGGGAAAGGGATCCTCTAACACCAACTTAGAGAGAAGTCTCTGCTTTTCTTCCTAATTTAAATATGTGCCTCTGTGGAGTGTGAGTAAAGCTTGTTGAGGCTGGATCAGCTGGGAGATCACAGAAGCATATAAACAGCATTGACTATTTTAAGTGAAACCATTTTAATAGACAGCTGGTTTAGGGCCCAGACAATGGAACACCAAGAAGAAGGCTTATTTTCATCCTCCATAGTAAATCATGTGCCTGCTCCCCGTGAGGAAGGTAGTCTGCTGTGAGAGTGACAAAGACAACGGTGGTTTAAATAAATCAATGTGTTTATCAGGAGTAAGGATGGGAGGCCTGTAACAGAGGAGAGAGGGAGGGGGAAAGAAAGCACAGTCATATATTTTTTAAATAAATGAATTGATGTTGAAGCAACTTGAGTTTTTAACCTAAGAACCAAAAAATACAATATCAAGTATAAAACGATGTTTACATTAATCTTGCCAATGGCAAATAAATCCCTTAAGGTGGCAAGAACGCTTGTACAGGAAGAAAAATAAAAGGAGAAACAGCACTAACTTCATCTCAGCTTTAAAAATCTAGTGAAATTGATAAACAAGTTGTCAAACTTGACATTTGGAGCAGATTTATTTTTCTGATATACTAGCTTCCCTTTTCTTAATGTCCTCCTCTAACAAGCAGAAAGAAAATATCACAATTAGTTTTAATACTCTATTTAAACTTTTAGATTGAGGGGTTTTTTTCAGAATAATATTTTATAATTAACAAAAAAGAAGAAAAAAATAGGAACTGTTAAACTTTGACGTCCTTTGTAACAGTGCCAGAAGGATTACTGTGAGAGGATAAAATGCCATCAATTTCAAATGCCCATTTATAAATTAACCTATAACACCTTTGAAAAGAAATAAATCAATCAATAGAAAAAGTCTGCCTCTGTTGCCACTCTTTTGGAGGGCATCTTGTTAAGTGTGGTTCATCCCTGCTTTTCTAAAATATCGCTGGGTCTTAAAAGTTAATTGAAACGTACTGTGGATAAAGATCACACAGCAAAACAAAAAATACACAGTGCACATATACCAGGATCACACTTCAGTAGGACGCCAAAGGAAATACAGAGAATTGAGCACGGCTTTTCTTTGTTTACGTTTCTAATAGTTTTAACTCTTTCTGCTCCATGCCAAAACAAAAAGGGCGAGGAGAAAACTTTTAACTTTGGTTTATCAAAATCCGAGAGGGTTTTAGGGACAAAATGTTTTCATTAGGAGTCTTTCTTGGTTTACAACTAAACAATAGGAGATTTGTCATCCTTAGTTTAGAGGGAAAGAAGAAGGAAGGACGGAAGGAAGGAAGGATGGAAAAAAGGAAGGAAGGAAGGAAGGGGAAAAGAAAGAAAGAAAGAGAGGTGGGTTATCTATAACTAACAAAAACTCCTAATTTTCCATTTAAATCAAAACAGTAACCTTGAAAATATGTCACTCCTTTTTCCACATACAAAATAAAAGGCCAAGCCTAATTTGTCACTTTAAAGAATAAGTTCATGAATGTACAAAGTACTTCATTCAACCACAAGTGCAGTGTCCTCAAAACACAGACTGTCAAGGAGCCTTTGGTAGCAAATTACCAAGAATTGAAACTAATCAAAAAAATAATATGAACACCTACAACAGCAACGCACTGTAATATTAATCATTACATTCAACCACCAAGTTACACTGCTTGTCACTAAAAAAAAAAAAAGTGCTAGCTAATGTGGTCCTAGAAATTTCCAGTAGGTAAAGGAGCCCTAGTTAAAAATTAACCTGTGCCAAAGAAAACACTACAAATCTGACATTTCATAAACAATTCTGTCAAACAGCAATCCAGCATTAATAATGGAATAAACTAAAAAAATTATTTTGCTTCAATTAGCAGCTTGGCTACTGGTGAACAAATTACAAAGATGTAATTTCAGCTCAGCAGCTAAGCAGGTCCGTTTTCAGAAGTGAATTAGGAAAGTTGCAAAGGAATGATATCATATCCAGTATGCCGTTCAGTTACATCACAGCCCTGAATAAAAAGAGAATGTGTACCCAAAGCAGTTAGCTTTAGAATGCATCTTTTATGTCTCAAAGAAATAAAATCCCTTATATTATTCAAACACCAAGATAAAAACTGAATCATTCTCACTATCCCATATTATATTTCTTTTTCTAGCAGTAATAGATATTTCACTCATCTAATAACTACATTTACATCTATATTAGTAGATACAACTGGCTTTGTCAACCCAATGGGACAATAATAATAATAATAAAATAATAAAAGCAGCTAACTTATTAAGCACTTAATACGTGCCAGTCACTCTTCTAAGCACTTTACATCTATGAATTCATTTAATTCTCACAAGAGAGCTTCCAGGTAGATGCTACCATTATTTCCGTTAGTTTGATTCCAAATGCTTACATATTTTAATTACTCACTGAGACCAAATCATTCATGCTCAACAGCTAGATAAACAATTCATCAAACATCCAAACACTCCTTCATTCTTCCCAGCCATATAAGTAAAAGACATAAGAAGAGACTATCACTGTAGTCATACAAGTTCGAAAATGCATCACTACAAATATGTTCGTTTTTAATGCTGTTCAAACATTCACATGGAAACAGCTCTAGCGTAAATATCCCCGAACAAATGGCTGTATATTATCCAGGAGGGAGCAGTTGGACCGCCAGACTGGGGAAGTACTAGGCCATCTGGCTCGGCAATCTCTCCAAAACCATCAGCTTTGTTTTCACCCCCAGACTCCAAACAACACATTTTCCACTGTGATGAGTTTACATTTTCCCAAACACAGGTCCTGATCATGCATAAAAATTCCAAACTTCTTCATTCCTCTATGTGCAAGGAAATTTAAATCACCTGCATTTTTGACATGTTACCAACCGAGAGAGAAAGCTGCTGAAATATGGCTCCTGACTATAAACTTGCCCTGTCCTTTTTTGTTTGTTTCTTTCCCCAAATATGTGAAAGAACCTCTCCGCTGGCCTAGTGAATTCCTTTGGAACTTACTGATATACTAAAAATGTGTTTATCTACCAATGAAGGACCAAGAACTGAAAGGCTTGTTAATCAAATCTCCGTAGTTGTGGCAGGATATAATGAAACAATCAATAGGAAAAAAAATGCACTTGCATCAATAACTTAAAGTACCGGAAACATCAAAACAAATACCTAAAGACAATCAGCTGGGAAGAGAAATATCACAGCATTTCTGATTATTGTACCTTGGACCTCCCACTGTGCTGGGACCTTTTTAGAGCCCCCTCATCACATCACCTACCCTCAAATCCATACATACAAGGGATTATGTGGCTATTATTTTCCCCTTTCCAAAAAAACCTCTTGTTCGGGGGCAAGGAGTGTTTTGGTTTTGATAACTGTATGGAATTTGGTACTCTTTCTTTGAATTATAAAAATATCACTTTTTTAAAAGCAAGATGGCAGGAGGAAGATAAGTTAAACTTTTTTTTTAACTATTTAAAGATAAATAACTCACTGAAACAATCACAGAACATAATCATATTTCAAATACTACATGAAAATCTGAAATGAGGCACATTAAACCTCGGACCTCCCCCCTCGGGTTCATTTGAGCTTCTGCAGTAGATACTGTTTCTAGATGCAACAGCCATAAACTTCTGGATCCTACAAGGCCTTTTTGCATGCTCACTAATGGAATACCAAAAACAGCAATGACACAAAAACAACCTATTTTTAGTCCAGCTAAACTTGGTTTTGAACAACCCTTCCCAAAAGCAAGCCTCTTATTTTCTAGTTGGTGAACGAATTTTTTAAATATCATTATATTCTTTGTGTTTTAGAAGAAAGACATAGGGATAGGGGCTCAGATCCTCACACATTCACTTTTAATGAAGCCTCCTCTTTCCTGGTAAAGTCCGAAATTAAGGGTCATTACCTAAAATAGTGTAATGAGACACTCTGAAAAGGTGTGAAATACTGTGTCATACCAATACATTTTGGTTGATTGAATACATTTCTGTTTGATCTCATTGGTGCTAGGATCAGGAACATTCCATGAACATATAAAGTACACAGCTAGTTTTGTATTTTGCTTGCCAAAGATTCCGTTTGAGTTTTAACCCCAATCTGTGAGTCAAAGATATGACATCACACACATAAAGCTGCATATTTGATATGAAAAATGTAACGATAAGCAAGTAGCTAAGAGAAGACACTTGAACCATAGGTGTTCCCCCCAAAATTTGCGATGTTATTAGAACTCATCACATCACTGAAATTATTCCATTCTGCACTTTAAATATCAAAATCCTGAGTCTATCTGGAAGAATTTCACAGGAGAAAAAAAAAATGTAACCATTTAATCAGTCCGCTTATGTCAAGTCTTACTTCTGATTGTAGGGGGTCACTGCATATTTTAACTAAAATCAAAAAATTAAGAAATTTTAAACCAGAGTTGGTATTTAATTATCACAGAATAATTTCAAGCTAGACGAGCATCCACTAATCTTTAATCTTAAAACATTAAAACTTAACATTTTACTCATTAAGGCTAACCTATAATAATTATGCCACAGCTAAGGAAAGCTATGCTTCTTCACACTGATTTTTTTGAAGACTATTCTATCAACTGTGTACACAAGAAGCTAAACTACTTCTCAAAGTCTTCCAGCACATAATCAACAAACAAGCAACCAGACAATGGGCATGAATTGCCTTTCAAAGTGAAAGCTACACAGAAGACATTAGACAATTATTATGAAAGCAAACACCTCAAAAAATCTCTTTTTCTTGATTTTTTTTGGACTAAATTCAGATAAATTATACCTTTTTTGGGTCACTTACCAAAATCTATAATGGCATGCATTTATAATTTTAACTTTCAGTGAGATGGCAAACGACTTTTTCATACCTGCTATTATTAAACATAAACCATATCTTGCTCTACTTCCTCCCCCAACTGATAGAATTTATGATGCCAAGTGGTCAAAGAATGCCTTCAGCTATAGTTTTTCTTAAACTCCATGACCTTGTTAGTAAAATGATATTTGATATATTGCTTTATAAAAATCAAGATTATTCTCCCACCATATGAGTATGTGTAAAGTCAGTTCATGTCATAATGGGAAAATCAATTCTAGGTGACATTTTTAGTTTAAGGGGTCTAAAATAAAGTTTTGAGAGAAGTTAATCACTTCAAACATGTCATAATTTTGCACTCCTTACAACTGTTGGTTTCATGGTGCTGCCTAAGTGGCCAATTTTGCCCAAGTAGACAGGCCTTATATACTGGTTTGTGGGAATATTTTATTTCTTAAAAATTAAATTATAATAAATATATATGGAATGTGCATTGGAATTTATACTTCCCCCTTCCCCCTCCCATCTTTTCTTTCCTCTGATGAGAATGGCAGGAAAGGCTATCCAGGGTATCAAAGACAATTTTTTAAAAGAGAACTCCACTTAAGACATTTTTGTTTTGAGATCGTAAAAAAAAAAAAGAAAAGAAAAAAGTGTTATTGAAATCAGGCTTTTGCGCTTCTGCTTGGCCAGAAAAAAAATTTAACAAAATACAATTGTCCAAATGAAAGGGAATTATCCCATGTAATAATCAAAGCCAGTAAAGAAAGTAAGACCAAGAGTAAAAGTATAAATGTGGATTTACTCTGAACAGTCAACTAAGAAATAAATAGATCTTCAAGAAAGTCAAATATTTTAGGCAAATAACTTGAAATAGATTTCAATAGACATTTGTTTATTCTTTTAAAAAATATATTTCATCTCCTTATGATTTCTACCTGGTTTGCAATGGAACATGAGAGTAATAATCAAAATTAGCCGTTATTAAACTGATTCTTACTGAGTAGATTTTAAAACTCCCAACATCTTATTAATGTGCATCTTGCACAATATATTTAAGCCATGGCTTATCTAAAAACAATTTTTAAAATATGCATGTATATCCTAATTTGAAATCTTTCAAGCCAATATGTATGAAAAAAGATCATCTCTCTTATTTTAAAAGGAATGTTTTAAAATCACAATCAAGCAAATAAGTTTTAACCTTCTTACTAAATTGGTGGTTGGTACACAATGGATAACTTTTCTCTTTGTTCTGATTTCTTTCCCCCATCCAGTAAAGTTGTCTTCTTTTTTGTTAAGTCCTCCAACTACCTAACTAGCTACTTAATTCCAAAACTAAACTTTTTCTTAAAATTTAAAAAAAAAAAAAAAACTCCTGCACCTCATTAAAATGTCAGGCCTCTTTTCTGCCTCGGCTCATAATTGTATCTTTTAAACCATAACTCAACCTTAATGTATACCGCTTGACACCCGCGTGTTGAGGAGCTTAAGAAAATGCCGCCTATGTACCTTTAAGACCACAAGCTCACTCATGCTGCCTGGCTTCTTGCCAAACTTGGAGGCAAAAGCGGGAGGATTTTTTGCAAAATATCCTTTAACAATTGTTGCTCCCTCTTCCAACACTACCACCACCACCACCTCCTTTTAAAAAAATCTGTAGAGTGGATCATCTGCGCCCTCAGCCCATCTCACCACTCCTGGGGAACTGTTTCTGCCCCCCACCCACATCCTCTACCCTCTACCTCCCGGGGAAGGCCCGGGTGTTTGGGTTTCACACGTTCAGCTCGCTCTGCACCAGGGTCCCTGGGCACCTTTTGCGCCCCCTGGGGCTCCCCGGCCGGGTCAAAGGAAGTTCAGCCCATATTCTCCCCGTTCAGCAACCCGTAGTCTTAATTCAGAAGGTCAGAGTTTCCCTTGGAAGGAAGAAGCCTTCGAGCAATCTTCTCCACGCGGCGGGCCCAAGGGCATGTACCGCCCCTTGGAAGGCCCGCTGAAAGCGCGGTCCCCGGTCCGCCTCGAAGTTGAGAGTTCCAGGCCCTGATCTCTCGCTGTGGAGTAGGCAACTTCTTGACTCCCCCAAATTGCGCGGCCCTAGCTTCACCCCCGCGGCGCGAAATTAAGCAACTTACTTGTTTTGTCATGGAGTCAATGAGGCGAACGTAGAAATCCTGTTCCGTCCTTATCCCTGGGGAAGGGGAGGAGGAGATAGGGGAACGAAGGAAAATTAAGTGAGAGAAGATCTGCGCAAAACAGAGAATGGGGCTCCAAGGCTGATGGAACTCCAACAGTCCTGGAGAAGCACAGCCAGGACCCCCTTCACCAGTGTCCAGAGAGGGGTCTCCGGCCTAGCCTGAGTGCTCTTGGAAGCCGGCCCCCAAGCATGACAGCTGGGAATGGGGCGGGACCCCCACCTGGCTACTCTCCCTTCCCATGGGGGGAGCCCCTCTGCGCGCTCTCCGGGAGCCATCAAGGCCATGATTGCTCTAGCTCCCTGAACCCAAAGGACTTGGGCCTGGAGTCTGGACTAAGCCGAGAGAATCGGCTTTAGGAAGGGGAGGAAGAAAGAAAGCGGCCCAGCGAAGGCCAGGGCGCCACACGTGTCCCCAGGTACACGAGGGCCGGACACGGCTGCCCTCGGGTCACTCAGGGCCTCCGCAGGTGAAGCCTCCTCAGGCGAAACAGGAGGGACCGGTTTACCCCGAGGATGGCGAACGACTGAGCTTTGCTCAGGGCTTTCGTCCATCTGGAGCTCCCCGCGCCCCCTGCCCTCACCCGGAGCCCGGGGTATTCGGTGCGGACCCGATGGGAGCCTCACCATTGCTGTAGAGAAGCTGGAGCCGGTAGTGAATCCCATTATTGGTCTTTTCGCTGTTGGCTTCCTGGGTTGCAGCAGGATGCAAAGACACAAGAGACGCAGGAGAGAGGTCCGCGTGAGCGAGTGGACCGACTTCCAGGCAACTTTTCCCAAGCCGGGACCCCCGGCGGGGGTAACCAGACAGGCCCGGGAGGAGCAGAAATTGCGGCCAACTGTGATCCCTCTGCCCCCCCCACCTTTACTGCTCCCTCTTCCCTTCTAGAAAATTCCACGGGGCGCCCACCAGCGATCCCCTCCCCAGGGCCTGGGGGCTCTGGCCTGGGCCAGCAGAGGCAGGAGACGCGCGTGGTCGCGCGGTCTAGGGCGGGTTCATCCCGGGTGCCCTTGACTCTGGAATGCGAAGCCAGGCTCGCCTCTCTCCAGCTCTGGGGGTTTCGCGCGAACTTTTTTGGAGCAGAACCTCATGGATGAGGAGCCCGGGTTCGCCCAGGACGGGAAGTGGCTTGGGGGACCCCGCGCAAGAGTGTGTAACGGATGCTTTGCACTCGCGGAGGAGCGCGCCTCCAGAAGCGCCTGGGCCTGCTCCCCGGCCTGGGGCGAGGGGCAGCGGCTCTGCGCCCACTTACTTTTTCCTTCTCCACGAACCCCACAAAGGCTGTCCTTTCGATCTCCACGGGCTGGCCCTGTCTGTCGTAGAGGGCCAGGACGAAGTGGAAGAAGTTGGATTTCCGCAGATTGGAAGGAGGCTGCTTCTCAAAGTGAGCCCGGGCCAGACCCACCCCGCTGCGGCCAAAGACGCAGAGTTAGACGGCTAAGCGGGACACCGACCCGCGACCCCTTGTTACCCCTTACACACGCGCGAACCCTCATACACCCACCTCCTCTGCCCCAAAAAGCCCAGTAGGCGCCCTACAAACGCCCCCGAAACGCCCGCTCAGGCGCCCCGGGCCCACCCGGCGACGGAACATGCGTGTTCGCGCTTGTCCCGTCCTCCCCGCCGAGAACAGGGCGCGCCCCGCGAGCTCGCTGAAGAGGTGTAAAAGTTTTGTTTGGGTTTTGCGCAGGAGATAAAACGCTGTAAGCATTTACTCCGACCTGGTGCCGGCTGCGTGGGGAGAAAGAAAAGTGGCAGTGGATGGGGTGAACCCGCGCTCGCGGAATAGAGCGGGTCGTTTACAACTTAGAGGGAGGGGGGCATGGGAACTGGTTCCCACCATCCCCTCGAATCTCCGGTCTCAGCTCCGTGGGCAGGTGAGACTGGATGGGGAACATGCTCAGCGGCTCGCTGCAGCAGCCATCCTCCAGGAAACCTCATGAGCCCCGGCCAGCCGCGGGTGCCCGGCCTCGGGAAGCCACATGTGCCCCCAAATAAAGCATGTGGAGAAAAAGAATCTGAGGGTGGAACTCAGAGCTGTCAGGGGTGGTCGCTGTGGGAAAGGGAACTGGGGGTGTTTTTTAAAGACCTATCCTGACAAAGTTTCGAGGTTCCGCAGAAATCCTCACACCCATTCCAGAAAGCCTATGGATCAGGGCTGCCGGCTGAGCGCGCCCGCCGGGGGACTGGAGGCTGGGGCGCCAGGGGCGCAGGGCGGCCACTGACAGCCCGACCTGCCCAGCACAAGGGCGCGCGCTCAAACACACACACGTACGCGCCACACACACACACACACACACACACACACACTTTCACTTCCAGCCCAGTTACCCAACTCACTCTCACTACCAACCACCCCCATCTTTATACTCAGCGGGGATGGGAACCGTGTTGCGGACACTTGTCCCCAGCCCGGAGAAGATGAGAATGATGTAATTAGTCATCTTCCTTCTTCCCCTTCCGCCCTCTCTGAGCCGGACAGGGCCTGGGGCCACCAGATCTCCCACACCCCTAAGTCCAGCTTGTGGCCTGAAAAAAAAGGCCATTTCTCACTTGGGACCAGGAGTCCCTGGAAAGGGTGCTGAGGGTGCCCAGGAAAGTTCCCCCAGGTCACTCTCCGAAGGCAGTGCCTCCAGTCTGGCATCCCAGGAGCTGAGAGGGAGAAAGGGGTTAGAAGGGGCCATGGTGACAAAGGGTGGGGAAGACTTTTAGGAGATGTCAGAATTAAAGTTGGGAGTTGTTCTCCTGGTGGATCGAGAAAAATTGAAAGCTAGAGAGGGAGGGAGAACCAGATGGGAGAAATAAGAGAAGATTCTGGGGAGAAATGGAGAGCGAAAAGAGAAGAGAAAGGGAGTTAAGGAAAGGAGAAAAAGGAGAGAAGAGGGAGGAGTGAAGAAGGAACAGAAAGGAAAGAAGCAAGGGAGGGAAGGAGGGAAAAGAAAAGAGAAAAAGAAAAGGAGTAAGAAAGGAAAGAAGGAAGAAAGACAGAAGGAGGGAGGAAGAAAGAGAGAGGGAGGAAAGGCACGAAGGAGAAGAGAAGGAAAGAAAGTTTAAAAAGGAGGAAAGAAGTAAGAAAGAAAAACAAGAAGGAGGAAGGAAAGGGAAGAGCAAAAAAAGAAGAGAAAGAAAGAAAAGGAAAGAAAGAGAAAGCTGGCCTGAAAAGAAAGAGCAATCACGTAAAAATACAGATATCCAACATCATGCTGGTGAGACGCCTCTTCTGGCTTAAAACAAAATGAAAACAGTCACAGACGAGGCAGGGGAAAGTGCCGGCAAAGCGTGGGCTCTCGCAGGCAGCTCCCAGCTCTCCGGCCGCAGGCGACCAAGCAGCGCGGCCGGAGAGCGCGAAGCCCCGGAGGCTAGAGGAGCGGAGCTGCGGCCGCACTAGCGCGGCCCGGCCCGGCAGCGGCCGTCGCCGCCACCTCCTCCCGGCTCCGCTGCTCGCGGCTCGCCTCCCCGGCCGCGGTCCCCGAGCGGTACCCACCTCTGCGCCGCCGTGTTGGCGTCCAGCACCCCGGCGCCCTGCATCCACGTCCGCACCGCGTTCATGCCGCTGCCCAGCGGCTCTTCCTTCATGCTGCTTCCACTCCGTTGGATGCTTTCCTGAATCCCAAACATGAAAACAACCTTTTCTTGTGGAAAATCTCCTCCCCCTTGAAAATATTAAAAAAAAAAAAAAAAAGGAAAGAAAACGCCAGCCAGAGATTTTTTTTTTGAGACGATGAACTCGCGCTAGAAGATTAAGGCGGGCTGAAAAGCAAATTTTTAAAAAATGTAAACCTTCACTCAAAACTGAGCGATAACCTGGGAAAAAAAGGAGAGAAAAAAAGAAGGGAAAATCCAACGAAAAGACCAAAATAAAAAAAATAGAGATGTGTGCTTGGCTGTTGGGGGTTGTTTGGTTGGTTAATTTTTGGTTTGGGTGCTTTTTTTTTTTTTTTTTTTTTTGCAATGATCACAGGCCGGTGGAGGACAGGAGGGGCTGGAGTTTCCTTTTGTAGAGGTACCCTTCACTTGAAGAAGCAGGAAGAAAAAAAAAAGCCCTGATGGCAATTTAAGAAACAATAGACTCAACTCTCCCTGCCGGCTTTGCTACTTCAAGTGTCATTTTCCACAGCCAGGCAAGTTTTTTCCTCTCTTTTTTTTCCTCCTTCTCTCCCAACCAAAGATGTTTCTTTCCTTTCAGTGCGTATAGATGAGAAGCACGCTGGTTGCCGTAGACAGATACACCAGAGAGGGAGAGTGGGGTGGGGGGAAGGGGGGAGAGAGGAAGGGGGGGAGGGAAAGACAGAGAGAGAGAGAGAAAGAGAGAGAGGAAAGGGAGAAAGAGAGAGGGGTGGACCCTGCAGGATGGAGATTCTGTTTTCTCCTTGCTAAAATAGAAGTGATTTGCAGGCTTTCCCTATGGAATCCAGTTTGACTCTCCCCAGAGCTAAACACAGGCACACTAACCCCAAAGGGAGGAGGCGGGGCCCGCGCCTCGCAGACCCACCCCTTCATTTGCATAACGTCATCCTTCCGCCTCACCGCAGCCAATCGCGGCTCAGGAGCCTGCTGGCTCGCAGCGCGGGGCCACGCTCCCTCATTAACATCCTTCTCCGGGTGGCGCAGGGGAGCCGGCCAAAGTTCCTCTCAAAGTGGCGAGCGAAGGATCTCTGAGCACCGGCGTCTGAGCTGGGGAGGAGCGGGGCTGAGCAGGGCAGAGTCGGTCGGGAGAGGGGAACAGAAGGATGGGGAGAGGGATATTCTTCTCAGGAATTTGAGCTGGGGTCTGCATGCTGGCCACTGCGGTGCGTTTAGCATCCTCGCCGCGCCCCGAGCGCGCTCGAGGCGCACGGGCTGCGCCCTCCCAGGGCCGATGCCGCGTCCTGCTCTGCTGTTCTGGGACGTCGGGGCAAAAGTGGAGGAGACAGGAAAGCCCGAGCAGAAAAAGCAGGACGCGAGTCCCAGGTGCCCACCTCTTCGCTTTGAGGAGAGGGTGGTAGGGTGGAAAATGGGTGCGCGAGGTCGGGGCTGGGCGCTCACGGAGGGCACTGCCTCCACGCAGGGCGGGGTGGTTGGACCCTGGGCCCCGGCCAGCGAGGCGCTGTGGATCCCCAGGGAGTGGGGGACCCGGGCTCTGCCCCTAGTCTGGCCTCTGAAACGCTTCTCACTCAGCCGCTAGCCTCGAGGCCGCCGGCGATAAGCACTGTCCTCACATCCTCACTTCTCTCGAGCCATCCGCGGGATATGTAAACGGTGGAATGAATGCTCTCACCGGAGCCGTTTCAGGATGCGTTTTAAAACTTACTCAGGTTCAATCCCCAACCCCTCCTCCACCCCCGCCCCCAAAGTAGTTTTTTCTTTAGAGTAACTACCAAAGCAACAATTGATTAGTCTCTGAATAGTTGGTTATTTGGTGTAGGGTTTCTCTCTCTTTCTTTCTGTCAAAAAGGGGGGCTTGAACAAACCCTCCCCAACTTCTGTCCCTGCCATATGTCAAGAAGGAGAAAGGCCAAGGAAGGAAGGAAGGCAAGGAGGGAAGAAGAGATGGTCTCCTACCTCAGACCTTTTGGCATACATGCTTGTGGCTGGCAAAGGAAATAGATGTTTCTGGGTAATGTGCCCCATCATTTTTTAGCAGGTTGTAACCTCCAATAAGCACATGGTGAATTTCTGTTTCATTGCCCTCAAAGGAACTCCCTGACTGCAGCCAAATCTGCTAAGGACTCCTTCGGGGAAATTCTCTGCCAGAAATCCAGGTCCCCTTTCTGCCCGCCTTCCTTGGCCCTTTGATTTAGGAAGCTCATGGGGTCAGTGATGGAAAAGTACACATGCCCATGTTGAATGGAATGGAGACAGGCAAAAGTTATGCTTTGTGCTCTTGGCAGAGCAGGAAAGTGGGAACCGCTTCCTGATTCCTAAACTAGATGAAAGACTGTGTTTCAGGCCTGTGGGTACATGGCCACTGTCCTCAAACACTGCTTTATCTCTTGTGCACAAAGCCTGCCCAGCTCTTATACCATTTAATCTGGACCACTAATGTACTGAGCACTTTATTCCTGGTACCATAATTATTGCCATCTCCTCCAAGACACTCCTGAAGAGATCTGTCTGATCCATTAGGATCCCCACCACATCTACCAGAATTCCTGGCACAGAGTTCAGGAGGGGTATGTTGGTGGAGAGACTGGAAGAATTGTAGGTTTGTGGGAGGGGAAAAGGGGAGCCGGACCTCCTCCATCCCTATAGAATTTAAATGCACAATTGAAACAAGGCCTGCTGAAAAATTCCCAAAGCTCCACTCTTAACTTCTAAGGCCCAAAGGGTCCCCAGAGCCAATCCCTTCCCCTGCCTGGACCATCTGCTGCCTGCTCTGAAGGGATCCTTCAAGAAAGGGGGACCAGAAAGCAGAGGCCACCCTCCTATCAGTGAGTCCCAGATAGCCCTGGCATAAGACCCAGGCCTCCCTCTCCTTAATTGCCTGAGCCTCCACTTTATTCTCCAGGAAACAGCGTTCAGGACTCCAAGTTGAGTCTGGTGGGGTACATACCCCAGTGAGGGGAACACATAATGGGGGGTCAGATCACTGCCAATGGGAGGTGGCAAAGGTGCCAGAGAAAGGAGAGACATGGCCACTCAGAGGACCAGGATCAGGGAGAGGCACACAACAGATGGATTTCCAGGGCGTCAAGTAAAATTGAGAAGCACTCTGCAAATGATGTTTGCTGGGGGCCTGAAGCAGCCTGATTCAAGAGAAATTGGCCCAGAGAAAGAAGCTTTCAGCAGCCCAGTTCCTGCCCCAGAGCCAGTAATCTCCAGGAACTATGTAAGAGGGAGGCAATCTCCACATCCACCAGGCTGTAGAAGGAGGAAAAATAAAAGGGGCAGGAATCTTTTGATAAGACTAATTCCCTTTGGCTGTGCGGAGGCAGCAGATACCTCACCTGGGATGGTGAGTGTACTTTATTTTAATCAAGCAGGGTGTATTCATAGCTTTTCTTCTGGTGTCCTTGTGCTTTCAACCTGGCTTTCTTGCCCAGCAATAAATGTTTAAGTAGGAAGGAAGCTAAAGAGAAGGTGGAAAAGAGACAGAGAGTGTGATAGAAAACTGGGAATGACACCCAGGCCAGCAGAGCTGTAGCTTTTTGTGGATTTCCTCTGGTGAATATTGAAGTAGCCATTGCAATTTAAACTCTGGAAGATCCTTAAATGCTTTTCAATCTTCCCTCCTGTAAGATTAGCACCACCTCCAGAAGGCAAAGCGTGTGTGTAGAGGGGTGACTTTAATGCAAGGACTGAAACTGGCTTCATCCTTTTTGCACTAATAGTCACAGCTCCTGTGAAGAGAGAGAATTGTGTGTATAGTACTGCCCAAACTTTATGACATGTCTATGATATAACTTTAGGGTAACTGATAACAGTAATCCCCAAACTCAGATCATCAGCCTAATCATATTGGGGGGGGGGGCGGCGTTTGTTTAAAATGCAGATTTCCAGGTCTTGTCCAGACCTGCAGAATTAGGGAGGAAGAAAGTGAGGGAAAAAGAACCTGTGTGAGAGGAAACTATACAGCAGAATGGGTTTATATGTGGAGGAGCAATTGGACAGGCTAATATTTCTCTTGGGGTTAGATCTCCCACTGAGCTTCTCAGAGTTACTTCCGTGGTGGGGGTTAGCGTCTGTCCCACACTCCAAACAACTGACAGGGCTGCCCAGCCCTCGGGGGTCTCCCACGCTGTAGGAAGCTCAGACCCAGTGAGCAAGCCTCCTCCACCCTGAACTTTAAAACCTCCTCACTCTTGGCTATCCCACCCCTCTTAAGGCGCAGGGAAACCAATTCTCCTTCCTGAAGGGCGTCAGTGGCCGCAGTAACTTCCGGGGAATGCAAGTGGAAACATACCCGCCCCCCATCCCCCCAAAAGAGCAGAGACAAGATAAATACAGCCGAACTAGGACTAGCAGGGACGTCCCGGGGAAAAGGGGAATCTTCTCTGCTCGTCCGCCCCCAGGAGGCCAGACTTGGGACCTGCCACTTAGAAAATTCCCTCGATCTCCGTTCGACTTATGAAGACGCGCCCCCAGAAGGGCCGCCTCTCCAGGGAAATGTCCTCTTCCTTTTCCCGCTAGCCAGAGAGAGAGAGAGAGAGACTGGAGGAAAGACGCCTCCTTCAATGCTGGGAAGAAGGAAAGGGGAAAGATGGGGTGATTAAGGCCCAAGGCGCCAAGTTCCTCCGCAAGCGGCCCGCTCCGAAGGCGTCGACTGGCTGCCTGGAATCGCGGGCGGGGGTGGGCAGAGGCCAAGGCGCTGCCCGCAGGAGGAAAGGGATGAGAGTGGGTGGCGGCCTGAGGCCCTGGGAAAGTGAAGACCCAAGCCGGGCACAGCTCCGCAGCGGCCCCTGAGCGGCACTCAGACGCCGGCGAGGGTGGCCGAGCAACGCGGCCCGGCCGCCCGCGTGCAACACCCTGCCCCTGCCCCCCCCCCAAGACCTCTACCCACTGCCCTCGGGAACGCGTAGGAGCAGAAGGCCACGGTTCCACCGGAAATCCATCTGTCCTCCCTCCTTGCTCTCAGCCATCTCTGGCAAGCTATAAAGGGAAGGGGGCATTTGCCCGGACCCCGACCCCTGTTTCCGACCGCCAGCACGGCAGAGAAGGCTCTGTTTGCTCGCCCAATCTGACCAACACTTTAGCCCCTGGGAGCGTGCCTTTCCCATAGTACAGACAGGGCAACTGAGGCCTAGAGAGGGACGAAGACAGTTAGGAGGCAGAGATGAGGCAAACAACACCGTGGGGGCTCTGTCCGGGGCTTGGGAGCGCTTAGTCTGCCCAAGACCAGGGCTTGGGGCAAAGGGTTCGAGCAAACCTTTCTCGGATTGAGCCTGCCGACTCTCTCTGGTTTCCCCTGGGGCGGTCCCCAGATAATAATAGATCCCAATTGTTGAATGAAGGCTTTACCGGCATAAACTCACCGAATTCCCACAACCGAACAAGAAGGCAGGTGAGACCACCACCATTTTACAGGTGAGGAAACCGATGCCCTGTGATTGAAGTGAAATAACCTGTCCTCGGCCACGCTTTTAATAAAGTCGCTGAGCCGAAATTTCCCCAGAGCCTGTGCCCTGAACCTTGGACCCAAACCACTCACCCAGCGGGTGCGCGTATCTCCCGCATTCGCCTTGGTGCCTGGCCCCAAAAGCTCGCAGATCCCTTGAGCTCTCCAGCCCCTAGGTATCCTGGATGACAAAGGAACAAGGGCGCAAGTTGCCTCCCGAGGGCAGGCAGCAGAGGGGAGGGAGAGGGGAAAAGCTTCTGAAAAGTCTTAAGACTGGTTGCGCATCCCAGCGGCCAGACACCCCGGCACGTCTTAGGGACGCCCGGGACAGAGCGCGCCAGGGTCGTGCCAGCCCCATCCCTGGCTCTGCTAAATTTTCCCGTCAACCGCTTCTCCCAGTCCCAGCTGACGTCTTAGAGCTCCAGGCGCACGCAAAGTCGCCTAATTGAAAAAGACTAAACACAAGACTTTGCGGGGATGCCCGCGACGCCCGTCCGAGGGCAGAAATCAGAACACCTGCCGATGTGCTTTAGTGGAGGAAGGCATATTGCTTTAGCATGACCATGGACAGCTAAAAGCTGAAGCTATTCTGAGCCGGGAGAATACCGTTGGGGGACACTGCCGGAAACGATCTCCCAGTCCGAGACTGTCCCCAGGCGCAGCCATAACCCACCCCCGGCCCTTACCCACAGTCCTCTAGCCCGCGTGATCAGGGAAGGGCCCTCACTCCCTCGGCGGAAGGAGGCTCCTGGGTGGGAGAAGGAGGATCCCCGGCTGTTTGGAAATTAGCATCCCTAAGGTAGCACTAACCTAGATGGAAGACTATGGCCTGGAGGATTTGGAGAGAAAGAGGGGAAGAGTAAGCCTGTTTGCTTAGGGGAGAGTGGGAGAAAGGAGTTTAGCAGAAAAGCTCGAGATGCCCGGGTCACAAAAAATTAGAGCGTGTTTCCTCTGACGCGCAATTCCCTGGATATTGACGCATCGCTCCGCTCTTGGAGGTCTTTGTTGGCTACCGAGACGCGTGTGATGAGTGTGCAAATATGTTTGTATGAACGAATAGTGGCTGCATATTTGTGGGCCTGTGCAATATAAGTGTGTGCCTGTGAGTGACAGCGTGCACTTGGGTGCATGTGTGCGTGTGCTTGAGGAGGATTGTTGCACACAAGCGTGAGTATAGTGTGTATAGTGAGTGCACATGTCACGTGTAGACGTGTCTCATTTATGAGTGGGTGTGCGTATGCAGAAATACTTCTATGTGTGCAAGAGCATCGTACACTCGTGTCTGAGCCTGGGCTCACACGTGGTTCGTGTGTCCATGCGTGCATGTGAAACCCAGCAAAGAAGTCCCCCAAATTCTCAGATCCAGTCAAAGGAAAGGCGCAGGCAGGATGAGGATTGAGCGCCCCAGCGTAGGCGTGGAAACTGTTGCCCCTTCGGCTTGGAGGTAGCTGAGAACCGCCTATGGGGCGCGGGACCAGCCCGGAGGCCGCGGGTTAGCTCCGCTCCGGGCAGAAGAGGCGGGTTCCCGCTGGGGCCCACAAATTACCGGGACTGCGCTCGCAAGGATCCCTGCTGGACAGTTCCGCGCTCTTAATTGTTCCTCGCGGACAGTTTCTGATTATTGATGCCCTGTGTCCCAGAAGAGACCGCTTCCGGGTTATTTGCTTATGTATGTATTATCTTTATCACCGTCATTATTTGGTGGCTGTATGAAGGTGGTGCCAAACCCACCAAGACGGCCCAGGGCGGCCTCCGAGAGGCGTTGAGCCGCGGGCTCGCTAATCGTCCCCTTACGTGGAGCCACAGCGCCGCCTCGCGATCCCCCGGCCTCCCTCCAGTCACTGCCGCTGGAGGCAGAGCCCCTCCAGGTCCAGGCCCCCAAGTTCCCATTACTGGTTTTCCATTCGCTTTCGCTATTTCTCTTTCCCTCGCTAGAACGTCTCCCCAGACACTCCTTACCGCCGCACCTTTTGCACAACCAGAATGCCTACACCCTTCTCCACCTGGAAAAGCTCGGCTCCCCTTAAATCACCAGCTCCAAGTTCACTTATTGCATGAAACCTTCCCAAACCCCTTCTAGGCAAGTCACTGGTGCCTTCCCCTGATTTCTCTAGTGCTCATACCACGTTGGACAGGAATATTGTTTAAATGTCTCTCTCCCCTCCCTAATCAGGGAGCTCCCCAACAATGACTATTGTTGCTTACGGCAACAATAACAATAATAACAACAAAACCTAGTATTTACTGAGCACATCTTATGCAATGTACTATGATAAGCACTTTACTTTCATTATCTCACTTACTTTTCCCAGCAAAACGTGAGCTAAGCATCAATATAATTTCTCAGTTTGCAGATGAAGCTAAGAGAGTTCTTGTCCAAGGTTGCATTGCAGAACCCAACCCGACTCTGTCTGATGCCGGAGCCCACTTTTCTTAACCTCTGTATCATGCGGACTTATTCAGCTCTATATCCACAGGCTTTAAGACAGGACCAGGTACAGAGTGGGCATTCATATATTTATGAATAAATGAACCACTGCCAGTTTAAATTCTTCTGGGCTAGAAAAACACTGCAATTATCAGATACCTTGAGTGAAATGTTACCACAATAATTCATCCCAAAAGAGTATTCCACTACTAACTAGCTAGTTGACCTTGGTCAAGTCACTTCATCCTCAATTTCCTCCTTTGTAAAAGTAGGTTGGTTGTGAGGATTAAATGAGGAAAATAAAAACGTGAAGTTCTTGATATAGCCCCTCATACTGTAGTCAATACTCAATAAAAGTTTGCTATTAATATAATTATTAATCATAGTTTAAAAAACTAAAGCACAAAACGCAAAATTGACTTACCCCTAGTCACATAGAATTCACTGTACCTCTGTATAAAATTATCTCACTATTATATCTTGATTTTCATCTTGAATATAAAATATGTAATAAAATATGTTTAGTTTATTGTGGTTGGGGTGTTAATGCTAACCGAGCTCTGTTATAAAATTTTAAGGGGCATGGGGGAAAGATAATTAAACAGTAAATCAGCGGACTTTGACTCTTGCCCTTTACTCCCGCTTTGTAGATTTTTACCAAGAAAGATTCAAAGAAAGACTATAAAAGTGCTTATTATTCTGGAAAGTACAAAACTCTATTTTTTAATTTAAGGGACATTTTGAGCTAGTTTGAGTTTTTCCCCACTTGAAACACTTTGTTGCTAGTAATACATTAAAAGTTTAAAAATATGTATCTAAGCAAATGATTGTACCCAAATAAAAGAAACAAATGAGGGGTGTGTAAACGTATTCCAGACCTTCAGACATTTCCCAAAAAGGCTAAATTTTAAAGATTCAGGGTCTTTTTTTAGAGTGACCCATTAAACAATTACTCTTATTAGTGATTTAAGTGAAAACTAACTCTTCTGTCTGGTCAGGCGATAACTTTCCTACCATCAAATTGTTTGAGAGACTCTATTGACCAGTATAGTTATGTCATAAAGAAGCGATTTCTCCTCACAGAAATGAGTCTAACAAAATCCACAAAAGGCGTAAATGTGCCTCCTCATTTATTTAGCTGGCTCACAATGCATTTCTAGAAACTTCAGCCCAGCCCCAATTTAGTTTAGTCCATTTGTACCTGCTTCCCATTCTATGCAATACTCTTGTATGATGATGAAGAAATGGATTCAGGAAATTTTACCTGCAGCAAATTAATGTGTTAAGAGATTTTGTTGTACAGCTGACAGATATTTTATTATCCCTGATTGGGGATTTGATTCATATTGATGGTGTGAGACATCAGCTTTTTGACAGTTTGAGGGATCTGTTCTATTTTCTTTTCTTCTTTTTTTATTCCTAGTATGGTAGCCATTAGAGATCTTTGCCAAATTAAGGTTTTTCTTCTTCTAGTTGCCTAGTAAAATTGAAGTATTCTGATACTTCTGCATTTAGATGTGATCCTGTGATTTACTTTGACAAAGGAAGAATTAGCAGAAGTAGTATGTGTTATTTACAGGCTTTAAGAGCCAGTGTGCAATTCACCAAATCCCCTTCCTCATGCCACAGCTGCTGGTGACCTCCAGATAGAGTTTCCCTCAGCCTGCCACCCTTTGCAAAGATAATGTGGAGTGGAGACCCCTCCAACCCATGGTGGACATTTAGCATGAATGGGAAATAATCTTTTGTTACTGTAAGTCCCAAACACTTTCTTTACTGCAGCATAACCGAGCTTCTCCTGACTAATAGGCCTAGGAAGGTAATTCATCTTTTGTTTTCTTTTTGTGGACAACGTGAAAATTCTTTTCCTAGAGTGAAAAGTAGCCTTCCACATCTAATTAAATAGAATAATCAGATAATGAAATTATTCAACTAGAAATCTGCATCTCATTTTCTTACTAATTCATGCATTTCCTGTGGGTCAAAACATCATTTGGAAAACTGTGAAATGGGGAAAACAACTAAATTTTAGAAATGCTGAAAAAGAGTCTCAAAAGCATTGCTAGACCTTCATAAGAATTTCCAGTGGGCCCTTTGGCCACTTGCAGATACACAATGAAGGGAGTTCCGTAGCGTAGAGACTTTGTTAGCAATTGTATGAGGGAACAGAAAAACATTTCTTCCTGCATTGTGTTCATTTCTACGATTTCAGGTGAGTGAAAGGGAAAACTACTTGCTGATCAACTTGCGTTTAAGGAACACAATCGAATTTTCGAGGCCTTACTTTCTTCATCTGGAAAATAAGAGTGTTAAATAAGATCATCTTCAGGATGCCATCCAGTTCCACTAAGCTAGAATTTTGAGATATTTGTGTGATGTGAGTTTCAGGAGCTGATGCTACAATATAAGGATCTTCCTGTGTTTCCCTCGGCACTATTTTGTGAAACATTTTTAATTTTTTCATACTAATCCCAATGTAAAACAACTGCTTCTTAGGCAAGATAGACAGTGCTTCTTTTTTCAACCTCAAATTTTTTTAATGTGAGAATCTTCTAGAATAGTGGGCCATATAGATTTGGGGCCATGTAAAGTGCTTTGTCATTTTCTAGCCAGGAGGAGAAATTTGCTTTTTTATTGGAGAACTAGTCTCTTTAGGTTTCATTATCAGAACACCTAAGGAAATTTCTTATGACTCTTCAGGAAACTTTTTGTAAGAAAATATTGATCGTGTGACAAGTGCTGTAGGGTGAAATCATTACTATCTGTTCTTTATCCTTAATATGGCATGACTGATTGCCAGACACAATACTATTGTCTTCATTTGGACAATAATTTACAATTGACAAAGAGGTTTCACATGAGTTGCTGCCTTGACTCCTCTCAACAAACCATGCAATTGACATTTCTCCCCCATTTCACAGGGGAGGAGCTGAGGTTTAGGTTTGCCTGTGCCACATGGCTAGTAAGCAGCAGGGTTCGGCTGTACCTAAGAGCCACAGCTACCTGTGAAATTAAGAAAGCTGTCTACAACTTCACTAGGAAATAGAAAGTGTCAAAACCAAGTCAGAAAGTTGCAGGATGCTTTCTGTTGCAGACATTATTGCTGTCAAATGATTCCTGATTTCTCTCCTCTGGGCCCCCAAAAAGATTATAGTCCTATCCTTGAAGTTTAGTGTGGTCATCTGACTTACTTGAGCCTGAGCCTTTACTTAGAAGTGAGAGAACCCCCAAAGTACTAGGGTACTCGCTCCCCTCAACCAGAGGTATTGCTGGGTAGATCCATCTGTTTGGATCCTGCTGTCATGATCACAGTGAGCGGAGTTCTTTACCAACATGCAATGGATTTGATGCAAGCAAGTGGTTTAAGTGGCTTAAGCCGTTGGGATTGGGGGTTTGCTTGTCACTGCAGCTTAACTTAGTCTGTCCTGACTGGTACAGTTTCCTAATTCAAATTTAAGTCTTTTGTAAACGGGAACTATCTCTGTGGGGTAGACTCTCATACACTTGAGTCATATATACATACCTTTTAAAAAGAAAATATTCTCCTGGATCCTTCATTTCCTGTGTAATGTCTCCATTCTTTCTCTTTTTTTGAACTATCAAAAAGCATCCTTAATTCATATGGTATAGGAAAAGCTTAAAAGAGTCATTCCAGTATCAAATTCACCTGTGTCCCTTTCTTATCAGCCTATGACAATTTAGAATGACTGTTGGCACCAATAAACACAAACTAAAATTTGAGCTTGGAAATTTTGTGGCAACACTCAGTTTTAAGGTAATTACCCAGATAAGTCTGACTGTGCTTAGCTTTTAAGGTTATCATTGAAATGGAAGCCCTAAGCTTAAATTCCTATCAAAATCTAGCAAACCTCCCACTCTCAAAAATATATTTCATATGACACTGAGCAGTACACTTAAAAATAGTACATGTTATGTATATTTTATCACAATTTTAAAAAATTTTTTTCAGAAAGAATAGCACAGGCTTCAGAGCAAGATATCCTGACTATCGAATCCCCATTCCCACTATTTTATGCTGGGTGACCTTGAGGCAAGTTGCTTAACCTCTCTGAACTTCAGGTACTTCATCTGCAAAGTAGTAGTGTACTTATTTTAAACAGTTGTTTTGAGGAAGAAAGAGGATAGAGTGAATGGAAGAGGCTAGCGCAATATTAGTCTGTGGAGAACTGCTATGTGTTTTCCTCCTGGGCCATCACTACACTTCATTTCTCAGCTTCCCAGAAGCCAGGTATGGCTATATGACTGAGATTGGACCAACAAAATGTAGGTGGAATTGATGGAAGCCATTTCCAGACATAGTTCATAAAAACCTCCCACAAAATCTTGCACTCTTCTGCTTCCCCCTTCTGTGGGCTGAATCACAGAATCCAAGACAAGATTCCAGTGTTCTAGGGCAGGGCTTAGCAAACTTTTTCTGTAAACATCCTGATAGTCAATACTTTAGGGTTCATCAGCCATGCTGTCTCTGTTGCAAGTACTTCACTCTGCTGTTGTAGTGTGAGAGCAGCTACAAAGCACAGGAGTTACATAACGAATGGGTGTGGCTGTGTTCCAATAAAACTTTATTTACAAAAAACATTTACAAAAACAGTCGGTCAAATCTGCCCCAGTAGCCATAGTTTGCTGACCCCTGCTCTAGGATATATCAGAATCACAAGGTGGAAGGAATCTGGGTCCCTAAATGACTGTATGAAGAAATAGACTTTATACAAGCAAGAAACAATGTTCTATTATGTTAAGACATTGAGGTTTTAGGGTCATTTCAGCACTAGCCTACTCTGATATTGTTGGAGAAGGTCACTGAGATGACGTGACCCCCGCTTGACCCTCAAGCTGGACTTGGGCGATCAGAAGCTTCTCACCCCCACCCTTTGTCCTTGAAATGTACATTTTGCCCACTATTTCCGCAGTGGGAACTGTTCTCAAGGACACAACCTTGAGAGACCAATGTGTTGTTGAGACCATCTGGCCAGTATAGGTGACTGAATGAATCCCATTAAGGCCTCTATGTAAACGTTTAAGATTCTAGTGGGCGGGTGCAGAGATCTACTTGTCTTGCAGCCACCCCAGACAAGCCTCGTATGTAAGTTCCCTTGCTTATTAAATCTGCCACCTACCAATCTGGAGCGGTCTGCCTCTTTCTTCTGTCTCTCCTTGCTCTCCATGTGTGAGGTCCAGTTTCAGATTTCACCTTGGTTTTGAACCAACAGATGTAATACTCAACCACATGGATGGTTTTCTATAAATATTAGACTTCCCCTTCTTCCCGACATGCCTTTGAAGACAGGGACTGTGGGTAATTCATCTAACATGGAGCTTTCCCAATACATGTTAGTGAAATAAATAACACACCATCAGACAAATAATCATGTGTATGGAGAAATTAATGGATACAACCTCTCTGACATTCCAAGTTGTCACTGTCCTCTCTCTCCATCCCACTACCCTATTCCTAGACACATATCTGGGTTGCTCTGTACCCCATCCCAGATAACCAGAGATACACATTTGGGAGACAATTTGCTTGGGTAAAGTGAACAGAGCTTGGTTAATTGGTTCAACTTATGTGAACAGGTTTGCGCCCTCTTACAGTCCCTGGAGCATATGGTAAAGTCAGCTTTGGGTTGTTGCTCAGCTATTATGTAATAGCACTCTATAGCCTATCACCTACAAGCCTGCCAATATCACCACGGCACTTTGATATTTTTATCCCTAATTTATAGTCAGGGAGTCTGAGACCCAGAGGATCAAAGAACTTTTCCAAAATCATATGCTGGCAACACCAGAAACCTGGGCCTGCCTGAGTCCCAAACATCAAGATATCCAGAGTCGGATTCTGAAGCTTCTAGAACCTTATCCACCTTTCCTACTTGAAATGTATTTGTTGGGGAACAATTAACCTCAGGATGAGTAATTTGTCACCATTCTATGTAAGTTTCACTGAGTTTCAAATTTTCCCATTACAAGAGGAAAATGAGAAAAATATGTCCTAGATAACACAGAGAAAAATGCTTCATTGTCTTAATTGCCTTTCTATTTCAATCAAGGAAGCCACTTAATTATTTCTGAACTATATTCAAAACTCTCTCTCAAGAATATTACTCTCCCCAGGTGAGTTAACCAAACCTGCGCAAAACGTTTCTCAAGTCTGAATGTTAATATCAAACGTGTATTGCACTTTTTATATGCCAATGACTATTTAAATTCTTTCCATTTATGATCTCATTTATTCCTCACAGCATGTCTACGAGGTGGAAACAGTCATTATTCTCCTCTAAAAAATGAGGAAACTGAGGCACAGAGTGGTGAGAGAGTTTGTCTAAGATCCTAAAACAGTGGGTGGTGAAGTCAACATTCAATCCCAGACGGCCCCCTGAGGCCACGCTGCCCCCTTTTCCACTCCGTTGTGCTGACTCTCAGAGAGGTTTGCTTTCCCTCTTTGAGATTTCAGTGTCTGAGTATGCATGCAAGACCAATGTGGAAGAATCGCCCAAGATGACTTTAGTCAGCTACTCAAGCCTCTGGAATTTGAGCGGGCCCATCTAGAAACTGTGGAGCCAGCAGGCGCAGAGTTTGTCTGGCTTCTTGCACAACCCGAGGAAGAAGTCCTGGCTGCCGAACACCCCTGCCCGGGGCCCGGGAAAGACCCTGTGACATTTATTACTCTGACTCCATCATCACTGTTGGAAATCACAGGGAAAGGAAACAACTTTTCTGTGGTACGTACTTTATGGCCATTATTCTTACCTCACTTGACTTTTTAGAGAATGAAGAACAATCAGCTTAATATTCATACTGTAAAATTGAATGAACACTTGTATTTAGTAAGTAGGAAAAAGAAAATAGTTTCTTGCATGATGGACTGTATCCCTGAAAAAGCATACACTGTAAAATAGGATGGAGACTGGATTTTGAAATGTGTGGGCCACATCAGTAGGAAAATCGACACTTGAAATTGTCACAAGGATTTTAAACTTTATAATAGGTAATCTCAGAATGGTAAGAATATATCTTCAGACCAAAAAGTTTTATAATTCCAGTTACATTTTTTTTTAGTCTTCACAGTAGTCTTAATTTTAATAGCATTCTTATTTTAAAATACTTTCATGAAAATATTCTATTTCATTAACTTTGCATAGGGCATGTATGAGAAAACATTAATATTTTTAAAGTATAAAATATAACCTCTCTTCCTAGCAAACTAAAGCAATTGTTGATTCTTTAATTGTGTGTCTTTGACGGCTTCTCTTCACAAGCCTGATCGTTTGTTCATTTATTTTATCTTTAGTAAACATGTTAACACTGAAAAAGACTGTATAAGCTCAGTTCCTTCTACTAAGATTTGTGGGAATCATACAGCATTGAGACATCCGGGCATGAATGTCTCATGAATGAGACATTCATTGTTTCATGAAGACTTGAGCCATATTCTTAGACAACTGGAATTAGGTAAGAAATCTAAACACAATTCGTTTTCTCTCCATTTTCCTTTGTATTCGTCCATGGCCATGTGTTGAGTACTTCACAAGCATTTAAGCTCCCAAATTCCATTGTGTTCTGGGGATACCACGCCAACTTGGTCATTAAGGATGTGAGAGCCTAAAAACAATATCATTGAGCTTCCAGTTTCCAATCATGGCAGCATCTGAATGACAGTTCAGATCAACCCCCACACTGGTTGAAATATTTTCAAAGTCTCCTAAAAAGTACTGAAGAGTCAAAACAACACGTGGGGAGTTCCCAGGCCAATTTTTGGAGAAAGACCTGTAACGAGAGAGATAGATGGCATACTGGACACTAAAGAACTTGTGCCCGAAAGCATTTCTGGTTACTGCTCACTTGGGCTTCTGCTCAGGAGCTACATGGGGTGAGGAAGCAAAGGTCAGGGCTCAAAGCCCAGTCAAAGTGAAAATTTTTAGGAATCCTCACATTCACCTGGGATTTCAAAGTGCTACATTTTCAACATCAGGGCAAAGTTAGTCTAAACCTGTCCCTCTTTCCCCAAAGACCCCTGTCTTTTGGCCCCACATTGGCCTGTAGGAGGATTTACACTCAGGTACTCACAGCCTGAGTTGGCTAAGAAATTTCCAGTTGTGGAAATGGTTTAAGGTGGTACCCAACTGATAGTGCACGCAGGTCCCTGACAGAGCAAACCCAAAGCTTCTCAGGGGGCAGGCATATCTGTGCCAGGCCTTGGGTATCCCTACAAATAACTTTACAAGGGCGGAGAAGGCACACAGTCACAGATTAGCAGGAGCAGAAGGAAGCAGCACTCCATCCTGAGGGTCAGCAGAACCAACAGAACACAGAAAAACGTCTGCCCTCTCCTCAGACACGGAAAGTATCAAACAGACTAAAATATCACCACAATTACCATGCTTGAAGAAATAAATGACAAACTCGATAATATCTACAGGAAACAGGTGTATTATAGGAAACTGATTACATTATGGGAAACTATCAAATTTGTCATAGAAAATTTGAAAAAGAAACAAACAAGGCTTTTATAAATAAATACTAAAATAACCAATGTAAAAACTCAGTGAATGGGTTTAACAGCAGATTGGATAAAACATAAGGAGAATTAATGAACTGATAGATAAGATATATTTTAGATATAAAACTATCTAATTTAATGTATAGTATATAAATATACATCACATATAAATTAGAATAAACTGTCTAGCATGAAACATGGAATAGGAAAAAATTTTAAAAAGAGTAAAACACAGGAGGGTGTAGTGAGAAATCTAACATACATTTCGTCAAGTCCTTAGAAGGAGGGAAAGAGAGGATAAGTTAGAGGAAATGTTTGAAGAGAACATGGCTGAGAATTTTCCAGAACTGAAGAAACACACTAATCTATGGATCAAAGAGATCCATAGAACCCCAAACAAATAAAAAGAAATCTGCCAAGAGAGTGGATTCTAAAAGTTCTCATCAACAGGGAAAAAAACATTTTTAACTGTATGAGGTGATGGATGTTAACTAAACATTATGGCAATCATTTCATGTTATATACAAATGTCAAGTCATTATGCTGTACCTTAAATGTATACAGTGTTGTATGTCAATTATATCTCAATAAAACTGGAAGAAAAATAAATAAATAAATAAATAAATAAATAAAAATCTGTAACTAGACGCATGACAATAAAATGGCAGAAAAACAAAGGTAAAGAGGAAAATCTTAAAAGCAGCCAGAGAGGGGCCGCCGGGTGGCGCAGCGGTTTAGTCCGCGCTTGGCAGCCCGGGGTTCGCCGGTTCGGATCCTGGGCGCCCGCCGATGCACTGCTCGTCAGCCACGCTGTGGCGGCGTCCCATATAAAGTGGAGGAAGATGGGCACGATGTTAGCCCAGGGCCAGTCTCCCTCAGCAAAAAGAGGAGGATTAGCAACGGATGTTAGCTCAGGGCTGGTCTTCCTCACAAAAAAAAAAAAAAAAAAAAGCAGCCAGAGAAAAAGACCAATGACCTTTAAAGGCATGGTGGTTAGACTTACCTCTAACGAACAGCTGGCTGTTTTCTGGACGGCATTAATGGAAGGCGAAGACAATAAAGTGGTATCTTCAATGTATCCAAAGGAAATACTTGCCACAATAGAATTCTGCGCCCTGCAAAAGACAAACTAATCCTGAGAGAATTTGTCACCAGCAGATTCTCACTACAGGAACCGTTGATGTGCTTCAGGCAGAAAGAGAGTGATGTCGAAAAAAGATCTGAGATGCAGGAAAGTTTGTGGCATAAAGGAAATAAAGAATGCGGTTAAATAAAATAAGCATGAGCTGTATAAAATAGTAATGAAAATTTCTAATGGGGGAGAAAGGGATTGACTTGAGGTGTTACACGACAAAAGCATATGAGTTGGAAGAGAAGAAATGGAGAAGTGATAAAAGGTTCTCGTCTGAGGTCTCCTTATTTGTCCAGGAAAGGGTAGAGTTTCTGATGACTTCTAGGCTTGGGTAAATTAGTTAGGAAGGTTGTCATTTCTAAGGTATATTAGATTTGTAGGGCTGCCGTAACAAACTACCACAAACAATGTGGCTTACAACAACAGAAATTTACCATCTCACAGTTCTGAAGGCTAGAAATCCAAAACCAAGGTGTTGGCAGGACCGAGCTCTGTCTGAAGGCCTTAGGGGAGAATCCTTCCTTGCGAAGCCCCAGGCTTGTGGCAGCATCACTCTTGTGTCTGCCTCTGCCTTCCCGTGGCCATCTTCCTCCTGTGGGTCTGTCTTCTCTTTTCATAACACCACCAGTCATGTTGCTTTGGAAAGCAGCCAGGCTTTATCTACAAAATTATTTACCTTATAATCCAGCAATTCCACTCCTTGGTATATGCTCTACAGAAACGCATGTTAAACCAACCGAACATTCCAGAAATAAATCCTACTTGGTCATAGTGTATAATCCTTTTGCCAGGTTGCTGAATTCAACTTGCTAATATTTTATTAAGAAGTTTTGTATCTACATTCATGAGTGAGCTTGGTCTGCAGTTTTCTTTTTTTGTGAGGTCTTTGGTTTTGGTAACAGGAATGTAGTGACTTGATAGAATGAGTTTAGAAGTAGTCTGTCTTCTATTTTTGGAAAAAGTTTGTGAAGGCTTGGTATTATTTCTTCTTCAAATATTTGATAGAATTTACCAGTAAAAGTCTTCTGGTTCTGGACTTTTCTGTGTGGGAATATTTTAAATTGGTAATTCAATTTCTTTTTTTTTTTTTTTTTTGTGGGGAAGACCAGCCCTGAGCTAACATCCGTCGCCAATCCTCCCCTTTTTGCTGAGGAAGACTGGCCCTGGGCTAACATCAATGCCCATCTTCCTCCACTTTATATGGGACGCCGCCACAGCGTGGCTGACAGGCAGTGCGTCGGCGGGCGCCCGGGATCCGAACCTGCGAACCCCGGGCTGCCAAGCGCGGACTAAACCGCTGCGCCACCGGGCGGCCCCGGTAATTCAATTTCTTGATTTCTTTCTCTCTTTTTTTAATTTTTGGGGTACACTCTGTTGATACAGGTGTAGTGACAAGTGTTGAAGTCTTGTGCTCTCCAAGCAGACTTCTTTTTTTAAAAGTTGTGGTAAAATACACATAAAATTTTCCATCTTAACCATTTTTAAGTGTACTATTCAGTAGTGTTAAGTACATTCATTCACATTGTCATGCAGTCAATCTCCAGAACTCTTTTCATCTTGTAAAATTGAAACTCTATACCCGTTAAACAACTTCCATTCTTCTCTCCCCTGGTCCCTGGCAACCCTGTTCTACTTTTGGTCCTTATGAATTTAACTGCTCTAGGCACCACATATAAATGGAATCACAATATTTGTCTTTCTGTGACTTATTTCACTTGGCGTAATGTCCTCAAGGTTCATCCATGTTGTAGCGTGTGTCAGAATTTCCTCTTTTTGAGGCTGAATAGTATTCCATTTTGTGTATATACCACATTTTGCTATCCATTCATTTGTCAATGTACACTTGGGTTGCTTCCACCTTGGCGATTGTGAATAATGCTGCTGTGAACATGGGTGTGCAATTTCTTTATTCCTAATAGGTGTATCCATATTTTCTATTTTTTCTTCAGTCAGTTTTGGCAATTTGTGTCTTTCTAGGAATTTTGTCCATTTCACCTAAATTGTCTAATTTGTTGGCATAAAGTTATTAATAATATTCCCATATAATTCTTTTAGTTTCTGTAGGGTTGGTAGTGATGTCTATTCTTTTATTCCTGATTTTTGGCAGTTTGCGATTTCTCTTTTATTTTGTCAGACTTGCTAAGGATTTGTCAATTTTGTCAATATTTTTAAACAACCAACTTTCACTTTCATTGATTTTTCTCTGTTGGGAGAGGGGTTCTACTCCACTGATTCCTGCTCCAATCTTTACTATTTACCTCCTGCTTATAGTTTCTTAAGGAGGAAGCTTAGGTTATTGATTAGAGACCTTTCTCCTTTTCTGATATAGGCATTTAAAGCTAAAAATTTCCCCCTAAGTGCTTATTCAATATGTCCCATAAACTTTGATTATTGTGTTTTCATTCTCATTCAGTTGAAAAATATTTTAATTTCCTTTGTGATGTCTTCTTTGACCCAGGGGTTATTTAGAAGTGTGTTGTTTAATTTCTAAATATTTGAGGTTTACTCAGAATTCCTACTGTTGTGGATCCCTAATTTAATTCTGTTGAGGTCAAAGGAAAAACTTTGTATGATTTCAATCTTTTAAAATGTATTGAGATTTGTTTTGTGATTCACTGTATGATCTATCCCGGACAATGTTCCATGTGCACTTGAAAAGAATATGTATTCTGCTCCCATGGCTGTCTCACATCTGGACATCCTTGTTAAGCTTTGGCAGCCTGCTAGTCCATCCCTTGCCCTAGCTAGGACCATAAGCTCAGGCTAGTGGAGCTACTGGCTCTTCCTATCTGCTTGGCACCAAGATTACCACTTTAGGGGCTGGCCCTGTGGCCTAGTGGTTAAGTTCAGCACACTCTGCTTCAGTGGCCTGGGTTTCGAGTTTGGATCCCAGGTGTGGACTTACACTACTTGTCAGTCATGCAGTGGCAGCGACCCACATATAAAGTGGAGGAAAATTGGCACAGATGTTAGCTCAGGGCAAATCTTCCTCAGCAAAAAAAAAAAAAAAAAGAAAAAAGAAAAAAAAAAGATTGCCACTTTAATGGACAATGCTCCAAATCAAGGAGCCCCTTCTGGTGGCAGCACAAGACTGCTGGTTTTCATGGCCTGGCCCAACCTGAGTGAACTACCACCACAGGACTGGAGGTCAGGGAGGGGATGGGAGCAGCCCAGGCAACAATGCCTCAGACTCATGCTTTCTTGCCCAAAGTTCAGGGGATTTCATCAGGATGCTTTTGGTCAATTTCCAGAGCACTGAAATTGTTGTTTTTGAGGTTCTGACAAACTTCACAGTTGTTTTTTAAGGGTAATGTTTGTCAACCTTCTCACTCCATCATGCCAGAATTTCAAAGTCTGAGATAATTAAGGTGCAGAAGAGTACACACAGTACAATTCCATTTACATCTAGCTCTCAGTACAAGCAAAAATAAACTACATGGTTTAGGGATGAGTGTGTCGGTGGTAACACTCAGAAGAAAAGCAGGTAAATTATTATCCTATATGTGAGGATAGTCATTACTTCTCAGAGGACGAAGGGGTGGTTGTGGATGGAAAAGGACACGTGGAGTGCGGGGATAGTTTCTGGGGTGCCAATACTATTCTATTTCTTGACTTGGATGGTGGTTAACAAATGTTCACTTTACAACCATTTCTTAAACAATATATATAGTTTTTATATGCATGTTTCTGTACGTATATTATATATTACAATAAAAACTGTATAAATCATACTATTAATGTGTTAATTCAGTCAATAAATATTTATTGAGCAACTTTAGTATAAAAGGCAGTTCCAGACAACGAGCATATGGTAACAGAAGGACAGAGAAGGTCTCTAGTCTCATGGAGTTTACAGCTTAGTGGAGAGAAAGACAGTAAAAAGTAAGCCAAGAAAAAGGGTAATTTGAGGTTACAATAAAGAGTGTGAAGAACAGGGTGGTGGATGGAAGGAGGAGCTGGGGATGAGGGCCTGTAGCCAGATCTGTCAGAGCAGGTCTCTCTGAGAGGTGACATTTGAGCTGAGAACTGAAGAGAGGGAAGGAGTCAGCCATATAAAGATTTGAAGCCAGTGCCTCCCAGGGAGAGAAAATAAGTTCAGAGCTCAGAAAAGTCTGGAGAAGGGGAGAGGGACTTGGGAGGGACTTGCAAGCTGACATCAAACATCTGAAGGATTTGCTTTGGATGAGCTCAAGGAAGTGGAGCGAGGAGCGGCGGGTAGAAGCCCAGGGAGGCTGAATTCTGCTGGAGGAAAGGCAGGATCTGCACTATCGGAACTTAACGCAGACTGATCACACTTTGAGGTGAGGCTACGGGGGTGAGAAGTATTTTTAATAGTCATCGTTATAACTGTGCAACATGTGAAAGCAATTCTGCACCTCTTTTTTTTAGAATGGCTCTTTGAAAAGCACATTAACTTCAGCAACATTGACTCTCATATCTCATCTATTTCAGTAAAATGGTTCTTTGCCTTCCACTACACAGCATGTCATGCTGCAGGGTTAGAACCAACAGAGGAAACAAGAGGAGGAAGGGCTGCCCAGCCTTTAGGAATGGGTTTGGATGAGCATTCTCTCTATGAACGGAAATCACAATTTTCTCTTGTAGAAAGTAAGACTCAGATTAAATCTTTGGATATTTTTTAAATGTCTTTTTCACAATCATGTACTAGGAAACCAATTTCATACTAAACTGATTGAATAATGCATTTATGATCCATAACTGCTTGCACTTACAGCTTTTTTGTAAATATAAACTATAATTTGTTGTCTATTTTATATCCGTTTTGCTGTACAGTTAAGGAAAGACCAGACTTTTTTTTAAAAAGGGTTTATTTAGAAAGTATCATCATGTAAACAAATTGTACCACTTTGATTTTCTTTTCATACAAGACTCATGATGCAAAACTGAAGGCACTCATGAGGACTGTGCTTTTCTCAAAAGTTGGTCTTTTAAAAAAAATCTGTGAACCATACATGATTAATAAAGATTTCCTTTCAGGCAGGAAAATATAAAAACCCTTTTTCCCATATCAAGAATTGTACACAAATGTTTGTACCTGCTTTATTTTCAATAGTCAAATGGGAAATAACTCAAATGTCCATAAACAGATGAATGGATAAACTATAATTTAGTGGTATATCCAAAGATAAAAATATTACTGAGTGAAAGAAAAAACGAGGATGAGCTATTCATATATCATTGATGGATCTCAAAGTAATTAAGAAACATAGAAGAAACCAGAAAAAAAAAAGAGTAAACATTTTAGGATTCCAATCATATCAATTCTAGAAAATGCAAAGGTATCTATTGTAAGGGAAGGTAAATCAATGGTTATTTGGAGGGCTATGAAGGGCAGGGAGAGAGATTATAAAAGGACATGAAGCAAGTATACAGTGACAAATATGGTCATTACGTGACTATGACATTGGTTTCACAGGTGCATATGGATGTCAAAACCTATCAAATACTACACTTTAGGTGCAGTTTATTACATATAAATTATACTTATTAAGCTTTTAAAAATGGCTCAAGATAAAACATCTATATGCCCCACTCTTTTTGGAAAACAGGTTTGGCAACCCTATATTAACTCCACCATTAGTACAAGTACCTCATCAAAAGAGGTACTTGAAGAGTCAGCACAGCCCGTGTCCCCAGAAGATTGTCACTCTCTTAGGTTAGTGAACACACGGTTTTTGGCCATTCCTCCTTCCTTGCAGAACAACCTCCAACTCTCCTGGTGGGGAGTTCTCTCTCCCCTATTGTGACAACCTTGACTCATCAGTAACCCTGGACAAAGGGTGGTCACATCATGCTCTAAGATGAGTCACATGGACTTTCCTCCCCAGGACTCTCCTCTGCGGTGGTCCAAGGGTGGGGTCGAAGAGACAGTGCAAAGCTGATGCCCCCTAGCGGTTGTCTCAGGGGCAGCCTTAACATTTCTGTGTAGAGGGATGGGGGTGGCAATTGGCTTGATGGCAGGATTTGGGGGATAGCTGTAAACTACTTTTACATAGCATCTGGAATAAGGGTAAGAAATCTCAACTGCCCGGACTAAGAATTGGGGTGAGGGGGAGTTTAAGCTCCCCCAAATATCCCCTGGGAGTCACCACTGGGTAGCTCTTAAAGACACTGCCAATTAGCGCCTGGTACCTAGATCCCCAGAGTTGATACGGTTTCTGACCCTGCAGAGGCTGGTTCTTTGGCTTTTTTTTTTTAATTTCATGAGCCACCTTTTATTAATAACGTAAACACCCTTTTTGGTTTAACTTGCTCAGAGTTGGTTTCTATTACTTGCACCACAGAAGGCTGATATGGTGGGGACCTGGGCACCAGATGGGGTGAAGGGATCTTTAAAGCCTCTTTCGATGCTGTGGTCCTAAGATAAGTGCAAATATAATTAGCCCTCTCTCGTAGGAATCAAGAGTTATAGATGTGCTGGGAAGACAGTACTTGGCTCAGTATCTCAAACAGACATGTTGGCTCTAGACACTTTAAAACAATGAAACAAAGTATAAGTTGCAGCCCTGGGGATATAGTGGGGCTATAGTTCCAGAAGCGGGCTCAAAGTACCTTACTAGTGATATTCAGCAAACCTTGGAGAGACTCTGCCAGAATCCCATCATCCATTAACACTGACGTCAACAAATAATAAAACAATTCAGTGAATGTTGGGGAGGGGGCAGGAATCTGTAAACATAAAGAGGATAATGGAATCATAAACATTAATCAGTATCAAAAACAAATGTGGCTAGAGGAAACCTGAAGAATTCTTCAGCAAATCTCTCACCAGTAAATCTCTCATCAGAAAATAATCATGCTTCATATTTGATTTTCATTAGTATATTTAGTGTATCTCATGAAATCTTATAGCATCTGCTCACCCTGGTTTGAATCGAAGCATAGCTACAGTGATGAACACTAGGAAAAGGAAAGAAAAACAAAACAAAACAGGGATTCTTACTCTGAATTGGGGTGGGTGAGTGGTAACAGTACAGTTCTACAGAATTTGGTATAGAAAAAAAGTTTCTGTCGATTCAGAATCAACCTTTTTATGAAAATTTCTTCTGAAAAGAAATCTCTCTAGTTTTGTTTTTTTTTTTTCAGATAAGAACAGTGTTTCGTGCAAGACAAAAAGCATCCGTTTTGTTGAACGGTAAAACTGACCTCTCAGCTTTTGGGCTTCTGATGGCAAATTAAATCCACCTCGCCAAGAAAAGAAAATTATGAAAAAAAAATAACTTTTACAATGAGGGAAATAATTGGTGTATTGATCTCTATGAATTTCCTGACTTCCTTGCCTCGTAGTGAATGGTTTTCCTTAATGGAGACACAGGCATTCAGAAAACAAAACATATTTGATGGAAATTCTTTGTCTTCCCCCTTTTAAATTATTTAGTAACATCGGGTAGCTAAGAAATTGTCCCTGCTCCTACAAAACCCCCTATGCTAATTGTGGTCAGCAAATTAGCGATTATAACAGATTATATAAAGCAGGAGAGGGCTACACCAACATTAGGGAGGAAAGCGAGCAATTAGACAGCTCAGCCTTCGACGTCTTCACTCTGAATCCCTGTGAAGAATGAAGAAAAAAGCTCTGCACCAAAATTGAAGGGGACCAGTTTTCTGATTGTGTCCTCGGGGATTTGGGTAAAGCTCAAGCAATTTGAAGCATACCCTCAGGTCGTACTCAGCAGAATTCCTGACCTCTGCCACATCCTATCTATCATAAGCCTTTATCAGGAGAAGATGCCAAATCAGAAGCCATTTGGTGGCACATAATTGCTTCGACATTGACAGCAAAGGGGTATATATCATCTCCTCCATTAAAAAGGGAGTGAGTGTTTTAAATGGAAGAAGACTGAATATAAAAGCAAATGTAAATAAACACTAAAGAGAAGCTAAAGCAATACAAAACTGAAAGGAATATCAAAATAAAATGAAAGCTTAAATATAGATTGAAGAAAACAATAACATATGATTTCTAATCATATTCTTTCCGGTCTATTAGAAATACTGAAGAATCAGGAGTTACAAGAGAAAGAGAAGAATGTAACTTAAAACAGCTGATGAAAGCGTGAGACTGACTTTAGATGGCATGTGAAGTATTGTGGTGGGTTTCATGGATACCGGATTAAAGAATACTGAACTGCAGAGAGAGAAAAGTTTCTTAGTCTCACTTCTTTGGCTTCCTTCAAGAGGAGAATCTCAGGGCTAGTCTGTCTTCAGCTTCTCTTTAACACCTCCAAACCTCCATTAAAAAAGAAAAACAGAACAGGCTACAGGCTCTGAGGCTTTGGCAGACTATAGCATGTAGCTCGAATTTAATTACATTCTGTTGTTTTTATTATATTTATTTTTGAGGCTACCTTCCATTTATGGCAAGTGCACTGGTTTCCATTTGTGATCGGCCTATAAATTTTTTTCCTTATTTACCTTTTTAAAAACTGAGTCAACTTAAAGATAAGCATTTGATAACTTCGAGTACTGGGTGAAAAAACAAAAGACCAGTAGTGGGTCCAACGTGGTTGGGCAAAAATCTTGTGAGGGGCACTGAAACTATTTTAGTTAAGAAAATATCAGCTTAAAATCATAGACTGACAGAGCTGAAGGAGAGTAGGAGTAGGCAACCCAAGTCCCCTTATTTTACACTCAAGGAGAGCAAGGCCAAGACAAGCTGGTAATGGCCGAGACAGGCTTTAGTCTAAGCCTGCTGCCGCCTCCTCCATTGCTTACCTGTATTTACCTTGTAGGCTTCTCAAAAGCCCTATGTGTTGTAATTGGCTAAATGTGTCCAGTCCACCAAGTGTCAAAGTAAGCAGGCAGTCCACAAAGGAATTGATATTCTTTACAACAGATTAAAATTTGTGCTACTTGCAAAACCACAGTGACATCTAGTGGTGTTCTTTGATAATGCAACTTTTGATGCAACCTTTGATTTGAGCAATTTTTTTTATTAAAAAGCAAACATTATTTTGTACAATAACCCTCAGTTTGCGTTTGCCTGTTTCCTCATGAATAGATTTATTTTTTAACAGAAATACCAGATAAGTGAAGTTGTACACTCCTTAGTGCATCATATCAAGAGGCAGATGATGATGATTTGTCCCATCACTGGTGCTGTTAATGTTGGCTACTTGGTTAAGATGGTATCCTCCAGGGTTACCCACTGTAAAGTTATTGTCTTTTACTTTCTAATTTAAAATGATTTGTGGGGCAATATTTTGAGACTACATAAATATCTTTTTCCTCTTCAAACTTTCATCCACTAGTTTTATTATCCATTGATAATTCTTGACTTGAATTAATATTATGATGGTTGCAAAATGGTAATTCTCTAATTCGGTCATTCCTTTCTACATTTTTTTAGTTATTTTACTGAAAGAAGAGCTTTCTCTAATTCTCTTTTTATTTATGTTTGTATTTATTTATTAATATGGACTCATGAATTCTTACATCATCTGTAATCTATATAGTAGATTATATGTATAGATGTCCAATATGGCTGCCATATTGGGCAGAGCAGACACATAGAGTTTCTTTAGGTTCTTGCCTCTGCGTCTTTGCTCTTGCTGTTTCCTCTCATTCGAAGACCTGTTCCCAGCAGATTATAGATTATGTAAGAATTCATGAATCTATTCATGCATGTATTATATAGTACATATCATAGATTTATGTATAGATTAGAGATTATGTATAAATCTATACATAATCAATAGATTTGTACTATACATAATCTATAACTTATTGCTATTGTTATGTATTTCTCTTCAAAAATATAAATGTCACAAAAATCAAAAAAGTATGAGGAATTGTTCCCGGTTAAGGAGACTGAAGAGATATGACAGCTCAAGGTTATGTGTAGTCCTGGATTCAGTTCTGCATGGGGTGTTGGGGAAGGAGTTGTAAACAGCTGTGAAGGACATTATTGGGATAATTGGTGAAATTTGAATAATCCTGTGAATTAGATACTGTGGATTAAACATTGTACCAGTGTTAAATTTTCTGTTTTGTGCATTTTACTGTGATTATGTAAGAAAATGTCCTTGCCTTAGGAAATACACTAAAATATTTAGGGGTAAGGTGGCATTATGTCTGCAGTTTATTCTCAAGTGATCCAAAAAGTAATAATGCGTGTGTGTGTTAAGAGAAAAAGTAAGTAAATGTGGCAACATGTTAACAACTGGTGAATCTAGGTGAAGAGTTCACAGAGGCTCTTTGTACTATTCTAGTAACTTTTCTCTATGTTTGAAATCACAGTGTGTCCTCTGTCCCGGCAGGTTCCCCTCCCCGGATTCAACCAACCATGTACGGAAACGCCTACCATGGTTGCGTCTGTAACGAACATGTATAGACTTTTTTTCTTGTCATTATTCCCTAAATAACGTGATTTAACAAGTATTTACATAGCATTCACACTGTATTAGACATTATCAGTAATCCAGAGGTGAGTTAAAGGATACGGGAGGGTGTACTAGGTTATATGAAAATACTACATTTTATATAAGGGATTTGAGCATCCGGGGAGTTAGGTGTGTGCGGGGATCCTGGAACCAATCCCCGAGGATGTGGAGAAACGACTGTATATCCTGAGAAACGACTGTATATCAAAATAGAAATTACCAAAAAGAGAGAAAATCGGTTTTAAGGAATTTTTAAATGTCTTATTTATTAGAAAACAAATGAAAAAAAGAGCAAAATCAACAAGTAAACTTGCACCTAGAGGCTTGAGAATTTCAAAGTCTCAGCTAAGTTTCCTTCCACTGCCTTATGCAGTTTGAGATCAAGCCCCCCTCTTTTCATTAGGGAATTATCGTGCTGGTCGAGGAAATCTATTATAAATTACTAGTTTAAATTCCCCAGATGTCTGCAGAATTCCTCAAAGGCACACATTTTTATAAAAGCTCACACATGTAACCTAACACACAAAAGACTTTTATCCAGGTTGGGTTCTGGCACCAGCTGTGATTACCCTTCATTTGGAATAGAAGAAGCTGGCTATAAAAAAAAAATGCTCTGAAATATAATTCTCCTAATCTTAAAAGGAACAGAAAACGAAATGCTGGTGAGATTGTAGTTGGAGAGAGTGACTGGATGCGGGGGAAGCTGATGCAAGCGTTGTATGGAAAGCAAATAAAAATGAAAACTAATCTCAGGCTTTGGAACTAAATAGCTGTGGATTAGAATCATAGTTCTTAAACTTACCGGCAGTGCGGTCTGTGAGTTTAATTTATTTGGCCACTATGGACCTCAGTTTCCACGCCCGGAGAATTAGGGCTATAAGTGATGACTGTCCTCTAGGTCCTGGCCAGACATGGTGGATAGTGGATAATAGATAATGTCTCACTGCTAGGGCATCCTCATCTCTTACTTGCACTGCCACAGCCTCCTATCACTCTAACAGTAGCAGCATGAGCCTAAAAGACAAATCTTCAGCTCAAAGTCCAAACTTCCTAATGTAGGGCACCAGCCCCTTCATGACCGCATGGCCACATCCCTGAGTATCTCTCTAGCGTCTCTCACAAGGGCCCTTCCCCACCCCTCGCCTTTATTGCCTCCATCCTCTAAGATCTAGTGCTGCCCAATAGACTTGTGCAATGATGTACATGTTCCATATCTGCAAGGTCCAATATGGTAACCCCTAGCCACACATGGCTATTGAGCACTTGAAATGTGACTAATCTGACTGAGGAACTGAATTTTTAATTTTTGAAATTTTATTTAAGCTTAAATAGCCACATGTAGGTAGTGGCAGCCATATTGGACAGAGCAGACACATAAAACTTCTTTAAGTTTCCAACCAGCTGTGTCCTCTCTTGCCTTGGGTCTTTGCCCTTGATGTTTCCTCTTGTTCGAAGACCTTCTCTTCATCCATTATATCTCAGCCTACACATCCTTGTTACATGCTTTCATAGGATAGGATGTATATAAACTCTGCCACTGATAGACTTTCAACCAACAAACTTTCCTTGGTGCAAGTAAGGCTATATTTTAGAGCAATAACACATTAACCATACCCTTTGCTTTCCACTGATACATGTGCCAAGGAGTTTTTCTCCTTGTCCTTGGCTGTTCATTAATCCAGTGGGTGGAGGACATGGATGGGTGGTCACAGGCCGTGATTCATTGCATCAATGTGTTTTGTTTGGCTTTCACAACATTTTAAAAATGGAGCCAACATTTTAAGTGGAAGAGATTTCACTAAAAGTATGGATTCCTGAATGCTTTGGAAAAATTGGAACATCTGGCCCACATTGGACCCACATTCACCTCTGCTCAGCAATACTCAGCTAGACTCGTTCCAATACTGTAGTCACTAGCCACACGTGGCTATTTAAATTTAAATTAACAAAAATTAAATAAAATTTAAAATTCAGTTCCTCAGTCTCACTAGCCACATTTCAAGTGCTCAGTAGGCACATGTGGCTAATGGCTACCATGTTGGACAGGGCAGATACAGAACATTTCCATCATCATAAAATATTCCATTGAGCTGCCTTGTCTAGAGGGTAGTCCCGCAGGCGGAGCAAGTGCTCTTCAGGTCTCTGTGGTCCCCAGCCGGCCACTTCAGCCCTCTATGTTATCTACCTGAACCCGTAAGCATCCGAATTTGAGAATTTGATCTACCGTATACTTTTGGATTTCTGCTTAATCTTGCAATGTTTCAAAAACACTGCTAACTCTATCATGTTAAGAAGGCATAAAAAGAGGCGAAAGTGATCTGAAATAGTGACTATGTAAAGGAGGATAAAAAACCTGGAAAGTGGTGCGTGTGTGCGCGTGTGTGTACACGTGTGACCAGTGCTTCCTTGGTAGAAACTATTCAAGCAGGAAGCAAACCATGGTTGGAAAGGACTGTGCATATATAATCAATACTTCGCAAAAGGTAAGCAAAAGCAACTGTCAAAAAGGAGTAATTCTTGAGTATGTGACCTGCAGGGGTCACAGGCAACATAAATGATGGAGTCTGGGTAGAGCCTGGTGAACTATGGAGTGGTAGGGGGAGTAGATGCCAGTTTAAGGGGCAGGAGTCCCTAAGTGCCTGTTGAATGTTACAGTGGGAATGGGCTTGGATCTTCTGATTTTTCTAGAGAATTCAGGAATCTAGACTTTTTGTGTGAAATCTCCAAATTTTTAAATGTCAGCTCAAATTTTTTAGAAACACTGTCCAAGCAAAACAAAGCAAGGTTGCCAGTCAGATTCAGTCCCTGGGCACAGTTTGCCAAGTTGGAGTCAGAAGCTATATGCAGAGATCAACTGGCCTGAGGCTGATACAAGGGAAGACTGGGCATTGGGAACGCAAAGTTCAATATGGGGGGAAATCATGCTACAACCCAGTGACACTGGTTGCAAACGTCCCAGGCTCATTGGGATCTATCTGCAGAGTGTCAGAGGGACAGAGCTGCAGAGAGTGCTGATCTCTTGGACACTATGATTCCCAAACTTTGGTGCACACAGGAATCCCTTAGGGAGCTTTTCAAAATCCTGAGGCCCAGGTCTCACCCCAGCCCAAGCGAACCAGAATGTCTGCGGGTGGGACCCCAGGGGACTCCAACATGCTGCAAAGTTTGAGAACCAATACACTAAGGGACTCTGCGATTCCAAGTACCTGTCTCCACAGTGTTGATAAATCTGCTTTTTGGTGGGCATGGGGGGAAATATGCCCATAGAAGCCAAGAAAGGTACAGTTGGCCCTCTGTGTTCACGGGTTCCAAATCTGCAGATTCAACCAACCACAGATCGAAAGGCCTACAGTGGTTGTACCTGTACTGAACATGTACAGACATTTTTTTCTTGTCATTATTCCCTAAACAATACAGTGTAACAACTACTTACCTAGCATTTAGATCGTATTAGGTATTATAAGTAATCTAGAGATGATTTAAAGTACACGGGAGAATGTGCATATACCACGCCATTTTATGTAAGAGACTTGAGCAATTGCAGATTTTGGTATCCACAGGGGTCCTGGAAACAACTGCCCCCATACCGCGGGACAATTGTATTTCGATTTTAAATTTTGAAGGTTTTCTTGCTTTTGATGGAAAATGAGTCCAGGAGTGACAAGCTTAAACTCATCGTTAGTCGCTTCGTACTTTTGAACAAGGGACTTCACAAACAGCCACGGTAAGTAGAGAAGTTGGGCTCCCTGTCAAGGCCCTCATTGTCCTTATCTAATTGTGCATCCTCGAATGGACTATGAGAGCTCTACCAGGGCAGGACTCCCCCTGGCGTTGAGCCCACATCTGGTGCTTAGGAGTTACCTACAAACACGTGTTGATTAGATGCCATGGGGATGTAGGGAGGGCAAATAGTTGGGGGCGGGAGGAAGTGGGGTGGGATACTGGTTGAAGCTGTGTTTCAACAACACTTTACACAGAACTGAGAAAATATCAGTGGTCCCTATCCAAGAACAGAGGTGGGGTTTGACAGAGATCATCTGTGGTGGCTACTTAAGGAATGAAACCTGCAAAGTGCCCAGCCCATAGAAGTGTCCAGGAAGAGTCCCTAAGATGGCTTCCCTACCACCTCCACCAATTTTAAGAATGAAACATTCTGAAAAACATGTGTCTGTGAATAGGCACACACCATAATGTAATGATTAAGCAGACTCTGAAGCCAGACTGCCCAGGTTCAAATACTTACCACTTTGGACTTTGAGCACATCTTTGAACTCCTCTGTGCCTCAGTTTCTTCATCTGGAAAATGGGGATAATAATACCTACCCCAAATGGTGGGTGTCAGGAGTCAAGGACTTATTATGTGTAAAGGGATTAAAAGAGTACCTGGCACAGGGCAAGTGTTAGCTATTATTTTGTCGGAGAATATCAGAAAAAAGGACGTAGCGCTACTTTTGGATAAACATGTCAGATGTTTAGAAAACATGGACCATGAGCTAACTAGAATGCAGGGTTCACAAGGCCTTGGGGTCAAACCCCAAGAGGAAAGGGAGGGGAGACAGCTCCCTAGGTCTCAGACTCTGTTTAACTCTCTTTAAATACATGGTAGAAGTCACTAGAAGGATTGGGTGACTCAGTGAGAATGATTACGCACACACTGATCCTCACCCCCAAGCAGAGGGTGGAGAGTGGGGGACCCTCAAAGTCCGTGTCCTGCAATGGTGTGCTATTAATTGCACCTTCTTATTGGATTCTAAATGTATGACACTGCACCTGAGTTCACTGAACTCCATCCACTTCTGTCTTCAAAGCACAATGTGCCATATATCACGTGCATTTGACTAAACAGAATGTTAGTTTGTGTTTGCATTTGGGACTTAAGTATGTGGCTGCTCCATATTTTATTATAAATACTCTTTTTCTAAGTAGTTAACACTGCTTTCTGTCTTTTCTTATAGAAAGATTTCTTAAAAGTTGGTTCTTTTCTTCCCAATTACCAAGAGGACTTTGGTTGCTGCTTTTCATTCTAGACGCAGATACATTTCTTAGGTCTCACTTCTTCGGGCCATTTTGGGCTTTTTTCTTAAATGTGGAAGAAATTATAAAAACCTAAACCCATAACATAAGATAAATGGCGACGGCATGAAGGCAGGCTCTAGGCCCGTAAAACAGAGATTGAAAGTTTTAAATGTTCTCATGATACAAATTAGCTCAGTTATTGGCTTCCTTCCCTTGTCAACATACTTCCTAACACACGTGGCCTTTGAGAAATCAGTCCTCCAGCGTCAGCCACACCAGAACACAGGCAGAGGCTCCCCTCTTGCAAGCTCACTTCTGTTGCAGTTAAACAAAACATTTGTTTCCGACAAATGTAAAAATTTTGTTTAAAAAAAGTGCTTCATTTTTTTAAGAGAGAAGGAGAAGTTTCAGGGTAACTTAAGAAAGACTAGTGGCTTTGAAAAAGATTTGTTAACTCATGAGAAAACAGGAATTTGCAATGTTTATATCTGTCTATCCCTCATGTGTTTCCTCTCATAGCAATGTAATACTTATCTTGGGAAGGAAGCAGTTTTATATTTTAAAATTCTCCAAACCAAGACTTGACTCCCCGTCTCAAACACTTCCCATCTGTTCCTGCAAACAGCGTGATTGCGTGGTTTGCACGATTTGTGGCTAACGCTACAGACAGCATTCTCCTAATAAATGGTACAAAGACATTTCATAGCCAACAGCTTCCAACTTCCATGTCTCAATGGGTTGTGGCTTGCCATATATTAAGATTTAATTTGCACCCCAACTTTATTTACTCTTTGTTTTCCCTTTAAACAAGTTACCAAAAATCTGATGTAAAATTGGTGGTTTTAAAACTGATATCCCAGAAATTCTCACTGTTCCATCTTATCACCAAAGTTCACATATAATACTTTGAAATTTAACAAAAGGGCTCTCTTGGATGCGACATAATACACTTGGGTATTTGGGTAATTCTCTAAGGTGAGCAGGTGTAACAGAAAAAGCCCTAGACAGGAATTCGGGAGGCCCAGGCACTATTCCCTGCTTTGCCATCAACTGTGTGGCCTTGGACAAGTTGAATAATTTGCTTTCTTGTAAAACAGGACAAGTGATCTAGATCTCTGAAGGCTGATTTACTTCCAAAATTCTATGATTCTTTAACTCTGTATGCTGTGGGAAAAAAAACGGACAATGTTTTACCTTCACATATAAATAGTTTCAGACACTTCTGGGTGATTAACCAACCAGATCTCACATGCACACCTGCACTGATGGGCCAGCCAGGCTTCACTGCTCCACTGCAGAAACCCTGTAAGCTCTTACATCTGCTGCAAACCTTAACCACAAATGTTCCTAAGAGGCAAACGTCTTCATGTGTATTTCTTCTCTAAGAATCTTCCATAAAAGCTGTAGTTCCAAAAACAAGGAACCCTCTCTCACCAAAACAGTAGCATATTTGCTCTAGATCAAATGTTCGCACATTCTGATGGGATCAGAGTCATCTGCAAAATTACTAAAAAGGTAACAGATGGTCAGTCTCCACCCCAAGCCTATCCAATCAGAACCTTTGGGGTTGGCCCCAGGCCTCTGTATTTTTCACAAGCTTCTCATCTGCTTCTAAGGTCCATCAAAGATGCAGAAACGCTGGCCTAGGTCCACCTAACAATTTGGTGATATCATAGAGTGCAAAATTCAAGCATAGATCTAAACTGAAAATATACTCAAATGAAACACTTGGTCACTGATTTTCTTTTCTTTTCCTGAACTACTGTAACTAATGAAGAAAATGAAATATACAGATTCTACACTTTCACAAAAGAACATCAGTTTATCCACACTGCTTCTTGTTCTCTTATATTTTTCACTTTGATCAATACAGAATATCTGCACTATTCATATTCAATAAATGAGAAGCCAAACTTGCCCAGTTATCACAGCATCTCTTATGCAAACAGAACAGTTTGATGATAATTTAATTTTCTAGAGTGGGTAGTGGTGGGGAGGGTATCGGGAGTGAATTAGAAAGCCCAGTCAACCCACCTCAGCTCCTGCCAAGTGTTGCCAGGCAACAGTGAAAAACCTCATGTGGCCAGATTTCCCCATTTTCCAAGAGAAGCTAGAAATTGAGTTTGTATGTATAGTCTTGCCATTTTTAAGTGCTTGGCAACTAATTCGAACGTTTTTTTAAACATCATTTAAAAGTGCACCATTGGGGCCAAACAATAAAACAAAGCAAAAATACATCAGCCCAGATTTTACCTAAATGTCCCAAGCTTGTAATCTCTGCTCTAGAAGCTCTCAGCTCTGTATCTGAATTCAGTTAAGACAATCTACTCACAGAACTGACTTCATCCAGCTGGCACATAATGTTACGCTCTCTGCCTCTAGAACGCACAGAATTCTCTGCCATTTTTGAACTATGGGGTTTACACGAGGAGTCACATTCTAAGTTCACTTATTCATTTGGGAGATACTTACAGAGCTCCTGCCCTGTGCCAGGCACTGAGAGCAGAGTGGTAAACCAAAGCTCAGCTAAGTTTAATATCTGGCATAGCACATAAAAAAATTATATGAAGCTCGTCAGTCAGTCAGTGGCAAAGATTAAAAATACAGACAGGCAAAATCTTAAGAGCAGAATGATAGATCAGAGATCATTTTTTCAGATGAGGCGGAAGCCCAGAAAAACAAAGGCTGACCAAGGATCACACAGCTAGAGAGGGAGTAAAAATCACAGCCCAGGACTCCTGCCTTGAGTCAAGACTCTTCTCACCCCTTCTGCTATTTCCCTAAACCCAAGGGGACTGATAAAGGATTGCCAAAGGCTTTATGCCACTCAGAGATGCCTGCAGTTTGGCAAGTTCTCATTCGGAAAGTAATTGAATATTCCATGTAGCACTGACTCAGAATTTCTTCTACATTCATGGAGATATTATTTCCAGCTAGTCAGAAGCGACTGTCTTACCTTAGAACATATAAAACAATAGAAAAGAAAGGAGTTATTTCTGTTAAGAATAGAAAGAAAAACTAAGGGTCAAACAGCCAACATTCATAAAAATCAGGAAAAGAACACCAACATCAGTGTTAGTAAGAGCAAGGAAAGTGAACAGGATTCTAGAAGCGAGGTTAAGAGAGGGGTTTACTTGTCTTCACTAGAAATATCCTACCTTGACGCTGAACCACGCTGCAACCAAACGTTGAATCCAATGGAGCAGAGAAAGGAAGTATTTTTCTGAGCGGCCACAAGAATAACCAGTTCTATAAGCAGCTCCTAGTATTTTTTATTATTTTCTAAGCAAGTATTACCTATAAAATGTAATCATTTTTAAAAGTCATAGCATTCTCGATCTTCAAAGGTGGGAGAAATAGGCCTGCCTTAACTGGTGAATTACACAATTGTTTGGAATGTATTTGAATTTCAGAAGCCAAATAGATGGCAGACCTTAAAAGAGACGTGAAAATGACTCCCGTAGGGGTGTGCTTGTCAATGGCAGAGTTCTGCTATCTCCGAATATAGAAGTTGAAAAGACTAATTCCAAAAGTGAGATTGTAAGTGTTTTTTATTTTTATTTATTTATTTTTTTGGTGAGGAAGATTAGCCCTGAGCTAACATCTGTGCCCATTTTCCTCTACTTTATATGTAGGATGCCTGCCACAGCATGGCTGGATGAGCAGCGTATATGTCCACACCCAGGATCCGAACCTGCAAACCCTGGGCCACCGAAGCGGAGCGCACAAACTTAACCACTACACCACCAGGCCGGCCCTAGAACAAGTTTTATAAGATGAAAACCACAAAATGGAAATGTATGTTGATTAGTATGAAGGTTTAGATTGTTTAGTACTAACTTTGATGCCAAAGTTCATAAGGTGATAAAGTTTTTAAGAGAAAACTGATGAGTGAAAATACGCATGAACTGTCTGAAAAGCAGTAGAAATCATTAAATGGACAGGAAAAGTGGCCTAAAAAGAGTCCATAAGAGATGTGATATTTTCTCACTTAATTTGATCAAGTATAATAGAAGGGAAATCGAATCTAATTTTGTCTTCTCTTCAGTAGTACAATCTAGGTGGTTAAACTTTGTCTTCTTAAGTCCAAAGTCTGGCAGTGAGATGGAAACTATTACAAACATGACTGGAAAACAAAAGCTTGAAATACAGATGGCATTATACAATGCTACTGTCCCAGCATATTAGAACAAGGAACAAATTAAGGCAGAGGTTCTCGACTGGTGTATTGTGAACCATTCACAGGTGTGCTCCCAAATTTTGAATAATGTGTAAATAAAATTGTGCTGCTTCAACTGAGGTGTGGTAGTCATCAGCACTGCTAATATGTTCTCTTTCCAGACCACAGGAGGAAGACTGAACTTCCTCACCCTCTTGTGCTGGTGGGGCCATAGTTGTGGACACGGGGCACGAGCAAAAGGGACACGCGTCCACTGCCTGGAGGAGCAAGTAACTGCCAAAGTACCGCTTTCCCGAGCCCTTTCTCTTTGCCATGACCATCAGGAAGGTTTGAGACAGTGGCTCTTCCCTCAGCCTAGATCCCTGAGCGTCTGCACCAAACAGAGCTCCCTGGCCAAGTCACAGACAGGCACATATGCAGTGTGCATGTGAGACATAAGCCTCTGCTGTCTTAGAGCCACTGAGATTTTGAGGGTTTTTATTACAACATATACAGCTCCCCTGACTGAAGCAAAAGGATACACACTGACAGAGTGGGATTTGTCCACCAGGCTGCTGAGAGGCTCACGTGACTCAGTAAGTAGAGCTGGGGTCTCTGTGCCATCAGGGGGTAAAGAGGGTGTTATGTGAAACTGATGCCCAAGAAGTCTCTACTTTTATTAAAACATCTGAGCACTTTTCTTTAGGTCTATGTGAGAGAGTCCTTTGGTAAGAAGTGTAAACAATGCTAAAGGATAGCCAAGTTCACCAGGCCATAAATTGCAACTTTATCTGCAATTTTACTCCTTCAAATAAGGCACCAAAAAGTTTAACATTTGAACATGTACTTTTTACACAAAGGCTGAAAATCAGTTTTAAATCAGAGATGGCTGCTAGGTCTTTGAACAGCATGACTACCAGTAGGGGGAGCCGTCTGCTCTGTTTTCTGCCTAAGCTGGATGACCAAAAGCATAGTGAGAAACTTCGCTACACCTGGGGAGAAATTCATTCTCGTCCAGCCACTTCTTTTCTAAACATAAAATTGTGCTGCTGTCAGGCAAGTTGGGTAGAATCATCCAGGATGCCTTGAAATGCATGTTCTCAGGCACCCCCAAAGGCTGATTCAGTAGGTCTGAAATGGAGTTCAGAAATAAGTAATTTTTTTTAAAAGCTCCCAGATGCTTCTGATGCAGAGCGAGGCTTGCTACCACTGGTAGAAGATTTCAAAGAACTGGTCCTTTTCAATCAAAAAGTTTTGCCATCTGCAGGGCATTTTTGACAGGGATCAAGATATAAAGCCCAGCTGGATAAAAACAAAACCTCCTAAGAAGAGAATTTCAACAAAACATCTTAGAACAATCATCATCACAGGAACAAAACACAGTTATCTTCAAATTTAAATTTATTAAGACATTCAGCTATGCCTGTCAGTCTACATCCAAATTTGCTACTACAAAAAAAATAAAGTCACATCCCACATTAGGAATACCGAGTCTGAAAAACACATTTTGAGCCAAGCCTATTTGTATAAATAAATGACTAGTTTCTTTTCATATCAAAATTCCCATAAAAAATTACATTCCCCCCTCCCCAGTTCTACCTGTAGCCATGATGAATGTAAAAATTTAAATATGACACATCCTTGTCAAAGAAAAGGTGCAAAGTCTATTAACAGCTTTAAAAGTGGCATTTGCAGAGTGTGATCATACAGTTATGTACTCATTCCCAAAGTGCAAATATTGCCATAATTTAACACTGTTTTGATTCAGTTGCAAGAATTAAACATTACATAGGATTGAAAAGTACACTTAGGGCCTTAATCAGCGCCCTAAAGCCCTTCCCACTTTGGTCTCCCCTACACTAACGTGGACTCCAAAGTGTTCATTAGAGTTTTAGTTTACTTCACACAGCCAACACAGTATACAATATATTAACAAAAGTTTCATATACATCAAAATATTGAAGACTCCATCATAAACTTCAAGAGTCTCAGATTACATGAATGCACCCGCAAGGCCAAGTGCCCACCCCCCCCCAAGCACATACGAAGTATGAGCGTGCTTCAATCTTTGAATACAATCAATGCGTTTACATCTTTGATTTCATTTCAGTGCTGTACAAAACTCAATAATCACCCAACTGAGTTCCGAGTAACTGAGGGAAAAGGAGTGGAAAAAAGGGCTGGTCACTACGCATACTTTGTAACAAGAGTGATCCTGTCCCATAGAAAGTGAAATGTCAGTTCCACTCTGCCTGCTTCTTCCCATGCTGTCCTTATGCTCTTCATCCTCCTTTCTTTAGGCCCTTTCCAACACTCAAATCTGATTTTATTTATCCCTCACAAGTCAGGGGTAGTTTCTGAAGTCGTTGAGGTTAAATTCTCTTGGCAAACCTCTACAAAACATCAGCATAGGATATATAAATACATTTTGATTAGCTTACATTGCAAACTTTCTCCCACAATGTCAAGGGGATGAAAGCAGGTGGTCTCCACTGAGAGTACTTCCTGGATTAGATCCTTGGAATGTCGAGTTTCCTGCCTAGTCACTGCATACATTCATTCCTCAAATCTGAGCACGAATGGCATCGTGAGTTAACTCCTCGTCCAGAGGCTCAAAGCATTACTCCTGCTTCATCCCGTCTAGGCTGACCTCAACAGGACAGGCTTCATCTTCTGCACTAAGAGGATACTCCTTGGGTTCACAAGGCCCTTCCTGGCTCTCTGATATTCTGGCAATGCACTCGTTATTGTCCCTAGAACCTTCCTCCATCCCAGTCCCTGGAGGACGCTCTTGATCCGGGGGTTCAGTACCTTCTTGAAGCACAATGTTCTGCTCAGCTCCAGCATGAGGCTGTGGAACCGGCTCAGTTCCTAACCCTGGAAGCTGGGAGGAGTTTTTGAGGTGGCAGTGGCACAGAGGGCAGGTTTCCTGGACATAGAGCCACTTCTTGAGACAGCCTGCGTGGAAGAAATGACTGCAAGGTGTGATCACAGCAGATTTCATGTCCTAAAAAGGGGGGAACAAAGATACTTCATAAATGTCTATCATCTAAAATCTTTGCTGCTACTCCCCAAAAGTTCTGGTTTCAACATTTCTTTCCTACAAATTCCCCACAGAAAATTTGTAACACAGATCTTACAATAAAATCCATTTTATATTGTAGTAATAATCCTCTTGCCATCAGAGACCCCTTTACACAAATAATGCAAGAACCACTGGCTAAGTAATCAAAAAAAGAAGTAAAAACCAAAAATGCAGAAGAAACGACCTTCTTAACTGAGTTCTGCCTCAGTATAAAACACGAAGTCACACAACTGTCAAGTATGATTCCTGGGTCTCCAGTGCAATGGCACGAGTATAATCAGAACCTCAGAAAATCTGATGAAGACAGGACTTTTTCCACAGTTATGCTTCAACACAGCTGAAGAGATTATTCCAGGATGAGATTATTGACAAGGAGACAAAATCAGCCACAGAACACCAGGGTATTGGCAAGGAAGTGGCAACTTCATTAGGGACAACGTACAGACCCAGTTTTCAAGATATGGTCTGTATAAGCCAGTGTTTCTCAACTTGCATCAGAGTGACCCAGAGTGCTTGCCAACCATGCACATTCTTGGGCTACCCCAGGCCAACTGAATCAGGACATCTGAAGATGGCATTCACAAATCTAGTTACAGCAAGCCACCCAGGTGACTTTTATGCACACTCAAGTTCATAACCACTGGAATAAAACTGGTATACTTTGCATTATTATTCCTTGCATAATATATATTTGGGAAGGGAAGGCTGAGGACATGAAGTTTAAATTGTAAGAATACACATTTGGTGAATCGACCATTAATTTTGTTTAAAGTCCCAAAACAAGGAGTTGTGGCGATCACAGAAATTCCTTGCCAAGAACTGGTAACACCTGGAAGTCAACTTTTAAGCAGAAAGCCATCCAAGGAAAAGCAGCCAGCTGGGAAGGTAAGCAACTTGACTTTCATTTTCTGTGTGGTATCAGCAGGTAGTTCGAGCACCTCAAAAAAAGTGATGTGACAACAGGAGATACAAAAAGAAGACTTAAATCCCAGAGATGGAACATTTAGACATCGGCTACTGAGGCTGATGGGCCTGAATCTGTCTTGGATGTGCTTTGTCTTGTGCACAATGAGCTACCGAGCACAAAGGCGCCAGAACTAAGACAATGACCATTTAACTTGGGAGGAACCTACATTACTCCTCAGTCCTCTCAAATGCAAAAACAACCTAGAAAATATTATTTTGCCAGTACCCAAAAGTATGCTCTAATAACAATAAAGAAGTGGTAGTTGCATTTTACTCTTGGAAAAAATTCTTATTCTCGATAGTCTTAAAACACACAAATACATACATACCCCATCAAAACTGTAAAGCAGCTTTGGAGAAAGAACATTCCCTTATACACATTGACACTATCTATAGTTTTATTCCACCAGCCCACACTCTTAAAGAGTGATTTTAAAGGAACAGTTTCTCTTGTTGTCCACACTTCCAACAGCACAGTTTAGCTGTAAAAGCTGCTACTCAACCACTCTATTGCATAAATGACTGGTGACTAAACTCGAGGCCGATTTTTTGTTGTTGTTATATTTCTAAGCTGATTTAAACAGTATCTTTCGATTTTTAATGGAAGGCAATCATCAGCTATTCATGGCGCATGTGCCAAAGATGCCAGGTAGGCCAACTGCAAAGGTACACCAACTGGTGGCCTCTACCATATCTCCCGCCTCCCACTGCCACACACAGAAGCTTGTACCCATCTCAGATATCCATCAACCCACAAGTAAGCTCATACCCTCTCACCTACATTAAGTAAATGAACACTTCTTCCCCACCCTGGGAATACCAGAAGGAAAAAGAGTCAGAATCTTGGCACACCACTTTTCAGAAGTTGCTGACTCCTGATTGATAGTATATATTTGATAGTACATACATATGTGTGTGTGTGTATGTATATATATATATTCGGGGTAAATATAAAATACACCTGACCTGTTTTTCCTTTATTTATGGGTGAGCAATAATGTTGAAAATAACAATAAATTAGAACTCGAGGGACTAAATTAAAAACTTTTAATTTAGAAATAAAATGGAAATATTTTATCAGGTCTTTAATAATTTCTGAGGCCCATTTTTTTTTTTTTTACCCAGGAGATAATTCTGCCTGGAAATTTAACTTGAATTTGGTTAATGTGGTTAAACTTCCAAGGGATACATCATATGACCCACCCAAATGGATTCTTACTGTGTGAGTTACCTGATAGCAGATAGCACAAATATCATTGTGTTTCTCAAGCTGCTCTTTTGTAGCAATGGGTAATGATTTAATCTTATTCACAGCATCTCTGCGGAGAAGGAAGCTCTTCCACCCCAGCTGGGCCCGAAGCCACACATTATAGTATGAATGGATGAAGATGATCATTGAACCCATTACTGTCCATTCTCCAAAGATGGTCTCTGAGACGCCATAGGCCACCACACAGAGAGCCACAAGAAACTCCAGCAGGCGGTAAGTGCCATTCACATAGTAGATGACATCATCCATGTTTTCCACTGGCTCTTTTCTGAATTCCTCAACCATAAATAGGACATAAATAAAAAGTGTTCCCAGAACCTGGAAAAAAAAAAAGAGTATGTATATTAAAACAGAATATGCTTGAGAAAGGTTTTTCAGAGACTTCAACAATAGTAACACATTCCTAGCACTTTTAGGATGCCGTATTTAGTATCCAGAGAAGACAGTGGTGTAATTAAAATGTGGGTGATCTCAGTAACCCAGGTAGTTAGATACCAAAAAAGCAATACCTTGAGGCATAACTTTCCTAAAATTGAGTCTGATTAGTAATCAGTTTTCTCTGACTCATCCTTTCCTCTTATTCCCCAAGTCACCAAAAACCATCAAATTCTATCTAAAATTTCCTAATCCTGTAATCATGCCTGTTCCTCAACTTTCAAAGAACTTTTACTTCTACAAGTAATAATGAATACATTTTTACTGCCAGTGCTACATTTTCTTTTACTTCTCTTTGATCAGGCAGCAAAAATCTACCTTCAAGTTACAATATCATTACCAATACATCATTGATACAAGCTATCATTTCCAGGGTAATATTGTGTGTGTGTGTATATATAAAGTATATATCATGTCTGTATGTGTAATACACACACGTCATATATTTATATACATCATGAAACTATGAATATCTGAGTGGGTATTTACTAAAAAAATGTGCTTCAAATAAGTGCTAAAATCTTTTAATATTTTATAGTTACTTATCAATTTAAGATTTATATGACAGCTCTGTATTATACCATTTTGAAAAAGAGAAATTGCAAAGTTTAATAACCTTGATTAAAAAAAAATACGGTGAGGGGGGCCGCCCGGTGGCGTAGCGGTTTCGTCCGCGCTTGGCAGCCCGGGGTTCGCCGGTTCGGAGCCCGGGCGCCAGCCGACGCACTGCTTGTCAGCCACGCTGTGGCGGCGTCCCATATAAAGTAGAGGAAGATGGGCACGGATGTTAGCCCAGGGCCAGTCTTCCTCAGCAAAAAGGGGAGGATTGGACGGATGTTAGCTCAGGGCTGGTCTTCCTCACCAAAAAAAGAAAAAAAAAATACGGTGACAAAGACTGGGCTAGTATTTTAATTACCTACCTTCTAACTCCTATGCTCAAATAAATATAATGTATTCTACTAAAGAGAGTGGGAAGTAATCACCAAAACAGCTCACTTATAATCACTAATCTTGAAAAAGTTTAATTCCTTTTCCAGAAGGAAAAATAAGAACATCAGTTATTAAATAAATTTAATTAATCCTAGGCTTACCTGAAGAGAGGTGAGAATGCTGCTAGAAATAATGATAAGAAGCCAAAAATCCATGTGGAAAAACTGGCAAATCATATAAGCCATATAAGCAGGGAATACCAGTAAAAATAAGCAGAGGCTCACAGCACGAAAGTGTTTCCATAAACTCCTAAGGAAAGAAAAATAGATTCTTTTAAAGTGCCTGTCGTCTAATATCACAACAATCACATTAGCAACTAATAGGTCTTGTGCCATGCTTCAAGTTCACCAATACTGTCTGGAGCACCCTTTCCCAGGCCAGTCACTGCAGTAGATTTCAGGGCAAGTCATGTCATAGGCTTGGTATTTCAAAGCCACCTGACTCATTCCTTTTCTTTTAGTCTCCACACTCAAGTCACTTGCAGGTATCATCGATTCTTTTTTTTCCCTCAATAATTTGCTTTCAGTTTCATTCCCACTCCTAGTGATTCAAAGCAATTTCAGGCTTTTGTAGCACTAAACCTTAATGATTTTAACAGTAATGTGTGATCTTAAGTTATATGACATCCTCTCGCCACCTGCTCCGCCCTGTGATGAAAATCTCTGCCACTGTGAGTACAGCATTACTAAGAGGAATGGTTCTCGATGAGCAGGTATGTTAATCCTCACATCTACTGAGGTTGGGGGATAAAACTATGAACCACTGTGTCTTAAGACCTACTAGCTGGTCTTCCTCCCCTTAGCCCTTGATCTATCCTGGACACTGCCGGCCAGATTAATCTTCCTAAAGCTCTACTAGCGTAATATTGTCAACACCTTCTCTAAACTTCCCAGCCTGGCATTTGAGGTCCTCTACTCCCAATTTTTCGGTCCAAACTTGTTAATAGTTGTTCCTCACTATAAGCAAAGACAGTTAATTAACTGTCCTCCCAGAAAAACACAAGCACTCTTACATCCCACCAGAAATGCCTCCATCCTACTCTCTTTTTCTAAACCCTGTAGGCTAGCTCAAGCTAAACAAATGTTTATACAGGTAATGTAAATCCTTTCTCCAGGAATCATCTACCCTCTCAGAATTCTCAACACCTGTACCAACCAATAAATACACTGAACTGTAGTACTGCTTCAATTATACAGATATTTTTAGATTATAGATATTTGTACATAATATATATTTTATATATTATATATCATATATATCTAAACATTATTTATATTTTTATTTTATCTAAATAAAAATATTTATATATGTGTGTGTGTATATATATATATATGTACATACACATAAAAAAGTCTTATTGCCCAAATTCAAACTCCTTGAAAAAAGGACAATTACTCCTTCATACAGCCCGGATCCTAAGCACAAAGGCTTGCCTGAAATAAGAGACACATAAAACTTGAAAATTTCTTCGATATTTTTCAAATTATTTTGCATCTATTACTACCTTTTCTTACCTACCCATCTATCCACCCAAGTGCAAAGCCCTCTGATGTAAGCAGGACAAAAGATATCATGGTTATTTCACAGGCAAACAGTTGCAAGTGTAACTTTATGCTTTTAAGACACTTAATAATCAGGAGATTTCTTAGACTTAGATTTCAGTTTCTGATTCCACTTGATCCCCACTTGTCAACAGTGGAAGACATACACAGGAGAAGCCCCCTAGTTATGGCAAAAGGAGAAGGAACATAATTTTTTTAATTTACCTCTTCATACACTGTAATATTCCAATAGATCATTCCTTAAATATACCCCAATTTAAGACAGATTGTTTACCAACTTCTGAAAGATAAATATACAAAAACCCTCCCCAACAAGTGCCTTCAGCAGAACTTTGAAAAATCTTTCTGTGCAACAGGAAAAAAAGGTGTGATTTCCACCCCTCTAAAAGTTTACTTACAGAACTATTTACTTTATATATCCAATTTATAAGCAAATAGATGACAGAGGACCTTATTACCTTCCACAAGGGATTAAAAAAAAAAAACGATACTTCCACTTCCTGGGTAAATAAAAGTCAAAGTTGGAGTAATTTTTTAACATTGTGATCACAAATTTAGAAAGAAATCAGCATGAGCCCAAAACAACTTTCCCCTCTCTTAAAAACAAAACTCAATTACAATCTACGTAAACTGATATCAAGACTTCAAATTATTATTTAATGATTTGTTATAAAACATGAACACAGATTACTTAAAAACATTATGAAGAAATGTGGATTTCAACCAAAACAGTTTAAAGTTCATGGCTGCAACAAAATTAAGCCGTTTTAGTTAAATATGAGCATCTGTGACATGTTCTCAAATTCATGCAAGGCATCTGTCTGAAGGAGACAAAAAAGTAGCATAAATCATCTTTCCTACCTTTAACTATTATATGGGTAGGAGGAAAAATAACCACACACAAAGTTAACTGCTATACTGTGTCTGACTATCTATAATTAGTAATTCAGAAAAGAAAGTGAATTATTATGATGGTAAAAATTAAAGCTAGGTACCTTGGAAAGTGTTTTACGTCTTTTCTTGTCAAACATTTCTATAATCAGAAGTTAAAAGACAACGTAACCTTGTCAATAGCTCTGCTTTGAGATTCAAACACAAGCAATATTTTTTATTTATTTATTTTTTTTATTTTATTTTTTTGTGGGGAAGACCAGCCCTGAGCTAACATCTATTGCCAATCTTCCCCTTTTTGCTGAGGAAGACTGGCCCTGGGCTAACATCTGTGCCCATCTTCCTCTACTTTATATGGGACGCCGCCGCGACAGTGCGTTGGCGGGCGCCCGGGATCCGAACTCGCGAACCCCGGGTTGCCAAGCGCGGACTAAACCGCTGCGCCACCGGGCGGCCCCAGCAATATTTTTTAAAGAAAGGCAGGCAGGAAGGAATTACTGTAACAGTAGTTATGTTAGATGATAAATTACAAATGATTTTCTTTAATAGGGTGACTTGCCTTAAAACTTAAATATTTTTCAAAATCAAGTTAGCTATGATCCATTTATATAAAGTAGGTATATATTTACACACACACACACAAAAGTATACACAACAGTATGCCAAGAGTTTTAAATTTATGTCTAATTTCTGTGTGTATTATAGACACACATATATACACATACATCCTTATTTAAGCAGTTAATATTCAATAAAAATCTAATTTAAAATTAAAAATAAAAAGAATAGTGGAAAAGGGGCCGCCCGGTGGCGCAGCGGTTTAGTCTGCACTTGGCAGCCCAGGGTTCGCAGGTTCGGATCCCGGGCGCCCGCCAACGCACTGCGCGTCAGCCATGCCGTGGCGGCGTCCCATATAAAGTGGAGGAAGATGGGCACGATGTTAGCCCAGGGCCAGTCTCCCTCAGCAAAAAGAGGAGGATTGGCGACGGATGTTAGCTCAGGGCTGGTCTTCCTCACAAAAAAAAAAAAAAAAAAAAAATAGAATAGTGGAAAAGGACACTGAAATATTGTTCCATTCATAGGTTAAGCACTATAAAATGAAAAAAAATTTCTTACATTCACCCCAACCCGTTTCTTAAGTTTGTCGTCCGAAAAATCTGCTATATAATTTGAATAAGCAGACTATAGTCCTAAAATTCCTTGTTAAATAAAGCAATAAAATTTATAGATAAAAGTAACAACTATTTCTATGGCTAAAACTATCTGAGACATCTTTTTAAGTTAAACACTGGAAATTACCTCTAGTCCAAGCAACTCCAAAGACATATGAGGATTTTCCCCCTAACAATTATTTCCTTAATGACAGAGAGCAGCAGTGTTTCATGCACTATCAATATTATCTCTTAATTGTTCCTCTAATTTGAGAATTAAGATATTTTTCATTTCCTTTTTTAATCCCCAGTACACTGAACTGAATTAATCATAATGCTTGATTCAGAAAGCATTATGGTTGTTGGTCTGTGCACGTCCCTCTTTTATTTAGTGATGTAACTTGCTACTGTAAATAATGTAACAAGCATTCATGAACCCATTTCCCCATGCAAAAGCGAGGGCCTGGACAATAACCCACATCTAACCATAAGACAGGCCTGCCTATTCCATGTCCTGCCTCCCTTTACCCAATGAAACCATTATCTTAAATCCTGTGTTCTTCAATGTCTTGCTTGTTTCCCTTTTTATAGTTTTGTTTAATCTACATGTATTCCTGAAGGGTGTATTTTAAAAATTTGTTTTTAACATAAAAATAACATTCTATACTGTCATCTTTTTGGATTTACTTTTTTACTTTATATTACTATGAATCATTCATACTGTTTTATGTATCACTATATTTTTAACATTCCACTGTGACTATTATCACATTTATTCACCCACTTTCTTGTTTGGCATTTGGGTCGTTCCCAGGTTTTTGCTATTGTGAATTGTGCTACGTCCCTACTAAACGTGTGTAAGAATGTCTTAGGTATATACATAGGAGGAGATAACACCAAACCGTTTTCCAAAGTGATTACACCAATTTACATGACCACTAGAAACCTGGGATACCCTGTAATCTATCTCTTCTTCCATCCTAGGCAGTAGCTGACTTTCTTTTCTCTCCCTTTCTCCCTTCCTTTCTATTTATTTATTCATTGACAATCCCACAGGTTTAAAACAGTATCTCATTGTGGTCTTGATTTACATTTCTCTGATCACTAAAGGTGCTGAACTTCTCTTCACATTCATGTGTTTTCTCTTTTGTTAAACCAGTAATGCATTTTATCCCTTTCTATCACTGATTTGAGCTGTTTATATATTCCTGATACTAAAATTCTTGGGCAAGTGTGAATACTATGAATATCTTCTCCCAGTTTGTAATCAATCATTTCTAATTTATTTAAATTATCTGTAGGTTTAAAAATGTTATTAATTTTAATAGTTAGATTTATCATTCTTTTCTTTCATAATCACAGTCATTCTTAGTCTCAGTCTTTCATACCCAGTTCTGTCAGTTTAAGAAACTTTTTCCTACTTGAAGGTCCAAAAGAACTAACCTATGTAGAGTTTTAATTTTCCGGTTTTGACATTTCAATCTTCTAACACTCTGGAGTTGAATCTTCTGTTTATGGTTTGAGATAGGAATCCAATTCCATCCTTTTCCAAGTAGAATCCATTTTTTTCAAGCTACATTACACAAGAGTGCCACCTGTGCTCACTCATCTGACATGCCACTCTGTCATACACCCAAGTTCCACACATACATGGATCTATTTGGGGGCTCTCTGTTCCACTGGTGAAGTTGTCTATACTTGAGCCAGTATTACAAAAGCTTCATAATATCTCCCAATATGAGTGAAATAAAACTTTATTTTTCTCAAATTGTCTGTCTGATTTCAATATAACGATTATACTGGCCTCACAAAATGAGTTGGGGGGTATTCTTTCTATTGTCTGGAAATGTTTGTTTAAAATAGGGATCATCTGTTCCTTCCAAGTTTGGCAGAACTTACCTGCAATGCCATCTGGGCCAAGATGTTTACCATTTGCTTCCATTTCTTTAACAGTTATAGAACTATCCAAGCTTTTAAATTCTTCTTGAGTCAGTTCTAGTAAGTTATGTTCTTCTCATAACTCTTCCATTCCGTTTGTTTTGAGAAGTACTGGCATATAGCTGTTGACAGTATTCTCTTACTACCATAGGCAATGACGGAAGAGAAGTAAGAACAGAACCCTAACAGTTCATTCCTATTTTTCCTTTCACAGCCGAAAGCCTCTCTTGCCTGAGGCTAATGCTGCTGTGGACATCAGCAATAACACTGACACCAACTCAAAATAACCACCCCACACCCGCACACGGGGCTTCTCAGTTTTGCTCCTTTCCCTCTAAACTTCCTCTGCATTTGATCTTGAAGGAAGAGGCCAGTAATGAGGCTAGTTTAGCATCCTGGAAGGATCCAGAATTGGATTTCTGATTCTTATGGCAGTGGAATTATGTATTTTTTTCTTTCTCTTTTCCAAACTTTCTCTAGAATAGTCTTATTAATATATGCTAAAATAATTAGTATAATTAATAATACTAAAGGATACTGCCAGAGATGACAAAATAGTCATTGTATTAGGTCAAATACAACCCAATTTAAGTGGCTATTTAATTGAGTTCATCATTGAGTCCAACATCTTAAATGCTTCTATTGAGAAACTTTAAACCTCAAAACCAAACCTCAAATAACTATAATTAATTATATTGATTAAGACTATCTGAAACATATCTAAGGGCTTTGAGTTGATTTAAATTGATTCTTTCAGCCATTCTACCATTTGAGAAAAATTTCAGAATGTTTGGCAATGTGGGATACGGGGATAGAAAGATAAATCTGATGAACTATAATCAAAATGCTAATATTGAATGTTTTAAAACTCTGCTGTCAAAATTCTGTCTCCCAAAAGACTGCCTGCTCCCTTACTCATAAACCACCACCAAAGAAGTAATAAATTCAGGTATTTTGATAATCAATAATCAGAGTGTCAGACAGATGCTGGAAAAAAATAGTGGCACTGAATTTTAAGCAATTCTTTATAGAATGTCCTTGTGTAAACTACAATAAGTCAAAATAGGATCTTAAAGAGCTAAATAATTTAACTTGAATTCCTTAAGAAAATTTCTGTAATATGAGAAACATGACTCCAGCTATTAAATTAATCTGGTCCCAAAGGGGTCAGGAATGCCCATTGACAACCTCAGTAAGTTGCAATTGTCTAAAAGGCCATCAGAAGACGCTGTTACTCCATAAATGCCTATCTTTATGACTGCCCGACAGCCTTATTTTTCTCTCCTTCATTTGCATTTCTCTCAATGCTTTCTCTCCTTTAGCATTACAGAGAATAAAACTATACATTTTCTATATTTACTGGACCAAAATTTTATGCTCTACATTCTTAATTTTAAAACTGGAATAATATAAAAAGTATTAAATTTCTCTAAAGAAGAAAAAGTTGATTTGTAATTACATGGTCTTGGATGTGACTTTTAACTATAAGAATCTTGAGAGGAAAAAACAGAAAAGTCAAAAATATAGAAAAAATTAAAATGTAAACTTGTTAACTCAAGCTAATAGCAATTATTCATCCATTTTCTGTCTCTAAACATTATCTAAATCTTCAGACAACAAACTCATATAAAAAATATTACAAAAATTTCTTTTAGCAGGTTTCTTACTTGTCTCTAGACGCTCCCAGCGCCAAAACAATAGGATCTGCAATCTCTAACATAGACTGTAGGATAGACGCTACAACAATGAAAAGGATAATACTGAGCAGGAATGCTCGGTGAACCACCTGTAGCTCTATCAGACCAGTCTGCACCGCCAGGATTAAGAGTGTAACTCCTTCTGTCATGCCCCTAAAAAAAACACACATTTTCAGAAAAACAAACAATAATCACAATCTTACATAATTTCAAGAGAAAATAATCCAAAGGTTTAGACTGTTACATATTTGTGACCTATTCTGACTTAAGACAAAAAAACCTGATCAGAATATTAACTTATCATATAACATCCATGTAACATACAGTCCTAATATACCACTACATGTGCAAAACATAATAGCTATTATTTTAGCATATAGTGAGGAGGCAAAAAAACAACTTGTAGGATAAATAAATGAAATGTTCTTTTTGTTAATGAGTCAGATACCTCTACCCATTCTCAGATATCTACTGAATTATACATACTTATATCATGAGCGATATCCTGATTATAATAGATAAAAATCATAGGTAAATATCTTCATAATCTTGGAGTACGAAAGGTTTCTTTAAGCATAAGAACCAGAAGACATAAATAAAAATACGTTTTTGAAATTCAATTTCCATATGGAAAGTATATACGAAGTCCTAAAACCTTTTATCCTATTACTCGATTTAGAAAGAACTTTCACAAATAAACGAGAAAGGAGCAAAGGATAGGTACAATCTTCAAAACCACCAATTAGCAAATATTTCAGTGTGATAACCAAAGTACTGACAAGGAATGCGAGAAAAAAAAAAACGGGCAGACTAATGTTGAGATATAACCAGATGAAACCTTTCTGGAGAAAAACCTGCTAATAAATTTAAAATGTACATACCTTCAACTCAATAATCTTACTGGTAATAATTTACCCTGTGGATGTATTACAAAAGTAAGATATATGTATAAGAGAAAATATAGTGAATAATGGAACATGTTATGTGACATCAGCAAAATTCAGACTCTGAAAAACTAAGTAGGACCAACAATCTGGTGTCTTTAACACATGTAAAGGGAAAAAATAGAGAGATAGCAGGGACCTAAATAATAAAAGAGACTTAAGAGACATGTCAGCTCATAGCAATATGGGCCTTATTTGGATCTTGAGTCGAACAAAAAAAAAGTTTAAAAAAATTTAGATAATTAGAGAAATCTGAACACCAACTGGTTATTTGATGTCAAAGATTTCTTCTATTAGGAATGAACTTTCTATTGTAGTTATGTTTTTTCAAAAGATTTATAGACTGAAATATTTATGGGTAAAATTATATTATGTCTGGGATTTGATCCAAACAAACGCAGCCAGTGGGTTATGGAGGAGGGGACAGGGTGGGTGGCACTGATAAGGACATACATGACACAAGACTGGTCCTATCATTGGAGATGGGTGACAGGTACATGAGGGTTCATTTTACTATTCTCTCAGCTTTGTTGTTTTGAAATTTTCCTAATTAAGGGTTTAAAAAAAGAGAGAGACATACAAAGTTACTCATAGCAGCATTATTTTTTAATAGCAAAAAATCAAGATACATCCATATTTTGAAATACTATCCTTTCATCAAACAGAATGATGCATTTGTATGTGCTGACATAGAAAACAAGAACTATCTAAAACATATTAAGTGAAAAATAAAGTGCACAACAGCGTATACAGTACATGAAAATGAATATATATATATATATATGCCCTTTTCCCTATAAGAAATTTTAAAATAACTATCTATAGCTGTACCTTTGGGGAGAGGAAATGAGAAGTAGGGGAGGAAGTTGCCACTTTCCATTTTGTACTTTTTGAATGGTATGAATTTTGTGAATTTATACATGAATTATTTTTCTTTCTTGTCCTCCCTTTCTTTCCATTATAAAAGTGTTAGTTGCGACTGGCAGGAAGATTATAATGCATAGGTTCTTTTCTTTTCTTCCATTAAAAAAACTAACACACACACAAATTTCCCCTAATTTCCAAAGTACACACCAGCTACTAATTCTGAAATATTCCGTAAAGATTTAAAGACTTTAAGAAGAGGTTATATAAACTTACATATAAGAAACTACCAATAATCTCTTAAATAAATCTAGCAAAGTGTCCTATATGCATTGTTATGTACATACAATAAAAAAAAATCTATTATATATGGGAATTTACTTTTTCATAGTGTTTTAATCCAAATGTTGCAACCACTCCAAAAAAAAAAAACCTCCTCAAAATTCCATTTCTTCTAATATTCACTAACAAAGAAATTCATCATTACTTCTTCAAGTTATATATAAGATTTAAATTTCTAGAGGTATTCAGAGTAAAGAACTTACCGATTCATGGCAGGATCATTCATGAAAGCGCGATAACCCTGCAAGTAGAACTTGCAGAGTGTCAGAACACCCAAGGCAACAAAAGAAACCGTGAAGACCAAACCCAAAAGAGAATAAGGAGTACTGCAGCATTCAGCAATACTAGAAAAAAGGGGGGAAACATTGACAGATAAAAATGTTCTATTTGGAATAAAAACATCTTGAGTCTTTAAATAACCACCAAGCTTGATCTGATCCTCATTAACTAAAACACCCCAAACCAAAATTTGAGATGAAATCTAACCATTCTGTTAATTTAAACACATTCTTATTTTTTATATTATCTTAACCTACATTCTTCTATCTTTTTGGCAAACATTTAGTCCATTGCACCCTATGTGAAACAAAGTCTTTATTTTTATATACCTACCATCTCCTTCAAATGCAGTAAAACTCTAAGGGCTTAAATCTTGTTCAAACCTTAAGAAACATGTAATTAACATGCTGATAATATTTTAAAGAAACTTGTATAGTTGCCCATTGTTTCTTCTGAAAAATGTTGGCCGGTCAAATTTTTCAGACTGTATTGCTAATTTGGTTACTTGCTGAAACTCGTTATTTGACCCGCCTGCTATCAGGCAGGGCCTATGCTGACTTTGCAGCCCCCAGCTCCTCTCACCGCAACAGTATCTTCCATAGTACTGTTGCTTTAAAATTTAATTTAATTTAGATTTAGATAAATGCATTTTTTCCTGGGCTATTTCAAAAGCACATCCAAGAATAAAGCCCAAAACAATTTTTAAGTAATTTTCATATCAATTTTTAACATAAAAATTTGCTATGAATATCACTTATAAGGAGAACTGGAAGACCTTACACTAAAGCTTAGAAATACTTTCATATTTTACGGAAATACACTCAATATTTTCATTGAACATATTAGATATTAACTTATATTAATAAGTATTTTGCAAATATACATAATATTATGTACTAATAATTTGGATTTAACATTTAAAAAATGTTCAAAGCACTTAAGTTTTAGAATTTCAGTGAAGAATTTCATTTGTATGGATGAGGAATTCATTCAGGCAAATCAATACCTGTCCTTTACTATGTAGCTCCATGCTTCTGCTAGTTATCCTCCCTACACAATTGCTTTTAATTGAGTTTTTACGTGAAAACATCTAATTTTACATAGATCAATGTACATTATGATGAGAAAAAATCTCTCTTAGGAGTCAAAATATCTACCAATCATGGTGGTTGATAGCTAAAAGAATAAATAATTCTATAAAACCTAATTTCTGAAATGATTCACATTTTTCTCAGAGACGTCATTACATAACATGTTTAAACAAACAGTTTAGTAATTAAAAAATATGAGAACCATGGCTGAAAACACTAAAAATTTTACTTCATTCTCACCGGAAAAGTCTGAAAATTTTATTGACAGTCCATACTATTTCTCTATTCTTGTCTCCATATTTAGAGAAATCTTTTACACCCAGACAGTATGATTTAATTACATTTTCAAGAGGAGCACATTCTTCTTCTCTTACTTTAGAAAAGAATGTGGTGCTATTTTTCAAAAGAGAACATACTAAAGAAAACAAAATGTTTCAACCTAGCTTTGGGGAAGTGAGAGCTTGGGAAATTTATAAAACTTTTCTTCCCCTCTCTCTTCAATGAGACATTTTATTGATTTTAGTTTCTATTTTTTAGCTGCAAAAAACCCTTCTTTTTGTTTCTCTGTTTGTTTGTGTATGCTTCTTTTGTTGGTTTGTTTAGTCAAGGTATTCTGGTAAACTTGCAATCCTTTTTGTAAATAAGTTGTTCTTTGGCAAGGCAGCACAAAAATATAACAGTGCACAAGAGCTCAAGATGGACAAAGAACAATGCTTACAGAGATAAAAATTAACCAAAGAACCGTATGGGAACTTCTTTATTAAAAACCAAATTAAAACATTCTTATTTTGAGAAGGGGCAATCTATCTTATGTATAAAAAAGGAATAGGGAGAAAAATTATTTTGTTAAGATAGCTAAACCTCATCTAAAATCTCATTATTATTTTCTTACTTTGCAAATAAGTCCAAATTCATTCACAACTTTACTGATTTGTTAAGCCTATTTATTACACTATGCTATACTTCATTTGATTGTGCATTACAATGGATAACAATCTGGTTTAATACACGACCAATCCCAGTCCCACACTAAGGTTATTATCCTAACCACAGAATTGTCTCTCTCTTCTTTAAATTCAGTTACTTTGGGAGCATTTTAAAATTCTGCATAAAACCTCCATAATATTTACATAAAAACAAATAGTAGTGAAACAATAAATAACGAATTGGCCATTAAAATGTATTTCATATCAATTTATTGCATGTTTATAGAAGCTACTTATCAAGTAAAAGTGTTATATTCAAAAAGGACAAATCTGACTCACCAGTAAGTTTATTGTATTTATTTGTTAAAACAGGTATCATCCCATGACATTTTATTGATATTTAACTTTGTGTAACGTTTTCAATGTTAACAAATGCCATACTTAAGGACAGTAAATTGGTCTTAAATTTCTCATTCTCTGCACCACTTAGTGCACAGTGCTCTATCATTTTGGATGGCTGAGAAACAACGGCTCTATTAACTAAAACTCCAAACTTTTATCTGCCTCTATTTACTTTCCAGGAGGATGGAGTTTCATTCTTGCCTTTTAAAGTGACCATGAGCCAGGGAACGAAGATGTATACCCATGCACTAGATTCCGAGGGCTTGAGATTCAAACTCAGAGTGGAAAAATGACAAATGTGGATCTAGCATAAGCTCACAACAAAGACACTGAAGTAGGAAAAGGACTCTAATGACTTAAGATATTTTTTTTAAAACTAAACCTTAAAAACCAAGTCTTAGAATTCCTTTGGGTTAAATAGTAAAGAACTATGATATACTCATTTCACCACTTATTTGACTCTATCTCAATAATGAAGCAAACCATTAAAATAAAAGGGCACAGTGAAAGTGTACAGGTAAGTAACAGGGTCTGAACTCAGACAGGGTTTGAGTGTCAGTGCTGCTTCCTTTACCAGTGTCTGCAGGGTCAAGTTAGTCGTGGTGCAGTCTCCTCAGCTATAAAATGGCACTGATGATAAAGGCATCTACCCCTCAGGGCTGCGGTAAAGATTAAGTATGAGGAAAAGTGTTTAGTAGTGTGGCTGGCACATATTAAACACTCAATAAGTCATAGTTATTTTTTGTAACATATTTTTCTTTTATTGACCCAACAACTTAACTTGAAATTGAAAAAATATTTTTACAATTTGCTATATATCTTTCCACAACTCATTTGCTGCACCCTGGTCCACAGTGCAGCCAAATCCACCACCATTATAATATCAGCACCTCTCTGCACTGCCAGACCTAGGCATCCACTGAATGAAAAACCCATCTTAATTAAATACGAAGTAGTATAAAATATGACTGATAAAATTTGTAAAACTTACTATTCCCAGATCAAAGTTTTCTCTTCCTAAGATTATATATAGATCATATGTTATTATTTACCTCGTCAGGAAAAGGAAAAGAAGCCTCTCACGTGAGGCAGGCTGATCTCGAGTACTGAAATACGAGTAAATCTGAAGAGCAAACAAGACGAGCCAGAAAACCATGAAAAGTACAGGGACTACCAGTTGATTCCACAGGGACATTCCCAAGGCTAGAAGCCCATATACCTCCACTACCTGAATAAGAAAATAAGATAGAAAAACAGCTTGTATTATTTTAAGACACTTTTAAGCACAAAAGAATTTAAAGTACTAAAAGAGAAAAATTATAGATTTTCTTTTATTGCAAATGTTTCAGCTAAATTCCTTTAAAGTTAGCGCCATACATAACAGTTAGTAAATAGCATGTTTTCTAAAATTTACTCATTTTGCATTATTATTAACACCTGACACACACTCACCAAATAGCAACAGAATACTGCCCAAATAGTGGGATAAGGTCAAAATAAAGTTACATTCAGAATAAAACTCAAAGGCAGTTTGAGGAGACTTGGTAAACTTCCTCATATTTCATCAAAATGATCAGAACTAGCATGAATGATACAATATTGCTTGAGGGAATATACGAAAAAGGGAAATATAAAAGGAAGAATTGTCCAAGGTTTATTCAGGAATGTCATAGATGAGAAATAGTTTGATGGAAGACAGAATGATCACTGGAGAAGTTTACTCTATTGTGGAGCAAAGATAGTTACCAAGTCTTTTCCCTCCAGGCAAATCAATTCCCCTTGTTCCTACTGTGTTATTTAGCAAGCAACATTTCTCGATTGATTTGGTTTCTCAAGTGCATTAACACCAGGAAAAAAGGTACACCTAAAAAAGTTTATTAATCTACCATAAGTCAATAAATTAGCTTTCTAGTTTCTAAAACAATCTCTGATGAGATTGATTAGGAGGAATCAATTCTCATTATCTGTTTCAGCCTGAGAGCACAAACGTAACCAAGTTTCTGGAGTTTCTAAGCCAGGGACCTGACCCTGGTAACACAACAGAATTCTGCCCGGCAGGCTACAAACTCTAACCTGAGCAGCCAACTGGTCTCGCTGGAACTCTCAATGGGATACCAGAATGTTTCAATAAACTATAAAGATGTTAAATTAAAATACATCGGCTTGCAAGTTGTTCTAGTTTCTAATTAGTATCTATCTCTAGGTAGATAAAGATCTTTAAGTATTGAGTTAAAATACTCTGACTTGAAGGTTATTCTAAATTTAGATTTTTTTTATCTGTAAATCAAATGCTTTTGCTAAAATCTAGTCAAGATTTATCTCTAATTTTCCCCAACCAGAAAATATTGAAAGAAAAAGGAATTGCCCAACTAGCTGCAAAATTATCATTAGCAGCAAACTGGTCATTGAGAGGTAGAGAGTACTTTCCTCCTTTCCATCATTCAAGATGACGACCACTAAGAACGCTGACAGTTTCCATTTCTTGCCTATCCAATTCTTTCCAGGTCATGACCTTCATAACCTACAATTTATTTTTAACTACGACACCTAGTGATGCATGAATCTATGGCAACCAAGAGGGTAAATGTGACATTGAAAAATGGAGGTTTTGTCCTTATGGTGATTAAATAAACAGTATCCAATTAATATTTACTGAATCTCTACTGTTTCGTATAAACTAGGACAGCTCCACAAGATTGAATTCAAAGAAATATGTATCTTGAGTTAAATTTGTCATTCTTACTCTGAAGACAACTACAACCTTCCCCATGAAGCAGCTCTTCACTGAGAGTGTGAAATAACTTCCTCTTGGAAGACCTACTGCCAGGAAAATTGCCCAAGTTAATCTTTATGTAAGATGAAGAAAGAAGGTAGAAGTGGACTAAGGCCAAGAGCTTAGGGAAATTTTTCTGGGAAATCTGCTCCTTGGGCCACAACAGCAGCAAAAAGAACACTTCACTTAGTAGTATCGGTTTGATCAATCTGAGAGCTTCCCGTACCCCCTTACGGTCAAGAGGTGGAAGAGAATGCAAAATTTAACACTCTTTACATATCAATGTCAGTTTTAAGATCTATCTTATATACTGAAACTTATCAATTACATCAGGTAGAAATATTTATCTCCTCAATATCTACTGTTTGTGTCTAGGAATAATCTGTTTTAGAGCAAAGGCGGAAAAAAGTAGGAGAGATAGAAGTACATTATTTTGGCAAAATCAGTTCAAGTATTACATCTAAACAAAATCCATCACATTATAGCCCAGAATTGTTTAACTCCTCAATTTAAATAAATTAGGCAAACAGAGAAAAAACAAGTCACAGTAGGACTATAATCAGGAAAAAACCAGGACTGGATCTCTAGGTATTCAATTATGTATTATTTTTGTCTTCATTATAATAGTTAACACATAATGAACATCATCTGCCTGGTACTGAACTCATTTAAGTCTCACAGCAACCCTCGGAGCTACGTACCACTGCTATTAGCTCCATTTTACAGATAAGCAAACTTAAGTGACTATCCCCAGGTTATAGAGCTAGTAAACAGCAGTACCAGAGTAAAACCCCAGACAGTCTGCTTCCAGAAAATCACTTCACTTCACTGCCTCTCAACAGAACTTCATAATAATGAATCTCAGATGCTCCTAATTGGGTTGAAAATTGTTGGTATTTTGAAACTGTCAAACAGAATGTTATGACTGTGAAATGAAAGGGAACTAAATCTCTACTATACTTAATATTTATATAGAATTTTGTCTATCTGTGTGTGATTGTCAGTCTTACCTGAACCAATTCTCTGTATGCAGACTTAGCAAGATTATAAGGTACTAAAAGGTTAGACCCAAGAAAATAGAGAACTTCCAATCCAGTAAAAATCATGGCAAATTTGTTGATGATAACAATTGTCTCCAGAGGAACAAGGCAGAGTCGTGCTAGCAGAGGAAGCATGTGAGCTGAAAACAGCCAAATCTGCTTTGTTTTCATGACACAGGAGCATAAAGTACACACCACCAACTGACCTAAAATGGGGAAGAGAAAGCATTTAATTTTGAGATTTGGTATCCATAAAATAAAAACAAAAAACAAGGATGATGACACAGCTTTTGAAGAAGTCTAATTAAGATCTCTTAGATAATACTTTAAATCAAATTTTAACTTCATCTGACCACAATTACACATTCACATGTCCTATGAATTTTGAGCACCAATTTCCTAGGACTGATATGAAAAAAGCAGCACAAATATCCAATGGTCTTCATCATATTCCAGACGGCATGTATAATATGGAGAAAGTTTTTAAAAATGTCTAATTCAATACTATAAAATTCAGTTACTACTGTTTACACACAGCTCCTTTTACAAAGGTCCTCAATATTTAACTGTTCTGTTCTATAGGTGAAAGCATAAAATCCAAGAGATGCAGTTACTTGTCCAAGATCATGCAGTGACAAGATTTATTGTGAGGTTTTTGATCTTTAATTGCTTTTATAGGACCATGCAAGCATTCCCAAATGACTCAATAATGAAAGTTATAACTGAAAAGTTTAAGCAACAAATTCTTCTCACAGAGGATTATGCGTCATCATTATGAAAAGTTAGAAAATACAGATAAGTAAAAAGTAAAAAAACTCAATCTCTTGTGATCCTATCACCAAAAGGTAGCACTGTTAATATCTCAGGTCCATTAAATGAAGTACTGTATGTAAAGCCTTAGCATTGTATCTGAGACCTAATAAGTGCTCAATAAATGTTAGCTATTCATAGTATTTGTCACCTTTTCAGATTTATTCTATGCATGTGAATATACACAAATGTTTTACATAAAGATGATTACAGTGTATGTACCATATATCTCTCCACAGTAATAATATATAATGGGTTTTTTTAAGTTGTATGGTATATTACACTGAATACATATGACATAATATTAGCATTTAGCTGTTTTCAAATACTTCATAATTATAAAATGCTTTGTTATGAATAAGCTTGTACATTTAGGACATCTTTGTACAAACGACTTGGAGCACATTTCCTAATATTTTCTTAGACTAAATTCCTAAAAGTAGGACTAGTGAGTCAGAGGAAACATTTTTAAGGCTTCATACTGTCCGACTGCACTACAGAAACAAAACACCCAGTGTACAAGTTGCCTATTTTCCCACTGACTTGCCAACAGTGAAAATAATTTAAGAAAGGGAAGGGCAGGAAATATTTCCTAAGGGTTTTTTAAATTTGTATTTTGTCAATTACCAGTAGCATTGACATTACCAGTAAGTATAAAAAAATTTGCAATTATTTGGTGAAATGCTTGTTCCCATTCCTTGTGCATTCTTCTATTAGGATATGTAGCCTTCTATTGTTTGATGAAGACATTAATCTCCTTTGTCATATGATTGTATTTTCCAAATGTGTCACCCGAATATTTTAATAACATTTTTCTCTTAGAGTGTAGAAGTTTTTATTGTAAATAGTCAAACCAATCAATCTTTTCCTTAATGGTTTCTACTTTTGTGCCATGGTTAATTACATGGCTCATCCTACTCAAGACTATACAAGTTATCACCTATATTTTCTTTCAGTACTCTTTAATTTAAAAGTTAATACACCTGGAATTTATTTTAGAATAAGATCTAAGTTTGTTCTTCCAGGTGTTTAGTCAGTTGTCTCAAAACTAGCTATTGGAATTACCCAATTGTTTTCTCATTAATTTGAAATGCCACTTTAGCATACTTGAAAATCTTTTGTATATTTATGTCTGTGTCACAACTTGTTCATTTTTTTTAACGATCTGCTCTGATGACAGTACCACACTGTTTTATTCCACTGATTGGACAAGTCTCCTCTCATTTCTCCTTTCAGAATTTCTTGGAAATTCTTGAACATGTTATCTTCCAGATTAATTGAAGAATCATTTAGTCAAATTTTCTCCCTTCTTGCCAAGGAAAAGCAACGCAATACTTTGAGATTTTTTGTTTGTATTACTATTAGAAGAACACAAAAATGGCAACCATTTTTACACAAAGCTCAACATTTAACAATCTACTATGTTATAATACATGTGGTATTTTCTCCCAAAAGTATTAATTTTAGCCTTTAAAGAACTGGTATTCAAATAATGTGAAAAACATTCATAAAGGCACAAAAAAGAGGAAAACCCATAATAATAAAACAAGAGGAGAGGCCACGAAGTGAGATATGTCAACAATACTTGAGAGGATAGAAAACAAAGAGATATGAGACAGCTAACTGTGGTTTTAGCCAGGTGACTACTCTTTCTCCTACCCTGGAGGGAGACTGAAGTTTGCTCTCTGGAGAGACTGAAACAGACTCTTGGTCACTAGGCCCAGCCCAGGGCAGAGGTGAGATGCCCAAATGAAAAGAGGGGTTAAAATAAAAGTCTCTATCCCGAAAGATGAGATCTCTCTAGATCTCCAAAACACTGCTGCCGTATTCATTGCCACCTAGTTCCAGGCACTGACACTGGCCCCCTCTACAGGAGACAGAAAGATTCCTCTTTGGGGAAACTGACCAAATTCAAGTGAAAATATCTAGAAATACTCACTCTTAAGGCCCCCCCTAAAACAGACAGTCCCACCTGAACACCAACTGAGAAACATATCAGCTGGTAGGCCCTGAAGAGATTCCAATCAACAACTTAATAACTCATGTTAATATAAATGATCAGTCAAGGACTCCCAGATATTTAAGTAAAACTTATAATTTAATCAGTCTCAGATGGGACCTAGGCATCAGTATATGTAATTCTTTATTTAATATAACCAGATGATTCTAAATCCAGGCTTGAGAAACACTGCTGTCCCATCAAAGACAAAGACCAAAACAAACAGAAAAAGGGATCTCAGAGGAAATGGAGAAAATGCATAGAACAAAAGAAAGCTTCAAAGAAATAAATCTAAGAAATAAAAAAGACTGTCACGATACAAAGAAGCATTCCATGAAAACAAGCTTCTGGATATTAAAAATATATAACAAAAAAATACAGTAAATAAGTTGGAAAATCTCAGAAAGTAAAAGAAAAAAAAAAAAGAGAGAAAAAAGGAAAATAAGAAAGTTAGGGGCTCAATGTAGGAGGAGCTTTATCCAATTAACAGGATTTCCAGAAAGGGACAAAAAAGAAGACAGCAGGGAAGAAATTATCATGAGTTGAAAGAAGAGACCTCTGGGGAATGACACCTGACAGTGGAGATGAGTGGTGGAGAGAGCCAATTTTCATCATAAAATTGTGGTATTTGACTTTTAAAAATAAGTGTATTTCTTTGATTAAAAAATTAGCTAAAACCCTGAAAGAAATAAAGTGCTTGGAGGAAATGCTTTAGTACTAGAAATGATTAGGAATTTTCATTCTGGTATGTCTTACTTTCACTGTACTCTTGGCTACAATATTTAAATTTCCTTGTTTACCATGGTGTAAACTTCCTCTAACCTCTGAAAATTCCCGTAAGTCTATGCCAGCACATTCAGTGCTCAGCTCTAGGGTTACAGGCTTCATTTATCTTCTTTCATAGAAGAATATGACTCATATGCTATGGTTCTCTTTAACAGAAGACTACTTCTACTTAGGTGAAAGAAGGAAGGAGTCATATTGTTGGTGAAAATCTCTCCCATAGCTCCAAAAGAATAGGAAGTTGTTTAATTCTCTGTGCCTATTCCAACTGGTAATTCTGAATAAATCAAAATCACAACGTACTCTTGGATTTTAGGATTCCACTATTAGAAATAACTCCAAGAAGTTGCAACCCTAAGAAATGATGGCATATTCAAATTACTCAGCTTTCCATTAAAAGTTCATTAGTGAAATGGAAGAAAAGGAGTAGAAAGTTACTTTAAAATCAAAGTTGGAAGAAAACATGCTACTTAATAGTTTACGGATTTTGTGTTATTTCCAATTAATTGAATCTTAATTGGGTAAATTTCCTATCATAGCCATTGACAGGAAAAATTTAAGGAAATATGTTTCAGATTTCATTGCATTCATCACAAAATAAAAGAGAATACTTTACAAGCTTTCTAACCTAGCAAATATTTTCATACTTGAATGTTACCATTATTGAATACACCAACTCATAGGATATAGTCATAAAGCAACATTATTTTTGTCTCCTACTGTCTTTTAAAGTTCTTTTAATGTTCACTCTGTGAACATTAGTGTTCTCCTGCCCCTGAAGCAAATCCTACAACTTTTCTAATCTAGCTTAGGTTACAGTCTCAATCTAATAATAACCAAACTTTGAAACTGACTTACAGTTGAGGCTTTTCCCTTATTCTAGCTCAGGGCTCCTATGGGAGTATAGATAGAAAACCTGCAATTGTGAGAGGGGATAGAAAGGTTATGGCAGGCTGCTGCTTCTTTCTTTGCACCATGTCCCCCTCTTCCTGATTTATCCAGGATTGAAGTGGGTATGCAAGGAGAGGGAGGGAAGTAGGAAATTCTTACTCAGCTGTACTCTTACAATGATATGGTGCTGGTGCTCCCTGGAGTTGGGGTATATAAAACTGATCTCCTTTCTCCTGGGCATTTTTATGGATTCTTCTGAGACTGTTCCCATCACTGTGGATCGCTCACCTTTAGTACCCTTGGTGCTTGTTACATACCCTCCTCTGGCTGTTTCTGGTTATTTCCTCAGCTCCTGGGAATCTGGAAGTTCATTCCCTGTTTGAGTCTTCTCATCCTTCTAAGGGCCCTCTTGGAAGGACCTAAGAAAATCCCATGGACTCTTGGGGCCCTATCTAGTCCATAGGAAACTAAGATCCTTTGTCTATACAGATTAAATACAGGAGAACCCCACAAGACATTTTCACTCCATAGTCAGAAAACTCAACAGCAAGACAGCCCACTGTTGGCCTTTACATCAGATTAAAATTATAATATGAGCCACATATGTAATTTAAAACTTTAAAAAGGAAAAAAAAATCAGGAAAAATTAATTAACAGTTTATTTTAGTTAATGTAATATCCCAAATATTATCATACAGACATTCAATCTATATTATAAAACTAACATGAGGGGCCCATCTGTGGCCTAGTGGTTAAGTTTGGCACACTCTGCTTCAGCAGCCCAGGTTCATGGGTTCAGATCCCAGGCGCAGACCTACACCATTCGTCAGCCATGCTGTGGTGGTGACCCACATACAAAAAAGCAGAGGAAGACTAGCACAGACGTTAACTCAGGGCTAATCTTCCTCAAGCAAAAAAAAGAGGAAGACTGGCAACAGATGTTGGCTCAGAGTGACTCTTTCCTTAGCAAAAAAAAAAAGACAAAAACAAAACTAACATGACATTTTACATCCCTTTTTGTACTAAGTCTTAGAAATTGGGTTTGTGTTTTATACTTACAGCATATCTTAACCTGGACTAGCCACATTTCAAGTGCTCAATAGCCACATGTGGCTAGTTTTGGGTGGTGCAGCTTTAGATTTTGCAGGCCTGGGTCAGACACCAGTCCATTATATCCTCCCTAAGCCTCAGAAGACATGTGACTCTCCAAATGGTTCACTGCTGGATTCTCTAGGTGTGAAGGGCTGAGGAGGTATTAGACAGAAAACAACTCTCTCTAAAGAAATCCTTCTTCAATCTCCAACATTCAACCTTTTAACACCCTCTACATGGGTGAGTTTAAAAGTCACAAAACAGGTTTCCTCTCACTTCCTGTTTTGCCACTCTGGTATGGTAGGGTCTGGTACGTCACTTTGGACTATATCTATATGGTTTTGGGGTCTTAACTAACACTTCTATTTTTAACATTCTGCTACCTGGTTCCATATCCATGGGTTCTGCCATCTGCAGGTTCAATCAACCACAGATCGAAAGCCTATGATGGTTGTGTCTGTACTCAATACATACAGAGTTTTTTCTTGTCATTATTTCGTAAACAATACAGTGTAACAACTACTTACATAGCATTTACATTGTATTAGGTATTAAAAGTAATCTAGAGATGATTTAAAGTATGTAGGAGGATAGGCATAGGTTATATGCAAATACTACACCATTTCATATATGGGATTTGAGCATCACAAATTCTGGTATCCACAGGGGACCTAGAATCTATCCCCTGTGTGAATACTGAGGGACAACTGGAATAATTAGCTTTATTTAAAAATTAATCTTCCCAAATCCTTAAAATACTCTTAACAAAACAAGCAAGAACAGGCTATGTATGATTATAAACATGTAAAATAAGAAATACCTATGCACAGGGAAAAAAAAGACTGAGAAAATATAACATTTAACAATGGCTGTATTTTGAAAGAGTCACCATGAATAACTGAGTTTTCCAATTTTTTTTGTAGCAAGTATGCACCAATATAAGATAGTAGGACTGGTTGGTTCCTACTTTCACTTTTAATTCTTTTATAATACTTACCTATTAAGGCTGTGGTAAACCGATTCATGGAGAGAGGTTCTAAATACATTGGTCCTTCATAGGCGGACTCCAGTTCACTCCTAACGTAGTCTCTAAATAAGTAAATAAGAATGTATTAGATACATTCCACGCACATATGGGAGAGAGAAGCAGCTACAAGGATAGCATATTATGTTAATAACATCTCTCTCCACATCTACACTAAAGAAAAATTTAGGTATAAAGAATTATATAGGGATGGCTTCATCTCCTTCTTCCATGCACTGGAAACAGAATTTACTGAAACTAAATTTTACTATGCAGAGAAGACAGCCAAAGCTCTACTCTGCGGAATTTTCTTTCTTCCTATGGCCTGTGCACAGTAAAAAGCCAGTTGAGATGCCATCTCTCAACCTCACCACTTAACTGATAATATCTAGTAATATCACATTAAATTTCCCCTCTTTTGGCTCTCTTCTACCAACCCCCCCATCTTATTTTCCCCAAATTTTTGTCCCCAATTATATTTAATTAGTTACGGGTGAAATCACAGACTAGTTAGAAAACTGGCTCATAGCAGGATAATTCTTAAAAACTGTCCCTTTGAACTCTATAAGGAACATATAATTAGAATTATAATATTTAAGTAGGCTACAAATTTATTTTGAAACAAACTTTCAATCAAATAGTCCTTTTTAAATTTAATTCATTTAACATGTGATTACTGAGAAATAACAAGATTTTTAAATAGTAGCCAAAGAGCCTTTACACTCTGAGAAAACAGAACTTTTAGGGCATAACCAGGAAGCACAGAAAGGAAGAATTTAATAATTACCAGTAAGTTAAGTGGTAACACTAAAAGATGGCTGTCTTAAGTTCTTTTGACATCAAAGCAGGGAAATTTGTATAAAAAACTTCTCCCTAAGGGGCTGGCCCTGTGGCTTAGTGGTTAAGTTTGGCATGCTCCACTTCAGCGCCCCAGGTTCGGTTCCCAGGCTAGGACCTACACCACTCATCGGTGGCCATGCTGTGGAAGCAACCCCACATACAAAATAGAAGAAGATTGGCACAGATGTTAGCTCAGGGCAAATCTTCCTCAACCCAAAGAGGAAAGACTGGCAATGGGTGTGAGCGTGGGGGGCAAATCTTCCTCAGCAAAAAAAATAAAAACTAGGGCCGGCCGGTGGCGTAGCAGTTAAGTTCATGTGCTCCACTTCAGCAGCCCGGGGTTCACAGGTTCGGATCTCGAGTGTGGACCGACGTACCACTTGTCAAGCGATGCTGTGGCGGCATGCCATATAAAGTAGAGGAAGCTGAGCACAGATGTTAGCCCAGCGCCAATCCTCCTCAGCAAAAAGAGGAGCACTGGCAATGGATGTTAGCTCAGGGCTAATGTTCCTCACAAAAAATAAATTTAAAAAAATTAAAAAATAAAAAACTTCTCCCTCTTTTCTTCAATTATTAAATGCTTTATTCATTGTATCTTAAAACAGTTTGAATGTTTCTAGTATTTCAGTACAAACTCATACGGCTGTGTTTACTTTTTCTATGAAATTACTTCCTATTAGGCAATCAAGTTAAATTCCTTTAGCATGGCATAGCCAAACAAGAAATGACCCTTACATAACCAGCAATGAGAGTATTGCCAAAAATCAAAATAAAAAGCTAAAATAAAATTATTTTGAGAAAGGGAGCAATTTGGGGAATAATTACAAAAATCAATGACTGACTAAGCTTCATGGGTGATTTAGCAATTCTCCTCTATCACTTTATGACGACTGTTTCTAACAAATAACGTATTAATAGTCTCTTTCTACATGAAGAGAAAGCCAAATTCTCAAGAGGAATGATTTTAATGCAGTGGTTGTCAACCAGGGGTGATTTTGACCCTAGGGGGACATTCTGCAATGTCTAGAGACATTTTTAGTTGTCACAACTTGGAAGGTGTAGGGGGGGTGCTATTGGTACCTAGGCCAAGATGCTACCAAAGCACTCTCTGGAGCACAAAACAGCCCCCACAACAAAGAATTATCCAGTCCAGAAAGTCAGTGGTTGAAACTCTGTTTTAATGTAGAGAGGCACAAATGCTACGCATACAAATTACATAGTATAAATATTGGATTACTAGATTACTATAGGCAACCATCAGTGTAATTATATTTTATATAGTTTTAGGATAGAAAGCTAAAGAATTAAGAGAATTATGAAGTTTAAAATAAAATACACATATACACACCACTTACATTTACAAAGTCTTTGAAAATGCTAATAAAGAAATAAATTTATATTTAAAAGAAATCTAACTCTGAGTCCCAGTACTACCTAGGCCTCTAAAGCCAAATAATTTCTTTTTGGCCATAGCACAGCCCTCTCCAATAGATCCAGTTTAAAAAGAGGCCAGGGCAAACTCATAAAGACAGAAAGCAGATTGTTGCTTGCCAAGGGCTGGGAGGTGGGGAAATGGAAATGGAAATGACCACTTAATGGATACTGGGTTTTATTTTGGGGTGACGAAAATGTTTTGGAATTAGATAATGGTGATGGTTGCACAACACTGAATGTACTATATGCCACTGAATTGTTCACTTTAAAAGGTTAATTTTATGGTATGTGAATTTCACATCAATAAAAAAGGGAGCAGGCCTACAAGAGCACTATCCCCAAGGGGAAAAGCCAAAGGTGCCCCAAAAGGGCCTCAGTCCCCTGGAACTCTCCCTCAGTGAGGGGCGAGGGGAGGAAACTGCAGAGTTGGATTCCCTGTCATGTTTTCTTTTGTCATCATATTACTGATTATAAAACATCAGTAATATGTTTTATAATATAATTCAGCATTATTCTAGAATTTCTTATTGCTGAGACACGCCACTATTTCCTAGCCTACTTCAGTTTACTCTTTTCTAAAGCTTCTTTGTCTTTCTTTAGTCTCTTACTTTAAACTTTAATTTCACATAACAAAACTAAGGAAAATTAACATTCTCTATACTTTTTTTTAATTCAAAAAGAATTTAATATATACACAATATGTTACCAGCACACTGCTAGGCTATGGGAATACCGCAGTAGACAAGAAAGACATATTCCCTGTCAGCATGAAGTTTACAAACCAGGAGGGGAGACAAATATTGAACAAATACTTATCCTAACAATTATTTAATTACAATTGTGATAAATGCTATATGAAAAAATATAGAATGCTGTCAGGTTTTTTAAAGTTTTTAAAAAGATTTTAGTTTTAAGTTCATAGTCTATTTTAAAAATGTAACTTTTATTATGTTCACTTCTAGATTCTTACTTTTTCATTTAGCTAGTTCTTTCTGCCTTTCACTTCTTTTACATTAACTTATTTTACCTCTCATTCTGTTTCACAGGGTTATCATAAAGTGTTAACAAAATTATTTCCTTTTCTTTTATCCTACCCTATGTTCATTCAAACTTTTTTAAAGCCTCCTCTTAACTTTCTAATCTTTTTCAGTTGTTTCTCACTCTCCATATTTCATTACTTTGTGATTTGCTGTGATTATAGGACACTAAGGGAGGTCTGCATTCCAGAATAATAATCAACCTTTAGGCCATAATGACAACACCCTGAGGTTAAGGAGTTCCCTCCCACTAGCTCTCTCATTATGCCCTCCTCTAGGACCCTAGGAATAGTTCTCCCTCAATGTTGCAACCTCCCCCTTACTGTCCAACCTGAGGCACTGGATCAATCATCCTATCATAGAAATTAACATTTTCCCTAGACCCTCTCCCCTTTGCTCAACTCCTGTCTCTCTAGACAGTCCTTCAGAACTTTCCCTATTTGGCTGACTCACCAATAAGCCCCATCTCAGTAAAGACAGCCAGGACCAGAAAGTCTGCAATCCCTCTTTGGGCCAGCTGAGGTTGGCTTGCCAGAGCCAGGGCAGTGGCTTTGGTGAGGGCTAAACTACCAGTCTTGCCAAGCAGCCACTACCGAGCTGTCCCTTCTGAAAGAGGAATCTGGGCACTGGATCCCAAACTACACAAGACCTGAAATAAGAATCAATGTTAACAAAGATCTCTATATCTAAGTTATGTACAACTTTACGGCATCTCATGCTGGCAATGAAAACTGTTGGTTACTCAGTCTCAACAGAGTGGGTCATTCACAACATAAAAAAACAGGCAGTAAGCCTAAATAAGAAGGATCCAGAGAAGGAATTATCCAAAATTCCATGAGTCATTTTAGGCCAAAAATTAGTCTGAGGCAAGAGCCATGAAATTCTAATTTTTAACAGACTTTTGAAAACTATTTTAAGACCAAATCAGATGAGATGTTCAAAAGCAGTATTATAATTTTTCAATTTAGAAGATTTAAATGGTAAAATGTATTAAGTTGGTCAGAAACAAGAATTCCTGCCTTCTACTTGTAACTGAATAAAATCTTTCCCTTCTTAAACCTCTTTTTTCACTTGTGCTATTTTTGCAATGCTGACAATCAACTGTGAACACTAACAAACTTAACACTTTGGAAATCTACTTCTCTAGTTCCCTATGTTTGCCTATTCTCCCTCAAATGAAACTGGAGGCATAAGAAATGTGTAAGATGTATGAAAAGGCCTCAAGGATAGCTTGCAATCAGAAAAATTCTTGCTATAAAGAGAAGCATACAAGTTATAAAAAATAAATAACAACAAAACCTAGAAGCTTACCAATTCACCAACTGATTAAAGACCTTTATTTATAACAGTCTCTGAAGCAACACGACTGCGTCACTGAACAACCTAGGAACAGAACGTACATTCTGGCCACTCAAAGCTTTCAAACAAAGTTCAGTTCAAAGAAATCTAATCTACTTTTACACAGAATGAAGTGGCAAGCCCTCCAAGTTATCTTTTGCAATATGTTCAAACAAAAGACTGTTAAGACTGTTCAATTTAAGAGATCCCAGATACTGAGATGTTCAAACACCTGGATTTGAGTACCTCCTACATCCTAAGCACTGTACTAGCAACTGAACAGTTCATTTACCCAGGGTTTAATTATGTAAATAATCTTTGCCACCCTGTTTCTCTCTTCAGCTTCTTTCTGACTTTCTACTAAATACTTTGTGCCCGGATCTGATAATGTTCAAAAGAAGAAAACATATCAAGCACTGAAATGGGTCAATTTTATTTCTGTCAGAATTAAAAGCTGAGTATATAACGATAAAATTCATTTTAACAATTCCTTTATCTAATAGTAGTGGTTCTCAACTGAGGAAAATTTTGTTCCTCATGAGACAACAATGGGCAATTAGGGACTTTTTGGTTTCACAACTGATGGGGGGGGCAGTACTCTGCAATCTAGTGAGTAGAGGCAGGGTGTTGTTAACATCCTATAATGCACAGGACTGCCCCCACACACAGCAAAGAATGACCGGGCCCCAAATAGTAATAGTCTCAAAATAGAGAAACTCTCAACTACAGCTCTGAATTTCAGACTTGCATAAAATGGAGAGTTAGTTAACTGTATTTTACACATAACTAACACTTGAGAAAGCTTTACATTTGAAACCATACTTACATACCCAAGACCAGGATGGAAAAGAGTATACCTTCATTTTTCGAAACCCATGAATTCTTAATCCAAATCATACACACACAAATTTGATACGTTGGTTCATAAATCTAACAATAAAACAAGGAATTTAAGAATCCTGGAGTTTAAAAATTTTAGAGAAAAATACAACTATGGAATGGTCATTGTCACTTGTAGTTTTCTTTTTTCCCCATAGTTCTAGACAGTCTCAATTTTAAAGTAGAATTGGAAATGGAAAATACATTCCTTACATTCACTCAAAATGAAAAGCATAATTTAGTAATTTTAAGAAATAAAGAACTTGACATTTATCAAATTCTAATGAGTTCAATTAGAATATCAAATGTTCAGGGCCGGCCCGGTGGCGCAGCGGTTTAGTCCGCGCTTGGCAGCCTGGGGTTCGCTGGTTCGGATCCCGGGCGCCTGCCGACACGCTGCCTGTCAGCCATGCCGTGGTGGCGTCCCATATAAAGTGGAGGAAGATGGGCACGGATGTTAGCCCATGGCCAGTCTTCCTCAGCAAAAAGGGGAGGATTAGCAACGGATGTTAGCTCAGGGCTGGTCTTCCTCACCAAAAAAAAAAAAAAAAAAAAAGAATATCAAATGTTCATACTACACCAACTGAGGCCATGGATTTTCTAAAGTTTAATTCTTCTGAACTGCAAGCTATATCCATTCTATAGACACATTCTAAACAAGTTTCTATTCACTTAAGGATAATCAGCTTCATTATCTGAGTATACGTATTAAGGGAAAAGAGAGACCCAGCTTTTCAAGGGTTTATGAAATTTTCAATTTAAGAAATTAACACTTGGAAATGTCTTTTTCTATAGCCAGTTCTTGAAGTGCCAAGTGAATTATTTCAATTATCCAAGCATTGATTCTCCTTCTCAGGACCATACTACATTCTGCCTTGATATAACTAGACTGGAATGAATGGCGGAAAATATTTGTAAATCATATAACTGGTAAGAGACTTATATCTAGAACATATAAAGAATTTCTACAACTCAATAAAAAGAAAGACAAATAACCCAATTAAATAACGGGCAAAAGATCAGAATAATCATTGCTCCAAAGAAGATTTACAAGTGGTTAATGAACACATGAAAAGACATTCAATATCATTAGCCATCAGGGAAACTCAAATCAAAACCACAATGAAATATCACTTCACACTCACTACGATGGCTATACTAAAAAAGACAGATATAAATAAGTGTTGACAAGGAAATGGAGAAATTGGAACCCTCATACACTGCTGGTGGCAATGTAAAACAGTGTAGCCACCTTAGCAGTCTGGCAGTTCCTCAAAAGGTTAAATGTAGATACCGTATGATCCAGCAATTCCACTCCAAGGTACATCCCCAAGAAAAAAGTATGCCCACACAAAAACCATGAATATTCATAGCATTATTCATAAAAGCCAAAAAGTGGAAACAAACTGTTCATCAATGGATGAATGGATAAATAAAATGTGGTATATTCATAAAACAGAATTATGATTTGGACAGAAAAATAAAGTACTAATACATGCTACAACATGGATGAACCTTGAAAACATGCTAAGGAAAGAAGCCAGGCACAAAGGACTACATAATACACAATTTAATATATACAAAATGTCCAGAATAGGCCAATCCATAGAGACAGAAAATACACTCACAGTTGCCTAGGACTGGAGGGGAAGGGGAATGGTAGGAAATGGAGAGTAACTTCTGATGGGTACGGGGTTTCTTTTTGGCGTGATGAAAATGTTCTAAAATCGATTGTGGTGATGGTTTAGACAATTCTGTGATGATACTAAAAACCACTGAGCTGTATACTTTAAATAGGTTTGTGATTTATATCTCAATAAAGCTGTAATTTTTTAAAAATGATACTTGGTTATGAAGCTGCCACATGAAATCTGAACCATTATGTTTCTTAAAACTAAAAACTTCAGCCTTAATATTTTATAAATGTGGCATGTTCAAGCCTCAGTATTTATTAAATGTGACAAGTTATGAATAATTCAAGGATAACATATTTTTGCTAACCTTTTGTGAGCTAGCACAATCAGTGTAAATTATACTAAGAGAGGAAATACTAAAATATACCATATCTTGAAATTCATTAGTTTACTATCAAAACTAACTCCCTAAGATGGGCATTATCTTAACTTTACAGTTTCAAAGAAGCAACTTGCCAAGGTAACATATCTACTAAGTAGGTAAACTATTTCATACTCAGTCTGATTCTAAAACTAATTTTCTTTCCACTACCCATGCTGCCTCCCTAAGAGGACTGAACTAGGAATCAGAAAGCCTGGATTCAAGTCAAAGTCTTGAAGTCTTGAAAGGACTGTTCCTTTCCTAGTTGTCTGCTCACTTCAGATTTTTCATCAGTAAATCCCAAAGGATTATAATAAGGATCAAAATGAAATAAAAAACAGGGAATGTTTTTGCACACTGTAAAATGTTATTACAACTCTTTATTGTTTAAAATAAGTCTGAATTTTCTAATAATGAAAACAAACTTTAAACATTAGAAAAAACACTCCTATGGACTAAAAAGTTGAAATTGCCACAAGAAAAATGGTCAGAAAGCAGCTTTTCTTTACCTCTGACACTGTTAAGTTCCCTTTATCCTTACATAACAGAATTTTGACCTTTCTAGAAAAGACTAGATGGTAACACTATAGACAAAAATACAGCTACATTGTTTCAGCCATCACTACACCACTAAACCACATGGAAACTGAAAAACCATGAGGGAAAGGGCAGGCTCATTGTTTTTTCACTCAAAATTATAATAGCTAATAAAAGTAACAATTTTAATAGCCCTACCTTGAATTTTGAGATTTCTCTGATTGATCATCAAAATTCTACCAACTCTAAGAGCTATCACTATATTAACTATTCCATGGAATTTTCTGCCATTTGAAAAATCATTTTTTAAAGACTAATGACACAGGAAAATGCTCACAAAACATTGCTGCAAGATAAAAACAAGACGCGAATTGAAAGCCCAGAAATAAAACCACACACCTATGGACAGCTAATCTTCGACAAAGGAGCAAAGAACATACAATGGAGAGAGGGAAGTCTCTTCAATAAATGGTGCTGGGAAAATTGGACAGCAACATGCAAAAGAATGAAAGTAGACCATCTCCTATTGCCATATACAAAGATCAATTCAAAATGGATCAAGGAACTGAAAGTGAGACCTGAAACTATAAAACTCCTGGAAGAAAATATAGGCAGTACACTAACTGAGATTGGACATAAAGGGATCCTTTCAGATTCCATGTCTACCCAGACAAGGGAAACAAAAGAAAAAATAAACAAGTGGGACCTCATCAGACTAAAGAGCTTCTACAAGGCAAATGAAACCAGGATCAAAATGAATAAACAACCCACCAGCTTGGAGAAAATATTTGCAAATTGTTTGTCCCACAAGGGATTAATCTCAGTAATATACAAAGATCTCATACAACTGAGCAACAAAAAAACAAACAACCCGATCAAAAAATGGGCAGAGGATATGAACAGACATTTTTCCAAGGAAGAGATACAGATGGCCAATAGACACATGAAAAGATGTTCAACATCACTAATCATCAGGGAAATGCAAATCAAAACTACACTGAGATATCACCTTACACCGGTTAGAATGGCTATAATCACAAAGACAAATAACAACAAATGCTGGAGAGGTTGTGGAGAAACAGGGACCCTCATTCACTGCTGGTGGGAATGCAAACTGGTGCAGCCTCTATGGAAAACAGTATGGAGAGTCCTCAAAAAATTAAAAATAGAAATACCGTATGATCCAGCAATACCACTCTTGGGCATCTACCCAATGGACATGAAATCAACCATCACAAGAGGCGTATGCACCCCTATGTTCATTGCAGCGTTATTCACTATAGCCAAGAAGTGGAAGCAACCCAACTGTCCCTCAACTGAAGATTGGTTAAAGAAGATGTGGTATATACATACAATGGAATACTACTCAGCCATAAGAAAAGACACAATTGTCCCATTTGCAACAACATGGAAGGACCTAAAGGGTATTATCTTAAGTGAAATAAGCCAGAGAGAGATGGACAGACACTGCATGAACTCACGCATATATGGAATATAAGTGAACACACGGACAGAGAGAACTGATTGGTGGTTACCAAGGGGAAGGGGGGTGGGGGGGCACAAGGGATGAAGGGTTACATCCACAAGGTGACAAACAAAAATGTACAACTAAAACCCCACAGTGTTATAAACTAAGACATCAATAAAAAAAAAAAAAGAACAGCTGACCTGATATCAAGGAAAATAGAAAATTATTAGCCAGATCTCAACAAAATTCTTCTTATATATTTGGTGGATGGGACTAAAATAATAAATACCATACTTTAGTAAAAGCAAAAAAAAAAAAAAAAAAAAACAAGACGCAAGAATGTTAGCTACAATTCACTGAGCACTTACGATGTCAGAAATTGTGCTAAGGGCTTTACATGCTTTTATCTTACTGAATCTTTACAATAACCCCTTAAGATATTATCACCATTTTACAGGTGAGGAGACTAAGACGAATCTTTCTGGTGAGTGACACTAAGGTTAAAGAGCAGTAAATAAAGAACATGGAATTTGAACCTTCCAATCACCTGTCCATTTATCCAAAAGACATGCCACTCAGCTGCCCAGGCACTCATTTATACAGTAAAACGGTCACTCAGGAGCCCATACTCTAACTACTGCATTATACTCTTAACAACACAATTTTTGTTTAAAAATTAATAACTCAAGATAGGGAAACATCTCCACCTTGAGCTTGAGCTGAGATTCAGAGGTGTCTGGGTAACGCCACAGGAATAGATTGTGTCAGGGTTTGGGGCTGGTGGTACTGGAATGGAAAGAATATCATACTGTCTGTGTCAGTACTGGCCCTTGGGCTCTGGTCTAAGCTCTATGGAGAAAGATGCTACAGGAAAAGGCTGAAGTTGTTCCCATGAAGGATTCTAAGACACAGGCACATACTTGTGTGACACAAAATTGAGGTCATTACTCTAAAGTCCCCACTTTAGAGTAAAACTCAGCTTGATCTGAAACACTGTGAGGATTACAAAGAATGCCGCACTAGTCTGGCAGCTCCAGATTGTGCAACTTTGACATCCGAGGACATACCCTGGGCAAGGATAGTGGCAGAAGTTAAAGAGTAAGACACCACCCTCCAGGCACCATTTTGAGCAGAGGAAATCAATCAGACAGGAACAGTGTTCTGGGAAACACTTTGGGGCATCTGAGAAATAAGATGAAATATTAAGGAGGATGGAGGTCCTGCTTCAACAAGAGAAGCCAAGAGTCAGTGACTGTTATTTATTTTCACTCTTTCATTTCCACTGAAGTGGTAAAAACTGGAAGATATTAAAACACTGGAGGAAATACCAGAATTTTAATAGGTCTATCTCAGAGTGGTATAATTTCAGATGTCTGTTACTGCCTTTAAATTTCCTGTATTTTCCAAAAATTGTCTACAGTGAAGAGTATTATTTTATAATCGGGGGGGGGGAAGGTTTTTAAAAAGTCAACCATTCAATTCTAGTAATATAAAAATGCTATTTCTAAAATTAAATTTCAAACCTACACCAAAATCTGTTTCAGACCTCTAGACAATTACATCTTGTTACATATGCAAAGTAACTGCCACTTTTCCTAGAATTGGGAATCTATTTTATTATGGTTATGCATTTCAGTCAAAACAAAAGAAATTATATCCCCCAAATTTATTCTATCCCATTACATTTACTGTGTGGCTTTTGGTTCCCTTTTATTTTAACATTCTGTTCCAAAGTAGAAAGCTCATATTCACTGGCAGACTACAGTCTTAAAATTTAGGACAAGCAAACCTAGGCAAACAGACAATATTGCTAAAGGGGCAGAAATTCTTAGCTCTATACAATTAACCTCATCAAATAATTTATATCAGTCACCCACTACATACATGGTTGCATTTTATGCAGATTCTGATGTATCATAACCTGACTTCCTAAAATGATGACAGTGATGAAGTCCGTAACTATCAAAATGTTCCTATAGCCTATATTTGGAAATTCCTTTCTTAGGTAGTATAGAAAAGCTCATGAGTATCTTTGTAAACATAACCTTAGGCTCATTTCACATTAATTTTTAAAAGTAGAAATAAAATTTGAGACATAACCCCAGCTATTAATCCTGTATGATAATATTTATTCAGAAAACAAGTATCCAAAACACTGTTTTGGATACCTACCAAAGCCTCAGTTTCTTAACAGTGTTCACGAAAAACATTTTATTGGTAAAGGAAAACTTTAAATTTGGTCACACATTTCAAAAATGGGGTCACATTCTTACCTGGAGATTTGATGTCCAGCATAAAGGAGCAGGGCAGTCAAAAAATACAGGTACAGCTGAACCAGATGCTGCCTGGGCAAGGTTAGTAGCACAACACTTAAGATATAACCTGTAGTAGAAATTAAGAGAGAGACACATAAAATGCGATTCTAATTTAGCCTCAGTTAATCACACTAATGAAAACAGCTTGAACTAAGTTACTCTCCAATTATGCTTCAGCAACTTGGAGGTTTTTGCTTCACTACCAAAGTAAGTTTAGCATAGTAAAATCACTATGGATTTTTTTGTTGAAAATATAAAGCATTTTTTACTTCTTTTGTAGATTTTACTTTATAATCAAATACATCACAAAATGGTGCAACAGGACTCCTCTCATCATCTACCTTTCTGCAATGTTTACCTATTTGTTCTCCACCCATTCTCATTCTCTAGTCCCGGAGGAAGAACCGGGTATCTTAATGTCCCTCTCTAAGGCTGCCCCTTCCGTTTGACTCAAGATCTTATTTTTCCCACTCCTAAAGACCGCCTACTTCCTACAGTCTTCAATATTCCCTTGACACCAGTCCTTACACCTCTCTTTTCAGAGGATATGCAGGGCTCTTCCCCAATCTTGAAGAAAAACTTCTCTTCACATTGATTTTTCCTTTTCCTGTTACCTATTTTTCTCATTCCACCGACAAATGTCATAAACTACCTGTACCAATGCCTCTATTTTCTAATCATCTATTATTCTCTCTTTACTCACCACATTCTACAAACCCTCTATAAACTCCTTTACCCTTCCACTCCAAAGAAACTAAGAAGTCAACAATTACCTACTTGTCAAATCTAACGCATCCTGCTTGTCCTTGTCCCAGCATCCGAAGCAACTACCCTCAAAACTGTTCTCTGGCTCTGTGACATGAATTTCCTTCTACTCTCTAAATTCTCCCCTCCACATTCTTTTCACCCTCTCAAATGAACATAGGAAATTTAGTCCCCGAACAACTGCTTTTCTCTCTTTAAATTATCTAGCTGAAAGAATCTATTTTGTTGCTTCCAATATACTGTTCTAAATGTATGACACCAACAACAGTTACTTACAACCTACTACATAAGAAAAAAAACCTTGATCATTTATTATTCTAAGTAGACTCTCATAGCTCATGATGTCTGAGATATATTCCATTTAAATGTTCTCATACACAGTGAGTACAAACTGAGCCCTCTTCCTCCTCCCTCAACAAGCTAGCTCTCCCTCTTTTACTCTCCTAAATCCCATTCACTCTGACTCAAACCTGAGTCATCTTTTCTCTTATCACCAAGTCCTGTTGAGTCTTCCTGATTAAGTCTCTCATGTTACCTGTCCTTTCCAGTCCCTATACCCACCATAAACTGCTCTGTAATATAATAGTATACTACCTGCTATTCTTCTTTCAGTCTCTTTCCATCCTCCTTCATCCTATACTTCATTACCAGGGTAAGAGTCCCAAAATTATCACTTTCATCTAGACAACTCTCTTGCTCTAAAACCTTCAAAAGTTCTGAAGTTCTCAGTCTGACATTCTAGGTTTTGCAAAATCTGGTCCCAGTCTACTCTTCTATAATTATTTTCCTTACTAATGAGTCTTTATTAGGGCACAGATATCCCTTCTTAGCACCTAATGGCCCTCTCATGCTGAATCAATCATGCTTAAAGCTAAGGAAAAAAGAACAGCGTGCTAGAGACTAAAGAGGTAGAATTCAGATTTCCCACACATCCTAACTTCAAGAACAATTCAGCAGAAGCGAGAGATAAGAATGTCTATTTGCTTTTAATTTCTTCAAATAATTTCCCTAGTTTGTTAATCCCTATCTCAAAGGACTTTAGAGGTATTTAAAAGAACGTTTATTATATTTAGCAAGAATTTTTAGTGTTTGTGGCTGAAGGATTTTCTAATCAGTCTAACGCATGATACCTCTCCTTAAATTCTCTGTCTCTTAATGAACTATCATTTTCCTTTCCAGATATTCTTATCTTTCCCTTCTCCTGCACATCTCATCAAATCAGCTGCCAAATCCTCTAGATTGAAAAAATTCATTTCATTCATTCTTTCAATTATCCAGTCACTCAACAACATTATTATATGTAAAGTATAACCCATAGGCATTCCTACACATGGAAGGTCCAAAGAAGATAAAGAAATCACAGTCTAGTGAAAAAATAAACATGGACAAAAGTATGATACAATATTGGTGCTGTAATAAACAATTCTAGTGAAGGGCTATAGTTGATTAAATGATTAAGTTTGACCTGGACCTCAGGGTGAATGATCTTTATCAGGCTAAGAAAAAGGGGAAACATTCTAGGAGAAGAGAATAGCAGGTACAAAAACCATAAAAGCACAAAGGGTATTTTCAAGAGACAGTAGATTCTGTAGGCTAGACTAGAATTTGATGTAAATAAAAAGTATTGGGAGAGTACTGGGAGATGATGCTGACAGAACTGGTGGCTAAAGCCTCAATATAAAGCCTTGCATATGATAAGGAATTACACCGGGCTAATGGTTCTCAAATCCTTTAGAGACCCACTTAGATGAGGTAAGAAACAAAAGACAAAACAACAACAAAAACCCTATAGCTCACCCATACCTCCATTTTCAATTTCCAGTGGAAGAATAACTGTGATGACAATAAAATATATTGCACAAGAAGATTTTTGAGGGATTATGAATACTTATGCTAAAACAAGAGCAGTATGAACGAATCATGTGAACAATAAGTACATAATTTAATTATTTGAAAAATATAAGCCAAAACTATCGCTGATGCAAATATGCATCACTATTCATTCTATGGGATTAACCAAACAATGACAACAAACTAAATTGATGATGATGAAGCTAACCCAACGGTAATTTATAATTAAAAAGCAAGACCAGCAGCATTTAAAAATGATGACCTGCTTAAAATAACATTGATAAATCTTCCTGACAAAATGCAGGAACTTCTGCTATTTAAAGATTATTTTAGTAGTGAGGAAAAAATTAGGACCTGGAATAAAACAGCAGCTTTGGGTATGGATTTGGGAGGGTCAGCGATGAGATATACATTTGAATAGGTCTTAGTGGTGATCTATGGGTAAGTGGTTGAGAACAAGTGAAGATGGTTCTGATGTTTCTAGCTTGGGTAATCAAGAGAATAGCTTTGCTATTAAGATAGGAAATACAGAAAGAGGAGGAGGTTTGAGGTGAAGTAAGGATGATAAGTTCAGTGATTGATGATAAGTTGAAGTGTCTATAGAATATTTAGGTGGATATGTCTAAGGGTAGTTAAAAATTCATTCATTGTCAGGCACTAGCTAGATGCTGGGAATACTGAGATAACAGACAACCCTATTCCTACCTTAAAGGAGCTCACAATCTAGTTGGGAAGATAGATGAGCATACCGACGCTTAGAATGCAGCACAGTCAGTGCTATGGTGGAGTTATGAACTGGGTGCCAGGGGATGACAGAGGAGGAACACTAATCCCAGACCAAGTTGGCCAAACAAGCAGTGTAAAGTGGAGATAGAGATCTGCAGTCAAAACTATGTGAGGTCACCTAAACAATAAAAGATGAAAATTAAACATAAATTCTGGGCAATATCAACTCTTAAGAAGTCTAAAGATAAAGGCAGCAAAGGAGTCAGAAGGAAGCTCAGAAAGATAAAAAATCCAGAAACATTTTCAAGAAAGAGGAAGTGGTCAACAGCTTCATAAACATGGAAAGGTCTGTAGAATGAGGATACAAATGAAGCCTGAGTCTTACATTTTAGGTCACATTTTAGTGATCACAGTTTCACCAGAATTATTCTCATATCCAATCTTTCCTTTCCAACTTCTACCATGCTAGTTCTGGCTCTCATTACCTCTTGGCTAAAATCCTAACTGGTCTTCTTGCCTCCCGTTTCTCCTCTCCCCAATCCATCCTCCTATACAACACTGCCTAAATCAATTTTCTTAAAATGCAGTTCACCTGCTCTAAATCCTTCACTGACCCATTGCTACCTACCAAATTAAGCACAATACTTAACATATGTATTCAGTGCTTTTCACGAATGGCCCCACTATACCTTTTTAATATTACTTCCATTCCCCTTTTTATAATCCTATACTCTGCAAAACAGTTCTATAATTAACATTTCACCAATTACATTTGGACAGTAACTTCTCTTTGCTGTTCTCAGATAGAACCCACACTGGAAAGCTTCTAAATTTGAAGGTACAATTATATCCCATAAACACAAACTTTGCCACTCTCTACCTTGGTTTTTAAGCTCTTAATAACAAGCAATTAGAGGACATAAAGGGGAGGGAAAAAAAAATCACTTACGATAGCAATAAAAAAGATAAAACACCTAGGATGAACTTAACAATAAATGTCCAAGACCTACATAAAGAAAACTTTAAAACACTCCAGAACTCAAAAGAAATCTTGAACATAGGAAGGCTTTCTGTGTTCTTGCATAAAGAAGAGTTAGCATCCTTAAGCTATCTCTTCATTCTAACTTAAAATTTAGTAATAATGCAATCTCAACAAAAAGGTAAAAAGGATTGTTTGTTTTTGGAACAAGACTAGATAATTCTAAAGATCATACAGAAAACTAACAATAACAGAAAAACTCTAAGGGAGAAATAAAGAACAATGAAGGGACTAACTCTATCAGAGAGTAAAATATAATCTAAATCCTCAATCAGACAGACTAAAAGAATAGAAAAAAGTTCAGAAATGGAACAAAATATATGTAAAAATTTAGTATACAATAATCAGTCAGGAAAAGTTGCACTAAACTATTTAATAAATACATGGAGAAGACCAGATAGTTATCTGGAAAAAAATTAAATTATACCTATAATACACTGTAAATGCAGATAAATTCTAAGTGGAGCAAAGAGTTAAATAGAAAAAATGAAACCACAAAAATAATACAATAAAACACGACAGAATTCTTTATAAACTCAAGAACAGAGAACGCTCTTCTAATTGACGCAAAATCCTAAAGCTAAAAAAAAACAATTCAACCACGTTAAAAACAAATTCTGCATGTCAAAAAAATCATAAGCAAAATCAAGGGACCTGAAACTGGAAAAAATAATTTCAACTCATCACAAAGGGTTAATTTCCCTAACATATACCAAACTCCCACCATTTGGTAAGAAAAGGCTAACAATCCCATAGAAAAGTAGGCAAGGGGCATAACTGACAACTGTCAGAAGAGGAAACAAACATTTTTCTTAAACATGTGAATAAAATTCAATCTCACTCATAATAAGAGAAATTAAAACTACATTTAAAAACTTCTATTTTTCATCTACTGGAGTGACCAAATATAAAAGTTGGATAACACTATTTTGATAACCATGTAGGATTGCAGGAACTATCAACCATTATTTGTGGAGGTACACAGTAGTAAAACCCTATGGAGAGCAATATTGATCAATATTACAAATGTATATTATATACTCTTTAACCCACAATTTCCCTTCTCATAATTTATCCCAAGGCTGTATTTGCACCTGCTGAAATTATGGCTTTACAAAATTATTTAGTACAACACTGAATGAAATAGTAGAAGACAGAAACTATCTAAAATGACCACCAATCAAGTGATTAGTTCAATAAGTTATGGTATAGCCATACAAGGATACTATGTCACTACACAACAGAATTGGAGGCTTGGGTAGAGACTGAGGCCTCAATATTTAATCAAAATCTTAAGATTTGGCAGAACAGAAAGTGTCAACGTAAAAAAAACAGACCACAAAGCTTTATTTCACGAATATCTAAAAGCAGCAGTTTTGGCTCTATGATACACCATTAAGTTAAAACAAACAAAAGGCTCAGAACAGTATGTATTATGCCATCACCTGTACAAAAGAGGGGAAATAAATACATTTATATATATATTTACATTTATATATCAATATATCTTTATATTTACTTAAATACATAAAAATATCTCTAGAATTATACACAAGGAAATAAAAATGGCTACTCGTTGGGGCTCAGAGTGAGAACTTAATGGATGAGGAACAGAGATTGGAAGAAGCTACTTTTCACTGTATACTTTTTACACTTTTTGATTTTTAAAATGTATTTAAGGGTGAAATTCTGTAAACTGGACATAACCATTACATAACACTTTGACGCAGAGGTTACTCCAACCAAAAAACTGTTCAAGCTGAAAATATCTACTCATGTAATTACTGAGCTTACTCTACCATAGCATGTAATAAGTGTATGTATGAAGGTTTCGTTGAGTTCCCAAAGTTATAAGTCAGAGAGTACGAATTTCAACTGTACTAGAACCTATTCAATTTCTAAAATTAATGTTTCTGGTTACTAGGCAGCTGTTTTTATAATAAATATTTCAATCTATTCAGAAATAATAAATATATGAAAAGCACATTTTTTAAACCACAGTGTGAATTACTCTGCTGATTAAGCTAAAAATCTAAGCCAAGTACCCAATTTTACTTCTATAACAGACTGAAATTTTTTTCCATAAATCGGCTAACATACAAAGCCTTTAATAAAGGCCTGAAAATTATAGTAATTTGCAGCATAAAAGAACCTCATATTTCACAGACTTTCCCAAGGTAGTGCCGTCTAAGAGAGATAAGTTTATTGTACCAGATGTTCTGCTTCCAGTGCACTGTCTTATCGCCTATCCCCTACTTCTTCCCACAGTGGTTTACTTGGTAATCTCTTAGAGCTGTAATGGGTTCTAAGGGATAAGCTTTGGTACCCAGAAAGTCCTTCTATAGATAAAAATAAATCTCATACAGACAGGACGACCTTTCATAATTTTATAAAAGATAACCCTTCACAATTTTATAAGAGATATATATTTGTTGATGGGCATTTCTAATAATAAAAAATAATAAAACCACTATAGTACATCATTCAAACTACATCTTGAGTTATGCAATACTAACATTAAATGAAAATATATTGTTGCTATCATTTAAGCCAAAAGTTAACCTAAAAATCCAGGATCATGACTTTTATTCTTAATGAATTTTATCTGTTTCCTGCCTATATTTCTTGACTTTGATTTCTTTACCCTCTCAACATTACTTTTACCACTAACTTCAAATCATATATATATAATATTATATTCCCCAGACTTCATTTAACTGACATGAATGTTTTATCTTCAACTGATACTAATGTTTTGGAACAATAAAGAATATTGGATTTTAAAACGCTTACTTTCTGAATTACTACCAAAACCCAAAATCATGACAAACTAGAATAGGCCAAATATCTGTAAAGGTATTTCTCATTACTTACATTTTATCAAAGTAAAATATAAAATGTTTTCTTCAGCCTTCTAGTTTCATCCAGTAAAATAAATCCAACAGTGTTTTCCTCTAGCCTTAATAATTTACATGTGATGGTAAGACAAATGAAATTATAAACAAGATGCATAAATATTCATCAGTGACCGTATAACTGTCATCTCAATGTAACCAGACCTCACTTTACTCACATTCAAAAATATATAAAGACATAAAATAAATCAGAATGCTCACTAAAAGATGAGAAAAGGTGATATAGACACTTACCTACATAATGCATATTAAGAGCCAAATACTTATATTGGAAAAGAGGGTTGTTATTGAGGCTACTTCTTTGGATTTGCTGGAAGAAGGAGCTGACATCCCATCTGTACAGGACATCCAACAGCATGATGCTTGGCACCCTCAGGGCCACATTTAACACTGCCTCCAGCTTCTCCTTTGCAGCCATGTTTTTTCTTAGAACAGACCTAAAATTTAGGAGACACAATATACAAAAATAAATCACCTCAAATACCTTTTAGATATCCTTTTATGAATTTAATGGATTGCTACATACTATACAAAAACTATGTTAGAATGGATAAAACTCCTTAGCCACATTTACCACTTCTAGATATTTATGAAATAAGCTTTGTATTGTGTTTTCTCGTTGGCTCTTTTAGGTCTCCCCAATCTTATGATTCTGATTAAACGTTCAGGCCTCAAAACTTAGTTTTAAAAAGCCCCAAACTCCAAATCTAAGCACTGAGCAACAAAATACCCTATAAGAATACTGTAGCTTCTGTCCAATTAACTTGAAAAGAAAAATTCACTCCTATGAAATTAAGATTTATGTAGCTCTTTAAAAAAGGGCAAATTCCAAAGTTCTTATATGAAAAAGCCTAAGCTATTCAATAAAAATTTGATAATTACACATTTAGTTTGCAGCATCTCATAGTCTATCCTTTTCCTTATTACTTACAATCAAAACTGAAGTATTAAATTTACATGATATAGATACAATCAAGAGAACTCATGATATAAGGGTAAAGGAAAGATTATTTGCAATATTGTTTCCTTGAATCATTAAACTGTTGGTCTGAAATTCCCGTAATCTGCCTCTAAAGTAGGAAAATAATGCTCATCTTCCTGTGATACACAGACATGCTGGCACATGGAAGAAGTCAGGCACTGGGAGTCTGGAGCCCCTGTCTTTGCTTAGCTGTCAATGAGTAGCAGGAGTAGAAGAATGAAAAAAAAAAAGGTCATGAAGGATCTCCCCAGACAATTTACTATTTAAAAGGACAATTCAGTGCAATACTACTTTATATGATAGAGCTGCAAATTAATCCAAGGAATTTTAAGAAACAGAATAGGGCAAACAAAAGTGGGTAAGGGACAATTTTCAGAGTAACAATAATTCTGGATTGTTGGCTCCGACAATATCCTTTTAAGAATTTTGCTGAGAAAGCTAAACAAAATTCTAGCTTTGGCAGAAATTTTAGACATTACAGAACAAATGAAAACATTTATTTCTGAAGAAAATTATAGTGACAGATTTCTATGCTATGGTTAAATATTTGTCAGTATTTCCATTTTACCCTCTAATTTTCATAGCTTCCTAGTTCAGATAGTTAAAAAAAAAAAAAAGGGCAGCTCAACTTGGCACATCGTTAATGTTTTTCAATCACTGAAAAACTGATAGATTTTATCGATTGTTGATTGATCATACATCATTCTCACTACCCAAATGTTATATATATCCTACCAATAATGCAGAATTAACATTTTTATAAACAAATACTGTAATTCTGATTACTTTAAATGAACAAGACAACTTTAATAATTTTCTTACATAAGAAAAAATAATACTGTAAGAGAATCAAAACCAAATAGCTTTATCCTAAGGGGAAAAAAGCACTGAAAAAGAAAACCTCTGAGCAATATTTATTGCAAATTACACCATTCAGGAACCTAAATTTCTCAAAACTCATGATCTTATTAAGAAAAAAAAAATCCTGGGAAGAAATACACCAAAATATTCACATTAATATCCTTTCAACAGTGGGGTTGGGGTGATTTTTATTCCCTTCTTTCTATCTTTTTCTGTTTGCCAAATGTTTTAGAAAACCCATGTATTATGGGGGGGGCATACTTAAAAAAAAGAAATTCTTGATAAAAAGTGTAATGTGCCTGAGCCATCTAGATGACTTAAGGAAATATACAGGAAATAACTACCTACTCTGGTGGTCAAACTGTTAGCGCAATGCACTCTTGGGAGTTTATTTCGAAGTACACAAATGATAGATTTTTCTCACAAACCACCAGCCACATGTAAAAATCGCCACGTACAGAGATAATATCACTGACAGACTTTATACTATAAGGGATAAGTAACTATTTTTCCATATTCCAGAATCCAATATAAATCACTATTGTTTTTGTAAGTAACAAAAAAAAAGAGACGAAGCTAATACGTGTGATCCATATTTATTTCATCTGACTTGGAGCCTTCCTCTGTTTTTAATGTTTTGTTATTTTTAAATGTACCCACTTGTACCATTTATTGTAGCTCTTAAAGAGGTAAAGAAAAAAATTTAAACTAAACAAATAAGCAATCCTGCATTAGAAATCAAGACCCGAACTTATAGGGAAAAAAAATCTCCCTAATTCTTATAGAGGATCATCTCTATTACAATAGATGCCATTAGCAAAATGGTACATATTCCCTCTTAATTACCACTACTCTTGCCTCACAAAATAGAACAAGAATAAAAAGAAAATCTTGGGTCCCTAAAGCTGTCAAAACAAAAGAATGTCCAAGACGGATCCCCAAACTCTACTGCATAGTAAGCTCAAGACAAAAACGTCTGAATTAAGAAGGATCTTCGGGAGAGGGGGTGGCCAGCCCAACATCGTAGTGGTTGGTGTGCTCCACTTCGGCAGCCCAGGTTTGTGGGTTTGGATCCTGGGTGTGGACCTACACCACTCATCAAGCCATGCTGTTGTGGTGTCCCACATACAAAATAGAGGAAAGAATGGCATAGATGTTAGCTCAGGGCCAAACTCCTTCCAAAAAAAGAGAAGGATCTTGGATAGAATGAAATATGCTCATTTAATAACAAATCTAGCGCTTTCTAAATGTTTGATTTATTTCTGTATGTGACACTTGAGCGAGAAGTCATTGGCAAGCTGGCCATGTACAGGGACACAGAGGAAATAAATTTAATACATGGAAAACCAAATTTCAAATGTTACCCACAAGACCTGTCGAAGGAAAAAAGGAAAAAAACATTTCCCCCCAAATTTTATAATTTTGAAACTTTCCAAAGTAGAAGCACCACACGAGAGGGTGATGACCATCACAAATAAATACTGTACACTACACTCTGATACCACACACTAAATCAACAGTAAACAAAATATTGAAATATTTATCTTGTTTGCAGATACATGAAATCACTTACATCTGCCAAATCACTATATTAGAAGCATGAAGTAAAAATAGAGCTTTCTCTCCTAGGGTAAAGAGATTAGACCTCTATGATGTTTGGTTCAAGCCTTATTTATCTTTTTCCTAGATTTATCGTCAAATAGAGCTATTGAGCATATTCTAAGTCAGAGGCAGCTCAAAATTCTCTTAAAACCAAAACAATACCAAATAATCCCCCAAAATAAGCAGGAGAGCTGAAGGCAAAGAAAATTTAAAGGCTTGGCATTCCTAGAGCCAAATATACAAGCTACTTCCGGCTCTGTTCAGTTACATACATTTTACCTTCCATGCAAGATTTTTAAATTTCCTCTTTGAAATGTGAAAAGAACTGGGAAATACTCCAACACAACATCTCTCAAGTAACGTAAACTTAATGTGACTCAAACTTAAAGATGCTTTACAGAGTAAAACAGCTTAAAAAAATTCTTTCTTTCCAAAGACAGCAAAAATGGCTCAACAAACGCTAACCAAAAACTAGACCATAACGATTTCATTAAATGACTTTCCCAGGCTTGGAAGCAGCAATCACTGCTTACAAATACAGTCACATCCTATTCAAGTATAATGTTGCACGGCTCACCATTCCTATTTGTGGGTTAGGAAACACAGGGGACCTCATTCTACACTTTCCTGAAAATGTTGCATTTTGGTTTTGAATACAAGGAAATCAAACAAATCATCTTGAACAATATGAAAAACCTAACTTTTTAAAGTCACAGCTCAATCTGTTGAAGAATTATGTTAAATAACAAATGGAAAACATGCTCATCAAAAAAATGAACAGTATTCATATCTCCTAGATAAACTCCCTTTGAAAAAGAAAAAATAAGAATGCCATATGACCCAATTTAAAATTATTCAGTACAACACTTAGATAATTAAGGCTGAAAGTTTCTACACCTTTTTCCCCCCGCAAAGGAAAAAAAAAATATCATTGATCATTAATCTCCTTTCTTTGTTCAACCTAATTAAAAAAAAATTCTACCATCAGCTAAAACCAATCTTATGAAAGACAGGTTTCCTAGCTGTCCATATGTTAGGATGGTAAGGGGGCGTGAAATGTTAAGAGGGCAAAGCTAGAGCCTAAACTCCTAAGTAAACTCAGCCCAAAACTGAGATACTCGGAAGAGAACGCACTTCTTACATAAGCGTTGGCACGTTTTAAATATAGCTGGTCCTCCCCACTCTCACTCATTGCTGGCTAACTGTGTATGTACCTGATTTCCTCATAAACTACTGGCAATTCTGTGGTGTCGCCTCATCTCCAAAGCGGCAAAGACATGGAGTCCACTCTGAATACAAAGGCCATCTTTCAACTTTAGGAGCCAGACAGAGAAAATAAAAACTGCTATCTCTGCCATTGGGCGCGCAGCCTGGGTCACGACTGCAGCACCAACAGCTCATCCTTTGGGCAGGATTCAAGACTCAGTAGAACTGCACACTCTGTATTTTAAAAAATAAAAAGACACACAGGCCTCTCCTTTCTAACTAGTTTCCTGTTTACTGCAAACTGCGATGCAAAGCCATCCATTAGTCTTTGATGCCTTCTCAGTGCAAAGCCCCCTTCCTCTCTCCCCGCACTTCCCCCGCCCCCGACGCCTGCTGATCTCAGACGCGTTTGAACTATAGTAACCCCAACCCAGCTCGCTGCAAAGCAGGCAGCGCAGCAGCAACAGCCGGGCCGCTGCCGCCGCGGGGGTAGGGGATTACGTCCAGAAAAACTCCGCCAGGAGAGAGGCCCGTGCCAGGGAGCTCCCCTCCGGTCTGGCCAGGGGTGCTGGCTCCGCCGCGCCACGCACCACAAAGCTTCTGAAGAAAGACGCGGGCGAAGTTCATCATACCCGAACAGAAAGGGGACTCATTCCGGAAGAGAGGGCAAGGGTCTCGGGGGTCCTTGGGTGGGAAAAGCAGATTGGAGGGGGATGCAGAAAGGAGGGCAAGCGAGAGAGGAAGCGATGGGGACAAAAAGGAAAAGACGAGGAACGCTCTTACAGTAAAAAAGGACTGACAGGATGCAGAGCAAATGGGTCCCCATTCGAAGAATGGCTTGGCAGGCCTTTCAGCACCCCCAAACAACCTCAAACCGCATGAAAGGGGGGAGGCTGAGTTTGAGGCTGCGGAGACCAAAGGGTGAGGTGAAAGGAAAGAGGGAGGGAAGCTTGGAAGCCAAGTGGACAAAGATGCAGAAGAGGGAAAGTTGGAAGTGGGAACTAGAGAAAAGGAGCTGGAAAGGAGCAGCTAGGAACGCTGCAGCTCAAGAGGGGGCTTAGGAAAGGCCTCCAAACCGGGTGCTGGGGAGGCCACGGGGCAGAGCTCAGAGGGAGGGCATCTTAGGAATGCCGGGGGAGGTGAGGGTAATCTCCGGGAGAGTGGTGAGGCGGCGGCGGACAGGCCCGGGAGCTGGGGGAGGGGACTCCGTGCGGGGCCCCGAGGGGAGAGGGCAGAGTCGGAGAGGGCGGGTGAGGGGCCCGGAGGACCGCGAGAGGGGCTGGCGGTTGGGAGGGAGGGGGCGCTGCGGGAGAAGAAGGGATGTGAACGCGGCGGAGGACGGGAAGAGAGGAGGGCGGTGAACGGGGAAGGGGCGAAGGAGAAGAGGAAGGAGCGGGCTCCGGGATGGGGGAGGGGAGGGAGGATGTGGGAAGCGGCCGGGGGGCGCCGGGATGGGAAGGGGGCGGAGGGCTCGGTCACCTCGGGCTGCGGCCTCCCTCCCCGGGGGGCGGCACCACCGGCTGGCAGGCGGGCTCCGCAACTCCTCGGCTTTCTCGCCCGCCCTCCCGTTCTCCTCGGGCGGCGGCGGCGGGGGCCCGGACGGCGCGGCTCACAGCGACGGCTCCTCAGCGCCGGGCCTTGGTTGCTGCGTCTTGGGAGGCGGCGGCAGCGGCGGCGGCAGCGACCCGACCCGTGCGGTCACCATCGTCCGCGGCGGCAGGCGCTCGCGGGCCGAGCCCCTCAGCAGCCGGCGGCAACCATGGCCTCCAGTGCTCGCTCCTCCCGCCCCCGGCGCTCTGCGGCGGCCGCGGCCCGGCTCCCGCGTTCTGCGCCTGCGCGCGGCGCCGCCAGCACGGCGCGCCCCTCCCCCGCCCCCGCGCGCGCTCCCGCGCTCACTCACAATCACGCCGGCCGGGTGGTTCCCGCGCCGCCTCCCGTACGTGGGCGAAAGACACACGCCTCCCGGGGCCCACACAGCCGGACTCGGGCGGCTATGGAGACGCGTACCACGGCGACACCTGCACGCGCACTGTGACACGCTCCATTCTGACACGTGCGCGCTCTCACTCCCCAAACACCACGAGCCTCACGCGCTCACACCCACACTCACCTGCCTGGACCAAGTGGGAGAAGTCGAAGAGCTGATCCTCACTCGGTGCAACCGCAGTAACGATGATGCCGGAATCTTTTTAACTCCCTCACTGACTGGACTAGACTGTCAACTCCGTGGCGTCAGGGACCATGTCTGTGATGGCTCAGCACTGCCTAGCACAGAATAGGCGCTAAATAAACCTTTGTTGAATAAGTGAGTGGAGGCCTGAATAAATGAATTGGAACTGTTCACCGAGTATCTTTAATTTAAAAATTCCGACCCCTTGGTTTAAAAAATTCGTTCAAAGAATTTTACTATAGTATGAAATTAAATGGCATTTGTGTGTTTGTCTTGTCTTTTGGTCCAAGGTTCCAAACAGAGATTAGTGTGCACACCGCCTTCCCAAGGTCGAGGACACCAGTTTGTTCTGCCTGAGTCACTAGCACTGACCAGCATTCCTACCTTAATTTAAATGCCAACACACTTCTTAGCGCAGGAACTGTACCCCACTTCCCCACAACACAAAGCCTGGAGCAGGTTGTGAGAGCACAGAACGAAATCAAGGATGTCGCTAGTCTTCTGGGCTTTGGCAGGACTCCTTATTCTCCAGTTTTTCTACTGCCCTGCCTCTCCACGACTTTCCACAAATTCCCCCTCCAAAAAAAACCGTACGGTTTTCCTTGCTTTGTCTTTGGTGAGTTCCTGGAGAGCCAGGAGCTACTAGAAACCAGTCTGGCCTTTGATGTTGGCAGTGCCTGTACAGTATACACAGAAGATACACCGCTAGTAGTGGGTAAAATGTTACAACTATACTGGATCATCCTGCAATTGTGAAGCCTCAACTTTTGCATGTTACAAAAGAAATTAACCCACTTCAATCTAGGTTTCTATGTTGGGGGAAATTCAAGTCTCTGGCCCTGCACTTTAAAGGGCAAAACACAATTCTGAGCAACCTTTGTATCTTGCTGAAACTGTAAAAGCAAGCTCTATGTTTAGAAAATGTAATTCTTGGAGGTACCAGTTAATCAAATTCAGAGTAACTTTTCCACTAGTTTGATAGCTCTATAGAAATCAAGTTTTAAAATTTCAGGGAATTGTGTTCATAACTCTCTATAGCCACCTTCCATCCTGGTACCTTAGATTACTTTAGAATAATCAAGCCTGCTACATCCCAGGGAGGCAGTTTTATGAGTCTCTTTATATAGCCTGGTAAGTAAGAAATTACAGAGGCCACATGACATGACTGGAATAGGAAACTGCCCCAGATAGCAAGGCTTTATTCCTTGGTTTCCTCCCTGTTTTAGCACCTTTACTACTGACTCAGTCGAGAAAACACAAGGCCAGAAACATTACAAAGAAGTCAAAATCTACATAATCCTAAATTCTAATTGGATTTATTTATTCTTCTAGAGTAAGAAAATATTACTTTAGTATTGTTACTGGATTTGTGTGTTTTGTTTGAATGGAGGAGAGGCCTACCTCAGCTCTCACCTTTCCTTTTTTAAAGAGAAAAAAAAAATGGCTTCAAAGCCCTATAACCCTCACTCTAAGTACTTTGGACTTGTAAAAAATGGGAAAAAGTCTCATGTCTTTTTCACCTTTGAATTTTACAGCAGCTGCCTGTAAATGCTGAAGTTCAAAACCAGTAAAATAAATTACCCTGGTAATGAAAGGGTTACTGCTGTTATACTGCTGCTAATCCAGAAGCAAGTAACTAAATCAAACTAAAAAGAAAAGCATGAGAAAAAAGAATAGGGTGGGGAAGTAGAGAGGACTGCTCAAATAAAAAGAAATCACAGTGTAGAGTACTTGAAGTACTTTCTAGAGGCACCCAAACCCACCCAAACCAGGAAAGGTCAGGAGCCGAACGTATCGTAAGTACCTGGAACCAAGCTTAGGGAAATACCCAAATGCCACAGCCTGGTCATAAAAGGAATTAGCTTCGGGTGCGGGAAGGAAAGGAGTGGAGTGTTTACAAGTGCTGAAGGACAGATCAGTCAGGATTCTAAAGGTTATCTTCCTGTTCATTAAATGCATCCAACACTGAGGAGGAAGTCAGCACAAAGCTTGGAAGAGTGCATATCGGTGACAGCTCTAGCCGTTCCAAAAGGCTGGTCCCTGAATTCCTTATAGACCCAACTGTTGCTAATAATCACATAGAGATAGTCTTCTCGCAAATCTGCAGATACCTGATGGCCAGTTCATTATGCACTGCCTTCTAGACCCAGAGATAAGATCTCACATAATGGGGCCAAAATCCAAAGAACTTGGATAGCCAACATTGGAAATAAGGGGGAAAGGAGGGTTTTCCTGTATTCGTTTATTCACTCACTTTAGCAGTTTCTAATATTTTCTGGGCACTCTGAGGTTTTCTCTATCCAATTCAAAAATAGTTTACTTTGTTAAATAGAAGACTCTGAATAATGTATAAAATCTCATTCAACCTGGCTACCCTCGTGTTTTGATTTTGAAAGCCAATTTTAAGAGGAAAACTATTGTTTTCTTAGGCAACATGGTTCAGTAAAGGAGAGAGTCACTCTGAGATATAGTTGAGATATAATTCACATACCATACAATACACCTATTTTAAAGCGTACAGTTTGGTGGTTTTTAGTATATTCACAGAGTTATGCAACCATCGCTACAATCAATTTAGAACATTTTCATCACCATCTCCCTTCCAAAAAAACCCTGCATCCATTAGCAGTCATTCTCCCTCTCCCCAGTCTTAGACGACTACTAATCCTCCCATCTCTACAGATTTGCCTATTCTAGACATTTCATTTAAATGAAGTCATACAAGATGTGGTCTTTCATGTCTGGCTTATTTCACTTAGCATAATGGTTTCAAAGTCTATCCATGTTGTAGCACGTAGAAGTATTTCATTTCTTTTGACTGCCAAATAAAATTCCATTGTATGGATATACCACTCTTTGTCTATCTGTTCATCACTTGATGGACATTTGGGTTGTTTCCACTTTTTGGCTCTTATGAATAGTGCTGCTATGAACATTTGTATACAAGCTTTACGTGGACATGTATTTCCATTTGTCTTGCATATATACTTAGGAGCAAAACTGAATTGCTGGGTCATATGGTAACTCTATGTTTAACTTTTTGAGGAACTGCCAGACTGTTTTCCAAAGTGGCTGCTCCATTTTATATTCCCACCAGCAGTGCATGAGGAGAGATTTACTCTTAGATTCAGATGCCCCCTACCTGTTAGATGTGGAGCCCTGTGCCGAGTGTACATGATTTACAAATGCCTCCATTTGTCATCTGTAAAACAGGGATAATGATAGTATCTACTTTACAGGATTATAATGAAAAATAAATGAAATGATGTATGCTAATATGCCTGGTACAAAGTAAGCTCTCAATAAATATTATTAGTTCCCTTCCTTATGTCTTTGCTATTTGGTTGGCAACCTTCATTCCATAATAAAGTCAGAAAGAGATAAAATTATAACTCCCTATTAACAATAAGAGATGCAAACACACAGCTGGTGCTGAATAAATATTTTTCATGGATAATTGGAAAAGCAACAGAACTTACATTGTTTTAATACCAAAATAAATTTATCTTTTTCTACCTTCTGCAGAATAATACCTGAGACTATCAAAGGAAAAAAATATAGAAACAAGTCAGCTTTTTGTTTGGTTCGGATTTTTCTAATTTTTCCCCAAAACATTTTTTTATTTCCCCAACTTTTTATTTTAAAGAGTTTCCGATATACAGAAGAATTAAAAGAATATTACAATCATCGCTCATATACTCACCATCTAGATTCAACAATTATTAAATTTTTGAATATTTGCTTTATCTATATGTGTGTATCTTTTGTTACGTTATTTGAGAATAAGTTGCAGACATCAACACACTGCACTGCTAAATACTCTAGCCTGCCTCTTCTAAAAATAAGAACTTTCTCCAATATTACCAAATGCCATTACCACACCTAAGAAAATGAATTATAATGCCCTAAATCTTTTGCTGTCCAGCCAACATTCAAATCTTCAAAGTTCTCCCTGAAATACCTTTTACAGATAACTTTTTTTCTAACCAAGATCCAATCAAGTTTCACTCACTGCCTTAGATGGTATGTCTTATAAGCCAGCTTTGCTTTTGTGTGCAGCGTGCTTGTGACCGTTTGAATCTCTAACATCAGCAAGGAAAATATACATATATCATTGCTGTTGTTTTCAGATTTCAGCTAGTGTGCCTCTAAACTACCCAGCCACTTTCTTTGTCTTAGTTCTGATTAAGCCTGAGCTAGGCAGTAATAAAAAATTGTGTGTTGCTTTTCAAACATGATAATATTCAACTAAATAGAATAGATATTGATTGTCATTGACATTTGTTAGTTGCCTCCTAATATCTATTATTCTCCTTTCTCTCTTTTTAACACTGCCTTGACAGTTCTGGCCATGTAGTCTATTGGTCGTTAACCCGAGATGGATCAATCAGTTCATCCCATCTCACATAGTGATTAGTACAGGGAAGGACTCATGACTCAAGTCAAGCCAATCGGGGCAAGACCCAACACCAGGGCTTTTGACTGAACGATTGGGAGAGCAAAGTTTGTCTTTCCTGTTAGACCTAAAAAACAAATCCTATAATTTCAAGGACTACAGGCAACCATCTTGGATCCAAAAGGCAAGAGCCAACCTGGAAATTTGCCAAAGCAAATAAAAGAACCCAAGGCATAAAAAGAAACCAGGACCTGGTCACAGTGAATGAGCCCTGATCTGAGCCCCATCTGAAGCCAGCATGTCCACCTCCTGTTCTTTAATTATATTAGCCAATAAATTACCTTTTTTGCTCAAGTCAGTTTGGGTTGTGTTTTCTGTTATTTGCAGTCAAAAGAGTCCCAAGCCATTCAATCCTTTTAATTTGTTAGTCAGTGTAATATGCTGTTATGAAGATAAGGGAGCAACTAAAAAAATGATAAGTATATAGAAACACAATTGTACAATTCAACAAATTATAATAAAACACAGCCATTGGACCACTATCCAGAAATAGAAGCTTGCTCAGTAAGCCAGAAATCCCACACATACTCTTTCCCATGCACAACTGTTTCACTAAACACAAAGGTAACCATTTTCCTGACTAATATAGTCAGTTCCTTTTCTTTGTTTGACCACCTAAGTATGAATCCCTAAATACTGTAGTTTATTTTTGCCTGTGCTTGAATTTTATATAAATGGAATCATGTGGTATGTATTCTTTTGTGACAACATTTTCTGCTTAACATTGTGTTTGAGATTCAGTTATGATCTTGTGTGAAACTGCAGTTTATTCATTTTCATTGCAGTATAGGATTCTATCATATGAATATAACATTATTCATTCTTCTTTTTATGAACATTTGAGTTCATAAACACCCCAATTCCATTTTGAGGCTACTATGAATTATGCTGCTATGAACATTTTGCACTTGTCTCCCGGTGCACATATACGCATATTTTTCTTGAACGGAATTGCTGGACCACAGAGTCAGCAGGCATTCAACTTTCTTAGATAACTCCAAACTGTCTTCCAAAGTGTTTGTACCAATTTACGCTGCCAAAGTAACTTATGAGATTTTCTGTTGCTCTATATTCTAGCCTACAATGGTATTGTCAGTCTTTTTAATTTTAGCCATTCTAATGGGGCTAATGGAGTGAGTGCCTTTTCATATGTTTACTGGCCTTTTGGACTTCTTCTTTTGTGGATTGCTCAAGTCTCTTACCCAATTTTCTCCTAGGTTGTTTTTTTTTTAGTTTTGTAATCCTTTGTATATTCTGAATGCAAACCCCTTGTCAATTACATATGCTGCAAACATCTTCTCTTGTTCTATAGCTTCCCTTTTCATTTTCTAAATGGTGTTTTTTGATGAACATAAATTCTTAATTTAAATTCAATAATTTTTTAATGTTTAATGCTTGTTTTAAGCCTGCTTCCCTCCTGCTCCACAGTACCAACCCTGTCATAAATCAAGTGAGCATATCTGAGTAGGTCTGTTTCTGAACTCACTAGTCCACCCCACCTGTTTGTTTGTCTGTCCTTGTGCCGATTTCCAACTGCTTCAATTACTCTAGCTAAATAAGAGGTCTTTACATGTAGTAGAGCAAGTCTTCCCACTTGGTTTTCTTCAAGAGGATCTTGGCTCTTTGAATTTCCTTGTCAAGTTTTGAATCAAGTTTGGAATTTTGGCTTATCAAGTTTCCCAAGATCTTGTTGAGATTTTTAGTTTTTGATATAGAGGTCTGCCTTATTTTTTATGACATTAATTCCTAGATATTTTGTGTTTTTGATGCTATTGCTGATGGCAATTTAAATTTTATGGTAGTCTTTGAATATGTAACAATAAATCTCAAGAGTCCCTGACCCCAAGAACTTCCAATGTCTTGGGGTTGGGGACAAACACATAAGTGATTTTAATACAAAGTGGAATGGATTGGTTATGATAAAGGTGAGCAAAGGTTACGATGCAAATACAAATGGGAGGAATTAGCCCATTCTGTTGGGTCATGGATTGGGAGGAAGGGAAAGGCATTCCAAGTGTTGAAAAATACATAGGAGTCAGCTAGTGAGTAAAGAGTGAGGCAAAGAGGGGGAGCATGAGCACATATTTCACATACACATTTCAGGATGCTAACGTGGGTCACTTCTTGCCTCAACGGCAAGTGAGGGGCCAAAACAATAGATTCAGATGCCAGCATGGGCATGAAGCAAATTCTCCCATGGGCATAATTTACAAAAGGAATTTGAGCAAACTAGTTCCAAGACTCCTTGATCCCTTTAGCCAGATGAGATTATCAAATGGTGTAAAAGTGTGAGCAAAGAGAGGATTTGGAAAAGGTTTCTTTGGAGGGAGCTGTTGCTGTCAGTACTGCCAAGCAAAGGAGGCATCATGGAGGATGCTACCTCTTTCCACTCTAGTCTAATGGTGGTGAGATCTCCCACGGGACTGTCCACAGAGGTTGAAATGTGTTCCTTGCATAGGCTGGTGCCTAATACCTATCTGAGAGAGTGAAAGCAGCCTGTGGCCACAGAAGAGAAGTGGCTGCCTTGGGATGGAGGAGCATTGCTAGAGTTTGTCAGAGGAAGCAAGAGGTGTGTGCATGTTTCCCATGGAGCAGATGTGCACCACATGGGAAACAGGGCTGGCCCTGGTTGTCCAGGGTCCTGTACAGTAGGACTAAATAGAAAGGCAGAGGGACCTGGCAGTAAGAAGTTGGAGGTAAAAACCGAATTCCTCGGGCCACATGTGATCACCTAGAACAGAGATGCATCTACCTAGGTCATTGATACCACAATTAATAATCTTCAAACAACCCATGGAGGACCACAAGCTTCTTGTAATAGTCAATCAGTTATAAAAAGCCAGGTAGCTTCCACTGGTGGAGATATTAGTAGCAGTCGGGTGCTGATTGTCCAGATTCTACAAAATAACTAGTGACCGATGTGGAAGCAGCCTGTGCACACTGCAACTAAGGCCCCCTTCTAAGTCACTGCATGGACCAGTTTCCTGGAGCAATTAGCGAATAGTGATATTGTGGGTCCTCGTCCATCAATTATATCACTTTCTGTTATATATCCATGTATCCTTTTCAATAAACTGCTATCTAAAAAAAAAAGAATGTGCACTAGGCACTAGGAGAGAAAGCTTCAAGTTTAGCCACCTGCCAGATCCAGAGAAGTTGAAGGCCACCAAGTAGCACTTGCCTGATCCCTGACCTGTCGTGCTTCAGGTGGCTTCCACCCAGGTGGGGTCTGATGCAGCAGCTGGTGCACAGGGAGGAAGTGACTGGGGACAGAGCAGAAGTCAACCACGGGCCTTCACACCTGTAGAGAGCTCTCATTTCTTGAACAGAGATTGAGGCATCTCTTGACTAGACACATTCTAATTACCAAATTAAGACCATGACGTGTGACTTAAAGCAAGTAGGACTGCCCATTAATTAAGAAGTCTTAGAGTCTGTTCAAATTTGCATCGGAGGGCAGGGAAAATTTACCCCTTCTGAATAAAAATTTTTAAGGGCTAGAAGGTGACAAAATCAGATTGTGTTTTAATTACATCACAAATTTTGCTAGGTATCCCCAGAGTGTGAAGTACATGCAAGAAACGACAAGCAATACAATTGTGATTGGATCTTAGATTAACAGAGGGAATGTAGGGAGAGATGAGGTAAACTCAGGTCTGTTCAGGAGTTGAGGAAAGACTTTCCATGTCATGCTAAGGAGTTTGGACTTTAGCAGGAAATGGAGCAATGCAAAGGCGTTTGTGCAGGAGGGTAATAGAATGTTCTAGGTTCTATACTAGGTGGTTCACATGAGTTATCACAGTTAATCCTCACAAAACATCTCTGATATAGATACAATAATATCTCCATCCTAAAAATGAGGTAACTGAGGTGTAGAGAGGTCGAGTAACTTGCCCGGTGTTACACAGTTAATCAAGAGCAGAGCTTAGGTGCAACCCAGACGGGTCTAGGTTGGTTACATATGTCCCTCACCACATTGTACCCTGCTTCCTGTCAGACTAACCATATCAGAAGAGGTAATGAGTTTGTTCACAGGGCCACCTCTCTGAGTCTAGAACTCAAACCCCACTGGTCTCTCTTTGGTAATGAATACATTATTATTACTTTACCTGAAATACCTACATAAACAGGAAGGATTAACACTCGGGAATCTTCCCTATGAGCACTCTTTGATGTGTGCATGGTTCCACAAAATGAGAGAGTTTGCTTTGGGTCATAGATTTCAGAGTACAGTATGGAAAATTGCCTTTCCTTAAATAGGAAAGACAGGTGGTAGCTAAGAGAGTAGAGTCTGGCATTATTCTACCTAGGTTCAAAGCCTGGTTCTGCCACTTCCTAGTTGTGTGACTTGGACCAGTTAGCTAACCTTTCTGTGCCTAATTTGCTATTTAATAGCACCTATCTCATAGAGTTTTGTGAAGATTAGATGAATGTATACATATACATACACTGTATATATATATGTGTGTGTGTGTTTATCGCTTAGAACAACACCTGGCACAAGGAAACAGCATTAACTGTTATTGTTATTATTTTGGCTTATCATGCTTCGCTATTCAAAGATTAGTACTGAAGAGACTAAATGTCAGTCGATATCTATTGAGCACATATTAGTAGCATCTGTTAGAGGCTAGGTATGATATAAATGAATCAAAACACACAATTTTTACAGAGGCTAGTTGGATATAAATGAAACAGAACATAATTCCTGCCTTCAAGCCTCTGATGACCCAGTTAGATAGATGGACTACTGTACTGCCTTGTTTTAAAGCTGCTTTGTGCATATTTTCTCCCTTGCTTGATTTTAAACTCTTTCATCACATGATCCAATGTTTATTCTTCTTTGAATCCCTCACCAACTCTCCCTTCCATTTAGGATGTTGTATATAAGTCTTCAGTAAATTTGGTTGAGTGAACATGAAGCAACTGGGGAACAAACTTACGGGACTGCCCATTGGTGCAACGATACGAATGGAATGAAGTCATGCTTAGTCACTCGCCCTCATTCACTGACAACTTCACACCTGGCTCACTGAGTTCCTCTCCACCTCTGCTTGTGTCCTCATTCTTGGTGACTTCAACAACCACATAGGTAATCCATGTGTTTTTTTTTCTTTTCTTTAATTGCAGTGAAATTCACATAACATAAAATTAACCATTTTAAAGTGAACAATTCACTGGCATTTAGTATATTCACAATGTTATGCAACCACCACCTCCACCTAGTTCCAAAACATTTTCATCACCCCAAAAGGAAACCCAGTACTCATGAAGCAGTTGCTTCCCAATCTCCTAATTTAACCCTCTCACTTAAATGATCTTTTCCTCCATCCCACCTACTCCCATAGTTACCTCTCAAACTGTCATTAACATCAGCTTCCAAAACCTCAATTTGGAGCATCTTCCTCTCTGATCACTCCTACAAACATTCTGGTTCTTTTTTTTTAATAGGGCCTACACTTATGTGTTCTTTTCAGCATCAAGTTTCCAATCCACTGACCCTACCGGCTCTTTACATACCCCTCTTGTGTCCTTATATCTCTCTTTACCCATCATAGATTCTATAGTCTACCATTTAAATTTCCAACTTATAAACATTCTTAACTTTCGTTCCCCTCTCTCTGCTCTACGCCTGCACCTGAGTGGCTGATATTGCTGGATAAACCACACAACCAACTACAGATCTCCAAGCTTAGCCCTCAGCACTGCCCCACAAACCCACTTCATTGCCTAATAAGTTTGTCCTCCACTCTCCAGAGTGGCTCACTCTGCTTTCTTCTCCAACGTCCAATCTCTCTCTTTCCCTCTCTCTCTCTTGTTCACTCACTTTCAGCAGAGTAGCTGAGAAAATAAAAGTGATTGATCAAATTCCTCATCCTTCCACCGTGAATCTACCAGCCTTTGTAGTGATCTTCTGAACCTTCCTTCTTGTATAATGGGAGAGGGTTCCCGCTCCTATCAAAGATCACATCCTCCTCTAGGGATCTGAATCTTAGGCTCTCTTGCTTTCTCCAGGACTTAGAACCTGCAGTAATTCCCTTTCTCCCCTGTACCATCAACTTCTTTCCCTACTGGATAATTGTCACTAGCATACAAACATACTTAGGATGGCAATCTTTAAAAAAGTCTCTCCCTTGGCTTCATGCCCGGCAACTATCACCCCCACTTTACTGTAAAAATGTGCTGTAACAGCTGACCACAATTCGGTGGCTTAAAACAACGGAAATTTATTCCCTCCCATAAAATTTATTATTTTATGTTATGTGAATTTCCCTGCAATTAAAAAAAAGAATAAATTTGGAGGCTAGGAGTCCAAAATCAAGATGTTGGCAGGCTGTGCTCCCTCTGAAGGCTCTAGGAAAGCATCTTTCCTTGCCTCTTCCTGCAATTACCTTCTACCTAGTTTTTCTACTTTCATTGTTGCAGTCTATAACGCAGCAGCTAAATGAGTTTTTTGAAACTTAAATCACACCATGATGTGCCCAAGTTTCAAAGCCTCCAAAGTACCCCCTTACATTTAGAATAAAATGCACACTTCTGTTCTTAGCGTAAAGGCCCCTGCTTAATCAGGCACTCCTCATCTCTCTGCCCTCACCCTACCTTTCTCTTTCTTGCTCTTGCAGCTCCAGTCACGGCCTCACCCTTTTCCAGGAACACCCCAACCTTGTGCCTGCACCAGGTTCTTTGTCCCTGTTCATACTCATGCCAGAAATGCTCCACCCTCACATCTTCTTCCCATGATTCAGGTCTCAGCTCAAACATCACCTCCTCACAGGGTCCTTTCCTGAATCCTTATCTAATATTGTCCCCCAGTCACTTTCTATCATACTGCCCTATGTTTGTGTTTTATCAGCATTTATCACTATTTGAAAATACCTTATTTGTGTGTTTGTTTATTTGAACAGAAACCTTCTCTGTCTTATTTACTTTTATACCCCAGTGCCTAGAGTGGTGTCTAAAACATAGTAACTGTCCAGTATATACATTTTTAATGAATGAATGAACAAAACTGAATGAACAGACAGGTAAAGTAAATCATAGATGGTTGTTTGGAAGTCATTTTTAGGCATAGTTTGAGAGTAGGGAAGATGATTAATTATTAGAAAGGAGAAAGGACATTTTTAGCAAAGAAAACAAGATATTCAAAGAAATGATCCAGTCTTGGACATTAAATAACATTCCATAAACATCAATACAAATTGCCAAAGTGTGCACTGGGTCAATATTTTAGACACATTAATCAATGTGGTTTTTGTCTCCAGTATTACCTATTCCCCTTTGGCCCTTACGCATTCATTCCATTCAGTGTTCTGTATGTAATGACTCAGGAAAGGTATGACACAGCAGAATCCAATATATAACTAACAGGAATCTTGTCCTAGCTCTTGAGTTTCAAAATCCCAGTTTTCAGAGGGCACGGAATATGACTTCTGGCATGATAAGTGATTTGGGAAAATACTTGATGAGTCAGAGCAAGGCTTCCTGGCCCAGAGACTAGCAACATTTCCACAGGTTGGAGGAGAGGAGAGTCAGAAGGGAAGTGATCAGAGTATAGGTGCTGCTGGGTCTCTGGGAAAGGGAGCCTCCATCTCCCCTCATTGCCCAGGCCGTGCTCCAGTGGATGACAGATGTCCAAGACAGGTTTGTGGTACATGAGAGCACAGGAGAACAGTGCTCCCCTTCCCAAATACGGCACCAGCAAGTTAACCAACCTTAAAGTAGAAATGGCTTTGTGATAGGTTTAGGGACTAGGGACTTGGCCTTTGAAGCCTCACAGAGTCACCTGTGCTTCTCCTTGGTGCAGAAAAGCAAAGTGATCCAAGGGCAGAGAGGAATAATACTCCAAAGAGGCAAAGTATTGTTTTGCTGACAGGAAATCTGTCATTTTCCAACAACAGCCAATTCTTTAATTCTCAGATACCAACAAGGTGTACAACAATTCAATTCTGATACTAACTACCCAGAGGTAGGGCAGACCCACAAGTTAAGGGCTCAGTCCCACAAAAATGCCCCCATTTCACATGCTAGCCACAAATGGGGTCCCCAAGTTACGTGCACCTGCCCAGCTGATTACAAATTTGGGAGTTCCCATGACCTCACCCCCAGGTTTGATAACTCACTAGAATGACTCAAAGAACTCAGGAAAGCGCTATACTTACCATTACAGTTTTATGTTAAATGATACAACTCAGAAAAAAACAAATGAAAGAGACGCATGGGTCAAGGAAGGGAGGCGGGTTCAGAGAGCTTCTCTGTCCTCTCCAGGTAGACCACCCTTCCAGTACATTAATGTGTTCACCAACCTGGAAGGTCCCCAAATCTTGTTATTCTAGAGATTTTATTGAAATCTTATTACCTAGACATGAATGATTAAGTCATTGTCCATTGGTGATTGGATTCAACCTCTAGTCCCTCTTCCTTCTCCAAGTTTAGGGGGTAGGGCAAAAGTTCTAACCTTCCAATCAAGTGGTTGGTTCCTCTGGTGACCAGCCCTCATTCTGAAGCTACCTAAAGGCCAAGAAGCACCTCATTAGCATGAATTCAGGTATGGTGGAAAGGGGCTTGTCATGAATAATGAAAGACACTCCTATCAGGAAATTCCTAGGGTATTAGGAACTCTGTGCCAGGAACCAGGAACAAAGACCAAATATATAAATTTTTTATTATATCACACATAGGGTGTTAGAAGACTCCAGAGAATTTTCCGAAGTTCAGCACGGTGCAAGAGCAGCAGAATGGATTGCCCTACCCCTGAGGGGTGTATGGAAGGAGCAAGGAAGAGCCATGACTGGAGGGCCCCATAGATGGGAGCCAGGAGGTGACAGCAGAGGCCAGTGTAGGCTGTCACTGAGAAATTGAGGGGTCAAGGGACTTCACAGCAGAGATCAGCTTTGATGAATGGCAGTCAAGAACCAGATTCCCCCTCTTCTAATGTGGCTGTCAGTAAATTCCCTGGAAACTAGATGAAACCCCAGGAGGAAAAGGAGGGGTGAATACTGACTCCAATATTGTTTTCAATTCCTGGTTGAAAGGAGGCTCAAATTATTAATTAAGTTCAGTTATATATATATTAAAAAAAAGTAAGAGTTTTTGTAGGCCTGAGTTTGTAGATTGGGATCCATCCCTCTACCAAACTACAAGAGATATGTGGAATCCAACTGGATGCTATTTAAATATCAGTGAAAGCTGAGCCCAACCAGCTAGGAAGAATAAGAAGATAATTTAGAAATAATTTAATTTGGAAGATAATTTAAGAGATTAAATGAATCCAATCATGGAGTGAAACCACCTTGGTGAGGGGTTATAGACTCAAATTTATCTAGAATTAGGAAAGTGGATATGAGACCCTTTCCGGCTGTGGAATCCCTGTTATTATGAACATAAACAGGCTTCAGTATGTTGAGAGAATACAAAATCCTGAGTCCCAGCCAAATCATAGTTCAATTTGTATCCTCACTGCCCTCCTCTCCAAAAGATTACTCCAAATTGTTTGGTGTGGTGTAATTGTCTGCTTTATCTGTCCATTTAAATTCCAGGAAGATTTAGAAGTGAGAATAAAGATAATGGAGTAAATGATGATAACTGATTAATTCAAACTTACAGTATTCAGATATTTGTAGTAAGTAGAGGAATAATAGGCATATGCTTGCTATTTAGAATACTCACAATGTTTTGGAGGGTTTAGTATATGAGAAAATCAAACAGAATTCCCTTGTGATTTCAATTTATACTATGTAATTGAATAATTGATTAGCCTTGTGAGTTTGAGTTCAATTAATAAGAAAATTTTACTAAATGTAAGACTAAATGTCTTAAGGACATTTAAGAAAACCTAATATTCACCATATTTATATGTTTACTATATTAGTTACTTACATTATTTTTGCTAGAAAATTGAATGACTTAGAATAAAAACAAGTATATTAAATTTATAAATGTAATTTAAAATCTTTAAGAAACTAAAATTAAGTTTGTAAATAGGCTCACACATTAATCAAAGTCCCCCTTAAATGTGATTGTTAAAAGTCTTGTCTATTTATAAATAGAAGAATGCGATTTTTATTTTTAATTTAGAAGCTTAAGGACAAATAGATTTTTACCTTATAACTGAAAATTAATAAACAGAAACCTCATTAAATTGGTGTCAGGAGGCCAAAAGGGAGCCCTCTTGCTCTATGTCGATAGCAGAGCCCAACAAGAAGAAAGACCCTTTTCTTGACCAGCAAGAAGCTCAGCCTATGAGAAACTGTCACAACCCAGCCAATGAAAAGCCACTACACCTGGAACTCTTTGTTTATAATAGCCCCCCCAACTTCCTCTTCTCCCCTATAAGAGTCCCTCCCTTGCTGCTAGGGCACTTGCACATGGCTTGCCATGGTTGTAGACACCAAACCGCAATTCTTTGCTGATCCCCAATAAACCCATTTTTGCTGGAGAAATAACTGGCTGTCTATTTGTTTAAGGTCAACATTTTGGTGGCCCATATGGGGATCCATAGAAGCCCCCCAACGACTCTGAGACTGCTGAGCAAACAGGTGTGGTACTCACAACAGAGCCCATTGAGCTTGCTGCTTTTCTCATCAAACCTAGAGTTTGAGGGTAAGTCTTTCTCCTGGATCTGAGCTTCCACCCTCTTTGTGTTTTGAGGCTCTTCAGGCTTTATTCAAGATCTATTTTAAGGCTTCATCTTTTTCTGGTTGGGTCTTGTTTGTCTGCGAGTACTTGGGTGGCACTTTGGCCTGACTCTTTGAATCAGGCTGTTTCTTTGAGCTGAGCTATCCTTCAGTTCCACACTTGGAACTGGTTAGCCTTTGGTCCAGCTTTCAGACCGTTCATTGGAACTGTGCTGTCTAGCCTTTAGGCTGACTCCCTTGGGAGCAGACTGTCCCTTAGAACTGCATTAATCAATCTTCAGTTCAATTCCCTTCATCTGGACTGTTCTTTGGAACTGCGTTGATTCAACCCTTGGTTCACCTTAATGAAATTGGACTATTCTGTTGGAACTGGCTGTCATGAAGCCCGCAGGCTGTTTCAGCTGTTCAAGCTGTTTGAGTTGCAAGCTATTGAAGCTGTTTGAGCTGTTTAGGGTGTTTAAAATTATTTCCTTGCTCTAGAGAAAAACCTCTAAGAAATGGGTTCTCAGTTACCTAAATATTTTAAGGGCACCCCCTCTACAGGGACCCCAGCTGATTTTATGTTTAAAAACTGTGGTCATTCCTCATGCATATTTCTAACTAAATGAACCAATTTAACCAAAAGTAATTTAGAATATCAGTGACCATTATGGGGAACTTTTGAACTCCCCAAACTTTTCTTAAAACCAAATTGGACAACCATAGCTCTGTAATTTCCAAAACTGAATGGAATGCCTATTTCGATTGGTATTTTGAAGCCTCCAAACATTATCAGGAGTCTAAAATTGCCTCTTTGTAAAATAAAATTTTAAGATTAACTGAGGCAAACAAATGATTAAAGAAAAACAAAATGGCTTCTGAAGCCTCTTGTTCCTCCCCTCTGGCGCCATCTTGTTCCTCTCCCATGGCTTCTTTGTCTCAGGCTCCACCTTTGGAGCCATCTTCCTCCTTCCCTTCTATACCACTTACACCCCCTCTATACTCTCAGTTCCCCCATACTAACACTCTCCTCAAACTTCCCCTTTTCCCTGAACCTCTCCCTACTCCCTCTTCCTCTGAAACTATCAGAACCTGTCCCTTTAAAATTAAGCCTTCTGAGAATCCAAAGACTAACCCCGTAATTTTTTATATTCCTTGGACCAACACTGAACTGCAAGCCATAGTCAAAGATTTTCCCAAAGTAACTGAAGATCTTCACAGATTTGCTGAGAAATTTAAGATAGTCATTCAAACTTATCAACCTGGTTTCTCTGACTTATATCGGCTAGTTCATTTGCTTGTCAGTGAAGGCAGGGCCCAGCATTGGATGAAAACCACTAATTGGGAAAATCCTGAAAGGTCTCTCGATTTACAACGAGGAGATCAACCCACTGACCTGTTGTATGATCAGGCTCAGGCAACAGCTAGACGACTTTATCAGACAATTCCTAGGGCTTTCCCTAAGGCTGTTGATAGGAACGAAATTCAGGCTTGTGCACAAAAGCCTGACAAGTGTGTTCATGGCTATTACAACCAACTTCAGATTGTTTTTAAAGAAAATTCTGGTCTTCCTTCAGATGTTGATTCCACCCAGGTAGCTTTTAACTCTGTTTATTAATGGGCTGAACCGGGACCTTTCCCTTCTAATAAAAGGACCAGGATGGAATGGGAAACTATGTCCACTCCAGATTTAGTTAATTTGGCAAACCAACTCTCTCACACTCTAGATGAGTCACCTGGAAATAAGGCCACTAAAATTCTTAATCTTCAACTCCAGCAAACAAAGTTCCTTAAAACCAAAATTCTCCTAGTTTCTGTTATTGCAGAGTCAGGACATGGGAAAAGAAATTGTTACAAACATAAGTGCTTCAAGTGCCTTCAGCCCTCTAACCAGCTTTTCCAATGTCCTCCAAATTCTTAATGATGGGGTTCTGAGGAACTACAGGGGCTCTTCCCAATCCTCCCTCTTAATTGGCTTGGGGAAGCATTTCTCCAGATTGGGGATGAATCTCTTTCTGTTCTAATTGACACTGGAGCCACACTCTCGGTGCTCAACTCCACTACTAGAAAGCAGCCACTGCCTCAGAGTACTAAAATAGTTCAAATAGTGGGGATTTCTAGTAAACCTCAAAAAATTCCTGTCTCTGAACTATTTCCTTTTATTTAGGCCCTTTGAGAGACACACACCCTTTTCTCCTTAGTTCCCCCACCCCATCCATCTATTAGGCCGAGATGTCTTAGAAAAGTTTCATGCTGGAATTTCTTTCTCCTGAAAGGGGGAAATAATTCTAGAAGTTGACAGTAGCCATCAAAACAGCCAACAAGGTGAATTAAGTGACACTTTGACATCTTTTATTTGCTCTGTCTCTGACAGTACCAGAGCTGATTCTGGAAACACTCATCATTTGTCCCTATTGAATTGGCTACCATCCTCCTTATGGGAAAAATCTCCAATTGATATTGGTAAAGTTCACAGCACACCTCCCATCAAGATTCACATAGATACCTCAAAACCTCTCCCCAGAATTAATCAATATCTTATAAGTAAAGAAGCCCTTCAAAGCATAAAGCCCATAACAAAAGATTACAAGGCTCAAGCCCTCATTATCCCTTGTTCTAGTCCCTGTAATACTCCTATTTCACCAGAGAGAAAACCCAAGGGCCGAGGTTGGAGGTTTATCCTGAATCCGAGCAATAAACAACATTGTGGTCCCTGAACACCCTGTTGTTCCCAACCCTCATAAGCTACTAACATCCATTCCTACTGGAAGTAAATTCTTTACTATAATTGATTTATGTAGTGCATTCTTTTGCATTCCAGTCGATGAAGGCAGTCAATACCTTTTTGCCTTCATTTAGGAAGGAAAACAATTTACCTGGACAGGAATGCCTTAAGATTTTACTGAGCCCTTCTTATTTTTCACAAATCCTGAAGGCTGTTCTGGATGATGTGAAGTTCCCTAGGGGTTCTACTTTATTGCAATATGTGGAGGATCTTCTTTACTCTCCCTCTCAAGTCTCCTCACAGGAAGACGGAAGCCACTTGCTTAAACTTTTAGCCTTAAAGAGACATAAGGTCACCAAAGAGAAATGCAGTTTGCCCAAACCCAGGTCTGATATTTAGGGCGTCTGATATCAGAACAAGGGCTACACCTAGATCCACATAGTCTTCCTGGTGTCCTAAGTTTCCCAAATCCCAAAGACTAAGTGCCAACTGTGAGGTTTTCTCAGGCTAGTTGGTTATTGTCAAAACTGGATTCCAAATTTCTCTCTTATAGCCAAACTTCTGCATGTATTGTTTAAAAAGAACAACCCCAACCCAATTTTGTGGGAAGAACCAGGCAACATAGCCTTTAAGGCCTTAAAGTAGAGGTTGATGAGCCCTTGTGCCCTTGGACATCCCAATTATCAGATTCCCTTTTTCTTTTTTGGATATGAAAAGGAAGGAAATGCCCTTGGGGTACTCACCCCAAAACACAGGGACCACCATCGACCCATAGAGTATCACAGCTAGCAACTGGACCCTGTGGCACAGGGATACCCGCCTTACCTTAGAGCCATTAGTGCCACTGACCTTTTGGTTAAGGTCACCGAGAAAATTGTTGTAGGATCCTCTTGAACCGCTTTTGTACTTCATGCGGTATAAGCCCTCCTGAATTCTCATCATACTCAACATATTTCAGTCAGCCGCCTTACATCCTATGAAATCCTTTTAACTGCTCCTCACACAACTGGTTTACATTGTAATAACCTTAACCCTGCTACTCTTTTCCCATTCATTACCCACAAGTCTCTCACAACTGCTTAACACTGACAGATCACTTCCCAACTCCTCGTGATGATCTGCAGGAAACTGTTTGGGTAACACCAACTTCTCCTGGCTTACTGATGGTTCTTATTTAAAAGGTGACAGTGGCAAATACTGTGCTGGGTGCGCTATTGCAACTACTTTTGATATTTTTTTAAGCAGGACCTTTACCTATGTCTACTTCAGCCCAACAGGCTGAATTATATGCTCTTAATAGGCTTATACTTTAGCCAAGGGCAAAATTGCCAATATTTATACTGATAGTAGATATGCTTTCAAAGTAGCTCAAGATTTTGGAATGTTGTGAAAGCAATGTGGATTCCTTACTTCCAGCGAAATACAATTAAAAATGGCCCCTATGTTCAGGAATTATTGGGTGCTATACTTTTACCTGCTGCTTTAGCTATTATTAAGATCCAGGGCATTCTAAACTTGACTCTCTGGAAGCTAAAGGAAATCATCTTGCTGATATTTCCACAAGAATGCAACCCTTAAAAAAACCCAACAATAGCCAATTCTCTGTCATGGTCCCAAGGGATATTTTCCCAAATGATAACTTAGAAAAACTAGCTAGAGAAGCCAACAGTTGGCCTCAGGAAAGAATAAACAAGACTGGAAGTTCAACAATTATTGGTTTGATAAAAAGAGAAAGCTCTGGTTTGGACCAAATAACAACCCATTCCTACTGGAAACTCTAAAATTCCCACCACTAACCACTGTACATGCATTAAACCATTGGTCTACTAACAAAATGATAATATTCATGAATCAATATTGGTGGGGAAATATTGACAAGGCCACAGAAATTGTCTACCTCATTTGTCTCACTTGTCCAAAACACAATCCAGGGAAGCCTGTTCATACTGCTCCTAGACATTTTTTTATTTAATATTTTTTATTGATGTCTTAATAGTTTATAACATCGTGAAATTTTAGTTGTACATTATTGTTTGCCAGTCACCATATAATGCATCCCTTCACCCCTTGTGCCCACCCTCCATCCCCCTTACCCCTGGTAACCACCAAGCAGTTCTCTCTGTCCATGTGTTAGTTTATATTCCACATATGAGTGAAATCATGTGGTGTTTGTCTGTCTCTCTCTGGCTTATTGCACTTAACATAATACCCTCCAGGTCCATCCAGGTTGTTGCACATGGGGCAATTTTGTCTTTTTTATGGCTGAGTAGTATTCCATTGTATACCTATACCACATCTTCTTTATCCAATCATCAGTCTAGGGACACTTGGGTTGCTTCCACTTCTTGGCTATGGTGAATAATGTTGCAATGAACATAGGGATGCATCAGCCTCTTTGGATTGTTAATTTCATGTTTGTTGGATAGATACCCAATAGTGGGATAGCTGGATCATAAGGTATTTCTATTTTTAATTTTTTGAGGCATCTCCATACTGTTTTCCATAAAGGTTGCACCAGTTTGCATCCCCACCAGCAGGGAATTAGGGTTTCCGTTTCTCCACAACCTCTCCAACATTTGTTGTTTTTTTTTCTTGGTGATTATAGCCATTCTAACGGGTGTAAGGTGATATCTTAGTGCAGTTTTGATTTGCATTTCTCTGATGATTAGTGATGTTGAACATCTTTTCATGCGCCTGTTGGACTTCTGTATATCTTCTTTGGAAAAATGTTCATATTCTCTGCCCACTTTTTGATTGGATTATTTGGGGGTTTTTTGTTCAGTTGTGTGAGTTCTTTATATATTATGGAGATTAACCCCCTGTCAGATATATGATTTGTGAATGTTTTCTCCCAGCTGGTGGGTTGGCTCCCAGATATTTTAAACTACCTAATGCACCATTCCAGGTTTAGCAAATGGATTTCATACAACGCCCATCTTATGGATATAAATGTATTTTGGTTTTTTTTTTTTAACCCTTGGAACTTTTATTTATTTATTTTTTTGAGGAAGATTGGCCCTGTGCTAACATGTGTTGCCAATCTTCCTCTTTTTCTTTTTTCTCCCCAAAGCCCCAGTACATAGTAATGTATCATAGTTGTAGAGTTATAGCTCTTTTATGTGGGACCCTGCCTCAGCATGGCTTGATGAGTAGTGAGTAGGTACATGCCCGGGATCTGAAGCGGTGAACCCCAGGCCACTGAAGTGGAACGGACAAACTTAACTGTTATGCCACTGGGGCCAGCCCCTGGATATAAATATGTTTTAGTCATGGTTTGCATGCTTTTTCACTGGACTGCAGCCTTCCCTTGCAGACAAGCTACTGCCTCTTCTGTGGCTTAAATTCTTTTAGAAAGGATTATCCTTACCTGGGGAACTCCTCTCAAGCTTTGCAGTGATTGAGGAACCCATTTTATTAGTCAGGTATTTCAACAAGTCTGTGCTGTTTGGCTGGTTTTAGAACACTTTCACTGTGCTTACCACCCTCAATTCTCTGGTTTAGTTGAATGTATTAATGGCATTATTAAGATTCAGTTGGCAAATTCTGTATAGATCCTCCAAATACCTTCATCAAAAGCATTGCTGTTGGTATTTGTAAATTTCAGATCCACTCCCTTTGGAACTCACAAACTCTCACCCTTGGAGATGGTCACAGGAGGCCTGATGCATTTGGCCCCTGCCTCTTTTGACCCACAGCTGATAAAAAGAGAGATACTTCAATATTGCAAAGACCTAATTGCTTCTATTAAAAATAACCATGTTTTGGTAGAGCAATCTTTTCACCGTGTGCTCCAGGGAGACAAAGACCTTAAGCATCCCACTTTGCAACCTAGAGATTCATCTACTGGAAAAGATATCTCCAGAAGGATTCTCTTCAACCTCACTGGAAAGGCCCCTACCAGGTACTGTTAAGTAACACTTATGCTGCAAAACTCTTGGATTCACATACAACACCTAAAGAAAGCACCAAACCCTGGCTGGACCTGCACATTATCTGGTGACCTGAAAGTAAAGATTTCCCAGAATTGAAGCAGATGACATGTGATGAGACAGCTTTCCCAAGATGGTCCAGATCAGGCCTGTTGGAAGTTTGTCTGCCAAACCTTTGATGATGACATAATGCTTCAGATGATTTCCAATGCCTCTGATCTTGATGACATATGGACTTAAAAGAAAAGTGCCTGAGAGTTCTCCCTTCTACCCCTCCTTGTTATTCAAATGTAGCTTCAATAGGTTTCCAATCTATGTACTTTCCCTCTGACGTGGGACATGACACAGAGGAAAGGTCCTTCCTGGCATCAAGGGAAGAAAGGCTGCTAAAACCAGAAAAACCTGACTAACAATTCTTTCAGAGAAAGATCTCAATCAAAAGGGGAAAATGTGGAAAATTAATAAACAGAAACCTCATTAAACTGGAGTCAGGAGGCCAAAAGGAGGAGCTCTCATGCCCTATGTAGACAGCAGAGCCCAAGAGGAAGAAAAAGGACTTCCTCCTCTTGACTGTCAAGAAGCTCAGCCAAAGACAGACTGTCACAACTCAGCCAATGGAAAGCCACTACACCTTGAACTCTTTGTTTACCATAGCCCCCCGCAACGTCCTCTTCCCCTCTATGAAAGAGTTTCTTCTCTCTTGCTGCTGAGGGACAGACACATGGCTTGCCATGGTTGCAGACCCCAAATTGCAATTCTTTGCTGATCACGAATAATCCAATTTTGCTGGAAAAATATCTGGCTGTCTATTTGTTTAAAGTCAACATAAACTTAAGTGGAATATTAATTTCTAAAACCAAACTAATCATAGGTAATCTTTTCTGGGCACAAAAACTGCCACCAATAACACCAAAAAACTCATACCTACTACAGTGCCTTGAAGGGAAAGAATATGGTGTCATGGAAGAGTCCCCTTCAGGGGACTTAATTTAGATTAGGGGTTCAATTTAGATTAGGGTTTCTCTGAGAAAGTGTCTTGTGAGGAGAGACTTTGGCAAAAGGGATTAGCCAGGGGAAGAGCAAGGAGAGAAGAGTTCCAGGTGGGATCCTGGAAAGATCTTGATGTGGTAGAGGAATTGAAGGAGTCCAGTATACCTGGAACAAAGTGAATCAGAGTGGGAGCAGCACAGATGGTGCTGGATGGAGAGGAAGCTTGGGCAGATCATACAGATCCTCAGAGGCCATGTTAGGCCATCTATTATACAAATACAAATATTATAATAATCCCTAAGTGTAATGGAAAACCACTGAGGATTTTAAGGAGAGGTCAGAGGCACTAAATATGGCTGATTACACAGCCTGGGCATTGCATAATTCCATGGGTCGCTGCTGGCATAGTCCCTGGTGTGACATAATATTGCCTTCCTGCAGGTGATACAATCAAATTAGGATTTTTGTTTTTTTTGGTGAGGAAGATTGGCCTTGAGCTAACATCTGTTGCTAATCCTCCTCTTTTTTGCTTAGGAAGATTGTTCCTGAACTAACATCTGTGCCAATCTTCCTCTGTATTGTACATGGGATGCCACCACAGCTTGGCTTGATGAGTGGTATGTAGGTCCATGCCCAGGATCCAAACCTGCAAATCCTGGGCCACAGAAGTGGAGCATGTGAACTTAACCACTACACCTCCAGGCTGGCCCCTCAAATTAGGATTTTTAAAAGAACACTCTGAGTGCTGTGTGGAGAAGAGTTGTAGGATCAGGGTGGAAGCAAGGAGATTATTTAAATGGCTAATGCAGTCTCTAATCAAGTGGCCTAGCAGAGTATTTGTGATAGAGAAAAGTGAACAGACCATATTTGCTGTGTCCATAGTAGGCAGTAGAGACCTAAGTAGATTCCTGAATTTGAGAGTAGCCTGATTTAAATGGTACTAGAGAAAAATTAATCCTCCAGCCAGTGGTGTGCTGGAGCTGACCTGCAGCAGCCTGTGCTGGCTCATGAAAGCTGATTGTTGTGCTCCTCTTCTCAGTTCCTCATTCAATGACATCAAGTTGATAGTTTGAGGGGCTGGCCTGGTGGCGCAGCGGTTAAGTTCCTGCATTCTGCTTTGATGGCCTGGGGTTTGCTGTTTCAGATCTCAGGCGCAGACCTACTCACCACTCATCAAGCTACGCTGAGATGGCGTCCCACATAGAAGAACTAGAAGGACCTCCAACTAGGATATACAACTATGTACTGGGGCTTTGGGGAGGAAAAAAAAAAGAGGGAGATTGGCAACAGATTAGATTAGCTCAGGGCTAATCTTAAGAAAAACAAAAATTGATAGTTTGAAATCTGCCTTGGTGGGAATATTTACACCATGGAAATTGGCAAGTGTTATAAACAGAGCTTCTTTCCCCAGAGAGCTGGTTGTGATACATTTACCAGCACACCATTGCTTCCGGCTCTTTTTGATATTTCAACACTAGAATACTATTGAAAGAATCACTGCATAAGGTATGGTATGAAGTGATGGAACATACATAAGGCTGCTATAGCTAAAATGAAAGGGATGGTTATGAGACACATTGGGAAGAAAAAATCTGTAAGTCTTGGTGGTTTATAAATGGCCACGATGGGAAGAGATGAACAGATTGTATTTTCTCCCCTGGAATAAGGAATCATTTCCAGAGAACATCTCTTTGGTGAAAATTACAGAGAGAACATTTCACAATTTGATTCCCTGTCATATGTATTTTAAATGTCCCTGCTTCGGCTGTCAAGGATTTCAAGTGCCTTTTAAATTCCACATTATTGTAGCTCACAGTTCTGAATTCTATCACCATTTGCTGGTGGAGTTAAATGAATGGAATAATAATTGAATCCCAAACGCTCAGTCACTGAGTGTAACTGCCAAAACTAAAGCTCTGCAGACACCTGGAAAAGAATAGTCTTTAAAACTCAAAAACATCTTCCACATTGTTAGTGTTGCAGAATCAGGGCAGCATGGGTGGAGACCAACCAGGGCCTTAAAGAGATATGTGGGAAGTTCACATGAGGGATTCCCAAGGGCATCAAGCAAGGAAGTGGAAGGAGACTCTGAGGGATTGCTCCAGCGAAAATAAGTGTTTTTAGAATTTAAAACTTACGTCCCAAGAATACTTTTGTCATCAGCTCATATGTCTAGCATTTCAGAAGCACTACATGTGTTAACCCCTAATCAATAAAAAAAGTAAACACTAAAATGATAATGATTTCATTATTTTTTCATTTTTTCAGTAAACCTTTGTTGAAGGCATACTATGTGACAAGTATTTCCCTAGATCCTGGAGATATGAAAATGAATAAGACAACGTTGCCTTTCTGCCCAGTAATTGGGGAAGATGGAGTCAGATTAGAGTACAATGTGGACAATGCAGGGATTTGATATTTAGAAGATACTATGGAAGCCCAAGGGGCGCATAACTTGGGGTTGAGTGAGGAGAGGCAGCTTCCTGGAGGAGGTGACACTAAGCTGAATCTTAAAGAGTAGGTGGTAACCAGATGAAGCATGTGTATGGAGAGGGGGAATTTCAGGCAGAGGGGAGAGCACAACAAAAGACAAAGAAGTGAGAAATAGCAGAGTGATTCAGCTTTAGATCCTTACCTGAAAGGCAGATGGGAATAAGGAGAGGAGGCTGGAGACCTCCAAATTTTCAATGGCATACCAAGGAGGGAGCAACTGGCGTGGTCTGCCCTGGGTGCAGGCAAAAAGGAGGTGCATTGTTTGTAGAGTATTTGAAAACAATAATAAAAATGACTAAATTACCAACAATTCTAAACAATGACACAAATACTCCTCTCTGTCAAGATGGCCACCTCCCTGGGTGAACCACTGCATATTTTTCCTCAAGATCTGGGGCAAGGAAGTGACATGGTCAGGTTCCTGAACTGTGCAGATACAGAGATGCGGGCTGCAGTAATATCTAAGTGAGAGAACCTTTCCTTGCATCCCCATTCTTCTTCCCAGACAGAGGGAGAATGCCCCCACTGCACACCCTCAGAGCACTAAGCACTTTTCCTTAATAACCTTAGCAGTTTATAATCATATCTATCAACTGAAAGAGAGGGAGAGAATGCAAGAGAAACAACAGGTTTCCATAAGACAGATGATGTTTGGGATAAGTTAAGTTTTATTGGCTTGTGGGAGATCAAGAAGAGATATACAGCGACTGGACATTGATTTTGAACTGGAACTGTAGATTTGGGAGTCAGTAGCATAGAAGTGGTGGTTAAATCTTTGGGCGTGGAAGAGGTAACCTGGGAAAACCAAGAGACGGTGGGCTGAAAATGGAACACTAGGATGCTGAATATTTCATGGGCAGAAGATGGCACAAAAGTCCAGGAAAGAGACAGTGAAGGGATGCCCAGAGGCCTAAGGAGAATCTGAATAGTATAAAATTGTAGCATGACTTCCCAGGACCCAGGGGAGAAAGAGAATTGGAGATAATGCAAAAGAGTTAAATATTGGTAAGTGTCCTTGAGAAAGAAGTCAAACTCACAGTGTGTGTGTTGGGAGGTGGCTAGGGGGTTGGGGATGCAATGTCAGAAACCCTAGAAAGGTTTGCGAATTACAGACTCTCTTCTGATGGCTTAAATGGATCTATGGACCCCTACCTAAGTCCCATATTGAGCCCTGGAAGTGACAAGACCCCAGTTTACCCACAGCCCAGTGTGGAAGGGAGTAAAGTGGACATGGTCCAATGTGGTTCAGGAGCCCAGTGAATGTCTCCTTTAAGTCAAAACAATATGGGCCCAGCAAAGAGACTCACCAGACCAGAAAAGTCAGGGACCTGGACGGACTAATGACCAAACACCAGATGGTATGAGACACATCTCAAAAGATGCCATTGTTCTAAGAGCTGAGGCCCAGTTGTGCCCCAAACATGACTCAACATTACGCCTGCGCCCACCCCCACCTCCACTTAAATGTTATCTCAGAAAACTCACATTTTCTGAGGCTAAGTTTCTGCCACTGAGTGGAATAATCACAAAAAATTAAGTTCAGATATAGAAAAATAAAGTCATATTTCTTACATACTTCAGTTTGTGAACTGGGATTTGTCTGTTTATTATAGAAAAAAATAATGTAAACTTTATAAATCCTAGACTCATTGGGTCTTTTCTTCATATGACATTGCATTCAAAGAAGTACCATTCAAACAGCTAGGAATAATAAAAATGAAATTTTGAGCTTTAACTTGCACTGCTCAAAATCGTTACAGAGGACCCCGTTTCTAACTCCCAGGAACTCTTTTCCTGTGCCTTTTTCTCTCTTCCACATTTCTCTCACACCCCGTATTGCTTTGGATCCTCTCATTCACACCTCTACCTCCCCAAAACGTTTTCTCCTACAGTTCACACTGATATTTTGCTTTCTAAATTCCCTAATGTTTCTGTCCTAGTTCTTTAATAGACCAATTTAACTTCCCTTTTCTTCCTCCCCTCCCACTCCTGTTCCTACTCTTTTTCTTCCTTCCTCCTTCCCCAGGTAGAGAAGAATTGTGAATCTAATCAAGCAATGATAGCATTCTCTTTATGAGAGGGCAGCGCAGAAAGAGAAAACTAGAAACACTTACAGGTTAATTTCTCAACCGCATCTCCTAAGACACTGTGGATAAGCAAAAAGAGGAAAACGTAAATTACCTGAAATTCCACTACTGCAAACATGTTATATACTTTCAGACTTTTTCCTATGCATTTATAACACACAAATATAAGTTGTAAAAAATGGCTCTGTAATATACATACTCTTCTGTAGCCCCAATAAGCAACTAAACTATACTGTGAATGTCTTTCTCTCTTAAGCTTTATACATACATCATCATTTTTAAAAGCTACATAACTTTCCACTGGTTGCGTATGCCATGATGTATGAACTTTGTCTCCCACTGTAAGCACTTAGGTTGTCTCTCCTGTTATACAACTATAAACATTATTGTCCTTTGTTCACTGTGCAATTATTTTCATAGGATTAATTACTAGGTGTGAAAATCTAGTCAAAAGTACACACATTGTACTCATTTTCTAGGGCCGTTGGCACAAAATATCACAAACTGGGTTGCTTAAACAACAGAAATTTATTGTCTCACAGTTGTGGAGCCTGGAAGTCCAAGACGCAGCTGTTGGCAGGATTGATTTCTTCTGGGGACTGTGGGGGAGAATCTGTTCCATGCCTCTCTCCTAGCTTCTGGTGGTTTGCTGGCCATCTTTGGTGTTCCTTGGCTTCTGCTGCATCACCCCCATCTCTGCCTTCATCGTCACATCGTTCTCCCTGTGTGCCTGTCTGTGTCCAGATTTCCCATTTTTATATTGGATTAGGGGCCACCCTACTCCAGTATGACCTTGTCTATAATGATCCTATTTCCAAATAAGGTGACATTCTGAGGTACTAGATGTTAGGACCCCAACATGAAATTTGGGGGGACACAATTCAACTCATAGCATATCTTTAAGACTTTTAACATACGTTGCCAAATTTTTAGAGTGCATCTTTGAGAGGTAGCACTGACAGGATTTGGTTTGACTGATCATAATTGGGGAAGGGATCAGAGGAAAGGAGTAGCAGTGGGTGATTTCTAAATATTGATCATGGGCAACTGAGTAAAATATAAGAGAAGCATACTGGGAGAGGGAGTTTGGTTGGTGATGAATGAAGTCGCAGTCATACTGAGTTTAAGGCATTACAGAACAGGCGAGTGATAATGTCTAATCGGTAGCTATATATAGGTCTAGAGTTTAGGAAAGACACAAATCTGTGAATCATCACTACTTAAGTGGAAGTTGAAAGTCATAGGGAGATGAAATCACCCACTAAGGCCACCAAGGACAGAATCCTAGGGACCCCCATACTTAAAGGATGTTTGGAGGGTGAGAAGCGCACAAATTTGACTGGGGAGAAAGGCTTCAAGGGTGAGGACATAAACTAATATTTGAAGGATGAGAAAATTTCAAGGGAGACAAGGAAGCATTCTAAGCTGAGGGGATAGTTCGAACAAAGGACTAGAGAATGGGGATGTGCAAAGCATAGCCTGGAAATATTCAGTAATCTGACTTGGCTGGAGACAAACAGTACAAGGGGGCAGGGAGTGGTGGAAATGAGAAAGGGAAGGTAAATTAGGGCCAGACATGGGAAGTATCTTGTGCCTGTCATTGGCCTGATAGTGCTCAGATCCATTCCCTGCCCTCTCCTGCTGACCTCTGTATCACAGGGTGCTGACCTAAGTGACCCGCATTTCTCAGGCTACCTTGCCCACTGGCTTCTGGCTAGGTTTGGTCAATAGGGGCACTGATAGTAGACTAGAGGGCAGCAAGAGGGGAGAAGGCAGAGTATTCCTCCCCTTCTATCTCTGCTTTGGGCAGCATCTCTTCAGTGGCTGTATCTCCTCCATGGTCCAGCTCTTGCTGAAAACCCTGACTGCACATCCATCCAGTGGTGCTGGAGACTCCTATTCTAAATTCCAGATCCTGGCATATACTCTGGTTCCTCGTCTCCAATGACACAATCTTCTCCTTTTGTCTTCTATCCCCAGGGATGGTAGTGACTCCCCTCAGTCGATCTCTGAGACGGCTCATCTTCTCATTTTCAGCTCTGCCAACACTCTGTAACTAGTTCTCCATATTAAATTCCTTCTGTTGTTACCAGTTTTTTTTGCAATTACGAATAATGTTGTAATGAACCTGTTCATATATGCCCAAGATTCTCTCTCTGGGGCATATACCTTGGAGTAAAATTGTTGGATTGTCGACCTCCAGACTTGTTTTACACAAGACTAAAACAAGGCCATGTGAAAATGGACTCCTACTTCATGCCATAGTCAAAATTCAATTTCATAAGGATCAAATACGAAAGATATACTTGAAAACTTTAAAAGAAAATATAGAATATCTTTATGACTTAAGCCAGGGAAAGATTTCTTATACAAGATACAAAAAGAGCAACCTATAAAGGAAAACATAAAACATCAACCATCATTAGAATTAAGAACATTTGTTCAACAAAATATACGATAAAGAGAATGAAAAGAAAAAGCTTAACTGGAAGAAGATAGTCACAACATATAAAATTCACGAAAGATTCGTATCTAGAATGTATAAATAATTCCTATAAACCAAGAAAAAAAAGACAACCACCATACGGAAAATAGGCAAAAAGGCTTCACACAAGAGGAAACCCAAATGCCCAGAAACAGGAAACAAGCTCAATCTCCTGGGTAATCAGGGAAGTATAAATTAAAACCACAATGAGAAACCATTTCAACTCACCAGATGGGCATAAATGTAAAAATGAGACGATACTAAGTTTTGACAAGAATGTAGAGCACTGTGAACTCGCACACTCCTGGTAGGGACGTAATTTGGGACAACTTTGGAAAGCAATTTGACATCACTCAATAAAGTCAAATAAGTACATATCATCTACCAAACAATTCTACTCCTAGGGATAAACGCAAAAAATCTGTGTACATGTGCAGCAAGAGACACCTAAAAGAGACTCCAATGCATAATAGCCCGTAATAGTTCCTAATAGGCAAAAACATTGGCACAATTCAAATTTCTATTGACAGTAAAATGAATAAGCAAATTGTGGTCTATCCATGTCATGGATCTTTACACAGCAGTGAAAATTAATACACTACAAGCAAACATAGAATGAATGAATCCCAAAACAGTGAGAGTCATCACAGAATGCCATATACAACATGATTTAATTGATGTTGTTTACAAATAGACAACAGTAAACAATAGTTAGGAGGTACACACATATGTGGTGTTCTCTAAAGCAAAGAAGGGCATGCTTAATGCCAAATTCAGGATAATAGCTGCCTCTGAGTGCAGATGGGGTATATGATTCTGAACTATGATAAGCCTCTGAAGGGAAGGACTGTGCTTCTCTGGAGTTCATCATCAAGGACCTGACATAGTCTGTGAGAGACAGAAGCCTCTCTGAGGAAGGGGAGCTTAAGCTGACAGCTGAGGAACGAGGAGTTAACTAGAACAGTGCTTCTCAAAACTTAGCACAGATCCCCACCAACAGCTGTGAGGTATAATGGTATTTGCAGTCATACTCAGATTTTTAATTATTAAAAGTACAATTTTACGCCAATAAAAATGAAGGATTGACCATTGGGGCTTCTGTTCTCATGGAGGAAAGACGTCAACATTTTTACAAGCCCAGCCTCATTCAGATAGAATTTGGAGGCTTTCAATCTTCTTGAATGTAAACTAGACTTTTGAACAAATGATCATAAATACAAAAACCGGTGGCCATTAATAAGTGCCTGGAAATATCCAACTCTTTACTTGGGGTTAAAGAGAGACTCTGAAGAGAAATCCAAGCATTTGGATCAAGTGGAGCTGACAGCCGACATTACAAGAAAGACTTGATATTGAACAAGTGCATCAGAACACCAGTTTCGAGTAGCTGCAACCAAAACAGTCTTAAAGATACATCAGCTAAACGAATAACTCAAGGTGGCAAGAAAGGACGGTTTGGATGAAAATGCCCACGTTCAGAAGAGCATAAATTTGCTTTCATAAGAAGCTAAAGGATGGAAAAAAAGAGTGAATGAACTTAAACAGAAAAGGTTGACAGAAGATGAGCGGTTGGGCTGCTGTTCCTGGAGAAAAAGCACATGGATGGGATCTTGGAATTGGATATAATGAATGCATCAGACAATAGAGATTTCATAGAACATTAAGAAATGTTTTTTTTCATTGAGGTAAAATTCACATAACAAAATTCACCATTTTAAAGTTTACAATTCAGCGTCTTTTACTACACTCACAACGTGTGCAACCATCCCCACTATCTGATTTCATAACATTTTCATCACTCCGAAAAGAAACCCCATACCCAATAAGCAGTCACCTCTCCCCCATTCTAGCCTCCCCCACTACCTGGCAACCACTAATCTGCTTTCAATCTCTATGAATTTGCCTATTCTGGACATTTCATATAAATGGCATCATACAGCATGTGACCTTTTGTGTCTGGCTTCTTTCAGTTAGCATGTTTTCAAGGTTCATCCATGTTTTAGTATGTATCAGTACTTCATTCCTTTTTGTGATTGAATAATATTCTATTGTATGGATCCGACACAGTTTATTCACTCATCCATTGATGGACATTTGAGTTGTTTCCACTTTTTAGCTATTATGAATAACGCTGCTATGAACATTTATGCACAAGTTTCTGTTTTAAAATATGTTTTCATTCTCTTGTGTATATACCTAGGAATATAATTGCTGGATTATATGGTAACTCTGTTTAACCTTTTGAGGAAGTGCCAAATTGTTTTCCATGGTAGCCGCACCATTTTTCATTCCGACCAAGTTTCCAAGCATCCATTTCCTCCATATCTTTGGCAACACTTGTTATATTTTTCTTTTTATTATAGCCATCATAGTGGATGCAAAGTGGTGTAGTCATTGTGGTTTTGATTTGCATTTTCCTAAAGACTAATGATGTTGAGCATCTTTTTATAAGCTTATTGGCCATTTATATATCTTCTTTGAGAAGTGTTTATTTAGATCCTTTGCCCACTTTTTTTCTTCGCCCATTTTTAATTGAGTTGTTTGTCTGTATGTTGCTGAGTTGTAAGAGTTCTTTGTATATTCTGGATACTAAACTGTTATCAGATATATGATTTGCAAATATTTTCTCCCATTCTGTTGGCTATCTTTCCACTTTCATGATAGCGTCCTTTGATGCACAAACATTTTTATTTTTCATGAAGTTCAACTCACCAATTTTTTCTTTTGTTCCTTATGCTTTCGGTGTCATATTTAGGAAACCATTGCCTAATCCAAGGTCATGAAGGTTTACAACTATGTTAATCAAATAGAGTTTTGAAGAAACTGGATAATGTGGCTAAGATAAATTGTGTCTTTAAAAATTCTTGAAGAAAAAAAGCAACCAAATATACATTAAATTATCTGAAGAAGTAAAAATAGCAAATGCACTTACATATCATATTAAAAAATCTCAAAAGCTCGCAAGCTTCATTGCAATCGGAAAAATCCAGTTTTAAAGTGAGATTCCAGAGCTTCAGCAGGTTAAAGTCATTACTAAACTGCGTCAATAAAATAAAATGATTGTGGGATATTCAATTTAAAGTGATTTACTATGGAAAGGAAGAGAAAGATCTTTCCAAAGCAGATGAAAAGATCATGTATGCATGCGAAGGGGCGGACATCTACAGAACACAAGCCAAAATCCTTTTAGAAAATCAGAAAGAACCATTGGGTCTTATCAGTTATCATGAGAAATAAAGCTCACGACATTTGGTTGAGAGATCTGTTGGCTGAGAAAAACTTAGATAACTTAAGAAAATAAAATCCATCCTCCAGAAAAACAATGATTTAAGAAAAATTTAAATTTCAACTTTTCAATAAGTATCTTTATGTCCTTGATATTCCAAAAGGGGCATTTGACAGAGACTCAAGGGGTGCCAGAATCCCCTGGTTTGAGGAAGGAGGAGCATTATGTTGGGATGGCTCAAGGATCCAGGATCTCGTGCCTGTGAGGAACAGATTCCTCCATCAGGCCAACTCCATCCTGAACAGCAATTCCTCCACAATAGCAAAACAGAGCTTGTCCTGGTGCTCCTCACGCTGGCAGATCCTCAAGATTTTCTTTTGAGAACTCTGAAACATATACATTTTCAGAAACACAGGCCGATAGGAATGATACCACAGATGTTCTTGGTCATGTGATTATGCTGGATTCAACCCTCCCACCTGAAGGGGAGGCAGCTGACCCAGGCTCTGTTCTTCTACCTCATCCTCCTGTCAGAGGTCAGATGTCACAGATGGGGCCCAGGAAACAGTTCCTGAGTAGAGGACCTTCTGTCATGTTCCCCTCTCTGGAAAGCCAGTATGGACTTCCTCAAGAATCCTATCCATGGAGGGCTGTCCATGGCTCAACATATCCATCATTGGCAACGAGAAACATCTTTAGACAAGTGCTAGATTTTGGTTTCTGTCCACACAACTTGAAAACAGAAGTGATGCACCTTCAGAGTTGATCTGGCCTTCCAATGAGCCTATTTCTGAAGATCAGAATCATAGGAAAAATGCATTTTTGCTTTCTCCTAAAGTAATTTTGATATTTTCTCTCAGTTTCACTGCAATTAAGCAATCATTCTATGCCTAAAATTGAAGATAGAATTATAATTCTTAAGGTACTGTTTTATAACTGTAGATTATTTAAATGTGAATCTTAAAAGTAAATTGTTTCCATTTTATTCTATTTGTAGGTAGGGTAATTACAGTATTTTTGTTGTTGTTATTGACAAGCCCACTAAAATAATCCAGAAACACAACAAGAATTTTGCCTTCTAAAGTAATTTTGAATATTTTCTTTTTTAGTTGTATTGCTTTAGTTAAGTGATATATGAGTGTTCAAATGGAAACATGATAGAATTATAATTCACAGGATAGTGTTTCACAAATACACATTATATAAATGGGAGTTTTATTAGTAAATTGCCTCCATTTTGTTCAATTTTTACATAAAGTATGTTATTTTTGATGCTGTTATTTATGTCTCTTCTATTGATCCAGAGAAACACAATAATTTTTTGTCTCCTAAAGTATTTCTCCATTTTCTCTTCTTTAGTTTTCTGCTGTAGTTATGTGATTACACAATTGCTCGAATGGAAGCTCAACAGAACTATAATTTTTTATTTATTAAATTTATTTATAGAGCTTATAAATTTATTTAAAAGTGAATGTCATTTTCTTCTATCTCTAGATAGTAGGAAGAGATACGTATTTCAATTGTTGGTGTTTAACTTAAATCTCCAATAACATGAACTGTAGTTGTAGTAAGAGTTTTACACAAGCAGTTATAACACACAGAGACATTTGAAGTTCAAAGTCCATTTCTGTATATCAGGGGCTGAATTTATTTAGCTAAAGACTAATATACTTATTAAAACAAATTTTAGTTTTAAAAAAGCTGTCACAATAATTTCCTCTTCTGGATGACTTATAAGAGGCAATCTAGGAAAAAGCTACAGTCTTAATTTTCTTCTGTCACACATGCTATAGATCCTTGGGGATCTGGGTTTTCTTTTTTAGCCTTTACAACCTTACACCTATTAAAGACAAAATACACCTTTAAAATAAAGGAAAAATCTGCCTATAATCTACTTTAAAGACTTACAGTGCACACTGATAATTAAGATTGGGATCCCACCAGGGAGGGGAATTGGGAAAAGCAGGTCACAAATTTGTTTACGCTCAGGTCCCACCTCTCACACATGCATGCTCTCCTTCAGGGGCATCTTTGTCTTCCTTCTGGCAACTGGTAGTTTGTGTCATTGCAGGTGTCCAACAAAGGTTAATTAAATTTCAGTTTGAACCCATAAATACTAATTAAACATTTTTTAAATGATGTTTTAAAGACTAAAAAACACCCACGATTACATTTTTCCCCTACAAATGAATCATGAATGACATAATAGTTTTCTAAGAGTTTAGAATGAGTGCTTAAAACTATCCTTTTTGAGTGGCTTAATTTTTAAAATTTTCTATGGCCATGTTATGGATTATTTCAATTCCAATATGATAAAATTTGGGGAAATGTAAAGAAATTTAAAAAAAATCATAATGAAGGTATATATAGCATGGAAGAATACAGTGGGAGGCAGAATAAAGGGTTAAAAGGGCATACTCTAAAATCATGCTGTCCAGTACAGTAGCCACCAGCCACCTGTAGCTATTGAGCACTTGAAATATATCTAGTATGAACCGAGATGTGCTGTGAGCATAAAATACACAATGGATTTTGAAGACTTAGGATGAAGAAAAGCATGTGAAATATCTCATTAATTTTTTATGTTGATTACACAGAGAAACGATATTTTGGATACATTGGGTTGAATAAAAATACTATTAAAATTGATCGCTCCTGTGTGTACTTATTTTATGTGACTACTAGAAAATTTAAAATTATACATATGTGGCTCGCATTATATTTCTATTGGAAAAAGCTGTTTTAGAGTCAACGGTCTGGGTGCAAATCTTCCACTAACCTATGGTGTAACTTAAGTACTTAATTTCATTATGTCTCAGTTTCCTTATCTGCACAATGGGTGTAAAGATAATACTTAACCTGGGTTAAAAGCATTTCTTAGACATTGATATCAGCGTGGGTCAGTGATTAGTAATTTAATAGTAAGGGAAGCAGCAGAATGATCCAAGAGTGAGCCAGTTCAGAGAGAGAACAGAATCGGAAGTGGGATATAGTTGAGAAATGGAAGAATCACTGGAGCAGCTTATTAAAACAAACAAATAAAACAATACAAAGCAAGCAGGCAGCTCTTTAAGTAATGTTTGAGGTTTTATTCTTCATGATCATAAAAACATCATGTCCATATCAGTTGATACAGAAGAAATCTGGAGGGAACAGTAGCAGATGTCAGATGTGCTGACCATTGATTGGAAATAAAAACAGATGAATCTAAAAAGCAACGCCAATGACATGTCTGTGGACGTTAACTGGAGTCCTAAGCTTGCATTCCTCAGCCTTGTTGAGGAAGCAGAAACTGAGTTAAACTGAGGTCACAGGCAGAGCACCAAGCAACAAATTCTCGTTTTAAACAGACTGCTGCCAGTGATTTTTTTCAAACCATGAGTAAAACGCAGAATGTACAGTTTGCCCTTTTTTTGTTTTGGAACAAAAAAATTTTAATCTGACACCCATAAGGTTTTTGTGAGAATTAAGTGAAATAATACCTGTAGTGCTTGCACAAATAAGTAATAGCTGTTATCATTATTATTGTTAATTAGGACTATCATTATGGGGAAGTAACGTGGAGAAAAACGAGTTATGGGTTAGATTCACTATACCAAAAATAGAATAATAATTGTGACTCACGTCAAAACTGGAGTTATTAAAATGTAATCAAATGCAGAGGGAGCAATTCTAAGAAAAAATTAATGGAGAGATTTGCGTTAATTTAAAGTATGAAACATTTCAATTGAGAACCATGAACTAATTTGGAACTGTTTAATACTTCTTATATATGCTAGTTAACAGTGATAGCATAAAATACATTTGTGGATAGTCGAATTTAAAATTAATATAAATCCAAAGAGCTGAGATACGGATGGAGAGGAAGAAAATGAATGATTTGCTTAGTGATAAAATGTGACTATTATTAAAGAATGGAGTTGATAAATGAATACTGAATTAACGAGAATGTTAAGGAAAGAAAAAGTAATATTGAGACCTGTCAGGGAGAGAATTAACACCATTAACTTCAGGAGTGGCTGTCTGGCCTACAGGGAGGACTTCTTGCCTGAGAACCCTCCCCAGTAGAGAGGAGCAGGCTCAAGCAGAATCTGTCCTTGGTGTTGACTGGTTCAGAGATAGACATGTGACCTAAGTTAGGTCAATAGATTTGACCCTGGGCTTCTGGGCTTTGGAGCTGAGTGATACAGAAACTAGGAATAAGAGTCATATGAGCAGTACTCTAGGGACAAGGTCTATGGATTTATTGTTAAGGACCTTAAACTCGCCTTGGTTCCTGGTTCAACATCCAACTAATACCATATGTCAGGTACTCTGTCCTCCTAATACCTCCCTTCCTCTCCAACCCCCACTTTATTGGCTCAAGCTAGCCTAAGTTTCTGTTATTTAAAATGAGAGATAATAACTCAAAACAAATCACTTGGGGTAATATTTAAACAGCATCAAATAAAAAATGCACTACCTTGATGTTATCAATGAAACTCTAAACACTAAATGTAAATTCTCTACGAAGTTTACTTCAGTATGAATAATAAATCTCTGGAAATTCCAGGAAAGATAAATGCAGATATGAGAGAAGTAATAATAGCTGTCAATAAAAAGGAAGAGCATGATTCTTCCATTTGGCTTTATGAACAATACACTACACGAGCCTTATATTTCTCATTTTGTAAGTGGAAGACTGATGGAAACTATGTCACAATTGAGCACAGGTCCATAAGCTATTGTTTGAGAACTACTGAATTAAAGCCTGGAGACTGAAATATAGAATTTTAAAAAATCTTTTAGTTATTCAATAAGCTCGTTTTTATAAACAGGGATTGAGGTCAGGGGAAATTGATTACCTCAAGGTCAGGAGGATAATTTTAGGCAAGGCTGCTTCTAGAACCCTGTCTAATGCTCTTTGGACATAAACACATTGCTAAAAAAATGTTTCCTGATGATTGAAAGTATAGTGAATAAAACGATGATAACCCATTCATTACAGATAGCTTATTAGTGATCAAAACTTGCTTTGTCATGTTGTAAACGTTTAGATTATAACAGTCTAGACATTTCACTAATATTTATTGAAGCATGAGTGATATTAATTTATCCACTTATGAGTCATTGTGGATATAAAAAAACAAATAAATGAAATTGCCCTCATAATGTGAAATATTGCAATATAATAACAATTTGATGTTCTTGTTTAAGATTTCAAATTGAATGTTGATTAGGTAGCAATATATTATACTAAAATTTTCATCTCACAAATAGTTCATTAGTCTAGAATTTGTGGGTAGGGACATTTGTAATTGTTTCTCCCATGATTGAGAAGATATTATCTCCTATGCACATGACTTTGGATATAAACAAGAAGCACAAGTTTTACCATTATTACTGTGCGTGGAAACTGCCTGCAGGGCCATGTAGGCTGGCCAGTTTTAGTTCTATACTTCACCTACAGGAAAGTTTCTCATCTTTTCTTGATATTTTCCCTATAAAATGAGGGCAAAATTAAATGAATCTGGATCTTCTACCACCCTGTAATCTTTATTAACTTTGAAATTTTTATTCCATTTACCAAATAAGAAAAGTAAGATCAATTTTTATAATGAATACATATTATTTTTATAATTGGGAGAAATGAACTTGACTATTAGAATAAGTGGAATCAAATCATGATTTTTTCCTCCTGTTGATAAGTTTTGGACCATATATTTAAATTAAGCCTGCTGATTTCAGGCTTAAAATTCAGTTCTAGAGATCTACTGTACAACTTTGTACCTATAGTTAACAATACTATATTGTACACTTAAAGTTTTTTAAGAGGACAGAGCTCATGTTAAGTGTTCTTAATTCAATGAAAAAATTAAGCCTATACATATGTTTTGTTTTCAAAATGAAAATTTAAAACATCACTTTTTCCTAATTATAAAAGTAATACAAAGACTTCCATTTTGGGGACAAGATGGAGTAGCTGCACTTCTCCCCATTCCTTATGCTACGTATAACTAAAAACCCTGGACTGTATTATAAAACAAATATAAGAGGACTCTGAAAGGTGGAGAGCAGGCAGATTGGCTAGTTACCTCAAAAGACATGGCAGTGAGCTCCCAGGTTTTCTTTGCTTGATATTTCTCAGACTGGGTGCTAGAGATGCTGGCAACCTGGACATGCCAGTGGGCTCAGACAGAAAAAACCCCCAAGGGCTGGCCCCATGGCCTAGTGGTTAAGTTCAGCTCACTCTGCTTTGGCAGCACAGGTTCGCAGGTTCAGTTCCTGGGTGCAGACCTACACCATTCGTTGGTGGCCATGCTGTGCTGGCGACCCACATACAAAATAGAAGAAGATTGGTAGAGATGTTAGCTCAGGGTGAATCTTCCTCAGGAAAAAAAAAAAACCCAAAGCCTGCTGTCTCTAGATAAAGGGCCAGAAAAGGTGCAGCCTAGCAAGGGAGAAAACATTTAGTTAATAACCACTAGGGCAGAAAAGAGTTCATGTGGGAGGCCTGAGCCTGCTGTCTGTAGAAAGTCCTGCTTGCAAGGTTGGCCCTTGGCTGGCATCTGGGAATGTCACTGATAAATAATTCCCTACACTGCTATTAAACTTTCCCTAAATGATAAGGGTGTCTCACTCTGCCTAGACTGTTCGTGCAAGTGATGTAGTTTATGCTGCACACCTGCTTTCCTTCTAGGAGTCTGAAATTGGTGCCAGGCAGTGGGTACCGATATGACCAGCTCCCCAAAAAATCTTGGGCACTGAGTCTCTAATGAGCTTCCCTGGGAAACATTTCCTATCTGTCGTCACAATTCATTGATGGAAAAATTAAGTGTAACGTGGGCGATTCCACTGGGAGAGAACTCCTAGAATCCTGTTCCTGGTTTTCTCTGGACTTCAACCCAGGAAGCTTTTCCCTTTGCTGACTTTGCTTTGTCACCTTTTGCTGTAAACCTTATCTGTGAATACAACTACATACTAAGCGCTGTGAGTCCTCCTAGTGAATCGCTGAACATGGGAGTGTTCTTGGAGACCCCCAACACGCTGCCATACTCCAACCAAGTAACACAAAAAGAGCAGGGCCCACTCCCACCCGTCAGCAATAGCCCAGTGGGAAGCCTAGACTTTCATCCCTGCCAGGCTATAAGGAGGTACCCCAACGCCCCTTGCAGAATGGTGTCAGAAAAGGCTGAGTGGGAAGCCAGAACTTTTACCCTTTCAATAGAATGAGCTCCCCCCTCACCTCCCATAATGTCAGGGGAGGCCAGGTGGGGAGTAGTGATGAGGTGCCCCACTACCGCCCAACCAGGGTGCTATCAGTGGAGGCCTGGTGGAGAACCTGAACTCCCACCCCTGCACAAGAGTAATGAGGTGCCCTTTCCTGCCCACATCGGGTGTCAAAGGAGGCCTAACGGGGAACCTAGACTTCTACCCCAACCAGGTCACAAGGTGGCACCTCCCTTTCCCCTCTAACGTGGTGTTAGAGAAGAACTATTCAAACAGAAGATTTAAATAAGATCCAGAGTCTCATAATGTAATATCCCAAATATTCAGGGTACAATAGAAAAGTACTCATCACATCAACAATCAGGAAAATCTCAATTTGAATGAGAAAGACAATCAATAGATGCCAACACTGAGATAACACAAATGTTGGAATTATCTGACAAGGATTTTAAAGCAGTCAGCATAAAAATGCTTCAATAAATAATTATGACATGCTTGAAACAAACAAACAAAAGTCTCAGCAAAGAAATAGAAGATATAAGGGAAAAAATAGAAATTTTAGGACTGGAAAATTATAATATTCTAAATTAAAAAATCAGTGAATGGGGTCAACAGAAGAATGGAGGGGATAGAAGAATCAGCAAACCTGAAGACAGACCACTAGAAATGATCCAAACTGAACAATAAAGAGAAAACAGATTGAAAAAAAATTAACACAGTCTCAGGGACTCATGGGCTATACCAAAAGATCTAACATTTGTGCCATCAGAGTCCCAGAAGGAGAGAAGAAAGAGGGCAGAAGTGAAAAAGTATTTAAAGAAATAATGTCTGAAATTTTCCCAAATTTGGCCAGACATAAACCTACAGACAAAAGAAGCTGCATGAACCCCAACAGAATAAACCTAAACAAATCTCCACCAAGACACATCACAGTCAAATTTCTGAAAACTAAAGACAAAGAAAAAAATCCTGAAGGCAAAAAGAAACAGCACCTTATAAATAGCAGGAAAAACAAACTGAATGATAGCAGATTTCTCCTTTGAAACTATGGAGCCCAGAAGGAAGTAGCATATTTTTCAAGTGCCAAAAGAAAAGAACTGTCAGTCCAGATTCTATATCCAGTGAAAATATCCTTTAGTCATGAAGGGGAAATCAAGAAATTCTGAAATGAAGGGAGCCCAAAAGCATTTGTCACCAAAAGACCTATCCTAAGAGAATGGCTAGAAGAATTTCTCTAAACAAAAATGAAATGATAAAAGGAATCTTGGGACATTAGGAAAAAGAAAAACAATTGAAAGAGAAAAAACATGGGTAAATACAACAGACTTTACTTCTATTGAATTTCCTAAATTATGTTTGATGATTAAAGCAAAAATCATAACATTGTTTGATATGGTTCTGAACGTACGTAGAGAAAATACTTAAGACAATTATAAATGGGAGAGTAAAGGAACTTAAATGGAGGTAACCTTTATATACTTCACTTTAACTAGTAAAATGCCATCACAAGTAGACTGTGACGTTATGTATATGTAATGTAACACCTAGAGCAATCTGTAAAAAATTTATACAAAGAGATACACTCGAAAACACTATAGACAAAACAAAATGGAATTCTAAAATCATGTTCAAGTAACTAAAAGAAAGATAGGAAAAAGAAAATAGAAAAACCAAACACAGAAGGAACAAGCAGAAAACAATAAAGTGGCAGACTGAAGCCCTCACATATCCATCATTACATTACATACAAATGGTCTATTTTATTTGTAAAAGCCAAAAACTGGAACAACCAAAATATCCAATAGGTGAATGGTTAGACAAATTGTGGTAAATCCATACCAGGGAATCCTACTCAGCCATAAAAGGGAATGGACTATTGATGCACAATAGCTTGAACAGATCACAACGGCCTTATGCTGAGTGAAAAAGGCCAATCTCAAAAGACATATACCATATGATTCCATTTACATAACATTCTGGAAATGACAAAATCAGAGATGGAAAACAGATTAGTTGCCAAGAGTTAGGAATGGTGAGAAGAATGGGGGTAGGTGTGAGTATAAAGGGGTAGCACAAGGGATACCTTTGTGCTAATGGAAGGTTCTGTATTTTGATTGTAGTGGTGGTTACATGAATCTACATGTGATAAAATGTCATAGAACTATATGCACATACACTGTACCAATGTCAAGTCCTGGTTTTGATACTGCACCGTAGTTATAAAAGATGAAATCATTACAAAAAATTGGGTGAAAGGTACACATGGTCTCTTTCTAACCTCCTGTAAATCTATAATTATTTGAAAATATCACATAAAAACTATATATACATATGTGTATATATATATAAAGTATAGAAAAGATTTGCAAGGATAGACATAAAAATTAACAGTGGTAAGGCTATGTCTATATTATTTGAATTTTAAAAATGCCTTCATTAATTTATACAAAAAAGTATACATAATTATTGTAAAAAATTCAAATACAGAAAAATATAAACAAGATGAAAATCACCTGCTCTATGATGTCATCAAGAGATAATTTCATTCATTTAACAGGTACCTACTGAGTGCATGCTATGGGGTGCCAGGAACTGTTAACATTTTACTGTGTATTTCAGAACTTTCCTGTGCATCCAGAGTCATATACAAATTATAATCATTCACTGATATGTATTATTATACATATAATATGTATATTATACTGGCATTATGTATAACATGTGTATTATATTGGTATGCTATATTGGCTCTCATTACTTGGCGTTCTATTCATTCATTATTCACCTATTCGGCAAATATTTATTGAGTACCAGCTTTAGCCAACATCATGCTAGACTCTAAGAATATAATGGTGCATAAATCACACTTGGTCTGTTTCCTCACAAAGCTTACAGTATAGTGACAGACTGTCACTAAACAAATTTTCTGAAAGAAATACACAATTACAGATTGTATCAAGTTTAGACAAATGTAAACAATGCTTTGAAATACCCAACTGTGAAAGGAAAGGATAGTAGTTATGATGGCAAGATACCATGGCATGTTTATCATTGATGAAAATGAAGCAGTACAGAGAAAGAGGTTAAAAACACAAGAGCAAGAGAGAGGGATCCTGGATTTGTAGAAAAGTTCCTGAGAAGCAAGGAGCCTGAGCACAAGCATAAGGGTTGGCTTCAGGTGGAAGGAAATTGTCACATTGAAACAGAAGCAAAGGAAGCAAGGACAAGTGCCCACATAACTTAGTTTGTAGACTTAGAGGTCTGAATTGGAGGCAATTCCTCTGAGATCTATTTTCTTAGCAAAATATGAGACAATGTCATCTGCCAAGAGCAAGGATGTAAATTGGAAGGTCTGAGGTTTGAAGAGAGTAGAAGTTTTAAGTAGTCATTTGGGAAAGCAAGTTGAATAGAAACAGGTAGTAAACTCGCCAGGCTGAGTTAAGAGCCTGTAGAGTCCGTCCTATGGGGCAGATTCTAATCATTTTTAGCTCACTGCCTGCAGTCAGGGAAAAGGCAAGGGAATAGATATTAGAAGAGAGAAACAAAGTGCTAGAGTGAACTAAATTTAAAAATAAATAAATAAAGAGGATTCTTTTTCAACTGGGAGAAGAAGAGAATGGCCTGAGGGAGAAAAGGGAAGGAAGGAAACAGGTCAGGGGAAGATGGAGATAAAAGGAGGGTGGTGGTGGATTTCTGGCTGGGGTGCAGGAATGTCCGTCTTCCGATCCAAACACGGTAACAGTGACATCGGCATCTGATTTTGTGAAATTGGTTCAGTATTTCTTTTGGTCTCTTACACCTGACAATCTATTAAACCCTATGGAGGAATTCCCAGGCATCTTTAGTTGCTGCAGAGAAGTATGAGGCACAAGTATATTGTCAGAGGATAATATATGCATTAGAAGAGAGGCCTAGAGAACAGGAGGCAGAAGTTTAATTTTTCTCTTCTTATTGGCAGTTGTGAGCTGCTGTGAGCCTTTTCTTAGGTCCACTTTGTGTTCATTCCTAGTTACCAGGAGTCTAGTTCCTTTATTCAAGTGGTATCTTTCAAACTACTCCAAGTGTCTTAACATTATTTTTGACTTCAGGAAGGTTTAGCTAAATAGAAACGGACTTGGAGGAACTGAGATATCGGCAAAAAATAACTTAATATCATCTGTTAAATGGACCATTTGTCTAAAATACTCTGCTGCCATTATTCTCTGAGAAATACTACTGTTCAACACTTGTCAATTATTAAATTATCTACACTCTAATAATACCAACCTTAGCAGACTCTTCGTACAATGGCTATTCCATTATTAAAAAAAAGAACCTTCTTATGAATCCTGTTGCTTAGAATTAGTGAAACCTAAAAATGTTTTAGTTGACCTTGATTAACAAAAACAAGCTTCTCTAATCATGACAGCAAAAAATATAAAGCGGACAAGCAGCTGGTTAGTACGTGAACGAAGCAAGGAAGAGATTGGGTTGAAAGAAAATTATCATTCATTCTGGAGCCCAGTCCCTTGTCTTTTGACCATCTCTTTGGCTGGACTGCTGATGTATGATTTTTGTTCAAATTCTTTTAATCTTGGGTTTTCCCTTCCTCTTTTATTTGAAGGAAAGAGGGCAACTTTTTACTGAAAATACCTTTCCTTTTTTAAAAATGAGCAGATATTCATGCATTACTAGTGCAATAAAAATTACGAAAAGATACAAGGAAGGAGAACATAAAAGCGTGTGTCAACTAAAAAACTGTTAAGACACAAAACTTGGCTCTTTGCTTCCTTTCCATCACAGCCAGAAGTGATACATGAATCAGTTACATCGCTGTCGAGTAAAAGGAAAAGTACAAGTAATTCAAGGACTGGTCATATTTGGGGCCAATTATTTGCATTCCCTTCCTTTTCAAAAACCTAAGTTTTGTTTGGTGCCATATACAACAAGCTAGCGGACAATGACTTTTTTTTTTTTTTTGGTCTAACAGCAAGTGATGCACTTTGGGAGTTTGCTGTATGGACCAGATAGGGAGTGCTCTGAATTTCCATCCAAGTCTGGAATTCTTTTGTCAGGGTTTGTAATTGGCTTTCTTTGCAATCAGAGGGAAGATGGAATGGAGGTGGGGCTAGGCAGGCGGAGATACAATTCGATACAATAATATAGTCATCTCGATGGCAGCTCTCATATTGAGATTTGCTTCCTTGGTTCTGAGTCACTTAGGCTCAACCTCTTCCCTTTCCTGACGATCCTCAGTTCCCCTTGGATCGGGTAAAATGGGTAGAATTCTAAGCTCCTGAAATAACTAGTGTTGGTGGCCCCTGGTGCCAGGAAGGGGTCTCAAGCCTTCACTCCTCGAAAGTCACCTTGCAGGCCTCATTCGGAACATGACAAAGCCACACGAATCCTAGTCCCTCGTCCCACGAAGATCTCAGCGCACCTGGGGAAGCCAGCGCACCGCCACCGACCCACCTCCGACTTCGGTGGAACAATACGAGAGACGTCATACCCCGAAGCTCCCGCCCAGCTCCGAGCCACTAGCGGGCGCATGCGCAGAAAAGGCGAGGCCCGGCAGCCAGTCGGGGGTCGTAGGCATCTGCACGGTGGTGACAGTCACGGAAAGGCTGGCTCCCTCCCGAGCAGAGGAGATCCCTGGCAGCGGCCGTCTAGGGTTACTACCCGAAGAGAAACAAGGGAAGCAGCCGTCCCGTCTCCAGCGCGTTTCCGTTTCAAACCCTAACATCCGGTTCGTTAGCCGGTTCCGGTCCCCGCCTTCACTTCCGGTCGCTCTCGGTTCCGCTTCGGCCTGTCGCTGCGTCCGCCGCCGCCGGTGCCGCCGCGCTCCAGGTGAGGGGACGCCGGGCTCCCCGGCGCGCTGCCTGCGGAGACGCCGTTGGAGCCGGGGCAGCGCAGCATCGCTCTCCGGTGGCCGGCCGCGGCGGGCTGGGGGCCGCTCGCGGGCGCCCCGGGCACGTCTGCCCCGGTCTGCCGCCCAGGCCTCCGGCCGCTGCCCGCCCGTCGCGGGGGCCTGCGCCCTCCGGTCCGGCCTGCTCGCCGAGGCCCAGGGCTCCCCGCACCCCAGTGGGTTTTGCGTCCCCCAAACTTCATTTCTCTCTTTTGTGGGGTTTGTCCATCTCTCCCCTTTACCCTCCCTGCTGAAGGCATCTGGCCCTGTTGGGTTTTAGGGTCTCTTCCTGCCTCTTATACTGTCCCCTGCCAGTCATTTCCCGCAGCTCTGGCCGCTGCGCTGCTTCGCAGTTGCTGCCGCTGTGCTGTCCTGCCTAGGAGTTGACAGTGCTTACCTTTTACTAGGCTTGTGGAAAAGTTACCCTCTGCCCTCAGTTCCCGAGGTGTTAACTTTTGCTGCTATTACTTCCATATTGCCGCCTTTGCTACTCTTTAGTTGTGTGATCTTGGCAAGCTGTTTTACTTCTTTTTCAGTTTTCTAATCTGTGTAATGAAGACAATAGCTGTTAGTTCAGGATTGTGAAGATTAAATGAGATGATTCAATTAAGTTGTTGAGCATGTTAGCATTATTCTATCATTACCACCATTCCTGTTGCTCTTGACAGTTTGCAAAGTGCTGTCACAAGTGTGATCTCACATCTCAACACTGTTCTTGTCATGTAAATGTTAATAGCCTCATCTTGAGGTAGGAATTGAGGAATTGACTAGGCAAGTCAACACAGTATGTTAGGCAGAAGAGGAACTAACCCAAACAGCTATTCTTGACTCTGAGTTCACCATAAAGGCGTGCTCCTTGCTTACTTGTTTGGGTTTGATTTCCAGCCCCCCTCCAAATTATTTTTTGTTTGTAAGTCTGATAGGATCTGGAATGATAAAAAAAATACAGTGTGAAAAAGAAGGTTAAGTGTAAAGACGTAAATGACTTATGTGTTTGTGTTATGTCGCTCCACTGTGATCTGAATATTGAAGAAACGAGGTTCAGTAGCTTTTAAAAACAGTTTTAAGGACTTGCACATTTAAAATTTTTGCAGTATTTGTTTTGTTATGCTTGGTCCTTTAGAGCAATTGCCAACTTGGAATTCTCACTTGTGGTGCATAGGTGATACGTAACGTTTGTATACTGCTTTACGAAGCACATGGAGCCCATGCCACCTAGCACATTTTTTTTTTAAGGCTGAGAAAACTGAGGAGCCTAGAGCACAGGCTCTCAAACTTGAGCCTGCCTCAAGGCTGGGAGGCGGGGACAGGGATTGTTAAAACACAAATTACTAGGTCCCTTCTTTCCAGCCCCAGTTACATTTTTAACAAGTTACCGAGTGGGGTCAGTGCTGTTGATTGGTCTGGGGACCACACTCTGAGAACAGTGGTCTAGAGGGGAAGTGACTTGTCTGAGCTCTCCTGGAGCTCAGGTGATCTCACTCCAAACTCTGCTCTGCCCAACACAGCATAGACTGTGTTAGTGCTGCTTGCATTCGTAGTTCTTGTAAATTTTCATTTTTGTTCCCACCTTCACAGAAAAATAATATTTAAACTGTATCTCAGTTTGACTCAAAAGGTCCATTTTGCTTTTTAGTAAGGATCATAACATTTGTTAGTGCAAGTTCTCTCTAAAATGGGGTACATTGCCCTAAATTAACAGACTTTCTTTAAATTTTTAGTAGAGCAGATTGTAAACATAAGAGTAACTATAAGTGAATTTATGGCGCTCTCTTCTAGCAGGTGTTGAAGACATCTTAAGTTTTCAAATTATTTTTGCATATTAAGATTCAAAGTTTGCCTTCTTTCTTGCAGTTGGTCGTAATACAGGAAGAGTGCAATCAAATGTTTCATTAAATAAAGTGACAGCACTTGGAAATACTAATATTTTGAAATTAGAAAATTCGGTTCTCTGACGTGTGGGGAACAAACTTATGAAAGCTGGTATGAAGCTCTATGGGGGAAGAGACCAACATGCTATTGTTGATGAGAGTAGCAGCTGTTATATAATCTTTGTGGGCTTATATCTGTGCCTGTGTGTTTTGTATTGACTGATCTTTGATGCCTTAACTCCTGTAGGTCCAATTCAAGAGAGGCAGTTGTGGTGTAGGGGAAGAAATGTGAGATTTTGTCAGATGACTTGTTTTGTTACCAGCTTTGTGTACATGAGCAGATTACATAACTTCTCTGCACTCTTGTTTCTTTAATTGTAAAAGGCGGACAGTTCTTATCAAACAACCTTGTTAAATGAGATTGTCTGTGTGAAAACTGTCCAATTTATTAAATATGAAACAAATAATGGCTATTTACTATTTATTTGGCACAGTGCCTAGAACACTTCAGTTCCAGTTTTTTAAAAAATGTATTTAACCAGTACTTACTTATATGATGCTTACTGTGTGCCAGGTACCATGTGACTTATAAATATTAACTAATTTAATCCTCCTAGGAATCCTAAGAAGTAGGTAGTATTATCATACTTATTTTACAGATGAGGAGACCTAGGCAATAAGTCAAGTAACTTCCCGAAGTCAAATAGCTAATAAGTGAGAGAGCTGGGATCTAAACCCAGGTAGTCTGCCTCTAGAGTTTGTGTTTTTAACAGCTCACCATACTACCTCTCAAATGTTAGGTGAATGTGGATGGTCCATCATGGAGGAACTTGCCTGTAGCATAAACCTGATCAATAGAGAGTGAGGGATAGGTTGTTCATTATTGCAGCTTTCCAGCTGAACAGGGAGATTCTGATAGAGTATTAGGAAGTAGTAACTCTAAGCCAAAAATTGGGAGGGTGGGGGAATTTTAACTGGGTCCTAGTAACTTTTGGCGTTCTGGTAGCATTTCTGTAAGAAGATTCTGTTTCTCTACCATTAAGTTGTAAAATAGGACTCAAACTGCACAGCTTATAAAATTTAAAGTTACAAGTTTGGGTATATCTTTGATATGTTTATTTTAACTTATTTATTGTATATGCCTTTCTTTCTAGGTTTGTTTTCCTGAACAAAAGCTGCCTCCTCATATGTTTCAAGGATGGCTCTCCCTATCATTGTAAAATGGGGTGGACAGGAATATTCAGTGACAACGCTTTCAGAAGATGATACTGTGCTAGATCTCAAACAGTTTCTCAAGACCCTTACGGGAGTGCTACCAGAACGCCAAAAGTTACTTGGACTCAAAGTTAAAGGTAATTCTCTCCTCATTTCTAATTTTTTGCATTGATATATTTATGAATTTTTATGTTAGCTATTATCTGTTCTCTTTAATAAGTCTTTCCCCTTGGAGATTTCTTTGATAGGGATATTCCTAAAATTGTTTTATGATAAAAGTAAGAATATTAAAGGTTACTTGAAAATACCACGACGGTTAAGATTACTTTTGATTCCTCTGACAGTTGGTGTTTGCTTGTTAAACCTTTGGCACAGAAGTCCCAGGTCAAACAGTGTAATTTCTGACATCTGCCCTCCAGCAGAGCTCTTTCATTACAGCTTCGGCCTTGTACTCTCCCCAAATTATCTTTTCTGTTTTGAAAGTAATGATGATTTAAAATGATGATTTAGAAATTATAAGCGCTGTTCATAGGCTGTCCAAAAGGGACTTTCATGGGTTTTGTGTTTGTCGTATCACTGAAGGGTGAGTTTTGAGTAGCAATAAATCTACAGTTTTATCTTGGGTGCTCAGTTGTCAAGACTTTCTGGAAAACAGTTATCTTCATCAAGTTCTTCATCTTGAACAACAGAATGAAACATGAATTTATTTTGTTTAGTTAGTTGAATAGATATTTTCCTCTAAGATGGAGTTGGGGAAAAAACAAACCTTGTATTCGTTGCTACTATTTAGTGTGTTAGACATTGCTATTTCAGCAGTAACAGTTTGTTAATTTAAGAAAAGAAAAAAAAACTGCTGTGGAATCTGTACCAAACCTTTTAATGTTAGGGTTTTGTATAATGGAATAGTGAAACCAGCACCTGAACTTTAGTGAGAAAACAGTCATTTGCTTGTATTGTAGGCAAACCTGCAGAAAATGATGTTAAGCTTGGAGCTCTCAAACTGAAACCAAATACTAAAATCATGATGATGGGAACTCGTGAGGAGAGCTTGGTAAATGTTTACTTTTGTTACCATTTGTCCCTTTGAAGATATTATGACTTATATTACACTGTTGTGTCATAGTTTTAATTGTGGTAAAATTGTTTAGCAGTCAATGAAAAATAAAAGCTGCACAGTGAATGTGGTATTAACTCAGCAGAGACAAGTACCGGGGAACTTGTTAGTTATATAGTTAGTCGTAAGTATAGTAATAGTGCAAATGGTCAAATTTAACATGGTAAATCTGCCCAGTGAATGTATATAACGAAATATAAAATGTGGGAATTTTCCCACAGTGTGTTCTTGAAAGACTCTTGAACTCAGATCGTACCTCTCATTTGCTTTTTATGCTGTGTATGTATTTGTTATGTTAAAGATAATGTGGTAAAACAAAACTATTTTTCATCTTAATAGGAAGATGTCTTAGGTCCACCTCCTGACAATGATGATGTTGTCAACGACTTTGATATTGAAGATGAAGTAGTTGAAGTAGAAAATAGGTAAGTGCTTTTCACTATCAAAGGAAATTGGTTGTAATGTGAGAAAAGTGAATGTTTCATCTGATTTTATTTTTCCATCAGGGAAGAAAACCTACTGAAAATTTCTCGCAGAGTGAAAGAGTACAAAGTGGAAATTCTGAATCCTCCTCGGGAAGGGAAAAAGCTTTTGGTACTAGATGTTGATTATACATTATTTGGTAAGTCAACTGAAATTGTGCTTCATCTTCTGTTACCCACAACAACTTTTTTTTCCTTTTGTTTATTTTTTCCTCGCAATGTGAAATATTTGAAAGCTTTTCTTGTTACAAAAGTAAATCATTTACTGTAGAAGATACAAATAAGCACAAAAAGAGGTCGCCTGTAATCCTGAGACCCAAAGATGACCACTCTTATATTTTGATGTGTATCTTCCAAGATATGTTTGTATGTGTGTCATTTGTACTTTTACTTGATATATTGAATATCTTCTCAGTCATTAGTATTATTCATTGTGAATTATGTATATATTTTGGTCACACAATAGTCTAGTTTATGGATGCATCATAATTTAACCAAGTCATTCTCTGTTGATTAACATTTAAATTTTTATGAGGATTATTAAAAATCATTTTAGATATTTTTATCCTTGGTTTTATGTTAAATTATGTTCGGGCAGATTCTTGAATTTAAAATTTCTCATGTCAGTGAAAAAAGAAAAATGTTCGTTTTATCCTCTAACATTGCCAAGAAATGATTAGTTAATTCCTAATATTAGAATGAATTTATTTACCTCTAATCCTGAACTTTGTGTATGTCATAAGTTAACATACTTATTAACTTATTAATTTTAAAATTTGATTATTAGGCCTGTCATTTTGGTCATTTTATCTGGAAGGTAAATCTGGAAGGTAAAAATGAGTGTTGGTGACCCTAGTTTGTTTTTCATATCGTAAAATAACATCTATACTTTAGAGACTACTTGAGACAAAAATTTACAGTTTCCTGTATAATCCTGAATTCTGGGTATCGCTCTTCACAAATTGAAGAAAATTGATCCATTAAAATTGGATCGCAAGGGTGTTAAATTGTGTGCTTTGAAAGACATCTCTTTGCAGCCAATGTAATTCTGTCTGAAGTAGTTTGCATTTAGTGTTTATATTACATTTCATAAGTTTTGTTGATATTAGGTACTTGTCTACAGAAATAAACTAATAACCACGTATGGCTGATTTTCTTTCAGACCATAGGTCTTGTGCAGAGACTGGAGTAGAATTAATGCGGCCATATCTTCATGAATTCCTAACATCTGCATATGAGGATTATGACATTGTTATTTGGTGTAAGCTGTATTTTTTGTTTAGATTTCCATGGAAATAAGGTTGTTCCTTATATTATTCTGCTTTATCCAATGTGACTTAAAATGACCTATGTTTAAATATGATACATTTTTTATTTATTGTAGCAAATTTCTGATGAAGCATAGTTGACTTACATCTCAATATAAGCTTATACATATATTTCCCAAATTCCACTGAAATAGTTAAATATAGGAAAGAGTAGATTATGGTATTAGAATAAAAATGGTCTCATTTTCACAAGACCCCACCTTGATTAGGAACTTTCCTTTCTGATCTTTACTGTAGAATCTTTGATCCTTCAGGGTATTGTTGCTTTCTCCTTTCTTTATCACTCGAGCTTCAAAACACTTAGAGAAAGATGCATATACAAAAATCACAGTGATATAGTTCTTCAAATATAAAGGAATATGAATTTACTTAGGGAAAATTAATAAATGGACTAAAGCAGCATTACTCAAATTGTGGTCTATGGAGACCATTCCTGGACCTTGCAAGTCTGTGACAAGATAATGAGTTTGCTCCAGGAAGTAAATTTACTGCATTACTGAGCACACTGTTTAGTTCAGTTGACATTTTTTTGTGGCAAGACTTTCTTGAAAAGGGAAGCAGTGTATTGATTTACATCTCACTTCCCCACAAACATTTAAAGTTGCCTCTTGGCAAGTCATAAGCAGAAAAGAGGTATCCTGATTGTGAGTGAAATAAAGTCTCATCAATTACGGATGCTACAATTTAATTGCACTGTTTTTGGTGAGAGGCCACATAGTTATTGCAGTCTGTAAATTTCCTTTTTACTTTTCTTTATAATCAGAGTATCTCCACTGTTCAGTGTTAATATGAGTTCACAGCCATTAAGATTAAAACATAGTTAAATACGTAATTATCTGGTTTGTAAGATACAGGGAAGAAAGCTTCCTGACCAAATTTTTGTTCAGCGACTCTGACATCTGAGGTGACATTTGAGAAAAAAATTTATCTTCTAAATGTTATTAAAGTAGACTTACAAATTTAGAGAACTTTTTACAATGTTATGTTTAAAATAAGTTATTTTTGTAAATTATGATATTTCATTGTAGTATGTTGAAAAGGGCACTTCACGAGCTAAATAGACTAGAGTTTTGATTCTGGCTTTGTCCTTACTATGTGACACTGAGCCGGTTAGTTAATCTCTCTGAGCCTTAGCTTCCTCATCTGAGAAAAGAAGATAAGTACACCTATATTACAGGGCAGTGGTAAAGTAAAAATAACACTGCAGCAACTAGTAGCATGTCAGACATATAACAGTTACTTAGTAATTGAAAACCCTTTTTATTAGCCGTGAGTGTTTTTGTTTTTCATCTGGGAATTATAGACCCAAAATAGATACTGAATTTAAAAAATTATTTTTTCCTATCTCATGATTGTTGTCATCAGTCTCTAAAATTTTAGTTTAACTGACCAGTTCTGCATGTGAGGTGATTCTTTTGGTTTTCGTGTGCGTGCGCTAACGATTTTTATTTTGAGAACTCAGGTACCTCTTTTTACCTTTAAAAAATACATACATGCATACATACACACAGTTTAAATAAATGAACTCTTTTTCCCTTTTTAAACGTTTTACTCGGTAATACCTATATAGTTTAGTCAAGTCGGTTGGGACCAGGAGGGTACATAAAGCTGAGGGTTGAATTTTAATATCTGACCTCAAAACTGGTTGGTGTTTGACAATGAGCAGGTACATAATATAGAGTTTATGAATTTAGTTGTCTCAGACTTCATGTTAAAAGCTGCTAGATTCAACAAATGCTGTTTCCTAAGCCTGGCAAGATGCCAATTTTCATTGCCTCTATTCTTCAACATTAACTTTTTTTTTGTAGGAATAAGAGTTTTATTTTTATTTATTATTTTTTAAATTGAAGTATAATTGACATACACTATTATATTAGTTTCAGGTGTATAACATAGTGATTCAATGTTTATATACACTACGAAATGATCACCATGACAGGTCTAGTAACCATCTGTCACCATACAAAGTAATTACAATATTATTGACTCTATTCCCTTTGCTATACATTGCAGCCCCATGACTTACTTCTTTTATGACTGGAAGATGGTACCTCTTAATCCTTCAGCATTAACTTTTGACACATAACATTAATCTGCTTATATTGACATATATACCTGTGCATTGCCTGGCAGTAGGAACATGGAAGAACATGCAGATCTAGGCACCCTAAATTTAAGTTTGGAATTGATAGAGAATAGTGTTGGGCTGTTTCTCAAAAGGAGTTTAGGTCTTGATTTATAAATTTCCTAGGTTCAAAGTTCTTTTGAGCATTGGTTGCCTATATCTTTTAGATAAAAGTTGTTAAAATTTTATTCTGTCCTGAAGACACACTAAAATAAGTTTATTTTTGTAAATACTTGCAAGTTACCATAAATTTGCTGGGAATTAATATTTATGATGCATTTGAACTTTTAATCTTGCTAAGAAAACTTTATAAACAGAAGAAAGATTTTTTAAATGAAATTCAAGCTTTTCATTTGTATTGTATTATCATTCCTCATGTTTTAGCTGCAACAAATATGAAGTGGATTGAAGCTAAAATGAAAGTAAGTGTTAGACAATCCATTAAAGAATGTTTTGAAATTACATTTGTCTTTTTAGAAGTTCCAAATGGAATTAATTTCATTCTCATTGGAGGGTGTTTAGTAGATAAACAAATACCAGTATCAGGAGTAGAGGTGTGTTTAAAGTCTGTTTAATGGTGGATTGTATTGAATACCTAAGTCTTTCAAGAAAGAATACAGCAAAGCTCCCCTCCTTTTTTCCTCCATTTTATAATAATACTTTCTTTTCTTTCTTTTGCTCTGGTGTATAATACTTAAAGGAGTGATGCTCTTCTAAAATAGTAAAGTGAGAAGTAACCTATTTCTAGTTTATTTTCTTTGGATTACCATTTATTGACTTAGCAAAGTGAAACTAAAAAACTTGCTAATTGATGAGCAAGCTGTGGTGGCCACTAGGGTAGACAGTTGACATTATGGGAAATTGTAGCTGAAATATTCAGAAAGCCTGGAATTTTCCACATTATCATATTTTAACCACATGAATATTTGTATTTATAGGAGCTGGGAGTGAGCACAAATGCAAATTATAAGATTACCTTCATGTTGGACAGTGCTGCTATGATAACAGTGCATACTCCAAGGAGAGGATTAATAGATGTAAGAAGTCACTTTACTTCTGTTTAAAGACTTATTTTCTAATGTACTTTTTGCATTTATATTGATGGAATAAACTACATAAGGAGTATCAATTGAGTTTGACATAGGAAGATGTATTTAAGGTTAATAGATTGGAATTTTAATGATGAAATTAGGGATCTTGAGGCAAGACTGTCAAGAAAGGTCATGGATAATTGTCCCGTGATGGTGGCAGCATAGTGTTGCTAAAGACAGAGTAGATGAGAAAAAATATTGAGTATCATCAAGGAGGATACTAGAAACAAACCAAAACATGCTCGTCCTGCCCTATGTGAAACTGATTGATAAAAACATACACCATGATGCAGGTACTTGGGGGTGATGTGTGGGTAACCCTAGAGAAGAGCAGCAAGAACCATCAGAGAAAGGGCTGGGCTGAAAAGATCAGGGTTCTTCACATTGTTTATTTGTCGAGTAACTAGTCACGTTATTGAGCTGCTGTCTGCAGGGCACTTTGTTGGGCACTGTTAGAGATGAGGAGACATAGTCCATACGTTTGGAAGCACACAGTCTAATAGGAATTGGGGAGAATTTAGTGAACTAGGAAGGATTAGGGAATACTGTTGAAATTGTCAAAATCATAAATAGAATCGTTTAAGTGCGTGGGAGTTTTTCAGTAAAGGACATCTGCATACATCAAGGGAAAAATATAATTTATTAACTACTAAAGTAGTACATTTGCAGAATCTTAAACACTAAAAAGTTTGGGAAATGGTAAACATAGTGCTGTTTATGATAGTAAATAATTAGAGGAATGAAAATAAGTCCTTAATATCCAAGAGTAGGGAATTGGATATAAAACTTTTTGTTCATCCATGTAGTAAAATGCAACCAGTCATTTGATGTAGTAGAATATTTAGTGATTTAAAATTTTTTCATGATACATCATTAAAGTGAAAGCAATATTTTAGAGAGCAGTATTTGTAAACTGTTAGAAAATAGTTCTTAACCTTTGTTTGGTTCAGAGTTCCCTTTAACAAAAGATCTGTGAACTTTCTGAGGCTGTTGCTGTTTAGAAAAAGACTGGAGAAATATATCAGAATATCTGGTGGTTATCCTTGGTACTGTCTGGACTATAGGTAATTTAAAATTTTCCTTTGACCTTTTCTGTGTTTTCAAACTTTTTCCTACAGCCACCAGTATTACTTCTCTATACTGAGAACAAGATAGCCCATGTTTTGGGGAACAAATGGCATGTGACCTAATCAGAAAATGACAGCACTTTTTAAGAAGATGTTGGATTTCTAAGCCTGGGTGTCATAAAATAAAGCCCTTGTTATGTTTCTCAAGGCATTTGTTAGCTAAATAAACCAAGAACCTGGCTTATAATGCCAGTTCCTATATACTTGTCTTCAAGTATTTGGGGGGGTTTGTTTCACTAGTAAACAAACAGTGAAAACAAATTCAGGCAAATAAAATTAAAATATTTTAAATAATAAAACTAAAATATTTTAATAACATTCTTTGTGGTAGCTAGGACACAGAAGAAAAAAGGCTTTCTTCATATTGAAATAAATTATAGAAAGAGAGAAAGAAAACATTTTAAAATGATAACCTTTGTTACTAATTATTTACCACCATTTAATCTCATATTCTTATTACCATATAATCTCGTATTAACCATAAATGAGACTCCTGCCTTCAGCAAAAAGTACTTTTTCTTCTAGAAGTTAATTTATTTAAAAAAACTTTCTGAATGTGTAAAATACAGTCACATGATTCAACAATAAAGTACATAATGAGAAGTCTTCCTCCCACTTGGGCCCTCTAGCCACTTACTCTCCTTCCTACAGGCAGTCATCGTTCTTGTGTGGTCTTACAGAGACTTTATGCAAGTACCAACAGATATGAATATGTAAGGAATTATCTTTCTGAAGGCTCATTTTAAGAATTCAGAAATGAAAGCAAGAATTTACAAATTATGGTACTGTTGAAGTTAAGCAATCAAATGCTCTAGAAATTGTGCGCCTGTGCCACTGCTTTAAAGACAAAATCAATTTTTCCTCAACAAAAGTATTTAAATTCTGTATTAAAAGAGACAGGTATGTTGTCCATTACTAAGGTTTTCTAGTTTTGAAAACAGATCCCATGTGACGCTCAAGCTCTGAGAGGGCATGTATTAGGTCAGGAAGTCATGTGACTGCTCAGCAGACATCTAGACAGTTACTTTAGATTCTTACTTTCTGAATTAAATAATTACTCTTCTTTTGACCCCAAATCTTCATATTGGAATTATGGAAAGTCTTATAATGGGTTTAGTTCAGTTAGACATGAACAGACTTTTCAAAAGTTAACATTGCAAGATACATTGTGCTTTAAAGTGTGTTGCATCTCAGTTTCGATCTGTTCACACAGCCAGCCATCACTGTCTTACAGGAGGAAAGAAATGCTCTGGCATAGTTCTGCAGTATCTCTGCTTTTAAGAAAAGATGAATTATTAATAAAATTTGAGTTAAATCTAAATTTTTATTCTAAGGTAAAGCCTCTTGGTGTTATATGGGGAAAGTTTTCGGAGTTTTACAGCAAAAAAAACACCATTATGTTTGATGACATAGGAAGAAATTTTCTAATGAACCCACAGAATGGACTAAAGGTAAGACGTAATTTTACTTGCCATGCTCACATAATCTGGAATATGTGGTAGAACGTCAGCACTGTTGAATTTCATAAATTTTGGGAAGTACTGCATTCTTATGGTCAAAGACAAGAAAAGCTTAAGTATTTAGAAAAATTCATATAAAATTGAACATTTTCTCTTTTGCATTGGTATCTCCTTGGTTAGCCGGCTTATCCAGGTATTCTGTTTTCACTTAGCTCTGTGGAGTGGCATGGGCTTACTGATTTTGACTTGTAGCATTTGTCGGTGAAGGTGTCACACATTTTATTAGGGATGCAAATCTTAGAATTTCTGATGTTCTGGTTAGTTGGAAAGCTGGCAGTAAGAGTTTTTTTTCTTTTTTAACTGAAACTAAGAAAAAATATTTGAAAGTTTCATTCAGGGTAAGTAGAGATCTTAGAATTATAAAATGCCAGAAGTAGAAGAAATCTCAGTCCTCTTGTCTACCATTTTAACTTTATAGAAACAATCTGAGGATCCGAAAGTTCATGACTTGCCCAAGATCATGTATGTAACTGGTTAATGACAGAATTTGAGTTAGAATCTGTGACTTTGTTCCTAGGCCATTGATGATCTTAGCATGAAGTCACATGCAATCTTGTGTAGGCACGATAGTGACATTTAATCCTGGTAGCAGTATAAAATTGGTAAGAGAGAAATTTGAAACTTAAAATTTCTGGTACCTGTGGTTGCCTGTGTGTCAGTACAATATGAAAATGGAAAAGGTTGCTCAGTGTTATGGTATAATGCAAATGGAGGCTCCATCTGAAGTGGAAATCCTGACGCTAAGATATTTTTATTCTTAGTCCTGAACTATTCCATAAGCTGAGTTCTTGATAACTTTAAAAGATAAGAGAGAAAAACTTGAAGAAAGTACGTTTTTGAAGCTTTCCTTACAGACTGTTGATGTGGTCTTCAGTGTACAATGAGGATAGTTTAGGGACAGGATGCTAATCTAGGTAGTGAATTGCCACAAATATAAAAGCTGTTGACTTGGAAGAAAAATACTTGGGGTAGATTGGTGGTTATGTTACCCTTTAAAAATGGTTTCCATTTGAGGCTTTGGAAGAAGTGCTTTTCTTGTGTGTAGTTTACCAGGTATGAGGTACAGAAATATATTGTTCAGTGTTGAAAAAAGATTCAGTTGATCTCAAGTGAATTCTCTGTGAAACTAATGGTGTTACCTATACTGGAAAGGAGGCGAAGTCATGATATTCAAGGAATGATTTTTGAGGAGAGCTTTAACTTTAAAAAAATATGTAATCATTGGTTTCATGTGTATTTAGAAGAAACTTTATTTTCCCAGCCAGCATTTGGGCCCTACTCATCTCTGGATGCAGAGAGATGATATTATAAATTTCTAGTTCTTCATGTTACTTTATAGCAGGATTTTTTTTTTAACTGAGGTACTCAGTGGAATCACTGAAGGAATTCCTAAAAAAAACATGTCTCTACTCCCAAAAGTTCTAATTTAGGAGAGGTGTTTTTAAGCTCTCTTGCATGTCTCCTTTTGAAAGCCTCTCTTAAGGTAGTTACTAATGGTCTGCCCCCATTGACATAGAAGCAGTTTTGAAATTGAGAAATGTTCTTAAATATTGTGTTTTTTTAAATCATGGTTTCGTGATGCTCTTGGTAGAAATCTCTAAAAGGATTTCACAAAGATCTTAAGACTGCTTATTTTTAAAATAGTTTTAACTTTTAATCATATAAACTCGCTGATCTTAAGGTTTGAAATGAAATATAGAAGGCATTGTGAATTATGAATCTAGTCCTGAACTAAAAGAGCTTGAGTTTTGGTCATAGATAAATCAGTTGATACTCTGAAAACTTCATTTTTATTATCTATACAAGGAAATGAGAATGCAGGTAATCTAGACCATTTTAAGTTCCTAAAAATGTTCCTTTGATATGAGACAACAATGGTCATATATGTTGCCTATCCCGCTAGTAGCACTTAGATCATTTTTGAAGATTGGTCTAGTAAGCAGTGATTATACTGGAACAAGTGAAGTCAGTTAGGTGAGTAATAGGTTTTTTTTCCACTTAACTAGCTTATTTTAACTTTTAGATCCAGAATCATTGGAGTATTTAGTTTTGTTGTTTAATAGTGCTTAAGACCAAATGTTTAGAAAGTAAAAGTAACTTAGCAGGTCATTGGGTTGAAAATCTTATTTACCAGCCACTGACTCTGTACTTTATTTTTCAGTCTAAATCCCTTCCTGCTTTTAAACTTGGAATCACTTTGGTACATTGTATATTAATAATTTAAAAGTTATTATGTTGCCTTTACAGTCTTTAGATGAACGAAGGAATACTTTAAACATTACAGTATTGCTCACAATTATGCAGAAAATCATTTCACCACATCACAATATCATGCCTGTTTCCTTCTAGCCCCGGGGCTTAAGCAAGGCCCTGCAGAGAGTCTTGATCTCCCACATTCCCTGCTGTTTGGAAGCAGGATCCCCTACACGTCAAGTGCTGGCTGCTGCTCAGACTCACTCTGACAGTTCTTATTGGTGCCCTTAGAGCTGTGGGAGCCCTGCTGACTAATAGCTGTAAAGGTGCTGGGCACCAGACTGTTCTGATGCGAGTAGAACATGTGGGAAAATTTTCTCCTGTCCATTTCAAGCTGGTGGTGTGTTTTTCCAATGACAGAGAAGAAAAGTATATAAAAAAGTGTTTAAAAACGTCCCTACTCTTGATAGTTATGCTGTGGACTCCTTTGGGCTCATTGTTCTCAACAGGTGACAGTGATTCAATGTCATCGATTTTTCAGTGTTACTATGTAACATTAATAACTAATCACTAGTTTGCATTTTCTCCAAATCACAATATGAGTATGTTAATACTTTGCATATGATTTATTCAGTCCTTAACATGTGTGTTTCAGGAATATGTGTGATTTTTTAAAAATATTTTTTAGAATGGAAAAATCCAAATATAAACAGAACTACATAGAATTGTATAATGAACCCCCATGTTAGCAGCCAGTTTAAACAACTTGTTAATTCATAGGTGATTATATTTGCTCTGTACCCTACCTGCTTCCCTCTCTGTAATATTTTGAAGCAAATCTCAGACATATTTCATCTAAAATTAATTAAAAATTTTTGAAAGGCTATCTTGAGTTGTATAAGGGTACTTGAGCTGACTTCTTTAAAAAAGCAAATCTCTTTATTGGAACTGTGACATAAAGAAAAGTGCATAAAATTTACAGTTCAACAAATTGTTTAAAGATTACATATAACTACCACCCAAGTCAGGATGTAATATCCCTTACTAATTACAATCCTTCACCCTGTCTACCATCCTGCCTTTTATGCTTTTGAAATGAATGCTTTTCATCATAAAATGTATCTACCTTAAAAATTTGGAAAATATGACCATTCTTTTTGTGGGAAAACTCTTATTAATTAAAATATATTTTTATGGAGACTTTAATGATAAAGAAAAATGCTTATAAAATGTGAGAGAAAACAGGATATGTAAATGTAGAATTGTAGCTATATAAAAATTTCATAGAAAAATACTGAAATGAAAATCTTCAGTGTTAAAATTTATCTCACTCCCCTGTTAGATCAAGCTTGTATTTGGGTTAACTTTTTATGAATGAAATGATGTGAACGAAATTAATTAGTAAGAAGCAACTAGATTGATAGAAGGGGGAAAAGTCTAAGCAGCTTTGCAGGGTAGAGAAGCCGTGGAGGGTTCAAGTGCTGTAAGAACACTGGTGTCAGGTTCACACTGGAAAGATAACATAAGGTGAGTTAGATGGAAGAGCTCTTAACTTGTACTATATTTATACTGTTACTGTTGGTTTATTAAACTAAGATAATGTAAAAGTAATTTTTCGTATTGACATCCTTGGTGATATTTTAATCTCATTGGCTCTAATTTAAATGATAGAATAATGTAGATTTGTACTAGTTTTCTCATTGGAATGTGAAGTGTTGGATAACGTTTGTTTCCTAATAGATAAGGCCTTTTATGAAAGCGCACCTAAATCGAGATAAAGACAAAGAACTTTTAAAATTAACTCAGTACCTCAAGGAAATAGCAAAATTAGATGACTTTTTGGACCTAAATCACAAATATTGGGAAAGGTAAGTGCTAATTGCTTAATTCGTTTTCTCTTTACATTAATGAATGAAAAAACTGTCTGGCAACCCTGGTAACTCAATTTTTATTTAAATGGGTAAACTCTAAAACTATTTTCTGATCCAGTGACATCTTCCCCATAGGAGTTTTTCCCGTTCGTCTTAACCTCTAACTTGTTCATAAACCCTCATCTCTCAAGATCTTTAATACTTCTAGTAGAGACGACTTGAGAGACTGGTACTTGTTTGTGATGCTACTTTTAAGTTATTTTGCGACATTCAGTAGGTCAATCTTTTTGAATCACATGGAAACGTAATCCCTGTTCTTATACTGTAAAATAATGTCAGGATAAAATAAAATACACAAAAAAATTTTCTGCTAAAAATTATTCTACAAGTAACCTCTCTGTATAGCAGAAAAATTTATTCCACTAGAAAAACAATTACGTATGATTTTCCTTTCCAGAGATAACCACTATTACCTTCTTGGTGTATTGTCTTCTAGTCTTTTTTCTAAGCACAAACATATGCATTAATCTACATGTAGACTGCATATAAACATCAAGATTTTGAGGTGGAGAAAAACCTCTGGAGAGGTGGACAGAGTTATTGTGTACTGCAAGTAATTTTTTGGAATTAAATCTTTAAAGACCTGATTCCACTAATACAGCAACAAAAGAAACTGTTTATGTAGTAACGACATTTTGGCTTTTCAAATTCCACTTTTGACTTTTAGCTCACTCTGACATACAGCTTCTTATTAGAGTGTCGTAATTCTATTAGGAAGATAAGGCAGGCATTTTTATCCCCTTCTTCAGGTTGTAGATGATGTAACTAAGTCATAGAGATAAATGCTACAGTGCCACAAAGTGAATAAGTTTTGCAACATCAAAACTTGTCCAGGTCTTCTGATTTTAAGAACTCTTTCCCTACCCCCACACCACTAAGTATAGTAATTCATAAATGTGAGAAATAGAGATATAGAAATTTTAATTTAGTGGTGGATTCCTAGAAAATAATATGAAGAAAAATTTGTTGGCTTAGTAAATTAACATCTTTGCATCTTTAGGCTCTCAATCAGTCCTTTAGCATCTTTGGCCCACTGTCTTTATGCAAGAAAAATAATATCTTTAAATGATTAAGTTTGAGGGTTTTTGGAAATTACAATACTAGGTAATGTATTCCTTTCCCATTTGGAAGTAGGGCAGTAGGAGAGTGCGACCTCCCGAGCCTTGTTTTGGTCTGCGCTGCCACTTGCTTGCTGTGTGAACTTGGGCAGAGTGCTTAACCTCTTTGTGCCTGTGGAATAGAAAGCTCTTCATAGAGCTGTTGTGAGGACTAAATGAATTAATTCATGTACTTAGAGCAGTGCTTGGCACATAAACAATCAACAGATGTTGGCTATTATTAACAGTTATTAGTCATCTTGAAAAGTTTTGTTATTAAAATAAACTACTTTCCTTTGGGAAGAGAGATTGTTATCATGAATTTAGCACGATGCAGCTTAGACATCTTTATTTTATTTCTTGCAGGTATCTCTCAAAGAAGCAAGGACAGTAGTTACAAGTTATACTGGCAGTTATTGAAGATACTTGAGATCCATGAACTTCTTGCTTTATGCTAGAAATCATTATGATAGTGCTGGACACTGAAGCAAATACCAGACTGCTTATACTTGGTCTTCCAGTTTTTTGTAAATTTAATTTTATATTTTTTGAAGATCATAGCAATATGCTAAAAAAAAATCCCCTTTTCCCCCTGTATGAATATACTGTTACTCTTGAAAAATATTTTCTCCAGCATTGAGTACTGAGTTCCCCCCCCCCCCCAAAAGAAATGTATACTCAACAATGTCATTTTGTGACTTTGGAAACAAGTTATGTCTTATGTTTTTGTCTCATTTTGTTGTTGTCCGACTAAATGCCAAACCCATCTTGAAACTACTGCTTTTCCCTTTAAAACCAAAAGGAGGTTTGAGTAAGGAACCTAGTTTGGTATGCTTAAAACCACCAGGAGTTTTTTATTCCTTTGTCAGAGACACAATTTCTCTTCTTATTCCACTATTTATATCTCTAAATTTTGAGCTATCTCTGTTTGGTCTGTATGTGTGTCAGTGTTCTTTGAGTAAAACTGGAAAACGTCAGCTGTGATACAGATATGTCATAGTATGAGACATAGAAAACATAAGGCTGAAGAATAAAACTAAGGAACAAGAGTGTCTTTCTTTTTGGTGGCTAAGTAGAAGCACTTCTGCCTAAAACCATTGTCAATAAAGCAGTTAAAGGCAATACATTTTAAAATGGGACGTATCACTGGTTCACCCCTAAAAAGCATGAACAAAAAGTTTTTGTTCTGTTCCAACTATATCTTGTCTAAGTGCAAACACTGTGTTTCAGTGAAAATATCTAGCCAAAAGATTTTTAAAAAGTTATTTGCAATGCTTACGCCTGCAGATATGTAATGTGACCACTGTTTTGTGTTGACAGTATTGCTTTATACAGTTCTTGTATTTGAAAGGAATCTGATCCTTTCAAGTAAACATGGTGTATATTGTTCTTACGGGACTATTTCAGTGGTGTAAATAATAAATACCTTTTCTTAAAACATTGGCTATCTGCTCTATGTTATCCCAAATATTTTGCCTCTTTGTTGAGTCACAAAACAAAATAAATGTTAGGTTCAGGCAAGGACTTCTTGAAAAAAATTAAATGTGATGGTTTTAAAGTGTGTATAGCACTATTCATGCATTCAGAATTGGTTTTAGCAGCTAATTAGATAAGTTACTTAATTCTAATAAGCACCGTGTTTTCAGAAAGATAAACTGTTTTATTTGTGACAGGTTATTTTAAAGACGTACAGTGCAGAAGAGTTTGAGAACCCTTAAATAATTAAAATGATTCACTTAAACCATTTCTTAATTATGAGACGAAATTTAGATATTTAAGGATGGAATAGAATTTTTTAGAGTATTCATTTTATTGGTAACATTTTCCCACTGTAAAAGGCAGTTTATTGTTCCAAAGTAGGCATGGAAAGGGCTTAATCTTTTTAAGAAAACTGAACACTTAAAAGAAACTATTTAAATGGGTTAATAAAGAGCAGGCATTTCTAAATCAGTATAAACTAGAATACAAAACTTATCAGGTCTCAGAAAGCAAACTAGGCTTTTTAAAAAACCTTTTCTACCATTAGGTGGTGCCCAAACCAAAGTTTATTAGCCAGTATGCGAAATTAAGCAATTCTGGGAGAACATTGTCATTGTCAGTTTATTGAGATCACATGTGCTTGTGTGATTAATACATTCATGAAGTATGGGGGTTTTAGTTTGTCTTCTGCATCTTATGATTTATTGAACAGATATGTCTCTATGTCTCAATGTGTCACACACAACAGAACAAGGAGATGACTTAATTCAGGTGCATATTCTGATGAAACGGTAAGTTAGTTTTATGATACGTATGTTGCAAACTTCCAAACAGTACCTAATAAAGTATATTTCATCTAAAAACTGCAGAACTTCTATAAATCTTTGATTTAGAGGGTAGTTTGAGAGCTAGTAGCCCCTCAGGTCCTTTATGAAAATCGGTTATTGGACTAATGATACCTATAGGAGTTACTCAGTTTTAAAGGCAAAGAATAAATAAACAAGTTGTTAGCGTGGCTGGAGCGTGTTCTTCATTCTTCGAAAGTAAAATGGTTATCTTTTGTGGGGAGGAGGTGAAGCTGTGCAGGAATAGGAACTGGGAAAGAAGGACATGCCAGAAAAAAGAGAAAATGCAAAATGCTTGGGTTATTGCTTTGTTTTTAAATGACGGTTGCCAAGAAAAGTAACAAAATGTGAATAGTGAAGACACTGGTTGAGAGTTTTTCTCATCCCAAGTAATCAACAGAACTCTCAAGAAACAAATTGTTAGGATTTCCCCTAAAGTATTTATCCATCAAAATTTATTAATCTTATTATTAGCTGGAATAGCAGCCCAAGAGGTGTCTCTAGAGATTAAAAGCTTAGATATTTATGTAAAGAGATACTAGTTTTTGGAATTGCTTTGGAGAAGCTATGTGGGTCTGGATGGGACTAAGTATTTAGAGCTTAAGGAGAAATCCTTGAAGAATAGTTTGATTTATCAGAGACTTCTGAGAAATGTAAGAACTGGAACAGAAGTCAATATCAGGCATCCTGTGGATTTAGAAAAAGGTGTCTATTATCTAATGTCAATGAGGTTCCATGTAGAATGTAAAATCTTAAAAACCTCCCACACTAATAATTTTTAAAAATTTTGTAAGCAAGCACTTCTTCAGTGCAAGTGTAAAGTTATTTCCTGATATAAAGTGTTATTTGTCAAAACTCTAATTTCTTTCTGAAAAGCTTTGAGTGGAACTTATGGTTTGTAAGACAGTTTATAACAGTGGGAACACAGTCTTTAAAAATATATCAAGAATGGGCTGGCCCCGTGGCCTAGTGATTAAGTTCAGCATGCTCTGGTTTGATGGCCCAGGTTCATGGGTTTGGATCCTGGACACAGACCTATACTGCTTGTCAGCCATGCTGTGGCGGTGACCCACATATAAAATAGAGGAAGATTGGCACAGATGTTAGCTCAGGGCTAATCTTCCTCAGCAAAAAAAAAAAAAATCAAAAAGTTTGCTTAAGCATTAGTGCTATTTCCATAAGTCAATGTGACTCCAGCGAACATGATTTAGATTGTATATGTGTATAATTTCTGATACTAAAGCCCAAACTGATGACTTTTCAGGAATAAATAGATTATTAAAATGAAATAAGCAGTTTTTAATTGAATACTAATCCCTCTTAATCCTATTCCCAGTTCTTAATTCTCTGGAGCACTTTTGATTTCTCTGGATCACTTCTTGTTGCATAATCTGTAGGAACAGCTATGGTTTCCCAAATGAGGCCTTAAGAAGAAAGGACAAGTGATTTGTCAGAAAAGGGCTTGCCTAGAATCTCTCCTTACTAGCAGTGGGACCTTGAGCAAGTGTTTTTAACTCTGAACTTTTGCTTCCTCCTCAAAAAAGTACTGATAATAACATCTGCCTTTCCCATAGGCTGTTGTGAAGGTCAAATGAGACAATTATATGGAAGTACTTTGAAGCAGCAAAGGGTTCTGTGAATGTTAGATGTTATTAAAAGTGGTTCAGAGCATGTGGCTATGATTGAGCTGTATCATTCTTGAAATTATATATCAAGAGTAGTATTAAAAGGAAAACTTTTCTTGATTAAGTATATATTTTACAAATATTGCCTTGGCTTTCTTAGAGTTCTAAACAATCATGGAAAGTAGAATGAGGAAACACTTCCTATGGTCTAGATGTTTTTGTATGTCCACATGCTTGTAAGTCTGCAAATGCCATTTAGTAATGGTCTGGACTGCAAGACCTGCCACCCCACACCCCTCAAAGTGGATATGTTTGAAACTTTAGCAGCATTATAATACATCTTATAAAGTGGAATAGTAACATTACGTTAATCTAACTTTGGAAACCAGAGGTCTCCAGATAGAAGCCTGCTAATTTTACCATGCCGTGTAAAAAATAAAAAATCATGCGAAAGCAATAAGTTTTTTAAAACATTTTTTTCTTCTAAAGATATATATACTAAGGTAGATATTAGCATTTTCCTGACAGTCTTGGCAGAATAAACTGTCCATATAGGAACCAGGCAGTCAACATTTAACATGTATTTGTTAGGACCTACTATGTGTTTCAGGCACTGTTCTTCAGAGGTAAACACAAGATTCTCTACCCTCGCAGAGTTTATATTCGAGTAAGGGAAACAATAAAGAAAAATCAAGATAATTTTCAAAGAGTGAGAAGTGCTGTAAAAATATAGTACTATGATAGAAAGTGATTGGGGTGGTGGAGTTGTAGGGTGGTGATTGATAATAGCGTAGGCTAAAGTGGGGAGACCTGAGTGACAAGAGTCATCATTTGGAATATTATGGAGAAGAGTTTTCTGGGCAAAGCTAGCAGCAAGTGCCAGACCTTAAGGCGGGAACAAGGTAGGCCAATTCAGGGACTGGTGGGAGGTAAGTAGTGGCTGGGGGGAGATGAGAATGGAGAAGTGGGCAGAACCCATGGGATAGGTAGGATTTTGCAGGTCACAATGAGTAATCTGGTGAATTCTAAGTGACTATTGTAAGTGAAATGGGGGGAACCAGTGGAAGGTTTTAAGTAGGGGTATGACAAATTTTTTTAACAGCCTTATTAAGATATAATTTACACACACTAAAAGTTCACCCATTTGAAGTGTGCAATTCAATGGTTTTTAGTTACAGAGTTGTGCAACCATCACCATGATCTAATTTTAGAACCTGATTTGTTTTTAAAAAGATCTTTCTGGATCTTGTGAGGAGAATGGATTATAGAGGGGCAAAAGTCGAAAGGACAAGATCAGTTAGGAGGCTACTGTTACTATCCAGGTGAGAGGTTTTCACAGTCACCAAAGGAAAGTTTGCATTCCTTCACTCCTTCGTTGCATCATTTCCCAACTACCCATGAGCCCTGTGCGAGGCGCCAGGTCTGTGATGGTGAGTAAGACAGACATGATCCCTGCCCCATGGAGCGTGTGGCTGCAGGACTGGGCATGACACACTCAGCCCCCAGGGCTTCACCGCTTTCTGAGAGATTTAGTTTGAAGAATAGAGAACTCAACATATCAAAGTCAATAATACAGCCTTTCTCACTCCACCTACACCCACAGTGAAAAAGTCCTCTGTGATTCCAGGTAGCTCTGCTGTTCAGAGGCCGGATCCGGGATGAATTGTCCAGCATAAGCATTCACGGCCTGTGACAGTGCGGGGGAGAGCACTCAGGAAGACGGATCAAAGGCCCTCTTCCATTGCTCTGGGGAGTGCTGCAGCGAGAACATCCCCTTCCAGCTATTTCATACACAGGCAGCTGAGAGTCATTTACGGAGCATTTTGCATTCGTGCTCAGTACACTGCCACTTCTTCCCCAGTGTCTGATAGGGCTACAACGTGTGCCCTAAGTCTGCGGCTGATTTCTGCTGCCAGATGTTCCTTCAACTCCCAATCCCCGGAACCCCTCCTCCAGCATTCCTGGGGCTCGTCTCATGCAAACTGATTCAACGGTGCCACATTACAGTCAGATCTTTCAGAACATGCATTGCTATAAAGTTTTTGAAATTTTAGTCAAAGCAAAAATGAAACAAAAAATAAGACTGAACTTCTACTGAGGGGAAAAGAATGAAGGAACACTTAAGCACTATTGCAGATATTACTCAATTTTAAGAAGCCATAATTTTTTGAAAAAAAGAATATGGGACTATAAATATTCATTTTCTCCAAAATGGCTCTTTGCTCTAAGAAGAATGAATGTGCATCATTGTTTTGGTGGATCTGTTTTGTTAATGTTAGACCTAATGGTTTAAAAGATGTTTAATACCTACACATGATTATTTTCATTTTTAAGGGCTATTTCTATTTATTTAAGAAATATAAATAATTTTTAAAAATTACATATAATCTCACCCCCTATAGACAGCCAGTGTTAACATTGTGATGTACTTCCAGTCTTTTCTCTATGTCCATGTGTACTGATGAAATATATGTACAAGAATAGCTAGATATCTCAGTGGCTCTCTGTGCTTGAATTAGCCCATGTGGTTATTTTACATCCACATAGTTGAAAGCCTCTGGAAGCAGAGACCATATTTCTATGTCTTTTGTATTCTTTCCAGCTACATAGTAAGCTTCTGAACTTGGTTGATATATGACACATGTGAGTTAAACTAATGAATGTGTAAACAAACAAGCCATAAAATATGCACTTATTTATTGCCATTATTTTTAACATTTGCTTCTTTAAATGCTTCCAACTGTAATGAGACTCATGACAGAACATAACACATGTATTTCTTTTGCTTTTCTTTTTGCATCCCTGTGTATTGATTTTTCCATCCACCTTTATAGGAGGATATGTTGAAATAAGGAAAATATTTTCATGAAAGCTTATTGTAAAGAAGAAATTCGTAAGTTCTAGTTACTGATGTGATGTTGGATGCGTGAACTGCTGTAGTTTTATATCTCCATGATGTACGAGAGACGTCTTCATCCGTCTCTTAGATACATTCTGCCTTTAGTGTAGCAGTAAATTGATTCATGTGGTTTACAGATGCCTCACAACACAATAATAGAAGTGCACAGCACCGTACCTAAATGCCATAATTATTTCTCATAAATTGATATTCTCAGGGAATTCTGGGAGCTCAAGACTAGATGACTGTTGTTCTGATTAATAGGCCACTGATAGGTATTATAATCATTGAAAGCAATGTGCCACAATTTGCCTACTGCCATCCAGTTCACCAAGTAACTAAGCAGCCACACCTCCCACCCCACTGTGGGGCTCAGTGAATGTGCGTGGGAGCCCACGTCTTTAGGAAATCCTTCCAGGGCCACTGATCACGGACACTTCTCAAATAGGGCCCAGGATGGACCCATATTCTTATTGCTCCCTCAGGCAGCCTCATTATGTGTGGAAAGATAGTGGGATCTGCTAGGTGATCATGTCAGTGAAGATCCTTTGCTTGAGTGATTAGAGGAACTCAGCTGAGTCATGTTTTGGAGTACAGGCTCAGATCTAGAACAGTCTTGAAAGCACCACCTGGGAGCAGCAGGGCAGGGCATGGCCGTGATGAACGTGGACTCGGGAGTCAAGACCTGGCTTGGATATCCAGTCCCACAACTTCTGTGGGATCTAGCCTTAGAAACTTCACCTCTCTGTGTTTGTTCTCTATTGCTGCATAACCAATGACCACAAACTGAGTGGCATAAAACAACACATTTCTTATCTCGTGATTTCCATGGTTAGGAGTCTGAGCACAGCTCAGCAGGATCCTGTTCACAGCCTCACAAGGCTGTAATCAAGGTGTCAGCCAGGCTGGATTTCATCTAGAAGCGTGACTGGGGAAGAATCTGCTTCCACACTCATTCAGGTTGTTGGCAGAATGCATTTCCTTGAGGCTGTATGACTGAATGCATGACTGAAGTCTCCTAATTTATGGTGGCTGTCAGCTGCCCTCAGGATCTAGAGACTTCCCACCATGCCTTGCCACATGAGCTTCTCCAGTATGGCACTTGGCTCATCAAACCTGCAAGGAAGACTCTCTGGCTCCAGTCTGCTAAAACAGAGTTGTCTTGCATAACATGAAGTCATCATGGGAGTGACATCCCATCACATTTGCCATATTCTGTTAGAATCAAGTGACAGGTCCCTCCCACACTCAGGGGAGGGGATTACACAAAGGTGTGAACATCAGGAGGTAGGATCATTGAGGGTTATTTTGTGGTCTCTCTGCCACAATCCCTGAGCCTAATCTTAAAACTGGTATAAAAATACCTACTTCACAGTGTGGCCGTGTGGATTCAGAATGAGATAACATATGTCAAGTGTTTGCATGGTACATAGTAAGCATTAAATAAATGTCAGTGATGATGATGGTGATAATCATTGGTGATAACCAATTGATATCCTGATAAATGCTTACAATCTTCCTAAATAAGGCGCCCTTGTAAGAACTCATTAGAGTATGGAGAATTTCAAGATTTGAACTGGAGTCTCTCAAAGAATACCATCAAATCAGTTATCTTTGTAATACAGAGAAGGCAATGGCATTAATGTCTAAGGCAAGACATAATTCAGGAATAATATCTAACTTGACTTTGAAATAAATTTCAAGATTTTTTTCTTTCTCTGATTGTTTTGCTTAGGTATATTATTCCATATTACAGAGGTTCTCTAATCTACTTAATTACTCTTCCCCTATTGATGGAGATTTAATTTGAATCTATATTATTACCAACATTGTTGCCATAGACATCCTTCTACATATATTCTGTGCACTTGTGTGTTACTGTAGGAAAAAATTATTCAGCCATTTGTTGAGAGCTTATTACGTATCAGACATTGTGTTAAGTGCTGGGTGAGTAAGACAGGTATGATCCCTTCCCTCATGGAGCTTACAGTCCATTAAAGATTACAGGCATTAAACAAATAACTCCAAGTATGAGGTATGTATTATAGGACCACCTAATATAGTAGGGAGGAGGGTAAGGTGCTGTCAGATCTAAGGACAGGAAGGTAGCAAAGTTTAGGGCCAATGAGAGCAGGTAGGCCATCTCTAGAAAAGGGACGAAATCTTATGATCCAGAGAATAAGAACTTAGACAACATTGGAGCCATATTCCTGGTATCATTGAAATACTCTTTAAAAAATCCACATGTACAAATCTCAGACCATTAACTCGAGAAATATGCTTACATTTTTCTCTAAGAAAATTTCTTTTAAGAGCCCCTATTCTAAGTAAGTAGCAGAAAGTCAATCTTGGTCAATTTGGAATTCCCTCTCCTTTCCCCAATGTTGGGTCTAAGCCCTGGGGTCTTATGCCAAGACAGTGGGGGCATGGGATCAAGATTGGGGGATGTCTGGTTTTGGGTTGTCACTTAGTCGTGCTAGTATCTGCTAAGGTCTCCAAAATCTGCTCTGGACCTTGGTCACTGGTCCACACAGGTCACTGCTACATCATCCTATGCTCCAAGTCAGATCTAGGGGTAGTCCTCATTATGTCCATACTTCTGCTGAATGCACAGAATTCCTGAGCTTCCCTAAGCCTTGAGACACTCAGTGGAACTAAAACTCTGTGCTCCTTCAGAGCCCCTCTCAGCAGCATAAGGTCACCCATCTGCTTTCACAGAAGGGGAAGCTAGGAGGCTGTGTAGGTTCTCTCTGCCTAGACACACCACACAGCCATTTCTTTGAGATTTTGGGACCTCTCAGGGGCACCACCTAAGTGAAGCATTTCTTCACTTTGCTCTCTGATCTCACAAACCTTCATAGAGTTCTCTCATGTTCCCCTCCTTGGCTCATTTTCCCTCATACCTCCCTCTTCCTCAATTCTGGAAGAACTTAATTTAGTTGGGGTGCAGAGGGACAGGAAGCTTTGATCTAACTCATCACCTATGTTCCCAAATTTATTGCCTGGCTTTTGAGATTCACAAGCCAAACCCAATTGCTTTGTTCTCTACTTTTCTCTGAGTTATCCATTCCCTAAGGCAATGAATAAATGAAGGGGGGAGGAGCAAGAGGTGCAAAGAAACACAGGGGAAAAGGTTTAATGTTTCAAAATTATTAATCCACCACAAATAGCATGTTGCATCTAGTAGGCATGCAATAAATATGTGTGTTTGAATCTGTTAAAGGACCAAACAGTTTTAGGAGGGCTTTCTTGATGTTTCCAAATCAGGCTGTTAGAGAATGTTTTCCTTGGGAAAATATGATTTATGAATGACAATCACTGAGAGAGCAAAGTCTGCTTTGCAGAAGTTTGCTTTATACTCACTTTCCTTGGATGCATCCAAGCCATAAAGGAGGAATTACTTAAGTTTAAAATTATACCGAGATACATGAATATTCATAGCAACATTACCGGTATAGCCAAAAAGTGGAAACAACTCAAATGTCCATCAACTGATGAATGGATAAATAAAATATCATATCAATGCAATGGAATATTGTTCATCAATAAAAAGACTAGAAGTACTAATATATGTATGCTATAACATGTTTGAACCTTGAAAACATGCTCAGTGAAAGAAGGAAGTCACAAAGGACTGCATATTGTATAATTCCATTTATATGAAATGTACAGACTAGGCAAACCCACAGAGTCCGGAGTGGATTAGTGGTTGCCTGGGGCTGCCGGGGGAGGAGGGAAGTACTGCGATTGGGGTTTGATGGCTAAGGGGGGCTGGGTTTCTTTTTGGAGTACTGAAAATATTCTAAAATAGATTGTGCTGATGGATGCACAACTCTGTGAATATGCTAAAAGCCATTGAATTGTACGCTTTAAACAGTCCATTGCATAGTATGTGAATTGTACTCATTGTAGCTGTTAAAAAAAAAACCTTGGTATTCAAATTATAGTAGCTAATGATGGCTTCAGTTTATAGAGTTAGAAGAGTGAGGCCAAATATGAGAGTTTGTTTGTATATTTGAGTAACTTTTTCATTATTTAAAAGTGAAATTTTTTGCTTTTTATGGATCTAGGGCCAAATATAAACTCACAAATTGCTTATTTCTCTATACTTGCCTTTCACGGGTCAGTACTCAGTATTTCTCTTACCCAACGAAGTTTCAAAATTTACAGAATTGAAATTACTCAGATTTAATTTTTAAAATTCATCTGAGTAAAGAAAAAATGTATAGCAAGTTCATTTGAAAGCAGATGGTGAATTTTTCTGAAAAGTGATATGACAGTTGTAGTTTTTATGAACTGCAGTTGAACTGACCCCGTTAAATCCACTGGGTTTTTTCCCCTGCTCCCTCCTCTCTTGCTGTCCACTCTTCTTCTGGTAGAAAGAGCTGGCTGCCTAAGCACAAGTGGCTGGGTTGAGAGTCAGTAGCAATAAAACTCAGTTGCTGGAGCAGCAAGCATGTTCTGAATTCTGACCTCTTCAGTACAATAACATTCTTGCATGATTAAGTCTGCGCAATTTGTTCCAAAACATTACCCTGCAAAGCCAGCTGGTCTGTGCCTGGACAGCCATCCCAAGGTTGGTCCTCCTGGTTTGTGAACAAGGGTCTGAATACTGAAGGTTTATATAGGGTAGACCATGGATTGGATCAAGCACAAATGGCCGTCCCAGGGACGCACGCTGGAAAGTGAGGGCCAGCCATGCCTCACGCTTCCCATGACAGCAGCACATCAGATCTAGCAGGTTCTACATCTAAGGTCCCAGGGCTTGGAGTCCAGGGCATATCAGCGTATTTGCAAACTCTAGAATCTTCATTAGAAAGTCCTTTCCTCTAAAGCTTACAGACAGGCCTCCTGTCTCTCACAGGGTGTGTGAGGACAGCAGATGGACTTCAGTTTTTGAATTATGGCTGATTGGAAAGTATTTTCACTTTCTGGGCTTTTTGAGCAGAGCAATCTCTCCTCTTCCACGCCTCTAAACAGCCCCCCTACCTCTACTGACAACAGATACACGAAAGTGTCTTTTTATTTTTAAATACATGTTCAAAAATCACAGGGAAGCTAAAAGAAGGAAGTTTAAAAAAAAAAAAAAACTAAGATATACTCGTTGTTAATACCTTGATATATTAGTGCTGTTCAACAGAAAGAGAAAGTGAACCATAAATACAAGTCATATATGTAATTTAAAAATTTCTAGGACCCACATTAAAAAAAGTTAAAAGAAACAGATGAAATGAATTTTAGTAGTACTTTAACTTGATATATACAAAATATCATTTCAACATATAATCAACATAAAAATTAATGGAGTGTTTTACATTCTTTCACACTATCTTTGAAACCCAGTGTCTATTTTACATGTATAGTGCATCTCACCATATTTCAAATGCTCAGTAGCTCATTGTGGCTAGTGTCTACAGTATGAACAGCTCAGGTGTGTGTGTGTGTGTGTGTGTGTGTGTGTGTGTGTGTGTGTGTGTGTTGTGAACCTTCACTCAAAATTTGTCTCTGATGTCGTACCAAGGAAGGAATCACCCAGGCTTTCGTATCAGCTTGCCCAGATGTGGGTCTGGGGCAGAGGATAAGAGGGAGAGGCCAGGCTAAAGCTGTCAGTTGTCAATCATCAAAAAAGGAAGTCAGACTCTCTCTATATACGTTATCTTTATTATATTAATATCTATCTTCTATCTATCTATCTAAAATACATAGTATTCTTCCAGATGAGGAAAGATATTCAAAACTACATGTTTAAAAACAACGAAGTGGGAGTCGGGAGACAATTGGAAGGCACTAAAAGCTTAAGACTTAGCAAAAGAAGGCTGTGTATATAGCAAAAGTGGACCAGCTTGGGGACAGACACACAACTACCTGCCCCACTAGCAAATTCAGCCCAATCTTGCTGTTCCTGTTCCTGGAATGTTCTCGCCCCTCTGTCTCTCCTCCCCTCCTCCCCCCCAGCTACAGGGCTTCTCCCTCACTTCCTCTTTCAGTTCTCTGTTGAATCTTACATCTTCCACCTCATCTGAGGGGTCTTCCCTGTTCACGCTATCTAAATGAGAGACTCCCTTCATCTGTTATTCTTTTCCCTCACTCTGCTTCATGTTTCTTCAAAGCAGCGACCACTTATAGGATTTGTTATTTTGTTTGTAGTTGGTCTCCCCCCATGAGACTGAGCTCGGTAGGGCAGGAGTTCGGGTTGATTTTGTTCACCACTTGGCCCCAGCACTTAAAGAAGAGGCTGGTGCCCAGCAAGTTCACAGTGAGTGGGTGTTGAATGAATGCCTGATTGACTAGGAGAAGGAAAGGAGGGTAGCTGGAAAAGAGGGGCAAGAAGGCCCCACCATTAGTGTGAATAAGTGTTTTCATAAAAGACAAAGTCATGATTTTTCTTTTCTAAGACAAGCTATTTTGTTTTCAAGTGCCTAGAATAACATTAGGCTAACTGAGGATTTCTGGAATGCTTTGGGATTTGTTTTAATGAATAGATGGAAATTATATCTAATTAGCATTAATTTTTATGTGTAAATGGGTACATCCAAATTGTGTAAAAGCACTTCTCCTGAATAATTTAAACATTCTCTTCATCCCGCAAAGCATTTAGCACACTCTTCCGTCAAAGATTCTATTAATGAGAACTAAAATCATGAGGATTAAATGCAAAATAAAGGAGATTTTTTTTCCTTTATGAAGGCACCCAAGTGAATACCTCAGAACTGGGCAGACCCAAGAATCAGGTACCAAGAATCCTGGGGAGTAAACACGACTGCCTCTGATAACCTCAAACTTAGGGCTGCTTTATTAAAAGGAATATAGGAAGAAGAGAAAACCTTCTTTATGGTAGAATTCAAACTAACAGATGTAGAAAGAATGATGGAAATAGAAAATCACCATTAGGCAAAACTCGTTGCAGGCAAGTATCATCAATGGATGTGCTAAAATTAGTGTGTAAAAGAATGATGAGAATGAGGATATAAACATAGTCTTAAAGTATCTCTCCATGAGCTATATTAGTTCTAAAGAGAAAAATAGTAACTTGACACTGGAGAAACCTGGTGGACAGCACCTGAACCAGTGATCAAAGTTAACATCACCAGTCCTGAGACATGCTGACTCTGTGTACCTCCTGATATGGTGCACTGAGAAGGGCACAGCATCACTGGTGTGGGATTTTTGACAAAAATGCAGAACTTGGATTTAATCATGAGGAAACATTGAACAAACCCAAACTGAGGGAATTTTACAAAATAACTGATCACTGCTCTTCAAAAATGTCAAGATAACAAAGGATTAAGGAAGACTGAAGAACTGCCTTAGATTTGAGGGATTATGGGGACATGAAACTAGAAGCAATGTTGGATCCTGGATTGGCTCCTGGACCAGAAAAAGGACATCGGTGGGACAAGTGGCAAAATTTGAATAAGGCCTATGGATTAGTTAATAGTATTGTACCAATGTTAATCTGGTTTAGATAATTGTGCTATGTTTGTGGTTGATGTTTACATTAGGGGAAGCTGGTGATAGCTATAAGGGAGCCCTGCGTACTATTTTTGCCATTTTTTTTCAAAGTCTGAAATGAATTCAAAATAAAAAGTTGAAAAGAAAGGTATATTTACTTGGTAATCTGATATAAGCATTATAATAATGTTAATAGTAATAATAGCAGCTTTATGGGTTGGATTGTGTTGCCCTCTCAAATTCATATGTTGAAGTTCTAGCACCCAGTACTCAGAATGTCACCTTACTTAGAAACAGGGTCCCTGTAGATGTAATTATGTTAAGATGAGATATGTCCTGACAAAAATGGGAAATCTGGACACAGACAGGCACACAGGGAGAATGATGTGACGATGAAGGCAGAGATGGGGGTGATACAGCAGAAGCCAAGGAACACCAAAGATGGCCAGCAAACCACCAGAAGCTAGCAGAGAGGCATGGAACAGATTCTCCCCACAGCCCCCAGAAGAAATCAACCCTGCCGACACCTTGATCGTGGACTTCCAGCCTCTAGAACTGTGAGACAATAAGTTTCTGTTGTTTATTAAACACCTGATTTAATATGATATGCTAGTTAGCATTTATTAAGAAAACTGATACACTAATTAGGATTTATTAAGAATTTTACAATATGTGAGGCCCTATGTTGAGTTCTTCATATGCGTTATCTCATTTCATCTTCACCCCAGCCCTTTGCAGATGCTGTTATTGTTTCCAATTTATAGCTGAGAGAATTGATACAATTGATGCAGAGTGGGTAAGTAACTTGCCCTAGGTCACACAGCTGGTAAATGGTCGAGTGGGTTTAAACCTCTGCAGTCTGACACCAGCATATTCCCAACCACTACACACACTTCTTACTTCTCCCGGCTTCCAATTCCAAAGGTTTCTTATGGGCTGTGAAATAGTTACCTTTGATTGACTTCTCTCTATACCTCATACAGAAATTCCAGTGATGAAAATAGTCAAGTACACATGTGGATGTCATAGCCTGTTTCCTTACCGCCTATTCCTCCACAACCACCTCAGGGATATCAAAGGTCTGCTTATTTGGGAACACTGAACGTCTGACGTCTTAGTCCTCCCAAGAAAGGAGCATTAGTCATCCAAGGAGAGATTCTATTTTGAAAGTAAGCAACTAGCTTAAGTGAAAATTTAAGATTAAACTCAGGCATCTAAATCATGGGGGACTGCATTCTGGGGCAGCAGAGCTACTTAGGAAAAGAGGAGAGCAAATGTTTCCTCTATTTTATAGCAAATAATTTGAGAGAGAATTGCCTACTGGGTTTCATTTGTTTGCCTTCTTGAGTCATTCCTTTATTCAATTAACCTTTATTGAGCACCCCTGGGCTTCTTGGCACCAGGCTCAGCCAGCAAGAGTTGAAAAAGCCAGTCCCAGTTAGTCTCTCATTCAGGGTTGGTCCTGAGCCAAAAGGGTGGAGGTGGAAGCTTTTGAAGGCAAATCCCCATTTCCCAATTCTTAATCCCTCTCCTCATAGGCATTGTCTTCTGAATGACTGAAGGTAATTTTCTTGTATATACTGGTAATCCCCAGCTGCCTGTCTCCAGCCCAAATTTCATTCATGGGCTCTGGACTTACATATCCAAGGCTTATTGGGTACCTCCATTGGTTGTCCCATATATATGTCCACAGATAGAAAGTGGAACTCATCATCTTTTTTCCCTCCCCACTCAAGCCTGCTCCTTCTCTCTCAGTGACTGCTACTACCAGTGACCAAGTTGATCAAGTCAGAAACCTCTAAGTTCCATGTAAGTAGGGACTATGTCTGTTTTCGCTGAGGTCATGTCCATTGGGTAGATGCCCAAGAGTGGGATTGCTGGATCATACGGTATTTCTATTTTTAATTTTTTGAGGACTCTCCATACTGTTTTCCATAGAGGCTGCACCAGTTTGCATTCCCACCAGCAGTGAATGAGGGTCCCCGTTTCTCCACAACCTCTCCAGCATTTGTTGTTATTTGTCTTTGTGATTATAGCCATTCTAACGGGGGTAAGGTTATATCTTAGTGTAGTTTTGATTTGCATTTCCCTGATGATTAGTGATGTTGAACATCTTTTCATCTGTCTATTGGCCATCTCTATCTCTTCCTTGGAAAAATGTCTGTTCATATCCTCTGCCCATTTTTTTGATCGGGTTCTTTGTTTTTTTGTTGCTCAGTTGTATGAGATCTTTATATATTACTGAGATTAATGCCTTGTCGGACAAATGATTTGCGAATATTTTCTCCCAACTGGTGGGTTGTCTATTCATTTTGATCCTGGTTTCATTTGCCTTGTAGAAGCTCTTTAGTCTGATGAGGTCCCACTTGTTTATTTTTTCTTTCATTTCCCTTGTCCGAGTAGACATGGAATCTGAAAGGATCCCTTTATGTCCAATCTCAATTAGTGTACTGCCTATATTTTCTTCCAGGAGTTTTATAGTTTCAGGTCTCACTTTCAGTTCCTTGATCCATTTTGAATTGATCTTTGTATATGGCAATAGGAGATGGTCTACTTTCATTCTTTTGCATGTTGCTGTCCAATTTTCCCAGCACCATTTATTGAAGAGACTTCCCTCTCTCCATTGTATGTTCTTTGCTCCTTTGTTGAAGATTAGCTGTCCATAGGTGTGTGGTTTTATTTCTGGGCTTTCAATTCTATTCCATTGATCTGTGTGTCTATTCTTGTACCAGTACCATGCTGTTTTGATTACTATAGCTTTATAGTATATTTTGAAATCAGGGATTGTGATGCCTCCAGCTTTGTTCTTTTTTCTCAGAATTGCTTTAGCTATTCGGGGTATTTTGTTGCCCCATACGAATTTCAGTAGTTTTGTTCTATTACCGTGAAGAATGACATTGGGATTTTGATTGGGATTGCATTGAATTTGTAGATTGCTTTAGGTAGAATGGACACTTTAACTATATTTATTTTTCCAATCCATGTGCATGCAATATTTTTCCATTTCTTTATGTCTTCCTCGATTTCTTTCAATAGTGTATTATAGTTTTCATTGTATAGGTCTTTGACCTCCTTGGTTAAATTTATTCCCAGATATTTTATTCTTTTTGTTGCCATTGTAAATGGGATCATCTTTTTGAGTTCTCTTTGTTAGTTCATTGTTAGTGTATAGAAATGCAATTGGTTTTTGTAAGTTGATTTTATACCCTGCCACTTTACTGTAGTTGTTGATTATTTCTAGTTTTCCAATGGAATTTTTTGGGTTTTCTATGTATAAGATCATGTCATCTGCAAATAGTGAGGGTTTCACTTCTTCATTGCCTATTTGGAGTCCTTTTATTCCCTTTTCTTGCCTAATTGTGCTGGCCAGAACTTCCAGTACTATGTTGAATAAGAGCGGTGAGAGTGGGCACCCTTGTCTTGTTCCTGTCCTAAAAGGAATGGCTTTCAGTTTTTCCCCATTGAGTAGGATGTTTGCTGTAGGTTTGTCATATATGGCCCTTATTATGTTGAGGTACTTTCCTTCTATACCCATTTTGTTGAGAGTTTTTATCATAAATGGATGCTGGATCTTGTCGAATGCCTTCTCTGCATCGATTGAGATGATCATGTGGTTTTTATTCTTCATTCTGTTGATGTGTATCACGTTGATTGATTTGCGGATGTTGAACCATCCCTGTGCCCCTGGCATAAATCCCACGTGATCGTGGTGTATGATCTTTTTGATGTATTGCTGTATTCGGTTTGCCAATATTTTGTTGAGAATTTTTGCATCTATGTTCATCAGTGATATTGGCCTGTAGTTTTCCTTCTTTGTATTGTCCTTATTTGGCTTTGGTATCAGGATGATGTTGGCCTCATAGAATGTGTTGGGAAGTATTCCATCCTCCTCTATTTTTTGGAATAGTTTGAGAAGGATAGGTGCTAAATCTTCTTTGAATGTTTGGTAAAATTCTCCAGGGAAGCCCTCTGGTCCTGGACTTTTATTTTTTGGGAGGTTTTTGATTACTGTTTCAATCTCTTTACTTGTGATTGGTCTGTTCGGATTCTCTATTTCTTCTTGATTCAGTTTTGGGAGGTTGTACGCATCCAAGAATTTGTCCATTTCCTTTAGGTTGTCCAATTTGTTGGCGTAAAGTTTTTCATAGTATTCCCTAATAATCCCTTGTATTTCTGTGGTATCTGTTGTAATTTCTCCTCTTTCATTTCTAATTTCATTTATTTGAGTCTTCTCCCTTTTTTCTTAGTGAGTCTGGCTAAGGGTTTGTCAATTTTATTTATCTTCTCAAAGAACCAGCTCTTTGTTTCATTGATCCTTTCTACTGTTTTTTTGTTTGTTTGTTTGTTTCAACTTCATTTATTTCTGCTCTGATTTTTATTATTTCCATCCTTCTGCTGATTCGGGGCTTTGTCTGTTCTTCTTTTTCTAATTCTGTTAGGTCCAATTTAAGGTTATTTATTTGGGATTTTTCTTGTTTGTTAAGGTGTGCTTGTATTTCCCTCTCCTTATTTTTCATCTTTCTCCTTTCCTTCTCCTTCCTCCACACTATGCTTCAGCTGAATGGAGCTTTCCACTGGTTTCCAAACATGTCTTCCTCTCTTCCAGATTTATGCTCAATTCCTCTTAATTCTTATAGTCATAGCATGGATACGTTCTCATTTGGGATCCTGTTTTAGTTTCTACTGCTGCTGCAACAAATTGCCGTACATTTAGCTGCTTATAACAATACCCATTTATTATCTTGCAGATCTGAAGGTTAGAGGTCAAGGTAGGCTTGGCTGGGTTCTCTGCTTAGAGTCTCAAGGCAGAGTTGCTTTCCTTTCTGGAGGCTCTGGGGAACAATCTGCTTCCAAACTCATTCAGGTTGTTGGCAGAATTCAGTTCCTTGTGGTTGTAGGATTGAGGTCCCATTGCATTTGTGGCCCCTCCATAAGCAAGCCAGCAACAGCAGGTCAAATCCTTCTCACGCTTCAAAGGTCTCTGACCTCGCCTCTACCGCTTCTCTTTCACTTTTAAGGGCGTGTGTGATTGCACTCATTCCATCTGGATAATTGGGATAATCTCATCATAGTCACAAGTTCTGAGCATTAGGACATGACATCTTTGGGGACACCATTATTTTGCCTACCACAGATGCCCACTTTCAGATCTAGGTTCCATGTCCCTCCTTCATGCTCCTGTGGCAGGCACTGTTGGTTGGCTAACCAATGACAATTTCCTACTCTCAGCTCCTTTCCTGTTCTCCTAGCCGGCCTCCCCCTTTAAAGGGTGAAAATGACAGATTCTTGCTTTCCCAGTCCCAAAGGACTGGGAAAGATTGTCTTCCTTGATTTAAAAAAACATTTAGAGAAGAACTGCCTTTCCAATCTTTAGGCATGGTGATACAAGGACATGATGTTGGGAGCTGCAGCAGCCATTGAGGGGCATCATGAGGACAAAAGCCCCACACTGAAGCTGGTGGAGAAGAAGGTTGAGAAGAGTCTGAGTTCCTGATGACATCATTGAATTGCTGAATTCTGTCCTCTCACACCTCACCTTCAGAGTTCTTGTTAGGTTACCCTGTTATTCCTTACTGCTCAAGCCACTTTTTAATTGAGTCTCTCTTACTTGCAGCCCAAAGCATCCTAACTAAGAATTCCATAGGCCCCTTTTTCTCACCTGTGCTAACATGTGCCACGCTGTCCTGTTATTGTCTGTGGCCTTGTCTTCAGCCTTCTTGAGGCTGTAAGATCTTGGAGGGCAGTTGACCTGCCCACCTTGCTCATGTAGTCTCTCCTGCATTTATGTGCCTGGCACAGGAAACAGTCATTATTTGCTGAATAAATGAATGAATGAGTGAAACCCCTCCCTCTCCTTCAATTTCCTCTACTCCAAGCACCTACTTCTCTCACCATGACCAGGGCTGCCATGTATGTTGGGCAGATTGTGTCCTGCACAAGGGTTCCTGGTGGAGGGGACAAGTAGGGGTAGAAATCTAGCCTGCTGTCCACTCAGTAAGACAGCGCCCTAGCATGGGGCTGTGTCTGCCCAGAGGAGGGTGCGCCTTTTTTCATGTTAGCATTAGGGTGCTCTAGGGCTAGTAGCAATGCTGTGACAGCCCAAATTCTGACTTTTCTTGTCTGATAGGATGCATGCTCTTGCCATTTCTTTTCCCCACTCCCATGGACTGGAGCACAGGCTCCTCTTCAGGTTCCAGACACCATGTTCCAAGGAGCTGGTGACTATTTTGAGAAGCTGATTAGTATGAGAGTGTTTGTGGGAGCTGCTGGGTTTTCATGCGCTGCTTCTCTCTGGTGATAGGCTGGTCATTTTAATAGCAATCTTCTCGGAATTATGACTTAATATATCAGCAATGGCCAAAATGGGAGTCAGGAGACCCAGTTTCAAGTTTAAGCCCCAGCATTAATCAGGCTCTGGGTGCTTGGGCAAGGCACCAAACTTCTCTGGCCTTCAGTCTCCTCATTTATAAAACTAGACATTCTGAAACTGTGCTTTGCAGAGTTTAGGGGTGTTGAGGTGGCCCCAGGGCTCCCAGTGGTGAATAGGGAGGCAGGACTGTGTGGTCGGGGGCTTCAGCCAGAGCAGCTCTGCTTCTGTCTGCTTTACATATGGGACTTTATAAAAAAATAAAGTTTAATTATGCAGGAAATATGCTAATATATTCTTCTTAAATTTAAGAGATTTAGATGCATCTGCAATGTTCTAATTCCCTACACTGTTGGGGTCCTTAGAGGTTAATCAGACCAATGGTCCCCCAACTTGTTTGAGCCAGGATCCCTTTGTTCAAATGGAAATCTTAAATGAAGTCCCAACATACGCAGTGACTGGGGAGGATGGTGCTAAAGGGAGAATGTTCCATAAGGTTGAGTAGAACTCCATGCAATTATTAGCTGAAACGGAGCATTGTTCTGGGTGCTCTGAGTTGGGGGCAATGTCACAGCTGTGTGCTGGCCATGTACCCAGGAGAGGGCTGGTGGGCGGGAGAACACATTTCTGAGTTAGAACTGGAAGGCTTGTTACGTGTCCAAAACCAGCCCTCATCTCCATAGGAGGAAAGAAGAGGTGGGATTAGGATTGCCTATCCGTTTTGGCCTGACCTTAGAAAAGTTGTCCCCCCGCTTTTCTTCTCCTCCAAACCTCAGTGCCACTGGCAGAACACTTAGTTTCCTGCCTAACCCCTGTGCTCAGGTTAGCAATGGCCCTTTTGTAAGCAGCCAGGGAAGATGCCAGGTGGGCTGAGGCGAAGGGCAGGGGAGAGACTGTGTGCTCCTTGGGAAAGGAGACAGGGGAGATGAGCAAGCAGCTTCAGAGCCCTGCAGCCCGTCACACACTGGCATCCGCCCGGTGGAGAGGCTGCACACGACCTTGGTCGGCCACCAGGACGCCCGGCGCCTCCGGAACCCAGGCCTGCGTGAAGGTAAACGCAGATGAGCTCCGCCAAGCGCGCTTCCTGCAGAAGCCGAGTGTTCTGTATGCGCGCCTGGTTCCCTCCGCCTTCACCCGAATGCTGATTTGATTTTTGCATTTTATGAGCTTGAGAGAGGGAATTCATTTCCTTGGTATAATACGACCCTCTGGAGAAAGTCTTGTCCAAATACATTTTGCTCACAAGTGCTGTCGTGGAAGAGGGCCCACACTGAAATGAAATAGAAAGAGATGATTAAAATCTGATTTATAGTTAAGGTGAATTGGTCGGTTTATGCCAAATTATTGCAGCCAGGAAGGTGAAAGGGATGAAAGGGCTCTTTCTGGAAGCTGAAAACGTTTGTGAAAAAGAAACATTTAGGGTGCGCATACCCTTATCCCAGCCAGGCTATATTTTAATATATTCACCGCATTTGCCCCTTTCTCTCTCTCACCACACTGTACAATCCCTGAAGGCAGGAACTGGGTTCATTGCATCTTGGTATCCCCCACATGGGGATGTTTCTGCAATTTTATATATAAGAAATGGATTCTACACTGAGAGACTTTTTAATCTCAATTAACTGAGCCGTCTCTTTCTTTTCCACCGGCTGATTAATGCTCCCTCCATCCCAACCCAATTCTGAGAGACACTGGGGCCGCCTAGAAATGACCCCTCCACCTCCCCTCCCCCCAAAAGGCACAGGGTCCAGAATTGTGCTTCTTTCAGGTTACAGGTATATAATAAGAATATTAACAGTAAGCTTTTATTGAGTACTTACTATGGATCAGGTACTCTTCTAAGCACTTTCTAAGTGTTATTCCATTTAATCCTCACAACCACCCTGTGAGGGAAGTACTGTTATTATCCCATCTTACAGATGATAAAACTGAGGCTTGAAGAGGTTAAGTAACTTGCTTGAGATCACAGAGCTCATCAGTGGAAATAGCTACTATTTACTGAGTGCTTCCTGTGGGCTAGGCACTGTGCCATCACATTAAGCCAATGATCTCATTTCATAGTGCCCTTCACCCTCAAGAAGTGACCTCCAGTGCTTAGAATTTCAAGCACTTAATCCTTTGGAGACTGGAAACTGTGTGAGAGCAAGGTCTAGTTCGCCCCTGTATCCAGAAAGTTGAGGACAGTGCCAGGGCAAAGAGTAACTCAAAAAATGTTTGTTGAATGGATGAAAGACTAGCAGAGATGTCTTTCCTATGGGGGCTGCTTGCTCAGACCCCCAACCCCCACCCCCGTTGACTCCTGCTGACGCTCACGGCTTCCTGACCATGGTTACCTCTCTGCAGGCAGGCATGGTATCACCAGCCCCCACCTGGCATTGCTGGAAATCAAGTGCTCCAGGGCTCCCCTGGTTGTGCCAGCTGTAAGGTGCAGAACCAGGTTTTCTGATGCTAATTCCTTCCCATGCTGGCTTGGCTCCTTTTTCTGACTTGGCTGGCAGCCTCTCATAGATGGGGATCTGGATGTGTAAGAGAATGTCTTTATTTAATTTTCAGTTTATTCATTTTCTATTTAAAAACAAATATAGGGGGAGTTATTGTTTCATGGGTACAGAGTCTGTTTGGGAAGGAGAGAAAGTTCTGGAGATGGCTGGTGGTAATGGTTGCACAACAACGTGAATGTAGTTAACGTCATTGAACTCTACACCTAAAGATGGTTTAAAATGATAAATTTTATGTTATGTGTATTTCACCACAATTAAAAAACCCACAAATATGGGTCTATCTTTCTAGTACCACAAGAAGTCCAGAGAAGGTAGTTACAGGGGTTGGTTCAACTTCTTGATGATGGCACTAGGGTCCCAAAGTCTATCTTTACAGTCTTAGCATGGTGGCTTCCATCCTGGTTTCAAGGAATCATCTGAGACTTCTTAAATTTCATCTGCTCAAGAGTGGAAGAAAGAGGGAAAGAGCAATGTTAACCATGGCTCTGTCTTTTATCAGGAAAACCTCCAGCAGACTTTTCTTACATCTCATGGGCCAGAACTGAGTCTCATGGCCTTGCTGGGCAGCAAAGGTGGCTGGAAAGCTGATTACTTAGCTTCCCAACCTTAGAGCTGAGGAGGGGCATCAAGAGAGAAGGAAGTGGGGAGTGAGTATTGATTGGACACCAGTAGATGGTGTCCTGTTGAAGGTCTAGGGTCATGTAGCAGGGTTGGCCGGGCCCAGCGCCCAGTCTCTTGGTTCCCAGTCCAGAGCAATTTTGCTAGGACATTTGATACATTTTGTAGTAGCTGGATTCCCAATAAAAAGGACTGTCCTGTAGAATATCTTTCAAAGGGAAAATCTCTCTACTGCATGTACTGAAATTACTCAGATACTGACAGGTTGTGTCAGGAAAGCACTGGGCATGGTGGGAGCCAGAACATCTGACCTCTGCACCAGGCTGGCTGGAAGTTTTGGGAAATGTCCCCAGGTCTCTGTGCTCATGAAATGTGATTCATTATTTTTTTTCTTGGTTAGCGTTGTTCATTAAGTGCCCATTAAGTGTTTTGGTATCTCTAGATGAAAAAGCCTGTAGGAGGACAAATAGTTATTAACCAACCATGTGCTGTCAAGTGTGGGCTTATAACACAAGATGATATGTTTCAAACGTTGGTTTAGGATGATAGAAACTTCCCACCATTCCTCCAGGCCAGGAGCAGAGAGGAATAAGGGCTCCAGGGGACACTTCAAAGAAGGAATGTAAGCAACATCCCTGTGATAATTACCTTGCCATTGCAAGGAAGCTGGATGTGCACGCTTAGCTTTTCAAGACGACAGAGAATGGACTCCATTCTCTCTGGTGTCACCACTTGCTTTTTCCATGGGAGGCACCATAGGGGAACTGGCAGGTCCTGCCCGTTCTTTGACCCCAAAATGGGTGCCTCTCCTTCTCAATGGAGCCTTCCTGGGTGACTCCAGGTTACACTGATCCTTCTCCTTCGTTCTCACCCCAGGGCACCATACATACTGAACATTTTTAGCATTTTAGCATTTAGTGGTATTGAAGTTCACTTTTCACCTGTGTCTTATAAGCTGTGCCAGGAGTGGGCACTGTTTGGGGGTTTTTTTGGTACTCTTTAACCCCCAGGGCCAGCACATGTCCAGACACGTGGCAAACCCTCAGTACGCACTGGAGCTGGACCTATGGAATGGGATGCTCATGGCTCTATCAGGTGGGAGTTCATTTCATGATGCTTGGGAAACTAGAAGAGTTGATTCCAGCATAGAAGATGAAAGAAGTTAGTGCATCCAACCCATGAAGATGGCGGAATGCCATTCAGTGTCCTTGCAGAGTCTCCCGTGGTCAGATCACAGGGACAGTCCCTGAGCTCAGCAAGACACTGACTTTGGGAATCCTATAAAGGGAAAGGGCAACTCTGCGAAACTGGAAATGAAACTGCTTCATGAGGGGCAATTCTTAAATGGTAGGGGAAAAACAACACAGCCCTGGTAAAAGTGAGAACCAGACACCCGAGCCAGCTGGGAAAGACCAAACATTATTGCAAAGAAGAGTTATATTTTTATTAGCACACTGTTGGAATGTAAAAATAAACAAGTAAACAGAAAAAAATGGAATCACTTTACAGAAAGCATATTCATTACTTAAAAGTAGCACCTTAATGGATCGGCACTTTCTGGTCATATCTGCTTGTCAGGTTCACTCATGCTGATGAGTAAGCAATTCTTGATCGTTTTCTCTGCATCTGGCTGCTTTTTTGCTCTTCAGTGGCTATACACCAGCAACCAGCAATTCTGACAATTTTATGTCCTTAGCCATAACGACACTTGTCTTCCCTCTTGAATCAGGAAATCTTTTTACTTTGCAGACACTTGACGACGTCTCTGTGTCATGCTCCTATGTCTTACAGACAGATGGGGGTGAGGACTGCCAGGGAAGCTGAAGCTGAATTTCAATCATATTTTTAGCCCTTTCTAAGTTCAGGCAGCCAAAGACTACACTTGCTTAGAATGGCAGGTGGCCCCGAACTGCTTGATCAACAGCACTTCCAGGAAGTCTTCATGGACGTGGGAACTAACATCTCCATCTCTAGGACCTCCTCAAACAGGTTTGTGTCTCCGTGTCTCTACTTAGCTATGTCTTGTGTTCCCATCCATCACAAATGTATTATGGCGCTGGCATCAGAAGAGTGTGTTCTTACTGGTTGTCACGCAATCGATGCACTTGCAGCCTTGCTTGAAAAGTTGTCAGTGTAAATAACACACAAATTCATATTTTGCATAGTAGGGCCCACTCCTTATGGATCAGGTCGTGAGAGTATGAAACATATGTCTTGGCACACAAATGTTAAATAACAGTAACAAATTAATAAATACATAAATTACTTAAATATTTAAATAGCATTAAGGTCAGTGGCAACCTGCTAGCTGGAAGCTCTATAAATAAATTAGCTGAATGTTTAGCATTTAAATATAAAAATACAGCAAAGACATCTTCATGATCCTAAAAAAAAAATCAAATTGGTAGAAAATATCTTTTTGCATCTATTCCATGTCTTTTAAAAATTTGGCATAATATCTTCCACTTTTCCTCCAAGGTTTCATCCTGGGATTAGAACCTGAAAAAGAATGCCGAAAGTCTATGTGGATGAGAAATGCGGCAGCCCACCCTTCTTATTTCACACAACATGTTATCTGGGGCAATTGGGTTTTGGGGATTCCACGTCAGAAGGATCCAGCCCTTCCTTCTGTGGCCTAGGATTTGGCTGGTACCGTGCTCTCCAGAGACTCTCTTGTGAGTTTTCTTAAAAGAGTATCTGATCATGTCATTTCCTTGCTTAAAGCCCTTCAGTGGCCCCCAGTTCCCCCTTGATGAGGTTCTAATTCCTGGAAACAGCTTGCAAGCCATCCATGCTCTGACTCTCGGCTACCTCTCTCTCTCTTCTTTGCCTTCACCTCCAGGAGGGCAGGACCTATGCCTGTTTTCTTTACTGCAGTGTCCCTGCGCCCAGCCTGGTGCCTGGAGCAATATAGGCATCAAGTCTGTTAATAAACAAATGTGTGTTTCTGACTCTGGCGACTGTGCACTGCCACCCCATCCTCTTTCCTCTCCTGCACCTGGGTACACTGAGTGTGCAGGTCTGGGATGGGCTTCCCGGGTCTGCTTACCTAACTGCAGGATACAGATGCCCATTCGCTCCAGGATGAGCTGTAGTAGCGGTCCCGGGCTTGCACGCGGATCTGGGCATCCTTGTGGCATGTGACCTTGGCTGAGGTCTCATCCACGAAGAGTCTATCTTTCTGCAAAGGAGAGGGAAGTCTTTGGCAACGCAGTCACAAGGTGAACTGGGTGTATTTCTGCAAAGCACCATCTCCCATAACAAGCACACTCTGGTTTTAGGGCACCATGCTTGCAATTCACGGGGGAGTGTGTAGACCTTGCGCCACCTACTGACAGAAGCTCTAAACACATGCAGCTTTTCGACTTTGTAAACCCTCAAGGGAGAAGTTGTTTGGTCCAGCTTTCTTCTAGCACAGCTGCCTTGCTTGAGGGCCGCATGTGCACTCACACCAGTACTAGGCGGATGGTGGGACTGACCTCAATGGGCAGGCTCTCCTCAGTGGTGGCGCAGGCACTGCCCTCCTGACACTCCACCATGTACTTCTTATACTCCCTGTGGTCCATTCTGACCCTAGCTGGGTGACCTTGGGCAAGTCACTTAACCTCTCTGAGCTTCGATGTCTTCATTCCTGAAGTGGTAATAATACTACCACCTGCCTTTGTAGGGTTACTGTGAGGTCATGGTGGATACATGTAAAACCCTTAGCACAGTTTCAGGCACATAAAAATGCTAAATAAACTTTAGCTGCTAGTATCATCATGCATCTGAGATGTGTCACCTAGAAGATGACAACATTCATCTTCTCCTTGGCTGGGCCTGCATAAACCACAGAATATATGGCACCTGGATCACATCTTACCTTTTCTCTCTTGTTCTTGCCCTGGACCTGAATACAAAATGTCAGGGAGAAGTAGGAATGTGGGGTGCTCCAGGTGTCGGGGTACTCCCAGCTGACCTCGACCTGCCGAGAATTCTTTAATGGCTTCAGCTGCAGGTTCTTGGGCGGGTCTGGTTTGACTGTGACAGAAGATAGAGAAACATCCTTTATTTTTCTAATGGGGCTTTGGAGTAAGGTAGTGCTGGCTTCTGATCCCACTTCGACCTTTGACCAGCTCTGGGTCTATACGGTAGTTACTTAACTTCTCTGAGCACCTGGTTGGCAGACGTGAGGCACCCCTGCTGCTGGTGCTCATGCTGGTGCCCGTGGAAGGCAGTTCTCACCAACCACCACATCCTTTACGGCTGAACCTGAGAGAGGCCGGAATCCTTCTCATCACCGCACAACCAGACGGGACCTGGCGGTGGAACCACCTCTGCATAGTGCTCTGAAGAATGTTCTTAGAGATAACAAGACTCCTCTGGGCTGTTCATGAAGGACCACCCTCTCTGAGGTCAACCCTCATCAACCCCCAATCTCGGAACTAAGCTGAGCCCCTCGCTGGGATGAGAGATGAGAGATGTTCCACTAAGTGTTGTCTTTTGTCTTTTCCTGGCATCGGGCACTCACTTGTCCTGTAGCAGTTAGAGTCAAATTGTGTCTGTGCTCGTTCGTTCATTTGTTCATTCGATAAAGAATTACTGAGCCATTGTGTGCCAGCCACTGGACTGTGCACAGAGGATTCAGCAGTGGGTATCACGAAGACTCTGTCCTCCAGTAGCGTACCTTCTTCTAGATAAGGGGAGGGGAGACAGTCTATGGAATGTGCTCGGGCTCCTAGGCCCAGCACCACTCCCAAGACCACGGCTCCTGCAGATGCTTCATAAATATTCTTCCCTCTGTTCTCAACACAACTGACATCTTCTTTCCTTTAGGTTTCAGCTGAATGTCACTTCCTCAGAGAGACCTTCCCTGGCCACCCTTTGTGAACCAGACCCCACCTCCTCCTACCCACCAAGAGCAATCTCCCCACAAACGCTAGATCAAGCTCTGTGGTCCTATCAGACTTTATTTTGTGACGCATATTCAATGGATAAATGGTAAAGGAAGTGATAAATGGCAGAGTCTCCATCTGCCAATTAGATGTCCATTTGGGGGTTTACATTCCAATAAAGAAGTCTCTTTTCAAATGCTAGAGAAAGATTGGTTGGGAATAATTGAAATTAGTGGGGCGTGCTCTTGGATTCATCTTGGAAGCTACCTGGGCAGCAGAAGATCAGTGCAGCCAAGAGCCTGCTTTTTATAGTGGCGCAGATCTGTGTCTGAATTGCCAGCTGTGAGACCTGGGGCAAGTTGTTTAACTTTTCTAAGACTCAATATCCTCTTCCTAAAAATGCAGATAATAGTACCAACAGTGTACTTTTTTGAGAGCAGAATAAAAGCGATAATGCATGTCAACCCCTTACCCCACTGCAGGGGGCCTTGCGAACACGTGATGAGTGGCATCTATCCTCATCAAGCACACACAATCAAGCAAACTCACTGATGTCCCTGATGAAGAAGCTGCTGGTGTAGTTTTCATACTTGAGCTTGTGAACCGCATCCACCACGACCTCGATGGGCAGGCTCTCCTCGGCGGCTGGGCAGGCACTGCCCTCCTGACACTCCACCGTGTACTTCTTATACTCCCTGTGGTCCACTCTGACCCTCTCTGCGGAGAGTGTCGCTGCTCCACACGTCACCCCTCGGGGGTCAGAGGAGCTGAAGTCAAAGACAGACATTATCCCGTGTCACACATTTGTGGGCGGTTCCTAGCAGTTGAAGCCAGCCAGCCATCCGAGGACATAATTTCTCCAACTGGTCTCATTTCTCCCCAGGGGATAAGAAACTGCCCTCCCCAGGAGAACAAGCTCTGCTTCAGAAGGTAGTGCAAATGGTGCAGAGAAACATGCACTTACGTGCCTCTAAATGAATCTGGAAATTTTCACATCCAGAGCTCCTGGTTAAATCTCCTTAGTAAAATTTTAAATTCATGCTTCTCATTTTAATTACAAAATCAATACATGCTAAATATAGAACATTGAAAAGATAAAGATGCATATAAAGGAAGTGTGTGTCCTTCTTTTAACCTCAATCCTCCTTTAACCCTAATCTCAGTCCCCAGATATAATTACAATTCATAGCTTGTTGTATCCCTCCAGATCTCTTTCTATGAATATTCAAAGTAATTATATATCCACATGTATATATGCACAGACACATATATTTTGTATATATACACACATTGATTTTAGTTTTTTATAAAATAGGATCATATTATATATATATATATACACACACACACACGCATACGGTTTTGTAACTGTCCTTTCCCCTCTGAAAGTATTATGGGGAGCGCTCCATGACAGTCCACATAGATGAGGTTCTTCATTTTGATGACTGCACGTGAAGCTGGAGTATAATGTACCGCACTTTATTTAACCTTTCCCCTGCTGATTACCAAAAACGTCACAATAAACACTTGCATCTATGTCTTTCTGCACTGGTATAAGCATTTCTTTAGTTAGCATTTTCATTTTTTTGTGTGTGAGGAAGACTGGCCCTGGGCTAACATCCGTGCCCATCCTCCTCTACTTTTTATGGGATGCCACCACGGCATGGCTTGACAAGCAGTGCTTATGTCGGCGCCCGGGATCTGAACCTGTGAACCCCGGGACACCGAAGCGGAGCGTGCAAACTTAACCGCTATGCCACTGGGCCGGCCCCAGCATTTTCATTGTAAAGATGGAAAAGTGAGACCCAAAGGTTAATTTACTCAGTGAAACAGTGGCAAGACTGGGATGATCACCTAGGGTTGCTCCTCCATCCTACACTGAACTTAGACATTGAGTGGAGGGAGTCACGTTGAGGGGCTAACCTAGGTTCTGTATCCATGGAAATTGGTTTCTTAGAGAAAGTCCAAGTGTATTGGACAGTGAAGTTCAGATGAGTGGTGGCAGCAGAAGAAAAAGGAGTAGGAGTGGCCCTGGGAAAATTTCTAGAGGCCTCACAGAGTTTTTTGGAGTCGGCTTCAGGGCTTTCAAGACCTACGCCCTAGAGCTCATTTATTTTTTCTACTCAAGGTGCAATTTTGGCCAGTCATTTGTAGCTTTGATTTCTCCTTTTATCCCTCCACACGGTGCCATGAGCCACAATGAAGCACTGCCCGGCAATTTGGATGAGTGGGTTCAAACCCAGCAGAGGCTATTTCCAGGCCCCAATAATATCCTGTTCTAATGCACACATTTATTTAGGTGATTAGCTTAAAGCACCATGTTCTTTCCTTAACTTGGGCAAGGAGGGGGCGTTGAAAAATATGGGATTGACTTTTTGTCTTCTCCCTTACCATTGACTGATGGGCCATTGCTAGGTCACTCTCATTTCCTTAATGAAACAGTTCCAGCAAAATGCTGAGAAATCGGAGCGGTTTCACTTACCCTCTGCTGCTTTTGACACTGAATTTCAAATCAGTACTGATTGCCGTCAGCCACCAGCAGGTGAAACGTCCGGAATAATTCTTTGCCTCACATTTTAGAAACATCTTATTTTTGGGTTCTGGATTTGAGAAAAACAAAAATTCAATATTGAGGGGTTTTCTTTCAGAAAGATTTTGATTGTGATTAATCACAGGCCACCAACTGGTACAAGAGTGAAGAACTTGCATTTATTTCCTCGGGAAATGATGCTGTTCCCCTGGCAGGCGGTCCAGTGAGGACTGGGAGTGTCCCAGTAGAAGGCTGATTTTGCAGAGTATACTACACATCTAACACACTGGAGGGAGGTATTAATTTTTTTCAAGGCTATCACCCTGGTGCCGAGTTGTGCACTATATACATTGGTTAACTTCCATTAGTCATCCAATAATATCATTGTTATTTAAAGAGAACCTCAGGAAAAGCATCTAGACTCACAGGGAAACTCTTTCAACATGAGATTTGGGTGGCTGACAGCCCAAAGTGTCTAGCAAAGGAAAATGTAGGTTCTGGGTGGTTTCAGTAAGTGACTTGATATTACTACATAAACTACACTAGTCATGTTTTAAATTGTTAAATTTTTGTATCTCGTAGGGAGCAAAAGAGAAAATTGACACAATCCAAGGGAATGAAATTACCTTTCTGCTCCTTTAAAATGTCAGTGGACCAAATTCCATCTTCCTTCTTGTGAAGCAGCAGGAGAGAATGGCTCAGAACCTCGCCCCCTTTGTGACAGGTGTACTGGCCAGCATCTCCAAACTCTTTGACCTGGATGGTCAAGGTTTTGCCAGAGGCTAAGACCTCGCTGCTCTGGTCTGAGGTCCAGGTGATGCCTTCTTCTTCAGGAGTATTGCAGGTGAGGATCACCATTTCTCCAGGGGCGTCAGGGTACCAGTCCAATTCTACAACATACACTGGAGAGCACAGGGAATGGAGAACCAGACTATGAGCTCCATGAACTCCAGGACCATGTTTTTTGAACCACCTGGGCATCTGCACTATCTAAGCACAACCTTGGTCATTACAGTACATGCATGCTGAGATGATCTCAGGGTATTGGGCTCTACTTGGGTTCAAGGTCATGGAAGAGAGAAGCAAAGAGTTTGATGGCTGCCATCGACTCACTAACCAGCAGGCTGCCATTAGTAATTAACATCTGATTAGCTGGCAGATGAACGCCTTGATATACTGAAAAATGCAGACAGCACAAGATTCTTTGCTGAAAGCCTGGTAGAGATAAGAAACTTGCGGTACCATTTCAGTTTCACAGGGAATAAGGCAAGGGAGGGAGTGTCGAGAAAGACTGACCAGGACTGAGATCCTGTCTCCACTAGCTGGCTCGGGAATTTGGAACAAGGTACTTAATCACCCGAGCCTTGGTCTCCTCATCTGTAAAATGACAACAGTAATAATATCTATGGCGTAGGTTTGGCTGTGAGGATTAAATGAAAAAAGCACTTAGCACAGTGCACTTAGTAAAGTACTTAAGGAAAACACTTAGCACAGTGCCCACCACGGTCAAGTTGGTTGTTATTGTCATTCACAGACCAAAGGGTCAGACAACTGCCCAGAAAACTGTTTTATAATTTTCCATGGGGATTTAGGATTTAATTCCTACGGCATGAAACTCATCAATGGAGATTTTCATTCTCTCTGGTCTTTTTCTTTCTTTTTGTTTTTTTAAGCTATTTTACACTCTTATAATGAAATCTAGTAGATCTTAGTCTTCTCATTTTATAGAGGAGGGTACTGAGACTAAGAGGTGAAGCAAAATTACATCAAACTAGAAGCAAAGGAGCTACATCTCAGACCTTCTGTCTCTTTGACTTTGCCCTGGATCTCTAACTCCAGTATCTACACTGGCACTTGAGCAATGGCTTAGTATAGTATTTCCAAGAAAGTGCCATATCAAAGCTTCATTCATTCATTCATGCATCAATTACTAATTGAATAGAATAGTTGAATGCAGTGGTTCTCCAAGCATGATCACTGAACCACTATTAGCAACATCTACTGGGAATCTGTTAGAAATGCGAATTCTGAGTTGCTGAATCAGGAACTTTGGGATGGGCCCAGTGATCTGTTTTTTAGTCTCTCCAGATGATTTTGATGCCCACTCAGGTTTGAGTGCCATCGTGGTTAAGAGCCTGGATTTTGGAGTCTGGGTTTAGATTCAGCCCTATCTCATACTAGGGTATGGCCTCAGGCAAGACATTCAATTACTCTAAGCTTCAGTGTCGTCATCTTTAAAATGAGCACAATATTAGTACTTGCTTCAGAAGGTTGAGATGTGTATTATACAAACTAATTGATGTAAGAGCTTAACCCAGTCCCCTTAAATGCTCTATAAATGGTGGCTCTTGTTGTTGGCATCCAAATGGAAAGCATTGTGGAACATAAGGTTCTCACTTTACATCAAAGGGATCTATAACTACTGAATGGGTAACAAAGGCAAGAGGTAAAAAGCATTTGGGACCCAACTCTTTGGAAACGATCAGCTGTGCTGACATAAAACCACATGGCACCTTTGGCTTTCTCTAGTTTTTCTTTGTCCCACTGGCGACTGAACAGCGTGGCTAGTTTCCTGTCACAACTAAGACTCAGAAGTCCTAGAAGACCCTCTTCCAGGGATAGGGACAACAAGAGCAAGAGGGGGCCTGATGAGGAGCATCCAGAACCCAGTACTTGGCTTCATCTCCTCATCTTGTCTCCAGAGTCACAAGCCCTCTCAGTGTTTCTCACATTGACTTTCTGGAATTTCTGTGGTTTACCAAATCAGAAGTAGCTAAGGGTTAACTATGCGAGGGCCAAGGTTCCCGAGCTCACTAAAAATCCCAGGGTTGGAGGGGATCTGGCACAATCATCTGGCTCAAGCCTCTGACTTGACTCAAAGGAGGGTCTAAAGTTCTCAGACCCTCCTGAGGCAGAGGTGGGATGGCTGGATGGTTGTCTTCCCCAAATTCTTAAGAATAGAGGAATAGGCCAAACTTTCTTTCAGGCACCTATTTCAGTGTTGTACCTTCCTGACTGTCAAAAGATTATTTCTGATCATCAGCTGAAATGACTTCATTTTTAATTTATGCCCATTTCCTCTTGCTCAGTTCTCCAAGGACATAGGAAACAACTGCTTCATGTCCTTCTTGTAAAACCTTCTTCAAATACTTAAGCGCACAGGCTTTGAAGCGAGACAGAATTGGGACCAACTCCCTGTTCCACCCTTACCAGGTATGTGGAATTGGGTGAGTTACTTAATCTCTGTAGCCTCTATTTTCAACACTTGTAAAATGGAGTACAAACGGTTCCTATCTCATACGGTTGCTGCGAGAATTAAATGAGAGACTGTGCTCAATAAATACTAACTATTATTATTATTACACAATTAAAGACAGTAATTGCCAACATTATTATGTTGGCTTCAATAAGAAACATCTGAGGGTCTTTCAGGAACAACTGACAATCAGTTAACACATATTTACTGCGTCTGAGACACTAGAAGGACAGAGGGGATCCCTTATTCCGCTAATACCTACCTATTATTCTACTAATGATTTTTATTGATCATTGGGATAATAAACAGGTTCTCCTGAATCATCAGAGACATTATTTTAAACAACCAAAACAATAATACTAGCTCATATTTACTTTCACTTGACCATCGGTTGGGCTGTCTTCAGCATTCAATAACACATTTAATAATCCATGTGGTAGGTGTCACTTTGTAATCCCCAGTTTACTGTTGAGGAAACTGAGGGTCAGAGGTGACCTAGCTGAAGGTCACATAACCAAGAAGTGTCAGAACCAGCTTTTGAACCCAAGTCAATGTGAGTCCAAATCCTATGCTTTCTGCAAAGTGCTTGGTCAGAGTTAAGTCATCTGAGCGCCAAGCGAGGGGGTGTTATTGTATGGTGGAGTGGGAGATGCTAGAACACAGTTCTTAGGCTTTTTAAATCCTTCACTTTGGAATCTTAATCGTATGTTACAGCTGGTTTTTAGCCCTACTAGCAAAGTCCAGATCTCTTCCCACTACAGTCCACAAAAAGCTCCTTCTCATGTATCTAATGTGAAAGCCAACAATATAGGCACCCTCGAAGGTGAGAAAAGGACACACAGCCTGCATTTCCCCAGAGTGATGGCTCCCACTAGGAAGCCCCAGTGCACGGCTGCCCATTTCAGTCTGACTTCCCCACAGGGCTGCCCGAGAGGCCTGGCTTAGAATCTGGAGCCTCCGGAGAGAATGAGGAGAGTCTGGTTACCATCTTTCTCCAGTTCCCATATGGCCATGAGGGGAGATGCCAGCAAAACCAGGCAAAACCAGGAGAGGACCAACTGCTGCTGATGCATCTGTGGGAGGGAGGGAAACAGGAGGAGAAGGAGGAAAAGAGGAAGAAGAAGGGGGAAAAGAGGTGAGAGAAGGTCAATAATTATTCAGTTCCCTTTAGAAGCCATATTCACATTCTCTGTACATTGTTTTTAACCTTTATTTTCCTCTTTCTTCTCTACACGGTCAGGTTAGCACTAAGTGAATTACAGGAGTCCTATGCCAGTCTCTGGGTAAGAACATCTCCAAATAGAGAACCACAGACTCTCTGAGGCTGAAAGAGACCTAAAGCCAGACGTCTGATATAATCCTATTATTTCTAAGATGAGAAACCTAAAGCTCAGAGAAGGAGCATGACTTGTCTGGATCAACATCCAGCAGTTTTTACTTGGTGTTTCCTATGTGAAGGGCACTGCACTAGAGCAGTTGGGAGTGGAAAAAGGATTTTACCTGGATCCTGACTTCTACGAGCAAATACTTTCATTCAACAAATATTTATGAAGTCAGTGTGTTAGACGCCTCCCCTCCAGTTGGGGAGATAAGCTGCACACCTGTAACATTGTAGCAGAGGCAGTACATGTGGTGACACCAGGACTAAAGGACTTGGGGTGGGGGGAAGGTAATACAGAGGTGATCTTGCAAGTTCTGGCAATGACCTGGTTGCCAGCCCTTGTAGAGGTTTAGTTTCTCTCCTTGTTTAGACTGTAATTGCTCCAAACTCAAAGATTACTTCCTCCCACATAATGTAACCAGTGGTTCTCAGACTTCAGTGTACGTCAGAATAACCTGGAAGGCTTGCTATAATACAGATTGCTGTGTCTCACCCCCACAGTGTCTGATTCAGCAGGTCTGGGGGGTGGGGCCTGGGAATCTGAATTCCCAACAGTTTCCAGGAGAAGCTGATGTGGCTGGTCTGGGGACCACACTTTGAGAACCACTGATTTGGCCCATGTTCAGGGTCCAGAGCCTCTGAAAATCAAGACATTCTCTGGGAGAAGACCATAAAATATTGATATATCTGCCATGAAATAATGAAATGCCTCATTTTGTGCTAAATCAGCCACCATCTTATGTTGAAACTTAGTCTAGATTAGTATCCAGGGTTTATGAAAATCTTCAGACTACGAAAATTACACCCCATCTTGGAATTAGGTAGTGACGATTATTATTTAATTTTAAACACCTCCATCCATCTCAGAGAGCACCAATGCTCTGCAGCCACATGGTTTCAAAAACCACTGTCTAAATCATATGAAGAATAAGACACAAAATTTTCTGCCAAATACCTCAAAAATGAGCATCCCTTGGTTGGGGTGACTGAATATTGAGAAATTATGGCTTTGTCAAAACCGCTGCTAATCCCAGGGGAACCTTGCTATGTACATTATTCCTTTATATATACAAGGTTGTGAGTGGCAGAGACAGGACTAAAAGTCAGGCCTGTCAGCCCTCTTGTCACGGCAGCACGGACCTTTCAGGGGCATGCTTATCAATTTAGTCCAAGTTATGACTGTAGCAAAGTAGTGTTGCCACAGAGCATCGGTTAGTACATTCATAGGCTTGGAGTCAAACAGATACAGGCTTCAATTCTGGTTCTACCACTCACTAGTCGTGTGATGCTGGCCAAATTACTCTCTGAGTCTTAAACTCCTCATCTATAAAATGGACATAATACCCATCTCAAAGCATTGCTGGGAGAATGCAATGAGATGACACATTATAAGGCAACAAATAGCATGTTAGCTTGTACCTAGAGGAAGCAATAAAGGAAAAATCTGGTATCTCTCTGTTTTGTATACAGTGGATAGACAAAAAAATCGTGCCTGGCTGTAGGGAAATGCCCAGAGAGGTACTGCAATTACACAGGCCTGTAAAACCCAGATGTCGGCACCCTGGGAAGGGACACGACCGAGGTTCCTGGCACCTCCTAGTGATTCCTTTATACTCCCTTAACGCTGGGGTTTTCCCTTTGGCTGTGTGCCCAGCTATTCTTCTCTGGGCCTCAGATGCATCTGAGAATTTCAGGTGAATTGCACTTCAAGATCAAGGGAGCCCTGGTGAGGGTTCTAAGAAACAACTCTCATTTTAGTATCACCTACATTCTCAACCAGGGTGTGGAGATGGTGGAGGGTCACTCTCTGAATCAAATCCAGGAGAAACCAAAAAGGGGGCAGCAGGTAGATACCCTGCTGTCCTCTAGATCAGCTGATGCCAGGGAGCCCTATCTCACAGCCCACATTTCCTTGACATGCTGAGTTTGAGAGTCTTGGATATTAAGGGGTGGGCAGCACATGCAAAGGGCACCAGTTCTAGAGCCAGGCAGACCTGCATTGGCATCCCAGCTCTGCCACTTATTAGCTGTGTGATTCTGGGCAAGTCACTGACCTCTTTAAGCCTCACACTCTTAAACTGTAACATGGGCATCCTGTTGTGGTGAGGAGGTGATGAAATAATTCATGGCAAGTATCCAGCATGGTGCCCAGATAAAGTCAGAACTCCTAGCTATTCGCTCTCACACAGCCCCATTCCTCCTCTCATAGTACTTACTACGATTACAATAACACAGTTATTTCTTTAATGTTCATCTTCCCTGCCGCACTGACATCTGATGGCAGGGATCGTGTCCCTCTTATTCCATACTCTATCCCCAGAGTCTCGCATACAGACTCTAGCACAGAGAGATTTCATTAATTATTAGAAGAATGAATGTACAGAAATCATAAAATTTCAGATCCCAGTAAAATGCACTCTAAGAGGCAGACCAAATTCTATCTAATACCTTGAAATTCTTTATTTGAAAAAAGTGAGTCATCGGCTGGGGTTTGGCAGTCACTTTGTTAAAATGACATTTTAACTGATCATTATTTTTTTAGTCTGATAATTGTTGTGCACAATATACTTGGGCAACTGTAAGACCCCAGTACAGTAAAGAGTATCTTTCTTTTTCCTTCTCATAGATTTTAAAACTTTTCAGAAATTAGTTTCAGACATTTCAATTGCTTTCCATTTTTTAAGTGGGGTCAAAGATACTTAATCCAAAAGATCTGGATAACCCAGCTATCAGTCTGGTCGACTGTCACAACTGACTAGTAAGCCCATCACAAATATGGGAGCAAGTACACTCTGTAACATTCAATTATGACATCTAAGTATGAATTCATTTATTCATTGAATTTATTATTACTTAATGAATGAAAATGTTTCAAAAAGTTCACAATATTAAGGCAAGTACCACTCACTTTAACTCTATACAATCCTTTAACTGACGGGCATTAATGTGGAGGTGCACACTTTTATATACACACCACTTTTAAACAAGACAAAACAAATCTTTCTATAAAACGTGCATTTTCTCACAGACCTTGGTATACAATGATTATTAGTTGAATTTTAAAATTAATACTTTAGACATCAGTCCCCAAAGTACTGACTTTTCACTAGTGTCCCAGCAGGTAAGTCACCAGGAATGCTTCCAGGAATCCACTCACCCCACGATGCCAGGTGCAGGGGTAGCACATGCATGGTGCCTACCCCCAGACAGCCTGCAGGCCTGCAGAGGGGTGACAGGGGCTGGGGAAGTGCTTACCTTGCTTCTGGCCAAGCTGCAGAGTTCGCTGGGTCTGAAACCGTTGTTTCTTCTTCTGCTGCTGCTGCTGCTGCTACTGGAGCTTATATACCCTTCTCCCACCAAGCTTTCTGATGAAAACTTAAACTAGAAACTGACTTGTTCCAAGTTGCAACACTGAAAACAACTCTGAAAACCTTCTGGGGGAATTTCAAGAAGTTCCTTTTTTTTTTTCTGTGTGTATCAATAATGCTGAGGGAACACAGACATCAAAATCCCAGGTAATGAACTAAGAGGAAATGACTTCTGGGTGGGGAAAAAGGAAGGAGATGGGATGCTGTCTTCTTTGGGTTGACATCATGGCCAAGGTGCTTAAGATAGCAGCAGGCAGCCTCCCTCGCCTCCACAGACTGGAGAAGAAGGAAGGCCAAGGAGAAGTCACACAGGAAGCTGAATTCAGGTCAGGATCGAGCAACCGTATGCTAGACAGCCCCAAAACACAATCAATGGTTTTCCTGAAGTCAAAGAGGAGGAGATGCAGGGCAAAGGGTTTAATATATCTGGGGTACCCTTCCGCACATTATCTCTTTAACATCTGGATTTCAGAAACATACTATTACCACCCATTGCGGCTCCATGCACCACACACACACACGTACACACACACCCTCACACCCCTGCACATTTGTCCAGACACAGCCTTGGGGAGATGATATAAATGTGTGTACTACTGATAAGACTCAAATATGTAGGGACGCAGCCTACGCTCGTGGGTACTTGCTCATAGACAGATGGGAGCAGAAAGTGAAATATCCACGGGCAGAGATATAGACAAGCCATGGGCACCCAGACTGTACTTTCACACTCATTTGCACACAAGTCTATGGCCCTAGGAGCTCTAGGCAGATGCACAGAATTAGCTAGAAACTCCTAGCGGAATTTAACATTATTAAGAGGGATGCACAGTTGTACACCAGTGTTAGACACCGCCACCCGATCTGCATACGAATAGGAAAGGAACATGAACAGGAAGACCTACACCAAGTACCGGCCGACAGATGCGGGCCGTACCCAGAGCCGCCGAAAGAGGGCGCTGCTGCGAGGCGGTCCGCGCGCGGCGACCCGGGTCCGGGAGCGCAGCCCTGCCGGCGACTTCTCCATCCCGGCGCCCGGCCCTCGGCCCCCGCTGCGCGGGAAGTTCCTGGGGCCCGGCCGGGTTTCAGGTGGGCGCAGATTTCTGTGCTAACTTTCCTCGCAGTCTCAGCGCGGGGAAAACGGGAAACCCAGGCGAGAGCGACGGAGCTTCCCAGCCGCACACTTCCTCCCTCCCTCCGTTTGTCCCGGGCCGGGGAGGGCGCCGCGCCGGCCTTGGGAGGGCGGGGACCGCTCAGCTGGCAGTCCCACTGGTTATCTGACTTTGTGCTCTGGCTTAGGCGGAGACGTTCCCTCCAGCTCAGAGCGCCTTCTCCAGTCTTCTCTGTCCACTAGGCTTCAAGTGAAACGGAAGTTCTTCTCAAGTTAAACAACAAAGGAAAACGTCTTGTATCCAAGATGTATGGTTATGTGAACCAAGTAGGTTGCATTGTATGCTGGTTGTATGATACCATTTATGTGTGTGTGTGTGTGTGTGTGTGCGTGTGCGTGTGTGTGTAAATGCGCGTGCGCTTTCTGCAGTGGGCATCCCTGAGGAGTATAGCTAGGTGGTGATGGGGAAGGGGCCTTACCTCAGTTTGATTTCTTTTTTGTTATTATATGACACACACCGAGATACATGTATTAAAATATGTATCAACTTGGGGGGGTCTTTCTGGAAAAATATATTTATTTCCCTCAACAAATCATCAAAGGTTACTGAACAGAAAACAGTATGAAATGGAAACGAAATAGTTTCACTAATTCATTTACAGTGGCTGTACCAGTACAGACAAGCCCTTCTGTGACTCTCTATAAATACATATGTACATAAAGTAAGACAAGTAAGGCAAAACATTTTGTCAATGCGTTCATAAAAGCATCTTCAAATTAAAAAACAATCATTTGAAACATAAAATCTAAGTAAAAATTGTTTGGTAGTTATGCAAAAGAAGCCTCAGGGTAAGCCCTGGTCTCCCTTTTCCGCTCAGATTGCCGCCCCAGGGCCACTCCTATATGAAAAGTATGGGGCCAGCACGGTTCACCTACATCATGGGCAAGTAGTAGGTGTTTAAGAGTGTGGGCTCTGGAGTTAGAGACCTGGATTCCAGCACCTGCTCTGCAAGTTACTTAACTTCTCTAAGCCTCTGATCTATGGGGTTAATAATAGTGCCTGATGTTGGGTTTGTGGTGAAGATTAGTGAGACATGATGTAATGCACTTAGCACAGCATCCTATGCTGATATAAATGGCTGCTTTTATTCATGTATTCATTTACCCTGGCTATCCTAGGAAGACTTTTGGTAGCACACTAGAGGACATCAAAGATGACAAGAGGAGTGGAAGAAGACAGAGAATTAATGTGAGGAACCGGGAATGGGCTCCTAATAATCTTCATATCCCGAAACCACATGGCTACCGCTGAGCCACTAATTAGGCTCTGGGCATCCAGGTAACCAAGATGAGAAGGAAGAACCTGCACTTGCCCCGTCTCTGCCCCACAGGACTGACTGACTATTTTGATAAGTCCAGTTTACCCAGGGAGCAAGTAGTTCTCATACTTTATCGGCAGAGAAGAAAAAAATTTAAGTTCTTGGGCACCGCCGTCAGAGAATGTGATTCAGTAGATCTGGGGTGGGGCTCACGAATCTGCATTTTCACAAACTTGCAGGTGAATCTGATGTGGGGACCATGTCCCGCACTTTGAGACGTGCTGTGCAATCCCTGTGCTCCACTGCCCGGGGACGTGTCCTATGCCTTACTTATCTCTGGACACCCCACAAGGCTGGCCAGCACTCTAGTAATGTCAGCCAAGTGTCCATTGTCCTGATTTCACAGAATAGGTTTATTAGCTTGTCCTACTTCACAATCCAGACCCTGATCCCAGGCAAACTGCGCCAGAGCCTGTGATCTCCCTGTGGCTCTTCCTGTGGGAAGGAAAAGTCTGCTGACCAACAGCAGGCATGCTGAGCTGTAAGATGGAGGGGATGCCCCTAGAAACTGAAAATAACTTGAAGAATTTTTTGACCGCAAAACCTGTTTTTTTCTAGAAGAATGCTCTGAGCTTCTAGTACAAGTTTCAAATAAAGGGGAAGCCGTGTATACACTTTAAAATTAAAATGTTCAAAAAATTACACAAGCAATACACGCTTGCATGCTATTGTAAAAACCTCAAACAACACAAACATAATAAAAAGAATAAAAAGTTGAAGCCCCAATTCCCCTGGCTCCCAGAGGCCACCATTGCCAACATTTTGGTGTATATTCCTCCAGAGTCTCCTCTCGACTCTTTTCTGTGAATTTCTATCATCTGGCTATATAAATAGGATCATACTATACATATCCTCCTGCAAATTGCTCTTTTTTCGCAAAAGTCTATTTTGTGTCCAGTAGGCTTCCTGTGTCTTGCTAGAGGTCATCTGGAATATTCTATCTGGATCAGTTAGGGTCCTTTGGGCTTTGTTTTCCAGCTAGCGTCTCACAGGCTCCCAAAATAGCTCTAAAATTCCAGGCGTTAATCCACACAGGACAACATCTAGGATAATAAAAGACCATCTTTTTTTGTGTGTCTCTCTTTGGAGCAAACAATTTGTCCCAGAATCTCCCATAGCCTTCTCTTCATCTCCCTGCTCACCTGTAAACTGATCACTGAGAAGGAGGATGAGCTTACAACGAAAGTGTTAGACAAATCGGGTTTGCCCAGGAGCTGTGGAGAAGATCAAGATGCCAGAGGAATGGATACTCCAACTGGGTGGAAATGGGTAGACAATCGAGAGTCAAATGTGTCTTTTAGGTGAGCCCAAGTGGTTAGTGCTGCCAACGAAGTGAAGAAATACAGCAATTGTGGGGATAATGAGGACCAAGACTTCCTTCCCCATAATCAGTGGCTTTTGAAGGGACACTTCTAGTTTAGAGGCCTTGGCAGTAGCTCCCACCTGCCATCTCAGAGATGTGTGCTCCCACAAAAAAAAAAGACTGGAAGTTTCGATAGCCAAGAATTGAACAATGTATATCTGTGTGGTATGATTATAGATGATCTTTGTTTTCATCTTTATGATTCCCTGAATTTTCCAAAATGTCTACGTGTCTTCCAATTACTTTTCTAATTGGAAAAAAGTGTCATTGAAAAGAGGTGAGTGACAAAAAAACCCCAGAATATATAGTGATTAGGAATTTGCGTTCTAGAACCAGACAGTCCTAGGTTAGATCATGATCTGTATTTCAAATATAATTGAATGTGCTTCTGGATTATAACCTTTTCCAGGGATGAAAGTCACCAAGTCACTGCTGGAGTGACTGCATGGGTGGTGATGGAGAGGCATCTGTCCTAGGTGTGGTGTTTCCCGGAGGCTCAAGACTGTCCAAAGTGATCTCACTCAATTTTTCAAGTGCCTTCAAATACATTTTTGCCTTTGATGCTTTGTAAAAGATCCTTAAAGTCAGCTTCATTTTTAAAGGTACCAAGATGTCTTCACCAACCTCCTCCCCTTCAGCAATGACTCTGGTCACATTTCTACAATGTGTCATCCTTCCATCCCGGGCCCATGCTATGAAGGCAGCGGGTGTCAGACGCAGTCAAGTCTGAAGTCTATCATCCCAGTGGGCATCTTTGGCCTGCTCCATCGATGTTTCCATTTGCTTATGGAAATCTTTTTCTCTTCTCTAAATGCAATTTTATGTTAATCCCAGTGAAAGGAATGGGTGTGTGTGCGCAACCGGAAGGAAATGGGTGTGTCCCAGGCTGTAGCACTGCTGAGGTGGCTAAATGCTTGTGCTAGAAAGCTGTGGGGACAGTTGGTCTGGTCTCACTGTCAGCAGAGACAGGTAGAACAAGGCAAAGTGAGACCAGGGTGGAGAGGGCAGGCATCTGGGGTGGAGCCCTACCATCTACTGTCTGATGGCCCTTGTCCACATCAACTCAAACCAAAACACAGTTATTGCATATCAGCTGACCACCATTTGTAGGATGAATCGTTAAGTCACCATTCAATGGAGCATATCCCTGCTGCTACTCACCCTGGAGTACATAGAATTCTCTAGGCAAGAAGTAGCTTGACCAAAAATCAGGGCCTGTGGTCTAGAGCAGCTTCCATTGTGATTGTCGATTTGGGACTCACACTTAAGGCTATATTCGTTTCTCTGTTCATAGGAATTTATATTCATCCAGGCTTTTATTATATCTTACTCTGGAAATCTGCTCTAGAAGAAAACTATTGACCCTGGTCTTCTGCCCTATCCTTTTGTCTCCAATTTTTAGCATTAAAAATCCTATCTAGGGCCTGGCTCAGTGGCATAGTGGTTAAGTTTGTGTGCTCCACTTCAGTGGCCCGGGGTTCACAGGTTTGGATCCCGGGCGTGGACATACCCTGCTCATCAAGCCACGCTGTGGCGGCTTCCCACATATAAAATAGAGGAAAATGGGCACAGATGTTAGCTCAGGGCCACTGTTCCTCAAGCAAAAAGAGGAAGATTGGCAACAGGTGTTAGCTCAGGGCCAATCTTCCCCACTAAAAAAAAAATCCTATCTATTTATCTATCTTTATCTATTTTTGATGGTAATTTTTAAAATAACTCATGCCCCTGGTTAAAAAAATGTCAAGTGATACAAAGGTTACAAAATATACCTATCTTCCTGAGGTCCTTCCCAGACTTCCCGGTGTAAAAATTGTTTATACCACAGATCCAACTCAGGCGACAGCCTAAACTTACCCTTCAAATTTGGTGATGATTTTCCAATCATTAGAAAGTAACAACCAAATACGTAACTTAAATATGTAACAACCAAATCAACAGAAACTTAAGCTTTATTTATGTTTTTTTGCCAGGTGAAAGATGTTCCTTTACACCTTGGGAGATAGAAAGAATGGTAAGACATGGGCGTTGCCTCCAACAGGCTACACTCACACTGGGGAGACGTGACAAGGCATGAAAGTTAAATAACACCAAGACAAAGATGGGGCGAGGTAGTGGGTGATTAGTAGCCAAATGAATGTGTGCCCGAGGCATTACCATGTTTGTGGTGTAAGTACCAATGATGACGAAATGCCACTCTGTAGCATTTGGGAGGCCGGGGAAGTTTCGCAAAAAAGAAAAGCAGCGTTCTCAGTTATGTCAAGAAGCAGCACAGCAAACAGACCCTGGAGTTGAACAGTCTTGGGTGTTGCTCTCAGCTCTGTTCTACTAGCTGGATGATCTTGGGCAAGTTCCTTCAGCTCTCTGAGCCTGGGTGTCCTGTCCTCGTCTGTGGAAGATGGGCGTGCTGATAGTATCTACCTCAGAGAGTAGACGGAAGGATCAAGTTACGCTTTGTGTGGAAGGTGGATTGATAGATGGTAACTCTTATGAAAATTAAATAATGTAAAAAAGGATGTGGTTGGTTGCCAGGAAAATCTCTGGTCTTACAATGGAACAATTATTAGACTATATAACACAGCAAAGTGTTAACCATTATTTTGTCTTTATTTGGTTGTTTGTTTAATTAATTACTTTCATTTGACCACAAATTTACTGAGCACCTACTTTGTCAGGTGCTATGGTGTAGAAGGAACACTGTCCCCACCAGTGATAGTCTCACAGTATCCTAGGGGGTAACCAAAGACCCAAAAGGCTATGACACTGCAGTGTGACATATCTCATGATGCTGATCAGGGCAGGGTGCTTCAGAAGCACAAGCATGTTCAGGGTGGTGGTCAGGGAAGGCTTCCCAGGAGAGGAGATGTCTAAGCTGAGACCTGAAGAATGAGGAGTTTGCATGAGAAAGAATAGCTAACTCTTTTGAGGGTGCTACTATCCACCAGATACCGCGCTGTGTGTTTCACAGGTGTTTTCTCATCTAGCACTCACAGCAAGACTATGAGGTAGGTACTATCCTGCCCACTCTACAGACGAGGAAGCTGAGGCTCATAGCTGTAAAGTTAACTTGCCATAGAAAACGTAGCTACTAAGTGGAGACGCTGGGATTGACACACATCACATGTTTGAGTCCATCAGTACCATCTGTCGTGCAAGGCCACCCTATATTATGATTATAAAGTGAGAGCAACTCAAGTTAGCAGAAAAGGCATTATCCTCAGCTAAGCCTTATATAGAGGGCCAGTGGGATAAATGGCTTTCTGATATGTGGGTACATGTGAAAAAGGAGGTGCAGAGAGCTCTTGGAGAGGAGAGTGACGTGATTCTAGTGGTTTTCGAGAATGATGCATCCAGATATGAGGGTCAGGTGGGGAGAGACTGGGGGCAGAAGGCTCGGAAAGAGAATGCAACAGCAATCTGGTGTGAGTGGATGAAGATGGCACTCGTGCTCCCTCCCCCTGCAAGGAGGGGAGCCCCCTGGCATTTCCGCTCCGTGATTGGGGGTCCCAACGTACCACTGGACAGAGGCCGGGGTGCACTGGGCTTACTTTTAAGCTTAGAACATGAAGAGGGCTGGTTAAGAGGGAGCAAGCAAAGGGTCCTGTGGGGATCAAGCAAACATGCTCAGTGCTTAGGGCCATAGTGCAGGCCATGTGTAGACAAATTAGCAATAACCCAGCTAATTCCTCCACTTTTGTCACCCAAATGGATAATCAAAGTTCCATACAGATTCTTTTTGGTTCCAATCATGAGTTGAGCCAGGAACACTGGTGGATCTGGGAATTAATTGCCCACATATTGCTTTTTTACAGTGATCCACGTGTTCTAAAATAAGCAAGAGTCATTTGGACTCATCATTTTCTGAAGCAGAAACTTCCCTTAAGAATGACATGTGGGCATCAATGGGAGTCCTTGAACACTGTCTACATAAGAGCAGCTAATTTTTATTTAGAATGCTCGTTTCTTGCCAGACACCAATTAAGAGCTTTACAGTTAGTCCTCATAATAACCTTTTACAGGCAAAGACACTGGGAGTAGAGACTGAATGAGTCATTTGCCCAACGTCTGCCAGCAAGGGGATGGCAGAGCTGGGATTCATGATCTCAAACACCCCCATGGCCCACCTCTGCCCACAGCTAGTGACACAATTGGCCCACGTTTCTATCTGAAAGGCTATTTGCCAGAAGAATCTTCTGAATGCTTTGGGCTTGACAGAGCCACAGTCAAAATACTGGCATTTGTTTACCTCATAGTTATTTATTGATGACAATTATGTACCAGGCTCTTTCCTAAGTTCTGTGGATACAGCTGTGAGCAGAACAGGCAGAGACTCTGCCCCATGGAGGGAAATATGTGTGTGCAGAGGACCAAATACTCTGAAGGAAGTGAGCAGGGGTGAGACAGAACAACAGGGAGACCTCCCTACAATAGGTCAGGGGAAGCCTGTCTGATGTGGTGACATTTAAGATGGAACCTGAAAGTGAACCAGGATAAGAGCAAGAAAGAAGTCCCTATGATGTGAAAGGGCTTGGTTGGTTTGAGGAACTGAAAGGAGGCCAGTGCGAGTGGAGCCCAGAGGACAGAGGAGAGGAGATGCCCAGCGAGGCTGAGACAGGCGCTGGGTGAGGTGCGGTGGTTGGAAAGGCCTTGTGTAATGGGCACCTTTAGCCCCGAAAGGTGGAAATGTCACCGAGCTGAAGCAACCACAACACCCAAACATGCTTTGTAATAAGATCAGTTACAAATGAGCTCCCTGGGAGCTGAAAACATTACTGACTAGACCAGAGGTTTCCAAACCATTGCAGTTTACGGAGCCCTGAGGGTCTCAGTGAGTTTTTCATGGTGCCCTTAGGCCAAAAGAAATAGGCCTAATGGTTCTGTTTATTAAGTAGTTAGGTCCCAACAACTTATTAAGTCTTTATGTCCTAACAACTTTATGGTAAGCATTTGAAAAAATGATACACATACATTGAAAGAAAAAAACCAATATTTTTACTGCATTCTTAAATCACCCAGTTACTACGGAGATGTGTGCGCCTGTTGGGCACCGTACAGCTCCTCAAAATTTGGAATCAGATTGGACATGGCTACCTTCATTTCCTGTTGCACAGATTTCCTTAATGTACTTGCTTTTTATCACAGTAACTGCTGACAACATGGCTTCGCAAAGATATGCCATCCTTGAAAGGAATGTGGCATGATCTATGTTGGTACTGTCCACAACCCTGAGTTGGTGTGGTGTTCAGCAGATGTTGAGTATCCTGTGTTTCCCTTGGGGAATTTAAAATAGCTCACAATACTTCCGTGGATTTTCATGGTACCCTGGGGTGACTTGGTATGCAGTTTGGGGACCACAGAGCTAGGCATATTACTTTCAGACTATGGAACCAAGATATTCCTTTGCTGCTAGGTCATTTCTCAAAGCCTTATTTGACTACATAGTAAAATTGTATCCTATTTGCCCATAAATCAATAGGGATGGCCCCGGAGAGCCAACTCAGCCTTCCTACTTTGGATAGAGGAGAGGAAGAAAAGGGTGAGGAATGCTTACAGATCTTCAGCAATAGCATGAAAGAGTGGTGCTGTTGAACAAAGAGGAAATGAGTGTGTGACATGCAGTAGTGATTTTGGGGCCCTTGATGAAGAAATGCATGCTGAAATTCTGAAGGGTCGGTTATTGTCAGAAGCCGCAGTTAAGCTGACTAAGCCTTGGGGCGTTGCTCCCTGTAATCAGGAACATCCTGCCAGAAGGCAATTAAAGAACGGCAGAGCTGAAATGCGGAGAAGGAACTCAACACCCAGCTTCACCAGCACATTCCTTTGGTTGTTTTCATGTTCCCTTAGCTGGATGCCATTCCTAGTGAGTGAGAGAAAGTGCGGGGATTAGTGAGCAGATAAGCAGATCTGTCTTTGGGATGCCCGAGAACTTTGATGCAATGTACATACCGTGTTGTCTCCAAGAGCAGTAGTCAGTAGAACCAGTGACTTTAAGGGAGTTTAACTTTCTTTTTCTGCATGACATCATGTATGCAAATTTTCCAGGCCGATAGAGACACCGATGAAACCAGTTTCCACGGCAACTGGGAGATATCCTTACATCATCCTTGTGATGGCTTGACCCAGGAACTCAGCCAGAGAAGCCACAATATCACTTGGAGGTAGGCTGTGTTCTCATTGGTCAACACTTCAGGCATGAAAAAATATACTCTGAAAGAGGAAGAGCTCTTAGGTTGGTTTAGGCTGTCTCCCTCAGTTTGGGAGACAATCAGAGAGAGATGCTTTCTTGGGGGAAATCCTAGCCTTGGAAATTTTGCACTTGTCATCACGTTGAACGGTCCAAGTTCTCTTTGCAAGCTGTAGCCATCTGAGTTCCCTCCTGGATTCACCAACTTTTGTCATGGTATGTCACATTGAGAGTGGTTCCAGTGGTTAGTATATGCAGAAACAGCATGGTTCTATTTGGGGATGGGAAACAGCGATATATCCTTTCCAATTTGGATAACTTGAACCGGAGCCACCTTTCCTCACTGCATATTACATTTAAAGTAAACCCATGCTGCCTTTTGAGGTGGAATATAGGGCATCGTTAAATGGAATTGTCTCCAAGAGTCCAGATGCTTAACGACCAACACTACCATTTATTGTTTATATGACATTGAGAAAGGTACTCAATCTTTCTGTGCTGCAATTTCCTCATGTTAAAATGGGGATGATTTTTTCTAGTACCCACCCCAAAAGGCTATTGGGAAGATTAAAGGAGATACTGCATATAGAGGATTCATTTGCTCTATGAACAGAACCTGGCTTACAACAAACACTCAGTACCTGCTACGTTGTTTTTATTATTTTGAGACTCTTATCCTCCAGGATTATATAAATAGATTGTAAGTTTCTTTGACTCAAGATGCTTATTTTTTCTTTCTCTTCTAAGTCTTTCAGTCTTTAGAATAATCTCAGGGACAAAATTGATGGTGTTGATTAATAAATTATAAAAACATTGCCCAGTGGATACTCACTTCTGAAAGCTCCAAGAACATCCAGGGCACTCAGTCATAAAACTAACACCCCAAGATAGTCCTCAACTATGGTTTCAGATGCTCCTACCTCATTTTCTTCTGTATCCACTTGGAATTATTGTATTTGAACTGAATATGTTTTTATTTAGATTCTCTCATTGTTCCATTGAAACTTTCTGGAGCTAAGGCTTGAAGCAAAGGCCCCTTATTATGCTAAACTTGCAGGGATGACAAAATCTGGGGCTTTTAGGAACCAGGTAGGAAAAGCCAACAAGTGAAGGGTGCTATGTATATGATTCTGGATGGCATTTGAGACATCAAAATACTAGGGAGGTAATGTTCCCTGCATTCCAATTCAATTTTTTTAAACTAAGACTTATTTTTTAGCAGTTTAAGTTTCCCAGCAAAATTGAGGTGAAGGTACAGAGTTTCCTCATATACCCCCTGCCCTCACATATGCATAGCCTCCCCCATTATCAACAACCCCACCAGAGTGGCACATTTGTTACAATTGATGAACCGACATTGACACATCATAATCACCCAAAGTCCGTAATTTACATTAGGGTTCACTCTTGGCGTTGTACATTCTATGGGTTTGGACAAATGTATAATGACATGTATCCATCATTGTGGTGTCATACAGAGTATTTTCACTGCCCTAAAAATCCTCTGTACTCTGCCTATTCATCTCTTTCCTTTTCCCCAGCCCCTGACACCGATCTTTTTACTTTTCTGGAAGATCATATAGTTGGAATCATACAATATGTAGCCTTTTCAGATTGGCTTCTTTCACTTAGTAATAGGCATGTCAGGTTCCTCCATGTCTTTTCATTGCTTGATAGCTCATTTCTTTTTAGAGCTGAATAATATTCCATTGTCTGGATATACGGCAGTTTATTTATCCGCTCACCTACCAAAAAACATCTTGGTTGCTTCCAAGTTTTGGCAATTATGAATAAAGCTGCTTTAAAGATCCAATGCAGGTTTTTGTGTGGATGTAAGTTTTCAACTCCTTTGGGTAAACACCAAGGAGCATGACTGCTATTGTACAGTAAGAGTATGTTTAGTTTTGTAAGAAACTGTCAGACTGTTTTCCAAAGTGGCTGTACCTCAAATTCAATTTTAAAAACAATATTGTAATCATTACACCAAACATGCCTGTGGGTGGAATTTGACTGTATTGACTGATTGCAACCTCCGGAAAGGGTGCGGAAAGCTTGCCAAGGTATAATAGAGCTCAGAATTCTACACTAAGAATCATAGTGAATATGACTTCTCTTAATATCTCCTTGGTCCACCTGAAAAATATGATGAATGAACAATGATCTCCTCTTCGAAGTACTCAGGACAAAAGGGCTTTCGATGCAATGCAGCCACCAACACATCCAGGAAGCCAGAGATCCTCTCCAAGGAAACGTGGAAACAAGTGCATTTCTTTATTTATTTGTGCATCCATTCATTCGTCACACTTTTATTGACTGCCTAGTGTATTGTTTGCTTGAGAGGGAATCCCTTTTCATGAGGGGTTTACAGTTAGCAGGGGAAATAAGCCAAGTGCTCAGACGGCTATTCAACAGGACAGGATGAGAGAAGTACTCAAAGTCCAAATGAAGTGCTAGGGGACCTTCAGGGACAGAGAGACCACGTCCACTTGGGAGGATGAAAGCAGATTACATGAAGGAGGAGACAGTCACAGTAGATTTGAGGGAAGGGCCTATGTTGTGATAAGGAGCAGAAGGACAGTGAGGGAGGGGGCAAAGAGGTAAGAAAGTGCAGGGCCTGAGTGTCCAGGAGATGCCAACTAGTTCTGCTCCCCTGGAGTTAATTGTCCAGCAAAGGAAAAGTGGAGAATAAAGCTGGAAAGATGACAGCAGACAGACACACAAATAATTGACAAAAACGGTTGAACACTATGAGCAAAGGCCAGTTAAGAGCGCAGAGAAGTAAAATTCATGCTCTTCACTGAACGTGGACTGTTTACCCCAAACTCTCTGTGCCTTGGTTTCCTCATCTGCAAAAAGAGGATAATACCAACACAGTATTATTTACTTCTTGTTATGTTGTTACAAGAAGAATACTACCTACTGAGCAAGAACCGTGTGTCAAGTACTATGCTACACGCTTTATGTGCAGTAAGTTATTTTATCCTTACAACGACCTCATGAGGAAGGAATATTATAATCCCCATTAATGTCTGAGGAAAATGAGGCACAGAGAGAAAAAGTAACTTGACCGATGTCATGGAGCCAGAAAATGGCAGGGCAGGGATAGTGAGACACCATCTATGTATGATTTGGTCGAGATCATGCATATGAGCTCTTAGTTTAGCGCCTGCCCATACCAAGCACTTGATAAATGCTAACTATTAATATTAGTTCTATTATTATTAATTCTATTACCACTATTATTTGGCTGGAGGAATCAAACCTTAGGTTTCATGGAGGAGGTGACATTTGCAATCAGCCTCGAGGGTGGGGAGGCTTTGGATAGGTGGGGATGGGGCAGGACACTTTAGACTATGGGCCCAGCAGGAGCTGTGCAGCTTTGGGATGGACAATAGGGAGGAGGCCTCAAGGCTGGCTCTTAGGCTCAAGGGAAACAGGAGGGAAGCATTCAGCTGACAAGACGGTGACATGGCCTGGCTGTCTGGTGGTAAACAGTGTGTCAGCATTCGAGGTTTTAAATATCGGAAGTGGGGAGATCAGAGCTTTGCTCAACTTTCTGTTTAGTGAGCTGAACTGCGTGCTCTCGAGGCTAGGCTCTCCTCCAGGGAAGCTCTTCAAACATGAGTCCATGCAGGCAGGTACCCACTTCTGGCAGTGATGTTCCAGGCCAGAAGAGGAAACAAAGTCTTGGAGGTCTGGAGTCTCCACTCGAAAGTCCAGCTTTCCTTCTAGACTCATCCCCCAATCGGGCCAGGCTGTCACTGGGTACTGTGTTCAGAGGTGAGGGAAGAAAGAGAAACCAAATAGCAGAAGCCCCTCTGCAAGTCATGTGGCTCTCTGCACTGGCTCTTCCTGGTTCTCCCTTCCCTGGTGATACTTCCTTTTAAAATCCAAAAGGGCACAGCTGACTTAAACCTTCTCCAGGCCAGACATTCCTGGGTGAAAATGAGGGGCTTCTCGAGAGGAAATGAAAGGAGATAGAGATGTGGTTTTGCCTTAAGATATTCTAATGTGATCCACTGGCCAGATTCATTTTGAAATAGAAAGATGGACCTGAAAGTGTGATGTAAGTGCATTTGGAGCGCCTGCTGGAGAACACACAGAGGTGAGTAGGGATTCTCCAGAATTACCTGGGTGGAGTCGGGTTAGGAAGCCGGCTGTTGGTGTGGAAAGGACACAGAAATAGAGACCAGGCCACCTGGGGTCTTCTGGTCCAGTGTTTTCCAAAGGGCAAGTGCCATGTGAGATGATTTTAGACGGCAAAGGAACAACTCATTAAACAATTCCAAATCGCAAATGAGAACATTTCCCCATTTCAGTTATTTTTCAGTTCTTCACATGGCATCGAGGAGAAAGTCTCAGTCTGGGGTTCGTGTGTCTTTGATATCTCCCCATCACTTGTGGATCCCTCTTTTTAACAGAAGCAGGCCTCAGGTGCAGAGTCTCTAGCAGGCAATGGCATCTATTCTGGAGGTTCTCATCCTTGGCTCACAGAATTCCCCAGAGGAATTCTGATTTAAGAGGTCTGGGATATGTTCTGGGCCTTCAGACTTAAACTCTCCAAGTAACAATTTCTGATTAGAATTGTTTTATATTGCATTTATTAATCTATTTATGGCAAGTGTTATTGGTTTTCTATTTGAAGTAATGAAGTAAAATTTCCTTTCAATATCAATTGACTTAAGTAAAAATGATAAATGCCCGTTAAAAAAGAAAAATGAAATAGTGCAGCGGGGTATTTGGCAAAAACGAAATATGCATTGGGTGAACTTTGGGAAACTCTCTTCGGGTCCTTGCTTAGGTCTGCAATTTCTGACCTCTTGTAGATTCAGTTTCCGCAACAATAAAATGGGAATAATTACCCCAGGTCAACTTTTTCTCAGTGGGTTTACCCTGAGAATTAAACAATTGAGCTTTGTTAACTTTGATTTGCTAAACAAATATGAGGAAGGAAATAAAAAGGAGATGATCCACGTTGCAGGGGGGCTAATGGGCAGATTTACACAGAACTGGATTTAGGGCATCTTAGACCAGGCTATATGGAACTGCTGATTTCCGGGTACCATCTCTCTCTCTTCCCAGGATGACCCACTGGTCTCCATTAAAGATACCATAACTTCCAATAATGATTGACCTACTCCAGTGGCAGTAAACTAAAGAACAATTCAAAGTCCCCCCAAGGCCTCCAAGGTTGCCTGTTTGAACAGAAGCTGGATATCCTGTATTCCCACCTCTCAGTCAGGGTCTTCCAGATGGTGCAGTACACAGAGGAGGTGCCGGCCTGGCTCTCTGCAGACTGAACTGTAATCCTGCTTCTGCAGTTACTAGCTGAATGTCCTTTTCCATGGGTCCCAGTTTCTTCAGCAAGAAATTGAGGGGCTTGGACCAGTTTAAGATCAGGTCCAAACCCAAATGCCTTTGGCACCAAGAAGGTGACGCAAGTGTGCAGCTCTGCTGGGGGAATAGGAGTGGTCGAGCCCGTGGCTAAGTGGAGAGCACAGTCTCACAATGAGGATGTTCAGATTCAATGTCTCAGAACCACGGTGTGGTCTAAACAGCAATTCTGCCAGGTGACAATAGGTGATTCTTGGATGTGCTAGTTTCTAAGATCCCTTTCGGTTCTAAAAATAATTTTTTGATAGTAAAATTAATTTAAAGTTTCAGCTAGAGGTTTTTGATATGACTACTGTACTCAATAATACCCAGGGGCTTCCCTGATAATAAGAGCTAACATTTATAATAAGAGCTAATATTCATATGCTAAATTCTTTAAAACCATGATCTCATTTAATCCTTACCACAGCCCTGTGGGTCTGTACTGTTGTAACTGCCTCATAGCAAATGAGGAAATTGAAGCTCAGAGAATTTAAGTCTTTTGTGTAAGATCTCTAGAACAGCACTGTCCAATAGAAGTATGTCATGTTGAATTTTCAAGTACTAGTCATGCTAAAAAAAAGCGAAAAGAAACAGGTGAAATTAGAATATTTTATAAACCCCAAATCTTATCAACCCCAAAATGTAATCAGTGTAAAAATTAACGAGACACCTTACATCCTTTTTTTTGTACTGTCTTTGAAATCTGATTTTTTCTTTTTTTTAAGGATAGCTTTATTGAGCCATCATTCACATACCATATGATTCTCTCATTTAAAGTGTACAGTTCCACGGTTTTTAGTAATTTGCACATAGTAATTCACGTATGTGCAACCGTCTCCACCATTTTAGTACCCTTTCATCACCTGGAAATGAAACTCCATATCCTTTAGCTGTCACTCCCCTGCCATCCCAGCCACCATCCCCGCCCGCCTTAAGCAACCACTCATCTACTTTCTGTCTCCATAGATTCCCCTATTCTGGACATTTCATATAAATGGAATCACACAATACGTGGTCTTTTGGACTGGCTTCTTTTATTTAGTGTATGTTAAGCTTCATCTCTGTTGTAGCATGCATCAGTACTTTATTCCTTTTTAGGGACAAATAATATTCCATTGTATGGATGTAATACATTTTGTTTATCCATTTCTCTGTTGATGGATATTTGAGTTGTTTCCATCTTTTAGCTATTACGAATAATTCTGCTATGGCATTTGTGTACAAGTTTCTGTGTGGACATATGTTTTCATTTCTCTTGGGTAGTTACCTAGGATTGGAATTGTTGGGTCATATGGTAACTCTACGCTTAATTATTTGAGGAACTGCCAGACTATTTTCCGAAGTGGCTGTACCATTTTACCTTCCCATCAGCAGTGCATGAGCATTCCAATTTCTCTACATCCTTACCAAAATTTGTCGTTACCTGACTTTTTGATTTTACTCATCTTAGTGGGTGTGACGTGGTATCTCATTGTGGTTTTGGTTTGCATTTCCCTGATGACTAATGATGTGGAGTGTCTTTTCATGTGTTTATTGGCCATTTAATATCTTTCTTGGAGAAATGTCTATTCAGGTCCTTTGCCTATTTTTTAAATTGAGTTGTTTGTCTTTCTGTTATTGAGCTGTAAGAATTCTTTTTGTATGCTAGATACAAGTCCGTTATCAGATATACGATTTGCCAAAACTCTTTTCACTTTCTTGATGGTGTCCTTTGAAATACAAAAGTTTTAAATTTTGATAAAGTCCAATTTATCTATTTTTTTCTTTTGTTGCTTGTGCTGCAAAAGCTGTTCTAAAAGGGAAGTTTATAGCAAGAAATGCCTACATTAGGTAAAAAGAAAGATCTCAAATAAACAACCTTATTTTACACCTCAAGAAACTGGAGAAAGAAGAACAAACTCGGCCCAAAGTTAGCAGAAGGAAGGAGATAACAAAGATCTGAGAGGAAATAAATGAAATAGAGACTAAAAAGACAATAGAAAAGATCAATGAAACTAAGAGCTGGTTTTTTGAAAAGATAAACTAAATAAACCATTAGCTACCTTTACCAAGAAAAACAGTGAGAGGACTCAAAATAAATAAAATTAGAAATGAAAGAGGAGACATCATAACTGATACCACACGAAAAATATGATGAATGAACAATTATCTCCTCTTTGAAGGGTTCAATTTCATTTTTTTCCTCATTTCTTGAGATAATCATATGATTTTTCTCCTTACTCTTTTAATGTGGAAAATTACATGTATAGGTTTATAAATGTTAACTCAACCTTACATTTCTGTAATAAACTCTACTTGGTTGTGATGTATGGTTCTTTGTATATGGCTGGCTTGAATGCTTCAATGTTCATGAGTGAGATTCCTTCCTCAGAATACCCTTGTCAGTTTTTGATATCAAGGGTATGGTGGCCTCAAAGCTGGTTGGTGAGTGCTCCATTTTGTTTATTGTAGAATCTGAAGTGATTTCTTCTTTAAATGCTCGGTAAAACTCATCAGTAATGCTATTTGGGCCTGCAGTTTTCTTTTGGGGAAGATTTTTAATAATGTATTCAACTTATTTGATGGTTACAGTATCATTTTAATTTTCTATTTCTTCTATGTCAGTTCTGGTAAGTTATATTGTTCTGGGAATTTGTCTATTTCCTCTAAAATTTGAAATTTAGAAATACATTTTTAATATTATCCTTATGATCTTTTTAATGTCTAAAATACATATAGTGATCCCCTTTTCATTTCTGATATTAGTTATTTGTGCCTTCTCTTCAATTTTGATTTGTCTCACTAAGGGTTAATTTGTCATTGAATTACTTTCTGCTCTTATCATTTTCTTTCTTCCACTTTCTGTGGGTTCAATTTGTTATTTCACGTCTAACTTCTAGTGGTGGAAGCACAGAACACTGGTTTCTTCAGCCTTTTTTCTTCTTTACTATATGGGTTTTGAGATGATAAGTTTCCCTATAAGCATGATCTTAGTTGAAGCCCTCAAATTAATTAATTATTATTGGTTATCCACAGTTTCCTATCAGAGTGCCCAATCTTCCTTATGCTTGAAGTGTTCTAAAGACTACTTATTTCATTCAGGATAAAGCCAAAATCCTTGCATTGGCACCCTTGTCCCTCCATGATCTGCCCCTACTCCCTCATTTGTTTGATTTCCTACTGCTCATTCCCATATCCATCTTGCTCCAGACACATTGGCCCCCTTGCTGTTCCTCAGAAACATCAGACCCACTCCTGTCTCAAGGCCTTTGCACTTGCTGTCACCTCTGTCTGGAGAGTTTATACTTCAGATAGACACATGGCTTGCTCCCTTCCTTTATTCAGGTCTCTCTTGCATCTTTTCATAAGGGCCTTCATGACTACCCTATATAAAATAACACCCTCTGTCCTCTTTACCCTAATTTACTTTTCTTCATTATGCTTCTTGCCAACTGACACAAAATAAATTTACCTGTTTGTTTATTGTTTAGCTCTCCCCTTCTCCCCTCTTAGAACATAAACTCCATGAGAGCAAGGATTGTTTTTTTCTGTTTTTATTTACTGTTGTATCTCCAAAGCCTAGAATGGTGTCTGGCAAATATTCACTGAATGAATGAACTCTGTGCTGGGAGTCAGGAGACCTGGATTAAACATTTCTGAATCTATCATTTGTTAGCCATGTGGCCTTGGACAACCAAATTAAACTTTCTAAGCCCCAGTTCCCTTATTTGTATAATGAGAGTACTTGTTGTCCCTGGATTTTGAATACAAAAGTTCTTTATGAAGTATAAAAAATTATAATGAGATATTTTTAATATTATGGTCAGCAAATGTCTTAGGTGTCCCAAATCTCTTTCTCTTTGGACTTCTATGGTGTTAAAAATTCACTCTTTTGGGACAAGACATTTTGTTCTATTTGGCTCTAGTTAAAACATAAGTATCCTTCCTGGAAAGGATGACATTTTCACACTTCTGTAGCCATTAACATGTCAGCAGGAATTAGTATAGAATTCACTGTGACTGAAGGCATGGGACACAGGAGAGGTGTGTTTTGAGGAAGAACGCAGCAAGTAAAGGTCTGGAGCATGGGGAAAGGAAGTTCTGGAAGTGTAGTTTTAAGTGGGCACTGGGGAAAAAAATTAAGAAGTCTTTTATTAGTCAGATTAGGCTAGGTTATACTGCAAGAAAAAAACCACCCCAAATTTTCAGTAGCTTAATCCAGGAAAGGTTAGTTCCTTGTCCATATAGAGTCCGCTGTGGGTCTATGCTACCCTCTAGGGGCTGGGGGGGCAGGGTAGTGTGTTATCATACATGTCTGTGTGTGGGACTTTGTAGGAAGTCTTAATTAAACAACTTTCATAAATTTAATAAAGTTTAATAAGACTATTACAGTCCTGTGTCTTGACAGAAGATTTTACAGAGGTTATGTAGCAATACCCTGATGTGATTCTGTGGCCCTTTCCACACAGAGTTTAGATATAATTATTGTATTCTCCACTGAAAGTCACGTCATGGTTTGATGAACATATGAGTTTATGGGGGAACAGGACATATTATCTGAATTAGAACTTTAACAAAATGCACTTGTTTTGAGCACTTCCAGGTGCTCATTGTACCAGGTACAATTCTAAGGGCTTTAGACATCTTATTTAATCCTCAAAACAGCTCCCTGGGGTAGGTACTATTATTGTACCAACATTATACTGAGGGAACTGATGTTCAGAGATTTGAGGTAATTGGACTTTAGTCACACAACTGAACGGCAGAACTTAGACCAAATTCAGGTCTGCTTGGCTCCAGAGTCTATGGTCTTAACAACAACGCAATGCTGTCCATCCCTCCCCACCTCCAGATAATACATCCTGAATGCATCACTGCCATAAGTTTATCAGCAGGCCAAAATTGATGATGATGACGGTGATGATGATGATGATAAATATAGTCATATGGTGGGGGTTTTATTTGATTTCATAGCATTTGGGCTCTAGTTTTAGATGGCCAAAGATGTCCTGTTTTACATGTTTAACATTCCCAACATTACAACCATTCCTTTGGGTTAAGACTTTGTCTGTGGTAGACCCCAGTTAAAATGCAAATATCTTTCCTGGGAGCAATGATAAACTAACACCAATCATCGTGACTACATCAGCAAGAAACAGCCAGTTTCTATCATCAGGGAACAATCAAGGGGAGAAGACAAAATTTTAAATAGTCAATCTGTTAGAAAGCATTTTAATGTAGTATATACTCAAATGAGAAATTAAATATAATTGAGTAGAAGGTATATTTCACAGAAACATAATGGGTGGGCCAGTGAGGGAAGGGTTTCATAATTGGCAATAATTATCAAGAAAGGCTTCTTGGAGTAGGAGGCACTTGATGTGAGTCTTGAAGTCTTGATTGACTTCAAGACCACGTTATTTGTCAATTAATCCTGATTTCCTAAAACACTCTATAATAATTCTGTATTGTTTTTTTCTGCCATAACAGTCTACCTTTCTCCATCTTCTCTTTTTCTGGAAAATGCTTCTTCTCCTACACTAAATATATGACTTAAGTGGGAGCTGCCATCTTTTCAAAGATCTTTCTCCTAGATAGTGTTGATTGGCTTGAAGATAGGCACTTGATCTAGTCTGGGCCAATCCTAATGTGGCCAAACTTATGGCCACAGTTCATGAGTTCAATGATGGGTACCTGACCCAAGATTACCCAATCAGATCCATTTATAGGATTTTGGAGTTTAGGACCAAGAAAATGAGTCTCAGTTCCTCTATGGGCTTGCGCATTGTGAGATTTGAGATACCGGAACTATGGGTGGCCATATTTCTAGCTGATCTATTTTAAGAAAGAATAAAGTTGACCTGCAGAATTAAATAGAAATTAGAGGCACAAAGAAGGTCTTGGTGGCATTTAAGTGTCTGATTCCAGGGGTCTCTGATTTGGTTGTTCAATCTTTATATGAATAATTTATAATAATCCCTGATGCCACTACCATCTATCTTTTCCCTTACCTAGTTTGAGCTGAATTTTTGTCACATGCAACTAAAAGAGTCCTGATGAATATTTCAGTGTGACTTCATGTTGAAAAGGTAGAATAGGAATTATCTTTATTTTACAGAGGGAAAAATGAGGCTCAAAAAAAAAAAAATGTAACCAAGATACTGAAAAAGATGAGGAGTTGATCCAAAACAAGTACCCAATCTTCTCTCATTGGAAAAAACATTGGGAGGTACAAGGAGATTCAGGCAGGAAAAGTGTGCTGGTTTAGAAAAACCCAGTATATAAACTGTGAATAAAATAGCTTCCCCTTGCTGTCTGTATGCTGAAAGTTCTGACACCAAATTTTGGTATCATGTTAGCTTTTTTTTTGTCAGCAAAACCTTGGCTTTTGAGGAAAAAGTAGGAAGCCCAGTTCCACCGCGGTACCCACTTCCCATTTTACTGTAGGTCCGTCGGGTTACCCAGGTCTGAAATCAGTCATAACTGTTTATACCTTAGTGATGTAACACTGAAAAGATGGCTTTTGACAAGGACTAATTTCAAAATGACACTAAATGATTGTCTCACTCTCATCCAAGCACCACATTAACCTAAGGACTCAGAAAGACTCAGAAAGAAAAATCCCTTGAGTTTAAGGACAAATTTTGCTTATGCTGTCTTAAAAAAAAAAAAAAGGAACTTCAGACACTTAAAGTTTTATAGTCTCTTTTTTCAAATAAGATTTAAGATGGCTTAAAAGGATATAAAAATATAGGAAGACAATAACTTAAAAGTGGAAGAGAAAAAGTGATAATAAAGTAGGGACATTAAATAAAGTTAGGAGTGAGGCTAATAAACAACAAATATGACATAGTCCTATACATATTTGACAACTGGTCCCCACACTGAGCTCTACGCTTTCTTGTTGTCAATGCAAACAGGGAAGCCCTATCAATTACACAGTTTGCAATGTCCATGAGGTGAAACAAACCAAATCCTTAGAAGAAATACGACTTCAACTCATCCTATGACCCAAAATAACGTGCCTCCTGAGTTCTTACAAAGAAAGCACTGTGTTACATAATGTAAAAGCCCTCACAGGCTCCTTCCAGGAGACCCAAGGATGAGATTCACAGCCCTGGTTCTCATAGCTGGGAACATTAGTGCTCAAATTTTAATCATCTTTATGATTTATGCCATATCTACTTACAACATTTAAAAAATTAACCTAATATATTTTTTAACATAGATTTTACTTGGACTCAATTTTAAACTTAATTTCACCTTAGCGAGGTAGGTGGATTAGTTCTATTCTTCTAATACACTTTAAGTTTATAAGTATTAAAATAAAGTCTATTATAATCTAAAATTTTCTTATGCACCCCTAGCGATATGTGTGCTACACCTTGGGAAACATTGGCTTAGGGAAGAAGAAGCAGCCAACGTTTGAATAAGCGTGACCTCATCGCGTCTTAATATCTCTCTCGTGAAGTATTATTACCACCAGAGGCGAGAACACTGAGGTTAAAGGACTTGCGCAAGGTTCCGCAATAACCGAGCCAGGACGAAACTCAAGGCTTTTGATCAAAGCCAAGTTCTAGCTTCCAGATGAATGCACGGAGGGCTGTTTCCCCAAATTGAAGTTCAGATCCTCTTTGACCGTTTGCCCTTCTGTTCCTGCCAGAACGCCTCACCCCATGCTTGGCCCATAGTGATGCCTAGCTGTGGTTGTTGGGACCAAGTCTGCTGGGCCAAAGGGAGGAAGTCTGCCAGGCAGATGTGGAACCCAAAAGAGGAACTTCTTCAGTTGCTGTGGACAGCTCTGCCACTTCATGCTCCCGTGGATTTTTTGGGAAGTATTTTGGGTGGCTCACCAGTCTCTTATTAGGCAGGGCCACTTGTCCTGGGTTGGTCTTCTCTACTGGTGGAAAGTACTGCTGGGAGATTTGGAATGGTTGCAGTTTGACTTTGATTCTTGGCAGATACTGTCACCGTGAGCTTTTTTGGTAAGGCCTCGAACTGAAGTTTGTTCCTGAGGGTTCCAGGATTCCTCCTAATCTTAGGGAACATTTTGAGTCATAACTGGCAGTGGCTTTCTGATGACCACTTGAGCAAGCTCAGCCTTGAGAAGCCATCTCCATCTCTCACATGAATTTGACTTTGGGTCAATCACCTTGAACTCTGGACCCATGTGTGTGATCTACACTCTTTCTGAGCCCTGATTTGTAGTGTAAGCCTTTTTCTTCTTATTTTTTTTACGAATAAAAGTAATGCTTTCTGCTTCATCTTTCTCTTAAAGAGATTTTAAATGTCTGTTATAATTTTTAAAATTTTATTATTTTAAAAATTTTATTATGGTAACACTTTTTATTTTGAGATAATTACAGATTCACATGCATGTGTACCAAATGCTACAGAAGAATCCTGTGTACCTTTTGCCCTGTTTCCCCTAATGGTGACATTCTTAGAGAGATTTAAAAATTGCAAGTTATAATTTATATATAATAAAATTCACTCTTTTACAGTGTAAATTTGATGAGCTTTGATAAATGTATACAGCTGAGTAACTGCCATCACAATCAAAATATAGAAGATTTCTGGGGTCTTGCCTGGTGGCATAGCGGTTAAGTTCGTGCTCTGCTTCGGGCCCGGGGTTTGCAGATTCGGATCCCGGGCGTGGACAGATGTACCCCCAGACGTACCGCTTGTCAAGCCATGCGGCCTCCCATATAAAGTGGAGGAGGATGGGCACAGATGTTAGCCCAGGGCCAGTCTTCCTCAGCAAAAAAGAGGAGGATTGGCAACGGATGTTAGCTCAGGGCTAGTCTTCCTCACACACACACAAAACACACACACACACACATATATATAATATTTCCATCATCGCAGAAAGTGCCTTCATGTCCCTTTGCAATTAATTCCCTCTCCCCATTCCTGGCCCCTAGATACCACTGATCCATTCTCTCTCTCTATACTTTTGCCTTTTCTAGACATTTTTAAAGGAATCATACAGTATGTAGTCTTTTGTGTCTTGTTTTTCACTTAGCATAATGCTTTGAGATTCATCCATGTTTCTGAAAGTATCACTAGTTTGTTCCTTTTTATTGCTGAGTAGTATTCCATTACAGACCAAAATTTGTTTATCCACTCACCAGTTGATGGACAGCATTGTTTCCAGTTTTTGGTTATTAGGAATAAAGATACTATACACATTCTTGTATATATCTTTGGGAAGACATATGTTTTCATTTCTTTTGGGTAAATTCCTCAGAGTAGGATTGCTGGGTTGTATGGTAAAAGTATGTTTAACTTTATAAGAAACTACCCAAACTATTTTCCAAAATGGCTGTACAATTTTGCATTTCCATCAGTAATATATGAGAGTTTCAGTTCCTCCACATCCTGGTCAACACTTGGTATTGTCAGTTATTTTGAAAATTTTAGCCATTTTAGTGGCATTTTACTTATGTACTTTTTCCCCCCATTTGTATCTCTACTTTGATAAGGTGTCTTCAAATCTTTTGCCTGTTTTTCGATTGAGTCACTTGTCTTCAAATTATTGAATTGCAAGTGTTCTTTATATATTCTGGATGTAAGTCCTTTATTAGTTTTGTGGTTTGAAAATGTTTTCTCTCAATCTGTGACTTGTCTTTTCACTTTTTCAAAAATAATGTCTTTCTAAGAGAAGATGTTTTATATTTTGATGAAGTCCAGATTACCAATTTTTAATTTTGTAGTTTGTGCTTTTAGTGCCCTCACACACAATTTTGCTTAATGCAAGGTCGCGAAGATTTTTCCCATGTTTTCTTTAAGAAGATTTATAATTTTAACTCACGTATTTAGTTCTGGAATCCATCTGAATTAATTTTTGTATATGGTGTGTGATAATGGTCGAGGTTTACAATTTTTTTTTTTTTTTTGTGAGGAAGACCAGCCCTGAGCTAACATCCGTTGCTAATCTTCCTCTTTTTGCTGAGGAAGACTGGCCCAGGGCTAACAGCTGTGCCCATCTTCCTCTACTTTATATGGGACGCCGCCACGGCGTGGCTCACAAGCAGTGCATCGGCGGCACCTGGGATCCGAACCCGCGAACCCCGGGCTGCCAAGCACGAACTAAACCGCTGCGCCACCAGGCCGGCCCCAAGGTTTACAATTTTTTGTATATGAATGTTCAATTATTCCAGTCCCATTTGATGAAAAGACTGTTTTCCCCCCATTAAATTACCTTGGCACCTTTGTCCAAAATCAATGGACACTATATATATATGGCCATCCATTTTTGGACTCTCTATTCTGGTATGTTGGTCTATGTGTCTATCCTGACACCAATACCATACTCTCTTGACAACTATAGCTTTATAGTAAGTTTGAAATCATTTATAAGTGTTCTAACTCTGTAATTTTTTTAAAGAATTGTTTTGACTATTCTAATTCCTTTGTATTTTAATATAAATTTTAGAAGCATTGTGCCAATTTTTACAAAAAATAAGCCTGTTGAGATTTTGATTGAGATTGTATCAAATTGATAGACTGATTTGGGGAGAATTCTCTCTCTATTTAGGTATTTTTCTGTTTTCCTCAGCAATATTTTATAGTTTTCAGTATAAAATCCTGCACATATTTTGTGATACGTATTCCTAATTATTTAATATTTTTGATACTATTGTAAATGGTATTGTTTTCTTTGTTTCAATTTGCAATTGTTTGTTGCTTGTGTATAGAAATGCAATTGATTTTTGTATATCGTCCCTGTATCTTGCAATCATGCTAAGCTTATTTCTAAGTTCTGCTAGATTTTTTTGTAGCTTCCTTAGGATTTTGTTTGTAGACCATCATGCCATCAGCAAATAAAAGCAGTTCCTCCTTTGCAATTTTGCTGCCTTTTCATTTATTTTATTTCCCTTAATACACTGGCTAAGACCTCTAGTACAATGTAGAATAGACTTGGTGAAAGCAGACACCACTGCCTTGTTACCAACCTTAGGAGAAAAGCATTTCTTCTTTTATCATTGAGTATGATGTTAGCTATAGATTTTTTGTGGAGTCCCTTTATGAGACTGAGGAAGTTTCTTTATATTCCCAGTTGGCTGAGAATTGCTATCATGGATAGATGTTGATTTTAGTTAAGTCTTTTTTCTGCATCTATTTGGACAATCATATAGCTTTCCTTTTTTCAGTTTGTTGACATGATGAATTACATTGATCTATTTTTTAATGTTGAACCAACATTGCATTCCTGGGGTAAACTTCTCTTGGTCACGATGTATTATCTTTTTTCCTGGACTCAATTTGTTAGTATTTTGTCAAAGATTTTGGGGTTGAGGTACATGAGAGATTTTATTTTAGAATTTTTTTTCTTCTGATGTTTTTATCTGGCTTTAATGTTTTTATCTAGCTTTGACCTCACAAAACGAGTTGGGAAGTGTTTCTTCTCTTTTATTTTCTGAAAGAGTTCATGAAGGATTGATATTGCATCTTCTTTAAATGTTTGGTAGAGTTCCCTAGTGAAGTCATCTGGGCCTGGAGTTTTCTTTGTGGGAAGGATTTTAACCATGAATGTAATCTTTTTAATAGATATCAGGCCATCCAAGTTTTCTCTTTCTTCTCGAGTGAATTTCAGTGAGGAAATTGTCTATTTCATCTAAGTTGTCAAATTTGTTGTCATAAAGTTCATAATATTACGTTATCCTTTTTAATGTCTGATGGATCTGTAGTGACAGTCATAACACTGGTAATTTGGGTCTCTGCCTTTTTTTTCTTGATCAATATGCATAGAGATTTATCAACGTTTTTGATCTTTCCAAAGTGCCAGCTTTTGGTTTTATTGATTTTGCTTACTGTATTTCTGTTTCCTTTTCAATGTCTTCTGTGCTTTTCTTTATTATTTCCTTCCGTTTATTTACTTTGGGTTTAATTTGCTCTGATTTTCTGGTTTTATAAGGTAGAAACTTATATAATTGATTTTAGACCTTTCCTCTTTTCTCTTTTTTTTTTTTTTTTTTTTTTTTGCTTGAGGAAGATTTGCCCTGAGCTAACATCTGTGCCAGTCTTCCTCTATTTCGTATGTAGGTCGCCGCCACAGCATGGCTGATGAGTGATATAGGTCCGCTCTGAGAACTGAATCTGTGAATCCGGGCTGCTGAAGTAGAGCACGCTGAACTTAACCACTAGGCCATAGGGCTTGCCCCAGACCTTTCTTCTTTTCTAATATGAGCATTTAATGCATCAATTTCTCTTTAAGCACTGCTTTAGCTGGGTCCTATACATGTTTAAGGCTTATTATCATTTTAACTTAGTTCAAAATATTTTCTAATTCCCCTTGTTATTTCTTCTTTGATGTGTGGGTTATTTATAAGTGTGCTATTTATTATCCAAATATTTGAGGGTTTTCTTGGCGTTATTCTGTTGCTGATTTATAGTTGAATTCCATTGTCAGAGAACATACCTTCTATGTTTTTAATCCTCTTAAGTTTATTGAGACTAGTTTTATGGACCAGAATATGGTCTATCTTTTTGAATATTTCATGAACATTTGAAAAGAAAGTAAATTCTCTGGGATGAGTGTTCTATAAATTAGGTTGAGTTGCTTGATAGTGTTGTTCAAGTTTTCTAAATCTTTACTGATTTTTGTTTAGTTTTCTATCAGTTATTGGTAAGAGGAATGTTGAAATCTCCAACTATAATTGTTGATTTGTCTGTTTCTCTTATTGGCCATTATCTGTTCACATAGTTCATCTGCCCCATTTTCTCTCTTCTCCTTCCTGGGACTCCAGTTTCCCGTATGTTGGGCAATTGGATATTGTCTCACAGATCTTGAGTTTCTTTCACTGATAGTTTTTCTCTTTTTATATTTATATGAATAATTTCTATTGACCTATCTTCAGGTTCACTTATCCTTCCTTCTGCTGTGTCCAGTTTGTTGGCAGGCCTACCTGGACAATTCTTCATCTGTGATGTTGTGTTCTTCACGTTTAACATTTCCATCTGACCCTCTTTTAATAGCTTCCATCTCTTTGCTGAAATACCTCATCATCCACATTTTGCCTACCTTTTTGTACTAGATCCTTTAACACATTCATTATAGTAGTTATAATGTCCCTGTGTGATGGTTCTAACATCCGAGTTATTTCTGGGTCTGGTTCTGTTGCTATTTCATCTCTTGACAAGAGGGTATTTTTTTCCTTGCTTCTTTGTGTATCTTGTTATTTTTAATCAAATGCTGAACATTCTAGGTAAAAGAACAGTAGAGATTGAGGTAAATAGTGATTAATACCTAGAATGGGTCATCCTCTTCTTTTGTCAAGCCATTAGTATGGGAAATAATTGAGACAATTGACTCAGTTGTTGGGCTGAATTTCTCCTGTTGTTGTTATAATTACCTTCAGTGCACCATAGGTGCTTAGTGTGACTCCTGGAGTCCTGGAGAGTTTTTCTCCATCCTCAGCTTTCAGCAGGCTCTCTTCACTCTTTCCCTCTTCCAGTGAAAGATTACTCAGTGCAAGGCTTATGGTGGGAGTTTTTTTTGTTTGTTTGTTTGTTTTTTTTCTGTGGGGAGGACCAGCCCTGAGCTAACATCTGTTGCCAATCCTCCCCTTTTTGCTGAGGAAGACTGGCCCTAGGCTAACATCCGTGCCCATCTTCCTCCACTTTATACGGGACGCCGCCACGGCACGGCTGACAGGCAGTGCGTCGGCGGGCGCCTGGGATCCGAACTCGCGAACCCCGGGCTGCCAAGCGCGGACTAAACCGCTGCGCCACCGGGCGGCCCCGTGGTGGGAGTTTTTTTAACCTCCTGCTCCAACTCCAGTCTTAGGCAGACTTTGTGCAGCTGAGCCTCAGGAGCTGGAATTTCCCAGCATTCCTCTTCCTTCCAGTTCCAGGCAACCTCTGGCTCCTATTCAGTTCTGGGTCTAGTTCAAGTAGGTTCACTGACTGTTATAGGCTGGATTATGTCTCCTCAAAACTCAAACATTGAAGCCCCAACCCCCAGTTCCTCAGAATGGACTATATTTGGAGATAGGTTTTATAGAGGTGGTTAAGTTGAAATGAGGCCGTTGGGTGGGGCTCTAACCAAATATGACTGGTATCCTTATAAGAAGAAGAGGTTAGAACACAGACATGCACAGAGAGGTGACTATGTAAAGAGGGAGCAAAGGGCAGCCATCTGCAAGCCAAAGAGGGAGGCCTCAGAGGAAACCAACCCTGCCAGCACCTTGATCTTGGACTTCCAGCCTCAGAAACGTAAGAAAATAAGTTTCCGTTGTTTAAGTCACCCAGTCCATGGTATTTTGTTATGGCAGTCCTAGCAGATGAATACACTGATCCTCCCTCCTTTGGCAACTGGACTCCTATCTTGAATCAGGGGGAGATCTTGGGTGTGAGTGGGTTTCCCTTCTCTCCTCCAGAAGCTTTTGCCCTGTGTCAAAGCAGAGTAAGGTCCAGAGCACAATTAGTTTTCTTGTCCCTCCTCCAGCAGCAGGCAGCATTTGCTCCATACCAGAGAAGGTTGTGGGGTATGGGTGCATTTCATTCCTGCCCTCCAGAGACAATTAATCACCAACCTCTACTCACAGAGTGCCCAGAGATAAATGGGCTTCTCCAGATACCCCGCTTCCCTCTCCAACCTAGGTGGGCTCAGAACTCCTGCTCCACTGAGGAGGGTCTCTCATGTCTTCTGCCTCTTTCTAGTGTTTCTCATGAGTACCTGGTAAAGCCCCATGGAAAATAGCAATGGAGTAGGTGTGGACTTCTCTTGGGTCTGTGGCTCCCAAGAATTCTAAACTCTCATGCCAGCTGACATTTAATCTTTAAGAATTCATGAACATTTTGGTTATTTTCTTTTCCTTGCTTTATGGCTGTCATCTCTGTCTCTCGTGTTCTGCCACTATTAAAATTGTTCATGTGTTCATCAGTTCCCCTGGTTAGTGAGCTTGTTACCCTGATAGGACAAAAAAAAAATCCATTTTTAGATTATTTGTAATTTTCTTATAGTTTGACTGTCCTCAACTCTTGTGTCTTTCTACATTCTAAGTGGAATCCTGAAGTAGTTTCATTTATTTACATTGTTATGCAATATATTCAACATAGTAGATGATACAAAAATATTTTTCGAAGTGGTTGTAGCTTTAGGAGAATACCAGTTGCTTATAGTATAGAGAATTCCAGTTGCTGCGTATCTTTGTCAATATTTGTTATTATGTGTCCTTTTCATTTTAGCCACTCTGCTAGGTATATAGTGGTATTCACTGTGTTTTTTAAAATTGATATAATTGACATATAACATTATATTAGCATAGCATAATGATTCGATATATGTATGTATTGTGAAATGATCACCACAATAAGTCTAGTTAATATCCATCACCACACATAGTTACAAATTTTTTTCTTATGATGAGAACTTTTAAGATCTACTGTCTTAGCAACTTTCAAATATACAATACAGTATATTAACTATAGTCATTGTGCTGTACATTATACTTTTGTATTTTTAAATCCAGTGTTAAGGTAAACCTTCTCTGGGATTCTAACTATAATTATTCTCTACTAATATGGGTACAGTCTTTTTAGAAAAAGCCAACAGAGTTAAGTGCACCAAGACCACAGAGTGAAGGCACAGTATTCTTTGTCTAAAGATTCCACAAATACCTCCAAGGTTGCATCTGTGAGCTTGATGATCTATGTCTGTGTCACCCACGGAGACCAAGCCATGTGGCAATAGAAGTTAAATGTCCTGGAAATAGTGAGAATGCAGAAGTATGATGACTTCTTACAAGTTGGATACCAAGTGGAAGGGCCTGAAAGCCAGACTGAGAGATTTGGACGTGAATGGGCTGGTTTTTGATTGATTGACTGATTTGTTTTCTATTAGGGAAATAACATGACACAGAGCAGAGTAGTATAATGAAACCACTATTGAAATCTGGACACACGTGACTTGGATTTGTGTCCTGGCATTCCTGATAAGCAGTACAGTGAAGTGGAAAGAGCAGAACTCTGGGTCCGGACAGGACTGGGTGTAAATTCTTGGTTCTGCTGATTAAGAATTTGTGACTTTGGGTTGTTTAAGCTCTACAAGTTATAATTTCCTCATCAGCTAAGTGGACATCATAGTACTTACCTGGTGGTGCTCTGGAGAGAACACGAGAGAATATATTTCTGTAGTACCTGACATCATTAGGGCTCCATAAACAATTGATATTGGTATGATCCCAGTTGTAAAAATCATCCTCTCTGGGCTTCCTCTCACTTATGTGCAAAATGGAGATGATAACACATATCTCATTGAGCTGTTGAGCAGTTTAAATGATGTAATATATATAAAAGAGCTTTCTAGGGGCTGGCCCAGTGGCATGGTGGTTAAGTTTGTGTGCTCCACTTTGGCGGCCGGGGGTTTGCAGGTTTGGATCCCGGGTGCAGACCTATGCACCGCTCATAAAGCCATGCTGCGGTGCCATCCCATATATCAAGTAGAGGAAGATTGTCACAGATGTTAGCTCAGCAACAATCTTCCTCAAGCAAAAAGAGGAGGATTGGCAACAGACGTTAGCTCAGGGCCAATCTTCCTCACAAAAAGAAAGAAAACAGCTTTCTAAAATGCAAAGCTAAATATTATTTTTCTTACAAAAATAGTTATTCAAGGGATATTGGCAGCCACCATTTATTGAGCATTTCACTATGTTGTCTTAATTGCCTCCTATTCCCCCCACTGGTAAGGTAGGTGTTCCTGCCCTAGGGTTACAGGAATGGCCAACACACAACACTCAACTGTATAGATGAGATCGACTGCAGCTTATTAGTCCCTTATAGTTACAGCCCCAGGGGAGGAGGCCCCCACATGCCACACAGGGCCACATGGGGAACACTTGCACTTGGGAACACAGTCAACTAGCAGGGACTGTGGGAGGCAGGCTTTGTCATATTAAGAGGGCGGGGAGGCCCTTAGTTCCTGCAGGAGGATGTGATTGGCTTGTGTGAATAATTCTGTGGGCTGGCAGGGGATGGAATCCGCTACTAAAGGATGAGCGGGAACTGTACCTGGTCTTTTGAAAAGACCAGTTATTGAAAAGTTGAGTTATTTGGCTAGGGCACTTTATCCATGAGAGTCGGGGAGAACTTGCAGCTAATCATTCGAGGCCCTTCTGGGTTCCCCCAAACGTTGAAGTGGCACATAATATTGGGCTTTAATTTTAGGCCTTAAACCACGTGTGTGCCATGGAATTTGTAAGTATTTAAAATGCTCGTTGACCATCCAAGGTAGATATGATTATTCTCCCCATTTTAGAGCTGAGAAAACTGTGGGGAGGAGAGGACAGCAATCCAGCAATGGCAGTGTCAGCGATGAGTTCAGGTTTGAATCCTGGTGACGTGGCTGATCCCTCCCTAGCTGTTCTGTGGGATCTGGTGGCTCTGGGAAGGACGGCGCTGGAGTGGTATGAGATTGGAGGCTGGGAGGCTGGTCAGCTGTCCCAGCAGTGCAGCTGTCCCATCGAATGCCCACCACGGGTCACTAACTCAAATGCCCAGAAGCTCCACAGCTCATGTAAGTAAATACACGTAGATAGAAGTGCAAGGCTCAGTATTAAGGACAGACTAAGGAGTGGTGGGGGCTGTGGTGAACTGGTGGCAAGGGATCCTTCCCAAAGGGACAGCCACTACTCAGTTCTGGCTGATGGCGTCAGGTGTGAAAGCAAGAAGGGTATTACCAGTTCTTGTGATGTTCTGAGGGAAGCCGGAGATCTGAACTTAAATGTGAAGTATCCCGATTTTAAAGTTTGGCCAAAAGTGTAATTGAAAAAAAATATTATGCAGGCCACACCGTGAGGATTAAGCAAAACATGTCTGTAGGCAGGGTCTGGCTGTCAGGCTATGAGCCACAAGAGCCCGGCTGGTGGCAGAGGGACCACCTAGGTACTGCTAGAGCTGTGGACATGGAGTTTTACCAGATGTGTTTTGGGTCAAAGGGCTAAATGGCAGACTCAAGGTCATTTTCCAGGAACATGAGACCACTCATTTTGTATGCCCCTGGCTTCAAGCTTTGCCAGCCCGGAGGTGCCTCTGTGTTTACATTGACATGAATTCCTGACTTCTTCCATGTTTCTACCTGCCTCCTCTAGTCTCTTCCCACTGGTCGCTGTTAGTCCATGTGTGCTCCTGAGTAAGTCAGTTTGTAAGAGGTCCTGTAGTATAGTGGTTATAGTCTGGGCTTACATCTTTGATCTCCCATTTACTACCTTTGTGAGAGGGTGTGTTGACCTACCTCCAAGGGTAGCTGTGAGAATTGTAAAAGATAATAAATATTAAGGACTTGGGATAATGTCTGGCATATAGAAAGTACTCTATAAATGTTAGCTATTTCTTCCTTCCTGGTCCTTCTATTTGAAGCGCCCATCTGCCGCTCCTGATGCTTTGGCCCCCTGGGAGAATTCACTTGGTTTTGCCCCAAGTCATCAGGGTGACAAGGTTGTATTTATTCATTTATTCAAAAAGTATTTATCAAGGACCTGTCATGTGCCGGGTTCTGTTCCAGGCATTGGAACAATATAGAAGGAGACTGCGTTCTAGTGCACAAGACTGACAATGATCATAAAAACAACCAAATGAATAAAATAATTCCCAAGTGCCTCCTGCTTTGAAGAACATTAAAATGGTGGTATGATTGAGAATGATAGATGGCTATTTTGGACTGGGTGCTCAAGAAAGGTCACTCTGAGGGGGTGTCATTTGACCTGAGGTTTGAACGACAAGAAAGTATCTTCTCATTTAAACATCTGGAGGAAGAGTGTTCCAGGCTAATAGAACAGCAAGTGGAAAAGCCCTGAGGTAGGAATGAGCTTGGCTTGTCCAGGGAACAGGCAAAAAGTCAGAGTGGCTGGAGGACAGTGAATGAGGGGACAAGAAGAAAGGGATTAGGTCACTGAGCTAGCCAGGGACCACACCACACCGGGCATGTAGACCAAGGCAAAGATTTTGGCTATATTTTAAGTCCTAGGTGGAGGGTTTGAAGCAGGGGAGTGACAAGACCTGATTTATGTTTCAAATGGATCACTCTTGCTGCAGCATCGAGGATGGATTGGAGGGAAACAAGAGGGGAAGCAGAAAGGCCATCAGCCCCACTGTGGACTACTGTGGACCAGGTAGAGTAGGCAGGGAGAATGGCTGTTTCCCAAACTCCTTATTATTTATTTATTCATTCATTCACTCAATAGCTCTTTCCTAAGTGTCTGTTACGTGTGTGCAATGGGTTGGGCACCGGGAATACATTGATATACGAAATTTTCATGAGCTCTGCTACCATTGAGCTTTCAATCACATGTCCCCCTTGGTTTCTTGGGTCCTCAGGCAGCACTGTCTGTATATCTTGCCTTTCATGAACATTAATCCTCTAGTAGCTCACCCGAACCACACACACTTTCATGCAGACTCTCCACTGGGGCAAGTAATCATGTAGGATTCTCTCCTCCCTAGGCACCACCCTGCAATTTCCTGCCTCCCTCAGCAAATGCAAGGGATTAAGTGTAGAGATGCTAAATGGATATGGGGGAGAAGGAGTCATCTGAACTTACCTTCCAGAAGCCCAGAACCTCACTGAAGCCTCTACACATGTTTGTGAGCCTCGGTTACAGGAGCCTCTGTCTCCAGGGGACCATTGAGGGAATTACAGGTCATAAAGATGACCTTTGTTTCTGGTCTGTTTTCAATAAGGTCAAGCTTTTTTCTTTTCTAAGATAAAATTTTTTTAAGGTAGTGAAACAACATTGCTTAGCATGGAGAATGTTTTTTCAGATTCAATTCACAACCACAGGCACTTGTGTGAAATTCTGGGTGTAACCACATTGCTCAAATGGTAAAGAAAATGGGCAATTGGCGTTCTTCAAATGAAGCCAACCACCCAATAACTGTTTTTCACTATCCGATAGTCAGAGGCCTGTGAAAAGAACTCCCAAGAAAGTCTGCTGGGTGGGTAACCTCTTCTTTACAGACTAGAAATGCCAGCTACGTTTTTTAATGGAGAGAAGGAAGTTCAAATTCAAGGAAGCAACAGGGAATGGAACAACAATCTAGTAGGTTCTATGCATCAGGAACCTACTCATTTGGAGTGAACAAAAACAGGAGAATTCTAGCAAAAGAACAGGTGAGAAATCAGTTTAAACTAGTTCCAGAAAAATTTTTTTCATGGCAATGGGATCCTTATTTCAGAATATCATTCAGAGACCCAATATGCAAAAGAGAAAACAAAATCTGTTTTGAAAGCAGGAGAGTAAGTAGGGCTCAGCCTGTTGCTTTCCCATCCCTGGCAAGTCTTGGAACCTTAGCCCTTCAAGGAACCCAGTTGGAACCCTATTGATTGAAATCATGATGGAGAACAAAGACTGTGTCATACCTTTTTACCCCCAAGTTAAATTGTATTTAGAATATATTATATGTGAGGGACTCTGCTGGCAAAACAATTTATATACACAGCATTACCCTTGATCTTATGAAGTGAGTGTTGTCAAGATGAGGAAACTGAGACTCAGGGTGGCCGGATCATATGCCCAAAGTTACACAGTTACTTGGTGGCGGGTCTTGGCTTCAAACTCAGAGCTGACACCAAAACTTCTGCTTTTAACCAAGAAACTGTACTGTTTCTCTCTCTCTCTCTGACAGATTTCTTCAATTCTCATCAAGAGCAGGAGAGTTTCAAGGAATGTTTACAGAAAGGAGATAGGGAGGAGAAAAAGGAGGAAGAAAGAGTAATGTGAGGAGGCAGAGGGAAGAGTAAGACTTAGGCTAGTGACAAAGAGGAAATTAGTGTAAAATGATAAAAACCCAGGGAACCAGCTGTTAAGAAAGGAAACTCCATGGAAAATCCAAAGAAAGATAATACCATGAGGAGAGAGAGAAAGAAGAGTTGGGGCTCAGATGTAAGGTCACTGCTTACCAGTGACCGAAATGCCAAGATTTCAGCCAGGGCCAGACCCCTGGTTTCTATTGTGATCTGATTACTTAGTCATTTAAAGCTGGTTAATGTTGACCAACAAACAGAGCAACACGAGAGATTGGCCCAGGGCACAGGAGTCCTGCGGGTGGACCAGCTAACCAGAGCTGGGCAGTCTTTATGGGCACCCAGCTCATGAGGCCATATAGTACACAACCTCTGGATGGTGGCTTTCCATGCTGTCAAATGATCATTTTGCTCCCGTTGACTTACGTTTTAGGTTGCTGAGATGACTGGCTGGGTTGGGGGTCCATGGGCCCATGGGCTGACAGTGAACTAACCTAGGAGACAACTCAGAAGCCAAGAATCTGGCTGTGGGATGCATTGTTCTTCAAAAGAACAAAGCAGGAAAAAGAAACCAGTGAGAAAGCTCTCAGTTTGTTTGTGGTGACTACTCTCTGCCACTGGCTGGTCCACTTGTGTGGAATCAGTTGCCAATACCAGTAGTACCAACACCATGCAACACCTAGGTCTTGGGTAGAGTTGGCGGCATAGTTCATACCACTGTTATGGCTGAGTAAGTGGGCGACAGCTGTAGTGGCAGCACCCGCCCCAAGTGATAAGGAGCAGATCATTTCCTCATTCTCTGCCTCCGTTCACCTCTCTGAAGCACCTGATCACATTTGCTCCTTACCTACTTCTTCAGGTAAGGGATGTGGAGACACATGGCAAGAGTGTTGAAAAGCATCTTGAGTCTCCTGGGATGAAAAAGAAACATTCAATGAAGACCTTTGTATTCCAGACAATTCATATGCCTTCTCTGATCAGATTTCCCCCAAACTCTAGGGTGGGCAGTATTAGCTCCATTTACAAGAGATATTCTGAGGTTTCTGAGATTTGGAGAGATTGTGCTGGCTGTCCAATTTTTTTCCACTCCGTTTTGCATCCCCTTCTCCTTTAGGTGCCCTGCATTTCTTGTGGGTTTCTAGTGGAAATCCTTTTAAATGTTTACCCTAACCAAAGGGCACGAAGATAGGTACCAAAAGGCTGGACACTAGCCCTGGCAGGGCCACTTCGTGGGCCAAACAGATAACACGGCTATGGGAGGCAGTCAGGAAAAGGATAGCAGGGAGAGAAGGGTGATGAAATGGAAAACGCATATGAAGACATTCCGATGTGAGGAAAACACACCACTCCACCCGTGAACAAGATAAATAAAGCCAGAGCCTCTCAGTTTACAGCCTTCTGACTAGATCATCCCTTAGGTCCTTTTAAGCTACAATGTTTAATTTTTTTGCCTCCCATCAAAATTAGCACAGCCTTTGTCTGTTCTCTTCAGGTTCTGCTTTCTGTTGGTACGAGTGGGTGGTGGCAATGAGCTAATCAGATAAGCTAACCTCTCTTAATGGGTAAATTAGCTAATGGGCAACTCCTCCCATGACTTAATGCCCTAATTGGGTTTAATGCCTTCTGAGGTTGACCTGGGGGATTGACAAACGGTGGGAATTCACACTTCTGTGCCTGGTGTCCCTGAAACTATACCCTAGTGGCAGTGCCCGGCACAGGGCTGGACAGGAACTGGCCAGTGACCCAGACTGTTTCCCTCCAACCAGGCCATCAATGAGATAGTCAGAGCCTAACGATTGGACCGAAAACTCCGGGTTCTGTATTATGTGGTGGCCCCCCAGCGGGTGGGAGGTGGCGGGGTGGGAGGGGGAACCATGACAACTTCAGTCATTTAATAATATTTTAGTTACCACATTTTAAACTCCTAATAAACACAGAAATACTTTTTCAAAAGTTAAAAAAATACATTTGTGGTAAAAAGAAAAAACACCTAGAAATGTGTAAAGAGTGAAAGTCCCTGTCACCCCTCACTCCCAGTCCCATTCCCTAAAGGAACTAACTTAATTTCTCATAAATATCTAAGCTAAGGGAGACCACCTGTAGCTTGAATATTTTGTCCTCAGAGAAACCACAAACAAACCCATCTTCTTTCCCTCCTTCCACCCATAGAGCTACAGTGTGGCCTTGCTCTTGTGTATTTTGTCTTCCTTACTCTTGGCTTTCTCTCTCCCCTCCTGTAGAACCCCACCTTACTCTCACCTTTTCTATTTCAGAAAATGTCGTTTTCAGAAAAAAGACCTTTTATCAGTGGCTTACACTTGAGTGTGCACTCATTGTCCTAGGGGCACGGGCATAGCAAGCCTTACACCTCACTCGCATCGACAGCCTTGTGGAGGGACTTCTGGTTTGGTGAGGAGAGGGTGGAGATGCAAGGTAACTCCTCAAATTGCAATACTTGGGAGGCAGGCTGTTTTGCATAAGTTGACATCCAGCTATTTTGCATAAGTTGACATCCAGCTCTGACTTCACTTTCCAGGTTTAATTTGGCTCCTGGCCCTGGGTTTTCCAGGCTTGGAAATGGCACCGCCATCGCCTGAAGCAGAGGAGCAAGTGGACCTCCTGGCACTCAGCCACATCGCCCTCCCAGGCTCAGGCAGGTCAGAAGCTGGGCTGGTTCTTCCCAGTGCCTGTGCCTCACACGCTGGAGCCAATTTCTCTCCCTTCATGCTTTTCTTCCTCCTTCGCTTAATTCTGTGCCATGGAAGGGGAAATGTCTGTTTTCTAACTTTACCTCCTTTGTCTCCATGGGGGCTGAGAGAAACGGGAAAGAAAGTCAGGGTCTATCAAGGTCGATACAATGAGCCAGGTGCTGTGCTCCTGACATCAGTGCGGAGACAACTGGGACTTGGAGTTCCCTCTTGAGGACCTGACAGCTTGGTGGGATGGTTGGTCAAACGCATAGCAAATAAGTGAGTTAGGAATTGCGTTTGGCTTTAAGTAATAGAGAATCCAAGCAACAGAGATTTAAACAAGAAAGAGTCTTTTTTCTTCCAATTTCTTTGAAGTTTGGAGCTGGGCCTGGGAGGCCCAGGGCTGGTTTGGTAGCTCTCCGATGTCACCAGAATCCCAGGATCTTCCTCTTCTTCTGCTCCACTGTATTTTGTAGGATTGCTTCGTGGCCAAAAGGTGGCTTTTGGAAATCTAGGCTTCATGTCTCAAGCAGGAAGAAGGAGAAAGGGGAAAATGTAAGCTAGTACATTTAGTTGTGTATACCTTTTTGAATCACATTCCTGGAAGCCCCATACCAAGATCCTGACTTATGATTCATCAGCTACCTTACCTACAAAAGCAACTGGGAGATGGCTTGTTTGTTTAGCTTTATTTATTTAACTGGGTACATTGCTGTCTCCAACATACAGTCTTTATTATTAAGAAAGAGGAGGAGAATGGATGTTGAGTAGATTACTAGCACCCTCAGCTAATCTGGTCAATTTCAGTGCATGGTGGCACATTCCGTGTGTTCTGCTGAATGCGTGGTTTAGCTAAATAATTAAGCCTCTCTGTGCCTCAATAACACCTACCTCGAAGTAACTAAATTTTATAGGACTGTTGTGAATGTCCAAGGAGAAAAATGTATGTTAGTGGTTTAGAGCTATGGGAGGTACACTGTCAGTGCCAATAAATGTTAGTTGTGACGGTGAGCACAGCAGATGGTCATCCTGAAATCAGACTGCCTGGGCTTGTATCCCACATCCAGTACTTTCTGCTCAGCCAGGGGTGCATTACTGTGATTCAGTTTCTTCAGTGGTAGAATAGGGTGATAGCATCTGCCTCTTTGAATTGCTATCAGATTAAAATGATCCGTGCAGAGTGTTTAACAGAGTGTGTGGCATATCATAGCCACTCAAACAGTGTTATTCATTATGCTTATGGAAGCACAGAGAAGGGGCATGTACCACAGACTCAGTCAGACTTAGTCAGGGAAGGCCTCCCAGGAGAGTGGTTGTGTTTTGGCAGATGTGAAGGAGACAGCTGGTTAAGAAGGTGGGGAGGGTGGCACAAGCAGAGCCGGCAGGCTGGAGGTGTGAAAGCTCATGGTGTGCTCTCAGAGCTGTGAAGGGTTGGGTGTGTCTGGGCCCCGAGGTCAAGGTAGGAAGAGGGACAAGTTAGGTGGAGAAGAAGGCCTTGTTTGGGACTTGAGGAGCTTGCATGCCATAATGAAGAGCTGACAACATTGGGGGAGCTGGGCCTGCTGCCCCATCTCCTGGGGCTGGTTTCTGAAGGTGAGTGAGATCGCATTCACAGACAAGGAATTAGCTGATTTGGACAATGCTTGGTTTATTGGCATCTGCAAACTGTTACCTGTTAACCAAAGGCTCAGGGCTCAAGCACTGGCTGGGTTCCTCTGGGAACAGGCCATTAATCAACTAATGGCTTCCACTCTGGCAGAGAAGGAAATGCTAATAGCTGGAGGCTGATCTTATGACTGGAAGAAAGGAAGGCCATTGTAAATTCTCACAGGGATATAAAAACATTTGAGTCTAGGTTTCCAACAGTACTTCATTACCCATTAGCACATGAGAAGAGATTTGTTTATCGGATTCCCCTAGAAATTAAGTTGTTGAGGTGACAGGAGAGGTAAATTCTGAGGCAGGAGGAACAGGAGGAGGTGCTGGGGATGCAGTGGCACATTGTACTTAAGGGACCACAGGGGCAGCAATGGGGCAGCTGGTTTCTTAACAGGGAGGTCAGAGTAGAAAGAGCACTTAACATGAGTCCAAAGTCATGGGGGCCAGTCTCACCTCTCTCCCCAAGTTTCCAGAAACAAGGTACAATGTTCTGTAAAACATGGACAATAACACTTGCTTAACTGGCATGAACAGGCTGTTTGATGATCAAATGAGAAAATGTATGCCGGCAAGGACACTTTGTAAGATACGCCTAGAATAAAATCCAGCCTCTACCCCAATCTCCCAGGCCTTCTGACAGATTATGGAACACACCAGCCTCTTTCCCACCTTTGTCCAGTGACACTTGCTTGTTTTTTTTGCCTAGAACATTCTTCTGCTAGCTCTTCCCATGGTTTGTTCTGCCTCATCTCAGCTTATATGCCACTTTCTCAGAAAGGCCTTCCCTGACCTGTGGAAAGCATGTGCTGCCCTCTGAGCCTCTACTGCCCGAGAGAGCTGGAGGTTGAGAGCCCAGGCTCTGAAGCAAGACTCTTGGGTTCAAGTTCAGCTCTGACTCATACCAGTTGTTTGACGTTGGGCAATCACCTAACCTTTCTGTGCCTCAGTTTCCACATCTATAAGATGGAGATAATAATAATGCCTTGCAAAGTGGTGCAGACAAAGGGTGACTTTAACAGATGTCAGCTGTTATCACTGTTTGTCACAGTGCTCTATTTCCTTTCTAGCACTAACCACATCTGTAGTTAATTAATTTATATATATGTTCATTATCCAACACCCACCCCCTTCTGTAAAGGGATCTCCATGAGGGCAGCAACCATGTCTTTCTTATCCATTCTGTTTTTCCCCCCAGTCTTATTGAGATATAATTGACACACATCACTGTATAAGTTTAAGGTGTACAGCATAATGGTTTGACATATATAGTGAAATAATTACTCCAGTAAGTTTAGTTAACATCCATCATCTCATATAGATACAATAAAAAGAGAAAGCAAAAAAAGATGTGATAACTCTTAGGATCTACTCTCTTAACAACTTTCACATACATCATCGAGCAGTGGTAACTCTAGTCATCATGCTGTACATTCATCCCTAGTGCTTATTTATCTTGTAATCCATTCTTATGTAGCACAGGCACAGCACAGGGTCTGGCACCTAGCAGATGCTCAAGAAACGGTTATTCTAAGGAATGTGCTGAATGAGTATTTCCCAGAACCGAGTCCCGAGGGCGACTGAGGCAGTCCTGGGGCCAGACGAGGAGCTTGTCTGGTGGCCTGTTTTGCATTTCATTCTCCCCTTTGTAGGCCTTTCACTTATGTAATGAAACAGCAGTGAAACCCCACGACACCTGAGTGCTTCCCCTCCAGCCGGCCCAGTATTTGACCACAAAAAGGGGGAAGAAAAAATAAGGCAAAAAGAGGAGCTACAAACCGCATGCTTCTTGGGACAGAAAAATGAGCTGTCTTTTTCCCACAGTCATGTGAGGGCGTTGCACAGACTGGGGGCGTGTTCCTCTGAGCCCCAGAGCCACCGAGTGATGAGGCATCAAGGGCCGCAGCCTGGGTGTCAGCGGTCGAGGCTTTTTCCTCCTCTGCCCCTTTGCTGTGCAACCTTTGTCAAGTCACTTTACCTCTCTGGGTCTCTTCAGTATCCTCATCTACAAACTGAGGGGATTGGAATAGATGATTAAAGCAGAGTGGCCTTACAGTCCTGGCTTTGCCTGTAGATCTGGTGCAATTATTAGTAATAACCACTGTCATTCTCTAAGTGACCTGTACTGGATGATAAGTTATAAGATCAGTTTGACTGAAGTCTCTTCCAGTTATAATACTTTGCCTTTTTAAAAAAACTTTTTCTGATTGCCTGCCCCTGCCTCTGCCCCACCTCAGATCCATGCTCTGCCCAGCTTCATGCCCTGAGATGCTGACCTCAAAAGACAGTGTCACTTGGACGCACCTGTTCTCTGGCTTCCAGTGGGGTTTGGTGATGAGAGGCATTGGCAGAAGATGGGAGTGAGGGAAAAAAGAGAAGTAGGGGCCTTAATCCCCTGCTGCCCCCTTCACTCAACCCTGGAAGCAGCTGCTTCCTCTATCCACAGCTTCCATCCGGCTGAGTTCTAGGAATGTTACCCCCTCCTGGCTCCTTCAGGCCTTGGGATAGTATTGGCTTCCCAGGGTACATCGCCATTCCCAGCTGCTCCCTTAACTCTGCCCACACCTCTGTATATAGTGCCCTCATCTAACTGTCTCCAGTGAACCGTTTTAAGTGTGCTGCCTATTTCCTCTTGCACTTGAACAAATACAGATTCTTTGACACTCTGACCCAATCTCCACCTGGGACACACGGTTCTTTAATACAGGGAGACCTTAAATCCAGAAGTAGGTAGCTACATCGATGAGTCTTGGTTCTCTAGGATGCTAGGAGGGTTATGCACTGGCTTGTGGTATAACTGGTGGTATGAATGAAGGGGAGAGGGCATGGTGATGGCCTTTGATCCAAATGCCATTTAGGTGCCACTATAGCAGCGTAAGAATAAAACTAAGAAACTTATAGCTCATGCCTGACACATAATAGGCATTCTAGAAATGTGCACTGAATATATGGTGAGATTTCTACCCCCCAATATTATTTTCAAATGTACAGAATGTTGAAAGTCTTGTGCAGCGAACACCCATATACTCACCCTCTACATTCCGCAAGGAAGATGCTGCTCTACTTGCTTTATCACATATCCATCTAACCATCTAATCCTCGGCCTGTCTATCAATCCATCTTATTATTTGTATATTTCAATGTGAATGCAAACATTAGTATACTTTTCCCCGAAACACTTCCACAATTATAGTAGGATTTTTTTTTTCATTACAAAAGCAATTGAGGAGCCACCCGGTGGCGCAGCGGTTTAGTTCGCCCTTGGGAGCCTGGTGTTCGCGAGTTCGGATCCCGCGCGCCCGCGGACGCACTGCCTGTTAGCCATGCCGTGGCGGCGTCCCATATAAAGTGGAGGAAGATGGGCACGGATGTTAGCCCAGGGCCAGTCTTCCTCAGCAAAAAGGGGAGGATTGGCAACAGATGTTAGCTCAGGGCTGGTCTTCCCCACAAAAAAAAGCAATTGAAACTAATTGTTAAACTTTCTGACAATACAGGGTGAAAAAAATGAAAAAGGAAAACTTCTTTCTTCTTCTCTATCTCCAGTCTTGTTCCCCAGGCATAACTGCTGGTGAGTGTAGTTGCAAAAATTCACGTAGATGTATATTTTTGATATTTTACAAAACTAGAATTATAGCATACTTATTGTTTTGCAACTTGCTTTTAAAAATATCAGTCATGCCTTGAAGTCATTCTTTCCTGTCAATAATTAGAGTTCATCTTTACTCTTTTTAATGGCTGTAGAATTTTCCATATTATGTGCCTTCATTTATTTAACCATTTCTGACTGATGGAGATTCCCCCCATTTCCATTTTTTTGATATGATAAGCAATGCTGCAGTGAAGAGCTTGATACATTCCTTTATTCAACAAATATTTAATAAGCACCTGCTATGTGCCAGGCATGGGTCTAACCTCTGGGGATATCAGGGGAGTAAGACAGACAAGATCTCTGTGTGGAAATTGCATTCTTGTGAGGGAAACATAACAAGCTAGAACACAGCAACAACAAAACAAATTTTAGCTAGTTATGACGAAGTTAGAATAATGTGACAGATGGTAATAGGAGGTGCTGCTTTACAAAGGGTGGTCTGGGAAGGCCACCTTGAGGAGGTGACATTCGAGCTGAGACCTGAATGATGAGAAGGAGCCAGTTATGCAAAGTTATAGGGAGAATGTATAGCAAATGTAAAGGGCCTGAGGTGGGAACAAGCTTGGTGTATTTGAAGAATAGAAATAGAGTCAACATGACAGAAGTATAGCAAGTGGTTGGGAATGAGGTTAGATAGGTTGGCAAAGGCCAGATCATCTAGGGCCAAGGAGTTTGAGTTTTATTCCTAGTGCAGTGTATCAGGTTGTGTTTTAATCACTGGAAAATCCTAGAATAAAACTAGCTCCATCTGACCTGTGTAGAATGGAGTGTGAGCAAATTTCGTGTATGTGGTTAGCTGCAGCGTGGGAGGCCATAACTTCACCCCGGGCTGGGTGGCATCCTGGAAAGAGAATGGATGTCAGAGTCAGACAAGTCTGTGTTTAAATTCCAGCTCTGTTGGTATATATCCAAAAGAAGTGAAAGTAGGGTCTTCAAGAGATATTTGTACTGCCATGTTCTAGCAGTATTATTCACAATAGCCAAAAAGTGGAAGCAACCCAAGTGTCCATTGATGGATGAGTGGATAAACAAAATGTGATATGTACACACAATGGAATATTATTCAGCCTTAAAAAGGAAGGAAATCTGACACGCTACCGCATGGATGAACTTTGAGGACATTAAGCTGAGTGTAATAAGCCAGGCACAAAAAGACAGATGCTGTATGGTTCTACTTACAGGAGGTGCCTAGAAGAGTCAAATGCATAGAGACCAGCAGTAGAACGATTGGTTGCCACGGGCTCAGGAGAGTGGGGAATGAGGAATTGTTAACAGGTGTAGAGTTTCAGTTTTGCAAGATGGAAAGAATTCTGGAGATTGGTTGCACAATAATGTGAATATACTTAACACTACCAAACTGTACACTTAAATACGCTAAGATGGTAAATTTTAGGTTGTATGTGTTTTGCCATAATTAAATTTTTTTTTTTTAATTTCAGTTCCATCACTTATGGGACTTGGTCACACCACTTATGGGTGGTGTGACTTGGCCAATGTGTCTCTCTGAGCCTCGGTTTTTGCATATGTAAAAGGGAAACATTAGTGGTGCCTAGCTCTTGTGAAGGTAGGCTCAGATGCTGCCTGGTTCCAATCTTCCTTGGTAGAATTTGGAGTCTCAGGCTTCCCAGCCTTCCCAGGCAGGTAAAAGTCTCTTCCAGTGAATCTCAACTGAGTTGCCCTTGTACCTAATACATAGTAGATGCTCACTGAACATTTGTTGACTGATTGGCTGAATGAATCCACTTGCATAGACATGATCTAGTAGGAGCCATATGTGCAGGGAGCTCTGTGCCTGGTACATGGTTGGCATTCCATAAATATTTATGGTACAGGTAAACGAACAAGGTGGATGACACATCTAGCCAGGGACTGTAAAACAATTGGCCTGTTTCAAAATATACACAAGATTTTTTCTTATCTGGTACCAGCAACTACTAGTTGCTTCAGAAAACAGATGAACTGAAAGCCTCACTGACCGAGTCTCATGTTAGCATCTGTATCAGTTTTCTATTGCTAGAAAATAACAAATTTGCACAAATATAGTGGTTTGAGTTTCTGACATGGGTCTCACCTGGCTAAAATTAAGGTGTCTGCAGGGCTGCATATGATACTGGAGATAGTGGGGGAAGGATCTGTTTCCTTGCACATTTGGGTTATTTGCAAAATTCAGTCCTTGTGGTTGTAGGACTGAGATCCTATGTCCTTGCTGGCTGTCACTGAGGGCCATTCCCAGCTTCCAGAGGCTACCCATATTCCTCGACTTGTGCCCACTTCCTCCATCTTCAAAGTCAGGAACCTTTCTTCTTCCCTTTCATCTCTCTGACCAGCAGGGAAAGGTTCTCTGCCTTTAAGGACTCAGGTAATTAGATTGTGCTCACCCGGATAATCCAGGATACTCTCTCCATCTCAAGGTCCTTAATCTTAAAGTCCTCTTTAAAGATTGAAAGATTCTGGGGATTAGGGTGTGAATATTTTGGAGGGATAATATTCTGCCTACCACTGCATCCATTATCACTCTAGAATGGACTAGCTTCTCAGAGCAGGTAGTTGTCTCCCAGCTAAAAGCTCTGGGGAAACAAGGCAAATGAAAGAGAAATGTGGACGAAGAGAAGAGAGGTGAGGTACTGGCAGTAAATGTGTTGGCAGACCTGCAAGGGGGGCTACAGAAAGAGGTTCCTGGTGTGGGGGATCAGAATTGGCCACCCCAAAATGTGTCTCTTTGGCTTGATTATTTTTAAGAACAAAAGACTCTGAAAGAAACTTTGACTTTCCCCCTAACTGCCTAAAAGAAGTTAAGATAGAAGACCTGTCCACAGGACAGGCCATCACCATAGATAAGTCTGCATATGGGTAGACAGTGAGGGTCCTTGCTAAGCCTATTCTTATCAATGTCCTGTTTACCAAACCTTTGCTTTTCTGTTTCCATGTGAATTGCCTTTCTCCCCTTTGAAGTCCCAAACCACTACCCCCAACATCCTCCTTTTTCTTTAGCTGAAGAAGATATTTAAGGTGGAAGCTTTAGCCATTCTGCCAAGTTGCTCTGTTTTCCTGGGTTTCTCCCACGTATACACGTTATGAAGCTTTGTTTGATTTTCTCCTGTTATTCTGTCTCATGTCAATTTAATTCATAGACCAGCCAGAAGGACTTAGAGGGTAGAGGATTTATCTCCCTCCCCTACACTGACTTCATGGAATCCAGGTTGCTAAAAGAAGAAACACTCACAAATGCCAAGAAAGTTAAACTCTGCGTGTCTTACAGTTTCCCTTCAGATCAGTTCTGCCAAGGATAAAGCAATCTTCACCCACCATGAATAATCGTAATCCCTTCCCCATGGCTTTCATGAGTTGATTGATGGGTTATTATTGGTTCACTGCTGCCAAGAATTGAAGGATGTTGTCTTTGCTGGGTTGGTGAATCTTCCAGATGTTATCAGAGCAGGCGTTACCTTAGGCTCACCCAGCACCTGACATTGGCTGTGCACGCTGTCGCTGGCTTCTGCAGCAGGTTCAGCCACTAATCAGGGACCTCGTTGTGTCTGACACAGACCTTTAGGTCACTTCCGGGGTTTCCTCTCCAGACAGTCTAATAAGTTACGTTGCTAAAATGCCATCTGTTTCAAGCCTTTTCCTTTTTCTTTCTTTCTGTCTCTGCCATCCTCCTTCCTCTCTTCTCCCTTTTTTTCTTCCTTTTCTTCTTTCCTCTCTAGTTTTCTGATGTTTTAAGAGCAAAATAATGAAAAAGAATAGAAACCATTTCAACCCAGGAAATAACTCAAAGGTGTAGAAAGGAATGTGCAAAGTGAACTGCTCTAATCTTCCCTCTTCTGATAAAAGGAGTTTACAGCAAAGCAACATTTTTTCTGGTTTGGGGAAATGAGGCAATAAGAGGCTGAGGGAGCACCGCTTCAGGGGTGCAGTCTGCTGCCTGTTGATGTAATGCAAACTAAGGGGAGAGGGAGGAAATGGCCACTTCTGAGGCCATGGGGATTACAGGCTTCAGGTCAACCACGGCGGGCGGGTGGGGAGACTCTTGCCCACGGTTTGCTCTGAGAACGGGTATGTTAGGCTTGGGCCTTCTGGATGCTGCCAGAGTGTGAAGCCAAAGTCTCATGGGTGCTAATAGAGGTCACAGCTCTTGGGAACAGGGGTTGCAACACAGAGGAAACTCCCCCTCCCTCCCCTGACCACACCCTAGCTTCTCTCACGCTTGGGCTTCCCAGTCACACAAGTCATGCCAACAGGGGCAGCCCTGGGGAGGATGTTTGGAAAAGGGGTTAGAGAGGTTGAAATCATTGGTGTGATATCATCAAGAAGACTCCTTGGGAAACCCAACAGGAAGAACACGTAGTTGAGCCAAGAAAATTCAGCAGACATTTCTTTTGGCTTGAGGCATTGTATACATTTGAATAATAATAACCAAATTAATATTAACAATTATAATGTTACTGTTGAGCCACAATGATGTGCCAATCACAGTTTTATAGGGATTATCTTTAGTCATTACACTAACTCTGCAAGGCAGGCATTATCTGCATCCTATAGATGTTGAAATTGAGGATGAGAGAGGTTAGGAGAGTTGTGAATGGCCACAGAGCATGTGTGGTGGGGCTGAGATTCAAATTCAGGTTCATTGACTTTAAAGCCTATTTTCTCTTTCTTTTTCTTCCTCCCTCCCTCCTTCCTTCCCTCCTTCCCTCCTTCCTTCCTTTCTCCTTCATCTTTTATTTTCTTTCTGCCGTGTTTGCTTCATGTCTTTTTTTTAAAGAAATAAAACGTTACACACTCAGTGGAAGTCCTTTTGTGTCCCTCCCCTGTCCCATTCCCCCCGACTTCCTATCCAGAGGCAGCCTCTCAGTTGAGGTTAGCAAATGTCCCTCTGCTCCTTCATTATGTGTGTCCACGGCCATAAATGATATATAGCATGGTGTGTTTTAAAAATTTATTCCATGAGAAAGAACTAAAAGTTTTCATTTACAGAGAAAGAAGTACAAATGGCTGATAACTATAAGAAAATATTCACTATCTCCTTCACCAAAAGAGCCATACACATTAAAATCACATTCAGATACCATTTTTTAAACCAGTCAAATTGGTCAATATTCAAGCTTTCGTAATGCAGTATGTTGAAGAGACCGTGGGGAGAGAGGTGCTCAAACTTTGGTCGTGGGTGAATAAATTGGTATAATCACTGTGGAGGGCAACTTGACAATCTCTATCAAAAATGCAAACACACAAAATTACAAAAGAAATTCCATTTCTGGGAATTTGTCAATAGATATATTTGTACATGTTCAAAAGCACGTGTTCAAGGTTATTCATTGAAGTATCGCTTGTAGTAAGACCAGACACAATCCACATATCTGTCAATGGAGGTCTGGTTGAATAAATTACGGTGCATCCCTGTGATGGAATCCTCTGCAGTTATGAAAAAGAATGAAGATACTCTCTATGCTAATATGGAAATTTCTCCAACACATATTAAATTGAAAAAAAAAGCAAAGTGCAGAAGAATATGTATAGTAGGCTACCTTTTGTGTAGCAAAGGGGAAAATAAGCCTATGTATCCAATTTTGTTTGCACGTGCATAAAGAAACTCTGAAAGATTATATATGAAAACTAATAATTTTACATGTGGGAAGAAAATGGGATGGAATGAGGGAAGGGAGGAAGGCTTTTAAATGTATTCCTTAAAGTTTTTTTTGAGCAATGTGGATGGACTATGGTACCTATTCCAAAAATAAAATTAAGAAGTTGGAATGGTATCATACAGTACAAGTCATTCTGCAACTAACTTTTTCCAGTCTGGTTTATGTTTTCAAGGCTGATACATATGGTCATGATCTTGATATTCTGTGAATTATACTGCCTTGAACTTTGGAATCTTACAGCTGGAAATGCTGCTGGAGATCACCCAGCTCCTGACTTTCCTATTACAGGAAGGGAAAATGACAGTGCAGAAATGGCAAGTGGCTCACCCACGGCGGCTCAGCAGGTCAGTGGCAGAACTGGGGTTGGCCTCAGATCTTTGAACCCTGACTGGGAGTCTGGGCTGACCTTATCTCCCCTCTCCCAATGCCAAAACCACCTCCTGATTCTTACTAAGAGGTTAGTAACTTTGTGCGTTGTCCTTTTCTAGGGACATTTGCCTTTTAAAAACAAAACAAAGATAAACAACAAAACTGAGTGGTCACTATTTTATGCAATAGAGATTGCTCTGATCTCAGAAGAAGCTAGAGAGAGATGCTTTGTGGTGAGGGAAATGGGGGGGATGCTAATAGTGGTGGTGTAGGTAGCCAAGGATGGAGTACACTTTCCAGTATCTGCTCCTTCAAAATAAATAAATAAATAAAATAAAAGGAAAAGAAAAGGCAAACAAAAACAAAACGACTAGGTCATTGCTCGTTCACTTCTAAGATTGGTTCTGCCTTCGGTGCAGAAAGAAACTAATCTGTGGTTTGAACTGGTGATGGCATTGTCGTGAATATTGTTAACGCAACAAAATGTTATTAGAGTTTTTGTTGCCATAGCGACAGTCAAGGCACTAATAAGCCCCCCGACAGTGAATGAGACCTCTGCAGGTCAGGGCCTCTGGTCCATCCCTTGGCCATCAGGCAGGACCCCGTTAAACCATCCCAACAGGAGAGGACCTTTAAGGGTTTACCTTCATAAGTGACCCCAGCCCTTTTGGAGTTCTCATAATCAATCAAGCACTATTTCAGAAGTGGTGAGGATACAAAAACCCATAAGATATGTGTCTTCACCTCAAATTAAATAGCACAGATGGGTGTTTCCCAAAATTTCATACCAAAATGTTTGTAACAGTGGAGGAGCAGCACCACCATGCAGAGGCCCTTCCCATGGTTGGAATTATGGTCACTTTCAGGATTTTAACTTACAATTTCATGCAAATGCTGGATTTCACTCCATAATGTAAATACGTTTGCTTTAATATCCACATTTATAATCTATGAACCGTTTTTTCTCCCCAATCTTCTAGTACAATTGATGCTCCAGAAAGATACTCCATGTTGACCTGTAGCTTTGGATATCTTCTGTCTGGGTCTCAGCCTAGATCTTTGTGAACTCAAGTTTCAACAGCACGGGTTAGCCAGGAGTTGGCAAACTGTTTTTGCAAAGGGCCAGACAGTAAATATTTAGGTTTTGTTGGCCATACCATTTCTGTTACAACTACTCAACCATGCCATTGTAGCATTGTTGCAAAAGCAACCATAGACAATACGTAAATGAATTGGCATGGCTGTGTTCTAATAAAACTTTATTTACAAAAACAGATTTGGCCCATGGCCGAGATTTGGCCCACGGGACTGTAGTTTACCAACTCCTGTGGTATTGTGATTAGACAATAAATGCCCAAGCGTTTATAAAAAGGAAATATTTTCAGCTGGGACAAATAAGGAAGAAGAATGGGAGTAGAAATTTCATTGATCATTGAAGGTTACATAGTATTTTAAAGAGCAGAGAGGAAATGACAGCATTATTAGGAGAGGACCAGTGAAGGCAAAGGCAAATATTCTTAGGTTTAAGTGTAGGTAGGGGACAGGGAGGTCAGTAAGTAGATCAGTTTGGCTGGAGGAAGTAACTCATGTCCCAGAGAAGCATTCTAAAACATCAGGGCTGGAAGGGACTTGGCTGATCGTTTGCTTCTCATTGTATAGATGCGGGAATTGAGGTCAAAAGAGGTCTCAGATCTGGAAAGAGGCTGAAGAGTGCAGTGCCTTGAATATGAAGCTAAGGGATCTCAGCTCTGCTGCACAGACTGGTGTTGTCTCAACATTTCATCATTTGAATGCTTAATCATTAACCTACTTCCTACATGCCACGTGACCAGATGTCCCAAGAGGAGTTCCTTCGGGATGGAGTTAATTCTCATCCTTTGTACACCATTGTGAAATAGCACCACAGAGATGATGACAAGACACATCTGGAGCAATCACCTAGACAAGTGCCCAGGATCCAGAAACTTGAGCTTCTCATTCTGCTGTCAACTTGCTCTGCAAGCCTAGACCAAATCCTGAGCTCTCCTATGGTTTTCTCCTTGGTTAAACATGAAGCCTGCATCCTCATCTCTCCATCAGAACCAGTGACCTGTTCCTCTCCCACTTCTCTCCCCCTTCTCCCATCACCAATATTGAAGTCATAAATGACCAGAGGACACTGGAGTGGGAGGTGCCACAATCTTGTGTGACTCAGATATTCATTCATTGATTTGTTCCCTACTAATTATTGAGCACTTCTCATGCACCGAGTGCTGAGGGTAAACTGACTGAGGCACGCCAGCTTCTGCCCTCACGGAGCTCCCGTTCTAGTGGTGTGAGCAGGAGACATAAACAATGTACAAGTAAACAAACAGAAGAATTTCAGATGAAGATAAGAGCTGTGAATGAAATTAAACAAGGTATTGCGATAGTGACTAGAGGGGCTCTTTTGGCCAGTCTAGCAAGGGAAAACCTCTTTGAAGAGAGACCTGAAATTTGAGAAGAGCCAACAGTGGAGCACTCCAGGCCAAGGGGAGAGCAAGGGGGAGTGACGCCGAGTGTGCTGTGTTCAAGGAGCAGGAGAAGGTGTGTGTATCCGCAGGGCAGTGGGTGAGGGGAAGATGGGTAGTAGACAAAGATAAAGAGGTAGACAACATAAGGAAATTGATGAGTTTTAATCTGGTTGAACGAGTGACTCCATCTGGTTTATATTTTTAAAAGAGCACCCAGGCTGTTACCTGGAGAATGGCTTGGAGGGATTAACAATAGAAGTTAAATAATCGACAAGGCTTGTCCAGATGGGAAATAATGGTGGCCTGGATTAGACAGTGGCAGTGGAGACTGAGAGAGGTGACTGGACTCAGGATATATTTTGGAAGGAGAAGAAACAGGACCTGTTGAGCCATTGGACTTGGGGGTTTGGGGCAGTGATGATGGTGGTGCTGGTGAAGGGAAAGCAGAAATCAAAGATGACTCCGCAGGTTGGAGCTTGAACAATCAGTAAGTTGTGGCATCTTTTTTGTGTTGTTGAGACTGGAACACCGGGGGATGAACAGTTTTGGGAGGGGAGTGTGGTTAGTCAATAGGTCTGCCATGGGTGTGCTTAGTTGAAGAAGGCTGTGAGACCTCCAGGGGGGGGATATGCAGTTGGCAGTTGGAGGTACATTTTTTGTGTGTCTCCAGTCTTAAAGGATTAGCGTTCATTCTAATATACAAATAACAATCTCTGGAGACTTGATCTATTTGACCATACATCTTTATCTCTTCCCTGGAATGTCTGGGACTCTTTAAAGAAGATCTGTCAATTCCACAGATCCATCCAAGTTTCTGCATTTCATCTACACCAGACATCCTGCTCCCATCTCTGCTCAACCCCTTGCCATTGCATGACTTCTCTGCCATCCTTCTTGGGCCCAGTGTGGACATGTTTTAGGAACCTGATACAGGTTGTCAAATAGCTCTTCCCAGAGATTGGGCCACTTATATTCCCATCAACAGTGAAGGCGTGTCCATTCCGCCACATTCTTACCAGCACTGGGCAGTGTTATTTACCAATTTGATAGGTGATAGATAGATGATAGATTTCAATTCGTATTGCAAAGATAAGCTTTTAAACAATAAAATACCCTCTCAATGTAAATATTCATGTACAGAATCATTCAAGCACTCACAATCACAAGTAATTACTCAGGAATTTCAGGGTGCAGATAAAAATGATGGCTAACATTGGTTGAAACCCCTCTGAAACACTTTCAAACCCCACAGCATCTCAATGCGGTGTGTATTATCATCCCTCATTTTCTAGATGAGGAAACTGAGGCCAAAGGAAATTAAGTAACTTGTCTAAATGGCAGAGCTGGGATTCATGCCCCAGGTCAGTGAGGGTGCAGAGCCCAGGCTCCTAATACCTGCCTTCCTTCCTCCTGCTGTGCTGAGGGGGAGGCCGGCCAGAACCGCTCCCCACCCAGGATGACAGCATTAACTGAACTCCTTCTGGAAATTCTTGTCACTGATTAGCCTCTCTTTCTTACCTTCCAGTTTTCTCCTCCCAGGTTTCTCGATCCTTTCTGGGGTTTACTCCTGGTTGACATCTGGTCAATATAACCCTCTGCGATCCTCCCTCAGCAAAAACATCCAACACCTCCAGTGGGGTAATGAAAACCAGGAAACTTCCTGCAGGTTTAGGGGTGGGGAGGGGACTCCCCAGTGGTGGGCTATCTCTGCCACCTCTTTCCTGTCACATAGCAGTGAGGTAATTTTTTTTCCTGATGATAATAATGAGATAATATGTCCTGAGGGTCTGCTAATGTGTGCATGTCCTGTCTTAGGCACCATTAATCCCTACAACTCCTCAATGGGGCAGACAGTTTATGTGTTTAGTGTAGAATATTTGAATAATAGAGTACCTAAGGACTGCCACTGCTAGGGTTTTGGTGAATTCCCTTCCAGTATTTTTTCTTGGCTTATGTATTTTTCATATATTTTCATGGGCATCACATCATACATGCAGTAAAGTTATACACATTCAACTATACTATATCGAGAGGGAAGAGAGGAGAAAATGAAAAAATTTAAAGTGTGGGCAATTCTGTTCACCATTCCACTGAATTAGTGGATGCCCTGGAGTGAGCATGAGATGGGAACAGGGAGGGAATCTGTGTTCCCTCCTTAGACCTCATCGTGTGAGTGTCTCACCATGCAGACTGTGGTTCTAGGTTTAAAGAGATGTATTTTGGGTTCAACATGGTACCTCATTCAAATCAGCTTCTTCAGCTGATGGTCACACTAAGAGTCAGGGGTCTGTTGAACATTTAGAGAAACACTGGCTGATCAAACTTACTGAGAAATGTCCATCTCTCATCTGGTATCCTGCTAAGGGGTTTCAAGGGTATTTTGACTTTTGACATTTCTACCTGGAGTGCTGTCTTGACAAGCTAAACCCTGTGCAAGATGCCACCCGCTGTTTATAGCTGAGGTCACCCTGTACTTTGAGGTTTAAATCAAAGTGACTTTAGCTCTTTATCCTATGTTCTGTGGGAAGTCCAGCATCCTCCCCAAGGTTTCCACCGTCTCTGGGGCTGATATTCTTGGGGTTGGTTCTGGCCCTGAGTTTCTGCCCCTGAGGAGCTCTGGGTTCACTTCTCCCATGAAGCGACTGCACACTGCCCTCTGCTCTGCTCTGAGCCTCGCTTGGGACTCGGCCTCTGCTTTTTGTTCTCACCGGGCCCTTCTCCCGGGGAAGGTGTGCTTAGCAGACTTGAATCAAGGTATGGGGATTTGGGAGGGATTTTTAAAATTCTTAATAACACCAACAGATTAAAATTACTTTTCTTTTAACTCACACAATGGAACAACAGAAAAACAAGCAACCCAATCAAAAAATGGGCAGAGGATATGAACAGACATTTTTCCAAGGAAGACATACAGAAGGCCAACAGGCACATGAAAAGATGTTCAACATCACTAATCGTCAGGGAAATGCAAATCAAAACTACACTAAGATATCACCTTACACCTGTTAGATTGGCCATAATCACCAAGACAAAAACCAACAAATGTTGGAGAGGTTGTGGAGAAATGGGATCCCTAACCCACTGCTGGTGGAAATGCAGACTGGTGCAGCCTCTATGGAAAACTGTATGGAGAGTCCTCAAAAAATTGAAAATAGAAATATCGTATGATCCAGCTATCCCACTATTGGGTATCTATCCAATGAACCTGAAATCAACGATCCAAAGAGGCTTATGCACCCCTATGTTTATTGCAGCATTATTCACTATAGCCAAGAAGTGAAAGCAACCCGTGTCCCTCGACAGATGAATGGATAAAGAAGAAGTGGTATATATATATATATATATATATATATATATATATATATATGTACATACTCAGCCATAAAAAAGGACAAAATTCTCCATTTGCAACAACATGGATAGACCTGGAGAGTATTATGTTAAGTAAAATAAGCCAGAGAGAGAAAGACAAAGACTGCATGATTTCACTCATATGTGGAATATAAACTAACACACGGTCAGAGAGAACTGTTTGGTGGTTACCAGTGGCAAGGGGCGGCGGGGGGCGGGGTTGGGCACAAGGGGTGAAGGGAAGCATTTGTATGGTGATTGACAAACAATAATGTACAACTAAAACTTCACAATGTTATAAGCTGTTAAGACATCAATTTAAAAAAAAGAAAAAAAATTACTTTTCTTTTAACAATTTCTGAGCCATGGCCCAGCAGAATACCTGATGCTGTTGGGGCATGGAGTAAGAGGCAGGAGATAGGGGCCTGTAGCCTCTCAGATGTGACAAGGATGGGTACATTCCCCCTGGGTGGAGAGAACACCTTGGGAAGTGAGATGTCCTGTCATTGTTCCCTAAGTGGGTGCTGACTGGATAGGATGATCCTAGCAGCAGGGGAGGGTGGGGTGGACTGCCTCTGGTTGGGGAGGGAATGGGAAGGAAGCAGCTGGAGCCCAGGTCAGATCACCTATGTAGGTGATTATGCAGGGGTTGGCCCCACAATACTCTGCAAAGAACCCACTGCATGTGCCCAATGACAGGGCAGCCACACAGAGGGAGCCAAAGGCCAGTCCGTATTATCCAGGAAAGCGGCAACGCTGAAATAAGGAAGATCAGCCCCTTGCTGTGGGCAGCCAAGTAAGGAGACACTTCTGCCCTTCCATCCTTCTGTTCTGTCCCAGCACTAGAGGACTTGCGTGGAGGAGACGGGGGTGGTGAGAACAGATCACACTCCCACTCACCCACCCCCACTCCCAAGCTCCTTAGAGATGCAAGTCTAGCGTTTGCGTATGTGTCTGAGGTTGGGGGCTGGTGAAAAGAAGAGAGTCATTGCTTGAAAATAAGTTTAAAGTTTTGAAATGCATGGGACTGAGTCCCACTGGAAATAAAATGTGACTGTATAACCCCTAATAACTGGAAATAAATGGTATCGGACTAAGATGATGGGCATCCTTGGAGAGGGCTTGAGAGCGCACAGTTGGTGACAATTTTGTGTTTGGCACCCTGGCAAACTGAGGCTCCTTAATAAACTGGATGCCATTGGAATTATTGGGTATCAGCCTTTTAAAGACTCGATTCTCATGGCCAAAATGCCTTTTCAGGAAGACTGTACCTTCCCCAGCCGCTGGAATATTCCCTTTTCACTGGATGACTTTTATTTAGGCCTGGGGAGGTGCACCCTCGATACACTGGCCATCAAAGGCAGCACCAGAGGGAAAAGGAGTGGGGGAGGTGTCGCCTGAAAACCTTGCAGCCTTGTGGAAGTAATTTGTAACGGAAGTGAGCAAGAGAGCATGACTGTCCCCACTTACCTCTTGAGGGTGGTGAAGGGTTACGTGCGGATCGGGTATGTGTATGAGTATCAGCCTTTTTTACCACATTTATTGCCAAATCCTTCCCTTCTGAAGCTGAGTCACTGTTCCAGCCACCTGCTCCTTGCAACCTGGAGTCCTCATGTCACCCTAATTCCCCTCACTTGAGGCATGGCTGTTCCCGGAGAGTAAAACAAGGTAGGGAGGGCAAGTAACATCGAGAGCTGAGAAGGAAAAGGGAATTAGAAAGATGGGCCATTTGAAAACGAAGACTGCCTTGAATTCTATCATAGGCTCTGTCTTGGAAACAAGAAGAGGAAGATAGGCTGAGAGGTTAGTTTTTAGCAACTGTTTTAAAACTGACAACAGAGGAAGAGAGACCAGAACCACAAACAAAGTTAACATTTTGCACTTTAGCATCATTTGATCTCTTAAAAAGTCCCCAACTTTAGGAGGGGCTGTCCCTGGATAAGGTCTGTTCTAAACTGGAGGAAGATCTGGGTGAAGCATGGATGAAGTATATGGTCCCTTCCCCAAATCACTCCCCATCAGCGTCCCATGATCCTGGAAAACCCCAGGGTTGACTTTTCTCTCCTTTTGGCTACAGTTATGAAGCTCATTTAATGCATTCCACTATGGTGTCTCAATTTACAGATGAGCGGAAGTCGTAGGAATTAAACAATTAGTACAAATTCATACAGCTGGGAAACCACACAGCCCAGGACTGGAACCCAGGCTTATTTGATTTCAAACTCTTGCTATCACACCAGTGGCCCTAGTATATACTCACTCCTTTAGGATTAGGTACCTTCTCTGTCAACTCTGTTTACTAACTAAGCAAGGTAGCCAAGAGCTCAGACTATGCGCTTTGGGTCAGGAGGGCTTGGGTTTGAGTCTTGACTCCATCGTTGATCTGTTGTGTGACTTTGGAAACTTAACCTCTGTCAGTCTGCTCAAAAGGAGGCTAGGCTGTGAGGAAGAATTCCAACGAAGCAAGTGGTAAATATTTTACTAGATAATTGTTAATTTTTAAAAGGCATATATTCTCTAGCCATGATCAAGCAACGACAGAACAGGAGAACAGACAACAATGATCATAACAATAGCTGACACGTGCTGAGTGCCTAGGATGGATTAGACAGTGTGCTAATGCTCTCCATGTACTATCTTAATTAATTCTCTTAAGAATTCAGTGAGGTCTGTACAATTTACAACCTCAGTGTACAGAGAAGAAACACATACAGCCACGAGTAGAGGAGCCAGGATTTGAAACCAGGTGGATGGACCAGCAGGAGGTAAGCTTGCCTGGGCCTTCTTGGGAAGTTGGAAGCAGATGGTGATGCTTAGGGCTTTGGTCCTGGAGGCAACACATAGGCTTTGGACATTGGAGGGTGAGGAAGAAGGTGACAAGAACACGAGTGAGACAAGACAGCCCTGGAATGGGAGATTGGGTGTTTGAAACAGCTGCCACTTGTGGGACGATGTCTGCAGTAAGGTGGTCGAAGCTGACTTCCAAAGGTGAATTACTGTCAGAGCTGCCTGTCTTAGAGACAGTCTAGTCTGGTGGTCTTTCAAACTGTCCCGTGGAAACTTACACTCCTCCAAGGGGGTGGGTGGATGGAGGGCGTGAAGTGGAGACTCAGCAAATGGGTCTTCAAGACCATCTCGCCTGCTTCAACCAGAGCAATTCTGCTTTGCTTTTTACTGTTTTTCTTTTTTTTCCTGGAAGATTGGCCCTGAGCTAACATCTGTTGCCAATCTTCCCCTTTTTTTTCCTTCCCAAAGCTCCTAGTATGTAGTTGTATATCCTAGTTGTAGGTCCTTCTAGTTCTTCTGTGTGGGACACTGCCTTGGCATGGCTTGATGAGCGAAGAGTAGGTCTGCGCCCAGGATCCGAACTGGCGAAGCCAGGGCTACCGAAGTAGAACACACAAACTTAACCACTGCACCACCAGGCCGCCCCCCCCCTTTATTAAGGCACAATTTACATACAGTGAAGCACACAGATCTCAATGATAAAGCTTGATGGGTTTTTATGTATGTATACATCCACATAACCGCTACCCAGATCAAGATAAAGAACACTTTCTGCACCCCTGGACAAGCTCTCTGCTGTCCTCTCCCAGTCAGTAGTCTCACCAAAGTAGCCACCATTCTGATCTCATCTGTTTTGGGACTTCATATAAATGGAATGATAAAGTTTGTACTTTTTTGTGTCTGACTTCTTTTGCTCAATATGTCTGAGAGACTCATCCATGTTTTTGCATGTAGCAAAGTCCGTTCTTTTTCATTGCTGTGTAGTATTCTGCTGTACGACACACAATTTATTCATGTTTTCTACTATTGATGGACCTTCAGGTTGTTTCCAGGTCTTGGTATTATGAACATTGTTGTTGTGAACATTTTCGCACAAGTCTTGTGGACAAATGAATGCATTTCTGTCATGTGCATACCCAGGGGTGGGTCACAGGTTGGCTGCATGTTTAGCTCTGGTGGGCAGAGCAGCTGTGCTTTTGAATAGATGTTTCATAGAGTGATGATCCTCATAAGATATCCTGGGGAAAGGGTGTGATTGCTTAAATACTTTCTTTTTTGGTGAGAAAGATTGTCCCTGAGCTAACAACCATGCCAATCTTCTTCCACTTTGTATGTGGGATGCTGCCACAGCCTGGCCTGAAGAGTGGTGTGTAGATCCACACCCAGGATCTGAACCTGTGAACCCCAGGCCACCAAAGCGGGGTGCACGAACCCAACCACTACGCCACTGGGCCGGCCCCTTAAATATTTTTTTTTAAAGGAAAAAGTTTAAACTCTTCTAGTGCAATCCCCTTCACTTACAGATGGTAAAACTGAGACTCAGACCGGGAAGTGGTTTGCTCAGACTCAGACTGCGGCAAAGCCACATCGAGAACCCGATTACTAGACCGAAAATTTCTTATGGGCTTTTGAGCTCTTGGAAATCGGCGCCAAATATCACTCAAACTGGCTGCTGGCATACGTGGAAAGGACGGCATAATTCGAGTCAGAAGCCTTGGGCTCAAGCCCCAATATTGTCACTAACCGATGTGTGACACAGTGCAAGCTACCCACAACAGTAAGCCTCAGTCTCCCTAACTGGGAAGCAGATGCCCCTGCCTCACAGCGTCACTGAGATACTGACACGGAGACTCTATAGGTTGAGAAACACTTAACATCATTATTATCAAAATGTATCCTAAGAGGATGCTTTTATAAGAAGGCTGTTTTCTTACAATATTAATGCTTATAACAATTCACTACTTTACATTTTATGTTTTAGCCTGACTTAATAGTTTTTAATGAAAGCTTTTCCCACTAGATTAAAAAGCTAGTGAGGCAGATGGTATTTTCCAAGGATGGCCACCTACTTATATCTTATCCTACAGACTGCCCTGTGATGTGACATTTTTATAATGCGACACATCTCCGTGTGGGGTTGGGGGTCAGTGTTCCCTCCCTTCAGACCTGGACAGACCTTTGTAACTGCCTCGACTAATCCAACTCGGCAGAAATGACGATGCGTGAGGATGAATCCAGAGTTAGAAAAGTCTGAATTTTGGGATGTTTCCTAGAAAGAACAGAAACGTTCCCGGAGGAGATCCTGCGGTGGCTTTTACTTTTCTGATTTCACACTGGGGTCCTTTTCATTTCTCAAGTTTCTTCATTTAAACTTTCCACCAAAGAGAAAAAAATAGATCTAGCAAAGACCCCCTCAAGTTGAACCTGAGATAAGAAGTGATGCTCCATAACTTCCAATGCAGGCGGAGTTTTGTCATTTGTGGGGAGCCCGGTGACTCCAGGAGAAGGGCCTAGAGACCAAATCCTCCTCTCTGGGCTCAGGGGGGATGGGAGTGTGTGTGAGGGCACATCTGGGGTGGTGAGAGCTCCCCTTAGCCTGAGAGGCAGACGGACTCCCGGAACCTGAGCTGGAAAGGCAGAAGGACACCTACGGGTGTGGGTGGCTGAGTCACCGAGAGAGAGTTAAAATTTTGCCTCTCAACTTTCCCCTGAGAGCTTTAGTTTCTGTGAAAGAAGGTCATTCTGTCAAGAAGGTCTTTATTACAAATTTAAAAATAGTGAATTCCTCACATGTGTAAATTGCTTCACATATTGGGAAGCAGGTCCGTACGACGTGTTACTTATTTGATTTTTACAATAGCCCCATAAAGAAACCAGAGAGTGTATTCTCCTCTTATTCCTCCTCCTCCTCTGCTTCTCCTCGTCCTCCTCTTTATCCTTCTTCTTCTTCATCATCATCTTAATTTTCTATTTAAAGGAACTGAGAGGGTAAGGGCTTTGTCCAAGATCACACAGCTAGCAGGCAGAAACACCAGTAAAAGAATCAGGTCTTCTGGCTGGGTGAGCTTCCTCCACTGCCTTATGGACTTGATGCACAGCGGAGGAGGGGTTTTGGGCACTGTAGCAGATCAATGGCAGAGCCGACTTGAGGGAGGGGTACCCTTCAGCCCTCAGATTGCCCCAAAGCTCTTTGCTGTATACATGGTGTTGGCTCTATACGGAATAAAATGCTGGTCATCTCTGTTGCCCCTATCGGAAAAGAACCACCCTATCAGTCATTTACATCTTAGTGAGAATTGAAAGACTTAAATTTCCTTTCTGAGAGATATATGCATTTTATATCTTATCTCTCATTGCGATTTTTGACCAGGAAAATGCATTTTCAGCATCAGTGAGCAGATAGAAGAGGCATTTTCTCACCGGCAGGGTAGAAGTACAAGGGAGAGATTTTATAGATAGTCCCCATGCTATGGCATCATGTGAGCAGATGCTAACTACTTAAATCACAAAAATTCAGTTATCAAATATCTGAGTGTTGGCTGCTGGGTGCTAGGGATACAGTGATGAGGAGAGTGTGGTCCATGGAAGGAGTCACTGTCTGGTGGGGGAGACTGGCAAGGAAGCAGGTGACGGTAACACTATACAGGAAGTGCTGTTATAGATGCAAGTGTTCTGGGAGCTATGGGAGCATGAAGGAACTGGGGTAGGACTGGGGCCATATCAAAGCTTTCCTAGAGGAGGTGACATCATTTTGGCTGAATATGGAAAGGCAATGGAACTTCCATCTACTGAATATCTTATGTGCTGATTCTATGGAGGAGTGCCACCCAGGGAAGCAGGCCTGAGGGAAGGGGATTATGGCCGCCAGGGAGGGAGAGTAATATGGAGCGTGTTACTGCACTGGCCACAGCTCTGTAGCAAGCCTGGCCGATTGCTCTATTGTGCTGGGCGTCCTCAGAGAGGCCTTGTGGAACTCTGTCCCTGCAGTAACCTGTGGGAGGCATGGAGAGGAAACACTTCTGGTTCTTTCCCATTTCCGGTCCCCCGATGGCCAAAGTTCACCCCATAGGGAGTTAACTCTCATGCATTTCTAGATCAAGTCACATGCCCTGTAGCTGGCAATTTACCGGAGTCTGAGTTTGGGAGTGATGAAAGGTGCCAGAGATCACTGGTGGCAGCCTTAGGGGCTAACACTGGTGGCCAGGGTGCTGGCGGAGGAGATCTGAGGTAGCTTAGAGGAGGAGTATCTGCAAGGTGCCAGGGCATTTGCACACATAAGCTTGTCTAATCCTACGATAAGCCTGGGCTGTAGGTTGAATTGTGTCCCCCCAAAAGATATGTTGAAGTCCTCACCCCCAGTATCTGAAATGTGACCCTGTTTGGAAATAGGGTCTTTGCAGATGTAAATTAAGATGAGGTCATACTGGAGTAGGGTGGCCCTTAATCCAGTGATTGTTGTCCTTACGAGAAGAGACCAAGAGACAGACAGACACAGAGAGAAGAACACCATGTGATGACACAGACCGCAGGGAGAATGCCATGAGATGATGAGGCAGAGATTAGAGGGATGTATCTACAAGCCAAGGGACGCCAAGGATTGCTGACCACACCAGAAGCTGAGAAAAAGGCATAGAACAGATTCCTCCCTAAAGAAGCCTCTAGAGAGCATGGGCCTGCTGACCTCCTGACCTTGGACTTCTATCTAGCCTCCTTGATGTTAGAGAATAAATTTCTGTTGTTTTAAGCCACCTTGTTTGTGGTACTTTGTTGCGGCAGTCCTAGGAAACTAACACGGCTCTAGGATGGGTATTATTGGACTCACTTTATAGCACAAACAAAGCAAGGTTCTCGCTCATATTTTCACAGCTGGCATGTAGTAGAGCTGGGATTTTAACCCGGGTTTGTCCTACTCAAAGCTCAGCACGCCCCTCTGCCATCCCTGGGAGGGTGGGGTTAGCCAGGTGGGCCCAAGGGAAGGGCACCCTTGGTGGAGGGGTGAGCTCGAGCAGAGGCCCAAAGTGTGGATAATTGTGGATGAAACCTGAAGAGTGAGACAAAGTGATGGTGAGATGGTGATGCTGACGATGGTAAGAGCTAACGGTTACTGAGAACATTCTACGCGGTGAGCGCTGTTCCCAGTGATTCACATCTATTTACTCATTTAATCCTCACAAGACCTGGTGATGAGCAACTTTTATAATTCCCATTTTCCAAATAAGGATATGAGGCATAGAAGGGTTAAGTAACTTGCTTAATGTCAGAGGCAGTGGGATTGAAACCCCGGCTGCTGACCCTGTGGTCTTTACATTCGCTCTGCACTCATTTGCCCAAGGTTGATAAAGTGCTAGATACTAGGGTGCAGAAATGACCATGACTTGGTCCTCCCACCCCAAAGCCCTCACTGTGTTTCTAATCCAATCTAGTTGATGCCCCCCGCCACACACTCAAGAGATGCACTGTCCGATATGGCTACTGAGCCCCTGAAACATGACCAGTCTGAACTCATGTGTATTGTATGTGTGAAATACACACTGGCTTTAGAAGACCTAATACAAAAAGAATGTAAAATATCTCGTTAATCAATTTTGATATTGACTGCATGTCAAAATGATGATGTTTTGGATACATTGGGCTATATGAAATGTATCACTAGAGTTCATTGCACCTTTTAAAAAAGTGTTCACAAGAACAATAAAGCCACGTATGTACTTACATGACATTTTTATTGGACGGAACTTCTCTAGAATGTGAGTTCCTTGAAGGCAGGGGCCATCTCTGTCCTGTTCATTGAGGGTCCCAGGAGCCAGAACAGGGCCTGACACACAATGGTCCCTCAATACATAGTTGGATAAATGAATGGATGAAAACATGAATGACCAAATCTAATCCACCCTACATCTGCTCATCTGTTCCCTGTAAACATAGAGTTGGACCTCACTTGCACCTCACTCTGTCTCTCCGGGCAGTCCCTCAATTACTCTGAGGCTCACAGAGAGAACAGATGCTGCTTCATGCCAGGGAGTTGAGAGGCTGCATGTGTGATGGAATTTGGAGAATAAAAATGGTCAGAGTATTTCCAACCACAACGGCAGTTGCCACTTACTGGATGCAAATTCCACGCCTGGAGTTGCTCTCGGCACTTTACATGGAGTGAGTCATTTAATTCTAACAACCCTGTGACACCAGTCCCACCCTCAACTCCATTTGCGGATGGGGGAAATTAAAGCTCAGACAAGTTAAGTCACACCCCCAGGATTACACAGCTGGATTTGTATCCAGGTCTGTCTGATATGACACTTGTGCTCTTAGCCACTCCCACAGAGCATAGGGAAGAGGGGACCGGGACTCCCCGCTCCCCACAGGGTGATCCTCTAGCAGGTCCCCTTTGTTCTGAGGCCCCAGAGCAGCCCCAGACAGCAGGAGCCCCAGCTGTCCAGGGTTCTGGGGAGCCTATCGTCTGAGTGTGGTACCACAGAGCATCCGGCCATGTATTGTCTGCACATCTACACACGTCCTGCCTGTGCATTCAGTCATGTACTGTCTGTGTATCTTCATCACCAGATGGCTGGGCCACCCACAGCCTGGCTCACCTTCTGTACCCACGATGTGGCAATGAGTGAGCAGGTGAGCGGGCATCCTGGGACAAGGAACGACCCTCACCCATGCCCTCTGGTGAGACACCCCTTCCTGTCCCTCTGGACCTCAGCTTCTGCGGGGTCCTGGAGAGCAGGAACTCACAGAGAGGCCCCAAACCACTTATTCTGGTGCTGTTGGGGGACACATGACAATCTTCCATGTGTTTCTGTTAGTCCATTGTCCCTTTAGGTCAGGTGGTAAGTCTGGAGGTCATGCACTTCAGGTCTGAACTCTGCCTCTTAAGAGCTGTGAACTGTTGGGGAGCTCATTCTTCTTCTCTAAGGCTCAGTCTCCTCTTCAGTGAAATGGGATAAGAAGAAGCCATTCATAAGGTTTGTCAGGCTTGGCTCAAAGCCTTCCCCTGGCCTTTGCTGACCCCCTCTCCTCTAAACTCCTACCGCACTCCTGACTCCTGCACCTGTTAATATCCGTTTATTTGTAATGTCATGTGGTGGTGCTCAGGGATCCGGCAGGTGTGTTAATTAGGGCCTTAAAGGTAAATTGCTTAGTATGTGGGCTTTGAGGCCACTGCCAGGTTCAAGTCCTGAGACTGCTCCTTCTTACCCCCTGTGTGGCCCTGGTGAGGTTACTTTGCTTCTCTGAGCCCCGGTTTCCTCATCTCTGAGTGATGATAATAACATCTCCTTTGAAATTTCATGGTGAGGACGATGTGGAACAATCACAGAGAATGCATGTGAAATGTGGTCATGACATCAAGAGGGCCTTGGTGCTCGTGGCAGTCCCGGTCCGCGTCGCCAATCCATTCACTCTCGCACTCTCTCAGATGACTAGTCCATATGCTCAGCTTTGGCCTTGCTCCCCACTTCACTGAGAATTCCTGCCATCTCCCGCTCTGCATACCCACGCCTGCCTCTGTGCCCGCCTTCCTTCCTGCTATTGATGATGCTCCACCTGTGCTCCTGTCAGGACCAACCCCTGCACTGGGTGACAGACCCCATCTCCACTCTTCTCCTCAAGGACATTGCTCAAGCATTCTCCCTGGAACTCCTGCATCCTCAGTTTTTCTTTCTACATGGTCTCATTCCCAGTATCGAGAATTAGGCTGAAAACTTCCCATGATGAGTGATAATCTCTTCTCTTACCCCACACCCTCCTCCATCTACTGCCTCTTTCTCTGCTCCCCTTTACAGCGCAAATCCATAGAATTATATTTACTGTTTCTCCCTTCCTCTCCTCCCATTTTCTCTTGAACTTGATGCAATCAGGCATTTGCCTCAACTAGCTCTAGTGTAGTTCGCCAATGACCACCACATTGAAAATTCAAGATTCGGTTCTCAGTTCTCACCTTACTCGAGCTCTCAGCAGCACTTGGCACAGTGGTCACTGTCTCCTTCCCCCAATATTTTCTTCTCTCTTGGTTTTTCTTCTCGCTCCTTCTTAGTCTCTTGCTGGTTCTTCATCATCTTCCCAACCTCTAAACATTGGAGTGCCCCTTGTTCTCTTTATGAAGTATGGTAGGCTGAATAATGACCGCCGCCCCCCCCCCAAGATGTCCACATCCTAATCTCTGGAATCTGAGTGTTACTTTATGTGGCAAAAACTTTGCATATGAGTTTAAGTTAAGGATGTTGAGGTGGGGAAATTATCCTGGATTATCCAGGCAGACCCAATGGTGTATTAATTAAATGTCCTTATAAGTGGGATGTAGAGGGAGATTTACTATAGACACAAAGAAGAAAAGGAGGCAATGTGACCACAGAGGCAGAAATTGGGTGATGTGGCCACAAGCCAAGGAATGCCAGCAGCCACAAGAATTGGAAGAGGCAAAGAATGGATTCTTTCCTAGATTCTCCAGAAGGAGCACAGCCCTGCTGACATCTTGACTTTGGCCCAGTGAAACTGATTGTGGACTTCTGGCCTCGAGAATTGTGAAAGAATAAATATCTGTTGCTTCAAGCCATCAAGTTTGTGGTAATTTGCTACAGCAACCATAGGAAACTAACACAGTGGCTATATTCACTCCTCAAATGATCTCATCCAGCCTCATTTAAATATAGGATGATCATATAATTTATCTTCCAAACTGGGACAATTCTGAGAGAAAAAGGGGGCGCTATTAATCATTACCCTAGAACAACAGGGGTAAGTGGAATGTGTGGTTACCCTATTTAAATCCCATCTTAACTGATGAAACACATATTTGTATCTCCAGCTCTTCCTCGAACTCTAGACTCAGATTCAACTACTACTTGACGTCTTCAAATGGCAGCATCATAGCAGCTCAAACTTGAGATGTCCAAAATTGAACTTCCAATTTCTCTGGGGAAAAACCCTCATCCCTACCTGAGACCTGCTCTTCCCAGGATCTTCCCCATCTCAGTGAATACAACTCCAACTTTCTTCTTGCTAAAGCCAAAAATCTTGATGTCATCTTCAACTCCCTTCTTGCTCACATGCCCACGAAATGCTGTTGGCAGGTTGTCCATACCTTCAACCTGCACCCCTCCCCCACTGCCTCCTGGTCGAAGCCTCCACCATCTCTCACCGGCGTCTGTGCTTCCTACCTGGTCTCCCCGTTTCCATCCTTGACTCCATTCTATTCCCCATAGTAGCTAGCGTGATCCTTTAGTGGAATTAGCTTGCTTGCAGATTGTTTTTATTTTATTTTTTAAACAAACACTTAAGCAGTGCTCACCATGTGCCAGGCACAAGTCTGAGTACTTTACAGGTTTTAACTCATCTGGTTTTATAACAGCCCCACTAAGAGGGAAATTGCCCAAAGTCACCCATCTAGTCAGTGATGGGGCTGGGATGGCCATCTGGCTCCTGGTTGGTGCTGACAACCTAGAATAATCCTTTTAAAACATGTCAGATCATGTCAACCCTCTGCTCAGATACTTCATTGGTTTTCCATGTGCTCAGAGTAAATGCCAGGTCCTCACAATTCTGCTCGAGCTACACTGACCTTAAACACCGCAAGGCCACTCCTGCCTCAGGGTCTCTACTTGCTGGTTTGTTTGCATTTCTGCCCCCCACCATAATGTAAGGGACATGTGGGGGCCGCACTTCGCCTTGTTTTTTGTTGCAGGCCTAGAATAGCTCCTCCTGGCCCAGAGCAGGTTCTTGAGGAATAATGTTAAACAAATGAATATATACACATATACCACATACATACGTGTATGCATATAGATGATATACACCTGAATGTAGCATATTTGTCTCCTCCTCCCGATTGATCAGTTGCTATACTGAGGTACAAACGTTGAGAATCGGGAATCTGGAGCAAATCTGCCCGAGACTGAATCCCAACACGCCCGCATGAGCCTCGTGCCCACAGCCTTCAGAATGCTGCTCTACCTCTGCACTTCATTTCTTCATCTAGAAAACAGAGTTACAACTAGTCCTCACCCCATGGATTTTTTTTCTTTTAAGGATAAAACGAGTTAACAAGTGCTTAGAGCAGGGCTTGGATGTAGTAAACAGCAAATAACTATTAACCCAATATGGGTCATTATAATCAATTTTTAGTGAGAGGTGTACCTGAGTGGCAGGTCATTTGAGTCACCTGACTAAGGCCAAGCCCCGAGAATTGGAGTCCTTTGTAGTGGGGGTGTATGGTGTGTGTTTGCGTGTTCATCCGACAGACACTTATTGAGCACTTACCACCTGCCAGGCATTCTGTCACACGCTGGAGACAAGAAAATGAAGATGCTACCTCCTCTCGAGAAGCTTGCAGTCTACCTAGGGAGACGAACCCCTTCATTCACACATTAAAGTATTATTATTAATAATTAATTATCAATGATGTAGTTGATAATATATAAATAACAAGTAATTAATTATTAATAAAGATTTCATTTACCTAGGCAACACATGTTTTTGGAGTCTTTCCTGTGAACTCTCGTGTTCGGAGCATAGCACGATGAGTGACTCACATTTTACAGCCTGGAGGAGGGCAGAGGCAAGAGGACAGTAAGGTGACAGGGAGGGTAAGGGGGCTATAGGCATACACAGGAGGGGCACACAACTCAGTTCTGGGGGCAGCCAGGGAAAGCTTCTGGAAAGAAGCGACATTGAAGCTGAGGGTTGAAGCACATGTAGAAATCGGCCAAGTGAAATGAGAGGAGAGAGTTTCAGGCTGAGGAAATAGCCTCAGCAACGGCCTGGAGGGGAGAAGGAGTGTGGGCCCTTGCAGGGACAGAAGGTGTTTTAGTTGCAGAGAGAGGGAGAGGAAGGATGGGAGGCAGGCTTGGGAGGAACACAGAGGCCTGGAGGCCACGGGCTCTGTTAAGGAATTTGGACTCTATCTGAAGGGAATGAGGACTCCGCTAAGGAGCATGGAGAAAAGTCATTTAGTGTGATGTGCCGGAGTGGCTTGTGCTTGCTCATGAGAGCCAATTGTTAAATTTTTAGGAAATTTGCAAGGCAGGTGTTAAGTCATTAGAGCCTGAAATTGACTATGGTGAAAGCACTTACATGATGGAAGTTGGCAAACACTACAAATCATGGCTCCCCTCCCACCCTGCCTTCCCAGAGAGCTGTTGTGAAACATTCACTAAGACACCACGGGCTTTGACAGAGGTTTAAATGAAGAACTTGGGGAATACACAGAAAGAGGCTACTGGTGTTACCTTACTAAGGCAGGGCAGGCTTCCCAGAAGAAGTGGTATTTAAACTGGGTCCTGAAAGATTAGAAGGTATTTGCCAGAGGTGAAAGGGCATCTCAGACCGAGCAAACCAAATGAGGAAAAGCACAGAGGTATCAACATGTGGGTTCCATGTCGGGGAGGAGCAGGGGGAGGCATGCTGTATAGAGAGAGAGAGCAGCAGGGAATGGGGCTGGAGGCAGATGGTGTGAGAATCTGAAGTCCAGGTCAGGGACTTGGATCCTCTCCTGGGGCCCTGGGGAGCCAAGGCAGGTTGTGGAGCAAGAGTAGGATGGGCATTGCAGAACTCTGCATTTTAGCAGGCTTTTCTGGCTGTGCTGTGGAGAATGGGTTGGAGGCAGGAGGCCAGATGCCATTTGAAACCAGCTCATTTTGCATGTTTGTGGTAAACGAGAGTTAGGAGTAGATGATAAAGAGACTGTGCCTGCCTGTGTGTCTTCCCTTATAGGTCTGCAGGAAGACTCGTCCCATATGGGTCCCAGCAGCTTCTTTTTCGGGAGTTAATTCACTACCTGTCTCAAAGCATTCTGGGAACCAAGGGAAACTGCAGTGAATCCTCTTTGTAATGGAGCATGTAATGGGGTTGTCTTCCATGCAGTCTTGGGACCTCCCTTCCACCTAAGCTCCTTGCACAGTCTATCCCCTGAGGGCCATAAAAAGTGGAGGGAAGTAACAGCAAGTGGGGCACTTTCTAAGTGTCAGCTCTGTTCCAGCCTCTTTACATGTGTTAACACCTTTAGCTCCCTCAGCGCATCATGGAGGAAGGAACAATTGTTATCCCCATTTTACAGGTGAGACAATCAGAGAGATTCAGCGACTTGTTCAAGGGTCAGCCAGTGAGTGGAAGAGCTGATGCAAGCTCCAGAGCCTGTGTTCTCAGCTGCTGTCCTAGGCTGCCTCCCCATTTCCAGATTTGATGCTTTTTATTTCTGCAATCACAGCTCCTATTATTATTTCCCATTTTATAGCTGGAGAAACTGAGGTTCAAAGAGGGTTCACACTTGCCCCACGTCACACAGTCAGCAAGTGGCAGAGCTGGGACTTGAACCTAGGTCTGTCAGACTCTGCAGCCTGAGCCCTGCCTCCCAGGAAGGGGAGAAAAAAGACGAGAGAAGGTGAACATAGGGGCCCGGCTGGGAACCCCTCACCTGAGGGCAAGTGACCCGCAGCCTGAGATGTTTGGGTCTAGTGTCTTCAAAAGGATGAGAATTTTTGTTTTCAGAGTTTGGAAATCCCACAGTAGGACACAAACACCATGAGCAACGGCTCTGCCCCAGCCACACCCACCTCCTCTCTTGGCCAAGACTTCGGTTCTTCCAGGATGTGACAGCAAAACCTTGCCTCAGAGGTGGAGCCTGCAAATGTCAGGGTTCCCACTGGGGTTGGGGATAGGTGTTTCAGGGAGTGGTTTCATTCTGAGTGAAGAAAACTGCTGTCTAGACCCCACCTCACTTTACATTTCGAAACGCGGCTCCTAGGCTGTAGGATCTGCGCCCATCCCTGCTGGTTACCAGATACCAAGTGTTGGAGCCGGAAGTGACGCTCGGTGGCCTCACAGGGTTGGGAAGAACCAAGTTGCTGGCATATAATGAATTAGGCATTGCTCAGTTGACTGTCCAGCATCAGCATCAACTGATGCTCATCTTGCGGGGCCAGCCTTGAGGAAATCTGAGAAGCATGTAACAATAACACATTTATCGAGCACTCGATATGAACCAGGAATCAGGCTAAATGTGATACACACATCATCTCAGTGAATGCTCAAACAATGCAGTGACATAGGTTTTACTGGGGTACTAAACCCCAATTGGGGTAATAAGCCAATTTATTGGTTGAGAGATGGGGAAACTGAGAGTTTAGGTGACTTGCCCAAGGGCTGAGCCGAGATTCGAACCTGGGTCAGACTCTATGCGCACAGACTGAACACCTGCACCTTGACTGCTGTGTGGACAACAGACTGTAGGGGAGCAAGGGCGGAATCAGAAAGCCCAGTCAGGAGGTGACTGCGATAGTCCAGGTGAGAAAAAATGGTTGCTCACACTAACGGGTGTTGGAGAAGTGGTAGGAAGTGGTTGGATTCAGGGTGCATTTTGAAGGCAAAGCAACAGGGCTTGTTTCATGGATGGGATGTGAGACACGAGGGAAAGATGTGAATCAAGGACAAGACCTCGATTTTTGGCCTGAGCAACAAAGTGCAAGGAGGCGTCATTCACTAAGATGGGGACGTGAAGGGAAGGAGGGGGTTGGGGGTGGGGACCCAGAGTTAATTTGGAGGGTCACAATCTGAGGAGAGGTAGGGAGAGAGGTGTAGATTTGGTTTGTCATCAGTTTATTGAAGCAGTTTAGGGCCTGGCGTGGAGGAGATCACCAAATGGAGGATTGTATATAGAAAAATGGCCAAGGGCAGAGCTTTGGAGCATCTGCCAATTACAGGGCGGTTTGGGGAGGGGTAGTTAGCGGAGGAGACTGAGCAGGAACAAGCGGTGGGTCGGAGGACAACCAGGTGACTATTAAAAAAGAATGCGTTCCAGGAAGGAGGGGTGATCATCTGGTCACTGCCACAGAAGGTCAAGTAAGACGAGGAGAGATTTGGCCATTGGCTTTGGCAAAGGGTAGCCCATTGTTGACCTTGATATGCCACTGACGACAGTCTCCTTAGACCTGTCATGTTGGCTGCCCTTGAACTTCTGAGTAAGGAATCCCAAGATTATAGAGCCTCGAGATGACAGAGCCAACATTCAGACAGTCCTAAGTTTAACCTTGGATCTGCCAGTGGTGGCTGTGTGACCTTGGGTAAGTTACCAAACCTCTTTGAACTTCACTTTTCTCATCTGTAAAATGGGGGTGATAATGCCGCTTGTCATATATGTTGTGGTGCAGCAAGGATGAAATGAAATCATGTATACAAAGTACCAAATGCCTAGTAGATACTTAATATTTTTATCATTATTATTTTTTTAATGTCAGCTCCACAGTGGTACCTATATTTCTGAGACAATCAATGTCCTAATTTTGAGTAAGACTTCACTAATGCTGGGGAATCTGATGGAAAGTTCTTTAAGGGTTGAGACATTCTTCTCCCTGTGCCACCCAAAACGCCCAGGACCTAGCTAGATTTAATCGGATTATGTCAATCCCTGCTTTGAGCAGGTCCTTATTGCTCCCTGGGAACAGACCAAGATGCCTACCTGGGTCCACAAGGCCTGAGGGCTCCAGCCCCCGCCCATCTCATCTCACACCGTACTTCTCCCCGTTTCCTGAAAGTGCTGTGCTCCCTCCATTGCACATGCCGTACCCTGTTCTAGAAACTCCCTTCCCTCTCCTTTCCCCTGTGTTAACTTCTCATCTTTCCTCTCCTGGGTCAGTGGTTGATTCCCTGGGGAGCCCTCCCTGAGCTCCTGGACCCGGGCAATTTCTTTGCGAGAAGCTGCCAGTGTCCTGTGCTTCCTTCATGACTTAGCGTATTTCCGACCTACATTCTTGGTGTAAATCCTGGTTTGACGCCTGACTTCACCACTGGACTCTAAGCGCGTGAGGGCAGGGCCAGGCCTCTTTTCTTACCAATGCACGTCTCGTGTCAAGCCCAGGGCCTGGCACACAGTTCGAATGCGATACCAAACTGTGGATTGAGTGAATGACTGGGGGTTTCATGCAGTGAGTAAATAAGCAGATGGCTTTCCTTCTGTAGAGCAATGCAGGCGTCTCTGAAAGGTTGTTTGAAAGGCAAATATAGTACCAAATCTTATTCCATTTACTTTAATTACAGTACTAAGAGGTGGGAATAAATCTTGCCCTTGAAATGTAATAAAGTCATACTTTAAAATCTGGACCGTCTTTTCCACTTGCTTATTTTTTAAAATGATAATTTCCTGGTAAGACATAAATGATAGCACTTAAAATACATTCCCAACTTGGCTCAGTCACTAACTAGCTGCTGATCGTAGACGAGTCACTTAAACTCTGTGTGTCACTATTTACCTCATATGGTCCCTGTGAGGCTCTGGGTTGGCAGCATGAAAGCCCTTTCAGAGCAAGGCCTTATTTATTATCTATTATTCTCGGCCTTATTAATAACGAGAAGGAACAGGCTGCGTGCCAGAGATAGTTGAGCAGATTTGCAGAGCTGGAGGATTGAGGCCACAGAGAAAAATGAAGAGGAATGAGGTTGGTTGAGAAACATTTAAGGGGGGGGATGAAGGAAGGAGGGGACCAGAGACCATAAAGCCTAGGGGTTTATGTCTACCAGGCAGGGAGATGTTGGCTTCTGAGCTGGGGAAGGTGACCCAAATAAAATCACCCTGGTGGCCAAATTCTTAGGAGCCACATGAGGGAAGGAAAAAGAATAACTCCCCTTAGCTCACTGTGTGGTTACATAGGAGAGATGCCGGGTGTCCCCCAGGTGACCTTGGCTGCTCAGGGCTGCCGCTCTGGGAGGCTGTGCCCTGCCTGGCAGTTGTGGGAGGGCAGAGCAGCTGTTGCTGAGTTTGCCCACTAGGCAAATTCTGCTGCTCAGCACAACCCGGGTTCAGCCCCTGGGAGTGGGCACGGAAGCCCCCAGGCCCGGGAGCAGGAGCACAGTTGGCAGAGCAGAGAGAGGAGGAGCCGGCAATGCAAAGTCCCCGGGGCCAAGCAGGAAATGTGAGGAGGAGGGCAGCCCAGAGGGGACTGTCCTGAGAGCCCTGCCTGGGGAAAGGGACAGCATCTCGGCAACAGGCTGCTATCCCCATGTGGGAATGTGGCTCATCTTGACCAGCCAGTTTTTCCAGGGAGGCTGGATTTTCAACGTGGAATCGCACCATTTTCAGAAAAACAAAAACCAACCAACCGAGCAAATGAAAAACCCTGCAGGCCCAATAGGGCATGTCTGATGGCTGCACTGGGCTGCCCATTTGTGATCTCATTTGATCCCCATCTAGGGCTCCCCACACGTCCTCACCCTCCCGTTCCAGGGAGAAAGCCCTGCAAACTCATTTCACTCATGCTCCATCTTCCAGAGGAGAAAATCCAATGTCTTTCTTCAGTACTGGCAGGAAAGGCAGGCCCTCCTGTCCTGTGTTCACAAGACTTGTTGTCAGTTCTCCTCTCCCTCCACCCTCAGTTCTTCTTGCTGTTGTATTAAGTAGCTGCAAAGTTGGTGTTAATTGGAGTCGACTGAAAACAAATCATTCATTCATTCAACAAACATCCTTCTAGGTGTCCTACACTGCTTGGTGCTGTGAATACCATGGTGATGAACAGGGAATTGACATTCCAGTGAGGAAGGCAGACTACAAGAAGCAAACAAACATGGAGGAAAGTGTCAGCTTGTGATGGGCGCTGTGAATAAAGATCATGCAGGGAGAGGAGGGAGAGTGATGGAGACAGTTATTCTAGGGTGGAAGACCGGGAGAGGCCTCTCAACCCTCCCTCCTCCCACATTCTCTGGGATTTAATGAGATTTCACTGGGTTTCCCTGGCCTCTTTCGTAGGTGCTAATGAGCAGCTGGGGGTTGGCTGAGTAGCGGCAGTGATGAAAAAGGGTTTCCCCTCCACCCTCAGATCTCTGGCCTCTGAAGCAGGCTCAGCCCCAGCCAAGGGAGCAGGTGCAAAGCTCAAATCCCAATTAAGAGGAAGGATTCTCATTTGCCTGTACAGCTGGAAACAGCTGGCAAGCCGAGTCAGCCGGGAGGAAGGAGGCTGTGGGCTGCAGGACAGAAGGCAGAGGGACAAGGGGGAAGCTCCAGGCTGTGATAGTCCATCTCCTACTCAGACAGCCTTACTCAAACGGGAATAAACAGACACGGGGGACACACTAAGTCAGGGTAGGCCTCACTGCCCCAAATATGTACCCAACCTCAGCTCTCTCTGACTGAAGTCTCACCATCAGATAGTCACTTTTCTGGAAGGTGCGAGGGCATCTCAAAATCTCTTCTTTTCCAAGACAGATAATTGTGGGAGGTGGGATGACTTTCCATCTCAAAGAGAAAGAAAGTTCTTACCGTGACCCACAAGGACCTGTGTCATATGCAACCCCAACTCTTGGGATGGCTATGTAATTTGGGGGGCCCAGTGTGAAATGACAGATTGGCCCGCTGCATGATTGTGATCTCCCCGAGGGCAGAGAGATTTGTCTTTCTATTTTGGTTCGATGGCTGCTCCATGGCCAGCGCCCGGCCCCTGAGAGAGGCTTGTGATTTGTTGTCATGAATAAAGGCGTAGTGTTGGCGTCATGATGTGGACATATTGGTAGGGCTTCTTTTCACATGTGTTAACCACTACATGTCAGGCATTGGGCTTAGGCGGTGGTTCTCAACCCTGGCTGCACATAAGAATCACCCCAGGAATTCTTAAAAATCCCAATGCCAGGCTCCACCCTGGACCAGTTCCATCAGAATCTAGTGAGGGTGGGCATCAGCATTTTTAAAGATTCCAAAGTGTGGCCAAGCTTGAGGACCGCGGGGCCGGCTCTGCTGCGCTTGTTGTCAAAGGCTGTTGTACATCAGAATCACCTGGAAAGCTTGCTTGCTGCTCTTAGATGCTCAGGACCATCTTCAGAGATTTTGGACTAATACGTTTGAGAAATGGCTATTCTATTAACAAGATCCCTAGGGGACTTTGCTCAAACCAAATTTTGAGAGCCCAATTTATCTTATTGAACCCTATGATTGTGCCTACTTTACAGACAGGAAAAAAGAGACTGAGCAAGGTAAAATAGTTTACCCAAGGTAACAAAGTAGGTAAATGGCAGAACCGAGATTTGAACCCAGGGCTTCTGAAGCCGCGGTCTGGGCTTACCCATTAGCCCACCTGCCTTTCCTTTGTGACAAAAACCTAAGTGTGCTCCAAGAGTAGAGGGCAAGTTGGTGAAAATAAAATAAACATAAGATTAAGGGGGTGCATGTAATACTGTCTATTTTGAAGACGGGCAAGTTGGTGCTACTGCCTCCATGGGGAGGAGACAAGTCCAGCAGGGTGAAATGACCTCCAGCCCTAGGGTCACTCAGGGTTTCAGGGGCAGAGCTGAGATTTCCATCCTGGTCTCTGGACTCCGACTCTGGGCCATTTCCCCCAGATCCTCAAGTTCCACATTAGCAAGGGAATCACCGAGCACCTAGAGCATCAAGAATCCTTGTTGCTTGTGCCTGGCACACAGTAGGCTCTCAAGCGATGATGACTAAATGAGTAGCCAGAGGCATGGCTGGCTGGGTGGGCGAGTGAAAGAGTGAGGGAGTGAAGGGGTCTGGATGGCACACTTGTCTACCTGGTGGCGTTTTTTCCTCTATTTTTCAATTAGAGTTGAGACCACTAGGGGGCGATATCGGACAAGAGAAAGAAAAGAAATGCTTCACTGCTGTTTCTAGGACGGGAGAAAATTATACATTTGTGGTATGGATTTAAACCAAAAGAGGAGGCTCCAATTCACAGAGCAGTTAAAGTGAGCATTGCTTTCCCTTGGGCTTGCAGGCTGATGGGAACCTTTCTCAAGCCACAGTACCATGTGGGGCCACCCCTGACCTTTCTGGATTTAAAATCAGCAGATCGAGGAAAGGGGGAGAAAATCTTTGGTTGGCCTGAAAAGTGGATGTTTCTAGATAATAGAAGGTTAAAAAAAATAGACATTTTGTAGCTTCCCAGACTTTTACAACATTGATGGGAGTTAATGTTTTGAGAAATGATATTATGATGAAGTTGTATGCTGAATTAGTTTTCCATAAATAAAATCACACATTTTCACAGATTGCTTTTTCTGCCCTATCATGGGAGTGTGTCCTCTTGGTGGATGAACATTCTCTCCCCTTCCTCCATCTGTCCCTCTCCTCTCCATGAGCCCTGGATTAAGGTAGACCTGGTTTTGAATCTAGGCTTTAAGCCACTGGTGGTGTCACCGTAAGTCACTTAACTTCTTTGAGGTCAGGGTCATCAACTGGAAAAGAGGGAGACGAGTGATGGCACTGCAGGTTTGTCATGAGGTTCAAAGAGAGAACATGTGGAAAGGTCCCAGGCGGTGCCTCATGCAGAGCACACAGCCCATGGTAGCCGTGTTTCATGTTCTGCCTCCTTTTGCTTGGGACCAAGGTCAATACCGCGAAGTACACACGTCTCCTTTCAGCTTCTTCAGCCTCCCCCTTCTCTTCTCTCCTTTTACATTAGGTGAGACTTGGAAACAACCTAACTGCCCATCAGTGGATGAATGGTTAAAGAAGATGTGATATATATATATAGAATGGAATACTACACAGCTATAAAAAGTTGAAATCTTGGCATTTGTAACAACATGGATGGGCCTTGAGGGTATTATGCTAAGTGAAATAAGTCAAACAGAAAATGACAAATATCACGTGATTTCAGTCATATGTGGAGGATAGAACAACAGCAACAAACATAGACACAGAGACTAGATTGGTGGTCCCTAGGGGGGAAGGGGGATGGGGGAGGCCGGAAGAGGTAAAGGGCATATGTGTGCATTGACAGATGGTAATTAGATTTCAGGTGGTGAACACTCTGTGTTCGTAGAACACACATAGAAATCGAAATATGATGCACATCTGAAATTTATACAATGGTTAAACCAATGTTACCTCAATAAAAAATCAATTAAAAAAAAGGAACAGCTAAGTCTTTAGTGAGAATTAACTAGTTGCTCCTCCCTGGGGTTACCACTAACTAACCCTAAGATTTGCATTTTAGAAGAGACCTGAATTGGAGAGGGACCCAGAGGAAAGAATTTCAAATGGCACCTTTCAGACTCAACACCCACTTAGCGCTAATAATTGTTACCATTATAGTAACGTTTCTTGGCACATGTGACGTGCTAGGCACTGTGCTAAATGTTTTATATGCGTTGTCTCCTTTAATTCTCACCACAAACCCTGTGAGGTAAGTGTTTTATCATGTTCTTTTTACTGATGGGGAAACAGAGGATCAGAGAGTTTAAGTCATTTGGCTAAGATCACACAGATACTAAGTGGCAAAGCTGGAGTCAAATGCAGGTCCGACTCCAGAGCTCACTATTGAGAAGGGGCTCGGAATAAAATATGGGCATCATTCACTCGGTTCCAAGGTGACTTCACAGAAAGGTGTCGCGTGTCGGGGAGGTTGAAAGGGAGAAGAGGACAGGTGACAGAGGGACCCAGAACAAACTTACCGTGGTGGTGTCATTTGGGCGGGGCCCTGAGGACTAGTTAGGGTTAGAGCAGGCAGAGATGAGGGGAAGAGGGCATTGCAGGCAGAGGAATCAACGAGATCAAAGGCACGGAGGCTGGAAAGCATGGGGTTTGTTCTGGGGACATGGACATGTCCCGATAAGGCATTGACGTATGAGCCAGGTGCTACCTATCATTATTTGCATTTCACAGAGGAGGAATCAGAGGGTAATTAACTTGGCCAAGGTCACACAGCTAAGTGGTAGAGCTGGGATTTGAACTGCCATCTGTCTGCCTCCTGAGCCTCCTCCGGGTGGACATCACATTTGGATCTCAACGCAGTCACCGACTAAGAGAAAGACTCTAGTCCCTGCAGCTTCTGGGAGGATTCCAGGCCCAGCAGCCCAGCCACGCCCAAGGCAGCATCCCAGTGTCTCCCCACCTAGAAATATGTGGGGCCCGGAGTGGGAGAAGAGTGGGGAGCAGGACAATTTTCAGATTCTAAGACAACTACGGTAGGACTGTACCTTTGCACCACACTCGACTTTCTTCTCCCTCCGGCCTTGGGATCAGGTTACTCTCTTGCATTCTTTTATATATAATAATAAGAATAGCTCACTCATGACGTGCCAGACACTGAACCAGTGATGAGGCATGAGGTCTGTTTAGAAACCTGTCGGAGGTCACGTAGCCAGCAAGTGGCTGATGGATGATGATTCAGTCCCAGCCTGTGCCGCTCAACTCTATACTGCTCCCCTCTCGTGCTTCCCAGCCCGCTTCTCACAGCAGCTCCGGAAATGTCCGTGAGGCCCAGAAAGTCTGAATGGCTCACCAGAGCCTGACTCCGGGTCCAGTTCTCTCTCTGCTGCCCCCGCCTGCCCTCCTGCCCGCAGAGTCTCCAGGCCACCACCACTTCCTCCTGTCTGTCCCCAGGCAGCTGTTGCTGATGGACCCTAAGAGTCCCCAATACCACCACAGCAGAGGTCCTGGCCTCACGCTCCCGTCCCCCGAGAACTCTGACTACAGGGGGCAGGAACCCCAGGCCACTGGTGGATCTGTTTATGTGGGTTTTAGGATCGATGGAATCCTGGCTTGTTTCACTGTGACCAGAAACCACCTTGGCCCTGGAGGGACATTTGTAGGACTGCTGCAATATCACAGATGGACCAGGGCCTGACTTTAACGCACAAACAGAAATCTCATTCAGAGGAAGGTAAGAGTGAGGGGCGCCAGGGGGAGTTCCCGCTGTGGATTTGGGGGAATCTCCGAGGTAGTGGTGAGAGTGGAGACTCGCTTCCAGGTCTTCATGGGGGAGGGAAGAAGGGAGTGTGTGCATTCATTCCTTCGTTCACTTATTCCTCTAATCACTCAGCTTACACAGGGAGCACCTATTCTGTACCAGGCAGTGTTCAAAGCACTAGAGAAACAGCAGGGAGCAAAACAGACCAGATCCTCCCCTTCATCGTGCCCCCTATTCTACGGCGATATAGGGGTCGGGGTGGGGACAGACAATGAGCAAATCAGTCAAATACGTAGTAAGTTAGTGGATGGTGACGAGTGACATGGATGAAAACAAATCAAGGAAGAGGCAGGGAGGGCTGCTAGGTGGAATATGTCTGCATATGGACCTTCATTCTAGTTCCAGATGGAGCTAGAATCGGGTTATTTTTCTTCTAAACAAGGAGATCATTATTCAGAGAACCCAGAACCTTCACTCCATGTGGGTAAAATGCAGCCAAGTCCAATACCGGGCAGGGAACACTCAGAACCTAAAACGGACTCTAGGGTGAAGATTCTCTCTGCTCCACGTGGGGTCAGTGCATGCTGAGCAGAAGGGGTGGAGGGGGCGTTGTGCCCAGGAGACCACGACCAATCGTGGGGGTGGGACCAGCACTTCTATCAGCGGACCTCGGCCATCAAGACCAGAATGGACACGTGTCCCGGCGCTGCGGGCTGTCCTGGAGACACAGAGGGCTTCTTGCTGTCTGTTGTGGGGGTGGTCAGATGCTAACACAGCCGGGAATTCTGGGGCTGGGTTCCCCAGACACAAGGCTATAAACCCAAAGTGTGGCTCTAGGCCCATATTGTTGTTACATGTGAAATGGGGGCTCCGGTGGCTGAACCAAATCAGTATCTGTCACCTATTTAGACCCCACCGACATTCTCTACTTTCACAGTCTATCTGGAGCCCCAAAAAACACAGATTTCTGAGAGAATGGCTTTCTTTTGCTTGGAAACTTAGGTCCCCAAAAGAGGACTGTATTGGGAATCTCTATTAGGATAATTACGAATTTGTTTTTTAAAAAATACTAAATATCATTTTGTATTTTTGACTTATTTGTGGCTTTCAAATAATTTTGTATTATTATTATTACTAATCAAATAACTTTGAATTATTCATGGCTTTTCATCCACTTATTAAGCACTAGTCATTGAAAAGGATTTAGGAGCACCTTCTGTGTACCAGACACTGTCCCAGGCACAGGTGTCGTGGTCCCTGTGCTCGTGTGGCAAACAGTCTAGTGACGGGCACAGGTGAGTAAACAGGTGCTTATAATATGGGGCTGTGAGGGGGGAAGTAGAGGGTTGTTGGGAGGTACCTAAAGATGGAGGTCAGGGATGGCTTCTTGGAGGAAATAATGTCAAAGCTGGAAGGAGTGAGCTGGATGAAGAGGTGTGGGAAGAGCGTTAGATCCTTAGGGACTAGCAGGGCCAAGCCGGGAGCAGAAAGCAGCTGCAGCACCACATCCATGGGGTGGTAGTGAAGGTGAAAGTTTTCAGCTTGGGTGGCCATGACAGAGTACCATAGACTGGGTGGCTTAAACAACAGAATTTTATTTTTTCCTGATTCTGGAGGCTGGAAGTCCAAGATCAACGTGTCACAGGGTTGGTTTCCACTGAGGCCTCTCTCCTTGGCTTGTAGATGGCCGTCTTCTCTTCGTCTTCACACGGTGCAATAGAGTGAAAGTTTGTGTCCTCCCTCAAAATTCGTCTGTTGAAATCCTAACCCCCCCAATGCGACGGTATTAGGAAGTGGGGCCTTTGGGAGGTGATTAGGTCATGAGGGCAGAGCTCTCATGAATGGGATTAGTGCCCTTATGAAAGGGACCCCAGAGAGCTTTCTCAGTCTCTTTCTGCTGTCTGAGGAGACAAGGAGAAGCTGGCTATCTACAACCTGGAAGAGGGCCCTCACCAGAACTCGACCGTGCCGGCACCCTGGTCTCAGTCTTCCAGCCTCCAGAACTGTGAGAAATAAATTTCTGTTGTTTATAAGCCACCCAGTCCATGGTACTTTGTATAACAGTCCAAATGGACTGAGACACATGGTCTTCCCTCTGTGCGTGTCTGTGTCCTAATCTCCTCTTCTTACAAGGACGCCAGTCGTATTGGATTGGGGTCTACCCATGTGACCTCATGTTAACTTAATCACCTCTTTAAAGCCCCTGTTGCCAAATAAAGTCACATTCTGAGGTACCGTGGGTTGCGGCTTCAACATATGAATTTAGGGGGACATAATTCAGCCCATAACAAATGGGCAGTGGCAGGATCAAACAGGGCCTTAGAATCGTGTTAAGGAGTGTGGACTTTATCTGAGGGTAAGAGGAGTCATTGCCAAGTCTTATGCAGATTGACAATGCTCATGTTTGCATTTTACAGAGTTCTTAAAGCAGTAATGGGAAAGAACTGGAGAAGGACAGAGGTGGGTTCAGAAGCCGTTGGGACGCTCTCTAAGAGAATCCGGCAGAGGGAGAGACTCAGGAGGTAGAAACAAAGCCACCTGGCATGGGTCACCTGTCGGCGCAGGGCAGAGGGAGTGTCAAGGTGAGCTGGGTTTCTGGTTTGGGCTACTGGGTGCACCGTGGAAATCGTCACTGAGAGTCCTGAAGGAGAGCCTCGTCTGTGGGTCCAAGGCGGGGCATGCTGAGTTTGAGGGGCCTGCGGGACATCTGAGTGGAGGCAGGTCCCCAGCTCTGGAAAGAAACCTGGAATGAGACATGGATTTGGGACTCATGACCTCTGGATGGCATTTGAAGCCAAGGGAATGGAGGAGGGAGTGGGCTAGCCATGAGTTTGAATATTCAGAAGCGAGCTGAAAACTCTCCTTATTACAGCTGGAGATGTGTACTCAGAATGACTAACACCCCTGCTGGTGTGGAAGCCCAGTTAATTTTCATGTCTATGTGCTCCTGTCTGAGGAGCCCCTGGGGCCTGGGGTGAGGAGAGAACCTCAGGTCTCCTGGGCATTAGCTCCCTTCCTGAGACCTGGTGGCGTTTAATCAGTTTTTGATACTTAATGAGTCACTGGACGCTCTTCCAGCTGAGTCAGCCCAGGTACCCCTCCCGGGAGGGACACCCAGGAGCTCTTGTAGACCTCCCCAGCTGCCTCGTTTATCAGAGGGGTGCAAGGGAGGGGAGGTGTGACCCCCAGGCCAGCGAGCTGCAGCGTCTTGTCTACACGGTGGTGAATAATGATGCCAACGAACAAAAAGCATTTGCTGGGCTTGAGGATACATGATGCATAATTTTGGTAGTAGTGACAGATTTATCTTTTTAAGATGTCTTTCCTGGGCCACTTTAAAAATAATAACAGCTGACGTTTATAGAGTCCTCGCTAGATTCCAGACCACGTGTGGTGCGTTTTACGTGCATCGTCTCAGTGCATCCTCACAGGCGGGCTCTGTGGTTAGTCCTATTTTACTGATGAAGAGACCAAGGTTTGGAGAAGGGAATAAGCTTTCGCAAAGTTGTGCAGTTTATAAGTGGAGGGCCTGGATGTGAACCCCAGCAGGCCAATGTCAAGGCTCCCGCAGTTAATCATCATGCCACATGGCTGCCACCAGGTGTGTTCCTTCTTGGAAGCGGGATGTCTGGCTCGTGTGTTTCCCTGGCCTCACACTTAAACACACCTGGGACTCATGCCCAGCTCCCCCACGGGCTGGGGTATGACTTGGGCGAGTTACTTACCTCCCTGTATTTCAGTCTTCTGTCTTTCGTACGATGAGATAATAGTGCCTACTAGAACGGGATTTTTGAGTGAGTTTAATGATAATGACATATAATGACTGTGAAGCACTTAGCTCCGTGCATGGAACACAGTAAGCGCCTGTGGTAGATGGCATTGCCATGTCAACATCTGTCCCATCCCACAGGCTCTTTTTCCCATGTGATGGTGACACTCCTTCATTGACCACTGGGTTTAGATTCCCTCCTCTTGAGCCAGGATGCACCTTGGTAATTGCCTTGGCTGGCAGAGTATGATGGAAGTACCGCTATGTGTCTTCTGAGGTTGGGACATAAGAATGTCTGCCTGGCTCGCTCTCTCACCCTGTCTCATGACATGTGCCTGGGGGGCCATGAGCCAACATATAAGTTGTCTGGTTACCCTGTGGCCACCATGCTGGAGTGAGCACGTGGGGAGACCCCCTCAGAGACAGAGCAATGCCTGAGGAGCCCAGCTCTTCCAGCTCCCAGCTATTTGAGTCTTCCCACCCTGGGTACCAAAGGGAGAGTGAGAGAGTGTCACAGCCCCACCTTTGAGCCACCGAAGCTGACGCCAAGTAGAGCAGAGATGAGCTGTCCCCACCAAGCCCTGCCCAGATTGCAGGTTTGTGAGCAAAATAAACATTTTTGCTTCAAACCTGTGTCTTGGGGTGGTTTATTGTGCAGCACTAGAGAATGAGATTGATGCCCAATAAGTGGCTTTTGATGTTATTACTTCTGCCTGGCTGTGCACTGTCACTAATTCCAGAAGTGAGCTATGAATCCAGAAGATGATGTCCTGAGACGGGGTAAATTTTGGTCCTGGAAAATCCAGAAGGTGTGTCATCACCTATTGGCTGTTTGGGAGTTAATGAGTGACTATAAAGGCTAATTGGATCGTCTGAGACGAGAGGGTTTGGAACTGTGCACCTGAGGGCCAACGAGGATGAACCCCTGTATGTGGCAGTGTTCCTCCCTCATCTCTTGTCTGTGAGGCCTCTGTAGGCTAAGGTAACACATCCTTTGGTATACCGTTTTAAACTTTCCCCAACGCTTTCATAGCAATAACATCATTTCAGCCCCACCATATGCCTCCAGGATGGAGTAGGACAGGGATGATTCACCCCACACTCCAGTGGGGCAAACTGAGGCACAGTGAGGGGACGTGACAAGATTCAAGGATATACAGATGGTTAGGGGCAGAGCAAAGAAATATACTCTCCTTGCCTTCAAAGCCTAGGTCTTCAACCCGCTAGCTCCACAGCTTAGGCAAGCTACTTAACCTCGCCATGCCTCAGTTTTCTCATCTGTAAGATAGGGGTAAAGACAGTACTCCTTCAGAGGGTTGTGGTGAGGATTAAATCAGATATCTCATGGGAAGTCCTAAGGACACTCCTTGTACGTCAGAAAAAGCTAGAAGTGGCTGAATTAGGGTTTCAAATCAGGTATTCTAACCCCAGACACCACACTGGTGAGCCCAAGTCCTGGAAATTCCCACCAATTCGCCAAAAGGAGGCCAGACAGCAATATCCCAGGTCCTCCCACCATTCCCCATAGAGCATGATTTTGAGTCCGCCCTGGCCACCCTTTCTCTGTTCCCCGGGCCTTGAATACACGATGCCCCGAACTGAAGGCGGCACCATCAGTCCTCTTTGATTAATGCAGCCCAAGATTACACTGGTTTCTTTGGCAGTCACACCACACCGTTGGCTCATCCTGAGCGGGCAGTCAAAATCCCAAGTGTTCTTACCACATGTGCTAGCATCGAGCTTCATTCCTTCCCATCTAGGATTGGTGCAGTTGGAGATTTAAAAAATCTGACTGCAGAATCGTGTAGTTCATTAGATTTTGCTCATTGTTGTAGTCTGCCTAAGAAAGAACCCGGACGAGCTCCTGCTCCCTGGATACCTGGAGACAGCCTGTGGACGTTTAAGATACCATCCCTTTTTTCTTCAGTTAGTTTGAGTGGTTTGCTGTTATTGCAACAAGAAAGGTAAGCCGTGGACTGACTTCTGGGTGGTCCATGATAGGAAGAAAGAAGGTGCGGCGTGGATGTCGTGGTGGAACGCAGAGAAAACGAACGCTGGGAGCTTGTGCCACGTGCCACGTCCGAGCCCGTGGTAGATGGTGCAGTTGATCACGACTCTTTTTCTGCTGAGTCTGGATATGGCCTCAACTTTGATCGGCTACCACTGGAATAGGACAGAGCTGAGGACAGAGACTGTGTCCTAAAAGGACATTGGCATAATTAATCAGGCTTCTAGCGTATTGGTTGTTCAGATGGCTCCCAATCTCCCTAAATGTACTGCCATCTGACCCACGTTTTTCCAGCTTGCCTACTTACTTGCCGGACTACGAGTTCTCTGAATGGCCACATCTCTTGATCCTACTTGTTTAGCAAAAGTGGCTCAGGTGGTCACGGGGTGCTCTGTGGGCCCACGGAGAGTGGACCAAATCCAGTCCCAGGGCCTGATGGACATCACATCAGGAGTCAGCGGTGATGTGCTGAGGGTGTTCACCAGGTGCCCTGGCTCAGGCAACATGTGGCTCACAGGCAAATGGACACTGGTAAGTCTTTGCTTTTCTGCGTAGCTCCTGGGCAATATCGAAGGACAGTGCCTGCTCAAGTAGAGGCTGAGCCACCTGTAGATGCTTTTCCACCTCAGCCTTGGATCCTCCAACTTATGTCCTACTCGATCCCTACTCTCCCTCCACGTTACTCTCCAGCCTAGGGACACCTTTCCATTCTGGGAAGAGGAAGCTTCACCCTTACTCCTCTTGTATTCTCTCGAATATGTTGTTTAAGCACGAGCCCTTCTTATTCAGCTGTACCTACGCATTTGGAGCTCAAAAGTGATGCATTAGCTTCTTTTCTTCTCTTCCTCTGCTTTCTTCTGTGTCAACTCTTCCTTGAGGGAAGGAATGCAGACTGCCCAGCTGAACAAAAAAGGGATAGAGGCACAGGGGTATAAGGAAATGCCAGAACAAAAAAGCACATTGGTTAATATTTTAGAAATGTTATCCCACCACACACGTAATAGAAACTTGCTCAAGCTAGCCTAAGAAAATTAGGGGAATTTATCATAAGAACACAACTGAGGGAAGCCAGGGGTAGAAAGAGCTGGTTGTCACAAAGGACGGGACCAGGAAGGGGCAGCACCTGGAGCCTGGAGGGAGGTGCCCTCACCATTGCTTGCTGCGTTGGGTCCCATGGTCTCTCGTCTCATCTCTGCCTCTCTCAGAATGTCTGCTGTGCTCCCCTCTCTCTCTCTGGACTGACTTTCACGGCTTTGGTGGGCATAAGACATATGGATCCCCAGCCCTGCCTCTAGCCCAAATGATGCCTTTGTACCAGTTTAAAAAGCTGCCTCTTCACAGAAATACTTTACTACCATCTGCCAGAAGACTGTATTAAAAACACACAAATAAGTAAGGGCCACAGATGTAAATGGCTCCCACCAGAGCTGTTCGATGAACCACCACCCATTTGTATCCTGTGCTGTAAGGATGCCCCGGAACTCTGGCCTTTACTTCTCCTCAGAAGCAGCAGCAGAGAAGAGCCAACATTCTTGGGTCCCATTGGTCCAGTCTGGGTCAGGTGTCTGCTTCCCTGTGGCTTTAGAGAAGCAGCTGTGGAGTTTGGGCAGACACCCCAAAGTGCTCACGTATGGGGGTTAATCACATTCGTGTTAGAGTATTTCCTCTGGCAAATCCCCCCCAATTTAACATATCACTTAAAATACTGAATTAATGAACCTAAGGATAAAATTTCTTTAGCAGGACCAACCTGGTAGTTTCCCTTAGGACTAATTGCTCTGCAGGTCACCTAATGCCTTATTGTCTGGGACTGTTGCTTAAAATGGTGTGTGTCAGCTTAAATGTCACTTTCTTGGTAAATTGTACCTGACCTCCTGTAGGAAACAGTGTTACCTTCACTCAAACAAGGTCAATGAAGGGGCTTTTTTGAAGGTGTAGGCAAAGTCGAGGGAATCTAACAAGGGAAGTTGATGCACCCATCGACTGGCAAGAATTGGAAGCCAGTAATTCTGCTGGGCTTGAATAAGCAGGTGAGGGAGCATTTATGGGGGCCAGGAGAAAGTGGTGGTGGCTGAGGGACTGTAGGAGAGGGCACCTGGCAGGACTTGTTGCCTTAGGTAGACAGGAGGCAGTCAACCTGCAGCCACCCACCAGGGAGGGAGCTGGGAAAATAAATATCTTGCCCTCATTCTCTCTTCCTCTCCAATCTCCCGCCAGTGCCTCCATTGGCTGAACCTAACTGGAAGCCAGAGGACAAGGGATCTTGTTGAAATAGTCCATAAATATTAGCCTCCTGAGGGCACAAAGAAGGATGGAAATATGTGGAAAGTGGATGTGGGAGGGGCAAATGGAAAATATCCAGCACACCCCAAACTATATACTTCCCAGACCACAGCACCCCCATCAGAATGCTCACTCCAATTTATTGTATCTACTGGGAGATTAAGCACATGGTAAGGACTATCTGGCTTGTTTATTGCTCTATTGCCAGTGCCTCCCACTGTGCCTGGTTTGCAATGGTGTGCAATAGAGCTTGGAAAATGAGTGGGTAGATGTGCCTCATGCCCCGCCATGAGCCATATGTCTTTGGGAGCAGTGAGTCTCCCAGCACACCGCTTGCACACCAAGGGGACTATTTGGTGGATGAACATCTGCATGATTGAGTGCATGGATGAATCCCAAGGGTGGGACACCTTGAAAGTCCCATGGTGCCAAGTTTATGTCAGAATTCAACTCCAAATTCAGTAAATTCAGCAAGACCTGTTCTTTCCTCAAAGGCAGAGTAGCATATACATCAGTTATTTTCTCCCACCCTGTATCCACACCACCTCGGTCTGGTAGCATCCCCTCTGTTTCCTGCAAGCAGACTGGAGATGGTCAGCTTAGGTCCCCTGCTCAACCCTAGTGGAGGGGTGAGCTGTGACCAAGGTTGATGATCAGACTCTCCCTGGGAATTGGCCTCTCAAGTGGATGATGGGAAATGTGCCTCTCCCCTCCCTCCACCCTTTTTCTTTGATTAAGTTGATCAGAGGTAGTGTTTGTTGCTTGCATTCAAAGACTGACAGCCTCTGACACTAGGAAGAGAATTCCAGACTCATCAGGCCATATGGTGACGTGGTGAAGGTCTCGGGCTTTGGAGCTGCACTGCTTGGGTCTAAATCCCAGCTCTGCCACTTCTTAGCTGTGTGACTTTAGGCGAGTTATTTATCTTTTCTGTGCCTCAGTTTCTTAATCTTCAGAATGGGAGGATTAAGTGAGTTAAAGTATTCAAACACTTTCAATACAGTGCCCAGCCCATGGTGAACTCTCAGGAATATCATCAGGGTCTTGACCACCCAAGCAACTTGAAAAGGAAAAGAAAATAGATGGAATTATACTTCTCTAAACAATGGAGAGAAGAAATCCACAATCTCGGAATAAATGGGAACAAACGGGATGTTTCTCAAGGGCTACTTGTGTCTTTCCATCCACTCTGTTGTGGGGTAGGAACAGGGAAAAAGGGGTCTGTTTCCAAAGGAGGGCATTCAAAAATGAGCTGCTGCCTTTTTACTTTTCAAGAAAATCCAGAGGCCAATGGTTGTATCTGGTATTCTCTCTTCCTTTTCTGGGAGAGTTCACGGGTTCTTGGCTCTAAATAAGCTTAGTTCTCTACAGCTTCCCACAAGGAAATTAAATTTTCAGGCCCTGCACAAAAGTTTAGTTATCACTAATATAATCATTGGTGCTGTCACTGTTGTCTGTAGGAGCTGGGGGCGGGGATGGGATTTGACAGCAATGAGAAAACATTCCTCTTGTGACCCTCCCTCTCAGACACATACACAGATGGACACAGTGTGACACTCCTTCAAGCACATACCAGCACAACCACACACATCTGTACTCACAGGGATGGGCTTTTCAAGAACAGTTATTATCCTGAGTGATATTTTTTCAAAACACAATCCAACCAGCACTTACTGGGTGCCTACTTAGCCTGAGCTAAGCTTTGGGGAGAAGGGGGAGAAAGGAGGGCCACAAGCATGATTTTGTCTTGGTCCTGCCTTCCAGGAGATTCCAACACAACGTGTAGGAGGAGAGAGAGAGAAGCCTACCAACTTCTAATAAAAGGTAGACTGTGATAAGGGCTGTGGGAGAAGTTAAACAGTTGCTAAAGGTTGCTTTCTTTCTTTAAGTTATTTTGTAATGTGATTCTCAAGTAGTTTCACACATTCTCAGTGTAGTTTTGGAGTCAGGCAGCCTTGTTCTGCAACAGTCTGGATTTGAATATTGGATTTGCTACTTAAGAGTAGTGACACTTTCTGAGCCTGGTTTCTTAGTCTGTAAATAGGATATAATAATCACCTCCCTGTATGTGTTGATTGTGTTCTGCTGCAAATAGCAGAGGTCAGATGGCAGTGGCTTAACCAAAGAGGAGCTTATTTTTCTCATGTAACAAGTAGTTCGGAGGTGGGCAATCCAGACTGGGTTGGTACCATTGTTCAAGGAGCTCATCAAGGACCCAGGCTCCTTCTGTTTTGCTGCCCAAGAATCCAGGCCACAGGGGACTATTCCAGTGCCAGACAAAATGGCAGGAAGCCAGCTGCGTCTGTCCTCCTTTGAAGAGCTTTCTGGAGGGCCCCACTTAGTGCCTCCAGCTTACACTTCATTGGCTACAACTATGCAGGGATGACCAGCCCTACTTGAAAAGGAAGCTGGAATATCAAGTATTTTAACTGGACATGTTGTTGCCTCAAACAAAGCTGAGGTCCCGTGAGGAAGCAAGAAGGGGACACCCCAGCAGTGTCTGCCACACTACCTTGGGGAGTTGTTGAGAAGATTCCCCGAGATAATTCATGTCAAACTCTCGGCCCGATGCCTGACATGTGGTAAGTATCATTATCAACTGAGTCTCGCTCCAGTGTCTTCTCCGAGGCTCCCCCAGCAAGGTGGCCAATGGAGACTCCGTCTTCTCACTGCCCTGGGACTCCCTCCACCACTGCGCATCTGAATCTGACTCACACCTCACGACACAGGCAATCTCAGCTCCTCCAGAAAGTCTTCCCTCGTCTCTCTGATTCTCAAAAGTATCACTTGCTCTTTTGAAAGCACAAAATGACTCTATCACTCAAAAGTAATTTAACATATACTTCCTGATATGACTAAGTCTATATCTGTCTGTTTATTTTTTTCTCCCAACTAGGTTGTAAATTTCTTGAGGGCAGGAATCATGTTTTATTCCCTCATGCCTGCCTCAAAGCTCTTATTACTGGTTTTTACACATAGTAGGTGCCCACATTGAATAGATTACAGGGCATTCTGAGGTAGCAGCTTTTGTTAAACTGCTGGTAGGGCTGGGGATGTGGTATGCCAGGGATTTATTCATACGTGTGCAGTAATGGGTCACACTCTTTTGAGCATTTGCTGTTCTGTCTACATTGGTTTTCAGGGCTAAGACAGCCAAGATGTGGTCTGGTAAACATGGATTATGGTCACTCTCTGAAAAAGAGGGATAAAAAGTGAGGTTTAGAATGCCTATATAGAACCAAATATTCATTCATTCAACCAACCAACTGAGCACCTGCTGTGTGCTAGGCACAGTGCTCGGTATGGACCTCTTGCTCCTGTGTCACTTCCCACAAATTCTTTCCATCTTGAGGCCAGATGAGCTCCTTTCCTCAGCAATACTCACTTTCTTCAGGTTTTGACTCAAGGGGACTTCCTTCAGCCCATCAATCTCAAAACCATTTCCTAAACTCAACTCAACCACTTGCTTTCAAGGGGAGCCCTGACAAGTAATTAAGAAAGAAGAACATGAAGTAGGCATATTGGGGGTGGGAAACCCCCAGACATACCTGCCCCTTTTCTAGCCAGCTCATGTCCTGGTCCTTTAGAGGTCCCCAGATGAGCTGCCAGTACCCCCTCTCTCCCAATCCAGTAGAAACAAAAGGATTTGTCTTCAAGCAGATTGGATTTCGTCCCTTAAAATGAATGAATGCAGCAAATAATTTCTGAGCCCTTGTTATGTATTAGGTACTGTGTTGGCATGGGTGACAAGATCACAGAGATATTAAATCAGTTAAGTAACCGATTAAATATTTGATCAGACTGTGCTAGCTAATGGGGATATCTTTATCTTTGTGAGACTGATAGAGCACTTTCTATGTGCCAAGTCCCATGCTTAATGCCTTACACACTTTTTCTCCTTGAATCCTCTGAGAATTTACATCAACACTCTGGGACAGGGGTAAGATAGAGAAATTATCCTTTACCTCCCCCTACCTCCTGCTTTGTGTTGAATCCATGGAGGAGGGGAGAAGTTTGGAGATCTAAAAACAGGATCTGAAGTTCTGGAAGAGAAGCACTTTTTGGTTGGGGCGCCCCATGCCAAATGGGGTGGCTTCAGGAGAGCAAAAATAGCAGCATTTTTAGGTGGCAGAGGCCTGAGGTATCTCCCCCACATCCTGCCTATCTCTCAGATCCAATGGGGGTAGATGAGAACTGAAAATATCCCCATGCTCCTTGATAGGGGAGGGGAAGGTAGCTAAGAAGTCAGGACCAGGTGCCTGCCATGGGGTCACTGTGATGTGATTTTAGGTGACATTATAGCAGAGTCTTTAGTAGGGATGAGCCAAAGTTGGGGTTCAGAACACAACCAGGCCTCAGAATCAACAGAACCAAGGAGATGCTGAGTCACGGGGAGGAAAACCTGCATTTTCTGTGCGGGTGTTACATCAGCCATGGACACTTTAGAAGTGGATGTGACAAGGGAGAAGCCAATATCCAAGCCCAGAGGGATGACATACCTCAGTGGAGGCTGCCATGATATTGGTGGTACCTGGACCTGCCAGGATGACAGGTGTTACCTGGAACAGAGGACCTTCCCATGAGGCCAGGAGGGTAAGAAAAAGCCTTTTAGAAACTTAGCTCTCACCTCCCCCCACCCCACCCCCAGACAAGAAGGAGACAGGGAGGGGAGAACTTTCAATTCAATTGAATAAATTACCCCAAAGAGATGAGCTTTAACCAGAGAAGTGATGGTGATATCTCGATGTGGAAAGATTAAGAGTTTTTTCACCATTCATAGAAACAGTGGTTCCAAAATTGCGACTGTGAATTTTATATCCACAAGAGGAGTTTAGGTAAAAACATCCTCAAATATTTTCTTTTCTAGTCTTCTACTCCTGGCTTCCCTCTCAGAGAGCCTCCTCATAATCTGAAGTGCTTGCCAGGACCAAGGTAGATATTAAACTGATAATAATGGCTGAGGCTTCATCTGTAGACTCCGTCCTTTCCCTGAGGGAGCACATATTCATATTCATCTTTTAATCAATGGAGAAAGTAGAGGATGACTCACCCCTTCAGAGCTGAGGGGAAGTCATGATGCCCTTGCCTAGAGTCCCTCTGGCTTCTGGTTTCTTCTATGTGGGGTTGAGGCAGCTCTGTGAAGAGTACATGAGGGAAGAGGGGCAGGACGTGCTGGGAAGAGAGATGGCAGCTATTTTGAATGAGGGGAGCTTCCTGTCAGTGGCTCCATCTTTACCCAGAGCCAGGCTGCAGTTCAGAAGTTCAGCTCCCTTCTCAAACACCCACTCTCAGATTCACACGCTCACACACAAAACTGTCCCTCACCACCAGGGCTAGGAGCGCCCCTGCCCGAGGCCCTTTCCTCTTCCAGAGGCAGGAAGAGGAAGGAATTATGGAAAAGAAAAACAATAACAAAAAAACCTACTCTGTAGAGAGAAGGGGGGGCAGCTTCATCTCTCCCTTCCTTGGAGGATAAGCAATTCCGCCTAATTTCTTTTGCATCAAATGAGGTTGCTGAGGAAATTGAAATGGAGCGACCCCCACCGTATGGGTTCAACTACAGAAACTCAGTATATCAACTAACAAACCAGATTAATTAAGAGGTGATTATTCACTTTATAGGCAACTGCTTTGCTTTAGCACAGGATTCCTTCAAGCAGCAGTTCCCTAGGGCATTTAAGAATTTGCTTATAGATCATAAGGCGGTGGGAGGTAGAAAAATAGTTAGAAACCATTGTCTGCTATAGATCCAGGACGAGTGAAGAAAAAGATGAAGTACCTCTGAAATTATGTAAATTGATGGGAAAAGAGGATGGATTTCCCAAATTCAATTTATTCGCAACTTTGCATAGCATTACGAAATATCAGCTTTTGCAAAAATCTAGGATTTACTACTATATGCTGAACTAAATGGTTTATTTACACGAATCCCCACAACAGCCATGAGAGGTAGATATCATTATCCTCATTTGTAGATGAGTAAACTGAGGCCCAGGATGGGAAGAAACTTGTCAAAGGTCCCAGACGTTTCAAGTTCACATTATTCCATAAATCAACAGTCATAAATCCAACTGTGTGTGTGTGTGTGTGTGTGTGTGTGTGTGTGTCTCTCTCTCTTTTTTTGGTATGAAGCACAGGGGGTTAATCAGCATTTACTTCTCTATTTGAAAAATGTTCTTTAAAGAGGAAACTGTTTTTGGATAGTGTGAATTAAAGAGTAAACATGAGTCTTGCTGTTAGTTTATTTTCACGGAGCGTGCACACTCCTGCAACAATAATTCATCCAGGATGTGAGCTGGAACTCATTAGAAGTCACCAGGCCTGGGGGAGAAGATAAAACCACGATTAAAGACATCTGAGCCCTTTAGGACAATTTATTATCTTGGATTTCATTTTTAATAGGAGGCACTAATTCACACAAGAAGTCCCCGGGGCAAGCGAGTGATGCCCTGTAATTGTGGGTCTCTGGAGTGTCCAAGCATGCGCTGGCTCCTGGGCCGGGCGAGGGACCAGGTCTGCATGGAGGTGCCAGGCCCGGGAACTCCTCGGAACCTCCATCAGCCTGGTGTGGTGGGAGGACCATCTCTCCTAGTGCCGTGAAACAGAGCATGGCTTCAAGCCGTTCCTTATTAGTTGGCTACTTTTTTTTGAGATTTCTCTCTCCATCCCAACAGGAGGGTAAAGATGGCCCATGAGATCAAGATCAAAGCATTAAGGTAGGTAGCAGAGTGGCAGAGAGGCGAGAGAGGCTATTCTGAGAGCCAGATTCTCCCAGTTAGGTTAAGTGGGTGATAACGATCCTCCGTGGGCCCCTGGTCCCTTGTCTGTAAAATGAGGAGGTGATGATACCATCTCTAAGGTCCTTGTCACACCTGTGACAGAGTTAGAGAGGCAGAGCAGGAAAAAGCGTCCTGGAGTTCACTTCCCTGCTCAGTCCCTTCCCAGACTGGGATGTAAGAATTATAATAACAGTAGCGGCAAAAGAATGTTGGTTATTTACTCAGTGCCAGGTGTTATGCTAAATAACGTGAATACAGGGGCAATCCTAGGAAGGAGGCATTGTCATTACCTCCATTTCACAGTTGAGGTGACTGGAGCACAGAGGTGACTTGCCCAAGGTCACATGGATCCAGGTAGTCTAACTTCAGCACCTGCCCTCCCAGGCTCTACAATTTTCACCTGTAAAGTAGAAATACTGATATACCTACCTTGCAGGGTTATAGTGACGATGAAATGACATTATGAATTAAAGTGCTTAGCAGAGTTCCTGGCACATGGTAATAGCTTGTTAAGTAAATTGGGTTTGTTTAGCTTAGAGAAGCTAATGAGAATAGGAGACTTAATTATTGTCTTCAAATATATGAAGAATTTTTAATAATTCACTTATGTTTGATGAATATTGAGCCCCTACAGAGCCAGACTAAATACTCTGTATTATTCTGAAGTTTTTGTCATCCAGGAAGAGAATTTACTTTAAACAGGAGAAATTTAATTAGACATAAAAATAACTTGACCTTCATACTGGGTATAAAATTCCAGAATAAATGATTGCAATTAGCTATAAAGGTTGTATTCATGGTGTTTAAATAGAGAATTATTATTTGAAGAGCTGCCTGGTACAATCGTGCAGGTTGTGTGCTGCAGAAAACCAGGGGCTGCCATTTACCCCATGGTCTATGTGAAAGGCACTCTCTGGAATTGTGCAGTACACAACCCGCGTGGCCCTTTATGCAGTTCTGCCTATATGTCCTGAAGTGTTTAGGTTGACGCTGGTTCTGTTCCAGCTGCAGGAATCCATGGCTTTGAATGAAAATTGAGAGTTGAGATGAATATCTAGGAAAGGTAAACGTGTGGCTTGTACAATGCAACTCACCACTTAGGGTTCTATGGCAGTTCTAGATAACAGACCACGGCCTCAGAATCCCTCTCAACACAACACTCCAGAGAGTTGCTATCAATAAATCAGACCAGTCACTTTAGCTAAAACACAAAAGCTGTCTGGCACAGTGAGCAGTAGCCTAGACTAAAGTCAGAATGACTGGGGTCAAATCTGAGCTCTGCCACATATTATACTGGTGACCTTGGTGAATCAGAAGGAAAGCTTTTGACTGCAGATAACAGAAACCAAACTAAGAGTGTTTTAATAATAAGAAAAAGTTATCTGTTTTTTAACCTAAGTTATGCGTGCGTGCACATACGCACACTCACAGATTTTATATTTTTAGTATTTCTTATATTAGGTGTGTCGTGCAATTGTTGTTGCTAAGCATCGCCTGTGCTCGTGCATCAACCCTGGCAGAATAGCGGTGGCATCTTGGGAACAAAGCCCAGAGATTACAGAGGGGCGCTCTTTTGAGAAATACCGCATCATCAAAGCTCTTGATGGTACAGATGATAATCGGATGTGGAAAAACTTGAACATTGATGACTGAATGCAAGAGTGATTCAGGAGAGTTAAACTCTCAGTGTAAAGCAGATTTAGGAATTCCTTGACTAATTTACTTCTCTTATATAAATATTTTTATGAATGTACAAGAATGACATAAAAAATCTAGGCATAAATAAGTCTAAACATCGCTTTCACTAAATATTGTTAAACATTCTGAGAGATAAGAGAGTCTAGTGTCAATGTTTACTTGGCAGCATTTTTCTCTTCCTTAGTTGGACACAATGTAATGGTGTATCTTACAAGCGATGGCATCAGATTAAAAGCAATGCAGTATATCATGTCAAAGAAGGCCAGAGGGCGGGCAGTGCCAGTGCTGGCTAATGTGGCAGGTCAGCAATGTCGTTAAGGACAGAGGTTCTTGTCATCTTTCCACATTGCCATCCTTAGTCTATTGGCCTGTTCCTTCACGTGGCTCCCCTCATGGCTCCAAGATGGTTGTGCTAGTTCTAGGTGCCCCATGCAGGTGACAATGTCCAGAGACAGAAAGGGAGTGTCTGTCCTTGTTTCGGTCAGCAAGGATTCCCGGCAGACTCTTCTTCCTGCCTTATTGTCTGTAATCGTGCCTCTCATTCCCAGTCGTTGCCGGTGGGAATGGGATTCCCATTGGCTTAGGCCAGCGATGACCAGCCTCTGGGCCTCTGGAAGGACTCCACTCCCCTGACCCACGATCCCCTGAACAAAACTGAGCTAGCAAGGGAGGAGCAAGGAATGACTGTTGGTTAGTCAACCAGAAGTGTCTGCCACACTTGGCGAGTCGCTTATCTTTTCTTTGCCTCCATAGCCTCGTGTGTGAAATGGTGATAATAATAATCACCTCAAAGGATGGTTTTTGAGGATTAAATAATACATATGAAGTACTCTGCATAGTGCCTGACACATGGTAGGAGATCAAAAAGTGTTAGCATTTATTGATGCTGTTCTTATTCTAGTTGTTATCATGGTTATAATGCCACCCTAAATCTAGATAGGCGCAATGCCAACCTGCCATTGAAGAAGAGAAAAATCTGGGCCTGACAGATATTAATCAGTCAGCAAGATTTTTTTCTTGAACAGTCCTCTGTGCTAGGTGTTGCTCACAATGTAGGAAGACTTGAAAACATAACACTTGAGGAGTTTATGTAGAGGCAAGACTTACACTTGGAAAACAAGTAGAGGGTCTTTTGTCTCTTAGCCTTTGCACATATTCTTGCTTCTGTTGCAACGCAATTTATCATCACCTCTCCCTGATCTTAGCCTGGAAAAGTCCTATTCATCCTTCTTTGTCAGCTTAGTTGCATCCCTGTCCCCAGACTTTAGGTAACCTGTCTATGCCGAAAGCTTTCATAATCTCCATCATGATAGCAATATTTTGTCTATTGCAATTTATTTATTGCAATTTCCAGTGCATAGCACAAAGTAAGTGTGCAGAGTGAACTTGTTAAATAAAAGGGTGAATGAATGTGTTTTGCTTAGAACTCTTTTAGTTGTAAGTGACAGAAAAATCCAATCTAATCTGATTTAATAAAAAAGAAACTTATAGACATCATAACTGAAAAGCCCAGAGGTTGGTTGGACTTCAGGTGTGGCTTGATCCAGGGGCTCAAATGATGGCACTAATATTTAGTTTCTTTTCATTTGTCACCTCTGCCTTCCCCAGTATTGGCTTCATCTCCAGGCTTTTCATGACATTCCTTGGTGCCTCCAGATTCTCATCTTTCCAATTCAAGCCCAGTGGCAAAGAATATGTTCCTCTTTGCCACGAGTCCCACCAAATGTCTCACTGATTCTAATTGGGTCACACGTCCATCCCTGAAAGAATCGTTATGGCCGGGGTTGGAGTTGGGGTGGAGATTTCCTCCCCTGGAACATATGGACTGAGAGTGAGAGAGGTAGTGAGTCCCAGGAGGAAATTTGGGACACTATATTAGAAGTAGGGTAATAGGTACTGGACCACAAAACAATAGATGTTCACCATAAAATGATAGAATGGATGCATGAATAAATTATAGAGAACCAGGTAATAAAATCAGCTATGGAGAAGAAAGTGCTATAGAATTTTTGACAGGGCAGAATAATGCCACCCTCCCCCCAAAGACATCCACATCATAATCCCTGGGATCTATGAATATATTACCTTATATGAAAAAGAGGAATTTAGGTTGTGGATGAAATTAAGGTTGCTAATCAGCTGATTTTAAAATAAGGAGATTGTGCTAGATTATCTGGGAATGCCCAATGTAATCACAAGCGTTCTTAAAACGGGAAGACAGAGGCAGGAGAGGATCTCACAGTGATTCGATGAGAGGATTCAACTCTGTTGCTGGCTTGAAGAAGGAGGAAGGGGACCCTGAGCCAAGGAAGGTAGGCATCCTCTAAAAGCCGGAAAAGGCAAGGGATGAATCGTCTCCTAGAGCCCCCAGAAGGAACGCAGCCCTGCCCACTCCTTGATTTTAGCCCAGCGAGACTCATTCTGGACTTCTCACCTACAGAACTGTAAGATAATAGATTCGAGTTGTTTTAAGCCATTAAGTTTGTGGTAATAGCAGCAATAGAAAACTAATGGAGTTCAAACAAAATAACAGATATTCTTTACAGAATATAGAGTATAGAATGAATGAATGATACAGAACCATGTAATGAAACTGGGGTAGAGAGAAATGTGCCATAGCGTTCAGAGGAGGGAGCGATCCTTGCTGATGTAGTCAAAAAAGAGTTCTTGGGGAAGACAGGATTGTAGTTATAGTATTTTATGAGCCTAACGAAAGGAGAGGGATTTCTGGCTGAGAAAAGCAGAATGTTCAAGGGCACGAATGAGTTGACGTATTGGGAAGGTCACTGAAATCGCAGGTTACGGCTGGAGAAGAGCACGAGAGAGGAGGTTGGGCAGGTGAGAAAGGGGTGGCTTACGGAGGTGCCACAAACCCGAGATAAGATGTTTCTGTTTGCTCCAGTTAGTCAAGACAGGGTAGTGTCTGTTTTTGAGCAGAAAGCTTTCCTGATGAAAACAGTGGTGTCCGGGAGGAATTAGGGACAACGGAGGCCAGGGACGAGCCGGGCTGGCAGTGTGGAAGCGGAGAGCAGGCAGCCTGTCTGCAGGAACAATGGCTGAAACTCAGCAATTGAGTAGAACTGAGGGAGGAAGCAGAGGACCCTGGAAGGCAGGGGCTCTGAACTTGGGGATCCCCTCTGTCCATGACATCAGATAGCCAAAGAAACCCCCAAGGTTAGATGCGAAATCTGGGATGTTTGTGAGTTTTTCTGGGGAGAGGGTCCACATCCTTTATTAGATTCTCAAAGGGCTCTGTGACTCCAGAAAGGTAAAAGTCACTGCTGTGTTTTTAATACATTTTATTGATGAATAATGTCCATATAGAAAAGTACACGTGTTATGAGTGCACAGCTTGCTGAATTTGCACAAACTGAATACCGGCAAGTAACCAGCACACAGCTAAAAAATCAGAATCCTACCAGCACCCCTGAAACTGCCTCTCAAGCCCTTCCTTCCTCGCTCCCTGCCCTCCTGGCCATGGTAACCACAACCTTGATTTCTAACTCTGCTGGGGTACAAAGCTGCGGCTGTATGGGGCCAGCACCATAGGAATTGAGCCACCATTTCCAGAAGCAAGTACAGGCTAGAAAACGACACATCATGGCTTTCCATCAGTGGTTTTAAGACAGAATTGGATGAAAGAACCACTTTAGTGCTTTCCAAACATCCCCATGTGCCTTTAGCTGAGGGCAGGACCCCTCCAAGCAGACGCCCTCCCTGGATTTCTGACAGTCTGATTTGCGGCCAAGCCCAGCTCTCCCCCAGGGCCTGACGTCTCTGTGCTTCACTCCATTTGCTATATTAGTCACTGTAATCCTGGAGGCTGGGCGTTGGGAAGAACAAAATCTAATTTGGGCATTTCATTTTATGAGTTGATCATTATTTGGTTTCCTTTCCCGGTTCAGAATCAAGGGCCAAGAATACAGGCTCTTAAGTACATAGTTACCGTGACCTGTTTTTATGCTGCAGCGAGCGACTAAAATGCGTTGGAGGGTAAGAGGATTAGACGGAGAACGGTGCCTGGTAAATATTAATAGGAAGTCATCCCGTGAGGGTGATCTAGCGCATTCCAGCAGACCCAAGGCTGGAGGCTACATAGATGGGAGATAGGGTTCACAACCTATCTGCTTACCTTTTCAAACGATAGTCAAATGAATAACGGTACTTGGATTTCAGATTCAGCTTCCACCTAAGCACATAAAAGCAGGGAACCCAAGCAAAAAGAAATGAGGTGAAGTTTTTTCTGGCTTCACCAAGAATAATGGCTACTGTCAGGGAAAAGAACCCGAAAAAGAAAATTAAATTTTCTCAGAGAAATAGAGAGGGTGAGGGAGGAAGATGAGACAGCCAGGCCTTCCCTGGCCCGGGTCCACATGGGCCGGCCCTCCCCACTGGCCACAGCAGGTACAAAGGCGGGTTGGAGCCTATCACAACCCATTTCCGGGGGCTGCCCTAATTCTTGAGTTCTGCTGCGATTTTGTGGTATTGATTTCTGTTGGGCTTGACATTGGCTGGGCTTTCAAACTCTTTTTGTTTTGGGGAGAGTTTCACTGCAGTGATATTTGTTCTCCTAGGGAGGGCTCGACCCTGGGAAGGACTGTGAAGGCGGTGTGGTCTGTGTGGGTCACCCTCCCCACCCTCTGTCCCCTCTAAGCCCTCTTCTCTTTGCATTTTCCCTCCCCTCCTCCTCACGCTTAGCTCTCCCTCTCCGTCCAACCTAAACTGGCCCTACAGACCAGGGAACCCCAGCCTTATCTGGGGCCTGGGCTTAGTTTTAGTGTAAAAAAGCTATTGCTGGCAGAGATGGTAATTTTAGTGTCCTCTCTGTTTGTTTTCGAAAAAAATATACAGCCAAAGCTAATATGATTTCAGTTCTTAAAAATGTTAATTCATTCCTAATTATAATAGGAAATAAAATGTGTTTATTTGGACATAAAATAAATTACATAAAAAGGTGCTTTAACATAAGAAATAAAGGTGTCCTAAAAACTGCCATTTAAATGTCACAGAGGGAACAACTCTATTAATTGGGGTTTCCTCCCCAAACCCAGCTAAAAATGACACTAATTAAATGAAGATGGTAAAACCCATAAAGACAAAGAAAGAAGGAAATGAGAGAAGTCAACAGAATGAAAGGTGGGAGGTAGGAGTGACAGGATCTTCTTAAAGAGCTAGGGAAGTGGAAACCTAGGCACCTGTAAGGTGAAGGGGGCCAAGGCTACAAAGAACAAGCTGACTCACCCCACAGAATGTCTAGAGGTTCAGGAATTGGAGGCACTGGGCTACTCTGCAAGCCAGGGTGTGGGTGGCCCAAACCCAGGATGAGTTTGAAGTTTGATTAAGGAGAGTTAGACCCCAGGGCCCCCTATCCCAGCCTGAGCAGCTGGGCAACCCTCCCATCCTCATCCCAGCTGAAGACAGATGGTATCTTCTCAGGAGAGGCTGAACTCGAGAGGTTCTGGGTTTGGGACACAGCTGAGCAGAGGAGTGGTATGCTTTATGCGAAGTGGGTATGAAGTGGAAGGCTCTTCGTGTCAAAGGTGGAGGGCCCGGCTTCCTTCCATCACTCGGCTCCCAGAATGCCGCAGTCAGCCTCACGCCTCTACACAGGTAGATGGGATGATTGTCCAAGGGAACTGGACCAACAGAAGAGAGAATCCCATAGCTACTGGGTCCTTCCTGGTCAGTGCTTCCTTCATAACTGAATGAACGGCTAAAGCCTTGGTCTTAGTCTATTTGGGCTGATATAACAAAATACCACAGACTGGGTAGCTTATAAACAACAGAAATTTTTTTTTACAGTTCTGGAGGCTGGGAAGTCCAAGATCAAGGTGCTGGCATGGCTGAGTGACGGCTCTCTTCCAGGTTCATAGCTAGAAACTTTTTGCTGTGTCCTCACATGGTGGAAGGAGCCAGGGAGCTCTGTGGGGTCTTTCTACAAGAGCTTTAATCCTATGCATGAGGGCTCCACCCTCATGACCTAATCACCTCCCAAAGGCCCCGCCTCCTAACACCATCACATTGGGGGTTACGGTTTCAACATATGGATTTTGCGGGGACACAAACATTCAGACTGTAGCAGCCTCCTCTCAATATAGCCAAATGCTGATGATAGCTTTTAACTTGAGACACAGATTCCAAAATAACGTAATAGAGAAAACAAAACACTGAGGAAACAAAGACAATGTAGTAATAAAAAGAAAGGTTTAAAAATATATATCAGTATTATCTTCAGAGAGCTAAGAAATTATATCTATGAGACAAGAATAGGATGTTGTGAAAAAGTACTCAGCTTTTTGACAGTTAGAAATATGGTATCAGGAATAAAAGTTTCAACAAAAGACTGTAGGATAAAGTAAAGGAAATCTCCCCAAAAGTAGGTGGAAAAGAGGAGAGAAAGGAGAAGATAGGGAGAAAATAGAGGATCCATCTAGGAGGTCCAACATTCAGTTAATAGGAATTCTAGAAAAAGAGACTAAAGGAGAAGATAATATCAAAGAAATAATATTTCCTACAACCGAAGGACCTGAGTTTCTAGATGTGAAGTATCCCCCAAAGTGCTCAGAACAGTGGCAGTAACGGGACCCCCACAAAGCACATCATTGTTAAATTCCAGAATGCCAGGAATAGGTCTTAAAGCTTCCTGAGAGAAGAAACAGGTCATATACAAAGGAAAGAAGGCCGAATGGCTTGGGGCTTCTTCACACCTACGTTGGAAGCTGAAAGGCAGTGAAGAAGGGAGAGAAAATGATGTCCATTCTAGAATTGGTTTCCCAGACAAACAATGAATCAAGTGTGAGGATTGAAAAAAGGCACTTTCAGACACGTACTATCTTGAAAATTTTACGTCCCATGGCAGCCCTTCTCAGTTTGTTTTCCACCATATTGAAGGAGTAAAACAAGAAAGAGAAATTCATGGGATACAGGAAACAGGGGATCCAACACAGGTGAGAGCTGAAGGGAATTCCCAGAGGGCTGGCGAAAGAGATTCCAAAATGACAGCTGCTCAGCAGGTCTAGAGAGCACCAAGTACAGGTTGGAGCTAAAGGATAGAGGGATCCAGGATGGACGTCCCTAAGCAAAAATATTGCTGAGAGACTGCTAATGGATTTGGGTATACTGAGAAATTCTTCGAGTTCCATGGGAGTATCTGGGGGTAAATTAGTGACAGAAGCACAGAAAACTAAGCAAACAATAATGTCAGTCACAATCACGGCAAAAATAAGGCAAAACAAATCCAGGAAAATAAAAACATTGTTTAAGAAAGAAAGTCATAGCATGACCACTTCTGTGAGCAAAATATACGTAGTTACAGTATTGTAAATGCTGGATAATGACTTAATAAAATCATGATATAAATATGTTAGGAGAGCAGAGAGAGAGGAAGGGCATTTGGGGAGGAGAACCGTGTGAGAAGGTCAAGGCCACGCTGGGAAGTCAATAGATAACGTCTAAAATGGAACATTCAGGAAGTACTGGCTTATGAACATTATTTTAATATATGGAAGTAAAAACCAGGGGAAACATTCCAAAGAACTGAAAGTCATCGGCCTTAGAGAGGGAATCAAGGGTACATAGAGTGATCAAAGGAACTCTTGTTTTTCTGATATAAACCCTGTGGAACTATTTGATTTTTTTAAAGTTTTTATGCAAATTACTCTGATTAAATTGAACTTAAATTTAACACAGGGAAATAAAGGCATCCTGTAATCTCACCCTCTCCATATTAATTGTAAATAGTTTGGTGAATATTCTTTTGGCCTTTATTTTCTACGTGTAGTAAAACAAATATGTAACTTTTAATTTCCCATGATTGGATAATTGTCTTCCATTATGCAAATTGTCCTCCATTTTCTTTTTTCACTGGTATCTCAGATATTTTTTCCATGTTAGAGAGGGTAATAATAATACTTTTTAATGAATTTATGTTTTATTAGTCTAGCTGCAACTTTATACACTGGAAAAATTGCACCATCTGTGCGAGAGAGCCCTCAGGGGCCCCATTTGCTCTGGGCCTTCCCTTCAGCTGGCTCACCCTTGAGTATCATTTCTCCAGACTCCTACTCAGGCATTGATCAATGGGGGCTTAATAAATTATGACTTCTCCCAGACGTATTTGCAACTTAATAGATAACTCCTGAAGATTAAATAACAAGAGTATAACTTTAAGAATGAGGTACTAATAAGAAAATTCCAGGTGCTTTCACAGAAAGTAGAAGGGACTGTTTTTGTGTAGAGAATTTCTAATGAAGATATGTATATATACATAGTGAGGTATTGGTGGGGACAGTGCCCTCCCTGCCTTGTGGAGCTCCTCCCTCCTTCCCCCTGAACCCAGACAGCTGGGGTATGGGCACATGCTCCAGTCTTGACACTCTTCTGCCCAGGGCTTTGAATCTTGAGTGACACAAAAATGAAAAGAGGTGCTTATTCGTGGTGGTGTGCCATGTTAGTGACTGCATCCCCACTCTTCCTCCCAGCCTCCTGTCTTGCCACCGTGTTGTCATCCACTGCAGTCTGTTCTTGCTGCCCTCTCTCTGGCTCTGAGGGTGGGGTTTCTGGCCTCCCCCTACATCTCCACCTTTGAGCCGAGCAGAAATCTGATGCCTCAATTCCCGCAGTGCCAAGAGGCCAGGCTTCAACTTCTAAGGAGGACAAGTGATGGCTGGGGACAGTAGAACACGTGAGGAAGACGCCTGGAAGAGCAATACCAATGTCCAAGGCTTGATACGTAGATGGGAATCACAATCCTAGCAGCCAAGTGAGTCTTAATATTCATGTGCAAAAAGCTCTGGTTAGAGTTGTAGTAGAACATATGACTTAGGCTCAAGGTTACTAAGGCCTCTCCTTCTCACCCTGAATCTAAATCTTGGGACCCATGTGCTCAGACACGCCTCTAGGGTGTGGGAGACATGCAGGAGACTCCAACTCCATTTTCCTAATCAGCGGCGTGGGCAAGGACGACAGGCTTGCCTCAACCATCCAGCCAGGATGGGCCAGCAGACCAGCAAGATCAGCGCGAGGAACACTGCTCAGGGTAAAATGTCAAGGGATGATCAATTAGATTAGCCTCTCCTCTTCCCCTGTGGAGGAGTGGATCTGAGGTGGAGCGAGGGATGGAAGTCTGTCGCTCCAGGAGGAGAAGGGGGGAAGATTGCCCACCTATCAGAGTGTTGGCCCTTGGTGGCTGTTCAGTAAACGCTTATTAACGAGAAGCAGCAAATGACCAGAAGCTAATGAGAAACACAAAAGGAAAAGGAGCTCAGAGAAGGCTTCGTGGAGGAGGGGGCACTTAGAAACCTCTGGGGCGCTTCCGAGTCTAGGGCCCAGCCCATCTGAGATTTTATAATTAAAACGTTTCCCTAAGTAGCTAACACACACAGAGTGGTGTGGCTGTGAAGTATAATTACCTGTCATCACTTCGGTTGAGTGTTGGCTGGAACTTCCGGATCAATTAGTAATTGTCACTGAAGTTGAATATAAATAAATGATATGATCTAGAAGTCCTTAAATTTTATTCCACTAAAATTACCTCATAAAACTTGGGTCTTCTGAGACATTACTGACAAAAGAAGAATAAATCTTTGTAAAGCTTCCATGTACACTTGACTAACAACTGAATCATAGTCAAAAGTGATACACCAAAGTAAAGGCTCTCGCCCACCAATCTTATGAATAAATCACCCTTGCTGCCAGCCCACACCCACGCATGGATTTTGGATGATAGGTGGTACAATTGAAAAAACTTGGATGTCCCCAGAATCAATGGCGGGAAGGAGGAAGGACATAGAGGTGAGAGAATTGTGTATGCAGAAGGGCTGTGCAAGAGACATTCAGGGGACGGTGAGCACACCCATTTGGCTGATTAGTTAATCTGCTCATTAATCACTCCGCCTCTCTGTCAAAAGGAAGCATTCGACTCTGGTATCCCAGAGAAACTGCCTTCTTAGGGGAAGAAGGTTATTGACAAGAATTTAGGGGATACTACTAAAGTTTGTGGATGACCAACTTTGTGAATTCCAAGTGTCTTCCTGTATGCCTGTGAGAAACAACACTGGGGCTGACTTGCTCAGTTCAGGCCTCTGTTAAGAAGCAGCATTTCAAGCATTGAGCAGACCAGCTGGCTTTACCTCAGACCATGCCCCTCTTACCCAACCTGGTCAACAAACCTATACCAGTGACCTAGTTCTTTCTCAGAGTGATCATACCAACCCCCACTCTTGTTGGTGGGGCAGGGGCAGGCTCTGGGTGCTTTGGAGTAAAGGAGGGCCTTAGAATCTCTCCCCTTCCCTTGGCCACACTAGATGCAGAGTCTCAGATTTGTCAACAGGACCCACCCACTCCCACCCCCCATCTCTGTAAGCAGGGCTCCTTCTCTTCTGCTGTGGCTGAGTTTCCATCAGGTGGCAGAGGGTAAAGAGGGCATGGCCATAGTCAGCTCGAAGCTCATAGTAACCACGCCTAGCAACCTTCGGAGAAAAACAGAACCCCCCAACCTGTCTCAGAAGGCTTAGAACTCCAGAAAAGACTGATGACTCTGTCTTGGGTCCCTTGCCCAGTCTTGGAACCAATTCCTCTAGCCAGGGGGATGAGGATAGGCCATATACTAATCCTTCCAGAGGGATGGGCAGGGAACTGGAATTGGCAGTTTCACCTGACTCACATGGGAAGCATAATGAGGGAGCAGAGATGTCATGAATGGAGACGTGTGCATGGAGAGGCTGTTATCCAGTGAACCAGAGGAGAGAGAGACTAGATAAAGCAAAGTAGCAGATGTTCCCCACACTGGGGAAATCAGAAAAAAAATGAGCAATAAAGTTTGGAGGGAAAAGAAGCAGAACTTGGAGAAATCCTGGTGTAGAAGGCAATATCTTCAGAAGATCTCTTTAGGGTGCGGGAGTCTTTAGGTGTGGATGGAGAGGAAGCTGTTAAAGGCATTGGCCAGACCCTGACATTGCTAGACAAGTGACTGCAAGAGCCAACAACCCCTCTTCCCATGTGAGGGTCAGCGGACTGTGCCCAGCTGGAGGGACTAGGATACTGACCCATGGTGGCCTCTTTGTTTAAACTTATTTTCTCTAACTTAAATAACAAAGATGCCGGAGCGCCTTTCTCACTGCTTTGGGAGGTTTCTTTCCCATTGCTGGTGGTCACTAAACTGTTCAGCCTAGCTAAAGGAAATCTAGTGCTTTTATTTAAGCCCTGGTGAAATTCGCTACATCCAGAAAGGCAGTTTGCATCATGATATGGTGAGCTCTGATGCAGCACCATGGATGGGAGGGTCCTGCATGGAATATTTAAAAACACAAAAGTGAACAAGGGAACCACAGGGAGGACTGGGTCAACTGAATGGAAAATCTCCTAATTTCCTAGAAAGGGGAAGTAAATGAAAGTGTCATTTCCCCCCGACATATCTCCAAGGTAACACTCGTGTGGTGGTATGTACCAAAATCATAAATTTGTTTGCTACTGAGGCTGAACGATAGAGGCTTCTTGGAGTATTGTGTTAAGAAGGATTCTGAAGCAGTGTGTGGGCTCAGTCAGAAACAATGCTATAACTGATACAGTGAAGCATTCCAGTGTCATGGAAATGGAGCATGGTGGTATGCATCTGCTATATTTCCCTTCTTCAAGGATTCAAGAATCTCATTCTTGAGGATTTATCCCAGGAAACAGTTACAGTGGAAGAAAAAATGCTGTGTGCCACAAAGGAGTTTTCTTGGGTCTTATTTACTATAACAGCGATTTATCCTATAGAACAGGAATGGTCACTTGTTGGAATTAAATTGTTGACCAGGAAGACCATGTGGAAACATGGGAAAATGCGGGATATAATAATGCTCAGTAAAAAGAAAACATTTATATATATGTAATGATTACATCTAGACAAAAACACACATGATACACACACACACATATTTGTGTACATGTAGGGGCCATTTCTTTCATGTTCACTGGTCTATGGAACCCAGTTCCTGTCACATAATAGGTACACAATAAATACTTATTGACTACCTGTATTTTATTGCTAGCTTCCTATATTTTTACAACAAAAATAGCTCCCCAAAGAAGGAAGAAAAACTAAAGCAACCAAAAAATTCCAAGCTGCCAAAAGTTAGTGTGTTTGGTTTTTCCCCTCAAATAATAACTTTTCTGCCTTCTCCAGTCAACTCCATACCACGTAGGCTTATTCTAGGACTTCACCAAGCAACTCCAAAGACTTCTGTTGCATTCCTACAGGTCACACATACCAACAAGGACTTCTCTGCTCTTCCTTTGCCTCTGGATACTTAAGCTTGGGCTTCTGAAATTCTGCAAGCACTCTTGTTTGTTGTTCTTCCAGAGATTGTTGATTTGCCCCAAAGGTAGTGTTTCTTTCATTTTCTATAGTCAGATAGGTAACTAACTACCAGAATGGCTTCAACAACATCTCAAAGTCCAGTTGAAAGCTTTTGATGGAATTCAAAATTTAGACCTAAAGTCTATGAATGGTTGCTGGAGTGATTGACAGATTGAGGCCAGGTATCAAACAGACCTCAGATGTTGACAAAACCTCTGCCCATTAGAATCGCCTCTAAATATGTGGACAAGTGACCAATTACTGTGTAACTTCACTAACTCCAGAAACTCTCCGAAAATTCCCTAATTCCATCAAACAGTAATTATTCTTTTTCTCCAAACCACACAAAGCATTCATAACCCTCAACTAGGAAATTAAAGTTTATTTTCAATTTCCTTGGGCAAGGCAAAGGCAAGAGTAAATTAACAGTCTGTAGCTTGTCTCAACCTAGAAAAGCATTGAAAATGTGGTGGGGAGTTACAATGTAGGAAAACCGTCCAAAGACAATGCAATATTTAGCTGATGGTAATCTCAGAAGATATACTCAGAGGACAGAAGCCGCTAGATGAACAGGCAATATCTCGGAGCAAAGTAAAGATGAAGAAGGAAGGCAGTTATTGCAATGATTTAGACCAAGAAAAAAGCCATGGTTTATCTGTCTACACCAATCTAATATACTAGACAACACAACATCTGCCCCTTTCCCTGGGTCCAAAATACTCAATTCACTGTCACACGTAATTTACTCATTATAAAGTAATAGTTTTCTGTCTCTCTTTACTTCTCACCTGAATATCTTTTGTTCCTAGCCCTTTTTTTTAAATAGCATCACTCTTTCTTATTATAACAATAATTCTTGCAGGTATCTAGTCTATAAATTTTATTGAATTTCTACCATGAGCAGACACTATGGGAGCATAAGGGATAGAGAGTAGATGATAAAAAATGGTCAGGGAGACAGGCAAATTGAACAGGCAATTGCAATTCGGTGTTATGATACAAGGATATATTAGGTGCTCTCAAAGCAGAAAGGAGGGGGCTAACCCAGGCTGGCAGAGGCTTTCTGGAGGAGGTGACAGAGAAGCTAGTTCTGAAGATAAAATGGCTTGGGTGGTAGAAGAAGCATTCTATATCACCTGTAATCCTTCTTCTCAGATAAAAGAACTGTTAACATTTATGTGTGTTTCCTTCCAGTAATTTTTTTCTATACATGCGGACAGACAGACAGGTAGGTAGGTAGATATATAGATATGATAATAATAATGATTATATAGATGTACTTAGATTTATAGAACAGTGATCATAATCTTCATGTATCTTTCAATGCTGTCTCTTCCATGCCTTTCAATATATGTTGAAAACATGGATTTTGATAGATGAATAATGTCATATTGAATAGATGTTTCATAATGTATTTGATCATTTTTTTGTGTGTCCATCACAGTCTTTGTTTCCAAGACACGAGAACCAACCCTGGCTAAATTAAGTGGAAGAGGAATTTACTGGAATAATATTAGATAGCCATAGAATCTATGGAATGGCTGAAAAAATAGGCTAAGCAAAAAGGCAGAAATCAAGATAGACTCAGCAGGGGGAACACTAGTTAGGGTCGACCACAGACACAGTCTGTCCTTAGCTTTTTTGCATTTCCTTAGGTTTCAGTGTTCTGAGAAGGAGCATCATGCTGGCGAAGCCTAGGAAATGGGTCCCACCCTACCTACAAGGAGACAGACTTCTGTAGTGAGAAGTGAGGCCCTGACTCCCATCAAGACCCATCCAATGGGGCCTTCCCCCAAACAGGAAGGGTGCTGGGATATGGCTCGCAGAAAAATCCCAGGAATATCCACTACCTCCCTATCATCAGATGTTTAGGTTGCTTCCTTTTTTCCCCTCCTTTTTCCTTTGTATTACAAAACGATTGAACATTCTTCCACAAAATCTTCGAGCACCACTCTGATTATGTCCTTAAGATAAATTCCCTAGGAATGGAATTTCTGGATGAAAGAGTATGAACATTTTTGAGTCTCTTGACACATACCGCCAGATTACTTTTCTGAAAAGTTGCATCCACTTAAGCTCGCTTTTGGAGGGTGGATGAGTGGCCCTGTTTTCTGCGCCCCATATTGGGCATTATCATCTTTCAATGTCTTCATGTCCCCTCCTTTCTAGCCTGTGCTCATCTGTGCAGCCTGTACCTCATTTAAATTGCACTTCTTTGAAGTCAAAGCACCTAGTAGCAAAACAAACAATTCAGTAAATAAGTTGTTTATTTTCTTGAGTTTATTTGTGATAATTACCTTTATTGATTTTATTCTCCATTAATTTGATTAATTTGGGTGCTGCTTCTTTTAATACGCTGTAGAGAAGCTATTCCTTTTTCCATTCTGGAAAGGAATTATTTACAAAGCAGTAAGCGTGTCTGAAATAATAGAGGATTGAATCGTGGAGGTGAGGCTCTGAGAAGGGTGTCGTCCTCCTTCAGTGTGTGGCTCTCACTGATCCTGTCTTGGGCATCTCTCTCTCAGGCGTCCCGGAAGTGGGGGCAGAGCACATCTTCAGAAGAAGGTCCTTCCAGAGAGTCACAGCATTGACACAAGCCCAGCAGCCCGTAAATTGTGATGAAGATGAAACCCAGAGAGGTGAAATATTTAAAGACTCTTCTATTAACTTAGAAGAACATCTTTTTAGCAAGAAAGTGAAAGGCATGAAAAATATTAGAGCCTGGGCTTCCAACAAGCGAATGCGAGTGGGGTCCAGGAAGGAGCACTTGATGGAGAGTCTGAGCCTTGGTGTGCTCGTCCTGCTTTGCCATCAACTAGTTGTGTGACCTCGGAGAAGTCACTGGATTTCACCAGGAGTTGGGCCACAGGATCTTAAGGGGACTTCCCCTTCTGAGAGCCGAAGTTCCTAAGATTACTTATTTTGAATTTTTCAACTGTCCTGACTTCAAATGGTAGCAGTAATCAAACCATGACTTTCATTTGGCTGTCAGGTAGGAAATAACCAAATGAATAAACACCCGTCTTTTCCTCTCATCCTTGGGCTCAGAGGCCTCTCTGGGACTAGCAAGACCTAGACAAAAGTCAAGCTGAATTATTCCAAAGACAGCCACGTTTTTTTTCTATTTGCAAATTTGATTCTAATGTTCTACCCTTGTCAAGTTCTTTCCTACTTGTAGATATTTATGCAATAGGTTATAACCATATTACTTTATTGTTGGTCATTAACCATGGGTGAGTCACCTTTTAAAATGGGCTTGTGTGGCTTATTAAGTATTCTATTCACGAGGACTAGAGATGAATCCCGATTTGGGGCCGCTGGCATAAACAACTATCGCTGAGTGTCTGCGCTTGACAGGCAGCCAAGTTGATGCCAAGCTCTGGTTGGTTGGATGCTCTCTTGGCCGTGTGGCCTCAGGTCCAGGCGATGGTGCACATTCAAAGGACGGCAGGCGGTGGTAACCCCTCTGGTTGTGAGGGAGTGTGGAGCTCATTGAAAAGTTTATACAGCACAGAATCATTTTCAATTTTCCCTAAGTAAATATCTGGCAAAACCCAGATTTGGATCATAACCAGTTCTGCAGATATAATGCCCCCAAATACATTTCCCCCAGGGAAAGGCTGAAAATACATGCACATTTATATTTGTCTAATTTAAGCAAATCTCATTAATGTGAAGGATGCAGAAAAATATACAGTGATGAAGTGGTTCATAGGCTCACGCTGGTCTGGAAGGGAATTCATTATGGTCCCACAGGAGGTTAGCATTTACTAGGCTCTTTCTACATGAGGTCTTTACAGATATAAGACCCTAGTCCAGGGATAGCAAATATACAGTACTAGTGCCTCAACTCTCCCACCTAAACCCAGAGCAGACATCACTAATGGAAGACGGCATTCTTTCCTGCTGAGATAGCTGTGCAGATTGGTCCAGGGAAGGACCTAATCACTCCCCTGCCCCAAAGTGTCAAGCAGTCTGTCTTTATGGGAAGTCACCTCTCCTGGAGAAGAAAGAGGATTCTGTTTCCTCATGGATATGATTGATGGAATAAAATAGAGTGATTTTAAGCTCATGAATTAAAGTACCAGGATGTTAAGTTGACATTCATTGTATTCTCAGAAGTTTAACTAAGTCCTCTGGGCTGAGGGCAATGAGTGATAAGTACCTATGCCTTCTGGGAAAAAAAGGTGCCAGACACTAAACACATCCGCAGAGAGTTACTGAGAGTCAGCAAAAATGGTCCCTCCTGTATGTCATTGACCTCCAGCCTGTATAAGAGGAAGACCAGAAATTTGAGAGGATGGGATTAAATGGAGGGATGTTAAGAGTAGAGAGCACTTTGAATTCCCCCGACCACCACTATGACTTCCAGACGAATAAGAAAGCTCCAAGAATGAATATCTGGAGGTATTAGGGGACGTCCCCTTGTCTAGAAAATTCTGAAGGCTGGAGGCTGGCTGGAACTGCCTGTGATGGTGGAGCCAGGACAGAGGGTGGCAGTGGGAGCAACAATACTTGTGTCATTTGTAGGGCAGGATGTTTTCCCGTGGGCAGAGCAGGCACAGTGGAGGGTAGCCAGGATTCAGGCACTCTGAAAGGGCACCACCCCAGAGGCGACCTGCCCACTCCTTTTATCCAAGTGTCAGTTCGCATGTTACATCCTCAGAGATGCCTTCTCTGACCACCCAGGCAATATAGCGCCCCCTCCAGTGACACTTTATTATGCCATCTGGTTCATTTCCTTGGTAGCTCTTAACAATGTGAACTTTATTTTGTTTTTATTCTCAGTTTATTTATTGTCTGTCACCTATGCAAATTTTGGGGGGGGAGTTAGGGGTGGAGAAGTGAAGGTTTGAGAAAGGCATCTCAAAGAGGTCACTCTTGAAAGAGTAAAAAAGTTTACTAACTCTAAGTTCCATGAGAGCAGGGACCATATTCATTTTATTCACCACTATTCCCAGTGCTCAGAACAGAACCTAGCACATAGTAGCTGCTCAACAAAAAATATATAGAATAGTAAATCTCTGCCAACCAAGAGCTTTAAGAGATAAACAGACACCAACTGGTTCTGCGAAGGGCAATTTCTTAAGTCTATGGCCTGCTTGTCAATGTCTGAGTTAAATGAGTTTAGTGGGAGAAGAGGGCAGGAACTATAGTCTGGAATAAAACTTACATCCTCTCTGGGTTTGTATTTTTCCTATGCCTCACTGCCTGCATGACTGGGAAGCAACTCTTTGGCGAAGATCTTTCCTTCCATCCTGGGCTCCCCTAATCCACAAAGTCTGCTGCCTCCTGGAAACTCAAAGGGGCTGTCAGTCAGTTTTGACTGATTTGCTTGGTGGTGATGAGCCCCCCTCAGCGCTGATGCGCCTCCAGGCTTCAGGGAAAGTTGAGAGCCTGCCCACATGTTTGGAGACAACCTGGAAAGGTGGAAATATACAAAAGTCATGCATTTGCTAGTATTGTTTGTGGCTTTTTCATACATCCTCCTGAGGGATGTGAAATTAAAATAATTTACCTTAAGCAAGTGTGTGCCTTCAGTGATAGGGACCCAAACAAACACACTTATGAAAAGAATATGGGAAAACCAGGGTATTTTAAAAGTCATTCATTTCCCATGCTTCTGATTAGAATCACAAATGAAATCTCTTAACAATCCCAGTCACACAGTGATGAAGGAAATCACAGCCTGTCCTTTCTGTAAGATCTTTTTAATTTTTGAAAGAAATAAAAATCCCTTACATTTGAATAGCACTTTCTGCGTATGTTATATTATTTGACTAGGAAAAGATAAACCATCAGGTAAATTTTAAATCGCTCATAAAGCCTAGGAATCTTCTGGGTCTTCAGTAAGTAAATGAATGCCTGTTTGAGTGCAATGTTGAGACAGAGCCATCATTGCACATTCCCTTTAGATTTAGGATTATCCATCAGATTGACCTGGAATGACAGATCACATTAAAAAAAATCAGGTAAGGTTGTTTTGAGAACTAAAAGGTCCAAAAAGGTCCAGTCAGGTCCACGTCTAAGATTTGCAGGCCCAGGGCGAGAATACCTACAAATCCATTTACATATGTATGAATATTCAAAATGGTAAATTTTAAATTGTTAAATAAAATATATTCCATCCTCCTACCTTGATAAGTAGACCTTCACGATGCTCTAGAAGGCCAGATTTGAGTTGAGAGTCCTTGGACCCCTCGGAGTTCCCCTAGAACATGGTGGGGTCAGGAGAGTCTCACCAGGGTGCCCCTCCTTCTCTTCCACTCCCAACTCCATCCCACACCACAGGTGAGTGCAGGTGAGTGCACACCCAGCCCCACACTCAAGCTCCCTCCACACCCTCTCAGAAAGGTAGACCCTGGGGAAGAGGTCTGCATGGTCCCAGAGTGAAATCAGGGCCATTTAGGCAGGAAATTCCCAGGTGCTTGGTACTTAGTGTGAAAGGGGTGGGCGCAGGCTCTGGGTAGACGTGGTCCTTTGGCCCCTGGGAGTCCTCACTCCATGGGGAGAGATGTAGTCAGAGGAGGGAGCAGGCAGCCCTCTCTAAAGTGCAGGGACCTGGGAGGCCCCTCTTGCCCTGGTCTAAAGGAGGTACTAAGTCCAGTGATAGTCGGAATTAAACTGAGTATTGTTTGTTCCTCAACTCATGTCTAGACACCCTTTACTTTAAGTAAAACATTTATAAATGTTATAGTACCTAAGACTGCACTCATCAAGGGCCTATTTAAAATGAAGTTCAATTTAGTTTTGATTTTTAAAAGTTGTTTGGGGCCACTTGGGATGGAGCATCCAATAGTTAGAACAAATGAACCTAAATTAGAAGTGGATAGAAAAAGCGTGCTGGCTCTAGTCTAGCCAGATGAACCAAAAGAGCAATAACCACAATAATAATGCCTTTAATAGTATAATTCTTTGTTTCCAAAGCTCTTTCACTTATATATATATATCACTGAATTCTTATAAAAATAGGCATCAATTCTTTGACTTTGAAAGCTGTGTACTCCAGGCAAATGAAAAGGAAACGCTACTTGACACTTTGAGGAGGGTATTTATAAAGCCCACTGGCCTGAGGGAGCTATGTAGAAGGAAGAATCAAAGATGCCAAACAGACTTCAACTTTGAGCCAACTCTGATCTGCCAATACTGGCTGCCTAAAGTGCTTGATTCAGAAAAGTCTCAGGCCATGCTCAGCCTCAGTGGTTGGGAATGGATTAGCCACATCTGTCATGGTCAAGGGAGGGGCAGTGGTGGTATGTGTGCCATGAATGTGCCACCTCTGGGCTCGAAGAATGTGTGTGACAGACAGTAAGGGCAAGCAGGATACTTGGGGTCATCCTTAATCTTTTGAAGTTGTCAGCAAGGAGGAAAATCAATCCAACTTCTTAACAAGAATTCTCATAGTCTTGAAGATTTCTGTCTTCCCCAAGCAAAAATGATCCATTTCAGTTTTCTTTGAGAAAGATGCTGCTTTCAACTTGCTTTCCTGGTGTGGAAAAAAGATTAGACAGACACTTGCTAAGGTGTTAATTGGTGATAACTGGATTCATATAAGACTTGAATTCTCTTCTCCTCTCTGTCACTAAGTAGCTGTGTGACCTTGAGCAAATCTCTTAGCCCCTCTAGACCTCTATTTCCTTATCTCCACAATAGGTACACTACCTCAGTGATCTCACAGACTTTTGTGAAGCTTAAAGGAGAGAGCAGCAAAGCAAGCACTTGAAATAAAAAACATTGTATAGATGTAAACTATTATGATTCCATCGAAAAATGAGCAAATTGGACTAGGGTAGCATTCCCCAAAGTGTGTTCCTTGGAACATTTGTTCCATGGGATGTCAGTAGGTGTTACACTAAAGACATCAAACAAATGGAAAATGTTCTCTGGCCAAATACATTTAGAAAACTCTGGGCTGGACAAACTTGGATAGGCATCTTTACCACAGGAATTATTAGAGTCTTTACTTTTTAATGTGCATTATGAATCATTAAAATGGGGAAATAGTGTGCAGAGGTCCACACACTTATTTGGATATGAAGCTCTTCTTTTCTCAAAATATTTGTCCCTCAGAACACAATCCTTTGGAAATCCTTGAAAAATCTGCTCTCTAAGTTCCATTCCAACTTGAACCCCCTCTGATTTGTTTATTTATTTGACAAATATTTATAGAGCCCTATTATGTGCAGGCACTGTCCAGTGTACAAAATGACACATCAGTGTACAAAACAGAGGAAAAAAGTCCCTGCTTTCATGGAGCTTACATCTTAGCAAGATGGGATGTCGCTCACCCAAAGGACGCTTGCACTTAGAGAAGTGACTGCTAGTCCTTAACGCAAAGAAATGAAACTCTGAAGTGGAATTGTTAAAAACAGAGAAAGATTAGTGGGGAAGCCTGGTTTGTGAGCAAGTGGGGAAGACTACTCTTCGCTGTGCCTTCTATAACTCAGCCTCCGAGTTGAGGTTGAACTCTAAACTCTGATCTGAAGAAGCAGATGGCTACTGCATCCTGGGGACACAAGATCTTGTTCATCCATTCATTTGTGTGCTTATCCATTCCACAGATACTTATGGGCATGATCTGTATCATACACCGAAGTGCATAAGACCCAATCTGTGCCCTCAGAGCCAACTTCCGGGTGGGCAGGCAGATAAGGATGTAAGCAATTGCAACTCAGTGTTACATGTGCCCTGACGGGGAGTCTTGGGTGATGTGGGAGCACATTAGCAGGGGTACTCAACCCCAGACTTCAGAGAGAACATCTCATTGGAGGTGATGTTTAAACTGAGTTACCCAGAGGTTGATAGTTTTTTTTTAGCAAACTGGCTTAGGGTGAGTGGGGGAAAACGGTGAGAGGAAAAACGCTTTAGGTAGTGGAAACAGCATGTACAAAGGCCTAATGGACCAACCAGAGAGGACTTGGAAGGAAAAGACATATTTACATATTAGGATTCTATTTATGATTTTCCTTGAAAAAGCATTTTGTTGCTGAAATCAAACTTGAAAATCATTTGGAGTTTCCAAAAGGAAATTTCTGAGGCCCCTGCCATCTTTATCATTTCTAGCTCCTACCTTGTATGTCAGTCTCCCTTCCATGAGTATTTGCATTTTCATGGAGAATTTTGGCAGATTGAAAATTCTTTCAATTCTCAAACCCAATGGAACACACTTAACAATACATTGGTAAATGTATTCATTAGAACTATCTTGGTGATAAATGACAGAAAAGCCAACTCAAGATGACTTTAGCAAAATAGAGAATTAATTGTCTTACATAACAGAAAATCCACAGAAAGTTTGATCCAGTCTCTCTCCATCTCTTAGATCCACTGAGCTCCAGAATGAAGATAATCTTCATTCTCAGGCTCAACATTGTGGCAAGATGACTGCCAGCATCTTCATGTCTATATCTCCCATGTCTAAGTCTAGTGGGAAAGAGGGTCGTCTTCCTTAAGCGACAGGTCCCTGTATTCACTCTGATTGCACCATATCGTGTTAATGTGCCCAGGCCTGAGCCAATCACTGTGGCCAGGGGATAAAATTTCAGTGATCGCAGGCCTGTACTGGGGCCGGAAGTGGAGACTCGACAGAACCACATGACTGAGAATAGTTTCCTAAAGAAATCTGAGGGCTTTTAGCAGAAGAGGGATGAAAGAGAAAGAGAGAGGAAGGGAGAGAGAAATATCAAGAAAGGATGGAAGGAAGAAAGGACGGAAGGAAAGAGAGAGAAGAAATGTCTTTTATTTCCCTTTTACAAATGTGAAAAATAAGTCTATGCCATAGTGCACTTTTGGTTGTTGGAAATGAAGAGAGAAATAGGGAGAAAAGAGGGAGGGTTGTGACAATGACGTTGGTTAGATGTGGATATTCCCCTGGATCTATCATTCATCAGTCACATAGCCATCAAATCTCCAGGTAGGAGAAGAATTTCAAGGTCATCAATTCCAAGTGATCATCGAATGCTTGAACCTCCTTCAGCCACATAGCCAGCATAAATCTAACTAGCGTCCCTGAATACCTCCCAGCAACAGGCAACTCATTCCTCCTGGAGCCAATCATTTCATTGTTGACTGTCTCCCATCATTAGCTTGTTCGTCCTTACAGTGATCTGAAGGCTCCTTGTAACTCTCTGCTGGCTTCAGTTCTCTGTAGTCCACGAAGAGAAAGCTTAATTCAGTGAAAGTAAACTGGTGGACTACGGCCCAGTCTGGCTTGAGACAAGATCATTGCCCAGAACAATGTTTTAAATACGGTTGAGTGTGGGGGCTTTGGGTGGGCAGGCACGGTCCTGTCACTGTGGTCCCCACAACCCCCTGTTATCATACTTCCCAGGAGCTTCACATGTTTATGCCGCCTGCCTGGACTGGGAAGGGATTTGATTTTGCAATTCCTGGTCTAGTTCTTTTATGTGGTACTCAGTTAGGTACTCGAGGATCGTAATGTGACAGATAAAGAAAAGGAAGGAAAAGAAAAGAAAAAGAATGGAACTTGAACTTGAACAGCCCAGTGAATTCTCTTCTAAAGCCTCACCTTCAGGGTGATATACACTTCCTCCAGTGATACTGCTTTTGCTCAAAAGGATTTTCAAACTCTTCTCTGAATTGTTTCCAGAGCCTGAAGCAAATGCTTTAAATATCCTCACTGGTGGCCAATCCTCATTCTTTGAGAGTGGTTCTGAGTTCTGGAAGAAGCCAGAGTCATTGAGAACTGCATGTTGATGAACAGGCTGGCTGGCACTGCTGCCTGCCTGGTCTTTTCTCTGTGTCCAGAGCAAAGTGCAATTACGCAGTCACGAGGCTGAGATCCTTGTAGACTCATTTAAAATGTTTTGTTTTATTTACTTATTACTTATTCATTTTCAATTTCATTAATTAGTAACCAACACATTCATGTGGTCCAAATTTTGAAGGGCACAGTAGGATAAATGGTGAAAAGTCACTGTCCCATCTTTGTTCCCCAGCTACCTGGTTTTCCCTCTAGTTTTGTGAGTGTCCTTCTAGAGACTCTATGCATTTCCCTTAAATGCCTTGAATAAGGCCCAGAGGGGCATCTATAACTAATTGAAGCATTGCTTGAACGGTGGCCTTTTGAGATCACTTCACTACATGATGTATAAATTCTGATATGTTTATGCCAAACACAAGTCTCATCACTTTATAGTTACCTGACCATAGGGATAAACTGCTGCCTTCCAGCCACAGAACTGGGACCCTGAGAAGTCTCTGTGATGGGAGGTGGCCTCCTGGCTTAGCCACCTGAGCTGTGTGAGAGAGTGGGTTAGTTACTTTATCTCTTTGAGCCTCGATTTCCTCATCTGTAAAATGGAAAGCAGCCCCCTCATAGGTTGTTGCATGAAAATGTCCCTGGGAGGATGTGCTGGTTAATTGTATGTGGTAACTTGGCTAGGCTATGGTGCCCAGTTATTTGGTCAAACACTACTTTAGATGTTGCTGCTGGAAGGTTTTTGTAGATATGATTAATGCTTACAATTGGTTGACTTTAAGTAAAACAGACTACCCTCCATAATGTGGTCGAGCCTCGTCTAACCAGTTGAGACCTTAAGAGCAAAAACTGAAGTTTTCCAGAAAAGAAGGAATTTTGTCTCAGGAGTGTAACATAGAAATCCTCCCCAAGTTTCCAAACTGCTGGCCTGCCTTATGGATTTCAAACTCAAATAAGAAAATAAAATAAAGAGAAAATAAATAAACAAAGAGAAAATAAATCTTTCTCTCAGTATATATATCCTATTGCTTCTATTTCTCTGGAGTACCCTGACTGATGCAGAGGGAGAAAACTCTAATATTGGAGGGGAAGGGAGTGTTTAAAAAAACCCAGGTTTTAGTCCTGGCTCTTCCACTGACCAGCTGAGCAGCCCCGGGCAAATCTCTCAGTACTGCTGAGCTTCTAGATTCCCCTCCTGCCTAATGCCTCTCAAGGTTGCTAGAAGATAGATACTATGAAAATGATTTGTCAAGCATCATATATGTGCAGGGGATTATTATCTGGGTCTATCTTTCTTTGAATGCTCACATATTTTTAGGGTCATCGTACCGTGGCCCCCAGCCCTACAACTCTCTAAAGATGTCCCTTCCCAGTCATTGGTTCTTATCTCTGTCTCTGGCTGTTGAGGCCACACCCTGGGAATGAAATCCAATCCTGCGGCAGGTCGTTGTCAAGGGGGCTGAAAGTCCCCCCCCCCAGGCCTCAGTGGGCTCTGCACCCACAGGCATAGGAAAGTAGGGGGTGGGAGAAAGTGGAACGAGGAAACTGTGGGGTTGGGAGAAGGGGAGGGCGGAGGGGGGATGAGAGAAGAAGGGGGCCATGTGCCAGGATGGATTCCCAGGGGTCCAGGGCTGATTTGCTGGGGTAGCTGGGGCTTTGTGCAGATTGCAGGCTGATTGCAGCAGATTAGCCAGGACCTAAAAGGGGCCTCGTCAGAGCACATGAATGCAGCACTGAGTGTTCTAGTTCTCTCGTCCGGAGATAGAGCCAATCAAACAGGAGAGGGTCGGGGGGAGAAGCGCTATGAATAACCTGCCCCCTTTACCGTCACAGGGCTTCAAAACAACACTTAGTCCCATTTCCACTTGTTTTTTTCCTCTGCCAGGTACTCAAGAGCTGGCACTTGAGAGGGTAAAACTTTCTGTAGTGACTGAGACTCCTCCACGTTGCCCGCCTCCATCCTGATATTCTTTATCTCATCACTCAGCCCTTTTCTTTCATACCACTTATCACAAGCTGAAATTATGTGATAAAAAATTATTTACAAAAATGGTTCTCTTCACTAGAATGTGCCACGAGATCAGGAACCTTATCTAACTTGCTCGTTCCTGTGGTCCCAGCTCCCAGCAGAGTGGTAAATGGTAACGCTCAAAAATTGGTCATTAAGGAATGTGATGGCTGGATACCATTCACCAAGGACCCTCTGTGTGCCTGGCAAGGAGCCCGGAGCTGTACAGGCATTTCTCATCTTCTCTTAATGACAGTTCTGTGAAGGAAGTGTGATGATCTTTGTTTTATTGATAAGAAAACTAAAGCTCGGATTGGTTAAGTAACATGCTCACAGTCACACCGTCAGAGCTGGGATTCTAATCTAGGTTTGACTGATTCCAAAGTATATGTTGTTAATCACTATAGCAGCAATAAAATATGCTTTATCTGCAGTGCCAGCATTAATTGTTTGGCAGTTGCTGCCAGGAGCCCTTAGCTAGAAGAATATTTAGGCAATCTCCTGAATTAGTGAGTGAAAAGAGTGCCGAAATCAATTAGTAATGTCTGCAAGGGGTGAGGTAGGATGTCTAGTGGTACATGTGCCATCTATTTGCCATTCTTAAAACATGTTATATTGCCTTCTTGAAGATGTGCAATAGAGGCAAAGAAAAAAAGAGAAAGAGAAAAACTAAGAAGCAGAAATGCTTGGCTTCTTTTCTGGCCCTAATTTTCATTCCTTCTTGCTGCATTTGTCTTTTCTTTGCAATGGGAACACATCTACTTATAGGCTTGTTTGGGGGATAGAATGGAATCAGAGGTAGGAACTAGCTTTGTAGAATCTGGCAGGAAAAAGTTGTGATATTGCTTCTTGCACCGACTTCATGATGATTGGGGGTCTTCGGGTCACCTGATGTTTCTGTGGGACTTCAATACTTGTGTGCACAGGTGTTGTTATTATTTCCTAAAGGCTTTCCTAGGAAACGGGAGTTGGGGGAGGTGACAGTCAGGCTGCTGAGCTGCATTTTGGGGATTGGTGCCTGGTTGCAGGTAAGCCTTTGCAATCCATTGGCGATGGAATAATCACCATTTACTCTGCCTGATGGAAACCTGGGAGGTGCTACAGTATGTTAGTTAAGATTGGGGCTTGTAGAGTCCCATTTGCCACTTACTGTGTAATCTTGGGTAAGTTATTTAACCTCTTTGAGCCTTTGTTGCTTACTTAAAATAGCATCTGTCTTAGGGGCCTATTGTGCGAGTTAAATGAGATAACGCATAGAATGAAACAATTTGCCTCTGGTATACAGCAAGCACTTAATGCATGTTAGTTATTGTCTGTGAGGAACCCATATGCACTTATGGAAACTGGAAATCAGGGCAATTTTCTGACTCTACCTATGTTGTCCCAACCCAGATAATTGGTGGTTTTTCGTTTTTGTTTTTTACCCCTAGTTTGCATCAGGATGTTTTGAAAGCCCAGCCTCAGTGTTTTCAGAACCAGAAAGGAGAAGGGCAGGGGTGCTCAGAGCTGTTCATCTCCTTGAAATACACAGTCTGTGGTCCTTGTTGCTGCCGTTGGGCCTCTCTCTAAGTAAACAAGGGGAAAGCGCCCACCCTCCCACCAAGGGCTGAAAACTGCGTTTTGAGAATGTAAAGTTAGGCATCGCTCCACTTGCCCACAATGGAAACTCACCGGTTCAGGATGGCCCTCCTTCCCCTCATCTTCTGTAAGAAACAGTTTGGATCACGGTTCCCCATGGTGGTGGCTACATTTATTGAACACTAAGTGGGCGCCAGGATCTTAATGCTGTCGGCAGCCCTGTCAGGCAGCCACTGTTCCCATTCCAGTTCTGCAGATAAGGAGATTGCAGCCCAGTGTGTTTAAGTTCCTTGTCCATAGCTAGGAGGTGGCAGAGCTGGGATTCAAACCCCGGCCAGCCGGGCCTCAGCATCCCCATGCTTGCCACTGAGCCATACTCTCTACCGGAAGTGCTGGCTTACAGAGGAAGTCTGTTTGGCAGAGGGAGGGAAATACCAGATGTTTAGGGCAGGTGCTGTGAGAGACAGTGTCAGAGCCCGGTTTTCAGCTAAACCACCTGAGGAGCCTTCATGAGCTGGAGAAGCCTGGTCCCAACCCCCCAAAGATTTTGATGCTCTTGATTTAGGACGGAGCCTGAGCTTCCCAGGTGATTCTGACAGTCTTCCAGGCTTGAGGGCCACTGGACCAGCAGAAGGTCAGGAGAGATTTAGCAAATTCCTTATGGTTAGGAACTTTTCCATTCCCTCCTCGGAAGTGGCTGATTCCAATCCCAGGTGGTGTACCTTCATCTCAGTATGCCCATTTGCAGTGTATGGGCAGTGGAGCTTGACGACACTGCAGGGTGTTGGGTGGATAAAGAGCTTGTAAAGCGCCATTTAAAGGGAAAGCATTGGGATGAGGTGTCCCTGGGGCTTTGACATGACCCCGTTTCAGTTTCAGTGTGGTGGTGCTCTGGGCCACATCCCTAGCAGTTCCAGGACACCAGTAACCACTGGGCAGCATGTGGTTAGTCCCATAGGACCAGAACGCACAGTACCTGCTTGCACAGCCCGGGGTAACTGGGGAACTCTGATCGCCCCATCCGTTGGTTGAGGAACAGTGTGAGCTGATGCTTAGTTAGAACCCTTAACTGGCTCTCAGTATGGAGAATGAGATTTGTGGCTCCCTCTCACAAAGGAAATATGAAACAGTAAACACACTTCCAGTTATGGATGGGGCTGAGTACACCATTAAACTGAATGCTAATGGCTGTCTCCTGCTTCCTTTGAACATTTCACCGTGGCAACCAGCGGCTGCCCTTTTCTTGCCTTCTCTTTCATCTTCCCATAATTCTCTTCTGCCATAGCTTTCTGGATGCTAATGGGCACATGCCTGAAATAGTAGTTATAAAGAGAATTAGAATTTTTTTAAAAAGCAAATTGGGGTTGGGGTAGGTTTCCAGCTCCTCATGCTATTTGCTTGTAGGATGTAGCAATCTCAGGTACTGACAACAGGCCAGGACAGGTGAACAAATCTTTAATCGATGTGAGCATCTCTAATTGGTGCGAGTAACTTTAATACACTGTGTACCAAAGGTATCAAGTCTGACCTGACTTCCAAAGCTCAGTCACTAAATTGTGGGGGCAGCATAACTTAGGGCTTACGAATAGGAGTCCAGGAATTTGGCACTCTTGGATATAAATCCTTTCCTGTTGCCTAAAAGCTGTGTGACCTTGGGTGAGTAACTTTCCTTCTCTGTGCCTAAGTTTCCTCATCTGTAAATTGAGGATAATAATAACCTGTCCCATAGGGCTATTGCAGGGGTGTGGTGGGCATGGAATGGGGTAAGAGGTGGGCCGGTTAATGAAAAATGGGTATAAAGCTCTTATACTATATGAGCTTAAAGCACATATACTATGTGCCCGGCAGTGAATGGCAGCCATTCTGATGATGATGGTGATAAGTAACAACTTGCTGGGTTCTTTTAGGCCAATAACTTCTCTGAGCTGCTAATCCTTCATCTATAAAAGGCAAGCTAATAACTGTACCTGAGGCCTTTGTTTAAAGCTCTAGATAAGAATTAAATGATGAAAAGTACTTGGCACATAGTAGGAACTCCATAAGGGCTTGCTGAATGAATGGAAAAAAGTAAATAAATGCTCTACTGGATGAAGAAGCTCCATCATCAGACCCAAAGCATTTAATATTATACACAGAGGGAGAAAAATACAGACAGCCTTGGACTCTTAGTGATATTTTTTAGCAGTTACAGACATTTTTTTTGCTTCCTTTCTCCTGTTGCACCCGCTCCTCTCAGCCCTTATCAAGAGCGTGTGCTGGAAGAGAGAAAACATGATGCTGACACACATAAATGAAATCCCAATGTCACACGGGCTCCGACAAGGCCTCAGACAGGAATGGTCATAAATAACAGAGCCACCTATGCGCCATGGCTCAGCCAGTGAAGCTGGCTGTGGGTCTTCTTGGTCCCTGGCCTCGGCCCCTCAAGCGTCCAGTGTCCTCACCTTGAGCCCCACACCCTCCTTCCCCATCTCGTGCCCCCTCCCAGGTCTGTTCTCCAGGGCGGTGACTCACACTCTGAAACCGCCTCTCCATCTTCTGCCAACTCCAGCCTCCTCCGCGTGCCTCTCCGAGCTTCCCCGTGAGAAAGCAACCTGGTAAACCAGGGCTGACATAGCTGCTTAGTCAGCTACTCTTATGGGAGTAATTGAAACGTCTTTTAAAGAGCATTTATGGTTTTAATTTCTAATGATAAAAGTGATATGTGTTTATTTCAGAAAATTTTGGGGAAAACGCCAAGCACACAGAAGAAAATAAAAATCCTGGGGCCCAAGCAACATCCCAGGCCAATTAAATCAGAATTTCTATGGGTGGAGTCCTCCATCAGCATGAATTTTTGCAATTCCAGAGGTGATTCCAATGTGCAGGCAAGGCTGAGCCATCAACTTGGAGATACTGGACAGCAACACTTTGAAGTATTTCCTTTACTTTTTATTTCTATTGCTATATTTGAATCATACTGTACATCCTGTTTGAAACCTGATTGCGTTTTCTTTGGAATGACAATATATTATGAACATCTTCCCAAATCATTAAGTATTCTTCTAAAATATGGCTTTCAAAAGTGGCTATGTGGTTCTCCATCTTATGGATGCACCATAAGTGTATTTAGCCAATTAACTATTAGACATTTTTCAAAAGTAATACCGAGATGTATTTCTATTCCTCTCTCTGGTCATTTACTCGGCTAACACTTATATAGCATGTAACCATATGCTGGATACTATCCTAAGGCATTATATACATTTCATTTAATCCTCACAACCAGGCTATGAGGTATTACTCTTGTTATCCCCACTTTAGAGATGAGGAAACTGAGACTCAGGTTAAATCACATGACTGATTAGTGGTAGAGTCGATCTGGCTCCAGAGTCTGTGCTCTGGAATTAAAATTGCTGGGTCAAAATATGAACATTTTCGAGGCTTGTGAAATACATTGCCAAATGGCCCACCAGAAAGGTTGCATCCATTTATTTCTTCACAAGCAGCATGTATGAGATGGTGCAGGGGCCTCTGAGTTTGAAAATAATTCTATAACCCAGTGGAATCATCAATTTAAAAACTCATTGCTGGTCTACTATGGACGCAAAAAAAAATCTTTTGGAGTAGGATTTTTTAAAAATGATATCTAACAGTTGTATAGTGTGGCTTTAGAGTTTGTAAGTGATGCGGGACGCACAAGAGCTGGTACCGTTGTTGTGGAAGTGAGAAAGGGGTGCCGCCCAGAATTCTCCAGTCTGTGCTGCTCTGTGGCTGCTCCATGGGCTGGCTCCTAAGGCTGCTCCAGAATATTCACCCCTCTCAATTCTCTTCTTTTTTCCATCCTCTTTTTTGGGAGAATGTTCTTGGTAAGACAGAAGAAAAAGCAATAGCTCATGGAAGAGATGCCATAAGAGGAAAGATGGCTTCATCAGTTAGAGAAAAATTTGTGGGACTTCTGATGTTTTGCTGAAGGGCTCAAAGCCTCCTCCTGGGGGAATCCAACTCGACTCACTCCAGCTGCCCATGGGAGTGAATGGAACTGGTTTTGGGGGAGCCCTAGGAGGGCAGAGGGGCCCTAAAGGCCAGGAGGACAAGGGAGTCCCAGGAAAGGGGAGGAGGAGACAGGCACGAGAGAAGGGACTTCTGGAAGCCCACTGAGGGGCTCTGTGTGTGCTGATATGTCTCAATGAGAAACACACAAAGCTTTGTGCACCACACCCTGGTTTCTGTGTGTAAATTTGTCACGTCTGACAGTTCGCTTGGATATTGTTATTTTTCTTTTGGAAAAGGATTGTAACTACCCAAGACTCTTCCTGTCATCCCCTCCTCCCACACTCATACGCATGCACTGATATTACTGACGTGTCTGAGGGATTTCCTATTTATAGCAGGAAAGCGAAAGAACTTCTCATAACTGTAAACTCCTTGAGGACAGGGGCCTGTGCTTTTTTAAAATTATATTCATTCTCAGTGGCTCCAGCAGGTGACAATTTCCATTCTATTCACAGAGCATCCCATCCTATTGGTTGAAACTTTGATGGGAGTCTTGTCAGACAGTTCTATGTTGGTTGCTACAGAAGCCCAGTTCAAGCGTTTTTACAAAAGAGAGGAGTCCAGGATGGAGAGCAGTTATGGCCGGATTCAGAGTTTTGAAGGATGTTGTTTCTCTCTCTCTCTCTCTCTCTTCATGTCTCTTTCTCTGGGCTGGCCTCCTACTTGATGGGCTCCCTTCACACGGCCAGAAGAGATGTTTTCTCTTGGATTTTATGTGTGGGTGCTGGGAGAGAGAGATCCTCTTTTGCCTTGGGCGTTGCTAATCTGGGTTGATGAAGCCTGGAGCTGCCTGTGCCTGTCCCCTGCTGTGTGATCCCAGCTTAACCTAGTGGAGAGAGGACTGCTGTCTCCTAACATCCACATGTCAATCCCAGAGAGGGACTTATTGACTTGGCTTGAGTCACATCAGGTCAATCAACTGCTGCCTCCAGTGGAAGGAAGTATGATGAGGGGCCAGACCATTTATATGGCACCCGATGTGGCGGGAGAGTGCTCTTGGTGCCCACAGGACAGGGTGGGAAAATGGTGTCAGGAAGACAACCAACAATGAACTGTGCCGCAGTTCAGACTCCTTGTTTTCCTAGCCTAGAGTTTCAGCTGGTCAAGATAATTTGGATTTTTAATTCTGTTGCTAATGGCATGTTCTCTCCAACACTTTTCTGTTAATAAGATAAACACTTGTTTTCATTAAAATCTGATTTTTTTACCCCTCCTCTTCAGTCATTGCTTCCCTATAATTTTAAAATATGCAGATATCTTCACATTTACTACCAAACTTCTAGAATGAGGAGGTCTACCTTGAAGCGTCCATTTCTCGACCAGTTACTTACTATAAATCCCTTTAAATATGGGGTCAGGACATAGTCCTCCACTGAAGCAGCCTCTTGCAGGCCACTAATGACCCTGGGTTGCTGAATCCCTTGTCCTTTCTTGGCCGCGTTCTCCTGGCCGCCGCAGCATTTCGTAACGTGCAATCTTATTTCCAAGCGCCGTCTCCATTTTGGGAGCAAAGAATGTCCTCATGAAGGACCCGGAAAAACTGTTTTCCTTCTTGGCACTTCTGTCCTTTCGGGCTGTCTGGTTCTGTTCTCTGTCTATAAATAGAAGAGGGACTTATTGTTCGCCCTCCACCTTTCAGCTGGGCTATATTTTGCCTTTGGATCATAGAACAGACTTGTGGAAAGAGCACAGCTTTGGAATCAGAAAAATGTGGGTTCACATCCCAGCTCCACTGTTAACTTGCTGTGAGGCCTTCCGTGAGACGGGTTTCTTTTTAATGTCTTTGAGCATCAGCTCCCTCTCCTGTAAAGTGAGGGAAACAATAGCACCTGCCTGGTAGGATGGCCATGCAGCTTCATGGGTAACATGGAGACACAAGGCCCCGCCCCCAGGAGATGTTCAATAGATCTGAATTCCTTTCCTCTCCCCAAAGATATTTGATTTGTCCTCTGTCCCCTTGGGCATTAGCTCTGTGCTGACTCACCATATCTATATATCCTATAAAAGCTGCCAATCCATTAAATATTTTAAAATACATTTATGTTTTCCATATTCTAAAGAGGCTGGCCATTAGAAACAACCACAAAACTAACTACTTTTTGATAAAGGCCTTCCCTACTTTTCCTTCAGTGTAACAATAGCTTTTCTTTCTGTTCTTTCTGGTGTAACAGGCATCTCTCCCTGCCCCTCCCTTCCACCCTGTTCAGCATCTGTTCCATTTTCCCATGGAAAGAGCACACTCCCTTCTTTGGGGAACTGTTCCTCTTTCACAACATCTGATTCTGGGGGGCTTCGGGGTGTCGTGTAACCAAGACTTGAACAATCTTAGTGTCTCGTACTCCTTGCCACAGTGATTGGCTCAGTGATGTCCACGTGACCCAAGTTTGGTCTACTGGTGTCCTCCCTTTGAATTTTATATGTGGGTTCTGGGAGAGAGAAATCCTCTTTTCCCTTGGGCATTGCTAATCTGGGTTGATGAAGGCTGGAGGTGCCTATGCCATGTGTCCTACTGTGTAAGCTTTTCCATCTTAGGAAAGAATGAGTCCAACACATGGAGAGAAGCAGAGAGCTCAGATATGGGTGAGGAGGGAGGGCGGGAGAGATATCATCATTTGATTTCCTGAGGACAGCTCTAGCCCTGACCTTCCAAGATATGAGCCAGTGAATTTTGATTTTTCCTTAGGCCAGATTGGGTTCAGTTTCTGTTCCTTGAAGTCAAGGATCCTAATAAATTTATTGGTTTATTTAAATTGATGGCTACCTTATAAATGAGAGTTGTGTTTATGTCACAACAAAATCCTGACAGCTATTTGATGTTGCTAATAAGTAACAGAGTCGTGTACTGAATTCCTACTAAGGGCAAAAGGATCTGGGGTTACAAAGTCCCTTCCACATTTGCATCACTGGAACCTAGCACAGTACCTGGCACAGAGCAGGTCCCAATATGTATTTAGGAATAAAGTAGGGCATGAGGGAGGGTCTGATTAGTTCAGGTGGCCAGTCACCATGGAGTTCAGGGGAGTCCCATTGGTTAGGCCACTAGCTCCCACACAGGCCTTGGGCAGCCCACGGCCTGGCTATCTATGGGTCAGGCCCATGTAGGTGGGGATCTATGATGCAGAAAATAACCTCTTTTGCATAAGGAATTGTTTAAATTTGACTGTGGGTATGGCAGGTTCTCTGAGTCTCACACAGGGGACAGAATAGCAGCCGGGCACCTCGCTTGGCTTGTCCAGGCCATTTGAGTCCTCCCATTAGAGCACTTAGTGAAGTGTTTGGAGAGCTTCTGGGGGAGCTCCAGAAAAAGCCGAGCTACTCCTGTCCTGCTGGGGGTCTCCCCTTGAGCTTCTTGTCCAGAGAAGAGCAATGACCCTGGACAAAGGGGAGAATTCTGGGAAGCCCCGGGAGCCTGAGCAACTGCCAGAGAACGGCTGGCTCCATGGTGACCCACTGAGGCCTGTGGTGAGAAACACACTCCGCGCTACGTGAGGCCTCCGCGGTGACTCGCAACCTCTGCTGGGGGTGAGAGCTGGGGAAGCAACAACATTCTCTGGCCTTGTCCCCAGGCCTTGTTCCCACTGTGAGCTGATACTGCTGGGAGGAGCTTCTCACCTCCTCCTCAGAGGGGTCAGTCCATTCTCAGACACAAAGCCGTTGCCTGCGGAGGCTGCAGAAAGAGTGTGAGGAAAGCAAACCAAGCCGGGCGGGCCTGGAGAGGAGGGCAGGGCCCAGACTCTGGGTCCTCCAGGGGACTTGGCTTTGGGAGGTTGGCATTTGAAGTTGATTTTAATCTTGGCCCTGTCTACACAGCAACAGGGTTAACTGGGAGGCAGTGAACTGTAACGGGAGGGGCACAGGATAGGGGACTGGAGACTCAGGGATTAGCCCGGTTGTCCCTAAGCAGTCGTGGGACCTGGCCAAGACTTTAGCCTCTCTGGGCTCAATCTCCTCAGTGGTAAATTGAGGGAACTTAAGCCACATGCTCTTGGAGGATTTCTCTTGCTGAGTAATCATACTTCCCATCAAATGATTGATCTAAATTCACTCGCTCAATTGAGATAACCAGTGTGAAAAAGATGGGCCTCAAAGTTAACTTTCTTTGTAGGCAGCAGTGGATGGATGAGAAGTAACGTTATTCCAAATAGAATGACAGCAGTAATAATTATCTTAATGATGATAATAACAAAACAACCATTTTTAAAATACTCAGTATGAGCCAGGCACTCTATTAAGGATTTTATGGTACATTACCTTATTTAATCCTTTACAACACTCCTCTGGGTGGATGTTAGGATTCTTGCTTTGGAGATGAAACTATTTAGGCTCAGAGAGGTTATATTACTTACCCAACATCTCACTGTTAAAAGGTGGCAAAGCTGGGATTTGAACCCAGGTCTGCTTGGGTCTGCTTCTAAATACCACGTCCTTGTCTACTCCGTTATCAAGTGGGTGAGTGGTGCCTTCCACTTTCTGCTGTGAAAACGTAGATACGTAGAGGCAGCAATTGCTCACAGCCCCGCCTGGGAGACAGGGCTGATTGTTTCTCAGTTGTTAGTATGTCATGCAAAGCCCTCAGCAATGTAGCCCCAGACTTTTTCCAACGATATCTCTCAACTTTTCTTCACTGCCCCCAACAAATTCACGCTCCACTCAACACATTCCCGCTCAGGCAAGGTGCAGAGGCCATCGTATTTTTGAAGATGTTCTTTGATTTCCAAGCTGGTAGCCACAATACCATTTTGCTTCTGTCATAACATGTATCGTATTCTGTAATTATGTTTTAGGCAACATATTCATTTATTCATTCAATAAATATTTGCTGAGTGACTCTATGTGCTTGGCACTATGTAAGGTGCTTGGGAATTTTCTCCTGCTCACTCTCCCCGCCCTCCAGGCACCCAACACACAATCACACTCACAGGGTTTTTTTACAGAGGTGTGACTTATTTTCCTTGAATCCCAAGTAATTGACAAAGCCTGGTATATCAAACATGCTCACTTGCTATTTGAAAAGTGAATGCACGACCCAGAACTTACTCCACTTTTGAATAACTGCCTGTTTCTTTCCTACATCCCCCACTAGATTCTTAGACTCTTGTGGACAGGTGCTGGGTTTGTTTTGCTTTTGTCCATTATTGAATGAAAGATTAGTGAGAAGTATGAGTTCTGGGGAATGAATATGCTAATTCTACAGACATTGATCAAGCACCCACCATATGTTGACCACGAGCTCATTGCTTGAGTGGGCACTGTGATGAGTAAGTACCAGGTAGAGCTCACGTCCTCAGGGTCCTGGGTGTCCAGTGCATAAAAGTAGCCTATGCATAAAAGTAACATGGGAAAGATTCAGCAGAGGGAAAAGCCAGGCGCCAACCAGATTCCCGCCCCGTCCAGAGTCACTGCTGGTCCCGGCCACGTCCTCAGCCCCCCTGTGGCTCCGATTCCCAGACCTCTTTCCCTTAGAGTGTTCTCTACCTCCGGGGAGAAATGAAGGTGACTTGGAAGGAGCCCTGAGTTCTTGCAGAGATGACTGTCCCATCCAACTCAACATGCACAAAAGTAGGAAGAAGGATTGCGAGCCTTCCTGAACCCGGGGTCACCGCTCTGATGACTGGAAGGGGCCGCAACAGGTCATTTAGCCTCATTCTCATCTTCTCTCTGCAGAAATCATTGTAGTGGAGTGGGGCTTTGCTAACACTTGGCCCCAGAATTCTCTTTTGGAGGAGAACTGTCTTGAGACCCTGAGGACAAGGTTGGCAAGATACAAAGCGATGAAGAGAGAACTGGCATTTTTTGCATAAAAATAAATAGGGAATTTGGGTGAGGGGATTTGAAGGAAGAAAGGAAATAGAGGAGGAGAGGACCCAGCAGGGGGACATTGGAATTTGAAAATTGCATCAGTGGAACTTCTAAGAACAGGGATGTCTAATTTTTGATTGCACATTTTTTGTGTTTGAGTGCTGTAAACTTTCTCTCTCTTCAATAAAGACTCACACACACGCCCCACTTGTGTAAGCGGGTCTTGGTGCAGGGAGAAGAGAAAAAAATTTCAAGACAGGTGTTGAGTTCCTTGTTTATACTGACACAGGCAGCCCCACAGGTTGGTGAGATTATCGATAAACTAAAATAATTCAGTGGAAGTGGATGATTAAGGCAAGAGGTAATAGGAAGTCCTCGGAAGGGTGGGCAGGAATAAGGATCGTCCCTCGCATGTAGGATGGGGTCTCAAACCAATTTTTATTTGACCCTCGAAGAACAGGGGTACATAAAAAATTCAACCATGCAAAAAGGTATAAAGAGAAAAGTTGGGCTTCCCATCACCTCCGAGCCCAATTTGCTCCATAGAGGCCACTACTCTTTCCTGTGTCCCTTCCAGAATAAACACACACACACACACACACACTATCACTGTCACTGTGAAGGTCTGCATCCCCAGACTCCGAATTCTCTGAGAGCAGGGCCACCTTATTTGCCTCTGGGCTGCCAGCAACTAGGACAGTCTGACCCCCTGCAGAAGTTCAGCAGCTGACAGCTAAGAGCCATCTTCTTGCAGAAGGGAGAAGCGGGAGGGAAGGGGGGCAGAGCCCGTCTGAGATCACTTGGTGCCGTGCTCTGTGATCTACGAGTAGCTTTTAATTTCCTGTGCTCAGCCACACCAGCAGCCCGATGAAATGAGGCAGATAGCAGGGCTTCAGATCTGGCCCTGCCTGGCCCGGGGCTTGTCTGCTCGCCGAAGGGCCATGATCTCCAGACCCTAAAGAGAAAAGAGCTGAAGGCACCCCCCTACCCCCTGCCCCCAGCCTCCTCCTGGGCGAGGGGGCGCAGAAGGAGTCTGCTCAGCACCCATACAGTTCCCTGGGGGGTGGTGTCACGTTCACCACTTGGGCTTTGGGGCAGACAGAGATGGTTTGGGTCCTGGCTCTGTTGCCTCCTGACTAGCTGCCTCGGCTCTCTGAGCCTCAGTTGCCTCGATTATAAACAGAGGCTATTAGTAGAGTTCTTAAAAAGATTCAAAGAGAATGAATTCCATGTGTGAGGTGAGGTGTCTGGGACCTGGCACATACTGAGTTGGTGGCTGGTATCGTCATTCTCTCTATTTACCACACGGTCACCGGGATCAGCTCTCAGCAAGATGGTCCAGTTGGCGACTTTGTCTTCCATCCTCTTTCCTCTGAGTGCTCCTTTTCCTTCCAGGGACTGTGTGGTCTGGTCTTTCTTCATCTCTCTGGAGTGGACAAGAACTCCCTCCACCGCAGCTGCTACCACTGCCATTCCTCCCACCACCGCCACCTCACACTGACTCAGTGTTGACTTTGTGCCCGGCATTGTGCCCTCAACGGAGGGTGCGCCATCTAATCTTTACAGCAATGGTTAGTCCTCTTCAAGGTTGAGAAAATGGAATCACGGAGAGTCAAGGTGATTTCCTCCAAATTGAGTGAATAATTAAAACCAGCAGTCTGATGGTCGTTCGTAGTAGGCTGGAGAGATTTAATGGATTATCTCCATCACTGGGTTTGCATTTTCAAAGTGGTCTTCAAAAAGAGCTCAGAGCTTAGTCCAAAGTAATGAATTGATAATGGGAGCAAGTGAAACTTCCTTGACAGGCTTGGGGAAGGAAGAATTTTGTTGGGGGACAGAGAATGCCTTCCTACTACACTTGAAATGAGACAGAAGCCATTGCCCACTCCATCTGAAATTATCATCAGCCCTGAATTTATCTACGAGAGAATAGTGTAAAATTCCTTGCTGGTTTTTGCAGAACAGGTAACTGAGTGGCCGTTCCCTGAGAATTCTACCCTCTGATGCATGAGATTGTTTAATAAACGAAAACTCTTCCCCAGACTCAAGAGCTGAAGAAAACCAAAAACCTTGCCCCAGCTTCAATGAAGGGCCACTGTTGTGTGCTGAGCCTTCGCCCTGAGCAGCCACAGGGCTTCCCGCTGGCAAATGTCACTGGTGGCTTCTTGCCCACCCAGTGCTTCCACAGGTGACAGGGACAGGAGAAAGGAAGAGGGAGTCAGGAGAGTAGGGGAGGACACTGGCTCTAAACATGCTGCATTCTCTGGTTCCTTGGGCTCTTTAGGGGTGACCAGCCTCATTCTTTTTACAGAGAGAACACCCAGGAAAGGGAAGTTACCTGGCTTAGGTTCCATACCCCACCGTCAGTGACTGACTTACCCAGAATTCACTTGGAGAAGTCTTGGGTGGGAATAGTCAGAGTTCGGGACATTTACACAGCTCACTGTTAATCAAGGGCTTTCTCCTGCTTCCTTCCTCATCCCCTTCCCTCTGCTCCTTTTCCTTCTTTGCTTCCTCCTTCATCTCTCTCTCTCCTCCCCCTCCCAGCCTTGTGGGTTTCCAACCTTTTAAAGATGAGTAGAGAGGACATCACATGCCTGAAGTCACACCAATGTGAGTGGCAGAAGAGGGACTGAGACTCCGAATGCCACCACTCACCTTAGCAGTGGGGCAGTCCTGGCTCTGTTACCAATTAGCTGTAAGTCCTGGACCAAGTGTCTTTATCTCTCTAATCCTCTGCTTTCTTGTCTGGAAACAGGACAATAACAGCAGCCACCTCACAGAGTGACTGTGAGGACTAATTGAAGTATTTAAAGTGCTGGTCCGAGTACCTGATACTTAGCAAGTGCTCAGTGAATGTCACCTTTATGCTCTACATCCCAACAATCCTAAAAGTTGTCATCATGTGTGCACACTAACGGACTTTATGTGTTGGATTTGAGTTCATATTGTGCTTTTCAGTGTAAAAGATTTACTTTGCAAGGCCAATTAAAATGTAATCCATTTTTCACTCAGCAAAGATGTAAATACCCAGGGCTGGTGAGCTTGTGGTGAAATGGGAGATGGGCACTCTCATCAGGGCTGCGGCATTCACACAGTGCTGGGGGTACCCTTACACCCCCTAGAGTCTTACAAGGGAGTGAGCCTGGCTCTCATGCAACAATGATGGGATGGCACTTGGTGGCAACTTTGGGAAGGCCAATTTTGGTGCTGTTCATTGGATGCTCTGGAATGTTCAACTTGAGGCAAATAAGGATAAGCAAAGCCCTAATGTCTAAAGATGGCAAGAAGCAACCTGTAGGGATTGGACAAAGCAGTAAGCATTCTTCAGGGAGTGGCACTTAAACAAGGGAAGGAAACTGAAAGTGACTCATCCTTGTGCGGTCAGGTGGAGGAGGAAAGGTTCAGACTATTGTTCATTGAAATGGAAGAGTGACCCTGCAAACTGGAGAAAGAAACCACTGCAGCCCCACTTGGATGACTCACAGATCTCTCAGGCTCACTGGTCCATACCTGCACCCTTGATTCTATCCCATCATTGAACCCATTTCGGTTAGCTCCACATGTGCTCAGTCCAGAAACCCAGGGGACGTCCCTGATTTCTCCACTTTCTTTTTCCCCATTCAAGTGATCTGAAAGGCCTGTGTTTTCTGCCTTCACCATGCATCCCTCATCAGTCCCCTTGTCATCTCTCTGCTGCTCTCTTCATCACCTGGAAGGTCACACACACTGTAAGTGTTCTCCTTGCTTCTACTTTTGTCTCTGTGGATCCATTCTCCACACAGGAGGAGGTGACTTTAGGAATTTGGGCAAGGACCTGGAGGGGGCCTTTAAAAATATAAATCAGGTTGTGTCACTTCCTTGTTTAAAATCCTCATCAGTAAGACAAGGATGATGAGCACACCTTCCTTCTAGGGTTTATGTGAGCAATAAAGGAGAGACCTCACCTTAAACGGTTAGCATACAGTGAGTGCTCAGACAGTAGCTCTTTTCTTATAGGGGACAACATGGTCCCTGCCGTCTTGGACCAGATTCCTTTGATAGTCCTTTGACACTGATAGGAGACAAGAGACCTGTCCTCATTAGCTCTGTAGTCTTGGATAAGCCACTTAGCATCTTCTGAGCCTCAGTTTTGTCGTCTGTGAAATGGGTGTAATAATAGTACCTGCCTCATAAAGTTGTTCTGAGTATTGGTTGAGATAGTGCATAAAGTACTTGGCAAGATGGCTGTCATATAGTAAGTGTTGAATAAATGGGAGCTGTGAGTTCCTGTTATAAATGTTCCATCTTGCTGCCTTTCTGGGAAGTGGCCAGCTTTCACCAACCACCATCTATGGTGCCCCCCATTGGCACGATTGCCACAGTTCGCCTACCTCTGGGGTAAGGACTAGACTCCCATTGAACCGAAATGGGTTCAATGATGGGGTAGAATGAAGATGGACATAACTGGGAGCATTTCTTCTTGTGTCTTTCTTGGCTCCTTGCTGTGTCAGGGCTGTGTGCTGTGTGCCTTTTGCCGATGAAGCGATTGCCATGGCGGGACTGGGACGCCATGCGCAGCGTGACCGGCTCTAGATTCTCCACCCCATTGTTGACTTTGGCACTCGGGGCTTTGGAGGAGGGCTGCCACGGTTGCATTCTTCAGAGCAGCCAAGAGAAGAGAAAACAGTGTGGCTCTTGCCAATTTCCTTGAGCTCCAAGGGAAAGAAACAGAAACAAGTAACATGAGTAACAACACGAAAATGAGATTGGAGGTGTGTTGGAATGAGCTGAAAGCCTTAGGGGCGTGGTTCGGGAACAATCGGCTGTTCCTGTTTGGCCGCCCAGGGTTATTTTTTTGCTGGGTGTAGTACACTAACTGGAGGGAGGTAGAATTTCACATTGGATTAGTGGAGACAAGAGCCCTGGTGGCAGGGCACCTGGGGAGAGGGGTAGACTGTGGGAAGACTGGAAAGAGAAAATAGTGTCTATGGTAGACTAACAGTTTTCTTATTTAGCGTGTGGTAGAACCCTCTCATCATCCCCCAATTCAGCTTGCAATGATACCTGCATTGATCTCCAGCCTATGGAGGATTGGGTTTACTTTGGGGCTGAACGGAAACTCAAGGATGGCATTAAGCAAGAGCAGAGGCGGTCAAAGGGAACCCTGCACTTATCGATCACCATTGTATAAAGAGGCTGTAACCTGTTTGCTTATATAGATCTCACCCTCCACCTGAAATAAAGACATGTTATACAGAGAGCACTCAGATGACTGTCTTAGCGTGAATTAATAAGAAAAACTGGTTGACATAAAAAACTGGTTCTCCTCCCACCCTCACCCCCTGGAAAGAGAAGCCAACACTATATAACTGAAGTCAAGTTGAGGGAGACTCTGGGATCTTTTGAAATGGGGAAGAGGAGTGACGAAGTATTCCTCAAGACTAGAGAAAGGCGGAAGGAGCTGTTGATACCTCAAGACTGGTGTTCTTTTTATCTATTGCTGCTTGAAGAAATGTCTCAAAACTTGGTGGCTTAGAACAACGACAACATTTGTTTTGCTCATGAATTGGCAGTTTGGCTGGGATTTGGCAGGAACGGTACGTCTCTCTCTCTCCACTCAGCTGGGGCGGCTGGAAGGTCGGGGCTGGAATCCTTTCATGGTTTGTTCACTCACATGCCTGGCAATTAGTGCTGGCTGTCAGCTGGGGCCTTATCTGGGGCTGCCGGCTAGAACCCTGCACCTCTCCAAGTGGCCTGGCCTTCCTCCTTACCATGTGGTGGCTAGGTTCCCAGGGTGAGCATCTTGGGAGAGACAGCCAGGCAAAAGCTGTGTTGCCTGTTATAACCTAGCCTGAGAAGTCATGGAGCATCACCCTGACTGCATTCTATTCATCAGAAGTGAGTCACAAAGTGTATTCGTTTGCTAGGGCTGCCATAACAAAGTGCAGACTAGGAAGCTTAAACAACAGAAATTTATGTCTCACAGTTCTGGAGGCTGGAAGTGTAAGATCAAGGTGCTAGCAGGGTTGGTTTCTTTTGAGTCCTCTCTCTTTGGCTTGAAGATGGCTGTCTTCTCCCTGTGTCTCCACGTGGTCTTCCCTCTATGTGTGTATCTGCATCCTAACATCCTCTTCTTAGAAGGACACCAGTCAGACTGGATAAGGACCCACCCTAAAGGCCTCATTTTAACTTATTTACCTCTTTAAAGGCACTGTCTCCAAATACAGTCCCTTTCTGAGGTGCTGGGGGAATGGCGCTTCATCACATGAATTTTGTGGGCCAGGGGTGGAGGGGAAGACACAGTTCAGCCCATAACACCAAGGCTAGCACATATTCAAGGACCAAATTTGACTCCTCCTTTTGATGGGAGGAATGTTAAAGAATTTGCAGGTGTGTTTTAAAACCACTACAACTGGGTAAGTGTCAGGGGTTTGGGCAAGTCCACCTCCACCCAGCACCCTGAAAAGGCTGTGAAATATCGGAGAACAGTTGGGTTGTGGCTTTCAGAAAAGATGCAGTGCCCAGAGATGTGAGCAGCGTGGCAGCCCTGCTCAGCATCGAAAAGGCTATGGGTTTCCAAAATCCACATTACAGCAGCGAGATGACTCAGGTCCCTTGTCCTCTTATCCAACCTCCACGTAAGATCCGGGATTCTTGCATGAACTTAAGGAGCGGAAGGGCTTTCCAAGTCACGACTCTGATTGAATTTCCCATCAACCTGGCGAGTGAGGGCTTAAGAGTTAGATTTAATTTGACTTGAAGTAATGTGATGTTCCTTCGAACCGAGCTGTGAAGCAAAACACACCCGTTGCTTGGGGTCAGGCACATATGGGTTACAGTGCGGGTATGGATTACGTAAGCTTCTCATTTTAGGTAACTCTGTGTTGCTCCCCTCCATTCACCTGAAACAGTAGAGTGGAGAGAGTTTCAAACTTACCACTTTCACTCTGATGTGTGGTTCCAAACAGCTGCAGTGGCATCTGGTGCATTATTCCCCTGACAGCTACTGCCACGGGCATGGTTAAAAAATATAAAATTCAAAGGATGGTTAGGAAGCGGAGGGCAGTTAGATGGAGCAGACGCCTGGAAAGGGTGGGAGTAGGTTTGCCCAGGTACCCCCCCCCACCTCCCTTCTACTCTGCCCACAAGTATCCTTTCCACAGAACCTGAATGTTTTTCACCTCCCTTTTTATATTTCTTGAGATGCCACCAATAAGAGATTCAATTAAGTTGACACATTCATTCTTCTGGAAGGCTTAAGGGGAGATCAGTTGGTTTATTGATTTTGTAACAGGATGTTTTGTTTCCATCAGGGACTCACCGCTTACTCCTCCATTAGGACAAAGGGGCCTTGCTTTTCTTGGAGTGAGATGACTGAGCTATTTCCACCTATATAGTCAGGAGCACAGTGGCCCCTGGAAGGAAAGAGACACAAACTCCAGCTTAATCTCTTGGAGGCTCAGAGTTATGAAGTTTGCCTGATGGTCTGTAGTGACCCCACCAAGGTCAGATTGTAGAAAGGTTGATGAGGCCCCAGAAAGAGAATTCTCTGTGGGGGTGAAGGAGATTGGACCAATGAGCTGTCTTGTGCAGCACAGGTGAGCCATGAAAGGGGCCCACGGGCGTGGCTGACCCAGCACCTGTCGCAGCACTTACAGCAGGTGAGCACACCTTCCACCCACCCTTGTTTCAGCCTCACATCAACTCCCAGTCTCTGGCTTCAGAAAGGACAAACCGGGCAAGCAATTGCTATCTGAAGTGGGTAACCTCAGTGCTATTCTCCCCCATCACACCAGTCTCCATCAAGCAAAAAATTAATAAATTTGACCACAAAAAAATTAAAATATCTCTATGGAAGCAAATTCCATGAAGTCAAGAAACAAATGGTAAAATGGTACACAATGTTTGCAGCACATACACTGGACAAAAAGATAATTTCCCTCTTTTACAAAGAGCTCATGCAAATCAATAAGGATAAATATGAACAAACCAACTGAGAAATGGGCAAAGGATATGAAAGGCAGTTCACAGAAAAACAAGTGCAAATAGCCAATAAATGTATGAAAAGATGTTCAACTTTCTTCTAATTAAAGACACGCAAATCTAAACAACAAGATGCTATTTTTCCCCTATCAGATTGGTAACAATCTAAAAAGTTTGGGATACACAGTCTTGTTGAGTGAATTAGGAAACAGAGACTCTCATTTACAGTCAATGAGCATATTACTGGTTGTAATGTTTCAGTTGGGCATTTTGGCAATATCAATCATAACTGTAAATGCATAACCCTTTGATCCACAGGCAAGAGTTTAATCCACATAGCCATTCATAAAAGTACACCAGATTATAGATATAAGAATGTTCATTGCAACATTATTTGCTAAAGGGAAAAATGGAAAAGGGCCACAAACAGGGCTGGTTATTCCAATTCTGGTGTATCCATATGCTGGAATATTATGCAGCCATTAAAAAGAATGTGCTAAACTACTTCCAAGCTATTAAAGGAGAAAAACAAAGCATAGAACAGTATGCACAAAATGCTCCCATTTGTGTGAATAAAATATATTTATATACATATATGCTAGTGTATGCATAAAACATTTCTGGAAATATTAACACAAAAAATTTTGGGAATGGGTTAGTCAAGAGTGGGAGGAAGCAATTTTACTTTTTGTTTCATGCACTTCTATTATATTCGTGGGGTTTTTTTTTTCCAAATCAGTTGCATGTCTTGTTTCTATCTTTTTTGAAAATAAAGGTTTACAGAAATCCCCCTGTAGCACAACGGCCTATTTGCATGTCTGTGTTCCACATGAGTCTGAATTTACTGGTTCGGGTGGTGCCCAGCAGAAGGCATCACTGTGCAGGACAGATGACATGTGGTAATGCCAACCTAATTTATGGCATCTCGCGAGATACTGGAGCGAGGCTTGAGAAGCTGAAGTCCTCTGTGAAAACAGAGGAACAAAAAGAGTGAAATTTCTGGCCTAGTGCTGAAGCTCCTCTGTACCTATGGACTGGTGAGATCTGGGAAAACTGGGATCACAAGAATATATGCTTTCTCTCCAGTCCCCCAGCTTCTGGACAGTTCTGGTTCAAGTTTTAGGTAGGATTGTAGCCTGGAGCAGAAGTTAAATGGGCCATCCACTGAAGGAAAACATGGTTTTGCAGATGTCAGTTCTTGAGCACGAAAACCCAAGAATGAAAGACCAGTCCTTCGACTTTATATACATCCTGTGACTTATTTTCCCAGCAGCAGTGCTGGCCCATGCAGGGACAAGATGGAAGTCTTGTCGGGTGAGTCTGTATAAGAGCAGAATGAAGATGCACAGCATCAGACCACTCTTCCAAGCAATGAATACCAGTAAGAAAAGTGTAACCCTGTCATGTCAGTGATCTACATCTTTTGTTCTTAGAGTCAAAGTGTGTGGCCAAAGAAAGAATGAAATAGTTTCTAGTGAAGTCAAGATTTTTACCTTCAATTCTCATTCATTGTGGAAATAATTCACAGTTTTTAACAACAGTTCTCAAACTTTAGCAGGCATCAGAATCACCTGGAAAGCATGTTAAAAGAGATTACTGGGCCCCATCCCCAGAGTATCTCATTCAATAGGTCTGAGATGGGGCCTGAGAATTTGCATTTCTAGCAAGTTCCTAAATGATGCTGATGCTGTTGATCTTGGGACCACACTTTGAGAACCACTGGTTTATAAGGACGCCTGATCGATTTTTTTTCTCTCTCATCAACAACCCTCACATCCTTTAGCTGTTCTCATGATCTCGCCTTAAAACTCACCTAAAAAGCCATCTTCTTTTATAATCCCTAAACCTTTTATCTCTTTTCCCCCTTTCCCTTTTCCTACCATGTGCATATGCCAAAGAACGCATCTGGCAATGCCGTCAAGCCTCCTTGAAAACGCATCAGGCCTCCTCAAAAGGGTGTAGAGAGGAAAAAACTAAGCAGGCACAGCCAGAATCCTCTTTCATGGAGAGGGAGAGGACTGGGAACACTCACGTTAATTTCTGACTTCTCATCAGACACGTGGACGTTAATCTTCTATCAGGACTGGGCATAGCAGCAGCAGGCTGCAGGGGGTAGTTTTGTTCTCTGAATCTGCCCTGTGGCTGCCTGAGGATGGGGGCCACAGAGGATTCCCTTCCCAGAAGGGAAATTTTGGCAAGAGTAGAGGAAAGTGATCCAGAATGTGTGTTTTTAGAAACTCACCCAGTGGGGCCAGGCTCCCTGCAGAGCCCATCAGCTCTTCTTTCCTGCTCCTCCTTCTCCCCATTCCAGGGCCTCTCTTCCACCTCCTCAGCTGGATGGCTCCTGTGGGCTGCGTTCTCAGGCAAGTGTCAGACCACACTCTCAGGGATGATCCAGAGGGGGCCCCTGGGGAAACAGGAGTAGGATCATTATTGTGTTGGAAGATGGTAGAACATTTCTTTTTCTCTCCATTTTCCTGGTAGAAAAGAAAAGAAAGAAGAAAGGAAGGAAGGAGGGAAATACGGAGAGAAGGGAAGGAAGGAGGGAAGAAGAAAGAAAAGAAGGAAAGAAAGAGGGGAGGAAGGAAGGAAGGAGGAAGAGACAGAATCTGGTTTAGAGTTTACTTAGGCAGCATGGACTGAGCCAACCCTTTACAAAAAGCCATCCTTCCTCCTTCCCTGTGTGACATTAATCTCCTAGGTAGTCACAGCTCTTTTTCAAATTCAAAACTACTTTTCTGGAGGGAGGGGTGACTCAGACCAGCAATTAAATGCGTGGTCTCCTGGATCAGGTCTTCCTAAGCTTTGAGGGTATAGGAATCCCCTGGAGGGTCTTGGTATAATGCAGATTTTAATTCGGGAGGTCTGGGGGGGCCCTGAGACTTTGCATTTCTAACAAGGTCCCAGTTGATACTGATGCTGCTGGTTTATGGACCACACTTTACATAGCAAGATTGTAGAGTACTTAGAACTAGAAGCAACCTTAGGGATGAATTTGAATCCAGTCTTTTTACAAATAAGACAACTGGAGCCCTGAGTGGTTGTGTGACTTCCCCAAGGCCATACATCTGGTTAGTGGCAGAGCCAGGTCCAGAAGTGGGTCCTTGCATTCCCAGTTCAGCACTCTTTCTACTTCCCCAGGAAGGAATCAAGGCAGGAACATAAAGCAGATGCTGGTCACACTAGAATATGAACATTTAAAAGGAGCATCCGAACCTGGGAAGCCAACATGCAAGTCCACTCCTCCAGTGGTCCCCACGTGGGGACTCTGGACTGTGAACTTCTTCACTAAGGAGCTGGTTACCACTGATCAGTCACCTGACAGCCATAGATTTGAGAAAGTGAAAATGCTCGTGTTTTCCTGAGACCTGGTTGGGTTTGGTAATTCATGGTGGTTGTCAAGTTAGAATCTTAAGTGGGCGCCTTTATGGTCCATCAGGTGGCTTCCGGGAAAACAAAACTACCTAGAATAATGGGGCCGGGGTGGGACAGCTGGGGTCCTTGCCAGGGCAAACCCTCAGGAGAAAATCTAAAAACAGCTGATTGGTACATTGGAAACCCAGTAGATGTTCAATTCCTGAGGGCCCTCGCACTTCCCAGGCCCTCTCATTTTTTATATTTGTACTCCTCCTCATTGTTTTGAAGCTAGCCCTTTGTCCGAGACAGTTGGGAATCCTGGAATTGGAGGTAAAACTTTCCAGCAGGGAAAACCTTTGTTCTGTTAGTGTTGACCAGGCAAAACCACTGCAGTTAGCTGGATTACTACAGAAGGGCACCCAGGACTTGATATTTAAAGACACACATTTCAGGCCTGGTTCTGCTGCTGCTCAGCCCTTGAGAAGGTTTCTAGGGAAATGGTACCATTCGTTCATTCATTCATTCAGTCACTTACCCATTTATTCATTCAGTCAATCAATAAACATTTATTGAGCACCAACTCATATGCCAGAATTCAAAGACACAAAAAATCCTCTATGCTCTCAAGGGATTCACAGTCTAATAGGGGAGATGGATAAACCAACTATTAATTATAATATAGCTATGAAAGGTGCAGGAAACACAGCTCTGGGGCATAAAGGAGAGACAGTGGTGTCAGAGTGGTTGGTGGGAGAAGGCTTCCTGGAAGAGGTGTTAGTTGAACTGAGTCCTAAGGGAAGAATGGGAAGGGGTGGGGGCACAGAAAGAGCCTTCTAGGCAGAGAGAGCAGTGTGCACGCAGCCCAGACCTTGGAAATTCACAAATTACTCAGGGGATTGCAAATTGTTAAGTGTGGTTGGACCGCAGGGTTCATGGTGGTGTGATGTGGGTGGGGTCAGGTCACAAAGACTTTGTGTACTGAACTGAGGCCCAGGTTTAATTAGACAAGGCTGTGGAGAGAAATTTTATATAATTAGTTCTAATAATAATTATAATCATCATCATCATAACTACATTCACTGAGCCCACCGCTGTTATTTAATCCTCACAGTAAACCTATGAGGTAGGTACTGACATTACACCTATTGTATGGATGTGGAATTTGAGACTCAGAGAGGATGAGTAACTTAAAGCCGTACAGCTGATACAGCAGCGCTCTTCATCAGATCCAAAGCACCCTTCATGACAAATATTTCTAAACCCCGTTATTATTGTGAAATAAAGTTCAAACACAATATAATCCACTTACATACATAATTTTTAAAAATATAATACCCATCTGTAATATAAATAAAAAGAAAAGAAATATAATTTGTAATAAAATAACACGTATTTCAATACGGAAATGCTCAGGCCAGACTATTCTAGAAGCATTATGAAATAGCTGATGGTTGTACTTACATGCAGAATCACGTTGAATGTAACAGCCATAGATGCAGACTGATATCTCTATGTTGAAAGAATGAGGTAAATACTGTGAGCAGTGATGCTGATGGTGAATTGATTTTCTGAAATGGCAAACAATCTTTGGTAAAGTTCTGAATGACAAAGTATAGTATTCCCTCAAAGACTGGTGGCAGAAATGGGATTGCAGAGTTTGAGCAAATAACTCGTCCATGGGGATGATTGCTCCCTCATGGAGGTGACTTCATATCTCAAAGGGACCAGGGGAAGCAGGGAGAAGCCTGAAGAGATCCCTGGGAGATAGGGTACGGTGTTGCTGAGCCCCAGGGCTCCCCATAGAACTTTGGGATGACAAGTTGGGCTGCCTCGCCTGCTTGACCTTGTCTTCCCAGTGACTGGGGTCTCTTCCGTTCTGGGCTCTTGACTAAGAAGTTTTCCCTGTCCCTCAGTGGAGACTTCTGAGTCTTCTGACTAAGCTCTCGCAGGACTCTAACTTCATCTAACCACAGGTGGAACATGTAACACTTCCCGTTGGACTTAGAGAATAAAACTCAGAGGACAGGGACTACTCAGTGATTCTACAAGTATTTGCTGAATGCTTGCTTTTTGGTTATCCATTATTGATAACAAACCACCCCAAAATGCAGTGGCCTAAAACAACAATAATTTATTATTTCTCAAGACCTTGTGTGTTGACTGGGAAGTTCTTCTGCTTCACATGGTGCTGGCTGGGGCACTCAGATGCCAGTTGGTCACCAGGGACCTGTTTCTCCTTTATGTGAGCCCCCTCCACATGACTGCTTGGGCTTCCTCACAGCATGTCTGCTAGATTCCTAAAAGAAGTGCTGTAAGTGGCCAAGGCAGAAGCTATAGCTCTTTTAAGGCACAGCCTCAGGAGTTACACAGTGTCATTTCTGCAATTTTCTCACAGACAAAACAAGTCATGGGGCCAGCTCAGATTCAAGGGGAGGAGAAATATAGTCCATCTTTGGATGATGAGTTGCAGAGAATTTATGGCCATCTTTACTCCAACAAAACCTACTACATGCCAGGCACAGTGCTAGGTTCTTGGGGATTTAATGGTGAGCAAAATCAGACATAATCTTTGCTTTCACGAGCTTATAGTCTAGTGGTGGGAGAAAGAAATCAATTAGCCACACAAGTACTTGTATAAGTAAAAGGGCTATGCAGAGAGGTGCTTGATGCTATAAAAGCACAAAAACAGGGAACAAAGTCATAACCAAGAAAATCAGAGAAGACTTGCCTGATAAATTAACACTCAGGCTGAGATCTGAAGAATCAATGGAGGTATTTAAGTTGTATGTACACCTAGCATATGGTAGATCCTCAACTAATGTTTGTCGAATGAATGATTAAATGAAACGATGATAGGCATATGCAAAAACTATGTGGCCGGAAAGCCAGTGAGCTAGAGAGCAGAGAGGATGGAGGATGTGATATGAGAGAGGCCGGGGGAGAACAGAGAGTTGTAAACCCTTGAAGTTGTGTTGAGGATTTGGGTCTTCAGCCTCACAGTAATGGGTTTTAAGCTAGGGCAAGTTGGTCTAATAAGGTTTGGGCTTTGAGAAGGTCACTCTGACTGTACTATGGAGAACCAAATGGTTTGGAGCCGTGGGTGGTGGGTGGAGCAGAGAAAGAGGGATGGAGGGAGGATGGCTAGGATGCTATGTAGTAGTCCAGGCAACTGGTGGCAGTGCTGTGACCAAGTGATGGATGTAGAGTTACAGAAAATTTGGAGGAGTTCTGTCAAGACTCTGGGCAGAAAATGGCTCTGAACTGGTAGCCAGTTCCTCTTCTGTCAGCTCCTACTGCCCTGGGACCTGTGGAATACATAGGTAGAAGGGACCAACCAGAATGAGTCTGATCCCTGGAAGGCAACTTGTGGCACTCTCAAAGACACAGATGAGGCAAATACAACTTGCTTTCACCCCTGAAGCTTCCGTTCAGGCTGGGGTGCCTCCTCCCACCTCAGGCTCCAAAAGGAATATTGATTTCTGTGGCTGAGAATGTAATTTGGGCACTTGCTTTCAAGTCTCTCCTCTTGGACTGCTCTTTCCCTGAGACCTTGGCTTAGGAGATCAGTGGCTGTGAACGGGATGGAACCGAGGAGAGGGAGGTTCATTACCCAAGCCTCTGCTGTTCCAAGGTGGTGCATGAGTCACTGTCAACTCCCTGAGACACAGGAGCCACAGAAACAAGGGCCACACACTTTGGATTCTCCATCAGTAGCATTGCAAGAGTGTTGCTTTGAACTTTTTTACTGTGGAAAATTTCAAACTGGCTTAAAAGTAGAATAGTATTGTGAACCCCACCATTAGCTCCAACAACGATCAGCTCATGGGCAATCTTGTTTTGTCTAAGTCCCCAACCTCTCTCCCCTGTGTCACTTTGAAGCAAATGCTAGACAGCATATAATTTCGTCAATAAATATCTTAGTATGATCCTCTAAAAGATAGGGTATCTTTAATTTAAAAAATAAGCACATTATCACACAGAAATATTAACCGTTGGAAATATCATAGTTGTAATTATGATATATTGTATGTTAATGATGCATTATGATGCTTATGTGATATCATCAAATAATTAATAGACGTTTGCACACTTTTCCCTGTCTTACTTTCAAAGTTTCTGTTGCTGGTGGTGGTGTTTTGTTTCTTCATTTGAATCAGAATCCAAATAAAGTCCGTACACTGTAATTGATTACTATGCTCCTTAGATTCCTTGTAATCTATAGATTTCCCCCCATTGCTCTCTTTTCAAAACAAATTTTTTGCAAGCATTTTGTAGAAGAAACTGGATGGTTGTCCTGTAGAGTTACTCACACCTCAGTCTTACCAATGCCATCTCTGTGGTGACATTTAACAGATTCACTTTTCCTTGTGTTTACTGTAAATTGGCAGTTGGATGTTGAATTTTGATTACACTCACAATCAGAATTTTTGGCAAGGCTGCTTCACTGGTGGTGCTCTGCTCTTCTATCAGGAGGTACACGGTGTCTGATTGTCTCTGTGCCATGTGAGCCGTCATTGATCATTGCTTAGATTCACTAATTCATATCGCAAAATGGACTAATTCTATACTCCATCTTTCTTTTATTAGCTAGAATACTTCTACGTAGAGAAACTTTCCCTCATCAACTATTTGGTTATCCTGAGGCACAGTTCTTATAGAAAAATATAATTAATACTCAATTCTTTCCCTTTATTTCCCAGTTTTCTAAATAACATGTTGGTTCCATAGCAACCTCTAAGAGTGATTAATAAATGGTTTTAAATATCAGGAATTTAAATATATTAGATGTGATTTGCAGGTTAGATGCTCCAATTATTACATCTTTGTCCTTTTGACACCATCCTAGTAACCTTTGACAGCTTCCCTGCTTTCCGGTGTGACAAATTCTCCAGGCTCGTTTTGTACATTTCCTGTCCCAAACATGAAATCCGTCATTTCTCCAAGGAGCCCTGGTTTCTTTTAGTGAGAAATGGTGTTTCGAGATAATCTAGGCACAAGGAGTGCTCAGTGCTTCTGGATTGTTTCCAGGCCTTTTCTGGGGGTAGAACTAGGAAATATGTATTGTACTGATACATATCATACAATAATTTTTGTTCAAATGCAGCATTACGGGATTTTTACTCACCGTCATCTATCTTACACCTGTATTTCCTTTCTCCCATGTTGCAAATCCTGGTTTTCTACAATACTCACAAAATTATTCATTTGATTTATCCCACACTACACTCACAACAGTCTCGGAATGACAACACCAACGCTACTGCCACCAATAGAACTACTAAAAAGTTTTTTTTTCCAGTTTCTTTTGTCCTTAGGACATATCTTAGTAGGAAGTGCAGCCAGTTAACTGTGCTTTAAAGTCACTTTGAATAGTTCCTCTATGTAGTTATGCCAACAACTACATACTAACACATTTAAGTGCCTTTGCTTCATCTTACCTTGAATTTTTGGGGCGTGCTTTTTAAAATAAGAATATTAAAAAGAAGTCCCTGCCACCTCAACTCAATTTCCTCCCTCTTCCTATAAGTAATTCCAAAAAAAAAAAGTTTACAATTTATCATTCTATTGCATAGATGTTTCTATATATATAGATAGATAGTTTCGTGCCTAAGTCGTACCCACACCTCCCTTTTCTTAGATAAGTTGTAATATATTCGCACATTATTTACCATTTTTTGCTTTTTTTTACTTAATATATTCTGAATCACAAAAAACTGGGTTCAAATCCCACCAATGCCACTTATGTGAACTTGGGTGCTGTCTTAAGCTCTCTGAGCCTCAGTTTCCTCATCTGTTAAACCACAGCAAGAATATCCACCTTCTAGGTTTGTTGTGAAAGCTTTGTGTGCGAGCACTAGCACAATGGGTGGAGCATAGTAGGCACTCAATGTACAGTAGCTCTAATGGTTTTGTAGATGTTATATTTAATAATTTTTATGCACCTCCCATTTGATGAGACCTTTGTCATTCTCCATCAATGTCCCACAGTGAAGCTTAAGAGCGGTGGGTGGGCATTTGAGAGTCATTGAATGAAGACTCAAAGAATTGCAATGCCAGTACTGGCAAGAGCCCTGAGAGACCTCAGCAACTCTCTTGCTTATTTTACAGGGGAAGAAACAGAGACATAGAAAGAGTAAGTGATTTGCCCAAGGCCGCAAACCAGGATGGGAAAATGTGGCTGGTGATGTCCAGTCCAATTCTTTTTTAAGGTAACTTTTCTCTAAAGCAAACTTCATCTTCTACAGTTGGTAGAAGTTTCTTGGCTCCTTCCTGCGTTTTCTCTGCAAAAGTATAAACCGGGTGAGGGAATGGTCAGAGAAACTACGCGTTGAAAAAGAGTTTTTTCCCTCCCTTGGAAAGTAAACATAGTAACAGTGACTGGGGCTGACCCCTGTCACTGAGCAAGGGTTCATGAATACAGCCAATTGGGGATTATGGCAACGATAAGGAATTTCAAGGAATAGTCCCTTGCCCTCAGGGGGCTTTAAAACAATTAAAACAACTTCAAGCTCATTTAAAAACCAAACAGAGTTGTAAAAAAATGTGTCGGTGCTTAAAATAATAAAGCATTTTAATAGCATTATCTTATTTTCCTTACGACAACCTTTGGAGATGGTTACTGTTATTACTTCTGTTTTGTATATAAGGAAACTAAGGTTTAAGTAGGTTTTGTGACTTTACCAAAGTTATACAGCTAATGAGCAGAAAAGCTGGGTTTGAATTTGAGTCTAGGACTCCAACTCCCACACTCTTAATGAGATGCTCACAAGACTATGGTGCATTTCTACTCTAACCCGTTTCAAAGAAGGAAAAAACAGAAAGATATTCCAGAACAATTTGCAGTCACTTGATAATTAATTAACTAGTCAACTCAGCCATTCATTCATTCTTTGCTTCCTAAGTGCCTTAAGAATCTGGACTCTAAAGCCAGATGGCCGGGGTTTGAATCTTGGCTCTACCAATTACTAGCTGAGCAGGTGACTTATCTTCTCTGTGCCTCAGTTTCCTAATCAGTATAATGGGGATAATAGTACCTACCTCATGGGTTGTTGTGAGATTTGAATGAGTTAATTTGTGAAAGCACTTAGAACTGTGCCTGGCCCATCCTAAGAGCCTTATAATCGTCGGTTATGGGATCTGACGATTGAGACATGTGATCATGGGCAGGTTATCCGTCATCCAATTGAAAAACCTCAATTTTCTCACCTGTAAAAGGAAAAGTTTTGACCCCATGATCTCTAAAGTCCTTCTACCTTCAAGTTTCAATGTTTTGAGGGGCCTGCATCTCTCTTCATCACAAATTTGGGAACTAATCTTAATAGCATCGTCTTTATAGCTGGAAGCTCATTTCAACAATGATCCTATTTCACTCTTAGATAAAGATAGGGAGGCTGATGTCTTTTCCACACATGTTTCTCAAAGTGTGATCCTCAGGCTACCCACCTTGGAACCCCCTGAGCTGCTGTTAGACTACAGATGCCTGGGCCTCAGTCCAGACCTACTGAGTCAGAGCTTCCAGAGGTGGAGCCTGGATAACTACCTGTTTAATAAGCATCCCAGGGGATTCCTGTGGCAACTCATGTTTGAGAACCGCTGGAGAAAAGAAGAGAGAAAAAGAATGTCAGGTTTGAGTCAGATAAACTAGAGTGGGGTTCTCAAACTTGAATGTGCACTTTATCAGTTGAGGATCTTGTTAACATGCAGATTTGGATTCAGGAGATCGGAAGTGGGGCCCGAGAGTCTGCATTTCTGACAAAGTTCCAGGTGATGCTGAAGCTGCTGGTCCACGGACCACACTTTGAGTAGCTAGGCTTCCTAGCCCCATTCATGAGCTGCATGACCTTGGGAAAACCAGTTAATTTCTCTCAGCCCCAAGTTCTTCCTCTATAAAGAAGGGAAAAGTAGTGCCTACATCATAGGATTGTTAGTTGAATCAAAACAAATAGTGTGTGTAAAGCTAATTGCCACAGCACCAAACATGTAGACGGTTATAAAAGATATTCTATCTACTACTATAACAGAAGTTCCATTGATTCCTATGCTCAGGGGCAGGATGCTGGGAATATGCATTTTTAACTAAGATCTATAGATGACTCTTATGCACAAGGAAGTTGATAACCCTGCACTCTGTCTCTGTCAAGGACAGGAAAATCCCCAACCTAATTCAAGTTCTCCAAATCCCACAGACATCTATCTGGTTTGAAAATGTTTGATTCAGGAAGCCATGTGGTGATGCTTTCAATAAAACTGTTGCTCCCCAAACAGCACAGGTAATGAGAGTTTTGTGAGGCAAGCTTCTTTGCTTTCTAAGCAAACCTACATTGGAAAACTACTATTTCCCCACGGGGTAACAGAAATGGATGCAGATCATCAAGGACATGAGCATGACCATCTAACTCTCCTATCAGGGCATGCAGGCCAGGAGATAAATGGGCAGGGGTGCCCAGGCTGGAATGCGGAGTCACAGGCTCAGAGCTCTTGATGGTGACCGAGGTTCCTGTGGGAGAGAAAACCATTTGCAAAGTAAACCATTTCCCTTTTGATATGGGGCCTCTGGCTGTAACCTGACCTGGATTGAGATTCTGAAGTTTTCGTTTATTGAGTTTGGGAAATACAATTCAACAAATCTTTACTGAGCATCCATCCTGCCAGGCACTGTGCGAGGTGCAGGGACACAGAAATAGCAAGACAGTTTACATTCCTGGGAGGGGTGGCAGTAGGTAATAAGTATGTAAACTAACAAATGAATAAATAAGAACATTTTAGATTCCAATGAGGGCTGGGAAGGAAATAAGCAAAGAAATATAGAAAGAGAGTGAGACTGTCTTTGGAAAAGGGTCAGGGAACGCCTCTTTAAGGAGGTGATAATTTAGGTAAGACTTGAAGCATAAACGTGAATTGGCCCTTCAAAGAGGAGAAGAAGACCATTCCATGAAAAAGGAAGAGCATGTATGAAGACTCTGAAGAGGTAAGAGCTTGACTTGTTGGAATAACTGGAAGAAAACCAACATGGCTGGGGAGTGTGTGTGTGTGTGTGTGTGTGTGTGCACGTGGGTGTGGTGGAGAGGTGGTTCCAAATGAGGTTGAAGAGATGACTAATAATAATGGATAACACTTCTTGAGGACTTATGGTGTGCCCACCACTGTGCTAAGTAATAATTCTCTTAATGCTCACAACAACTCTTATCATATCCATTTTACAGATGATGAAACTGAGGCACAGAGTGATGAACCAGGGTCAAAGTCAGGGAGGACCTAATCTACTAACAACTTGCAGTGTCTGTTCCTGCAAAATGTGAGATGAGAAAATTTCATCTGGGGACCCTTGCCCCCATGCCTTGCTTTTTCTAGGCCCTTCTCCTCACTCTTTTGGTATTATTAACTTCTCACCACCCCCCGCCACCATCATACCCCCATTCCCACTCCTGTTGGTAATGCAGAACATTAGAAAGGAGAAGTCGAAAAGCTAAAAACTGTGGCAATGAAGATTATTCTACTAGTTGGACAACCACGTACAGCCAGCTGAGTTTTGCTAATAATTTTTCTTTTCACTTATAATGACCTTTAGTAAACATTCAATAAGTTCAGTGTGGTATGGTGGTTAGAGTAAGGAATCAGATGGAGCAGGTTTGAACGTCAGCCCCACCATTTAGCATATATCCTGCAGCCTCAGAAGCCACCAGGTGTTAGATACATCATTAAGATAATAAAAATGGGTCAGGGAAGATATCCTACCCTAAAAATGTACATCAGTTGTGAGATTGTCTTTATTCCAGAGATGTTAAAATGTGAGGAGGAATAAGCATGGTGTTTTAGAACCAAGGAAATAGGGTGTGACAGTGGGACGATTTCTCCAAACCTCGGGTGTGTCCTCTGTAAAATGGGTGCAACGGCACCTACCTTGCTGGGTTATTATAAGCAGTTCTAGATTTGTGAGCACAAGCAGACCGAGTACATGCTTAAGGTACCAGCAAGGAAGGAAAAGAAATGTGAAAAGTTCAGCTTTGATGAATGAATTCTGAATTTTGCTATGACACATCTGGAAAGAAGCTATTTTAATTTCAAAATGCGTGCAGACTTATTTATTTGATTTACCATGTGTAGTTGTTTTTATGTTGGATATAGTTGAGGGAGTACACTGTAATCTTTTCTGTGCCCAAGTTTTCTGGAAGTCTACCTGAGCCCTCTTGGGAGAGGTGAATGAAACAATGCATGGTCAGTGATCAGCATAGCGCCCAGCGCACAGCAAGGGCTCTGAAAATGTAGTTTTCATCATTATTTCTCCTGATTGGACCTCGGGTTTTCCTCTGGGGAGACATGAAGAGCTGGGACTAAGGTGACCATATAATCATCACTAAATTGGAACAATTAGTTTTTTTGCTGAGGAAGATTCTCCCTGAGCTAACATTTGTGCAAACCTTCCTCTGTTTTGTATGTGGGTCGCCACCACAGCATGGCCGCCAATGAGTGGTGTAGGTTTGTGCCCAGGAACCAAATCTGAGCCACCAAAGCAGAGTGCACCAAACTTAACCACTAGGCCACAAGGCCAGCCCCTAAATTGGGACAATTTTTAGAGTATAAGAAAGTACGATTATTAATTAAACAGTAACGATGGGCATAAACTGGGACTGGCCTTGGCAAGCCAGGGTGTGTGGTTTCTGTAACCACAAAGCCCAGATCCTGTTGTCCAGGAATTTATCAGCTAATGGAGAGCTATTAACAAACCCCACTGTCCCCACTTTTCATAGGATTCAAAGCCTCTCCAAGCTATGGACAATAACCTACTTATTTCAGATTTCTTTTTTACTAAAGTCCAAATTTCACAGAACAACGAATTTTGGTTTGAACATGTGATTTCATTATAATAGAATTTTTCTTTGCTGAAGCTTCAGCAAACCATGGGGATGCCATTGTGTGTGATATAGCAGTGAAATTCCTCTCCCATCTAGGGAGAAGACTTTCATTCTAAATTACAATGTCACAAGGAGAAGAAAGCCAATTAATTTCAGACTCCACTAACCTGGGATTTGTATTAACTTGGGCAGAGGCTAGGACTGATATTCTTTTTCGCCTTAGCTATTGGTAAATGAATTTATAAAAATGCTTTTTTTCCCACTGTTCATGAAGAGGGGGCTGGATGGAGTTAAAACTACATGACAATCATAGCTAGTGTATTTTGAGCGCTTACTGAGTCTCAGGTACTGGGCTAAGCTTTTCATGTGCATTAATTTCTCTAATTCTCACTTCGGTCCTATGAAGTTGGTACAAGAGGAGGGAAATGAAGCCTAGAGAGGTTTGCTTACTTTTGGGCAGTTACTAAGAAAATGAGGAGCCAAGAAACAAACTACTATTCTGCACTCTCTCTCAAGAAAACTAAAATATTTTACTCACAGATAATTGATATGAGAGGTGGTCCAGGGGATGAAGAAGAAATAAAACGATGTGCCACTTCCCTGTGAAGCCCAAAGCACCTTGGACATATTGCTTATATTCTAATGATAAATTTTCATTTTTGCCTTCCCTTTAGACTTTGAGCAACTTGTAGATCTGTCGTACTTGGTGCCTGGTGCTCATTACTTTGTTGATTGATTTAACAAATATTTATTGTAAGCCCTATGTCAGGCACTCTGCTGAGTGTGGGGATAACAATGAAGATCCACATGGCTCTTGTCCTTACTGAGCTCATCTTCCCACACCTTTAATATATCAATTGTTCAGTGAATAGTTGAAGGAAGGACAAATTGAGCCACCAGGCTAGAGGAGCCTTAAATTCTCTCTAATGTGCCTCAGAATCTTGGGCAGGACAGAACCTTCAGGTTGAAGATAAGAGGGAAAGGCAGGCTGTTGACCAGGCAGGTAAAAATAATGTGATTTTTCTCAAACTCCAGGGTGTATCCAAATCCTCTGAGGCACTTGTGAAAAATGCTGATTCCAGGCACTGCTCCCAGAGGACATGATTTCATGGGTCTGGGACATTCTGGATAGTTAATTCATTTACTCAACAAACACTTCTTGAGATCCTGCTATGTGCCAGCCACCGTTTTGGAAGCTGGGGTTCAGCAGTTAATAAGCTAGGCGTGTTTTTGCCCTTAAAGAGCTTACATCCCATTGGAGAAGATAAAGATGAATAAATAAGATCATCCCAAATTGGGAAGAGTGTTATGAAGTAGGTGATGGGTAGAAGAACGGCCTGCAGAGAGGGGTAAGGGACTACTTTATGCTCGGGCATCAGGGGAGGCCTCTGTGAAGAACTGACACTTGAGTTGATTCTTGAAATATGAGAATGAACCAGCTATGCAAAGAGCTAGGGAAGAGGGTTCTAGGCAAAGGTTCTGAGGGATTTCCATGTTCAAGGAACAGAAAGGAGACCAGTATTGGACTAAAGTGAGCTACAAGATGAGGTCAGAGAGGTAGGCAGGGGCCAGATTATATGAAGCCTTGAAGGCCGTGACAATGAATTTAGATTTTATCCTAAGAGCACTGTGAAGCCTTAGAAAGTATTGAAGCAGCAGAAAGCCATAATCCTTAGACTATGCTTTAAGAAACACTGATAACTTGGGTCAGCTTCAGCCAAACAAATAGGATCCCAGGAATCTCACTTTATTGCCTTTCTACCCTCTCCCCAGCATTTGTTCTCCTCAGAGTAGCTGTCATGGGCAGTGGTGGCCATCTTTCTCTGACACTGAGGGCTAGATGGACATGTTTGGGTAAGGAGCCATGACAAATAGTTGACAGAGTCACCTCATAAAATGTTTGTAGCTGACTAAGTAAGGGGCACAGGCTTCTTCAGAGGCCCTGGTGTCCTGAGGAGAGAAAGAACAGCTGTTTCCTCTGCTCTCATTAAGGACTTAAGCCTTCTTCATATTGAAGAGCTTCCATAAACAAAACCAGAGATTACTGGATGTTCCCACAAGATTTGTTTGTGTAACTGAAAGTCATCTGTATAAAGGGGAGCTCTTGGTATTGGCAAATGGCATGCCAAATATTCTATCCCAAGGCCCGGGGGGCCAGAGGGCCAGGGCAGATTCCCAAACTGCATGGGATTGTCCTCCCTGGATTAATTTTGTTCTTGAAGATGAGTCCTGAACTTGAAAAAGTGATCATAATAATGCCTGATTCCCAGCCTCTGCTTCAGACTTCTGATCCAGCACTCAGTTTATCCTGCATGGTGGCGTCTTCTCTCTGGGCAGCTCTGGGTCTCTCTTGAATTAAGAATGCATGCTTGAATTATCTCCCCCAGGTGGCAGCACACTATTCTTGGGTTTTTCTTGCCTTAAGGAGTGTCTCTGTCTTATATTCCCCAAATGCAAGATTACCGAGAACTTCCGGAATCTTCCAGAGAACTCAGGTGACACTAGATGTTTCTTCCTAACAAGTCCTCTGTAAACTTTGTGTTATATATATTTTAGGCCCACGCCAGCCCTTCATCTTCTTCTCTGAGAACTGCTCTCTGCTTTGACTGCCATGTTTATAGGATGTGATCCTTGCCTGGCTGAGGATGAGATAGGGACACCTGACTCGATGTGGGCCAATGATTCTCTGCCCTGAGAGCTTGAAATGGAGATTCAGAGATGCCAGCCATATCCAGTTGATGGCTAGAATCAAAGACACATGAACTCTAGATCTGCGCTGTCCAGTTTGGTAGCCACTAAACATTGGTCATTTGAAATGTGGCCAATCCAAATTGAGATACTCTGTAAATGTGAAGTACACATTAGATTTCAAAGACTTAGTATGAGGAAAAAATTCAGAATTTTTTTCAGAAAATTTTTTATATTGATTACATGTTAAATTATATTTAATTATATTGATTAAAGGTGTATTTTTAAAATGTGTCTACTAAAATTTTTAAAATTACATTTATGACTTGTGTTGTATTTCTATTGGAAAGTATACTCTTGCTCTTGTCACGTGTGCCTGGAGAAAGAGAGAAAACTGATCTACAGAGAAAGAAGAATGAAGCAAATTCTCAGTGCGATGCAGATACAAATGAACACATGGCTCTAGAAGGAGAGTTAGAGAGAGAGAGAGAAGAGAGGTTAAGGAGAAGGATGGGAGTCGGGGTGGATAGGAGGCTAGAAAGAGTTAGAGATGGAGAATCAGACAGAGACAAAGAAAGTAACAGGGAAAGTCTTCCTGGGTTCCTGATGAAGTCCAGTACTTGGTTTTAGTGCACGGAGAGGCCCGTCAGCATTTCCAGTCATTGGGTTCTAAGAGAGGCCTCCATGTTCTTATAATAAATTTTTCTTTTTTGGCTTAAGTGTACTTGAGCTTACTTGCAATGAAGAGATACTTCTGAGACATAATGATCTATAGATTGCTGAAATAGAGGGATAAGATTAAAGAGTATAGATATCATGATATAGCCTAGGATGGCAAATATCTAGTACCTTTGCTAGTACTTTCTTATCCATGCCATGTCAGACATTGCTAATCAATCACAATCCTAGGCGTGACCTTAGAATTCTTTTCAATGGTAGATCTCTGGTCAGTCACCACCAATAGACTAGAAATGGCATATGAGGAAAATCCTATTTGTTATTCTTGGGAAAAATAATTGAAGTCGAAGTCAGAGACATAGATTTTTGGTCCAGCTGAAATGTGAACTTGGTTTTTCTTTAGTCAAGTCATTTTCTTTTTCAGAGCCACGATTTCCACAAAATCAGTTGTAAAATGGCGCTAACAATGGTACTATCCACAGGGTTGTTGTGAGAAATGGGTGTGGTAATAGACACAAAAGCCCTTGGAAGCATGAAAATAGATGTGAGTTGCTGTTCTGACCAAGGCCTTCAGCGCTCAGGGCCAATCGGGGTTGCTCCTCCTCTGCCCTCAGCCTCAAAACAGCTTTGTAGTAGAGGGGCACTGCCCTAAGAACCTGGGTTTTGGAAATAATTCCCAATAACCGTCATAAATGCAATGGAGTTGTTTTAGAAGCCGGCAGGACCCATCAATTTCATGTCCTCTTATTTTATTTTATTTTTATTTTCTGCACAGAGGAAGTTGGCACTGAGGCAGTACTGACAAGGGAGATTTTGGAAAATGACTCATCTGGAATTTGCTGGAGGAGCCTGAAAACTGGGGGAACTTCAGCCTTTGGGAGGAAAAAGGAGGGGTGTGTGCGTGCGTGCGTGTGTGTGTATGTGTGTGTGTGTGTGTGTGAGTGAGTGTAATTTATGTCCCTAAGTGCTATTCTGTTCCTGAAACATCTAGAAAGCAGTTCTCAGGAAGCAAGGGCACAGTATGACTGGGTCTGGGTCTAATGCAAGTGGTGTTTCTTCTTGGGCTGTTAAAGTGTTGAAGGAGCAGGACTGTGGGTTTAGGTAGATGAAATCTACCTATAATTACGGCAAAAACGCAAAACAGTTTTTGTTTCCAGTGATCTTTCTCACTTGCCTAATGAGTGTAATCAGACCTGTAAAATCGTATGGTCTAATTTGAAATTCTGAAAATATGGCCACCATACCCATAACACACTGCTTTGCTTCTTGAAGCCCAAAAGAGGCTGTCATTGTGGCCACTCTGAATTACACGCATGACCAAGGGGATGTATCTATCAAACACGTCCATCTTTCCATGTCCTGGCTTCAAGAGCCCTTCTCCTAAGAGAAGTTAGGAAACAGCACAGTGAGTAATTTTGATAATAGCTAACAGTTATGTTGCACTTAAAATTTGCCTCACTCTGTCTTAAGAACTTTACATATATTCATTTAATTTAATAGTCACAACAACCCAAAGAAATAGGGACTGTTATTATCCCCATTTCATAGATAAGGAAACCGAGGCAAAGAGAGATTAGGTGACTCGCCCAAGATCCCACAGCTGGTAAGTGGAAGAAGTCATGCTCTTAATGATTCTCTGAAGACCTAGGCTACTAGGCAGGGAGAAGTGAATTCCAGAGCCACTTTGAAGGAAGGATCTATTATACTCATATCTAAAAGCTTCTCCCTGGATGTGATGTATGTCATGCCTGCTACCATTCCATCGGCCAGAACTTGACACACGGCCAAGCCCAAAGTAACCCCCAGGAAGCCCAGCAAGGTACATGGCCCTGGGTAAATGGGTAACCCTCCTACAGAGATGTGGGTGTGGGTGAATGACTGCAAACAATAACTTACCCTTCCCACCAGAATAACCCTTGTGCCTAGCACAATCCCCGGCACTTAGGAAGGGCTCAAAAATATTTGCTGAATGAATGAATGAATATGGTCAGGGAGGTAGGAGAAGATCGAAAGGTAAGCAATGTTCTCAACTCAAGGAAGATTTGATCTCACAATTCCAAAAAGAATCTGACATCAGACAACAGTGGACTTTATGCATCTAATGAGGTCACAAAAGTAGACTGCACGGTATTTTCAATCTTTTTTCATGGGAAATTTCACAGACATCTGTCTCGGGTGTGGATCCTGCAAAAGAATTCATTTGCCCAATGTTCCAGGAAGACACTTCTACTCAGCATCCTCCCTGAACCCCACCCCTCCTTGCTTGCTAGTTCCATTTAGATCTCTTAGAAATGAGAGCTGTTCCACTGTGAGATTAAGATGCAAATGCTCATTGCCCAGCACCTTGCAAGTCAAAGAACTGCGTGATAGGGAAGAAGCCATGCTCTACATCTTTCGCTTGGGACAAGGTCAGGTCATGCTCTCCACGGGCACAGAGAGGGCATTGCAAAACTGGCTGTGGCTATGGAAGGGGTTCAGAATGGGGGAGAAAAGGCGGTGGGGGTCAGCCCCGTAAAGAACAAAATAAATGCGAATGCCAGTGTGTTTAATTTAGAAATACCCATGCAAGCCATGCTTGTTAGCTTTTTTTATTTTTAATTCAAACTAATGAAAAATTGAAAGGAAATGAGATGTTCCATGAGATTTAGCCAAACACTGAATGGGTCTTGTGGAATCTGACTGCAAAATCAGTTATGGATGACTTTTGGCAAAAATGAGATTAAAATACTGCCCGCCTGTTCCTGAAAGGTGCTGGTGCCCCCTGTGAGGCCTCTGGTGGGCTGTTGCAAGGGGCCCTGTTGTCCTGTTCTTAATTACCCAGGAGATGAAATTTTTAGAAAAGTTTAACTGTAGCGTATGAGCTGTGCTCAGTTGGGATTTTATATATATATATATTATATATATATATATATATATGGAAATGACATAGAATTGCAACAATTTGTGAATTAGAAACCATGAGAAAAGCAATCATTGAATGGTTGTAACACCTTCCTTGCAAGAGCTGAGTATCTCACGTGAACTTGTCTGTCTTCAACATCTGAAACCATTTTGGGCAATGAACTCTGATCCCCTGAGGGTCTAGACCTAACCTTACCTTGGTCCCTCTGTGTGAGCAGAAGGGAGATGTTTGAGCTTAGCATTCTCTTCCTTCTAGCTGATGGGAAGTTTGGTAGAATTTCATGTAAATGCAGCAAGAGCCTATGAGTTAAATCCCGTTAGTTTTGTTTTGTCATTGAGATTTCATACATCATTTTGGCTCGCCCGCCATCTTGGAAATTGGGTGGAAGGATGAACAGAGATTATTCCTTGCTGCTAGCAAGCCCTCAAGTATTAGTGCACCATACTCTAGCCACACTGAGCTTCTCTGGGTTCCTCTGAGCATTCTAAGCTGTTTCCAGGTTAAGGGCCTTTGCAGGGCTATTCCCTCTGCCTGGTATTTTTTTCTGCTCTCTTTTCCTGGCTACCTTCTCAGGTCTCAACCCAAATGACCCTTCTACAGAGAACACTTCTCTAGCCCTCTAGACTCCTTCCACTCCATCTACACCAGGTACTTCCTCCTTTATGCTTTCTCATAGCTCCCTGCTCTTGCACCATTTGTGATTCTCTGTTTACTTATCTGGTTGTTTGATGCTGTCTCCTACCACACTGCGAGGCCAGGGACCAATTCGGATGGGTTCTCCACTGCTTCCCCAGCACCTAGCAGAGTGCCTGGCATCTGGATGCTCATAGTTGCTGAAAGAATAAAAGTTCCACTAATTGTAGATTAGTAATATCTAGGGATGCTCCAGTTTAGAGATGGAAAGATCTTAGCGGTCACATGAACCTAACCCTTGAAGATACCAGATCCATGTTAATTGAGAGCACTTTAGTTATTTTCATTCTATTCTATGAATGTGCCACAGCTTATTTATTCTGGCAATTGGCATTTGGTTTCTTTCCAGTTCCTCGCTATAACAAACAATGCAGCTATTGACATTTTTATATATGTTTCTTTGTGCGTATGTGCAACACTTTCCCTAGAGCATGTGCCTAGGAATGGAGTTAGAGATACTAGGATACGCATAACGTTATCTTTACAAGGCAACATCATTTATTTTCCAGAGTGGCTCTTCCAGTCATCACTCCCAGCAGCCGTGCTGAGCGTTCCTATGGCTCCACTTCCTTGGCAACATTTGATTTGAACAGATTTCTTAACATTTGCTAATCTTGTAGCTGCAGAATGGCGGTTTTAATTTTCATGAGTCCAACCTGTTTAGGCCAGAGATTGCAAACCAGCTGTGTATGGCTAATTGAGGCCTGCAGTCTGGATGCCCTCCACGGATGTGTTTTGTTTGACCGAAGGGTGTTTTTCGAACCAAAAAATTGAATTAGTTGCTATCTATTGAAAGCTGGAAGATTTCACTTAAGAATCTGAATTTCTGGTTTTTTTTCTTGGGGGAAAAAATGGGAAAACATAGCCACACAGGGCCTATCTTCACACATGACAGCAACTGTCAGTAGCTCAGAAGCAGCTGGCTCTGCTTGTCAGGCAGGGGATGTGCTTTCAGTTGGTCATAGTTCTACAGCCAACCTATATCTTTTGGTTATCTTAGCTTCCTGGCCCTGTAGGCTTTTAAATTGACTGCCCTGTGTTGAGCCTTCATAAAATAGAAAGGCTTTGGCAGTGGGGTGGTGGTAGATGGTTCCCCCTTCCCCCAAGATTGATCAGGAATAGCCCCACACAATAGAGCCCTGGACACATGGTGCCAGATAAAGACTAGAACATTCACTGAGCTCAGGGCCACTTTCTCCCTAAGGCCTCTCCCCATTCATCTCCTTGTGTTGTGCACTCCCCTATCCCTTCCTCCTCGGATGTCATCTTCTCTGACTCTGAACTTCCTGAGCCCCCACATCCACATTCCTCTCGCGGCACCTATGTCTTTTTGCCATGTATTATGGTTCTTTGGGTACTTGCCCCCTTTCCTCTTTTGGTGAAAGCTCCTTAAGGTTTGGGACCATGTATTTACATCTCTGTCTTTTTAATGTTTGTTTATTTGTTTGTTTTTGGTCGTTCATGGTACTTTAGAGTGATGGCTTGGACATGGACGTTCCATTCATTCATTTCAACAAACGTTTGCTAGGAGCTCATATGCCAGGCATTGCGCTAGGCACTAGGGTCATGAGATGCTGTCATTTCCTTCAAGGATGTGACAGAGCCCTGGGGAAAGGACCACATTTGTTCATTCATTCATTCTTTCAAACAACAAATGTATGTTGAATGCATACTATAGACCAGCACTGTGCTAGGCACTGGGGAGCAAAAACAGACAAGATCCTTGCCTCATGGAGCTTAGACACTAGTGAGGATACAGATGTTCACCTGCTCGTGATGCAAGAAGCTGACCTAGTCTGGGAGTTGGGCATGGGAAGGCAAGGTGAGGCTTGCGCTGAGATTAGAAGAATGAGTAGAAGCTAACCAGATGAAGGAGGGAGGTGGAAAGGAATATTTGCCCCATATCCATACAGAAGAGTTAGCATGCATGAAAGCCTTATGGTGGGAGGGAGGAGGCCCAGCTCACAGACCAAGAAGCAGAGTCAATGTGGCTGGAGCCTAGAGTATTAAGCACAGGGTAGTGGGAGATAAGGCTGAAGATGTAGGTAAGGGCCAGACCCCAAATAGAAATGCATGCAATCAAGTGTTTAGATGCTAAAATAGAGGAGCATACGACTGAGACACTCAGCTGTTGATTGAATTAATGCACAGGTAAGTGAATATATGGGTGACTATTCTCGAAACTTACCATCTAGTAGAGAAGATAGACAGGATGTCTAATAGACAGATTGTTGTTGTTTAATCAGGAAGGAGCAGAACATTTCAGAGGCCTGCACATTGTGCTCTCACTATAGTAAGAAGAATCCTGTGAGCCTGGAGATTTATTAAAGATGAATGGCTCTTTGCCCTCGCACCTGACTAGAAAAGGAATGGCTTTCCCCCAGCTTCCATAGTCCCTGAAAAGAGGAGGATTGTTGCCTGTGGAGGATTAGCTGAAACAGGTCCATAATGAGCCAGCCCTAAGTCATTGACAGCACTTGGTACTTAACTGAAAGGAGCGAGTCTTCCTTCCTAAGCTCTTGCCTTGCTAGGGTACCTCAAGGCTTCTGAAGCAAACAATCCTAATATAAGTAGATTTTTTCTCCCTCTGCTGTACTGAAGCTGACTGAAAGCTTCCTGCCCCTGAGTTGATATTCTAGGCCAAACCAGTGGCAGAGCTTTCTCAGGGACACAATTGAAATCTAAAGCAACGTTGAGGAAAGCTTCCCTTTGACCTAATGCCACTCTTAAGAGTGGAGGAACTTTTTTCTTACAGAGTTTATCATAGTTGATTCCTGAAAATTATAGCTAAAAAGTGTAAGACCCTGCTGCCCTGGGGCTGGGTTATTTGCTTATTTTGTGATTGTTGTTAATTTTTCAGGTATTAACAAAAGGAGCCTCCTGTCACCCCGATGTTTGGTGCCATCTCTGTCCCTTTGTCACTCTGTCCTTTTGCCTGGAACACTCTCCCTCCTTTCAAGGGCCACGTCTTCCATGAAGCCTTCCCCAATAATACCAGACCACAGTGCCACTTCTTCTTCCTGACTTGCCCATAACTCCTACCAATTACTCTGAACATTTTGGTATTTGATTATATTATTTATTCGTGTGCTTTTTCATATGTGTATGTCTTGGTTCTTCAACAAGATTACAACTTGATAGTAGGCCAATAAGTATTTGCTGAATGTATTAATGACGTGTAACACTCAAGGGCAAGGACTGAGTAAATCCTTCTTTGTTCGCCCCTACTATATTGAGTCCGTTGATAGGATCATAAATATTCAGTAAATGCTTTTGAAGCAAATTAAATAAACAAGTTAGACTGGAAAGCAGTCTATCACAATGATTAAGAGCATAGACTGTGGAATCAGGTAGCTCTAAGTTACCAGCTAAGGACTTGGACAAGTTCAATAATTTCTCTGGGCCTTAATTTCCCCATCTATAAAATGGGGGTTGTAGTAGTGCCCACTTAAAAAGGTATTATTGAAGATTGAATACAATGATGCATATACACAAGACTAACCTGCAGCTAAGATAAGCTGCAGACAAGACCATGAACAATTTAACTGTGCAGGAATGTTGAGGGCTTGACTAGGGCTTTGACTGGAAAAGGAAGCAAAGTAGATGGGTTTGTGGGAGCTTAGAATCAACCTCAAAATACAAAAGGCCTCCAGGGACCATTCCAAGGTGGAGTGACAGGTGGAAGATAGCATGGGGGACACCCGAAAGTGAAACAAAGCAGGATGGAACAGGCTGGTATCTCCCAAATCCACACCCCTCATACCAAGCCAATGCAGTAATTCCCTTTTCATTCGTTTTCCCCCCTCAAAGAAAAAAGTTCGATGGACTTTTCACTTGATGGAATCTTAGTTTGGTGGTCCTTGTTCAACCCCATGTGAACCCTTGCTAACCTCTTTTTTTGTGCAACCCTTTGATAGACCATCGTATATTTTAGCTGGAATTCAGTATCATTGCTCTGCTATTTATTTTTATGGCTATCTTTTTAGTTAAGTAATATTGATTTTTCTATTAATAGTAATATAAAGTTTCCTTGTGCATTTATTTTTAGCAAAAAAAGAAACAGATAATTAAAAATTAAGTAAATATTAGTATAGGAGGTCCATGGTTGCATAAAATATCATGAAGGTGGAATACAAATGACTGCCTAGAAACCCCTGGGCTGATGGTGAGAAGGGACCAAGTTCTATACCAGTTCTGCCCTTCAGGAGTTGTGCAACCTTGGAAATTCATTTCACTTGCCTGAGCCTCCCATTTTCTGATCTGTAAAGTAAATGAGTTGGACAGGAAAGGATCGCCGTGGTTCTGTCTAGCTTGCATGTTCTAGCATTTGGTCTGCAGAGGTGTCAGAAAATCCTTCTTGATTGTGGAGGTCTGACTTGGAAGGATTTGCTTTGCAGGGAGATGGAGAACGGTGATGCTGAACAGATGCACTGTGCCGGGGACACGCTGGGTGTATTCATTCTCTGGCTATATTTATTCATGTTCACCAGCCCCAAGTTGCCATCCTTGATTTAGGACTGAAAATGTTCATTTCAGACACCCAAACTTGGAGTTGGCAAGTAACTTGACGCCAACATGTGGCCAATTCAACTCTTCCTTATTTCCCCAGATTTCCTTTCCTTATGACCCTGGAAAAATATGTTTCCACCCTTCTTGAAGAAACTACTTGAGGTAAGTCTTGTGCTCTATTTCCTGTCTTTTATGCTGAAAGCGACCACTTACCAAGCTTTTAGCATACTGGGCACTCCGCAAAGCCCTTTAAGCATATTATATTACTTAATCTTGCAACAATTTGAAGAGGGAGATATTGCTATTATCCCCTTTTTACAATGAAGAAATGGGCTAAGAGAGCTTAAGTGAGTTGCTCAAGGTCACATAGCTCATAAGAGCTAAAAATGGGATTCAAATACAGGTGTATTGAGTACCAAAGCTCATGCTCTGAAACTATTATGCTATACATTGTTTGCATTATCTATATCAGTTTTTTTTTTAATCTTAAAGTGAAAATCAAGAAGTTGAGAATCTAGAATTAAGGGTTTCTTTTCTTTTTTTAAACTTAAACGTATTCGAGGTTTGTTAACAGAATGGAATATTTTCAGGTTATTAAAATCACAAGTGCATGGGCCACACTGATGCAGGAAAATGATTATGTGAAATATTATTTGTGAAAAACCAGCACTAAGGGGAATGTACCTACTGATTGGAACTCTGCTAAAGCCGTCTTAATATACATTGGCACAGACCGTACAGAATTTTAGGGAGGTAGATAGTTCAGAGTTTGATGTGTTTTAGACTCTTTTTTTCTGCAAGGTTACTTAACTCCTAATGATACAAATTTATATAGAGGAGTAAGGAAGTTTTTTTGAAAGCGAGTAAATCAGGAGTAATATTTAAAGGAGTCCAGCTGTGGCTAGACCGCTGGATTCACACATGATGGGCCTACCTGAAGTATTTAGTGAGCAGGCGCTTCCTGTTTGGGAACAGATTGAATTAAAAATCTCTCCTGAACTCCCAGTCTTTTATCATCCTCAATCAACTTCACTGAATCAGAGTTTCATGAGAAAGTTCCTCTGCCCAGAAGTTCATAAACATTTTGGGTTACCAACATGAAGAAAAATGCACATGTACACATGCACAGAATACCTTGCAAATGATTTCAGTGGACCCATGGGCCCCTGGGCCTAGGTGAAGCACCCTGCTGTAAAACTCTTCTGAGTTCCCAGCTTGGACAGTTGGAATAAAGTTGGCGTGAACCTGAAAGGGTCTGGGTTTCATGGCAGGAAAACAGAGATGTGCATCCTGGAAGTCTCTTACTTTGACGAGGGGCCTTGTGGGGTTTTACAAAGGACGGTCATGACTATTTCATCTTCACAACCACCTTCCAGGCTGGACAGAGCAAATGACGCTATGGTTTCAAGAGTGCAGATTCAGGAGCTAATTGCTAGGATTAAAATGCCAACTTTGTTGTTTATTGCTTATGTAAAATTGGGGACGCTACTTAATTTTTTTCAGACTGTCTCTCTCCTTCTGTAGAGTGGAGGCGATGACAACGATGAGGAGGAGGTGGAGGGCATTGAATAGCTCACTGGGTGGTTGTGAAAATTCAGTAATATACGTCCTGTAGGCACTTAGCACAGTGCCTGGCACAGAGGAAACCCTAAGAAAGTGACTAGGCAACTAGCAATGAGCCTCTGTCCCAGATCATTCATCAACTCCAAGTCCACTTCTCCTTATTATTTATTATAAATTATAATGCGTTCATTTTCTATTATCTTTCTACTGGATGTAAGTATATAGCTCTATATAACTATTTTTTTTCCCCTTTCACATAAATTAGCTTTTCAGGGAAATTAGTGAAATGGATCAAGAAGTATTCCTGTCATTAAATCTTATTTCATAGCAAGGTTAAGAGTTTATTCTTAAGACATACTTGTAAAATTTTGTCATTTAAATCAAAGTGTTCACCGGATAAAGCTTACTAATAATTTACGTGAAATTGCCAGTGATTAATCCATCCCATCTCTGCCATGCTACCCCCTTGTTCTCTCCAAGGGCCTCCTTCCTCCATCCTGCCCCCCACAGGCCCTGCAGTGTGGCTTCCTCTCAGCACCCCCATCAATCAGATCTCTGTTCAAATGTTACTTCTTGAATATTCCCTAATCTCTGCCCTGACCCCTTCCCCGGCCCCATCCCCACCTAATTAGCAGTCCCCCTGCTTTAAGTTCTCCTTTATTGTACTTATCTCTGTTCTTAATTAAATTGAGTGATTATTTGACTCATATCTCTTTTCTCCACCAGACTGTAATGGCCAGGAAAGCAGGGCCCATATACTGAGTGGTCACTCTTATGCTTAACTTTTGGTTGAATAAACAAACAAACAACTTTGTTGGGCACCGACTCTGTGTGTTGTTCCTCTCATCCTCACAGCAAACTTACGGTCAGGTAGCATTTTATTCATTTTATATTCCAAGAAAGTGGAGGGTCCGAGGGGATAAATAACCTGCTTCAGATTACAGGGTAGGCGAGCGGCAGGGGCCCCACTGCCTCCCATGGTTCCTTGAAGCCCAGGGATACACGGGGCAGTGAAAGGCAGGAGTCTGCAAACCCCCCGAGGGCTGGAAGCTGGATTTGTGGAGTTCTCGAACACCCCCAGAGAATAACAGTCCACTGCTGGTCAATTAGAAGAGCAAGTCTCCCTGACTAATGAGGTGCCCGAGATTGAGATGTCACTTATAATCTCTTTCCTCCCAGACTATCTGGACTGAAATTCTAAATTATTAAGGAATCATTTTCACTTTTCCAAGGGAAATCTAAACAAGCGAACATTTGAAAACAACTTGTCATCAGAGAGCAAGTTAAAATGGGTTTCAGTATTAACTTCTTAATGATTTTTGAAATATGCAGATTTTCTTAGAGCAGATGTGCCACAAATGGATGGTTTCCAATGTCCTGTTAAAATCTGGGATGCCTCAGAGGCTATAAAAATAAAATCCTAAACACAATTTCATTCTGGCAAAGGTGGGTAAGCATTCTGGATTGGACCGAAATATCTAGTTGGCTCGGACACAGAGGATCAATGATGTTCTCCAATTGGTGAACTTCTTATGTGGGGATTAAATGGAATCATGAGATTGTAATTAGTCATAATTATAGCAATGGTTTTTCTGGTTTTGTCTCTTTGCTGAGGCAATCGCCTCTGATGGCTTTGGAATAACTCATTCCTGGGAAGGGCTCCGAAAAGGAAGTTTTCCATCCAATTCTCAAATACCCTACTTAGGCTTTAGGATACAAATGAGCTGCTTTTAGAGCTCTTCATTTCAAAGGCTTTTTATTTCTTCTTCCTCAAACCGAAGCACTGGGTTGGGGATGCACCGAGGCCAGCTACAAGGTGCAAACCAACATCATGGCTCCAACATCATGGAGGGACACCACGCCTAAGGTGAGAACACCAATAATGACGAGTGAGACCAGACAGAGCTTCATTCCCCCAGGAAGGCGGGGAATGAGAAGCTGCTGCTTACACACCAGGCCCTTCACACAACTGCTTTTTTGGTTCTCTTCCAGCTGTGGGATGTTAATGGGAAGTAAATTACTACCAGGACTCCTGGGGCACAACCCCTGTGGGATACTGGTTTCACCCTTCTGTCTCCTATCTGATCCCTGAGTTCCATTATTTCCCTCCACTCAGTAAGAGAATCCTTTGGTGAAAATATCCACCACATCATTCCTTTTGTGAGCCCATTCTTTAAAGAGAAGAAGAGTAACATGAGGCCTGCCAGGTGTGTGTAGGGAAAATTCTAGAAATCCCTTACCCTAGGTAAACATACACTCTTTGCCTGATTCTAGGCCCTAATGAGGTCTGGAAACATAGCAGACAGAGTCAGAGTACATTTACAGCTTCTCTTGGAGCCCTCTAAAAGGAAGGTCTGTTTGTGAGATTTTTATTCTTCAGAAGTAATAAGAATAATGAGCATCAATTATACGGCGATTACTGTGTGCCAGCCAGTCAATCAACAGATCCTTCTTGCATGCCCACTAAGTTGCCAGCACTGTTTGAGCCACTGGGAATAAAGTTTGTGGACCCAATCCTCACCCCTGTGGTGCTTACATTGCAATGGGAAGCTGCATGTTTGAAGCCCCATATCTGAAGCTCTTCATAGCGAGAAAGGAACTGGACTTGCTTGGTCATTCCAGGAATCAGAGTTGGGGAAGAGGGAGTGGAAATTACAGGGAGGCAGATGAGGTTAGGTCAGTGGTTCTCAAGTGTGGTCCTGGACCAGCAGCATCAGCAGCACCTGGGAACTTGTCCCAGGTAGAAATTCTCAGGCCCCACCCCAGACCTACTGAGACAGAAACTTTGGGGGTGGGGACCAGCAAGCTGGGTTTCATAAACCCACCACTGATTCTGACGTTTGCTAAAATTTCAGAACCACTGGGTTCGACATAGGGAAGAATGCTTTACCCAGTAGAGTTTTCCAACAGCATACTGAGCTGTCACTGCTGATGGAATAGAGTTCCCCATCACTGAATGTATGCAAACAAGTTGGCGTGAAGAAGAAATGAGGGGTTTGGATTTCAGCATTTCCCAAGTATTCATCATACTTAATGGTGAAATAATTTTATAATTATGAGGTACTGACAGGACACCAATGGGAGCTTGTAAAATAGAATGCACGATTGTATAAAATAAAGTAGATTGCACAAAATGCTCCCAAAAAATGAAATAATTGCTGTCGGAAGTTGTTTTTATACTTTATAATGTATGAACAAGACAAATTAGAGTAGTAAGCTAATTTTAATTTATTAATGTGTTAATGTGAATGTCCTAAATACAGGCAGCCCCCCTCCCAAATACCTGGTACTGTATCCAGGATGGGAAAATCAAATGCTCTGGTGTTTCTTCCAATCCTGGAAAATGTACTTGAGAAAAAACTGGAGAGTAGCAGAAATTATATGTGAAATCTCCCCATCCTCTTCCATGACTTTTCCAACTCTCCATCTCTCTCCTCTTCTCCTGGCAATGCTCCACTCTTGCCTCCAAACCCCTTAGGACCCAGTGTCTTCATCTCCCTCCCTCCACCTCAACCTTCCTAATCTTTCCCTATGTTCTTGCTCCCAGGAGGCCCATGTTCAGGCCTTTCTAGCTTATCCCTCCTGATCAGCCTTCTGCTCATCCCTCCTAGTACAGTGATTCTGTCTGCTCACAAATCTTCGCTGATGGGACAGCAGTTGCTAATTAGTTACTGGTTCATCTCTTGGGGAATCTGTTTGCTTTTTAGCTGGAGTCTTCTGGAGCCAATGCCTGTTAAGGGGAGAGTTTTAGAAAGTCAGCCAGGGGGAGGGGCACAACATGGAGAGAATTTCTCAAGTTGGCCCCCAGAATAATTCCCTGTATCAGAATTATCCCAGGGCTTTGTTAGAAGTAAATTCTCTGCTCCCACCCAGACACATGGAATCATGTCTCTGGAAATGGGCCCTCAGATCTGCCTTTTTAACAGTGTCCCAGAGGAGTCGTGTGCCTACTCAAGTTTGGAACCGTGGGAGCCCGGTCCCTTCCCTGATTCCTAAGAAATCATCCTTCTGTGCTCAGTCAAGTCCAAACTTGACTTGTCTAGTATTTTCCAGAGAGATTCTTCTCTGGAGTTTTGACTACCTCAGGAACTGAAACTGAAGGTGAAATATAACCACTGACTTGGCCAGAATTTGCAAGAGGCTGAGGAAGAGACGGGATGTTCTTGCTGCACTCCTGTTACTCAAGCAAAGTCTTACTCAGTTACCTCCCTGGAGTTAAAAGTCTATCTGCTTTTTCCCCAGTGGGTCCAGGATGGGGTGGGGTTGTGGGGATGATAGGGTGAAGACAGAGAGGTGGTAACACTTTACTCTACTTTTCCCATAACTGCTGCATGTGAGTAGAGAACTGTTAATGGTCACTTATTGTCCCCCATGATATTTTGGCCTCATTTACAGTGGAGAATAACATGATCAAGAGGTAGCCCTCTTGGTTCCTTTGTGATAATCTAAAAATAAACAAAGCCCAAAGGATCCATTCCTTCTTCCTATTAATTCGAATGAAGGCAGATTGTGCTCAATAACCTGATTTGAATTGCCAGTAAAGCTCATCATCTTTTTGCTAAGCACTTGCCGTTAAATTTTAACGGATAGTGTCAGCTGGTGCAGAACGAGCTCCGAGAAAGGTTACTCCCATGGGGGGCCCACGGGGCCGGAAAGAGAGTGAGTCTGTCTCCATACAACCTCCTTGAAAAGGAGGAGGTTTAGAGGAATGAGAAAGACTGGTGAGAACTCTGAACTGTTGAGACTGAAGGGAAAAGTATGGGAGAAAGGGGTGAGTTGACAGGAAAGTGGCATTTTCCAGGAAACTTGAGGACACTCAAGTTGTAAATTTGAGGGCACCAACTGTGTCTTCACTTACCACAAGTTACATGTTCGGTGGGCCATCAATAAACGCTGACTGAATGAGTGATGTAAACCCTTGATTGGTGGACAGCATAACCAGAGGAAAGAGGAAAGAAGGTGGGACCGACATAAGTAAGATCTACCTTAGGTGGAACCAAGATAGTAGGACCAACTAACACAGCCACCTTGGTACTCATGAGCTCCCACAAGGAATTACAAAGATGAAAGAAAGAGTCCTGAGCTAGGGGACTCAAGTTTGTCAATAAAAATATTTGGAATACAAGAATTTAGTTAGGAAAGCTTTATTGCTTATACAGTTTGCAAACTGGGGAGATGCAGCCTTCAGAGCAAATCGAAAGTACGCTTTGGGGAGGGTGTGGGAGGGCAGACCTTATACAGGCAGGAACCATAGACCACAGAGATTGTTTTGAAAGCCCTCTAATTCGTTGGTTTCCTCTATAGATACTAGCATTCTAAAATTAACTGTATCCAGCTTCTGGCCATCCATCAGGAAGGAATGCTCAGTTTCAGGTACAAGTTGTTTTTCTGAGAACAGAGTACGTGACTGCACCTCGGTCCTGACATGGCTGCTTGACTCCGTTTGTTTTAGGTCCTGGTTAGCCACACAAAGTCCATTTTGTCTTTCTCTTTTAGGGGTCTCCTATATTTTGTTTTAATTCAGCAAGTTCTAGTCCTGACTCTGATTTTATGTCACTGAGAAAAATCTCATATATCACCAGGTGGATGAAGGTGGGGACCACATTGCTTAAGTGACCTGCCTCCTTCGTCTGGGTCTAGAACCCAAGACTCCAAACCTTTTAGTGATGTTTCCACAGACGTCAATAAATTTGCTCCTTGCTTGAGTGCTCAGTGAATGGTTTATTGATTTTTTTTAACTCAAAATGGTTAATTCTGTTGATTTTTTTAAATGTCAAAATTAAGTGGCTGGACTGGAAGATCAATAAGATCTTTTCAACCCTAAAATTCTGTTGTGTATTGTATTATGTTTGTATGGCCAAGTTTGTTTTGTTTTGTTAGTGTCCAAAATGTTAGGGTCCTCAAACCAGCCTAACTCAGTTATAGGGATGGGAAAATCCTGAAGGGTCACCTCCCCTAGAGAAGAATCAATTATGGCCTGGCCATCTCTGCTCCAGGAATCAGACATCTTGCCCTAATGCTGGACTTGGGTAGCTTTTTACTGCCTGTTATCCATTCCTTTTATTGCTCTCATCATTCCTTTTTGGAGAACCACCTCTCTTTCATTTTCATTTCGTGTGGCTATGGTTGGGCTCTTGCTCCCACCCCTGCCCCCAGGTGTGGACGCTTCACTAATGTTGAGCCAGTTGGAGTATTCTACACCCTCTGGCCACAGAGTTTGGTTCAAGGATGAGAATTTAATTCAAGAAAGCCTAAAGAGACTCAGCCTCAGGGGTTTTGCCAAAACAATTGAGAATGAGGGAGAAGTGGTTTCTTTCCACCAAAAAGAGAGGACTCTTTCCATCGGAGTCACTAAGCTCCATGAATATAAGCTTGAGGTTACAGATGGCCATCAGCTCTTGAGGGGACCCTGAACCTGACGATGAAGCCAACATAGAGGAAAACAAAACTGAAACAGGGGAAGAGATGAATTCCTGGTGACACAGTTTGACCATTTGGGTCAAACCATACCTGAAGGTGGGTTTGCCCGTGGACTTTTCAGTTCAATAAGCCAATGAATTCCTCCTTCTGCTAAATTTGTTTTAGTTGGGTTTTTGGCACTTGCAATGAGAAATGTCCCCACTAACACAGCCACCTTGGTACTCAGGGTGATATGCAGGGAAGGGAAAAAGGGACATATGCAATGTCACGAGCAAACACGATGAGCAATGGCGTATAGCCTGTTGGGTTTGGATAACCCCAACCGGCAGAGGGGATCAGGCCTTAGCAACACTACTTAGTTATTTTATGACTAAAATACAACTGACCAGTTTATACCTGACCTGTTATAGTCATAGAGGTAGTATGACAGTGGGGGTTTGGCAAAGCAGAATCCTCAAGTTCAGGGAAGTTTGTTAAGAATTCAGATTCCTGGGATTTACCCAGATGTTCTAATTCAGAATCTGGGAGAATTTGCTTTCTTAAAAGATTCCAGGGTATGCATTCAAGTTTGAGATCCACTGTCATAGTAATGAGGGCTCAGACTTTGAAATTGGAAGGTCTGGATTTGAATGTGGCCTCTGCCGTTTACTACCTGTGTGACCTTGGGCTAGTAACTTAACCTCCTTTCAGCCTCAGTTTTCTTGTCAGTGAAGTGGGGATAATGATACCTCCTAGGGTTGTGAGGATAAATGAGATAATGTACGTGTATAAAGCACTTAACCCAGTGTTTTTATTAAAAAGTATTCAGTGAGTATTGTTATTACTAAAATCTGAAAGTACAAGAGAAGAGAAAAGGCCTAAGAAAGCTCACAAGGAACAGATAGACTTTACGTTTGAACTGTGGCACTCCCCAGAATACCCAACATACATGCATAGTGGTTAAGACTGGAGGCTCTGCAGTCAGAATGCCTGAATCAAACTCTGGTTCTGCCGCTTACCAGCTCTGTGACTTCCTTCTTGGCTGCTTTGTGTCTCAGTTTTCTCATCTGTCAAATGGGATTAATGGTGGTGCTTAACTCACAGCTTTGTTGGTAATGATTAAATAAGATAACGAATGCCAAGGACATAAACAATACCAGTTTTATCGTGACCATTTCCCTTTTTCCAATTGCAGTAATGCTTTCCCTTGTGCCTCACACCCTCACAGCCTTTCCCCTCTGGGATCCTCTCCCACTGGCCCCTGCTTCTGTTACTGAATGAAGAAATTAGATTCAGAGAGAGAGCCTTCCACACCTGGCTCTTGACTTGAGCTGAATCCCCCTAGAGAGTGCCTTGGCTGGGGAGTGGCAGAGGCATCTGCTCTGTGCTGTGGGTGCCTGGTTCTTGTACTGACAGCCGACATGTTGGGAGAAATGTCTGGAACTTCAAGTTGACATTTGTAAAGTGCCAAATCCCCGAGCATCTCCTTTCTAACCGAGCCCCAGGGAACCCTCAGGGCCCAATGAATTAAGCAAATGGAGAACAAGCTGCCATCTTTGGGCTGTAAGTCACACTGATGAATGTAGCCCTCTGGTCCTGCCAGGTAGACTGTGTCTGGCCGTGCTGTAAAAGTGCTTAGAAGAATGAAGGTATGTCTAAACCTGAAACACAAGTTGGGCCCCATCTTCCTCATCTGTTAAATGAGAAGATGATCTTTAACGTTACTTTTAACCTTGATTATTTAAGATTCTTAGATTCCAGCTTCTATAATGTTATCCAAAGTTGCTTTTCTTAGGGAGTCTCTTGATCCCTCCGGATTTCCAATGGTGAGAAACAGGATGGGTGACATCTGCAGTTGAAACCAGGCCATGTTGTTGAACAGTTGGCAGATCTAAGTTATTCTCTTCTCACTAGAATGGGTGCAGGGTTGCATATTAATTTACAATTACTCATAAAGTAGACGGCAAAGCTTTCTCTTTTGTCAACACTTGGACATACAAATTAGGTAATATTGAATGGGCAATGAATATTTCATTTCCACCTTGCCTCCACCTTGCCAATCGCCTTAAATCAGACTAGATTAACATCAGAAGTGACTCATACTTGGTTAGGTATCCAAGTCTGGCCCCCTCAGACTTGCTGCATTTGCACCTCAATTTGTCAGCTGAATTCTGTCCCTGACTATGCAAGTGCAGACGCAGAATCACATAAGCCTATCTCCAGTTCATCCCGGGAATGAACTTCAGGGTTTCAAAGTGGTCTTTGGTTCTGACAATATGGCAGAGAAAATTCATAGAAAGGCTGAATTAAAAAAGTAGAAAAGTTTTATAAAATACTCTGGCATGAAAGGCAGAAAAATCCCCAGGTGCAAGAAAAGAAGAAAGAAATCGAAGTCAGGTCAGTAATGGAGGGCTGGCATTTCAGCAAAATTTCCGAGCCAGATATAGGCCCTGAGAGCTGAAGGTTGGGACTTGATATCCACTAGGGTAGAGGAGATGTGGGTTTAAGCCCTTGTCGGGTAGGAAAACCAGTACTGAGCTTCACCATAAAGCTGTGAGCCTTGACAATTTGCACTATCCATGGAATGGCAACTAAAACAACTCCACACTTGTCTAGGAAAGAAATAAGAAAGCTCATCACCTGTCTAGGGCCCTGGTTTAAAAGAATAAAAAAAAAAAGTTATGTCCGAGAAACCAAAACCCAGGTCTGTGCTACATATGAGCATGGTATCCAAATGTGTTCTACTGATAAGTTAGCACAAACTGCCCAGGTCAATTGAAGCCCGAGGGTACAACAAAAGCAATTGTAAAACTGTTTTGTTGGGACATTTTTACAATTCAAGGCACAAAGGACTCAAACAAGGAAATTAACCACTATGAGGGAGAGTCCACAGGTGCAGCAAAAGGATAATTAGCACCCCAAGAATCAGAAGTAATAGAACTATCTATAACAGACTATAAAATAAGAATATGTGAAATTATTAAAGGTATGAAAGAAGGAATAGTATGATAAAGCAGCAGATTTTAAAGAAATGTACAGTTAGAACTCACACATAGGTTGACCAACCATCTCACTTTGCCCAGGACTGAGGGATTTCCAAGGACACAATTTTTCAGTGCTAAAATAGTCTCGGGTTGGCCACCCTACTTCAACTAGTAATTGAAAACATTTTAGTAAAAGGACTATTTACAAACTTACGGACAGGGCTTGGGAAACCCAAACAAGGAAGGATGCAGCACCCTGGACCTACCAGCAATGGGGAGCCTTTACCATCCCTAAACCTGAAGGAGCAAAGAGAGGGTGTGGTTACTGAAACCCAGAGAAATAAGCTCCACACCCGACAGGAGCCTTGAGTGGAGGGAAACATATCAATTTCTCCTGCCTTCCCTTTGAGCTCCTACTGGGGCCTCCCATTGGCTCAACTCAGCTGAAAGCCAGAGGACAGAGAGCCCGTTGATCTAGGCCATATAGGTCAGCCTTCTGAGATGGAGGGCAAGGTAAAGAAGCATGCAGAATGGATGCTGAGGGGCAAATGAAAACTAACCAGGACAAACACACAACTAAACTGATCATCTGAATACCTGTATATGAAACCTCCCCTGTTAAAGCAGGCCCTACAATATCAGAATTAGAAGGAAGAATGCCAGGGTGAGAGTTAGGGCTGAGCCCTGGTGACACATCTGCTATTCACAATCAGTGTGACTTTGAGGAAGTTTCTTTCTTTACATCAAACTACTTATCTGTTGATTAATTATAGACTCTTTCTAGAACAGAGGTCTCAACTGGATGCCCATGTATTGTTTGGCCTATACAGTACTTTAAAATAAATCTGACTGACCCAACAACGTTGAAAAAGTCAGGAGAATTCACGTAAGAATCTGGATTTCTAGCTTTCTTTGTGTTTCTGTGTGGTGACAATTGCCTGAAGGAACCACTTCATGCAGGGCCTCGCACTCTCAGTTCTCTGCAGCCCCACCCGGCCCATTTCACTGACTTATATTACCTGCCTGCTCCCCATCGGAATTTGAACTTGCAACCCTTGAATGAGCTCTTTCAGCTTTAATATTCTGTGAAATTTAAGGCATACTGTATTTTTTTGCATATGAACAGGTTTTTTGAATTTTCTAGTCTGGGTAGATTGGGAAGTTGGCAGGTGTTTATTTTTGCTTATCTTCCTTTACATTTAAACACAGCACATATGCAGTTTTATGAAGCATATGGTTTTCCATGTGCATAAGTATACTATGTTGAGTTTTCCTTTTCTTAAATTCTCCAAAAGCCCAGTAGAATAAACGCAAGCTGCCACTTGGAAAACAATTCTGAAGCAGTGCCCAGCTGGGGCGAAAAAAGCGAGGGGATCCTAACAGCTGCCAAGTGACCAAATTTGGGTACAAATTTCTATAGTTCATGAAGATCACCATTCCTTTTCTCCCCCTTTGCATGGTACATGGTGAGCATGGGTGTGAATCAGCTTATGGGTGGGATTGCTTTTGCTTTTTCAACTTGTGGTGGAGAATGCAGCAAAAAGGCGAATTTGGCCTCTCAATGGTAGACCTTGAATGGAAACATTTTACTGGCGGAGGAGCCCTGGATTTTACATCTCCTGCCAACAGCCATGGCAGGAGGTCACAGCAAGGAGATACTTCTCCAGGCTCAAGGGAAAGATAAATCTGAAAAGTTTTTCTCTGTAGAATAGCCCTGCTTAAGAGATGCTAGCAGTGAGCTTGTCAGGCCAGGGAACCTTGAGGTAGGCGTTAGTGTGAATTGCACTAACATTCCCCAAAGGACCGAGAAACCGGCGCCATCTAGCCAGCATTTTGTGCTGAAACTGCTTGCCCTGCTCAGGAAGGATTTCCCCTTCAGCCCTCCCTCAGCACTTACCCTGTCCACTGTTTCAGCCACTGCTAGAAAATGATGAGGTCAAAGCCAAATGATGACGCTCCTAACTCCCTTTCTAGAATGAACAAGGATTGTGGGTTGAATATAAATTGTGAACATGTATTAATTTTCCTCTGGACAAGTCTGGTGCTACTCAGCTTCGCCTCAAGGAAGGGTGAATGTATTTTGAGTGTTGCGGGCTGAACTGGTACCTGACGAAATTGTGAAGGAGCGAAGTCTGTCTTGACGTCTCCCGTTCCCTCTCTGGGACTTCTTTCATTGCTCACCATTTGCCATTCCTGTGCCTCCCTGCACACCTGCTACCTCCTATTGGCTTTATGCCCCCGTCTCTCCTGCTAGCCACCTGTCCTTCAGCCCCCACCACAACTGACCTCTCCTCATGCCACTGTGTCAATGAGGTTTCCTGCTGGATAGGATGACCACAGAATTTAGTGTCCAAACCAGGACGCTTTTAAGAGTACAAGACTGCCATTAATAATTACCCCTACATGACAACATTTTATCCAGCCCAGAGAGTATATTTGTATTTCCACAGGGACCTTCCAGCGATATTTTTGTCTTGACCCAACAAAGGCCTCTAAGGTTGGGGGTTCTGATATTCTGACACAGTAGCAGGTGAGTTGAACAATTTAGGGGCAGGTAGGGTGTTTGTAGCAGGTCAAATCAAACCAAGAGAGTGTCTAGGGAATCCCATGTGGAAATAAATAAATCTGACGCCTACCCTTAGACACTTTTAAGTTAATTTGGAAAGTTAGGACTGACAAGGATGAAAAAGTGCTTGAGACAGGTTTAGAAAAAAAAAGTGATGTGTGTTCCTTTTTAATAAACAATTTTTAACCCTCCATCCCTACACCCCCCAACAATGAAAAACAAAATGCTGAACTACTGTTGACAGAGTTGGGAATTTACATTCTGCAGGCAGGCAAAAAGAAGTAACTAGACCACAAAATAAGAATCGTTAATATGTGCGTTTAATGAGTAAAACAGACTAGGGACAGAGGTAAATAACTGAGTAGGGCTGCTTTGGGTGTGGTCAAGGAAGGCCTCTTAGAGGAGGTGGCATTTATCTGGGACCTGAAGTATGAGAATGAGCCATTCATATGAAGGGGCAGGAAAGAGTATCCAGAAAGGGGACAGCACCTGCAAAGGCCTGGATTACCAACGAAGGCATGCTTGAGGTCCTGAAAGAAGATGATATGCTTGGAGAATGGGGAGGGAGGGACAGTGTGGAATGAGCTAAATTGGAGAGATGGGCTGGGACCTTGAAAGCCTCTGTAGGAGTCTGAATTTTATTCTAAGCGCAATGAGAATCTCTTGAAGTTTGTAACATTTACATATGCTGAAATGCACAGATCTTCAGTGCACGATTCCACAGGAGTAACAAGTGCAAATACCCTATAACAAATCCCCTAGTCATGGTATAGAATATTTCTATCCCCCGAGAAAGTTCCCTCATGCTCCCTTCCAATCAGTTGCCACTTCCAATAGGAAAACACACTTCTGATTTCTGTCACTACATATTTGTTTTGCCTATTATTAACTTCACACAAACGAAATCATACAATATGTATTGTTTTCTGTCTAGCTTTCACTCAGTATAATGTTTTTGAGATTCATCCAAGTTGTCGATCCCTTTGTATTGCAAAGTAACATTTTATTGTATGAATATACCATGATTGGCTCATCCATTCTCTTGGTGAAGGACTTTTTTCTTTCACTTTTTGGCTATTATGAATAAAGCTGCTATAAACATTTCTGTACAAGTCTTTTTGAAGCCATACGTTTTCACTTCTCTTGGGTAAATAACTAGGAGTGGAATTGCTGGATTATAGTGTCAACCTTAAAAATAAAATGGCCAGTTGGTTTACCAGCAAAGTGAGTTTATTTGGGAATAGCCTAAGAATTGCAATTGGGGATGTTCATGCTATGGTGGACCATAGGCAAAACCAACAAAAAAAGGAGAGGAACATTATTTTATAGAGAAAAAAGAGGAAATTGGGAAGGGTTGTTTTGAATGAAAGTCTGTTGGAGAAAAGCAAGAGTTCAGGACAGTGATGGTTTCTCATTGGCTGAGTTGCTGGGGTCGCTGTCTGGAAAGAAATGTACATGTCTTCCGGGGATTAACACTTGTTTCCCGTTCAGGACTTCTGTTGGTGTCTGGAATTGACTATCTTCCTGATGAGGAGTTTTTTCTGTTGGGATCTGTAATTGACTATCTTTCCTGTAATTGACCTTGAGCGGTACTGCATGGGAGCTCCCACTTCTGGCCTCCTGACTCCATTTTTAAATGAGGTTTTGATACTGAACCTCTTAATCCCAAGTTCGAGTGCCCAATACACAGTAAACCAGTCAGAGCCATGGGTGCTTGGAGATGGAGAAAGCTTTTATTCAAATTGGCTAAAACAAGAAGGCAGATGGATGGGTTCTTTCAAATCTGCCTTAACAAGAGAAGAAAGCAGGGGCTTTTATAGCGATAAGAGGCTTCACAGGAGGAGTTTCAGAGAAACAAAGGGGTCATCTTTCACTCCAGAGAAGCCCTTGGGCAATCTGACTCCTGGTCATCAATGGCAGCTGGGGGCTGGTCATCTGGTGATCGAAACCTCCCTGAAGGCATTCTCTTTCTTCTGCAAAACAAGTGTCACGTCCTCGAAACCCCTGAGTCACCCTTCAGGTTAAACCAGAAAACAGCAAATTGACAAGGTTCATCTATGTGTGTGTTGGGAACAAGGTCGAAAGGCAATCCTGTTCTTATTGAATATCTACAGTCACCCCCAGGTAACCGGCTTCAGATTCCCTTTATTAATTTTCACATGAGAGCTGCTATAAACTATTCTGTACAAGTCTTTTTGAGACATATGTTTTCACTTCTCTTGGGTAAATAACTAGGACTGGAATTGCTGGATTATAGGTAGATGTGTTTTGATTTTTTTCTTTTATGTTTTGAATTAATCAGCTTTATTGAGGTATAATTTACACATAATAAAATTCACTTATTTTAAGTAAATTGTTTGATGAGTTTTGACAAATATATACAGTATGTAACCATCATCACAATCATAATATAGAACATTTATATCATCCCAAAGAGTTTTCTCATGCCTTTTTGCAGTTAATAAGTCCCTCACCCATTGTCTTTGGCAACCATTGATCTGCTTTCGGTCACCATGGTTTTGCCTTTTCTAGACTTTCATGTATTAATGGAATCATGTGTTATGTAATCTTTTAGGTCTCATTTCTTTCACTTAGCATAATGCTTTTGAGATTCATCCATTCTGATGCATGTATCAGTAGTCCATTCCTTTATATTTCTGAGTGCTGTTCCATTGTATGGCTATGCCATTGTTCATTCATCAGTTGATGACCATTTAGCTTGTTTACAGTTTTTGACTGTTATGAACATTCAAATATAAGTCTTTTCAGGCCATATATTTTTGTTTCTCTTGGGTACATACTTAAGAGTGGAGTTGCTGGGTTATGTAGTAAGTGTATGTTTAATATATAACAAAAGTGAAAAATGTATTCCAAAATAGTTCTACCTACCATTTTGCATTTTCACCAGAAAAGGGTAAGAGTTCTTAGTGACCTCACACTCTTTTTAATTTTAGCCATTCTATTTGGTGTATAGTAGAATGTCATTTGATTTTGATTTTGATAGTTTGATTATGATGTGTCTAGGTATAGATCTCCTTGAGTTTTTCCTACCTGGAGTTTGTTGAGCTTCTTGCATGTGTAGGTTAATGCTTTTCCTCCAATTTGGGAAGTTTTTGGCCATTATTTCCTCAAATATTCTTTCTTCCCCTTACCACCACCTCCCTCCTTACGAGACTCCAATTATGCATCTGTCAATATACTTGATGGTACCCCACAGGTCTCTGAGGCTCTGTGAATTTTTCTTCATTCTTATTACTTTCTATTCTTCAGATTGGATAATCTCAATTGGCCTATCTTCATATTTGCTAATTCTTTCTTCAGCCAGTTCAAATATGCTGTTAGGCCCTTCTAGTGAGTTTTCACTTCTGTTATTGGACTTTTCAACTCCAGAATTTCTATTTGGTTCTTTTATACAATTTCTATCTCCTTACTGACATTCTCTATTTGATGAGACATTGTTCTCATAATTTCCTTTTGTCTTTAGACATGGTATACTTTATTTCTTTGAATGTAGTTTAAATAACTGATTTAGATCCTTTGTCTAGTAAGTCCAATATCTGGGCTTTCTCAGAGACAATTTCTACTAACTGCTTTTTGCATTTTCTCCTGGTATGGGTCATACTTTCTTCTTTCTTTACATATCTCCTGATTTTTTGTTGAAAACTGGACATTTTAAATCACATAACATGGAAACTCTGGAAATCAGATTCTTTTCTCTCCCCAGAATTTGTTGTTGTTGCTGTTTATCGTAGTTATTGTTGTTTGTTTTGTGACTTTTCTGATGTAATTCTGTAAAATCTGTATTCTTTGTTGAGTGTGGCCACTGAAGTCACTGCTTAGTTAGCTTAGTGGTCAGTTAATCATTAGACAGAGATCGCCTTAAAACACTTAGAACCAATATGACTCCCAGTCTTTGCAAAGGGGCTCTATGTGAATGTCAGAGCATGCCTTGAACACCCAGCCAGGCAGTTGGCAACTCTACCTTAGCCCTCACTTCTTAGTTGCATGGAGCCTCAAGGTCAGTAAGAGGTGAGAGCTTGGGGCTTTCTCAGGTCTTTATTGTCTGTGCTTGTACACAATCCCATGCATGCACATGGCCTTTTAGATTCTTGGGAATATGTCAGAGCTTTTCAAAGCTTTGTGGACCTCTCATTCCCCAATTTTTACTTTTAAGCTTTTTGACTAGTTCATTGTTTGCCCCAACTGTTATCTACCACCTCAGACAACCATGAAATTAAGCAACTGCCTGTAACTGTTTTTGACAAATGCCCCCAGGAAGGTACTGGATGAGCTCTGACTAAGGTCAAATAAATACAGCCTCACAAATGAGGTCTTCCAGAGAACCAAGAGACAAGTCAAATAATGATAATTCTTTGGGAATGTGGCTTTGAAGTAGCTCTAATCTCATTTTACCTCCTCCAGTGGCTATCAGGTTGTTGGTTTCCACCATGATTTTGGGGTTGTTAGTTTTCAAGGCTACTGTGGAACTGGAGAGTGGAGATGAGACTAGATCAAGTAAAAACGCCACAAATCTTGGGTTGTTACTGAGATTCAGCTGTTTTTCTTAAATAAATGCTCCCCAGATTGCTGCAACACTTTGGTAAATTTCCAGAGTTCTGAAAAAGTTGATTCCAACCATTTTTTGCCAGTTTTTTCATTGCTTTTATGGAGGAGAGAGTTTTCAGAGATACTTAGTCTGCCATTTTCCTCACTGGGTTTTAATTTGCATTTCCATAATAACTAATAATAATGAGCATCTTTTCATGTGCTTATGTGCCATTCTTATATTATTTGATAAAATGTCTCCTAAATATTTTTTCATTTTTTAAAAATTAGGCTATTTGTTTTCTTGTTAATGAGTTTTGAGAATTCCTTATATGTTTTGTATACAAATCCTTTATCAGGTATATGTTTAGCCAATATTTTTTCCCAGTCTACAGCATGTATTTTCACTTTCATAACAGTATCTTTCAAAAAGCAGAATCTTTTATTTTCATGAAGTCCAAATTTATGATTTTTTTCTTTTATGGTTCATATTTTATGTCCTTTTTGAGAAAGTCTTCCTTAATCCAAGGTCACAAGGTTTTATTCTAGAAATTTTATAGTTTTAGTCTTATGTTTAGATTTATGACCCATTTTGAGTTCATTTTTATACATGGCATGAGGTGAGAGTCAAGGTTCGTTTTTTGTATACGTGTATCACTTATTTGTGGATCATTTGTTGAAAAGGCTATCCTGCCCCTCATTGAATTACCTTGACAACTTTGTCAAAAAATCAACTTACCATATATTCTGGGTCTATTTCTGGATTCTCTATTCTGACCCATTGTTCTATATGTCTATCCCTACATCATTATCACACTGTTTGATTACTATAGTGTTACAGTAAGTTTTGAAATTGTATGGTATAAGTCCTCTAATTTTCTTCTTCTTTGAATAGGTTTATATTTAGCTTTATAAGAAACTGCCTACAGTATTTCCAAGTAGTTGTGGATTTTATCCTTCAAACAGCAATGCATTAGATCTCCAGTTGCTCCACAAAGTTGTCAACATTTGGATTGTTCATTCTTTCTAATTTTAGCCTTTCTAATGGGTATGAAGAGGTATCTCATTGCAATTTTAATTTGTCTTTCCTTGATAACTAATGATTTAAATCACCTTTTAATTTGCTTTTTGGCCATTCACATGTCTTCTTTTGTGAAGTCTCTTTAATTGGTATTTTTATCTTTGTAATATTGATTTGTTTTATACATATACATATATCAAACCATTTTCTCACAGTCTGACTTGTTTTTTTCATTTTCTTAATTGTGTTCTTTGATGAGCATTAAGTTTTTAACTTTAATGTAGTTCATTTGATCTTTTTTCTTTTATGGTTAGTGCTTTTTGTTTTGTATCTAAAAAATGTTTGCCTTCCCCAAGGTTGTAAATTATTTTCCCAAGTCTTCTTCCAGAAGCAGTGAAGTTTTAATTTTTAAATTTGGATCTATGATTCACCTTGAATTATATTTTTGACCATATTGGGGTTAGTTTCTTTTTTTCCAGATGTTTATCCAGTTGTTCCCATGCCAGTTCCTTTCTCCCTTTGAACTGCTTTGGTGATTTTTTGAAGGGTGTTAAGGAGGGAAGTAATGTGATGTATTTGCTGATGGGAGGAAAATGGATTGGAGGCAGTGGGGATATCAGTGAGGAGGCTACTGCAGCAGTCCAGGCTTGATATGATAGTGGCCACAACCAAGGCAGCAGTAGCAGAGATGGAGAGAAGAAGTAGAATTGTTTGTCTAGATTGACGGAAACTGATTTGTCTTGATCCTGCATGCTTCCCACTTTTACCCATCTCTACAGTTTCAGCACACAGAAAGGGACAGCATACTATGGTAGACAATTCCATGAATGATGAGTCAATGTCAAGGGTTTTTGTCCAGGCTCTGCCACTGAGTCTTAACAATCTTGTGAAGACTCTGTTTTCCCATTAAAAACTAGGTCATCAATCATGTCCTCTTCTACCATAAAAATAATTCTATGCTTTTCTCTGACTGCTCCAGGAAAGGTGGCCAATGAATTCCTGATGTCAATAAACTCTCTTTGGTCCTTGCCTTATTTGAGTTCTCTGTAACATTATAAATATCATTAACCACTCCTTTCTTTTTGAAACTCTCATTGTCCTGGACTTCCATGCCTCCACTCTGACTCTCCAATTTCCTCTCTGGCCAGTTTTTCCTAGTCTCCATCACTGCCTCCTCTCCTTTTGTACAACTTCTAAATGTTGGCTTCAACACCATTCTTGCCATGGGCACCTTCTTATTCTACATCTCTTCTGGGCCATCTCATTTATATTCATGACTTCAGGTATCTAGATGCTATTGACTCACAAATTTCTATCTCCAGGTGAGGTCTCTCTCTCTTGAATTCTAAAGTTATATAGTTAAATTTTACATGATCATTTGCAGCTGGCTATCTCTCAAGTCCAAAACTTCACTGGTTAACATCTCCCCCCAAACCATTCCCTCCTTGACTTCCGGTTTTGATGGCTGACACTACAACCTACCTACCCAGGTTCTCAAGTCAGATGCCTGAGGGTCATCCTAGACTCCTCTCTCTCCTCGACTCTCCACACCCAATCCTCAAAAACCCTTTTTTCTCTTTTCTTAATATTTTTCGTGCTCTTATCCAAATTGGAATGCTTTCAAGAATGAAGGGGGCACCATTACTAGTTATGCCAGGACAACATGTATAAACCAGGACTGCTCTGGGCAAACAGAGATGTGTGATAAGCCTAGAGTTGAGAAACAGAAAGAATCACAGAGGTATGAGAAAGCACATTGCTTTTGAAAAACTGATAGAATTGGAGTCTGACTAGTCTGGGGGGGGTGTGTGTGTGAAGTGGGGGGGTGGGGATGGGTAGAGTGGTGAGAGATGAAGCTGGACAGGTAATTGCAATGTCAGCTTCTGCAAATGTAAAATGTTTCTTACCTTTAGAATTAACCTTGAATGGTAGATGTTATTGGTAGCCTGCTTAGCATTCATTCCCCCTCCTTCCTAACAGAAGCCATTCCCCATGTGACCACATGCCTCATGAGAAGCTGACACTACCCCCAGCTCCAGTGGTGGGTCCAGTTAGTCTAAGGGTCATCTCTGTCCCCTTGCCAGGAGTTGTTTTATGGGACACATGACCCAACTCTAGTCAGTGGTACATTAGGGGAATCTCGTGGAGAGTTTCCAAAGAAAGCTTTCTCATTCTTAACAGAAAACCACAAGAAGAGATTGTCACGTCTTAATGTCATGCTTGTAATTGCTTTAGCCATTTTAATTCCAAGTCTGAAGTTGAAGCAATCACTGATGACAGAGGGAAGAGATGGAAAAAAGGAGGATTCTGGATAACTGTGTGAGCTGCTAAACAACCAATTCCTGCTGCACCTTTGGACTTCACCAAATATGAAATGATACTTGCTTTATTACTTAAGTCCTTTTGATTTGGGATTTTCTGTTACTTGGGGCAATAACACACTGATATACCATGAAACTTAAGAAAGTGAAGTAGTGGCTTTGACATTGTGAGAACGGGGGAAGTGTGACCCGCATGTCGCTTACTATCACCATCACTTGTTTGACGATTATGGATGATATTTATTTTACCTTGTATTGTTGCCTATCTTTCTGTGTGGTTATTTTGAATATTCAACTAGTCTGGAAACTTTTTGAATCAAGGACAGAGATAAACCCTTTCCTTCTTTGTAGCCCCACAACCTTTTACATAATCCACACATTTTTGTTAATTATTAACCCTCTCTTTATTCCACCCACATAGATTCTTTCAGATGATGACCAAAATGCTATCTCTATTTGGAGATAATAATTAGTCTCATCTTCATTGGCTTCCTCTTGAATATGGAGGGAATTACTGGGTGAATGAATAGGAACATGGTGGCCATGTGGCCTCTTGCCCCCAAGTACTACTTGGAAACCAGTCTGGCATGGAAATGACCAGATGTTTGAAGCTGAGCCACTGGAGAGTGAAATAAATAAGTTAGCTGTCACACTTCCCATCTGCATGGACAGTTCCTGCATTGCAAAACCACTGGTGCCTATAATCTCAGATGGCAGTAATTGATCTCTTAACCCCTTCCTAAACTTGGAGTTGGAAGGCTCTGGAAGGCCAGTTAGACCACATGGGTGTGTGTACACTAGTGTTCATCTGTTACAGGCATTCCTGGAAGTGGCAACTCAATTCAATCACTGCTCAGGTACACAGGTGGTCCTAGACCTGATGGGATCACCTGTAGAACATGAGGAATGACCAGGTAAAAGCAACAAGAAGGGAAATAGAGGGGTATAGAGGGGTTTATTAGACAGCTCTGAACAAGCTGAGGAAAGATGATGGTCTAAAGTGTGGTGTGTACCAAAAATGGGCTAGTCTTACAGGTTATTTGAAGACAGGAACAAGGTCTCTCCTTCTCTTTCCCTCTCTCTCCTTCTCTCTCTCTCTCTCTTTCTTTTGACATTGATTATTCTTCTAAGTATACTACTAACATATGCTCTTTGTGAAAAATTTGAGAAATGGAGGAATGTATAAGAAAATAAAAATTACCTCTACACTTACTTCCTAATATTTCAGTATATATCCATGCCGGGTTTTTTTCTTAGTTGTGAAATCATTTATTCGGTTAACATTTCCACAAGTATTTATTGCATTCTGTGTGTATCAGGCACCTTGCCAGGCACTGGGAATACAGTTGTGATCAATTATATGCATACTCCTTTATCTCATGAAACTTTGGGTCTAGCAGAAGTGGCATATAAACACGACTGCTCTAAGAAGTATTTAATCTCAAACTTGGCAAACTCAACAAAGGACAAGTACTGAGTCTTTTGAGAGAATGGGGTCCTAACCTGGCCTGAGTGCACCAGGGAGTCACCTAAGGAAAGGACCCTGAAACTGAGATCAGAATGGTGAGAAATCACTGGCCAGAAAAAGGATGTGTGTTGGGCCAAAGGGTAAGGGTACGAGCAGGCAAGGACAGAAGGGAATGGGAAAACTCCTGGTGAAGGGAACAGCTTGCCTGAGGTCCTGACAAAGAGGCAAGAAAATGGGGGCCAGATCCTATAGGGCAAGGGTCAGCCAACTATGGCCCATGGGCCAAGTCCAGCACACCATCTGCTTTTATAAATAAAGTTTTATTGGAACAGAGCCATGCCTATTCATTTATAGAATGTCAGTGGTTGTTTCATGCTACGACATCAGAAATGAGTAGTTGCTACTGAGACTGTATGGCCCGCAGAGCCTAAAATATTTGCTATCTCCCTTTACAGAAAATTTACTATCTCTCTTTACAGAAAAGTTTGCTGACATCTGCTATAGGGTCTTGCAGCTGGGCATGTGGTGGAACTGTTTTATCACAAGTACAATGGAAGGCTTTGAGAGGAAATTGGGGAAGGAACCTAATCAGATTTCCTTTTGAAAGGAGGCCTCTGGCCATAGTGGAGAGGACAGATTAGAAATAGGGACTCGGGGTGGATATGGGGAGCCTAAGAGTATCCAGGAGAGAAGCATTGGCTGTTTGGACTAGGGTTATGCCAAGTGGACACAGAGGAGTAGGTGGATTTGGGATCTCTTTAGGAGTTGAGTGGGACAGGACTTGGTGACTGATTAGATAGTAAGGAGAAAGAGGCATTCAGGACCAGTCCCAGGTAAAATCTGGTGCACCTGGATGGATGCAGGTGTCCTTGAGTGGACGCGGAGCCCTAGAGGAGAAGCAAGATTGAGAGGGAAAGTCCTGAGCTTTGAAGCACGTGCCTCATTTGCCACAGTGGGTTAATACAACCCATCTCTATTATTGGACATGTAGGTTGTTTCTACATTTTTCTTTAAAAAATAATGCTGTGATAAACTCATTTGTGCATATCTCTGATTGTTTCTTTAGGATACAATCCTAGAAGCAGAATGGTTGGATAAAAGGCCATGCATATTTTGAAGCTCTTTGATCCGTATTGCTAAATTGCCCTCCAGAAATGTTATTTCAATTTATAATTCCACCAGCATGTGATGCTGAGGCCAATTTTGGTTCGATAGTCCCCATTTTGCCTCAGAGTTGGGTGTCAGAATCTGTTCAATGATTTTTTTAAATTTTTTATTGTTTCCAGCTCAAGATATTACTGCTTGAAAATTTTTCATGTTTGAAGGGATTTTGGTGATGCTGGAGTCTAAATTGACCTTTTTGTGGTAGAATAGGAACATTCTTCAAAACTGGGGTTGACATCCAAGGTAGGAATCCTGGCACATGAGCCTTTCCAGTCCCACCTCTCTTTGGTGTGATAAAAGTTAACTTACAACCTAAGTCACATTATACTCTTAATACATGTTAGCTGGTGTTCTGGGCCACCTCTCCTTTGTCTCTGAAAAGGCTTTTGTTTTATGTGGCACATCCATCTCCTGCCAACTCAACAGCCTTTTATCCAGCCTGGCACTTTCAGTTGCCACCTCGTAGCAGCCAGACTAATGAAACCTTTTGGTGCAAGGAGCAGGTTTGTAGCATCAAGGAAGATTTCTGGTGTTACACTGTGGCTTTGGAGTCAGGCAGCCTGGATAAGAACCCTGGATTCACCTATTACTGGTTACCTATCAGTTTCTCATCTGTAAAATGGGAGTTTTCATAGCTAGTTCGTGAGTTTTTGTAAGGAGTAGGGATAAAGCCTATTAGGTACTGAGTCTAGTCTCTAGCCCTGAGTAGGTGTAGGATAAACGGTGGTTTACTAAAAAATAAGCAGGAGTGGGTGTGTCTATGAAGTTTGGGGGGTCTGCTGCCCTCCACACCTCAGCTCCCTAAACTCTGAGACCCTAAAGTCTCCTAACCCACCAAATTGATCACAGCTCCTTATTTAAGATTGAGGAAGGATGTCAGAGAAGGGAGAAATGATGAGTGAGGTTAATTTTCCAATCCTTGTCTTAGGTGGTCAGCTCTCTAACGGAGATAGACTAATCAGAGATGAGGTGCGATGCAGGACCTGTCTCTCCAGATACCTCTCTCACCAGCTAGAGGTACCACCTGAAATTTCTACTGCATATTTAGATTAAAATATTACCCTCGTTAAAATACAGATACCTTTTGGGGGAAGTACAAGGCATTAGCACAGGCTCTAGAGTCAGATGAGCTGGGGTTAAGCTCTGCCACTAATTAACTGTGTGACCTTGGGCAAGTTACTTCATGTCTCTGTGCCTCAGTTCCTTCATCTGTACAATGGTATTAATAACAGGGTTTGGGGAGGAGTGGATGAGATAATGCCTGGGACATAAGTGCTGAATAAAAGTTAGCCACTGTTGGTAGCTACTACTAAACCCTGAGAAGAAGAGGTGGGTGGTGATATGACTAAAAAAATTTAAGTTTCTTTCTCCCAAATATCAGTGAGCCTTCATAGGCTTTGCAAAATAGGCACTGTTTACTGTTCCTGTTTCACTTATGAGGGCAACTCAGTGTTGGAGAGATTAATTGGTCCTGAGTCACACCCTTCATCAGGATGCCCTCAAGAAACAGGGCATAATGCACAATCCCCCTCCTTCAGTTGTGGCCGTAATAACCTCCCAAATAACTTTTCTGCCTTCCCAAGAGAGGGCTGATGGTGGTAGCCCTTGAAATCCACCTGCGTCCCCTCTCCAAGACAGTCTGTGTTGGAGCGCACCCAAATGTCCTCCCTTTTGGAGGAGGACAGAGCCCTTGGCTTGCAGAGCAACTTGAAAAAGCAAGGTCGGATCCCAAACCCAGAGGCCATAGCGATTTTACACCTGAGCTTCTATGGCAATGACTCGGCATTTAGAGATGAATAATCATCTCTGAGACAACGTAGGCGACTTATTTACAGAAGATTGATCCCTTTGTGTACTATGGCCAAATCCGCTTCTGGCCTCATGCCTGGTGACATGGGGAAAATACCACGGCTGCTGCATCTTGGGTACATTTCCATCTGCCGGGCGTTCTCTGGGTTCCTGGGGGAAGTGAGTCAACAGTCTGTCGATACTATGGATTTACTGTCTTCATGTGGGTTCTGATGTGAGAGTTTTTATAATGCTTCATACACTCCCACCCCCGCCAGCCATGATTATGATATCAATCCCAGAGGCCAGACACAGAAGTCCTCACCCTCCTCCAGCTCTAGATTTTCTGCCTGATAGAGTCAGAGAATCCTTATTTCATTCAATATGTAGTTAATGAATGCCTACTCTGTGTTCAGCACTGTCCTAGAATAGAATGGAAGCTTCCAGAAAATTTGGTATAATCCAGATGAAACTGAGCTCAGACAATAATAATTACAGTATAATAACATGTCCTATTTATTAAGCATTTACTTTGTGCCATCCACTGTGCTGAGAAGATTACAGCTCCTCCTCCCCAAAGCCCTCAGCTATATGTCCTATTGCTATTCCCATTTCACTCTTAATGAAAATAAAACACAGAGAGGTTAAGAAGCTTGCTCAGAATGGCACAGATGGGCAAGTGGTGGCAATGGATTTCAAACCCAAGTACAATTGATTCTCGCTGTTCATGGTAGTTATATTCTATAAAGTCACCACAAACACTAAATTAACAAATACTGAATCCTTGCTCCTAGGAAAAATACAGGGTTTGGTTTCTCTTGTCATCCCACATCAACTGCAAATGTGTGTTTTGGGTGACTCATTTTTCACTGCTTTGCACATGTCCACAAATGACCGTGAAAGTGCCATGAGTATTGATTTTGGAGCTACAAGTAAATTTTAGCAAGCAGACAAATTCACAAATACATAATCTGTGAATAAGAGGATTGGCTGTAGTTTTATTCCAGACAATGTTTCTGTTCTTCTTCACACTGCTGTGGTCAACAGCCTCTACGATGGCCTCCAGTGATCTCCACCTCCTGGCCTTCATGTCCTTGGTAATCCCCTACCCTTGAGAGTGTCCTGGACCTAGTAATTGATTTGTAATGAACAGAATGTGGCTTATGGTGGTAAGAAGTCACTTTCGAGATTCAATTATAAAAAGACGATGGCTTCCATCTTGGATGCTCTCTCTCACTCTCAGGAAGGAGTGAGCAGGCATGGAGAGAGTGAGCTCTGGTGTCTCCTCCTCTTATAAGGACACCAGTCCCCTCAGATTAGGGCAACACCTTTATGACCTCACTTACACTGTTTGCTCTGTGGGAAGCCAGGTGCCATGGTATGAGCTGCCCTATGGAGAGGCCAACACAGCAAGGAATTGATAGAGCCAGCAAGGAAATGAGGCCTGAATACAGCAAGGAACTGATTCCTGATAACAGGCACATGAGTGAGCAGATCCTTCCCCAGTCAAGCTTCAGATGAGACTCTGATCCTGACCAACACATTCATTGTAGCCTTGTAAGAAACCTTAGAATCAGAGGCAGCAAGCTAAGCCATGTGCAGATTCTTGACCTAACGAAACTGTGAAATAATAAATGTTGTTGTTTTAAGCCACTAAGTGTTGGTGTAATTTGTTACATAGCAAAAGAAAATGAATGCAACTGCCTTCTCACGAGCTACATTTGTTATACTGCATGGCCTTACCTACAAGGAGTTAAGTTCTTTATATGCTCTATTGCATTTAATCTTCACAATGACCCCATAAGTTACTGGTATTACTCCCATTTTATAGATCAAGCAACTGTCCATCAGAGGGATTAGGTAACCTGCCCAAGGTCACACAGCTAGAAATGAAACAGGTTTTTGACTTCAGAGCTGACCAACCCCAAAACCCAAGCTAAACTTGATTTACATAATACTGTGGAACTGAGATTGGAATGCAAACCTCCTGACTGAAGGCCCACTTTTTTTTCCTGTTTGTTATAAAAACAACCACCAGATCCATCAACCCACAAGCTAAAGAAAGTTGAGATGAAACTGAACAAGACTGGGGGTGAACTACAGTGTCTGCTACTACTCCTTCCTAATCCCCGTCTGCAGAAGAAGCCCTGTGTCATTGTTATTCCTTACAAAGTCACCAAGCCTGGAATTTAATTGTATTAGTCATGTAGGCAGCCATAACAAAATACCACAGACTGAGTGGCTTAAACAGAGTTTTTTTTCCCCTCACGGTTCTGGAGGCCAGAAGTCTGAGATCAAGGTGCCAGCATGGTTGGTTTCTGATGAGTTTCCTCTTCCTGGCTTGCAGACGGTCACCTTTTTGCTGTGTCCTCACATGGCCTTTCCTCTGTGCAGGCATGGAGAGAGTGAGCTCTGGTGTCTCCTCCTCTTGTAAGGACACCAGTCCCCTCAGATTAGGGCATCACCTTTATGACCTCACTTACACTTAATTACCTCCCTTATAAAGACCTTGTCTCCACACTGGGGCTTAGAGATTCAGCATATGAATTTGAGGGGGGCACAATTCATTCCATAACTCTAATCAACACTCATTTATTGACCATGGTGTCCAAAGCTGTGTAGAGGCTAAGGATGCCATTCCCAGGGCATGAGCCTGACCCTGACGCTGAAAGGGACCAAAGGGATATTCAGTTATCCAGTCAACTCCTCACATCCCAACTCCTTGGTCCCTAACAGATACATGAAGACAGATAATCCCTGTGTGGGGCGCCTGCATGTTGTAGGGTATGTCTAGCATTAGTAAATGGTTCTGATAGTCCAGCCTCCTCATTTTACAGATGAGGACCCTGAGGCTCAGAAAGAGAAAACGACCCACTGAAGGTCACAGAGCTGGTTAGTGGCAGGGCCAGGACCGGGTCTAAGTGTTCTAGTTCCCAGCTTCATGCTCCTTCCCCTTGGCCAGGCTGGGGGATGGGTGTCCTGAGAAACCCTTAGAAGGAGAACACTGAACAAATCCTTGCAGTCTCCTTGGGTGGCGTACTGTGGGGGTGGTGTGCAGTGTGTGGGGGGGGGTTACATATGATGTCAGGGGAATGTGTGTACATCGGGGTGTGTACGGTGTGCTGTGTGGAGTGTGTGGTGTGTGTTTGAGATATGGGATATGTGTGGGGTGTCTGGGGATAGGTGTGGAGTGTGGGGGAGTATGTGAGTATGTGGGACATGTAGGAGTGTCTGGGATGTAGGGAGTGTTTGCAGGTGTAGGGGTTGTGTGGTGGGTTTGGGTGGTCGTGTACTAAGCGTGGAGGATGTTGTGTGTGCACACATATGTGTATGGTCTGTGGTGTGTGTGGAGTGTCGGTGGGCAGCACAAGTCAGCTCAGCTGGCACCTTTGTCTTCCTCATTTTTCATTGTCTCCTCTTGATCCTCCTCTTCCTATATAAGAGCCCCTCTTGCAGCCCACTAGGATAGGGATTGACAAACTTCTTCTGAAAAGGACCAGATAGTAAATATTTTAGGCTCTGTGGGCCATATGGTCTCTGTCACAGCTACTCAGCTCTGCCATTATAGCTTGAAAGCAACCATAGACAGTATGTAAATCCGTGGGTGTGACTGTGTTCCAATATAACTTTATTTACAAAGAGATGGCAGGCTGGATTTGACCCAAGGGGTGTAGTTTGCAGAGCTCCTGGAACGAAGGTGCTCCCTTTGTCCTTGACAAACACCTCTCATGGACTTACCTATCCTTTTTCTTATCTCACTTTGCCAAATTCTCAGATTCCAAACCCAAGACTCCTCATGGATCTGCCAGCACCCCCTCTTCCAGTCTCTGGGACTTAATGTCACCACCACCACCACCACGACCACTGACCACTGTCATTCTGCTCTGCGCTATCACTACACTAAACACCATGCAGGCATTATCACATTTAATCCCTTCAACAACACTGAGAGGTGGGTATTACTCCCCATCTAACACAGGAGTTGACTGAGGCTTAAAGAGCTAAGTAACTTGTCTAAGGTTACTGTAACTACTTAGTGACAGATTTGGACCTGGCTCTCCTGATCTATAAACCCAAACTCAATAAATTCTCTACTAGCTCCTAAATAGATGGTTTTAAACTAACACAATGAGAAATATCACCAAAGTGAAAAAGAGCTTAGAATAACACATTGAATCCCTTGGTCCCTAGGCTTAGGGATCTAGAGCCGTGATCACTAGTCTAGTAGTCATATGAAGAGTGAGCATCAGATTCTCCCTGGGAGATTGTTAACATGCGCATTCCTGGGTCCAGCCCTCAGAGATTCTGATTTCATAGATACAGGATTGCACCCCAGAATCTGCATTTAGACCGGCACCCAAGTTGATTCTGGTCTAGGCGTTCTAGGACCAGTGGGAGGCACCACAACTTCTGAGATCCTACTAGAAAACTCTGCAGTCAGAGTAGATGTAACTAAGATGTTTTAGGATGCCCACCTCCGGGTCTCTGGTCCTGTTGGGTGACTCAGTGGCACCATAGCTCTTGCTGATACAGTGCTGACCATGACCGAACATTAAGCTCCTGAGAAAGCACAACTGCACCATGTGAAGTCTAGCCCCAGGAGGACGAGAGATGAGAGCTCCGATTTTTTTCTTTTTTCTCTCCTGTGTCCTCCAGCCCAATTCCTGGCATATCCATGCATACCAAATGAGTGCATTTTATCAGAAACCTTTAATGTGGACATTTCTAGCCCCACTGGGGCTTTGGAGGGAAACAAAAGGGGATCATTTGAATTTGAACCTTCTTTAATATCACTGATACAAATAAGTAAAGGATGACTCTACTTAGCACGCAAAGGTTTGGCATTTATGGGAATGTGGAGGGTAATGCAGATTCTGCACAAATGATTTTTTTTTTTGCTTGGTGATTCAGGCACTCACATCACTCCCCCTTGCCGCAGCATCCTAGCTACAGCGTGGGAGGCAGCGAGAGCTCTATTTTGGAAGGTGGCCCTGTCCTTTCAAGTTGACAACTTGCTTGCTTTTTGGTCAATCCCCAGTCGTCTGCTGCAGACTCGTTCTTTCCAGAGGTGTCCCACTCTCCCCTGAATGAGAAATGAAGGCGCGTTGCAGACTTGCAGGTGCAATGTATCAGTCTGAACGTGTGCCGGGCTCGTGGCTCACGCTCCACACGTGCGGTGAATGCTCAGTCAGGACCACTTGGTTTCTCCAACCTGACTTCTCATCCGGGGGATATTGTTTGTGCAGGGGGTGGTGGAAAATGAGTAATGCCATGTAGTTTCATGAAGATACTTGTTTTAATCAAATATTTCAAGGTCCAGTGCTCCAAATCTCATGATGATATGTGCTATGGGAAGAAATGGTGTGTGTGTGTGTGTGTGTGTGTGTGTGTGTGTGTGTGTGTTGATGGTGGAGAACAGATCAGGTTTATACCCTCATCTGTTAGAATAACAGAAAACACAGGTCAGACAAACACAGAAAACAGAGGTCAAGATGTCCCATCTGTGACACAGAATAACCTGTGGCTTAGGATATTTCACTTATTGACTTTAAACCACAGCCAAACCCCAGCACGTAGGAGTACAAATGCTGGAGTGAGTCTTGGCTCCACCCCTCACTGGCTCTGTGGCTCTGGGCACCTTCCATAACCTTTCTACGTCTCAGTCTCACCATCTGCAAAATGAAAGGAATAAAAGTACTTCCTTCACTGGGTTGTTACAAAGATGAAATAGTATATGCAAAAGTGCTCACATGCCTGGTATGTAGTAGGTGCTCAATAAATGTTAGCTTTCTATTCATCAGGTTTGCATTCAGAAAACATTTATGGAGTGCCTTTTATGCACCAAGCACCATCTTAAGGTACTGAGGATAAAGCGGTGAACAGATGGGAATCCCTGCCTTTATGCCTGAAAAGTTCAAACAAGTAAAATGCCACTTAGATTATGATAGATGCTACGGCAAAAAAGAAAGCAGGCGAGGGTGCTGTGTCACGGCAGGGTGGACACAGGTCATCTTCCTGACTGCCCCAGAGCAGGGTGAGGATTCCAGTGTGGGATCCAAGCAGTGGCTCGGGAGTCCTGGGCAGCTCGTGGTGACTGGAGAAATCTGGGATAAGAGGCTTAAAGAGACTAGTGCTGACCTGACGGTGTCAGAGGAGAGAGTATTTGGGAGTGGGGTGGAGGTGGGGTCTTTCAGGAGCACACAGAATTCTGGAGCCCCCTCTTTACCCCTGCTATTAGTTAGTAGAGGCTGGGGAAAGGGTGCTTTTACAGGCCATTATTATTATCTTTGCTATAAAATGTTTCCTAGTGTGAGGTCAATGGATGGGATGAAAGAGGCTTCCAGAACTCCAGAATTTTTGTGTAAAGTAATGTATGTTTAATAAACGTGCAGGGAGAAAGTTTGTAAATTCCATCCCATTCTCAAAGGAATCCGTGACCAGAACAGGCTTGGGGCTGCTTACCTTTATGATTCATAGGAAGGGTGACCACACCAGACAGTGCCAGTTTATGCCTGATATCCTCCCATAACTGTGAACAGTGCTCCCTTTCAGCCTCCAAGCTGTCTAGATGACTTTATGGTCTCCCAAGCTATAAGGTTCCTACCTTACTTCCTCGTCTGATATACTTCTACATCTCTTAGATGAACTTCAGCCTGCATTGAGAAGAAGGGTCTAGAACTTTGTTCAAGTAGGATGTAGGAACTACTGGTTACACCGCTCACTAACTGCCTAGGCTGATGTCCCCAGCTATCATTTGACTGTAGAGGAAGGGACAGGAGTGGCTCTACTTTAGGAATCAGCAGTAGGTTTTCAGAGGATTCCTTCCAGCATGCTGGATAGCCTATTTCTGCTCTTTCCCTTAAGTCTCCTTTCCCATGCTTCCTCATTCCCCAAACTGATATTATGACATTGGGCCAACTCAGCAGTAGGCAGGATGACGCAAAAACACAAAGCACCTGGATAATCAACAAGATAGATGATCAGAGCTGACAGCCCCTAACACTGGGGACTTAGGTGGCGAAAATCCCCAATCTGTTTCCACTGAACCAAGTTTGAGATATGTGTCTGCATGTCTGAGGGGCTTACCTATGATGGTGGCTGGAATATCCTTCCCTTCTGGGCACTTAAGTTGTCTGAATTTTGCTTCCTTATCAGCAAAACAAACAGAGGTAAATGGAAAGTAAACGTCAAACAGCATAAAAAACCAACAGAATTAAATATAGATGAATAACTTAATTTTCGAATGTGCATCCTCTGACTTTCTACCTCTTTCTCTTTGGTCTCCTTGAGTTTACCACTTTCTCTGCACCAGAAAGACTTGGCTAATGACTTTGGCCTCCTTTGGGTCTTCTAACTTTGGTAACCCAAGAAATAGAGTTGGGTTCAGCATAGAGAGAGAGAAAGAAACCAGGAATCAGAGTGTCCACTGAGACAGATATTCCAGCCTCACTTCTGTTTGTCATTTTTGGGTTTGGAGGTCTAAGGCCTTCAGTGTCTCACTTCATGTCTTTGGTGTAATAAGATAAACCAACCAGAGGTAGGCTTTCCAAATGACTGCTGTTTATCACAAAATTTTTGAACATAACACAAGATTATCCAATATAAAACTGTTTAACCTAATCTGTTTAACCTGATTTGTTTAAACCTAATCTTCCTCTTACGATACGCCACCACACAGGTACATGTACATTCCTTTGGGACAGAGGGAGGCAGCTACCCCAACCTTTGCACAGGGGATTGCAATGGTCCGTGTAGGTGTGAGTTGAAGCTCTGGATGCTCTCTCTCCCAGGAATTCACCTATCCTGAGACTGGAGATTGGATCTAGGGTGAAGTCCAGAGTCCCCAGGCAGAGATGGGACCCTTCAGCACTAGGAGAGCACCAAGAGAGCATGAGCCCTGCAGTGGGAGCAAGTGTCATGGTGCTGTGGAAGCTCACGGTTCTCATAGTTGGTATACACTGGCTTTGCTACTTCCATCTGTCACCTTGATATGTAAAGCTGTAGATTTTACATATATATACAAATCAGGCAACCCTAATATGTTGATCTGATATTCCATAGATGCAAATCAGGTAACTCTAATGTGGTGATCCTGGTAGCACACGGCAGCCCTCTCAGGGATGTTGGCAGCTGTAGTGGGTTGGTTTGATAAGGTATTATGGGACTCAGAGTCATAATTTAACATATACACCATACTGTTCAAAGGCCGTGGTTCAAATTGGGTCTGCAGGCATAGTTAATTGTTGTTGTTGTGTTGTTTTTGCCCTGACAGTGGTTTTTTGTTTGGTTGGTTTTTGACACTCATGTTTTACAACAGTGAGATTTCACATGACCATCTGATTTCTGTTGTTGGTTTCTTTTATCACAAGATCTAGTTTCCCTAGGTCCTCATTATCACCCGCCAAACAAGAGCAGACATTTGCTCTCGCTTTGGCCCCTGTGTCTGCCTGGCACAGTTCTCTGTCCCTGCAGGTTTGTCACTCTGCCACCTTGATTTGGAAACCCAGGTTCTCCTCCTTGGTAAATTTGGTGGCCCCCGAGCCCCCTCCTAGAGTGTCTTGTCCAGACTAGCGATGTCCAAGACTCCATCTAAGGAAGGACCTTCGCAAAGACCACCTCTATCCTTTCCAGACTGTAGAGCTGCATTGGTGACTGCCACTTGCAGGGCTTGGCACACCATGGGCAGACTGCGATGGCCTCCTCAAATTGAGAGAAGAAGGCCCATGGCTCCCTTCAGATGAGGGCATGAGTGTAAGAGCCCCCTGTGAGTAAAGGGGAGAGGAAGCCTCACCTTTCACCTCTCGAAAGGCTGTTGGCAATTTTCTCATCTAACCTCCTCAGTTTACAGACGAGAAAACACAAGCCCAAAGTTCTGTGATTATTCCAAAGTCCCACACTGAGTCAGTAGTGGATAGAGGATGAAGATGCAGGTCTTCTGATCCTTGGACCAGACGAGGCTCCTGCTCCTTTCTCTCTGGTCATCATTTTGAGTGTGTTTTCCTGGGGCGAAGCCATCCCAGTGTCAATTTCTCTCCCTCCCCAGCAGAGGCCCCTTCATTTGTTTTCGCCCTCTGTGCTAGTCAGTGGTCTTGAATTTCACAAGTACTGCAAGTGTGAACTGCCTGGGGTTACATCTGGTTGGAGTCTATGGCAAGCAAAATTTTCCCAGGATGTTATCTCTCAGCAAGACTGAAGCCAGTAAGTGGCAAGCAGGCAATCAACAAGTACTTATTAGCCCCCTGATCTTTGTTCAGCTTTCTGAAGAAGTATTACATTTAATTCCTTCCAGAGCAAGTGACAGATATCTGGTCAAAGTTGCTTAAGTAAAGGTGGAATTTATTGGCCCTGAATATGAACATAAATAGCAAGTCATGCGAAGGGCAGGGCCCAGCTGGGCCTTGGAAAAACTGGAAGCAGAAACTTAGCAATATCAGGAGTCTCTGTTTAGCTCTCACATCCATATGCCCTATGAGTTGGCCTCATTCTCAACATGATAGAAAAATGTCCACCAATGTTTCCTGATTTTATACTTTCTGCTTCTGTTATGGGGGGAGATTGACTTCCCCATTGTGTGTCCTCCAAAGCCTATGGAAATTCTCTGATTGGTCTGACCTAGGTCAGGTGCATGTCCCTGGACCAATCAGCCATGGCATGGGTGGGGAATGAGGGAAGTACTTGGCCAACATGGACCAATCAGCTGTGACCTGGGGTGGCTCCCATTGTACTAAGAGGAGAGCTTCCCTTTGGGGAAGGAGGTGAAGGTGGAGAGGGCAATCCCAAAAGAGGAAGGGAGGCAAGGCCTAGGAAGGTGGTCCTAGTCTGCTCGGGCTGCCATAACAAAATACCGTGAACTGGGTGGCTTAAACTGTAGACAGTTATTTCTCACAGCTCTGGAGGCCGGAAGTCTGAGATCAGGGTGCCAGTACGGTTGGGTTCTGGCGAGAGCTTTCTTCCTGGATTGCTGACTGCTGCCTTCCTGCTGTGTCCTCACGTGACCTCTTCTTTGTGTGTGAGCACAGGGTGGGAGAGAGAGAGCACCAGCTCTCTGGTGTCTCTTCTTGTAGGGCACTAATCCCATCATGAGGGCCTACCCTCAGCCAACCCTGATCACCTCCCAAAGGCCCCTTTCCAAATACTGTCACATTGGGGGTTAGGGCTTAACATATGAATTTGAGGTGAGGGGGACAAAAACATTCCATCCATAACAAAAAGTAAACATTGCATCCAGTACATGTGCCCACCGGATCTCACAATTAAATGGGGGTTAAGATTTACATATAGAAGCAGTGTCAAAGAGTGCACGTCACTGTTGTGTCACTGATTGTTCAGAGGAGGCCTGCGAAGAGGGCTGGTATTATCAAGGATGACACCACACAGTTCTGGCCTTCCCAAATTGGGATGCTGGTATAGAAGGAGCTTGAATTAAACACGATCCTTTTTCCGAGAGCCTCAATTTTACTCAAAATTGGGGGGGAGTCCATTAAAACCAACACACAACACAGATATATTATGGAGGATGTAAAATAAAAGTACAATTTAGAAGATAAAGAAATTCGGGCTTTTGGGCCTAGGACACCAGTCCTCTTCCTGATACAAGTTCACACTCTATTGCCTTAGTGAAACTTTGGTGAAGAAGTTTAAAAAGTCTGGAGGGTAACTGGGAGTTCTTGAACATTGCTTAACAGGAAGCTGTGTGAGTAGGTGTGGGTGTGTGTGTGTGTGCCTGTGTGTGTGTGTGTGATGAGACAGGCTGTAGAAGGAGATCCCTGAACTCCCTCTGGAAATAGCACTCAGTAGATTTTGTTTTGTTTTACTTTGGGAAGCAGGATTTCAGCAATGGAGCCACAAACCAGATGAGGCTTAAAGAGTTTATAGCTCTTTACCCTCAGTTCTGGACTCTTCAGACTATCCTTGTGATTTGCATATCACCTTCAGTTCTTTCTAGATAAATGCTGCTTAAGTAATGCAAATGAGTGGAGCCATTTGCTAATTAGAGGGATTAGACTGAAGGGCACCAGGCCTCAAACAAACAAGAAGGGAGACCAGAGAGAGAATGGAATTAGTTGGAATGAGGTCAATGGAGGTGGAGTGGGGGTAGCTGTTGGGTAGCTGCCCGTGGGGCAGTTTGGTCAAGAAAGAATTAGGTTCAGAAACATGAAGATGATCTTCATCCTGGGAGAGCTCAGCAGCACCTACTTTGTGCCAGGCTTTTTTCCCCACCTGTTCCAATGGAAGCCACATCTTGTCTGAGACACATCTCTGCACTTGTGTTCTGAACACCTTCCTCCCCTCCTCATCTTGGATCAATTGGCTGCCAGCGATGATCACTTCTCTTGTGTATTTTCAGCCTCTCCCTCCCCACTTGTATCTTCCATCTGCATTAAAGATGCTGAGGCTCTTCTCATCCGTATCTCATACTCTTGTTTATTCCTCTCCAGCCATACTGGCCTTCTTGCTTCCAGGCATGCTCCTGCTACAGGGCCCTTGCACTTCCTGCTCCTTCTTGCTGGAATGCTTTTTTCCCCAGATATCCACAAGCTTCCTTTCTTCCTTCAACACCTCACTCAATTGTCATCTTCTCGATGAAACCTTCCTTGGCTTTGAAATCAAAAATTTCTACCCTCCTTCCCTAAACTTATTATTCACCTTCCTATCTTTTAACTCCTTGGCACTTATTACTTAATAATCCATAATCAATCTATAAATCAAAATTGGAGTGAGTTTATTATGAACCAGATCTGAAGACTATGGTCCAGGGCCTTCCTTCCCAAGGAAAGAAGGGCACTAAAGAAGTGGGGTGTACAGAGTAGTTATATGCCATCTTGGAACAAAGAGCATACATCGTTTATGACAGGACTATCTCTTTTACTACTGTCATGAGATGCTTAGCTGGCACAGCAGGTTGGTGGTCAGCAGGTCAGTGGTCACAAGGTGAGCACAGCAGGTTGTTAATTAATCCTTAGTTTCCAGGAAGATATGCTTATCCTTAAAGTAATGCCAATATGGGGGAAGCTAAATCCATATCTTTAAGGGCATCATTCCTGTTTTGGGGACATAGTAAATGTTTAAAGCTGATGTACAATGCATGCTCAACAGGCCACGTCAGCCCCTTTTGGAAAAACAAGGTCAGGCCAAATTAGTTTTACACCAAATGATTTCCTCCTATACTCCAACATATCCTGTTGCTTTTCATTTATTTATCATTATCATCTGCCATACTATATACATTTTACTTATTTGTCTTGATTATTTTCTCTCTCTTCCATTGGAATATAAACCACATGAGAGCAGAGATTCTTTTTTGTCTTTTGTTTACTAGTAGATTCACAGACCTGGCACACAACAGGGACTCTATAAATATTTGTTGAATGAATGAATATAGTCATTTGAGTATCACTTCTACAGGTTTTGCCAATATTTTTCTTTTAATTGGCTCATTTTTAAAACTCAAATTAATTTCCTTACAAGGAAAGTTTACATCACTATTGTTAGTGGAAAAATCAGTATCATTTTCTATAATAAAAACAGATTTATAATAAATACATAGCTATTAAATACACAGAAGTTTATTTCTTTATATCACCTAAACTCAACTTAGCACCAATGGTACTGAAATGATATTTTGGGGAACACTGCATTAAATGCCCATATTTCTTGAGGTTCTGCCCTTAAGGGTCTTCTCTACATACTCTCCATGGGCAAACTCATCAGCAGCAAATGGTCTCAATTTCCACATTGTTCTGACAACAATTTTCTGATACCAACTGGGTGTCTTACAATTTAATCCAATTCTGACCCTAACTTCCTAGAGTTATTACAGACCTCACAAGTTAAGGGCAAAGTCCTTCACAAGATTGCTCTCATTTCAGACACCAACCACAAGTCTCAGGGACCACCCACACTTCTGACTGACTGGCTGTAAATTTAGAGGTTCCTATGACCCCCTCAGGTTCAATAATTAGCTAGAACAACTCACGGAATTGACTAAAAGTGCTATACTTATGATTACAATGATAAAAGATAGAACTCAGGAATAGCCAAAAGATGCATAGGATGAGATCTGAGGGGATGGGGGGACACAGAGTTTCTATGCCCTCTCCTCATGGAATCCAGGCACATCACCCTCCCATCACATCTATATGCTCACCAGTCAGGAAGCTTCTCTGAACCCTGGAGTCCAGAGTTTTTACTGGGGTTTCATTATGTAGGCATGATTGATTAAATCATTGGTAATGAAATTGAACTCATTCTCCAGTCCCCTTCCTTCAGTGGGGGTTGGGAAATTCCAACCTCTAATCACGTGGTTGGTCTTTTTGGTGACCGGTCTCATGGTGAAGCTATCTAGAGCCCACCATAAGTCATCTCATTAGCACAACAAAGACACTCTTATCACTCAGGAAATTTCAAGGTTTTGAAGCTTTGTGCTGGGAACTTGGAATAAAGACCAGATATATTCTTTATTAAACCATACTATATGGGAGGAAGAACTATTCCTCTACCCTCTAGGTCCTTCTGGCTGGTCTAAGAATTGCATTGACATGAGACAGAATAATAGGAGAAAAACAAAGTTTAATAACATGTATCCATGAGAGAAACCCAGGAAAACAGAGTAACTCACCAAAATGGCAGAAGCCACTGCCTTAAGTGCCATCATCAGCTAAAGACAAAGGAGGATGTTGGGGGTAGTGGTTTGGGACTTCAAACTGGAGGAAAGCAATTCACATGGAGATGGAAAAGCAAAAGTTTGGCAAACAAATGTTTGCTGGGCCATCTACAATGTGACATGAGAGACAGAACTTTGATAAAAATGGGCTTAGCAAGGACCCTCCCAGTCTATCAATACCCAGAGTTATCTGTGATGACGGCCTGTCCTAGGGACAGGACTTCTATCTTAAATTCTTTTAGGCAGTTAGGGGGAAGGTCAAAGTTTCCTTCAGAGTCTCCTGTCCTTAAAAATAATCAAACCAATAAAAATAATCAGACACATTTTGGGGTGGCCAATTCTGATCCCCCACAGTATGTGTGTATGGATGACTCACAAATTTATTCTCTCAGCTCATAGCTCTCCTTTGAAACTGAGACTCTCATATCCAACTGCCACCTGCATGTCTTTTTTTAGGAGTTACAGTGATATCTCCAATCCATCAATATCCAAAAATAAACCCCTATCCCCACCCCACCATGCCAGTCAATAGATATGCTCTTTCTCTTGTATTTCTTCTTAGTAAATGTCATCGTATCACCATCCACCCAGCTGCCCAAATCTGAAGCCTAGCTTTACCCTTAATTCTTCTTGGTCACATACTGTTTCCTCCTCTTTGAATGTTATTTCCCTGTCTTCCTTTCCCTTCCTACTCATCATTTAGATATCAGTTTAGAAGTTATGGTGCCCAGGAGGCCTTTGCTGGTCTCCCAAGACTGGTTAGGTGTTCCCCACACTTCCATAACCATGGCACTTATCACACAGTGTGATAATTTTCTGTTTGTCTCTCTTGCCCATTTGCTTGGTAAGGGCAATAATTGTGTCTATCTTATTCACTTTTATATCCTCACACCTGGCACAAAGTTAGCACTCAATAAATATATACTGAATGAATGGATGAAATGCTCCAAAACTGGAGCATTTCAAAATAAGACTTCTTTATAATTATTTTCTATACTGGTAATTATCAACTTTCTTACAGATGATACTCTGGTGTAATCTTATTTTGAGAATTAAATAATTTATGTATGTAAATTATTTACATACACCTGGCTTATAAGTGTCTTCATTCAAACATTCATTTCTTGACTATTTATTGAATGTCTGCTAATGTGACAAGCAGTTACCTGGTCCCGGAAGCTGGGGATGAGTGATGACCCAGTCAGTCTACCGGGAGAATTACATATATAAACACAATCGCAACAAAATATGATAGCTCCTATAAAAGAGATATAAGCAAAGTCCTGTGGGAAATGCTAAGTGTGGTAGATTGGTTTATTGTTCCTAAGTCTTTATTCCTTTCTATAAAGAATTATACACCCATGCCATCTGCCATATACTTTTCAGTGCCTGTCACAAGAGTAGGCAGAATATATAGTCCCACCTCATTCACTTGGGACTTGGCTGTGTGACTTGATTTGACCAACTAATTTAGGCAGAAGTGAAGTGACAATGTGTCAGTTCTAAGCAGATACTTTAAAAGGCATAGCAAGTTTCTGTCAGACACCTCAAACTTTTGCCTTTGGCCATAAAAATTATGTTCCAGGTAGCCATTGCTCTCTCAGCCTGAGTCTGGAATAAAGACATACAGAGCAGGTTTAAACTTAAACCAGAGATTGAAGTTTAGCCCAGCCCAGTTGAGCCAAGTCGATTCACAGGCAACCTACATTCCCATGAACATGAAATGGATATTTCTTTTTGTAAGCCAATGATATTGGAGGTAGGGGAAGGGTCTTTGTTACACCGTATTATCACAGCAGAAACCCGACTAACACACTGAGTAACCATCTAACTACTTTGGTGGGGCATGAGACGTAAAGAAAAGATTACGTGGCTGTGGCTATTTCCCAGGACACAAAATGCCCCACATTCTTTGCTAGTTGCAGGCTATTAAAGAAAAAGTCAGTGCAGTGAACTCAGTGCTTTATTCCATACACCACGAAGCTCAAGATCCAGACATGGCAAGATATAAACATGGGGTTCCCTGAAAGGATCTGACCTATTCATATTGGGAAATCAACCTTACAGTTACAGATGATATTTCTCCCACTGCTTGAGTTTTCATAATGCAAACTAGACGTCGTGGCACTGATTGACTAGAGCACACAATTTTAACCGTGCAGAACATTAAGATTCTAATATAACCCCAGAGGAATTGGCACTACTTGAATGAGAAAAGCTGGTCTGCCAAGGCAGAGAAGCACATTGCTATTGCTACCTGTCAGGGTGGTTGGTTTCTCAGTGTGGGTTTCCTTTTGTTGGCCATTCATAGTTGTGAACTCCACTACCGTGTATTTCATTTCGTGCTAGTAGGGGACAGCAAAGGTGATAGAATTGTGTAAAAGAAACTAACTCCTAATCTCTTTTTCTCCAATGCTATAACTTTCTTGCTTGTTGGTTTTAAATGGGAAGCAGTCAAGGATAGTGGTTAAGAAACAGTCCTATGAATTAGACTTCTCTGAATTAGACTTTGAATCCGGGCTCCATCAAGAATAGTGTAAAAATGACTTAAGCTCTTAGCCTCAGTTTCATCATTTGTAAAATGAGGCTAATAATAGTGCTTATCTCCTAGGACCGTGAAGAGTTAACAAAATAATCATGTGGGGCCTTAGCACAATGCCTAGCAGACAATAAACAGTCAATAAATGACAGAAGTTATTATAGGGCCAATTTTGTTAGTGCAACATTTCGTAGGAAAGCAGCTGTTCATCACAGAAAAACAGGCTGTGTCATGCCTTTGCTTTTGACCTTTTTACCATTGGGGGAAAATAAAACCTCAGGACCCAAGTCATAATTAATTTATATGCTATGTTTATGAATAGCTAAGTTTTCTCCACTTTGGTTTTCCAAGAGGAATAAAGGTCAACGACACAGAAAATTTGGACTTATCACAAAATGAACACTTCCTGAACCTTAGTTTGGTTGAGATCAAATTTGACTGACCTCCCTGGTAATGAAGTGTGGGCAGGTTTCCAGGCAAACATGGAGTACACTTGGATCCCTCCACGCAAGCCACTGGGCTGTGGAGCGTCCAGGAGGAAACGCTTCTCCAGTGAATTTGCCAGGAAGAGAAGAACATTTTAACAGCTAACGTGCTGCCTGAATGGCAGGTCACCTCATTCTCAGATCTGCTCTTTTCCTGACTGCAGAGAACACCAGGGTGGATGGTCGGGTTTATGGAAAATGTGGTTCCCAAGGAAAGTTAATTCTCTTCAGAAACTGCAAGTTGCTAATGGTTCTGATTTACAAGAAAGAATTTGTTAGACATGAAAGTTTACCTTGAAAGATCTTGTGTGTGTGTGTGAGTGCGTGTGTGTGTGTGTGTGTATCTGCTCATGCATGGGCAGGTGACTTGTTTGAAATGAGGGAAGCAATTGTAACTTACAAATTATATGAACAAGCCATTTGAAATATGTCTCAAATTCCTCCCCTGGAGAAATATAATATTTTCCCCACTACCCAGGCATCCTGTGTCCGAGTCCTTTTGCTTTCTCCCAACCGCCTCAGAATGCATCGAACTCCGGGGTGAAGCTAGGAAAGTTTACAGATTTATTTTCTGTAATACAGAGCTCGGAACTTGCTCCCATTCAAAACATATAGGCACACACTCTTGAGTCTACTGAGAAAAGAAATAATTAGTTTAACATGTAATCCTAGAGCAAAGATCAATATGACTCACATGAAAAATTAACAAAAGGTTAGATAGTAGTTACTCATCTAGAGATTATAATATTCATCCTTTAATTTATCACAATTCACTTTTGTTATTATAGTTATCTATGAACAATGTTAGAACCTTACAAAAATATAATTTTATTTATTCTTCCTCCTCTGGTGCTATTTGTCATATATTTCATTTCAAATATATTATAAACCTGAGAATATATTATTATGTATGCTTTAAACAGCTAATAGTCTTATAAAGACATTTTTTAAAATCTTCTTTTACATTTATGTACATATTTATTCTTTCAAGTGCTGTTCTTTCCCCCCTGCAGCTGTGGACTTACATCTAGATCATTCCCCCTTCAGCTTGAAGAATTGTTCTTAGTATTTTTGTATTGCAGGTCTGCTGGTCATAAATTGTCTCAGGTGTTGATTTTCTGAAAATTTCCGAATTTTGCCTTCATTTTTGAAGGATTTTTTCAGTTTCTACTGAGTAGAACATTTTAGATTGATAGGTTTTTTTTTTTGTTTCAACACACTTAAGATGTCATTCCATTGTTTCCAGTGAGAAGTCAGTTGTAATTCTTTTTGTTGTCCCCATAAATGTAATGATTTTTTTTCTCTGACTGATTTTAAGATCTCCTATTCATCGTAAATTCTTAGTTTGACTGTAATGTGCCTAGGTGTGGTTTTCCTTTGTATTTTTTCTGCTTTGTGTTTGTTGTGCTTTTAAAATGTATGGGTTGAAATATTTCATCTGTTTGGGAAAATTGGGGGCCATCACCTCTTCAAAAATTTTTTATTCTCTAGTCTCTTCTTTATTTCTGAGGCTTCAATTACACTTGTGTTAGTTGAGTTTATGTTGTTACACAGGTCTTTGATATATTTTTTTACATTTTATCTTTCTCTCTGTGCTTCAGCTGAATAATTTCTATTGACTCACCTCCAGTTCACGAATCCTTTGTTCTACTTTGTCCAGTCTGCTCTTAAGCCTATCCAGTAATTTTTTTAACAATGTGGTATATTCCAGTTACAGAATTTCTATTTGGTTCTTTTGTATGGTTTTCATTTGTTTGATGAGATTCTCCATCTCTAACCCCATTTAATCCTTCTTTTCCTCTAAATTCTTTAACACATTTATTATAAGTATAAATAAGTCCTTCTCTGAAAATTTCATCATTGGATCATCTGTGGGTCTAAGTCTACTGATATGTTTTTATGTCTCTTAACTATGGGTCACATTTTCCTGCTTCTTCACATGTCAGAATTGTTTATTGCATGTCAGACATAGTATGTAAAAGACCAGTAGAGACTGAAGTAGATTATCATTTCCTCTAGAAAGGGTTTACCTTTTGTCTGACTTGCAGCTATTATTAGGGGCCGAGGTCATCAATCTAATTAACAGTTGAGCTTAACTGGGGCTGGATGGTCAGTAGAATTAGTTTCAGTTCACCTCTGGTTTAAAGGTCTTGAGGGCGATCTCTCTCCAGCAGGGTTTTGGGATCTAAGCACCATAAGACTATGAGATCTCTCTCTGCTTCCCATACCTTATTCAAGCTTTCTGATGACTCCACTTATTGGATAAAATCCCCATGGGGGAAAATTGGTGCATGGGGAGGGCTGACTCTGAGTTTGGGGTTCTTCCAGATTCCATTCTGTCATGACAGCTTATGCAAAGCCTTTAAAATCTTGGCTGATTTCTCCTTGTTCCCACAAAATTGTTCTGCCTATGGCAGGCTTGCTTCTCCTCCAGACTCAGAAATTTCCCTAGAAATTGAAATCATCTCTTGTCTGTGCTCATCTGAAAAATGGAGGGCTGGCCAGGTGGCATAGTGGTTCAGTTTGGTGCACTCCACTTCAGCAGCCGGGGGTTCACAGGTTCAGATCCTGGGTGCAGACCTACACCACTCATCAAGCCATGCTGTGGTAGTGACCCATATATAAAATAAAGGAAGATGGAGGGGGCCGCCCGGTGGCGCAGCGGTTTAGTCCGCGCTTGGCAACCCGGGGTTGGCGGGTTCGATCCCAGGAGCCGGCCGACGCACCGCTTGTCAGCCATGCCGTGGCGGCGTCCCATATAAAGTAGAGGAAGATGGGCAGGGATGTTAGCCCAGGGCCAGTCTTCCTCAGCAAAAAGAAGAGGACTAGCAACGGATGTTAGCTCAGGGCTGGTCTTCCTCACAAAAAAAATAAATAAATAAATAAAGGAAGATGGAAACAGATGTTAGCTCAGGGCCACTCTTCCTCAAGCAAAAAGAGGAAGATTTGCAACATGTGTTAGCTCAGGGCCACGCTTCCTCACCAAAAAAAAAAAAAAAAAAAAGGCTCTCTCCCTCTCTGAATTTCAGTTTATTTAAATTTTTTTGTATCCACAGACTTCAAAGGCTTTAAAAAGAAATATGATTTTGGGGGGTGGAGGTTACCTGTTTTTTGTTGTTGTTATGGAGTGATGGTCTGTTACGGACCTCTATATCTGGCTGATAGTAGAACTCTTGAATTTGATTCTGATGAGTTAAACAGTAGATTCCTTCAACCACCCATTTTACGTTAAAAATAAGGTGATTAATGATTTTTCAAATTATATTCTACTTGCAGATGATGTTTCCCATCTGTTGTGTCCAAAGCCAACTAACCTTCAAGACTGGACTTCCCTGCCTCTTTGAAAGGTTGAGATAGAGATGACACAAAAGACCGAATTTATAGACAGGGAATAGAGGATAATGATACTTATTAAGTGTAGGATGTAGTATGTCCCTAAGAGCTCTGGTTGGCCCTTTACATATATCACTGTATTTTTTTAAATGCAAAAATGTTTATTGGGCGTGTATACTGGGGTGGAGGAGACTGATAGAGATGGAGATTGCATGGAAACCATGGGGTCAAGATCCTAGCCAGGGAACGTGAATAGAGATGAGGAATAGATCTTTCTGAGGGAGGAGGGGAGCTGAACAGTTAAAGCGTTGGATTTGGGCATGAATTTACTTCTTCCTGATTTAGTATGTACCAGGCACCCGAGATGAGACATCTGGACACCACATGTAAGCTACACACGCTGATGCTTGGTTCTCTGTTCAAAAATGGGACCCTTAGGCACCACCAGGGTGGGAATCTCAAACACAGGATAATCTCACGAACATGGAACACTAAGTTACCCTAAATTTCTCACTACATTCAGGATATTTCAGATACTTTCTCTGTTCTGTTTCCTGGGAAGATTTCATTTGTTGTGGAAATAATGACACCACATGGCAGTGCCCTAAGGTGAAGGGCTGGCTTCAATGCTTTTAATGCAGCTTGGACACAACTGATGAAATTGTGGGTAAGCCACATTATTCTCTGTGGGAAATGGTACACTTTGAATGATATTCTCCCAAAGTTACAGTGATGCCTGCTGGAAAGAAAATGAGCAGTTTCTTCCCCTTCTTGTCACTTAGCTCTTATTTACACTCTGCAAATTCGCTGGCCATACATTTTCTCTCCTGTCCTCTCCTCTCCCCTCCTTTCACCTCCTCTTTCTTTTCCTCTCATTTCCCAATCCCTCCCACCCCCCTCTGTTCCCTTCCCTTTCTTTTGTTTTCTTATCTCCTCTGTCTTTTTCTTCTTTCCCCAAAATGGTAAGTCCTATTGGTTTCACCAATATTCCCTTATTCCTAACTTGAGGTAATCAATGTTATCATTATCCTCTTATGCTTTCACATAGTGCATGTATATTTTTCAAAGCCCTGTCAGATGTAATAATAATAATAATAATGATAGCTAATACTTGTGTAGTGCTTACTTTGGTTGGTTGTTATTGTAAGTGCCTTTCATGTATCAACTCATTAAAATCTAATAAAAGCCCTTTGAAACAGATGTTATTATTATTTTATTTTTTTGATGAGGAAGATCAGCCCTGAGCTAAGATCTGTGCCCATCTTCCTCCACTCTGTATGTGGGACACAGCCATACATGGCCTGATGAGCAGTGTGTTGGTCCACACCTGGGATCCAAACCCACGAACCCCGGGCTGCCAAAGCAAAGCACACAAACCTAACCACTACACCACTGGGCTGGCCCCAGAAACAGATATTATTTTTATCCTCATTTTGCAGATGGGGAAACTAAGTCACAGAGAAGTAATTTACTCATTCAATTTATAAGTGGTCAAACAATGATTTTAACCCTGGCAGTCTAGCTCCAAATTACCACGTCCCACAGGGTGTGTGCTTTTAAGCACTGTCCCAAATCATCTCTCGTTTAAATTATCTTGTGTAGTTCTTATCCTAAGCCCATGAGATCTTCAGGAGAGATGCTACTCTTCTAATCTTAGAGATGAAGAAACTGAAGCTAGAACTGTCTAGAACACTCTGAAATGGTGGACTCGCACTAACTCTTTGAGGAGGCTAGGTCTTCAGCCTTTGGAGTGGGAGGGAAGCATGTGTGTGTGTTACCTTAGGACATCAGATGTTTAGGAAAGATCACTCCCTTACATCTTTATTCCAGGCCAGATGTCTCAGCTGGGATACTCTGGACTGAAAATATAGAAAACCTAACTAACAATGACTACAACTATAGGTAGATTTATCTTTTAATGGAAAAATGCAGAAGTCCCAGGGATGGTCAGTAACTCAACAAGATCGTCAGAAGATCGTCAGAACTCAAGCCTTCTCATTCTGCCATCCTGAGCACTTTTGTCTTTCATCCTCATCCTGGAGGCCTCATGATTGCAAGGTGGCTGCCTCAGCTCAGGCATCACATTTTCTCCTGACCACATACAAAGACAGCAACAAAGGCAGCCAAAGTGGTGAGAAATTGCCTCATGTGAGTCTCTTTTTTTTCAGGAAGGAAAGTATTTCTCAGCAACTTCTCTTTCCATTTCACAGACCAGTACTTGATCACATGGGCACATATGAACACAAGGAGAGGCTGGAAAAGTGAGTATCCAACAAAAAGAGGCTGAGTCTGTCATGATTGAATTAGCAGAAGCAATCGTGATTCATCTCTCACGGCTGCGTACTTGGCAACCCAAACAAAATCAGGGTTCTGTTAGTGCGATACTGTGTGCGTGGTAATTTACTTTCAAATACTTCAGTATAAGTGGTGTGATGTGTGTGTGTGCAAGTCAATACTAATCAACACTCTAGGAATGAGTGGTTAATTAGTATATGAAGAGTCCTTATCTCAATCAATACGTTTGGGTTAGTTAATTAGAATAAGGAATGTTACGAATTCTTTATTGGTGAAATGAGTTGTGATTAGGATCAGCTGGGAGTGGGGTAGAAAGATCCACAAGCTGTGCATGAGCAAGGTAGAAGTCACTAGCATGCTCAGTTGTCAATACCAGAGGCGGAAGTTCTGGAGTCCCGTGGCCCTGCGTCTCCCCCATGGAGGAGCCCACCAGCTGGCCTGGTGATGAGGCCTCTGATTATGCTTTAGGGGAATCTGTTTCTGAGGGAGCTGCTCCTGCAAGGGGCTTGTCCAGGAACTTGAAGGCAGGGAGAGGAGTCTCTCCTAAGACACAGAGCAGTTGTGTGCCTGCTTACTAATAACCATGTGTCTGCTCGATGAATTTTCTCTGAGACTTGCTTTCACTTTAAGATACCGCACTGAAGCAAGGTTGCAGGAATAGGGCTGTGTTACCTCCTCCTGCCTCTAACCACCAGAGGCTACCAACATCCACTGAAAGGAATCTGATATTTGCCAAACAAACTCAACAAAATCTGTTCACTCCAGGGAGCCAAGGAGGAAAGGGGGATGGTTGTTGAAGACCCCACCAGACCAATAATTCCACATCCCAAGATGTTAAATTGAAATCATTTCAGTGGAAGCACCGCAATGCAATAGATAAGAAATTCCAAAGTGAGGTGATAAACCAAAATGCAATTTAAAAAATAACCAGTTTCAAGGCATTGAATGATCAAGAGTAGATTCTGAAAACAAATTTGTGACGAACTGTCTTTGGATCGATCTGCTGCTACTTGGTGAGTCCCATCTTCCAGAGGGAGAGGTGTAAGGACAGAGCTTTAGGAGACCATTGGCATGCTGATATATGTCCCTTGGCAATGGAGGTGGGCATGACAGACTAATGTTTGATACACACTCGAGAAATCTCGAGAATTTCTACCATAGATGGCAAAGCAGAAGGAACTGGAGTTGCTACTCCGTTGGGGAGTAACTGCTTTCTCCTCCATTGTCAGGTAAGAGGTGCATGACTGGGGACCAGATATAGAATTCATGGTAGGACGTTAGCATGGAGCTATTTTATAGGAATCCTGCCCCAAAGGGCTCTTCCAGAAAGCAAGTTACCCCAACAGAGAGTCTGTATGATGTGGCCCTTCAGAAAATAAACTGAAGTAGGGAGCAGTCAAATGCAGGAGAAATTTTGCCTGAATTATGGGAATAGCAGACAGAGGGACCCAGCTGGAGAGCCACTGAAGAATCCCCAAAGTTTTCAGAAATAAAGAACCAGTTTAAACCACTGCCAGGTCCAGCGAGCTGAGAGTCATCTCCCACCAGTGCCAGACGAATAAGTACTTTCCTTATTGTCTTCAGTCCACTCCATCCTATCCCTTTCCACACTCTGACGATGGAGAAAACAGAAGCCGTGCTTAGTAAGCTGAGGAAAGAGAAGTAGAGACAGAAATGAAAAGCTGACGCCATGCCCCGCTCAGGAGGCAGGAAGCTGGCCTGTGCCTGGCCCTACCTGAAGGAAAGGAGAAGGGAAACCATAGGTCTCATGTACAGTCCACTTTTGATTATTACAGGGACTAGGCATCCATCTTAACCACCAAAACGAGACCATGTTTGCCAGTTAAGGTGGCGGTAAGACTTTCACACACCCAAGAGTGATCAAGAGCCATGGACCTGCTGGAGTTTCCCTTCAGGTCACTGATCACGTTTAAAAGGCTAGAGGAAGACTTCTGAGATGGACACAAAGGAGTCCCTCTCCTACTACTTCCCCAGATCTTCCACCTCCTTTGCTCTTCTCCCCAGCATTCTGCTGCTTCTTTATCTTGGTTTCCAGATGAGTTATCTATGCCATATCTCTGGCTTATCTATCTATGTGTAACAAATTACCTCAAACTTAGTGATTTAGGAAAGCACGCATTTCTGTGGGTCAGGAGGCCAGGCCTGGCTTAGCTGGGCGCCTCTCACAAGCCTTAAATCAAGGTGTGGGCTGGGACTGCGATCTCATCCCAAGGCTCCACTGGGGAAAAACTGGCTTCCCAGCTCACTTGGCTGTTGGCAGAATTCAGTTCCTTGTGGCCTATTGGACTGACGGCCTCAGTTTCTTACTGGCTGATGGGTGGAAGCCGCCCTCAGTGTCCAGCTGGTTGTTTGTGGACAGCTGCCTTCAATTCTTTGCCAAATGGGCCTTCCGAACATGGCCACTTGCTTCGACAAAGCCTGCAAGAGAAAGCCTTTTTTGCAAGACCTGCATCACAGTCTTTTGTAATGTAATTGTGGATGTGACATCCTGTCACCTTTGCCGTCGTTTCTATTGGTTGGAAGCAGGTCACTAGAGGGGTCACATGGGGCACAGATACCAGAAGGCAGGGACAGGGGGCTGTCTTGGAGTGAGTCCACCACAGCTTCTAATCTCCATACCTGCACACCTGCAGCTTGGGGGATGGGATTGGGAGGAACTGCTAAAACAACTTCAAGGTGGAATGTCTATTAGACAAATACACTGTCCTGTTGCTGAGGTCAAACAACTCAGATAGTACAACCCCAGTGGATTATTACGGTAGAAAGTGTCTGCCTCTTTTTTCAGTTTACCCTAAATCTCCTGCTGTGCCAGTTCAGAGTGTGCCAAGGTCCAGAAGAGGCTTCGTATGGGCACGGCCTGGGGGGCCTGTAAGGCACAGACGCGGAGGGTAAGAAAAGCTATTCCAACACACTGACTTGTATGAAGCACCTGCCAAATGCCAGGCCTTGTGCTAAGCACTTTGTACACATTCTTTCAAATAGTCCTCATGACCTTATGAGAGAGATACACTTATTAGTCTCATTTTACAAATGAAAAAAATGGAGACTTAGAAAGTCTAAGTAATTTGCCCAGGCCAAGTGATGGAGCCAGGGCTTGAAATGAGGTCCATCCGCTCCAAGCCTGGCTTGTACCACTACCTTAAAGAAAATGTAGGCACCCAGGCAGTGGAGGCAAGATGCAGATAGCACTTTCTTTAGAATCAGGAGACCTGGGTTCAAGTGCAGCTCAATCTCTCATAATCTGTGTGACTTTGGGCCCCTTACTTGGCCTCACTTTTTCATCTGTAAAAAGGGATTCATGAACAATTCTTTATGCATATAAAAATAAAACCCTGACCCTTACCTCACACCACGCACAAAAAATTAACTTAAAATGGATCAAAGTCCTAAACATAAGAAATAAAACTATAAAACCTAAGTTAGGCAAAGATTTCTTAGATATGCTATCAAAAGCACAATTTATAAAAGCAAAATAAAAATAATTGATAAAAATTAATAAAAATAATTGTGTCATAAAAGTTAAGAACTGCTTTACGAAAGACATCATTAAGAAAACAAAAAGAGAAGCCATAGTCTGGGGAAAATATTTGCAAAATATACATCAGATAAAGGACTTGCATCCAGAATATATAAAGACCTCTTACAGTTTTGTAGTACGACAAACAACCAAATAAAAAAAATGGCCAAAACAAAAAACCCACATTCAAAAAATGTGTTTTGAATGAACACATTACCAAAAAAGTTATTGGAATGGCAAATAAGCACACGAAAAAGATACTTAGCATCATTAGACACTAGGAAAATGCAAATTAAAGGCACAGTTAGATATTGCCACAAGCTCACTATGCCGTATATTTATTATATCTTTGAATCTTTACTAAGATTCAAAGTGAGGCTTTAAGTGGGGCTCTTATGATTCCCATTTTCCAGTTAAGCATACTTACTTGTCTTAAGTAGAGACTCAAGGTCACACAGCTAAGATGCAGGGCAGCAGGCTGGAAACTCAGGCAGTCTGGTTCCAGTGCCCAAGTACTGCCATGACTCTATGACTCCACTCCAGTGTCAGCTCCATGACGTCAAGGACTTTGTCTGTCCTGTGCATCACTGGAGCTGCAGCACTAGCCCGTGGTAGGCACTCAGTGATGCTCATTGGATGAAAGCCAGCCAGTGCTCACTGGGGCTCAGTCAGCACTTTTTCCTACCATCACAGAGCATTTGTGATATGATACCTTTTCTTTGGTCGCAGAAAACTCTACAAGAAGTCTTGGATGGGTCCTCTCCACCTTCCTCTTTTCCCTTCCTCCCCTTCTTTTCCCACTTACTCCTCTTTCTTCTCTCTCTTCCTTTTCTCCAGTGGGCTGTCCTTGTCCATTGGGAAAGGACACAAGGTCATGCTGAACTCCAGGACCAGCTGTGGGGCTTACCAGGACGGCGCTATCAGAGACTGTGAGCGCAGACCCATAAGCCTGCCTGGCTTCCACCTGTGACCAGCCTTTGTGGGCCTTCACTGCCCTCCACTACCAGGGAAGCTGGCTGGCCCATCCCTCCTGACCCGAGGAAGGTTTGTCAGCTTGAAGTCCATCCACTAAGGAACACAAAATGCTCCTTTCTAAGAGAGGGCCCAGAAGGGTCTAAGAATGGTCCCTGTGGAGGAAGGAGGCAGCAGGATCCAGGTCAGGCAGGGCCTGGCACCATGGGGCTAGCTGTGACCTGCCTTCCTTGGGCTAAGGACAAGAGAGACAAGACAACAAAGTTTGTTTCCTCTCCTGCTGAGAAGGGAGGATGGGGGTTAAGCTGGATTTGTTTTCAACTCTTGAATCAACATGGAGCCCGGCTTGTCTGCCAGGCCATATGGTTTGCAGGGAGGCAACCGTGGGACTGGGTTTTGGCAGATGAAGCGAGCTCTGCTGAAAATGACAGAGTCTAGCAACTGGGGAGACAAGGGGGCTGTCAGGCGAGAACCTGGGGAGGAGGCTGGTTGGGAACAGGAGGAAAACCTAAGACAGAGGCAAGAGACAAAGCAGAAGGAAATATTTTCTAGTAAAGAAAGGGGGAAAAGCATTATTTGTCTTGGAGAGGAGAGTATTGAGGACCCCTGAACAAGGACAAAATTTCCCAAGCTTTTTTTTTGCCACATTTGTGTGCTACCTGTACAATATTTAGTTCATGTTTGTCTTTATGTTGACTCTTGAAAAACTTAAATTTACTTAAAAAGGAAAATGCCATCACTGCCACATGCCATAATTGGATGGTGATCATAAGCATAAGGAAAAGGAAGACAATATGGCGACATTAAATTCTAACTAGACACTACTGCTTACTGAAGACTCAGGACTTGGACCTACTCTTTCTTTTAAAAAAAAGAAAGAATTAGAGTGTTAAAGAAATAATACCACCAAACTGGGACTTCTTTGATATGGTCAGAAAGTTTGAAAAAGGAATGATTTTTCTCACTCTGTGCATCAATATTGTTTAATACAGCAGGATATGAATGATGCATGTTTCACTGGAACATTTTGGAAAACCCTGAGGGAGGGAGCCGAACAAACATGGCCCTGGGGGTTAGGAGATGAGGCTTCCAGGTCTCGCTCTGCCACCATCACTGCATCATCTTGGACACATTTCTGTTCTATGGGTCTCAATTTTCTCATCTATTGGGAGGAATGGAGTTGAACTTCCCAAGAAATAGCAAATTGGTTTCACCTTTTGGAATTGCATATTGAGAATGATTCTAAAGCTGTAACCAAGCTTAGTGGGGAAAAAAAATGCTGTAATAGATTAGTCATGTCTGCCATGGGTGCAAAGCTGGGAGTGGTGAGATGCATGTTAGCCATCTGCTACTCCTAGACTGGAAAATCTCTAGGGTACCCCCAATTCTAACAGTCTGTGGTTGTATGATTTACATAATCACCCCAAGAACATATTTGGCTTGCTTATTTGCTCATGACTGACAGCAAAGTATGAAACAAGACAATGTTTGTAAGTGATAGGCAAACGGTTCAGTTCAGCCCAATGAACACTCATTAAACACCTACGTTGTGCCAGGCTCTGAGCTGCGGATGCAAAGGTGAATATTAAGACTTAGTTCCTATCCTGGAGGAGCTCACAGTGTTAGGCAGAGTGGGAAGGGTTGATGAGAAACACCTAAGCAGATTTCACATAGATTTCAACATGACTTAGTAAGTACTGTGTTAGAGGTACTTAGGGAATGCTGGGGGAGCTCAGGGCACAGACACTCAGTCAAAAGGTTCCTAGAATTGTATCCTGACCCAAGTGGTGATGAAGTCAGCACTCGGAAGTTCTCAAGGATCCATGGAAACTGACTGTTACAGGTTAAATTGTGTCCCTCAAAAAAAATATGTTGAAGTCCTAGCTCCTAGTTCCTATAAATGTACCCTTATTTGGAAATAAAGTCTTTATAAATTGTTGTGGTTTGAATTGTTTCCTCCCCCAAAAAAGCTATCTTAAAGTCCTAACCCCCAGCACTTCAGAATGTGACCTGTTTGAAGACAGAGTTTTTACAGAGGTAGTTAAGTTAAAGTGAGTTCATCGGGACCCTAATCCTATATGACAGATGTCCATATAAAAAAGGGACATTTGGACACAGAGACGGACACACATAGAGGGAAGATGATGTGAAAAGGCACAAGGAGAAGACAGTCATCCACAAGCCAAAGAGAGAGGCCTGGAACGGATGCTTCCCTCACAGCCCTTGGAAGGACTCAACCCTGCTGACAGCTGGATTGTGGACTTCTAGTTTCCAGAACTCTAAGACAATATATTTTTGTTGTTTAAGCCACCCTGTTTGTGGTACTTTGTTGCAGTAGCCTTAACAAAATAATACACAGATAGAATTAAGTCAAGATGAGATCATACCAGATTGGGGTGGGCCCTAATCCAATGACTAGTGTCCTTATAAGAAAAGGAAATTTGGGCACACAGAAGAGACATACAAGGGAAGAATGCCATGTGACAATAAAGGTAGAGATTGGAGTGATGCGTCTACAAGCCAAGAAATGTCAAGGATTGACAGCGACCACCAAAATCTAGGAGAGAGGCATAGAACCAATTGTCCTTCAGAGCCCTCCAGAAGGAACTAACCTTGCCAACACCTTGACTTCAGACTTCTAGCCTCCAGAACTGTGAGAGAATAAAATTTGTTTTAAGACACTCACTTTATGGTGATGTGTTGTGGCGGTCCTAGGGAACTAACACAATAACCCTTGATCTTGCCCTGTCCTTCTACCCCATCCCACCTCTTTTTCCTCCTCGTTTGAGAAATCCACTCACAAAATAGATTACACAGGCTACCAAGATGAGCACCATGTTTATCAGATGAAAACGCAAGGAGACTGTACATTTGAAATATTGGCATGTGATTTTCCCCGGTATTTTCTGTAACCACTACCTCTTCTCCCCACGCTACCTCTCACATTTGGACAGCTGTGTGCCAGCTCTCATTGCTTCAGAAGAAAGCACAAGTGGGTCTTGGTTTTGAGTTTACAGGGTGAAGTAGAGAAGCCTTATGATGGAAGGAAGAGGACAGAACAGTGATCTTGTGGACAAACAATTAGAGACCGATGAGAACACAGCCCTCTTGGTGGATGTCACCTGGGTGCTGGGCTATGGCACAAGGATCAGCCCTTCTCAGCCCCACTCTGGCTTGTGCAAGACCCCCAAAGCTCAGACACAATCCAGGGGAGACCAAGAGAGGAGGGAGATGCAGGCTTGACTGATACTGCTTCCACCACTAGCAGAATGAGACATGTACTGGGGGACAGGGTGAAAAGAGGGACCCAGAATATAAATGAAGTTCAGTTTAGAAAACCCAGTGGCCTTATTTTTGCTCTCCAAAATTGAGCAGAGAGATATATACCTGCTGCAAGAATATGGTCCCTTTCTTTCCCCAGAGGGGAAAAGAGCTCAGACATGATTTGTATATTTGAGCTGTTTTTTATTTTGGTAAATTTGTTGAAGTACAACATATATCCAAATCAAAAGTGTACAGCTCACCCATATAAACCAGCACCCACAACAACAAAACATTACTGACCCTGCCGAAGCCTTCGCATGCCCCCTTCCAATCACACTAAGCCCCCTACAGGGTAACCGCTCTCCTGACTTCAAACAGATTCATTTAGACTGTTTTTAAATTTTACATAAATGGAATCAATCAAAAGGTACTCTTTCGTGTCTGACTTCTTCTGCTCAACATGTTTGTGAGATTCATCCATGGTGTCACATGTCGCTGTAGTCCATTTCATCGTAGGACTCTAAGGTGTTTCATTGTATGGATATACCAGGACTTATGTATCCAGTCTACTCTAGGCAGGCATCTGGGCTGTTTCCAAGTTTAGCTATTGCACAGAGTGCTGCTATGAACAACCTCGTACACGTCTTTTGGTGCATCTGTCTGAGCATTTCTGCTGGGGAGTGGAATTGCTGGGTCGTAGAGTATGTGTGTGGTTCAGCTTTAGCAGATACTGCCAAACAGTTTTCCAAACTGGTTGTACTAACTACACTCCCACCAGCACTGTATGAGAGTGCCAGTCTCTCCACATCCTTCCCAATACTTGGTATTGATTCTTTCTCATTTTGGCCATTCTAGTTTATGTTAAGATTTTAGTCAGCTTGTTTTTAGGATGAACACATGTAGTGAGGCACTAATTCCAAGATTCTGCATGGCTTTTCCCTGGTCACTTCCTGTTGTAGGTGGCCCAAACCTTTCCTTCACATCCTCTGCTAGGGAATTTGGAAAAATAGGGACAACTATAGTTCACCATCATAGAATAGTGAAACTGAAGAGGTGTCTTTCAAGATCATCTATTTCACTTCCTCGTTATACAAATGAGAAAACTAACCAAGCAGGGGAGATGAGTTTTCCAGAAACTTCCAGCCTGCTAGTGCCTGAGGCAGGACTAGAACTTAAGCCCCCTGATCATGAATCCACAGCTTTTTCTGCCTCCTTGTGCTATTTCAACATTACAATTTCCAAATTTCACCACCAAACTTGACAGTCGAGGATATTCTTTGGAGAGAGTAATAAATACAATATCAGCCTATGTTTGGACTGCTAACCAACCCATGCAGTCCATCCCTTTTGGGGGTGAGGACAACCAGGGTGAGGGTTTCTAGACAAAGTGGATGAGCTACATTCCTCAGCCTAGTTGTCTGCCTGGGGATCAAGGTGAGATTGCATTTCAAAGCTTCCGGAAGCCTCCCTAATCCACATTTCTCATCAGTCTTGGCATCTGCCCTCAAACTCTGTGTCCTAGTTCCCAGACAGAGCCATGACATCAATCAGAGTGGAGTGTGGTGACTGTGCTTTCTCCCTCTCTCCCCACATCACGTGCCTTTTTATGTCAATAAACTGATCCAGTCACTTTTTCTTATGTGCAGATAATGCCAACACTTACTGAGTGCTTGCTATGTACCAGGCATCCTATCATTTAATGTTCACACAGCCCTGTGAGGCCAGTACAATTTTACCCATATTTTAGAGATGAAGCCTGGGAATCTTAGAGAAGTCAACTTGTCCAAAGACCCACCGTGAAGTGGTAGAACCAGGACTCGGACCCAAGAATTAAAGGCCACATTCTCAACCACAGCTCTGCAGCCTACGTTACTGCAAACCATTATCACAGGATTGAGTAGAGAGAAAATGCTGCTCAGGGCATACCTCTCTTTAAGAAAAACATATAAAGGCAAATCTGAAGCTATAAAGTAGATATGCTTCCTCAAAGAAGGAATGCAGTGTTGTTTAAATCCAGTGCTCCACTGGGAGCACTTAAGGTGTTTGTTTTCACAGAACTTACTTCTTGATGTAGGGGTTTGGCAGAGTCAGAGAAACTCAACCAGAGTATTAGGGAACTTCTAGCCTCCAGTGATCACTGGAAAATTAAGATGAAACATCGCTTCGTCAAAGAGGGGCAAGGAGGCATGGTGTAATCATAGATTTTGGAGCTGCTTCACAGGCAGGAATACCTATGGATGTAAAAGGTTGTAGGAAAAGAGAGCTGAATAACATGGAACAAATTCAAGAGAGCTTCCTTCACAGAAATGGAGGTACACCTGCCATTCATTTCCTGAGAGTAGAAGGCAGCCCATGGCAGAATTAAGGGAGGTTCAGCAGGGAGAAGTCAAATATGCATCTTGCCCTGACTGTGAAATAGAGAAACAGTCAAATCAACTTACATCAGAGAGAAGGATGTTATGGAAACAGAGTCAAGAACCTATAAAAATTTATGTGGAATCATGGCTGAGGTCGGTGTTAGAAATTTTAATTTTAAACATTTGAAGCCTACTTCCTTCAGCATCCATCACGTGACTGTCCCCACTCTTCTGCCTGAAGCCTTCCAATTGTCTCCCACTGCACTTACAATAGAATTCAAACTCCATACCATGGCCTACAAGTTGCTCCCTGATCTGGCTCCAGCCTGCTTTCCCATCCTCTTCTCACTCCACTCTCCTCCAGCCACACTAGTCTCGTTTCTGTTCCTTGAACACGCCAACCTGATGCCTGACTCAGATTCTTTGCATTCACTGGTTCCTCTACCTGGAATGCTCTTTCTTGGCTTTTACATCACTGGCTCCTTCTCATCTTTCCATTCTCAACTCCTATTCACCACCTTAGAGAGTCTCACATTTATCAAGTGACCCCACTTCCTTCATAGCACTTATCATAATCTCTAATTACTTTGTTTATGTATCTCTTTAGGTGTTTATTGCCTGTCTTCACCCATTAGATTTCAACCTTCAGAGGTTAAAAGAACTTGGTTTTCTTTTAAACTTGGCGTCATCAGCACCTAGAACAGTGTCATCCAACACCTGGGAATTGCTGGACATTGGACACGAATCTGCTGAACGAATGAATAAACTGCTAGTAGAACCAGATATCTCACTGACCATGCAAAGAATGTTCAGATTTCTAGTTCCTATTAATAAACACCAGTTTTAAAACAGAATAGAGTCACTCCTTTTTTGAAAACCAGTCTAAGCCTTCTCCAACGATCAGTAGTACCATATGTCCCAGATATAAACCCATCAAATACAGAGATCTGAAATGCAGATGATGAGATCAATTTCTGGAATGACAGTGTAGAGCTTCGCGAAACCACTCGCCAGTGAAACTGGTGAAAGTTGTTTAAAAACGACCTTTTAAATCCTCTGGAAATGGTCCTAAGAGTATATAGCAAATGAAGAAACATTTGTTCAAGAAAATCTATGAAAATTTTGTAAGAAAAGTAAAAGTCTGTGGTATTTGAAACAAAACCACTCCCTCTGTCCCCAATCCAAGCTCAGGGGGACTTCACTCTAGACTTGTGCATCCAAGAACGCAGGACTCCTTCTACCCCCAGCTTTCAGTTGTAGGGCTTTCTTCCCGGGAGGAGCAGGACATCAACATTTCTCACCCTGTCCCCAGTGACCTGTTGCTGAGGCTAAGTCCCAGCTGAGTGTGGTCTAGAGGAGGAGGCTCCCTTCTTCTTCCTACTCTCCATTGATGGAATGAGGCTCTAGCTTGGGCATGGTGTGCTGAGAATACTGGCACCCTGGTAGCCCTTGCTGTGGCTCGTAAATTGGGGGTTTTATGCCAAGAGAAGCAAGCTAATAAGACCTCAGGCTACTGCACCCCCTCCACTGAGTGCTCAGCTCTTACAGTGAGAGTGTTACTCTGAAAGAAGCATGCCATTGTCTCCACTCCCATCTCCAGAGCCCTGGTTCCAAGATTCTGCCTGGGGAGAAACAGTTGTAAAACAGATAGCACCCAATCACTTTCCAAAGGAATCAACTTTGTTTGCAACAAAGTATGGAGTTCAAGCCTATGGGTACTCTCAAAAACAGCGGAGGTAATGGTGAAAAGCGATTGAAGGAGATTCCTGGACTCGGAGAAGATACAGGCTAAACCATAGGCTGGCTAGCTTGTGTGAGAGATGTAGGAAAAGGAGATGCTGGGAGGAACCCTCCTGGAGTCAGAACAAATATCAAACACTGACCTCAGGAACTGTTCCTTCAAGGGAACCCAAATCTGATTGGATTAGTGTGCAGAACAATTTATGCCCAAGGGCATTGTTGAAAACAGAGCATTCAGCTAGCAATCAGTGGAGCCAACAGCTGGGTATGGTCATAGAAAGAGGTGAAGAGCACTCTGACAAACCACTGTCATCTAGTGTGACTGTGGGTATACCCGAAACTGTGCCTCCCTGAATTGCAACATCAGAGTCTTCACATTAAGAGGGAGCGGGGCACAGGGGGATGGACTTCACTAAAATAATCCAACCAATCACTAAACAAATAAACAAGAAAATAACAATTACAGTACCAGGGGGCAAGGGAATACCCAGAGTTACTACAATATAGTATCTAAAATATCCAGTTTCCAACAAAAAAGGATGAGCCATGCAAAGAAACAAGGAAGTATAATCTCTTTACTGGAAAAGAAAGCAGGCAACAGAAACTACCTGGGAGAGTGACCAAATGTCAGATTTAACAGAAAAAAAGTCAAAGTAGCCATTATAAATATAGTCAAAGAACTAAAGGAAATCATAAATAAAGAAGTAAAGGAAGGTATGATGGCAATGTTGCACCAGATAAAGAACATCAATAAAGAGGTGGAAATTATAATTAAGAACTCAATGGAAATTCTGGAGTTGAAAAGTACAATACTTAAAAAAGAAAATTCACTGAAGGGAACAACAATTGATTTGAATTGGCAGAAGAAGAAACTAGCAAACTTGAAGATAAAGCAATAGAGATTATGAAATTCAAAGAATAGAGAGAAAAAATAATGAAGAAAAATGAACAGAGCCTCAGAAAAATGTGGGAAACCATTAAGTGCACCAACACATACACAATGGAAGTATCAAAATGAGAGGAGAGAGAAAGAAGCAGAAAAATTATTTGAAGAATAATGGTTGAAAACTTCCCAAATTTATTGAAAAACACCAACCTGTACATCCAGGAAGGTCAATGAACTCCAGTAGGATAAATACAAAGAGATCCACAGACACGTAATAATGAAAATGCTGACTGTCAAAGACAAGGGAAAAAAAATATTGAAAGCAGCCAGAGCAAAACAACTTGTTACTTACAGGGGAACCACGGTAAGATTAACAGCTGACTTCTCAGTAGAAACAAAGGAGGCTGGAAACCAATGGGATAACATTTTCAAAGTGCTCAAAGAGAAAAACTGTCAGCCAAGAATCCTATACTCAACAAAGCCATCTTTCAAAACTGAAGACAAAATACAGTCCCAGACAAACAAAATTGGAGAGAATTTGTTGCTAGCAGACCTACCTTATGAGAAATATTAAAGGAAGTTCTTCAAGCTGAAAGCAAGTGATCCTTGATGGTTATTCAAATCCACACACAATAAAACAAAGAGCACCAATAAAGGTAACTATGTAATTATGAAAGACAATATAAATACATATTTTCTCATTTATTCTGTTGTCTGATGTATATTGAGCAAGAAGATCCAACTACCAATCCCAAGTGAGGATTTCCACTGTAGGAAGGATGGCAAAGACAATAACGATGCTGATCACCAATAGTAGGGGCCCACAGATCTTGGCCCACTGCATCTTCTATGGGTTTGGAGTCATCAAGGAGGACTCAAAACAGGCTCTGGTTGAAACAACACTTTACCCACAGAAAGGAGAAAAGATGCAGCAGGATCAGTGTCTTCAGTATGCCTTGGTCTCCCATAACCAGTGAATCCCTCCCAATAGTCAATGCAGAGTGATGGACAGCATGCACCCCTCTCATGCTGCAGGTGAAGATCTGTTCTCTCCCCCTGGCAGCAGATATACTAGTGAGGCTGGCCAGGTACTATATGATGCACAAAGTTAAACAATACAAGGAACTTCTCTGTATAACCAGAGCAGAGGAAAGATTTCTTCTATTAAAGAAGAAGAATCTCAGGTGAAGCAAAAGCTTGGCACCCAACCACATATGAGAGAAGGTTTCAGGCTCAGGGCACTGATTGAGCAATCTTAGAGAAGGGCAACACCTCAAGCAATGGCTTCCCCAACAATGTAAAAAGCAATTGTACAAAGTAATATGTATATAATTTACTGTTGGTCTATAATATATAGAAATGTAATATATTTGAAATATATTTGCCAGTAACAGTACAAAGGAGGGGTGGAGGAACAGAGCTGTATTGGGCAAAGGAAATGACTGTTACTGAGCAATGGGCTTGCTCTGCTCACTGCAGTCAGAACCAATTAATTACAATGAGTTAGGGATCGAGAAACGATGTTTTAATTTAATTAGCCAGCACAACCAGGAAGATAGACTAATGTCTCAAAAAACTGTCTTCCAAGATTACAGAATCTTGAGGCAGTTATATAGAGAAAATGGGCAGTAAGGAAGGGGTCCAGGGATGTTGTTGGTCTCCAGGTGTGATGGGCTCCAGGCATCACATTGTTCCATTCTTCTGTCAGCTGTGATGGATACCTTGTAGGTGTGTTCCCCACCTGTGGTCAGCCTGTTCCTGGAGAGAAACTCATAGAACAAAGTTTTTAATTTATCAAGGTATAGGGGAGTACATACGTAAGCAGAGGCCATAAGTCAAGAGAGCATGTGAATTTTTTGGAGTCTGTGCAGAGCAGAGAGTAGTAACATAGAGGAGGGGCTGGGGCCATTTAATGCAACAAGATGGCCTCACTTATGCTCACTTACATGACTACAGATGGTAAAGTAATAATGATAATAATGTATTGTTAGGTTTATAGTATTAATACATGTAATATGTATAAAAATAATACTACAAAAAAGGGGAAAAGGGAATAAAGTTATATAGGAGTAACATTTCTATGTATCACTAGAATTAAGCTAGTATAAATTTGAAGCTGATTTTGATAAATTATGATGTATATGGTAAATCTTAGAGCAAGATTTATCATATAAAAGAAAAAACTCAAAACAACTAATGAAAAAAATCATTAAAAAATTTAAATGCTACATTAGAAAATATTCACTTAATGCAAAAGAAAGCAGTGAAGGAAGAATAGGGAAACAAAAAGACATGAAACACATAGAAAATAAAGAGTAAAGTGATAGACATAAATCTGATTATATCAATAATAACACTAAATGTGAATGGATTAAACAATCCAATCAAAAGGAAGAGATAGTCAGATTGGATTAAAAAAACAAGATCCAGCTATATGCTATCTATAGGAGGCACACCGGAGATTCAAAAATACAAACAGATTGAGCATAAAAGGTTGGAAAAAGATATGTCATACAAACAGCAACCACAAGAAAGCTGGAGTGGCTATACCAATATCAGACAAAATAGACTTTAAAACAAGAAATTTTCCTAGAGATAGAGAGAGACAAGTTTATAATGATAAAAGGGTCAATCCACCAGGCAAATATAACAATTATAAGCATGTATGCATGTAATAATGGAGCACCAAATACATGAGGCAAAAACAAAGGGATAAATAGACAATTCAACAATAATAGTTGGATACTTCAATATCTCACTTTCAATAGTGGATAAAACAATTAGGCAGAAGATCAACAAGGAAATAGAAGAATATCACTATGAACGAACTATAGACTTAACAGGGATCTATAGAACACTCCACCCAACAACAATATATATTCTTTCTCAAGACAGAATATATATTCTTCTCAAGTATACAGGGAACATTTTCCAGGATATACCATATGTCATATGAACTTAGAACTCAATAACAGAAAAACGTTTGGGAAACTCACAAATATGAGGAATTAAACAACACACTCCTAACCAACGGGTCAAAGAAAAACTCAAAAGGCAAATCAGAAAATACTGTGAGCTGAATGAAAATGAAGACACAACATACCAAAATTTATGTGATGCAGTGAAAGCATCGCTCAGAGGAAAATTTATAGCTAAAATGCCTATTTTAAGAGAGGAAAAAAGGGGCTGGCCTGGGGGTGAGTGGTTAAGTTCCCATGTTCCACTTCGGCAGCCTGGGGTTCACTGGTTTGGATCCTGGGCACGGACCTACTCACCACTCATCAAGCTATGCTGAGATGGTGTCCAACATAGAAGAACTAGAGGGACCTACAATTAGGATATAAAACTATGCCCTGGGGCTTTGGGGAGAAAAAAGAAAAAGAGGAAGATTGGCAACAGTTGTTAGCTCAGGGCCAATCTTCCTCAAAAAAAGAAAAGAAAGAGAGAAGAAAAAAGCCAAATCAATAACCTAATCTTCCATCTTAAGACATTGGAAAAAGAAAGAGCAAACTAAACCTAAAGAGAGTGGAAGGGAGGAAATACTAAAGATTAGAGCAAAATAGAGAATAATAAAACAACAGAGGAAATCAATGAAACCAAAATCTGGTTTTTGAAAACTGATAAACCTTTAGCTAGATTGAACAAGAAAACAAAGACTCAGATTATTAGAATCAGAAATGAGAGAGAGGACATCACTATCCACCTTATAGAGGTAAAAAGGATTATAAAGGAATCCTATGAACAATTACATGCCAATAAATTCAGATAACAGATAAAATAGACAAATTCCTAGAAAGACACAAATGACTGAAACTGACTCAAGAAGAAATAGACAATCTGAATAGACCTATAACAAGTGAGAGACTAAATTAATAATAAAAAACTATCCACAAAGATAAGCCTAGGCCCAGATAGTTTTGCTGCTGAATTCTACCAAACATTTAAAGAAGAATTAATACCGACTCTTTCAAAAAACAGAAGAGAAGGAAACACTCCCCAACTCATTTTATGAGGCCAATATTACCCTGATATCAAAGCCACACAAAGACATCAGAAGAAAAGAAAACAAGAGACTAATATCTCTTACGAATATGGATACAAAAATCCTCAACAAATACTAGCAAACTGAATCTAGCAACATATGAAATACAAGAAATCCAATTTCATAGTCAAAACAAGGAAAGTTCCTACTTTCTATGCAGTTTTGCTTCCATCTCTGATTCATAAACACACCTCCCCGGGAGGAAGTTCTCCCCCGCAAGTGTGCATGCAGCTTGAGAAGTCAGCTGCATGGAAAGGAATGGTGGAAATGAAAATTTTCCAGAAAAACTCAGAGAAAAGGACAATTAGAATGCACATGTCACTTTACACATTGGCCCCTGGCCTCAGAAAGTCATAGACAAACTTCATTTTGCTTGGTTTTTGAGACTTTCTTGGAAGATACAATATTTCTTTCCTCTTAGGCCCACACATTAAGTACTCCTAGGATTTCTCAAGCACTCTATCCAAAATTCAAAATTGTCCAGCCACAGTTTGCAGGATTTCAGCAAGTTTGGTTTAATGAGAATTCCTAAAGCAAACTGGTAACAATTAGCTCTCTCATTGGTATAGTATCAGTTAGCATACTTTTGTCCATACGTAGCAGAATACCAGGTCAGCAGTGGCTGAGACAACACAGACATTTATTACCTCACCTAACAAGAAGCCTACAGGTAAATGGCTCCTGAGCTAGTTCATCAGCTCAACAATGCCATTAAAGACTTAGTCTCTTTCTATTTATTTCTTCATCCTTACTGTTGGCATTCTGTCCTCATGTTCGTTGCTTCATTACCACAAAATGGAAGCTACAGCTCTAGACATCACATCTGTGCTCAAGGCAGGAAAAAAGAAGAAGGGGTAGGACCAGCAAACTTTCTTCATTTACTTGTATCTTTTATAAAAATCTAATTCTTTTTCAAAAGTCCCCCAGCAGACTTTCACATCTATTATCGGACAAAACTGGACCTCATGGCTGCCTCTAGATACAAGTGAAGCTGGCGAAAGGGCTGATTAGTAAAAGTGAAAGAGTGCCAAGATTGGCTTAAAACAACCATGATCCATTTCTTGAGGCTAGAAACAGTACTTCCTTGAACAAAATCTGGATTCTCTTAGCAGGAAGGAAGCTGAGAATGGCTGTGGGGCGGGCTCCTCACAGCATCTGCCACAAAGTCCTGCAGTGTCCTTTTCCATTCACATTCTCTCCTATCTCATCCTCACCACCTTCCAGGAACTCGGGTAGGTTCTGTGTGTTAAAGAGAAATAAAGTTAGACTTTGATAGGTAAGCGGTTCAGAGTGTTCTGTAGAGCTTTCTAAAATGTACTTCTCAGAATGAAAAAACAGAAATCTGTGGTCAAAATCTTTTGGGGAAATGCGATGTTTAGAACATATAACACCTGCTGAGCACCTCTTATAAGACAAGAACTGTGCGAGGTGCTTTGGACGTACCGTCTCATTTAATCCTCTCAGCAACCTATGGCGTAGGTCTTGTTACGATCATCTCATTTTTACAGATAACACAAGCTTGGCAGGTTAAATAACTTTTTCAATGACATACAGCTGGTAAGTGATAGAACCAGGATTCAATCAAAGGAATCCCTTTCCAAAGCCTGCACTTTTTATGAAAGTTAAAAAGATTACCTTGCCCTAGGACTTCTCAAAGCCTTTACTGTACTAGAATGTACTGAGTAAAATAAAATGTTTTAGAGCCTCTAGGAGGAGGATCTAAATCATTGACCACAGAACTCTCTATTCACCAAATATCTAGCAGGACTTTGAAGAGTCAGTGTGCTGAGTAACACATCTCTGAAAATACTGATGTAGCGGAAAAAACATTGAACCATGAGTTAGAGAACATGGTTCCCTCTGCCACTCCCCAACCCTGTAGCCCTAATTCTTCTAGCTAATTCCTACTTGCCTCTCAAAACTTCACATCTCATTCTCCCCTATTTTCTCCAGGTAGCTTTTCTCCAGACCTGATCTTGTGTCCCTTTCTGAGATTTCATATTGCTTTATGCAGTGATTCCCAACAGCGGGCAAAAGCGCCCTCTCCCCAGGGGACAGTTGGCAATGTATGCAAACATTTTTGGTTGTCACAACTGGCACGGGGGCAGGATGCTATTGGCATTTAATGAGTAGAGCCCAAGGATGCTCTGAGCATCCTACAATGCAAAAGACAATCTTTCCTCCCCCACAACCAAGAATTAGCCAGCCCGAAATGTCAAGAGGACCGAGGTTGAGAGATCCTGCTCTATGATTATTCCAATCATAACACTTATCACACTGCCTGAGTCTTGTCTGTGTTGGTCCCTCACTCAACTGTCAGCTTCCTGACTAGAAATCAGGGCTTCTCAGAACGTTTAGGTCACAGGGAGTCCTCAACATTAACTGTTGAAGGAAAGAAGTTAGTGATAGGTTGTAGGAGGTGCATTTGGGGGTGTCTACCTAGCCCACGGCCCCCCACTCTTGAGTACTGCCGTATAATACAGTGGTGGGTCCCGGCAGCCATGTTGTACTACGTGACTCTGCTCCTTTGTCCTAGTTATTGGAACAGAGGTGGATACCAGTGCCCACCTCACCCCATCATAGCTTCTCTCCAGGGAGTTCAGAATTGATACTGAGAGACATTAGTCAGTCTCTCCTGGTTACTTGAGCTTGAGTGCCATAGAGAAGCCATCTTTGGCCATGGCATGTGAAAAAGTCTGATCAAAGGAGGAAGATGAATCCATTGCACATGGGTACAGACATGAGAGAATATGGCATGCCGGAGACAGCAACCTTGGTTTCCAATGGCTTTCCACTTGCTGGGTCCACTGAGCACATGTGTATCCCTCTTGCATTTTCTTTCCCAGGATTTCACTCCTGCACCCTTATAATAAACTCTATTTTATTTCGGTCTGAGTCAGTTTCTGTTTACACAAAACCAGAATTTTGATTAAGCTACAAGTCAGGAAACATAGCCCAATTTTCTTGACCTTTAATACAAGGTTCTTCCTTCCCCCAAAACATGGGAGTTTGGAGGAGAAAAGAAATAGTGCTGGAGAGAGCTAAGAAATGGACCTTAGAAGGCATCTCTATCATCTCATTTTCAGTGTTCTACAAAGGGTAGCTGGAAAGGCCATCCCTATTTTTAGATGATTACCCAGAAAAAGTGACTAATGCCTGGGGGGCTTGCTTTAGACTTTAAACTACATGACTTTGCAGAGGAATGAACTCCCCTCTGTGAATGAAAGGCATGGACAATCCTTTTCGGTTTCAATACATCAAAAGAGGCTCGTGGACACAATTATTTGCCGAAGGGGCACATGACCTTGTTGGGCCTGACATTTATTTTATCTTCCTTTGAAAACAGTTACAATTGCACAATTGATATCTTGCACTTTTAATCTTTTGCTGCTTGATGATTACCACAAAGACATAAGAATAAGTGATTAAATCTGGCTGTTAGCTTAGAATAGATTTTGGAATTTTTTTTTTTTAAGGAAAACAGATAAATAGGAAACTCCTCTGGCTGTACAAAGGTTTCAGAGATATCGTGACGCGCGTGTGTAGCACTCCTGGCTGCCTCGAGCTATGATGGCTGGAAAAGTAGAGGAAACAGCAGCTGCAGTTGCTGGTGTGAGCCCAGCCCTCTAGTCTGAGTTCTGTGGCGGCTCCAAGTTTGGCTTAAGAACAGATCGCGTCAATGGTGTGTTTTCAAACACAGGGCTGGCCATTGCCCCGAAGTGCGCCTACCCTCTGCTTTCTCCTTGACCTCCTCCCACAAATCTGGGATAGTTTTCTAGAGAAATAACTGTTACATCCCCCCCACCACCTATTTTGTCCTCGATTTACCCAGCACAAATGCCAAGGAACATTTACACCACGGACTAAGGGCCCTCTGAGATCACCACCATTCTCCACGGCAGACTGTGTGTTTGCAAAAGCTTGACTATATTCTTGTCCACAACTAGCCATTTATTCTTTTTTTTGCCCATCAAACTTCACCCCTTATTATTTCAGGGGGGGCCTACTCATCATTGTTTCCAGATCTCAAAATAATTTTTTCCTAATCTTTTTTCTTTGGTTATCCCTTATTCCAAACACCTTTCTCCCTGGTGCTGGTTGAATTACAATTTTTGAAAAGATCCTGTGTTCTGACAGCCTTTGTTTTGGGTTCTAGATCTTCACTGACGCAGAGTGTACGAGGCGAGCTCCTGGTTTGGCAAGTCTTTGCTTTTTGCTCCCTAAACCTCCGGCGTCAGGATGAGACGTGAAATAAAGAGTTTAAGACATTTTGTTAACTTGGCAGTCAAACGATCATTTCAGATTCAGAAAATTTCCTATCTGCATGAAAGGATTTTGCACATTGATTTTAAAAAATAGGAAAAAAATAAGATGGTGCCTTGGATGTAAGGCCAATAATCAGAATCAGGATTTCTTTGTCTCTCTGGAGAGAAATCGCACGCTAGCTCACTCATATTTTTTCTTTCAGAAATCTGTATTAAAATGTGGAAAAACAGCAAGGGGAAAAAAAGTCTGTAATTTTAATGGGACTGCAGAGACCACTTGGAACTATTGAACATCTCCACTAGAACAAATATAATAGCTTCCACCTGATGTCACAGCAGCTGGCTCTCTTTAAGGATCCAAGCGCGTAGGCGAGATTTCCTGACGTAGACTATGACTGGGTCCTTCAGGACACTGAAGGATGTCACTCACAGGGCACTGTCGGTTCTCTGTGACCCTTCTGTGAGCTGCAGCTTTGATTTCAGTGTTCCTTCTCTAAAGCCACGGCCACTGCAGCCCAGCAGTGACTCAAGCAGACGGCTGACTGTGACAAGCCTCTTCCGATTGGTAGTAAAAATACCAGAGGCTCCACTGCACTGTGTACAAATACGTGAAGCTATTGCAAATTCCTTTGTATCTCTAGCTTCTATTTTGAGAGCGGGTTGAGCTTTTCCATGCAGAACCCTCACAGAAAGAGCAATCGCGCCAGGTGTCTGTTTGAAGCATCTACTGCGGTTTGTGAAAGTCAAGATTTCTTTTTTGGTCAGCTTTCAAAACCATACCCTTACCTGTAAGGTTTCTGACAGACTGCCCATGATTTGGGAGTGGGGGAGAGAAGAATTTCAATCTTTTTATACAAAAATCATCAGGGGCACTCCCAAATTGAAAGACTAACTCAAATTATATTGCCTCTCTCTTCCCTGAAGAGATGCTGCTAATGACAAAACAATGGGAAAATGTAGACCTGAGGGTGGGAGTGGAAGTGGGGGCAGAATCTAAATGCTGAGTAATCCGTTCGCTTGGTTATGAGTCCAGGAATAGTTGAGAGTTGATTTTGAACTTGCTTTGCTTCATTTATTACATTCGTTCAGAAACATTTCAGCATCAGAATCACTTGGGGAGCTCTTATAAAATTGCAGATTCCCAGGCCCCCACATTTAGACTGGAGCCAGGAAATCTGTATTTTGAAAACTAAGCCTAGGTGATTCTAACCTGCTCCTGCTGCATTAAAATGTGATATTAATAAGTTAAAAGTCACGGGGTCAATTGTAACCCAAGTCAGCTAACCGCTAACTCAGTGGCCTCCATCTGCCAGTCATGAAGCTTCCGGGTGGGGTGATGAGAAGCAGAGGGATGGAGAGAAAAGATAACGAATAAGGGATCAGAAGGTCCAGTTTCCAGTCCTCACCCCGCCATTTATTAGCTGTGTGGCCTTGGCCAAATGTCACTGGGAAGCTCAGTGCCTCATCTGTAGAATGGGGCCCATAATTCATGCCTTGCTTACCTCATTGGGTCATGAGGATCAAATGAGAAAGAACTTTGTAAAACATTCCATGTTAGAGGTCACAATATTTTTATAGAGAGGCAGTATGTCCCCCCTTCAATCTGGTGATGGCATCCCCAGACCCAAGCATCTTTGCTCAAGGAACCAAAGGAAGCCTGACATATAGTCAGGCAGTGGTTTTCAGAATGACCAGGGGCATGTGTGAAAAGGGAAGATTTTAGGACTCCCTCCCGGATCACAGTCTCTGGGAGTGTGGGTAGGAATCTGCCATTTTAATAACGCCAGAGAACATTCTTATATTAAAAGTAGGGGTGCCACTGGGCAGGTAATAAAGGAGGATGGGGGCTAAGAGTTGAATGTGACATCGCAGGCCTCTTTCCTACTTCCTGTGGCCCAGAAAAAAAGTATCTTGGTGCCCCAATCCTCTCTTTTATCCCTCGCCCTTCTCCTCTATCCCATCTACTCTTTCACTTCCCCCGTGGCCAGTCCAGCTACACACTACTGCAGCCTTTGCCCTCTGCTCTGAAATCATCTCCTTCCATCAAAACTCGTTCCCTTCCTGCTGTCCCCAAATCCAGTTCCGGTGAAAGTGTGAAGTAGAAGTTCTGGCACTCTCAAGACTCAGCTTTTGTTTTTAAACAGATTCTTTGCATTTTATCATTTTATTAAAGCGTTCTGTCAAGGCATTCCTAGAGAAATTCCAGTAGAGGAACATGAGTCATCAGCACCAGGTCGGCCAGGATGACATGGGGGACAAGGGTCCCCGTCCCCTATTCCTGCGTAGCCATCACAAGCCAGGAGAGCGGGTCTTCATGCCAGTCAGCCTGATTCCGGATGACTCCTGGACTCCCTCATCCTCTCCCCCGGCCCCTCCCTTCCTCTACTCTCCAAAACAAGGCAACATATGGAAGGTCTCCTTTCCCAGGCCTATTGTCATTTTATTACCCGGCTCCAGAGAATATCCAACTCGGCTCTGATCTGAGATGGCTGCCACAGATTTCCAACGCCTTCGATTCCTTTTCCAAGGATCTGGCAGCCTCCCTCCCGGGCAGGGCCTGGCCCATGGAGCCTTGTTTTTCTGTTTACCAATTTCTGGTGCGACACGGGGCTCAGCGTATCAGAATTCTCAAGACCAATGTTTCCCCAAAGTACCATTAATGAGAACTCGTTCCGTGAGTACTATGTTTTGATGTGGGCAGTGTGTCTTCAGCCAACATTTTTAAGGATTGCTTTTATTTGGTTTGAGGGATGCTTTTCTTTTAAACTTCTTTCTTTCAAATTGAGAGGAAAAATAAAATGGACAGTAGATTAAGAAAATAAATATGGGGGAGGGGTTGAGGAAAAGACTAATTTTAGTGGTCTCCAAGGGAGGATGGGAGATGATGGGCCCTCCAGTGGTTAGGGCATCAAAGTCAGGCAGCCAAGGGTGAGAGAATGCTGGGAACTAGCGAAACCAAGGGGGGCCATGAAATCCTAGGTTTTATAGATATACCTTCAAGAATAATGGGCTGAAAAAGTCCTGCTGCATCTCATCAACATTTAGAACAAAGGTCAACAAACTGCCGTCCACCTCTTGTTTTTGTAAATAAAGTTTTATTGGAACAGTCATGCTCATTCCTATTGTCTACAGTTGTTTTCACTCTACACCACAGAGTAGTTACTACAGACCATATGGTCTGCAGCATCAACAATATTTGCTATCTGACCTTTTACAGAAAAAGTTTGCCAATGCCTAGTGTAGACTTCTGTATGCTCTAGAGCACCACTTTACAAACTTTTCCCCTTGGCAACAGAATGCATTTTTGTAAAGAATATTTTAAATGTAGAAGCCCATGAAAAGATAAGCACAGGGGTGATAAGGGGAGGAATAGGAGTCACAGAGTCCACCAGCTCAGCTCAGCTCAGCTCAGCTTCCCTTTGGCCCCCCTCCCCCAATGATGTCTCTAGAACCCAGGGTTCCGTGGAATAGAGTTTGAAAATCACTTCAGAGCACATGCTTCTTAAGGGCAAGGTACTGCCTTAATTTCTTCTGTGTCTATTTAGTGACTGACACATAAAATACACTCAAGTATGATGGATGAGTAATGGAATGAAGTACTTCCAGTCAAGACCCCAAATGCCCAGGGCTACTGTCAAATCTCTCTCGGCCCTCTGTCATCTAAATTCTCCCCAAGAGTGATTTACACAACTGTCTCCTCGTCCTATACCCTCACGTTGCTGTTTCTGACTTTAGCCCCATTGCTCTGCTGGAACTGTTGCCACCAAGGTCCCCAGTGATATTCTAATGGTCCATGGACATTCTTCAGTTCCTATCTTCAGGTGACCCTTTGGGCATTTGACAATTCCTGAATCTCATCACCCCCTTGGCTTCTCATTACACCATAACCTCCAGGTCATTTTCATCTGTCTCTGACTTTTGCTTCCCAGGCTCTGAAATGAGCTCTGTTTTCTCTGACCCTAAATGATGGTATACTTTAAGCACTGACATTGCCTCAAATCTAAATCTAAATGTTGAGTGCTCATGAGTTTTCACTTTAAGTTCAGCCTCCTTCCTAAATTTCAGACTCATTTATCTAATCCACTGTTAGACAGCTCTCCCTGGCACCCCAAACTCAACCTGTCCCAATCTGAATTCATCACTCTTGGCCTTCACAAGCTGCTTACTCTTCAGTATTCTTTCTCTCACTCAATCGAACACCATCGCATGGCCAGCTCTTGTCAATTTTAACCACATGATCTTAGCATCTCAAATCAAACACCAAACACCAAATTTTACACATTTGGTGACCTAAGGATTTCTTGACTCCATCCTCTTTCTCCATCTCTTCTCTCTCTTGGGATGGCTGCAGCAGTCTCCTAACTGGTCTCCTGAAGTTTATACCATAACCCATTCTTCACTGTGCAGCTATAAGGATTATGTCACTTGTCCTTCCCCCAATACTCACACACTTACCAGCTCTCCATGGCTTCTCAGTGCGCATGGGATCAAGACCAAAAATCCATTGATATGGCTCACAAGGCCCGACAAGGGCTGGTCCCTGTTCGCCTCTCCAATCTCATCATGCATACTTTTCTCACTCACTGCCTCCAAGCCATACTGGTCTTTTAGTCAAACATGCCATGCCCCTTCCACCCAAAGAGTCTTTATCCACGGTTTCCCTCTGCTTGATATGGTCTTTCCTAAACAACTCCTATTCGTCCTGTGAACCTTAACCCAAACACCATTTTCTCTGGGATGCTGCTTTCCCTGACCAAACCAAATGTAGCCATCACAGGCTCCCAGGGCACCATGAACGTCACCTTCCTAACTCTTGTCACAACTGTAATTTTATGCTTGTTCTTATAACTCTTACCTGATATATATCTCCAATCGCTAGACCCTAACCTCCAAGAAGACAAGAACAAAGTCTGATTTTGCTTTTCCGTATATCCCAGTGGCTACTCCAGTGCTGCATACCTTTAGCCGCTAGCACAGGGCTGGCACCTAAAAGTACAAATAATTATTGAGTGAATGAAATCATGTCCCTTTCACCTAGAATAGTTCCCCTTAAATCTGTCCTGAATGCATTCTACCTAAAAGACCCACCAGACCTTATACCTGCCTGCCTTTAAATGTCTCTCCATTGGCTGCAGGATAAAGCCAAGCCTCATGTCATACAAACCCTGTCATGATCTTGACCATTTTCTGGGCTCATCTCCTGCCCTCACTGCTGGGAACTTTATGCTTTTGCAATCCAGGCCTGCTTCCTGTTTTCAGCACACGCCATGCTACGACTTGCCCAGGGGCATTTGCTCCTTGGATAGACTTCATCAGGATTCACCAATTGTTAATATTTTAGCACATTTACTTCTCTCTCTCTCTCTCTCTGTATGCATATGTGTGGGTGCATGTGCACTTGGGGAGCATTTGAGAGTAAGTTGAAGCCATCATGACGCTTCACCCCTGAGTATTTTGGCAGCTATCGTCTAAGAATAAGGTCATTCTCTTCCATAACAACAGCATAATTATCACACTAGGGAAATTTAGCATTAATATAATGCTATTATACAGACCAAATTCATATTTACCCAATTGTCCTAGTAATGAATTTTATAGCTTCTTGTTTTGTTTACCCTGCTTTCTCATCTCATTACCCACTGCCCCATCTCCTGTTCTACGTCTAGGTTGCTGACTCTGCCTCCTCATCTCCACACTGATATCAGGAAGGGCAGATTGCAAGTTGTACATCAAAACTTGTTTCTTCTTCCTGAACACACAGCTTGACCTCATTTCTAGGCCTCCCTTGAAATTGGATGTGTGGCTATATGGCCAAGTTCTAATGACAGTGATGCATTTCAGTGGTGCAATTTCAAAGCCAAGGTTTTTAAGAAGTAGCAAGATCTCCATGCTCTCCCCTTTCACCAGCTGAATGCAGACGTGAAGACAAGGCTCTAGGGACCAGTGGAGCCACAGGATAGGAGGAGCCTAGGTCAACAAATCACTGCATGGAGGAGAGTCTCATGCCAATCAGGGGACACCTGCCTTGGGTTGTTAGGTAGGCAGAAATACACCTCTATTATGTAGGCACCATTACATAATTGGGGATCTACTTGTTATGGCAGCCAACATCACCAAATGAGGTTAATGATCCTTCTATGGAAAAGATGGATCTTATTATCCAGAACCTCTTACCTCAGGAGAGAATGAGAAGTGCAGGTGAAAGTTTGGACATCACAGCCTGGGAAACAGGTGGTCCCAGGAGCTAAAACCCTGAACCAGGGAAGGAGCATGAATAGATGCAGGAGCTCAGCTCATGGAGAGTTCGATCCCAGATCTCCTTCTTCCAACGTGCATGAGCTTGTGTCTAATTATGCCTTTGTGCAACCAGGAGTCCGCTTAAATCTCAAGTGGCATCAGAGAAAATAGTTGACATAGAGGCTTTTTATAAATGCAGAAGAACTAACAAAATAGAAAAAGAAAATCCATAAAAATTTGGTTTAACAATGTGAAAATAATATGAATAAATAATCACAGCCATTATGTGAACTTCTCATTTTGTCTAATTACTGTGCAGCACAATGATAGAATTTATCAGTAAATATGTCAGATTCGCTTTGTTGTTAATTTATTTGATCCCAGTTCCAAACTTTGTTCTTGAATGTACCACCTGCATTGTTTGTTCATGTTGCTGCTCACAGCTTACAAAATTACAGGGAAACTTACTACCCTCTTGTCATAAAAAGCTTTATGGCTGAGTAAAATTGGGAACACTTCATCAGTATCTAAATTTTATAGTGCTTTATAACTTGTTTTAATTTTTGACCGTGTGGACTGAACTGGAAAGGTGCGGAGGAGTCAGAAATGTTTCTGAGCCAGAGATCTGAGGCTTTTGATGGATCCTCTGCTCCCGATGAAGCCTGGCTGCTTTATGCCAAACTTGCGGTCAGTTAGACCAGGCTGGGGTTTGACAAGCAGTCTGACTACTTCCAAGACCTCAGCATCTCCGTATATTTAATTAATTATGTGTATTACTTGTAATATTCCTTGTATACATCAATTGCATAGTAATATGCCAATGACATTGAAATGTTCGGGCAGAGTTACCTATGTGAGTAGAAATGCAAAATCTCACACTCCAATACCAGATGATGCTAATAAAATTAAAATGGCGTCTGACACTTACCGGGCACATACAACGTGCAGGCACTGTGCTGACTTGTTTTACATCTTAACGAATCTTTACCGCAATCCCAGGGGAGAGGTCGAGCATTTCATCATTTCCTCACCTAAACTTTGGGAGAATATGGAATTTGCCCATGGTCACAAAGCCCAGGGAACTGGGGCTAACTGGTAGATGAGGTCAGCAACCTCGTTCACCTCTTCCAACTTCTCTCTGTCACTCCTTCTGCTTACTCTATCCTGAGAGAATACCAGTCCTGGCTGAGGCAAAACTGTGAGGTAGGGAACTTTGTGTTCAATGCTCCTTCACTGCTCACTGAAGATTTTCGAAGTAGTGACATTGATTTGGAGTGAGGTAGGAGGGCTCTCATTGCATCTGTTTCAACAATTATGTATTTAACAAGTATATATTATGTTCAACATATATAGAGAACATACATATATAACAAATACATATATATAACATATATATGTGTGTGTATATATATATTTTTTTAAAATATACACCACGTGCTGGGTGATGAGGGCAACCCCGTTCTCAACAAGCTTATGACCAATTGGGGAAGACTGAAGAGTGAACAGGCAATTGCAATACAGTGGGATAAGTGCTGTGCTGGGAGAAGTACAGGATCTGTGGGAACCTCTAAACTCAAATTTGGGGGCAATCAGGGAAGGCTTTGTGGAGGAAGGGGTATCTACTCTGAAGCCTGTAGGGCAGGAAGGAATAAACCTGGAGAAGGGGGAAGGCAAAAACAGAGAGTCCCAGGCAATAGAACCAGCACAGTGGGGTGGGCTGGACGAGACTGTTGCATATAGCCTGTTGACAGTACACTGGCTTCATCAGATAAGCACTCAGCAGTCCATTCCAGAAAGTTCTCCCCTGCCTGCTACAGTGTCTGATTTTCTCAACATTGATCCAATATTTCTAAATATTTCTATCAATAAGTCAATCAGATTTATGAAGTATTTACTACACAGAAGGCATTGGGTGAGGCATTGAGGAGAATCCAGAGAACTTAGAGATCCTTCCACCTTCAAAGAGTTTACTGAGTGTGGGGTTGGAGAGTTCTGGGAGGAAAAAAGAGAAAATGTAAATAATAATGCAGGCGTTTAAGTGCGAGGAAGAAACATGCGAGGATGAAACAAACATCCATGCTCTAGCTCAGCCCGAGCTCCATCGCTTCCTAGCTCTGCAAACTTGCGCGGGTTAGTTAACCCTCTGAGACTCAGCTCCCATCCATCACACTGGAAGAATGAAAGGTCCCTTTCAGGACCAGGACAGGGATTAAACAGGTTGTGCCTGCATAGCACTTAGCATGCTGCTCAGCACAGGGCAAGCTCTCATTAAATGTTTCAGCCATTATGATATTATTATAATTAATTCACCTTATAAATATTTGAGTGCCTCCTCCATGATGCCTTTTGTGCTTTTTATTTCAGGCCTTCTGGCTTCATGTCACATCAGCCATCGCCCTAGCACCTGACTCTCCTCCTCCCACTGGATTCAAGTATCGTCTTGCCAAAGAAGCATGAACCATGGGCTCTGGGGAAGCTGGTTTGTCTGTCTCACAAGCAGACCTCTAAGTCTCCTGGGCACCTCTCTAAAGCTCCCCGGACTGTTTGTCTCACCACCCGGTGAGGATTTTTCTCTCCTGGCTGCTTGCAGCCTTCTGTCCTCCCTCAGTTGGCAGTTAATTGCATACCATCCACTGTCATCTTTTACTATGTTATGATACACTTTTTTTTTTTATTATTAATGCCATTAACATCTACCATTTGCTGAGCCCATACCATGTGCTAGCAGGACTTGGCGATGGCCTTGCTTAGGGGATAGAGGATCATTAAGTTGGTTTGAAACATCTAGTCCTAAACCATTATGAACTGTGTGCTCAGATAGAATCAGTAACCAAAGGCATATTTGCTTAAAGAAAAAAAAAGACTAATATCTAGTCAATTTACTTATTAAAGAACAAGTGAGGATTTGTTAGTGGTAATTTTGAAATAACAGCACTAAAAGCAACTCTTATTTATTTATTTGATGAATGATGCTGGAGTTGTCTCCTGTTTCCAAACCTAGTGCCTGGGAAAATTGGAGCACTGTTAGGAGAAGCTGGGAAATGCCAAGGGAGAGCAGGTTTGCTGGTGCTGGTGGGAAATGGTAGGTTTGGAGTTGTAGCAAGTTAATCTCAAGGCCGTGGTACGCCATGCAAGTGAAAATGTCCGATCAAGCAGCTAGCAGTCTGGGAAGAGAGTTGAAGAGAGAGGACAGGGCAGAAGTAAATTTAGGCATCCTTTCCAGGGGAAATGGCCCCACTTTAAATAAAAGTCTTCTGGCGTCAGAAGTCCCAGTGAAGGGGCACACATTTTACCAGAGTGGGTAACACATCACCAGGGCCACTTAGACTTCATTGCCCAAGATGGAGAACTTTGACAGAGACCCAAGGGTCTGGGGCTGCAGCCCCCCACAGCTTACCTTTGAAGTCTCCTGTTCCGTCCTGAAACATCATGTGAATTTTCCATTCTACTCTGCAATATATAAATAAGATTTTAAGTTACTTTTGAGTAAAACTGACTGCAGGATGACAGCATTTAGCCTATGGCTTCACATAGGACAAATTATCCTGGGCACACCCGCATAGAAGGGAGATCACACTTCAGCTTGAGAAGCAAGGCATTCAGCAGGGAGCGTGGTGGGGTTTTTTTTGTTTGGGGCAGGAATGTGGTCATCACATTGGCTAGGCAAGTAACAGGAGAAGCCCTACGGAGTGAGTGGGACCCCAGATGGGAATTTTTGGTGAAAGTGAGACCATCAGGGAAGGTCTGGTTGCCCAGAAGATATATGGTGGAGGGGGTGGCCTGGATGACATCAGATCTTGGGGTCTTATAGGATGGAGTGAAGGACCCCAGGAAGGAGAAAGAAGTGTTGGGAAGCTGGATCTTGGCAGTGCTGTTGACCGTGAGTAGAAGGAGGAGGAGAATGCCTGGGTCCGGTGATCAGCGTGCTATTTGCTCTGGGGCTCTGTGAACCAAGGACTCTAAAATAGTTTTCTGCAAGGCCACTATCAGGCTGGATTTCTCTCCCGAGTAGAAACAGATTGCCAGAACTTCAATCTCACGGCATATTTCAGTGACAGCTTGGGTGTGATTTTTCCGGAGATGGGGGCGTTTCAAAAGCAGAGGAGGAAAGGGAGGTGAGGAGCGGGGAGGTGGGTGCGGGAAGACAGCTGTCAGCTTCAGTGTGGCTTCAGGACAGCTCTTGCAGATGCGGGCAGAGCAACAACTGCCAATTCCCTGAGCGGCAGGCGATTCACCAAATCCCGGGGTGCAGGAGGGCGGGGGCAATCCAGATTATACAAGAGATTCCAAGAGGCTTCTGGACACAGAACCTAGCCTCAGGATGGGTTCACTTTGCACGTGAAAGGACCATCTCTCCCTGCACCAAATTAAACCAATTTGATCAAAATTTGTAAGCAGAAGAGCATAATTAAATTGAAGATTTTAATTAGGCGCAGTTTTGATGAAACTTAAGGGGAGCCGGCAGGAACACTCTTGCTGTCTATTAAATATAATCCTGCCTAGTGAAGAGCTCTTCAGCTGATGATCTTTGATGACTGCCCATCCCTCAGTTTCCTCGCTGGTGTTCCAGTCAGCCTGGAGGAGGGTGGGCAAGTGGGACACGGTTGTGGGGAGGGATGTGCAACCATGGGGAGGCATCTCTTTCAAAGGGATATTGGTGCTAAACTTTCAGGGTACTCAGTTATTCACTTTTCATCTGTCAAAGTGGAGAAACAGTGCAGAATGACGTTGAGGGCTGTTTTGCAGTAAAGAGTCAGGAAGGAGAGGGCAGGGCTCCCTGCTGGCTGAGAGGCGCCTCTGCCGGCCTTCTTTGCTAATTACTTCTCGCCTCTCAATTTCACTTCACAAAGCTTGCATCTTCTGCTGGCCTTCCAGCGGAAAAACCAGAAAGAAGGCCTCTGGGAGAAGAGATCTGGAAAGAGCCCTCAGCCCGCTGGACTGGATGTTAGTAAACACCACATCACTGAAGGAATGAAGGAATGAATAAAGCAATAAATGAATAAGTGATTTACCCTGGAACTCTGCCTGCAAAGAGAAGGAGTTTAAAAGTATGGGCCTGCCATGGCTGCTGCCTTTTTTGTAAAAAGTGCCTGGGCTTCAAAGAGAAATTCTCCCACCCTTCCTCATCTCTCTCTTTCTTCCTTTATTTAACCAGTGTTTACTGAGGCCTCACTGCAGCAAGCACGTATATTTGATGGGGAGTACGTAAGAGTTAGAGTTCCCTACCCTCACAGAGCTGACAGACTAGTGGGAGGACAGGCAATGAGCACATGTTTAGGAATTAGGAGAAGCTCTGAGAAGGAATAACAGAGAAATCATGCTTTGGCTTAGGTCAGGGATCAGCAAACCAAAGTTGAAGCCAAATCCACCTGTTCCCTATTTTTGTAAATAAAATTTTATTGGAACATAGCCACGCCTATCATTTGCATTTCTATGGATGCTTTTGCTACAAAAACAGAGTTGAGGAGTCATGACAGAGATCTCATGGCCCACACAGCCTAAGATATTTCCTATCCGGCTCCTTGCAGCAAAAGTGTGCTGAATCTTAGCTTAGTAAATCAGGACAGACCTGTCGGAAAAGAGATTTAGCTCGGACCTGGAGGAGGAGAATGTAGCCGGGTGAGGAGTTTCATACAGGCGGAGGAGCAGGAGTGATGGCCCTGAAATGGGGAAGAGTTGGGAGTGTTCAAGGACCTGGAGGAAGGTCCATTTGATCGGACGGTCAGACGGTGGTGATGGAAGGACACAGGACCTGGATGAGATGGAAGAGGAGGGAGGGCCATTTCACTCAGAATCTTATCATTTAGACCCCGGACAGGGATTTGGATGTGATTCTGAGTGCACTGGAATGCCACTGGAGGGTTTTAAGCAGGGCCATGATGTGCTGTCATTTTTCAAGAGCCCTCTGGCCCCTGTCGTCCGAGTGGCTTCCGGGAGAAACAGTCCCTGCTCCTGTTACATGAGGCAAGAGCTGGTGGTGGTTTGGAGGAAGGTCATATCAGAGGTAGAGAGTCATGGCTGGCTTTGGAATACATTTTGGAAGTAAAATTGACTAGATTTAGAAATAAATTAGTGTGAGAGGGAGTGACTAGGAAGAGGGAGGGGTCAAGGATTGTTCCCCCGGGGATTTTGGCTGGAGCGTCTAGGTGGAGGGTGGTACCATTTGCTAAGGATGAGAAGACTGGGGTTGGGGGAAGAGAAGGTTGTGTGGAATGATTTAAGACTTCAGTGCTTTTCGCCCTTCTTAAAATTGAGATTCGTGTGAGACTCCAAGTAGAGATGACAGGGAGACAGTTGGATATATGACCCTGAAGTGCAGATGAGAGGCCCAGGCTGAAGATAAAAATGTGTGAGTCATCGGCATTTCGATGGTATTTAAGCAGAGGGACTGGATGAGCTCACCTAGGGTGGAAGGTAAAGAGAAAAGGAAATAGGACCCATGCCTGATGATTTTCTGCAGACTGCTTAGCTTCATTTTGGCCTATTACTCATTGATATTTATCAAAGCACTTGGCAGAGGGTAAATTACTGAAGAGACTTCATTAAGGAATATGCCTAAAGAAATGAATTATTCTTAAGCATATGCAGTTACTCTCAGATGACCTTCCCAAAGTGGTAGCAAATGGAGGGCTTTGCATCTTTTTATATGATGAAAATATAAGTAGCATATGCATTGTTTGAATGGTGCATGAACGGTTTGTTTTTCTGAGTATTTATACATCCTTCTTCAAGTTGACGGATAGTTAATAGTTGAGTTGTTTTAAGTGGTGGTTCCCAGTCACAGCTTCCCAGCAGAGTCATCTGACCAGCTGGTTAAAAACACAGATTCCCTGGGCTCCCACCTACAGTCATTTGGTGGGTCTGTGGTAAGGTCCCAGGAATCTGTTTTTAATGAAGACCCCATTCTTTAATTCTTTTCTTTTGTTTTTTTGGTGAGGAAGACCAGCCCTGAGCCAGCATCCATGCCCATCTTCCTCTACTTTATATGGGACGCCGCCACAGCATGGCTGACAAGCAGTGCGTCAGCGGGCGCCCGGGATCTGAACCCGCGAACCCCGGGCTGCCAAGCGCAAACTAAACCGCTGTGCCACCAGGCCGGCCCCCCCATTCTTTAATTCTTAATGAAGCCCATGGTTTGGCATCTGGTAACCACAGTTTCCCTGGATATTTCAAAGGCAAACTTGAGATTGCCCCACCCAAACAACCATATCTTCTAAACTGACAACGATCTGAATTTGTGAGGTTGGGTAAGATATAAATATTGTGCTTATAATACAATGGAATTATTGAGGTATCACGTGCTTCCTTCCTTCCTCTTCCTTCTTTCTCAACACCTCACCAAGGCCTAAAGATCTTAGTTCATAAAAATATTTCAACCAACATGCATATACACAACACCGACACATACACACATAACGTTTCTCTTTCTCTTTCCTTCTCCTTCCCTTTTGTGCATATGCACACCACGCACACACACACTCCTCTCTATTTGTCTTTGCCAACACTGTCTTAGTTCAAGTCCTTACCACCTTTCACTAAGGCCCTTGTAATACTTTTCTAACTGCTGGCTTTGCCAGTCCAATTAATACCAGCTCTAGTCCATCCTCCAAATTGCTGCTGGAGTTATCGTTCATAAACTATATCTGATTTCCTCAAGCTCTTATCCTGTGAGAAAATCCTCTGTTGGCTCCTTATTGCCTGCTGGGAAAATTCCAAACCCCTTGGCATAGCATTCAATGACTGCTATAGATTGACCGATCTCTTTTGTCAGCAAGACTTCCTCCGTTCCCTATACCAACTCATTCCTGCGAATCCACACCTGCCCATGCACACCTGCCTATCCACACCTATCCCTCCACATCTGCCCTCCCACACCTGCCCAGCTACCTCTGCTCCTCTACACCTGTCTATCCACACCTCCCCATACACCCTTGCCCGTACACACCTGTCCATACACAAGTCCATGTCTTGGTCTGAAACTCACTCATTCTTACTGCCTGGTCGACTCCTACTCACCCTTGAAGATCCAACTCGGATGTTCCCTTCACTCTAAAGTCTTCCTCGGCTCCAAAGGCAGAGCCTGATATTTCTTCCTTTGTTCTCACCATAGTAATTTGCACATATCTTTGCTGAAACATTTACCATGTTGCATTGTGATTATTTGTTTCTTTCTCACCAATCCCCAATTGCTAAATCGAGCTGTGAAATTATTCATCTTTCTTTCCACAATGCCCAGCTCAAAGTCAGGCTTAAAGGAGCCCTCAATAAATGCACTGAGCATTTTCCTTCTTTCTTTGCTGTCAGGCTCTCAACAAGCTGAATTCTTGAGGTGATCAGTGTGCCTGTTGGTAGCCGTCCATCTTCCATCTTCCAACTCACTGGTAGCTATAAGCTAAGCTTATTAGAATTTTGTAAAAAACAAGAATTAATGGGGTCCTCTGAGTGAAATGCTTCAGCTTTAGTGCGTAGTCTTGCATCTTGCTTCCTTCTGGATTCTCAGTTGTGTTCTGGTAATTTAGGCTGCTGAATACCAATCTTTGGACAATCAAGAAGTGTGTATTACGTACCCACCAAGCAGAGCCACATTATTCATCACCTTCATACCCAAAAATTGAAATGGAGAACAATGAAGATGAGAGGCAGGGAAAATTCACAGTAGGTGTCCTTAACCTAGAATGCAGAGATGGGCTGAGGCAATCTGTGAGTCCTTGCTGTGTTGTACACAACACGTGTGCACGTGTATGTGGATTCTTCTGGGGGTAGGTTCCATAAGTTTTATAAGATTCTCAAAGGAGCCTGAGACTCATAAGAGTTAAGACCGAACAATTTAGAATATATTGTTATGCCTTTCTTTTTTTAATGCCCATCTTTAAAATTAGCACATGAATCTTAAAAGGCCTTGGGAATGGAAATAACTTCTATGCTATACGTTGACTCCCTTGTTCTCCAATCTTCTCAAGAATCTCCAGACTCACTTTCTTCACCAGTTATTTTAGCCTTCAAGCCAAGGAGAGAGCAAGGCAATATCATATTTAACAAGTCCTGTGAGTAAAGCCGGCTTTTGCTGTATTAGATCACTGTACAACAATTCCCTGAGGCCCAAGGGATTAAATAATAGAAGAAAATGCTCTCCACTCACCCATGCAGATGATAGAAAATATTTTCACTGTGGTAATTTACACAGATTACTCCATGACAAATTAGTTGTTTGAGGTGATTATGTTGATCACTAAAACACTGTTCAGCTTTCCTCCTGAGTTTGGAAATGTTGCAAATGCATTGCGAGACCCAGGGCCTTTGCTACTGACTCACCAGTATGCAAATACACTTTAAGAAATGCTCAGCGGTCTTCAAGCCAGAGCAAGCATATTTTACTTACAAAACAGTTGTCTTCAGTCTTCCACGTCAGCGCATAGAAATTGCCAGGGTTCATTTAACATTCTTTGAGCAATGCTGCCACCAGGGTCTGCTGGGAAAAGGGCATGAGATACCACACGGTGGCAGAAGGCCTTAGTGACTTCATCTCTCCTCCGTCTCCCATTGTCCCCAACCTATTCTTCCCTATGTATTTCCATCTCATTAAAGATGCGTATTCACCTCCTTGACCAAAGAGGAAACCATGGGCACCGTCTTGACTTCTCCCTCTCCTCATTGCCCACTTCTAAGTCCTGTTGAGCTTTACTCCCTATTTCTCATATTTATCTACTTCCTTTGGCTCAGGACACCGAAATCTCTTGTCTGGATGACAGCGGTGGCTTCCTGTCTGGTCTTCCGCACTCCAACCTGTAACACTTTAACTCTAATAAACAAGTGACCGTATCTTTTCCATGTGTCTAGGTGCCTCGTGCACGTCTACTTACTGAGCACATGGTGGGGTGGGTAGTATTTCACATATTTGTCCATTCCACCCCAGCCTGCTTTTCATAATCCATCCTGGGTTAGAGTCCACTTCTCTGCTGCAACTTATGGGCCTATGGAATCCAAGCTGAGGCCATGCCCTAAGGATTCGATCACTGGTTTCTGTGACAGCAAGAGGTTTAAAGACTGAATTTGAGGAAGGCCCTCTTTGGCAGCAATAATTTTTCGATTGCCTATTCTCAGTCTTCTTTTTTCCTCCAGGAGAACTCTTCTTTCATTCGCTGAGGCTGTGGTGGGGCTGTCAATCAGTGTCCCAGCCTCACCTATGACCCAAACTGGCCAATCCACGTGGCCCCCACTTCCTGGGCCACAGTGACTGGCTCATGCCTGGGCGCAGAACCAGGCCAGGCCAGTTAGGGTCTCCTGAGATTGATAATTGAACACAGACAAAGAGAAATCCTCTTTCCTTTGAGGATGCTAAGCTTGAACCCAGGCAGCCTGGCTCCTGAGCCCATGCTCCCAACTGTTCTGCTGCCTCTGGCAGTATTGATGGAGGAGAAGGACAAAGAGGAGGGGGAGGAGGAGGAGGCAGACATGGGTCCCTAGGACATTGCTGGAGTCCTTGGATCCAGCCTTGTCTGAACCCAGGGCTCCTGGATTCCCAGCAGTGACCCAATACATTTCCTTTTTTCACTTAAGCCAGTTTGAGTTGGGTTTCCATACCTTGCAACTTTCCTAAAATACTCGGCCTCCCATCATCTCTCATTCTGTAACTCTTGTCTTACTGCTTTGCCTTAAACAAGAATGATCTTAAAAAATAATATTAGAGGGGGCCGGCCCGGTGGCGCAGCGGTTTAGTCCGCGCTTGGCAGCCCGGGGTTCGCTGGTTCGGATCCCGGGCGCCCGCCGACGCACTGCCTGTCAGCCATGCCGTGGCGGCGTCCCATATAAAGTGAAGGAAGATGGGCACGGATGTTAGCCCAGGGCCAGTCTTCCTCAGCAAAAAGGGGAGGATTGGCGACAGATGTTAGCTCAGGGCTGGTCTTCCCCACAAAAAAAAATAATAATAATATTAGAACGTTGTAGAAATTTGGAGAATACAAAAAGATATCATGCAGATTTCTTAAAAGAAGAAGATATCGCAAATGAAGATATAAAATTTGCACGTGATACAACCAATTCAAGATTATTATTTTTCTTTTCTTCCAGTCTTTTTTCTAATCATTTACATACACATATATACATATATAAGGTTGTATATATATGTTTCTTATCTTTCCTTTTTCATGTAACACTATATCATAGGCGTTCCCCATGTTAAATATTTTTGAAAGCATAATTTTAATGCTGGCAAATTTTGCACGTGTGCATGGGTGTGCCTTTCCACCAACTTCTATGTGCTTCCTAGTGCTTGACCTCTTTCCTCATTTAACCTTCTGCTCTGGAACCAGGAAGGATACGAAAGGCTGTGAGGACAGGTTTGGCTTCTGCCTGTGTTCCTTGACCTGTGTCTTAGTGTTCAGGGCCATGTGACCAGCCCTACTGCCTACCTCAGTCCCTGCCGCACCTCGGCCTCTCAGCCAGGAAGGCGACCATGTCAGAGATGCCAGAGGCAGAGGCCTTCCTGCTGCTCGTCCCTCTGCCAGTGAGCAGAAGCCAGGAGGGCTCTGCGGCTAGTGGGCCGGGAATAAGACACACCAAGGGAAAGGTGCAAGCCTCTTCGCAGATCAGCAAGCAGAAAGCCAGGGTGGCTCAGCAGCTCCAGGAGTGATTTATTCCCAGGCATGCAGTTGCCAGTTAGCACAGTAAGAAACCTCTTGTTCCTGCCTCTTTAACTCCACACATCAATAACAATTTGCTTGGCAAAGCCCCGGGTGCTGGGCCTAAATATGCAAACCACCAGGGGGAAACACAAGGATAATGTTGAGAAATTAGATATAAAATACCAAATGAACTCTTTTCACTGTATCCCTCCCAGTTAGTGCTGTATAAAGACTCGTAACACTTATGAAGCATTAAATGCCACATACGTGACTGGTTATTGATGTGTAGATGAGAAAAAGAGAAGGTGAATGGAAGGAGTAAAAACAGCACAACTGTATATTTGTTCAGATGTCAGTCTCATATTTGATGAATCTCTGGATGTCACCCCAAGCCATGAGCACTAGTGGATTAAGAAGACAGGCTTTAAGCCCCGCAAAAGACCCCTAAGGCAAAGGCTAGAGACAGCAGGGGTTCTAGGTAGTCCATAGCCATGGACAACGTGAAGCCAGAGGAGTTCAGAACACGGCAGTCAAGTACAATCACAGAAGCAGAAGCATCCACCCATCTGCCATTCATCCATATTTCATTATCTATCAGCTATACTACTGCTATTACAACTATTAATTACTCAATTTTGGACTTACTATTAATTACTATCATTTATTGAGGGTTAAGTTTGTATCAGGTATTATCCAGTGTTTTACATGAATCATCTCATTTAATCCTTATAATCATCCTTTGAATTGGGTGTTTTCATCTTTACCTTAAATTGATGAGAAAATTGTAGCTCAGAGAGCTTAAGTGACCTGCGGAAGGTCAAGAAGAGAGCATGTGTCAGACCTAGAGACCCATCGATCCAGCCATCCTCTTCTCTATATTGTAGCTGTTGAGTTCCCACCATGTACCAAGCTTTGGATTAGGCATTGGGGCTACAAAGGAACCTTAGCCATGGCCCCTATAACACGAATGCCTCGGTAGGTGAAGCTGGAATTGGCTAGATGAGGCCTTGGAGTCAGAAAGCTGGTGGTTTCAGAGGTTGTCACTGGAACACCAAAAAAGCAATGTCCACGGGGTCATAGTGACCTCTGGAAGAGATACCTAACTCTGCTTGGGTGGGTTGGGGATAACTCAACCTGGATCTTAAAGAATGAGTCCTGCTCATGAGGTAGGGAATTGGGAAACATGGCGGGGACTGGGGGGAGGAACAGCACAGATAAAGACAATAATAATAATAAAAAATACTAGAACATGGTAGAAACGTGGAAAATACAAAAAAAAAAATCACACACACACAAAAATTTGCAGGGAGACATGAAGAGTAAGGCTGTAGCAAACAATTCAGAGACCACACAGCTGGAGTGAGAGGATTTGAAAACCAAGGTATCTCTTGTACTAAACTATGCATGTTTACATACAATTTGTTGCAGCCGAGCGCCTGAAGGCACAAACAGATCGGCGCCATTGTGGAGTTGACAATTAGAAGCCAGACCCTCCCCACCATCCCCTACCTAATTCTCCACCCCTCTCCCCACTCGTTGCACTGGATCTCCTTATGTGCTGGACTTTTCACAGCATTTATCACTTAAATACTGTATGAAATTGTTTGCTTCTTTACTGGTTTATTGCCTCTTTCTCCACTAGAATATAAGCTCTGGGAGAGCAGAGATTGAGTCCATCTTGTTCTCCACTCTTTGCTCAGTACATGGAGGAAATGTGGTAGACCCTCGATATTTGTTGAATAAATAAATGAGCTTGACAGAGAAAAAGTGGAAGATGCTGCCGCTGGTAGGAGACGGAGGCAATAAAGTCCTGTTATGGGTCAGGGTCCTGTCACTCACCTGGGATTCAGGGTTTCTCTCTAATCACTTTTAAGTGGTTAAGACTCCAAATCACTTCCATGTCCCTCGAATAGCTTGTGGAGCTTAACAAGCGGTGGTCCTAGGCCTGCTATCCAAATGCTTCCTTTCACTCACCTTCAAATGCTGGCAGGCAAACTGCTCACACTCGGCCAACACTTCCCCCTCCTGCGCCCATAGCAGACATTGCAAATCAATCACGGCAATTTTTCTCTTAGCCTTAGAATCCCTGTCAATATCACACTCCAGAGAGACACTGCGAATCAATAGGCGGTGGCCTTGGAGATGACACTTATTTTTCATCCGGAGCACGAACAAAACTAAACAGCTATGAGAAGGGAGTAATATAAGTAGATGTAAGGAGGAAGGGACGAATCCATATTTCAAGGAAATATTGTGAGCTTTATGTTTTCAGACTTCCCCAACAATGACAAATAGAAGAGCTCAGAGACGATATAGCGCAGTGATTATGAACATGAACGTTGATGTCAAGCTGGCTTGGATACAGTCCTGGTTTTATAGTTTCCTAATTGTGTAGTTGTGAGCAAGTCACTTAACTTCTCTGAGCCTTGGTGTGCTCATCTGTAAAACAGAACTAATAACCATATCTAAATCATGAGACTGTGGTGGGGGAAATAAAATAATCCATGTAAAGCACCTAGCCCAGTGCCTAGGACACAGTAAATGATCAATAAATATTAGCTACTGATTTTTTTTCAAAATTGATAGATTTCTTTTTTGTGTGTGAGGAAGACCAGCCCTGAGTTAACATCCGTTGCTAATCCTCCTCTTTTTGCTGAGGAAGACTGGCCCTGGGCTAACATCCGTGCCCATCCTCCTCTACTTTATATGGGATGCCGCCACGGCATGGCCGTGGATCCACCCGGGATCCAAACCCGCGAGCCTCGGGCTGCCAAGCGCGAACTAAACCACTGCACCACTGGGCCGGCCCCCTGATAGATTTCTAAGTGTAAAATTAACCAGGAGCTGGATCTTGAACTCCAGAAATATTTGAGCTAAAATTGGTCCACTCTTTCTCAGGAACATATAAGATAAGACCACTTCCCACTCAACCTCAACAGGTTTTCTATTTCCTTTTTCCAACTTTTATTCATATTTAGAACACTATCATAAAAACGTTAAAGAAATGTTTTAAACAATAAGCCCTTACCCGTAATCACAGCCCTTTTCCACAACTCATTTCATTTTTCACATTCCTTTTCAGTCTTTTCCCAAATGTAGGTAATTTTTCTAATGGTAGTCTTGGTCTCCCTGTTTTTTCTATTAATTCTCTGAGCCAGGAGATTTAGATTTAGGCCTTTCTCCACCACTTTGTTGCCACATGCAAGTTACTTGGTCTCTCAGGCCTGATGTCCCATCTGTGACATCAGGATAACACATTGCTCACCTCGTGGATTTGTAGAATGGCTCAGATGATAAAATGGAGATGGAAATAGCATTATGGTTAAAAAAAATAGCTGTCTTAACCACCTCAAAGAGGAGTTATCTACAGGAGCAAATGACATGATAAATGTAAAGAAACTTATGTAAAATGGCATCATTAAATGAACAGGGGAAAAAAAGAAGTTGAAAAGTAAAATTTAAAGGAAATTGGGCCATAGTTCTTTAAATTGTAAAATTGGTTTGAATCCTTCAAAAATCATAGTAAATCTCACTTAAGTCATTCTCTTTGGTGATTATGGTAAATTGTTGGATTTTCTTGTTTGCTTTTATTTTTTCTCTTTCCCACAAAACATTTTAGATTCAACGGCCATTTTTCTCTACCTTCGTAAATAATACAATACCCTTCAGGGTCCTCAAATATTTAGAGAACTTATTGAACAAAAAGACCTATAAGTTACACTGGGTAGTAAAGAAAAAGATACCAAACTGAAATCATGGACATAAGTAGATATGCATACAGATATGTGTGAAAGCCAGAGATCAACAGTCACGTCGTCTTCCTTTCTCTGGCATTGAAGGATTAAGGAACAATGTCAAATTAACTGATGATCTCACAGGGGAGATGGCGGAGAGAATTTACCACAGCAAACAACCTAAAAATTCACATCAGTCAGGAGAGGTTAGGTTATGTTGCAGTAAGAAACAGTCCCACATCTCAGGATGTCAGCACTGCCAACATTTATTTCTCACTCACATTGAATGTCCAAAATGAGTTGAAAGGGCGATTCTGCTCCATGTGCTTACTCAGGAAGAGAGGCTGATAGGGACGCCATCTTGATATGTGCTTCCATGGTCACCTCAGCAAGGGGAAGAAAACAAGGACCAGAAGTAACACGTGTCTCTTCTCACTTCTCACATTCCATTGGCTGAAGCCAGTCACAAGGTCACACCTCACTTTAGAGGAGGTAGGGAAATGGAATTCTGCATGTGGCTGGGAGGAGAACCAGAGATGTTTGGTGGACAGCAGTAAAGACTACCATGTACTCCTTAGATATTCTTCATCTCTGAGATCCTTTTATCTCTGTTCTTCCCAAGGTGGGTTGAGGAACAAGAGGAAATAAGAAAAGGGAGAGAGGGGATCCTTTTTCTCCATTTCTTATTTGCACTCCTCAGCCTTCCTGGCTTCTATTTCCTTCTAGACTGTTCCTTGTTCTAAATCCGCATTCTTTTATCAGGAAGGGCAATTCCACTGTGGCATATAGTGTTACTGCTCCCAAATTTTCATACCAAATCCATCACTGGTCTCAGCTAATAAATGGATCTTCTATTACCACATCCCACCTGCCTCAGAAGACTGTGTGTGTGTGTGTTGGAGACAATAAAATAAATATACATTTTTTTCCAGATACATAGATATTTATTGATAGAGTGGGTATTTCTCTGAACTTTACTTTGGAAAAGTCTTAAGAGGAGCAAGCAGTTCAGCTCCAAAGTCAAGAACATAGTATCTGGGGCCAGGAAGTCATGGATTCAAATCTGGCTTCTTCCCTTACCGATTGTGTGACTTGGACAAAATTTCTTAATTTCTCTAAGCCTCCATTTCCTAACCTATAATATAAGGAATAATATTAATTTCTATTTCTACATAGAGTTGTAATGAACAGTGCCTGGCACAGAGAAGGCATTCAATAAATGCTGGGTCTTATTATAATGCTCTCCCCCTTCTTCAACTAGGTATCCCTTTCTTAAGCTTTGTGGCTAGCACAGGAGAGAGCAGGACCATCATCTTCTTGAATGTGGTCTCTTTACTTTTATTAAATCACAAGTATTAGTTAGGAATTCTTTGGTTAAAACTGTCAGAAAACCAAACTCAAAATGTCTTAAGCGAAAAGAAAAAAAATGTCTGGCTCTCATAAATTAAAGACCAGGGATAGGCTTCAGGCAGAGTTGGATCTAGTTGCTCAAATAATGTCATCAGAGCTCACTCTCTAGGTTGTCTTTATTTTCTCTTATTTGGTTTCATTATCAGGTTGATTTTCCCTTAATGATGGTAAAAAGACTGCTAAGCAGCTTCAAGATTGCATCTTATTCTCCCAATAACCATGCTGAACAGAAAAATTTCCTTTTGCCCAATATTTCTAATAAAAATCTCAAAATTGCCTTCCACTGGTTCTGCTGGGACACCTGATCATCCTTGAAACAATCGTGGTGGCCATAGGGGTGTGATGGCCTGATTGGGCAAGTCTCGTCCTCTCTTCTGCACCAAAACTGAGAGTAGAGTCAACAACACTGAAATCATTTGCACTGAGAGTGGTGGAGGGGTATATATTCAAAGAAAAACAGGTTTCACTTACCAGAAGAAAGGTAAATGGATATTGGGCAAGAAAAACAAGAGGTGACTACTACATGTTTTATGGATACACATAAATTTTGAAACAGCAATGTCCCACCATTGGCCTATGGCAAATAGGCAGTATCTGTACCGGTGCCCTTCCATCCCTCGCCCACAACCAACACTGGTAATCAGTCATCGCTGTCTTGTCCACTGAGCTCAGAAAATGGTTCAAAATCCTACTCAACTCAATGCTCCTGGAAGCTAGCACAAATTGACAGAAGTTTCCATGAAAGATAGCACTATTTTCTCTCTTCAGTCACTTTCAGGTGAACCATTGGACCATGTTTTTCCTTTCCCATGTTTTCTAGTTGATTTTTTTAACTTAGATTCAGAACATGATATTTTTACCTGTTACGTTTTACCTTGTCTATCTGGTGTATTGTCCTGGTCTATTGAGACCTTCTTCAGTCTTGGCTCTGCCACCCAAGTTTCAGTTATGCTCCAGGTTTCATGTCACCCAGGGCAGGCCATGGCTGTCTTGATCAATGTTGAGTGGAGGAGCCAAGAACTGAGCTCTTGCTACATCTCAAAACATCACTTTCCAGTTGATTCCAGTTAGATTACGAACAACTAAAATTGGTTGATAGTCTAGAAAGGGAAAATGCAACATATTTACACACACATATATACACATACACATTCAAGTGCTATTATCTCTCCCTTTTTTTTCTATTTTTGATTGACTTGGTGAAATAAACCAATCGTACTTAAACTGATCGGTTAGGATTCAATCAGGACAAAAGGCAATTCTCCAACATAGAAGAGAAAGAACTTTGACCTATCTTAACTAATTCTATCATAGCTCCAAAATAAAATATTTTCCTTTTCTTAGCACGGCACTTTGCAGGAAGCACCATGGCCCCAGAAAACAGTCTGCTTGGATGAAGCAGAAAGAGTTTGGTTCATGTCAACGGTTTGTTTAGCCTGATGTAGGAAGAATTCGGGGGCCTACACGGAGTGGGAGAGCTGTGTCCTGCCTCCCACGGGAATGCAGACATGTGGAGCAGAGACTATAACTCCATAGCGGAACACAAGCTCCTCCTGGTATTTGGGAATCTGCCTCTCGCTGCATAACATAGGCTCTGTCCTCACACCCCAGCTGGCGAGCTTCATCTGGGATGCCAAGGGACAAGGCCTCCATGGAACATTTGATTCCTACTGTAGTAGGTTAACCAAGAAAGGTCATTTTTGTTAGTTGTGCAAGAGCACATGGAACCAAGGGCTGGGCTGGTTGTTTGAACAGACCCCATCAGTCTTTTTCTTTGGCCACCAGCTGCTTGAAGACGTCTTTCAGAGTATCATTGCTGAGAGTCAGCTATGAGCTGGGAAGCAAGAAGCTTCTTGTTAGTTGGCTGGAAACTATTCCTTTATCTTCCAGCTGACCCTACAGTCTTGTTTCTTGGGCCAAGACCCTTCCTTCCTTTTCCAACAATGTCATATACCTTCTAGTCCTCTTCCTCGGTTCTACAACTGAGATCACTCTTTCCTGCAGTGTGTGGAGGCCCCCAACATTGGAGAAGCTGTACTAAGCACTATACATCTATTATGGCTTGTATAATACTCACCCGAGGCCCTAAGAGAGAGGTTTTATTATAACCTTATTTTGCAAATGAGGATACCGCAGACTCGTGCCACCAAGCTAACTGACACATAAGCACCCAGCACCCTTCCCTCCTGGTGGCTAATTCCATCAGTGTTGACTGAGCTCATGCTACATCGTGCTGGCCTTGTGGGGACATCGTGAGAGACGTGGCACTGTCGAGTCCCTCAGGAACTGCCTGTCATCACTTAAAGCATTTGTTTGGAGCAAGGGGCTTGTAGCCCACTGGGAATTTGTTCATGGTCTAAAGAAATTCTCCTGCCCCTGAGTTGGATGCAGAGCCAGCCTTGGACATGCTATGAATGCTCACCACATGCCTCCAAACTCCTCTCCGATCAGAGATGTGGTTCTTTGGGCAAAGGCACCTGTGACAGCCCTAGGCACAGGGTCTTGGGGGTCTCTGGTTGCCCGAGCCAACTGCACCCTACAGCCCAGAGATGCAAAGACTGTGTCTACACAGACGCACAGTTGAGGGTTTGCAACCAGGCTTAAAGAAGACACTAGTGAACCTGAGTACGTTGGGGAGGGGGAAACAGCAGGCCTCCATTAACAATCCTGCCTCTGGGGAGGGTGGAAGGGGAAGTGACTGCTTACTGTGTATAGAGACTCCTTTGGGGTGGTGGAAATGTTTCGAACTAGATAGAGCTGATGGTTGCACAACATTTTGAAAGTACTAAATACCATTGAAACATACACTTTAAAATGCTTAGTTTTATATTATGTGAATTTTACCTCAATAAAAAATTAAGAGGGGGCTGGTCCGGTGGCGTAGCGGTTAAGTCTGTGCGCTCCGCTGTGGCAGCATGGGGTTTCCAGGTTCGGATCCCAGGCGCAGACCAACGCACCGCTTGTCAAGCCATACTGTGGCGGCATCTCATATAAAGTAGAGGAAGATAGGCACAGATGTTAGCTCAGGGCTAATCTTCCTCACAAAAAAAAAAAAGAAGAATTAAGAGACGTTAAAATGTATTGCTTCCGCCAGGTGCCATGGTGCCTGCTGTGCTATTATTCTGAGTAGAAAGAACCATCCTTTCCCACCACCTCCCTCCAGCCCATTTCCACCTGAACCCATTAAACAGGACCATCTGCTTTGTCTGAAGCAATGATGAGTTAGCTTCCAGACCTCCTTTTCTCTCTTCTTTTCTCTTCCCTACAAGAAGAAGTGCCTTCCAACTTGGTGAGGTTGGGAAAAGAAGCTAACCCTTTCATGTCTTTGTCTTAAGAGCTTCCACGGACCTGGTTAGTGGCTCTGGGTTTACATTGTCACCGGTTTCAAGATATGTACTGAGGCCTTTCCAGTGCTGTCCACAGCCACCTCCCTGCTCACCAGCTGCTCCCTCCGTCACCATCTGTCACCAGATCAAGGTGAACCTCTCCATCTGTGTTCACGCTCTCGTTTGCAGGAATACGTTGGCCTTGTTTCTCTGGGTAGGGCTTTTCTTTAGGAAACCCACGTCCTCATCCCACTCCTACCCCTCACCCACTTCCTACCCAATTCCTCGTCCATCTTAAAATTCTTAGTGTTCAACAACAACCACCAAAAAATGACATGAAGCTATCTTTGTAGCAAAAAATATATTTGCAGATTTCCTTTACATCAGTTTGCATTTCAAATTCAAGGTAAAGGCCCCTTCTCGCCATCAATCACCAGATGCTTTGGTCCCATTTTTCCGTCTAGGCCAATGGACACGTGACTAAATGGTTAGAAGGACAAGTAAGCTGGTTCTCGCGAAATCTGTCCTGTTCAGAAATCTGGGACTTGAGAGGAAAACAAAAGGATCCCTTCATCCCTTTCCTTAGTTTGAGTTGTTTCTTCTTTGGAAGCTAATTTCTAACTGTGATCATAGGAGAAAGGAGGTTTGAGCAGTTTTGCTGCAAATCTGATCTGCAGAGGCAGCCCACTGGGATGCTGTTTTCCTCAGGAGCTGTAATTTTGGCCAAAATCATCTGGGATACTTTCCTCTTCTTCTAATTTATTCTGCCCATGGAGACCTTGTTAATCATGCCAAACATGCTTCACATTTGTATAGCCATTTTAGATTTTTTTCCAAACCTTGTCACATTAGTCATCTCACTTGATTTTCACAAGTCTCTTGAGAGGTGGGTAGAGAAGGGACTGAGATTCGTACATTACAGATGAAGGAAGTGAGTCCCAGAGAGGTTAAGCAACTTGCCCAAGATCACACAGCCTTCTAGTCAGAGACAACCAAGTCTAGAGACCATATTTCCAACCCTCCAGCTTTAGACATAGGGTAGATCACAAACATGGATCATTGCCCTGCCAGTCTACATCAGAAACCCAACTGTAAAAGTTCCAAGAAGTGAAATTCCACCCCTGTACATATTTGGTTCTCTCCTCATTAATATTTGACTTGGGCGGCACAGTTGTTCTTTTGGAGTTATGCTTATCAAGCTGGTGACTTGTTGTTCTTTTCACTGTCTGCCTGACGTTTACAGAAATCAGAGGATGGGGGAGTGATTGGGGTAAATCTTCCTTTGATCTGTTTTAAATGAAATCCTATTTACAAGATACACTTCGCTTCTTTTGATGTGCCGCTCACTAATTAGCTCACATCTGAGAGCAGGTTCCCTGGGAGAAAAAAAAATTAATTAGCTCATTCCATCTCGAAAAGACACAATTCTTGAACTAATTATGGTATTTGAATGATTAATCTCCTTTAAATACACATGTGTTCAGGAGTTTTACAGTTAGGAAGAATGTATAATGAGAAAGGAGACAGAAAGCAAAGGGACAAAGAAGAAGGTAGAGATTGGAGGCAAAACTCCTGCCCTTGAGGGCCAGGGGGAAAGCTTAGTGATCCTTTCTTATCCAAGTAGAATATTATTAATCTGCAAAATGACAGAGTATGTAAAGTTTGTTCTGAACCTTCCTCAGGTCTCGAATTTTTTCTTCTTTACCAGCCCCTGGTGGCCAATGTGTTTAAGGTCAATCAAACTACATATGTGAACCTGCTCTCAGAAAAAAAAAAAGGGGAGAGAGTTATTTAATTTATACTAAATTGTTAATGACTGATATCACTTTCCATCTAGCTTTACTCACAATTATTTACTCTTTCATAGGAAGCTGAAATTGTGCCCCAGGGAATGATCCTCTATCTGTGGATTTTAGGAGATGGCATATATCCCCTTCTTGATTAATTATCAGTGGCTGTCTGATTCATGTCACAGCCTGTATACAATAGGTTTGTGAAAAATAATGCTGTGATACATTGTGATGCCTGTCATGGGCACAGAAATCGGGAGTTGCCATATGTAAATCGTGTATCTGCCATCCTGATTATAGCTCATAGGAGAGCAACATTTGAGGTAGAAGGGAGAGCTTTTCAGGGTTCATGAAATCACACTGCGTGGGATGTCACCTATTCCATTCCAAAGGCTGGCTGCCACTATGGATCATATTTTCAGTGGGTAAGTGTTTTATTTCACTTCAACATGATACTGTAAATCCCTTGAGAATAGAAACTATTTCTTTTCATATCTCAAGGGTGTGGCTCTTAGTTGGCCCTAAATAAATATTTGTTGAAAAAGCACGAAGGAGGTAACATAGTAATTGTGGAAGGAAATGGGTTACTAAATAAAAGGGTAAAGCTGGGTGAGACTGAAGAAAGGGTATAATGTAACAGACCGGGATTAGCCAGGGTTCTCCAGAGAAACAAAAACAATGTGAGATATATATACATGTATATGTATAAAATTTATTTTTTATTTGTTTGTTTGTTTTGAGGGATTGGCTCACGCAATTATGAGGCTGAGAAGTCCCAAGCTCTGTTGTCTGCAAGCTGGAGACCCAGGAAAGCCCACGGTGTAGTTCAGTCCAAGTCTGAAGGCCTGAGAACCAGGTAATGGCCTAAGTCTCAGTCTGAGGGCAGGAAAAGACTAATGTCTCAGCTCAGCAGTCAGGCAGAGAGGGGACGAACTCTCCCTTCCTCCAGCTTTTGCTCTGCTCAGACCCTCCATGGATTGGATGGTGCCCACTTACATCAGGGAGGGTGATCTGCTTTACTGAGCCTGTCGATTTAAATGCTAATTTCATCTGGAAACACACTCAAAGACACACCTAAAAATAATGTTTAACCAAATATCTAGGCACTCTGGGATCTAGTCAATTTGATCCATGAAATTAACCATCACAACAGCCCTTGGATGAGCTGGTCACTGAAATTAAGCACAGATTTTAGCTTCAATTATCCTGGCAGGCAACACAAAACACGTTAGGTTATAGAGTTCTCATTCTACAATGTAAAAACCTCTGCGAGTCCATCTGGAGGAATAATGTTTTTCCTGTCACCCAGTCCTAGGAGGAACGTATCACATGGCTTGTCGTTATTAAAGACCATTGAGTGATATAATGGCCAATGTCTTTGAAAAGGGCTTTGCAAATGCTTCAGCAATACATTTTAAATAGAGCTTTTTGTATCAACTCTGTAAGATGTAGTGGAGGTAGCATTAAATTGTGACCCAGTGAAGATATTTCTGAAACAATATGAAACAAAGTAGTATGGTGGGAGGGTTACCACGGGAACCTGCCTCCCGGCGCAACCCCAAGCTGGGCTCCCACCTTCTGTGTGAGCCTTTTCCTTGTGCTTGGCTCTCTGTTCAGGGCCCCACCCCACCCCCGTGCCCTGGGACGGAGCTGAATCTCTCACTGTGAAGTGGAGTCTGAGCCCACCCTCATGCGTGGAACAACTTCCTCCATCTCAGCCCCGTCAAGTAAACTGAGGCACAGTGCAGTACAAGGAGCGGGGATGGGTGCAGCCCTCCCTCTGCCTCACATGCTCACGTGCCCTTGGGGAAGTCATTTTCTCTGCACGGGATTTACTTTTTCACTTGGAAATACAGAGTTGGATGATCAGAGGTCTGCAAAATTCCCTGTAAACATCCAGATAATCAATACTTCAGGCTTTGCAGCCCATACGGTCTCTCTTGTAACAACTCAAATCTGCCATTATGGTGTGAATATGCAAAGTGACAATATGCAAAGAAGTGGGTGTAACCATGTTCCAATGTATCTCTATTGACAAAAACAGACAGTGGGCTGGATTTGGCCCATGGGCCATAGTTTGCTGACCACTGAACTAGATGATTTAAAGACAGAGCTATGTGCTAGCAATAAAATGTAAGCCACAAATGCAAGCCATATTTATAATTTTAAATTTTCTAATAGTCACATTTTTTAAAAGTTCTTTTAAAAAAAGTACAATTAATGTTAATAATATATTTTATTTAACTCAATATATTCAGAACACTATCATTTCAACATTTAATCAGTAGGAAAACATCCGTGAGAGAGTTTCCTGTCTTTTTTTATACAGGTCTTTGCAGTCCAGGCTGTATTTTATACATCAGCACATCTCAGTTGGACTTACCACATTTCATGAGCTAAGGAGCCACATGTGGCTAGAAGCTATCATATTGGACTGTGTGCTGTTCCAAGAGGCTCTTTCTACTCTACACCTGTTCCCCACATTCCGCCAAAAAACGCAAAGCAATTCACGACTGTTCTGTTTCCTCATCCCTCCTGATAATTTAATATACACGTCTGCAGAAGACGTGATAATGAACGTCAGTAGGTCAGTGCAGCTTCTGGGTGACTTGATCACTATCTTCACTGCAATTAGTAAATAGCTGATAATGTCCTCATTCGAGCTTCAAGGATTGCCTCCTCCCCCTCCCCAATGGAAGAGAAGTGTGAGCATTTACTCCCAGTGGGGCTGGAGAGTAGAGGTGGGCTAGAGGCTTTGCTTGAAAAAGCCACCACAAATAAGATATTTCTCTGAGGTCTCACACTATACTTTAATATTCATGCAATTTTGCTTTCTACTCCACAATATAACGTTTTAATTTTTAATTTGTACTTCTTACTGGGTAACGTATTCAAACCCCCTGCCCTGCACACCCTGCCTCCGATCCTTGCCCTTCTCTCCATGAATCTGTGAGTAAAATTCGTGCTCCAAGAAGATGCAGCACGTTTACCATAGTGCCCCTGGGAACAGGTTTATGTAACAACGTGTTAAACTAGAAGTTTTAACTGAGGCCTCCAGACGCAATAGACAACAAACACTGAAGTCAGTGGCAGCAGACCATAATGCAGAAATTTCCTTTGAGAATCAGTTAGGTGACTCTTAAACCATTTACCCACAGCGAGGGTATGAAAGGGTTGGGAGAGAGGATTTGTGGCAAGTGTTTCTTTGAAGAGACCTGTGCTGAGTCTCACCCTCCTCTTCACTCCACTTCCCTCTAACCTGGCGGCGGCACGCAGGGACTGAAATCTGAAGGGCGAGGGAAGGATTGGTTAGAGCCACGGGCAAGCTCAGGAGAGGTAGTTGTGCTGGGATCATCTGGATTTCCCAGAATTTTCCAGAGCCAGGGTATCTCTGTGGACCAGAAATGGGCCCCGAGGGAGAAGGAACAGGTGGACAGTGGGGGAGGATGGGGAAAGAAAGACGCTGGTCCCCTTCCCACACCCCCTACCTAGTTGAGGGGGGGTGACAAGTGTGAGTGAAGGCGGGGGCTTTGAACTTTTGACCTTCTCAGGCCCAGGGGAGACTGCACTTCAGGGGTTAAAGTGTATTGTCTGAGAGTGACCAGAAGAGCGCTCCTCCCCCGTAAAAGACAGCGAAAAGGAGAACACGACGTGACTGTAACGCTCTGGTTTAAGACTCTTGGCCTTAGGATGTTTCTACTCTCAGACAATATATTAACATTAAATGAGGGACAGGTGGTGGGGGAATCTTCCTGCCTACAGGATTAACTCCAAAGATGGGAATTTCAGGCCGCATTCACCAGGCTGGTCAGGGGGATATTTGGTGGAGGTGGCAGTCTTTCTGATTCTTCAAATTATACCAAAATACCTCTGACAATAAGGGTGTCTATGATGTGTAGATAGCACACAATCTTAGAGAAACAGGAAGATCCAGTCTAGAGAAAGGGAAAATCATAACCATCACAGATAATCATTTACTGAAGGATCACTGTGTGTTATGCACTGTACTTTTCCTATAACAAAAGCCAAAGTGGGTATTATTATATCATTTTATAGAAGAGGAAAATGAGGCTCAGAGGGGTTAAGCAACTTCCTCCAAGTCCCACAGCACTAAGTAGCAACAATGGGATTTGAATGCGATTTTGTTCACCTAAACCACTACTCCCTGCTGATCTTCTTTCTTTTCTGCCTCTGTTCTCTCCTTCCTTCATCCTCCTCCCTCTCTCCTAGGTGATGGGATTCCTTTCTCAGCTGAACGCATGTCCCTCTCCTTTCCCCTCACCTGGGTCGCATGACATGAACAGAGACTCAAGAATTTTGAACCAGTGAACTCTCTGACTCCAGAGAGCACACCAGAAACCTTAGCCAAATCCTGCCACATGCTGGCCAGGAAGAGAACAAAGATGGAGAGAAGCCGTTCTTACTACTTGGTCCAATCAGGTCAGGGTTCTGTTAACACAGGTTGGGTTGAGGATGAAGAGGGGTCTATTGAGGGCTCCGAGCAAATATCACAGTTGGGATTTGTAGGATAAAAACAAAATGCCACCATCTCATCAATTTGTCCACCCCTGCTGGCTGTCCTGAGAAGACACCTGTTTGGTATCCGCCACAGTGAAGCTCTTCGCCATTGGAGAACGGGTCAGCAATTCGGCCCTAGTCTCCTGCTTCCTTCTTTCAGGGCAGTGCGGGAACCCACTCATTCAAAGCTGCAGGAGCGCCCCGGCAGCAACTGCTAGACACCCTCAGAATAGCTGAGCACCATTTACATCATCTATGAGGGCATTATCTCTTGCTTGTTCTTCCCTTACTCTGCTGAGTTGTTTTTCTTAGGTTTCCATTATGGAACTGTAAACAACTAGTGCTCAGACAGCCAACATCATCAACTCTTCGGCAGGCCTCACGCTAACGCAGCACAGATTCAAATGACATTTTTTGATGAGGAGCATCAGATTTCAGATTTACATGGGACTCTTCCCAGAATGAGCTTCTTGACCCGGGAGGAAGCCAGAAGAGTATTTTTTGCCTGGGTCTTCATGTGAACTCTGCTCTTGGATGAGCAGTTGAAAGAAGATGATAGAAATTCCTCTCCGCAAGGAGCTGATCTGATCCCTGATTAAAATATGTTCAACTCTGAAATTAGTAGAGATCAGTGAAAAGAAATGAATGATGGCTTTGTTCCGAATGCTGGAGCTTCTTCACTGGGAAAGGGCAAGACCCAGAGCGGGAGGAAGCAACAATAAACCGTTGCTGAAGCAGAACAAGGCACGGAGGACTCAAAAAGAGTCATCTATGAAGTCTTTCATTGATTCATTGATTTTAAAAAATGTTTCTTTAGCACCTAGTAGTTTGGGCATTGCTTAAAACACCAAGATGGATGCTAACAACAGCATGTTCTGGGCACGTGTATCTTAGTCGATTTGAGCTCCTGTAACGAAATACCCTAACCTGGGAGGCTTAAATAACAGTCGTTTCGCGTGGTTCCGGAAACTGACAGTCTGCGATCAGGGCACCAGTGTGGTCAGGTTCTTGGTGATGGCCCTCTTCCTGGTTATGTCCTCACATGGCCTTCCTTGGTGCGTGTACACAGAGACATCTCCTGACTTTTCCTCTTTTTATAAGAGAGGGCTCATGTTTCTTCCTCTTTTTACTAATTCCATCATGGGGCTCCACCCTCACGACCTCTTTGAAGCCTAATTACCTTCTAGGTCCCACCTTCAAATACCATCACATTGGGGATGAAGGTTTCCTCATACGAATTTTAGGGGGACACAAACACACAGACCATAGCAGTGTAACTATGGGCTGGGCTCTGGATAACTACTTTAAATATATTGTTATATAATCCACCTAACAACTTTATGATGTAGATACTACTAGATGCTCATTTTATAGATGAAAATCTTGAAGCCCAGAGAGGTTAAGGAATGTAATTAATTACATTCACACAACTAGAGAGTGTCAATCCAAGACAGGAACTCTGTCCATGCTCTCTACCACTATGCAATTCTGCCCTAAAGGACAGAAGCTTAGACAGATGAATGGAATGAAAATATAAATATAAATCAAGGTAGAAACTACAAATAGGACTTTTCTTTCCATCAATGTTTTGGACAATATACTCTGAAGGGTTGCTGTCTCAGTAATCTATTGCTTCATAACACTCCAAGATTTAGAAGGTTCAAACGGCAATAATTTTTTTATTTGTCATAATTCTATGTGTTGGCTGTGCTCAGCAGGGCAGTTCTGCCCCACATGGTGTCATCTGCGGTTGTAGCTGCATTTAGCTGGAAGCTCAGCTGGGTCTGAAACTTCTATGATAGCCTCTCCTTCTCGCCACGTGGCCCCTCCAGCAGTTTAGCCTGAACTTCTTAGATGATGAATCTGGGCTTGTAAGAGAGCAAAACACAAGCTTCAGGCCTCTTAAAGTTTAGGCGTAGAACTGGCAGTGTCAAGTCTGCAGCATTCCATTGGTTAAAGCAAGTCAGGCCGTCCAGATCTAAGGGAAGCAGAAATACAGTTCACCTCTTGATAGGACAAGCATTGTGCATTATAGGGATGGGAGGAATTGTTAGCATTCATTTCTGAGCTTTGGGCCTGCAAGTGGGGGGGGGAGCTGAACCTGAGACATTTTCATTAAGCTGGGCCCTTCAGAGGGGACTAAAGTGGTCCCAAGGCAGTAGTGCCTCCTGGCTCCCTGAAGAAGCAGATAAAAATCCTCCCTGAAAGAAGGCACCTTCAATATACTCTATCAAGATTCTCATTAAGTTGAACTAAATATGAGCTCACAATTTAAAAAAGTCACCAGAACATGAGAAATAAGTCACCATGAGTAAAAGTGGTAAAACAATCAAACAATACAATTAGATCCGCCAAAGACTTCAGATTTTGATATTATCATGTGCAGGATACAGAATAACTATGTATGAGATATATTTTTAAATAAAATATTTTTATTTGTTGAATTAGTCATCAACATGACCCTGCCAATATGAAAAGTGAGCATTTTAGAAATTATAAATATAATTATTACTATTAAGCCAATGTTAAGGCTAGATAACATAGTAAGTATAGCTTGAAAGAGAATAAGCAAACTGGAGGACAGAGCTGAAGAAATTACCCAGAACACAACACAGAGAGACAAAGAGGTGGAAAATATCAGTGATTAAAAGACATGGAGAATAGAATGAGAAAGTATCATTGTCTGCATTGTCTAATAGAGACACAGAAGAAGAGAACAGAGGAGGGGGTTATTCATAGAGATAATGGCTGAGAATTTCCCAGAACTGATAACCAACCTGAATCCATAGATATAGGAAACACAATGTATAATAAGTAGGATAAATAAAAAGAAACTCATGTCTAGAAGCGCTTCAATGAAACCTAAGAAAAATCAAAGACAAAGAAAAAATCTTACAAGTAGTCAGAGAGAAAATACATGCCCCCCATAAAGACTGATCTTGATTTCTCAATAGCCACAGGGGTATCAAATGACAGAGGAAAACCATCTTCAAAGCCCTGAGAGAAAATACTTATTAAGTTAAAATTGTGTGCTAGTAAAAACCATCTTTCAAGAACAAGGACAAAACAAAAAATATTTTCAGATAAACTGATGGAGTTTACCTCCAGCAGATCCTCATCAAAGAAATTCTATTGTCTTTCAGGGGAGAAAAATGATCCCATTCATAATAAAGACTTTTAGTGTATGAGAGAGAGAAGGGAATTTCCTTAATCAAAGGATAGCTATCAAAACCCCTACTGCAACCTTATTCTTAGGTGATAAGTTAACAACATTCTCTTGAAAATGACGATCCAGATAAGGAAGATGTCACAAGCTCTATCCCACAAGAAGTTGACCCTATGGCTTCTGACCAGAGATAGAGGTCAGCGTACAAAATGCTTACTAGGGAGGGCTCCTGAGATCAACACATGGAAGGGAGAGGAAGGAAGCTGGCCTAAGCAAAGGGAGAAATTGAACCAAGAAACAATTCCAATGAAGACCTCAGCCAAACTCTCAGAGAGTTCTGGAAACAAGATGACCTTTTAGAATTGTACCCAATTGGGACAAAGAGGCCAGGCCTTTATACTTTCATGTCAATCAGTCATTGGATGAGGGTTGGTCCTAAGAGGAAGCAAACCTTGAGTGAGACAGCTTTCTTCAACCAAGGTGATCCCTAGAAAGGGCTTACAACTGAGGGTCATCTTCCAGCAGCACTCCTAGCAGCTCTGAGAGTGAGTCTTGGATTCTGGAAGGGGAATCTGCGTAGTACGTTACAGCATCCACCCCATATGCCCATTAACATAATTTTTATTCAGTATTGTCTGGAAGTCTAACCAATGCAGTAAGATAAGAAAAAAAAAAACTAAACTAAAGAGTTATAAGGATCAGAAAGAAAAATTGCCATTATTCACAGCTCAAAATAATCTACAGGAAGATTATTACAATGAATAACAAGTGATTAAGAAAGTAGCTGGACATAATATTAAAACATAAAAATCAATTGCATTCCTAAACATCAGCCAAAAGAGACAGAGTTCTTACATCAGGTGGTAAGTTCATGGGCATTTATTTTATAATTATGCTTTACAAGTTACACATATATTACAAGTCCTCTTTTATATGCATCAAACATTTTGAAATTTAAAAAATCTCAAAGAAAGAAAATCCTGCATCATGAGACGTACTGGGTAAGTGCTATAACGGAAAGACAAGAAAAGCCATCGTCAGAAGGTGCATGAGAACCTGGCCTTGAATTACAAATGGGATTTGAAGAACAATGAAATTAATAATCTGAGAGGCAAGTCACTGAAGGGGAGGTCAGAGTTCCTCCTACTACTTGGCCTAGTGACAAGTGAAGGGGAGAAAGAGCTTTCTCTACCCACTCTGGGTCCTTTCTGGCTGGGCTACAAATTAAATTGACATGAGGCTGAATAGCAGGAGAAAATCAAACAAAGCTTTATAACATGTATACATGGGAGAGACCAGAGAAACTGAGTATCTCTCCACAAAATGGCGGAGATTCTCCTCTTATATAAACAAATGAGGATTTTGGGGGGGTTGGGAGTGTCAGCCATAAGGGATTACAAGAAAAGCACAGTAAACAAGAGTATGCAGATTTAAGTTTTTGCTTTCCACACTGACAAGATCCCTAGAGATAAAGTCATCCCCCCCTTCTTCCTGTACAGAGAAGGAGATAACCTTTACAAATGGAGATTTCCCTTACAAATGTAAATGTCTGGTAAACAGAACTTTGATAAGAATGGGCCCAGCAGAGACCCTCCCAGTCTATTGATACCCAGAGTTAGCCATAGTGATGGCCTGTCCTGGGGACAGGCCCTCCATCCCAAATCCCTTCAGACAGTTAGTGGGTGGCGGGGAAGGTCAAAGCCTCCTTCAGTGCTTGAGATGGCCAATTCTGGTCCCCACACAAGACAGTACTTAAAACTTTCTTAGCGCAAAAGTGCAACTTTTTAAAAACAGGGAGAGGAATCCACCCTTGCTTCTGCCTGTGAGGGCTGTGGGACCTTTGAGAAGTGTTGGCTAGAGGTGCAAAAGGAGGGACAATGGAGATGCTGCCCAGGAAGACAATACAATATGTACACTAGACATGGGCCCAGGCTCAGTTATCAGGAAAAGTTCTAAACTTCTGGAATTTGACCAGAACAATGCTTCTAACTGCTATATAAAGCAGGACCACAAGGCCAATTCTTTGGGAATATTGTGGTGTTGCATGGATAAAAGTTTAGTGAGCCTGGTGATACCCATTCACTTTTCTTCAAGACACCACACCTGAATTTCGTCCAGGGGAATATCCCCTCATAATTTTCAGCCCCTGTAATTTGGAAGGGTTTTTCCTCCCACTAGCTCCAGAGATGGGCAGTTGTTGACCCAGCTCTGGACAATCAGCCATTTCTTTTCAGTTGGCCATAGTGATGGCTCAGATTTAGGCACTGGATGCAAGCCAGACCAAAAAGACACAATCCCAGGTTTTTGCTAGAACTGTGGGGAGAGAGAGTCATTTCTCCTCTTGGGGTTGCTGAGGGCACAGGATCTAAGTCTGATGCTGATGGTGGCCATCTTGCCACCATGAAGGGATAGATTGCCTAAGAACAGAGTGAAAGCAGAGTCAATAGATGGAGGGGGAAGTTCCCTGATAGGGAGTATTCTGTTATTTACTGCAAGAAACTTGACTAATGCACTAGAGATCGTTTGAGGAAAGTCCTTCAGTGTTGGACTGGGAGAGGCAGTGTTGTGTGGTAGAAGTCAGAGAGACATGACTTAGGTTTTCCTCTCCTACAAATTCACTGTAAGACCCTAGAAAAATTAATTAACACCCTGGGCCTAAATTTTCTCATCTGTAAAATGGAGATTAATAATAATACAGTCACGCCTTGATTAACAATGGGGGTACGTTCTGAGAAATGCATTGTTAGGGGATATCGTCATTTTGCGAACATCATAGAGTGTGCTTACACAAACTAGATGGTATAGCCTACTACACACCTAGGCTGTATGGCACTAATCTTATGGGACCATCGTCATATATATGGTCCATCACCGATCAAAACGTCACTATGTGGCACACGACTGTACATATGTCATAGGCTGTCAAGATTAAATGTGACAACATAGTGCTTGACACACAGAAAATTCTCAATGAATATTATCTATTATTCATTTTATTAGCATTCTTACATACCTCCTTTTCCACCTTCTGCTGCTCTGCCATTTGCCCTACTTTCCTTTTTTCCGATATAAAATTATTTATTTAAGATCTACTGGCAGAAAGACAGTGAGAGACTGAGATTATTGATCTAGCCTCCAGGACAGATAAAAGTAATTTAAGCCTGAAACAAGACAAGAAAAAGTAGTTTCTTGCCAAGGGAGACGCTAGCAATGAGTGCTTAACAGATGCCAGCCCTGTGGGCTTTCTTTGACACTGTCAGCCAAGCTTCACTTCAGCCTAATCTGATTGTTCTGACCCCACACAACTTGTCTGGAAGTTGGGGAGGAGTTACGAAGAGATGCCTCATGGCCATTGCAGTTGTGTGCACCCCTAACGCTTGTCACATCAGATGTGTCCAGACACACTCCGGGTTGCCTAAATCCTAATATGTCCTGAAGAAGCCGCAGCTTTGGGATAGCAGCGTCACATAGATGCCTCTGTTTTCGAAAAGGGGATGAGAATTCTAGAATCCAAAAACCACAGAATGCTTGAATGAAGGGATCCGGGGAATTCTCTGTTTATAAAGTAGGGAACCTGTCCAAGGTCCTTTATCTAGTTTAGTTTAAATTACAAACTTCTTCTTAGTAGTTTTCTCTGTTGGAATCAGGAGGACATTTGAGCCCGGGATGGCAAATGAGTTTCAGCTGACATGCCAACTCTAATCAGTTGGTGTTTGGAGCAGCACTGTATTGAGAAAGACTCCTAGTCTGGCTTTAGAAGAATATCGTGCTGTAATCAATTGGCAATGTCTGCCATGAAGAACAGTCAGGAGTGGGAGGCCCGTCTGCTACAAGTTTGCTGATCTGGAATTCTGGGCCAGCAAGGTGGTTGCAGCAGAGGTGGGGATGAGGAGGTCCAACGTTAGGTTGCCTGTTATACTCTCTGTTCTTCTTCCTAGACGGGCCCTGTATTTCTGTTTATCCCATCGTGTATTCTATTTTGCACATGGTTAGAATGTCTGTGAATCACCCCTCCGGGCTAGTCCCCATCCTACCTGAGATAAGAAAATAAATTGCAACCTCAGGTCCTGGGCCAGCCAGATAACAGCTTTTTGTTTGTTCCTCTTCTTACAGGGGGATGATCCCCTGGCCAAACAGACACCTCCCAGTGCGCAAGTCCAGCCTGCTGCAGACGCCTATCGTTGCCATTTCTTTGATTTATCGAGGTAAAGATATCATAGACTCTGAAACACAGGAGAGGCTTCTGAGATCATTTGGTGAGATTTGACTTTACAGATGAGGAAGCTGAGGCCCAGAGGAGGGAAATGGCCTGTCTGAGGTCACAGAGGGAAATGCGGACTGCCAGTCTTTCCACAATGCCACATTCATTTGCTTTATTCCTGCTCCAACTTTATCTCCCCACTATGATAATCAAATTTCCCATGCAGGAATCTTTTGAAAAATAACAAATAAATTAATGGCTATGTGGCATACTGCAACCTTAGCAGAGAAGAGGCAACATAAATACAAAGTGACAATGACTAGCGTATGTCTCAAAAGCAAGTAACAGGAAATGACAGAAGACTTAAAATGGTAGTGATAGTTTTATCATAAGGAGTGTCTCTATTTCCTAAGTCATATAAGAAATCTTTTCCTAAAATCCAGAATGTAACACATTCCTTTATTTGTAATATCTGCTAAAGACAATATATGAATATATTGATAGTTGTGTGTTTTGATAATTTTGAAAGTTTTGATAGTTTTAAATTTGAACAAAAATATATTGAGTCCTATTCTGGGCCAGGTATGTTGCTAGGTGTCAGCAACATAGAGATGAATAAAGCACAATCCTAACTTTGCAAAGCTCACAGCCTGGTTGGGGAGACGAATGGACAAAAAAAATGTATTGTGTAATATAAATGAAATTATAAATGTATATGTAAGGTACAATAATGGCACAGAAGAGAGAGCGATTAACTCTGGAAGGCGGCAGGAAATTTTTTACAGGAACAACATCAGAGCTAGGCTTTGAAATCAGAGGCACTCTTTAGTAGCTCTTGTGCACTGATCCATTCAATAAACTTAATAGCACACCTAAGTCATGCCAATCACTGTGTCAGGTTACTGGAGGTTGAGATAGATAAGTAAGATAGAGTCCCTGACCTCTCAGAGCTCATAGACTATAAACAAAGAGTTACATTATAGTGAGTGGAGAGCAATAGTCATTGAGAGCACCCAGGATGGTCATAAGGAAAGGCCATGTCGAAGAGGGGACGTGGCCGGGCATTTTCCCTCTGTGTTTGTAACGCTCCTTTTCAGCAAGTACTTATGAGTCATGATGATAGCATTGGACTATCAACAGGAAAATGACTATTTATAAGAGAATTGATGAGAAGATAAGAAAACTATGAAAAAATGATTGAAACCCAGCTATCAACATCTATTTAACGAAAATTCCTAAGCACCTACCGTGTGATAGTCGCCACACTAATTTGTGGGCATACAAGAGAGAAAAATACCAGTGGCCATAAAATTACGGGATTAATGGCGTGGGTGATGGAGTCAGCTTGCCTGGGCTCAAATCCCAGTTTCTCAATCCACTAGCTATGAGATCTTGGACTAGTTTATCCACTTCTCTGTACATCAGTTTCCTCATTTGCAAAAAGTGGATGACAAATAATGCTGGTTGTTGTGATATTAAAAACAATAAAGCAGGCAAAGGAATTAATCTAGTTTCTGGCACCTGGTAAGTGCTCAATAAAAGTGTTACCAGTGAAGAAGATGATGATCATGAACAGATGCTGAATTTGAAGAGCCTTGTCAACTTCATCTTCAGGGTAATGGGAAGCCTGGTTTTAATCAAAGGAGTGACATGATCAAATTCATTTTTTAAATATTTTCATTAAAGAAATTTTAAATATACACAAAAGCAGAGAACATAATATAATATATTCTAATATACATAACACTCAGATTCCACCATTACTTAGATTTTGCCACATTTGCTTCATCTATCAATTTTTTCTTTGCTTAAGAATTTTAAAGTATTATAAAGCAAATCACAGACATAACTTCACCCTTACATACTTACAAATGCACCTTGTAAATACATGGATATTTTCTTATGAGACTGCCACACCACTATCATACCTAAAGAAAAATTTCGTTCCTTGGTATTATCTAATACTCTTTCCATACTCAAAATTCTCTAGTTGTCTCAAAATGTCTTCATAGTTGGTTGAAATCAGGATCTAAATAATGTCTAGATGTTAGATTCAATTGTTAAGCCTCTTGGTCTTGTTAATTCTTTTTTTTCCATACCACAGTTTTATTTTTTAAAAAAAGGTTTAAATTTGTCTTTTTGCTTACTTATGGTGTCATTTAACTTGTTCCTCTATACCACAGTTTTCCTGAAAATTGGAAGTTAACTCTAAATATTGATTAGATTTGGGTTCCGCATCTTTTGGCAAGAATATTTCCTAGTAGAGTACCAGTCATAGGTGCTTTTTACCCAATATTTTCAAGCCTCCTTCCAGGTGTATGGTAGAATAACACTTCTGCCATCTTAAAATTAACTGTGACTGTGTGGCTTGCTTTGGTTAATTAAATAAGAGTGGAAGCAAAATACATCTGTTCCAGGAAAAGCTCTAAGTGCCAGTACATGATCTACCTTGTTCCTTTTCCTCTGCCAATGTGATCGTGGGAGGGCATGTTGAGACAGACTTCTATCAGCCTGGGCCCTTGTTAGGCAAGTTGCCACTGAGATTTAGGGCTATTTGTTACTGCAGCATAATCTTGTCCATTTTGACTCATAGGTGGTGCTGTGAATTACCTATGGCATCAGATCACAAAGCACATCATGTCTAGTTGTCCCGCTTGTAGTCGTGCTAAGAGTTGTTGATACATTCACCCTTTTCAAGCACACACGGAACATTCTCCAGGACAGATCATATGCTAGGCCATAAAATAAGTCATAAAAAAATTTCAAATGATTGAAATAACACAAAGTATGCTCTCTAACCTCAACAGAATTAAGTTAGAAATCAACAGCAGAAAGAAATTTGAGAAATCCACAAGTATTTGGAAATTAAAGAGCACATTTCCAAATAACTCATAGGTCAGAGAAGAAACCACAAGGGAAATTTGAACTGAATTAAAATGAAAACACAACACATCAACACTTATGGGATGCAGCTAAAGCAGTGTGGAGAGGGAAATGTATAGCTTTAAACACCTGTGTTAAAAAAAAATTCAAATCAATAACCAAATCTTCCACCTTAAGAATCTAAAAAATGAAGAGCAAACTAAACACAAAGTAAGGAGAAGAAAGGAAATAAAGATTAGAATGGAAATCAATGAAACACAAGACAGAAAAGTAAGGAAATCAGTGGAATCATAAGTTGAATGTTTACAAAAGTCAACAAAATTGACAAACCTTTAGCTAGACTAATGAAAAGACACATATCATCAAAATCAGGAACGAAAGAGGGCATATCACCATCAACTCTACAGAAATTAAAAAGATAAGAGAATACCAAGAATAACTTTATATCAACAGACAACCTAGGTGAAAACTTTTAAAATTCCTGGAAAGACTCAAATTACCAAAACTGACTCAAGAAGAAACAGAAAATCGGAATATATCTGTAACAAGTAAAGAAATTGAATTAGTGATTAAAAATCTTCCCACAAAACAAGCCCAAGGCCAGATGGCTTTATTGGTGAATTCTTTCAAACATTTAAAGATATGGTAGCAATCCTTCCTAAATTCTTCCAGAAAATATAGGAGGATGGGACTTCCCAACTCATTTCACAAGAACAGTATTACTCTGATACCAGGCTAGACAAAGACATAACACAAATGCAAAATACAAACCAGTATCCCTCGTGAATATAGACATAAAAATCCCCAACAAACCATTAACAAACTGAATCCACTATCATAAAAAGATTAGACATCATAACCAAGTGAGATTTAGCCCAGGAAAGCAAAATTGTTTTAACATTCAGGGAGTGAAAGCTTATCCTTCGATTGTAAATTTTCTCATCATCTTTCATGTAATGATTTCATCCACTGATGATCATCGTTTGAATCAATTATTCCACTAAGGATTGAAGAATGATGAGTTTCTAACGCTACCTTTCCTAAGATATTTATTAGTTAGAATCCTTCTGTAAAAGACAGAAATTTCCCTAATCAACTAGGGCTGTTGTGCTACTCTGGGATACAGTTTGTCCAGGAAAGTCAGGATATATATTTAATTCTTTTCTTTCATTGCCAGTTTTCAGAGTAAGGTGTTGGTGACCTAGCTACCTCTAATAGTGGCCAATGATGTATTTTTCTCTTTCTTTTCTTTCTTTTTTCTTTCTATTTTTCTTTCCTTGAGTATCATTATGAATTTATAGTTTTTGTATATTTAATGTGTTTTAATCAACTTTAATCATCATTCTATTGATGCATAAATTATCTTGCCTTTAGCCAATGGGAAGTCCCTTATGGGGGACCTCATTTCTCTTTGACAGTTTCCTTGCTTCCTTACACAATAACATATCCCCAACTCAACTTTTCTATTTCCTGCCATTTCTACAAGGATTCTACTTCCTTTTGGTAGGGAGATAGTTAGAGACTACAATCTGGGTCCTAGGCTTGCTCATTGTTCCTGAGTTGCCATTGCTTCTAGGCCTTTTGAGTGGACAGTTAGGAAATAAGTATTTTTGAAATATCAAATTGAGGTCATTATGCCAAGTGAGGTAAGTCAGAAAGGGAACAACAAATATTATATGAATATGTTCTCTGTGGAATCTAAAAAAGCTGAAATTGTGAAAACAGAGAATCGTATGGTGGTCACCAGGGACTGGGGGGTGGGGGAAAAGGGAAGATGTTGTTTAAGGGTACATACTTGCAACTAGTAGATAAATTCTGGGGATCTACTGCATGGCGTAGTGATTATAGTCAATACTTTATTATAAACTTCAAAGTTGCTAAAAGACTAGATCTTCATTGTTCTTAACACAAAAAAGAAATGATAATTATGTGACATGATAAAGGTGTTAGCTAATGCTACTGTAGTAATCATATTGCCATAATAAATGGATCAAACCAACACGTTGTACACCTCAAACTTATACAATGTTGTATGTCAAATATATTTCAATTTAAAGAAATCAAGGTTTTTATTAACTTCTAAAATAATAGTTGTATTATTTTATTTTGCTGAAAATCTTTGTCCTAACAACATTAACATAATTACCTACTTGTTTTATCCTACAATATATACAAAATATTTCTCAAAATAATATTAATATTGCTATAATTTATACTCTATTTATAATATATTTATATGAATTATACTATATTTATATTATATTATAAACATATTGTATTTGTAATATAAAATAATATTAATATATTTATATTATAATAATATGTTACTATATTTATTTGCAACATAAGAAATTGTCATTTTATAGGTCAAAAATGGTCAAATTTAGGCAATTTCATATGTTTCAATCTAATACTAACAAGACCACTGAATGAAGTCTAAGACTTAATTGCAACTTTTTTTGGTTCTTAAAATATATCTCACAAGAATACAAAGTTATAATAGTTTTTATGAAAGTTACTTGAAATAATTATTTTCTTAGTGTGGTTAATGTTACCAATCTGATAAGCAGTGTTTTCTTTATTTCAGTTTGGTTTCAATTTTTAAAAATCTCTTATTTTACTTTTACCAAATGTTATTTTTTGAATGTGTAAACACTTATATGATTCCAAAGTCAAGATTTATAAGAGAACATACTCAGAGAAGCTTTGTGGCCAACCTTTGTCCACCATTGTGCACTTCCTCCCCTTTTATCATTATTAGTTTTTGGTTTATCTTTCCAGAGTTTCTCTTTGCAAACATAAGCAAATAGTGTATACGTATGTTATGTGATCTCCCCTTTCTTATACAAAAGTTAAGTATACTGTTCTGCATCTTCCTTTTTTCTCATGAGAGTATCAGATTAGCATTTTGAAGAGATCATTTCATTCTCTTGTAGGAAGAAAAGATTGGAAATGGATATTCCTACTGGAAGTAGGGAGGCAGATTAGGAGGCCACCACAGCTGTCTAAACAAGCGATGCTGGTGGTGCTAGAACTGGGATAGTGGCAGTGGAGATGGAGAGACGTGGAGAGATTTGAGATAAATTTTGAAGGTTGAAGGGACAGGACTTGGAGATTGTTTGGATGTAAGGGGGTACCCACAGGTTTGTGCAGGAAATCCAGGCCATCCCCCTGGTCACATTTATATTCCTAATGGGATGAAATTTCCTATGGAATAGAAGGCTAGATCAAATCTATACTATTCTCTTTTTTAAAAAATTTATTATAGGAAATCTCAAACATACATAAACTAGAAGAGTATAATGAATCCCCAACATACTCATCACAGAGATTCAACTGTTATCAATCTATGGCCTATCTAATTTTATCTACACTCCCAACTACTCTCATCTATCACCCCCAAGAATATTTTGAAGCAAATCCTGGATATGCTATCATTTTATCTGCCTGTTCAGTATTTTCCAGCACCTTGGAGAGACATTGTTATCCAAATCCCACTGTCCCTTTCCCAGATCCCTGCCCACTCTGCTAACTGACTCATTAAAGTTCATTCCTTTATTGTAAGGTTTTGAGCCCTTTAAAAATTCAACATGGCTTGTGTTTCATGGAGATACCCAATGCACAGTTTGACTTAAAAATAGAATCCCTCTGTTTGCCAGAAGGCAGCGGTGGAAAGAAAAAGGTCAGGTATAATGGTGACTTATTCATCCTCAAACACTCCTTGGAGCCCAACTTCCCCAAGAAAACATTGCAGTGTGGTTGGCACCAGAAAGCACTAGGGAAGTACTCCTTGTGCGTATAGGACAGAGAAGAGAATGTACCTCATTCCTCTTAGAGAAGCTCCCTAACTAATGCCAACCAGTCAACTTCTCCTCCTTGACCTCCTACAGAGTTGTGACTCAGAAATAACTTTCTACTCATGTCTCCGAACACTTGGGCTGTGTTGTGTTACAGCCTATAAACTTGCTTAACTGGAAAGTCTTTCATCCCATTTGGAGTCTTCATTGTCATTACTTGTAGCCTGAAGCTGTCCTGACTTATCTCGACGTCCTTTGCACCAATATCTGCTTTATTGCACAGGCTGTGCCTGCGGGAGTTATCTTGCAATGCTCAGTTATTGGTAATTTTCTTAACTTCCCTTAGACCACCATTTTCCCATCTCTGAAATAGAGTCCATTTCACTACCTATTTCATAGCCTCTATGTTAAATTAAATCAAAGATGATACCTAAAGACACCTAGCACCATACCTCGGACACACTGTTGTTATTGCATGTAACCCATCTATCTCATGGGTACTCTTTCAGTCTTCCCCATTTGCCCCATATTCTGAGTGAACCTTCTTTTCTGTCTACTTGAATCATTATTATTATTATTGGGAGTAGAACTGTCTGACAAAGGAAAGATCCTTAATTACCATGAGTCTCAATATTCTCATGTGTAAAATGGGATTCTAACATGTTCTGGAAAATGTTGTGTGGATTAAACAAAAAAAAATGGATATAAAAGTGGCCAACACTGTGCCTGGCACATAGTAAGCACCCAACAAAGACTTGGGTGATTGTAGGAGCCTGGGATGGCTCACCAGTTGGGGTGGAGGATGTCTCTCTGACAAGGTCCTTCCTCTCAGGGTGAAAAGACTAAAGCATCATCCCTCAGGTGGGCAGAGAGAAACAAACTCTTCATGCCCATCTAACAAGTCTGATGTCACAGGGCTGTGAACAGTCATTCTTCTCCTTGGGGACTGTTCGGGACCCAAAGCAGGCTCATCTCCAAACATAGAGTTATTTGAGCTAACCTGAATTGTTTAATAAATGCCGCAAATTTCCAGGGTTCTATAGGCATCTTAAAATGAGCTTATTCCCTTATTTATCAATTATCTCCATATTATCAACCATAGTCAATGAATCGTTATCTTTTCCTGGAGTTAGCAAATCAATCCATTTTAGGTAGATTATGAGTGTAGTTCTAGAACTTAGTAGCCTTTGTGCTATTAAACTCAGTTGAATAGGTCCCCAGGGATGAGGGGGTGGGAAGGAGACAGCACTATAGCGGAAAAAGTGGTTTTAATTTTAACTTTTATTCTGTATTAACCATTTTCCCACACTGCTTTGTAAATCACAGTGAGAAAAGAGAACAAAGCAATAAAAGCAAAATATATTCAAATAAAGTCCCACAGTGTAGCATAGTAGTAGGTGGTGGTACCCGTGGAGGCTTATTTTTTATAAATGCCTCATTTGCTTCTGAATCTGAAATTTCAGAAGGCAGAAGAAAACCTCAATTTGACTTGTTTTAAAAGCAGTTTAGATTACTTTGTAATCAACACAAAAAATGCCCCCCCCAAAGCTCTCCTCTTCCTCCAGGACACCATTCTTGACGACCCCATCCAGTTTTTACTAATGAACAAGGAAGATATTAGCCTCTTACTTCTAAGGTTTGTTTTGGGCTATTGTATTAATCCATCTCTGTACAGTGGAGTTGCTTTATATACACATTGAGCTCTGTGAATTCAGCTGCCTGCGTTTGGCGAAAGAAGAGAGAGGTAGAGAGGATTTGGAAAGTGTGGGCAAGTCTACCTAATTCTGCTTCCCCTGAGCAGCTGTTTGTTGGTTTCAGGGGATAGTCTAATGGCGAAAGTGCTTCTCCAGGCCAAGTGAGTTTGAGTGCTGGAAACTCAAATTTTTTTTATAGTATGGGCTCAGAACATCTTTGTTTTGGTGATCAAAGGAAGAAACAACCATGTCTTCCACCCTTAGAGAGAAATGTAATGCACTCGCAGAGGGTAGTTATAGCTATATGCACCAACTTCAAACCAACCCCCATTAAAGACAGGACTCTACTGCATGCCCAATGTGGGAGACATTCTCAGTGGCTCCTTCTGTCCTGTCTCTAGTGGCTGAATGGTTGTGAAATAGACACATCCAGCCCAAGCCAGAAAGGTCAGATTCTCCCTTCCGGGAACCTGAACCCTGAGCAGAGAGATGCAGACAGCAATGTCTCCACAGCAGAGTTATTTGTGTGGCAACTCCAGTGACTCCCAGGGTTGAAATCCGCAAAGCTGCCCTGGCTCTACTTTTTTCAAATCCTTGTTGTTTAGCAACTCTTACGATCCTATGAGTTTCCCTAATATCTTCAAGGAAGTTAGCCAGAGTTGCTTTTTGTGTTTTCAACTAAAAGAACCTTAATTAATACACCAAGTTATCATCCCATTAAGTTAAAAGCTTTTTGGAATTAAACTGAGTTGTTAACAAAAACTTGAAGGTCCCAGAGGGTGCCTGCAGCACAAACAGCTCTGAATGGTACAAAACAAAAATGCCAAAGAGCAAAACCAGGGCAGGTCAATACCATAGGCCGGTGTTTCCCAAAGTGAGTTCCTTAGAACCTCATTCCAGCAAGATGATTTCTGACAGAAGGGTTCCATGGTCAAATAAGTTAGAATAATGCAGTATATTCTATTCCTCACCTAGAAAGTCATGCAAATAAGCCCTTTCAGACTCTTAAAAGCACCACAGCAAAGACATTTAATTTGCTAAACTGGAATTTCTAAAACATATTAAATAGCATCTAATCTTCTCTGTTTTCATCCCTCTACACACACCCCCAATTCCTATTAATAGAGGCTAGGGGTAGAAACCTCCAGTGAAATGTTTCCTGAGAGTTTGTACCTCCGGTCAAAACATGTCATCTCTCAGTCATTCCTCAGGTGTTTACTGAGAACTATAACTTGCCTAGCCCTGTGCTGGGTGTTCTAGGGGCAACTATGGTGGAGTGGGAGGAGGAGGAGGAGTGAGGAGTAGAGTGAGAAGGAGGAGTGAGACGACCTGGTTGGAGCCCTCGCCCTGGTCTGGAACTTAGAATCCACTTTGTTCACTTGGGCAATCCTTTGACCTTTTTCTAAATCAATTCCTTTGTCTCTCAAATGGAGCTAGTAATATTGACCTCACTTCACTACTGGATTGTTAAAAAAGATCTAATAGGATAATGGATGTGAGGACACTTTGTAAACTGCAATGCTTTAAATTAATATTAGCTGGTTGGAAGGAATAAATAACTTAGAAAATGATGTCAGATATTATGGAGAGAGAGAGAGAGAGAGAGAGAGAGGAGCACCACAGAATCACAGGCTTACGCCTGTGATTTTGGATGCAATAAATGTTTTAATATCACATTGTGTCAGGACAAGTTACTAATCTACTGAAATCTAAATATTCATTTGTACCTGCATCTGGTTTTTTGTGTAACAAATCACCCTAAAACTCATTAGCATACAATAATCAATATTATTTCTTGTTCGAGTGTCTGAAGATTGGCTGGGGTTCAGCTGATCTGGGCTGGACTTGGCTGGGTTTGGCTCTAAGATGTGAGTTGGTCCAGATCTGCTCTATATGTTTCTTATCCTCCTTGGATGGAGGCAATGACAGTGGCAGAGTACAAGAGGGGGCACCCAACCACACAAGCACATTTGAAGCCCTAGCTTGGTCGTGTCCATTAATACCCATTGGACAAAGCAAGCCACATGAGAAACCCCAACATCACTGGGGAGGGGAAGAAGATTCCTTCCAGGGAGGTGGAATAGAGGGAGGGGAAGCGAATATTAACTGAGCAATAATCTCATCTTCCATAGTCTCCTTTTTTTACCTTCTTCCATTTCAAGCAGGTATTCGGACCCATAAGGAATTACTTCCTCAGGGATTATTTTGTGTGTGACAGGCAGCAGGGAGTAGAAATACCTGAAGGCAGAAAATTTTCTTCTTATTCATAAAAGCCTAAAACTTACTAAAGAAACTGTACCTTTGAGGTCAACCAGAAGTAAGAGAATGCCTTTGAAATTACCCAGAGGAGAAAGGAGGGGAGTTCACAGAATTTAAAAAGAAGGCAGTGTTACGATGGAGAAATTATCAGCCAAAGCATGGGTCCTAAGTACACAACTGTTTTGCCTCAAAAATAAAGTTCCTCGAGCCCCACAGGGAACTCAGAATAGAGCCCCCATACCTCAAGTGACCACTGAGCCCCAAGCCTTGACGACACCACTAGCCACCACGATAGCTTGGAATTTGGAGGCTACGCTCTGGATGCCACCTGAGGTCTTGGACTGAGATGGGGCTCTGGGAAGGTGCAGCATCCCATAATGACTGAGGCTGACTTTCCTGCTGACTTAAGCACTCAGAGGCAGAATAAGTCACTCTAAAAATGAAAAAGATGACATATCTTGCATACCCGTATTTACAGCCTAAGATTCATACCCTCCACATTTGTTATTACTTCATTTTCTTTTATTTTTGCTCTTATACATGATGTTGTGGCTTTTTTGGGTGATTTGAAGTTTGCTGCTAGATTTAGCAAATAAAAATACAGGTCACCCAATTAAATTTGAATTTCAGATAAACAATAATTGTTTAGTGTAAGTATTATATATAAATATCCCATGCATTATTTAGGACACACTTATAGTAAAAATTATTCTTTATTCATCTAGAATACAAATTGAATTGGGTGTCCTATATTTTATCTGACAACCGTATTTTGTTAGATTTGGATTTTTTTTTGGATTAGCATTTTTGAATCAGAAAAGGATAACTTTTGGATAACCTCGCCATTTCTGGCCTGTTCTACAGTTATCCAACAAATTCCTAGAGGACTGGGGCTACTTTAAAGTCATCATGGAAGAAGTAGAAGGTGGACTTCCCACAGGGGACACTTGAGAAGTGCTGATGTCCTCTCTCCCTGGAGAACTGAGTGGCCCACAACTTGCTCCTCCATTCAGAAAACATGTCAGGGGAGAGCAGCGGGAATTCTCACATCCAGCCCACTTCTTCCCTGACCTTACTAATTTAGGATGGTTTCCACAATTTTGTGGACATAACTGGGTAATCTAATAAAGGTAGATTAAATTACAGCCGAGTATTTTCAGATCTGAACATGGGAAAAAATGTGTTCTGTTTCAAAAAACGATAAACCGCTCCACACTCGTTTTGTTTTTCTTTTATCGGGGAACTGGGCAAACAGGAACTGCGTTGAGTTGTTGTATGTGAAAGTCCTCGCAGCTATGTTGGTTTTTGTAACAAAGAAAGAAAGAAAAAAGCAAAGCAAGCAAGAAAACCCTCAAATCCACAAAATTGTGTTTTACCACATATTAATGATATGAAGGACCTGAACTACAGCTTCAGAAATAGATATTTCATGTAAAAAAATAATAAAAGTACTAATCTTAATCACGACCACACAACACACACACACACACACACACACACACACACCCCATTTCTGAAGGCTCAAGTAACACATGCTGGCCATCAAATCACTTAGGCAATTCTGTGAGCAGAAAATAAGAAGATGGATTTGAACCCAATGAAATACTGGCCCTGTTCAGGTTCAGCTGGCAGCATATTTAGATACAGAGATTTTGATCTGGTTCAATAGGCTTAGAACACAGTGAGGAGGACTCTAGTTTTTGGTTCACGGTGGAGGTTGAGTCTCAAGAGAGAGAAATTGCTGTTCTTTCCCACTTTGCATCTTTAAACAAACCTTGTGTTTCCCTTTAATTATTTATTGTTTGCCCAGTGGTCTAAAGTATAATAGCGCATCTCCAGAGAAGCAGAGTCTGTTTGCTTCAAACTTGCACGTGTTTCTTGGCCAATTTCTCACGAGCAGAGTGTGACGGGCAGGACCCACGTCGAGTCAGAAAGGCTGGGGTTGATCAGGAGACCATTGCAAGTGCAGTCTAATTCTCCTTTGGATACCCTCCAAGGATTTTTTTTTCTTCTTCTTGCCTCAGCAAATGGATTTGGAGCTTCCCAGAACTCAGAAGATTCAAGATGAGATGCTCAGAGCTCCAGAAGAAGCTTTCCTGAATTCAGACAGTACAAATTCTCAGTCCATCGGCTGAGGCTGACCTTTCCATGTTTTAAGAATAAAGTGTCTGAAAACAAAGTGAGAATATGTGCAAAAAAAACTTTTGAGAAGTTTAATTAAAGTGTCCAAGAGAACTGTTTAAAGCACATAGAACTCTTTAGAAACACCTATATATTCAGTGCACGAATCACAAATAATTCTTAGTTCTTTATTTTTAATGTTTCCCAAAAATCTTTAAGAAGAAATATGTAAACCCCCTCCCACCACCACCTCTCCACAAATACACCTCTCACATCCAAAATATATTTTAAAAGCATGAGGGGTGTCTATCCTGGTTTGATTACATACTCAGCACAATATCCTCAAATTGCTGTAGGTGCAGACTTTTAAATTCAGCACCTAGAAATTTCAAGGTATACAGGGCCACAATCCCTCGATTTTGCAGATGAGTAAACTGAGGTTTAGAGAGGCGAAGTGACTTACCCAAGGTCACATGATTCATGATTTATGCAGCTAGGACCAAAACTTGAATCTCCTGTCCTTGGGTCAGAGTATAAAAAGAATTGATGCCCATAATAGTGTCCCCAAAGCCTGAAAACAGCCCAAGTCATCCCCAAATGACTGTCCCAGAATGACCTCTAGCCATTCTCCAGTCCTTGCTAGGCAAGAAAGAGGATTTGGATGTTCTGGAGAGATGTTGAATCCAGGATTGGAACAAAAGGATTTTCTGCCTGACCCTTAATTACTTACAAACCTTCTGAAACAACCCAATTTCCATAAGCGTTTCTAGCTGTTTTGCATTATTTGGGGGGCCCTTATGTTCTATGTATCCCCCTTCTCCCTCTCAAAAAAAGTCTTTGCTAACTCAGCTTCAAGCCACAGGATTTCCTAAGCTGTCCTAAGAGGGCCCTGCACGCCTGTAGCTCGTTTCTCATTAGGGCCCTGGGGTCTTGACTTGTGGGACACTGCTCTTTGTGAAGCACCCTGGGAGGATTAATCAATATTTCCCCATCTCTCTTTCCAGCTCAATGAGGAGGACATGCTTGTTCAGTTTCCATTCTTTCCTTTCTGACAATAACTGCAAACCCCAACTCTTGGTTGACAAAGAAGAAAAAATTTGTAAACATCCTGGGATTAATTACTACTGGGATCTGTCTGCCCATCTATGCTAATAAAGTATGAGACTTCCCTCTATTCATCATCTTTATTTCCTCGGAGACACCAGAAGACAGCCCTCCCTAACACAGTGGAATGAATCTGATCAAGGCAGGAGCCCAGCAGCCTGAATCCTTCATCACACCATCAGAAATTTTAAAGTGTGTGGTGGGGGCGCATACAATACAGAGTGCCTACGTGACCTTTTGTCTCCTGGAGTTCTGTGTTGCCAGCCAGATTAGCACCCGAGGCAGACAGTGCAGGGGCCTGACACTCAACCCTGTGTTTTTGCTGAAACTAATTTCCTTTCCAGCATTCGAGGCCCCGGCCAACAGGCCTTACTGGCAGGTCTGGCTCTTTTGCCAAGGAAGGAATGTCAGGGTCCTTCTTGTCTCAGAAAGGAATGTGCTGTCTCACTGGCCTGCAACGGATTCCTGGGGCCCCAAATGCAAGGTTGGAGCCCCATCTGTGCTGGCTGTTGACTAGTTACAATGAAGATTGGCCAGAAGCAATGCCAAGCCCCTTGGCAAGGGCCTTGGCCCTTAGGCACATCTTCCCATTCTTTTGAAAGAAATGGGGCTAGCAGGGTTAGGGGAATATGTTCCTGGAACAGAAGGAGAAAGGCAGTAGTCAACACAAAGAAGTCATAAAATCTGGAAAATGTTAGAACCCTTAGGATCCTAACATGGCCTTCAAGGCCCTGCATGCTTGACCTGTGTCTAATTTTCCAACTTCCTCTCCCTTCACACCCCCTCACACCCTGCGCCCTAGACACACTGGCCTTATTTCAGGGCTAAGTTCCCTCCCTCCACAGAGTCTTTGCACAGGCTGTCCTTGCTCCCTGAACATCTCCCATCGCACCACTGACACCCCTGTCCCCTTTATCTAGCTAATTCCACTCGACACTCAGCTCTAAGTCCCAAAGTCACTGACTCAGGTTGCCTTCCATGGACTTTCGGGCTAGGCCAGGCCCACCTGTGTAAAGACTGAGAACACCTGCTTCTAGTGTAATTTTACACTTATTTGTGGGATCATTTGAATAACATCTGTTTCTCTCACATGATGGTGATCTCCATGAAGCCAGCTCCTGCATCCTCTTTCCCTGGTGTCTGCAGCCCCCAGCGCACTTCATGGCGTGTAGGTGACACTTGTGGAATGGCTGGATTCTGGTTAGACTGAGCAGGTGCTGGGTTTTAATCTTGACTCCTCCATTTCCTTGACATGTAACCTTGACCGAGTTATATAACTTCTCTAAGCCTCATTTTCCTCATTTGCAAAATGGGGTTAACAATGTACCCACATCATAAATTGACATAACTAATATAATAACTGTCAACTGTTATTCTAGGAATGCCTCAAAAATCTGGACTTTATTAATTTAGAATTTGTGATAATTCAGGCAAAAACTTAACCTTTTCAAAGTCGATGAAGAACTCCAAGCTCTTTAGAATGTATTTGAGGGGAAGAGGGAAAGAGGAGACGAAACATTCAGAACGCAAGTAGAAGATCTTAACAACATCTGGAAAACAGTGTGTTTAAACTGCTTAAGAGGACAAATTGTTTTAAAAATGTCAAATTAGGCAGTTTTAGACGCATGTACTTACAGACAATCCTGTTATGATAATTACAAATACTTCTCTATTCATCAAAGTAGTTTCCCGAAGGGCTTCTACAGTACAGTTGTTTATTAGCCTGATTCCAATTAGGATTGGAGCTTAAAAGGAACAAAACTGCATGTCCCTCAAGATATTTCATAACTGATCTTCTCACTGGTTCCAGCAAGGCCCTGTCTGCCAGCTCCGATGCTGCCATTCCTTCAGTGTCTTACACAGAGCAAGCTCCTCCTTTCCTCCAAACCTTTGCACTTGCTGTTCCTTCTGCCAGGAGCACCTTCCCCAGATCTTCACAGAGAAGTTTCCTTCTCACACTCAGGAGCCAGGGCAGGTTCCGCCGCAGTGAGCACCTTTCCAAAAGGGCCCTCTCCCCATCACTCTACCTTACTCAGCTTGGTTTAAATTACTTCCTTCCCAACCTGCATTGGGAAATACCCTCGATCCATGTAGGTTTATTTAAAGCCTGTCTCCACCCTCTAGGCTGGAGGCTTCACAAGAGGAGAGGCCTCCCCTGTTTTGTCCCAGTGCCTGGAATTGAGCCTGGTACCTAGTAGGTGCTCAGGAATTATTCATCAAATGAATGAAACGCTCAGTTTCTAGACCAATTTGGTGACTAGGTTAGGAAAAGCTGGTCAGGGAGCTGATCCTGATAAACCTGAACAAATAAACAGAAAGTCTTTAAACCTCTTCAGCATGAAAACTCTTTCAGAAATAGCATACAATTTCAGCATTTTTACAGCAAATCAGCTGCAACATTGGCAGACATCGGGTCGTCAGGGAGATGAGAACCATTTAAAGGGTGGTTAAGATTGACGGAAGTTTTAATGAAACAATCGACAATAAACCTCACCTTTCTCTCTCTCCTTTCCCCTCTCACACAGCTCCACCATCCTTTAGGAAAGCTTTAACCTAGAAATGCTCACCACCAAATGCCTTGTTTTGTGAAATTAATACAAGCTGGAGGAAGGCAGTAATGGTGTCGTTTATAGGGTAGCACAAATTCTGGGCTCAATAAATATCAAATCAATCATCCAAGGAAGCTAATATAAACAGTGCATTGTCACTGATTAATTTATTTAAGAATCTCCATCTGATTTATTTGCAGAGAAGCCCCATGGAAAGTTCATTATTTGATGATTAGCATGTTGATGCAACCTTGTACTAATGAGGAAAGTTACTGACCCACAAAGATTACACGCCTTGTTTAAGGAAATCCCGGGGCCAGTTGGGACAGAAGGGAAAGGAGAATTCTGACTCCTCCCTCTCCCTCCACCTGTCTACCCTCTCTCTCACTGGCCCTGGATTTTTCCTTTCCCACTCTCAAATTTTCTCTCCCCTTTCATCCCTACTCTCCTTCTCAACCCTTCTCTATTCCTACTTTCAAAACCATCTCTCACTGATTGCCTATGCACTCAGGTCTGTATTTTGGGGGTAGCTGGATAAGAAGAAGGTGGTTTCACCAACTAGTGCTAAAAATGATACACACAAACTAAAGTTCCCAAACTCAAGTACCTAAAGAGACTAGGTAGATAACTTAAGTAAGTGAACCAGGCTGAATGCCATGCAATAGAGAGTGGTGAGGACTCTGGCAAACGAGATGGCATGTGCCCCCAGCTAGAGGGGGTAACTGCTACCCAGCTCCAATCCATTGTCGTCTTGAAGAAATGTGAAATTAGCATGACCAGATTTTTCAAGTTGGATATCTGGGTTTTTACAGGAAATTTCCCAAATTTTAAAACCCTACATGGCCCCCAAATTAGTGTTTGGCTGGATTCAGCCCACAGGCTGGCTGCTTACAACCTCCGATGTTAAATATCCCTGACTCAGAGTCCTTACCAACGGCTGAACCCCTCCATCTCCTGGGTACTCATCTTTCCGTCTTACTCTCACCTCCTCCCATGCATCTACTCCTCTTTTTTTAAGTTCATTTCCTCTCTCTCCCTCTCTCTTTTGCCCTCTCTGTGCCCTAAGTCTCCTCTCCTTCCTTTTGGCTCCAATAGTTACAGAGTTGTGTTCCCCTATAAGGCAGAGTGTCCGTGGAGAGAAGAAAGGTGAGGCCAGGAAGAGTGGGGACCCATTCACCAGGCTCAGGCCTGGGTCATGGACAGAAGGGGACTGACAGAGTGGAGTGAGGGAACTCAGCTTGGCCATAGCCCCTGGGCACTTGCAAAGATCCAGCTTAGAAGTGTGTGGAGAATAAATGCCAAGGCAAGGCCCCAGCAACCCCCGTGCTCTTCTCACACTTTCCTCCCAGATTCTCCCTCACTGGTTTTCTAATCCCATGACAACAGTGTCTGAAGTTCCACACAATCCGAGAACAACAAGTATACAATCTAGGAAAAAGAATCTCTCATGCCTTCCAAAGCAAAATTCTGGGCTAAAGTTGTGAGGCCAGAGTGGATACCAGCGCACATTCTGTCTTGGTGGGAAACTGTCTGCCAGCCGGGTTGGGGTCCAAGATAACGACTATAAGAAGCTGACATCAGCCATGGCTCTGTCTCCACATCCCAAGGCACCATTTAGTAGCCTGTCTTCCAGGAATGGAGAAACAAGCCACAATAAGTAAAGGTCACAGTTCCTACGGAAAGACTTTAACGCTTTACGTGTATTATCCCATTAATTCTAATAACAACTCCATGAGGTAGGTACTATTAGCTCCATTTTATAGATGGGGAAACCAAGGCACAGAAGGGGTTAAATAATTTACCCAAGGTCACAAATACTTCCTTCCCAAGAATACTTTGAAAACCAAATGGGATTCTGCATCTGCTACGTTAAAAAGATGCAAAATGCTGAAGAAGTGCTCATTTTAATTTCAAACTAATTTGCACAAAGCTATCAGCAGCAGATAATATGTTAATATATTACCCTTCCCAGGGGACTCATTCACTCAACACATATTAATTGAGCATCCACTATCGCACCCTAGCTGTAGGGATGCATATAGGAGGTTCTAGAATCTCCATGACTTAGTCCAAAGTGGGATCATGACAGACAGATGAGGAGGGCCCCCTCCTCCTACCACGTGGCCCCAGACTAAGTGCACCACTTGGCCTTGTCCTCAAGCTGGGTTGTCCTTTCCACAGAAAGCACAGTTCAGTGGGGAGAGCCTGCCCTGAGGGCCCCCACGCTTCATAGGACTACTGAGGCCCTCTGCCGAATTCATCATCTGCCCTGTGAGTGGACGATAAATCCTCAAGCCCTTGTTCCACTCAGCACCTGCTCTGCATCAGGGCCCCTTCCCAGCCTCTCTTCCTCCTCACATTCCTATTCCTGGGTTCCAGAGCCAAGTCCCTGACAAGTCACCTTAACATGATTATAAATGGCAACTTCCAGGAGAGGCCCTGGATGAACCTTTCCTTCCCTTCTCATAGGACAAAGCCTTTTCTCCTACTTTGGGACATTTCGAGGACATCCAGCAAGGCCAGTGATGTGGTGACCTGACAGTGTGTATGGGAAGGGACTGGGATTCAGGCCAGCTGGTGCTTGTCGGCTTGGAAAGTGACTTTCCTTTGGGGAGCCCCATTTTCTCCATTAGTGAACTGGGAAGGCTGGTCAAGATGTTCTCTGGGTTTCCTTACTGTTCTCACTATCATATTCAAAGGACCTTCTTGAACATTCAGACAGATTGAAGGGGATGTAGGGTCACTCTAGGCAAAGCCAAGCTTTCTCACAAGCAGGATGGACATCCACCTCTATGGTACAGTTTCAAGGGTGGAAAGCCCTCCCCATGAAGCCACTCCCTTCTCTGATGCCAGAAACTCTCCCATATTATCATCATTTTGGAAAACTGAGTCCCTGTTAAAATACACCGTCACAGAATCTCAGCTTTAAGTATCCTTAGTTCTGGAAGGGAATGTCTCTTGAGATTGCATAAGAAAACTTTCACTATGGTGTGAAGCCAGCAGTTGCCCCAGGAAATAAATAAGATAGGACCTTTGGCACCTAGCAGGGAGAAAAGATTAGATGAAGTCTCCCAGGAGGAGAAACAGGATTTGTCTTTTCACTGCTATATCCCTGATGGATCCAAGGTCCTCTTCTAGCTTTAAGCCCCTCTCTATTTGACAGACAAGGGAATGAACAAACCTCAGCTTTGGAGGAAGGAAGGTGGAGAGAAGTCCTGGGAAGAAGCTTATGCTTTCTGGAAGAGTGTGAACAGAATCAACCCAAGATGAGCTGAGTGAGCACAGACAATCTGGAGTTGTGTAGAGATGGAGGTCCCATCCACGTGGCTGGAGGAGGGAGCCTGCAAGAGGCCAGGAGGGCTGGGCAGTGGAGCCCATCATCACCTGTTGTTCATACTGATGGGGCTCCTGCTGAAAGAGGCTATCTACTTAATGGCCATGAGCAAAAGAATTATGAAGGATGTACATGGAAGAGGCAGAGATTAATTTCGAAGGCAATGAGAGTAAATTGAGAAGACTCGAGGAATAGGCAGATTTTAAAGGGTGCATCAGCAGGTGGAGGTGGTGAGGGATGGCGTTCCAGGTAGAGGACCTGGCATAAACAAAAGCATGGTGGTGGGGTAGGGTGGGGCGGCAGAGGAGCCCAGTAACTGTGTGTTATCTGGTCCAGTGATCGGCTGTGTCATGAGGTCGTGTGGGAAGTTAAGACTAGAGAACTAAACCAAGTCTCGATGCCAGGCTGAAGCTGTGGGGGTTTGATCCTGCAGGCCACAGATGATGCACAAGAGCAATGTGTGTAAGGGCCCTGGTCTGTCTGGCATCATGCTGTGCCCTAGCTTTGGGCATCACACAAGTTACTGATCTTCTCGGAGCCACAGTCTCCTGGTCTCTAAAATACAGGTGGTGCCGGTCCTCTTTCACAGCCTCCTCATGAAGATTCAATAAAGCAATGCATGCAATTCCTTAGGACGATGCCAGGCACACTGAGCAGTTAATAAGTGCTTATTGTTAACTTTAAAGGTTTGGGCAAGGGAGGTGATAAGATGGAGAGTTTATTTGTCTGTTTTTTCAGGATGCCAGTTCATGGCTAAGCAGACAAGCTGCCTGGCTGAGTGAAGGAAACTGAGCGAGTGGAGCGTGGGACAGCTACATGTTGGCATAAGGAGGGGCTGGTCTAGAATTCGGGCCAGGCTGAGGGGAAGGATGGGGACAAGTCCGCAGCTGGGGTTGGGCCCGGGGGAGCACTGCAGTGAGAAGTCCTGGGAACTGGCAGCCTGAAGGGAAGCTGAAGTTTATCAGAAGCCAAAGGAGGAAGAGTCAACTTCAGCTGTCCCAGGGGAAGCAGCTTCTCTTCTCAAGAGAGAGTAGAAAGGACGTCACAGTGTCCAGAGTATTTCTCGGGAGCTGCTTAAGGAAAGAGGACAAGGATGGAGGGAACAGCAAAGACAAAGGCCCGCAGGTGAGTCAGAATGCATGGAAGAGCCAAGCGGGGCAGTTGCACTTGACTTGAATGTCCTGGTACCGGCTCTAAAGTTGCTCGGAAGGTGAGACTGGCAGCCAATAGACTGCATTTGTCTCGTTCACACCGGAGCCTGCATGTCCTCTCTTCTCCCCTACTTGTGCAGATTCTCCTTCCCTTCCTGGCCCTGTTGAACGCACACGCCCTCCCTGGAACCTTTTCCAACAGCTCCAGCCCGTGCTGATCTCTCTCTTCTCTCAACCAGTTGTGGCCAGACAGACAGACTTACACTGTTTAGCACTGACTTGTTCTTTAATCTGCCAAGCAGCGAGGATAACCACTAGAGGTTTCTCACGTAGATTAAATGAAACCACCCTTATAATGCGCTCAGCGCAGTTCCTGGTGCCTAATCAGTGCACGATAAACGCTTGCAGTTCTGTGCTGCTCCTCCTCCTTCACACTGATATTATTATCATTGCTTGGGGACATGTGGCGCATGGCATCCTTGGGAACAAGAAACTCCTGGAGACATGGGTGTGTGGGCATTAGCTGTTATGCGAACCCCTTCTCTCCCACCCAGGAAAACATTCTGGAGAACCAAGTGAATGAATATGACATTCTTATTGCGATAACCTTGAATCCACTCTAATTCATGTTTATTTTTTAAGTCATCTGCCAACATTGGTACTTTAGCTTCATGAGTCACAAATTCCTTGTGGCAGTCTTCATAATACATGGTGACTCACCAGTGCACTGTGGCCCCGAAGATTAGAACTTCTGCTCCAGGTATTAACTTGTAGTAGTTCTGCCTTCCTGGCTAGACTGTAAACTTAGTGAGGACAGGGACCCTGGCTGGCTTCTTCCCTCCGCACCATGGTACCCAGCACGGTGTTTGGCATGTAGCTGTTGTTAACTAGTTGTGTGCTGATGAACTGATATCTAGCAGTGCTTATAGGAAGAGAGGTTGCTCAAATGCTGGAACTTTCAGAGGTATATCTCTAGTTCTGTCTGATTCCTATGAAGACCTCTATGAAGGGAGAAACAAGGATTGCAGCTGCCTACCACCATGAAGAAATGTGCTGGTTTGGTAAGGAGCATCTTCATCAAGACGAAGGTCTTCTTGGCCAGAGTGCTCCTGAAGAGAAAGAAAATACAACTAAAAGATAAGTCTTACTTGCTGTGATAAACACCTTTCCTCTTGGTGGGTTTTCCTGCTAGAGAACTGTACTGAGTGGTCATAATGGACATTTGTGGCTATTTTACAATAATCCAGTAATAGTGAGAATGGAGGGCAGAACAAAGACCATGAAATTTTAGAATAACAAAATAAGAAGTGACCTTAGTAGTCATTCCCACTCTGTGAGCTTTGTCAGCTGAATCAGTCTTGTTCACTGCTATATTCCCAGGGCCTGGCCTAGTGCCTAGCACTCTGGGTGTGCCACTACCTTATGACTGTGTTCATGGCAGACATCACTAATCAATCACCTTACTCTTTCCTATCAATCAAGAGCATGGCCTCAGAATCATTCTGAACACAGAATCCCAAGAATCTAATGCCAGCCCATCAATATTGACACATAAACCAAAACTGATTTGCCATTTCTGACTAGCGGATTGCCAAAAGTTTGCAGGATCTTAAGCAAAGATTTCTTTCAGCTACGTAGTTTTCATTTAGGAGAAACCAGAGACTTAAGCAGTTATCTATCAACTAGAATAGTCATTCCTTTAGGCTTTGAAGTTGCTGCAGAACTCCTCCATTCTACATCCTTTGCATCATTCCTCAAAAGAAATTTAAAAATCAGATACATACATCACAAGTTAACTTTTTGGGACTGCATACTCTTACCAAGGAGTTTCAACTCCTTCGGGCTAATAATTAGCACGTGGAAGCCAGTCTACTTCAGTGAAAGGTTAGAAGTTTAGGTGCTCAAAGACGATCCTCAGGAGTTCTCTTCCTTCCGTTAGTGCTGGCCATTTAGCATTTCAAGTGGTGGAGAAACGGCTCTCAGAACGAACAGCTCACTCAGGCCGCATACTCCTTTCCTTTCAGATTTTAAGCTGAGTGGCATAGGAAGTAGTCAATTACAGACAATTTGGGCTCTGGCAAATAACTGTAGAAGTTAAATTGACTTTGTATATAAGAGGAACATGCCCCTGGAAGATATCTATTCAAACGAACCCATTGTGCAGAGCCATGGATGCAGCCAGAAAGATCCTTATTAACAGGCTAGTCAAATTACTTTGGTAACGAGTAAGAAAGGGGCTGGTTCACTTGGATAATTGGAGCTGCAGATGATCAAAAACTCTTTTGTTGAACTGGACTAATAGCCTCTTAGATTGGCATCAGTCCCAGTGAACAAGGACTATAGCCATGTTTACTAGCAATAAGATCATGCTTTTATTATCTGACAGTAAAATTCAAGAAAGGAGTTAGGAAATAGTAATTTCAATCCAGGTTGACTTGAAGGCTATTATGTAAATCAAGAAACATATTAACAAAGTCAGCTAGGGCAGAGGCTCCTTAAGTATCATTGGGCGCTGAGGGGCAATCAGCCATCCCCTGCTACCTGCTAGGAAGAGGCAAAAGCACCTGATGTCAGTCTTTGTTCTTGGGTGTTATCAGAATGACCTAGTAACTGAGCACCAGTCAGCAGCACGGCTCAGTGGCAAGGTTCTGACTCAGATTAGCAGTTGGGGGCTGGGACGCCTCTTACCATCAGACAGAACTCATCTTTATGTCTTTATCAACAACTGAAGCAATTGTGTTTATGCTAGGAAGCAGCAATTTAGGAGACAGATCCCAGCACTTTCAGAGAGAGGGAATTAACCTCCGAACTCAGTCTCTTAAGTACAAGTGGTCCTCCCCTGCTTATCATGGTGAGGAATGGGTATGGAGAAATTGTGGAAGAGTGCTTAATAGCTTGGCTTTGGTATCAGAACTGGGAGCATATTGTAGTTCTGCTACTTAATAGCTGTCTGGAGATACATAGTTATTTAAATTGATTGACTCAGCTTTTTCTCTTTAAAATGGGGATACAGTGTCACCTATTTCCTCTTCATCAAAATGGGGATGACAGTAAGCATGGCTGTGAAAATTAAATTTGAAGAAAGTATTTAAAGTGCTTAACACTATTTGGAACATTTATCAAGACAGACCAGTTATGAGACATAAAATGAGTCTTAATGCATTTAAAAGCACTCAGGTCACACAAAGTATATTTTCTGAAGAAAATGGAATTAAATTAACGGTCAATAACAGACAGCTGTCTATAAAATCCCCAAATATTTGGAAATTATATAAAACACTTTTTAATAATGCTTGGGTTAAATAAGAAATCAAAAGGGAAATAAGAAAATATTTTAACTAAATGACAATGAAAACACTACCTATCAGAATTTATAGGATGCTACTAAAGCAGTGCACAGGGGAAAACGTATAGCACTAAAATGCTTATGCTAAAAAATAAATGTCTCAAATCAATGACCTGATCTCCCACCTTAAGAAACTAGGAAAAGAAGAGTAAATTAAGGCCAAGGTAAGCAGAAGAGAGAAAAATAATAAATAAAAATCAGTCAACATGTCAACAAAATAGAAAATAGAAAAACAATGGAGAAAATCATTGAAATCAAAAGCTAATTCTTTGAGATCAATAAAATTCATAAACCTCTAACCAAACTGAGTAGGAAAAAAGAGAGGAGACATAAATTCACAAATCTCTGGAATGAGAAAAGTGACAACACTACAGATTCTACAGATATTAAAGCAATAGTAAGAGGACATTATGAACAACTCTACATCTATAAGATAAATAATAAATGACTATACATTTGACAACTTAAATGAAATGGACAAATTCCTTGAAAGACATAATCTACCAAAGTTTACTCAAGAAGAAATAACTTGAATTTGTAGTTAACAACTTTCTCAGAAAAGAACAAAACTCAAGGCCTAGACACTTTCCTGGGGAATTCTATCAAACATTTAAGAAAGAAATAATACACAAATTCTTTGAGAAAATTGAACAGGAAAGAATACTTATCAACTCATTCTACAAGCCCACCACTACAGATGACAACATTATAAGATAAGAAAATTACAGATCAATATTCCTCATGAATATGCAGCAAAAATCTCAGCTGAAAAGTAAATCAAATAAAAAAACATATAAGAAGGATGATATATCATGACCAAGAAAATGGCATTGTTCTGGAATTTATCCCAGAAATGCAATGTGATTCACCTTAACAGTCTAAAAAAGAAAAAACATATCATCATCAAAATAGACATAGAAAAAGCATTTGACAAAATACAATACCCATTTCTGAAACAAAAAATATACATATCTCAGCAAACTAGGAATAAAGGGCACTTCCTTAACTTGATAAAGGCATCTACCATAGAACCTACCTCATATTTAATGGTAAAAGAAAATGAAAGACTGAATGCTTTCCCCTTCAGATCAGGAAGGAGATAAAGATGTCCATTCTCACTACTTCTATTCACATTTGTACCGATGTTCTAGCTAAAGCAATAAGGTAAGAAAAAGAAATAAATGGTATAGAGATTAGAAAGGAAGACATAAACCTGTCTTTACTCACAGATGATATGATCATCTATGTAGAAAATCTACTACATGTTCTACTAGAAAAAGACTACTAGAACTTGTAAACAAGTTTATCAAAGTTTTAGGATACAAAATCAATATAAAAGATTATATTTATATGTAATAACAATGAATAATCAGAATCCAAAATTTAAAAACTAATGTCATTTACAACAGCATCAAAAAATATAAATAGAGGTCACATACAACAAAATATGTGTAATACCTGTATACTGAAAACTACAAAACACTGCTAAAAGAAACTAAAGAAGATCTAAACAAATGGAGACAGAGACAATGTTCATGGATCAAAAGATTCAATATTGTTAAGATGTTAATTCTCCCCCTAATTAGTCTATGGTTTTAATACAATCCCAGTCAAAATCTCAGCAGAGTTTACTGTAGAAGTTGATAAGCTAATTCTAAAATTGATATGGAAATGCAAAGGGCCTAGGATAGCCAAAACAACTTTAGAAAGAATTAAAAAGTCAGAAGGTTAACACTACCTGATTTCAAGACTTACCACAAAGATATAGTAATCATCAATGTGATGTTAGTGTGAAGATAGACAAATATATAAAGTGGATTAGAATAGAGTCCAGAAGTAGACCCACAGATATATGGACAACTGATTTTCAGTAAAGGCGCAAAGGCAGTTCAGCGGAGAAAGGGTAGTCTTTTCAACAAATAGTGCTAGAAGAGTTGGATATATGTATGGTGGGGGAGGGTGGGACAGAACTTTAATCCATACCTTGAACCATATACAAAAATTAACTCAAAATGAATCATAGACCTAAATGTAAAACCTGAAAATATAAAACTCCTAGAAGAAAACATTGGATGAAATCTTTATGACCCCGAATTGGGCAAAGATTTCTTAAATATAACACCAAAAGCACAATTCATGAAAGGAAAAATTAATATATTGTACTACATCAAAATTCAGAACTTCTGCTGTATGAATTACACTGTCAAGAGAATGAAAAGACAAGCCACAAAATGAGAGGAAATATTTGTAAATCATACATCTGACATGGGATTGTATTCAGAACATATAAAGAACTTTAAAACTCAATAATAAGAAAACAAACAACCCAATAAAAAAAGTGGATAAAAGATTTGAACTTACACTTCACCAAAGAAGATACATGGATGGCAAATAAGCAAATTACAAACATTCTCAACTTCATTATCATTAAGTAAATGCAAATAAAACAATGAGATACCACTACACACCCATTGGAAGAGCTAAAATTAAAAAGACTAACCATACTAAGTATTGCCAAGGTCATGGAGGTACCAAAGCTCTCATACCTGCTGATGAGGATGTAAAATTGTACAGCCACTTTGGAAAACAGTTTGGCAGTTTCTTAGAAAGTTAAACACAAACCTACCATATGGCCCAGCCATTGCACTCCTAGGTATTTACACAAGAGAAATGAAAGTATGTGCCTATACATAGACTAGTACATGAACATTTATAGGAGTTTTATTTGTAATAGCTAAAAACTGGGAATTTCCATCAACATGTGAAAAGACAACCAAATTTGTGGTTTACATTGAAATACTACTCAGAAAGAAAAGCCATCAGCTACTGAAACACACAGCATGGATGAATCTCAAAATCATTACATTGGCTGAAGGAAACCAGACAAAAAAAGGTACTTATTGTATGATTTCACTTATATAAAATTCTAGAAAATGGAAACTAATCTATAGTGACAATAGCAGATCAGTGGTTATCTGGGAATGGGTGGGGGGTAGGGAAGGATTACAAAGGGGCACAAGTAGATTTTTGGTGGGGATGGATATTTCATAATCTTGATGTGGTACTATTTCACAGGTATGTACGTAAGTCAAAACTCATTACACTACACTTTGAACATGTACAGATTATTATATGCCAATTATATCTCAATAAAGCTGTTTGTTAGGAAGTGTTTAGGCTGGCAGGTGACCATGCATGCCCTGTTGCTGGTTCTGAGATACAGGGGACTATGTTTATGGACTGGAGAGAGGCTTCTAGAAGCTGGAAAAGGCAAGGAAATAGATTCTCCCTTTGAGTTTCCAAAAAAAGAAAGCAACTCTGCCAATACCTTAATTTTATCCCAGTGAGACTTCCGACCTACAGAACTGTAAGATAATAAAGTTGTGTTGTTTAAATCCATTAAATTTGTGATAATTTGCTACCGCAGCAATAGCAAACTAATCTAAGTAGGAAAGAATACTGTGGTCGATGAATAATGTCTACCATGGATACCAAAGGGGAAAGAAGATGCGTGCTACATATCTGCCGTCTTGGCTCTCGTTTTCCAGGTATGCTGGCGCCGGAGTTGGGGGGGACACCTTCATTTCAGGTGTCTACTGTGTGCCAACCTGTATGCTAGGCTCTTTACATATGTTCCTGCAGTCATCTTCATGCAAGTCCTCTCATAAGGTAAATATCCCCTTTTGAGAGGTGGGACTCAGAGAAATTAAGACCTTATCTAAGATCTTAACTCCAAATGCTGTTTTTTTAATTCCTCCCAGCTTCCAAACAAAACACAGAGCCCCAAGAAAACCTAGGTGAACTACTTTTCAAGTGTTGATGGAAAACAAGAACAAACACAGACGAAGAGCCTTTGTCTCGGAACAATCCTTCTGGTGCTGGAAGTGGTGCACGTACCATTATTTAGCACAGCTGGAGCTCCTAGAAGTGTCTTGGGAGTGGAGAAGGAACAATACACTTCTAATATTTGGTAATTATCATGAAAACTATTTGCTCCTTGTTTACGCTTAAACTTCAACACAGAGGAATGCCACTTATTTTCTCTCTCAGCACGATGCGTGTGACGCATCCAGCCAGCTGCCTCGCTGGGTTCCTCTCCCCCTCTGGGAGTGGGGACTTGTTTATGCCTCCGCTGAAGGGGCCACACAGCCGTGCGTCCTTCCCGCCCTCGCTTCCTCTTCCAAGAACGCTTTAGTCAGCCGTGCTTTGGACAGCACTGCTGGATTCTCTCTCTTGTAGTGAAATTGCAACATCATGTGTTGGGGCAAGGGAGGGAGCAAGACCCCAGATATCCTTAAAACAGAACTGTGGAACCAGGCCAGGTCACTGTCATTTGCCGTTTCACCATCTTTCTTTTGAAGGAAGTTAATGAGTTGGGAAAGGGATGTAGCAATGGTTACAAGTGATTGAACACATACTCTGAGTCAGGCACGGTGTTAAAGGCTTTACATGCAAACCTCACTTACTCCAACAGCCCTATGAGAGATATACTACTATTAACCCATTTTACAGATGAGGATATAGAGGTTCAAAGAGAGTTGGTTACTTGCCCAAAGTCACACAGCTAGTAAAGGAAACTAACTAAGCCACTGGACTCTAGACTCAGAGCAGGTAACCACTGTGGTGAAGTACTTAGCATGGCACCTTGAATAGGGTACATGTTCAATAGATGTGAGCTAGGATTATATTGACTTTAGTATTAATATTCAGTATTAATTGAGACCTGAGTTCTCCTTGATCCCTCTCTCCCTTTATTACCTGTTTATGGTAAAATAAAACACAAATACACACATCCCAGAAGCCCACCTTTGGGCCCCACCCAATCACAGCCACCCACCAAAAGTAACCACGATCTTGACTTTTGTGGGAATAACTATAACAAAGTGCATAGATTGGATGGCTTATTAAACACAGAAATTTATTTCTTACAGTTCTGGAGGCTGGAAGTTTGAATTGAGGTGCTAGTGTGATTGGGTTCTGGTGAGGGCCCTCTTCCAGGTTGTAAACTGCTGACTTCTCTTTGTATCGTCACATGGCAGAAAAAGGGTGAGAGAGCTCTCTGGGGTCCCTTTCATAAGGGCACTAATCCCATTCATGAGAGCTCCACCCTCATGACCTAACCACCTCCCAAAGGTCCCACCTCCTAATACCATCACATTAGGGGTTAGGATTTCAACATATGAATTGGGTGGTGGGGTCAGGGGCGGGGGGAGAGGGGAGGATACAGACGTTTAGTCAATTGCAATAACTTTATTGGATTTCATTTTAGTTTCCTCACCCAATATACATCCCTAGATGCTGTAGTTAGCTTTGCCCATTCGTTAGCAGATGTCTTCATGTCTCTTTTAGTGTATAGGCTTCTACTCCCACCCACCCTCACTCCCAGTTCTTTCTTTTTCTTATAATTTTTCTGGCTTGCTTTCTGAGATTTCCTGACTCTTCCCTCACCCCCCAACTTTTAACTAGACTTCTTTTTCTTCATTTCTATTGTCCATATCCTGTTCAATTCCTACTCTAGTCCCAACAGTTTCGCCCCAGCGTGGACCCCTATCCTGGAAGGGGAGTCTGGGTTGTCAGTTTCCAGAGTCCCCAGGGGCCAGACTGCTCCAGCCCCTCCACTCTCTCTCTGGACCCCTTACACTTCCCCATTACTGGCTTGGACAAAATGCCTCCTGGGTTCAGTTGCCACTCTGATTGGTTCACGTGTTTTCCAGTAGGTACCTGCTGCCTGTGTTGCGTTCTCCTGCTCTCAGGTCTACCAGATACCCCATTGCTTCCTTCCTTCCTCACACACAGGCACTGAAACCATGTGAGTCTTGGGGCAGTTGCTGCCTTGCCCCCATACTTCATATTTTGGGATTCATGGGAATATCACCTAATTTTGTTTTTTATTTTGTTACCTATTTGCTCTGTTTGTTTTTATGTGGAGATCAGGGAAAATTCAAAAATCATTCTATCATCACTCTCATCATCCAAAATCCTCTAAAACTCTTGCGTCCTCCTTTGATCACAGGACCCTGTCCAGACCTAGCTCCTCCCTTATGCATAGAAGACAACCAAATGTACCCCACTGGGGCCTGGCTCATGATCCACCCAACGCCACTTTCTATCTCTGGTGGTGGAAACAATCGATACGGGTCTATACACCTTCACAACAGAGTTTACCTCAACATAAGAGATAATTTTAAAACATTTAGCAATGAACAGAGCTGAGAAGAGATCAAAGAATCCTGTAGTGGGAGGAAGTTGGACTGCACATTTAGTGTCCCTTCCATCTCTGGTGTCTTGAGATCTGACAGTTCAGGAAGGACTCCCTGAACACTCCCAGCTCCTTTTAATTAATCTTGTCTTGAGATAGCATGAAGAGTCCCTGCAGGTTGGACCTCTACGCCTTTGAATCTGAGATTCCCAGAGGTCACCAGAACAAGATCTGGAAACTTCTCCCCCCATTTTCATCATTACAGGCATGTAAATGCTTTTAGAAAAGAAGTTCCACTCATGCTTGATGGCATTCGACACTGTCCAAAGGGGCAAGTATTGCTCCCGCTTTCCGTGAACTCATGGTTTGAGTCAACAGCGTGAATTGCCATGATTTTACATTTATTTCATCTCATATCCTTAAGGAATCCCCAAAATAATATTTGGCTCAAGGAGGAAATTTCTCATTTTTTTGGACATCAGCATTAATGGAGAGAAACTTTTGTATCTTTTTAAAAAAAAAGAAAAGAAAAGAAAAGTTTGTATAACAGAGAGGTTTTGTTGCTGTTTTTATGAACACCTCTTCCAGCTATATTTTGCAAAAATAGTGTCAAACCTTTTTAGAACATTGGTGTTAGCTGTATTGCGGAGGGGGGGGATGGAGAAAGTCTTGGCCTTTCTCTCCCAGCCCTTCCCTGTCCTCCTTTCTCCAGGAGAGAAGAGTCATCTGATGGGTCCCATTTGAGGGTGCTAATTGGGTCCCAATAACAGTGGCCAAGGCCGTTGTGTGTGTACTGCTTTGAACTTGAGCCCAAGCTCAATGCTCCAGCCCAGTGAAGGGGAGGAAGACTCTCCTCTACCCACTCTGGGTCCTTTCTGGCTGGGCTACAAATTAAATTGACATGAGACCGAGTAGCAGGAGAAAATCAAACAAAGCTTTATAACGTGTACACGCAAGAGACCAGGGAAACTGAGTTTCTCGACAAAATGGCGGAGGTTCTCCTCTTAAACAGAAAGACAGAGGAGGATGTTGGGGGTTGGGGGAGTCAGCTATGGGGGATTATGAGAAAAGCACAGTAAACAAGAGTGTGCAAATTTAAGTCCTGGCCTTTCTGCACTCATAAGAGTCTCTAAAGATAAGGTCACACTCCCTTCTTCCTGGTATAGAGAGGGAGATACCTCTACAAATGGAGATTTCCCTTATAAATGTAAATATTTCTTACAAAGGGTAACTTCTACTTTTACTTGGAATGGGCTTAGCAAAGACCCTCTCAGTCTATCGATACCCAGAGTTATCCACGGTGATAGCCCATCCCGGGGACAGGCCTTCCATCCCAAATCCCTTTGGGGGGGGGGGGGGGACGGCCAAAGCCTCCTTCAGGGAAAATAATCAAGGTAAAGAGACATATTTTGAGGCAGCCAATTCTGATCTCCCACACCAGTTTCTCAAAGAGTCTGCACAGGGGTGTCAGGCACAAGACTAGCTAAGAATCAAATGATACAATGTAGACCCCGTGTGGAGGAGGGGTGGCATTTGTGAGCCCCTGGTCTGATGCTAACAGCACATCTAACCACATGGTTACTTCAAACCACTCATTTACTTTGCTGCCTGGTTGATGGGCGAAGAAAGTAACTGCATACATGACTTGGGGTGCATTGACTCTCTCTCCCTGCACATGCAGACTTCCCACTCACTGTATATTTCATAAATTGCTGCCTGAATGATTTTTTTCTTCTGAAGCACAGATAGGATCAAAACCACTTTCTACTTCTGAAAAGCAAACCTTTAATTGTCTCATTGCCTAAGAGGTTAGGTCTCATATTATCAGCGGGGCGTTCAGTTATCCTCTCACTCAGGTCCCAGCCTACTTTCAGCCCCATTTCCTGCCACTCAGTACACCCTCCACCTCCACCTGCACTGAGCTATATAGCTCTTCTGAGCTGCTTGCATTCCTCAAGCATGCACATGCTTCCACAACTCCGTGCCTTTACTCAAGTTGTGCCTTCTGCCAGGAATTCTCCTTTCTGCTTCCAGAAAATCTTTCCAAACATAACTCACAAGTTACCTTTTCCATGAAGTCTTCCCCTGGGTCCTTGTCTCCAATGCCATCCCTGGAGGGTGGGGGAATGGGGAGCATTTATTCTTCTCCTGGCAGCTCCTGTAATACTTCCTCCTTCTATTAGGGATTCACTCCTGTCCATACCCCCACCAGACTAGGGCCTCCTTAAGGCTCGTGATGATGGGCCATCTCTTGTGTTCCCCAGGGCTTAGCACAATGCCTAGGATATTACAAATGCTCCATAAAAGTTTGGCAAATGACTGAATTAATGAGTTAAGGGTGTGATCAACCTTTAGAAACAGAAAAGAAATATTTATTGACTACCAACTGTATGCAAAATACCACACTTTCACTATAAAAGGTTATCCTGAAAGCAAAGAATATTAGCTGGTTATTCATAATTAGTGTCTTATTATCTATATTAAGGGAAGGGAAAGAGCATTAATACTTGGAATTTGAGTCTCAGCTCTGTCACTTCCCTGCTGTGTGGCTTTTAACCCTAATCTCAATTTCCTTACCTGTGAGATGGAGAGAAAAACCATCAGCTGTCTTCCCTGCCCCTAGGGTAGGTGCGCTGATCAAAAGGCATGATGTCTATGAAAGCACTCTGAATTAGCTTCCTTCACCTAGGAAGACCTGGAGGGCATGGGACACAGGCGAGGTAAGTTTGAGTGAAGAAAAAGCAGTAAGCAAGGATCCAGGGGTCAGGAGGGCAGACAGATCTGCGCAGGGGAAGGACGCTGGGCAGCAGGAAAGTGGTGTGAGGAGAAGCCCACTGAGCAAGAGGAACAAAAGCCAGAGTGTATCCATGGAGAGGTGGAGAGATCAGGTGGGGCAAAGAAAGAGAAGGGCAGGTTCTAGCCCCACCTTGGGAGGGCAAGGACTCACCACATGCCTCCAGGTCCGGCAAGACAGAATTTAATCAGACAGAAAAAGCTTAGAACAGCTCTGGGCTTTCTCTTCTGGTTTCCTGAACCCAATTACTATTGGACATTTCTGAACAATCTCACAGGTTATGAGATTGTTCCCATCCCTAGAGATTTAGTCCTTTTCATCTCGTATTTGATTGGAGGGCAAGGAGCACCCTTTGATTTACAGGGCCTGTGATTTACAGGGTTTGAGGTCAGAACCACATTGGCTAGTCACTTGCTCTTGCTGCCAGAAAGCCCCTCCTAGGGAAGGAAGGAGCGAATCATCATCCTAGGATGGGGCGTGAGAGTTAACGATATGAGAGAAAAATGGAGGCAGTGGTCCGTGGTTGTGCCCCACCAGCACCCTGCATGCACCCCCTGGATGATTATGGAACAGCTCTGGCCTCAATCACAACAGCTAAGTGGGGCTTGTCAATGAATTAATGTTTCTTAGTGACATTGTTAGTTTCGTTCTGGTGCTAAAAAGACAAATGTCAGAGGCCTAGAATATTCTCATAGATTCCTTCCTCTTCCGCTCTACCAGCGGTTTTTCAACCATATCCTAAGAAACCTAAGTGATCTAAAGGACATCTCAAAAGTCCTAAAACATATTCTTCAAATTTAATTCTTAAATACATATAAACAACTTTAAAATCTGTAATAAACATACCCTTAAATGTGTTTTATACTAAATTTTAACCCTTTAAATCTATTATATATATTAAGTTGTGCTTTTGGGTTAAACTTTTGTGTGTGAATGTGTACAGATTTCGAATAAAGCTTCTCCTATATTTTTAGAAAGATGTTTTTAACATTGTAAGATGAACTGCTTTTAAAACTATTATTACTTGCAACTACCTATCTGTTTAAATCAGATTTCCTTAATACTGGGTATATTAGTCAGAAATGTTTCGGTTGCAAGAGACAGAAATGCAAGTCAAACTGGCCTGAAAGACAAAAGGGATATTAGTGGTTTGTGTAACAGAAGTTCAGGAGTCGGGCTGGATTAAGTTCCAGCTAGATCCAGACTCTTCAGTAGTGGCGTCACCTCCCGAGGCTCTCCTTCTCTTGGCGAGGCTGGGTCTGCTTCTTTGGCAGGGCTGTCTGTGGTGCTGTGATAGCCCCCAGCACCTCCAGGCTGACCCTCTTCCACAGAGCTTCCGTTTTCCAGCTCACCCTGGCCCGGGCTCTCAGACCCACCTCTGTAGCTGGGAGGGGCGGGGCGGGGGGGGGGGCAGGGACCAGCTACTCCAGAGCCACATGACCAGAGGCGGGAGATGGGAAATGGGGAATGGGGACTGGGGAGCAAACAACAGGGGTCCACTCTACTGGGCAGGCTAAACAACCTAGGGGAGCACACTGGACCCCAAGACTGCACTGTCCCCTTGCTTGACTTCAAACCCCTGAGTTCCCCTAAATGGCCTCATTGTTCTTACACATTGATTTGATAATAAATAAATATTGTACATTTGAACCTAAAAATAATGTAAGCTAATAAAATAGCTCTTTCATCAATATTTATGGCGATTGCTGCATAAAATTTGTCCAACAAGGGTGGGTTTGGTGCATTAAAATTGTCGAAAATTCGTCATTGTGCATACATGCCCATCCCAAGTGAGTCTGGTCTCTACAAAGGCCCCAGAAGGGCCACCAGAGCTCCTGGTGATTCCTGTCCCTTTTGTATGTGTTCCTCTCATTTAGCTCTTGGTCTAGGAGGCCATGAGACAAGGTGAGGTTTGTCATCAGAAGTTCAGGTCTAGGCTTCTCTCTTTACTGTCTGTAAAATGGGGACAGTGATGCCTACTCCCTATTCACGGGGGGTGATTAAGCTGGAAGATTTGGGGGAAAGGGTCTTTAGAATCAGCAAAATGCTATGTGATTCCAAATTATCTTTCATCTTATGAAAATTATATATGTATGTTTATTATGTGTTTATATAAAATTTAATTATCTCTATATGTATCTATCTGGTCTCCCTACAGTAGATTAATTGCACTGATGGCCTCATTTCTTTATCCCTCCCTGTATCCATGACCTTTACCATGCAACACTGCAGTGGCCCCCCCACTCTGACTCTGTATTTGGCCATGAGATTTGCTCTGGCCAATAGTATCTTAGCAGATGTGACCCAAACAGAGGCTTGGAAAGCACTTGAACACTTGAGCTTGCTCGCTCTTGCTCCTCCACCTTCACCATGACAGCATGCCCCAGCTAGCCTGTTGGAGGAGAGCCAAGTTGACCAGTCAGTCACCCCAGCCGAGACCACCAATAGTCAGTCAATCCCCAGACACATGAACCTAAACCAGAACTCCCCAGCTGAGCCCAGACTAAACTGTCAACTTGCGATTTGTAAGCTCAATAAACGCTCACTGTCTTAAGCCAGTGAGTTGTCTAAAGGTTTGTTCCGCTTCATTATTGTGGCAATAGATAAGTGTTATGCTCCTTAACTAGGAAAGCAAAGATCTTGTCTTATATCCTATGCATCATAATTCTGAAGCTCTCCAAATTCCCCAAACCTCTCAAGGGAAGGGGGAGAAATGGAATTCCAAGATTATTTTAAAGCCTTCTAACATTTAGGTACTCTGTGAGGCAGTTTTTATGCAGTACTTCATTTCATCTCGACAATATCCTTGGGAGGCAGATAGACATTTTCCCCTTTTACAGATGAAGAAACTGAGGGTCAGAGAAGTGAAGTAAGCTACCTAAGATCACACAGCAAGAATGGCAGAGCTGAATTCTCGCTCAGGTAAGCCTGCTCCTCGTGACAGTTCTCAATTTCCACTGCATTTGGCTGCCTTATGCCCATTGCTCTGAAGGTCAGAACCACTCCATTAGGTCTTTTTGTAGATACCATCTTGTTCTCCAATGGTGTCATATTTGTTTATCTTGGATCATAGACCTGTCTTTCTCAGATTTTTTCTTCCCTCATTACATTGCAAGATGATGTTTATCAGCATACTGGTTTGACTCCCTAAAAATCACGAATTGCTGATTTCCTCATATTTGTTTCTAAGAAACTTTGTTCATTATAAATAAACAGGGAGAGGGAAGTTGCTTTCCAAAGATCTTAAGAATCTAGCATTTTCTTAGCCCAAATTTGGCCCTCACTCTGCGTTTCTGGCCCCAATATTTGAGTTGCTCTCTTCTCCACACCCAACAGAGGTTATTTTTAAGTTGCAGTCTTATCCAAAGAGCATTTTTCACAGAATGCCTTGGAAGGTCCTGCACTTTCTCTTCAGCTCGAGAACTGTCCCTCAGCCACACCCCCTTGGTCTGGGAATTTATTTTGGTCTAAGCAAGAGTCACATGTTTTCTTTTGATGAAGTCATCAGAGCATTTCGCTTCCATGCCCTGATCACATTTCCTTAAGGAAGGTTGGTCTCTTCGTGATCTGCCAGGGGCAGAGATGTGGGCGCTGTTTATTGTCAGTTCAGAAGTGGAATTGCCACAGACTAAGGTCATGCGCCCCCCAAACCACACCCATGGCTTCACTGGAGTATCCTCCATCCAAATCCTTCTCTTTCTTCCAAGTCCAACCCATTCCCCTCTTCTCTATGGAGAGTTCCTGACTCAGGCTTCATGATAATATCTCTCTTTTCTGAATGACTAGAGAGCCTGAAACACTTGATTACGAAATTATTTAGCACATACTTACTGAGCGTATACATATGTCAGTCTCTCCTCTCAGAGAGCTTACAGTCTCCTGAAGATAGTGAAGCCACAAACAAATAATAATGTAATGTAATGCAGTATAATAATAATTTTTAAAATAGGATAATGGGATAGAATGAATAGGAGGGTGGTTAGAGCTACTTCACGTAGAGTGATGTAGGAAAAGATCTCTAAGAAGGCAACATTTGCATCAAAAGGATCCAACCCTCTCCTCTGAGGAAAGTGAAGAATATCACAAATGCAAAGGCCCTGAGGCAGAAACTAGCCTTGAGGGCAGTCTGGCTAGAACAGAGGATGAGAAGATGGTGGTGCAGGACAGGGTTGGAGAGGAAGGGCTGGCCTATCAACTACACCACAGTAAGGTGTTTGGATTTGGATCTAAATGCATTTGAAGTATTGAAGGGTTTATCTGAATAGAAGCATAGAAGCGATATCTGATTAATGTTTATTAAAGGTTCCTTTGACTGCTGTGTTGAGACTAGATTAACTGGAGAAATGGGAGAGAGTGATGACTATTCCACTAGAAATAATAGAGATTTGGACAAAGATGAGAGAAAGGTTGTCGTGATTTTTTACCAGCTTTTCCTTGCATGCAATAATCTCTTTCCTCTGTATATCAAGTCTATTTATTTTTAAACTTGGACTGAATCTTGCGTTTTGTTCTATTATCTATAAACCCAAATCAGAATAGAACCTGTGGTCAGTACTTAGATACTTGACCAATTGACTCTGTTTGGTTTTTGCAGCTAGATATTTAAATTGGGTATCTAGCCAATCCCCTTAAGATCTACCTTAAATTTCGAATGTACCCATGAAATCCTTAGGTTTAAGCTTAAATTTCAATCTGCCACCTAGTAAAACTTTCCGTGGCAACCTTCTTCTAGACTGATGCACACTAGAAATTCCTGTGACATTGATACCACTGTGAAACAGTTGCCTACCTACTTCCAAAAGTATGACTACCTGGGAAAATAAACCTCTGTCTTACATTAGCCATTGTGATCTGGTCTCTCTTCCTTGTAACCACTCACAATCCTAACTGATATACTTGGTCTCTTGAACATTGTTCAGACATGCCTCTACTTGTTTCCACTTTGTGAAACAGTCAGTGACATATGGTGGGTCGTTTCCAGGGCTCTGTCAGACACTATTTCAAGGCTTTCACACATTTACTAGGCAGCAGGTAACACCTGAGAAGACTCCAGGCATTTCCAATGCCTCCTCTTCAACTATTTCCTCACTTGCTGGCAGATTTCACATCTCCCCAACAGAGCTTATTATTCGAGGTGGCTGAACTCCTCTAGGGGAAGTGAGAATATCTTGACCTTTCTCTGTGAAGCATCGCCCTTTCTGTAAGCTTAAACAGTGTTGCTAATGGATGATATGATCTACCATGCACTTCGGTTCCAATAGATTTCTCAGGTTTATTTGAACAAGTCTTCTCTCTGCCCTTGATGGTCGGCTGGGCCAAGGAGATGTAAACCAAATGAACCCACTGATGAACTTGTAGCTTCCTCTTAAGCCAGAGGGTTCTTTTGGGGTAAGGAACTGTTTGATTATTTAGTATAAGATTGTTTTAGAAACAAAGGATTTTAGAGCCAGAAAGGGTCCTACAAGTCCTCTCATTTGGAAGAAGGAAAATGTAGAGCAGAAAGTTTCATTTAATTTCCTATGATCATGGAGCTATGTAACTCAGCACCAAGGCAAAGCAATCTCATATGTATAAAGTATCTGTTATGTACTAGGCACTGAAGTAAGTTTTATACATACATTAATCTTATTTCATCCTCCTAATAATCTTAGGAAACAGATGCTAATATCACCATATTACCCATGGGAAAACTGAAGCCCAGAAAGCTGAAATAACTTGCCCAGAGTTACAAAATCTTTAGAGGATGTGATATATTGTATTACTACTTGTAAATATTCACTTCCCTCTCCTCATATTGGAGTTTATTTCCCTACCCCATAGATGTTGGGCTTGACCATTTCACTTCCTTTGGCCAATGGAACATAAGCAAACATGGCATGTCATCCAAGAAAAACATTTAAATGTAATTGCTTGGTTCAATTTGGTTTCTTGCTCCTGTGCTCTCTGCCATGAGGAGTCATGCCCACATAGCTGCTGTTCTGCTAACTTGAATCATGGAATAAGAAATGGACTTGAACCCTACCATTGCCTGGAAAAGAGCTATAACAACTGACCTGCAGCCACTACCATGTAATATGAGAAAGAAAGACATATTTTTGTAAGCCATTGAGACTTGGGGGCTGTATGTTATACAGCATGACCTAGTAAAATTACCAAATACAGATAGACAGAGCCAGGACCCATAGCCAGGCCTATCTACCTCCAAATCTGATGCCCTATTTTCCACCACACATTCTTGTCTCTCCACTCCAATCTGCCTTGGCCTCAGCCAGCAGACACTGACTTTTCAGACCCATGCCTTTCTAGCACTCAAGACATATTCTTTTACCATTTTCCTTAGATTCAAAATCCTGCTGTCGCAGAAGCCCTCCCCTCAGCTCTCATCAGATGATGAACCTTCCTAGAACACAAAGAAAAACAGAGAGTGTCATGCATGAACTCCTTCAACTTCTCCCCCACATTTCCAGATTTATTTATACCATGGCTCATCCTTCCTCCTTGCCTCTCAGCTCCATGGAAAAGCTGTTCCATTTCCTGTCCAAGACTGACCTCTCAACTCTTCTCTTCATCCTCCTTCAGAATCCCACTCCAGCGATGATCTCCTCTTTCTTGTTTCTTTCACTCATTTCCCTCTCTACATTTTTTTTTCCTGCCAGCCTACAAACATGCAAGTCTCCCTCTTTTTCTAAAACAAAACAAAAAACATCTTCCCTGACCTTCTCTTCTTCTCAGGCTACTTTTCTATTTCTCACCTTCCTTTGACACCAAAATTCTCCACAGAATTGACTCCCTCATCTCGCTTCTTCACCATGCTCACTTCCTCACCATCTTTTCCTCACCAGCTCACTCATCCACCCACCCATTTCCAGAAACTGCCCACGGACAGCACATCAATAGCTTCCTAATTGTCAAAGCCAATGATTTCTGGTCAGTCTTTGGTCAACTTGTAGGGTTGACAGAGAAAGTACAAAATTCCCAGTTACATGTAATATTTGAGATATATATACATATACTAAGAAGATTGTTGCTTATCTGAACTGCAAATTTAACTGTTTCATATCCTTACTTACTAAATCTGACAATTCTAGCAACTTGTCCGCATCCAATTTGATCTCAATGGCAGTTCCCTCTTCCTTGAAATCTTCTGTGTTCTCAGGACACAATTATATTTCTCTTCCTACCTCTGTGACTCATTTTCTATCTCCTTGAGGGTTCTTCAGTTTTAATCTGGACCACAAAAGTTCGTGTTCCCAGGGTTACGTTTTCAGCACTCTTCTCATTCTATGTGAACTTATCCACTCTTGTGGTTTCGTGTCATTTGTGCTGACTCCCAAATATCTACTGCCAATTCCATCTTGCCTTTTAAACATTAAATTGGCACACTTAACAATTAACCAGACATCTCAACTTGGGTGTCCTCTTACTGTGTTCTCTGTCTCAATTAAAAGCATCATCAAGCTCAGAAATCTTAAAGATTTCATTGTTTCCCACCCTGCCCTTTAGGCATGTCATGAACTTGATGTCTTTCTTTATTCTGTCCCCTCCTCCCTACATGATCGTTGTCCTAGTTCAGATCCTCATCATTGCTTACTTGGACAGGTGTAGTGGCTTCCCCCTGCCCATCTCCCTGCCTTCTAGTCTTGCAACCCCTCCTGGTCATACTCTCCACTGCAGCCAAGGCAATCTACTAATTTCCAGTCTATTCTCTCTCCTACTTAATAATATGATTGGCTCCTACTGTTCATAGGATGAGTCCAAACTCCTTAATGTGATATTCAAGGCTCTTTAAAATATGACCCCACTCTATTCTTCCAACTTTACCTCCTGACGCATCAGTTCACGAACTCTACGTTACAGCCACAGCGGATGACTCGTTATCCAGTAATCACAAACTATACTTCATTTGTCATACTCATGTATTTCCTTTGCAAATATTGCAAAAAATGTTACCATTCCCTCTACCCCAACAATCCTACCCCTCTTTCTCTACATACATGCTTTGTTTCCCTGGAAAAGTTTCACACATCCTGCAAAGACCAGTGGAAGTGTCATCTCTTCCTTGATTCCCTCCAAAAGGAGTTTCCCTGGATAGTGTACCACATGGTAGTTTTTACTTCAGATTTGTCAATGAGTAAGTGAGTTTTCTAAGATCAGCTCACGTGAATGAATGCATCTTATCTGACTCTTGAACACCAAAGAGAAGTTTGATGAAATAGTACTTGATCTTGGTACTCAGGATTAGATGGTAATAAATAGTATATAATTTAATGTCAACTATGAAGGTGCTTTGGCTCTGTCCTCTGTCACCCCAAGTTCCTGAATTGAATTGACTGCTCTGGATAACTGAGCAAATGTCCCTTTCATCCCGTCTAGCTCCAAGTGTGCGCCCTGTAAAGCTCTCAGCTTGGTCAAAGAGGACAACACCCAAGGCATAAAACAGGACTTGCAGGATGACAAACAGGTTCCATTCTTGGGCCAAGACCTTAATCAATTAGTAATGTCCTTCTAAAGTGCTATAGTAAGACAAATTCTAAAGCCACATCCAATTTATAGGAAAGAGTGGCATGATTGATTAGTTTTGGCTGCCATGGATCTGGAAAAATGAGTAGCCCTTATGTCATAATTTTGCCATCTTATCAAGAGTATTTGAATAGCTACAATCCCATTCTATAGTCACCAAATAAGCTTCCATGGTTATGCTTTTACTGTGAAAATGAGTTTGTTTGCCTAAAGTCCTAGTGGTATTTATATTTCCTTTACATGGTATTTTTGTTTATTAGAGTTTATAGCTCTGTGAAGAATATTTAATTAGAATGTTTAATTTAAAGAAACCAACAAATAACTTTTTGACTATATGGTATTAGGCAAGAAGCATAAAATATAGTCTCTGCCTTCAAGGAAATCACTATCTGGATGGGGAGACAAGCCATAAACTCATTAAAAGTTTTTTTTCATTATGTGAGTTAAAGTAGCAATACAAATAAAATGCAAACTACATCACAATCACTGCATGATTAATTGCCAAATGAGTGCTTTGAATTAGAGTGATGGAGAGAGCTTGAAGATATTTGTTACAGCCTTGATCACTCATGTCACCAGAAGAAAATGATGATGAGCTTGGGTCCTTGCTAGAAAATGTAAGATGTGAAAAGCACAACACACGTTTGTGAGATATAAGCACACAATCTCTGAGAAACAGTAAGATAATAAGGATATTTTAGTTAAAACAGATTACTCTTTGCTGGTAGTAATGACTGATTTAAATTTTTTTCTCTAAAGAACTCCTCACTAGTTAGTCTTCCTGGCGGATATTTGAAGGGTTTTGACCACCCAACGTCAATATACTTCCTTTAATTTTCATATGGTGATACATATGGGGCTCCTCACTTCTTCCTTCAGGGATAAAACTGTGTCCCAACACCTAGGTCTAAGCCAGTCCATTCCTTGACCACAGTGATTAATTCAGGATAGATATGTGATCTACACCAAACTAATCAGGTTCAATTCAAGTTAATTGAGGAACTTCACTTGCAAGGCCAAGAAGAAAGAGGCATTCACACTTTCCCACCAGGTTCCATGTGGAGAAGCTGTACTTGTTCCGGCTACCTTGCCATCACGCAAAGCCTAGGAATGAAGTCACCACACAGAGGAGAGGATTGTTGAGTTCAAAGACAGGGTCCTGGTAACATCTTTTCATCCTGGATCCAGCTAAACCTGACAAGATCCAACCTTGGACATTCACTTTTGTAAACCAATAAAGTCCCTTTTCTTGCTCAATACATTGTGAATTGCATGTCTGTCATTTGCTACAACAGTCTTTAGTGTTAAAGTCCTTAGCCTCACTTCAGTATAACATCTTGTATATAACATCTATCACGCTTCAAATAGAACATCTCATACTACCTCTTTTCACTTGCTCTTTCTAAGCTTACCCATCCATTAATTTATTCAATTCCCACTGCAATTTTCTCAAGTAGAATAGGGAAAATATTATTGATCTCAGTTGATGGAAACATTGACTTTAACCCAAAGGGGCTGAGTTACTGATGCTCCCAGTGGGAGTTCCCAAATTAAAACAAAAATCCCTGCAATAGAGCCCAGGTCTTCTGACTCTTAGCCCAGGTTCTTTTGGTAAATCTTCCCCCCAGTTTTCCCCAATTTCATTTCTGCACCTGCCAGTTTTGTAACATTGTTCTCAGAATTGTGATTCCTAGTTAGATTTTGGTAGAATAGAAACGACTTCCCTCCCAAAAAACTGTATAGAGACTGTTGCAGGATCAAGGAAGTTTTGTTGATTAGGGCCTCTCCATCCAGAAAATTGCCCTTGTTAAGGGATAATTACAAATCTATCTGATGGGGCTTACTCTGTATTGGTGATTGATGATGATGATGATGGTGATGATGATGATATGGCATCACGATAAGAGACATTCCAAATGGATAGCAGGCTCTAAGGAACCAAGATCCAGAGATTAACCATACTTGCAAGTAGCAGTGACCACCACTGACAACTCTACCCTTATAAGCTTTCACCCTTGGCAGTCACACTTTGTGCTAAATTAAGATGTTCTCAGGCTGAGTGATGGCATCGCTGGAAATCAGACCCCCAGGTGCTGGAAGCCACTGGAGCCTGGCACATAGGCAGAGCCACTTGGCAGCACAACCTCCCCCTCAGGGAGCAAACTGGAAGCAAAATAAATGAATTTGACAGTGTGTGCTATTGCCAAGCATAAAACTGTTTCCCACAAGCCATCACTTGCAAGACAGTAAGAGAATTCTGTCCTCTAGAGAAGGGGTTCCCCAGTGAGAAGGTTAGAACCTCCTGGTGGATCTTGGGGTCTTCCCAAGTAGATCTTAGATGCCAGAGTTTAGCATCCTTCACCTTACTGACATTGAGAGCTGATTTACCTCTAAGCCAATTGTAACCACCACCCATCCCATCGTCTCCCTTCCTCCAAGTTTTGATGTTCTCCTACGGAGAGGTTAGTTCAACTCTCTCTTCTGGGCTTCCTGGGAATCCTAATTCAGGACCTCTCCATTTCACTCAAGTACTCAGAAGCATCCTCCACACCTCTACCCATCCCAAATCTTCATTGGATAGTCTTTACTATCCCAAAAATGACTGATATCCTGTAATTTGTAAAGGCAACTTCATTATTTTTAAGTCAATGTAGCACAATCAGTTTCAAATTGGCTATGAACACTCATTCATTCATCCCTTTAGCACAAATTTATTCATCATCTACCATGTGCAAAGCACAGGTCAGAAATTGAGAGTTCAAACTATATCAGGTTCACCATCATAGCACAGTACCTAGTTCGTGATTTGACACCCAGCAACACTCAATAAACATTTGCTGAATACATGAATAAAAGAGTTAAAAGAAATTGAACATAAAAGCCTGTGCCTCAAGGAGCTTACAGAAAGAGCCCTGCCATGTAAAATCGAAGGAAAGGATAGCTAAGATCCCACCCCAGTCTAAAATTCTATGAATCCATGGCTCTAAGTTTTGGTTGGAAGACATACACATGAAAAGATTAAATGACAGAGAAGGAAATGTCACAAGGCATTCAACAACAAGGCCCAGATAAGAGATAAGGATTGAAAGTTCTAGAAGTGATCAGAAGAGGGAGAGATCCCTGAGGCCTGGGGAAGGAATAGGGAAGGATTTGAGGAGGAGATGAGACTTGCACGAGATCTTAAGGAAAAGACGTGTTTGGTATGGACACAGAGTTGGCAAAGCTGGGATTTATTCCAATGGAACAGAAGAGCTCAGCTTCTATGGGTCCAAATGGTACAGAGATTTCCAACTAGGAAGAAAAATCGGCTAAAAGTGATGCATGTTGTCCACCTGTGAAGCACTGTTCTATTTACCTTATCAAATATGCTTGCAAACATTCAACATTATTTATTGAGGACCTAGTATATGTCAGTTACTCTCTTTAGATGCTAGGGACATGGCAGTGAACAAAATGGATAAACTCCATGCCCTCATGAAACCCCCATTCTAGTGGGGAGAGCAAATGATGCACAAAAATGTATTTAGTGGGCTGGATGGTACCAAGTACTATAGAGAAAAATAAAGCAGGGAGCAGGGACTGATGTTTGGAATAGAATGGAGGTGATGACCTTAAATGAAGTGGTCAGAAAGTCCTTGCTAAGAACACATATTTGAGTGAAGACCTGAGGAAGTGAGGAAGTGACACTTGCAGGTGCAGAGCATTGTCAACAGAGAGAACAGTGAGTGCAAAGGCCCTGAGGCAGAACACGCCTAGTGTGTATGAGCAACAGCAAAGAGACCAGTTGGCTGGAGCTAAGGGAGGGAGCGAGAGACTAATCAGAGAGAAGATCCTAGAGGTAACCAGGGCCAGATTAAGAGGGCCTTGTAGGCTGTTGTGGTGACCTTTGAACCTCAGGTAGATTCGTGAGCTCCCTGTCATCCATTCTCCTTTACAAAGGAGAGGACTGAAGGTCAGAGAGGGGATGTGACTTGCCCAGGATTATACTGATAACAGGTTCAAACCCAGGCCTACCTGGCCCTTTCAGCTTCACCTGACCCCACCCTTCCCTCTCTCAGAGCGATCCATTCATGCACATGCGTGTGCACACTCACACACATCACATTCACACACACAGACACACACACACACACTGCCTTCAGTCCTCTAGCACACATGCTGTTCCCTCTGGCAGGAATGCTCTTCCCCCACTCTTGAGATGACCAGTGCATCTTTTTGGCCCTAGTTCAACTGTAATGACCTCAAAAAGACCTTCCTGACCCTCCAATGTAAACTGGCTCCATCCCCCGTACCTTCGCCCTGAAAGCCCCTAGTCCCACCTCCCTCCATAACCACATATTTATCTTCGTGTTAGTTTAACTTCTTCCTCCTCTCAGACTGTATATGTACCCAGCTCACAGCCCAGGGCCTGGTGCATAGGAGGCACTCCGCAAACATTTATTGAATAAATGAAAAGACCAAAAGGGTAAAGAAGATAAAGTGGAAGAACCTACTTTCCAAGCATCTCTGGGGAAGAGAAAGCACTGGTTGCAGCTGGAGAGATTTGGGGCTATCTGTGGACCTGGCTGCTTCCTTCTAGATTCTGGAATGAGACACTGCAGCCCATCTCTGGTTGCTCCACAGTCGAACGGATTCATCACGTGACTCACCCCCCAGCAGCCTCTGGAATGAACGTTATTTGGAGTAATTGGCCAAGCACTTAGAAAATGCCAAGGTTTATTTTTAAATGTGATTAGGACCTGTCTCTTGCTTTCCGGAAAATCACGTGGGCTCCTAAGAGATAGTAAATACTCATGATCATTGAGCACTCTTAAAACCAATTTTTTGTCTTATCTTTACAACCAACTTGCTAAGTTAGCTTAGGGCAAAGCATAACCATCCCCATGTGATGGATATAAAAACTGAGAGTTAGGGGCAATTAAATGCACCATCTAAGGTCAAATAGCTTAGAGTCAGGGACTGATCTCTTTAAACCAGACAGCAGCTGTGTCCGCCCTCCCACCCTGCCTCCTACAATTACAAATCCCTCCCCCTATGCAAATAATGCGGATGGTCCCCCAAAGAGAAGAATAATCTAGAAAAAAGGAGCCACTGCCTTCTTGATTGGGTGTTTTATGTGGCGGCAGGGCAACCAATCGTTTTAACTAGGCCACAAGAAGCCTGTTTCTCTTTAAGAACCCATTAGCAAGCTGGCAAAATCTCATCCCATTACCATGTAAATAAATAAGGGTAAATTTTCCCACCTCAGCCTCCAAGGGCTGAACCAATGCTCTCCCCCTCTGCACATTTTTGATAACCTGCTCATCCTGGAATACCTCGCAATTAAAGATAGCGTGTGCGGGAAGTCAATAATTCATCATGAAGGGGAAAAAGAACAAGATAATTAACATTCTCCAGTCAGCTTTGGCTGGGAAATAGCTTAGTAAGCACAAGGACATTTTTTGGGGCTATTTCCATCGCAAGGGTAGAATAAATAAAATGGATCCTTTCGCGCTCTGAACCTGAAGGATCCGTGTCAGGCGGGCCGGCCCCAGGGCTCGGCTGAATTGAGTTCAGACTCTCCACCTACATCGAAGGAAGCTGACCAGCAAACACAGCCTGAGGCCTGGGACAGGTTATGGGAGGTGGGTGGAGGGTGTTTCCAAGCTGCTCCTTTATCTTCTAGCCCACACTCCAAGCTTCAACTTTTCAGTGAACTGCTCTCTGACCTCCAATTGTTTCCTTCTCCGATCTCCTTTATCAAGTTGAGTAAATTCACTGAGCCTTCCTTAGTTTGCTCTTCTGTGAAATGGGAAAGATACTGCATAGCAGGCAGGGCTACTGAGGACTGAAACATCATCATCACCTTTATCATCATAATCATCATCACCACTAGCCTTCATGAATCATTTATGATGCGTCAGGTTTTATGATGTGCTAAACGTACTTCATTTGCATTATTACATTTGGTGCCTACTGGCATAAATGGCCACTCTTTGAACCTCAAAGTAAGCTAGAAATAGAGATTTTTAAATTCTGTGTCACACAGTGCGAAATAAACTAATGAAACATATAACCCCAAGGGGGATGGTGCAGGCAGTTGGAGAGGGTTTGGGTATATTTATGCGTGACAGAGCCATAAATGGGTGCTGGGATATACCTAACCTTTATGGTTGACGTCAGGGGGGAAATGGTTTCTCTGTCTGCTAACCAAGATCAAGAGCGGGTACAGCATGACTGTGCCTCTGGGTGCCCATCCCGTGGGAACTCTGTTGGCAGCAGAGCGTTGGCCTGCGTGGACCATGGGTCTGCCCCAGTATGGTAGTTTCTATATTTTATGGTGTTATGACTCTTAAAAAATTTTCTCAGCTATGACTCTGGTTTCTATGCTGATGCACTGACCACTAGCCCAGTCTCTTTCTTCCCTTTAAATTCTATTTTCTTGATCTAAGTAGTGAAATTTTGGTGGCAATTTACTATAGCAAGTCAGAAGGAGTTGTCCTAAAATGTCCAAACGCTTTAACCAGCACATGGGAAGTTGTCCCCCACACCCATCCCTACTTATGCACTTTAATGACCCTACACCTATCTTGGTACCCTTCCTTGATAGAAAGATCATCCTTCTCCAATCTAAGGCTAATCCCCACTGGCAGTTCTGGATCCCCCCAACTCCTAACACATTCCTCTTCAGAGACCTGACCTCATCTATAAACTCTCCCTCTGTCCTTCATCTTCAGCTGTCCTCCAGCCCCCTAGCTGGCCCCTCCTTCCCAGAAGCAACCAAACTTATTCATGTCTCTGTCTCATCTTAAAAAAAAAAAAGTGTTCCTGCCTTGATCTCCTTTTTCCAGCTACTGTCTTATCTCTTTCCCCATCAAAGCTGATGATCTAAGAAAGTTGTCTCTCCTTGTATCTCCAATTTCTCAACCCCCACCATTTCTCCCTGCAGTCAGGATGGTTTGACTCCTGTTCAGCCTCTGAAACTGCTCTCACCAAGACTATACTCTTGATGATCAAATCCAGTAAGCACTTTGAGACACCTTGTTGGCTCGCTCTGTGGGGGTTGACAGGGAGGATTTCCTTCTTGAAGTTCTACCCTTGAATTTCCCATCACTAGATTTCCTCGTATTTCTCCAGGTCCTACTTCTCATTTTACTTCAAAGATTTCCCCTGAATTGAGCCCTCTCCAGGCTGTCCTCCCCTCTCATTCTACACTATCTTCCCGGGAGATTCAACGCCATTGTCCGGCCCATTTGCAATGACTCTCCATCATGTCCACATCTGCATTATGGATGTTTTCTCCTTGGCCCCCGTACATTCCCACCTGGATACCCTACAAGCCTCTTGCATAGTTTCCTATTGCTGCTGTAGTAAATTTCTACAAGCATGATAGCTTAAAACAATACAAGTTTATCATCTTACAGTTCTGGAAGTTAGAAGCCCAAAATCAGTCTCAGTGGGCTCAGATCAAGGTGTCAGCAGGGCTCTGTCCCTTTTGAAGGCTTCAGGGGAGAATCCATTTTCTTGCCTTTCTCAGCTTCTAGAGCTGCCTGCATTCCTTGGCTCACAGCCCTGCAACATTCCAACTTCTGTTTCTGTAGTCACATGGCCTTCTCTGATTCTGAGTCTCCTTCTCCCTCTTATAAGGACTCTTGTGGCTGCTTTGGGTCCAGCCAGGTGATCCAGGATCATCTCCCATCTCAAAATCCCTAACTTACATATGCAAAGTCTCATTTGTCATGTAAGGTAACACAGTCACAGGTTCTGGAAATTAGGATAAGGACATCACTGGGTGGCCATTATTCTGCCTACCACACCCCTCAGACTCAGCGTGTCCAAACCTCTTTCAAACCAAGATGCCTTTGTCTTGGTGATGAACCACCATCCACCTCACTGGGCCAACCAGGAACATGGCATCATCCTTGCCTCCTCCTTTTCTCTCATCTCTACATCCAGTTAATGAGCCAGTCCTACTGGGTTTTACTCTCTCTCAGCTAAATTCACTTCTCCCCACCCTACTACTGGTACCTTAGTTTGAGGCATCATCACTTCTCATCTGGGTTACTACCACAAGTTCTTCATTGCTGTTTTTGCCTCTAATTGCTGTCCACATAGTGTTCTTTTGAAAACACGAATGTTAATTGCCTTAAAACTCATAGTTCCTCCACTACCACCACCACCACCACCACCAGGATAAGATCCAGGCTCCTTAATGTAACTTCAAGGCCCCTCATGATCAGGTCTCTGCTCACCTTTCCAGCCTCATCTCCTGCTACCCTCCTTTTGCCCTCTTAGCCTTTAGCCTCGTGGAACCACTAGCAATTCCCAGAGAAGACTTTTGGACATTCGTACATGCTGGTACATCTACCCTGCATTCCTTTTCCACCACGCCTGTCACCCTTTCACCTGACAATTCATCCCTAAGTACTAGCTCAGTTATCACCTCCTCCAAAAAGTCTTCCCTGATGTGACAGATGGCAAAACTGGCCTGAATTCCTCCCCCCTGTATCCTCAGCCTTTGTAAGGTAGCTTAACAGCTCCTCCACTTATGGGATAGAATCTATTTCCCCATATCTTGATTCTGAATTTGGCCATGTGGCTTGCTTTGGCCAGTGAAGTTTCAATAGTTGTCACACAAAGAGAGGTTTGAAAAAGCAGTTACACTGATTTTTTTTCTGCTCTGCCTTCACCAAAGGGACCTGCCCAGACTAGCCTGCTGCGGGATGAGGTATGTGGAGCGGGGCAGACCTAATGAGCCGAGGTCATCATTGACCAACCAAGAGCCAGAGCCAGGCCATGCCCAAATATGTGCGAGAGCTCAGCCAAGACCAGCAGAGCTGACTAACTGACCTGCAACTGACTGCAGATATTTGAGTGAACCCAAGTGAGACCAGAACCAACCAGCTAACCCAAAGACTCATGAGCTAAATAAATGCTTAAGCCACTGAGTTTTGGGGTGATTTGTTACGCAGAATTATTTTGGTAAGAGATAACTAATACACCTGACCTTCAGATGCCCCTCCTCTGTGTTCTCATGTCAAGCTTGGCCCACCCCTGTCATAGCTCAGCAGGTGTCCCACTGTATTGCAGCTGTCTGGTTGCTGTCTGTCTTTCCTACTGCCACACAAGGTTCATGAGATGAGGGTCTGTGTCTAATTCATCCTCAACCTTGTATCTCAGTGCCTTGCATAGTAGCTGGCACACAGAAGACCCTCAGTAAATACCTGATAAATAAATAAACTCTAGCAAAGCAATTATGACGTTGTTTTTTTCATCTCACTATGGTTGGGTTGGCAGTTGCAACTTACAAGTGCATATGTTTATCATTCAAAATAACCAAGCTCTCCTCCCACCCCTTCAATCCCAAAGAGAAAGAGACCAGATGTTCAATCCAGGTGCAAGGAATAGTTTGCACAACAACAGGGAATGGCATGCACAACGACATGGAGTTGGGAGTGAGTCTGCCAAATAAATGTGTTTAACTAAAGAGCTTTATGAGAATCAGCTGTTACCACAGCTGGGATTTACTCCCGACTCAGCTTCTTATTAGTGGTTCTACCCCAGAGGAATTAAATCACCTTTCCAAGCCTCAGTTTCCTCATCCTCAAAATGGGGAGAGTAGTACCAACCTCGTGGGGCTGTTGTACAGATGGACCTCCCATGCTCCTAGCCTGGCAGGGAAGCAAAGAGGATGGGAAAAGAGGATGTCAGCAGCAATTATGACAACCATTTACCACATGAGCTCCCCTGAGATTCTGACAACCCTAGGAGGAGTAAGGACCCCACTAATGTCTGAGATGGAATTTCCTGTCAGGCCTGGGGGTCCAGGCTCAGAATTAGGTTGATTCATAGAAAGTCAAGGCAGCAGTATTCCTTGCATTCCTGAGTTTATAGGCTACTGAAGGTCATGCCCACGAGACTAGATCCAATCATTTGAAGTCCTAAATCTGGGCACAGGGAGATGATGGATGCCCAGTGTCCTCAAGGTCCCACCACACAGTCCTGGTTCAATCCTGGGTTCTAGTTATCTTTCAACACAAACTTCTGAGGCAGCCTTGGGAAACCCCACCTACAGGCCTCAGTTTCTCTATTGGTAAAATGAGGGTACCCAACAAGATGAGCCCTACAGACTCCTCTAGTAAAATAACCGGTAGCTGGTCCTGAGGACTGGCTCACTAGATGCCTCTTCAACGCCACTCTAGTGTGCAGAAGGTAGGAAGTTAAAATCTGTGTTTTCCAGACTCTCAGTCAGCTGGGGTTCAGATGTGATTTAACTTCTGCCAATTAGATGTATGTGCACAAACCTTGGATTTGGAACTGAATCCAGGAGAGAGGGCAGAGTGAGAGATATGCATTTTGCCAGTGGATGGTAGCTGAGACAGCACGGTTCTAGAGTCAGTGGCCATGGTGGCAGTTTCCTCATTTAGCAGCTCTGTTGGAGACCCTGCTCTGTCCTGTCATTTGCAGAGTTGTCTTCCTGGAAGCTTGCCCTAAAGTCTGTCTATTCAGCCCACCCAACAATTATATGGACTATTTAGTAATAATCCTCTAAAAATAACAACAAAAGTAGTAATAAACACTGTTGATCTATTTGTTAATAAACCCCTTTCTATTTAAACTAACTAGAGTGAATTGTGTTGTCTGCAACTAGGACCTCTGACCAATATGGAGGAGGAGGAAGGGAAGAAGCAGAAAGAGGAGGGTAGGAGGAAAGTAAGCAAAAGAGGAACAGCAACCAAGATGGCAGCTTATTTTTCTCTTTATATACTTCTTGAAACTATGGTAAACCCATGGAAAGTGGTCCAGGGCATACCACATTTTTGAAAATATGTGTAATATCCAATTTTTGCAAAGAAAAAATAAATACACATGCATCCATATAAATAGCAAACATTTTAAAGAACATAAACCAAATATTAGCAGCTGTTTTTTCTAGATAATAGAATCACAAGAGATTTTTTATTATTTTTTTTAATTGTTCTATAATGAGCATGGATGATAATGGATATGTCTCATTTCCTCTGGACCTCACTCACTCTCTAATCTCAGCCAGTAACAAGTTTATCAGACCCATTAGTCCTTGCAAATGGATGTTAGGCTGAATATGTCCATTATCTCTGAAAAGCATCCCTAGTTTTACAGAAAACTGAGGCTGGGAGAGATGGTATAGCAGACCCAACTGAACTCCTTCTAATGTGTTACCTCTCCCAGTTACCAAATGCCAGTAAAGTGACTAGCAGCTCTGGCTTGGGAGTCAGAGTCTGGTTTCCAATCCTGTTTGGTCATTTAACTGTTGTGTAACCATAGGAGTTTTTTAACTTCCATAAGCATCTGTTTCTTTCATCTGAAAATTGGGTATAATAGTACCAACCTCCAGGATTGGTGTAAGGATCCAACAAGATATTGCATGTGAAAAGCTTAGAACACTGCTCAGCAAATCATGCTCAATAAATGTTAGCTACTACCACTACTATTATTATTATTATCCTACTGAAATAGAATTCTACCACACATATTTTTTTAATTCTGAGAGCCATAAGAACAAGGGCTTTTCTCCTGGGGCACATTAAACTCTGCTGATTCTGAGTTCTGCAGGAGCGGAGATGCTGGCCTAATCATCTTTGGATTCTCAGCATCAGGCATAGTGGATGCTAATTTGAATGAATGAGTAGGTAGATGGATAGGTGGATGGAAGAATGGGTGGAGACAAATAGACAGGTGAGAGGTAAATAAATGAGTGCCTTACTGATGGATGGATGGATGTGGGGAGGGAGGACCTTAAGTGACTTAGTATGTCAAATGCCTGGATGGGAGGGTGAATGGTTGAGTGGAAGAGCAGAAGGGTGGATGAATAATGGAATGGGTGATGGGTAGGTGGGTGGATGGATGGAAGGATGGTGAATGGATGGATGGGTTGGTGGATGGGCACACGGGAGGGAGATGAGTGGATGAATGGATGGGTGGATGGATGGATGGATGGATGGATGGGAGAGGAGTGGATGAATGGATGGGTGGGTGGATGAATGGATGAGTGGATGGATGGATAGATGTGTGGGAGGAAGAGAGAGTCTTCAGTGACTTAGTGTGGAGGGAATGCCTAGATGGATGGGAAGGCTGGTGATGGGGCGGGTGACTGGATGGCTGGATAACAGATTGACAAAAGCAGAGGGCTGCTTCCTGGCTTTTCTCCCCGTCCACCACCACAGCCCACCCTTCCTCGGTTCCAAGGCTCTGAAGTCACGCAGACCGACACTGCCAGGGCGCCCCGGAAGGGTGAGGGTCCTTGGCGAACTCCCTGGCTGCCCCGCAGCTCCGAGGCCCCAGCGTCAGTGGCGCTGTCATCAGCGGGCAGGGGCGGAGGGGCGCGGGCCGGGGTCGCCTCCCCCGCACGCGGCCGGGCTCGTCTGCATTGACGTCGGCGGCGGCGGCCGGGCTCTCGGGAGGCGCGGGGAGGTATGATGCACATCCCGCGCGGCGGCTAGAACAAGGGCGGTGACTCACCGCCGGCGGCGGAAACTTCCACCCGCGCAGGCGGCGCAGAGGCGGGGGCAGCGGCTGCGCCCGGGGCGCGGGGCTGCGGCCAGGTGTGTCTCGAAAGCAAAACGGCGAGGACCGTGGCGCGGGGTCTGGCTCAGGCCTGGGAGTCCCCAGGGCCCGCGGCGACTCCGGCGCCTCGGCCACCAGGCCTGGGTTCCGCCGCTCCGAGCTCAGACTCAGCCTTGTCGGGATGAAGAGCTCGGGGTGGCAGGTGGCAAAGCGGCAGGTGGGTCACACTCTGCTCGCCTATCCGTCCTAAGCGCTCTGTGGATCTTAATTCACTTAACCCTGAAGACAGCCCTTAAGAGAGGAAACACAATTATTCCCTCCTTTGCAGATCGGGATACTAAGGCCAGAGAGGGAAAGGGACCTGCCAGAGGTGGCACAGCTGGTACAACCAAGTCTTTCAATGTATGCAATAAAATTGTAATTTGACAGATTACATTTGTGGACCCCCTGCTGCGTGCTGGCGAGGTGGAGATGGATGAAAGTAGTTCACGCCGGCAGGGAGCATCACGGCTTGGTGCTCTTTCTGGGCCATTCTGGAAGTGTTTACCTGGTGGAAGTCAGTTCCACCTCTTTCCACCCCACAAACCTTTCTGAGCCCTACTTTGTGCAGAGCACGGTGGCAGACGGGACAGAATGAGAGTGACTGAGGCAGGCTTCATTCATTCATTTGTTCATCCACCAGGTATTTATTAAGCACCTACTATGTGCCAGGAGAGCCAGGTAACCCGACTGGCTCCAAGACCGGGAAGCAGGGGTGAGAAGTGCTACCTTAGAGTGCTAGAGGGGCACAACACAGAGAGGCAATCGAGGAAGGTTTCCTGATGGAAGCAACCTTGATGCCAAGGCCTGGAGGATAATTAGAAGCCGGGCATTCAGACAGGAGGTGGGAAGAGAGTTTCAGTCAGAGAGAACAGCATGTGCCTAAATCCAGAAGTGTGAGAGATCACGGTGGGTTTGAAGAACTGAAAGCATTCAGCACACCTGCAACAACGAGGGCAAAGGAGGAAGAGTGGTGAGAAACAGGAGCGGGAGCCAGGTCTGGAAGGGAAACTTGATGAGGACTTGGGACTTAGCCAGAGGGCAAATGAACTAACAAGTCAGCACACACCTAGCTGTGGTTACGAGAAGCAGAGTGAAATCAGTTCTATTTGTACCAAAGACGGCAGAGTGAATACCATGCTGGCGGGACAGGGACACTAGGGAAGGCATCATGGTAGAAGAGGCATTTAGGTTGGGCCATCTTCTGTTGAAAGGGAAAGGGGAGAGAGAAAGAGGAACGGCCTGGAAGTGGCATGGATGGCATAGAAACTCATCGGGCTCTTTATAGACCCTCATGAAATGGAGATGTTCACACGGCCAGGGCTAATGCAGCACCATTCTTCTAGGGCCTGGAGTGGGGATGAAGTGGCCCACAATGAGCACCACGGGAACAGAAGACACAGCCCTGGTCCTTACGAGGCTACCATTCATTGATGTCAACAACGAAAACAGAATCACTTAATTCTTCAACAGTATGTTTTGAGCACCTACTATGTGGCAGGTGCTGTAAGGGGCACTAGAAATCCATTGGAGAACAAAAACAGACATGGTGCCCACCCACATGGAGACTAATTATGGAAGGGAAAATATTAATGAAAGAAAAAAGACCCGAATAAATAAATACCTAAGACCCAGGCACAGGTATGTGGTCCTATGAGAAGGCAGGAGAGGAGCGCTCTGTTCTGGAGAGCCTGGGCAAGAATCTTTAATGATGGGATGATTGAGTCAGGATCTAAAGGATGAGAAGCAGGGAACAAGGCAGAAATGGGAAGGAAGCGTGTTCCAGGCAGAGGGATCAGTGTGTGCCAACCCCTTTGAGGGAAAGAAAGTCGGAGTGACTGGGATGGAGAATGAGGGGAGCTCGGAGCAAAACAAGGCTGGTGAGCTGGGTCTTATAAACCACCGTAACGACTGGGGATTGCATCCTAGGAACAACGGAAGTTGTTGAAGTGTGTGTCACCTGGGCAAAATTGTGGGCAACACACTCCAAGTGCTGTGGGTGTGCAGAGAACCAGAGAGGGAACAGAGACTCACGTGTACTGACCTTGCTCCTTCTTCATTTCACCTCATTTAACTTTGACAATAACTCTGCAAGGTTCTAATCTCCACTGCTGTGAGGAGAAACCTGAGGTTCAAGGAGGTTAAATGATTTGCCCATGTCCACAGCTTGTTAAGTAGAAGAAACCAAGATCCAAACAAAAGTCTCTGAAGTCCCATGATCTTTCTAATGGGGATGATTAACCTCCCGGAAGGCAGCGCCAGAAGTTAATGTAAAGTAGGATTTGGACAGCCAGAAAGGAGGTGAAGAGGCTTTCCCCCGAAGACCAAGAAGTCACCAGCAGTGTAGAGATGAGGCTGAGAATGGCCTATGAGAGAAGCAGAGCCAACACAGACTCCACTGCAGAAAAAAGACTGGAAGGAAATATACAAGGAGGTTGCTCTCAGAGGCTTATCTCTGAGGGTTATGAGTAATTTTCGTTTTTTAATTTTTGCTTGACTGTGTTTTCTTAATTTCCCATAATGATAGCTATTTCTTGTGTAAATAGGGGAAATGTTAGTAGTTATATTTTAAGGGGATCATGTGAGCTTTTTCAGTTCTTGCAGGCAGTATCTGCATCTTATTTATGTTTTCACACTCCTATGGAGCCCAGCACAGTGCCTGGCACATAGTAGGTGCTCCATAAAAATAAATTCAAGGATAAAGTAGAGGGAGACAAGGGTTAAGGACGGTAGAAGGCCAAATCTGGCATTTTGTTGTGAAACAGTTCAGGTCCTCATGTCAAAAATCAATTAGTCTTGAAACAAACCCTTGGAACGGTGAATTCACCTGCCTTCATTTCACATAGTGACCACACCCTCACCAACAAATTCACAGCCAACAAATTCCTTGGCAAGTTTTAATTGAGCTCTTTCAATGTGTCCAGCCCCACAGAGGCTCTATGGGGGAACAGACACAAGAGCAGTGTAAACCAGGGCCCCTTGCCAGAGCAAATATTTGGTGCTGAATGATTTGGCTGCCTCCAGGCAGGCGAGACCTGAGAACACTCGCTCAGAAGGCTGCCTCTCCCAACCGAATGGCACCGCATACTATGATGTTATAATATTAGGCTCTTAATCTTGGAAACACTGGCATTTGTTTCGGTGGAAGCTCCGTCCCAAATGGCGCGTCCCACTGTTTTTGCCGTCTGGAACAGTGTGAGGTTTCTTAAATGGCTTTAAGCTTCCAAATCACCCTCCATACAATGGCAGGCTGTTAATTAAGTGGTTCCTTTGTGATTTCACTTGATAAATACGAGATGAGAAGGGTTTATTGAGATGTGAAGGAAAAAGTGAGGCAAAGCCACTGGGAGGAGCTCTTTTGGGCAGAAAGACCTTGGTGTGGGCGTCGTCCGGTGGGCTTCAAGGGAATCAGGGACAGCTTCGGATGTGCAGAAAGGAGAAGGCTGGGATTCACACAGACTAATCTGCCGCCTCTACCTAGTGGCCGCCCAGCCTGATGCAAATGCTGTATGAGGTGGTTCGTGGTGAATGTGCCTTGCCCATGCTATCCACAGAGGCAGGCAGGGAGGTGGAAGCCTTCCAGTTCTTTCTGAGCTGGGTGACTTGAGCCGCTCGCCGATGTGCAGTTGTCAGTCACAATGCCAGGCGCTGTTTTGGCTCCAGTCGTCAAGATTCGGCAAGTGTAGCTCCAAAAAAGGTATCCGCTTTGAAAGCAATGTTCTGTGTTCTTGGAGCAGCAGTTGACTGGTGACAACATATAATTAAATATAAATGCTTGGGCCCGTGAACTTGACTTGGAGCGTTGGGGAAGTTTCAGGTCTGACTTGTTAAACTTGGCCTTCTCCAAAGCCCGGGCAACTTTCTCCAAAACCAGCACTCCAGGGAATCAGGCCTAAAGATAAGCAGCATCTTCGGTTGGACGTAGATCTCCGTCAGCCACCCTCCTGGCTCCGGGCAGAAATACATCAGCCCCAGGCTAGAGAAAAGGATCTGTGATACCCAATGACTTCTTTGTCATTCCTGCTGGTTCAATCTTAGTTCAACCGTTTATGCAATGAATATCTACTTGTCATCTTCTAGGAGGAAGACACCTATCTGGGCATGTAGTGACCAGGCTGATGTGCTCCTGCCCTGAGGAGCTTAGCCACTAGGGGCCTGAGGCTTTGGCTTTATCTTTACACTCCCAACATTTAGCACCGTGCCTACTGCAGAGTAGGTGCTCAGTAAATGTTTGCTGAATGACTACATGGTTGTAGTCTTTCCCGCCCCCCTCCTGTAGTTAAAGCTGTTCTATATCTCTTTTAACTTCCTCCTCCCTGTCATTAGTGCTATTTTTCTGGCTTTGGTGGCTATTGAGAACAGCTGTTTCTCAACTTCTGCACCCTAATGCTTCATATACTTGGAAGTTAATAATTCACCTTTTGGCCTTCGCTCCTCCAGCACCCCCCCGCCCCCCCAGTCTTCCCCCAGCGTCAGCATCTGCTCTTGGTCACCTGTAATCAGAAAAATAATTTGTTTTGGCATATAATGGTCCTTCATAGCTTGCAAAGGTTTTCACTTGTTAAAGTATGATTTCAAGGACTGTGGGAAAGCCCCTAACAAACCCCAACATCATGGGCTGCACCCAAATTCCACCCCAACCGCAACCCCCCAACCTTAAAGTCCAACAGTAGCAGATGTAAACTTTCCTTCTACCACTAAAATAAGATTTAGAGAGCACCTCTAAAACACGAGTCACATTGACATTCTTGTTTTTTCACACTATCATATACATTACACCAGCCCCTCTGGTGAAGGTGGGTTATAATACGGAGGAAAGAAAGCTGGAAAACCATAGGAAAGCCCAGAAAATTTGCCCCAGGCCAGACTTGCCCAGCAACAAATCTTTGACTGTAGCATCACGGTTTACCAGTTGCTAACATCTTTTTATTATTATTATTACTATTATTATGACTACTACTACTATTACCATTCATGTGTTTCTACTATCTAAACACTAGTCCAGCAAATTTCTGCTTCCTTCATGAAATGTAAGCTTAACTGTCAATTATTTTTTCACAGCTATCCACAAACTAGGGTGATCCTTTTGTTTTTATTCATTTTAAGTGTCAACAGATATTCTCTTAAAATATTCACAAGCTGTATCAAAGGGAAAGGTTTTGATGGCTAATGATTTAAATAGAACTGGGACTAAGAGGAAAGAATTTCTTTGGAGTAAGAAGCACAAGACAGCATTGTGGTCCAATTGACACACTTACTTCCTTGACTGTCTTTTTTCTTTTTTTTTTTTTGGTGAGGAAGTTTAGCCCTGAACTATCTATGGCCAATCCTCCTCTTGTTGCTGAGGAAGACTGGCCCTGGCCTAACATCCGTGCCCATCTTCCTCTACTTTATATGTGGGACGCCTGCCGCAGCATGGCTTGACAAGTGGTGCATACATCCATGCCTAGGATCCAAACCTGCGAACCCCAGACTGCCAAATTGGAGCACGCGAACCTAACCACTACACCACCGAGCTGGCCCCTTCCTTGACTGTCTTTTAACCATTTTCTTCTCCTTCCCAGGGATGGGGATCCCCAGTCAGCAGCTGACTTTTAGAGGATGTTGTTGTGACAACTGGTTAACTCTTTGTCACATCCAGTGACGAGCCAGTAGCATCTTTGACTCTGAGCACTTCCCTCCCACTACAGAGAGGTTACCACACTTGTTCTTCACTATCGCAGCCACCAACAGGCCCCAGAGTGACTGTCTCATTTCACACTGGCTCCCCCTGTAGAAGAAAGTTGATAAGAGTCTTTCTCACTGTTCAGGTGCTCCTGCCTGTTCTCCATTACCCAGTCTATTTGCCTGGCTTCTGATCTCCTGCCTTTGGAGTTCCGTATATTACTTGACTCCTCACCCAAGTCTGTTTGGACTTCTCTCCTCCAGACGCTTCTGCAGTACATGCTGCCCTTTTGTCTGATTTTCTCCTAGCTTCCTTCCTGGTCTGCATGAGCCATCATGATCACATCCCCCACAGAACAAATACAGAGGATACAAAGCCATAACTTCCTGACTTCCCCTTGACGTGACAGAGTGTAGCCATCTGGCTGCAAACTGCTGGACAAGAAATGGGTCACAACCTGCCACAAATAGGGTCTTGGTCCTCCTGGTTATTCCAGTCCGCAGCCTAAGCACTTCCTCACATGACCGCAGCTACACATGACTCTTCTGTTTGTCCTGACTGGCCTTCCTGGTAAGATAGAAGACATTGAATGACAAATGGCAAATCTGTACAAGAACTGGGTGTTAACTTCTCCCCTCAGCCTTGCTCACAAGGAGACATAATTTCTTCCAGAAGCATGGAAGAGAATGTTGTTGTTGTTTTATTAGATTTTATTTTTTAGAGCAGTTTTAGGTTCACAGCCAAATTGAGATGAAAGTACAGAGTTCTCCTACACCCCCTGCCCCCACACAGTCACAGCCTCCCCCACTATCAACATCTCCCACCAGAGTGATACATTTATTACAATGCTTGAGCCTACGTGGACACATCATTATCATCCAAAGTCCATAGTTTACATTAGGGTTCATTCTTAGTGTTGTACATTCTTCAGGTTTTGACAAATGTATACTGACATGTGTCCGCCATTATAGTATCACACAGAATAGTTTCAGTGCCCTAAAAATCCTCTGTGCTCTGCCAATTCATCCCTGCCTCCTCCCCAACCCCTGGAAAACACTGATCCTTTCACTGTCTCCATAGTTTTGCCTTTTTCAAAATGTCATGTAGTTGGAATCATAGAGTATGTAGTCTTTTCAAATTGGCTTCTTTCAGTTAGTAATATCCATTTAAGATTCCTCTATGTCTTTTCATGGCTTGATAGCTCACTTCTTTCTAGCGCTGAATAATATTCTATTGTCTGGATGTACTACAGTTTATAGATCCATTCATCTACTGAAGGACATCTTGGTTGTTCCAAGTTTTGACTGTTAGGAACAAAGTTGCTATAAATATCCATGGGGAATGTTGTTTTTAATTATATTTCTTATCAATGATGACTTCTTGATGAGCAGGGATGTGTTACAACAAACATATGTGGCTCAGTACATAGGAGACACAGCCAACCCAAGACTTCCCAAACACCTGTCCTCAGATTGTTTGTAGATAAATCATTCAAGAAGCTTATAAAAGATGTAGATTTTTGAGCCCACTCCCAAAGACTGATTGAGTAGGCCTGGGAAATCACCAGGTTTAGGGAACGCAGGCTTAACCTCCAAAGGGAAGAAAGCAATGGAAAGTTAAAATCTCCTTGTTCACGCCGAGAAGGGTCACGCACGATGAGGAGGTTGGAGACTAACATCCAAAACTCATTGGATGCAGACATTTTGTTCTTCTCTGAGCCTCTTGGGGAAATGACATGGTGGCTAAAAGAATTGTTGATATGTGCTATCCTCTCCCATTAAAAGGAGCTAAAAAAGCCCTGGGCACCAAGATGTGAACTATTTCCTTCAGGGTAGAATGGAGCCACTAAAAATAGTCTTGGAAAATAAGGAGTTGTAGAGGTTCAACAAGGAAAACAAATCAGAAATAAATTTGGCACTGAGAGAAAGGAGGAGAAAGAGACAAACTCTCACAGGCAGTAGAGAGAAAGAGCCTATTAGCTTGGGTACATAAAAGCAGGTATGTTTTTCCCACCCACAGAGCGCTGGCTGGCATTCCTGCAGCATAAATCAGTCCCTCCAGAGCAAAGGAAGATGAGTCAGAGGGTCAGCCGGGATAGGCTAGCTACGCCAGGGTAACAAACAACCCCTCAAATCTCAGAGGCTTCAAAGCACAATAGTTTGTTTCTCTTTCATGCTATCTGCCCAGTGTGTGTTTAGTGGGGGCTTTGCTCCTCGTAATCACTAAGGGAGCCAGGCTGACAAAGGATGCATCGCCCCGGGTGCTCCCAGGATCACCACGGCAGGGGTCGGGGGGCTGCACTGCCTGGCACTGATGATCAAATGCATCAGCCTGTTTTGTTGGCCAGTGCAAGTCACATAGCCCTGCTTGTGTTCTAGTGGGATAAGGAAGTGAAACCATACCACGTACCAAGAGGAGGAGAATGAAGACAGGTATGCTCAACCCTGCTGGCTACTGTAGTCAGATAAAGGAGCTGAGGGAGGGCCGGGGGGTCAGTGGAGGGAGGACTCCTTTGGAACCACCAACTTGCAACTTGAGTTTCATCTCTCTCCTTACCAGTCACGAGCAGCAGGCCCATCTAATGCCCCTGAGTGTATCCGGGCTTCACTTCCTGCCTGCAGGGGAAAGGATGGTGTAGTGGTGAACAGCCTGGGCCCTGGAGTCAGGCCAACCCCTATTCATGTCTGGAACTCACCAGCTGTGTGACCTTGCGCAAGTTACTAATCTTTCTGGACCTCTCCTCCCTTAGCTGTCTAAGGTGGATAACAATAGTGCCTACCTCACAGAGCTGTTATGAGGATTAAATGAGACCAAGCAAGAAAAGAATTTCAGGCCAGAACTGATCAAACTGGGCTGTGCCAGTGAACCGCTGTGAACCACTCAGGGAGCTTATTAACGTGCATTTCTGACTCAGAGGTCTTCGGTGAGGCTTGAGATCCTTCATTTCTAATAGGCTCCCAGGTGAGGCCAAGGTTGCTGGTTCATGGACCATTCTTTAGTCGCAAGGATTTAGAGCAGACAGTGCCCAGATGTGATAGACTGTATGTATTCGTAAAACTGCGTTGAGAGGTTCCAAAGGTTCTGCTGGCCCCGCCCTCGGTGAATGGAAGTTACAGCTGCTTGTTGATGCAAATGTCTGTGTCTGATGCTTCTGGAGACCGATGTCCCATGGAGGACTGTGGCTGATGGAGCAGGTGCTAGAATCAGGAGGCCTGGGTTTATATCTGGGCTCTGCCATTCAGCAGGCCTGTGGTTTGGGCAAGTCATGGAAACTCTCTAAACTTCTGTATCTAATCTATAAAATGAGCATAATACAGATCCACCATCCCTCATCTCTGATTCCACAATCCAGAGAGCTCCGAAAACTACCAGTTTCTTCACTAAGTTTGACATACACTGACCTGCAGGCAAAATTGACCTATATTGACATGAGGCTATTTATAGCCTTTATTTTATCCCTCTTTTGTGACTATTTCTCTGTTTCATCACAAAAAATATGAGTGTGTTTGATAGCAAGATGCTGCTACAGAGCCCCTGAGGGTGTTGGATATCGTATAGCAGGGGTACCATGTTACCTTTCTAACAAGTAACAATTCTGAATTCTGAAACACACCAGGCCTCAAGGGTTTTAGAGAAGAAACTATGGACCTGGAGTCCCTCTTTCTCTGGTAGTTGAAGAGAGTAAGGAAAACATGCACGTAAAACACGGAGCACAGAAAGTGCTCAACAAATAGGAATTATTACTGAAGCCCTTGTTCCTCCCGGTGCCTCCCATGGAGAAGGGAAGGGAATGTGGGATGCAGTGCCCACGGGTCCCCTAGAGATGGACAGGATGGGATCCAGTTTCTCCCTATATTTTTAGCCCCTTGACTTGTCTTCTGCTTTCTCCTAAGAAAGAAAAAACAAATGCATGGAAATGAATGTACACAGTGAGAGTGCAGACAGAGGACTGAACAAAAGTTCTCCCTCTGCCCAGAGCAGCCTCCCAGCAGGAACTCAGCTGCATGGGCCGCCAAGGACAGCTGCTCCACTCGGAGCCTCTCGAAGGCACTGTTGAAGAGTCTCACTTGAGCGAAGGACTCCGAGGCAGGAGATGAGGTCTCCATTCCTTCCTCTGCCCTTCACCTGCTGGGGTAACTCCGGGATTCCTTCCTCTCCACAGCTCTTGGTTTTCTCATGTGAAAGTGGGGCAGGAATGCAGTCCCTGCTCTCGCTGCCTGAGTGTGGGGGACACGTAAAAAGCAGCCACAGACGTGAATGCATTTTGAAAGGGAAGATCTGTACTCACAGGTAGAGTATAATCATTAATTTGACTACAAGCAGGAGATCAGTGAGAGGGCTGACATCACACAGGGAGCGCTGGGGAGCAGGTTCTTAATCACACCTCTGTGGTCAACTCCAATGGCATTGTGATTTGCACTTGGCTCCCTCACCTTTGCCGGGGCCATTTGTACTTGACAATTAAGGCCGGTGTGACCTCGTTTTCACGAGATGCGAATTAACTGAGGCGCTCCGGCCCCACCAGCGCTTATAGACAAGAGAAATCCAGCCTTCTGGATATTGTTTTTTAGGCTAACAAAAGACAGTTATTTGAAAGGAAACAAATATAAACAGAACACAGATTTGAGCATTTGTCCATCCCACTTCTTCTATCTTTAGCCTTGTCTGAGCCCAAAAAGGGCTAATGGCTTCCTCACTGTCTTCGTGTCGCATGTTAAAAGGACTGGCTTTGGGGTCAGGCAGACCAGAGTGAGACCCAACCCAGACTCTTCCATTGCCTTTCGCTGTGAGCCCTTTGGCAAATCACTGAACTCTCTGACCTCAGTATCCTCATCTTTAAAATGGGGATCATTAGAGCCAGCTGGCACAGGTGGTTGGAAGGTGTAGGTGTAAATAGCACGTTAAATTTAAATTTCTACTGTCTCTAAAACTCAATTAAAGCCCCCACACAGAATACGATAAAAGGTAAGTACCCTTATATGCTAAACAGAGGTGCTAGTCTCCTTGAGCAGACTTAATAAAAAAATAAGACAGCAGAATCGGTCCAGCAACAATAACCCCATTCACCAGCAATGGAAGAGAAGACTGAGGGTTCAAAAGGTGTTGGAAGAGTCTAGAAAGGGATTTTCTTGCATGTCCCCTCCCCAGCTCAAGGATAAGGAAAGAGTGCCCCTTCACAAGCCACATATGTTGGAGGGGAGAGTGCAGCCAAGAGAAACAGCCACAGAGATTAGAGATGACTGGAAGAAGCTGCGTCGGCATCTCACACCCGCCCAGCTCTTCACAAAGGTGCAGAATCACAGGATCCAGTGCTCTCCTGGGACTGGGGCCAAGAACAGTGTGAAGACTCCTCGGGTAGCATGGCATGCCTTGGTGGCATTCATGACCAGAGGCTGGTCATTACAGAAGACAGGGGGTTGAGGGGGGCCACACACCACATCAGGGCCAGAAAATGGGACTTGGTAGGGAACAGCCTGCCCATTGGCAAGGCAAGAATGCATGAGTTTCCCATGGGCCAAGGGGATGCTCAGAACCAGCAGGGCTGAAGCTTTCATTATGGGCTCCCAGCAGTAAGATGCTGTGGAGTGGACAACCGGGGCAGGAGCTGAGAATGTCACGAGAGATCAGCCTGAGTGTTCAGTCAGGGCCTCTGAGGATATGCAAGTGTGCCCACGAGAGCACCAAGTGGGCACCTGCTACAGAGGGTGCTGATGGCCAATTTCAGCGGTCCTGTAAAGGGGTCCCTTTTCTTTTAATCTTCACCCCCAACCCTGACTCTGAAGAAGGCAGCCAGCCACAGGGACAGGAAGGAAAGTTAATTACAAGTGAAATAAGAGACGATGCTCTCCCCCTCATCCCCACTGCAGATCCCTATAGCCTAAGTTGGGGGTGTGGGGACTTCAGATGAGATGGGAGACTGAAGTTTTGGTATAGCCTGGCGGGGGCCATTTAATACCTGAATTGAGTGTGAATGAACAAAACAGTACTTGTTTTCATAACCTGAACTGATCAGAAAGTAGAGATGGATCTGTTCAAGACGTCATCAAGGGGCTAAGAGGGAATCTGCAGGGCGTTTGAGAGTGCAGCATTTGGAGGGCAGAAGAAATCCACTTCCTGTTTGTGCCCCCCATTGAGTTCAGCCCACTCGGTGAACTGGGTACAAATATCTAGTGCTTAACCCAGGCACTGGCACGTGGCTCAGCTGTCAGATGACAGTGATTAGTACTATTATCTTTATCTCAACATTCATTGCAAACTGATTTAGAGCTTTTAGTCAATATGTAGAAAGACAATAACACCTAATAAATGAGAGGATGGAGAGATTTCTTACTCTGTCTTAAAAAAATTTTTTAACTCCTGTCTTCACTGGCAAATTCAGAACCATCTCGGAATCAGGCCGCCATGAAGTCTGTCGATTATATTGTAATTGAGTCCTGCAAGGGTCCTTCTCACACCTTGGAACATCATGGTGATGTTGTGTCTGCCACCAGCTTCAGCCACAGGGAGGGAGCGCAGGGTTACTGGTGTGGCTGCTTATCTTCCCGATGCCTGGTTAAGGCGGCATGAAAGTTGGATGCTGTTGGCCTCACTTTGGAACAGAGACCCCAGCATTCTCAGAGCTTTCCTCTCATTGTCCCCCATCGAAATCTTCCTGTTCTGGGGTTCATTTCCTCTGGGTCCTGCTCTCTGCTTTCCTAGCATGTCTAATAAACAAATCTGTTTGTTGACATAGCTCCAAGAGGCCAAGGGCCCAAATGTGAGTCCTTGCTCTGCCATTTAATCTCTGGGATCCCTAGGCATTATCTTCCTCTCACCTGGCTGCTGCATTCCCCTCTGTAAAATGGGAATGGTGGTTCCTGCCCTATTTATCTCACAGGGCTACTCTGGGGTTCAATTGCAGTTGTGGATATGGAAGGGCTTGGAAAACCTTAAGTACCATATAAATGATTACCAAGATGCTCAGGAGTGTAATGCCCTCATTCATTAAGCCCAGATAACACTCTGTATGTGAATAGGTTGGACCAAAGGACTCCAGAGATGGGAATTCTAGAATGTGATAGGGTCAGTATGAAACACATTTGTCAAACCTCAGTCTGTCCCACTAACTACTTAAAGATCTAGTCTTGCTTCTGATACTAAAATCCCCCTAGATTCAGTGTTTGACCTGTCCCACTCCAGGATCTGCCCAAAATTTGCTATTTAAAAATAATTACTATCAAAATAGGCTTCTTTGGAATGCTCTCCCTCTTTCATGCAATCATTGCCCGGGCTGAACGCCTGGTGCCCCTAAAGCAGTCACTGTTGTGGCTCAGCCCAGCCCTCCTCTTATGTAAGGGATTGCATTTTATCTGATGCCCCAGTGCGAGTCCCCTCCCTTGCCAGTCTAGTCAGACTCACCTGTGGAGCGCTCTGCACTGGCCCGGAATCTTCTGAGGAGAGAGGCCTTTGTCCTCAGTGCTGACAAGCAGCACAAACTCTCTCAAGCCAAGAAAAACATTTCCATCGGCCCCCAAGAGGTAACGTCCAATTCCAGTGTGGCTCCAGACTGAATCGAGCAATTAAATCCGCGTCTGCCCCTGCCCCAAACCTCAAAAATGTTAACATCTTGCACGTATCAAGAGGGTTATTTATGAAACTATTTGCTTGTCAACCCCAGGAGGACATTCTGTACTTTTTTGCTGAAATACTGTATATTTATGAACCATGGCTCGAAAACTAACTTTGGCAGGAATATGTATCAGAGAAAAGTTCTATCTGCCCCTCGCTCAGCACAGCCTGCTTTCAGTCACCATCAAGCGGTGGCTGGGCAGGGCCCTGGTAGAGAGCTAGTCCATGGCTTGCTGCTACAGGGAATGAATTCCAGATGTGTGCTTCATCAGCAGAAGGATTTCAGTTTCAGATAAGAGGTTTTCCTTCTTTCTCTCTTTTTTTTTTCTAACTCTAGTGCCCCATTCCTAATCTCGAATAATTAGCCTTGAACACTTAGAACACGCAGTCTATTTCTTGAGTTCTGCACTTGATTTGTTAGCACCACCTCCCCCCCTGACCTTGTAAAGTCTCCCGGTTTGTAGAGCTAGCCTCTGATCTCCCAGTTTTTGGATCTGGTTATCTGTTCCTAGTGTGTGACACACAGTGAGCCACTTGGTTGGAGAACAGGGACTTGGTGTGAAGTGGGACAGTAATATACCCGCAAGGGACTGTTGACACCAGCCTTCCCCAAGGACTGCACCTGTGGAGCCCGCATACCTCCAACACATCCCCACGGTCAGCTCCATCAGCCAACAGGGCCTTCTGCTGACGGGGATGCAGAGCCCGTCCATCATCACAGTGGGCTTCTTGCTCTCTCTTGAGCTTGAACAGTGAACTTATAATTCATTTTCCCACTCTTTTCAGGATTGAAGGACCCAAGGTGGGAGTGGTCTATGAGTGTGTGTATATTGCTCAGTGACAGATAAAGGAATTTGTATCCAGGGACCTAGAGAGACCTGGAGGAATGAAGAGATGTGCACACTCAGAGGGCGAGACGTGTGACTGGTCCTCATGCAGCTTCTGCAATGTTTTCCCATAGCTGTAATGCCTCTATTTTGATTCTTAAAAGCATTTAAACCTTGATTAAGGGCTTATTCCCAAAAATCTTGATTTCTAATGACACACCTGATAGGTATACTTGGAGATAAAGTGAAATCCCTTTGCTAGTTTCCTTGCCATGCCACATAACAGTAGTACTAAATTATTATCATTACTGCCATTTATCAAAATTTGGCATTTAGCACATTCTATTTCCAATTCTCAGAAACTGCAAAGATTTTATCACCCCTATTTTACAGGTAAAAAAATCTGAGACACAGAGAGGTTAAGTAGTTTTCCAACAGCCACATCGCTGATTACAAGTGGAACTGGTATTTGAACCTAGAATGTACTGGCCCTGTCATGGGAGAGGAGAGAAAACAGATAAGAAGTTGAAGGAAGGAGAGAGGAGGAAAGTTGAAGCATAGAAGAGAGCCATCAGCTCCGGGGAGTTTGTCGTTGTTTACCCCAAGCCGCCCTTCCGGCCACGGTTGACCTCCTTGAGTGTCGCACGCCGCCTGGAGGACACGTCCCTGTGTGGAGGGGTCCAGCGTGTACATCCAAGGGGGTTCGGGGGCAGGAGGTCTCCATGGGAGAGGACTCCTGTCATCCTTGAGCTTTTTGGCAATGGACACATCAGCAGATCCAGCAGGGGGTTATTCGGGGCCAAGTCAGGAATCTGAAATCCCTGAAAGCTTCTGGGGCTGCTCACTGGGACTCAGACTCCCTCGAATGTCTCTTGGCGCCAAGGTCAGGTCACAGAATCAAGCTGTCTCTGGTTGTTCCTCTCCTGCCCCAGCCTTAGCCTACCCCACCCATGGTTGGCACCTTGCCAGCAGGAAGCAATGTCTTCTGGGAGACCCAGATTGTCAGGGCCTCAGGCCACGGTCCAGGCTCAGGAGACTGCAGGAGGGCTCCCCAGGGGTGTGAGGGCAGCCTGGGCTAGAAATCCCAGGCCTGGGCATGGGCACAGAGCCAGCAAACTCATTTAGAGAGCAGGGGACAGGGAGGGAGGACCGCTTGAGGAAAGACCTCAGGCAGCCTCCAGACATTGGGGGGGGGGGGGCATGGCCAGGAGGCTTCATCCAAAAGTGGTTTGTTTCATAGAGTCAACAGCATCACGTGTCTGAGTCTCCACATCCTTGTGAATGTGAGCGGAGACCGTGTGATTGTGTCACAAAGCCCCATCCATAAAGTTAAGCCCCAGGCTGGTTCTTATGCTTATTCTGCTGATGCGTGAATTTAGGCCTATCTCTTGACACCTGAAAAATGGGGAGAACACTTTTATAATCTAATAAAGATTAGAAGGTAGAAGTTGTGTATTTGAACTCTTCATCAGACAGTCTCCTCCACTTCTTGGATATGGGACTTTGGATGAGTTACTTAATCTCAGTTTCCTGGTCTTTAAAATGGAAACAATGAAATACCTACTCCAGAGAGGTGTTGTGAAAATAAACTAGAACACGAATGTGAACAGATTTGGTTCCTGGCACATAAGTGTTTGATAACTGTGAGCTTTTTAACATTATTATTAATTTAACTTCTTAGCAACAAAATAAAACCATGGGAATGGGAATGTGCTTGAGATAGTGTGTCTTAATGTGAGGAATTATGAGTCTCTCTATACAAATAGGAAAATTAAGTTCAGAAATGCTACCAGATTTGGCCAAGTTGCACAGCCAGGCATTGCTGGTTTGGGAAATGAACTCACATCTGAGACTATAAGAAAATTGCTTCCAGGCTGACCTGGGATGTATTTGCTGGGGAGGGAGGTGGGCAGGTGGAAGAGGTCAGGAAAGGAAGGGATGCCCTAGACTGGGCGTCAATGACAGTGTTGATGCTGTAAGACCTTCCCAAGAGGATGAGGCCTCCAGAATGTACCTTAGACGGTCACCCAATGGCCTGTCCTTGCTCCAGGTCACCACCCAAGAGGAGAAGGACTGCTACAAGTTGGGAGGGATGAGTTTTCCAGATGTGGACTGAATCCCAGCCAGTGGAGGCTAGTGGGAAGAGCACCTGCACTGGAGGCAGAGAATCTGAAATTTAAATCCTCTCTTAGCCACTTCCTCACTGACCTTGGGCAACTTACTTAACCAATTTGAACTCAGTTTCCCCAGGCTCTAAGGCATGGATAATGAATCTCAGATTTGTTGTGAGAATTAAAAGAAGTAAGCAGTAGGTGTTGAACTTACTGAGTGCCTTACTTCCCCTTCCTGCTCACCTCAGTGAAATGGGCCATTGGACAAATCCTGTGAAATAAGAGAGCCCTCCACCTTTATTAAAGCCCTGACGGCTGAGTACTAGATGCTCAGAAACATGGGGTCAAGATGGCAGAGGGAACTGAGGAAAGAAGCCCTGCTCCCTCAATGTTAGAAATGTCAGACTAAATATTATTTTTAAGTTTTAACAAAATATATTGGCTGAAAATCAAAAAAGACAATCTCCAGGTGTCAGGAACAAACAGAGGAGACAAAACTCTTTAGATGTCTCATCTCACAAGGAGAGGGAAGTCCTAGGCTTGGGTCTGCCTGAGGAGCTGTGGAAACCCATGGCTGCCCAGAACAATGACCTCGGGACTATGCAAAGTCCTCAGTCAGCAAGGAGTCACTGTGTCTGCTGTGCTACTCTTAGAGAAGCAGGAAAGTAGATTCAGACACCATAGAAAGACTAATCGTGAAGCATCCAGAAAATACCTCTACCCAGCACTCCATACTCTGCTGCTTTCACTTAGTCCAGGTTTTACCATGTATATCAGGAAATGATTGTGCTGACTTTTCCTTTTATCCATAAGCACTCATTATATTTAGCCATTTTTCTTTTCTGCATTACTTGGCTCCTTTGGAGGGGAATGGAAGACCCCCTGGGACAAGGATGAAATAATCTGACTATGGTTTTAAGGGACCATGAGCTTCTTTCCAGTGCACCACTAAGAACTACTTATGGGGGAGGAGATGGAGACAAGGGCTTTTGGTGTGGAGAGCATAAGTGAGAGTCAGAGAAGGAAAGAGGAAGGGGGTCAGATGACAGTTTGGTGTGGAGGGAGGGTTGTTCGAAAGAGGGAAAGGCCGGGGATTCAAGTGAGCAGAGGAGGGCACTGCCAAGGGCTCCATTTGAGCCACGCTGGACTAGCTGGCCCTCATAGGATCTGAGAACAGAATGATGTGATCTGAGCCCTGAAGGGAAGAGAATTAGAATTAGCAGAAAGCTCTGCACCTGTCGGGAAATGTATGATTATTAGGGCCATATGGATTTAAGATATAAAGAGAAATTCACTCCTCAGAATATATTCCTACAAAGGAGAAGATCACAAATTTTTCCTAATAAGAATATTGCTTTTAGATTCATGGAAATGCCCCCAACTTAAATCTCCAACAGATAAAGAAATTTCCAAGTCATTGATGTTGAGAGCAGAATAATAAAAATGAAATAAGACACGACTTTGAACCCTAGCTGTACTATTTACTAGCGGCGTGACACGAGCACAACCCTTCTTGTTTCTGAACCTGTTTCTTCACCTATAAAGTGGGAATGAAAATAGTACCCACTTCATGAGGAACATTGTGATAATTAAATGAAATTATGCACCTAAGTGTTTATTAAGTACAATGATTGTTCATCATAAGCCCTACACAAATGGCTGTGGTTCAGGTTGTGATTATTATTGTAAAGCAGGATCAGGGCTGTTTTCCTAAGATGCCCATCAGCTGTTTTGTAACCTTGGATGACTTTACTTTGAAAAGCTGAGTTTGTAGATACACTGGTCAACTGTACATGAGCCTAGGTGTAGACAGCTTGGAATTGAATCCCGGCTCTGCCATTTACCAAAGGAGTGAGTTGGGACATATTATACAACCTCAGTAAGCCTCTTTTTATTTTATGTATAAAATGGGGGTGATGACAGTACCTACCTCATAGCAAACTCTCAAAAGATGGTTATTATTGTTACTATTAAGAAGGCAAGGTCCTTCCTCTGCTCAACCTCCCCTCGGTGACCTCTAAAGAGAACAATCACTATGTTATGGCAGGGATTTTGTGCTCGGTAGTTCAGAGGCCCGCAGGCAGACTGCAAACCACGACAAAAGATGTGGAAGCTCTCATTTGTACAGATTGGATTCGTCACTAATTTTCCAAGTCAAGAATTCCAGATACAGTGTTTTAGCCTTCACCTGCAGATCATGAAAAATATGGTGGGGATCCACAGCACCCTCATCAACCACATAATGTTACCAGAATAAAAAGTACGAAAGGGGCCCGGCCTCGTGGCTGAGTGGTTAAAGTTCCGTGCATTCTGTTTTGGCGGCCAGGGTTTGCAGGTTCAGATCCCAGGTGCAGACCTACTCTACTCGCCAGCCATGCTGTGGCAGAGTCCTACATATAAAGTGGAGGAAGATTGGCACAGATGTTAGCTCAGGGCTAATCTTCCTCAAGCGAAAAAAAAGAGGAAGACTGGCAATAGATGTTAGCTCAGGGCCAATCTTCCAAAGCAAAAAAAATAATAATAATACAAAAGGATGTCCATATTGGGAAAAAGGTACAATAAAGATACTTGGGTTAGAAAAAGTACATACTCCTCAAGTTCACAGAATATCCCATCAGTGAATGTGAAACTGAAAGTGGTTAAATGTTCGCTAAGAATCAAGCTGGACACAGAACATCCAGCAGAGGAGGAAGGGCGCAGTGTGTGCTCCAAGAGCACTGGGAGTTAGTGTGGAGGCAGCCAAACCCTGTGGACCAGTAAGCAATTAAGTCCTAATGCCAGAGCAGTTTCAGATTAAAAAAGGCAAACCATTTTTATTTACAGATGGGGAGAAAGTATTTTAATTAAAATATATTTTAAATACCAAAAAAAAGAAAGCAAGTACCAGACATGTTTACCTTTTCTTTGCAGATCTGAGCTGATGGATGTACTTGAGGTCAGACCCAAGCTGTCAACACCTTTCCCCCCATCCTTTGTACCTTCCCCACATCCACAGTAAAAGGAAGCACAATGAGGATCATGTCCCCATCAAAGCCCCATCCTATGCCAGGGATCCTGTTTAAACAACTTTCAGGTTGTAATATTCAAATGACATTGACACAGCTGCTGCTTCAGAGTCACCACACAATTTCTCATCATTACAGGGGCAGCTCAAATATTGGCGGCTGAAATCAAAATTAATGTTATTAGGGGCAACAAGAAGAAGGGGCCCTGAAATTACCTAAGGGTAAAATCAGCCAGCAGTAAACAATCCTAGTTAATCGTCCAGAAAAGAGAAGCTTCCATCTCGACACCCACTTCTCCCATCCATTTTGAAATCTGTTTCAGAAAGACAGAGGCATAAATATAGATTGGAGCTCAAATAAGTGGCAAGTGAGTCAAAATATTTAAAGGGGAGGAATCTCTGATCCATGGGCCTCTGATTGCAGCTTGTAATTGCTCCCTTCATGCTTAATGGGCTTCCCCAGGCAAGACTGGGAAACAAAGATGGTCCCAGTGCAGCAGTCCATTCAGGTTCTCCCCCACATCACATGACCGTGCTATACCAGGGTCCAACATCATTGAAGATGGAGCCACAGAGACAGAGGAAGTGTGAGCATGTTGGCCGGGATGTTTGGAGTGTTGGGTTTTTAAAGCCAGGGAATAAGGAAGTCAGACTAGAGAGTGGTTTAGAACTCAGATGGTAAGGGAGGACAGATCTGGTGTCCATCCCACCACTTCTTGTGTGGCTTTAGACAAAGACTGAACCCCCACCCTTAGACAAGGCCTAGGCTCCCCACCAATGAAATCTCATGGGGCTATTGAGAGAATTAAATTAGAGCATGATTATAAGCCGTAGAGCACAGGGCAGGGCATATTATGAGTGCTCTGTAATTTATTCATTTAACATGTGTTCAGCCAACCAATAAGCAGTGACTTGGTATTTTGAATGGAAATCTCTGAGCCAGAGGAAGCAGGGGCTTGCCCAAGGTTACTATCCAATTATTAAAACTCAGGGGTCCCACTTCCTAGGCCAATGCTGTTTCCCTGACCTGGGCAGTACAATCTCAATCATGCCTCCAACTCTTGGGCTGGCCTAGTCATGGGGAATCAAACCTGCCCTATTTTGGAGGCATTCGCCAACAGAGTGTGATTTTGAGGACACCGTGAGACCCCAAGTGCCCTGGGAGGCCTTCCTCATGGATTTCCCTCTCCTCTCCCCCGATCTGAAGTTCCCCATTCTCTCTGGGATCAAGGCAGAAAGGGACTAACAATTCCTGAATTCCATTGTGTATCAAATACAATTCTTGGCATGTTAAATATATCTTCTCATTTATTCCTCATAACACCTCTATGAGGTAAATATTTTTGTCCCCAATCTGCAAATGAAAAAACTGGGGCACAGAGATATTAAGTGGCTGTTTTGGGTTCAATTGTGTCATCTCTCCCAGAACTCTTATGTTAAACTCCTAACCCCCAGGACCCCACAATGTGACCTCATTTGGAAATAGAGTCATTGTGGATGTAATTAGGTAAGTAAGATGGGACGTCATTAGTGTGGGCCCTAATCCAATATGACTGGTATCCTTATAAAAAGGGGAAATTTGCACATAAAGTCATGCCCAGAGGGAGAACGTCATGTGACGATGAAGGTAGAGATTGGGGTAAAGCCAAGGAATTCCAAAGACTGCCAGCACACCACCAGAAGCTGGGGGAGAGGCATGGGACAGAGCCCTCCTCACAGCCCTCAGAAGGAACCAACCCTGCCGACACCTTGATCTCAGACATCTAGCCCCCAGAATTGTGACATAATAAAGTTCTGTTGTTTAAGCCACCAATTTGTGATACTTCGTTATATAGGGAAGGAAGAGAATTCCTCTACACATTCTCCTTCTGGCTGGTCTATGAATTAAATTGACATGAGACAGAATGACAGGAGAAAAGCAAACAAAGCTTTATAACATGTACACATGGGAGAGACCAAGGAAAACTGAGTAACTCTCCAAAATGGCCCAGCTGCCAGCTTAAATATCATCTTCAGCTAAAGACAAAGGAGGATGTTGGGGGTAGTGATGTGGGACTTCAAAGGGGAGGAAGGCAATTCACATGGAAATGGAAAGACAAATATTTGGTAAATAGAACTTTAATAAGATTAGGCTTAGCATAGATCCTCCCAGTCTACCGATATCCAGAGTTATCTATGGTGATGGCCTGTCATGGGGACAGGCCTTCTATCTTAAATTTCTTTTAGGCAGTAAGTAGGGGAGAGGTCAAAGTTTCTTTCAGAGTCTTTTGTTCCTGAAAATAATCAAGGCAAAGAGACATGTTTTGAGGTGGCCAGTTCTGATCCCCCACAGTTATAATAGCCCTAGTAAATTAATACGGTGACTGTGGACACTCACATGGCCACTAGGTTGTTCAAGAGAAACCTGGGAGTCATTGATTCCTCACTCTCCTTTACCCTCCAATCCGATCCATCACCAAATCCTACTGATGTTCTTCCCCCTTAATATTTCTAATTCATCACCTCTTTCTGTCTCCATTGTCGTTTCTCTCATCCAAGCCACCATCATCTCTTGGCTGGATCACCACAATCATTTTACATCAGGTTTCCCTGACTCTTGCCCTATCCCAACACAAATCCATTTTCCTCACAACAGCCAGGGTAATCTTCATCAAATAAATCAGATCTCATCACTCCCATGCTTAAAAACCTTGCAATGGCTCTCCAGTCCTCTTGGGATAAAACCTAAACTTCTCCCTGGGCCAGCAATCCTAGTCCCTGCCCCAGTCCGACCACATCTCATCTTTGATCTCTGTGTTTCATCCACATTCACTTACTTTTAGTTATTCAAGTTCATCAGTCTGTTGACTATCTCATGGTCTTTGGACATGCTGGTCCTTAGGCTTGGAATGCTTCCCCACCTCCCCATCCCCCACATTTTCCCTCCTGCTGACTTCCATGCGACCTTCAGCTCTCAACCTAAATGACTCTTCAAAGAAGCCTTCCCTGACCACCATCCCCCTCTAAATTATTTCCACCTTGTCATTCTCTGACTGGGCACCATGTTCTTTTTCTTCAAAGATCTTACTATAATCTGTATCTGTGTATTATTTAATGTATATACTTCTAAGGAGACTTTATAAGAATAGAGACCTTCTGTTTTGTTCACCATTGTATCCCCAGTGCTTAGTACACAATGCCTGGAATATTAGTGGCATTCAATAATTATTTGTTGAGCGAATCAGTGAAAGTCAGCACTGGCATTTAAGCTGGGTTTTGTTGCGACTCTGAGCAATCGGGCAATAGCATTCGGGCAATCGCCTCTTGAAGGTTATGGTTAAAATTAACCCATTATATAACTTCTGCTTCTGACTACAATGGAGTAGTTTAATTTAGACCAACCTTCTTGTTATAGTTAATTTAAAATAACCATAAAAGCTGGATTAAATGTAAAGACCAAAAAAGAGTCTGTTTGACGGCATCAGAGTACAACCAAGGTAGCCAGGACTCGAGGGCATAAGATTCCAGAGGAAATGGACCACGAGAGAAGTGAGCCTGACATTTTGCTCCACTTTCTACCTTAGGGAATTTGCCGCATCCTAGGCTGGGTGGGAGTAAGAGGCCAAGAAACCAAGCAGAAGGCAGCTAGTCAGAAGCTAAAAAACTAACTCTCACAGAGTTGGAGAGACAAAGGTGGAGTTCACAGACATAGGGACAGGGGCCCCAGTAAACACTCCAGGCTTCCAGTCGAGACCAAGAGTAAGCATCAACCGGAAATAGACTAACCCTCACTAACTCGAAGTCTAGACCCATCTCCACCCCTGATTGGATAGGCGGGATCTGTTCCTCCTCTAACTGCTGGCCAGATGAAAATAGTTTTCCCTGGAGAAAGATGACATCATCTAGAACCTCCAAAATCTCTCATACAGTAAGTTCAACAATCTCCTCATTGCACCCCACAAGAAGTCTGTTGTCTTCGAAGAAGACCTCATGTGAATTCCACTTAAAGCTGAATCCCCTTGGACAGGCTCAGACAGATCCCAGGGGTGGAGCACAGGGTGAGGACAAGGATCCTGGGTGACTGGACAAAGCTGATAATTAGAAGTTGTTAACTGAGAGCTCAGCTGCCTGGAATTTCACTTTGAAAAAGGAAAGCTGCCTACTGTGCAGTCAACACACAGACATATGGAGACCTTCTACAAAGAGCATGCAAAGCAAATATCAGCAAAGGAATGACTTCCCTTCTAACCAGCAACGAAACTGGCTTCAGGTTATTAGAATAATGTGATACTACAGCTGGAAAGCCCTTAAAATTTGTCTAAGCCAAACCTTTAAACCTTTTGCTTTCACTGACTGAGGCCCCGAGATGGGAAATGATCCTCCTACATCCACCCAAAAAGTTGAGTTTGTTCTCGAACACAGATGTCTGGGCTCCCCATCCGGCTGGACCCCTTCCCCGCTTCACTGCCTCAGTGAAGCTCCGAGCTCAGACGACTCTAGCAGCAGCCTATCCACACTGCAAACAGCTTCAACAAGACTATAAATGTCACTTCAGACTTCAGATGATAACTGCGATTTCTCAGCAAAGAGAGCCCTAATGGGGGAATACAATGGGATTCCCGTGCAATTATGCTCTTCATCTCCCCAAGGACACCACAACAATTTCCCATTTGTTGTGTTGTCCCAACAAATACAAAGGACATCCTAAGTCACTGCTATTATTTAAAATAGTCAAGATGTCCCAGTTTTTTTAAAGCCAGTTTGGGCAGGATGTTTTCTATCAGGTAGCAGCTGGGCCTTCAAAAACACAAAGCTGGCGCGTCCATCTGTGTTGTTACCTTGAAGATAGGGATGGCGCCTCAGAGTCTGGGAAAAGGGCAGCCAATGAGGTGGTAGGAGGGCCAGGGTCTAGTCCTTGTTTTGGCACTTTCTGGTCTAGATGCTTTGATTGAATCTCTTAAGCCTGAAATAATGTGAACTACTTGTTGAGCTCTGTGCTAAGAGCTGACAAAGCTCCTCTCCTGTCGCGTTCACAACCTCTGAGGTAGGGACTGAGGAAACGGAGGCCCAGGGGGACTCTGATTTGCTTAGCGCCATGGAACTTGTACGCCAGCTGGGATTCAGACTCAATCCCAGGGTGTTTGGTTCTAGAACTAGAGTTCTTTTTGTTGTGTTGTGCTTCTTTTGTTTTTGTTTGTTTTTATCAATGTCTTGTTGCCTTGGCAAGGCTTCCTCATCTGCATGCAACCCCAGTGTCAGCTGAAGCCGCCCATCCCTCAGACATCTAAATAAAGTTAACCCAAACATCTCCCTATCCACGACCTGCAGCAGACCATAATTTCTCCAGATCCTCAAGGGCATGCTTTACCATGGGCGCCTTTGACTTCGGATCTTCAAGTACCGTCCCAGTCCATCCCACACCAACATTCCCAGAGGAGAAACTCAGATCCTATGCATCCAAAAAAGAAAAAACAGCAAAGGAGTCCATGAGTTTGATGACTTCAAAAACAATTTGAGAGGTCACGGGAAGAGTCACGGCACGCAGTTCAGCCTTGCCTTCACTCCACCCTGTCTGGCCAACTGTCTCAACTCCTTTCTCACCTTCCCCCAGGACGCCAAAAATGTCTTGAATGCAGCAGTTCTGGACCTTTCTCAAAAACCTTGAGGTTGGCCAACATTCATGGACTGGAAGGACTCACCCGGCCAAGCTGGCGTATCCACCAAGCATCATCTCAATATCACCGGAGTTTTCTCTGAACAGGAGTCTCGGGCACCTGCTGAGAACACAGATCTTTTTCTGTACCTTACACGCAAGATGAAGGGGTTGAGAGAGATCAAAGATGTCTATACTGGGTTCTCTGAACCCCTAGGACCATGACGTCTTTTCAATATTTCCAAAAGCCGGATAAATACTTCACATTTATCTGCAATGAAGATACATACAATGTCAGGTGTCTTTGTTGGGGGCTAGAATTTCATCAGCTCTGTACGGTATCTGTGGTTTTCTCATCTGATCAAAAACTCTGGTAAACTATTTATGTTTCTGGTTCAATTAAAAGAGCTCACATAAATAATTTATTACTTAACGTTTTTGTTCATTCACTCACTTAATAAACATTTATTGATCAATTGTTCTATGCCAGTCTCCAGGATTCAGTGGTAAACAAGATGAATTTCCTGCTTACAAGGTGGTGACAGATGGTAAATAAATAAATAAATTTGCATAACCGTGTTAGCTAGTGACATGGGGACTTAGAATTCGGGATAGTCAACTGAGTCAATCCCCTGCATTTTTTTTTTTACAAGTCTTTCTGCAACAGTTTTAACCTAGAACACATTCCAAGCAAGAATGTGAGCCCAGGTGAGAACTGGTGTCTGTCTTCATTGGACTATAAACATGAAAATGTTTCTTTTGGGGATAACCGATGCTACTGCAGCAAATGCTACAGGCTGCACAGCTATACCGCTAGTTCAGTATTTGATTTGCATGCAATACAGCTTGGACCTTAATTTAGACCTAGGTGCCAAAGCCTTTCCACGGAAAGGGGAGAGGGCAGAGGAAGACAGCTCAGAAAGAGCAAAATTCCTCCGTGTTCCTCGCTCATGCTTTAATCTCCACAGAAGCGCAATTAACCAGGCGGCCCCTTCCCACAGCTTTCATCACCCTCACTCAGAGATGAGCTTTGTCTGGGCACAATCAAGTACTTTCAAAGCTTTCAAGTCATGGCTTTTCAGTGAATGTAGCTTGTCTATTTCCATTTCATTCAGAACATGAGGGAAAGAGATTGCTCTTTGGCAAATGGATTATAAGTGGGGAGTGGCAGGGAAGACTAAAGACCAAAGAGAATCTGTATTCCAAAAGTATGTAAGTAACTCTTAAGTGGAGGTGTTGAAATATACCAGACTCTGAGCAGCCGGTTAAGAATTATAGATCTGTAGAAGGTAGAGTTGGAGAGGATCTTAGAGAACTACAAGTCCAATCCTATGCTTGACACAAGGGGAAACTGAGTCTCAAAAAAGAAAAGCAGTCTTTCTAAGGCCACATGGCCAGTTGGTGGCAGAGGAAGGGCTAGAACCCCGACCCTCTGTCCAGTGCCCTTTCTGTCACACCAGACTGTTTCCGTGTTCCCGTTCTTCATTTATCCTCTTTCATGTTGATTTATAAATTTGTTCCGGCACGTAGAATCCTCCCTTTTGCACTGACCCAAATATTCTCTAGTTTTCAAAGACCAATCTCTACTCCCCATGCTTCAAGAAGTTAACCTACTTGTTCTAGGAATAATTTCTGCTCCATTCTCTGAAATCACCACATTTGTAATCTGAGTCACGCGTTTGTTTGTGTTGTAGCTTGCAAGTGACAATTTATGATTTAAATTGTCTTAAGTAAAAATAAAAAGGGACGATTTGTTAGCTGCAAAGCTGAAAAATCCAGGGGTAAGTCTACTTCAGGCATGACTGGATCCTGAGGCTCAAATGATAGCATCACGACTCAGCATGATGATTTCTCCACCTCTCTCCTCCTCTGGGTGGGTGCCTTCCTCAAGACCTCCGTCTTGGATGGCATGACAGCTGCCAGCAGCTCCACACTGAATCTTGTTCTCTTAACAGCACTAGCAGGAAGCAGACTTTCTTTCCCAGCAGTTCCACAGAATTCCCAGATGGGAGTCTTACTGGGTCTGACTGGGCATGTGCCTGTGGTAGGCCTGCTGTGCTCACCTCCTCCTGGACCCCGGAGATAACAGTCATCATTAGATGGTTGTAGCACTGACATAGGGACACTTGGTTATTATTACACGGCTTGTGGACAATGCAGCATGTGGGTGTCAATGGAGAACTAAGAAATTGACAAGAGTTGCTAAGGTCAGTTTTTGCAACCATGATGCTGCAGTTTTATAATATGATGCTTCACTGGAAGCTTCCTGAGATCTGTCAGGACCTCGTGCCTAATGGGCCCATTTCATCATCACCAACCCAAGAATATCCTCCATGGGGAACTGGGAAATCTCAAGAAGCTGAAGCCTCTGAACGTCCCACAGCCTCTTGTCTCCTGGTATATTCTCTGATAATATATACTTTGAGCTTATCAGAGTGACCTGCAACTTCTGTAAGAGTTCAGTTCAGAGAGCATGTTTTGACAAGCTTCTGATGACTTTCTGCCCCTCTCTGAACCAATCACTGTAGCCACAGGAATGTGATGCTCCAATTGGTCAGGCCTGGGTCAAATGACTACCTGAGCAGCTCCACATGGCCACATGGCAGAAATGGCTATAGTGTTGGATTCTTTAATAGTGTATTTTTCTCGGAGAATGCTGAAGAGCTCCTAAGAGCATGGAGTGTGGGGTGGCACTTCCAGCAAGGAAAATCAGGGCATGTTGCCAGAAAAAGAAGAAATGGATGTTGGGCAGAGAAGAGAAATGGAGATCCATCACTGGCAGTGTTCTCCCATGGTTTCGTATGTATAAACCTTGCTTTTCCAAATCAAGTTTAAGCTCCTTGAGGGTGAAAACAGAGCTCAGTCTCCAACCAATAATCAGTACACTCTTAATGATTAGTCAAAAGCAAACATTTATTTGGCACCCACAGAGAACAAGATGTTACGATGCTTAGAAGGGTCTCAAAGATCAGACATTGCTTCAGACTGGGGACTCCGGTTTAGTGCAACAAACATCCTGAATATCTACCATGTGCCGAGCATGCTCTGCTAGAGCCATGGATACAAAGTTGAATAAAATATAATCCCTGCCCTTACAGAGCCTCACCTAGTGGGAGCAAGAACAGTGATTCCACCATTTATTGAGTGTCTACAATGTGTCTATACTCCCCATGCATTAATCTTAAGTCTTAGCACAACCCCAGCAAGGTATGATGTATTATTTCAGTATGATTTTCCTGAGACCCAGAAGATGATGCCTAAAATCTGAAAGTCAAGCTTGGGGACCAAATAAAGCATTAAGAAGGTCCAAAGTCACACCGCTAATCTGAAGTAGAATAGAGAATTCTGGTTACAAGGCAGCTCAGAGTTGGTTCTGATCATTTAGATATGTAGATATTAAAATAGTGGGGAAGGGGCCGGCCCCATAGCCTAGTGGTTAAGTTTGACATGCTCTGCTTCAGCATCCGGGTTTGGTTCCCAGGCACAGACCTGCACCAATCATCAGTGGCAATGCTGTGGCAGCGACCCACATACAAAATAGAGGAAGATTGGCGACTGATGTTAGCTCAGAGCAAATCTTCCTCAGCAATAAATAAAAATAAACTCATGGGGAAAAAAAAACAGGAAAAGGAAAATCCATTGCAGAAGCACCTTTAGCAGTCTCTCTTTTCTGAAGAATTCTAAAAAGCCATTAGGACCTTATTGCTTGCTGCCATACACATACACACACTCATTTCATTTTACTTTTGAACATACTGCATCCTCAACCCTTTTCTATATGAATTACAAAGCCATTCAACCATTAGAGGAGCTCAGTGCCAGATAAATACAATGTATTATAATTACCATTTTGGTCATAATTCTTTTTTTTCTTTAATGGAGCATAATCTTTGTGGCCACTGAACACTACTTCTGGTTGATTAGGCTCTTAGTATTTAATAAGTTTCAATAGGAAATGAGCAGAATTATACAGAATCTTGAATAGTGAGCTATTAATGTATTTTTAATGACCAAGATGTTCTGACAAGAAACTTGTTGATTTTTGTCACTATAACATTATTGGGAAAATGATCTGCACATAGACTGAATGACGTTTTATTATGTGGAGTGGGGTGATGTTTTAGTACATTCAGAGCACTCTTTTAGAAGTCAACTTGATGTAGGGAAGTTGTCACAGAGAGAAGAAAGAGCTTCAAGCTCAGAACTGAGTATGAACTGTAGCATCTTTATAGTATTCTAACCTATATATATATTTCCCATAGGGGATCTCAGTTTGTCTCCTTTGTTCTTTGCTTGTTAGTAGCTATTAACCCATTTTACCGATGGGCAAAGTGGAAAGGCTCGTCTTGCTTTTTTTTTGCTCTAAATTAGAAAGACCATTTCTGTCTGGGTCTGACTTTCAGCATACTCATAGAGTCACTGTTTGGGTTGTTTTTAGTAGAAGAAATTATATAACCTTTCTGGGTCTTGAGTTCTTCATCTGCTAAATGGAGATAATAAAGTCCATGTGTCATAGGATGTTACAAGAATTAAATGAGATCTTTCATTTAAAGTACCGCTAGATCATCCCCTCCTTTACTCCCTAGCCTACCTTCCCCTCCTATCCCCAGTTGATGTCTCCTGACAAAGATATTACTCCTTGGGGGTGTTTTGCATTTTAGTAGCCTGTAACTTCCTACTCAGGTTGTAAGCTCCCTGAGGTCAGGGACTGCATCTTACACATTTTCCCTTTGAGTCCTTGCATTTAGCACAATATTGAGCACAGAGCATGTGATCAGTAAATATCTGTCAAAAGATTGCCTCCAAGGTGTCTTCCAGCACTTATATGCTATGACTGCTTCCAACAGACTTCTCAAGGAGATACAGAAGGTAAATTTATACCTAGAGTCACCTGCTTCTTTTGTAGAATCAGGGCCCTAGATTCCCAGGCTTCAAGTGAAGAAGCATGAAAGTGGCTCATTCAATGATCATTCACTATGACATCAACACTTTTCAATTCCATGGTAATAATAAATTTAATGGTAAGGAATCTACGGTTAGACACCATCTTTCCAGCAACAAGTAGCTGCAAATTCTTCCTAGGGAATAAATCTAGACAGTAATGTTAAGTAAAGTTGACCCAAGAAGAGAAGAAAGGAAGAAGCCAAGTACCTAGCATTTTCATATGTAGTGTTTTATTTTGGGTGGTTATTTTTGGTAACTAAGTAGATTGGGATATTTAAGGCAGGGAAGAGTAAGGAAAGGAGAGAATATTTGCCATCCAATAGAACATTGATGACGATAATAGTTACCTTTTTTTGAGCAATTACTACATTCAGGTACTATGCCAATCAGTTTTCTTCCATTGTTTCATTTCATCTTCACAACACTAAGAGGCAAATGCTACTGTTCCCATTTTACAGATGAAAGAGAAGTTAAATCCCTTGACAAAGTCAATAGCCAACAACTAGTGGAGGCAGAATTTGAACCCAGTTCTGATGAATTAAAAATAGCATGTTTAACCAATTTTCTAGCTCAATCGTCAGCTCCCTCCTGCTTCTAAGGCAAACAATAAATAGTAATTTAACTAGAAAAAGATTACTATTACTATATGTTAACAGAATAAGAAAAACTCTATGTTGCATGGACAGATTTATTTAGCAATGTAATAATAACAATTGCCAGGGTTTTATCAATGGTTAACTGTGGGCCAGAAATTTTATACAGAGACATTGCAGGTATTATCTCTCATCTACAACTCTGCAAAGAAGGTAAAATAGCCCTATTTTACAGATGAGGAAACTAAAACTCATGCTACTAAATAACCTCCCCCCGGTTCTCAGAGGTTGTGAACGGCAGAGGACAGATCTTGGATACAGGTCGTATTTTTAACTTTGACCTCCGCTGAGGCAGTGTTACACCAGGAAAATCCTTTGTCACATAGGAAGAGTGGCTGAGGGCAAGCTATGGAAAAAGACATGATAATCCAGCTTGCTTTCCAAGTTCTGAGGCACAAGAGGGTTTGGAGGGTTTCTTTTTGTTTTTTTAAGAAACTATTCAAAAGCATCTTTCAAATGTTTGGAACTTGAGTAAGGAATGCCAAAACATGCTTGTTCTCTTGAGAATGTTCTTTTCCGTCTGTTAAAATCTCTATGTAACTTCAGGAGAAATTTAATCTATATGTTTTTAATTCGCTTCCCCAAACTTATCGCCATGTTTTCAGGGCCCGTTTGAAGTCTACGACTTTTGGAGTTGCTCTGAGCTACTTGTCTTTAAAGCAGAAAGTTACATTTTCCACCAGGGCAGGGGACTTGGCTGTCAGAGGAAAGGGGGTACGTCCCAAGCCCCAAGGTGCATGCAGTTTCCAAACCTGGCTGGTGTCTACTTCTCTGCCCCTCTTCTGGAAGCCTCAGCCCAGTGACACTTCACTCACTGCCTGGAATCAGACTGTTTCATTCCCCCTTTCCTCCAATACTCTGTTCAAAATCCAGTACAGTGTTTGAATCTAATTTTTCTCTCCCTGACTTATTTTTAACAGCATTGAAATTTATTGTATGAACAACAGAAATGCTTTTTGACAAGGTAAAGAATAGTGGGGCCAGCCCAGTGGCGCAGTGGTTTAGGTCACGCTTTCGTAGCCCAGGGTTCACGGGTTTGGATCCCGGGTGCCAGCGGATGCACTGCTTGTCAGCCATGCTGTGGCAGCGTCCCATATAAAGTAGAGGAAGATGCATGGATGTTAGCCCGGGGCCAGTCTTCCTCAGCAAAAAGAGGAGGATTGGCAACAGATGTTAGCTCAGGGCTGATCTTTCTCACAAAAAAAAAAAAAAAGGTGAAAAATATAGACTATATTCCAAACAAAAGAATTTATTTTTTTCAAGTTTTTTTCCAATTCTTTTTTACATGTATTCACAAATTTTTACACAGCTGTAATCAAAGTGGAGACATGATTTTATATCATGCAAATTTTACTTAAATGTAAATACATCTCTTGCTTGCTACTTGGTCTTGCTTTTAATGCCTGCACAATATGCCATTAAGCTGATGTCGCATAACACAAGCTCAGAATGTTTGGATTCTTTCAAATAGTTTCAGATATGTGTATAAAAAGTTAACACATTCAGAGTTCCATTTTGGTATGGCAAATTAAGCTTCTAACAGACTGACCCTCCTCCAAACACCAACTATAAACTCTGAAGAATATGTTTAAAAACAACTATCAGAAGGCTCCAGAAAGTGAACAAAGGCAGACATATTTTGGAGAAAAAACAAAACTTGGAAGAAGGGACTAGTACACAGAGAGTTTCCAGTTTTTACAGCTTTAGGCTTAGGTGAGACCTAAGAAGTGGTACCACATGAAGCAGTTAAAACTCCAAAGAAAACCCACCATCTTTCTAACCTGAAGAAGCAGAGGTCAGAGACTAGTCAAGCACAGTTGTTAGACAGTGAGGGAAAAACCCCAGAAAAGAGAGGGCCAGAAAGGGGGTGCCCAAATTCTGTGTAAAAATGCTAAGTATCTGGCTAACCCCTACACCATACACATGCAAAGCAGATGCATAGCATCTTGCAGCTAAAACTGGACCAACATCTGAGCTGCTGCCCGTTACAGGCAATAATTTGCAATTTGAGTCTAACCAAGTTAACTGCTAACTGAAACAAAAACATCTACACTCTTTCAGGGAATATAATGGAATCCAGAGTCTTCACAATGTACCATTTGTAACATCCAGGATATAATTCAAAATTACTCAACAGATGAAGAACCAGGAAAGTGTGAATCATTCTCTAGGGATGACCAAGCTCCAAGATGACCCAGATGTTGGAATCATCAAACAAGGAGTTTAAAGCAGCTAATATAACCATGATAAATGAGAAAAAAGAAAATACACTTATAGTGAATAAAAAATTTAAAAATCTAAGTAGATGAATGGAAAATATTTTTAAACTCAATGGAAACTCTAGAACTGAAAAACCTAATATCTGAAATTTTAAAAACATCATTGGATGAGTTTAACAGCAAACAGAGTTGACAGAAAAGCATTGGTAATCTTGAAGACAGAGCAATAGAAATCATGCAATCTAGGGGCCGGCCCACTGGCACAGAGGTTCAGGTCGTGCTTTGGCAACCCGGGGTTTGCAGGTTTGGATCCCGGATGTGGACCGACACATCGCTTGTCAGTCATGCTGTGGCGACATCCCATATAAAGTAGAGGATGATGGGCATGGATGTTAGCCCAGGGCCAGTCTTCCTCAGCAAAAAAGAGGAGGATTGGCAACAGATGTTAGCTCAGGGCTGGTCTTCCTCACACACACACACACACACAAGAAATTAATAAAGAAGAGAGAAAAAGAAGATTGAAAAATATGAACATGGCCTCGGAGAACTGTTGGATAATATCAAAAGATCTAACATATGTGTAATTGGATTCTCAGAAGGAAAAGGTGGAAAAAATGGAGTGAAAAAAATACATGAAGAAATAATGACTAAAAACTATAAATTTGGTTGAATGACATAAATTTATAGATTCAAAATACTCAACAAAATTGAAACAGAAGGGAAAAAATGCCTAACACATTATAGTTAATTGCTGGAAAACAAATACAGAGAGAGAATCTTGAAAGAAGCCAGAGGAAAACAACACATTACATGCAAAGGACCAATGACTCAAATGACCGTGAACTTCTTAGCAGAAATCATGGCAGTCAGAAGATAGGGGAGCAGGATCTTTAAAATGCTACAAGCAAAAAATTTTCAATCCCAAATGCTGTCTCCAGGGACATAATTCTATATCCAACCTCTTCAAACAGGAGGCTGAAATGACATTTTCAGTTAAAAGAAAACTAAGACAATTTGCAGCCGGCACACTTGTACTACAAGAAATGGCAAAGGAAGGTCATCAAGCTTAAGGGAAATGATTCCGGAGCAAAACTCAAATCTTCAGGAGGGAACTAAGGGCATCAGAAATGGTCAGCATCTGGATAAATATAAAAGCTGTTTTTTTAGTCTTAATTTCTTTAAATACTTAAGACAGTTTAAGGAAAAATTATAATATTGTCTTGTACGGTTGATAAGTAGATAGAGCACATATGACAACTACAGCATAAAGGACGGCAGAGTGTGGAGGGTAAATGGAAATATATCATTGCACGTGTTCTACATTTTACATGCAGTGGCGCAGTATGAACTCATTAAACTCTGAAAAGTGAAAAATTTGTATTGTAGTTCTTTAGAGTAACCACTAAAAATGAAACGCAAGGGATATAGCTAAGAAGCCAATAGAGACATGAAGTGGGAATTCTAAAATTAAAATAATCCGAAAGAAGACAAGAAGAATAAAAAACAGAAATCAAATATTGAAATGGTAAATCTAAATCCAACCATGTCGATAATTATGTAAGGTAACGGGCCACTAATGTAACATGTTACTAATAGGGGAAACCAGTTGTGCAGCATACTGGAAGTCTCTGGATTATCTTTGCAATTCTTCTGTAACTCTAAAACTGTTTTAAAATATAAATTTTATTTTAAAAAATGTGATGGACTAAACACTTCAACTAAATTATCAGAATGGATATAAAAGCAAGCCTAGACTATACGTGTCTGCAACTTACACTGTAAACATAAAGACTCATATAGGTTGAAAGTAAACGGATGTCCCATGCACATCCATGGAGTAAATGGCTAGCCCATGCATATAGTAAGCCTAAGAAGGCTGGAGGGGCTATATGAAATTAAAATTATACATATTTTGAGACAAAAAAAAGTGATACCAGAGATAAATAGGGGCATTTCAAAATGACAACGGGTCAATTCATCAAAAAGACATGATAATCATAAATATGTAAATGCATCATAAAAATCTTCAAAAGACTTGAAGCAAAAATTGACAGAGTCAAAAGAATACAGAGATAAATCAATAATCACAGTAGGAAATTTTCACCTCACTTTTTCACTAATTGATAAAACTAGTTGGATGCTATCAGTAGCTTAAACCAAAAAAAAAAAAAAAAGCTGTTTACATCTCTTCTTCTATCGTGTTGCTCCAATATCCCATAGGAGTACCTTTATCTGCACGGCCCATGATGGCTCATCACCACATCCTCACTCTCTCCAGTAAGAGGGAGCATATCCCTTCCCTTTAAGAACACGACCAGAAGTTTCACACATGTTTCTGCTCACATCTCATTGGTCAGAATTTAGTCACATGGCCACTCTCTGCTGCCAAAGAGGGTGGAAAATATAGTCTTTATTCTCTCTAGCCGAACACCCAGCTATAAATCAGGGGCTCTACTACATAGAAGAGAGAAGGGTATCAGGATGTGACTGGAAGTCTCGGACACACTGCATTTTCATGATGTATTTACCTGTAGAAGGAAGTAGTTCTGTGAACTACCAAAATGATAAGTTGTCATGTCATGTGATCAGATCTTAAAGCTCAAGAGACTTTAGGGGATCACCTGGTGTGGCTCCCACTTTAGGTCTGAAAGGCAGAACCACATTTCACAGGATCTCAAAGCCCTTGGGAGACCTGGCTTGCTTGCTCCTTGCCTGCTCAGCACCTAAAACAGTACCCAACATGTAAGAGGCTCAATAAAACTTGTTGAATAAGTGTATACATGTTTGTCAATTTTATTTTCTCATTGGGAATCTCTGGGTCTATTCCATTAAAAACACAAGTTAGAAATCATTTGGGGCCCAATTTGACAAGGAATGTTAGGAATCTTCTAAAGCAACTTGAGGAAGAGCTTTTATGAAAGGGGGCAGAGTGAAAGAGAAGCATCATCAATCTTCCAGTCAGAATGGACTCATGGAAAACCCTGAGCAGCCTTGGCCGTCCTCCTTCACAAGTTTCTGTGGTGTGATCTCAGGCCCTCTCATCCAAAAATGTCTCTCCCATTGGCCTGTGCAGAGGCCTGAAATTCCACCAATAATCATTCCTTTGGGTTAATTGAAGTCCCTGTGAGAACGTAAATAAGCGATCTGAGAGGGCACTGTGACCCATCAGGTCACTGTTAGTTAACACCTTCCTAGAAGATGATTCTATCAGACTAGCAAGCAGGGGCCTGAAAAACAAGAACAATGAGAAGCCAAAACTTTTGTTAGTTGTCAGAAGGAGTCCAGATCATAGGGAGTTGCCAAACCAGAGTGAGGAGAGAAGGTGAACAGACCAGCCCAGCCAAGAGGCAGCCTAAGGACACTGGACACAAGGGGAAGTAAGGGGTGGGGACAAGAGACCCAGGCTCCCAGCTCCAGCCCCCTTAATTTCCCAGATGGTCGCAGGTGCTAGAGAAATATTTGTTGAAGAGCTCAGTGAGGTGTGAAAAGTATTTAATTTATTTATTAATAAACACTTATATCGTGCTTACTACGTGCCAGACACCATTCTAAGTGCTTAACAAATAATAACTTGAATTTAACCAGCACAACTGCCTTGTCAAAAGTCAGAGTTTGCCAGCTCCACCAGTTTCTGGCTATGTGACCACAGGCCAGTGACTCACACCTTCTGAGGCTCCTTTATACCCCCCATAAAAGGGCTACCATAGTGAAATACCTCAGAGTCATTGCAGAGAACTGTCAGGTGAAGAGCCATAAAAGCACTTTATAGACAGTGAAATGTTTTGCAAATCATGACTAATATCACAAGTAAGCCTAGGACTGGCTTGGCCTCTAGAGCGAGTAACAGTGAAAAATCACCCCAGTGGTACTCGTGATTTCTAACATCCATTCCGAACCTTGTGCGCTCTGGAATCGGATGGCTTCATTCAAGCTCTGTTCCCGATCTGTTAGCTGCCTGACTTCAGCCGAGCTGCTTTACCTCTCAGCGAAGCCGTGTTCTCCTCTGTAAAACCAGGGCTCATCGCAGTATCTACTTCATAGAGTTGCTGTGAAAACTTAATAAGATGATAAAAATAAGGCCCTTGGGACAACAACCTGCAGTAAATGCCCCATAAATGGTACCTAACTCTGGTCTTTTAAGCTTCACGATGTTACGAGGTTGGCATTATTATTGTTACAGTCCTTATGTTCTAGACGAGAAAGTAGAGGCACAGAGAGGTTGGATCACTTGCCCAGTGCCCCAAAGCTAGGGAGTGATAAAGCTGGGATTCCTGAGCAGGTCTGTCCATTTTTGTGGTTGCCCAAGCAAATGTTCTCACTGTCCATAATGACATACCAGCAACGTCTAAGGGAATTCTTGAGCAAAATAAAAAGAATTACAAAGCTAGAAAAGAAAGAGAGGTGACAAGTACCTGACTTCTGCTTAAATGCTAAGTTGTTGCAAAAAGGAAACACAACCTTCAAACACAAATGCTAGGAACTGGAGAGGCTCTCTGAAGCCATCTGCTCCCACCTCCTGCCCAGTGCAGGCACGCACAGCCTGACGGATTATCAACCAAACTCATCCCCACTCTATCCCGGGCCATGACCCGCACCTTGCAATTAGATATGATGGAGTTCTAGCCAATGGCGTGTGAGCAGGAGGGACGTGTCCCTCTCCCTGGCATGGCCTGTAATTACCTCTTCCCCTTCTAACTGTCAGTGCTCTTGAGTGTGGTGACCTAAAAAGTCACATACTGAAGATGATAGAGTCACAGGATGAAAGAGACCTGAGTCCCTGAACCACCCCCTGGAGAAGAGCTGCCTACCCACCAGAAACAGCCAGCTGAGACTTTACATGAGCAAAAATAACTCTCTGTCATGACTGAACCATTATATAGTTTGGGTTTGTTCATGACAGCAGCTGACATAACTAACCAATGCAGGGAGCAGGAGTAGGAGGGTTTTCTAGCATCCCTGGCTATTGGCCACCCAGCTTCTGCTTAAATGCTCCCAGTGGTGGGGAATTCACGCCCTCCTGAAGTACTCATTCATTCTTCATCTGTTCAGTCAACGCCTGTTTCTCGAGTTCCTACTATGTGCCAGGCCCCATGCTGGGCACTGGTGAAGCAAAGACGAATGAGGCCATAAGGCCTCTGCCCTCGTGAAGCTTATCACCCGGACTGGTAGACAGAAACTAAACAATGAGCAGGCAGTAGTTTATGATATTTAGTGACTTTGATAAGTAACTTGCAGAAAACAGATTGATGGCACCAAATAACTAACTAGGGAGAGGATAAAATTTAGATGGGGAGAGGAGGAGGAGTTCATGGAAGTCTTCTCTGAGGAGGTGACAGACCAGAGACACAATTGGCAGACATCTCTGATTGCTGAAAAAAGAAATTGGGTTTGTTGTTGTTTTGCTTATATTAACAGGAATATGTATCTGCTTTAGCGCCATCTCTGATCCTAATTATATAGTCTGAGGTCCCAGAGAAGTCTATTTTCTCCCATTTCTAATTGACAGCTTCTCCAGCAACCAACATTTGCAGACAGCTGTCACGTCTCTCCTATCCCCCAGAGTCCCTCCTCCCCCCTCGCTCCCTCAGGCAGCCCCCACAGGATTTGGAGGCCCAGACATGTGCTACAGGTATTAAAAACAGCAAGTAACTTGCAGCAAGGATCCAGGTAAGTGAGGGAGTCCCAGAGACCCCCCGCGCTGAGGCTGTGTGGACCCTCCCAATGTCTTGGGGAAAATTGGTCCCACTCCCGCGACATTGCTTGCTCATTTCCTAGGGCTGCTTGCTGACTCCTGGCTCATCAGGCGTTGATTCTCTGACATTGGGAGGGAGCAGGCAGGGTTAGAGTTTCAAGGGCTCCCTCTGGAAGCCCTCTCTCTCTCTCTCTCTCTCTCTCTCTCGCAACAATTTATTTTTTTGATGTTAAAACCATGTCCCTCCTCCCGGTTTGAACACCAAAACAAACCCAGCTGTCCGCAGTGCCGGGCCCAAACCACGGGCGAGTGGCTGGAGAGCCAAAGAGGCAGCAGGCGGAGCTGCTCTGAGTCTTGCTCCTCCAGATTCCCGCTAGGCTCCACTCGGGAGGCAGGGAGGCCACGCTCTGCGGGCCCAGCCTCCTCCTTGTCAGAATTAACCAGCACAGGGCCTCAAGGGCAATGTCTGCCCTGCCCTCGGGGGGCGCACAGGAGGCAGGTGCCCATGCAAGCTCCTGGGGCCTCTGGGTTAGCTGACACCTGCCCCACCGCCATGAATGGTCCCCAGCAGCCCCGGGGGCTCCTGAACAGTCAGGAAGACTGAGGCCCTAGACCCAGGCACAGTGTGGACCACTGTTTCCTTGCCTGGTTTGGGGATGAAAACAACTGCTGCTCCTTGCTTTCCCACTCTCCACTGAGGTCACTTGGGGCAGGACTGAGTCAAGGCTTCCAGAGGATGTGGCAACATCGGGGAAGCAAACGGTGGCACTATAAGCACAGGACACGCTCCACCCCGCTCCCCCCATGGCAGGGAGGTCAGAATAGAATCATACCGCCTGCAAAACTGGCCTTCAGTGGCCTTCACGCCACTTCATCCACTTCCCGGGGTCTCCTACACTCAGCCTGACCTATAGACACGGTTCCCCTGACTCATATCTGGCCTTCTCCCTCCCCTACACACCCTCCCCACCCCATGCTCAGGTCAGGCCAGTAAGAAGCCTGGGGTGCAAAATTTAAGGAGGTGTTCACTCTCCAGGTTGTGCAAGTTCAGGGTCAGCCCTGAGAGTGAACGCCTCCTTATATTGTGCACCTGGGCCCCTCACTTCCCTCAGCCTACTCCGGGCCATGCACATGCCACCCGAACCTCGTCATGAGATGATCTGTACCCCAAGTCATCCCCAGACATTGCACATTGTCAAATATCCCTGGGGGCACAAATGTCCCCAGATGAGAACTGACATAGAACCTACCATAGCTAAACAGCATAAGGGTCCTCGGGCTGACATGGGTCTTTCCTAACCCAAGAAGCCTACATCCAAAATGGTTTTGGCCACCAAATCGGGGGCAGCTGGAATTGGTCCCCAACAGAGAAAAGACAAATGCCCTCTTGCAAAGTGTTCTGCCTCCATATTCTCTGGCATACCAGGCTTCTTCCACAGGCACCATTCTCTGCTTGAGTAAGTAATGGCGGGGGGGGGGCGGGGGGAGCGGGGGAGCAAAAAGTAATGAGCCTAGTGGTGGATGCGATCGTCTATTCCAGGGCTTTTCGCGTTCCAGACAAAAAGCAGGACAATAGCTCTGATTTGCCCCTTTTAATGCTAGGACAGGCCTCCTGCAATCCTGGCTCAAGATGGACACGGCAGCATCAGGAATTTATTTCAATTATTGCTGTTGTTTAAGATAGACTTTTCACAGCTATTCGTGTCTATATCTTTACTTTTATTGTGTTTTTTAAAGATGACGAGAGGGAAAAATAAAGCATCACTGATCCGACAGATAGGTATCGAGCACCTACCGTGTGTCCACTGCACCAGTCTTTCCCGTGGGCACAGGCAAAGACACGGTGGAGTAGAATTCTCAGGTGCATTTGAGGAACTGCAAGTCCCGGGTATGGCTGGAGTGGGGGTTCGTGGGGGACCCAACAAGGGACAGGCTGCAGAGCAAGACCGAGGCCAGATCCTTTAAGGCCTTGAATGCCAGGCCAAGAAATTTTAACTTCACCCTATAAGTCACAGACAATAGGGAGCCATAGAAGACTCAAGCAGGGAAGTGTCACTGAGATCTACTCTGGGGGAGAGGCAGGGAATAGACGTTGCTGCACGAGAAGAGTGAAGAGTCAAGGACTCTCCCTCTTACTCAATACCTGAGGGGCTGCGAGGTTGATATTCACTGTCAGCAGAGCTCACCCCCCACCCTGCATTTTATCTCAACCCTGTTCCTTCACTGTTTGGCGCAGCTCAGCGTGAGGGGCACCGGGGTGGGAGCCAGGAGCCTCCCTAGGAAAACAAGCAAGGTTGCTACATTGCTCAGGACGGATTCTTGCCCCCGGAGGGTCACAGCGCCTTGCCTCTGAAGGGAGTGGGAGATGAAGCTGCCTCGGTGTGGCTCAGAAAGCAGATCCAGGCTTGGCAGCCCTTGAGAGCGTTTTGGAAACTAAGCACCAGATTTTGTTTTGTTTTGTTCACAGGCGTTTAGAGTAAGCTGCAGAAGGAGCTTCTGCGGGCTTGGATCCCCTATCGCCCCCCAGTGCCCCCAAGCTGCCGAGGGCCTTTGCTGTTCTAGAGCCACCTCCCAACCCCTCATCAGTGAGGTCATCTTCTTTCCAAAATCAAGCCCACCTGCCACAGAGAGACCAGCATCACCAGAGCAGCTCCACCAGAGGCTACTGATGACCAGCACCCAGTCATACCTGTGACTTAATGAGTGGTCCCACGTAGCCAAGTAAACACGTGTCTCCTGTCACCTAATAGCCAGAACAGCCTAGTGAGGATATGCAATTTTCTTTGTTTGTCAGATAAACAGAGGCACAGAGAGCAACTTGCCCAGTCACACAGCTAGTTTGGCAGAACCTAGATTCAAACCCGGTTCTGACTCCAAAGCTGGGGCTCCTTGGCCCCCAATCTCCCATTGCTCAACGCTTCCCTTGGGCAGGTGCCGCTTCCTCTGCCCACCAGGTACCCCTTGGCTTGAACCTGTATTTTTTCCAGTCAACATCAAGTTCTTCCTGCGAGCAGCTCCTGTTTCAGGATTCTCAGCCCTACCGTGAATTAACTCTATGACCCTGGGAAAAGTCCCTTCATCCGTCTGGGCCTCAATTTGCTCATCAGTACAATGGGGATGCCCTCCCTATTTTATAGAGTCGATGCAGGGATTAACCAGTTCGTAAGCTCCTGATGCCTCTCGAACCTGTGCGGGGCAGGTAATCGGGAGGTCTTATTATGATGATGCAGAAGTGACTCACATAGTCGGAGGCTTAAGCCCTGCCTGGGGCAGTGAACACCCAGGAGGTCTCCACAAATGGACTCAAGCAACAGGTGTCCGCACCGGGGGCGGCTCGGTACCTGCCAACTCTGCTGGCAAAGCTCCCTCTTGGCTCTTTCCACAGAGAGAGGTCACATTCCACAGCCCGGCAGCCCAGCACAGGGAAACGGCCCCGCCCGGACACACTGGAACAGTGCAGACTGAAGGGGCTCTGTTTGTTTACAAAAGGTTTATGACCCTCAAGTTCTCTTGTTTGCTGCTGAGGCAAGAAGACGGGGGAGGAGGGAGACGGGGTCCGAGGGAAGCGTGGAGCTCTCCTTGCTCTCAGCTGTGCAACAGACGCACTCTTGCCCCAGGGCCGAGGCCAATAGTGTTCCCTGCAGGCGGCTGCGCGCTGCCGTGTTCAGTGCTCGGACCTGGGTCTGACGGAAAAGGAGGCTGGGAGCCACATTTCAGGGCTCGTGTCACATCTGCTGCATTAGTTTCCTGGAGCTCTTGAAACAAAATACCACAAACTCGTGGCTTAGAACGACAGAAATTTATTACTGCACAGCTCTGGAGGCTAGACGTCCAGAATCAAGGGGGCAGCAAGCCCACGTTCCCCCGAAACGTAGAGAAAGGTCCTCCCCGGCCTCCTTCAGCTTCTGATGGCCCCAGACAATCCTTGGTTTGTGGCATTGCAGCTGCACGCTCCACCTCGTCCCCACACGGTGTTCTCCCTGTATGTTCACCTCATCTTCCATCTTCGAGCATCCAGATGTCCCTTTCTTATAAGGACACAAGTCATTTTGGATTAGGGCCCCTAATGACCTCATTTTTACTTGGTTACTTCTATAAAGGCCCTATTTCCAAATAAGGTCACATCCTGAGGTACTAGGATAGATTTTGACATATAATTTTTTTTTTTTTCCGGTGGGGAAGACCAGCCCTGAGCTAACATCCTTTGCTAATCCTCCTCTTTTTGCTGAGGAAGACTGGCCCTGGGCTAACACCTGTTGTCAATCCTCCTCTTTTTGCTGAGGAAGACTGGCCCTGGGCTAACATCCGTGCCCATCTTCCTCCACTTTATATGGGATGCCACCACGGCGTGGCGGACAAGCAGGGTGTCGGCAGGCGCCTGGGATCCGAACCCGCGAACCCTGCGCTACCAAGCGTGAACTAAACCACTGCGCCACTGGGCCGGCCACTGACATATAATTTTGAGGGAGCACAATTCAACCCATGATGCCTGGCCTCCTGACACTGTGTATCCCGTAGAAAAAAACATTGGCTCACTAGGGACTAGTGGAAGTGTCCCTCTCAGAGATTCTCAATGGGCATTAGCAGGGCGAAGGCCCTGAGAAGTCCTGCAGTGAAAAAGTCTTTTTGTCCCAGCATCTCCAAAACTCATCTCCCCATGGAGCCCTGTTGTTGGGGTAATCCCTGGCAACACTCTCTTGATCACTGATCCACACTTGGGAAATGTTCATCTAGGTTAACACCCCTAGTTCATTAGAAAACCAGGACCTGGACTTCAACCACCTTCTACGTAAACTACCCGCTTCCAAATCCTCATCTCAGGCTCAGCTTTGAGGGGAACCCAAACCAAGACAGATCTTTGTTCCCCAGAATGAAAACAGCTTTACTGCTATTTAAAAATTTTTTAAATTATTTTTAATACTATGTACTCAGTAAATTTTCAAACAACACAGAAAAGAATAAGGAAGATAAGGAAAACTCACCTTAAATCTTCCCACCCAAAAATAACTGGGTAATATGAGATCTTTATTACTTCTGCCATGTTTTGATTGCACAAGGAGGTCATAGGGCTTAGGAGCTGGGATAGGAGCTGGACCCAGAATCAGTGAGTTCAGAAGCACATCCTGACATTCATTCTTGCTCAGATTTCATGCAAGTCCTTTGGCCTCCTTGTGCCTCAGCTTCCCTTTACCACTTTAGGGAAAAATGTGGCAATGGCAGAGTCTGCAGATTGGTAGCATTAAAGGCTACCATTTATTGGATGCCTACTAGGTGCACACAATACTATATTACACATTATTGCATCCAGGAAATTAACTTAATCTTCGTATCTCCCCAAGGAGGCAAGTGAGATTGTTGTGACTTCAAGAGTTTAAATGACTTGTTTAAGGTCTTACAGTGGTAGCAGCAACAGAGTCAGAATTTGAACCCAGATCTGCCTAACCCTGGAGCTTTCCACATAACCACAGCCCTAGACTTCCCACACCATGCATTGCAGATGTCAGTCCTGTTTTCTGACTTCTTGGGTCTTGTTAAATGCCCTTCCTATGTCTGGGATAATTTCAGCCCTGTTCATCCTACCTCTCCAAGGTAGAACCTAGAAAACTCAAAATCAAATTCCAGCCTTTCTTGCAACTTGGATGAAGGTGTGTGTCCCAGGTTTTGCCAGTGAAACACACCCCTGTAAACTTTGATTCCAAAGAGAGCATTCCAGGTAAGAGACTTTCCAGGAGATCCATCTTGCTGGTAAGAATGTAGCAAGGGGTCTGACTTTCGGGGTGACAGTGTTTGCAAGGTTGAGAGCCTGGCACAGCGGCAGTGGTGGTTTCCTCAAGGGCTTCGTGGGACAATAGCAGGGGCGGTGGTCCCCGCATTATTACAGTTCTATGGAATGACATTTTCTTCGCTCCTGGAAGCTCAGATTCAAGTCTGGCTCTCCATTTCTCCCAACAATTCTGAAAGTTCCCAATACCCTTTTGATAAACAACTCCTCTGCCCAGTTAGCCGGTCAGCTTCTGTTGCTTACCACCAGACACCCTGACTCATGACGCACTGTGTCAGTGAGGGGGGTACCTCTCACTACACAGGACTCTGGTGACTCTATGCGTCTACAAAGTAACAAACAGAGCTGCTCAGTTTCTGATCAATGTCATCAAAGTAGACAACAAATTCATTTTGATCCCAAAGGGCCAAAGTTGTATCATTTGGTTAAACCATGCTCACCGTATTACCCGTCAATGGCTAAATGTCCAGTCCACGTTGTGTTTTGTGCCTAGAGTCCAGGTGTCAGAAGCCAACAGGACACCAGCCTTGCCTGAATGAGTCTTCTGAAAGAAGTCTAATGGAAAATCATATTTATCCTTTAATCCAAAGGTTCTCAAACTTTGTGTCCTCAAAACACTCCTACACACTTAAAAATGTTGAGGACCCAGACAGCTTTTATCTATGTAGGTTAGATCTAGCCAAACCAATTGCACTCAAAATTAAAACTGAAAAAATTTTAAATTATTTATTTACATGTTCATTTTCAAAAATAATCAAAACATTACATGTTAATATAAATAAAACATTTTTAAGAAATAACTGTATTTTCCAAACAACAACAAAACAGCTGGTAGGAAGAGTGGCATTGTTTGACATTTCTGCAAATCTCTTTAATGCCTGTCTTCATAGAAGACAGCTGGATTCTCCTATTTCCTTCAGCATTCAGTCCCTTGTGTGTCACATGTCATGTAGCCTCTGGAAAACTCCTGTGTACACTTACTAGAGAACAAGAATGGAGGAGCAAGAATCATTTCAACATTATTATGAAAATAGTTTTGATCTCACAAACCTCTTGAAAAGATCTCTGGAATCCCTGGGGGTCCCTAGACCACAGATTGAGAACCACTGCTCTAATCTCTAAATCTTTTCATGACTTACATCCTAGATTTCAAATCCAGGATGCAGCTGATTCACATGACAGGTCACTTTTACATCCTTTCAACCTAACAATGAAATACCATCCTTCAGAATTATTGTATTCACTGGTCCATAATCTCTCTGCCTTGAGGAATTATTATAGATCATTAAAAGCTCTGTGCAAGAAGGCAGGAAGCCTGGTTCTGCTACTAGCTGGCTGTGTAACTTTGGATAGATCAGTTGTCCTCTCTGGGCCTTAGTTCTACACTTGCCAAATAGACCCTTGTTTACTTCATAAGACTGCTTAAAGATCAAATTGGATAGTAAACATGAAAATGCTTTTAGCACATCCATGTAATAGAATAGTACACAATTATTTCACATGAATATTATTTAGGATGTTTTGGGTTGCCAGTACAGATAATATGACTCAAACAGGCTTAATTATTGACTCATTTAACTGAAAAGTCTAGAGGTAGTATGAGCCTCAGGCATGGTTTGATCCAGAGGTCCCTGATAGAATCTGGACTCTGATTCATGTTTTCTGCCACACTCTTAACTCTGCTCTGTATAGCTTCAGTCTCAGCTAGTCCCCCTCCTGTTAATAACAATGACCGCTGGACTTCTAGGCCCACCTTCTTATGCCACATCACCCGAGGTAAGAGAGAGCATCAATTCAGACGCTTCCATGAAAGAGAGAGAAACTTTCTATCTCAGAAGTCCTCAGCAGACATCTCTTCTTGGTCCACACTGGGTCAAGTGCCCATCTCTGAACCAATTGCCAAGGTCTGGGTAATAAGATTAGCTGACTGGAGCAATCTAATCGAAGTCCACTCTGGAGCTGGGGCTAGGATGACTCACCCAAACCACTGGCTTGGAAATCTGCATTCGGTAAAGAAATGAGAAGGTAGGAATAGTTGTTTGGAAGACAATCAACGAATGTCCAGTATGACATCACAGGTCTATATTCATTGACCAAGGAAGATGATCACAACATACTGTACAGTAAAAAATTAAAGAAGAATATGTCTACTAAGATCCCTATCTTATAAAATACGTGTGTGTGTATATATGTACATATATGTATGGAGGTGTGTGTGTGTATATATACATCTGCTTAGTGGTAATGACTGAGGGATGAGATTATGGGTGACTACACACTTTTGTTTGTTTGTTTCCATCTAGCTTTGATATAATAGAAAGTGTAGTACTTTATGTAAAATTTCAGTACAGGAACAAGTCTAAAGTCCTATAAAGATGTGAAGCATGATCACTGACCATCCCATTCTCCACTCTTAGCACCCACTAGTCTTCCATCCTAGGACCTAAAGCTGACCTCAGCTACCATCCCTCATGTCACCTAATGGAATGCTAGGCAAAGGGCTAGGCCAACTTCAAGAAATTTCTCCCATCTGTGTACATTTTGCTTCAACACCCCTAAAGAATCACAAAACCAGACTCTCTTGCTCAGAATAGAAAGAGTCTATTTTCATGCATATGCAATTCTAATTTTCACTGGTTCTCTTCCCCTCTCCTCCCCCTCTCCCCAAGACCTCCATCAGCTCCCATGACCTCATCATGATATTTAGAATAATAGTCTTTTCCCACAGGTCATCAGCTTCTAAAATAAATATATTTCCATCAACGGAAGCTGCAGAGTCACCGAAATTATTATACCTCGGTTCAGAGTCACAAGCTCATTAAAGACTGATTATTGTGTTTTTCCAAAAAGAATGGCAGTAGAAGAAGCAGTATGATTCTTTTTTATTTAACTAAAGAAAGAGATGCATAGGCAGATTAATAAAAAGGCAGCCTTTGGAGGAGGTAGCTGAGATACCCACTAGGTAAGAAAATGAGGGAACAACCAAAAAAACCCCACTAAAGTCTTGATAAGCTTTCACTGGCCTCTGGATTTCCATGGAAGATACCAACAGCAGTAAGGCAGCTTGGTCAGAAGGAAGAAAATTCAAGAACGGAAGTCAGGAATTCTAGATCCCCTATTGCACCTTACTACACACGGGACCTCATCCACCTCTCTGGGCCTTTGAAGTTGGGTAAAATCAGAGATGGCAAATGACTGCCATCCCTCCACCATCCCCTCCTTTCTCTTCCTGGCAGCCATCACTAATCCATCCCAGAATCCTTTCCCAGTGAGCCCAGATGTGGCCTGAGAATCAGCACCATGATCCAAGCAGCCACTCTCCACTTATCAATGAACACAGGAGGCTATTTATTATCCCTGAACTAACAATTTCTAAAATGCCCATAAAACTCTGACACTCTGATTTCATTTGCTAAATGCTCATAGCTGGCACGTATCAGTCATAGCATTATTAACATCATTCATAAAAACAACTGATAGTTACTGAGTGCTTACCATCGAGAAGAGATTGAAACAATGACAATACGTCTGACTTTGAATGTCGGAGGGATTGTCAAGCGCAAGAGACCGTATAATCTGTGTGACCCCAAGAGATAAGACTGGGCCACCGAGTACAAGTTATCGGAAGACTAATGGTGGTGTTTGCAAGGCCATGGGCTGACCCATACGAAAGCATTTCTCTCTGAGGGTATCTCAGGCAAAGTGGGCTCAGCCACATCCCAGGGAGGCTGTAGAACATGTGTCACAAGGCCAAACACTCACAAGGGCCAGGCAGGTAATGTAATCATGTGAGGCGGACCCAGTGTGAGCAACACAGGGCACAATGAGACCGATGGTGCCCAGAGAGCAATGTCCAGTCTGCAGGGGGCAGCCACCAATCTGCTCCAAACAAATGCAGCCCTGCGTTTATCTCCTCCCTGCCCCCCCAGCCCTCCACCGTCCCACCCCCTTCCATGCGAGCCTCCCTCTTATAGTTTCCCAGCTAGGCAGCTAGCGGTGTCTGCATGCATAAATAATGAGAAGATGGGGTACGTAGCATAAACGAGGTGCCATGGGAACACAGAGCAGAGAGAGATGGGGTTGATGGAGACTTCCTGGAGAATATGGCTTTGGCTCTGGACTCTGAAGGGGGTTAGAGTCCAACTTGCAGAGATAAAAAGGAAGGGCCCTCCAGGCAGGAAAATAGCACGAGCAAAGGCACTGGGACAAGAAAATGTTGGAGCAGATGAAGAAGGAAGAGATCACAAAGGTGCTCAGATGCTTTGCTGAGGAACCTGGGCCTTACGAGGCAGTTTAGAGGTTCTGACGTTGTTCCTCACTCTGCAGCTTTCCCAGAGCAGCACTCCTGGCCTCCTGCCCCACTGCTTACTCATGCCTCCCCTGGATGGGGACGGGAAAGAGGCACAACTCATCTGATCTGTGGATTTGAGAGAAGGAATGGGCGCAGGTGGCTCAGTCCCTGTGGACCTGCCTGCCCGCAGAGCACCTGTGTTCCAGCCTGCTCCCCGCCGTGGCATCGGAGCAAAGGTCCTCCCCTGGGGAGGCACATAGTGGTCCTACTCCACCTACAACCAGGTAAGTCTGTCTAATCCAAGGGTGGAAGTACTAGAAAGCCTATTGGTCAGTGCAACAAAAGCCGCATTCTCCAAACAGCCTCATCAAGAAGAAAGGCAACTTTTTGTTCCTCACTTGTCTGATTCTTGTGTTTCCTCAAATGGTTCAGAACTCAGGCTTTTGATGGGGTTTGGGGAGGATATAGTTGACCCTCTGAAGCCCGAAAAACAAACCCCTCCCCAGATCTGCTGAATCTCAGAGGTTGAAGCCCAAGCATACGTCTTCTGAAAAAGTTCCCGAAGTGTTTCTGATACACACCTGGTTAAGAACTCCTGGCATAAGTACTAGGGAGCCATAGAAGGTTTTTGAGCAGGAGACATAGGGCAGAGACTAAGGATCAAGTTTCTATATTCATTATCATCCTTATTAATAAAACCCTCCAATTTTATTTAGAGCAGAAATGTGCTCCCAAAAAGGACTACATTTCCCAGGCCCCCTTGCAGATAGATATGGCCATGTGACTAAGTACTAGCCAGTGAAATGAAAGCAAAAGTGTGGTGGCAGCGTCTAGGAAGCTTTGTAAAAGATAGCTGGCATGAGCTCTTTTTTACATCATAGTTCTCACCTCTTCCTCTAAGAGGCGATTCTAAACTTCTGCCTAGAATCTGGATGTGATGGCTGGAGCTCTAGCTGTCATCTTGGACTTTGAGTACAACGGCCATACCCATAGCCCAACAGCTAAACACTGGAAAGAATCTGAGTCCCTGGTTGCCGTGGAACTACCAAACCAGAGAAAGAAAGAAAGTCCTGTCTTGTCCAAGCCTCTGTTAATTTCAGTTTTCTGTCACCTACTACTGAACCTCATCCTAACTGGTATAGAAGGAAGATGAACCAAAATGTATTTTAATCACCCCACTCCCTGTGTTGAACATAATTCGAATCAGTCAATTAACAAATTGAGGGCCCATAATTTGCCGGGCACTGGGGACAAAATGAGGGAGAAAGCAGACTAGGTTCTGCCCTCTTATTGCTTACAATCTATTGGAGGATATGGATGATGATTAAGTAAATAAATAGTAAAATCATCATACACTGTAACAAGAGCAATAAAGGAAACAAATGTGGTGCTGAGAATGAGAAATGGGGGAGGTGGCAGTGGTCAGAAGACCTACAGTGGACATGATAGTCAGAGGAGCCTCTCTGAGGAGGTAACATTTAAACAGAGGTCAGAGGAATAAAAAGGAACCAGCCATGTGAAATGGGGGTGGGGGGAGGAGATTTGCAGATGGAAAAGACGCATATGCAAAAGTCCTGGGGCAGGAAAGAGCCTGGTCTGAAAAAGAAACTGAATGCAGATCAGGGTAGCCAAGACATCAATGGAACAAAGATGAAGATTCTCACAGCAACTGGCATTGACCCATTGACAAGAGGAGCAAATCTACTTGAACACGTACCCTGCTAGCCCTTGTTTTAAAATATATATCTTAGGTGAAATAAGTGTCTTGAGTATAACGGATACCTCTGTGAAGCCAAATAGCACGTCCTCATGGCCAAAAAGAAGGGGCAAACAAGCTTTCGTATATTGTGGAGCTGAGGGTGGTGGTGGAAGAACAGATGGTTTTCATGTTGGGAAATAAACTTTCAAGGAGAGAAGAATATGTCCTTTGAGTTTATTCATGAGTCCACAAAGCTCTGCTTTCTTAGGCAAACACACCACACACCAAGAACCTCCCGATACCAAATATTAGCATCTTTCAGGAATTTCCACTGGAAGGGCAGTGCGCGTGGTAGCTTTCCAGGGGGAAGGAAAATTTTTCTGAAAGGAGTGGGGTGGGGATTGCAGTGCTGATTAGAAGGAAGAATAGTGGAAGAATCAAAATTTCCTGGCAGTTTCTCCAAACCAAGTAGCTAATATGACCTAGAGCAGAGAGTTAAGCGAAGCTTCCTTTTAAATGCAAGTTCAGGCTCCAAAGGCCCTGGTTCTCACCCCATGGGGCTGGGAGCACCGGAGCCCCTGTTCCTTGTGCAGCCACTGGGCCCCTCCCCACAGATTTGGACGCAAGGCTCAGAGGTCTGCCTTTTTAGCAAGCACCAGGGGTTTCTGTGGTCGCTGAGAAACGCTGCCCCATCTGGGCTGTGGGAGTGGGCACTTAAGGTCAGAAGCGAATGCTGCCAGAAGACAGCCAGAGGTACAGAGTTTCCTCGGGGGGTCTGCACAACTCGAGCCCTGCTCCTACTGGACTGAGATCACACCCGGCTCAAAACCTCAGGCCCCTCACATGCCTCCCTGCCCTCCCTGTGATCCCCGTCGTCACCCCCTGCAGATACCCTCACCCTCACCATACTCCCACTCTGTGGTCACCTCCTGGCAAAGTCCCAGCCTGAATAAATCCAACTTCCTGCCACCCCCAGGCAGCTCACTGTGATTAGAAAAGAAGACACAGACGAGGCTGACTAGTCTTGCTGTGACTTTCAGGATGCAAAACTCAAGTCCCCGCTGATCATCCGACTAAGGCCAACGCCTCCATCTGTGCAGGGGCCCCCACTGCTCCTCTCCTATTCAGGGACTCCGCTGACATCTTTCTCCCCATGCCCTCCTCTGTGAACAGCCTTTCCTTCTTCACTGGGTCATTCCCTAGGCCTACAGACTCACTACATCCCCCTCCAGTGGCCACTCTCTATCCTCTGACTCCCCTAGAGCAAATCTCCTTGAAAAACTTGTCTCTACTTGCCACCTTCAATCCCTCCCCAAGCACTGTCATTGGCATCCTCTTCAGCGGGCTTTTAATTCTGCACTCTACAGAAACATCCCCCCCCCAAGGTTCTTAGACACCTCCATGTCATCAACCCAATGGGTCACCAGTCATTAGCCCCCTCTAGCAATTCTTACTTGAACCACCAGCAGCATTTGGCACAGTTGATCACCTCTCCCTGCATCTAAGGCGTCTAGGACCCCATCCTCTCCTGGTTTTTCTACCAACTCTATGGACTTCCTTCTCTAATTCTTTTACTGCCACATACTCCTGACTTCTCAATGTTGGAGGTCCCCTGGGGCTCTGCCTAGGGCCCTCTTCTCTCCAACTTCTAACCTCACTCTCTTGATGATCTCATCCAGCCCCATGGCTTTAAATACCATCCATATGCTGACTCCTAAATTTATGTCTCCTGCCCCAGCATTTCCTCTGAACTTCAGACCTGCGTTATCTAACTTCTCACTCAACATCGCCTCTTGTACACCTTTTAGGCATCTCAATATGTCCAAAGCAGAATTCTTGATTTCCCTCCCTAATTCCCATAAAAAAAAAAAATCTACTCCTCCCCCAGTGCTTTCCATAGTCTAAATGGCACCCCATTCACCCATGTTCTCGGGCTAAAAAGATGTCATCATTGACACATCTCTTTTTCTCACGCTCCACATCCAATCTATCAGCAAGTCTTGTCAGCTCTAACATCAAAATGTACCTCAGATCCGACCACTTTTCACCACCTCCACCCAGCACCATAGTCCCACCATCATTCCATCGGAGGACAACTGCGGGAGCCTCTCAGCTCATCTCTCTGCTTCCACTGCTGTCCGGCCCCCATGGTCTGCTCACACAACAGCCAGAGGGGTCTGCTCCATCATTGAATCAGAGCATGTCATTTCCTTGACCAAAACCTTCCAACCCTTTCTCATCACATTTGGAATAAAATCTAAACACTTAGCAGGAACGACGAAGCCCCACACAGGGCCCAGCCTGACTCATCAACCTCTCTATTTTCTTTTCCCTCTGCTCCAGCACTCAGCCGTCCTTTTGGTTTTTCAAACAGCCGAAGCTCATTCCCACCTCACAGGCTTTGCCTTCACTGGTCCCTCCGGCTGAAAGCCTTTCCTCTCTGCTTTCCCATGGCTCGTGCCCACACTTGGTGTTGCAGGTTACCACTTGGTAGTAACACAAATGTTACCACCACAAAAGGCCTGCTCCTCCCGACTCCATTCTCTCTTCCTTCACTTTGCTTTATTTTCCTTCATAACACCTACAACTTCTGTGGTAGGCTGAGTGTAGTACCCAAGGATGTCCACATCCTAAACCCTGGAGCCTGTGAATATGCTACCTTATGTGGCAAAAGGACTTTGCAGATGTGATTAAGAATCTTGAGATAGGGAGATTATCTTGGACTACCGAGTGGGCCCAATGTCATCACAAGTGTCCTTATAAGAGGGAGGCAGGAGGGTCAGAGTCAAAGAAGGAAATGTGATGGAGAAGCAGAGGTCTGAGTGATGTGAGGAAGGGAATTGCCAAGGAATGTGTGCAGCCTCTAGAAACTGGAAAAGGCAAGGAAGTGGGGTCTCCCCTGGAGCCTCCCAGGGGAACACGGTTCTACCAACGCCTTGATTTTAACCCAGTAAGACCCATGTCAGACTTCTGAACTTCAGAACTGTAAGATAATGAATTTGTGTTGTTTTCAATCACTAAGTGTGTGGAAATTTGTTACAGCAGCAACAGGAAACTAATACACTAACTGAAGTTATATTGCATCTTTCCTCTCAGAACGTACACTTCGTGAGGACAGGGACTGAGCTTGTTCTTTGCAGTATTCCCAGCACCTGCAAGTCTCAGCCAACATCTGTCATGTCTACTGAATGAATATGCAACCACTCTGAATTGGTCTTTCTTTTCAGTGACGAAGGAGAAAGAAGAAAGTGGAGCTTGGAACTAGAAGCCACTAAGGGCACCCCAAGGTCCCCAACTGTGCTGAAACCACACTGTCGAGTCATATAGGCCTGCGATTCATGAGAGTATCTTTGTCATCTCTGGGTTTAGATGACTCCAGAATCTTTTTGCTCCCTGGTCTTGTCATATCTGAGCTCATGAAATTCCTCTGATGCAATTCCAACCTCCCACATCACTGTTGCTTCTACTACCACCATCACCACCCACGTACGGTTACATAGGGCAGTTCTGGTTAAATCAGTGACTATGAACTAAGAAGTTTAAGTGGCTTTGGCAACACCCAAGGATGTCAAAATCAAAGGCACTTCTTTTCTTTTTTTTTTTTTACTACTGATTCCACATCTAGTGTAAGAGGAGATGCATCCAGAAGCATTTAGGATAAATTGGCTCCAGCTCTGTGCTCAGGAGTTTTCTGCCACTTGCAATGTATTTCTTGCTCATGAGGCTTATGATGGCATTTAGCTCCTCCATTGATACATCTGAGAGGTAGATGAATGAATAATGTAACTCACCACATGGAGAATCATAGACAATAACCTCATGCACATACTATAGCTATCAAGGACTCTTGTTTGCAAGTAATAGAAAACCATACTCAAGTTGTCTTCACACAACATAGGATGTATTGGCTCACATAACTGATAGGTCCTGCAGGATTGCTAACTTCAGGCATGGTTTGATGGTCATCAGGACTGGTCCCTCTCCATCTCTCAATTCTACTCCCCTTCATGATTTCTCAATCCTCAAGCTCTTCATGGTGTCGAGAGGACTACCCTCTTCTGGCTTATATCCTTCCTGTTTCAAATCCAATGGAAAAGAGAGCCATGCTTCTTGCTCAACAGTTCTCTTTGGCCAGAAGTAGGTCACATGCCTACCCCTAACCACTCACTACAGCCAGAAGGATGAGATGCCAGGCCTGAATCCCATAGGCTCATTCCTGAAGCCAAGGATGAAGTCAACATCACTTCACTTGAAACACATGGATTATAGAGTGGAGTTCTTATCAGGAGTTCTTAGAGGAAAATCAGGTACAATAACCAAAAGAAGGGGAAATGGATGCTTTTTGACAAAACAAAAGCCTCCTTTGAGCATCTCAGACATGTGCTCATTCAATTCCTGCTAGGTTCCCTCAACGGAGCTTGCTACCTTGTAAGGGTGATCTACTCCACTCCTTGTGCTAAATTATTAGAAAAATTGTCCCTACATCAGATCATGCATAACTTCCACAGACTATGACTGAATCTGTTCCCGTGACAATACAGGAGGATTATATCCAGGCACGTTACAGCCCTTTAGATAATCAAAGACAGTTTCCATAATCCTCTCAAGCTTCCATTCTATAGGCAAAACAACCCAGTTGCCTCAACTGTTCTTTGAATGACATTTTACCTTCCTCCTTGTGAGCATCCCTCTCAACTTAGAGCAGAACCATCAGATCCATCAATCCTGACACTATAGAGTGGTGTCAAAGCTCACATAGAAAGTGGACTCTAAAATCAGCACACAAGGCAGAAACTGAGTGCCACCTAAATCACCCTGGAAAAGAAGTGCCACTTTAGAGAACAGCATTATCACCTCTCAAGAAATCCAACACCTACAGTTTTCTGCCAATGCTAGAACAGATCATTGCTCTTTGCTTGATCACAAATCAATTGCTTGCATTTAGGGAGCCACTTGTGCTTTAACATATGGTATTATAAGATATGCCTATGCAGAGTAGAACCAGACTCAACACAGGGAAGCGCTCATACTTAGAAAGACACAAAGGAAAGGAAACTAGCAAAGGGAATATCAGATTAACAAACCCCAACTCTTAGCCTGAGGAGCACACACCCACTGATTGGCAAGACAAGCAAAGCTTCCGCACAGTTTAAGTTCTCTTTCTCTCCCTCTCCTCCCTCCTGCTCCCTTCTTCCCTCTCTCCCTCTCCAATCCTGCTGCCCCATCCAAGTCCATAAACTTGAAATTAGACTTCACTACACTTTTGTTAATAATATCTAAAATTATTAGCCAACCAATATTTTTAGCAGTCATTTTATATAAGCTCATTTTAACCTTACTCTCAATCAAACTTCCAGGGTTTATAATCTTTTAGCAGAAGGACAATTCTCCCTAATATTCTCTTTATGTAACTGGTTGTTGGAATCTAAATACTGTACCTTCATATTTACTCCTGTTCAATTTCATCCTGCTGGTTTTAACTATGATTCTTACCTATGATGATCCTTTTGGGATCCCAATTCCACCACACCATACATTCATTACCACCCTAAGTCAGTGTCAGGGACAGATACGAGGAACTATTGTTCAACCCAAATGTTGCTTAATGTGTGGACCAAATGGGAGGAGCCTGAGTGCAAAGCCCTGAGGCCAACTATCAACCTCTTCATTCTTCCTTGACACGGTTGCTCACTCAGCAAAAATATGAACCATCCTAGTCATGCATTTCATCTCACCCAAAAAAGATGCTACCAAAGTTCTGCTGAAGCCCAGACTTGCTGTGTTTGTCATTCTCCAGAGCCACCAGTCTCACAACACCTCTAAAATCAGCTGAGATTCATCTGGCAGGATTCTTAGAGAACCAGGCTGGATCACAGCAACCACTCCTTAATCCAGTTGCTCATTACCGTCTATGCAAAAACCAGTTCTAGAATTTTGCTGCCAACTGCCAACAAGTGGAGGCCTACCTCTCTTTTTCATTAAATTCCCTTAAAAATCAGTTTTCCAAAGTTCTGTTCTAGGAGAAAACTAGGAATACTAAAGCTTGTGTTTGCTCTAGGAGAAAACTAGGAATGCTAAAGCTAGAACTGAAGGAGCTTAAATATCATCTAGTGGCAGACTGTATCAGTATTTCCAGTGATCCCCAGGAAAAGACTTAGACATCTTCCCCATGTCATGTGACTTTCAGTGCCCTCTTGTGGGAAGGGTATACTTCCCCATCCTGTTAATATTAGGCTTAGCCATATGGTTTGCTTTGGACAACGGAGTGTGAGCAGACATGACGTAGGCCCTTTGCAGCAGAAGCTTTAAGAGCTGTTATATAACTCAGCACACCCCTCCAGGGCTACCCCTTCGCCTGGGCCCAGAATGAAGATTCCCAGTTTCTGGCACAGACAGCCAACTCATCCATGGTCAACATGGAACATGAGCAAGAAATGGACCTTTGTTATTGTAAGCCACTGAGATTGGGGGACTATTTGTTGCCACTGCAAAGCTAACTAATACATAATCCCTCATACATGGGGAAATTGAGGCCCTAAAACTTTAGTTGATTAGCTAGTTAGCATAGCTACTTAATACCCATCAGTAGAGCTTGAATTCAGGTCTCCTAATATTCAGGTCATTAATTTACCCTTCAATAGATGCACACTGAAATTTTTTCAAGGAATAAAGAACAAAGCTCTCAAAGTTAATGAGGAAACCTCTCTGGGTGAAGTTATTGTGGTCATCCAACTGATATTAACAGAAGATCCATACAATGAGAACCAAGAAGTGTTATATGGTGTCTTAGTTCGGACTGTGATAACAAATTACCATAGACTGAGTGGCTTAAATAACCAAAATTTATTTCTCACGGTTCTGGAGTCTGGGATCAAGGCGCTGGCAGATCCAATGTCTGGTGAGAGCCGCCTTCTGGCTTGCAGATGGCCTTCTTCTCATTACATCCTACATGGCAGAGAGCAGAGAGAGAGCATGCTCTTATATCTCTTCTTATAAGAGCACTGATCCCAGGCATGAGGGCTGCACCCTCATGACCTAATCACTTTCCAAAGGCCCCACCTCCTAACACCATCACAATGAGGGTTTGGATTTCAACATATGAATCTGGGGGGACACAAACATTCTGTCCATAATATGTGGGAATTTAGGCATCCAGGTGTATCCCCAGCCACATCCTAAAATAAGCAAAATTAGTTTGGAAGTTTTCAGTTCAATAATCATCACATGCCCCCCATGGACCTATCAGTGTCCAGGTGCTGGGTGCTCAGGTAGCAGTCAGACCCAGGCCCCCTTCCCCACAACCAGACTTACAGCCTAGTCTATTGCTCTGATAGTATGATTCGAGAAAGACCTCTCTTGGAAAGTGCTCTTTTCAAAAAAGGTGGATACACTATATATTATTCTCCTCCTCGAGGATTCATGATGAAGTCAACTTCATAGAGCTCTAAGTCCTGGAGTAGAAAAACCTTCTCAACTTTGTTTACGTCAGTGTTTCCCCAACTTACTGGACCATAGAATCTCCATTTTGAATAATAACTTGCATCCTGAAAAATTGTGTTTCAAGGTACAGCCTTATGTAAACAATTCCCTCACCCTGCTCCCAGTGCTGCTCACACCCTCACCCCAATCAGGCAAGTCGTAAGGGAGGGGGTGCCTCCAAGACTCCTCCTTTCAAAATTGGCTAGGCCTTAAGTCCTGCCTTCTTCTGGTCCCCTTCTTTCATTTCCACCAGTATAAGTACTTCATCTGGGATCATAGGACCCTGGAGGAGAATAGCTTGATGTCCATCCAGCCCCGGTCCTGAGTAAGTGCATTTCATGTTTACAAGCAAGGAGCTTCCTGGAGCAGGCCAGGAGATGGGGCTATTTTGGTCCGGGCAGGTGGCAAATCACAGCACAGAGACAGCTGCCCACTCCTCCTACTGTCAGAGGCTGCCCTGGGAGATGTTCTCACCCTCTGCAGTGCTGCAGTCTCTTCTGGAATGTCACCCTAATTCTGCAGAGTTGAAATAGCACTGGGATTCCACAACTTGCCTGCATAATGTACTCTGCCTCCCTTCTTCTTTGCACTTTCCTTCTGCCTGGAGTTACAAGCATCCAGAAGCAGAAGGAATTCATGTCTAGAGCTCGTCAGGCCCAACACCTTCATTTTACAGATGAGAAAACTAAGCAACAGAGAACCTAAATGATGTGCCCAGAGTCAGTAATTAGGAGCAGTAGCCCAAGCCTGTGGGCCCAAGGCCAGGATGTTTTCCATTCTATAATGAAGCGTCAGTAATAGCAAAGGGCTGGAAGCAAGCTCTACCCGCACAAAAGTCTACGGTGTGAATATATACACACATATGTTGCAGATTACACATGCATATATATGCCTCTTCTTTTTAAAATTACAAATAAAATCATACAACGCTTCTGCAACCTGATTTTGTTTTGTTTTTCACTTCCTAATGTTTTAAACATCTTCCTTCCCCCGTGATTACAGCTAGATCTCCCTCCTTATAAAATCCTGGTCTCCGTGCTTGGCTCTGGCCTTCTCATCGACCTTGCTGAACACAGCAGTCAGAATAATCTTTTTAAAATGTAAATCAGATCCTAGTACCTCCAGGCTTAAAAACCTTCACTGGCCTCCCATTACTTTTAAGACAAAGGCCAAAGTGCCCAATCCGACCTGGAAGGCCTCAGGGGATCTCGCTGCGCTCTCCCTCCCTGGCCTCAACTCTGGCAGTCACACAGGCTTCTTTCAGTTCCTTAAAGGCACTGGCCTCCTTCCCCCACCTCAAGGCCTTCTAGAAAGTTCTTCCCTCTCATTGAAATACCCCCATGCATGCATCTACATGTACATGCACAAACACACATGTACACACATGCTCACTTTTGCACACGCATTCACACACACACACAGGCCTCAGCTGGTCATGAAAGCTCAGCTCAAATATCACTCTCTGTTTTTCCTGACCACCCCCCTTCACTTCCAACCCCGCTCCAGACTACATCAGACCTGTTACTACTCACCCTCGTAGCAGCGTCTATATTCCTTGAAGTCCTTATCCAGGTGTATGTATGTATATACAAATATCTGTAGACTAATTTGATGAATATATGTCTCCCCCATCAGACTGTAAGGTCTGTGGAGAACAGGGGCCAGCTTTGTATATCACTGTATCCTCCGCATTCAACCCAGTACCTAACAAATCGTAGACCGTCCATTAATATTTATGGAATGAATGAATAAATGGAAACGCCAAAGGAATAGAGGATTGTACAACTTGTAAAGGAAATAATGTCAAAGGAAAAGATCCTCCCTTCCCTGGATGAGTCTGTACCCTGGAATCAAGAAGGCAAGTACAAATTGCAGGCCTCAAACCCAAGACTGAAAAGCATAGCACCTTCTTTGTTTTTTAAAATCAGTTTATTTCCTACTCCGAGCCGTTGATCTGCCAGACTGGAGATGGAGGGGTACGGAGGGGTAGAGTCTTTATTGGAGCGCCCCTCTCCCCTCCCGGCCATGGATAAGAACACAGTACAATCATGTGATTCTTTGAAAACACAAAAAGGGTCTGTAACCTCCAGCCTAACGTGGAAGGTGAAGGCAGTCAAGGTCCACTCCTACAGTGACCCATTGAAGCAGCCTACTGTCTCTCCAAGCCCTGCATAGGGCAGAGAACTCTGCCATGACCCAGGTCCCCAGTCCCAGGGTCCTGCCTTCCTGGGGGCACCAAGCTGCCATCCCCACGAGCTCTCCTTATCTCCTTAGGGAGCTGCCACAGAAGCCTGCACTGGTCCACATGTCCCAAAAGACCTCCACACAGAGCGGAAAGCACCACTCCCTGAGAATGTGCCTAGGTGGTACGTCCCCTGCCCCTACACCAGTCCGCCCCTGGCAGATCTCTCTTCGCTTTCCATTCCAGAGGAGACTTGCTCATTGCCTCCCCTTTCTCCTCCCCGAAGGACCCTGATGGTATCTCTTCACAAGATACAGAGACGCTGTGGGCTGCAGGCTGCTCCTGCTGACAGGAATCTCTGAAGCAAGAAGCCCAAAAGGGCCAAGCTACCAGCTTAAAATGGGGAGGAAGAAGAGAATTGAGGAAACTCAAAAACAAATTAATATTCCAATAAATCATTTTGCCTCACAAGTCACTCTGATGCCTTACACGCCCCCACTTCCTGCCTGAGCCAACTGTCATTTGCAGGAAGGTTCTGATCCCTGGGGCTCAGAACCTTCTGTGGGGAGGGGTGTCCACATGGGAGGGGTTGAGGATCAGAGGAAAGACTGCAACTTGAAGAGGGACTGCGGGTAGGGGGGAGTGGGTACTAAAAAGATTGAGAGGCAGGAGGTGGGGCATCTGGTGGGACATTTCCCAAAAGCCTACACTAGGAGACTCTTCCCCCTCCTTACAGTCATAACCCCCCCTGCCCCCCATACTGCTTTAAGACATCTTCTGAGACCTTCATGGCAGAACTGCTGACACATCCATGGAAATTCAATTGGGTTTAGTCTGGGGAAGACAAGAACAGGACTCTTGCAAAGGGTGGGAGGTGGGTGGTGGGTGGAACTAGCCCTCCCAGTATTGGACTAAAAGTCAGAACAGACCACAGGCCAACTCCTTCACAACTAATCAACCAGAAGGATCTTCTCACCCCATGGTACAGAACAGAGGGCCCCTGCCCACCCAAATTAGATGAATGAACCCAATAGAGAGATTCTTTCCAGTAAGCTATGGCCTCTCAGCTGTTAGAAGACAAGCCGAGGGGTGGACGGTGAGACCGTGCCCTGAAGATGAAAGAGCTCTTCACACACCCTCAAACCTGGGTGTCCCCATCCAGAAGCTTTCACCTGAGCCCACTGTTGTCTCTGGCAGCTGCCAGTCCTCCTAGGAAGATCTGCCCAGCTCCCACTGTGGCGCCAGCTCTTGGGTGGACCACAGGGGGCTGGGGTGACTTGTTCTCTTAGCTGATCTGTGCAGCCACTCAGTTGGCTCATGACTCGAAGGCAGAAATTCCTCCTGTGGTTTATCAGTGCTGGTTTCTGCCAAGGAGCTGGGAAGGGGACAAACTCTGGCCTCCCTGAGGGCCTCTGCCTGACACATGAGCCCAGGCTCTTTCTGTGGCCAGTGGAGCTACTGATTGCACAGAATCTCGAGCTGTGTCCAAGGTATGATCTGAGGTAGAGTATCTCCTTACCACAGGCCCTCCTTGGCTGCAAATCTCTGAGGGGATCCTGGTGGTGACAAGCACGGTGATGACAAGGACCTCACCTCGCTTTGTCCTAGACCGAGATAAGAACCCCAGAGGATGAAATACCAATGTCTCTTCAGCCCTCAATGAATGCTCGTTGAGTGAATGAATAACTGAGGGGTTACACATGGTTTTGTATCAATAAATATTAGCAACCTACATGGTTCCAGAACTATTTTATGTGCTGTGGGGAATACAAAAGTAGTTTCGGATGCTCTCCTTGTGTGACTACTGCCTAGATGAAGAAACCAAACTCATACAATGAGCTGTGTTCATTCAATAAACATTTACTGAGCACCTACTGTGTGCTGGTCACTGTGCTGGGACAACAGCTGTGACCAAGAAGACATGGCCCCTGCCTCCACAGAGCGTGCACTCTCATGGGAATGAAATTAAATGAGTAATTTGCAGTCAAGTGTGAGGGATGAGTCTGAGTGCTGTGACATGCAAAAAGAAGGGAGCTTCACTGGACCATGCTGTTCAAGAAAAGGCTTCCTGGGGAGGGCAGAGGAAGAGGAGGGAAGACAGGGGCCTGTGGCTACAAAGACTTGGAGAGCAGACCGTAGGTGGACAGATCAGCTCAGAAGCTAGTGCAGAAATTGAGGCACAGCCAGCTCCTCACATTCAAATCTCGCTATCAAACAAGCTATTGTTTGATTGGGACAACTTGCTCACTTGGAGCCTCACTTTCATTATCTGTGATAAGATGGTCACAATAGGTATTACCATCTCTTAGGGCGGCTGGAGAATTAAAGGAGTTAATTAATACAAGGAAAGATCTTGGCAGAACATCTCAATATGCAACAACCAATACTGGTATCACAAGAGCTTAGTTGAGGCTGGAACCGGGGTAATCATAACAATAGGCTGAATCCAAGTCATCCTGATGGAACAGAGTCATGGGACTTGGTGACAGGCTGTGTCTAGGTAACTGAGAAGGGGAAAGAATGGGCAATGATTTTCTCATCATTGATGAACAGTGTGAAAACTGCAACAAGCCCTGAATTAGGACACCAGAAGACTTGAACTTGACTCCTGGCTCTGACAGTTGGTAGCCGAGTAACTCTGGAAAATCACTGAAGTCTCTGGCCTTAGTTTTCACACCAGTAAAATGGAGATAACGTTGGGTGCTCTGTGCACCATATAGGGTGGTACTGCAAAGCGAACAAAAAGTGGGTGTGAAGGCGCTTTGGCCAAATTGTGCTACCAACATGTGAATTATTATTATCCTGAAGGTTCTGGCTTGGGAAACCAAAAGCACATGCTTTTACTGAATCTCTAACAAAGGGAAGATTCTAGATTTTTTTTCTTTTTTTCTTTTATTTGCTTTTAAAGTTTCTAAAGCTGTGCTTCTCAGACTTGACTGTATCTACAAATCATCTGGGGATTTCAGTGAGCACAAAGTCTGACTCAGTAGGTCTAGGGTAGGGCCTGGGTTTCTGCATTTCAAACAGGCTCACAGATATTCCTGCTGCTGCTAGTCCGTGGACCACACTTTGAGTAGCAAGGTTCTCTAGAGGACCATGCAGGCAAAGTGGTCACTTTCCTCAGGGAGAGCTGACAGCATAGTCTAAGGGGAGAGATGGGACCCTGTGAGAGTGTTCAGGATCCACAGCTGTCAGGGTCCTACCAGCCACCCTTCCTTTATTAACAGTCACTCTAGAGTGCTTGCTGAGTGTCAAACACTGTTCTAAACACTTGGCAAATATTTAATCATTTTATCCTTGCAACATTCCTCTGTGGTAGGTACTATTTTGCCCCTGTTTTACAGATAAGGAAACTAAGGCCCAGAGAGGTTAAATTAGGTCACAAGCATACAGTCCTTATACCTCCAACTCCAGAGCTAGGCCCAGAGTACAGTCATAAAACACAGCACATTCTGTGATCAGCTGCCCCTCCAAACCACAGAGCAGAAAGGCAGCTGCTGATATATCTTACGTGGCTGAAGGCCGGTTAGAGCCGGGTCACTAATGGCAGTGGCCTAAAGAAACAGTCCCACATCTGCCCTGGTTCCTGTCCCACCCCACATTCCTCTCCTTTCCATCCTGCTAGCCACCCACGATCTGTCCAATAAACCCTTTCCTCCTGCATATCACAGGGCTTGAAAGCTTTGTCTCTGAAGCCAGACTGCCTGGCTTCAAATGCTGGCTTCACCACTTTCTAGTTACTTCACTGCTCCGAGGCTCTGTTTCCTCATCTCTAGTTTAGGGATAATAACTGCACTGACCCCAGAGAGTTGTTGAGAGGATTAAATGTGATAAGGCGTGTTGAGCACTTAGCCCAAGGCCCGGTACACAGCATGGGTTCTGTAACTGTTCTCGATACGATTATTAAGGCAAAAGGAAGATCAGGCCTGCAGCCCCTGTTCTGTGAAATCAGCCACCACACCACAACCACCTGACCCCCTCCCACACCATGGGAGAAGCCGCCCAGGGTGTGAGGGCTGGGGCAGTGTGAATGACTCGCACTTCTGGGAGGAAGTTCCAGGCCACTGCACCTGCCAGCCGCGTTCAACACTGCTTCTCTTAGAAAACAGGGAATGTGTCTCATTTATGGGGGCGCTTTATCACACATTAGTGAAGCACTTTGCACAAATGTTTGGATCAACTTTTCATGGCTCTGGCCCCGGGCCTGCTATGAGTCAGCCCTGCAGTCCCAACTAAGCGCCACACTCGCTCCAGAGATGGTCCTGAGGCTATGTCTCCAACCCTGCCTACCTCCCACCCCCATCCCTCCACTCCTACCTGCTGTCACCAGCCACTGCCCTGAATCCCCCAGGAACCCAAGATGAAAGAGAGAGATGTTGAGTGACGTGAATGCCAATTGCCAAGGAGCCTCACTGGCCCTGCGGGGTGTATTAACTGCTATTAAAAGATACTCCAAGTCATTATTGCAACATTACGGGGACTTCGCCAATTGCAGCTAATCTCAGACTCCCTTTGTGTTCCTAATGGAGGGGAGCGGCCTCGTGTGAAAAATCCCATTTTGTTCCTTTCTTCTAAAATTCAGTTGAAGAAAAATAACTAGGGGCAAAATGTGATATTCAACCATTGAAAATGAATAAGATAAGGGTTTAGGTACAGAGCAAGTGAATCACAGAATTCTCAGTCAGGTGGACATTAGAGACGACGGGCGCACGGGATGGGGTAAGGGGTAGGGGACAGTGAATCACCTGGTGAGCAAACTGTCCTCTCCCGATTCTCTTTTACGCCTTCTGACTACATCAGCGAGAAACTCTCCTTCAGAGCTGGTGCGTCTTTAACACCCTCTGACAGAAGCTAACCTTCCTTTTTTAACAAAGAGAGAGCTGACCCCCACGGGCAGGCAACCACACAGCCTGCCGGGGTTAGAATCCCAGCTAAGGCACACACTGACTCTGGGACCTCGGGCAAGTCAATCAACCTCTCTGTGGCTCGGTTTCCTTCTCTGTAAAATGCGGGTGATAGTCTCTCTTTCGCAGGGTTCCCATGAGGATTGAACAAGTAACTTCACAGGAAGGCGTGGCACAGAGCTGCCGTTATTTGGCAGTCAACAGTTGCTGACCGGAATGTGTCAGCTTTGTTCTCACTGGATGTATTTTTTAGGTTCTCTTCTACTTGGGGGACATAATATTGTTTTCCATTTTTAATAGCAATACAAACTGTATTTGTAAAAGAGATGTACAGTCATGCGTCACTTAATAACAGGGATACGTTCTGAGAAATGCATCGTTAGGTGATTTCATCCTCGTGCAAACATCACAGAGTGCACTTACACAAACGTAGATGGTACAGCCTAGTCCACACCTGGGCTGTATGATACTAATCTTATGGGGCCACCCTCATGTGTGCGGTTGACAGAAATGTCCTTATGCGGCACGTGACTGCAGTTGAAAGTCAGCCAAGAGCCAGCCCTGATGGTCTAGTGGTTAAGTTTGGTGCTCTCACTGCTTTGGTGGCCAGGGTTCATTTCCTGGTCACAGAACCACACCACCTGTCTATCACTTGCCATGCTGTGGTGACAGCTCACATAGAAGAACTAGAAGGACTTACAACTAGGATGTACAACCATGCACTGGGGGGCTTTGGGGAGAAAAAAAAAAGAGGAAGGTTGGCAACAGACATTAGCTCAGGGAGAATCCTTCCCTGAAAAAAAAAAATCAGCCAAAACTAGTATATTAACAATAAAACAGGTAATGTGAGTGTGGCAAAAATCATCGAAAGTGGTACTTGAACAAGTGAATTTTGGGAAGGCTGATCTGATCCAATCCATTCATTTTACAAGTAAAGACCTGAAGCCCAGAGAGGGACAGTGACTTCCCTGAGGTCACACAGAAAGCTAGTGCAGAGTGGTTCTAGGATCCAGAACCCTAACTCCCAGTCAAGGGCTTTACCCAACACACTGTATTCAGGTCACTAAGTTGATAGTGTCTTAAGAAAGGACAAATTAAAGGCACCTTTGAAGTGAGTGGCTACTCTCTTTGAAGCCCTAGAACTGGGCTATTATTATGGAAGGGCTCAGCTACAATGAGCCACTTTGCTCACAAAAACAGAAAGAATATAATTTTCGGGGTTTTCAAAGGATTCAGGCAGGGTGCAAACAACTCAGAACCCAGGACACTGTTTTCTTTGGAGATGTGCAAGCTATGCCTTTGGGTTCCTAATTTTTTTTCTCATAAAAGCATATTCAGGCTAAAGTAGAAAATACTGTAATGATTTTTTTTATAAAAGCAAAAAGGGGCCGGCAAGAGGGTGTTTGTCTTGTTGGAGAACAAAGGATGAATTTACATGGTCCGGTGTAACCGCAGGATGACAAGATCTCAGCGTGGGGGAAATCAGTCCAGTGGCAATTGGAGAGCAGGAACCAGGTGGCTCCCCGGCCCTGGTCTGAGTGGTTACCAGTTTCAAAACTGCACATTGAACTCCTAACCCTCTTGATCCTTCTCTTCACTAGGCAAGACTGGGGGGTCTTTTAATTTCCAACTTTTGTTGGCGTTGATTACTTACAAATGCTCTGGAGACCAGGGAATGGGCTTAATTCTATTAGCGGGAGTGATAACCACCTCCACCTGCACCCACGGCAATGAGCAACTCACGGAACTTCGCCTCTGAAGAGGTCCGTCCCTCCCTTTAGGAAGATCCAACTCATGCCTTATGAATAGAAGCTGGAGCAAAGAGGAAGAGTTTGAGGTGAAACCAGAAAAGCGGTCTCCCCAGGAGTACATTATCCGATGAAGTGAGTGTTCCCCAGGCGTCCTTCCCACCCGTTACTCTGAATGAGGGTCACAAACTCAGAAGTCTTCAGGGGCCAGGCAGGTTGTGGAAACGAGAGGAGCAGGCCCTCCAGGGACAGTGGGGACCTGGAGCACGTGTGCCTCTCTAAAGGGGCAGCAGCAACTCAGCTCGTCACCTGTTGCCCTGTGATGTGGGCCCAGTATTGCCAGATATTTCCATCATTAAAGAGAAACCAGGAACCTCGATTTCTACGTAAATTTTTTCTGATTTTTAAATGTCAATGACTAACTCACTTTTTTCCAAAGTTCAATGTAGGGTCAACATAAGCATCTGAGCAGCAGATCCAGCCTGCAGGCACTTCTGCTCTGTGCCCTCTCTCTGGACAATATCATTCCCTTCTGGGCTTCAAGCACAAAGCATGGACAGTGACTCCCCAGGCCACACTCCAGCCTGGCCCTCACCAATGCTCTAGATCTGCATTTCTCAGCTCTGGCCTTCCTCCTGCTTTTGCTGTTTGTTTTGGACCAACATTTAAGGCATGGATGGAGGAGAATTAGGCAATGACGGAAAGAGAGGAGAACCTAGTCAATGGCATCCAATATGGCAGAGAGGTCAGGATAGACTCTTGTTCTTTCTTGTAGCCTCAACGCAGTGCCTGAACACAGTGCCTGGTACACAGTAGGTGCTTAATAAATGTTTGCGAATGGATGACAAAATGAGGCAACTAACCGGAAGACAAATGGAGCCACCATGTTGTCCATAAGGATCTGAAGCCGAGATTACCAGCCACTGTAACAGAATCAGGGATGGAGAGACTGGAGCTTATGAAGTCCGAGGTCAAACTAGGAGAGAAAAGAAAGGTAGAGAATTTTAAATCCCATAGCCTGAGTCAAAGGTGGGATATATCAGGTAGAGACAGAAAGCCTGGATTTGAGTCAGTGCTTTGCTAATTAATAGCCACGTGATTTGGGGAGAGTCATGAAACCCCACTGGGTCTTGGTTTCTACATCTGGAAACTGGGACCAGGATTATCTGCCTCCTAGCGGTGACTTGGTGATCAAATGAGATAATGAATTTTACAATGCTTTGTAAACTGAAAAACACCTCAGAAGTGGCAGAGGGAGACAGGAGCGTCAAGTCACGTAGAGGATGATGAGTCAGAAGGACATGCAGAGCCAACATGTTTCTTGGGCTGCCTGCATCATTTAACGTGTCAAGACGGCTGTTGGCTCGGCCTGAGGCTTGAGTCATCCCGATTAACAGGTGCCTGGCCAGCCAGGAGTTTGACTCCAAGTTGATTGGACAACTGAGTGGGGAGGAGCTCCTGATCCCGGCCAGTGACTGGAGAAAGCTAAGACGGCAGCCAAAGGAGAAAGCAACTTTCCCTGTCCAGCCCAAAGACAACCGGGTCGTCTATGAAACTCATCCTCCAGCCTGTCTCCAAGGGCACACGCGTAACAGTTCTTCCGGCATGTCTCAGTGTCAATGATGAGGGCACTCCAACCAACAGGCTCATTCAGGGCGTGAATTATTTATGTTCATAACATGCAAGTTTACACAGATCCATTAACAAAAATTACGTCTGGCAATCGCTTCTAAACAATTACAGTAACTGTGGTTTTAGGCAGTGAGTGAGAGAATAAAAGAGAGCAGCCATCCTCAAGCCTGAAGAGTATCTCTCTCCTTGACCTCAGCAGCTGGAAGTTAGACAAACGGTTAAGAACATGGGCTCTGGAGACAGACAGACCTGGTTTATATCCTAGCTCTGTCACCTTGAGCCACTTAACCTCTCTGAGTCTCAGTTTCCCTAACTGTAAAGTGGGAACCATAATAGTAGCTACTTTTGAGGGAGGTTGTTAGGATTACATGAGATGACCTTTGCAAGACACTAAGCATGGTGCCTGCCTCAGAGAAATGAAGCAGTCCAAAAATGAAGGTAGCACTCTAATTCTACGGCCACTTTGGAATTCCATCTTAGACCTAGTCCCTTTCTCACTGAGATCCAGTGGATTCTAGACTGTTAAAGGTGGAAGCACCATTTAATTAAGAGTACTGAGGACAGCAGGATTTTTTTCTTGGAGCCAAAGGGCATCTTGAAGGTCCATAAGAGGCTCTCTTGGGAGAGGAAGACCCCAAATTAGAAAAGCTGTAGACCACCCATGAGCTCTTCACCAGAAGGGCTCCACTTTGACCTGTTTTTCATATTGGAGCTCAGTGTAGGATCTTGCTTGATGAAAAGTTTTTGCTAGTAAAAGAAATTCAAGCTCTTCGTTCTACAAAGAGAGAAGCTGAGACCCAGAGTGAAGTGACTTGCCCAAGGATAACTTGTGAATATGTAACAGACACAGGACTGGCTTTTATGCCTCCAAACCTTGGTTAAGCATAAATAATAATTAGTCTAAATTATTAATTATTGGATAATTAACAGCCCCAACTATTCTGTCCTTAGTCAGATCAAAGTTACACTCACTCCAATATGCTCCTTCTCCTTTGAGACACAGGCTAAAAAGATTACCTCACGTCCAGGGAGATGGAGAATCTCACTTAGGCATATATATATATATATATATATATATATATACACCTTGTGCCTGTGACCTGCAGTACAACCCAAGAAACTTCACCTTCTGTTGCTTTGCTTTGGCTTTTACTTTCAAACTGGTGGAAGAGCAAACCAAGCCAAATTAAAAGAGAGAGGGAAGAAATAAAAAGGGAGGAGGAAAATATAGTGTATTAGATCCCTAATTAGAAAGGTTCTGGATATGTACAGTGTTAGCTCCCAGGAACACCATTAAATTGTCATTGTCTTGACCTCATGTGCATCCTCAGGACTGGCAGCTCTTGAGTGTTTATACGAGCCAGGCCATATTCCAAACACTTTGCACATGTTTCTCATTTGAATCTCTTAAGAACCTTAGGAGGTAAGTATTATTATTCCCATTTTACAGATGAGGAAAGAAGTACAGAGAGAATTAGGTAAACAGTACAGGATCACAAGAGAGGGGCAGAGCCAAAATTTGAATTCACATCTGTGTGACTCCAGAATTCTTGCTCTTAACCGTGGTATACAGTGGACTCACCCTACCGCCACATGTAACACGCAAATTCAACTAGATATGTTCAAACAAGCAAAACAACCAGAGAGAGAAATAATATAATGGTGTGGTGGTCCCAACTGTCCTTCTCCCCACTGACCACGGACCCCAGGGTGAGTGTCAGATAGAAGATGTGCTCAGACGGTCGGTCCACGGCCGCACGTCTTTCGTAGCATCGTCACCACTGCATATAGAGAGTAACTCTCGACACACTTCTTCATTTCACCTAAATCTAAGCCAGCTATGTCACTTGAGAATTGGCAGCAGTCTGGTCCAATGCTGGGAGACAAATGGCTATGTTTTGACCCCCTCAATCTCCAACAAGTGCAAGTCCTTCTGAGGGATGTTCAAGGGAAATTTCGACCACACCGAATTTTTCTTCTTACACGCTCACTTTAGAACCCAATTCCCTTAGAAGTTATGCCTCCTTCTCTGGACCAACAGAGAGCCTGATGAGAAGATAGGAGAGCCAGCTTTTGGTCCTCACTATGCCACCAACCTGGAGGGAGACACCTCCTCACTGTCTGCCTATTGAGGGGTTGGACTAAGCTGATCCCTGAGGAGCCAAATGATTGAGAAGCCCAGACCTGTAATTTAGGTCTAGTCTCTGAAGGCTGATGGAACTGAGTTAAACTGAGTTGAGCTCTACAAGGGGACTGCCCAGACCCTCAGGAGATTCTGGGTCTCACGTGCTAGACACCCACCTACCCCACCCCCCTTTCCGGGAAACTCCATGTTGTTTAGCAGCAGCTGGGCTGGGCCTCTTCCTGGGTCTGTGGGGAAATGAAAGGGGTCAGCTTCTTGGCCTGGAGGCACAGTTGCAGCTGGGCTGGGGCTCGGACTTAGACCTGAGGAAACAAAGATAGGCTGCAGAGCCTCTTTCCATCCAAATCAGCCCCCCTCCCCGCCCCAGCAACTGGCCACTTGATAATTCATAATCTCGATGACAGAGGAGAGATGGGGAAGCCAAGAAAAGGAAAGAGATCCTTTCCAGCCAACTGAGATCTGAGCTGTTGAATCCAGAAGTTTATTTTATTAAAAATGAAAAGGGAAAGGAAAGAAAATTGAGCAAGGGTGATTACAGAGAGACTGAGACGGAACACTGCTGGGCCGCCCGGTGAAAGACGAGGATTTCCTTCTTCAGCCAGTGGTTTTGGCTTCTTGGTGCCCAACAACCAGCACATTGGCTTTGTTTTCTTTAAACGAATTGACCCGTTTTATTCGAACAAATAGACCAATTGTTTGAGTGCCAGGCAACATAGCTTTCGTAGTCTCCTGCAACTTACCAAAGTTTCTCACATAACAGCTTTGCACGCCTGCCTGGGCTGATGAAACATAGAACTCAATCATCGAGGGCCATGAGCCAAGGTGATTGCTGGAAGAGAGAGTCAAACATAACAGTCTATGTGTAAGGAAGGTCCAAGGCCCATGGAACTCAAGGGAAAACAGTGCTCTTTGGAGCTGGACCCTAGTTAATGGTTAGATCTTCCCCCCAGTGGAGTTTCACTTGTAAATCCTGAAAGGACCTAGAAACAGACAGTTCGAGGCCTAACCATTCTGCTGCTTACACTATGCTTTGCAATGCAATACCCCCTGACCTCTGTGGTCTGCCCCCTGGAGACAGTCCCTCTGCCCCTAATCAAATGTGCTCTGCAGACCAGCCTGCTTCAGGAACCAAGCCCCTCTCCACCTCTAAAGGCTAAAGCAGGAGCCCACTTGCTACTGGTACACTTATTCTCTAATTTTAGGAAGTAGTGCATGTGTGTGTGTACACACATACATATATAATTATGTTAATATTAATGTTATATCTATCTTGTACCTGTGAACTGTAACACAACCCAAAACCTTCATCTCCTATTGCCTTGCTTTTATTCTCAGAGTGGTTCATGGGTAAGCCCTTCCTTCTCTTACCAGGCTAGAAACATCTCTTGTTTCCCTAAATCAAGTGAATTCCAGTGGATCTTACAGGAGGGATCTCAGAGGTCCATTTTCCGATCCAACGCTTGGCTCCCTATCCCAGAGCCCAGTGCAGGACCGGCTCAGAGTTGGCACTCAGTGAATACTTGGCGACTTCATCAGGAGGCTGGTTAAGAGGTTGACCAGGTCCTCGGCTCTGCTTCCTTGATTAAGCTGGCACTACAGGAACCTTAGCTGTCCTCTAGTAAACACACACACACACACACACACACACAATTGTAAGCTCCACAAGGACAGGTTGGGAGTCCACCCCGCCACCCCGCCATGTTTCCCAGGGCAGCTCCTGAGTCAAGGACTCAAGAGCAAGTGGTTAATTTGGGAGGTGATCCCAGGAAGCACCCATAGGTGATTGGGGAAGGAAGATGAAAGAAGGGAAGGCAGCCAAGACAAGATGTGTTAATGAGCAACTGAGTCATATTCCCAATGGGGACCTCTAGGAGAAGATGGAGAGGATGCCTCAGAGTTGTCCCCACCAACAGGTATTTCCTACCAATTCCTATGTGTGAATTGAAGGCTACTCCTACATATACCAGTCCCCAGACTGCCCTGCTCGTGGGCTGAGCAAACTGCTGCAGCCCAAGACAGCCCTCAGGCAGAGACACAGGTGCAGGCAATAAGAAGCTGGTGAGCAAGGGAAGGATGAGTCCTGGGGGGTGGGAGCAGGGCACTGACAGCAGCTGACACAGCGGGACTCCTCGATGCCTATAGCAGGGCCTGGCACATTGCTGGTGCTCAAAAACGAAGTTGCACTAATGAATGTGTTTATTCTATTGGTTGTACAAAGCTTTTTTTCAGTTTTTAAAAGGAAAACACTTTCTCCAAATGAAATCTTATGAACAAAGTTCAGAACGTAAAAGAGATTAAAGAGGAGTTGCCTGATTTAAGGACCCCAACCCCATCCCCTCCCTCCACCAGACACAGACAGCCGTGGGGACATCTAGAGTGCCTTGGAGCACAGGGTGGAAAGCCCTGATTTAATTCATCTCCCTCATTTTACAGATAGAACAAGGAAGTGCCACGTCTCTGGTGACACCACAAGTTAGTGCTGGAAGCCAGAGGCAGCCCAGGAGAGCGGGTCAGTGGGCGTGGGCACCACCCTGAGCATTGGCTCGGTCTCAGCAGGAGCCTCCTTGGAAGCACCTGGGAAGCCCTTGCTGATGGCTCGGATCCCCTTCCCCCAAGACTGACAGGGAAGGGAGAATTATCTGTTGCAAAGTCATGACACCCCAACCATCTCCAAGAACACAAGTGATTAAGTCCGTTGTCATTTGTGTTCCATCACTCCAGAATCAACTGCTAGCAGAGGACATCAGCACCTTCCATTGTCACCATCCCCGACTCTGCCTTCCACAGCTGCGAGAAGGACTGTCAGCTTGGACAGGCAGACTCTACAAACCAGGAAGAATTGGGTCCCCTCTTCCCTGGGAAGCTGTGCCAAGCTAACACGTCTTGAGGGGGTGGCTGGGAGCAGAAATCCTGAAGAACTTAAGAACATAAGTTTCCGCTAGAAAGCCAAGTTTGAGGCTGCTAAACTGGAATGAACTCAGTTGGGACAGAGAGAAAGAGATTGAGATGTGAAAGGAAAGATTTCAGCATTGACTTCCAGGAGCTTTTGGATTTCCTGTGGCAAAGTTTGGATGCACGCATGGCGCCCACCCCTGAGTCTAGTCTCTTGCCGCCAACACCGAAAACTCCCAGCTCAGCTCCTTCCTTCCAACCTTGACATCAGTGTGAAAACCGGGTGCAGCAGCCAAGGCCACCTACTGGTCTCATGAATGCAAGAGGGAAATTCTCTTCCTCAGTCTCCCCGGAGCACCTTTTTTTTCTATACTAATTTTAAGTCAAATCTGCCTTTTTACTTTTAGGTCTGCTTTTTGTTTTCCTTTTCTTTCTTTCTTATTCGTTTATTTATTTATTTATTTACTAGCTCTGTGCCTGGTACATAACCTCTCATCAAATATTTGTTGAACAAAGGATTGTATGAATGTTTGAATGAATCTTCCCTCTGAGGGAAAGCTTGGGACTATTTTTTAAAGCCCATGTTTTGACCGTCAGAGATCTTCCAAACGGTATAAACGTAAGTATGTTGGGCAAACTGCATTCTTGATAGAAGTTGAGGTTGGAAGGTGGAGGGCGATCCAGTTTAGAGTTCAAAATTAGGAGTGATGGGGGCCGGCCCGGTGGCGCAGCTGTTAAGTTCGCGCGCTCCGCTTCCGGCGGCCTGGGGTTCTCAGGTTGGGATCCCAGGCACAGACCGATGCACCACTTATCAAAGCCGTGCTGTGGCAGCGTCCCACATAAAGTAGAGGAAGATGGGCATAGATGTCAGCCCAAGGCCAGTCTTCCTCAGCAAAAAGAGGAGGATTGGTGACAGATGTTAGCTCAGGGCTGGTCTTCCTCACACACACACACAAAATTAGGAGTGATGGAAGGTAAGCCGCATGTGACAGCAGCTGAGACCACCACTGCAGCAGCACCTCCTCGGAGGGGTCTTAGATCCCTCCCCGAAGCCCTAGTCAGGGAGAGGTTCGTCAGGAGCTTGCTTCGTGGCAAGCTTGAAATTATTTCCAGTTCTAAAATTCTGTAATTCGGTACAGCAATTGACTAAACATTAGGATATCCCCGCTACTGGCTATGATCACGTCTACACACTCAAAACTCTTAGCCTGATGAAGGGATTTGGAGAAAAAGAGATTATTTTGGTCCAAAACAGCCACAGTGATTTCTACAGAGGAGAGAATTCTCCAGACATCAGTCCATCTCTGTTGCAGCCTGAGCTTGTCCTTCTTTGGTTTTACCTTCTCGTCATTAGCACTAGAGCACTGTGGAGGGAGCAGCAGGTTTTATCTTTGTTTATTTAAATTTTGCTCTTTACTAGACATTCTGTTCTCTTCAATAAAACAGGCTCACTGTAAACACGATATTTTTTCAAACAACACAGACACCAACAATGAAAAAAATAAAAATCACTGTCAACATTTTTGTGAGCATCCTTCCTTTCACTTCTCTGACTCCATCACCCAACATTTTAACCTCATCCTGGTGATTTCAGTCCCCAAAATTACCTTTCTTTGAGTATATTGGCCTGAGCCCTTTATTTTACCTCATTTAATTCTCACAACATCCTCATAATGTAGGAATTATCCCCATTTTACAGATTGAAAACTGAGGCTCACAGAGGTGGTGACCTGCCCAAGGGCACACAGCTAAGTGACAGAGCTGGGTTTCAAATCCAGGTTCACTTTATTCCAAAGGTCAAATGTAAAACAAAAAAATAGCTATCATGTTTTTATACTTTTACTATGTGCCATGCGCTGTGCTAGGCGCCTTATAAGTATTCTCTCAGACCTTTAAGCAAATTGATAAAGCAGATTTTATTCTATTGTTGAGAAATCTAAGGTATAGAGGGGCCAGAATCACACAGCTGGTAAAAGGCAGAGCCAGAAAGTAAATTCAGGATTTCTGACTCCTGAGTCAGTGCTCTTAAACAGAAAACTACACAGCACCCTGCATTCCACCAGTTAAGCCAGATTTATGCACATACGGAGTCACATTCTCCACACTGTTCTGTAACTTGTTTTTCTCGTAGGTAAAGGTAGTAGGTTTTCAATCCTTCCCTTTAAACTTGAAATGACATGACCCAGTTCTGCTCCCTGAAGACAACATTGGGCCCCTGCCCCACCTGGTGGCCCCACCACTCGATCACAGCCCACAACCTGACCACTGATCTCAACCGTCTCGCCCTCTGTCCCTCCTCAACTCCTCACTCTGGTCTCACCTTCGGTTTGTCATCTTACACCTACCCCTCAAACTGGGTACTGCGTGAAGGCCCACTGACCCAGACCTCAGGTTTCAAACAAACCCTCATCCCTGTGATTTGGCCACTTCTGACCACTCTGGTGAGCCACCTTGCCCCATCTGGCCCACTACCCAGTATTTAAACCCTCAACCCAAGCCCTTGCCTTGCAAGCAGTTGCCACTTTCCCTAGATTGGCTCTGGCTTAATAAATAAGTCAGCAACAGAAATTCCACCAGATAAGCTCCAAATTCCCTGAGTTGAAAAATAAGATCCAATGTTATCACCTCCACTTGAGTAAGGAGATGAGAGTTTCTTGGTAACTATATATATACAATGGAATACTACTCAGGCATAAAAAGAAAAAATTCTCCCATTCGCAGCAACATAGATGGACCTGGAGGGTATTATGTTAAGTGAAATAAGCCAGAGAGAGGAAGACAGACACTGCATGATTTCACTCATATGTGGAATATAAACTAGCATACGGTCAGAGAGAACTATTTGGTGGTTACCAAGGGCAAGGGGCTGGGGGCTTGGGCACAAGGGGTGAAGGGAAACATTTATATGGTGATTGACAAACAATAATGTACAACTAAAATTTCACAATGTGATAAGCTATTAGGACATCAATAAAAAATAAATAAATAAATTTAAACCAAAAAATAAAAGAAATGACAATAGTAAATAGTACTCCCGTCAATGTTTTCGTCCAATCATTAACCAGACTAATGAGGCCATTTACGCAATCCAACTGCAAAGTTCACTTTGGGGGAGAAGAGGAGGAATTGGGGCAGCTGCACATTCCCAGACATCTCTGGGGCCAACATTTAGTTGATGGAAGTGTTCTGGCAACAGTGAAAGGAAATCGAGGGGATCCTCGCATAAATGGGGTACAATTTGGAACGAGGGAGCACTTTCGGTGAGTAGAAAACTGTTATCTGACTGAAGCCAAGATGAAATCTACTTTTTGAAAATGTTTGGGTTTTTTTTTTAAGTTTGGCTCAATCGCTTGTTTTTCTCTGTTCCTTATGTAATCTTGTGGGATGCGGCGTCAGAAAGTCATAAATCATTCACGGTGCTCTGGAAAAAAAATCACTTGTGCAAAGCAGATGCAACTTAAAATGAAATGGCAGAAGTTTTTGCATGAAATCCAAAGAAAAACGTGACTCATATGGTTCGTAGCCCACACTGATCGCCAAGTCCCACAATCACTATGTGGCTTGGTCATTTGTTTCTGGCTTCTTCTTGTGCTTCATTTTAAATGGAGACTGAGTTAAAGATACAGCCTGTCACAACTGTACTGCATTTTCCCAGGAGTCTTAGAAAAGATGCTCTAGTCATGGCATTTGTGGGGACGACTGAAGCTGGCAGATTTTATCTCCCGCTTGCAGAAACAGAGATTTTTGAATTTGTCCAAAAATCCCTTTTTCAATATACCCATCACTGCTGTCCATAATTCTTGTGTATTAATTAAATTCCCTTTGTAAAATATAAATACTCTTCCCCAAAACCCACACACAAAAACACAAGCAGCCCCCAGCAGAGGTAACCTGTAAAGCTAACTCTCAAACATTAATGCCTTAAATAAATTGGTTTTAGCTTTATAATTTCTAATGTGGCAGCTAGCCGTGATGAAGTTTCTAATAAACAAGCAAATTACAGAGTTTTTTTTAATCTCTTTCATATTCATTAACTCATTCGAGCTTCGCAGAAGTAGCAAGGACAGGTATGTGTTCATTCATTAACTCATTTTTATACAACTTTATTGACTGTCAAGCGCTGTGCTAGGGTGCTAAAGATACAGACAAGATAACACTGCTTGCCCTTGAGCCACTCACAGTATATAGGGTGACAGACATGTAAAAATCATTAAAGAGAGACAGACCAAAATGAATAAACTCCCAAAAGTGGAATGCTCTGCCCTAAGTCAAACAGCTGGAAAGTTCTGGAGCAGGGATTTCCTCCTAGGTCTCCCAAGTCTAAGTTCAGAACACTCTCAAAGAAATCCTACAGGGTTTTGTAAATGGACAAGTCTTGATGGGAGTAAGGAAAAGAAAGCCCCCAGACTGAGGTCCTGCCTCTTAGAAGAATAATCTGGGTTAATTACCTTAGGAATCAGTGAGCAACCAGCAGAACTGAGAAAGAATCCTCAGCAGAACAAATGAGGGAAGCATTCCCATAGGTCAAGTCCACAGTTTCTCCTAGTCGGCCCCGAGATGATATCCAGCCTAATAGAGCACTTGGCATTGGGTTTGTCCTCAAAAAATGTCTATTTACTCTTCGTTCAATTGAATTCAAATTAGTCATATGCCCACTTGTGACTGTGTTACCAAATAGCAGACAGTCACCCTCCCCAAAACTCTTGAGATCTCAGTGATGTTGCTCTGAACCCCCAGTTCCACAGCATGAGAAAGACTCAAACCATCCTCAAGATCTTTGCTGTTTCTTGGTGTTGAGAATCTTATCATTTGGTTCACTGTTGCTGTTCTACCTCCGTGTCCCAAGGCACAGTCTCTTCCCCATTTTCCAAGAGAAATCTATTGGTGCCAACCATTTGCTAAGCTTTCAAGAATTTACTGAAGATCAGACAGTTCTGGGGAGTAGTTATACCACGCACAACCCAGCACAGCTGAGTCACCATCTTACTGGTTGTACCCCCACGCCCCCTCTCTCTCATATTTCCCTCTCCCTTTCCACAGCAACAAATACATTCTTCCTCTTTGCTCAGGGCCATTTATGCTGTATACCCAGAGCCTCACCTTCCACTGTAAGTGGGCTTACCAAGAGATTTTTTTCCCCACCAAGGTGAATCTCTCCTCAGAAAGAATTCTCAGACCGACTGCTAAGATAATAAAAATTTTCTGGCTCTCATTCCATCTAAGACTAAAATCAAAGATGTAGACCACTGCCCATTGCTTTAAGTATTTCCTATGGGCACCCGATGAGAGCTGGCAGGGAGTTTCTATCATAATATAGCTCCTCAATGTTCTCCTTGCTCAACCTAACAACTGCTTTCTCCTCAGTCCAGTGCCCAGCATACCCACCTGGCTTCGATTCCTTGGCACCACATGCTTTCTATACTCTGAGTTTGGTGTGATGTTTTCTGGGTCTGTGCCAATAAGCAACAGAAAAAAAAAATCATTCAACACCTACTGTGTACAAAACGCTATGCTAGCGAGTGGGAAGAATAAAGGATCATGGACTCTGTCCTCCAGAAACTCATAAGCTAAGCTTTGGTGCCAACTTAGCATGTAATCTTAGGAAAATGACAACTTCCAAGCTTCAGTTTCCTCATATGCACAATGGTGTTACAAACACCTATCTCGTAGGGTCATTGCAAAGAGTAAAGAAGGCAAAGAAAAAAAAAAGAAAAACACATAAAGTGCTTGGTTTGGTACACGGCTAATAAAAATAATAAATGGAAGGCAAATATATAAATCAATACTGATTGCTAAATGAAACAAGAAAATCCTTAATAAAATAAGTTTTATAGGAGAGATACAAAGAGCTAGGGTGGTATGTAGGAGGGAAAGTTTCATTCTAGCTGGAAGGCTTGAGAAAGATAACTCACAGTAGATAGAAGCTGAGCTAGTGAGATGATTTATGTAAAGCACTTGTGAAGAATGAGTAGGATTTGAACAAATGGTCTCGGGAAGTTCCCACAAGGAGTTGATAATCAGTGTTGAAAAGCTGTCTATTTCCAGTGGTGTTTCAGTCTTGAAGGCTGCGTGCAAAAGTGTTTTGTAACTTTTCAACTATAAAATAAAGGGATTTTTATTATCACTATGAAATCACTCGATTTCAACAACAAGGAGGACATCAGTCCCCAGGGATACAGAGATAAAAAATTCCACTCTTTTCCACCCTGCACTAACCGTGCCTGGAAAGCCTTGTTTCCAAATATGGACACCACAGTTTAATAGGGATACCAGCACACTAGGGTTTGGCCAGAAGCTGGAGCTATTGCTGGGACAGAAGCTGTCATTTAATTGGAAACTCTTTTCAGAGCTAAGTGGGAGGGGCTAAAATTCTTTTAAACTACTGAGGGCAGAACAAGTATCCACAGGTACAAGTACCACAGAAGTGGATTTCAGCTTCGTGTAAGAAAGAGCATCTCAAGAGTTACAGTTGCCCAGTTAGAAAAGTTAGTGAGTCTCCATTGCCAGAAGTATTTCAGAAGGATCTGGAGAACTAACTCTCAGAGTAGCTGTAGGAGACATTTCTGCACAGGCTAAGAGGTTAGCCCAGAAAATATATACATGTCCTCCCAGTTCTGAGTCCCAAAGGCCCTCAATACACAGTAATATTTATCATGATTCATTCATTTATCCAACAAATATTTAACGACTGGTCCTGACTTTGGGATAAGCATGGCTGGGTTTGAATCTCAACTCTGCCACTTTTCAGTTGTGAGACTCTGGGCAAGTTAGCTTCTCTATATTTCCACTTCCTCATCTATAAGATGGGAATGATAATAGTTCCTGCTCATAGAGTTGCTGTGAAGATGAAAGGAGATGATTCAAGTAAAGCACTTTTGAACAGGGTCTGGCACATAATACACAGTCAACTAATAGAAGACTTTGGTAGCTGTAGTGGTATGTCAGGCACTGAGCTGGACACTAGATCATCGGTGTTAAGAAAACAGACACGAATCTGGCCTTTCTTGAGTTTAAAGTCGGCCAGAAGGTGGGGGAGTATAAAAGATATTAAGCTGAAAGTCACAAAAAGTATAAATATATCTTCAAACTATGACAATTGCTATGAAGGAAAAAAAGAAGATGCCATGATAGCATATGACAGAGCAGAGGGGGACTCATTTAGATTGGCAGGTGCAAGGAAGAGTTCTCTGAGGAACAGATATTTAAGCTGAGTTGCAATACAGACATATCCCAGCACCAGTGATTTAAAGGGGTGCCCCCATGCCTGGCCTTATTTTTAAGTCAGTAGAGAAAGGAAGCCAGCTATCTGCAAGGATATGGAATCACCTGTCTCAATTTGTGCATGAAGTCTCACATTAGGCAGTGCAAGTGTAGACACACTCTCTTTACTTAGCTACCAGTTTCCATTTGATTTTTCTCTGAAATCTATAAACTCATCCATCAATCCATCCATCCAAGCTATTGGGGGGTTCAAAGATATGTAGCCCCCAATCTCAAGAAATTCCTGTAAGGGAGGCTGCTCTGCGCACAGGTTCCTATAAGCCAAGATATGTCAAGAAGATGGAAGGAAAACTTATGGAAGTTTGAAGAAGCTAGAAATTCAACACAGATGAGGGCATGAAGGAAGAATTTTTTGGAAAACATGACATGTTGAAGCATGCCAGGGAATTCTAAGCAAAGTGAATTTGAAGGAATCAAATCTTACTCAGCATATGGGTTATAAAATCAATGCATAAAGCCAAAGAAAATCAAAACTAAATGATAGTCAAAAGTACCCTTGAAAATCCCTTCAGCAGGGACCATGTTGGAGAATGATATACTATCTCACAAGAAATCCAATACAGCCAGTGTTTCCTCTAGTCCTGAAATCAATTGTTGTTGCTTCAGTTGAGCACCAGATGCATCTGCGAGCTTGCTTTGAGGCGCTGTGTTGTATGAAAAATATGAATTCTTTTCTTTTTCTCCTTTCTCCCCAAAGCCCCAGTATATAGTTGTGTATCATAGTTGTAGAGTTATAGCTCTTCTATGTGGGACCTCAGGATGATTTGATGAGTGGTGAGTAGATCAGTGCCCAGGATGCGAACCGGCAAGCTCCGGGCAGCTGAAGCAAACTCACGAACTTAATCACTATGCCACCACGCTGGCCCCCAAAATACAAATTCTTAAATGTTGAACTCACATGTAGTGTGAGGTCCATGGGAGCAGAGAGGAGGAGCAGGCCATGCCACACCTCCCACTCCCTCCACTCACCACTTACCACATGGAGAGCAGGCAGAGCTGTCCCCAGTAGCTTCACTATTAATTCACTCTTGCTCCCAGCCTCTCTCTCTCTCTCAGTCTATCATTTAGCCTATCTCTCTTTATTTTGCCAGGTAAACAGTTAAATTTGCACGCATTAAATGTAAATATGATTGCGTCCAGCATAACGTGATCAAAGACCCGAGGTCAGCAAAGAGCTGGGCTTTCAGGAAATAGTTCAGTGACTTAACATAGCTGAAAGTTGGGGTCTGTGGAGTTTCGTAGGGCTGCCCTAATAAACTAACACAAACTGAACACCTTAACACAACAGAAATTTATTCTGTTCGACCTCTCCCACTGCCCTCTCTTTCCACAGGTGTTAATCCCTAACACAAAACCCTGTCTCCGCACCTGCTTCTAGAGAAGCCAATCTATGACAGGCTTTGTTGTTATTCATATTCTCGTCTTGGCCCATAACCCCTCACTCTACACATCCTAGTTAATGGTGCAACATTCATCCGTCATAGTGGAAGCGATGGGGATGGTGTTGCCTCCTTTCCTCTTAGACAATCTACAGGCTTCTAAACCTGCCCTCACTGAGATTTTTCTGGTTAACTTAGACTGACAAGCCAGTGGAGATACTGTCAGATGGTGAGGCATTTGGTCACTTTCTTGAGGATCATCCTTTGCTGGTCCCCCCCGAATGAATCACGAGGAAAGTATTTGATCAGAAGGTCTGTGGAAACACAACCACCAGCTCTCTAACCTTGCCTCTTGTTTCTCATGCAGAGGGCAGGAAATGTCTTCTGAACCACTTACTATCCTGATGCTGGAGACTGAAACACATCCTAACGTTCCTTAGCGCTTCTGGGGTGTAGGGGTCTACCTGGAAGTGGCCAAGGTTGGGCTCTTTCTTTCTGCAGAATGTTCCTTCTCAAGAGCCCAGACAGCTCAGAGAAGTGCTCAAATTCACTGATTTCTGACTGCCAGCCCCCTCGGCCATGATAAAGGCCTGGAGCTTGAAGGGTCTTCCGGAAGCCGTCAAGTCCACCTTTCTGCGCTTGAATAAGGACCTCTCTCTCCAACACTCCCACATATTTTTCCTTTAAAAGGAAAGAAATTTTCTGTTTTCTTGGCCATCCAATCAGATGGCAATGAGCTACAGAAGCTCTGTAGGACGGTCGCTGGCCTCCCCCACATTCTGTTTTCTTCCCTGCCAACTAATTCCTGCCCTTAACCTTCTTAGGTGTTGGTACAGCACCTATTATTCATGACTTCATTGACATTTCTTCTCAATCCCTGAACCTGGTGGTGACTCATCCTCTCTTGTCATCGAGGGGCATCAGCAGGCTATGTACAGAACACTGCACGAGGCTCATGTCAGCTCTTCTCCGGTGCCTTTCAACAAAGGCGCTGCAAGAACTTTTTAATTTGATGACCTAGAGGCAAACACAAAGATTTCCAATTTTACAGCCTGTAGGCTTAAATTAAGCAACCTACCTGGGTCATGCAGGGACTCTGGACTTGCTGTTGAGAAGCAGAGTCCCCGGCTCCATGGAAAGTTTAACAAAGGTCTGAAATGTCCGTAGCTGTCCAGGCCTTCCCTAGGGGGACTTGTTTGAACTTACCCACCCACCAAAATGCTCTTAGCATGGAAGCGGAATGACACTTCAGTGCAAGCCTTTCTGCAGGCAGTGTCCTTGGATTTTCCATGGGATATTTTTATTTTGCTGAAAAGAACTGGGTACTTATTGGGCTAAATGGGATTGAGGAAGCTTGCTCCCAGACAAAACTTGTGTCTCTACAGCACTAATAAAGTCACGTAGGATGGCAAGTTCCTACAAGGTTGCATCCAACTTCCTAGCCTCAAGCCTGTTTGGTGAAATAGATTCTCCTCCCCCTCATTCTTAGAACCTGAACCATGGAGAAGTGGGCCTCTGGTAATGGGACTCAGTGGAGAAAGTGACAGTGACCCTTTTAGCAAAATCACACACAGGACCTATGCGAAGAGAAGGTTTATCCTGCAGGGTGAAGGTTTGTTGTCTTGCCAATGTTCCACCTTAATGGCAGGCCACAGTTATGTCCTTTGTCCTTCCTTCCCCCACCTCTATCTCCCATCTCTGTATCACCCAGCCCAAAACCACAGCCCCACCCAACAGCAAAGTCTGAAAGAAATCACTGACAGCCCACACTTGAGATCAAGCCCAGAAAGAGATGGAACTCTGGGGTTAATGCCGGGTAACAAATGTGTGACCTTCGGACTATACATAGTGCTCAGATGTGTTGGTTTTGTTCAAACAGTGTCTTTCTTTAAAATTTAAATATAAAATCTCTCATATAAAATTGGGAGATTCTACACAAAAATGCAGTTTTCCAATTTCTCTTGAAAAATAAAAACATCTGGCCACACCGTGCTAGCCTTCCTGCATGGCCGCCACCAGCTGGAGCTGAGTAGCCAGCACCGGCCCCTTTATAAGGAGCACTCACACTCCACTTTGCCTCTCTGACACAGGCCAGTTTTGCCTTTCTGTATCACTGCACTGGCCTCTGCAGGAATCCAAGTTTGAATCCCCTGGGTTAAGGCAGGGAAGAAAGAGGAAAGAGAGAAGGTCAAATGAGGAGAGGTTTCCCTGATGTATTATTAGTTTGAATGCTTTGGGATACATGTAACAGAATATCTGACTAAAAGTTGCTTAAACAATAAGGACTTTTAATATTTTACCAGAAAGTCTACAAGTTGGCAATTAGGTACAGGGTTAGATCAGCGGCTCAATAATTTCAAGGCTCTGGGTCAGCTTCTCAGCAGTGTTCTCGGCTTTCTCCTCATGGTGGCAAGTAGGCTGCCACAGCTCCAAGTACCACATCCTCACCCAATGATATATAAAAGAAAAGAGAGACCAGAATTTCTCCTCCATGTCTTTTCCCTAACAAAGAGCAAAATCTTTCCAGAAGATTCCAGAAGACTTTGCCTCAAGTCCCATTGACTAGAGCTGCACCACATAACCACCCTTAAACCAATCATTGGCAAATGGAAATGGAACTGTCATGTTGAGTAAGACCAAACATAGTTCATCCCCGGATCTAGCAGAGAAGTCCACCTTAGCACATTGCTGCCCACACAGTTCTGCTAAAAAGGAAGATGGGGAGAATGGTAGGTGTTTGTAACACTTATCACCTGTGAAAGGTGCAGCCATACAGGGCATTCCAAGATTCTGCTATAATGGCCCTATATCAACTGGGATCCTGGGGAGGAATTGAAATGTGGCTGGGCAGAATCAGCCCCTGTGGTGTCTGTAGGGGTTGTAAGATAATGCTGGAAACAAAGTAAAGGACTATTTGTCCCTTCCTCTGGAGTCTGTATGCCCAGTGGACAGTAGGATCATTTTTGTTATGAACTCCACCACCCCTCCCTCCCACTGTTAAGAATTTGGTGCTTGTGTTTCAGGTATTTGCCTGGAAAGTAGGAAGCAGGTTCCCATCCTGACCCAGTCCCAAAATTTCAGTCTGAGTTTTCTTCCTCTTAAGGGGTGCAGAAAAAGGGGTTGCCCTTGAGAGCAGGCCTGGGACTCAATCCCACAGCTGGAAGGGCAGTTCATCTAGTTAAAGTTCTTTCCCAAAGGACTGATGCTGTGGCTTCTGGAATGGAAGCCTTGGGTCATAAATCAGGGCTTGTTGCCTGGTCCCTTGTCGCCTCTTCCTTGGCTCTTTCAGTTCCAGGCAGCCTCAGAGCCACAGGGTCTGGGAAATGGTTAGCAAATAAAGCTTTACCTCCTGGTCCTATGTGTCCTCCCACTTATACACCATTCTGCTAAACTGGAAGGACTGAGCCACGCTGATGGCCTCAGAAGTCCCTAGGACAACAGGTGGACCCTGTCAGCACCCCTTCCATCCCACCACACCAGATGGAAATGTCACACAGGAGCCGGGTCTGGGGGAGTCCTTCATGTCCCCTGGCTGCTGGGCACCCAATTCATATCAGTTGGCAAATTTCAAAAATTGAGAAATAAAATAATTATTTTAATACTCTGTTGACATCATGCTCTCCAGCCCTCTTTTAAACACATTCAAATCCCTTATCTCATCAGATCCTCCTGATGACCCGGAGCAGCCATGAGGGCAGGGGTCATGAGAACAAATCTCATCATCGTAGCCACCATTTTATTGACTGCCTGCTACGTGCCGGGCACTGTGCTAAGTACTTTACATCCATCATCTCATTTAATGATGTCAACAGCCCTATGAGGTTGGTACTGTTACTGACCCCATTTTACAAAAGAGAACCCAAAGCTCAGAAAGATGGTGCATCTTGCCCAAGGTCACACAGCTAGCAAGCAACAGAGCTAGGTTGCAAGCTCAGGTCTGTCTGGTTCAAGAGCCTGGACTTCTAACAACCACTGCATTCTTCTCCAGTCTAGGCGTGATGTTCTGACGGTGGCTGGAGTGACTGCTCTTTATCTCAAGGATAAGGATGGGCATTCTATCATTACAGGGACTGTCCTCCACTTCCTGATTCTTCCTTCTCTCCCCAGCATCATTCCTGCCCTCCTTACCCTCTGACCTCCCCCTGGGAATAACTTCAAGGCACAAGGGCTGGATTTGGTGCTCTGTACCCTGGAAGAACAGGTTCAAGTCTCCTCAGCTTGGTGCCATCAGGAACCAGGGCTGAAGCAGGTCCATGAATAAGAGGTGGAAACGAGAACCAAATACCAGGCCAGTCTCAGGCAACTGACATGCCGGGGAGGTTGGGACCAGCAGGCTCAGAGTGACCCACTTAAATCAACAGAGTTCAAAGAAATGCAGCAGCTGTTACCTAAGCCAGGAGCCAAAAGGAGGACCAAGGTCCAAGAGGGAGACCCTGCGCTCTGCACTAGACAGCTGGTGTCCAGTCCAAAGGGTCTCCCGCCTCAGCTAGGAACAAAGGTCCAGGCACACATATGAGCCAACCGAGAGGAGTGGGAGCTGAGAGGAAGATGCACGCTCAGAACAGGCTCTGGGCCACGTAGGAGGGCTCAGAAGTAAGGAGCCGACAGAACAAACAGGACCAGGCAGTCGTGGGGGAGGGTCCCTTTTTCTTGCCAGGTGCAATCTGACCAACTAATTCAACTAAAGTATTATTAGCTGATAATAACGTCATATCCCACTCCTCCCAGGTAGCACATACTATAGTGAAGTAACAGACTTGCATCATTTCTAATCCTTAGCACTGCCCCCTAAACAAAGTAGGTATCAATGAGTCCCATTTTATAGAATAGCAAACTGAGGCTTGGAGAGATGAGGTGACTCACCCAAGGTCTTCTAGAGGAAGAGGCAGGATTAGAGCCCTGGTCTTTCCAGCTCCCTAGAAAATGTTCTTTCCTCTCTACCATGTATGATACCCAGGAACTAAAACTGTGGTCCTCAGATAATGGGAGATTAAAGAGATCACGCATGGACCCAGTTGTCAACCAACATCTTCTGGGTGTGCTGGGTGCTAGGGGTGCAACAGGAGATGAGACGCAGAGTCCACACTCACTCACAAAGAACTCACTGCCCACCTCCCACCAGACATTGCTGGTGCCCCTCAAAGCCCACCGAACAGCCAGCTGCTTCCTCCCACCCCACCCTGGCCCTTGGGGAGGCAGGTTGGGTCCGGTGTTGCGTTTTCTCCATGCCACTCGCTCTGCTCATTACAGAAACCACTCTGCTGACAGAGGCAGGACTATTGGGCCAGCAGATTAGACTATATCATTTTGAATCTAAACTGCATCCTCCATGATCAGTGGCCTCTGCAGGCCCAGAGAGGTTTCTGTTTGTTTGGAGCTGGGAGGATTTCTCGGATTAGCATAGAGATTGCTTTTGCACTGGGGAAAGGGGCCCAGCGGCTGCTGCTGTTGATGGACCAGCTGGAATGCAGTCATCTCAACTCGTCCCCATGGACCACAGCCCTGGAGTGACACAGCGCTTCTCTGGGCTCTGGCAGCAACAGGCGCCTGCCTCTAAGAGAGCACGGTGGTGGGAATAATGTCTGTTGGTTATCTTATCACTCTCCATCACTGAATCTCCTTAGGAATGATTTCAGGCCCCCTCTCCAGCAGCCGGGACTATAAATAAAGATTCCCCAGGGATGCTGAATCCTGCCCTTCATCCCGGCCGCCTCCGTGACTCATCCCACAGGCAGATTCTTCTTCCATCTTCTTGATTACGGGGTAGGGGAAGTGAAAGTCTGCCTGTGTGTGTTTGTGTGTGTGCATGGCTGTGCTTGTCTGCATACCGTATGCATTTACTTAGGTGCAGTCTGTGTGTGTGCATGCATGTGTGCCTGTGCACAGAATTCTGTGTGAACATGTGTGTCTACTTGTGACTCAGGATTTAATTTTAAGGGTAGAGAAGCAATGCATTCTCATACAAGTTTCAGCATGGGAACTGTTAGCTAAGATTCCTTATTAAGTCTCATCTACTAGTATTCGTTTAGGCACTTCTTTGCACACAGCCTTATGCTAAGCAAGGAGAATAAGACACAATATATGTCATCTTCATGGACTACAGCTGCGTAAAGCAAATAAAATCCCTGAAGTGGCAGCAGCAGTTGAGAAAGTAGCATTTCATGAAAAGAAGGGCCCCACCTGTAACAGAGGGCTCAAGAAAACACTCATTTACTGAGTCCCTTCTCTGCGCCAGGTGCTCACTAAGTGCCACATAATTTATTCCTCCTAAAAACAAAGCAAAAGAGAGCTTCTTGTCCTAGTTTTCACAGATGAGAAAACCCCAGAGAAGTTCAATAACTTGCCTGAAATCACGCAGACAGACCATAAAGGTCCAAGTTAAAACGAGGACCTGGAGATTTAGGGCAGAATCTCAGAGGTCCTCTCATCTAAACCTTCATCTACAGTCTGCATCTACCCTCCAACATGGCTGCAGATTGGTCATTCAGCCCCTTGGTAAGAGAAACTCAACTCCTGAGACGAGCCCTTCCATCTTTCGATAGTACCAAACCACTGGAAAGTCCTCTCCCATGTTGAGTCCCAATCTACCCCCTTCTCATTGCTGCCCATCAACTCTCTTATGCCATCTGGGGCTAACAAAGCAAGTCTAATTCCCCTTCCTAGCCCTTCCCTTCGAATAAACATGACAGCCAACATGCTGTTTCCTCACCGAGCCAGGCCCTTCAACCATTCCACACTGGAAATAATTTTGAATCCCAAAATATTTGTTTATCACTGCATCCTGCATGCTGGTATCTACAGTGCTGGCACATTTAGGTTAAGTAAATACCAGTTGAGGGAATAAAGAGATGAACAAGTCCTTTCAGGGTAGATGGTGCCATGACTTGTTTCATTAAGTCTTTTGTCTTAATTAAGGACTGCCTGGTTGCCAGGAACAGAGCCTCTTCTGGCTAGTTCAAGTGAAAATTCAGGTTTGATGGAAGGATCCAAGGAACTCTAAATAAAGCTAGATGTAGGAAGATTGGAGGGCCTTGTGGAATGAGAACAATATCAGACAACACTCTCTCTCTCTCTCTCTCTCTCTCTCTCTCTCTCTCTCTCTCTCTCTTCCCTTGTGTTCTCTGCTCTCTACCTTCTCTTTGTGTGTCAGCTACATTCTCCTCTTAGCACGCTGGTTTCCTCTATTGCTCATGACCCAACATGGCAGCTGTCCCAAAGCCATATTCCCATACAGCTCCATGCCTATCAGCATCTAAATGGCAGGGGCTTTGTGTCCCAGTAGAGATGGCTGATTGGTCACACTTGGGTCAACTGGCCAATCCTAGACCAATCTGTGATGGCTGGCAGGCAGGGGGCAGGGATCACCTAGTACGAACATGCATCCTTCAGCACCTCTTTAGCGAGGATTCAAAGGGTGTGTTTGAGGAGAAGGAAGATTCTTTGGGAAAGGACTATGTGTGGATAGAAATGTCAGCATCTCCTGTACACTTTGAATACATACCAGCATTATAAATTGATCTGAAAGGCTTAGGATGCTCTCAGAAAAGCATTTTATCCTTAGGCTGTCCAAACATGGGTTCTTGAACTTCTTGTGTGTCTGTAACTCAGCTTTCTGGCCATGGAGCCCTGAAAAGCCTGACACTGGCCATAGGTGGCCAAGAGAGGTCTCAAGCTTCCCTCTTGCAGGAGGATGTTCTACTGGAGTTATTAGTGGCTACTTAGCATCTTGTCACTAATCCTGGCCATCTCTGGAAAAACAGAAGATCCAATCAGCAAGTGCTGAAGAGAAAGTATATGTGTGGAGTGATGAGGGTTATGGTTAGGGAAAGGCTGGAGAAAAGGGGAATGTGACTGTTTTGCGAAAGAAATTAAGTGAATTGTAAACTGGAAAGCCCCTTAGAGATCATCTAGCCATGTGGTCATCAAACTGTGTTCCTCAGACCTCGAGGTTCCCCAGAAGTACCTCAAGAACCAAAAGAGGAGGTAACAGGAAAGATTAAGTAGGCAGATTTCCACCCACCACCACTAGCATCCTTGCCCACTAGCATCCTTCCAGCAACCAGAACAATTCTACTGTTCTTAATATTACATGTTGGGTTGCTGTGTGTTATTTCACTCTTTTATAGGTGAGGAAACTGACTGCAGAGAAGTGGAGTGACTTGCTCCTGGTCATACAGCTAGCTGGACCCTGAGCTGTGCTGGTTGCCAGTTGTGCTGACCCCCAGAGCCCTCTTTCTGCCGGCACAGGTCATATTGAGACAAGAAAGAGAGCAATGATTTTTGACAAGGATAAGTATCACGACAGCTAACCATCTGTGTCTTCCACCTGCAGTAAACTGTCAAGAATTTACTACTGATGTTTCCATCTCCCAATAGCCTGCGCATACAGCTGTGTTTGACAGCGTTCAAGTGGCAGGACAATGATGAACTGGTAGCTTCAGGGCTCAAGACCCTTAAATAGCCAAACTTGCTCCTTGGGTGTCAGACTATTTTGCAACCAGCTAATTCATAAAGAGACCCTGTAACAGGGTAATTTAATTGCAATCAACAGAACCCAACTCTAACTAGCCTGAAAGAGAGACTGAGAGAGAATGTTGAAGAGTTTTCCAAACCAACAATGTCAAGGCACCATGCTAGAATGAATGAAGGTCAACCAATATTCCCCAGATATTCCTGGGAGAGGGAGACAGAGGAGCTCAGTTCACAAGACCACCTCCTTAGGGACCACTGATGTTTTCCTGTGCAACCGCTGGTTCCAGGCTCTCTGGGCCACCATAATTACTGCTCCCTTTGAGCCAAGTCTTAGGTTGCTCAAGCAGTCACGGGCTCTCTAGCTCATAAGCAGCCCTCGCTCCTTCTCCCTTCTCCCCAGTCTGACCTGGTTCTTCTCATGCCTCCACCACTCCAAGAATCTTAAGATCAAACTCTTATCAGACTTCCAAGCAGAGTTTCCTTGCATTCTCAGTATCTTGCAGCCTGGTGTTAGGATTCTTCTATTTGACTCGCATATACGATTTCTTACCATACCCTCTTTTCTGGGAGTTTGGGAGAGGTTTCTTTGGGACCAGGATACAGGGCAAGATGCAAAAAATATAGCATCCAAAATGACCCCCCTTCTTTGACAGGCCATCCAGGCCATCCTGGACTCAAACTTACAGGCAATTCAATTCAAGATTAAGGGGAAAACTTGTTCCCTACTTTGGTTCAAGAATTTTAGCCAAGAGCAAACTGTCAGCTCCAACATATTCCATCACTGACTCTCCTAGAAGGCCTATGGGGACTTCATATAAACAGAGTCTCTACATCAGAGTCCCTGCAGCAGACACAAATTAGGCCCACCCCACAGACTTTGCTACAAAAACATTTAAACATATAACCTCCAAAGTCACTTCTAGCTCTAAGAGTTCATGATTCTCTGATGAAGCAAAGGGAATTTAATTCTAAGGAGAGGGTGACAAATGTTTTACTCAATGAACCATAATTCACTCTGCCAGATTTTGGAGACTTCCTGGCTAATCATTGAGAGCACTCCCAAATGGTACTGAATTTTTGCCATTTGCTTGGGAGTTCATGACATCAGAGAGCATGGTCTGACCTGACCCTTGGGGGAAAAAATGTTATCTAAACTATGAGGCAATAGATCCATGTCTACCATCGGAAGCAAACACATCACTTTCTAGTTGACTCAGGCCAATTGACCAGCCCATAAGTGGTTGCTGATGGTTGATTGAACTGACCACTTGTAAGAGACAGGAGACATGGTCTGTGCCATCTGCTCAACAAGCAGCCTTCATTGTGGCCAAAAGCCAAAAACAAATTAAAAAGGAAAAAAAAAAAAAAAATCAATTCAATTACGCATGTGAAACTAATCTACACTTTGGGGTGAGGGAGCTAAAAAATTGGTTGTGTCATGTAACTGAGGAATATTTTCCCAACCCCTGAAGGGCAAGCCAATATGTTTTGAGTTGTTTCTCCAAAAGGGGAACAGTTTTTCACCAAGCCATCTACACTGGTCCTTCTTTAAAAGAAAAAGAAAAAAATGTGTTAACCACACAATCTGTGACCACAAACATAGAGGAGCTGTCTCCAAATGAGCTAGAAATGTTCAAATCTACTGCCCTTCAATTCAGAACACTATCTGAGGTGGGCTTGCCATCTTCTGTAGAGGAAAGATTCCCAGGCATGGTCCTGGAGCAGAAAAAGGCAGATGATTTGGCAGATAATCAACTGTATCATCAGCTCAGTTACACAACTCACTGTTGTGAGTGACCGATGTTGGGATGGTGAAATCCATTTCCTTTGGCTATTCTTAGTAGTTCTGTACACCTGGAGTGTTGGCTTGAGGTGTCTCTGAGAGGGGAAGGGAAGTTGGAAGCAGAAATGGTACATTCCAGTTGCCCTCTCATCAGAAGAGGCAGGGACCAGACTTAGCCCAGCAGACTCTGAGAATGCTGAGTAAGATCAGAGTCATGATTCTCAGAACAGGAAAGAGACTGGGAGAGCAAAGAGTCCAAAGAAGAAACTGATCATAAAAACAGTAATAATAAAAATAATAATAGTAGAATTTATTGATTGTAGAGATTTTAGTCAGATGCCTACCCAAAATCCATATCTCCCTTCTTCTGTCCTAAGAGAAGCTCAATTTTGTTCAGGCAGCCAATCTCTCTCCATGGAGCCTCAGGTGCAACTGACTGTACCCCTCAATTCCAGGGTGATTCCATTGGTTAAATGCTTCTTACCAGTGATTGGTCAGAACAAGCATGTGACCCAATTCTGGCCAATGAGGCATCAACAGAAGTTTGCTGGTGGGATATTTTTTTTTTAAAAAAAAGGTTTTTTGCTTCAAATAGAGTCACAGGAGAGATATCCTTCTTCCTCCCCGGAACACTGACACCTCTAGATGGTAGCCATCCTATTACCAGCCTGAGAGTGGAGCCAGCACTCAGGATTGCAAAACAGAAATATGGAAAGAAGCATGTTCTTGAGGACATCACTGAAGAACTGATTTAACCAACTCTGAAGATATCCTTTCCCTGAACTTCGGTTATGTGAGCTTTTACACTTCCTTTTTTAAGCTACTCTAAGCTGGAGGTTCAATTACTTGCAATCAAAAAAACATCATGAGTTAGAGAATGCTTACCACGTGCCAGCCACTGTGCTTGGAACTCTACAAGCATTATTTCCCTGAGTCCCTGTGAGATGAATATTGTTGTTAAGCCATTCTACAGTGAGAAAACTAAGTCTTTGAGAGATTAAATAATGTGCTCAAAATCAGTTGGTTAGTAGTGGAGACTAGATTCAAAATTTAAGCAGTTCAACTCTGCACTTTTAACCTCCATGCTATACAACCCAGAAAAGGAAAAGATGTGCCCAAAAAGCACCAGAAATCAGTATCATCCTGGGATTGAAACTGAGATCCAGTGCTTTTAATGCTCGTGTGGACAGTGATGATTTCAATGATCAGGAACCAGAGTGGTCTCTCCCTTCAGCCAAGGCATCCTTTCTCATGGGACTCATAGTCTGGCTTATTTGACTGGCCCTTCTCTTTAAACATTGGCCACAGTCTCTGACTCTCTATGCTCATCTCCCTTCCACCTCCTTCATTTGTGCCTTTTTAGCTCATTGATTGACTTTATACAGCCATTGAAGAGAAACATGTAGTTCTCCTGGAAAATCCCCCTGGCAGGGGCAAGATCATTGCCAGTGAGGAGTTCTCACCAGCAAGGAAATTAGGCTGTCTGCTGGGGGTGAGGAGGATGAGTTGGAAGGTTTGCCATGCTAATTGGTTTCAGTCTTGATTCGGCAGGTCTCCTAAGCCAGGTGACAGCTCAACAGTGCCCGGCAGTCCCAGGAATGGAAAGAAGGCAAATATTTGAGCTGCTTCAAGCTGAGGATGAGTCACTGGGAGCCCCACCACAGGGACCTCACAGGCCTTGGATTGTCTATGAGTGAAGGGACAGACTGATGATGGCAATGTCATCATACTAATAAGGCAGGAATGGGAGCCCACCCTTGCACTGTGGGGCTCTGGAAGTGAGAAGGCAGCAGGATGTCCTGGTTATGAGCACAGCCTTGTAATTAAGCAGATGTGGGTTTGACTCCTAGTTCAGTTACTTGCTACCTGATGATTGCAAAAAAGTGAGTAATGGAACTTCCCTGAACCTCAGTTTCCTCCTCTGTAAAAAATAAGGGTAGCATGGTTGTAGGGATTAGATGCGATAAGCATTATGCCTGAAACATAGTAAGTGCTCAATGCCTTATATAATGATATTGGCTGCAAAGATAATGATGATAATAATGAAAAACTGAGTAGATAGAGAACACGTTAATTCTCATGGTCAAAGTCTCTCCTTCTTAAGGACAACTCCAGACAGATCTCAGCCTCATTCGATGAAACTCTTTGCTTCCATCTTGCCCCATTCCTCTGTGTTTCCTGCCTCCTTAAAGAAAGCGCAATTCAGTGCACTTGAACTTTACCCAAACAATCAACTGGCTCTTCTGTGGCTGGCTACAAAGATGATTTCCTAATGTATCAAGCTGTGTTAATGGTGAACACACCCACCTCTGCTCAGTAGAGCCCATTAGTCAGGCTATATACAGAGCTGGAAATGGTGAACCAATACAGGTATGGTTAATTTCAAGAGGGAATGTTGGTTACTGGGTAACTAAGCCTCAGTATCCAAAGCTATTATAATGATCTTATGAGGTTCGTAGTGAAAAGACTTGGACTATCCTTATTCAAATATCTCCCCAGGATTCCATTTGCATCTGCCATTGAATATGGTGTGGTTATCCAGTTGGCCAGAGTGTACATATCTTATTTGACAGTTTCAGGGAAGATTTGTACCCAGGTTTCTAAATCTATTGGGAGAGGTAAGGCCATGTGCAGACTATCATTTAGCAATGCATGGGTGTTACTGAACCAAGTGGGCTCACCTCCTGATGAGTTAAATAAGACTCTACACCAGTGGAAGTTGTCTCACAAAGTAAAGTGTATTTGCAGCAAATAGGAGGCCATGCGGAATCATTTCCAAAGTCATGGCGTCTCCGAACAAAGGGAAGCAGGCACCTTTATTTCAGATGGGAATGAACATTCAAAAGAGAGAGGCAGGTATTTGCCTGCCCAGGCTCAACTGGAGAACGTGTTTCCACGTAATGAGGCCTAAGCTCCTCCTGGAGACATCTTTGCTTAAAAATAAGGCAAAGATCATGGGTGCAGCTCTTGTGGTGAGGCTTGGTGTTTCAGGATGTCTGGTGGTTACATCTCCCTTGAGTTTCTCACTTACTCAGTTTCAGGATGGTGGTGGTTACATTTCCTTAACATACAAAAGGAAAAGAAACAACTTGGAAAAATAGTTAACTGTTTCCGAACCCGCCTCTGAGTTTCTTAAGGCACCTAGTTGATGACATTGGCACCATATTTAATTGGCTTCAGCTCACCTACTTATTGTGCCTGTATGTGTAAAGCTGAAATATATAGAAGAGGTGATCTAGTGCAGAGTTATAATTTTGCTCCATGGACCCCTAGAGGTGCAGTGGAGATGCCACCAAAGGTTTGGGGATGGAGAAGCACTGGAGTTCAGAGAACTCTGGAATGCCACCCCTCACTTCCACCAAAGCATGTATTTCTATTGTCCATATTGGGCTTCCACATATTTCTCACAACTTAGAAAAAAAAGTTTAGAAGTCACCCTCTTGATTAAACCCACTCATTTTCCAGGTGAGGTAACTGCACCCAGAGAAGTCAACTGACTTGCCCAAGGTTGTACAACTAGCTACTAATGGAATCTGGACTAGAAATCAAGACTTGGAGATCAGCACTCTTGCCCAGGAAAAGCCATTGAAGCATTCTCCTGCAAACATACACTTCTAATCTTCATGGCTGTCATTGTAAACATCAACCTCCCTGTGACTCTGCTGTAGTGTATTTGGCACCTTGGGGCTTAGAGGGGCAGAGTGCAGGGGTAATATCAGGGAAGGCTCCCTGGAGCGCTAATACCTGAACAAAGTTTTGAACAGTGCATATGAGTTTACCAGAAGGAAAAGGGAAGAAATCATTCCTAGCATTAAGCCTCTTTGAAATTAAGAACCATGTTATAAATGTAAGGCATACTGTTCTTACCTCATTACCACGTATATCAGTCAGAGTCCAGTCAGGAAACAGGAGGCATATTAATATTTCAAACACTGGGGATTTAATCCAGGGAAATAGTTACAAAGTGTTGGAAATGCTAAAAGAACACAAAGGGAAAGGGAGGTAAGCCAGAAACTAGGAACCACAGAAAGCAGCTACTTCTCCAAGGGCTGGGACAGAGAAGAGAACGTGCTATTGTCCAAGCCCAGGAATGCACTTATGACTGCACCACTGGGGGCACCAGAAAGGGTGATGGAACCTCCAAGGAGGGGCCACCGGGTCAGCACTAGGACTAACCAGGAGGGCTCCCCTAGGCCGGTGCTGAGCTGTTGAGGCTGAAGTCAGAACCATCAGAGATGCAGTCACTCCCAAAGGTCACACAAGAAACAGTGAGAGAGAGAAAAGAACACGCCTTCCCACCTCCTCCCGCCTTCCAACATCATACCAGTGCTTCGCATTGGCTGAACCTCCCAAGGGCACCTGGGATCTGTGGTCTGCAGGGGTTCAGGCCCTGTGATGCAGAGTAGAACACTGAAGGACAAGAATGGAGCTAAGAATAAATAGGCGAATAACCAGCACACCATATTTCCTAAATGTAATGATCTTCCCAGCAATTCCTCCATAGTCCTTAAATTCAAGGTCTGCTCTCCCTCTCTCCTACAAACACACATCGACACACTGATGTGCCCACAATAGCAACAAGTCTAGAACAACCCAGTGGTGGACATTTGTAATTTTTTGTCTACCCAGTACTGGAAGCCTCTTCCTATTTTGGGCAGAATCCTCCTGTACAAAGATGGAACTCTAGATCCTTGATTTCCCAGCTTCCCTTGCAGCTAGGTGGTGGCACATGACCCAGACTCCACCAATCAGGTACATCTGCTCTGGACTTGGAATCAGGTGCTAGTGACCCAAAAAGGTAGAGACAGGGAGGTTCCATCCTCATGGAGAAGTATCTACATCCAGGTTCCAAGGGCCATAATAGTGGGTGGGCCAGTGGCTGCATCTGGGGTTCAGGGACATCCAGGTTCCAATGTGCGCTTACTGAACTGGTTCTATCATGTTATTTGGCCCTTATTCTCTACCTTTCCTGGGGATTTTAAGAACTACCTAAATCTTCTCAATAATTTCATTTTCTGCTTAAATCATCTAGAATAATTATCTGTTGCTTACAATCAAGAACCTTGACTAGCATAAACCCCTTCCTTGTTTTGTGACCAGAGATATTATATCTTGAGTCTAGATATAGTCTTGTGCAACTTATAATTGCACAAGAGTTTTAGGGAGTTTCATCTCCACAATATCCAACGGAAATAGACAATGGCAGATAAGTAGGCCCTGGCATAGAATACTCCAGAAGTCCTGAAGAACAGGATTATGCTGCCAGCCTCTAGCATCCAGAGGAGTGAAAGCATGCTATCTTCAGCTAAGACCATGCTTGCCTTGAGGATCAGGCTCAAAACCCAGTGGCAGAGATGGGGTCATCTTCTTGCATCTCCGGAAAGCTCTTGGCTCTGTTGCATCTCCTGCCCTCTCCCAGGCCAAGCACTGTCAGGAATGATTGACTTCTACTCCCTTGCAGTTTCAGAACCTTCAGCCTCCTTGCAATATCAGCCAAGGATCTCAAAGGAGTAGGATACTTGCCCTGCTCCTGCTATTCTAAATCGTCATCTATTAAATTAGTCGTCTACTGCTGCATAATAAATCATCTCAAAACTTAGTGGCTTAAGACAACAATGGTTTGTTTATTACCTCTCACGGTTTCTGGCGTCAGGAATTCAGACAGGGCTCAGTAGGGTGGCTTACCTCTGCTCTATGATGTTTGGGGGGGGCCTCAGCTAGAAAACTCAAAAGCTGGAGACTGCACTCATTTGGTGCCTCACGAGATATCTCACTCATTCGGTGAGGGCTCATTCACTCACATATCTGGCAGCTGAAGCTGTCTGTCGACTGGGAGTCTAGCTGAGGCCATCAAACACTGCCATGCATGGCCTATCCAAGGCTTGGGTTTCCTTACAACATGGCAGCTGGGTTCCAAGAGCCAAGCTATATTCCCTTCTATGATTTAACCTCAGAAGTCATGTGAAAACAGGAAACCAGTGCTGGAGAGGATGTGGAGAGAAGGGAACTCTCATACACTGCTGGTGGGAGTGCAGACTGATGCAGCCACTATGGAAAACAGTATGGAGATTCCTCAAAAAATTAAGAATAGAACTACCATATGATCCAGCTATTCCACTGCGGGGTATTTATCCAAAGAACACGAAAACACCAATACATAAAAATACACGCACCCGTGTGTTCATTGCAACATTGTTCACAGTAGCTAAGACTTGGAAGCAACCTAAGTGCCCATCAAGGGATGAATGGATAAAGAAGATGTGGTATATACACACAATGGAATACTACTCAGCCATAAGAAACGATGAAATCCAGCCATTTGTGGCAACATGGGTGGACATTGAGAGTATTATGCTAAGCGAAATAAGTCAGAGGGAGAAGGTCAAAAACTATATGATGTCGCTCATAAGTAGAAGATAAAAATAACAACAAACAAACACATAGAGACAGAGATTGGATTGGTGGTTACCAGAGGGAAAGGGGGGAGGGAGGAGGGCAAAAGGGATGATTAGGCACACGTGTGTGGTGATGGATTGTAATTAGTATTTGGGTGGTGAACATGATGTTCTCTATACAGAAACAGAAGTATAATGATGTACACCTGAAATTTATACAATGTTATAAACCAATGTTACTGCAATAAAAAAAATTAATTAAATAAATAAATAAAATTCTTGCATTAATGAAATAATATCTTTGTGGCAATAGTAAAAAGAAAAAAAAAGGAAGTCATGTGGCATCACTTCCACCACATTCTATTGGTCAAAGCAGTTGCAAAGATCTGCCCCATTTTATGGGGAGGGAACAGAGACACCCACCTCTCAGTGGAGAAGTGTCAATGTCACACTGTAAGACAAGCCTGTGTGACAGGAGACATATTGACGTGGCCATTTGGGAAAATACTTTCTGCCACAGTCACCTTCAGTGATTCCCTGGTTAAGAAGTCCTCTTTGGTCTCATTCTCCTCGGATCATGCAACAACTTACTCGACACCTGCCCTTCTAAGTATACTCACCCAGTGAGTCCAGAACACCCTATACCCTGCACACCTCTTACAAGGTGAGGAGGACTGCATTCAGCGAGTCCCAGATGGTCTTCTGGATCCTTCTTCTGAAGAAAAACAAATAAATGCAAATGTCATCTCAACAGGGCTCTCTGTTACACACGAGAACCCAAAGATAGTAAATTCAATAACCCTTCAGAGCTATGCCCTGCTTTATAGTTCACACTGTGCTTTTGCTTGCACAGGCTCATTTAATCAATAAACTCCAAGATGACTTTTCTGGTGAAAAAAAGTAAATAAATAAAACTACACAGTGTGAAGTACAAATGTGGCTCGAAAATTGCTCACACTACAGTTTCCCCAGCTCAACCTCTGCCGCCTGAAATTATATTCATGACGACCCAACCCCTCAGGGGCTGACACCTTGGCACGAAATGCGTTCCACATCAGCAGGCTCGTTGAGGTGGGAGAGGAAACCAGATAAGACGTTGGTTTACACGACAGGAAGAGGAGGCCCTGACAAACTTGAGTTAATGTTCCCAAGCTAAGGAACTTGCAGGAGCTGGATAATTTGGAGGCAGAAAGGCACCAAATAAATTGACTGTGCATTTAGCCCTCAGGCAAAACATCAATGGTTCATTGCTGAGAATTTTCATAACACCCTCCCGCAGCCCCGCTCCCTCAGTTCTTTGGCTGTAGGCCAGGCCTGACTCCATGTGAGACAAGGGCAAAGTGGTGTCAGAGAAGCTAGAACTGGGTACAAACTCTACACTGCTCAACAGGGTAGAGATTCTAGGCCCCGATTTTGGTGGAAGAGAATCACTTTAGATTTCCACCATGACTGTAGAATAGGAGTCCCTTGCACTTGTCAAAAAGCTTGAGTCATTGATGCCGACATTTGAAACGGGCTTCTCGTGGTAAACAAAAATAATAGGCATCCTTTGAAGATGCTCAGTTTGTGCCAGTCACCGAACTATGCCCTTTACTGGTATTATTCAATTTGATTAATTAATCAAATTAATCAAACACATGTTATTGAGTACCTATAGCGGTCTCCTGGAGTTTATATTCTTTGAGGTATGTGCCGTTACAGCTGGGACTAAACCAGCTCTGTGGGATTCTGGAGCCTGACCCATTAACCACAAAGCCCTGAACCCCATGCTGGTAACAAGTATCTTCCACGACCTGAGGGTTTGGTGCCAAGCATCCAAGGGCTCATCGCAGGCTGCAGAGCTCAGCAGGCTGAGCTAAGGGTTTAGAATCTCTTGGTGATCTGTGGAGACAATTCAAAGGAGGAAAATGGAGAGGTTTTCACAGGCCCAGCCTGTGTAGAGAAGATGTCAGAGGGCCCGGTCAGGCCTAGGTTGGAATCCCAGCTCTGCCACTTACTAGCTGTGTGACCTTGAGTGAGTTACTTCACCTCTCTGTAAAGAGGGGATAAGACAATTAAACAAAATAATGAGCTACAGCATAGTGCCTGACCCACAGGAAACGATCATGCAATACTTAATGAAGATGAGGATGAAGCTTAGAAGGAGGGGCTCCAAGTGGCAGCAGAGCCTCGGAAACCAAGAATTATAGTTGAGTATATTGCGAAACAAAATGAGAAACAAGACATGCATGCCAACACCTCAGAGGTGAAGACTTGGGGTTTGCACCAAGCCAGGAAAAAGCGAGAAGGCCAAATGTCAAGAAAAATGCAACTCATTCTTTCTTTCATTCATCCATCCATCCATCATCCAATAAATATTTCCCAGGCCCCTGCTGCATGCAAGATGCTCTGTGGTGCCAAAAGGAGTACAGGGACCAGTGCTGTCTGAGAAAGCTGGACAGAGAGGCAGTCAGGGGCATAAATGTCATCAAAACGATTTTGGAAATATCAGTTCAGGGATGTGGGAGCTGCACTGGCAAGTCAGGAAGCAAAGTGGGAACTTGCAGGCATCCCCCATGGTTCAAACAGCCTCACAGGCGTTGAATCTGCCACCAGGTTCTGGGAGCTTAAGAGGTCCCAGGGGACTGGGTTGGAAAGGCCTCTCTGGATGGCCCTGTCTAGTCTGAACCATCCCAAGTAAACCTAATTACTCTTAAAGCCAAGCTCTGAGACAGACCTGGTTTCATATCAATATTTACACTAACAGGGATAAATTAAGGATAAAGATACTTTCACATCAGTTTAGATCGGATTTTGCTACAAAAACTGCAAATTTATGTCAAAAATAAACTGATGAGTACCAAACCTATTTTTTTTTTATATTCCATTTTCAGGGCATTTGGAATTTCAGAATTCCAGAAGAGGATTGTAAACAAGATAATTTTAGATAGTGATACAGGCAATGAAGACAATCAGAGGGGGTAATATGATCCTGAGTGAGGTGGGAACAGAGCATCTTCAGGTAAGATGAGCACGCATCTGAAGCAACATACAGGGCCTTCAAACGCATTCCCTCATGTCACCCTCTACTCCCCTGGGAGGTAACGTTGTCGCTTCCATTTGCAGACAAAGAACTGGAGAACGGGTACCATTGGGCACCTCATTCTAGGCCAGCGTTCCCCAAACCTCTACAAACAAGTACTGCTCATGGTTTTACCATGTTCACACACCACTCTCTAGTCCTTGAGATTCTCCTTTAAATCAATTATAAAAATAATTTTATTTTTAAAGGAAGCATTATAGAACCACCATAATGGAGAGATGGAATCTTTGTAATACACCTAAAAATACATAGCTCTTAACACCATCATTCGCTGTTTGCCTCCATCCCGCCTAAACATTACCTATGCAGACCACGCTTTGAGAAATGTCAGCCTAGGCCAACAAGCAGAGCCTGGCCTGAGCCCGATGCTCTTCCTCTCACGAGGCACTGCCCTTCTAGACCAGGATGGCAGCAAGACCCGCTGGACCCATTTCACCAGCTCACCACATCTCAGTCCCAATGAAATCTTCACCTTCCTAGGAACTCGACCAGAATGGACCCTGAAGGAAGAAGAGGAAGGAGAAGAAAGAAGAAAAAAGAAAAGCAGCCACCAAACACCGTGCTAAGTGTTTTACAAATAGTGCCTCATTGAAGCTTCACAGCCCTGGGGTAGGTGCCACTGCTACACGTTTCACAAAAGAGGACACACAAGACAAGGGAAGGCCAAGGTCACACAGCTACCAGAGGGAGAGCTGGAATTCCAACTCAGGTCTCAGGCCTCCAAAGCTTGCACCCAGCGTTCCTGAATATCATTCCCCGCCCCCTTTAGGCACCCTAGAGCACTCTGCTACACAACTGTGCTACAGTCCTTACACACTGGTTTGCAGGTCTTGTGGATGTGTCTTTCTCACCAAGTTGTGAGCTCCTGGAGGGCACAGCCCATGTTTTAATGCTCCCAGAAGACTGTAAGAGCTGTGAAAGCAGGGATCATTTCTGTCTCGTTCAACTTTGTGTCCCCTTCACACAGTGCAGTCTGACACTCACAAGAGGTACTCAGCAAATACTTGCTGAATGAGTGGATGGATGGATGATAGGATGGCTCGATATGCACCCTTGAATACCCTGAGGTATCCCAGGACCCAGCACAGTGCTTGGCACATAGAAGGATCGCTGTCAAGATTTGTGGAATCAATAAATGACATTCCTGTTACTTGAAGATTAAGCAGGACTAAGATTTTATCATTTTATTTTTAGAATTCAAAAAAAATGAACTTTAGGGGCAGGCCCAGTGGCGCAGTAGTTCAGTTTGCGCTTTGGCAGCCTGGAGTTCGCGGGTTCGGATCCCGGGCGCCCGCCGACACACTGCTTGTCAGCCATGCTGTGGCGGCGTCCCATATAAAGTAGAGGAAGATGGGCACTATGTTAGCCCAGGGCCAGTCTTCCTCAGCAAAAAGAGGAGGATTAGCAACAGATGTTAGCTCAGGGCTGGTCTTCCTCACGAAAAAAACTTCAAATGGGAAGTTCTGCTTAAATAAATAAACAAATAAACAAACAAACTAGCAATAGGCAAAGGAATAAGAGAGAACACTTTCCAATTCAGTTACTCAAGATCAATTTAGACAAACTTAAAATGTTAAAAGCCTGGATTTGAAACCAAACCTGAGCTCGAAAGAAGTCATCTTTTCGGCAACACGCTTCCACAAGAACACTTGCTGTAATTCCCAGTTCTTGTATCGACTCCCCAGAGACTTATGGCACCGACCAGTTTTAAGTGATTAAATGCGTTCCTGGAATTCTCAAGTGTTCCTCCTGATTCGGATGGAAGGCGTGTGCGCTCAGGGAAAAGAGGAAATATCTAACGATCTATTGTTCAGTGGATGCGGGTATGGAAGGGGTGGAGAGGAAGGGTCACGGCACACAAGTCCCTTATTTCGTAGGGTTTGGAAATTTAATAGGATGTGAAACCAACTGCATGTTGAAGAGCACATTAGGTCCTCGATGAAATCCATTCTTGTTTTATGATGTGATCACCTCAGGGTAACACACTCATCAGCCACACTCCACTGGAATCTCAAATGTAACAACCCCCTTGACAAAATTCTCAAGGACAGAGAGTACTGCCCAGCACAGGGCCAAAAAACATCTTGTTTTTCCAAGTCACCAAGACAGAAAGATGCAGGATTGTTGCACATATTCAATGAGATAACAGGTGAAATTGCCTAACTCAGTGCCCATCACATAGAAATCCAAAAATTCCCTTCTGTAATAATAAAAGAGCTCCATGTAATCGAACCCTGTCCAGGTCCCAAATAATTATTTGTATAATATAGGGCAATTTGGAAATCGCCTGCACATCTTTTGTTTCATTTTTTATCTCCCCAGCCACCCTTTGAGGCCAGTTGGCAATGGCTTTACTATCTCCACGCAATTGAGGAGAAAATCAAGGCTCAGACAATCAAGTGACTGACCCAAAGTCACACAGCAGGGAGGTGGCAGAACTGGGTTGGAAATACAGCTTTTTGGACTCCAGAGACTATTTCCCTGGACTCTGCCTCTCCCACTGGCTGATCTCGGACGAGCCACACCCATGGATCAAGCAGAGAGACATTTAAGCAGAGTGATTTTTAAAAATTTCTCTGCTCCCACTGACCTTCTCCTCCACTGACCTTCCAAGGTTCTCAAAACCCCTGCCCAACTCTTTTCAAGGTCAAGTGCCAACAACTAACCCCTCATAGAGTTGTTCCATCTGGGTCTCCAAAAGGGCCCAGGCCTGTCCTTGTTGGTGAACTTTTGAGGCAAGATTTTGCTTCCAGACTCCCAGTGCCTTCATCTATAAAATGAAGAGTCTGGGTCACATGATCTTCAAAGTCCCCTCCTGCTGGGTCATTCTCTGTCACTCCAATCTAAACAGACGTCTAAGGAGTTTGGCCACCTCTTCCCTGTCCACTTATAAAAGGCCCAATAGCAGGATAAGAACAAGGGCACTGGCGCCTGGAAAGAAATGTTCCTGCCAGAGGCTGGTATGCCTGAGAGCTCAGGGCCTGGCACGGCTCCCGATTCTAATGCCTAATGCCATCAAGCCAGTAACACTCACCACCCCTCCCTCCCTCCCTCTCGCCTCACTCTGCCTGGCCAGGCCGGCAAACTATAGGCAGAGAGGCCCTGCGCAAGGCTGGTCTGTGGTATCGCTGCTGGCTCCACTTAGGATTCCACTCAAAGAAACCAGTTGTGCTGGTATCTGTGGTCCCACCAAATGTGCTTGGATGCTTAGGGACTGTCCGCAAGAACCACTAACGGATGGTGCCTTTGGGCCCCCGCCACCACCACGACAACCCACAAGTTCACTGGTTCCCTGTGAACCCGGAGAGCAGGGGGAGAGAGAGAGAGAGGAGAGACTGGCTCATAAGACACACGGACAGAGAATTATCCCCTCTGGATTTTGAGAGCCACTGGACCCCAAAACCTGATTCCCAGAAGGGGCGTGTGTGTGTGTGTGTGTGTGTGTGTGTGTGTGTGTGACAGCTGAAACTCTAATAAACAGCTAATTCTCAATAATATTCAGCAATTTATACTTCTGATTTATGTTTGTAACCTAGGGGTTAGACTGAGAATACAGACATTAGGGGCTGCTAGCACATAGAACATATTCCAACAAGTTGATTTTTTAACATTCTATTATTATTTTAAAATACTAATTATTGACCATTTGCAAGATGCTTGTCACTATCTAAGGACTTGACTTGTATATCTCATTTAATCCTTAAAACATAAAGTGGTCGTGGCAGTAGTGACTGCTTGTTTTGTTTAGGGTTTTCTCACTCTCCGCTGTTAGGATCCACGAAGAGAAGCTAAGGTGGAGGCTTGGGAGGGGGATCATTCTGAGGACAGATTTGAGCTACTCACTGTAGAACAGGAAGTAAATAGATTTTAGCGCAAGTGCCAGTTACAGCTGAAAACTGGTGGCAACCTAGACAGTTGGGCTGAGAAAGATTCTGAGATTAAGTCTGGGCTTAGTGGGAAAGAGTGACATGATTGACAGGCAATGCCTGTCATGGGTACTGGGGAAAGAAGTATCATTACCTGTGACAAGTATTTGCCCTCCCTGCTGAAGAATAAATTCCAGATCCATCCTCCTGTGCAGGACTCCTATAGATACCCATACGGGTTGTAGTCTGCACAACTTTAGAGGGCGCCATTCGTATAGATTTTGATGTAAACGGAACCCCTGGGAATTGTGCAGTTCCTAACCTGCACAACTGTACCTGGCAGACCTGCACCTGTGATCTCTCATGGAAATGAAAACTGAAGTAGGAGATGATGAACTGGACTGTAGGGATAGGTCCTTAGAGGGGAGGTGCTTTAGTGCAAAGAGCTCCAAATGCAAAGTAAAGAACCTTTCGCCCTGCTTTTAATTTGTTATGTGTCCTGAGGCAAGCTCTTTCCCTTTTCTAGGCTTCAGTTTTATTGCTTATGATATGAGCTGTTTAGACCGCAGGGTCCCTAAAACCCCTGCCAAATTTGTATATAGTGAACTTTGTGGTTGATTTTGCCACCCAATATCTCCTCCCCCTCTTGTGATATCATAGCCCAATTTTGTTTGGGGGAGCTGCCCTCCCCACTCTCAACTTTTAAGCTTTACTCCATTCATAAGCATATGGCTGAGCTAAACCAAGCAGTGCATTTCATCCACCCCCTAACCCCCAGACACAGTGACTGGTTCAGAGTTGGCCTCATAACCCAAACAGGGCCAATGAGACTAAAGTCCAGGGATTTTTTTAAAGCTGGCATAGAAGTGGGCTTCATCTTTCTTACTGGATGTGAACCTGGAAGGATGTAGTCCCAAGTAATTTGGGGGACCATGAGGGAAATCCTCTTTGAAAATATAGCCCTTACCAAAGCAAAGTCAAAAAATAGAGAAACCGTATTCTGGTCATATTCTTTGAGCCCTGTATCAAGCTTTTCAGACATTCTCTGACATGAAACAATAAATTCCTTTCGTAGTAGCTTAAGCAGTCTGGTGAGGCTTTTCCACTAAAAGAATCCTAACTGAAAATGTATGAATTCATGAGTCTAAAGAGCGAATTTTGCACCCTCTAACTCTGGCCAAAACTGGTCTTGGTATCACAGGCAAGAGTCCAACAGCAATGGGAAGTCTGCATGATGCTGTGAGAAGATGCTCGATATGCATCCCAGATTCCATTTCAGTGCTTCCCCCACACACGTCACACACACATAATGGGACTGGGAAAATGAAACAAATTATTACCATGCTCACCAAGACTTACTACCAAATGAGTGCTGTCATCAAAGCAGTCACCTGGAGAGGGAGGCTGTGGATTTGTTTCTTTATGTCAAAAACGCTTCCAGTACTCTTTTTTGAAGGCCTGCAGATCCAGTTTGCAAAACCCTCAATGAGAACATTCTAGGTCAAAATTATAGCAAACCTTTATTGACCACTTATTAGGGGTAAAGGGCTATGACAAGCACTGGGAGATGAGCAGCGACAACAAAACTCCAGGACCTCAAAGCATTCATAATTTAGAAGGAAAGAATAAAGCAGGTGCCCAATCCATGCAAACATGCCACTCCTGCCGGCTCACAGGAATAATCTTCAAACATTAAATGGTTTCCTAGGCAGACACTCAGGCTCTCCCCTCCTCCGTCCCTTTTGGATCCTTATGTGCTGTGCAGGGAATACCTATGAGGCACCTTTTTTCTAAGAACTGTCCCTCCCATCATCTATATGGTCACCATGGAAGCCATCCTGGAAGAATGTGACCGCCTTCTCCCGGCCAAGGTTGATGGTCCAGGGCTAGTCACCTACGCAAGCCAATCATAGAACCACTGCTGAGCGACAGCCGATTGGTCCAGAGGTAAGCCCCTGACCCTCAGACTAATGTGAGCCCTTGTGTGGGAGTTTTGAGTCTAGACTGATGCAAAGGAGCCAGGCTTTTTGTGGCTGCTGACATTCTAATACTTAACAATTAGGGCTTTCTGTGGTCTTGTTTCTCATCACATGAATCAGAGAAAGAGAGGGTTTCATCCTGTATAAAGAGAAGAAAGAAACAAAGATGAGAAAGGGGATGTGAAGTTATCCAAAGGGTCTTGAACCCCTGGGGCCAGTTGTTCCTGCAACCCAAACACCTGTCAGGTTTTGAATTGCTTGTTATCCTCAACTGACTTATAATAAATTCCTGTTTTTGCTTAAGCTAGTTGGAGCTGGTTTTCTATCAGCTAGAAGCAAGAGTCCTTACAAACATGGTCCTGAGAGGACTGATAGTTCCAGTTTAAGTCCACCCAGCCAGATTTGGTCCCCTCCCTAATTCCTGCAATTAAACTGTGTGGTTGTGAGCCTTGAGCCCCCCTCCAACATGACGCCTTCCGGTCTCTCAGGTGGGGCTTCCCCACCCTCATCCCAGCCTGCAAAGCTCCACCTTGATTTCCCTGTGATGGGAAGGAAATAGGACTAGAAGCTCCCAAGAAACCATGACACGGAGCTGCAGGTGTGGACTGTGCTAGAGCTGTGTCCGCAGGGCTGTGGGAGAGCTGAGGGAGGAGCAAGCAGATCTGGCTGCAAGGATGGGGAAAGGACCACAGGACTTAGCAAACTCTCGAAGGCTGGGTAGGACTTTAATAGGTGGAAAGGATTGGAATTTTAGGAGGAAGGCAGCTTGGACAGAGTATTTCTAACAAAAGAAACAAAACGGGCTAAAAAGTTTGTGTAAAACTGGATAAGTACAGCTTTGGTGGACTTCTAAATAAAAAAAATTCTTCCATCTTTTTTTTTTTTTTAGTGAGGAAGATTGGCCCTGAGCTAACATCTGTTGCCAATCTTTCCCTTTTTCCTTGAGGAAGAATGGCCCTGAGCTAACGTCTGTGCCAATCTTCCTTTATTTTTCCTTTGGATATGGGACACCACCATAGCATGGCTTGATGAACAGTGCATAGGTCCATGCCCGGGATCTGACCCTGGGAACCCCAGGCCACTGAAGTGGAGCGCTAGAACCCAACCACTACACCACCAGGCCAGCCCAAAGCCTTCCATCTTGATTCCTACATTATTTAACAGACTTGGCACCAACTGACTTTGCCTTTTCAAATAATTTTTTTAGGAAAGGGGGACAGTTGACTACATGTCTATTACTTTAAAAAGAAAACCTTCAGAAAATATGGAAAAATATGAAATCCTGTAATCCTTCCATCTACTCAGATATAATCCCAGCTAATACATTTGTATATGTGCTTATTACCTGTTTTTAAATCATCTAAACATTTATATATCGTAAATGTAAATTTTAACTATTTGTAGAGTTTGGCAACCTGGTTTTGTTCACTTTTAACACTGTATGCCCAGAATGTCATTAAATATATACTACATCATGATTTTTCATCATTATCATTTCAATGGCTCTAGAATATTCTCTGTGTGATGTACTATATTGTCTTCACCAGTTCCCTATTGGTGGACATGTAGGCTGCTTCCTGTTAAGTGTGAGCGTGTGTGTGTGACTTTGCTCTTATATCAAAACTGTGATGAGCAGATCTTTGTGCATTTGTTTGCTTGGTTTCTTAAAGTAAATTCCAAGAAGTGTGATTGCTGCGTTAAAGGGTCATTTTGACTCATATTGTCAAGTTCCCTTTAAAAATGTGCCCATTTACATGCCTCCCAACACTCTGAGACAATCAATTTTCCCTTACGTTTTCAGACTTTTCAGACATAGTTTTATTCCTTTCCATCTGCCCAAAAGGTAAAAACCAGATATTGTTGTGTAATTTGCATTTATTTTATTACTACTTTTTATTACAGCTTTTTCTGTGATTATTGGTCATCCATGTATTTTATTGAACATTTATCCATTCATGTCCTTTTCACATTTTTATTTGGATGTTATTCATCTTTCAGGATTGATCTATAAGGACTTGTTAAATATCTAGAATATTAATTATTTATTATTCTTATATGTTGACAACATGTTTTCAATATATCTCTTGTGTTTTAACTTGGTAATGTGGGAGGTTTTGCCACATAAGCATAAGTTTTACATTTTTATTTATATTCGCACTCATTTCCTTTATGGTTTCTAATCTTGATACCCTGGTTAAGAACAATTTCCCTAACCCTAAGAAGCTAAAAATATGTACCTACTTCTACTATTTTTATTATTTGGATGTTTACATTTAAATCTCTAATTTATCTGGAATTTATATTTTATGTAAGGTGAAAAGTAAGGTTCTAACTTTTTTTCCCAAATATCCAAAATTGACACCATTTTGAAAAAGGAAATGTCATCTTTACCACATATTAATTCTCATGCATATTTGGATCTGGTTTTAGATAATCTATTCTATTCCACTGGATCTGGTTGTAGATGATCTATTCTTTTCCAGTGGACCTGGTTTTAGATGATCTATTCTACTCTAATGAACCTGGTTTTAGATGACCTATTCTATTCTAATGGATCTGGTTTTAGATGATCTATTCCAGTGGACCTGATTTTAGATGATCTACTCCACTCCAATGGAACTGGTTTTAGGTGGTCTATTCTATTCCAACGGATCTGGCTTTAGATGATCTACTCTATTCCAATGAATCTGGTTTTAGATGATCTATTCTATTCCAGTGGATCTGGTTTCAAATGATCTATTCTAGTCCAATGATCTGCCAGCTTAACCCTCTGCCAGCAGCACTCTGTTTTACCTATGGTCACATTTTCAAGGATTTTAATCTGGTAGGGCAATTCCCTCCACATAACCCTCCTTTTTCTAAATTTTTTGGCTATTTTTAAGCATTTATTCTTCCAGAACCACTTTGGAATCATTTTGTTAAGTTCTCTCCAAATCCCATTGATATTTTGGGTGGAATTGCCTTAAATGAATAGACTAAATTATAGAGCATTGACATCTTTACAATACTTCCAGAAGCATAATATGTCTTTCCATTTATTCAAGTCTTCTTCCACGCTCCTTATTAAAGTTTTGTCATTTTCTCCAAATAGATCTTATACATTTCTTATTAAAGTTTTGCCTGGGTATATGTATTTGGTTGCTATTATGAGTGAAATCTCTTTTCTATTATATTTTATGGCAAGTTCATGCTGGTGTATAGCAAGCCATTGAAATATATATACATATATTTACACTATTCGAACTGTCTGTTGGAGCAGGAGCCGTGGAAGTGATGAAACGTTGCCAGAAATAGCCCCCAAGAAAGAGAGAGAGAAATGTCCTGACTTCTGTTTCTCTCTCTCCTGCCATGCCCTGCGCTGATCAAATCCGGCTGGAAGCCAGATGACAAGAGAGCCTGGGAACTGCAGCCTGGAGGGTGGCAGGTCAGCCCCAGCCATATAGAACAGCACAAGGGAAGTCATGGGAGGGATCTGGGACAGACAGGCCAAGGACCAGGGCTAGGTGCCATCATAAGGACTATTGATTTCTTCTAAAAATCACACGCACTCTCAGATTATGAGTGTTTGACTCCACCACAATGACCACAAGAATGTGCACTGGTTTGAGAACAATATTGGAAGAGGAGAAAAAAATCATTTTAATTGGATTATTCAAACAAGTTTATCACTTCTGAGGTGACTACTCTGACGGGGGAAACCTACATATGGACGTACTGGTATTACTGTTAAGTAGGCACATTAACATGGAATTATTCATTATGTAAAATACATGTGTTACTCCCTCCAGCAAGTGCCCAAGGAGTGGAGACCAAAGATCATTCACTCTCTGCAAGGACCCAGCAGAATCTTCTTTTTCTCCCTTCTACCTTGGGGAAAAGTGAGGGGACTTCTCAGCAGGTACATCCTCTCTTGCCTCCAGCACGAGCCAAATAGGCCAAATAGAATTCCAATAGGAACAATACTTAAAAAGTAAATACAGACTTGCTAAATACCAGCATGAACTAATGAACCTGCTATAAAACGTAATTTCAATTCTGTATCATTCAACTTTCTTAAAATCAACCAGATGCCACTGAGAAAAAACCCAAAACTTTTCCAAAAGCTTTTTGAGGAGTTGCTTGTTCGTCTCAGCTGTTCTCAGCACCTGGTGGATGTTCAAGAATGAAGTACAGTGAAGTGAAATTGAACCTATTTAAATACCAGTAATTGACTTGCTAACTCTCGGGGCCCCCACACTGTAATATCCCACCTGGTGATGGTTTCCTGTTCCACGTCTTACCCCCCTGTCTAGTCAGTAGTACTGTTGATGGCAGAGGCTGTGTTTTTCCCATATTTGTGTTTCCCACACGATCTAACACAGCCTGGTATGAAGCTCAACCCACGTTCAGGCAATAAATGGAGGAGGGGATGGAAGGGCTTCAGCGTGCCCATCTATAAAATGGGAGCTTTGAATAGCTGCCTTTTTAATGGTCTGTGTGATGGAGCAATTCCTCTCCGTCTCTGTGCTGGGAGGTGAGATGTGGGGGTTTCCTTCCTTCCGTGCTGCCACGGGTATCTGTTCCCCTCCCGATGAGTCATCTGGGAGCCAGACACCATCGCTCTCAGACAGAACATGTCAGGTACTTGCTCCGACAGAACATGTCAGGTACTCGCTCAGTGAGGCCATAAATCCGTGCCCTGTCCCCCGTGGTTACCTAGGGAACACTGGGGCACAGCCAGGAAGGGGGCGCTGCAGACAGAGAGGGCTCTGGCCAGTGTCCCAGCTCTCTCAGCCAAGCCCAGCAGGCACTTCCCACTCTCTAGTTGGGAACCACTGTCCTGTCCCCTGTAGAGGGCAAAGGTGGCTTCTAGCCAAGAGGCCCTGAAAAGCACCCAAATGTCGCTACCAAACGTTCAAAGAGGCAGAGGGGATCAGTTAGCAAAACGACTGACAGGAATCAGGACGGCTGGAATCTGGTCCTGCACTTCATTCCTGCACCATGACACAAGCGACCATGGGCAGTTCCGTCTTTCTCTCCCTGTGGGTGTGAAGATTAAAAGAAACAACATATTAAACTGCTTGGCATAAGTCTTGACCACAGCAAACAATTACTAGAGGCAGCTAGTAATTAGTAGTAGTGGTATATTGTCCTCACTATAATCCCCCAAGAATTATCCCATTTTACGATGAGGAAACTCCACTCAGAGAGATTAAGTGACTTGCTCAAAATTCTTCTACTAAAAATTGGAGCCACTGGGTACAGCCAACGAGCTACTCTAAAGCACGGGGATTATTCTGGTAACTCCTGTGGGAGTATGTGGGAAGGTTGAATGATATCACTGGCTCCATTCAGCTCCACACCCAGACAGGCACCCTCACTGCAGGTGGGTGATGGCTAGAACACCTCCAGACATCGCTCCAAACCTTACGTCCCCTCACCTTCAGATTCCGTGGCAAGAGTCCCTGGGCTCTCATTGGTTCTAATTGGGTCAGGGTGTCCACCCTAGAGCCGTAGGGGAGGGTCAGCTGGGTCTGAGAGGTCAGCTGTGGGTACAAAGGGAGGTTGAATGCAGGCTAGGGACCCAAACAAGATGTACTCGTGTGTGTGTGTGTGTGTGTGTGTGTGTGTGTGTGAAAAGTCTAGCAAACATTTGCCAAAACGTTTACAGTGATGCTCTCTGAATAGTGGAATAAAGGATGATTTCTCTTTTGTGTTCTATACCTTCCCATAGCTTTACCATAAGCACAATAAAAAGCTATTTTCATTTGTTTAGTGATCAAATGACTGGGCTGGACATTAGAGGCCTCAGTCCTGGTTCTGGCTCTGAGTGACCACAGTCAAGTCACTTTTCTGGCCTCAGTTTGTCCATCTGTGAAATGAGGGCAGGGCTACACAATCTCCACAGTCCCTTCCAGCTCCGATTCAGAACGCCTCTCTCCTCCCGCGTACCACAGCAAATAAAAAGAGGTAATCACTGGGTCCTAGTCACTAATGTCAGATGTAGTCCTGCTTGAATCCAAAGAGAATAATGGCTTCTAAATAGAAATCAATTCTGAACGCAAATGGGTACATTTACGGAGTTGTAAAAGCTTCTTCACAAGTTGAATATGCTTGCCAGAGCCACAAAGAGAGCACCCCTCCTCCGTGGAGACCAGCTAACCTACTCCAGCCCTGAAAAATCTCTCCCTCCCTCAGAGAGAAGAAAAATTAACATTGCTGAGTGGGCCTACTATGTGTCAGGCCCAGTACAAAGTGTATTATACACATGGTCTAATTTAAACTCATAGCCCTTGGGTCTACCATCATTTGTTTGGCAAGCGACTAGATAGTGAAGTCCCCTGCAGTGTTATTTAATTGCTACACAGTTACTGAATTCAAGCCCATGCCTTGCCTCCCCATAAAGATCCTTGAGAGGAAGAAATGCTCTTCGTCCAACTTTGTATGTTCCTCGGCCCCTAACACAGGGCTTGATAAATATTTGCTGACCATTAGCGTCCTCCTCTTTTCATCAGTGCTTCTTGTGCCCCTTAGAGGATGAGCCCTAATATCAAAGTTTTGACCAGCTCGTTGGAGCACACACCTTTGGTTAAGAAAGTGATGATCTCAGTTCAAATTAAAGGGGAGGAGGAGGAGCAACAGATTGGGCCATTATCCATTGTTGGCAGGAAGCCATCACTTTGAAGAGTTGTCCTAACACTCACGAGATCTTTAGGAAGTAGGACATCGGACTGGTAGACTTTGACCAGGAACAGAAGGTTAGGAAAGGTCAGGATTTAGGGATGGCTGGAGGCAACATGAGAGCACTGGGATCTTGGGCAGGGGTTACAGTGGAAAGGGAAGGAGGGTTACATGGAGGAGAATGGATCCCCAACACAAAATTCACTGCAGAAATAGAAAGATTAATGCAATAGATAGACAGACAGTCAAACAAAGCAAACCTCCTCCCACACAATTTTGCCTGCAGGAAGCTCTGGTTTCAGGGATAGGATGAGCAGCTGGGATCAAACAGGCTGAGCCAAAAATAAGAACAAAAAAAAAGTCTAAAAAGAGAAAACTTATTGAAAGCCAAACTTTCACAAATTTTGCTTTACTTTGACTTTCAGTTAAGGCTAAAATCAACCTGCCCTTTTTATTCATTCATTCATTCATTCACTTACTCATTCACTTCCTATTTAATAAATATTTACTGAGCACCTACTTACCACTGTGCCAGGCCCTTGGATGAGCAAAAAGAAACACTGTCCCTGGTCTCACTGAGCCTGAAGTCTAGGGAAAGAGGCAGATATTGATCCAATAATCACATGGAGGAGTGTGTAACCACAAACCAGGGTAAATGCTAGGAAGGAGAAGGATGTAGTTTTCCGAGAACAGAGAAGAAAAGAACCTCACTTAGAGTGAGGTGGGGAGGGGCAAGACAGTCTTCCCTGAGGGCGTGACCCCTGATTTGCAGTGTGAAGAACCAGCAGGACCCTGGTAAGGAATAAGCCACAAGTGGAAGCCAAAGTCATTTTTAAAGGGTCCAGCTGAGGCAAGACTAGCAGGACTGATAATCAGAAAGCCTGGGTCTTAAAAGTCCCAGACTCTACACGAACTCTCTCTATGAGACATTCAGCCAAGTCATTTGCACTTTCTGGACCTCCATTTGATGATCTATAAGATGCGGATGATGACATTTCTCACAATGTTGTCTGCCAGTCCTCTGCCGTAGAGAAACTTGGGTTACTTATGAAAAATATAAATTCCTAGACCTCACTTTAGACCCACTGGATCAAAATATCTGGGGCTGGGACCCAGGAATCTGCACTTTAAGGCTCCCTCTAGGTGACTCTATGCCCAGAAAAGTTTGAGCATCACTGGCTGCAGAGGCAAACCCTTTGCCTGCTCTATGGTTCCATATTCCTTCCTTTCTAAATTCCCAGGCTCCCAATGGAGCAGCACCAAGAAGGGTAGAGTGGGAAGTCCCCCAGATTGAGTGAAGGAACATTCTAGAGTTTTCAGGTGACAACAAAGGACTGAGTTTTCACACCTGGAGCTGGTCCAGCTGTTTCAGGGACAAGTTCCCCCAGCTTGACTTGAGAGAAAACAGCTCCAGACGGAACCCTGTTTTTCTTTCCATTTCTCCACTCAGCCCCTGGAATTGAATTGAAAATATGTATTCACTGGAGTCTGTTGCCTGCCCTTTTCCCTCCTCCTCTCCTTCTCCATCTTATGGATCTGGTCCTTTCTGTAGTATCGGGGGCAGGTGGAGGTTCACATGCACCCTCCTTCCTTCCCCGCCTTTCTCGGGCACAAATGGTCAGCCTCTGATGCGATGGTTTATAGGCTCTGAGCCTCTTTGGTCTGATACACAAGGAAAATTCCTGTTGACGCTAATTGTACCAGTTGCCAAGAATTAGAGGCTGAGAGCCCGCCACCTGCCTGCTGGACTGAGCTGTTTCCCTTTCCCTCTGCAGAGCGAGCTCACAGGGCCCACGGCCCCCCACACCCCACTCCCCAAGCCCACCAACACCCACACTGGCTTGGCCTCCCACCTCACTAGAAGTTCTCTGCGTGAAGAAATATTTCCAGCAAGTCCTGGGCTCTCTGGGTGCAGTGGAGCCAGTTTCACAAGGTGCATCTCAAAGACCGGATACATCATATTCTGCCTACCTGATAGGATTCTTACCTTAAAATGAGATAGTGCATGGAAAGCACATAAGACAAGCCTACCACACAGTAAGTTCTCAACAAGTGCTACCTATTATTATTTGTATTACTGTTATTTTTCCAGCCGCTGTTTGTTTAGGGCTATTTATATCAGAAAAAAAAAAAGGAATCACTGACATCAATTGGCAAATAAAGGGTTGGAAGTATTACTGAGAAATCAACTAGGAAAATCTGTACCTTAATACTCCCAATACTGAGAAATCTGCTGTATGTTTTTATGACTGTACAAAGTATCAACAATAACTAATATTTATTGAGAGTTTTCCAGGTGCCAAAGCCCCATTTAATCCTGACAACAACTTAATGGGGTAAATACCGTTATAATCCTCATTTTATAGATAAACAGATAGAAGCATAAATAAATGGGGCAACTTGCCCAAGGTCACAAAGCTAGGAAATGGCAGGAACTACAATTTGATCTGATGTTTAATAAGCTACTTCCTTAGGTCTGACTGGCATCTCGCATGCTGTCTTTGGAGTGTATATCTGTGCTCTCTCTCTCTTTCTCTGAGATAGATAACAGTTGGTTGCCATCACAGGGTTGGTAACCTTTGCAGTCTTTAAAGACAATTATCGGAGCAGCTCTCCCACTCTTCCTCCTGGAGGAGTTGAGACTCCAGCCTGATACAAGCCCTTGATCTCATGTGAGCTTCTCAGGGAGGGGTTAGGAGGAGAGATGTACTCCTCAGATCCCACCCCAGAGAAGGGTCCAAGTTTGTGTTGTGCAGTAGCATACGATCCAAAACAACTTCTGCTTCTCTGAATCTATGTCCCTGGCCTGCTGAGGTTTGCCCAGAAATTCCTGTAGTTCTGTTTAGCAGCGAGGTCAGCCTGCACCCAAATTTGGGTCATCTGGGAGGTGAAAAGTATCAGCTTTGAGTCAAACTGCCTCCGCTCTAATCCCATCTCTGAGTAATCTCAGGCGAGGTAATTAATCTCTCTTATCCTCAGTGTCCTCACCTGTAAATTGGAGCCAACAATGTCCTCCACAAAAGTGTTGTCTGGAGGATTAAATGAGATGATGCCTGTGAATTAGCTTAGCATGGTGCCTGGTGCACAACTGCACTCACTTAGTCGTAGGTGATTAAAATAGGGCCGTAGGAAGAGGACAATGCTTACTTCTCAATGGATAGCACTCCAAAGGGCAGGAGAGATATTTGGAGGCCCCTCCAGGAATCTGCAATTCACACCATGCAGCTAACTGCTCCTGTCTAGAAGTTTCCACAAAATCTTCCCCATACCCCACCCCCGAGCACTAACCAGAGCAGTCCCACAAGAGGCAGAAAAATCAAGGCTCCTCCTCCTCTCCCTTCATCTCTTCAGGACTGCCAAGGCAACCTTCCAAATCTGTCTAGTTTGGCGTCCAGTAAACGGCTGAGAAACGCTGGGCATTTCCGGTCCCAGCATTCCTCAGTAAACGATAGAGATGGGCAAAGAAAACTGCCTCTTTCTCACACCCCTCCCTCCTTTGCCATGCCCATGGGGCCCAGTGATGCCACACGCTATTTCCCAAGCATGCCCACCCCAATCCCAGGATCCTACCCTGTCACCTCTGCCAGAAAATGGCAATGAGAAGGCAGAAATCACGCTCTGACATCACTTCCTTGTTGCTCCCCAGGGGCCTCGTCTTTCCTCTCCAAAGCTGGGCTCTAAAACTTTGTGCAGATACAATTTTTAGATGCCCCCAAGGAAAAAGATTCCCACCACTTCCTTTAGACCTTTCTGAACTTGGTGGCCACCGCAAGTGAAAATCCCCCAAAAGGGTTGGATGGTTGGGTTGAGAGAGTACAAAAGAGGAAGAAGAGGAAGGATGGGGAAATTCGAGATCCATGGCATGTATTTATTTGTTTCTTTATTTAACTCACACCCCTGTTCAATGTCAGACAGAATTCTCTGTGCATCCTCAGATGCACACCCCCGTTATTCATCTTAGACTGCTATCTCCAAGAGGACAAGAAAGGCTGGCATTCACTCACTTTATTGAGTTCAAGTTCTGCTCTGTGATGAATGGTAAGACACTGGATTAGTTCTGTTGCCCAAGAGTATAAGAGGTTACACCGAGATGGAGTTAACAGGAGACAGGCTGAGCAAACAAAAATAAGAAGTAACAGGATGGAGATCAATTGATCAAGGAGCCTGCCGGGAACTTGGCCCTGGGGAAGCCCCTGTAAGGAATGCAGGAAAAGTCAGGAGTCAAGCAACATGTCCATAGCTTTCAGTATGTTCCCAGGAAGGTCTCAGACCCAAAAAGTTAAAGAACCAGTAAGAGATAGCTCTTTCCCTTATGAAATTTAGAATGGGAGGGATAAGATTCATATATATATAAAACCACGGAGGACATCAGCATAATAATAGTAGCTGTCTTTGGTTGAGTGTTTTTTATGAGCCTGGCCCAGCCTAAGCATTACAGACTGTAGTTCCTTTAGTTCTCACAACCACCTAGTATGTGCATCATCTCGGGAAATAGGAAGCATTATCCCCAGGTCTCAGGTGAAAAAGTGGAAACTGAAAGAGTTTATGTAGCTTGCCCAAGGTCACACATCTGGTCAACAAAAGCTGGGATTCACACTCAGAGCCTGCAGCACCAAGAGCGGCAAAAAAGAGTCGGGGTGGGAGGGAGTCAAATCTCCAAGCTACTGACCCTTCCCCTTTCTGGGCCTTTGTGTCCCCACATGTAAAACGAACGGGTTGGACTAAATCAAGGGTCAACAAAGGTTTTCTTCGGAGGATCAGAGAGTAAAGAGTTTAGGCTTTGCAGGACAGACGTTTCTGTTGCAGTTACTCCACTCTGCCATTGTAGCATGACAGCACCCACAGACGATGCCTAAGTGAACAGGCCTGGCTGTGTTCCAACAAAACTTTATGTACAAAAACAGGACCAAGGCTGGATGTGTTCCACGGGCTGTCGTTTGCTGACTCCTGGACTAGATTATCCCTAGGGTCCTTCTGATTCTGACATTTTGGAGTCCGTGATTCTGACTGTGGAGCCCAGAGGGGCCAGTGTCTTGAAAAGTCGGCTGTAAGGAGCCTATTGCCATAAGGTTTGCTTTATGTCCTGCTTTAACCTTTGATGATTTCAACACATATGGTTAGAAAGGAAATCCTGGCAGCTTGGGAGAGCTTCAGCCCCGGTAAGATCTCCATAGCTCCCTGCCCCAGGTCTTTGACATGGACAATGACATCTGTCTTGTGGAAAGTGTGGGGCAAACACAGCTACGTGCCCAGCTTCAAACCGGATTGCAACCTCAAGATCCTTTCCAGAGAAATTTTGGGGCCACCACAAATTCCTGAGTAAAGGGAAGAGCAAAGTCCGTGGCCATAAGGAACAGCCCGAGTCATCCAAGAGAAGGGCACACACTCTCCCCTTCGCCCTGAACTCTGCAGCATCGCAGGTTGTGGTTGGCAATCTGTTTGCCTTGTCCCACCAGTGGAGCTGCGGGGGCATAAGGGAGGATGGACCCGTTCTCCAGTACCAGAGTCAGCAGGCTTTCACACTCCACGCTCCGGTGCCCTGCACCCTCACACCCCAGCCCCCAAGTCAGGGCTCCCCAGCTGTCCCGGAACACTTGATGTGGATTCAGCCCCTGGACGACTTGGCAATTAATCTTCACCAGCCTGCTGCAGAAGGCTGCCACTGAGCTCTCTCTACCTTACCAGGAAATGCCATGCGACTGGAATTTCTGGGTTGGGGGAATCCGCGCTCACCAGAGATTGACAAATTATAATTACCAGAGAGAAAAGCAGGTTCCCCCAGCGGGAGCTGAAATCCCTCACTCCTGTGAGCCTCTGACCTGCTGCCTTTGGAGGCGGAGGAGATGCAGCCAGTGTCCCCTGCCCAGAAGAAAGGGTGCTCCTCACCTCTCCCACCTGGGCTACAGAAGGGGCAAAAATTCTCCTTTAAGCCCCCGGAGACCCCAGTGTACCTCATGAAGAAGATGCCTCATACCTCTAATTCCTCCTTCACTTGTACCGTCATTTATGGGGTGCTATGTAGTCCAGGCGTACCACTTGCTAGCCCTGTGGCCTTGGACAAAGCTCTTGAGTCTCAGTTTCCTCATCTATAAAATGCCGGTAATAATCGCATCCGCTTCCTAATATTATTATCAAGATTAAATGACACAATGTACCTAAGGCTCTTTTGGCACAGCGCCTAGCACCTAGTCGGCACTTAATAACTCTTGGCTGATATTGTTACTATTACTCTCTGCTAAGCACTTTACACACATTATCAGATTTAATCCCCACCAGAGCCCTGAGAGGTAGGGACTATTATGATCATTTCACAGATGAGGAAACTGGGGCTCAGAGTGGTTAGGTGACGTGCCCAAGGACACATAGGTAATAAATTAGTGGAACTAGGACATATACCCAGGTCTGTTTTATTCCCGTGTTCAGGCTCTTAATCACTTTACTATCCTGCCCAAGGTCACATTAGTAGCTACTAAAGGATGGAAGCGGGATTAGAATCCACGTTGGCTCTCAACTTCTCGCAGATCCAGTGCTGGCCTGGGAGACGGGGAAGCCTGATCAAAAGAGCTCCTCTATGGAACCTTCTAGCCCATCCCCTCCTGCCTTGCCGTCTGACCTCTGCCTTGCTCAGGACCCTGGTCACATTCTGTCTTCTGCTGTAATTTCCTTCAGGGCTAACACTGAACCTTCTGCTGCCTTTTTTTTTTTTTTTTTTTTTCTTTTTAATCTCAGTCTGATGCAGAGAGAAGGATGCAAGCTTTGGAGCCAGACAACAACACTTCGAATACCAATGCTGCTTACTCGCCAGCTGGGCTTGGCCAAGTCACAGAAACTCTCTGAACCTCAGTTTCCTCATTTGTAAAATGGGGATAATTCCTACCTTGCACTGTCATGAAGATCTGAATAAATGCACACAGAGTACCTAGCACAGTGCAGGACACATAGTAGGTACTCTCTAAAGGGTGATTTACCATCATCATCTGCCACAGCACCTAGCTTGGCGCTAGGTTATTGTTTGCTTCATTTAATTCATCTTTGATTTGCCCACAGCACCTCGCATGGTGCCTTACACAGAGTGGATGCTCCTGCATATGGCTGGTTGAGTTGAGAACTGGAGAAAGCTAGAGAGGGAGGAAAACTGCATGATCCCAGGTGAGAGATCTCCTCCCATAAATCCCCTAGATCTCTGAGTCTCCCACAGCCTCGGTCTCCTGGCAGGTCAAACTCAGTGGCAGCTTCTCCTAGAGGGCTCACAGAAACGGGAATCTGCAACATCAGAGGCTCCTAATGTAATCAGATGGATAATGAAAAGGTTCTTCTTCCCAAGCCTCGAGTGAGTCAGAGCTCTGTGCTTGGCTGTGCCCCAGGGAGTACCGAGAAAATGAAATATCGTCTGTATCTTCATGACACCTAAACAGATGGTCAATTCCACGGGTCAGATATCAGCCAGGGGGATTAAGAGATATCTCCAGTGAAGGAAAGTGAGGAGCAGCAAGGAAAGGACCATCAGCAAAGGTTTCTCAGTGGGTCCTGGTACATGGCTGCTCTTAAGGCTAATACCTGTTTGCCTTCCGGTGGGATGTTTGTTCTGCTTTGTGAAAGATGCTGGTAAAGGACAACATGTCTGAAATCCACAAGGATTTTGAACCTCTCCAACTGGCTCTACAATCTCTTCCACATCCTGACACCTGAATCAAGACATAAGTTCTAATCTAGGTAACAAACTATTTTCTTTCATAACAAGTATAAACCAACTCTGAATCTCACATTTGCTCTTTTTTTTCCCCCTGGCCTTTTGCCACCACAGAGAAATGTCTGATAGGCTGAGTTTTCACATTGCAGCTGGTTACTGTGATTATGGAGACACAGCCTCCGTAAATTCAATGGTGTGTTGCTGGCTGCTCAATAGCTGGTGAAATTGATGCCCAGGGAAGTGGGAAATGGGCCACCACAATCGAAATGTGGACTCGGAACTTGCTCCACATTCTGTCCCAGCCTTTCCCTCCCTCATCCCTGCTCTGTGCTAACTGGCAGCTTTCTGCCAACTTACTGGCATTCCCTTCCTCCTCCCACTCCCCCTTGGGAGTAAACCAGTTCAAGAGAAACGCCATCATCCTAGACTTGAAGATCTATGGGAATGGTGGGAACTCAGTGTATGACACCCCACTCCCACCACCACTGTGGATGATGTGTAGGAGAAGGGCAATGGGTTTACCTTCAGAGGCCACTTTATCCAGCAAGGGAGCCTGACCACCTGAAGCTAGAAGTCCTCAAAAGATCGTCTGGCCCAGCCAGACACATTAGGACATGAGCCACCCAGGACCAAGGACAATTTCTCTTCTTCATAACAACCCCTGGCAGAGGGCTGCCCAAGTTGTCCCAGTCTCATACTCCCACTGTATAAGTCGTGAGTGGCTGTCATGTGTGGCTTCCCACTGGGGCAGCGGAAGGAGAACCGCTCTGTGGGCCAAGGAAATAGAGTTTGATAGCCAGCTCTGCACCTGACCAGCTATGGGAGCTCTCTGATTCCCTCTGCCTCCTGGACCACTTCCAAAATGGGAAGATGGGCAAGCTAGGATTCTGACAGTTCTTGAAGAACTAAATCACTATAAACCTGCAAATCTCTTATTTTAAAATCTTCAAATACAACTTAAGCCAGTTTAATTGAAATAGAAAAAAGTCTGTTTTCAGGGCTGTCTCTACCGCAGATTTCTTAATCTCAAGGAATCCCTTGAAATTGTGTATTTTGTGCATTTGGGAGTCTGTGCATTTTGGTGGGAGAAGATTAAAACCTGAGATAGGTACGTGATAACCCTCCCCCCCAAAAATAAACAGAGGTTAAGAACCTACCTCTAGGTTGAGGAGCTTAAATGTAAATCATCCTGAGTGAGTTCCTGGTTCCCCACGCCAAATATCGGGTTATAGCGATAATCAAGGGCAGGAGGTAGGAAGCTCTAGAGGCAGTCTTCTGGACAGGAGCAAAAGGAGGCATCAGGCTTTACTTTTCAATCTCCAGCTGTCACTGCCCATTGCCCTACCGGGTGTCTATTAGCCATGACCTTAGGAATGCACTAACTCTCCCTGAACCACAGTTTTCTCATCTGTCAATGGAGAGTGGTTATGCCCCTCAAAGGGTTGTTATAAAGAGTAAAGAAAATGAGTAAATGCTTGACTATCAACAGGAGCGCAATAAACATGAGTTCCCTCCCAGCACTAGTAGCTCAGGTCCCAAAATTCACCACTTGGAAGACAGCTTCATCTATAACAATCAATCCACTCTCTACCTCAAATGTAAATTGGTACAGTCACTATGGAAAACAGTATGGAGGTTCTTCAAAAAATTAAAAATAGAAGTACCATATGATCCAGCAATCCCACTTCTGGGTATATATCCAAAGCAAATGAAAATAGGATCTCGAAGAGATATCTGCACTCCCATGTTCATTACAGTATGATTCATAATAGCCACGATATGGAAAACGCCTAAGTGTCCATCAACAGATGGATAGATAAAGATGTTTACACACACACACACACACACACACACACACACACACACAGGAATATTATTCAGGCAAAAGAAAGGAGGAAATCCTGCCATTTGCAACAACATGGATGAAACTTGAGGGCATTATGCTAAGTGAAATAAGTTAGAGAAAGACAAATGCTATATGATATCACTTATATGTGGAATATAAAAAAGCCAAACTCATAGAAACAGAGAGTCGAGTGGTGCTTACCAGGGGCTGAGGGGTGAGGGAAATGGGGAGATGATGGTCAAAGAGTACAAACTTCCAGTTATAAGATGAATAAGTGCTGGGGATCTAATGTTAAGCATGGTGATTATAGTTACTAATACTGTATTATATATTTGAAAGTTGCTAAGAGAGTAGATCTTAAATGTTCTGACCACAAAAAAGAAATGGTAATTATGTGACATGATGGAGGTGTTAGCTAACAGTCCGACGGTAATCATTTTGCAATATTTGTGTATCAAATCAACATGTTGTATACCTTAAATGTACACAATGTTATTTATCAATTGCAGCTCAATAAATCTGGGGGAAAAAATCCACCCCCTACCTTGCTCCTGGGGGAAAAGTGTAACAGCAGCGAAGTGCTCAACTTTGGATAGGCTCACAGTTGTGTTCAATTCCCAGCTCCTCTCCTTGATGGCCGTGTGGACTTGGGCAAAGAGTTAAACTTCCCTGTACCTTGGTGTCTCACCCACAAAATGGAAATGGTGATGAGAATAGTTCTTTCATAGGGCCATGAGAAAATGCAAAATTTACTTAACACACTGTCTGGTTAGTAACAAGTACTGGATAGATGTTGACTAACATTAGGCTCTCCCTCGACGCCTTTGCCCATACCTTCTCTCCTAAGTACCATGCACCCACATTTGGAAGTGTGTCCCCATAGCTGAATGTCTAACATGGATATCAGACAGAAAGGGAAAAAAATCAACAAATACTCCAGATTCCCCAAGTCCCTTCCCCAGATGCCTGGGGTTCTCTTACCCCACCACCACCACCACCAGCACCCCCCATAGCCCCCTAGATTGTTCCTCATTTCTTTCAGGTCTTGACTCAAACATCACTTCGGTGACATCCCGAGACATTTAAAATTTCAAATGCCTGCCACACACACTATTCGATTTCCCCCTCTCTGCTTTATTTTCTGTTACACCTGTCAGCACAGGACACACCTCATAACTTGCTTACTTATTTGTTTATTGTCTGTCTCCTCCCCCTAGCATGTAAGCTCCTGGATGGCAGGGGTCTTTGTCTACTTTCTCTTAATTGCTATGCCCACCGCACCTAGAACAGCACCCAGCGCAGGCAATAGGGACTCGTTAACAATTTGTTGAATGAATGAGTGAGTGTCTGAGAGAGTGAAGAACGGATGAAGAGAGTCCCCGGAGTTTTATGATGAGACCAGAGAGATTTCACAGGGAGATAAAGGATGGTGGGTGGGTCTCAGATCTGGCTCAAGTCCTCTCACCTGCCTCACCTCGGAATTCTTCCTTTTGTAGGTGCCACCCAAGTTGCATATCCCCCTAAATCTGGGGGCTGACTCCAGACTTCCCCTATTAGAGGTAAGCACCCCCACCCCACTTTTGAAACTGAGAGGGACTAGGAGGGAAAAGAATCCCGGAGGGCCACCTCGGGGTGGTGGTGGGGGGACAAGGGTCGCTCTTCCTACCCGCCCCGCAAGGCCTGCCCCGGGGGCGGCGGGGGCGTGGCCGGCCCGCGGGCTGACCCGGGTGGCGGCGTCGGGGCTGCGGGCGCCTTCGCCGGACCCGCAATGCCCCCTAGTGCCGCGCGGAGTCAGGGCGCCGGGCTCCCCCGCCTGATGTCACCGCCGTGCAGTCAGCCCAGAGGCGGCTCATTGAAAGCAGACCCTCCTCGGCGCTGGCTGGGCGGAGGCGCCGCCGCCCGCAGACCCGCCGCGCGCCGGGCCGAGCCGCGCGCCCCCCGCCCGCCGCCCCTGCTCCCCGCCGCTCCCCCGCGAGCCCGGCCCGGCGCGCCTGACGTGGACCATTAAACTTGGAGCTGCCGCCTCGTCCCCTCTCTCCTCCTCCTCCCTCTGACAGGCGAGCAGGCGGCTCGGTGCAGGCAGGAGACGTGCTGCCGGGCTGGGCTGCCCGGGGGAGATGACTTCTGGCCGGGAGGGCGCGTCTGGGAAGAAGACCACGGGGGAAGCAAAGTTTCGGGGCAGCTGAGCCTTCGCCGCAGCCCTTCCGAGCCCTCTCACCTCCCTGGCTATGGAGGGCGGACTCTAAAATGAATCCCGATCTGGACACCGGCCACAACACATCAGCACCTGCCCACTGGGGAGAGTCGAAAAATGCCAACTTCACTGGCCCCAACCAGACCTCAAGCAATTCCACGCTGCCCCAGCTGGACATCACCAGGGCCATCTCCGTGGGCCTGGTGCTGGGCGCCTTCATCCTCTTTGCCATCGTGGGCAACATCCTAGTCATCCTGTCTGTGGCCTGCAACCGTCACCTGCGGACGCCCACCAACTACTTCATCGTCAACCTGGCCATCGCCGACCTGCTGCTGAGCTTCTCTGTGCTGCCCTTCTCGGCCGCCCTGGAGGTGCTGGGCTACTGGGTGCTGGGGCGGATCTTCTGTGACATCTGGGCCGCCGTGGACGTCCTGTGCTGCACGGCCTCCATTCTCAGCCTGTGCGCCATCTCCATCGACCGCTACATTGGCGTCCGCTACTCTCTGCAGTACCCCACGCTGGTCACCCGGAGGAAGGCCATCTTGGCGCTCCTCAGTGTCTGGGTCTTGTCCACTGTTATCTCCATCGGGCCTCTCCTTGGGTGGAAGGAGCCGGCGCCCAACGATGACAAGGAATGTGGGGTCACCGAAGAACCCTTCTACGCCCTCTTCTCCTCCCTGGGCTCTTTCTACATCCCTCTGGCGGTCATTCTGGTCATGTACTGCCGCGTCTACATCGTTGCCAAGAGGACCACCAAGAACCTGGAGGCCGGAGTCATGAAGGAGATGTCCAACTCCAAGGAGCTGACCCTGCGGATCCACTCCAAGAACTTTCACGAGGACACCCTCAGCAGTACCAAGGCCAAGGGTCACAACCCCAGGAGTTCCATAGCCGTCAAACTTTTTAAGTTCTCCAGGGAAAAGAAAGCAGCCAAGACCTTGGGCATAGTGGTCGGTATGTTTATCTTGTGTTGGCTACCCTTCTTCATCGCTCTACCACTTGGTAAGTTGGGGACTGGCAGAGGGGAACTGGGCATTTTTGGATCAGGGGTTTACTGATGAGTTTACTGTAAAGTTTTTTGTGGGTTTTGTTTTTTTTATGCAGTCTGTGTGTTTGGAGATTGGAGAATATCATTTGCTCTGCAAAGGCTTTGCAGATTGGGTAGCTGGCTAAGAACCAATTCAGGTGTTCGTGGAACAAGCTAAGATACTAGTCACTCGAAATAGAACCACGGGAGGAGAATCTGATATATTGAATGACTCCTTCAGCAGCCTAGGTTTAATAATTAAAAAGGACACTGGACTTGAACATCACACCAGCGTGATTTCAGTGGTACTGAGGTGCCGGCTAAGGCAGCGTCACTAATGCAGCATACAAAATAGTTTGTAGTTACCGCAGACGCGGCATGGGGAAGCAGGGGGGCAGCTCGTACACAGAAATGCAGTTTTCATTCAGTATTTCCAGGGCTCTTGCAGAGACCTACACTTCACAAGAGCTTTGCAGAGGCTGCATTCTCCCCATCCTCCCTTCACGGCTTGCTGTCACCTCGGTGCGCTCCCTTTGTTATGAGTTAATAAGAGCATTTTACAGCCACACGGCCCCAACCAGCCTTTAAGTTGTCTAAAGCTTGAGATTTGAAAGAGAAGGAAGATGACCAGAGGGTCACATGTTCTCAGTTTTTGCCCGAAAATGTTCCTAACTCTGGTGATTTATGGAATACCCAGAATTAAATTATAGCTGTCCCTCACCTTCGGCTGCCAGACACCAAACCCTGCCGGGATGAAACTGAGCCCTTTGTATCCATCCATCTTCTTTTGTTTGGTGGTCTTACCGAGTTGTTCAAAATGCTACTTGATTTCTTCTAAGAAAGAAGCTGAGGTCTGGTTAGGAGGTAAACCTGGAGAAAGGTATGGGGACGTGTTGTCCACATGGCTTGGGAAACACTTGTCCCTTCTCTGAGGCACTGATCTGCTCTGATTTTTTCTCCCATCCCTGGGGGACACTCCAGAAAATTAATGGAGGGAGGTGATCATGGCTAAGTCACGTGCCGTGATATCGGAAGAGGTAACGGCTGCCACCCGCCACGGACCACATCCGCCTGCAGTCACACCAGGGGCTTGGTCAGAACTGAAGTAACTGAAATTCTGAAGACACGCTGCTTTCAAGAGAAAGAGGCAAATGGGAAGAAAGCAAACTGATACCAGGAGTTTCCGTTTTAAAAAGATAAAGACAAAAGAGCTGTTTAACCTACTGTCCACGTTATCTTTTCTAAGGCAGGCTCGTGAGCTAAGGCTTTTCAGAAATATTTTCAGTGTGTTGAGTGGAAAGGGCTTGAAGTGCTCCCCCCCAGGAGTGATCCCATGCCACTGCAGAGAAGCTCTCTTTTCTGTCCCAAGATCTCAGGGTCCTTTTACAGGCTTGTTGGGTTAAAATGGGTGACAGTTCACACTGCTTTGGGCCATGCCAAGATCGTGGCTGTCAATGGACACTTAGCTATGTGACCTTGAGCAAATCACCACTCCTCTGTGAGCCTCAGTTTCTTCATCTGCAAAATAGGGCTAATTATTGTTTGCTCCGTGGAGTTTGCACTAATGCGTGGAAAGGGCCTAACAGAGTGTCTGTATTAAGCACAGTAAATGCTCAATGAAAGTTAGCTCTTTCACTCCTTAGCTGTAACTGTGTGTTTTCGCCTTCTCTACTCATTCGCCAGTCCCACACCTGTTACTAAAGGCTCAGAAGGGACTAGATCTTTCTCCTTCTGCCCCTGCCCCTCAGCCTGCAGGGGCTGCAACCAGAGCATCCTCAGGAAGAAGGCCCCAGCAGGATGCAGGAATGGATCAAAGGTGCAGGCTTTCACTTTCAGGGGGAAGGGAAACAGCTCCAAACAGGTGAGGATGCTGCCAGCGTGTTGAGATGGGAAGAGCACTGCTCTGGGGGTCAGGAGCACTAGAGTTCCCATGTGAGCTTTGCATTAATTAGCTCTGTGACCCCAGGCTTGTTGCTTCACCTCTCTGGGCTTCGGATCTCACTTCCAGAGAACAAGAGGGTTGGACTAGATCAAGGGCTCTCAAACTTTAGTAGGCATCAGAATCATCTGTGGAACTTGATGAACGTGCAGCTTCTTAGGCCTACCACAAAGAGTCTGATTCAGTAAATCAGGTGGATCCCAGGAATGTGCATGTTTAACCCGTACAGCAGGTGATTCTGAGAAGGTGGTCCACAGACCAGGCTTTGAGAATCACTGGCCAGAGGATCTCTCAACTCCCTTCAGGCTCCAGCCTCCTGGACACCACGATTTAAAGGGTGCAAAGCTTAGCCCTTCCCCAGCCACAGTCGTGCGGGATAATGTGGCATCTCTCTGGGTCCTGCCCTTCAAGCTCACCCTCACTTTCTTCTCACTCACACTATCCCCACTCTCTCCCCTTTCTGTCCCTGCCTTTCTGAGACCTCATCCCCCTGACATCTCGGGTCCTTGGCTTCCATGCCATAGAAAATGAGACATTCTTGCCACCCTGTTGCTATCAGAGCTTGTTTCTCCTCTCCTTGCCATGAAAACTTTCTGACCATCCACGCCATGACCTCCTGGAGATCTCCCCGTGTGCTGTCACTGAGCCGGCTCCATCCACGTGCTTCTCCCCGGGAAACCCCACCCTTGGCAGGCGAGGAATATGGACTGCAGGCCTTGGGTTTCGGATGGACTCCGAAAGGTACTCAAGAGCATCAAACAGAGAAGGTACTTAATTCATGTATTCTTAATAATTTAGGAAGATCACCCAAGGAAAACGGGGTTTTTCTTGTGGGTTTCTTCTTCCTCTGAGTTCCAACAACACCGAAATGAAAGTAGCATAATGTAGAACAACAACTCCTTTGGAATCTGAGGAAGCTTCCAAATTCTAAATTTTCCATGAAAGGCTTTTCACTTATAATGCTGAGAAAGCAGACCTGGGGGAGACAGTGGTTGGCAACAGAGATGTGCAGGTAGGAGTAACTGGCAGCTGGCCATAGACTTCCAGGTGCCTGGATGGCACGAGATTTCCATAGCTGTGTTTGTCTTCTCCGTGGGAGAGGAGGGTTGGGGTTCCTCCTGGGAAGGAGGGAAAATAGCCGTGCTGCCTACAGGGTCCTGTCAGGGGCCCCATTTGTTTTCCTTCCTCCCTTATTTTTATTTTTGGGAGCAGGGTTGGGCTGCCTGCAGAGCCAGGCCTCTCATCTCCTGCGGAGCCCTCCCCACCTGTAACATCCTCCCTACCTCCTCCCCACCCTTTGCCTGTGGCCTCAGACCAAGTCGGGCCAGGGACCAGCTCTCACTTACTTGGGAGCAAGGATGGATTCCACCAAACAAGGACCTCTTTATTCAGCCCCTGGAATCAGGCCATGGAGGGACAGGAAATAATTGGAATATAATATAGCAGCATTTCTACTCGATGGGCCATGTGCAAGATGTCCAAGGAATCTTCAGCTGCCTGGCATTATAATGAAGGCCAGCTCCCACTCGCCTGGGGAAGGCCTGGTCAGGGTCTCCAGAAGTGGCTGGACTACTGAGGGATGTGCATTGCACTGGGGGGATAGATTGGGGTGGGGAGGGAGCAGGAAGTGCTGGGCAGCCAACTGGTAGCTGGGCTGAGTGCGCTGTTTAGAAAACACTGGAAGCTTGCCTCCCTCCAAATCTTTCTTCCGTCTTTTAAAATGCTAAAAGGCACCAGGAAGCTATTATTGAACTAACTGCTTTCCCCTCCAAATAAATGAAGGTCAGTGTCAAAGAAAGAGTTGTGTTCTCTGTAGTACTGGAACCAGCAAGGAATCGCTCCCTCCATTGATCTGTTTCTTCAGTTCTCTCATTCGAGCTGGTGCTGATGAATTCCCACGTCCCATGAGAGCACAAGGGAGGCTGAGGGTCCCAGAGATGACTCAGGACAGAGCCATCCCCACAAACACACACTCTAATCCTCCAGCTCTGGGGTTTCAAAACACAGGGACTTGAGTTGCTCACGAGGAAAGCAATTGGTTTGAGTGAGGTGAAATTTTTACACAGAGGGAATCCTTCCTGGAAGAGGGAAATTCTACTGGAGGAAAATACATTTGACCATTTATGAAATCATTAATAAAGACTTCCTAAAGCACCTACTATGTGCTAAGCACTGTACTGATCACTGGGTTGTTGGGCCAAAAGCAAACACGGCCCCTGCCTGCAGGAGGCTTACAGCCTAGTGAGATTGTGTTGTCATGGAGCACATACTATGTGCCAGACATTCTGCTAGGCCCTCTACAGACATCGTCTCGTTAATCCTCGCAGCTACCCTGACAGGGGAGAGTAATTAATTGCTCCCTCTCAACAGATGAATATACTGGAGCTCAGAGAGGTTAGACCTCTTGCCCAAGGTCCCAAAGCAAGTCAGCGACAGAGCCAAGAATCGAATCCAGGTCTGTCAGAACAGGCACATACCTGTTCCACCGCACAAAGGAGATGTCTGCCCTTTCTGCTGTCTGGTCTCAGTCTGCTGTCAGAGCACATGTTCTCCAAGAACCCCAGAGCCACCTTGTCAAAAGCTGGTTATTGTACTTCTGTTACAACCCCGCCTTTCTTCCACTCCCCGCGCACCCTTGAGAAGAGACTCACTCGTGAAATGTCAGGGAAGGTCATCCACATTCTAGCTCAGGGCTAGATTTTCCCCACACCTCCTGCGCTGTGTAGGATGTGGATCTCTCAAGGTTGGGCACTTCGTCACCCCCCATGAGGAAAAAGCGGGACTTTGCCCTTCATCTAGGGACCTGTCTTCACTCACTCACTCATTCATTCATTCACTCATTCATTCATTCACTGAGTAAGTATGTATTCATTGGATGCCCGCTGTGTCCAGGCGTTGTGCTGGAGATGAAGAGTGGTGAGCAAAACAGCAATGTTCCACGTTCTCTTAGAATTTAGTCCTAGTGAGAAACACAGATAATTTGAAAAATACACTCATGCAAATAAACATGAAATCAAATTGTGATAAGTGACTTGAAGAAAAGGGGTGAGATGCTATTGCAAGTATACAGCAGGGGTCAGTACATCACAGGGGTCCCTGAGTGGGGTTTAGGCAGAACCCTGAACAGTTTGGAGGGGCCAATTCAGTGAAGGGGGCAGGCAGAAGAAGAGAGCTCCGGGCAGAAGGAAGGACATGCCTGAGAGTCCTGAGGGAGCTGGTGGGAAACCGACAGAACGTGGAGACTAGAGATGAGGCAGATGCAAGTCGAGGCTGGAGGTGTGGGCAGAGGCCAGCCCACGCAGGGACTTTTGGGCCACATTAAGGACTTTAGGTTTTATCTTAAGTTGCGTTGGCCACTATCGAAGGATTTGAAGCAGGTGAGAGAGGCTCTCTGAATTATGTCTTTAAAAGATGACTCAGGCCGCCATGTGGAGCACAGACCAGAGACGGGGCAGTTAAGAGGCCACAGTCCCAGTGAGAGCTGGCGGCGACTTAGACCAAGCTGGTGGCAGTGGACGTGGAGAGAAGTGGACAGATTCAAGGCCTTGGGGATGGGTTGATTATGATGGAGGAGGGCTAGTGAGAGCAGGAAATGTGTCTGGAATAATGCTGAGGTGTCTGGGTGATGGAGGTACCATTCGTTGAGATGCCGGAGAAACATGGCCAAGAGGACTCCCCCCAGAATCTTCCTCAGACTCCATTTATCAGGGCTCGTAAGACACCATCCAGGAATGATACACCAGACACTCTTACTAGTTGAGTAGACAGGATGTCCCAACCCAAAAGTCCGGAGCCGTGACCAATGGCAAATCTGGCTGCTCATTAGAAACATCTGGCAGGGGGCTGTTTCCAAGAGCATAGATTCTTGGGCTCCACCACAGACCTGTTGTATCAGAATCTCTCATGATGGGAGAGTTCCTCAGGTGATTCTTATGCAGCCAGCATAGCGCCCATACTCCCTGTTTCGGGGAACCTCTGGAATGAACACCCCATGGAGAGCCAAAACTTGGTTAAGATTCCCTAGTGCAGCCAGAAGCATCCTCAGTCCTGCCCAGTCCCTTGGGCCAGTCCACATAGAGGAAGGCAGAAGGCTGGCAGGAGGGAAAGTGAATTCTTTAAACTAGAGCCTTCCCGGAGGAGGGAAAGAGAATGAGCACTGTGGAAGCAGCCCTTCAATGCAGCAGTTACACTGCTCGACACGGAATGCTCTTTATAGCTCATGATTTTCACAACCCCTCTGCAGAACAGGCATCATCACCCCTATGTTTATAGGTGAGGGAACTAGAGCACAGAGAGGTTCAGTAACTTGCCCAAGGTCACACAGCTAGTGAATGGTAGAGTCTGTCAAACTCCACATTTGGCATTCGATAAGCTTTCATTATATTACTTCTGTTGTTACTACATTGCTTCCCGAACGTTTGTCTGAGGTCTGGTGCCCAGGGGTGATAAAATTTTTACTGGCTCATGACAAAATGAGAAAAAAATTAGGAAAATTCAGTGTTTTTCCAAATCTATTCAATATAAATGACTGTCCTTTTATTCTAAAGACTATGTTCTTTCTATCTTGGGACACTGAAATAGCATTTCTTTGATGGAACGATGGTAATAAGTGGTGGTGCTAGTCATTGTGTGCATGTGAGTGTTTAATGTCCTATTTGGCAAAGTAAAAAGTTGGTAACCCTCTGTCCGTCCCCACCAAAAAATTTTTTTGAAATTTTACTGTAAGTCTCCTAAAGTCTTAGACTCATGGAGACACCACGGTGGTTAGACACAATAAATATTCCTGCGAGAAAGCAGGAAAGATGAGAGGGAGAGAGGGAGGGGATGGGTAAATGAGTTAGCCTCAGCTTTCCCGTGAGATCCAAAGGACTGGGCAGAGGGCGGGGAGGGCAAAGGATGACGTGTGAAGGGTCGTGTTTGTCAGGTACGACAGGATGAGGGGCCATTTGTGGAGGCACCCAGTCCTGCTGGGGAAAAACAGGCCACAGGAACGCCAGCAGGCATGTGTGGAGGCACTGCCATCACAGATGGGCCTGTTAAGATCTGGGCTACAAGAGATGCGTGTGCCTCATAAAAATAACTGACGGCCGCCGGGCCACACTGGGAAATCGCTTTCTGCCATATCTGCAGAATGTTTCCACAGTCACTGTGCTCCCCGACCGTGTCTGATAATAATACTACTAATAGCTACCATTTATTAGGTCTTGCCGTGTGCCAGGCTTACACCGGGCTCGGGGAGCTTTCTATGCATTCTCTCCTCTCCTCTCCAAAGGCTTACAAAGTGGGCACTATTATTGTTCCCATTTTACAGATGAGGAAACTGAAGCTCAGAGAGACTGAGTGATTTGCCTCAGGCCACCCAGCTGAGCAGTGACAGAACCTGGACTCTTCTAGACAGTCATATAAGGCTAAAGGGATCATCACTGGGGGTCCCCTAGGTGTGGGGCTCTGAGCCCTGATTTACGAAAGCCCAAAAAAGGACTGGGAAACCAGAGTCTATTCTGAGAAGGAGGAAAGGAAGGGCAAGAGGCTGCCTATCATTCAGCGACTGAGAGGCACCAAATCCTGGTGAGAACATAAAAATATAAAAATAATTGGGTCTTTCCTCTAGCAAGGTAAGTCAAAATTTCTTTTATTATGGATACTTTAGACTTTTTTCAGCTTCACAACTTATTATTGGCAATGTCACATACATTTTTAAGACTTTTATCAAATTTAGGGAAAGAAAATTTGGAAGATTTTTTCACAGTTTAATTTCTGGCTGCATCCATTGCAGATCTTAATTCACCTCTGCCACTCACATACATGTCTCAGCATCACAGGATTCTCTCTTATCTCAAATCAGCCTCTGGTGCTACCTGCTGATGTCACACGGCCGGTGAGTCCACATCATGGACGAGAGAGTATTTCTGGAAGCTGTTTTCCACCTTGCAGTAAGCCTGCCTGGTGATAACCTAGCTATTCAGAAAGAAAAGATTGCAAACCACATACATGTATTCGAGAGAACCCAAACGAAACGTATCTTCACTCAACTCTTAGCCCATCCCCCAAAACGCCCCCGGGCCCTATATTAATGCCACTTAGGGGGAAATACGACAGAAGGAAGTTGGAGTGGAAATAGACAGTGTTTCTAACAAATTGTGGTTAGTAGATCTTACTTTTGGAAACTTGACGAAATCATGTGACCATTGCTGGGGTCCCGCTCAGGGCCTTGGAGGGTCCCATGAAGAAGGAGCCCTGAGACTAAGTGGGTGCCCTCCAACCACACCCAAACAGTGCAGGGATAGCTCTCTCTAGCCTCGTGACTGACGGACTTGTCTCCCTCCTCCACAAGCTGTGAACTTGTAAGCAATGACCACGTCTTTCCTCTCTGCCTAACACGGGTGCTCACAAAAGCTAGAGAATGCACAGCACCGTGAGTTCAGCAGAAGAATCAGCAGCATACTCCAACTCAAGTACAATGATTTCCCATTTCCACTATACACCTTGCACTTTCCTTCCCCTGTGCGTTTGCTCGTACTGTTCCCTCTGCCAAGAATGCTCTTCCCATACCCTCTGAATATCCAAATCCTGCCCACCTGCACACCCCCAGTTCTGTTGACACTTGTCTCATGGAATCTTTCCTGGTTCCCGCCTGTCCTGGCAGTGATCACACCTTATGATGCTCGTCACATTTGTCCGTGGGGGTCAGGACCGACAGGCAGCTGTTCAGCGGCACTATCAGGCTGCCAACTCTACCATTTGAGCCTCCCACAGTCCAGGCCTAGGTATTCACGTCTCCCCCATTTTATAAACGAGGAAAGGGATGAGAGGTTCAGTGACTTGTCCCATTCCTTGAAATCACCACAAGCCCATCGAAAGCAGACTGTCGTGACTGCTCTTGTGAAACCACACTGCCAGTATCGGCCTGGTCATGGGGCCAGTGAGAAAGATTGGGTAGGTGAAGCCCAGAGTGGACACAAGGTTGGAGCTTGAAAATTCATTCCTAATTAAAAGGTTGCCGTTCCACCTGCCTCTGGGGGAGACTGTCCACTGCCAGTCGGCCCCCATTTCCCTTCACTACCAGCCCTTGTCACCTCCCTCTCACTTCTGGGAGGGATGTGGTCAGAGTTGGTCCCTGCAGAAGTGGGAGAGGAGGAAACAATTCTGGTGAATTTATAGCAGGGCCAGATGAAGACCTTCGGAGAGACGCAAGGTATTGAGAAGTGAATGCTGCCTCCAAGTGTAACTCTAAATTAAAACACACACACACACACACACAAGGGACCCTAAATAAATGTAAGGCCAACAACATTCTGATTTATTCCATGGAGTCTACTTTAATTTTTTTAATATCAGATTATTTCCACAGAAATGGAGTTTCCCCAGCTTTGCCAATGCTGGGTCTGTCTATTGGGTGATATGGCACTGCTCTATAATGGACCGACCAGACATCCCAGTTTGCCTGAGCCAGTTCCCATTTATGTCTGTTACCAAAGCATGATTATTACACAGTCACACGTCGCTTAACGGCAGGGACACATTCTGAGAAATATGTCATTGGGCGATTTCGTCGTTGTGTGAACATCACACAGTGTAGTTACACAAGCCTAGATGGGATACACCTAGGCTGTATGGTACTTACCTTATGGGACCACCATTGCAGTCTGTCGTTGACCAAAAAGTTGTCATGTGGCACATGACTATACTAACCCCCTCTTATTCTCAAAAGTGTCTCAATTTGAATGATGAAAGTACCTCCCTATCTTAATCCCCACGTCAGAGAGTTTACAGTGCAACATCCAACAGTGCCTGAGTTTCCCTGAGGAGCTGAGGGGGCGGGAGAGAGAATCTGACACCCACAGCCTCAACAGCTCAGAGAAAGATTAATAATGATAGAATGAAGGGAACATCAATTTAAGGAGGAAAGACACAACTTCACATGTGTGTTGGTTTGGGGAAACAGGAGTTATTGTAAACGTTGGTTTCAAATTTTAAATCTCTGTTCAGTTAACTTACCCAGGTTATGCAAGTGAGTGACTGAGCTGGGATCTGAATGCGTGGCTGGCTGACACTACATAAATACTTAGCAAATGAGTGAGTAAGTGAAGGAATGGATCCATTTCAGCACAAGACAAATGGTGTGATCTGAGTGATGAGTGCCACCGGAATGCAGAGGAAACAGAAAGCAGAGTGGGCTGAAATAAGATTTGGGGGAGGAGAAGGAAAGTGAGCTGTGTCTTAAGGACTTGTAAGGCTGGAATAACTGTAGGAGGAGTGGCATCTTCACCCCATCCATCACCCCCGCTCCTGGCATGACAGAGCCTGAGTCAGCCCAGGGTACAGTCCTCACTGGCAGGCTTGTGTTTTTAGGACTCTGTCCACAGCACACTCGTCACCACACCCAGCGGCAGCACATCCGAGCCCCCTTTGAACACTCAAGTGCCCCTCTCTGGTGTGAGCACAGGAACTGTGCTATAAAAGTTGCACCAATGAACAGTTCAGGCCGAAATGTTCAGAAACAGAATGTTCTAGCACATGCAAGTGGACCATTCCTCACAGAGCCCCATTTAACTTTTCCAAGGGTACCTGCCCACAACGTCTTGCTCCCCTGAAGCCGAGATGTGTTTGGGGCTTGGCTTCGCACACATTTTTAAAATTCTTCTTTAAGATAGAGTTTCCTGCCAGGCTGACAAGCATCGCTTGGAGGCTGAGCTCAGCACCCTGGCCGTGCCCCAGAAGGTGATTAAAATGGGACCAAGGGCAAGCCGGGCTCACTGTCATTCGCAAGCGTGGGCCCCAAGGCTCACACCACCAGCACAGGGCTGGGCAGAGATCCAGGGAGGCAGCTGGTGGGGGAGGAGGACATTCCACCAACTGGAACCAAAAAAAAAAGTTACATCTCCGATGTATATATTCAGGCCATAAGTCACCCCCTGGCATCTAGAGAAGCGGTAGGTCCCCTCTCCCTGCTTCCAGGTACACCCTCACAGCATCCATTTGTGGCTTCCTGTTCAGATTTTACCTTAACACAAGGACTCTTGGACATTTTTGTTCCATGGGTCCCTTTGGCAACCAGGTGAAGGCCTTCTCGCATAGATACATAAAATGAGGCAGGATTTCAAAGAAAACCAATTATGTTGAAACAGCTATTATAATGTTGTAAAAAAAAAACCAAATTTATTATAGAGTAAAAAATGTTCTTCTTTATTAACATATTAAATAAACAAGATTTAGCAGCAAGTCAAATAAATAACAACTATAATTTTGAAGTAGTGACAAGTGGAAATATTTCAAGATGTCTGCAACAAATGTAATGTGATATCGTAAATCTGATTTCTATTGGTGACAAACCCTGCTAATTCTACTATAGCTTGCTGCCTACATTCCTATTGAAGGAAATGCTAACTTTCAGCCAAAGGTTAGTTTGAAAAAAAAGAAAGGTAATTTTTCCCATCCAAGTTCACAGACCCCCTAACCCCAGAATAAAAACCTTGCCTCACAACATTATAAAGATGTGCTTCAAAATGTGAGGTTTTCTATACTTTTTTTCTTTTAAACAATACTGTCTTAGGACCACAGAGAACTTGGACTATGTGTACCATCTTCTTTGTAACTATTTTTTATGATTACTTGTAGCAATTCTTTAACTAGTTTCTTTATTTAAAAATAATGCATAGACTTTTGTTTAAATCAGGAAGAAGAAAAAAAAAACAAAAAACAATGAAAAAAATTTTTCTGCCCTCACCTGGCCCTGGGTCCATCTCTATCCCTCACCCTCAGCCTTTTTCCCCAGGAGCAAATGCTATTACCAGATTGTGTATGCTTCCAGAAATATTCTATTTATTTATGAGCATACATATGCATATGGGTGATTGTGTGTATGTAGAGTGTGTATGTGTATGAGATGTGTGTGTTTCCACCCTATTTATTTTTACAAATGGTATCATTTTATAAACATTATAGTGAAGGTTACATTTTACACTCAACAGCATATCCTGGACATAGCTCTATGTCAGAATGTAGCTTTCCTTTTCATGGCTGTATAGTAATCCATTGTGTGTAGTATCCTATTTTAGCAATTTCCCAGTTGATTGACATTTAGGTTATTTTTGGTCTTTTACTACTATAAACAATGTTGCAATGAGTACTCTTGTTTATATGTCTGTGCCCATATTTTCAGGATAAATTCCTAGAAATGGAATCACTGGGGCAAGGAATATTTGGTATTTTAGGTTTAAGCTGATTGTGTCAATTTTACTAAATAAGGAATTTAAAATATAGTAAAATGTAAAGTGTTGTTAAACAAGTAGGTTAGATCTATGCCTACTAATCTATCATTTAGGAAGGTTATCCATTATATAGTCACGCACCGCATAAGGACATTTCCGTCAATGATGGACCGCATATACGACGGTGGTCCCATAAGACTGGTGCCCTATAACCTAGGTGTGTAGTAGGCTATACTATGTAGATTTGTGTAAGTGCACTCTATGATGTTCACACAATGATGACATTGCCTAACGATGCATTTCTCAGAACGTGTCCCCATTGTTAAGCAACTCATAACTGTGTTTAAGTTAAAAAGGTAAGTCATAGGGTAATATGTAATCCCATTTTTAAAAGCTATTAACTTAGTCACTTCCAGGAGTAGAATGAAGAGAGGAGGAGTGGGTTATTAACTTTTTATACACCTCTGTATTATTTCACCTGTGTGTGTGTGTGTGTGTGTGTGTATGCACACAAATTGGATCACCCAGTGTTTTTATCACTAAACATCAAGAGTGGACTTCTTGCCATTTCAATAAATCTGAATCTTTTAATTCTTTTTAATACTCCCTTGAGTTTCATAATAGTATCATAATGTACTTAACCAACTTATGACAACCCGTGTATGTAAATAGATGAGACACACACACAGTTTCACATCCACAAGGCCCGAGTGTAGAGTGAAAAGAATGTCCCTCTCACTTCCCTGGCCCCCAGCCATCCAATCCCCTCCCCAACTCCCTGGAGGCAACTACTCACCGATTTCTTGCATATCCTTTCAGAGATATTCTGTGCATGTAAAAATATATTTATAAGTTGTTTTTTAATGGAAATAAACTATAAACACTATTCTGCACCTTGCTTTTTTCACTGAATATTGTATCTTTTTTAATGTTTATATATATATGTTTGTATATATATGTATAATATATATATATATTTTGGTGAGGAAGATTAGCCCTGAGCTAACAGCTGTGCCCTTCTCCCTCCATTTTATACGTGGGATGCCTGCCACAGCATGGCTTAATAAGCAGTGTGTAGGTCCACTCCCAGGATCCAAACCTGCAAACCCCGGGCCACTGCAGCAGAGTGCACAAACTTAACCACTATGCCACCAGGCCAGCCCCAATATTGTATCTTGGAGAGCTTTCCACTTCAATATAAATAGAGCAACCTCATTCTTTTTAATAGCTGCATAGTATTGCATTGGGTTTTTTTCCAAATAGGCCTCTACAAAAGGACATTTAAGTTGCTTCAGATCTTCTTTTATTACAAACAATACTGTAGTAAATACTCTTGTACTTACTTCACCATTTCCCACATTGTCTGTAAGATAAAATCCTAGAAGTGAACTATTCTGAGTAAATTGTTTTAATTTTTATAAATATTGCCAAATAGTCCTCCTCAGAGTTTGCACCAATTTGCATTCCCATAACTGACATTTGACAGTGCCCATACATTCACCGACAGTGTGTTATCAAACTTTTTGATCTTTGCCAACTCCATAGGTGAAATTTTTGTGAATGAAGCTAAACTTCTTTTCATAAATTTAAGATAATCCACCCTCTCTTGTTGTACATTTGTTTTTAGTTTTTAGCTGTGATAAATATTCTTATACACACACTTTTAATATCTTTCGTGCACCTGCCCTTTAGGATTTCCTTAGGATAAAGTCCACTTTGAATGGCTAAGTCAAAAGGAAGATTCATGTGAAATGCATCAGACGTATATTATTAAATTACCCTCTGGCGGGGCTGGCCTCATGGCATAGTGGTTGAGTTTGTGCACTCTGCTTTGGCGGCCCCGGGGTTCACAAGTTCGGATCCCAGGCGCGGTCTACACACCACTTATCAAGCCATGCTGTGGCTGGCGTCCCACATATAAAATAGAGGAAGATGGGCACAGATTAGCCCAAGGCCAATCTTCATCAGCAAAAAGAGGAGGATTGGCAATGGATGGTAGCTCAGGGCTAATCTTCCTCATACACAAAAAAGTTACCCTCTGTGCAGGGTGTAGCAATTTGCACTCCCACTAAATTTGTTTCAGTGTAGTTGAAGAAACCACTTTTTATACTGATAGCTCCTCATTGCCTGAGGCCCGAGAAGTTTCAGGCATCTACATAACAAGTCAGCTTCCCCTCAGAGCTGATAAGATGCCTTGAAAGCTTCAAATCCTTCCAACTAATTTGGTGTCAGCTTCCCAGAGTTCAGGGCTAGCAAGCTGCCTGCGGAATGCAACACCTCATCCATCAGGGGAGCCAGAGCAGGCAGAGTGTATTGGAATGTGTGTATTTTACCCAGGATCTGAGAACAAAAAGCAGTCACCCAGGGTGTGTAAATGGATTTGATCTTTCACACGGCTGCCGGCCCACCACAGTCCACACCAGTGGTACGAGGGAGGCTCCATGGCCCACATCTCGATTTAAAACCATAACATAACAAAAGAAAATGTTGCCCTCCACCCCCAAGGAAAACAATGGAGTTTGAGGCTCTCTGAGGATGAGTTAATAAGTAAGGATGGATTCCTCTGGGCATCCAAGCTTGCCCCACCCCACCATGGGGGCCCAGGGAACACAATGGACAGTCTATATTTAGACAAGGCCATGGCAAATGCACTACATTTTAGTTGCAAAATTCAAATTGGCTCTGGAAGGTGCCAGCCTCACGAACTGAAAATTGAATTGAGCACTGCTCAAGAAACAAGGAGATGGCCCGATGAGCCCATTCTGCCAGGGAGGGAGGCTTTTCGAGAGGCAGTCAATGGGCCCTGGTCGGTCAAGGGCATAATTTAATCCTGACCTTGAACTGCGGGTCTGGAAGGAGAGGCAGGGTTATTTTCAGACAGTACTAAATCTAGAGATGTTGGAACCAGCATCTAGGACAGGGCAGGGAGGGGGTGAACTTTGACCCACTGCCTCAGGGTCTGGACATCAAGTTGACGCTAAACCAGGGGCCTGATCAGCCAGCGATTCTCAGAACCTGACCTGGAAAGATTTTCCTGCCACCTGTTTCTGTCACTGCCCTCCCACCCCTCATCCAAAGAAGAGGGCTGGCACCTTGCCTTCTCTGGGACATCCTCATGAGTCCTTCATGACTCCTGTTTGAGTGGCAGCTCAGAGTGCGGGAGAGAACAGGGGCATTGAAATCAGACAAATCAGGTCTGAAGCCCTGACTCTGCAGCTCATCTCTCTAAGCCTCAATTAATTACCTGTCAAATGAGCCAGAAGTCATGTGCTCACAGGAGTGTGGTGAGGGACAAATAAGAGAACGGATGAAAAGGACTCGGCCGGGTGCCAAACACTCGCAAATATTTCAGAGACGTCAGGGCTATTAATGTATGTGAAGCCACTAATATACTATCCACTTGGGAGGGGATATTTAATAAGTCCCTGTTGATGTGATCATCATGAAGACTAATTCTATGAACTGGCTATGTCTTTTGGGGAAACAAAAACAGGACCAATTCCTTCTCATTAAAGGTTGGGGGATGGATCCCTCTGTTAAGAAAGAGGCAAAGAATAAAAAACTAAGTAAATAGAGTGCCGGGTGTGATGGTCGTATGCCCGGAAAGTATTGGAAAACTTTAACTGACTTTTCTACTCGTGTTTCTCTCTTTTTTAAATTGTTTGGATATTTAATTATGAGATATCGCAGTCATTCCCAAAAATACAAAAAATAATTTGAGAGACACCTGTGACTCCTCCACCCAGATTTAACAAATGTTAACATGTTACTCAATTTGCTACATATCTTTGTTCTTCGTTTAAGAAACAAAATGTTACAAATACATTTAAAAGCCCCCACTCCTCTTCCCATTCACCTCTCTCCTTCTCAGAGGCAACCACCAGGACACTTGTGATTAAGTGGACTCTCTTCTCTACCCCTTCTTAAGTGTTTCCTCTCAGAAGCAAGGAGAAGAGTGGTCAAGACTGAGGCTCTGGATTACGTCAGTCCTGAGTTCAAATTCTACTCCTGCTTCTTTACTAGCTGTGTGGTCTTTGGCAAATTGCTCAACCTCTCTGTTCCTCCTTCCTCCTCTCTAAAATGGGACAAATAATACCTACTTCACTGGGCCATTGTGAGGATGAAATAAGATTATTCATGTAAAGCAATGGTTCTCAACCAAGGATGATTCGCCTCGCTCCCTAGGGGACATTTGGCAATGTCGGGAGACATTTTTGATTGTCACAACTAGGGTGTGCTACTGGCATCTAATTAATGGGAGAGGCCAGGGCTACAGCTAAACATCCCACAACGCACATGACAGCCCCCACCACAAAGAACTATCTGGCCCAAGATGTCAATAGTGCCGAAGTAGATAAACCCTAATATAAATCATGTTGTCAGTATTTATAAGGGCTCAAAAAACATTTGTTCAATAGACGTAATAACAAATGATAATTTTTTTATTTATAAGACAGTCTGCTAGACACTTTCACATGCATTATCTCACTAGTATCCAGTGAGTTGCCCCTCTTAGTAAAAAAGAATGGTAGAAGGCAAGAACTGTTGCTGCTGCGTCTGAGAACATCTATCCTATTTGTTAAGTCAGTGATAAACTTATTAAAAACGTAAAATTTCAGGCTGCTAGATTAACTGGAAGTTGTTACCAAGAGCCTAACCCCTCCTTGTTCTCTGTGAAAAACAACTGTATCAGCACTTTCAGCCACAAAATTGGTTCACTGAAACCACAAATATTTCTTCGACCTAAGCAGGCCCAGGGACGGGCATGGCAGAAGTAAATCAGGCATCATAATTAAGTGAACATTTTTGGCCCCTGTTTGGAAGGACTGGCTCCCAACGGCTCAAGAAACCACAGAAGCGGGGAAGAGGAGAGACGGCCAGGGCTCTCTGACCAGGGCTTCTCTGATTCACCCCACGCTTGGGGGCGACTCAGAATGTTCTGCCCATGGCCACCCCAGGGATCAGAGCCACCCTCTGTGTAGGTCAGAGAGCACCAACTAGGAGTGGCCTTACCCAGTGGGTCTCCAAGTGTGATCCCCAGCCCAGCAGCATCAACCTCACCCAGGAACTTGTTAGAGATGACAATTCTTCGGCCTCACCCCAGACCTACTGAATCAGAAAGTGGGGATGCAGCCCAGGTGATCTGGGGTCTCCCAAGTCCTACGGGTGACTCTGATGCACACTCAAGTTTAAGAACCACTAACTTAATAAGACCGGATCCCACTTTCCCTGTGGGTCCATTTCCTGTTGTCCATGGCCCTACCACTGTAGCCACGCAGCTCACCAATACCAGTTCAGAAGTGGAGGAGCCACTGCTTACTAGCACTTTCCTTGCACTGGATGCTTGACACATATCTTTAACTTCCACAACAAGAATGTGAGAGCGATACAATTAGCCCTTTTTCCAGATGAGAAAATCGCAGCTGAGAGAGCTTAAACAGCTTGTCCAGGGTCATACCTGCAGAAGAGACTGGAACCAGCATCTGAATCTGGGTCAGCCTGACGTCAGTTCTAGCCTCTTAACAATGACGTCACACTGCCCACTGATGACGAAGAGAGACAGAACACAGACGAATAAGCCCTGCTGGGGCCAAATTGTGAGCCCTACCAAGTTTGTCTTTGTGCCCCTCAGTCAGCTGTTCTGGGGTTCACCTGTCCCCAGGGTGCTTGACCGGCAGTGTCCTGATACTGCCCCCTAGAGGTCAAGGCTGCAGCCCTCTTCTAGGCTTTGCCTGATATCCTGGGACTTCAAATCCCAGCTCTCCCTCTTACTGGCTATGTGACTTTGAAGCTGATTCAACCTCTCTGTGCCCTTGTTTCTCATCTGTAAATCAGTTATAATAATAAATTCACGTCAAAGTTGTTCAGATAATTAAATGGGATAATAAACGTGAAAATATTTAGCCAAGTGCCTGGTGCATAGTAGAAACTAATGAACTCTTGGTTTTTTCCCATCTTTCTCTACACACCAACAACTTTCAAAAACTACTCAATCCAGTACTGATTCTCTTGAAGTCTTATTTTTGGCCAATTAGCTAATATGATGAGCTAACCCTCACCAAGGTGTTAATTCATAATAATGGTTTTCTTTGTTTGCCTCCAAAATACCATTGGCATCTCAACCAGGGTCCCTTAGTCCTCACAACTGTGTAGCTTGGGGGTGATTCATGGTGGAAATATTACAGAATATGGAAGGCCAATGAGGAGCCTTCCCCGCTCCCTCATATCTCTCCTATACAACTCCAGTGGACAGGGAATCCCAGAGAAATGGGAAATGAGATGAAAAAGGAAAATACACCTTCAAGGTTGCACCTGGCTTTGGAGAGGAAAAATGAACTACAGGCATCTGAATATCAGGATAAGTGGGAGGGATGCAAAAAAGAAGTGAAATCAAAGACTAATGGGTCATTTGCCAACATTTAATACAATTGCTTGGGATCTGCATAGCTGAATGTAATAAAGCTTCATTAAAAAGTAGTTATAACAACTAATAAGACCCTAATTAAATTAGCTTTCACTGGGCAAGCTGCTTGTGAGGTCCTAATTAGGTTATTTGCTGCCATTGGCCCAGCCTGAAAACAAAAGAAGATTCTGTTAAGTCTTCAGTGATGCTTAGAAAGCACTCTCTAGCCTCATGCAGGAAATGCTAAGAGGCTCTAAATTTGGGGGCAGCCTGTCGGCGACTATCTTAGCTCTCCAAAAATCATGGTGTGCCGCCAGGGCGAAATCCCTTAATAGGTCCCACTGCTCCTAGGAGCCAGGCTGTTTTAAAGATGGAAAGGGCATTTAAAGATGGAAATTCCAAGAATTTCACTTTACAGAAGAGGAAACAAGCAAAGCAGAAGTGATTTGTCCACTATTCCCCAGCAAGTTTCTGTGTCCCCTCCCTCCCAATCTTCTTCTACGGTCTGGAATAAATACAGAACTCCAGATGCTACTATGGAATTTCATTTTGGAAGGGACAGAGAAACGCAAAGTGGCGGATTCCCAGAGGTGCCTACCTTTGAAGCCACGTGTGCATGTGTGTGTGTGTGTCTTTGTGTGTGTGTTGAGAGTGGTTCAGGCTGAGGTAAACTGCTGACCTGTTTACAGTGTGGGTTGAGCTCTCTCCAAAACTCTTTGCATTACTGCCATAGTGATCTTCCTAAGACAAATCTGGTCACACCAGGATCCTGCTTGAACTACCCACAAGGCAACTTCTGAATTCCTGAGCAAGGCAGAAAATTGGACTTCACCATTGGGCTCCAACCTGCCTCATCTCTCAAGACCGAGCTTTGTGATCAACAAACCAGAATCCCAGCTCAGCCCCTCACCAGCTGTGCAGCCTTGGGCAAATGACTGCATATCTCTCAGCTTCCACTTTCTGCTTATAAAATGGGGATGACATTTTCCTAATCTCATCAGGCTAATAGGAGAATTAAATGCCAGTAAAGCAGAAAAGCCACAGGTGACCCGTGCTGCTACCCCTCCAGCCACACAGGAGCAGTCTCCCTTCCCTGAACACACCTGGTTCATTCATGTCCTGAGCCTTTGCATACGTTGTTCGCTCTGCCTGCGATGCTCTTTGCCTTCCTCTCTGCATCGTGAATTCTTCCAATTCAAATGTCCCGCTCAAATGTCACCTCCCCTTTGCAGCCTTCCACAGTTCCTCGGGCAATGGCTACTCCTGTCCTGTGCTTTCTCTCTTCTCCCTCCACCCATATCAGAACCTTGTCACGCTGGGCTGGAATGCGTGTTTGACGTCCATCTCCCCTGGGAGAATGGGTCTCACCTAGCACCCGCCTGGCACACAGTGAGGACTCAGTAAGTGAATAAAATCTTATCGCAGGAACTGTGAGGAGAAACTGTGAGGAAGGAACAAGATTGGGTCCCGTGTCACTTCTGCTCCTGTCCCCAAACCTGAAAAATAGATGAACTCTGTGTATACACACACACACACCCCCCAAGATATTAGCAATAATTACCTGTGGTCACTTTTATTTTCTTCTCATGCTTCTCTGTAATGAATACGTATTGCTCTTGTAGTAAGAATCAAAATAACAGAGTTCTTTAAACCAACTGAGCTGAAAACATAAAGGAGATGCATGAAATGCCCATTTTCCAAACACATCCTTGAAAAGGGGGAGTTACCTGAATTTCAATGTGGTGCAGTTCTGATTTAAGGCATTGCAGCTTCTGAATTTCTTCTCTGTGATGTCTGCGACAAGAGCTAATTTGGAGCTGCAAGGTACTTTCCCAGTATCTTTAAGGCAACCTTTTGGGGAACTGTGAGTTTTTGTAAACAGGAGAGAATAAGGACTGTGCTGTCCAATACGGTAGCCACTGGCCACATGAGGCGAATCAAATTTAAGTTTATTAAAATTCAGTTCCTCAGTCACAGTAGTCACATTTCAAGTGTTCAGTGGCCACACGTGGCTAGTGACCACCACACTGGACAGCACAGATTTGGAACATTTTCGTCATTGCAGAAAGTTCTGTTGGAGAGCGCTGAGTCAGTATGTTCTCAGTTTGCTCCAAACATGGTTGATAATGACATCTTGAGAGAATAAACACATCCGTTTGTCCCATGTGTATGTTCTTTCTTGTTTAAAAGAATATATTTGTGGCAATGTAAAATGATGCAGCAACTCTGGAAAACAGTTTGGCAGTTCCTCAAAAAATTAAACATAGAGTTGCCTTATGACCCAGCAATCCCACTCCTGGTATATACCCAAGAAAACTGAAAATATACGCTCACACAAAACCTTGTGCACAAATGTTCATAGCAGCATTATTCATCACGGCCAGAAAGTGGAAATAACCCAAATGTCCATCAGCTGAAAAATGGATAAACAAATTTGATATATATGTACAATGGAATATCATTCAACAAATAAAAAGAATGAAGTACTGATATGTGCTACAACATGGATGAACCTTGAAAAGGATATGCTAAGGGAAAAAAGCCAAACAAAAAGGTCACATATTGCATGATTCCGTTGTATGAAGTGTCCAGAATAGGCAAATCCACAGAGAGAGAAAGCAAATTAGTGGTTGCCAGAGGCTGAGGAGAGCGGGGAAGGGGATTGACTGCAAATGGGCACTGTGTGTCTTTTGAGGGTGATGAAAATGTTCTGAAATTAGATAGTGGTGATAGTTGTATAACTCTGTATATACTAAAAACCACTAATTGTACACTATAAAAGGGTGAATTTTAGGGAATGTGATATATCTCAATAAAGCTTTTATTTCTTTTTTTTCAAAAAATACTCTTCTATAAGCAAGTGAGGAAATAAACCCTGACCCATCCATGTAGTGGACTTCAGTGCAGCAGTTGGACAGAATGAATGAGGCCTGTATACTAATTAAGAAAGAACTTGAAGACAAATTGTTGAGGGGAGTAAAAAAAGCAAGTTTCAGAGAGTTGCCTAGAGTATGAAATGTTACATTTAAAAAATCGAAAATCTCAAGTATTCTATTTTCTTGAGTACATGTGTGAAAATACATAGAAAAAACTAGAAGATTATGCACCAAAAAAGATAACAGTAGCTACCTCTGGAGGAAGGGCCTGGAATTAGGGACGGTGGTCAAAAGGTATGCTCTTAATTTTTACAAAGAAAAAGTATTCATTTATTACATGTGTCATTAGCAATTAATTTTTAAAGCTCATTATTAAAATAAAAACACAAATTAGATCATCTCAGTGGGGGATAAAGAGAAATATAATAAAGAGCAAGTTTCAAAGAAATAAACTACCTAAGTATAATCAGATACTTTGTTAGTTGAGCTTTTACATTCCCCCAGAGAAAACAAACTTACTCTTAAACTTCACCTAGCCCTGAACTCTCCAGAGCTGAAAATACCCCCACAGGGCTACTTCCTCTGGTTTTCCTGCTGAAAGAGCTCCAGACTTTAAGGTCCCTAACTCCCTGGCTCCACTCTGATTAAAAGTTGCTAGTTGGATGACTTCCTCTCTTTGTCACCTGTTGTCACTTCTCACTAACCAGATCTATCTAGGTAACACCTTGAAATTTTTTTATGTTTCCTGTAGTCTGCGCCTCTGCCCAGGTGATTAGGGATACTGCGTGTGACCTACCTAGAGGGATTTTTTCAGGGGTTGGGGAGAGGAAGAAATTTGCTTTCCATTTGATTTTTCCCTGATTTTTTTCAATCTTTTCTTCCCCAGATCACAAGAAAAAAACATAAAATAAAAAAGAACACAATGGAACACTTTCTCATTTTGTAGCTAAAATTCTGTGATGCTTTTCTTCCAATCAGTGTATCATTACTGGGTGATTGACTTACTACCACAATTGGCTCTTATTCTCGTTCATTCTCTCTCTCTGACTGTCGCTCCCCAATTTCGTTTTTCTAGCTTCTTTTTTCCTTTCAAATCAGTAGCTCTTTGTCATTCAATGAGGTTCCTTACCCAAGATCTGCCCATTTATTTACATCACCATCTTACAGAGACCACTTTTACCTTTGTGGACTTCTTAAAGGAGACAGGTCTTGCTCCCTCTGAACCTTTCTAGCAGGTTTTTTTCCCCCAAAGAAACACTTCTAAAGATACCAATTTCCTCAGAATGCCCCAGCAACAAATGGTCCCATTTGTTAGAGCGGAGAGCCTTGGCAATCCGCTTTCTCACCGGCCACCATCTCCTGACCTGAGTGCATGCTCTTGTGTTTTCATTTGCTAAATGTCTGACCGTGGCACAGTGTCCTGCAGGCTGCTCATTCTTCTAGATACACATTCTATCTGCCCTGTCTTTTGAAGAATGATTGAGGTAGCACAAGGTCTCTGTTAATCAGTCAGTAATTGTATATCATATGGAGAATGGACAACACTTAGTAAAAACACCTCAGAATAATGGGAAACTTGGTCTCTCAACATGCCGTGTTACATTTTGTCAGTGTCCCTAATAAAAGATGATCGCTTGCTCATGATAAATGAATCAGAGGCCTCTAGTGGACGTCAGATAACAAAGCCTTGCAGTTAGCACCCAGGGAGCACAGCCACCATTTGTACAATGTGCCAGGCACTGTGTTAAGTGCCTGACATACATTATCTTCTGTAATCTTATCACCCTGGGGGTGGGAGGAGAGGCTTATTATTAGCCTAATTTTACAGATGTAGAGACTGAAGTTCAGAGATTGAGAGGCTTATTAAGATCACACAGCCAGATAGCTATGAAGTACCTACTGTGTGTCAGGCTCTCTTATAGGCACTGCAGATCCAAGAGTGAATGAGACAGGCAAAACCTCCGCCTTCATGAAGCTTCCATTCTTGGGGGGTGTGCACGGATGATTGGTACATGTGTAAATAAACTGAACAATGTGATATCAGATCATTGTAAATACCATAAAGGAAATAAAATGAGGTGTACTAGAGAGGGACAGGAAAATGACAGCCGGAGTGCTGGAGTAAAGAGAAAGAGGAAAGAGGTGACAGATGATGTCAGATGGAAAGATAGCATGAACATTTTATATGGCCTTCTAGGTCATAATAAACAGTTTAGAGTTTTCTCTAAATGCAGAAGAAAGTCATTGGAGGGTTTTGGAAAAGGAAATAATATAATCTGATTTCTATTTCTTAAAGACTTCTGTGGATAAAAGAGAATGTGCTGTAGAGGCTCAAGGGTGGAGGCAGGGAGGCCCCTCTGGAGGCTGTGGCAGTGGTCCAGGAGAGAGGTGGTTTGGGACTGTGCTCTGTTCTTATATGTAAAAATCAAGACCATCTGGGAAAAACTGTGATCTAGCACTTACAGAAAGTTTCCTGCCTTCCTTAATAAGTTGACATGAGACATCTTCAGGCCTTGCCCCATCTCATACTGAATATGAGTGAAGTATGTGCCACTTATTTTTCTTTAAACTTTGTTAATCAGCTATTTATTTATTTGTTTGTTTATTTTGGTGAGGAAGATCGGCCCTGAACTAACATCTGTTACCAATCTTCCTCTATTTTTTGTATATGGGACACCACCACAGCAAGGCTTGATGAGTGGTATGTAGGTCCACGTCCAGGATCCGAACCCAAGAACCCCGGGCAGCTGAACCAGAGTGGGAGAACTTAACCACTATGCCACCGGGCTGGCCCCTTTAAACTTTTTATTGAAGTGTGACACACAAACAGAAGAGTGCACCAACCAAAAGGGTAGGGCGCTATCAGTCTTCACGAAGAGAACACACCCCTGTAAGCATCATCCAGAACACGAAAGAAAAGGTTATCCACACCCCAAAGCTCCCCTCGTGCCCCCTTCCAGTCACTCTCTGGCATTCCAAGTACATTTTGCCAAAATGACATTCTGTAAATCAATTTTCTCAGTCTTGCTTTATCCCATGACCCCTTTTTCTAAACTGAAAATCACATGCCCCCTGCAATCAGAGATTCTTATACCACTAGCCAAGAAAATATGAGCTTTGTATTCTGTGATGTGTATTAGGAAACAACAGGGTTTTCACATGAAAAATTATAGTATAATATTGAATATGCTTTTTTCAAACTTGACATAAATTCCCAATCCCAGATTCCGTTAAGTCCTCTCTTAAGAATCATGTGGTGCAAATTCTAGAAAGATTGTAAGTTGCATTTTTCTAGAAGAACAATCTGGGAATCCAATGGCACAGACGGCAGTACTTGGATACCTGAGTTTGTAACATAAAACGAAGACATAGTTTGAGGACTTTGTTCAGGGGACCAGACAGCGGCAGAGAACTAATATTTACTGAGTACTTATTATGTCCCCGGCACTGAGCTGGGTGTTTCAGTATGTTATCTTGTTTAATCTTCACAACCCTTTGAGGATGGTATCATTCTCTCTATTGCACAAATAAGAAAACCAAGGCTTGGAAAAGTAAAATAATTGGCCCAAGTTCTCAGGGCTCATAAGGGACAAGAGCTGACTCCGCACCAGCTCCATCGTCCTCCGAATTCTGTGCTCATTTCATTCATCCCAAGCAGCTTCTTCATGCTTTTCTTTCTTTGATTTGTATCAAATAAATTGAAAATGCTGTTCTGAACACTTGGTTGCTGCAATAAGCCCCATTTCTTCTACTAGCTTCCCTTTTACATTCTTTTTCTTTTTTTTTGGTGAGGAAGATTAGCCCTGAGCTAACATCTGTTGCCAATCCTCCTCCCTTTTTTGCTGAGGAAGATTGTTCCCAAGCCAACATCTTCCCGTCTTCCTCCATTTTATGTAGGACGCCTGCCACAGGATGGATTGATAAACGGTGCGCAGGTCCACGCCTGGGATCCAATCCTGCGAGCCCGCCCCCAGAAGCGGAGCGCACAAACCCAACCACTACACCATCATGCCCGCCCCTTACATTTTTTTAATACACTGACTTTCAAATGAACAGTGAAGCTGCTCGTAAATGAAACAGTGGTCCTGCCTATAACTTTGCTTGTTTCCAGAAAGCGAGGGCTCTTTAAGCCTGATGAAGTTTAACGCTTGCTGAAAATCCAGGAAAGAAATGAATGAGCACAACTTAAATTGTCCAACCCAGAGTCTGGCCACGTAGGGGACACGGGACCCACACTGCGTCATCATATTATCCGTTGTTGAGAAAGGAGCCATCAATTAACAAAACGATCTAGGTTAACCACGTTAACATCTCTGGGAGAGCAATTCATGTTCTCCGGCTTTCCGGAAGCTCTTCCAGGCTCAAGCTGTCCCTGGGTTCTTTGGCTTTGCGTCATGAAGGGAACCGATTTGATCAGTTACATTGCTGCTGCCTAATTAGTAAGCATGGCCACAATTGCCCATCAGTTCCACAGAGGTGAAACTTGGGATCCTGACTGCAGGCCAATTTTCGTAGCTGAAAGTTGCTCTCCCTTTCATCCTCAATCTATACCAAGCTCCCCTGAGTTCATCATATGGGACTTTAGCCCACGGCCCGAGGCAGGTTCCCAAAGTCCAGATGGCTGGGCTTCCGGGGTCCCTGCATTACAACGCAGATTATCTTGTGAAACTCCTCAGAAGCCCTGCTTTTCCACACCTGCCGGGTGTCACCCTCCACAAAGCACGCTCACCCGCGGCCTCTAGTTCGAGCTTCCCCGCATCTCAAGAAGGAAAGAAGGTACAACTTACATGTTAGACATGAGGCAAGGAATCTTCCCAGAAACTCTCTCAACTAAGCTTAGTCGTCTTTTTTGAAAAAGTAACTTTTATTGGGTTAGTTTTGTCTTACCCTAAGATGGTATACATGCCCGTTGTAGAAAATTTAGAAGATACAGAAAAATAAAAGAAGATAAAAAGCCATCCTTCGAACACAACCACGGAAATGTTTAATGCATATTTATTCAGCCACTTCTCTATGGGGCGATATCATACATACTATTTCTTAACCTGCTCTTTGTCTTTTAATACATTTTGAACGTTTTCCCGATCATATTCACTAATTTAATCGTTAACGGTTGAGTTGTAGGGATCATTAAACCAATCACTTATGTTGGATATTTGGGATTGTTTCCAATTTTTAGTTATGATAAGTAATATGGCACTAAAATCCTTGTATCTGAATAAGAATAACTTACATTTATTGAGTATTTAGTATGTCTCAGGTGCTGTACTGTTTTATACATATTATCTAGTTTAACCCTCCCAAGAATCCTATATATAAATAATATTTATTTTATTATTTTACAGATGAGGAAACTGAGGCCTAGAGAGGCCAAGTAACTTGCCCACGGTGACATAGATAATGACTCCAGAACAAACACCCTTTACTACCAAGATAAATTCTTAGGTTTGTAATTTCGGAGTAACTAAATACATAAAATTCTGAGATCTCTGAGTCATATTACCCAATTGCCCTACAGAAAGCATATCCCAATTTATATTCTCACCATCGGGGTATGAATGCCCATTTACTTGCATCATCACCAGCATGGGGCACTATTAAATTGTATTGCTCATTAAAGAAATGAAGCCCAGACTTCTGATAGCTTATTCATGCTCTTTGGAGCATGCATTGCAACACAGTTCCTGATTGAAACATTGATTTCCTTTAAATAAATGGTTCTTATTCTATTTTTTTTCGTACATGGGCCCTATTGAGAATCTGACAGAAGCTATGAAGCAGCCACACAGAAAACGCACATGTGCACATCCAATAACCCCTTAGTTTTCAGGGGTTCACAACCGCCATTAGGAACTCCTGTGCTTGCTAGAGGATTGATACATCAACAACTTTGAAACTAAAACTAAAAGCCAGAACTAATAAACCCAGTCAAATGCTGGTTTGACCAGGTTGTTCTTTCTAACAATTCTGTGCCATGAGGAACCAGATTAAAGAGGCTGGAATAAAATGCCCAGGCACCATAATGGTGCATTTGCCATATGGGGGGAGTGGGGGTACCCAGGTCAAAACTCTCTCTGGCAGTCGTGCCGTCCTCCTGCAAACCACAGAGCAGATGGACGGGCCAGCCCCAGCCTGCCTCCATGTGTGCACTTCAGCAGCCTCTGAAGGAGTCTGGGATCCTCCTGCCAAATGTTCTTCTTCACACACTGGTGTTCTCGCATCCTGCTCCTTTATGGATTGGAGAGCCTCATTCCAGATCAGTCAAACGTCCACTAACCCGACCCACCCCCTCCCGTCACAAGCAGTGGATTAGGACAAGCGGGGAGGGGAGCAGAGAGCCAGGGCCTCACCCGCCCATCTGCTGTGCATGCTGCTATGCCAGGCACAGTTTTCTGGGAGCCCTCTTTGGCCTGAGCACATGCTTCTGGAAGTAATGGGGGCCATTTTTCATAATGATCCATTGAAGCTCAGTGACATTTTCAGAATTGGGGGTGGAACATCTGGTCCCAGCCTGCAAGGAAAGAGGTAGACAGAGGAATTAGCATTCTTGAGTGAATTGCCCTGTTAGGTGACCCAGTGGAGAAGGTAGCTCCATCGGATGGACAGGGGTGCCAGACCACCGTGAGATATGCACAAAGAATGCAGGTAGCCTCTCCAGCAGAACCTTGCTGCCCACCCGGGCCCCTTTGGCATCTCATTTTGCACAAGGCCACCACATCCATGTCAGAAATATGGAGAGGAGTGGTGATGGGAAAGGGGGCTGTTCTGCCCTTTTATTGCCTGGCTTAATTCTATCTTTTGATCTCTCTTTATTTTTCGCCATCCTATGAAAGCTTTGTCCTCTCCTCTCACTTTTGTTCTTGGTATGGCTGATCAGCAGATGATGGAAGAATTTGTGAGTTAAACGTCCCTTCTCCCCCCACCTTCTTGGGTCCCCAGGACTTAGTTTCACAAGGCCAGGAGATGGCAGAAGGATGACTTCAATTCTAAATAATTATAGTTCCTCCTGGATTTGGCTGGGAAGATCAGTCATCTGAAAACTAGTATATTCATGCCCAAACCCAGCTCCTCTTTTTCCCCTTGCACCCTCCACTCCCCTGTGGAATCTGCTCTACTTTCTTAAATGTCTTTTCAGTCCTTCATTTCTTGGTGGTCCACCACACAGGGTCAAAACAGCAGAAGATGGGAGACGGGAACTTGTGCATTGTAATGAGACTCTAATTCTTAATAGATCTGTGACTCTGAGCAAATTACTTCTCCTCTAAGCCTCAATTTCAGCGTTCGTAAAGTGGGGACAATATCTGTACCTCCCACATAGAATTGTTTGGGGTACTAAATGAGATTATGCACGTTAGGGGTCAGATACAGTGCTTACCACCTATAAACTCCCAATAGATGGTTCCTGCTATTATTATTGTCGTTGTTATTGTTAGTAAATTCAGATCACCACTGTCTTCTGTATTTTTTTGAAAACTCCATGAAGATCGAGCCCACTTCTAACTATGTGAGAGTTGGCACGCATTCCCCACCTTCCTTGTGAGCAGGACCTGTGTAGGAAGTCAGGCCTCCTCTCTCAAGAACTAAATAAACTTCAGTTACCAGCTCTCTGAAACACATTTGCCCCTTTGCCACTGCACCCTCGCCCACAAAGGGGGTGCAATTCCCCGCCTTTCTGGCTTCTCTCTGCTCACAATGTATGAAGATGGAATCCTTTTTGCAGGAAAGTTCTCTGAAAGCAGCCATGTCAAATAGCACCTCCTTCCCAAACTATCATCCACATACATCTCTCCATCCTACTGTAACCAACACCTCCTGGTTTTCTTCCAGGCACCTCCAATCGAATGTTCTGAGGAGGTGACAAGTCTCCAGTCTGTGGGAATCAGCCTTGAGGTAGAGAAAGATCAGTTGCTCTGAGGTCAGGCCTGGAATTGAATCTTGTCTCTACCACTGTGTAATCTTGAGCAATTTCCTTAATCACTGCAAGCCATAGTTTTTTCATCCATGAAATGGGCATGATAATTTGTATTCACCTCATGGGCTTGTAGAGACTGAATAAAATAATCGGCGAAATCTCCTTGCTTCCCCAGTTAATATTAACCTCCTGGATTAAATGCTTAACTAGTTCCAAGTACCTAGGAGATGTTCAATAAAGACTTGCTGTAAAGTGGAACAAAGGGTGGGGACCTCCCTCTGAGAGTGATAGTCTAAAAACCTCCATCAGACTGAGAAGGAAGCACTTATTTACATAGAAAGAGGAGGAGAAAATGGTATTTTCTGAAAATCTAGATTTTCTTTGAGGAAAGGAACTATCTTTGGGAAAATATCTTAGAACTGAAGGTGGACGGTGAAACCCACCTCGCACCCTCACCACCCGTATCTCTCTTCTCCCCACTGCCCTCAACAAGGCTGATGCCAAAGCTACCAGAAGGAAGAACAGAAATGGGTGCCTTAAAAAAAGGAATAAGATTTGGGGAGTCTTGGAGCAATCTGAGGGGAGAGGAGCTGAGATGGGGGAGGACAAGGAGGGGCGCAGGGAGCCCAGCATTAAATAGTGTTCCAAATGCTTGGTGTGGGTGATTTCCCTCTTGTGAAATCATTGCCTCGAGGTGGTATAAGCAGAGCAGGCTGTCAAGGGAAATGGAGCCCAAGAAGCAGGAGAGGCAGGAATGAAGTTAGTCCCTCTGCCCCACTCCAGGAATCCAGAGTCTTTGAAGGAGGGCTCTAGACTTCCCAGGGTTGTGGAAAAGGGACACTCAAGATAATCTCACCCAGTTTTCAAGGGGTGAGACTGAAAGATTGGAAGGCCCCCAGGTGATGTCTGGGCTACACATATATAAACGGCATAGGCAGTAAATATTCAACACACCCAGTCCCTTCTTCATGGAAGTTCTCAAAAAATATTCTCAGTGGCTGCAGCAAGCCCAGCCAGCTCTCTGTCCTACTGGCGGTCTCTGAGTTGAGCAGTGAATTGTCCTCCAAGGCACTTCCATCTGGAAAGTTTCCTAGTGGTGAGGAGCCTTCGAGCTCTGAGAAAGAGCAGGGACTTCAGGGTCACTTTATGGTATGCCTAAATTGGACCTAGACTGAGAACCAAGATAAGGCCCCACTTCGCTAAAATCTGGAGAAGGGCACGTATTCAGCCTAAAGACTAATCATTTCATTATACAGTATTCATGATCCCAGCAACGTGCCTAGCTCTTGGGATACGAAAAGGCAGGAGAGGGCTCTGGTGAGAAGACAAGACACCCTGGACACAGCAGGCTGGCATCATTCACTCTGTGGTCGAGAAACTCCGTGGACTGCAGGTGACAAGGAAGACATGACCCCCAAGTGTGGCCCCCTCAGGGAGGAGTGCTTCCCAGACCAAACCAGACGAGTGGAAAGGAGACGCAGAGCTGTCCAGGGGTCCCAGGCCCAACACGAACCTGGCAAACCAGTTTGGATATAGGGAAAAGTTTTGATTACCACCAGCCAAAGGACAGAACAGAGGGATGAGTCAGAAAGAGAAGGGCAGGGGAATCAATGGACAGCTGCTGAGGGAAGGGATGAAAGGCATCACACGGAGCCTAATGGCCTAAGTGGCCCAATCTGGGCATTTTACCATCTTACCATTTTACCCCAAGGCCAGTAATTGTCCCTGTTCCCTCATGGAGCCTTTCATCCAAAGACATCGGGCCTCTCCAGCAACCAGCAGGTCCGTCTGCTCCCTCAGAAGAAGGATCACATGTTGCACGACCTGTTTGTTCTAGGCTCAGAGACAGTCTGGCTGTAGGTATATTTGTACCTTCTCCTCGAATGTTCATTCCATCTCTAAAATGGGGTGAACCCAAAGCTTAGAATCCAAGCAGGAGGGGGCCCTGGTAGCTGCAATCCCCTCATTTCATACATGAAGAAATGGGTCCCAGGAAGGTAATGATCCCACCTAATGGTCTGCCAGCTGCTAGCCCGGTGCTGGCTCTTTTCCCTCTATATTCTCAAATTCTCAACCTCTCTCTCTCTCTCTAATTACAAAAGCAATGATTGTTCATTGCAGAAATAATTTTAAATACAAAGTGAAAATCTTCCCAGAAACCCATCCTCCAGAGAGAACCACTAGGAATAGTTTAGTGTACATTCACCCAGATTCTTTTTCTGCGAACATACTAATACACACATACACACACTTTTTTTATACAAATCAGATCATACTAGGCATTCTCTCCTGAAATTTGCTCTTTTCTACTTAATTCTGTCATGGACATCATTCCATGTGGAATTCCCATTTTAATAGATGTATGGCTTTTCATTGTGTGAATGGTACCTGGTTTATTTCACAATCCCCTGTTGTTGGAATTTAGGTAATTTCCCATTTGGGGGGAACATTTGTGCACTTCCTAGTACTTTCATCTTTGTTCCCTTTTAAGAGTACTTCTGTAGGATAAATTCCTGGATGTGGAGTACTTAGATCAAAAGCTATGCTCATTTTAACTTTATTAGATAATGCCAACTTTCCACCCAAAACTTATAACTCCACTCAGAATGTATGAAAATGTCTGTTTTCTCATATCCTTGCCAAATTGAGCGTGAACAATTTTTTTTGAAGAAGAAGAAGACCGGCCCTGAGCTAACATCTGTTGCCAATCTTCCTCCTTTTTTGCTTTTTTTCTCCCCAAAGCCCCAGTAGATAGTCGTATGTCATGGTTGTGCATCCTTCTAGTTGCTCTATGTGGGACGCCACCTCAGCATTGCTTGATGAGCGGTGCATCGGTTCGTGCCCAGGATCCGAACTGGTGAACCCTGGGCCGCCAAAGTGGAGCGCACCAACTTAGCTGCTATGCCACTGGGCCAGCCCCGAAATTTTTAAAATATCTTCCAAAGTAATAGACCCAAAATATTTTGCTGCTTTTTAATTTGCATATTTATTTTGTAAAGGAATTTTATTATGTTTTCATTAATTTCATCAGCTGTCCATTGTACTTATTCTTGTTGTTTGCTTATTCATATGATTTGCTCATTTTCTATTGAGTTATTTTTCACTTATTGAACTGAAAGAGAGCTTTGTGTATTAGAAATATTATTTCCTTTACTGTCATTTGAATTACAAATATTCCTCTCAATTCTTCTTTTAACTTTGTTTTCGAAGTTTACAACCTTATAGAAATGTTTAATCAGACTCATCAATACTTTTCTTTACAGATCCTGAACTTGTGTCATGCTTAAAATGGTCTTTTCTATTTCAAAATCAAAAAATATTCACTTATATCTTCTAATATTTTAATAATTTTTACACTTAAAATCTTGGATCCATCTGAGTTTATTTTGATGTAAAAAATAAAGTAGTGATCCAGCTTTATTTGTTTCTAAATACCTAGCCTGTTGTCCCAACACTGCTTGTAGAATAATCTCTCTTTTCCCACAGACATTGAAATGGCATGTAAAATTCTCATGGATATTTGGCTCTCTTTCTAAACTATATAATTTCATTCATCTATTTGCATTTTCTTGTACTTCTTGTCCTAGCATATTTTTTCATTACTGTGATCTTATGATAGGTTTTAATATCTGTAGGGGTGGGTTTACTTGTCTTCCCAATACCACCCCCACAATTCTTCTTTATTTATTTTAATTGACCTGGCTACTTTTTCATGGTTATTCTTCCATATTCCAGAATCTTCCATATATTTAGTTTAGGATCATTTAGTTTCTTCTCTTTGCCCCCTGGGCCAAAAAAAGACTCTGTTGGTGTTTTAATGAGATTGTCTTGAATTTACAGATTAATTTGGGGAGAACTGAGGTTATCTTGGATAGATACTTCCTGTACTAAAGCAAGCTATGTCTCTCCATTTATACATGTCTTCTTTTTTATGCACCTTTATAAAGTTTTATAGCTTCCTTCACATAGGTCCCACCAATACTCAGTTTCTAAAAGTGTTCGGCAGGGAAAATGCTATTTCCAGTGAGATCAAAGCATGGAACACACTCAGTCTGGCATCAAAGATGGACCCCTAAGTGCTGCAGAAACTCCATGCCATCTGCTCCCAACTCCGGGCCTAAGCCAGGAGGTAGCTTTTCTCCTGGAGGCTGGAATGGGCCCATCAATTAATCGGTGGGTAACTGATGGCAGTGGCCACATGCCCAACCCTGTGCTGCAAGGATGGGACACAGATCCCATCTTCAAGGAGCTTTGACGCTGCCTAAAGAGACAGCGGCACATCCCTTAAGAATGGCATTCCATATTAACCCACGTGCTATGGACTCTGTTTTGATGAGAAAGAAAGGAGAAGAGCCCTGGAGCAGTCAGGAAAGGTTTCAGGAAGCAGATGGGAACTGAACTGGGCGTTGGCATGTGGTTATCATTTAAATAAATAAAGAAGAGCAAGGAAGCAAAGTAGAAGCAAGGAAATCACTCCACAACCATTTATTCGGCACCTACTCTGAACCTGATTCTGGGCCAGGCACATGAAGAGGAGGTGACATGCTCAACAAATATTTGTACACATTCACTATAAACCAAACTCTGTGTTAGGTGCTAGAGAAACCAAGACAAGTATGATTGACCCTGGCCTGGAGGAGCTTGTAAACAAGGGAGACAGGCTCTTAAATAAATAAGTCCAACAGCTGTATGATAGAAATCTGTAGAGAGAATAACAGAGACTCTTAATCTGGTGACTGTGCACCTCCTAGGTACCATGGATGGGAGTCATAGGCCTGTGAGCCCCTGAAGATATATGATGCTAGATTATCTGCATAACCAGCACTGTCAGGTTAAGAATCACTAGGGTAGAGTGACACAAAACTCTTGGCTTCCAGATACTTGTGTTTTAATGGCTAGATAAAATATATGTTAAAACACCATTACAAATAACAAGCAAATGATTCTAGCCTTCCCCCAGCCCAGAAGTGTACTAAGAGCTCAGAGGAAATATTGTCTCTTGGGGAAACTGCCCAGCTTTGAGATCAGACAGATGTGGGTTTGAATTCCAGCTCGGCCATTTAATAGCTATGTGACACTGAGTGAGTTTGGTATACTTGGAGACTTGATTCCCACATCTGTTAATCGAGAATGGAGAATTACAGAACCCACCACTCCTTCGTGCCTACTGGGAAGGTGAAATTAGGCAAGGTGTGCAAGTCACCTGGATCTTAGCAGGTCTTCAGGGCCTGCTCATTCCTTCCTCCTTGTTTCACACTTCAGAGGAAGTCATGCATTGTGGGCTGCAGTTATGAGAAAGAGGAATTTGAACCAGGACTGGAAAGGATAGAGAGGAGGAGGGGAAAGGAGAGGGAATCTTATACCAGGGGACAGCATGGATAAAGGGAAAAGAGCCAGAAAAGTCAATTCATATCACGAAGAATCAGTCCATTGCAGCCAAGTTGAGCAGGTCTTACATTCCAGCCTAAGTAGTTTGAACTTTATCCTATAAACTATAGGAGCCACTGGAGGGTTTGGGTCAAGGGAGTAAGTCCCATGGTGAGGTGGCTCTCAGCCCAGCCTTTGCTCATCCATGAATCCCAAGATAGCCAAGAAAACAAGTTTAAAAATAAAATTGTAATGTAGGCAAAGGCAATGCTTCTCACCCCAGGATCTTGTTAAAAAGCAGATTCTGATTCACTGGATCACTAGGATTCTGCATTTCTAACAAGCACCCAAGTGAAATTGATGCTGTTTATCCATGAACCTCACTTTGAGTAGCCAGGGGCTAACATATTTCAGTTTCATTATTTTTATTACTATTATTATTCATGTAACACATGTTGGCTGAGTGCCTATCATGTATCAGGCACTGTGCTAGGCCCTGGGGAGATAGAGAAGAATCAGACATAACTCTCTTTTCTAGAAGCTCACAGACTAATCAGAGGAGATGAGGCATAGCCCTAAGCAACTGTAATTCAAGGTAGAAAGTGATAAATACCATATTTTAGGCTCAGATAAAGTGCTTTGAAATTCAGCAAAGAGAGAGAGTATTCCCAGTTGAGAGAGAAATTGCCTGGTGCTTAAGGAAGTGAATAGAAGCTTCTTTTTCTTATTATTAGACAATGGATAAAGGACCTAGACTTCAGAGTTAGATTTTAATCCTAGCTCTACCACTTACTAGACATGTGATTTTGTTAATCTCTTAACCTCAGTTTCCTCATCTGTAAAATGAGATACAATAACGGCAGGGATGCTGGAAGGATTGCATGAGCAAATGTTTGTAAACATAGTATCTAATAATTGGTTTCTAGTTCACTGTAAATGGTGACTCTAGTGATGATTATTGTTTTCAGCATTTGCTTTAAAACTTAACATGGGTCTGTAGGCCCCAAAGATATTGTATTTGTTGGGCAATTTTATGATCTCATTCCAGGATTAAGTGGCAAATAAAAATGGAAAAACCTCGAAGGGAATTTCCAAATCCAAGAAAACCTCTACAAAGCTGGTGCTGAAAGAATTAACAACTATTTCAAATTTTTCAAGTTTTTATTGGGCCAAACTGTTTCAGCTGGGGAGACATGGCTTGGCTGTAGGTGTAGCCAAATGCTCCTAATAAGAGCCATGTTGAAAAGGAGCTCCACTCTATTTATAAACTGATCAAAATGGTTCTGCCACTCACTGGCTCCCCTGAGGTCATCGGTTTGTCTGATGCTGAAATAAGTCAAATTAAATTTATAATCCTAGAGTCCCAGAATGTCAGAGCCCAGAGGGATTTCACAAACCACCCAGCCCTGGGAGGACCAGATAAATGATGCTTTGGGTCCCCACCGCTTGCTGTAGTCTCCAAACCCACCCATTGGTCATCCCATCAACCCATATTTAAGGGAGGGCTATGGATGGAGAAATACATAAAGAATAAAGAGGGTCGCCCTTTCTGCCCCACACTAAGGGGATAAGGGCAGGGGGCCCCCTGGCACATCAGGAAATAACAGACGAGGCTGCTGGGCTTAACGAAAGATTTCATTTCACACCTCTCTCTCTCACCTGTGTTAGACCTTGGGCAAGTGCTACCGTCAATCCGTACCCTCATTTCTTCATCTGTAAAGCAGGGATAATCCCACCGTGCTCATAAAGCTATGATGGGCATTAAATGAAATAGAACATGAGAAAGTTGGCTGACACATAACAAGGACCCAGTAACAGTATCTTTGGGTTTGTTTTTTATTTTTTAAATAATATTCATTGGATTTTTCCCAATTACAAAAGTAATTCATGTTTATGGAGAAAATTTTGGAAAACACCAAAAAGCACAGAGAAGGAAAATTCACCCATAATTCCAACACCCGTGGATAAACACTCTTGATGTTTCCTTCCATGTGTATCCTTCCAGTCCTTTATACACATCAACACATATATTTTGTTTCCCCATGAGCTGTATGGGTAGTGACTAAGATCCCCTGTTAGAGGTTGCCTGGATTCAAATTCTAACTCTCTCATCCACTAGGTCTGTACCTCGAGCAACTTACCTTCCGTTCCCCCCGGGTGTAATAGTCATGGTCTCCAGCAGGCACGTGCAGGTTGGACACACAGTCACCAAGCAGTGCTGTGGACTACAGTGTGGAATGGTGCCCCCTAGAGCTCTGCAGGGCACAGCCATGCCAGGTTGCCTGGGGAACAGTGATGGTTGAAGGAGTAACTGGCATAACGATGGTTAAGCATCTAGCCCAGTGGCTGATACAGAGTAGGAGCTTGCGAGATGGTAGCTACTATTCTACAAACACTCCCCATGGTTTTGAAGAGTGGAGGTTCATGCAAGGTTGAGACTTTGTGTTCACTGTTCAGATTTGCTGACTGTCACCTTAAGGACGGTGGGACCACGTCCAGCCAAGAAATGCTTCTCCCTGTGCTGATCCTGCTCAGCATTAGCCTTTGATCCTTGCACTTCCCAGTCCCTCTAAATCATCCTCAGGCCGGCAAAGCCCAAGTGACCTGGGTGGGCTCGTTGCAATGTCTGCTGGCCCCCTTATCCCTCCCCCATCAAGCTCTGCCTCCTACCCGCCCCTCCCACGTATCAAGCTTTCAGCCCCTCTAAGCCTTTTCAGAAGTGTTGTCTCATTTAATCTGCTTAAAAAGCCTCAGTAAGAGGCTACCAAGAGGCATCAGTGTGGAGCCACGGGGCCTCTGTAAGTGGTTTCCCGGGGCTGCGCCTATACTCTGCTCAGATTCACTACAGATTTGGGTGGTGTGCAAGAGAGCTTGAAACGACAGCCAGAGATGGCACAAGAAACTCTGAGGCACATATTCAATCAGTCAGTCACTGAGCAAATATTTATTTTACACCAACTGTGTGCCAGGGTCTGTGTTCTCCAGTGAGAAAGTTATTCCCTGTTCACTTGTCTTCCAGTCTTTTAGGTTCCTCAAGGAGAAATTCCTCTCATTTTAGGGCCAGCAAGTCTTCAACACCCCTCAACCCCAGCCGATCTCCCTTTTAGAAAAAGAAAGAGCAGGCCTCAGGCCCACCACCGTCTGGAGCAATCCAGAGGTACCAATGTCATTTTGTTTTCATCTTCTTTTTCTCTATCATGACATTCTATTTATAACAAATGATGCAGGTTTTAGAAGAGTGATAGAAAGTTTCCTTTAAAAAAAGTTTAGTTTAGACACCAAAAGTAAATCGATCTAAAGAAAAGCATTAAGTAATTGGTGGTCCAGGTGGTAGAGTGACTGATGCTTAGGAAGCCCTAGACTTAGAGATGCGCGAGTCTTAACCCTTTGAGGGTTGCTGAGCCCTTCAAGCCCATAAAGACAGCTATGGATCCTCCCCGGGAAAAATGCGTGAACATATTTGACAATTTCAGCAGGTTCAAGAACCACCTGGAGCCCATCCTTGGGCCTGTATTGGGAGGAGCAATAGAGTGGGAGTCCTGATGCCTGGTCGACATGGTAGATCTCATCCTCTTCGCCACCTCCCTCGTCTCTGTACCAGTAGTCGTGGCAGTAACCGCCGTGCTGGCAGTAGTAATAGTAATAAAGTGTTTGAAGCAGGTGGAATAGCTGCACTTACTGAGTACTTTCAACATGGCAGGCACTTACCAAGCCTAAGTTCATCTCATCCGTGCAGAAAAGAACTATCACCATCCCCATCCTCAAGTGGCTTCTCCAAGGTCACACAGCTGGGAAGCCAGAGCTAGGATTTGAACCCAGATCGACCTACCTGTGACACCTGAACAAGTCCTTAACCACTAAACTCCACTGCCTCAGTAAATGTTTGTTGAATCAAAAGAATGACACCTTGAACAGGTTCCGGCAGCCGTTCTGCCATTCACCAGCTGAATGACCTTGAGCAAGTCACTCACCCTCACTGAGCTTCCGTTAAGGAAGGAGGTTTGCCAGTCCTGGCAAGCTGTGCCGCTAAGATACATGGCAAGGGGCTTGGGCCATCTCATGAGCAAGAGAAGTGGAGCCAGGCTCAGGGACTTGCCCAGCCAGTTAGTGGCCATGTCCAAGAGCCCAGCACAGCCCTGACTTGCAGCAGGGAGCAGGCCTTCCAGGAACCTGCATTTCCTGTTGATATTTGCTCCCCTGTCGTCGGCCCCCAAAGGTCTGTTTGAGTGCCAGGGGAAAAGATCCCTGTCACCAATTCTCTTTCATGCCAAAGAGGCTCAGTGCCTTCCCTAATTAACTACGGCTTCTTGGCTCCCACCAGGGCAGGCCAGCCTAGCAAACAGGGCCCCTAATCCCGGTGGCTACTGTGCTGCTGGAGGGAGAGTGAGGAGGGAAGGGGCTGACATATGTGTGGAATCTGACGCACCCCGCAGTCCAGTCCCTGACCCACACTGCCCCTCTGTGGTGGGTCTAGAGAAGCAGGCACACCCCAGCAGGGCTGGGCAGGACTTCCATCACGGGCTTCACGGAGACTGAATTTCAAAGCTGGACAGGACTCAGATCAAACCACTCAAACAAAGGAGAGAAACTGATGCCCATAAAGGGAAAGCGACTTACCCAAAATGATATATTGAGTTACCAAACATAGTCCCACACACGTGTCTCCTGTAATTAGATTTCCAGCTCAATCAGTGATTTATAGGAATAATCATTATTATTTGGTTAATTAGCATTAATGCAGAGTTGATTTGTGTGGCAGGCACCTGGTACTCAGAATGCTAATAAGGACTTGACATATTTTATCTTGCTTAATCCTCACAATAACCCAGAGAGACGGGTACTACTATTAGCCCCATTTTACTGATGAGGAAACTGAGGCTTAGGGATAGTCTGAAACTTGCTCAAGGTCACATGGCTGCGGGTGAGAGCCAAGATTCTATCCCAAAGAGTCTAATTGTGACAAGAAAAGGGACTCCCTGTCAGAAATCACTGCAGGCCATGCTGGGGGCTGCAGGAGGACCAGATAAAACAGAATGCAAATAGAACAAGAGGGAGGGCAAAGTCTTTATTCAGCTTCCACACAAGCGGGGATTAAAAACTGACCGAACCCAGAGTTGAGGTGTAGGGAAAATATCACACTCATACACAGTCCACAGGAGGGTAAATGGGTCCCACCAGTTCAGAAGGCAATTTGGCTAGCTGTCGGCACTTAAATGTGCAACTGACCCAGTGATTCCCCATGCGGGAATTTATCCTACAGAAACACTCAAACGTACAAAAAGCAAAATGCACGAGGCTTTTCATTACTGCAGTTTGTAACAGCCAAAAATGGAAACCACCTACTTGACTATCCCTAGGAAAGAGTTAAGTAAACTACTACATATCCAGACAAAAGAGGTAATATCCTGACCTGGGGAAATGTCTTATATATATTCTAAGCAAAGAAAGCAATTTGGGAAAAGGTATGTCTATGACCTCATTAAAAAAACAGTCTAAAAGGATAAAAACAAAGCTGTTAACTCTGGTCCCCTCTACTTGAATGGAGAAAGAATTTTCACACTATATCATATAGATTTTTTGTAATGTGTAATTTTTTAAAAATTCAGTATGCATCATTTTTTTATTTTAAGTAAGTGAGGTTTTCTTATTAGACTTTATTTTTTAGTTCCTGCCCAGAAGGAATTTACAGTCTGGGTGGTAAACAAGGGCTCAGCCAGCCCTGAGATGGTTCAACAACTTGAACAGGCAAACAACAAAAAAAAAAAACCAGAATAAGATCTGATTGTAGGGGCCAGCCAGGTGGCGCAGTGGTTAAGTTCGCGCACTCCACTTCAGCAGCCCGGGGTTCATCAGTTCAGATCCTGGGCGCAGACCTACAGACCTCTAGTCAAGCCATACTGAGGCAGTGTCCCACATAGAGCAACTAGAAGGATGTACAACTATGACATGTGACTGTCTACTGGGGCTTTGGGGAGAAAAAAAAGAAAAAAGGAGGAAGATTGGCAACAGATGTTGGCCCAGGGCCAATCTTCCTCAAAATAAAAAAGAAAGAAAACTAACCTAAAAAAAAAAAGGTCTGTGTGATCCCAAACTCTGTGTGCTCAAGCCACTGGACCACACTGCCTAAATCGGCCAAGGGCAAAGAATGACCTTCTCAGCTCAATACTCAACTCACGGAGCCCAAACTCAAAATGTGGCTGTACATATTTGCCCCCGAGAAAAGTTGGCATCATCCCCTCCTCTTTTGCTGAACACTTCTCAGGGCCAGGGTCCTTGGAGAGTACTTTGTAAGAAAATAAAAGCAAAGATCCAGCCCATCTTTGTCCTTGAAAACGGACTTCCAATGAGAGGGAGGAGAAGAAGAACCTAGAAAGAAATGCCACTTGGGCACAGGGGGACAGAGTGACATGTATGCCCCTATCCTGGCACTCAGCAGGAGCTCAGTGTTTGTGGAATGAATGCATGTATAAAACGTAAACAGCTACCACTCTCATATGCTGGTGTCCTGACCCATACGACGGGGCCAACCCTTGTACCTTCACCAAGGGATTATTGCGATAATTAAGTGGGCTAATAGTGTAAAGGGTTTAGCACAGGACCTGTACAGAGCACACACACAACATAAATCATGCTTCTGATGGATATTAGCTTTTAGCATTATTGTTATTTGTGTATCCTTTAAAAATGCCAGTCCCTCAGGATGCGTCCCCATTAAGCCATTTATTACCTACTTTACTACCTCCGGTTGGCAAGCCAAGTTACAAGTTTGTCTTTAGTAAGCGTGCTCTCCTGCTCTGGATCCTTCCCACCTTTGGCCACGACTGTCTATGCGTCCCCAGCCTCCCTCCTGGGACCTACATGTCCTCATTAAGGTGGTGTGCCTACCTGTACACACACTCATCAGCATTTACCCTCCAGGGTAATGCACGACGTTTCCAAGCTTTATCTTCCTCTCTCCACCTCTCCCTAAAATTTATTCTCCAGTTTCCCATTTTATCAAGACCAGTTCCTATGCCCTTCAGACCCAGTGACAGAAACAAGGCCATCCCTGTGGACAGAGACAACTCATCCATCATGGTTACTGGGTGTTCAGATGCCATATTTGCATTTCAGCAGGGGCCTTCCTTACAGTGTCTTAATCCAAAGGAGTATCTGGGATGGTGGGACAAAAACCTAATGGTGCTGGCCTTGTCACAAATAAGACCACAAGGTGGCGCCCTCATCTGCCTCACGAAGAGCAAACACAGAATGTAGCCCATGCCATTGTCCCCGAGTTGAGAACAGTCAGTGTACTTGTAGGTAGCACTTACATCCGGGTATGGATAACTCTCTTTCCAAGTTCACCTTGGCTTAGCCCTGCGCCAGGAGCCCAGCCACCATCGCTGGGTTACCAAGCAGAGAAGCAGGAGGCTCCCTGTAGCAATAGACCAAAGCTGTTCAGAAGGTGAAGTGATGCAGGGGGATAATCAAGTGCAACCCAAAATCAAAGACAGGAATTCCTGTAGCATCTGTGCCACCACTGTAGGATCTTCAGCCACTTTCTGGGTCTCGGTGTCTCTGTCTGCAAAACGAGGAGACTGGACTCTGTGATTGCGAAGATCCCTCCCACTCAGACATTCCAGAGGTGCGTGCTCTTCATTCAACAAATGGATTCAAAGATGATCCCAAAGACCAGGCCCCTTGGAAGCTCACAGTCTAAGAGAGGAGATAAGACAGGAATACGAAAGTTGCTGTACCGCAGGCAGACTGGCAGAGTTAGGGACGTGGTTTGAAGTTACGAAATGTTCTGTAAAGTATAATCCCGTTTTTTTTAATATTTAAATATGTATATACAACAGAAAAAAAATCTGAAAGTGTATGCACCAAAATGTGATTTCTCTGCATTGCAGGGTTATGCATGCTTTTAAAATATTTTTTCTCTTGTTTTTGCTTTTTTATGTTTTCTCATTTCCCAAAAAGGGTATTATTAATAGTATTTTTTTCTTTTTTTTTTTGGTGAGGAAGATTGGCCCTGAGCTAACATCTGTGCCTATTGTCCTCTATTTTGTATGTGGGACACCACCACAGCATAGCTTAACAAGGAGTGTATAAGTCCACACCCGGGATTTGAACCCAAGAACCCCGCGCCCATTGAAGTGGAGCGCACGAACTTAACCGCTCCCCTACAAGGCCAGCCCCAGTAGTATTTTTTTAAAAAACACATTTCGTATTCAAACAGAACTTAGTTTAAATCCCAGCAATATTACAAACATGCTGTGTGACCTGGGACAAGTTACTTAAACTCTGCAAGTCTCAGTTGCCTTTGCATTTAAAATGGAAATTGTTTTTAATTTAATATTCACATAAAATGTTTTGGACCTCAAAGAAGGATGAGTTCATCGTGTTTCTCAATTCATTGTCATCAGTCTCTGCCAGGCCTCTCTCTTATGTTACAGATTTATTTCCTTTTATTCTCATTTCCATCTGCCTCCACCCTTAGGCAACCATTTGTGTTTGATATGTATTTTTTAATTTGAAAGTGTTTTTGCAAAATGCGTGTGATTGTTTGGTGTGTTACTTAAACAGTATTATGTTATAAATCTCATTCTATTTCCTACTTTTTTCACAAAGAACAATGTCTTTAAGACCTTTCCATATTGCTGTACGGACATTGTCATCCAGGGCCTCTAAGTGCTGCATAATCACCATGCTATGCATGGACCCCACTCTACCTTTCCATAATTCCCAGTGAGGGACACCCAGGTTTTCTCCAGCTCTCTGTCACCATAAACAGCACTGCCCAGAGCATGCTCATACATGTCCCCTTATGGACCTGTGTGAAATTTCTTTGAGTTCTATGCCCTGGAGCAGAATTGCTGGGTCAGGAGGTGTGTGTATACTTAATGGGACCAAGTGGTGCCAGAGTCTTCTCCAGAAGGTCTTCAGAGTCTGTGCCCCCATCAGCCATGCAGAAGGCTCCCCATGTCCCCACACCCCTGCCTGTACTTGGCACTATCCAGCTTCCTAATTTTTGCCAGCCTAACAGATATGTTATATCTCTTAGTGGTTTTCATTTTAATTTATTTGACTGTCTAATATATTGAGCATCTTGGCATATGCTCATTATGAATTTCCTATTTTGTAAATTGCCTGTTCATTTTCTTTGCCCATGTTTCTACTGGGAATGCTTTCTTTCTTGTTGATTTGCAGGAGTTCCTCATATATTCTAAATACCACTCCTTGACTGTCTTAGGCATTGTAAATATCTTCTCCCACCCTTACCTCCTAGTTTATCTTTTTGAAGTGTTCAGTCGTTTTTCTTCACCTACATCAAAAAGATTGTCCTTTACATTTGTCATCTTTTACCTTTAAAGTTTTACCTTTCTCATTTATGTCTTGAAATACATCTCATATTTGCCATGGAAACAAATCAGCGTCTACTCCAGGGTGTTTTGTGAAGGATAAAATAATACAGGTGAAGCGCCTAGCACAGTGCGCCGGGCCCAAGAACTGCAAAATTGTGAGTGATGATGATTATCATTTGAGTAGAAAACAATAAGCGCCGCCTTAGGAAATCTAGAGATCTAGGAGCTTAGCTGCTGTTTAGCTAGATCAGGAAAGGTTTTATGGGTGAAGGGGAAGTTAACGAGGTTGGTCCTTAAAACGAATGTAGGAGTCATTTATTTCGAGACGGAAAGGCGAGCATTCCAGACAGAGGAACTGGCCTGGGCAAAGGCCTGGCAGCAGGAATGCCGCCCGTTGACAATGTTGACGCGGAGCACGCGGAGAAGAGGGCCTGACTACTTACAAACTGCTGTCTGTCTTTCTGCCCGTGCCCACCCCACCCCTTCCCCGCTGCAGGCTCCCTGTTCTCCACCCTGAAGCCCCCCGACGCCGTGTTCAAGGTGGTGTTCTGGCTGGGCTACTTCAACAGCTGCCTCAACCCCATCATCTACCCGTGCTCCAGCAAGGAGTTCAAGCGCGCCTTCGTGCGCATCCTCGGGTGCCAGTGCCGCGGCCGCCGCCGGCGCCGCCGCCGTCGCCGCCTGGGCGGCTGCGCCTACACCTACCGGCCGTGGACGCGCGGCGGCTCGCTGGAGCGCTCGCAGTCGCGCAAGGACTCGCTGGATGACAGCGGCAGCTGCCTGAGCGGCAGCCAGCGGACCCTGCCCTCGGCCTCGCCGAGCCCCGGCTACCTGGGCCGCGGCGCGCCGCCGCCCGTCGAGCTGTGCGCCTTCCCGGAGTGGAAGGCGCCCGGCGCCCTCCTGAGCCTGCCCGCGCCCGAGCCCCACGGCCGCCGCGGCCGCCACGACTCGGGCCCGCTCTTCACCTTCAAGCTCCTGGCCGAGTCCGAGAGCCCCGGGACGGACGGGGGCGCCAGCAACGGGGGCTGCGAGGCCGCGGCCGACGTGGCCAACGGGCGGCCGGGCTTCAAAACCAACATGCCCCTGGCGCCCGGGCAGTTTTAGGGCCCCGCGCACCGCTTCCCTTCCCTGGGGAGATCACCGTGGGGGGCGGGCGGGGCGAGGCGGGAGGGGAGTGTCGGCGCCCGGTAGACGCGGGCCCCAAGGGGAAACGGGGGCGGGGGCGGGGAGAGGGGCAGCTGCTTTTCTGGCAGGGGCATGGGTGCCAGGTACAGCGGAGAGCTGGGCCGAGCATGCGGACAGCCTGCGGGACCCGACGCCGGCCGGGATTTACGTCTCTCTCTCTCTCTCTCTGTATATATCTCCACGAGTCCCTGTGTACATGTATTTAACCGTGGGTACACGTGCGTGTGTCTGTGCGGTGTACGTGTGTCTGCATGTGTGCGTGAGTGGGGCCGCCCGCGCGGGGGCAGAGCGAGTGTGCGCCCAGGAGGCAGCGGGGGCGTCGTTGGTCTCGTGACTTCGTACCTCTCAAGCCCCTCCTTGTACTTCCCTGAACGATGGCACTTGGGCGGGGGTGGAAACAAAGTTGGACATTAAAGGTCATTTCTCCTGTGCGGCTTGGAGTACTTTGTGAAGGGGGTGGTAGGCAGGACCTGGACTCCTTTTCCTTCTCCTTCAGGTTTGCCCCGTCCCTTCCGCCAGTCCTGCGGGCCATAGATGTGCCGGCACCCGGCCCCGTTTCTGCCCTCCAGGGCTGAACAAATCTGACCCTATGGCTGAAAGTGACCCTCTGGACTTGTCCCATGAATCCTGCTTTTGACCCTTAACAATGTCTACATCCTCCTACTGTGGGCAACACTGGGCAATGTGTGACCTGGCCCTGATCCCTAGGACCCCAGTCCTCCCTGGCCAGCATCCTAGGTGGGCCTGTCACCTGAGAGGGGATGCGACCCAGGCAGAGAGATGGGCTGGGGCCGATTCCCTTCACCTCCTCCCAGCATCCGTAGGCCAAACACTCCATTGTTTGCCTGTGCTCACAGAGCCTGAAAAAGAAATCCAGACTGCAGAATTTTCTGGATAAGATATGCATCCGTTGGCCAAGCAACACACATGGGTACAAGAACCTCCCTAAGCTCTCCCAACTGGTGAGCCTGACTGGGAAAGTCAGGCAGAGAGGTGGAACCCACCTCGGAGAAGTCTCAGCCCTGCTGGAGATTTACAGTATGACCTCGAGAAAGTCACGTCCCCTCTCTAGATCTTGGTTTCCTATCTGCGTAATGGTAGGATTGATTCTAAGGTCTTTTCTGCCTCTGAAAGCCTCCAATCTGCTAAAAGATTAAAGGATGGAGAACAAAACAAGGAGCATTTTTCTCCCCTGAAATTTAAAAAAAAAAAAAACTGTGAGAGGAACCCCCACCTCAATCCCTTTCTCTTCCTGCTTTGCTTTTTTCTAAGCTGAGCTTCGTAATTTCTCAAATGGCAAGAGCCTCTTCCAATAATATTAGCACACCAATCATTTATCCTGTAGGTGATTGAAATAGAAAATTCTTTAAGGGAGGAGAGGCAATCATTCATGTAGCTGAAAAGTGTAGGGGTCTCAGGTGTGGCTGGATCCAGGGGCTTAAGCAAGACTGTCAGCTTGCTCACAGGCTCTTACTCCTTCATCTAGCTTCCATCTTTTAGCTCTGCTTATCTTCACATGTTGCTCCTGTTTCCTTTCTGCACAAAGCTTTTTCACACCATTCTTACAACTGGAAACCCCCTCAAAAGGAGAAATAAGATTTCCCAGCAGTTCTACCAAGAAAAGAAAAAGAAAAAAACGTCCTGGGAAGCTAGAGGTTCTGTATCACCGACATCTTTGAGATTCTGATGAAAGCTACAGATATTCCTTCCAGAAAAATGCACCTATAAAAAAATTTACAGCATTTTCATACAATTTCAAGTGACTCACCCAGTTTAAGATCTGATGAACTAAGCATGATACCCCAGATCCACAGGTTATTTGAGCTAAACTGGATTTCCAAAATTATCTAGGCCAACCCCTCATCCTTACATATGGGGAGACTGAGGTAAATAACTTGACCAAGTCATACTAAGCTAGGACTAGTGCTAGGACCCAGGTCTGCTGCCTCCCTGTCCAGTATCTTCTACATTCCCTTGTGCTGCCGCCTTGGGATTGAGTACGTCCTCCAATGGAAAGCAGGTTCTCTTCTTGCCTCTACAGAGCAAAGGGAGTCCTAGGGAAAGAGGAGCCTGCCCCAGTTCCCAGGGAGGAAGGAACAGTTTGGGGCAGTCTTCTGAAAACATTGTGTTAGCAACGCAAATCTTTCAGACCAGCCTTACACGGAATCCTGATGTCAGTGCAGCCCAGAATGAAGCAGGGAAAGGAGGACAGAGCCTCGTCCCCTTGGCTTCCTCCTCCCCCTCCTCAGCGCCTTCCTCTGGCCTGCCCCAGGCACCCTGGGGCTCCACAGAATGAGGTGTGAAAAGTCACTGGTCTGGTGCCTGGTCAAGTGAACAGGACCTGGAGTCAGCAGGACCTGCGTTCAAGTCACGACTCTGTGTGAGCAATTCACCTTGCCTCTCCTGCTCTGTTTCTCCATCTGTCGGATGGGCACGATCACCACAGCCCACCAGGAAGCACAAAGGGTTCAATGAGGTCTTTGTGGTATAAACACCAAACTGTGAGTCACTGGGCAGATGCAAGCTGTAATTTGGACCTTGGATATCTGAAGCCACAGGCACAAAGGCATTTCCTGAGCTGCTCAGCTCTGATGACCTCACACATTACTGGTGTTTGGAAGCCACCCAGGCAGCACAGGGAGGCAGTGGCAGCCTCCTGCCTCTTTCCAGAAGGAAGGTTGGCCAAGCAGGGGCTCACATCCCCAGAGAGTGCTGGGTTCCAGATCTGCCCTCAGCCAGGGCCTGCACTGTGTTGGTTCTCCAGGTCACCTACTGTGCCCAGGCCCAGGAAGGACCTGGAGTTCATCAAGAGCCCTTGGGGCAAACAGTCATCTCTACTCTGACCTCCCATCTGGCAGCAAAGCAGCCCTACTTTATCCCCTCCAGCCACCCAAACACTGCGGGGTCATTTGTCACCACTGACGCATGTACAGGGAGACATCCGCCGGTCAAAGTTGAGAGGCAAGTAGCTTTCCAAGATGGGGTTAGTTAGTTAATCCTTCAGATCTGGGCTCAAATCCTGCCTCTGTCATATAGTAGCAGTGTGACCTTGAGCAACTCACATCACTGATCTAAACCTCAGTTTCCTTAACTATAAAACAGGGTTAATAATAGTACCTACTTCATATGGACATTAGGAGGATCAAATGAGATCACGAGGGTAAACAACAGCAGGCCAGTCACTGGGACAGCATCCCATCAACGGTCGCTATTAGCAGAGGTATTCATTATTCAATTCTTTACTTCCGTATATGAAGTTTAGAAAATCTGAGTAAAGGGACAAATAAAACAAATCCGGTGTCATTCATCAGATTCCAGGGTTTTAGGACTCAGGGTCCACCTTGAAGAAGAACACGTTTATGACGGAGTAAGAGAATTTTGTGTCCTACACCATGAAGAAACGTTTTACTCAAAGAAGTGATCAGCCCAAACTAAAAGTAAAAATGAAATTTAATAAAAGTTGTAGAACATTCCAGGTTGACAAAACCAGACTGGGTGTGTGAGGGAAGCCTGGATATCCTAGGGGTAGTGCATCCGGTGATGGAGGAGCGGGAGGAGGGGACACAGAGCTGCTCCCAGGATGCACCTGAGATCAAGTCCCAGCTCCACTACCTGAAGCAGGTAATTTAGACTCTCTGGGGCCAGTCGTCTTGCATGTAAATTGACGATGTGGTCAGCACTGACCTCACAAGTTTGAGATGAGACAAAATATGAAAGAGCTTGGCCCAGAGTAGGCACTATTTTCCTTACCTGTGGGTAACCTTATAGATCCTCCTTTCCAGCAGTTCTCAACTTTTCCTGCATCAGCAGCTCCTTTGAAAATCTGATGAAAACTAGAGAAAAGTGAACATAACAGCCAAATTTCACCTACAATTCATGCCCCACAAATCCCCCCAAAGGACACCCAGATTATAAACTTCCAGACAGATTCACTTCCCTCAGTATACAAAAGTAGCCAAATCCACAGAGAGTTACACACAGGAGAAATGAATATATCCGACCCAGCCCTCAGGGAACTCAGCCTGGATGAGAGGTGGGCACGTCACCAGGCAATCCTATCTGAGTGTGTAACAGGGGTCGGGGGTCCACCATCCTCACTTGGTGAGACCCCGAGTGTCAGGATCCATCTTCCATGTGGGGCGTGGAGGTGATGGTTAAGCACCCTGGGTTCTTGGAAGGAGGTTGGATGGGACCTGGGCAAAGTATTGAGCATCAGTCCTCCAGATGAAGAACAGGCCTCGTCCTGGATGCTGTCACCATGAGGTCCTCACTAGACACCAAAAAGTAGAAGAGCAACCACTCCTTAGCTCAGACCCAGGATTGACTTCCACCTGGCCCTGGGAGCAGACATGGCAGCCTCTAACTACCCCACCTCCTCCTAGCAGATCCTTCAGGACCCCCTTCGCCCTACCGCACCAGTCCATGGAATCTTCATTTAGCCTGGCTGAGGGTGCGGGTGAGGATACCAAGGGAGGGCTGGGTCGATGTGGAAGAATTTGCATCTTTCCAGTTTTCCACCTTATACCTGGACCTGCCTTCTGAAACTTAAGAGCCAAGAATTTGAGACTTTTTTCTTTGACTTCTAGAAAACCTTCCCCTTAGGTAATGGGTGGCTTACACGTGACTGACTTGGGTAAAGTCAGAGGCTCAGTGAGTGAGTAATTTGCTGAAGTGTGGGTGTTGCAAGATGGGGAGGGGCACAGAGACGCAGTCCACTCCCATTCTCTCTTTAGTCTTCTCTCCTCTCCTCTCCCCCTCCCTCCCTCCACTCCAGCCACACTGGCCTCTGCTGTTCCTCAAAGGCAGGGAGCCTGACTCCCCACTCAGGGCCTTTGCACGTGCTGGTCCCTCTGCCTAGGGCCCCTTCTCTCCACGTGGCTTCCTCCCTCACCTCCTTTCCATTTTTAGTGCTCTCACCTCCTCAAGTGTCACCTTCTCAGTGGTCATCTGATTTCTCTGCCGTCCTATTTGAAACTGACCTCCCCACTGCCAACACCATCTGGCATGCCCTATAACCCTTTTCCACTTTATTTTTCTCCATAGCACTTATCACTGCCTAGCATATTATATATTTAACTGTTTATATGTTTATTGTCTGTCTCCCCCTACACACACTAGAAATGCACGTTCCACGAGGGTGGGGATCTTTGTCTCTTCTGTTCACTGTTGTATCCTCAGCACCTGAAGTAGTGCCTGATGCATGGCAGGTGCTCAAATGTTTTTGAATGAACGAGTGTACATCACCCTGCCCTGAGTGTGGAAGTGCTGTAACAGCAGTAGAGCAGAGTGCTAGGGGGCTCACGGGAGGGGATCCTACCTCTAACCGGAAGATGAGGGGCTGGGGGGAAGTTCTGGTCAGAGAAGGCTTCCTCTAGGAAGTGACATCTGAACTATGGCCGACACCCCCTGCGTTTCTATTGTTAGTGCTGTCACACGCCCCTCAGTGGGGATGGCAGTCTGAAGGCTGGGCATCTGGTCCTGGCCCAGCCCCTAAGTCCCTAACCCTCTCTAGGCCCCTGTCCACTGTCTGACAGTCAGAAACATTGAGCCAGAGACAACCCCTAAGCTCTGCCGATCTGTGAGTCCAGCTTTTGTTCTCCTCTCCTAGACGCACAATCCTCTGAGACAAGCTATTCGGGGAGACAACTTCACTGCGATTAGTAAAACAAACAGCTTTGGCCCTTGCTGACGGCCTCATTCGGAGAAGCACATCTTCATAAGAGGCCTGCTTGGGAGCAGAGGAAAGTGCTGAAACCTGGTGCCTGCCCTGCGTGTGGTGTCAGCGCTGTCATCAGCAGCATGTCACATCTTCATCAAATGCCACCTGCACCCCAGCAACCACTCACACCTATACATGCTCCACTCGCTCATTTGTTCTTTCATTTATTCTACAAGTGATCATTGAGCACCCACACAAAGCTGGGAGCTGAGAATACAAAAGAGAATAAAACCCAGTCTTTGCCCTCACGAAAATTTCAGTCTGGAAGAGGAAATTGGACTCCAAAAACTTATACACAAGGTAGAAAGGGGTTCCTGTAATACAAGGATTAAGCATTAGAACCATAGAGTCAGACAGAACTGGGTAAGAATTCTGGTTCATCCATTTATTAGTCTTGTCTTCTTGGGCAAGTCACCTACCCTCTCTGAGGGGCGGTTTTCATGATCCGTAGAATGGGGATAATCAGACCTGTCTCAGGGAGTTGTGAAGATCAGTTTCAGCAGGGCAGGTGGTGTATTTAGTACAGTACCTAGCATATGGCAATTGCTCAGTATATGGCAATCGTGATCACTAAGTGCCATTGGAGGCATGTAAATAAAGGGCTTTGGGAATTCAAGGGAGAAAGAGTTCATGTCCATCTGCACAGAATCAGAAAGGCTTTGTGGAGGAAGTGGCATCTGAGCTGGGTCTGAAAGACGTGGCTAAATAGAGATAGGCAAGAAACAGGAGCAGGGGGACCCATTTGCCATCCTGTGAGGAAGCCCACGCCACATGGAGAGGCCACATGTTCCTGCCAACCGAGGGCCCAGCCAACAGTCAGCCTCAGCCACCAGACCTGTAAGTGATTCTTGAGTGAGAACCACCCAGTCGAGCCCAGTCAACCCCCAAAATCCTGATAGGCAATAATAAATGACTGATGCTGTTTTACACCACGAATTTTTTACATAGCAACAGATAACTAGAAAAGAAGAGAAGACCTAAGATTTCTACTCAGACAGTCTGACCCTGGAACCCTCACTCATAACCATTACCCCTAGCACCCTACCAGTGCCCAAGAAGTGTTCATTCTCTCTTGACAGAGCTAATAAAATGTTGGGCAAGATTTGAGGTCTGGCACCTTCCGGCCTTGATTGCAAAAGAGACAGAAGGCATGACAGGAAAGAACAGGAAATCGGGCCAGGAAGGAACGTGCTTTGTGGTTTGATTATTTTTCCTCAGCTTTATTGAGGTATAATTGAAAAATAAAAATTGTATATACTTAAGGTGTCTAACTTGACATTTTGATATACATATACATGGTGAAATGGGATTATGACACTCAAGCCAATTAACGTATCCATCACCTCACATATTTACCTTTTGTGTGTCAAGAACATCTAAGATCTACTCTCAGCAGATTTCCAGTAAACAATACAGTATTGTTAGCTATAGTCACCATGCTGTACATTAGATCTCCAGAACTTATTCAACCTGCATAACTGAAACTTTGTGCCCTTTGACCATCTCCTTGTTTCTTCCGGTCTCTGGCACCACCATTCCACTCTCTGTTTTTATGACTTCAATGTTTTAGATTCCACATATAAGTGAGATCATACAGTATTTGCCTTTCTGTATCTGGCTTATTTCACTTAGCATAATGTCCTCCAGGTTCACCCATGTTGTCTCAAATGGAAGATTTCCCTCTTTTTTAAGGCTGAATAATATCTTTTTGTATATATCTATATGGTTTGATTTTTTTTTCCCATCCAAATTAGGACAGGCAGCTTTGTGCTCCCCAACCTCGAGGACCTCCAAAGTTTATTTAGTACAGTTATGTACCGCAAAAGGACGTTTCAGTCAATGATGGACCGCATATATGACAGTGGGGCCATAAGATTAGTACCATATAGCCTAGGTATGCAGTAGGCTATACCATCTAGGTTTGTATAAGTACACTCTGTGATGTTCACACAATGACAAAATCGCCTAACAACACATTTCTCAGAATGCGTCCCCGTCGTTAAGTGACCCATGACTGTATTGTATTAGTTTGCTAGGGCTGCCACAACAAAGTACCACAGAGTGAGCAGCTTAAACAACAGAAATTTATTTTCTCACAGTTCTGGGGACTAGAAGTCCAAGATCAAGGTGTCAGCAGAGTTGATTTTCTCTAGGCCTCTCTCCTTGACTTGTAGATGGTCTTCCCGCTGTGTCCTCACATGGTCTCTCCTCTGTGTGTGCCTGGGACCTAACGTCCTCTTCTTATGAAGACACCAGTCATACTGGATTGGGCCTACCCTAACGACCTCATTTTACATTACTTAACCTCTTTAAAGACCCTATGCCCAAATACAGTCACATCCTGAAGTACTGGGGTTAGGACTTCAACATATGAATCCTGCGGGGTCACAAGCCTGCCTATAACAAGTATCACTATCCCAGAACCTTGGGACTAAAGCCATAATGTTACAAGGACACATCAATGAGGTAGGCATTATTATTGTCTCCTTTTTAGGCTTAGAAAAGTGTAAGTAACTAGTCCGAGATGATGCGGTTTCCAGGTGGCAGAGACAGGATTTGAATTCAGCAGCCTGCCGACCTTGCTCTGCTGACTCCCAGCCTCAGGAAACCTCTGTCTGTGGGAGGAAGCACCTCTCACCTTCCTGCTTCTCCGAGCTCCCTTCTCCTTCCCCCACAACTCTGCCCCCTCTTTAGTCTTGGGCTTTTAGAAAACAAAAGCTTGCAAGCTTCTCCTGCTCCCCTCCCCTTCCACACCTCCCCTGAAGGAGTGAAAGCCGGCTGCCTGCTTGAAGAAGGGAAAGGATGGGTGGGGCAGAACCGTGAATGAATATCACAGAATATCATCCAGTCACTCACTACCTGAATGTCCAATCACTGTCCATGCAAAGGGAGAATCCAGCTCTTGAGATGCTCTGCGTGTGTGCACGCACACATGTGAGGGGCGGAGGGGTCCAGGCCACACAGCTAGGCCAGCTCAAGGCCATCCCTCACAAGCTCTGCGAAGCAGGGACTGATGAGGAAGCATCTGCTGCAGCATTCAAGGTTGAAGAGGCCTCCTCCCCTCTCTCCCTCCCTGACGCCAGGATGAGTTCAGCAGGTTTCTCAGGAAGGAGCTCCAAGGGCAGAGGCTGGTGGCTTCCCCATCCCAACCAGACCACTCTGATGCTCCCCTGGTTGTGACCTGTCCAAGGGACACCCTGGGTAGGGCTTCTCTCTCCCCCCACCACTGGGAATCACCGACAGGAAGATGTCAGGGGCACCAGATGCCGTCTTTTAGGGTCTTCTGCACTGCAAGTTTCAAGCCCCGGATATTCCAGCACAGTTGTCCTTCAGCATCGTTCCTAAGGTCCCTGAGGGACAGGGACTTTCAACACCCATTCATCACATGTTGCTGAGGGTCTCCTCCTAGCCAAGCATGCTTAGGATACAGTGATGAACAAGACAGAGCCACCCAGCCGCTCTGCCTTGGCGATGGGAATGTGGCAGGAGCACTAGCCGAACCCAATCTGGGATTCATGGTCTGATTGTGCCTGTTGCACTGGTGGCCCAGTGGCCCTCCCAGGCATCTGCTTGCATAAATTGACATGCACAGAATCAAAGCAGTCTGCAAGAAGGGCAATTTTGTAGGTGGGCCCTGGGGAAAGAGATTATACTGTCTTTTTTTCCAGCATCACTGGTCTTTCCCTTTCTCCCTCTGTTGACCCACAGTCCCTGCCCTCCAACTACCAACCTACTTCTTTATTTCCCTTGACAAAACCCTCCCTTGTTTACATTCCATGTCTCCACTTGGTCTCCCTCTATTTTCCCTCCCTTCCATTGCAAACAGGATTTCATCCCCACCACTCCTTGGGAACCATGCTTGTCAAGGTTGTGAAGGGCCCGATGCCCCTACAACCAAGTCGTTGCTCAGTCCTCATCTTCCCGCACCCCTCAGCAGCATTTGGTACAACCGGTCATGCTCCTCTTTGTTTTTAGGCGCTTCTTTCACGCAGCTCCAACCCTGCTGACCACTCCTTCTCAGCAGAGAACTTTCTCCTCCACCCATCCTCTCAATGTTGAAGCTTCCCATGGCTCAGTCCTTAGATCTTTCTCTTCACTCCCTGCTGTCTTCATCCATTCCTGTGGCATTAAACTCTATCCACACAGTGATGATTCCTAAATTGTGTCACCAGCCCAGGCCTTTCATAGGCGTCTCAAACTTAACATGTCTCCAACTGACCTCTTGCTTCTCCCCGACAATGGTTCCTCTCTCAACCCCAGTAAATGCACCAGCATTCACCTGATTGCACAAACCAAAAATCCCAGAGTATCCTTGACTTCCCTCTGGCTCTCAAACCACACATCAATCATCAGAAGGTCTGCTGGCCCCTATTGCAAAATGTATCCAGAATCCATCCACTTCTCACTGCATCCACTGCTGCAGCCACCACCTTCTCCAGCCTGAACTACTGCAGTTGCCTCCCACTCACCTCCCTGCTTCCACCTTAGAAAACTCCATTTGCACAACCCTCCCCAGCCGCTAGATTGACCCCTCTGAAAAGTAAATCCCTTTGCAAAGACCAAGCCCCTGCTCAAACCTTCCAATGAGTTCCCATCACAATAAAATCCAAACTGCCTGCAATGATCTGCCACCTCCTGTCTCCTCTCCCATCTCCTCTTCTACACTCTCCCTTCCCCTGCTCTTCCCCAGCCGCATGGGTCCCCTTGGCTAACACACCAAGGACACTCCTTTCTTGGGGTCTTTGTTCTCACTGTTCTCTCTGCCTGTGCTATTCTGGATATGGTTGGCTCTGATATCTACAGGTTCTGCATCTGCGGATTCAACCAACCGTGGATCAAGTACGATGTATGTTTATGATCCATGGTTGGTTGAATCTGCTGATGCTGAACTTGCAGATACAGAGGGCCAACTAAGGGACTTGAGTATCAACAGATTTTGGTATCAGTGGGGGTCCTGGAATCAATCCTCCTCGGATACAGAGGGATGACTATATTTACAGTTTTTACCCACTTTGGGACTCTGTTCAGATATCACCACCTCAGAGAGGCCTTCCCTGCTCACTCATTCTAAAATAGGTCACCTGTCATTGTAGCTTCTTACCTGGCTTTCCCTTTTTTATATCACTTATCATGAAATGACCTATCAATTTATTTATGGGCTGTCTCCCCATTAGAATGTGAACTCCACCCAGGCAAGAACTCAATTCCACTGTATTTACTTCTGGATCCCCAGCTCAGAGAATAGCAACTGGCACAGAGCAGGCACTCATTAAATATTTGTTGAATGAATGAATGATGTCTTGGTATCTGGTCTCTGGCGAGGCCTCAAGTACTGGTGTGCTAAAGCTGCTTTTTACCAGCTAAGGGGCCAATGACGAGCATCTCTTTCCAACTCTGCATTCAGTGACATCACACTGGTAGCTTAAAAACTGCTGTCATGGTAATATTTACACCACAGAAATTGGCAAATACTTCAGATCAGGGCTTTGATGTTTCCTTTTTGGAAAGCAGTTTACCAGCACACCACTTTCAATCGCTAAAGCTCTTTTGCCAAAGGACTTTGGAGCACCAGGAGCCCAAGCAGTGCTGCCTCTGGGCCCTGGTGACGAAATCCGATCCTGAGTTAGAAACTAGAGCATTCTGCTTAAAACAAAGCATGGTTTGGGCACTGCATGACCTGAAGGGAAGACACTTCCATCGGGCCCTTGAGGGTTTGCAGCTTTCAGAGGGAGGGGACATAGCTCCAAGGGAGAGAGCCAGCTCCTGAAGCACCAGGAGATGGAGCTGCATCGGTTACACTTGTGGCTGCTCTTTCATGCAACTTGCAGGAAGCAGTTATCATTAAGGAGATGGTGGAAGAAAAAGAACTCACAAGGGCTTCCAGAAATATTTGGGGAAACTTTTTAAGACGGCCTGAGGTATGGTAGGTGGGGACTACTACACAGAAACGTTGATTATTCATATTCCCATGACCTACGTTGCACCCCCTGATTGGTGGGACTAGAGCTAGTCAAGGTTGAAAGGAGACGGGTGCTCAGAGGCTGGCTTTTGTATCTGAACTGCCAGCTTTTAGTACTAAGAGCTGGGGCTGTGTTTCTCAAACTCAGAAAGTAGAAGAACCACTCACGGGGTTATTAAAATACAGACTCACCTCCACCACCTCTGGCCTCCTCCAGCTGATGTAGTAGGTGGAGATAAAGCCCAGTAATCTGCACTTTTAGCAAATGATCCAGGTGGTCTGTTGACCGCATTTTAGAAGCACTGCTCTTCAGCTCGCACTCCTGGTCAGGAAAATGACCAGGTTTTACTCCCCTGCAGGGTCTATTGTCTTCTAAGACCCACTTTGCTAAACACTGAGTTGAAGGAGGCTATTCCTCTCTCCCTCAGGCCCTGACAGGGCAGCTTCCAGGCGTGACTTTTGCCTGCCATCTGCCTTAAACGCAGGACGGCTTTGGGGAGAGGAAGCCTCTCATCTGACCCTTCTGTCCCAACCTGTTGACTCCCCACCCTGCCTCTAGCGAGGAAGGAGCCAGGCCTGAGGGCAAAAGGGCCGCGTGGTAAGAAGCTCGCGGAGCCCGTTTCCAGAAATCAAACACCAGTTGTTGTCATGCCTTTTAAATCGGGCGGAGAGGTTTCAATTTCTCCTTTTGCAGGCTCATAAATATTCGGTGTTCGGTTTCTGTGTTTTCTGTCAGTGCCAGGAGCTCTGATCGCGGGTGCCCGGGCGGGGGCGCAGTGCGCGCCCAGGTGCGCGGGGCTCTCCTGCGGGCGCCGCGGCGTTTCCAGCTGCGCACGGAGAAGACAAGGCCTCCTGGGGCGCTCCTCGCCGCCCAGAGCCGGGCGTCCTTCCTCCGTACGTGCGGAGACTGAGAAACAGTTCCTTAGACACTGCAGTGACCGAGACCGCTCCACGCCCCCTTCCCCCCGAGCAGGTGCTCCGAGAGGGGCAAGCTCGGCGTTAAGGCGGACCCTGGCGCCACCTGCTGTCCAACGCGCCTAAGCGACAGGAGTATAAAGGAACAAAGTGGCTTTGCAATTCAGCTTGGGTTGCTCTGCCCACTTCCTCTGAGCCCCTCACTGGTGTTTCAGCCGCAGCCAGACATTCTAGAAATCTGGATTAGAGATGCTTAACTTGGGGTCGATGTGTTGGCTTCAGGGGATCTGGGAGTCCCCTAAAATGTTATGCAGAACGTAGTGCCTATGTACATTTTTCTGGAAGAGGTGAGTATAGCTTTCATGAGTCTGACTAGTATTATATGGTCTGTGAACCTTGTGCCAAGCAATGTGCAAGCCATTGGTGATAAGTGGTGACCAAACAAACACGTCACTTCTCCTCATGGACCTCACATGAACCTTACTACATTCTGTAGTAGGCTGAGTGATGGCCTCTAAATATGTCCACATCCTAATCCCTGGAGCCTGTGGATGTTACCTTATATGGCAAAAAGGATTTTGCAGATGTGGTCAAGTTAAAGATCTTGTGATGGAGAGATTATCCTGGATTTTTCTGGTGGGCCTGATGTAATCACAAGAGTTATAATGAGAGACACAGGAAGAGTCAGAGACAGACAGAAGGCGATGTGACAACAGAAGCAGAGGGACAGAGAGAAAGACATTTAAAGATGCTACACTGCTGACTTTGAGGATGAGAGAAAGAGGCCATGAGCCAAAGGATATAGACAGCCTCTGGAGGCTGGAAAGGACAAGGAAACAGATTCTCCCCTAGAGCTTCCAGTAGGAACTGCTGACACCTTGATGCCCAGTGAAATTGATTTCAGACTTCCAACCTCCAGAACCGTAGGAGAATATATCTGTGTTGTTTTATGCCACTAAGATTGTAGTGATTTGACACAACAGCAATAGGAAACTAATACACATCTCAGAGGGCGTCAGACCCTAAAAGTGGTGAGAGGCCCCATACTCACAGTTCTTTTCAATGCTGAGGTTTTCTCCATCACTGGCCTCTCCAGGAGGAGACAAGTCAAAGAGACAGAAAGTGCAACTAACACTGAGGAAGTGGATTTACCGAGCTTCTCCCCCGTGGCTGTGCCAGTGAGGCAAATCTACAGCTGAGTGCCTTTCCTGAGTGCCTTCCACTAGTGAGGAAGATAACATTCAGGTTGCATTTTTCTACCTGGGCTATACAGAGGTGTGCCAGGGACGCCACAAAGTGGAGGATAGGATAAAAATGGGCATCTCCTGGAGCACCACTTTTACTGGATGAGACAAGATTTAAAATGTTTTTAATACAAAACTAGAATTTTAAGATACAACAAGGGACTTCAAAGAAATTTTCCTCTCTCTGTAGCCACTTGCAATTGTGCTTCCCAGATATTCAAGGTTATGCATTCACTCTCCCCTGCTGTTAGGAATATTTTGGTGGGGAAATCTGAAAAGCTCCAGATTAAGAAATAGGGGATGTTGAACAAGCAGTCGTATGTGCAGCTGGATAAACCTTAACTAAGGAGGCCTCCAGGCAGGGGGTGAGGCAGGAGCCTCTGAGAAGACTGCTGAGGAGAGGTAACTGCAACCCACCTCGAAGGATTTGGAAAGACAAATGGAGGAGACGGCATTCCTGAGGGAGAGACTAGAAGGACACAGTCTGGCTGTTTGGCCACTGTGTCCGTGGAAAAAGGTGGGCAGGGTGGCCTAGGTTCTGGAGGCCTCTGAAAGCTCCGAAGGAAATATTTTTTAAATTGATAATCTGTTGTGAGTGTGGAGACAAAAGCAACCTCATACATTGCTAGGGGGTGGTGTGAGTTTGTGCAGACATTGGGGAGGGCAATTTAGCAATATCTAAAACATTTTAGATGCACATCCTTCAGCAGAGAGCACTGGTAGGCCTCTGACCCACAAAGATGCTCCTACAAGTGCACAAAGATGTACGAGGATGTTTACTGCAGCGTTGTCTGTACCAGGGAAAAATGGAAATGGTGTAACTGTCCGTCGAGAAAAAAATGCCTAAACAAGTTATGCACATCCATGCTGTGAAATACTGTGCAGTGTTTAGAAAGAAGGAGGTCTCTCCATACGTACTGACATGGAAAATCTCTAAAATGAGGCAGACACTATGGAAAAGGCAGATTACCTAACCATAAATATAGTTTCATTCCATTTACATACATTATATAGCTATGTGTTTGTATGTGTGAGTCCCAGGGCGAAATGGAATGAGATTACTAGGAAGGAAGAGAGGACCAGGGGCATTTTGCTCTTTTTATTTCATATCTCTTTGGGTTTTTTTACACAGATAATATATCCCTAAAGTACTCAAGTAAGGTTTTGTTTAATTGTAGTAAAATACACATAACATAAAATTTACCATCTTGACCATTTTCACGTGTACAGTTCAGTAGTGTTAAATATATTCACATTTCACGTTATTGTGCAACCTATCGCCAGAACTTTTTCATCTTGCCAGAGTGAAAATCTCTACCCATTAAACAAGAGCTTCTCATCCACCCGCCACCTCCCCATTCCTGTCCCTGGCACCCACCATTCTACTTTCTATTTCTATGAGTTTTACTACTCTTGATACCTCATATACAGTATTTGTCCTTTTGTGACTGGTTTATTTCACCTAACATAATGTCTTCAAGGTGCATCCATGCTGTAGCATATCTCAGAACTTCCTTCCTTGTTTTTTTTGCTGAGAGAGATTAGCCCTGAGCTAACATCCATGCCAATCTTCCTCTATTTTGTATGTGGGTCGCTGCCACAGCACGGCTTGATGAGTGGTGTAGGTCCGTACCTGAGATCCAAACCCGCAAACCTGGGCCACCAAAGTGGAGCATGCAAACTTCACCACTAGGCCATGGGGCAAGCCCCAGAACTTCCTTCCTTTTTAAGGCTGAATAATATTCCACTGTATGTATATATCACATTTTGTTTATCCATTCATCCATTGATGAACATTTGGGTTGCTTCCATCTTTTGGCTATTGTCAATAATGCTGCTATGAACATGAGTGTATAAATATCTCTTTGAGAGGCTGCTTTCAATTCTTTTAAACATATACCTAGAACTGGAATTGCTGAATCATGTGGTAATTCTGTGTTTAATTTCTTGAGGAACTGTCCATACTGTTTTCCATAGTGGCTGCATTGTTTTACATTCCAATCAGCAGTGCAAAAGGTTACAATTTCTCCACATCCTCACCAACACTTGTTATATTCTGGGGTTTTTTTTTTAATAGTAACCATCTGAATAGGTGTGAGATGATACCTCATTGTGGTTTTGATTTGCATTTTCCTAATGATTAGTGATATTGAGCAACTTTTCATGTGCTTGTTATACGTTTGTATGTCTTCTTTGGATAAATGTCTGTTCAAGCCTTTTGCTAATTTTTTAATGGAATTATTTATTTCTTTGTTGAGTTTCAAGTAAGCTTTTAAAGTCAGTTTCATTAGAGTATAATTTATATAAAATAAAATTCACTGTTTTTTCAGTATATGGTTTGATAAGTTTTGACAAGCATATGCAGTCATGGAACCAACACCACAATCAAGATATAGAACATTTTCATCACCCCTACAATTTGTCTCATGCCCCTATGCAGTCAGTCTCCTCCTCCCACCCTCAGTCCTGGCAACCACTGATATTCCCTATAGTTTTCCCCAGTGTCATATAAATGAAATCCTACTGTAGGTAGCCTTCTGTATTTGGCTTTGCCCACTTAACCTGAGATTCTGAGGTTTTGAGATTCACCTATGTTGTTGCATGTCTCCGTAAGTCATTCCTTTTTATTGATGAGTGGTATTCTATTGTACGGATATACCACAATTTGTGTACTAATTCCGCAACTAGTGGACATTGGGGTTGTTTCCAGTTTTAGGGTATTATAAATAAAGCTGCTATAAACATTGGCATACAGGTCTTTGTGTGTGAACATATTTACGTTTTCCTTTCTCTTGGGTAAAAACCTAGGAGTGAGATTGCTGAGTTATGTGTTAAGTGTATGTTTAACTTCACAAAAACTGCCAAACTGTTTTCCAAAATTGCTGTACCGTGTTGCATTTCTACCAACGATGTGTGAGATTTCTAGTAGCTCCATATCCTCACCAACACCTGGTTTTGTTAGTCTTCTTAAGTTTAGTCGTTCTAGTAGGTGTGTAGTCTCTCTTGTGGCCTTAATTTGCATTCCCCTGGGGACAAATGATATTGAACATCTTTATATGTGCTTATTTGTCCTCTGTACATCTTTGGTTGTGTGTCCAAATATTTTACTCATTTTTATTGTTTTTTTTAAATTTTCTTATTGAGTTGTAAGAGGTCTTTATACATGTTAGGTCCAGTTCCTTTAACATATATGTGCTTTGCAAATATTTTCTCCCAATTTATGTCTTGTCTTTTCATTTCCTTAAGAGTGTCTTTTGGAGAACGGGCGTCTTTAATTTTGATAGAGTGCAATTCATCTATTTTTTATTTTATAGTTCATGCTTTTTATTGTCCTATAAGCAATTTTTTAATTTAAGAAGAAAGCAAATCCAGCAGGTAACCCTGCTTGCTTGATGAGTTTTGTTGGTCTTTGAGCTAAGTAATGCAGAGAAAGGAAAAGTTAGTGCAAGCCTTCATTGAGAGGACTCAATGGAGAAGGAAGGAGACGACTGCTCTAGGTTCAAGCAACTTCCAAGGCCTTGTTGGCTGGCTCTGCCCCGCAGGCAGAGAGGAGTGGAGCTCCCTTACAGAATCAAATAATGACATGAACAAATGTGTAACTGCAGGCAGGGGTAAGTGTTATGAAGGAGAGATGCACAGCGCTCTGAGAGCTGATAACCAGGCCCCTGCCCTGATTGGAGGAGGGAGGAATGTTAAGGGGTGGCTTTCCTGAGGGATGGAGCTTGAAATAAGCTTCAGAGGAGTGGGAAGTGAGCATTCCAGGCAGGCAGAGGGAATGGTCCATGCAATGGCTCTGGCAAGAGGATGCTTTCTGAAAGGCCAGTGGGGATGATGCTGATCGAAAGGCAGGCAGGCACCAGGCGTGCAGGGTCCTGAGGGCTTTGGATATATTTTTGTCTTCATCCTAAGAAATTGCGAGCAAAAAAGGTAGGTTATGCAATCAGATGTGCATTTTGGAAAGATCAGTCTGGCTGGTGGGTAGAGAATGGATTCGAGAAGGAATGGAAAATTAATGCTCCATCAAAGTTAGCTTGCCCTCCTCACTAAGATGGCTATAACTAAAAAAAAGAGAAAATAACAAGTGTTGGCAATGATATGGAGAAATTGGAACCCTTTTTCTTTGCTGGTGGGAATGTCAAATGGTGTAGCCCCTATGGAAAACAGATTGGCAGCTCCCCAATAAGCTAAACATAGAGTGACTATTTGACCCAGCAATTTCACTCCTAGGTATATACCCAAAAGAATTTAAAACAGGGACTCAAACAAAAACTTGTACATGAATGTTCATAGAAGCACTATTCTAGAAGCACCACTAACACTGAGGAAGTGGATTTACTGTGTTTCTTCCCCATGCCAGCAAGGTAAATCTACATCTGAGTCCCTTTCCTGGAGAGCTTTGGGACTAGTGAGGAAGATAACATTCAGGTTATACTTTTCTACCTGGGCTATACAGAGGTGTGCCTGTCTACTTCTGTGTACAACCAAATGTTGGTAACAACCAAAAGGCAGAAACAACTCAAATGTCCTTCAACTGATGAATGGACAAACAAAATGTGGTGTATCCACACAATGAAATATTATTAACTCATAAAAAGTAATGAAGTACTGATGCATGCTACAACATAGATGAACCTTGAAAACATCATGCTAAGTGAAAGAAGCCAGACACAAAAGGCCACATATTGTATGATTCCATTTATGTGAGTGTCATCTAGAGAGTCAGCAAATCCAGAGAGACAGAAAGCAGGTTAGTGATTGCCAAAGCCGAGGGGAGGGGGAAATGGGGAGTGACTGCTAATGGGTACAAAGTCTCCTTTTAGGGTGATGAAAATGTTCTGGAACTAGACAGTGGTGATGGTTGCACAACACTGTGAATGTACTAAATGTCACTAGTAGTAAATTTTATGTTATGTGTATTTTACTACAATAAAAAGTATAAAAGTTAGTTTATCCTCATCCATTCCTGGGAACCCTAGATCCCTCATCCATGCAAGAGGGAGGTTGATCTCATTATGCCCTTCTGGTCCTAACCTTTTAAGATGCCATCACTGCTCAGGGAGTGTACTTTGCACTATACCTACCTGTAGGATGATTTAAGTAAAACACCGAGTATGCAATAATATTGAAACACAATGGGAGAAAGACTCTCTTTTCAGTCTCTTTTATTCCTTCTGATTACATCGAGTTGAAAGTCTCACTTTGGTGCTAATAAATCCCTAACACCCCTCTAAGACTTGCTAATTCCTCTCTCTATTTTTTTTTTAAATAAAGAATAGTAGACTGCAGGCTTAAAACTTTAGGCGGGAAACTTCTGAGCTCAAATTTAACAATGCTGTTTTGTTTTCATTGTATTTACTTTTACTGAAAACTTCTCTTTAGAGCAAGTGACACTGGTATTTCAACTATGCAAATGACATAAAATTTTCCTTTTAAAATAAATTTTATTAAGTGAAAAACTGATGAGTTTTTTTTTAATTTATGTAAATAACAGAGGATTGCAGAAATAGCAAAAATCATGATGTGGGTATGCTGATTGCTGAAGTTTAGGAAACAGTGACACTGTTTAATTACTGCTGTTACTTCTCAGGAACTGGAAGCAGGAACGATAGCCCATCAAACCTTTAGAAATTATAGGCTATGGACAACGTTCTGGCTAAAACTCAGATTGTACCAGCCCCCAGTCACCACCACCCTGTCACTGTTTCACTGTCATGGAGCAAGGGAAGTGGGCCAGGGAGGCCTGTGGTTTGGAAGTTAAAGCTGAGGAGACAGGAGTTGGCTTCTGGTCCAAGACCTTTGGAGCTGATCCTGAGGGTAACTGGGGACTCTGCTGTGACTCCATCACAGGAGCCCTCAGCAGGGAAAGGATGGAGGGACAGAGAGGAGAATGCCTGGTCAGTCTCATTGCTTCCCAAATCCCTCCTCGGCCTCCAGAGTGAGAGACTTCTAGAAATAGGCTTTCATAAGTTGTGCTCACACTGCTAGTCCTAGTTATCCTCCCAAGAGGATGCTGCTTGCAGAGTCCATCCCTATGAGAAGTAAATGAGGTCAAGATAACTCTCAGAGCAGCCTCCATTGCACTCAAATTCCTTCTCCTCATTCGTCCTATTCAATGAGTCCCTCAGAGCAATGATTACTAAGAAGCCCTCAAATGAGCACCATTTCTAACTAAGATCTAAAGGGCTGTTCATTATAAGGAATAAGAAAAGCAACTGTCTGTGCTTTAGCCATTAGAAACATCTTCTTTGATAAAAGAATAGAAAGCATTTTGAGGAGTTTCCAATGTCCTTCAAATTGCTGTCTTGAGAGCCCTGGGATTTTAGCATAGACAGCTGGATTAAGTAGCAAACCAGTTGTATAGCTTCCTGGGGGGACTGGGGGATCTAAAACATCACTGGGATAAATTAATAGAAAAGTTAATTGTTTAATTATCTTGATTTTGCCCCCTTCTGCAACAGTTGTCTAGTTCAGAGCCAGCCCTGATGGCCTAGTGGTTAAAGTTTGGTGTGCTCTACTTTGGTGCCCCGGGTTGGGTTCCCGGGCATGGAACCACACCACTCGTCTGTCAGTAGCCATGCTGTGGCAGAGGCTCACATAGAACTAGAAGGACTTACAACTAGAATATACAACTATGTACTGTGGCTTTGGGGAGGGAAAAAGAGAAGAGGAAGATGGGCAACAGATGTTAGCTCAGGGAGAATCTTTCCCAGCAAAAAAAAAAAAAAGAAAGAAAGAAAAGAGAGAGAGTGAAAAAAGTCAAGCCATAGAGTGGGAGCAGATATTTAAAAAAAAAAAAAAAGTTGTCTGGTTTAGAAAAATCACTAAAGAGAGAATAAATACATGGAACAATAAGAGAAGCTCACCTGAATTTTTCTTAGAATGTTCCACTGCTTGACCAGTGGAAGTGGGCACTACTGGGTGATTAATCTGTTTCTATAAATTTTTATTTGTAGAAAATCAGTTCCTCCTCATCCTCACTAACCAACATCTAAAGGGCAAAATTTGACAATTTGCTTTTAGGGAGAATGTGGGAAAACAAACATTTTCACGTAGTATTTATTGAAATGGAAATGAATAAAACCTCTTAGGGGTCGGGGCACGTTAGCCACTCCTGAGCCAAGGAATTGAAAAAGTTGACTGCCTACTTGGTAAGACGAGGAAGGGGGAAAATAGAGAGGTTAAGCACAATGTCATATTTTAACAAATCGTCCTGCTCATGTACTTATATAATTAGGTCAGTGCATTAGTTTGCTGGGGCTGGCCTAACAAAATATTGGGAGGCTTAAACAACAGAAATGTATTTTCTCACAATTCTGGAGGCTAGAAGTCCAAGATCAAGGTGTCAGCAGGGTTGTTTTCCCCAAGACCTCTCTCCTTGGTTTGCAGTTGGCTCCCTTCTCTCTGTGTCCTCACATGGCCTTTTCTCTGTGAATGTGCATCCCTGGTGTCTCTTTCTCTTCTTACAAGGACACCAGTCCTATTGAATTAGGGCCCCACCCTGGTGACCTCATTTTACCTTTATTACCTCCTTATAGGTTCTGTCTCCAAATACAGTCACATCAGGAGTTAGGGCTTCAACTTATGAATTTTGCGGGGGACACAATTCAGTCCATCACAGTGTATGGAAATCTTCTGGAAGGGTACACAGCAAACTGTTGTTAATATCACATCTGGGGAGTGGTTCTGGGATTCCACGTTAGTCCTATCCTTCTGCCTCAATTTTTAAAATCGTGTTATTTAAAAAGATGATGATAAAAGGATATTAATTAGTAGGGATGCCAAATTGTAGCCTGCCCAATATCCCTACAGAGGCCCAAGCAGCCCTGAGTGTAGAGAGCTGTGGACTTCACTTCTAGGCCCCACGAGGCAGAAAGCCTGCTTTGGCAGGCATTAGCATCCCAAGTGGTCCCCAACATATCAGTGCTGGGGGAAGTGACATCAAAGGAAGGAAAATGGCCAGCTGGGCAAATAGCACCATCCTGTGATAAGACTGTAGGCCAAGAGTGTCTTTGGGAACCCCCACTGCATCTTCACCTTTGGCCCCTTCTAAGACCCATGGGCTTACACATGACCTGCACCACCCCTAGGGCCCCAGCTGTGATGGTAAAAGGTCCAGTAAAGTGGCCACTGGAGTCGGGAGGGGTGGCATTTGGAGTCTGAAGGTCCTGCGCGGCCCCCCACAACCTCACCACTCACTTCTCATCCCATACTCTTCCTGTGAAGTCAGCACTGCTGGCAGAAATAACATCTCAGGGGCTTATGCGAGAAATCCGAGGGATAAATGAGAAGTTGCTTTAGTCCCCTGAATTTATATAAACCTCCTAATTGCCTCCACGTCTGTGGTTGTTAGCCACTAATTATTAGGCGTTGTGTCTCTGTCAGCATTTTCATAAACTGTTCCTTTCTGGGAGACATGACAAGCATTTCTTCAAGGCTGAAGTGGAGACACGTGTCCCAGAGCTGTGGCCGGAGGGGGTCGGGGGTGGGCAGGATTGGGAGGCTGTGTGTGTGGTTTCGAAGCTGTGGGCGAGTATGGTAGAAAGCGTACTGAACTGCTGTACGCTGAAACAGTATTAATAATAACAGCTGCCTTTTACTGCGCTCTTGAAATTGGGCCAGGCACCGCGTTAAGTCCTCTGTACTGTCTAATTCTCTTCAAAAAACCTTGAATGGTGCTCTTATAGATGAGAGGCTCAGAGAGGGTCAGTCACCCAGCCAGGAGGAGGTGTGTGTCAGTCAGGGAGTGCACATAACAGAACACAAGGAAGAGTGGCTTGAACAAGTCAGGATCTTTTGTTTCTCCCACGTGAGAAGTCTGGAGGTAGGCCGTCCGGGGATAGTGTGGCTGCTCCATAGTGGCAGGAGAGGCCCAGGTCCCTTCTAGCGTCTGCCTGCACCATCCTTCTAAAGTGGCCATAAAGTCCCTCTTCCAGGTAGGAAGAGGAAAGGGGTGAGGGCAAAGGCACTTGCCACTGATTCTGTCCCCATGTTAAGGAGATTTCCAGGAAGTCCCATCTATGTGCTTCTACTGTGTCACGAGCCATGTTTTCTGTAAGATGGCTACTATGTGGCTGATATTGTGCTAAGCATTCACACGTATTATTGCATTTATTCTTCATAACATCCCTGTAAGGAAGGTCTTTTCCACCCCTGGGTTCTAGTTTAATCCCTCCTATTAGATAGCTAAGTAATGCTAGATAAATCACTTTCTCTCTCTGGCCCTCAGGTTTCTCATCTGTTTTACGAGGGATTGGACTAGATAAAGAGTCCTCAACTTGGGGTCTGTAGACCCCAAGTCTGTAAGCCCCACCTATGGGGCCATGGTGGAGGGCCATAAATTTAGATAGGGAAATACATTACATTCTTATTTTTACTCACCTCTAGTTGAAACAGCATTTCCTTCTGTTATGACTGTAGGCAACAGACCGCAGGAATATTAGCAGAACCTCTGACTTTTTCACCAAAAGAAGTCACAAATATTTTATAGCATATTATAGTTATTTCAAATATTTTTAAATATTGTTTATGCTTATCACTACTTCAAAATTATGGTAGTTATTAGACCTGCCACCTTTAATGTGTAAATAGATATATATCACAAATTTTATTTTTAATATTTTAGTAACTATTTCAATATAATTTATTTTCTTCATACTCCTGTGTCTTTTGTTTTATGCACTTAAAAACACTTTCTGAGAAGGAGTCCATAGGCTTCAGCCAACTGCAAAAGGAGTCCATGGAACGAATGAGACAGAGAGCTCCCAGACTGTGAGATCTCTTTGCTGTAAATGAAACTCTGCAACTAGCCGTCAGGGTTGTCCTGAACGAGTCGCTTCAGCTCTCAATTTTCTCAGTTTTCTCTTCTGTAAGATGGGAATAATATTTGCTTTGTCTAGCTCAGAGCTGCTAGGAGAACCAAAGTGATCTACATTAAGCACATTCAGATGCAGAGCTAATGCATATTCGATTACACAGGGTCAGCTTCTGAAGTGCTAAGTAAAGTGCTGAGTGTGATTAAATTATTCAACTTTAGGTCTATTTCCCAGAGATGCTGATGCTTTTCTATCACTTCGGATAAGCGTCATGCGACAGTCATATATTTTCTAGTAGCGGATTGGGATTGAACTAGTATAAAATTCAATAATAAAGGGGAAAGTGCATCTTAAGTGTGCTTGGATGGAACTACTTAAAAACACAAGGAGATAAAATGAGATTTCTTCCGGGGCTGCCCGGTGGCGCAGCAGTTTAGTCCCTGCTTGGCAGCCCGGGGTTCGAGGGTTCGGATCCCGGGCGCCCGCCGACGCACTGCCTGTCAGCCATGCCGTGGTGGCGTCCCATAAAAAGTAGAGGAAGATGGGCACGGATGTTAGCCCAGGGCCAGTCTTCCTCAGCAAAAAGGGGAGGATCGGCAACGGATGTTAGCTCAGGGCTGGTCTTCCTCACAAAAAAAAAAAAAATGAGATTTCTCCAGTGGGTCATATAGCTCTAATTATCTTATTTTCTTTGAAAAACTTGAGCCAATACACCACGGTTAAAAAAAAAAAAAAAGTAGATCAACCAGTCATTTCCTCCGCAATCTCTAACGCAGAGATGATTGAACAAATGACAGGAAAGTTGGGAAAGTTGGTTTGTTTCCTTCACAATCTGTGCCTTTAAAACATCTGCGAATACTTATGAAATATTTTTTTCATCCAAGTCTGCTGAGATGGTCATAATTAATGTTTTAAATAGCAAAGTAAAGATCTACAAATAATTTTATTTGTTAAATTATATTTTTAAAAGGACCTCAAATTATGTTTGGGAAGCTACTGAATGCTTTCACAGTCTTGAACTCAAAGACACAGGGGACTGTGAGGTAGTCAGTCTGGCCAGGAAAGATGATTCCTGAACAAGCTAGCATTTTGATCATTTTCCCCAAGGATTTATGGAAATACTCTGGGATGCTTATGTTGGGAGGATATTTGGTTTGCACAATGGAAACTGCCCCTTTTTTTCTGGCTTTGAGAGAACTTCAGTGTGATGCTGCAGTCTGAGCCACATAGAGAACCCAGCTAAACATCGGGCTCAGGGAAATTTTTATGCCACTAAAAAAGAAAAAGAAAAGCCTACTTTTATATTTTCAAAAACCCAAGAGAGAATAAACCCTGGTTTTCTTATCTTGGGGCTAATGAGAGATCATTCATTCATTCATTCATTCATTTACACATTCATTTGCTGACAAGTGCTTCTCGACTGCCTACTTTTTGCAAGGCACAGTGCCAAGCATGCAAGATACAACTGACGTGGCCCCTGCCCTCAGGAAACTTAGAGGCTAATGGAGACAACACTAAAATTTTAAAGAAAGGCTCTGTTCTAAGTATTTTACGTACGTTAATTCATTTACACTCCCGATAACCCTAGAAGGAAAACACTGTTATTATCCTCATGTTACAGATAGGGAATCTGAAGTTTATTGAGGTTAAAAAGCTTGTCTAAGTTTACGGGACTAGTCAGGAACTGAGATGTGATTCAGTCTTAGCCGGTCTGATGCCACAATCCGTGCTCTAAAACATGGCTCGGCAAACTACAGCATACCGGCCAAGCCCAGCCTGGTGTCTGCTTTTGTAAATAAAGTTTTATTGGAACACAGACATTCTCATTGATTTACATGGTGTCTGTGGCTGCTATCATGTAATAGTAGCAGTCCAGCTGTTACAGCAGCGATCGCATGGCCCACAGAGCCTAAAATATTTACTACTTGGCCCTTTACAGAAAAAGTTTGCCAACTTCGACTCTAAAACTCCGCTATACTTTCTCTCTAGCAGAAAAGACAAATAAGAGCTAAGTAAAATAATTTAAAATAATTTTTTTAAGTGCCATTATTCATGAAATGGAGTGCCAAGAAAGAGAATACAACCGGAGTGGTGGGGTGTGGTGAGAGACCTCCTCTTTAAAATGTGAGCCCCCGGAGAGGGGACCTCCAAGCTGAGATCTCAGTCCCAAGACTGAGCTGCTTGCTGAGGAATTTGTAGGTTCCTGAGCTCCCCACGTAGCCACTGCCTCTGCTTTGACCTGAACAGAGGATGACAAAGAAACAAGTCTCCTTTCTGGAGTGAAAAGATTTCCTTTCCCTTCAAAGGGAGCCTGGGAGGACTCTGTGAGGGGAATGAAAGATGAAAATGCTCAGCACAGTGTTTGACACTCAGTTGCCACTGAGCAAACATCCCTTTCTTCTTCCTTCTGACTCCTGTCCTTGCCACCTGCTGGACCAAAATTGGCCCACTGCCTGAACTTGCAAAGGTTTGTACATCATGATCACAATGCTGTATGCTTTAAAATAGGCATTGACGTTTCATATGGTAAAGTAGGGGTTGGAAGTGTGGGGGATCAGAACTGGCCACCGCAAAATGTGTCTCTTTGGCATGAGGATTATTTTGGGCTAATGAGGATTATTACTTCTAAAAACTACAGACATGGGAGAAGCTTTGAAAAGTAGAATTTACCCTTTGTAAGAGACATTCACATTTGTAAGGGAAATCTCCATCTGTAAAGGTATCTCCCTCTCTGTACCAGGAAGAAGGGGGGTGACCTTATCTCTAGAAACTCTTATCAATACAGAAGGCAAGGACTTAAGTCTGCATATTAACCTTATTCTTGTTTACTGTGCTTTTCTGGTAATCTCCCATAACTGACTCCCCCCACCCCCAACATCCTCCTTTGTCTTAGGCTGAAGATGGTATTTAAGATGAGAGCCCTTGTCATTTTGACAAGTTATCCAGTTTTTCCTGGGTCTCTGTCATGTATACATGTTATAAAGTTTGTTTGATTTTCTCCTGTTATTCTGTCTCATGTCAATTTAATTTGTACCCCAGCCAGAAGGACCCAGACAGTAGAGGATTTGTCTTCCTCCCCTACAGAAGCATGTTTCCTAACTCAGAATAAATTGTTTGGTCCAGCTGATGAGTCCCAGGGAAAAAAATGTGCTAGCTCAGTCATTCCATTTGTGGTTGGGGCACGAATTCCTGTTCTTGGTCCAAATGACCAAGGTTGAGGGCAAAAGGGGGTGGGGAGTCAGGAAAGTGGGTGTGGGATGCTTGCCTTGGCAGTCTTCTTGATGACTCCCTCCGAGACTGTCAGTCTCCATTTTACATGGTACCTTCATCCGTCCATCACTCGCATTAAAGACCTCATCTTTAACCAGGCTCTGAGCCATTTGCTTGACACTGAAAAACTGCTGAGTTTTTCTGCCAAGTATATATCCAGAAATATTTTTATAGAGATAAATCACCTTCAAAGCCACTTCTCCTTTTTGTAGTTAAGGTTACTGTATCTGCCCACCCCTTTTGTTCTTTAGAAAAACATAGACTTTGTGGTTAGACCCAGCTTTATGTCCTTGTTCTGTTCTACTAGCTGTGTGACTTTGGGGAAAACTTTTAACCTCTCTTAGGCTCAGTCTTGTCATTTGTAACAATAGCACCTACCAATGTCATCCATTTATACAATATTTGACTGCCTATTGTGCGCCAGGCCCTGTGCTAGACTCTAGGGATTTCACAGCAAAGACAGACAAGATCTCGATCCTTGTGGCTCTTACAATCTAGTAGAGGGAGTTGTAAAAATTTAGTAAATATATACTCAAGATTGTCACAGATGTGTAAATGCTATGAAGGAGATGTACAGGGTGATGTAATAGAGTGGGCCACTTAAGTAATATTGAGGCAAGACTTGAAGAACACGAACGAGCAAACCATGGGAAGAGCTGTTAATGACGTCAGGCAGAGCACTGAGCACAAGGGTCTGGAGATGGGGAAAATGTTGTTGTGTTTCAGGAACAGAGAGTAGTACAGTACCCAAGAGGGAAAGCGGTACAAGATGAAGTCAGAGAGGTAGGTAGAGACCAGATCACATGGGCCTTATGGGTCATGATAAGGAATTTTAGATTTTATTCCAATCAGAGTGAGAAGCCAATGAAAATGGTTAAAACTTGTACAGAATTTATATTTTTAAAAGATCAGTCTGGTTACTACCAGCTAAAGGGACTATAGGAAACAAGGGTGAAAGTAGGGAGGCCGGGGTTGTTGGAAGGATTACGTACAATTACAAATGTTAATAATGAACACAGGCCCTGTGCTCTCTATGAATGTTAGTTAGCTCTTGTTCTGGAAAATCTAGGCTGGTCCTGTCTAATACAGTAGACACTAGCTTCACGTGGCTATTGAGAATTTGAAACGTGACTAGTGCAACCACGGACTTAAATTTCTCATTTTATTTAATCTTAATTAATTTAAATTTTATAACTAATATTTGATTCAGTCATCGGGAAGTAATTTGAAAAAATTTGAATATGTGAATTGACTTATTTACCCATAAATTTTATGAAATCTGAGTACAAATTCAAGTATTTTCAATGAAAATTTAATGTCCAGATTGAGATGTGCTATAACAGTAAAATACACACGTGATCCCAAAGATTTAGTATGAAAAAGAGAATGTAAAGTAATTCTCTTAATAATTTTTATATTGATTACATGTTCAAATGATAATATTTTGGACATTTCTGGGTTAAGCAAAACACTGTTTAAGTTAATTTCACTTCTTTTACTGTTTTTAATGCTATTACTAGAAAATTTAGAATCACATGTGTCACTCACGTTGTATTGCTACTGGACACGCTGATCTAAGGCAAAGCTCAAACCTAGAAATTTAAATGCCCAGAATGTTAACTCTTGATTATGTCTCCTATTAGAAATTTCAATTTGAAGATTGAAACTGGGAAAAAATAAAAAGCAATAGCATCTTTCGGAAACACTACAGGGATACAGGATCTACATCTTAGTCATGAATTTTACATACCTCTCATCCTCAAGGAATTCTTTTGGCATCCCTGACTGTTCCTGGATATTGGACCCTGCTTTGGCAAGTTGAAGCACCCCAGCTCTGGGGGAAGGTGAAGAATGGAGCCCAGGACTTAGAGGATCCCAGAGTGTAAAGCTGTCTCCCCAAAGCCAGGCTCATTAAACCTTGTGGTATTAATATATCTACTTTGGGCACAAAATAGACTGAGTCAGTCTAGCATAGATTTAAATCTCTGGCTCCCAGGAGTGTAGATGCACAGAGCTTCCCGAAAGTTTAGCACAGTGTGTGCATAATAAGTCACAGGGGGAGGAAGGGGTGATTTCTGTCTCTGCCTGCAGATCGTCTACAAAGCAATTTATTTTAAGTTAAAGTTATGCTCCAGGGTCTGTACTAAGTGCTTTCGGTTCATTATCTTGTTAAGCCTCGTGAAACCTTATAAGGTAGGTATCAAGGTTCAGTGACTTGTCCAAGATCAAATCACACAGCTGTTAAGAGGCAGAGTGGAGATTCAAACCCAGGCATTCGGACTTCAGAACCTACACTCTTAACCACCACATTAGACAGCAATCCCGTTGTCATGCCAGGAACCCAAAGGACCACTCTTGAGTGTAAGACTCCTTCTCTTGTATCCTCCATCATTTGCAGCCATGGCTGAGACTTATTCACCTCTTCTTAGTCCCTGCCCTGCTCCCAGCACAGAGCTGGCCACAGACTAAGTGAGCAATTCCTTACTGATTGAGGGATAGGCATGTGCCACTAAGAAACCAGCCAGCAGTTCCCCCCAAAAGAAAAGTCAAGAGAAACTGCTTCCTTTGGTACTCTTCTGATTTATCACTGTACCCACCACAGAGACTAGTATGAGGCCTAGCATTCATTCATTATTCATTTATTCATGTTCAGTGTCTGTTCTTTCAACAAACTTAGGAGCTCAGTCCCCTCTCTGTGGGGGTGTGAATGAAAGCTTCACAAATATTATCACTATTGATAATATTATTGATTCTCATTAGTAACACTAGTAATAATTAATCAAATTATTATTACTATTAGTAATTCATCATAATAGTGATATTACTGAGACCTTCATCAATAATAATAATTACAGTAACAACAAACATTTATTGAGTACTTACTGTGCTAAGTGCTGTTGATATTAAAGTATTTTTTTGTATCTTGAACACTTCAATTTCCATGTATTAGATAAGAGATGACATCATTTAATTCTTACCACAATCCTGTAAGGTAATTCCAGAAGTCTCTAAATCTCTTTACTCAACCCATCAGAGCACCGAGTTACCCAGTGTTTTGGCCACAAATTCCTGAAAGAAGATCATTGACCCACGTGATAACAGTATGTTCACTGACCCCTTTCAACTGTGAACAAGACAGACACGGTCTCTGCCCCAGGAAAATAACAACAGAACCTCCTTCTAGATGAAAAACATTTCTTTTCCTTTTACAGAGTGGTTGTAAGCACTATGAGACAAAATCTCCATGGTTTTGGGAACCGATCGGTGGGCTTCCATCTCTAAAAATTTGTTTCTTGCTTCATGCTCTATACTTCGGCAAAATCCAACTATTATAATTCCCCAAAATGCTTCTGATATGTTCATGATGCCCTTCGGCTTCTCCTGTTTTTTTCCTCTCAATGAACTGTTCCTGTTTCAACAGCCTAACTCAAATATCTTATTAGTGAAGACCTACCAAACTGGACTAATTGGATGTTGGATCTCCTTGGTGTAAAAAGATAAGGATGGATTGTTTCTTCCTTTAGGCTCAGTAGTGCCTTTATCCTCCCTGTCCCCTCTCCCGCCCAGTCTGTGAGCTCCTGGGGTTGGGGGAGGGTAGGGACTGTGTCTTATTAGGTTTCCTGTACCCAGCTACTGTCACAAGGCATGTCACATATTATTATTGTCTCTAACATTCATTAAACACTATGTGCCAAACCCTGTACTCCTTGTCTTCTAGATTATATCATTTCTTTCTCCCAACAAACTTAAGAAGGAGGTAGCTTTGTTACCCATCCCAATGTTTACCTATGAGGTAAATTTATATATTAAAGCTTAAAAGAATTAAGTAATTTACCCCAAAGTCAGAGTTAGTCAAGTGGCAGAGACAGAATTAGAATTCAAATAATCAAATAATCCACCTAAAGCATTTTTGCACCTAATAAGCACATAATCAATAAATGTTAGCTATTAAAATTATCGCCCAAAGTTGGGCAGCTAGAAAAGTAAAAAAGCTGACTTTGTAACTCAAATTTATTTTATTTATTTACTTACTTATTTTGCTTCAAAATTCACACCCTTTCATCACTAATCATCAGGGAAATGCAAATCAAAACTACACTAAGATATCACCTTACACCGGTTAGAATGGCTATAATCACAAAGACAAATAACAACAAATGCTGGAGAGGTTGTGGAGAAACAGGGACCCTCATTCACTGCTGGTGGGAATGCCCACTGGTGCAGCCTCTATGGAAAACAGTATGGAGAGTCCTCAAAAATTAAAAATAGAAATACCGTATGATCCAGCAATCCCACTCTTGGGCATCTACCCAATGGACGTGAAATCAACCATCACAAGAGGCGTATGCACCCCTATGTTCATTGCAGCATTATTCACTATAGCCAAGAAGTGGAAGCAACCCAAGTGTCCCTCGACTGATGATTGGTTAAAGAAGATGTGGTATATATATACAATGGAATACTACTCAGCCATAAGAAAAGACACAATTGTCCCATTTGCAACAACATGGAAGGACCTAGAGGGTATTATGTTAACTGAAATAAGCCAGAGAGAGAAGGACAGACACTGCATGAACTCACTCATATATGGAATATAAGTGAACACACGGACAGAGAGAACTGATTGGTGGTTACCAAGGGGAAGGGGGGTGGGGGGGCACAAGGGGTGAAGGGTTACATCCACAAGGTGACGGACAAACAAAAATGTACAACTAAAACCCCACAGTGTTATAAACTATTAAGACATCAATAAAAAAAATGGTAAAAAAAAAAAAGAAAGAAAGAAAAATCAAAAAAAAAATTCACACCCTTTCTATTACACTAGAATTTAATTAATAGGACTTATTAAAGGCCATAAGAGGCCTAACCACTTACATTTTTTAAGTTCCTGCCGTATTTAAAAAATTAAGAAACATTAGAAGGTTTCAAAAATTCTGATATATTTTTAATGTTTACTTTTAGTATATTAAAGCTTTTGACTTACACAAAAATACAACTCTACACATAACCTCATTCAGACATAAATTAAAAAAACAAGTTTGATATCTTTCCTGAAAATGTCCCTCTTGGCTATATCTGCAATAGGCTCTGTGAATTACAGAAAATTAACTAATACTCTGCTGTCATTACTGGTTACCTGTCTGGCTATCTTAAGGGATATCTCAATTCTCTATTCCCAGTGCAATGCATGGGGTCTGATAAACACTCAATAAACATTTCTTGAACGAATGTATAGGGTAACAGTAAGCTTTTGGTTCCGGGACCACTTAACACTCTTAAATATTATTGAGGACCACAAAAAGCTTTTGTTTATGTGAGTTATACCTATCAATATTTACTGTACTAGAAATTAGAACTGAAAAATTTTTAATATTTATTCATTAATTCCTTTAAGATAACAATACACCCATTATATGCTAACATAAATAATCTTTTTATAAATACCCATATTTTCCAAAACAAAAAATGGAAAATAGTAAGAAGAGTGGCATTGTTCTACATTTTTGCAAAGCTCTGGCTTAATAGAAGACAGCTGGATTCTTAAAGCTCCTTCTGCATTCAGTCCATTGTGCTATCACATGACACAGCCTCCGGGAAACTCCACATGACAGGAGTATGGAAAAGGCAAATAGCAACTTAGTACTATCATGAAAACGATTTTGATCTAGTGGTGGACTCCTTGAAAGGCACACTTTGAGAACCATTTTTGGACAAGGTTTATGCTTCAGGATTCCTTTATACGTTGGCAGCAATGAGAGAGGTCAGAGTGAAGGAGTGAAAGGAACACCATAGAAACAGCCTCTCTTTTCCTTTTTTCTCCTATGCTGAGTAACGCAGTCTGGCCGTAACCCAACATGGCAACCATCACCCGTATTTCATTCCGTACAATGACGTCACACGGCGCCCTGAGGGTTCCACTACATTTCCCAGGATGCTTTGCCAACAGCGACGCCATTGGTGGGCGCCGACGGAAGTGCGCTTGAACGAGCGGAAGTAGAGGATCTCTGAGGCTCGGAAGGTGAAGACGAGAGGAGCGGTGAAGCTGTGAGTAGCCACCTGCGTTAGTCACCTTGGCGGTGAGGGACGCAGCTAGAGGACGAACTGTTGGGAAGCGTGGGGTGGCCCCTACTTAACCTTGGGGCCGCAAACTCCTGCGTTCTTCCACTAGACCTGAGTGCGGGGAGAAACAAACCATTGCTGTGGAAGCCAAATCTCCGTATTAAGATCTTGCTGCTCTAAGTTTTCTTGGGACGAGCTGGGGCGAATTGGGGCTCTTGTCGAGACACAAGGGTCGTTGGCGTGAGTTTGCTGCGACTAGAGGGGCGGGATTGCTGACTCGGTCTGACTCAGCTTCTACAGCAGTGGTTCTCAATTGGCTTGTTAGAATCACCTAGAATGCCTTTTTGAAAATACAGATGCCCTGGTCCGACGCCGGGCCAGTAAATGAGAGTCTGTGGAGGAGAAGATCTGGGCAGCAGTATTTGCTAAAACGTCCCAAGTGTTGTGTTGTACAGCCAGGGTTGAGAACCACTCTTCTAGTGCCTGATTCTGACCCCCACGGGGTTCCTGGTCAGGACCACCTGCGTCAGGGCTCCCCTTCCACTGTAGCCTGCGTGGGCACTACCACACGCATTTGGGTGAAGTTGATGATCACTGTTTGGGCACGGCTTGCATTTTCAGCTTCACCAGAAACTTATTATTGAGCTTCTTGTGAGCTTCCTGTGCTGAAAACAGGCTATAGTTTCTTATTTACAACCTGGCTATTCATTCTGAATAAAGATTAGAGCTGCTTCATTTTTCTTGTATTGTTTTAGCTTCTGCCTATTTTTTGCTGCCCCAACAAAATGCGAGCAGTGGAAAGTGGACGAGTCACATTAAAATCGGCCTTTTTTGTTGCTTATAAGAAGCTCTGAAAGGAGTATTAGTTAAAATGACGCTGACATTATTTATGGGCTTATGATAACCTATTTTAATAATGAATTCCAATGAAAAGAAATTAGAGTGTGTTTTGGGCTTTGATGCAGAAGTTTGTTTAGGTGTGATAGGTGGAATTTTTTTTTTTATATGAGCACCGTTACCTAATATGTTTTCTCTTTTCCCAGAGCTTCAGCTTCACCTCCCTCACTGATTCAGCATGGGGGAGAAGTCAGAAAACTGTAGGATTCCAGAGGATCTGTTCAATGATTTGAAAGTTACAGATCCCCAGGAGGCAGAGTGTGCTAGCCCTTTGGTTTCTAACCCCAAAGATCACCATTCCCAGAGCAAGCTGCTCAAAGATGTTGAGGCGCCTCCCCAGGAGGATCAGGAAGAAGAGGAGTGCTTTCATGACACCAGGGCCTCATTTGAGGAGGAGCCGGGAGTGGACAAGGTTGCGAACAAACCTGATGATGATGATGTGAATGCCTCTGAACTAGATGAAGAATACTTACTAGAACTGGAGAAAAACATGCCAGATGAAGAGAAACAGGTAAGTATTTTATTTATTGTGTGTGGTCTGCCACATAAACTACTTAGAGTAAATAAATGTGGTTGATCCTGTGTCATAGACCACTTCTGTGGTAAAGAGTAACTTGCCCACCTGTGTCCTTATTGCTTTCATACTGATGGGTCTGAGATAAATCAGTGGCATGAGAGGGGAGCATTGAGTGTGTCTGCTTAGCAAAGAAATGTCTGTTTTGTTCTGTGAACTTTGAGTTCTTATGTTCATCTTGTGTGATTATTTTCTAATGTGTGTATATAACTGTTAGCTTTTTTTATGACTTTATCTGTGGTTATCTACTGAAATTCCTGTAATGGACATTCTGTTGTCAGGCTTTAGAATTATATGCTGCCTGTTTGTGTTAATCCCTTGTTAGCAAAAAATGACTGCCTGAATTATGCTGTGGTGGTTTGGTGACAGAGGGCAGTGACTGGGGCCTGTATCATTTACATAGTGTTCTCCAGGAACAGAACTGTGTGTGATAGTGGCTCTCCTTTGTTAAGCACCTATAATGTGCCAGCCACTGAGCTTAAAATGTTACTTGTGTTTTCATTTAATCTTCACAACACACCTGTGAGACATAAACTGTTAGCCTTCCCCATAAGAGAACAGAGCTCAGGATGGTCAAGTAACTTGCCCAAGATCAAACATCTTATAAGTGGCAGAACTGATTCTCAAATCCAGATCTGTTTGATTCCAAAGCCACAGTGTAATAAATATTTAATAAACAAAAATACCTGTCTTCTTACAAAGCAGATAATAAAATGTATGCTTTCCTGCTTCTTTGCCCCTGGGCCATATCCTTAACTGGGCAATCTTTCGGAGACAGAAGTCTTGGTGTCCTCCGTATATCCTTCTTTCTGATCTCATAAGCAAGGTCGTCTGAAGAGTTACCATAGTATCTGAGTTTGCCTGCAAAGAACTTGAATGAGATTTGTAGCTTATGCCTCTGAAGAGCTCACTCACTTAACAGGTTATGGTAGGTTGGTAACAGGCTGAGATAATAAATGTGCAGTGTAACAGTGGGAGTGGGGAGCTGGCATGAGATGGGGAGGAGCGTCTTCTGTTTGTCTCTCATAGGTACTTTTCATTATCAGACCTCGTGGTTTTAACTTGCATGTGTTCGCTTTTGTGCTAGCGTGTGCCACCAGAAGAGGATAAAGGGCAAAAATGAACCAAGTTCATAAACTACCTTAGCAGAAATGGCTCGGAAAATTAAATCAAGTACTATTTGATAACATTAGGGAAATGATATTCCAGAAAGTGAGTGAGTGATTCAGCTTTCAGCTTTCATGTCGCTGGTGCAGGCTTTTTAGAAACATTGATTAAACATCTATGTTAAAATGTCAGCAATGCTTTTCTGATACCTTAACGTATTTTGCTCTGATATCATAGTGAATTTTCTACAGTGCCATCAGTTTGACAGTTGAGTGGTTTGGCTCAAAGTGTTACATACTCTGCTCTCCATTCCCAATTTAGTAAAATTTCTTTTGCGTCTCCTGGCCAGGAAATCACATTTTAAGTTCTATAAATATTTAAAATAATTATTTGTATTGCCTATAAATTGAATATTCTAAATAACAATATTTTTTAAACTTTTTTCCTTCCTTTTAATAATTGAGATATAATTTACATACAGTGAAACTATTTAAGTTCTGATGTGTACAGTTCAGTGAGTTTCGACAACTGTATACACCTGTGTAACTCACACCCCATCAAGATACAGAACATTTCCATCATGCCAGAAACTCCTTTGGTGTGCTTCACCACTTATTCCTTCTCCCCACCCCCACCCACCCAGGAAACCCCTCTTCTGATTCCTGTCCCATAGATTGGTTTTTTCCTGTTCCAGACTTTCATGTAAATATAATCATGTATAAAATATAAACATTTTCTATTATTTTATATTTTGTATATCAGCCTAGTTGTTTTCATAGCTAAAGTTGAAAATTTATAACAATTCTCTCATAGAAATACCATGCTGCAGAGGTAGCCATTGTAGCCTTATAGAAATGTAAACCATTAGCTCCACTGAAAGGAAACAACCTATGAGAGTGCAGAGCACCTTTAGCTAATTGTGGCACTACCCTGTTAGCTATTTTTATGCTGTTTTGATAAATATCTTTGTGAAATTATTAGGAAACCAGCAAAACAGATGAAGAAACTTCTCTTCGCTGCACATATGGTTGGTTTTATGGGTCACTGGGAACCAGGATATCTTTAAACTTGATTCTTTTGAAATAGAAAAAGTTCAGATAATTCAACAACAAAAAGTAAACACAAATGGCCAAAAAATGTGAAGAGACTTTCAGCCTCACTAGTAACTTTTAAATGCAAGTTAAGACGTTATGTCTCATCCGTCAGACCAGAACATTGATCTGATGTTGACAGGAAGGGGACATAGGAGCTCATGTACTGATATTGGGAGTTAAGTTGCTATATCATGTCTATGGGATACAGGTATCAAATTTTTATATAAACATTTCTTTAGATCAAGGCTATCCATAGAACCTTCTGCAATGAGGGAATGTTCTGTATCTACACTGTCCAATACGGAAGCCGCTGGCCATCACTACCACATTTTAACAATCATCTGACTGTTTAACATTTGAAATGTGGCTAGTACAGCCGAGGAACTGAATTTTTTAATTTTTAATTTTAGTTAATTTAAATAGTCTCATGTAGCTAGGAGTACCGTATTGGAACAGCACAGCTTTAAACCTCTGATTCTCTTCCAGCCTTTTATTTTAAAGAAGTTACTCAAGACATGCACAGATGTATATATAAAGATGTGTTGCAGTGTCATTCATAATTTTGGAAAACTAGAAATAATGTTTAACAGAGGATATTACTTTAAACATTTTTGGCATATTTATGCAGTAGTGTACAGTGCAGTCATTAAAAAGAAAGAGATAAATTTTAGTATTGACATGGAAAAATGCCTATAATGTAATGTTAAATGAATTAAGCAGGTGTGATACTATGATTTGTAATAAGAAGTATGTATTTGGTGTTTGTCGAGTTCCTGGCACAGAGTTCCTAAAACCCTTGGAATTTGCTAAGTGATAGGAGATAAAGGTGTGTTTTGTTATTCATAACAAGCTGTCTTTCAACCTCGCCTGAGTTAATGTTAATGAGGTGACTTGTGGAAAGTCCCTGAGCATGAGGTCTGGTTGTCAGAGTTTGGAGCTTTCGGCCCCACCCCACCCCGCTCCCACCTCTAGGGAGGGAAGAGGGGCTGGAGATTGAGTTCATCACGAATGCCCAATGATTGAATCAATCATGCTTACGTAATGAGGCCTCCATAAAAACCCAGAAGGGTGGGGTTCAGAGAACTTCTGAGTTGGTGAACACAAGGAGGTGCTAGGAGGGTGACGCACCCAGAGGGCATGGAGGCTCAGTGCTCCTTTCCTCGCACCTTGCCCTCTGCATCTCTTCCATCTGACTGTTTCTGAGATATATCCTTTATAATAAACTGGCAATCTAATAAGTAAACTATCCTGAGTTCTGTGAGTCACTCAAGCAAATTAATCGAACGTGAGGAGGAAGTTATGGGAACATTCTATGTAGAGCCCATGGATCAAAAGCAGAGGTAACAACCTGGACTTGCAGTTGGCATTTGAAGGGGGCTAGGGTAGTCCTGTGGGACTGAGCCCTTACCCTGGGATCTGATTGCTACCTCCAGGGAAATAGTGTCAGAATTAAGTTAAATTGTAGGATACCAGTGTTATTGAACCAGGTTCGTTTTTGTCTGTCACTCAGAAAGCTAAACACCAAGACGACGAGATTGCAACAGAGAGAGGGTTTAATCACAAGGCAGTCAAGTGAGGAAAATGGGAGAACAAGTCTCAAATCCATCTCCCCAATAATGGGGACTCAGGGATATTTATGGGGTAAGGGGCAAGGTGGTCTGAAATGTGGAGATAGATGATTGGAGGTGAGGAGAGGTGAGGTAATTGATGATCTGCGCAAGCGTAGTCAGACTTCATGCCTCTTCATAGGACGCATGTTCAAAAAACGGCGGCATCAGCATGACCTGAGGGTGGAGTTTTTAGCCTCTTGACGTCAAGGTCACTTGTCGGACTTCTGCGTGGGCCCAGATGATGGGTTGGTGGTCTCAGCCGGCGTGAAGTGGACAAGGGGTTCTAATTCCTGAAAAACAGCTCAAACATCCATTACCTTGGTGATCCAGGCTCCAGGGAGATGTTGTCTATAGGAACCTAGTGGGAGTCAGATAGCATATTGCCTGAACAGCACAGTTAACAATGGGTGGGTAAACAGCTAAAAGCTATATAACTAGTAATTGCAAAAAGGAAAAAAAAACTTGAGTTGCTAGCTCCTTAATCATCAGTGGCTAACTGTTTGCCAGTTTCACCAGCTGGTGTCCACTGTAGAGTTGGAGTTGCTTGGTGTGGGAGAAATTTGCACACATCTGGTCACAGAAGTGTCCAGTGTGGATATTGAGAGTAGAGGAGACACATGGGGTGTTTTCCCTTTCCAGCAGGTTATAGGTCAGTGGTGATTCCTTTTAAGTTAAAAACCTGTGTGAAAATATGGTTACACATAAAAGTTTGGAAAGATATACACCAAATTATGAAAAGTGAGTAGCTTTGAGGGGTGTGATTATTGGGGAATTGTCATTTATGTTTAATATAATTTTGTAATATTTACTTTTTTTTTACAGTAAGCATGGATTACATTTATAGTCAACAACAAAAGAAGTTATTCCACTTAGAGAATATAAATATGATTCTTTACAACCAGGGTAGACTTTTTACCAAAAAAAAGCACATAAAGCTGACCTTTGAGGATTTGGAAAAGAAGTGCTGTCATAGGATCTGTGCTGCTAAATGTTTCTCTTCCGGCAGAATCAAATATCAATAGCTAAAGGCTGTTACTCAAGCTGACTTGACTTGCCCTGTGGCTGAGAAGATAATCCGTGCTCAAGTGGAGTGCCAGTTCTCCGCAGAACTCAAAAATCAAGAGTGGTGGAGGAGGAAGGCAGTTAAGATTTGGTAAAAACAGGCAAAATTTCTTAAGGAAAGCACTGTGTATGTGTGTGTTTGTTTCAGCAGCAAATCTTAACTGTTTGTGAAAACTTAAATGTAGACATGACTACCCAAAGGAATGGGATTTAACATTTGAGATGTACTAGATCTGCGAAGCAAATAAAGCGATTCTCAAAGGCTTAGCTGAGGTGAAGGACAGATTTCGTAACAGATGCGAATTATTGTTATAATAATATTATGATATAAAAATGCTTATAGTATTGGGACCTACAGAATGTACCACATTGTGGTGGTATTGAGCTGTAAGAGAATCACCTTCTTATGGGCTGCTTGTCACAATGGAGTTTTTAGTCCTCACGTATAAATTCCCTGGATAATTCTTATGCACACGGTAAAGCTTGAGGACCACTGTCATGGGGCCTTGCACAGTCTTCCTTCATTAAATAGATGTTGAATGAATAGTATGGTTCTCTCTCCCATGAGGGCCAGTAATTGGTCTTACAAGTTACAGAGATTTTATCTCATTCATTTATTCAAGAAATATTTGCATTTCTTCCACGTGCTAGGCATTGTTTGAGGCCCTTAGGGATACAGTGGTAAACAGGACAGAGGAGGTTTCTCTTCTCTCATAGGTATGTTCTATTTGGAAGGTATGAAAAAAAATGCTAAAAGGAAGTGATGAAGGGATGGGGGTTGGAAGGACGAGGAGGACTACTTTAGATTAATTGGTCAGGGAAGGCTTCCCTGGGGAGGTGGCCTTTCAGCAAAAGACTTGGAGGGAAAAAGGAGTCAACTGTGTGCCAATCTGAAGCTTGGCATACTCTTGGTATGCAAGGAATAGAAGGGCCGGTACCTGGAACATAGTAAGGAAGAGAGTGGGGTGATGAAGTAAGTGAGGGTCTGATCATGGAACACTTTGTGAGCCATTGTAAGAAATTTGAAGTTTATTCCAAGCACAATGGGAAACAGGTGGGTAATGTAAGCCAGAGAGGTGGAAATTATTTATATTTCATTAAAGAGTAGTCTGGTGTTTGTGCAGAGAATGAGGCAGGGTGGGAGGTGGGGGGCATGAGTGGAACATTGAGACCAGTTACGGCCTAGTGCAGTAACTTGGGCAAAGATGATGGTAGCTTGAACTGTGGATCGAGTGAAGAGAAGTGAATGATTTCAAAATACATTTGGAGGTGGATTCAGTTGGGAGGCTGGAGTAAGAAGTTAGCATGATTCCTTGGCTTCAGCTACTGGGTGGATGGTGATGCCATTTACAGATGTGGAGAAGATGGAGGAACTTTGAGTTCATCAGGGCTCTGGTGATTTAATTCTGGCCTGCAAATGAAAAGGTTTTTTTTATTTGTAAGCCAAAATGCAGAGTTAATCATTTTAATGGGTTTGCTTGCTGGTGCCAGTTGTGTGTGCATGGTATTCATTTACAAATAGATACATACATAGATACATTTAAGTAAGGGATACAAAAGTCTCGTGCGTGGTAAACATGGTCTCAGAGCACATGGTTTCTGGGATTTTAAAACATGTTCTTTAGCTCTGAAAACATAAAGATTGTTCTTTCCTTTAAGGCTGTTTTATTCTTAAACAGGAACCATTGTTGAAGTATTGGTTTAGAACAGAGGTTCTGCATCACTCCTTCTCCTCTTATTTTTCCTAAATCCCACATTACTTAATCCTTTTGATTTCCATGTTTCTGCTACCTCATTGCATTATTTTCATAATCTTATCAATGTTGTTGTAACAGTGGGCATGTTTACAGGGGACGTTCTCTTGGTTGCAGCCAGAAAGTTTTCAGTAACTTTTCTATAGTGGCTGCATATTCTGTTAACATCATGAGAAAACCCTTTCTGGTTTGTTGTTTACCTTTTATTTTGAACTAAGGTTGCCATATTTAATTTCTTAGAGTTTACCAGTATTGGGTTTAATGAATGCTGCTGACAAGTGATTAAATAAAATCCCAGAATTTAAGAACTTAGATTTCTGATCCTGAGTTTAAACCAGGGGAAATAAGTGTTGTTTACTCCAAAACATTTGGAAGTTAGTGGGATACTAAAGTGGCATTCAGTGTTTCCTGTACTTATTGACGAATTCACAAACTTTATTGTGCCTAAGAATCACAGGAAACTTACTAACCAGGCAAAGCCCTGAGACGTGTCTGATACCACAGACTTATGAGGTGCCAGCCAGGAATCAGCTTTGTTAACAAGCATCCCTGGGTCATTTTGATATAGGCAGAGATGTGGCCACACTTTAGGAAACAGAGAGCCGGATTGATACGGATGACCAAACTTCTGTTAACCTAAAAATAAAGAGCCAAAATGAGAGGCAGTGAGGCATTTATTTTGGGATCAAAGAATTGTAATTCCGGGAACACAGACTCAGGTAGAAACCCAAATAGTGTCCCAATTAACAGGAGAGGGGCTCAGAGTGTCTATGGGAAAAAGGGAGGAAGATGAGGTGAGTTGTATTCAAGAAGAGTTCGTTGCTGCTAAATGGGATAAGGCTAGGTTTGTACTTCATAGATTGGCTTGAGATTCAGTCATCAGGCAAAAGGCTAGACTTGCACTTCATTGATTGGTTAGCGATTCGGTCATCGGCAAAGTTCACTTCCATCAGTCTTTATAAACAGGATATTCTTGTCCTTACTGACCTCTTGGAATGTTGGCGGTTTGGTCCAGTTTAGAAGATGTAGAAAACAAGACATGCAAGGCAATTCCTCTCGGATGGCTGCTCCTGCTCTGTTTTAATATGGCTGCACTCATGTCATCTTTCACACTTCCAAAACAAGGAGTATTGACCTAACCAGTACACTGCCTGCATCCGACATCAGAAGAATAGTTTACCAAGAGGACGTTTTCTTTTACCCTCATCTTGTGCACAAGGTCTAAAAAAGAGTTGGGTGGAATTTAAGCAGTACAGAAATAAGGAAATTAATTTCTGTTAAATTGAGTTTTGGGAAGTAGAATTTTCTGAATTAAGAAGCAAGGAAATATTTCCAAGATTAGTTCCTTAAGATCAGTCATCTTTCATCAGACTTAATGAGAGTCAGGTTCTAACTACAGCTGAGGTCCAGAGAGCCTCCCTCCAGATTCCCTAGAGGGCTTCTAAAAATGACTTGTGGAAATGTGTCTGTATGTGTAAACCAAATGATGTCTGATTTCAAAGAAAACAAAACTGAAACTTCTATTTCCTTTTTAGTAATAAAGAACTCCCCTCAGAATAATTTGTAGGGCTGGTGTCCCCAACGCTTTCCGTGTGTAGTTTTCTCATTCTACCTAGATAGGACTGAAGCAGAAAGTTTAGTTGCATGTGCCTCTATTTTCCAACCCTTTAGCAAGTATGTAGCTTTTTTTAACCTTCCTTTTTACCAAAATGTGATTGATCTCTGGGTACTTTGCTTGACTTAAAAGTTTATGCCGTGTTTTATTTTGTAGCAAATTACTTCCCAAAGCTGCAGATGGAAGCAGAGAGCTGCTGGTAGATTTACAGTATGGAAATTACCTTACTGGTGTGAACCTCTTGGTTTTCTCCCTGTTGTCTATTAAACACATGCTCACTGTAGGATTATTGAATTAAGAGAGTATTAGTGCAGGTTTTTATCATTTAATAATGATAGAAGAGGTATACACTTGGAAGCTCCAAGTCAAGTGTGTTGATGTTGTATTTACCGTCCTAAAATATAGAGAATGTTCTTAGTCAGCCACTGCATTGGGAGGGTCCCTAGTGGAGAGTGGTTGTTTTATGATTAATAAGGGAATAGAGGAGCACCTTCCAACATTTTTGCCAGGTTACACCAAGATTTAAGGTTATATTAGCTGGAGTTCTCTAGGATTTGGAGTTACTGTTAGAAGGCTGAGGTTAAAGAGGAATTCACCTGTTTTCTTCTAGTACTTGTATGGTTTCACTTTTCACATTTAGATCTCCAGTCCACTTAGAATTTATTCTTGTGTATGGTGTGACATACAGATGTAATTTTATCTTTTTCCAAATGACTACCAAGTTGTCCCAGCACCATTTTTAAAAGTCCATCTTTGCGTCAGTGATCTAGCTAAATTTTAATATCAAGTAAGACTAAGTTTGTATCCTTTTCCAAATGCTCGCCTTTACCGTTTGTCAGATTATCATTTAACCTAACTTAGTTTATGGTAGCATCATTTATCAAAACAAAGAACCTCATTTAGATGCAGATTGGATCACCATTTGGAGATTTGAGTGGTGATGAAATTTAAAAAATAACTGGAGAATTGATTAGTTTAAAGAGTGTAGAAACATGCTGTTGAGATGGTTTTCTGAGAATATTTCAAAGGTCTATCATCTTTAAGAAAACACCGTTCCCCGTGTCATGTGAAATTCTGTTACCCTGTGACCCAAGAAAGTATTCCCTGGAAAACAGAATAAAATAAAAGATCCAGAGCGCCCCTGTGTGTGAGGGCAAAGGACAGATTTTAAGTACTCGCAGATTGAATCAATCCATCCGCAAGGAGTCCATTTTGCTAACCCAGTGGAAAAATGGCCTTGTATCAACTATGGAAGAGCAACCTAAGACCTGTGGTGCAAGCCCCTGATTTAGTGAGGTAGAGGTTTGTTTTTAATATAGGTCTCAAAATGACTGTAGATCAGATTCTTTGGGACTGGATGACATGTTCTGGTGCAGTGTCATCCATTTTTCAAGTGCCCTAATTCTTGGGAGCAAGGGAATTAAAAATTACCTTTTCTTTAGGACTGTGAAACATGTTAGCTCTGTGCTTAGCTTTTTACAGCAGTTTCTGTACCTTACTCAATTACTCCTCCCTGCAAAGAATTATTTCCACACTTCTGGAAGACAATATAATCTTGTGGTTCAAAGCTTGAAAGGTTAGACAGATCTCTCCTAGTTCCATCATTTAACTTGGTGTAAAGTGGGATGATGATAGTAGTACCTATCTCATAAAGTTGTTGTGAGGATTACGTGACTAGCACATAAAAGCAATCAGAAAGTGTTAATTACAGCTATTAAGTCAAAATTCAGCGTGAGTGTAGATCGCAAATACTTAGGTGCCTGGAATCTCTAAGATCTCTTAAAAGTCATTTTGACACATTTCCCCCAAAGTGGCAGGCATAAATGAATTCTACAATTTCGGGAAGTATACTAACCTCAAGTCAATTATCCATAAATTATCCTTCAAGTTAATTTGTGAAGAACAAATTGATGTTTGGCTGGGGATGTGGGCTTGGCAGTGAAAGAGGAGGGATTAAGAATTTGGAGGGAGCACATGGGAAGCTTCTGAGGTTCTAGCAATTTGTTCTCTTTCTTACTTCATCTGAGTAGTAGTTACGTGGATGTATATTTTACAACAGTGTTTTAAGCTATACTTTGTATAAATCTCTAACAATTTTTGTTGGATTGTCTGTTTCTCCTTTGAATTCTCATTTTTTCTTTATATGTTATACAACTGCTGTTAGGTGCATATGCCTTTATAACTTATTTTTTTTTTTATTCATGGACCTTTTTATCAACATGAAATATCCTTTTTTTGTCTTGAGTAATATTTCGTTTTAAAGCCTATTTTATCTGATACTACTATAGGCACTGCTGTAGACTGAATGTTTTCATCCCCCCCAAAACTTGTATGTTGAAAACTCACTCCCAATGTGATGGTATTAAGAGACAGAACATTTGGGAAGTGATCAGGTCATGAAGGTGGAGCCCTCAGGAGTGGGATTCATGCCCTCATCAGAGACTGAAGAGAGCTCCTTTGACCATTCTGCCATGTGAGGTTCTAGCTAGAAGATCCTCATGAAGCTGGCACTGAATCTGACCTCACCTTGATCTTGGACTTCATAGCTCCCAGAAGTGTGAGAAATAAATGTTTGTTGGTTATAAGACACCCAGTCTGTGGTACTTTTGTGAAGAGTACTTTTTGTGAGTACTTTTGTGGAGAGTATTTTTGGTACTCTCCTCTCTTATGGTTACTGTTTGCATGGTATATATTTTTTTCATCTTTTTACTTTCAACCTATTTGTGTCTTTGACTCTAGAGTGTGTCTTATAGACAGCATATGGTTGGATCTTCTTCAATCCAGTCTGACAATCTCTGGCATTTGATTGAGGTGTTTAGTCCATTCACATTTGATGTGTTTATTGATATGGTTGAATTTATATCAGCCATTTTATCTTCTACATGTCTCATGTCTTTTTTATTCCTGTTTCTTTTACTGCCTTCTTTTGTGTTAGATCATCTTATTTAGTGTACCATTTTCATATTTCTAATTTTTTAACTATCTGTTTCTTAACTAAATTTTTTTAGTGGTTGCTGTATGGATTACATTATGCATCTTATTACAGTCTACTTTAGTTTAATACTATGTAATTCCAGTAAAATATAGAAACTTTGCTTCAGTATAGCTCCATTTCCTCTCCCCTCTTTTGTGTTACCATTGTCATATACAGTGTATCAATGTATGTTGTAAACCCAACCATATAGTGTGATACTTGGTGTCTTATATAATCTTTTTATCTTTTAAAGAAATCAAGAGAAGAGAGAAAATAATATATTTATAGAGTCTTTTATGTATTTATCATTTCTAATGCTTTCCATTTCTTTAGATTTGAGTTATTATCTGGTATCATATCCTTTCAGTCCAAAGGATTTCCTTTAGTATGTCTTATAAGGCAGGTTTGGTAGCAGCAAATTCTCTCTGTCTTTACCTGTAAATGTCTTTATTTTGCCTTCACTTTGAGGTATGGTTTTGCTAAATATCTAATTTTTGGTTGACAGTTTTTTTTCTTTCACCATTTTGAATATGTCATCATACTGCCTCTGACCTCCGTTGTTTCTGGTGAGAAATCAGATATTAATAGTTTGTTTTCCCCTATACCTGACAAGTTGTTTTTTTTCTTGTTGCTTTCAGATTTTGTCTTTGTCTTTGCTTTTCATGACCCTGGTGTCTCTAGACGTAGATCTATGTTCTTGGAGTTCCCTAAGTTTCTTGGATCTTTTTTTTTTTACTTTCAACTGCATGCTTACATTGAATTCTTTTCAGTTATTTTATTGAAATCATAAAAGTTTATAATGTGTAATTTTGAATGTACATTTTTATTAGTTTCTGTGTAGACTGCATTTGGATCTTTAGATTAACATTTTTCATCAAAGTTGTGAAGTTTTCAGCCATTATTTCTTCAAATACTCTTCTTTTTCTCTCTTCTCTTCTGTGACTCCCATCACATATATTGTGAAGACTCTGTTCATTTTTTTCTTTTTCTGCTCTCAGTTCTTCAGATTGGATGTCTCTTGCTCTAGCTTCAAGTGTACTTATTTCTCATGCCAATTCAAATCTGCTGTTGAGCCCCTCTATGAATTTTTCATTTTAATTATTGAACTTTTCAACTTTTTTTGTTTTTTTAATCATTATCATCATGTTCTCACTTAAGTCTTTAAATACAATTTCCTTTAATTTTTGAACATTTTTTTAAGTGCATTTTTATTTATTTATTTTCTTTTTTTTGTGTGTGGGGAAGACCAGCCCTGAGCTAACATCTGTCGCCAATCCTCCCCTTTTTGCTGAGGAAGACTGGCCCTGGGCTAACATCCGTGCCCATCTTCCTCCACTTTATATGGGACGCCACCACGGCATGGCTGTCAGGCAGTGCGTCGGCGGGAGCCCGGGATCCGAACTCGCAAACCCCAGGCTGCCAAGCGCGGACTAAACCGCTGCGCCACCGGGCGGCCCCTAGTTTTTGAACATTTTTATTTGTAGCTGATTTCAAGTCTTTGCTGATCTAACATCTGTGGATGCTCAGATGTCTCTATTAACTACTTTTTCCCCCCTGATTCTAGGTCAAACGGTCCTGTCTTCTGGCATCTCTTATAATTTTTTGTTGAAACTGGACATTTTATGTAATACTGTAGCAACTCTGAATTCTGACCTGTTCTCCTCCTCTACAATTATTTATGTTGTTGCTCTTTTGTTTGCTTGTTTGTTTAGTAATTTATCTGGACTTAAGCTGTGTGGTCCCTTGGGGTATGTGACCATTGGTGGCTCTGCTCAGTTGAATTTTGTTTTTGTCCTTTTCTTGTTTTTATTTTTAAGTCAGTCTTTCTTGGGTGGCTCCTGTTTCTGTACAGCTTAGTGGTCAGCCAACTGGTCAGAGGTTATATTCAAACACCTCAAACCAATAAGGCTTTCAGTTGCTGTCAGTGAAGCTGTGGTGGATTTAGAAGTGTATTCCAAGTTGAGGCAGTTTTCACGTCTGCCCCAGCTGGACCCTCTTGTGTCTCTACAGCACGTATGCAGAGGCTCCTGATAGGACGAGGATTTGTGAATAGCTTCTGCCCTCTCTATTCTTCCCAAGCATGTACACCATCTCCAGTCACCCAGGGATATTTGAAGAGCTTATCAAGCACCTCTATGGCTGTCTCTTCATCTGTCTTTCTCTTACTTTTCTGTCTGGTCTGTGGGTCCCTTGCTTGTACAACGAGAACTGCAACCATAGATTAGTAGAACCTCTGACCATCCTGTTTGCTTGCCACTCAGATTGCTACTTATTACTGACACCACCACTGGGCATGGATTATTCTGCCTTCTGCTCCAAATCAAGTCGGCCTCCTCCAGCAGTGAAACTGCTGGTTATTCACAGCCTACGTTGCTGTGTTAGAACCACCATGTCAAATGATGGGAGGAAGAAGGGGAGCAGTCCTTAGCAAGCATGCCACAGATTTCCATGGTTGTTTCCTGAAGTTCAGTAGCTTTTCATGAATAAGTGTTGCTCACTTTGTTGTCAGCCTTTAGTCAATTTCCAGGGCACTGAAATGGTTGGTTTTTTAGTATTTTGTCCAGTTTTATAGTTGCTTTCAGGTTAGAGGATTTGGCATCTTCCTCACTTCACAGCATCAGAAGTCCCACCTAGTACTGAGTTTTGAACTGTGGAAATATTTCACACATTCAAATATTAAAATTAAATCAGAAAGGATGAGGAAAAAATTAAGCCTTAAAATGAATTGCAAACAGAAACAAATTAATGAAACCATATCAAATTGATTATATAGAGAAGATATTTCCAGTAACTTGGACATAGTACTCTGGCTGTACACTCTTAATAGGATAGATTCTAAAGTCAGAAAGAACTGTAATGAAATCTTAAACTCTACATAGTAGGTTCATTATAGATAGTGGTATTCATATAGTAATTTTGAAACTTTTGTTTATTGTAGGATAGAGCAAATGAATAAATATATTTCAGTTATTGGGAACGAGAGTTTTCACTGTGGAAAAAGGTACGGAAGAATCCTGTGGTGTTCACTTGTATGAATATATACAAGATTTCACTTGTATGTATTCCTTGACTCATGAGATTTTTATTTTGTTTTTTTCTTTTTTTAAGATGTATTTCCTGTTTTTCTTCACTGAGAGGGCCTAAAAGCAGTGACTCTCTAGTAACAGTGAACATTCTAGCACCCAGATCTTGGTTTCTAAATACCATTCCCCACTAAAAGGATCCAGGATTCCTTGGAGAAATGGCTGATTCCAGGTCTGGGGCAGGCAGAGTACAAACTATTGCACCTGGAATGTAATGTACACCTGCAGCGAAGTCTACCCCTAGGAAGACAGACCCAGGCAAAGGCTCATGCAGATCCTGGAAGTGGGCTAGGGAGACTCAGGCAGGAAATCCTGGACCGTGGTCTAAAAGGGCCCCATGGGAGGAAGGGTGTGGTCAGAAGAGGGCCTTGATAGGGGCCCCTCTGCCCAGTCTAAAGGCAGTGTTCTACAACCCGTGAAACTATTTAAGCGTTAAATAACATCCCAATTTTTTGGCAATGCTTTTATTTTATCATTTTTTTTATTAACCTGTGAGGTAGAATTGAATTCCCAAATTAGAGGCATTATGTACAGTCTGCATTCAAAGGAAGATTATATGGGGAAGGAAGTGAAAGGTGGCTCTGGGGTGGAGATATGGTGTGTGCTAGACTTTGAAAACAGGAAAATTTGGTTTAGGTAGTTGGGAGGAAGATATAGAAGAGAAACGGGCATTCCAAGGTGATGATGCATTAGCAAAAGAGTGGAATGAAGACTAAGCATGGTGAGTTTTGAGAGACAATAAAGAGATCAGACTGTCTGGAAGAGAGGACTGGTGTTTGTAGTAATGGGGGATAAGGTTGAGAAGGTTGGAATAGAAGTTTGATGTAGTGTAAAGTACAAGAGATTTCTGAACTTTGATTTTCTTACCTGTAAAAGGGGTAAATACCTCCATGCCCACCTCTCAGAAGTGTCTTGAAAAGCAAATGAGCTAATGTGTGTGAGAATAGATTTTAAGCAGTGAAATGCTCTATGAGTATAGGTTATATTGAACTTTGAATACCAGGCTGAAAAGTTTGCAGTTGTGGTAATAACTGTTGAACTTCATTCTTCAAGGGCATTATCTCTTTGGGATTTTTCTTTACAGTCCTGTGATGATTTACAATGCAGAATAATCTCTCTATTTCCCCCTGAGTTTTCCGTGATGGGGAGGAGTAAAGAGGCCTGTAAAATTTCTTTGGTTCCCATTCTTATGGAACTATCATTCTAGAGCAGATGATTCCCTGTGAGGCCTCTCTGGAATGTGTAAAAGGCATTGTGGAGGCATGCAATAGGGTTCCTAACCACATTAGACCAGAACCTGGAAAGGTTTGCACCTGATGCTACAGAACATCAGCATTACCAGCTCATTTATGTGTGAATGCACTTGGCACTTAGCCTGCTAAGATTTATACGTGATATAATCTGTCCTTGGATTCCAGTAACATTACACAGTACACGTGCCATCATTTGGGGAAAGAGTATGTTCCGGCAGCAGAATAAACCCTAGTCTTGGTATTGGGATCAAGCTAGTCTGTTGGCACAGCTGGGAGATAGTGCAGCTTTCTCCTCCAAGTGCTATTTTTAGCTGTTTCCAAGGAGATGTTCAGCATGATATTGATAATTGCATTAATCCTCAATTCATGCAGTCTGTGGAAGCAGCAGCTCTTTTCCGGTGTTTACTGCTTAGAGAGTCACTGAATTGTTATTTATCAGCTGAAAAAATAAAATGCCTTTCTTAGAATAATTGCCCTTAGAATTATGTTCTGGAGCCCTTCTCTGTGCCAGTGCAACAGTTGTTAGTCCTAGTTATAAAGACATTGTGAGCTTTTCTCAGGCTGGCTGCTCAGGCTGGGCCTTACCAGTGTTTTCTTCTGGGTGTATCTCGGATCTAGGCTTTGCCCATTGGGATCTTAATGTTCTTAATTTACCAAAGAATGATTAAACTCCTAAAACACACACACGCGCACACACTTCACAAGAGCCTGATCTAGCAGTTTGTGTGATTCATCTGTGGTCGTAGAACATTTCTGATGAGTTGGCAGTGGAGAACAGATTATAGATCAGAATGTAGCTTGAAATTAGAGTTAAAGCAGAGGAAATTGAAAGTTCTTAAAGGATGAGCATTAAATTCTAATAACTTGATGAGCTGCCTTTCTCTAAAGAATTTTTGTGCTTGAAATAACATTTTTTAAATATATTAAAGACCTTTAAGACCTGTGATGCATATATTCATATGATCATATAATTTTCTTTTTTTTTTTTTTTTTGGTGAGGAAGATTAGCCCTGAGCTAACATCTATTGCCAATCCTCCTGTTTCTGCTGACAGAGATTGGCCCTGGGCTAACATCTGTACCCATCTTCCTCTACTTTATATGTGGGACATCTGCCACAGCATGGCTTGATAAGTGGTGCATAGGTCAGTGCCTGGGATCTGAACCTGGAAACCCCAGGTCGCAGAAGCAGAGCATGCAAACTTAACCACTACGCCACCAGGCCGGCCCCCTATAATTTTCTCTTTTAACATATTAACATGCTACCTTGCATTAATATATTTTCTAATGTGAAACCAACTTTTCATTTCACTGTTAGAACTTTATTGACCAGTGATGCATGATGTGTGTGTGAGAATTTAAACTTGAGTTAATTCACTAATATTTATAGGGTTTTAATTTTACCTTAATGGAAATTGTTTTATAATTTTATTATTGTTAATCTTTTATACTTCCTTCATTCTTTTCTCTTACCCCCCAACCCCTTGCCTCTGGCAACCACATCTGTTCTCTGTATCTATACGTTCGGTTGTTTTTTTTTTTTTAAGATTCCACATATAAGAGAGATCATACAATATTTGTCTTTCACTCACTGACATATTTCACTCAGCATAATGCCCTCAGTGTCCATCCGTGTTGTCACAAATGATAAGATTTCATTCTTTTTTATGGCTGAATAATATTCCATTGTGTATATGTGTGTGTGTATATATATATATATATATATATATACACACACACACAACTTTTTTTTGGTGAGGAAGATTGGCCCCGAGCTAACGTCTGTGCCAATCTTCCTCTATTTTTTGTACATGGGACACTGCCACAGCATGGCTTGGTGAGTGGTGTGTAGGTCCACACCTGGGCTCCAAACCCACAAACCCCACTAAAGCAGAGCATGTAAACTTAACCACTATGGCAGTGTGCCGGCCCCAACACAATTTCTTTATCCATTCCTCAATCGATGTACACTTAGGTTGTTTCTATACCTTGGCTATTATAAATAATGCCGCAAAGAACATGGGGGTGCATATATCTTTTCAAGTTAGTATTTTCATTTGGTTTGTATAAATTCCCAGAAGTGAAATTGCTGGATCATATAGTAGTTCTATTTTTAACTTTTTAAGGAACCTCCATACAGTTTTCCATAGTGGCTGCACCAATTTACATTCCAACCAACAGTGCAACAAGAGCTCCCTTATCTCCACATCCTCACCAACACTTGTTATTTCTTGTCTTTTTTATAATAGCCATTCTAACAAATATAAGGTGATAATCTCATTGTAGTTTTGATTTGCGTTTCCCTAATGATTAATGCTTTTGAACACCTTTTCATGTACCCATTGGCCGTCTGTTTGTCTTCTTTGGAAAAAATATCTATTCAGATCTTCTGCCTGTTTTTTAATCTGATTGGGTTTTTGTTTGTGTTTGCTTTTGGTTTTTTTGTTATTAAGTTGTATGAGTTCTTTATTTTGGAGGATATTAACTCCTTATTGGGTATATGATTTGCAAATACTTCCTCCAATTCAGTAGATTGCCTTTTCATTTTCTTAATGGTTTCCTTTGCTGTGCAGAAGCTTTTAAATTTGCTGTGGTCCCACTTGTTTATTTTTTCTTTTGTTGTCTTTGCTTTTAGTGTCAGATTCAGATCATCACTAAGACCTATGTCAAAGAGCTTACCACCTATGTTTTTTTCTAGTTTTATGGTTTCAGATCTTATGTTCAAGTCTTTAATCCATTTTGAGTTAATTTTTATGGATGGGTTAAGATGGTGGTCCAGTTTTATTCTTTTCACATAGCTGTCCAGTTTTCCCAATACCATTAATTGAAGAGACTGTCCTTTCCCCATTGTATCTTTTTGGCTCCTTTGTCATAAATTAATTGACTGTATATGTGTGGGTTTATTTCTGGGCTTTCTCTTCTGTTCCACTGATCTATTTGTCTGTTTTTGTGCCAATACCATACAGTTTTAATTACTATAATTTTGTAATATAGCTTGAAATCATCGAGCGTGATGCCTCTGATAACTTTTAACTGGATTTGTTACAGGGTTTTCTTAGATTCCAGCATCCAACCACCCTTCTTATTTGGAGGAATTCTCCTGTATTGTAATCTTGTTGAGTGGCAGTACCCCGTGTCCCTTCCTCCGTTCTCTGACAGCCAATGCATGTGACCTATGCTTGGCTCGTTGGATGCTTCCGACTAAGACTTTGAATCTGAATCTAGGCAAAGAAAAGGGAATGGTTAGAATTTATTTGCTACTATTACAGCCCTGTCTTGGCCAGATTCTTCCACTAAAAGACACTTAATGCTGTCTTGCTTCTTGACTTAACAAAGCTGCCTTGAGTCCTGCCTATTTTCTAAGCCTATATTTTAGGCCTCTGACTGATTCGGTGAGCCCCCAGTATCTTTCCAGTAAATGTGCCCTTCTAAAATTTTTTGCCTAAAATAGTCTTTTTGCTCACATCCAAAAACCCTAACCAATACAATAGAGAATATTACAATCCAAAAACCTTCCTCCTGGGTAGTACTAAGTAAATGTGGCCACATTCTTATATTTTGATACCCATCACCACCACTCATTTTATTTTTTCTGTATTCCCTTAGAATAGCTCGTCTTCAGATATATCTTAAAATGAATTATTACTGTTTCTGCTATACATCTGGCACATAGTAGATACCGTAAATATTAGATTAAATTTATACCTACCTTTTCGTTTCTTTATTGAGATTCATCATATGCTCTGTTTCATCCAGAGGATAATAATAGGGCGTTTGGGAAGCACCCTAGTCTCAACAGCATATTTACAAATCTCCTCCAGAGAGAAAATATTTTTACTTTGGTTCCTAATCTTGGAGTATAATTGTTTAGGCTCCAGGCTTCTCCTGTCATGAAATTCCCTGCTAACTGTGTTTCTTCCCTTTGAAGTTTTTATTTAGTCAGAAGCTTCAAGAATGAAGAAAGAGATTTTTGGAGATTTTCTGTTTTTTCATTTGTTTTGTTTTGTTTTTTTTTAAAAAGCACTGTCAAAAGGTGGCTGGCAGCAGCCACTTCTGCCAGTTCTGCTTGTGCCGACCATATTGCTAAGATGTTTGGGGCTGGAAGCACACAGAAACTCAGCATGTGTCATCTTTGCTCTGCAGAATGCTATTCACCTTGCCTTTGAGTTTGATGGGTGCTTGGCCTTCTGAATTTCCAAGTTGTTAGAAGAAGCTAAAAAGAGAGATTTATTTACCTGGGTCTTTGCAGATTTCTGTGTTAGCCTGCTCACAGCATCCTGCCCTGACCCTGCAGACCAGGCTCATCCCCCCAGTGTGCTCTGCCAGCATGCTGGGTGTCTCCTGCATGGTACAAACTACAATTGTAGCTAAACAAGTATTAAATTACTTATTTCACAGAAAAATAATAGCTCATATTAATTGAGCCCTTATTTACCAATCACTGTATTGAGAGCTGTACATACATTATCACATTAATCCATAAAACTATTAAAGCCTCATTTTTTAGATGAAGATAACTAAGGCTCAGAAAGATCTGAAATTTGTCCAAGATCAGGCAATTAATAAGTAGCAGATCCAGAATTTGAATTTACAGTGGTATGCATACCAGTAGGTATGTTGTTTAGTTTCATTTTGAGTAAATAGAAATTAAATGATACCTGAATTACCATTCCATGCAAAAGATAGAAACATAGAAAACTCAGGTTTTATGTTTTAAATATCAAGAATGAGACTAATAATTAACCAGATGGTCATATGTTTTTCTCTCTGTTTGAGATTTAGATAAAACTGACCCAATTCTCAAAAGTCAAGTTGCTGTCTATTAAATAGCCTAATTTGTAAAGAAAGCTGACCTTTTTGTTCACCAATAATAATATTGTGAGAAATTATGTAATTCTCTGATCTCTTTCAGAAAAGAAGAGAAGAGAGCACTAGACTAAAGGAGGAGGGAAATGAGCAGTTTAAGAAAGGAGGTAAGATTAACTATTTCAGCACTAATGTCTGGTCATCTTGACTCCTCATTCTTTTCTAGAGTCTGTGAAGAAACACCAAGGTGTATTTGGAAACACTTAGCAAACTGAAACTGCTCACAGTGCAGTACTGCCTCCCAACACCTTGGAATTTTGTTTTTTCACCAGGCCCAAATTGTTCTCAGCTGACAGTGACCAATTATCTTATGTCTCGGCACAAGCAGAGGTTTTTCTTTTCTGTAATCCACTATCTATGTATCCAGAAATTAGGAGGAAAAACTCTTCAGCTATTGCTTTGGAAAACTCTAACCTGGGTGTTAAAAGGCTATTTGCTGCATTGCTGTAAAAACAGGGTCCCCATTCCCCATTTGCAGCACTGCTGTAAAAACTGGCGCGATGGTTCCAGCATGGCCTGGGGAAGTACTTTGCCTGTACTTTGGTTGCTATTGCATGTGCTTTTTCTTTGGATGCCTTAAGTAGAGAGATGTTCTTCATGCCCTTCTGCATTTCTTACAGTTGCTTAGGAGTAAGTTGGGTTCATTCTGATGATTTGGAGGAAATATTTGATCTTATAATCGCCTTCTGTCGCATCTCAATGTATATATGCTTTAGAAATCCAGGAATAGTAACATTTTTCCCTAGTTATTTTCTGGTTTAAATTTTTTTTTTTAATATCCTGGCTTAGCAATCATCACTTCTTATTTTCTAAGAGAACTAATGGTTCTAAAATTTTTGTGTGTGTGTGAGGAAGATTGGTCCTGAGCCTACATCTGTGCCTGTCTTCCTCAATTTTATATGTGGGACACCTGCCACAGCATGGCTTGATGAGCGGTGCATAGGTCTGCATGTGGGATCCGAACCCGCTAACCCTGGGCCACTAAAGCAGAGTGTGCAAATAGTTCTAATTTTGAAAGCATATGTCTTTGTATTTTAGTATTAAGTATTTTAAACCTGAGAAGGTGAATAAGCAATTTTCTTTTAGTACCCTGACCATAATTCTGTGTGGCATTGAATATATAAACTTATTTTTCTATTTTAAGGTCTTTAATCAACTACTGATTTTACATTATTTTAGCTCCATAAAATGTCTCTCCAAACATTTCACGGAAGCAATTTTAGCCAGGTTGACTCTATGAAAGCACAATATCTTTAATGAAAATATATACATAGAATTTTTTTCTTCATCCTAGGCCATTAATCCCAGGCCTCAGTCTCTTTCATCTGTCCAGTTCCCTAATCCCCTTTCAAAACTCCATACTAAATCGATAAGTCAAATGAAAGCTGAACATGTAGAGCATCCTGTTTGAGACGTTTGTCCTGTGCATGGAAAGCAGTGCGTTCTGAGATCCTATGGAATATAGTAATATCAGGAATAAAATCGTAATGACCTCTCATCTCTACCTCATCCTCAGATTATATAGAAGCTGAAAGTTCTTATAGTCAAGCCCTTCATATGTGCCCATCCTGCTTCCAGAAAGACAGGTCTGTTCTGTTTTCAAATAGAGCTGCTGCAAGGATGAAACAGGTATGTATCTGTGACCTTTTCTATTTAAGAAGCACATGAACTTGCAGTGTTTTCATAGAGTTGCTTCTCCAAAAACTAGTATAAGGGCTTAAAGTTGCTGCCTCCCTTTTCCTGCCCATGTATTTCCCTGATGTAAAGGGCACAGGGAGGATAGAAAAATGTTTTGAAAAACTTAAGTCAGATTACTGTTACCGTTCCTCATTAAAGTGGCTGAGTGAACACTTTCATGGAAGGAAGGCTGGCAGTTTCCACCAAACTAGGGCAGGTTAATGAAGCAAAGGGCCAAGAGGTGCATGTCCTAGAATAGCTACAGCTGCTTATTTTAGGCCTCTGGAATTCTAGATAAAGACTCAAAGAGACAGGGAAACACTGATTAAAAATCTGGACTTAAAGGTGCTTATTCCTAAGACTCTGATTTTTCTGTTGAAAGTAGGGACACAGGGAGAAAGTTCCAACAGCTGGGATGAGAACTGCCCCTAAATGCAACATAGATATCAGGGAAAGTTCAAAACCATTTTGTATTTCCAAAGGACTGGGAACCTAGTATAGCAGGGTGAATATAGAGTAGATAAGAGCACGCTTATATTTGTTTTATACTATGTTGGTATTAAAAGTTAGATTTGTTGATTTGTGTGATATTCCTGTTTAGTCAACATAGTAGTTTCACTGGATTTAAATGATGAGAGTTTTGAAAAAAACAATACTACTTGTTTGACTGTGGCTACTTATATCCAACGTGCAAAGGGTAGGTTATTTAACTTTCCTTTAAGCAACCATGAAGCAGGCTCAAGATGGGTGACGTGGTTTTTTGTATGTTTGTTTAGATCAGCTGTCTACATCACTTTCTCTTTGTTGTTGCCTGAAATTCTCTAGTGCCTCTACCACAGTCACTTTACATGACCAGGTGTTTTGTTGTTTTTGGCAGGGGGCTGGTTCTTGAATGCTTGGACATGCAGAAAGGTTCTTTATTTTTTTAAACCCAAACTTGTATGTTTTATTATTGGATTCAGTCTCCAAGGTGAAGTATTTTTTAAGAGTGATTCACGTGGCATAGGAGAAGAAATAATTGTAGAGTGTACAAACAGATATTTTGTATTAGGAGAAATGAAACAATTGTTTTAAGTTTATTTAAAACAATAGTCATTAATATATTCTGTCCTCAATCAGAATTCACACCTAACAGTTTTTACACTTAGCTGGAAAATTATAATCTTTTGCGTTGGCTTCTTGGAGATATCTTGCCACATTCTCAAGACTCAAAATAGTCATTGTGAAATGGGATCAAGGATACCTTCAATGTCAGAGAAAATGTACCATACCCGTTTGGCTCCTGGGATTTGGGGTTCTTTGTTTCCCCCAATTGCCAAGTTAGTGATCCTGCTAGGGTTAGGCTAGCGTAATCGACTAGTTCTTGAGTTAGGAGAATGTACGGTCTTGCTAGTCTTTTGTCTGAGGAGAACTCAAAAGAGAGTTGCCCTGTGACTGTTTCCTATACAAAGGATAGATTTTTTAGTGGAGTTTTTTGTTTTGTTCTCTTAAGTTGCACTTGTAATATTTTAAAAAGATGCTGAAATCAGAGACTTGAAAACTTCCAGGATTAATGCACTAAAATGATTTAAGGAGCATGTTCTGAGTTTTTCAGGGAAGTGATAGGTTAATTGCTTTAAGAAGAATTTCTGAAAAGCAAGTTTACAGGCTCAGCATCCCCAAGTGCCCCCTGCCAAGCTGTGCATTTCCTATCTGGAGAGAGAAAAGGCAAACTGGAGTTAGGGCAGAGATTCAGCTCTAGGCCTAGCAGCGCAAGAGCAGACAAAGCCCTAAAAGAATAGACTCTAAATGTTTTAAAACTACTGTCGTTACATATTATGTGCATTGTTTTATAAATGTATATAGACTTCTATACGTTATGAAAGGATGGTAAATAAGTTCTGTTTTTTTCCACACACCATGCTTTGGAGACTACCCCCCTAAGCAGCAGACAACACCAGGCTTCCCTGAGGTGTTAGTGGACTCTGAGCCTCAAAGGATTCTGCAGAAAATTCTATGACTCCTTGATCTGCAGAGACTGACTGTTGATAAGATGCACTGCAACTTAGTACTAGTTTCTTAAGGGCACAAAGAATACCACCACAACAGTTGTACACACAAGTTGTAAAGATTTACTCCCATTTCAGAAACTTTAAAATATGAAATTGTATGTCTTAGATTTATAGAAATCTGTGAGTTGGAGAAATACTGACTTATACAGAGTTATACAGATTTCTTTACTACACACTTCTTAGACTTTTAATATGTGAATGTGTGACTTCTTAGAGCTTTTGATATGTGAATTGCTATGTTGAACATTGGAAGAGATATAATATAGTTAATGTTTCCCAGACGACTCTGGAACCTTTTTTGTTTATTGTGGATAAAATTGACCATTTTAACCATTTTAAAGTATACAGTTCAGTGCCATTAAAAACATTCACAAGGGGCCAGCCCAGTGGTGTAGTGGTTAAGTTCGCACACTCCGCTTCAGCGGCCTGGGGTTCACAGATTCATATCCCGGGCGCAGACCTACGTACCACTTATCAAGCCATGCTGTGGCAGTGTCCCATATAAAGTAGAGGAAGGTGGGTACAGATGTTAGCCCAGGGCCAATCTTCCTCAGCAAAGAGAGGAGGATTGGCAGCAGATGTTGGCTCAGAGCTAATCTTCCTCACACACACACAAAAAATTTAGTGTTTTGCAACCATCACCACATCTGGTTCCAGAACTTTTTCATGACTTTGAAAGGAATCCCTGTACTCATCAAGTAGTCACTCCCCATCTTGGAACTGTTTTTGATTGAATTCTTAAACTCAGTTTGGTAAACATTGCTCTAAAATATTCTGCAAAATATTTAGTATTTGCTACAGTAGCCATATGGAAGTATTTGATATTTCTGTGATATTGTAGAAAATTTCTCATTTGAGGAAAGTAGACATTTTAGATCTGGGAGAGTTGAACAGCAGGTTAGTGTCAGAGCTAGCACTAGGATCTAGTTCTTTTGACATCCAGTGTTCTTTCCACTGTGCCATGATTCTAGATTCAGTCAGTTACATTAGTTAGATGTCTTATTTGGTGAATCGTTTTGTGTATGTGTTTCATCAGCGGATAAATGAAGGTTTGTGACTGAGATTACATGACAGGCCACACTGTGTCTGTTATGGACCATCTGGAAGACACCACTTTGGGTGTGTTAGTATAACGGCCACAGAGGAGAGTTATTAATTCAGTTATTCATGTATCAGTCATGTGCCCTGTTTATCATCACAGAGTTTTCTCAGTGTCAGCATTCTAATGTAAAATGTCTTGCAAATATAACAGGTCAATTAGAGCAATCTTTAAAGATACTTTAGGAAACAGCTATTTGAATAATTTGTTGCTAGGAGGCTTTCAAAGCAGAGCTGTCACCATATTCTGAATTTACGCTTGGAAGTAACATGGATGTTTTCGTGTGGTTTTTTTGAAGAGCGTTCTGCATCTCCATAAGCAATTATTAATGATCGGCTTATGTCTTTGAGCCTTTGGGCCATTAAGATAGAACCAGGGTGACACATATTAATGTTATATTTCCTTTTAGGACAAGAAAGAGATGGCCATCAGTGACTGCAGCAAAGGTACAACTTTTGGGTCTTGTTACATGTTAACATACAAGAGCATTACCTCAGCTAGACAAATACAGAGGTTCTCAGTCAGGTGTGTATTTGTACATGTGTACCCTTCCTCTGGGGCCTTTAAAGAAGCTTTACAGTTCAGCCTTCTTAGAGGTACTGTATAGTAGTCATCTTAGAGTAAGCATGCTTTTGAATGGGTAGTTCAGTCAGTTTATCCTGTATTAGTAAATATTTGAAGAAAAATTCAAAGTTACCTTGGCAACAGAAACTCATGGAACAGAATTTACTTCCTATAGCGTCCAAATCACTTTCCTTTGAGCTTGAAATTGAAGATCTTAGCTGCTATTAGGGCATCTAGATCTGTGTGTTTCAGGGGGGTTGGCAGCTGTGGCGAGGGGCAGTTTCTGTTCAGGAATTAGTACTCTCTTCAAATGTAATAATTCTTCCAAGCCTATTTGCCATCGTTTTAATTACCCTTTCAGGTTCTACACAGTGAATCGAGCCTTTGCTGATATCTCAGTTCCATTAAGGCCTTTTCATCCCACCAACTTACAGAGACACCCTCAGACATAAAATCACTATTGTTTTGTTTTAATTTTTACTGATGTCTTAATAGTTTATAACGTTGTGGGATTTTAGTTGTACAGTATTATTTGTACGTCACCATGTGAATGCATCCCTTCACCCCTTGTGCCCACCCCCCACCCTCCTTCCCCCTGGTAACCACCAACCAGTTCTCTCTGTCCGTTTGTTAGTTTATATTCCACATATGAGTGAGATCATGTGGTGTTTGTCCTTCTCTCTCTGGCTTATTTCACTTAACATAATACCCTCTAGGTCCATCCATGTTGTTGCAAATGGGACAATTCTGCCTTTTTTATGGCTGAGTAGTATTCCATTGTATACATACACCATATCTTCTTTATCCAATCATCAGTCGAGGGACACTTGGGTTGCTTCCACTTCTTGGCTATGGTGAATAATGCTGCAGTGAACATAGGGGTACACAAGCCTCTTGGGATGGTTGATTTTGTGTCCGTTTTTAGATGCCCAATAGTGGGATTGCTGAATCATAAGGTATTTCTATTTTTAATTTTTTGAGGAGAATCACTATTGTTTTTTTCAAAAATTGTCTAATAGGCCAGACAGTTGTCTTGTGTTTCTATCCAACTTGGTGTGGAGAACATATAGTCATGCACTGTATAACAATGTTTCAGTCAGTGACAAAGCTCATATATGACGGTGGTCCCATAAGATTAGTACCATACAGCCTAGGTGTGTAGTAAGCTATACCATCTAGGTTTGTGTAAGTACACTCTATGATGTTTGCATGATGGAATCACCCAGTGACGCATTTCTTGGAATGTATCCCTGTCATTAAGTGACAAGTGACTGTAATCACTTTTCCTTGCATCTTACTATTCTCATGAGTTTTTCTAGCTAATTACTACATTTTGTAATTTGTATTTTTTTCAGTGTTCCTTCTTTGGATATTTTCTCTGAGAGAATCAGAGTTAGAAAGAACCTTATGTTATCTAGTCCCACTCTCATATACTAAGCATGAATTTCCTCTTTTATTTTTTTCTTTATATTAATTTGTCACCCTCTTTACTAGCTTTCTTTTCTTTATATTTGGTCTTGCTTTTTAGTATCTGAATGAAACTGTTACTACATTAGAATCTAGCAAACTACTTCTGGTCTATTATTATCTTGGGCTGGAACTAATTCTGAATGTACTATTTTGTTTGGAAGAAAGTATTTAATCTGTGTGAGATGTGTGGGTTTGAAGAGTTTAAATTAGGAACAAGCTGCTGATTTTCAAAGCTCCTTTCTCTGTAACCAAATGGTGAGAAACTGCCCTGTAAGCTTGATTAGCAGGGTATACACTAGGAACAGAGCTCATTTCCAGCTATAGCCCTGAGTGTAGGAGCCTTGCCAAGGAAATGAGAGCAGGGGAGGAAAGTGTTTTCCAGATTTGTTTTTGGATTTGGTTAAACCAGTATTCGTGTGCTTATACATAGCCATTATGGGCTACATGCATTGTACCCATAGGCAAAATACATTGACACTAGTATGGTTTATTTGTATTTAGAAACACACACCCCACCCCCCGCCAAACACATGCAAACACCCACTCAGTCATAACCTTCTTGGCAAAGGACTTAACAGCTTATTTCTGAGATCATACTGGAGCTCATTACTACTAGTCATGTAAAACAGTATTTAATGCCACTCACCTTAGGATTTTCAGCCTTGATGTAAATAAAGTTTAAGTTCATTCTCTTTCTATGGATTGGGAAAGAAAATCATATGTTAGAGTGATATGTTGATTTTTGAGGTTTTTTAAAGTAATCACGGGGAAAATTTTTCTCTTCGATACATATTTGCATTATTAGAAGCTATCCACTAGTTGAGAAGGGGGCAGTATATGGTTTAAAATGTAAATTAGGGAGTTCAGGTTTTTTAAGATGTAGTAGAGGTCATTGGAGTATTTTTCTTATGGATATTATGATATTGTAATTGGGGATATTTTAGGAGAATATGATGCACCAGACTAGGGGGAGGTTGACAGATAGCATGTGAAGTTAAAATACTAAGAGGTTTGGGTTCTTTCAGAAAACCTTCTCCTTGAACCAATATACTCCCCCAACTACTGTGCCATTTCATTTCTCTGATCCTTTTCATTGAAAGAATTGTCTATACTTGCTTTGTCTACTTTGTCTTCTCCCATTCTCTCCTCACCCATATCCAGTAGGCTTCCATTTCATCCATGCCACTGAAACCCATCTTGTAAAGGTCACCAACAACTGCATTTTGCTCAATCATATAGTTGCTTCTCTATCCTCACCTTACTTGACCTCCCCAAAGCATTTAATACAGTTTATTCCTCATTTTTTTTCCTGCTTCATTGCCTATTCCTTCTTATTCTCTTTTGCTGTCTTATCTGTCTACCTCAATATTTTGGAAGTCCCTAGATCTTAGTCCTACATAGGGACCTCTTTTTTTCCCTCTGTATTTTCTCCCTGTGTGATCTCATCCAGTTCTGAAACTTTAAATACCATCTATATGCTATAGTTTATATCTTCAGCTCTTCTCTGTGGTCTGGAGCCCTATATTCCATTGCAAATTTGACGTCTCTTCTTGGATGTCTGGTAGGTATTGCAGGTTTAAGGTGCCCAGAACGGACTCTAGTGCCTCCCCTATACACACACACACACACACACACACACACACACACACACAGACACACACAACTTCAGTTAGTTTTTTCCGTTCTAATAAATGGCATTACCATCCATACACTTGCTTAAACTAAAATCTGTGGCATCGTCCCTGATCATAGTATTCCCTTTCTTTCATTCCGCATGGCTTAATTAATCAGCAAGTCCTATGGGCTCTAATTCAAAGACATGTACTTAATCTGGCCTCTTCTTTCCATCTCTGCTAATACCAGCTTAGCCAACATCACCTCTCTGGACCACTGCATTAGCCTCCCAACTGTCTCACTGCTTTCACTCTTGTCCTCCACACTACAGCCAAAGTGACCTTAAAACTGTAAATCAGATTGTGTCTTTAGTCTGCTTGAAACCATTGCCAGTGGCTTCTCATCACACTTCAGAAAATGTCCAAGCTCCTTTCCCTGGCCAACAAGGCCTCCATGATCTAGTCCTTGCCTGTATCTTTAACCTCATCTCTTCCCCAGCCCCCAGCCTAGTCACTAACATGCTGAAGTTATTCTGGCTTTAGAGCCTTTACTCTTGTTAGTCCCTCTTTCTGGTATACTTCTCCTTAGCTTTTCAGATGGCTGGCCTCCCTCACATATCCCCTCTTCATATTCTTTGACCACCCCCTGAAATTACCTTATTCTCCCCTTGACTTGCATTTGCATTACCTTGTTTTATTTTTCTACATAGCACCATAACTCTCTGAAATTATTTACTTGTGTGCTGTCTACTCTTGCCTACTAGAATAGCATAAAGCTTCATGAGAACAAGAGCCTTGTCCGTCTTGTTTACCACTATACTCCAAAGATAGACTACATTTGGTACATATATCAGACACTAAATAGTTACGAAAAGGCTGAATGAATAACAATCAAGTAAATTATTTGAAGAGAAAAAAAGTTCTAGAGCCATGACACTGCTATCTAACAGAAAAAGAAACAACTCCAAAAAGAATAGGAGAAATGAGATATACTTGAACCAAAACATGGGCAGAGGATTATTAGAAAGGGAGTTGTCATTGGATAAAGGAGAGGGTGTTATGCACCAGTGAAATGAGGGTTTATCTAAAAATGTGACCTCAGTAATCATGGCATAACCTCAGTAGTTGAGGCCTAGAAATAGAGAATGACAGCAGTGTCTGACACCACCTTTTAATTTGTATTTTTAAATTCTTTCTCACTTTGTCACTGTGCACTTGAGCTCCGGGTTCTGACCTATTCTGAACCCAGTGGAGGACAAGTAGGTGAAAACTAGGACTTGGGGGATGGACCAGGGTTTGGTAAACTACAGCCACAAGCGAAATCCAACCTGCCACCTGCTTTTGTGTACAGCCCATGAGCTAACGATGGTTTTTACATTTTTAAATGGTTGGAAATAAAAATCAAAAGAAAAATATTTCATGACCTGCAAAATTATGTGAAATTCAAGTTTCAGTGTCCATAAGTAAAGATTTCTTGGAAAACAGCCCCCCTTATTTGTTTATTCATCGTCTGTGGTTGCTTTTGTGCTACAACAGCAGAGTTGAGTAGCTGTGACAGAGATGGTCTGTCCCACAAAGCCCACAATCTTTACTATCTTGCCCTTCATAGAAAAAGTTTGCTGACCCCAGGTACAGCCTTTGACAAATGCCTCTTCCTTTTAGACCCTTGGAGGATGGTTAATAAAGAAACTTGATGTAGCTGAGGATGTATAGGCTCTTTTTCTTCATGGTAACAATTATTTCTTCTCTTTTGTACAGCAATTAAGTTAAACCCCAACTATATCAGGGCGATATTGAGGAGAGCGGAATTGTACGAGAAAACCGACAAGCTAGATGAAGCCCTGGAAGACTATAAATCTATATTAGAGAAAGATCCATCAGTACATCAAGCAAGAGAAGCTTGTATGGTAAACCTCTTTTTTTTTAAATATTTTTTCTTCTGTTCCCTGTGTTGCTACTCATCAAATCTTAAATAATCCTTTGGGACACAACTATGTTCCATTTCTGTGTTTTTGAGGAGCTTATCAAAATACATAGGAGAGGGGCTGGCCCAGTGGTGCAGTGATTAAGTTTGGCACGCTCCACTTCGGCGGGCCAGGGTTCGCAGGTTCAGATCCTGGGCATGGACCTACACCACTCGTCAAGCCATGCTGTGGCGGTGTCCCACGTGCAAAAGAGGAAAATGGGCACAGATGTTAGCTCAGGGCCACTCTTCCTCAAGCAAAAAAGAAGAAGATTGGCAACAGGTGTTAGCTCAGGGCCACTCTTCCTCACCAAAAAAGAAAGAAAAGAGGAAAAACAAATATGTGGGAGAGGCAGCCCTGATGGCCTAGTGGTTAAAGTTTGGCACACTTCACTTCAGCTGCCCAGGTTCAGTTCCTGGGTGCAGAACCACACGACTTGTCTGTCAGTAGCCATGCTGTGGTGGCAGCTCCCATAGAAGAACCAGAAGAACTTACAACTATACACAACTATGTACTGGGGCTTTGTGGCGGGGGGGAGGAAGATTGGCAACAGATGTTAGCTCAGGGCAAATCTTGCCCTGCAAGAAAAGAAAAACAAAATATATGTGAGATAGAACTTTGCAGTGGTGGCCATAGACCCACTGTGCCTGTGTAACAATTACTCTCCATTCTAAAAGTGTTCTCTGTGTAAACCTTTAATCTCTAGTGTTGACAAGAACTTTATTTCATTGTTGGACGGGGGGAATCTTGTCCACTGTAGTTGTACCGCTATGTCCGAAGTGATTCTTAGTATTATAGGTAATAAACTTCTGGTTTTCTGTCCATCCTTTTCCTTATTCACTCACCAAGTTTCTATTTATTGTCGTATGCCCAGCACATTTCCAATTGAATATATCCTGAATTAACCTTCTTATCTTTCTTAAAATGACTCTTATTCTTGTCACTACAAATTCTTTTGCTTCTAAGCGTCATAATATTTTTATGTTGGTTGTAAATTAGCTAAATGTTACTGGTTTCCCCCCCCCCCTTTAAAAATAACTCCAGGTTTGTGCATTGACCTTTAGCACCACTCTTTGATTATTTCTAATGCACAGAGCAACATTTGCTCTGAAGGCTGTGCTACAGAATTCGATGTGTATGTGCTATTGCCCCAACATAAAGGATGCTCAAATAAGTTTGAGAAACTGGCTTTAACTAACCAGGTTTCTTTGCTGCCAGACTTCAGAGAGCCGTTAGGATGGAGAGGTCTGTCCTGAACCCCAGCACGCAGCAGAGATTGCAGGCCAGCAGGCAGGAGGGAGAAGCTATAGATATGTTTTATTTAAACCACATTTTTTTAATTGAGGCCATTTGCCAACATTTAAAAATGGGAAGATTTTACTGGATTAAAAAACGAAGTTGGACTCCTCTTGAGAACTGGAGGATGTGAACATACTGGGTCCTTCTTGAACTTCTGCACATTGGCATTGGGCTGGAGCCCTCCAGTTCCACTGCTCACCACACCACTTCCTATTGCCTTACACCTGATTCCTTTACTTATTTACATTTCCTGTCTGGCCCTGGGCATTGAGCCCCTTCTATACGGGATTTCCCACTTATTTCATGGGACTATTATTCCACCGAGCAGACCTGAGAAAAATACTGACTAATCTACCTGCATCAGTATCCTAGGTGGTTTAGGTTTTGTTTTGCTTTGTTTTTAAACACCCTTGAGGTGAATTCCTTTAATAATTAACAGATCTTTTATTTATCTAGAAAAGGAATAATGGGAGATAGGCTGTATGTATACTTTAAATACATAAGCAATTTGAATCCTTTATCTGACTTTTAACATATTTCTGAATGGTGGTAGGATTAACTTAAATTTGACATGAGGAAAGGGAATAGAGTTCTTAAAATCTTGGTTAAATTCTTAGTAGCCTTTATCCTTGTCAAATTAATTTTAAGCCTTATGTGAAAGGAAGCCTTTTATGCTAGTTGTTCTAAGCATAAAGAATTTATTTGATTCCGAATTATTATAATTGAGTTATTACTGGAATCCCAGAGTACTTGGGGCCAATTACAGAGCTGAAAGCAGCCATAGGAGACTCTCATCTAGATCAGTGGTTCTCAACCAGGGGTGATTTGGTTCCCAGGGACATTGACAATGTCTGGAGACACTTTGATATCATGACTGGGAGAGTACTATTGGCATCTAGTGGGTAGAGACCAGGGATGCTCTAAACATCCTACAATGCATGAGACAGCCCCTCACAACAGAGAATTACCTTGTCCAAAAATATCAATAGTGCCATGGTTGAAAAACCCTGAGCTAGATGATCCTTTGGGAACATCCAGTATTGATCTCTTTCTCAACAAATTAGATTATATAAAGAAAAGGCTTAAGTTAAAAAATGCAAATGAGCAAAAAATTTAAAAATATAAATATCACCCGTAATCCCACCACCTAAATATACCACTGTAATCATCTGGTAGATATCCTTTCAGACATTTTTTGTGTGCATATATTTATTCACCAAATTTTTATTGAGGTCCTTCTCGGGCCACTGTGCCAAGAACTGGGAATATGGCAGTGAACCAAACAAAACTTCTGTCTTCGTGTAGCTGACCCACAAACACGTACTTGGTTTTTTCTTTATTTAATAGGATCATATATATGTACTTAACCTGATCTCACGTTCACTTTAGGTTTTTAATGGTTCTCAAATTCAAAATAAAGCTAGAGGATTTTTCCTCAACTCTTGTTTCTCTTCTTTTTCCTTCAGAGATTGCCTAAGCAAATTGAAGAACGTAATGAAAGGCTAAAGGAAGAGATGTTAGGTAAGTTTTCTTCCCTTACTTTCTCTTGACCGTAAAAAGCTAGGAAGCTGAGGATGGGGGGACATGAGTATTTTTATTCACTAGAGGAGAACACAACAGTTAGAAACAGCTTCGGGCCCCTCATTCGTTGTGGGGCTCGTGAGTTCTCCGTCCTTTTTGACTCCAGAAGGAGCAGTGTGGTTTAGAAAGGATATCAGCTTTTCAAAAACTAAACTTCTATTTTGTTTTTCTTGGAAAATTTTCCTGCCTTCAAGAGTGCAAACATAATTCACCTCCCAACCTGGGATACCACTAACCTCTATTTCAGATAATGAATTTCATAAAAACAGTTGAGGTTTCTTCACTGAGTGAACAACTTAAGGTTTTAAGTTCGTTAGGATGTCATCACTACAAGCCAGTGCCATGTCAGAACCAAGGGAATTTTTGTTTTGAAAATGGCATTGAGAGTCCCTTTAGTGTTTGAGAAGACATGAGAGGGCAGGAATTAGGAGTAAATAGTAAGTGGCGAAAAAGACTGTGGGTGGAGGATGGGGCAAATGGATTCATTGATGCATGTTTTAGTTCTCTTCTTTTCCAAAGCATTTTATAGCTGGAATCGGAGAACCCCTCTCATGAACAGTCTGCTTAACTAAGGGGAGTAGAGCTTCCTGGACAGACATCTGTCCAGCATATTCTGCTTATAACCTGTCTGCTATTTCCCTGCTCGGGATCTGCTATATGTTCTTCCTTATGAGTGTTTTCTAAATCTCTCATGTGAATTGCATTGCAATCACGTGGGCCTCAAGGAAGAATCATTTAAAATAAATTGAGCCTGACCATTTCTGGCCTTTAGGCATCAGTTTCCAGAGAATGAGAACAAATTTCCCGAAGGATCACTCTGATAGCAGAGTTGATTGAGAAGAGGCTATTAACCTAGATGATCCAAAGCCCTCTGGCCCCTGCTAGGTAGACTCAGACTCGGCAGATTTCTGGAGGCTTCCCCAGTTTTTCCAAAAAAGCTCTTTCCCTGATTCACATATTTAATTAAGTTTGACACCATGTTTGACCAGAAAAATTATTTTAGAGGTACTCTTTCTTCAAAGGAGAGAAAAGAGCATTTTCTTATTTATTCTACTAACAATGATGCTTTATTTTAACAACAAAAAAAGTATTTGCATTTAGCTGAGCTGGATTTCATGCTGAAAGAGATGACTTGGAATGACCTAGTGGACTTGGAAAAGACATTTAGGTGTTGGTCTCTAGGTCCATTTTTTTCTAAGCCAATATGAAACCGTAAAGGGGTGGGTGTAACTGAATCTTACTGCTATTGTCAATTCCAGATGGATTCAAAACTTCCATCTGTCCTTGTCACTCCAAATTCTAATGAGCCAAACTTTTCTATCTTCATAGCTTTGGGTTTTACTTATACTGTTCCCTTAATTTGAAATATTCGAATTGAATTCATTCCCTTACTTGGTTCTGTAATGAATTCTCCTCCCATCAGACTTAAACAGCTTAAGTTGCTTGGTAAATAATGTCAGTTTCTTGTTACACACCAATAGTTTGAATGGCTTGGCTCCTTTATTTTCTTAATGAATAAAAGAATCATGAATAAAATATTGCTTCTAGGTGTTACGCACCAAAGAAGGGCCTAAAAGGGAGAAGTCACTTTCTACATGGAATCTCAGCCCCACAAGCTTTCTGGTGTTCTTCCCTCCTTGTTACAGGATGTAAACTGTGGTTCATGTGCTGTCAGATCCTTGGAAGCTAGTGATTCTGAGTGCAAAATAATGTCACTTCGTTAGAAGTCCTGAGCAAGCTTTTGCAGTGGACTTGCACAATTTTTAGTGCTAGCTTTGCTGGCTTCTGCTGGAAGACTGGCAGTTAAAGGTTTAGAAAACTGCTCAACACTGTTTATCATTGACATTTACAAGTACTTATGTAATTATTTAACAAAGTCAGCTTTTATTTAGGTTTGTTCTGTAATCTTTCACTTGCTTTTTCTTTTCTGTCTGTAACTTGAAGAGCTATGTACCCCTCTCCTTGGGCAGTGAATGGGTAGAAGGTATTTGCTCCTCCCTTCCTAGCCTGTCATTTATAAATATCATCATTAGAAAGGAGTGGAGACCCAGAGTGGCCATCAGTCATAGTACCACAGTTCTCGCTAATCAGAGAGGACGATCGTGTTGGCTTTAGATCTGAAGAAAGAAGTCAGCAACTGGAGTGTTTCCCTTTGTCCTTTTCTCAGGGAAGATTAGCCTTTGGCCAGAATAGCCAGGGAGTATGCGGTTTACAAGGATGGAAGGGTGTGGTTGATGGTGTGATGAGGTGGGAACAGATATCCTGGACAGAACACCCCAAGAGACCCAGAGCTTTTTTTGAGCAACTGGTGGTACTGATGGTACTGGTGATCAACGCCCTGTTATTTGGCTTTGCTCAAATCTAGGGATTTTCACTTCTTTTAAAAAACACAGTAGAACCTCTTTTTTAAAAAATCTTATGTTAGACCACAATATAGGAAAAAAGAAGTGGTATTTTTATTTGCATAAGTTCAAATGTATAGCATTTGTAATCCAAATAATCAGGTAAGTTTGAGGAACATAAAAATTTTTTTTTTTTTTTTTGTGAGGAAGACCAGCCCTGAGCTAACATCCGTTGCCAATCCTCCTCTTTTTGCTGAGGAAGACTGGCCCTGGGCTAACATCCGTGCCCATCTTCCTCCACTTTATATGGGATGCCGCCACGGCGTGGCTGACAGACAGTGCGTCGGCGGGCGACCGGGATCCGAACCCGGGAACCCCGGGCTGCCAAGCGCGGACTTAACCGCTGCGCCACCAGGCGGGCCCAAGGAACATAAAAATTTGAAATCAGAGGGATTTGGATGACAGGCACAGCCTTGTATCTATATCTAATTTATTTATTTGTTTTGATTTCACAATATTAAATTTTTTGCTCACTTAGGTAAATAGTGAAAAAAAATTTTAAGTAAAACTGATGAGACAGACGTGTTCAGAATCCCTGAAGCTCTTCTGCTCAGCTGTAGGAGACCGAGGACAAATCCTTAGTGTGCTGTTCTGCCTTCAGGAGCATCTCAGCCAGCGTGGCTGTTGAACTTTGTAGGGGAGGGGGTTGCCTTCCTGGGTTAGGTCTGTACACAGGAGGTGGTGAGATGAGCCCTCATCTTGGCAGCTACACTGGGAGGGCAAGAGGTGTCTACTTGGAGGCCAGGTGATGATGCTAACATAGGTCTCTGAACCAGCTTTGATTACAAATAGAAACGAATGTGGGATAAAGACTTTTGTCATCATCAGTTGCAAATTGTTTCATCCTATATCCTGGCCCAGCCATGAAATCTCGAACAAGTGGAATTGCTAAGAATCTGAATGTGTACATTTGTGGTTCTTCCTCAGTCTGCTGTTGTCTCAGTGTGTTGAACTATGAGACAGAAGATAAAGTTGTCTGCTTTCTCTAAAAAGTAACGTGGGCTACTTTTCACATTGTCTAAGAGGGACTCTCCGCCCAGGCGACCTTACCCAGCTAGTCACTAGAGATAGGTGTTTACAATTAGTTTTTAATATCAGGCTTCTCATCACGATTCCACTCACCAGCTGCAAAAGCAAGTTATGTTTTGAGGCTGGTTCTCAAAATAAATACAGTGCCCAGACCAGCCTCACCTGCGAAATTGTCCAAAATGCACATTTTCCAGCCCTACCCCAGACCTACTGAATCAGAAATTGGGGGTGGGGCCCAGCACTTTGAATTTTAACAACCCCTCTAGGTGTTTCTGATGCACAGTCGAGTTGATCGACTGTGTTTGGGGGAGTGATTGGTGAGTGGGAGGGCAGTGCGGAGGCAGCTCAGGAGAGGAGCTAAAGGCAGAGTGGGCTGTGGCCCTGGCAGTGGTGCAGCGAGGAGTGGGGTTCAACAGCTCTCTGAGAGATCCCTTCTGAGCAGAAGCAGGCATGCCACTGAGTTTTCTCTTTCCCTCCTTGTGCTGTAGCTGCAGCAGAGAAAAAGTAGAAAGTAGACATTTCAGAATGTGCTCTTCCAATTCACTGGACTTGAGATCTCAGACAGCTATCTGTGGCAAGCCATTCCTTGCCAGGTTTCATTTCTGGTATTTATTTGGACAAGCTGCCACTGGAGAAATCAAGTCAGCTCACTGTAGGTCATCACCATTTACCGAGTGGGTAGGGGATACAACCCAGGTCCTGGGGTGGGGGTGTGTCCCAATATCATATAAAGCTTGTGGTCCAGCCATTCCACGAGATGCTGCTCTTCCTACCTTAACCAAGAACTGCCAGGTGCCTGTCCTGACGTGGGAAACTGAGAGCTACAACATGAAACTCATTTATTCACCCAAAAGAACCAGAGACACGGGCAGGGCATTGCCCCAGTAATCCTCCTTCCTTTCACTGACGCCTGCTGCTGCCTCCCTGCCGGCTGCTCCGCACACACGTGGGCCTTGTTCATCATCCAGCCCAGGTTTTCTACTTGTACCATCACCTCCTTCCACCTTCTTGGAACATATTCCTGGTCTCCTGATTCTAGAAGTTACTCAGGTGTTCAGTCCTGGCCACTAGCATCCTAAGGAGCATGCATTTGTGAACTGAATTAAGAACACCATCTTGTATGATGCCACACTAGATAAGGAGCTACAAGTAAGTTGTTGTCATTGCGAGGATTCAACACATTCTTTTGCCTGTGTGCATTACGTGCTTCTCTGCTCTGCAAGTAGTAGAAGGTTCTAGAATCAGCCCCCTCACCGAACATCCACAGGAAAGACTCAGAATTGTTAATGTGGCTTAAAACTGCTGAAGCCATATATGTGGGTATGGAAATCCAGAGTCTTTTCACATTTCACTTCATGCCATCCTGCCTAACACTCATTACAGACCGTATATATGCGGTGCTTTGTGCTCTGGCCACCTGACTCTCTAAACCAATTCCTCGTTGTCGTCCCCGCAGTAGGAAATATCAGTTTGCAGATTTTCGGTGCTGTGCTTTTTTGCTTCTTTTCCTAGTTACTGCTCCTTCAGCTTCTCCTCTCAGGAGAACACCTGGATCTTTGATAGTTCTGGTGAGGCTTATTGCAGCCTCCACTTTCACCCCAGGGCTAGTATAAGCATTTGAATTGGGTGTGAGTTTTGTCTTCTCTATTCTGTGCTATCTCTTTTTTTTTTTTTTTTTCCTTTTTTTTTTTTTTATTGATGTCTTAGTTTATAACACTGTGGGGTTTTAGTTGTACATTTTTGTTTGTCCGTCACCTTGTGGATGTAACCCTTCACCCCTTGTGCCCCCCCACCCCCCTTCCCCTTGGTAACCACCAATCAGTTCTCTCTGTCCGTGTGTTCACTTATATTCCATATATGAGTGAGTTCATGCAGTGTCTGTCCTTCTCTCTCTGGCTTATTTCACTTAACATAATACTCTCTAGGTCCTTCCATGTTGTTGCAAATGGGACAATTGTGTCTTTTCTTATGGCTGAGTAGTATTCCATTGTATGTATATACCACATCTTCTTTAACCAATCATCAGTTGAGGGACACTTGGGTTGCTTCCACTTCTTGGCTATAGTGAATAATGCTGCAATGAACATAGGGGTGCATACGCCTCTTGTGATGGTTGATTTCACGTCCATTGGGTAGATGCCCAAGAGTGGTATTGCTGGATCATACGGTATTTCTATTTTTAATTTTTTGAGGACTCTCCATACTGTTTTCCATAGAGGCTGCACCAGTTGGCATTCCCACCAGCAGTGAATGAGGGTCCCCGTTTCTCCACAACCTCTCCAGCATTTGTTGTTATTTGTCTTTGTGATTATAGCCATTCTAACCTGTGTAAGATGATATCTCAGTGTAGTTTTGATTTGCATTTCCCTGATGATCAGTGATGTTGAACATCTTTTCATGTGTCTATTGGCCATCTGTATCTCTTCCTTGGAGAAATGTCTGTTCATATCCTCTGCCCATTTTTTGATCAGGTTGTTTGTTTTTTTTGTTGCTCAGTTGTATGAGATCTTTATATATTACTGAGATTAATCCCTTGTCGGACAAACAATTTGCAAATATTTTCTCCCAGCTGGTGGGTTGTTTATTCATTTTGATCCTGGTTTCATTTCTGTGCTATCTCTTGATTTGCCTTTTGCTCAGAGGAAAGCAGGAGTTAGCTGCATGGCCTGGATTCATGCCTCACAAGAGGAAATGCAGTATCTGGCTTCAGTTACATGCAATTTGGTTCTGAATAGGAGAAAGTTCCCAAGGACCTATTCCATTGGGCCCAAACCCCAGGGATCTTCAGGAAGTGAAACCAAATGGCACTCCTGGCTCTCCTCAGAGTCAGCTGACTGCTGCACAGTCGGTATCTCCAAAGAGAAATCACGTGGGTTATCATGATATAACGTTGCTTGGAGGCGCAGGAATTAATGTTTATCAGAACTGGATCCAGTGACGAGCATTGATCTCTAGTTGTAAACTTTCTTGTCTGAGTACAAGGAGTTTTGGACTCTTCTCTGTTGCATGGAATCCAGTCTAATAGATGAGATCCTAAGAGGGGCATGTTGACATGTTCAGGCTGAGTCACGGTGCCAAATTTGCTACAAGTGGAAATAAGGAAACCTCACTGATTACTGCCCAGTTAGGGGAGGTGTAGAACTTGGCAGCCAGTGGAAAGTGTGGCGCATAGGCTAGTCTGGCAAACGAGCCTGTCTTGGGTACAGGGAAGCTGCTTTAGTCTCTGAGTGCCCAACCTGACTAAACAGCAGCAGGAAAGTTCACAAGTGTGTGAGTGTGTCTATATTTAGGAGCATGATCTCTACTGAAGGTGCTTGTCTGCCATCGTCATAGACAGCAGAAGGTGAATTTTTCAGACACCAAAAACTTGTTGGTTTTACTGTAATCGTTTTGCTCTGTTCCCTTATGTTCCCACTGGCCCCACTCTGATTTCAGAGCTTCTTTGCCCAACATTATAGACGTTCAGTGTGTGTTCAGTGAATAAAGGACCTCTTTCCCATAATGGTGCACTAACTTTCTGCCAGAACCACCTCCCGGCTCTCCTCTTCTGGTTCATTCTTCACTTTGCCACAGCAATATTAACCCTGAAAGTTCAGTTCTCAAACCATCAACGGCCTTCCTCGTGGCACAAGAGCCATAGACCGCTGGGTCTGGCTCGTGAGAACCTTATGGGATGCGCTTGCCGCCTGCCTTTCAGCCCATTGGACACACTGCTCACCCTTGCCTACCTGTCTCTGTATGTTTGCTCAAACCATTTTTGCCTGCCCTGCCCACTCCCTTTATCTTAAATGGTTGCAGTCCTGTCTCCTTTGGTGGCAGTTTAAATGCAAACTCTTACATGCGAAGCTCTGCCAGGTCTCCCCTCCTCACTGCCCAAACTGGGAGGAATCTTCCCCTTCCTGACTCTCATAGCATTTTATATCTCATCTACATCTGAACTGGCGTCTGCGCGTGTGTCGTATTTTCCCCATCATATCTAAGCTTATTTTGGTGTAGAGACCACGTCATATGTCTTTGCATCCCCATCACTCACAGCCAGATACCACACATATGTACTTAGTACATGTTGGGTGAATTACGTCAGGCAACCTCGGGTCTTCTTGAACGTGGAGACTGTTTAATCATGTGTGTTTATTAGGGGCTGCTACTTGCCAGGTGCTTTATGTACATTGTCTCGTTTAGCAAGCAGAACTTCTCATATTCTGTTCTACTCTTCTGGAGATAATAGTGAAACTGCTGTGGAATGTTATAAAGGTGGAGATATGAGAATGGAAGGAAAAAGAATGATGCCATATGCGTTAGGTTGGGTCCTCAGAGAAGCAGAAGCCAAGATTGGGTTAGAAGTATAAGAAATTTACTGGGGGAAACACCTGCAAGGGAAAATGGGGCCAAGGGGCGGAAGCTGGAGGTGAGTGGGAGAGCTGTCAGGTCCCTGTGGAGGAGAGAGGGAAGTTGGGTAGGAAAAGTCTTACACTGCAGTGTAGTGCCAAGAGAGTTTCAGCAAAGTCATTGGAGGGCCAAAGTAGCCCATCAGAGGAGTCTCTGGTCTGTCCCTACCACGCTCAGTCATTGACTGAGAGCAGCCGTGGGACGCGCGGCCTCGGCATGGAGTGCAGCGGCTGTGCTCCCTGCCTCTGGAGAAGCACATTGTCATGACTGCCACCCCATAGAATCAGCCAAGCTAAAAGTTCAGGGCTCCTTGCAGTGGGCGTGTCCTTCAGCCAGGTAGGCAAAGTGAGGGCCTGCACAAGGCCCCAATTCTCCCTCTCCGTCTGCAGTTTGAATGCTTGTCCCCTTGCTTTGCTGCCATCTCTGGAACACAGTGGCATGGCATCGTCCTGTAACTGCGCACTGTCCCTTAGAGCACTGCGGGGCGTAGTCTCTCTGAAACGCCTCCCTCGCACCCCTGCACTGGCCTGAGGGCTCCTCTTCGGGGCACGCCTCAGGCTCGTGTGTAATGCCCCTTTAGACTGTGAGTATCTCAAAAGTCAAGAGTAATTTTTATTCTTCAGATCCCAGTGCCTCACATAGTAGATACCAAATAAAGTGTACAGTTTGCACTTTAATTGTCGTTCTGACGATGGAGATGACTTGCAGTGACCCCTCATGCAGGTGAGGCTCCTCCAGGGTGGAGCTGCCCCTCCTGGGGAGTGCGCTGTGAGCGACTCTTGAGATTCATTCTCACTTCACTCACTCCGTGTCAGAAGAGCCAAGGATTGTGCCAGCACTGACATTTTGTTGGGTTTCTTGAAATGTGTGTGTCCTCTTACCTCAACCTCAACGCAGACTGCCAGAGTTCTGGGTAACTCACCCTGTTCTGAGGCTGCCCTGCCTTTTCTCTGCTTGTGGTGATCCCCTCCCCATGCATCCATCTCCCGGAGGCTATGCTCGTGGCCTCTGCGCTGCCACTCGGGTGCAGGGACGAGGTCTGTGCCCATGGTTCTTCTTAAACAGCCGCGCTGAGCATTGGTGCTCCAGGTTTAAGTTTGGGAAGCCGGCCTGGAGAATGGTCAGCCTGGGGTCTAGGAGCTTTCTTGGAATATGGTGAGCTTCTGGGGGCTAAATCTTAGACTGAGACCAAATGTTCTTTCCGTGACTTATTAGGAAAGGCCTTGACATTTAAAGGCTGTGCATCTTTAAGTTCTTCACCTGGGCTTTTACTTCAGGTGGGAGGCCTCTGGGGGACAAAGCTGCTAATGAGCAGTAAGGTAGGAAGGAGCCTGTACCTCTGATGATTAGGAGTTTCTTTCCCTTTTAACTCCATTCTCATCTCCATTGGAAGCAGACCTGCAAGAAAAATTCGAACAGTTTAGAAAGAGTTGAAACTGTTCATTCACACATCCTAGCCAAGATTTTCCAAAACACTCCTAGTTTCGAATATTCCATCTCATTGCCCCATAAATCTCTGTAGTCTCTCAAATGTCCTGGAAACTCCAACTTTTGACCTACAAACTCCATGGCCCTCTTGTGTATGAAATCAGTGTATAAGTCCTTGGTTAGATCATGTGTCTCAGTTGGGCTTTAGGACATGAACTCACCCGGTGATCACTAAGTAGCCCGGAACTTGGGGAGAGGAGACGGGACTGTTGAGGTTGATGGTGCGGTACAGATGAACAAGATCTCTCACTTCCAGAGAAAGGATGGGTTTGGTGTGGAGCCAAGGCTTTACTTAGAAAAGCAGGCGACTCTTGAGTTTGAATCCAGGTTCAATAGAAATCTGCGGAGTGGAATTAGATTCAGCAAGTGGCTGCTGCTGCTTCATAGAGAACAGACTTGGAGGGACCTCTGCCCTCCCCGCCAGGCAGCCGGGGCTTGGCGGGATGCCTTCAGCCCCCCGGGAGCAGCAGTGGATTGGCCATCACTCATCTCAGAGCCTGTGTCCTCTGGGGGTTTGGGCCAGTTTGGACAGGAAGTGCTGCTGTCCCAGAGGGAGCCAGCAGGGCTCCCTCATGCTCATCTACACAAGCACAGGCTCGGGGTAGATGGCACTGAGTGACTGCACTGCAGACCGGGAAATGGGGGCCAAAAGTTTCATCATTTTAAAAGCAGGAATTTCTTTAACTGCAGAGAGAGATACTCTTTATATTTTGTAGTGAGATAGTCAGGCAAGATCAACTGGGGTCTTCCTGCTTGTGTTCAATCCCCATATTTATTTGAGTTTTTGCTTTCACATTGCAGGTAAACTAAAAGATCTTGGGAACTTGGTTCTCCGACCTTTTGGACTCTCCACAGAAAATTTCCAGATCAAACAGGATTCCTCTACTGGCTCCTACTCCATCAATTTTGTTCAAAATCCAAATAATAACAGATAACAAAGATAACAGTAGCTTTTAAAGCTGGCTTGGAAATTGTGTGCTGCTTGCTGTTAGCAAGGGGAAAGGCTCTGCCAATGTTTAACTTTTAAAAGCATCTTATCTCAAAGACAGGCTATCCAGTAGAGCCCAGTGCTCCCTTTCCCCTCTTGTTTTATGATCAGGGTGAAATGCACTTCCTGGTGTAACGAGCCTAATTTGATTTCCATTGTAAGGTGGTGTCTGTTCAGCCGTCGCACCTGGTTCTGGCTGTTCTTTGTTTTGTCCAGGAGGAAGCCTGCTTGTCAAGGCTGATCTCCCTGAGCCCCACAGACACACAAGCCCAGCCAGAGTCTCTCCTGGACCAAGCAGACCTGCCAGGCGGAGACTGCCCAGACATGACTGATGGAGTTCCCGCCTGCTGCCCCTCTCCCTGATCACAGGCACTGCCCAGGCTGCCATGCATGGGCTGTAGCATCCCCTAATTTACTCTGTGGTAATAAACGCTTTCTGTGACAGTCTGAGCTGGGTTGTGCATTTTGTCCCCATACGAACAGCTAAAGCAGAAGACTTGGTGGCTTTGGGAGCAGTGTTTCTTTCAAGCATTGTTACTGAGTGTTACTGGATTCCAGAAACCTGCCCAGAGTCTTAGCTGCCACCTTGAAGACGATCTTGAAAGGTTGCCCATTCTACCATGTACTAGAATTCAGAAACTCCACCTCACAGGCTGTCTTGGGCCTTTCTGGGTTTGTGCAGATAATTATGAAACCTGTATTTTTGACCAAGCCTCGATCTTAATAATTTCAACTTAAAACAGCTTCATTCAGACATGGTGGTATGTGAATCCCAGTACAAAACCATATTCTTTTAGGCCACGTGAACCCAGAGGTTTCAAAGGTCGATTTTTTGTTTCTATTCATCAGTTAATGCTGGGGAAAAGCTTTCAGTTGTTGTGGTTTGAGTGTGAAAGGCAGTGACGTGAAAATGAAGTACATGTATAATTCTGTAAGTGACATGCAGTAGTTGTACTCCCAGTGTTAAGAATTGTGCTGGTTCTTTTGATCTGTTCCTCAAAGCCCCTTACAGTGTGTTGGTAGATAGCGGAATGATGTGCAGTATTAACTCTGTGATTTGCTAAGCCTGTCTCCCAGACTGAAGTGAAATTCTTCATGAAATCTCTAGTGGGAAAGGCAGAGGACGAAAGAGTGTGGTTCATTTTGCTTTGCTACCTTTATGATAAATCTGGCATCTAATTTTCCCAGAAAGGTGTGTGTGAGAAATCACACAAGTACAGAAAACCTTGGCTGAAAGCGGTGTGGTCCGGCCGTCGGTGGGGGTGCTTCCTGGGCAGCTGCTGTCATGCTCGAGCAGTTCTCAGACACTTTGATCTCGGGACCCCTTCATGCTGAAAACAATTTCAATAGTGTGTTGGTTTATATGGATTATATCTATTGATATTTACCGTATTAGAAATTAAAACAGAAAATTCTTAGTTAATTCCTTTAAAAATAAATACATTTCATGTTAATATAAATAGTATTTTTAGAAAAATATCTTCCAAAACAAAAACACATTTTAGTAAGAAGAGTGACATCATTTTACATTTTTGCAAATCTCTTTAATGTGTGGCTTGCAGAAGACAGCAAGATTCCCATATCTGCTTCTGTACTCAGTTTATCCCGATATCACGTTGTGTAGTCTGGAAAGTTCTACTGTGTATTCATGACAGAATGACAGGGAAAAAAGCAAATAACCCCTAACTATTACTGTGAACATAGTTTTTACCCCATGGACACCTGAAAGGGTCTCAGGAACCCCTAGGGGGCCTCGAACTACATTTTGAGAATCACTTTCTCAGAATATGACTTTGAGCTCAATGGCTGAGACTAAGCAAAGATCAGGGCTAAGATTCCTGAAGGACTGTTTCCCTAGAAACTGCCTTGCTTAAGACACTGCCATTGTTGCAGTGTATAGTGGTTTTGCACCTTAGGCCTCGCCCCTCCTCCTCTCCCTCCTCCTCCTCCCATCACCACACTGAAATCTTACAGGATGCTAAACAAGGCCAACATTAAATGTTTCTAGGGCCAAGTAATGCAAGGAAAGAAAAGGAAGGGAATCTAAGTAGGTGTGAGTTGGCTTAGGCCAAGGAGTTTTTATCAACCACTGTTATTTCTCTGCTTCCAAAATCTGGAAGAAAAGATTCAAATCTTTTAAAAGTGTTCTACAACAGAAAAATCCTGAAAGGATTGAAAAGTAGGAAGTGTGAAGGGAGCAAGGTGGCCTGTCTTTGCCTCCTGTTGCTAAGATGTATCAAGTTCTGTGATGCCTTCCTCCCACCACCAAAAAAAGTATACCAAAATTTACTTTTATGGTAATCACAGTGACATTGTATATATGCTTATTCCAACGATATTGCAGTGGATCAAAATAATTTTGGATCTTCTAGAATTTCCTTGAAGACTCTAAGACTTTTTTTTTAAATACTATGATCTACTATTCCCTGCCTCCACAAGCAGACCACGAGCTCCTAGAAGGTAAGGGCCGTATTCATATTCTTAATAGCACCGGCACCTACAGCTTTACTAGAAACTTAGTAAATTGGTATTAAAGGACATTCCAGAAGTAGTAGTCTCAATGGGAACAACTATCACTATTCAAAAGTCTTCACATTCTGTGCCCTTTATTTAGTACCTGTTTTTTAAAATGTTTCCTTTGCTACTAACCATTATCTGTTATCTCAAGATAAGTAGAAACTAGTCGTCTTCATCAAAATTTTAAGACCCAGCAAGTGATTCAAATGTCAGCTTAGAAGGTTTACGTGCTATTTTCCACCTTCCAAAGAATATGGTGGGAGGCGGTGAAAGACAACAGCTTTTGTCTTTGTCTTGGTTTCACCTGTGCAAGGCCAGTGGCTCTGTAACTGCCCTGTGTATTGCCCAGAATGGTCTCAACACCCTGCAGTTTATGGTCCCAGTTAACTTTGTGCAGTGGTGTTTTTATTCGGATAGGTGTGCAGTTCTGGCCAATTTGGAGGACTCAGCTAGGATTTCTCAACAGTGAATCCAGTACCTGTACCCATGAAGCTTAAGAAGACATTTTCTAAAGAAAGTCACTTTAAGCCAGCCGAGCCCATCTTGTGCAGCCATGTAGAATGTCCTCAGATGTTGAGCATGCAACCTGGCCTGTAAGCATATGTCTCTTGGTTTTTAAATTTTCATTTTTTGCATCTTGGATATTTGCAAGGATTTGTCTCGAGACTTTTCAAAAATCCCTCACGTGTCCCCTAGTTTCGGCCTCCCCACCTTCTCCCAGATCACATTTCCATTGACTTGCGGTCTCTGTGTACATTTCCACACTGTGTCTTAACCACATTTCCAACTTCCACATGAGCAGCTTTCCCATTCCCTGGAGCCTCTGCAGAAGGCTTACCCAGGAAATTGGGACTACTACAACAAATTCATACCCATCTGGTGGTTTTTCTGTGCAGAGTGCACTGTGGATTAGCTCATTTTCCTCACATCGTGGATCCAAGCTATGGTTAAATTCTGTTCTCAGAATCTAACCTCTTTTTTTCTAAGAACTCTGACTTTCCACATTTCCCTTCCATCACAAGCACTGTAGCTGTTTGGTTTTTTTTCTATCCTCTTGCTCCTTGTTCCACCCCCAAAGATGCCATATCTTATCACTTTACAAGTTATTGTACTTATAGGAATAGAGACTATTACACCATGCCGAGATGTGGAGGCTGGGGAGTGGCCGAGCCTACTGGCTAATGACCTGAACATCGCAGCCCTGGGCCTACATTTGAGCTTCAGTAAAGTGACAAGACCTCACACATTGGACCTTCAGAGTTGCTCAGGTATAGTCAAAGCCATGAATGTATGTCTAGTCCATAAATGTTAAGACCCACAGTTCCTATAGTCTGTGTACTTGAAGATAGGGAACTGCTTTAGGAAATGTTGCTGGGCCTGGTGATTATTTCTGGTGCTCCTTGGGTCTCTGAGCTGGCCTCCAAGACTATTGCTGAATTACTATGTTTCACAGAGCTCCCAAGCCAGAATCCAGACTGATTTAGGAAAACCAGACACGGGGACTTTCTGGAGGCATTTCACTGTCTGAATAGACTTGTGGGTCTGGGGAGCTGGCAGCAGGTGTTAAATGTAAACCTGATTGGAAGATGTGTTTGCAAGGGTTTTTTGTCTGATCCTAAGAGCTAAGCAGACCTGCAAGTCCTGTCTTTTACAACTAGTTTAGCAAAACTTGGGATGTCTAAGGGGAAGGCTATGATAGGAGACCAAGGGGGCTGAGAACAGCTGTGCAAGTTAATGGGTGCTTTAATCTCCTTGAGAAAGATCTTTAAAGGGAAGAGTCTAATCTAAGACCAGAGTGCATATCTGAGACACCACATAGGACAGGAAAAATCAGTGTGACTTAAGCCCCTGTCCCTTTTCCTGTGTTATCTCTGCTTTCCCTTAAGTGTGCCATTGGCATAAAGGAAAGCCTGGAGCTGCAGAAGCTGTCTCTGGTGCGCCCTGTGAGCCTGCAGCCCGGGGTTGCTGCCCACCCATCTTGTTGTTTGTGTTGCTGTCTGTGATCATGTCCCCTTTTGATCCTGCCTTTCACCTCTCTACCTCATCCCTCCCTTATTTCTTAAGGCATTGAACTCTTCCTCTAATACTCCTAGCAGTGTCAATCATGCACTTGATACACACCCATAACACCCTAGTAAAATCTTGAAGCAATTTCAGTGAGATGTTTATGATCCTTTTCAGCCTGCCCCTCTTCAATTCCATAGTAACAAGTTTAGTCCTTCCATCACCTGGATTTCCTTTAAAAAAGGAAGTCTGTGCACATCCCACTAGAAGTGGCTGAAAAATCTGTTCCTTCGGGGAACTGCACAATTAAAAGCTGTACAGAGAAAGGAGATGATCATTTCCAGTCACTTCCTTCTGTTGTGTGGAGAGCTGCCCTGAGCCCGCACTACACTGAGTCTGTTGATGCTCCTGCAAATGAGAAATGGATTACCTGCCACCAGCCAGCCCAAGAGGTGGGGCTAAAATGACTGGAAAGTATCAGAACGACTGCTTAAAACCCTTCAAGGGACATCAAAGAAGCCAATGATAAAACTGCTAATGAAAACTAGTGAGGATGCCCTCGTATTTCAGAGCATCCAAACTTTCAATCTTCCTGCCTATGAGTTGGTGATTGTTGAAGCTGGGGATGGGTACGTGGGGTTTGTTGTACCAGTCGACCTTTACAAATAAATGTCTGAAATATTCTATAATAAAAACATTCAGTTTTCTTCTAATTTTCCAACCCTCTGAGGTCTGCATGCTAGGAATAAGCTCCATCACACAGGAGTTAAGTTCTATGAGCTGGAACCAGAAATATGACTCCCTACCTTCTTTTTCCTTCCACTCAAGGGGAAACTTTGGAAGCTTACATTTCCCCCTTAGCTTAAAGGATGGCAGGCCTGCTGCCTCACTGCCAGAGAAGCCCACAGCTAACAATTTGTGGCCATGATTCAGTCCCAGCTGCTAGTCTGGCTTGCTGAAAAGTATAGCCTACCCAGATGGGACCGGGGGTACTAAGCCATCAGGCATCACTACAGATGTGAAGGGAACCAACCAAAGGCTCTTCAGGGAACCCTTAGTTCCAAATGTGAGGAGATCTGAAGTTACAGGACCCTCATTGTCCCTCTGTGGGGTGCTGTGCCAGACTGATGTGTACATCAGACACCCCAAGCTAGACTCACACCAGGCAGCCACCCCGTGCCACCTGATGCCCTCCAACTCCCCAAATTAGCAAGTCAGAAATATACAAACATGGAAGTCTTCAAGCAAACGAAAGACATAAGTCCTCAGGGATAGGAAGCAAGGGAATAGAGTGAGCTGGGGAAAACAGCGTTTAAATTTCAAAGGATGTGGACTTTCTGTGGTACTTGGTCTCAAGTACACAAGACTGTTTTGTAGGGATGGTTTGACTGCCCCAAAACTTTGCCTCGTGAAAAGGTCTGGTAATTTCCCAGGTCTAAGTGACACTTTGATTGGATTCTGCTGTCGGTGGAGTTGGCATCAGAGGCCAGGAGTTATAGCTTTAGCTTGTGCTGCAAAAGCTTTTCCAGCCTGCCTCATTTTCTACAGGTGTTATAGAAGCTGCATTTACACACGTGAAGGATCACCCCCATCACTGTCTTCTGTCAGGTTGCCTTGTGTCTTACTGAAGCCGCTGACTGTGCTTTTCTGGGGCCACGACACAGCAGGCTCCCCATCACCTCAAGGCACTTCACACTGCTGATAGAGTTCACCTTCAGATCACAGATTTGAGCTGTCTATGCAGGATCCACAGAAGTTAGGCAGTGAGCTTAGACAATTCAGAAATGTAAGACTATAGAATATTTCACTCAAGGAAAAAAACTCCCTAATGTCTCCCATGTTTTTGGCCTTGGCTGAGAAGGAACTGAAGAGTTTGTTGAGAGAGACACTTATTTTCCATACCATTTTGGCCGGTGCAGCCACTGCATGATTCTTCCGTCACCGAGAGGCAGAAGAACCGATAGGACTAAGATTAGAATCCATGTGTCTACCTTAAGACTGCAGCAGGTTTATTCACACAGAAGCATCTTCCTCTCAATATCACTACTTCACTTTCCCTCCTTTCCGCCAGAAGGTTGCTTCTACAATCATGCCTCAGGAGGGAATGATGAAAGGGCTGATCCTACTTAACTCTTAAGGGACAGTGACATAGCCAGTGTTTGGCTAGCTCTTTCTTCCTAACACAATATTTCTGAGATGTATTCTCTTTCATCCCAGGTTCATTACCTTCTCAATATCAAAGCAAAGGAGTTGTTAGGCCATGGAATTTCACTGTGAATAAGCGAAGATTTGGTAGGACGCTCATCACTAGAGAAAAGTATGCTTAAGAAACAGTGTGCTGTATTCAAAGCACTGAAGGAAGAATCATTACCTGAAAGAGGAGAAGTGAGCTATCAAGTATAAAAGCAGGAGAACAGCTTACTTTTATCTACTGTGCAGCATACTTGCAGTGACATACACGGCATGCTGAGGGAGGTACTGGGACAGTCCACATGTGACTCCAGGCTAGGAATCTAAACCTATTACACTTCCTTATCTGAAAACAGCACCAAAAAGATCCTAAGTTGCATCCCCAGGTTTCGGCCCTCTACCTTGTATGAGTACACAGCGACACGTGTATACAACATGATCAGGAACCGTATGGGGGCGTCTCATGTAGGCCTTCCCAGATAATGTGCACGTGGCTTGTTTACCTCCCCTGGTTATCCCTAGTTCCATTTTCATTAGTGGGAAACTTGAGGGGAAGATATTAACAGAGCCAGATTCCAGCAGCCTACTTTTCACGCTTAGATGAACCGCAGTGGGAGAGCGTGTGCGATCACAGACTCCACGTGCACTCCAGGAACAGGCAGCCTTCTGGAGGACGGCTTTACTCAAATGGGGAAAAAAAGGTACACAGACCGACCTAAGTTTCTGGGTTGGTCCTAAAAAATCTCAACTGTCTCGTAGGTTTTAGCAGGCTAGTTTTTTCCTGACAACTGAGTGTTTCTGGCCAAACACTTGACCTCACGTTGGACGTGCTGGGCTTTTAAAGAAGTATTCCTAAGGGCAGGACTCCTTAAAATTAAAGCAAACAAACAAACAAAAACCTCACCAGTATATGTTTGTTTAATTACATCCAACTCTGAAGGCTAGGTTGTTTGTTTCCATCAGAAAACAGTAATGTTTGTGCACAGGGTCCTAATTCTTCACCCTTTCTCTATCCTTGGTCATAAAGAGGTCCCATAAAACCTCCCAGTGATTAAAAACTTACAGGGCATTCTCCTAAGGAAGCAATGCTACTTAAAACAGCTCCCTAAAGAACTATGGTTGAATTTTAATAGTTAAGAAAAAAAATAACCTTTAAAACCTAACTCCTAAAAAGTAAACAAATAGTTTTTAAATAACTAAATTAAAAAAAATCAAGACTTTATTGGATAAACGTTACACAACATTCTTTAACATTTAAGTCTCAGCATACTTTAGATGAGAAACAATTTTTGTCATTCAAGTCTACAAAATGAAATAGGCTTGTGAAGATTTGAAATACAAAGGTAGCATGAAGCAAAGCTTAAATATTAAGCAACTAAAGCAATGAAAGTGAAATAGCAACATTTAAATACCACCAAGTTTCATTTTTTAAAAAATGAAAATCTGGTTTATAACAAAACACCTTTGAGAATTTGTCATGAGAAAAAATTTTAGATACTTAAAACCTGACTTCTCCCAATTCTTTTGTCTTTATATTACTTCTTGGTCACGTCCATCACTCTGCACAAATAAAGTGTTGTAAAGCTTAAAAGTCTTGATTATACAATCCACCTGGGAGTTACCTGGTTCTTGAAGTGAGCCTGAAAGGTACTGCTGGTGTTACATATCTGCAAGAACGGGACAGACCCGAGCAGGAGCCTTAGGGCCTTGGAGAGCAGGGCTCCACTGAAGTCCATGGGGTCTTGAGAACTCCCTGCTGCTACAGTTCCTGAGCTGACTTTTTCAGATTTGATCAAATGTAGAATGACTTCATGATAAAGAATTTTCCAAAAAGATAATTTTAGCACATCACCAAAACTTTTATTAACTTGCGGTGTAATTAGGATTTGCATTAAGCTCACTAGAAGCAAGATTGACTATCTTTTCTTTGTGAGTTGTAAAACAAATCCTAGTCTGTTATATTAAATGTTCTCAAACTCTCACCCAGAACCTTTCATTAATCCTGAGTGTAGGGTTATTAAGTAATTCCAAACCTATACAGTAAGATTATGGAAAGTTTGAACACTTGAGGCAAACGCTCAGTTATCTGTTATGTTGCTTCAAATGAATTTTGTATTTTTTTGCATTTTTCCCCTTTTTTGTATTAAGTAATCAATATGGATTATCTTTCTGACTTAAAAAATAAATCAGTATTGCCACTAAAAAACTTGTTTTATTATTAAAAGCATGGCACCATCAAATATAAAATGCCTTAGAAACGTAGTACTAATAGGTCCCTCTGGTTTTCTCCATTCATTAAAAAAGGAAAATTAAAGTTTTTCATAATATGTATTTTCTAAATACAAGAAAAACATTACGGCTTCCATCAATAAGAATTCACGCTCCAGGCATGAAAAGTTCGATGCTCTCTTTATGGGTCTGTTCCTGCTGCTTGTTCTCCAGGGTCAAGTCCCACCTGACCCCTGTGAGAATTTCTTGCACTTAGACAGAAGGAGGGGGTCTCCGTGGAGAGAGGTCCACATCAAAATTCATATATTGTCACCTTTTCTAAACTAGATAAAACCAGTAAGGAGAGGGAGAATAATATAAGCCTTTCCAGCTCAGTAGAATTCAGAACTGGCTCTTAGAGTATACATTTTCACTCCAAGATCAACACTAGCCCATCCACTCTGAGTCAGAATTTGAAAGATAAGAATGTATTATGAAACTGTGCACAAAATGTTAAATACTGGTGGCAAATAAATACATCTTAATATGTTCTAACAAGCAAACATATATTCAAGATAATACAGCCCTGCTTTATTAAAGGAAAGATCAAAATTTTCTTTGTGGGGTGGGGTGGGGCACTTTGCCATCCTTTTAGTAGGATGTTAGATAATCTTTTCTGTCATTTCCGCTGGCACCCTGAAGGAGACACTGGCCTCAGCATATGTGACTATTGCTGTTTCAGAGGACAGCCATTTTAGAAATGCCTCTGCTTATATCTGAACTGATTGACATAAACCTTGAAGAAAGCAAAAGATTTTAGTATGAAAAATAATTCAACATTTCTGCCATCATCCTATGCCCTTTAGGCCTGTCCAAACTGTACTGATGAGAACTTCATGTTCAAAAGACGTTAGTCAGTGATTCTCCACACATAAAATTCAGGTGAGTTTCTTGTCTGTGTACTTCACGTCACTTTGCTAATCTCATGAATAATTTATTGCAATAGTTCATTTCTTATAAAATATTCCCCTAATACCTTTTCTTCGGTTTAATATAGCACAATTTGCAAGTGCCCCTTTATAGGGTGTTGATTTTAACCACTGCCTTAACATTTACTTCTTAGTGCAGCTTTAAAAATCTGAGTCTCCAATTTCATTCAGTCCTGATGCTCTGGTGTTCTCTGTGTCATTGTGGTACAGGTCCATGAAACCAGCAGCCTGCTAATGTCTTTGTGCTGAAATACAGTAAAGAAAAGGAAGAAAATGTAGTTAAGCACAAGTAATTATATGAGAAAAATTATGTCCTTGTTGTTTAAATTAAGCCCTGTATAGATTGTGGGATCACACCTAATTTTTTGTTTTAAATCAGTTAAACGTGACCAATATTTTTTTGAGAAAACAATTTAATGCCACTCTAAACGAACAGAAGCATTCCTGTTATTTCTGAAGTATATCTGGCCAAACTCCAACACAAATAAAATGGTTGTCACCTTCACATAGTCAATCTGCCCTTGAGTGTATTTTTAAAAATACTTGTTTATCAATATTTGCCTAATAAAGGGTGAGTTTTAGCTTTGTCCTTTATGTTGCCATTTCACAGGTAACAATCCTAAACTCTGCAAGTCAGCCTGGCTGCTGTGGACTGCTAGGAAGCACCAGCAGCCTTCCTCTAGCACAGGCTACCTACAGGCTTAAGAAGCAAATTTATATACAAACCCAGGCTATGTAAAAATCAGCTGCAGATCACACTGTCTATATTTATGCAAAAAGCAAAAAAGGGGGGCGGAGAATGCCTCCTCAGAGGTAGACAAAGCACATCAGAAGGCATCAAGAGGACCATTTTACAACTAGAAGACAACTGAAGTACACTGGTTAGAATGACCATAGTGTCCCTTGTTACACAGCAAACCTGACTGTCAGCAGAGGCGCTCTGCACCAGAGCACCAACAAGAAGCAGGACTCTGAACAGAACATTTATAAAGGGCAAGGCTTATAAAAATTACTGCCAAGTAGCATGACCAGAATGCCCAACATTACCAATCTCCCTTTAATACCAACACGTGGTAAGAACCCCACTGAAACCCTCTACAATCTCTGATTATGCCTCTCAAACCTGGGAGCCTAAGTACCACTAAAGGTCTGAATTCCAAAAGAGATGATCCGTGAAGAGAAAGATGATTTTTTTGGTCAAATGTATTTTTAAACCAAAGATATGGTATTTTTCAGTGGAATAATAACAGACAAAACAAACACAGAATGCAAAAAGGAAAAAAGAAAAACCACTCCTATCCTTCCCAATATTTAACTTCCAAACATTTCAAAGTAGGCAACTTTCCCATTCTTTGACAGAACCCTTGATCTTACGTTCACTTCCCAGTGTTGCCGTGCTTCATTCACTTACTGGATCAGGCCTGTAAAACTAATTTCACAGGGCATTCTATCACATTTCTTCTTGGGCAATGAAAAATGACTTCTAGCCATAAATACTGTGCATATCAGAATGGAAGGTGAATGTAGTCCTTGCTTCTGAAGAAACAGAATGATTAACACTATTTGTTTTAAAATTTGACATTGAGCTAAGAAAAGTTTTTATTTTCTAAAACTAAGAATATTATATGATCATACTACTAATAAATTTAGACTCACACAGAACTTTGGAAGTAAATATCCCCATTTTATAAACTGAAAGAGAAAAAATGGTAAACAGCCAATCCCATGTACGATTCCATTTCCTTCTACTACTTATGACTCTCTCAATATCTGGCTTCCACCTTAGTGAGGCCTATTCAAGTTGGCAGGAAAGCCAAGGATTGAAGCAGATCTTACTATTCCTATGAGAGGTGCAAAAGACTAAAGAAATGCCACCACCCCTACACAGGTAAGAGTCTAAAATATCCCAGCCTCAATCTCTGATCCAAAGTGTGCCATTCTGACGCAGCTTGCAAATTACAGCTCCTATGCAACAATACAGCCCAATCACAGCTCTCCACTAGCCACGACCACCAGGGGGTTACATAGCCTTAATTCAGGGAAGTAAAAAGATCATAGTTCAAAAGCAGCACAACAAAAATCCCTAAGCCCTTCTTGCTGTATAAGAGCCCAAAATAAGCCTTTTAGGCATTATCCAAGGGGGTTTTAGTAAGTGTACTTAAATAGACTACAACTACATTTCAGCATTATCTATTGCCACCCACTGAGTTTTGACTTGCCTTATGTAAATGACAATGGTTTTGAGGTTAATTCACTAAGAATATATATTTGTTCATATATGGATATATATATTCTTACATATACATTAAGAAGTAATGAATATAAATTGACAAAGATTGAGATAGTGAAAAGATAAAGAAATCCACTATTTGATTTTCCAGGGAGACTCCGTTGCTATTTCACATAATTCTGAAATGACACCCAACTTCTACCACCCTAGGAGAAACACCTCTCAATTCACGGAAGCTGGAAGGAGGCTAGCTCTACTTTTTTACCATAGCGTAATATCAATTGAAAGCTATTTTCACTCATTAAAACTATCCCCTACATGAAGTACACCCAGCTACCAAGGGCAATGAAAACTAAGGACAAAGAATTAATGAATTCTTTTACGTCTAGCCTAATCTACTTCGGGAATGATCAAGTGATGACATGACGCCTCTTCACTCTGCGGCAGGGCTGAGCACAGACAGACCTGCCCGTTTCACTGTTAACTTCACTGCTCCCAGTCTGAATCCACAGTGGTCTGTCAGACACTGTAAGGGAGCAGCAGGCCTCGTCACTGTCTGATGTAATAGCTGCCATTTGTTGAGACCTATGGTAGAAAAAACCAAGTTAACAAAAAGAGAGCAGTCATTTGAGTTTTTAATCCATTTTACAAAAAAAAAAAATTTTTTTAAATAAGACCAAAATTCAGTTGAATTTTCACAATGAATTTATTCTAGATAATTTGCTGGCTTCACAGAATGTGAAGCTTTGGGAAGGAAAGCAGACTTGAGGTGTGTACACACCAGCCTTGGCCAGGAGAGGGCACTCTCCGGCCCAAGTCAATTCAGCAGCAAAATGCCTCTGGGCACACCAAGATGCTGCCCTCCGACGCTAACTCACATTTAATGTTCTGATAAAAAATTTTTACAAGCCTAGCCCTAGCCTAGCGTCAGCAGTCCTGATCTTCTCAGTACTCAATGAGGGCTGAAGTCGTCATCCCTATTCGTATTCTACCGTTAATGAGCTCAGAGACCCTGTTGTGCAGAATGACCAAAAACTGCCTGAATCCCTTTCTCCTTTAATGCCCGTGCCCACCAGTGCCCACCAGAGCATACTGTCGAGGACCTGAACTGACTGCGTGAGATCATACCTGCTTGAAGTAAGTGTGACAAGACCGGCTTCCTCACTTAGGCTTTCAGAAAGAAGCTTCAAATACTAAGCATAATTCAAATGAAGGATTGCCATTTTAAGCCTTACTTTTTTAACGTATTTGCTTGTCTGCTTACTTCCCTACTTTAAGTATAAATAAACAATTCATCTGTGACACCACTGTAGGCAACTCTGGGATCAGTCCTTACAATAAAATAATTATTTTTAAACTGGCAAGTTAAATCAGAAGCAGTAACATATAATTAAAACGTTAAAAAAGGCTTTTCTGACATTGAAAAGGAGATATTTTATACACCTGTTCTATAAACATTACTTCTGCATTTTAACTCAGAGAACGTTTTCTTAAATGAAGTTTAATAATGAGGTTATTTACTCTTTTGTTCATGGGAAAACTTAACTATACTATTTAAAGTATATTTAATATACTTTAAGTATACTAGTAACTACAACCCAACAGCAGTCATACAAGAAAAGTAATCTGAATGCACCATTTATCTTTGAACCTCTCTTTCCGTAAGAACAACTTGTTAGGGTTCCACATCACGCTGAAGAGCCTCCTTTTTTATTCCAGGCAAGACTGTCAAGACGCTGCCTCAGAGCAAGATCCTCTTCCCTGTGCATTCCCCCCATCCCCTGAAATGCCAGGTGAAATATTAGCCTGCCAGTCCCCGGTCCACAGAGCCTGGCTCATGAGTCTTTTCTGCTCATGTTTAAGACGCGTTTTCCCTCAATGCTTTTAGGGTCTCAGGGTTTTTCTTTAGAAATTGACCACACACACAGGATCCACTAGGAAGAGCCAGGGAGTCCCGGCAGTGATGCAGTAAATGGAGAGAGACCCTCAGGAAGGGCAGCGATTTCATCGGAAATTACTTATTTTGTCCTTAAGAGAAAGCTTACGTGAAAAATGGCAACTATTCCTGGGAGGCAGCAGAGATTAAATTAAAGAGTAAATCAGAACAGGGTAGAGAAACACCCAATTTCCCTTTTAAAGTGCATGAAAGAAGGAAGCAGACAAGGTCATGCTCTTACAGGAAAGCCTAGAACTAAAAACTAAAGAATTAACATTATATACAGGCACCTATTATCTTGCTGAACATTCAATATAAATTTTCTCTTAATACAGTGTAGTATGATGCAACACAAGCAAGCAGGAAAAAGCATAAATAACTGGTTAGAAAACTAGCCATTCATTTATTATTCTACAATAATAGAATATTATTGTTTTACAAGAGACATTCTGGTTTTCTAGCCTAGTGCTGTTTCTCTAACCAGTTATTTTTCTAGGGCTTTAGACAAACCGCATATAGTTCTTCCCAGCATACCAGGACTCACACCAAGATGTGCCACTTCTAGCCAGATTCTCTGCTAAAAGTTAAACTGTGGGGGGAACTCATGGGTTTGTAATCAACAGCATCTCAAAAATGAGCCATGGGTACAAATGACTACCCGCTGGAATCCAGGGCCATGATGCACAGATCAAGGCCTTGGAATGTGAGGTATTTCCCTCCTAGAAAGGGGAACAATCTCCTACTCCATCATACTAGTAGCAAAAAAATTAAAAAGGAATGTTCCAATTTTTGTCCACTTTTTCACCATTTGGCAAAATATTAGAATAATAAAATGCCCGAGTCCCAGGGGAACACAGCATCTGTGCAAATCGGCTAATTTACGCTACTTACAAGCTCTCAGCTGTAGCTTTGTGGTTCTAATACCTTTGAAAAGCTCTCCTAAGAGGACCTCTACTCCACTGGGCCCCACCACCTCAGATACTTCTCATTCCTCTTTGAAAGGATTTGGGATGTGCCAGGCTTCTGAGAGTTATTGGTCATTAATACACAAGTGTCTGAACCAGAATTATTCTTCCTCACTCACTCACAAGTAGACTATCATTTCTACTATGTCAGGCCCTGTGCTTGGCATAAGGGAGAATAGAAATTGAAGAGTTAAGAGACTCCTGGAATTTATGCCATACAGAAGTGAACGGGGCAAGAGTTGAAATATGATGTTAATGCATCTTCCTTCACTATAATCCCCATAACCTCCAACCCAGTTGCCCTCCACAAATGCCTGCTGGAAATAGTTCATGCCTACTTCTAGATGTTTATGGATGATCATTTAATGATCACTGTAATTTCCAGGTAAGAATAATGTTGCTATAACATTTTTTCCATTTATACTGAGTGTATGCTGCAGAAATACCAAATGCTACCAGAATGAAATCTCTATGCCAGACACAGCAAGTGGTGGTTGTGGTAATGATAGCAAGTATTTATACAGGCCTTGTGCCGGGCACTTTATTGCTTTAAATATTTAGATTTTCACAATTACCTTGAGGAGGTACTATTATTCTCCCCATTTCACAGATGATGACATTGAGGTAACCTGCCTAAGATCACACAACTTGGAAGTGGCAGAGCCAAGTCAGACTTTCAATCCAGGAAATCTGGCTGAAGGGCCTGTACTTTCAACCATGTACCTGAAAAGTGGAAGAGAATGATTGTTTGCTCAATCAAAACCTGATACCAAGCACTACTGGTGCAAAAATGTTAATGAATGCTCCAACTCACGAGCATCACTGGCAAGTTATATACTCATAAGTATCCATTTCTATCTTTTACACTCAACAGGGTGACCCTCACATTTCTACAAAAACATTCTCCCCAGACAAGCAAACAATGTTATTATATTTTACCAGGGGGAAAATTATATTCCTTCTAGGCTTTTCAATAGCTTTGAAGTGAATCTTTGTGCTGGAGAGAAATAAATGAGGGCCACTCTGGGTTACAAAATTATCTTACATATTAAAAAAAAAGCCTTCGCTAAAACTTGATATGCATTATAACTTCAAGTTTTTTAGTTTATGTGAAAAGGAAAAAGGTATGATAACAACAACATAACACTTGAGCTATAAGGTCCAGTTTGCCTTTGAGATACTGACACTAGGATGGAAAAAAATTATAAGGAGTTTTAAATCATGATTTCTGGTTAAGACTCAGATTTCTAAGGCAAAAAGGGAGGTTAACTGTCACATTCTTAGGATACAAGGAAAATTCAATATTTACATAATGGCTGTGTTTTCAACTTATTTTCAATGAGACCTTACAAAAATACCAGGAATTTGAAGAAAAAATAGTTAATTCATGTTTAGACCAAGTTTTAAGACCAAGGTATTTTAAAACTGGTCCGTTTTCACATCAGAGGTTTAAGAAACTGTTTTACAAACAAAAGCCTCTAATTTATTCATTTGGAAAATGACAATTTGACTCTCAAATTCAGTATTTTGATAAATCCTGATTATTTTTGAGTCTACAGTTTCTTCTTTTCCTTTACACCTCCCTACAGCCAACCTGTAATTTGTACCATAATAACACAGAAATCTATAAGAAAAAACTCAAGTTTGGCAATTAGTTTTTTCAGAGATTAGATGGATTAAAATTTGACTCAATCCATCCCAAGATGGATTAAAAGACATGATGTAAAAATTAATTTAAATCAATATTTTTACCAAAGTGTGGTACACAAGATGATCTTAGATTTTTAATAGTTATCTACATATGTCAAGGAATATTTGTTTTCCATTAATTGTACTAACATAAAAAGTGGGAAAAGTACACAAATTTGAAAATATGGCAAAAATGTGATGGTACGTAAACAATATGTTTTGAAAACTAATCTAATTCCATTACTAAAATAATTTAAATGGTTTCCATATTCATAAAATTGTCCAAAACAATTGTTTTTGTCACTGGGAGGGGATGGTTTTAACCTAAAACCTACTCTTGAAGAGTATTTAATGGGTAAATGCAATGACACTAATTCACCTAAAAATTTCACCAAGAGGCAGTTCCAGTTCTTTAAAAGGAAGGCACCATCATTAGCATCGCACAGGCCTGCGGGCTGATTAGGAAGGAATCCTGGAAGCTAGGCTGCCATAGCGTGTTCCCACTACAGGGACTGACCAAGAATACTCCTGCGACTTAATTTCCAAACACCTTTTAGATCAATGTCATCCCAAATTTAAAAGATTTTTATCAAAAACCAAATTATAGATGGATGGTGGTGATGGCTGCACAACAATGTAAATGTACTCAATGCCACAGAACTGTACACTTTAAAAAAATGGTTAAAATGGTAAATTTTACGTTAGATATATTGAATGACAATTTTTAAAATGCCAAGAAAACCCAACAAATTACAGTGCTCTATTAATAAGACAAGGAGAAAATGAATTCCACCTAAAGTCACAAGAAAAGTAAAGGGAAAAAAATCCTTACAGTCTAGTCTCTTACTTAAGATTAAATTTAAAAAGTTGAACTGTTTCTATTCTAATCTTAGTGTCAAGTATCCATGACAAAGACACCAAGACATCCTGGAAAACTAAAAATAAATAAACCATCTGACTTTAAACTATTTCTTTATTCAAAATAGTACAACAGCATATTAATTGCTAGAGCTTTCATTTTTTAATTCTGTTCTCTCTTTGTTGAATGAAGGGGTACAGTAAGTTTACCAACTGTAAATACAGAATATGAAGAGCCTATTAACTAAGTCAGAACCAGACAAAAGTAATTAATGCAGCTTAGCCATTTTATTTTCTCCTGGCAATTGGCATGGCACCAGCCTCTTGTTCTACTTCTGAATTCTCTATATCAGGCATTTCAGTTTGGGACTGTTTTAACAGCAACCATTTTAATACAATCCCAAACACTAAATTTGTCCCAGCTTAGAAAGAGGGTCTTCATTCTCTCTGGCAAATTCCCTATTGGAGGCCATCACTGGGCCCAAATCAAAATATCCTGAATCAAAACATTATCAACTTTCCTAGACATTTCCCAGTCCCGTCTCTGCTCTGAGTACTTAACAAAAGTGAATCAATGCAGCACAAACTGTAGAAAAATTCACAATTTAAAAGGGAAAATCTAATTTTAGATTCAAATTATAGATTTCTTAAGGTATTTCAATTCAGTTATTCTATATAAAGGTATGTATATACATATAAAAGAATGTGAATGTCTATCTTTCCTTCAACAACCAATATTAAGTATAACTTGCTCAAATAGGGGTGCAACTCAATTTTTGTAAATTAGAAACTCAGACCCACTAATGAAGACATACATTCATTTAACTGATTTCAGTAACAGTTCCCTATTCTGTCCATATTCAGACCTATATTCCTGCCTATTCTACTAGTACCAATCTAAAATTACTACCTATAGATTTTCTCATCAAAACCACAGAGGGACACACCATCAAGTCATGCAAATGAGCTTCAGACTAGTGAATTCTGCTTTATCTCAGTGATACCTTTTAGGTCTCTGGTTCCACAACTATAAATGAATAGATATTCCCTTTCAAATAAACAGTCAGGTTTCTGGTCTATAAATTCTAGAAAACTAAAAGGGAAAAATACTCTGATGCTTTAAATTTCTGAGAATTTCTAGAAATAAAGACATCTTTGACTTTTTTGACAGCTCTTACTTTGCTTGGTGTCTTCCCCTTGCTAATCCTTTGTTTTAGCCACTTTTCTTAGACCACTGGAGATTTGGCCTAAACTGAGTTCTCTCTCTGCAAGGGGTAAAAAACCCACGTGGTTATCTCCATACAAAGAGTAAACGCCTACTTTTATCATTTTAAAAAGAAATGTAAAAAAAAAACAGGCTACAACTCCCCAGTTCAACTGTCTCCATCTGCAGTAGATACTGGACAAATTTATCTAGCTGCTTAAGAAATTTCTATTTAAATAAAAGGTTAATATGCAGCTATTGGATTAGTGTATAGAATAAGTATTTTAAGATTACAGAAATTCTTGAAAACTTGTTTCCCTATTGAAACTTCAGATAAAATATGCCAAACTGCCAGTTTAGAATGGAGGGATCCTTTGGCATAATTAGAGATCAAGCACACTTGTGACTATGCTTCAATCTTTTCCTCAAAGGTATGGACTACATGGAATTGATTATTACTTTTGTATTTATCGATCATGATTTTATTATTTTCTCTTTTCCCATAGCTTCTCAAACAAATCAAATCTGATTCATGCCACAAGAGCACATTTGCCAAAGCACTTGACTGTATCACCAATATCCACTGTCGAAACCACTATGTTACGATAAACTCACCCAGATCTTTATATAAAGCCTTGGAATTACATATTTCAGGTGACTTTTTGCTCTGCCCTGTTTAAATCTTTCTGAGCCTTCGACTGAAATTTAATTCAAATATGAAATTCTAATTAAAAAATATCTGAATGAACAAGTTCATTAATCTGAAACAAATACTCAGAAAATGTAAGATACTTCTTTAAAACCCCTCAGTAACGCTGTGAACTTCTTTCAACCTGTTATAATCAAAGAATTTTAGAAATAGTATAGTTGTTTCTGTTTGCAGGAAAGAATATGTTCTATTCAAGTGAAACATTTTTTTTTCAATTGTGTGTTTATTATAATCAAAAAGCATTGACTGAATTCCCCAGAAGAAATTCTACTTGCTCTTGCAGAAATCAGTACATAAATCATAGAAGTCCATAACCTTCAGGAAGCTGATACAAGACTACTGATTTTCAATCTCCATTAATCTTTTCATCTTAATCCCACAGTAACTAAAATATTTCAAATTGGATTACTTAGAAACCCACACAAAGTTGCTCTCTTTAAGTTTCAAGTTTCCAAAAGTGTCAAATTGACATTGTATCAAATTTAAAAGTAAAGTCAGACACAAGAAATAGGAAAGCAACTTAAAAAATCTTGGGATAAACTTGCCTTCATAGGCAATCGGATATATATTTCACTTACAAAGCTAAAAATGGAAAGTAAGAAATCAAATCTTAGGGACAGATGGACCCTACAGAAAATACTGGGCTAAGTTACCAGCCCTAAAAGCAATGAGACCTGAGGCAGAAGACCAAGCAGAAAAGAGACTGGTTGTAATTACCCAAATATAAACTTAAAAAGAAAAAAAAATGAAGCATGTGATGTAATGTTAAGGCTAAAAACAAAAAAATTAAAACCCACACATTTTATGAGAAATTGGCAGGAGGAGGGTCTCAAATCTAGAAGCATATCAGACCTCTATACTACAAAACCTAATTTTAAGAATATACTGATTAATCACTATTTGATTTGACCTATGCTAATATATTCTCTGATAGGGCAAATAGGAAAATAACAGTTTGACTTTTCACCTCCTCTACACACTATTAAAAAGAATAATTTTCTACCAACTTGAAATTTTTCAAAGCTTTTTGAGAAACACACACAAATAATTTGGATTTAGTTGATTTTATTTACAGCTTGTTTTTTTTACATTTCAGAGCATTACACAATTACATTTTCTCATTTTCTGACCTGCAAACAGATACCTTAAACGAAAATATTTTTTTAAAATTATCAAATTAGGTACATCCAAAATGCAACAATTACACATATGACAATTAATTCACAAAGTGTAATTTACCAGGACGTATCCTAAGAATTTAGGAACAGCCAGTCAGGAGAAATCTGACCAAATTCAGCAATCAACTATTTACATATCCAAAGACAAAGCTATCTAAACTCCCAAACCAGAAGTTTGAAAGTTTCTGTTAAATAACCATTGGATGAAAGAGAGAGTGATGATTCAAACCTAGCCAGCCTTGACAGTCTTAGTCTCAGATGCTGAGCTAGTTCCCCAGTCTGCAACTGAATAGCAAGCATCTCGGTTCTTCAAACGCCTAAGTATCAAACTCTTGCGCCATTATGCACATAGAAAGGCTGAGTGTTCATTAATTAAAAAACAAGTAGTCATTAAATATCCACACTATTCCCCTCAGCTCACCAGCCCTTACTGCAATCCCAAATATGCAACCTGTGTCACACAGTGACAGGCTATGTTTTATATATATATATGTGTATATACATACACATGTACGTGTGTATATATATATACACACATACACACAGTACTAGGTACAAATGGCAATTAACAGTCCCTGCAAAAATTCATTTTCAGTTGAGGCTATGGCTCCTATGCCTTGGGATGGTTTTAGACTTCAAAACTGAAAAAAATCCTGCTAAAATCTCACTTCCTTAAGACAAAATTTGATTGCTTGTTCAGTTTAAGCTTCTCAGTCTAAAAATGGCTATAAGGTAAGTACAAAAAAGCAGCCGAGTGCAATCTCTCTCTCTCAAATTTGGCCAGGCTATTTCATAGAAGTTACTCCTAACTAGATTAGAGCATCTGTGGCGCCTTCCAATGGTTCTTGCCTACCTTACTGTCCATGTTCACGTTTCAAACTGTGTCAACAGAGCCCGCACTTCGGGGGTCAGCTGCTTGGCAGCCTTAGCTGCCTCTGTGATAGCCTTGCGATACAGGCCCTTTCTCTTCTTATTAAAGCGTGACTGGAAGTTTTCTAAAAAGGGGGACAGTTGCGAAAGAGCAAGGAAAGATGTTGTTGGAGACCCGAACCATGAAATACGGGCCTCCTGTCGGACTAAAAGGCCATTATCTTTCCGGCTCACAGTTATAGTAAGAATACGGGCTGGCCACCAAGGGAAGCCATATATCTTGGCCCAAACAATGTCCCCTACACATATGGTCCTGCCATCTGGTGTGACGCATTTAGAGACGTTTTTGGAAAAGACTTTCATTTTCAAGGAATTACTGAGCTTTTTCTCTTCCTTTGAAGAGGAGGACGTGGAGGAGGTGGAAGGTGCATGCATACTGCCTGGAGGAAAATCAAAGCTTTCAGAAGAACTACACTCAGAGTTGGAGGATTTCAAATCATCCGTGCTATCAATGCTACACACTGAAGCACTGGAAGAGTCAGATTTCTTTTGATTTAGGGTCATGTAAACAGAGATATTGCTCTTGCTGCCCTTTTTGCCCAGTGTCTGTAGTTCATCCTGCTCACCAGGCACAAGCACTTCGTTTGTGTCCTGAACCTCACTGTGGGCCTCTTCGGGGCCTTCTGAGGGACTCTGATTTTCTGAAGGGGCCTCACCTGCTGAGCGGGTAGAGGTGCAGCGAGACTGGGGCTTGGGTGCCATCTTGCCACTCCGCATTTTCTCAAGTCCTGTCTTCAGAGAAGAGTCATTTTCTTCATTCCTGTACCTTTGTGGTTTTAAACGAACCCGAGGTGGAAGGGAACCTGAGCTAGAATTCTGATAGCGACGTGTGAAATGGACTTTTGAATGTGCATTTTTGGACGCAGAGGTTTCACTTTGCTTCTTTTGTGCCTTTTCTTTGGCAATTTTCAACACTTCCCGAGCTTTTGCATGATCCATGTTCTTACTCTGGAGCACTTTTTTAGTACTTAACTGAGCTTTTGATGTATTTGCCTGAGCAGAAACTTTGACTACTCTGCCTCTGCTGTGAGCAATACTTGAAACCTTAACCACAGCATTTCTTTTCTGGCTTTCATTTTGGTTTTTCCCATCCACTTTATGGTCAGTTTTCAGTTTTTTGTTCACAGTAGTTACACTTTCATTTCTCCGTTTTTTATCTTCATATTTAGAAGAGTCACTTGCACTACTACCTTTTCTAATTTCCTTTTTTTCAGCAACAACACTATTTTTACATTTGTCACACAGGACTTGCCTGGGTCGTAGTTTAATAGCATTCATTATTGAAGTAGGTTCTTCCCTGTACATCTTTCGTTTGGGTCGCTTAATTTTCCGAGGAGGTGGTTGAGGTATTGATTGGTTATACGTGTCCCTGATAAACAAAGGGGGAGGATAAGGTGCTCCTTCATGGAAGAGAGGAGGTGGTTTGGAAGTCCACAGGCTTTCAGCCAAGCTTGGCTCGGGAGGCGGGACAGGAGAGGGGTCCCCGGGAACAGCAGCACTGGCTTCATGCTTGACGTCTACCCCTTCTTGGAATGTATTACTTTGGAGCGGCATGGCTTCAGGTTTATCCTTATATTCCCTTCTGGGAAATACTGTTACAGGGATCCCATGGGGCCCAAACCTTTGAAAGAAATGAAAGAAAAAAAGAAGCCAGTAAGTTACTGTCTGTAATTCAATTTCTTAAGCAACACTAATGTTTATTTGTATGACCTTTCCTGAAAACTATTTCATATTAAAGAACAAAAACAAAAATCTACTGATCACCTCCCCTCAAAAGTCCCAAAGCCCTCCTACACTTTATTGATCCTACATTTTAGGTATAAACAGAAATACTCAAATGGTTGCTCCGAACAATGCCAGATCAGCTGATCTAATTTAAGAGACCTTTCAAGCCTTGAATCAGAAAGGATGTTCTATCCAGATTAATGTTAAACGTCATCTGATATTACGTTCACTGAACTACAGACAACATGTCCAGGAAATGTGACTGCAAAATTGTTAACACACAGATCTTCCTCCGGTTATAATAGCTTTAACTACCCCAAAACATTGAATTAGTCAATTCCCATCTCAACTTTATTGGTTAATCGCTAAAGATTCAAGGACAGTTGCTCCTTTACTCTTGCATCCAAACTCTTAAGCTGTTCATCCACACCACCCCCAACCAAACACAAAAATACTAGAAATTCACATACTCAAATCACCTCAAAAGCAGACAGGTTTAGAGCTGTGGCTTTCTAACTTTTTAAGATCACATTGCACATTATTAAATATTTTCACATTGCAATCCAATAAGAACATTTATGTATGTATACATACATGCTTATATGCATACAACAAATATACACACACACTTAAAAATTTCACTGAATACTTAACCTTACATTATGGGATACATAATGATATATTTTTCTACTCTGGTCTATTTTATTTGTTTTAATGCTAGTCAGACACATTAAGTGGATTTCAAAACTCCCCTATGGGTCCAGACCCAGTTTGCAAAGCATTGGTATAAAACACAAATCTTTACATTTCTCAGTTTCTAAGAAAACAGAGGTCAATAACCTTACTTCTCATGTAGAATTAGAAATAACTGTGGCTCAATCTGTCTGGGCTAAACATCAAGAATCTTTAAGCTAAACTTGCTATACTCAGACTCCTGCACATAAAAACAGGATCACACTACCAAATAATTTCATCATGTACATGGTAACATGTTAATTGTAAGCACTATTTGATTCAAACAGTACTAAACAACACAATTCTAATGCCAATCCTTTAAGGCACAGTGCTTAGAACCCAAGTATCAGCTTCAGGTAGTCAGGTAAAATCCCTGACATTAGATGCAAATGTTTACAATGTTATAAACCAATGTTACTGCAATAAAAAATAAATTAAAAAAAAAAGATGCAAATGTTTTGTATATGTCTGTTTTCCTAGTCTTTGGTTCTCAGATTCTTTAAAATGTCCTTAAGCCCCCCAAAACGTTCAGAATACCTTTGTTGGGAAGAAATCTTGAAATTAGGTATTTACAGCTGTAGACACACCTAAACTCAGACAGGGGTATAGGAAGAGCCAACACCACCACGGTATCTGGTTCTAAGACCTAAATAGTTTTCTTCCTCAAGTCTTTTGTTAGCTTGGCTACCACAATCCAGCAACTTCAAGCAAATACTTACAAACCACAAAGGAAGAGGAAAGCCTATTTTACCTAGAGTGGGACAAGTTTGGGTCTGGGCTAGTCTACAAAGGAAGGACACCCTTCTCACTGTATCAGACTGCAAAAAGTGGCTTTCTATTCTAGCATAGCATCTGAGACCTAAGTGTTTGCTTCCTGACTACTTAATTGCAAAGCACTTTGAGTGTTGAGCCTTTTCTTATATATAGGTGCTCAATAACCACTTTTTCAAATGACAGGACACAAGAGAGGTGATTCTTGTTTTAATGTAGAACTACGTAAAATATAACTTATCTGAGGTGAGACCACTATTTTCTTAACAATCAAAATTTCAAACCTGTAAGAAGCCATCATTTTGCCCCCATTACTCTTTCACATGATGTTTCCATAGCTGAATAAACAACAAATTTCCTTCCTTTTATTAGGAATAACTAGACTATAATCATCTTAATGTTCAAGGTGAAGTTTCACAGCTGTCTCTTATCAACTTTGTATCCTCAGGCATTACTAAACCTCCCTAAATTCAGTTTTGCACATGTAAAATGGGTTAACACTATTTCCTACCTTGAAGTATTCAGGTGAAGATTAATAAGTCAATAATGTTAGCCATTTATCTTGGCTAAAATTTATTTCACTTAAGTAATTTCATCTTATTTACAAGTAATAATTTACTAGAGTTTCGGATCCTTTCTGTGTCTTTAATTTATAATCTCAATGTGAGGATAACCAGCCAATTATTTTAAAGCTGTTTATATCAGATGAGCTCTGGAATCTGATATGTTTACCCTCATGAAGTTTTGTAAGGACATTCATTTAACATCTGGTTTTTTTTCCTTGCCTTTCTCTTAAGCATATAAAATACAAACATTAAATGTTTTTAATAACATAGGGAGGCAATTAATTGTATAATGATGAATGGAAATTGCAGGCACCAAAAGGAAAAAAAAAAAGAAGCCAAACTGGTAATTGGTGGTGGATGATATGATTGGCATAAGCAGAAAAAATAATTTTAAATAATAATAAAACCTTCAAAGGACCGGAAAGATAAATCACTTTAAAAGAAAAAGGGAGATCAGTGTCCTAGTCCATCTCAATAATCATGTAGTCACCCGTTCAAGGACAGCACTTAACTCCATGGCACTGTTTTCAATCTGAGGGTGGGGATGTTGGTTGTGAAATCAATTTCGAGGGTCACAATGATGATTTAAATAAATATCAGAGTGTAAACATATGTAACTGCAATGAATCTGTTTCATGTATGTAAGCACATATACAGGGATCCAAATGTAAAATATATTTGTAACTATGCTCACAAGTTTGAAAGCCACTAACTTATGAAACTGTAACCTTAATAACAATATAAAAGAAAACTATGGTCTCTTAAAAATCCTAAAATCTAATTTCTTAAGTACAGTCTGGAAATCTGCAACACAACACTGTGGTGTTTGAAAATGGAGATTCCGAAGCCTGGCCCAAGACTGAATCACAGACTGTCCTAGGGTGGAACCCAGGATCTGCATTTTTAGAAGCACTTTTGCTTTAGCTTTTTCTAAGGTGAAGATATTTATGTCCCATGTGAATGCTCACCAAAGGGTGACCTCGGCAGAGGAAGGCTTTAATGATCAGTGAGAGGTGGCAGGCTGACTAGTAGCCCTTGCTTGAGCTTTTTCTAAAAGCCTTTTTTACAAATATTCCAGGGAGTTGAGTAATAAGACACAAAGTCTCTCTTCTCTTCCCCCCTCTGTGCATGAGGGCACTGATTAATGGATTAGTGACTCATTCTAACCCTCACCCACTTTCAGGCTTCTGTAATCACTACCCAAAAATTCTAAAGGAAAAATATTCAGGTGTTATGGCTTGATTAAAAGTAACTTCTGGGGAAAACCAGGTGAGTGTGCAAGAGACCTCTCTGTACTATCTTTGCAGCTTCCTGTGAATCCATAAAAAGTTTTAAAAATAGCTGTCTTCCTAATAGTTTAGAAGTAATGAGTGCCAAAATTTTGAGGAAAGAGAACACTGGAGCTTAAGTTATTTTGTGTCAAGGCAAGAGAAAATCACTTTAAGAATCCTCAGCTAATGTAAAGGTGGAACAAATGTAAATGTAGAGTATTTAAGCCAAAATTCAAAATGTGGCTATTATAGGAAGTAGGGTATTTCTAGTACTTGGGTTTCCCTTTAGATGCCTGCATTTTATCGACGACTAAAATTCAACAACAGCTTTGATTAAACGAAGACTTTACTTGCCCACTGAGAGGTTTCACAAAGTTATGTATTTGCTCCCGTTTCTCGCGTTACCATCAACCCTACACCTAATACGCCTCATTTCTGGAGTGAAGCTCATGATCATCCAGTTCCTTCTCCAAAGGAACACCTCACACAAGACTACAAATGTTTACCGACTGCTCAGTTTTTTTAAAGTCAGACTTGTTTAGAATTCTTACCTCTTATTCTGAAAGTGTTTTTAAAATGCTGATGTCGTGTCAGCCTTAACTTCACAGCAAACTCAACTATCTCTGACCTAGGATTACATTCTTTTCCTTCCTGTTTACAACAGTTTAATAGTGCTCAACTGATTCTCATTTTCTTCCCTCCGATCCTGGTTGCCAAGCTCCAACTGTAGGAGGAAACTCTTTTTAAAACTTTATACACTAAAAATAAAGAAAGAAAAAACTAAGGCATTACAAACTTTAGGCAAGCAAACAGAGATCCTGAGGAATTCAACACTCAGGAAAAAAGTTCAGGAGGGTTAGTTGAGACAGGCCCCAGTGTTCTGGCTGGACCAAGCCTCTCTCCAACAAACAGATCAACAGAAGACAAAAAGAACCCTTCCCTCCCAGAATTGTTTTTCTTAAAGAATCTACAGTAGGAAAGAATTATATGCAATTAACCACTTGAAAAATAGTATCCAGATTTATTTCATCTCAAGCAAATGTTTTCAGAAACTACCTCTCCTTAAATTATCAACAGGTTAAATCATAAAGGGGGGGAAACTGTGAAGCAAGCTTATTTTGGATTAGTTATTATGTCAAAGTTTAATCTCAGGACAAATGAAATTCAATAGTCAACTAAATGCAATAGATTTTACAAAATAAATGTACATCTATGCCTCAAAAAATTAAAAATATGAGCCAGCACATCCACTTCTGGGTATATACCTAAAATAACTGAAAACAGGGTCTTAAAGAGATATTTGCACACCCATGTTCAAAGCAGCATTATTCATAATAGCCAAAAGGTGGAAACACCTCAAGTTCCCATCAATGGACAAATGGATAAACAACATGTGGTATATACACACAATGCAATATTATTCATACTTAAAAAGGAAATCCTGTCGCACGCTACAACATAGATGAACCTTGAGAACATTATGTTAAGCAAAATAAGTCAGTCACAAAAAGACAAATACTGTATGATTCCACAGATATATCTAAAGAAGTAAATTCATAGAAACAAAGTAGAATGGTGGCTGTCAGGGGCTGTGGTCAGGGGGAAATGGGGAGTTGTTTAACGGGTATAGAGTTTTTGTTTTGCAAGATGAAACAGTTCTGGAGATCTTTCTCACAATAATGTGACTAAACTTAACACCACTTACTGAACTATACACTTAAAAATGGTTAAGGTGGTACATTTTATGTTATGTGTTTTTTTACCACAATTTAAAAATTTTCTTACTTGTATATCTTCCTAATGTAGAGGGGAAAGTTTGATGAGAAGCAGTCAATTTTCATGGTAGGAAAGGAATTATTTGTGCAAGAGAAACACCAGTAACTGCCCTGGAGAATAACAGCACAACATCCCGACCTAAGGGAGAATCCAAACGAGCATCACCAAAGAGGGCAAATGCCTGTGCCCGTGGTACCCCTAAAACACAACACTGCAACCTGAACCTCTCCTGAGCAAACATTAGACGAACCTAAACTGAGGAATAGTCCCTATTACATATATTCTACATTATCCTGCAACTAAGTGCAATACATGATCATTTACAGGACAAGGAAAAAAGCTTCAAGGGATATTATTGGAAAAATGGACAAAATAATGAAATATGGGCTGCAAATTCGATAAAAGTACTCTATCAATGTTTCCTGCATTTGATAACTATATTGTGGCTATGTATGAGAATATCTTTGATCTTAGGACATAACTGTTCAAGTATTAAGGGGTAAAGGAGAATGATGTGTGCAACCTACTCTCAAATATTTCAAGAAAAAAATATGTTTATACAAAGAATGATCAAACATATGTAGCAAAATGTTAAAAATTAGTGACTCTAGATAGAGTTTATGAGTTCTCTGCTTTGTTTGAAATTATTTCAAATTAAAAAGTTTAAAAACTGGTTTTTAAAAAGTATAATCTTAAATTCAGTTTACCTCAGTTCCACTAAAACTGTTAAGCAAAGTATATAAAAATGAAAATCTGGGGGCTAGCCCAGTGGTGTAGTGGTTAAGTTCGCACGCTCTGCTTTGGTGGCCCAGAGTTCACAGGTCCAGATCCCAGGTGGGGACCTACACACCACTTATCAAGCCATGCTGTGGTAGGTATCCCACATGTAAAGTAGAGGAAGATGGGCACAGATGTTAGCTCAAGGCCAGTCTTCCTCAGCAAAAAGGAGCATTGGCAATAGATGTTAGCTCAGGGCTAATCTTCCTCACCAAAAAAATTAAAAAAATAAAAATTTGTCCTACTTAAGTGTAAATGCCAGAAAACTCACTTCAAGTACCACTAAACAAAAACTCTATATTCAAATACAAATATGCTAATTAGTCAGACAGTATAAAACTAGGTCCCAGCTGTAAGACCCAACTTCGGTAGGTGTGACCAGAAGGCAACAGTCATAGCCAAAAGAGGCTGCAGACTGCAGAGGGAAAGAAACCACTGTGCATTAGTGCTCAGGAATGGGCTTTGCAGGGAATGGACTACACCTAGAAGGGCCCAAGCAGACTAAGGGAAGAGTGGAGTAGGGCGTGGTGAAGAGTAGTTACCTATTTTTGAATGCTGGTAACCAATTTAAGTTGGTTTAAAAAGTAAAACACTGAGCAAGTGAGGTAAAAACCAAGAGATGACCAGATGCAGCAGCGGAACCACCAGTCAGCAACCTGATTCCCTCCTCCCTTGGAGACAGGTCAGGACTGAGAGGCTTAACAGGCAACAAAATAAAGGTAACCTCCTGGCAGAGCGGCGGACGTGTGGGAGAGCGGACGTGTGGGAGAGCGGGAGATGGAGAGCGGGAGATGGAGCGCGGACCTGAGGGCGGGAGTTGTTGTGAGGTCAGGCGAGAACGTGGAGGATGGAGAATACTAGTCTTTTAACAAGAGGAGGCCAATGAGGCGTCTGATTATACAGTGATGGGGGTGCAAGTGTCTAAATCATTTTGTTAAAAACTTAACCTCAGCTGTACTAGTCTGGTCCCATCATTTAGTAAGTACAAGCAAGAACACAAAAATATCTTCCTTTCCCTAACTTTGAAATGCATCCTTCTCAAAGGTGAGCCCTTTCCAATTGTTTTAAAAGAATACAGGAAGCAGAGAGACTGTGAGGACTCCATTCCCCTGATGAGACTGTAACTTTCTCTTCATGACAAAGCCCATCATTTCCTCACTAGCCATCTGCCCCAGGGGTTAGTGGGAAGAAAAGCCTGAAACATCTCCCACCTTTCATTATGCAAGAAACTCCTAGGTATCTCACTCCCTAGTGAGACATAAACGTCATCCTTCCTTATTAATGACAGGGGAAAGTTATACTTCACCAGTGCTATCTGAAGCTTCTAGTCTTTCAAGGTATTTTAAAGATGCAGATTATACTGTAGGCCACAATACAATGGATTTAAGTGGACTGGCTATTCAAGCAATCCCATTATTAACTAACTACAATAGCTGTTGCCATTCATCCTAGTTCTGCCACTTAGTAGCTACTTCATGAAAGTTTATAATAATCGTTAACACTATATGGCACGTACTATTCTAAGTATGTACTCATTTACATTAATTGATACAATCATCACAACAGCTCTATTAGTGCTATTACTATCCCATTTTACAGTTGAGGAAAATAAAGAACAGAGAGGGTAAGTGACCTTCCCAAGATCACACAGCTAGTAAGCAGTAGAGCCAGGATAGGAATCCAAGCAGTCAGCCCAAAGTCAGGTTCTTAACTATTGCCTCCCCTCATCTCCTCAAGTTACTTAACCCCTCTCCTCTACCCGGAGCTAACAAGTCCATATGCTCTTTTCTGAATCCCATGAATGTAGACAGGCTTCAGAATTCATAATTCTTCTGGTTTGCAAAAGATAATAAGCACCCTATTAACAAGCACATTAATATTTCAGCAATGAAATGAAAGAACATTCACATTAAATGGGATAAATAGATCTAATAGCCTCACATAATTTCAGGTCAGGTAGGTTTTGCCACCAAAACAAGTATCAAAAAAGTAACAAAAAGGGCCAGCCCTGATGGCCTAGCAGTTAAAGTTCGGCGTGCTTCACTTTGGCACCTGGGGTTTGGTTCCCAGGCATGGAACCACACCACCTGTCTGTCAGTAGCTATGCTATGGCAGCAGCTCACACAGAAGGACTTAAAACTAGCTTATACAACTATGTACTGGAGCTTTGGGGAGGGGGAAAAAGAAAAAATGAGCAAGATTGGCAACAGATGATAGCTCAGGGCAAATCTTTCCCAGCAAAAAAAATAAAAATAAAAAGCAATTTAAAAAAAGTAACAAAAAGTTCAGTTTTCAGAGCTTTTTAGATTTTGGAATCGCAATTAAGTAATTTGATAGAATTGTCATCAAGATTAAATAAGGGGGCCGGCCCAGTGGCATAGTGATTTAGTTCATGCGTTCCACTTCGGCAGCCCAGGCTTTACCAGTTCAGATCCTGGGCGCCGACTACACACCACTCATCAAGCCATGCTGAGGCGGCGTCCCACACAGAAGAAGTAGAAGGTCCTACAACTAGCATATACAACTGTGTATTGGGGCTTTGGGGAGAAAAAAGGGAAAAAAAAGAGGAAGATTGGCAACAGATGTTAGCTCAGGGCCAATCTTCCTCAAAAAAAACCAAGATTAAATAAGAACAAGGGGCCTGTCCAGTAGCATAGTGGTTGAGTTCGTGCATTCCGCTTTGGCAGCCTGGGGTTTGCAGGTTCGGATCCCTGGCGTGGACCTACACACCGCTTATCAAGCCGTGCTGTGGCAGGCATCCCACGTATAAAGTGGAGGAAGATGGGCAGAGATGTTAGCCCAGGGCCCATCTTCCTCAGCAAAAAGAGGAGGACTGGCAATGGATGTTAGCTCAGGGCTAATCTTCCTCACACACAAAAAAAAGATTAAATAAGAATGTACATAATTGCTTACCATAGGGCCTAGTACACAGTCAGTAGGCACAATATATGGTAATTATTATTACATTAAAATTAAAATTATTCAATTTTTTTGTGTGTGTGAGGAAGATTAGCCCTGAGCTAACATCCGTCGCCAATCCTCCTCTTTTTGCTCAGGAGACTGGCCCTGGGCTAACACCCGCGCCCATCTTCCTCTACTTTATATGGGACGCCACCACGGCATGGCTGACAAGCAGTGCGTTGATCCACGCTGGGGATCTGAACCTGCAAATCCCGGGCCGCCGAAGCAGAGCACATAAACTTCACCACTATGCCACCGGGCTGGCCCCTATTCAGTTTTATTAACTGTACATAAATAATGTTTCTAAGGAAAAGCCCCAGGTATTACAAGGGCATTCTGTAGGGACTATGTGTACCCAAACAGGTGAGGAGGGAGGGAGGACATTAGCAACATAAAAACAAAACATGTACCAATTATGAACAAGAATACCAGGAAATATCTTCCAAAATTAACTGGTGGGGAGCGGAGCTGCATCAAAGTCTTAAAAGAACATCTCTCTAACCATAAGAATTTACTCAATCTTTTAAAAAATCTATTCAATACTCTTTTAGCTTTTGGAGGTGGGAAAAAAGAGGTTAAACACTAATAATTTAGATGTTAAGTTCCCAATCATGTACCTCCAAAAAACTTACCTGGATAACTAGGCTTTGGAAATGAAAGTGGAAACAACTAATAGAGAAAGAAAACACTTATGCTTCAGTCTTTTTAAAAGCAAAAATATTAATAACAGCTGTATAGTATTCAATTTAACTCCCTAACAGTAAATTCTTCTTTTAAAATAACCATCCAAAAAAACGATAATACCCACAAAGTGGCAAAATATTTTTAAGAGCAGACAAATCTTGACTTCACTTTCATACAACATCACTTACAGCAACATCCGTGACATTTTCCCAAGAAAATGAACACTGGTATAAAAGGATCTTTTTTTTTTTTTTTTTTTGTGAGGAAGACCAGCCCTTAGCTAACATCCATCGCCAATCCTCCTCTTTTTGCTGAGGAAGACTGGCCCTGGGCTAACATCTGTGCCCATCTTCCTCCACTTTATATGGGACGCCGCCACGGCATGGCTAACAAGCAGTGCATCGGCGGGCGCCTGGGATAGAACCGGCGAACCCCGGGCTGCCAAGCGCGGACTAAACCGCTGCGCCACCGTGCGGCCCTAAAAGGATCTTTTTAATTATTAATCTAAGTACTCACCACAGTTTTCAAACACTTGGACACAATTCCCTTGGTGCTGGCTCTAAGATACCAATAAGCAGTTTTAAGTTTTCTATATTTCCATTATGATTTCTATGTACTTTTAATATTTCTTTTGTATTATGTCCAGTAGGGTCCACTACACAGAGGTCTAAGTATTTCTCAACAGATGAGCTTTTTTAAAAAGGCACCTTATTCAATTTATTTCACTGTTCCTATTTTACCAAAAACAGGTAGTCCTTACTGGATTTTAGTCTTTAAATTCTTTTCCAATTCGATCATCCAGCGCTGAATGAATGCTGACCCTGTGCTCAACGAGCTTCAAATCTGACAATCTGTGATTCCTCTCATGAACAAGTAGACTCCACTGTTACCAGGGCCAGGCCAACCAAGGCAGAACATTTAACACCCAGGACCATATATGAAGAAGAAACATGCATTTCCAAAAATGCCCCAAGAGTTCACAAACTGAAGAGCAGTTCATATTTTAAAAGCAGCAGCTGTTGCCTGCCTGTTTGAGAAGCAGAGAACTCTATCATTTCTACCCACCAGGGTAACTCCCCACCAAAATCATCAGCTAAAGGGTAATGGTAAAATATATTAAGTGTATGAGAATTAGAACAGGATTGTTTTCGAATCTTAGAGAATTATGTATCTACCATTCAAAAAGGCATCTTCAATATACCTACTAATATCTGCCACTTAAAATTTTAGGCAATTTACTTAATCTCTGTGAGCCTCGGTGTCTTCATCTGTGAAATGGGGATTAATAGAATTTACTTCATTGGATTTTCCAGAGTGTAAAATGAAACAATGTATACAAAGTGCTTGGCACAGTGCCTAGCATCAAGAGTGGGAAATACATAGTAGCTCTTATTAATTACAGAAAGTAAAGCTTGGCAACCTCCCTAGATGGTGGGAATAAGCAGAAAAGTGAAATCAAATTACAGCAGGTATGAATTTTAAAAGCTGAAAACCACTATTCTATTGTAAGCTGACTATATAAAATTGGTCCCAAGGGGAAGAGATGAAAATTATGGACTAAATTTCTAGTGGGCAACCAGCTTTAAGAAACCATTTGCAAGTCTAATTACCAGTTCTACAGTCAAGATCTGGATCTGCCACCCAAGTGGCCCATCGCCACAGTTACTGCTTACTTTGTAATTACATCTCAATCAAAATTAACTGGTAACCTAAAATAGATTTAACGAATTTATGGTCCTACTATTTTGGCACAACTACCCCCTAAAAATCAGCTGTCTCCAAATATGGTTCAAGAATCATCTGCATCAGAATCACCTTGGTAAAAATGCAAATTGGTGGAGTGGAGCTCAGAAATCTTAAGCACATTTGTTTGGAGGACCACTGCCCAAAAGTGTTTAGCAAAAACATTCTATATTAAATTCATCCAGAGTGTAATTTAACCTCCACTCTCTCTCTTGCAAGATCTGCCACTCGAGCAAGCTCTGTTCTGCTGGTAACATGTGCCTGAATTAATTCAAGAATTTAGGGAGAACAGGGCCAATAAATATCAAGCAATAAGGCTGTACTTCACAGGCACAATAACTACTAAGAACATTTTTCATTTTTTATCAGTGTGTAATTAACTCAGCCGTAACAGGAGTTGAGTACATAATACACAAACTCTTTAATAGCCACCCACAGAAAAACTGATCTTAGCAAGATTAAACCTAGTTTCATCCAGACCTTTGCTTTAAACAGTACACAGTGAAGTATGGTCTTATTTACACACAAAAGGCTGAAGATAAACCTCATTAGAAACCACAAGTCCAATAAAACTTGCCTGACATAGTTTGTGTATAACACATCTAGTTATCTAGTTCATAAAATTTATTTTTAATACCGTGATGTTACAGGATTCTTTACACTCAAACTAGGTTTTAAATGTCCAACAACTAATCACTTCCAAAAGAAACAAAATCATTGCAGCCCAACACGCGATGAAGAGCTCCCTCTCAATACAGCATGTATACCAGCAGTGGGTGTCCTACGCCTGTCTGGGTCAGGTTATTGGCACTTGCCTCTATGCTATTTCACTGTGGGAACCCTTTATCAACACCTTGGGATATAAGCAGAATAATCACCAAAAAATAGTTAAGTGTTTTAAAATATATACAACTCAACACAATCATTCAAGCATTCTACTTGAGGCCTAAATTCTCGACCTGGACACTTAGTATAAGCTACTGATACCACTACTCACTGCTTCACCAGAATGGCTGTATATTTTTCCCACCAAAAGTAGGGCTATTGCACCATACGTTTGTTTCATGGTCTCTGTAAAGAAAAAAAATCATTGTCTTGGTTTATATTTCCTTAAAAAACAAGTAAATTTTCTACAAACTGTTTTAAGAACTTAGTGAAATCTGCAGTTTTCTAAAGAAATCACCTCAATTCTTTTTAATGCAACAGTACTCCACATACAGACACAAAGTCAGTATTTGTAAAAGATCAATGCTGAAATACAATTAGCTACCTTTAGTAAGTATGTATCACAAAATTAAAATGCACAAGGGTTTTTAAACATAAGCATTTATTTCATGATTCTTTAATTCATATCACGTCCAAAAAAATGGAATTCAGAAAGATTTTTCAGGATTTCAAAGTGGCTTTATGACTATTTTCTAAGATCTGGAGAACAGTAACAAACAGATTAAATGATCCCTCTGTGTAGGAAGAAACAATAGGTCCCAGTAAATACTGTCCCTTCAGGTATGGATCGAGAAGGCTGAGAAACTACCTTTTCAGAAACCTGAGCTGAAGGCTTTTGCCCTTTGCAGATAATCTGGACTGGTTAAGTTTTTCTATGTTTGGAATTACTAAAGTTGGAGGTGTGTGTAAGGGATAGGTCTAAATGTTTGCAGGCAGGCACGAGATACCCACATCATTTCTACTGACCCAAAACAAGGGATGGGAGGTTTTCAAAGAAGGCCCTCAGAGGACCATGGTTGTTGTCCCTTCAGTTTGCTCCTGAAGGAAAAGAACTATTTTTAAAACATTTTAGAAATGCACCCAAGAGGATGCAATCGGAAAAAAATCCATAATGTGGAAAATTCTCCCCAAGTCTACGGTTTAACAAATAAACTACAAGGGAATAAAAGTAATGGCAGTAGAGCTACCAATGAAAAAGTTATGAAACTTATCAACCAATTGCAATGTATGAACTTTACTTGGATCCTAATTTGAACAAAACTTAGATGTTAATTGAGATGTTAATTTTGAGACGAGCTCTGAAATTGTATTACTGACTGGATATATAATGACATAAAGGAATTGATGCCATTATTTTAGGTGTGATCACAGTAGTACAGTTATGATTTTTGAAGTCCTTATCTTTTTAGAGATCTATACCAAAATATTTATGGGAAAGTGGTATGTTTAGGATTTGCTTCCAAGGAATCCAGTGGAGGTGGGCATATCATGAAACAAGTTTGGCTAACAGTTGATAAATGTCAAAGCAAAGGCAATACATACATGGAAGTTCATTTCCCATAATAAAAGGTTAAACAAAAAGTATGGTACAACCACTTGTTTATTATTCTGTCTAAAATAATCATTAAAACAGTTTAGCAACCTGAAGGAATGCATATTATATAACATTAAATGAAGAAACAAATTTATCTATGTCAAAATTTCAAAAGCATAAGGTTAGGAAGAAAAGGGAATAGGAAAACCTAACTGAATTTGTGGGTTAGTTGATGATTTTTATCTTCCAGTATCAGACTATTGTCTTTAGACATTGCTGATGAATTCAGGAGTAGGCAGGTAATTTAAACTACCCAAGAGGGTGGGTATAAAACGATGGTGGAGGAGTCTAGAGTACACTAGAGAAGCCATGCCTCATCTTAAAAGTATTCAGTTTCAAAATAAATACTATGCTACACAAAATCTGTTCTTAACCAGATATTCAAATAGCCTCTCTTTTTAGGGTAAGCATGTCATTTATTGGCCAAAGCAAATGACTTTGAAGAAAGGAAGAAAAGGTAACAATCAAGCCAGGATGGTACCATAAAATCAGACCACAAGGTCACCCTATTCACTTTACGTATGTAAACTGCGGCATAAAGTTTGTTTGCTTGTTGGTGTTTAAGTGAACTGCCTAAAGTCAAAATGAATTAGCCTCATATGAACTCAGACTGGAGCCCACAGAGGCACAGAGACTTGCCTAAAGTCAGTGTTAACTGGAGAGGCTGGTTCTAGAAGTCAGAACCCAGTAAGTACCCTGACACTCTGTTCAGATGGATCTACTATTTAGTACCACTTTCTTTTCTTTCAGTTTTTTTTTAATTACATGTGTCCTGCTCCTTTTTTCCACAGAGTCTTCTCAAAAATGTGCTCTTCAATCAAATAACTCTAAAAAATAAGGAAAAAATTATACAATGACAGGAAGGTGAAGAATGTCATATGCTTACAAAAGCAGACTCTTGATCAATCCACATACATATGAAATCCTGTACTCTAGGATCAAACACTTTTTCTACAAGGTGGACAACTTTTCCAACTTTCAAAGACATTTCTGTACCGTGTATAATGTCAGAATAAAATAATAAAAGCAATAACTGGCCCTTTTGAAGACTGAAGAGAAGCACACATACACTGATGCGCTTAGTAGTCTCCCAAATGTTAATTCTTTCCTGACTACCTCACTGAACAGGCAAGAACCAAGACTTCAGAGCCTACTATGTGTTCCCCAATATACAGCTAAGGAAATGGGGAGTCCCTCAGAAGATTTCATGGCTATTAGCTAACTAAAGAATCTGCTTGGCTCCAGCACCCATACCCTGCGTATTATCCCATACAGCTACTGAAATCAAGATAAGCGCTAAATTTCAGAAATATGCAACTCTTTACTTACTGTTTAAAAGAAAATCTGCTAGCCCAACTAACTTTCTAGTATAAAGGGAAAAAAAGTACAGACTTTAGAATCAGATCAACCTACATTTGAATCCTTACTTTGCCATTTACAAGCTAAATGATCAAATTAGATGAAGCTCAATTTCCTCCTATATAAATGAAAAATACCACCAAAGTTATAAAGACTTAAGCATGTGGTACAATAGCTGGTACATAATAGGCACTCAATAGGAAGCGCTTGTTATTTTTATGTACAGGTTTAATTAAATGGACAATTCAAATAGGATAGAAACTATTTTTAAAGCAACTGATGACGACAGTCATGGTCCTGGAAGAGTCTATAAAGTCTCCCCTGGATCATCAGTTAAATCCAAAACTGCACATGAAAGTATGCAATCAAGGTAAGCGCAGATTACAAAATATATTGGCAGATCCAATTGTATTAAATTATGAAAAAGGGATATCCAACTAGTCAATCATTGGTCCAATAATAATTCCTTGAAGTGCTAAATTTTAAAAACACTGTGTTTTATTTCCTCACCAGTTCCACAATGGGTGCCTCCCATATAAGCTTCTAGAAGGCAGGGACTGTATCTCATACATATAATAATCAGAATACCTAGGAGGCCGCCTTGCACAACGTGTGCTCAAAAAATATTTGTTGAATGAAGAGTTGATATGGTTCCCTTAATAGCTTTCTAAAAAATACTTTAATAGGATGCTTTCACTTCAAAACATTAAAATGTAAAAGGTTCATAATAAGAATAGCTCCCACAACAAAAGAAATTACTGTTTATAAGAAGCACTGTTAGCAAAATAGATGGAAACCCCAAAAAATAAATTGCAATTCCCTACCAAAACAATTTTTTTAAAAATAAAACACCAACACAATGAGCACCTGAAAAAAGGAAAGCACTATCCATTCCATTTCCAGAAACAACTTACCTTTTTGCACCTTCCTTTTGCAGATTTGAAATCCAGATTCTCACACAATCACGGGCCTTCACTTCTGTTTGATTCAATAGCGTCCACACTACTGGGTCTCACTTTCACTACTAAATACGTCAGTAGAAAGCACATTGGTCTTATTCTGCTTTCTAACTATGAAAACAAAAGTGCAAAACTCCTAACTCAAAACTATTTAAAAAACTAAAAACTAAAAAAAAAATTGAGATTAAACAATGTACCGAAGTAATTGTAAAGGCTCCCATCCTTTCCCCCCAAACACCATACTTCGATATGTATTTTAAATGGCTTTTTTCTCCAAAGATTCTTGTGTCTTAATGGGAAGGCAAGGAGTCAAAAGTAAAACATACTAAAATAAGCCATTTCCAAACAGGTGAGATATCATCAGAGTGTGTGCTGTTGCAGGAAACAGAATGGAGAGCCGTGAATGGGAGTCTCTGCACTTCATATCTGCAAAAGAAGAGAATAAAAAGGTTAACTTAACTCTAAGCTCAGAACGTACCTTCTTCACCTGTTTAAAGCAACGCCCACAACATTTTAAATCAACAGATGTGGTGGCTAAGACAGAGGTTTGTGGGTGAACTCAACCCTCCTGTCCTTAATACATAAAACTTACATTGTATCTAAACTAATAGGCACATAAATACATAAACTAACACATAAATCTAAACTGTATTAGAAGTCAGATATTTGAGCACCTTATACCACACCATCTTAATATTAAAGGTTTAAAAAAACTCTGATCTCTTCTTCAGACTTTTCTTAAAACTATCATAATTAGCCAAACGTGCTTCCCTACTGAACAGTTATATACAGGAAACTATTTCTAACAGTAACAGTCAAAAGGCTCATTTTTAATAAATGCCCCCCCCCAAGGAGTGACAGTTAACCTTTTGGGAACCCCAATGCACATACCCCTTTCTCCAACCTCGTTCAAGTTAAAGGTTAATTTAAGAACAGAGGTGCCTCACCGGCAATCTCCCCCGCCCAGCACCCTGTTCTCTGCAAGAATCCTTCTGCCTTTTGCATTAACCCACCCGCCCCAGTGTGGGCGAGCCAGGGCCAGGGCGCGGAAGGAGACCGGGGCTGGGGGTGAGACCGCGAGCCCGGCACGCACGCGCGCCCCCAGTCCGGTGGCACACCTGCCCTCGCAGGCGCCCACCTGGGGCAGGGACCGCCCTCTCCCGGCCTCGCGCGCCGGCCCCACTCGGAGCGCGCGCCACGCGTCGCGCGGGACCCGAGGGCGGTGCAGGCGGCGGGGCGCCGGGCAGGCGGGAGCCCGGGGTGAGGGGGCCCCCCTGGCTCGCTCCCTCCCCGGGGACCGAGCGGGCCGGGGCGCCCCGGGGGCGTGCTGGGGGCGGGCGCGGTACCTTTTGGACAGATCCATGAGGACCCCGGAGAAGAGCTTCTCCCCGAGGCGGAACGACACGACGAGCGCGTCCTCAATGATGTGGTCCAGCGTGACCCGCACCTCCGAGCCGGGGATCAGTTGCGACACCGCGGAGTCCCCGCCCGCCGGCGGCACGAGCGCCGGGGCTGCGGGCTGGGGCAGCGGCGGCTCCGGGCGCTCCTCGGGAGCCGGGGGCTGGTCGGGCGGCGGGGCGGGGGAAGGTGCAGGGTCGGGCCCCTCCCGAGGCGCGGCTGCCGCCGGCTCCGCCACCCGGGCGGGCAGCTTCTCCTCAGCCTCCAGCTCCGGCCCCGCCGCCTCCGGGCTGCGGGCGAGCTCCCCCGGCGGCGGCGGCGGCGGCGGGAGCGGCGGCTCGTCGGCCTGAGGAGAGGACTGCTGCCCGTCGGCCTCGCCGTCCGGCACAGATGCTTCGGTGGCCGTGACCGGGAGGGGGTCAGTGCCGGCCTCGCTGCCGGGGATGGGCTCCATCTCCGGCTCGGCCTCGCCGGCGCCCCCCTCCCCGGGGGACGCTGCAGTCGCTGCCGCCTCTGCAGCCACGGCCGCCATTTTCTTCCTGGCTTCTCCCTCCTCCAACTCGAGCTGCAGCGGCGGCGGCGGCGGCAGCGCTGCTTGGTTCCCTGGGCCTTCCCCTCCCTCCCGCGAGCAGTTTCGTCCCGCCCTTTCCCTGATGCTCGTTATTGGCACCGCGCCATTGGTTCCGTCCTACACCCCTCCCGCACTTCTGACAGCCCATTGGCCAGCTGGGGACGTCTATCATTCAGTCAGCGCAACCCTCCCATACAGAGCAGGAACTTCTCATTGGCCGGATGAATTGTCAAATGTCGAATCTTAGAGGAGGAGTGGGGGGGCGGGGAAGTCACAGAAGCGGAGCCATAGACTTATGGCCTCTTTCTATTGGCTGGGAGAGGAAATAAAGTTTTATGGTTGGTCCATGCTCCTGCCCATTGTCAGCCAGGCTTTCAGAGGCGGGATAAAGGATGGAATCACGTGGCGTGCCAGTTCTTTCAAAGGCGACCGAGGGGCGGAGTAACATGAGAATGTGGGAGGGGCACCGCTTCCCAAGAATCCCTGCGCAGAGGTCCTTAGAATAAATGTTATTTCTAGGCGCGGACCTGCTGCTGCCGCGTGTGGGCATGACAAGCTTCTTTGGGAAGGACGAATAAAGTTTGAAAATAATTTCTGCAAACGCTTTTTGAACTCCTAGTATGATAGGTGCTGGGAATAGAATGATGTGCAAGACATTCTCCATAACCTCATGGCAGCTACTCCAACTCCCACACAAGGAGTGTTTTCCTTGACTTCACTTTCTAGGAACAATGCACCTACTTATTTCAAAGTAGGAAAATGCTAATGAAAAGAGGAGGGACACCATGCACACTGGATTAAGCTGATGAGTGTTCCAGAGAGCAGTCCTGAGGCATTGTTGGACTTCCATGTGAACGCTGCTTGTTCTCTCCGAATTCACTGGAAAGTGGGCGCACCTGGTTCCTTACTTAAGCCTTTTTCTTTCCTGGCATCTACACCACAGGTACAAAAGTCTCTCTCTTCAGTGTCCTAATGCCCCCACTTCTCTATTCCCACTTTAAATCTCTTGGTTTGTCATGTCTGGAAGAATCTACTGAACCTATTTCTCTCAAATTGCACCTCAGAGTCAGCCTTTTTGCCAGAAGAGATTGTAGGCACTGAGAGTGCCTACAGGAGGGAGGGGAGAAAAGTTGCCAGCATTAAGGGGAGTAAAAAGTGAAATTCTAAGGAATAGCAGCTAACATTTATTGAGCACCTACTAAGTACTTGGCGCTAGTACAAACACTTTAATCCTTATAATACTCCTATGAGGCGGGTACTATTATTATGCCCATTTTACAGATAAAGGAATTGAGGAACAAAGAGGGTGCCCAAGGTCACTCAGCTAGTAAGTTGCAGAGTCAGAATTCCAGTTTTACATTGAAAGCACTAAAAATAGCAAAAAGTAAATATCACCATATGCTCTGTTTCAAGCCATGGGGATTTTGGATAAAGGCCAGTAGGAAATCCCAGTCAGGACAGGTTCAGCATCTCCAAAGTAAGAGAACAAAATGAATTTACTGAGTCTCCGCACTGTGCCAGAGATTTTCCCATAAGCTTTCGCTTAAAATCCTGTGAGTTAAGTCTTCTCCCTCTTTTACAGATGAGGAAACTGACCTTAGCCAGGTTAAAGACCTTCTTAAAGGTCACACAGAGAGCTGGCAGCAGATCGTATCTAATCCAGTTCTTTCCAAGTACATGATTGTTTCACTTACTCATTCACTGTATAAATAATTTTTTGTTCTCCTGCAGGCTAGATGTCTGCAGTAAACAGACATGGATCCCACGTTACAGGGTTTTCATCACAATCATTTTGTCTATAGTTCACCATGATCAATTAATTACACATAACATGTAGTTCTATGAAACTCCTAGACCCACACTGGGTGCCCGCATTGTATAATCTTCCACAGGGAGAAAAGTACAGTTCAGGTCCTAGAACTTAATTACCTCTTGCAGTGATTCATTGCAAGACGCTGCAGTGAATCGTTTAAATTAAGGATTTATAGCAGATTGTGGCATATCAAGTCACCTTTCTAAATCACTATGTTCATCCTGCACCTCAAGAGCTTCTGCTGGTTCCCTATGTTCACATTAATTATACCCTCTTCTGCTTGTCTTGCAACGCCTTCTCTGTTCCTACTCCATCTTTCAAGGTCTGTTTTCTACTACTCTTCAAGCCTGTTAATACTGGGAAGATCTGCTCATGCATTGTTCATCCATTTATTCAACAAATAAATACTGAAAGCCTACTATATGTCAGTTACTGAGCTAGGCAGGCAGAAGGCATGGAGAAAGAACATGAAAGACTTAGCACCTGGCCTCCTGGGCTTATTTTTCTAGCGAGGGAGCTAGAAAATAAGTGATGAATAAACAAGGTGATTACAGATGTGAGCAATGCCATAAAAGAGAGGAACAAAGTGAGCTGATCGGGAGCAGCTGAGAGAGAGGCAGAGAGTGTCTCCTTTAGAGAAGGTGGTCGGAAAAAGCCTCTCAGAGGACAAGACGTTTTAGCTAAAATGCAAAGGATACGAAGGAGACAGCTGTTGACATTGTTGAATGAACATTTGGATCAAAAGGAACAGTAATGGCTAAAGTCCTGAGGCGAAAGAGGGTTTGGCTTATTCCAGAAACAGAAAGAGACCAGTGTGGCTGAAGAGGAATGAGTAAGAAGATAAGTAGGTGAGATAAGCTTGGAATGGAAGACTGGAGCCAAATCATATTTTATGTACTACAGATATAAAAACAGGAGATTCTGCCCTCAGGGAGTGCCAAATCTAGTGGAAACCCAGCTTTACAAGCGCTGTTGTATGCTAGTCATCTCTGCATTCAGCCTCCTCCTGGCATAGAATCAGCACAGAGGAGGCGCTTGGTATTTGTGGAATGGATAGCCACGTGGTGTTTGTGGCTGGCTGGCTGGTTGAATGAATGGATGGAGGGTTAGATGGATGGTTGGAAGGCTGGATGATGTCTTAGTCCATTCAAGCTGCTAGGACAAAATGCCACAGACTATATGGCTTATAAACAACAGAAATTTATTTCTTACAGTTCTGGAGGCTGGAAGTACAAGACCAGGGTGCCAGCATGGCTAGGTGAGTGCCCTCTTCCAGGTTTCAGACTTCTCCGTGTATACTCACACGGCGCAAGGGGCAAGGGAGCTCTCTTGGGCCTCTTTTATAAGGACACTAGTCTCATTCATGAGGGCCCCACCCTCATGACCTAATCACTTCCCAAAGGCCCCACCTCCTTATACCATCACTTTGGGGGTTAGAATTTCAACATTTGAATTTTGGAGGGGCACAAACATTCAGACAATAGCAGACGGATAGTTGGTCAACAGATTGTTGAATGGATGCATGGATGGGTGGAAGGATGGATGGATACATGAATGGCAGGGGTAAGGAATCCAGCTGACTACTCAAGCAGATCCTCACTGTCACAAGCAGATTTTGACCTTGAGCTCTGCAGGGTACTATAGTTTGGTGGCTAAGTACTCAGAGAGTGGAAGGGAATGAACCTATATGTGACTCCTCAGTTGGCCTCTGACTAGCTGTATGATCTGGGCATGATCTTAGGCAAGTTGCTTAACCCCTGTCTCCTCATTTATAAAATATCTTAATAATAACCACCTTCCTATGGGTTTGTCTGTTTTTAAATTATGTAACATATTTCAAGTGCTTAACATAGACCCTAAATCATGGTAAACTTAGCTCAATAATTGTTAGCAACTAGATCTAGAAATCCAGTCTTATTGAATCTGGAGTTGATCATACTCCAGGGACTCTGACTCCCAATAGCCAAACTTGTGAAAGACTAGGTAAAACCCAAACACTGGGGTGTTGGTTCATGGAGAGGGATAAATATGGCTAATTATGGCTTAGTGGTTATTTTTTTTCTGGGCCTGGTCTCTCAGGAAATTGAATTATAGACAGACGATAGCATGGGAAGCAGAGACTCAGAACAACAGGGACTGACTTACAACACATGGCTGCAGAGCACAGTGGCTGGATGAATTGCTCCTCCTGGTCTAGGCCTCTTTCTGTCAATATTTCTCTTCTAAAATCAGATCGCCTACTCCTAGACCAAATCTGTGATGGGGAACTACTGACAAACATGTCAATCATTGACTCTCCCTCCGTGTGTCTCAGTGGTTCTCAATGTATCCAGGGATCTCTTTAAGAATCTGCTTAAAAGCTACTTTTTACATATTATGTGATCCCATTTATATACAGTACAAAGACAAGCAAAACAACTTTATGCTGTAAGAACTCAGGATATACGTTATTCTTGGTGGGGAAAGGGGAACAGGACAGCTAGTAACTAAAAGGGAATATGAGTGGGGTTTTCTGGGATTTTGATAATTTTCTGTTTCTTCATCTACATACTGGTTACACAGGTATGTTCAGCTTATAAAAATTCATCAAGCTGTGCTCTTATATGTGGTTTTCTGTATATAGATTTGTATTAGCTATCTATTACTGCTAGTGTCTCAAACAGCATACATGTATTTCATCACAGTGTCTGTGGGGAAAAATCAGGCATGGCTCAGCTGGGTGGTCTCTTTAGGGTCTCTCTCAGGGCTATAATCAAGATGCTCACAGAGGCTGCAGTCTCATCCAAGAGCTTGACTAGGGAAGGGCCCACTTCCAAGCTCACTCACGTGATTCTTGGAAGGATTCAGTACCTCACTGGCTGTTGGCCAGAAGCTGTTCTCAGCTCTTTGCCACATGGGCCTCTCCATAAAACAGTTAGGGATCTACAGCTTGCTTCATCAGAGCGAGCACAGGAGAAGAGCCTTTGCAAAATGGTGCAAGCAAGAGAGAGGTCACAGTCTTTTATACCTTATCTCAGATCCCATTCCTTGTGCTGTATTCTGTTCGAAAGCAAGTCACTAGGTCCAGCCCAAATATAAGGGGAGAAGATTGTACAAGGGCATGAGTACTAAGAGGCAGAGATTATTGGGAAATGATTATCACAGAATTTAAATTTTAAAAAAATGAAAAGGAAAAATAGTTTAGATGTTTCCCCAAACCTCTCCCCACCCCTACACACTCATCCATGGAATCTGCCAAAGCCTCTTGTTCTGTGTAGGTGTTTTAAACCCCATACCACCTGCCCTCTAGTGACAGATCCTCACCTCAGACTGGCAGGTGGAAGAGACCAACATATTACAAAGATAAATCTCAATATTGAGGACAATCTCTATAAGGAGAGCCATCATTCATCCAACCACTTAGTGAGCCCCTACTGTGTGCCAGACAGAGACAGCAGCCAGATGAGCCTGGGGGCATCAAGCACATCAAAGGTGGGCACTGTCCTGAGACATCTTCCTCCATGGTCTCGGGGGTTCTTTCACATGCTCCCCAGCCCTTCTTTGTATATTCTCACCAGCTGCCGTGTCAACACATTTCCTTAAAAATGGACCCCCAGGGCATGACTTTGGAGGGAGTGGTTCTTGGTTGATCATCTTGGTTTGCCTGGGACCGTGGGGTCTCCTGGGATGCAGGATAAAGATCGGGCAGTCCTGGGCAAATCCTGAGGGTTGGCTGGGCTTCATGCTGCTTGTCTTGCAGAAATGAACACTGATCCTTGCAACAGCCCAGCAAGGGGGAGCCTCAGAGCTCACAGAAGGCTTCCAGAGCTGGAGTCTGGGGTTAGGATGGGGACTGGGCCTGTCAGTCTCCAAAGAATGTGCTCTTGGAAACTTGGATCTTTTGGCTGTTTCTTATATTTCCCTAGCCATCCCCTGGGACCGGATCCTTGGGTCAATGGCATATCAGTGTGCATTTTTGTCCAGCCTTCTGGTTCCAAGCCCACAGGTTAAACCTGACCTTAGATTCTAAACACCCCTGATTGTACCCGCCCCCCTCAAAAAAATTCTGAGAACATTTATTTACTTGACATTCCTCTCAGTTGGGCTCTCCCATCATTTCAAATGTGGTAGCTATTAGATTATTAGACACTTATAAAGTAAGGACTTTATTTTATAGCTTCTTTAACATAGTGCTAGGTCAAGTAATAATATTTAGCAAGTGCTTACTTCATATCAGGCATTAAATCAATTAAACCTTATATTCCCATGAGGTACATCCCATAATTATCACCATTACAGATTAGGAAACTGAGGCACAGGGAGGTTAAGTAAGTTGCCCAAGGTCACACAGCTAGTAAGTATAGGTACCAGAGAGTCATATCTGTTTGCTCATTGATTACAAAGAGCTGCCTGTGTTTTCTCTGGGAAGGTTATCATTTGCTCTGACAGCCTTAAGTGAAGCTTTCTGAAAACTGGGTGGAAACCTCAGCTAAAGAATTACATGTGATATGAGAGCCATCCTTGAAAAACCACAAACCCAAGATCATTTTGATAGAACTGCTTCTGTGTCATCACAGTTGCTCTCTGCCTCAGTTTCTTCGTCTGTCATATGGGAATGATAATCATCATCTCTACCTCAAATAGTTGCCGTGAAGCTTACGTTAAAATGGACCATATCTTGAGGCAGTAACTATTCTTATCATCCCTCCCAAAGGTCTGAGGCCTGGCCAGGAGCATGGAAGTCATTTGGTTCATCCAATGTAAATTCGGAGCCAGAAGCCTGGGCCAGGCACTGGTCTTACTGTTTACTTCATGACTATTCACTTCCCAGCAGCTATTTCAGTGTTAATCCCCAGTTGTTTCTCTGACTACATAGTTGCTACATATGCAAATATAAAAATGACCTGAATGTTCGGTTCTAAGTTGCTTTGGTTCATTTTTATACCAAATTCCTACTCTCTGTTTTATTTGTATTTGTTTGTTTTAAAAACAGCAGAGGTTTTTTTTAGGAAGGAATGTGTACAGCTGTACATAGAAAAAAGCCCCTTTTTTCTATGACGTCTGTCTTGTTCATCATCGCACCTCTCCCACGAAGCACAGTGCCTGGCATATAGTAGGCCTTCAAAAAATATTTGTAGAATTCATAAACAAATGACTAAGTGAATAGTTATTTCTTGGGGGTAGGCTCACTGTGGGTTTTCTTTTCTTTTTGCCTATCTACATGTTGCAGTTATACTCATTTTTTCATTTTTCTACAATGAACATGTATTTTTTGGGGGGGGGAGTGTTGAAATTCTTACTTTGGTAAATAAATACATAAATAAGGGACTAAAATAGGGCCTGGGCAGTCTTGCAATAGGAGGATTCCAAACACGGGCTCTGTGGAGGGAGTGTGCAGAGCGGCAGGCTGACTGGGTTGCCCAGGATCTGACGGGGAGGAGGGACAAGAGACCCCATCCTAGAATCCAGAGGCTCCACCAGCTTGCCCTTTCGGTCCTCCTTTTGCTCTGGCGTGTCTGCTGGGTAAAGGCGAGAAGCAAGTCCCAGAAGAGTTTTTCAAGGACTCTTCAAGGCTCAGAGGGTTCAGCTCTACTCCTGCAGCAGAGGCAGAGGCCTGGGGCTTGGCTGTCTTCATGGCAACTCATTGAAAGGGGCGCTGCTCCCGCCCCACCCCGCCCCACCGGAACCGTCCCTGAACCTTCGGAGGCGACCCGCTTCTGTATGAGTTGGCTCCAGTATCCAAATCTGAATCCCTTCCAGACTCAGCCCACTCCACCCAGGTCTGTGGATGCTGACGAAGAAGGAAACAGACAAGCCAATTTAGTTGTCGTCCTCTCTTTGTTCCCTTGACCTTGAGGCACTTAACTCAGCAGAGCTTGAGGTTCGGGGAGCCGGCGTAGTTCTGGAATAAAAGGCAAGAGATCTTGGAGGGCTCTTGGAGCCCGCACTCGTTCTCTCTGCTTTGGTCACCATAGTGACTTCTCTCTGTAGACTCAACCCTGTGGTTCTTGCTCAATATTCATTCATAATAAGGCCACCCTTGCGTTTTCCGCCCACTGGGGAACAGAGCACCGCGCATTCGCAGTCACGTGGCTGACGCACTGGGCCTTTAAGCAGCGTGTGTGTGTGTGTGTGTGTGTGTGTGTGTGTGTGTGGCACAGGAGGGTGGGGCTGTCCTCTGCTGTGCAGAGGGAAGGATCAGAGCTGGGAAGGAATTCAGATCCCCTCTGGTCCTGACCTCCCAGATTACAGAGAAGGGACTTGCAAGGTTTCTCAGCCCTTCCGAAGGACATCCCCGACTGGAACAAGAGTGCCCTGGCTCCTGGCCCAGTGCTCACTGCACTCCATCACACAGGGGCGTGCAGGGCCCACGGTCTCATCCCAGATTTTCTAACTTCTTGGCCTTTTGTGCCAAGCACTGGGGTCACACTTCCTGGGACTGTCTCTAAAGGTTACCGAAAGTTATGGTAATTGGATAGCGAGCCCCAGTGAAAGGCCAGAGCTAGGGCTCCTGTAGTGAGACAGAGCGATCCATTTCCAGTACAGATTTGCAAGTAAATTAGCTCGTTTAATGCACCCTGCAAAGTGACCACTATTATTCTCTTTTAAATTGGGAAATCTGCAGCTTCAGAGAGTGATTGAATGGATCAACTTGAAGTCAGAGGTGAATTTGAATCCTAACTCTGCAATTTACTAATGATAAAGAATGGTGTAACAGCTCATTAGTATAGACACTGACTTCAGATTCAGTGAGAGTGAGTCCTGCCATTTCCCTGCTGTGTGACTTTGGGTGAGTTACTTAACTTCTCTGAGCCTCTATTTCTCCATCTGTAAAAACAGAATAATAATAGAATCTACTTCATAGGGTCATTGTGAGGATTAAATAAAGTAATGCATGTAAATCACTTAGCACTATGCCTGACCCTTAATAAGTGGTTTCTATTATTCCAAAATGAGAAAGTATGTACTCTCCTGCTAGAACTGCCGGTGATAGACAAAAAGAGAAAATCTGCATGCCACTTCCAGTCTCACCCACAGCCCAATGCCTTCCTTTGTGTCAGCCCAGGAACTGAGTACTTGAAAAAAAGACATTCCAAAGAGAAGAAAGTGAATTTGAAAGATGCTTTTCATAGCTTGGTTTTACATTTTTAAGAGATTCAGACAAGAGGAGGGAAAAGTTGAAATCGGTGTCTCTCTATAGCTTTGCTGCCAGTGCCCTCCGGGGCTATGCTGCCCGACACGGTGACCAGCAGATTTGTGTGGTTGTTGAACACGTCAAGTGTACCAAGTCCAAACTAAGATGTGCTATAAGTATAAAGTGCATACCAGATCTTTAACACTTAGTGGAAGAAAATATTATAAAATATCTCATTGACAATTTTTGTACTGATTACATGTTGGAATGATATTTTAAATAAAATACATTATTAGAATTAATCTCATCCATTTTTTTTTAATTTTTATTGATGTTTTAGTAGTTTATAACATTGTGAAGTTTGAGTTGTACATTATTGTTTGTCAGTCACCATATGAATGTGTCCCTTCACCCCTTGTACCCACCCCCCATCCCCCTTGCCCCTGGTAACCACCAACCAGTTCTCTCTGTCCGTGTGTTAGTTTATATTCCACATGTGAATGAAATCATATGGTGTTTGTCTTTCTCTCTCTGGCTTATTTTGCTTAACATAATACCCTCCAGGTCCATCCATGTTGTTGCAAATGGGACAATTCTTTTGGTGTTTTTAATATGGCTACCAGAAACTTCAGTTGTGTACGTGGCTCGCATTATATCTCTACAAGACAGAGCTGATATAGGAACTTCTGATTCCAGCTCAGCCACCCTCTGCAGGGCGCCTCACCACATCTCTCTCCTTTAGTTCTCACAACAATATGCTCTGGAAGGTATTGTTATCTGCATTTTACTCCTGGAGGACAAGCTTAGGGCTGCCAACCCTTCATTTTGCCAGGTAAGGTCACCAAAACCCTCCATTATTATGTACTATCATCATTTCATAAAAGACTGTTTTTAATACCAACAAAACTGAACATTTCAACTATGTAAAACAATACATTGCTCCCACAGCTACCTCCCTTCATAAAAACAGCTGGCATTTCTTAACAGCCTGTTACTTTGCAGACACTGGACTAATAGATGCTTTATCTTATTCAGTTCTGTAAAACCCACAATGTCAGTACTATTATTATCCCCATTTAACAGATGAGGAGACTGAGGCTCTGAGAGCCACATGCCTAATAAGTGGGGCTGTAGGATTTGAACCCCCATCTGGTAAACTCTACAGCCTGTTCTCCATCAGTTCTGCCACCCCATAATTGTCCCAGGAAATGATTGCAGGTGCATTTGGCTGTAAATCTGATGAGGTTTTTTTTTTTAATTTTAGAATCCTATTATAGATTCACATCCTTTCCCTCCCCAGCCCACCCTAGTCTGTTCTTGAATTTGGGAAAAGGTAATTACAGTTGAAGTGACACCCGTACTTAAAAGGAAGTCAACACATCTGCCTTCATCTTGCGTGAATATGGAAGAGGGATTTCCATCTAACCAGCCCTTCTCATTTTCCCTTCTGCTGGGAAATGTGAGGAAGCTCTGGTGACCAAACAGCCCACCAGGAAGGCCCTGTGCCCCATGTCCAGTGAGGCCAGGCTGTAGTTGGGCTGCTGCCTCCTCCTCACCCATGGCTTGCTTCCTCTGCATCCTTCCAGGCAGTGCCTGCGGCCCTGGGGACCAGGGGCTGCTGGGGGATTACTACTCTGCGTCAACCCCTCTTCCACCTGACAGGGGATTTAGAACTGAGCTTCCCATGCCTGAGCTACGGTGGATTTCTGACATGTCCACATCCCGGCTCTCTGCTTTCAGAGCTCAGCCCTCAGGGAGATCACGCCTGACTTCTAAAGCTGAGGGGAAGCCTGCTCAGTTTTAACCTTCTCCAACTCCAAATTCCAATCCCACGGTTGCAGATTTGTGGGGTGGGGGATTAGGGAGGCTGGCATTTTAAAGCCACAAGTATAAGGGGAGGCCATAATAATCATGTCTTTTAGTCATATTGGGCTTTGTGACTATAATGACTGTCACTTGCTAGGTGCTTTGCAAACATGATATCATTTAGTCCTCATAGCAACCTACAAGGTGGGTCTTATTCATTATACAAATGAGAGGACTGAGGCTAAGAGAAGTGAAGTGACTTGCCCAAGGTCGCACAGCTGGTAATGGCTGAGTCAAGACCCCCCAGCCCTGGTCTGTCAAACTCCAAAGCTTAGAACTGTGAACTAGCTTGCTCAAGGTCACATAATAGCTAGTAAGTGATGGGGCCAAAATTCCAATTAAAACAAAAATGAGACCATGCCTTCCCCAGCAAATTTGCAGAGATTTAAAAAATGACAGTACCAAATATGAGTCAATGTGAGGTGAGATGCAATTCTTTTAGACACTCAAGCCTCCACAATTTATTTCCTGTTTGAAAAGCAATTTGATAATATATACAGGACTTTAATTTTTCAATTCTGTTTCCGGAGAAGTAATTTTTAAAAACTTTATATGTAAAGAAGTTTGTTACTACATACTTCATTAAAGGGGGAAAAAAGGAACAACCTATATTTCACCAATAAGGATTGGTGAACAAATTCTGGCCACTCAATGGTATATTATGCAACTTTAAAAGTTGTGTTCATAAAGATCTGCATTAACATGCACAGTATTTATGACATAAGTCTAAAAGGATAGAAAGTATTACAACAACGTTTAAAAGCATAAAAAATCCTGGGAATAAATACTCAAAAATATTAATAATGGTCATGTTTGAATGTTAGAAATAGGGACCATTGTAATTTTTCTTCTTTCTAGTTTTTTTACATGATTAAAATTTTCCATAAGGACATTTTTCTCTTAATGGATAAATATTGGCCAGTATAAAGAATAGTCAAAAGTATGCGTTCTGGTCTCTGAAAGCTATTCCAAGGGAAGGAAAATCCGGTATAATGAATAATACCAACAGCTAAGTGTAAAGCAACTCAAAGTGACTAGTTTGAAGGGAGCGTGATAATTTATCCAGACTCTGCACCTCCTCCTCTCCTTTCTACCCCTTTACCTGTTTTATTTTCTTTTCATCACTGATCACTATGTGAAATGATAGGTCTTATCTACTTATATACCTACTTACTTAATTGTTGTTCTGTGTGTGCCCCTCCCCATCCCCTGACCCTGCACCTAGAACAGTCTCTGGCAGTCAGGAGGCCTCAATAAAGACTTGTAGAAGGAATTAATTCACTCTTACCCTGACATTCCCCTAAGGCTGAAGTGCTGTTATGTTCACTTAAAATCAGTAGTTCAAAGAAGACAGAGAAGGGGAGGACAAGAACTTAATTTCAAAATATCTTTGATCTACCTGGGAGCTGGTATAAGAACCATTGGCAGCCTGCAATGAACCAGGATTCCCATAATAAATCATTCCCACTGCCAACCTTACCAAAAGAATATTCCATTGTTAGCTAAAAATGCTACTAAAAATGACTAGCACATTTGGAATGTTTACTACATGCCAAGGACCAGTGTATTAATATCACTTCATCTTCATGATAGCCCTGTGAGTAAATATTATTATTCTCATTGAAGAAACCTCTCAGTCTCCACCCAGATGGTTGGTGAGCCAGGATTCAAAGTGAGAACTCGATGGTTTTCATCCCTGGCTAAGCATGAGAAAATGGAGATTACCAGACCCCACTTAACGTCACCAACTCAGGACTTCCTGAGGTGTGGCCCTCTGATGTATTGAAAAGTCTCCACCGGTGACCTGAAACCCACCAAAAGTTGAAGACCTAGGCCAGGTTCAGCCTTAACCCAAAACTCGCTCTTTTAAGTACTTTTCATGTTGTGTTACTGCCCCCAAAGAATCTTTGTTTGGTAGAGACACTGATGGTCTTTGCAAAGGCCTTGGTCCAATGAGCAGCTTTCAAGATGTGTCTTTGTCCTTGAAGTAACGGAAACCAGCACACAGCTCAGAGGATTCTAATGGAAAGGGTCTCAAAAACCCAGATGATCTATTATCTTCCAAGCCCAGGGAACATGGCTTTCACTCGGCCTGGAGCCCCGTGCCCTCCTCCTTGCCTCTTTAGCATTTTCTCATCCATCTTTCAGATCACCACTTCCTGCCTAGTCCTGGGACCTATGTACCCCACACACAGCTTTTTCTGTTTATTTGTGTGATTATTTACTTGCTGTTTCCCTCTGCATGAGACCAAAGAGAGCAAGGACCAGGCCTTGTTTTGCTCAGCTCCAAACCCCAGCCACTGGCCTGGCATGTAGTAGGCACTCAATAGATAATAGCTAACCTTTATAGACCTCCAACTATGTGCCAGGGTCTGTGCTGAGCACTTCATATATACTAACTCACTTAGTCATTGCAGCAACCTAATCCCCATTTCACAGATAAACAAATTGAGGCATGGAAAGACCAAGTTGTCACCTAAGTGTCTAAAAGGCTCAAATACACCAAGCCAGTCAATGGCAAAGCCCAGATTCAAACCCAGGCAGTCGAACTCCAAAGTGGAAATTCTCGATTAATTCATATTATGGTGGTTGATTGATTGATGGTTTAATTAATGGCCTGTGGAGCAGCCACACTTGCAGCTCACCTGCTGGAAACTAGACCTAATGCCTGACGGGCAGGGCTGATCAGAGTATCCAGGCAACGTGGCCAGAGCATCAGCCCTCGGAGAGACACGGGTTACCCAGGAAAAGAACCGGCTTTGGGGGCAGCCTTGAGATTACATCCTGGCTCCATCACTTACCTCACTGGACCCCAGTTCTTCCACCTGCCATGTCAGTTAATAATTGCAACCCTCTCGAATGTCGTGAAGTTAGATGACTTAATGTACATGAAATGCCATATCACGATGCATGATACCTGGCAGCAGGTGTACGACACATTTTTTTCCATTCTTTAATCAATCTCTTTCTGTCATCTCAATCTAAAGACTATTCTAATAAGGCTCTAGTGTTTTCCAGCAAACATTCTCCAGCTGAGATACAAAGGCAGCTGTGGCCTCTGCTCACCTCTGCCTGCTCCCTCACTGAACACTTCCTCTGCTATTTCAGGCTCATCTCTCATCAGGTCCTTTCCCTTTTTCCAAGGTAGCTAGGATACAGACTTGTTAGGCCTGGCCCTGAATTCCCTGAGGTGGCCAGAGCAGGGCCTTGGACAGGTGGCCACATGGGGAAGCTGAATCAATAGAAAAAATTTGTCCTGAGAATGGGGGCAAGGCCTGCCAGCCCTCTCCTCTGACAGCAACTCACAGGCAAAAAAGGAAGACAAAAGGGGAGTCTTTTTTTTCTCCCTTCCTTCCTCCCTCCATCTTCCTTCCATCTTTTCTTCCTTCCTTTCCTCCCTCCCTTCCTCCCTCCCTTCCTCCCTTCCTTTCTTTCTAGATAAAGGTCAGTATTTTTAAAAGCACTGAATGATTTGGGATTCCAGATGACCTGAGCATTGACCACGACCCATGACAAGCGAGGAAGGACAGTGTCTTGGTAGGGGCAGGCTATTGTGGCATGTTTAAGCATAAGGAAAAATTAGAATCAAAAGCATCTCCCCATGAGTCTTTGTTTGGTTAAGTAAACTTCCTGCTTGGCAATGCAAGCAACTGGCAGAACCTCATCTGCTAGGGCAATGGACCACTTATTTCTGAAGTCACTCTTGCAAGCACCAGTGAGAAGAGGGGAATGAGTACATGGAGAGAGTCCAGGCAAAGATCTAGATTTAAATGTCCCCTACTTATCGGTAGGACCCCTGATCTCCTCTTCTTTTCTTTTCCTTTTTTTTTTTGTGAGGAAGGTTGGCCCTGAGCTAACATCTGTTGCCAATCTTCCTCTTTTTTGCTGAGGAAGATGAGCCCTGAGCTAACATCTGCGCCCATCTTCCTCTGTTTTGTATGTGGGACGCCACCACAGCATGGCTTGATGAGTGGTGTGTAAGTCTGCACCCAGGACTCGAACTGGCAAACCCCGGGCTGCCGAAGTGGAGCGCACAAACTTAACCACTACACCACCAGGCCAGCCCCTCTTTTTTTTCTGATTAAAACATTTTTCCAATGAACACATGCACATAATGAACAATTCAGACCACTCAGAAGAGCAGAGTGAAAAGTAAGCCGTCTTTCCATTCCAGTTCTCAGGTTCGTCTTTCCTCCAGTGTATTCCATAACTTCAGGTCTTCTGGTCCAAGCATTTCCCTTCCCATTAATTATTTCAATCACCAAATATGTATTGAGCCCCTTCTATGTGGCAGGCACTAGACCAGGCACGGAGGATACCGTGATCAGCATAGAGACACAGTCCCTGGCCTTGGGGAGTCTACAGTCTAGTGAGGAAGAGTGTCAATAAACGAGTAATTGTGAAAAGTGCCATATGGGAAAATTACAGGCATATCACGTGCCTGGCCAAGGAAATGACACTTAAACTGGTGTCCGAAGGATGAATAGGAGTTAAAACAAGAGGGAAAAATTTTTCCTGCCAGTGGGAACAGCACGTGCAAAGGCCCTGCAGAGGGAAGGCATTTGGCAGGAGGGATTGGGAGAAGGCAGGTGTGTCTGCACAGAGTGAGTGGGAGGTCTGAGGAGAGGTCCAAGGGCAAGCAGGGCTGGCTCATGCAGCCATTTGTAAACTCTGGCACCCAGCCCAAAGCTTTCCAGACTTGTCACCATAACAAGGCCCTGTGCCAAGCACTTTGGAGAAATCGAAGACCTTCCAGAAGTTACTTGAAAAAATAAAATATAAATAAATGAAGAAGGGCTAACAGCGTGGAATTCAAGCCAGGTAGACAGGACAGTCCTTGAGTGGGTTAGGAGTGGGTTAGGAGCCGGCATACAAGGCCTCACTGGGCTGGGAGTGGGAGGAATGTGGTTTTGGAATCAAACACTTAACTAGTGTGTTTCCTCAGGGAAGTTGATTACTTCTCCGTCTTGGATTCCTCATCTAAGTGCAAGGATGTTTCAAGGTTGCAGAGCAGGCACTAACATGATGAGAGCAATTGGCTTGATTTTCTCAGTTGAAATTTTTATTGAGATAACTGTAGATTCACATGCTGTTGTAAGAAATAACACAGAAAGATCCCTAGTACACTTCAATGGTAGCATGTTACAAAACTATGGTAGAGTTACATACCTAAAAGAATCGAAAGCAGGGTCTTGAAGAGATATTTGCACACCCGTGTTCGTAGCAGCATTATTCACAATAGCCAAAAGGTGGAAGCAACCCAGATATTTTTCAATGGATGATGGATAAACAAAATATGGTGTGTAATGCCATGGAATATTATTCAGCCTTAAAAAGGAGGGACGTTCTGACATGCTACAATATAGTTAAACCTTGAGGACACGATGCTAAGTGAAATAAGCCATAACAAAAAGACAAATATTGTATGATTCCACTTACAATATACAGAATACCTAGACAGTCAAATTCTGAGAGACAGGAAGTAGAATGGTGGTGGCCGGGGGCTCCGGGGAAGGAGGACTGGGGACTTACTGTTTAATAGGTACAGGGTTTCAGTTCAACAAGATGAAGAGAGTTCTGGAGTTTGGTTGCACAACAATGTGAATGAATGTACTGAACACTACTGAACTGTATGCTTAAAAATGGTTCAGATGGTAAATTTTATGCTATGTGTATTTTCCCACATTTAAAAAAAGACCCCAAAACTCTAGTATACTGTCACAACCAGGATACTGACATTGACGAAATCCACTCATCTTATTTAGGTTTCTCCAGTTTTACTTGTACTTATTTGTGTGTGTGTGTGTGAGTGTATTAATTCTACACAATTTGTCACCTGAATAGGTTCTTGTGTCCACACCACAGTCAAGATCCAGAACATTCCATCACCACAAGAATCCTTTGTGCTGCCTTTTTGTAACCAGACCCACCTCCCTCCCTCCTCCCCTCTTCATCTCTAACCCCTACAACCAGTCAGCTGCTCTCCATTTCTAAAATTTTGTCATTTCAAAAGTGCTATACAAGTAGAATCATACAGTATGCAATCTTTGGAATTGACTTTTTTCCCCTAAGTTCCCTGGAGATACATCCAGGTTGATGCATGCATCAATAGTTTGTTCCTTTACATTGTTAAGTAGTATGTATCCCCAGATATGCATGTACTTCAGTTTGTTTGACCATTCACCTGTTGAAAGACAAGCGGGTTGATTCTAGTTTTGGGCTATTACAAATAATGTTGCTGTGACCATTTGTATACTGGCTTTTTGGGTAAACGTAAGTTTTTCTTTCTCTGGGATTAATGCCTAGGAGTCCTCTTGCTGGGTGGTATGGTAGTGGCGTAGTTAGTTTCTAAAGAAACTGCTGAACTGTTTTCCACGGTGGCTGTACCATTTGCATTCCCACCAGGAGTATGTGAGTGACCACATTCTCTGCCGCCTCGCCAGCATCTGTGTTGTCACTAGCTTTTATTTTAGCTGTTCTCATGGGTGTGTAGTGATATCTCATTGTGGTTTTAATTTGCATTTCCTGATAGTTAATGATGTCGAACCTGAAAATGTACTTATTTGCCATCTATCTATTTATTCTTTGATAAGCTTTTTCTTCATGACTTTTACCCATATTCTAATTAGATTGCTTGTTTTTTTACTACGGAATTTGAGAGTTCTTTATATATTCTAGATACTAGTCCTTTGTCAAATATGTGGTTTGCAAATATTTTCTTCCGTGGGGTAGCTTGTCTTTTCAGCTTCACGTGGGCTTTCACAGAACAAAATTTTGTATTTTGATAATGTCCATTTTATCAATTTTTCCTTTTATGAATCATACTTTGTGGTGTCAAGTCTAAGAACTCTTTGCCTTGCCCTAGATATTGAATTTTCACTCTTTTTTTCTCTAAAAGTTTTGTAGCTTTACATTTTACATTTAAGTCTATGATCCATTTTAATTTACCTTTTATATAAGGTGTGAGATTTATGTCAAGGTTCATTTTTTTGCTACGGATGTCTGATTGGATTTGCTTGATTTCTGTTTTTTTAAGACACATTTATTCAGCATCATGATCAGACTATTGCATTTAGCAATCAATAGCATGGGTGTGAAAAAAAAATCTACATTAAAACCCTTTGTTGGAATGCTTTACACTTTCCACAGATCAGAAACTAAAATAACCTGTTACACAATTAGTCACAAATACAGTCCTTGAGTTTTCTTCCCGTACACATGAGTACTGCCTAAAACATGTCTTCATGGCAGCTAGGCTGTGCCACCTCTGTGCTTGGCTGAGTTCACAAATCTCTTGTAACCTGTAGCTTCCCTGTCACTTCTCTGGCTCTCCTCTCCTGCTAAGCTTTATTTGCTGGCAGTAATTAAAACCTGCCACTGTCACAGCTACCGCTGCTGCTGGAACAGCCATAGCCACCTTGGTTTCACGGTTTGGCAAAGTATTGGTCTCCACCACCACAGGGGTCAGAGCTTCTGCCTCCAAGCTTTCTTCTTTTTCTAGGTCCCAAATTTGAAGATTAATTGTAATTGCCAAAATCATTATCACTTCCACCATCTCGAAAATTGCTTCTGTTATTACCAAATCCATTATAGCCATCCCCATTGCCACCATGTCCACCACCACCATGACTGACATCAAAGACACCTCGACCACTGAAGTTTCCTCCATGACCAAAGCTGTCATTCCCACCAAAACAAGCTCCACAACCCACCAAAGTTTCCAGAACCACTTCAACTTCTTTGGCTGGATGAAGCACTAGCCATGTCTCGCTTAGGTAGGGCTTTCCTTACTTCACAGTAGTGGCCATTTGCAGTACGGTATTTCTTTCTTTTTTTTTTTTCAGCTTTATTGAGATATAATTTACAGACAACATTGTGAAATTTTTAGATGTACAACATGATGATTTGATATATGTTTGTATTGTGAAATGATTACACATTAGGGTTGGTTAACACATTCATCACCTCACATCGTTACCATTCGTGTGTGTGTGGTAAGAACATTTAAGATCTACTCTCTTAGCAAATTTCAGATATACGATATATAGTATTTTTAACTATAGTCACCATTCTGTACATGACATCCCCAGAACTTATTCATCTTATAATTGAAAGTTTATACCCTTTGACAGTATGGTGTTTCTGAAAGGCAGTCTTATCTGCGGAGTCAAGGTCATCAAAGGTTACAAGAGCAAAGCCCCTCTTCTTGTCACTGCCTTGGTGGGTCGTGACTTCAATCACTTCAGTTTTCCTATTCCGTTCAGAATAGTCTCTTGCATGGTGTTCTTCAGTGTCTTCTTTAATGCCACCAACAAAAATCTTTTTCACAGTTAAGTGGGCACCTGGTCTTTGAGAAGCTTCTCTTGAGACAGTCGTCTTTGGTTCCACAACTCTTCCATCCCCCTCGTGTGGCCTTGTGTTCATAGCCGTGTCCACCTCCTCCACAGTGGCGGCATGTGACAGGCCCAAAGCTCCTGGAGTGCTTGGTGTTTGGACCTCTCCTTACCTCACAGTCCGTGAGCGTTCTTCCTGGCTCAGAACGGCTCCTCAGACGCTCACTGGTTGTTTCAAAGCCCGGCCCTCCATGAAGAGCTTCCGCAGCTGTTTTGGCTCTTTTGGGAGCCTCTGACTAAACAGGGCAGCAGTGGAAGGGGAGACTTTAAGGATGCTTACTCAGCAGTGACAGCAGGCAGATAGTGGATTTGCCTGATTTTAATCATCCACTCTCTCCTCCTCACTACGCATTCCCAACACACACAGGTCTTCCTCTCCCCTGCCTCCTTTAGGGCATGCAGGGTTAGGTTTGGTTTCATCTAAAAGAAATTTACACTAAGTCTGCTTAGAGATATTTACAGAATCCCCCTAAGGGACTAGAGACTCTCTAGGTGTCCCCAAAACAAGTTTGGGAATCATTGCACTGCAAATCTTTGGGAGTTTGATGTATTATTGCTTTTCTGATTTATTCATTGATTCCACATTACAATTAATCATGCTGGGAGTTACCACATATGACTTACAGCCATGTGCCAATTTCTTTGCACTCTATATCTCTTTTTATCTTCACAATATGCCTGCAAGCAGGTATTTCCCTGTCTATTTTACAGATAAGGAAATTGAGGATGAGAGAAGTTAAGTAACTTGCCTAGTAGAACTGGAATTTGAACACAATCTTTCTGATGGTAAGGCCTGTGCTGAAAGTGAAAACACAACCCATAAAATGGAAGAAAAGTTTTGTAAATCGTATTTCTGATAAGGGAGTTCTATCTAGAATAAATAAAGAACTCTTACAATTCTGTAATAAAAAGAGAACACAATTTAAAAATGGGCAAAGACATTGAGTAGACATTTTTCCAAAGAAGATATACAAATATCCAAATACAGATATACAAAGAAGATATACAAACATACAAAAAGCACGTGAAAAAGATGCTCAATATCATTAGCCATCAGGTGAATGCAAATCAAAACTACAGTGAGATACCACTCAGACCCTCTAGGATGGCTATAATATAAAAAGGATGGAGAATAACAGGTTTTGGTCAGGATGTGGAGAGACTGCCACCCTCAACCCTCTTCTTGAGAATGTAAAAAGGTGTGGCTGCTTTGGAAGACAATCTGGCCATTCCTCAAAAGGTTAAAACAGAGTTACCATCTGACCCAGCAATTCCAATCCTAGGTGAATACCCAAGAGAAATGGAAACGTGTGTCCGCAGAAATACTTGGATGTGAAAGTTCATAGCAGCATTATTCCTAATAGCCAAAAAGCAGAAACAGCTCAAATGTCCATCAACTGATGAGTGAATAAATAAACCGTGGTATATCCCTATGATGGAATATTATTTAGCAATAAAATAAATGAAGTACTGACACATGCTAGAACCTGGATGAACCTTGAAAACATTACGCTAACTGAAAGAAGCCAGTCACAAAGGACCACGTATTGTCTGATTCCATTTATATGAAATGTCCAGAATAGGCAAATCTGTAGAGACAGAAAGTAGAGGAGTGGTTGCCTAGAGCTGATGGGGGAGTTTTGGGGAAATGAGTAGTGACTGCTAATGGGTAGAAGTTTCTTTTGGAGATGATGAAAATATTCTAAAATTGATTTTGGTGATGGTTGCACAGTTCTGTGAATATATTAAAAAGCACTGAACTGTATACTTTAAATGGATGAGTGGTATTTGAATTATACCTTAATAAAGCTGTTATAAAAAATAATAAGGCCTATGTTACCACATGGCTTCTCAGGGACTCAGTTCCTCATTCAGTCAGTCATTCCACGAGTATTTGTTAAATGCCTATCATGCGCCAGGCACCATTCTGGTCACGGGGACAGAGTGATTTACAAGCCAGACGGGGCCCTGCCCTCATGAGGCATACATTCTAAAGAAGGGAGGCAGAATATAATCAAATACATTTTAGAGAGGTCATTTCAGATATTGATACATGATGTAAAGAAATTAAATGGGGGTTCTAAGAAAGTGACTGGGTTGAAGGGGAAGTGAGCTACTTTAACGAGGATTGCCAAGCAAGGCTTCTTTGAGGAGTAGCCTTTGAGTTATTCATTCATTCATTCAGCAAACATCTTCTGAGCTCTTACAGGCCCTGTGATAGGAATTCACTCCATTGCTAACTCTCAGCTTCCACCAGTGCTTTTTCTGTTGACTAATCTGTTTCCTTGCTCAAGTTGGTGCCCATCTGATTTGTGAAATGCCTTCGTGGCATCTTTCCCTTTCTCTGTCCGGTGGGAGGGAGAGAGATAGCAAAAATTGCTTCCCCTTGGGACAGTGAAGTAAAAATCTTTCGGCGACTGCAGAGGAAACAAGAAGATAAAGCAAACATTTTCTCAAAATCAGTGCCATAGACTAAACACATCGTATTTGTCCAGGTCCCTGGGAATTCCCCCTTCTTCTACAACAATCTGGTTGACAAATGAGAAGTGGAGCCCGGAGGGTGAAACTGTTAGTCGGTCAGCCCATGGCCTCTGCTCGTTTCCAGTGGGCCCTGAGGTCCAGACTTGGGTGCAGAACTGTCCTTCGAGTTTCTTTACGGGCTCATAGATTTCCCTATCAGGACTCTAATTCCAGTTCGGTGATACAGGTGGCACAAGGTGGCTCTGACACCCCTAACATCTGAGGGCTTACCACCAATTTGAATGCCACCAGAAGTGGGTATTTCTGAGCTTAAGTACAGCAAGCAGCCCCTTTGCCAGGATCTGAGGCAGAAGGCACAAAAAGCAGACTGACCTTGGGAGACAACAGGAAGAATCGTTTTCCCAAATTCTGGTCCTGGTTCTGCCACCATCCAAACCTGTATCTTACTTAAGTCTCATCACTTTTTTGGGCCTTAGTTTCTCCATTTGTAAAGTGAGGGGGTTGGACCAGTTCTGGAATGACTCAGACCAGATCTATATTCTGCCACACATACCCCAGCCATGGCAGATGTCACTAATTGATCATGGCACTCTTGCGAATCAGCCTCAGAATCCTTCTTAACACGGTGATTTAATCAGCGACCACCCAGGGATTAGAGTTGGCACATAGCTTAGCACCTACTAGCCATGTGCCTGAACTGGGCTCATCCCACTCTGATATTCTGATGAATGTGAGCCTCTGGGTTTGCAATCACAATAGCAGCAGGGCATGGGAGTGGTGGGAAAGGAACGTGGGCATTAGAATCAGAAAGTCCTGCATTTTGGCCAGCCCCAGTGACTTGATGGTTAAGTTCAGCATGCTCCACTTCGACAGTCTAGATTTGGTTCCTGGGTGCAGACCTACATCACTCGTCTGTCAGCGGCCATGCTGAGGCTGTGGCTTACATCAAAAAAAAAAAAGAGGAAGATTGGCAACAGATGTTAGCTCAGGGCAAATCTTCCACAGCAAAAAAAAAGAAAAGAAAAAGAAAATCCTGGGTTTGAATCCCAGCAATGCCACTTGCTGGTTATGCAATCTTGAGTGAGTTAGTTCTTTTTGAACCTCAGTTCAGTCTTCTCTATAAAACCAGATCAGAGTCCCTAACACATAAGGGGTTGTACAAATTAAATTAGATAATGCCTGTAATGTACCTTTTGTTTGTCCCTGGAACATACACAGACACATCCAGCAAATGTGTACACCAAGAGACTTGTCTTCTACCTTGCTAGTGGTACTCCTTCCGTCGCACACAGCAGAGAAGCCCTGACAAGTGGCTTGTGACTTATGCTGCCTGGAGTCCCCTCCTCCCCGGGCTGTCTCTTCTGTCAATGTCAGATGAGTCTCTGCCCTTCCAAAGCTCCCCGGGGCCTGCCAGCATGTCAGGGAACTCAGAGCAGCCTCACAGTCTTCTGAGCAAGGCGGAAGCTGGAGAGAACCATCAGAGATTCGCGAACTGTGGGCTTTCCCACTGGTTTTCACGCTTGGCCTCTGCTTAATGCCAACAGCACCAGAGGTGGGAATATAGTTTCCTAGAAGCAGGGCTGCAGCTGGGCTGTTTTTTGTCATTTAGTATAGGTACCAGGGGCCATTGTGGGAAAACCCGATTTACAATCTCTCTAGGCCCTAGGTGGCAAATTCATGGCCCCAGTATCACCAATCTCCCCACCTCAGCCCACCCCATCACTGTGCTGTCTTAGAACCAGGTTCTCTGGGAAGTAGACGCTGAGATGGAGATTTTCACACAGGAAATTTACTGGAGATGCTTTCAGGATCAACAGCAGTGGGGAGGGAGGGAAGCAGGATGGGACAGGGGAGAAGTTGAATTATGACGTAGGTGTGACAAAGGCCCCAGTGCATCCTACGAGGAGCTCCAGAGCTGGAATGACCTGTGCAGAGTTGCCTCCTGAACCCACATTGACCAGTGGGGTGGCACTTTTCAGCCAAGGGCAAGTCCTGGAGAGGGGCTCAGCTGAAAGTTGGCCCTGACAAGACTCCCAGCAGCTGGGCAAATGAAGGACTCAGTCCTGGATCCATAAGCCTGCAGCACCCTCTCAGGAGCCACCACAGTGCTCATTCAGACATCGCATTCCTCCTCCCAGGCAGTACGGGGCTTCAGAATTCTCCTCCAGACTGTGCTCCGGGCAGCTGTCAGCAATCCATGAAGGCTGGCATGCTAGAGGAAACATATTTGTCATCCCTGTTCTGATCTTAGTCCTTCATTTTACAGTCAGAAACCTGAGGATCAGAGAAGGAAAGGCAGTTGTCCAAGACCACACAGATGAGTTCAAGTCAGAGGCAGGACTAGAATCCAACCCCTTTGACTCTGAAACAGATGCTCCAGACCTGTCCCGATTTAGATTTAAATTAACCAAAGTTAAATAAAATAAATAGTTTAGTTCCTCATTTGCACTTGCCACATTTCAAGTGCTCAATAGCCACTTGTGGCTGATGACTACTGTATTTGAAGAGTGCAGATTATTAGAATAGTTCCATCACTGTGGAAACTTCTATTGGACAGCACTGCCCTGGACTCACTACCCCAAACTGCCCCTTTGTCCTCAGCTTCAAAAGTTAAGGCATCCCCCCCAAACACCTTTGTTTCCTTGGCAACCCATCTGTCAGGGGGTGGTGATGGAGGATTATGATAAGGGATGTGTGAATGTGAGTGTTAACAGAAACATCTACCCAAGTCCAAACCCTCCTGGGTCTACTTGGGACCCAAAGATGGACTTTCCTCCTCAAAAGGAAGTCATTATGTGTCAGGAGAGATGTATGGTTCATACTCCATTTGCTCATTCATTCATCCAACACATCTTTATTGGGTTCAGTCTAGAGCAAGGCACTGAGCTGGAGACAGCAAGATGCATTAGATGTGGTCCTTGCCCTTGAGACGTTCAGAGTCCAGTGGGAGAAACGCAAGGTACAGCTTGATGGGAGCATCTAGGAGGGACACCTGAAAAATGTGTACGACTGCACCAGATAAATAATGCTCCTGGGTAAATGTTCCTGCAAGCACAAAAGATAGAGAGGTGAGTGGATGTAGGATGATTTTGTCCCCGAGGGGATCTTTGGCAATGTCTAGAGACAGTTTTCGTTGTCACAACTGGGATGAGGGGATGCTACTGGCATCTGGTGGGTAGAGACCAGGGATGCTGCTCAACATCCCACAATGCACAGGACAGCTCCCACAACAAAGAATGGTTCCCCCAAAAATGTCAGTAGTGTCAATGTAGAGAAAGCCTGGGCAGGGGCTGCATTTGAGATCTGTGGGTCCTGATCTTCCGTCCCATATCATGGGGGGAAGTATGAGGGGGAACACACAGGAACTGATAAGCCAGTTTAGAGGACCTCAGGAAGACACTGAAAAATCTTAATGGGTTCAGTGGCAGGATTAGATTAGCACTTTAGAAAGGCCCCCCTGGTTGTCGGGTGACAAATGGCCTGGAGGGTCTCGGAGCTGGGAGACCCCTGGGAGGCTGTTGACACAGCATGGTGTCGTGGATATCAGCATGATACCCCATGGCCATGGAGACACAGCAAAGAAGGGGGACTTGAGAGCAGCGGAGCAGCTATGGGCTTGGTGATCGGCTGCGGCAGAACAGGAGAAGACCTAGAACTTGTCACAGCTCTGATTGAATAACTTTTTGTGTAACCAGCTGATCAATGTCTTTCTTCTCCCCCACCAGGTTGTAAACCCCAAAAGAATAGGGGTGGCATATATTTTATCTACTTTCTGGTCTTGGGCAAATTCTTCTGAGCCTTGGTCTCCCCATCTGTAAAATGCAGGTGATACTAGTACCTTCCTTCTCAACTAAATAATAAGATTAAATCAATGATTCAAAAATTCCACTTCTGGATGTATAACCCAAAATAATTGAAAGCAGGGACCTGAACAGATGTTTGCATACCCATGTTCAAAGCAGCAATATTCACAATAGCAAAAAGGTGGAAACAGCCCAAATGTCCATCAATGGATAAATGAATAAGGAAAATGTGGTGTAACCATACAGCGGAATTATTATTCAGCCTTACGGAGGAGTGAAATATTCATACATGCTGCAATATGGATTAACTGTGAAAACATCATGTGAAGAGAAATAAGCCAGACTCAAAAGGATGAATATTTTGTGATTTTACTTACGTGAGATGCCTAAAATAAGCCAATTCATAGAGACAGAAAGTAGAACGGTGGTCACCAGCGGCTGGTTGCACAACAATGTCGATGTACCTAATGCGACTGATTTGTACACTTAAAAATGGTTAAAATGGTAAATTTTATGTTACATATATTTTACTACCACAACAACAAATGATTAAATAAGATCATTTTATAAGGCCTCTTGGCACGGGGCCAAATATTCATTATTATCCCTTTTTTCCTAGAAGTGTTCTAAGAAAGGGAGGAACCAGGAGCGAGGATGCAGAAGCAAGCAAGTTGGCCAAGTCTGTCTGTGGTCTGGGTCAGGGTCTGTTTCACAGCTGACTGAGGTGACACTGGAGTGGGACTTTGCTGCAGAGTTGGAGAAGGAGGCTTGGAGAGGCCAAGCCTTCAGCTCCTGTGAGCCTGAAACCACTAGATGGTAAATCTCTAGAAAAAGGCTCCACACCCCTAGCAGGAGCTCCGGGCGCCCACCTGGGCGAGCCCTTCCCAGCGACTGCCTGAGGCCCTGTCCTTTGTCTTCACAGGCAGGAATTTCCGGGCCTGAGGCGTTTGCATTTGGGATCTCGACTGCTGACCTGTTCGAGCAGCTGCTAAACCACTGATATGCTTTCCCTGAAACCCCAGTGAGCAGAGAGAAAATAAGTAAGCCTGGACCTCCCAGCTTTTGTGTCATAATTAGTATTTTATTCCTCGTGTAGAGAGAAAATAGCCGGAGCACCTGCTCTGAGAGGCGTCAGCTGCCGCCAGATCTCCTTTGTACATTCTTTGTGTCCGTGATTTTAGAGGCAAGACCTTAGGAGTCATCTTAGTCTAACCATTCGTTTCACAGTGAAGCCAGAGAAGTAAACGAGGGCTGTGGTTCGAATCCCACCTGGCCACTTCCAAGCTTTGCAACTAGGAAGTTATTTAACTTCTGGAAGCCTCATTCCTCCTCCGTAAAATAAGGATAATAATACCTTCCTCTTGAAGGTCTTCTGAGGAATGAAGGCCATGGTGTTTATTTTACTTATTTGGTTTTTTTTGCTTGAGGAAGATTGTCACTGCGCTAACATCTGTGCCAGTCTTCCACTATTTTGTATAAGGGACATCACCTCAGCATAGCTTGATGAGCGGTGTGTGGGTCTGTGCTTGGGATCCGAACCACCTTGGTGGAGTTTAAACTCGTTGGCAGGGCTCGGCCCCATGGCCTAGTGGTTCAAGTTCTGCATGCTCTGCTTTAGCGGCCCGGGTTCACAGGTTCAGATCCTGGGTGCGGACCTATTCCACTCACCTGCCATGCTGTGGCAGTGTCCCACATATAAAATAGAGGAAGATTGGTACAGATGTTAGCTCAGGGCTAGGCAACAATGTTAGCTCAGGGCAAATCTTCCTCAGCAAAAACAAAACAAAACTTAAACTCGCTGGCAGCTGGCCGGACCTCCTCTGAGAACACTCCACTCCAGCCACATCTCTTCACGCTCTGTCACTCGCCTAGTGTTATTGTCTCCCTGACATTTATCCTTATCTGATATTGTTTATGTGTGCACTTGGTTTCATTCTTCCCTCTTCCTCCACTAGAAAGTAACCCTGACCCACTGGCCCAGCAGCTAGGGCTGTGTCTGGCACATTATTGGCATTTAATAAACACTTGTGGAATAAATGACACTCTAGAGTCACTGTGGGGTTCCATCAAGCCTTGATTATTCAGATCGCCATATGACAAAAGGGTACTTTAGGTAAACAATTTCAGTAAATGTTGAGAAGCCATCAACCTAAAAGAGATATATTCATCTGTGTGGACCGGGAGTAATTCGTATCTCCAGGGCTAGACAAGATGAGTAAATAAAATGAAGGCTTTTTGTACCAGTACCTCCTTTGCCGGAACCCGATGTCCAGGTAACCCAGGAGAAGTACTCGGGTCCTGAAGGTAGAAGTGGGAAGAAGATGGATGTGAGGTGGGTAAGACAGAGGGACAGAGTGGGGAATAAAATTACCCAGCGTGAGATTGGCTTTTCTAGGATTTGACTCTCGGCCACGTAGGATGTTGGTGTGTTGAGTTCCTAGAAATCATTGTGTTGAACCAGGGCAGCTTAGTGGTGAAGCATGCAGACTTTGGGTCCAAAACTAGCTCCATCTCTTAACCCCTGTGATCTGAAGTCAGGTTTGTTTCCTCTCTGACCCTCAGTCTTCTCATCTGTAAAATGGGATGATAATAATATAACCTACTTTACTACGTTATCCTGTGGTTAAATGAGATCAGCCACACAAAGGTTGGTATAGCCCACTCAGCACAGAGGAGCCACCGAATAATTCTTAGCTACATTCTCATCGAAGTGAAATGTTGAGATTCAGCACAGAGACATGACCGCCAGTTAGTGTCAGAGCCTAGGCTAGAACTTGCAGCTCTCGAATTCATGCTCTTTCCACTATCTGTGGTAGCTGCCATTCCTTGTCCTCAAGGGCTTTAGAAGTCTAAGAGAGGAGCCTGGACATGTAAAAAGTAAATCTCAGAACACACAAGAGTGACGGTTGAGGCTTAGTGTGTGCAGTGCAGTAGACCCGTGCCTTGTGATTTTAGGCTCTTCATAAAGAACCCCCTATTCAGAATGATGGTGATAAATATAGTTTGTTGAGTGCTTTCTCATATGTGCGAGACACTGGTTGAATGCTTAAAATGAATTATGTTATTTAATCTTCAAAGCAATCCTAAGAAGTAGATGCTGTCATAACTCCCATTTTATGGATGTGGAAACCTAGGCCATAAGCAGTTTAACTAGTTCAAGGCCATATTAAGAATGTTCTAAGCTGAGCTATGCGGCTTCCTCTCCTTGTCCCACCACAGATTGAAGTTCCACTATTAAAGAGTCCTGCCTATGGATCATAGCATTACTTCCTGCAAAAATGCAAGACTGTATGAAGCCTTGCCAGTTATGCACACATTCAAAATGTGTGGATCTGTTCACAGTAGAATCTCAGAGCTGAAAGGAATATTAGCAATAATAATAGCTAATACCATGTCAGCCATTTTTGTAAGTTCACCTAACCTTTAAAAACAAGACTATAAAGTAGGTCCCATTATTCTTCTTGTCTTGCATATGCAGAAGCAGAGGGAGAGAGAGGTTAGGTAAGTGGCCATGGGAAGGGCGTGGCTGATGGCTGATAAACGGAGGAGGGCATTGAACCTGGGCGACGGACAGTCTTGTGCTCCTGGCTTTGCACTGTCCTGCCTCTCAGCAGACTACCTGCCTACTCGCTCAATAACCTGTTTGTAGGCTCAATAACCTTTGTGAACTGGAAAAAAAAGCCATAAATACTCTCCTCGGACACATAGAGGGTTCCAAAGCCTCTGATATTTATCACAGAACCTCCAAAAAGTAACCTTAGCGCAACCCAGACCCTCCACCTCTTATCTCCTTACAAAATCCCCATCGATGGCCTTCAACCTTGTTTGACCATCTCCAAGAGCAGGAACTTCCTCCCTTTCCAGGAAGTTCATTCTTCAGCAGCAAGATTCAATAGAAACTTCTTCCCTCTGGTGAGGTGATGTCTGCCTCCCAGAGACCACCGCACAGAGCCTGGAGCCTCAGAGAACGAGTCAGCTCCCAGCTCCCAGCTCCCAGACAGCTCTTCAGCTGGCGGCCCTCGGTCCATCCCACCCCAGCCCTTCTTCCTGGAAGGCTCTGACAGGCAGGGCCCAGACCTCTCATCTCACTGGGTGTCTCCTCTGCACAGGATTCCTCTTCAAGCAAGGGTCTCAGCGGTGAGGATGATGCTGCTTCAGAAAGATGTCCTCATCGCTGCTGAGAGCAGGCGTGGATGGAGGGACCCTAAAGCCCCCTGTCCATCCAAGAAGTGCAGGTGCGGATACTTTTCCACTGGCCCTCCATACATCCTTCGTCCAGACACTGGACTGTACTCTTCTGGGCCCAGATTAGTTCTTCTGCAAAATTAGGGGGGTTGATTAGACTGGGGTTGCAAACCCAAATGTTTGCGGGGGCCAAGCTAATGATGGAAACATGTAGGAATATTCATTTCCTCTAGAAAGAGGTAGGTTCTCTTCTGATTCCCTTAAAACATGCCACACTCTCAGTCTTTCATTTTCTATTTCTGATGGAGCCCTAGAGACAAACTATCTAACATAATAAAAACAAAATGCCAAGGGCAAAGGAAAATGGCAACTGGGACTTGGTCTCAGTGCAGGGAACAAAAGGGGACTGTGGCCCACTCCTTGTCTACACGGGCAGCTGTGGGATGCCTCCTCTGTCTACAGGGGCAGCTGACACTCAGCATCCCCGATGGGGATGCCTCATGGACATGTAGGCCCAGTGTTAACAGACCTTACGAGCTTTCTAAAGAAGCTGGACACATGAATTTTTGAGTGTGTGAGGAAGACTGGCTCTGAACTAACATCCATTGCCAATCCTCTTTTTGCTGAGCAAGATTAGCTCTGAGCTAACATCTGTGCCCATCTTCCTCTATTTTGTATGAGGGATGCTGCCACAGCATGGCTTGATGAGTGGTGCATAGGTCTGCACCCAGGATCCAAACCTGCGAACCCAGGCTGCCACAGCAGAGTGCACGGACTTAACCGCTATGCCACCGGGCCGGCCCCAGGACACATAATTTTTATGTGAATTCTCCCAATTTTTTAAATGTTGGCTCAAATTTTTCTTAAACAGTGGGAGGGCCAAATACAACATATTCTGAACTGTGAGCTGCCAGTCTGCAATCTCTGGAGTAGGTGTTTTTAAAGTTTCCTTTTGCTGGAACGTTCTGTGGGGGGAGACGTGAAGAGGGAAGGAGGACAGGAAGGAAGGAAGGATGGCTTTATCTGGGGAATCTCTCTGAGACCTGGGTCAGCCTCTCTGGAGGCTCTGAACCTCTACAGTTTCAGCAGCGGGTGGGGGGAGAGGGAGAAGAAGGCCTGGCTTTTCCATTCTGTAAGGCTTTGTTTAGGCTAACCGTCCTTTCCTCTGGCTTTCAGCTCTCACTTGGGAGAAACATAATGGCCCCAGGTCTCAGGAGTGTCTGGGCAGGTCTGAACAGGATGCTCTGGTTTGTGGTTGGAGAGGCGGGGCCCTGGCTCCCAGGGCTGGAGGAGGGGGAGGGGAGGGGAGACAGCATCCTAGGCCAGAGGAGGGCCCTGGGCCTCAGTCTCAGGCTGAACTGCTCCCTGCTCCCTGGCTTGCGCCTAGCTCTGGAGGAGCCCCGGATGTCTTTCCGATTGGGCCTCTGTGTCAGGGAGAGAGTGTACAGCCCATGGTTGGCGTGGCTGACTGCCAGCCTGGCAGATGGCCAGAGCCCAGAACTCACTGGGAAGGAGCATAAACAAGGCTCTTGGTGGGCAGCTGTGGCCCAGAATCTTCTAGTGGAAGAGCAGTGAGGAGGGAGGGAACACCGGGGAACCCTTCCTCCGATCCCCCAAGCTGCCAGGACTCAGGCATCAGCCAGGGACAGGATGCAGCTCCCCGGGGGACCCAGCAAACAGCGGTCACATAATGGGCTGCATGAGACCACTTTTAAGGGGCTTTTCAGCTCCAACCTTCTGAGACTGATTCCACAATTCTATGATTCAGCTTTTCTCACATTGTAGACTTTTCTCTGTATAGAGGGCATCTGTGTTTTCCCTTGCCTGGAATCCACTCTGCTCCTTCTGTTAGCAGCACCCTAGTTATCCTTCCGGAAACCACCCCTCCTCTACTCTCTGTCCATGAGGTTTGGGTGAGGCTGACCTGGCCTTTCTATCCACCTGGCTCCTGGGTGAGCCCGTGTGCCGGGCCTGGCCTGGCTGGTCAGCTGATTTCTTTCCCTGCTGGGTCCAATGAGACTCAATCCAAGGAATTTTGCTGGAACTCTTGGGAAAAGAGAATTGCCAGCAAGTGGTTTGGTGCACATATGGAGGTGCTGGAGACCATCTGGCCATGACATGGGAAGAGCTTGCTTGAGAATGAAGCCATCACAGAAGACAGCATGAAAACAGAGGGAGAGAAATAAAGAGAGAGGAAGGGAGAGGGGAACAGATTGATTAATTGATGTGCATAAGAGAGAGAGACCTGAGACTTGATGAAATGGTTTGAGCTCCTGGATTCAGCTTTAACTGATGCAGTCTCAATCCCTGGACTTCTCAGTGAAGGGGTCAAGAATATGCCACTGTGGCATAAAAATTATTTGAGCAGAGGCATTTGAGTTCCTGAAATCTCGTATCTGCCTAAAAGCATAGCCTCTCAAAAGAACTCATAAATTCTTTCCTCAGAGAGCAACCAGAGAAGATTGACTGGAGATTAGAATCACCACACCTAAATAGACATTGTCACAAACTATCATATCTCCCATCTATTCTCCTAAGGGCCCATTTATCTTTCCTAAAAGTCATTTGTTTTTGTGTAAGTGCCCTTCTTACCCCTCCCCTTCCCATATTAAGATGGTATATAAGCCCCAAATTTAATTACTTCCTTGGGTCACATTTTTCTGTGAACTCCTGTATGTATGTGATTAAATCTGTCTCCTCCTCTGTCTTTTTCACTTTAATTTGCAAGCCCCCAAACACTTAATCTAAGAGAGCGGAGGAAAAGTTTTTCCTCCTCGACAACAGTTAGAAAATCAAAAAATCCTGCTCTGACATCAGTTTCCATGGCTCTAAAATTCCACACAAGTCTGTGATTTACTCTAATTTACCTAAGGACTAAATTCTACTTATCTATTTTTTTCAGGGCCGAGAGAAGCCAGCAATGAACCGGGCCTCTGAAGACCTGCCCTGGTTGCCTGAAATCAGAGGGATTTATCCATGAAGACTCAAGGATCCTGGCAGCATTTCTGCCCTGTCCATGTCCCCAGTATATACCCTAGGCAACCCTGGGCAGTGCCTGGACCGGCAAAGGGAACCTCATAGGTCCCAGTGGTGCTATTTACTCATTCATTTGTCAATTCAACACACATTTATGGAGCACCAACTGTGTTCACAGATGAAGTTCTTATCCTCAGACACCTGAAGATTTGGTGAGGAAAATAGACTAGTAAAAAGAATTTCCTTAGAATGTGATTAGCACTATGCTAGAAATAAGCACAGAGAAGGGGACTCAAGACCGAGGGAGAACAGCAGGCATGTCATAGAAGCTTCCTGAAGGAAGTGACCCCTGAGCTGAATTCGACAGGATGAGAAGGAGTCAGCCGGATTGAGGGTAGAGGAAATGCTTTCCAGGCAGGCAAAAGCAGCAGCATGAGATACAAAGTCCAGGGGATGGAAGTGGCCTGTCAGAGGAACTGGCTGGGGATAGAGCTGGAGTGGGGAGAGGTGCAGGGGATTCCCATCAGGGAACAGGGCCGCTGGGCTGCTGGTTTTGTTTGTTTTCCCAGTTTTTTTTTCCTCCCCAAAGCCCCAGTACGTAGTTGTATATTATCAGTTGTAGGTTCTTCTAGTTCGTCTATGTGAGCTGTAGCCACAGCATGGCAGCTGACAGATGAGTGGTGTGGTTTTGTGCCCAGGAACCAAACCCGGGCCTCTGAAGCAGAGTGTGCCAAACTTGAACCGCTGGGCCATCAGGGCTGGCTCTGGCTGCTGTTTGACAAGCTGGTTTTGATGAGGACTGCTTCCTGCATATATAAAGGTGCAGATAGCAAGCAACACAGCTCAGCCCCAAACTTGACCAGGGCAAAGCCTGACTCATGCCCACTGAAGAGAAAACAAGCTGGCAGATCCCCAGCCAGGGTCCAAGGGGGTGCAACAGAGCCTCGCGCACTAGTGTTGGCGAGCTCCTTGCCCACAGAGAAAGCTAGGCCCTTCCTATTGGAAATGACCATAGGCCACTGAAGGCAGGGCCCAGATGTACTTGGCAAAGTCTTCCACCTCCTCTCCCACTTTTGATTCCTCCATTTCCCAGGAACTACCAGGGGTGAAGTAAGTGCTTTTGGAGTCAGGCAATCCTGGGTTCCAATCCTGGCTGGGCCACTAAGTGTGACCTTCTTATGCAACCTCTCTGTGCCTGACTCCTCCTCTGCAAAATGAAGCTAATAATAGTACAGATTAAATAAAGTGATGCATTTATGGTGCCAGTCATGAACTCATTCATCTACTCTTTTTTTTTATATTGTCTGCATTGCGTCCTTTTCCTTGTGATCCACACCATTCTGTGTGCTCTGTTGAGACTTTCAGTCACAGAACCCGGGCCTCTTCCTGGTGACAGGGATGGGACACTGACCATGCCCGGCCAATCATGATATCTTCTTGGCGACAGTGATTTGTCCCTAGGATGGGCTCAAGACTCAAGCAGGCCACCCAGAGTCTGCTTGGGGAAAGGATCTCTCTTCCCTAGAGTGACTGAGCTGGGAGAATAAATCTGGAGACAGCCCATCCATCTGTGGATGAAGCCACTGCTTAGAAGGAAATAGAACCAAGATGATGATGGTGGTGATGATGTAAACGTCACCACGCATTGCTCGAAGTCAGATCCACTCCTGGACTTCCCAGTTCCATGAGTCAATTCATTGGCGTTTTCCTTAAGCCAATTTAGTTGGGTTTCCTTTACACACAGCCACAGGGGCTGGCCTGGTGGCGTAGCAGTTAAGTTCGTGTGCTCTGCTTCAGCAGCCTGGGGTTTGCAGGTTCGGATCCCAGGCGCAAACCGATGCACTGCTTGTTAGTCATGCTGTTGCAGTGTCCATATAAAGTAGAGGAAGATGGGCACGATGTTAGCCCAGGGCCAGTCTTCCTCAGCAAAAAAAGAGGAGGATTGGCAACGGATGTTAGCTCAGGGCTGGTCTTCCTCACAAAAAAAAAAAGGAAAGAATACATGCAGACACAAAAATCTTAAATAATTTGGCATGCATCTGACCACAGTATCTGCCACCAATGAATGGTCACTACAATGAAGAGGGTGAAAATGGTCTCATGCTCCTTCACCACCACCTCTTTCCCTCCCAGAACACAGTCTTATGCCTTTCCTTCTGGTCTGGGGAACACGCTGCTGGCTGTGTTGGCTTCCCATTTGCAAGGATGGGCTGGGGGTGAGGGATACAGTGACAGGCAGGCCAAATGACCCAGTGCCCCACAGTCAGCATGGGAGCTGCAGCGGCCTCACCTAGGTCCCCAGCCTGCCCACCGAATGTGGTTTGGATTGGCTGCCATGGTAGAGTGGGTGTAAACTGGAGTCTGACCTCATCTGAATCCCTTCACCACAGCTTCATGACCTCAGTCCCTTTATCGCTCTGGGCTTCTGTTTCCTTGTCTGTAAAACCAGGACAGTAACAGCCCCTGTCTCTCAGGGAAGTTGTGAGGATTAAATGGAAAAAAATCATAAACCAAATATTAATATTGTGCTTAATATGTTCCAGGCATTGTTCTAAGCACTTTACAAACTATTAGTCCAATTAACCATCACAATGAGCCAAGGAGGTGGGTACTATTATTATTCCCACTTTACAGATGAAGGAACAGAGGCACAGAGAGCTCGGTAACTTGCCCAGGATCTCACAACCAGTAAGTGACAGAGCTGGGCTTTGAACCTAGGCATCCAACCTGAGTCCACATGCTCACCCACCACATCAGTTGTGGTCCAGGCAGGAAGTCAAAACCCATGCCAGAGAGTTCAAGAGAAGGAATTTAATATGGGCATCTAGTTAGAGAGGGGCTAGAAGAGAAGAAAACCAAGGAAAGGTGGGGCAATCTAGAGATGAACCACTGTAGGAAATCACTGTTTCTCCAGGGATGAAGGGACAAAGGGAGGGGTCGATGTCACTGTAGCCCAAGAGCCATGGTTGCCTGGCGGGAGCTAGGACACTGGAGGAAGGGACCATCTTCTGGAGTCACTGCCAAAGACTGCAGAAGTGTCGGTGTGGGGGGATACATCCCAACTTCTCCCCACCCCCTGCTCTCTAATCTGCCAGTACCTCCCAGTGGCCAAACTTAATAGGAAACCAGCCGGCAGGGGAGCCTGGGAAATGTATTTCAGCCCTCTAGATGCTGAGCCCAGCAGGGGAAGGGCAGGGAACGGATCTGAGAGCAAACAGTAAATGACCAGTATACCCCTGGTGCCACGCAGCCTCCTCATCACAGTGCAGGGCACATAAGGGCAATTGTGCCCGAAATGGGAATTGAAGACACACACCCTAGGGGCAAGGATTTAGATCCCTGACTCCTGTTTCAATGTTGTGTCCAGCACAGGAGTAGAACCCAGCAGTTATGGGCGTCCTGTGACACCGAAAAACAGGGGATGGGGCAACTGGGGCTCCTGATGACGCTTCTTCCTTGTGGTCTTTGCACATCTGGAAGCTTCTACAGACAGCTCTGCACAGCTGGGTGCAGACCTGCCACAAGAAGCAAGCTCTCTTTTTCTCTTTAAAGGGAGTGAGAACAGCCTGAATCTCCTTTGGGGTCTGAGAGAAACAGATGCAGCTGCTGCTGAGATGTCTTCCTTTTGCTCCCCACGTCCTCCTTTTGCAAAGGCCATTGTCTCTGTCCCTACAGGGTTCCCTCATTCTCCTCGCTACTGTAGGCCTCTGCATAACCTTGGTGAGTAGCTGGGAAGCAGCCACCACCTGCTGCCCTGGAAACAGGCAGGATCCCACAAGGTGACAGCATGAGGAAGGGCAAAAGATCCAGGACAGCACAGAAGAGACGATGTGGCATCTGAGCCTGTCCTGCTGGGGTGTCTCAGAGATGGTCATGGGAATCCTTCCCTTTGACCCAGAATTCTGCCTGTAGGAACTTATCACACAGATAATCTTACACAAGGGTAGAAAGACTTCTGGACAAGGCTAGTCACTGCAGTGTGGAATCCAATCAGCAGAAGACTGGAAAAAAGAAAAAAAACAAGTGACCAACAGGAGGTGATTTGATTAAACAAATTATGGTGCATTTGAACAATGGAATGTTTTGTGCTCTTACATGGAACGAGACCCATCTATATGTGCTGAAACAGACTGGCCTTCAAGATAAATTGTTCAGTGAAAAGTGCAAGGGATAGAACAGTGTGCCTAGTATGCTTACATAGTGGGGCGGGAGAGGTGTTTTTATGGATATTTACACAATCGTCTCTTGCTATCCAAATCTATTTGGTTTCTGAATTCAGATAGGGAGGGTTCGGAAAGTGAGGGATGCTACCTTATTGCAATCTTTGGCTCCGGCATTTCATTTCAGATAGCAAATAGCAAGAGTTCCATAGCACATAGTTCATCCAGAGGCTATCTGAATCCGTTTGGTTCCTGAGTTGGAATAGTGTTTGGGTAACCAGAGTGGGTAGATGGTAGGGATCTCTGTACATGTGTAACTCTCCTGTCCACGTATGTGTGAACTCTCTCTGGGAAGATACACAGGAAATTAGTTAGTAGTGGTTGCTGCTAGGGAGAGTAATTCAGCCCTGGGGGAATGGGGTGGAAGAGGGATTTATTTTTCAGTTTACATATATGTTGTGGTGGTTTTAAAACATGGCCCCCAAATTCTTTGAGAGGTAGGATCTATGTCCCCTCCTATTCTATCCGAGCAGGTTTGCATCTGCTTAGACCAATAAAGAATGGTGTAAGTGACATTATGTGAAGTTTAAGGATAGGTCATAAAAGGTCATGCAGCTACATCTGGTTCTCTTGGATTGCTTGCTCTGGGACACTCTCTCTCAGACCCCAGCCACCATGATGGGAGAAGCCCAAGTCACATGGAGTGGCCCCATGCAGGCATGGCGGTCCACAGTCCCATCCCAGCTCCAGCTGACAGCTAACATCGTATGCCAACCATGTGAGTGAGCCATCTTGGAAGTTCAGCCCCAGTTGAGCATTCAAATGACTGCACCCTCAGCTGCCATGTGATCACAACACCACCAGAGACCCCAGGGAGAACCCCCCATATGAACCAAGTCAGCACATAGAACTCTAAGAGACAGTAACACGTTGTTTTTTGTGTGTGAGGAAGACCAGCCCTGAGCTAACATCCGTTGCTAATCCTCCTCTTTTTGCTGAGGAAGACTGGCCCTGGGCTAACATCCATGCCCATCTTCCTCTACTTTATATGGGATGCCTCCACAGCATGGCTTGACAAGCGGTGCATTGGTCAGTGCCTGGGATCCAAACCTGCGAACCCCAGGCTGCCAGAAGCGGAGCGCACAAACAACCATTACGCCACTGGCCGGCCCCACATTGTTATTTTAAGCCGCTAAGTTCTGAGATACTTTGTGTGTGTGTGACTATTAACTGGGACATCTATATTATCAGGCATATCACCTGTTCAAAATTACGAGTATCTCCTTGTAAACATACAAGGGATGGTGCTAAATGTTAAACGTGCAGCATCTTGATGATTCCTCACAAGGTACTGCCATTATCTCCATTTCACAGGTGAGAAAGCTGGAGCTCTGAGGGGCTCTTTGGTTACTTGCCCAAGATCACACAGCTCATAAGAGCAGCTCTGGGATATGAAACCAGGAGGCTTCAGTCCCAGGGCTAACGGTCTCCCCCGGGGCCCCGCTCTCACTCCTTGCCCACTGTGGGTCTCACTTTCCCCACGGAGGGTCTGGAAGAGGTGATGGGTGGAACTCAACGCCCGGGGGGGCCTGGTCAGTAACACAGGGTGAAGAGGGCGTGGCGGGCTCCAACTGGAGCAGCCTCAACCCTGCTCTGGGAAAGCCAGCCCAGAGTTGCCAGATCATTGGATTTTTTAAGAGAAGCCAGAAATCAGATTTTTATGTTCAATCTATTCCTGCTTTAAGGTTGGCAACTACTTCTTTTTTTTTTTTTTTTTTTAACTGTGCAGACTGAAAAGCAAAACAAAAACAAGAGCCTGCCGATTTGCCTCTCTGGACCAGGAGATCTCCAAGGAGTCTAAGGGTCAGACATCTGGACTTTCAGCAGACCCCCCTGGGGAGATAGTGCAAATTCCAATCCCAAGAGGCTGAGAGCTGAGAAGGGAGAGGGAGTGGTGAAGATGGAGAAGCCCGGCCTCTCCCACCACTCTCCTCCCCACCGCATTGGGAGGCAGGGTGTGCTGGGAAGCCAGGCCACGGGGCGCCCGAGCAGTGCGGGAGGGCAGCAGAGCCTGCCATAAAACAGCTGCCATAAGCTGCCCACCTTCCCAGAGCTGTCGGTCTCCCCCCTGGGGCTGCGGGCGCAGCCAGGGCACCCCAGGAGACTGAATTTCTGTTGCAATGGAAACAACCCCCCACCCCAGCCATTTTCTCCACCTCGCCTGCTCACCCCACTGCTTTTCCAATAGGAACCCTGCCCCTGTCTCCTCCCCCAATCGACCCTCCTTCACTGACGGGGCATCGATCCAGTCCTCAGCTGTCTTTCTGAGCCTCCCCCAACTCGAAGTGTCTTGGATTTCCTCCTGAGTCTGCAGCCCCTTCCATCTTCAGCTGACTTGTCTTCCTCTGAGATACAGCCTGGCAGAGCGTGGCTTGTGATCAATGAGCTAAGAAGCTGTGGCTGGCAGGCGGGTGGGCAGCCAGCCAGAGACATGGCTCTCACAAGATAGCAGAGCTGCCCGAGGGAGAGCCCACAGCTACGGGATGCTCCCTGGGGTCCCCTCGCTGGCCAGGCTGACACGGCGGCCACTCTGGGCAGAGCAGATAACCACAAGGGCCATTGGTACAGTACCTGGCACACAACAGTCCCTCAGTCAGTGAGAATGCTCCCTTCTTTCCCCACTCCAAAACAGAGACTCAACGAGATGAAGACGGTGAGCTTCTTAAAGCTGGGAACGTCTGTCATTCAGCCATACCACTCAGTCCAGGTGTTTATAACTTGTCCTTTCATTCATTCATTCATTCATTCATTCATTCATCCATTCATTCGTGCAACATGAGGGTTTGCTATGGGGATCAGCACTTCGTTATAATTGCTAGTACAGTCTTGAGGGGCAGGTGGATTTGAATCCAGGCTCCACTGTTCCTGGCTGTGTGACCTTGGGCAGGTCACTTCACCTGTCTAAGCTGCAGCTTCTCTCTCAGAGTTGCTGCCATGAGATTCAATCAGATAACACACGTAAAGCGCTTAGAGCAGAGCCTGGCATATAAAAGAGATCAATCAATTTTTTCATTCAACAACCAGTAATGAGGGCCTACGATGTGTCAGGTTCTGGGGCTACAGCTATAAGGCCACTGACCTCATGCAGTTTCCCTTCCAGAGAGGGAAGACTGACAATAAACAAATACTGAATGAACAAGGAAACATCAGGTAGAGCAAACAGGGCCTAGGATGACAAGTAATGGCAAGTAGTGATGGTGAGCGTGGGTAGGCAGGAAGGTCCCTCCAAGGAGGTGACACTGAAGCTGAGTTTTGGACGAGGGACAGCCAGGTGAAAATCTGGGGAAATACAGTCAGACACTGCATAATGACGTTCAGTCAATGACGGACCACACATACGACAGTGGTCCCGTAAGATTAGTACCATACAGCCTAGGTGTGTAGGCTGTACCATCTAGGTTTGTAAAGTACACACTATGATGTTCACACAAGGACAAAACTGCCCAGCGAGGTATTCCTGACGTTAAGTGGCGCATGACAGTAGCATCCTAGGTGGAGGGAATGGCACATGTAAAGATCCTGAAGCAGGAATAAAACTTAGAATACCTAAGAATCAGAAAAAGAAGAGAGAGAGGCCAGGGTGGCTAGAACAGCAGAGGGGAGAGTGTAGGAGGTGAGCTTGGAGACCTAGACAAGGCCAGATCAGCAAGAATTCGTAGGCCGGGATAAAGGATTATTCTAAGCACAGTGGGAAGTGACTGTGCTTTGTTTTCGTTTTGCTTTTCAGTCTGCACAGTTGAAGAAAAAAAAAAGAACTGGTTGCCAACGTTTTCAGCAGGGAGGGGTACGATGGGGAAGTAGAGGAGGGAGCTGCTAGGAGGGAGCCGCTGAGCAGCTCCCATGGGGGCGTGGGCTGGGGTGGTGGCTGTGGCAGATTTAGGTGGTTTGAGAGGTGGAGGGGACAAGTCTTTTCCTGCATTTTCAGGAGGAAGAAAATGGAAATCAAGGTGTCCATGACACTTCCTGGGTTTTTGTTTGAGCAGCTGGATGAGTCCTGGTGTGTGTACTGAGACGGGGCAGGCTGGAGAGACAGCGTTCGGCAGTTTCTGTGGATGATGTGTATTTTGCTGTATGCAGTGAGTCAACAACAGAGTACACTTCCAGGAGGTGGTCTCTGTTCTTAGGGACTTGGGGTCTAGTGGAGCAATCGGAGAAGTCAGCAGGCAGTGATGACCCAGAGCCTCAGGTGCTCTCACAGGGACGGAACGGGGACACCCAGCCAAACATGGGGGGAGGGGCCCCGGCTTCCGGAGAAGGACCTCTGGGCTGACTGCTCCTGCCCCTCTCCAGCCTCCCTGTGCCCTCCTCCCTCACCGTGCTACAGCCGCATGGGTCTTTCCACTCTTCTAACAAGCCCTTTTCTTTCCTGCCTCTGAGCTGTGCACACGGTGCTGGGACGGCCCCACCCACCTTCTATCTCAGCTCTTGTTTCCGTACCTCCTATGTTCATCTCGACTTATTTTTTTTTTTTTTAGTGAAATTGTTTGACTGTTTCCTCCCATAAGAATCTGTAAGCTCCCGGGGACAGGGACAGAGTGTGTCTTGTTCTCTCCTAGATCCTAAACCCTTGGCACAGCCTGGCATATGGCAAGTGCTCTGGAAGTATGGGCTGAATGAATGAATGAAGGTGAGGCCTGAAAAATAAGTTGAGTTAGACAGGCCAAGAGCAGGGGAGGTAAGGCTGTTCCAGGCACAGGGAATGGCTTGTGCAAAGGCCAAGAGGCAAGAGAACATGGTATGTTCAGAGAACTAAAAGGACTGGAAGATCCTCTACTGTCTGGATTTTCCCTGTGTCCTCAACCCGGCACACGAAGGCCCTCAGTCTGGGTAGAGGCCGCCCTGCTCTCCTCCATGTCGTGAACAGAAGAACTGTGGTGGGGTGGCGCAGAGCCTGGGAGCTCCTGGGTCTGGGCCCGTGCCTCATTCACACACACACACACACACACACACACACACACACACACACTTCCCCCTCGTCCACAGGGCCTGGCATAGGCTGGCACATCATAGATGCTCAATAGTTTTTGGATGTTGAATGATGTTGGAAGGACATTCACCCCTCAGCTGCAAAAGTGACAGGATTTGAAAATTCTAGAATGTTAGCTCCAGCAGGGTCTTTACAGCCCAACCTGCTTCATGTGACATATGAGGAAGCCGAGGCCCAGAGAGGGGAATGGATTTGTGCAAGCTCCCACAGCAAGTCAGTGGCAGAGCTGGGATGGGACTGCTGGTTCAGAGCCTCTCCCCTCCGTCCCCACTTCCGTCAATCCCTCTCCTTCCATCTCCAGCCTTTTGACTTTCAAGACGTCAGAAATCAGCAGATTGGAGCCAACAGGAAATCCCCTGGGTGCCTTTCAGCAGGGTGAAGGCATTGTGCTACAGGGAGGGCAGATGGGGTGACCCATTAGCGAGCTAACACTGAGTTCCCGTGGGTTCCATTAGTGCCTCTGATTAACCCATTAGCACCCAGTGGAAGCGGGAAGCGCAGGGCCCTCAGAGGGGATGAGTCAGGCTAAGCCAGCTTTGATGAGGCTGAGGGAGCAGAGTTGGAGAGACAGAAAAGGAGTCTTTCCTCTTTCCTTGGAAAGTGGTCTTCCTTGGAGAGGGGCTGCAGGTAGAATCAAGGCTGACGAAGACCAGGCAGAACTCAGAATCACGGTGTTTCAGAGCTCAGATGTGAAAACCGTACAGCAGACAGAAGGATTTTGTCTCCAAATCACTCATGGAGAACCGAGGGTTCTTGCCCATCACACTACATTATGGGACTTACATGTGCTGTAGGAATTATGGCTAAAAATGCAATCAACCATTACTGGGGCACTGTGCTAACAGCTTTACATACGTTATTTTATTTTATTCTCACAGCAACCCTGGGAGGTAGGTACTATTACCCCAATTTACACAGCAAAGCTGAGGCTCAGAGTGGTCGAGTAATTTGTCCAAAGTCACACAGCTAAAACATGGAAGAGTCAAGATTTGGACCCAGACAGCCTGATTGCCAAATCCTCATCTTTGTCATCAGGCCATCCTGCTGAGCAGCAGACTGTTTGATAAATACTGTCTGCAGAGCCCTTCTACAGGTCACGGTCTTCATTTTAACCACTTGAAGATGATATTATCATCCTGTTTTACAGGAGGAAAACCCAAGGCACAGTGAGGCCAGGAGCCCACCTAAAGTTGCATCCGCAGATATTGTCAGACACAGGATGCAGACCTGTTTATCTCACCCCAAAGCCAAGGCTCTGGGCCACTCCACTACAAGAGCTGGATGACCCCCACACCAGGACAACTGTGTAAACACGCCGACGTCTGTGCTTGGCATCAGACTACCCTGTCTACTTGTTTGTCTATTCATTCACTCCTTCAACAGATAGAATCCTGAGCACCTGCTGTGTCTGCCAGGCCCTTGCTACAGGACCAGTGGGACCCCAGCACTTCTGCAGCTGACATTCTACCTGGGGGATGGGGCAGACAGACAAGCAATTCCAAAAGGGTAGGGATGAGCACTGGGTATCATGGCATCACCTACTCCTAGGGGACAGAGAAGACCGAGCTGAGTCTTACAGGCCAATCAAGCATTGTCCAGGCAAAGAGAGGAGCCGGGAGCAGCCCATACAGGGGCTCTGATTCCAGCAACAGCAGGGGCCAGAGTTTCAGCTCAGGGAGGGTAGGGAGCAGCAAGGTGGACCTGGAGATTCAAAATGTGGCTGGAGTATGGACTTGATCACCAAGACAAAGGGGAACCACGGCAGGATATTATGCAGGTCGTGAAGATTTGCATTTAGAAAGCCTGGGGTCTGGAGGAAGGATGCACGGGCTGGGGGTTGCCTGGAGGCTGGTTTGGTGGAGTTTCCAAAGATAAGGAGGGCTTTGGTGATTGATTAGACCACGGAGTGAGGGGCAGGGCGGAGGCCTGGTTTCTGACTGGGGTGACAGGCAAATGGAGGGCTGGGGCCTCAGGGGATGAGGAGCCAAGAAGAAGTATGGGGAAGAGAGACAAATTCCATGGATGTGTTAAGTGTGAGATGCTCTGCCTGATGCAGAGCGTCCAAGGGGCTCTGTCTATTTTGTGGCTGGACTTATTGGCCTGGATATCAGGCCTTACTGGTCTCAAGGTTCTGCGGAGAACCAACTCCAGCCCTTCCTTCCCTGTGCCTCAGTTTCCTCATCTGTGAAATGGGTAATAACATTATCTCATAGAGTTGTCGTGAAGAGTAAATGGATATAACATATGTAGTTAATGTATAAGGCACTTAACATAGTCCCAGGCACATGGGGATGCTTAATAAAGGTTAGTAGAATAAATATATGAATGGATGTTTCTTTCAGCTGTGGCTGATAGAAGTTATTTGGGAAGAAAGAGTTGATTTAAAAGTCCAAGGACCTTTTTTTCCCTTTCAATATTCAGGGCTGGGTTGGAGGGTAAGGGAGAAGTATCGTAATGCAAATGTTAGCTGGAAAGGATTGAGTGGGAGAGGGGATGGTGCCAGTTTCCATCCCAACCCCCACTCTGGAGACACACACACACACACACACACACACACACACACCTGGGAGGTAAAACCTTTGCTAGATATTGAATAACTATAAACTTTACACGACCGAGGGGATTTTTGGAGGTTTTAGAGGATGTTGGTTCTATGGGTGTGGGGCTTTGGGGCATTGTTTTGGGAGGAGAGGAACAGCCAAGCTTTTTCTGTGCTCTTCCTCAGTGGGGTTGGGGAACTTTCTGCAGGAATGTACTTTTGAATCTAGAAGTAGAGGAAAGAGCTCAAGGCAGGGCTCAGAACTGAGTTCACTCGCTCATCCATTCACCCATTTATTCAGCTAATACAGTGGGTCTCAGTCAGGGGCAAGTTTGCCCCCTGGTGAGCATTTGTCAATGCCTGGAGGCATTTTCTGGTGTCACAACTTGGGGGGGGGGTGCTATTGATGTTTGGTGGGTAGAGGCCAGGAATGCTGCTAGACCACAAAGAAGAAGGTTGTCCCCATCACAAAGGCTGTTCCAGCCTGAAATGTCAATAGTGTAGAGATGGAGAAATCCTGATCTAGTTGGTATTGACTGAGAATCTGTTGTGCGCCTGCTGGGAGATACCGCAGGGAAAGGAGACGGTCAACCTTCCCTACCAGGGAGGAGAGACACACTCTAAACATATCAGGTGGTGATAAGTGTTATCTGGAAAATGTGACAGAAGCTGGGAGCTGCAGCCCAGGGAAGGGGCCTTGACTTCTCAACTGCAAAAGCTGAAGGAGGAACTGCTAGGGCTAAAGCTCTAAAGGCTTCAGGAATTTGGGTTCATTTATTCTGAAAAGACTTTCAAAGGGACTCCCGTGTGCCTTGCACGGTTCCAGGTGCAGAGTACACATCAGAGGGCAATACAGACACAAATTCCTGCGCTCGGTGACAGTGCCGCCTCTGGCCCCTAAGGAGACTTTATGACAATGAAGAAAATTGCCTCCTCTGGATGCTGAGAAGATGACATTGAACCGAATATGGGAAGTGAGAAAATGAGCTTCCCAGGCAGAGGGGACCGCCATTGCAATGGCCCTGCGGCAGGAACAGGGGTTGGCTGTGCGGACTCGAAGGAGATGAGTCAGAGAAGGGCTACGGTTTGAATGTTTGTGTCCCTGCAGATTCATATGTTGAAATCATAACCCACAGGTGAAGGTATTAGGAGGTGAGGCCTTTGGGAGGTGATTAGGTCAGGAGGGCAGAGCCATCACGAATGAGATTAGTACCCTGATAAAGGAGGCTCCGGAGAGATCCCTGGCCACCCTCTGCCACATAAAGATACAACGAGAAGTCCATGATCCTGAAGAGCATCCTCACCTGACCATGCTGGCACCCTGATCTGAGACTTCCAGAGGCTAGAACTATGAGAAAGAAATGTCTGTTGTTTATAAGCCACCCACTCAGTAGTATCTTGTTACAGCAGCCCGAACTGACTATGACAAGAGGATCATGGGACCCAGATCACTGGGCCTTGCAGGCCATTGTAGGGACTTTCACTCAGAGGGAAATGGGAGCCATAGCAGGGTTTTGAGCAGAGTTATGACCTGACCTGACAGGTCACTCTGGCTGCTGTGTGGAGAACAGATGGCAGGGGCTCAAGAAAGAATCGGGGAGACCAGTGATGAAGAGATTTTGATAATCTAGGGGACAAGTGTTCAGGGCTCAGACTTATGTGTGGGAGACCAAGGGAAACGAGTGCTTTAGGGACTTGTGTTGGAGTTGACAAGGACTCTTGAGAGGTTGGCTCTGGCCATAGGAGGGAGGAGAGGAATCAAAGATGGCGCCTTGTGTGGGCTTGAGTGCCTGTGGTTGGAATGTCATTTACTGCAATGGGGAAGACTGGGGGAAGCAGGATTGGTGTTACTGCACAAATGGGGTTCTCCTTTCTGATGTGCATTTAAAAAAAGCCAATTATCACAGCATCAGCTTTTGGGAGAAGAAATGTAGCTTTATTTTGCAAGATCTATCTACAGGGAGACAGGTGCATATGCTCTTAGATTTGTCTCCCCGATCCAGGGCCTGGGGCATAATTTATAGGGTGAAGGGCAGGGCCGTCTGAAGTGCATAGATAGAATATTGGAGGTGAGGAGAAGTGAGGAAATTGGTGATCTGCGCAAGTGTAGTCAGGATTTAGACCTCTTCATAGGACGCACGTTCACAAAATGGCAGCATTACCGTGATCTGAGGGTGGAGTTTTTAGTTTCTTGATGTCAAAAATGTCACTTGAGCATTTGCGCAGGCCCAGTTGAGGAGCTGGTGGTCTCAACTGGCCTGAACTGGACCAGGAGTCTCAGTTCCTGAAAAACCACTCTTAATGACTCTGTTGATAAGATGGGGTCAGTTGAACTGGTCCCGGAAGGCCTGTGGTTACACTGGGAAGATGGGGAGAGAATCCTAACACAAAAGAAACGAGCAGATAGTCACTATGATGAATACATGTTAGCTCTGAGATGACTGCTAGACGCCCAGGTGGAGAGGTCAGTTAGTGGTTGGACACCAGAGAAGTCAGAACTGAAGGAATAAACTTGGTGTGATTGGCTTATGTGCACTGTATAAAGTCACAGCTTAGGAAGAGATCACCTAGGAGAAAAGTGTTGACTCGAGAAAGAAGGAGTTCAAGGACCACACATGGAGGAGCGCACGACATTTGGATGCCAACTCGAGGAGGAACCTGTTGAGGAGCAGCCAGGGAGGGAGGAGGAAAACCAGGCCATTTTTGTGGAAGAACCAAAGTTTCTCAAGGGAACATTCCATGCAAGAAGAAGTAATACACACAAAACTAACACTAGCGGTAAGTCTGGGAAGGGGAACTGGTGTCTGGGGACGGGACCGGAAGGAAGGGGGACAGTGACTAACAGGAACAATGGATTGGAGTGCCAGATGAAGTTGAAGAGATGCTGGAGAGAGGAGTAAGTGAACAGGAGAGAGAGGCGGTGCTAGTCAGAGACAGCAAGGACCCCCGAAATTGCGATTTGGGAGGAGATGTGATGCTGGCAGTAGGAGTCAAGGATACTACGTGGGAGGAAGTGGCTCAGGTGGGTGGAGGGTGAAGTGAGGATAGAAGGAGACGTCTGACCAGTGAGAGCCACTTCTAAGAAGCTTGTAGGAGAGAGTTACAACAGGGTTTGCGGGCTGTCGAGACGGGCTGTATTTTGTCCTCAAGAAGTAGGTGTTTAGAAGAAGGGAGAAATGGGTTGCAAGCCTCCACGGGGAGCAAGCAGGAGACTGACCTCACCCCCAAACCCTGATCTACGGGGGGTTGGAGGAAACTAACAGCTTCCCTTAAAGGAGACTGTAAGAGAACAGGGTCCTTGGTGGGCTCGGGGCGGGTTTCCGGTCAGGAAGGGGACGGAACGTGTGGAGAAGGGGCTGAGGGTCCAGCAGTTTTCTGATGATTGAGCTCCCGAGGGCACCGTGGAAGGGCGGTCGCAGACCGGGGGAAACTTGGGTCAGATTAGGAGGCCTCTCCGGACTTGTGGGAACCAGCGTCCAGGAGATGGAGGATGGACGCCATGGGAAGCCCGGGCTTCTGGTGGGAAGGATCTGACAGTTCCATAGTTACTCTCCGGGCACCTATTCTAAGCCACACCTTTAATCAATGTTTGCTATTACTTTTATTATTTCTCCAGGCTGCAAGACAAAGGAACCTTCTGGATTCTTCCGGGGCGGCCGTCCCAGCTCACCCCGGAGGGAAACAGGCTGGGGCGGGGCTCGGATTCCAGATTCCAGCGGGGCGGCTGCAGCACCCCCGCCCCCGCACCCCAGGGCTGCCCTCCGGCAGCTCCTCCCGAGTCCTTATCAGCCAAGAGCTCCCCCACCGTGCGTGGGTCAAATGCTGCTTTCAGAGCCCCAGGGAGCTGGGTGTGTCTTCCGCGCTTTGCAAAATAGGAAAAAAAAAAAAAATAGCCTGGGCAAATCTCTGGCCCAGGTAACCAGCTGGCTGAGCGCGGGACTCGCCTTAGAACTAGGCGGCGGAGTGGAGGCAAAGCTGGTGCAGCCTCGAGCGGGAGCGGGAAAGCGGCGGAGGCTGAGACACCGGCGCCTCCCCGTCCCCGCTGGGGAGGCCGCTACGGTCCTCTGCGGCCACCCGGCTCTGCAGCCAGTGCGCCCTGCAACGCTCCCCCCACCGCCCCGCGGCCCAACTGAACCAAAGAGGCCCCAGGGCCCGAGGCGCCGCCCACCCGGGCGCTGGCCCGCGACTCTCCACGGAGAGGGAGGCAGCCCCCCGGGATCTGGCTGTTAGCCACGCGCTGTGTGGCCTCGGGCAGGATGCCTCCAGTCCCTGGGACTCAGTTTTTCTCATCTACAGAGGGGGCTGGACACGATTTTCCCAAGGTGCCTCTGGCTTAGAGAGGTCATTGCACTGACCTGCCTTCGGATTTGAAACTCTTCCCTTCTCCGTCGCCTTCGAGAGGACCCTGGGTTATCTCGGATGGCATTTGTCCACCCTGCCTCCTTGGGGAGAGAGAACCGTGGCAGTCCAGCTGTGCTTTCCAGCAGGGGTCTGCACACTTTCTCTATAAAGGACCGGATAGTAAATAGTGTAGGCTCTCCAGGCCCTACGCTCTCTGTCATAACTATTCAACTCTGCCCTTGTAACAAAAGCCGCCACGGGATGGTCAACAAATGAGCTGGGCTGTGTTCCCAAAAGACTTTGTCTATGGCAGCTGAAATGTGAATTTCTTATAATTCCCACGTGTCAAGAAATTTTCTTATTATTTATTTATTTTTCAGTGCTTTAAAAACATAGTCACCATTTCTAGCCAGCAGGCTGCACTGAAATGGGCGACTTGGCCACAGGCAGCCATGTGCGCCCCTAGTTTAGGGCCCAGGCTTTGCAGCGTGGGCTGTGGGGCTGGCTCCTTGCCTGTCTGGAGCTGTTTCCTCATCTGTAAAATGCTGACCTGCTCCAGCATGGGTGTGCGGTGAAGTCAGACAGCAGGTGAAGCTACCGCGAGAACGATGTTATTCTTCATGTCATAGCTGGTGTGTCCCCAGCAGAAGATGGGGACTTGGAGGTTATGAGGGTGCCTTGTTGGGCCCTGCGCTCCCCCATTTTCTGAGTGCTTACTACCTGTCGGGCACATGCTCCTCAGGCAATACCTCATTAAATCATCTCAGGCCCAGGAGATAAAGACAGAGGTAAGGAGACTGAGGCGCAGGGCTGAGATCTGAACTGTGTGTCAGGTCAGCCTCCAGATCCCCTACTCTCCATCCTTGTTTCCCACTGTAGGAACCAACTTGGAGTTGCTTAGTCTGGCTATGTGACCTTGGACAGAACACTTTTTTTCCCCTGGACATCCGTGACCTCTTTGGTCAAGGGACAAGAATTAACACCTTCTATGTGCAACTGTCATTTTAATCCCGTGTTTCGGAACTGAAAATTGAGACTTGAAGAAGTTAAGTAAGGATCGAAATCTTAGCCTGTGTGACCCCTAAACTGAGCTCTTTCTCCTGAGAACTGCTTCAGAGTAACCGGTTGCGTAGGCCCCAAACCCAGGAGCCCTCTAGGACTCCTCCTTCCCCTTCACCCACGTCCAGTATATTGGCAAGTTGTTTTGATTCATCCTTGAGAGTATATCCTGAATCCATCCACTGAGGGAGAGAGATCTTTTAAAAGTGCAGCTCAGATCCTGCCACACACCTGCTTAGAACTTCAGAAGGTTTCCTAGTTGACTTGGAATAAAATCCAAAACCTTACCTTCCCGCAGCGTGCTGTGCACCTGGCCCCTGCCCATCTCTCCCTCGCCCCCCCCCCCCAAGTCATGTTCTCATTTCCTGTGCTCCAACCTCTGTGGCTTCCTTTCTGTTCCTCTGACTCTCCAGAGTACCAGGTCCCCTGCCCTCACCTGACCTTTTGCATTTCCTGCAGGTCTTCATATAAGAGATGGCCCCAGCAGCTGGCCCGGTGGCGTAGTGGTTAAGCCCACGTGCTCTGCTTTGGCGGCCCAGGGTTCGCAGGTTCAGATCCCGGCCGCGGACCTATGCACTGCTCATCAAGCCATGCTGTGGCAGCATCCCATACACAAAATAGAGGAAGATGGGCACAGATGTTACCTCAGGGCTAATCTTCTGCACATGCTGTGTCTCCCCCAGTGGAGTGAAAACTCCACTCTAGCAGGAACCATGTTTGCTTGTTCTCTCCTAAGTCCTCCGTGCATAGCCCATATCTGACACCCAGTAGGTCCTCAACGAATATCTGCCAAGCTGAGGACTCCTTGGCCTGGATCTCTGTCCTCTCTGGGAGATCATGAACTTGCAGCAGAACCATCCAACAGACATTGAGCCCTACCATGTACCTGGCCCTGTGCCAGCCAGCAGGGCAGCCACAGAGACATGCTCAGTCCTGGGCTGAGGAACTCATTGGATCCCCCGGGCAGAGACATGTGCACAGTAAGGCCAGACAAGACAGATGTGCCCAAGTTCTGCTGAAAGACATCTGGGTTCAAAGGTACCTGGAGACAACGCCACGTGGCTCCCGCATCCTATAAGAAATCCCCACACTCTCTGTCCCAGAGCTGAGCTCTCACTAGGGCCTCCTGCCTGGAACACCCTCCTCCACTGCACCCCCGACCCTCCTGCTTTGATTCATTCTTCAGACTTGTTCCCACATCACTTCCTCCAGGAGGCCTTCCCTGATCCTCACGTCCCATCTCAGTGGTAATAATCCCTTTAGTTGATCCCAGTCCTGGCACTTTTCACTTTGCATTGTCGGCGTTTCCCTCTCTGTCCCTCTACATGCCCCCCCCCCCGCCCCCCTGCTCCCACCCCATAGGGCTGTTTGTTCCTGGGAAGCAGGGACCTCGACCAGCTGCCAGTGCGGTGTTAAGCACAAAGTGGGAGCTCAAGAAATACTTGCTGCCTGAATGAGCAAACTCACGGATGCAGGATTTCCCGGAGGCGGGATTTCATCATTCTGAGGCCAGGACAAGATCCCTCCGCGTAGCACGGCCCATTCTGTGTTTGCAGCCAGCCTGGCCCCCTCCCGCTCTGGGGACTCTAGTGGAAAGCCCCAAACTGATTCTTTCTCTTTTTAATTTTTTAAATTAATAGGTCTAGGATGGTACACATTTCAGGAGGTACAAAGGGTATACACTGATGGTCTCCCTCCTTCTTCCCAGAGGATTACTTCGCCGTGCGGCCCTCCTCTTTGCGGAATGTGCCCCGAGGGAGGCCTGCAGCCTGCGCCTCCAGAGCAGGGAGGGTGTCAGCTCTGGGACACTCGGGCATTAGCAGCTTCGCTCCGTAGTTGGGTTGAGGCAGAGGCGATGGAGCGGGTAAAGGCAGAGGGGACGTGGGCCAGGATGATTCATCCCAGGCTGGAAGATTCCCAGTCTCCAGGGCAGCTGAGGAGCCCCCTGCAGAGAGAACAGACAGTGCCTGCTGTCCCCCATTATGAGGTTTCTGCTGGTCCTCCTGGCCAATCCACCGAGATGTCACATGGCTTGACAAAGGGTGGGGAGAGGCCCAGGCCCTTAGGGAAGGATCTCAGTCCAGGGTGGGGCCTGGAGAAGGGACAGCCCCAATCTGGCTCGTTCTGCCAGTTCTAGCTCCAAACCTCCCCGAAGAGGGTTGTAAAAACCTCAACGACAGCCCCTTTGCCCAAACACGTGAATCTAGGTAGTGTTAGGTTAAGAAGAACGTAAGGAGGACCCCAAAGGGAAATGTTACGGGGCTCTGGGAAAGAGGCACAGCTGGTTCCCTAACCCCAGGGGGCTCTCCCGGGGGACTGGCCTTGTTACCACACAAAGGGCATGATCTGCTCCCTGCAGACAAAAGCCAATCGTCAAGAGGCAAGATGGTGGAAAAAAAGAAAGGGTTTATTACAGCTTGCTAGCAAGGGGGACCATGGCTGACTAATGTCTCAAAGAACCATCTTACAGAACAAAAATTACAGGCCAGTTATATTGGGGCTGGTCTCCAGGTGGGGGAGGCATCAGGTCTCAGGGTGGGGGCGTCCATTTGGTCTTAGTTCCTGAGTCTTTTGTTTTACTTGACATGCATCAGAGACTGGAGCAACGCCCTATACCCTGATCTTTCAGTTGTCATTGATGATAGCTGTCAGCTTCGATTCTCTGCCCAGGGGTCATCACATTCCTAAGGAACTCAAGAGAACAAAGTTATCAACTTATAGCAGCTGGGAGGGACCACAAAACCCACAGAGCATGTCTGGGCTAGTTAATCAGAGGTCACTCTAAGTTACAATGTGTTTTCTTTCCTACAATATGGCTTCCTTATGTCAACCTTGTCTTGAGCTGGTATCAGCCTGTATATGAGCCTCAAGTCCCGTGTTCTTTTCAATGTGGCATCGACAGCTCCATTTTTGAGTCGCCACTGAGTTGCAAGGAGTGGGGGGTGGGTGGGGGAAGATACCTCCCAGTCAAATTCAATTTCCTGTTTCCCATCTGAGGACAGGAGAGGCAGACACCGCCTTCACAGCCACTCCACACCCCCTTCCTGCTCCACAATTCATTAATTAATCTTGGCACCTTGTCTGCTAAGCAATATATGTTTCCACTCAAGATGAAACCTATTTGCCACCCCTGCCCCAAAGGAAGCTCTGCCTTAGCCCTACTAGCCCCACGAGGGAGCCCATGGGAATGGCGCCCCCTGGAGTTCTGCAGTGCACAACCTGTGCAGCCCTCCATGGTGGCCCTCCCAGGGTGGAGAGATGGCATTGGAGGCACCATGGGGACAATAGGGCTGTGTGTGGGGGGAGGTCTCTGAAAAGCTCCTGCCCTACTTCAACCTTGGCAGTCCCACCTTATCTCTTACACCTTGGACTTCCCAGTAAGACTTCACTGGAAACAAAGTGTACCATTGCTAATAACTACGCCACACCCTGTGAAATCCATTCACCAGAGAGAGGGGCCAGTGAAACCACAGGCTTAGAGTCTGAATTCCAGCTCGGCCTCCCACTGCCTGTGTGACCTTGGGCACATATTACCTACCTCGCAGTGTGGCAGAGCAGACTAAAGGAGATAATGCAGGCACAGTGTGGCCACAGAGCTACTACCTGATAAATGGCAGTGTGGTGACAGTGGGACCTCGAGGAAGAGGACAGTCCCTTCCAGCTCTGATGGCGGAGCCTAGGACAGGGTCACTCAGTCTCAGCCCTGTTAACATTGGAGACCAGATCATTCCTTGCTGTGGGAGCTGTCCTATGCCTTGAGGGATGTAGAGCAGCATCCCTGGCCTCCACCCACCAGATCCTGGTCACACTCCCTCTCCAGTTATGACAACCAAAAATGCCACAAGGAGACAAAATCACCCCTAGGTGAGAACCACAGGTCTAGGGGGGCTTGGTTCCTGCAGCTTCTCTTGTTGCAGGAGCCAAGAGGGTGATGTGGAGGCAGCAGGAGCCGCAGGATGGAATGTGGAAAGCAGCAAAGGCTGCCTCCTCCTCCTTGGAAAACTCCACAGTCAGCTCCTCTGGCTCTGTCCCTGGAGAGCCTCGTGTCTGCTGGAGGCTGCCTTCCGATAAGACTGCAGTAAACTGCATGCGTGTGTGTGTGTGTGTGTGTGTGTGTGTGTGTGAGAGAGAGGGAGAGAGAGAGAGAGAGAGAAGAGAGGAGGTGAGGGGGAAAGAGCCAGAGAGAGAAGGGAGACACATACATACACACACACACACACACACACACACACACACACACACGGGGGGCGGGGGAGAGAGAGAAAGGGAGAGAGAGAGAGGAGAATGAGAGAGATTGCAGATGAAGGGAGGGAGGGAGAAGAGAGCTACAGGAGGCTGAAAGCCCCTCTGGCCCCCTGGTCTCTAGCCCCTGAGCACACCAAGATGCAGCCCTGGGGGCCTCTGGCGGTGTGGAGTGGGAGGGGGAAGGCACCCAGCGGTCTTGGCTCTCCCTCTCTCCTCCCGGACAACCCACCAGCAGGTCCTGTCCGCTGTGCCTCTAAGACGCATCAGAACCTGACTCCTCCCCACCCTGGTTCAGCCACCTTCTCTTTGTATCTGGAGACCTGGAGTCGCCTCCTGGCTGGCCTCCCTGCTTCCACCCTCGCTCCTCCTAGCCTTTCTTCTCCGCAGAGCAGAAGCCATGACCTACTAACAATGCAAATCGGATCCTGCCATCCTCGTGCTCAGAGCCCTCCAACGACAGCCTCGGCCCTCAAAATCAAATCGAAGACCCTGGCACGCCTTCAATCATGTGTGGTCCCCGGCCCTCTCCCTGACAAGACCGAAGCTCTTCTTACTCTTTCACCACCGCGCTGTTCTTCCTTCCATTCCTTCAGTATGCCGAGCCCGCTGCCTCCCCAGCTTTTGTACAAGCTGAACTGTTTTTTTGGTGAGGAGGATTGGCCTTGAACTAACATCCGTGTCCATCTTCCTCTATTTTGCATGTGGGACGCCGCCGCAGCATGGCTTGATGAACGGTGTGTAGGTCCGTTCCTGGGATCTGGGCTGGCAACCCCCCGGCTGTGAAACGGAGCACCCGAACTTAACCATTACGCCACCGGCTGGTCCCTGTACAAGCTGAACTTTTGCCTGAAGTTCCTCTGTTTGTAGCCCCAGGCCTGTGTCCTAAACACTGAGGTGTCCACACACATGCTCCTCTCTGGCCTTCCCTGCCCACCGGGTCTGAAAACGAGCTCCTCAAACGCGGACTCGCCATCCTGTCGTGGAGTCTTCATGGCACTTTGACCACAGAATTACCTCGTTTCTTTGTTGTCTGCCTCTCCCGCCAGGAATCTCAGTTCCTGGCAGTCACATTACCGGCACAAGAGGTCCTTGTTGTCCCCCAGGATGGAAATCAAGAGAGACAACAAACGGGAGTAGAAACACAAAAGTCGATGAGCTTGTGCACAGGAGGGGCACAAGGGGGCCAGTGTGGAAAGGAAAGGGGCAGGTGACCGGCTCTTTAGGGAGCAGGTCTTTTATTAGGCATGGGGCTTTTATTAGGCAAAGGCTGGGGAGGAGTGCCTCGTCATGGCGTGTAGAGGCGGGGTCGTGCTTGTGCCTGCGCTGTTGTGTAGCATGCTACTACATGCGATGCATGTATGTATTATTAGCATGTAGCTCTCCACCCCTGGGTGTGATTTTTACTGTGCTAATGGGGCTGGGGTCACCTTCAGTGGACTCCTGGGTGCTAGCGCGCATGCGCAAACCCAGGAACGGGCCCCAAACTGCGGACTGTGGATCTTGGTGGCCTCTCTCTGATTCCCTGAGCTTGTAGATTGGTTAGGGGCCTTATCTTGTTGGGCCAGGGGCTTTGCAGATGGCCCTGTCTCGTCAGGCCAGTTCCTGTCTCAGTCACAGATCTTGCCTGTCGTTAATTTCCATATCCTCAGGGCCCAAGTGTCTGGCACATAGTAGGGCTTCATAAATGTTTACTGAATAGACGAAGGAATGATTAGATGGTCTCAAGAGCCCCTCTCCTTGCTATGGCTCTAGGTGTCATTGCGGGCTTTGTTGGCTCCACTAGGCTCACAGGCAGAGACCGGCCCCGCCCACAGTGGTGGGGCAGCATGGGCTGACCCGGGGAATCCTGGGAAGGTACAAAGAGGTCACGGGGCAAATGCAAGGATATCCCAGGTCACAGCGGGGAGGACACTTGCGGGATTTGTTACACCTTTCTTGTGACTCTAATAAAGGGCCCATCACCCTCAAGAGCACTTTTCCTCTTCAACAGTCTCTTTATGACTCTTTTTGTGAGCACTTCATTGTTACTATTATTAAGCTGCCTTCCCTCCGAGGAAGGACACTCCCAGGAGTAGTGGCAGGCCTGCCCGCCCCCAGAGATGATAGTGGGGGAAAGGGAGCAGCCCTGCATCCCCTGGGCCCAGCCCCTGCGGCGCCTCCCCAGGCCAGGCTGCAGAGTGTGCCACTAGAGGGCGCTCCAGGTCGAGGCATCCCGTCTCTGTGGCGGCCAGAGGAGGGCGGGGCTCATCTTGGCTGACTGTCCTAGCTGCTGGGGCCCTTTCTCTCTCGCTCTCTCTGCCTCTACCACCTTCTCCCTCCTCTTCACCCAAGCTGTTCTTCCTCATCTCTAAACCTGCTTTGGGCCCTGTCCTGTGGTAAGCTCCAGTGTCAGGCACAGGCAGGGACATAGACATGTCCCGACGTCCATGGGGTCTCTGTTCAGCAGGGAGCTCACCATCTAGCCTGAAACCCAAAACCAGCCAGGAAGAAGAGGGAGGACTGCCGAGGATTCAACCCTTCCTGCAGTCAGTGGAGCTTGACACGATCTTTTCTGTGGAGGGGTCTCCACATCCCCACCCACCCTATCCCTAGCCAATTCCTCTCTGACTGAGCCCCTCACTGTGCAATCACAGGCTAGCCACAGGCCATGTGACTTTCTGAGATGGAAAAGGCTTAGACAGAGTCTAGTTGCTTTTCCTCATTAAGGGGAAAGCCGAAGCAGTGAAACACAGTGTTAAGCCTGGGTTCAAATCCAGACTCATTTAAGAGCTGGATCACTTTGGGCAGGTTACCTAACCTCTCTGAGCTCAGGCTGCAAAAGTACCAGCCTCTTAAGTTTATGGGAGATGATGTATGCACTGTGCTTAGCACTGGCCTGGAGTTAACCATTATCATTATGAAAGCGGTCTGCACAGGCCATTTGTCAAGCTGAAGTGGCACACCTGAGCCCAGAATCCCAACTCCCAGGCCTCAGCTCTCCCTGCAACTCTGGTTGTGCTCTTATTTGGGGGAGAGGTCTGTGTTACCAGCTGATGTCATAGGACTGTCCCCAGGTGACTCATCTGTGTTTTCCTGCCATGGGCGTGGTGATGGCTCCACCCTTCCTCCTGGGCTGGCCACCCCTGTTCTCCTTTCAAACTCAGTACTGGGGGTGGGGGGGTGGGGTGGAGCGGGGGTGGTCTCAAACATACCAGGGGAGGGGGACAAACCCTCCCAGAGTACCATCTGCCAGTATCTAGCACATGCTCTGACCCAGTCACTCTACTTCAGGGGACTTAATCCTACAGCAGAAATCTTACAGGTGCAAAATAAAATAATGCATGACATTTTCCACCACAGCTTCGTTTGTTATAACAAAAGGTTGGAACTAACCTAAATGCTCCTTCAGTAGGTGACTGGTCAAATACATTACAGTTGAGTCAAAGAATGAAATACTAGCCAGTTGCAAAAAAGAATGAGGATCTCTTTGGTACATGGAATGTTCTTCAAACTATATTAAATTAAAAAATAAAAAATGTGATAAGGGGGGAATATAAATACATATATAAATGTATTCATATTTGTGTATAGATGCATCATAGAGATCTAAAAGATACTTAAGAAACTGATCATTTTGTTGCCTGGGCTGGGGGATCAGACTGGCAGGGGCCTGGGGTGTGAAGGGAGATATCCTCTGTAGCCCTTTTTGTTACTCTTGAATATTGAAACGTGTGAACATATCACCTGTTTTTAAAATTAATTTTAAAACTCTTTTAATGAAAAGGAAATTGTGTCCAAAGCAACTTATATAATATGTATAAAATAACGTGCTATAATGTAATGTATTTGGGTTGAATACATTATACCCACCATATAATGTGGGTCCAGGTCTAGGTCTCATTGCAGAACTGGGTTCTTCTGGGATTCCTTCTCCCTCCTCCACCCCCTCTTCTTCACTCCCTTCTCTTCCTCCTCCTCCCTCTCTTCCGGTAGCTGTCTCTCCTGTATCAGCACACAGTGAGCTTTCTCTGAACTCATTCATTCATTCACTGATTCACTTTTCATCTATTCATTCAGTGAATGTACTCTGAGACAGAAGCAGGGATATCGGCAGACATGGACTCTACTTCCTGCTGTCTATGGGGAGACACACGTGAACACACAACTACCCAACATTGTCATTACAATTCGTCTAAGTGCCCTGAAGGAGAAGTGACAGGGCAGCATAGAAACGGGGACCTGACCTAGCCTCCAGGGCTGGAAAGGCTTGTCTGAGGAAGTGACTTTTTTCCCATTTAATTCTTGAATGATCTCTTAAGATCTCTTATGAAGGAAGTCAGACATATACCGAAGTAGAGATAATATTCTAATGAACGCCACACACCTATCACCTGGCTCCCACAATGATCAGCCTGGCCAATCCTGTTTCATGTCTGCCTCACCCACTCCCCCTCTTTACCTTCACCCAGTACTTTTGAAACAATCTCAGGCATCTTATTATTTCATCTGTAAATACTTCACAATGTATCTCTACAAGATAAGGACAGGACTGGCCCGTTGGCGTAGTGGTGAATTTTGTGTGCTCTGCTTTGGCAGCCTGGGGTTTGCGGGTTCGGATCCAGGGCTTGGACCTACACACCACTCATCAAGCCATGCTGTGGCAGTGTCCCATATACAAAAAATAGAGGAAGATTGGCAACGAATGTTAGCTCAGGGACAATCTTCCTCACCAAAAAAAAAGATAAGGACTCTTTAAAAAGAAAAATATAATCACAGCACCATTATCATGCCGAAACAAAATTCACCTTTCCTTAAGAGATGAGTGACATTTAAGCTGAGAGTAGGCCAAGCAGAGGGAATAGCAGGTGCAAAGTCCTGAGGCAAAGAGGGGCATACATATAAAAATAAAAATATAAATATATATATATCGATACTTAAGGAATGAAGAGAAGGCCCATGTGGCTGAAGCAATGAGGACAAGGGCGGGGGCAGTGACCGTACTATTTGGGGCTTCATAGGCTGCAGTAAGGAGTCTGGCTTTGAACTTTATCTTCATAGCCATGAGTAGCCCCCGAATGGCTTTAATCAATGTGGAGAGATGATCTGGTGGGCAGTGAAAAAAATAACTCCAGCATAATACCTGGGCCTCCCGTCGACCCGAACAGTGCTTTTCTTTGAGGTCAGTTATTGTAGGTTGAGTAGTTATTCATCTCTTTCCAGCGTTTCACCATCTGTGTTCCTGTTCAGTGACAGGGACAGAGTATGTGCTCTGGAATCAGGCAGACGGGAGTTCAAAGCCTGCCTCTACGCTTTATAAGGGGTGTGACTGTGGGGAAGTCTCTCTCCCTCTCCGAGCATCCTTTCCCTCCTTTGTAAAGAGACCCAGCAGAGCTCACTGTGGAGACTGAGTGAATCTCCATAGAGGATGCACAGTGAAGGCCCATAGTAGTGCTCGTGTCTTTTGCTCCCTGCTTCCTGCCCGCCATCGTCTTTTCTTTACTGGGAAATGCCCTGTGGAGAGTGAAAGAGAAGCCAAGGGTCGAGGGCCTCCCTGAGGTAGGAGGCCTCACCCTGCTGGCTGCCTTGAGCTCAGGCTTCCTGCTCTCCCTGAAATCCCGTCCTGAGGTTTACAGCCCTGTGGGTGGGGCTAGGGTGGGGATCCTGGAGGGAGGGGGTATAACAGCTAAGCTTTCCCATTGGCTGCTTGAGGCCAGTGGTGCCCCAGGTCGAAAACCCCAGGCTCTCAGAGAATGAAAGACAAAATGTGGATGGTCTCCTCCTCCACTGCCAGCAGTGTGGTTTTAGTGGCGTTATGATAAGGGCTGAGCCTTCTGCCTGGCTCGCAACCGAAAGCCTCCCAGTCAAGGACAAGATTGCAGTAGTGAGTAGATTGTTACCTTGGCCGGGATGTGCCGTCTCAGCGGATCTACCCAGGGAGGCCACAGCTAGGGCAGGTCATCTCCATCAACTTTCCCTATTAAGCATGCACACATAGCAAGCCCCTAGCACAGGTGGACCCTCACACCTGTACACATGTACACATCTCCTATGTGTACATGCACATTCCTTCACACATATTTACCCACCTGCATGTTTATATATACACATCAACAGGCATGCCTGTGTAAACTGACACATGCACACTTACATACACGCTGCCACATACTTACACTCTCACTCCTTAATACACGTGAACGAACAAAAATGCACACACCCAAATATACCCACCCTTATGTTCAATACATACTCCTACTGGGGGAGAGCATCTCCAAAGACGGCTGCCATTGATTCCTTTCTTCTCTGCATGCGCATGGTGCTCCACCCACCTAGAGGTAAATTCTATTTCCCTCCTCTTGAATATTTGTGGTAGAAATAACATTCTGATGTTTCTGAATCCAGGCTTTAAGAGGACTGGAAGCTTTTGTTTCCTCCTTGCTGGAAGTCAGCTGCCATGTAAGAAGCCTAGCCATCCTGAGACCACCATGCTGTGAGGGACCCCGAGCTAGTCATGGAAGGAGCGAGAGGAACCATGGGAGGGGCACTGACATGTCAGACATGTGAGGGAAGCCTTCTTAGACCTTCCAGCTCAGCCTAGCTACTAGTGGAATGTAGCTTTGTGAGGGACCAAGATGGTACCATGTGGAGCAGACGACCACCCACCACACGCTGCCCAAATTCCTGACCCACAGAATCATGGGAAATGATAAAACTTTGTTGTCTTAAGCCACTATGTTTTGGAATGGTTTGTTATGCAACAATAGGTCATTGAAACCCCCATACATATTATATACTCACTTCTGTTCATACATATACAAACTCATGTGCACTTACAAGCAGACATGCTTGCATATATGCACATACCTTTGTACTAGACACTGTGGATTGTCTACCCAACGTCCATTCCCACTTGTCTTCCTTCCTGACAGAACTGTCAGATGACTGTCATTCCTCCAAGCAGACTCATGCTTTGAAAGGCCGATTCCATCCTCAGCTCCAGGAGGGGGATCCTGATTAGTCTAAACCAAACTTGGTGGTCTCAATCCCCTTAACAGAGATTGGTTTAGCTTTGGCCATGTGACCAAGCTCTAGCCAATGAGACATGGCGGGGGAAGTAGGCTTGAGACAAGCAGGCTTGGGGCTTCTGGAAAAACTTCCTCATTCTTAGGAAAGTTACCCCAGAGGCGAAGATGCATTTATCTTTCACTGGATTCTTAATGTCTTGAGTGTGAGAGATGGAAATGCTGCAGCCATTTTGAGGACCATGGAGATGTAGAATTAAGCAGAGTGAAGAGGTGAAAAGAACGCAGGCCCTTAAAGACATTACTGACCAATGCAATCAGTCAACTTGAGAGTCTTCCCTCCCCACCTCTGGAATTCCAGTTATGCCAGATAATAACTTTATTTACTGTTTGAGGAGTTTTTGTTGGTTTGTTTGTTTTTGCTTGTAGTCTAAGGCATCCAACTAATAGCTCCCCTTCCTTCAGTAAACAAACACTCCCACGTACCTGTATACAAACGGATCCAGAGCCATTCACAGAAAGTCACAGCTGAGCACACATGCACTCTGCATATATAGAAAAGCACATAATACTCCATATCTATACACAGTGATACACACCTATACACAGAGAAAGCATACATCCTTCTACATACACAGTATAAGGATGTGTGCACATACTTTCCCACACATGCACACAGTTCCTACGTACAATACTACAGACATAAATGCACCTGGGCAACGTGCATTTTTGCACAGAGATACACATACTGCTCACATCGATATCAACATGAATTTACCCATTCCTGCCCATAGTCCGAACAACCACAATAAACATACCTGCAGCTCTGAGGAACTGCTTGGCTGTGAGCAGGGTGAGAAGCCACTGGCAGAGGCCAACAGCACCTCACTCAGGACTGACAGAAAGTTCTGGAGAGAGTTCGGCAAGAAGGACTTGCAGACCAGAACATGGCCCAGGAGGCAGGAGATCAGTTCCAGGGTGGCTTGATGTGCATGGCAGCCCCATGGTCATGGAGGATGAACTAAACACAGCACCCAAGAAGGCTGCAAGAAGCTTGTTTCCATCCTCAAAGGAGAAGGAAAACCTTCCCCCTACCCGCTCAGCGCCTCCTTTCATACTGACAGAAAACCTACCTTACTCTCCAAGGAGCTCCTTTTGTTTTCCTTGTAGGCAAACAATTGATTAGACATTGCATGAAAGCAAATTTTCACCATTTATGCCACTGGTCATTCTAGGTAGAGAGAAAAGTATGTGCAAAGTCAAGGAGGAGCAAAATGGCGCAGTGAGTGTGGAAGATTCCAGTGATAACAAGTTTGCAGCAGAGACGGAGGCTGGGGAGGTGGGCAAGGGCCACATCAGGCCCCTGGGTTTCCCTCTAAACTCCCATGGCCCCGCCCACCCATCCTGCCCCCTCGTGCCATGTGACTTTGCACCTAGGCCTTCATCTTCCCTCCACTGGCCTTCTTATGCAAGACTCCTAAATCAAATTGATAAACAAGACGTTTTGGGAGATAAGGTACCAATAAGCAAATTTCCTTTCTGTCTTGTATATGAGATTATTTGGGCTTTATTCACTAAATTCTGCTTCTTTCATATCTTCCCATAACCCAGAAGAGTTACCAAGGATATTCTTGCTAAATTAGTTTTTATTTATTATTTGACAATGTAAATTCATTTTTCAGGAATTTTATGTTTCTAACTTTAATAAAAAGCAAGTTCTGAAATAGCACATATGGTATGATCCCATTTTGGATAAAATGTTTGTATATATATTTATATGCGCATTTAGTAAAGTCTGGAAGGATACATGCACCAACAATAGTTATATCCGAGTGATGGGATTACAGATGATCCTCATGTTCTTTAGACTTTGCTGTATTTTTCTGAATTTTATGCAAGAAGCATGTGTTACTTTTACCACCGGGAGAAAATGATTTCAAATAGAAAAAGAAAGGTTTGATCTACCTTTTAGCCCAAAGTGTGAAGTTGGTTGTAAGAAAGTGGGAATAAGGAGGAAATTTCAGGGAGAAGTGGGAAAAGGAGACACAATGTCAACTTGTGCCTGGCAGAATCTTCCAGGTGTCTTAGACTGCCCTCACTGAGGGAGGCTTGTGGCTCATCCAATGAACCAAGGCCAGTCAAGCAGGTGAAGAGGATCATAGAAATGGCTCCACCTTCAAGGAGCATCTGATCTAGGTGGAAGTGAGTCACATGTGCATGAAAAGCAAACCAGGCAATAAATGAGGGTGAGCTGGAGAGAGAACTGACCGGGGGTCGGGAGATACGGGTTCTGTTCTCAGTCCCGGAACCCAGTGACCTTGGGCAAGTCACTTCACCTCTGTGAACCTCAACCTCCTTATCTGTCAAAGGGGAATGATGACAATAATTGGGCTGCTGTGATGATCAGATGAGATACCCTATCTGTGACTGCTTTGTGAACTCCGAGGTGTGTATAGGTCACCTTTCAACCTGCAGCGGTGCCTCCAACGCCAAGGGAGCCACCCCCGTGGTGGAAATTCAGACCAAAGCAGTAGGCAAGTGCAGAAGACCGTTTGGGGGCAGAGCCACCTTTGCATGGGCCTTAAAGATCCCACCACGCATGCAGCCACCTGCACAGCTCTGACGTTACAGAACATAAAGTCAGGGAGGCCCTCGTGCCTCAGCTCAGACACCTGCATGGCCGGGTCCCCTCTGGAGAGCAGTATGCCCCAAGGAGAAAAAATAGGAGCAGCCACCTCCTGGCCTCCTCTGAATGTCCAGTCCTTTCCATAACGTAACTGCCTGCTCCAGATAATTACTTTTCTCCTCCTTATGAGCTTAGAGCAATAGTAGTTCCCAATAACTAGAGACTTAATAAGGCTAAATTATAATGAGTGTCCCGTGGAATTACACACCGCATTAACACCAAATGAGTTCATTAGAAATTCATTAGGAGTGATTCCTGTGGCAGCCACAGGAATTAATTACGGTTAGCCCCAGCAGGAGCTGGTATGGAGACCTTGTGGCATCTTACTTTGGCCTGCAGCAATAGTTTTCAAGGGTAACAGGCTACTTTGGTTGGAAGTTTGCAGGTGAAGTTGTTTGGATGTTGTTGAATCTACCTCCCCCCGCTTCCCCCTCCTTCCTGGCTGTGGCCCCAGGCAGGATTAGACCAGTGGAAATGAGGGTGGGCAATCTTCCTTTCCGGTCCTGGGGAGCTGAGGAATCACAGACAGGACTTACAGTTCTTGCCTGCCCAGCCTGCCTTTCTCCTTCCTCTGTAAGAGCGCTTCCACATTCTCTTCATGTTCCTTGAAGAGCTACCCCTCCCCTTGCTGCACGTGGGTCTTCATGGGACTGTCAGTCAAGCCCCTTCACCCACCCCCAGGAGTGGATATGTGTCCCTAGCTGGGCCAGTTTGACTTTCTCTCCTGGTACCTTTTTATTAACTAACTTTTGCTAAGTATTTGCTAGTTGCCAGGCCCCTCTCTAAGTACCTTCACGTACTGAGTTATCCAATCTTCCGATTTCCCTGGGAGGCCGGTTTAATTGTTAGCCCCATGTTGCCAACGGGGAATCCCAAGCACAGAGGTTGTGTCCTGTCCAAATGATACAGCCAGTGATTGGCCGAGCTGGGAATTTTAGTCTCGAATGGAGGGCTGAAAGGATGGAGGATGGTTGAAGGAGATTCACTGAACTGCAGTGCCGCAGGGGGTCTGTTTCTTCCTTCCTTCCTGCTCCTGGTGCTATCGGCTACCTTGAGGTCTGGTGGTTTAGCTTTTCCGTTCTTTCTATGAGCTACCCAATACTCTCCCAAGAAGTGCCCTCCCTTTTAAAAAGATTTTGCTTGTCACAAACAATCAGTGTCTGTTACCAATAAGCACCTGTAAAGCCCCTACTACAGGCTCGCCCTGGGTCAGCTGCTGGACAGGTCACACAGAAGCACAAGGCAGACTCCCTGCCCTCCAGATGCTTACACCTCAGACAGAAAAGCAATGGTCACAATGTAATCCCATACCCTCCTATGCAGGTTCTAAGTGGAAGAGAGCCAGGCCTGAGTGGTCTAGATCGGGAGGAGAAAAAGGCTTCATGGAGGGGACAGCACGTGATTTTGGGGGAGAGGTCACTGTCATGGACACTTCTTGGGCATCTGCCCATCCCACAGTCCCTTGGTAAAAAACTGTCCCTCTCTACCCAGAGGAGTCGGCCCTGATGGCCGAGGTGGTACCTCATGACCCCACTGGTGGGGCGGAGCATCTGTACCCCAGTCTATGTTTAGGGAACTCCCCACTGCATGAGTCCTGGTGGAAGGTGGGGTCCACCTCCCAGTGCAAAGCAGAAAGGGCCAGATACTTGTGTTCCCGTCACCCACGGCAATGAGGTGCCTGCTCATGACTTGGGCTCAACCAATCAGACATTCCCACTAAAACGCTTCCTCTGCAGCTTGTGATGCAAAGAAGCAGGGACAAGAGAATCCATTCTGGTGGTGATGGGGGGGCGACGTCCAGTGCCCAGGGGAATGTGGCTGCAGTGCCAGTGTGCAGAGCCACCACTGATAAGAGGTGCAAACTGCCCAGTTCAGCTCTTGGTGCTACTGGCAGCAGGACCCTCATAAAACCATTTCTGTGATGTAATTGCGGCTGTGGTTCTAGCTCTTGTCCACTCCCCTCTCTGCTTGTTTTCCAGGCCTAAAAATTCTGTGATCTAATTGATATCCTTACAATAGATTTCTTTACTGCTCAAATCAGTTTTCATTGCTTGCAATGAAGTGCTTCGCCTCCCTGCCTACAGCTGATTGGACCAGAGGTGGACGCTCGTTGCACAATAGACCAATCAGATTATCTCCCTCCTGTCTTAGCTTCTGTTGGTTTCTCTGAAAGCCCTGGTGTCTGTGTGCACATGGGCAGCAGAGAAGGAGGTCTGTGGAGAACCAAGTAGACAAAGTGAGAAGCTGTACATGGAGAGAGAGAGAGAGAGAGAGAGAGAGAGAGACTGGTTCCTCTAGTTCCTCATGAAGCCCTGTTTCCACCCCCTTAGGTTCCCCAAATTGCCCCTTAAAATATTAGGTTGAACCATAAGAAATTGTTGCTTTTGTCAGTCAGAAAGGTCAAATATCAGCAATTATGTATGGTGAAACCTAATAAGTTCACCCTTTTGGCCTAAGCCAGCTCAAGTGGGTTTCTTTACTTGCGACCCAAAGGGCTTTGTCTACAACAGCCAGACATTCTACCAGCTCAAAAGTAGGGAGTGGAGGGGGCCAGCCCTGTAGTGTAGTGGTTAAGTTTGGCACACTCTGCTTTGGCAGCCTGGGATCGAGGGTTTGGATCCTGGGTGTGGACCTACACCACTCATCAGCCATGCTGTGGAAGATTGGCACAGATGTTAGCTCGGGGTAATTTTCCTCAAGCAAAAGATGAGGAAGATTGGCAACAGATGTTAGCTCAGGGTGAATCTTCTTCACCAAAAAAAAGAGTAGGGAGTGGAACAGTCAGAGACACAGAGCAGAAGCAGAAAACAAGGGTTTTCCCTGTCTGGTAGAGACTGTCCCCAGTCAGGAGGCTGCTCTGCAGACCAGTGGCTACAAGACTTCCCATCTGGTCTCCAGGCACTCTCTCTGAGGTCACTGTCCTCTGCTGGTTTATGACCCGTGAACATCTAGAGGAAGTTCAGCCTCACCCCACTTGTCTCAAATAATACTATTCATGTTAATACACGGTCTTGAATAATGCTTTCCTTTTTGTTTTCTCCACGTTGTGGTGTCTCCTATTCACGTGTGCACTTTTTCCTACCCAACCTAACTGTCCACCAATGAGGGACTGGTTGAATAAGTTGTGATATATCCATGCAGTGGATTACTGTATGGCCATTAAAGAGATGCCCGGGGCTGGGGTGGGCACTGGTGTGGTGAGAGTGATGTAGGAGACTTTGTAAGACCAGTTGCCATGGAGAATGGGGCTGGGAACCACGCAGTGATGAGAGGAAAGACTACTGAGCTGTTCAAAACCTGGCTGAGGGAGGACCATGAATTTGTGGTGGTGTTGCCTTCTGTTGTACCTTTTCTTTTGGTTGTAGTCAGCAGTCCTGGAGATGGGAGGTGGAAAGACAAAATTTTTTGGTCCAAAGATGGGGCCTGGGAAGCCAAGGTAGCCAAAGAATATTGAGGGTCCTGGCAGAGGAAGTGATGCAAGGGGACAAGCTGTGAGGTTGGGAGCTTCATTCAGTGGGGTGTGGACTGTTTTCTCTTCTGCTGTGTACCTCTGTTCCCTAACACAGAGCCTGGTGCTCAGTCAATGTATATTGAATGAATTAATGAACGCACGAGTTATAATTGGCATTAGAGCCAGAGATTGGCATTCTGCTTTTCATCCGAGATCCAGCATCATCCATCATGGTGGTAAGTACCACTTCAGGTTAGAGAGAACCGAGTTCAAATCCAAGCTTCATCAACAACAAGCTATGTGACCTTTGACAAGTCACCTAACTTTTCTGAGCCTAGACTGTCTTTTCTGTAAATAGGGATGGTAACTCTCTTGGAAGTTTGTTGAATGGATTAAATGAGAGGCCATATGTTGAGCACTTAGCACAGTGGCTGGCACTTTGGGATCACTTGCTAAGTACCGCAGGAGCGATAATGGTCTCCACGAGCCTGGTTGGTTCTGGAAGCTGCATCCACATCAAATTGCTGCATTTAGTTAAAGGACATGAGTGCAGGATCTGAAGCTAGCCTGCCTCTTGTACTTACCAACTGTGACATTTCTGAACCTCAGTTTCCTCATTGACACAGTGGGGATACTATCAGGACCTACCTAGTAGACTGGTTGGGAGAATTGGGTGATAATTCATGTAGAGCATTTAGCACACTGCAGGTGCACAATAGATGCTGGCTTCCAGTATTGCCCATCAGCTGAGGTGGAGAGGTCCATGGAAGGAGCGGGCTCTGTTGAGGGTGGAAGAACAGGGGTTTGGGACGCGTTAAGTTTGAGAAGGCATAAGACACGAAGTGGAGCTGTTAGGTAGGCAGCTGGATATTAGTCCAGAGGGAAGGTCTGAGATGGGGACAAAAACTGGGGAGTCATCAGCACATAAGGTGATATTTAAAGCCATGGACTAGATGAGATCACCAGGGCAGTGAGTGCTCAGAGGAGAGACGAGAATGAAGACTGAACTCTGGGGCATCTGACACTTAGTGATGATGGAGATGCTTGTCACTGCAAAGCTGGTGACCAGACACAGCGGTCTTGAGGCTGCCCAGCAACATTTCCCTTGCGCCCTCTTATATACTCTGTGCCAGCCTCTGAAAAAAGTGCTTTACAAAAATGAACTCATTTACTACTCATAACAGCGCTTTAAGGTAGGCACAATTATTATCCCCATTTTGCAGATGAGAAAACTGAGACACAGGAAGATAAATAACTTGCCCAAGGTCACACAGCCAGTGAGTGGCAGAGCTGGGATTCAAACCCAGGCAGCCTGGCTTCAGAGTCTCTCTCTCTCTTCTAATTTCTAATTCTAATTTCTAGTTGTGGATAAACAAAGTGCCAACTGGACTTTCCAAGGGAATGCTGAATTTCTTAGCCTCTGACTCTTGAGAGCAGAGCTAGGAGAATCATCATGGAATAATCTGCCCTCAGAGGTCCCGTTTAGCCTTGACTATCTAGGATCAACCCCAGTTAGCATTCCAGATTCTTGGTTAAGGAAAGAAGAGGAAGAGGGGTTTGATCAATCACTTACTCCCTGCAAGGGCCTGGAAAGTTCTGGGGTGGGGAGGTTAGGAGGAGGCCCAAGGCTTCTTCTCCAACCATGGACTCAGGCACTTGCATTTCCCGCCCGCTTCACTGGTTACTCTCAGAATAATGGTGGCAGATCTGAGGCAGGAGCCAGAGTCCAGGTGGGAAGCTGGGGTGGCCCAGGAGGATTAGCCTTGGGGTCATCCTTTATCTCCTTTGGGGTATAGTTGCTCTATCGGTTCAATTGCCCCATAAAACCTCACCGCGATACGGAGGCAGTTGGAGTTCATTTACCCCTCTTGGAAGGTTCTCAATGATTGTCTGAACAAATAGGTGAACCCTGGTTGAAAAGGGAGAGAGGCAGGGCGTGGGTGGGGAGAGGGCTGCAGGGTCAGATACACAGAGACTCCAGTGCAGGGGAGAGGACCACAGCTGAGTCAGGCATTCTGGGGCCAGTGTTGTCTTTTCCCACACCCCCACCACTCCCAGCCTGCCATTGACGGTGACTTTGGATGAGTAGCTGCCTAGGAGAAAACGGTTCTGACCGTGCAGAAGGACATCAATGGGGAAGGGAGCTAAGTGGGGGCCTGGAGAGGCCCTCTGGTCCATCCTGCCGGTTCTTGCCCATGTCCCCCAGCCTGGAGCTTCTCAGGGTAACTGTGCATCACAACCACGGGGACCTCGTCAAATGCAGATTCCAGGCTCCCCCTCCCCCAGATCTCCCAAGTCAGACCTTCTGGGGGTCAGGGCACAGGGATTTCCATTTATCACAAGCCCTCCCGTCCTGGCCTCAAGGCACTGCTCCCTCAGCAGTGTATGCTGCAGACCACAGCCTCGTAGCCGATTCCAGGCTGATCTGAACAAATAAAACGAAATCCACAGTATCCCAGTGCCTACCAGGTACATATCCACGAGGAAGTATGAAATGCAGCCTCTTCCCTCAAAGGGATTACAATCTAATTGGGAGATAAAAGACACACTTTGTGAAGAGTTAAATTCACGCTACAATAAATAGTACTCACAACCATAGGGAGGCAGGCTGGACAAATTGCCAGTGGGTGGGAATAACACTATCATTCGACGAGTACCTATGAAACACTAGACCCTGGGCTAAGCACTGTATTTATACATTCTCATTTCATCTCATAAAAACTTGGGAAGACAGGTATTTTTATCCCTCTTTAATAACGGTAAGTTAAGGCTTTGGCTTATTTGTCAGTTCCTCTCAGATCAGCATTCTCTGACCCTTAGGAGGCGGTGAGAGTGATGTCTCTCTTTTTCCACAGTATCCCAGTGTTACGGCCTTTATCACACTGTGTTGTAATTGCCTGTTTATTTGGCTGGTCCCCCACAAGACTCAAGGACAGACAGTTGGTAGTTCCAGAGTCTAGGGCACAGTAGGTGCTCAGGTAATGTTTGTTGAGTGAATGAAGCTTGTGTGTCTGAAGTCTCAGAGCTAATACATGAAGACTAATATGTGTGACTCTAAAGCCCAGGTTTCTCCCTGAGCCATTACAAGCTTGCACACACTAGGGGGATTCCTGTAAGGAGCAATCTACAGGTTGGAGTAATCAGAGAAGGCTTCCTGGAGGAGGTAGAGTTAGGAGGACAATTCATATCTGGAAAGACAGATGAAAGGTGAGCAGTCATTCCAGGCAGGCCAAGGCATGAAGGTGGGATTCTACAAAGTGCACACTTCCTCCAAGACTAGAGACCACAGGGGATTTCAGGAGACTACACCCCACCCACTAAACCTCTCTGCTGACCCACCGACTGTCACCTTATATCAAACTAACATCCCAGTTACTGCTGCTAAATTATTTTCCTCCAGGTTTACAGGGAGATGGCAAATGCTCTATTGTTTTCCCAGGCCTGAACCAGGGTGGCATAATGAGTTCTATTAGTGGATTTCTCCATTTGAAAAGTTCCTTTTAATAATGAATGGGATAGTTTTCAGTTTCCATGAAGAAATAAGATCCATTAATGTCTATGATATACTACTAAGTGGAAAAAAAGAAGACAAAACAATATCTTTGGATTTCATTTTTATTAAAAGAACAGAAGAAAAAAAGACAGGCACAAATATGTGTGCATGTGAGAAACGTCTAGAAGGTTATATGCTGAATTCAGTAGCAGCCGGCTCTGGAAAACGAAATGTAGTGAGATGTGGGACTTTCACCTTTACTTGACCAGTTTTGAGCTTTCGTCCTTTTAAACATTGGGTATTTATCAATTTTACAATTGAAAAACAAGACCCTAAGGTGGGATTATAGGTAGCTTTTAGTTTCTTTGTGCTTTGTTCCTCTCAAACTTTCTACTATGAATATCTATTACTTTTATAATCAGAAAATTAAAAACCCTTTCCTCTATACGTGTTGTTAAAAAGAAATAGATTCTTAAGATGGCACAATTTGTGATGCTGGGGGACAGGAGGTTTGGGGGAAGTTCTAAGTATGTTCTAAACTCTGAGTCCCGAGAAATTCAGCACCCAGGCAAGCTGGGTGTAAACCAATTCAGTCCCAACTTGGCAAAACATGTTAAGAGCTGTAGAATGTTTCAGATCCCAAAATTTTGTAATCCCACCCTGGGGACTTATCTCAGTGAAATACTTAAAAAAGAAAAAAAATCCTCTCTTTCTAAAGAAGCTCCCTGTGCCTCATTTGTATTGAGGTCAGCAGGGATCCCCTAAAAGTCCAACAGCAAACATTAGGCAGCCGTTTCTAACAATAAACATGGGAGCTTTATAGAAACATGGGACTATGTTTACAAACTAATGCTGAGCAAAGAAAAAATCGAATGGAATATTGCATTTACATGGTGATTATGGCTATTATATATCTGTTATAATTAGAGTCAGTGAGAAAGAAAGCAAGGATGAGAGAGAAGGAGGGAGAGATGAGCAAAGAGGGAGGAAGAGAATCCAAAAAATATAAACAGTTACCACGTTAGGGTAATAGGATTATGGAGGATTTTTGGAAATATCCTCCAACAATGTTGAAAGTTGTTTTGGTAGTAAATATGAACTATCCACAGGGGCTCTGTGACTTTGGGCACGTTACTTAACTTCTCTGAACCTTGATTTCCTCCTTAGCAAAATGGGGACAATAATGGTACGTACTTCATAGAGCTGTTTTAAAGATTAAATGAGATAATCCACGTAAAACACTCAGTATCGTGCCCAATGCATAATAAACACTCAATAAATGTTAGCTATTATTGTCATTATTATTTCATCATTATTATCAATGAAGGGAAATTCTCATATGCTCTAGGCGGGAGCGTAAACTGCTAAAGCCTTTTGGAAAGGAGGTAGAGTAATAGATACAAACATTTTGGGTACAAAAACCCTTTGTTCCAGGAATTTCATGTCTAGGAATTCATCCTTAGGAAAAAATCTTAGTAAGTAATCTGACATGTACACCAAGAGGTGTGACCGAGAATGTTTATCTCTGAGTTATTTATAACAGAGAAAGATTGGAAATAACCTAAAGATCCAGCAATAGTTGTGTAAATTATGAAACATTCATACAATACAATACTCTGGGGCTATTAAAAAGGATATGATATACCTTTGTGTAATGATGTAGACAGGTACCTATACCATTACATAAAATAGAGGATACAGAACAGTATAATCTCATTTATGTTAAGAAGGTTTATGTACACATTTAAAAGTTCAGAAGGATAGATAACAAACTTATCAAGGACCCTCTCTTCGGGACTGTCATTGCTCTGAATTATTTGAAATTTTAATATACATAATTTATCATCAGAAAATCCACGACAATATGTGTGTGTTTTTAATGTCTGTTTATGGTTTTTAAAAAATAAGGCCCCTGACTGGGGTAAGGAATTCCAAGATTGGAGATTCAAGACCAGCAAAATGTGGCAACGTTGGTGGCATCAGTTCATAAACCACTCAGCCCTCCCAGTCGTGAAGCTCGAACCAAGTAAAATTCATCCAGCTCCTGGCCTGTGCCTGGCACACAGTGGGTCTTCAACGCACCCTGGCACCTCCGCCTGCAAGTGGGCTTCCTGGGCCCGTGGGCTGCTGCTCGCACCCTGGTTGAGTCTGTTCTTCTTCAAGTGCTCTTTGCTGCAGCCAAACTCATTGTTTCCTTTCATTGTGGCCCTTCCACCGTCATCACACTGTTCTCCCGTCTTAGAATGTTGCTCCCTACGGTCTCAGCCTCCTCCAACCTTACTGCTCCTCTAAACATCCAAATCCTATTGTTCCCTCAGGACCTGCATCAAACGCCATCTGCACGCAGAGAGGCACCAGCCCCCAGCGGGACGCCCTCGCTCCCTGCCCATGCCCCAGGCCACACAGCTGTATTTCCCTCTGGACGTGTCCCATCCTGCTTGCGTGAGAGTCCTCTGCGGCGGTGTGCTTTGTCTCTGGGCTCGGCTGGAAGCTCGTTGGGGAGGGGTGTGTGTCTCACTCAGTGATTCCTCAGTGCTGGTGGGCGCTCTGTGCACTTTGGTCGATGAAGGAGCGGCTGAATGAGGAAATGAGGAGAGAGGCGCGCAGAGAAGGGATGGGCAGAGGTGGATGACACCTCAACCCCTGCGGGGTGCTGGCCCTGGGATTGCAGTGGGATCACAGCCAGCTCTTCCCCAGGGTGAACAACCTCAGGGCTCTGCCCCCCCAGGTCCTGCCTGCACCATAAAACAGCAAGTGCTTCCTCTTCAGGGGTGGGAGGGAGAAGTGGGGTGACTTGGGGGCTGAGCTCAGCGTCTGAGAGCGTTTATAAGCCGGGAGCTAGACCCCTCAGCACCGCCAGGCTTCTCTCTCCCCCGCCTGCCTCCAGCCTCCAGCTCTCCTGGCAGCATGGCCTTCACTGGCAAGTACGAGACGGAGAGTGAGAAGAACTATGACGAGTTCATGAAGCGCATCGGTGAGTGAGCTCTGGAATACACCTTCCCCGGCTGCTCCATCCCAGCCAGCTCTGGGCCGGGAGCCCCAATTCCTGGCCTTCATTTATTCATTCATTTGCTCCCTCATTTGTTGAGCAACTACTTTGTTCCAGGCTCTGGGGCTAATAAGAACCATAAGACTCTTGGACTTGAATGCACTCAGGGAATATTAGCATCTCCACTTTCTGATGGAAAGCTGGAGGCCCAGAGAAGTTGAGTTACTAGTTCAAGGTAACACAGCTAATAATTGGTGAAGTGGGGACTTGATTGGTTTTTCATTCAAACATTTATTGAACACCTGGTGTATGCAAGGGCCAACCCAATGTTACTGATGGGGCATCTCAGCATGACTTGTAAATCAGTGTCAGATGTCGTTAGAACCCAGGACCCTATGATGAGATGATGAGTGGTGTCACCACATCCTGCCTGGGGAGAGGTGAGCAAAGGGTTAGTATAGAGACCAAGTGTGACAAGCCACTTGTTCACTCAGTCATTTAACGAACAAGGGCCTCTTATTGTGCTCGGCACTGTGGGCAGAGATCAAAGATCCCAGTCTTCCGGCTGCTCGATTTGCAACACTGGTCATGAGGGGCCACTGAGACAGTGGACTTGACAATGCTGCAGAAATCTTGGTGCGCTATCTAAGTCTGAGGCAGTGCAATTGTCAAGATTCAGGGGACAGCTCCAAGGGACCTGTGCCCTTCCTCCTGGTGGCCAGAGAGGCCCTGAGAGCAGGGCCCACGTGCCCTGGAGCCTTGGGGAGGCAAGAGCCCTTCTGAGTCAATCATGGCAGGTGGCCCTGAAGGAACAGTGACTTGGCTTCCCCTGCAACAGTCTAGTGTGATACTGGCAGTGAGCCAGACTCCATTCTAGACCCGGTTCTGCTGTTAACCCCCACTGAGATGCTGGGTAGCCCCTTTCCCGCTCTGGGTCTTCGTTTCCTAATCTGTGAAATGATAGCATTAGGAGACTGTCTTGACGGTCCCATTCATTCTAGAACTTTGTGAGCTTGGCAAATTTCTGTTTTATTTATGTTATAGTACTCTCAGAAGAGCAGCTATTATTTATTGTCAGTTATATGCCAGGAGCTTTACAAGACACAATCCCTTTAATCCTTGCAATAGTCCTGTGAAATGGGCCTTATTATCCCCACTTTATGGATGAAAACACTAAGGCTCAGAGAGGTAGTGACTTGCCCACGCCACACGGCTCGTGGTAGAACTGGGGTGTGTGCTCTTCATTGTCATGCTAGCCTGCTGCAGGGGAGGAAAGCTCTTCCCCAAAGCCACAGGGTGTAAGCAGCTCTGACATGGCCGCTCTGCTTCTCCTTGGGCCCAGGGCTCCCCAGCGAGACTATCGAAAAGGGCCGAAGCTTCAAGACCGTCTCAGAGGTGCAGCAGGACGGGCAGACCTTCACGTGGTCCCAGCACTACCCCGGGGGCCACTCCATCAGCAACAAGTTCACCGTCGGCAAGGAGTGTGACATGGAGACCGTGGCGGGCAAGAAGTTCAAGGTGAGAGGCCTCTGGCCACCCCCGCTCCTTCCCCAGGTCTCTGGCTAACTTCTCGGTCTCAACATTTCCCCTGGGGCTGCTCCCCACGCGGAGGCCTCTTTCTGCAGTCTGGCCTCCAGCATTAGGAGCTTGAGTTACTCGGCAGTTGAACCACTCCTGGTTGTTAATGCTACAGTCAATAACGGGCACTATAATCATAGTAAAAATTGTTAACATTTGCTGAGCATGCAATCTCTCTCAGCACTTGCTGAATCCTTCACACACGTTCGCGCGGTTAATCCCACGAGGTCACTACAGTGACTACCCCATTTTACAGATGGGGGAGTTGGGCCGAGCCATCGGGATAGGTTGCCCAGCCACACAGCAGGGGCCAGCCTTCACACCCAGGCCATCTGGCTACAGAGAGCATAACCAATTTTTACACTGCCTCTCAGCATAGTCTGGAGATTAATAACCCCAGAATCAGACCCATCTGGGTTTGAAACTGCAACCTTGGGTAGCAAAGAAGTAAAAGGTGGCTGTTTGTCCCCATCCTATCCAGACTGGTCCCTCAGGTCTTCCACCCATTTGGGGTCCCCTCTGTAGCCCCCAACCATGACCATGAGCTTTGCGCTCAGGCTGCCAAGATGGAGAATAAGTAGTCATAATGTTCGTATTTTGCCACTTGGGTCTTTAAAAATGTTAACAATCTCTCACGGTGTCTTTCTGGATCAGCATATATTGATTTGCCTCGTTCTTTTTAATGGCTGCCCAGTGTCCTAGAGCACAGACATACTATCATTTATTTATTTTGGGTGAGGAAGATTCACCCTGAGCTGACATCTGTGCCAGTCTTCCTCCATGTTGTATGTGGGTCACCGCCACAGCATGGCCGCTGCTGAGTGGTGTAGGTCCACACCCGGGAACTGAACCCGGGCTGCCAAAGCCGAGTGTGCTGAACTTAACCACTACGCCATGGGGCTGGCCCACTACCCCCATTTTAGAGATGAGGAAACTGAGGCACAGCAAGGTTGAGTGACTTGTGTAGGTTATCTCCATCTTTGGATATAGTATGTGATCGTATATCTATAAGGCAAAGTAATTCCCAGAGGGGGACTGCCGGGGCTGCAGCAGGCCCTTCCTCCCTGAGGGGCTGGCCTGCATTTGGGGGCCTTTGCCAACTCAGACTGCATCATGCTTCTCTTCCAGGCCACCGTGCAGATGGAGGGTGGGAAGCTGGTGGTGGACTCCCCCAACTATCACTATTCCTCGGAGATTGTGGGTGACAAGCTGGTGGAGGTGAGTGTCCTGCTGGTTCCTGGGACAATCGATCAGAAGGCTTTTCAGGCCCCAGTCATGGTCCCTGAGGGGCGGGCCTCTGGGCAGCTGGCTTTGTGAGCCCCTCCTTTTGTGCCAGGCCCTGTGCTGAGCGCGGGGGACACGTTATCTCATTGGATCTTCACAATAACCCTGTTGGTTAGGGACTTTTATCTCCATTTTATAGGTGAAGAGACTGAGGCACAGGAAGGGTCATTGATTAGCCTGAGGGCACACAGCTTTGATGACAGAGCTGGGATTTGACGCTAGGCCATCTGATTCAGGTGCCCACACTCAATCACCTCAGGGGCACAAGCCAGGCAGCCCAGGGGACCCTTCCCAGAGTGTAAACGGAGGGGGGAGCCTGGGTGGGCCCTGCAAGAGCGGCCACCCCTCTATTCTACTTCCACAAGGGACTTCAGACTCTTCCTGCTAAATTTTCTGATTTTTCAAGAGAAGCTGGAAATTTGCACTTCTATGTGAACTATTAAATGTTGGCAACTAATTAAACATTTAGTTTAAACGCTAGCAGGGCCAACACACTCATCTGGGGCCTGACCCCTCCCATGCTCTGTAAACTTAGGTTGCGGGTGCTGCCCTGGGAGGCCCTTCATCTCACTTCCCCCGGGGATCCAGAATTTTCCCCAGGTGAAAGAAATGGACAAGAAGTTCAAAGGAAAAGGAAGGCATTTCCACACTTCATTCCTGCTTTGTGAGCCTGTGTTCTGGGGCAGAGCCCCCCGGGGTCCAGTCTACCCTCCCCAAGGTTCTGCAGAGCAGAAATGATGAGGGAGGCAGGGTTTACCAAGTCCTCATCTCCTCCTTCTCTCTCTCTCTCTCTTGTTTCCCTGTTTTCCTCACCTCAAGCCCAGTCTGGAGGAAAGAAGCACACGGCCCAAGAAGCTCAGTGCACTCCTATCATTCCCATTTTACAGAGAAGCCATAGGGGCTCAGAGACAGCAGGCAACTTGCCCAAGGTCACACAGCTAGTTCGTGGTGGAGGTAGATCCCATCGGCTGACTTCTAGACTAGGCTCTCTGCCTGCTCTTCCCAGGCCAGTGGGTCTTCTTTCCTCCCTTCATTTTACTTTTTTAAAAAATCTAAAAATAAGTAGATGTACAGTGTTTTAAAAAAATATATAAAAAGGTCAAAAGTGACTGTACATTTTTTCCTGATGGAAATTGACCTTTTGGAGATTCTGATGAAAGTTTGGACATGTTTTTACGTGAAATGTCAGCAGTGGGTTCTGACTCCCAGAGGCAAAGCTCCCCAGCCTGTGAGATGTGCAGGGAGGAACAGAGGCAGGAGAACTGAAGAAGGTTTGTGTCTGACAAGAGAATTGATCTTCCCAAACGGAATGGACCTGTTTCTCGATTCCTAGAGGCTCCTGAGCAGAGAGCCCGTGTGGTGTTAGTGCGCCCAGAGTTCAGGGTTGTCTCACACACACACATGTGCATGCACACAGATATGCACGCATGCACAAGGGCACAGGCGTGCGCACATACAAATGCGCAGAGAGAAGCTGCCTCGGTTGCAAATCTCCCGTGCTCTACGGGCTCAGAATCACCCTGGATATATCCCTCCCTCTCCACCAACAGGGAGTGCATTTTGTGGGCGCCCCTCCTTCTGCCTCCGGTTCACCACCGGCACCCCTTGACATGTCTCATCACCTCTCCTCTAGATGCAGCCCGCACCTCCTCCCTGCTTTCGCGTCCCCCCCACTCCATCTTCCATCCATCCCATATGCAAATCACACATCACTCTACACTACTGCCCTCTGACAAAACTGCTCCCACAAAACTCCCTTTGCAACCCGCTGCCTTCCCATGAGAACGCTGCTTTCCCCTGCTGGGTATCAGGATCAGCTGATGACTTGTGCACATCCCATGACAGCGCATCTCGATAGCCTTGAGCCCAGGGCACTGCACACAGTGGGCCTTCACTGAAGACTAACTTCTTGCCTGCCTCTCCAATAAAACTTTACGTTCCAGAGGGCAGGGACCATCTTCCCATCACCGAGCACAGGTGCCCCGGAAACGCTGTACGGTGCAGTGGTTGAATGTGGCCTCTCGACCTTAGAGAGGTCACTTGACTTCTCTAAACTTGAGTTTTCTCATCTGTACAACGGGTACAACCCTAGAGTGTGGTTGGGAGGGTTAAATGGGATAATTCAAGGGAAGTGCCTGGCATGGGTGAACCGAAATGAACACAGCTGGACGCTTATCATGTGAAGAGCCACATCCCCCCGAACATCTGTTTAGCACCTTCGCCACGTTGTCTGCACAGGGACTCGTGTGATACATTGGGAAACTGAGGCTCAGAGAAGGGGTGCGGCTGACTCGCCTCTCCTAGGGGCTGGGATTGGAGGCCAGTCTTCCTCCAGTGGTGCCCATGCTCATCTTGGGTCTCCTGCACTGACTCCCTCTGTTCTGACTGCTTCTTTCAGCTCTCCACCGTCGGAGGTGTGACCTATGAGCGCGTGAGCAAGAGGCTGGCCTGAGCAAGACAGCAGGGCTCCGAAGGGGCTGCAGAGCCACCAATAAAGCTGGTCTCAGAACAGAAGTTCTGCTCGCTCCAGAACCTCTTTGTCTTTGGTTTCGTTTTCTGGTGTCTTGGGGCAGCTTCTGGCTGGGTGGGGGTGGGAACCCCCTGACGATGGCTCCACGGGCTGAAACTGGGCCCTGAGGTCCCTGTGGGACCTGCATCACGGCAGAAAAAGGCTTGAATGGAGACTGACTACTCCTGACCTCCTCAGAGAAGCCAAAGGCGGTGCTCAGGAAGCATGGTGGCACGCTTCTGTGGACCCCTTGCCCCACCCTGCCACCCACCCCTCTGTGGGTAGAGACAATCCTTTCAAGACACAAATATCACCTGAGAAGGGTGACACACTGACTCTTGGATGGGCCAACAGGACAAACGTCCCAGAATTCGTGGGTGGGGGTCAGGGTGGCACTTCCGGGTGTGCAGACACTGGGATGGATGCACCTGGGCTTTGCCAGGGCAGCTGTTTCAGCATGGCTGTGGCTCTGCTGTGAATTTGTGATGGAGTCCTTCCTCTGGGCCTCAGTTTACCTAGTGGTATGAAGCGGGGGTCAGGAGGACCAATGAGGGACTGAGGAGAAATGAGTCTATGCAATGGCCAAGGGGCAATGGGAGTGACAGGAGGACAGGAAGGGACTGGGATGTCATGGTTTGGACTGGGGGGCCTGGAAGAAAGTTCGAGAGGTTGCGGTGGGCTGGGAAAAGTGGTCAGAAGGGTCACTCTGATCCCCTGGTGGGTGCCGGAAGCCCTGAGTCAGGAAGGCTCTGAGGGAGGTGGCATTTGGATTTAGCAGACGTCCCTCCCTGATGACTGCGTCCGCGCGGGGCATGGGAGATGGGGGTGGAGGAGGGTGGCCTGCTGGCCCCCTGGCTACTAACCTCTAACCCAGAGCCCTGAACCGGCCTTTCTTCATTCTCTCTCCTTGGGAGTGTTCCACATTTGGGTACCATCTTGACTTTTTTGATGCTATACTTTTCTGTATGAGATTTTTATTTTAAATTCACTTATTTTTAGTACGATGCAAACTTTACATCACTTCTATACGTGGAAAGCTAACCTCCTCTGCCATAATAGATGAAAACTATTAAAAACAAAGCTGAATGATGTTAACTTCTAGCTAGATTCTGTTGCCTTCGCGAAGCCCTGAGCCTGAGGCCCCCCGTTGTGAAAAGGTGAGAGAGATGTGACACAGCCGCATCAGACGGGAACTTTCTCCTTGACTCATCACAATTCCTGTCAGACTGCCGAAGAGAGAACATACTCACTATACGAGTTGAGTTGAATGATCTAAATTACCTTGAATAAACAAGTCCCGCACATGGGACATAAGAAATAAGGTTGACCCCATGCCTTGCACGGGGTCTGGCACACAGCAGCCGCTTAATAAGTGCTACCTGACCTAGGGCCTTCCAGTCCATGTAATCTACGGCCCTTCACTCTCGGGGGCCGGCAGATGGCAGGGCCCAGCTCAGGGGCAGCTCACTCCCTGCCACCTCCCACATCCTGCCCGGAAACTTGTTTTATCTTTCCAAGAGCAGCACGCAGCCTCCCCCACCCTCCCGCTAAGCCAGGACCCTGTGAATTCTATCGTTTTGCCAAGACATATTGCTAATTAAGTGAACTAGGTAAGCATTAAATTAAACTAGCAGTGTTGCTGTTTCCCCTCCAGACTGAATAATTACTCATAATGAGCTTGGATAATAAGTCTCTAAATAACAGAGTTAACCATAATTAGGCTGAAAATTGAGAGAGAAAGAGAGAGGAGAAAGGGAGAGGAGAGAGAGAGAGAAATTCTTACTTGGTAACTGATTCAAGGACAAATTCAAATAATTGGTAGCAGAGAATTTTTTTTTTTTGAGGAAGATTGGCCCTGAGCTAACATCTGTTGCCAATCTTCCTCTTTCCCCCTTTTTTCCCCTCCCCAAAGCCCCAGTACATAGTTGTATATCCTAGTTGTAGGTCCTTTTAGTTCTTCTATGTGGGATGCCGCCTCAGCAAGGGTTGATGAGCAGTAAGTAGGTCCTTGCCCAGGATCCGAACTAGCAAACCCACTGGGCTAGCCTCCAGGGGAGAAATTCTTATGCCAGTGTTGTGACAGATTCACACACTCATGCAATAGCAGGAGCGCAGAGGTCAGTAGTTTAAACTCTGTTTCAGATACGGAAACCGAGGCTCAGAGAGGGAAAGAAATTCACCCAAGGTCACACAGCAGAGAGTGAGTCTCTGAGAGTATTGCGGGGTTGGGTGTCTTTGGCTGATGGAGGCTTCAGTTTCTCAGTCCAGCTTATGAGGATAAACAGGGGAAGGTGAGCTAGAGAAAAGTGTCCATTTTGCTGGCATCTTGGCAGGGAGGCTTCCTCGGCCAGGAGAAGGGACACTGGTTCAGAGCTTCAACTCTGGAGTCACATTGCTAGGGTTCGAATCCCTCTTCTACCACCTAGAAGCTGTGTCACCCTGGAGTAAGTTCATCCATGCCTCTGAGTCTGTTTCCTCCCCTGTAAATGGCGATAATAACTGTACTTACCTCATAGAGATGTCTTGTTACAGACTCAATATTAGCCGCGGCCACTGTGACCGCCATCACCTCCATGATCACCCCGTCATTCTCAACCAGTGTGATGAAAGGGTTAGGAGTTCCTCCTCCACTCACTTGTAAGGCCATGGGCAGGCACTGGATGTCTCGGAGTCTCACCTTGTCCGTGTGTAAAATGGGCTAATACGACCTCCCCTTCCTGGGTCACGGGGGAGTTGCAAGGATAAAGGGTAAAAATCCACGCTCGTGGCGTCCAAAGTTAGAGGAGCTTCATCCTTTTGCTGTGTTGTTCAAGATGCTGCAGTGACTCCTCACTCCACAGACCTCAGTTCGGGTGCCCTTTACCCCACGCCCTTCATGACCTTCACCCTGACCTTTGGGAGTCATCTCTCCCACTCTGCCAGGGTCACTGCTTCCCTCCCGCCAAGCTCATCTGGTGAAACAAGAGCGTCCCACAGCATCTTTAAAGACCATCACTAGGTGGCGCTCCACCACCCACCTGCTGCCCCGAGGGCACCAGGGTGTGAGTGTAAGTTGGGGGGCGGAGGGGGGTGGGTAGGCAGCGAAATCCTGAGTGATTGGCTGGGCCTTGGTGCCAGTGTGTATGTGATATCTAGGGGTGACAATGCAGAGGCCACATGGCTCCTCAGCCAGGCATATCTAAGTGCCAAACCCAATCCCACCACTTGCCCATGGTAAGACCTTGAGCCTCCCTGAACCTCGGTCTCCTCATCTGGAAAACGGTGATAATACCATTAGTTCATGATGTTGTTGTGAGGACAAAAGAAGCGTAGCGGGGATAAGAGAGCTTGAGGAAAGTGTCCAGTACAGGGCCTGGAACACAGTCAGTCTCCCCAAACCACTAGTAAGTGGTTGGTGGTTCTGCTGGTGAGAATGGGCACAGACAGGGTCAGAGCTTTTAGAACAGGGAGAAGTGTCCAAAACTGGCAGGCACGAGCACGTCCTGGGGTTCCTGCCAAAAGAATAGCCCAGGCCCCACCCTGGACCCTCTGAACTGTCCTTTTTTTTTTACCATTTTTTCTATTGATGTCTTAATAGTTTATAACACTGTGGAGTTTTAGTTGTACATTTTTGTTTGTCTGTCACCTTGTGGATGTAACCCTTCACCCCTTGTGCCCACCCCCCACCCCCCTTCCCCTTGGTAAACTGTCCTCTTGAGGTATGAAGACCAGGGAGCTGTCACTGTGAAATGCTCCCCAGCCAGGCGTGACCTTGGAGACTATTCCAGTCCCAACCCTCCCATTTTGCAGATGAAAAAACTGAGATCTCGAAAAGAGAAATGACCTGCCCGTGTCCACAGCTAGGGAGTAGCAAGGAGGCTGACTTCCTGTCTATCCTGTTTGTTGTCTCTCTGGCAAGGGCAGGGCCTGAAGGGAGGGGCCCACTTATTTCCATATTCCTCACAGAACTCATATATTCCATGCTTTCTTACCACAGACCTGAAGTGGAGGCTGACAGCCTTCCTGCCTTACCAATGAGGAGACAGTTCAGAGTGAAGAGGCAGCTTTGTTCAAGGTCATCTGGCTAACAGCAGACAAACTCAGACCTTTTACCTCTCAGCTCCGCTGTTCATGTCTACATACTAGAAGTTTCGCGCCCCCAGCCCAAGAACCACTCTAATGTACAATGTCTTTTATTGGTCTTCGATTGTGTTAAACATTTTTTTAAATGTAATTTTTAAACTAAACAAAAAATTAATAGATTCCCTAGAAGGTGTAGATTTCCAGAGAAACTGGAAATCTGAAGGTTTGGTAACACAGAGTTTATATCCCCGAAAGGGATTAATTGGCCAGAGCTGAGTAGAAGCCACACCATCCAGGGGGACACTGGCTTCAACATGGTCCCCACCATATCACACTGTCTGAGTCACCCAGCTAGAGTCACTCACTCCGTTACCTGCCTGGTCCTGGTGGGCATTTAGACTTGAGACTCCGGCCAAATGCTATGGGCTTTCTGCTGAAATTCAAGTCGCCAAGGTCTTCCCTGAGGAACAGAGACTGAGGTCAGTGAGGGCAGGTCCTATTCTCTTCCAGGTACTTGGTACCCGGGATTCCCAGAGCCAGCCCAGAGGCGGGGGCCCTCCAGGAAATGCTCCAAGGAAGCCCCAAGCCTGGTCCCAGATCTTCACCTTCACAAATGGGGCTCAGGGAACCCCTCCCAGATCAGAGCCTATTGAGGGCAGACAGATGGACCGTAAATCACATCAGCTCGTGGCAGATGTGCAAGAAGCTCCATTTCTGTATTTGCTGGTGAGCACCCTCTGAGAATGCCTCCCACTCCATAAATCAGGAGCATGAAGGCCAGGCAACTCTTTTATGAACCCAAACCCACTATTCTGTTATGTCTTCCCCACCAGGTGAGCGGGACAGCCAGCTGGGACAGCCATGGAGCCTTTCACTCACTTAAAACCCTTGACGGAGGCCCCACAGGGCGGTGGGCAGACTCAGGTGCCTGGGTTTGAACTGTGGCTCCCTCCTTCACCGCTGCCGTCCTCAGGCAAACAGCCTCTCCGGCCCCCTTCTCTGATCTGTAGAACACAGCTAATAATGGTTCCTACCTTGTAGGTCACTAGGACGATTGTAAGAAATAATACAAATTCCTTAGCCTGTGCACTATTCACAGTAAACGCTCAGTACGTGCCAGCTGCTGTCATGAACGCCACCACCACCAGGTGATGGTAATATGCTATATATTCTGTTGTGGGGAGGAAGCTAAGGGCACAGCCCTCAAATCCAGTAAACGATGAACGAGATCATTTCAGATGGTTAACAGCTACGAGGAAAATAAAAGCGGTAATGAGAGAGACTAGAGCTATCACAGAGACCTCTCTGGGAGGCGACATGTGAGTTGAGGTTTCTCGGCTTTGACACTGTTGTCATTTTGGGCCAGATAATTCTTTACTGTGGGGGCTGTCCTGTGTATTGTAGGATATGGAGCAGCATTCCTGGCCTCTCCCCACTCAATCCCAGCCACACCCTTCTCCCAATGGTGACAACCAAAAATGTCTCCAGACACTGCTGAATGTCCCCTGGGGGGCAAAAATGAGCCCTGCTGAGGGGCCGGTGCAGCGGCGTGGTGGTTAAGTTCTCGCATTCCGCCAAGGGGTTCACAGGTTCGAATCCTGGGCGTGGACGTCAAGCCATGCTGTGGTGGTGTCCCACTTACAAAATAGAGGAAGATGGGCACAGATGTTAGCTCAGAGCCAATCTTCCTCACCAAAAAAACCCTCCAGCCCTGCTGAGAATCCTGATATAAAGGATTAAGGGAGAACATTCAGATGGGAGAACTGCCGGCTTTGGAGAGCTGGACTGTGAACCCGGAGGGCATGAGGAAGTGGAACCTTGACCCCGACCCTAATTCAGGCATTTGCAACGTTGAGCAACTCCTTAAAATAAAACTCTCTCGCTCTATACATAACAGGTTCTGTTTCTCTGCAGAAGCCAGACTGATAGTGATGGACCTGGGATATCAAGCTGTACTCACTCCTGCTGCCCGCATCCCCAGGGAGGCCCAACTCCAACGCAGACGACAGGATGCAGCTCCACAGAAGTCAGTCTCACTGTCACCCACCCCCATAACCTCTCAGCAGGAGTGGAGACTCCCCACCGGGGCTGACGTGGAGGGGGGCCGGGGGCTGGCTGAGCGAGACAGCCAGGAAGAGAACTGAGACCAGGAGCAGGTGACGTGTTTATTGCAGGACGTCTTTTTCTGGGGGCCGGGCTGGCCGTGAGGCTCTACTGGGGGGCCCCTCACAAGCCCCCAGCCCACGAATAGACAGACACAATAACTTGGAGTCCAAACAGGTTGCACATAAATAAAGGGAGGTTGGCAAAGGCAAAAGAGAAAAACAAACGAACGTGCAGTTTCCTACGCTAGTGTGACAACGCGGCGGCCCCGTGACCACGTCCAGTCTCTCTTCTCATTCCACTTCCACGCCGAGGCTTCAGCTGCCCTGAAAAGCCCCTTCGGATCCAACTCAGCAGCCTGCAGCCGCCTTGGGGCAGTCCCCCCACCACAGTCTCCTGGACTGGCCGACAAGTCAAGAAAACCAACGTGGGTTCTTAAAAGACAAACCAAAAAATGCTTCCGTGGTTCTGTGCACCTCCCAGTTCTGATGAGTGAATGATGTGTCCCCGGACCCTGAACCAACCAAAAAAACAAGCTGAGCACCAGTCAAAATAAACACACATTGCACACGGTTACACGAGTCATCCTCAGCGCCCTCTGCTGCAGACACCCAAATACTAGCTTTCGATCCAACCAGTTGCTGGCCTGTCAGTGGTGGAGTCACACACCCTTGGACACCCCCACCCCCCAAATGCAGTCGGCATTGAGCCCACATTCCACATCATTATCCTCGCTATTCGCCAACCTCAAAGCTGAGGCTGGGTTTCACCTCACACACGTAAGCATGTGTGTGTGGGGTGTTGGTTTTAAACCTCCGCCTACATTGCAACAACCTTTCTCCTCTGGCTGGTTATCGAAATTATACAAGTGAACACAGCATCCAAGATGTGGAATCTTCTGGACCCGAGAGCCTAGAAAGTGGTTCTACCCAACCACATGCTTTTGAAAAGGGAGCTCTATCGTTACCCTCGGGTCAGCCGCAAGCCGGGTACAACCAACAGCCCTTGCGTGGGACAGGCAGTGTGGCAACTGACATTGTTTTTCTCCTAAGGAATTTTCAAGTATCGCAAAATCCCTGATGCAGTATGTAAACAGGACGTCTCACTGAACAGAAAGCTGGGTCACTTCGGGAAGCAGCAGCATGTGAAATATCTAAAAGGCCCAATAAGGTTTTAGGTTCGACAACAAAGGCAAGACAGCCGCCCACCGTGCCTCGGTGGGCAGACGTCAGGCATCAACACACATGGGCCCCCTGTACGGGGCCAGGGAAAGAAAAGCACCCAATACGGCATCTACCGGGGTCCTGAGAACACGTCAGGCTGTCCCTTCTTTTTCAGTGGTGTAGCTGCCATCGGCAAAGAATAAAGGAGTCTTTGATGCTAAAAAGCAGACACGCTCACGGACTAGGGGTCTGCACCAGTTCCCAGTCTCCTGGCCTCTTAGCAGGGCTTTCTTGATTCACTGGGCCCCTGCTCCAGGGGACAGCCACCGAGCCATCCCCTTGCACCCCAGCCACATGCGGAAGACGTCTTCCAGAGGAATGCTCTTGGGTGAGGTATGTCATGGACAGTTTTGCTCTGGGTCAGTTTTATTTAAAAAGAGCGTGGACCCTCTCCATTCAAGGGCAACGAGGCTCTGCGGGGACAGTCTCCCAGTCGCCTCGCTCCTGAGCTCCCCTCGTGAGTGTCCTCCTCCTCTGCCTGGGTCTCCAAGGCCTCCCTGTGTGGCCCAACGGGGCCCTATCTGTCGAAACAGCCCGTGGGGAACGCGTGGCTTCCGCTGAAGAAGCTGTTTCCGTAGGTGGCGGCGAGGCAGTGCCTGGGCTCGGCTGCGATGGCCATCTGCATGCTGAGGGACGCGGGGAGGGGCACGGGACACACGTCCAGGGGCTGGAGGGTGGGGTATGGGGCGTGGAGGGCCGAGCCAGTGCCCCCCGAGAGCAGGCTCCCCGAACGGTGGGCCTGCAGGGAGTCCCGGTAGGCCAGGCACAGGTCCTGCACGGGGGTCTGGAACTGCACCAGGGCCGTCGTCGTTGGCTGGCTGAGGGCGGGGTAGGCGGGCGGCTGGAAGAGCACTTGAGTGGAGGCTGGGGGTGTGCCGGGCACCATGGCCAAGGCCTGGCTCTTGACCGCGACGGCATCCTTGAGGACACTGTCATAAGCTCTGAAAGGTAAGGTCCTGGGTGAGACTTGGAGGTCAAAGGCCATAACACCGGACACCTGAGTGCACCTCTACCTGCTCTGCTAAGTGGGATCTGAGGAGATCAGCGTGCTGTGCCCACCGGGCCTTGCCCAGCCCGTGCTCACTGCCTGCAGTGTGCCTCAGCTTTTCATTGTGTAAACTCAGGCCTCAGATCTCAGCTTGGATCTGCTTCCTACAAAAATAACCTCTTCTGACCCCTCAAGACCAGCCTAGCTGTCCCCGCAGCCCCCGCCCTGCCCCATCTCAGCAGTCAACACCCCAGATGGTAATGTCTGGGGTACCACCCGGCCCCTCGTGCCGAGTGCGAGTTCGAGAGGGAGGATCCGGTCTGCTTTTGCACATCCCTGCATCCCCACGCCTGGCGCAGCGCCCACACGGAGAGGGCGGAGCTCCCAGTGCCCAGATGAGCACAGCCTCTGCCCTCAAGGCCCTTCTGGTGGCTCCGACAACAGACGATAGCTCCTGAGCTAGCAGATCCCAAGCACGCTGCCCCCCCCCCCCCCGGGGGCCTAAGTTTCTCCATCTGAAAAGGGGGATGGAACAGGTTTTTTATCATCTCAAAAAAAAGTTCCTCATAAAGCTTTTTGGGAAAACAAATCGAGGAGAGGCTTGTGGAAGAAAGGAGCCCATGGCGGCTGCAGCAGATCTGAGAAGGGGGCTGTCCCAGAGCGACATGCTGGACAGGCAGGGCTGCTGGCTAAGTACCTAGGGCACCCATCCTCACTCAGACCAGATCACGTTCTCTGGCTCTGGTACCTTCCAAAAGGTACAGATTTTAAACATTTTCGAGGAATGAGACAAGGACAGCATCAGCAAAGCTCACATTGGAGGCCGAGAGGTGGCTCTTCAGGGCCCTACGGGCTTTTGCGCGACCACCATGGCCCCCAGCCAGTGGGGCCAGCATCCAGGAGATGCTGCCCCCTGTTGGGTGTAGCCAGGTACGAATTTTCTGTCCTCTCTCCTCCTCTCTGCGGTCACTACTTTCGCCTTGATATCGGTTCACGGTGTTGGGTCTATGATGCCTTTAAGCATCCTCTCTGATACACAGCACATCTCCTCCCCAAGACTCCCAAGGACCCTTGCAAGGAGGTGGTGGCCTCTTAGGGTAAGCCACTCTGGGCTTAGCTGGCTAAGAGGTCAGCTTCATGGCCACGTCTGAGAAAAGCAGCCCATAATGAGAGGGCCTCTCTGTGATCATCCAGATGACACTGGGCTCAGAGAACCCCGACATTTAGAAGGATGTGCACACAGCCCCCCTTCTCCCTCACTCCCTGACCTAAAAATCGCAAACCCAAGGCCACCCAAAGTAGGAAGGTCTAACTCCCCAAATCCTAATTCCATTAGGAGTCACCATGGCCCACTTTACATGAGACACCAGCTGGGGGAACCACCATAAGCTCAGACTTGGGGCACTCGCCTGAGGTGGGCCTCAAGAGCAAGAGGAACCCGGATGTCTCAGAACCAGGGAAGGATCAGGAGGGAAACTTACACCAGCAGGATTTCGATGCAGGTGCTGAGATGCTCCAGGGAGTAATTTGAGACCCTCTGCAGGTCTCTGGTCCAGTAGGGAGAAAGCTGAAGGCAGATCCTAGCGGCCCCCACGCAGGCTGCAGCGACCACTGAAGGCTGGAATTTGTAGAAAATATGATCTGAAAGGGAATCACAGAGGGAGTCAGCATCACGAAGCCTCACCCTGGAGGCCCAGTGCCCCCCTGCCTTGTGCCCCCAGAGAACTGGTAGACAAATGATTAGGTTCAAGGCTGTTCATCGCTGCCACACACATATGATGAAAAATAAAAACAGCATGAAGTTCCATTTTTGAATCTTAAAGGACTTGGCTTGCGGTCTGGGATTTCTGACGTTAGCCTAGAGCAAGTGATTTTTTTCTTCTTCTTTTTTTTTTGCTGAGGAAGATTGGCCCTGAGCTAACACCTGTGCCAGTCTTCCTCTATTTTATATGTGGGTCACCGCCACAGCATGTCTGATGAGTGGTGTAGGTCCGTGCCTGGGATCTGAACCTGTGAAACCAGGCCGTCAAAGCGGAGCACACTGAACTTAACCACGATGCCACAGGGCCAGCACTGTAAATGAGTTTTAAAATACCAACCATAGCTTCCAGGGGGCTGCAAACAACCACCAAACATTTGTTCTTTCTCTGGTTGTGGGGGGTGAATGATACCCCATTTCAAAGGCATCTATTTTGGGGTGTGACTAAGGGCTACTTATAAATAGTAACAAAGCCTGGCCCATTCAGTAGACACTCAATAAAAATCTGTTGAATGAATGAACGGCCACAAGAGTTTGATATTCATAACTAAAACTGGCACTTGACTTAGGTTTACCGAGGAGTCTTCCCCCCAGCTCTACTGAAGGATGATTGACAGATAAAAATTGTGTATATTTAAGGTGTACAATTTGGTGTTTTGGTACATGCACACACTGTGAAACGATCTGAGAAATCTTAACGTCCTGCTAAGATATCCAGCAACACGGCAGAGCTGGTACCACTTATATGCAGAGGCCAACCTGAAATTCCCACAATTTTCATGAATCACACTTGTCAGTGTGTTATCGTGCTGTCTTCAATTGTTTATGATTTCTGATGACTTCAAATCCTAGCAATGACCTTGGGTAGGTTACTTCACCTTTTGAGCATCAATTGAGGGAGCTGATTTGTAAAATGAGAACAGCAGAAACGATTCTCACGTAGAGTCGTTGTGAGGTTCAAATGAGGTCATGTGTGCAAAGCACTAAAATAAGGTGCCTGGTACATAGAAAGCACTCAATTAATGCTTGATATCACAACTGTTGATACTGTTACTCATGACCATTTTTGGTTTGTGGTGGGTTATATCAACAGGTGGTTGTATCAACAATATTTCTGACCCAGTATTTTATCTAACACCTAGATTTTGGGAATACCTCGACATTGGGAAGAGTGAGAGTCAAATAAAAGCCCCCAAACAGGGTAACTTTATTGCTAAAGCAGATGTAAACATAATCCCCTCCCCCACCTTATCTGTATGATGATAGCTCTTCTGGAATGACCCACCTGCAGACCTGTGCTATTTAGATCATTTGCAATGTTCCAGGTTACCATAAGAAAAATTCCCAGGTGATCAGTGAGTTTGTAGGGTACCAGCTGCCTGTATATAAGCTGCTCTTTCTCTTTCGGTGGATTTGGTGACTTGGGTGGGGGCGCCCCAGGCAGTAAGGACTCCCTGTGGATATGCCTCTCTGTGCCACCTGATCCCAGACTGCGTGGGTGGGGAAGGGGCAACAGATCCTGACATCGGGCCCCACCTTGCAGCGTGACCTCTAGGAAGTAGTGGGCATACTCCTTGAGGCACTCTTTGGTCTTGCGGGGGCAGGTGGTGGGCCAGCTGTGGCAGTGGTGGTCCTTCTGGCTGACGGAGGCCAAGAGGTAGTAGTCTAGGAAATGGGCGGGCGTGGGCAGGCAAAGGTTCCAGCTGAAGGCCTCCAGAAGCAGCAGCTCTGTGCTCAGCAGCTCCTTCTTGGTGAGGGTGAAGTTCTGGCTGCTCAGCATCCTTGTACCGTTTATCTGCTCCAGCTTGGGCACGTGGTCTTCCCTATCCTCGAACTTACCTGCGGGAGGAGCAGAGGTTACTGGAAGACAGCACTTGCCTGCACCCAGGAAAAGCAGCGGTGGGAGGTGGGGTAAATGGGTGAAGGGATCAAAAGGTACAAACTTTTACTTACAAGATAAATCAGTCCTGGAGATGTAATGTACAGCATGGTGACTACAGTTACTGTACTGCATATTTGAAAGTTGCAAAGAGTAGATCTTAAAAGTTACTGTCTCAAGAAAAAAAATTCTAACTATGTGAGGTGATGGATGTTAACCAAAATTATTGTGGTGATCACTTCACAATATATCAATTTCACAATATATCACAGTATATCATATATCAAATCATTATGTTGTATACTTTAAACTAATACAATGACGGGGCCGGCCCGGTGGTGCACCAGTTTAGTTCGCGCTTGGCAGCCCGGGGTTTGCAGGTTCAGATCACAGGCGCCCGCCGACGCACTGCTTGTCAGCCACGCTGTGGCGGCGTCCCATATAAAGTAGAGGAAGTTGGGCACGGATGTTAGCCCAGGGCCAGTCTTCGTCAGCAAAAAGAGGAGGATTGGCAACAGATGTTAGCTCAGGGCTGGTCTTCCTCACACACACACACAAAACTAATACAATGTTATATGTCAATTATATCTCAATAAAACAAACTTAAAAAAGTGACATTATGCAACTTCCAAGGTGAGGCTTTGCAACTTCTGCCTTCGCCCCCTGGAGTGCCGTACTGAGACCACCATGGAAGGAGCAAGTCTAGCCTATTGGAGGTGAAGAGGCCACAAGGAGAACCAAGGTGTGCAGCCAGCAGCCAGCACCAACTCTCAGACGTGTGAATGAGGCCATCCCGGACCTTCCAGCCCAGCTGATCCTCCAGCAACTGTACGAAGGAGCCCAGCGGAAATCAGTAGAGGAAGCACCACGCAACCCACGTTATTGTGGTTTTAAATCACTAAGTTTTGGGATGTTTGTTTTGTAGGAATAGATAACTGGAATACGGACAGTGGCAAAAAGACGTGAAACCCCACAAATGTCACAGGACGTGCAAAGTACTAAAGGAACAATGAATAAATACTGGAAGGTCCTGGAAATAAACTGCATGAAATAAAGCTACATGGAGCTAGATACAAACAAACAAAAATAAAACACGAGCCTTGGGTTATCCCACTCACAGGTCCAGGGGACTGAGGTATTTACACAGCAATGCGTGGCAGTCATCACTGCGGCGGCTCGGGCGGCAGCCTCCACTGTGGGAGGCTCTGCATGTGGGGTTGCTGGGACCTCCCAGCCTCAACACGCCTCACACTCTGGGGAAAGCACGTGCACCTGGCTGTGGCCTCTGTCACTGCGGTTCTCTGAAGGCACGTGCCTTCCTTGCCTACAAGTCTCGTCTATGCAGGCCCTCTGTCTGGAGCACCCTTCCCCATCCCCTCTTCACTCAGCCTTGACCTTCACCTTCAGAGTCACCAGCTCTGGGAAGCCCTCCCTGACCACAGTGCCCGCGTACTACCCGACCACCATGTCAGATGCTGAGCCCTGAGGACTGGCCTCGGTCTGGTCACCTGTGACCTCCAAGCCTGATCTCACGGGGTGCAGAGCATCTGCTGAGTGAGCAGCAGCAGAAGCCATGGGGCGTCCCGGGGGAGCTCCAGGCACACGTGTGTGCTGATCAAGGGAGCAGCAAACAAAGCGTCCACACACCTGTGCACAACTGCGAGCGCCTCTGACCCAGTTCTCATCAGACTCACGCTTCTTACGAGAAGGAAGGAAGTAACCACTTCAGGCTGCCCTACTGCAGATACAACACATTCCTCAGGAAGGCCTCAGAAGACGTCACTGAGAAAGGAAATACCGACTCTGGGAAGCCAGCGTCTCCATCTTCTCGCAAGCCAGGCCACACCCCACTAAGTGGGCAAACGGCGTGATGTGAGGCCTTCTCTCGATGGGCAGGAGCGGAGCGAGTGGAAACTACACACGGTGAGGGGCGGGGACAACTGCCCACCGGTTCCCGGCGCCGCCTCCGTCGCACACAGCTTCCCTTGATTTGCACGCTCGGGCAACTCAGGCAGGTCAAGGCAAGGTACACACTGCCCAACCAGGAAGAGCCTCTCATAGGGCTGGGGACGCTGGGGTGGGGCCTGGCGGACCAGGCCTTGCCGGCCTCCGCAGCCGCATCCCACGCCCTCCCTCCCCATGCACAGGATCCTGCCCCATGCAAGTCTGACCCTCCTCCAGCTGGGAGTGCTCGGCCCCTCACTCACCTTATTGCATGTCCTCCAGAGCTCAGTTCAGAGGCCACTGGATGTCATCAAGGCACTTCTCACACTCACATTGCTTGTTTAATATCAAGTATTAATATTAATGGCCAGCACCTGACCTTTCATAGGTCATTAATGGGTCTCAGCCCCGTGAGGACAGGAACCATGTCCGACCCATTCGCTGCTGTGCCCCCAGGTCCCGGCACACAGTAGCTGCTCCACGAATATTCACTGAGAGAATGAATGGTTCTCTCTGGATAGTGGAATTTGGGGCCATTTGAACTGTTCTCTGATGACCCCTGATTACCTATATTCTCTCATTTTTCTCCAATGATTATGTATTTTGTGCAACTTAAGAAAGAAAAATATATTTGTGCAAAATTGTAAAGGTTTCCTCGAACCTTGTGCTGAATGGGCCAACGCTGTTTGCAGGCACTCAATAGATATGAACTCTCTTATTTCCCGGAGCAGAAGGCGGCCTGGTGAAGGTCACAGCCCGGCAGACACGTTCACTGCACTGGGGGTGGCGGTCGGACCCTTCCAGGGCATTGCCGCAGCCAGCGATCTGTTCTGACCAGCAGGTGTGCTCAGTCAGATTAGTTTCCTCCCCGCCTTGGTGCTTTGTAAACCTTTCAGAGCTCTGCCTTTTCCCCAGCCACCAGGCCCAAGAGGAAGACCCTCAGATAGAAGGGGCCGTGGATGACTGAGGAATCTGAATGCACCTGCTCCCTCTGCTCCCCACGCTGTGCTTCTTGGGGACCCACCACACTGCAGGCCAGAGTCCGGCAGAGCTGGGTCTGAATCCTCAGCGAGTTGGCTCTGGACCTAACAGCACTGAACTCCACAGGCCATTTGTTTCCTATCCAGGAATATGCCCCACGTGGAGATGAAAAAGCCATGCAGAATGGAAAGTGCTTAAGTGCCCAGCAGCACACGGAAATGCACGGAGCCTCATGCTGGGCCGGGCACTGTGCTTTGTGCTGGACACACGCTGGATCCTCCCAGGCAGGTTCTGTTCGGGTCCCCGCAGGCTGAGAGGAAAAGCTCATGTGAGAACCGAGCTCCACACCCATGAGTGACCTCAAAGACCCTGCTTAGTGACTATTCCCCAGCACAATACATTTAGCAGCCAGAAGACATTTTACGAGTTTCCTGGTGTTGCACGTGCCCGGCAGATGTTTCCGCCCCTCCTCCCATGACTGTGAGTGGGGCCGGCCCTTTGTCCCCAGCGCCGCCACCAACAAGCCACCAAACACTGACACTCAGCTGCTCGCTCCTTATCGACAAACAGCACAGACAACAGATGCCTGGAAGTCTTCAGGCAGGTCCCCCGGGAGGGGCGGGGGACAGAAGTCCGTGTCTGTCCAAGTCAGACAAGAGCCACAGACTCTCTTTGACTCCTTCGAAATACCTTTTATTTGGAACATTTTCAAATCCACAGAAAAGACAAAAGACTAGGACAATGAACACAGATGACCCTTTGCCCAGATTCACGAACTGCTGACACTGAGCCATATTTGCTGTGTGTGTGTGTGTATGTGAGTGTATAAAAGTTGGTTTTGCTAGACCATTTCTAATTAAGTTACGGACGTGACATGCCACCCCCGGACACTTCATCATCAATCTCTGAGGTCATTTTCCTACATTATCATGATGCTATTAGCAATCCTAAGAACATCAGCATTAATGCAATAACATTTTCTAATATTCAGTCCACATTTGACTTTCCCCCAAGGGCCCAAAAAATGCCTTTTATAACCTTTGTTTTTTGGATCTAGATCCAACAAGGCCCACACATGGTGTCTGTTAGGTCTCTTTAGTCCCCTTCTTTGTTTTCATGACACCAACTCTCTGGATGAATCCAGGCCAGTTGTCTTGCAAATGCCCCATCTCCTGGATTGCCTGACTACTTCCTCACGATCAGTGTGGGCAAGAGAACTGCGGAGGTGATGCTCTGTCCTTACCGGATCACCTCGAGAGTTACGTAACATCAGTCTGTCCTGGCAACAGCGATGCTATGTTTGATCGCTGGGTCAAGGTGGTGACGTTAGATCTCTCCATTTTAATGGTACCATTTTCCTGTGAAATTAATAAGTAATCTGTGAGGTGACACCTTGAGAATCTGTGAATATCCTGTTTCCCAACCTTTAACTCAATGGTTTGGCATCCACAGACGATCCTTTCCTGAATAAATTATTACATTGGAGTTGAAAAAGAATTTTTAACAATTCTATCATTCTATCAAAAACCCACATTTTTCTTTTTGGATGTTCACAACCACGCCTTTGAGGTCCCTCTGCCCACCTGGCTGACTGATTCCTCCCGTCACCCCCAGGGGCTGGTGCACAGAGGGCCTGGGCGACTCCTGGCAGGTCACCCAGTTAGTGGACCGATGACCACAAGTCCAGCCACATGGTCTAAACTCTCAACCACAGGACAAGGCCATGGTGGCAAGACACTGTCAATCCAGCGAGCCTCAGGAGGGACACTCATACAACTGGCTTTTCTTTTTTTCACATGGCATTTTTAAAATTCTGGTAAAATGCACATAACAAAATTCATCATTTTAACCCTTTTTAACTGCACAGTTCAATGGCATTAAGTACATTCACATTGTTGTGCAACCAATCTCCGGGACTCTTTCATCTTGCAAAACTGAAACTCTATACCCATTAAACAACTCCCCATTCCCCCCCGCCCCCAGCCCCTGGTAACCACCATTCTACCTTCTGTCTCTATGAACTGACTACTCTACAGACTGCCTTTTCTTCTTCCACCTACCAGTCCTAGCAATCAAGCCTTAAGCAGACCAAACAGGATTCCTGACTTTTCTGAATTAGGGCCAAGAGAAGCAATATTTTTAATTGCTTAAAAAAAAAAAAAACCCACATGCTTTAATTTGGAAAGTTTTAAATATACAAAAAAAAAAAATAGAGAAAATATTATAATGAACCCCCATGAATGCGTTACCCAGCTCCAACAGTCATGAACATTTATACTGCCTTTAGAAAAACTCTTCAACAGAAAGGTAAACAGCATAGAACAGGATTCTATAAAAAGTCAGTGTTGCCCCATTTCTGATGCCCAGGCCCAGTGCTGCTTACTCTCCACTGGACGGGCTGCTTTATGTACTGCTCCCAGTTAATCCCCCCCAAGTCCTTCATGCGTGTTTACAGATTCATGCAGGGCTACCTGCTGCGCATTCAGGAGCTAGACCGAGGCTGAGAGATGAGGCCAAAGTTTCCTTCTCAAGAGAACCAGGTTTTAAAGCAACAGCTGCTACCCTTCTTTCCCAAAGAAATGCAATTTCTTTGAAAACAGGCCCAGCTACTCTTCCCCATGAACCGCCACTCTCCTATTTTAAAGCGTTTTCCCCCCTCTTTTCATCTGAGAATGAGAAACAAAATCTGATCAGGAATTAAGACCCCATGGCTACCCCATGCCCCCAAGCAGCCCCCTGCCCTATGCTGTATGGTGCTGATGAAAAATGGCAGGGAGGGAGGCAGGTCAGAGGGATGAAGACCCACCCCGATGGTTTCCTGGCCTTGCCCGGCCCTCCAGGTGGGGCCTGATATCGTCCCAAGTGACTGTGGGAAGTGCTGGGCAGTAGAGGTGGTGGGGACCCAAGAAGAAAGAGAAAGCTCTAATGAAAAGGGCTTTTTCCAGGGGAGGAAGCCCTGGGCCCACTAGTTCCCAGGCAGGGCCAGGCTGAATGGACACCTTCCTGAGGCTAATTCCTTCTCAGATTCTTCCTTCCTTCGAGGGGAGAGAAGCGGCCACAAGAACCTGCCAGCTTTGTTTATAGCTTGTCCTGAGGATAGTTAACAATTGCCCAGGATCCTGTGACCTGGGGAAGCCCGGATTCTGGGGAGGTCTTGACTGGAAACAGGTGAGAATGCCCCGCCCAAGGGCCTCAAGTTCAGGCTCAGGCGCCAGCTCCCCATCCCCGCCCCCGTTACAACTTGTGTGATTTTAGGCAATCTCTTGGAAACCCACATGTCAAAGGGTGGTGGTGAGGGCCCGAGGAGCACAGGTCACGTGACTGCATATGCAGGAAGGGCTCCCGAAATGGTAGCAACTGCTGCTGTGTTATTTATTGAACACGGTGTTTATTCTTTGTACCCCAGACCTGGAATCTTCTTGTAAAGTCTTGTCAGTTGGGCAGAGATGAACTAGAGTTGGTAGCCGATGCTATAAGACATTTTCTTACAAGCTCCGGAAAAGGAGTGGAAATAAGCCCAAGAAGAGGCTCCCCCACCCCTACCTGATCCCACTGGCCAGGCTGTGCTGGACGCCCAGAGTGGACACTAGAGTGGCTCCAGCCCTCTTCCCCTGGACTGTGACCTTGGACTCCCACCCCGCTGCTGGTGGTTCCAAGGTTCACAGAGAGGGAGGCAAAGGGGAGTGTGGGGTCTAAGGCCTTTCCCAGATGGGTCACCCAGCCACTTAGCAAGAGGCAGACAACCTGCACACCAGGATGCGAGCTCTGGAGGGCAGGCGGTCCACATGTGGTTCCCCGCTGCATGCCCGGCTCCACACACAGCACAGCACAGCAGGCATCATGACACGCAGGCAGCCCCCAGGGAGGGAACACCCCGTGGGCTGTGCTTGTCATGCCCTTCACACATGCTCTCCGTTCATTCTGGTAGCAACCTCGGGAGGCTGGCCATGTTTTCCACATGGAGTCAGAAGCTCAGAAGGGCTGAGTTGCCCCAATCACCCAGCTGGTAAGGCACAAAGTAAAATGAAAGGTCTGGCTGGCCGCTCCATGAGGGTGGGGACCACATCTGTCTTGTAGGGCAACTGGCAGAAAGGCAATACTTAATAAAGAGTTGTATTTTTTCAGTGAATGAATAAATGGCTCCAAAGTCCAGAGCCTTCTCTACCACAAGCAGGAAATCTCAGGCACAGATTTGTCTCAGGGATCCCTGCTACCCCAGAAACTCTCCACAATGGCTGTACCTAACCCCGGGCAGGAATTCCCACGGATGTGGGTGTCAGGTCAGCTACAGCCCCTCCCCATCTAACGGCTCCGATCTCCACAAATACCCCCGTCTCCATCCTTCCTTCTGCTTATGTTATTTAGTAACCTCATTCCAGAGCCTTTTCCACTGAAGATTTGTACCATCAACAGGACTTAGTTTTTTCTTCCAATGACAGAACTGAAATTGAAGAGTGAATCTTGAACAGGATCCGTTCTGTAATAAGGACCCCCCTTCCTCTTTGCCCAAACCAGCTTTTTTGTTTTAAAAACTCTTTGGCGTTTTGTAGTTATTGGAGGCCAGAAGGGTACTCCCTACTCATCCCCAAAGGGGGCACTGCTATGTCCAGCAGACAAGTGTCTTTCTGAGACAGATTCTGAGCAATCAGATGGAGCAGCCAGGAACTACTCTGAGGACAGCGCCCTCTGAAAGGCTATTTTACTTCGCGATGCAGCATGGAGGGGCAGGGCGTGCTCTCTGACCATCCTGGGTTCGCAGCGGCTCGGCCACTCCCTGGCTGTGTGGTCTGGGGCAAGTCTCAACCTCTCGGGCCTGTGCCACGGGAATAACAGAAGTAGACAGAACTGCGTTGCGGATGACATGAGGGCTCCATGTGCTAAGAATGGTGCCTAGTGCTCAACAAACCCGGGAACTCGCTCTGCCTTATAAACCCCTACTTGATTCAGGACCGACCGCGCAGTTACCGTCACAGGAGCCGTGAAAGTTTAATTTCCAGACAGGATTTGATATGGGGGAGACAGAAAGCCAGGGACAGAGCAAGAAAACCCTCCAGTCTACGACAGTGCTTCAGTGGTCTTCGGGGAAGGGAGGAAGCTGTGAAGACCACATGGGATGGGGACCTGCTGCAGCCACGTCCGAGAGCTCCAGTCCCTGCAGATCTGGAGTTTGGGACACGTCCTGGAGAAACAAGCCTACAATCCAGCCACACCCAGGCTTCAGGGGCCCACTGGGTAGACCTGGGCTGAAGGCGGACCTGGGACCTTCCCTGGCTGAGTTCCCTTCCTTCCTCAGGACACAAAGGAAGGTCCTTATAGTGGCTTGCAGCCCTGGGGGGATGGTGGTGACCAGAAGGAATGTCTACAGTCCCTGTTGTTGAAGATTCCTTCCATACATACGTACTTGCTATGTGCTGAGCCTGGGAGACAGTGGATCACAAAACAGATAAAGTCCCTGTCCCTACGCTGTCTTACAGGGCCTCCCTCCTTCTCTTAAAAGCAACGCTGTTCTCTTCATTTCCTGTCTCTGGCACAGAGGAGGGCTCAACAAAAACTGAATGAATGAAAGCACATTTCTGACAGGCTGAATCAATTCCTGAGTCCAACTTTGGAAATAGAGACTAGAGGTGAAGGTGTGGGTGGTTACTTTCTTCAAAAGGAAACTGTAAAACTGCCTTCCAGGTCAGAGGTGGCATTTAGCCAGCTGGGTCACATACTGGGCTTCCCTTCTGGCTGCGAGGACTTCCCTGTCTCGGGATGGAGCAACTGCTGCAATTTCACACGGTGGCCCCAACAAGGCCCTGGCTCCTTTGTGCTCCACTTTACAAGAGACCCAAATAATTTTACTGACTGCCAAAAAGCAGGGGCTGTGGGGCGGGGGCCACCTGTCATGTACACGGCTGGCATCTGGGGCAAGGGTCAAGCAAGTGCTTCATGCAGAGGAACGGAGTCCTCTCCTGTAATGAAGGTCACTGCTTTGCAGAATGCTCACTCCCAGCTCACCAGGGGCTGCTCCGGACCAGGCCTGATGGGGCTGCCGGCTGCAGGAAGAGCAGAGAGCAAGTCCTTTTGGGCTGCAGTGCCCAAGGCATGGACATTAGGGGTGCTGGGTCCTTTGTTCCAAGCTCTGCTGGGGCAGGGAGGAGAAGAGGAAGGAGAGGCAATCTTGGCCACTTCTCTTGAGGTTAAAAGGGGAGCTGCTTCCAGACATGGGACCTGGTCCTGAGGGCTGCAGCTTCCATCCAGATCAGTTAACACGCAGCTCTGCAGGCTCAGAAAGCAGAGCAGCCAGGAGTCTCCCAGAAACCTCTCCATCTGCTGGCCTGGGTCTTTCTGGCGCAGCCAAGGAAGGAGGTGATCTGGCTGTAGGACAAAGGCTGCTGTCGTGCAGTGGCTGAGAACGAGGACTCAGGGATGGCCACCTGGGTCTCCTTAGCCGTGTGCCCACGGGCAAGTTACCTAACTTACTGGGCCTCGGTTTCCTCCTCTGTCAACTGGGAGAATGATACTGCCTACCTCACAGGATTGTTTAAGGATTAAACGAGCAATCCATGCAGAGAACTCAGAACACTGCCTGGTATATAAACACCCAATAAATATTAGCCATTCCATGATCAGTGAGGCCAGGATCTGCCCTCCACACCAAAATCTGATTATAGAAAAAAAAAGTAGTGAGTTTGCAAGTGATTTTCATTTTATTCTTTATATTTTTCCTATTTTCCAATTTTCTACAAGGAACAAACATCACTCCCCCACTAAGGAAAAATGGTTTGAACTTCTCAGAAGACAAGATGCCACTGATGGGACTCTAGAGGCCAGAAATGGCAGAGGAACTGCCAGAGAAGGTTCCAGAATGTGGGTCTGCCCTAGTCTAGGACTATCCCAGCATGAATCTGCTTTACTGGTACCCACAAGCCAGGGTGTGTCAGCCTTTCCTGGAAGAGTCCCAGAAACCCCAATATGACAGTGACAAAGGAGAGACTTTGTTCTGTCTAGACATCGAAATGCTTGTAATGAAAATGAAGACTTAGGAGGCAGGGAGAGGGAACTCACGCTCCTTGAAGACAATCGTGAAAATCCAGGCAAACACACCTAACGTAAAAATAATCTCTAATCTCACCACCCAGGGGTGGCATATTTCCTTCGGGTCTGAAAGTGGTTTGCAAACCAACAGAAGCTGCCCCGCGGGTTCAATCACCACCAATGCTGACTAGGTGGCGGCAGCCCAGCGAGGGGCAGGCTGCTGTGACCAGGGGAGTGGACTCTCCAGCACGTGGAGCCTCAGTCTCCTAGACGAGGCTAGGAAGAGCTATATTCTGGAAAACTCTCCGGTGGTTCTCCCAGGGAACAAGGGGCCTAGAGAAGGAGGACTCCAGAGCTCTGCCCTTTCTGACTCCAGCATGAACGGGAGAATGGGTATAATGCCATCCTGGCCGTTAACAGGGAGAAGGTACCACAAGACACAAGTATTCACTACAGAGAGGATTCAAGGTTCAAGTAAATAAAAAGAAATTAAAGACGAACGCCTAGCTCCCAGCAGCCAAACTGCCTGACGTCAACGTCCTGGTCATCTTCCCGCTAACTGTGTGAGCCAGGCTGTTCTCCTAACTAAGGACACTCAGACTTTCTTAGATGGGAAGACTGGCTTGTTCTTGGCATGTGCCCAGAGACCTGTTGGTAAGGCCTGGCTTCACGGCTGCTTCTTTAGGATGGGGACTTGATCTGTTTCGTGTTCCACAGTCTCCCCGGCTCAGCGCATAGTAAGTACGTGTGTGTGGAATGAATCATCTTCAATGACAGGGACTGCAGACACTCCTTCTTTACCACCATCTCCCCGGGGCTGACCACAGTGTTGGGTATACAGCAGAGGTCGAATAAATGTTTTTTGAATGTGTTCCCTGTGTGGGGTCAAGGCCTCCTGATCACTGCACGTACAATTAACTCACGCAGCTTAAGATTCCCCCTCCCCACAAAAAAACCCAGAGACGAGAACCCCAGGCCCTGGAAAAACAGGTCTAGGCACTAGACTTGCTACGGCAAATGGTACAATTTCTGAGTTTCCAGCCCAGCCAGCTGTCTGACGGGCACGTCACACAAAATCCCTCCCCCGAAATAGCTCTAAGCCTGCCGGTCTGCAGAGATGAGAACAGGAAATGGAAAATCACCATGTCCTCACTCACTGCGTTGCAAGACTGGAGCCCCGAGCCCGGATTAGCTCAGTGTGGCCCTCACGTGACAGACCACTTTTTCCAGTCCGCCCTTTGCTGTGTGGCCACCACTGAAATGCCACTAATTAGAAGATGCACCATCGATGTTGCAGCAGCTTTTTGGAGGAAATAATAAACGACTGTCATATTAAGTGCACACATCAATTGTAAAACCCGTCCTGATTTCTGAAATGTGAAACCACGGCAGGGAGGAAGTGCAATATTCCTCCTGGCCACTCTTGCGTGAGATGCAAGGAGCTGTTTAATTATCTCCTGGACAGGGACAGCCACATTTCCTTGCAGACTTGGGTTTAATCCTACAGATAAATCTCATGCTTTGTCCGAAGTACACCCTCAAAAAAGATCACCTGGAAAAATCACCCCCTTTGCATCTGCTGCCTACAATTAGTGTCCCGGAAGCATCTCAAGTATTCCCAGCTTTGGGGTGAGCTGGTGCACTTAACTTCCCCGGGCAGGAAGGCAGCGCCTTCCCTCATCCTTGTCTCCCAAGAGGGATTAAGACTGCTTTCAAGTTTCTGAAGTCTCCAATGGGGGTGGCCTTATCCCGCCCCCTTGCCCTGCTGTCAAAGAAGCTGCTTCTCAGAAGCAACAGTTGCTAAGTAATCAAAGCAGGAAGAAAGAAGGGGAAGGAGGCAGGGGTGAGTGAGGGGCAGTAAGGTGGCCTACAGGGAGAAAGGCCTCGCCTGGAATTTCCAGAGCACGAGCACCCGGCAGGCAGTGGCTTTTATTGGTACTTGCCCTAAGAGATGAGGCTACTGATTTCTAGCCTGAGGAGCCTTAAAAGCAATGAGTCTGGGAACTCACTTCTCACCTGGGCATCCCAGGCAGGACAAGGCAGAAAGGCGGAATGCCCACGCACGCGTGTTGGGAGCACAGAAGAAAAGCCACAAGTGGACACTGGCGAGGGGCCAGGATCAGGGAGGGACTTCGTTCCTCTTCTGATGGTTTGCGGTTTAGGTGAAGAAGCGTGGTTCCAAAGGCTCCCGCAAATTAAGTTCAATTTAAGGGATCCCATCAGTTGTTGGTTAAAACCTGTGCAAGGTAATTTAGGGCTACCTATCAAGATCTTAAGTGCATACACCTTGACCAAAGCAATTCCACCTCTGGGAATTTATCTCACGGACATACTTAGGTCTGTAAAGATACAGGGAAAAGGACAGTTGTTGTCATATTGTTTATAGCAGTGAAGAAAACAGACGGCATCTAAATGTCCACTGACAGAGGAATCATTGAATAGATGGCAGTGTTTATCAATAAAAAGAGTGAGGAAAGTCCACTCAGACTGACTGGAAAGATGGTCCCTGATGTACCACGAAGAAAGCACCTTTGGTTTTAACCCGCTTGTGCAAACATACAGTCAGTTCTGGTTATTTGAGGAGTTACATTCTATCAAGTCCCTGTGAACACTGAATTCGCGAATATGGAACCACTGGTCCCACAGGAAATACAGGGTCAGGTTTCTGGGAGCCTCTGACCACATTTTCATCAATCGATCAGTACACAATCTTGTTTCGTGTATTTCTGTTGACCATATTGATTCATTATTGCTGAACTCACAGCCGACCACAACTCGTGCCTGAACACACACGTTTCATCTGACACACATTTTCTCCATAAGGCACATCGCAGCCTTCCTGCACCGAGGATAGCTGGACAGCTCTTCAGCACTATGCTTGGGGGCCATTTTAAATAGCAAAATCATCAACAAGCAGAAAAAATGAGAAAACGTGGCACTAAACGGACTGAGAAAAGGACACTCGTTTTAAGCACGAGAGCTGAAACAAAGCCAGAGGGTCGCCTGGTTCGACCTCCGGGAACGGGCACTGCGCACATTTTTTGCTGCTCTGCACGCGTCCATGAATGACCACAAAAGTTCTGTGAGTACTGATTTGGGGGTTACAAATTTTAGTGAGTAGGCGAATTTGCAAGCATGGTATTTTTGAATCATGAGGATCGATTGTAGGTCTGTATATGCACAGACCATTTCTAGAACATATACTAGATCTATTTTGAAAGAAGATGAAAAAAACCCTGTTCCCAGAGGTAATCTCTGGAGAGTGGGAGGGCAACAGATTTTTATTTTATTCTTTGAATCTCACTTTACAAGTGAGTGTACATGTCTAATTTTAGAAATCTGCAGTAAGGAGATGGGCCTTTCCACAGGGAAGCACAGCACAGCATGACAGACTCCATCGGGACTAAGGAACCCTGCCCTGCAGGAGGGCCGGTGTCTAGAGAGGGGCCCCTTCCTTGTAGAAAGGCCATGTGACCAGGCCCTTGCTGGACGCTTCCCTCTTCTGGAGAGGAGGATGAGGGCTGAGGTGAAGGCCAGCATAGGACTTGGCCTTACCTACAAAAATCAAGTCAGAACTTGACCCCAAAAAAGAGACGGACTTGTCACCCTTAGCTTCCTTCCACTGCTTTTCACACCCCAGAAGCAGTTGGCCAGGGGCAGGACGGGGCTCACAGTCAAGAGGAAAACAACTCAGCACTGAGAAGCCTTGTTTTTCTCAGGGAGGGGGTGGGGGGCCGGAAGTCACAACGAAAGAAAACAGAGGTTTGCAAGGGAAAGTATGATGGAATTGGGATTAGATGGAGAGGAAAAAAAAGAATGGAAAAGAGAGAACCTGGCAATTTTGTACGCTGGGCAGTTTATACGGGTGTAATCTATGATTCATTTCCCTCCCCTTGTAAATGAAAATAGGTTTATTTTTCCAATTATGAAAGCACATAAGTACGTCTAGGTCTGGAAGGATACACACTAAACTGTAGGAATGGGACTACGGGTTTGGGGGGAAACCAATTTTTTACACTAGGCGCTTCTGTATCTTTCAGATTTTTCACAATAAAAATGTACCTCATACTTCCTGTATCGTAATAATAAGATCTCACATTTAAGGCCATGCTATCCTAGCAAAAAGGCCACTGGCCACACCTCTTGCCTTTCTGGCTTTCTTTCCCACCCTCTCTCCTTCCTCAGGCTGGTCCATGCCCTGGGGCTAAGGACTCAGCACCCAGTCGTCTCTGAGCAGCAACACCAGGCAAAAGCAAAACTCCAAGGTTCCTCAAAAAGTTCAACACAGAGGGGCCAGCCCCATGGCCTACTGGTCAAGTTTGGCATGCTCCACTTTGGTGGCCTGGGTTCAGTTCCTGGGTGCGATCTACACCACTTGTCTGCGGCCATGCTGTGGTGGTGACCCACATACAAAATAGAGGAAGATTGGCACAGAGGTTAGCTCAGGGCTAATCTCCCTCAGCAAAAAAAAAAAAAAAAAAAAGTTCAACACAGAATCATCGTAGGACCAGCAATTCTACTCCAAGGTGTATACCCAAGAGAAGTGAAAACAGGTAGTCACACAGAACTGGTACCTGAATGTTCATAGCAGCAGTAACCAACAACAGACAAAAGGTGAAAGCAACCCAAATGTCCATCAACAGATGAATGGATAAACTAATTGTGGTCTATCCAGACATGGAGTATTATGCAGCCATAACAAGGACTGAAGTCTTGACATGTGCCACGACATGGATGAACCTTGAAAATATTAAGTGAAAAAGCCAGACACAAAAGGCCACATATTATATTATATGAAACATTCAGAACAGGCACAGACACAAAACAGGTTTTGTGTATAGACACAAAATAGGTTAGTGGTTGCCAGGGGCTGGGGGTGGGAAGGAATGGGAAGTGACTGCTTAACGGGTACAAGGGTTTCCTTTAGGGTGATGAAAATGTTCTGGAGCTAGAGTGAGGTGACAGTTGCACAACAGTGAGAATGTACTAAACGCCACAGAATTGCACGCTTTAAAATGGTGAATTTTATGTTGTGGTATAAATTTTACCTCAACTAAAAAAAAATGAAGCCCCTAGCTGTGTGACCTTGGGCAAGTTACTCAGCCCCTCTGAACCTACAGAATGGGCAGAAGACAGCATGACTACATGGGCTGGTTGTGAGGATTCCGTGTGATGTATGGATGAAGTGCTTGGTACAGGGCTGCGTGGGTAGAAAGGGACAAGTAATGAAGCTGCTGCCACCAGGATGATGATTATTATGTTGCACTGTCAAAGCCAACTCACCTGGAAGTCGGTGGGGTTTCCATGTTTTTATGTTATCCTAATTAAACAACAACAACAAAAAGACGGTTGGGGGAGGGGTGCTGTATTCGATGAAAGATTAAAGGACAGTGGCTCTACTATATTTATAGTATATTTATATCTAGACTATATTTACAGCCTGTCTTGTGTTGAGGTAGGAAACACAATCCACTCGGTCACAGAGAGACCAGAGGGTGGCTTTGCCACTTGTCCACCCTGGAACAAGCTACAAGCTCTTGCTTTCCCCACTTCCTTCCGCAGGCCTGTAGACACGGGTCCTTGACTGACCCCTGCTTTATGGGGGCAGAATGGGCTGTATGTAGGTAAACAGGTTCCATCTGTGCAAAGCCCCTTATCTGGAAGCAGCTCTAAAAAACCTAAGAACTGACAGGTGGGGGCAAGAAGAACTATCACTCTTCTTATCTATCTGGAAATTATTTGGTACAGAATTAGCAGAACTCAAAACCTCCTGAGGCAAGGTGACCCCCTCAGGGCTGACAGTCGGCCTGGGGAGAGGGGAGGGAGGAATGAATAGGACTTCAGGCTGCTATGGAAACTTTTCTTTTCTTGGGCCTCTGAGCATATGGCAGGTGTCCTGAAAAATCCTTCCCTGCCGCCCGAGGCTGGCTGCTGCCCTCAGACACGTGGAGGGGGGGGGGGCGTCTGCCTCTCCGTCTGCAGGGCCCCCTCCCTTGGCCGTGGCGGCAGCAGCACAAAGGGGTCTCCAGTGTGCACCTCACGTCCCAGCTCCCCAGACAGACGCTGGGGGAGACCTCCACGGCCCCATGGAAATCCAAGTCCCTGGCCCCCGCAGGCCTCGATGCAGCCCACAGATCACAGACAGCAGCAGGCCAAAGGCCACGGCGCAGACTTCCCCGGGGCTTCCTGAAATGCGATGCCTATTCTGCCCTCTGCTGATGGGGATGTCTCGCAAGTCCTGCATCTCCTCCCAAGAGCTGCATGTGGATTTGGGACTTAGCAAACAGGCCAGCCTCCCAGCAAGACGGGCTCCTCTGTACAACACGGCAAATCCAGCCGACCCAAGGGAGAGAAAATCACAAATCGGGAGGCTGTAAACCCAAAGCGGCCAAAGGGATTCTAAATAACAGCAGGTGGAAGATGCCAGGGTGGAAAACAAGACAGAATTGTGAAAACTCTAAAGCTTCTGGAACAGGGTGACTGTGCCCGTGGGAGTTCATGGCAGCGTGCCAGGAGGAGATAAAGCCACAGGAGAAAATGGGTGCCATCTACCTGCAGCATCAGTGGGCCTCAAGGATTGGGGGATGCGCATATACTAAAATAGGACAATAACATATTGTGGAGGAGAATGTAAAATCTGATTGAGGTTTAAGGATAAAATACTAGATGTCAAGGAAGCACATAATTGCAGCTGGACTCTTGGGGGCATTCTGGTCCTGTGCGTTAAGGGTAACTTGGAGAAGTGTGGAAGCCCAGCTCTCAAGGAACCCCGGCTCCATTCACTTCATTTGTCACATAAATATTTTTCTGAGGTCTTACTATGTGCCAGGCTCCTTTCCCTCCCTGAAACTCAATCCTGCTTTAGTTGGGGGGGAGGGTGTTAATTAAAAGTACATGACACCACGGGACTTATATCAGGGAGACCCTACCTGCCGAGGGCAGTGGGGGAAGGCTTTCTCGGGGATGTGGGCCCGAGTGACGATTAACCAGGACCAGATAGGCAGGGGGAGGGAATGGTAAGCTCTCCAGGCAAAGGGAACAGCATGTGCAAAGTTCTGTGATAGGAGGGGGCTTGGTTGGAACCCAGGGAATGAAGAGGAGAAAGGCCTGAGGTCAGGGGGGCAGGACTTTGATGGCCAGTCCTTCCTCAGACCATTGGTAAACCAGGGGGCGACTGTAAGTGGCAGGGTGGCATGGCAGAGTTGTGTTTTAAGCAGATGACCCAAGCAGCAGCAAATTCATGTAGGAATCCCTACCCAGGCAGACAGACAGACAGTCAAAGCTACACTGTGCTTTCAATGAGGCCTCGTTGGAAGATGCAAACCCTGAAGAGGCCTATGCCCAGGCCTGGTGACTACATAATGGATCCTGCTTGGGCTCCAATCAGTCACATTTCTAAACACCTTTAAGAACAGTGGTTGCTAGAGTTCCCCTCCCAACATCCAGTGGCCCCATACCAGGAAGCAGGTGACAAGGGGTTAAGAGCACACGTTCTGGCATCATGCAGTTCTGGGCTCAAATCTCGTCTGCTATATTCTAGCTGGGTGACCCAAGGCAAGTTTATTAACCTCTCTGTGCCTCAGTAAAAATGGGGTACTTAAAGCCCCTATCTCCTAGGGTCATTGTGTGGATTCATTAAGGCCAAGATGCTAAAATCCTTATGACTTAGCCTGATACATTACAGATGCTGAAGAAAACGCTGATTATTATTACTATAATTCGTACTCAGCTAAAGATGAACACGGAAGATGTGCAAAGACCACGGAAATGTACAAAGATCTGGGCAGTGAGGAGGAGACAGCACGGAGGGGCAAGTGGGTTCACGTACTTGCGAGCAGGAGGCAGGAGATGGCCACGGCGTACAGCTGCTTGGAGGTGGTGATGTTATAGCGGTCCAGGAAGTGGTCCAGCAGGTAGACGGCCAGGTGCCGCGCCGCGGGGCAGAGCTGGCAGTGGCTGCTCAGCAGGGTCAAGATGTCGACGAAGAACCGGCGGCTCTTCAGGAGCGGAGAGTGGGCTCGGAAGGCGGGCAGCTTCAGCTCCTGGAGGACAGGCAGGGCAGAAGGGGGGTCAGGGCTGCCTCCTGAGGGCCTCAGATGCCCAGGAAAGGGAGACGTGGGGGCCCGCCTGCTGGCTGCTTAGGGGGCAACGATTCCCTCCATATCCTGTTCGTTTTCCTTCAAGCCCCAGGATGGCAGCCCCTCTGTTCCAGAAACTTCTGGACCGTCTCCCATCTGCCCTCACTGAGCACAGGCTTGTTAAAGTGTCAGGGACATGATGACACAGGCAGGTGAAGGAGACAATCAGCTCCAACGAAGCCAGTCATTTCCGGGGCCAAAGGTTCACTATTCGAGATACACAAGGCCATAAAAGAATGTAGGCCCTGAGGTCGGAGACCCGCATCCGAAGTCTGGTTCTACTACTCAACAAACTGTACCAACTGGTCACCCGCCTTCACCTTTGTTCCCTCCTCAGTAGCTGAGGAGTAAACGAGAAACCAATGGAAGCCCCCAGCACACGGTAACCTCTCAGGGTCCCCTGTGGGTGAGATTGTGAGGGACAATTTTTTGACAAACTTCAACCTAAAAAAGGTTGTTAAAATAACAGTACAAAGAACTCCCAAACAGCCTCCCCCCAGATCCATTAGTTGTTGACATTTTACCTTTTCTCTCTCTACAAGTGCATACGCTTTTTTCTAAAAGTTCCAGACATCATACATCTCCCCAGGAGGTGACTTTTCCTTTGTAATTTATACACTGCCAAGTTATCAAAATTTATTTGTCTAATACAAGAAAAACCAGTAAGAGAAATATCAAACCAACCAAGATTTTTATGATGGAAACAATTTTCTTATATATTTACAATTTTGCCAAAGTAGACCAGACACGATTTATTTAGGAAATGTCTGGGCAACGTTTTGTCAAATGGGGATACTAAAGGGAAGCAAAACTGAGTAAAAACAGGAAAGGAGAAGCTGGCAGAAAAGGAACTGTGAGAGCCCACTGACGGCAGGGGGATGAGATTAAAACAAATCCATGCCCCTCCTCTATATAAGGACACTTGCTTAACCCCGGGGCTTTACTTAAGTAAACAGCTCTGGGACTAGGAGATATCTGTTCATTCATTCAAGAGATATCAATTCATTCATTTCACTCAGTGAGTATCCTTCTATACATCAGGCATTATTCTAGGCACTGGGGATAGAGTCTGGAATGAGATGGACACAGGCCTACATGTAAGATTAAAACTAAAAACTCTTAGAAGAAAACAGGAGCAAATCTTTATGACTTTAGATTAGGCAATGGTTTCTTCAATACGACACCGAAAGCAGAAGCAACCAAAGAAAAAATACCTAAGTTGGACTTCAAAATTAAAATATTCATGCTTTAAAAGACACCATCAAGACAGTGCAAAGATAACACACAGGATGGGAGAAAATGTTTGGAAATGATATATCAATAAGAGACTGTATTCAGACGATATAAAGAACTCATAAAACTCAACAATAAAAAGACAATCCAATTTAAAAATGGGCAAAGGGCTGAATAGATATTTCTCCAAAGAAGATACACAAGTGGTCAATAAGCACATGAAAAGATGCTCAACATGTCTAATCATCAAGAAATGCAAATCAAAGCCACAATGAGATACCACCTCACACCCACTAGTATGGCTATTATAAAAACAAAAACAAAACCAGAAAATAAACAAGTGCTGGTGAGGATGTAGACAAACTGGAACCTTCATATACCGCTGCTGGGAAAGTAAAATGGTGCAGCCACTATGGAAAATGGTTTGGCAGTTCCTCAAAATGTGAAACAGTTACACCGTGACCCAGCAATTCCAACCTTTGGTATATACCCAAGAGAAATGAAAACATATGGTCACACAAAAATGTGTGTACAAATATGTTCATAGCAGCATTATTCATAATAGCCCTCCAATGAAAACAACCCAAATGTCCATCACCTGATGAACAGATAAATAAAATTCAGTATATCCTTACAATGGAATATTACTAGGTCATAAGGAATAAAGTACTGATACATGTTACAACATGATGAACCTTGAAAACATTATGCTACGTGAAAAAAAAGCCAGTCACAAAAGGCCACGTATTGTACGGTCCCATTTATATGAAATGTCCAGTATAGGCAAATCCATATAAACAGAAAGTACATATGTGGTTACTGTGGTCTGGGGGTGGAGTTTAATGAGGGGTGACTGCTAATGGATATGGGGTTTCTTTTGAGGATGATGAAAATACTCTAAAACTAGATAGTGTTAATGGTTGCACAACTCTATGACTACCCTAAAGGCAACTGAATTATGTACTTTAAAGAGCTGAATTTTATGGTATGTGAATTATATCTCAATAAAGCTGTTGTAAAAAAAAAATAAGGACACATCACCCGCTCTCATGGAGTTTATGGCCCAGTAAGAGAGAGATGGCAATCAAATAATAAGACAATTACAGAATTCCAAACTGTGATCAACATTAGGAAGGAAAGCTACAGGCACTGTGAAAGCCCCCATCTTCTCTGAGGGAAGGGAGGTCTTCCCTGTCAAAATGAAGGTTGAGTTGAAATTTCATGCTGGGATCTCGTCTCTTCTGGCTGGCTCCCCCAGAGAGCCTCAAGGCTAGGACATGGCCATCTTGGTAGCCCCAGAGCTTTGCTCATGGAAGGGGCTAAAGCCTGAATAAATGATTTCCTCTCTCTTATGTTTACATACAAAGAAACTGAGTTTGAAAAAGTCCTGTAACCCAGGGCTTTACTTACCTAGCAACAGATCTGAGACTAGAAGATTTTTTTTTAATTTTAAATTTTTATTGATGTCTTAATAGTTTATAACATTGTGGGGTTTTAGTTATACATTATTATTTGTCCATCACCATATGAATGCATCCCTTCACCCCTTGTGCCCACCCCCCACCCCTCTTACCTCTGGTAACCTCTTACCTCTGGTAACCACCAACCAGTTCTCTCTGTCCGTGTGTTAGTTTATATTCCACATGTGAGTGAAATCATGCAGTGTTTGTCCTTCTCTCTCTGGCTTATTTCACTTAACATAATACCCTCTAGGTCCATCCATGTTGTTGCAAACGGGACAATTCTATCTTTTTTATGGCTGAGTAGTATTCCATTGTATATATATACACCACATCTTCTTTATCCAATCATCAGTCAAGGGACACTTGGGTTGCTTCCACTTCTTGGCTATAGTGAATAATGCTGCAATGAACTTAGGGGTGCATAAGCCTCTTGGGATGGATGATTTCATGTCCACTGGGTAGATGCCCAAGAGTGGGATAGCTGGATCATATGGTATTTCTATTTTTAATTTTTTGAGGAATCTCTATACTGTTTTCCACAGTGGCTGCACCAGTTTGCATTCCCACCAGCAGTGAATGAGGGTCCCCGTTTCTCCACAACCTCTCCAGCATTTGTTGTTTTTTGTCTTGGTGATTATAGCCATTCTAATGGGTGTAAGGTGATATCTTAGCCTAGTTTTGACTTGCGTTTCCCTGATGATGAGTGATGTTGAACATCTTTTCATGTGCCTGTTGGCCATCTATATATCTTCCTTGGAAAAATGTCTGTTCGTATCCTCTGCCCATTTTTTGATTGGGTTGTTTGTCTTTTTATTGTTCAGTTGTGTGAGTTCTTTATATATTATGGAGATTAATCCCTTGTCAGATATACAATTTGCGAATATTTTCTCTCAGCTGGTGGACTGTCTATTCATTTTGATACTGGTTTCATTTGCCTTGTAGAAGCTCTGTAGTCTGATGAAGTCCCACTTGTTTATTTTTCCTATTGTTTCCCTTGTCCGAGTAAGCATGGAATCCAAAAGGATCCCTTTATGACCAATGTCAATTAGTGTACTGCCTATATTTTCTTCCAGGAGTTTCATAGTTTCAGATCTCACTTTCAGGTCCTTAATCCATTTTGAGTTGATTTTTGTGTATGGCGATAGAAGATGGTCTACTTTCATTCTTCTGCACGTGGCTGTTCAATTTCCCAGCACCATTTATTGAAGAGACTTCCCTCTCTCCATTGTATGTTCTTTGCTCCTTTGTTGAAGATTAGCTGTCCATAGGTGTGTGGTTTTATTTCTGGGCTTTCAATTCTGTTCCATTGATCAGTGTGTCTATTTTTGTACCAGTACCATGCTGTTTTGATTACTATAGCTCTATAGTATATTTTGAAGCCAGGGATTGTGATGCCTCCAGCTTTGTTCTTTTTTTTCAGGATTGCTTTAGCTATTTGGGGTCTTTTGTTGCCCCACACAAATTTCAGTATTTTTTGTTCCATTTCTGTGAAGAACGTCATTGGGATTCTGATTGGGATTGCATTAAATCTGTAGATTGCTTTAGGTAGTATGGACATTTTAACTATGTTTATTCTTCCAACCCATGTGCATGGAATATTTTTCCATTTCTTTATGTCTTCGTCGATTTCTTTAACTAGTGTCTTATAGTTTTCATCGTATAGGTCTGAGACAAGAGGATTTTTAATGTATCTTTTTCAACCTTTTATTTATTTATTTTTAATCATGGAGAAGATCTTTTTCTCCCAGCTTAACTTTTTTAAGGAAAAGACTTGACTTTGTGTATTATTCATCTTCATTGTTTGATGAATTTATGTGGCCACCATGGGACTTCAAGTTCCTTGAGGACGAGGTCTGGGTCTGCTTTTGCACCTGGTCAGGTGCCCAATAACTAACTGTTGAAGGAATCAATGGAGGGAGGGGAGAAGAAGGGAGGAAAGAAGGACTGAATTGCAGAGGTGAGTACAGAATGCCAAGGGCCCACAGAGGAAGGTGTGGCCATCTGTACAGAGTAGCATGTCAGTGGGCAGCATTCTGAGGAGGAGAGATCTACCTTGCCAAGTTTTGGAAGGACATCTGGGAATTAACCTGTTAAAGATGTGGAAGGAAAGGAAGCTCAGTAGGGAAGACAATACCTGCCAAGTCACACAGGTGTCCCACCAGGGGAATCTGGAGCCCTTGGAACAGCCAGACAGGTAGAGTATGCTGGACTAAGCAGAATGCAAGAGTGGGTGGGTCCCAGCTTGTATGCCCTGCTAAGATACCTGTTCCCTTAGGGCAATGGGGAGCCACTGAAGGATTTAGAGCAGGGCATCAAGCTGGGCAGAGTGGCCATGCATGAAGATCTCTTGGCCAGCCTCTTCCCAGGCTACAGACAGGCAGCTGGTAGCAGCAGCCAATGTGGGGCTGCAGCTCGCCCCAAATAGTGGCCCCCCTCCCCACCCTTCAGCAGCATCCACAAGCTTGCAGCTACCTGCATATTTCCTCCAAGCAGAGGGCTCTAAGGCTCTGGACAAGAAGTAAGTACAATCACAGATCCTTGGTGTTTTGTAGGCAGTAGCTGCCAGAAGTTAGCCAAGTGACCTTTGGCCCAGGCCGTGCTGCCCTCATCAAGGCAGTTCAAAGGCCCAAACACAACAAGTCAGATATGCAGCGTCCTGACTTTCCTCCCTGCTCCACTCAGCCAAGCTCAACTCCTTCTGCATTTTCCCTTGTGCCAGCTGGGAGAAGAAAGCTCAAAGCAACACACTTGTAGGTCTTTCCTCTGTACACTCTCCTGGGAAAAGGGTCCACCAGTTTGAGCAGATTCTCACAGGATGCCACTGGTGCATAAAAGAAAAACTTATGGACTTTTGGAATGGGCAACAATACATGTTAGGAAGGAGTTAGAAGGTAGGGACTCCTGGAGAAGGCTAGACTCGAGGGTGGGCCAGATTCTGAAAGCTAGAACAGCAGCTGTCTGCGACGCTCTTCATCCTCGTCTCTGCTTGTCCCTCAGATATTGCTTTAAATGTCACTTCCTAAGAGAGGCTTTCTCTGACCCCCGTCACTCCAAATCAGGTCCCTCTTGTCCTCCCTCATAGCGTGCTGCTCTCCATGGCCAAATATTTACTCATTTACGTGTCTCTTCCTGCTAAGCTCTGGCTCCAGACGGCCGGGGCCACGTCCACTTTGTCTACACCACTTGCCCAGCATCCAGTATGTGCCTGGCAGAGACAGGTGCTCAAAAACTATTTGCATGAGTAAAAAAAGAATGAATAACCATGAAAAGGCTGGAGGAAACTTAGATGCATATCATAGCCATACGTCACATGACGACAGGGTTAAATTCTGAGAAATGTGTCGTCAGGCGACTGCATCATTGTGCCAACATCAGAGTGTACTTACACAAACCTGCACAGTACAGCCGACCACACACCTAGGTTATAAGGTACTCATCTTATGGGACCACCATTGTATGCGCAGTCCATTGCTGACTGAAATGTCGTTATGTGGCGCATGACCGTACTAAGCAAAAGAAGTCAATCTGAAAAGACTATATACAATATGATTCCAACTACATGACATTCTGGAAAGAGTTGCCAGGGGTTGGGAGAGGGAGGGATGATTAGGCAGGACACACAGGATTTTTAGGGCACTGAGACGACCCTGTATGATAACTATAGTGGTGGATACATGTCACTATACATTTGTCCAAACCTGTAGAATGTACAACACCAAGAGTGAACCCTGATGTAGATTGTGGACTTTGGGTGGTTATGATGTGTCAGTGTAGGTTCACTGATTGTAATGAATGTGTCACTCTGGTGGGGGTTGCTCTTAATGGGGGAGGTGCGGGCAGGGATATATGAGAAATCTCTGCACTTTCTGCTCAGTACTACCTAAAACGGCTCTAAAAAATAAAGTCTATTAAAAAAAAAAAGAATGAATACAGCGATGTCTCTCCCTGTACCAAATACAGCCCCACTCCCCACACATATGGAGGAACAGCTTGGCAGAGACTGTGAAGTCAGGCGGTTCTGGGGTGGAATCTCAACTCCACTATGTAGTAACCTTGGGCATGTGAATTCCGAACCCTGGTGTCCTCCTCTGAAAAATGGGGGTCAAGCTGCCATAAATGTAAAGTATTTGGCACTTAGGACTTAGCAAGCGTTAGTGGCCTTTCCCTCAAGCAGGGCAATCAAATCGCAGATAAGCTGAGCTTATCTGCCTCTGTCGGGTTCTCAAAGGAACCGGAACCTGCTTTGTATGGTGGAATGTGGCTTTCTACCTGAGGGTTTACAGCCGGGCCTGGGGGCGTCTGCAGGAAAGGACACCTGCCTATCCCACATCCTCATGTCCGTGTGTCCTCAGCAGAGCTCCCAAACCAAACGGAATGACATCTCTCAGCCTCCGCTCTGGCACTCAGAGAAGGGCGATTCTTTGACAAATAAACAATAATGTGGGATGCAAGCATGCCCGCCCTGTTTAGTTTGAGTCCAGCTGATTACTTCCCTAACCCAATTAGGGGGAAAAGGCATTCATTACAAGGGCTTTGCTCTAAGGATCACATTCCTCCCAAGCACTCTTGACCTAAGTCAGCCTGAAGCCCGCAGCAGCCGGGATGCATGAAGCCAGCCCCTTCTGCCGAGCGGCCTGGATTCCAGAAACAAAAGAGCAGCCTGTAAGGGGCGGCTTATAAAGCTCGCCTGGATTAGGCGGGCACTTGGCAGGCACTCAGCAGCCAGCGTGGGCGGAAAGGCGGCAGGAACCCGGCCAGGCAGGGTGACCTTCCTCTCAGCGGGGCTGGGGGCAGCATCCGTGTGGCCAGCAGAAAGGCTGCAGCGAGGGCACAGACAAAGAGGGGTGGAGGGGCGGGCAGAGGCTTCCTGAACTCTTCCTCCCCAGCGGCTGGCCCTCTATCACCTGAGCCACACAGGAGAGCACGTGCGCCTCAGGTACATCTAGAGATGAGCAGGCGGGGGCACAGGGACAGGTGGTCATGATGGAATTCGGGAGGGGCGGGGAATCCACCTTACAAAAACCTGCTTTTGCTATCACAGTAGTTTATTTAAAAAAAAAATAACAATGGGCCAGAAAAAAATAGAAGACATACACCAAAATGTTAACAGGGGTTATCTTGGAGGGCTGGGATCTCGTGTGATTTTTATTTTCATGCTTCTCAACCCTGTGGATTTTTAAAAAACACTCAACCTAAAAAAACTGAATTCATAGAGAGAGAACAGACTGGTGGTTGCCAGAGGTGGGGGGTGGGCAAAATGAGTGAAGGGGGTCAAAAGGTACAAAATTCCAGTTATAAGTCATGGGGATGTAATGTACAGCATGTGACTATAGTTAATACCGTATTACATTTGAAAGTTGCTAAGATAGTAGATCTGAAAAGTTTTCATCAGGGGCCAGCCGATGGTGTAGTGGTTAAATTCGCATGCTCATTTTCAGCGGCACAGGGTTCGTGGGTTTGGAACCCCGGGCGCAGACCTACACCACTTGTCAGCCATGCTGTGGCAGCGTCCCACGTATAATATAAAGGAAGACTGGCACTGATGTTAGCTCAAGGACAATCTTCCTCAAGCAAAAAGAGGAAGATATTGGCAACAGATGTTAGCTCACGGACAAGCTTCCTCACCAAAAAAAAAAAAAAAGTTCTCATCAGAAGGAAAAAAAATTGTAACTGTGTGGTAATGGATGTTAACTAGACTTGTGGTGGTGATCATTTCGCAATATATACAGACATCCCATCATGTTGCACACCTGAAACTAATGTCAATAAAAAGACCAAAATAAAAAAAAATTCAATGTATAACCACTTTATTATTTCAATAACTGTGTTTCGAGTTTGAAAAAGAAAATGGAGAGAGAGGGACTAGATAACCACTGTATTAAGGCCCAGCTCAAAGTGTATCTCCAGGGATTCCCCGGCAACCCCACATCATCGCTTGGACAAAATTAGCTCTTTAATACTAACATCCCCCAGGCCAGCCCTGTGCTCAATATCCCATTTGATCCTCACAAGACACAAAGGTCCCGCCAAGGTCCTACCCAGAAGTAATGTTTTTCTTTCTACGAATTATAAACTGTGTGTTCACTAACAAATTTTCAAAAGTAGAAAAGGATAACAAATATCACTTATAATCCCTCATGCAGAGAGAAGTACTTAATGTTTTACACGGACTGGACTCTTCGGATGTTTCTCTGTGCAAACTTTCACAAAATGGAATCATAATCTCAAAGTGCGTCCCACCCCCCTCCAGACAGCGTGAGAAACAATGTTTTCAACGGCTGCCTGCTGTTTCACTGTAAGGTTGTGTGCAGTGACTTCACCAGACCCTCATTTTGGACACCTGGGCCATTTCTCTTCCTTCCCGTCTCTGTTCAGGCCACTCACCAGAGAGGCCTTCCCTGACTGCAGCACCCTGCGCGCCTCCCACAGGGAGCACTTACTGTGGACTGAAGTGTCTGCCTGTTTACTAAATGGCCTCCCTGCCCCCCAGAATGTGGTCTCCGTGAGGGAGGGAGCCACTTCTCTCTCCAGGTCTTGGCTGACCCCTTGGTACCCGGCACACAGGGCTAATGAATATCTACTGAATGAGTGAATGACTGCACGAATGAATGAATGGAGTGTTTTACATGATGAACACAGGTGTGACCCGAGCAAACACCAACTTGGGGGATCCTCCCTCCGCCTGTGGCCTGCTCTGCCCTCCTCCCCCGCCCCCAGGTCTCCCTTACCTAGCCTTCCTGGGGGGAACCAACAGGGTGAGGGGCAAGTGCCCCCTCGAGTGGGAAACCTCAGCATCTCTGAGATCAGAGGAGCTATTCTGGCGGGAAGGAAGATGGTGGGTGTCAAGCTGGGCTTGATACCTTGAGAAACCACTCTCCTTGCTGCCCAAGAGCTCTGCCTGAAGGTTCCGAAGCAGAAAGAGGATTATGTGAGCAGCACCCTGCTCCAAGAAAGGCCAAGGACCAGTGAATCACAACCTACACAAAGCCCCTGACCGAGCTCTGCACAGAGGCAAAGAGGCAGCTTGGACAGGCTTCTGAAGATTCCAGGCTGTGTCTCGTGTCCACTGCTCTCCCCCTCCCCCACAGAGGCGCTGACCTTGGCAGAGGTGGCAAACACTCCACACGTGTGCTGGCCTCAGCAGTGCCTGGGACTAGAGGCAAGGCTAACCCCCAAAGTGCAGTTAAACAGATCCCGAGCCCACTGCCAGGGGACCTGGGCAGGGACCTGTCACCGCTGCAGGACAGATGAGGGAGAAAATTCGGCATGTGCTCTTCACACAGGCTCTGCCGGCAGTTTGAGGCTAACCTCAGAGGAGTGTGAAGGTCATGTGCACTGTAAAAGTCAGCCAGTCACCCCTGGTTTCCTACATTAAGGGAGGAAGGGAAGTCTTCATTTTAACCCCTGGTGTCCTGCCCTGTGTTATTTTCTACTGCCTCGTGATTTTACTTCTCATATTAACCCACTCGTCCTTCAGATCTCAGCTTAAAAGTCACTTCTGAAAAGTGACTGGTCATGACCTGTCAGATATTCCCCATGCATCAGGGACTTTCCACCCACCCATCCATCCATCCACTTTTACTGTCCTTCTTCAACCCTCGACTGAAAACATCACGAGGGCAGGAACTGGGTTCATCTTGTTCAGCTCTGTGACCTCAATACTTGACACAAAGGAGACACTCAATAATTACCAAACCCTTCAAATGTGGGGAATGGCAAATACTTGAAATGAAAAGGTGAGAAAAAAAAAGATTTGCTCCTGATTTTAGGTTGAATATAATATTCATCATAATGAACAATTTCAAATACTCATGAAGACCAGAGAGGAGGTACAAGAATTCCATGGGATGCTGAATTCCAGGGGAAAGAAGAAGCTCTGTCCTTGCCTTGGGGTGGCACGTGCCTCAGTCTATAGCAACAGAGGGTTACCAAGGAGGAAGCAGGTCAGTGTTTACAGAGGACTGGGAGCTTCAAGAATTATAAATTATGCACTCTATACTCAGTCATTTCAAAGGCACTGTTTCCCAATGTGTGTTCCATGACACCCCAATCCCAAGATGCACTCTCTGAAGAAAAGGGTTCTGTGGGCCATTAGTTTGGGAAACACTGCATACTACATTGCTCCTTCCTAAAAGGAATCATACATTAGCCCATCAGAGGCCCTGAAACATCTGTTCAGGAAAAAACTTACATAGTTTGGAGAAACTCTAGGTTAAATTTATTCATCCCCAGCCCACCACCATCACCCCCCCCCTTTTCGGGGGGCAGAGTAACAACATCCCAGAGACCTTGTTGTGGGAAATGGCGCTTTAGGGTGCTGGCAGCTGAGCACTAGTGCACTGGGGAAAATTAAACCCTAGCACATCTGCAAGGCGAGACTGGTGGAAATCCCTGGCTCAGTGCCAAATAATTTGATGATTCTAAGCTGAGAGATTTACTGAAAAGCTTGCTGAGATTAAAAACCACAGCTTCCACCTACAGAACTGCCCTGGTAAGAACTTCTACATGGCCGTGGTATTAGGAGCCTAGGAGAGCCACACGATGCCAGCTCACAGAAGCCCCAGGCAGCCAAGGGCTGGGTGCCCTGCCTTGGGTGGTCCAGGAGTTGGGCCCAAGACTAAATCCCCCACCCCTGCCCCATCTCTTATATATGATACATATATATATATATATATATATATTTAGATTTATAATTTTGGCAGCTCTCAATCCTTCTTAAACACAGATCTGGTTCTCCTTGAAAACCCTCTCTTGCTACTGGGTAGACTGAAGTCCACACCACCCCAAGGCAAGGACAGTTTTCTCTTTTCCCTGGAATTCAGCTCCCCGAGCCTCTTGTACCTCCCCTCTGGTCTTCATGAGTATTTGGAATTGCTCATTATGATGAATAGTTTTATACAACCTTCCATTTTATAAATATGGATTATGTATACAATTTGAAAACTTTTATATATATATCTATCTCATTTGCCAGACTCTGTGTTTCATGCATTTTGTCCTCTCATCCTCCAACAGGCGCACGAGGTGGGCATTGTCAGCAACCCAGTATTTCAGACAAGGACGGCTCAGAGAGGCTAAGTAACCTGCTTAAGGTCACCCAGTTAACAAACAAAGAATCAGAATCTGGGCTTTCTGACTCTGTGCTCTTAACACTATGTTCTGGGGGCTCCACAGGACAGTTTAGGTTTGTTTGTGTTTTCCTTCCAAAATAATGTTATATTTAACCAGCTATAAAATATCTGATCACCACAGAAATTTCAGAGAATACAGATGAGTACAAAAAAAATGAAAATCACTAGCAATCCCACCCCAAGGAAAGAACTGCGAGGATGTGCATGCGTCGGTATGCCTTCCAGCCTTGTTTCTCTGCGCACACACGCCCCCACTTCTCTCTCTCTCGTGGGACTGTGGCCCCTCTGACAACTGTAACTCCATCCCAACACCCACCCCCTTGAGGTGGGCCCAGGCAGTGGGACCACCACTGGTATTAGTACGCAGGAAGCCGAGGCACAGAAGTGCAACAGCCAAGGCCACGCTCAGGTTAGTGGCAAATCCTGGACCCAGACATGCGAGGAGCCGGCTGGGCCTGGGGTATGACAACCGCTTCAGAAACAGCCCAAGGTGCAGAGCAGGGCTGAGCTGCTCTCCCACGCCAGCCACGGAAAGAAAACCACGCTGGGTCTCCTCTTCTGTGCTTCCCACCATGCTCATCCTCACTGCTGCCAACTGCGGCCTCCCTAGGGAGGCTGGGCCTCCAGGCACTGGGCCAGCTGCTTAGGACACAGCTCTAGGGGTTGAGTCGGCCTGAGAACAAAGAGTGGCAAGATGTGAAGAAACACCATGGGTAACCAAGGTGACCAACAGGAAGTGGAGACTTGCAAATTGAAAGGGAAAAAGAAAGGGGAGGGGGCTCTTCAGAGGCCTCAGGAGTACACATCACTGACCTGAGAGGCCCTGCGAGGCCCGAGGGTCACCCTCCTTCCCCTCTCCGCCCTGATTGCTTCATAAAGCCCAAGGAGGCATTTTCGGTAAAGAATCAACATCTCTGCGGGAACACTGTTTCAACATTCTTGAGAAGGTGGCCTGTGGCACATATAGTCAACAATGCCACTGACATCCCCTCCTGCTGACGTCCGGCCGTAGCTTCCTTCTAGAAGAGAGAAAGGTCGCCCTCAGCCACCACATCCCTCACCAGCTCCCTGAACTCAGCAAATGGCAGAGGGGTCAGCTCAGGACACACCTCCTCATTCCCAGGAGCCAGAGCCACTGCTCCTCCGGGCATACTCTATGCCAGGCCTAGCTACCAGCATCCGACTGTGGCCAAAGTCATGTCTGCCCCTCTCAGTGGTCTCCTTCTCACCAATGCCACTGAGTCCTCCCAACACCCTACAGAAAACACTCATGGTTTTTTCATAAAATGCCCCTCAAGTTCTTTACTTCAGCATCTTCCTGATATGACCACATCCTACACCTTCTCGACTCGGGGTTCTCCTCCTTTTCTCATGCCCTCCACTACCTAGGGGCTGGCTGGGGTCATCATCTACCCCCTTCCTGGTTCTCTGTAACAGGTCCAACCCTTGGATCTCTCTTCCTCTCCTCCTGGGTCACCATTCCTAAGCTGTGGTCTCAAAAACTCCTCACTCACTCTTCTGGCCCCTGTCCCCAACTTCCACATTCCTTCTGATGGATTCCATCCCGGACACCATGACCCTAACATGCAGCCTGAGACAGGTCAGTAGGGTAACCACCACCACTACCCCCGAGTCGCCCCAGCCGGGACTCCATTCTCCTGCTAATCCCCAGTCCAAGGTTTCTGCAACTGTAGTCAGTTGACCACAGGCATTGGGATCTCCCGGGAACCTATTCAAAAATGGAGGTTTCCCCTCTGTACTGAGTTGGATAGTGTCCCCCCAAAATTCATGTCTACCCGGAACCTCAGAACGTGACCTTATTTGGAAATAGGGTCTTTACAGATGCAACCAAGTTAAAACGAGATCATATTGGATTCAGATGGGCCCCAATGACTGGTATCCTTATAAGAAGAGAAAACAGAGACAGACATACAGAGGAAAAACTAGGTGAAGACAGACACAGGAAGAAGGCCATGTGAAGATGGAGGCAGAGAATGGAGTGATGCAGCTACAAGCCAATGAACGCCAAGGATGCTGGAAACCACCAGATCTGGAAGAAGCAAGGAAGGGTCTTCCCTAACAACCTTTGGAGGGAGCACAGCCTTGCAGACACCTTGATTTCAAACTTCCAGCCTCCAGAACTGTGAGAGAATAAACTGTTGCTTTATGCCACCCAGTCGGAGGCAGCCCTAGGAATCTACTACTCTCCCCATTTCCTGACCTACTGAATCAGGCTTTCTGGGCACCTACCTGTGCTTTATGAGCACTTCATTTGAGCCTGATGCGTGACTCTAAGCTCCATGAAGGTAGAGAACTTTGTTTTGTTCATCCCTTACATCCCCAGTGGCCAGCAGTGCTTGGCACGTGGTCAGCTGCTAATACGTGTTGAATCCAAGAATGAACATGCACTGATGTTCAAGAACTACTTCTGCCTTGGTCAGGGCATTTAACTTTAATAATCAAATGACACAATGTGCATCAGGCATTCAACAGTGTCTGGCATATCATAGGTGCCCAATAAACGTCAACTCCCTTACCGTGGTGGGCGTGGGAGACAGAAATAAGCAGTTGCTAGAAGGAGCACTCTAAGAACAATGCACTGTGAAAAAGGATGACTGTGCTTAGCAATAGAAAATTCCTTTGTTCCAACTAGTAAGAAACTTGAAATCTTTCAGTCCTTTTGTTAACTGGTCCTTTTGACCCTATTTCCTAAAATTCTCAAGTCTCGCCACTTCCTGCCCTGGTTCAGATGTCATCTCTTTGGATCACTGCCAACACCCAGGTCTCCAAGGCCAAGGCCATTGTCCAGTGGTCTGGCACTGCCTTCCTCATACCCTCTTCACAGCTCTCCAAGTGCTGTCAGATGTGACATCTCCCTCTCCTTCCCTACTCACCAGACCACCCTCGCAGGTCACTGATGTGTGACCATCACATGCTGCCCTGGGCTCTGGTAGATGAACTTTCTCCACACCTCTCTCTAACTAGCAAGGTTCTGCTTATCCTTTGAACCCAGCTCAAACAGCACCTCTTCTCTGAAGCTTTTCACACTTCCCTAGGCAATGGGATGTAACCGTTGGTACAGTGGTTAAAAGTACAAGCTTGGAGCCAGGTTGCTTGAGTTCAAGTCCTGACTCTGCCATCTACAGTACTAGCTGTATGGCCTTGGGTAAGTGATTTAAGTCTCTCAATTTTAGCATGTCCCATCTGTAAAATGGGGATAATTACAGTACCTACTAGAAGAGGTTGCCTAAGGACTGACATAATGGAAGGGACTATGTAAAGCTCTCAGCACACTGTAAGCACCCATTAAAGTGGACCATCATTACTAACATTCATTGGCTATTACAGCCATTAACAAACGGAATGTCCCGGGCCGGCCCAGCCTGGTGGCGTAGCAGTAAAGTTCGAGCTGTCCGCTTCGGTGGCCTGGGGTTTGCCAGTTCGGATCCTGGGTGCGGACCTACTCACATCTCATGAAGCCATGCTGAGGCGGCGTCCCACATAGAACAGCTACAACTCTACAACTATGATACACAACTATGTACTGGGGCTTTGGGGAGAAAAAAAGAAAAAGAGAAAGATTGGCAACAGATGTTAGCGCAGGGCCAATCTTCCTCAAAAAGAACAAATGGAACGGCCATAAGAGGTTTTACCTGACTATCTCCTCCGCTATGGGCCCCCATGGTGGGAGTTAGGTCGGGGCATCTTCTGCCACAGCCTCCCATGTGTCTGCAGGTCATACAGGGGGCTCAGTAAATGGCTGCTGGATAAAGAGGCTCTCTGCCAACCAAGCCACGGAGATGGCCCGAGGAAATAAACCAGAACTCTGCCTGCCCCAGACTCACGGCCGACAAAGGCTACCTGTGGCCACTTGGCTTCCTCCTTCCTGACCAGAATGCTGAATCTCCTTCTCCAAAACAGGCTTCCGGGGAGGTTCCTGACACCTGGGAAGGTGTCCCTAGTGGTTTGACATCAATTCCCCCAGAAACCGCTTCACAGCCCATCTTAAAATTAACCATGAGAAATAAACCCTGAAGTATTAAGGAATAATGGGGTATTGTGTCTGCAAGTTGGTTCCAGGAAAAAAAAAAAGTATAAAGACAGAAGAGGAGAATGCATTAGGCAAATGGGTTAAAATGTTGTGTACTGTGCCGGCAACTCCTCTGTAAGTTTGAAATTATTTCAAAACAGAAAGTTAACGCAAACGGAGAGACCTACGAGAGATTTCGACTCAGAGCCAACAGCTTTGTATCACGAACCCCGCCTTCTCACCTCGCTCCGTGGCGCCCAGGGTGTCGGCTCAGCGGAGGGGAAGTTCATGTTACACCATCACTGACTTCAAGACCGACTGCAATTCCTCTGCTTGTCGAAAGCCAGGCTCTGGACAGTAGATCCCAGGTTTAAGGCCCCAGCTCTCCCATTTAATAGGAGATCCTGGCCGAGCTCTTAAATCCTGGGAGGCCGTTTCTCTACCAGCAGAATGGAGTTATGGGCAGCCGTGCTGCCCACCCACAAGAATGTTTCGACAGCGAAGGCCCGGAAGGCAGTGTGTGGGCTGTAAGGCACAGACCCCAGATAAGCTGTTCACGATGAGCACACACCGATGGGGGGCCTCTCACACAGCAACTGCTCTGCTCAGAACTGAGGAGACACAGCCCCCGCCTGCCGTCTAGGGATGGAGCCAGATCCAAATGGAATAATCCCATTAATAAGTGTATAATCACAAACTATGCTGAGTGCAGGAGTAATCAAGGGTGGTCCAGAACATAACAAGGGACCCAGCCCTGACCTGGTTCGGGAGTCAAGGAAGGGTCCTCTGAGGAAGTGATGTCTGAGCGAACAGCTAGAGAATAAATAGGTTACAGCATATTATAATCCCACAAGAGTGGGGAAGTGTATAAACCAAACGTTAACAGGGAACTCAGGTTAAACAACACTGTGAGGAAGCAATGGGCCAAATCAAGAATAGGGGACGTTCATCAGGACAAATGACCCGGTTTTCTCCAAAAATCAATGGCACGAAAAAAAATTTTTAAGGGGATGGAGGACAGGGGGACCATTACAGAATAAAAGACTTAAGAATAATTTTTTAAAAAATGTAATTAACGCACGGACCTTATCTGGATCATGATTTGAACAAACCAACTATAAAAGCCATTTTTGAGACAGCTGGGGAGAATTGAATATGGACTGGGCAATAGAAGATATTAACGAATTGTTGTTAATTTTGTTAAGTGTAATAATGGCATAGTTGTTATGTTAAAAAAAAACAAAAGCCTTTATCTATTAGTAGATATTTATGGGTGAAGTGACATGCTGCCTGGGGAAGAGATAAAACAGGTGCTGGGCTGGGTGGAGGGTACATGAGGATTCACTCTACTATTCTCTCTACTTCTGTGTATCTTTAAATATTTCTATAATAAAAAGTTAAGGAAAAAGCAGTGGTTCACTCCAAAGAGTCAGAAGTGCTCTCAGTTGCTTGGATTTTTTACAATGATCAGAAAAATCAATTGTCATCAAGTAGAAACTTATCTACCACATCACATCTAATGACACCACCATATTTTAATGGATGGATGAACCACAGTGAAACCAATTCCCTTCTGATGGGCATTTACATTCTTTCCAACTTTCCTTACAGTAACTGAATCTATCCAGTTCCGGACGCTTCTGTTCTGATGATACTCCCAACCCCTCCTTGTCTCCCCCAACCCAGCCTCTCAAGTCCCTGGATGACCATTTCTGGATTAAGTAGCTGGTGGTAGCAGCGTGGATGTCCCTATCGCAAAGATGGCCCAGACCCTGGCACCACCTGCTCCAGCGACCTGCAATGGACCCAGTGCTTCAGGACAATTCAAATTTGGCCTCAGAAGGATTCAGTTTCCAAGTAACTGCCCCTTGGGAGTAGCGGACAGCACACACTGCAATGATGGGACTACGAAGGAGCGTGGGGAGTTTTCTGGGCAGGGCTCAGGGTGACCTCGATAGCCCTCAACCAGCCCAACACAGGTCTCCGGCTTGTTCCCTGCTGCAGACGGGGCTCCCAGATCCTGGAAAGTACTCAGAGTTCCCTCCCTCTGCCCTGCCATCCTGTAGTGCTTTTCCTATTCTGAGTTCCTGCTCCTTTTAAATACAGCCAAGAGACACCATTTTGACTAATTTTGTTTTTTTTTTAAGGCTAATATCCAGAGTTAGCAAAGCTGCTGGGAAGCAGACACTCTCCCACACCACTGGTGGGAAATGCAAGCTGGTGCAACCTTTTGGGAATTTATTAACTGACGATGTGCAAAGTTCTTAGAATCCTACCCTGTGACCAGCAATTCCATTTTAGGAATTTATCCTCATGAGCATACACATAGATAGAAGACTAGGCTCCCAACCGCAGTCCTGTGTAAAACAGAAACACTAGAAACGACCCAAAAGACCATCAAGAGGGGAATGGATAAACAAATTATGTTGTGTACATACAATGGAATACTACTCAGCAATAAAAAGAAATAAACTCCTAATAGATACAACATGGATGAATCTCAAAGCATTACACTAAGTAAAAAAAGAGGCAGACGGAAAAGCATACATACATGTAACTCCATTTATATGACTCTAGAAAACACAAATTAATCTACAGAGACAAAAAGCAGGTCAGTGATTGCCTGTGACTGGGAGCAGGATGGGTGAGTGGCTAAGAAGGGGCACCGGGGAACTTTCTAGGTTGATGGCAACGTTCTATATCTTGATTATGGTGGTAGTTACATGAGTGTATACATTTGTCAAAACACTGTACACTCAAAACTGTATGCACACTTCAGATCTGTACACTGTACTGTATATAAATTATACTTCAACTTAAAGAAATGAAAAAGCAGCTCCATCTAAATATCCAACAAGGTGAGTTAATTGAATCATGGTACATCCACACAATAAAACATTATGCATGATATTATAGAAGAATAATGACATAGGAAGTTAGTATATACCGTTAAGAAAAAAAATTGTTACGGAACTCTAATATACTCTAATGGCCTTTTTGTAAGATAAAATGTATATATTTGGATAGAAAATGACCAAAAAGATATATTCCATTCATTCATTCAATACAAATTTATTGAGTATCTACTATGTATCTTTATTGTTACAATGAGCGGAAAAGACAAAAAAAAAAAAAATCCCTTCTGGTCATGGAGTTTCTATTCTGTGGTTTCACAGAAAATATTAAATTACTAAAATGTGAACATTAAAAAAAATCAAATGGTACAGGAAAGTGTGTAAATTATACTACCACTTGTGTTAGAACACACACACGTTTTGTTTGTTTACACAGAGAATAACTCGGGAAGGATTCACAAGAAACTGGGATCAGCAGTACCTTTCAGGGAAAGAACCGAGGAGAACAGGGGACAGGGTGGAGGAAGCCTATTCACCACCTGCTCTTTTATGCAGCTTGATCTTTTTTTACCACGTTCCTGTAGTATCTATTCCCAATAAGCACAATGGATTGTTTCTAATTTTTAGCTAATGACCAATAACCAGGAATTGGGAGGGGAAGAATGATATAGAAATGTGTGCATGATATACTGAGAAATGAACCAAGTGTTTTGGGACAAGATGTTTTCCATTTTTACCAAAAACAATTCCAAAATAAAATGTTCTGTGATGACACACACACAAAAGAGCAGAAGAACTTATATCAAGATGTCAATAGAGATTACTTCCAAGTGATGGGATTGTGGCAGGGATTTTACTTTCTTCTGTTTGCTTGTATTTATTTTTGCAGTTTCCTAAACAAACAAGTAAAAAAAGGACCCCACTCTGTGTATGTGTGTGTGTTTAATCACTTAAAAACGAAAAGAGAGAAAACAGCAGACCCACAGTGTCACCTCTTTCTGCCAGGTTCTCAGATACACTAGAGCATCCTTGGCTGCACTCCCTCCACCCAACAAGCCATGTGGTTTAGGAAGACAAAGAACAAGTCAAGCGCAAGGGCACACGGCCAGCCCAAAGCCTGTGCCCTCCCTTCACTTAGAGAGCACGGGCTTCCCCAGCCAACCAGCGTGCCCGCCAAGCCCCTTGCCCATCCTCAATCCAGAGGCCCCGGAGGCTGACGGACTGCGCCTGTCTTGTTCTCCCGGGACACCTGGGAGGCAGGTGAGACAGGGATCACTTCCTGGTTTAAAGATGAGACGAAGGCTCCAAGACAATTTGCTTCTTCCACAGAGAAGGTGCATGAGACAAGTCTCAGTTGCGTGCTGTGGGTGCATTGAGCCCTTCGGTCTTCTAAGACGTGAAGGACCCAAAAGAAAATGCCAAGTTTTGTCACAAGCTTCCTGTAGAATACAGGTGAGGCACTGGTGTCAGGGAGGCTCCAAACTGGAAGCCACCTTGAATGACATCTCATCCAGCCCCTCAACCCCACTGGTCAATCCAGCTTCCATCCTCTGTCTGCATACACCCCTGGGGATGGCCCAGATCACCTCTGCAGGCTGGACTACAGGCAACTCCTCCTTACACTAAGAGCCCCGATGTAGGATCTCTGGGAAGCATTCCTGCACAACCATTCCACGGGTCCCAGAAGAGTCCATCTGAGCCCAGTCCTTCCCTTCTGTGCACTCACATTGCCTGTGTCTGCATCAGGTGAGGCGGTGGACACCCCTCGGGCCCTCTCCACATGGGACACGGGTCCGGAATTGCCGGACACAAGGCACAGCTGACGCCACAAGAAGCGTCCGGTCTAGCGGGTAGGACAAGTGACCACACGGGGTGACAAGGACAGTGAGAAGTAACCATGAGGTTGGGGCTGGGACACACGGCAGAGGGGAGAGGCTTGAAGGACAAGGAAGTTGGCCCTCAAGCTGAGCACCAGCCCATGCCCTAATTCCAGCTGGGTGTGCACCCAGAACCTGCTAATTTTAAACTTAGGTGGATGCATCTTTCAGGAGGAAAAAAATTAAAAAGGTGGCTCTCGGTTTTAATCTGAATACTCATGGAGGCACACACCTGGTTACCAGAAAAACATCGCCAACAGCCCTACTGTTGCCACCAGCCTGGTGTTGATCTACTCCTCTTCTCACGTTCACGGAAGAAGTTCATGGGCACAGGTGTAAGAGGTAAGAAACCGGACTCCCTGTACTGGCCAGCACCACCCCCAGACCCAGCAGAAAGGTCAGATGGGGGGGTAGCTGAAGTGGGGGGCTCTAGATCTGCTCCAGCAGAAGCAGTAGGGCCAGGAAGGATGATAGAAGGAGCAATTTAAGCCTGAGCATGGGATAAAGGTGACCTGAGAGGGAGAGATTTCTCCAGAGCAATCTGCAGGGAGGAGGGTTCCATTCTCCCCTTCACCAGTCAGGACGCCTGATCCGGGCTGTTAGAAAATCTGGCTGATGGGGTCCAGCTCCTGGGGCCCAGCCCTCAGCAGGCACGTGACTCCTGGCAAACTGCTGCCTTCCCCAGCCTCAACCCCATCACCATCCAATGGTCCAAGGGGATAATGCTGCCTTTCTTACAAGGATTATTTGTCACACCTGTAAACCCCTCAGAGGGTGGTCACGCACCCCAAGCCTTACCGACAATGCACCACACGCAAGGGGCTGTCGGGCTCACTGGCAGCAACCGTACGAGGAAAGGCAGGACACCCGTCTGGTACCCACGTGTCTCACACAGTTCTTAGGTTCTCTCACTTACTCCTAACAGTCCTATAAAACACTTCCCCCAGGTCACAGAAGAGGAAATTAAAGAAGATTCTTTCTTCTCCTCGTTGCACACAGATTGGGTTGGCTCTGTTCTAGACACAGAGGCTGGCTCTGAATAAGACAGACACAGGCCTATTCTTGTGGAGTGTATATTCTACTGTGGGGGAGAAGATAATAAACACACAGAAAATAATTCCACATACTGGTAAATGCTTTAAGAAAACAAAACAGGATGATCTGATAGAGTGACACGGAAGAACAGTGATAGAGAAAAGTCAACTCCAAATAGAGGGACGGGCAGTGCAAAGGCCCTGAGACACAAACAAGCTTGACTCATTCAAGGAAGAAAAAGGAGGTCAGGGTGGGAGGGGGTGGGAGACAAGGGAGGGGAGCAGGCCAGGGCCCTCTGTGTCAGGTATGACAGGTACTGGTAAGGATAGGGAATTTTATTGTAAGTGCAATGAGATGACACTAGAGATCTTCAAGCAGGGAATTGACATGATCTAAGTTTTGGCTGTTGTGGGAAGAATGAGCAACAGGGGCCAGGCTTAAAGAGGTTTAGAAAGGTTAAGTAAGCAGCTCAGGGTTTCACTGCCAGTACTAGCTTGCATCTCACGCCAAGGTTCATTTCCACAGGGTCACATTGTACAGACTGTAGTATAATGCTATTCTGGAATCTCACATCTGACAGAGCAGGGCTCCCACTATCTCCCTGACCGCAGCCCTGCTTCCTGCAGCAGCCGAGTGAGGCTAACTGCTCCCGATTCTGTGATGACAGCTCAACAGCACATACGGAAACACGCTTTGTGTCCATCTGGCAGTATTCAACAAACAGTGAGTGTCTACTGCGGGCCAGACACTTGTAAAGTTGTTCTACACTATTAGAAACGTTTTCTTGGATAGATGTTTAATAAAAAATTACTTGGGGAAAAATAAAGGGCCGCCTCTCATTCCTCAAGAAAGGTGAAGCTAGCATGGATTCTGGGATCCCCCTAGACTTCACTTCTCTCTGCAAACTCTCCGTTAAGCCAGATCTTCTCGAGAGGCATCTGCTTCTTCGAACATGGGGAGGAAATAAAGGAGAAAAATAGTCAATACATTGGGGAGGCGGGACATTATAACCACAGGAACCTGGGTTTGCCCTAGTAGACCAGCTTCAAGTCACGGGTGACCCTGAGCATCAACCCCTGAGTTTTCTATTTCTAACCTGTAAAACCTGGACAAACCCATCCTCCCTCTGAGGCGGGCGGCCCAACAGTGAACTAGTAAGACACTACGGCATGGGTGAGACACAATTAATGGGAACAGCCTGCCCTGCTCCTTCGACCGGCTGGAGGAGAGATTAGAACACTCTCGCTTCTGTATAAAAGGTCGGGGATTCTCAGGTAACTGAGCTGGTTGAGTTTCTATGCTCTCAGAAATCCTTCCTGCTAGAAAGGGGCAAATTAGGTCAAAGTCATTCCTCCCAAGGAATGAGCAGAACTGACAGCCACTCAGCCTATGATCAACAAGGTAGCCCAATCTCCATGGCGGCCCTCTCTAATTCATTTAGCCACCACCTCCAGAAAAGGACCAAGGACCAAGGCCCCCGCTTTTTAACTGAACCGCCAAGACCTGGATTTCTTCTCCACGTGCCCAGAACGTGCTGCACCTTGGCCAGCCTACTCCAGGGAGAAGACCAAGGGAAGCAGAGAAGAGCCAGGACAAGCAACGCAAGACAGGGATAGACTAGTAGGAACAGGGAAAAAGAGAAAATAATTAATTTGGCTGAAAGACAGCTATTCCCTAACGAGGAAAAAATCCTGACTAGCTGGTGGCTTTTTAAGCACAGCTCCATAGACACTAGGTGCAAGTGCAGTGGATGTGGGACCTGTCTGTGTAGAAACCCAGCTACCCCACTAGAAAGGCCTCTCCCTCCCTGTACTGGGTGGAATAGTGTCCCCCCAAAATTCACGTCCACCCGGGACCTCAGAATGTGACCTTATTTGGAAAAAGGGTCTTTTCAGATGTAATTAGTTCAATTAAGATGAGGTCATACTGGATTAAAGTAGACCCTATTCCAACGACTGGTGTCCTTATAAGGAGACAAAACAGAGACATAGACAGACATCCAGATAGATGGCCACGTGACAAGGGAGTCAGAGATTGGAGGGATGCATCTACATGCCAAGGAATACCGAGGATTGTCTGCAACCACCAGAAGCTAAGAAGACGCAAGGAAGGATCCTCCTTTAGAGAGAGAATGGCCCTACCAACACCTTGATTTCAGACGTCTAGCCTCCAGAACTGTGAGAACAAATTTCTATTGTTTTAAGTACTCCACACCCGATTTGTGGTGCAGTTGGCCCTCTGTATCTGCGGGTTCTGCATCCGCGGCTTCAACCAACTGCAGAACCAAAGGCCTATGTGGTTGCGTTGATGGTTGCGTGGGTACTCAACACAAGATAGACTTTTTTTCTTGTCATTATTCCTTAAACAATACAGTATAACAACTATTTACATAGCACTTACATTGTATTAGGTATTTATAAGTAATTTAGAACTGATTTAAAGTACACGGAAGGATGGGAGGATGTTGCCTAGGTTATCCGCAAACACTACGCCATTTTATATAAGAGATTTCAGCATCCGCGGATTTTGGTATCCGCGGGGGTCCTGGAACCAATCCTCGGCGGATACCGAGGGACTGTGCTTTGTCACGGCAACCCTAGGAAACCAATGCACTCTTCTACTTCACACCTGTTTCCCAAACCACCTTTCCCTATCTCAGCCCAGAGGCAGCAGGCAAGACACACAGGCCATGCCTCAAGCCTGCCTGGATTTTTCCACCTTCCCAGTGCCCATCAGCTCTTCTCCTTTGAGGTGAGGGGAGTGCAGGGATCACATTTCAGCAGCCCCCACCTTCTGCCACAGGAGGCAAACTGGCGGGGGAGTTCTTGTTTTTCTCCCCACAGCTTCCTAGTTCTGTAGCCTCTCATTTAGATTGGTGTTTCTTAAATTTTATTCTCCCATCCCAGAGATATACTGGGGAGGAGGGGGATCATAACTATGTATTCCTTATACTACCATTTACCTAATATTTCTTTATATCGAGTTACTACTTTTACTTAAATTTAAAAGGACTTGCTACATCGTTACAATAAACGGAAAATCAGCATCATTTATCCTATGCAGAACTTGCTAGATATATTTTTTAAATTGCACATTAAAATACACAATAATTGCTTTTTAAAGTCCATTCATGTGCCATTTAAATTAATCTCGGGTGGCAATACTGTGGGAAATACTGCCTTAAGAGTATAGTGATTATCCCTGTTTAACTGGCCTGGAGCTCCGGGCTCCCAATCAGAAAAACCAACTTAAACTCTCCAATCTCGTTTTCCTTTCTCCCCCCACACATTCCAAGAGAAGGCTAAGGGCAGGAGGAAAGCAAGGCACCGGGAGTTCCGAGTTCCCACGCGGGGCGAACTGAGGACACGGAATCGAGAGCGAAAGGGACTTGAAATACCCAGTCCTGCAAGTGACAGGGCGGGGAGGGACTGACCTTCTCGCGCAGGGTGCAGTGGACGTCCGAGGCGACGCGCCCTTCCCACCACGGCTCATCCATCGTCGCGTGTGTAGCGCCGCGATCCGAGGCTACCGGGCTCTCCGGGCGCACCCTGCGTAGACACCGGCAACTTCAGCGATCGCAGCGCGCCCCCCGGCTCCGACCCCCGGCATCCCTATCCTCGCTCGTCCCCGGCCGGGAGCCCTTTCCTGCCCCGCTCAGCAGAGCTGGCGGTCGCCTCCTGTCCCGGGGAGGTTGCGGTGCCCCCTCCCCTCTGCTAGCGGGACCTGGGGCGACCTGGAGCTGTGCAACAACTTGCAGAATTTTTATCTTCCCTTTTGCAAAAGTTGCAGAGAGTTGCCGACTCCGCTAGCTCACCCGAGGCTGGGGTTCCTGCGGCGGCCACCGGCTGGCCGTCCCCAACTCCTCCCCCGCCGCCCAGCCTTTGTCCTGCTCCCACATCCTGCCCTCGAGCCGGGGCGAAACTCACGCATCCCTCTCCGGGCGTGGGGGGCTGCGGGCGCCGGAGCCCTCCCAGGGCCGAGCCGGCGGCACCTTCGAGCGCCTGCACGCGGCTGGGCCCTCGCGCGGGGCGCTCCACGCTCTCGACGGCCGCCCCCGCAGCCCGGCTCGCCCCGGCCGCCGCCGCGCCCCTGCGTGCGCTCGGGTCCCGCCGCGGCTCGCAGCCTCCGGGCCGCCGGGGGCCTCCCTCCCTCGCCGGGGGAATTGGGGGCCGGGCCTCGCGCATGCGCCGCCGGCCCCCGCACCCCGCGGGGCGGGGGGCTGGGAATTGCAGTCTTTCTTTGCCTGCTCTGGCTCCGCTTCCTGCCCGCCCGCCTCCCCCGCCTCGGTGGAAAGCTTCCTCTCACCTTCGCGGAGACTCCCGGTGGCCTTCTGGGCACCCCGCCGGCTTACTCGGGGAGCGCATGGACCGCGGCGCCACCTGCGCACACCACGCGTGAAACGCGCGGGCAGGATGCCCCCCAAAAGTTCTGCTCCTGCGTGCGCTGCTCTAGCCGACTTTACGTCGGTTCCACCTGTTTTTTCTTTCTTTTTCTATCCTGTCCTGCTACGGGGAGGTCGATTTGCAAACGGACAATTCCCACGAAAGCTCCAGAAAAGCCACTCTTGATTATCCACCAGTCGCTATTTCTAAAGGAGGCTCAGTGAGTCAACTAGTATTTATTGTGCTCCTGCAAAGTACATGTTGATCTTCGCCTCATATTGGAGGAAAACCAGTCTTTTTGGAGTGTCCAGTGGATGAAAAGCATTGTCTTTTTAATTCAGTTGATTGTTTTCGGAAAGGCGCTCCCTTGAATTAGCTAATCTGATGGCACAGTATTTGTGATTTGGAGATTCACAGACTTGGGATCAAATCCCCCTACCAACTGGGTGATTTTTGCCAAGTTCCTCAGACTCTCTAAGCTTGGGAACCCTCACGTATAAAATGAGAACAAAAGTTGCACCAACCTGCTGGGGATATTGTATCATTAAATAAGATAATTCGTGTGAAGGGATAATCGCCGTGCCAAGTATAAAACGAACACTAAATAAATAGCTGCGAGTAAAGAGTCTTTAGTTTCTGACTGGTTTCCTGCAAGCAAATAACCACTTGGAAAAAATTTTCAAGTCAGCTTTGATCAGGTTTAATTGGAGCTTACAGAACAGTTTTAACGTAAAAATAAATAAATAAATAAATATGAATTCTTGTGAAACACCTAGGAATAAACTTATTAAAAAGTGCAGGCTCTTCATGAAGAAAGCAGAAAGGTTGAAACATAATAAGAAAGGCTTGAAGAAATAGAAGGAGGTGAAAATAGCAACTTTACCTAAATTAACTCTTTTGATAAATTCTAATGGTTGTGAGTAGAGGGTGCTGGGGGAGGGAGGACGCAACACTTTTTCTAACTCTCAAATGGAAGAATATCTGTGAGAAAAGCTGATTCTTTTATTTAAAACTGAGACTAGACCTATATTACCAAATCTTAAAACATATTGCAAAGCTATAATTAAAACAGTGTGGTGTCGATACACGGATGGATGGATAAGCATCACTGGAATAATTGAAAATCTAGAAACATATACAATATACTTAAAAATTAACTGTATGATAAAAGTGGCTGGGGAAATTAGTTAATTCGGGGGGAAAAAGTAAAACTAGGTATTTATTTAAACCATCACCAAAATAAATATAAGAACCTGTCAAATGACAAAACTAAAACAATTTAGTAACTAGTTTGGTGTCCTATATTCAAGGGAAAACAATCCATGGGTTGGGGAGTACAGTGTCTGATGAGCAGTGGCGTGCTCTTCCCTAGGGATTTGGGGCAGTGTCTTATAGAATATTAGAGGAAGCACGGCCGAAGTAGGGCATGATTGGATGGGAGGTCCGGGATTTCCTTATAAGGCTAACCAGTCCTGTTTTCTAGAGTAAAGTGAGTGAGGAAAGCTGAGTTGGAGATTTGTGATTGGTGTATGTTGGGTTTCCTTGACAGGTGTTTCCTGTAAGTGCTGGCTGGTTTAGGTTTAGATTTGTGACCTGGGCAGGGCCACTAGGGTGGCCTCCATTTTGTGGGTTCCTATATATGCATTAACTTTATCAAACCCAAAAAACTGTAAACCAACAACAACAGAAATCGCAAGAGAATTAAAGGAACACATAAGTGAATTATTTCAGAGAAGGCACAGATATTAAGGCATGGGAAGAAACCAAAGGCAGGAATGAGTACATATATTTGAATAAATACTCGAGACTTACACATACCAAATGTCACCAAAAAGGCAAATGATGAGTTGGAGAAAATGTTTTTAACAAATGTGACAAAAGGTTAATCTTACTATATAGACCTCTTGTTAAGTCAGTACATAAAACACTAACACCTAAAATACAGAAATGGATGAACAGGCCCGCCATGAAAGAAGAAATTCAAACGGATAAATATCATTTTTAAAATGCTCATACTCACTAGCAAAGACATTGAAAATTTTTTAGAAACAGAGGGGTGCATCTTTGTCCAGGATTTTTAAAAACATAATATGCAGGGTTGACACATACACAGTGTTGTTGGGCATAGAAATTAATACCATCTTCCTAAAAGATAATTGAACTCAGAATGTTTAAAAATGTATCATTTGATCCAACTATTCCAGTTCTGGAAATTTATTCAAAAAAATAAGCAGATGAGTATAAAGATTTATTGACGGGGAGTTTCATCATAATGCTTTTTTATTACGGTGAACTGTTAGCACAGGGACTGGTTAAATAATGATTTGGCTCTTAAAAAATATTTTTTAAGAGAATGAATATTGACTTGGGAAAATGTTTGCAATATATTACGTGAAAAAGATTAGAGGATGACCCCAATTACCCTACATTCACATACACACACAAAAGAAAAGAAAGCAGATCCATAAAAATATTAACTATGTAATTGGAGTGGTAGGATTATGGGAAATTTCATTTTACATTTTATTCTAGTATATCTGTATTTTCTAATTTTTCTAACAAGAAACATGCATTACTTTCATAATCAGAAAAAAAGAGTGAATGTTATTTTAAGATAAACACATGGTATACTTACTAGAGTGGCCTTCCGTTGAATGACAACTCACTATATTGTTTTGGTTTTGTTCCTTTCTTTCACAGCAGTATTATTTCTTTCTCAATAATCTTTCGATGCAGGGCACATCAAAAGAAGCAAGGCCTTTATTATTCACTAATTTGGAGTCCTCTTTTCCTAAATGTCAGCTCTCAGTTATTAGGAGGTCTGATAGGAGGTCTGAGAGAGGGAGGCAGAAACTTCAGACTTTTCTTCAGGGACTGTTTTAAGAGGATTCTAAACATCGTTCACTCTGCAGTCCTTTCTGTATCGTTCTCAGAAGTCTCTAGTTTTCCCAGAATCTCTGAAAAATGAAAATACATTGCACTGATGGTTTTGGTGGTGAGTCACTGTCCACAGGTAGAAATGGTGTCCGTGCCCTTAGCAGGAGACACTTCCTCTGGCCGACAGCAGGAGAACAGTGCGACTGGAGTTGCTTCTCCCACCCACTCCATCCCCAGTGGACCCGAGAAGTAGTCATTCGTTCATTGATTCATTCATTCAAAAACTAAACTTTTATCAAGTGCTTACTATGAGTCAGTTACCATCCTCCTATCCCCAATCTCTGAAGCTCACAAGTTGGGAACCAAAGATTTAAACCAAGACCATCCTACTGATCTACAACTTTCCCGTGTAAAAATGAGAAAGAATTTTTTTCTCTGACTTTTTCAATCTTCCTCCGAGGACAAATTAATCTAATATTATCAACTGCTCACTTTAACTTTCCTTTCTCTTTTTCTTTTCATGTGATACAAGCTCTCACATTACAAATATGTATGGTGAAACGTACATGGGTTCGCCTTGTTCTCCTCCCCGAGGATAAGCAGCTCCTTGTGTTTCCTTCTAGAAGTGATCTGTGCACTTACCAGCATAGATATTCGTGCTTTTTTCCTTTTACACAAATGGTAGCTTACGGTACATATCCTTCTGCACCTTGTATTTCCTCTTGGTTGGTTCCTGGCAGCGCCCACAGCACTGCACGGTTATCCCATAGTCCCATAGTATGGATCCGTCATGATATATGTAATCAGTCTTCTTTTGCTGGACATTTAGGATGTTTCCAGCCTTTTGCTGCCCAGCCACACTGCAGTGACTATCCTGGGTGGCAGGGGGGTCAGTGATACAAATTCTTCAAGCACTCAGCTCTTCAGAGGAAGTTGAGGCATATACTTTGAGTAGTGTTTCCTTAGGGTCTTAATGGTCTGCGTTGCTCCATTAAGGACCAAAAGCATGAAGGCTGGCTCTGTTTATATGGCCAGAAGGAAGACATCTGGGCCATAAACTTTGAGACATAAGCCTTGTTTACCACTTTGGTCTTTAACCAAAAACCAAGCCAACCCCTTTAAACTGTTTCTCGCAATGTGCTCTACATAGTCAAGAGAACATTGGCCAAATCCTTTATGATCCTTGACTAGACATTCTTGAGATATAACTCTACAGATTAGGTCTGAGAACCAGGCAGGAAGAATAAAAAAGCAGCATTTTGCAAACAGAACTCAAAACCTAGGACATTTATAAAGCTGACCCATATTACTCTTTTTACTTAGAAAATGGTATGAGATCAAAAAGTTACAAAAGGAATAAATAAAAAATAAATCTCCCTCTCGTTGTGGCCAGTTCGTGGGTGTGTGATCTGTGCCGTTGGACAGCCTGTGCTCAGGAGGGTCCCAGGCTTGGTTTAATGCTCTGCTGTTGCCACCTTGAAATTCTTAATAATTTTATCTTTGAATCCCGAGTTTTGTAAACGAAGTCTGAGGGGACAGTAGTGCACACACATGAGCAGAGGAGAGTCGTGCAGTAGGTGTCTGAGGTCCCTTGCCACCCCGTTCGCATATAGTGTTCTCCCTGTCCCACGAGCACAGAACTCCTGTGGATCTGCTAGGAATGAGAGTTTAGCAAGATTCAAAGAAAGTGGAAGGTAAGAGAGTTACCTCTACAACTAGGGGAGAGGAGGGCAGGAGGAACTGACAACCCCTGGAGGCCATGCTTTCCACTTGAACTAGAACTTGCTTTGAACACAGAAAGGTGTATGGTTTCCCAGGGCTGCTGTAACAAAGTACCACACACTGAGTGGCTTAAGGAAAACAGGACTTTATTATCCCCAGTTCTGGAGGCTAGAAGTCTGAAATCAAGGAGTCAGCAGGGCCGTGCTCCCTCTGAGGCTCTGGGTAGAATCCTCAGTTGCTTCTTCCAGCTTCTGGTGGGGCCATCAATCCTTGGTGTTCCTTGCTTTGCAGCTGCATCACTGTAATGTCTGCCTCCATCTTCACAGTTTTTGTAAAAGGACACCAGTCAGTGATACAGGATTAAGGGCCCACCCAACTCCAGTATGATCTCATCTTAACTAATTACATGTGGAATGACCCTATTTCCAAATAAGGTCATATTCTGACATACTGAGTGTTAGGATTTCAACGCATCTTTTTAGGGGGACACAATTCAACCCATAACAGAGGGCAATAGCACTCTTAAGAAATACAAATGACTGAGGATCCCTACCATATCCTTTCTTGTTGGTATCGCTTCCTTGTATTAGGCAACCATGTATTATGACAAGAAGGAAAGGAAAAGATGGGACGACCCATCATTCCTTTTCCTTTCTACCCGTCCTTACTCATCAGTAAGCCAAAGGTAGAGAGTATTGATAAAATGTGCACATCTCAAGAAGTTCATTGCAGCATTCTTCACAATAGGTAAGACATGGAAACAACCTCCGTGTCCATCAATGGATGAATGCATACACACACACATATACATACAGTGGAATATTTTTCAGCTTTAAAAAAGGATATTCTGCTATTTGAGACAATATGGATGAACCTGGAAGGCACTATGCTAAGTGAAATAAGCCAGTCACAGGAGAACAAATAGTGCATGATCTCACTTGTATGTGGAATCTAGAAAAGTCTAGTTCATAGAAGCAGAGTAAAACAGTGGTCACCAGGGGTGGGGAGGTGGGGAAATGAAGAGATGTTGGTTAAAGGAGATAAAGTTGCAGTTATGCAGGATGAATAAGTTCTGGAGATATAATGTTTAGCATGGTGACTATGGTCAATAATAATGTATCATATACTGAAAATTTGCTAACTGAGTAGGTCGCAGGTGCTCTCATCACCAAAAAAAGAACAAAAAGGTAATTATGTGAAGAGATGGACATGTTAAATAGCTTGACTGTAGTAATCAATTCATTATATATATGTATATCAAAACATCATGTTATTCGGGGCTGGCCCCGTGGCATAGTGGTTAAGTTCACACGCTCCACTTCAGCAGCCCAGGGTTCACAGGTTTGGATCCTGGGCGTGGACCTGTGCACTGCTTATCAAGCCATGCTGTGGCAGACATCCCACGTATAAAGTAGAGGAAGATGGGCACGGATGTTAGCCCAGGGCCAGTCTTCCTCAGCAAAAAGAGGAAGATTGGCAATGGATGTGAGCTCAGGGCTAATCTTCCTCACCAAAAAAAAAAAAAGTCTTGTTATACACCTTAAATACACAAATTTTGTACTTTTTAAAAACCCCAAACAAACAAAAAGAAGTGAAATAAAACCAGTTGAGTTAGTTTTGTACAGTTTTTGTTATTGTATAAACTAAATACATGTGCAAATACAAACTATGACATACAAATTGTGTAATTTTGGGGATCCTGCATGTGAGTTAAATGTTCTTATTTTTACATTGAAAAGTGACATTGCACAATATAAAGATAAATGATAAATCTCGTGCTAACACTTTTTTTTTGTGGGGAAGACCAGCCCTGAGCTAACATCCGTTGCCAATCCTCCCCTTTTTGCTGAGGAAGACTGGCCCTGGGCTAACATCCGTGTCCATCTCCCTCTACTTTATATGGGACGCCGCCACGGCATGGCTGACAGGCAGTTCGTCGGCGGGCGCCCGGGATCCGAACTCGCGAACCCCGGGCTGCTAAGCGTGAACTAAACCGCTGCGCCACCGGGTGGCCCCCTCGTGCTAACACTTTTAATTGTTAATTTTTCTTTACCTAGAACATTAGATAGCAAATTAAAAAAAAGTCCATGACAAGTCAAAAAAAGGCAGAAGGAAGGAAAAACTTTATATTTTAGTACCTTTAACAGCACTTTCCCCTGCTTTTTGAACAGGGAGCCCCATATTTTCATTTTGTTCTAGGCCTTGCAAATTGTGTAGCTAGCCCAGCTCCCACCTCTGTCCCCTCTGAACTCTACCCCAGAGGAAACCTATTGCTATGGTCTGAATGTTAGTATCCCCCTCAAATTCATATGTTAACTTCCTAACAGCCAAAGGTGATGGTATCAGGAGGTGGGGCCTTTGGGAGATGATTAGGTCAGGAGGGTGGAGCCCTCATGAATGGGATTAGAGTTTTATAAAAGAGACCCCAGAGAGATCCCTGGCCCCTTCCACCATGTGAGGACACAACGAGAAGGTGCCAGCTATGAACCAGGAGGAGGGCTGTCACCAGAACGTGACCATGCTGGCACCTTGATCTTGGAGTTCCCAGCCTCCAGAACTTGTGAGAAAGAAATTCCCGTTGTTTATAAGTGACCTAGCCTGTGGTATGTTGTTAGAGCAGCCCGAATGGACTACGACATCCATTAATGTTTCCTTCTAAAGATATACAATGCCACATCACTCTTATTCTGAACTCACCCATCCCCCTCCATGGGCATTCTTTGGGACAAGATTTTCCCCATTTCTCCCCACCATTACTATTTACCCTCACACAGTTTAAGCTCCTTGAAGACATGTACAGTGCCTGAGGTAAAGGAGATGATCAATACAGGTTTACTGGATTAATAAATGAGGGACATGTGGATAGCAAAGCTAATGGGGGCTTGAAGGAACGATTCGCCCAGACTTCAGATTGGTAAGGAGTTATTATCCCCCTTTTTCAAATGAGACCTGGAAAGTTGTGTGACCCTGGACACTTGTGCTCTTTAGGCCTCATTGTTCATATTAATAAAATGGAGGAACTACTCTATCTTTAAAAGACTGTTGTGACTATGAAAAGAAGAAACATGAGTGGAAGTACATACTGCTAATATTTGCCATTCATAATAATAACAAAACATGCTAGAACCTTCCTAGGACATTGCTCTTTACAGCCTGCAGCAAGCACTGTGTAAACTCACTGTGGGGACTGGGCAAGTGGCCCTCCTTCCATGGACCTCAGTTTCCCCTTCTCTCAAGGGAGGGAATGGGCTTAGATCACGGGGGATACAAACCCAGGGGGATCAGAGAGTCAGGGAGACAACATAAAAGAGAGAAGCTTGCTGGGTGGAAGAAAACTCACACAGCCCTCCTGGTCTAACTCCCCCCACCCCTTCCTGCCCTACTTTGAAAGAGACACGAGGATAGAGAAATATTTCTCTTTCTGAGGAAAATAACAGCACAAGTTTGATGGTCAATGGCCACCCCAGCCAGGCTGACAGGGAAGCAGTAGGGAGTGTTGGGGACTGTGGTGAGCCAGAGAGCTCATGGCACATCCAAAGCCAGGAGCCCCTTCTGTGCCCCTGTGATTGTCCCGACTCCAGAACTTGGGCCCATTATTGCCAGATTGTTAGATTTTTCAAAGAAGAAATCGAGATATCTCCTGATTTTTAAAATACTGCCTTTTCTTTTTTTTCTGTGTGGCCACCCACAGCATCAGCCCTCATCTGTGAACTCTGGAATCGGTGTGTGATAAGGAGCCTTCCAGTCTGACTAGGATTCTGTGGGTAACGATGGGGCAAGACGCTAAGAGCTCCCCAGATTCCAGGAGGAGGAAATAAAAGCAGCCATTAACTTCAAAGCCCCTGGGCCTGCCAGACCCCCCTCCCTGACAGACAATGAACAGGAAGGAAACTGAGACTGGACAGTAAAAAACAACCAGGCAAGCCTGTCGGGGCCTGCTGGTGGGACCCTCAAGCTGAGGACGTCCTGACTGCCAGCCGCAGGGCGCCGCTTCCCTCAGGCCACGGGAGGGGCTTCCAAAGCTTCCAGGTGTGCAGAAACCCAGGGTGGAGCAGCTGAGAATTAGGGTAGCAGCCACTCAGCAGGGGGGACTGAGGCTGGGAGGTGGGGAGCGTGCTGCGATGCGCCATCTTCTGTTTTAAGATTTGTTGGTCGCACAAGTATCACTCTCCTTGTAACACTCTTAAAGCATGATTAAAACATTTTAATCATTCTGAGCAACCCCATCCTCCTACCACCACCAGGCAATCATGTGAAACCAATGTGATGGTATCCTTCACTGCGCATGTAGACAGTGGGGCAAGGGAGACAGGCTCAGAGGCTCCAGGTGGAAGTGGTGGAGGAAGCGAGAAGGGGCCAGATTCTGAGCATTTTTTTTTTTTTTTTGGTGAGGAAGATTGGCTCTATGCTAACATCCATTGCCAATCTTCTCCTTTTTGCTGAGGAAGGTTAGCCCTGAGCTAACTAACATCTGTGCCCATCTTCCTCTATTTTGTATATGGGACGCTGCCACAGCATGGCTTAACGAGCAGTGTGTAGGTCCGTGCCCAGGATCTGAACCAGCAAACCCCGGGCTGCCTAAGCGGAGCACATGAACTTAACCACTATGCCACCAGGTCAGCCCCTAAACATGTTTTGAAGTTAGAGCTGATAGGATCTGCTGATGGACCAGATGTGGGGTGTGAAAGAGGGGAATCACAATGACCCCAAAGTTTTAGTTCTGAGCACCTGAAGGCTGAGGTTCTCATTTACTGAGGCAGGGACCTTAACCCCATCACTCAGGACTTTTTGACGTATTGCCCTCCCTTCTCCTGGCCGCTCCACCTCCCACCAGCTCAGTGGTTAATTGGGGCTCCGAGTAAGACGACCTCAGACTTCAATCTTGACCTTGCTTCTTTCTAATTGATGCTCTCAGGCAAGTTACTTAACCCCAGATTCCTCGTTTGCAAAATGAGAATAATAATAATACTTCCTTTATAGAGTTATATAAAGATCAAAGACATGACGCCTGGTATGTAGATGGCACTGGATAAGGGTGAGCTGAAATCACTATATCATCCTTAAGTTGTAATTGTATGTATATATATTTTTGCATCCTGCTGCTTCGAAGCCCAAAATTCTTATGAGCATTTTTCATGAGATATCTTAAAAACATCTTTCAAAAATATTTTCAATGGCTGCATAATATTCTATCATATAGCTAAATCGTCATTTATTTAAGTAGCCTTTTATTGGTGCATATTTCAAAATATGACTAAGAGCCGTAATGTTTACATTGTTACTGTTTTTTCTCTGTTCATTTATAAACAGCACTGAGATGAAAATCCTAAAAACATCCTCTCCAATTATATCCTGAGGATACACTCCTAGAAGTGAAATTGCTGTGATAAAGGGTATGAACAGTTTTAAAACTTCTGAAACAGATTATAAGTTGACCTCCAGGATGGTTCTACCGAAACACATTCCTGTCCACACGGTGTTAGAAGGTGCCTGCTTCAAAATCAGCAAGTGGGACGACATCAGACTAAAAGCTTCTGCACAGCAAAAGAATCAATCAAGACAATGAAAAGGCAGCCATTCCATAGGAGAAAATATTTGTAAATCATATACCTGATAAGCAGTTAATATCTAAAATATATAAGGAACTCATACAACTCAATACCAAAAAACCAAACAATATGATTTTTAAATGGATAGATGACTTGCATAGACATTTTCCCAAAGAAGACATACGAATAGCCAACAGGTACATGAAAAGGAGCCAGCCCTGGTAGTCACGATTTGGCGCTCTCATCGCCTTAGCCTGGGTTCGTTTCCCCGACAAGGAACCACACCACCCAACTGTTGGTTGTCATACTGTGGCAGCTGCATGTTGCTGTGATGCTGAGAGCTATGCCACCAGTATTTCAAACACTAACAGGATGACTCATGGTGGACAGGTTTCAGTGGAGCTTCTAGATTATGACAGACTAGGAAGAAGGACCTGGCCACCCACTTCCAAAAAAGTTGGCCGTGAAAACCCCATGAACAGCAGTGCAGCACTGTCTGATAGAGTGCTGGAAGATGCGAGGATGGCGCAGAAAGACTGGGCAGGGTTCCGCTCTGCTGTGCACAGGGTCGCTGGGAGTCGGAATTGACTCGACGGCACTAACAACAAAAACATGAAAAGGTGCTCGACACCATCAATCATCAGGAAAAATGCAAGTCAAAACCACAATAAAATATCACCTCATACCTGTTAGAATGGTTATCATAAAAAAGACAAGAGATAAATGCTAGCGAGGATGTGGAGAAGAGGGAACCCTGGTTCACCGTTGGTGGGAATGTAAACTGGTACAACTACTACGAAAAGCAGTATGGAGGTTCCTCAAAAAATTAAAAACAGAATGACCATATGATCCAGCAATTCCACTTCAGGGTATTTATCCAAAGGAAATGAAAACAGGATACTGAAGAGATATCTGCACCCCCATGTTCACTACAGCATTATTCACAATAGATAGCCAAGACATGGAAGCAATCTAAATGACCATTGAAAGTGTCCATTGATGGATGAATGGATAAAGAAAATGTGATACACACACACACACACACACACACAGGAATATTATTCAGCCATAAAAAAGGGGAAATCCTGCCATTTGTGACAACATGGATGGACCTTGAGGGTATTATGCTAAGTGAAATGAGTCAGACAGAGAAAGATGAATACTGTATGATCTCACTTACATGTGGAATCTAAAAACATCAAATTCATATAAATAGAGAGTAGAACGGTAGTTGCCATGGGCTGAGGGAGAGGGAGAAACGGGGAGATGTTGGTTAAAGGGTACAAACTTCCAGTTATAAGGTAAATAAGTACCAAGGATCTAATGTACAGCATGGTGACTACAGTTAACAATACTGTATTATATACTTGAAAGTTGCTATGAGAGTAGACTTTTAATGTTTTCACCATAACAACAAAATGGTAATTATGTGCGGTGAAGGAGGTGTTGACTAACCTTATTGTGATAAACATTTCACAGCATATACAGGTATCAAGTTATCTCCTTGTACACCTTAAACTTACACAATATCGTACGTCAATTATATCTCAATAAAGCTGGAAAAAAGAAAATGCCTGCTTCCCTGGACCTTCACTAAGACTCAGTCACCATTAAAAAAAAAAAGAAAAAAATATTAAAATTTCCCCCAAACTGATTATGAAATTGAATACATTGTTTTAGTTCACATTTCTTTGCTCTCCAGCAAGACTGGAGTTTTAAAAATGTGACTATCTGTCATTTGTATTTCTTCTACAAACTGTCCTTCACCCATCTTTCTGTTGGCATATTAGCGTTTTGCTAAAGGAAAAGCTAGTTATATATTAAAACTAACTCGGTCTGTTGAATTTGTTGCAAGTGTTTTTCCTGCTGTTTTTAAATTTTCTGTTGGCTTTGTACATGTAGTGAAACATATCGTTTATGTATGCTTGGTGGCTACTTTCAAGCTACAACGGCAGAGGTGAGAAGCTGCCACGTTTCACTACAGGATACATGGAGTGAAACCTCTTTTTCCTTCCTGAGAGTCTGTGCTTCCAAAGCACCTTGGTGTGCGTGCTCAAATGCACCTGGGAACCCAGGTTGCAGGCCCACCGCTGCCCTAGCTGAATGTGTGGCCCAGGCACGTGACATCTCCTCTCAGATCACAGCCTCCCCATCTGTCGATGGGGCCAGTTCTGGGTAGACCTCTGAGCTTCCTCCCAGCTCTGGCATTCTATCTTTCTATTCTAAAGCTAGAAATTTGGTTTCAAGCTCAAAGCTCATTTCAAGAAACTGTTACTGCCTATTACAACAGTCTCTCTCTTCGCTCGGGCTGTTATAACAAATTACCATAGACTGAGTGACTTATACAAAAACATTTATCTCTCACAGTGCTGGAGGCTGGGTGTCTGAGATCAGGGTGCCAGCGTAGTTAGGTTCTTGGGGAGAGCCCTTTTTCTGGTTTACAGACAGCAGCTTTCTTGCTGTATCCTCACGTGGCAGGGAGAGAAAGCTCTGGTCCCGTCATCCCCTTATAAGGGCACCAATCCCATCATGGGGGCTCCACCCCTGTGACCTCATTCAAACTCAATTACTTCCCAAAGGCCCCATGTCCAAATACCATCACCCTGGGGATTAGGACTTCAACACACGAATTTGGGGGGAATACAAACATTCAGACTATAGCAGTCTCTTAACTGGTCTCCCCATTTTTGATCCCTCCATGCTCCAATCCTTAATGGGCCTCGCTAACATCAGCCTTCCTAAAGGGCAGTTCTGAGCACGGGGCTCAAGGTCTGTAGACCGGACCCCACCCCCCTTGGCAGTTCTTGATCTTCTTCTCTGCTTTCCCAGCCTTATCGCCTGCTGCTCCCTGTCAAAATAAATATTTGTGGTTCCCTAAATATTTTTGCTCATACCATTGCCTTTGCTGGGAATTGTACCACACTGTACATTTTACATGGAAAAATATTACCTAACTTTTAACCACAGCTCAGCACCAACTCCTCCAAAAAGCCTTTGGTAACTATTTCCCAGTCCAGAGGAAAATTTCTCTTTTGAACTGCAGTATTTTTTTCACATGCTATGTGTCTTACGGTTGTTGATATTTATGTCTTATTTCCTGAACAGAAATGTACCAACTTCTGAGGCAATACGGCATACCACTAAGTTAGTGAGTGCAAACTGGCAGCCTATATGGTATTTTCAGAATTGGGAAATTTCACACAAAAAATCCCAATTTCCATCTTCTCTTGAAAAATCAGATCTGGACTACATTTCTATAGGGCAGGGGTCAGCAAACTATAGCCCATGGGCTAAATTTGGCCTGTCACCCATTTTTGTAAATAAAGTTTTATTGGTACACAGCCACACTCATTTGTTTATGTATTCTCGGTGGCTACTTTCACACTACAATGGCAGGCGTAAGTAGCTGCCACAGAGATGAAATGGCTCACAAAGCCTCTTTACTGTTGGGCCCTTTACACGAAAGGTTTGCTGACCCTTGCTACAAGGCACCAACTGTAGGCCACCACTGAGGCTCCTTTAAGTGGAGCACATACTCTCCAGTTTCCGCCAGGAACCTCCCCACCCGCTCTTAGAGCAAACCTGGCCAGCTGCCAAGTATTCATCTTACCCTCCAAGGCCTTTGAGCCATTTGCATTTTTCATTCTTATGAATCCTCTAAATCACACCATAATACAACATGAAAGCCATGCTATATAAATAAGGCAATCTCTAAAAAATACCTAAAAGCATTATACTGCCAATACTAAATTTGATGACCAAGTCTAATATTCCTCAGTAAATACAGCTACTGATGAAGTAAGTTCTTGTAGTTCAAGCTTGGGGTCTAAATTGCCTGGGTTGATATTCCAGCTGTATCACCAGTGAGCTGGGGGACCCCAATAAGCAAGACTGAGTCTTAATTTCCTCATCAAAAAATGAGGATACCATGAGGCTGGCCTGGTGGTGTAGCGGTTAAGTTCTTGTGCTCCGCTTCCGCGGCCCGGCGTTCGCAGGTTCGGATCCCAGGCACAGACCTACGCACTGCTTGTCAAGCCATGCTGTGGCAGCGTCCCATATAAAGCAGAGGAAGATGGGCACGGATGTTAGCCCAGGGCCAGTCTTCTTCAGAAAAAGGAGGATTGGCAATGGATGTTAGCTCAGGGCTAGTCTTCCTCACAAATAAAATGAAAATAAAAATGAGGATACCAACAGTACCTACCACTGCATTGATGAAAGGATTAAGTTCCTGCAACTAATATTTATTGATACCTGCGCTCTGTCAGGCACTGTGCAGGGCTCTTGGGATACATCTGTGAACAGAAATGACAAAGTCTCCACTCCCTAAGAGCTTACACTCTAGTGGGGAAATGGGTCAGGCAGCAGGCACCATGGAGCCTGGGATACAGCCTCTCTGCCCACCTCTGAGTTCAGCCATGGCTGTGTTGGGAAGTGCTGACTTGCCTCTGGCTGCCAGAACCTTCTCCAATGCAGCCTGGCAGCCAGAACCAGCTTGGCCCTTGGGGGAGCACAACCTGGTAGTCAAGGAATGAATGACCCAGAGGCAGCCCTCAGCCAACGGCGAATGGGAGCTAGTGGATAAAAGCTTTGGCCTCCCATCTGTTGCAGGACAACCCTGCATGGTATTCCGAATATTTCCCAGAGGTCCTGATGGGATGAAGCCCCTCCCCTACAGCAGTGAGGCTGCTAACACACTTACATTGACTTGGCACCTTCCCCATCCCACCCTCTGTGCATTCTTACCCCCACTTTCTAGCAACATCTTCCAATAAGCTACCTGCACCCAAATCCTTGTCTCAGTCTCTGCTTTTGGGGAAATCCAAAGTAGAACAGACATAAACAAAACCAAGACAATACCAGAGGGTCGTGAGTACCTTGCAGAGAATTAAAATAGGCATGGACAAAGTGAGTGAGCAGAGGCCACGTGACACTGGGGTTTGGAAGGCCTCTGCTGAGACCTGAGGAACAAGAGGAATCTAGCCATGCACGGACTAGGGGAAAGAATCATCTGGGAAGAGGGAACAGCTGGTACAAATGCCCAAAGCAGGAGTGTGCTTGGCATGTTAAAGAAGAGAAAGGTCAGTGAACCCGGAATTTGGTGGTGAGGAAATGAGGTGGAGAGGAAGGCCAGATGGCGAGGGACGTTGCAATCCAGGAATAATGATTTGGGACTTTATTCTAAATGCCATGGATGAGAGGTCATGGGACAATTCTGAGCGAAGGAGTGACGTGGATTGATCTGCAGTTTCAAAATATCACCCCAGCTGCAGTGTGAAAGTGGGTTAGAGTGGGGAGTGGGAAAGGGATGCCTATTAAGGAGGCTCCTGCAGGATCCCTGTAAGTGAAGATGGTGGCTTGAACTGGTGTCATAATATTAAGGATAGAAGTAGAGGATTTGGGAAATGTTTTGTAAAGAATAATGGCAAACATAAATAGGGTCTACTATATGCCGGGCACTCTTCTAGCACCCTCCATAAATTAACTCACTTAATGTTCACAAAATCCCTTAGAGGTGGGTACTATTCTTAGCCCCATTTTACAGATAGGGAAACCAAGGCACAGAAAGATTGAGTAACTTGCCTAAGGTCACCCAGAACAGACATTTGAACCAAGTCTATCTGGCTCCATAGTCTGGGCTCTAACCACCACATGACCCTGCTTCACTAGAGCCCACTGGCTTGCTGAGGGATCAGATGTGGAGAAGAGGAAGCTAGGAGCCAGGGGGGAGCCCAAAGTTCCAGGTGTTCCATTAGGACCCCTCACTTCCAGCCTCCAGGTCACCACTGCCAGGTGAAGGGGGGCCACTGCCCTCTCTGTGCTCCAGGCAAGACCCCATCCCTCCCTCTCCCCAACACTCACAGCCTCACCACCACAGTCTGCCTTGAGACCATGGTCAGGCACTTGAACCCTCTTTAGCCCAGGTCTCCCCAGTCCCCCAGACTTGAATCCTCATGCCCACCATCCTCCTCCGTTCTGATCCCATCTCCTGAAGCCTGCCATTTTTCCCTCTGGACCTCAGGCCAATCATCGACAAAGTCCCCCACATCCTCAAACTCCTCAGTGTCCCTTTCACCTTCTCCGTCTCACTCCTGAGCTGCACAGTCAAAACATGTCAAGGGCTTAAAAACACACTGACGTCCAGGATCCTCACCAGAGTCATTAAATTCAAATCTTGGATAGTGAGGTCAAGGGTTGGGTATGGTCTCAAAACTCCCCAGATATTTCTCATCTGAGGCTAGGGTGGAGAACCACAGGTGGAACAGACCCTGGCTCTCCCCAAGAGCTCGGCTTCCTGGTGGTTCCCTCAAGTGGCAGCTGTGTTCCCTCCTGCCTCCCTGCTCCCTGGGCCTAGAGGTGGGGTAGGCTCCTCCTTGCTCCCCCTTGTCATGCCAGACCTTTCTCCAAGGTCATTCCTGTAAAACCTTCTGGCTTTGAACCTCTTGTCATTAGAATGCAGCTCCTACCACCTCTCCTTGTTGGTCTCTAGGCCACCAGGTTACCACCTCGTTGCTTGAGGATTTTAGCTCCTAGTTCACTGTCTCTCTCATCGACTCCTGCTTTAATTCTTAGTGTTTTCAATATCCAAACAGGTAGAGGTGGCTTGCAAGACTCTGGCCTCTCATTTCTTGACCTCCTGTCCTCCAAGCACCCTGTCTTCCACCGCACCTCAACCACTTCTTGCTATGGTCTCACCCCATCCATAACCTCATTTTCCAGCTCACTCCTGCTAGGACCCAGACCCCAAGAATCCTTGAGGTCCTGGATCCTGACACCTCTCCACTGTCTCACATGCTCTCTTCTCACCTTGTCCAGATTCAAATCCAAGGTCAATCAGTTCAATTACTCCATTGCATCTCCCCTTAACCCACTTGCCTTTCTCATGATTTGTAGCATTCACTTGGCTAAACTTCAACCCAAGTTAAACCGACCTGCCTGTTCTGTGCTGACCCCAGTGCAGCTGAGCGTGATGGGACAAAAACCCAGCCATGCTGGCCATCTTCAGTGAATTCACCATATTGAAGCACAAATGGACGCTCCATTCTGCGGGGCAAGCCCACTGTCTTGCACTTGTCCCATGGTTCTCAAAACTGGTCCCTGGCCAGCAGCAGTAGCATCAGTATCACCTGGGAATATGTCAGAAATGCAAATTCTCAGGTCCCATCCCAGAACTACTGAGTCAGAAACTCTGGGGTAGGGCCCAGCACTCTGCTTTAGCGGGCCCTCCAGGTGAGCCTGATGCCCATGCTCAAGTTTGAGACCCGTCCCTCTAGTCCATTTCCTCTCCCGCTCTCCTAGGTGACTATTCACACTTTGTCCTCTCCTTGCCAAGGTCCAGTACTTCCCCCACACCCCCGACCTCACATTCAGCTTGCTTCCTTATTCACTAAGAAACCAGAAGAAATGAGAACTGCTCACAACACACCTATGCCCCCTCTTACTTCACTTGTGCCCCCGCGCCCTACCTGCTTTTTGTTAGTAAATGATTCACCGGCTATTCAGGCTCCTAAGGCCATGACCCCACTACTGCCCTGGTCCAAGCCACCACCACCAACTCTTGGTTGGATTATGGCAAAAGCTTCCTAACTAGTCTCTTTACATCAGCCTTTGTCTCCCACTTTGTCCTCCACACAGCAGCCAGCATGAACCCATCAAAATGCAATTCACATCTCTCCTTTGTCCCAAACCCTTCAGTGGCTCCCCATCTCACTCAGCATACAGGCCAAGTCCTCCCTATGCCCACAGAGCCCTACGTGATCTGCCTACCCTTCTGTTTCCCCCTTTGACCTCATCTCCCTCCATCATCCCCCCTCTACCACCACACTGGCCTCCTCGCTCTTCCTCAGACATTCTGGGCATGCTTCCACCTCAGGGCCTTTGCACTTGCTGTTCTTCTACCCCTAGGTGTCTGGTCAGCTCTCCAGTATCCTTCAGGCCTTTACTCAATGTCACCTTCTCAGGGAGCCTTTCTTAGTCACCTATTATAGTTTTAACTCCCAGTTACTGACACTCCAATCTTTCTTCACTGCTTTATTTTTTCTCCTAATATTTAGCACTATCTAATAGACTATATATTTGACTTTTTCAATCTTGTTTACTCTGTCTCACCAGGTGGAACATAAGGCCCCTGAGGGCAGGCTATTTCACTCCTTTGTTCACTGTCTCAGTGCCCAGCTGAGCGCTGGGCACAGAAAGTGAATTAATATCATCAACTTCTTTGAATATTCCCTTCCTATCCTCCCTTTAACCAAAACCTGGCTCATTTCTGAGAACTTGCCTCCACTGGAGCCCTCTTAGTTTGGGTTTGTTTTCTGTCCCACTCCCCTTGTACCAAGGGGCCTGAATGGGAGGTGGGTGACCTCCTTGCTCCGCATTGCATCACCCAAACCATTCTCCCTCCCTTCTCCACAAGCCCCCGCACCCTAGAAATGCACTTCGTCAGGCTAGACTATCTTGTCATGGTCTCCCAGGAACCCCCAGGATGTTCCCCTCACCCCTTGAGGATTTGAGCCTGTGCCTCACTGTCACCATCTCCACCATTTTCTCATCATAATTCTCGGTGATTTCATTATCTTGGTAGATGACTCACCCAAGACCCAGGTCTCTCAGCTCCTTGAGGTCTTTCTGATAATCTTGTCCTCCACACTACCTCCGCCCAAACCCAGACTTTGCTGTTACTGATAACTGCAAACCATCCATTCGGGCATCATGTGCTGTGACCACCCACCTGCCTTTCCAGCTCACCCCTCTGGCACTCGACCCCAACAACCATTCCACCCCACTGGGTCTTTCATCCATGATCCCTCCACCTTTTACTGTCCCGTCCACCTGCTGTCATGCCCATACTTGCTTCTTTGTACAGCACAGACCCCACAGTTTATCACTAAATTCTTTCATCGCACACACCCTCAACTCTGCTGCCCTTTCTCACTTCTCGACTTTCACCTGGCAAACCCCAGCCCTTGTTGAATGCAACTCTCCATCTACTTTACCCCTGCACAACTAGACGTCACAGTAAAAAAATACACCGTGCTGAAGGCCTCACTTTAAACTAATAATAATAACTACAGGCATAGTGTTCTCTTTGGGCAAGGTACTATTATAAGTGCTTATGTATTATAAGTACATATAATAAGTCATTTAATAAGTACATGTAATAAGACACTATTACATGTACGTGTACTTATTACATGTAATAATAAGTACAAGTAACAAGTCATGTAATAAGTAGATATAATAAGTCATTTAATCCTCACAGCACCCCTATGAGGCACTATTATTATCATCCTCATTTTCAAGATGAGAAAACTGATGCACAGAAACGTCAAGATCACACAACTAAGTGGAAGAATTAGGACAGAGCCCAGGCAGCTTGGCTCCAGAATCCACACTCAGAACCATTCCGCCAGCCTCTCAGGTGCACTAACTTCACACGGCTGCTAATGCCCACCAGTTACACCACATTTAAGTAGGCCAGTCTTCCCAGACCAGAGCAGGCATCAGATCCGCCTGGAGGGCTTGTTAAGCACAGAAAGCTGGCCTCACTCCCTGGGTTTCTGAATCCGTGATAAGAAGGGGTGGGCCTGACATTTGCATTTCTAACGATGCCCAGGTGCTGCTGCTGTGCAGGTCTGGGGACTCCACTGTGAGGACCATGGCCCTCGTCCATTCACCTCCCCCGTCACAGGCCACCATGTCCACCTCTCACCCACCAACACCTCATCCTCGTCCTCACTCTTGACTGATGACCTTGCTTCTGACCTCACTGAGAAAACAGGAGCCGTCAGAAGAGAACTTCCACAAGCTCCCCCATTATATTTCCTTGCTTTCGGGCTGTCTTTCCTCCTGTTGTTACAAACGAGCTGTCTTTCTACTGGATCATTCCCATCAGTATAGAAACATGCTATAACTTGTCCCATCTTAAAAACAATTATTTCAAATCCCCCTCCCAGTTATCTTTCTCTGCTTTACAACGAAACTTCTCAAAAGAGTTGCCTGTAGTCACTGCCTCCAAGTATTCACCTAGGTCTCTTTTTATTTTTTAAGAATATTTTATTTTGATAAATATATATAACATAACATATGCCCTTTCAACCCCTTTTAAGTTTATAATTCAGTAGCATTAATTACATTCACACTATTGTGCAACCATTACCACTGTTTCCCAATTTTTTCCTATATATAGGAAATCCCACAGAATCCAAAGAAAGCTACAAGAGCTAATAAATAAGTTAAGCAAAGCTGCAGCCTCCTATTTTCTCTTGAATCTTCCCCAACCATGTTTTGCCTCTATTTCTCTTCTCAAACTGCTCCTTCCAAAATCTCCTCTGAGCTTCATCTTCCAAAAGCCTATGGTCACCTCTCAGTCTTCATCTTACTTTTCCTTCTGCATCCTCTGACATGGTTGATCATTTCTTTCTTTTTGTAACAGTGTCTTCACTTCATGCCGTAGACTGAATGTTTGTGTCCTCCCCAGATTCACACGTTGAAACCTAATCCCCAATGTGACAGTATTAGGAGGTGGGACCTTTGGGAGGTGATGAGGTCATGAGGGTGGAGACCCCATGAGTGGGATTAGTGCCCTTATAAAAGAGGCCCCAGAGAGCTCCTTTGCCCCTTCCACCACATGAGGACACAGTAAGAAGATGGCCATCTATGGACAAGGAAGTGGGCTCTCACCAGACGTTGAATCTGCTGGCACATTGATCTTGGAATTTCCAGCCTCCAGAACTATGAGATATAAATTTCTGTTGTTTGTCAGACACCCAATGTATGGTACTTTGTTATAGCAGCCCGAATGGACTAAGACACTTGGCTTCCAGTGCCACAGTCCCTTGGTTCTCTCCTCCCTCTGTAGGAGACAGGCAATGTGACCAAGGAGGCAGAGATTGGAGCAGTGTGGCCACAAGTCAAAGAATGCCAATGGCCACCAGAAGCTAGAAAAAGCAAAGACCAGACCCTCCCCTAGAGCCTTCAGAGGCAGCATGGCCCAGCTGACACTGTGATTTCAGACTTCTGGCTTCCAGAACTGTGAGAGAATCAATTTCTGTTGTTTTAAGCCACGAAGTTTGAGGTCATTTGTTACCGCGGTCCTAGAAAACTGATAGAGATGTCTAACAGACATCTCCAACTCAGCGTGTCCAAAACCAAACTCTTCATTGACTTACCTCTCGCTCCCACCCATGGAACCTGCTCCTCCCACAGTGTTTCCCAACTCAGTAAAAGGAATTTCAGCCTTAAAATTGCTCAGGCCAAAACCTTGGTGTCCTCACTGACCCTTCACTTTCTACTACACCTCACATCCAAACCATCAGCAAACCCTGTTGGATCTACCTTCAAAGATAACAAAATCAGATCACTTCTAATCTCCTTCCTGCAACCACCTGGGTCCAAGACACCAGCATCTTTTGCTTGGTTATTGCAATCATCTCCTGTCTCCTTGTTTTTGTCCTTGCTCCTTACAGTCTATTCTCAAAACACTAGCTGGAGTGGTGCTGTTAAAAATCGAAGTCAGACTTTGCCTCTGCTCAAAATCCTCCAGTGTTTCTTCATCTCACTCAACATGAAAGCCAAGTCCTTACAATGTCCTACAAGGGCCTCTATGATCTGGGCACCTGTAACCTGTCTAATGTCATCTCCTGCTACTCTCCCCTTCCATCACTCGGCTCCTTGAACCAACCATGTTGGTTCCCAACTCTTCATTGAGAATGCTGACGGTTTGGGAGTGGAGCTGGTAGGATTACTGGGTTATATTTTGTGCTATTTGAGATTTGTAGACCTGAATTTAAAGGGAGACCAACTAGCACAGTTGTGTGTTCTCTTCAACATTCAGTTGGGAACGAGTGAATGGAGAAAGAGGAGGGTTTGGTTTGGCCAGATTAAGGTTTTGCTAGCAAAGAGTGATGAGAAGAGAAAAGCAAGGACATTAAGGCCATTTATATAAGGGAATGATTACAATGTTGGACCATGAAATCTAAGCTGGATAAGAAGGAATTAAGTTAAGTAATGCATACAAAGCATTTGCTACAGGGCCTGGCACATTGTGAAGGCTCAATAAGTAAGAGCTGTTATTACCACAAGCATTCATCCTAAGTACACTAAAAGTACTCTTAAACCTAAAAAAGACCTGGCAAAATTAACTGCAGAACCATGCTCTGTCCCGGCACTTGTGATTAAACTTTTATCCCTATAAATAAGAGATGGCTTTGAAGACAGAACAATAAAATCCAAGACAAAGATAATGCTTAACAATTATATATGTATCTTAAGTATAAATAAATAAAAAGTATATTTTTGAGTTCACCACCACCAGAGTGAAAAGTCATCATTGCTTTCAACTCTAAGAATTTATAACGAGCAACATGCAAAAACACATCCTTTGATTTAAATACGTAAAAACTTACTTACCCCTCCAAATATTTCAGCCTAATAGGATGATGGTTTTCTCTTAGATGTAGGTCTCATCTTACAAATTGGCACTGATTTGCTTTCTGTGATACATTAATGCTGACACAGAAAGTGTGCCTTCTCATCTGTTACCCCTGTCTGCCAAGAGGCAAGCTGTGGTTGACTAATTGGAAACACACAACCAAACGGATCAGCTTTATCAGTGTGTTCTGGGTGCCCAAGGCCATGGTTCATTTCCTTCAAGCTTCAATACTATTCAAAGATTTGGCTAAGGAAAACATTTCATGTCTCTGTTCATACAAATAGAGATGTTAACGAGTAGCATGTCAAAGTCACATATATTTTAAAGATTAAAACATATCAGCACAATTCAGGAGCCGGGCCATGGAGCATGAAATCAACAGATGGGAGTTGTGGTGGGAGGCTCCATCTGCCAACTTAAGGTCCCACTAAGTTAGGATGAAGACGAACCCTCTGTGTCAACACTGTGGTAGAGGGAAGGATCCCGACATTTTTGAGCTAAGCAGCAAGGTGGACGGGATTGCCAGTTACTAAAATGAGGGAGCTGGGGCTAGAACAAACAGCCGTGGCTTCAAGTCTCTGATTTTATACTTCCAACTGCAGGAGCCTCAATTTCATTACCTATGAAATGGCTGTGATAACCCTGAATGTCCTCAATTCTATCATTTGCTTTTTAACATTTCTGGTATTGAGAATCTGTCTTAAAATTAACCTATTTGAAGAGATTGTGCTTATCTTTGAACAGAAAAAGTTTGAAATGGAAGGGAATTCTTTTTCTCAGTGTTGATTGAAAATGTAACGAAGCAGATAGGACCCAGCTCACAAGGCTGCTGTGAGGATTGAATTAGTGGAAATGAGGTGTTGTACGTCAGGCATTAGGAGAGTGTCCGGACCTGGGGTCGAGGTGGGGTTGGGAGGAGGCTGCAGCCTGCTGATGTCCCACTTCCCAGCTGGGTGCCCATGTCAGCTCATCAGAGCTCAAGCCGGCAGAGCCCAGCAGAAAAAGGAGAGGGAAACATCCCTACCCTGCTCTGCGGGGCTATTTCTTACCTGTAATTTGTTGTAACTAGGTTCAAGGACGTGCATTTCTCTGGAGCTGTTTCCTGCCCTACTCCCTTTGTTTTGTTATTCACTATGAAACTTAATTCAGAACACGGTCAGATTTGGCCACCCAATCGGCACCTCTGCAGGTGGGGGAACTAAGTCTGCATTTATTTCTTGTTTACAGGGACGTTATTTATGTAAAGCCTTTGTTCAAAACGCTCCAGGGGCTCTCCATCTCTGTGTAATGATCTGCCCACCATCATTTCTCTGACCATCTCCCCTGGCCATAGTGGCCTCTTGGCTGTGCACACCATGCATGCTGTGGCCTAAGGGCCTTCACGCTTGTTGTTCCCTCTGTCTGAAATGCTCCCCCTCCCCCGCAACACCCTCAGATATCCTCATCTCACCTTCTCAAAGGTCCTTACTCAAATGTCACCTTTGCAGTCACACCTTTTCTGAACACCTCGCTGAAGTTGTAACCCACCCCAACCAGCCCCCAATTCTCTCCCCTACTTTATTTTCTCACCATTGTTCTTGGGATCATCCAACAGACTATTTTACCTCTTTACCTGGTTTATCGCCTAACTCTCTATTAGAGTGTAAGTTTCACGAAGACAGGAATCTTTCTCTATTGTGTTTGCTGCTTTATCCGCAGTGTCCGGAACAGAGCCTGGCACATATAGGAATTCAGTAGGTACGGATTTAAACAACTAGTCTTTTTTTGTGTTTAGCACATCCCTTCTTCAAGGTGGGACTATTGGGCCAAAGGGATGAATATTTTTTTACAGTTCTTCACCTTGGCTCCTGTGTGGATCAATGATTTGCTCCTTTTTATTGCTGAGTAGTATTTCATGGTATGGATGTACTACAGTGTGTTTAACCATTCACGCATTGAAGGACATCTGGCTGTTTCCAGTTTGGGGCTATTGTGAATAAAGCTGCTAAAAACAATTGTATACAGGTTTTTGTGTGAACGTAAGTCATTTCTCTGGGATGAATGCCTAGGAGTGCAATTGCTGTGTTGTATGGTAGTGGCATGTTTACTTTTTTTTTTTGAGGAAGATTGGGCCTGCGCTAACATCTATTGCCAAACTTCCTCTTTTTTCTCCTCAAAGCCCCAGTACATAGTAGTGTATCATAGCTGTAGAGTTGTAGCTCTTCTGTGTGGGACGCCGCCTCAGCATGGCTTGATGAGCGGTGAGTAGGTCCGTGCCCAGGATCTGGACCAGTGAACCGTGGGCCACCAAAGCGGAACATGGGAACTTAACCTCTATGCCACCAGGCCGGCCCCAGTACATTTACTTTTTTTAAAGAAACTGCCAAACTGTTTTCCAGAGGGGCTATACCATTTTACATTTCCACCAGCAATGTAAGAGTGATCCAGTTTCTCTGCATTCTTGCCAGCATTTGGTATTGTGACTATTTTTTATATTAGCCATTTTGATAAGTGTTTAGTGATGTTGTGGATTTAATTTGCATTTCTCTAATAGCTCATGTCCTTGAACATCTTTTTTTGTGCTTATTTGCCATCTGTATATCTTCTTCAGTGAAATGTCTTTTGCCCATGGTCCAATTGGATAGCTTGGTTTTTTACTATTGAGTTTTGAAATTTTTAAAAATATATTCTAGATACTAGTCCTTTGTCAGATATGTGGTTTGCAAATATTCTTTCCCACTCTGTAGGTTGTCTTCTCATCCTCTTAACAGGGTCTTTCATAGAGTAAAAGTTTTTAGCATTGATGAAGTCCAACTTTTCCATTTGGTGTCAAGTCTAAGAACTCTTTGCCTAGCCAGATCCTAAAGAAGTTCTCCTATGTTTTTTTCCAAAAGTTTTTAAGACTTTTTTTTTTGAGGAAGATGGGTCCTGTGCTAACATCTGTTGCCAATCTTTCTCTTTTTCTTTTTTCTCCCCAAAGCCCCAGTACATAGCTGTGTATCATAGTTGTAGAGTTGTAGCTCTTCCATATGGGACACCACCTCAGCATGGCTTGATGAGTGGTGAGTAGGTCTGCACCCAGGATCCAAACCGGTGAAGCCCAGGCCGCTGAAATGGAATGTGTGAACTGAACTGCTATGCCATGGGGCTGGCCCCTCCAAAAGTTTTATAGTTTAATATTTTACATTTAAATCTATGATCCATTTTGGGTTAATTTTTATATAAGGTGTGAGATTAGGTTGAGGTTTGTTCATTTATTTTTTTACCTATAGATGTGCAACTTGGAGCCGGTATTTTAACAAACCCCTTAGGAATATCAAGGTCTGAGAACTGCTGGGGGACTCGTGGGATTTAGACAATGATGTGACGGTAAATGTTTCACAACTGGCTCTTGGTGGTGAGGGGCAATTTTCGTGGTACAAATACAACCCTCAGAGCTGATTTCAAGCTACTAATATGATGCCACTGAACACAGAGTTGAGAAGAGATGCACAGAAGCACACACCACTAGCTAGTATTTCCACAGTTATAATAGATGTAAATAACTTCAAAAGCATAGATAATTATGAAATGTAGTAGGAAGGGATGAGTTTTGAATATTTATTACCTTTGTTCTTAATGTAATTTATTTGATTTTAAGTTTATGTCAGGAACTTGGCAGTTTCTAAGAGTTTACCCTACTTGCAAGCTAACAAATTGGCCTGTCAGTTTCATGGATGCTGGAGAAGACATGAGACTCCTGGGTCAGAGACAAAGGACTTTATCACTTATAGGAGTTGCAGTAATCAGAGTGTCAGCATCATCTTGTACTAGTTCCCCGAGCCCCAGTTCCCACAGGGTGATGCAAAGTGGGCCAGCTGGCACTTGCACATGCAGTGGGTTGCATATAGGAGAGGAATCCTGAGCTTAGGGACCTGAATCTTTCATAATGATAAGTTATCGTTTTTTATAGTGCTCAAAGTAGACATTATCTTTATTATTCTGAACAATAAGCAAACTGCCCTTTTTTTCCTGGAAGGATACACTATACAAACAAGTTTGAAAAGAGCCCAGAACAAAGATAGTCAGGGCCTCCCCTTGTGAGACCAACTGAAATGAGAGACAATCATGAAGAGTTGGCTCCCAACAGTTTATATAATTTAATTTTTAATAAGGACTGTGTTTAACAACCAGCTCACAAAATTCCTGAAAATTTAACAATAGACCCTCTGAAGCTAGTACAAGTTGGCTGTAGCACACAAATTTCGAGGAAGAAAAAAGGAAGGACAAAGAGGGAGAGATTCCCTCTGGGTTGATTTCACCAGCTGGGAGCCCAGGACGCTGGAAATGAGGCCTTGTCGCTAGAGGAAGCTGTTTTGATTTTTTGTTTTCTAGAATGGTTATGATATAATGGAAGTTATAATAATGGTAATTTAAATAAAAATGGAAACTACTCTATTGCTTGTCAAGTACAGGTCATGCATTTTTGGGGCCTTTTATCTCATGTAATCCTCGTGATTGATGCTATGAAGTAAGGACTATTACTATCCTCATTTAATAAATGAGAAAACCAAGGTCAAGGAAAAAAGCTGGGCTGGGATTGAGCTTCTGCAAACTCTAGTTCTGAGGAGTTGAGAACTCACAGTCCTAAAAGCAACTTTCTCACTCAGAACTCACGTTAACTGGCATTATTTGCACACCCCCTCCCTCCCCCGCCCCCCGCCACCTTCTCTCTGCCCCTCTCAGAAGCAGGGCTCTGAGGTGTAATGGTGGGAAGGGCCAAGGGTGCAGGTTTCTGGTCCCCATTTGCCAGTGAGGTACAGTGTGACCTTGGGCAGATCGGTTCATCTCTGCACCTCTGTTTCCTCATCTGTAAAATGGGCTGACGGCACTGCTCTGCGTGTTGCAGAGAGTTAGCCTGAGACTCAAAGGTGCACCCAAATCGGCTGGAGTTGTAGTGCAGGCCTTGTCACTCACAAGCTGCATGACTTTGCAGCAGCCATAACATCTCTGGCCTCCTAAGTTTCTTATTTATATTATGAGGGGGCCACATGAGATCACCAAGATACTGTCAGCTTCTGAGTCAGTAAATGAGATAGGAGTTCCTGAAGGGCCTGGAGAAGGGAGAAAGCAGCCCCTGAAGGACCTGGAGAAGGCAGAAAGCAGCCCACAGACATGAAGTAGTGTTTTTCATTGTTCTGCTGCCATTTCTTTCCAATTTCCTGTGGTTGCGCAGTCACGGGGCTCAGAGAGGTCAGGTGAGCATTTGTGACTTGAGTCTTTGGATTGTAGTAGTGATGACGGTTCAGATGGGGCTGGTCTCCCTGGGGGCAGATGAAGCCTGGCCCTAGAAGCCAGGGAGGAGTGGGGGGCTCGGGCACAGCCTGCCTCTGGGCCCTGCAACTCAGAGTCTGCTCAGAGCTCTGTCTGGGCCCCACCTGCCAAGTGGCCGGTCCTGGGTTCCAGGTCCAGAGTTGCCACGCAAATGGCTGGGAGAGGGCATTCCAAGTCCAGGGACCAGCAAGTACAAGGCCTAGAGGGGGGAATGAACTTGGCAGGCTCAAGTGGCAGCAGACCAGCTGAGCTGGAGAGAGGAAGGGGAAGAGGTCAGACATCTGTAACCTGTCCGCGCAGCAGAACCCCCAGAAAGCCAAGGAGCCCCAAGGGGGCAGGTGAGAGATGTTCCCTGGTTCTTTTCACCACCTAGCCCTCTGGTCTGGTCACCCCTGACCTCTGGGGGGCCTTGGCCTTGGGAGGAATCCTCCCACCTTTCAAGTCTCCAGATGCTCTCAAAGGAGTAGATCAGCCCCTGGTAACAGGGCCCACAGCCAGCAACACCCAGCTCTGGCAGTGCCCACCTGGGGTCAGCTGACCATTTCTCTTCCTCCTCTCACTTTGTCTGCCTGCTGGGTCTGGGCCAGAGGGAAGGTGGCCGGCAGGGCTCGGAGAGGCAGCCTTGAGAACTTGGCTCTTGCTGCCTGGCCATTAGAGCTGACGCGGTGTTACCAAGGTCCCTCAGCCTCCATCTGTCAGTTCCAGAAACCCAGTCACCTTGGGAAAAAGGCTTCTGACAGCAGAACTGGTGAATCACAAAATCACAGGATATCTGGGCTGGGACGGAAGTTGGAGGTCACCGAGTCCAGCCAGACAGATGGCTCTTGGCTGCAGCAGCCCTTGCCTAGGTGCTAGGCCGGTGAGTCTCAACCTGGATGCACAACAGACTCACCTGGGGAGTTTACACAAATTCCCAATGCCCAGGCTGCACTCCACATTGATTGCATCACACTCTCTTTGGAGGGAGGATGTTTAACATCCCACCCAGGTGATTCCAACCTGCAACCAAGGTTCAGGCCCGGGGCTGTGGTCCCTTGCAGCTTTCTGGTGCTGCAGTCATTATGAGTGGTGTCTCTGGGTCAAACAGACTTGGATCTGAGCTCCTGCTCTGCCACTTCTCCAACTGAGTGACCTCAACCAACTTTCTGAACCTCTCTGAGCCTCTATTTCCTCATCTGTAAAAAGTGCATCATAGTAGTTCACCTACCTTATATGTTTTTCTCAAGGCCAAGTGTATTAATCCATGAAAAGCACATAGTAGAGTGCTTCATTCCTAGTAAGAGTCCAATAAATGTGCTTATTGTTATTACTTTTCCAAGGGCAAGCATTCCATTAGAAAGCTCTTCTTTAGGTTAAGTTGAAATGGTCTTATGGCTATAAGAGTGATCTTCTCAAAACCCAAGTTTGCTTATGTCACCCGCCCACTTAAAATCATTCTGTGGTTTTCCATTATTCTCAGGGTCAAGGCAGAAGTCTTTGGTTTGACCTACCCGCCTTCTAGGTCTGGGCTCTGCCCCTTCATCTTCTCATCTTGCACCCTTTCTCCCCATGACCTGGGGGAGGGGACTTTGATTTCCCCCCACCTGCCATGCTTTGTCACACCACAGGGCCTTTGCATGTGATGCCCCCACCTCTGGAATGCCTTCCCCACCCCGCTTCCCAAGGCCAACTCATCCGTCAGCTCTCAGCTCTGCTGTCACTCCACCTGTAGAGTTTTCCTTGACACTCCCACCAGGACAAATCCTCACCTTGCCATTCTCATGGCATCATCTCACAGCTGACATTTTACATTACTTTGGTGGTCATTTGTCCAACATCTGTTACCTGTGCTGTAGACGCTAAGCTCCAGGAGGACAGAGACCGTATCTGTGTTTTGCTCATCCCAGTATCCCCAGTGCCTAACTCAGTGCTTGGCACATAGTTGAGGTTCAATAAATATTTGTTGAATAAATAAACTGGCCAAAATTGGCCGCTTGATAAAGCCCACCAGTTGTTCAGTTCTGCCTTCTAGAACTTCTCAAAGCAGTTGGTGCCCTTGACCCCAAGACCACCCTGCAGGTGGTCCTTATAGAAGGTGATTCTTCTAGACCCTCCACATCCTCCCCAGACAAGTTCTGGTTGTATGTTGCCTGGAATGGGACTCACACTAGGGATGGGGAACTTTTCAAGAGTGATTTGCCCCCACTATTCTGCCAAGTGATGGGGCAGCCGAGAAGCAGTTCAGGATTTAATGCCCTAGTTAGCCTTTCACCTCCGAGGCCCTTGATCTCCACACAATTAAGCTCATACATTGAATGAGTTTTATGGGATAAGGGAGCCCCAAGTGGACTTTTCACACCAGGAGGCCATTTTGGATAATTATCAGTCTCAGCTTGAAAACCACTTGGGGGTGGGGATGAACGGGTGTTGCAAGTTTACAAGGACATTAGTGAGAAATAAATACCAGTGATGAAGTTGAACTCTTCTTTCTTGTTTTTACTCAGGGCCAACCTGAGGCCAAATTATAAAGTAGATGAAGAATGCCTTAAAAAAAAAGGGGGGGGGTTTGTCCAGAGCCATCTGCGGGACCTTTCTGAGAAATTCTTTTCAGGCGTCTGTCTGTGGCTCAGAGAAGGGAGAGGCTGGGAATTTCTCAGAGGTTGTCAGGAGGGAGCAAACCACCACACTCCTCTCCGGCCCTCAGACACAGGCTGAGGAACTGGGCCAGTGAGGTTACCTTCCCACTCACACTCAGAGCTCCATTTTCAACAGCCCCCTGGGCCTGAGGACAGCTGTGAAATGACACCAGGAAAGGGGGAAATGAAGAAAAAGGAACACACACAAGTCCCACCCGCCATTAAAGGGTAGAATCAGAGTCTTCCTGTTTTAGTTTTCCCCTCAGACCTGCCCAGGGCTTGGAAGCTGGCTGTACTTTGGAGTTGGCTGAGGAGTTTGTTAACCAACCAGACTTGCAGGCCCCATGGCGGAAACTGAAGGAGGGGGTGCAGCTGTCTCACCCCATTCACCCCCCCACTGCCCTGGGAGATTCTGACTTCCCACATGTTTGAGGGACCACTGGTGCCTTCCCAGGCCATGCCACAGCAAGTGCTTAGGAGATGCCTGCTGGATCGAAATGAAACCCTCCATCCGCTTGACAGGATCCTGCTCTGTGGGAGGGTAGTATTTGGGGCACAAACCCCCACCACTCAGGAGTGCTTCAAAATCAGGGCGCTGCTCCTCATTTTTCTGGCTCCCCTCCCGCCAGGGGATACACAGGTGGCAGGGAGGGTCTGCTGCCCATGGATTGGCCTGTGCGTGGCCAATGTAGCTGAAAGTGTACCCTCTGGATTCAGACACTCTCCTAACCCTCGCTATGCATTTACCAGCTAGCTGACCTTTGGCATCGACCTAAACTTTCTAGGACTCAAATTTCTCCATCTGTAAAGTGGGGATAATGACCATAGTTGCTGCTCATAGGAGTGTTGAGAAGCTGGAAAGAGACAATACACATAAAACCCAGCATGTGGCTAATGTTCAGTAGAGGTGAGCCATTATTTGTCTTCTGGTTCAGGAAACCAGCAACTTGTTGAAAGTCTTCAGTGGAAGCAGAGGGCTGAATGTGGAAGTTCAGGGTTTCCAAACATGCTGACCTGATTCACCCACCTGTTTTAATTTACGTTCCAGGAATTTCAGGCTCTTTTCTTAGCTCTACTTTGGAGACAGAAATAAATGTTTAGTGCCAAAATGGACTCTGAGATCATCTGATCCAATCCTTCATTTTACAGATGTGGAAACTGAGGACACGAGACATGAAATGACTTGGCCAAAGCCACTCAAGGAATCTGAAGACAGAGCTAGGACTGGAATCCAAACTTCTTGTTTCCCAGACAACTGCTGTATTCCTACGCTATCCTAGCTGTCTTAGCAATTTAGAATGTTCGTGAAATCTCTTTAACTGAAAATGCTAGGAAGATGTGCAGCTCTTGTGTTTTCACTCTTTTTCTTTTCCCCAGCGAAAGGCCATGGTCGCATAATACTATAGGGCAGAATCTCTCTCTCTCTCTTTCTTTTGGCTCTGCATCTAGAAAACAACCTGGAGAAGAGAGGAAGGTAGATCCTCCAGCCTCTGAGCCTCAGGCCTGGAGGTTTGTGTAGTAGACGTTCTCCCCCTAGTGGAAGGAGTGAAGATGACAGGCAGGAAATGAAGGAAGTTTCCACCTCCAGGGCCTGGCTGCCCAGGGGTCCTATGCCGCTGGTGGATGACCGGGGTCCCATGGCACTTGCACGGCTCGCCCTCCCTCACCTCACCCTAATACCAGCACTGTCAGATCCCGTCTACCTAAAATTTTGATATTTTGTTCATCTTAAAGGTTTTTTTGCATTAATTTTGATTTATTAAACTATTACATTAAAATACTTAGGGGCCGCCCGGTGGCGCAGCGGTTTAGTCCGCGCTTGACAACCTGGGGTTGGTGGGTTCCATCCCGGGAGCCGGCCGACGCACCGCTTGTCACCCATGCTGTGGTGGCTCGCATATAAAGTAGAGGAAGATGGGCACGGATGTTAGCCCAGGGCCGGTCTTCCTCAGCAAAAAGAGGAGGACTAGCTAACGGATGTTAGCTCAGGGCTGGTCTTCCTCACCAAAAAAAAAAAAAAAATTTATTTATATGGGTAACTGAGGTTTTTGGCACCCTCTTAAAGTTTGTGCCTGAGGAAAGTACCTCATTCACCTCCCCCTGGCCCCAGTCCTAACCTAGAAGTCACCACTGGAAGACCCCCCCGAAATATATCATGTGTAGCCCCCCTCACTTGTCAGCTGAGCCCCCGCGAGGGCCGGGGCTGGCCTGTCAGGGCAGTGTGGGTCTCCTGCTCTTTGCACCATAATAATCGGGCTGCAGACTCTCCGGGCTTTCTCCAGAAGGGGACAGTGACAAAGACTCTCTCCTTGCCCAAACTCCAGCCAGGCTTCTCTGAGCCCTCTTCTTGAGGAGGCCTGTCAACCTTGGCCTAGAAAGACTTGCACACACACTGACATAGTTTCTAACAGCTCAAGGCCACGTCCCTAGGATGATCTGAGTCCCCCTTGAAGTGGCTGCCTGAAAAAACTCAAGGCAGCGTAAAGAATATTGTTTGTTCGAGTCAGGATCTGAGGATAGACGCGTCTCCCAGGCTCTGTGGGAGGGTAGGAGCCCATCTTTGACAAACACCAGTTAGCAAACCCAGAGGGGCTTCACATGGGCCAGCTCCCTTCCTGTGCTGGGTGATAGAGTCACTTCCCTGACTCTACTGAGCCCCTACTCGCCCCCAGCCCTAGTCCCCCATTCTCCCTTTAAAACACCCAGTCACCTCTGTACGACTTGAAGTTGAGTTGAGTTCACACTGGACTCATTTCCCTATTACAGTAGTATATTACTGACTAAAATCTGTCCCTACCACTTTAACTAGTGTCCAGCTTTGTTTAGCTTTGACAATGGCTGCCTTTCAAGATGTGTCCCTCATGAGAAAAGACCCGGGTTCAAGGGCAGTTTTATTGCACAAAGATGCACCAGGTTCTGGGTCTTCATTAGTGCCTACAAACAAGAAGGCCTAAAGACAGGCCCAGTTGGCTGAGGCCCACGGTGAGCAGTCAGAGCCAGGAGGAGGGGCTGGTGCCCCAGCGTGTCTGGGAAGGCCCTCTCCTTGGAACACCTTCCTCGCTGGGCCTCCATCCTGCATCATCTGTCTGGGGACTCCAAGTGGCTCACCAAGGAGGCAGCCACCCTCAGAAGTGTTAGGGGATAAACCAGCCCTCATCCTCGTCATCAGCTGGCTACCAGAGACTCCCTCAACTGTGTCACCTGCTTCTGTCCCACTTGCCACAAACCCAGGGCTCCCATCTCACCATCTCCAGCAGCCCTGAACCACATCCAAGGGAGCAAGATCCCAACCTTGGGCTGCAAGGGATCTGCCTCCATCTGTCCCACTTGCCACTAAATAACCTCTTCCTGAGTGCTGAGTGTCCCCCCATTGTCCCTACCATCCTCCTGGGGGATTCCCCAGCAGGGTGCCAAGGAGACATGGGTTTAGGTCAGGCTGAGAAGTGGCAGCCACAAAACTTTGGGGTTCTGTTCATATTGCTCAGGCTGAATTTATTACCCAGGCTACAAAGAGTTAAGTCAACTGCTTTCAAATGCCTACATCCCTGGGGGAAGGAAGAGGAAGTGGCTAAAGGAGCTCCTAAGAAAAAGGAAGGAAAAGAAAAAAAGAACTCTTCACAGACAAAAAAGCCCCTTGAGCTCAGAAGCTGGCCCCTTCCTACAGGGGGGCCGGGCAGGACTCCAACCCGCACATTAATCTACTTGGGCCCCAAACCCCTTCCTGGGTTTCTCAGACCTATCCCAATCCCATACTTTTTCTGGCTCAGCAGGAATGGAGTTATTTTAAGGAAACCCCATTTTACTTATGGAGAAGCCACCCCCTTCCAGGACCACCCCAGGCAGCATTCTCTGTCCCTGAGGACCCCACCTTTCCAGGTAGAGGTCCCTCAGAGCAATCTGCCGGGAAGCTGCAGCTCCATCAGAAAGTTCTCTCCAGCAGTTGCCCCATGGGGCTCTCTCACACCAGCCACTTTGTACTATGACTTCTTACATCCCTTAGATCCCCACGTGCTGGAAACCCCTGGGGTGGGAGCAAGATTCATGTACATGCTACCCAGTCCCACCGTCTTAGAGCAGCGGTTCCCAGGCACGCCTGGATATCCTGGTGTGTCTCACTGATGGGGCAGTGGGCCTGCAGGTGATTTGTAACTAACACTCAAGTGCATAAGTGTGGGACTGACTCGACTCACGTGTTGAGCAGGTTAACGCAAGGTTATCCTCCTATTAATGTCATGCTCACGCTTGCATTCAGATAAGCTTTCTTGAGTGGAGTGAACTCTTTGCCACGGCCTGTGAGGATCTGTGTGATCTTCCACCTCGCGCCTCGTGCCCCCACCACCACTCCGTCCATCCCTCTGGCCCTCAGTCAGCTCCTCACATATGCCAAGCTCTTTCTGACGTCAAGTCCTTTGCACCTGCAGCTCCTTCTGCCAGGAGACCACTTCCCCACTCTTCGCTTTGCTCTATCTCCGCTCGGGGCTCAGCTTCAAAATAACCTCTTCCTGGTACTGACTGATGGGGGACTTAAGAAAGCCTTGGGGACTTGGGGGGTTGGAAATACTCTGTTCTTGATCTACGTGGAGGTTACAAGGTGTGTATCTATGTAAAAGTTCATTGAGCTGTCCACTTACGATTTGTAGACTTTACTGTATGTAAGTAAACCTAAAAAGATGAAATCTAAAAAAATATTTCAGCCTCTTTCCTGTCTCCTGTTACTCCCATTACTCTTGAGCATGGCATTGCACTTCCATCTCGGCATGACAATGACATTATTTGTAAGATGTATCTCCCACAAGTATCTAAGCCCCATGAGGACAGAGCCTCTGTCTGTTGTGTTCACTGACGTAACTTCCAGAGTGGAGCTCAGTGCCTGTGACACAGTAGATACTAAAAAAATTAGTGAATGGCTAGATGGAAGGATGAATAAAAAAGTTGGATTTAATGATGGAGAAAAAAGAGGCAGAGGAGGTCGGGCTGAGGCTGGAAGCTCCCGCCTTGCGGCCCCCAGCAGGCAGTTTAGGGTCTTGCTCTGGAAGCACAAGTCCAGGAGCTTGTTCCCTCCCGGAGACCCGAGGCCTGCCTGTCTACAGCTCATTGGGGTTGTCCTGGTCGGCGTAGATGAGGAAGCCCGTGAAGAGGCTGTCGGTCCAGTAAGGGTCGTAGAAGAGCCCATTCTGCTCCGAGTAGAAGATCTGCAGCCAGACCTCGTCACCCTGCTTGAGAGCCAGGATGGTGGAGCCCGAGGCCACGTCGTGGTTGCCCGTGTTGGCATCGAAGGTCCGGATGCGGTACTGGCCGTTATGCACCAGGCCGATGGCCAGGTGCTTGTTGGCCAGCGTGATGTCGTAGGTGAAGTAGTAGATCCCCGGCACGCCGCAGACGAACTTGCCGCTGGACGCGTTGTAGTGGCCGCCCTCGTTCATCAGGATCTTGTCGAACTTGATGGGCAGCCGCTCCCGCGGGTAGCTCTTGGTCACTGCCACCGAGAAGGCGGACTTGGCGTGGCCACTGCCGCAGCTGCAGGGGCCTGGGAGGCCCGGCTCCCCCTTCCTGCCCTTGGGCCCCTTCTTGCCTGGTGTGCCATGCTTCCCCGGAGCACCACTGACCCCCTTGGGGCCGCGAGGGCCGGCCCGCCCAATGGCCCCGGCTTTGCCCTTTGGTCCTGGCTTTCCCCGGTTACCTGTCCGGCCGGGTGGACCTGGAAGACAGAGCAGCTGGTGTTATGGAGGGACCCTCACAGAATTAGGCAGAGGCTCTGGCCCTGGCTTTCCATCCTTGGAGCATGAAACTTTGGGTAATAGAAAGAATAAGAAGGCTTTGGAGTCACATAGAAATGGGTGCAAATCCTGATGGTTTGAACCGGGGCACTTCTCCAAGTATTATCTGGAAAATGGGAATGGTCATACTTACCTTCCAGAATCATTGTGGATCAGGGCAAAAAGAGTAACTTGCAACAATTCATGCCCTTCCCTTTTCCTGCCTTCTAAGGAATTTCCTGCCAGACCAATCCTTCAGTGGGCTGTGCTGGTCATGGGTTGAGAAGAGAGTTGGAAAACTTGGAAGAAGCCTCTTGACTTGGAAACATTGATCTTAGTGAAATCCCTGCCTCATGCCCCAGATCCCTGCGCACACATACAAGGGTTTTAGTGCAGTGTTGCTTACAATCGCAGAAACTGGGAACAACTAAATGCCCATCCAAAGGGAAATGATCCAAAAATAATGGTCCATCCATACTGTGCAATCCTATGCAAGAGTTAAAAAAAAATGAGGCAGATTTATGTGCACTATATGAAAACTTCTCTAAAATATACTGTTAAGAGGAAAAAGCAGGTGGCAGAATCTCTTTTGTTAAAAGGAAACCACAACACTAACTATTGCTATACCCGTTTAAGTGCATAGAAAAGTGCCTGACCCAGAGTAAGCATTGCTGAATATACCTGGCATATCCTGCAGAACATTTCCCCAGTAACGTTTTCCTGTAGAACGCCTCTTGGTTTTTAATACCCATATTTCACAAAATGTGCACTGCTCTCAATATAACATTTTTGGCCAATGATTATATAGGAAACATTTAAATATATGTTCCCTAAACTCAATACAACATTTTAAACAGAACATATATGGGTAAAGATTTGAGTCACATCCAAACACAATTGTACAGTTGGTACAATTGCTAGGCTGGCAGAACTGGGTGAAGATGTTCTGAAAACCAGGCCGCATGTCAACCAAGGAGCCTGCTTCTGAAGGTTGCTGATGCTAGACAGCACTCCAGCGTCACTATACACAAAGCAATGGTTTGTTAACCGTCGTATGAACTGGGTGATCAGAAAGTAATGTTGGAGGCTTTTTACATCCTAACAAGGTACTTTGCTTCTTATATGTATATATGTAGGCATTTTACTGTGTTTTAGATTAACATGTAATGCATTTAAATTTTTCCTATTTTAAGTAAGTGGGAAATAGATTCCCAAATAACTTTTTCTCACTGAACATCCAACTTTCAGGAACAGATTGCTTACGCTAAGTGTCTGGCAGTGCCTGGTATTATTATACACATGTGTAAATACATAGAAAAAGGCCAGGAAGGATACACATCTAACCAGTTAGTAGTGGTTGCCTCTGGAGGATGAGAGGGGTAGGAATTAAGAAGGACTCTTGTTTTATTTTTATTGTTTGAATATTATTACAATGAGAGTGTATTTGTGCATTACTCGTGTAATTAAAAATAAATAAAAAGAATAGAGAAAAATAAGGCAGAAAGGTCACGAAGCTGTTCCTTGAAAAAATGAAAATAAAAGGTGGGAGGAGGGGCCGTGAGAAGAGGAGGAGTGAAGACAGAGTCATTTTGGATTGGAGGTTTCTGGGGAGACGAATAGATAAGGAAGCTTATTGGGAAGTTCCACTCTGTGTTACATGATGTGCTTCCTTCTAGATTACCTTTTGGGGAAACTTCAGGAAAGGGTGACTTTTACTTTTCAAGACCTTTCTGGAAATGGATTTGTCTGTGTATGTCAGGGGAGAGTAGCTGGACATTATCCTGTACTGGCCCCAGGGTGACCCGGCTTTATCTGGGTTACACATCACGGCTCTCCATCTGTCAACACTGCCGTCCTCGGTGAGCTGGCTTAATGCTCAGCAGAGACTCGGTGCATGGCAGGAGAGATGGCCCAAAGCAGCCCCAAGCCTACACCCTCACAGCTCTTGGTCAAGGAGAAAAAGTCAACGGCAGAGATATCCTCTCGTCCCTAGGATCCATAAGGTGAATGTCAGGGAAAACTCCAGCTGGCCCTCCCCGGAGCACATGCCCAGACCCGAATCTACCACTGTGGTCAGGGAATGAGCTACGTCCAGTGCCTGACACACCACAAGACCTCCTCAAGTCAAAGCCATTATCATTATTTATAAAGTTATTCTTCTGGGAAGGAGGTGCTTTTGGAGGACTTAATTTGGGGTGGTAGGAAAAGGCCTGGATTTGGAGTCTGTGACCAGCCTGCTGTGTGAGCTCAGCAAGTCGATTAAAGGGTGACGACCATTTATTGTATGTCTACTGCGAGACGGTGCTTCACACGTTATTTTATTTCATCTTCACGGCACCCCTGTGACGGAGGTGTTATTATTATCCCTGTTTTAGAGATGAGGCAACTGAGGTTTGGAGAGAGGTTAAGTAATTTGCCAAAATTGGTATCCAGATTCGTTTCCAAAGTTCAAGTTCTTGCAGCTATGACATGCTGTTCTCAACTTAATCACGCTGACTCTCAGATTCCTCATCTGTAACGTGGGGTGATAAGAATACCTCCTTCCCGGTCAGATGAGCAATATGCTCAGAAGTGCTTTGTCAGTGTTAAAATGCCATACAAATAAAAGTTATGATTTCCCGACTGCTTCAAATGTATACTTGGAGATGCTGCTGACACTGAAAAGTGCTTGGTTACTGGGGTGAGAGTTGAGGGACCTAAGAAATGTCAAGGCTGAGAGGGCCCATAAAGAATATCCAACCTGTCTGCTGGCTGCTTGGTATCCCTTCCTTCAGGGAACCACCCTTCACTGCTTCAAGTGATCCCAGTGAAACTGTCAATCATAGTGACCGACTGCCCTCACCACCCACTCACACACAGCCAGTCCTGGCAAACAGTGGTTCCTCACCTCCATGGTCAAAGGGATTGGTCCAGGATACACATGTGATCAAGGAGGGTGGGTCATTCTGAGATGTGCTTTATGGATCAAGCCATGAGGAGGTAGGCTTGAGCCCACCAGTAGCCATTTCATAACTTCCAGCCTTTGTGAGGACAAAACCAACACAAAGAAAGAAGCAGAGGCTTGAGAACAACATCTGAACTCCTGGATCCAGCCATTCCTGAAGTTCAGCTCCTGGGCTTCCTAGTTACATAAGCCAATAAATTCCATTTTGGGCTATGAATTGGGTTTCTGTCCCTTGCAACCAAAAGAGTTCTAAATGATATTTCAGGAGACTTGCCCAAAGTCACCCAGCAAATCAGTGGTGCAGCTGGGCAGGAACACAAGATTTGATGCCCACTGTTCCTTTCAGGAGAATACACTGCTCTGTGCTTTAATTTGGTTTATTAAGAAATGGGATTAGTACTAGTTTTCATAACTTCACAAACCCCCTCTGTGCCAGATGCTGCCAACCCCAGGTAGGAATGGGAGGGGCAGGCACGGGCCTCTTACCTTCCTCTCCGCTGTCACCCCGGTCCCCGTCCTGGCCATCCTGGCCATCTCTGCCGGGAAAGCCCATTCTTCCTACCATTCCTGAGGGCCCTGGGGCTCCTGGGGGGCCAGGTGGGCCCTGAGGACCAGGCAGGCTGCAGATGAGTTGAGGGGAGCCCTTCTGGAAGTCCCTGCGTGCGAAGGCAGCAAGCAGTGGGTCGGCCGCACATGGAAGGGCACAGGCCAAGAGCACCCAGGGGATCATGGTGGTCACCTGTGGGAGGCAGGAGAGCTGTGAGCAGGTGAGTCCGGCCAGAGCTGACTGCTGTCAATCAGAAAGGCATCCGGAGGAGGAGGAGGCCGAAGCTGGGAGAGACTCGATCATATTTCTGCCTCTTGCTCTCTCCTGCATCACATGCAAAGGGCTGCCAGTGTCATCACATCTTGAGGACACATTTGGATGAGCTGAGTCATGGACCCAGAATATACTCTGGAGGGGTCTTGGAGGTGAAGCACTCATCCTCACACCACTGTCCCCCCGGGTGGCTGAAATGGAGGCAGGACTTACAGTCCAGTGAAGCCGAGTGGGAGGAGCTGTGGATGGAGAGAAAGGATCCCTGTTTCATTCAAATATGTGGCACAATTGGAAAGCTACAAGGGCAGAAAGACTTCTGCAGGTGATGATTTGCTACGAGGCTGCTTCTTCCGGGGGACTCCGGGTAGCATGTCAGCAGGTGAGGATTCAGTTCTGAGTGAAGGGGCCCCAAACCTGAGCAACACTGGTGGGTGGTGGGGACAGCTCCTCTGCCTCGTGCTTCCTGTGCACCAGGCATTTCGTAATCTCACAAGTCCTTACCGAATAGAGATGGGAGGGGGCAGGAAGGGGGACACGAAGGCTCAGAGAAGTTCACCACGTGCCTGTCATGCAACTTGCAGGTGGCAGGGCTGGGATTCGAACCAGCCCCAGTGGGTCCAGGGCTTGTGCTCTTTGGCCTCAGGCTACACTGTGCGCTTTTTTTCTTTTTTTAATTTTAAAGTTGAAATTAATCAAAATAATACATTCACAAAGTCAAAAATACTATAAGGCTTATGACGAAAAACTGTGCTCTCCAGCTCCACCCATCCTTAACCTCAACCTCCTGCTCCCAACCCTTTAGCTATTTCTTCTGGCACTTACTTCCATTAAAAGACAATATACTTATACAGATTCTTTTTGATTTATCAATTTCAGACACTACCTTTTGAATTCCTATCACGAAAGATGAGGATTCAGCCCTCTTCCATCACTCTAGCCTACATCCATTCGTCTCCCTACTGTAGCTAAAATATAATTTGAGACTAAATAAAAATTCACTCTTGGAATTATTATGATAAATATTGTTTACCGCTAAGCTAAGCACTGTACTATAATTATATCTCCTTTCTTGTACGTGCTTTCCCTATTGGAGATATTAATTTTATTTTTTTGTTTGCTTGGTTCTTTATGGCACTCTTTTCTACATGATCAAATATATCAAATAGTTTATCTGTTCCATTTATTTTCTTGAAGATATAAGTCCTGGAACCCTCCATTCTCCTGTTCCAATGGTTATACATGCTAGGCAGCTGTCATTCCAGGATTCCTCTTTATACAGTGTCCTCCCTTATCCACAGGGGATAGATTCCCAGACCCCCAGCGGATGCCTGAAACCGCGGAGAGTACCAAACACTACGTATGCCTTGTTTTTTCCTGTACATACATACCTGTGATAAAATTTAATTTATAAATCAGGCACAGTAAGAGATTAACAATAACTAATAATAAAATAGAACAATTATAACAATATACTGCAATATAAGTAGATCTTAGCAACCTCAGCATACGATTTTTTTCTTTCCTTATTAAGTCGAGAACTTGCACCTTTTCAATTAAAGGAAACACTGTACGCTTCTCCTTGAAGGCATATTTGAATTGCGAGCATCACTACTCTTGAGCTTTGGGGCCGTTAATGAGTAAAATAACGGTGACTTGAACACAAGCACGGCGATACCTCGACAGCGGATCTGATAAGCAGGGGCTACTGTGCGGGTAGCGCGCACAGTGTGGATACGCTGGACAAAGGGGTGATTCATGTCCTCGGAGGGGTGGGGCAGGACAGTGAGAACTTTCATCGCGCTACTCAGAACGGCACGCAACTTAAAACTTATGAATTGTCTATTTCTGGAATTTTCCATTTAATATTTTCCCACCAAGGCTGACCTCGGGTAACTGAAGCCGTGGACAGTGAAACCGTGGATAAGGGGGGACGACTATAAACATCATGGCATTTCTCTTTGCTTCTGTCCTGTGTTATATCTCCTGTTTTATGAATCCCATGTCTTTTTTTTTTAATTAAAAAAATTTTTTTAATTCCTCATTTTGGTAGCACATATCCTGTAGTAGCTTCCTGGAAAAGTAGCTTATGGGAAGTAATTTTCTGGGACACTTTGCAAGTTACAATATGTCTTAATTTTACACTGTGTCCTTAAAGCTGGTGGCAGCAATGGCATGATGACCAGAGACCAGAGTGTCACGTGCTCAGAGACGATCCACTCCCAACCCCTCACTGTGAAGACGCAGAAGCCAGGGTCCAGGGCAGGAATCAGTGACTTGTCCAAGATCTCTCAATAAGTTGGCTCGGTCACTTTGCAACCAACAGCCTCTCTCCCAAGAATGAAACCACGAAGGGGAACATTCCAGGCATGATTTCCTGCCACGGGGATGAGCCTGAAGAGGTAACTTGCTTTGTGACCTTAGGCAAGCCCTTTCCCCTCTCTGAGCCTCAGTTTCCCCACTTGAACAATAAAGGGTCAGTTCCCACACTTGAATGTGCATCAGACTCACTCAGAGATGAGTTAAAACCCAGATTGCTGGGCTCTGCCCCAGGGTTTATGATTCAGTGGTCCAGGCTGGGGCTGGAGGATTTGCATTATTACTAAATATCCTGGTAATGGTGCTGCTGGTGGCCCAGGGACTCACTTTGAGAACCACTAGACTAGATGGTCTCTAAGGTCCCTCCCCTCTGTTGCTGAGCGTCTCACACTCCAGGCTGTCCTCTCTTTCCAGATAGGAAGCCTTGCCGGCTTCACTGTTCCCGCCCAGCTTGGCTACTGAATCAGAGCCTTCAAACGTTAGGGGGCTCCCCGCAGCTGTGCTGCTGGCGGCAGGGCAGGAACATTGCTCAAGTCTCAGCCCTTGGAACTCACGCATCCCTTCCGGGCCCTCCACCTCCCTTCCCTTCAGACCCTGCTTTGCCCCAGCCCTGGGAGCCCGTCCAGACTTCCGGGCCGCCTCTGGAAACAGGCTGAGCCTACCTCACCTCCTGCTCCTCCAGAATTGTTAAGCCTGGGAATAGATGACGGGGAGAGAAAACCAGGCTTCTCCCCCCAGGGAGAGGAGGGGAGACCACAGCACTGCCCTGCCCTAGGGCACGGGGGCCTATTCTATTTCCAGCCTCGATGCTGACCAACGGCGTGACTTTGGGCAAGTCACTTTCCTCCTCTGGGCCTCAGAGGGTTTCTCTAGATAAGTGTCACAGAGGTGCCCCTGGCCAGGTAGAGACGATTTAGTACCAGAGGCAGCTTTAAATAACAGTACATCATAGAGTAACAAAGTTATTATCTTTTCCATTTCTTTAATCCTGATTAAGTCAAGAAAAAAACAGTTTCAATTTGGTGACAGTGTATCTTTAACGCCTCCAGACCTGTTTATAACATCCCTTCTTAACAAAGAGCATGGTCATCTGTAGCAGTGTGTTCCTATTCTTTAAGAATCTTGGGCAAGCCCCACAAATATGCATGGGGACCTTGGAAACCCCCAGAGGGGAACTTGGCGCCAGGGGCCCTGGGGCAGAGCCTCCACTAGGATACAAGGAAGACTGTGGCGCCAGGTGGAGAGACTTGGGCGGGGCACGGGTGAGCTCTGGGTACCTAGTCCTTTGGAGAGGACTTAGTGGGTGAGTGTAAGAGGGTGTTAGCACTGAAATTTCCACCTGGGCCCCAGGACCCATGAGATGCTGCATGCCAAATTGAGGGGTCCGGGCAAAGTGAAGAACTGACAAAGGAACAGTTTGAGAGCCCATTCCACGACTCTTGGCACTCTTGTCAGATCAAGGATTTTAAAATGTGACCCCTGTTGCCTGTGGGGTATGACGAGAATGGACCTGTGTCTGAGGCCTGGGTGAGAAAGCTAGGAGAGCTGGTTGCCCGGGTGGAAAGGGAAAGAGGGTGCCCTGCTGCTGCGTGGGCAGGGGGCTGCCTTCTCACCCGCCCTGGCAGATGGAGGAGCTGGCCTGGGCCAGAGGGGTCCGGACAGAAAGTGAGGGGCCCCAGCAGTGATAACCATGCAAAGTGGACGCCAGAAAACCAGAAGCTGAGGGCGAGGCCTGGACCCCCCAGTGAAAGGAAAATGTGCCTGGCCAGCTTCAGGGCCATTACAGTCACAGGGCTCAATATGGGAACCCCCAAGGAGCCGGCAAAGGGTCCCATGAAAGAGGCAGCAACACTGTCTTCCAGGCCCAGAGAGGCAGAGCAGTTTAGTCCCTGTCCCAGTCATGAAACACATCTATCCCCTTACCTCCCCTTCCTCTCCTCCCTTCAATCTGGAAAGAGTGGAGTTGAACAAGGGAGCAGATGGCCCTGCCAGCTTCGCACCTGCTGGGGGACAGGCAGAAGCCCCACCTTTGAATGAAGATTGAAGTGGACCACCGGGGTGGGGGAACTTCTCACAGGCTAAATTATAAAGGAGCAGGGGGAGGCAAAAATGAAGTTGCAGTTTGCTGTATCTCTGGCATCACACGTGCTCACCACGGGCTGCACAAATGACAGTACAGGTGGTAGGCAGGCATGGCAAACGTAGAAATGTGACATGCACGCTGGACACTCCCCGGGCCCCAGGAATCTCTATCTCCTCCTCTTGTCTACTCAATGAGAGTCTTGGAAAACCGGTCAGTGTTCTTTGTGAGCTGCGACACTCCAGGGGCCCCCAGAACAGAAATGGAATTTTCAAAGCAGGTTTGAAATGGTTTGGAAAGTTGCAATCTGCAAACATTTTGGATTAGGGAGAGAGGGAGGAAGGAAGTGGGTGGGAGCGAGTCTCCCAGGCAGACAGAGGCCTGCAAACAGCTAGATGAAAACAGGCAGAGAAGAGAGACAGCCAGCTGAGAGAGGAGAGAAGGGAACCATCTGCTCCAGGTTACCGCTCTCCTCTCTCTCCTGAACTCCACGCTCAGCCACGCATGTCTGCAAGAGGGAAAAGGGTCTGCCCCACACCAGCCGCCCTGGACAGTAGGGGCCGGCTCAGTGCTGGCTGGCCCCGGGCAGGCCCCAGTGGCTGGGTGGAGGCGCAGGGCTCCGGAACATGCAGGGAGGAAGGGATTTCTCAGAGCTGGAGTCTGGAGGTTCCTGCAGCCCGAGCCAGGAACTGTTTTGGAAATAAAGGCGGGGAGAGACTAGATTCGGGTTCCAAACCTTGAGGGAGGGAGAGGAGAATCTCCTTGCCTCCACGGCACCTCCAAGAAAAACAAGCCTCCAAATAGCCATGCTCCCGGCCTGTGCCCCATCCTCCCGAGTCTGACCCCGCAGCCTCCTCTCCACACAACGGTGGGGGGGGGGGGCGGGCCAAGGCCCCAAGGAATCCAGACAGGTTAACTCTTCCAGGGCCTTTTAAATACCTTTACAATAACAAACTTGGGGAGGGCCCCATGGTTCAGTCTAATCCAACTCCTTCAGTTACAGACAGGGAAACTGAGGCAGAGGCAAACTGACTTTATTGGAGATACCTACAATGTTCCAGGCACTGTGTGAAGCTTTTTACCTGAATTATTTTATCTGAAGTTTACAATAAACCTTGTGAATGTAGTAAATTATTGTCCCATTTTTCAGAGGAAGAAACAGAGGCTCCAAGAAGTGAAACAATTTACCCAGAGTCACACAATCGGAGCAATGGGACAACATTCGAACCCGTGTCTGAGGGGCTCCGAAGATGGCACTGAATCCACTCCACCTTGCTCCCTTCTGCTACTTGTTTCCTGTTTTATAGAAGAGGAAACTGAAGCTCAGAGAGGCCAATTGGCGCATGTTTACACAACTAGTTCACGGCAGAAGTTATATTTGAACTTGGGTTTGGCTGACCCTAATGCCCAAGTGCTTTCCATTATGTCACCATTTCTTAGATCTTTCTTCCTAATTATCCCAAATTAAAGAAGAGACCGTGAAGCATACACCAAAGCCACACACAGCAATAGAGATCTCGTAGTTTATTTTATCATTTCACACACACACACACACAATATAGACTGAAAATGTAAGGGCGATGTCTTTTCTCCCTCAGGACACTTGAGCAAATCGATGCTTGAAAACCTCCTGTCCTTTGAGAGGCCCATACTTGGCTTAGCCAAGGTGATGGGGGCGGGGCGGCCTCCTGGGCCCGGACTTCCCACCACAAGCCCCTTTGGGGTGTTCCCAGGGGCCGAACCAAAAGACCAGGGTGCACAAAGCACACCTCCGGCGCCGTCAGCTCAGTCCTCGCCTGGACCTGGCAGGGGCCTCCTCCCTGGGCTCGTGCTCCCCCTCACACTCTCCATGCTGCAGCCAGAGGATGGTTTAAGAACAGAGCTCAGCCACATCACTTCCGGGAGGGTCTTCTCCCAGTGGCTGCTGGCTGCAAATAGCAAACATCAGAACCCATAAGGCCCTAATGACCTGGCCCCGGCCCCAGCTCCTCCCCTCTCTCCCTGCTCCCTCCACCCAGCCACCTTGCCTCCTTCTGTCTGCAACCTAGGGACCCCACCCTCTTGGCCTGCTGGCTCTCTATCCGTTGTTTCAGCTTAAATGTCACTTCCTCCAAGGCTTTCCCTGACGTGCCCTCTTCCTTTGGATCCCAGCTCCTTGTTTGTGTCTTTCTAGCCCTTAAAAACTCACCTCTATACTGTATTTGCCTGCTTACTTGCCTCCCTCTCCCTCCGTCTCCCTACTGTCAAATGGAAGCCCCATGGGACCAGGGACCCCAGCTGGCCTCCTGCTATATCCCTAGGGCTTCCAACTTCCTTGCACACATTGGATGTTCAAGAAATATCTGCTTGATTAATGACTGAGACCCAGACTTTGCCCTCAAGAAAATCCACAGGAAAGAGAAAACAAGGCAGTGGCCTAAATCCAAAAGGGTACGGATACCCCTGCATTCATATAAGTTTTCTCCCTTTCCCAGTTTTTCTAACCCAAACCAGATCTAAGTCTAATCCCGCCTTCCTTTTGACCTCCTAGAGCACGGGGCTCCCACCCCTACTCCGGGGAGGGGGCTTGCAGAACATTTTACGTGCAGCAGGTGCTCCACATATATCTGTTCAACGGATCAGAAAAAAAGAAGCACACTGGTCCTTTCCCATCTTTTTAAAAACTATCTTAGTTCCTAAATTGTCCTTTCTGTGTGAGTTGAATAGTGAAGGCTGCGTGATAGTCTTCCTGCTGAAGGGAAAAAAATATTAGTTGGTTAAACCCCAAAAATGGAATCATGAAGTGTTAAACTTGGATGAGGCTCTTCAGTCTGGTTTTAATTTGCCCAGCCCCTGGGCTTCTCATGTCTCAGTTAAGTAGCTTATGATTCATAAATACACATGTTCTAGGAAAATGCTAGAAGCAAAAAAGCCCCAGCCTGAAGTCCACTGTCAGGGAAGAGCCTTCCTCTTCCTCCTCCCTCTGCCCCTGGTCCTCAGGACACTGCCCCCTGGGTTCCTTCCCAAGGGCCCTCCACCCAGACTGTGATGTGAGGAGGGCCAGAAGCGAGGACATAGGTCTCTCGCTGACTCTACTTGAACGTGGTCTCCAGGAGAAACTCCAGGGACACTTGTCTGGGCCTTGAGCAAGGCTGCTTAGCCTGAGTTCTGAACAAAGTCCCCTGGAGATTGCAACATATAAATTGTGCTCAAATAAATATGGCCTGTTGGTTATCAGGTTATGTCCCACTGACAGGTATGGGTGTTGTTTAACCCATTGATTAAGAGCCGTGGGAAACCCAGCCACTTGGTTTCCTCAACTCTCCAACGGGAATATTAGTCTACCTCCCTCGTGGAGTTTGTGTAGGAATAATGAGATAACGCGTGCAAAGCTTCTAGCCCAGTGTGTGAGACAATAAATGCTCAGCAGTTGGAGACAGCTCTGCCTAAAATGCCCCCTCGTGCTAACCTCCTCCCCTGAAGTCTTCACAGAGCTGCTGCCTCGGCCTTCCAGGCTCGGGGCTCATATCCTCTCCCCAGAGAGGCCCCCCTATCACAGGGTCTACAGCATCCTGCCCGCCCTGGCTTGTTTGCTCAGACCACCTGGTCTTCCTCTCAAAGCCCTTGGCCCGGGTTGTGATGACATATTTATTTGTTTCTTGACTTGTTAATGGTCTGTGTCTCCCCACCCCCGGAGTGGAAGGTCCAGGAAAGCAGGGGCCCTGCCTGTCCTGCCCTCTCCTCCACCAGAGCCTCGCACGGCGCCAGCCCCGCACGTCCTCAGGGCTCCACACGCTGTTCCACAGCCTTGAATGAAGTGGTCTCTCTTACAACAAAAGAACAACAGGGTCAGAGGATTTCAGTAAACGTGCGGATGACAGAGCCACACTCGCTGTGCAGGGAAACCTCGCGGAGGACTGGTCTTGGATTTGGAAGATGTGGGGTCCAGTTCTAGTTGTGTCACTTACTGGCCTTGTGACTGTGGAGGAGTCATTTCCTCTTATCTGGGCTTCCACTGCCTCACCTGTAGGATGGCGATAATACCACTCCCCCTGTCTGCCTTACAGGCTTGTCCTGAGAATCAGACAAGATCATGGGTATTGAAAGCAAAACCTGATACAAAAGTTAGCACGCTGTTTAAAATCGTAATTGCCACCAACTGTGGCTGAACTAACAGCCACAGTCCTGAGCTCCCACCCGGGGCCCCTGGAGTGTTTCAGGGGAGGCCCGGTTCTGGGTGGAGGGGGCACCTGAACCTCACCTGGCCGGGCAGTTCTCCCCGTGTGCGGAGCTAAAAGGGAAGGGCTGGTGGCTGATATGGGGCAGGGCTTGCTTGCAGATGAAGCTCGCTGAAAATTCGCTTTGATGGGAGAGTTCTATAATGGAAAACACCCCATGCCCTCCCTGAATTCCAGGAAGCAAATTGGAAACAGCCCTCTCCAGCTTCTCTGAAAAGCTGTGAGACCGACTGGAGGAGAGAGGCTGGCCGCAGCTCCTCACACGGCACCCATGGAACGTCCCCTGTCCTGGGAGCTTGACATCTGTGCCCATTTGGAAACACTCCAGCATCCAGAGTCTAAATACAGAGGGTTGAAAGTCATGGGGCCCACTTGCCAAGGGGCCCCAGAAAATATCTGATCTGCTGTTTTCTCTCTTTCCACCCCATGTTGCTGGCTCAGTCTAGAACAAGAGGCTCAAGGACAAACCATGACCTAATGAGGCAGCAGGAGCCAGCTTCTCTGGGGATTTGTCTCAGCGGGCCCTCCCGCGAGCACAGGGGAAGTCAGCCTGGCGGTCACTGTATCAACACCAAAGAGTTATATCTTCTGATACATACACTCCAAACCCTTACAAACCAACAAACGTGGCATGTGATGTGGTGGGCATGGAGCCCACCCCTCTGGGCCCTGGCCTGCTTCACGCCGGATTTCAGCTGCCTGTGCAGTGAGGACAAGAGTCAGGCTCTGGGGTGGCTGAAGCCAAAGCCATCAACTTCGGACCTGCCCACAGCTGTTTTCTGCCACGGAGACAAAGAAGTGCAGTGAGAGAGGAATGTAGCTGATGTGCGAGATGAGAGGGGAGGGAAGGAGGCCTGGGGGTGTTTGGAGCCCTGTGCCCAGCTTCTCCCGAGGGCCAGCCTCCAAGTGGCAGACCAGAGTGCTGGGGGCGAGCTTGGGCAGCGTGGTCCAATAGAAATATGATTCGAGACCACGTACATCATTTTCAGTGGTCTCATTGCCACGTTAAAAAGGTAGACAGAAGCAACTGAAATTAATTTTAATAATGTTATTTAGCCCAATATATCTCAAATGTCATTTCAACATACAATCAACGTAAAATTTATTAATGAGGCATTTCACATTCTTTAACTAGCATCAAGTCTTCAAAACCCAGTGTGTATTTCATGCAGCACATCCTAACTCAGACTGGTCCGTTTCAAGTGCTCAGCAGTCACATAGTGGTGACTAGATGAGCTTGAAGCACAGCTGTTTAAGTTGAAATCCCGTGAACTAGCTGTGGGACCTTTTACAAGTTATTCATCCTCTCTCTTTCAGCCTGGTCAACTCCAAAATGGGGACGATAATAATAGTACCTACCTTAGAAGGTTCTTATGAGGATATAATGTTCCTAGAATAAGGTTTGGCATATGGTAAGAGACGTAAAAGCATTAGCTATTATTTTATTATTTCTTGTCCTTCTGAAAGTCAAACAAGATAATGGATGTAGAAAGTAAAACATGATACAAAAATTAAGACCTTGTTTGAAATTGTAATTGTTATCAACTGCCGCTGAACAGTCCTGGCCTCCCTCCATGAGTCTTGTGGTATTTCAGGTGGAGACCCCTTCTGATAAATACATACTTCTAATAAATTCTCCATTTTCACTTAAGCTAGTTTGAGTTGTGTTTCTGTCAGTTGCTACCAAAGAAGAGTCCTAGGGAGGCTCGGCCTTTGCTCCTGCCCTGTTGTTCCATCCTGAGGGAAGGATGGGGGTGTCTGCCTTGGCCCCACACCTCTGAGCCACTTGGCGTGTTCATGCTGCATAATACAAAGGAAGGTGAATCAATGGGATAGTGCTTAGCTCATCCAGTGACAGGAGACAAAACAGGATATCACATACCCATGTGCTTGGTACCACGGCTTGGCACGTGGAGGCCTAATAAATGGTGTCGCTTATTCTTATTGCCTTTGAGGCCAGACACTGGGGATCTGGAAATGAAAAGATGAGGTTGCCGCTCTCACGGGGGCACCTGGTCTGGTTACACTGAGGTCCAGCCCGGCACACCTGTGCACCCAGGAGAGAAAGCAAGCTTTGCTCCTCTTTTCTCTGTGTAACAGTCTCTCTCTCAGACGGCATTGAGGATCACATAGAAGGCAGGGGAATGAAATTTGGGGGCAAAGTGATCCCTTGGAATGATACGGAAGGGACCATGCTTGAAGATCCAGGGACTGAGGAAGAATAAAGTCTGAACTCCGAAGGTCTGGGGAGAAAAGGCTAAGTTTTCTCTGGGCTTTCTGGTCCCCATGGGGTCACTTCTGGTCAGACCGTGATGGGCATTCATGGTAACTCTAAAGGTCTGACACAGGGCTGGCCTTCGAGAAGCACAGAGTTGGTCTGGCAGTTAAGAGATGGTTAAGAGTCATTTTCTAGCTGTTTGAACTCTGTTATTTAACCTCTCTTAGCCTCAGTTTTCTTGTCTGTAAAATGGGAACAACAATACCACATGGTTTTATTTGAATTTGAAATAGCATGATGTAGAAATATTTATTGTTTCACTTTATATGTGAAATCTGAAATAACTCAAAATCCCCCAATTAAAAGTTTGTCAAGAACCTCGCAAGGCAGCGTGACTTGTAAATTGGGAACTGTGTTTCTGCTCTAGCTACAGGATTTCACTGCTCCAATAAGTAAACAGAAAAGCCTGCCCTCCTTCAGCAGGTGAGTTTTGAATTACACTAGTTTGAATTATTTGCGGTCTTTAGGAATGTCTCCCTGAGTAATCTGATTGCTCATACCTCCATTATAGAGTAACTGTGAATGTTAAGTGAGATAAGGCAGTAACCAGCCCACAGGAAGCACTCAGTAACGACAGCGTTATTCTGATATAATAATAATATGAGAAAACAACGAGAGCTATGATAGACCAGGAGAAGGCTGAAAGAGCAGACCTGGGTAGATCTGTGGAATGGTGAGCATGGTGAGCCTGTGAGGAGCTGAACAACTGTGAGCTTTGGGATAACCGGCGTTGAAGGCAGTTACAACAGCTGATGCAATTTTACAGCATGGTGTGACTGCAAAGGGCATGATTTCTGTAGGTGTGCTCTACTTTAAACAGGGTTATTCTATTCGAATTTAGTCATTCAATGACAACTTTTTGTTGAGTGCAATGTGCAAGAACCTCTGGCTGAGAGCGGTTAAGAAGTCATGGAAGATGGCCCTGCCACTGACAAGACAATACTCTAGACCAACTGGCTTATCAGTGGTCTCATGCAAACCACACACTGCACTGTGCTTTTTGTTTTTTTAATTTGAAATTGTTGCCAATGTAAACCTTGGGAGATTTTATATTAAAAATCAAGATTTCCAGGTTTGCTTGAGAATCTAGCAACATTCCAGCAGGGCACCAAATGACTGCCCTTTGAGACAGGGTGTTACGGGCTGAACTGTGTGCCCCAGAATTCCTGTGTTGACGTCCTAACCCCAGAACCTCAGAATAAGACTATATTTAGAGATAGGACCTTTAATGAGGTAACTAAGGTAAAATGAGGTCATATGTATGGGTCCTAATCCAATGACTGGTGTCCTTATAAGAAGAGGAGATTAGGACACACATATGTGAGGTCACATGCATGGGATGTGACATGACCATGGGATGACCGAGGGATGACCATGTGAGGTCACAGTGAGAAGGTGGCCATCTGCAGGCCAAGGAGGGGGCCTCAGAAGAAACCAATACGTGCCGTCACCTTAACCATGGACTTCTAGCCTCCAGAACTGTGAGAAAATAAATTTCTGTTGTTTAAGTCACCCAGTCTGTGGTATTTTGTTATGGCAGCTCTAGCAAACTAATACACAGGACCTACATTCTCAGCATCCACAGTCGTCACCACTCCCAAATGGCGTGCATCCCATTCACTTAGGTATCATGCATAGCTGTTATTGGCATATGAGCTTGCAACCTCTGATCTACAGGAAAAGGGGATTCTCCATGTATGCGTTCTTCACGTATGTTGTATGTTCTTATTTCAAAGCGTTGATGTTTATTTTCTCCTTTAATTCTCCCCACAGTTCTAAGAGACTGACGCTACCATCTCTACTTGGCAGAAGAGAAAACAGAGCTCAGAAAAGTGAAGTCATTTTTCCCAGGTCAAAGCTGGGATGGAACCCAGGCCTGCTGACTCAGGGCCCAGGGCTCACGTCCCTCTCCCATGGCCCCTCTGCTTGGGCACAGGACCCATGAGCATAAAGCCTTAATGAATAGGGAAGCTGTGTGTGTGTGTGTGTGTGTGTGTGTGTGTGTGTGTGAGATAGAAGTAAGCCATTTATAAGAATGCACAAATCCAAGGGAGGATCATTTCCTTGAAAAAAGATTTGGCATAGGATTCCTTCCAAAAGTAAACCTATAGTAGAATTTGATTAACAGAAATCTGATTTATGCAGGAATTCATCTCACAGAGGCAAAGCCAGGTTGGCAGGCCTTTGACCTGGAGGCAGGAGTGGGGGAAGCGGTGAGTGTATGCAGGGACTCTGTTACCCTGATGAACATTTGGGAGTAGCAAGCATCAGAGACTGGGAAGGTAGAAAGAAGGTTCAGTTGTCTATGGCCAGTCAGCAGATGAGGATGAGAGAAGGAATGGCAAGATGGGGAAGAAGGGAGGAATTTGTAGAGAAAGAAAGAACTTCTTGGGGAACCTGCTGAATATTTGATGGAGGCAGAGTAGCTTCAAAGATGACCCCAGACATGTGAAAGAAATCTTGATTCATTTGTACAGTGGCACACTGTGACACGTTATAAGAACCAAGTAGGTCGTACATGCAGATGTGGGAAGAGAGCCAAGATACACTGTTAAGGGAAAAAAGCAAGTTGCAGCATGGAATGTAAAGTATGATTCTCTTTGAGTCAAAAAAAGATAGACACATATAAATATAGAGAGATGTATATATACGTGTGGGAAATTTCTGAAAGGACACAACATCTTATAGAGGGGTTACTTCTTAGGATTGGGAAGGGGTGTGTACGCTTTCACTTTTCACTCTTTTGTATTGTCTGAATTTCTTACGATGGGCATTGTTAGCTTCATATCATTTAAAACAAAAGGTAACCCTAACATTTAAGGATGAGAGACAGGCAAGCCTGGTGTCCCTGCGAGGGGAAGGGGAGAAGTCAGACATTTGGGAAGGAACACTTGATATGTTGGAATGAAGGGCAGTAGTGACGGTCCGAAGAATGTGGAGGGTCTGAGGCGTTGGCAGTTGGAAGTGGGCGTAATGGATATGATTACTGGATAACAGAACAAATCGGATGAGAACTGTGTAGATAGGAGGGCAGAAACGGAGGATAACAGATGACAGACTTGGAACAACAATAAGCGAGCATCAGCCTTGGGTTGACATATATAGGACATTGTTGCTACTGCTGCTGGTTCAGTGTGGCAGGAACACGAGGGTCTCTGGGACATGGCCAGTCTAAGGAGGGGACTCTTGAAGGGTTCCAGGCAGGAGAGTTCTGTGGTCAAGGAGCAGAGGAGGATCACACCGAGGCTGTGCAAAGGTCTCGTGGTGTTAGGGGAGAGACCTGGGCTGGAGACCACTGGGGGCCATTGTGACGGTTCAGCTACAGTCCTGGAATGGGGCAGTGGCAGTGGGGATGGAGAAATAAGAACAAAATAACTAAGCTGAGGCTTGGAGACAAGTCGTTTGCGGGGGGAGGGAGAGTGAAAAGAGTTGTGAAGAATTGGGTGCAAATCTCAGCTTGCCGTTTAGTACCTTTTGAGCTCAGTTTGCCCGTCTGTATGATGCATTTAATCAAAGAGATGTTGCGAAGAGTAAATGAGATAATGCACTCCATAAAAGTTAACCAGGACTGTTAGCTCCGGTGTTGGACTCAGACTTACTAGGGTGCAAGTCCCTTTACCCACCAGTTACTAGCTGTGCAATCCTGAGCAAGTCATTAACGTCTCTGAGTCTGGTTCCTCCTTTGTAGATGGGGATAACCTGTTGTCATGGAAACGAAACAGCACACGTAGAGGGCTGGCAGGGCCCGGCACGAAATAGGCGTCCAGTAAGTGGTAGAGCTATTATGATCAACAGGTAAACCACTGAGCACAGAGCCTGACACGCGGTAAGCGCTTAGTAAATGTTAATTCATAAGGCGGAGGTCAGAGCCAGGAATCTGGGGGCTGCCCCGCCGGCAAACAGCGGGTGTTCGCAGTATTCCCCCCACCCCCTCCTACCCCGCACCCCGCCCCGGCACCGCGCGTCCTCCCCGCCGCGCCTGCACTTTCCGCCCGGCCGGAGCGCGGCGGACGTGCGGGCCGGACAGACGGCGCGCGGACACTCACCCTCGCTACCGCCGGCCACGTCCAGGGGCGTCCGCAGCGACGAGGCTCTCGGCCGCCCTCCGCGTCCCCGCCTCCCGCGGCGGCAGCGGCCCGGCCCGCGCCCGCCCCAGGCATACTTTTCCCATCCCGTCATGGGCGGGGGCGCCTTCCTCCGGGTCACGTGGGCGCGCCAGAAGCTCCGCGCTCTCTCTTCGGCCCCGGTTGGGATGCTTCCAGCGCTAGTGACAACTTGCGTGTGTCTATGCATCTCTCTGTGTGTAGATCTTAGTGTATTTGAAGGTTTACGTGCACGAGAGTGATTGTTACCCAGGCTTTTGCAAGGGTGTCGTTACATGTGCATGTGTCTGAAGACCCATCTGTATTGCTTGCATGTAAGCATTCACCTCACTGTGGATCTGGGGGTGCTGTGGGCATGACAGCTTATAATAGAGTACTTTTCCCTGTGTACTGAATGTGCATGTACGAGTGACCATGAATCGGGCGCGCGTGTTTAGTTGTCTATGTGCGTGCAGTCATAAATGCAAATGTCCAAACGTGCATCAGGGCTGGTGAATGCACATGTCCATGCACATGTCCAGGACGGCAGCTTGGTGTGCAGTTGGAGTGTACTTCAGTTGCTGAGTGTACACGATAGTGGCTGAATATCTGCGTGTTGGTGCATGTTTAAATGTGTCTATGAGTGTGCATAACCACATATTGGCGTGCATGTGCATGATTTGTGTTTGGCACCTGTTTGTGCAGTGGCTCATTCTGTGTGTGTGTATACATATGCAGGCCTTGGTGTGGACTTTGTTCAGATGTGAGTGTGCACATACATAACAGTGTGGACAGGTGCCCCTGTGTGACAGCGCTCAGCTCCCTCCTCCCCAGAAGATGGGGCTTCGCTGGCCTCACTCACGCTCTGGCCCGGCCTCATGTTACGGGGAGAGGTGTGCCTGCCCGAGGGTCTCGGCTCCAGAGCAGGCAGAGCCACCCTGTTCAGGTAGCAAGCAGACACTAGAGAAAAGAGAAATCATCAGAAGCCTGACTCTTGCTTCTCCCTGTTCCTTCCACTGCTCTCTTCCACCAGCTACCAGTATTTCACTCGGCTGCCAGAGCATCTGGTTAACAGATTGTATATAACCCAAGGATTACAGTCAGAATTTTAATGCAGCTATGCATTCAAATGCTAATGCTGGTTCCACCACCTTTGACACGTCAGTTACCTTATAGATGCTGTTTCATCTTCTGAAAAGTAGGGAGGATAATAATTATGTTACTGCATTGTGTTTCCCCCCAAATTTGGGACACTCACCCATAAAAGTGTTTGGGAAGCCATTGAACTATGTAGAGAATTATAATTAATATTACATAAATAATATTTAAGGATGAAAGTTAGTGGGTTTAACAAACATTCATTCAACAAACATTTAATAAGCATTTATTACGTGTCAGTCCCTGAGCTAGGTGCAGGGGATATAGAAGTAAACCAAATAGGTGTGGAGTCTGCTCTCATGGAACTGGAGTCTAGTGGGGTTGACACAAGTGGTTCCAAGTGAAATGGGTGTTACAGAAGAGAAGAACACTGAGTATACAACTGGGTGGTCAGGGAAAGGCCTGGGGAAGTGGTGTTTCAGTTGAGCCCTGAGGGATGATGGCAACTTGTCTGGTTGTAGGGGAGGACTGCGTGATGACATGCGTGAAAGAAGACGTGTGAAGTAGAGTTTAGTATGCTGATTCATAGATGGCTGGAAAGGGGACCTCTGTCCACCAGCCCCTCTGGGTACTTTGGTCTGTTCCCAGATGTGTCAGGAATGGAAAAGCTGAGGAAATCCTGCTTAGAAAGCCTGGGGGCCATTCAGAACCTGAAAGTCTCAGGAGAGCCTGTCTCGTAGGGTGGAGTAGGAATCTCCATGTGTTACCCAGGGGGCTCCACGCGACAGAAATTGAAACCACTGGCATGCTCTTGTTGGAAAGGACATGGTTAATGGAAAGTATAGGGAAAGGCAGTGGTGCCACACTGTATAAATAATAAATGTTTACCGGCTGAGTGAATGGGAGTGGATGTTTTTCCAACTTTCAGAGGAGCGCTGGAAACCAGGGCTCCTGAAGCCGAGGAGAGTCCTTGGGGCCTTGTCCTGTGGGTCCCTGAAGTAGTGATGACTTCACGCAGCAGGAAATCCAAAATATTCATGAAATGGCTGTTGCAGGAGCTGCCTCAAGCTAGAATGGGGCTCAGAACTTCCTCCCTCTAGCCTGTTTCTGTCTTTAATCAGTCTGCAAACATTTATTACCTATTATCGGTGTGGGGACAAGGAGATGAACTTTTGGTCGACATGGAAAATGGAACGGAATGAGAACACAAATGACTCTAAGAGGCAAAATGCGATAGTGCCCCAGGAAAGGTACAGGGTGTTGTAAGAAATGAGGAGGCTTTTCCCCTTTGTTTGATTCAGTTCAATTCATTTCACGGTTCCATTCAAGTCTAGAGAACATGCCCAGCACCGAACGAGAGAAGATGAATGACATTATGACATTGACGGCCGCAGTTTACAGTCTGGCGGGGGCAGCCATGTGCCAGATGCAGTAGACTGGCTTGTTCCACACCTGCTCAAACCTCTCAGGTGTGCCTTCCTGTGTTACAGAGGCTGCAAAGCTAAAAACCCATTTCCTAGACTCCTTGCTGCTGGGGTTCCCATTGTAATTTAGGTTTAGCCAGTCCTGTGTGCTTGTGCAAGACCTGAATTCAATACTGAGTTCGGAAAAACAAGCAAGTTAGACAGAGAGGAGGCAGCAGCTTGGGAGGAATCCGTTGACTGGTGCTGACCCAAAAGGTACAGTAAGGCTTTGGAGTTCTGGCGGTAGCTCCTGGGCCCCAGATGACACCTAAGATGTGTGTTCCTGTAGCCAGAGGCTGGGCCAGTCTCTCCCTGAATTCCTAGCTTCCACATTGTGGCAGAAATAGCAGCTCCCTTGGGGCGTCAGTACTGTGACGGTGTTCTGGGAGTCATTCCTGGAGACTCAGGCCAGAACTCACTCTGCAGTGATTCTGAATTCACTTGATTCTCTTCGTTAAATCCTGTCTGCTTAGAATCGCGGGAAGGGTTTTGTATCTTCACTTGAACCCTAATTGACACGTCATGCTGTGAACTCGAGGTGCCGTGCAAGTCAGAGAAGAGAGATGAGTGTGGGTCAGAGCAAGCAGGGAAGAAATCCAGACGGCTGCCTTCCTTTCCTCTTTCAGTTCCACCTCCCACCCTCAACCCCTCTTCAATCCCATAATCAACCTTCAAATTAACTAACCTATTGATTAAATATCAAACAACTACAATGCACAAGGCACTCTGCTTGACGTTGGGGTCACGGTAGTGAATAGATCAGCAAGGTCTCTGCCTCCATGATGCCTCCATGATGAGAAGACAGAGGTTCAACTAGCACTCAAATAAACATGTAATTCAAAGTTGTGGTTTAGAGTTATGAAGGAAAAGAGGAGGGAACTGTGGGAGACAATGATGGTGTGGGGTCTGTGAGAGAACTTATTTTGATTGGGAGGTCTGGGAAGACCTTTTGAGTAGGAAACATTTAAGCTGAGTTGCAAAGGATAAGAAAGGGCCAGCCGCACAAAGGTGGCAAAGGAGGAGTGCAGAGGTGCCAGGCAGAAGGAGCAGAGTACAGAAGCTACGTTAGCCTTTCTCAACGTCTTTCTAATGCCCCCCTGTGTAACAGTTATGGGATAAAGCCTGAACTCCTTAGCCTTTCTGTAGCCTCACTAATTGAAACCCCTCTATGATTTGACATCTTCCCAGCTATTTCTCCTATTTTTCCTGTTTGGCAGCATTTCTCAACTTCAGCACCGTTGACATTTGGGGCTGGATAAGTCTTCATTGTGGGGACTGTCCTGTGCAATGTAGGATGTTTAGCAGGATCTCTGATCTCCCTCTAGATGATAGCAGCAGCCCTCCGTCCCCAGCTGTGACAACCAAAAATGTCTCAAGATGTTGCCAAATGTCCCCAGAGGGGCAAAATCCCCCTCCGTTGGGAACCACTGCCCTGTGGGTAGCCTTGCTTTGGTCAGGGTGGTCTTCTTGCTGGCTCCCAAATGCACCTTCAACTTCTGTGTTTCTGCACCTCCACTTACGCAGCTCCCTCCAACTACTCCCCACTCTTCTGCCTTTCCACAAAGCCTCACCCATATGTCTACTAGAAATTCATGGCTTTCATCTGCCCAGTATCCCTCTGTCCACTGGGGAATTCCGTTTGGATGATTCTCCTGTGTATTGGGTGGTGGGGAAGAGTGGTCCATCCTAGTGCTCTGCCTGCCCACCAGCTGCAGGGGCAGGGCCCGTGGACCAGGTGCTCTTTCCTTTTGTGCCGAGTTAAGACCCCAAACAGTGGGCATGAGACCCAAGCAGAGCCAATTAGAGTCTTCCCATGAGATTTCCCCAGGAGGGCATTGCTTTTCTTCTGAATTGTTAACTGTGGGGATATAGCCCTGGGCTGCCACTAGCCATTATTTCCTGTCGCTTGGAGACAGCCTGCCTATGGTGGGAGACAATGACATTGATATACAAATAGAAGCAGATTCAAGAAGAACTGAAAGGTGGAGAGAGAGTTTTGTGACAATATTATTAGAGCCATTCGTTTAGATGCTTGTGCCAAAATAGTCACTTTCTCATATTCTATCTTTCTTTAAGCTGGTTTGAATAGTTTCTGTTAGTTACCATGGAAAGAGTTCTAATGCAGTATCTTTCAATGCCTAGTTCAGATCTGTCCTCTTTCATGAAGTTTTCTTAACACAGAACTGAAGAAAATGCTCTCTTTGAACTCCTAACTTGTAGTTTGCTGAAGTCAGCAGTCAATTCTGTGCCTCTTCCCAACTCTGAGTTTAGTGACGTCATGTTGGCAGTTTGCAATCACCATAGTGGGAATGATTACACTACAGAAGTCAGCAAATGCTACAAATCAAGGCTCTCTTTCCCCCAACACAGCCCCCAGCTGTTTACCAGCACATCACTGTCTAAATCCCTTCTTAGTTGTACCACCCATTTGGATATTAATGATGTACTGGTTTGTGACATCTCTTGCCTTTTGAATATGGTGAGGTTGGGAGGATAAGTGCCCCTGACCTACGTTGCATCTGCAGCTTCAGACTCTCAAAGGAGGGAAGGTCCTGAGAAATAATTTGGTCCATGGTCTTCATTTTGCACACGAGGACAAAGAAGTCCAGAGACCTTCAGTGACTTGGTAGTTAGTTGTGGAGTCAAGACAAAGAAAGTCCCAGATCTTGACTTACATCCATTATTAAAATGTAGGTCTTCCTGGCCTTCCTATTTGCCTTTTTTCAACCTTTTCCTTTCTCCAATTTTCATACAAAAGTGTGTTTAAAAACAATTGTGGAATCATTCCAAACAGCTAATGGCCGAGACCCAAGTTGTCAGTGTTTACTTTCAACAAGGGGCTTTGGGGCTGCGAAATTCTCCAGAATGAGATCATTCCAGATGGGGTCTCACTTATGTGGCAGCACTGGGGAGACAGCTGTTGACAGAAAGGACTTGGTGCCATTCCACAGAAAGACCGTGATGTTGGAGTGAGTGTTGGCTGCTCTGTGTATTATGTCACTTAGAATGAAACAAGATGATAGTTGAAATGCAAGGAAAGCTTGCAGATTTATAATAATTAAACATGTACAATTTATTTTTTGACATAGCTGTTCTATTTCCAGTAACTAATTAAATAAATCATTATGCATATATACAGAGAGGCAGAACTCTATGTACTATTATGGAATTATCTCCAAAATACATTGTTTAGTGAGAAAAGGAGCAGAACCGTGTGTGTAGTTTGCTATCATTCAAGTTAAAAAAAAGGAAAGGTGAGGAAAACACACATAAACACATAGATGTATGAGCATAATCTGCCTCTAGAAGGATACACAAAAAATTCTAACACAAGAAGTTGTGTCTGGAGAGGGGAACTGGAAAACAGTGGTAAGAGGGAGACATTTTTCACTGTAGGTCTTTTGGAACAATTTTTAAAACCATGGGTATCTATTATTTATTATACCCTTCCTCTCAATAAAATAAAAAATAAAGGATATATTGTGTTGCAGTTCTTGGAAATTCTTCCTTTGCTCTTATGGATGAGTTGGATCTGGGGATGTGGCAGAGAATTAATAGTAAACCCCCCACAATGATATACTTTCTTTTTTTCCCTATGTAAGAGTATTTTTTTAAAAGGTCTGGAAGAATACATATCAAACTCATGAGAGTGGTAACTTCAGGGAGAGGGATCATATACTTTCTTTTAAAAAAACATTTCAAAGAGCAGCCTGTTTCAATCTTGCAAGTTTGGGACAATTATTTCTCCCATTATCCAGCCAGAGGAACTGAGGCATAGGAGCAGGCCATCTCCCCAAAGTTAACAGTGAGTGAGGGTGGCGTTGGGATGAGAGCTCAGATCTTGCTCAGTCATACGTTCCTTCTGCTATGTTCATATTTAGCTGGGCAGAGGGCTTCAACAAGCAGAGTAGTTTTCACGGGAAGGAAAAGAAGACCCAGAGAGTTCTGAGAGGCTCTTCTGGCCTAAGGTTTCAGGAAAGTTAGAGCCCTGAGCCAACTAGAGTCCCAGCGCAAATGAATTCAGACCAAAATAGACACCACTTACATTCAACGGGAAATGACCCAGAAAAGATCCAATCCGTTTCCAGATGTTACATGAAGGGCCTCAGTGGAGAGACTTCATTTTGGAATCTGAAGCAAAAAGCTCTTGATAAGCTTTCTCGAGTCAGTGTGTGGATCCGAAATGAACAGACATTTGATTTGAGGGAAATGCCCTGCTAGGAAGGCTGAGAAGCTTCTGTTTTATAGAATCAAGCTTTGAGAAAGCAGCCTACGAATGAGTATAGGATCCAAGACTTTGCCATGTTTTGTCAGCATACTTTTGGGAGGGAATATGAGAAATATAGGGTCTATTCTTGCCTTTTGGCTGGGAACAAAAGCAGAAATCCCAGATTGAGGAAATGAGGCATGATTAAACTACATAAATGAGATTTAGCTCGTGGCTAAAAAATTTTTTATCTGTTAGCTGTTGTGAAGTAGACGGAGACTAATTTCTCTAAATCTTATATTTCAAAGACTTCTACAGATTTCTTTTAAATGACACTCAGAAAACAGCTCTACATGTCTCATCCACTTAATTTATGATGGGATAATAAAAAATTAAAAACATTAAAGCATACAAGAGCGTGTCTAATGTGCTATCGCTTATGAAGGAGAAAGGTTACACACACAAACACACACACAACTTGTTCACGTGCAACCGTCTCTTTAAAGATATGTAACCTGGTAACAGAGGCTGCCTCTGGGGAGAACCGTGGAGCTGAGAGATGAGGTGGGAGGTACAGCCTTCACTGCACTGTTTCACCCTATGCCTGCATTACATATTAAAAATAAAACATATCTGAAAGGGAAAAACACACCTTTCCAATGGAGAGATTTGGTGGCCACTCTGTTAACCAAGTAAGGAAATTTAGCATTACCAACGATGCAACAACCTGACATTATATGATGCATTAAGAGCTTCAACCTGAATTTAATCAAGCCTTCAGACCTAACCTCTGATTAGTAGAAAACATATAGAATAGAGGAACTAGTTAAATGACACAGGAGAAAACAACCAATTCAGAGCATGGGACATTCTTCAAAATGTTAATGTCAGAAAAAAATTAAAAGGTGGTTCAAAAAAATTAGGAACAAAAGATATTTTGGTGATAAATAGGAGAAACTGAATATGGCCTGAGTGGAAAAACTTTGAATATTAGGCAATATTAGGGAATTATTAATTTTCTTGGGCGTGAATAATGGTTTTGTGGTTATACAGGATAATGTCCTTATTCTTAGGAGATGCTTGCTGATGTATGGAGGGTTGAAGAGATGTGATGTTGGGAACTCACTTTAAAATGCTTCAGAAAACACACACACACACACACACACACACACACACACACACACACACACACACACACACACACACACACACACACTTGTTTATTAAGCTATAGTCTCTTAGCTTCAAACTAGGCTGTGTGATGCCAGAGCTGGTACTTTGCAAATCATGTTTCTCCTTTGCCAGCTAGCCTTCTGCTAGTCTGCCAATAGGGGGCACTAGAAAGAGACTGGAAGTCTAGGAGAGTGGAAAGGAACTTACTATGTTCTATTTTGCTTCCTGTTACTGTCAGCCTCCCCTGAGCAACAGTTCCTCACCCTGGCAATGAGAGAGTTATTTCCTCTAGGAGCAGCTGGTTCAAATTTACATTTTTTCCACAATCTCAGAACTAGCCTCCTTATGCTTCTTCAGACATACTGGTATCAGCTGGCAGGTGCTTTCTCTGTCCCAGCTCCATGGGCTTCTTCATCCAAATTTCTAAATTGTACTAATCCCAAGCTTTTCTCGTTGTTCTCCCAGCCCTAGGATGGTAACTGCTTTCTGCATTTACTACAGTCTTCCTTTTGCCTTTCCAGTTCTCCAATACCTGGTTAACAATTCTTTATATTAAATTCTCCCTGCGAAAGTAACTGGTGTAGTGTATGTCTCCTGACTGAACCTTTACTAATACAGAAATTGGTACCATGAGTCTCAGGAAATGGACCCTCAAAGATGGAATCTTTTCAGGTGCCTGGGTTTGTCTTCAGACTTGAATGCAATGTTGAGCTCCTTGTCATGGAAATTGGATGCTCGTAACTCATGGCACGGAGTGGCACTGATTAATCAAATTATTGACTATAGATTATTGTGATAAAGAACCTCCTGAAGCAGATGCCTGGGGGGACCAAGTGGCTCCTGGGAATGATGATGACTACAAGGACTGTGGGGTGGGATGTCTTCTTCTGAGTGCATTGCAGTGCTTACAGAAAGAAAATGAAACACTCGGCTCCTTGAAATGTCAGCTCGAGTCCCAGTCAGAGAACTAGAGAGATTCTATGGTAGTTCTAAAATACCTCAAATCTTTTGTAGCTGCAAATTCAGACACAATATTTAATTGTGGGGGTTGCAGAGTTAAATGTAAATTGAATTCACAGCCTACATCTTTCAGTGAAAGTTAGGATGAGGATTGGGCAGTGTCTGGAAGACTTGGAATGAGAACATCCACGTGGACTCAGAGGAAGCTGAAAATCTTAACCCCTAAGTCACTCTGAGCCTCCCTTGCCTTCACCTTCCACGTCTGAGATTAGGCTTCCTTTGCTTGAAGTTCTTGCAATAACCTCACCTGAGGCAGGTGCCTTTCAAGGAGATGCCTGTACTCTTCAAGACCCACCCAACTACTCCTTGTTGCCACTAGATGCATAACTAGGGTCAGATCCAGCATATTCCAAGGGAATAAGTACAAAGTCTGAACCCAAAGGAAACACTTTGTCATCCAAAAGAACTGCAAGACTTTTCTAATCTATATAAGCAGAAACCTGGTGCAGATGTGTGGGAATGGGGTTCTAAGAGTGTTAGACCCAAGAAATAGAATGTAACAGGGCAAATTTACTGATATGGGCATACTTAGCAGCAATTCTGAGTTTAATGTGTTAGCTTGCATTAGGAATTTATTTACTTGGATGGCAGAAATTTGGACTCAACAGCAACCTACATATAGGGAGTTTGAGACCCTAGAACTTCCCTGACATAATGTAGAGAAAGGAATTCAAAGACTTGGGGATATAGAAATGAAGGAGCAAACTTACCATATATGACCTTCAAACTTCCCTCACTCGCTACCCTCCACTACTCTATGGTTCAAGAGGGTCCAGAGGACACTCCTTCACTAGGTATTCAGCAATACATTAAGGAGTTCACCAAAATCCTTGAAAACCCCTGTGGTGGCTGTTCTCTGCAGGCTGGTACGATGGTAGAAGATGCTGCTACTGAGATGAGTTCATTGATTGCTGTGGGGTGGAGGGGATCCTAGAGTAGCAGAGGCCAAGTGGCAGTTCAGTCATTATAGATAAGGTGGATGCATTTAACATAATGCACAGAAGGGACAAAATAGTGATTAGAATGTTTTGACCCACACGGATCATCGACAGTAGCTGTCATGGTTAATTTTATGTGTCAACTTGGCTGGGTCACTGTGTGCCCAGATATTTGGTCAAACATTATCCCGGGTGTTTCTCTGAGGGTGTTTTTGGGGTAAGATTAACATTTAAATTGATAGACTTTGAGTAAAGCAGATTGCCCTACAAATGTGGGGGGGCCTCATATAATCAGTTGAAAGCCTGAATAGAACAAAAAGACCCACCTCTCCCAAGAAAGAATTGTCTAGCAGACTGTCTTCAGACTGGCTCTCCAGGCTCTCTGGCCTGCTGGCCCACCCTGCAGATTTTGGACTTGCTAGCTTCCATAATTCTGGTAGCCAATTTCTTACAATCAATCTCTTTCTATATATATATATATATAATATCCTATTTGTTCTGTTTCTCTGGAGAACCCTGACAAATACAATAGCCAATTGGTACAGTGGACCTAGGAATCAAATAGACAGGCAGTCTACTAAAATATTACTTGATCTATAAAACAGGAAAAACTCTAGGTCTGGTGCTCAGAAATCTGACTAAAGTCACTACAGAGAGTCATAGCCTCTCCTCCAGTTTCCAGACCTAAGCCAGTTGTCAGATCCAGAACCCTGATTGATGGACATGCTGAGTTCCCTTAAAAACTCCACAACACTGCCACAAGTATGTACTATAAACTTTCCTTTAAGACTTCCCAGAGATTTGCAATCTTTAATAGGGTGACTGTGTATTGCAAAAAAAGAAAAAAGAAAAAAAGGAAGAAAATCCTCAGATATTTTGGGGATTAATAGGCACTGGCTCTGAATTAATGCTAATTCCTGGGGCCCTAAAACACTACTATAGTCCACCAGTCAAAGTGGCGGATAATGATGGTCAGGTAATGAATGAAGTATTGGCCCAAGTTTAAATTACAGAGAGCCTAGTAGGTTTGAGAACCTAGAGGTTATATCTCCAGTTCTTGAATGTGTACTGGAATAGACATACTCAGTGACTGGCAGAATCCCCAGTTTTTCTCTCTGATCCATGGAGTGAGGGCTATTGTGGTAAAAAGGTCCAAGTAGAAGCTCCTAGAAACTCCCCTCCCTACCAAAGTAGTAAAGCAAAAGCAATACCACATTCCTAGAAGAAATTGCAGATATTAGTACCACCATCAGAGCTTAATATCTATCACATCGCCATTTAAATCCACCTCTTTGTCCTGTGCAGAAGGTTAATGGATCTGGAGAAGGACTAGAGATCACTGTCAACTTAAGCAGGTGATGACTCCAAGTGCAGCTACTGTTCCAGACGTGGTATCTTTGTAAGAGAAAATCAACGTAACCCTTGGCACCTCATATATCATTAGTGACCTGGCAAATGCTTTTCTTTCCTCTACACCAATTGGCAATGCCACCAGAAGCAGTTTGTCTTTACCTTGCAGAACCAAGAGATCAACTTCAGTCTTGCCTTAGCCCTACATCAACTTACTGTGTGCCATGATATAATCTGCGGAGAGCCTGATCGTTGCACATTTCACAGAACATCACACTGGTTTACTTCACTGACGTGCAGATGGATCTGATAAGAAGGTAGCAGCAAGTACTTTAGAGGCCTTAGTGAAATGCACGTGAGTCAGAGAGTGGAAGATAAACCCCATAAGAATTCAGGGACCCATCCACCTTAGTGAAGTTTCTGACCTTCTAATGGTCTAGGGCATGCTTCAATAGTCCACTCCTTTTCTTTTTCCTTTATTTTTTTAATTGACATATAACATTGTGTAAACTTAAGGTGTACAACATGTTGATTTGATACATGAATATGTTGTCATATGATTGCCATGTAGCGATAGTTAGCACCTCTATCATGCCACACAATTATCATTTCCTTTTTGTGGTGGGAATAATTAAGATCTAGTTTCTTAGCAAGTTTGATGATTATAATATTGTTGTCTACATTGCAACAATCCTTTCAAGGTGAAAGGCAAGTTGCTGTACTTCACATCACCTACACTACAACAGAGGCACAATGCTTCATGGGCCTTTTGGCTTTTGGAGGCAACACACACATTTGAGTGTGTCAGTCTGACCCACTTACCAAGTAACCCATAACTGCCAGTTTTGAGTGGAGACCAGAGCATGAAAAGGCTCTGCAGCAAGTCCATCTGTAGTGCCAGCTACTCTGCCACTTGAGACCTAGTACCCAGCAGATCCAATGATACTTGAATGTGGCAAATAGGGATTCTGGATGGAGCCTTTGGCAAACGCCAGTAGAAGCACAGACCTCTAGGGTCTAACCCTCTTTTGAAAACAACTATTCTTTTGAGAAACAGCTCCTGTTTTGCTACTAGGCCCTGTTAAAACTGAACACCTAACTTTGGGACTGGGTGCTATGTGATCCAGCAAGCCATGAATTGGAGTGTGCACAGTAGCAATCTATCATTAAGTGGAAATGGTGCATAAGGGATAGAGATCAAGCAGGTCTGGAAGGCACAAACAAGCTCCCTGAGTAGGTGACCAACTCCTTTGACAAATCCTGTGCAAGCCTTCCTTTTTCTCAATCTATAACTTTGGTTGCATGAGTTCCTTATGATCAGCTGACTAGAAGGAAGAAATTTAGGCCTGGTTGACAGTTTATCCTGCCCCAAATGCTAGGACTAGCTGGTTGATGCAAAAACTGCTGCAGCATTACAACCCCAATCAGTAATGTCTCTGAAAGATCCCAATGAAGGGAAATCTTCCTAGGGAGCAGAACTTTGAGCAGTACATTTGGTTGTCTACTATGTCTGAACTGAGCACCATCCAGAAGTATGCATCTAAACACTAGTGTTCAAGGGCAGTTACTAATGGTTTGATGGAATGTCAGGGACTTGGAAAGAACAGATTTAGAAGACAAGTGACAAGGTCTGGGTGCGAGGCATGTGGATGGGCCTCTCAGAACGGACAGAGAATTGGAGATCATTGCACTCTAGGTGAATGCTCACCAAAGGACACTGTGCAACCCTGAGAATGTACTTTGCAGACAGACAACTACAGGGAACACAATTAACCAAGAGCTCCCACGGCTGCACTCTGAAATTCGTCACTGCACGTGGGCCAGCTCACACTTCCCACGGGCTGCTCCCAGCAGATAACTGAGTGTGACCAGAATACTAAGGCATGCATATTCATGTGATATATGAGTCTCCTGTGACAGCTGACTTTGGCTTGAGGACTTCCCGATGGGCTTGCTGAACCTAAATTAACACAGAGGAGGCTCTCAATAATCAGGAGGATACCATGATGTACTTTGTAGCTATTAGTCAGCCTCTTTCTCCAGCCATCCTAATGATTGCCCAATGGCCCATGTATGAGGTGGCCATGTTGGCAAGGATGCAGGCTTTTACATAGGCTACGACATGGACTTCCCCTCACTTGACCTACTGAGCGCCCGACCTGCCAACAGCAGAGACCAGAGAACAACACTGAGACCCTGATATGGGCACTTGGTGGCAGATTAATTACATTAGACCCCTTCTATTATGGAGGGGCAGTCATTTACTCTGATTGGAAAAGACACATCATCTGGATATGGCTTTGCCTTCAGTACTTCTGCCAGGCTTATTAACTTTCATGGTATCCTGCACCACATTGCATCTTATCAAGGAATAGCAAAGGAGTATGTGTTCCTTTGCTTGGGCTGCCATAACAAAATACCATAGATGGGTGAAAATTATTTCTCACAGTTCCGGAGGCTGGGAAGTCCAAGATTGAGGTGTGGCAAGGTAGGTTTAATTCTGAAGCCTCTTCTCTTGGCTTGTAGGTGGCTTCCATCTCCCTGTGTGCTCACATGACCTCTTCCTTGTGCACCAGAGAGAGAGTGAGCAAGCTCTGTGCTGCCTCTTCTTATAAAGGCACTAATCTCATCGGGCTGGGGTCCCATCCTCATCACCTCATCTCACCCTAATTACCTCCCAAAGGCCTATCTCCAAATTGTCACATTGGGGGTTAGGGTTTCACCATACGAGTTTGGGGGTGGACACAAACATTCAACCCATAACAGAGTGTGACAACATACTGATGCCTATAGAATTTATTGGTCTTGTCACGTACTTCATCACAGCTGGTCTGCTGGCATGACAGAATGATCTACGTAAGAGCCAGTTGCTCACAAGTGAGAGAAAATAACCTAGAAGGATAAGGTTCTATATTAGAGGATGCAATATGTGCTTTGAATTGGTAACCAATGAATATGCTTTTTGTTCTTTTTCTAAGCCAGAATACATTGGATCAAAGGTGGATGTGAGAGTGGCTCCTCTTACTATTATGCCTAACAATTCACAGAATTTTTGCTTCTCATTGCTGCAACCGTGAGCACTGATAGTTTGGAAGTCTTGGTTCCCAAGGAATGCTTTCCAGAGGACATAACAGCAGTTCTACTGAATCAGAAGTTGAGGATGACACTGACCATTCTGGGCTTGTGCTACAAGGGGTTGGTCAGTGGGCCTGATATTGGCCTGGTTAAGGCATGACACAGCCTGATGAATAGTGTCGCTTTGTAACCACGTGTCCGAGGAGTTTCAGGGTGGTTCGTACCAGTTTGTCATCATTGTTTATTGTTACAGTGAGACAGATGATTTATAACTGGAGACCCTCTCTACATGATTTATACCTGAAGACCCCCTCTACATCCCCGCCTCTGCCCCGCAAACTTGGTTGTTGGGGCTGCTTTTTAGGTAACAATAATTAATGGGACAGCTACTAAATTTGAGAAGTGAGTTGAAACTTTGTCTCCTCATTCTGGGGGGACGGTAGAGCATCTTTATTTGCACAGAGCGTAGTTAACACCTTAAGAGAACCACAAAGCTATGTTTATTGTACAGAAATTAAAATATGGATAGAAGGGTAGGAATGGATGCTGAATAGTCAAAGGGGTAGAATGTGCTGGTTATTAAGCTATTGTCTTTCAGCTTCAAACTCACCCTTATATACCTTCTATAATCTGCTTTGTGATGCTGGGGCTGGGACCCCACAAAGTATATTTATCACCTAGCTTTCTATTAGGCTCTGCAAATAAGGGGTGCAAGAAAGAGAGTAGAAATCTAGAAGAAGGACCAGGGATTTGCTCCTTCCTCTTTTGCTTGCTATTGCTCTATCACCTCTGCAATGGTTCTTCACTCGGGAAGTGAGGGTTAGTTCCGGTAGCAGCAGCTGCTTTAAGTTTTCAGTTTTTTCATACTTCGAGAGCCAGCCTCATGATGTACTCTCAGAGATGGCAGCACCAGCAAGCTGGCACCCATTCCTCAGACTTTTGAGTTCCTAAGACAACAATACCAGTCAAGCAAGGCCCCTTCCTCAGACACCCGAGGCTCACTTCCAAGGGACCCCTTGTCCAAGCTTCCAGGTTTGAATAATCCCACTTCTTTTCTTGTTCACCCAGCCTGGTGATGCTAGCTGCTTCCTGCATTTACTGTCTCTGTGATACCTCAGTATTCCCTTTTACTTCTCCAGTTCTCCAACACCTGGTTAATGATTCTTTACTGTAGTCTATTTCTTTAAAAACTGGTTTGGCTTCTGTTTCCTACTGGACCCTGTTTGATTCATGAATACCTACACACTATATAACAGATAGCTACAGCAAAATGTTAACAACTTCTGAATCTAGAAAATAGGCATATGGGTGTTCATTTTATTACTCTTCCAATGTTTGAGACTTCTTCTTGGTATGTTTGAGACTTTTCATAATAAAATGCTGGGGATAAAGGTCTCCTGAAGATTTGAATAAATATCAGTTCCAGAATAAAAGGGTAAACCTGATAAAGGGCGAAAGTCTGCAAAATTATAGGTTAGGGCTTTTGTTAGTAGATGGAAATGATAAATAAAAACTGTGATTCCTCCAGGAACCAAGCTGGTGCCATTACAAAAACAAACATAAAAAAACCCAAAACAAAACAAAAACAAACTACAAAATGCCTAGTTTTCTGTTTATATCTAGGAAAAGTTCTTTATACTAATGTCAGCACCACCAAAATTCCAAAATCAAGAAATAAAATACAGTATCTGTGGAAAAAAATGAAAAGGTTCTCTAGGGAAAACCTGTCCAATTGTTTCATCTTATGGGGGAGAAAACCGAGGCCCAGGACAGGTAAGAGCTGTCCAAAATCACACAATAAAATTAATGGAGTCAAATCTTTCCCATTAGCCATTCATAATAAGAAAGGCTGGAAACCAAGTATATGAAGCAGGTCTCTTGGTTGCACTTGTCAGGAAACAGACTTCAGCACAAGAGGGAATTTGTCAGCTCATGTAACTGAAAGGAAAAAAGTATGACTGCACTTAGGTGCTGAAGCAACGTCAGAGGGAATCTGTCTCTTCCCTTTTCTCGGTTCTGTCTCTGCTGACTTTCATCCCCTGGCAGCAAAGCTGATCACTGGAAACTCTAGACTCATATCCTGCTAGTTTAGCAAGTATAACATCTTTCCCATTAATTCCAGCAAAAGTACTGGAGCTGATTCGAATGAGCCAAGATGGGGCCATATAGACTGACAGGGGGTAAGGACAGTTCCTCAAAGAAAAATCGGGGTGCTATTATTTAAAGAAGCAAGTGAATGAATGCATGAATGAATGCTAAGTCAGCCAAAATAAGAGATGATCTGTGTGCCAGAACTCTTGATTCCTATACGCTGAGGGCTATCGAGTTCACACAGCTAGTAAGTAGCTGAGCCAGAATTGGAATCCATTTCGGTATTAGAGTAAGATTTAGAGCAAAAGTGTAAAACAGAGGAAAAATAACCTTAGGTCTCTCTTTATTCTCAGAAATAAAGTAGAAAATACAATGAATTAGACAATACCTTATATTGCCCTTCAAATTAAGGTAGACTGAAAGCTTCAAATTTGACCTTTCCAAGTGCCTGGTAGACATTAAGGCCAAGCTTAAAATATTTTGATATAATTTAGTGCTAAAAAGGTTCTATACTATAAATATCCAGGGCCTAATTTTTTTAAAAACTGAGATAAAATTCACATATCATAAAGTTCATCCTTTAAAAGGGGCATTTTTAATCTGAACTACTAATCCCTTTTCTAGTGATGTTTAAAATCAGAAATTTGCTAAAATCTGTAATGCAAGTAAGTTTGCTTTCAACCAATCATGCAGAGAGTGACATCTGCTGGTCATAAAGATTACATCTTTATCCTGCCTTGATTCCTTTTTGCAATTTATCAATGACCTTAATTATATAGTAAAAATATAAGAAAAACAATAATCTCTTCCTTGGGAGAAAAAGAAACCTATATATATGACATATATGTGCCAATATATGTACCACAGTGGGAGATTATTTAAACTAAAAAAAAAAAATTGAAGATTCTTCTTCATTTAGCAGACGGCACCCTCTTTCATTTGATCAGGGGAAAATACACTGTTGTAGAATTTGCAAATGAATTAAAAACTCAGCCATGGGAAGAGCCCAGGTGACAGAGTGGTTAAGTTTGTACGCTCCGCTTCGGCAGCCTGGGGTTTGCGGGTTTGGATCCTGGGTGAGGACCTATGCACCGCTCGTCAAGCCATGCTGTGGCAGCATCCCACGTACAAAAAGTAGAGGAAGACTGGCAACAGATGTTAGCTCAGGGCCAATATTCCTCACCAAACAGACAAACAAAAACAGCCATTTCCTATAAAAATCCTTTGGGTTTTTGTTTCAGACCAGAAATTAATGAATTTAGTCTAAGAGACACTTAGTGAAAGACTGGCTTTGAAAGGTCATTTGCTTCTGGCATTTCATCCTAGTCCTACTGTCGTACTGTGAGGTCCCAGGCTGCACACATGCCCTTGCTCCACCCCTACTTCCTTCCTATCTTCAGATGTGCACACACATTGAACTTTACACATGCTCACCCAGATTTATTCCCATATTAGCTTTGGAAATTTTCCCCACTGCTCTTGACGTTAGATTATACCAGGAAATATTACAACTTATATTCTGTAACTACATTTTTAAGTGAAAGGCATTTATTCATATTTACTGATAAAAGTATTTGATGGTGATAAAGCTGAGTTTTATGTAGAAAATATAAACTTCAATTTGCGGTACTCAAGTGGCATCTAAATTTGGTGGTCAGATTCCACTCCCCTTCGGGTTTTTTCAATTTTTCACTATGATAAAAATGCTGTGATTACCCAACTTATAAATAAAATTTTGTGGACATCCCTGCTTCTTTCCATGTGATGGATTCCTAGAGGAAAAATCTTCAATCAAAGGGCTATGAATAATTAATAAAGGCACTAAAATTATTACTATAATATAAAAAATTGCAGAGCAAAGGCCGCAAGCCCCCCCCCCCCCCCCCACCTAAACAAAACAAACCCACTACCCCATATAGAGAGTAAATATATAACTTGTAAGCTGATAAACAAAACTGGCATATGCATTTGTTATAAATATATTACTTATAGATGTGGGTGGAACCACAAAAAGTTAAAGCAGAAATGGTTAAGGTGATTGGGCAGGAAGGAGACTGCAGCTTTTCATCACAGGACCCATTTTTTTCCAGCCTTGAGCATATGGTACTTTGATAAAACATTAAAGTTTTGAAATAAAAATGTAAACATTTAAATTAAAAAATATATTTTGGGGCTGGGCTGGTGGCATAGTGGTTAAGTTTGCACGCTATGCTTTGGCAGCCTGGGGGGCGTGGGTTTGGATCCTGGGTGCAGACCTAGGTATCGCTCATCAAGCCATGCTGTGGTGGCGTCCCACACACAAAATAGAGAGAGACTGGCACGGATGTGAGCTCAGTGACAATCTTCCTCAAGCAAAAAGGGGAGGATTAGCAACAGATGTTAGCTCAGGGCCAATCTGTCTCAAGAAAAAAAATATATATATTTTGCCAAATTATCATCCAGAAAAAGTATATTCATTTAGATTTCTGTGGGGAATTTTTTGATAGCCCTGACTTACCCCTGTGATTTCATTCCAATTTATTTATTATTTATATTCTGGTCCAGTCAAAAGTTTTGAACTATTTTAGAAAAATACATATGGTGTAAGATGTAAAATAGGTGAGGAAACTGGAGTGAAGGAAAAATAAATGTAGGAAAAATAAGATGAGGCCAGAGGATCAAAGAATCCATCAGAACCATCCGGAAAGGTAGTTAAGAATGAAGATCTGTGATCCTATCCCAGACCTGCTAAATCGGAATCTCTAGGACAAGGCTCTGGGATCTCCTGGTTAGCAGCCTTGATGACTTGGAGTCCTGATGTAATTTAAAAGAAGATAAAGAGTGATAATAGGATATTAGGACATTTATTAATGTCATGGTATTTAGAGCATGGGAGATAGGGGAATGGACAGTGTGAGACTGACTCCAGAGAACGCATTTACAAAGAAAGCTCATATAAACTAGAATCATCCCTTCTCACACCATCACATTTCATGATTCTCTTCTGAGTTCAGTAAGCTCCCATAACAACCCGCACAGATGAGAGGACTCAGTCTGTCATTTTGTCCTTTGACTTCTACCCTTAACATGAAGATGCATGTTCTGGGAGGTCTTCTCTTTTCTCTTGCTTCCTTCCTAGCCTACTGTACCATTTAGCTGGATATTCTAGAGCTTGGGTGTCTTTTTCATGTATTGCATCAACAGGTTAGACAGACACCTAGAATTAGAAAAATCCTATGTATCAAGTAGGCAGTGGTAGTTAAATCTTTGCTGCTGCTTGTGCTATTATCAAAATATATTTTCACAAGCCTCATCAATGAAGTCAAAGCTGCTAAATTTTTAAACATAGGATTCGGTATACCACAAATATAAAAGGAAAGAGACAGAATTATAGCTTTACAATGGAATTAAGAATATATTAAAAATTATACATTAAAAAAGTTTATCAGCTTGCAGGGACTTCTGCTGTAGCTGTAGCTTTTGTTCAATGATGTCTGAGAAACGAGGAACTTTTTTTGAAATAGCCACACGGATGTCATCGTTCATATTAAAGCAGCTTCTAGACTTTGTTTTAAAATGTAAAAGTGATGAAAATCCCAATTCACAAAGGTATGTAGTTGCAAATGGTATAAGGATTTCTAGAGCTGTCTTTGCCAGGTTTGGAAACACTGTGAATTGAGCACACCAGAAATCCTCAAGCTTCATTGTCTCAAATTCCATTAGGATTTGGCCACTAGCTCGTAATTCAGCAAGATCACCTTTCATCAAATAACCATCATCGACAAAATCCAGATTAAAAAGAAATGGATCCAGTATCCACTTACTTGCCTCATCAAGATCTCCAACGGAAAAATATCCATGGAAGAAGTTGCTCAACTGTTGCAAATGCAGTGTTACGTCAGCCGCAATGCACACTGCTTCATTATCTGAAACGATTATTTCTTCAAGAAGGGGAAAGTTGGTAAAATTTCTTTTCTCAATTCGCTTTAGCCAAAACGGAAACCTCCTAACAAAAGCAGATAACTTCTCTCTGGCAGACACTGTGTTCATCCCAGTTCTCTGCATAGATGCGCTAAGTTCATTTAGGTGTTTGAATAAATCTGCCAGGTACGCTAGGTGAATTTTAAACTCTTTATTTTCAAAGCCATCAACTAAATTACTGCTTTGGTGGTGAAGAAATTGGTTTATTTCTTCATACATTTCAAAAATATGAGTAAGGATCTGGCCTCGGGAAAGCCACCTCATTTCAGTATGGAAAAGGAGGACACTATATTCTATTCCAATTTCTTCAAAAAAAGCCTGAAACAGGCGATGATTTGGAGCTCGTCCTTTGATGAAATTTATTACCCTCACTACAGTAAACAGAGCATCCCTCAGTTTTGTAGGCAACGTCTTTGTGACAAGTTCATGAGGGTTTAACAAACAATGTGTGATCACGATATGAGGTGCCTCTTTTTTCACACAAGCAACAAATTCTGAATTTTCTCCTAGCATAGAAGAGGCACCATCAGTACAAACAGAGCCACATACATCAAGTGCTATCTTATGCTTCAGAAAGAAGTCTCTGAAGAGATTAAATACATCTATTCCTTTCATTGTTAACTGCAAAGGTTCACAGAATAGGAATTCTTCTATGATCTCTCTTTCTTTTATGTACCGCACAAATGCCATTAGCTGACTGCAGTCATCCATGTCAGTTGTCTCAGCAAGCTGAATACCCACTTTAAGAGGACTGGATTTGATATCTTCTAGAACTTGCTGTAAGATATCCTGGCTCATTTCATCAATTCTAGAATGGATCACATCATCTGATAAGGGCACCTGCTGAAGCTTCTTTTGTGCATCTGGTCCCAAAACTATTTGCGCTATTTCTAACGCACAAGGTTTCACTAATTTTTCAGCTATTGTATGAGGATTCTTCTCCTTGGCACACAAATATGCAAACTGATATGATGCTTGTAATAAGGCGTCCTCATGAGATGCAACTCCAAATGCTTTCAAGGTTTCACTCTGATCAGAATGTGCTGGCATATGCTTCAGGTTATTGAGGTCATGTCCACCTACACCACCATGCTGTCTGTTAAAGTGGTCAGACAGTTTTGATGGTCTGAGGTCAGCATTTGAAAATACTGAGTTACACAACACACACTGTGGCCGCTGAGTTCCATCAACCTCCGTTGAACAGGTGAACCAGTAACGAACATAGTCGTCATCCCATTTGCGTTTCTTCGACATGGCACCCAAAAATCCTCAGGTGTTATTCCAGAGATGCTGCAGAATTTTGCTTTGGGAGTAAAATATAACCCACACATTAAAAATCAGTGGCTAACCAAATTAAAACAAAGCCACATCACATGCCATCCTGTCATCTGTGTACATTTCAAGAAACATCCTGTAGCATGTCAGTTCAAAGTAAGCCATGACAGCATGACAGTCCAACTTAAAGACAGCAACTCACACAGCTAATGCTCTGGAAGAAATGACTTGTCAGCAAGTTATATAGGGGAGATTTGGGCTTATGCAAGTTGTGAATATCCGTTAAGTCCTCTATTGATGAATTGCGGTTATGGCTTAATTTGTTTTCAATGATGTATGTTCCAAACAAATCTGGTACATTTTGTAACTAGAAAGGGCATTTCACTACCACCCCCCCCTTCTATCCTGCACCAAGGATGTGTGCACACCCCCAGTTATGAACCACTGAACAGAGAAGGGAGTAATTCACTAAATACAGAAGGGCAGAGTTGGATGTGGTGGCTAGTTCTTTTTAATAGTTAAGGATTAAAAAGGTCTATAAAACTATTTGATCCTTGAACAGCTTTGACTGCAACTTAAGAAAATTTCAAACAGGTCTGATTAAGCCACCCTTGACATAGAAGTAGGATACAAATTTGGCTCAGAGCTTTCTTGCTGCTAAAGTGTAACACACTATCAGTCCGTGATTCATACTGTCCATATGGAAAAGCAAAACAAGTTGCTCAGGAGAAACACAACTATTCTTATCACCAAGATGTCAGAAAAATTTCTTTCATAGGACACCCTTAATTACAATAGGAATTTCATGATGCTTTTTCATATAACTACCACTCAGTAAAAGCAGTCAAGAAAGAAGCTGCAACAATGGAATGAAAATAAGCAGCATTCCTAAGATCTGGCTTAACCGAAGGACAGGATGTAGAAAGCAGTGGTTCTCTAGTTTAGTAAATGGAGGAATCATCTAAGTCTCTTGCTAAAATACGGATTCCTGAGCCACAGGCCCAGAGATTCTGATTCCCTAGCTTTGGGGTAGGGTTCCAGAATCTGTATTTTAAATAAGTATTTTAGATAATTCTTATGAATTGTAACTAGAGCAGTAATCTTTAACAAGAGCTGCCCATCACAGTCACTGGGAACCTCTTTGAAAGTATACATGTCCCTGTACTACCTTAGAACTAATAAATCATCTTCTCCAGAAGTAGGAAAAAAGAATCTAAAATAACATTGTCCAAGTGATTCTGATACATATCCTAGTAAGTAGTCGGATTTAGAGGAACGAAACATAACCTTCAGGCCAATCCCTAGCTCGCAGGTATTCTAGGTTGCTAAGTAAAGAGTCTAAATGCTTTAATAGGCATTTCAGTTTTCTGAGTTGATGACAATCTTCCATGAAAGTTGAGGGACCTAAAAAGAAAGCCATGCCTTTTTCCTTTTTCTCCTTCCTTAGCAATGACCAAAGGTATAATTTGAACCACAGGAAGGCTCAAATATGCCGTAGAAAACAATTCTATCTCCCAGATAAATAAGTGATCCCCAAAGTTTCCAAAGTTCTATGCCACAGAATGTGGCAGAAATAACAGGGGCACATTTAAATCCAAATGCCCACTTTGGCCATAAAAAAACATCACAATAAGTAAGCCAAGAACATTTACTTAAAGCACTAGCTTTCTAGTGGCTCTGCCAAGATTAACTAGTTGTAAAATGTACTACTACGTAACTAATAAGTTGATCTGCCATATGGTTGTTATAAGCCAGTTAAAAACTGGAAGATGCCTGCCAATCAATAAAGACGATTTTAAGTTTAAAGAGTTGATCTTAAGCCTTCTTTTGTCAAGGGATGAGACTATAGGGCCAACTGTGTTTAGAATCTCTCCTAGTTAACAGCAATAAAATGATAACATCAGCATAAAACATGCTTATCTTTCTGTATGCTGTTATGTATATTTACCACGTATATTTTGAGGGGCTAAGGGAGTGAATGAAAAAGCTTTGTTTCAGTCTCATTAGAAATCATTACAGGACCAGTTAAGAGTCCATTCCTATCCACCCTGACTATGCTACTCAAGTATATTTTGATTGAAGATTCACCTGTTTTGAACAAAAGAATTTTTAGAAAAATTCATTTATAGTATTCTTCTCCATCCCCCTCAAAAGGGAGAACAGACAGCAAGAATTTCCAAGATCCTCAAAGACGAACTTACCCCCCAAGAGGCTTTCTTGTGTTTTAGAACCTCACAATTTTCACTTGCTCCTTTGTGGTATTTAGCAATCACAATATCCTAAAATATGTAAACATTAAAAAAAGAATCATCTTATTAAGGAATTATTGTTAATCTAAACACTTGTGATAAATGGTATGGTTGTGTTAAAAAAAGTTCTCATTGGAGATACACACTGATTTACAAGTGAAATGATAAGATGTCTGGGATTTCTTTTGAAATACTGTACTTCAGCACACACACACACACACACACACACACACACACAAGTGGGGTGGACATAGAAGAAATAAGATTGGCCTTGAGTTGGTAACTGTGAAGCTGGATGATGGGTACACATTAATTACGTCATTCTCACTTTTTGACATACTTTGAAAATTTTCCATAATAAACAGTAAAATAAAAAGCATTATCTCATTAAGATAGACATAATTCGGTTTTAGAATGATTCTTTTGAGAGTTTGTTCAGAGCTATCTTAAGATGCAGAATAAAAGATCTGATATAACAATGAAAGAGTCGATATAACAAAGTAAAACGTTTTTGCAAATTTAAAGGGTAGATATGAAAAAGTATCACAACTGGGAGAAGAAACAGTTAAAAGTAAACATTCACGTAACAGAAATATTTGGAGAACGCTAAAACATCTATTCCAGCAGTGACAACGCCAAACTGCAGTTGTAAACCTAAACTCCAAACCAGATGCAATTCAACTTTTATCTAGCCACCGCCTACGCCGTCCACGGTAAGCGCGGCGTCTGTGGAGGCAGAGGATTTAATCATTACATCTTACAGTTAAAAGTAACAGCCAGGAGAAAAGGGACGGCAATGCAGGAGCAGAGGCAAACGCCTGGGATCCCGGCTTTGTCACTTCGAGGCTGGGACCTTTCCAAGCCTCAATTCGTCAACTGGGGATGACAATGGTACCTACCTGGCGGGGTTGGTGGGAGCTTTAATTATGAGCATGCATGTAAAGAACACTGGTAGGACCTGTTGGTGTGTTATTAAGGGCGGAGCGATTAGCAGGCGGCCCGGGCGAGGTAAGGGCGCCGGCGGCGAGGCAAGAAGACTCTGCTCGTTCTCCACCCGCCGTCTCCGAGCCAGAGGCGCAGGCCCGAGGATGCTCAGGCTTCTTTTAGGCGCCCGCTTCAGGCTCCAGTTCACTCTCTGCTCAGGCTAGGGCTTAGCCTCTGGGCGCGGGGACCAGTCTAGGCAGCGGTTCCTCAGGTCCGACCCCCGGGCAGGAACCTGCGGAGCCCGGTGAGACTGCAGCGCCCGCAACGACGTCCTCCCCCGCCGCGCCCGGGCTCCAGCCGGGGCTCCATCCGGGTTCTCCGGGCGGCTTCCCGCCCGCAGACTGGGCGAGGCGGCTCCCCGCACGCAGGCGCATTAGCAAACGGCTGAGAGCCCGGCTGGCTCCGGTAAGGAGCACGCGCGCTGGCCCTCCCCAATTTCTTTAGATTTTGTACGTGGAGCTGGGAATCCTTTGCTTCTTGTGTCTGCCAGAATCTATGAATCGTAGACTCTCAGGAACGGAAGGCATTGCAAAGTCCACATAGTTCTACTTTTTAACATTCAGAGCACTGGAAATAAAGTTTTGTGTCAGGCTTTGTGCTCGGAGATTATAATGCTCCAATAATTACCATTTTCTATGTGGAATCAATGAGGAAAATGAGAAGGAAGCTCATTCTACTCTCAAATTAAACATTCGGGCAAATGGGACAAGCTGTAAATTCCAGTAAGATACTAACGGCGGAGGATGAGCTTGCGTCTGCTTGCCCATGCACGTTGTCCCCGCTTCCCACGTATCAGAGCATGTTGATGAATTACCTGAGAAGCATCATCCATCTTAGAGAGATTTTAAATTTTATTTAAAATTCTTTTTAACAGGGTCTTAAAGTAATAAATCCATATTAGAGAGAGTTTACAGAAAAACTCCAAAGTAGAAACTAGAAAACATTATTGAAAGAAACAAACCCAAATATAAGTCCTCTTTCCTATTTTGGGGATATTTTCTTCCAGAATTCTTATAAACTTAATGAAATGACATTTTATTCAGGTTTGTATGGTCAATCTTGTGAGAAGCATCCCACAAGGCTGGGGGAGGGGCAAGTGTCAAAGAACGTGGGTCAGATGCAACATTTTCAGGTGTTGAGGGTAAACCTGATGAAGATTGAGATCCTGCTTAAGGTTTCTGTCAATGGAAGAAATTGCAAAGGACCAGCCTTCCGGGTCCACAAACCTGGGCCTTAAATACCAGAGAAAGGAGTAGGCTTTAGAGGTGGAGATACTTGGCTTTATGTCTGGGCCTCAACACTTTTAACTGTTAGGACTTGAGCAAGTTACCTGGACTAAGCCCATGTGCTTATTGTAAAATAGGGATATTGCCCATTACTCACCCCATGAAGCTCTTTTGAGGAGATAACACGAAAATTACAGCACACAGTTCTAGCACTCAAATGGCAGCTATTATTGAGATAATAAAATCAAAGCTCAAATCTTGAGTCATGTGCTAGATGTTACCTTTTTTTCCAAAATGAAACAGAAATTAGACATTTCAGATATTATAGAATTCTTTCTAAAATCAGTAAATTAGGTTTCACAGAAGACAGAAAAGCCCAGAAAGGTTAGGTGACACGTTTTTCGAGTTAAAGGATCCTGAAATTTTCTAGTTCAAACTCACAGAAGCTAACCTAGGCTCCGCCAGTCCTAAAAACTACTTTTCTGTCAAATATTTGAAATAATGCTATAGACCACTCACAGTTAATTCTCAATTATATATCTTTATTAACAAAAGATAAATAAAATACAAAATAGACACCAATGTCAGACTTTATGTTGAACCATCCTATGTTAAAGAATGTGAAAACATAAATTTTTGACATTCTTCAAGAAGTGGACCTATTTGCAGTGCTGTTTTAATTTCATACTAGTCTGAATCTAGATACCAAGTATATCCATTGTGCTTGACAGTTTGATTCAGTTACTCTCCCACCAGCAGTTTCTGAGATGATAACTCAGTGCGGTATCCTAGTGGGTTTTGGTAGCTTAGAAAAGCCAGTGAGCTGTTACAAGTCAAGGTACAATGTACAGGCTTTCACTGACCCCATTCTCACTGTCAGTATCTCTTCACAATGTTCTTAGAAGAGGCCTGAGGATCACGGCAATCTCAGTTACGAACATCCCTACAAGTTACCCTTATAATTCTTCGAGGAAACCTTCAATTTGAGGTTTCACTTTTTGCAAATTTTACAAAGTGACATCTGCTGGCTATAAAGATTAGGTACAATGGATATTCTACAATCCTTTAAAATCTAATATTCATGATTATTACACAAAGGCAATCACAATCAAAACAACAAATAATATCACAAATTCTATCCTCTGTGATAAAGAAAAGGATTTCTGTGTCTAGACTCATGTCCAGAAAGGTAAAACACCAATTACTTAAACACCAACTACTTATCAGCCAACACTGACTCAGTGATGACAAAATAGTTATTTTTCCATTCAAAGGCTAACACATTCAGTTCTGGGTGTAAGGTACAAGGAAATATTTTAAAAATCAAAATTTTATAACCAAGTAGAAAACAGAATTACTATACAGATTGACATTGGGGATAAAGTTATCCACATGTTCTACAGATTTCCTTTCAGTAACCCAAAGCCCAAGAAAGAATAATTTTTTTAGCTTCAGACCAGGAAAACCTTAGAAGGCAAAAACAAATGACTATCAAACAACTACAATTATAGTTACTAGCAATTAAAAAAAAAGGAAGCCCTGGTTTTAAGAAAGAGTAATTAATCTGTCTTCAAGCTGTGTGCTAACACTAGATAAAGGGCCATAAAAATTGAGGAAATAAAGTTTGAAACTTAATAAATGTTGAGTGGAAGATATTCCTTTTTCTTTTTTTATTGATGTCATAATAGTTTATCACATTTGAAATTTTAGTTGTACTTTCTTGTTTGTCAGTCACCATATAAATGTGTCCCTTCACCCCTTGTGCCCACCTCCCAACCCCCTTCCCCCTGGTAACCACCAAACTGTTCTCTCTGTCCATGTGTTAAAGAGTGGAAGATACTCTTGATAGGTAGAGTCAAGGTCTCTTTCCACACGACTAATATAAAATTGGAAATAAAATCTTAATCTGCATTAATGTATCTCCTCTTTGTTTTTCTTCTTTGTTTCTTTCATGTGGAAAGGAATGAATTTACTACAAGACTTCTAGAAGCTTTATTAAAGTGAGGCAGCAAGAAGAGTAGACACAGATTTTCCCATCTATAATCGCTGGCAAGAAGCTAAAAGAATAGATCAACAGCATCTATCTTGGGTGACCATCCATGACTAGTTACTACTGTCCAAGGAAGGAGGCCATGGGGTCATCTGGCCTCTGACGTTTCATTCTATAGGCCTCCATTTCCTCCTCCGTAGGTTCCCGAGTTTCGTATATGCTATTGTAAGGCCGCTTCCTCTCATCAATCTGCATGATCTCCTTGACGTGAAGAAGGCGGGCCTCCTCTGCATTCAGTGCCTATAGCGAGAGGAGAACATGAGCACCACGGCTCTACATCAGACCTCTTTTGTTCAAAAGTGGCAGAGTACCAAAACCCCACTGAATATGAATCGCTGCATCAAAAACCTAGATTGCCTGAAAGAGCTGGGAGTTAGCCTTTCCACTGTCAAGCTACAACTAATCACTATTTGGCTCATATATTTTCACAGAGCACAAAACATTCTATGACCTTTTCAATGTGAAAGAAATTTCATTTAATGACAAAAATTGAATGAGGTCCATTTTACTGACAGAAGCCGGTAACGGATGGCTCTGGTGGAGACCGCAATTCTGCCTTTTCCCAAGGACTTGTTGAAACGCACAGATTATAGAGTTAGAAGGCAATTCTTTCTGTCCAACGTGTCAATAACTCTAAAATAACAGCTTTAACAAGCACATTTCTTCTGCGCATTAGTGATATTTAACAAATAATCCAAAAAGCAGGCAATACCAAGACACATAAAATCTCCACTCACATTCTAGACCTGATGATACAATGTGACCTGAGCAAATCACCCAGACTCAGGCTCATTTCCTCATTTTTAAAATGAGCTTGGAGATAGAACTAGGTAATTTTCTAAGGTTCCTACGAATAAAGAATACTGTTGTCACTTTTACTATTCATTTAGACTTCATAAAGTACCTTTTTTAATTTTTCATGTTTCTTTTCTTCATCATCACTATCTGAACTGCTCTTTCGATGCTTCTTCTTCTTCTTTTTCTTCTTTTTCTCCTCTTTTAGTTTTTCCTGATGCATCTGACAGGAAGGATTCAAATATAGTGTTATTAATGTGAAAAGAAAGCTCTAGTGCAAGTTTTAAAGTCCTCTTTCCAGGGCTTAAAAATTCGGGACAAATGATTATAGACCTACCTCCATGAGGGTCTGAGGTTTTTTCACAGATTCTTCTCCAGTGATATCATTTATAACACACTCCTCTGAATTCTGTGGGAAAATATATGTAATTTGACTTCAGTATCACAGTTACCAATCATCTAAGAAAAAGTTAAAATTTGAAACATGAAGATATGTCTCATCCAGATTTTGACTTAAGCACTTTGGCTGTTTTACACCGGTAAGAACTAGAGGACAATTACTCACGGCAATCTCCTTCCCAGCTTCTCCAGTACAATAGGAATACTTGAAAAAAGAGTGACAGCATTTGTATCCCCATCGGCCTTCTTTCCAGTAAGATCCCCAGATATGCTGCAGGGGGAGAGAGAGATTACTTAAAAAGGATCCTAAAATTAGGCACTCTCATATACTATTAAGGGTATAAAATAATACAGCCCTTTTAAAGGTAATTTGGGAGGAAAATCATGGGGATTCCTGGGCTAGCTAACAGGGAGAGGGTGGCCCAACCAGGTGTGAGAAGCAGGCATTACAGTTACAATGGTCTATAAAAAATACTTAGGCTATCTGACTTCTCTTGAAAAATTTAGAAGGACTGGGAAATTTGGGGTCCACATTCCCACTTGTCAATAACTGGCTGTTGCTGACCAGTGGATGGCCCTATCAGATAGGCTTCGTTTTCTCTAGTCAGGACAATTTGCCTGGCTCACTTCACTCATATATATGATTACTGGCCTGGTTCCTATAAGTACTTAGGTTTTTGACCTCTGACTCGGAGAGACAATTGTTTGGGGGCCTCAGAGTACAGCAGGTGACATTATATGCTTTTTGATATGATGCAATATGAAGTATACTGCACCACCTGTGATGTGTTCTTGTCAAAATATTTAACTTATATCCAATCAAGCCTTTAGATCTGAATTCCTGCTTATAGGAAATACATGGGGACAGAGGAATAAGTTATATGATATCACTAGGAACCAGTCAAATACAGAATATGAGACAGCTTACAAGATAACTGGCCTGATCTGTTAAATAGTCACTGTCATGAAAAAGGAGAGACATGCTCTAGAAAAAGAGATATAACAACCAATAACAATCAGAATAAACTTCAATTGTGTGCTGACTCAAAACAAAAAAACTGAAACCAGACAGCTACCTAAAGGCATCTTTGGGTATTTTTTGGAAAATGTGATTACAGACTAGAGATTAGAGATTAAGGAGTCAATGCAATTTTCCTAACTGCAATAATGGTAATGTAGTTATACAGGAGAACATCCTTAATTTTAGGAGATACATGATACAGTGTTTATGGGCTAAATGTCATGATGTCTGTAATTTTCAAATGTTTCAGTCAAAAAAATATATAATACATAAAATATATATTTATCAGCACACATGCACACACATACACACCCCCAGACGAAGCATATATGGCAATAGTAAAAACTTTCTGAATCTAGGTGGTAGGTATACGGATGAACATAATAGTATTCTTTCACTTTTTTTCTATTTTTGAAAAATTTCATAAAACAAAGTTAAAATGTAAAACAAAACAAAGAAAGCTCAACAATGATTTGCTAATGAGGTTGTAATAGAAAAATACAATCCAGAGCAAAATGGTTCTGGTTCAACACATACTGTGTGATTGTGGATCTTCACATCCTCCTCATACTTAGAGCAGGCAACAGCCCGCTCCTGTCCTTTGATGACTGTCCCATGTCTTGAGTACTCCACATAGTCTTCGGTCTGAGCCAAAAGCAATTCAGCTGGAGGGGCATCCAAGTGTTCTTGGCCACCATACTAAAAGGACATTGAACATGATTAATACATTTTATGAAGATTTGCATTCGAATCTCTTCTGAAGGGTTTATTTCCAATCAGAAAGATTAAAGGAATATTCTTTATGGGCTTTGTTATATAAAAGGCAGTGAAAAAACAATGCCACCAAATTTTCATAGGCAAATAAAAGATGCCTTAGTTGCTATTCATCTGTTGAGTGTGGTAGATTGCAAAATGGCCATAAATTCCTCCCGTCCTCGAATGCATGCCCATTTGCTACATGACTTTGCTGCTCCTCCTCTCAAGAGATAGAGTCTATTTCTCCATCCTTTGAATGTGGGCCTGGCCATGTTACTTGTTGTGGCCTCTGGAAAATTGGCAAATATGATGCAAGCAAAGGCCTAAAAGCACTTGTGCACTGGAGCACACTTTTTGTTGTTAGTCTCTGGTTTCCTGAGAATACTATGTAAAGAAGCTGGGCTAGCCTACCAGAGGATGAGGCCCATGTGGGGCAGAGAAGAGCTGTTCCAGAGGAGGCCTGCTAACTAACAGATACCAAAGTGGGGCCATCCTAGATCATCCAGCTTCAGAAGGGTAGGCCCAGACCAGAAGACCCAGCTTCCATACAAAATGGTAAGAAATAAGAAATGTTTATTTTATAGGCAATGAAGAAGTGAAACTCTCATTATTTGCAGACGACATGATCTTATATATAGAAAATCCTAAAGTTTTCTAATATTGGAAAACTATTAGAAATAATTAACAACTACAGCAAAGTTGCAGGGTATAAAATCAACTTACAAAAATCAGCTGCATTTCTACATATCAAGAATGAACTAACAGAAAGAGAATTCAAAAAGACAATCCCATTTACAATTGAAACAAAAAGAATAAAATATCTGGGAATAAATTTAACCAATGAGGTGAAAGACCTATACAATGAAAATTATAAGACACCATTGAAAGAAACTGATGAAGACATAAAGAAATGGAAAAATATCCCATGCACATAGACTGGAAGAATAAACATATTTAAAGTGTCCATACTTCCCAAAGCAATCTACAGATTCAGTGCAATCCCAATCAGAAGCCCAGTGACATTCTTCACGGAAATAGAACAAAGAATACTAAAATTCATATGGGGCAACGAAAGACCCTGAATAGCTAAAGCAATCCTGAGAAAAAAGAACAAAGCTGGAGGCATCACAACCCCTGACTTCAAAATATACTACAAAGCTATAGTAATCAAAACAGCATGGTACTGGAACAAAAATAGACACCCAGATCTATGGAAGGGAACTGAAAGCCCAGAAATAAAACCACACATCTACGGACAACTAATCTTCAACAAAGGAGCTAAGAACATACAGTGGAGAAAGGGAAGTGTCTTCAATAAATGGTGCTGGGAAAAGTGGACAGCCACATGCAAAAGAATGAAAGCAGACATTTTCTATTGCCATACACAAAAATTAACTCAAAATGGATCAAAGACTTGAAAGTGAGACCTGAAACTATAAAACTCCTGGAAGAAAATATAGGCAATACACTATGTGACATTGGTCATACAGGGATCTTTTCGAATTCCATGTCTACCTGGACAACGTAAGCAAAAGAAAAAATAAACAAGTGGGACTTCATCAGGTTAAAGAGCTTCTCCAAGGTAAATGAAACCAGGATCAAAATGAATAGACAACCCACTAGCTGGGAGAAAATATTTGCAAATCATATATCCAACAAGGGGTTAATCTCCATAATATATAAAGAACTCACACAATGGAACAACAAAAAACCAAGGGACCCAATCAAAAAATGGGCAGAGGATATGAACAGACATTTTTCCAAGGAAGATATACAGATGGCCAACAGGCACATGAAAAGATGTTCAACATCACTAATCATCAGGGAAATGCAAATCAAAACTACACTAAGATATCACCTTACACCCATTAGAATGGCTATAATCACCAAGACAAAAAACAACAAATGTTGGAGAGGTTGTGGAGAAACAGGATCCTTAATTCACTGCTGGTGGGAATGCAAACTGGTGCAACCTTTATGGAAAACAGTATGGAGATTCCTCAAAAATTAAAAATAGAAAAACCTTCTGATCCAGCTATCCCATTATTGGTTATCTAGCCAACAAACCTGAAATCAACAATCCAAAGAAGGTTACGCACCCCTATGTTTATTGCAGCATTATTCACAATAGCCAAAAAGTGGAAGCAACCCAAGTGTCCCACAACAGATGAGTGGATAAAGAAGACGTGGTAATATATACAATGGAATACTACTCAGCCATAAAAAAGACAAAATCGTCCCATTTGCAACAACATGGATGGACGTGGAGGATATATGTTAAGTCAAATAAGCCAGAGAGAGAAAGACATACACGACATGATTTTACTCATATGTGGAATATAAACTAACACACAGACAGACAGAACTGTTTGGTGGTTATTAAGGGCAAGGGGGAGAAGGGGTAGGCACAAGGGGTGAAGGGATGCATTTATATGGTGATTGACAAACAATAATGTACAACTAAAATTTCACAATGGTATAAACTATTAAGACGTCAATTTAAAAAATATTTATTTTAAACGACTAAGTTTTAAGGTGGTTTGTATTGCTGCAAAAGCTCACTGATACAGCTATACTGATAACTGTATACCAACGGATCAAGTCAATGGAAGGAAGGGACTATTCCTGATGGACTAAAAGGGACTGTGTTCTGTATTCCAAATGTAAACTGAATGCTTATTAACTGGTAATTTCTCTTCAAGAAATGTTCTTCCTTAGCATTATGGTCAAAATTACCTTTTCCAGGATGCTTTCTTTCTGCTGTTCTTTGAAGTCTTCTTTTTTGACTTTGAAGGACTTATACAACAGCTCAAGTTTTGTAGGATCGGCTTGCAGATGCACTTCAGATCCCTTGTCATAGGCTTCCCAAGCAAACACTAGAGTAATTAAAAACATCTTAATGAGTTGTCAGCTGCATTTATTGTGTGCTTCCTGTAAACAAATTTTAAAGAATGCCCCCGATTTCTTATGAGCTGGTATAAAATACCCTGACATAGAGCAAACACTTACACTGTGTCTGAGCCATTGAAATGGTATCGCCTGTGTATCTAACAAAGTTATCTCCCGCATAGCTCACTCTGTAAATACAAATTAAAAAAAAACTGTTTCAGAGATTGACTTCTTTAAGGAAAGTTAATTCTTTTCTGACCCCACCAAAGATGATGCTCATTTTAAGTCAGATTCAGTTTTACAATTAGAAACTCCCCTCCCCCATCTTGAAATCTATAAATTTAACTTGATACTTACTCATCTGGATTCTTTCCTGCATTGGCATAGGGATTCTCTCTCATTGCTCTAGTTTTGGGATCATAGTAAGCAGAATTCGGATCTAAGTTCCGCAAATACTAGAAGAGAAAAATGTTTTAAGACTGCATTAACGTTTCCTTCCATCAAAAAACACTTAGGCAAACTAGTAGGAAGAGTTGATCATGATCAATTAACTGCATACGTGCACTTGTAGGGTACAGATGAAAAGAAAAAAAACAAGATGATATTTAATCTTAGAATGACTGACCATATTACCCATTTACTGCCCAGATACCAGATGAACAGACAAAATTTAGGCTGGGAAGACAAATATTTTTCGAACATGTATATACAATCAAGTTGGCAAGGCTTACTTTTGCAATGTCTTCTCGTATCCTGAGATTCCGGACAGTAATTCGTCTCTTAGAGTCAAAGTTCTGTCCAGGCATGTCAATGTCATCTGCGTATTTATCTTCATCCTCATCTTCACTATTATGATCTTTTTCCTGAAAGAGGAAGAGGGGAAAAAATTGTAAGAAAAACAAGAACAGCATCTAGCTCTTATCTTCCTTTCCATTCCCTTTAACCAAACCCATATTCATGTGTGTTTTTTAAAGCCATTATTATTATTAATATTAGCTACAAGAAATTAAAAAATGTCATGTATCCAGATAAGGCAAATATTTATTACCGTCTGAGAATTTGGTTCCTCGTCTCCCCACTGGTGTTTTGGAGAATTCTGCATCATGAAAGAAGGAAAGGAATTTTTAATTTTATTTCACTGAGTCAACTGATTAACACTTTAAAAACATGGTTAAGATAATATAACTTACATCTAACTGAACAAATTCTCGTATTTCTCACTTGCAATGAGCACATAAGTTCTGAACACAAGTATGTCATTGTGAATAGTTAATTTTACTAGACTGTCTACAAAGCCAGAAAACTTCTAGAGAACTTTCACTGATATAGGATTATAATTACACAAAGGTAATAGGAAGATTAAGTTGACCAATGTATCCAATAAACATTCATTTCATATGTGTTCATCTTCAGACATACCATTTTCATTAGACTTCCCTAGTTTTCTATCAAGGCCAAAAAGAAAAGTTACCAGGACCATATAGTAAGTATCTTCAGAGCCCAAACAGCCTTTGTAAAATTTGGGCAATAAAGAAATTTATTCAGGCGACACCATATTGTGATTTAAGGAGACTCTGAAATCCTTGTCACAAAGCCACTCTTTCTTCATTAGCATTTGGTCAGGATGTTCTAATTCCACAAAATGCCTAGAGCAAAGTGGTCAGTACATCACATCCCTTTAAAAAGACTTCAAAGGTTAAAAAGAATACCTTGTAGCATTAGTGGGGGGACTGGGAATGTGTTGAAAAAAATATATATACATATATATCAGGGGGATCATAAATTTGTATAGCCTTTCTGAATGGGAGCTAAGTGATATGTCATCAAAATTTTACATCTACATATCACTGCACTAACAATTATACTTACAGGAATTTATCCTTAGGAAATGTCAATTATATAAAGTATGTGCAAGGATATGATTTACAGTGTTGTGTATAATATCAAAAAATTGGGAAAAAATCCAATTAACAATAGATAATGGGTTATTTAAATTACTGCACTCAGTGAACACTGAATAACCATCAAAAAGTGATTCTATCCAAGGCACAGAAAAATACATATAATTTGCTACCTTTTTGTTAAAAAGAGGGAAGGATGGAAATAAGATTATATATTTATATTTGTTTGTGTTTACACAAGAAACTGAAAGGATCTACCAGAAAAATAAAAAAGGTTATGGGGGGTGACGTTTAGAGATAGGGTGGATGGAAGCAGGGGTGGGAGACTTTTCACTGCATGTCTTCTTAAATTGTTTTGATTTTTGAACCATGTGAATTTATATAAAAATAAATGATGTTATAGCTGTACATTTAAGGACACAGAGAACAAGTCCTCACTGCACTACGTATTTTTTAATTGAAAGAGTAGGTGATAAATGAGTATATAAAGGTGAATCCATTTAAAAAACATGTTTATTATAATCACACATATACAGATATATGTGGGGACTGGAGTGGGACCTGGAAAGGCCTACTTCAAAATGTTAACAGTCAATATAGTGGATATTTATTTCCTTCTTTATAATTTTCTAAATTTTCTTCTGAATATGTGTTGCTTTCAAAATCAGTAATGTTGTTTAAAAAATAATTTTTTTAGTGTTCCCACAAATTGCTAGTTCAACAAAGGACATTTATATTGCTATACAGACAGCTAAATCTCTATAGTAGAGACTGCTCTACTACATGAAGCTAACCTTAACGTCCAAGTGGGCAAAATTCATCAGTCCCCTCCATACATTTAAGTGTGTTTACTGGTGAAATAAATTATACTGTGTTTATAACAAACAACAGAGAATACGCTGGAACAAGACAAACAGGCCCTCTCTTCCTTTTTCCAGAGTTGGTCATAATTAACAATAACCAACAGTAGTTGCCAATTACGAAGTGTTTATCACATGATATGTATGCTAAGCCTCCTGGGGGGGTAGGTGTTGTTATCTCTACTTCAGAGATGATCAAATGAGGCTCAGGGAGGCAAATTAATTTTTTGAGGACCACCTGGGTAGCCAGGGGCAGAGGTGGATTTTAATATCTATTCGTTAACTTGTGCTGTGAACTTGCCTGATAGGTGGGCTCAGTGACTGCTTTCTTGGTGATTACTTAGTTCTGTTTGCTTGTAATTCTACTTGCTGAGTCTCTTTTAGGAATTTAAACTCGAAAACTCCAAATGTTTAATTTATTATTTATTTATGCCATGAATTTGTTAAAAAGAAACTTTCACAACTCTAATAATCATAATATACTTTAACTGTTAAGTTGACGATCAAAAAAAGAAACTGGCTGCAATACATCTTTTTCCAGTATGAAAATTTTTTTGCCCAGCTATAAAATTATTAACATGTTCATTATGAAAAATGTGGAAAACAGTAAAAAGAAAAGAAGAAGAAGAAAAATTCACTAATTCTACATTAAATGAGAACCGGTGTTCTGGTCTTTTTTCCTATATGACAATATTATAATATTTTCTCACATGTCATTAAAATATAAGTCCAGTGTTGTTACTAACTCTCGATAAAAGCCAGTTTAAGAGGTATGCAACATTGTATCATGCAGATGCAAGACAGCTGACTTCACCAATTCCTTATTAGGCTATTTCAATTTTCCACTAGTAAAAAGTGCTGCAATGAACATCTTTGTGCATAATGATTTTTCTGAATACTAGAAAATTCTTTAGGATGGATGAATCTACTAATTTAATTCCAGAAAAAGTATATAAATGTTTTATGGCAATATTCTTTCCAAATGATTGCATCAATTTATATTTCCATGAACTGTATAAAAGTGTTTTACTCTTTCCCCTCAATAGCACTTTTCTCTCCTCAAAATCTTTTCTAACTGGAGAGATATAAAATGAATTTTTGTTTCAATTTTCATTTTTTATTAAGAGTTTGAATTTTTTTATGGATCATTTTTATTACTTACAGCCTGTTCCACTAATTTTCCTGAGGCCAATTCTTCTTGGAGTTTTTGGGCTTTCAGTGTTCGTTTTGCCTAACAAAAAAAGAAACATTTGAAATTTACTTACAACATTCAAATGAACATTTAATTTTTATATATTTAAAAGGAATGTTTATCATTTTCAGAAAAGGTCACTGGACAAGGTCATGTCTTTGAGAGTTCTTGTAGCTCTAGAGCTATGGCTCTCCAAAGAACAGGAGTTACAAACTCCCGTTTGAACCAGACACTAAGGTGAGCTGAGCTGGCCAGCTCAGCATTAAACTGAGGAGAGCAAGCCTTATCTAAAAGGGGCAGCTGCCTCCTGACTCCAGACGACTGAGTCTTGCCAGGCAGGCCCAGGATTACCCCATAGTTCATTGTTCAAGAAAAGATGAAATCCACGTTTTTATGTGAAATCCCAAGATTTTTAAATGTTAACTCTACTGTAAAAAAACCCCGGCAGTATGACTATCATTTTTAAGGAATAGGGGTGAGTAGATGAAATCATAAAGAAAAAATTCAGGTTGAACTAAAATAAAATTCAATTTTCTGAAACAAGTTACCCTATTCCTCTTCCACCATCCTCAAACGCTATGTGAGACAACTATAAAACAGGCAACATACAGTCTGGGGGCCAAGAGTTTATAACCTCAAAAAGCGAAAAGCTTTAGATACTAATCTGTTCGGACGTTTCCAGTATTTTTTGCAACCTAAGTCAGGGAGTAAAGGACAATACAAGAATCACAAAAAAAGAAATTGCTGCCAAATAGGGTTAGCACACCAATTGTTTTCACTATGCAATTAGGCTTACTATTACTACCATAATAAAAATGCCACCATTTTTATACTGCTGAAGACTCCAAACATAAGAGTTGTTAAATTAGAGATACAGCAAAATGTACATTCTGTGAGGATAGTAGCAAAGCAGGGAATTTTGCTCACCAGATCAACTTTGGCATATTCTTCTACAATTTTCATGTGTTCTTCTGGATTGTAGCCATTCCACCGATCTCTCTTCCCATCATAGTCAAACATCAGCTGAGGCTGGATATGTTCATCTGGAGCTATATTAGTACCTGTAAATTTTGCTCCAACTCGCCTAGGTCTCTGGAAAACACAATAAGATTAGATCTTCTCCTAAGTACCTGTTGCCCAGAGCAAACTTTCATACAATCTTTACAGAGTGGGTACTAACACACCATGGGACTTTATGGTCTATTCAATTATCAGTTAGTCTTCCAGGAGAAAATTCTGATGGTGCTAAACAATTTCACTCAGATTAATTTTTATTTAACTGGTACCTAAATACAATAATTTTAGAAAAATAGAATTAAACTCTTTGACTAGGAAGAAAGAAAGACTCTGAGAACAATTTCCAAAATTCTCACAGGTGAACTTACCTCAAAGCAGTCTTTCTTCTTGTGAGTCATGGCTCCACAATTTTCACAAGCCCCTTTGCGGTACTTAGTAGTTATGGAATTCTACAAATGGATATAGTGAAAGACAAAGAAAATGTCTTATTTATCTGAATAAGTTAGAAATAACTTTGGCTCTCATTACTATATCGTCTAGTGAAATGATTTATTCATTAAGATGAAAACCAGTTAGTCTCCACATTTTTATAAATGAGAAAGTTTAAGGACTTGAGCAATATAAAATTTATAACAGAAATACAGAAGCTGAAGTAATACATATGGTGAATTTTAATACCAGATAAAAAGTTATATAATTTGTTTCTACTTCATATAGTATTGCATTAAAGGTTCTCATATTAAATTCTTGACATAAAATCTCTATTTCCACACGGATATATACAGGTTGCCTACATACCTCTTTTACACCCCTCTTGTACCATTCTCCAGATGAGCTGTACTGCTTTTGTTTCTCTGGCTGTGGTCTCTGGTGCTTTAAAGTAGGTCTTTTTGATGGATCAATATACCACGGCACTGAAGAAATATACTGTGGAATATGAGGGTTGATGTCTCTATGATAAAATTAAAAAATTGTTTTAAAAATCAAGTTTGAAAATAGTTGATATTACAAAGGCAGCCTATACAGAATCTAAGAATAGAGTTATTGCAGTGGGAGGGGGGAGAGAGAATATGCTCAATATTTCTATAGTATAATAAAAAATAAGTAAATATAAAGTAATATATATTACAGTGAAAAAATTTCCAATACCAAAACTAAGAATAATGCCATAACTTAAGGGGAAGGAGAGATGAAGAAGATAGGGATGTATGTCAGTGAAATAAGTCCTGTATCAGAGCAAGAAGTTAACTAAAAATGTCTAGAGTTTAATGATGGTGTAGATATATTATTTAGAGATGCGGAGGTATCAACCAGAAAAACTCTAAATAGAAAGATTTAAAAGCAGTCACTTTTGTAGAGTGGGACAGGGAGTGGGAAGGGCTGAAAGGGACTACAGCTGTTCATTATAGGTCCTTCGATATTATTTGATTACTAAACCTTACACATAGGACTTCGATAAAATAAAAACAAAAATGACGTAAATGGTAAAGATAGCTTCCTGTCAAAGCAAAGGATGAGCAATTGATTAAGTAGACATGAATTTGAATTTTGAATGAACAGATCACATAAATAATTACTTACTTTCCTTCTTCATCAACTTCTGCAGGAGCATTACCCAGTTTTCTCTGTTCTTCTAGCTCCTTCTTCTTTCTCCAGTCCTCTCTGGTCATCTTCTTTGGTTCCTCCAAACTCATTTCTTTGGACCCTGACAGGGAGGCAGCATTAACTGCATCCACAGCTGCAGCTGACATGGTTATCTGGCCTCCTCTATGAAAAGGAAAAAATATACATTAGTATAAACTAGGCCTTCATGAGTTCATCAGTAAAATGATCAAAAGTACATCCTAATAACACATACTGTGGGTTATATATGTTTCTTATGTTGTTATTCTTTCATAGTATCTGTAAGGGAAGGGTCTCTTTCTCCCCCACAAAAGTCTCTATATACGACTGTAGTTTCTTCCACAACTCTAACTTACAAATGGATAAAATTATATAACCTTTTATCTCTACACACACACGTATGTAAAATTTCATACGATTCTTTCTCTCATATATATTCCTGAATTCCTCTCTTTCTATGTATGTGTCTCAAAGTTTCCTACCACACTAACCCTTAATGAGTAACGAGTCCTGTCTCTCTTCCTCTTAAAGACTGAATGCCTTAAGAGTTATCTATATTCATTGTCTCTATTTCCTCATCTTCTTCTTCCCTCCTCAATCACTCTAATTTACTTCCATCCCTTACCACTTCAGAGTTACCACTAAGTTATCAATGATCAATGTGCTAAATCCACTGGACATTTTTCAGTTCCATTCCCTCTTTTTGATATATTCTTATCCCTTGGCTTATGTGCCACTATGCTCTCCTGGTTTTTCTTGTACCCCTCTCCCTGCTCCTCCTGTCTCCTTTGCAGGTTCATCCATTTCTACCCAGTTATTTAATTTTGGATTCCACAAGGCTCAGTCCTAGAGCCTCTTTCTCCACTCTGAACTCCACCAGTGGACAAGCTCATCTACTTCCAATGCTTCAATAGCCACAATATACTGTTGGCTCTCTAATTTACTTCTCTACTTCTGACCTTTATCTGAGCCTCAGACACATACATCCAACTGCTTACTTCACAGCATCTCCACATAAAGAGGTCTCAGAAACACCTAAACTCAACAAATCTTAATTCAAATTCATGACAATCTTTATGAAATCTAGTCTCCTTCCACTTTTCCTTTCTTAACAAAAGACATCACCATCCATCCCTTTACATAAGTATCCAGCTAATCCCCATATCTATTTCATCATTAAGAACTGTCATTTTTCACCTTCTGGCTATCATTCAAATTCATCTACTTCTCTCTATTCTCAATGCTACCACCTTCAAGTTATTACTTTTTCCTACTAGTCTCCTCCTAGTCCCTCCAATCAATTCTCCACACTGCAGTGTTATTTTTTCAAAACACAAATTTTAAACACAATCATAGCACGTCCCACTACCCAAGCTTAAAACCCTCCAATGCAGCGCTGTCCAAGAGAAATATAATGTCAGCCCTATAGGTCATTTAAAATATTCCAGCAGCCATATTAAGTAAAAAGAAACAAGTAAAATCACTTTTGTAATATTTTATTTAACCCAATACATCCGACATATTATCAATTCAATGTAAGAAAAAATAAACTAAGTCTTTAAAATCTGTTATGGATTTTACACTTATTCAAACTAGCCACATTTCAAGTGCTTAAAAGCCACAAGCAGGTAACAGCTATCATACTGGGCAGTGCAGCTTCAATGGCATCTTATAATTCTTACTCTAAAACTCACTGAGACACACTCCTGGTCTGGCCGGGCACAAGTACCAGGTCTGAGGCCTAGACGGCGGCTTCTTTCTCGGTCCCTTGTCCCGGTTCCCTCCTCAACCTGGCGTTCATCACCCCCGTGAGGATACATCTAAGAATTAGGAGCCTTTGACCCATTTTCCGGGGTTCCCCATCTTCACCTACCCCTCCACCGTCAAGTTCTCACAATATTTTCTTACCCAATCCCGTCGCAGCCGACCCCAAATTCACCGCACAGAAATAAAGCCAATCTGCCAATGTTTACTTCCGGGCTTTCCGGCCCCTCCCGGCAGCCACTGCGGTACCTTCCGGACGATCAACATCATGCGCACTAACAACTCTTTGAGTCTCCGGCTCTCGTGCGACTTTGGTCTCGCGAGATCTTGAGTGGTGCCTATTTCTCTAACCCTGTAGGAGCGGCTGAGGTTGAGCAGTTTCGTTTCGATGATGTGCTTTTCCGCACCTGTTTCTTTTAGGATTGCAGAATCTTATGACGCCAAAAAAAAAAAAAAAAAAAATTAGCACCAAGAACGGACAACAGCTTAAGCCTCACTAGAGCACTATGAAATAAATGGGGAAGTGCGTTACGCATTAAGTAAAAAAAGCAGTTAAAATTAGTATTAATTAGTAGCCAGGTACTGTGTAACACGCTGGAGACTGGTGAACTCAGTGTCTTTCCTCGAATTTACATCATACGGAGTGAGAAAGACACTGAAATAATTATCAAAATAATTTACAGTTGTGGAGAGTCGCTATGAAAAAACCAGGTGCTATGAGAACTTAAGGCGCTATTTGGTAATTGTGACACCTCGCCTTGAAGTGGTCTTGTATTTTATCGTGAGAAAAAAAAATATTATAAAACGATGTCCATTTTGGGAAATGAAGAGTATCCATGACATCTCAACCCTCCTTTTAAAGTATACGTATGAATTAAAATACTGGAAAGTAAGCAGTAATTTGGGTGGTAGAATTTCCTCCGATTTTTTTTTTTTTCCTATCTGTTCTGGTCACATTTTTTTATTTTTCAAAATAACATATAAGAGTGAAAATAGCTAATATCTTTGCCTCAATAAGAGAGCCTACCATAATATAATCTATTTTTTTCTTAAGAATTTGCAGTGCCTAGAGTTTAAGAATGGTAAATATTAATTTTGATTTTACAGGACACTAGATGAAAGAATAGAAAGTGTCAGAGAATAGCCTGAAAACGAGTAGTCTATGAATCACCCATACTCTGTTTTTATCTCCTTAAAACAATTCCTGAAATTTGCTTGGAAGTGTTGAGGCCTATTTAGTTAAAACTACCAGGCACAAGCCAAGGAGGACATCTCCCAAAGGAATCATAGAATTGGGCCAAGTGGGAAGAATCTTCTGTAAGGTTTGGGTTTCCCCTGAGGATTCTGAGGAGGGTCTAGGGAAGCAGGGATCAGTTCTGGATTGGTTGCTGTTTCTGAATAGGGATTAGGATAAGCTGGGATTGATTAGGATCTAGGTGCTGTTATGAGGTGAGTGTGGTTTTGCAATTGGGTATCCCCAGTAATAGTTTGGAATAGCAAAGTGGGCCTGGGGCATCATTAGTAAGAAAACAGTGGTCACTCAAAGAGGGGGTGGTTATGGCATTTTACAGTTACTGCATGACCTAGGGAGGCACAATGCTTCCTGTTGTAAGGGGAGGACTTACCCTAGGGAGAGATAAACCTTGTACCCAAAGACCTTAGGAGATAGATCATCCCCACTTGGAAGCTGTAGGTGTTGTACAGATTTGGTTTCAAAGTGAACACTTGTGTGCTGATGATATAATATGGAGCTGAGACATATAGAAGGAGATACAGGGAGAAAATAAGGGGAGAGTTGGGAATAAAAGAAAAAGGGCAGGGAAAGGGCAATAAAGGTATGCATGATTTTTTGTCCTCCCTCTTTTCTTCAATTTCTTGAGTTAGGATTTTTTCTTCTTTATGCCTAGCACAGTGTCCAGCATTTAATCAGCATTCAATAAATATTTGTTGAATGAATTAATCATTCAATCAGTTTTGGTCCTAAAATGCCAAGGAAGAAGGGTCAATGAACTGGCATATATTAAGAACCGTGTCTGTGTCAGGTGTAGTGTTAAATCTTTTGTGAAAGAGTAATGTTGGGTCAACTCCTTTCTCCCAATTTATCTGCAGGTTAAAAGGTATCTGGTGACCTGCAGGGAGTAGGGTTCGCATGACACAGGTCAGCTTTGGTCTTTTGAATTTATTCCTTTATCATGTGTTTGTTCAATATATTTCCATTTACTATAGAAATAGGAAAAGGTCATCAACTTTTTCAAGCATAATTTCTCTTCATATCTTGAAATTGGAATTCCTTTTCTAAATCTTTATTATTCCTTTTATCTTCTCTTGTTCATCCATGTGCCTTCCCCCACCAGAGCCTTCCAGGTGGCTTTGATGAGTATATATATTGTTGAGGTGTTAGAGGTTTAAAATAAGTCCCTATTAAATGATAGAATTTTAAAGGAAGCCTGAATTATGTATTCATTAGGATCATCATTTTGTTCCTAAGTCAGATTCCTGATGCTATAGTAGAGACAGCATCCTAGCCTGAAATGTTGAGGATAGTTCTGCAATTAGGGAATCATCAGTTCATTCTTAATCACAAGTATAACAGAATGACTCAAACATTGCTGTTTGATCTATCTGTACTTAGATTTCTTCTTAATTCTGCTCTGCTAGTGTTCCTTAGACCTATTATGGGTTGTCCCCACCTGACTATATATGTATTTTTTCATTTCTCTGATTGAGATACAACTATTATGTATCCATTTTCCCTCAGTTATGACTCAGTTTTCCAACGACTACAATGCTTTTCCTCCCGTGCTGTTTCTTCTTTTTATTTGATTTGATTTGGTCTATTTATTCTCTGGAGGAATAGTTCATTAGTTGAAGACTTTAGGAAAATAGTTCTGTCCCCACCTTGCCTTGACTTTTTTGAACCTCACAATCTTTTCATTTAAGAACGTCTTGGCCACCCAAGTGTCCCAGGAAAAAAACCAAAACTGTGTTATCTAGATATCATAGTAATCATGATATTTATTTCTTGGAATTGGAGACCATGTTCACTCCCTGTCTATCTCTGTGGGGAGCAGATTAAAAAAACGCCTACAAGTCCATGAGCAAGGTGTCAGCAGGTTTAAGTTTTTTTCTTTCCAGGAAACAAGCTACAACCTTCCCAGGAAAAAAGCTTTCGGGGGCGGATCCCAGGGAGGTTAGGCTCCTCCCATTGGTTCTTCTGGGGAGCCTCCGGCCCACCCCGGTCCCGCCTCCTGGGCGGATGAACCAATAGGGGCATGAGTTGTGGTTTAAACAGCGATCCTGGCGCGACCGCTGGAGACCGAGTCTTGGGTGATTTTGGCTGTTGATCCCAACGTGGGTGAGTGGGACGATCGCGAGTGGTTGGGCGAGCGGGGTCCGGCGAGGAAGAAGGCGGGCTGGGGGTCGGGGGTCTGGGGGTCTGGGGGCCGGGGAGCCGGGTGTCTGAGGGTCTGAGGGCCTGGGGGCCTGGGGGCCGGGAGCCCGGAGCCAGGGCGCTGGGGGCCGGGGAGCCGGGGGTCTGGGAGTCTGGGGGTCTGGGGGCCGGGAGCCCGGAGCCAGGGCGCTGGGGCCTGGGGGCCGGGGAGCTGGAGGTCTGGGAGTCTGGGGGCCGGGGAGCCGGAGGTCTGGGAGTCTGGGGGCCTGGGGGCCGGGGAGCCGGGGGTGTGGGAGTCTGGGGGCCGGGAGCCAGGGCGCCGGGGCTGCCCCGGGTTGTCTATGGCGCCGAGCCGGGTTGAGCCGCGGCCTCGGACTGCGTCCGCCACCCACGGCGGCTCGGTTTCCATGAGTACCAGGGCCTGTACCAGCCCCAACTCTTCAGGGGCTTGGGGCCTCTGACGCAGGCTTCAAGAGTTAAGAGCTGGATTAAGTGCCTGTTGGCTCGAGATAGGGCTTCTCCTTCCGCTTAGCTCTTGTTTTTGCGTGGACGAGCCCAGAGTAGAAAGTTTGGTCTGTGCTACACCTTAGCTTCTCTCGTCTCCCTAAACCCTCAGGGTCTCATATATATTTCACATCCCTAGCTTAATCCGGAATGGCTACTCTGATCTTTGTTGATAAGGAAAATGGAGAACCAGGCACCCGTGTGGCTCCTAAGGACGGGCTGAAGCTGGGGTCTGGGCCTTGTAAGTATACGGGCTGCAGTCACAGACGCAGGTATCGTGAATCAATTGTGAGCGTGGCCTGGAGCTGGGGGAGGCATTTAGTGTACTTGGTTGGCAGTTGGAATCAAGTTTACCGAATACTGTTATTGTAATGTGCTTGTTCTGGGTCTCTTTTTCAGGTTCAGTGTCTTAATAAGATTATGTAAGAGCGTACTGAACTGAAGTACTTAGGCATATCACGGCCATGCCACTGTCAAAAGTGGGGGTTGGATTTGGGGGTGAGAATTAGGCCAAGTTTATATACACAGTCAGCCTTCAAGTTGCACAGGTGTTTACTGCCTGAATAATCTTATGGTAAGACTTTTCTTCAGCAGTTAAAGCCTTGGATGGGAGATCTCAGGTTTCAACACCACGCGTTGGCAAAATGTTTGATGCTCCACCAGCCTTACCTAAAACAGCCAGAAAGGCTTTGGGAACTGTCAACAGAGCTACAGAAAAGTCAGTGAAGACCAATGGACCCCTCAAACAGAAACAGACAACCTTCTCTGCCAAAAAGGTAAGTGTTGGCTGTAAAGACATTATTTAAACACTTCACTTTTGACTTTGGCATCCTCTCTGGCTTTCTTCCCTGTGAGTGGAAGGAAGTATAGGCAAACATAGATAGTAGATGTCTTTATGGACTTCCTCTGTGCCTCAAAATCAGAAGTTGCAGAAGCAGCTGGTGAATATTTTTCCTCAGCTGCCCTTAACTAGTATCTTGAAGCAGATTGGTTGGTAGTGTCCACTTACAGATACATGCAGTAGAGAGAGCAGGGTACTTTGCAAGAGGTCATGTTCCTGATGTAATAGCTCAGGTCCTCCCTGCCTGCCAGAGCAAGCACCAGCTTGTTGGGTCATAAATATTTGCCAAAATGTTGACCTTTGTGTGTGTGCACAAGCTATAGATCAGTGCATCCCAGACTAAGAGGACTTTGTGAAAGATGCTTCAGCACGTAGATTAACACTTTATTTGAATAACTGTTTTGTTTAATGTGTATTAGGAAAAAAACAACTAGTACTTTACATCAAACCCGTGACTTATGTGTAGTGCAGGTTAGGACAAGGATGTCTTTTAAAAAAATTGAGTTGACTTAGAAACCTGAAATACAAGTATTGCAAGGATATGGCAAAAATAATGAGAATGTGACACAGAATCGAAGTGTGGGAAACCCTTCCGTAGGGATTTGCTGTAGGCATAAGATTAAATGTGGTGTAAGATGAAGTCGGGAATGCTCAGGCTTCCATTTCGGCCTATTACTGTTGTAGACTGCCTACCTGTCAGTTCTAGACCAGGGAATCATCCAAGGTGGGCTTCTACAGTCCTTGATGGTCTTGTTGCCTCTTACTCAGTGTGTGTATTTGAGGAGTACAAACTTGTTTTTAATATTAACCAAGCAGATAATGAAGCTAATACTGATGGAAAAAAATCACACTTCCAAAAGCCAAAAATGGCTTCTAGGACTAGCTACTATTCTGGGTGACTCGCCCATTTTCTCCTCTGTTCGGGTGAGTGAGTGAGTTGATTATCTCTGAATTAACTCCACTCTGTGTTCTTGATAACTTATGCTGACAGGTGCCAATACTTAAATTTCAGCGTTAACTTTTGGGCCATGCTACTAGAATTGTTTGCTGAATTGTATTTGGATATCATCATGAGAACTAAGGATTATGGTTTCTTAGAAGTCAGCATGAAATTGAAAAAAATTAAACTGTGGCGAAGCGGTCACATGTTTAGAGGCCCTACCATCTCTTGTACTAATCAGTTGACAAGGCTTCCACTCTCACTAATCCATATTTTCTTGGGTTGTTTTAGATGATCGAGAAGACTGTTAAAGCAAAAAGCTCTGTTCCTGCCTCGGATGACACCTATCCAGAAATAGAAAAATTCTTTCCCTTCAATCCTCTCGGTAGTATCTTTTGGTATTACATAAATGATTTAGCCTTGAGTTTCTCTTAGAATTCACTTCAGTTGTGACTTGACATATGATCCCAAACTATAATGAGACTTTCTGAATCTGGTGTCTTTGAACAAATATAATTGTTGGTGGAATTACTTATAAGGGATCATCTTTAGGTCAGGAGGGGAATCGGAGTGAAGATGTGGAGAACATTGTTCCTGTCCTCGAAAGCTTGCCACCTGGGGGAGATAAGATGTCTTCACTAACATCAAACAAGTCTGAAGTGGACAGTCTTCCTGGCAAGGCTTTTAGATAGTAGGCTTTATGTCAAGTTGAACAATGCCTGGAAAATCCACATAGCCAGTGAAAATGTGTTTCTTTTCTTTTCTTTTTTTACTCCTCAACCTGGTACTTATATCTGAAATATTTTCTGTTATAGAACCAGCTTCTCAAACTTTAATTTACTCACGTTTGAGGAGAGGCTACTGTATGCCGGGCACTATTAGCTTTGGATGACGTGGTTAACAAGACAGGCCCCACCCTGAGGAAGCCCACAATATGGAGGGAAAGTCAAGCACTGAACAGATCATCTCGCTATGAGAGTGAACCAGGAGCAAAACATGGCCTGTTGGGCAGAACTGAACCTGGCCTGGAAGAGCAGGGAAGCTTTCTCAGGAAGTGACTTGAGGTTGGGTCTTGAAGGATATAAGGAGGTAGCTAGGTGAAGAAGGGGAGGGGCAAGGCAAGAGCATTGTACATAAGTGTGTGCAAAGATCCTGAGGCAGAAAAAGGGCCTGGAGTGGTTCAGGGAGACTAACTGAAAGGCCAAGTCAAGGATGATGCTGGTGAGAGGGTGGGGGCAGATCACCAAGGGCCTTATAGATTTCTTGAGCTGGATTTTTTTGTCCTTTCATCCAAAGAGCATTTAGTCATTCTACTAATATACATCTAGGTTGTTTCTCGCTTTTGTATGTTACAAACAATTCTGCAATTAGTACTATTGAAATTTTTGTGAGTTTGTGAGTGTATCTGGAGAGTAAACTTTAAGAACGATTGCTGGGTCTTAAAGGGTATGTAATTAGGTTTTGATAAAATGTGGTGTATCCATTCTAGTGATTACCATTAAGGAAAATGAGGTAGATTTATGGATATTGACGAGGGAAGAGGACTACAATATGCTGTGTTTGAGGAAAGAGATATTGCTAAATTGCCCTCCAAAACAGGAGTGTAAAGGAGCAAACCCACCTATAGTGAATGAATATATCTGCCTCCCCCATGTTCTCTAACTGCAAATGTTTTAAAACTTTGAATCTTTGTCAGAAAGGCAGCGGATATCTTGTCTTAAATTGGGGGATGTGTATCTGTGCATGTTTGATTATTGGCCATTTATAGTTTTTTTCACTTCCTGTTTGTATCTTTGTTTTCCTTTATGTGACTTTCTTACAGATTTATTTATTTTTTTAGGAGCTCTTTGTGGATAAAGGAAATTAGCCTTGTATCTTGCAGACTTCTTTCCTCTGGAGTCTTTGTCTATTTATGGTTTCCTTTACAGTTCAGTGCTTTTAAACTAAGTAGTCACGCATCACCCAATTTATTTTTAACTTCTGGGTTTGACCAGGCTTGAAAAAGAGCCGACCAATTCCTAGTACATAGGCTTTTGAGAACTTGCACACTTCAGGAAATGATGTTTCTCCCTCCAACTTTGTTCTTATCTTTTGAGAAAACGCTTAACCTCTTTGAAAAGAGGAAAGGCTCAATATTTAAATCCTACTTCTGTTACTGTCAAGAAGAATCAGTTGTTTTAAATAATTTCTAAGAAGTAAGGCACTTGGATTTTAAGAAGGAATGTTACCTAACACAGTGGTTTTCAAATTTTTTGTTTTAGGACTCTCTTAATTAGTGAAGATCCCAAAGAACTTTTGTTTGTGTGTTCTGTTTATATTTCCTGTATTAGAAATTAAAATAGAGAAATTTAAAAAATTTATTAATTGATTAAAAAATAAACCCATTACATTAATAACTTTTTATTTTTTTTTTTCATAAAATAACTTTTCCAAAACAAAATTTATTGAGAAGACTGGCATGGTTTTATATCTTTGCTTAATTTGGCTTAATTTAAGACAGCTGGATTCTCATCTGATTCTGCATTCAATCTGCTGCATCTGTTTTGGTTGAAGTATGAAGAAAATCTGGCCTCATGCAGATACGTGATTAGGAAAGGGAGAAGCATTTTAACAGTCTTTTCAGATGAGTCTGGATAGTTTTCTTTGATACTGCCCTGAAAGTCACCAAGTGGCTGTTTTCGAGCCTATAGTTGCAATGTGGAATCTGAAACCATATCAATGAACATTTTAACGCTGACAATAAAAGCCATTGGTCTGTTTTCCAGTGTATCTTTTATCCTTGCATTTATTACTGTCTTGCATTGGTCATTTAGAATTGTTGGTTCACTGAGAAATGTAGATCATCCAAATGTTGAAATGTTTCATTCTGTAATATCAAAAGCACATTCATTAATATCACCACTGATGTCTTCATAAAAGTCTAAGTATTAGGAAGCTGTCAAACTAATGATTGCAGATAAGTTTTCCAAAATTCTAGTTTTTTTCCTTGAAATTGTGAATTTTATTATAGGCAACAAATACTGTTTTTCTTGAAGTGATAGACTTCTTTCATTCCTCTGAGAAAATGTGTGACAAATACCCAAGTCTGAGTACGGTATCTTTCCATTGTTCTTTCAACTACGTGGTGTTCCAGGAAGAAGGCTTCTAGTTTAGCTTGCAAATCAAATCATTGCACAAATCCTTTTTCTCTGAGATCACCGTGGTACTTCAGTTTGTGGCAGAAGTGCTTTATGGCATACTTCTCATTTTATCATACAGAATACTGAAAAGAGATGTTCTCAAAGGTTGGAGCCAATAAAATTAATACTTTTTACTGCATATGGTAAAGTGGTATGTGAAATCACCACTGTCGTTTTTTACTGCAAGTGAATGGTAGTGGGGAATAAAGTGACTACTAAATATAGTTTATTGCCACTGCCTTGGTCCGTGCTAAGGCACAGTTTTATCCCTCATTGCTTTTGCACCACCATTGCAAATATCAACACAGTGGGAAAAGGTATTAATGTTGTTATGAAAACAGTTTGACCTCATGGACCCACTGAAAGGTTTTCAGACCCTCGGGGGTCCACTGACCACCCTGAGAACCTCTGCCCTGACAAAACACTTTCTCTGTGACAGATTTTGAGAGTTTCGATCTGCCTGAAGAGCACCAGATTGCACACCTCCCCTTGAATGGAGTGCCTCTCATGATCCTTGATGAGGAGAGGGAACTTGAGAAGCTGTTACACCTGGGACCCCCTTCACCTCTGAAGATGCCCTCTCCACTGTGGGAGTCCAGTAAGTGAACAGGTGCTCTTCTAGAAGGGCCACAAACAATTTGTGTCATAACACTTTCATTACTGTGGGCACAGAGTTGTGTGGAAGGTTAGCCTACAAGTAATTTCTATCCTTCAAGCTTCAGGGATAAGGTTTCAGAATTGGTATTGCTTTTGAGTCCCAAATGCCCAGCTAAAATTAAGGCATTCTGGAATCTGGACAGTCTTAGATACAGCAAAACAAGATTAAATTTAGTATATAGCTTCTTAGATTATAAACTAAAGTGTAATAAACTTGCTTGGAATGAATTCCAAGTTATATCCAAAGCTAATATAGGATCAAGACATCTGTGTAATAGCATAGAAGGACAAAACCTTCTTACTCAGAAGGTTTGAGGACTTGGTTCAAACTGGTGGTCAAAAGCCATCATCAGTATGTTTTCTATTTATTCTGATGGAGTAACTTACACTATTTTATAAATTTAGTGATATTGTTGGCTCTTATTTGGGTCTCTAAGAACAATAGAGTTTCAGGTACTTCTAAGATTTATTTCCTATTGAAGGTTAATTCTGGGACCACAGCCACATTCCAAAAAGTGAGTAAGAGTGTGTGCGTGTGTATGTATGCCTGTAGGTGGGGTGGGGTAGGGATTCATTAGACAAGGGAAAAACAATTTATGATTAAAAGTGACAACTAATGTCTGTGCTGGATTTGCGGATTTTGAATAAGAAATTCCTGTTTTCTAGATCCGCTGCAGTCTCCCGCAAGCATTCTGTCGACCCTGGATGTTGAATTGCCACCGGTTTGCTATGACTTAGATATTTAAATTTCTTAGCACTTGATAGTTTGTGTGTATGTATTATAGTTTGTATTAATAAAGCAATTCTTTGTTTAGCAGACTCTTCTTAATATTGTGGTTGGTATTCTTTGGAATCTGCTTAAAATAGTATGTAATGTAGTGGAAGTGTTTAACAGACAAGAGTCTATAATCCGACAATAGAAGTTTGTCTGATTTGAAAAACTTACCTTAAAACCCTTTGGTTTGGTTTAACAGCTTATTTTAGAAGCTACCACCGTTTTCCCTGAAACATATACCCCTCAATGTGTACTTTATTGCCTTTTTGTGGCCATTAACTAGTGACAGTTATTAGATCTCTTAATTAGAGGAGCCACTTCCAGCTCATTAAGTATCTATTGCTAGGCATTCTTTATTGCTGGTTCTGTTTAGTTTCTGATGACTTTAATACTCAGTATTCAGTAATCAGAATTTGAAAGGCTCTAAATCTCCTGAGAACTCGACCTCCCTGGATCTTCAATTAGGTTCTTTGAAGATCACACCACGTGATTTACTGATGGTAAGACCCGCTCTCCACATATAGGAAACTTGATTTAGTTGCTTACCCTGTGTTGGACACTATGTTAAATATTTGATAAGCATTGTGTTTCATGTTTATGACCCTATTTTTCAGATGAAGACAGTGAGGCTCAGAAGTTCGTTGTTATACCAAATACATGAAGAGCTAGAAAATGATAGAGCTGGTATTTTGATTCCAAATCTGAGATTGGAATCAAAATATCAGAGATTGCAAATGGTTGTCCATGGATTTTCTTTTTTGGTGGGGGGGGGGAGGGGTGGATGATGTAAAAAAAAAAAAAAAAACAATTTGTTGCCACCATTTAAAATTCCAGAGTTTCACATATCTTTGGTTTTGGAGCTTCTCTTGGAAAAGCAGAGCTGGCAACTGTGGGCCCTGGTTTCCAACCCTTGGTGGGCTAGCGATGGAGTGCTGGCTGCCTTTTAGGTGGAATGTGGGTTTTCTGTCCTACAGACCCTACTTGAGATGGCCTGAAGGGAGAGCTGAAGTGTCCTTTTACTCTTTGTCTCCGATGCAGCCTCCTTCACTCACTTGATTTGCCTGGGCCATGTAGTCAAATGAGTTTGATCCTTGCTCAGTTCTAACCTATGTGGGAAGACTTTCCCTGAAACATCTGTGGCATCTACAGTCAGGTTAGATCGCGAATCCTTGCTTTTCCTTCGTTACTAGAGGAAGCCGCAAGATATTAGGCTTTTGAAGTACTGGGAGCACGTACAGACACTGACCCTGACTTTAAAGTTTTTACCCTCTAAATATAACTGAATCAGTCTGAATTTGTGGAATTGGTAAAAAGACTTCTAAAAGAATAAGGTGAGGGCACTTTTCTTTAAGGGAGAGTATTGGATCTAGCGTCCTTGGGTGTAATAGGGCTGTTTTGAAAAGCAAAACAGTTCCAAATGGCTTTTATACTCGACATGATTTAGAAACTTTGGAAAGTGGCCTCTTGTGGTGGAGGGGACAAAGAGCTGGGAGTAAGGTGACCAGTCAGTCCTTTACCAGTTAGTTAGCGTCCTCGGTCAGACCTGAGCACGGAGTGATTGCTCTCCATCTGCTGTGAATCTGGATGCAAAGTGCTTAATGTTTGTTGAGACTTGGAGAACTTTAAACAGATGCTCCTCCATTAACAGAGATAATTTTCCATTTTGTGGGCACCGCTGCTGTTTGTGTACAAGTTGCTAAGTGTAACGTGTTTGGCTTCATTACTTGAAAAAGCTTATGAGAAGCTCCATGTGGAATTCTAGTCTGTCCAAGCAATAACACTCTGGGATTAAAGTTTCTTTCTTTCAAGTCAGACAGTTGCCTACGCTGGCCCCGTAAGGGTGCTCTTGTCTGCAAGGTTCACCCACACCTAGCTTGCTCCTCTGATGGCATTTTTCAGGCTTCACATTCCAATTAACCTTCGACAGGAATACAAAGCCTTTTCAACATATGACTGTTAATATTCTCTATCAGATCAATACTAAGCAATAGTACCAAGTCGCAAAAGGATCAGCATCACCATAGAAATTCCTAGGTTGACTTTGTTCTTTCCATTAGTTTAATCATAAATCCTCCACTGAGGCCCCACCGTGCTAGGGACCAAGCCTATGATGGTTACGTAACACGTGGCCGCTGTCCTCAGGTGCCTGTGGTCCAGTGGGGGGGGGGCAGGCAGGAAACGCCCTCGTGGCACAGGAAAATGAATGCAGGGGCGGGAAGGACAGGTGCTGAGGAGCGCTCCCCAGCCCGGTGTAGAGAAGGCCGGGGAAGGCTTCCTGAGGAGGAACACGTGGACGGAGACTTGGTGGAAGGGAAGTGTTCTGGGCAGAGGGAAGAGGTTTGCCAATTCCGGGAGGCAAGAGAACACAGCTTGTTAAATGAAAACTGCCTTTTTTTTTCTGCTTTAGGTTTGGGCAAGGAGTGTGGTTGGCAACAGAGGAGTCTGGCAAGTTAAGCAGGGGCCAGATGGCTTTGTAGACTAAGTAAGGGGGTTTACAGTCTGTCCTGGGGGCGCCATGGAAAGGTTTTGAGGAGGGAAGTGACAGGGTCAGGTTTGTGCTTGAGAGGCTCACTCGAGAGGCAGGGAGACCAATTTGGAGTCTGCTGCACATGATGATGATGAGATGACCTTGAGGAGGTGACAGTGGAGAAAAGAGTAAGCTTCAAGAGAAATCCAGGAGTTGGAATTGGCAGGGTGGCCAACGGTGGGGAGAAGATATGGGAAAGAGTCAAGGATGCCAGTGTCCCCATGTGTTTACAAAGATGTTTGTTGCCACTATAGTTTATTACGGGAAAATATGATACAGATATACAGTGGATGGAATAAAATGTATTCTTTAAAAAGGACAAGGTAGATCCACATGTGTGGACATGGAAAGATAACCATGGAACTTTTTTGGTGTAAAAAGTGGGTTATAGAACAGTATTTATTTAAATACATATATCCTTATATGCCACAGAAAAGTATAGTGGTGGGGAGTACAGCCTCCAGAATCAGATCCTGGCTCAGCAACTTAGTTGCTCTGTGACCTTGGGCATGTTGGTTAACCTCTCTGAACTTCTATTTTTTCATCTGTGAAACCCATAATAGAATTTATCTTGAAAGGTTGTCAGGGGGATTATATGAGCTAATCCATGAACACTCAAATGGGCTTGGTGTGTTACTATTACGGTTAGGTTTATTTTTTAATATAAAAATATCTGTAAAGCAATACGTTTGTCTCTTACCAGGGTTATCTTGTGTGTGCACATGGGAGATGAGCATAGTTTAAATTTATAAGAATATGTATATTAATAGGATTATACCATTTAAAGAGAGAGAAAACACCCTTCCCTCTGGAACCTTGAGAACCAAGAGGCTGGAGAGAGGGCCTCCCTCTTGCAGATTTCTCACCGAGAAATTTCTCGTTGTGGGAGTAGGGCATTGGGTTGTAGCCTGTTACCTTGATAGCTGCTCCTAAGGTTCTGGGCTGTCTGAACATCCAGTTTGTGACCTGAGTTGGGGCTGGTGCAGCTGATTCTGGAACAGCCTCAAAAGAGGCTCGGGGTGGGATGCGGTCCTTTGCTATTAGTGCCTGTTGGGAACTGAAGATCATTCCTGGAGAAAATCACCCCGTGGAGCCAGTTGACATCCCTGAGGATTCAGGATCCACCAGCTTTGCGAGTTGACCTGGGCATGCAACACTGTTTGACAATTTTACGCTAATATTCATTCTCCCACTTTGAGTCAACTGTTTTCATACCCTCTCCGCTCTAAACTTTTCTCCACCACCCCTGCCTCTCAGGTGCTGCACCTCCTCCCTGGTAGAGGATGTAGGAGCCAACAGTCAGGAATGCCCTCAACTTGCTACCATTCATTCTACAAGCTTCCTGCATCTTGCAACAGAGGTGTCCCTCCTGCTGTCATGGCCCAGTCCCTCCATGTGTGCTCTGGGTCACCCCCCCCCCTTCAGTTCTTCCTTTCTCTTTCTTTTTTTTTTTTTTTTGCTGCCTCTCTGGTCTCCACTCCACCATCATAGGGCTCAGTCGTGGCCTCTTTCACACTTCTGCAAACTCTCCTCCTGTGATCTTATCGACTTCTGTGGTTAAAATCCCCCCTCTGTTCTGCATTTATCCCTCTGACCCACCTTCATATCTCTAACCCAGGTCTCTTCCCTGAACTCCAAGACCCCTATCTCTAGTTGCTTACTTGAGATTTCAAATCTAACATGTCTAAACTGGATCTCTTGATTCTCCCCTCCCAAATCTGCCTTTTGCTAGCCTTCTCTGCCTCAATAAATGGCATTTACTCCTGTCACAAACCTGGGAGCTATCTTTGTCACCACCATCTCTTCCCACATCTGTCCTAAACCAAGCCTGAGGATCCGCTTCTAGTATGTCTTCCACCCCTCAAATGTAAGCCCTATCTCACACGATGACCAAAGCCCTCAACTGGTCTTTCTGCTTCTGCTCATGTCCCTTCTAGTCCATTCTCCACCATTGACTAGTGTGACATTTTAAAATGCAAATCTAAATGTCAGTCCCCTGCTTAAAGCCTTCCAGTAGCTTCTCACTGTGCCTTGGGTAACATCTGAACTCATCTCCCTGGCCCTCGAGGCCCTGCGGGATCTGGGCCCTGCCTGGCGCTGCAGTGTCGCTCTGTTCCACACTCCCTCTCCCCAGAAGCCAATTGCACCCACCTTTTCCTTCTTGAGTGCACCATTCCTACCCTTGGGGCGGCACCCTGTGGGAGGCATGTGGCTGGTTTCATGGCTGTTGCCTCCTGAATTGCATTTCAGATTCCTCTGCCCATCGCTGAGTCCACCTAAGGTGTCAGTTGGTTCTCTCTGACCTCACCTCAAGTCGAGGAACTCAGGTTGATGTCTCACTCGGTCATCCTCAGTGTCCTTACCCCACACGTCTGAGCAGTCACCTCATCCTGCCAGTTCCACCTCTTAAATATCTCAGCAAGGCCTGATTCTTCCAGGGCTAGTTATCCTGTTTGGGGCCACCATCGTTCTCACCCGGGGTGTTCTAGCAGCTTCTTGTTCCTGCTTTACTATGATCTCCCCAAAGCCATCCTCCAGGTGGCAGCCAGGATGGCTTGCCCTTTCAGCAAAGTGATGCTGTTGTTTCATTTGAAACATTCAAGTTTTCAACTCTAGAAGTTTGATTTCAGTCTTTTTTTATATCTCCATGTCTCCACTCAACTTTTTGAACACACGGAATACGGTTATAATCTCTTTCACTAATTCTGACATCTATGTGAATTCTGGGTTGGTTTCAATTGGCCATTGTTGTTTTTTTTCCTCATTACAGGTCATGTTTTTCTGCTGCTTTGTATGCCTGACAGTTTTTAATTGGATGCCAGATGTGTATTTTACCTCTTTTTCATGCTAGGTATTTTTACATTTATAGAAATGTTCTTACACTTTGTTCTGGGATGTAGCTGAGTTACTTGGAAACAATCTGATTCATTTGAGTCTTGCTCTTAAGGTTTGTTAGGCAGGACCAGAGCAGTGTTTGGCCTTGGGCTAAATTCCCCTTTCTTCTGAGGAAAGACTTTTTTTTTTCTTCTAGTTTTATTGAGATATAATTGACATACAGCACTAAGTTTAAGGTGTACAGCATAATGGTTTGACTTACATACACTGTGAACCTTTTTCTTTTAACATATCTTCCACTTATTTTTACAGCAATCAAATGAATCCTTATCTTACAGATGAGGAAACTAAGGCTTCCAAAGTTTGTGACACAGCTGGTAGGTTGTTGGAGCCTGGACTCAAACCCATGTCTGTCTGGCCCCAGTATTCAGGCTTTTCCTTTTTTCCAGCTTTATTGAGATATAATTGACATATAAGATTGTGTGAGTTTAAGGTATACAATGTGTTGATAGGATCCACTTGTATATTGCAAAATGATGACCACCATAGCGTTAGCTAACACCTCTATCATGTCACATAATTACTGTTTCTTTTTTGTGATGAGAACATTTAAGATCTACTCTCAACAACTTTCAAGTATATAATACAGTATTAACTGTAGACATTATGCTGTACATTGGATCCCCAGAACTTATTTGTCTAAGTAGAAGTTTGTACCCTTTGACCATCATCTCCCCATTTCCCTCACCCCCCAGCTCCTGGTAACCACCATTCTACTCTCTGTTTCTATGAGTTTGGCTTTTTCAGATTCCACATATAAGTGATACATATGGTATTTGTCCTCTGTCTGACTTATCTTACTCAGCATAATGCGTTCAATGTCCATCCATACTGTCACGAACAGCAGGATTTCCTTCTTTCTCAGGGCTGTAATAATATTCCATTGTATATATAAATCACATTTTCTTTATCCATCCATCTGTTGATGGACACTTGGCTATTGTGAATAATGCAACGAACACGGGAGTGCAGATATCTCTTTGACATCCTGTTTCCATTTCCTTTGGAAATATACCAGAAGTGGGATTGCTGGATCATATGGTGGTTCTATTTTTAATTTTAATTTAAAGAATGAGGTAAGACTCTTTATCCACTGTTCCCTGAATTATGAAGTTTTCCAGTCTGGCTGTTGGGAATGGACACTCTTCCCAGCCATGTGTGATCTGCAGGCGTTCTTCCCTCTCATCCTTTTGGGCAGTTTTCTTGCACGTGTGTGGTGAGCAGTGCTCTTCTGAATACTAGAGGGAGACACTCTGCAAATTTCCAGCGTTCTCTCTCTGCAGCTCCCTCCCCTCCAGTGCGCTGCCCTGCAGACTAGCTGCCTTGGTCTCTACTGACTCTGCTGTCTCTTCAACTCGGGGAGTCGGCTGGGCTCTGCTGGGCTCCCCCCTCTTCCCCACTCTGTGGCTGTCTTAGGGCTCACCTCATTTATATCCCATTCCTCAGGGGTCACTGTCCTTTGTTGCCTGATGTCTGTCCTCTTGGAAACTGTCATTTCATAGGTTTGTCCTGTTTACTAGTGGTTTCAGGCAGGAGGGTACAGTGGTCCTTGTTACTCCATCTTGGTTGGAATTGAAAGTTCCCTCCAGGTGGCATTTACTTTTTTTTTTTTTAACTGAGGTAAAATTCATGAAACACAAAGTTCACCATTTTAACCATTTTAAAGTGTACAGTTCAGTGGCTTTTAGTACATTCACAATGTTGTGCAACCACCTATCTAATTTCAGAACATTTTGTCACCCCAATAAAGAAACCGTGCCCATTAAGCAGTCACCCTCCACTTCGTTGACTTTTCAATGATGCTCCACTGCCCTCGGGATAAAGTCTACGTGGCTCCCGGCTTCCATGGCGAGTGGTGGCTCCTAGGGAGGAGATTCTGATTCGCTCCTGGAAAGCTCTTCTGATTTGCCTGACTCCTACCCGTCCATCCTTTAGCTGTCCACTGAGACGCTTCTCTTACCGGCAGCCTCTCCTGAGACCCCAAGGTTGGGCTAGCTGCCCTCCCATTTGCTCAGTTAGCCCCGGACCCTTAAACTTCTCCTGCACTCACCGCGCTAAGCTGTGTCTGCCTGTTGGTCCGGCTGTCTCTTTGAGGTCTGTCCTGTTCGCTGTCGCATCCTCATGCCCGGTATGTGGTAGGTGCTCAGGTATTTGCTGAAATGAATGAATGTCATCAGTCCCTGGGGACCCAGGTTCCAAGAGACCCAGTGATCGCACTGTGCCCACTGTTACCTGAGGCAGAGTCGAGGCCAGGGCGCCTGTCTTCATCACAGGTTTCCACAGAGAGTGGTGGGCGCAGAGCACAAGTAAGGGGGCCGGGTTCCTGCCTCCCCTGCCAGACAGATCTGATCCTGTTTGCCTTCTCACAGCTGCGTCCGCTGTCTACTGCGAAGGTCCAAGTCGCCAGGGTGAAAAGTGAACTGGTTTTCTTTCTGCAGTAACTGCTACCAATGGTGTTTTGTTGACCTCTCCTCCCTGCTGGGTGGTGGGTGATGCTTGACAGCATCTCAACAGATTGTATAGCTTTCTGGTTACGTTGGGTTAATATTCAATTTTGGCTTGGAATGTAAGCCTCAGTCCTGTTCATTTTAAAACTTCCATCTCAAACTCATTGCAAGCTCTTCCCTGCAGAGGTCAGGTCCTCGTGGGCCCTACTGCAGCCCAGTGCCGGGGAGGACAGCTGGAGGGAGAAGGATTCTGCTCATGGGACAGGCCACATGTCGGTTATGGGATGCATCCTGGCTTCATTCCAGCTGTTGGGCTCTGTGATGCTGGCGGCCAGCACTCTGTGTAGGGTGTGTGTGACCACACGTTCCTCTATGGCCTCGGACCTCCATCCCTCCTTAGAACGGCAGCCCTGCCTCATCTCAATCCTTTCCCAGGTGCGGCCTCCTATTGCGTGATCCAGGGGCCATCCATGGCCTCTGCCTCTCCATTAATAACCACTGGGGTCCTTTCCATACCCTTTGAGGGCCACAGAGAATGGGATGGGGTGAAGGTTTCCCAGGCTTACCACGTCAGAGGATCTTCAGATCTTGCAGGTCTGCGTGGTTCGTTTAGAGCTACTCTTGGGTACAGGAAGGGGAGGAACCACTCTCTTCCACCGTGGACGTGGCTTTTCCCTGCAGACACCTGAAGGCTAACCACCCCCTCTCAGGCCTCTTTCCTCTCCCGATGGCGGATGCGCACAGGGCTGGTTCGGGCACCTCTCGGCAAGCCCAGAGCTAACTAGAGAGCGTGCTGCACTTAGTGGCTTTTGGAGCCTTAGCTCAAGCAGTAGGAGCAATCAAACGGCAGACCTTCTCCCTTTCCTCCAGCTAGAGTGCAAGCCTGCTGAGGGGTTGGTTATCTTTGGTCTCCAAGTGCACAGCCTCGCCTGGGGTAGACAAACAAGCAGTTTGTGGAATTGAATTAAAGCAGGAAGTATGACAGCAAAGTGGGTGCCTGCGTCCCCCTGTGCACAGGCTCCCAGGGTTCATGCCTACGCTCCTTGTGAAGAGGCCTCTCTTTCCTGTAAGAGGAGCCCGGATGGACGAGCCACATCTCGGAGCACACAGTGGAACCCACTGCAGGTCCTGCCTTCCTCTGGAGCTCGAGGACTAGGAGGGGGTTTCCATGGCGATGGCACACGCCATCCCTCCCTCCATCTTTCAGCCACACTGCCACTGGGATGCTGCTCAGAGCCCAGGCCACAGCTGGCTTCTGGCTTCCTGAACACTTGCACCGACGCAGGAGAAGGGACAGCCCGTCGGCACTATGGGACACTAACCCAGGGGTATCGTCAGGGGCAGGGCATAGAGTTAATAAGCATCATCATCTTCCAGAAAGATCAAAAGCTAGTTGAGCACAATGTCCTGCATTCCTAGGTTGAAAACTGGACATGTAAGCAGAGCAGTAAAACGAACAGCCTTTCAGTCCTGTGTTGTAGTTAGAGGCAGAGAGGTGAGAGGACAGAGGGTGAAGAGGGACAGGGAAAGCAGGCACAGATTCGTACCTTGAAAATAAGCCAGAAAGAACTGGGAACTTAGGAGGCAGCAGACGTAACACCACACAGTGCTCAGTACCTCACAGATACTCAGACGCAGGACTGTTGAGTTTTATGGGAGGGGTGTATTCCTGAAGACCTTGCATAAATACTAAAAACTGAGATAACTTAGGACTAATCCTGACATGGATGCTGTATCAGTGTGCTTGGGCTAAATGACACTATTTTCTGGCCATTCTGGAGGCTGGAAGTCCAGGATCAAGACGTCAGTAGGATTGGTTGCTTCTGAGGCCTCTCTCCTTGGCTTGCAGACGGCTGCCTTCTCTCCGTGTCCTCACATGGTCTTCCTTCTGTGTGTCTGTGTCCTAATCTCTTCCTGTAAGGACACCAGTCATCCTGGATTAGGGTCTACCCTACGGACTCCATTTTAACTTAATTACCTCTTTAAAGGTTCTCTCTCCAAATATAGTCACATGCTGAGGTACTGGGGGTTAAGACTTCAACATATCAATTTTGGGGCGTGGAGGTGGGGTGAGGAGAGATACAATTCAGCCCATAACAGATGTCATGTGTTTCTGTCAAAGAGGTGAAGCTATGCGACAATGGCATAAATATAACTTCTTTTAAACCTGTTAAAACTTTGAAAGATAATTCTTGATAAATTGGTAGGTGGTTTGTTTAAAATTTTATGTAAATGACTCAATAAACATTTTTATTTCTATTTCAAATCTGCATAATCCAGTTTCTTTCATTCATGCAAAAAGTACCTACTGAGTGGTCACTATGTGCCAGGTGCTGGGTACTAAGGATACAGCACTGAGCAAAACAGGTAAAAATCTCTGCCCTCATCCTAGCAGAAAGAAACAGACTGTCTACAAAATAATAGTGCACACTAGAAAGTGATAGATGCCATGGAAAAGATAAAGTAGGGAAGGGGGTATGTCCTGTGGGTGAGTGGGTGGATGGGTGGGTTGAAATTTTAAATAGGTTTTAGAGAGCCTCACTGAGAAGATATTTTAAATAAAGATTTGAAGGAGGTGAGGGAGGAGCCCTGAGAACATCCAGGGCTAGGGACTATCCAGGCAGAGGACAGAGCAAGTGCAAAGGCCCTGAGGCAGGAATGGACTTGGTATATTTGAGGAATTGCAGAAAGGTCAGCAGGGCTGGAGGGTAGTGAGTGATAGGGAGGGGGTTGGGAGACAATGCCAGAGAGGTGGGCAGGGACCATGTCACGTAGGTCCTTGAGGGCCATGGAAATGCATTTGGATTTTAAGTGTAGGTCCTTGGGGGGGGGATCAAAAAATTGTTGGGGACAGGATAGTGTTGAGCTAGGAAGATGGAGAGTGGGGTGCTTGAATATCAGATTATGGAGAGTCTGGATTTGTTGGTAGTGATCGTATCTAGGAGATGACCACAGGAGTGATTGACTGAGATAGACGGAGGAGAATTGTCAAGGAATTTTGAGAGCAGGGTCTTGGAAGGAATAGACAGAGTGAAAGAGTGATGGGTGGAGAGAATGGTAGGAGCCAAAATCTTCAAGGAGGGAAGGGAATGAGCCAGGTGTTTGCAATAAGACAGGCAGTGGGTGGTGTAGTCTGATGATTGAGACTCCCAGCTGGGGTTTAGGGCAGCAAGGAGGGGTGTGGTCAGGAAGCAGCAGTGAGGATCCCGGTTGGGGATGGGGATAGAGCGGGGGGCCCCTCTTCACAGATGCTGATGGGAGGCCAGGGGAGAGTTGGCGACCAGGGGAAGGATGGCACCCAGGGGAGCCAAGGTTCCCACTGGGTGGGAAATGTGACTGTCTTTTAGGATACTGCAATTAATGACTCATCCTCATTTATTTTATTGAAATGGGAGTATCACTTCTTAATCCTAGGTTTCTTAGCCTAGATGAAATTGAGGATTTTCAGTTCTTCTCCGTGGAAATGGAGCAATAATTAGGAACTAATAGTTTATGCTCCTTGGTCTCTATACGGAGGCATCTAGGATTAAGACAGAGTCCCTCTTTATTCGTGTAGGATTCTGTCTCCAGTTTCCTCACTGCCCTGGCAGGCTGCATCCAGAGCACAGAGGAAGAAAAAGTGGACTTAGAAGACGTGCAGTTGCCCGGAAAAGAGCGAAAATGGAGGGAAAGGGAAGACAGGGCGTTTGAGAAGGCCATAGGAAAGCTTCAGGCGGATGAACTTCCCGAGGAGAGTTCCTCAGGAAGGCAGGGCCCTGGTTCATTCTCCCTGTGGACAGCATGTGATAGGGCACTGGTTCTCCAAGGGTGTCCGGAGACCCCAGGGCTCCCCAAGACCCTCTCAGGGGTGCATGAGGTCACGACTGTGTCAGTAATAGTACTGAGATGTTATTTACCTTTTTCACACTCATGCTCTCGTGAGCGTACACTGGAGTTTCGCAGAAGCTACACGAAGTGTGATATCAGAGCGTACTGGATGCAGAAGGATTCAGCCAGCTATTAAAGGAATCTGCAAAAATGTAAAACAATATCAGTCTTCTCACTAAATATTTTTTTATTCGGAAAAATAGTTAATTTTCCTGAAAATGTAATTATGTTAACGTTAAAAGGGTTATTGCAATGTTTAAGTAGTAAATTAAAAAATTCCCATTTTAATTTCAAATATTGCAAATGTTGATAGATATCATCTTTGTAAACAAAAGCCTTGTGGTCATTAATAATTTTTAAGAGTGTAAAGGAATCCTGAGACCAAACAGTTTAAGAACTTGTGGTCTAGTGGATAAGAGGGCAGGCTCTGGAGTTAGTGTGCTTGGGTGCAAATCCAGGCTTTGTGATCTTAGGTAAGTTACTTAGCCTCTCTGAGACTTAATTTCCTTATCTGTAAACTAGCTACCTCATACAGTTACTGTGAACAACAAATGAAATAATGTATTAACAGCACTTTGCACAGTGCTGGGCACAGAGTGATCATTTCATAAATGTTGATTATCATTTCATCAAATAATTGATGCACGTGTCTATTATATGCATAACTCGGTGCTAAGTGCCGTTAAGGATGTCAATGCATAAGTCACAGCTCCTACCCTGAAAGGGTTTGCTGTCCAGCGGGGGAGAGATTTCCAGATTTGTAGTCGGCACCTTTGGGTTCAACTGCTAGCTCTGCCCTTGACCAGCGACCTGACCTGAGTGAGCTGTTTCCTGTGGGGTGAAGTCAGATAATAAAGGCCTCCATGCTGGTAAGTTCCCACTCATATCTTTCAGGCACCACTGCCTCCCGCCTCAGTTTAACACTTGGTTTTGTCCTCCTTGAAAATTATGTTAAATCCTCTGCTTTCCATTTTCAGAATCCACTTTTCTTCCTGAGATAACGTAACCATGCCACTAGGAGGCGCTTCCTGCCTTCTTATTCATTCATTTGCTGCTTTCTCTAAAGTGGAAATATTTTCAGCTGAGATGGGTGGCAAGTCCAGATCTTATGTCTTCAGGACACTCTCAGCTTGGTGAGTGTGGTAAACTTCGCTGAAGAATCCTGACTCTGTGTCAGTCAATACACATTCACTGAGACCCCTTTAAATAAAACTTGGGGGGGAGGGCTTGGTGGAGGGGAGATTGGGGGTGTCACTCCCACCATCTGACATTTCCCAAGCATCTGCTTCATGCCAGGACTGTGCTAAGTGCTTCACGAGCATCTCTCTTGGAATCACAGGGCAATGCCACGGGTGTGCGTAGGGGCACTCGTTTTTAATAGCTGGAAACCCAGGCTCTGCCTGGTTAAGTAACTTGTGCGAAGTCCAGTGTGGCGGAGCTGGTTCAAACCCAGGAGAAGTGAGCTGACTGCAGAGGAGGGTGAATGGCTATGAACTGGAGGGAAGGAGGCCTGGGCCAGGTAGGAGGCAGGTTTTTGACAGAAGGAGAAGACCAGAAAGAGTTTGGTCAGGCGGGGAGTAACACTTCGTACTATGAAATGGTCTCCATAGGGACTCATCCTGTCCTGACAGCCCTTAAGGCAGGGAGCAGGACAGTGGTTCTCAACCTTATTAGACACAGAAACCCCTTTCTAACAAGTATTTTGTAACACTTTTACTATCCTGAAGTGAAATTCAGGATATGTATCTATGTTTACATATAATACAAAGGAAAGGACAACAGTTGAGTATCAAACTTGATGTGTGAGGACAAAAAGCCTCCGATACAAATTTCCAAACTGTCCACCAGGGGGCGGCATACCTTGTCCGCTGCTGGGAACAGCTCACACAGTCCCTCCGCGGTGACACTGGGCTGTTTCTCTTCCCCGTTGTAATCACCTCGTGTTAGACTCCTCCTAGGGTGGCACGATTGTGTCCCTGAGGTCCCCTGAGTGTTGAGGGGGGTGGGGAGTGAAGAGAGGAAGTCACAGAGCATGGAGCTGACCCTCAAGTTAGTGTGATAAATTTCTAGTCACATGAACACGCCATGATTAGAGTCATATGCTTTAAAGTTTTAGTTTTGTTATTGAGTCATTTGCTTAAAAAGTGATTATGAAGTGACATGTCTGTTTTATCTTCTTTGAAATTATTTTTGAGGTTACTTGGTATTATAGCAAGCAATAAGTATTCATTTGATAATTTTCTTTAAATTGACTCATTTTTTTCTTTAACCTAAATACATATATTTAAATGGAAACTTTAATGTATGAATGGAAAACATACATCGCTTGGTATAATTATAGGGTAACCTAAAAAGAAAAAAAAAGCACCAAAGAAAATAAAACAATGTTACTACATTCTTGCTGGTCCTTATACTGTTTCCGCCAAAGGTCCATTCTCTCTCCATAAAAAGGGAGTTTCACAGCGTTCAAGACATAATCGCACTGAACTGAGACTGTCCTTAAAGTAACCAGAACGACTAAAAGAGAAATGAAAGGGAATATTTTTCTCATTATTTAAGAGAATTCACATCATTTAAAGCTTTCTCTGTGTCCCCTAAAATCATCTCTCATACAAGAATGGACAAAAATTATCTCTTACTCTGGAGACATTAGTTCAGCGGATGGCTTCCTGAACTTGGAGTCAAGGGACCACTTACTAGCTGTGTGTCCTGCACATGTCGCTTGCCCTCTCTGGGCCTTTCTGTTTGCACTTGTAAAATGAAGAGGTTGGAAGAGATGGTCTTTAAAATTCTTCTGGCTCTAATAGTCTCAGACTCTCTGAAGCCCTGATTCTCATCGGAAGGAGATCTAGGACTTATGGACGGCATCCTCTTGTTTTGTGCTTAGGACCTTTGAAGGGGACCAGGGAAAAGTGTGGATTCTCAGGAATCCCAGCCAGCACCCTCTCTCCTGAGAGGCAGTTTAGCCAAACATAGCAGAGCAACTACGAGTTTAGAACCTGGAGTCCAAGACACTTGGATTAAAGGTTTTGCTCTGCCTCCTATAGTGTTGGAACTCTGAGCAAATTACTTACCTTCATTTGCCTCAGTTTCCTTATCATAAAATAGGGACAATAAGAGTATTGATCCTTACCATGAAGATGAAATTATAACATGATGTCAAGTGCTCACTACAGAGCCCGGCCCATATGTTAGCAGTCATTCCTGTTTGTTGTGGTCATTCCTAAGATGTTTTTTGATGAAACTGGGATATCCTGGAAGGAAACCATTGGGAAAAACTATTTGATGGCCCCATCCCCAATACTTTTAAACTGAGGAAATGAAATGAGTATTAGGCACCCAAGAAAGGAGGCCTTGTGTGAGAAAGGTGAATATGAATGTGAATGTGAAGGCCGTCCCACCCACATGTGGCCTTGGTGGTAATGTGAGGGCCGAGCATGTTGTGTGGGTTTTAGGACTTGAAAAAAATATTTTGTTTTAAAGCACTAGCTGAGTGACTTGTGGCTTCCCAGCCCACAGGTTTCCTGCATCTCTGCCTGGCCCCGAGGTGCAGGTGCCTGCAAGTGTGAGTGTGGGATGGGGAGAGTGGGGGGAACAATGGAGGGACACAATTTGCCCCTGGTTGCCCTTGATCTGCTCCACCACTGAAGCACCACTGTCCTCGCCCGGGTGTGGCTGGGCAAGGCGGCTGGGGCAGTGGGAGCCTGAGGTTTGGAAGAGCAGCGTTGCTTCTGCTGGGGGACACCTTGTGTGAGTCTTGCTGCCGCTCCTGGGACATTCCTGACCAGAGAGAATTCTCTTGATGAAGAGATCTTGTTGGCATGACCATGTGACTGCTACCTAACGCATGAAGAGAGTTCTGTTATTTGAACTGTGGACCTGGGTTTTCATCCTGACTTGACCACTAATGAGCTCTGTGACCTTTCTGAACATCTGTTTCTTCCTTTCCTTATTTGGGAAATGAAAGATTAGATCATACTGGCGGTTTTTAAGTCACAATTTATTTGTGTGAGTGGTAGGTAGATCACAGAGCCTTTAGACAAACTGATGAGAGTTAGAGACCCTCTCTCTGGAAAAATGTAAGTCCTCACAACGTGTTATATAAAATTTCAGGGTGATTTGGGGCTGGCCCCATGGCCTGGTGGTTACGTCCCGTCTGCTCTGCTTCGGTGGCCTGGGATCGCAGGTTCAGATCCCAGGTGTGGGCCTACACCACTCATAAAACCTTGCTGTGGCGGCGACCCACATACAAAATAGAGGAGGATTGGCGCGGATGTTAGTTAGCTCAGGGAGAGTCTTCCACAAGCAAAAAAAAAAAAAAAAGAAGGAAGTTTGACAACAGATGTTAATTCAGGGCAAATCTTCCTTAAGCAAAAAAAATAATAAAAAATTTCAAGGTGATTCAAAACCCCACTGGAAACCCTACTCATGGATTCCAGGTTGCAAACCACTGATTCCATGCTTCATTCAGCTTGTAACCTTCTACAAAGCCCATGCTTTCCTCTGGAATATAAACCAAATGAAGATTCTGTCCATTTGTAAACACGTGTTTAGTACATTCCTCCTCCCCCTCCAGCTCCATCAGCCTCAGCCCAGCAGGGCCATGGAAAAGATGGCTCCCAGGGCCTCAGCACATGGCCATGTAGGTTATTCCCTACACAAGACATCCCCAGCTGATGGCCAAGCCTTTTCCTTTTCCTGATCCACACAAAGGTGGGACACGGGCCAGCAGCAGCCTTTGTAACATATAGTTGGCACCAAAATATAAGGTCCAGCAGGAGATTCTCCACCCGAGGGCTTGACCTGAGGCTGGCTCTCCCTGTGGGTTCAGTAGACAATATTAATTAGTGGCTGGGGAGCGGGGTCATCAAGAGCCTAGAAATATACACTTAGAAGATTCAGGCAAGGCTGAGCTTGAGTTAGTTAGGACGCTTTTGTGGAAAGTAGCTGGACCTACTGGAGTTTCTGCTGGCAACAGAAACCAATTCAATTAAACCAATTCAGCCAAACCAATTCTGACATAAGCAGAAAAGGAATTTATTGAAAACGTGTCAGGTGGTTCATAGAAATGTCGGGAAAGCTACAGAACAGGCTCGAGATAAAGGGCAGTGACAAGGGAGGTCAGGCCTCGGGTAGCAGTCTGAGTTGATGACGCAGCCCCAGCCTGGCATGGATGCCACCACCATCAAACAACCCAGCTTATACTGCCGCCACTGGTGGTGTTGGATGGAGGGTGTTGCTGTTACCACCGTCATTAAGATGAATTCTCTCGGGCCTCGTTTCATTGCTTGTAATATCTAATTGGTTGAATCACATGCTCAACCATCCCAGCTGCAAGGGACACTGGGAAAGCGAGTGACTGACATTTGCAACATCTTTTGTGGGAGGTGCTCTCTGCTTCCCACCAAGACTCTAAAGTGGGGGAATTTCCCAAACAATTGGGAGCAGCCCTCCAAAATCAACAACAATCTGCAGGAAGAGAAACCAGCAAGAGCTAGCTTTGTAAAGAACACCCTTATAGGTCATGGGGTGCTTCATGAAACCAAGGGCAGGAGGAGTGCCAGACCTCTGGAATGGCCTGGAACCAGGTACTTGAAAATCGGCTGAACTTGTCTCTGCTTCTCTCTGCTCCTCCTGCATTCTCTCTCTCTTCTGACAATTTATGTCCTCAGTCCAGGAGGTGGGGTCATGTGGTAAAAATGGGGTCTTTGGAGGCCCCTTCCTTGGCTCGAAGGGTGTCTCCCAGGAAGGAGAGCTAGGCATTCACTACACGGGTGGCTTCTGCCTCCTTCTTGCCTTCATTCTGCCCCAGGATGGGTCTCTGGTCTTCTGTGCTGCTTTCACCCACTGCTGAGGTCCCTTTCAATAACCTGAACCTTCCTCCTGTGTCTCTCTGAGGCTGCGGTTAGCTGCTCAGATATTCCTAGAATGTTAGATCTTCCCCATTTTACTGATGGAGGGTCTGGGGTCTCAGAAACGAAGTGACTTACTCAAGATTCTGGCTGTGCCGTGGATGAGCTGGTACAGGCACGATGTTTAGAAGAGTGCTTAGCATGTGGACAACTCGCAATAGATGTTAGTTATGTCACTGGGATTTCTTTTCTTCCAAAGTATATTTCTTTCCTCTTCTCTCTTTCTCTTTCCTGGCTCCCTCTGTCCCTTCTTCATTTGTTCTTTCCAAAAAATACATACGGAAGGGCTTCTGTGTGCCAGTACCTTTCTAGGTGCTGAAAACTCCTCCATGAAAAGATAGCCAAAATTCCTGCCCTTTCCAGGCTTTTATTTCAGTAGAAAGCAAGTAAATGAAAAATAATTTCTGATGGTGATAAGTGCTCTGGAGTGGCCGGGGCTGGCTCTGGGGGAGGGGTACTTTGAAATGGTGATTCTGGGAAGACGCCTCCGCCTCCGCCTCCGAGATGGTGATTATTAACTGAGATATGCAGGGTGAGAGCTGGGGGAAGAGGGAATAGCACATGCAACAGCCCCGAGGTGAGAACAAGCTGGAAAGAAAGGAAAGGAGGAAAGAATGCAAGCCAGCCTTTGTGGCTGGAACACGACAGGGGCGAGAGTGATGGGAGGTGAAGGTGGAGAGAAGGCAGAGGCCAGATCAGGAAAAGGCTTTGTACTGACACGTAATCTAAGTGCAAGAGGTGGGGAACCCCTGGGAGCCATTTAAGGAGGACAGTGTCGGGATCTGATTTAGAGTAAAAGAAAATTTACCTTTATCAGAGAACCGTAAATTGAGGGACATTCCACAACCAAACAAAAGAAAACAACCGCCACCACCACACTGGCCTGTAGTCTTCAAAAATGTCAAGGTCAAGAAAGACAAAGAAGAGCGAAGGAACAGCTCCATATTAAAGAGACATGACAAAGGCAGTGTGTGATCCGGCCTGGGAAAAAGTTGGTCTAAAGAACCCTACTGGGGCAACTGACGAAATTTTGAAATGTACTGTCTTTTAGGCAATAGTATTGCATCATTGTTAAATTTCCTGACTTTGATAACTTGGCTGTGGTTATGTAGGTCAGTGTCCTCGTTCTTAGGAAATACATGCGGAAGCGTATAGGTGTAAAAGGGCACGAGGTCTGCAATATACTCACAACAAGTTCAGAAAAAAGTATGTAGAGAGGGTGACAAAGCAAATATGGAATAACGTTAAAAGTTGGTGAATCCGCGGGAAGCGAATACTTCAGTTCTCTGTAGTATTTTTTGACTTTTCTGTAGGTCAGACTATTGATACGGTTAAGTTTAAGTCTGTCATCTTGCTATTTGTTTTCCATTTGTGTCATCTGCTCTTTGTTCCTCTTTTCTCCTTCTGCCTTTTGGGTTGAGTTTTTTTTTTTTTTTTTAATGAACTTCTCTGTTGGCTTATTAGCTATAACTCTTTGGGTTGTTTTAGTGGTTACTGTGAAGTTTCTAGTACACATCTTTCTTTATCTTATCCCAGTCTACTTTCAAGGGATATTATATCACTTCACATACAGTGTAAGAACCTTGGACGGTGTCCTTCCATTCGCCCCTCCCAGGCTTTGTGCTCTTGTTGTCACACATTTGTACTTTCTAATATGTTAAAAACCCCATATTACATTGTCATTATTTTCATTTAAACAGTCAACTATCTTTTAAAGAGATTTAAATAATAAGAAAACATCTTTTATTTTTTTGGTGCTCTTCATTCCGTTCTGTAGATCCAAACTGCCATTGGATGTCTGTTCCCTTCTGCCTGTGGAACTTCCTTTAGCATTTCTTGTAGTATGGGTCTGTGGTGATGAATCCTTTCAGCTTTTGTATGTCTGAAAAAGTCTTTGTTGTAGAATTCTAGGGTGACAGTTTCTTTTCTTTCAGTACTTTAAAGATGCTGCTCCACTGTCTTCTTGCATTTTTTCAACAAGGAGTCTGCTATTGTTCTTATTTTTGTTGCTTTATGTGTAATGTCTTGTTTTCTAGATACTTCCTTCCACCCCCCCTTACCACTGATTTTGAACAATTAGATTACGACGTGCCTTTGTGTAGTTTCCTTCATGTTTCTTGTGTTTGGGGTTTACTAAGCTTCTTGGATCTCTGAGTTTATAGCTTTTATCAAATTTGGAAAATTTTCACCCATTATTTCTTCAAATAGTTTTTTATTTTTGCCCCCTCCCCCATTTTGGAGACTCACAGCTCATTGATGCTCTTTTCATTTTTTCCAGCCTTTTACTTTCTGTATTTGCATTTCGTATGGTGTCTATCACGAGGTCTTCAATTTCACCAATATTTTCTCCCTCAATTTCTTATCTGCATTTAATCCCATCTAGTGTACTTTTCACTTTAGATATTGTAGTTTTCACATTTAGAAGTTTGATCTGAATCTTTTAAAAGTATATTCTATGACTATACTTAACTTAGAATGTGTAGCATATAGTTATAATAAATGTTTTAATGCCTTTGCTAATTTTAACATCTGTGTTGGTTCTGGACCAGTTTCAATTGATTTATCTTTCTCCTCATTATGGCCTTGTTTCCCTGCTTCGTTGCATGCATGATAATTTGTTACTAGATGCCAGACATTGTAAATTTAAACTTTGTGGGTGCTGGATAGTTTTCTTTTCCTGTAGGAAATTTCTCGAGCTTCACGCTGGGATGTAGTTAAGTTACTCAGAAACAGTTCAGTCCTTTCAGATCGTTCAGGATTTGTTAGGCAGGACCAGAGCAGCATTTAGGCTGGGACTGATGATTTCCCTCTGCTAAGGACGACCCTTCTTATTACTCTACCAATGCCCCACGAATTATGAGGTTTCCCAGTCTGGTTGGGGGGATCAGGCACTATTTCTGACCCAGAGTGAATGCTGGACACTCTTCCCTCGAATCCTCTCAGGCGCCTGTTCCACCGCTCTGGGTAGTTTTCTCACATGCACACCATGATCACACTCTCCTAAATACTCAAGGGGGACCCTCTGTAGAGCTCTGGGGTTCTATCTCTGTGCGCCTTCTTCTCTGCAGTACTCTCTCCTGTGACCTCCAGCCACCGTGGACTTCAAAGATTCTCACCTCTGTCTTCTCACCTCTAGGCATTCCCTGGGGCTGCCTGGTTGCCCTCTCTGTGTTATGGCCTGGGAAGTCTCGTACGGCAGTAAACTGGGGCAACTGTGGGACTTCCCGCATTTGTTTCCCGTTTCTGAGGTATCACTGACTGGCACTGCCTCAAGTCCAGTGTCTTGAAAACCTTTGTTTCACATATTTTATTTGATTTTTCAGTTATTTCAAGTGGGAGAGTAAATCCAGTTGCAATTACTCCAGCATGGCTAGAAGTAGGTCTTCTTCTGTAGGTTTGACATTATTTAAACTAAAAAGTTAAAAAAATAATTCTAGTTGCTGTGTGTAGAGAAAGAATAGAAGCAGGAGACAAAGAGTCCGGGGGAGAGAATGGTCATCTAGAATTGGCTGGTGACCGTGAAGTCGGAGAAGAGTAGATCCCTTGGGAATTTGTTTTGGAAATAAAGTTTACAAGACTGGCTCGTGGGTTATATGGGCAGGAATGGGGGTGAGGCTTGGTGAGAGGGGAGTGAAGGAATCAAGACTGTCTTCACATCCACCTTCCTGACCTCTTACCTCTTGGGGTTTAATCTCAGCTCTTGATTTTAAACTACCCAGCAATATGGTATTTCAAGAATATGATTCTAAAGCCAAATGGCATCATCCAGGGAATATGTCCTCACTGGAAAGCTGGACGTTCATGAAGTCTTGATAAACTGGTTGGCCACCTCACGTCTCACACACTCAAATGCATGACATGGTCTATGACTACAGAATAAAATCACTGGTCCTTGGGAAAAATATTTGCTCTCAAGTAGTGTAAAAACTTTCTAAATATCTGCTTTTCCAAGTTTACATTCAGATTGGGTGAAACCACCCCATTACCTCCGATTTTCTTTTTTGGGAGGGAAACACATGGTGTCTGCTAAAAAAGATTTTGCCATGGGGATCATTATTAAAAATGTTGTATTACAGGAGTCAATGATGGGGTCTTTCTTCTAATCACCTTTCTTTTTTTTGGTGAGGAAGATTGTCCCTGAGCTAACATCTGTGCCAGTCGTCCTCTATTTTGCATGTGGGATGCTGCCACAGCATGGCTTGATGAGTGGTGTCTAGGTCTGTGCCCAGGATCCGAACCCGTGAACCCCGGGCCGCCAAAGTGGAGTGTGCGAACCTAACTACTACACCACCGGGCCAGGCCCCTAATCACCTTTTTAAAGGTAAATCTGGTCCAGTCAGAAGAGGTATCCCCAGGAGGATAATGGCACCCTGGTCCTCAGCCAATGCTGTTGGACCAGGCACTTGACCCCAAAGTAGCCAATTAAAGGGTTTGTAGCAGCCTGTGATGGGGCCTGGCATGAAAAGATGGGCGGGGCCATTGGAGTCTCTCTTTATCAAGAATTTTGATTTACGAAATGCATGGGAGAGCTGAAGCTGTGAGGAACCTGGAGTGCTCCTGATCTGACAGGTGCAAGGTATGCTTTTTAGTGCACATTGAGTCACTGGACAGACCCACTCCCAGACCTCAGCCCCTGAGAGGCAGATCCCATTGTCCCGGGTTGGGGCTGGGGAACTGGTACAGTATTTTAAACCAGTCCCCAGGAGATTCTGATGCATCTGGTCCAGGACCACATTTTTGGTCTTTTTAAAAATTAATTTTGTTTTCTGTAATTTTATTTAATTTAAAAAATATTTTCAAACTTAAAGACAATTTGCAAGGATAGTTGTAAGAACTTCTGTATACTCTTTAACCAGATTCACCGATTGTAAACATTTTGCCACATTTGCTTCTCTGTCTCTGTCTCCACACACAAGACACACACACACAATTTTTTTCGACACTATTTGAGAGTAGTTTGCATACATCGAGCCCTTTTACTCCTAAATCCTTCAGTGTATATTTCCTAAGAAGAAGGCTATCCTCTTACACAACCGCAGTAGAGTGATCAAATTCAGGAAATTTAACACTGATACAATGCTGTTTATTATCTAATCTTCAGTCCATATTCTGATCTCCCCAGTTATCCTAATGGTGTCTTTATCCAGCCCAGGATCCTACCTAGGGTCATGAATTCCACTTAATTTCATGTCTCTTTAACGTCCCAACGACCAAATTTTGAGAAACACTGCTTTTAAGCTGGTCGGTAGAGGGAGGAAAAAGAAGCAAACTCCCTGAAAACAGCTGAATCACAGGAATGACTGGGCAGAGGGCAAGGACCTCCTGCTGCAGTGTCCCTGGGCCTCCTTGGATCCAGGGCCAGCGTCCTGTGGAATGTTCCAGCTCTTCCTGCTACCCCAATGCGGGTCTTAGGTTCCCCTACAGGACAGGTCTTATTAATTCCCTTGTACTTTCTCCCCCACCTCCATTGCTTAAGGCAAACGAGTAAGTCTCTATTATGTGCAACTGAGAGTGGGGAAGGAAAGAGAAAATGAATGGAGAAGAAGAGAGTGGGAAACACAAGTAGAAAAATACAATAAACCAAGCTGTCCTGCCCTTATACCCACAAATTGCTAAATGACCTTGGGCAAGTTACAAAACATTTTCAAGCATCAGAACCAACATCAAAATAAAATTGGCTCTTACTTTCTGCATCCAGAGGGTGGATAATGGTTGTAAGGGCCTTGGAATTTGTTGTTATCCTCAAATGAAGGGATGGGTGAAGTCTGCAGAAAAGGTTCTGAACTTATGAATGTCCCACCTTGTCACACCAGGATGTTCACCTTCACTTGGATTTTGCATAAGTTTTTTGTTGTTGTTTTTTTTTAGAGAGAATGAAAGGAGGAACTCAGTGCACATGACATTGATGGGACTGAAAAAAATCCCTGTTTAGAAATCTGATACTTTGAAAGCAAAGTCATCGTTTTCAAATCCAAACTTGGTTCCAATTCATCGGCCTGACTCGTACGTCTGCACAGCCTTTGCAGGGAAGCTTCCAGGCCCATGTGCCCAGTGTGCATCTGGAGCTGTAGGGGCAGGGTCTGTGCTACATCATCCTGGCACTGAGAATGCCCAAGAGGGATGACTTTGCATGAATCCTACGTCATGATCTGGTCCCCGGTAGCCCACTCCCCACCTCCCAGTCTCCATCCAGCCATATTACACCTCTTTAGCGCCTCCAGATCTGGTGACCATCATGTTTGCTGTCTACTCTGCTTGGAATATTCTTTCCTGGCTCTTTGTCTTCTTAAATCCTGCTTCTCTTTCTGTTCTCAGCTTTGAAGTCACTTCCTAAGCCTTCACTGATGCTCGAGCTTGGAGTAGGTGCCCCTACTTGAAATCTCAATATCCCATGAATTCTCCTGTCCTAGCATGATTGTGACTGACTGCTAACCTGCCTGGACTCCACAGTAGATTTTAAGGACTGTGAGATCAAGCACTGTGTTTTCTTTACTGTTATATTTCTGGCTCGTGGGTAAGTACTTATACACACTAAGTAGTCAATAAATATTTTTTGGATGAATTAAAGAGAAGCTTGCTGAGATCTTCTGACAATTTGGAGATTAAAACAAAAAGAGTGAACTGTATTTGGCAACGTTATACATACTCACATGTACCCCCATTTCTCCCTCCAACTGTTATGGAAAGCTCAGATTTATTGCATTAACTAGAAATCTAGAGTTTGTCTTCAGCTTCTTCCTCACTTGCCCCAGCTAAACATCCAAGTAATCACCAAACCCTAGAGAGTCACATCCTGGGGTCTCTCAGGTTCCATCTTCTCCTTTCCATTCTCACCATGCCCTCATCACCTCCTGTGGGGTCAGGAAATTTCATTGCTCCTCGATTTTCGGTATCTACTTTGTTCTGGAAGCTCCTCATCACAGCATTTGAAACCTTATGCTGATTGGTCCACTGGTCTCCCATGATGGAAGACCTATACTGGGCTCTTGGCCATTCCTCAGACATCTTTATTGCTTCATTCTCTTGATTCATGATGCTTCCTCAGCAAAGAAGTCCCACCTCCCACCCCACCTACTGAATCTGCCTACTTATCTTGCAAGGCTTAGTTTAGCTTCCTTTTCTAAGCTTCTTAGGAGTAAGGATATCCCTTACTCTCTGAATCTGTTTTGTTCCTGAGTTCAGATAGCGTGTTTGGACGGGGAGGGGGTAGTGGGTTATTGAAAACTAAGAGGTTCCTGATTTTGAGAGAGCAAGTAGCCAGAGTTCAGATAGCGAAAGACACCTGTTATAATAATGGCTGTGCTTGTCACATTTATTAAGAACCAGGGTGAACATTTCACCTGCCTTACCTCCTTTATTCTTTTTTTTCCCCCTGGGAAAGATTTGCTCTGAGCTAACATCTATTGCCAGTCTTCCTCTTTTTGTTTTGCCTCCCCAAACCCCCAGTACATAGTTGTATATTCTAGTTGTAGGTCCTTCTAGTTCTTCTATGTGAGCTACCACCACAGCATGGCTACTGACAGATGAGTGGTGTGGTTCCCCGCCGGCGAACTGAACCCGGGCTGCCAAAGTGGAGCACACCGAACTTTAGCCACTAGGCCATCAGGGCTGGCTCTCCTTTATTCTTCATAACAGCACTTTGAGGTGGGGGTGGGGGTGGGAGTGGCCCTTTAAATATCCTCATTTTTAAGGTAAAGAAACAGAGGTTCAGGGAGGTGACCTGGTTTTCCCACAGTCATCCAGCAAGGAAGTGGTGGATCCTTGGTGCATCTTGAGTCTATTCCACTTCCTTCCAGAGCTTGAGTGGTAACTGCTGCACCTCCTGAAGGAGGGAGCTGGTCTCCGGCATTTCTGCATGGCTGGTGCACACAGCATGTCGCTTTGCACACAATAAATGCTCCATCAGCCTTTTAAAGAATGAATGCTCTCTAATTGGTATTGACAGAGTATTATCTTTCATTATCTTCTATCATTAATATTGATAGCAATTTAGTACATAAGTGCAGTCCTTTTGTTTATTTAAATAGAAGTTCTGCATGTGAGTAATAAAAAAAATTAAATAGTACAAGAGCATATAGAATGAAAATGAAGTTTCGTTTCCTCTCACTCAGGCCGCTTCGTCTAATCCCCAGAGGCAACTGCTAGTAACAGTTTCTTGTTTATCCTTCTGGAAATATTCCATGTATAAATCAGCATATGTGAATATAGATTTCTTTAAAAGAAACACAGATAGGAGCCTACTATGCATTGCTCTGCATCTTGATTTTTTCATTTAGAAATGGGTTCTGGAGAGTGTCCCATCTTGCACATACAGACCTGCCTCATTCACGTTTAGGGCACCTAATGTTCTATAGGGTGGATGCACCCATGATTGGTTTAACGAGCTCTGTGCTGATGGAAATTTAGATCATTTTCTCTATATTGCTATTAAAAACAATGCTGCAAAGAACACCCTTGCATACCCATCTTTGCCCTCGTGGTGAGTGATCTGTATCCCCTTACATGTAAATGTGTACCATCGTGGGGTAACTCTGGGCAATTGTGCCCCTTTTAAAAGTAGGAGACTAAGGCCCAGAGGATTTTAGGAATCTTCTCAAATGATGGGAGGGAGTGAGGAGGTCAGAAGCCTGTACACTTTCAGAACAGAGTCATATTGGAAGATCATAAAAATGGAAAGATTATGGTGCCCCCCCATTAGTAAAAATCATAAATTAATATAACAAAAAAGTTCAGATGTTTCTTCAGAGGGACCACCTCAATGTTTTTGTTGAAGTACCTATTGCTTTTAAAACATTCCTATTTTGTTGTCCCTGCTTTTTCCAAGACCCTAAGCCCGGGCTTAGCCTGCTTCCGGCTGTGGCCCGAGTAAGGAATGGAGCAGCACAAGGAACAGCAGCTCCTGGGCCCTGAGATTGGCCAGGTCAGTGCTCAGAGTGCAACTGAGCCCGAATTCACAGCTCTTGTCCCAGCCACCCACTCTACAGATGAAAAAACAGACCCAGAGAGATGTCATGCGACTGTCAGAAACGAATTGATATCATCTTAACACAGGTCTCCCCACTCTCAAGCTGGTGGCGTTTTTGAGTAAGTGAAACCCTAGGCAACCACTCATAAATAAATGTAGCCTAATGCCTCATTTTTATTTCACAAGTGCAAACAGACAGCATCAAGAGACTCGTGAGCCTGCTCTAGGTCGATGGCAGGTTAAATATCGGCTGCCCCTCCCCTGAAAGGATGCATCACTCAAGATGGAACTATGATTTATGACGTCCTTTAGGAGATGTGGAGAGCAACAGTCAATGGGCCTCAGGGGCCTAATGTGTGCTGACACTGCCCGTCAACACTCCGATTGCCTGCAGGGTGGCTCTCAGCTGCCTCTTAGTATTTCAAGGCTGGCCGTGGTGTTATCTATCTCGCGCCCTGTTGACATGGCTTCGAGAGCTCCCAGCCACCGCACTGATCAAGGTAAGATCTGAGCCGGCAACACTTCCTGTCAAGAGAACCTTGTAAGTCAAAACTTTCCAGAAAACGTGTGGCAGCTTTGGTGGCTGATGTGAGTCCGTAGGCACCAAGAACCTCCTGGGAGCTCCTTGGTATTTACATGCACACAACCCTCTTGTTTATTTTTTCTTCATTCTGGCCCAGAACGTGGTGTGATGCTTAAGGGTAAGCTCAGGAATGAGGACTGTCTGGATTCAAATCGTGCCTCCATTGCACCCTGCTGTGTGACCTTGAGTGAGTTACATGTCAGTGGGTCATCAGCCTGGAGCAGGCTCATGATTCTCTTGAAGCTGTGTGCACATGTGAAAATAAAGTTAATTTTGGACTATAGTGATTTATTAGTGGCTTTCTAGAATTTCACTTGCATTAAAAAGGCCACTGGACTGAATGGAAACCTGAGTTGAAGCTTGGTAGGGAAGAACATGGTTCTGGAACAAGGCTGCCTGTGTTAGGATCACGGCTGTGGATTCTTCCTTTGCCCACTGTGTGACCTTGGACAATCACTGCACCACGCTGCACCTTGTCCTATGTGCCTGTTACTATGTTCGAGGCACTGGAGACACATCAATGAACAAGACAGACACAAATTCATGCCCTCAGGGAGCTTACGTTTTAGTTGGGGAAGACAGATGACAATAATACAATAAACAAGAGAGTGATACAGTATGTTAGAAGGTGGTAAATGCTATGGAAAAAATGGTGGTCAGTGGACAAGGGAGATAGGAAGTACTGGGGGGGGTGCTATTTAGAATATGGGGCACCTCCTTGAGAAGGCGAGACTTGATCAAAACCGTGAAGGAGGTAAAGGAGTGAGGCATGGAGACAGTAGTGAGGAGAGTTCTGAGGAGCAGCAAGGAGGCCTTTGTGACCCACTGGAGAGGGCAGAGGTGATGGCAGATGAGGTCCCAGAGCTGAGAGGTGAGGTGGGTGCAGATGCCACTGGGCCGTGCAGGCCACTGGGGGGATTTTCATTTTTGAGTTCCCCCGGAGATTTCTGAGTCAAGGAGTGACATGGTCTGATGTAATTTTAAAATAAATAATTTATTTAAAATAAAATATTATTTAAAATAATATTTTAATATAAATAAAATATTATTAAAATAATATAAATAAAATATTATTTAAAATAATAATTTAAAAAGTTTCTCTTTTCAGCATTGGTCTTTTGAGCACAGACTGGAAACAGCCTAGATGCCCTTTAGAAAGGAGTTGGTTATATAAGGGCAGCTGTGGAAAAGAAAGCTCATTATGCATGGATATGACACGTACTATGGACTGAATGTGTCCCCCCAAATTTGAATGTTGAAGCCTAAGCCCCAATGTGATGGCATTTAGAGGTGGGGCCTTTGGGAGGTGATTAGGTCGTAATAGTGGAGCCTCACGGTGGGATGAGTGTCCTTATAAGGAGAGACAGAAAGCGCTTGCTCTTTCTTTCTCTGCTCTCCACCACGTGAGGAAACAGCAAAATGGCGTCCATCTGCAAACCAGGAAGAGGGTCCTCATCAAGAATCCGTCCATCCTGGCACCCTGACCTTGGACTTCCAGCCTCCAGAACCGTGAGAAATAAATGTCTGTTGTTTAAGCCACCCAATCAGTGGTATTCCGTTACAGCAGCCCAGATAGACGGAGACAATATGGTCTCTAAGTTAGGTCCTCAGGTGAAAACATGCAAGGTGTGGTGTTTTGTGTCACGCCCACCTACAGAGATCTCTGTGGCAGTAACTATCTCTGAAAAGGTCGTAGGAAACTGACAGCCAGTGGGAACTGAGACCCTCTGGAGGATGGAGCAAGCAGGATGCTCTTACCCTCTATGCTTTTGTCTCTTTTGAATTTTGAGCCATGTGAATATATGACCTATTCAAAAAAGAATGATCAAAAATACAAAGTATACACGTTTGTACCAAGTCAGATGACATAATTGATATATAAAGAAAAAGTTAACAATTGCCCCCTTCTATCTTCCAGTCCCACCTCTTGAGAAAACCCAATGATGTATATCTTTTCACATTTTTCTCTATGTTTAAACATGAGTATACAAAACTTATAAACACATCTACCTTTTCTTCTTAAAACCAAGAAACCAACAAGAAATGGGATTATGTTATATTCATTTGTCTACAACTGCTTTCCCCCATGCTTTACAAAACACCATGGCCACTCTCCAGACCAAGCCAATAAAACAAACATTTGTTATTATTATTGTTTTAGTAGCAAAAGCATCCATTATACGAATGTGGTGTAGTTTACTTCAGAACTCCCTGCTCAGAGCACATTTAAGTTGTTTCCTGTGTGTGTGTGTGTGTGTGTGTGTGTGCTTGTGCAGACAATGAACATCTTTATATGCCTTTCAACTGTTTTCAGATACTCCATCTCAGCTGTTTTAAGAGTCCTGTGGGGTGGGGGCAGGCAGTTAACCTTCATTCCATTTGTGAAGCATCGGAGTGGGTCATACGAAGAGCTGGGTTTTTGTCCAGCTCTGCCACTAACCAACTCATTGTGTAACTGTGAGCAAGTCCTTTCCCTTCTCTGGGTCTCAGTCTTTCCATCTGTCAAAGGGAGAATTGGACTGAGTGATCGCGAAGGGCCTTTCCATCTCTAGGATCTTTGTGGGATTGCAAGTTCCACAAGGAGAGGCACCGTGTTTATTTTATACACCATCGTTTCCTGAGTATTAAACACATAGTAGACCCTTAATGAGTATTTGTTGAACAAACGAATGAACGGATTCTTTGTCTTGTTTAAGGTCATGAAGCTCAATCACAGCAGAGTTGTGAGCTCTTGTTTCTTTTTTCCTCTACATCACGCTGCCTCCCGCCTCCTAAATATCTTTGCCCTTGACCTTTACATCTTGTAACCACATGATCTTTTGTTCTTCTTCTGATACTCATGTGATGTGTGTTTCACTGTCAGTGTGTCTTTTACATAGCAGGCCCGGGTTCTAATCTTAGTGCCATCATTTACTACCTGCATGGCCCCAGGGCAAATTGTCTGACCCTATTTCCTCCTCTATAAATAGGAGTGGAAGTTCAGTGTTTACCATGCTGATGTGCTTTGAGGTAAATTATCTGAGAATGTGTGTGAACTGCCTAGCGAAGTGCCCAGTGGACAGAAGGTGCTCCATAAATGGTTGCCATTGTGGTTTGAGTAGGGTGGAGTCTAAATGATTTGCATTTCAATTTGACAAGTGAGTGTTGGTAACTGTTAGATGGGGGACACTGGCCTAGGTGCTGGGGTGATTCAAAGCTGTATGAAAACGTGGCCTATCCTTCAAGTAGCTCATCACAAAATTTCAGAAACATCAATTTCATCAAAATGGTTAAGTATATTGTTGCAAATCATATTTCTTGTTTTCCCCTCTTGGGTAGTTACCGCATGAAAAGACACATACCTATACACACAACATAGAGTTTTATGCTTTGATTTAGTTTCTGTGTTTTTCTTATTCCAAATGCCTGGACCATTTTCCAAGTCATGTTGTTGGTTTTGGAGGGTACCTTGGAAATTGGGGTGGATTGAAATAGTTGAGGTAGGAAAGGGTGAAGGCAGCTGAAGTCTTATTTTCTTTCATTTTCTTCATGGAAAGAAAGTCTGAGACTCAATCAAATTCTATTGATGTAGAGAATGCCGAGAACGTGGTCAGCTTCCTGAGAAAGAAACGTAAAGGATTATTCATCTCAGAAAAGTGAATCAATTAGCACTTCTTATGTGCAAGTTACAGAAGGCCAAACCAAATTGGCTTAAATAACAGATGGTTTATTGCTTCATATAACTGAATTGTTTAGCAGTAGGCTAGCCTCAGGTAAGGCCTGATCCAGGGACTCCAGTGATATCATCAGGGGCTTTCTTTAGTGATGGCTTCATTTTCAGCTCTTACATGGGGCTGTCTGGCAGCTCCAGACTCCTCCTTACAGTAACCAAATGGCTATGGCAGCAGCAGCCCCACATTCATATACTTCATCATCTAGGAGGAAGGAATGGGTCTGTTCTGGAGACTCTTAAGCCTCAGAATTGCTTCTCTCACAGTGGCCTGAACTGGTCATGTGCACTTTCCTGAACCATCATTGTTCAGAAGAGTGGTATAAGTCCATCAGTGACCACCTTTGGAGGGGAAAGGAGGATCAATTCCACTCAAAATAACACGGTTGAGAACAGGGGAGTGGTGATTTCATAAAGGAGATCTAGAACAGTGTTCAGAAGGGAGATGGATACTAGGCAGCCAGTATATAATAACTGTCTACTAGAATAATCAATATTTTATTTATGGAATACCTACTATGTGTTGGCCATAGTTCTAAACATTTTACACGCACAAACTCATTTATTGCTAATGAAAATCCTATGAAGCACTACTATTTTTTCTATCACCAGGATGAGGCAACAGAGATAGAAAGAGATCACGTAAGTTGCCCATTTGGTAGGTGGAAGCGAAAGAATTCAGCCTAGGCAGTCTGGCTCCCGACCCTCTGCTTGAACACTGCACCGTGGTTTTAACCAAGACCCAGGTTGGGACCTAAAGTAGTTCTGCTCCACAAAATCATTTCCCTAATACTATGTGCTATGAATTCTTTTTGGTTTTGGGATGCTTTTTGAAGAAGATGATGTTCCTATATAGCTCTGGACCATTCCACTTAGTTGAAAGCTTTTGGGTAGATTCAGGGTCCTTTCATGCTTTTAGGAGTACACGGGAAAGAAAGTAATTTTTGCTTAAAATTACCCTTAAATTGCACTTATCTTTGATCCATAAATATTTACTCTCTGTTAATGGGCTGGGTATATGTTCCTAGTCTTTTATCTGTAGTCTTTTACTGGTAGCATGGCTAGTGTTGTTTTTCCTCAGCCAGAAGCTTTGAAGGAAGCAGAGGAGAAAGGTTTGTGGAAGGGAAGCAGCTTGGTGGGAAGATGTTTATCAACCCCTGCTTTCTGATTTTCTTTTCTTTTTTCCTTCTCTTCCTCCCTCTCTTTCTTCCTTTCTCTCTCTCTCAAACTAACATTTTCCCCCTTTTAATAAAGTAACACTCTTAGATTTTGTTTTTAAATGTAGAAACACAGATGAGACAAATATAAGAAAGATCTGACATATCCCTTCTGTAAATAACTGCTCTCATCTTTTTCATGTGTTGCTTTCACTTTTTCTTATAGAACTAAATGACAATAAGCATTTTATAGTATTATTTCCCTTTTAAAAGATGTCTAGAAGCTTTTTAAAAATGTCATCAAGCATTCTTTAACGTTATCATTTTAAATAGAGCAGATATGCTTATTTGGTAGACGTGCCAGAATTTATGTAACCAGTTTCCTATTTTGGACAGTTAGATTTGTCGCCAGTATTTTTGATGTTAAAACAGCTTTACTCATGAGCATTGTTTGGCTAAATTTTTGCTACATGACTGATGGCTTCCTTCATTTGCTGGGTCAGTACCGAATGTGTCAGTATTCCAGAATTATCCACTTCTGGAGGTGGGGATGTTCGAGTTCTTTCAGGCATCCCTGAAAGATGTGTTGTTCCCACCTCAGAGATGCTTGATTCTCCACTTACACATTTTCAGTTTCAGGAGCAGACTCTCAGAATGCAGGAACACAATCGGCATCATTATTGTCTTCCTGCCTGTTGATATAGCAGTGCGGTGAGCTCTCCTTACCAGGCACGAGGTGGGAGATAGCTCTCTGGATGTCCAGCTTGGGGAAGGGCCATGCAAGAAATACAAAGATATTTAATAAGTGATCTTTTGCTCTGTCATTTTCAGGTCCTGCTGTGGATCATGTATTATGTTTGCCACTTTACTGCTTTTTTAAAATAAATTTAGGGGCCGGCCCGCTGGCGTAGTGGTTAAGGTCATGCACTCCCCTTCCGTGGCCCAGGGTTTGCTGGTTCGGATCCTGGGCGTGGACCGACGCACCGCTCATCAAGCCATGCTGAGGTGGCGTCCCACATAGAGCAACTAGAAGGATGCACAACTATGACATACTACTATATATCGGGGCTTTGGGGAGAAAAAAAACCAAAAAAAAAAAAAAAAGAAGAAGATTGGCAACAGATGTTAGCTCAGGGCCTGTCTTCCTCAAAAAAAATAAATAAATAAAATAAATTTAACCTTAATTAATGCAACCCCGTCAGATAGGAGTTATTTCTGACTGTATTAGAAGTTAATTAGAAGTTGTTAGTTTTTCTCAGCTGGAGTCTAACGTCTGGCTCTTTCTACTACTCCTTGTTGTTTTTACAGGTGTTAATCTAGTTGGAGAGATTAGTTGTGCACAAATGAAAAGTTATAAACATTGGACGGGGCATGCATGCCAGACAGTCCTGTGATAGGATGAAGGGGGAAAAGCTCGGGTTGTGGCAGCCTGGGGGCCTGCTGCTGCTCATTATGCTTTGTGGGCAGCACCTGAGCAGAAGGGCACTTGGTTACTGGGATTTTCCTTCAGAAAAGGCAGTCCACCGGGTACATCTAACCCTCACTTGAACCTGCAGAGACAGGGGTGAGTTGAATCCGATTCTGGACTCCAGCTGAATTGTAAGCTGACTGAGGTACCAGCTCTAACCCTCCCCGCAACAGAGGCTGTTTATTCGGGGATTTCCTGGGTTCAAGAACCCCAAGCATCTTAGCTACCGAGTGGGCTGGAAACAAGCATCATCATGACCCCTTGGGGGTATTTTTCACAGCCGTCTATGTCACAATTTCCTAGTACCAGATCAAAGAGTTGGAGGCCCAAAGAACTCAGGTGGAGACGTCCCCATAGTATTCGGGGGCACGCTTGAGGGTCATCTTTCCAGCCTGACTTTTTGTACCCCTAAGCCCACACTGTGATATTTCAGGTGAACCTGGCAAGTTTTTAAAGCTTCTTGTATGTGCATCTTGAAACAGGGAGCAAAGCCATCTCTTAAACATGGAACCAGGTAACACACCAGAGACTCTGGACGCTGTGTGTATATGCTTTTCAAGGGCTCATGAGAGAAAAATGGCTCCAAAATTCAAAAAAGAAAACTACAAAATCAAAGCTAATAAATGATTAAATGCCTCCCCAACACAACATCATTGTATAAATTTATGAACTTTAACTGAACTCATATATCAACATTAGTTTCTGTTAACATAGAACTGTGCAAAATCAAGGACTGCCTGTGTCTAATATTTACTGTGGGATATGGATGCATTTTGAAATGTCTAGTACAATGGCAGAGGGTGAGGGGGGAGTGAGCGTGTTATTCAAAAGGAATGGGTGGGCCTGCTTGGATTTAAAATAAAACAATGCAGGGCTCAAAATTTTTCATACTGATATTGTTCCTGTTGCCTCCCAAGTAACTGGGTAGCAAATAGCTCCAACCCAGTAATTCTATTAATTTTTGCATCTGTGAGCACCTGTAAAGAATGTTGCATGGCATTTGATTAGACTGGGGCTCCAAACCAGAAAAGGCAGTACTCCTGTCACTCAGGAAGATTCATACTCAACAGTTCCCTCCTCCCAGCACTGATTTACGAACTCTGTAACTCTGGGAAGTTGTTTAACTTCTCTGAGTTGCAGTCATCGTACATTTTCATCTGTAAGATGGAGCTTGTGATACCCATCTTATGAGCATTAAATGAGATAATGTAGGAAAAGTGTCTGGCACTTTGCCTGGCATTTAAGTTCCATAAATGGTGTTTTAAGTTCGCCTCCATTCTACCCCCCCAACAAAGTACAACAAAATGATATAAATTTTGATACCAGAAACCAGCCAGGCCTGCGTTCCTCCTATTTATTCCGTTTGAGTCGAGCTCCGGTTAATGGATCCAAATGACTTCAGATGTCTTTAGACAAGATTGTCACTCACTGAAATTATGCAGCTCTTAACCTTTTATAAAAGCTTCACAAATAGGTCTTTTACTCCTTAATTCAGCATGGCACGGGTTAAGAGTGCTCTTCTGGACACCTTTATCCTTCCTCCCCCATCCACCCAATGTTTCAGCAAATGCCGAATCGTGCTGAAGATCAGCTCAGAGTGACACAGCCCCAAGGAGCTCCCTTTCCCATGAGAGAGAATCTCACATAAGCAAACAATCTTGATGTTGGCCCCCTCGAGAGGCAGCGTAATGCAGCGTGTGGGGTTCAGAGATTTGAGGAGAGCAAACCTCAGTTCAAACCCTGCTCTGCTAATTTCTACCTATGTGACTTTGGGCAAGTTTTTTAGTCTCTCTGAGCCTTGGTTTTCTCATTTGCAATCTGGGGATAATAATTGTATTACTTTCTAGGGTTACTGAGAGGATTGAATAAGAACCTGTATGTATGTACAGTATCTGGCGTATAATTGCTCAATAAATATTTGCTGTATAAAGAGTTAGCTATAACAGAAGTTCAAACAAACCTTTTGGGAGCCCAGCAAGGTAAGCAACGAACACCTTCTGGGGAGGTCAGGGAAGTCACCTCTGCCTGGAAGCAAAAACCTTTCAACAGTCTCTTTTCTGTGCATGGGCAAATTTCCAGTGTAGGGAGGTTGTGTTTATCTTGGCTGGGAATCTGAATTTACAGCGGCACGTTCCAAGGGCCTAGAAAGGCCTTTCCAGTTTGGGAAAAGGAGCAGCAAAGAGCACCCATAGAAGTAGTTATTGTGTGACCTTGGGCAAGTGACCCTAACCTCAGGGAAGATAAAATTCCCTTATCAGTGAAATGGGGATCACAATCCTGGCTACCTGACAGGCTTGCTGGGAGAATAGGAAAGCTCTTGGAGGTGAAACAGTTAGCAGAGTGCCTGGGGCATGGTAAGCGCCCATTAAAATTTAGCTATTATTGTTACCATTAGCTGGGTAAGACCCAAGACTGCTTTGTACGTCCACATTTCAGATACGAGCACTGGGAAAGAAATTTCTGGGTCTCCTGGCTGCCGGGTCAGCGCTCACTTCAAGCAGCTAGTTTACAGTTCGAAGCATCTGTTCCGATACTGAGCAAATCCCGGCCTCCTATATCCCCAGCAAGAAAAAGAGCTTTCTGCCTGATCCTCGCCCTAAAGGCCTATTCTTTCTTTTAAATAAATGCCTGCACACATGTTATTTATTTATTTTTGGTTAACGTTAAATTGAGGTTTTGACCGAAACTCAGCCTGCACATACTTGAAAAGCCAACAGGCTCGTTGGGCAGCGGATAAAGCTGTTGGGATTTCCCCGCGAGGGTGCGGAGAGTACAGACAGGAAGCCCGGGACCGAGCGCCTGACCAGAACTTCCTCGGGGGAGGCTGGAGCAGAGCACGAGCATCCTGCTCAGAACTCTCCAGAGCGCGGAGGCCAGAGCAGTCGTCTGCTCCCATCGGCGCGCTGGGAGAGGGTCCCCCGCCCCCGCCCGGTGGGTCCGGACTCTGCAGGCAGCAGGAGGGAGGCTGAGGCCTCCCCAGGGAGAGGCAGACACTGTCAGGCTGGAACCTTCCATTCCGGCCCAGCCTCTTCCCCCCTCGCTGCTCGAGGAGGGAATTGAGAAGGGACTTTCCAGAGAGCGTTAGCGTGCAGGGTGTGGAAATGGAATAAAAGCATATGCAAATAGGCCTTTGCGTGCCTTCATCTACCCCAGTGAGCAAGAGCCTTTCTACAGAAAGATGCTCTTGCTCCAAGACACTTGACGGCTCTCTTCCTTCCTTGGATGGCGGCGGCAGGGCCGAGTGGAGTGGTAAAACCCGGGCGGGCAGCCATGCCTAGCGGTGGGCTGGATGGACAGGAGGAAGTAGCAAAATGAGGAGGGGGAGAAGGGCTGCCAAACTGGGAAGGATAAAGTAAAATGAAGGTTTAGGAGGTCGCTGTATGAGCTGGGAAAAATAAATAATCGTTGCAAGTTGATTTATTATGGACTTCTGTCTGAGAGGCAGCAGGCTTTTGTACAGTGGATTATTGCAGAGTAAATGGCACATTAAAGATATAATCAAGATGTTTAAGGCATATGGAATGACATTAGAGTTAAAGTAGGTGAGACTTTTGTCATGGTCGATAAATATAAAAATGTCAGTGGCCTAGAGATGTTTCCAGTGCTTTAGTTAAGATGTGGCTCCATTTTTAAAACGAAAATATTTTTAACCTTTTGTTATTTTCAGGGTGGGGTCGGGTGGGGTCTGGAAGTGGTGTAGAACCTATACGGATGATAAAATAATATGCTTTCAGTCCTGGAGTTGTGGACTGTGAACTCTGTTTAGCAAGTCATAAACTTTCTTGCGGTGACAATAGCATGAAAATGCTGTACAGTAGGTATGATGTAATTTGGGAGTTAGGGAGTGGGGGATTATAGCTGCTATATTTTATTTATTGTGTTCTCATTCAATTTTGTCTTTGAGTATAAGAATTTTTTTTTGAAAATAATCTTTTTTACATACTGAACTTGACTTGATTAATTGGGCAAATAGTGTACCTTTTCTTCCTTGAAGGCTTAATGATGGTATTTTCTTGTCAGTCGGGACTTTCACATGCAGTGTCCATTATTTCATTTGCCTGCTCGGGTTCCACTTGGTTTTGCCCCAAACCCTTCTGATTGCAGCGCTATGCTGACATTTGCCCCTTCCTTGTTAACTCTGTTTTGAACAGAAGGGATTTCTCTTCAGTCAGTCGTTTCTGTTGAGTAAATATCACCTTGCTGACCTTATGCAAAGCGCTCCTCAGAACAGAGAAGCAGCAGTACGGAAAGCTCTTTGTGTTGGAGTTCACAGAGGAAGAAGAAGGTAGAAACCTTGACTTTGGGGTTTGCTCAGATTGCTTGGAATTGCTCGGATTGTTAGCGTGTGGGGTGGGTGGTGTCTGAGTCTCCTCTTAGGGACTCCACCAGGCCCAGATGTGGGATGGGGCACAGCGCTGACTGCATGGCCGCCATGATGCTTCTTGGTCATCCTCTAATCTCTGAATTCCTATCATCCCACCTGCCCCGTGGGAACTCAGTGTGGTCTCTCTTCTCAGTGTTGGCCTTTGGGCTAAATCTGCAGCAAATATTCGTTTTCTCTGGCTGTCAGCGATTTAGAATCTTGGGGGTGGTCCTTAAAAGCCAGCTTTTGGACACTTGTTGCATTCAAATGGTGATTCCTCCTTCTGGTTGTGCTACAATCTGGCAAAAGTTCCTTATTTGGGTGCTGGCCTCAGTCTTAATAATAATAAACAACGACAGAAATTCTTTGTATTTTAAGAATAAGAAAGTATTTTTACGATTTATAATTTGCAAAGCATTTTCATGGGTCATTTCATGTAATTCTTCCATAAAATTTGTAAGGTTAGTAGACACAGTAGAATTGGCACATAATGGGAGCTTATTAAATATTTGTTGAATGAATGAATTATACCCATTTCACTGCCCAGGAAACTGAGACTCAGAGAAGTCAAGCCACCTACCCGAGGCCCCACTGCCACGGAGGGACTCAGATCTTCTGACTTTTTCCACTGCAGGCCGGCTTTGATACAGTGTTTTACATGGTATGTGTTGCCCTTTCTCCAGAAAGTGTCTTTGATTCTCTAAAAAAAGATACTGGGAAAATGCAAACGGATGGCCGTCCTATCAAAGAGGTGGCAGAGAGCCTTGCCTACCCCTCTGTACAGATTTTTCTTAGGTTCCTTACTCTGCCAGAAATTTATATCCTTAAGGACATGGCTATTTGGATATATTCATTGTCGGAGATAAAAACACGAGGTCATGCTGAAAAAAATGACTGTCTTGGATTTTTAATGTTTCTTGGAGGTATGGGCACTGAACTACATAGATCTCAGGGGAAGCTAATACCAGAGTTCTGGGTGTGGAGCTGAAAAATTTGGTCTAGCTTTGTCTCTGGAGGTGCCGGGGAGTCATGCAGTGCCACGATGTTGGCGGGGGCCCTGGTGTGCAGGGCTCAGTGGTTGTCTGGCCTACAGTAGTTGTTGCTAGCTGCTCCCACTGCTGGAGGAAATGTTATCCAGATCAGCTCAGACATTAGAATAATACGAAAAGAGACCCTTGTTCTAGGAAGGACTTAGGCTCATGGGTCGCAGCTGTGCACCAGGCACATCTGCTCACCAGAGACTCCCGTCAACCACGTGACACCAGGAGCAGAGAGAAGGAGGGAGAATTTCCCTTCTAAATATAAACATAATTAGTGAGGCATGCCATTGGGGCTCCCTTCCCTGTGACTTCTGTCACCAGAAAGTCAAAGCTTTGGCTGTGAAGTTCCTCCCAGGAGAAAGTTGCAACAACAATTCTGCTTCTTTTACTGACCTGATACCCCCTCCCTCTTCAGTACGCAATTGTGTCACCACTGCGGGGTCTCAAACCGCCCGTCTTCTCCTTAATGGTTTTGGTGCCTCGTTTAGAAAGGCGTTTGTCAAGTGAAGGTTATAAAGATTTATTCTTACGAATAAATATTCTTATTCTTATGAAAGTTTTATAGTTTTAGTTGTTCTCATGTTGTTTATTCGCAGTTAGCTGTTTTATCCCTCGGAAGTATATTTTTTATATGGTGTGAAACAGACCTGATGTGAATTTTTTCCTCTGGAGATGCCAGTTTTTCCCTCTTCTGTTTTTTAAAAATAAGCTTGTAACTTTAGGATAGTTTCAGATTTATAGAAAAGTTACATAGATAATGAAGAGTTCCTGTATAACCCTCTCGGCTGCTTTTTGATTTGAAAGGATATTTTTGTCTGGTCCTAAATTCTCACATATACACAGATGTCTTTCTAGAATCTCACTTTTGTTCTATTGATGCATTTGCTATTTCTGCCCCAATGTCACACGACCATTTAATATTATTTGTAGAGAGTTCATAGCTTTTGATAGGGAATCTGAGATCTCAGAGGGCTTTTAAGAGGTCACATCCAGACTTCAGGCAAGTAAAGCTTTATTAACCCTGTTTATGGATGTTGCTGCTGCTGAAGTGATGGCCAGAGAGGAAGATGCATATCTCCCTAGTACATAGGGAAGGGGTCATCATTGGTGACCTGCCTCTTCTGCAGAATGTCCTGTTCTCTGAGCACAAGCCTTGGACACAATGGCAAGGACAAGGCTCTGGACTAGGGTTTCTCCTCAGTAATATTGACATTTTGGGACTGATAATTCTTTGCTGTGGGGGCTGTCTAGTGCATTGTAGGATGCTTAACAGCATCCTGGGCCTCTACCCACTAGATGCCGTTAGCACCATGACTACTCATGGTAATCAAAATTATCTGCGGACATTCTAAGATCTCCTGGGGGGTCACACCTCCTCCCCGCCCAGTTGAGAACCAGGGCTCTGGAGTCAACCTGCCTGAGCGTTAACCCTGGCTCCACTGTTTTGTGGCTCTGTGCTTCCATGTCCCCCCATGTGAAATGCCAGTAATAATGTGCCTGGCTCCTAGGATGGTCCTGAGTTCCAAACAAGCAACTACACATGAAGCACTCAGAACAGACCCTAGCTCAATGTTAGCTATTACTGTTATTTAAAAGATCCTTTATATTTGATCTCACTTTGAATAAACACACAGACTTTCCATGTTTCCACTACCTCCATGTCTTCCCCACCATGGAGCAAATGTGTTTAAATCATAACAATATTCGCCAAAAAATTACGTCTGTGTGAATGAAATGGAACTCTATTTTCAAGGCCCCGTAACTGCTAATTAATCAGTTCCCGTGATAAACTCATCCAAGCCGCATGTGAATTTTATTTGCAGCGACAGAGGAGCAATTCCAGTTAGTTAACAGGCCTTTAAGTGGTAATCCAGCTCTGTGGAGCAGCAGAAAGGCCCAGAAATGATTTTCTAAGCAAGGTGGTAATGACAGTGGGAAGATAGAAATCTGGGATAAGAAGACTGAGGATTTACTTGATTCACTCACTTGATGTCTTTGGGAATGCTGTGTTCATTTACCGTTGAAACACACCATCATCTTGCGATTCAGGGGGGATGGATGGAAGACTTGTCCTCCAGCAATTCACATTACTTCACCCAGAAACTTTTTCCTTTTGTAGCAGCAGCTTTTGTAAAGCCATAATGTTTGCTATTAAGCTTATCCGAGAGCCACTATTTTTAGTGTGTAAGAAGATCTGACTGACATGGGGGTGTGGGCTGTCTCTACCTTTGTCCAAAGGCTTCCCTTCCTCCAGTGAAACCAGGACTTGGTTTGAAGAGGAGAGAGGAGTGCTCTGGCCTGAGCTGGAGGGGCTGTAGGCCGGGCGGGGCTCATTAGTTTGATGAACTTGGGGAGGCTTGGTTAATTCACTTAGCAGTGCAGGTTGGGAGCCTGGGTTCTGGAGTTGGATTGATTAGGTTGAAATCCCAGTTCCTTAACTTGCTGGCTGCGTGGGCTTGGGCAAGTCACTTAACTTTTTCTCATGTGTAAAATGATCCTGATGATAATACCTACCTCATAGCTTTGTTGTGAATTTTAAGTGAGATGATTTATTTAGCCCAGTGGCTGGCATGTAATAAGTACTTAATACATCTTAGCTGTTATGATAATTACTATAATATTATTTATTTGAGTGTCCTCCGTGGGCTGGGCATTGGGCTAGGGGAGGGGGATACATTCAGGTCAAATACGACATTTTGTGCCTCCATAGAGTTGGAAATTAGAGCGTTTCAACAGGTGAGCATCAATGGCTGTGGAAATGGGAGGGAGTCAGAGAAGTCCCCAGGGACTGGTACCTTAGTAACCACAGGGGCCTGGACCCTACACAGGCAGAACCTGTACACGCAGAGGGACAGACAAGGCCATGGAAACGGGTGTGGAACTTAGAATTTTTTTCCCCCCAAATAGGAAACAGTTACCAAGTTTGGAGTGGATAGGTTGGAAGACTGGAGAGAAAAGTATTGCCCACTTCTGCTGAGTGAATCCAGCCATCAGACGGTTTCTGCAGACGTTAAGCATATTTTGTATAAGGTTCTGTCTGATTCTCAGCCAACCTGCCCCAGGAGCCTAGAGGTGCCGGAGCCCAGTGCATGGGCTGCGATCATTTGGTGAGTTGTGTTTTGTTAAGTCTCTTTTCTCATGGCAAGATCTCACCTCATGGTTATAAGGGGATTTTGTTTTACGCAAAGGGTTAGTGAAGTTCAACATCAGGATAACCCTGCAGTTTCTTAGCGGCCAAGATTTATCAACCCTGTTTCTTTAATATTGCCGTGTCTGCTCCTGCTTCCCTCTGAAGGCTGTGTGTACAGATCTAAATGAGATAATTATGCAGACTATTTAAAAACTTTTTTAAAGTAAAGTGCTATGTAAGGGACTATCTTTTTTATAGCGAGCGCATAAAGTAATTTGAGTGCATCTCCCTTACACCTTCCGGGAGTGAACTGGAAGACCAGGATTAATTTAGTTGACAGGATTTTAGATTTGCAAAATTACACTAGATTAGTAACTCTCCTAAAAGCGTCACATACCGGAAACCCATTCCTTTATTCTAACTCTGTGTAGCAAGAGCAAAGTGCCATGGTAAGTTCTTTTTTGGCAAAATCATATTTATATCAACTTTTGGGTTAGTTTTTATTTTCTCTCAAATAGTGGGAAAAATACATAAAACGGAGGGGTATGAATTCTTGGAAATAGAAACGAATAGCTTCTCTAACATAATGCACCAAGACCAAATCATGTATGGGATTTCTTTTCATAGGACAAATTATACATTTACCCAACAGAGTTTCACAATAGAATTCTGTCTTAAATTGCAAAATTCAGCTTTTTATTGATTTAGTGCAACTTCTGTTTTCCTGGGCTCTGCGCTGGGGAAATGCTAATAATGGATACAACAGTAGCATTGATAAATGTGAATGCTCAATGGTTAAAAGGCCTTCGTATTGTTCTTTTGTTTCCGCGTTTTCTGACTACAAATCTCATGAAGTTGACAAAATGGCTAGTAGCGCAGAGTTCGTCTTGGTAAATAGGAGGCAATGACTTAGCTGAGTTGCTCTGTCTGGTTCTCCGTTTTGGCTGAGAAATGGTTCTGGCTGTGCAGTTTAGGTCCATTTTGACCTGGCTGCTTCAGCAGCACAGGAGTGAACTATTGCCTCGTCGGAGATGCAGACTCCGAGGAACCAGAGGTTGGAGGGTCTGAGTGACTGGGTACAGGTAGGGATTGGGGGCAGGGAGCGGACCATGATGGCTGAAATGACCCACCATTCAGATCCTCATGGCCTCTGATGTCCCCTGTCCATGCGATGCAATGACTATTCAGAGAGATTGTAAGGAGGCTATCTGAAAGTTAAGTGGTCTTCAGAACCAGAACATGTCAGTTGAGCAGAGGGTGGGAGAGTGATTGGTGACAAGAGAGGATCTTTCAGAAGGTAGAGGGAAGAAGTTTTTAATTATAATAAAAGCATAGAATTTGTTATCACAAAATAATGACTCAAGAAATGTTTTTAATCATCTCCATGTGCAATGCACTGCTGTTACAGGGAGAGGGTAAAGAGGTTGACAATATCATACCTGTCTTTGAGAATTTCAGTCTCATCAGACTTGCACTGATGGATTCAAGACCCTGCAGGATCAAGTGTTAAATTGCGTGATCAGATGATGGATCCTTGGGACATTTCTTGCCTCCTCCCAACTGTTCACCACACCCAGCCAGAATATTTAAAAAATGCATCAGGATCACATGGCTTCCCTGCTCCCTCTGTCTTCAGTTAGGGTCAGCTCCAGATTCCTGAGTCAGGCTGATGGGAGCTGGCCCTTGGCTGCCTGGGCCTCCCTCATTTCTGTGCCATCCCTGGTCTCGTTATTGACCCCAGCAGAGGGGCCTCTGTCAGTCCCCACTTGTGTGCCTGGTCACATCCCATCTCAGAGTGTTTGCACATTCTGTTCCATCTGCCTGTACTGCCTTTTACCTGCTCCTCACCAGACCACAGCCTATTTATCCTTCAGGATTTCTCCTTAACTGTCACTTCTTCCTCACCACCAGGTGCTTCATAGGAACATGTGCTTTCCCACTGGTAGCACTTCCCACATTTGAGCTCATTTGTTTTATGTGATTATCAATGAGATCAGGGTCTCTCCTGTTATCTGGTAATCTCCATGAGGATGAGGGCAAGGGTCATGTTTGCCTTGTTCCCTGCTGTATCCTCAGCATCTCTCCTAGGGCCTGACTCGTAGCAGGTGCTCTGTAAATGAATGATTAATGAATGAATGAATGAATGGATGCATGTGGAAGGAGGGATTCCACTGGGCCCATGCAGTTGTCCTTTCAAAGCACTTTTCTCTCTTCCTCCTAGGGCACTTGGTGTGTTGTTCTAAATGTCCTGTTTGTCTACGAGCTCACACGCCCATGAGCTTCAAGAGGGCAGGGATTGGACCATAGTCCTCTTTTTATCTCCAGAGTCTGGCTCACGTAGAAACTCAGTGAAGGTTTGGCAGATGAAGAATGAATTGTGCATGAGTGGCGGGGGATTTCTCTAGGTTTTAAAGCATGATTGTTTATGAGGGTGGAGGAAATGTGAATTTAACCATCCAAAATAGCAGTAAGAGTTGGGATGCAAAACAAAATTAGGGTTAAAAAAAAAAAAAGCTGAAAACTTTAATTAGAAAAATACCGGATAGTCATCAGACACAGCTTGACAGGATGTGCTCATACTACAGATGGGAGGGTTGGGGTGGGGAGGGTGCTTGGAATTTCCCCAGCTCAACTTAATACCTTGAGTGATGTCTGTCTCTCAGCTTGCTGTTCACCGCAGGAGTTTTATCCACTCAACAGGTATTTATTGAGCACTTAATTCATGCATTCCCAATGGGGGAAATATCACCCCAAGGGTGCAAAAATTGGCTCTTGTGGGGTGAAAAAAATCTTACTCTTTTTGTGTATAAAGCACAGATATAAGTATAGTACACAAACAGATATACAGTATATCTATGGTATTAAAATTTCATAGGGGGAGTGATTAGGAGAATATGCCTAAAAGGGCTCTTTCAGCAGATGATAATGAGAAAAGGTTGAGAACTGACCTACCCTATGCCAGGCATTATTGGGGTCAAACTGCCCACCCCCATGGGGCTTTCATTCTCATGAGGCAGAGAGGCAGTAAACAAATAAGTAACCATAACTGTCAGAGAAGGAGAAATTATGAAGAAGACACGTGGGGCAAGGGGAGAGAGCACGTGGGGGTGAGTGTGGGCGACTGTGTTATTTTAGGTAGGGGTCAGGTGACTTTGATGAGTGACACTTGAGAAGAGCCTGGAAGAAGTGAGGTGTGAACAGTGCAAATATTTGAAGGAAGAGCATTCCAGGAAGAGGCGATAGCGTGGTGGAAATGGAACAGCAAGGAGGCCACTTGGGCAGAAGTGGATGAGTGAGGGAAGGATGGTAGGAAATGAACCTGGGGATGGGACATGGGCCAGATTGCACGGGCCTCGTTGGCCACACTAAGGCGTTTGGAGTTTGCTCTGAGTGTGGTGGAAGCTGTTGGAGAGCTTTGTTCAGGGAAGTGACCTGATCTGATTAACCTTTTGATAAGAACCCTCTGGCTGCTGTTTGGAGGGTGGACTGTAGAGGCAGGAGTGGAATCAGGGCACCAGTGAGGAGGCTGTGCCGGGGTCTAGGTGGGAGGGGAGGTGATGGTGGCTTGGGGTAGGGTGAGAGGTTAGGTTCCCATGCACTGTGAGGGTAGAGCTCGTGGGACTTGCAGAGGAATTGAATGGAGGGTGTAAAAGAAAGAGGAGTCAAGTCTGCCAAGGTTCTATTTAGCCTGGGCCACTGGGTTCCGTTTACTGAGAGGTTGACTATGGGAGGAGCATGCCTTCCAGGGACCAATCCTAGAATGAGGTCTTCCTTCCTCCAGCTGCTGGCCCCTTGTTGACTCCAGGCTTAGTACTTATTATATGTGCCTTCTACCTTTCCTTATTTTTCATCTGTATACCTTGCTACCTTACCTAGTCTTTAAATTCCTAGGGAAGAAACTTTTATTTTTAACTTCACCAAGAGGCAGGCAGAGGGGCAGAATGATTAAAAGTGTTAGGGTGAGTGTTTTAACTGCTTAGTTCTCTTCCTCCTTCCCTTTCTCCTCCTCCTTCGCTTCCCCATCTCCCACCTTCTCCTTAATTTTTTTTTTGTCAAGTGAAGATGGCAACAGTATCTGCTTCCTATGGCTTTGAGATGAAGTGAGATTTGCATGTAAAGTGCCTTGTTTGGGTCTGGCAAGCAGTTGGCACTTGGTGGTTATCATGTGGTGTGGCTCCACCCTTCCCGTTAGATTTCTGTGTTGCTGGCTGTCACATCTCAGGGTCGTCTCAGTTGGAGCACTTTAGGGTGAGGCTATCGCTTTTTCCCCTCTCATATCTTGGTTTTACTTCCTATAAAAGGGGAAGCAGGACTTACTAGAGAGATGAAACAGTGGAGACCCTCAAATGCAGGTATTTATGTTGTACATTACATTGTATTCTGAGTATAAAAGGCCGTATTGAGTTGAGGGTGATGGAGAAGTCATTCCATGCCACCCAAGGGAGGTGAGTGCCTAGTGGATCATTTTGAGTAAGTAGAATTGGTGCTGCAGCATGAGCAATATAAGACGTTTGTATAGTAATCACCAAATTGTGTGGATCCAACCAGAATAAAAATGCCTGGAGCTTTGGCTTAGGGCCATGGATGAACCGAGAATGAGGCCTGCACTGGAACAGAAGGAGTGAAAGGCATGGGTGTAGCACAGTGAAAGATATAAACAGATGTAAGTTTAAGCAGAGATGAAAATATGTGGCTGCCTATTTCCCCCTCTGCACTCGTGGCGGACTTTGTTAATCTATCACATCATTCGTTCTTGGTTCTTATATAAAACTAACATTTATTGAGTGTTTACTGCCTGCCAGGCACTGTGTTCTACAAACATCATCTTGCTTACTCCCCACAACAACTCAGTGAGATAGATCTATTCCTATCCTTAAAGTACAGATGAGAAAACTGAGTCTCAGAGAGGTCACTAACTTGCCCAGGATCCCTCAGCCGGCCAGTGGTGGAGCTGGGATTAGAACCCTGGCAGCTGAACTCTGGAGCCTGTTCTCTAATCATTACGCTTTACTGCCTCTAGATGTGCCCAGATGCTACCTCAGAATCCTTCTACCTGGTAAGTGCATTCCCACCCGCTTCATTAAGATTGTGGGATTCAGGTTCATATTACAGTTGTCATTCTTTTGTTTGTTCATTCTTCACTCATTTGTTTGTTCACTAATAAAACAATACTTTGGTGCATCCACCATGTGCCAGGCACAGTGGTAGGTGCTGAGGATTCAGTAGAGAATAAGATACAATCCTTGCTTGGGGCTACACTTAGTGGAAGCATCACGTCTTGTCTAGGACTCTCAGTGGGTAGAAAGATTCAGAATTTATGTGATTTGGGACTAATTTAGTGCCCCCTTCCCTGTGTTGGACCAGAAAGTATCCCAATTGATGATGGAAATCAGCAACAATCTGAAAAATGAATTATTATGCCCCAGCATGCACCCTGGACCAGAAATTGGGCCACTTGCCACCTTTTTCCAACTTGGCTGATTTAGCTATTTGACCCTGGGCCTCAATTATAACTCATGGTCAAACAATGTTTTCTCATGCATTAGTTCACTTTGCTCCTTCCAGTACCCGATTGGAAGGAGGATGTCTCATGTGCAGAGAGGTTATGTGACCTGCATAGTTCTCATACCTGGCAGGAGACAAGCTGGGTCTAGAACCCAGTTCTAACTTCTAGCTCCATGTTTTTATTATCTCAAGATGCTGGTATCTTAATGTCTTTAGGCTTTCAGTTTCCCCATTTATAAAGTAAGGAAATTAAACCACATGGTCTCTAAAAAATCTTTTCTTCCTTCCTTCCTTCCTTCCATCCATCCATTACTGGAATGCCTACCATGATCCAGACATTATGCTAGAAGCTGGAAATAACGTTATGGAAAACACACATACACACACACACCCCCATCAAGATAGTTAAAGGACAACCCACAGAAAGGGAGAAAATATTTGAAAATCATATATATGGGACTTGTATCTAGAACATATAAAGAACACTTACAACTCAATAAACAAAAGAGACAAACAACCCAATTACAAAATTGGCAAAGGATCTGAAGAGACATCTCCAAAGAAGACATACAAATGGCCCATAAGCACATGAAAGTATGTTCCACATCATTGACCAGCAGGGAGATGCAAATCAAAACCACAATGAGATGCCATTTCACACCCCGTAGAATGGCTATAATGAAAAGAAAGATACTAACAAATGTTAGTGAGAATGTGGAGACCTTAAAAGATCAAGCATAGAGTTATCATATGACCCAACAATTCTACTCCTAGGTATATACACAAGAGAAATGAAAACATATGTCTACACAAAAGCTTGTACACAAGTGTTCACAGAAGCATTATTTATTTATAATAGGCAAAAAAAAAAAATCCAAATGCCCATCAACGGATGAATGGGTAAACAAAATATGGTATTTCCATACAATGGAATATTATTCTTCCATAAAAGGGAATGAAGTACTGATATATGCTGAAATGTGAATAAACTTTAAGAACATTATGCTAAGTGAAAGAAGTCAGTCACAAAAGGCCATATATGGTATCATTTCGTTTATATAAAATGTCCAGAATAGGCAAATATATAGAGACAGAAAGTAGATGAGTGATTGCCTAGGGCTGGAGGGACATGGGAAGTGACTGCTAATAGGTATTGGGTTTATTTTGGGGATGATGAAAATGTTCTAAAATTGATTATGTTCATGGTTGCACAACTCTGTGAATATCCTAAAAACCAATGAATTTATAGGTGAGTAGTATGATATGTGAATTATATCTCAATAAAGCTATTATATATATTAAAAAAGAAAACCCTGGGATGGTCTCTGCCCTTGTGGAAAACATAATCTTGTTGGGGAGATAAATATTAATCAAATGATTATACAAGCAGATTTATAGTTACCAATTATGGTAAGTGCTATGAAGGGAAAGAGCTGGATATTAAGAAAGAGAACAGAGGACGCTAGTGGGGGATAGGGGAGAGGAGTTAGTAAAGCTATAACTTCAGGTGCTTCAACAGAGATCCCCAAAGAGCAGTGTCTTATACGAAGTAGGTGTTCAATTCTCGCTGACACAGTAGTGCAGATGTAAGCAGTCTAGGGCTCATCTGGAAGCCCACGGTGTGAGGGACCTTCTAGCATGTTGCTCTATTTTTCCCTTGGGGGGCTTCCCTTGTCTGCATGGTCCACAGTGGCTCTATGCCACGTCTCCAGGTCAAGCAGTGAGAAAGGGGAAAGGGGGCAGTGGAAGGCTCACCACTTCTGCTCACATCCAGAACTTAGTCACATGAATTCAGGTGTCTAAGTGCCCAGATTAAATTTAGGAGTTCTATTACTATGGAAGGAGAGAAGAATGGATGTTGGGTGAACAATTAGCAGTCTCTGCCATAGATGGCCTCTCCGAGGAAGTGACGTTGAAGGTGCGAACCTAAGGATGAGTTGGTGTTAAGGAGAGAAGAGTTTTCCAGGGTGGCATGTGTAAGGGCCATGAGGTGGGAAAGCCCAGCTATAATGTGTAACGCTGTTAAATGATGCACATGTCTACGAAGCACATCCCTTCAGAAGCTTAGGACTGATGAGTGCCAGGACTAGACCGGGTACTGGGAAGCAGCTTCTGTGGGTTCACCTGGCCTTTCTCTCTCATATCTTACAGGGCTGGGATGGGGCCCGGACTGTGAGGAGCGGGGCTTTGTGCCAACTCTGGAGAGCCTATGTGTATCCTCAGCTTTGAGAACTGAATTCCATGGGTTGTGTCAGTGTCAGACCTGTGAAGTTCAGTTCTTCAGCTGGGATATCTCTGTCCTCGTGGACTCAGGGACACTGGAGAGAGCAGACTCAAGGTTGCCTGAAGAACTTGGAAGACTGGAGACAGAAGGGCAAAGTCTCAGGCTCTGAAGGAATAGGGAGGGTGGGTTCCTGGGAAAAACACTCATTTGATTGCAAGAAGACTTGAATTCTATGCTGAGCAGGGTTCCAACTAGCTCAATGAGTGCTCTCAGCAAGTCATTCTCACTACCGCGGCTGCCACTACTAGTTTACATTTATTGATTACTTACGAGGATCCAAGTACTGTACTAAGTGCTGTACATGCTGTTATAGGAGACTCTTGGGAAAAATCATTTTAATGAAGCTTGAGACACCTGGCACTGCCATGCTGTGATTTTTATTCCCTCTTCATGGGATCAGATGGAATTAATAGAATGTGACAAGTATTCTTTAGCATGGACTGCTGAGGTTATGGTCCCTTTTTAAGATGAGAAGCATGGGTACATCCCTTTTATGGTTCCCCTCTCCATTTATTTGAATCTCTACTTCCTTGCCCTCTGTAAATACATTAGGGCTACACTGTCTTTGTATTCCCAACAAGGCAAAAAGGGGTTGTAATTAGATTTTACCATGATCCCCAGTTTCTCCCAGGGAAAATGGATACGAAGATTTTGAAGGCCCCTCCATTTGCTGGCATGGTCAGCTGTATGCTGTGGGTCAAGTCCTTCTGTTGTCCTCCTCTGTCACCAAGTCAGGTCAGTCTGCTCTGAGGCCTGGGTTTGCTATGATGATGATGATCTCCACCTTTAGGCAGAGGGCTGGGGACCTCATAAGTGCTATTTGGACTTTATTAGGCTTTAGATTTGATGGGGAATAAAGAGTGTGCTTTGTCTCTTGAGAACTCATCTTTGACTCATCACTATCACTTGGTGTCCTGAAATGTCCATCTCACTGTAGTCTACAGAATGAGAGTGTGGTCTGACCCGGAAAGGAGAGGCAGGCACAAGGTGGGAGACCCCACAGCGTGCGCATTCTCACTCTGTCTTTGCAGTGACACCTATATTTATTGAGTGCCTACTGCGTGCCGGGCATTTTGTGCCTGATCACGGTGAATCTCACACTCAGCCTCACCTGGAAAATGGAGACGAATTAACAAAAGGATGTCATATAAAAAGTGTAACTACATTCTATGAATGCAAAGGGGTGCTTGGTTCTTATGAAAGCCCCCAGCACAGGTGTGGCCATGGGAGTGCTGTCTGGGCTGCCCTGATCCTGTCAAGGACCCACCACCTCTCTCACTGCCCACTTCTGCCCTTTGCTTACTTGACCTTTAGCCAGTGCTCATTGTAGAACCAGAACATTGGTGAAACTCAACTGAGACCAGAGATTAGTGTCTTCAGTCCTAGACCATTGGAGAAAATCCAGAATTGACACTGGAAGCTCCAAATGCTCTGGGTTTCAGACCATCTGTGCTGTGAACACTGACTTAAACCCAGAACTCTGATTTACTGCAAAGGCTCATCCTTATTACAGGTGAACTCTTCCTGAAGCAAACCTGATGAATGTGGAATTCACACACACATACTCTTAAAAGATAACCCGGTGGATCTGTGAGGAGTAGGCAAAAATTCACTATATAAAAGAATGCTTCATTTACTAAGAGGATTTAGGTTAAGATTCCACTAACTAATACGTTGCCCAAGGATTTTTGAGGTTGTATTTGCTTTATCAAAACTTATTTTATATAAGTGGAAAAAGCAGGTTACAAAATAGCTTAGATTATATGATTCCATTTATGTAAAATTATAAATGTGTATAGGAATATGTTCATTGCAAGATTTATTAACAATTTTTTGCAATTTATTAACAGGGATTATCTCTGGGGTGGTGGGAATCGAGATGCGTTTTCCTTTCTCTGTACTTTTCTCTATTGTTTGATTCTTATACCTAGCATGTTTAATTAAACAATAAAGTTATTGAAGGAAATTTCGCACACAATTGTGATGAACTAGACAGTACTGGTACTGTGTGTTTGTTAGAAGTTGTGTAGCAGAGGTGTGTCATGGAAGAGAGGAGGGAGGGTCCTAATGTGTTCAGGGAAGGGGGTCGACAGAGGGCAATATATAGTGTGACGTTTTTTCAAGAAGAGAATTGTGTGTGTGTGTGTGTGTGTGTGTGTGTGTGTGTGTGTATTGAAGTCCAGTGGCTAGTGGGTGGTAAGGGAGCAGGTGATTTTTTTCCCTCCCTTATTTATGCTTTTCTGCCCAAATAAGAAAAAAAGAACCCTCAATGTATGTGCTGCTTTTCAAGAATCCATCCAATGTGTAAACCAGTAATTTTCAAAGTGTGTTTCCTGGATGAGCAACATCAGTATCACCTGGGAACTTGTTAGATATGTAAATTCTCAGGCTCCACCCAAGACCTACTGAATAAGAAACCCTGGGAGTGGGGCCCATCAATTTCTGCTTTAACAAGCCCTTTGGCTTGACTAATGCACATTGAAGTTTTAGAACTGCTGGTGTCAATCAAGGGACATCCCCATCCACGGAACTGGAATGCAGCTGATATTGACATGAAAGATGCCAGCCCACTCCTACAGGTGCATGTTCAGGTATTTTGCAAAACTGTCTCTGAGAGATGTACGGCAGGACCACAAACCTCAAGATCCTTACCAATGAGCATTTCTACCAGTGACCAGTAGATCTCTAAGTTTTTAGGGTGCAAACTTTAGGTGCATAAAATCACCTAAAGAGGAAAAAAATCACCTGAAGAGGTTAATTAATTAGATTCCTAGGTCACGCCCAGACCTATAGGCTTAGCATCTCCAGGGATCTGCCATTTTAACCATCACCCCTAAGAAATTCCATCAAGGAAGTTCTGGGACAACACTTTGAGTAACAGTTTTAGGCTTTTTCAGACTTTTTACTTTTTCTGGTACTCCCCTTGCATTTCTTCTTTCCTTCTCATCCTTTCCCTTCCTGCTGTGATCGATGGGGTCTCAGAAGCAGATTCATCATCCTTTCAGCTCTGTGCTTGGGAGAGAACAGGTCAGATGCTCCTGGAGAGGTGCCTTGGGAGTAATAATAATAATAATGGAAGTATTGATTCGCCATCCTCAGATAACAGGGGAAGGCCATGATTTATCAGCTCACATTGATGGGACACGGTGGGAAGCTGGACACACTACTCAATAGTCACTGCCTATCCGTGTTATGAGCCCGCTGAGATTCAGTGATTTAGGGACACAGTGGTTTCCTAAGTCCTCCCAGCAGTCAAACCTTTGTTAGTTAAGGTGAAGATTCCTGTATTAGAGTTCTCCATAGAAACGGAACCAATGGGATTATATATAGAGAGAGAGATTTTACAGGGCATTGGCTCAAGTGATTATGAAGTCCCACTCTGCAAGTCCCAAGATCTGCAGGGTGAGTCGTCGAGCTTGAGACCCAGGAGAGCCAGTGCTGTGGTTCCAGTCTGAGTCTGAAGGCCTGAGAACCAGGAGAAGCAGGTGTGGTTCCAGTCTGAAGGCCGGCAGGCTCAAGACCCAGAAAGAGCTGATGTTTCAGTTTGAGTCTGAAAACAGGGAAAAACTGATGTCCCAGCTCAACAGTCAGGCAGGAAGAGTTCCCTCTTACCCTCAGAGGTCAGCCTTTTTGTTCTAGTCAAGCCTTCAATTGATTGGACAGGGCCCACCCACATGAGGGAGGGCAATCTGCTTTATTCAATCTATCGATTTAAACGTTAAACTCATCTAAAAACATCCTCACAGACATATCCAGAATAATGTTTGACCAAATATCTGGGCACTTTGTGACCCTTTTGACGAACAGAATTAACCTTCAAATTCTTTTTCGTATTTGTTCACATCTAGACTCTCTTGCCATCTTTTCTGATAATATTTCAGAGAGGCAGCTCAGAGCTTGGGCTTCTGGGTGGCAGAGGGTCTGGAGAAATGCTCTATGGGGTAGGGAACCAGTCGCCTAGCCCAGTTCCTCTTTGCTCTTCATAGCACTGGGGTGCTTTGGGGAAATGTGTTTGAAGGAAGCCCTGCTGTCTCCTGGGGCAGCTCTTCCAAGTAGAAGAACTAACGGTGATTATTCCTGGGAAAGTGCAGACAATATAATTGCAGCTTTCCTATATTAGGTGTTCACAATGCTCCGGGTGTCTTATATATAAAGAAAGATATTATCTCCATTTTCTCGATGAGAAAACTGACGCTCAGGGAGGTGATATATTTTGCTTAAATTGCACACACAATTAAGTGTCACAGCCAGGATGTTAATCAAAGCTGCCGATTCAGAGCCTATGTTCTTTTCACTAAAGTTTACACTGGGCTTTATAGCTTATAAAGCACTTTAGCACACATTATTGTATTTGCTAAACTTAGCATTCCCTAGTGGAGTAGATATTAATTTTAGGGATGGGAAAATGGAGTTTTTAAAAGGTTATACAACTTGTCTGTACCCTGTGTCATACGGCTAGTGACTGGTGAAGTTGACCCTCAAATCCACAATCTCTGTAATAAAAAGATAATTTTTATCTGAAAAATTCATAGGAATATACAAAACTTCTAATGAAAAAAAAAATCTCCTGCCTCAGTTTCTCCAATGTGACTGTAAACAGAATAGTATACATTGAGGCCCACTCTGACTTATTCCTCTGTCTTTGGTAAGCAGGACTGAGCCCTTATACATGACTGATTCCACCCTCTGGGGCACAGTCATACTTTAAAATATATTAAAATTACATTGTTGGGAGCTTTTTTTTTTTTTTTTGTGAGGAAGACTAGCTCTTAGCTAACATCTGTGCCCATCTTCCTTTACTTTATGTGGGACACCTGCCACAGTATGGCTTGATGGGCAGTGCGTAGGTCTGCGCCCGGGATCTGAACCTGCAAACCCTGGGCTGCCACAGTGGAGCACACGATCTTAACCACTATGCCACCCAGCCAGGCCCCATTGTTGATAGCTTTTAATGTATAATGTATTTTTGCTCTGGGTCCTGCAATGCTACTAAGACTGGTCAGATTCCATTTGTCTCTGGGCAACGAATGTGTTTTCTTGTCTTAAAAATGAACTCATATTTCTTTTTATATAAGTAATGAGTTTACTGCAGAAAATTTTGAAAAGGCAGAAAAGCATAAAAGAGAAAAAATTTAAAATTATCAAAAATTTTATATTATACAACAATTATGTATTTTTTTTTTTACTGGAAATTTGGAAAATTCAGAAAATCATAATGGAGAAAAAAGTTATCCATAAGCTCATAAATTACCATTTTGGGTTATTTCTTTTCATTTTCACTTTTTTTATACAATTGGGATCATCCTTTAAATAACTTTGTGTGTGTTCTATTCTTTGTAATTTAACATTTTATTATAAGCATTTCCTCTTGCCCGTAGATGGTCTTTTCACGCTTTTTAAATGGCTGCATATGTGGTTCATGGAAGGGATGTGCCTTTGTTTATGTGATCATTCCCCTGTTACTGAACATTCAGAACCTGGGTCTCCGGATTCCAAAACCACTGCTCTCCCTGCCCTCCACACATTGGTCTCTATTTCCTTTTAGCCTTTTGCTTACATTGATTCAGGCATTATTTGTGAGGGCTGTAGGAGTGTTAAAAAAAAGCCTAGCAGCTTCTTATTCATTAATATATAATGATGCTAGTATTAAGGATTTACCATGTGTCAAGCTCTATTTCAAGACTTTGAATAGATTTTCATTAAAGCCAGCACCTCTCATAATAGTAGTAGACTGTAATTATTCCCATTACACAGATGAGACCACAGAGGCAAAGTGAGGTTAAGATAAGTATCAGAATGCACTCATTTGTATTGAGGGAAACATCCAGCTTACAGAGCCTTATGCAAATAGGCATTTACTTTTTCTCATCTAGTCTGAATACAGGCAGCTATTAGCATTGGTTTGGGGGCTCAGTGACATCAAGACTGCTGTCACTGAAGTTTTCTTCTCCCATGCCTCTTAGGTTTTGTTTTTTGTTTTTTGTTTTGTGAGGACGATTAGCCCTGAGCTAACATCTGTTGCCAATTCTCTTCTTTTTGCTGAGGAAGATTGGCCCTGAGCTAACATCCATGCCCATCTTCTTCTACTTTATATGTGGGATGTCTGCCACAGCACGGCTTGGTAAGTGGTGTATAGGTCTACGCCCAGGATCCAAACCTGTGAACCCTGGGCCGCCAAAGTAGAGTGTGTGAACTTAACCACTACACCACCCAGCCGGCCCCCCCCATGCCTCTTAGTTTTAACTGGTTGTGACGGGTCTAGACATCACATCCCAATTCAAAGCAGGAAGAGAGTAAAACAGATGGTGCTGACCAAGCACTTCTGCCCCTTTTGTCAGGAAGGCACAGTTTCTTCCCAGAACTTCCTCCCCCAGCAGAATTCCACTCATGAACTCTTGTGTTTTACATGACCACTCCCAACTGCAGAAGAGGCTGAGAAAACACTTTTCCAAGCCCTAGAGTGGAAGTTGACTAGAAGAGAGGAATTTGGTAACGACTGTTGGGTCAGCCAACCAACAGTGGCCATCACATACTTGCCAAAGTCAAGTGTTAGTCTCATTTGGCCCAACCAGCCTATCTCATACAGAGGCTAACACCATCAGCTGAGAGTTGCTGTTTCTCACGTCTGTGGCCTAGACTAGAAGTGGCCCCAAGCCTGCTAAACCTCATGTCCCACTGAATATAACACCAGCTAATACATGCTAACATTTTTCATCAATATTAGTGTCACCGCAAAGTGCCGTTAAAATAGAAGTGGTTTCATACATTATTTATCTGCAATGTGTCCACTGAGCCATGCTTTTGGTGGAGAGCTGTCTCCTCAGCATTTATAAGCTGGGTAACGAATCTGCAGCTCGCTGGGTTCGCATCCTCAAGCTGTGGCAGAGGGAGGGGAGAATCTGTGAGCTGTTTGGGCTGAAACAAGTTGCATCTCTTCTCTCAGCCCTCAGCACATTAATGAAGTGCCTGGCTGCAGGCGAGCTGAGCTAGGGGCTGCAGAGTGGGAATTCTGAATATGATGGCTGTGCCCCCCTTCTTGAAAATATGGCTTTATCTAATTAAGAGGGGCTTGAAAAGGATCCATCTTTTATTATGGTTCTTTCTAGAGCAGAAGTAGCAATTCATAGAAGTGTTTTGTTCAGGGCTGGGACCGCAGTGAGATGAGTGAGGAGCCTAGGAGGCAAACTTTAAGGAGGCGTTCTCTCTCACGGTGCAGCGCTTGCGTGGCCCTGGTTTTGTCTTGCCCTCACTAACTGCTAATATTTAAAAATTGGAATAATTATTCAACAAGGACTTTTTGATCACTTCTATGTGCTGGGCACTATTCTAGTCACTGGGGATACAGTAATGAATAAAATAGTCATTACTATCGTCGTGGTACTGACATTCTAGTAAAGGGGAGATTTCATATAGAAATCTGGATCTAAGGCTTCTTGAAGTATCAGAAGAATTAACAACTGTGAGCTGGCTTTTTCTCATGACAACCATCACTCGGATCTGGGGAGCTGCTGTACCCTCTTAGCTGCGGCATGAGCTCTGTAATTCATCACCCTCCCCACCACTCCCTGTTGTCTCATTTGATCCTCAAGGGATCTCTATGGAGTGGGTACCACTATTATTATTATTATTGCCATTTTGCAGATGAAGAAACTCAGGCTTAGAGAGGGAAAGTGACTGGCCCAGGGTCTTCTAGCTATAGAACATGGAATGGGATATGAACCCAGTTCTATGTGACTTCAGAGGTTGAGGTTTTGGTATTGTGCAGGTAGTGATTCAGGAGGCAGGAACACAGATATATCACCAGGTAAAAACATTCAACCCATATAAGATCAAATTGGAGAGGTATATCAGCAGGAAACAGATGGCACCCTCAAATTAGGATAACTCAAGCAGAGTTTCATAAAGAAACTATTTACAAAGGCGTGGGCAGAGTGTAAGGAAACCACAAGGCGTAACGCAAAACCCCAGATTAGTAATAGTGGGGGTCCATCACACTTCTAACCTTTAGGGGCAGATGAGGGGGTAGGTTACTGGAATTGGGAGACAGAGAGGGCTGCCTTACTTGAGCTGAGACCTCCAGATGTAGCCAGTACTTGGGGACCCCGCAGGGAGGGAACTTGGAGAATAAATACCTCAACCTTACTCTCCAAGTTCTCTCTACTCCTTCCCATTGATCTCCTGCTAGTGCCAAATCCAACTGGAAGCCAGGGGCCAGGAGCCCATTGATGGAGCCCTCCAGGTCAGCCTCTGGGGGCACAAAGCAGGGTGGAAAAGAGTGGGGAGTGCTTCAGGAGGGGCAAACAAAGGCATCTAGCACAAGGGGCAAGTCAAAGCCAAGGCCATTTTAGGGGACAAGGGAGTAATGTTGGGTAGGTAACCATGAATTCAAGGTCCAGCTCTGATGGGCCTGGGGAAGCAGCTCCTCCTCCTCCCTCTCTCTCCCTGGCGGCCGTGTTCGGCCATCTCGTCTACCAGAAAAATCAGAGATTCCTCAAGTCTGTAGCACGGGGCTTGAGACTTTTGTCTTGATGACTTCCCAAATGCACAGAAGGCTGAACCACACAGGGTGGCAGCTTCTTCCAGTTTCTCAGAGGAGTGGCGGAGCACGCTGAACCCCACCTGTAGAAAGCTATGTCTTAAAACATCTGAGACAGCTCTGTCTGTTTTTAAATTTCTCCTCTAAAATCTATGCAGCTTAATCCTTCTTGTCAAACACTGTATATCCTGTTAAACTGAGCCATATATTACCACCACTAAAAATCATTTGCTTGCTTCCTTTCAGAATTCTTAGTTTCTGAAATCAACTGGACCATAATGTTGGATCTTTCGTAGATTTTAATCAGTGTGTTTCAATCATCTTTACGGTGATGTTTCCCACAGCCCATCCCAGAGGCTTTTATGAATATCTGTGTCAGTGTAAGTAACAAAATCAGGAGCACTTCAGCTGACACTTTAACAGTTCAGATACTCTATAAACCTAATACACCTGGCTCGGAAACAATGTGCTGCTGAGAATACATGGTGGTGGCGGGCTTGGGGGGATGGGGGTGGAGGGGGAGGGACATGAAATTACTGGATGAGAACACTCATGTAAGAGGAGCATAGCATCATGATTAATTTAGGGAATAATTGTGACACCATTGGTTGTGTACCTATGAACCTTTCCTCTCTTTTCCCTTCTTAATAGAACCCCAATATTGTTCAGAGAGTAGGAAAGTCATGTGCCTCAAAGGGGGCTAGCCTCTCTAGTCCCAGGGAGCAAATCATTTGTCCATTCCAGGCTTGATGACCTCATCGCCTTTATCAATGGTTGGATTAGCAGGGGTGTGGGATACAGTTCTGACCAAGAGGATATGAGAAGTCTGTTGTGAATGTTTCTAGAATAGGTTCATAATTCAGTTAACCACGGAATCAACCAACTCAAATCCTATCCTACCTCAAGTCTTCTTATGTGAGACAATGTTTCTTATTGTTGATGCCACAGACACAGGAGGTCAAATCTTTATGCACACAGATGCATGGACTTCAGGAATTGAAGGGAAGGGTGACTGACGATTTTAACACTTTTCCTAAATTTTGTTTTGATGCCAAAAGTAATACCTAAATGTAAAAATTCAATCAAAATGGAAATGTTAAGAATGGAAACTGAAAGTCACCTATAATTCTCCACCTCCTATCTACATATGTTAACATAATGTTAAAAGAGAGGATCAGAATAGACATACTTAACATCTTGGATGTCTTTTGTATGAATACATGTCAATCTACCTCATTCTTTTTAATAACTGTGTAATATTCCAAAGTACGGATATATCATACTTTTTAAGACCTAATATAGGTGTGCTTTTTAAAAACGTGACCCATCGGTAACTATATTCATGAGCCCCCAGTCACTGCCTTCAATCATTTCCAGTAAGTTTTCTGTCATTCAGAGAGGCATGCACAGAGGAAGCTGTGTGGCCCAGTGTGAGAAACACGGGATTTGGGGTCAGGCAGATTGGGACTGGGATGCAGCCCTACCACATACTAGCTGTGTGATCTTGGACAGTAATGAAACCATTTATACCTCAGCTGTCTCATCCCTAAAAAATGAGTAACAAAAACTGCCTCTTAAAGTTGTTGTAAGGGTTAGAAATTATGCAGTAAAGCATCCATCACCCAGGATGGTTGTTCAGTGGACAGTAGCTATTATTCAAGGAAAGGAGCTGCCTGAGTGGAATGGTACAAATATCTTTTATTATCCTCACTGTGGACACAATGGACAAATACACATGTGTAGTTGGTAGGCTAAAATAATTTCATGAAATTGGGCAATTGTCCCCCAAATGGTGCACAATAGGTCCATGGAAGCAAATAATCTAAATTTATCTTTGTGTCAATCCTGTAAAGAAGATAACTTAAACATTCAACCTCCATTTCATGGACAGAGGCCTGTGGACCCAGTTTGAGCAATTTATCAAATAGGCCAGAAAAAGGCATCATTCATAGTAAGAAATCTCAACAGGCTGGAGTGAGAGGCTAAATTAAACAAGGTGAACTTTATTAGGGAAAAATGTAAAATTTAGCTGTTTGGTTCCTTTTCTTTCTTTTTTTTGCACAGTACAGAATGGGAGAAATGTGACTTAATAGCAGGTATGAAAAAGGCTTGGGGGTTTTATGTGGCTGAAGTTCAAGGTGAAGACATAGTGTGATCCAGCTGTCTACACAAGCAAATATAGTCTTAGTCCTCGTAAAGAGAAGCAGAAAACTCAGAATGAGGAAGGTGATGCCTCCACTTTGCCCTCATCAGACCACATGCTCTAACACTAGGGTGGCAGGTAACTGGCATGCAGGCAGAGGCTTCTTGTTTGCATGCCCACAGCAGATAATACTAATTCATCATACTCCCCTGAATTCAGACGTAGCCTCTGAATCCTTCTCAACACAGCCTTTAAGGCAGCCAATATTTTTTGAATGGAGTTGGCGTGCAAGGTGAAACCTATTGGTAGCCAATGGACGGCAGGCTACCCCTATGATCTCCTTCTGAGGGGGTAGCCTTTGCTTAAATCATGTGGCCCAACCTTTAACAGCCAAGGCTGGCAATCTCGAGGCTGCTTCGAAGAGCTTTATCCAAACTGGAACAAGCTCGCCCACTCTGATTCTCCATTTTGGGAATTTGAACTAGAGAAAACACAGCAAATCTGGCAGTTGGTGGCAGGCCCGGAAGCTGAAATATTCATGGAGAGAGGCCATGCTATGGTAAAGGCCAAGAGGGGACATAAGGAACAAAGAAAACAGAAGCAAAAATGAGGAAGCAGAAGCTAAGACGTAGAGAGAATCTACAAGGAGAGAGGGGATGAAGGAATTGGTTGGTGGCAGCAGAAATAGTGTAGGAAGAGTCAGAGAGTACTGAGGGTAAGTGTCACCCTGTTGCTAAGGGACTAGCAAGATCTCTTGCCCTCGGGGTAAAGATCCAGCTACATTGCCATCTCTACTCTTCCCCGGAGGCCTCATCAGACTGAGGTCCAGTCAGGCTGGCCATAAACTTGAGGTTTCCCTTTTTTGTAAATCCACAATAAACAAAAATCTCCTATTACTTGAGGTAGCCTGAGGGAATCTTTCTTCTTGTAACCCAACATGTCTAAAGGTTCCTTGTCTAGTCCTGGACGCCATATTGGCAAAGCAGACCATGTCCCAAGGAGAGACTAGAATGGTGAAGAAGCCTGGGAACTCTCACACGGAAGGAATTTTCAAGGATATGAGGAGAGTTTATCTGGAGCAGTGGTTCTTAAAGTGTGATCCCCAAGCAGCAGCAGTGACAACGGCCTCTTAAAGATGTCAGTTTCTGAGCCTACCCCAGACCTACTGAATCAGAAACTTTGGGGGTGGGGCCCAGCACTCTGTGGTTTAGCAAGATCTCCACATCTGATGCGTGCTCAAGTTTGCCAACCACTGGCCTCAAGAAGTCCCCGGCAGAACACGAGGACCGTCTCTAGTTACCTGAAGGACTGCCAGGGGGCAGTGTGATGTGAGACCCCTGAGGGCAGCACTAGAACTAGAGCTAGACAGAATGGGGAGGCAGCTTTCCGGGCAATAGCAGGAAGACTTTGCAAGCAGTTAAGGGTGGTTTGAGAATGGTTTGGGCCTGGTGGGTAGTAAGCTGCTTGTCCCTGGTAGTGGTCAAGGGTGGGTGCTGCAGGACTGCTGGTTGGAAGATGTTGTAGGGGGTTTTAAGTCCACGGGGGAGAGAAGAGAAGACTGAGGGGGAAGTGTGCATTAGGAAGGCTCTGTAAATCAGGAACAGTGATTGAGGACTGGCATCCTAGGTCCCTCGTTGCCATGGTGACAGGGGGTGGGGAGGTAACAAGCTAATTGCACACAAGGAGCCTCAGGTGGGGCTTCTTGCCCTTAGAGGCAGGTTCACGATCCTGGTCTCTGCCACGAAACAAATCCTAACATCTAGAACGGGATCCCACTTTGGGACTTGCTTCTATCCCTGTCTGCAGATTCTGGCCCCTCATTGAACTGTTTTAAGTAAAAGCAGAGACTCCAATATTGGGGCAAACGGGTTCAGGCAATCTGATCACTCACCCAAACGTCCTGGGTCAGGAAGCTGCATCTAGAATCATGAATATCAATATCAAACAGACACGTTGCGTTTAGCGGGTAAAAGTGTTGACCCTGGAGTCAGAAGGCCAGATATGTAATTGCATGACCTTGAGCACGTTAATTTTCTCTGCCTTATTTTCCTTGTCTCTTAAAATGAGGCTTCTACTAGTTGCTATCTTATAGGATTGTTTTAGGATTGAAATAATAGCACTGTACCCAGTCCATGATAGGCACTTAATACATTTAACTATTCTCATTGCTGTAATTGTTGCATCTCATTGAATGCCCAAAGTGCCTGTGAGGAGGGCAGCATTGGTTTCGTCAACCCCATTTTACAGCCCCAAGAACTGAGGCAAAGGATGGTTAAGACCCAGGCTGGCATCACACTGCTTCACTATTAGTGGCAGAATAGAATTGGGACTTCATTTTCCTGACTTCCAGTGGCCAGGACAAAGGATGGATTCAGTAGGTGTGTTCTAGAAAGAGGAACAGAATTTATATTTTGAAAAGGCAATATATATATGTGGGAAAAGTTCTACAAAAAGGCATGTGGTGAAAAATAAGTCTCCTTCCCATCCCCCTAACCTCCGGTCTTCGGGTCCCTTTCTGTTGATGCGCATGTGTGCATGCAGGGTGGGCAGGGCTGACCTTGTGAGGGTGGAAGTGGTGGTTTGGGATCTAAGCTTGCCCTTGGGAAGAGAAGCCGGTAGGTCTCGGGCAGCACCAGTGATAGGCCAAGGCCAGTGCTGGGCGGCCGTCTTCCGCCCCTCTCAGGGCTGAGGACCTTTGAGTTCTTGCCTCTGTTCAGGAAGGTACGCGAGGGTAGCCTGCTGGTATGACTGCTGGCTCACTTCCCCCTCCTGATTCTGGCTTTTATCTTTTTCTTACCCCCTGCTCTGGGGAATGCTGAGGGGGAACCCGGGGCCCCAAGCTTCTGGATCCTCAGGCCTGGGGCCCAGGATGGTGTGGGATGCGGATCATGGAGGCATAGGTCACAGGCCTGGGGCCCCATCTGCTTGGCTCTTCCCCTTTCTCCTGGGGCCTCTGCTCACCTGGCTTCTGGGGGAAATGTCAGACTCATTCAGCTTGAGTAATCCTGCCACTTTCCTAGCTTAGAGGGACAGTCTTTGTGTTTATTATTATTATTTAACTTCTAAAAGTCATCCCCTGGGAAACACAGAATGGCTTTGGCTCCTGCCACTTTGGTCAGGAGAGAAGGGATGGGGCCAGCCAAGAATGCAGGTCCTTCCTGGGGTCTGCTGGGGCAAGCAGAAAAAGGCACGGAGACGAGACCGTCCCCTGTCAGAGACAGTTCCCACAAGCGTTTAGGTGTCAGAGCAGATTTTAGTGCTTCCGGGTTGCTGGCTCTTCCAACCTTAGTCTCTGGTTTCCCTGTTCCGCAGCCTGGAGTTTAGAAGGGTTCTGGGCAAAGGCCTTGGTGTGTGGCTTCTCTGAGCATCCCTTGGCAGGGCCCCGCCTCTCTGATGCCTGGAACTGTTTCAAAACGTTCCTGTCAGTCACCTCCTCCCTATGCTGGCCTATGCTGGCTTGGGTATGTCCAGTCATGGGGAACCCACCACTTCCTTAAACTCTCCATTTCATTCTTAGAAGGTTCTAGAAAGAAGAGCATAACTGGAATTTGTGGCTAGGGCTGTTGGAATTGACAGCTAGTAGGCTCTTAACCTCAATTTCCTCTTTCACTTAAAAATCCTATGGGCTATTGCTCTCAGGGTCTCTGTCTTTGAACTTTCCTTTTAGGGTCAAGTTTCCAAGGGCCTGTCTAAAACTTGGGTGGACTGAGCCCGTTGTTCATGGGAAGGGGTGTAAGTGTAGGAGAAATCTACCTGTCACAAGAAAGAATCAGGTAGAGGATGGACAAAGTGGCTTCTGAGGTCCTGTCCTTAGGCATTTGGGCTCCACATTCTCTCGTTCGATGAAGAAGTGGGAGTCTGTGATTTGGGGACCCTATCTTCATTGCAAGGAGAACAAGTTGGAGAAGTTACAGTGTCCTGGGATGAGCCCAGCGCTCTCTTCCTCTTCTCACTTTGCCTCTCTCCTTCCCCCACTGTTTCCTGCCCAGGGCAGTACAGCCAGCAGCCACAGCTCCTGAGCCCTGTTATTTAAAATTCAGCCGTCACCATGGCAACCTGCATCCTGCTCCATTTCAACCAGAGATACAAAGAAGCAGTGAAAGGGGAAGTTTAATAAGATTTTTTTTTTTTTAATGAATCTCACTGACAGTGTCCATCTTTTGGGGGAAATGACATGTTCCATTTTAGCGGCGTTATCGAAATGCCGTTCATTTGATGCCCCTTGCCTTCCGGAGGGTCAACGCTGTTGCTTGCTCTCTAGGGCTGCTCATGTCACTGTCTCCCCTTTCAGGATGGGTGAGGGAGTCCTGTTTGGCATTTAGATTTTTTGAAAGGGTCTGGGGTTGGGCTAACTGTAGAGGACATCCACAGCTCTATTCTCCCGTCCATTTCCCTGGTGTCAAATCAGAGTTACATCAGGGTATGCCAACTGGAAGAGTCCTTCAAGATCACTTCCTCTGCAATGCCATTTTTGTTTTTGCGTGTCATTCCCCCACCCTCTAGGGTGCTTGGCGTCTGGCCCTATTGATCCATGTGATTCAGGTGGAGCCCAGAATTCCCCCTGACCACAGTGACTGGCTCATGGAGGAGCATGTGGCACAAAGGCACCTTGTGGGGGGCATTCCTGCAACTTCTGTCTGATTCTGCTGAGAGAAACACCCTCTATGTTTTTGCTGTGGGGACAAAAGCCTGGAGCTGCTGGAGACCCCCATAGAGAAGGCACCTGCCCACAAGGGGACTGACACAGAGGGAAGCAGAGTGGAAGGATGGAGAAGAGAAACCAGGCTCCGATGACATTGCTTGATATCCTGGGTTGAGTCAACCCTGAATCCATGGCTTTTCAGTTTCAGGAGCAATATATATCCCCTTCTTTACCCCTCTTAAGGCAGTTTAAGTTGAGGTTTTTGACACCCGAAAACCAGTGACTTTGATGCTACGTACCCCAACATCCCTATTTTACAAATGGGTCAACGAAGACTCAGTGCAGGGAGGTGCCATCCAAGGTCACATAGACAGGCAGCCCTGCAGATCAGGTCTCCTGATGTCCTCACGGCCTCTCAACCTGCTTGTCCCTCAGTCCTCAGTTCTTAGGCAGATTTTCTTACCACAGAGGGGATGAAAGCTGAGCCTGTGGAGGTTGATCATCAAGAAGCGTAATTACGGTGAAGACACCTGCCTAGCTGCCCGCCCCGAGGGCGATGCTGAGCATTTGGGGTGATATTCCAGGGAGGTTTCCAGCCTCAAAAGATTTTTGTGCCTCTATGGGCCAGGAGGGATCACGAGACCCGGGGAGAAAAACACGAATCCCACAGCCGGCGCAGCGTGGCTCTGGAGCCCCAGGATGCAGTCTGCCTGCTTTCTCCACTGAGATGAGATGTTGGTTTATTCTGTAAACAAATGTAATTCATTCATTCAAGCAACACTTGTGATTCTACCAATTCTGCTGAAAAGTATTAATTGAGGGCCTCCTATGTGCTACTTACTGTTTTAGGGTTGATTCAGTGGTTTTACTGTTGATTCAATAGTCAACAAGGTCGCCTCAGTGCCTGCCCTGCTGGAACTTACTCTTTAGCGTGGGTATGAAAATAATCGGAGAAACATAGAATTAGGGACTGTGAGAAGTCTAATGAAGGGAAAGTTCCCGGTGCCCTGAGAGCATATGCTGAGGGCTCCTCTTGTCCACTGAGGCGAGGGCAGCTCGGAACTGAGATGGGCAGAAGGAGCTAGACTTAGCTAAGCAAAGGGCGGGGATCAGCGGTTTGAACACTGGGCACAGCCTTGCAAAGGTGGGGGCGCAGGGCTTTGAATTCATTCATGCCAGTGTTTGTCGGGGGACACACAAGCCAATGCCCCCTCTCTTGCTCTTTGAGGTCCTTCTATTCCTGACCCCAACAGGTTCTCAGAGCCCCGTTAGTCCCACCAGTCCCTGAGTCAGTTATATAATCCATTCTCAGCCCAGGATCCTTGGTGCTCTGGCCTCATCCCTCCACAGGTTCACATCTGCTGCGGGCTAACGTTAGCACGTCTTTGTGTGTGAGGTGAAGAAATTTCCAGGTCATAACCAGGCCTGCTTTACCGTCTCTTTTCACCCAGTTTTCCTTTCATTTATCTGCAAACAAATGTGACGGCAGTAAAGTTTGCTGCCACTAGGGGGCAGGAGCGCCAAGGCAAAGGACTGAAGCCCCGGAGGAAGGCAAAGGAAGCCCGAGGGTAACGCGCGGACAGTCCAACACGTTTGCGCTGGTGTGGGGGGCGTCAAGCTCCCAAGCCCAACCTCTGCGTGTCTTGATTCGGATACACCAAGTGTACTCGCAGGGATGATTCCATTCTGCGCACTGTGGATCGCTACGGATACTAGTGCCAGAAGGGAAATTTTAAAAAGGGGCTTTTGGTGGGGAAAGCTCCTATTGTCTGTAAAACAAAGGAATGGGGTCTTGGATTAGAATTGAACCTTTAAGAGTCCTTCAAAATGTGCGTAGGAGCCAGAGGACCCCAGTCTTGGTTCCCAGGGTGCTGTGTGACCTTACTTGAGAAACACAACCCCTCTGGACCTAAATTCCTCCTTCATAAAAGGGTGACATGATGTAAAAAGTTCCTTCTGATTCTGGAGATCTGGCTCCTTAGATGCCTATGAGTAGTTTCTAATTTGAGGGGCGCTTTCCTATGAGGAAGTTTTGTTTTCCTGACATGCCTCCTTTCGTTTTAGCAGATGAATGTACTTTAACACAAAGGAATAAAGAGCTACAGGTGGTGAGAGAGAAACTCTTGGCTCTTTTGAATCACACCATGACACTCAATCCTTGTTGCCTTTCATGGGGACGAGGCATCTGCATCTGAGGTGGGAGACTGGGTGAATATTTGGGAGGAGCTTGTCTCGCCTTGAAACTCAGATTAAACCTGCCATTATCCCGGAATCCAGAGCCTTGTTGAACTTGCTCATGAGGCAGCCAGCTTGAGAATCACATGGAAACAGGAATGCTCTGAGATGGAGGGATGATCTGTAAGGCCGTTTTCTGCCTTATCATTCTAGAATGAGAAGATATATGCCCAGACAAGACTATCCATAGGAGGCTGGGCTCCTCCAAGAGGTGGAACTTATGCCTAAAGCCACAGTCTTGTTCTCAGAGGGGGCCCCATGAGACTGGGTCCCTTAGGACCCGTGCCCCCATCCACACTCCCCTGCTGCTGTAGGCTGGGGGGAGGTGGATTGTGCGCTGCCTCCATGTACTCAGCTGTGAAGCATCACGGAGATGAAAAACAAAAACCCAAACAAGCAATAACAAAAATCTCATATAAAACCCTCCTTTCTCTGGCAGCATCAGTTTCTGGGACTCACATTCCTGACAACTTAGTCTCAAACTCTGGAGTGGGAGGGGTCAGCAGGGGTGAGGTGAGACTGCGCCTGGGTTCTCCTTCCTCTGGAGAACCTTTGCGGAGCCCCCTCCTGCCTTCGGTGGTCGCTCTCTCCCATCGCACAGGGCCCGGCTGACAATAAGTGGCTGCTTCGTGGGGCTGCTTCCATTCTTTGTTAGCGAGATCTTATAAATACCTGCAGTCGCAATTAATACAGATTAGCACTGTCATTTTTTTCTTTTCAGATACATTTTCATGGAAGTTCATTTTTTGTCGGATGGCATCGGCACCACAAGTTTTAATGATTGCAGAATGTCCCATTATGACTGCCACACGGTTTTAACCGGCAGCTCCCCATCCACCCCGCCCATTGCACATCCTGTAGGTTGCCTCTCTTTATCTCGTCAGGGGTGGAATCAAGTCATCTTAGGGATCCCCTTCTCCAGCTCTGTCATTTTACAGAGCAGGGAAACAGCTTCTACCTGATGGCAGGCTAGGACTAGAATTCAGGATTCCTGAGTCCCCACCCACTGCCAGGCTTACTGAGGGCGGGCATGAAGGGAAGGGGGAGAAACTTCACAGGCCTGCGTGCTAGGCAGTTTACACATTATTAAGAAAAATATCCTCTCACACATTTTTATATCCTCTTCCATGGTTGTAAGTAAGTGTCCAAAATACTGTCCCCAGCTGATCGCTTATTGGACAGATTTGGTTGACCTGCCTTCCTGTGCCCCAAAGCGGCATTTTAAATCCCTCCTTACCCTCTCCCAGGTCTGTCCCTCTGCATCCCCCAGGATTGAATTTCCCAAGGGCGATTGCCACACAGAGCCAGCAACCCAGTCACAAGATGGCTAAATATAAACCGTGCAGACTGCAAATAAGCCTCCGCGATCATCTGCTCCTTTGTTGGGCTTATTATCCTTCCAAATCAGACTGGCGAGGAGGCACGTGCGTCGTCCGTGCTGCGCAGGATCTGGTGGGTGTTCGTGTCCAACAGGACAAGCCAAACAAACACAACTCTGATGTGAGCCGAGTCATTCCCCTTCTCCAGTGGAGCAGGGCCCGCTTTTCAGATAAAGCCCGCAATCCCCAGGCTTTGATTTCCAAAGCAAATTACTGTGAATCACATCAATATTGGGAACACAGGCAACAGACTGGCAAGGGGCTGTGTGCAGCCAGCCAGCCAGGGACATGGAACCAGGGACAAAGACATGTGGTGTGGCCTGGAATGTGTCTCATCTCTGTCTCCTCCATTTTCTTACCTCCTCAGGGGAGGATGGGGAATGGAGGACAATGAGGTGGGCAGGGGATCCATAGCTCTGGGCTGTACAGCCATTCTGGAACATGGGATGTGGAGATAGTGACCCCAGAGACACATGTTTTTAGGTGAGGAGTTCTCATTGATTAGTGATGTCTGTTGTGGACCCAGGTGGGTGGGTGTTAATAGGTGTGCTGTATATCTGCCATCTGTGATCTAGAGGAAACCAATCTCAGTTTTCAGATTTCTTAGTGTATAGGGTGGAGTGGGGCCTCCAGGAAGTTATAGGCTTCGCTGAAGCCCCCAAATGTCGTCTTGAAACAGCCATAGTGTTCAGGACCCCAAGGAGAATGGGTTTTCCCAGAGATTTGAGGTCCATTTTGAACCTTGGATGGTAATAGGGGAAGGAACGGGAAAGACCCTGTGTTTGGAAAGGACTGGGAGTTTGAACCCTTTCATGAAAGGGCATCGATGCCCTCCATTGCTAATCTAAAGGATATTTTTCAGCCTTTATCTTAAACAAACCCTTATCAGCACTAGATGCTACTGGCCGTTTCTTCCTTCTTGAATTATGCTCTTCCCTTGGTTAGGAATATTATTCTGCTTTTCCTTATGTTGCCCTGGTCTCTCCTTTGTTCCTCTAGAGGTTCATCTTCCTCTGCCCTTACATATTATGGTCCCTCAAAACTCGTCTTTGGCCCACTTCATTTCCCACCCTGTATTGTTTCCCTGGGTGATCTCATCCCAGACGGTTACTTCAATTCCCACCTACATGGATATACTTGACATTTTATATCTCGAACCACACACAGCCCCTCAGCTCCAGTGGCCTATTGAACATCTCCACTTGGACGTCCCAAAGGCATCTCAGACTCAACACATTCAAAATCGAGCCTGTGATCTCCCAGCTGTGACCCACCTACCTGGATCTCCTCTGGTGTTTCTCATCTCGTCGAACCACACCACCGTCCAGTTAAATAAGCCAGAAACATCACCCCGAACAGGCCCCCTGCTGCTCTCTTCCCATAACCAATCCATCACCTAGCCCTGATGGTTTTACCTCAGAAATAGTTTTGAATCTGTCCACTTTTTCCTTTCATGACGACCATCCTAGTTCAAGCTACTATCGTCTCTATATTGGACTACAAATATGCTCATATCCCCTGATTCTTTTCCTTAAATTCATTCCAGCTCCCAGGTGGTCAAAAAATGTGTTCAAGTAAACTCTTTCTGTGAGTGGGTCACAATCACCCCATTTTAGGGGTCTTATCTGTTTTTCTTGGAAATGGTCTCAGGAGAGGTGAACTAGCTCTTCTAAGGTCATCCAGCTGGTTAGCGAGGGGGCTGGGGTCTTCTGACTCCTCAGACAAAACTCACTGTTTCCCCCCTAGTCAAAAGAGGGCTTTGGATTAGCCAGCTGCTCTTTAAGGCCCATTCTAGCTCTAACAGTCTGTGATTCTGTGGTTTGCAGGGTCCAAGAGGAAGCTGCAAAAACATTTCAAGGGGAACTTGACAAGCGAGTTGAGAGAAAAGGTTCAAAGTGAAACTTGTCTTTCTCCAGAGTGAGCTTCAGATCTGAAGTGCAGAGACAACAGATCAATTCTCTCCCCTTGTGGCTTCTTCTTTGGACTCTCAATGACTGGAGGTTGGGTTATAGCTTGATGGTTACCCGAGAAGGGCTGAGGGATTTTGATCTTGTTTGGGGAAAGATTGAACGTGGGAAGAATGAAAAACTCACTGTTTTGACAAAGAGGGTAATGAGAAGTGGAAACAAACAATCCCTCTGACAACCTGAAATAAAAGCAGGTGAGCCATAGGAGTGGAGAATCTGAGGGAAGAAAGAGTCAAGGCAACGAAGGGCCAGATTTCAGGTCCCCAAATGCAATCCATATAGTTCACATCTGAGAACGCACCAGAAGTTTCTGTATGTGGTATAGATTGCTACCTCTTCTCTTAGTATGTATGAATTAAGGGCTTCTCAAGCTGCAAAAAGATAATTAATGGATTGAATGAACAGTAGGGGTTTTCTTTGATGAGATGGCTGTTCTCCATGAACTTTTCATTAGGGTGGAAACAAAAATATAGACATTTCCTTATCCTGGGCATAAATGGACAGATGGCCAATCTGTGGACCATGTAGAGTAGGGATAATAAATAAGTTTAATTTCCCCTGGTGTCCCTGATTGTTTACATGGTGATGGCTGTCTTGAACACCGGGATGAGAAAGATTTTAAAGGCAAACATGGGCTTGATGGGAAAGTGTGTGACGATTGATTAGCAATGTCTGCCATGGCTGAGGAATCAGGCAGCAGGAGTCCAAGTACTGACCTGGATCAGTGCTACTCAAAGTATGGTCTGCAGACAGGTGTAGGTCTACAAAATATTTGTTATCCATGATGAAATGAGTGCAGAAATTGGAGGTAAGCATTTAAAAACTTTTATAGCAATTTGACATTGCTGCCTCATCCAAGTGTATACTTTCTGTATTTTATAAAGTATTGATCTGAGATGGATTGAAACTAAAAATAAACCTGGTCTTTTATCAGAGATAGTTTGAGAAGCATTGACCTAGAGGACTGTATTTGATCCCATTAGTTCCCGTGAAAGACTTTGAAATGCCCTGGACTTGGGGAGCTTACGAATGCAGCCAAAGGCCTATGCATGTCAGCATTTACAAGGACTCATTAACTAAGCATGGGTGTTTGCCAGCTTTCCTCCTCTTGCTTGGCAGAAGGATTAAGATGATAACTACTCAGAGATTGCCAGAAATGCCTTCCTGGCATTCTCTACCCGTTTCTACTTTCCATTTATTCCCTAAAGCCTTTGCTCACATTGATTTTTTTCCACTGGCATGTCAGTGAGGCCAGCAAAGAGGTTATGTCATTGATGGGCATGGAGAGTGAACAGAGAGAAGTGTCCAACATCAGCTGTTGAATTGGCTTGGGTGGCCACTGGGGTCATGCATTAATCTATCCATTCATTTACCCATTCATGCATCCTCACTCATTCATTCTGTCATTCAACAACTCTTTGTGGAATGCCAACTGTGAGTGCCACAGTGCCCGGTACAGGGACATGATGGTGACCAAGACAGACAAGTTCTCTCTTTTCCTGAAACTGACAATCTAGGAAAGGAGACAGGTGTTAAATAATGTGTGTAGGTAGTGGTATAAATTCTGGTGGGTGCTCTAACGGGGAAGCGTTGGTTGCTGTGACAATATTTAGCAGTTGTGCTCTCCTAGCCAGGGCATCTTGAAAGACCCCCAAGAAAGTGACATGTCTTCTGGTGTGGCTGGACCATGATGAATGACTGGAGAGCAGAGGAGGTGACTTGAGATGATTATGGAGAGGTGGGCAAGGGACAAATGGTGCAAGGTGTTGCAGGCCGCAGGAGTTTGCCCTTGATCTCAAGAGCAGTAGGGAGGCTGAAGGAGTTACACATATGAATAGGACGTCATCCCTGCTCTCAAGAGGTCATCAGCCTGGTGGGGGAGAAAGAAAGATACCTCAGCAACCAGCTGTACTATAACATGATTTGGGTTATGTGAGGTGTACAGGCAGATGGGAAATGATGGGATTAGAGCACAGAAATGATTGAACAGACAAAGTTGACCCTGTCAGTCTCCTGCTTTAAACACTTTTGTAGATGCCTGTTGTTCTTAGAGTAACAGACAAAATCTTTCTATATGGCCCCACATGATCTGGTTGCTCCCTCCCTTCTCAGACTCTTTGGGGTGCTCTCTTTCTTGCTTTCTCCACTCCTGGCATTCTGACTGATCCCCAGATACCACACACTTTCTTCCTATTGTGTGGATCTTTGTTTGGGAATCTCTCCCTATGCCCCACCCCACCTCTGTCTGCCTCATTAATTCTCTAATTTTTTAGGTCTCCCTTAAACACCCCCAGCTCCCCAGAGGACCCTGTACTTCTCCGTCCTAGTCCTCAGGACAAGTGGAATTCTTTTTTTGTAGGATTAGTTGTTTAATGTCTGTTTTCCTTGGCACAATAAGCACTCAATACACACTGAATGAATGAATGAGAAGATAGCTGGCCTGGCCTGGGAAGATAACAGAGCTGATGTGAGAGACAGTGGACATGGGGTGTGGAGTTGGGGCTGAGCGTGGAGGAGTGGGCGTGACACGTCCCAGAACACAGCCATTTCCTCTCGGTTGGCCTTTTCTCTCTCCCAAGCATGTGTGAAATGAGCCATGGCATGATGGGACTCTCTGAAAGGCCACTTTCAAGGGATTATCAATGCCAATCCTCAGCTCTTTAGGGAAAGAAAACATCCCAGGTGGATAAACTGGACTTAGTCCTATCTCTATGAATTATAAAAAAAACCCTTCAACCTTAAATTTGCTCAGGGCTAAAAAGCTTCTTTTCAGGTATGTCGCTTGGCAGAGTGACGGGCATGTTGGAAGGCTGGTGACTAGGGCAGTGGTCAGGCACAGCTGAGCCCTCCTCCCTCTGCATTCCCCTCTGTCCTGGGTGGATGAGAGCTTGCTGGCCTTATGGTTTTGCTTCAAGAACCAGGAGGCCCAATATCTGTAAACTTTCCTGTATGAGTCCTCTATTGCTGTGTAACAGCTTATCCCCAAATTTTGTGGCTTAAAGTAATGATTATCATTTACTATCTCTCACGGTTTCTGTGGGCCAGGCATTCAAAGCATGGGGAACATGACTTGTGTCTGTTCCGCCCTGTCTGGGGCCTCAGCTGGGGTGTGCTGAAGGCTGGGTGCTGGAATCATCTAAAGTCTCCTTTACTTACAAGTTTTGTGGTTGATGCTGTTGTTGGCTAGGGGCCTAGCTGGGTCTGTTGGCCTGGGCGCTCGAGTGTGGTTTCCCCATGTGCTTGGGCTTCCTCACAACATGGCGGTTGGATTCCAAGGGTAAGCATCTCAAGAGAGAGAGCCAGGTGAAAGCTGAATCTGTTTTAGAGCCTAGTTCTGGAAGTCACACAGAGTCACTTCTACTACATTTTATTTGTTAGAAGAGAATCACTAAATTCTCCGTGTGTTCAAAGGAAAGGAAATTGGATTTCATTTTTTACAGGCATATTTTAAAACCACCACATTCTGTTAAAAAAAATGCCCAGAGAGGACCCTGGAATAATGGTATAAGGTCAAATGTAGAAGAATGGTGTTATAGCAAAAATTTCATTTTTGAGATTTTATAGGCAGTGCTTTGGCAGCTTCCCCAGTCCCCATCTTCCATTAGGGAAGTGCCCTGGCTTTTGAGAAGCTGCTCTACCCTTGGTTAAATACATGTAGGGCAATCTGATTTTATTGTGTGTGCATGTGTGGGGCAGGCACCTCCATAGTTCACCTGAGACTCTGAAGACACTCTAGTCACTGTTCTGGAACAATGGGCAGATTCTCAAAGTTCAGTATAAATTTGTGATATTTTAGATCTGCCCAAAGAGAAAAGAAATAAATAAGCCATGTTAATAGTGAAGAGTTATATTCAAGGGAAGGTTCTTTGACTGGACTGGTTTAAATGTTAATTTTATTACTCAAGAGGGCACCTTGGAACTCCCTGTCATTATCAAACAATTAAACTGTAGTTCCTTATTAATTTTTACTGCCTTCCTAGGTAATTAGTGGCACATAATGTGAATTGCATCCCATTAATGAATAGATTTTTGAATGTGAGTGGGCAGGGCCTTTTATTCGGCTCTCCAACAAGACAAGGCCTGTGCAAGGAAGAAGGGTGGGCCCTTCCCAGAATAGGGGGCCTCCACACACCTCCCTGAGTCTAGGGTTAACCCTGGCAGAACCCTACCTGACACACAGGCATCAAGCTTTCAGAAAGGTGTGATGGCTCTGGGGCCTTCCTTGAACTCAAAGTTGGCAGTCAGAAAATGGAGGGTTCTTTTGGAACAAAGACTTGGAAACCAAAAACAGGATATTGAGCTTCCTGAAATCCTAAAGGCAGATCATCACTTGAGAATTCATCTTTTTGGTTTGTTGAAAGTGCCATTTATGAAGCACCTGTGTATCCCTGGCACTTTACTAGGCAGCATGAGTATATTATTTAATTCTCAACACTACTCCATGAGATAGCGATTATTATGTCCATTTTACAGACAAGGAAAACTCACCTCAGGCTTAAAAACATGAGATCGTATAGTAAGTGACAGATTTTGGCCCTAAGCCTAGGTCTGGCTGAGTCCAGAGTCTGAATTCTCTCTTACTGCCTATTGGTTGGGCCATTCTTTATTCATATACTCAGTCCAGTCACTCTGATTTATTTTAACTCTTTTCTTATTTTGTCACCGAACCAAGTGGGTTTGCCTCCTCGTGAGTTAAATAAGACTCTGCACCAGTGGAAGTTGTCTCACAAAGTAAAGTGTATTTGCAGCAAATAGGAGGCCACGAGGAATCATTTCCAAAGTCATGGCATCCCGGAACAAAGGGAAGCAGGGACCTTCTACTTCAGATGGGGAATGAATATTCAAAAGGGAGAGGCGGGTATCTGCTTGCGCAGGCTCAGTTGGAAAACATGCTACCACATACCCTGCAGGTTACAGTGATAAGGCCGAAGCTCCTCCTGGAGAGATCTTAGCATTAAAAATAAGGCAAAGGTCACGGGCACAGCTCTTGTGGTGAAGCTTGGTCTGCTTCAGGGTGGTTGGTGGATGCATCTGCTTAGCATAACAAAAGGGAAAAAAACAATTTGGAAAAATAGTTAAATGCTTCCAAACCCACCCTTGAGTTCCTTGGGGCACCTAGTGACAGTTTGTAGATCTTTAACTAGTAAAATAGAACACCAGTGTTGAAAGGACCTTAGAGATGTAATGTAATCCCTCCATCTTATAAATGAGGAAATTGAGGCCCAGGGAGAAGGGACCATCTAACCAGTGAGAGAGTAGTGAATCTTGTTCCATCTTCAGCCTAGAGGTCGTGGGAGTCCTGGCTGCTAGCAGTTCCCCTGATTCCTGCTCTATCTGCATAACACTCAAATCCTAACAGAGAAGTCAAACTCTGGCTTCCCAGGTGGGCTTCTCACTGGCTGTGCCACCCGCTCTGAGAATCTAGGTAGGCCACATTCCTCCCTGTGGGCAACTGTAGCCAACTCTGTCTTGTCCACTTGCAACCCAAATGTCACCAGCCTGGAAAGACAGATTATGTTGGCACAAGCCGCCACTTGCATGGCTGACAGCATTCGCCTCCTCAGAGTGTTCCCTCGTGATTTCTGGGATTGCCAAGGCTTGTCTCAGGTTCTCCCGGAGCCAGTCTGTCAGCTGCAGCCTCCACATGGCCTCTTCCCTCCTCTCTTCTGGCTTCTACCTGATCGAGTCCACTGCCTGGGAAGCCGCCTGCTGAAGCCTCCTTCATGCCCATCCTGAGGACATTGTTGGCTCTCCGTGCCAAAGGAGGTCTCTGCGGATGCTCTCAAAGCTTCCAGTTTCTCATGGGCGAGCACTGCTGGGTTATGCGGTGGCCCAGAGAAGGGCCTCTTGTCCCATTGTCATTGGGCGCTTGTGAACAGTGCATGAGCCCCTGGCCATCACCCCTTACTCAAAATATCACCAGGATGCTCATGGGTTATGGTGCCATCAGTTTCTGGCCTTTGCTCCCTCAACCAGAGGAGCTCAAACTTATTCTAAGAATAGATGGAAGGCAGATGCCACCAATTCCTTCCACCCTCCTCTGTTCTGCTCTTTGACCTTGCTCCTCAATCCACACTCCTCCCTCCAACCTCAGGTACAGGACAAAGGTGATCATCCTTCACTGAATATGATTTCATTGAACACTTGCTCTGGGCCAGGCCTTCTGCTATGTGCTGAGTATACAGTCGTGACAAACATTATTTGCCAATCCTTCTTTTCTTCCTTTTTCACAGAACCTCAATTTTGTTTGGGTTAAGAATTTGTCCAGTTCCAGTTAAGACTCATGATTCTTCTGAATTGATCAGGATAATATACCCCGCCCCCCACCTGCCAATCTGGTAGCCGCAAGATCCTAAACTGGATGAGATGTAAGAGGAAGGATGGGTGCTTCTGGGGAAGCATTTGCTTTCCTGATGAAAATGGCAGATATGAAAGGGGACCTGGTGGTGCTGCCCCCTTTCCTGTTTTTCTGCCTTGAGTTGGGGAGCTTGAGAGCCTGGAGCATTAAGCTTGGGTAGGAGGAGCCAACATGTGGATGGTGGAGCAGAAATACAGGGGAGCCTGGGTCCTGGTGACTTGGCTGAGCTGCCAGACCAACCCTAAGGCTGCCTCCCTCTGGGCTTCTCACTTAGAAAACGATTGATGCGGCATGGTTGAAGACACTCCTGAATTCTTCACCAGTCCTGACGGATACCAGCGTGGTGAGAGATGGGACACAGTCTCTCCCCCCACGAAGCATGCATGCGATCACTGGAAGACAGAGATGCTGGGAGGGGAACAGAACGAAGTTGTCAACTCCGGCAATTCCTGGGTGTCAACTCAACCATTCTCTTTTGCTTATCAGAGGAGAAAATCACCATTCCTTGCACACTGTGTCTTCGCTCAGTATAATTAAATTCCATCTCTATTTGCTTTTACTTTTAACTTCTAATTTCTCAGAGTAAATATGAGCCAGGAAGAGCTGATCAAGGAAGCAGCTGCTCCTGGGAGCCTGGCTGGTCTGCAGGCCCTGGTAGATTGTGAGCTCATTTAGAGAACACTCTGGATCAATAATGATTTCAGTTACACCAGAAATCATGTTTGAAGCTACTGACTCTGGGAGGAGTGATGGTTACATTTGGGGTGCTCAGGCAAAGGGTAGAGGCTCTTTCCTTCCCTTGTCCTCTGCGCAAGGAGAAGTAATCCCCCCCTTTTTTGGCTGTAGGGTTTCTAGGTCAGTCAGCCCTGGGAATGGTAGATTCACATCTCGGTTTTCTCTCACATGTGGCAAGTTCTGCCAAGGGAGAGACAGTGGAGGGTGGTGGTTAAGAGTTCCAGCTCTGAGAATCCAGACCCTGCCTCTTTACATGCTGTGTGACCTTGGGCAAGTTGGTCAGTCTGGCTGAGCCTTGATTTCTTTATCAGGACTCTCTGGAGAATCACAGTAGACAAGGCTTCTTTCATAAATCTTCTGAGGAGTGGGGTCACTGAGGGCTGGAATGGTGAGGAAGTGAACTCGTGGAATGCATAAAAATGAGACCATCCGGAACAGCTGGGGGTATAACATAGTAAAAGTATAGAGGTAAAACAAAACAAAATGAAAACACAAAACAAAACCCAGGATGTGTTGGGGGACGTGTGGGAAGAACTCCCTCCCTGCCTAGATCTGGTACAGTCAACCTCCTGTCCTGTGAGAAGTGCCCTTGTTAAAATAGAACTAAAACACTCGCCCAAACATGGCAGCCACAAATATATATTTTTAGTGATATTCAAAGTTTCTGTATTTTTAATGGGAGAAATAGGCACCTTTATGCTGCTGGTGGATGTGTGTCTTACTAAAATATTTTAGGACAATTTGTCGATATGAATCAAAGCCCTAAAACTGTTCACATCCTTTGACCTAGCAATTCCACTTTCAGGAAGTGATTTAAGGAAATAAAAATATGGTTATGGGAAAATTTGGTTAACAGGCTTTTTCCTCAGTAAAAATAGAGAGGAAGTATCCAATAATTTCTTAAATTCTGGTGAATCTGTACAATGGAATACCATGTTACTATTAGAGAGTGAACAATATTGGAAACCTGAAAATAGGTGCAAGATGGATGCAGATGTGAAGCATGAAGATTCTGGATTTATGTTCTTGAAGTTTAAATCTGCTTCTACCACTTCTTGGCTGTGTGACCTTGGACAAATTACATAACTTCTCTGTGTCTAGGATTTTTCATCTGACATGGGAGTGTGGAGACCAGAATTGGCCACCTCAAGATGTGTCTCCCTACCTTGATCATTTTCACTGAAGGAGGCTTTGACCTTTCCCCCACTAACTCTCTGAAGGGATTTGGGATGGAAGGCCTTTCCCCTGGATGGCCATCACCATGGATAACTCTGGGTATCGATAGACTGAGAGGGTCTTTGCTGGGCCCATTCTTATCAAAGTTCTGTTTACCAAACATTTACATTTGTAAGGGAAATCTCCATTTGTAAAGGTATCTCCTTCTCTGTACCAGGAAGAAGGGGGGATGACCATATCTCTAGAAAATCTTAGTGCGGAAGGCAAGGCGAAGACTTAAATCTGCATACTCTTGTTTACTGTGCTTTTCTTGTAATCCCTCATGGCTGACACCCCCAACCCCTCCAGAATTTTCCTTTGTCTATTTAAGAGGAGAACCTCCGCCATTTTGTGGAGAGATACTCAGTTTCCCCAGGTCTCTGCCGTGTATACATGTTATAAAGCTTTGTTTGATTTTCTCTTGCTATTCTGCCTCATGTCAATTTAATTTGCAGCCCAGCCAGAAAGGACCCAGAGTGGGTAGAGAATGCTCTTTCTCCTTTTCAGGAGTTATAAACAATAATTGCTTTATGGGTTTGTTATAAGTGAAACAAGGCTTGCAAAGCTCACAGGACAGTGACAAGTACATGGTAAGTGCCTTATCTATCTTTAAGTGAAAACTATGGGGACATGTTTCAAAAAAAAAAGGAAGAAAAGTATATGTGCAAGGAAAAAAGAAAGAATAGAATTTATGTATCTATTCAACACATATTTACTTATTTATTCTTTTGGTGAGGAAGAGTAGCCCTGAGCTAACATCTGTGCCAATCTCCCTGTAATTTGTATGTGGGACGCTGCCACAGCATGGCTTGGTGAGTGGTGTAGGTCTGTGCCGGGGATCCAAACCTGCGAACCTGGGCTGCTGAAGAAGATCATGCTGAACTTAACCACTACGCCATGGGGCTGGCTCCCTCAGTACAGATGTAATGAGTCCCACCTACGTGCCAGGTTCGAATACAATGGTGAACAAAGAAACGCAAATATTTCCATTAGAACGGTTTACAGTTCAGGGAGGAAGTTCACATAAGAATCGCCAGAAGTGCTTTTCAAAAATGCAGAGGCTGGAGACCCATCCATCCCCAGAAATCTGGATTCTGCAGGTTTGGAGGTAGGCCCAGGAGTCTTCCTTTTGTGTATCCACCAGGAGATTCTGCTGAAGCCCTTGGAAGATGGCACTTGTGGGTCTACCACCAAGCAATGGTTGGAGAGGGATTAGGAGTGACTTGATTTTTTTCCTTGTGCTTAGTAAAGTTTCAATACTAAGTAAGAATATATTTTTATAATTAGAAAAAAGTAAACATTTTGTGTGTGTAAATACTCAGCAGCCGTGCCCTTCCAATCTGCCTTCCCCCACGACCAGCACAATCCTCATTTCTTCCACAATAGCAGAAGCACATTGCATGGACTCTGGATTAGGAGAGGCCTCTGGGAATAGGTGGCAGGGCTGTGTTTCTCAGAGAGCTGTAATATCACCAATGGAAGGTAAAAGTTTCTTGCCCAAATAATCTACTTTTGTTGGAATGTGTTCCAGAGCAGCCTCTCTTATGCAAAGGGATCTCTTTAAAGATGCATTTCATTTGCTTTTTCCTGCAAATTCTCCTGACCTTGAGATTTATCAGGCGGCTCTAGGAATTGGTGCAGTTTTTGGAGTCGTTCATATGGGCACTGTGTAATGTGGAGGTAGGGGGAGAAATCTCCACCATCATCCTGTCCTTGTATCAGGTGAATTTATAGTTTATGGGTTTTGGTCAGATTGATTTTTGCAAAACACCCTGGGGTGTTTGCAAATATGAAAGTTCTTGTAGCCCTGGCTGCATGTTTGCATTTACAGGAAGAATAAAAAGAAGAAAAAAATTTGCTCTCTCTGCCGATAAACTCCATCATACCCAGGTGTGTGGTAGGGAAGGAGGTGAAGGGCTTCCAACAGGAGAGAAAATTAGAGGCAGGGAGATTAGGGATCAGGGGGCGACTCTGCCAGTGAGGGCTGATCTGCGCCATGAATCGTTGGCAGGTGTGGGCTGCAAGTTTTCAAGTACTGGGTAGGTCTCACCAAAGAAACTGGTTGAGAAAAACACAACCGCTATGATTAAAGGCTTTAAAAATCCCTGAACTCTCTTCTGAGTAGGCTGTATGGTCCCGCCTTGAGTTCATTCTGGGGCACAATGTTCATTTTGGGCTGATCTTAGTCATTACACAGATATAGAGGAGTACCTGCCAACTTGGTTTTATAATTTGAAAAACATGTCTTCCCCAACCCCAAACTGAGCCAAACGAGAATACCTAACTTCTTACATCAGTTGGTTCTGATGCCTGACATTCTTTTAGTGTGGTCCCTTTGGTAAGCTAGGCATAGTAAGTATGTAGCATGCATAGCATTACTTCTTACTTCTGAGCCCATGGCAGACATCACTAATCAATTATAGTACTCTCTACTGCCGAGGCCGGATGTCAGCACTGGTGCCTAAATACTCTTGCTTATAGTCTGGGGCAGAACATTCTTTTGGAGTTGGTCTTAAGCATAGAGAGTGTTGGTAGTTAACCTAACTAGCAGAAATTGTAAGGCCTTCCCTACTCCACAATACTTTCCCCGTTAAGCAACTTCGATGCCTGAATTTCTCACCATGACAGCCATCCCATTTGGATAAAGCAGAGTTGGCAAATACAAAGCATCAGCACTGCTCTCCTTACTGCAGTTCCTCCCTGTTCTCTCCTTGACAGGCGCCAATGATAAATCGCAAAACTCATGATGAGCTCAGGTGTGACTTTAGACTCTTTCTCAACACAGTTCTCCTTGCAGCTTCTGCCAATAGATGGGATTTTGTATGGAACAGGAAAGGTATTTGCTGTCCCTGGGTTTCCGAGGCTGAGGAGGCAAGGCAACTGTCATTAGGCCCCTTTGTGCACCGTTCCGTCAGATTAGCGTCACTAGGGAGTGGAGGGAATAAGGGCAGAAGTAAACTCTTCCATTGGTATTTAAGACACTTCATGGTTTGACCTCAGTTTCCACCTCTAATCAAGTAGCCTACTTGTCTGCTCAGACAAGCCTTCCCTCTTGTTTCCATACATCTTGTTTTTTTCCTTTTTGGGATCCTCTGTTTACTGTTTTCCCCACCTGGAACACCCTCCTTCCTGTCCATCCAACTCTTGTTATTCTTTAAGGCTTAGCTCATGGTCCATCTCTTTTTGCTAAGTCTTCCCTAAATACTAGCCATGATTTCTCTGTGGGTTAAATTCCCTTGGCATTTGCAATTCATTAACTCACTTGGCATCGAACATCTTCCCCTGAAACGTTTGTTTCCTTTTAACATCTGTGTGTTTGAATTTTTTAACCACTAGACAATAAATCTTGCCAGCAGGGTCTGGGCCTTCATATTCCTTTGTGTGGAGTGTACATGATGGGCAAGAACCATTTGTGTGTCTGGGGGTGAGAAATGAGCCCACTTCATCTGCTCCGCACTCTGGTGGAAGCCCCTCTCTGTTTCCATTGGAGGCCTTTTAAATAGGATTCACAACATAGACTAGGGTGCCTGTGGGTTTTTCCAAGAAAAGCTTATTGAGAAATACTAAAAGGGAGGGTCTGGAGGCTGCCAAGCAGCAAACCACCAACCCCGGGTAGTGGATGAAGCACTGAAGTAACTCTTACTTCCCTTTGGTTGTTCTTGCCTAGAAGGAAGTTATGAAGATATCCAGTCTTCAGAATCATTTTATCTTGTCTTGCCATGAGGGAAGAATTACACTGGATCAGAGCAGCTTGCTTCACCATCACTCTGCCCTGCTCAGCATAGGGTGTCAGAGCAAGTAGAGCTTATTTTGTGTATTTGAAATATTTCTTAGTAAGTTTTAAAAAATAAAGCTTCAGTGCTGCATAAATACGATATAAATTTCATTGTTCAAAGCACAGAGAAGATAAATAACAGAAATCAGACTTAATGCTTGCATTCTATTTTTTCTGTGTGTTTCCAAATTACATAATGATGTTTTATTCAAAATGATTTCCCTTAATTACAATGTCATCATATTTTTATTTTTATTTTACTTAGGGAATAAATTCATGACAAATCCACAAATTCATAAAAACAGTCAATAAAAAATTGCTATGAGTCACTGAGCATATAGGTGATCATTCTTTTCATGGTAATGAATTCTAAGGCATAAATTATTAAGAACAGAAAGTTCAGTGGAGAGACTGAAACCCAGAGGGCGAGGGGCTTGGCCAAGGGCCAGGCTTTGATAATACCACTTGAAAAAATGAGCCCCGATTTTCTTCCACATCCTAGCATGCATACATCCTGTTTGCATAGTTAGTTAGTAAATTCCTTGATAGTGGAAATCCAGCTTCTAGCCCAGGCAGTCTGTCTCTGATCAGCTGTGTGACGTTGGACAAACAATTAGGCTGTTGAGTCCCGTAGTCCTCATCTGTTAGATGAAGAGGTTGGATGAGCTGTGGTTTTCAAACTATGCTCTGTGGTACCCTAGGGTTCCCTGGGGAGGGCAAGAGGACAGCTCTCCATTTATCAACTTCTCCCACTAGAGCAGCTCTGTTTTTAACTACTGTTTTCTGGTGTTACAATTAAGGTTTGATTTGGAAAAAATGGACTGGATGATATGTAAGTTATTGTTCAGCTTTAAAAAATTCTAATTCTATGTCCAGTTTTTATTCCCAAGGGCTAGTTTAGTGAACACAAAAAGGCATAATAAATTTTACTGGTTAAGAAAATAATAGAAAAAAATGTGAATAATGATTAACATTTATGGGCGACCTAAAATGTGCTAAATGCTTCATAATTATTATTTCATTTATTCCTCACAATAGCCCTATAATGTAGGTTCTACTAAAATCCTCATAGAGAAATCAGGGTTTTAAGCAATGTGGATAGGACACATTACTAGTATGTGGAACTATGCTGATATTTTAAAATTATTTACAAAGTCATCATATTTGGATTCTACTCTCAAAACCTTTGTGTCCAACAGTAGGCTCCTCTCTAGATTTCTTGTCTTCTCCATCCAAGAATTCATGGCCCTCCTGAATCAAAGTTTTAAATAGTCTTAGAAAAACAGAGAAAATTATTTCCCTAGATCTGTGCTCTTGAGGCTGCCTTAAGCATGTAACCCATGAGAGGCAGAGGACTTGATGAAATGACCTAGTGAGGTTAATTTCCAAGTTTCTCATCTTATTTTCTCGTACAGTGAAGGCCAAAACGTCTATTGCATCTAAGACCATGTTCCTGAATTGATTTCTGTCTTTAGCATCCAGGGAACATTTCCCCTCTAATAACCCCTCACCCCTGGAAGCAGAGATAAATTATACTCCCTAGATGGGTCAAGATGGGAATCATGGAGCTAGGGGGTCTCTCTCTCTCTCTCTCTCTCTCCCCTCTCTCTTTCTTTCTTTTCTTTTTTTGATGAGGAAGATTGGCTCTGAGCTACCATCTGTGCCCATCTTCCTTTATTTTGTATGTGGGATGCTGCCACAGCATGCCTTGATGCGTGGTGTGTTGGTCCATGCAAACCCCGGGCCACTGAAGCAGAGTGCGTGAACTTAACCAATATGCCACCAGGCTGGCCCTCCCACATGTTCTCTGTAACTAGGAGGAGGCAAAAAAGAGAGCATCTGGGGTTTCCAGGGGCCTTGGAAAACAACTTTGCATAAGTCCTCTTAGGAATCAGTGTGGTAATTTCTTGAGGTGTATGCCCAGGAGAAGGACTGGTGAGAGGTTGGGTGAGCCACACTGACCCTGCGTGAGGTAGGCTGCGATTCTTGGCGAGCACCGACTCAGTGCCCTCCAGAATGACCTCAGATGTTCACTCCCATGAAGAGCCCATTCTCCCACATCCTCACCAAAACATCTGATGAGTCCAAAGAGGTTTCTCACTGTCATTTTAGTTGGCATTTCTCTGATACTAGGGAAGCTGAGCAGAGGATTATCTTCCTGTTCCATGAAACCATGAGCCCCGCAGAAGCCGTGGCACAATCTTGTGTTCATCCCTGGTCTCAGTTACCCAGTAGGACCTCGTTCAATGTCTGCTGAATTGAATGTGACTCACATCAGTGCCAGGTTCTCCCCTCAGAAGAGGATTCAGGTGTTACCCAAACAAGCTTTTCCTTGATATTTCTTAAAGTCAGAAGCATCTGTGTCTAAGCTAGTGTCCGCCGGAAATGTAATCAGGATAATGACAGAATATTCACTTATTTTTGTAAAATCAGAGAACTGGTGAATCTCAAGGACTCAGAGAGGAGCGGTCAGCCAAGGAATCAGGTTCCATGTAGTAAACTGTGATTTCCTTTCATTTGTCCCCAGTGCGATATGTCATCTTGTCAGGTTGTCTGCTGCTCACTTTTATTTGATCTGTTTGAAATACTTGCCATGGCCCATCGGTAGGAAATCATTGAGTCCACCCTGTCCTGTCCCCTTTTCCACGCCAGTGGTTTTAAGCGCTTTGGGATCATATGTCTCATTGATAATCTAATGGAAGGTACACAGACCCTTTCTCTGGAAAACTCCTGTATGCCCCAAATTTTGCACACAGTCCCAGTGGATACTAGCCCACCTGAAGACTTATGTGACAATCATTTGCTTATTTATATGTTCATTTATTCATTTATTTGCTCATTCACTTATTCACTCATTCATTCATTTACTGTGATCCAGGTGCTGTGTTAGATATTGGAGACTCAGGGACAATGGTCTCTGCCCTCAAGGAGCTTACAGTCCAAGATTATGGATGGTAAATAGACCATCTGTGATGGTGAATTTTACGTGTCAACTTGTCTAGGTGAAGCAGTGCCTGGATAGCTGGTAAAACGTTATTTCTGAGTGTGTCCTTCAGGATGTTTCTGGAAGAGATTAACATTTGAATTGGTAGACTAAAGAAGATAGCCCTCACCAATGCAGGTGAGCATCATCTAATCCACTGAGGGCCCGAACAGTACAAAAAGAGGAAGGAAGGGCAAATTTGTTCTCTTAGCTTGAACTGGGACACCCATCTTCTCCTGCCCTCAGGCACCGGCACCCCTGGTTCTCGGGCCTTCAGACTTGGACTGGGACATACGCTCTCAAGCCTTTGGACGTGGACTGAATTACACCACTGGCCTCCCTGGTTCTCCAGCTACCATTTTTTTTATTGTGGTAAATATATACAATACAAAATTCACCATTTTATCCGTATTTAAGTGCACAATTCAATAACATCAAGTTCATTCACAATCTTGTACAACCATGACACTATTCATTTCCAGAACTTTTCCTTCACGACAAACAGAAACTCTGTACTTATTAAACAGTAATTCCCAATTTCCCCTTCCCCTTAGTCCCTGGTAACTTTTATTCTACTTTCTGCCTCTGCGAATTTGCCTATTCTAGGTACCTCATATAAGTGGAATCCTACACTATTTGTCCTTTTGTGTTTGGCTTACTTCAGTTAGCCAAATGTTTTTGAAGTTTACGCATATTGTAGCATGTATCAGAATTTCACTCCTTTTTATGGCTGAAAATATGTATATATAGACCACATTTTGTTTATCAATTCATATACTGATGGATATTTGGGTTTTTCCCACCTTTTGGCTATTGTGAATAATGCTACTGTGATCATTGATATACAATTATCTGTTTGAGTCTCTGCTCTTACTTCTTTTTGGTGTATATCTAGGAGTGGAACTGGTGGATCATACGGTAATTTTTGTTTTGAGGATATGTATATTTTTCTCAGTAGAAATTTTTGAAAGGATTTTCAAATTGTGTTTTGTAAGTTACTTGGCTACTTATTATTTAATTTATGATTGGTTATTTTAATTTTAGTTAGTTAAGATTATCATTCTTTTATGTTGGTAATCATCTAGCATAATGGGTCTCCTATTTAAACATGTATCAGAATCACTTGAAGGGCTTGTGCAAACAGATAATTGGGCTCCATCCCCAGAGTTGCTGATTCAGTAGGTCTGAGGTGGGGTCCAAAAGTTTTCATTTCTGGCAAGTTCTCAGGTAAGGCTGATATTGCTGTTCTGGGGGCCACATTTTGAGAACCACTGACCATGCGTACTCAGAAATTCTTGGGGTGAGGATATAACTTACCAACTGTTTCCAATTGTAATAAACCTAATAATTGCTGAAGTTGACATGATATTATGTTTTATAGACAAACGTTTATTTGTTGCAACTTTGCAGTTTTATTTTTACATTTTGTAATCAACATTTTTTCAGGTCTGTAACATTTTTATAGGCCTCCCAAAAACTTGTAGATAGGCCTTAATTATTGTGCCTAAAGCATTGATGGAGAGAATGGCTTTGCCCAACATCTATAGATTTGCCTTATTAAAAAAAAAAATGACTGGTAAGTATCCTATTGTGTGGATGTATCATAATTTAATTAATCACACCCAATCAATAAACTATAAGTTGTTTGCATTGTTTTCCTTCTATAAGCAAAGCTTCCGTGGACGCCCCTCTACACCAGGGGTTCACACTGCACAGTAGAATCCCTTATAGAACTTTTCTATTCCTATGCTCGGACATCACTCCCAGAGGTTCTGAGTGCTGCCCAGGCATGTGTATTTTTTTAAAGGTCTTCAGGTGGTTCTAATGTGCAGCCAGGGTTGGGGACCACTGTTCTTCATGCATCTGTGATCACTTGTGCTGTGTCTTGTCTAGGCCAAGAGGTGGGATGCTAATCCAGAAGACGGCTCATTACTATCTTTGTAAAAAGTGATGTTGAAATGACTCTCCCACAAGTCAAGGCATTATGTTGTTACAGCATTGGCAGTGGCCAAAACTGTCCTACTGTTCTCCTCTGCTCTAAAACATGCATGTGCACCCCCTTGTCCAGCACAGATGCTTGTCTTTTAATTGCCAGGGGGGAGGGAAAAAGAGCATTAAAAAGACAAGCTTCATTGAGGGGATCAGGATGGTAGCTCATTCCTCATCCTTAATCGAGTCTGTGCATTAGTTGTTTTCATTATTTAAATTCAGCATTGAAGAAATATTCAGTGTAGAAACATTAAGACAGATTAATAAGTGAAAAAATATATATAAGCGTCTATTTTTCTATTTAATGAAGAATAATGAGAATCAAGTCCAATCATCTTAATCAACAGCAGTGTTCAAGTACAAATGTTACATTTTGGGTTGGAGCAGATGAATGACTAGCAACAGATGCAGAAACTTTGTCACTGTTGTGTGTACTTGGAGGCAGATGTAACTCTATGAACCAAGACAAAAAAGCAAGGGTGAAGCCCAAAATATATAATAGCTGGTGTGGCGTGGAGACTGGTGCTGGCTGGGACACAGTTCCGGTCTGTTTGGACGAAAACCCAGTCCTCCAAATACGTTTGATGTAGGGGTGTTAAGATTCCCCTGCTCCCACAAAGCTACCCCACTTGCCTGCCATGTAGCCTGGCATGCCACCACTCACTTGAGTAAAGATTTTATCTTTCCTGGAAGGTAAATACAGATACCTTTTTAAGGAGAGTATGTGTACGTGCGTGAGACCTTAATCTCTTAATAGATTTTACCCTTAGCATTGATTACTTTATAGTTTATAACGTGAGCAGATTCCCTGTTGGAAATGTTCCCTGTTGGAGGGGACATGGGATAGGTCAGTGCTGATGGGAAGAGAGAAAATTCAGGACTATGGGCTTTTGCCTGGGGAGAAAAGGCCTCACTCATGAAGTGACATCATTAGGGATGGGAGTGGAATGGGAAGAGGACTTGAAGATCACTCTGGCCTGTTTTTATCATTTTGCCAAGTAATGAACTTTACCAGAGATTACTAGATCTGGAAGGAACTGTGCAGATTATCTTTCCCACCTGCCCCAATTTGCATCTGAGGAAACTGAGCCCAGAGAGGGAAAGTGAATTGGTCAAGGTCACACAGCTATTAAGTTTGGCAAAGTGGGAAGAACTTTAGTGTCGGAACTGGCTTTCAGGTCTGCCTCTGATCCTGATGGGGTGTGGCTCTTCTGCTGTCCTTGAGACTCGGGTTTTCACATCTGCAAAATGGGGAATAAGTTTCAAAGAAATTGAAGCATGTGAAGGGCCGAAAGGGTCCAAAATATGCCACCGTTGCATAAAAATTATTTTGAGCTGAAGGCATTTGAGATCCTGAAACCCCTCATCTGCCTGAAAGCAGAGCCTTTCAAAAGAACTCGATTGTCATAAATCCCCTCCCTGGGAGCAACTCTAATCCTCTGGGAGATGAAGGGTAGACACCACATCAAAACAGACGTTGTCACAAAACTATCATATCCCCCATCTATTCTAAGTGTCCTTTCTCCCCTTTCTTTCTAAGAAGTCATTTGTTTCCCACAAGTGCCCTTCTCCCCCGCCCCTTCCCCTATTAAGATGATATGTAAGTCACTTTGAGTCGCATCTTTTTCATGAGCTCACATACATACATGATTAAAATCTATTTTTTTTGTCTTGTGAATCTGTCTGTTTGAATTTAATTTGCAGGCCTCCAAGACTGAGTCCAAGAGGGTAGAGGAAAAGTTTTCCTCCCTGGCACATGACTTATACAAAAGACAATAAATGTGTGTAAAGATTTTATTCAAGTCATCAATTAATGAATGATTCAGTAAGAAGGTAGAGCTGGTTCAAAAAGAAAATTTGAGGAACAGGCATTTATGTAGTAAATTAGTCAAAGGAAAGTGGAAATGAATTTGCTAAAAGATACAAAATTGGTTAATGTTCTACAAGGCAATGAAATTGTCACCTTTGGGATGGAAATCTACAAGTTAATGTTATTTTCACAATGTCTGTTCTCTAAACAAGTAGTGAATGGCAAAATCAAACAAAATCCTAAGTAAATAATCCTCCATTGAGTCTTGGTAAACAATGACATTGAAAGAACAGGCATTTATCACTTTAGTTTATTTCCAAGTTTTGGGTTAGTATGGGGATGTAATGAAAAAAAATCTGTCTGAAGTGTTCCTCAAATGTTACTATTTAGCAAGAAAATGTGTTTCTGGACTTTTCTGGGCCCTTGATACTTTGAGAGTCCATCGATCTACATATCTGCTATGTACATACTGCAAGAGGAAGTTATCCCAGGAAAGAGAAAATCTCTTTCTTTTAATCCTCTCCGTATCAATCAGCCTAACTGCTGAATATTTGACATCCCGGACCCAGGAGGGGCCTAGTCTTTACGTGAAGCCAAAGTAAACAGATATAGTTGTCACTTTAGCCAAGAATGAGTGGAAAAAAGTCAACAATTTAAAGTTTTTGGAGCAGAAGGCCTGTTGAATTGGGGGTGGGGGTTGGGCAATGACAGCTCTCCTCTGTTTTGAGGGAGGGGAGCAGTGCCTGAAATCATTTCACTTCCTTTCTTCACCTCAGTCACAAAGGTGACATCACCTCAGTGATGGCCACACACCTTGGTGATTTTCCAAGTCCAGGCCTTGGCCGTGAGGTCTGGACAGGGCTGAATCTGCCCCCGTCAAGATTGTCTTGGGACTGCCTATTTCTGAATTCGTCTCTGTTTGCATTTCAAAAACTTTATTTAGTTAAAACATAGGCTGTCCCTTGTCCTTAGGCTGGCAGTGACCCCACTGAAATACCGCATATATCTGTATTTCTCGCAGCTCATGTCTCCGAGCTCAGCTCTGTGTCTTCTGTCTCTCTCTCACCCACCTGCAGACACAGGGCTGTCTTTGGCCACGCTGGGAAGCATTCGGGGGACACGGTCCTCCTTGCACCTTTGACCCTATTAGACAGCCCCCACCCCAGTTCTCATGTCTTCTGCACATCCCATCAGAACTTGCACATGGGTGAAATACACTCCATTTGTTTGTGCCAGGGAATAAATGACTGACAGCTTTTAATTTAACTATCTCAAAGATCTCATTTTTAGGAAATGTATTTTTTTAAATAAGAAACGTTCTTGTTCATTATTAAAGGCTTAGGAAATACAGACATGTATTAAGAAGAAAATTTAAATCACCTAGAATAGCACTATCCAGAGATAACAAATGTGGTTAACATTTTGCTGCATTTGCTTCAGATACACGCAAACTTTAAAAAAAATTGAGATTATACTATTGCATTAACTTTTAAACTGTGGGTGAAGTCAGTTCCGAGGGTGGAATTTCACATGTCAGTCAGGGGATTGCAAAGATTTTCTTTGAGGTGGGAGGAAGTAAATGGGAATGGGCAGTGGCAGTGGGAACTTATGGATACCCATAAAGTAACACCCTGGAGGTTCCTCCACCCAAAGAAATGACCTCTGGCCACATGTTGGGCCAGCTGAGACGGTCTCTTATATAGAGAAGATTTTTGGAGTTATTTACATTACTGTGTGTGCAGAGAGTAGGCAAACCTAAGGCATTGTTTCTCCAGTTTGAGAATGTACTTCCCCAACGTTGTATATGGCACCACTGCCCACCTAGTTACCCAAGCTAAAACTTGATTCTCACTTTCCCTCACCGCTTTCATTTTGAAGGGTCTACCTTTAAAATATATCCTGAATCTGATCACTTCTCGCCATCTTCACTGTCACCACCTTGATCTAAGTCTCCATCCTTTCTCTCCCGAATGAGTTCAGTTAACACTTGTGGAAATAAACGAAGACCGACCCAATGAGAACAGACAAAGACTATTTGTTCAGAACTATAACGAGGGAGTGAGCCACCATCACTTGTGTTTTGACTGAGACTCTAAGGCAGGCAGAGGAGGGGGAAAGCTTTATAGCAGAGAAAAGGGAAGACTTCAGATGTGCTCCAATCAAAGGCTGCTAGCCTGGGGAAGTTGTAGGTAGGCTCACTAGAGGCAGGACATCTTGCCTGATTGTGTAAGGGTCCGTATTTGGCTTGCTCTGGTTGGTCCTAAGTTGGAAGTGAGGACAAAATGTAATGAAGCTGCCAGTTATTAGTCAAGTCCTGTGTGTTTTGGGCGGATTGTTACAGGAGTTATTGTTTGGCTCTGTGGATTTTTTTCCTAGAGACAATGGTTTGACTTTTCACAAGTCTGACTTATACATAATAAGTGGGCTGGCTTTCTGGGCTGGTTACTGTAGATAATGGATTGGTTTCCTGGCTGGTTGCAGATGGTGGCTTAGAGTTCTATTTTTACACGTGGTCTGGCCATTGTATATTCAGTCTGATGCTGCACTCAAAGTGTAATGGTGTCCCTTCGGTTAACACTTGGTACCAACTTGATTAGGAAGTAGCTGCTATTGTTGTCACCCCCACTTACCTAGGAAGAACCTGAAGGTCAGAGAGGTTAAGAAACTTGGCCAAGATCACATGGTTAGTAAGAAGAGCCTGGCTTTACACCTTGGCACTTTTCACTCCAGAAATCACTACCTTAGACTATTTTCCTCAGCCACTTAGAGGCTGGGGTCACCCCGTCCTTGCCAGTGTCTTAGCAGGTAAGAATTTAAAATGTAAACTCTCCACCAGCAGAATTTGCATTTTGCCTCTGCTATTCCTGAGAAGTCGATCCATTTTGTATGACCTACTTCATCTTTTATCTTCTCCATGAAGCTTCACCCCTTTCATCCCATTTTCCTTTTAAATATCCAACGGATTGTAGGGTACAAAGGAGTGAATCTCTGAAAGGGGAATGGGAGGTGTCATGACATCCCTTGTACACACACTCAGGAGTCAGACTGCCTAGGTGTGATTTTCAGCTCCTCCACTTAGTAGCTAGAGACCTTGGGCCCATCTCTGAATTTAACCAAGCCTCAGTTTCCAAATCTGTAAATGGGAATGATGATAAAATACTACCTCTCCTATGAAGACGAGCATAAAGATTAAAATAGCAGACATAAAGCACTTGCAGAATGCCAAGGCAGATGGTAAGTGCTCAATGTAAATTAAAATGCAAATACCCTTAGAAGACTCTTTCCTATGGCCTTACCTAACATAACATAGAAAGTGGGAATTTGAATTATCAACAGTTTGGGCTGGAAAGGAAGGAGAGAAAAATCATACATAGTTCTCCTTTTCAAAAATCATCTGGGAAAGCAAAGACTTTTTAAAAAAGTTGACAGAAAGTGGCATTCCACCCCATCCCCACCCCCCCCCCCCATACATACTTCCCACCCCCATACACTCTTCACTTCTGAGATCCTCCAATGATTACAAGGGAAAAAGATTGAAGAAGATTTTATTTTTACTGATTGACTTGAACAATTGGTCTTTGTAAATCCGAATAAACACACAACACATTAAGGACTTCAAATCCTATTTTATTTGTCTTCTCCAGGTCACTGTACTTGAAACAAGTAGAAGGCAGATAAATAGGCATCCACTGGAGGGACAATACTGGGATGCCCGGCCTTTTGTTTGTTGAGATAATAGCGTATCAAGGACCTTATCCTCTACTTGGGTGTAAAGCACAGAGGGATAATTTAAATTTCCAATTTAAGAAAAGAAAAGAGATCCACACACCCACCGCAGTTTATTTTCTGTCTCAGTGGTATCAGCCGATCTAGGGGAGCTAGAGGATTTGTCACAAAGAGGGCAGAATATTGGCTTCATTGTGCTGCAGAGTCTGGAATGCCTGGGTGGCCAGGGGGAAGTCTCTGAAGTCCTGTGTCATAGCCATAGGAGGGGCAGCCGGAACCAGCTGCAAATGCAGGAGAGTGAAGTGAAGCTGGGATCTTGTGGAATTGCCTATCTGATCGCCTTTTGTTTCTTAATGATTCAGGGAATCAAAGCAAGGGCTGAAAAGGGGGATGGGATTTGCGGTTTGCAAAGAGAGGAAAAGGCATGAAAGAACCGTCCAGGAGGGTGGAAGAGTAAATGGACCGGCAGTAGGAGGTGTTTGAGGTTCATGCTCATGACCTCATGGTCATGAGGTTCATGGTCAGCGACCCAGTCGGTGTGGCTGTGTTTTTCTCCAGCCCCGTTCAGCTCTCAGGGAGCAGGTGCAGAGTAGGCAGAGACTTGGTTTTAACCAAGAAATGTGTGGTTTAGCCAAGTGAGTATGACAAAGTGAGAAGAAGCCAGTGGATTGGGCAAGCAGGAGCAATGATGACAATGGACCAGGGAATCTGAGCCTCTGGCCACTGTCCCTCACCCTCTCCCCCATGCCATGTTCTCATCTGGAGAGCGGGATGCTTGAAAGTGAGATTTCAGAAGGGTTTTAGTGGTTGGTGACGACAAGGTCTAGGATTGGGTGAGGCCATGGGAGTGACTGGTGAAGTGGGATGGAGAACAAGTTCATCAGAGGCGAGGAAGTCAGGGAACTGAGTGAACAGGACATTGGGGTCAACGATGTAGATATTGAAATGACCAATAATTAAGACAGAACTGGTATTGGAGAGAGGAACTGTGAGCCAGGAGCTAAATATTCAAGGAAGAAAGGGTGTGCTGCTGGGAGTAGGACTGTAACAAGGAGAGGTGGCGGGTGGTGTAATCCGATAGCATGAGATTCAAAGCTGCGGGGTTTTACAGAGGAAGGAAGGAGAATGGTCTGGAAGAGAGGAAGAAGGATACTACCCCATCTCCAGGCCTGGTGGATGGGAGAGAGTACAGTCCTTACTCGAGGGATCTTCAGGGAAAGCCTCTTTCTCAGGGCAGAGCCAGGATTCCATTAAAAATGGTCCCTTTGCAAACTCAGTGAATGAGTTAAGGGCATAGGGAATGATAAATAGTAACAATAAAATGAAATGCAATACACATGCCAGTACATATGGGGGAGGATTACGGGGAGGAGGTTGACTGAGTTTTTTTTTTTTGTGAGGAAGACCAGCCCTGAGCTAACATCCGTTGCTAATCCTCTTTTTGCTGAGGAAGACCGGCTCTGGGCTAACATCCATGCCCATCTTCCTCTACTTTATATGGGACGCTGCCACAGCATGGCTGACAAGCAGTGTGTTGGCAGGCACCTGGGATCTGAACCTGCAAACCCTGGGCTGCCAAAGCGTGAACTAAAACCGCTGCACCACCGGGCCAGCCCCCTGAGGTTGACTGAGTTTTAAAGGATGGGTAGAAATTTTCCAGGCAGATAAGGAGGAAGGAAGGCGAAAGAAGGGCCTGGACAAAGGTGTGGTGGCGTGGTTGGATTTGGGGAACTGAAAATCGACTGGTGAGAACAGAGGAGGTGTGAGAGGCTGGAGAGACCGAGGAAGGGGCCCCATCATGGGGGCCTTGGATCCCATGTTTGGAGTTTGAGCTTGTCTTGGAAGTGATTACTAGCCATCGAAGGAGTATAAGCAGGAGAGTGGCTGTGTTTAAAAGATGTATTGAATTCGGTAAAACAACCATTCTGTGATTTGCATTTTTTTATTCACTTATTTATCTATGAATGCAGCTCTACGTCTATCTATCCATCTATCTATTGTAGGTGGGGAACTATTCCTTTACCCTCTAGGTCCTTCTGGCTCATCTAAGAATTAAATTGACATGAGACAGAATAATAGGAGAAAATCAAACAAATTTAATAACATGTATACATGGGAGAAACCCAGGAAAACTGAGTAACTCACCAAAATGGCCAAAGCCATCACCTTAAATACCATCTTCAGCTAAAGACAAAGGAGGATGTTGGGGGTAGTGGTTTGGGACTTCAAAGGGGAGGAAGGTAATTCACATGGAGATGGAAAAGCAAATGTTTGATAAACAACTGTTTGCTGGGCCATCTATAGGCAATGTGACTTGAGAGACAGAACTTTGATAAAAATGGGCTTAGAAAGGACCCTCCCAGTTGATCAGTACCCAGAGTTATCTATGGTGATGGCCTTCTATCTTAAACTCTTTTAGGCAGTTAGGCGGAAGGTGAAAGTTTCTTTCAGAGTCTTTTGTCCTAAAAAAAAAAATCAAGCCAAAGAGACACATTTTCAGGTGGCAAAATTCTGATCCCCCACACTATCCATCTACCTATCTACCCATCCATTCATGCATCTATCCATCTATCTATCTTCTGATGCCAAACATGAAGTTGATTCCAATTGTTCTAGCTCAGATTGTTGGTATCTGGACTCAACCAAATACTGCAGATTTAAGGCAGAGGCCAAAGCACTAAGTGGCTTGGGGAAGGGGCTCAAGGCCCCTAGTAGTTTGGAGTCTGCACAGACATAGACCTGAACTGGATTCCCAGGATGTCACTTACCAGTTTACGGCCTGGGACAAATCACTGAATTTCTCTGACTCTCTTTATCAGTAAAATGGGAATAATAGTCCCTACCTGAAAGGTTACTGTGTGGATTAAGTGAGATCATGCAGTAATGTATTCAGCAGAGTGACTGTCACATAGTAAGTGCTCAATAAATATTAGCTGTTATTTTTATGGTGTATGAACTTCAAGCTCACCTATGTTCCTACATTACTTCCCCTCTGGTTTGGCTGCACACTGGAATCACCTGGTCCTAGTTTTTAAAAGCAAGCATAACTCAGTCCCATCCCCAGGGATTCTGATGCATTTGGTTGGAGGTACGGCCTGGGTGTTTTTACGAGCCCCCGCAGGGTGATTCTAATGTGCGATGAAGGTGGAGTGCTGTTGGTTCTCAAGTGCTAGACCCCGAACCAGCAGCATCAGCATCATCTTGGAATTAGTTAGAAATGCAAAATTTCCCTGATCTACTGAATCAGAAACTCTGGGGCTGAATCAGCAATCTGTGTTTTAACAAGCTCCCCAGGTGATTCTAACGCACACTCAAGTTTCATAGGTACTGATCTAGGGCTAGCAATTCAAAGTGGACGTTTCAGCTGTTGGCATCCCTTGCACCTGACCCGATAGGTAGCTCAGATCCTCCCCCCAACCTCCTCCAAGTACACCCCCCGTTTTTTTTTTGTTTAAGGGAAGAATGGATGGATTTAGGGTTAAGATTTCTTGTTCTTTGGCTTACTCAATTTTGTATATTTTCTTTTTCTTCTTTCAGGTACTCTTCCATTCTCCCAACAAAACGCAGGTGCCGGATACTGGGGATACGGAGCTGAATTATGAAGATACAGTTCCTAATCCCATGGACTGACCATTGTGATTTATAATAAATATATATTTGGTCTTCATCCTCCTTTCTGGCACAGAGCTCCTAAAACCCTTGGAATTTCCTGTGATGAGAGGGGTAAAAGTGTCTTTTGTTATGTTAATGAGGTGACTTTCAGACAGCACCCAAGGATGGGGGCTGCATGCCGGGGGAACTAAGCAAGTGATTAGGGGTTGGAAGTTTCAGTCCTACCCCGCTGACCTCTGGGGAGGCGAGAGGGGCTGGATACTGAGTGCAATCACCAATGGCCAATGATTTAACCAATCGTGCCTGTGTGATGAAGCCTCCATAAAAACTCAACAGGACTGGGTTCAGGGAACTTCCTGGTTGGTGAACACGTGGAGGTTAAGGGACAGTGGTGTGCCCGGAGAGCAGGGAAGCTCCATGCCCTTTTCCCATACCTTGCCCTACACATCTCTTCCATCTGGCTGTTCCTGATTTCATAATAAACCGGTACTCTAGTAAGTGAAATGTTTCTTTGAGTTCTGTGAGCCGCTCTAGCAAATTAATTGAACCTAAGGAGGGGGTCGTTGGAACCTCTGATCTGTAGCCGGTCAGTCAGAAAACCTGGGCTTGCAACTGGCATCTGAAGTAGGGGTGGGGGTGGGGTGGGCAGTCTTGTGGGACTGAGCCCTTAATCTGTGGAGTCTGATGTTATCTCTGGCTAAATAGTGTCAGAATTGAGTTGAATCGTAGGACACTCTGCTGGTGCTGGAGAATTGCTTGGTGGGGTTGGAACCCCTCCATATATTGGAATTGGAATCAGAATCTCACCAGCTTAAAAAAAAAAATGTGGCTAACTGGGCCAGTCCTGGGCAGACTTGTGAAGGGTGATTTTAGGTCTGCAGCTTGCCGGGTTCACATCCTCCTCTTCCTGTAATCTTGTTCTCTCTGCCCCACCCATGTGAAAACCTCAGGTTTGGATCTGATCTCAGTCATTTGTAACTTGGTTTGAGATATTCTGAGTATGTCACGTTTGCAGATCAGACTGCATGCGCGTGGGGAAAGGGACTGTGTCTGCGTATGCACGCGCTTCTCCCAGGTCAGGTTCCTGCAGTAACATGCCACCTGATTTTAAGTGGCACAGTGCTGAAGAGCACTGGCTTTGGCACCACAGATGAGGGTTTGAGTCTGGATCTTGCCAGCTCCATAACCTTGGGCAACTCATGGCACTTCTTGGCACCTCAGTTTTCTCATGTATAAAGTGGGCTTGCTGACTTTTAACCTCATACAGTTGTGAAGACTATATAAGATAATGCATGAAAAGTACTTAGGTCACTACCCTACCCAGGATATAGAGAGTGCTCAATGAATGGTACTTGGTAGTGATTGTTTTAAACTTCGTTTGCTGCTAGAAAAGGATAGGTTTTATCGAGGGCAATATGATAGAATGAATGTCAGCCTCGAGCTGTTGGGAAGCTTTTGGGCAGAGTCTGTTTTCCCTGAGGTACGGTTCCCACTCTGACAGCCCCCCTTCCAAGCAGCCTGGAACACACCTCCTCCAATATCTCCAGAAACACCCCTCACTGAGCCCTTCTTATGCTTTCTTATGGTCTCCCCAACGCTGGTGCAGAAGCTGCTTTGAGTGAGTCCTAAATCTTCTCTTCAGGGAGTTTAATACCTTGCAAAAGCCTCAAGCCTATTTTAATTGAATTATTTCATTCAGTGCCAGGCTTAAAGAGCAACCTACAGGGTCTCAGCTCTGAATGAATGCATTAAAAAAATCAAACAGTATAGATCGTGGCATAATCCTCGAGGGAGATATAAATAGAATCTCCTCTGCTGCCCTTTCATTTCCCTACGTTAGTTAATAAACACACTTTTATAGCATCTGCTTCTCCTTTTCCTCCCCTAACGCTCTTTCGTTTCCTTAGAATAAAACTCAGAATACAACAAAATGTTGGAAGAATTTACCATCTTAATTTTCAGGGCTGGAAAGAATTTTCAGCATTACCAGGTCTAACCCTCTGCATAATTTACCTGTTGCAGGGCAGAGGTCTAGAGAAGGAGATGGCTTGGCCAAGGTCACAGAACTTCCCCTCTAGTGAGCTCAGCTTGAAAAAGACATGTTCTTAGTCCTGGACAAGTATTGGGAGCCACAGTGAATGCGGCATGAAGAAGGTCAAGTGAGTAGACCAGGGCGTGGCTAAGGGTGGCTAAGGAATTGAATCTGGGTGCACCTCATGCCATCTGCCTTTGGGCAAGTTATTTATCATTGCTGACCTTCAGCTTTTTTTACCCCAAAATAGAGATAATAATGGTATCTACCTTGGAGTGCTGTTGAGTCAAACTACAGTTCACTAAAAAACTTAGTACTGTACCTGGCACATAGTAAGTGCTCAATAAACTTTAGTTATTATTATTGTTGTTAAAGAATTTTTTAAAAGGCTCTTATTGGGTTGGTAAAGGGAAAGCCTTCCATCTCAGCACCTTATGACAGTGGTTGTGTGCTCCCTGTAGTGAGTGAATTTCTGGCCCTGTAAGAAGAAAGTCCCAGAGGTCCTTTATCGGAGGGCAGACCTGTCTGCTAATGAGAGTAGAAGGGCAGGATCACCTCCATCAGAGAAGACTGGAAATGATGCTATCTGATCCTTTGAGGGGATAAAATATAAAGTGAATTTAAATGCTTAGAAAATGGGGGCGCTCAATGAAATGGAGGTGCTAGTAACAATAATAAAGCTAATATTACCAGGTACACCAATATTCATTATCTCGTTTGATTCTCAAAATTACGTATGAATATATATTCCATAGATATTATGTAGTAGGCCATCATAACTCTTGGATAAACAAATGAATAGTTGAATAGGCATTTGAATAAGGAAATAGGGACTCAGTTAGCCTTTGCTGTGTAACAAACCACCCCAAAGCTTACTAACTTAAAACAACAATGACTCATTCTTCATGCTTCTGTGAGTTGGCAGGGTGACTCCTCTGCTGGTTCTGCCTGAACTCAAAATGCTGGATGCTGGAAGGTCAGTTGGGTTGGAAGGTCCAAGAGAGCCTCACTTGTGTATTTGGCAGTTGATGCTAGATGTGGGCTCTAATGCCTTGCTTCTCCCACGCGGCTTCTCCTCCCCCGGTAGGCTAGATGAGCTTCCTTGCATGGTGGTCTCAGGGAAGCATCATGATGGTGGAGACCGAAGCTGCAAGGCTTTAAAACTTGCGCAGTGTTGCTCCTGCCACATTCTATTAGTCAAAGCAAGTCACAAGACCAGCCAAGATTCAAAGGTTGGAGAAACTCCCCCTGTTGTTCTTTATAGCTATATTTAATTTACTAGGAGATCAGCAACTATAACCTTTTATTAGCACTTGGCCAAGGCCCCAGAGGTCATATGAGTCAGGGCCGTGACTTGAACTTGGGTCCTGTGACTCTGGCTTGTGGCCTTTGTCCTATAACATGACCACCTTTGCTGGAAGAGTAAGCCCAGCTCAGGGATGAGGCAAAAGTTTTTCACCCTTAGACATCATGGGACATTGGGCACCTGATGTGTCTGTTGAATAACGTCAAAATCCTGAGCCACTGTGATTTGGACATAGCATAATTCTGTATTTGTAAACAAAAATACCCATAATATTTTTATGTAGTGTAATTCAGTGTAGACCCTTTAAAATGAGAAGCTAACAGAATGGCTTTCCCTTCTGGGAGATCCAATGTGCCCATGTGTGGCTTAGTTGACGAGAGATCTGTTTAGGTTTCACCCCCTTGATTGTTCACAGAAATCCAGGCCTAGGAAAATAAGCCTTTAAACATTGTGAGGTTTGAGTGTAGGTCATGTGATTCCCAAGCATTTGGCTGAGGCTTGAGAAGATGAAACGAGAGAGACTGAAAGCAAAAAAGAGATTAAATTTCAAGTCACCACGGGCTCATTTAAAACCTCAGAAAGAACAGAGCAATCTGTTGAATATAAAACCTGTAAGAGAATCTGCCCAAATAGATTCCCAAACTGTAGTGATCTGTTCCGAGCAACAGGAGAAGAAAGTGACTGACAGAACAAGTTGCTGATTCTCAACGTTCGTGATGGCGACCCTCAGAACTTTACTGTGGCCTGAAACGATACTTAATTGGATTAAAGATGGTTTCTTAGGGGAGAAAGTAGTAAAGAACAAATATTCAGTCTCTATTCTTGCCTGCAAGGTGGGCGGCTCTGCGGGAGGAAAGGTCCAAGGGCCACCAGGGAGAAAGGTCTTGGGATGGGACATGGCTGAGAGGCTGTGAGGATGGAGAATGGGCACAGTGCACAGGGCACCTTTGGGGAGAAGGAGGAGGATTTTTAGGAAGTTCGATTTTGTTCTCCGGTTGTGGTGTGATTCCCCTTTTGCACATCTTCAAGACACCTTCCATAAAGCCGTTGTTACTCTTTGAGGCTTTTGGAGTCTGACTTGTGTTCATTTTGAACATGACCCCATGCAGAGGACAGCCGTAGAGCAGGAGCTGGAAGACCTAGTTTTATTTAGGTTATGATAGTTTTCTCCTAGTCTTATATTTTCTAGGTGATTTTGACCTTTCCAATCATGAGTCGTTTTCAATTAGTTTTACCAATCCTATAGATTTTTCTTTTTTCCTAATTAAGTTAATTTTGTTGTTATGGTGTTTTGCTAGTGGTGAGTTCTCTGTCTGTCGATAAGGCTCTTGCTGAAAAGTGTTCCCTGGACCAACAGCGAGAGTCTAAGATATCTCCGCCCCGAGAGCAAGCTTTTTCAAGTCCCAGCGCAAGCTGCTTTGAGCTGCATGTCTGCATGCTGGCCTGCTTTCCCTAGCACAGTTTTGCAAGTAATTTAGAAATGATGATGGTGTCCCAGAGCCACTCTGACATTCAGCCAGCAGGCATTAAAGTCACGGCCGTTTGCATTCCTTGGTGTTTCTAGACAAGCGTTACTCATATTAGAGTCGATTGTCATCTTGTTCCATTGCCCACTTCCTGCCCTTTGACACTCCTTTTGTGGCCATGGGAGACGCATCTAGAAGTGGGACATTTGGATTAGGATGAGAAAATAAGAGACTTCCCTGGAGTAGCAGTCAAAGCTGTAATGATCATAACGAGCACTTATGTATGCACACACACACACATGTAGGTTTCACTGACTTTTAACAACCTTAGGTGGTAGGAGTATGTAAATTTTGCAGAGGCTGAGAGAAATTAAACAATTTACTTAAGGTTACACAGATAGTAAGTAGCAGAGCTGACATTTGAACCCACATCTCTCGGCATAAATTCTTAACCCTTATGTTACCAGGTACCTCCTAAATGAGAGCCGGGAGGTCTGGCTTCTATTGTAACTGTGGCTCTTTCAAAACTCAGTTCCCCTGCTCAGATCTCAGTCTTTTCATGTGTAAAGTGAAACTTGGAAGTAATCTCTAAAGTCCATTCCAGCTGTGTGAGTCTGTGATTCAGTATTTACAGACACTATGTGCTAGCATGCTGGTCTTATGATAGGAGGGAAGGGATTTCTGCCTTCTGGGTGGCAATGGAATGGGTTGTAGTCTAGCAGGAGAGAGAAGTACAAGAGTAAATAAGATTATAATGCTGCTGGCGTGTAGCAGGCAGAGGTGGTGCTCAAAATAGTTAATAACATGTTGCGTAATATAAATCAAAATATAAAACTAAATTTCAAAATTCCTTTTAGTCTGTATACTAGATATGTCTTAAAACTGCTTGGCAAATGATATAAGTCGTGGTGCATATCATTGGTCAAATCATTCTAATTTCCAAATCACTTGTTATTTTAGATTTTTTTCCCCAGCTTTAGTGAGATATAATTGACATGTAACATTGTATAAGTTTGAGATGCACAAGATGTTGATTTGATACACTTGTATGTTGCGAAACGATTACCCCCCATAGCATTAGCTAACACCGCCATCATGTCACATACTTACTGTTTCTTTTTTTGTGGTGAGAACATTCAGATCTACTCTCCTAGCAACTTCCAAGTATGTGAGACAGTGTTATTAACTATAATCACTATGCTGTATGTTAGATCCCCAGAACTTATTCACCTCAGAACTGGAAGTTTGTACTCTCCAACCAATGTCTCCCCTTTTCCCTTTCGAGCCCCTGGTAACTACCACACTGGTCTCTGTTTGTACAAGTTCAGCTTTTCTAGATTCCACGTATAAGTGACATCACAATGTCTTTCTCTGTTTGACTTATTTCACTTAGCATAATGCCCCCAACGTCCATCTATATTGTTGAAAATGGCAAGATGTCCTTCTTTCTCATGGCTGAGTAATATTCCATTGAATAATATTCCATGGTATATATATACTATATCTTTATCTGTTCATCTACTGACTGACACTTCGGTTGTTTCCATATCTCTGAATCTTGGCTATTGTGAATAATACTGTACTGACTATGGGAGTGCGGATATCTCTTCGAGATCTTGTTTTCATTTCCTTTGGATAAATACCCACAAGTGGGATTGCTGGATCATATGGTAGTTCTGTTTTCAATTTTTTGAGGAATCTCCATAGCGATGGCATCAATTTACATTCCCACCAGTAGCGTACAAGAGTTCCCTTTTCTCCACATCCTCACCAATACTTGTTATCTCCTGTCTTTTTGAGGATAGCCATTCTAACAGGTGTGAGGTGATATCTCATTGTGGTCTTGATTTGCATTTCCCTGATGATTAGTGATGTTGGGCACCTTTTCATGAACCTGTTGGCCATTTGTATGTCTTCTTTGGAAAAATGTCTACTCAGTTCCTCTGCCCATTTTTAAGTTGGATTGTTTATATTTTGCTATTGAGCTGTATGACATCTTTATATATTTTGGATATTAACCCCTTGTCAGATATGTGGTTTGCAAATATTTTCTCTTATTCATAAGTTGGCTTTTCATTCTGTTGATGGTTGCCTTTGCTCTGCAGAAGCTTTTTAATTTGAGATAGTCCTACTTATTATTGCTATTGTTGTCTTTGCTTTTGGGATCAAATCCAAAAAATCATTGCCAAGACCGATGTCAAAGAGCTTACTCCCTATGTTTTCTTCTAGGAGTTTTATGGTTCCAGGTTTTATGTTCAAGTCTGTAATCCATTTTGAGTTGATTTTCATGTGTGGTGTAAAATAGTGGTATAATTTCATTCTTTCCAGTTTTTCAACACCATTTATTGAAAAGACTGTCCTTTCCCCATTGTATATTCTTGGGGCTTTTGTCATAAATTAGTTAACTATACATGTGGATTTATTTCAGGGTTCTCAATTCTGTTCCATTGATCTAGGTCTTTTTTTTTATGTCAATACCATACTGTTTTGTTTACTATAGTTTTGTAATATAGTTTGAAATCAGGAAATGTGATGCCTCCAGCTTTGTTCTTCTTTCTCAAGATCACTTTGGCTATTTGGGGTCTCTTTTTGTTCCATACAAAGTTTAGAGTTGATTTTTCTATTACTGTGAAAAATACCATTGGAATTTTGATAGAGATTGTATTGAATGTGTAGATTGCTTTGGGTAGTATGGACATTTTAACCATATTAATTCTTCCAATCCATGAGCATGGACTATCTTTCCATTTATTTGTGTCTTTAATTTCTTTCATCAATGTCTTACAGTTTTCAGTGTGCAGATCTTCCACCTCCTTTAAATTAGGTTAAATTTATTCCTAAGTATTTTATTCTTTTTGGCACTATTGTAAATGAGATTTTCTTCTTTTTAAAAATTTGTATCTAATTTTTAATTTTTTAAATTAAGGTTACACTTGTTTATAACATTATATAAGTTTCAGGTGTACATCATTATATTGTGACTTCTGTACAGACTCCATCGTGTTCACCACCGAAAGTCTAGTGGTCAATTGTGCCCTTTTACTCCTTTTGCCTCCCCCCAACCCCTTTCACCTCTGGTAACCACCAATCTATTTTCTGCCTCTATGTGTTTGTTGTTTTCTCATCTTCCACATATGAGTAAAATCATATGGCATTTAGTTTTCTCTGTCTGACTCATTTCACTTAACATTATACCCTCAAGGTCCATCCACATTGTCACAAATGGCAAGATTTTGTCCTTTTATGGCTGAGTAGTATTCCATTGTATATTTATACCACATCTTCTTTATCCATTCATCCATTGATGGGCACTTAGGTTGTTTCCAAGTCTTGGCTATGGTGAATGATGCTGCAATAAGTATAGGGGTGTATATATCTTTTTGAATTAGTGTTTTTGTGTTTCTTGGATAAATACACAGAAGTAAAATAGCTGGATCATATGGTAGTTCTATTTTTAATTTTTTGAGGCATCTCCATGCTGTTTTCCACAGTAGCTGCAAACAGTTTACATTCCCACCAGCAGCGTATGAGGGTTCCCTTTTCTCCATATCCTCTCCAACACTTCTTATTTCTTGTCTTTTTAGTTATAGCCATTCTGACAGGCGTGAGGTGATATCTCATTGTGGTTTTGACTTGCATTTCCCTAATAATTAGTGATGTCAAACTTCTTTTCATGTGACTGTTGGCCATCTGTAAATCTTCTTTGGAAAAATGTCTGTCAGGTCCTCTGCCCATTTTTTAATTGATTTTTTTTGTTGTTGTTGTCGAGTTGTATAAGTTCTTTATATATTTTGGGTATTAACCCCTTACTTTACTTTTACTCACGGAAAAATGATTTGCAAATATCTTCTTCCCATCGGCAGATTGTTCTTTTGTGTTGTTGATGCAGGAGCTTGGGCCATGCAGAAGCTTTTTAGTTTGATTGAGTCCCATTTGTTTATTTTTGCTTTTGTTTCCTTTACCTGAGGAGACATACTAAAAAAGATACTGCTACAACTGATGTCCAAGAGCGTACTACCTATATTTTCTTCTAGGAGTTTTATGGTTTCAGGCCTCACTTTTCAAGACTTTAATCCATTTTGAGTTAATTTTTGTGTATGGTGTATGATAGTGGTCAAATTTTATTCTTTTGATTGTGGCTATCCAGCTCTCCCAGCACCATTTATTGAAGAGACTTTCCTTTCTCCATTGTATGTTCTTGGTTCCTTTGTCAAAAATTAGCTGTCCATAAATGTGTGGGTTTATTTCTGAGCTCTCATTTCTGTTCCATTGATCTGTGTGTCTGTTTTTCTGCCAGTACCATGCTGTTTTGATTACTACAGCTTTGTAAGATACTTTGAAATCAGGGAGTGTGATGCCTCCAGCTATGTTCTTTTTTCTCAGGATTTCCTTTTCTATCGGGGCCTTTTGTTGTTTTGCATAAATTTTAGTATTCTTTTTTCTATTTCCATAAAAATGTCATTGGGACTTTGATAGGGATTGCATTGAATCTGTAGATTGCTTTTGGTAGTATGGATATTTTAACTATGTTAATTCTTCCAATCCATGAGCATGGAATATCTTTCCATTTCCTTTTGTCTTCTTCAATTTCTTTCAACATTTTATAGTTTTTAGCGTACAGATCTTTCACTTCCATGGTTAAATTTATTTCTAGGTAATTTATTATTTCTGTTGCTTTTGTAAATGGGATTGTATTCTTAATTTCTTTCTGCTATTCTGTTGTTAGTGTATAGAAATGCAACTGATTTTTGTATGTTGATTTTGTACCCTGCAACTTTACTGTATTTGTTTATTATTTCTACTAGTTTTTTGTGGATTATTTAGAGTTTTCTATATATAATCATGTCATCTGCAAATAGTGACAATTTTACTTATTCCTTTCCAATCTGGATGTTTTTTATTTCTTTTTCTTGCCTAATTACTCTGGTTAGGATTTCCAATACTATGTTGAATAAGAGTGGTGAAAGTGGGCATCCTTGTCTTGTTCTTGTTCTTAGAAGGATAGCTTTCAGTTTTTCACTATTGAGTATGATGTTAGCTGTGGGTTTGTCATACATGGCCTTTATTATGTTGAGGTACTTTCTTTCTATACTCATTTTATTCAGAGTTTTTATCATAAATAGATGCTGTATCTTGTCGAATGCTTTCTCTGCATCTAATGAGATGATCATGTGATTTTTTTTTTTTTTTTTGGTGGGGAAGACCAGCCCTGAGCTAACATCTGCTGCTAATCCTCCTCTTTTTGCTGAGGAAGACTGGCTGTGGGCTAACATCCGTGCCCATCTTCCTCCACTTTATATGGGACGCCACCACGGCATGGCTGACAGGCAGTGCGTCGGCGGGCGCCCGGGATCCGAACCAGCGAACCCCGGGCTGCCAAGCGTGGACTAAACCGCTGCGCCACTGGGCCAGCCTGATCATGTGATTTTTATTCTTCATTTTGTTAATGTGGTGTATCACATTGATTGGTTTGTAGATATTGAACCATCCTTGGAATAATTAATCCCACTTGATTGTGGTGTGTGATCCCTTTTAATGTATTGTATTCAATTTACTAATATTTTGTTGAGCATTTTTGCATCTGTGTTCATCAGTGACATTGGCCTGTAATTTTCTTTTTTTGTGTTGTCCTTGTCTGGTTTTGGTATCAGAGTAATGTCGACCTCATAGAATGAGTTAGGAAGCTTCCCCTCCTCTTCAGTTTTTTGGAAGAGTTTGAGAAGGATAGGTATTAAATCTTTTTTGAATGTTTGGTTGAATTCACTAGAGAAGCCATCTGGTCCTGGACTTTTGTTTTTTGGGAGATTTTTGATTACTATTTCAATCTTCTTACTAGTGATCAGTCTATTTAGATTCTCTGTCTCTTCTTGATTCAGTTTTGGAAGGTTGTATAATTCTAAGAATTTCTTGTTTCTTCTAGGTTATCCAATTTGTTGGTGAATAGCTCTTCATAGTATTCTCTTATAATCCTTTATATGTCTGTGGTATCCATTGTAATTTCCCCTCTTTTGTTTTGGATTTTATTTGAGTCTTCTCTTTTTCTTAGTGAGTCTAGCTAAAGGCTTGTCAATTTTGTTTATCTTTTCAAAGAACTAACTCTTAGTTTCATTGCTCTTTTCTATTGTCTTTTTAGTCTGTTTCATCTATTTCTGCCCTGATTTTTGTTTTCTTTCTTCTACTGATTTAGGGCTTTGTTTGTTCTTCTTCTTCTAGTTGCTTTAGAGGTAAGGTCAGCTCATTTATTTGAGGTTTTTCTTGTTTCTTGACCTAGGCCTGTATTACTATAACATTCTCTCTTAGTACCACTTTTGCTGTATTCTATAGATTTTGGTATGTTGTATTTTCATTTGTCTCTAGGTATTTTTTGATTTCTCCTTTGGTTTCTTCATTGACCCAGTAGTTCAGTAGCATTTTGTTTAATCTCCACATATTTGTGGCTTTTCCATTTTTCTTGTTGTAGTTGATTTATAGTTTCATAACATTGTGGTCAGAAAAGATGCTTGGTATGATTTCAATCTTCTTAAATTTATTGAGCCTTGTTTTGTGGCCTAACATGTGATCTATCCTGGAGAAGGTTCCACTTGCACTTGAAAAGAATGTGTATTCTGCAGTTTTTGTATACAATGTCCTGTATATATCAAGTCCATTGGGTCTAATGTGTCCTTTAAGGCCAATGTTTCCTTACTGATCTTCTGTCTAGATGATCTATCCATTGAGTGTAAGTGGAGTGTTAAAGTCCCCTGCTGTTATTGGGTTACTGTCAATTTCTCCTTTTATGTCTGTTAATATTTGCTGTATATATTTAGGTGCTCCTGTTTTGGGAACATAAATATTTACAAGTGTTACATCCTCTTGTTGGATTGATCCTTTTATCATTATGTAGTGCCCTTCTTTGTCTCTTGTTACAGTTTTTGTTTTAAAGACTATTTTGTGTGATACAGGTATTGCTACCCCAGCTTTCTTTTCATTTCCATTTGCATGGAATATCTTTTTCCATCCCTTCACTTTCAGTTTGTGAGTGTCTTTAGGTCTGAAGTATGTCTCTTGTATACAGCATATATATGGATTTTGTTTTTTTATCCATTCAGCCACCATATTTCTTTTCATTGGAGCATTTAGTCCATTTACATTTAAAATAACTATAGATAAGTATGTACTTATTGTCATTTTGTTACTTTTTTCTGGATGTTTTTGCAGTTCTTCTCTGTTCCTTTCTTCTCTTGCTCTCTTCCCTTGTGATTTGATGGCTTTCTTTAGTGTTATGTTTGGGTTCCTCTCTCTTTATTTTTTTGTGTATTTATTGTAGGCTTTTGGTTTGTGGTTACCTTGAAGTTGGTATATAATAACGTACATAAATAGCAATCTATATTATGTTGCTTGTCTCTTCAATTCAACCTCATACTAAAAGCCCTACACTTTTATTCCCCCCCCCCAAGTTTTATGTTTTTGAGATCATATTTTACCTGTTTTATTTTTGTGTGTTCCTTAAACTCTTAGAGATATAGATGATCTTAGTACTTTTGTCTTTTGACCTTCATACTAATTTTATAAGCATTTGATCCACTACCTTCACTATATATTTGCCTTTATCAGTGATATTTTTTCTTTGATAATTTTCTTATTCCTATTTGTGGACTTTTCCACTGAAATAAGTCCCTGTAACGTTTCTTCTAAGGCTGGATTAGTGGTGATGGATTCCTTTAGTTTTTGCTTGTCTGGAAAACTCTTTATCTCTCCTTCCATTCTCAATGATAGCCTTGCTAGGTAGAGTATTCTTGGTTGCAGGTTTTTTCCTTTCAGCACTTGGAATATATTGTGCCACTCCCTTCTAGCCAGTAAGGTTTCTGTTGAGAAGTCAGCTGATGGCCCTATGGGGTTTCCTTTGTATGTAACTTGTTGCTTTTCTATTGTAGCTTTTAGGATTCCCTTTCTCTTTAATTCTTGACATTTAAATTATAATGTGTCTTGGTGTGGGCCTCTGTGTTCATCTTGTTTGGTACTGTCTGTGCTTCCTGTATGTGGATGTCTGTTTTCTTCCCCAGGTTAGGGAAGTTTTCAGCTATTATTTCTTCATAAGTTCTCTGCCCCTTTGCCTCTCTCTTGTCCTTCTGGGACACCTACAATGCAAATGCTTGATGTTATCCCAGAGGTCCCTTAAACTGTCCTTGTTCTTCCTAGTTCCTTTTTCTGTTCAGTTTGGGTGATTTCTTCTACTCCGTTGTCCAGATCACTGATCTGTTCTTCTGTGCCATCTACTCTGCTCTTGATTCCCTCTAGTGAACTTTTTATTTCCATTATTGCATTCCTCAGCTCTGATTGGTTCTTTTTTATACTTTCTAATTCTTTGTTGAAGTTCTCACTGGGTTCATCTATTTTCCTCAGTTCAATATGCCTTTATGACTATTGGTTTATACTTTTTATTAGGTAGATTTTTTTATCTCTGTCTTGTTTAGTTCTTTTTCTGAGGATTTGTCCTTTTCTTTTATTTGGAACATATAAAAGAAATGTTTTGCCTCATTTTGCCTACTTCTTTGCACTTATTTCTATGTATTAGGTAGATCAGCTACAACTGCTGATCTTGGAAATGTGGCCTCATGTAGGAGATGTCTTATGGGGCCCAGCAGCATGCTCCCCTTTTGTCACCCAAGGAAAATGCTCCAGGGGTGTCCCCTGTGTGGGCTGCATGTGCCCTTCTGTTGTGGCAGGGCTGTTATTGCTGTGGGCACACAGCTAGGCTTGGCTGGCCCCCAGGTTGGCTGGTTGTGAGGCCTGGGCATGTGCAGCTGCTATGGGCATGTTATTGGATGGGGCAAGCCCCTGGCATGCCTGACTGTGAGGTCTGGTAGTGCATAGCTACTTTGGGCTGGCCAGTGAGTGAGTTAGGCCCCTAGTGTGGCTGGTTGCTAGGCCCATGGGCACACAACTACTGCAGGTCCCCTGTGTGGCTAGCTGCATGGCCCGGTGGCATTTGGCTGCCTCAGGTGCACTGGTGGGTGGGGCAGTTTTCTGGTGAGGCTGGCTGCATGGCATGTGGCTGTTGTTAGCTTGCTTTTGGGTGGGGCAGGCCTGTACAGCTGGCTGTATGGCCTAGGGGCATGCAAATGCCTCAGGTGCACTGATGGGCAGGGCAGGTCCCTAGCATGGCAGTGTGCAACCATTTCAGGTGTGTTGGTGTGTGGGGCAGATCCCCTGCATGGTTGTTTGTGAGGCCCAGCAGTGCAAGTCTGCTGCAGGCTTGCTGCTGGGCAGAGTCGGTCCCTGGGCCAGGCTGCCTGTGCTGCCTAGTTGCATTCAGTGGCCTCGGATGCTCCAGTGGGTAGGACAGGCCTCTGCGCTAACAGGCTAGAGGAAGGATTCCAATGGTGCCTGCCAGTGTCCGTGTCAGCACGACTGAACTAGGTCACAGTCATGGCTGCTGCCAGTGTCTCAGTTCCTGGAGGATGGTCCCAGCCACCTCCTGCCTCTCCAGGATTCACTCTGAGTCTAGTAAGTGAGTCTCTTTCACCAATGGACTATGGACTTCTCTATCTGGTGTTTTGTGCTGGTTTCTGGGTTGAGCAAGTCTGTGCATTGACCCTTTAAGAGGAGGTTTTCCTTTCCCCGAAGTTCTATAGTTTTCCTGGGCATATTCTCCTTTGGTTTTCAAAGCTGGGTGTTTTGGGATATCGTCTCTCTTGTGCTGGATCCAAGGGCTGGGGTGTCTAATGTGGAGCTCGCATCCTCTGCTCCTCCAGGAGAAGCTCTGCACCTTTGAGATCTTTTCTGACTGTGAAGTGCCGTGGCCAGGGTGTGGTTTTTTCCTCAGGAGGATTGTATCTCTGCCTCTTCCACCCTTCTCTGTATTGCCCCTGGTTGTGGAGGTTCTTTTTATCCAGCTTCCAGATCTCAGCAGAGGAAATTGTTCCATAAGTAGTTGTAGGTTTGTTGTGTCTGTGGGAGGAGGTGAGCTCAGAATCCTCCTAATTGCCATTGTCTAAAAAAAAAAAAAGATGTTTCTTAATTTCTCTTTCTGATAGTTCATTATTAGTGCATAGAAATGTGATTGATTTTTTTTATACTGTAAATTTACTGAATTTGTTTATTAGTTCTAACATTTTTTTGGTGATGTCTTTAGGATTTTCTATATATAATATCATGTCCTCTGCAAATAAAGACAATTTTACTTCTTCCTTTCTGATTTGGATGCCTTTTATTTCTTTTTCTTGCCTAATTACTTTGTCAAGGACTTTCAGTACTATGTTGAATAGGAGTGGTGAGAGTGCGCACCCTTGACTTGATCTTAGAGGAAAAGCTTTTGGCTTTTTACCATTGAGTATGATGTTAGCTGTGGGTTTGTCAGACATGGCCTTCATTATGTTGAGGTATGTTCCCTCCATACCCAGTTTAATGAGAGTTTTTATCATGAAAGTATGTTGAATTTTGTCAAATGCTTTTTCTACATCTATTGAAGTGATCATATGATCTTTATCCTTCATTTTGTTAATGAGGTGTATCACTTTGATTGATTTGCCTATGTTGAACAATCCTTACATCCTGGAATAAATCCTGCTTGATTATGGTGTATGACCCTTTTAATGTACTGTTGAATTCTGTTTGTTAATATTTTGTTGAGGATTCTTGTACCTATGTTCATCAGGGATATGAGCCTGTAATTTTCTTTTCCTGCAGTGTCCTTGTCTGGCTTTGGTATCAGGGTAATGCTGGCCTTGTAAAATGAGTTTGGTAGTGTTCTCTTCTATGTTTTAGATTTTGTTGTGCTCTTTCAATGCAGCTGCCATCAGCTGAATGATGCTTGTCTGAACCCGTGATTTGACATGAGGCACTGCATAAAAGCCTTCAATGACTTCCCCAATAAGCGGATGGTAATTAGGGCCTCAGAGCTCTGTATTCTCTTCCAGCAGGAGGGCAGTCAGGAGCACTGCCCCTGAATCAGGATGGGTACATCCCTGGTTGCCAACAGTTCCCATATGGCCTTGACCCTGAAGATAGACACAGAGGCATGAACTGACAATACTGCTTGCGCTGATGCTCTTGCCACTGCTGGACCCTTTCCGGGTAGTAGATAGAGCTGCACAACATTGCAACCACCACTGTCGCTCATCACACAGCTGCAAGGGGCTGCCCACTTCCACAAAGGCACTGCTCTTAGGCCCCACTACATGCCTCTGTGGCCAAAGCTGGGCAAGGTTATCAGGTGACTTGTAGTCTCAAGAAGAAGAGAGTTCTTTCTTAGCAACCAGTCTAGAAGTGTTTCAGTATTTTAACAATGACACAATGTGGTAGATTGAATTATTCTCAAATCTTCACTCCTTCTGCCATGTGATTCTATAGTGCACTAGAGTGGGAGGAGCATATTTCCCCACTCCACTGATATTGGGTTTGGCCGTGTGACTTGTTTTGGCCAATGGAATGTGGGCAGAATTAAGTTTGTCAGGCCTTTCTGAGAAGTGCATGCTCCAGATTGCCATTGCCCTATTAGCCTGAGCCCAGAGTGAGACAGATGGATTAGATGGAAACTGACCTGAAGCTGGAGCAAATGTAGCTGCCTTAACAACTGAAACAACCGGTAGTCCCATGAGAAAGAAAATAAACGCTTGCTATTACAAACTGAGTTCTGGAATGTTTTCTTATGCAGAAGTATTACAGCAATAGCTGCCTGATATGCAGGGCCAACTTGGTGCATACCAGTATAAGTAAGCACTGAGAGTAGATAATGAAAGATTTCTTATTATTACAGTTATTTTGACTGCCTGAGAAGGTGCTGGGGAGGAGGTAGAGATGGAATAAAGATTCAGAACAAAGATTCACTGGTAGATATGTTCAAAGGCTACAAAGGGGCAATGATGGAGACCAGCTTGTGTGCAGGAAAAAGTAAAGCACCAGCATCCAGAGAGAGGCCTCCAGGCATTTTGAGATGTACTTTCTTCTTTCTTTCCAACTGGGGCTTGTAAATCCTCTCTTGTGAACACTCATGTCACTGATGGGGTGTCCACCGGTCCAGCCCTGGAGAACAATTTGGCAAAATATATCAAAGCATCAAATGTGCACATTATTTTCTTTTAACTCAGCCATTCCTCTTTAAGAATATATCCTAAGGGAGTATTTGAGCAGGTGAGAAAGATGGTACAAGAGTGGTTTCTTTTTCTTGTTTTGTAATGTTGAAAAACTGGATATCTAACAGTAGAGAATATTGGAAAGCCTAGGTATCCAACAATAGAGAATCACTTAAACAAATTAATCCATGTATTCAATGAGATACCATACAGCCTTGAAAATGAAATTATTGGGACTGGCCCAGTGGCACAGTGGTTAGGTTTGCATGCTCCACTTTAGCAGCCGGGGGTTCGTGGGTTCGGATCCTGGGTGCGGACCTACGCACCCCTCATCAAGCCATGCTGTGGTAGCGTCCCACATACAAAACAGAGGAAGATTGACATGGATATCAGCTCAGCAACAATCTTTGTCACCAAAATAAAAAGAAAAAAAGAAAATGAAATTATAAAAGAATACTTATTGACAAGTAAAGATGTTTGTGATAGCGTAAATGAGATTAAGGACCATGTATTTATATTACATGTGAACAGAGGTATAGTCTTCATTGTGTGTGTGTTTATGGGATTTTGATTATAAAATACTGCGCGCGCGCGCACACACACACACACATCATTAGAGACGACGCCATTCATTAGGCTCTCTCTTGGGGAGTGTACTTTGTCTTTGAAAGAAATACTTTGGCTGGGGATGGGGTATGAATACTGAATAACAAAAAATATCCTAAGTAACAAATGGGTGGTAACATGCCCTGAATAGTGAGGAAGTGTTTTGGAGGGGGGCAGGATCTGACAAGGCTAGACATTATGTACGTGCAGGGAACAGACTCTAAAGTCTTCCTTGGCCTCCCTCCTGCTCTCTTCCTCCCTGACTCCCCGACCTTCCCTAAGCACAACCATGAGGGACTCGAGGGAGCAGAGAGATCTAGTGAGGGGAATTAGAAGTGGCTTCTGTGGAGTGTGTGATGTAACTCCCTCCTCTATCTTTCCTGTGAGGTCTTCCGTCTCATCATCTACATTGTTCCCTGCTCGTTTTGTCCCAGTGTCTTCTTTTGAGAGAGCTGGAAGTGGAGACTGAGGGAGCAGCTCACAGAGTGTGGAAGAATATACTTCAAGTATTGACAGTGATTGTTTTGGGCAATAGGAATTTGACTTTTTTCCTTGTTTCTTTGTTGTCTAATTAAAATATATTAGTTTGTATTAAAAAAATACTCTCTTCTTGTTGCTTGGGTAAACTCAGAGGAATTGATCAGTCTCTTCAGAGTCCCCCCTTGGGACAGGGTTTCCCCGGGGCAATCCCTCCCCATAGGGCAGGGCAGGTGGTTGGCTTCAGCATTGCTCTTCCACATCCATTGCCATAGGTATGGCTGCCTTTCAGACATCATTATGGAAGCGTCTGTTCGTGATGCTCTGTTAAAAGTCTGGAATCTGGGGATTTGGATCCATGCGAGATTCATAGGTTTTTACTTTTTATTCTGCAGTTCTACCTTAGAGAGCAGACTTGGAGAGGAGAAAGCCAAGACCTAACATATTCAGTTTTTATAAAGTTTGTTTCCTTTATTTCTCACAATAGGACTTATTTAAAGATGAAAAAATTGATGTTCAGAGAGGTTCATGACTTGCAGAAAGTCACACAGTAGACCTGGATTATTTCAAATCAGTCGATACTAAAGTGTTTTTCTGTTTTAGCTTTTTTCTTTTTAATTCCCAGAGATGAAAATTTAAAGAATCTGGCTGAGGCTATTTAGTCAAAGGGGTAAAAAGTGACTTACTTATAGAAAATGTCTACCAGCCACTATTTTCTTTTTCTTGTGTGCAAGAAATAAGAGGAAAAATACAAAAACTGCAGCTTGAGGGACTGTGGCTAGCAATTATAGAAAGAAGAATCCTTGACAGTGATGGGATGTTCCTCGGACACTGGAATTGTTACCAAGTATTTATTCAGATTGAGCCATAGGTGATCTTATCTATAAACGGCCTGAGAGGTGAGCCCACAGACAAGACGACCTCCACAGCCCCTTGCAAGCTGTGTTTGGCAGAGAATGGCCTGAGACCACACATATCCAAATTGCCTGGGGTGCTTCAGTTGGGGATTTTCATCTTTAATAAGTTTCCTTTATCAATCATGGTCCAGTCAGAGAAACATCAATGGAAGAGAGGTTTAATGCAAGGAATCAGTTACCTGTTGTGCAGTAACAAACACCCTAAAACTAGGAGCTTAAAAGAACAACTATTTATTATGGCTCACCAGTCTACTGGTCAACTGGGTTGTTGTTCTGGTCTTGACTAGGCTCCCTCATGTGTCTGTGGTGCACGTCAGGTCAGCTGGTGGCTCTGATTCCGGGTCTGGCTGATGGTTGGCTGGGACACTTGGGTTCTCCTCCATGAGATCTCTCACCCTCCAGCAGGCTAGCCCAGGCTCGTTCACATGGCAGCTCTGTGGGATTCCAAAAGGAAGCATGCAAGGTCTTTAGGTCTAGAATCAGAACTGACACAATATTGCTTTTGCTGCAACTTGTTGGCCAAAGCATGTCATATGGCCAGCCCAGATTCAAGAGGGGAAGTCTAGGGAAATACTCTATCTTTTGATGAGAGGAGCTTTATAATTACATTGCAAAGGGGAATAGATAGTCAGAGGGATTAATTGGGACCATTTTGCCAACAACCTATCATAGTTATAACGGTATTAGGAGTGCTGGAGGAGTAAAAGGAAGAAGAGTTGTGCTAAGGATTAAAAAGGAGCGGGTGAGGTCATTGATGAGGAAGCTGCTGGTCTGGACCCCACATAGGCAGTGCTGGGACCTCTGAGAGAGGTGTGCCTGCTGCTGCCGCTGCTGCTGCTGGAATTGCTAAAGAGACACCACCTCTGCTCATGCTAGAACCGGGACAACTTCTCCCTTCTGGTAATTCATGTTGGTTGAACCTAATCAAAAGCCCCTGGCAAGAGAATCTGGAAATCCAGTGTACGGGCTTCCAGGCCTGGCAGTGTAGAGTAGGGTATAGAAGGGAGAGTGTGGGGCTGCAAGCAGACAGGGAAACAACTGCCTCACCCTTGTGGAATTCTCGTCACATTAAAGTTTTCAGACCTATCAGTATAAGATGCTGATTCTTGGGGAGTTGTGAAATATAAGCCCCATATCAAAGATGAACACTGGCTGAGTTAACTGTAAATTGCTGGAGAATTTCCAGGAAATTACTCTTGCTGATTTTGACCTGTAACTTGGCTGGGGATAGGGGCATAGACAAGACAACTAGTTCGAATGGACAAGAAGGTCAGATTTCAATCCCATTCATCATTATCTCAAAGGAGATTATCTGATGTTTGCCATTTGTCGCGTTGCTTGGCCAATGGTCTTAGCCATCAGCACAGAGTGTTTGCATGCAGGTGCGCGTATGTGGGGTAGAGAGAGGCGGGCAATCAGAATGAAAAAGTGCAAGAATATTAATCAAATGGAGATGATTAGGCAAGTCAGTCTGTTAAATGTCTGTAAAAAGACACAACTCTGGAATCTTTAATAAGAAGGAATTTACAGACATATTATTAGAGAAATCCAGTAGCTCCCAGTTAAGAGTCAGATAATGATTAATTACTGCAGCTGTGGCAACATCCAAAAGATGGAACAAGGGTGGGAAGGCAGAAGGCAGGGTGACAAATTGTACAAGGATGACTCTGCTACTGGGGAGTTTATAAAAATTCTGCACTGAACACCTCACTAGTCTAATTATGGATCCTGAAGACATTTAAATATGTAATGGACTGATCTGGCACAAATTGTGTTAAATATGCATTACTTTCTCTAAGAACTATTTAACAGTGATTATTTATACTGGGGCTTAATCAATTAGTGTTTGAAATTGGCTTGCAAATGTGAACAAACATAACTACATAACCTTAGCTCTTTAAGACACTTTAGAAACCATCTCCTTCTCCCTTTGTCATGCATATAATGATGCTGGGGTCCAGAAAGCTGAAGGGCTAGTCTGAAGTCACCAGGCTGATTGAAGACAAAACCAGGACTAGAACCCAGGCTGTGTGACTCCCTTTCTGGTGCCTTTACTATAATTTGTACCTTGTATTTTGACAGAGGCCAGGCCTGTGTCTAAATGAAACTTGAAGATAGTGTTTTCTAGATTCATCTGAATCACCCACGGGTACTTTTTCAAAATAGATCTGCCTAGAGCCCAGCCAAGAACTTTAGGGCAGAATTCTGGGGTGAGAGAACAAAGCCTTAGGAGGGTTTATTTTCAAAAAACTTCCTTATGCGTTTCTGATATCCTGCCCCCGTTTCTCTTGCCCAACCCTGTGTAAGAACATGGTTTTAGGCACTGACAGAAGAGAGAATTCTTTCCAGATGTCTACACACTTCCAGTTAGGTAAGTCTTTTTCCTGAAGCCCTTGACTGAGTGACTTCTTAAGGGGCTCATGTGCTGTATACCCTCACTAGAAATTTCCATGGGCCCATCCTTTGTACAGAGAGTAACAACACTGAAGGTGCAGCATTAGCCATCCTCAGGTTGGTTCCTCCAAGTACCTGCAGACCAGAAAATTGCAGGATGATGTCCAGGTCAGGCCACCTCAAATATTGATCCCCAGGCACCAGGCTGTTGACATGTTTACCTAACGGTGAGTGTAAGTTATAATCAGAGAGGGGAGCCAGCGTTAGGGATAAGGGAGTCTCTCTTGTCTGGTGTGGCATCTGTAGCTTCTAAAACAGTACCTGGCACATGCTGGTGCTCAGCAAATATTTGACTGAATGAAAGGGAGCTCCTTATTGGGTGCCAGCTTGAAATAGCTGTACTTAATGTATCTTGAGTCACTAAGTGTCCTCTTTCCAGAAGTGTGGTTGGATCTGAGTGTAGTTGGGATTCATCCAGTAAAGCTCCACAGGGCCTAATGTATGATGATAAATCATAACCCTCCTAGGTGTTCAGAATCAATTTCACACCTCATCTGTTATCATGAGCAGAATGTGTGAGAAAGTCCCCTCATGGTGGTAATATATCAGCTCACAAAAATTTAAAAAAGCCTGAAGATCAGAAAAGGGAACACTGTTATAGTCCATGGTGCTTAATCAGCGACCCAGACATTGATGGATTTCAGGGGTTATTTACATTTGAATCATGGCATCCAGAATGTCTCAAGCAGAGCCCATAGTTTATGGGCAGCATGGAAGCAATTAAAAAAAATCATTTCTCAATATCTGTAGTTAGGAACTAGGTCTCTCTTTGTAGAACTATTTTCTCTTTAAGTAGAAAAATAAGAAAAAACTGAGGATAAAGTATTATGTAGAGTGATGATAGGCTGGGCTGCTAGAATCCTCACTGTGTCCATGACAGACATCATTAACTGATCACGGTGTATTTTCCTGCTGAGCCTGGTATAGTCTCATTACTTCTCAATCCAAGGGCTCTAGGAAGCCGCGGATGGCTGATCCAAGTTGGCATCTTGAACTGAAACTCATTGGCCATCACTAATTTGGAGTTTGTCTTTGACTATTATTTCTCTGGAAAACTAATGTTAGTAGGTACTTAGACGAGGAAGGGAAAAGCAAATGAAATAGCATAGGTTTGGATAGTATTTTGAGTTAGTCAGCTGGTCCATTCTCTGGCTTTTGGGCAGGATAATAGTCAAAGCCAGGGATTGAAGATGATTTTCTCAATGGCAGTTTCACCAACTAAGATTTTAGAGCCATACACATCAGAATCACCTTGGTGATAATGTAGGTGTTAGTGCCTCACTCAAGACTTACTGGATCAGAACCTCTGGGTTTGAAGCCAAGAACACTACATTGGGACAAGTATCCCTGTGTGTCTTTGTCATTCTGAAGTTGGAGAACCACTGCCCTATGGAGACCTGGGTTCAAGTCTCAGCTCCACCATTCACTTGCTGTGTGAACTTGGGCACATCCCTTACCTGAGTCTGTTTCCTTATCATAAGGAAGTCTGTTTCCTTATCATAAGGAGGAATAATAACATCTGTGCCATCTCCCTTCTAGGGCAGCCATGAGGCTCATTTGAGATAAAGTCCCCTGCGAATGCTTCGAAAAGAAATAAGTGCTAAAAACATGGAGTATATTTTTGCCTACCTGTTAAACTAGGTGGGGAGTTAGGGAATTAGGGTGGATTTTTGAAAGTTTATTTTAACTTTATCAGGAGTCAGTGATCTACTAAAAACCAGAATGACATAGGAGAAAAACAAAACCCTGCTGAGGAGACCAGAGCCATAGTTATCAATCGCAGTTACAAATTAGAATCATGTGGGGAAATTGTAAAACTACCCAAGCCAGGGCCCCACCCACGATGGAGTTAAAGAGAATCCAGGGAGTGGGCTTGGGCCTTGGCAGCTGTTGCAGGAGATATTCTGGTTTCTGTTCTTCCTGAGGAATGGCTGACCTGTTTGTCTTTCAGGCTTATTGACATTCCAGCATTGCCCCAACACATTTAATTTTAGTTAAGTTACTCAGGCTCATGTTTGTTGCTTGCAATCAGAAAACCTTAACTGATATCTCATTAGCTGGTTCACCCTCAAAACTAGGGATTGTGGATGTCTCGTTCATCTCTGGATCCTGAGTGACTAGCACAGTTCTGATGCACAGTGGAGATTAAAAATTGACTTAACAAATAAATTGAGAGCTACTCCAAGTGCTGATCCTAACTGGAATAGATAAAATCTAGATTTCCTCGAAGCAAAGAGATAAATGGGTGTAAAGTTGTTGGCATTTAAATCTGGACACCCAGAGAATGACTGTAGGGGTTTTTTTTTTTTTTTTTGTGAGGAAGACCAGCTCTGAGCTAACATCCGTTGCCAATCCTCCTCTTTTTGCTGAGGAAGAGTGGCCCTGGGCTAACATCTGTGCCCGTCTTCCTCTACTTTATATGGAACGCCGCCACGGCGTGGCTGACGAGCAGTGCATCGGTGGGCGCCCGGGATCCGAACCTGCGAACCCTGGGCTGCCAAGCGCGGACTAAACCGCTGCGCCACCAGGCGGCCCCTGTAGTGGTTGTTTTTGAACACTGTGGAGATGCAAATGTGGGTAAGACTTAATGAGTTTACAGTAAATAAAATTTTATAAATAAAGAACGAAGGAAAGAAAGTAAATTCTTATTGGAACACGGCCATGCTCATTCATTTGTGTGCTGTCTGTGCTCTGATGGTGGAGTTAAGTAGTAGCAACAGAGACTGAATGGCCTGCGAAAGGCTAAATTATTTACTCTCTGGCCCTTTACAGAAAATGTTTGCTGAGCCCTGGTCTAATGGTATAGATTCCATATGTGTATGTGGGCTGCATACCCCCCTCTTGCCCCTCCAGCCTGCTCTGTACCCTGGGAGGCTGGCCTGTGTGTCAGGGTCTATGGCAGCTGCTCTCAATGTGTGGCCCTGCGATCGGATCTTGTGGCACATTCTTGAGCCCCACCCCAGATCAACTGAATGAGAAACTCTGGGGGTGGGGCCCAGGAATCGTTGTTTTGACAACTCTCAGGTGATCCTGATGTATGTTAGTTTGAGAACTACTGATCAATGGCAATGAGTTCCCTTGTCCTTCAGCTTCAGGTCAATATGTGCCAGTGTGGAACATTGGCAAGAGATGGAGGGGAGGAAAGAGAGCAAGGTGAGGTATTTGTTCACTGTCTTCCCCCATGGAGTTCCTTCTCTGTATTGGGTTCCATTAGGCACAATTGTTCCTTCTTCTCATCCCTTTTAGGCCTGGTGATAGGAACCTCTGCTGCCAGACTTGGGGTTCACACCAGCTGCTATAGTTTCCTTACAGCCTTCCCACACTTTTGTAAATAGTCCTGTTATTAATGCTCCTCAAATTATGCTAATATGAATGTGCTTCTAGCTGGGACCTTGACCAATACAACATATAAAATGGTAATAACTCGTAAGGTGTCGTATAATAAAGATAGAATGAATAATACTCAGGAAGGGTTTTGGGAGTCCAGAGGACAGAAAATCTCTGTAGAAACTTTTAGGGACTAGAATGCTCACAAAAGGCTTTAGAGGAGGTGTGACCTTGGCTGGTCTCCTAAAGATGGGTAATATGCATCTAAATAGTAGACAACCTTCCAAACTAGGGGATTGGTGTACATAAAAGCACAGAGGTAGGAAGTATATATGACTTTTTTGGCAACAGTGAGTCATTGAATTTAGCTGACATAAAATGTTGGGTTTGAGAACCAGTGTTGTAGGCAATGGGGTGCTACTGAAACTTTCTAAGCAGATAAGCGATGTGGAGATAGCTTAAGAATGAGCCTGAATAATCCAGAATTTGGTGGCTAGGAAGACAGACTTTGGGATTGGAGACACTAAAGTTAAAATCCAGCTTTGCCTCATACTAACTGTGCCCATTCGTTAATAATTCAATATCTCTGAGCTTTAGGTTCCTCTATAAAATAGAAGTGTGATACCGTGTACAGATGTCATAAGGATTAAGTGAAGAGTTGAATGTAGAACATTAGCACAGTGCCTAGACTATTGTAAATGCTCCGGAAATGGTATCATTACTATGGTCACTCTATTATCCTTCTCAACTCCAAGAATTTACGGAGTGCCAGATAGTTGTGAATGTTAAAAAGGGGTACACCGTGGCCTGGGCTCTGACAGCTGGCAGATACATTGTCATTGTGACTTAACATCATCTTCCAATGAGCCTCTCCTTAGAAGGTCTTCTGGGAAAGTTGCTGTGCTTGCTCTAAGCAAGCTACTTTGCCTACAGCCATCTCTAAGGGACACAGAGTTAAGAGGCTCTCATTTAGGGTGTTAATACACAAATCACTTTTACATTCTTAATTTAAAATGCAAGACAGGAGGTAGAATTTTCTCCTCAGAGAATGCCACAGAGAACAAAACTACATTGCGTGTGAAGACACTGGCATTTCCTTGGTGCTTATTGGCAGGTGGTGTCATTTGGGGGTGGAGTCTTTTGACCATTTTTTAAGTGAGCGATTCTCAACCAAGATGTACTGGTGGGATGCAGACAGATAACTGGATAATCTGGGCGTGGCAGCCTCTGTTCTCTCCTAATGCCTCTTTGAAGTAGGACTTGGAAGTCTGAGCCATCTCCCAAATAGATACAGCTCTGAGGAGTGTCCTCAGGAAGTGACATTTAACTTAAGATTGTGCAGGGTGATTAGAAGAGGGGCCTACCGCGTATTCTATAGGGCAAAATCTCATATGAATTCCCTTTATACGTCTCATCCTTCTCCCTAGAGTAGTTCTTCCTTGCAAGCCACCTTTTCCATCCCTTCTTTTTTTTTTTTTTATCACAAATCTCCAACATTAAAAAAGACTCTGCTCTCTCACTCTGAGCCATTTGACCCCACCCTGTGCTTGCACACCTTCACTCAGCAAAATCCACCATAATAAGGTACGTTACTGATTTCCTTTCCCCCACCATGAATTAGGGTAGATTCACTTAAAGCTTCTATTCACCATATTCCAGTGGGAGTGAGGTGGGTGGAGTTCAGCTAATGGTGATGGTGGGGAATTCCAAATATAAAGGTGCTGGGCCGTGACTCCCTCGGGGTGGACAGTGGGGAAGAGTGGGCCTTGAACACAGTGGACTTTCCAGTTGATGATCTGCCTGCCCTCTTTTGATGGTACTAACTGAAAATCTTTTCTCTTGGGCTAGTCAACTTTCTGAAAAATAATTCTTCAATCTCCTGCTTGGGAGGGGCCTTGGGGGTTTTGGGGTGCCAGCATTCTAGGAGCTGAGGGTCTAATCTTTTGTTCAGGGAGGGCCTTGCTTTCAGCCTGGGCTCTACTGATGTTCCCTTCTGCAGAGGCTTCATTGCCACCTCTCCAGAGGGGAAACTTCCCGCCTGGTTTGAGGAGCAGCAGTTCCCTGCCTGCACTGTTTGGGGGAGGGGAGCTGGTTCAGGCTTTCTAACACCTTGTTTTCAGCCCAGATCCCCAGCCCCTCTTTTCAGCCTTACCTGGTGCCTGTGATTCCAGAGCCTTTCTGAGGTCTGTTGGCAGGAACTTCCTGGATTCATCTTGGTTTCTCACCCTGCAGGTCATTTGCAGAGAGAAGAAAGCTGAAATCAAAATCACTTACTGCTCTTTCATTTCTTTTCTTTTTTCCTAAATTTTGTCCTCTCTTCCTTTGCTTCCATTTCTTTCTGTTCTTGAGGATTTATACCTTTCTACTCCCTTAACTCATATTCTAGTGGGATTTTAGGAGACAGTAGACATAAACATGTAGTCAATCCACCACGTTTAAACAGAAGTTGAGCTGATGTCCTCCCTCTGTTTCAGAAGTTAATTCTGTCATTGTTGGTTATTTGGGTTTGCCAGGCTTTCATTAACCAGAGTCATTTGATTTCTTCTTGGAAGACCCAGGGAGATTCCTTTTAGGTTTCAGAATTTGTCTTTAGAAGATTTTCATCCAAGGAGCTGATACCTTCCCTATTGTCAAAGCTTGCATGGGTGAGCAATGCATCCATTCAAGAGAGAATGGGGCAGAAAGCCTTATCAATCTGGACCTATCAGCCTAGACCAGGGGGCCTTCCATCTGCCTAGGAAATCTGCCGTAGAATATTGCTGAGTGATATCAGTTATTAAAGCCTACACATCCCTCAAAGTCATAGTTTTCAGGCCCCCTGTTCTTATATATCTACAGTCATTAGTATCATTTCTGGGTGTTTGCTCTGCTTTGCTGGGATTCCATGTTAATCTGTTTCTTTCTTCTGTCTCTTTGACCATTAAAAACGTACTCACACAGCTGTTTCTGTACTAGCAAGGTGGGATCCTTCTACCGTTTCACTTCTACTGCATAGACTCTACAGCTATGAAGGATTTTAGAGATCATCTAGTGGCTTCAAACTTGTATTCTACAGATTAAAAAGAATTTTCCTTAAATAAAATCTTGCGGGAAAGCCTGGTATGTGAAACAGGTAGGATGAGAGCTGCTCTGAGAAATGTGGGGAAGGGAACCTAACCTTCTCCACCCTGATCACATCTCCCCAGGGAGATGGGTTCAACACCACTGATCCCATTTAACTCGCATCTTGAATACGAGGGGCTGAGTCCTGGAGAGGGAGAGTAATTTGCACAAGGTCTTGCAGTGGATTAGTCCAGGATTTGAATCAAGGCCTCTTTCACTTACCTCGAGATCTGCAAAGAATGAAGCCTGAAAGGTGATTGCGGAGATTTGAAAGTGAGCGATCAAACACTGGTAGCCTCCTATTAGCCTGACTGTCCCTTATTTCAAAGCCTTTAACCCTCCACGCCATCTGTAGTCTTGTATGAAAAATCATAAATAATTCTCCCCGAAACAGCCTCCTTCCTGCCCCAGTATTGTGTCCCGCTGGCTTGTTAATTTTAGTTTGGGAGTCAGAGACCTAGTGACAACCGCTATCATGCAGGTCTTTCTCTGTTCAATAAATGCTGATAAACCATAATCTGCAATCCTAGCAATCGCTGCTGCCTGAACCGAAATGCAAGGGCAAAGATTACTTTGGTCTGAATTGGATTTGAAAAGGCTGAAAGAGCAGGCTTTGGGTGCGCAGTGGAAATGCCAGTTGAATGTTAATTATAGCCGCACTGCTGGCCTGCGGAAGGTGCGATGGTTCAGCAACGAGAGCTGGAGAGGGATGAGCAAACGCAGACGAGATGGTTCTACATGTGGAATCCAAGAGTGTGTCTTCAAACAGAGTCCGGGGAGCCTCGGGTGGTTTTCTGCAGCTCTCCTGGTGTTCACAGAGGTCTTTCTGGTCTTCTAATTTGTTCTTTTTATTTACTCCTCAGAATCACCAGAATGATTTGGCCAGGAGCTATCTTAGGGGCAAGTTTTAACTAGTGGCTTGGGGATTCAGAAGGTGGCAGTGAGGTAGATGGGGGTTTCATAACTTTTTTGCCCCCCCCAATTATTTCCCACATTCTGGGAATGGAATGCTCGTGTCTACAGTGATCCAGACACATAATTATAACCAGTCTCTTTACACAGTAGGCGTCTACACACAAACAGAGCACTAACAGTATGATGGGTGGGGTGGGCACAGATAGAGGTTTGCTCATGGATGTACTGAGCCATACACAAGAGATAATTTCCATGTATCTCAACCCCTGGCAAATTTTTAAATTACATATACTGAATAATTTCCTGCAGATCTAACTGCCTGATAGATTGTGTGACTAATTGTTTCTTCCCACTTAAAATGGGAGCCTCCTGGTAGGCTGTATGTTTTGGTGCAATTATGTTGGCTCAGACCAGGGCCGAGGCCATTTTAGCCACCTGAGGAGTATGCTAATTGTCCAGAAGTATGCTGCCTGGTGTGTGCCTCATTGCTGTAGTGGTTTTAATGGAACTTCTAATTAAAAATAAGAAGAAAGGCAGGGCTGGGTGCCTTCCTCTCGCATCAGGGGTTCAGGCAGAGCCCCTGTGAGCACACCAGTGTGAGCATGCCCATGGTGGGAGCCAGCTGGGGCAGAAATTAATGTGCCTCTGGTATGGTTTGTCTACTCGGCACAGTGCAGGCTACTGGAGTTGTAATTAGAGCTGGGCCAGTGTCAACATGTCTTCCAGGGTGCCAATCCTTCTCCTAGGCTCTGTGTCAGTGTTTGGAGGGTGTGCCTGTAGAGAAGCTGAGAGGGAAGGAGGCTGGAAAGTATAATCAGCTGGAGGTACAGCTTGAGACCCTGAGGGAGTTTGTGAAATAGGACTGTTCCAGAAAGTCACATGCCCTGCTGCTTCCCAAAGGCCAGGCTGATTGTTAGTTATAGTGGGCTGGGAATCAGATCTGGGTTTGGAATACTGGTTCTGTGTCTTATTAACAGCAATCATCTTTGGATACACTACTTAACTTTTCTGAGTCTCAGTTTGCTTACCTATAAAATGGGGATAAAAATATCAATTGAAATTTTGATAGCATCATGGACATAGAACTCAGGGATGTCTGCATCCCACATGGACAATCATTTCTCCCCTCTGTGGGCCTCCACTTCCCCATTTGCCTACTCCCTTCTCCCCAGACTAGTACCACAAGGAACATTGGCAGAATGAGAACAAAAATAATTTATAACTGAGCCCAATGGCCCAAAGTAGAAGAGGGAAAAGGGAGCAAAAGAGAGGCTGGCCTTCCCTATGAGGTGAATCTCAGCTTAGTTGTGTTGGCTGAATTCAATGAAGGAGGAAATGTAAGAGAAATTGAGGAGAGCCTGGAATGTGTCTGGAGCCCTTTTTAGACAGAGGCCCTCAAGAACCACTGATTTTCCTGGAACTTTGACCATTGGATCATCTTCTGATCTTTGCTTTTGGGAAAGAGAAGAAGGGGAGGCCAAGACAGACTTCCTTGGTATGAAAGAAGCAGAGGAAATGTCTCTTCCCACCTCTGCCTCCTGGATTTATGGTCAGGACTAGATGAGAGAACATTCTTTTTGTCTTGCTGCCCTTAATATTTTTTCTTTGTCATTGACTTTTGCCAGCTTTACTAATATATTCCTTGGAGAAAGTCTTTTTACATTGATGTAATTAGGAGTTCTGTTGGCTTCTTTTACATGTAATTCCAGCTCTTTCTCCAGGTTTCAGAAACTCTCAGTTATTATTTCTTTGAACAAGCTCCCTGCTCCTTTTTCCCCTCTCTTCTCCCTCTTGAATACCTATAATCCTTATGTTGCATTTCCTAATTGAGTTGGATATTTCTTGGAGAGTTTCTTCATTTCTTTTTAGTCTAAGTTCTCTCTCCTCCTCCATCTGAAGCATTTCTATATTCCTATCCTCTAGATTGCTAATTCTATCCTCTGTATTGTCAGCTTTGTTGTTTAAGGACTCCAGATTTTTCTTTATCTTATCCATTGTGTTTTTCATCTCTAACAATTCTGATTGGTTTTCTTTATAGTTTTGATCTCTTTTGTGAAGAATTGCCTCTGTTCAGTAATTTGGTTCCTGATTTCACTGAACTGTCTTTCAGAATTCTCTTGTAACTCATTGAGTTTTCTTATGACGGCTGTCTTGAATTATCTGTCACTTAGACTGTAGATTTCCATGCCTTCAGGATTGATTTCTGGGTGTTTGTCTTTTTCCTTTTGGTCTGGAGTGTTAATATATTTCTTTATACCATTTGATGGAGTGGATTTGTGCTGGCACATAGTGATAGTTTCTGGATGCAGGTTCCACCTGCCACCACTTTTGGGGGGAGGCAGGAACTATGTAATCTGAGCCCACTACTGCGATCCCTGTCAGCTGTGTCTGTCCGAGCCTGGGTCACTCCTTGGGATCACAGTGGCTGTATGGGGTCTCCCAGTGAATGGGAAAGTAGCCATGCAGGGGGCTCAGGGCTGCTGCCACCTGCTCCCACAGTCCTGCTGAGTTGTGCTCCCCCCCGGGTCACAGCAGTGCTATGGGTGTTCATGGCAGCTGGGAGCTTGTTCACCTGGACTCAGTGCAGCCACCCTCTGCTCCTGGGCTGCACTAGCTGTTGTGCTTGGTGGGAAGGACCTCTCCTCTGGGACCATGGTTGGATTGTAGGCTCTCCCACCAAATGAGAGAGTGATCACACGGGGGATCAGGGCTGCTACCGCCTGCTCCCACGGACCCACTGAGACATGCTTCCCTGCTTCAGGGCTGCAGCAGTACTATGGGCATTCATAGCAGCCAGGAGCTTGTTCACCCCAGGTGGCAGCTCTGCCACTCCAGTCTGCTCCTAGGTCACAGCAGGCTTTGTGCTTGGTGGGTGGGGCTTCCCCACTGGATCCAAGCCTGCGCTGTTCTCTGTGGGCCGTGTGGCCCTGAGGACTCTCCCACCAGACAGGAAAGTGATCGCCTGGGGGCTCAGGGCTGCCATCACCTGTTTCCACAGTTGTGCTGAGGCACACCCCCATCCTCAGGGCCTCAGCTGTGCTATGATCACTCCAGCTAGGAAAGCAGTTGCATGCGTGGGCTGGGCTGGGGTCCAGAGGGTGCTCACCTATCTCTGCCACCTACCTTCAGATGTAGAGCTGTGAGGGTCTTTCAGGCATCCTGATGTGCTGTGTGGGTATCCTCTGCTGATCAGTGAATGTCCTTTTACTTGTAGTTCAAAGGGAGAACTCACTCTGTCATGTTGCTGACATCCACTTCTCTGAGAGAACAGTCTTATGAGCCAGTCTACTGCTGTCATTGGCTAAGGCCTTGTTCTCATCCTAGGACGACCTAAAGTTGACTCATACATGACCTGTGACTTCAAGCTCTGACATTCTAGCAGGAGTGATTTAAAGAAAAAAAAGGCATGAGTAACTAGCAGTGAGCCCGTATTGAATTCCGTAAGTGATGTGCAGAGAGCTCTGGGAGTTCAGTGACCAGGAATAGCCTTGTGGAGGAAGCAGTCGTGAGAGGTCTGAATTTGAGATTTGGGCTTTGAGCAGGCATTCTAGGTAGAGGAGATGGCTCGACCAAAGGCAAAGAAGTTGGAAAGTATAAAATATGCTCCGAATGGCAAGCAGTTAGGTTCCCTCAAGCATGGGCTCTGAGCCTGGCAAGGTGGGTCAGAGTCAGGTGATGGGGGTCCAGTGTACACCTGGTTCAGGCATTGGGGCATAAATAGAGCACACGGGTCTTGCTTATTTCGTTTGGGGGTTATCTTAATATCCTTCAGATTCCTTCCCTGCTACCTGCTTATTCTTCCTGCCACCTACCCCCAAACTATATTTGTGATTTGCTCATGCTTAGCCAGTCAGCAGGTTTTCAGTTGATTTCCTAGTGGCTGTAATTATCCTTTTCAAGAGATGATCAGTCTGGTTTCTTGCACATTTACTCAAAAAACATATCTTTTCGATAGCTTGAGTGGAAGCTTCAAGGGAATTTAGGAGTGAACTGAGTGTGTGTTCTAATAGATGAGAATCATGAATTCAGAAAAATTCAAAGGCCTTAGAAGTCTGCAGGAAAACCCCTTCATTTTACACATGGAGAAGAATGAGAGGGGAAGAAAAGACTCACAATAAGAAATTTGCAGATGTGGGAGCCCAGGTCTCCTGACTCTAAATTCAGTCAGGGCTCTCTTCACTCCACTGTGGAAGGAGTGTAGCCTAATGGTTAGCATTTTGGGCCCTGAAGTTGGGCAACTTGGGGTTGAATCTTGGCTTTCAGCCACATACTTGCCTGTTGACTTCGAGAAAGGTATCAAGCCTCAGTTTACCCATCTATAAAATGGGACAAAGAAGCCAAATGGAAAACACATTAGCATTTGCAGGAACAAAGAAAGAGGGTACATTCCTTGTTTGTCCTGTTGTACAAAAGCCACCTGATGTTTAGGCTATCATCACTTCCAAGCGGTGAAGCAAGGGTCTTATAAAGAAAGGGTCTTCTGGCTCAAGGTGTCCATCTCCTCCCTCTGGCCTGCCACCCTGCCTGAAGAACTCCCATGCCTATTTCTTCTTCGGGATGAAGTACCCCAAACTGGTGTTAACATAGATGAGTTACCAAGATGGGATCTTACATCAGGTCATTACGACGATGGCCTGAATGATGTCCTCTGATTATCCTGAGCCAAGTGACTGGTGGTGGGATCAGGAGGATGACATGAGGTCCTACTTGGGAGGACAACAATGCCCCCATTTGGTAAAAGCACCTAGTGAGGGTAACCCAGAGGTTCTATTTTCAACATGGAACAGACCTTGTAAATCACTCTCCTGCCTGACCAACTGGGGGCAGGCTCAAGGTGCAACTGAGGGTAGCAGAGGTGACACTCAACCCCTGGCAAGTTCACATCCCGTCTCTGGGCCTGGCATCCCCTCTCTGGTTCCTTGCTCTTTAGAAAGGAAGACATAACTAGAACTAGCCCAGCAAATGTTAAGCTGTCCTGGGTTCTTGTATTCTCTTCTTGAAAGAGAACTCTCACTGTCCAGCATACTAATCTTTTAAATGGGGGGATCAAATGCGTGCTTCCTTTCACCCTTTGTCTTTTGCATCCAGTAAAAGGGACAAATAAATGCTTATATATTTTTTTTTTTGTGGGGAAAAGGGTAGGTGTTTTAAAGGCAGGATTAGAGGTTCAGGAGCAGCAGTTGGGGGACTTAAGAATTCATTTCCGCTTCTGCAGACAGGAGAAAAGAACTCTCAGAGGTGAGTTCTTACTGGTATAGCCCCACCTTTCAGGCTGCCCTTTTGCAAACATAAGTTCTGGAAGGATTCCATAGTCAAACAAATCTACCCTGACTCACCTGCCATGTGGCCTGATATTTTTTATTTTACCCTTTTGAGTTAATCTTCCTCTTTCTAAATGTCCAAGCAGCCCTGGAAAGGATTGCCAGTTAATCTCTGACTGATGAGATTGTTGAAGAGCCCTCACTGAGGGGTGTGAGGGGACCCTGAATCCAGTCTCAGCTGTAATTCTAAATTACTGGATGATCCTGGGCTCATCCACTTATCTCTGACTTGAGTTTTGTCATATGCAAGAATATCTTTCACCTCATCTTGCGGGACATTGGTTGGCTGGGGTAGGAAGGGCTCATGACACGGAGGAAAAAACATTTTCCTCCAAGTTCAGTCGAGTGTCTGTCAGCCAGCCTCCCTTTGCTGAATTGGGGTCTGAGGACAGGCTCTGAGGACACTGCCGCCTCCCAGGTGGCCTTGGTCCCTGAGGTGCCTGGGTTTACCTCTCCCCAGGCCTGACCTGTGTGAGGCTGGTCCCTCTTGTTGACCCAGAGTCAGGGGAGAGATGGTGGCAGTCTAGATATTGGTAGAGGAGGGGCTCAGGGGCAGCCGTATGCATGGAAGGGGTACTGGAGACAGTCTTGGTGCTTTATTTACATAGTCAGCAGCTATGTTTATGGGAGTGTGGAGGTGTTGATGGAGAGTATAGGGGATTAAAACTCCTCTTCCCCAACATCTTAGCACCTGGAGGGAGCCCACCATGGCCTGCGTGAGGGAGAGAAGTGTCCTAGCTTTAGCTTCCTCCTGACAGCGGGAAATGGTGGCTGCCCTAGCCCCTTCTTAGGTATTTTTCAGCTCCTTAATATCGACTGATCTGAAAAAGGCAAACTGTGGCCTCAAAAAGGCCTGGGGGGGGGGGTCCATTATCTTCCCAGATAGCCTGCTGCCCTCCTGCCTTTGTAGACTCCCTCTGAGACCAGCCCCCATCTATGATTTTCTTCAGCAGTAGTCACGACATTGTTGAGCGCTGCTGTGTGCCAAGCTCTAGGAATGCAGCAGAGAACAAGGTCGTGGGGTCCCTTCCTCATGGGATCTTCCACTGTGTGTGTGTGTGTGTGTGCGTGTGTGTGCGTGTGTGTGCGTGTGTGTGTGTGTGTGTGTGTGTGTGTGTGTCAGAGACTCAAACAACTGCGCTGGCCTTGAATGCACCAGAGTCATTCCTACACTGTAACCAGGCTCCCCGAACAGTTTTCAGAATCACAGACTTTTAGAACCTGTCCAGCTCTCACCTTGAGTGTTTTGGGGAAACTGAGGTGAACCTCAGTTTGAGGTTGAAACCTGGTGAAAGGATTTGTCCAGAGTCACAGCAGAAACTGCTGGCTAGACTTGAAATCTAGCCTCCCGACTCTGGCTTGATCCGCAGCCCCCTCCCCCCCGCCCCCGGCCCTGTTTTCCCTGCTCTGGCTTCGGGAATAATCTCAGGTGCAGCGGCTCCTCCACTGATGCTAGGTGGCACCAGAACGCCTTTGAACAGAAAGGCTCCTGGTATTAGTTTCTGTCTGAAAGTGCCAGCATCCTCATCACGGGCATCCTGAAGTATTGGCTGACAGCACTCCTCTTGTAGTGCCCTCAAAAGGCCTGCCTGCTCGGGGCATTGCCCAGCTCATGGTCCCCACCCTCTTCATCAGTGGAATCCTACCTGGGTCCCAGACTCCTGTGGAGTTCTGTTCTCTGGTTACCTGAGAGAATTCGCTCCTGTGTGATTGATTTCTACTGGGGCCTCTCTGTGCAGAATGGAAAGTTCTGGCTGGGTGATCAGCTCAGGGGGAGATATTTTAGGGCAGTGCAGGCACAAATTCTGGTTCTCCTTGGGTATTAGGATCTTCCTTCCTTAAGCTTTTGTCAGGGTAAGCAACCTGGCTGAACACGGTGGTCTTTCTCCAGGTCATGCTGCCAGTCTGTGACAGAGTTGGGATGGAATTCTGGCTCACTAAGCACTGTACTATCTTGCCTCTCAGAAGAACGTTGAGACCTTCTGTCATGGGTGCCTACCTGCCCGTCCAGCCCCATCTCATAGTTGTGTAGCTCTGTGGCCAAGAGTATAGGTTCTGGTTTCAGACTCCTGGGATTAGGACGCTGCCTCCCCACTTGTTAATTATGTGACTGTGCCATGTTTATGTAACTGCTCTCTGCCTCAGTTTCTCCTTTTGTAAATGGGATGTGGTAAATTGCAAGTGGCCTCAAATTTCTTTGAGCTCCTCCCATTAGAGGAGGAGTATATTTTCCCACCCCCTTGAAGCTGGGTTGGCCTGTGACTTGCTTTGATAGAATGTGGTGGTGCTGATGATGTGTGAGTTCTGAGCCTGGGTCTCAAGAGACTTTGCAGATTCTGTTCTGACTCCCAGAACATTGCTGCCATGAGACAAGGTCAGCTGATGTCCTTGATGATGGGAGACCATGTGCAGGGAGATCCCAGCCCCAACTGCCCACTCACGCCATCAAGAGCACATGAGCAATTGTTGTGTTAATGCACTACATTTAGGGGGTCGTTTGTTATGTGGCAGAAGCTAACTGAAATAGGGTAGAATAGTGGTCCCCACCTTGTAGGGTTGCTGTGAGGTGTACATGATGACATGCACTTAGACCAGAACCTAACACCCAGCAAGCTAGTACAGTTGTTACTAGAAACATCATCTTGGGGCACTTCCTTTCATTGGGTTCTAGTCACACTGATCACCGTTTTTTTGACTATACCAAACTCTTTTCCTTTTTCAGAGCTTTCATACTTAATTCTCTCCATCTGGAATGGCCCTTCCCTGCTGTCTTGTTTTCATGGTTAAGGTCTCTGCTGAAACATCTCCTCCTTGGAGAGGCCTTCTCTAGTAATCTGTGAACCAACCCCCGCCTTCCTCTCCGTTCTTGCTTCCTTTCATTGTGTGTCATTATCACATTTATTCACTTCCTTGAATACTATCTGTCTCCCTTCTAGACTGTAAATCCCTGCGGGCAGGAGCTGGCTCTGCTTTTGTTCCTTCTCTTATCCTTGCTGCCTACCACAGTGCTGTGTACAGCAGGCACTCACTTGGTATTTGTCGCATGAATGAATGAAAAGAGGCACATAATCAATATGTGTTTGAGGTTGCTGTCAGGCTTCCAGGAATAGAGGAGTAGCCAGGTCAGAGTTTCTGAGAGCGGGGACTGTGTGAGCTGCTTCTAATTTTTCAGCAGTTTTGGTTTGTGTCACACTCTTATGATGTTGGATCAAATATGTTCCTGATACTGTGTCCAACAAGGCGATGGGCTTCTTTAAGGCAGGGACTGAGTTCCTCACAGCCCCTAGCACATCATCAGGCATCTAGTAGGGGCTTAACAGTTGATTGGCTAGAAAATGAATGGATGAGTGGATGTGAATGAGTGAATGCAAAGAAGGATGGAAGGAAGAGAGAGAGAGTACTCAGAACGGCAGGTAACTGTGGAAAACTGCGTTTATTTATTATCTAATAAAGGATGAAACATTGCCAGTCAAACAGGAAAAGGTCATCAAAGTATAAAAATGTATTAAGTACAATCATTAGCATTATGTTATAGGGAAATAGTTGTTGTAACCTTTCCCCCTAAGATGGCACATTGGACAGTCACAGTTGGTTTGGTTTACAAAGAGGGGAAAGACTAGGTGACCAGTTGTCCCAGGACTGAGGAGTTTCCCAGGATGGGGGCCTTTCAGTGTGAAAACTGGGAAAATCCCAGGCACACTGGGATGGTTGGTCATGCAAGAAAGAGAGCAGCAGCAGGATGTTGGTTATGGTTTGGCCTTTAGGTAGAGGGGTCAGACATTTTCTCAACTTCCCTATCACCTGTTTCCTCCTACCTCTGCTATAAAAATCCCTGTGTTATTATGAGGCATATCACAGCTTTCAAAGGGTTTTCACATCTCCGGTTTATTTTGACCTGATCCTTATGCTAAGACTGGGCAGGAGGGTATTTCTAACTTATTTGCAGGTGTGGCTTCCTGCTTCAAGGTTCCCAGCTCCTAGAGAGTACAGAGGCAGAGCGAAGACTAAAACCTGGATCTCCTGAGGCCAGTGTTCTTCCCACTAGTCTGTTCTTTTCTGAAACATCTTATGTGTCTTATTTGGCTTTCAGGAGTGGGTAGGAATTGTATGGGGAAAGGGAGGACCCTGAGATTCAAGTTTTGGCTCAATCCCCTCATTTGGGACAATTCATATCATTACTGCTCTGCTGCTCTCCCACAGCAAACTTCATGTAGCATTCCCCTAAATATCCCCCAGCTGGCCAGTGTTGGCATCATGATGTGGCAGAGTCAGTGAAAGTGATCCAGTTGTTGACTCCAGAATGATGCACCGAATGGCCCCTCTAGTTCCGGTTTGTCTGTAGGATGGTCAAAGGACCAACTCAGTCTGCCATTTGCCAACTTGATTGTTGCTATCTTTTTGGGCGTCTTTTCTGAGAAGTTACTCAAGTGAAACGTCAAGTCATGGGGTGGGTATGTCTCTTAGGCTCAAAGACTTATCACGCTTATTGCATCCATCCCTAATATACAGGGATTTTGCCTGATATATAGGCACCACCATAAGGAGGGGAGGGTTCAGTAGCCCTCCCTGACTTATCTTAAGAGACTAGGGACAGGCCATCCTTGTTTATAATAGACCTAGCTTCTCTTGACAGCCTATTAGAATTCTATCATCCATTCTTTTATTTCAACACTGTTTTAAGCTCTTTTATATTTTTGGCAATTATGACCTCTAGGGATAAGAAATCTATATAATCTTTCTTTTCCCTGTGAAATGAGACTTCCTCTGACTCTCCCTAATTTAACTGAAGCATGTGTCAGTGTCTTCCAGATGGTGAAATTCTGGGACAAGCTTAATGAATAGTGTTTGACACTGGCCCTACCCTTTAAGATGTCATTGTTTGGGCTCAGAGTTGCTCTATCATATGGGTCTATTCTGGGTGCAGATGTGCAAAGATGTCCTGATCTTAGAGTTTTCCTATCCTGAGAGCTGAATGAGGATGGGTACTTTTATTTAAAAATAAATAAAATAAATAGCTTTAAAAAAAGAATGTTGCCCATGTCCTCTTGGTAGATTCCCCAGACTATGGGACGTGTGGTAAACCATGGGGTTTCACTAAATCATGGGGTTTCTGGTGCACCTGTTCCCTTTAGCATGCTTATGTTCTTTCTGCCTCTTACACTAGCTGTGGCCCTACAACCCGCAGAAGTGTCTGTGGCACCGAGTTCAAATCTAGTTTTAATCTTTAGAGGTGGTTTTCTTTGGCTTAGAGACAAAAAGCAGATCCAACTCTCTGAGAATGGAAGGAATATTAATCCTGACATGGCCATCACTGTAATACACTCGAGATGAAGCACTTGTGTGCATGGTTCTCTTCTGAAACTAATTCTTGGCACCAAGGGGTGAGGTGATGGTTTGACAAGCGCAGAAACTTCCATATCCTGAGATATCGCCTGAGTTAATACACTTCTTGGAATCTCGGAAACTTATGGTCCAGCTGCACTGGGTCGTGGGCTGTACTTGTCTAGAGGGTCAGAAGAATGTTTCTGGGCTAAAAAATTTGAAAACTCAATGCAGTAGGAACACAGCCTCCTTATAAAAACTGTGTTGTTTGTAAGACATGCTGCTTGGCAGCAGGAGAAAACTAGAGGTCGATTGATTTCCAGTCCTTTTTCTGTCAAACCCCTCAGAGCCAGCACTTCCTCTAAGGAAGTCAAGCCTGATGGGGAGAAAAGAGTAAGACTGCCACATTCTTACCTCCACGAAGAGGAGATGGGTTAATTAGGCCAGTGATTGGGCAACCTCCTCTGAGTTTGTACATATTTCTGCAGGCCCCTCATATGGTCAATGAACTCTGGGATCGGCGATGGCTGCCTCTGCTCGAGGGCTGGTAGGCATCAGTCTGTCCGCTTGAGTAGTCTCTGGAAGCCATCGTCTTACCAGGCCCCAGAAGAAGGTGCTCCCCAGATGAGAGTTTAGCTGAGGAGTCCCCTGAACAGGGGCCACCCCTCATGTGGTCTCTGCTGCATCTCTTGCCATGTAGCGCCCAGTCCTCCTTGTACTTCCGTCTGGGAGGCCTAGAGTTCTTTGGGGTGCTGGCTCTGAAGCTCTGCTCTGGGACAGGCGGCTCTGGACAGTGGGTGGGCTGAGCCTCTCCAGGGGCAGGGGTGGGTCTCTGTCTGCTTCTCCAGCTCTGGATTTCCAGGTCTCTTTTGTCCATGGGGAGTTTGTCAATTTTCTGAGCTTTTGAGATCAGAGACTTCCCATAAGTCCCTTGCAGAGATAGGAAAAAGTACCTGGTGGGAAATAAACCAGAAATTATCTTCATTCTGTTTTGTAGACTCATTCAAAGGGGGCTTAGAATCCAACTCCCCACCCAGGGCAAGGTCCTCTTTGCTGCCCTGACTAATGGTTATCAAATCTATGCCTGGGCACCTCTGGTGCTGGGGAGTTTAATAACAACCCAATGTAATAGCTAATATTTATTATGTACCAGGACTAAGTGCCTTACTGTTATTAACTCATTCTCCCAACAATTCCATGCAACTGCATGGTACTTTTGCTTCCTCCTGTGTGCAGAGGAGGAAAGCGAGGCACCGGGAGATTCAATGATTTGTCCAGACCCACACAGGGATTGAGCTACGGGCAGAACCAAGATCCCAAGGCTCTTCTCATACCTCTCACACACAAGGCATCCATTCTATTTCTAGGCTATTCTAATTTGGCAAATTTACTTGCAATGTAATGTTCAACCCTTTGTAGAACTTAAATTTTTAAGTAGTTTCTAAATACATATTCTTTTCTTGAATCTATGGGCCATGCTGATGTCACAGCATCACTGTATTGTCACTATTTTCCACATGAAGAAACTGAGGCCCTAAGTGATGAGAGGGGTTTCCCAAGGTCTCTCGAGAAGTTAATAGATCTCCCTGACGGAACTCAGGGTTCTTTTCCCCATGCAAGGGGCATGTGGCCTGGAGTGGACTCTGGAATTGGGAGTCTCTATTTGTGCCTGGGATCCTTTCCCTGTTCCAAGTTTAGGAAGGGAAGGAGTGAGAAGATAAATAAAACTATGTGATGTATGGAGAAAGCATACACCATCCTGTGATAACGGGCAACTTATATCCCCTTCTGGGTGTCAGTTTCTTTATCCAAAAAGTCATTCTGTTGGTCCAGAAGACATCTAAGGTCTTTTCCAAAAATGATCCTTTAAAACATTTTTATTTCTTAAGCCTTGGGTTTTAAGTAGAGAGGCTCCTATCCTTTCACTATGTCTAAAAGCTTCAGGGTGAGCTCACAGTGGGCACGGGTTTTCTGAAGACTGTAGCAGATCCCAAGAAATCAGATAAACTTTCCCCATTCTTTCTCATTTCACCCAGGGAGGCAGTACAGGTGGCCATCTATGTGTTACAGCCAAGATTTAACTTATTGCTTGGAAACTGGAATTTTCTCAGTTTAAACCTTTCCCCTAAGCCATCACTTTCCTTCTCCATCCATTTATTCAACAAATACTTATCAAGTCCCTACAACGGGCCAGGCCCCAAGAGATTAAGCTGTGAACAAGACAGACAGGCTTCTTGCTGTCGTGTAGCCCATGAACAGTTCTAAGAAGAGGGAGCAATGAGAGTGTTGAACCCCTGATCTGGTGTGAGATATCGTCCTTGAGGAAGAAGCATTAAATCTGAGGACTGAGGGATGCATAGGAGGTAGCCAGGCAGAGAGGTGGTGAGAACAATGGCTGAGGTGTGGAGAGTGAGGACAACGGTGGGGAAATAGGACACAGAGGGGTTGGCAGAGACAGAGCAGGCAAGGATTGTGGGCCACGTTTCGGTTTTTGTGCTTTATTGCAAAGGCCTTGGGAAGTCCTTGGGAGGTTACAAACAGATGATGTGGACACTTTGACACAATGATAATGGATTAGGGTCAAACCCAATAGGAGACTATTGAAGTTATTTAGGATGAAAGGATTATAACCCATCCATGGTGGTGGCTGTAGAAATGGAAACAGATGGACTTGAGAAATATGTAGCAGATAGAACTGTCAGGTCTTGGTGATAGGCTCCATATGGACATGAGGGGGTGGATAACTCCCCTGGGTCTGCCTTGATCCTAAGTGGGTAACATTTGATGAAAGGGACTCTGGAACAAATCCAGGTTTCTTGGATGGCAGGGATCATGAATTAAATTTTTGGTGTCTTCTACTTTCCTCAGAGTTAGCAGGCCCAGAAGAGGTGATGACTAGGTAGCAAGAAAGATGTGTCTGGAATTCAGAAGAGAGATCTAGGCTGGGGATTTATATTGGAGATTTATCTGTTAAAAATAATATTTAAGTTCACAATAGTGGTTGCTATATCTAAGGAGAGAGTTAAAGTTAGAAGACAGGAGAACTTAGGACCAAGGCTTGACAGACACCATGTTAAGGATATGAGCCAGCAAAGGAAAAAAGGAGATGCAGGAGGAAAACCAAGAGTGTTGGGTTACCTAAGCTGAGGGAAGAGTGTCTAAGGACTGTCATCCTCCACTGTAGCTAATTAGGATGCTGCACTGTGTTTAAGGCTTGTGTTACGTTCTTCTGTTTTATCTGTAAAATAATTTACTTGTTCCTAGTTTAAGGGAATCTGTACAGTTTTTTTATACTGGTTGAATTAATTAGACCAAGATTAGTGAGGTCACGGTTGTGGGCTTATTATCACAAACTTGGTGAGTGAAATCAATCTCCATTATGATAAATATAGCTTACAACTTTAAATGAACAAATACAGTTTTCTATGGCAAACATTCTATCATGCAGATTTCAATAAAAAACATTAATTGTTCCAAGGTTAAAACTCAATAGTACTTGGAACTATTAAAATAATCCTTTCACTGTCAGAGGAAATCTCTTTGCCTTTGTCAACAGAATTAAACAGAAATTCAACTTTATGATGATATAGAATAAGCAAAGATTTAACTTATGCACTATGGTAACCAGCAAGTAAATGTTTGCTAACTTTTCCCTAACTTGTCCCTTATCTGTTTAACAAGCTGTAATAGTGACTGCTTATCTTTTCAAAGAAAAGTGTCAATAGTCTTTTCATATTTTTCAACAATCCTCATCAAGCTGGTAGACTTTGGCTTCAAGTATGTTTTCTAGCCAAGAGTAAAACAAAGAATATGGGGCTGATAATTTCCTATTTCCACATCCCAAATAAGAAACAGAACAGAGGAGCTCAGACCCTGGTCAGTGGTGATCACAACCATGTTCCACCCCAACAGTGTGGACAAAAATATTTAACCCATGTGTTTGCCCTTTTCTAAAGAGGGCACAATCCTCATGGTCTTCCCAGGGTCCCTCTTCCCAGGCGTTGGGCTGAAGAAGGGGTTGGGTGGGAAATATGTTCTCCGAGGCTTATATTCTTGATTGCTTCCTACTGTCCACTCTCAGGGCCCTCTGTGAAGACAGAGAGTACCCATAATACAGGTCAAACGCAGGTCTGAATCGTCTGCTGGATTGCAGGCTTCTTGACAGCAAGGATCCTGCTTTATTCCTCTTCTGTTCCTTTAGCGTTCATTGCTCATTTATCTCTGAGTACAGCCTATGTGACAGGAAATGTGCCGAATGCTGGTTATATAATGATAAGGAGAGCACCTTCTTTCCAGGAGTTAATGGTCAGACTAAGGCATACAATTTATAATAAATAGGATAAAGGCAGTGACAGAGATACACCTAAGTGATGGGAATGCACGCAAGAAGGGGACCTGTTTCAGCCTGAGGAACATAGGTGAAGACAAGAAAGGCTTGCAGAATTGGTCCTGCCTGAAATGACACCAAAGCAGGGGGAGGTCTGGTAATGGGAATGGCATTTCCAATAGAAGGAACAGTGTGAACAAAGGCAGGGAGGTAAGAGGGCATGGGGCCTTTTGGAAGTACAAGAAGCTTGGTGGTGTGGACCCCAAAGTTTGAGGGAGGGAGTGGAGAGATGAGGCTGCAGAGACCAGTAGGGGCCAAGCAGGGAAGCTGTGGACACAGTGCATACTTAGAACTCAACCAACATTTGTGGGGCTCACTGACTCTGATAGTATTTGTCATCTTGGTGTCTTCAGAGGTCAAGGTCTGAGGGGGCTGAGGAGGAAGAAATGGAGAGCAAACTAGGGTAAACAAGCTACCAAAATTGTTAAAGGAAGCAAAACCTGTTGATGCTCTCTGCCTGATTTTGGATTAGAAAAAGCTCTGCACAATGTTGCAATGGCCTGTTGGCTATGGTTTATAATTATAAAGTAGCTGAATTTCGATGTTCAGGGTGGTAGGATCCTGAGGATGGAGAGGGGCTAAGTCTTGCCTATGATTATCAAGTTCACCAATTGCTCTGACTAGACAGTGTGGGCTGGAGAGCAGAACATTGGCCTCTGAGTTGGGAGAATCCAGCTCCACTGTGATTTGTGGTGGGCATGTGGACACATTCTGGTCCCTCTTGGGACTTGAGCTGTCCCATGAGCAAGTGGGACTATGACCACAGCTCTGCCTAACTTCTAGGTGATTTTGCAAAAGCAAAATGAGGAGCTAGATGGGAGAGCGAGTGTTAAGATTGAGCTCCAAGGAAATGCAAGCCATTGTCGTTGCTGCCACTGTTTTTCTGGAAAAGGCAAATGCACAGGGTTTAGGCTGGAAATATTAGAAATAGTCCCTGGGCACGAATGATTTATTTGGCTAATACATGTTGTGTATATTCTAACAAATTTGAGTAACATTAAAAAGTTGGCTACTTCACGCAAAATTTGAATTTCTAGGAAAAATCTGAAGCTCTGGAATGCTAAACTCGATCTTTCCTGGTGGCAATGATAGGGTGAAGCTGAGAAGTTCTTTCTCCCAATGTCAATGTCTGAACTTTACCTGGTTTTCTGTAGTTGCTTACCTGTCCTCGCAGGCATTTGAGTGTGAGACTCCTGGGTTAATAAATAAAGGACCATAGAGCTTTTCAAAATGATTCCTTATACACAACAAAATTTGTAAGGCAGGAGGGTAGGAATTATTACTCTCATTTTACAGATGTCACAACTGAGGCCACACCAGATTGGGTGACTTTGCTACTCTGTAGCTGACCTGGAACCAGAGTCCATGTTTTTACTTCCTAGTTCATTGTTCTTTCTGTGCTGGAACACTATCTTTGAAAGAATAGCCTCAGGATCCCAGCAGGAGTCAAACTCTTGACTCTGGGATTATGAACTTGGCTTATTAGGGCGAGATTGGTAGTTCTAGGAGGACAACAGCTCCCATGCTCAAACCTTGGGAGAAGAGCCACGACCGGTGTGAGGAAGCACACGAGGTAGAAGGTGGGGTCTGAGAGCTGGCCTTCCATCACCCAGTAGGGATTGGTGGGACTGTTGCAGGTGACGCAGACGGCATTGTACACTAGGGATACCACAAAGTACGTCAGGAAGCTGCCTATGAGAACAAGCCCGTGGATGATGGTCTGTGGAAGGAAAGAAGAAGTAAACACTGTTGAACATTTAGATTAGGGGGCAGTGCAATCATGCTGCTTGGTTAACTTTGTTTTAAACTTTTTTTGGAAATGCAACACACATATCAAAAATTCAAACAAGGGTGCAGTTTAATGGCTCATGAGAAAGCAAACACCCATGTTACCACGAGCCAGAATTTGAACACACACACCCCAAGAACTCCTAAATCTTCTGTCTCATCCTTGACTTGGGATAATTTCCAAGCGATCCTTTGTAGTTTTACCACCTATTCCCTATTCCCTACCACTAAGAGGGAAACATTGCTTCCCTATGTAGCCTGTTTTGAAATGTTAGAAAAATAGATCATGTTTTGTGTGATTTTTCTTTTTTTTCCTCTCAATATTATGTTTGTGTGATGAATGCATTTTTTTCCACATGTGGCTGTAGCTTATACATTTGCAAAGCAGTGTAGTGTTCTGTTGTCTGATCTCTTGTCCTGCCTGTTTTGTGCTTCTTTCTCCTCCATTCTTGTCTTCTTTTAAACTTACTATTTTGTATAGTTTCATTTTCCCCTTTTACTAGTTTGAAAGTTATACACTCTATTTCTATTCTATTTTTTTTTGTGTGTGAGGAAGACCAGCCCTGAGCTAACATCTGTCTCCAATCCTCCTCTTTTTGCTGAGGAAGACTGGCCCTGGGCTAACATCTGTGCCCATCTTCCTCTACTTTATATGGGACGCTGCCATGGCATGGCTGACGAGCAGTGCATCGGCGGGCGCCCGGGATCCGAACCTGCAAACCCCGGGCTGCCAAGCGCGGACTAAACTGCTGCACCACTGGGTGGCCCCTCTATTTCTATTCTTTAAGTGATTACTCAATAAATGATAATAAGCAATCTTACCACAGTCTAAAGTTTATAGCTACTTGTTCCTCCACCTGAGTTATACAAGGGCTTTATAGCACGTTAACTCGGTTTACCTTTCTCCTGACTTATCTTATTGCTACTGTATACTTTAGTTCTATCGTCCTTTTAAAGCACATAAATCACTATAGTTTAATATGGTCAATATTCTTGATCAAGATTTACTTCCATGTCTACCACTTTCTATGCCTTCACTCCCTCTTGCATCTTGGACCTGCCATCTGATATTTCTTTCCTTTTGCTTTGAGTATATCCTTGAGCAGTTCCTTCAGTGGGAGTGTGCTGGTGATACATTCTCTGATGCTTTATTTCATTCTCTTTCTTGAAAGATATTTTTGATTGATGTAGAGTTCTTGTTTGGCAGTTATTTTCTTTCAGTATATTTAAGCCAGCATTTCATTGTCTTCTGGCTTCTCTTGTTGCTATTGAGAAGTTAGCAATTCTTTATTTGTTGTTCCTTAGAAGGAAATCTTTCTCTCTTAAAATCTGGTTGCTTTTGATTTTCACTTTGTCTTTAGTGTTCTATAGTCTCCTTACGCTAAGTGTGGATTTCATTTTATTTATCTTGAGTTTTGCAGACCTTTTTGAACCTGTGGATTGATGTCTTTCATCACTTCTGCAAAATTCTCAAGTCACTATCTTTTCAAATACTGCCTCTGTTTCATTTTCTCTCTCCTTTCCTTCTGAGACTCTGATCAAATGTATATTAGACCTTTTCAGATACCATTCTATCTTCTATATATTTAATATCTCTTCCATAATTTTCATTGTTTTTCTTCTGTTTTATATTCTGGATAATTTCTTTTGACCAATTCACTGACTCTCCCCTTTAGTTGTATCTAATTTGCTGTTAAGCCAGCCGTTGAAACTTAAATTATAGTTATTGTATTTTTTTATTTCTAAATGTCTTATCTGGTCTCTTTTCAAATCCACTGGATTGCTTTGTACAGTTTCCCAATCCCTGCAGATATTTTAAAGCTTATTCTTCTTTAAACATAGGTTTCTATAATTTATATCTGATAATTCCAACAGCTGAAATACTTTTCTGATGTGTGTGTGTGGTTTTTTTTTTTTTTTGACCATCACTAATGGGTTCTTGTTTCCTTGAGAGCTTGGTTATTTTTGAATATGTAATGCTTATTGCCCTTGAAAAGTTAGTAGGGACAATTTGAGGCTTAGGATAATATACTTTTCTCTAGAGAGGGTGTGTGTTCATTTATTTTGCAATGTCCTTGGCCACTGTCAGTCCTGAGTCATTTTAAACTAAATGCATAGGTCAAAGTTTGGCTCACCCAGGTGATGCAAACCTGGGCTGCACATCCGTATGAGGCCAGCATGTGGTCTATGTCCCAGGACAGGTCTCTTATGCTGATTCTCCCTGCTCTGTTCAGCACAGTGGGAACAATCCTTTCAGTCCCTGCTGGAGAGGGTGTACAGGCTGGTCTACTTTTGGGTGGTGTGGCCTTTGGGGTCCTAATTTAATGTAGTCTCTTATTAGACTCGTATTTTGGTGCCTGGGTTTTGATTTCTGAACCTTTTGCTCAGTCAAATCTGCCAAAAACAAAGTTCATTTTGGGCAGGGTTGCAAACACCCTCAAGAAGTTTCTTTAGTATTCCCCTTTCCCAGAGGTTTTTGTCTTTATTATCCTGTCAGCTCTTTTATGCTTTTAAGGAATATTTTGTTTTTTGTAAATTATTCATTATTTTTAGTTGTTTTCAGTGGGAAAGGTGATCTGAAAAATATAGACCCTGTCCTGAAGAAGAAAGCAGTTAGCTAATTTTTTCAATTGCTTTGGTGGGGACTGTGAAAACTGACACAGTTATTAAAATTCATGTTAGATTTCCACCCAGGGAAGAAATAGACTATCGCCCTGCTTCAAGCCCTTTCAGAAGGGAAATTCATTTTTCATAATGATTCTAGTAGCTGACTCCTTTCCCAAGAGCAACAGAAATCACCAGTAACTATTGGGACACCTGGTCTAGAGATGCATTAGGTGGCTTAAGAATGCTGAATGGTGAGTGAAAGGAACAGCTTCCCTCTTTCAAAGCAGATGGATGCAGTGCTTTGAGAAAGTGGGCTGAGCAACCAATCAGAGGATACAGAATCTTTAGTCTCATCACCCATTTAATACACAACTGAGACCTGATTATACTTTGCAGGGCATTTTGAAAGGTAGAAAAAAAAAGTCTAATGGTTAAGAGGGTCATAGAGAGCAGAGGTCCTCTTGGGAAATATCTTGGGCTAGGTTTTTTAAGAATGTAATTAAATAATTGTGAAATATTTCAAGCATACAGACAGCAAACCTCATATACTCAACATCCAGCTTTACCAATTTTAACCTTATATCATATTTGCCTCAGATTTTTATTAAAAGATTAAGTCTTACAGATACAATTAAAGCACCCATGTATCCCTTGCAAATGCTTTCTCTTTAATCTCGAGCATAAATTGTGTTCATCATTCTTATGTATATTTTATACATACATGTTTCTGTATCCATGTTTATGAATTTTTTTTAACTTTATCATGTGTATATATCCTTCTGTAACTTTTCTTTCACCAGACATTATGCTTTGGAGTCTTACCTGTGTTGATAGATACAGCTCTAGTTTATTCATTTTAACTGTTCTCTTGTATGACTATGCCACAATTTATTTACTTTTCTGTTGATGAACATTTAGACTCTTTCAAAATTTTTTGTTCCTATTAAGAACAATGCTGTAACAAACATTCTTGTATAGGCCTCTGTATATACACATGTAAGAGTATTTCCAGGGTGCATACTTAGAAGTGGAATTGTGTTATAGCATGAGTACTTAAACTCCTTTAGCTATTTTCAAATTGTTCTCCAGAGTGGTACTACAAGTTTATGGTCTACTAACAGGATATGAAAGTTCCTTGGTTGGGCTTTATTATCTTTAATACACTGCCGAGTTGATTTACCAATGAGTTATTTAGAATTTTTACTTCTATATTCATTTAGTGAGCTTGGTCTATAGTTTTCTTTTCTTGAACTGTCCATGCTCATTTTGGTGTCAGGATTATTCCAGCCATGAAAAATGAATTGCCTATCTTTACTACTTTACCAATCTTTTCACAGATTAGAATAAGATAGGGATTATCTGTCCCTTATAAATTTGGTGAAACGCACCTTTATAATTCTCTGGATGTGTGTCTTTGGGGATAGGATTACCAATTCAATTTCTTTAATGGTGATTAGTTTATTCAGGTTTGCTGAATGATCTTGACTATGTTTTGGCAAAATTTACATTTAAAGAAATTATAAATTGGCTTAAATTTTCAAAAAAAAATTTAAAAAATTGATTATATCTACAATTACAGTCTTTTTCATTCCTAGGATTGTTTTCATGGTTTCTCTTTTTGTGTCTTCCCCCGGATCAGTTTTGCCAGAGATTTGTTTCTATTGTTTCCTTGATTTTCCTCTTATCTTTTTTCTCTTCTTCTATTTTCTTTAGATTTACACAATAATTGTTTTAAGTTGCTTGGAGTTTAATTCTTAACTTGTTTTTCATTTTTCTGTTTTTAATAATAAAAGCTTTAGCTGCATCCCACAAGTTTGCATATGTAGTATTTTATAGTCATTCAGTAATAAGTATAATTTCCAGCATGATTTACTCTTGCCTTCTGAGTTATTCAGAAGTGCATTTTGAAATTTCCAAGCATGTTAGGTTTATTTGGCTATCTTTTTATTGCTCGTTTTTAATCTAAATGCATTGTTGTCAGAAAACATGCTCTTTATGATACTGATTCTTTCAAATTCCTTTGTGATTCGGAATTTGGTCTTTTAATTTTTGATGTATGGTGTGTGTTTGAAAAGATGTATGTTTGCTGTTTGGAGCAGGATTTTATAAATTAGATCTAACTATAGTAGATCAAATGTGATAATTTGTTCAAAGCTTCTATATCCTTTCTATTTGATCTATATCTGTTTCCGATAGAGTTGTATAAAAATCTCACACTGTAACTGTGAACTTGTCCATTTCTTCTTACATTTGCTGGATAAAATCCAGTCTGGTAATTTTTGCTTTTAATAGGTGAATTAAATCCCTTTACATTAATTATGAGCACTGATATATTTGAATTTATTTTGAGCCTCTTATTTTGTATTTTTTATTTGCCATCATTTTTTTGTTCTTTTCATCTTCCCTATATTCTGCAGAATTGATGATAGTTTCCTATATTCCTCTTAAGTTTTTAAGATATTATTTTTAAATATTAAGATACCTTAAATTTTTGTTTTGGTGAGGAAGACTGGCCCTGAGATAACATCTGTTGCCAATCTTCCTCTTTTTGCTTGAGGAAGATTGTCGCTGAGCTAATGTTAGTGCTGCCTAAATAGCTATGATAGATATAGCCAAAGGTTAGCATAAGGGAAGCCATCTTGCAAAGGGGAATCATGTAGAAGCTATAAATGACGCTGATCCACAAGAAACCCCTTTGCTTGTCAGCAATGCTTTAGTTTGCACGTAGCCTGGAGAAGTCTGTACCTGCTTGTGAAAAATATGCATGCTCTGCTACTTTCTCAGCCTTGGCTTATACATAGGCCTATCTATTGCGATAAGGCAGTAACTTTGATCTTTAAGTTTTCCCAGGAATGTAATGACCTACAGGAAGAAGCCCATGCTGGCGTCCATCGCCCGTGACAGGAAAAGGGATGATCTAGCATCTCAAGGACTACAACACTAGATGGCCACATTTGGAGACCGCTGCTTTCAGCCCATTTGCCCTATATAACTGCTTCAAAATTTTGTAGTTTTAAGATGGTTTTTTTGGACACTAGTCTGCCATCTTCTCCGTAGCTAGCAAGCTGTAATAATAAAGACCCTTTCTCTCCTACCACCTTGCCTCTGGACTGTTGGCTTGTCTTTGCAGCGAGTGGAGGACCCCTTTAGGCAGTGACACTAACACCTGTTTCAATCCTCCTCAATTTTGTATATGGGATGCCACCACAGCATGGTTTAATGAGTGGTGTGTAGGTCCATGCCCAGGATCTGAACTTACAAACCCCAGGCCGCTGAAGCCGAGTGTGTGAACTTAACCACTATGCCACCAGGCAGGCCTTAAATTTTAAGAGACACTAAAGAAATGTGGACTTTTATGGAAAAATTTATAGTTGAATGTGTTCATGAAGAAAGCTTTAGCATAAATTAATTACCTATTGAACAGCCCTTCTTTATCATTATGTTGTTTCTTATAGTTTTAGCTTTTATGCTCTTTTTTGTTCTTGCAGAAGTAGGTTTCTTCTTTCAGCGAGGGTCTATGGGTGATAAACCTTACAGAGTTTGAAAATGTCATTTATTTTGCCCTAGCCTTAAGTAATAGTGTACCTGTTATTTCCCCTCAGGTCTTTAAAGATAATTTCTCCATTGTTTTCTGGCTTCTACTGTTTGTCAGTTTAACTGCTGTTCCTTTTCAAGTAATTTGTTCATTACTTGAAGTCTACTCTGGTAGACTTCAAGATGGTCTCTTTGTCTTTTACCCTGTACAGTTTCACTCTGATATATCCAGGCCATATATCCAGTTTTATTTTGATTGATTTTCATTCTCATTGATTATCTCTTCAGCTCTACCCCTCTTTCCTTTTTCTTCTATGACTCCTATTATGTGGATGCTGGAGCCATTTAGTCTGGCCACCATTCCTCTTAACTACTTTTTCACATTTGTGTAGCATTCTGGATGAGTTCCCAATACTACCTTCCAATGTGGTAGCTGACTTTTTGCCAGTGTCCATCTAGAGTGGATCCTACAAATTGTGTTTTTAATTTTAATGACAACATTTTTCATTTTCAAGAATTCTAAATGTTTCCTTAGCTTGGCTCAGTTTCTAGTACTAAAGTTGTATCGCCAACTCTTGACTACTGTTCTCACAGCTTCTGATAAAATAGCTTGTCATTGTCATCTTCTCTTCAGCTTTCTTTCTTGAGTTGGGGAGCTCCAGCCCAGACCTAGGCCCCAGCAGTAAATGGGGCTCCAGTCTTCCTCACCCCACAGGAGCCAGACTCCCCACTGCCACGGTCTGTTTCCTGTCCTGGATTCCAGAAAGCCTTCGGTTTAAGCCAGTCCCGTATCTCCCCCTCCCCTGCCCCATTGTGTTTCAGACTCTTCTGGTGCTGGTGGTTCTTGAATAAATTTCTGTCTGTCATTGGCATGAATTGGAGCAGAAGGGGTTTTCAAAATGAGACCTCTGTGATCTGGAATTTCCCTTGGATGGCGCTTACCAGCCACTGCCCAGCATGTCAGGGCCTGGTCTAGCTTGTGGGGGGATGGTGGGGAGAAAGTTCCATTGCAGAATGGAGGGAACACATTGAACCTACTTGGGGCAATTTAAAAAATTTTTAATACATATGCTTTCCAAAAGAGCCATTTGAGCTTGGCTAAGGACAAATCTTTCTGTAAAGTAGTTTCCCTGCACCATTCAATGGTACCTCCTCATGCTATTAGCATAGCAGTTAAAAGGTCAAGAGTCAGACTGCCAGGGTTCATAGTTGCTTCTATCTTGAACTGCTTGGGGAAAATTTCTTGTACCTTTTTTGATATCCATAAAATGGGAATAAAACAATACCTAACACATGCATATATTGCAAAACGATTCCCACAATAAGTTTTAGTTAACATCCATCACTTTGCAATATATTTATGTCAAGTCATTATGCTGTACACCTTAGAGTTATACAGTGCTGTATGTCAAATATATCTCCATAAAACTAAAAAAAAAAAAAAAAAAGACTACAAAAAATACCCCCACCTAACACAAAGGGCTCTAGGAGGTTAAATGAGGTAATGCATTAAGTCATGTAGATAGGTACCTGGCATATAATTTTAAGCTTTGTTTTTATAATTATCATCGACTTCAAGAAATTAATGAGAAAGCTGGTATTGCCTTTTTTTAGATACGAAAGTGTGATATTTGGACATTCTTGAGATGTGCTTGCACGGAGGCAGTCTTCTAACCTTTTACCCCGAAATTAAATGGGGAACATACCTCCCTGACACAGCCTTGAGTAAGGTCAGTTTAATGTTTTTCTTGTCTCTGACACACCTCTGATTTTTTATCAAAAATATTTATTTTTGTAACAAATTGTCTTATTGTTTTTTTATGTCTTAGTTTTATCATCCTGACTAGATGATAAGTAAGTTGAAGCCAGGAATTTTATCTTCTATGCCTCTTTTATCCCCGCACAAGTGGGACACAGGTAGGGGTTCAGTATGTATTTATCGAGTAGATCAACAATATAGAGTGAAACAACTCAGACATCTGGATGTGGTCAATGGACAGGAACACAATTTTCAGGCCAAAGGGTCTCTGAGGCACTTACCCAGGTCTTCATTTCCATTGCTTGGTGCAAGAGGATTGTGGCGAGGGAGATGGTGTTGATGGGTGTCCCGAAGGTAAAGACGTCAATGTCAGAGTCCTTGTAGGTCTGCAGAGGAGTCACAAACAGGCCTTGTGAGATGTGCCCAGGGACTCAAGGCCTCTGCTTTGACACAGTGATTATAAAGCATCAGTGAAGGCAGGTGTCAAGGGAGGAGAAGGAATGGGGAGAAGCTTTCCATCCAGCTGCCATTCATGTGGAACTGACCCAAGGAACAGACAAGATGAGGGGTGAGTTGACAGGGTGAAATTCTTTAGAAACCCATTTGCAGAGGAAGCCATGATGGGTATTCCAGAATATTGTGGAATGAATGAACAAAGAGTTTACTGAGCACCCACTAGGCACAATGCCAATTGCTGAAGATACTTCTGTGTCCACTTTCAAAGAGTTTATAGTTTACTAGGCAGGGCAAATGTAGAACTTCAGGGGGTAAATGCTATAATGGAGGCAAGTACAAGGCCCCCTGGGAGTACACAAGAGGGGATAGATCAGCTGAGACCATAATAAGAGGAGTTAATCTCTTGAAAAGAAAGAGGAAAGGCAGACCAGGCAAAGGCCAGAACGGAGGGTGAAAAGTCCAAATGGTCCTAGATGGCAGGTCTGTTGAGCACATCGTAGGGACAAAAGATGAAGCTGGAAAGGCAAGCAGAGGCCTGGGCGGGGAGGGTATTATAAGCCAGGAAATTCAAACAAAGCACAAAATGTCTGCTTCCTTGATACCCGTCTTGTTGCTAATTACGAAAGAACATGAACCCAGAGGCCAGGTAGACGCCACTGTTTACCTGGTAGCAATTATCCCACATCCTGGTTCCCTGTGCAGGAAGAATACAGATAACCTTTGCTATTTAAATTTTTACCGTTTAAACTGGGGGACCAAATCGAGATGGGGCTGGTATCCCTTGTTATCTGTATTCTTGCTTTTATTTCAGATAATGTAGTATCCCTTACTATTAGAACTTGCTGCCTGAATGCTTGCTGCTTTGACCTTAGAAGCAAAAATCTAAACATAAATTGGGGCCGCCTGGTGGTGCAGCGGTTTAGTCCGCGCTTGGCAGCCCGGGGTTCGCAGGTTCGGATCCCGGGCGCCCGCCGACGCACTGCCTGTCAGCCATGCTGTGGCGGCGTCCCATATAAAAAGTAGAGGAAGACGGGCATGATGTTAGCCCAGGGCCAGTCTTCCTCGGCAAAAAGAGGAGGATTGGACGGATGTTAGCTCAGGGCTGGTCTTCCTCACACACACACAAAAATCTAAACATAAATCAAGGGCTGTAAATTCAAATACCTTCAGTGCTCAAGTAAGAAAGAGTAAATGAGTGAAGAAGGCCAGGTATAATAAAAAAGGGAGTGATGGGGACTATGGCAAACTGGAGAACATGCACCCTATCTAAACGGGTCTGTGAGTCAACTCTGGATTTTTGCCATGAGGGAAAAATGACCCAGTGTAATGATAGCTTTCGGTTTTTCAAAAACTGGCAGAAATTAAGATGTTTTAGTAAAGTGTTCTGACTTTTCAAATACCCTGGTTGGATGTAGTCTGCAGGCCACCCATTTGGAGCCTCAACTCTGAAGTGTCCAGAAAGACACTACTAGTCTAGGATTTCTTATAAATAGGAGCAATTCTACTCTTTGATTTGTATGGTTAGAATGGGACTATATGACTTACCAGGTAAGGAATAAAGAAACAGACGAGGCTCTGGTAGAACGCATCCACCATGGAAATCCAGAAAGTCAACATGTTATAGCACTGCCAGGAAAGAATACATCAACAATGGCCACCATCAAAGCAAGCCTCTATGATTTGCAAGCAACTTTCTTGTGCTGAGCTGGGGCATACAATATGGCACTGACAATGCCTCTTATTTTAGAGGCAATAGAATGGAATGATTAAGACCATGGACCTGGGGGCGACAAACCTCGGTTCAAGTCCCAGCTCTGTTACTAACTGTGTGATCTTGTGAAAGTCACTAAATTGCTTTGAGAATTGGTTCTCCCATAAAAAGTGGATAAAAATAAGACCAACTATTTTCTTGGGTTTTGACAGGTCTAAATGCAACGGTGCTTTAGTACCTAGTTAGTGCTCAGTTATTAACGACTATCATTCATTTGCACATTGCTAGTGCTAATACGGACATGGTAAATCTAGGGATTCTAAAGTTTCTGACAGCACAGGATCACAGGTTCCCAAGACAGGAGCTCAGTGGTTTCAGAGACAAGTCTTCCCATTTTGTGCTTCACTCTTCCTGCCTGCCTTGGGAAAAGTGAAACTATTTACAGTTTATGTTTTTGCTACATTAACTTCTTTTAATGTTAGATACTCAAGGAACGCATTATGCAGCCAGCTTCCTATGGGAAGGGGACAATTAGAAAGGTCCAGGATGTACACGTGCCACCACCATGCTCCCTCGCCTGAAGTGCCGGGGCCTGTGCTGCTCTCCTCCAGTCTTTGGGTCAGGATTGGGCTTGGTTCTTGGTTGACTGTCCACAAAACATCACCAGCTCTCAAATACCACCTCTAGTTTGCTCTCCTTTCCCCCAGGTGCAGAGGTACTCTCAGGCATTTCAATGTCCCTTTTCCCAGAGCTCCTCTCTCGAGGCAGTTAGGGTCCCTCTCTGTCTCCTCCATCCAGCATCCTGGCCTGTGTCTGTGCTAGTCTGACCTCCTGGAGTGCCTGCTGTCTGACTTCTCCAAATCATTTAGGGCACCCGTGGGGCTTCTCTGTGCCTTCTAAGAAACCATCCTGATGGCTTCTCGGGCCTCCTATAGTCTACTGGATACTGGAAAGTTCTAGATCATGTGTAATCTTGGGTTTTAAGTTTTGCCTTCCCTGATGTGAAGCAGAAGCCCTCATTTTTGAATGCCTCACCCAGTTATGAGCAAACTAGCTTTAATCCCAGGGGTTCCCAAACCAAGCCTTGGGGGGGGGGGCTTGTCAAAAGCCTGGAGAGAGGAGCCAGCCAAGGGATATCTTTCTGCACGCCCTCCCCCCCTTCAACTAGAGCAGTCCCATATTAATGTGTGATATAATTATTGGAGTGGTGACCAGAACATAGGACCTCCAGCCAGCGCTCTTTCTCTGACACCTCCAGGGAGAAGTCGGAGGTCAGGGAGAAGCTGAGGCCACCTCCCCCTGCCTGCGCAAGCCCCTCACCTCTGAGTTCTGGCCGCGCTTGTATAGCTCAGGCAACGCCAGGAGTGTTTCTGCAGAGATGTCTTTATCGAGGACTCCGAAGACGAGAGGAGGCAAAGAGGTGAAGAAGAGATTGAAGAATATCATCTGCCAGTAGTCAATCATGGTGGAGCCAGAGAAACCACAGAAGAACTGGTACCAGAAGAGCAGGTTGACGTAGCACTGTGGGCAGAGAGTGCGGCCTCGTGAGTGCAGACCCGCGGGCAGCTGGGCACCCGCTGCTGCTCGGGAGCTCTGACAAGTCACCTGCGCTGACCTGGAGCTTCGGTTTCCTCATTCATGACATGCAGGATGTGTAAGATTTGGAGAGAACTCTAATCCTTGGAGCAGCAGCGGCTGCTGCTGCGATTACTACTAACGACTACCAACTACTACCAACTACCACCAACTACCACTAACTATCACTAACTACCACTAACTACCACTAACTACTATTAATGTTCTTCAGGACCTGAAGGGAAGCCCCCCAGTTTGGTAAGGTAGTATACTATGGTGGGTAAGAGCACAGGTTTTGGAGGCAGAGATGCCTGGTTTTGAATTCCCAGTTCTGTCATTTACTAGCTGTGTGACCTTGAGCAAATTGCTTAACCTTTCTGAACATCATCTTGGCATCTTTCAGATGGGACTAGAAGTACCTCGGCCATGGCACACGACACATAAAAGGCAGTGGTTATTATTACCAGTGTGGTAAGAGAAAAGGATGACCCTGAGGAAGGGATGACAGAAAAACTGGACTGTGGGCAGGAAGCCTGGCTGGAAGGTGATTTCACGAGAAGGTTTACCTCACACTACTTCCCTAAATGTCATGCAACTCAGAAGCATGAATAAGAAATCTTCTGCCTAAATGTGTTTTATGTTTTCTAAAGCTCTTTCCCAGTCAAGGCCTCCCCACCTGAGATGGGCTGGGTCACTATTACAATCTACCGTATTCTGGTGTGGCTTGGTGACTTGACCAAAGTCACGCAAGCAGCTGGTCCTAGAGTGAGCCCTAGAACTTCTCAGCTCTGTGTGGCTGAGGCACAGAGAGGTGAAGGGTGTTGTAAGAAATCATTCAGCAGGTTTGTGTTCAAGCTAGAAATCTCAATCCCTAACTACTGAGCCAATGTCATTTTGGAGAGGCTCTCTAGTTATTATTGTAATAATAATAATATAAACGTGTTAATCTTATTAGTAGTAATAACAGAAATAATTATTATTTGAGCTTCTATTTGTGCCAGGTGTGTGATATATATTATAGGGTCAGTATGTTAGTATATAGTACATTATTAGATGTGCAATATACATCATAATTTGTCCTAACAATCTTGCAAGATTAATATTATTGCTAATAATATAATAGTATATTTGTGTGTTGTTTTATTAATACACTACACACTGACAATAATAATATTAGCCCCACTCTACAGACGAGGAGTGTGAGGCTCCAAGACACTCAGTTACCCCTTGCTCAAGTTCAGAGCTAGAAAGTGGTACAACCAGCATCTGAGTTTTCAAAGCCCTTTCTTTTTGACCATCCCCCCAGCTTTCTCAGTCCCATCTCTGGATGATGCAGTAACCATGCTGACCAAGATCATGCCAGCCCAGGAGCTCCGTCCTTTGGCTTTTCTGCCCAGATGACTAGTGAGAGGTTTCCTGGCTCTGAAAGAGATCCCAGTGCTCTGGGAGTCCCGGACCTTGCATCGCTCTGTGTGAAGGCCGGGCTCCCCTCTTTTGGTGCTTCAGGGCTCCGGGTCACCTCCTCCCACTCCGGTCCCATGATGCTGCGAGGGCTTTTCTCCTGAAAGTTTTGGTGAAGTGACTTCTCAGAGGAGGGGATTTAGCGGGGAAGGGGCTCAGTCTGTTCACTGTGCTGCAGGTAGGTTTGAAATACACTACAGGCAGACTTTGCATCCCCAAATCAACATCAACCACTTGTGCACTTGACATGGTGGGTTTGAGAAGAACCAAAGTATTAAAAAGTCTCTTTGATATTAGTGTTCAGCAAATGCATGAGGCTTCAGTTCTGTGTGTGTGTGTGTGTGTGTGTGGTTTTTTTTTTTTGGCCCTTTGAGCCCCTTGCCTCTCTTCTCCCTCCCCAGCTAGATGGGTAAGAAAATAACTCTTATCTCCATCTACACATAGGCAGCTTGAGTGGCTCAGATGGGGTAAGTGACTACACCAAAGTCCCTCAACCAGTTGGGATTGGAACTGTGACTTGAGGTTGTAGAATCCTAGGATGACAGGGCTGGAAGTGACATCATCTAATCCAAACTTGTCATCTTACAGATGAGGCCAATAATAGCAGCAATAGCAATAATAAATAGCAACAAAGACTCAGGGAGCACTTACTATGTGTCAAGCTCTGTTCTGACCCATTCAACCCACCTAACGGCAGTCACTATCATCCCCATTTTACAATGAGGAAACCGAACCTCTGAGAGGTCAAATCACTGGGCTGGGATTATAGAGGTAGTAAGTAGTGAAGCTGGGATTCAAACCCAGATGTGCCGGCTCCAGAGTCCACCCTCATCATATGTGAGAAGTGGATGCACTTGTTAAAGTGAATTCAGGATCTGAGACTGCAGCTCAGTCTCCAGCATTCCAGCGCAGAGTCCTTTATCCCACGCCAGGAAAGGCTGGGACGTGCCAGCCTAGGCTGCTGTGTGGGGAAGGTGCTGCATACAGAATGCTGTGACTGCCACGGGTGCTGGAAGGAGCAAGCCAGCAGGTTTGCCAGCCATGGGCCATCCTCTAATATATCACAGTGTAGATCTAGTCCTTCTCACTCCAAGCCGGAATCTCTCCGGACTGTGAGCATCACCTTTGTCTCACCAAATTACAGCTTTTATGTTGTATAACATTATCATCCCATAGGTGCTGTGTGATCTGGCCCTGATCTGTGTCAGCTGGCCCTCAGCTGCCACATCTGTAAAATAGATAACTGTCCCCACCCCACGAGGCTGTTACTACCATTGTTGTCATCATCATCACCATCACCTAGTTTAATATGGACAAATTAAGCATTTACTGTATATGGGGTCCTGTTCTAAGCACCTCATACATATTAATTCATATACGCACACAATAACCCTGAGAGTTAGGTGGTATCCCATTTTATAGATGATGAGACTGAGACAGAGAGCTTGTATAAGTCACTTATGGCCACATTGTTGTTAAGTAGCAGAGCGGGGCTGGGATTTGAGCCTAGTCTGGCTCTAGCACATATGCTCTTAACCTCTATACTGCACTTAGTGCTCATAGTTATATATGTATGTAAAGTTCTTAGCACAGTGCCTGGTGAAGGGTAGGTTCTCTATAAATGGTGGTGGATGTTGATGTTAGTAATAGTATGCCAAACAGTATCAAGCAGGACTAAGCACCAAGGAAACAATACAGGAACCAGGGGTGGCGTGGAGAACTCAGGTGAACCGGGCGTTGGAGAACGAGCATTTATTGAGCTTTTTGCCCTGCCTGACACACACCAGCAGTATCGAAGGGCTTTATCTGAGCCCTAGTTAGAGCAATAAAATGCTATGTGCTTGGATATCATTGGCTCAGTTTCCCATTGAGATGTCCTTATTGAATTATAATTCAATATTGATTTTTATTAAGGGTTGTTAGAAGAAAAGGGTGATCACGTAGAGGTTAATTTTCATTTCCTACAAAAATGCCACGGAAGACAAGTTCCCGAAAATTTTTGTGTGACCTTTTTTTAATTGCTTGACAAATTGAACTCTGAATTGGGAGCAAAGAGGGAGTCTTTCTCCTGGAGAACTGGTCTGCTTGTTTTAACCACATATTTAATACTCAACATCTTATCTCCGGTTCCTGGTGCATAACCTCTTCCTTCTCTATGGTTCCTGATCTAAACCCTTATCTTTCCTTTATAACTTCCCTATTGCCTTTGTGTTGTTACTGTATGCCACTTACATTTCTTTTTGGAATTAGATACAATCTATGCTATAAAATTATAAACAAATTGCTGGAAATATTTCCTTAAAGGACTCAGGTTACTGAGCCTCTCCTTCTCAGCAGGGAAACTGGTTAACTCATAGTTATATCTACCCTTCTTTCAGGTCATAGCTTAAATGTTATTTTCTTCCTGGTTGAGGAGGTTGAGGCTCCTGGAGACATTCCATAGTATTCCAACCTTCCTCTAGGGAGATGTGCCATACGAAATGTTTTTAAAATTTTAATGTCTTTTTCCCTATACTAGTGGTTGTCAGTCTTTAAGGTTCATATGAGTCACCTGGGGGTCTTACTAAAAATGCAGATTCTGAGTGAGTAGGCCTGGGTACAGCCTGAGGATCTGCACGTCCAATTAGCTTCTAGGTGATGCTCATGCTGCTAGTACAAGAGCCACATTCTGAGGAGATTTATGGAGACCAGGAGATGACAAACTACATCCTACAGGCCAAATCCAGCCATAAGTAAGGTTTCATTGGGACACAGCCACACTGATTCATTTGCATATTGTCTATAGCTGCTTTCATGTTGCCACAGCGGCGTTGAGCAGGTATGACAGAGGCTGTGTGGCCCACAAAACTGAAAATATTTATCTGGCCCTTTGCAGAATAAGTTTGCTGAGCCCTGATTTAGACTGGAAGCCTCCTGAGGGCAGGGACCACATCTGTCTAGATCTCTGCTCTATACCCAGTTCCCGATAATGTTCCTGACACAGCAGATGTTCACTAGCGATTTAAATAAATGAAGTAAATCTAAGTTGTTGTATTGTCCTAACACTCATCCTGGAGTTTTAACATTCAGGAGTGTTTCCTTCCTCCACCAGCCCTTTTAGGACCTCGCTTGCTTCCATTTCCCCTGCCTGGCTGAATCTCTGCGCCTCGGAGGGAGCACACTGAACTCCGTGATGGTATCGCTGAGTTTGGGTGCCTGCTTTTCCTCCCAAGAAGCTACAGTGCAGTAATTAATTCATTGTTCAACTTTCAGAGCAGGCAGGGTTTTAATCCCCTCTGAAATTGGTTTCGGATGTGGAAGTCATAGTTCTCCACCCTCTAATTGCAATGGGGAGATAATGCAGCATCGGTATTGCAATTTCAAGCACGGCATCGGGCTGGAAATAAATATCATTTAAGCTTTAAAAGCGTGGCTGGCTGGAAACGTTTCCTTTACTATTTCACAAATTTAATGCAGAGAAGAGGTTGTGCTTATGTAAAAGAACAATTCCTTTGGAGGCAAGAAAAAAAATTAAACAGGGGCATTTTGAATTCTAAGTAAACAGTCTTTCATGCTTAGAGTGAGTTTTGAGTCAAACGGAGAGACTTGTTTGCAGAGACTTGCTGAAGAAAATATTCCCATCCAGTTTATCAAATCTACATTATTTTTTTGTCATGTTTATTTACATATACATTGAATTTTGCACAGAAAGGCTCACTCCTGAGTGAGGGTACCTATGACTGTCCCTGAAAGCAGGACTGGGAGAGTGGAGAAAGAGGGGAAAAATAATAGCAATTCTGTAGCTGCTACGTGGCTAATGTGTTTCTCTTCCATCACCCTGATCTTAATCCTCCCTTTTTCCTTATGCAAACAGGAATCGGATTTGGAGACTCTTGGGAGTTATTCAAAGGTCCTTGAACCTAGATAATAAAACCTCAGGCTCTTCTTTCCTCCCTTAGTACAGCAATGCTCTGACTTCTTCCTAAAGTTAATCGAGGACTTTTCAAACAAGAGTCTTGGATAGTTTTAATACCCCAGTTAGTGTGTGTCTGCTTTGGGCCCTTATCAACAAGACAGAAATGAACATAATTTTAGGAGAAACAATAATATCTTCATATGATTGTTCGTATTTGTATAGTGCTTTCCAGAGCTCTGACACTACAGTCTCTTGATAATACTTCTAGGGACAGGGAGAGTCAGAGTCTCCCCATATTACTGATGAGGAAACCAAAACCCAGAGGTTACTTGACTCTTCCAAGTTCTCACAGCATGCTAGAGTCAGGCAAGTCTAGAACCTAGACGATTTCTCCACTCCAAATATTTCTGCCAATAGACATTTTATTTAGTTTCCTGACCTCTATGAATTCCCTGCTGGGAAGGCGGGCGATGATGAAGTGTTAGGTAGGATGTTAGGTGGAAGCCGGGGACTCTAGTCCTAAACCTTTACTCTCCCAAGGGGTGGGATATGGCTCTTGGATTGAGGTGGCTCTATCTGGGGAGAAAATCTAAGGTATAAGTCAGGCCAGTTTTTCAATCTTTCTTCCTTGAAGTCAGAAAATAGACCTCATTTATGGAGGCCCTTTAAGAATATCGACAGCAGCAATAATGATAATAAAAAATAATGGCTAAATTTATAGGGTGATTGCTACTTGCCAATCACTTTATCTGTGTGTATATATGTGTATGTGTGTGTGTGTGTGTATATACACACACACACACACACGCAAGCTCCCATGTAATCCTCATAGCAAATATATGAAAGGTATTATTACCATCCTCATTTTACAGATGGTGAAACTAGCGTATAGGGCCTTTACCAAAGATAGGAGGCTAGATATGAACCAAATATGTCTGACTCCAAAGTCCATGCCTGTAACTACTCATGCTGCTTCCTATGTGCCAGGTGCTTTCCATACAGTATTGCAAATCCTCACCATAACTTCACAAAATAGGTACTATTAGTCCCATTTTATCAAAGAAGAAGTTGAAGACCGGAGAAGTGAATTGTCTTGCCCAAGCTCACAGAGCAAGTAAGGGACAGTTTCAAGATTCAAAACCCAGGTCAGCCTGACTCAGTCCCTTATTCTGAGATGCTCTGTCTACCGCTGTGGGGAGAGCTGGTCCTCCAGCAAGAACTGGCAAGGACTCCCAATGCCTGTGTGGGAGGTTACCATAGGGCTACTCACCACATTCTTGTAGAAGTAGTACACCACCATCCTGGCCAGGCGTGAGTAGCACCAGTGGCCGTGCACAAGCAGCAGCTTCTTGAGGTGTCTGAAGTGGGAGATGGCAAAGTCGCTGGACATGACGGCCTGAGGGCAGAGCAGACATCAGTTTCCATCCATGCTGCCAATGCACTGAAGAGGCTCCCTTGAGGGCGGTGCTTTGTTCTAAGTCCACAGCTAGTGGGTCTGAAAGAATCTTTGTCATTATGTGGCACCCTTGGGTGGCTTTTTGGACTCTGACTCACCCTCTCTTCTGGGAGATCCAAACATCACTAGAATCCAAGAAGGGAAGGTTGGAAGGGACCAGTGGTCTACTCTGGCCCTTCACCTCCTTCCAGTATCCAACAGGCCTTTATTGTGGCCCAGTGTGTGTTGGGTACCATGCTAGGAATGTGATGGTTAACCAGAGATGTGGGGCTTCCACGCAAGTAATCCTCAACATCTGAACACCCTTGGCTACCACCTCAGGCAAGCCATTCACTCCACTCTCACATGGAGCTGATGGTTGGATTCTTCCTTTACAGGGAGTTGAAATGTGTCTTTTGCCTTTGGGATTACTCAGAACAAGACATAGTTCAAGTACTCTTTAAGAGTATGAGGCTTGGACATGCCTGGTTATAAATCCTGGTATAAGTCTTGGTCAGGCTGTTTAACCTCCCTTAGCCTCAGTTTCCTCGTCTGAAAAAAATGGAATAACAATCCCTAACACACAGGGTTGTGGTAATTGCTAAAATTAATTGGGATAATAAATGTGAAGTGCCTAATAGAGTGCTGACATATGGTACATACTCAAAGGGAACAGTGTCCTTTCATCCTTACCAACAAATTTAGGCAATGCCTAATATCTCCACTGGTGGTGAGAATACAATTGTTAATGGTTCAAAACCACAAACTGGGGTCTGTTTTAATGTGAAACATTAGCAGCTCAAGTTAGTATGCTTGTTCTAATCTGAATTTTGACTAAATTAGGTACACTATTAAAGTGTACCAAGCAATTTATAGGTCAATCTAGCCATAGAGACTAAAATAGTAATTGAAAAATGTTTTCAAAAGTTCTCATATCTGTCACTGCTCATGGAGGGCATTGCAACTTTGGATGTGGGTGGAGGTTATAGGGAGGAAGCATGGAGTCAGAAGAAGGCTTACCCTTCCCTGAGTGGTTGGGTACTATTTGGCTTTAGAATACAGGTATCACCAGCTGTCTGTAAAAAGCCAAGCATCCTTTGATCTCCCTCTGTATTCTGAAGGATTGGGCAGTAGGGATGTGGTGATGGAGGTTATGTATAGGCATGGCAGCCTCCTGACTTTCAGACGATAATTTTGCAAAACTCTGTGGGAGAAGTTCCTCCAACACCGTGGGGAATTCCTTAACTCTCCAATAAGGATCAAGGAGAATAAGGAAGAAACAAGAAGAGTTGAAGGGAACAATACCTGCATGCCTTCCTGTCCAGATATTCCGATCCCAATATCAGCAGCTTGAATCATGCTTACGTCATTTGCTCCATCACCTGAAAGAAGAGAGGTCAAAGGGTGTCTTTATTCCTGGCCCAACTGCTGCGTAACAGTGAGATTTTTATACTGTGGTTCCAAAGTGTCCCCGTTTGTACATAATTGAATCCTTTAAATGTACCTCTGAATAGTCCTATAGGAAAAATCATTGCTACAGTATTTGGCCCGAGGGATATCTTTTCTTCTTTGGACAAGAAGCCCTACATTTTGTTAATCATTCAACAAATATTTCCTGTGTCATTTTTCTAGGCACAATGTTAGGTATTGGGGATACAATGGTGAGTAAGTGAGACTTGGGCAGTGCCTTACAGTTTACAAAAAAGGCCTTCACAAATGTTACGGCGGACTTTACTGACGAGCAAATGGAGAATCTGAGCGATGTAGAGACTTGGCAAGGGTAATCCAGTTAGCGAAGGGACCCAGGAGATTTGGAACTCAGACCTTTCTGATTCCAGGGCTAGTATACCTTCCCTAACTTAGTATAACTTAAAATACTGACCATATCAAGACAACTGGAATGTTTGAAGCATCAGAGGTTGTCATTTGTGTCCAAGGACAGGGATGGCATTCAGTTTTGTTTCTGAATATAGGAAAATGGGATTGACTAATTTTTTTTGGTTGTGGTACATTTAGTCCCCATTCACTGAACTAAGCTGTTTCAGGAAATTGGAGGTTAAGTCATGGAAATACACACACACACACACACACACACACACACACACACACACACACACACGGGCTCCTTTTATATCAGCCCCGTCAAATAGATTTTTCTGTGATAATGAAAATATCCTATATCTTTCCCATCCAATAGGGAAACGACTAGCTACATGTGACTATTAAAATGTGGCTGGTGAAATTCTGTTCATTTTAATCAATCTTGAATTTAACTAGCCACCTGCAGCTAGGTGGCAACCATTTTGGACAGCATAGCTCTACACAGCAAGGCCTTCCTCACAAGCCTGGCTTTTCCCAATGCTTTATCTTTCCGACTAGAGTTTAGTAAACTCTTTCTGTAAAGGGCCAGATAGTAAATATTTTTAGGCTTTGTGTGCCAAGAAGCAAAACTGAACCCAACCGTTCTTGCTGAGAGGCGAATAGTCTTGTACACATTTTGCATTTAAAAGCATAAAAGCCAGTCTTAGCATCCCTACAGAAACAGGCAGTGGGCTGGATTCAGCCTGTGGGCTGCGGTCTGTAGACTGCGTTGCCTTCATTCTCCTCCTGGCCTCACCTCTTTTTCCAGTGGGTTCTTTTAATAATCTGCAATTTTGAATTGCTTTTACCTGAAGACCAGGAGAAAAAACCATGTATGACAGGCCTCTTATTTGAAACGCCGGGAAAGAAAATCTCTTTTCATGTCTGTGTAGGAGGAAGAGAACCTGGAACCACCTGTAAGAATGTCCCTACATGAATGCAATATTTACTATGTGCTTGGTGTGTGCTGGGCACGGGAAGAAATGGTGAATAAGACTGTCATTGTCCCTCTACTCAAGGAGCTCACAGTCTACTGAGCAGGCCATCACAAAGCGGAACAGTGCTCTGGAGCTCTCAGAGAAAAGGAAGTTTAGGTGGGACTGGAAGGAGGAGAGTTTTAGAGAGGAAACAGCTTGTGCACAGGCCTGGAAGTGAGGGAGAGAGGACAAGGTTCCTGGAGAACTGTAAGCAGCTGGAACGCGGAGTGCGGAATGTTGGGGAGAGAAAGATGGCTGTGGTGAGAAAGATGGCTGAAGAGTTAATGGAGAAGAGATCATGAAGATTCTTATAGACCAGGCTTGGTCGTTCTTGGAAGGTTTGAAGTAAGTACAGTTGTTATTTCTCTGCCTCAACTGTGATTAATTTTAGTCTCTTAGGAGGAATTTTTCATCAACCAACAAGCCAGCATTTATTGAGGGTATGCTTTGTGCTGGGCCTTGTATTTAGGAGTGAGCGTACAAAATTAAATATGGACAGACCCAACTGTTAAAATCTGCCCGCCAACCATCAACACAGCAGAACATCAAATCCACAAACACCTGAGGTTCACAGCACTGTGCAATGTGTGAAGTATTGAAGGGCAAATGCTCTGCATTCCCAGAATTGAGTTGGCCCGAGTGTATGTTGTTGAGCTCCCTGGAGGTTCTGAATGTGAGGCCCCTGTTGACTTTGGCCTCCATCCAAGTCCTGATTTTTCCTTAGCTGACCTGCTAATCCTAAGAACTCCGATTCACTCTCCCACTCTACTTGGCCTCTGCTTCATCTCCCGGCTGCCACAGCTTGATTGTCACTTTGAACCGTCTCCCTCTACGACAATGACGCTCAGCCTGAGCATCTTGACTTTGACGCCTGACCTCCCGCCTCTGGCCAGGCCTCTTGTCAGATCGGCCTTGCCGAGCTGCCACCCACACTCAGCATGACGGGTACCTATGGAAAGAGTCATGACGCTCAACTTGTCTCGCACCAGCTTGACGACCATACTCTTCTGGAGTGGGGTGGAGCGGCAGCACAGGACAGACCGGCAATACTGAGTCAACTCCAGAAATTTCTCCTCCAGCTTTCCCTGGAAAATGGCATTCAATGTCTTCCCATCGATGACCAACCCAACATCGGGAACTGCAGCTCCTGAGGCGGGAGGTGGTGTCTCAGAAGGTAGGCGGAATCCAAAGAGCTTGTAGTCTGGCTTCTGCAGTGCATGAAACTGCTTTACCTCTTCCAGGGCACAGTTGAGGATGGACTCACAGGTTTCCTGTGGAGAGTCAGAATAACAATACAGTATTAGGAAGCAACATTGGAAATGTAGGTTAAAAATCTCACTTTAGCCTTTAGTAAAATAGTTACAAGACTCTACCACCACGGAGATTACCTAGGAATCATCCTCTGATTTTTACTCTTCTCTGCAATATTTCAAACAGCATTAAAGCAATGTTAATTTGAAACCAAATTAATGGCCAAAATAGGAGATACTGCTTGAGAATGGGAGTGAAATAGCTCAGCAAGATGGGGACTGATGTAGGGATGGTATAAGAATAAATGATACTAATATGATGGTAAAATAATGACAATATGTCATGCAGTATGGTATTTTCTATTTCTCACAAGTCATTTCAATTTTCCTTTGTTCATCATGACATCCCCATGTGGGAGGTAGAGTGGGTATTACTGACTTTAGTTTAGAGATGAGGAAATTGAAACAGTGAAATCATCAGTAACTTGCCCAAGATCATCCAACCCAGTAGTGGAGGCAGATCATTACTACCTGAACTGTGGCTTCTTAATTGAAAAAATACATTGACTGCGTGTTTATCCATTGGTATGAATGTGTTGGTCAGATTGGTTAAAACTGACCATGCATGTGAAAGTCTTGTTGATTTACAGAAACTTCTTATTGATTTTTTTCTAATGTTTACCTTGAAAATAGTGAGGAAGCTGTTTGCTCTTATCAATTCTCCTCCATTACTTTTGATTATATCAAAGATAAAGTCAGATTTGGGTTCCAAATGTATCCTTAATATGTCTTGAATGTCTGTAAACATCACTTTTTAATAACAACAGAGAAAAGTTGTGGCAGTCAACTGTATATACCAGTTTTACTAGCACTGTTTTGTTCACATGATCTTTATTAAGCAGTGTTCTTTTATCCATGGCAAGGGATGATGATTTTTCATTTACTGTAGTGCCCAAAATTTCTTCTAAAAATAAATTTAAAAATGTTCAAATTGAGTCAATTTAAATGAAAACATTAAATAAAAAACAGGTAATATGTGGATTTTGGCAAAAATTGTGAAGGTTGTTCTGAAATGACAGGTTTGTGGACCACTGATCTAGAAGCTTCTGAGACTGTTTGGAATAATTTCTTCTGGAGTGAGTAGAACTGCAGTTCATTATTCTGGAGTCTTCCTTTAGGGGATGCTAAACTGAGTGTTGCAGGCAATAGAGTGTGCATAGAACCTAGAGGGGCCACAGGAAGTAGTTCCAGGAATGGGTGGTTATACCTGAAACACTTATCTGATAAAGAGATCAAGCTAGTCCTTCCTGGAAGTTGGGGTTGGGACAAATTATTTACATTCCTCTGACATATGACTGCAGCAAGTCATTGGAGATGTAAGTTTCAAGATAAAATCTCTGATTTTACTTATTTCAAATTTTCCATGTAATAATCACAGTAGTTACCATTCATTTGACATTTAGTATATGTCAGGTACTGTGGTGGGCAGCCTCTAAAATGGTTCTCAGTGATCTCCATCTCCTGGTATACATGCCCTAGTATAATCTCTTCCCCTTGAGTGTGGGCTAGGACTACTGACTCCTTTCTAATGAAGAGTATTCTGCAAATGTGATGGGATGTCACTTCTTGGGTTAGTTTATAAAAAGACTGTGGCTACCAATTTGGCACTCTTTCTCACTCTCCCTTGGATGGCTTGCCTTCGGGAAAACCAGCTGCTATGTTGTGAAGCAGCTCTGTGGAGAAGCCCACATGGCGAGGAACTGAGGCCTGCCAACAATCACGCCCGTGAGCTTGGAAGAGGGACTCCTCGCCATCCTCAGATGGCCCACCCAGCTGAGCCACAACCCTGATTGACAGCTTGACTGCAACCTCAGGAGACATCTTGAACCACAGGTACCCTGCTAAGCTGCTCCTGGACTCCTAACCCATGGAAACTGTGGGATAATAAATATCTGTTGTTTTCAATTTGTTAACTAACACAAATACTGTGCTAATAAGTATTTTTTTCTATGATCTTATTTAATCTTCCCAATAGCCTCTGAAATAAATCTTTTTAATCCCTATTTTACAGATGAGGAAAATGAAGTCCAGAGAGGTATAGTATTCTGGACTATAGTAAGCCTTCAATATATGTTGTTAATAATAACAATAATAGTTGCTATTATTAGTTCCTATTTAATACTGTAGTCCCTTCTAAAATTCCTTGACAGAGCAACACTTCCAGTGACGGGTTAGTAATTCTCTCATCTTATGGATGAGAACCCTGAGGTCCAGCTAGGTCCCATAACTTGCTTATAACTTTAAGATGCATAATAAAGAAATGGTAGCCCTAAATCAATTTATAATGAATTAGGCAGATTAAAACCCTTGGAGGAAATATCCACTGAATATGTAATTACATTAAACTGTGGTTTAAATAAACCTGAGATTTAGAATGGATTTCCCCAGTGTCTGTCTTAACATATCTATGTACCCACCACTCTTTCCCAGACAAGAGGATGAGAAAGACTAATCACATGGGTTTGGTGGGCCCAGGGGTGTGGGCAGGGCCTAACATCTTTAAAAGAGTTAACAGTGACTTAACTCAACATGCAGGGTGGCCCACTGCTCCTTAGGAACTTTGGCTAATTAATTAACAAACATCTTCAGCTTCCTACAGGAGCACATTGCATTTAACAGAACCCAAAGAAGCCCACTCCATCCCCCTCAGGTTGCCTGACTCACAGGTTTGCCAATGTCTTCCTTCTGGAGTGAAATGATCATTGCAAGCGGGGCAGGCAAATGTCAATGGGGATTACGGGGATCAAGCACTCAGGCCAAGCTGCAAATTACTTTCTTTCCTAAGCATAATATTCATGCCAAAGATTTCTCCGAGATTATGTTCATTTTGAAAATTCACTGGGGTTTAATCTAATCAAAGCATAATCTGCGCACCTGAGAGGAAAGTAAATGATTTTTCCAATTTATCTAAAGGGCACAAGGCACTTTTCATAGTATACTCTACCTTTTTTTAAATATATATATTAAAAATATATATATAAATAAATATAAATATAAATATTTATAAATATAAATATAAATATAAATATTTAAAAATATATATATATATGTGGATTCTACATGGAATAAAAATTTAAACCTTCCAAACTTCTACTCTGGGTCCAGATCAGCCTCAGGCAAAACTGAAAGAGATTCCATCATGTTCCCTGCCTCTTTTTCTGTGTCATTCTTTCCCTTCCCACCTTTCTCCCTCTTCTCCATCCTTTTCCCCACGGCAGGCCCTAGGTCTCCAGGTGCCCTCCACCCACTCCCCTGCAATACAGCGCTTTCCTGCTCCCCTTTGATAGGAGCGTACATCGCAATGCCCATCAGCCAAGAAGACAGTGGAACTTTACCTTCTGCAGTTAGCATTGTGAAAATAGATTTTTCCCCCTAAATATAAAATTGTGTTACAACCTTGAATATGCTCCTTCAGACTTTACACAGCCCTCTCTCCAAACCTCGCTCCCTGCCACCCACAACCTATTCGGGTTGAAAATTGCAGTTTTAGGACTTTGCTTTTCTCTTTCTCTCTCCCACCTCATCAGAACACACTGGTCTCACTTATCATTCCCTCCAGGTTTTAATCCACGGCAAACCAATTTGACATACAAATTGGAGCTGGAATTTTAAACCGAGAATAATTTCAGTTTAATTGGGGCTTTTTCAATGGATGAGTTAACCCAAAGTATAAGACATGAACAACTGAGTTCCTATGAGCAAACAACAGGGTGTACTGCAAATAGCACTGGCCTGGCAGGAGAGCAGTGTTCTAGCTTTAGTCTTTCTCTCAGAAACTACAGGGTGACCTTGGGCAGGTGACAGCCCCAGTGGACTTCGGTTTCCTCATCTGTAGGATGGGGAGAGTGGGCCCAAGGGTGGAATTTGGGAGAGGCAAAACTTTCTATGTACTGCTAGATGTAATACAAACAGACTGGTCAACCATGTATGGGGATGAGGCAGAAGATATGGGTCTGGATGACTCGTAGGGCCCTATGAGCTCCAAGATTTGGGGGTAAGGGTGCTTCCCTTGTGTACCCAAATCCCACCTGTAAGCCTGTTTCCAGTTGGCCTAGGGGATGCCTTGTGCTTAAACATCTAGGGTCTACTTTGGCCTCACCTGACTCTCTGTATTTATGGAGTAAACGGTGTCAGTCTGATCTAACAGTCTGCAGGAATAGGCAATATTGACCGCTGTCTCCTGCTTATCTCCAGTCAAGACCCAGAGCTGGATCCCAGCCTCCCGCAGAGCAGCGATTGTGTCTGGAACTCCTTCCTGCAGCCGGTCTTCGATCCCAGTGGCTCCTGGAGTGATTAAAGACACCAGAGCTCACATTTATGATGAAAAAGTAGCTACTTAATTTCCCAAAGCCCTATCGAGCCAGCAAATGATTATTAAATATCTTGCGTGTTCTAGGCTGTGCTAAGTACCCAGGATACAGCAGTGAAACAGACAGACCTGGTCCCTTCCCTCTCAAGGCTCAAAGGCCTGTTGAGTAAGGATTTATAACTGAGCTGTTATGAGGAGAGAAGCCCAGGATGCCATGCAAACATATTTCAGAGACCTGAACTTCATCCAGGAGGTCAAGGAAGGCCTTGTTGAGGAAGTGCCATTTAAGCTCAAACCTGGAAGACAGAGCCAGGAGATGGGAAAGGAGGAGAATTCTAGGTGGAGGTATCAGTATGTGTGAAGGCCCAAAGGTCAGAGTGGAAGACGACACATCGTGGGGTGAGAGACGAGATCAGGAAGAGAGGTAAGGTGCTGGATCATGCAGTCTTGTCCGGGCATTAAGGGATTTGGAATTTATTTGGTAGCAAAGAAAGCTACAGAAGGGAGTTGAGTTGGAGAGCCACAGGACCAGTTTTGAGTTTTAAGACCATTCTAGAGAACAGATTGGAGATTGGAAGAAGCAGGAGGAGATTCAGGGCTAACAGTTAGTTGGAGGCTGAGCAGGAGTGCAGAGGAGAGTTGACGGGTGCCTGGACTCGCACGGCGGCAACCGGAGTGGAGAGAAGCGCAGAGACTGAAATCTTTGCTCTGCAATCTTCTCACAGCAGAATTAATAGAGACTCAGGTTTTTGAGAATATTCTTGGAGGAAAGTAAATGTGCAGATTCCATAATCTCTGAATGATCTCAAACTTTGCACCAACCCTGATGAATATATACCCAAATATTGAATAGTTGCTGACTGATTAAGCCAAAATAAATCTGCATTTAAATTGAGATTCATTTCAGAGCACAGACTAATGGCTGCCCATTTCACTCTGGGCAGGAGCAAGGCAGTTCATTTCTTTTAATAATCCCAAGTGACAAAAGGTTGGCAAAGCAGTTATGCTGGATGCATATTGAAAAGATCATTTCATATTATGGGACCCAGCGTGAATGCAATGCAGCTTTTAATGGCACGGCAGTTTCCTGGTGGTAAGACGAAATCTCTTCTGAGCCCAGTCCTCTCCTTCTGAAGCCACCCTGAGGGAAGAAAACTAACCTCTCTACCCTGAAATATGCCTGTTTTGTCTTTCAGGCCCACATGTGCAGGTAAACAACCCCATGAAAAGTGATGGCTCGATCCTCACCTTTCCCTCCAAAGCTTAGCCTGGAAGGTGAGACTCAAGCTGATTGATATTACAGGGAGGCAGAGTGAAGGAGAGAAGAGGAAAAACACATTTATTTGTGTGAAAGAGAAAATGAAACAGGAGGGTTGTGAAAGCCTTTCCCAGCCAGGGAAGCCGACAGGTCCTGACAAGTGTGTTCTCTTTCATGCAGAACCAGCTGAGGAGCACTTCTCAGCAACTGAGACCAGAGGGCTCCCCCCAAACAAAAGAAACCTTGGGGGGGGGGTGGCAAGAAGGTCAGCAATGCCTCCCAAGATGAAAGAAGGCTTGGCCACGTGGCCAATGTGTGTGTGCTGTTCAGGCATTGCCTTTCCTAGATCTTGCTCCCGAGCTGAGGAGATTAATCCTGATAAACAAAGCCTTCCCCTTCTTCCTTGACAATGTTTTTCCTCCAACACAAATACAATGCTGTCTCTTAATTGGTCTCCATGCTTTTCATTTTTCCCCAAGTGTATCAATCTAACTTCCACACAGCAGCCAGAGTAATCTTTATAAAGCACAAATTTGCCCTGCTTTTGCTCCCTTCCCCTCCCTAAACTTCCAGCATATGATTTGCATGACCCTTCATGATCTGGGTCCTGCTGACCTCTCTGACCTCGCATCATCTCTTCCCCACACTCTGTGGTCCTGCCATCGCAGACCTCTGAGTTTCCAGCCAGCCCAGGCTTTCTCACGTCCAGGCCTTCATTAGGGCCCTTCCCTCTGCCTGGAACACTCTCCCCCTTTGTCTGACCAGCTCCTTTTCTCTGCTCATTTCTGGCCTTCCTGCACCCTCCTCAGCCCTAGATGAGGTTGGCACTTTCTACTTTGTGCTTTCATCCCACCAGGTACATCTTCCCGCCCAGCCCTCATCACACTCTGTTGAAATTACCTGTTTAACCCTCCAATTTCCTCGCTAACTTCTGTGCTCTGGGAGGGTCTGGCCTGTGCCTCTCGTTCCCTGTTACAGCCCCTTGCCTAGCATGCTCCTTGGCACATAGTAGGTGCTCAATCAACATTCGAATGACTAGAGGAGAAGCAACAAACCTCCTAGGCTTCATCCAGCAGGGAGGGCAGGAGTGTTCCTGGGGCATCCTCGGGAAGCTTTGTGTGGAGTTTGGCTTGGGTTTTGGCATATCCCTTTTGTGCCAAATACCTGGAAGGGCACCCCAGGGAAGGCTCCTAATTGAGACACATCTGTAGCAGTGTCAGAATCAGGGCCAAGAACTCCCTTCCCAGCTTGCGGCATTCCTTTTTCCCATTTCATGAGAACTTATTTTTAGCTACCGAGCAAGGTGAGTCGGTTCTCCAGATGCTCCGCCGCCTCCATAAGAAGCTCGTCCCGGTTGTCGAGGGACGCCTCGGCCTCACGCCGGAAACTGGCCCATTGCCGGAAGTCCTCTTCACTTACGACCTACGGAACAGGAATAGGCTTGTTCACAACTCTGGGTGAATCCCTCCCCCTTCCCATGTGCTGGGCCTCCTACAGGCCTGTTTGAGCTTCACTACACAATCAGATGGGGCTTTCTCCTCAATGATTTTTTCTTTTTGAATGCATGAATCAACAAAGGATTGATCCTTATGTTTTGTTATCACCAAACATCTGTCCAGCCCCTGCTATGCTCTGGGCACTGGAGATACAGCCGTGATCAAGACAGATGAGATCCCCGCAGGCCTGGGCTTATGTACTAGTGGAGGGCGAGAGACATTATCCAAGTAAACAAATCATTTCAAAGAGTTCTATACAGAAAATGAAGAGGGTGATATGATGGAATGTGACTGGGTAGAGGGACAGCTGTGGGAAGAGGGGCTATTTCATCTGGATCTTCAGGTGTTTTAGACAAAGTAACATGCAAGTTGAGATCCAATGACAAGAAGGGTTCAGTCATGGGGAGGGGCAAGTGCCAAGGCCGGAGACAGTAATGAATGAGGCTTTCTTTCTGTTCCTTGAACATTCCAGTTGGCTGAAGGGTGGAAAGCCAGGTAGAGAGGAGCCAGCAATGAGGCTGGAAAGATAAGCAGCAGCCAGATGTTGCATAGCCTGGTAGACTGCTCCACCAACTATTGGAGGTGCCCAATAGCTGGGAGAATCCAACTAGAGGACATATCTTCCTCCCTTGGAGTCCCGTAGCACTTTTAGACCCCTCTGTTTGCATTACATGCATGTACTCTCTTATGGCAATGAGTGATTCTTTTGTCCAAGCATCAGATATTCCTTGATTTTCCCTCTGTGCATGGCACTATAGGGAAAACCAAGGGGACACAGGTTGGTCTTTTGCTCTTGAGGAATTCACAGTCTTATTAGAGGAAGTAAAATAGGTACAAATAATTTCAATGGAAAATAGAAGGTGTTAAGGGTACAACTACAATTTGTAGAGTAATAACTGCTGGTGACTGTCCCAGGCACTGTACATGTGTTACCTTAGTTAATCTCCATGACAACTGTATGAGGTAGGGAGCACTAGCACCACTTTATAGATAAGAAAATCCAAAACTCAGAGAAGTGAAGAAACTTGCCCAAGGTCACACAACAGATAAGTGGTGAGATTGGGACTTGTATCCACGTAGGTCTGGCTTTAAAGTGGATGCTCTTAAACTCTGTGTGGCACTAAGCACCATAAAAGAGATGAAGCGCTCTGCGGATTTATGGAGGAGAAACCATTTTTAGCCATCCAGAAATGTATGCCCATCATAGCTCCCCTACCTGATTTTAGGGGCCTCAATAAGTGCTCCTGCTCTGGGATTCATAGCTCTCTTTCCTGCCTCTCTTGCAGGGGCTGAAAAGTCAAAGACTGCAGGGCCTGGGGTGGGTAATCTACATGACTATAGCTGGGCCAAGGGCAATGCAATAGGGAATGGTGGGGACTGTGACCAATCACAGAACACAGCAGAATATATCCCTCATTGAAGGGATCAGCTGCCACATGGCTCCTGCTATTACCTGCTCTTCAAGAATGGAGACTCAGTTTGCCAGATCCTCTAAATCTTCAAGAGAAATCAGAAATCTAGATTTTTATGTGAACACATAAAATCTCCCAAATTTCAAATCTAGGCAAATAATGCAAACTTAAAAAGGATACTTTGAAGGCAAAACTGTAACATCAAAAAATTATTTTATGAGTTAGGGGTTAACAATTATATATAGAATGAAAAGCAGAGAATGACAAAGCCACACTGATATGGAACCTTGTCATTCAGATTTTTGCCCCAGCAAAATTGTCCAAGTCGTGGGTCTTTGTGGTGAGTCAGAATAGCTAATTTTGAAAATACTAAAACAGTCAACATTAAGGGTCTTCCAAAAAGAAATAGAAAAGACAGGATCGGGGTTGAGGCCTTTCAGTTGTTAAATGAGGAATTTGTTCTTACCTTCTTGGCGATGCACAGGGTTCGAAGGCCATCTTTTGCATACAAGTCTAGATGCTTCTGGGTCCGGGCTTGGATTTTCCTCACCTTCTTTTCCACATCAGTGTCAGTCGCTGTCAAATAGTCATTGCCCCCCATGAGCTCATGTACAAATGCTTAGGGATCCCTGTTCCTAACACTGGATCTTTAGAGAAGGAATCCCCTTACAGTCCCCCAGAGACACAGAGGAGCTCCCCTGGCTGTTGGGGTGCCCTGGAAGGGGATAACTCCAGGAGGCCTTAAATTAGCCACTCTATCTGATCATCAAAAGCCTGGCTGAGAAAAGTCCTATTTAAGGAAGGTTGGTGGTCTAAGGCATTGTTCCCAAACACCTGTTTGCATCAGAATCACCTGGAAACTTAAACAAATAGCAGAGATTCCCAGGTCCAGCTGAAGCCCTGCTGAATCAGGGACCAGATGTCTGAATCTCTATTGTTACCTAAGGTGTTTTCCATGTGGCCAGTTTAGCCCTCGCTGACCAACTGTTTGCTAAGTCTTAGACATACTATCCACCACCTTCTCTGTCATCTACTTCAGCCCTTATATCAAGTTAGGTCCCAAGACAGCTACAGACCTCAATCTCATTGTTAAGTTCTTCACCACATTGGGTTTGCTGACTTAGGCTTTCTTTCTATGCGAGAAGTCGTCTTAGAAAAATATTTTTATATTTCCTATAAATCTAGTGTGAAAAATATTTCATTGTGTTGCTCAAAGTCCCCTTTATGAAGTCCTACATAATACTTTTCTTTTAGAAGAAATTTATCTTTTTCTCTTCAATTCCTAGTACTTTTATCTATCAGATAAAAAGAAGTTTTCAGCCTGGGTTGGCGGGTATGGGGCAGGATTGATGTCTCACCAGTTCCTTTATCTAAGATGTCACAGACATCACTAAGCAATTGTAGCACTTTATAAAGCTGAGCTTGGAAAAGCTTCAGGATCCTTCTTTACTAGGGCTGGATTAAGATCTTCAGAGGCCCTAAGTAGTAAACAGAGTTTTTGCACCTCATCCATCCTTCCATATAATGCAAAATTAAACACACAATTCTTAACAGTAAGGTGAGTATAAGGAAGTCCAATAAAGCTCTGATTTTCCCATGATATTAACTCTAAGGCTGTTTTCATGCAATATAAAAAATCCTTTCAAAGAGTATTTTCTCATTTTTCAGCTGCTACTGTTTTCCTGGTGCCTTAAGCACAGTTGTCCTATTGTGCATTGTCCTATTGAGCACCATTTGCAGTGTTTTATTTTCAGACATCAGCCCCTGAGATTAAACTCTTTTGCCATCCACCTGTGTGACTTTGACTTTACCTTTTTGCTCAGGCTACCAGGAACCTCAAGGTTGAATTGAAAGTTCAAACACTAAATATATTAAACCTCGGGTTATTTTCTCCCTCTTTTTCAAAGCATTGTTTCTCAATTCCTACAGGAACATTGTATAAGTGTCTTTTATTGGAAGCATCTCTAATCCATTTTGGAGTCAGGTGAGGAATAAATGAAAAAGCATCTCCAGGGCAGCTTGGATGGCTGTTGCCCAGGGATAGAATGCCATGGCTTCCTTGACTGAGAAACACTGAATTCACTTGCCTGCCAGAGTCTGGGGATGAAGAGACCTAATTAGCTCCCTTCCTATTCTAAACACTCATCAATCCCCATGAACCTCTTGGCTCTGATCCACAGCTGATAATGCAGGAGGCACAGGGCTGCCTAGGCAATTCTAAAGCTTGGCTGGAATCTACCATCCTGGGAGAATCATAGCCCCATAACTGTCTTCTCCTTGTTAGCAATCAGGAAGCGGCTGCACACTAATTCGTGCTGCTCCAAAATTGGACACTGATATGTAGGGACTTTGGAACATTTTTCTGGCTTGGTGCAAGTTTATGAAAATCCATTCTTGGGAGGCTGGGGAAAAGGATAATAAAGAGGGACACCTGAGGCTTCCCAGGGTGCACTGAGCCTGGTGCAGAATTCTGACAGCAGAGAGAGAGCTGTGACCGGGATTCAGCGCCCTGGGTGGAGGATTTATCACTAGTTAGCTGTGCCATCTTTCTTAAGTCACTTCCCTCTCTGGGTTCAATTGGCTTCTCTCCAAAACTAAGAGTTGGGACCACAGTGTGTTCTAGGGTATGTTAACAGATGTCCTGGTGAAAAAAAATTGTGTATGGATAATCCACGTTTAAATGAGTTTGGAAAACTAGAAACTGGGACAAATAAAGTTAAAGAGGTCTCTCTATTACAAGACTGTCCAAAGTCTTTAATAAGCTAACGAGCACTGGAATTCTCCAGGTCGAGGAGATGTAGAATGCAGTGTGTTTTAAGGGACCTGATTTGAGGAGAGATTCTTGTGGGCCTGCATTCCAGTTGGTACCCCCTGGAGTAGGTGACACTGTGACTTGAGCTCCTCATTACCATTCCACACTGCCTCTCAAACCACGGACCCCTGGTGAGGGGGGACTCACTGCAGGCCGGGTCTTCCAGCAGGTCCATGATAACCGAGTCGGCACCCTTGGTGTAGACAACAATTTCACCGGTCAGCGGGTGCCTCACAACCACGGACATTCTCTTCCTGACGGAGTCGAAACCCAGGGTGCAGAGGACATCAAAGGTAAGGCAGGTGCCCTGGGGCAAGCGCACGGTCACCTGCTCAGGCGTCCGGGACACCAGCGTGAAGCTGTAGGCATGGGCGGCGTGCACCAGGGCAGCCTCGTCAGGGCTTTCGGCCTCATAACAGAGCTCGGGGCTGTCCAGGCCTAGGCCTGGGGCCTCCAGCACCTCCTCCAAGGAAGTGCCCAACCCAGGCCCCAGGATGTCGCCCTGGTCCCAGGTGCTGCTCCTATAGCCGCCATCAGTGGAGCAGTCTCCACTGCACACAGATGCGTCGTCTCTCTCATCTGAGTCCGTGGCAGGCATGCTGGTCCCCGAGCTCTCCCCCAGGTCAGCGTCAGAGGGCGCAGTGGACGAGAATGACTGGCTGAGGTTCAAAAGCTTCCACCTCTGGAAGAGCTGCTGAATCTTCTCCAGGGATGTCCCCAGAGCCTTGGTCGAGGGTGGCACGATGACCTTGTGGTCCAAAGAGGGAAGTGGAACATTATTCTCAACGCTGGAAAAAATATCAAGCTGCCTTATGGCAGGATATGAAGGTCATTTTGCAATAAATGGATTATTTTGGCCTTCTGTGATTGTAGGCAAATCTTCTTCCCTCTGTGACCCTCAGTTTACAGACCTATAACATGTGAAGGAGTTAGGCCAGATGTCTCCTTCCAGCCCTGACATTGTGGGGATTGGCAATGCTCATTTTCCTCTATCTTTGGACCATCCGTTCTGATCATGGACAAAGGAAACTAAAGCCAGACCCACAGGAAGAGTTCACATTCCCTGAACGCTTGTCTGCTGTATCTTTGTGTGCAGCACTTCATTTCATCCCCCCAGCAACTCTAAGGGATACTATCATTATCCCAATTTATGGATGAGGAAACCGAGGCACAGAGAGGTTAACAAAATTGGCCATGACCACCCAGAGTGGAGGAAGTAGAGCCAGAGCTCAGATCTGGGTCTGCTCGACTCCAGACATTGGGCTTTCAAACTGCCTACCAGCTAAAGCCTCCCCATTAACTTGAGAATTGAAAGGTGGATCCTGTCCTTCCCAAAATGGTACTTCTTCTTTTCTCAAAAATAGAGTCAATTTCTCAGATAATACTTCCTGCCTCCCAAAGCTCCTTGAAGACTTCTGATAACCTGGCAACTTTTCAGCGACTGAAGTGACTTTTCAGGGTAGTTTGGAATCTGGGTGTAATAAGGGGAGGCTCTGGTTTGGTCCCTGGGTGAAACTTCTTTTTCTTGATTTTATAGCCACAAGTCGTAACACCCAATATCCTCATCAGTCACTCACAAGAGAGCTTGGGTGAGAGTTTGTGGATAAAGACAAATCTAGCTTCATACTGAAAAATAATTCAAAGTATGACCTTCCACAGATGGCCATCCAGCTGCATTATCTCCCAATTGGCAGAACATCACACATGGTGTTATTTTTTTTTAACCTCCACGTACAAGCAGAGACCAGTATAATACGATATTATTACGGAGTCATACAGATGGTTCTGCCATGTATTAACCACACATCTTTTGTTAAGTTACTCAAGCTCTCTGAGCCACTGTCTCCTCACTTGTTAAATCCAAAGATGCACCTCACACGGTCGTTGGGGTGTGAGGATTAAATGATAATGCAGGTGAAGTGTTTGGCATGAAGCCTGGTATGGAGCAAGTGCTCAGTAAATATTAACTCTTAATATCTACCCTGAGGAGAGAGAGACACAAAATTTGAAAGCTACACAGAGAGCTCATATATAACTTTTTCTATTTTACTTAAAAATGAGGAAACTGAGGCCCAGAAAGGATGAGAGATCTGCTCAAGGTCTCACAGTGATCAAATGGAGACACTGTGGCTAGGGTTCAAGTGTCTTGTCTCCCTGTTCAGGACTTCACCCCTCACCCTACCCCTCTTCCCATCCACCCTTCTACCCCCCCCCCATCACCGGTCCTTACCCTCTGCCTGGGCTCGGTGGTTGTGGAGACCATGACGGAGTTGCAGATGGTTAGGGCGAGGAAGAAGTCAGCGATGGAGGAGGTGCCGGAGAGGGAAGACTTGGCAGGACTGGTGTCTGACAAGCTCTCCAGCCACAGGGCAGCATCTTGCACCTTGGTCAGCAGGTTTTTATCTGGAGTCACATCTTTTTCCTGGGAGAGAAAGACCTGGGTGAGAGTCTTTCCTGAAGGGACTGGGAAGAAGGCCCCCTCCAGCAGATTCTTTGCTGGGAAAGGATGATACTGTCTTCCCTGTAGTCTTGCCTCCAGCATGCTTCCCCTCACACAGGCCTGGTCACTGCAGATTCTTATTTGATTCCTCCCTTTCTCTCAACCCCATATGTCCCTTAATCATAGGCTCTGGCAGTTCTTCCCTCATAGCGTCTCCCCATCATTTGTCCCTCATTCCTGATGCTTCCAGCCAGGCTCAGACCCTTTGACCCTCAATCCTGGATTTCTGCATCAGCCTCTAAACTGATGTTGCTGCCTTTCATCTCTTTTCCTTCTAACACTTCTTCTGTATCACCTGTGCATCTTCCTAAAACACCATGTCCCTCAGGGTACTCTTGAGCTCCATAAACCTTCACGAGATCTTCATTGTTGGCATGAACAATTGAGCCTGGCATCTAAATTCTTTCACGGTCTGCATTTCCACCCTTTATTCCCACTGCCTCTCAACACGGACCCTCAACTCAGCCAGGTGGTGTGTTTGCTGCCTCCTGGATGAGCATTCCTCTTCTATGCCTCTGATCTCACATTGTTTGAAAAGTCCTCTCCTTTCTACCTAAATCCTACCTTGACTTCAATAACCATGAGAAGTCCCACGTGTCCGTGAGAGCTTCTCTAGCCCACAATGAGTTCTCTGTCCTCTGAGCCACAGTGGCAGGTTCTTAGACTCAGAATGTCCGCAGGAGTCAGGCAGGTAAGGTGAATGAGGGAAGTGGGCCAAAGTACAGATGTGCACACCATGGGATGATGGGGGCCGTGACACCTCGCAAGTCCTACCTCCTCTAAGAGATGGCAACTGCTCTGCCAGTGCAATGCTCCAGTGCTGGTCCAGTTTGCCAAATCTCTTGATTTTTCAAGAGGTGATGTGGGCTGGATCTGACTCATGAGTTTCTAACTTTTTCCATCCTTGTAGAAGTTTCCACTTGTACCATCACTTTGGAATTCACTACATGTTGACCTATATTTTAAATTTAATTTTCTCATGTCCATGTTTAATCTCTCTAGATTTGAGGTAAGAGCCTCAAAGACAGAGACCGTGTTTTCCACAAAGTCGTATCTTCTAGAACTCTGATTGTTGCTTTGTTTGAAGCAGAAGTTCAACAAACACGGGCTCTCAATAGTTAAATATGACAAAAACCATTCTGCAAAGAAGTTTCCACATAAGGCCACTTCCATCAGTGTTCAGAGTTCACAGTTTAATTAAAGTTTCGAGGAGACTCAATGGCTGAAAAAGATGCACTGAGGGAATCTTGATTGATTTGTGCAGGGTGAAGCCTGAGCGCCAGTGAGCTAGCAGGCTTTACAAATAACGACCCAATTGAGATTTAAAAAAAATCCCATGGGCAAAGAGTCCTCAGACTGTGTCTTCTCTGACCACCAAGTGCAGTGACTCCAGAGATCAGATTCTGTCCTCCCTGTGGCTGTGGGCACAGGTGAGAGTCACAGGGAAGGAAGCCCAGACACAGTGAGGAGGTGCTGGAGGCCTGCGGGGATGAGAGGTGGGTTTTCCAACAGCACAGGGAGATTAAGGGAAACAGGGACTAGAGATGCGGTGGAACAAACACACTTCAAAGATGTTTCAACCTTCATGTGGAGTACTCTCCATGTGTCAACACTCACACCTCCCTCTTGTTTATACCATCCTAAGAAGACAACGTCCAGAAAAAAGTCTATTTATTAAAAGGAAGATGCTAGATGCTAGTAAAACTGCATCAAGTCTGCATTTCCTTTCACTGCCCTGTAAATAATGGTGGGCCATCCATACCATGTGGTGTCACTGTTTTCAGAAAGCTTGGGAAGGGAGGATGCCCCATCCTTTCTCTGTCTTTGAGTGCAGTCTTCATAGCAGAAGCTCACACTGATGAAGCTCTTCCTACGTCTCCAAGCAATGTCATTTAGGTGACCTCACTGAGTTCTCACAGTCCCAAGTTGAGATGAAACTAGTCCCAAGTTAGTTGAAACCCAGAAAGATGGGCTGACTTGACTGGTGTCACCCAGTGAGTTGGTGTAAAGCCAGATCAGATGTCAGACCTCTTGAGTACGAGTCTAGGGTTTTTCCTTTCTGTGGTCATGGTAAAGTCACTATGTCCCCTTAGTAATGCTCCTCTGCACACTCCTCTAACCAGATTCCAGGCTCCATCTAGTGCCTGCCATCAGTTTACCAACACCCTTCAAGGAACTCTGAGCCCATTTCTCATAATAGCAATGATAGTTCCTATTCGTGTAGTGTTTCTTACGTTCCAGGTACATCCATTATCTCATTGCATCCCCACAGCAACATTATCTGTAGAGATCTATTATCCTCCCAGTTACTTCTGTATTTCACATGAGGAAATGGCTGCCCAGGGAGATGAATTGTCTCGCCCAAGGTCACACAGTAAGTGAGAGAGACTCCTTCAGTTGATTCGAGATGGTCTGACCCTCAAATTCATGCTCTGAACCCCCAGACCAGGCTAGATCCCCCATGAGAAGGAAATAGCCTTTGATACTTGCTGATGCCCCAGCATCTTCACTGTCTGGCATCCCAAACACAACTGACGGGTTTATACATCTAATTCTGAGGGCTCAGCAGATACTCCATGAGATTATAAAGGAAATTATAGGACTCTTCCTTTTTCAGGAAATAGATTTCATTTTTTGGGGGGTGGGGTACGTGAATGGGATGATTTTAACCCTTACCACAGATACCCAGAGTTGGGAACAAGCTTGGAGGTCATCAGAGCCACATCCCCTGCTGTCCTGGTGATAAAAGTGAGTGCAGAGAGGAGGGAAGTAAACGACTTAAGTCTACACACTCAGTTCAGGTCAGAACTGGGGCAGCTTTCACACCACTGGACTCTGACAACACACGGCTGTGCTCCAAGCCATGCATTATGTATTTCCAAACAGTGACACAGTTAAAATGACTTAATGGTTATTTACTGCATGTCCATTTACCCTCTAGTCTGTAAGTGTCATGAAGGCAGGGAGTGTCTGTGATGTGTCCCCAGGGCCTGGCAGACTGCAGGCACTCAAACCTTTGTTGACTGACTCCTATCTAGGACACCACACGACCTCACCACCGATTGGCTCACGGGGTCTCTGTTAAAACTCTTCTTTAGTGTATTTCCACCCGGTCATAGAGCAATGAGTTACAAAAAGCATCTCTGCAAAGGGCCTACTTCTCTCTGGCGCTGGCGGCAGGCCCAGCCTGCAGGTGTCAGCAGCAGATGTCAGTTAAGCTTTATCCAGTCTCCGCAGACTTGTTTCCACAGGGCGAGGTTCTGCATGGTTCCCTCGGTCCACAGCCCACTGGTTTCCTGTCTGGTCCATTAACACTTAGGAACTTGGCACTTTGGATGCTTAGAGAGAAAGCAGTGCCCCCACCTGACTCTGGGTCCTTTGGATAACCTGTTTCTCCAAAGGAAAAGCAATGTAAATTTATGGGGCCACGAGTTGTTCAGATTAGAGCTTTATGGCAGCCAGGCATCCAGCTGGTTGGATTTCTTTCTCTTGCAGAACACTAAAGCTCATGCAAACCCTCCCTGAGGAAGGTGATCTCTGACCTCACGCAACTCCTTCAAGAATCCTATTATTATCACTAGATGACATTTGTTGACAACTTAGAGCAAAGTGCTAAGTGCTTTTGCCCATGTCATTTAATCATCATAACAGCATTGAAATAGCTACTATCATTCTCCCATTTTAATTATGAAGTGAATGGGGCTCATTGAAGGTAAGCAATTTGTCCAAGGTCACACAATCAGTGGAAGAGCTGGGTCTTGAATCCAGTTCTGTCTGGTGCCAAAACCTGAACCCTTAAACTCTATGCTAGCACTTCCCAAACTTTAACAAGCACATGAATCGACCAGGCATCTTGTTAAAATGCAGATGCTGATTCAGCGGGTCTGGAGTGGGCCTGAGCTTCGACGTTTCTATAAGTTCCCAGGTGGTGCTCATGCCATTGGTCCGAGGACCACAGTTTGAATAGAAAGGATCTATGCTACATGGCTGCCCTGTCACCCCCACTTCCTTCCTGGCTGGGGTGTGTTCCACAATGAAGGCGGGAAAAGTAGGCCAAGCCCCGCTGTACTACTCTCCTCTCAATTTTAATGAAAATGCACTCCAGTTCACACCGGTGACCATCACCGATTGGGAGCCACAGTTTGTCACTATTGGAATCCACGGAGCCGGCAGTGAAAATAAACAGGAACCATGGCGCCTCGGCCTGGACAAAACTCTTTGTGGCATGGTTCCTCCTATGTCTCCATCGCCTCCTCTGCCTTTCTCCATGCTGTATCTTTTGTTCCAGCTATTCCTCAGAACCCCAGTTCTCCATTCTGCTTGTATAGATCGTCTCCTCCTACAACAATGTGCATTCCTCACCTCTCCCCACTAGATGGTGTTTTCCTTGTCCTGGTTCTTTAATTTTATCTCAAATTCAGCTCAGGTGCTAACCCTTCCAGGCAGCCCCCCTGCTGTCTAGTCTGATGTAGGTGCACCTTTCCTGGGCTCCAAAAGCACTTCAGCACCCGTATAGCCAGCATCGAGAGCACTGTCCTATAGTCACTGGGTGCTTCTCGCCTCTTCATTGGGTTATAAGCTCCTGAAATCAGTAATAACACCCTGCTGGACTTTATATCCCCAGTGCCTAGAATAATCTGCCATATTGTGGATGCTTATTGAATGTGTGTTGACTGACTGGCTGAATAAATGAAAGGCTGTTTTAAAGAAATGTAGACATTGAGAAAACATAGAATTGGCAGAGGTGGAAGGAAGCAGACCCTTGTATTTGTTGTTGGTGTAAACTGGTACAACCTCTTGGGAAGTATCAATCAAAATAAAAATGCACACACTCGTAATTTAGCAATTATGCTGTAAGAACAAATATTATAGAAAAACTCACATGTATAAACAGACGATGGCTCAACCATCCAACAGATTCTAACAACCATTCAAAACAAGGATGAGGCAGCCCTCCATTGATTATCTATCTGTCTGTCTATCTACATATATGAAATATTTCCCCAGATTCATTAGGTTAAAAAAATCAAAGTCCAAAACAGTGTGTATGGTATGCTTCTGCTTGTGATAATGGATGTGCTTGCTCGCATTCCACGCTTGTGTGCTTCTATACAGGTAAAGCACTTCTGGGAAGGACACAGGAAACTGCAAATAACGGTTGCCTCTGGGGTGATGGGGAGCAGAGGAGGATGGAGACTTACTTGCCACCGTTTGACCTTTCGTTCCTTTTGACGACCTAACCATGTGGTTGTTATCACCATCGTGGAAACAAACTTTCCCAGGTTTGGGGGAGCTGGAGGCTGAAATCATGTTTAGGGAAATGATGTTTCTGCGCTGGCTGAGGCTGTGGCCCTGATGATACCGAGCTTGGTTCCGGAATCGGGAGACCCCAGTGTTAGTAAATATTTGCTTCAATAGAAGCACATGAATTATTAAGGCAAGCTTTTCCCAAATGGGATGTCAGCCCCAAAGGAAAAAACTCAGTGGCCTAGCAAGAAGGGAGTTTTCCAGATCTTGCAAGACACCACCCCTTGTGAAGAGAGTCACTGCAGCCACGTGCCACCACTGGGGACCCTGGAAGCTCAGGGAAGGACAGCTCAGACAGACTTTATCTGTTCCTTCTCTGTGTGATCACATCACTCCCCAAAAGATTTTGTGTGCTTGGCTAATTAAATCACGACTGTTATCTAACCTTCCAGTGGGAGTGTGTGTAGGTGGACTGTACTGCCAGCCTGGGGCAGACCGGAAGGGCTGCACAAATCTCCTCCAAAGAAAGAAAGGATGACCAAGATTAAGGAAAGGAGGCAGAGGGCCAAAGACACCTTTACTTTTTCTATTGCATTCTTCCTAGAGGGTGGGAGGGGCCGTGCCCACAGAGGGAGTGGTGGTGGAGTCTGGAGGGGCCTAACCAGCGCTTCTGTAAACTTTAGGATTAGGAAGATATTCCTTGGTTTGATGATTCTGGAAAACATTTTGCAAGTGGCACTTCTAAACAAAGACTCTGCTCAAATCTTGGCTACTTACAGATCAGGAAAAGAAAAGGCATTTCATTTGCCATCTGCCTGTACCATTAAACACTGGCTCAGAACTCACCACTTTCATAAGTATATTACCCGACCCTAAAGCCATAGATTTTATAGCAGCCAATTAGCTGACGGTAACCGATGCTTCCTTTTCTTTGTAGTGAAAGAAAAAAGCCAGTTTTTGTTGTTGATGCTCATTTTACTTTTGGTTTAGAGCAAAGGGCCAAAGAAACCAACACTGGCTTCTTTGGAATGTGGTAGGGTGCTCTGTCACGACCTGGCACCCCGGGGTTCAGAGGCAAGTTCTGACTGAGTTTACAAAGGGAGGGTAAAAGAACTGGTGGTGCCAAGAGATTATCAGATCAGGTCAGATGCCAGGTGGGCAGGTGGAGGAAGAGATAAGCTCAAAGAGCTTGCCGAGAATGGGTGGGGGTGGGAACGAGATCCACCTGGGGCTGCTGCAGACATTCTCTATGGACTAATTCAAGGATCTGCCACAGATATTTTATGAGTTAGTGTGGGCGACCTTTAAGGAAGCATAAATCCCCCTCTTCAGCTGGCACCTCCCAAGCTGTAAAAGGTGCTCATTTGAACCAAATGAAGACTATTTCCTAGTGGGGCAATGGTATGCTTAGAGAGGTTCTCAGCATTGGTTCATCGCTAGAATCATCAGAAATAAAAATATGAATGTTCAGGCCCTACCCTAGACCAAATATGTCAGAATCTCAGGGGAGAGTGCTCAACATTGTACTTTATGAAAACCCTCATTTCCCTTCCATGTCATCAGATATGTGAGCACTTGTCCAAGGTAGAGAGCATTCCTTCAGAAAGATCGTTTAAAACTTTTATTAGTTGTCCTTCTGCCTGGAACACATGATTTTAAGAACTGAACCTCAAAATAAACACATGAAGCAGAATCCTTTTAAAGATGGGGACATTGAGGCTTCCAGCTCAGTAAGTTGACCAAAGTCACAGAGCTAATACATGGTGGAGCTGAGATGAAAGCCTAGGGCATTTGACCCCAAATGGGCCTAATTCAGAGCTAAAAGGGACCTTGCAGATCAGCATAAACATTATATTATTTGATTTTTAGGACAATTGGTGAGAGTTGTGAGCGCAGTATTTTCAGGTGATGACACGGGGATGGGAAGAGGTTTGAGATGTTGCTCAAGGTTACCCAGCAAGCCAGGAGCAAAGGCGAAACCAGAACTTCCATTTCCTGACTCTTAGCCCAGTGCCCTCCCTAACGAATATCCAGGGATGCTACTGTCCCACTAACCCTGGACTTTCAAGCAATGTGACTGTAGAATGTCATATTTGGCAGTTCATAAAGAGAATACATCACCATCCCTACCTGCCCAGGTAAAAAGAATTGGGTCTTAATCTATGTGTCAATTTCCTTATTGTTACTGAATGAACTTAGTCAGAACTCGCTTTTCAAAGTGCCAGCCAGGGCAGAGAGAGGGCATCCAGGACCTGAAGATAGTTCAGAAGTTAATGTGTCCCTTTCATGACCATTAGCTAAGGGCCCTGAATAGAAGTTATACTGGCTGGCTCTGGGTTGCAATTTTTCTTGGCTACTGAGATTTGTTGGGTTGAACAGGGGGCAGCAAATGGTTACCAACTGAGATCTACAAAGGAAAGCTTCCTTTTTCTCCCCTTGTGTCCTGGGTGAGACATTCTCAGGCACGTGGGATGCCCATGGTATCTAGAACTGGAAGGTGCCAAAAGACACAAATAGTGCAAGGCCTAGAATCTGTGCCTAATGAGAATTCACTGTTTAAGTATTTAGATAAAGAGCTGGGGGAAAAGCATTCCTTCAGAGGGGATAGAATTAAAGAAGAGAAAGACTTGACAATATGCATCTTTTGTTATCTTACTTGGGAAAATCATAAAGAAAAAAAAACCCCAAAAATCTTTCTAAGGGCATCTATGGATCGTTCCTCCTGTATGTTTGTGAGCATCATATGTCTTAACACATTGTATTGTTTCATTTTTGCTAATGTTGCATTTCTGTGAATGATATTGACAGTAGAGAATTAACTCAACTTTGTACTCCCCCAAAGTCAGAGAAGTAACAACCTGGAACACATAGACTGACAGCATTTCTTCTTTGTTACAGTCAGACAACATTGTCCTGGGTTATGAATACTAGGTAGCAATATGGACAATGCTTTTGATATCATGTCAGATTTACAAAAAAACCCAGCACCTATAATTTATGTGTACTATGACTCCAAAAATGTTAAATATATGTAGTTATGTGTGTATTAATGGGGAAATAACACTGGAAGGAAATTCACCAAAAGGATCATTTTGAAAATCTAATTTTCTAATAACAGGATAATAGCACTTCAGCTCCCTCTATTAATATGTGTGTCTTGTTCAAGATAGCTGGGGTTCCCTGTGGCCTTTTCTGTAAGTGCAGAAGATTCCAGATGATGTGTTCCCTAGAGAAAGAGCATGGTGCAGAGGAAAGTGGAATGGGACAGGAGGCAGAAGGCATTGGTTCTGGTCTTGACTTCTAGGGAATGCTGTGTAATCTTGGGGAAGGAACTCAGTCTCTTCACCTGCTACCTGGATGTTTAGTGATGGCTGTGCTCATGGATCAAATGTGAAGGGACCATATGCAGCAAGCCCTAGACCAAAGTTGCAAAGTGAATGTCATAGGGGCCAGGCAGGTAACCTAAGGGAGTGAAGTGGGATGGATAATTTTGACATAGATATTCTTTGCTTCATAACAATTTAAGACTCTTTTTGGATGATGATCATCTTCTCCCATTTTTCTTGAAATGCATAAGCCTTACAGGCTTATCTTTTGTTTTTCCACCTTATAGCATATTAGAAACATAAGCATGACAAATATTTCTCTTTCCTTTTAACTGTATTGTTGGGAAAACATGCACAATGAGCATGCAGCTGGCCCTCAGCTCAGTGATGGGGATAAACAGAGAAGGAGGGTGGTGGGTTGTGATGAATCAAAGACCCCGCGCCCAGTCTAAGTGGCATCAACTCCTTAATTCAAGCCAATTATTGCCATGAGGAATGCTGGCTTAGTGTGGAGAATTTTTCCAATTCCATTTTTAAAAGAGAAGCCAGAAATCTATGTTTATATGAAATCTTCCAATTTCTAAACCCTGAACATTTGAAATTAACAAGAATTGTATATATCCAACAAAACACATATGTGGATTACATACAAGACCAAGGGCTGCCATTTTGAGAGTTTTTCGGAGTTTATACAGTCTTTTCTCTTTCATACCACAGAGCCCTCTCCCATCTCTCCCCAATAGAGGCCATTTGCAATTCAAAGAGGAAAAGGCAGGGACTTACTATGGAGCTGCTGAAGGCCACAGGAGACAGTGAGCTTTCACGGCGCCCCATGGACCTTTGTCGGGAGTGTCCCTGGAGGGGTACTCGGGCACTGTGGCACCTCCTCAGAGGCTGGGCCCCTCTTTGGCCTCTCACTGTTGCTGGGCCCTGGGCCCATCTGGCTGGGAAGGACAGGTAGCGGTATTGGGTCCACTCTTCACTGTCTGAGTCCGGCTCCTTTGGGGTCTCCAGTCGCTTGGCTGCAAGAAAGGAGCCCTGTTATTGCACCAGTCATACCTTGGCCAGGTCATGGTTGAGGAGATCACAGACTTTGGGGGTGGAGGTGGGAGCATGGAGTGTGAGCACTGTGCTGCTCTGGAAAATAGGCAGCTGGCTACCCTGAATGGAGGAAGAGGGGTGCAATTAAGCTGCACAGGTTCAAATCCTGGCTCTACCACCTCCTAGCTTTGTGATTTTGAACTTTGACTAAATCCGTGCCAACTATTTCCTCAAGTACCCAACTCATAGGGTTGTTTCGAAGACAGTGATATGTCAAAGTGATTAATATACTCTAAGTGCTGGTAATGGCAGCTGTGACTATTATTAAAAAGAGGTCAGAAGCTCCCATGTAAATGGTTAGCATGTGGCAAAGGAGATTGGGCTGCCTATAACATCTCCTCCTTTATCTTTCTCCATCCCTCCCACTCATAAGAATGAATGCTGCTCCCTTTAGAGTTTCTCCTCTTAAGAAAGCATGTGTGTGTGTGTGTGTGTGTGCTCACCCGCATGAGTGCGTATGGGGAGGATGCTGAGGGTCAAATCAGGTCAGCTTTATAGGCCACCCTCAGTCCATGCAAGATGACAGTCCAGGCATTTTACAGCCATATCTCCTAAGTTGAAGCTTTGCCTCAGTGAAAACCCAAGAGATCAGTTAGCATGGAGAGCATTTCCTGGACATAATTGAATCTGACCATGTGCCTAGACCTAGTCCTGTCCTGACATGTCAGATAAAGTGACCTGAGAGATTCTCAAAACTTGACTGTATGACTGCCACATAATTGAGACATGTCTCCAGTCCATTACTGACAGATAAAAATCCTGTGTGTGAAGGGCACCAGATAAAGATTGACTGGAGGGGAACCACAAAGGAGATCACTGATAGCCTTTATGAACAAATGAAAGTTTACAGGTGTAAGAATAGCACTGATCTCTGACAAGGAAGCCTGCAGGGATCCAGGAAGCAGCTGGCCACGGAGCCACAAAGCCTCTGTGGGGAGCCAGGATAATGTCTTTTATTGCTGTTTTCTCAGGAGAGAGGGTAATTCCTTTAGAAAGAGGGATGGGGGCCCTTGGGAGGCCTCATACCATTTTCTTGGTGAGAATACTCGCTGCCCATGATGGTGCAACGCCGGAACACCATCTTGTTCTCGGTCAGCGTCCCTGTCTTGTCAGAGAAGATGTACTGGATCTGGCCCAAGTCCTCGGTGATGTTGAGGGCTCGACACTGAATGGACAAATCGGTCTCCTCATCGTACAGGTCAAGGTCATTGTGCAGGAACCAGACTTGCCCGAGCTTCACCAGCTCGATGGACACGTACAGGGAGACTGGGATCAGCACCTGCAGGGAGAATGATTGCCACCATGTCAGAAACCAGGCCGGTTCCCCATCTCAGGACCTTCACAAGTAGGTAGCAAAGGCATTTAATGGAAAGCAGAGGTCAGCTTACAGGATGGACTTTCTCTGAGAAATTAAAGGTCAATGACTCCATGCCTCCCTTGCAATTTTTAGGGGAATCTGAAAAAGAGATATGCTTTCTTCAACCAGGGGTGTCTGGTCCTAGCTAGGCACTCACCTCTGGTTGTTTAATGACTGAGGGGAAAGGGGGTGAGGAGCTCTGGTGCCCCCATCCAGCATCTCCTGACCCCTCAGGTCTCACTGCTGCCCACTTTTACAGGTGTTCAGACCCATGGTGATTGCTGTTCACAGATTCAATATCTAATATCTACTGAGTGCTTGCTGTGTGTCAGATGCTGTTCTAGTCCTGGAAATGGGAGTGAACAGAAAAAATCCCTGGCCTTGAAGATCTCACATTTCAGTAAACAACAAATAAGTATATATTGGGTGGTGGTAAGTCTCATAAAGAAGATAAAGGAAAGTAAATAGGGTAGAGGGTGATGGCTGCGAAGAACTCTAATAAACCATGACCTTTGAGCAGAGACCTACAGAAACGAGGGTGTGAGTCGTGAGGTTATCTGCGGGAGGAGGAGTGTTCCGGGCAAAGGCTGGTGGTAGGAGTGGGCCAGGTGTCTGGGGGTGAGTGTAAGCAGGCTTCGTGTGTGGACGGGCAGGAGGCGAGGGCAGGGAGGGAGTCAGGGTCCGGGTCACATGGGGCCTTTTTGGCTGCAATTTCACTTTGAGCGGATGTGAAACCATCAGAGGGTTCTGTGCAGAGGCGGGTGTGATCTGACTCACATATGAAAAGGATTACTCTGCTCAATGAATGAATGAACTAATGATGGAACAACTTCACCAGTAAGAGGACAATGAAACACCCTCAAATACTACAAGAAAGCAGATGTAGATGGAGCTTCATCAAACCAAAACTACAACTTCCCTCATTTTTTCCTAGATTGTAATTTCTTGGAAAGGCTGATTTGTGTCTTTATCCATTATGGCCTCTCTCATAGGCGCCCTATGTTTGGGTTTTTTTTTTCTCCTTTATAGGGCCGTTTCTGCTTTTTCCATCTCAGTGTATCAAATGTAAAACACTAACCTGCGGTTTGTTTCTCTCTCTCAACGCTTGGGGCTTGAGAGCTCTTGGTAGTTCTCTGTGCTACTTTATCTTCCTCTGTTCCCAGGTCATTAGAGTTTTACTCGTTCTGTGGCACACATGGATCACTGCTGTACTCACACTCTTAAAGCCTGATCAATATCTTCCTCTGCTATTATCTGGGGGCAGGGTCCCCTCCTCATAGCAAGGCTGGTCCTGAGTTTACCCCAAATGGGAATACTTTCAAAGACCCACGAAAAAGCAGTGAACATTTCCCCATCTCAGAGCAGTTAGTTCTTTCTTGGGGCCAGCACTAATTTTTCTTTATTTCACAACATTGTATGGCTATTGGCCACAGGTCTCCTTGAGCCCCTAGTTAGGGAGGGTTTCCTACCTGGAGCAGGATGATCATTGTAAGGAACATGTAGAAGCCCCCAAGAGCAAGGGGAACAAAGCTGCCATTGGCATCCGGCACGTCGAAGGGAGGGTGTTCTCTAAAGGTCCCATTCCAGAGGGTGTGACCTGAGAGAAGGCAAAGCCAGGATGAGGCAGGATCTCCACTAAGTTGGTCAATTGCATCAGCCCTTGGCCTCTTCCCGGAAATGAGTGTGCTTTGGAGGAGCCCATCCTTATTCTGCACAACATAGCTGTGTGTGTGTGTTTGTGTATTCATTTAGTTCTAAAGTGGTCCTTCATGTACACTACATTTCAATCTCTTGATAGGCATTAAGTCTGTTCTTCCAGAAAAGACTAGCATGGGGATTACTTACATTTTGATGAAGTCCTATTGTATAGGGGTTGAAAAGAGAGAAAGGGACATGAGTTTTTTTCAGTTGTGTGGTGGAAAATGAATGGTTGGGGAGTCTTGACAGACTTGTACCCTAGCCCCACGTCTTCCCCCCTTGCACATACTCATCAATCTATCTACCCATCCATCTATTCACCTACTGATCCATCCATCCACCCATCTATTCATCCATCCATATACCTATCCATTTATCCATCCATCCATCTCTCTGTTCACCCATTCCTCCCTGCCTCCCTGTATTCAAGAAGGAATCAATCCTAGTTCTTGTCCTTGAGGCATTTCCTACCAAGTCAGGGAGCCAGATGTAAAAGGACAAATCCCATACAGTGTGAGAGGTGCTATGCCAGAGTCTGGAATGCTATGAGAGCCCACAGTAACAGCACCAGATGCAGACAGAATCCTCTCTTTTCTTGCCTACAAATGGGGATAACACCACCCATCACATGAGGATTAGTAGGATAAAGTACATCCAGCACCCACTACAGAGCTTTCTGGATCTCATCATCCTCATCTGTTATTAGTAATAATACCTTCTCCATAGGGATAGTGTGAAAATAGAATAACCTAACATGTATAATGCTCTCAGCTCCAGGGTGGGCCCTTTAGGGAATAGAAGGCATAGGGAATGCTTCCCTGCTCCCAAGATGCTTCTTTGCCCAGGAAGTTGGGTCAAATACCATCGACTTACAGACACGAGGTTATTTGAAGGTAATATTATAGAGCAAGTGACTGAGGGCCAATACATGGCATGGAGTAAGGGCCTCTGGCCTTCAGAGGAACCAGAGATCATGAGAGAAGCCTGCATGGAGGAGGAGGCCCTGCGGGGTCCTGGAGCCTGGGCAGGTGCTGAGTGATCAGAAAGGCCAGGGGAGGGCATTCTGGCAAAGAAAAAAGAAACACCACTTTTACACAACCTAAGTAAACCTGTGATAAAGAACCCTGGAATGGTGCTCACTTGAGAGTTTCACCTCCTGCAGGTGTGCTTTAATTAGGTACCAACAGAGGCCCGTCACTGTGTATGAGCCATCATTCTCAGACAGAATAGAATTCTGCCCCTCTCCATGACTTTCTCAATTTACTTATTATTTTGGGTAGTTGGCCAAGCTGATTCTGGTTTGTCTGTACCTTTTCTCACTGTGGGACCTTTTAATCATTAACTTCCTTTCTCTGGAGACACAGTGAGATGATCTCAAATGTCTTTTCCAGCTCTGAAAAACCTATCCCAGAGCAGAGGCAACAGTTCCTGCAGCATCTAGAGGGCACAGAGGTGGCCACATGGGGGACAGTTTTCTTGCTTTTCTGCTTTCCTCCCCCTCCAGGTGCTCCCCTTCCAGCTGTGAGCCCCCACACGTGGAGTGCTGTTAGACACATCTGGGAAGCATATTAATTAAAAACTCCAGGCCACCCAGAAGACTAAATCCCACTGTCTTCACTGTGGTGTCACCCCAAATCTCTCTGTGCCCTTGGAAGGTCTTAGCTGTTCAGACACTATCTTTTAAAAACAGTGATGGGTTCAATTTCTGATGAAGGCAAGTAAAGAGCAAACACCATTGCTGCTCATTGGTTTGGGGTCAGCAGGGGTTCTCAGCTCAGCACATGAGTTCTTCCTCTTAATCTTCTTTGTGGGGTCTTTCCGTTAGTGTCCTGAGAACCATCCTTAGAGTTAAGTCATAGAGGGGGAGAGCGGGTAAGAGTGAGGCTCCCTCTTTGCCTACACTCCAAGGAGCAACTTAAATGGCTCAAATCCTTGTGTCTCTGCCTCCCCAGCTCCCCACACTCAGCAGTTGTAGGACTTGGTCACAGCCTGGTTCTAATCAGGTCTTCATTCTTGGTCTTGCTATTGGCACTGAACAGCCAACTGCTTTTTTTGCATAAAATGATTCTCCTTCCTCTCTGTGCTTTGCTTGCCCTGTCCTGGTGCTAAGAGTGACCTCTCTCTTTCTTTTCATAGCTGCCTGTCCCATCCTGCCCCATACATCTCTTCTGGTGAATGCTTCCTGCATTTGGGGATCAGCTCTAGCAGCTACCTCTTCAAAGAAGACTTCCTTCCTTGATGCTCCCATAATACCTGTAGTAGGATGAATGACAGCCCCCTAAGATGTCCACATCCTAATCCCTGGGCCCTGTGAATATGCTATCTTATGTGGCAAAATATAAGATAGCATATCTTTGCAGATGTGGTTAAGGATCTTGAGATGGGGAAGAGTTAACCTGGATTATCCAGGTGGGACCAATGATGTAATTACAAGTGTCTTTATAAAAGGGAGGCGGAGGGAGAAACTACAGAAAAGGAGAAGGAAATGTGAGCAGAGGTTGGAGTAATGCACCTTGAAGATGGAGGAAGGAACCCTTAGAAGCTCACAAAGACAAGGGACAAATTCTCCCTTCAGAGCCTCCAGAAGGAGCCAGCACTGCTGACACCTTGATCTTAATCCAGTGAAACTGATTTTGGACTTCTGAACTCCAGAGCTGTAACGGAATAAATTAGCGTTGTTTTAAACCACTACATTTATGTTAAACTTTTTACAGCAGCAATAGGAAACTAACGCAGTTCTTGTGTGCAGCCCCCACTGATTGAGACAGACCGTTACAGATTCTGTTCATGTGCTGGACTCCTTCCTGCTAGACGATGAGCTCTTTGAGGACCAGTCCTCAGACTGATTCATCTTCTTATCCTCTCATGCTAAGAGAGTGCCTGGGTTCAGTAAGTATTTCTTGGACAAATAAATGATAGATGATATTCCTAATATTTAGAGTATGTAATACTTTCAGGAGATTTCATGTGCATTTTTATCTCACTGGCAACCTGTTAAAGTACAGAAATACTTTGTTTTGTTGCACTTTATTGTTCTTTGTGTATATTGCATTTTTTGTACAAATTGAAGGCTTGTGGCAACACTGCATTGAGCAAGTCTATCAGTGCCATTTTTCTAACATCATTTTCTCACTTCATGTCTCTGTGTCACATTTTGGTAATTCTTGCAATATTTCAAAATTTTTCATTTACCATATTTGTTATGGTGATCTGTGACCAGTGATCTTTGATGTTCCTATTGTAATTGTTTCGGGGTGCCACTAACTGTGCCCATACAAGACAGTGAACTTAATCAATAAATGTTGTGTGTGTTCTGACTGCTCCACCATCTCTTGTTCCCCCATCTCTCTCCTTCTCCTTGGGCCTCCCTATTCCCTGAGACACAATAATAGGGAAATTAGGCCAACTAATAACCCTAGAATGGCCTCTAAGTGCTCAAGTGAAAGGAAGAGTCACATGTCTCTCACTTTAAATCAAAAGCTAGCAATGATTAAGCTCAGTGAGGAAGGGATGTTGGAAGCTGAGATAGGCCGAAAGCTAGGTCTCTTGCGCCAAACTGTTAGCCAAATTGTGAATGCAAAGGAAAAGTTCTTGCAGGATATTAAAAGTGCTACTCCAGTGAACACACAAATGACAAGAAAGTGAAACAGCCTTATTGCTGATATGGAGACCGTTTTAGTGGTCTGGATAGAAGATCAAACCAGCCACAACTTTTCCTTAAGCCGAAACCTAATCTAGAGCAAGGCCCTAACTCTCTTCAGTCCTGTGAAGGCTGAGAGAGGTGAGGAAGCTGCAGAAGAAAAGTTCAAAGCTAGAAGAGGTTGGTTCATGAGGTTTAAGGAAAGAAGGCATCTCCCTAACATAAAAGTACGTGGTGAAGCAGCAAGTGCTGATGTAGAAGCTGCAGCAGGTTATCCAGAAGATCTAGCTAAGATAATTAATAAGGTGACTACACTAAACAACAGATTTTCAATGTAAACAAAACAGCCTTCTATTGGAGGAAGATGCCATCATAGCTAGAGAGGAGAAGTCAATGCCCAGCTTCAAAGCTTCAAAGGGCAGGCTGACTCTTGTTAGGGGCTAAAGCAGCTGATGATTTTAAGTTGAAGTCAATGCTCATTTACCATTCTGAAAATCCTAGGGCCCTTAAGAATTATATTAAATCTACTCTGCCTGTTCTCTATAAATGGAACAACAAAGCCTGGATGACAGCACATCTGTTTACAGTATGATTTACTAAATATTTTAAGCCCACTGTTGAGACCAACTGCTCAGAAAAAAGGTTCCTTTCAAAATATTACTGCTCATTGACAATGCACCTGGTTACCCAAGAGCTCTGATGGAGATATACAACAAGATCAATGTTTTTTTTTAATTGATGTCATAATAGTTTATAAAATTGTGAAATTTTAGTTGTACATTATTGTTTGTCAGTCACCATATAAATGCATCCCTTCTCCCCTTGTGCCCACCCCCCAACCCCCTTCCCCTGGTAACCACCAAACTGTTCTCTCTGTCCATGTGTTAGTTTATATTCCACATATGAGTGAAATCATGTGGTGGTGTCTTTCTCTGTCTGGCTTATTTCGCTTAACATCATACCCTCCACATCCATCCATGTTGTTGCAAATGGGATGACTTTGTCTTTTTTTATGGCTGAGTAGTATTCCATCGTATATATATACCACATCTTCTTTATCCAATCATTAGTCTAGGGACACTTGGGTTGCTTCCACTTCTTGGCTATAGTGAATAATGCTGCAATGAACACAGGGCTGCATAAGCCTCTTTGGATTGTTGATTTCAGATTCTTTGTATAAATACCCAGTAGTGGGATAGCTGGATCATACAGTATTTCAATTTTTAATTTTTTTGAGGACTCTCCATACTGTTTTCCATAGAGGCTGCACCAGTTTGCATTCCCACCAGCAGTGAATTAGGCTTCCTGTTTCTTCATAACCTCTCCAACATTTGTTATTTTTTGTCTTAGTGATTATAGCCATCCTAATGGGTGTAAGGTGATATCTTAGTGTAGTTTTGATTTGCATTTCCCTGATGATTAATGATGTTGGACATCTTTCCATGTGCCTATTGGCCATCTGTGTATCTTCCCTGGAAAAACGTCTGTTCATGTCCTCTGCCCATTTTTTGATTGGGTTGCTTGTTTTTTGTTGTTCCATTGTGTGAGTTCTTTATATATTATGGAGATGAATCCCTTGTTGGATATTGATTTGCAAATATTTTCTCCCACCTGGTGGGTTGTCTTTTCATTTTGATCCTGGTTTCATTTGCCTTGCAGAAGCTCTTTAATCTGATGAAGTCCCACTTGTTTATTTTTTCTTTTGTTTCCCTTGTCCAAGTAGTCATGGAATTCAAAAAGATCCCTCTATGACTGATGTCAAAGAGTGTACTGCCTGTTTTCTTCCAGGAGTTTTATAGTTTCAGGTCTTACTTTCAAGTCTTTGATCCATTTGGAGTTAATTTTTGTGAATGGCAAGAGAAAATAGTCTACTTTCATTCTTTTGCATGTGGCTCTCCCGTTTTCCCAGCACCATTTATTGAAGAGACTTTCCTTTCTCCATTGTATGTTCTTAGCTCGTTTGTTGAAGATTTGCTGTCCATAGGTGTGTGGTTTTATTTCTGGGCTTTCAATTCTGTTCCATTGACCTGTGTGTCTGTTTTTGCACCAGTACCATGCTGTTTTAATTATTATAGCTTTGTAGTATATTTTGAAGTCAGGGATTGTGACACCTCCAGCTTTATTCTTTTTTCTCAGGATGGCTTTGGCTATTTGGGGTCTTTTGTTGCCCCATAAGAATTTTAGTATTCTTTGTTCTCTTTCTGTGAAGAATGTCATTGGGATTCTGATTGGGATTGCATTGAATCTGTAGATTGCTTTAGGTAGTATGGACATTTTAACTATGTTTATTCTTCTAGTCCATGTGTTTGGGATGTCTTTCCATTTCTTTATGTCGTCATCAATTTCTTTCAATAATGTCTTATAGTTTTTGTTGAATATGTCTTTCACCTCCTTGGTTAAATTTATTCCTAGATATTTTATTCTTCTTGTGATTGTAAATGAGATTGTCTTCCTGAGTTCTCTTTCTGTTAGTTCATTATTAGAGTATAGAAATGCAAATGATTTTTGTAAGTTGATTTTGTACCCTGCAACTTTGCTGTAGTTGTTGATTATTTCTAATAGTTTTCCAATGGATTCTATGGGGTTTTCTATATATAAAGTCATGTTGTCTGAAAACGGTGAGAAGTTCACTTCTTCATTGCCTATTTGGATTCCTTTTATTCCTTTTTCTTGCCTAATTGCTCTGGCCAAAACCTCCAGTACTATGTTGAATAAGACTGGTGAGAGTGGGCACCCTTGTCTTGTTCTCAGAGGAATGGCTTTCAGTTTTTCCCTGTTGAGTATGATGTTGACTGTGGGTTTGTCATATATGGTGTTTACCATGTTAAGGTACTTTCCTTCTTTACCCATTTTCTTGAGAGTTTTTATCATAAATGGATGTTGGATCTTGTCAAATGCTTTCTCTGCATCTATTGAGATTGATCATGTAGTTTTTATTCCTCATTCTGTTAATGTGGTGTATCACATTGATTGATTTGTGGATGTTGAACCATCCCCGTGCCCCTGGTATAAATCCCACTTGATCATGGTGTATGATCTTTTTAATGTATTGCTGTATTCAGTTTGCCAATATTTTGTTGAGGATTTTTGCATCTATGTTCATCAGTGATATTGGACTGTAATTTTCCTTCTTTATGTTGCCCTTGTCTGACTTTGGTATCAGGGTGATGTTGGCGTCATAGAATGTGTTAGGAAGTGTTCCATTTTCCTCTATTTTTTTGAATAGTTTGAGAAGGATAGGTATTGAATCTTCTTTGAATGTTTGGTAAAATTCTCCAGAGAAGTCATTTGGTCCTGGACTTTTATTTTTTGGGAGGTGTTTGATTACTATTTTCAACCTATTTACTGTGGCTGGTCTATTAAGATTGTCTATTTCTTCTTGATTCAGTTTTGGGAGGTTGTATGAGTCTAAGAATTTACCCATTTTTTTTTTTCTAGTTTGTCCAATTTGTTGGCATATAGTTTTTCACAGTATTCTCTTATAATCCTTTGTATTTCTGTGGTATCTGTTGTAATTTCTCCTCTTTCATTTCTAATTTATTTATTTGAGCCTTCTCTCTTTTTTTCTTAGTGAGTCTGGCTAAGGGTTTGTCAGTTTTGTTTATCTTCTCAAAGAACCAACTTTTGTTTCATTGATAATTTCTACTGTTTTCTTTTGGTTTCAATTTCATTTATTTCCGCTCTAATTTTTATTATTTCCCTCCTTCTGCTGACTTTGGGCTTTGTTTGTTCTTCTTTTTCTAATTCTGTTAGGTGTGGTTTAAGGTTGCTTATTTGGGATTTTTCTTGTTTGTTAAGGTGGGCCTGTATTGCTATGAGTTTCCTTCTCAGGACCTCTTTTGATATGGTGTATTTTCATTTTCACTTGTCTCCAGATATTTTTTTGTTTCTCCTTTAATTTCATCAACGATGCATTGGTTGTTCAGTAGCATGTTGTTTTGTCTCCACATCTTTGTCACTTTCCCAGTTTTTTTCTTGTAGTTGATTTCTAGTTTCATAGCATTATGGTCAGAATAGATGCTTGTTATGATTTCAATCTTATTAAATTTATAGATGCTTGCCTTGTTTCCCAGCATATGGTCTATCCTTGAGAATGTTCCATGTGTACTTGAGAAGAATGTGTAATCTGCTGTGTTTGGATGGAGTGCTCTATTAAGTCCATCTCATCTAGTTTTTCATTTAAGTCCACTATTTCCTTATTGACTTTCTGTCTGGATGATCTATCCATTGATGTAAGTGGGGTGTTAAGATCCCTTACTATTATTGTATTGTTGTTAATATCTCCTTTTAGGTTTGTTAATAGTTGCTTTATGTACTTTGGTGCTCCTGTGTTGGGTGCACATATAAGTAATATGTCTTCTTGGTGGAGTGTCCCTTTTATCATTATATATTATCCCTCTTTGTCTCTCATTACCTGTTTTATCTTGAAGTCTACTTTGTCTGGTATAAGTACGGCAACACTTGCTTTCTTTTGTTTGCCATTAGCTTGGAGTATTGTCTTCCATCCCTTCACTGTGAGCCTGTTGTTTGTCTTCAGAGCTGAGATGTGTTTCCTGGAGGCAGGATATTCCTGGATCTTGTTTTTTAATCCATCCAGCCACTCTGTGTCTTTTGATTGGAGAATTCAATCCATTTAGAGTGATTATTGATATATGAAGGCTTAATGTGGCTTTTTTTTTTTTTTTGGTGAGGAAGACTAGCCCTGAGCTAACATCCATTGCCAATCCTCCTCTTTTTGCTGAGGATGATTGGCCCTGGACTAATATCTGTGCCCATCTTCCTCTACTTTATACAGGATGCCACCACAGCATGGCTTGACAAGCGGTGCATCAGTCCAAGCCTGGGATCTGAACCTGTGAACTCTGGGCTGCCAGAAGTAGAATGTGTGAACTTAGCTGCTATGCCTCCGGGCTGGGCCCTAATGTTGCTATTTTATCACTCATTTTCTGCTTCTTTTGCATTTCCTTTGTTTCTCATTCCAAGTGTTTTGGACTATCAATTCTGTTTGGTAGTTCTGTATGATGGTTTTCTTAGTTTTCTCTTTATTTATCATATGTGTCTCTGTTCTGATTATTTGTTTAGTGGTTACCATGAGGTTTGTATAAAAATATGTCATGGATGAGATAGTCCATTTTCTGATGGCCTCTTATTTCCTTAGACTAAGTCAATTCCATCACTCTCCTCTTCCCCTTCTAAGTTATTACTGTGACAATTTATTCCATCTTGTGTTGTGATTTTGTGTTTAAAGTGATGAGGTTATATTTATTTTTTGTGTTTTCCTTACTTTAATCTTTGATGTCATAATTGTTTGCTAACCTATTCTGATAGAGAGCTGCAATTTTTCTAATTTTGTCTACCTATTTTTCTCCTTGCTCAAAGCTTTGTGTCCCCTTTCTCTCTCTCCTTTTTTTTTTCAGGCATGAGGGCCTTCTTGAGCATTTCTTGTAGTGGGGGTCTTGTGGCAATGAACTCCCTTAGCTTTTGTTCATCTGGGACAGTTAATATTTCTCCAACATATCTGAAGGATATTTTCACTGGCTACAGTATTCTTGACTGAAAGTTTTTGTCCTTCAGAATTTTGAATATATCATTTCCACTCTTTCCTAGCCTGTAAAGTTTCAGCTGAGAAATCGTCTGAGAGTCTGATAGGAATTCCTTAGTACGTTATTGTTTTTGGTTTTGCTGCCCTTAATATTTTTTCTTTATCATTGACTTTTCCCAGCTTTACTAACTATATGCTTTGGAGGGGGTCTTTTCATGTTGATATATTTAGGAGACCTACTGACTTCATTCACTTGTATTTCCAGCTCCTTCCCCAGGTTTAGGAAGTTCTCATCTACTATTTCTTTGAACAAGGTCTCTGCTCCTTTTCCCCTCTCTTCTCCCTCTGGAATACCTATCATCCTTATGTTGCATTTCTTAATTGAGTTGGATATTTCTCAGAGAATTTCTTCATTTCTTTTTAGTCTTAGTTCTCTCCCCTCCTCCATCTGGAGCATTTCTGCATCCCTATCCTCAATATTGCTAATTCTTTCCTCCATATTGTCAGCTCTGTTCTTTAAAGATTCCAGATTTTTCTTTATCTCCTCCATTGTGTATTTCATCTCCAACATTTCTGATTGGTTTTTCTTTATAGTTTCACTCTCTTTTGTGAAGAAGTTCCTGATTTCATTGAACTGTCTGTCTGTATTTTCTTGTAATTCACTGAGGTTTTTATGATAGCTTTTTTGAATTCTCTGTTATTTAGGTTATAAATTTCTGTGCCTTCAGGATTGATTTCTGGGTGCTTGTCATTTTCCTTCTGGTCTGGAGATTTAATATATTTTTGCATAGTGCTTGAGGGCGTGGGCTTATTTTTCCTCATGCTGAAAATATCTGGTTGCAGTTTCCACCTGCCACCACTGGGTGGGGATCAAGAACTGTGTGTTCTGAGCCCACTGTGATCCTTGGGTGCTCTGGCGAGGAGTTCTCCTTACCTCCTTCCACTTCCCCTGGGGGTTCCAGCACCTCCACCTACAGATGTAAGGCTGCATGGGTCTCTCAGACTTCTTTTGTGTTGCATGAATGTCCTCTGTTGGTATATGAATGTCCTTTTTGTTGTATCTGGGGGCGGGGGAGAGTCTAAGGGGGAAGCTCACTCCACCGTGATGCTGACATCACTCTCAAGATTAATGTTTTTACATCTGCCAACACAACATCCATTCCGCAGCCCATGTCAAGGAGTCATTTTGAATTTCAAGTCTTATTATTTAAGAAATACATTTCATAAGGCTATAGCTGCCATAGATAGTGATTGCTCTAATGGATCTAGGCAAAATAAATTGAAAACCTTCTTTAAAGGATTCACCATCCTAGATGCCATTAAGAACATTTGTGATTCATGGCAAGAGGTCAAAATATCAATATGACCAAGTTTGGAAGAAGTTGATTCCAATCCTCACGGATGACTTTGAGGGGTTCAAGATTTTAATGGATGAAATAACTGCAGATATGGTAGCAATAGCAAGAGAATTAGAATTAGAAGTGGAGACTGAAGATGTGACTGAATTGCTGCAATCTCATGATAAAACCTTAACAGTTGAGGAATTGCTTCTTATGGATGAGTTTCTTGAAATGGAATCTACTCCTGCTATAGATGCTGTGAAGATTGTTGAAATGATAACAGGATTTAGAATATTCCATAAACTTAGTTGATAAAGCAAGCCAGGGTTTGAGAGGATTGACTCCAGTTTTGAAAGAAGTTCTACTGTGGGTAAAATGCTATCAAAGAGTATCACATGCCACAGAGAAATTGTTCATGAAAGGAAGAGTCAATTGATTGTGGCAAACTTCATTGTTGTCTTATTTTAAGAAATTGACACAGCCACTTCAACCTTCAGCAACCATCACCTCATCAGTCAGTGGCCATCAGCATAGAGGCAAAACCCTCCACCAGCAAAAAGATTGCAACTCCCTGAAAGCTCAGATGATGGTTAGCATTTTTTTAGCAATAAAGTATTTTTTAATTAAGGTATGCACATTGTTTTTTTTTAGACATAATGCTATTGCACACTGAAAAGACTATAGTATAGTGTAAATATAACTTTTGTGTGCACTGGGATACCAAAAAATTTGTGTGACTCACTTTACTGCAATATCCACTTTATTGTGGTGGTCTGGAACTGAACCCACAATAGCTCTGAGGTATGCTTGTATAGGGTAGGCTTTATTTAAAAAAGATTTTTTTTTGTGAGGAAGGTTAGCCCTGAGCTAACATCTTTTTGCCAGTCCTCCTCTTTTTGCTGAGGAAGATTGGCCCTGGGCTATCATCTGTGCCCATCTTCCTCTATTTTATCCTTGGGACGCCTGCCACAGCATGGTTTGATGAGCGGTGCATAGTCCAGGCCCGGGATCTGAACCCACGAACCCTGGGCCACTGAAGTGGAGTGTGAACTTAACCACTACACCACTGGGCCAGCCCCAGTTTAAAGGGTAGGCTTTATTTTTTATTAACTCTATTTTATAGATGAGGAAACTGAGGCTCAGAGAATTGAAGCCACTTGCCTAAAGAAACAGATTAGCATGGTGGTGTTCTTTCCAGAACATTCCATACCTATAGCTCCAATGAGGCACATGAGGAAGAGGAGCCCGATACAGAAGAAGATGTCAATGTTCATGCGTCGCTCGATCTTGCTGCGTTTGTACCGTGGGCCGCTGTTGTTCAGCATGGCTTTTGTCTCATGGCCTTTGAGAGAAAAGGAAGTAATCAGTCCTTGGCCCCTCTTTGCCTCTGGCCTGGATGGTACCCTCTGCTCTTCTCATGGGAGCTCATAAAAGCGAGGTTTCATTTTCTAACCTGAATCTGTCCTGCCGCAGGGAGGTGGCTCAGAACAGCTGTAGGGGCCTCACACAACTTGTCAGCAAGTATTGATTGGGCATCCCCTCCATGCCAGACACTGTGGTGGGCATTGACAGAATGACCACACACAAGTTGTGCCCTGCACAGCTCGAGAGGTACCTCTCGTTTTGTAGTTATCATAAATTTGTAAGTTTACTATAACACACTTCTGGCAAATGACAGTAAGCTGTCTTGAGGAAGGGCTATCTTTTTCTAATTTGAACTAAGGCACTATCATGGGCTAGTGGTGGGATACAGTGGTAAGACAGATAACTCATATGCTGGTGAAAATACACAAGGAAACAATTAAGAAGATAATTACAGTTAGTAATAAGTCCCATGAAATAAACAATAAATAAGGGGCTAATAAATAAGAGATGGTGTTGGAGAGCATGGTCAGGGAAGGCTTCTCAAAGGAGGTGACATTTAAGGGAGAACTGAAGGGAGAGAAGAGTTGGGAGAAAGGGGTTTTAGGCTGGGGGGACAGTACATGCCAAGGCCCTGGGGCAGGGCAGTGCTTGATGCCAGCAGTTTTCATACTTGTTTCTTTGCCTAAGGTGTTGGTTGTTGCTTGTGCAAGAGTGATAGGCACCAAAGGCCTCCACCCAGCATTAACCCTGAGCAACTCCACTCCTATCTTGGAGTTAAATTTTCTTCAAAGAAAATTTGAAAACTACTGATTTCATCCAGTCTCTCCTTTTTCCAGTTGGAGAAACTGAGGACCAAAGAGCAGATGGGACCTGCCCAAAGTGAAAGAATGAATACCAGCCACATTGAGAATGCAGGATTCTGACTCCCTGTCTATTTGTCCTTCCACCGACCTGTGGTTCCCAAGCCACCGAGTGGAGAGCTGAGAGTCAGACCGAGACTCTGTCTTTAGACACAGCCTGTCCTTTGGGCTGTTAAATTTTAACTACCATGCTGTACTCTTCAGAAGTCAGATTAAAAAACGCCAGTCTCGTATTTTCTGTGAAAAATTAAATAAAACCAATATATATCAGCTCCAGCAGTGAATGGCTTTAATGCTGTATAGCTGGTTGTCTTGTGGATTTAACGTGGTAACAAAACAGTAGGAGTGAACAAACTTAGCAAACCAGGCAGGAACTATTAGTCCCCATGTGTTGAAAGCTTAACAAACATGCAGCCCGTGAGTGGATTTCACCCCCAGGCAGCTGGACTCCTCAGAGCCATGATTAACTCTCTCTCCAAATCTGTCCGCTTGTATACCACATCCATCGCCCACTCCGAGCCATGCTTCCGATCAGGCAGAGAGGCAAACTCCAAGCCTCTGTGGGCGTTTTGGTGGGGCAGATTGTTGCAGAGTTCATCTTTGGTAGATCTACCAGATGGCAATTGAACTCCATTGCCAAAGACCCTTGAAGGCAGTCACCTGAACTGACAACCCCCCTTCACCAAATCAGAGAAAGGGAGCTAGATTGTGATATTATTTTTTTAAAAACCTGTTTTACTTTGAGAGCCCCAAAAAGTGAATCTTAGGGTAGAATGATGTTTAAATGCTCTTCCATGTCCATCAAAGTGGGGTTCTACTAATTCCAAAACAAATCAAACAAAATAAGAAAAGAACAAAATATTTCAAGATGTCCCAGTGAGTGGAAGACCCAGGGAAATGTACTCTGGAGTTTTCCAGTGAAAGTAGACACGCCGAGGAGACTGTATTTTCTCTCCAGAGGAAGAAGTCTGCAGTTGTTGACGTAACAAAAGATATTTACTGCGCAACAACCAAGCGCTGGGGGCCAGGTACTGGGGACACAGCAGTCCCATGACTGCCCTCTACGACTTTAGATTTCCTTGTGAGAAGTGCTGTTGTATTTTTTCCATTGGAAAGCAAAGTCAAAGTGGGAAGGAGAGATAGACTACCCTAAAATGAATAAAGATAATAATAAAAACATAACTGTAAAAGCAACAACTAAAACCCATTGCGCCCTCACTGGCTAGACACAGTTCTGGGTGCTCTTCACGCGTTGGGTCATTTGATCCTCGTGAGTACTCTAGGGGGCAGATACAGATATTCTTCCCATTGCGTAGATGAGGAAATCGAAGCATGATTTTCACAAAAAGGTGAAGCTGTGAAGTTTGGTGAGGTTATTCCTCAGGGTTAAGAAGATACTCTTCATCCCACTTATAGTTAGTGTCACAGAACCATGAGAGGTGTCTCGTTCAGATGAGTCATGTTGACTTGGAGTCTAGTTACGTCTCCTGTGGACCAAGTGGGCCGAGTGATTCCCAGTCTGTTTGCCTAGCTGAGAAATAGGAAGTTACATGACTCTACCGCCTTAGAACTGTTGTGAGTTCCCACTGGCTGAAGATGGGTTTGGAGGAGGGGATGGAGGAGGGAGAATAAGGGGACAATAAGCTGTTCAGGGTCAGTGACCTGCATAGATGACAATGCCAACAGCAACTTCGGTATTTCTGATGGTGCAGCCTCGAAGCAGAAGACTCTCACTGTCAAAGCCGGTCCTGGACTGGTCAGGATGCTCCCTGGGGATGAGGAAAGACAGGGAGTGGTTTGGTGGCCTCTCTGTGCTGTCACTGGTTAGCGTCACAGAACTAGAAGTGGGGAATGAACACCATGCCTCCCCTCCTTCTTTTTCAGACAAACCTTCATGTTCAAATGCAACTCTTTGTCGCTCCTGGGAGGCCTGGTGGGGACCAGACCATTAGAAGGGAATTATCCGCCCCTAAGGAAGTCATCCTTCACTCACCTAAAGGCAGAACTCTGCTGAAAAAGCTTGGCTTCAATTTTCACACTCAATAAACGGTTTGAGGGGCCAAGTGTGAGGGAACTGGCTTCTGGCCCTGCAAGGACCGGCGCTGAGTCCCCTTGAGCTGTGGTCACATGCTCACTGCCCTAGCTGCTGGGACCAGAACCGCACAAGGTGAGGTCCAAGCCCATCGCAGACGCCAGGCAGTCCTGCCTCTCATACCTCAAGATGGGCGAGGAGGGGCAGCTCGCAGGCCCCTCTCCTCTGAGCGACATCTCTCTGTTGGTCTCTCTCCCGAACTATCCTCCTCTTGCTCCATCTCTTGTGAAGTAAACAGACTTCACAGGAAGTGGACAGTGGCCCTTCCAGCAATGTCCTGGGAGGCAGCTTCTTAAAGCAGAGAGATAATTTTTTTGTCTGTCTCTTGCCTCAGGGAGCACTGGCGTTTTCCACTTCACACTAGAATCTTCTGAGTCCAACCAACACTAGTCATTACCTGGGGTCTGGCCCTTTTTCTATCCTATGCCTTTCCTTTGGGATTTTCAGGAAGTTTAACTATAACTTCCCCACAATATTGGAGAGAACAGAAAAATGATAATCTGAACCCTTCAGGCTTTTGCTCTTTCTAGGTCTTTAATATTTCATTTCTCTAGGTCTGGTTTTAAGAATTTTCCATGCACAACTCAATTAAGCCTCATGACAACCTGATAAGATAGGTCATGTTATCATACCCACTTTACAGATAGGGAAACTGAGGCAACTTCATAGAACTAGTAAGTGGCAGAACGGGGAGTCAAACCCAGGAAGTCTGGCTCCAGAGTGCTGTATTGCCACTCAACATGGCGTTTAACACCAATCCTTCCTTACTGTGTTTATAAATGATGTTTACCTATTTTATTTGACTCTTCATAGCTCTAGGAAATGGGGAGGGTGACTATCTTACTGGTGAAAAAGCTGAAGCTCAGAGAGGGTGAGAGATTTTTCCAAGGCCACACAGTTAGTATATGGGACATCCGAGGACTTGGGAACCCAGGCCACAGATACCAACCTTCATGCGATTTTCACTACACTGGGGTTCCCTAAGCAGTACCCTGTTGACCTACACTGAATCAGAGTCATTCCATTTGCAGTCCTTCTGAATCTACCGAGGGGATGTCTCAGTTTGGTGCTAGCATATGATTAACCCTTTTCCAGAACTTATATATCTTTTCAACACAGACTTTGGCAAGTTATAGTCTGTAGTTAGAATGTAATGATAACTGTTGCAATTTCATTTTATTAATTTTACTATTACCTTCTTTGTATGGCAAGTGATACTGATTTCCCATAGGGCCAGTGATATAAATTTTCTTTTTGAAATAAATTAAGAAAAAAAGCCAATTAAAAATTTGGTAGAGTATAGATGTTTAATGAATATACAGATCATAAAGGTGGTCCAAGAATGGCTGAAGTTTACGATCCACCTCTCCTTATCAAGGAAGGGCTGGCTGTGGATAGGATCTTGAATGAGTCAGTGTCAGTAGCTACTAGTTTAGGGAATATTTTTATGATGCTCTGAGGTGATAACATATAACAGTGAAACAGCATTAAAAGCTGTTCGCTTTCTAGCCAGCCTGGGCAGTCACAGGAGAACTCCTAAATTAAGGGGACCCAAAGAAACTTCTGGGAAAGCTGGAGGCATCAGACCCCTGGGTTTGCTCAGGAAGAGAATACAGACCACCTGTGGGTGCTGGGCCTAAGGATAGTCTCAGAGCCTGATGGGGATGCAGGACCACAGTGGAGAATTCCCCATCATCCTGTAGGCTGGCTACTGGGCTGACCGCCTGGACTTTTTAGGGCTCATCCATGAGGCCCGGGCAGGTTGGGGGTAAAGACTGGTCTCCAGGGGCAGCAACCAGAAAGAGGAGGTGCTGGGGTCTGAGCGGAGCTGGGAAAGGTCTGAGATGGGGGACAGAGCCCAGGTTGAAAGCCGAGAAAGGCAGGCTGCTGGCCCGAGTTGTTTGGGGCAGAGAGGATCACACACAGAAACCCAGCAATGAGGCTGCTCTCTACGACAGAGAATGGCTCCAGGCATGGGTGGCTGGGATGACCCAGATCCACAAACCCCCGGGCCTGAGAGGCGGACCCCTGGCCGGGGTGAGCTCTACCTCCTCAGATGCCCGCAATGGATCCTCCTCTTCCCTGGGAGCTCACGCCCGTCTCTGCCTGTCTCCGTCTGCTCTCTGTGCATTTTAAAAGTAATTGAGTTTAAAAGCTGCTATTTCTCTTGTATTGTTCTAGTCCTTTGCCCTCTCATATTGCTCCTCATGACATCCCATACAGCCTGAGAAAATGTGGGTGGAGGGAAAGCACAGACATCTGCCTTCCAAGAAGCCTTCTTGAGCCTGGTTCCAGGCCCTATTGGTAGAGAAGCCGCAATAACGTGGCTGCGCTCTACATGCATGACAATGGGGGACACACAGGTTGGAGTGAAAGACCTGGATTTAAGTCCTGGCTTTGTCTCGTACCTGCCGTGTGCCTTTGGGTGAATCTTGAAAAGTCTTAGATGACCAGATTCCCCATCTGAAAAATGAGGACCACAGTCCTCACTCGGCTGGGTTGCTGTGCAGATGATATGAGATGAAGGTACTCTAAAAACTGTGAAAGCTCTAAGGGCATTTATTCACATCTGTTATCATTGCTCTTTTTTGCAATAAGACTCGTAGTCTGATGTGTGACCAGAATTACAGTAAAATTCTCAGAACCAAAGCTGAGGAATAAGAATAATAACAATTACAACAGCAGCAGTCACCATTAACTGAGTATTTGCTCTGTGCCAATTGCTGTGCTAAGGGCTTTGCCTATGATAAACAACCTAATTCTTAGAAAAGAAAAATCCTATGATGTAGATAATATAATCTTTACAGATGTGGGAACCAAGGCCCAGAGAGTTTAATTAATTCACCCAAGGTCACACAGTTTGTAAGTGATAAAACCTGGTTTCAAACCCAGGTCTGTCAACCTCCAAAGGCCCTGTTCTTATCTATAATGCAACACAGGCTCTTTGAGAAAACCGATCTTAATTAGATCACACTTGCTTCCCATGAATCAGAGTGTGGTCCTGATTTTGATGCTATTTCACCAGAGTTCTAAAAAAACCATTAGTGAATTTAAGCCTGCAAGATAATTAACTGTCGCTTCAAAAAAAGAATAGGAAAAGTTTCCTAACTTACGTAAGTTTCTCTAGCCTTTCGTTATGATAAACAGAAATCAACTTCCTCAGGATCTGGATGCTTATCTGTTTGGCTATTTCAAGAAAAAATGTTTTCTAGTTGCAGAGGAGATATTTACTAGCAGCACATGGGCAGTAGATACTTACAGATAACCCTTAAATTTGTTGAGGTGGTTGTTGGGTCTCTCACACACGATGGTGTTGTGGAAACGTTCTGGTTCGAACTGTATTTCCTGTGAGAGAGAGGACGCTGTGTGGTTATTAAGTAAGAGGAATCTAGTTTTAATAGGATCATTGGGAGAGCTAATCATGGTTAGAACCATTGCAAATAAGGTAATCCCTGCTTTGTCACACTGTGATAGTTGTAATGTGTTAGAAGAAAAAGTGAAATGCTCATTAAGGAGGAGAAAGTAGATGCAAATGAAAAGTTGGATGCACAGCAGAGCGAGGTCCCTGCCCTGACCACATTTCTCTGGCAGGCCTGGGTTTGGCTCTCTGGACTGCATTGTCCAATAGAACTTACTGCAGTGATGGAACTGTGCTAAGTCTGCACTGTCCAGTATGGAAGCCACCGATTGCTTGTGGCTATTGAAGGGTGGTAGCGTAATTGAGGAATTGATTTTTTTTTTTTTTTTTGCAGAGGAAGATTCGCCCTGAGCTAACATCTGTGCCAATCTTCCTCTATTTTGTATGTGGGTTGTTGCCAAAGCATGGCTGACAAGTGGAGAAGGTCCGTGCCTGGGATCCCAACCCGTGCACCTGGGCTGCCAAAGTGGAGTGTGCTAAACTTAACCACTACACCATGGGACCAGCCCCCGAGGAATTGATTTTTAAATTTTATTTGATTTTAATTACTTTAAAGTTAAATAGCTACATGTGGCTAGTGGCTACCACATTGAGCAGTACAGAAATAGGTGATTAAAAAAAAAGAGATTATAAATCACACCACCCAGAGAAAGACACAGTTAATATTCTTGTATATATAAAGCTTCCAGAGGTTTAAAAATATATATCCACACACACATTTATATATGGACATGCATATAAATTTATGCATTTCAAAAATGAGATTTAGTGTTCATATATCTTGAACATTTTTACATTATTAAATTTTTCTACATCTTTATTGACACCTGCATAGAAACCTATTGTATGAATGTCACTATATTTCACTATTAACATTTACATTGCTTCAATTTGTTCTATTGTAAAAATGCTGTGAAAATAGTAGCTAATAAAACAAAATAAATAAGTGTTTGCTGGACTCTTATTTCTGCCAAACATTGTGATAAGAACTTTTCACATATTATTTATTTCAAGGTTACAATTATTCAGTGAAGTAGGAACTTTAGTTATCTCTCTTTAGAGATGAGAAAACTGTAGTTCAGAAGGGTGAAGTAGGCTGCCCATGGCCACACCAGCACTAGGATTTGAATCCGAGTCTGACTGCACACTGTTCTTTATTTGCACAGCACACTGCCCCGCCCCATAAACATTCTTGTTGCAAAGTATTTTAAACACATCCTTGACTCTTTCTCCACTTTTTCTCTTTCATTAGGTATTTTAGTTGTAGACTCTTATAGTCCAATGGGGGTGCTTTCTAATTCTACCCCACATTGACTAATATTGCATATAACTCTTGAGCTCAGTTTCCTCATCTGCAGAATGGGGTTAACACCACTTCCCTTGTCCATCTCATTTGTACCCCAGAAGACAGAATCCATGTGGAAAAGTTTTGACAGGTGTAGCATGCTATGCAAATAGAAGGAAGTCGTGCTAAAGGTGGGAATGGAAATAGTTTGCTGGGTAGAACTTTTAGCGTGGGGAGTGAATTTATCACTGCAAGCTTCAAGGGGTGAATTGATTAGAAGAAATGATAGCATTTCCTGGCTTTGTGTAAATATACTGTCCATTGGATCTGTGGGGGCGCCAACACAAATAAACTCTCCACTCACTTGAAATAAATTACCCATCCAGGAGTTTCTAAAAATACGGCCCTTTTCCCTCCAGGTATCGATTCTTTCAGGGACAAACACTTGCCGAGTTCTGAGATGATGACAAATTACGCTGTAATTTGTCAGCTGCTTTCATGTACCTGATTAAGCCTGCGCTTCACTCCGGATCCATACCGCTCCGCTCCGTGCTGACTTTCTAAATCCAAACTCATTTCGGCCAGAGCGGCCGCGGGGTCTGAGAGTCACTGATCCTGCCGCCATGAGTCCCGGGTGTCTGTTCCATCACACCGGGTGGGCTCCCACAATGGCCACATCTGCCTCTCTTGTCCCTCAGTGGGGCTTCCCAGTGGCCTTCTTCCTGAAGTGTCCCTTGTTCTTTTCTTCTGGGCACTGGCCTGGGGTGCTCCATCTGTCTCCCTCTCTTCATGGAGAGGCGACATCGCCCTTTCTATCTACCTGTCCCCTGGGCTCCTTTCTTCCCTCCCCATGACGGGCTGTGGAGAGGGGCACATGCGCCCTGCTATCTCCAAAGACGACCCCTCAGGATTGCTTCCTTGTAAGGATTTGCTGTCGCTCACCCCGGGGAGCTGCTAAGAGAGTCCAAGGACCTGAGGGGCCGGGGGAATTGCCGAGTCCTACAAATCTGCCAGAGTCCTTATTTTAACCTTGTTCAGGAATTTCTGATTCTGTTCTGATTCACTACTCCACAGGTTTTCTTAGCTTGTGGACGATGCCCACTTAAAGGACTTTCCTTTCTGATCCAGCCTTTTTATCTAAGGCACTGTCCTTGATGAAAATCTCCCTGACAGACAAAAAGCCCTGGGGAGCCATGAGGGCACAGGAAAAGATAAACACTTTCTAGAGAGGAGAGTGGGTGTCTCTGTGGCCCTTCAGGCCAGACCCCCCTACCTTGAGCACTTCTGTGGGCCAGGCACCTGTCATTAAGTTCTCACAGTAACCTTGAGGGGTCTGGACAGATGTGCAAATGGAGACTGAAGTAAAGCAATTGTCTTATGGTTGGTAATAGAGCCATGACTGCAGTTCACGTCATCAGAATCCAAAGCCAATCATCGTCATCGTCAGCATCAATACATTTATTCCTCTTTCTCCTCCTCCCATTATTATTATTATTGCGGCAGCACTTATTGAATGCTTATTATGTGCCAAGAACCAACAAAATACTTTATGCATGCTATTTCCTTTAATTCACACAGTAACGATCACGTAGGTACTATTATTATCCCTGTTTACAAATGAAGGAACTAAGGCTTAGGGAGACGCAGTGATTTTCCCAATGACATACAGCCAGCAAAGCAGGAAGACAAGCTTTAACCCAAAGACCTCTGATGCCATGCTGTCTGCTCTCTTAAACCATGGTGTTATTTTGATGTACAAAGGAAAGGTTAGCATGTTAGATCTCATCTTGGCCTTGTTTCCTTTTCCACTTCCTAAGACCGAAGTACCTGATATAATAAATGAATTCATATATGTGGGATCTGAAAAGAAACAAAACCAAAAAAACCCAAGAGAACAGTTTGGTGGTTGCCAGAGGCAGGGGTGGGGGTGGGTAAAATGGGTGAAGGGAGTAAAAAGATACAAAATCTCAGTTAAAAAATGTCATGGAATGGAATGTACAGCATGGTGACTACAGTTAATAATACTGTATTGTATATCTGAGAGTTGCTAAGAGAGTAGAGCTTACAAGTTCTCATCACAAGAAAAAAATTTGTGACTGTGTGTGGTGATGGATGTTAACTAGGCTTGTTGTGGTGCTCATGTCACTATAAATACAAATATCAAATCATTCTGTTGTAGACCTGAAACTACTATAATGTTATATGCCAATTATATCTCAATAAACAGTAAGCAAACCCCAATGCCTAGAAATCATTGTCACTGTCATCATTGTCACCATCACCATCACTCTTCTGATTTTGGGTCGAATAAGAAGAATCAAAAACTAAATTACATAATATTGTCATGCTGACCTTTGATTTACTCCTATTCAGTGTTTTTATTTCTTTGATTGTTTCTAAAAGATTTAATTTTATGTTTTATGAAAGGTTTTGCTTTTAGGCATTGGCTTACTCTCGTTGTTTTTTCTAGTGTCTCCACAGACATCTGGTGGGGAGGCATGTTGATGCATTTCTAGACCAGGGTCTCTTGACCTTGGCACTTTTGACATTTGGGGCTGGATAGTTCTTGGATATTTAAAAACTTCCCTGGCCTTTACCAACTTGATGCCAATAGTGCCCTCCCCTTCTCCCCCCAGCTGAGACAACCAAAAATGTTTACACATGTTGCCAAGTGTCCCCCAGGGGGCAGAATTGAGAATCGCTCCAGAAGAAACTCCAGGGAAACGTGAGATGAAGTTGCCCAGACTGAGAACACTCTACCCTATCTGTCTATCAGGAGAGGACATGATGGGGTTTTTTTCTTTTTTCTTTCTTTTCAGTTGGAAAAAAAGTTAGATCTTATGACTGGGGGTTCCTAATGACTTGTAATAAGAGAAATCTGTATATATCACTCTGTACTATAGAAACTATTACATAAGGTAGTTTCCTTGCAATATATGTACTATCATAAGGTTAAAAATAAAAGGGGATTGATAATGAAAAAAATAAATGAATTCATTGTTTAATATGTAATAGAAAATGTATAAAAATTACTACAACTAACAAGCAATGCAATCAATGTGTTACCTCTTCCAAGTATATTTGCATTTTGAAATAGGGTACTTTCAAGGAGTAAAGACACTAAATTGCCTAGATGGACATTCTTTTCAGGATTTTTATTTTATATACATATTTTTAGCATTTGAGAGGCTTTTTTTTTTTCCACCTCCTCTATGAAGTCCATCCAAATCCCCACAGACCTTTTCACCTCAGCCAACTAGAACAACTCCGAACATGTTTCCACATCACACTGCTCACGTCTCCATTTAATGCTTAGGTGTCTAGATCTATGCTTCCTCCAGCAGACTGTCAGCTTCCTCGAGGGCATCTCCCACAATATCTTGTGTTAACAGGCACACCATAAAGATTTGTTGAAGTGAGGTTAGTATTGGAGAGGTTGATATTAGAAATGGATATATTGAAAGGTGATGGATGAGGAGATAAAAAGAAGACCTCTCTTTAAAGACTACCCCACGCAATTAGGAAAAGTCCCAGGTACAAATCTTAACCTTGATTCCTAGTAATAGGACAGCTTCTTGCAAGGAAATTCTTTGGCTCAACTAATAAAAAAAAGTAGTCCAAGTTCTAGATCCCAACATGGGCCAGAATAGTCTTCCTTTCATTCATTCATTTATTCATGTATTTAAGCATTTATTGAATCCCTATAATTTATGAGCCATGGGGAAGTGACAGAGGATCAGAGAGAAGGCAGAGGTTATTGACAAATCAATTTTTGCAACCATAAAACAACTCAAAGTTCCCAGTTTAGCCCAGGAGTGTCAGTGGCGGTGTCTATAAAAGCAAAGGAAAGTGGGCCAAGAGTTAGCCTGTAATGACTCTCCTAGGTTAAGGTACTCCTCACTGACCTATGGCCCAGAATCAGCTAGCTGCATCCTTCCAGGGCCGCTGGGAAGGCCAAGGTGAAGCAAACAGGCTGCAATATATTCCAGAAGCTAGAAAAGGCCATTTCCCTTGCTCTAGCCTCAATTTTTATTTTTCTAGGCTTATTTTCCACTATTCTTCACAAATGAATTTCAAATTGATCAATAAATATGATCACATAAATGTATGAATGATCTCCTGAAATTATTGTAGTGGATAGTTGTTTTCTGGCTTCCCACCTTCCATTCTACTCTCCTTTCATTAACAATCCTTTAATTTCCTTTTGGGAAACTACCTCTCCTCTGTGGTTCGTAATCTTGGTGGGACTATAATCAAGATGCCCTGCCCATTTGACTTCAGTGAAATGACTCAGGGAGGGAAAAACAAATGAGACCGTTAAGTAATCGTTGCTACCAATACTGTCCCACTGCACTGAGGTTTCCTGGTTCTAGTTTCTGAGCCCGGGTCTTCAGATTTCCTTGGATTCTATGAACCATATTGTGTGCTTCTCCCTTCCACCCCATCTCCCTCCACATTTCTGCAATAATTCTCTTTTGCTTAAGTTAGCCAGAATCATTTCTGTTGCTTGCAAATGAAGAATCCTAATCAACACAGTGGCCCCCCCAGTCCCATGGCCATATCTAGGCCTCTAAAAATATTTATTTCTTTGGTAAAATTGCAGTTCACAAAATGCTGCCCCTTATTTACTTGATCTTATTTGATCTTCCCAACTCCCCTGTAAGGTCTTCAGGACAGGTTAGCCCCATTCTGTTGGAGAGAAAACTGAGTGCTGATTGCACTAACTTGCCCAAGGTCACATAGTTCATGAGCACCCAGGTTTGTCCGATTCTAAAGCCTGAACTTGTTCTTTGTTTGATGTAAGCATTTAATGCTGTCTGCCCACAGAGCAAACCCTCTGGGCCTTTTTCATGCTTTCTTTGCAAATTTTCCATATTGACAATTCTCTTAAACTTTCATTGCCAAGCTCAAGTGTTACACCTCTTAAGGACCCACCTGTTCACCACAGACCATAGCAATCTTCCCTTCCTTTGAACCAACATAATTCTTAATATCCACACCACTCACTTGGAACTTGTAATGTCTCACACTTTTAATCATCAAAGACCAAGCTGTTTCTATAAGCCAATTGGTAGATTAAGCATTGCAACTTGTCCATAATTGCCCATATGCACCAAAACACTGTCTGTAGACAGAGTAAAAACAAGTCTCACATATAGATGGTTTTATAATTTCTGAGGAATTCTTGAGATTAATAAATTACAAATCCATTTAAAAAGGGCATCAAATTCATAGCTTTTTATTTTAATTTACTTTCTTAAATAATGGACACTGAAAGAACAACTACTTTCAGGGAGGAGGGCTTAGGGGATTAGGGTTATCACAACGTTTTGATGGTCACAAAGGGTCAAGACCCACAGTCCTAAGTTCTTAGAGGACAAGAAGTATGTCTTAGACCACTTTGAAACTCTTTCATGGCCATCAGGAAATATTCAAGAAAGATTCTGTTAACTGAAAAAAGAGAAATCAGCTAAACTCTTTCCTCAAACACAGAATTCATTTGTTTCTTGAGTTTTTACTAAAAGCCAGGGATGTACGTGAAAAAGAAGAATTGCATCAGGGCCGCCAGGCTTCTGTGCAGCTCTCAGAGTCTGTCTGCACACGGCTCTCAGGCTAGATGACTGGAAGAACCGCCCCCACCACCCCCACCCACCCGGGGGTGGGGGGTGAGGATGACAAAGCTGCAACAGTCACTCAGTCATGGACTGTTCATGTGGACTCTGCAAGGACCAAGGGTTACAGGGTACACAAACCACACCAACCCAGGCAGCGAGCTACACAGGAGATATACTGTAACCTTAGAGGAGTGCTATTTAAAGGTTTTTTTTTTTTCTTTTGCATACTAGTTTGGATAAATGGTGGAATGAAATGTTCTTCACGCCCCAGCTGCTGAGCCAGGTGACTGAGGCTTCCTTCCTGGCATGCAAATTAAACACCCTCTGATTTCTGAGAATCCTATCTGAAAAGTAATTGACAGTTACCAGCAGTTGATAACCTTCCTGCTTCCGGGTCAGAGTTCTTTTCAAGATAACCCAAGCAGAGTGATTTGGCAGTTACTTTCCTCTCTGACCCTGGAGGAGGAAATGATCTGCATATGCAACCACCCTGGGTCTCCCTGCCACCCCCAGCGATTCCCACAAAAGCACACAGATTGGGCTGGAGGGCTGTGGAGGGAGGACTGTGTCTAAGGATTCCTCACAGTCTGTGTTTCTTAAGTGGACACATATTTTGATTCTTATTCAGGGCTAAGACTAAATTTAATCTTGAAATCTTGCTATGACATTTTCCAGCGTGTAAGGCATGAGTTTGGCATGCTAAGCAAATACTGGAAAAAGGATGATTTCCTGTCATTCCTAAAAGGAATCAATGAACCATTTGTGGAATTATTTAACAATTGTCTGTGTCATTTCCTGTTAGAGTGTACAGTCACAGTCTATAATCTCTCTGCTTACACCTGGACCCCCAGCGCATGCTACAGCACTTGGCACCCAGAAGGCCCTCAATCAATATTTGGTGAATGAGTGAGTGAATGCAGGATGCCTGAAACATGGGCAGCTGCCACCAGATGGGCAATGGTGCCTTAAGAAAGTGTTGCACAGACAACACTTTTCTGTACACATTTTTCTTGCTGTGGATGACCGAGATACCAGAAAATGACACGAGATCCAATGTTTTGCACCTCACATTTTTGGTAAAAGAGGTTACAAAGAAGAGCGTATGCGTTCCAGTTAGGAAACTCTATATTAAGTTGTTCACAGACGATATCGTCATAATGTGTCACACCCCTGCTGATAAACAACAACAAATCCTAGCACAGTAGCTGGCAATAGGAGGACCTCATCAGAAGTTGGCTGAGAAAATGAATTTATTGAAAGAGCTACAGTGAGGTTGGCTCAATGGTGAGAGTGGCAAGAACAAAGTCTATGCTCTTGCACAGAGAAAGGAGTGATTCACTCTGGATACATTGTAGAGAATGCTGCCTAGACAGAGAAAGAGGAAAAGAGAGGGAAGGGCTTTGGGGGAAGAGGGAATGCCACTAGGGGCTCTATGAGAGAGATAGAGGACGTTGGGCTCCTCTCCTAAAGGATAGTTGAATTTGGTCACACATAAGTTAGGCTTATATAGCCCTGATGCGTAATGGATGTAATGGGTATTTATTGCTGTGCTGCTGAGAACTCCCCTGACTCATAGGCCAATTTCAATGATGACGCTGAAGTAGAGAATGCCAATCACAGAATCCTTCCCCTCTGGCCAGAGTTAATTCGTTTCGGGGTGGGTACATGACACCAGCCAAGCTAATCAGTCTCTCTCCCTGGGATTCTTTTCAATCTAGACTACAGGGAAAGCTCCCAGTCCCTCTCTGGGGGTGAAGCTGTAAGTGCAGGTTTATTGGTATCACATTTCCTTCCACGTGAGGGAAGCTGGTTTGAGGGATTGAAGCCAATCATGAGGAAAAACACAGACAAAAGATGGGGATTGTACTGATGGATTCTGAATTTCTGTTCTACATGACCCTAAGGTGCAACTCACCATGTATCCATCCAATAAATTCCATTTTTGTCCAAACTACTTTGAATCAGGGTTCTGTCACATCTAAGTAAGCAAGAGTCTTGACTAATCCATAGACTAGATTGGTATGGTTCTGCTTTAAGACATCAAATATTTCCCACATTGGCCTGAAATGCCCACAGTTATCCTTAGGGGTTAAGACAGTGAAGGCCACTATTACAATGTAAATATGTTGTTGTGGGGTCTGGAGATAGGGGGAAGGAGGAAAACATTGGGCTATCATCCATTAATATCTTAGTGTGATTACATCTTTCACATAACCTAGCTGAGATTCCTTGTAAGGCCCTGAAGGGATGGAAATGGAAAAAGACTTAAATAGAAGTTTGCAAATAGTGCTAACCATTGGGAAGGGAGGTCTCCCATGTCTGTGGTGTGTGTGTATGATGTGTGTGTGCCCATGCCCCAGTAGAACTCTGGAGGAGAGGGTCACCAAAAGGAAGGAGGTCAGAGGGCTATAAAAAATAAAAGTAAGTTTTTTGTAGGGTTCTGTCCTTCACGGTCAAATTATTATTATTGTAAATAACTATAACCAAAACTTATATAGCTTCAGCATTTTTATATACATATATGAAAATTGTATTTATTTGAGAAATAAAAAATACATGTAAAGGGATCTAAAAATTACTTTATCGACGGGAAAAATAATCAGGTACATCAGAATTGAGGTCCAATTCTGGCTCAACATATTAGTTGGGTAATCTTCAACAAGATTCAATCTCTCTGAAATTGTTTCCTCATCTCAGAACTGTTGCTAATTCCTTCCTTTTCAATTTCTAAGTGTTGCTATGTGTCAAATGTTAAAAGGAGGCTGTGTAGTAGAGTGGTTAAGGACTTTACCTGATGTGGGAGAAAGATTTACATATTTGATGTTGATGAGGTTGAGTAGAAAAATCTAGTCCTGAATTTAAATTGAAGTATCAGCATAATTCCTGATGTATTTAATCTTTAAAAAAGTCCTAGTTCTGTGCATTTAAGTGGCATAGAAACAGTGATCAACCCAATAGCAATAAGTACCTCTAGCATGCACTTACTCTGGTTTTTAAATACCACTTTCCATTGAAAGGGACTAGATCTACCAAAGACTACCGAGGTCATGGCAAAAGAACTCAGAACTTCTTCACATTGAGTGAAGTGACTAATGACGGGGCTATCAATATACAGATAATAACTGTACTGATGTGACATAAATCAAATATGTTTAAACCCATGAGTTCATATTGATACTAAAAAAGAAAAACTCATTGGTCACTTTTGGAGGATGCTATGGAATCAATTCATGTAACGTTGACATATACACGCACAAACACACATCTAACCTGAATCCGATCTGGCACTAGATCCAACTACCAATTTATAGGAATACAGTGGACAGGAAAACATTAAATGACACCACAGGGAGATAACGCAGTTAGCAAAATCCGGACTACTGGAAATTTTACAGGACAAACAACCTGGCGTATTCAGCAACAAAAACTAAATATGCAAGAAAAAAAAATCTGAATAGGGAACCTATGAGAGTAAAAGAGATTTAGGAAATTAATCTCAGTATTTGACCTTATTTGGATCCTGATTCAAATGAACTGAAAATATTGAACACTGACTTCAAGGTTGATATCAAGGAATTATTGCTAATATTTTAGGCATGACAATGGTATATTTTAAAAAATCTATCCTTGAGAGATAGAGATTGAAATATTTATAGGTAAAATGTTGGAATATTGAAGATTTGCTTCAAAATAATTTGCAGAGAGAAGAGGGTAGGGGTATGGATAAAACAAGATTGGTCAGGAGTTGATTGTTGAAATTAGGTGATGGGTACATAAAAACTTATATTATTCTCTCTACTTTTGTATATACTTGGAAATTTCAATAAGTTAAAATAAAATAAAAGAACTCTGCCTGAGTTTAATTCTGAGGTCGGGGTATTTAACTGTTCTTGCCTCATTTGTCAAATGGGGATATCAAAGTGCCTGTCTGGTGGGGTTATTTATGAGAAGTAGAAAGAGATTATAGGTATAGAACATTTAGAAGAACTGCCCATGGCACACAGGACGTGCTCAGTCAAGTTATCTATTGATATTACTTGTTGTCATTATGTACATCCTATATAAAAAGAACCCTAGAAAATGTGATCTCTGGTTAACATTTAAGCAGTAGTGGACAGGTAGAAAGATGAAGTATCATTCTTAAAGGAAATTTGGAACAGCCTCTTAGGGGCAGGTCTCATTACAAAATCTACCAGGAAAGAGGATTTTTCTCTGGTTCTCAGGACAGGCAAGGTTGAGAGGACAGGCAGCTACCTTTTGCTTCATTTGAAGTGCATCATCACTGAACTGGGATGGCCATAAATGATTGCCTACCCCACCTCAGCTCTGTCGTCAAAGTCTCAATGTGTTAAAATCAGTGCAGTGCACTGCAGAGGATCCAAGCTACAATGGTTGTTGTCAATTGAGCAAATGGCTTAAAAGCATTAACCATCAGTGGAATGCAAGCTAGTTAAAAGGAAGAGTCAGTTAAGAATCTGTAACGTGAGTAATAAACAGATAAGCACAATTATTACATTAATCAATGATGCCCTAGGCTAGTGCTTTCAGATTTTAATGTGCACAGGAATCACCTGGGGATCTTATTAAACTGCAGATTCTGCTTCAGTTTGGAATGTGGCCTGAGATTTCACGTTTCTGACAAGCTTTCAGGTGATGCTGAGGAGGCTAGTTCGTGTCTCATACTCGGCATAACAAGCTCCTGGCTGGCACTGGGAAACCATCTGACACACTTCAGTAGGACTTAGGCTTCAGTGATTTGGATAATAGATAACCAGGAATACATTTGATCCGAAATACTAGTTGGAAGAATTCATTTCTGATTCTTTGGCTTTTTTAACTGCTTCATTTACCAAAATGATGGCGTATACTCATTTTCAGGTGTTAAATGCCTAGTGACCATCTTGGAAACCCTTTTAAAGAAGAGGTTTCGGAGATCAGAATGCCACCAAAGAGAAAACTATAATTTAATTCTCTAATGAAGTCCTCTTGCCTGCTCGGCAGACCTTCCCATAATCCTAATTTTGGAATTCTTCCCCTTTCCCCCTTTTCCCAGTGATGGGATGTGGGAATAAATATTTCAAAAACAGGTCAATAATTTTGTGAATTCAAAGATGGCCCATCATGACGAAAGCTCCAATTGAAAAAAAATTGGCTTGGTCTGGGTTGAATTCTGAGAAAAGGATTTAGAGACTAACTCTTGGGTAACCTTAAGAAGGATGTGCCATGTCACAGGAGGAAGACTCTTTTGAGAAGCTCTTTCATGTTTATAATTTCATAGGAACCTAGGTAGGAAAGGAAAGAATGAACTGCTTAAGCCGTGAGGATTGTCAACTTCTTAGTCACCTTCACCTGTTGTGATTGTATCTTTAACAATCCAGGTTAACATTTCCCCCAAATTTCTATAGGAATGTTAAAAAGTATTGTGCTGAAAAATGGTTCTGAGGTTTAATAAGTTTGAACAGCTCAGGGTTAAAGAAAATTTAACTGGCCTGTTGACTGCAGATCTTCTCAGAGACCTCAGTATGTTAATGGACGTTGGAACCTCCAAGAGGGGTCTATAGGACACAGGCTTCCCAGTTGGATTTGACCATGAACCTTGTTTTTTAAGAACTATCTCTTGAGATAAGTGTTTGGCAGACTCTACCTTGGGAAATGCTGAATTAGGGGATCTTGGACCAAGTTTGTCTTATTGACTTTGAATTAACAGAATATAGTAATCTGTTATCATCCACAAGTTGGTGAAAATGGGTATGGGTGTATGTGTGGGGTGAGAAGTTTCTAGAAATCTCTGTGCTTGGTAAAAACCCTTTTGGCAAAGTGAAAGTCTCATAGCCAATAGGGAGTTAGAGGGAAAACAAGCTAACAAAAGCCATTAATACTTATTAAGATGTTAAATTTCCAAACAAACCATATTTGTAGATGTTCAAAATCTTCTCTTCGACGGTTGGTGAAATTTGCCTTTTGTGGACCACAGAGTTTTCATCTGTTAAATGGGGATAGTAATTTCCACCTTACAGGGTGTCTGCAAGGACTGAAAAAGACAATGTGTGCAAGAGCACTAGCACATGTGAGAAGCACATAGATAGTAGTTTTGTCCTCATTATGACAGGTGTTTTTTGGAAGTACTTGAGGTGGCGTCTTCCCTTTGTTGTATAGGTTTTCAAGGAGGTGGTGGTAGGTTCACACTGAGATCATCTAGGGGAACATTTTTAAAATATGCATGCCCAGACCCCTACACAGTCCCGGTGAATCATAATGTAGTGGTGACATTGGGGAAGGATGCATGTACTTTTTAAAAAGTTTTTCAGGGTGGTGATTATGCTACATCCTAATCACCTGCAGTGTATTTGCAGCAAATCGCTGAATTTTAATCCCACCTCTCCTGCAGTAGTCCGGGGATATGTTCCTTGGGATCAAAGGTTTCTATGGTTACATGTTTAGAAATGCTACATACTAGTACCTGCCCCTCTACTCCTTGGGGCTTATTAAAGTATCCAAGAAGTTCTGCAGTATACAATATTTGAAAACTTGTAACTATTTTCTTCTGATCTTATTTGACCTTGCAACATGTATTTTTCTTGTCACTCCTGTCAACATCTTTGTTCAGCACATTTGAGAAATACTGTAGACTTAGCCAGAAGAGAATTTTATCTATACTCAGAAATTGTTTTGCACTAAAGACAGAAGGGAGAAGCAAGGTAGCAAAGAGCAGCCAAAATTCCTCCTCCCCAGGGAGCTGGCTAAGCCTACTTTTATTCTTCCTGCCACTTGCTACTTATATGTGGGAAGAATATTGAAACTGATAAATGTGTGCTTCCAAGCAAGCACCTCTGGGTAACAGTCAAAGGGCCAGAGAGATGAGCTACTGAAAACCTCAAGAGCTGAGACTGGACAAACCTGGCTTTGAAGCCTGGTTCCAACACTCCCCAGCTCAGTGACCTTGGGCGAGTCACTTAACCTCTTGATGCCTCAGTTTCCTTATGTTCATAAAGGAGACAATTATAGCACCAATCTCATTGGGTTTTTTGTAAGGATAAATGAGATAATCATGCAAAGTCTTTAGTAAGGGCTTAATAAAAGGATAGTAGTATTACTACCACTGTTATTATATAGAAATGGAAAAACACACTCGAGCAAAGTGAGAGGGAGAATCAAGAACTGAAACAGAATAGAGAATTCTGGAAAACTTCAAGCTCAAATAAATCTTCCTCCCTTCACAAACGAATTTACCTTTGTTTTTTTTTTTTTTTTTTTTTTGTAAATCATCGTGCAAAATACACTGTGAGAATCCAGGGTTAGAGTTTGAGAGAGGTTATTAAATTGGCCTGTCTAGAGCACTGGAGTGTGAACGACCCTCTTGTCTGGCTATTCAGTCTAGTCAAATCCCAAACTATCTGACTAATTAACATACAAGAAATAGCTGGGGAGCTACTGCCAAAGACAAAAAGAAAAGTGACTGGTTGAAACTCAACAACACAGAAATAACTGCCCAAGAGAGTAAAAAGGACTCAGAATTGTGATGAGGATGTCGAGGTGGGGAGGCTGAAGGGGAGATTTGTAAGCAAATACAAGTTTCACCACTCCCAGAACTTTTTTAAAACGTGAATTAGAATAGAAGGTCTCAGAGTGCTTTGCATGCAGAGGCTGAGGTGGCAGTTTTATGCACTCACACACATATCGGCCCACACGTGTATGTGTGTGTGCATAATGCTATTTGTTATTGTGACTTATGGCTATAAAAGCTTGAAAGCCTCTGCTCTAGAGGGCAGACCATAGGGCCCTGAGCCCAGAAATAGATCATTAGTGCATGCCTACAATGGCTTTGTGGACTTACCCCAGATCCTGCCCTGCCTTTTTGTAAACACTGGGGTGATTTGGTGAATGTGGCAAGAACAAACAAAGAAGAGAAAACTCAGATAGCAAGCCCCACTGCAGTGATTGACTCAAGTAGAGCCTGGAACCCAGTGGGAAGACTGAGACGCCATAATAACAGTAAAAAGCAAGATGGCAGTGATGTGGTCGTGGTTGTTTCCATTCCCGGTGTAGTAACTGCAGCCCAGTTAGCAGCAGTAAATCATTTATTGAGTATCTACTATGCATCATACCCCATATTTTGTTCTTTATTTCATTTGAATCTCACAGCAAAACTGTGGATAGCAATTATGATTCCCATTGTAAGGATGAGAGAACAGACTCCTGAGAACTGAAGCAATTACACAAAAAGGATTTTTATGAGAACTATTCATCTGGTGCTTTCAGAGAGGCAAAGTGAGGTATGGAATATCACATCCAGTTTCAGTCAGGTAACACATATTGCCTACAAATACCATGGCTATTTACTACCAACTATTTATTGGTCTCTTACTACGGGCCCATCTTCATGCTAAGGAATTCACGTACATATCACCTAACCTTCAGAATCACCCTATGAAGAGGGTATTTTTGTCTCCATTTTCCAGATGAGGGAATGAAGGTGTGAGAGGGTAATAACTTGCCTAAGGTGAGACAGCTAATCAATGGTGGGGTTGGGCTTGGAATCCAGCTCTGTCAGACTTCAGAGCCTGGGCTCTTAACCACCAAACAATAATGGTGGTTTGAATAATGAATAATGATGTCCAAGGTACCACACATGTAAATAAAGGTGTCAATGATCACTCCCTATCCTCAAAGAGGTTTCAGTATTGTTGAGAGGATATACACCATGGAACTATAACTATGGAAAAATAGTTAATAATACCGTACGGAAGCTTATGCTGGTGTCAAAGGAGTACTAGAGATTTATGGAGGGAGAAATTGCTGGAACTGAGCTGGGAGGATGAGCAGAAATTGGATAAGGACGGAAAAGGGGGTTGGTCCCAAGGGTAACTGAACAGATATTAGATTCCTTGGTTTAGAGCAGAGAGCACAGTTTCTTCAGTTGAACAGAGTGGGTCCACATTTAGGAACTCTGAGGCCTTCAGCAAGTTACTTAACTTTTCTAAACCTCAGTTTCTCCATCTGTGATAAGGGGGTAATCCCCATCTCAGAGTGGCTGGGAAGATTAGGTGTACCTAAGTGCTTGGGAAAAGGAGGCATCCACAACTTTCCCTTCCACCCACCAGATTAAATTCAATTTTCCGGTAGAATTGGCTTGCTTCTTCCCTCTGACCTCACAGTTGATCTTAGAAAGAGCCCTACCTGCCGTGAGAAGCCCTTCACAACACGCCTTTGTTTGAGGTTTGTCTCTCCATCCAAGTTGGCGGTTTCCAGGTGGCAGATCCCGCTGGGGTCCGAGGAAAAGAGGAGGAGAATGTCTGCTGGGATGATCTCGTTGCACTGCATCTGGATGAAGTCTCCCACACGCACATCCTTCCAGCACTTCTGCACGTAGCTCTGCTCTTTCCTTGGGTGGGAGAAAGACAGGGGTCAGAGTGAGTTTTAAGGTTCTCCAGAAAATTAATGAGTGAATGGAGGAAGGTCCCACCTGCACCTGAATATCCCCCCGTCAGCCTGTCACAGGCTGCTCTGTATTCTAACTTGCCCCAAATGACCACCATTATCATCTCTAGAAAAGTTGAGCATGATCTATAAATTCCCATTAGTAAATGATCTGTCTTTATGATCATTTACAGTTTTGATTGACTGCCGGCTGTTGACCGGGTACTGTGCTCAGCCTCTGCTTTCTAGCAAGAGAAAAAATTTAAACGAGAAGGTGACTATTCAGTCATATTAACAAAGCACTCTCAATATTGATAAATAAAATGGCAAGCAATAGGATATATTGGAGTATATGAGGAAGCCATTTGGTGTAAAACTAATTTGGCCTGACCTTGTTTTTCCAAAAGGGCCTGACCAGCCTTTGAACATGCATTGTATATCTGCTTTGAGCATTTACCACGTCCCAGAGATGAGAACAGGTGCCCTTAAGGTAAGGATGTACCTTCCCCCACATTGGCCTTTCCTTAAGGATAAGTATTTCTCCCTAGGCTAGGATTTGATTGCTGTGCTCATCCTGTGACCACCCAACTTGAGACAACAGACCCGTTACCTGCTGTGCCCATCAATCGCTGTGCCGACAGGGCAATCTCATGACTTGTGAAAAGGACATTGCAATCATATGTGATATATGCTCTTTGACGGCATATAACCCCTCTGTACACCCCACTTCTTTGGTGCCCTTCCTTCCTTGGGGAAGGAAGGCCCTGGGCTATATGGTCCTCAAATTTGGCTCATAATAAACTCACCCCAATTTTGATTTATAGATTGGCTATGGGTTATTTATGTTGACAATATATATCACTCCCCAGAATAGCCAGTTATCACTATGGAAAGCAGGGTTGCAAGGAACTGGGGGTTTAGGAAAGATTGTTTTTGATTATGGGAAGAGAGGGGCAGTAGGAAAGGTGAGGTCATAGGCCATTGCCTAGGAAGATCTGGAGTGGTGCTGAAAGAGAAAACCCTGGTCAGTCAGGGAATTAGGAAGATGGCACCAGGAACTTGGATGAGGTGGGACCTACTGTAACAATGGAATCAGAGGCTGAGGAAATCTGATGAAATTATACACTTTCTCTTCCCATGCAATTTTTCAAGCTCAGATAATAACAGTGGCAGCAACAATTGCAAATTTTGCATTTCTAATGTGCCAAGCACTAGTGGTTAATTAATACTTCTCTTACTCACATAACAACCCACAGGAGTAGATCCTATTATACCCATTTTACAAGTGAGGAAATTGAGGGTCCAAGGAAAATTTCCCAAGGTCATACAAAAATAGAGCTGGGACCTGAGCTTGGATCCAACTTGACACCAAATCCTATAGTTTTTACTGCTCAGATATCCTACCTCCTTGAAAACATTCCCGTCTCCTCTCAGATGGTATCACAGCCTCAGCTTTTCCACCGCCAGCAAAAGGACCTGCTTCTACCCAAGGCAATACTTTCCATTTCAAAGAACTCTCATTTTAGAAAGCCTTCCTTCTGCTTAGCCAAATATTGAACTAATTCTGCTCTCTCAGGCAATCGGATCTATTCCATCTTCTACCATTTTTTAAATATTTTAAGGCATTCATTAGGCAAACTTGACATGCCAAGTCAAACTTAACTTTCCAAGTGCCCTCAAAGATTCTTGTGTGAAACAGTTTTAAGACCTGTTCTGGAGGTGTGGGCTCTTCTGCCTAAGGCTGTGTTTGGAAATGTTCCTCTTTAAATGCAGGATTTGGAACCAAACTCATATTCCACATGTGGTCTTTTTATCTGAGCCCAGCTGGCTTGCAGCCAGATGCCCCTGAGCCCCGCCAGCCTGGAGAGGCAGGTTCTCCTTTGCTGTTTTTCTCCACTGAGGCTGAGCCCTCTGGGCATGTACTGTTTCTGTTTGCATCAGAATCTGAGCTGCCCTGGGCATGGCATATACCCTCTTCCACAGAGACAGAGACGTGACTGGAATTTCACTTCTCTCCTTTGACTTCACAAATGTCCCTGAGGAGGACGAGGGGTTCGATGTCTTCCTCCCTTCTTTGGGGCCCTCTGGAGAACTCTAAGCAAGCCCTCCGAAGACCTCAGTTTCCTTGTCATAAGAGGTCCTTGCACAGGACTCCCCACTCCCCTGAAATGAATGTGCTTCCCTTTGGGAGGGCAAAGGAAGGTCTGATCAGAGTCTATAAAGTAATCAGGACACCAGAATTGGGGGGCAGCCTTGCAACTCTGAAGACCCACAGAGTTCTGTAGAAGTGCCTGTGGGGCTGAGAGCACAGTGCAGCGGCCACTGGTTAAATCAATCTGTGGCCAATAGTGTCCAAATGGCTACTAAGACCACTTCTGAGGATTCAGGGGCAATGCATCTGTAGCACTTGAGTAACAATCCTTTCCATGGAACAGGATGTAACAGGTTTCTATGCACTTTTCATTCCATCAGCTTATTTTAAGCTTCCCCTCTGCCCCACATCACTGTTTCTTCCATGAAGAATAGGGACAATCACGCCAGATTTGTTTCTCAGTGTCATTTCAGAAATACATTTGTCTGTTTGTTTATTGATGTGTTTAGGGTGGATACTCCTCCATCAGGAACATCACTGTTACTGTCAAATAATTCATGGTCTTGCTGCTGATTCAGGGGAGGATTTGTGTTTTTCTTCAGAGCAGCTCTGGGAACATCTGCTAAATATCCAAGCATAAGACCACTTAAAGGAATTGGAATGGCCCACACTCTCCATGGGAAATGAATCTCATAGGATGAAGGAGGGACTGGTTTTCTCTGTTGCCCTTTTTTTCTCAAAAAGAAAAAAAAAGGATTTTTAAATATTATAGCAAAACTGCTCCAAAAGGATTGTCACTCAACTTGTCTACATTCTTCCTCACCTCCCCTCTTTGACTTGCATCCTATTGGATAATGCCTTCGGGAAATGTGGGGTATCAGTTGATTGTTATAATCTCAGCATTCCACCTGGTATTTGAGATTGGGTTTAGGGAGGATACCTGTGACTCTGAGTAATCTCCCACTTGCCAACACTTCCAGAGCACACTGGTTCAAAGGTTTGCAAATGCTATTTGGGAGCACTGCATACACAGGCATATCAAAAGCCAGGCCAACACACCTCCTCCCATGAACATTGAATCTCATTCTTCCCCCTTCTGTTAAAGGACTCCACTGCTTATTATGGGATGTAAGGTGATGGAAGATGGAGGGTTATGGAGATGAGCTTATGGTATACACATTGTTATGAATAGTCACTTCTGTGAGCTGAGCTGGAGTGTTGTCTTGTCAATTCTCATCATGATGACAGACATCCTAAGCAATGGAGCCACTCAAGAAGCTATAAGTCAGACCAGTTTCTATCTTCTTTCTACAAGTCCTTGGATCCCAGGGAGGTCACTGTTGTACTGGTTGCAATCGCTTCTGTCTTTCCCTTGTATGCAATCCTTTCTTCCTTCAGATGACATGTGGTGGTGAAGAAACATTCTCAGTCCCTGTTGTAGACTTACCCTCCACAAGACAGAGACTGCCCATCTCCAGGGCTTGTGCTTCTCAAACAGAGGCACATGCACCTCCGGACACCCATCCTGTTGTGTGTATCTGGGAGTCCTGAAGGTGTGGGATCAACATGATTTTGGGGTGTTAGTTTTAAAAAAAGATTTTTGTGTGTGTGTGTGGGGATATGGTTTTGTAATTTAGCTGGTACGTAATTTGAAGAATTATATTTATATTAATGTAAACATAGTTATGTTATGGAATCAGAGTCAAATTTTATAGGAATTTTAAGGATAAAAAATGACAACAGGGTCATTTCCTTCTTGCCCTGAGCCACTTTGTGCTGGTCTCCTGATTCTCTGGGGTCCATTTGTCTCCTCAACTGTCAGCAGCACATCTGTGGAAAAGGCAAGGATGCACAGCCTGAGGGCATCCAGCCAGAGGAGGTGATGAGTGGCTGAATCCAGCTGACGCACAAAAGTGGCGTGCTCCTGCGTTGAGTGACACCCAGACGTGGCCAGCAGCTGGCTGGGAGCCACCTGAGGAAGTCATTCCCTTGTGAATCCAGCCCGTTCAGAACAGCTGCCCCAGGAGGACATGGCCACACACTCTTGATCATTTCCCTGCTCACTGAGTCCACACCTGGGCACTGACTGCTATTTTAGTTTCATGGGATGTTCACTGCTGTTTAAAAAATAAGACAAATCAACGGGGCTTGGGATGAAGACTCCATCTGCCAGATTCTGCCTCGAGGAGAAATTAAGTGGTACAGTGCTAAATGACTTTCTAACAGGAGATAGGGCTTATTAAGAGGTAAATAAACAGCAAGAGAGGTTTGTAACCAACTGGATGCCATGGGGAAGCAGGTGAAAGGGGGGAAATGGAGGAGGAGAGGATGCTTAAGGCTCCATTTCTCAAATATGTGGGTTTTATAAAAAGGGTTTCAAGGAACCGGAGTAGAGGGAATTTATCAGGAGAATTAGCCTGTGGGACTCCCTATTCAAAATGGGATGATGAGCTGTCCTGAGCTGTCCTTCAGGGAGCTCGGATGTCAGGCCCAGAATGGTCAGTCTGGCTACCCCAGAGTGAAAGGGGAATGCCAAGGAGAATGAGTTAAGTTAGGGATTAAGAGTGGGTTTGAATCCCAGCTTCACTGCTTATGACCTGTGTGACCTTGAGCAAATTACTTAATCTGTTTCTTTTGCCAGTTGAAGATAATATATGCACTTGCCTCAGAGGGTTGTTGAAAGGATTGGTGACATGACTCATGTAGGGGACTGAACTTGGGGATCTGCACTTAGTAAGTGCTCAATAAAGGCAAGCTTCTTTGATGATGATGATGATGCTAATGCTACAGTGAAGGCTAAGCACCACTCTGCCAGTCCCAGAATTCTCTTTTTCACGCTCTTGGAATACCCATTTTATGCCCAGGAGTATTCATGGCTTGTGCCCAGGCACACAATGTGAAAACACAAGAAACTCTAAAAACCCAAACCTTTTCCCCAACTCAGAGAAGAGGGACCCAAACTCAGCCAATTGAAGACCAAGGGCTCCAGATGCTGGCTACTGAGAGAAACTCCCCGAAAAATGTATACTAAAAATCAAGGCTGCCCAGCAAGCTCTTTTGTGGATGTTGACAAACTGAAACTGGAAGTTTAGAACTTTATATGGAGAGGCAAGAGACTCAGAATAGCTAACACAATATTGAAGGAGAAGAATAAAGTTATAGGACTGACATTACCTGACTTCAAGATTTACTCTAAAGCTACAGTAATCAAGAGTGTGGTATTGGTGAAAAAATAGACAAGTAGATCAATGGAACAGAATAGAGAGCTCAGAAATAGACCCACATAAATACAGTTAACTGATCTTTGACAAAGGAACAAAGGCAATGTAATAGAGCAAAGATAGTCTTTTCAACACATGGTGCTGAGACAACTAGACATCCACATGCAAAAAAATGAATCTACACACAGACCTTACACCCTTCTCAAAAATTTATCAAAATGGATCACAGACTTAAGTGTAAAATGCAAAACTATAAAACTACTAGCCAATAGCATAGGAGAAAACCTAGATGATCTTGGGTATGGTGATGACTTTTTAGAAACAACACCAAAGGCACTCTCCGTGAAAGAAATAACTGATAAGCTGGACTTCATTAAAATTAAAAACTTGTACTCTGTAAAAGACGATGTCAAAAGAATGAGAAGATAAGCCACAGACTGGGAGAAAATGTGTGTCTTGCAAAAGACACATCAGATAAAGGATTGTTTATTCAAAATATACGAAGAACACTTAAAGCTCAACAATAAGAAAACAAACAACAATTAAGAAATAGGCAAAAGATGTGAACAGACACCTCACCAAAGAAGATAAATAAACATATGAAAAGATGTTCCACACTATACGTCATCAGAGAAATGCAAATTAAAACAACAATGACCCATCACTACACACTTATTAGATGACCAAAATCCAGAGCACTGACACCACCAGATGTTGGTGAGGATATGGAGCAACAGGAACTCTCATCCATTGCCGGGGGGAATGCACAATGGTACAGCCCCTTTGAAAGACAGTTTGACAGTTTCTCATAAAACTAAACATACTCTTATCACATGATTCAGCAATCACACTCTTTGCTGTTTACCCAAAGGGGCTGAAAACTTATGTCCACACAAGACCTGCAGGTTAACGTTTATAGCAGCTTTATTCATAATTGCCAAAACTTGGAAGCAAGCAGGTTGTCCTTTGGTAGATGAATGGATAAATAAACTGTGGTACATCCAGACAACAGAATAATAATGGAGCTCTAAAAAGAAATGAGCTATCAAGCCATCAAAAATACATGGAAGAAACTTAAATGGATATTACTAAGTGAAAGAAGCCAATCTGAAAAGGCTACATACTGTATGATTCCAACTATATGATATTCTGGAAAAGGCAAAACTAGGGAGACAATAAAAAGGTCAGTGGTTGCCAGGAGTTGGGGGGTGGGGAGGGATGAACAGAAGGAACACAGAGGATTTTTAGAACAGTGAAAATACTCTGTATGATACTATAATGATAGATACGTGTCTTTATACATTTGTCCAAACCTATAGAATGTACCACATCAAGTGTGAGCCATAACGTAAACTATGGACTTTGGATGATAATGATGTGTCCATATAGGTTCATCCATTGTAACAAATGTACCACTCGGCTGGGGGATGTTGATAGTGGGGGAGGCTGTGTATGTGTGGGGACAGGCGGTATATGTAAAATCTCTATCTTCCCCTCAATTTAACTGTGAACCTAAAACTGCTCTAAATAAAATAAAGTCTTAATAAAAACAAAAAATCCAGGACTGGAGGAGATTCGACAGATCTCCAATCCAACCCCCATTATTCAGGTGAGGAAACTGAGGCCAGGAGTGACCTAGCCAAGGTGTACAATGATACAGCTTGGGCTGGAACTTCTGTTCTTTCCATGCCTCCAAGGAGGAGAACCAAGGGCTCTGTGGCTGGCTCGGGAATACTGACAATGCCTTATTGTTTTGACGGTGGTGTGCTGAGGGAGAGGCAGTATTAAAGAACGCTTAAAAGCTTTGGAGTCAGGTGAGCCTGATTGGAAACCTGGAACTACTTCTTACATGTAGTGTGACCCTGAGCCCACTACTCAGTTGTCTGACTCTCTGTTTATTCATCAAATGGGACAAATAAAAGCTATTCTATAGGTTATAGTGAGAGTTAAATAAGATATGAAACGTGTCTAACGACCTCACAGCAAATGGCATTTACTGCTGTTATTATTGTCATTATAGTTATCATTAGCTTGGAGCAAACAGGGTCACTGCTGTGGAGACAATAGGCTGGAGACTGCATAGTTGTCTATTTTCATGAGCTGATATGAATGAGGTAGGGTTTTTTGGCTGGAGGAGGTGCTTGGCAAGAGGGAATAGGAATTGAAAAGGGAGAAAGGGTCGTGTGGCCTCTGTCCCCGAACTGGCCCCAGGAAACGGAACAGTGTTAGCTTCTGTGGGGTCTGGCATGGTGTCTAGCACACTGGGGAGTGCTCAGTAAACATTTAGTAACTGATTCCTTGTAGATTTGTCTTGAATATGAGGCAGTAGAAGAGAAGCTTTTCCTAACCTTTAGCCATTTTAGCATCAATCTGCCTTTTTTGTTATGGACTCACCAGTGGAGACTTCCAATAATGACATTATAACACAACACAACACGACATAAGCCTACACGTATTGAATGACTATAATGAGGCCAGCACTTAACCTATATTACCTTTTAGCTGCCTAGTAATGAAACAACTTTTATTATTACTGTTGCCTCTACTGCACAGATGAGGAAACTTAGGCCCAGAAAGGTTATCTAACTTGTGTAGGGTCACATAGGCGTGTCTACCAGGACATATGAGTGACAGCTGTGGGAGCTTCATGGCTCAGTGTGATCTCTTGGTTCTGTTTGGGAGTGAGGTACAGAGCAGACGAAACTTCAGAATCTGGTGACATAGATGTAACTGAGACTGGCTGAGAACAAGAGCCTCACCTTTTGGAACTGTGAGCTTCTTAATGGCAAAACAGAGGCTATAAATCCTCATCTTCTGAAATACAAATCTTGCCTGACGACAAGAGTGCAGAGCTTCAGAGACACCTGAATTCTTGTTTTATGACTCTTCCGCCCATTGAGTTTTGGGGAGGATCTAATGCATTCTACCCTGAAATGACAAGCTGAATTGGCCCAAATAGTTTACGTCCTTCTGTGAGCACAGGGTGAGACAGTGGGAGTGGGGTGAGTACTTGCAAAACTGATGTTTCAGAGAGAAGCCAAATGCAGTGCAAAGACCTGTGGGATGGATACGAGGGTCTGCTGGTCTGTAAACTCCAGCCAGTGGCACTTTTCATAGTCATGCTTCAAATGACACTAGATGTTTCTCTGTTGTCTGCATTTTTCAGTCTTCCCCCAGGCCCATTTTGCTATGCTATTAGAGCTTGGGGTCAAGTTCTACGGTAGAGTTTGTCTTCTCTCATGCGGTTCCAAACTCCAGCCAACGGTCTTTCTGTCTTACTCCCCTTGGGTCAAGCTCAGGGTGACTCCCAGCTATCAAGGTTATAGAACTCTCCTTAGCAATATCTTAGCTACCATTTTCTGAGCGCTACTGAATGCCAGGCACTATGCTAAGCATTTTACATGCATTATCTCATTTAATACCTGCAGCAACTCCAGATGTAGTTTTAGGGTGAAGGTGGATTTATGACCATATTTTGATGTTGGGATGGCCCTGGCAAAGGCTAAATTCTGCCCTGTCAATCATCTCATCTCCTTTGGGTTTCCCAGGGCGCTGTTATTCAGAGGAAATAATAGTAGAATGGGGAGCAAATAGCTGCTTTATTAACAGGCATACAAGTATGATATTCTAATGCACACTCTATGTTAGAAGTTGGGTTGGAAGAAATGGCTTAGGCTCTGGGCTAGATGAGGCTACCTACACCCCTTGCCTGAATTGAAGTCTTGGTATAGGTGTGCTCAGGTGTGCTGTGGAAAGGGAGGCAGGGAAAGAGATCCAGGCTCCAGAAGGGTTTTCCAAATTCGGATTTTACATTCTGCCACACAGAAGAGAAGAGAATTGAGAGAGCAGAGCATAAGTTTTTGCTTTTAAAATATTATAACCCTGCCCACTGGTAAATGTGGCTCAGTGAATGTCCTTGATTTTTACCAATAATTAAACAATTCCTCCCTTATATGTGTGGAGAATGAAGCAAGGAAGATGAAGGCTCAGGTTGGGTCTGGCATTGAAAAAATTAGAGTTGAAATGACTGAAAACTTAAAAAAAAATTTCTTAGAGCTACTTATGGTGCAGACACTGAGTTAAACTTTTTATAAGGATTATTTCATTCAATCCACATGACCTTGGGAGATAGGTGCTAATATTGTCCCCATTTTACAGATGCTGGGATGGAGGCTCACGTGATCAAGTAACTACATATGTCTATACATTTAGTATGTGGCAGTTCTGAGACAATCCCAGGTCTGATGCCAAAGGCCTTGGTGTGAAGCATCCAGTAAGATGTCACATTTTGAATGTCATTGTTGAGACAGCTTTCCTCACCCTCCTTTGGCATCGCATTGTATAGTTGTTTCTACAGCCTTCTTATTTGCAAGCCCTCTTGCATGTCATCTGCACAACTTTTCACAAAATGTACCGTAGAGTGATTATGATCATTATTTAAAGATGAGACAAATGGGGCCCCAACTGCTTAAGTGGCTTCATTTAGGTCATGTAGTTAATTAGAGACAGACCGAGGGTCAGGACCTCTGGTTTCCTCCATCTCAGGCTTTCCAGTGGGGGCCCTGGCACAAAAGGGACCCAACACAAATAAAAACAGGTTGCAGGCCGGGCCTCCTTCTCCAGCAGAGCTTGCTGCTGCTGGGAAATCAGGCCCTCAGTCCACGCTGTCAGGAGACTGGCTGTTCTCCTGTAGCGTCTAGAATTATTCTTACGTTATAGCAGCCACCTGACTTGCAGAAAAGAGAGTCTCCAAGTCTTGGTAAAAAGTCAGAATTTTAAAACTTCTCATCTGAGTCATTCTTTTCCTAAGTTTCTGACATTTCTTCACCCTGGTCTTTTTGGTACCAGCATAAGCCACACATACATCCTTTAGTTGACACATGAACAGGCTGTGAGCTGAAATGTGCTCCCTCTGCCTGTTTAAATGCTGCTCATCCTTCAACGCCCGCCTGAAAAGTCACCTCTTCAGGGAAGGCTTCCCTTGGCCTCGATGTTTCTCACAGGCAGATGAGTCACCGCACCCCTGCACGACTGTGACCCTCTGTATCTAGACAGGACACACTACAGCTGTTTATAAGCTCCTCGAGATCCCTGATCTGCTCGAGGGCACACAGGGCCTACCACATTGTTGCACACACACTAGGTCCCGAGTTAATATCTGGTGAGCAGATGAACAGGTGGATGCTTGGTGGCTGAGACACTGGAAAGCATTTGCTCCATTATAGTATGGGAACTAAAACCTCCGCAGATTCCTCTGCTTCCCACTCCTGCTCCCCTAGTGCACGTTTTCTGAATACAAATAAAAATTTACTAAGCTGGACGGAAAAATACAAATCTCTTGCTGGGTATGGTTTCCAGATTCATTAAACTGAGCCCTGGGAGAAACTAAGCTAATGCAATTCTGAAGCTAATCTCTCCTTGAAGTCATTCCATAAATCTGATTAATGGGTCACCTTTAGACCACAAGCACCATTGCTATATTAAAAGAAAATGCTCTAACAGGATTGTAATTCTGTTAACAATGCTTCTGCTGTTTGCAAAAAGATTCTCTCACAGTATAAACAAGTCTAGGCTGGATGATGCATAGGATTAAGTTGAGCAAAATTCTAAGGGCCCTAGAATTCAACTGCACAAAAATGAAAAAAAAAAAAAAAGCGTTTCTCAAATGTGTGAATCTGAGACAAAATGGATAGAGCTGGTGCTTGAGATATAAGCTTTTGTGTTGCTTCTCAGGAAAAAAAAATTATCCTCTCAGATCTTGTATTCTTTGCCCGACATCCCATCACATATTATTGTATCACTGATATGTGGTGAGAGGAAATGCCCTTCAGCACCCATCAGTTAAGATAATAACCAACACTTATCTAGTATTTCCTAGCGTCCCATTCCGGGGTCTCTCATTGAATCAATCCACTTCAGAGTTGGAAGAACCTTAGGGATATAGATTACAGAGTGTCCCAAAGTGTGTATGTTCCTACTAATACATGGAAAGCAATTCACAGAGTCTAGCCTCAAAAATATTTTAAGGTGATAGCATTGAGGACAAGGAGGTGGCCTCTCCAACATCTGTTCTCCTTCTCTTGGAAACTATCTCACTTTTTCATTGGGTTTGACATCTTCTCTGGGTAGCTCATACGCTTTCAGGGAAGCTGACTTCATGCTGGACTCTGTGGCTTAGGTCTAACCTAGTTAGCATGACCCCATCTCCTGCTCACAGGGATTGGTTCAAAGATGGGCATGTGACCCACTGGGGTCACTGAGGAGGGTATGGGGAGTAAGCTTCCTTGACCTTCCAAGAATGCTTTCAGAAGTGCCTTTCTTTCTCTCTCTTTGAGTTATCATATGTAGATGTGAGGGCTGGAGCTGTGGCAGCCATCTCATTGCCATGAGGGAAGTCTACCTGAGGGTGAAGATGACACAGAGGGGGACTGAATGAAAAGGAAGCTAAGTGCTGGATCTAGAATGATTGAACCTATGCCTGATCACCTGTCCACCTCAGGACATTTGTACTGACTTAAGCCAAGAAGTCTTTTTGTTGTTTAAACTTGTTTGAGTTTTCTGCAGCTTGCAGCAGAGAGCGTTTCAACAGACACAACTGAGTTAAACAAAGTTGGATGAGTTACTTATTGAGGGTCCTCCCAGAACCTTCATTATGTTAATGTGCATTGTTAGAACTGAGAGAAGCATCAAGTATGTACTAGTTCCCAAATTTATTTGGCTGTGGGTTCTGTTCTTTCATAGTGCATCTCACAGATTTAGTCTGACTCCCAAGTTTTACGAAGGTGGAAACTGAGATCCAGAGATTTAAATGACTTTTCTAAGCTATGATTGGTAGTTAGCCACACATCTGGGCCTAGAGTATAGGCCTCCTGACTCCTAGGCTTGCATTTTTGCTTCAAGGTCACACCCCGTCTCTGCCCAGAGAGGTTAAGAATTTCCCTCAGTGAAGATGAATCTCAAAAGAATAATCTAATTATTCTTTTGCAGAGACTCCAGATTCCTAGGATATTATAAAACAAAGGTTGCAAATTAGAGGGCTCACAGACAAAATAAGAACTTTAGGTCAAATAAAATAGGTCTGAAGTATGCGAAAAAACTATATCAGTTACCAACATTTCAAACAAAAATATTAATTTCTAGCTCTCCTAATAAAACTCAGACAATCTGGTGACACTAGGCTTATATTTCCACATGGTAAACAGCTAGAGCTGAGTGGTCAGCTCTGCCTCCTGGGATGAATACAAGGGCCTTCCAGTTTGCCTCAGTCCCCACTAGTCCCTGCTGGTCCTAATACTTGATGCCAAGTGTCTGTTGCCTTTATCAATACGTGAATAACATTGCTTTCCTTTTTGTACCCAGTCTATTTCATTCAACTACCTGCCTGGCCCCTGTAGTCAATTATTTTGCTATACTGAAAAAAATAAAATTTCCCAATGGAGATGTTGATAGATATTAAAACACATTTCCAAGGCTCAGTAAGTTTGGAACAATACTGAGTTAATCAAAGATGAACAGGTTCCTTTACTGTGTTTCTTCTCTTAGTCCTTCATGGTCATGGGTCAAGCGTACACTTTTTTGGCCATAGATGCCTTTTATCAGAGACCATCTCCTTGTCACTGTTATTTCACTGAATACACTTTGGGAAATACTGCCACCAAACCCCTCATGTCCCTTTCTGCCAGGGAGCCTGTGAACTAGTGTCTCTTTTTTCTAGGATTGTTATCACCTCGGTTTTCTGCTGGCCCCTGGAAGTTATTCTGAGAACAGAACTGCAGCCTGGCTTCCATCAGGCCAGCACCCAGCACAGGTCAGTCTGTGGTCTGAGATTATCCCCAAGAACAGGCCCATTATTCTGGCATGCTTAGGGCAGAGGATTTCTGGCAGAGCAGGGAGAACAGGACCAGGATGATTGAGGTCCACACATTCCTCCCCAGGGAACCAGATTCCTGGCTCACCACTGTGCATCTTCTCTGAGAAAAACAACAAAGGAGAAAGAAAACAAAAAGTGACGGAGTGGATTAGTGACAAGAGAAAAACAATACTTTCTTAAAAAACAGTCTCTTCAAAGAAAGCCATCAGAACCCAACAGTTGTTTTTCCCTTTCGTTATAACTTCCTTATTCAAAGGTGAGGAATGACTACATCTTAACTCTAGGTGTTCACGTGCTAGCATAGCAACATTCAAGACAGTTAGATCCAGCTGAAAAAAAAAAGCCAACAAAACCCTTCAGATTAACTTTTTTAGACATGCACTTGTGGCCCTGCAAGTGAAGAGGCCAGAAGCTCATCTGATGCTGAGGGGAGGACGTGGAGTTTCTCTTAGGGATGCCCTGGGGACAAATGAGTCCTGTGCGGCACATGGTCTCCTCGGAGGCTTCCCCAGGCTACAACTTTCCAAGTGGAGTTTGACTCATAAGCCCTCTTGTCGGCCAGCTCCAAGTTCATCACCTTCCACGGCCCTGGGGAAGAGAACCCCTCCTTAGAAGGAAGTAGCCCCAAACGGCTGCTGCAGCGCACACCTTGAAGCAAACCCCTTTCATCCTAAGAATGAGCAGAGCAACTGCGCAGCTTCTGTTGGACTGGGGTTGAGTCAGAGGGGAAAAGTCAGAGGGTTGGTGCTCCCTGAGAGAGATGGACACTTTTCTTATTTGCCAAGTGGTCAAGCCCTTCCCTGCTACTGATTCAATCATCTAAGGCTTCTAACTGCGAGCCCAGGAAGCGCTCAGTCACGGCAGTCTCTCTGTAAGCCCAGACTCGCCTCCCTTGCTTCTTTCTGGGCTACATGACTTGTCACAAAATTGAGACACACAATAACTCCGTCTTCTTCCCTTATCAACCGAGAGCACATCCTTTCCCTAACAACCCAGTTTGGCCGTTTGCTCAATGGAACATTAGTAAAACAGCAACATGTATAAAACAACATTAAATAAGGTGGCAAGACAGGGGTGGGCAGTTTTTTCTTTGGTTGGGACAATGTCAGAGAGGAAGCTTAAGGACAGGCTTGATGGTGGAGCTAATATGAGTTTTACCTTCTAAAAATGAAGCAATTGCAGCTTGCACATTGAGCATTTATTATGTGTCAGGCATAGCGCTAAGCACTTTCCAAGAATTATTGCATGCAGTTCTCACAACCACGCCAGGGAGTGTTCCAGTTCTCACTTGCCTAAGGTCGTGTAGTTAAGGAGTGATGGAGACAGTGATCAACCCAGGCAGTGTATCTCCAGGGCCCGTTCCCCTAATACGATACTCCACGGCTCCCTTGATAAACAATGATACCTCTTCCCTCTGAGGGTCTCCAAACACACTCCAATGTGCTCATGTCCACACTGGCCCAAGAATGGATGAGAACTGATGCAAAATTCTCAAATGTTGAACACATTTGAAACAGCAAAGAAAATGCCACATAATAAAGACCTCCTAATTTCAATAAATGACTGACTCAAGCCTCAGTTTTTTTTTTGGTTTTCTGCTTTTGGTTTTAGACCATGATTCTCATGGTGGAAACTGAACAGCTTCACTGAGACAAATAACGCTATCTCCCTACTGCATCTCTCTATAAATAGCGGCTACAGTGGCAGCAGCCACAGAAAGATCAGAGCTGGGCCCACAAGACTGCCCTGAAGCATTTTGCTTTACCTGCTGTAGACGAGGCACTCTTGGTTATTGATGACTTTATCCGATTTGTACCTCCGGAAGTCTTCCCAAGCATCCTTGATGGCAGTGACCGCCAGGATGATACAGATTGGTATCATGTTCACCTCAGGCTGGAAAGCATTGACCACGGGTACAAAATTCAGGACGGCAATGCCCACAAAATAGAGATTGGCAAACCGGTGTAGCTGCTCGAAGATGTTCTTGGGTACGAAGGACAACACAGTGTACTTGCTGGTCTTAATTTCATTCCCACGGTAATGTCTGTTGGGGTTCTCTTTGTAGGACCACCTTTCAAAGGGCAGGTTGGAGACCACCACTCGTCTCTTGTCTTCTTTCCTTTTCCTCTTTCTCCTCCCTTCCTTTCTCATCTCTGCTCACTCCTGTCACTTTAATTCTCATAGCATCACACTTGAGTTCCCCGTCAAAGAGGTTTCTTCCTGATCAGTTCCATCGTCCAGCTGCCAGCGAGTCACGTCCCTGACATCTTTTACTTGCCTTCTTTACTGAAAATTTCTCTCTTCTTTCAAAAGAAAAATTGAAAATCAAAGGTATATAAACACCAGGGGAGACATACGACAAGGAAAGAGCTTGCAGGGAACAGGTGTGTACCCGCCAGGTCACTTCCTTCTACTCGTTGAGACTCCACCTGTTGGAATGTAGACGTCACCGGCAGGTGTCTTCCTTTTCCACCCCAGGCGGCCAAGAACAGGTGCACCAACTCTGGGTCCTAAAACCTACCTGGTTAAGTTCTAAAAGTGCGGATTTTCAGCCAAGAGCCTCAGTTGCTTTAAAAATGGTACACATTTTCTTGTTTGGGAGACATTGCCTGCCGTTCTCCAAAGTGTTACTCCTGAACTTGGTCTCCTGAGATGATTCAATCAATTCTATAGTTTAATTCTCGAGCTTTCAACCCAACTCTTAGTAACATCCTTGTGCTTAATAATGTGAGTGTTTACACAAATTAAATTAAGATTTCTAAATCTCAGCACAATCGACATCTTGGCTGGATCATAACTCTGTGTTGTGGGAGGCTGTCCTGTATACTGTAAGATGTTTAGCATCATCCTTGGCCTTTTTCCACTAGATGTCATTAGCACCCTCCTTCCCAATATGGCAACCAAAAACGTCTCCAGACATTGCCAAATGTTCCCTGTGGGGCAAAATCTCCCTGGTTGAGAATCACTGAATTAAATGGTCTTAAGAAAATACAATGTGAGAAGAGAGACTAATCCTTTGAAAATGCTGATGAGTTTGTATAACCTATTTGCAAGAGAAAGCAGAGGAATGGTTTCCCTTACCCTTCATATATCTGGATGTTGGAGCAGTTTATCTCTCTGTCAAAGCGGTGTCTCTTGAAGTCCTCCACACCATCCTTGACCATAATGATGAACAAGACAATGGCCAGTGGTAACATGGTGATTTCCCTGTGGAAGACTTCTAGGGAGGGCATCCAGTTCAGAATCACCAGGAACAGGAAATAGAGGTTAGCCCATCTGGAAGGGACAAGCAAGGTGGGAGTGAAGATCACAAAGAAAAATGTGCTCTCCACACAATTTCCTCACTGCTATTGGCCCTTACCAACTAAAATGACATTCTCTTCCAGTGTCACCTTGAACATTATGGTAAGGGCTTTGAAGCCAAATCCATCTAGATTCAAACTTGGTTCCTATTGTTTACTAGTTGTATGACCTTCCTGAGCCCATTTTGCCTTGTGTAAAATGGGGATAGCACTACATACTTTAAAGAGCTTTTATAAATATTACAAGGGATAATATTTGTTATGTATACAAGAGAGGGTTCTGGAGCATAGTAGTTTCTCAATAAACGGGAGCTTATAACAATTATTACAAAATTTAGGACATCTAAGTGCATATCTTGCCTTATAATTAACAGAATATTTTGCATATATTATCTCAAAAGAGTGGCTTGCATTTTTAAGTTTTCCAAGTGTTTCTTGCTCCCTCTTACCACAGTGCCTTTGCGCATGAAGGTCTGTCTGCAGGAACATTCCCCTGGCTCCCTTCCCTGACTTCTTTCTGCCTTTTTTCACCTAGTTAATGCATTTTCTTCTTTCAGTTATACTTCAATTGTCACTTCCTCCCAGAAGTCTTCACTGACTTTCTTAACTAGGCCAGATTTCCCTGTTACTCCCTCTAATAGCACAGTATACCTTTCATTGGCAGTATCTGACTTACAATTTTACATCAACTTATATAATTTTAAAGTTAATGTCTGTCTCTTTCACCAGACAATACACTCAGTAAGGACAGTCTTTCTCTCTTTTTTTTCTCATGTATCTCTAGCACCCAACGCGTGGCCTGACAGAGTAGATTCTGATACATACTTATTGAATGAACAAATGGATGAATAGATAACAAGGCTTCTCAAGGTACATGCATTTCAATGTTAAAGGAAAGGTGGCCCAGAGGGCGGTATCTCTGAGTTTGTCCGACTGGCAGATACTTGGTTAAAGTGCGTGTCATTCCACCAAGTGGTCGCGTACCTGTGAAACTGCTCATAGAGGTTCTGGGGCAGGAAGGTGAAGAGGGTGTATTTGGTCGTGCGGATTCTGTTTCCGGGGTATCTGCTGGAGACCTTCTCCCAGTCTTGGTGAAATGTGCTGTTGTTGGGGAGCACGATCCGCTCCTGCGTCGGGTTGTAGCTCTGCCTCCCCTTCTCTGGGGACAGCAGTGGCGTGACTTCTGATGGAGACTGGGAGAGGACATCTCTGACTCGCCACCGCCACCGATGCCAAGACGAGTCCGCTGAGAGGGCCATTTCTGGCAGCAAGCTAAGGTCTGAAAACAGACACCCGGAGTTACCGTGGTCAGGAGAAAGATGTGGTATATCAGCTCGTCCACTTGTCCACCATCCATCCAAGGTAGATTCTGGGATACAATGTGAGCTAAATAGCTTCAACCCCTATAATTGATATGTTCTAGAGTGAGAGACATTCAGCAAATAATCATATACATAATATACAACTAACACTGTGATAAGTGCCAGGAAAGCATTTAAGTGGGGAGAGTGTGTTTGATGCACACATGGAGGCTACCAGCAAAAGTAGGGCCTGGGGGGCTGTGACCCCGAAGGTCAGAATTCTAGCTCTGGGCTCATTCCTAATGCTGCACTGTCCCTTCACCTTGCTGATCTTCAGTTTCCTCACTGTAATGTGAGGAAAACTATTCTTAGTCTACTTTTTTTCACAAGCTATTTTTTTGTGTGTGTGTGTGAGGAAGACCAGCCCTGAGCTAACATCCATTGCCAATCCTCCTCTTTTTTGCTGAGGAGGACTGGCCCTGAGCTAACATCCGTGCCCATCTTCCTCTACTTTATATGGGACGCCGCCACGGCATGGCTGACAAGCAGTGCGTCGGCGGGCGCCTGGGATCCGAACCTGCGAACCCTGGGCTGCCAAGCGCAGACTAAACCGCTGCGCCACCGGGCGGCCCCACAAGCTATTTTTTTGGTGAGGAAGGTTGTCCCTGAGCTAACATCTGTGCCAATATTCCTCTATTTTTGTATGTGGGAGCTGCCACAGCATGGCTTGATGAGCAGTGTGTAGGTCTGTGCCTGGGATCCGAACCCATGAACCCCAGGCTGCCAAAGCTGAGTGTGCAAACTTAACTGCTACGCCACCAGGCTGGCCCCTTTTCACAAGCCTTTTGTGAGGAACAAATTGGATAGAATGTAAAAGCAGGCTGAGATGTGTCTTAAAGGGAAAAGTATTTATTCATTAGGTTTTCTCCAGCTTTAAAATTTTCTGATACTGACAATATTTCTGATAACCTCATTTGTGGCCAGAACCTCAGATGAGAGTGATGAGTGGAACAGAGAGGTTTCTTTCCTAGGAAATTTGAGCCTGAGGTGACTGAGCTGTGCTGAGTGTTGTTCTATGAATGCTGCTGGCGTTCCTGATCTGGTTGATTGTGGGTGGGGGGGTGGAGGATTCCTTCCTTTCTCTCCACTCCATTTGATGGTTTCTGAAACTGAGCAGTTAGTCAAGCAGATGATCTTCCTGGGTGGTGGAAGAATGTTGCTTTATCTAGGATATTCTAGTTTCTGAGCTCTTTTTGCTGAGGAAGACTGGCCCTGGGCTAACATCTGTGCCCATCTTCCTCTACTTTATGTGGGACACCACTACAGCATAGCTTGACAAGCAGTGCGTTGGTCCACGCTCGGGATCCAAACCTGAGAACCCCAGGCCACCGAAGTGGAGCGCGCAAACTTAACTGCTATGCCACTGGGCCAGCCTCTCTGAGCTCTTTTAATGGAACCTGTAAACAAGCCCTCAAGTTTCCTTCTGGCCAAATCTTGCTTAAAGACCCAGAAGGATATTATTCTAAGATACACTTTGTAAGGACAGAAGTTGTATATAATGGTGCTTCTCACTTAGTAGGCTCACAGGATGATTTTCTTTTGAATAAATGTATGAGTGAATGTCAGGTATTATAAATCTTACAATGAGCAACCCTATCTGTCATCGAAAATAGGATTCTCAAAAGGAGAAAAAGTTCCATTTCTCATTTAAATGGTAATATTTTACCTTCTTGATGCCCATATGATCTGACCCTTATCTTAATTCTCCTCATGACTTTAATCAACCCAAATGATTTTCAATTCACAGACCCCAAGGCTGCAAGAAGCTCTTTAGAGTCTTAAGTGAGCCCTTGTAGCAAGCATAAAAAAATAAATGCAATTACTGAAGCCCATCATAATGTGACCAAAAGCAATATTGTGACATTTGGTAAGCCAGAAATAATATTGTATAACTTCTTTCTCATTATCAAAAAATATGCCCCTTTCATGGATTCTTCTTTTATTATTATTGTAAAAGAAAAGGAAATGAAAAGATAATTCATGAATAGAGTTGGAAATGCAAATGAGAAATCTTGCCTTGACTAATGCCATACTTATCAGACTTCTCTCAATTTTAGGTGATAAGATCTTCATAAACGGAGATTGGATTGATATGGGAAATGCAGATATTTTAGGTGGGATCATTTAAAAAGTCCATTTATCATAATCATATTCTTTATTTTCCTTTATTAACAATGTAAAATAAGTTCGTTTAAAAATAAAGCAGATGTGAAATGGATGCCAAACTACTGGATGAAAATTTGATGAGGAACTGGATATTTCCATAGTTTCAAAGTATCTTCCCCCAACTTATTAATTACAATGGTAAAAAAAATCACTTTGTAGTGGAGAAACATGGCAGACACCACCTTACCCAAGAGATCAAAGCAAACACCACCAATATTAAAATAACTTGACATCTTGTGCCTCCTGATATGAAGTACTGAGAAGGGCACAACATCACTTCTGAGGTAGTCACAAGGAAATACTGAAAAATCAAACTGGGGCCTATTCTACCAAATAACTGGCTTATGTTTTTCAAATGTCAAAGGTCAAAGAACGGCAGAGGAACTGTTTCTGATTAAAGGAGACTAAAAAGGTATGACAACTAAATGTAAGGTGTGATCCTGGATTGGATCCTGGACCAGGGGGAGATAAAATAGGTCTAAAGGACATTATTGGACAATGGGCGAAATTGGAATGTGAATTGTGGAGTAGTTAATAGAATTTTAATAATGTCAAATTTCCCAATTATGATAATTATATGGTGGTTATATGAGAAAATGTTCTTGTTCCTAGGAAATGCATCCTAAAGTAGTTATGGGTAAAGGGGCAAGGCATGTCAATGGTTCAGAAAATAATATATATGTTTGTATATGTGTGTGTATACATATATACATATACACAGTTAGCTAGGTAGGGAGTTGTAGAACTAGTTCTAGAAACAGAAAGTTCCTAGCAGTGTCCTGTAGAGAACTTGAAGTGGGGGACAAAGAGTAGCAAAAGTTGAGGCTGGAGAGACAGACAAGGGCCAAGGGGACTGTTAAGCCTATTTCTTATGCTGAAAGCAAGGAGCAGTCCTGAAGAGTTTTAGGCAGGCAGAGGGACAACATGAACAGAGCTGTGGCTCTCAGGCTTTGTTCTGGCTGAGGCACATGGGGCGGGAGGGGCTGAGACTGGGGACAGGGAGGCAGCTCCTTCACCCACTGCTTCCCTTTTCCTCCAAATAAGTTACTTCTTTCCAAAAGTAGAACAGGAAACAAAGGGGGATTGTGTTGTCCTTTAATCTGAGGTGTGGTTTATTACAGCTTTCAGACAGGGAGGGGCATGCCTGAAACAACTCCCTAAGGTCTTTCCAGTCATAAAGTCTTGCTGTCATTCTAATTTTTTTAAATGGCACTTCCCACTAACAATAAACTTGAGGATTATCTAGTTTTGCTAATTCCTACTCAGATCGCCTCTGGTTTGAAGTAGTAATCCTCTCCAGCACCAATATGACGTCCCCCTAGATAACACGTGTGTGGGGCCATTCCTATATGGTGGACCATTAGCCTAACATACTGGGTTAATTACAGTTTGCTGAGAAACCCTGTTCTCATTCCCAAACTTTCACCATTCTGCCTGGCCCACATTTCCAATTAACCCCAGTTCCTTTCCTTTTCATTTTAATGAAAGCAAACCCCACCGTTAGCAAATCCCATTCTCACTGTTAGGGGGTCAATCAACCACTCATTTGTTGAATCAAAAAATACTTATTGAACCCTTGTTTTATACCAGGTGAGTAAAACCTACACATCCATCCCTCTCCTCCTGGAACTTGCACTCTAGGGAGGCTGAGAGATTTTATATACACACTTATAGAAATAAATAAATATTCACCAACCAGGATAAGTGCCACAAAGAACAGGGTGCAATAGGATTGTGTTACAGAGGGGTGTGACCTTGTCCCTGAAGAGGTGGGGCTTGAGCTGAGATCAGGGAATGGGTGAGAGGTAACTGGATGGAATAGTGAGTGTGTATATATGCTTGTGTTGTGTGTGTGTATATGTGCTGTGTGCTATGTTTGTGTGTCTGTATATATATATGTGTGTGCGTGTGTCTGGAAGCAAATGAGCATCCTAGGAAGAAGCCTCATTTGCAAGCTTCCTCTGGCTAGAACAAATATGTTGACTTTAAAAATGGAAAGAAGAGCCAAGTAGGGCTAGAAAGGAGGAATTAGTGGTTCCTGAAGAATTATTTTCCCTTCATATATAGTTCTTTAAAAAGTATATCAGTTGGTCAGAACCATCAGGAAAAAAAACCCCTATGAAATTAAATGTAATCTACACTTAGATTCTTGATCAATAGTACACTATCCTGATAAAGAATTAATTAGAATCTAAGGAAGTTTGGCCTTCAATTAACCACAGGGGTTTTTAAAGCCCTCCACAAAATGTGTAAATCTCACAAACACCATTTCCTGTTAGATACCTAGTCAACAAACAACAACCGCTGAGAAGAAATATTCTGGGGCTAGCATATCCTCAAATCAATCAATTATATCAGTTTTCCCTAAACAGCAATCATTCTTGAATCACCTTTCCAATTTTTGCCATACCTGAATATCATTTGTTTTATTAAAGGCAATATATTTTAAGTCAATTCATTTTTTTAAAAGCTTAAACATTGACTTTGGCTTTGTGCTAAAGCATTGATATCTGAAATTAGAGGTTCGACACATTATTTTTTTAATAGGCACTAACAGGACATACTTTTATTAAAATAAAAACTTTGGGCCCATTGTTACAATACTGCCCTAGACCTTCCATATCTCTATTTGCTGTTCTGGAAACCAGGTTCAGAAACGTCAGCAATCACCCAGAAAGCATCAGTCACTTTCATCATTTGAGGCTCACCTACTAATGCAGGAAAGGCTGCTAATATATGTTTTGCAAGTTTTTTTGTTTGTTTCTCATAGAAGTGTCAAAACAACAACAGGTTTTTCATCAACCCTGAGGTTGATGAAAAAAATCCAGTGAACCAGATTCTTATCCATTCCCCTAGCATTCCACTAGATCAAGGAAAGATTTGCAGGAAGACAATCTTCTTATCAATTTCTTATTCATTTTGTTTTTTCTACTTATTTTGGTTGTATTTGCTTGAGAAAATGGCCATCATTTTATATAGTTTTCTACCTATTTTACCCACATCCATTTTACAGATAAACAAAAATAAGGGAAATAGAATAATTTTTCTCTAGAACCTGTCATTTCTTCCTACTCCCTTTCAGGAAAACCTATATTTACTAGAATCCAGGAATGTACTCCTTTTTTACACATTTTAATAGTTTGAATAGAGGTCTGAGCTCCAGGATATGTCACATAATTGATGTGGTAACCTTTATTTTTTTCGTTTTTACCCTCACAATATATTATTAAATTGATGGCCTTTTAGATTCAGGGAAATATGTTTAGTGGCAGACCAGAAAACAGAAATCATGGTTTGAAAGCCTCTCACTAAGGTTTCCAGTTCTGGGACCTGCCTAGGAAAGTTCAGGAAGGTCTTCGTGGGAAAGGAATGGTCAAAGGGGAGACCTTATTCTGCAGCGGGGTTTGGATAGGCTAGACGTCTTGGGAGCAGCTGAGCTTCAGAACCTTCATTTGCCTTGTGCTCAGTGACAGGAGTCTACATATAGCTGCTGTGGGCAATCAGTTCTTGTCAGCACCAGACGGGGCTCTGTCCTTTCCAATGGGACGAGCAAGAGCTGTGATTTTGCCTCATTCACAGACTACAAAATCTCTCCTATAATTAGGATGCCAGATGCTGACTTCCTTTAGAGGAAGAAATATTGCGTAAGAAATGAGTCTGTAGGCCCTTGTGCAGACTGGGCCGGGGACTGTTGCCTTTGGAGGTTGGTGAGAGTGGGGGCTAGTGTGAAAGGGGAGAGGAGAGGGAGAAAGAAATTGCAATCACCTTCAATAAAATTAGGCACAGGATGCAATTCTGTAGAAGATAATGAAACACATGACAAATGAAATCCTATAAAGTGGGCCTTTGTGGGAAAGGAATGATCAAAGGATAGGTCTTTACAAAACGCCTGAATCATCAGCATGCTATGCTCAGCTTCCATCATTAGTCCTTCAGCTAATGCTTTTTACCCCTGATTGGTTTTTTCTTAGCTCCTCAGTTCATAAGAGCCTTACTCCGATGGATTTTCCAACGACAACTATTTTTTAAACAGACAAGAAGATATTTCTGTAATCTGCCATGTTATACTTCATTACCCGCCAAGTTCACTAGAGTTAAGGGTATCACCAGTTACCCAGCAAGCTGATCTCCCATTGGGTGTCTTTGGAGCTCAGATCTCTCTCACGAACTTTGGAGAAGAATATCCCACTGCTTACTTGCCATCTCCACTTCTTTTCTAGGCATCTCAACTTTAACATTTCTAAAACTCTTGATTCTCTCCAAAATTCACTTTGGTTCCAGTAGTGAATTTGCTTCTCAACATTTCTACTGCTTCCAATCTAATAAAAGGCACTATTATCTCTTGTCTGGACTGCTGCAGTAGACTTCTAACTGGTTTCTGCATCCTCACTTGCTCCCTTTCCAATCTAATCTTCACATAGCAGCCAGAGCTATTTTTCTAAAGTATAAATCAGATCATGTCAGTCCTCTTCTTAATGATCTTAATGATTATGATTGCCTTTGTATAAAATCCAGACTTCTCACTGTGGGCTACATTACTTCATATGATCCAGCTCCTGCCCACCTCTTTCCTTCTTACTCAATATTCTCAAATACTCCAATTTCTCTCTCTCTCTCTGTGTGCATGGGTTTAGGCATTTAGTAATTCCTCTCATTTGAAAGCTCTTTCTTCATTCTTTGCCTAGTATATTAGTCAGGCTAAGTTAGGCTAGGCTGTGAAACAAATAAAGCCCCAAATCTCAGTGGCTTACCATAGTCTAGCAACAATTTGCAGGTCCAGGTAACTTTCTTCCATTCAGTGACTCAGGGATCCAGGCTCCCTCTACCTCATGATCCCAACGTGTGGCTTTAAATATGGCCATAACAGGGTCTCAGAAGTGAACTACATCACTTTGCTTGTGGTGAAATGACCAGAATCAGTCACATGGTCTCGTCCTGACTGCAAGGGATGCTGGGTTATATGGGGAGCACATAGAATTTTTGGTGAGCAGTGGCTGTCTCTGCCAGGTCCCAGATTAAATGACATTTTTTTCAGGGAGCTGAGTATAGTAGTAGAGTTCAGAGTAGTGAGGGCTGCTGGAGTAATGTGGCAGCACGGCAATGGAATATGACCAGACCTGTCATTATTGCTTCATCAGCTGAGTAAAGGGATTCTATCTTTTCCAAACACTCTGTCACCTTCTATTTAAATGTCCTACTCTAAATTTGGGGTCAAGAGAGTGGCCCCTAAACTCTGGCTCTTAAACACTTCCCTGAGGTAGGCTGTGGATAGCAAGATGTTAGAGAATTAATATGTGCTATTGGTATAGTCTGTAGATGGAAAACATTATATGCTGCACACATATGTGAGCCACTGTTTTTAAGTGTAGCAGATACTGTTGAGATGGATATATTGCAAATTTGTTTAAAGGCATTCCTACCATGAAATCAGAGGGCTTGGGTGTCCAGAAGCAGGCATCAATCCAGAAGGTGCAAGAATAGGTAAGTAAGAAGCTTTATCTCTTGTCCCCACTTCTCAGACCCACTGGGGATGGGGGTGGGAAATCCGCATTCTTAATCAGCTCCCAGATCATTCTAAAGTAAGGGTTGCCGAAGAGCAAACCTGGAAAGATGCTGTCTTCTGCACTCATATTTCTGCTCTCCATTGAAAACTACCCTTTCTCATTTTCTTCCCTCTATTCCAAGACTGATTTCTCAAGCATCTTCCTAATGAAAGGCAAAGGATCTTGGGAAATGAAAAGACAGTGTGGGCAATCTTATCTTTATAAGAGGCAGGTAAAATGAGATGCATAATTTCATTTTTTATATCCCTCCAGGCAGAAATGTGATTTCACTTAAAAGTTGTTTTATAGATTCTTTTGGTTTGTTTTTCCTGACAAAATAATTAAGTTGGGTCTAATTAAAAGTGAATAAATTGCTTGCAGAAGCTGAATAAATCAATGCTGAGCTGAAAGGAAGAAAGTTGTTCAAAAATCTACAGGGCTGGAAGCAACTAAAATAGTACACATTGATGGGCTCAATTCACCTCACTCAAAACATACACGTGGTTCTGTGAGTTACATGCGTCAGGAAATACACCCAGGAAAGTCTGAGGTGGGGCAGGCAGGGAGCAGGACCTGGGAAATTTTGGAGGAGGTTTCTCAAGGTCAAACAGACTAGGCATCTGGCTTAGTGCAGAGTGTGGGACCCGATTTGGGAAGTGGGGTGAGAAAAACTGATATTTTAGCTGCTGCCCCCAGAGTTTCCTTAGGGAGGGAATGTGCTGTGATCAGCACTGGGATGAAAGGCAAGGGGACGAGAATTAAGGGGAAGAGGAAAAGAGAGGGGAAATGAAGGGGAGAATTAGTTGGCAAGAGCATGAGAAATCAAGATTAAGAAGGCAGAAGGTTGGTGCTTGTGTTGTCAGAAAAGGGCAGAGGGACTTTTTCTTAATTGAGGTATAATTGACATATAACATTATATTAGTTTCAGGTGTACAATGAAATGATTTGATATTTGTATATATTGCAAAATAATCACCATAAGTCTAGTTAACATCCATCACCATACATAGTTTACAAGTTTTTGTTTTCTTGTGATGAGAACGTTTAAGATCTCTTCTCTTAGCAACTTTCAAAGATACAATACAGCATTATTAACCATAGTCACCATGTTGTACCTTACATCCTCATGATCCCCATGTACCTTATTTATTTTATAACTGGAAGTTTCTACCTTTTGACCACATTCACCCATTTCACCCACCCCCATCCCCACCTCTGGCAGCCATCAATCAGTTCTCTTTACCTATGAGCTTTTTTTTTTTTTTTAGATTCCACATATAAGTGAGATCATACAGTATTTGTCTTTCTTTGTTGGACTTATTTCACTTAGCATAATGTCTTCAAGATCCATCCATGTTGCCGCAGATGGCAAGATTTCCTTCTTTTTTAAGGCTGAATAATATTACATTGTATATATGGGAGTTTTTTATTTTTTAAAAAATAAAAATATTCACTTAAAAATATGTATGATATTGTAATATGATATAATGCCCTTCCACACTACTTTAAAATTGCTGGTAAAGCTTTACAACACAGAGTGGCTTTGTGTGAATGGCATCATTTAATTGCAAGCAGAAATCTAGAAGGCAAGAAGGAATTGTTCCCATATTTGGCTCAATGCCACCAGGAGAAGATAAAAGAAGAGAAAAAGTGGAGAGAGAAATTTAACAAATTCTGGAAATTAGAACCAGAGATGACAGGGAGAAACATAAGTCCCATAGGAATTCACAGAAGTGAGGGGGAGGTGGTGGCATAGGGTTTTCCATAGGATATGGGATGGGTATCAGGTTGATTTCATCTGGATTTTAAAGGGTAGGGTAAGCCAAGCCAAGCTGACATCTGGCTTACACATCCCACTAACCAGCTGTGTGACCATGGGCAAGTCAGTGACTCTCTTTTTGGCCCTCAGTTCCTTCCTCTATAAAATGAGGGAATTGGACGAAGTAATCACTAAGGCCCAAGTACATCTCTAACACTTTCACTTCAGGTGTAATTCTCACCTTGACTTTTCTGAAGTCAAGGGGATGAGTGACCCTGATGAGGGACCTTGCCAGAGGGCAGATTATTTCCTCCCCAGCTGACAGCCTATCCATGAATGATAAGTGAGCTCACAGCACATAATTGCTAAGTGGCTAATCCTTTCTCTTTTCTTCATCAGAAGGATGAAGCCTTTTTCATCTGTTTCAGTTGAGTTACTCTCATATGTGCTTTGGGTTGAACATTCTCATCTTTCCAAAGAAATAACTGAGCCCTCTCATCTTTATTATTTCTCCTCTTTTTATTAGATTAATATTAATAACAAGGTACTCAAAAGGCCTCATATGTTCAAACTTCTATTCCCAAAGTAGGGAGGAATTTCAAGAAAGATCCAACTGTCTATTGGACATCACCATCTGGACGTCTCTTAAGAACATCAAGCTCAGTTTGCCTCCAAATAGACTCATTATCTTGACCCTATATCTGTCATTGCCCTCTATTTCCTATCTCATGGAATGGCAATGCTCCCCTTTCAGTTGCCCAAGCTTTTGATTCCTCTCTCACCCAATGTATCCAACCAATTATCAAGTCCTGTTGATTCTAACCTATCTGTCAGTTCTGTCCCCACTTCTCTGGGCCCATCGCCACCCTCCAGTCCAGGCCACTCTCATCTCTTGCCTCAATTACTTGAACAGTTTCATAGTTTGTCCCCCTGCTTACAGTTTTGTTCCCCTCCAATCTGTTTTTCCACAATGAAATCAGAAAGATGTCATCAAATTATAAATCCATTCATGTCATCACCTTGTTCAAAATCTTTTCTGGCTTTCAGTTTCCCTCAGACAGGATAAGGAACAAAACTAACATAATCTACAACTCCTTCCCTCCAGGAACTAGACATGGCCTCTCTTTCCAGCCTCATCTTTTGTTACTCTCTCTTTCATAGAGTGATTACTCTGCTCTACTCTGGTCATAAGAAATTATTTTATTTCCTTTTGTGTCTCTCTCACTGTCACAGCCAATACCACCAGTATTCCCTGCTCCCCATCCTCCCAAAGCCTGGCTAATTTCCATTCAGTTTTTAGGACTTAGATGTTACCTTTGGTCCTGAAGTATGATTGAAGGGCTACTCTTGTGCTTCTGTCATTATCCCATTTGAGCTCCTGGTTCTGTGTATTGAGGCTACGTACTTGTCTGGATTGAGGGCTTCTACAGGGCAGTCACCACTCTACCTACCAGGGCCTCCTGGGATCTGTCATCATGCTAACCCCATGTCTCACAGGGCAGTCACCATTTAACCCTCAGTGCCTCCTGGGAACAGTCACCACTTTACTTCCCCCTGGAAGCAGTCATCACTCGATCTTCGCGCCTGGTGGGGTAGGTCATCACTTTACCCCAGTGCCTCCTGGGAGCTGTCAGCATTTTATACCTCCTTCCTCAGCACAATGACAGGCACCCAGAAGTGCTTGATTTGTTTGATGAATAAAAAATAATTTGCATTTCAATATTATTTTCAAAAATTTCAGAGAATTTCAACCCTATTCTTCCATTTTACCCCTCAAACAATCTTTGAGGTAGGCTGGGCCTGTATTATAGTGGTTCTCCCCAGCCATACGGGCTAAGTTCCTCAATACACCCGTTTAGAAGAATCTGTGGTTAAAGAACTTGAGAACTCATAGTAGAAATTCCCTTCTCTTGTGACTGCATTTTGGGAGTATAATGAAAAATATTTTGAACAAAACAATCAAGGTAGCATACTAAATAATGTCAATATAAATGACATTTATCCTTTAAGTAACAATAGATACTGCACAATTTCACTCAGGATCTGCTCCCTAGAACTTTCTAATGCTTGTGTCTCCTAACACAAGAAACTTGAAACTAATTTTGTTTGTAGCTAAAATTTGTTAAGCAGCATAAAAACAAAATTGTTCCGATCTATGACTCAGGGCTTTTGACTTCTGGCTCCTCAGATCTTAGCGACTCTGAATGACTGGATTTTTGAGGTGGGCAAATGTTTGACGAGGGAAATGTTTCTGAAACTCCTTCCCCATGACACAGGATTACATGTCCTTAACTCCACTCAGAAGGATTTCTGATCAAAGTACTTGTAACAGGATGCTCATACCTCTCAGCAAAGGCTATCCCTACAGACCCGGGGTGCAGTTCCAAGATCACAATTCACATGCTTTCAATATTCCTTATCTTTCAATATTATTTTGTGCAAATCTTTACTTCCAGTATATCATCTTTATTTATTCCTAACCCTTTAGTTCCCTGTTTTCTTAGAAATGACTTGATATTTTAATATACTGGAACTAAAATTGTTTGAGTGAACTAGAGGTTCTGCAGAAGTAAATTTGCTTATACTGGATTTTCATAGTTGATGAAATTGTGGCTTAGAGGGTATAGCTGTGGATAATTCTGAATTTTTCTATATTTTACAGATCAATTTGATTGTCCTTTTTCTCTGAAACAAATAAAATGAAGAGAGGTTAGGTGACTTGCTTAAGGTCACAAAGATAATCAGTAGTGCAGCTAACATTAGGTTCCCAGTGCACAGCCTGGTCAGCTTGGCTTTTAGTTTTTCTACCTCAGTGTGAGCCATTTATGTTTACTCTTATAACTCTAGATATCTGTGACTGCCCTGCTTGATTTGTTTAAAAATAAACTTCTGATTTCAGCATAATTTTAGGTTTACAGAAAACTTGCAAAGATAGTACAGACTGTTCCTTCACCAGAGATTCTCCTAACCTTCCAGAAGCAGGATACATTTGTCAGAATAAGAAACTAACATCGGTATGATATGATACAATTAACCAAACTACAGACTTTCTTTGGGTATCACCTGGGCATTTTTCATTTCTTAAATTACAAAGCATTTCAAATTAGAGAAAAGTACAGAGCCTGATCCCAGTGCCATGACTATACTTTGTCATTGGCACCAAGAGACCCAACTGGTCAAAGATTTGTTTGTGGATTGTTTGTTTTAAAATTCCTTAGTTCTTATCTGAAACAACACTAAGTGACTTTCTGATGTGATTCACACTACTTCTAGCTCTCCCACTAAGTTAGGACCCCTGAGCTGGTATCAGTGGACAGGGGTCTGGCTCTTAGGGCAGGAACCCTGGGCTCTCCATGATAGCCAGTAATAACCTTCTTGCCTCTTTTGAGGCTCTGAAAGGGCTCTCTGGCTGTTGTAAGACTCATTAAACCACAAGCAAGCAAATTTCTGGACTGAGACTTTGTGTTGGTATGCAACAACATCACATACTCTCTTTCCTTTATTGCAATATGCACATTTTATCTTCAGGATAGGGGCACACAGATCCACATATGGCTTTCTGAAGAATAGGCCACAGTTGTTAATCTGTTTGTCTCCTAGAGCAAAGAAAAGTTTACTAATATCAGATTGGTGGAAGACAGGCTATAAGACTGTGAAGGAGAATATGATTGTGGTCCCCTATGACAAAACCACAAATCCACAAAGAGACAGAATAGAGACAAGAGAGAAAAAAGGAATGAGAAGAAAGTAGACAAACAGGTTTCACCACTTAAATGGCAAAGGCCGGTGGAGATATGAAGAAGCAGTGCAGCGATAAATCAATCAGCCACCCCCAGCTTGAAGGAGAATGACAGAGTGATGTCCCCTGGCTGGACTGCTTAGTTGGGGTTGGGGGCTGCCCATGCCTCTAGGAAATCTTCCCCTTTAGTCCCTGAGGCCCAGTTCTCCCCTCCACTAAATCTCAATCCTTGGCAAGAGATCCTGGATGTTTAGAAAACCACTGGGCCTTGCTTTTTATGTTCCTGTCTGATTGATTCTGATTGAGGCTGCTGAGGCAGACCCACTGACATTTCCTGGTGCCCAGAGGGGTTGTTGTTTTTAGTGCCATCAGGTCAATTCTGACTCCTAGTGACCCCGTGTACAGCAGAGGGAACCCTGCTCAGTCTTTTGTGCCATCCTCTCGCCTTCCGGCGCTATATCAGACAATGCTCCACTGCTATTCATAGAGTTTTCAGGGCCAATTTTTTTGGAATTGGGTGATCAGGTCCTTGGTAGTCTGGAAGCTCTGCTGAAACCTGTCCACCATAGCTGACCCTGCTCGTATTTGAAAAGCCAGTGGCATAGCTTTCAGCATTACAGAAACACACTACAGTACGACAACCGACAGATGGGTGGTGTGGTTCCTTGATCAGGAAATGAACCCGGGTTGCAGCAGTGAGAACGCTGAATCTTAACCACTAGACCACCAGGGCTGGCTCCAGGGGGGTTGGCAATCATTTAAACATTTTTAGAGTGTTGCAGGGTGACCAGATAAGTTTGTTATCTGATTTATAAAACAAAATTAGCATTCTCTCTCGGGCACTTTGTTGATATAGGAAATTGAGATAAAAGCAAATTAACACGTGTAGGTAGCTATACTCACCCTCCCTCCTTCCCATCCCTAATCACTTCATTCTGTTCTTTCATGAAAGAGCCAGGGAGATAACACCCCATCTGGTGAGTGTATAATTTATTTCCAATTTTCTCAATCTTTTTAGAGTTGTGCATGTGGGGATTTGGTGACATTTTACATCTTTAATATAATGGTCTCTGTCACAAGTCCTCCATAATTATCCAGACTATAAATATTGCATGTAGGCACTTTTCCTTTCCTTTGGACCATTAGAAAGACAAATGGCTTTGCTGGCCAGCAATGGGGAAAGGGGGACTATTGAATACAGCAGCATATGGAGTAGGCTCTGATGGCGACAGAATGCATGTATGGGTTTTGGAGTCTGAAACAGCACAGGGTATGCATTGAGAAGTGAGGAAAAGGCAAGTCTGAGTTAAATCTATTCCTCCCTTCCGCTGTGTTCCAGTGGTACTGAGACTTGTCTTACATAGTGCTGGAAAAGCTGTGTGAACAGGGGACAATCCATCCTAACTATGATTTGATTTATCTGCATGATGCCAACAAACCAAGCTTCCTGAATTATCTCATGGATTAAAGACCCCTTAGAGAGTGAGATTCAGACAGTGCGTATTGGCACCAGGATAGCAAAGAGACAAACGATACACACCAGAGAGCCAGGCAACAGACTCGTGAACGTATGGGGACTTGACATGTGACAGATGTAGCCTTACAAATCAGTATGGACAGACGGACTACCCAATAAATAGTGCTGAGATCATTGATAACGCATATAAAAACAACAACAATGACGACAAATTTCTACTTCACACTGCACACGAAAGATAAATTCCAGGTGCTTTAAAGCCCTCCCTACTGGGGAGGGGAGATTTAAAACAAAATATAGGAGAATATCCTATGACCTTGAGGTAGGGAGGGAACTCTTAAGGCACAGATATCAATAATTAGAGTAAAGATTGATAAATCTGACCACATTAACATTTCTGTGCCCGAAAGAACATGGAAAAGCAAGTCACAGATTGGGAAGAGATGTTTGTAACATTATTACATACACAAGTGCAAAAAGGAAAAGACAAACAACCCAGTAAAAACTAAGAAATGATAGGAACTGGTTGTTCTCAGAAGAAGAAACCCAAATAGCTCTAAATCACTCAAAATGATTTCCATCTTCACTAGTAATTAGGGAAATGCAAATGAAAACAACAATGAAGTGATACTTTGCTACACAATTGGATCGGCAAAAACTAAGAAGTCTAATTACACCAAGGTTTGACAAAGATGAGACACAATGGGCACTCTCATATACAAATTGTTATGACCATTTTGGAAAGGAATTTAACTTTGTCAAGCCAGGCTGAAAGTGCCCATGCCCCTAGACTCAGCATTTCTACTTCCAGGTAGATACCTGGAGAAATCTGTGCACACGTGTGCACAAGGAAATGTATCCAGAAACACTCACTGCACCATCAAAAATGTTAAAGTTAAAAACTGGAAGCAACTTAAATGTCCATCAACGAGTATAATGAAAAAATAAACTGTAGCATAGTCACCAAATGGAATATTATGTGGAAGCTAAAATTGAACTATATCATCATGAATAGCAAAATAATAGTTAATAATTCTTAATAAGGTTAATTATTATTTTGCTGTAGGTACTACTGTAAGCACTTCACATATGAATGTTAATGGATTTAATTCCCATGACAACCTGTCATGGGGGTACAATTATTGTCCCCATTTTTAGATGAGCAAACTAAGGTACAGAGAAGTTTCATTACCCAAAGTCTCACAGCTGTCAAGTGGCAGAGTTGGGCTGTGAAGGGGCCAGTCTAATTTCGAAATTGGTGATTTAAACATTAAACCTGTCTCATCAAACAAACAGAATGCTGAGCAACAAAAATACAATGTTGAGCAAAAAATTCAATTTGGAGGATGATACATACAGTATAATTCTGTTATTTAGGGTTAGGTTCAGCTACATTTAACAATAACAAAAAGTGCCTTAAACAAGATATTTATCTATGACATACAACAAATCTACAGGTAGGTAGCCCAAGGCTGATACAGAGGCTCCAAGGTCACAAGGGACCCAGATCTTTCTGCTCCACCATCCTTAGCACTAGTTTCCAACCTCAAGGTGGTGTCACGAACCAAAGGGCTATTGGAGCTTCATCCACCAGAGTTGTGTTCCAAGTAGGAAGAAGGAAAAGAGGAGGAAGAGCAAAAGGGACACCTGCCAGCTGAGTCCCTTTAAGGGGTCATCCCAGAATCCCTGCCCAGTGACCCTTGCTTTCATCTCACTGGCTGCCCCCATAGCTGCAAGAGAAGGTGGGAAATGTAGTCCTTCAGCTGGGTGCATTGTTTCCCAGGATAAACTACATGTTCTGCAAGGAAGAAAAGTAAATATTGAGTGGGCCAACTAATAAATAACCATTGAGTAGGCAACTAAGAGTTTCTATCATAAATATCATCTATATTAGGTTTAAAAGAATACCATATATTGTTTATGGATTTATATATACTTATTATAGTATAAAAACATGCATGGGAATAATACCAAATTTAGGACAATATTTATATTTGGAGAAAGCAGGAAGGAGAGGGATTAGAGAGGGATACACAATAAACTTCAACTATATCTCTAACTTAAAACAAATCTAAAGCAGAAATGACATAATGTTAAAATTTGATAAGTTGGGTGGAGGGTAAGGCCTAGTGTGTCTTTTGGGGTGTATGTGTGTCTCCAATTCTCTCCTTCTTTTGTGTGGTTCATTCACTCTGTCTCATTTTCCTCTCTTCTTGTAGAGCGGGGTCTAGATGCCCCAGAACTCTCTCCCCTGTTGAAAACTCAGGCCCTCATGGAACTCGGGACAGTTTGTTCCACAGCACAGCATGTTTGGAGAGTGACTGCTTTAACAGCAGTAAATTGGTTGAGAGCTTATCAAATGTCAAGCACTAAGCCAAGGCCTTTGCAAGTGTTAACTTATTTACTCCTCACAGGAACCCTGGGAGCTAAGAACTACCATTATTTCCACAATACAGAAGAGGAAAATTGGGCTCAGAGAGGTTGAATGCCTTTCCTAAGACGCCATAGTTCACAGGGGCAGAGTCCAGATTGGAACCCACACCTGCCTGACCTCTGAACCTGGGCTCATAACCACCTTGCTGTCCTAAGATGCTTCATGAGCTCTTTTGATGTCCAGTCACACTCTGCCCCATCTCCCACTAGAACTTCTAGGAAGGGTCTCTGGTACGTATCCAAAAGAAGACACCAGGGATAATGCTGGGTCTGAAATGGAGGAACAGGCTGGTGTGGGGGATCAGAACTGGCCACCTCAAGATGTGTCTCTTTACCTTGCTCTGAGGGAGGCTTTGACCTTCACCCCCACCCACCACCAACTGTCTAAAGGGATTTGGGATGGAAGGCCTGTCCGTGGGATGGGCCTTCACCTTGGATGACTCTGGGTATCAATAGACTGGGAGGGTCTTTGCTATGCCCATTCCTATCAAAGTTCTGTTTACCAAACAGAACATTTGTAAGGGAAATCTTCATTTGTAAAGGTATCACCTCCTCTGTACTTGTCAATGTGGAAGGTGAGGCCTTAAATCTGCATAATAACCTTACTGTGCTTTTCTTGTAATCCCTTGTGGCTGACACTCCCAAGCCCCCCAAGAATCCTCATTTGTCTATATAAGAGGAGAATCTCCACCATTTTGTCAAGAAAAACTCCAAGGTCTGTCCCATGTATACATGTTTTATAAAGCTTTGTTTGATTTTCTCCTGCTATTCGGCCTCATGTCAATTTAATTTGTAGCCCAGCCAGAAAGGACCCAGAGTGGGTAGAGAATACTCTTTCTCCCCATCACTGGGTTTACCCTATCTTGGTGGGATCTCAGTTTGGAAGGGCCACATAGGGCCCGGTGAGATGATGGAGAAAGCGAGCAAGGGACTAAGTGCTCAGAGCAGGGACTTGATCTAAAAGCTAAAGAAATAAGTGCTTCTTAAGGCTTTTGTTATTTGCAGTCTTTCCTCTGCAGGGCAGGAAGCAGCAAGGCACTCAAGGTAGAATTTTGGCCAGGAAGAGTGTACATAACACTGATGTTCCCAGCGTCATTTCACACTGAAATCTAAACAGGGCATCGCACCAATCACCTGCATTTTCATTGCCTGTTCAAAAGAGCTCCTTGAGGACAGAGATTGTGTCTGGTTCAAGATTTGCCACACGGCTGGAACCTGGTAGGAACCCAAACATTTGTTAAATAAGCAAAATAACAAATGAATGAATAAGTAAACTCAACAGGATGGAGGTCGGGTGGAATCCTCTGAATTGGGACTGAACACCCAGCGCAATAAATACCATATTAGCTTAAGTTTCTTGAGGGCAGAGGCCAATGCATTATTTTGTTTGTACACCTTGCCCCTAGTGCTTGCTGAACAGCTGCTGACTTGAACTGAGATGAATTATGAAATAAAAACAAGGATTTATAACAATGGACTGCATTTGTATGGGAATTCTAGAGATCCATACAGAAAGAGCCAGGAGCTTGTTTGAAAATGACCCCGAACCTCTAATGAAAACATCATTATCCTCCTCATCAAAAACAAAATGGCCACCATTTTCTTCTTATGCACCAGGCGCTGTTGAGTAGATTATTTCTAAAATTTACCATCACTTTGCAAAGTAGGTGTTATTATTACCATTTTACAGTGAAGAGACCCAGTCCCGGAAGGTTAAGTGACTTCCTGAAGCAAACAGATCATAAGGGCCCCAGTTAGGATTTACGTGCAGGTAGGTCTCTTGGGCTCCAAAGTCCATAAAGTCATACGTCACTTAACAATGGGATTTGTTCTGAGAAATGTGTCATTAGGCGATTGTACAAACATTGTAGAGTGTACTTACACGAAGCCACACAGTACAGCCTACCACACACCAAGGCCATGTGATACTAATCTTATGGGACCATAAGTATATGAGGCCCATTGTTGACCGAAATGTCGTTATGCAGCCCATGACTAGTGCTATTGTGCACTCTGCTTGTGGTGGCCAGACTTTTTTCCTTTCACAAACTGAGTTGCAGCATCAACAAATGGCAGTAAAGAAGTTGCATTTCTCCCTAAGGAAAGATTCTGGAATGCCCTGCAACTCCTCCGAAGACACTGGTGATCTCATGGCTGCTCTGAACATACTCGAGCTGCAAACCCTAACCTAATTTTTTTCTGCTGGCAAATCTAGTTGACATATGGTAAGCCCTTATTTCCCATAGGAGAGATGTTATGAATTGATATTGCCCTATGGAAACTTTGCATACCATAAAAATACCAATACTAATCATGAAAATAAATGAAGGGAAAAATAACCCCCAAATACGTGCTTTTGCAAACATTTATTAAGAAGCAAAAATAAAATACTGAATATAAGGGCTACGTTGTAATTTTTTTCTTTCTTTTTTAAAGAGGCTTTACAAAACTCTGAGTGCAATGAGGTTTGAAATGAAAATGCTGGCTTCCTTTCCTGGCAAATATCTCTCTAACAAGCTTCTTAAGCACTCTTCTTTGCTCCAGGGTTCTTTGAATTGAATTCAAATTAAAGTCAACTCTCTTAAACTTTTCTTCCGAGTCAATATGCCTGAAAATCTCTGCAATCAGGCTTTGACCAGGAAATCTTGATCCTTGTTTTCTGATGCAAAATACTCTGCAAGTCCTAGCCTCGTACTTCAACAGTTTCAGCTCAGTTCTCTGGAAGACTCTGGAAGAGTCTTCCCTTGCTTTTCTGCATTTATAGTTTTCCTTGAGTTTATAGCCCTCTCTTCCTGAAGAGCTCAAACTATTCTTTATTCATGCAGAAAACTTTTTCTTTAATATCTCACCACATCTGTTAGCTTTTCAAAGAGAGATGTTGCCTTGGTCAAAATTATGGCTTTGGTGGAGAAGCATATGATTTGCATGTCGGCTCATAAACCCATGCAATCAAAAATTATTCCACCTCATGACTCAGCCCATTGCTTTTTCTTCTTCCTTATTGTTGTCAATTTGGGCTGATAATTGGCATGAGAGGCTACACTGGTTGCAGTAAGTAGGCCAGTTTTAATACAGGTTGTGGGTGCCAAGGAGTGTGTGTGTGTGAGTGTGTGTGTGTGTTATGACAGAGAGTATGAATGTGGAAAGGTGCCGGTTGGGTCTTCGTAGGTTGGGGACAGTGAACACATACTGCTCCTTTTGAACCATGGGATAGTTGTCAGAACACTGAAGGATTTATGGACAATGGTGCTCTGTCCTTATGAAACGGTAACACTTCCTGAGCAATAAGCATTCATAGGTAATTATGGTGATGTTGACTTGATTTATAATATTGATTTTATCAAAGGGGAAAATAAGGTTTCAAGGTATAAAATGGGTTCTGCTAAATCTTCAACAGTCACCCCTGGGCTAAAACCCACACTTTTGCCTCCTCCAGGCAAAGGTCCATTGCCATGAATATCATGGCATAAAGGAAGGAGTGCCAAATGGGGAGTTCTGAATAGTCTGCCTCACTGCGACTCAAAATTTCCAAGAAGCTTCTGGAAATTAAATGTTTAAACTCTGTCCATTTAGGCTAGTAATTATTATTTTTAGAGTCACAGATGAGAGGTTAGTATGAGAGCCAGATGGAAGATACTAAGAAGCTGGGGCTGCTGTGTTGGTCATCTATGACGGGCCATGTTCAAGCTGATGGGTGGGTTCATAGGCCAATCTTGCGGAGAAAACATAAAGAAAAGCTAAGAGACCAGATAGATGGCTGCAAAGGCTCCTGATGACCTGACATTCTCTGGTTCTAATCCTTTATGAGGCTGGCTGCTCCGTTTGCCTTGGAATCTATGACATGCTCTCATTCCTTTCAACATACCCTCCTTTATAAGACAAAGCCAAAAAACAACTCCACACCCAGGCCCTCTCCTTGACTCACCATGACATTGTGTATATAATTAGATCCATACTACCTAATTCAAAGCCCAGCTCTGCCATTTACTGGCTGTGAGTCCTACTTATCCTCTTAGTACCTCAATTATCTTATTTGTGTGAGGACAGTAATAATATCTGCCTCCTAGGATTGCAGGGATTATTTCAGATAATATTTCTAAACATTAGAACAAGGACTGCCCCATAGTAAGTGCTTTCTTTATAAGTGGTTGTTAGCTAAATATATTCAAAAAAACACATTTCAGGTAGTTCATTGACCTGGGTTAAAAATTCCTTGATTTGGATTAAAATTTGTGTTCATATTTAGAATGGGTTATTATTTACTTGAAGATTCCATTCCATGCAATATAATCTACTAAAGACCAAATTTACTTAGGCCAACAACATAAAGACTAAATAATAGAATTTAGCTTACTTTCTCTACTCCTAGTTAAAATCAGAAAAAATAATTTTTGAGGCTTCACTCATTTCCTCCTTCATTCATTCCTTCATCACACCAGTTGTTCTATCTTTTCTCTTCCCATTGGGTTGTCTTAGCACCATGTGAATTGATCATTGGTGCCCTCACTGAATCTGTCTAACTGTGGTTGCTACTTCAGCTGCTCCCAAGGATTTGAAATATTCATCCCAGACCAAACAGCCTTTCTGCCTGCAGCGAGCATGTCAAAACACAGAGAAAAAGACTCAGGGACTAAAAAAAGTAAGGCACAGAGAACAGGACTTGCCATACCAAATGGAGCAAATCTTATTTACAAATGACCTCTGACCGCTGAGATCAGCCAAAATAAAGAAGCATTTGTCATCTTTGGGAACATTCAATGCTCTTCACCCTGACAAGGGGCCTCCAAAGACCAGATTGCATTTCAATCTAATTGGCTCCTTGCCCTTTTCCTACCTTCCTCCATCCATGCGCAGCAAGCTAAACCATCCTGGGATGGGAAGCCAGCCCAGAGATGTGTGACACCTTGACAACGGAACCAGGGGGTGGAGGCAGGACAGCGGTTCTACTAATTAAAGAACAACCGGGTGCATTGATTGCAGCTTCAGAAGGAGCAGGTATAGACTGTGGTGCCTGGAATCTCAGAGCTCCTGCTGATGGCTGCATTGAAGTAGAACTTTTCCCTTCATCAAGGCAGAGCACAGAGGGATTTTTCTAAGTGGATCATCTAATGTGTGAGTGGTCCACCTTTCCAGGCCGTCCTTAGTGCCAGTGACCAAATTTTCTAAGCCACAAATGGACAAGTATGAGTGTATGAACCAAACAATACACATGTCAAGCAAGCAGAGATGTCACAGGAAAGCCAGGCTGTCTGAATGTTACATTCTTCTACGCTTCTACTCCTAAATATTTATCAGGCATGTATTAAGATTGAAACACTGCTGTAGAAGCTGACGATATAGCATGAACTTGACAGATGAGATCCTTGCCCTCATGAAGCTTACATTTTGGTAAAGGGGATAGATGACAAAGAAAAATAAACAAGTTGTATCAGACTGTACTTAGTTCTGTGAAGAAGGCAAGCAGGGAAATGAGGAGAATTATGACTATGGTAGGTAACATTTGCTTTTTATGCACCAGGAATAATTCTAAGCATTTTGCTGTAACAACTCATTTAACTTTTACAAACCTTATTATTTCAATTAATTTCCCCATTTGGCAGATGAGAAAATTGAGGTAGAGAGAGGTTAACCTTAATTTGTTCCTAAATGGCAACTCCATCCTTCCAGTTGTCGGCCAAATCTTGTGTGTTATTCTTACTTCTCTTTTTCTGTCTCTCTCTATTGCACCCTATACCCAATCATATGCAATCAATGAGGAAATACCACCTTCTCTACTTCAGTATATATACAGAGTCTGACCATTTCTCATTACCTCCACTGATAGACTCTGCTGTGAACCACCATCATTTCTCAACTGGCTCGTGGCAATAAAGTCCTAACTGGTCACACTTGTATTCTTCCTCCTTAGAGTCCATTCTTACAAGAGTAGCCGTAGTCATTCTTAAAAGTATAAGTCAGCTGATTTTACAATTCTGCTCAAAACTCTCCAATGGCTTCCTATATGCTCAGAGTAAAAGTCAAAGTAGCTTAATTTCCTTTGTGGTTGTATTCCTTAGTTACTCTGCAGTTACTACAGAAGGCCCTACACATTCCAACTCCTCCTCTCTTCTCTAACCACCTTTCTAAGTGCCTTCCCCTCCTGCTCACTCTGCTCCAGCCACACTGGCCTGCTAGTTGTTCTTAGGATGCACTAGGCACGTGCCACCTCAAAGACCAAGAACCTCTGTCTTGATACCCACTGGCTCCTTTGATCACCTCCTCTGATTCTTGCTCAAATGTCTTCTTTTCATTGGGGACTTCTCTGACCACCCTATTTAAAACCACAAGCTCCTTATGCCCCAACACTCTTTGTCATGCTTCCTTAGGTTTTTTTCCTCCAAAGGATTTATCATCATCTGATAGATGTTTTTACTTTTTTTTGGTTGTTTACTGCTTGCTTCCCACTACTAAAATATAAACTACATGAAGGCAGGGATTTTCGTCTGTTTTGTCCATTCTGTTTTTCAGATTGCCTAGAATAGTTCCTCATGTGCAGGAGGCACTTCATAAATATCTGTTGAATTAATGAATTCAGGAAGAGGATCTATTCCTCTGACTTTGATAATAAAAAAAAATTAAGATTGAAAAAGAGAATAATTCCTGATCTTGAAGAGGAAGAGGAGGAAGGAAGGAATGTTTACAGAGGAAGTATAATTTGAAGCTAAATAAGAGGGGCCAGGCACAAAAATAGCGCAAACATACAGAAAGCAAAATGGCAGTTCAGTCCTCACTGATTACCTTGATTAGTCAGGTACCCACTCAGCTCACTAAGGTCTGTGCCCTTGGAGAAGTGACTCTCTCTTGCCCTTGCAGGTGAAACAAGGCAGTGCACCAACATTTAATTACCCTACCCAGCTCTAATTGCCTGGGACTACGTCACAAGCTTATTAAGGGATTGTCATGGGGAAAACATACAGGCTTCTTAACATTGACCATCCTGAATGCCACGTTTGTGGGAAGAGGTACAGGGAAGGACATGGTAAAATCTGTGAGTCAGATCGTTAACAAACTGAAAAATGAGACCCTGAACTGGGATTTATTTTCTTCTTGATTGTGTCTCTGTAGGAAAAGGTATTTGGGGAAAAGCGTACATGGAAGGCTGATCTCAATCACTGAATATGGGTCTGGGGAAGGTTTTCCTTTTCCCTATCCACAGAACAATTCCAGGCAGCATCAGGAGAGCCTCTGAGAGCTGCACAAGTCTGACTCAGGAGGGCACAAGTTCTGGTCTCGCCAAGACCGTGCTTCATAACACGGTCAATGTTACTCTTGGGTGCACGTGGTGTGCTGTTTGCTAACACTAGTGGGGAGTGCAGGGCTTTTCTCAGGAATGTCTCCCGGCATATGAGCCCAACCACCCCTGCGAGCCCAGAAAGAAGCCCAGGCAAGACTATTGTGTAACCAGAGGTGAAACAGGCCCAGATATCTGTAGCAGCCTGGGTATTTTTGGAAAACACACTTTCATCTTCAATTTACACCAGATCTGGAGTGGAGCAAAGTCATTACAACGTGTTAGTTCCTGTTCATTCCAGCCCTGGACAGCTGGTTTGTTCAACAAACACTGTCAGGTGCCATCTCTAGGAGGCAGGGCATCCCAAGGCTGCTGCAGGAATGCGGTTCCCTTGAGTTTGGCATTTTCTTATTCACAGCATGCTGAAGTGACATCCTCCAGTCCCGAGAGAAGACGGAAGGTTGGAAAAGAAAACAGAGAACAAACAAGTGAGAGGGAGAGATCGTGAGACAGAGACAGAAACAGAGTGAGACAGAGAGAGAGAGAGAGAAGGATGAAGAAGGAACTGAAGAGTAGGAGAAGGCTTTTAATGACAGCTCTCGTTTATTGGGTACCTACTACACATCAGCACTATATTAAGACTTCAAAAGCATTGTCTCTGAAACTTACAAACACCACAAGGGACGGGCATCTTTATCTCCATTTTCCAAAGGAGAAAACTGAGGCTTAGAGACATGAGTGACCGGCTGAGGTCACGCAGGTAAAAACGGTAGAGCCTGCACAGGCCTCTCTGGCTCCAAAGCTCATGCATTCCCCAATATGCCTTGCTAAAGTGAAGGTATGCAAGGTCAGAAGAGTGTCTGTGCTGGGCTCTGTGTAGTAAAGAATTTAACCTTGCTCCAAAGAGACCTGCCCTTTGCCCTAGGCTTCTGTGAAGTAATCTCCAAGTTCTTGGAATGTCAGCCTGAGAGTGTTTTTCTTTCCCTGCAGATGTTGAGTCATGCCAGATGCATAACACTTTGATTCAGGGCTGGGGCTTTGGGTCACATTGCATCAGCTTGATCTCCAAAGGGGCTAGAGACTGAGATCAGCCATGTGGACAGTCAGCTATGTCTGCATGATAGAGCTCCAATAAAAACTCTGGACCTTAAGGCTCGGGGGAGCTTCCCCGGTTGGTAATAGTCTGTGCATGTTGTCACACATCGATGCTAGGAAAGCAACACTGTCCATGCCTCCTTGGGAAGAAGACAATGGAAACTCTGCATTTAGAACTTTCCTGGAATCTGCCCCATGAGTCTCTTCCCTTGGCTGATTTTAATCTGTGTCCTTTCCCCATCATAAACTGTAACTTTGACTATGATAAATAGATGAAAAGCAATAGGATATACTGGAGTATATGAGGAAACCATTTGGTTTAAAACTAATTCAGCCTGACCTTGTTTTTCCAAAAGGGCCTGACATGACCTGTTGAGCATGCATTGTACATCTGCTTTAAACATTTTCTATGTCTCAAAGACAAGACTGGTGCCCTTAAAGATAGGGATGTAGCTTCCCCCATATTGGCATTTCTTTGAGGATAAGCATCTCTTTTTGGAAACTAAGGATTAATAACTGACCTGCTGTGCTCACCTTGTGACCACTGGCCTGCTGACCACCAACAAGCTGTGCCAGCTAAGCATCCCAGGTGACAGTAGTAAAAGAGATATTCCTGTCCTAGTGATGTATGCTCTTTGTTCCAAGACAGTATATAACCACTCTGTACACCCCACTTCTTTGGTGCCCTTCCTTCCTTGGGGAAGGTAGGTCCTGGGCTATAGTCCTCAGACCTGGCTCATAATAAATTCACCTCAATTTTGATTTATAGATTGATTTTTGGATTATTTGTGTTGACAACTATAACAACTTTCAGCGAGTTCTTAGTCTTGATAGTGAATTATCAACCCTGAGGGTAGTCTTGGGAACCCCCAACTTGCATTTGGTGTCAGAGGTGAAAGTGGGCTTATGGACTGTGCACCCTTGAACTTTGTGGGCTCACTTAGCCCTTTTGCTGCAGTGTCATTCTTCTGGACTGTCTTCCTCTTTTCTTTTTCTCATAACAAGCCATGGAATGAATCACTGTCACATTGAGGACATGGGACCAGGGGGTCAAGCCCAGGAAAGTGAAAATCAGGCAAAGCCTGGGAAGGACAGGGAGGAGCTAATGAAGGGGTTGTCTGGACAAGGTGGGCACAGAGGGGCCCTGATTCTAGTCTCAGCTCTGCTGCTTGTTTGCTTAAAACATTTTGGGGCTGGAGGTTAAATCTCTCTGGGCCTCAGTTTCTTTATCTGTAATATGGAGATACTAAATTAAATTATCACTAGGTTCCTTAAGGCTTCAGATTTTCTGGAATTTCATGACAGCATGGAAAGACTAAAAACCTTGGAGGCTTATAATCAGAAGAGGTAATTTATTTTTCCATTTCTAGATATTCTTGCTGGGCTAGTCTTCTTGGTTGTTAGAACAGTGATAATGCTTATGGTAATCATAGATCTGAGCTCCACAGAAGGCAGTTTACAGCACCATTCCTTCTGCCCTCTTGCCTTCCATCCTTCCCCATCTTCCAGCAACTCTTGTGTTCCACCTGTATGTCAGCCACTGTGCTAGCTAACAGGGATAACAAAGATAATTATGACACAGTCCTACCCTCCTGCCCTAAAGGAGCTTTTAATGGGGGGGGGTGGGCATTGGGTCATGTAACAACTAAGTAGACTATCTAAATAGGATAAGAACTAACTATGAACAGAGGTGCAAGCAAAGTTTGAAGGAGTATGAACAAATAACTGAGAAGTTCACACTGGTAGTGGCTGCAGTAAGAGCCTAAGAGAGGGTTAAATTGGACTTGAAATGAGAATTTCAATAGGTAGAGTCTTGGTCAAAGGGGCTTTACAAGAGAAGAAAGTGGCAAGGATGAGGGTATAGACATTTTAAGTATAGTGTGTGTCTGGGGACTGGCCATAGCCAATAAGCCTGGTTATGAAGTACAGCAAGGGAAGTAGATGGCACAGGAAAGAGAGCAAGAAATGAGGTTGGAAAGACAGTGAGCAGAGCACAGTTGGCCTTGTCTATCAAGTCAAAGTCTTTTCTTTTACTTGGTGTGCAGAAGTTAAGAGCACAGAGCTTTTGCTCTTCCACAAAAGCAAAGAAGAGTCTTTTGAAGAAGGAAGGATAAGGCCATACTGTGAAGTTGCACTTCCTTCATTCTTGTTCCTATCGTGCTTCCTGGAATCAGTGGTGGCCCTGATGACAATAGTAATGGTGACAACAATAATATCAAAAATCATGGTGTGCACCTGTAGATATTTTACATTTTCAAAGCACCATCACTTAAAAACAGGTTTTTTTTTTGCTGGGGAAGATTTGCCATGAGCTAACCTCTGTTACCAATCTTCCTCTTTTTGCTGAGAAAGATTCACCCTGAGCTAACACCCATGCCAATCTTCCTCTATTTTGTACGTGGGTCGCCGCCACAGCATGGCCGCTGACAAGTGGTGTAGGTCTGCACCCGGGAACTGAACCTGGGCTGCTGAAGTGGAGCATGCCGAACTTAACCACAGGCCATGGGGCTGGCCCCCAAAACAGGTTTTAACCACAGTTTTAAGCCCTCAAACCATTAGGCCCTCTGCACAGTGCTTTGTAGAAACCATTTCATGCTGCCAAAGCCCATGATGGGCACACATGTCCTTGTTTCAGAGACGCAGAGCATGCAGCTCTAAAATGGTGAGGCTTGCACAGGGCACCATAGGTGGCAGATCCAGGACCAGCCTTGACCTCCCCGCTTGGACCCAGGTCTGTGCGCTTGACTTCCGCACGGCACTACCTGCTATCTCACTTCATTCTTCCCCTGCACAGAAAATATTACTTTTCCCATTTTATAGATGAGGAACCTGAGGCAAATAAAGATTAAGTCACAAGCCCAAGGCCATACAATGAGGATGGAAATTAATTCTTTGACTTCCTAATGCACTTTCTGCCCACTTGATGGGGGTTGTAACAATGCACGCTAGATACAGTGTGCAAAGCTGTTGCATATGCTTAAGGCTGAATGAAATGCTGGGAAAAATCAGTATGTTTTTCATTTGTTGGATTGGATGACTAAGCCTGCAAAGCATTTTTCTTTTGCTTGTGTGTGTTGCTCACAAAGCAGCTCCTCTGAAATTGCCTGTACTCTCTCTTAGGTGTTCCGAACACTTTGTGGAGTGTTTGTCCTGTTATTCTTCCTCTTTTGAAAACTACACCCCTCCTACTCCCAGCATCATGTCGCTACTATATGACCTGCCTCCTGATTACAATTGGTTGGACCAGAGTGCGTTCTCAAAATGAGCTGGGCCAAATTCTTCTAGAATTTGGAATCGATGGGGAGTCGCTTTAATGGCAGAACATGGGGGGAAGGGTCCTGGACCTCCGGGACTAAGACCTCTGAGGCTGCCCTGGCCCTGCCCACCCTGGGGCCTGGTCAGCCATTCTTTGGATTCTGTGTGAGACTCCACTAACCTTCCCATAAATGACTTTTTAAATTTTCTCTAGTTTGAAGTAAGCAAATTGAAGATTTAACCAAGAAAATCGTTAATTTTGATTACAGAATCTATAAGGAAGATGAAGAAGCTGCTTATTATTTTTTTTTCCCTGAGGAAGATTCACTCTGAGCTAACATCCATGCCAATCTTCCTCTATTTTATATGTGGGTTGCTGCCAAAGCATGGCCGCTGACAAGAGGTCCACACCCACTGACAAGTAGGTCCACACCTGGGAACTGAACCTGGGCTGGTGAAGTGGAGTGTGCTGAACTTAACCACTAGGCCACTGGGGCTGGCCCAAAGAAGCTGCTTTTTTATGCAACAATAGTTTCTTTCATTATTATTTTGAGTTCATTTGAAATATTAAAAGTCATAAATGCAGGATACCTACTGAGATGAGCCAAACTTGTTCATGGGTCTCAGGAAAACATGGGGAATCAAGATGCTTCCAATGTTTGAGTTCGGAGCAGCCCATAGTCCTGACCCAGCCTCTGTCATAAAGACCAGCCAGGCCTTGTCTGGGCTAACCCTTTGTGGGTGTCTGGCTGTGCACAGGGGATGCTGTCTGGCAAGTGAGCAGGTGGTCACCCCTGACACCTTTGCAAGTGTTTGACTGGGGGAGGTCACATTAAGAGGATCTTTCATGGGTATGATGCGATGGCTTTCTGAAGCCTGGGCACCAGCATCTGGATGGAGAAGCTGGTGAAGTGATCAGGAGGTAAGACACAAGATCAAGGGGCACATGATGATCCTGGCTCAATACAGATAAAGTTCTTGTTGCTACTTTGGAACAAATTCATTCATTCATTCAACACACATTTATCAAGTGCCTGATAATAAAACCTTATATATTAAGTGATTTATTACTTATTTGTTAGTGTTATTTATTAAACCTGATTTATTAAGTGCTAACTATATTCCAGGCACTGTGATAAGACCTCAATTTATATTACTGATCCATCCATCCGCCCATCTAATAACAAATAATTACTGAGTGTTTGTTATATGTCAGGCATTGTTTTAGGCCCTGGGGATACAGCAGTGAAACAAAACAAAACAAAGCCCCTGTCCCAAGTGTCTGTGTATGTGTGAATGAAACAACTATGTGATAATTCAGACAGTGATAAGTGCTATGAAGCAAAATAAAGCAGGGTGAGGAAACTCGGTAATGGAGGTGTGGTTGCTATTTTATGAAGTGAGGTTAGGGAGGGCCTCTAGGACAAGGTGACATTTGGACAGAGACTGGAAGTAAGGGAGTAAAGCCATGGGGATATTTTGGGGAGAAGAACTTCAGGAAGAGAAGAGCCAGTGTAAGTCCCCAAAGCAGAAGTATGCTTGTTGTTTTTGAGAAGAACAAGGAGACCCGTGTAGCTGAAGCAAAGAATGGAAGGAGAAAGAGGCAGTTTGGAAGTTACTGAGATAATATTGCCACTTGAGAGATTATGGTGGTTTAGACCAGTGAGCTAGTGTTAGAGAAAATGATAAATGGTCAGATTCTGGATATATTTAGAAGAGCTCAAAGGATTTCCTGATGTATTGCATGCTGGGTAGAGGAGAAAGAGAAGTCAAGGACCATAGTGCAATATTTGACACAAGCAACTGAAAGGATAGCGTTATTATATATTGAGAAGGGAAGACTATGGAAAGAACTGGCTTGGGAGATAAGGTCAGGAGTTCAGTTTTGGATATGTTGGCTTGAGATACCCATTAATTATCCAAGTGGAGAAGACCAGTAGATAACTGGGTATTTGAATCTGGAATCTGAGGGAGAGATCTAGGTTGGAGATTAACATTTTCAAATCATCAATGTGTAGATAGTATTTAAAGCCATGGGATAATACAAGATCATCTAGACTGTGAGTACAGAGAAGTATCCTAAGAATTGAATCCTGGGAGATTGAAAAAGAGCAGCCAATGAAGTAGAAGGAGATGCAAAGGAGAATGGAATCCTGGAGGCCACTGAAGAAAGTGTTTGAAGAATGAGGAATGATAACTGGCCATTGAATTTGCCAATATGAAGTCCTTAACAGGAAATGCTCTCATGGAATGATGGATACAAAAGCCTGATTACTTTGATCTAGTAGAAAATGCGGGGTGAGGAAAGGGAGACAGTGAGTCCAGACAACTTGAGGTTAATAGGAAATAGGAGAGTGGAAAGGATGTGAGCTCTAGAGAAGAAGTTTGTTTTGTTTTAAGGAGGGGAGTTGTCATAGCATGTTTGCATGTTGATGGAGATTGAGTAGAGGTGGAAAACTGATGTGCTAGGGGAGAGAGGGACTAATTGTAGGAACAATGCCTTTGAGTAGAAAAAAGGGAATGGCATAAAGTATACAAGAGGAGGAATCAATTCCCTTAGAGAGAAGTGCTGAAAATTAACAAGAGGAAAGATAGAGAAAATGGGCACAGATTTAGGTTGGGAGGCAGATTTATGGGTGGGGATGTATGGAAGTTTACTTTTGATTGCTACCGATTTCACAGTTTTCTCAGTGAAACAAGGAGCAAAAATTCATTGGCTGAAAGTGAAGAATGGGCAGAAGGCATTGGGGGTTTGAGGAAAGAAAAGGTATAAAACATTCATAAAGAACAATAGAAGAGTGTTTGTGCTGGGGAAAGAATTTTATTTATGCTAAAATAGCCCCATAAGTCAGGTATTATTAAATCTATTTTACAGATTAGGATACTGAAGTTATGGAGGTAGGTAACTGGTCAGAAAAATAAATAGTTAATAAGTAGCAGAATTTGGATTTAATTTTGATCTGTCTGCCCTTAATTAATGTGGAAGATAAAAAATAATTGCATAGGATATGTTTCTTGTGGCTGTGGAGTTTACGCCAATTGTGAGGAAAAATACCCCTCTACTTCAAAGGTTAACAACAACCGGAGACACCATATGTGATACACCTGCTGAGATTCTAGAAAAAGCTTACTCAAAGGAGACAATGTTAACTTGGAATAGAATGGTGGAGGGTTTCATGGTGTGACTTGAGTTAGGATTGACATGATAGGATCTGGATAATCAAGCAGATCATTGGAGAAGGCACTCAAAGTGAGAGGCAGATCAAAAATACAGAGATGGACAAAATAAAGGAGGATTTAAGGAATGGGGTGTTGGCAAACCTAACCTGAGTAGAGCTCAGTACAAATGAAACTTTTTATGTGTTAACAAGTTTCCCTCTCAGTGGAGATAACTTTAACACTGAAAAGACAAGGGCCAGTGCAACTGGTGAAGAGCAGTTGGTGGGAGTGCTGGTGAAAAAATCTCAGTCTGTGTGGCATGGGTAACCATAGGACTAAGTCAAGGGAAACCATACTCACTGTAGAAAGAAGGGGGAATAATTCCCGAAGGGAAGGAGCCAGAGAGGGGATCCCCAAGTTCTGTCTGCCACATCTCTGGCTGACCCCTGAACTGTGAATGCATGGGACAGACTCCAAGAAGATCAACTAAAGATAAACAAAAAGAGTTGAGCTGAGATGGGAGCTGCTGCCCAAGAAAAAGAGTTTGTAGTCCAATTCCAACTAAGTTAAAGTGCTTGTTAAAAGAAACATCTTGTAGAAAATTAACAGGATCCAGAGACTCCATGCTTAATATTCACAAAATTCAGAACATTCAATACATATGATCCTGGAAAATGTGACCACTTCTCAAAGGAAAAGACCATCAACTAAGGCAAGTCTCCAGATGACTTAGATTTTGGAATTAGCAGACATGAAATTTAAAGGCACTACTACAATCACCTTCAATGATGTAAAAGAAAATATGCTTGCAGTGAGATTAAAAACATCAGCTGAGATACAGGAACAATGAAAATGCAGAGAATTAATATTCTATAACAAAAAATAAAATACCCGAAATAAAAAGTTCACTGGACAGATTTAATAGGAGAATGGGAATGATAGAGGAAAAAGTTAGTGAATCTGAAAATAGATCAGTAGAAATCATCCAATGTGAACAACAAGAACAGAGAGAAAATGAGCAGAGTCTCAGGCACTTGTTAGATGATATAAAACAGTCTAACATATATGTTGTTCAAGTCCCAGAAGGACAGGAATGAGAGAATAAGGTATAAAAAATATGTAAAGAAATAATGGCCAAAAACTTCCCAAATTTGATAAAAGATACAAATTTATTGATTCAAGATGCTCAATAAACGTCAAGCAGAATAAATATGAAAAAGGCCATAGGCACACACATGTGTCAGTGACTACGAGGAGCCAAGAGAGAGAGCAAATCTTGAGAGGAATCAGAGAAAAATGACACATTACATATAAGGGGCTGATGATTGGATTAAAGGCCAGAAGAGTTCAGAACATTTTTAAAGAGTTAAAGAAAAAAAATCAACCGAATTATATAAGCAGAAAGAAAACTTCTTTAAGAATAAAGGCAAAAGAGACATTTTCAGATAAAAGAAAACTATGAGATCTTGCTGCCACCAGATCTGCACTACAAGAAACACTAAAGGAACTTCAAGCTACAGTAAAATGACATCAGATGGAAAGTCAAATCCCCAGAAAGGAATAAAAAGTGTCAGAAGTGGTAAATATCTGTGTAAACATAAAAAAGACGAATTTTTTTGCCTCTTCCTTCTTAATTTGTTTATAATACATGTGACTGTATAAAGAAAAAATGACATTGCCTACTGGGATTTTTATGTAAGTAGATGTAATGCATAGCACAATGACACACAGCTGGTAGTAGAATAAATGGACTCACATGATTGCAAAGCTTTCACATTTCATGTGAAGTGGCACACATTAACTCTAAGTAGACTATTGAAAGGATTTATATTTTAAGACCTAGTAAAACCACCAAAAAAATAATATGAAAAAGTGTAACTAAAAACCCAAGAGAAAAATTAAAACGGAATTCTAAAAACTGTTAAAATAATCCAAAAATTTTCAGGAACAGAGAAACAACAACAAAAGACAAAACCAGAGGGGACAATTTGAAAACAAATGACAAAATGGTAGACTAAACACAACCATATAAAATTACATTAAATATTGAGGAACTTAACACTCCAATTAAAATGCAGAAATTGTCGGAATGGATAAAAATCAATGAATTAAAAATAAATAAAAATCAAATAAAATTTTAAAATAAGATAAAAAGACATAGATAGGATGAAAGTAAATAGACATAAAAAGATATACCATGCCAACAGTAAGCATAAGAACCCTGGGGGGGGCTATGTTAATTTTAGGGGGAAAAAAGATTTCAAGACAAAGATAAGGAGAGAAATTTCACAATGTTAAAAGGATCAATTCATTAGGAAGACATGACAATCATACATATACATGAGCCTAATAACAGACCTTCAAAATATATGAAGCAAACAATTACAGAATTAAATGGAAAAATAGATAATTCCACAACTATAGTTGGAGGTTTAATACTTTTCTCTCAGCAAGTGGTAGAACTAGATAAAAAATTTGTAAAGACATTGAATATCTGAGCATTATTATCAATTGTCTTTATCTGATTGACATTTATAGAACTATACTTAACAACTGCTAGCACACCTATTCTTTTCAAAGGCACGCACTCACCAGGATATGTTAGGCCATAAAACAATCTCTATATATCTAAAATGTCTGAAATCATACAGAGTATGTTCTGTGAACCACCATAGAATCAAGTTAAAAATCAATAGCAATGAAGTATCCATGCAAATTCCAAGCATTTGGAAGTTAATAATTTGTGTGATAAAGGAGAAATCAATAAGGATATCAAAAATATTTTGAACTGAATGATAATTAAGCTAAAACATCAAAATCTGTGGGATACAGGTAAATGAGTGCTTTGAGAGATATTTATAGTTTTAAATGCTTAAGTTAAAAAAGATCTGAAAATCACAGATCCAGGTTTCAAGCCTAAGAAATTAGAAAAAGACCAAATTAAACCCAAAGTAATAGAAAGAAGGCAATAAACATAAGTGTAGAAATCAATAAAATAAAATAAAAAAACTGAATACAAAACAGAAAAAAAAATGAAACCAAAAGTTCAAAATATCAATTTTACTGATCTTTTCAAAGAAAGATCTTTTCACCACTTTTTGATTGCTCAGGAAGATACAATAAACAAAATATCAATATCAGTAAGCACTATACATCCTACAGATATGAAAAGATAATAAGGGAGTATTATGACCTTCGTGGCAATAAATTTGACAGCTGAAAATGGACAAATCCTTTGAAAGACATAAATGATCAAAATGGACACAAGAAGAAATAGAAAAAAATGAATAATCCTATGTCAAATAAATTTTTCCCCCCAGTAACTTTATTGAGACAATAATGGTTTATAACATTGTGACAATTTGGGTGTACATTATTGTTTATCATTTTCTGAGTACCTCATTGTGGTCATCCCAAGTAGTATAATGATTGTCTGTCACCGTACATATGTGTCCCTTTACACCTTTCACCCAACCTCCTCCTGCCTTCCCCTCTGGTAACCACTAATCTGTTCTCTTTATCCATGTATTTGTTATATTCCACATGTGAGTGAAATCAAGCAGTATTTGTCTTTCTCTCTCTGGTTTATTTCACTTAACATCATACCCTCCAGGTCCATCCATGTTGTTGCAGATGGGATGATTTTGTCTTTTTTTATGGCTGAATAGCAATTCATTGTGTGTGTGTGTGTGTGTGTGTATGTGTGTATGTGTGCATATATATATATATATCTTCTTCTCTATCCACATCTTCTTTATCCAATCATCAGTTGATGGGCACTTGGGTTACTTCCACGTCTTGGCTATTGTGAATAATGCTACAATGAACATAGGGGTGCATAGATCTCTTTGGGGCATTGATTTCAAGTTCTTTGGATAAATGCCCAGTAGTGGGATAGCTGGATCATATGGTACTTCTGTTTTTAACTTTTTGAGAAATCTCCGTACTGTTTTCCATAGTGGCTGCACCAGTTTGCATTCCCACTAGCAGTGCACGAGGGTTCCCTTTTCTCCACATCCTCTCCAACATTTGTTGTTTTTTTGTCTCAGTAATTATAGCCATTCTGACTGTGTAAGGTGATATCTCGTTGTTTTGATTTCCATTTCCCTAATAATTAGTGATGTTGAACATCTTTTCGTATGCCTGTTGGCCATCTGTATATCTTCTTTGGGAAAAACAATGTCTGTTCATATCCTCTGGCCATTTTTTGATTGGGTTGTTTGTTTTTGTTGAGTAGAATGAGTTCTTTATATATTTTAGAGATCAACCCCTTGTCAGATAGGTGATTTGCAAATATTTTCTCCCAGGTGGTGAGTTGTCTTTTTGTTTTGTTCGTGGTTTTGTTTGCTTTGAGAAGTTTTTTAGTCTGATCTAGTCCCATTTGTTAAATTTTTCTTTGCTTTCCCTTGCCCAGTCAGACGTGTTATTTGAAAAGATGCTGCTAAGATTAATGTCAAATAGTGTACCACCTATATTTTCTTCCAGGAGTTTTATAGTTTCAGGTCTTACATTCAAGTCTTTAATCCATTTTGAGTTATTTTATGTATATGGTGCAAGATAATGGTCTACTTTCATTCTTTTGCCTGTGTCTGTCCAGTTTTCCCAACACCATTTATTGAAGAGACCTTCCTTTCTCCATTGTATGTTCTGGACTCCTTTGTCAAAGATTAACTGTCCATAGATGTGTGGTTTTATTTCTGGGCTTTCAATTCTGTTCCATTGTTCTGTGTGTCTGTTTTTCTGCCAGTACTATGCTGTTTTGATTACTATAGTTTTGTAATATAGTTTGAAGTCAGGGATTGTGATGCCTCCAGCTTTGTTCTTTTTTCTCAGGATTGCTTTGGCTATTCAGGGTCTTTTGTTGTTCCACATAAATTTTAGGATTCTTTGTTCAATTTCCATGAAGAATGTCATTGGGATTCTAATTGGGATTGTGTTGAATCTGTAGATTGCTTTAGGTAGCATGGACATTTTAACTATGCTGATTCTTTTGATCCATGAGCATGGAATGTTTTTCCATTTCTTTGTGTCTTCTTCAATTTCTTTCAATAATGTCTTATAAGTTTTCAGTGTAGACCTCAGTTTTCAGGTCTTTCACCTCTTTGGTTAAGTTTTTCCCTAAATACTTTATTCTTTTTGTTGCAATTGTAAATGGGATTGTACTCTTGATTTCTCTTTCTGCTAGTTCATTGTTAGTGCATAGAAACGCAACTGATTTTTGTAAGTTGATTTTTTACTCTGCAACTTTGCTGTAGTTATTGATTATTTCTAATAGTTTTCTGATGGATTCTTTAGGGTTTTCTATATATAGGATAATGTCATCTGCAAACAGCGAGAGTTTCACTTCTTTCTTTCCAGTTTGGATTCCTTTTATTTCTGTTTCTTGCCTAATTGCTCTTGCCAAAACTTCCAGTACTATGTTGAATAAGAGTGGCAAGAGTGGGCATCCTTGTCTTATTCCTGTTCTCAGAGGAATGGCTTTCAGTTTTTCACCATTAAGAATGATGTTGGCTGTGGGTTTGTCATATATGGCCTTTATTATGTTGATGTACTTTCCTTCTTTACCCATTTTGTTGAGAGTTTTTATCATAAATGGATGTTGGATCTTGTCAAATGTCTTCTCTGCATCTATTGAGATGATCATGTGGTTCTTATTCTTCATTTTGTTAATGTGATGTATCACATTGATTGATTTGCACACATGGAACCATCCCTGCGCCTCTGGAATAAATCCCACTTGATCATGGTGTATGATCCTTTTAATGAATTGCTGTATTTGGCTTGCCAATAGTTTGTTGAGGATTTTTGCATCTATGTTCATTAGTGATATTGGCCTGTAATTTTCCTTCTTTGTGTTGTCTTTGTCTGGTTTTGGTATCAGGGTAATATTGGCCTTATAGAATGAGTTAGGAAGCATTCCATGTTGTTCAATTTTTTGGAATAGTTTGAGAAGGATAGGTATTAAATCTTCTTTGAATCTTTGGTAAAATTCTCTAGGGAAGCCATCTGGTCCTGGGCACTTGTTTTTTGGGAAGTTTTTTATTACTATTTCAGTCTCTTTACTTGTGATTTGTCTATTCAGATTCTCTGTTTCTTCCTGATTCATTTTTGGGAGGTTGTATGCATCTAAGAATTTATCCATTTCTTCGAGGGTATCTAATTTGTTGGCATATAGTTTTTCTTAGTATTCTCTTATAACCCTTTATATTTCTGCAGACTGTGTTGTAATTTCTCCTCTTTCATTTCTAATTTTATTTATTTGTGGATTCTCTTTTTTTCTTGGTGAGTCTAGCTAAGGGTTTGTCAATTTTATCTTCTCAAAGAATCAGCTCTTAGTTTCATTAATCCTTTCTACTGATTTTTCAGTCTCTATTTCATTTATTTCCACTCAGATTTTTATTAGTTTCCTCCTTCTGCTGACTTTGGGCTTTGTTTGTTCTTCTTTTTCTAGTTCTGTTAGGCACAGTTTAAGGTTACTTATTTGAGATTTTTCTTGTTTGTTGAGGTGGGCCTGTATTGCTATGAATTTCCCTCTTATGACTGCTTTTACTGTATCCCATAGGGGTTGGTATGTTGTATTTTCATTTGTCTCTAGGTATTTTTAAATTTCTCCTTTGATTTCTTCATAGATTCAATGGTTATTCAGTATCATGTTGTTCAGTCTCCGTATATTTCTGACTTTCCCGGCTTTTTTCTTGCAGTTGATTTCTAGTTTCATAGCACTGTGGTCAGAAAAGATGCTTGGGATGATCTCAATCTTGTTAAATTTATTGAGTTTTGCCTTGTTTCCCGACATATGGTCTATCTTTGAGAATGATCTGTGTGCACTTGAGAGGAATGTTGTTTTTGGATGGAATGCTCTGTATATGTCTATTAAGTCCATTTGTTCAAGTGTTTCATTTAAATCTACTATTTCCTTATTGATTTTTTGTCTGGATGACCTGTCCATTGATGTAAGTGGGGTGTTGAGATCCCCTACTATTATTGTGTTGCTGTTAATTTCTCTCTTTGGGTCTGTTAATAGTTGCCTTACGTATTTTGGTGCCCCTGTGTTAGGTGCATATATATTAATAAGTGTTATGTCCTCTTGGTGGAATGTCCATTTTATCATTATATACTGCCCCTCTTTGTCTTTTTTAACTTGAAGTCTGTTTTGTCTGAAATAAATATGGCAACATCTGCTTTCTTTTGTTTGCCATTAGCTTGGAGTATTGTCTTTCATCCCTTCACTCTGAGCCTATATTTGTCTTTAGAGCTGAGATATATTTCCTGGAGGTGGCATATTGTTGGGTCTTGTTTTTTAATCCATCCAGCTACTCTGTGTCTTTTAACTGGAGAATTCAATCCATTTACATTTAGAGTGATTATTGATATATGAGGGCTTAATACTGCCATTTTATCTCAGTTTTCTGGTTGATCCATGTTTCCATTGTTTCTCTTCCTTTGTATTTCTGACTGCTATTTCATTTTGGTGGTTTTCTCTCTTTTTGTGAATTGTGGCTCTGGTCTGATTTTTTGTTTAGTGGTTACTGTGAGGTTTGTATGAAAGATCTCATAGATGAAATGGTCCATTTGCTCATAGCCTCTAAGGAGGTTCTATCCCTTACCTCTTCCCCTTCTGAGTTTTTATTGTTATAAATTATTCTGTTTTTAATGCTGTGAGTTTGTGACTAAGTTGAAGTGTTTATAGTTACTTTTGATGCTTTCCTTCCCTTTATCTTTAGGTTATAACTGAGTATTTGTTTCCCTGTTCTGATGGAGAGCTGCAGTTTTCTGATTTTGTCTAATTATCTCATTGCTCAAGGCTTTGTAGGCTTTTGCCTTTTTGTTTGCAGTGTGAGCACATCTTTAATTATTTCTTGTACAGGAGGTCTAGTGGCAATGAACTCCCTCAGCTTTTGTTTATCTGGGAAAACTCTTATTTTTCCATCATATCTGAAGGAAAGTTTTGCTGGATACAGTAATCTTGGCTGAAAGTTTTTGTATTTCAGTATTTTGAATATATCATTCCATTCTCTCCTAGCCTGTTGAGTTTCTGCTGAGAAATCTGCTGTAAGCCTGATAGGAGTCCCTTTGTATGTTATTCTCTTTTTCTAGCTGCCTTTAATATTTTTTCTTTGTCATTGGCCTTTGCCAGTTTTACTATTATATGCCTTGGAGAAGGTCTTTTAGCATTGATGTATTTAGGCGTTCTATTGGCTTCATGTATTTGTAAATCCAGTTCCTTCCACAGGTTTGGGAGGTTCTCAGCTATTATTTCTTTCAACAAGCTCTCTGCTCCTTTCCCCCTCTCTTCTCCCTCTGGCATACCTATATCCTTATGTTGCTTTTCCTAATTGAGTTGGATGTTTCCTGAAGAATTCCTTCATTTTTTTAAAATCTTATTCCTGTCTCCTCTTCCACCTGTAGGATTTCTATATTTTTATCCTCTCGATCACTAATTCATTCCTCCATAACATTGGCTCTATTCTTTAAGGATTCTATGTTATTTTTTATTTCACTAATTATGTTTTTCATATCCAGAATGTCTGCTTGATTTTTTTTATAGTTTCAATCTCTTGGGTGAAGTGGTTCATTTTATTCTTGAGCTCACTGAACTGCTTTTCTGTGTTCTCTTGTATCTCATTGAGTTTCTTTATGACAGCCATTTTGAATTATCTGTCATTTAGATTGTAAATTTCTGTACCTTCAGGGTTGGTTTCTGGAGATTTGTCATTTTCCTTCTGGTCTGAACTGTTGCTGAGGTTTCTAATGGTGTTTAATGAACTAATCTTTTGTTGGAGCATTTGTGGTAGTATTAGGTGGCAGATTCCACCTGCTACTGATAGGGGAAGCAAGAGCAGAGTTTCTGGTCCCACTCTGCCTGCTGGAAGTTGTGTGGGTACTTCTGGCACCTGCACCAGCCTGGACAGCGTTCAGGCACTTGTGTGGACTATTCTTGATGGGCAGGGCTTCCTTGTGTAGGACTGAGCTAGTGCCACTCCTTCGGGCTGCAGAGGCACAGTGGGCTTCCTCCATCACCCAGAAGGTGGAGCAGATTAAGGGCAGCTGCTGCCTCTTCCTGCAGTGCCCCCTGAGTGCACTCTTTCAGGGCTCAGCACTACTATGTACTCTGGCACAGGCCTGGAAAATGCTTGCCCCAGTGCATTTAGTTTTGCTGCAGACTCTGCTTGCAGACCTGCAGGCTGCTGTGCTTGGTGGGTGGGGCTTCTAGTGTGGACCTAGTTGGGGCCACTCCTTGGGGCCTCAGGGGCATGGTGTTCCTTGCACCCCTTGCCTGGAGAGCTATCCCCAGTGGGCTAAGGGCTGCTGCTGTCTCTTCCTATAGTCGCCCAAGGGCACTTCTGTTCCCACTTGTGGGGCATTCGCGCCAGGTTGGAAAGTGATCCTGTGTTCGCACAGGGCTGTGGGGGTGGGGGTGGGGAGTGCTCACTTATCTCCACCACCTTCTAGAGGGTCAGTCCATCCACCCTCAGATGTATGGCTGCATGTGTCTCTCAAGCATCCTGTTGTGTAGGCTTCTTCTGTTGGTCAGTGAATGTCCATTTAGTTGTAGTTCAAAAGGGGGAGAGACAAAGGGAACAGCTCACTCTGCCATGTTGCTGACATCAGTCCCTCTAAATTTCTGAAATAAAATAAAAATCTCCCGACAAGGAACCAGGCACAGATGGCTTCACTGGTAGATTCTATCTAACATTTGAGGAAAAAAAGGACCAATCTTACACAAACTCCTTTAGGAAACAGAAGGGAAGGGAATCCTTCTCAAATCATTTTATAAGCCCAGTATTACCAGACAAACACATCATAAGAAAAGGAAACTTCATAGCAATATCCCTCATTAACATAGCTTGACAGCCCTTAAAAAATATTAGCAAATAAAAATCCAATGATATATTAAAAGGACATTATATTATGACCAATGAGGATTTATTCCAAGAAGTCAAGGTTGAATTTAACATACGAAACCAATCAATTTGACTCACCATATCAAAAGAATAAAGAAGAAAACATTTCAGCAGATGCAGAAAAAAATATTTGATGAAATTCAACTTCCATTTACAATAAAAACTCTGAGCAAACTAGAAATAGATGGGATTGTCTTCAACCCAATAAGGATATTTGCACAAACTGTATGTACAACTAGTATCATACTCAGTAGTGAAAGATTGAATGCTTTCACTAAGATCAGAAACAAAGCAAGGATGTCCACTCTCACAACCTTATTTGACAATGTGTTAGAGTAGCCAGGCAGTTCAATAAGGCAAGAAAAATAATTAAAAGTCATACAGATTTAGGGGCGGGCCCAGCGGCTTAGTAGTTAATTTCGCATGCTCCGCTGAGGCAGCCTGGGGTTTGCAGGTTCTGATCCCGGGCGTGGACCTATGCACTGCTTATCAAGCCATGCTGTGGCAGGGTCCTACATATAAAAGTAGAGGAAGACAGGCATGGATGTTAGCCAAGGGCCAATCTTCCTCAGCAAAAAGAGGAGGATTGGCAACAGATGTTAGCTCGGGGCTAATCTTCCTCACACACACACACAAAGTCATACAGACTTAAAAGTAAGACATAAAAATGTCTTTATTTGCATACAACATGATCATTTATATAGAAAATCCTAAAAGGTAGAATTAATAAATGAGTTAAAAAAGGTTGCACAACACGAGGTCAATATACAAAAGTCAATTGTATTTCTATACAGTCATGTGTTGCTTAAGGATGGGGATACAATCTGAGAAATGCATAGTTAGGTGTTTTTGTCATTGTGCAAATATCATAGAGTGTACTTACATGAACCTAGATGGTATAACCTACTGCACACCTAGGCTATATGATACTGATCTTATGGAACACTGTCACATATGTGGTCTGTCACTGACTGAAAAGTTATGCCATGCATGACTGTATGTTATCAATGAACAATCAAAAAATAAAATTAAAATGAAAAACCCATTTAAAATGTCATAAAAATATTAAGGATCAAAAGTAATGAAAGATGTGCAAGACATGTACACTGGTAACAAGAAAACATTGCTGAGAGAAATTAAAGAATGCCTAAATTAATGGAGAGAGATACTATGTTTATGGTTTGGAAGAAAATATTGTTAGGATGGAATTCTCTTCAAGTTGATCTATAGACTCAATGAGATCTCCATCAAAATGTTAACCTAGACTTTTTTGAAGAAACTGTCAAATTAATTTTAAAATTTATATGGAAGTATAAAAGACCTGAAATAACCAAAACAATCTTGAAAAAGAAGATCAAATTTGAAGGACCTACACAGCCTGATCTCAAACTCACTATAAATGTAAAGTAATTAAGACAGTGTGGCATTGGCATAAATATAGACAGATAAACGGAACAGAATAGAGAAGCTAGAAATAGATCCTTATATGGTCAATCAATTTTGACAAAGGTGTTAAGGTAATTCAATGGGGAAAGGACTTTTTTCAACCATTAGTGCTGGAATAACTGGATATCTGTGTGGAAGAAAAATGAACCTTGACTTTTACTTTACACTATACACAAAAATTAATTTGAAATGAATTGTAGACCAAAATGTAAGAGCTGAAACAACAACAACAAAATTGCAGAAGAAAACATAGGAGACAATCTTTGTGATCTTGGGTTAGGTAAAGGTGTCTTAGATAGGATACCAAAAGCACCAATTATAAAAGAAAATAATTCATGACTTGGATCACAGCAAGATTAAAATCTTTTGTGTTTTGAAAGACATAGTTAGAGAAAACCAAAAAGTAAGACATACTATTATAGGACATATTTGCAAAACATATATCTGACAAAGCGGTTGTATCCAGAATACATAAAGAACTCCAAACTCAGTTATGATATGAGAAGCAACCTAATTTAGAAAGTAGACAAAATATTTGCATAGGCACTTCACAGAAGAAGATAAAATGAGCACTTGACAACAAGCCTGGTTGAGAGACATGAATGGTTGTGACTCTGCCAAACCTCAATAAAGACATGAAAAAGTGCTGGACACCATTAGGTCTCAGAGAAATGCAAATTAAAACCGTTTACGCACACACATTAAGTTGGTTAAAATTAAAAAGAGTGACAAGATCAAGTGTTGGGAAGAATTTGGAAACGCTGGGACTTGCATATAGTGCTGATGGCAGTACAAGATAGGACAGCCAGCAATGAATAACAGTTTAGCAGTTTCTTTTAAAGTTAAACATTTACCATGCAACCCAACAAACCCACTTCTGGTAGTTACCCAAAAGAAAAGAAAACATATGTTCACCCAGAGACTTGAATGTATATATTTACAGTAATATTATTCATAATAGTCAAAAGCTGGAAACCACCGAAATGTCCATCAACAGGTGACTATATTAAAAGTTGTCATATATTTACACTATGGGCTGTTAGCCATAAAAAGAAATGAAGTATTCAGAAACTCAACAATGTGATTGCATCTCAGAAGCATTACCCGAGTAAAAGAAATCAAACACAAAAGACTGTTATATACCATGTGATTCCATTTATATGCAATTCCTAAAAAGGGAAAACTGTAGTGAGAGAAAACAGATCAGTGGTTTCCAGTGACTGAGGAGAAGGGCTAGGGATTGACGGCAAAGGGGCCTGGGTGTAAGGGAACATTTTGTGATGATAGAAATGTTCTATAACTCGATTGTGGTGATGGTTACAGAACTATATACAATTATTAAAAGTCAGACTGTACATCTGAAATGGGTAAATTTTATTATATTCAAATTACACCCAGTAAAGCTGGGGAAAGAAAACTCTGATATGTAAGACAGATAAGAGGAGCCTTTAAATTATAGCAAAGATGGGAGAGCCCAGATTTCACCCTGCCCTCATCCTGTGAGATTCATAAACCAGCAGCATTTCTAATTTTAAGCTGGCACACTCAACCATATGTGCCACCACTCATCTACACATAAATGTACATCAATTTGAATAAGGTGTGTGGTTCCTACTGCTGTTCCATCCACTTATGGAGCATGTGCCCTGGTGAGAGACATGAATGGCTGTCATCCATCCACTCTTCAAGCATCTAACCCCACTGAAAGTGTTTCTAATGTGTAAAGATTCAATTTCAACAACACAGTCCCCTGAAGCAACCCAGCTTTAACTGTCCAGGGTTGTGTAAAATAAAATCACAGCCCTGTATTTTCTGGACAATTTAAAGGATTTTCAAAAATAAGTTTGACGAAATGTGACTGTTGTTTCAGGGCCAATTGTCAAAGCTAATTCCTACATTTGTTGTGACTTGATTGAACTTCAAGAGAACCCTAAGGCTACACAGAACAGTTTGTAAACTACTCTGTGCCTAGACACCTCACACGGGGAACTTGTTACCTCCCAAATCATTCCATTCCATTTTGGACCACTGAACTGTCAATTTTCCAAATGTGGGGTCATCTTGCCATGATCTCCACTTATTGGTCCTGGCTCTGCTCTGTGGAGCCATGTTGAAAAACTGTCATCTTTTCCCTGAGAGTTCTCTTCAAATATCTGAAGGGCTGTCGGGTTCATCTCTGGTCCTTTCTTTCTAATGCTAAACAATCTCAGTACTAGACTGATTTTTCTTCCCTTCCATAATCAGTCCAGCAATGGCCTGTGGCCTCAACCCAAAACAAAAGCCAAATTAGGCAATGGTACGTTGGCACCACCTGTCCTCAAGTTATTTAACAGTTTCAGCCACTGCCAAGTACGGGAGGCCTGGGAATATCAAGAGTTCCTGCACTAGTTACATTTTTCCAGCTGAGTTCTGCAAGGAGTGACAGTGGTGAAGGTCTTTGGACCTTTGCCTGACCTCCATCCCCCACATGTTGCTGATCTGCTTTGGACATCACCGTCCCTTGACAGCTCTTTAATCAACTCGGCTCCCATCTCAATGGGACTTTATAAGCTCACAGAATAGAAATGGCCTCCTCAATCCTCACGTCCCTCACCCCAGCCGCCATCAGGAAGTTATTCAATGTACAGTAATGACCTCAAGAAGTTGCATGTTTATTCTGCAGGCTATCTCTGCTGTCTCCATCTGTGGACTGAGCCCTCTCCCAGGCTTGTACAAACAGCTCTCCTGGAAGCAGTCATGCTTTATGAACTGTTCGCAGGGCAAGCACATCACCAGCTGTCAGCAGTTGAACACTCTTTTACCCTGAAGAGCTAGAAAAGGAAGGAAAGACAAGTAGCTCTGAAGAGATGTGTCTGTAAATTTAGCAAACAGAATGGCTACACAGAATCATCTGATGCTTCTCATTTTGTTGATGCCATTAGTCAATACATCCAGCTTCCCTACAAGGTGCAGAGGGAGGATGGGCTCAGCGTCTGTAGGACCCCTCCCATCCCATGAGTGAGGAAGAAACTAGACTGAGGTCTGAAGCTTGGGTCCTAATCCTGACTCTGCCTTGAGTTTCCTTCAGTGATAGTTTCTAGCAGTCTCTCCTTGTTTAGGAATGTTCTAGAAGAGCCTGTGGGTAACCAGCCTGTCAACTGCCATTACCAGGATCCAATGCAACAATGACAACAGCGTGCAAAGAATGGGCAAATTTTTACTAGTTAAATCTGTTTTGCACTTAACATTTTTCAAGGATCCTTTCTACTCTATAGCTCAGTCAAGTCTTTCACTATCTTTCTGAGCAATTAGAGGCAGATGATATTAACTCCATTCTAGCCTGACAGGAAACTATTCTGCGGAGTTGAGATAGTCGCTCAAGATAACTGAACAGTTAGGGACAGATCTGGGGACTTAGATCAAGTCTGCTGATTGCTAATGCAGGGCCCTTTCATGTACTGTTCTGCACAGACCATTATCTTCATCTAAATAACCATTATTTTCAGAACTATTTATCCAGCACTTATTAGATGGCAGGCTTTGGGGTAAGTGTATCACCAACGTTGCTCAGAAACGGAATCATTAGAACAACCCTATGCAGAAGACACACATATGAAAACTGAAACTCAAATAGGTCAAATAACTTGCCAGAGTTATTTTCCAATCCGTGACAAACTGATATGTACTCTTAAGCAGCTGACAACCTCTCTGACTCTTGGTTTAATGGAGTTAATGCTATCTACTCCTGGTCTCCCAAAGGCTAGCTAGCATGGGGACCATCTGTGCTAACGAATAAGAGAGTGTTTTAAACTGTGTGAGGTGATAAGCCTTTTCTCGCAGCTAGTAAATGGCAGAGCTGGGATTCAAATCCAGGCCTGTGCATTTCCAGACTGAGGGTATAAGCGTGATGCTATACAGCATACTAATTACGTACAAAAAAAGCCATTACGTAGACCCTTCGTTGCTGATCGCCTACACAGAAGAAATAGGACTCCATGGTAAACACTTAAATCTTTGCTGATTAAAAAAAGAGGTCAGCAAGTCTTTTGAACCCTTAAATCCTAAAGGGCTGTTTTCCTTCTGCTGGACATGTAGGCAGCAAGAAGTTAACAGTGAGTGGGAAGAAAGGGGAAGCAGCTACTTAGACTGCACCTGATTCACCTCTTCCTTACAAGTCTTTGCTTTGCACCCATAAGCAAGTAAAGATCACCAAGGAAACAAGATCTTTTCTCTCCTGTCATTCTGAATTCAGGTGCAGCCACTTCAAATGATGGCAGCAGCTACTTTTGGAAAAGGAAAGGTAGAGGGAGTGAGGGAGGGTCTATGTAGGTGCCTAAGAAAAGAAAGAAGGGAAAAGTGATTTGGGGCACTTTTGGGGGGCTCTTTTGGGACTTTCTGGTTTCTGATTTGGGCTGAGTTCACTGTAGAAATCCTACAGATGTGTTGGCTGGCAATCTCAGAGTGATTGAAAGGTCTGATGAAATAAGTTTAAATTGCTTTTTAAAAATATTTATTTCTACAAAAGTTCCTAAAGCAATCCTCTGGCTGCCTGAAGTCATTACCTCTAGATACTTCTAGCTGAAATAGGAGAAAAGGGAATGAAATGATAATTAAAGATAATTATATTGGTGATGATGGTAGTGGTTATAGCTGTATTGAATGCTTACTACATGTATAGCATTTTACTGAACACTTTACGCACAGTATTTTATTAAATCCTTACAACAACCCCGTGGGGCTGGCACTATTACTGGCCCCATTTTGTAGATAATAAAACTGAATCTAAGAGTTTCAGGAACGTACCCACAACCCTGAAACTGGTGGATGGATGGAGGAGCTGGGATTCAAACCCAGGCTGTGGTCTGATTATGGAGTTCAAACTCAACCCCTGTGCTTACACAGAGTGTGTGACTTAAGCCCTTAGGTAGTTAAGTAATAATTACTGGAGAAAATTGATGAGAAAAAGACAATTTAAAAATATAAAGTAAAAAATAAATGATGTCCCTTGATAAGAGAAAGCCTGTCTGGGTGAATTTCACTGCCTTCACCAAGATTCTTGACGTTTATTTTCATTTTTCTTCTAGTTTCACATTTGAGGGAAGAGGAGGGAGGAGGGAAGAGAGTTGGAAGCAACAGGAGGTGGTGAGAGAGGTCAGTCTGTGAAGATTATTAAGATGAACTGTTTTAGTAACTGACTTGAAGTGAAGTAGCAGGAGAAATGGGAGTGATGGCGAACCATGGTGATCTTGGCCTCAACCTATGAACCAGGGCATCCAGAGAAAGGACAAGTTGTAGCAGTAGGAAAAATATATTGAGTTAAACTTTTTATTTAAAACTTATCTAAAATTTCATAGGGATCATAGGACTATAGCTAAATGGCACCTCTGAAATCATCTAATTCAGTGTTCTCACTGGGATTCATTTTGCACTCCAGGGGATATTTGGCAATGTCCGGAGGTATTTTTGATTGTCACAAACTGGGGAAGGGGAGAGTCATACTAGTGGCCTGTAGTGGGTAGAGGCCAGGAAAACTTCTCATCATCCTACAACGCCCAGGACAGCTCCCACAGCAAAGAATCCTCCAACCCCAGATGTGAATAATGCCAAGGCTGAGAAATCTGTTCTGATTCACCTCTCTAGAAGCTCAAGGTTTAGGTTCCATCTGTAATTTAAAAGTTATATTTTATCAGTCAAGTGTAAAGAAAATAAACCTCAAGACAGGTTTAACTTATTATTATTTGTACCATCAGCTCTGACCTAATCATTGCAAATTAAATACCATCCCAGACAAACCAGATAGATCAGCTGTGTCTCTACAAATCCAAGGAGAGCCATGACCTAGGGTCTCAGAGGGAGCTGCAAAATTCACTTGCCTCCGGGTCAGAACCCCAGGATTGCTGCATTTCCCCACCCCATACTCCCATCAGCTGACTCTACTTTCCGATGCTGTTGTTTCTCCCCCACCCAGGGCACAATTCTCTACCTTTCCCAGAGAGCAGACAAACACGTTTCTTCCTGGTTAGAACCATGGCTTTCTACTGGGTTCCCAGAGTCTAAGTTTCCCTGAAGATGCCTCATAGGCTGCTGCTGGGCCCCCATCTCCCCTGGATCAGTGCAGTTCCCCTTTTATTTATATAAATACAGTGGATTGGGGGCCTGTTTGTTTCTAACCACTCTGGACAGATTTTCACCAAATTTGGAGAATATCTTTTGGGATAGTCTTACTTATAATTTATTCTTTGGGGCAGATGTGAACACCTCTTTGAAAGACCCTATGAAGCACCTCAAAGACAGATCAGCTAAGACTGAGGTACAATGACAGGCCTATGTAACTGTCAATTGAGAGAGACATTTCACGTGTATTAAGTTCCTGTGGATAGTAAAATCAAACAGCGGTTTCAATATGACCCTGGATCGTAAGCCGCAGAGGCATACCTCTGTATTGCTGGCTCCCATGTGCAATCGGCCGCTTCTTACGTGGGCACCTCTGCAGTGAACCGGGGTGAACAGCAGAGCAGTAGGGGGGGCCAAAGGTCTTGGGTCCTGCAGGCAGCCTGCCTGACTTCCACACTGAACTCTGTGACCTTGAGCAAATTACTTAACATCTCTGTGTCTCAGTTTCCTCTTAGGGCTGTTGTCAGGCTTAGATGAGTCATCGTGGGTCAGATCTTAGAATAAATAGCGCCTGGCATACAGCAAGTTCTCAGCAAGGATTAGCTGCTGCTGTCCTTGTTGCCATCATCATCATTATTATGCCTTAGCCACACATAATGGACACCAGCTGATTCTATTTTATATGCTGGCATTCAATGTAAGGTTTCTTTTTTTTTTAAAAAGGTTTTCTGCTAAAAATAAACATGAAAAACCACTGGGCAGCTTCATTTTCACATCAAGAGCTTTTAAGACTAAATGACACCCAATATTAAAGCCAGATTCCTCTTATTTTGAAGCATCAATCAAAATTGTCACATGATGGAGAGAAAAAAAAGGCTCAATGATGCAATCTTAGGCCAAATGATACAGCACTGAGGAGGGGCCGTCCTGCCTCTTCTTTGCCCTTCACATTTAAAGAAGTCTGTACGATCCTTCAGATATTTACTTTCATTGTCACTGTCCATCATTGGAGTCTGTTAAAGACATCAGCCAGGGCATCCTGTGTCCCACCTAGATCTGGGTGGAGGGTCTCAGAGGCGTATCAGGAACACTTATCAAAGACTTCAGTTCAGTGATTCATTTAGTGACCCTGGACTGCCTGGGTTCAAATCCTGTGCTTTGCCACTTACGAGCTCTGTGACCTTGGCAAGTTATTGAGATCAACCATGGCCCATGAGGATATGTAACTCACCCAAGGTCACACAGAAAATGTCAAAGCTAGAACTGGAACCCAAGGCTCTTGACCAAAGATTGCAAAGTGGCTGTCCATGGGCAGGGGCAGTTTGTAGATGGGCTTAGTTTAGATGGCACAATGGTTTGAAAAAGCTTGATGTAGCTGTCACAATTTAAAAGAACTGGGAGATTTCACCTAAAACTCTACAGTTCCAGCTTGTTTCCTCGTCTGTGAAATAGGAGTCATTACAACATCTACTTCATGGAGTTGATGCAAGGACTAATTGTGAAAGCTCTTAGTACAGTGCCTCGTCTGTCAAATAGGCACCACGAGTTGTCATCGGCAGCGTGAAAGCCAGGATTTGAAGCTTTCTGTCTGTCTCCACTCTGTGGCTGTCTTTCTTACCCATTCGATTTTATCTCCCTCACATCTCTGCATTTGGAGTCCATGCTTTTAACCACTGTGCTAAAATATCTGCTAAGCCTTACTCAGAGAGGAGCCTTAGGCTGGGGCAGGCACTTTCTAGTGGCTTTAAATTGATCCACTTATATAATCCTCAGAACAACTGCATGAGGTCACTCAGGTTTTCCACTGTGTAAGTCTCCTTTCTAAACTAATCTGTAAGCACCTCCAGCGCGGGCCTGGCATCCCAGACCTCTGAACATTCACCACCGTACTCTAGCATGATCAAGACCTTCTTGTTCCCCGTTAAGAAATTGTACCCAGAGATGGGAGGTGAATCAGCCAAGGTCACACAGCAAGTGTGTGGTGGCACCCTGGCTGCTCATGGGTGCTCCTAGTTTGCTGATGAGCTTCGTTTGGCCTGCACCATGTTTTGGAAAAAAGAAAAATTAGTTGCCAAAGTTTTAGAAAAAATTGTGAGATTTCACATACAAATCTGGATTTTTGGCTCTTCGTTAGGTTGAGCCTCCCTGGGCCTCAGTCTCACAGACAACAATGGCTGGAGCTGAGGAGCCTTTGTCTTTATTCAGGGCAAGCACTCCAGTTCACCATCCCAAAGGCTCCAGGCTAAGGGACAACCGCCGTTTTCCTATCTGCAGCCTGTGGTGTTACCTGCCTGGCCCCTGTAGGCATTTGAATTTGTGACCCTGAGCTCCTGACCAGTCCTTTCCCAGCCTTCTGCAGTACCTTCCACAGTGCTGGACTAAATTAATCAGACAGCAGCCCTCTGAACAACCTGTAATGGGTTGAATTGCGTCCCCCCAAAGATATGCCGAAGTCATGTCTGTGAATGTGACTTTATTTGGAAATAAGGTCTTGGCAGATGTAATCAAGTCAAGATGAGGTGATAGTGAATTGGGTGGACCCCAATCCAGTGTGACGTGTCCTTATAAGAAGAAGAGAAGAGACAGATACAGACCCAGAGGGAAGACGCCCATGTGAAGCTGGAGGCAGGGAATGGAGTTAAGCTACCACAAGCCAAGGAACGTTTGGGGTTACGGAAAGCTGGAAGAGGAGGGGAAGGATCCTGCCCTAGAGGCTTCGGAGGGAGCATGGCTCTGCAGACACCTTCATTTTAGACTTCTGACCTCCAGAACTGTAAGAGAATCAATTTCTGTTGTTTTAAGCCCCCCAGGTTGTGGTACTTTGCTATGGCAGCCCTAGAAAACTGATTCACAGCCCTATCATATATCCTTTCTATTTCCTGTTCTCATAGCTTGCTTTTGTCTTTGTCCTCCCTTCTTTTCCCTGCCTTCTCTCTTCTCGTCCATCCTCTGGTACATCTCTATCATCCTTCTCCCTTGTCTGCCTCAGGTCCACTACTCAGCCTGACAGATGTCTCCCAAGATGAAGAGGTCGCTGGGCCCAGTTCAGTCTGGCCAATAGGGAGGCAAAGGGGAGTGACTATTTGTAGTTATTGACACGGCTTACGGCTGGGGGGCACATTTACCAGGCTGCCAGACACAGCTGCAGGAACGTGAAATGTGGGGTGTGGATCACTGCAGTACCACCTTTGGAAGCTGCAAGAACTACAAGCTTGCCCAGGACTTTGTGTGAATTGGCTCAGACACCTCATCTCCCTCCCCAGCATCTCAAAACTGGCTCTGGTAGCTTCTTAGCATTCAGCACAGCCCTCACTGGTGAAGCTTAGACAGGCTGTTGGCTCGCTACAAAGCAGGGTGCTGACAGCTTTTTTCCCTTTCTTTTCCTCATTGCTTAATCTGTCTACTTCCTGATACCAATAGATTTTTAAATGAGCCTAGGACAATGGATAGCATTTCCCAATTAAAACCAAATACCCTTCATCCACCCTTTACACAGCCACTGGGTACGAAGGAGCACCAGGGAGCATAGGCCCAGCTAGACATCTCTCTGTAGCTCTCCTGCCTCCTACCCTCTCTGCCTGCAGAGAGCTCCCCCCACTCACCATGGGACCCGACTCCTGCAGAGGGGCTCCGAGATGCAGGAGTGACTTCTAGATGCCAGCCAGAGTGATGTTGGCTGAGATTTCTGAGCAGTCAGAGGGCTAGAGTCAGAGACAGGATTTTTCTTGATCCTTTTTGATGTGAACTTGTTTCATAACCACTGAATTCAGATGCTTTGCTCGGGACAGGAAGAAATCCTTATCCAGTCAGAGTCATTGATAGAAAGTTTGAGAGAAGGTGGGCTAAGGATCTGGGGAAGCATATCTTCTCTCTTTTTTTTTTTTTTGTGAGGAAGATTATCCCTGAGCTAACATCTGTATCCATCTTCCTCTATTTTGTATGTGGGGTGCTGTCACAGCATGGCTTGATGAGTGGTGAGTAGGTCCGCACCAGGGTTTCGAAACTGCGAACCCCAGGCCACTGAAGCAGAGCGCACAAACTCAACCATTACACCACCAGGCTGGCCTCCTCTCATTTTTTTTTATTATTATAAATTATTATAAATGAAAGAATGTAGCCACTGCTTACCGAGTGCCTGCTAGACCCTGCACTTGGCCCCTTACATAAATTATCTCTAATCCTTATAAGAACATTTGAGAAAGATAATCTTTATTTTACAGATGAGGAAATAGATACTCACAGAAGTTAAATGACTTATCCAAGACAGCATACCTGGTAAATGTCAGAGCTGAATGTAGGTAGTCTGAATCCAAATGCATGCTCTTTCTGTTACTCCAGGAGTAACTTATTGCTACTTGCTGGAGGAAGCATAAATTAAGTACCCATATTTGGGGACCGCGCTCAAGGTTACCTTAGAGGGTTGACAAATGGTGAAGGTGCAAAGGAGAGTTTATTTATTCATTGTCTTATCCGTTGGGAGAAGAAATGCCTGGGAGTGGTAGCTCTGTTACACACATAGAATTCTATCTTCTCAGACCTCAGTACCCTCCTACAGTAAGATTCAAGATTCAAGGTTACCCTGAGGGAATGCCTCCCAGAAAAGTCCAGACAAGCACACCAGCAGAAAGGAGTCAGGAGGTTCACTCCTCCTCTTCCTACAATCCAGCTGCCCTCTCCATGTAGGCCCCAACTCCTCTTTCAGTTTCCACACCTCTTTTGCAAGCCTTGTCTTATTTATTTCTCACCACCACCTGGGGGAGTGGGGCTCACTACTATCCCTCCAACACAGAGAAGGAAACTCTCTGAGAATTAAGAAACTTGTTCAAGATTAACACATCAGCTATTGTGGCACTGGGTCTCAGATGCAAACCTTCTGACTTCATGCACATTCCCGGCAGTTAAAATGGCAGAAGGCAACCTCTTGCGTGGTTGTATGTATAGATGAATTCAGTCTTTGAAGCAAGCTTGTGGACCATTAAAAAGAAGAAGATCAGTTCAGCATTGGACTTGCTGGAAGAAAGAATAGAGCATGAGTGAGCACATGTGAGGGTCACAGATGGAATCCTCCTGCCAGCAGCTGACCAGCTACCACCAGAGACAACTCATATAGGCCACATCCTCTTCTCGCTCCATCATGTCCCACTGTCGGCATTCTCACTATAGATTTCTCCAAACCTGACTGAGCTTGTTGAGCTCCACAAGAGCTAAGTTCCTGGATATCAGTGCAAATAGCAAGAGGGGAATTAAATTTCCTCCTTCTTCCAAGGCTAAGAATGACCTCTAATCTTTCATGTGCAGTAAGGAACGATGCAGAAGGAATGCAGGTTGTAAATGAAGATGGAGAGTAAGAAGATGCTCTGAATTGTTCTGCTGTGGTTGCTCTTTTGCACCGGATGGTGGGGTCTATACAAGATCTCATTCTAGAATCCCTCTCAGATGTCCTAAGCTGAATACGTCATATTCTCATAGTGTTCCATGAGGTGTGTTTCAAACTCCGAGTGTACCCACCACACACACAAGTTTGACAAGTGCCATTCTAAAGGCTTAACATGGCTCAACCAATGTCACTTCATTGTAATCAACCAAAATGACCCCAAATCCACTCCTCCATCACTGACCCTCATTTAGTGAATGACCTTGCCATTCACTCAGTTGCCCAACAAGTTGAGTTTCAGTTTTCACTTCTCTCTCTCCTTTATCTTCAATAAGTTCGTTGGTTCCAATTCATAGAACCTCTAGCATCCATTCCTGCCTCTCCACTGCCACTAGTCTTGTCTGATCCATCACCCACACTCTTGACTTTAAGAGTGTCTCCCTTATTCCCTCTACCATGACTGGTTGGCCCCAGAGCCATCCTCCATTCTGCTACAAACCTGCTTAAAACACTTGCTTTTCAGGTAAATTCCAAACCCTTAAATATGACTTATTGTAAGATGTGTCACAATTTAGCCCCTGCTGACTTCTACAGCCAAGCTTGTCCATCCTTTTAAGCCCTCTCACACTCCACTCCAGCCACAATGAACTTCCTGTCGTCCCCCAAGTCCCAGGTTTCTCTCTCCTCAAGAACTCAAGGAGTGCACTCCTCAAGGAGTGCACATTTCACTCCTCCAACCAGGACTTTTTCACCTGGTCTCCCCTACTCATTCTTCAGTTGCCGGCATAGACATTTCCTGTGGGAAATCCCCCTCCCCCACCGCCAAACACTACCTGCCACCTACTCCCATTGCTCCTTGTACTTATGCCCCACAAGAACTTGCCCCTTATATTGTCATTGCATATTTAGTTGTCTTTCTCTTCCAGACAGAGCGCTCTGAGGTTGCAGACTGTTCATTATTAAGCACAGCACCCGGCATGTGGTGGTTACTCAATAAATATTTATTGCTTTCTTTTCCTTCCTTCACAGTTTCATTGGTACTGACCACATCAGCCACAGTCAGTTTCTCTCAGACACGTCCCCAGCGTCCCCAGGCTCTTCGCTCCCCCTTTATCTCTCTCTCACGTTCTCCTCTCCTTTCCACTCAGAAAAAATTGTTTCAGGCTCATACCCTGAAATGCCACTTCAAAATATTTCTCAAAAAGCAGAGAGAAGCTGAGTGTTGTTTTCCTTTTTTTCTTCAGGCTTCCATAGTGACAGGATGAACTGAGCGCTGAGGGGATCTGAGTTGCCATGGTAACTGATAACGGTCTGGTCCTTTCACTTTCTTTGTAGGGGAAAAATCTCTCTCTTTTTCTGTAACTAGCAAGAGATGAGGATTTATCTTACTGTCTACTAGATACCTAATACCCCAAAGGACTTGTTCCCAATTACCTAGCGCTTTCATTCCATTCCAGAAACTATGTGCTGCTGGTCAAAATGGTCCACCAGAACTGACACTGTCACTGGTGCCATCCTCTTGGTTGTCACTCTGGAGTTTCACAAAGCCTTGGCAGGAGAAATTCTGAGATGTTTGACCCAAAGGGTCTGGAGAAAGAAATGCGTGTGCATGTATGTGTGTGCACACATGCATATGTGTCTGTTTGTGGTGGGGGACAGGTACAAGAGAAGATATATTTCACATTTTCATCCTGGCTGAGCAAAGTCATTAGATGTAAGAACTCAGGGACTCTCTGAACACAAAATCTTTACATAAAGATTAGAAGATTCTTTGAGGCCCAGGATCATTGTGCATCCGTGAATTGGCTATATGTGTAGGAGGTAAAGACGGCTGCTCATAGACATTCTTGACTTGAAGTAGGGCAGCCACATTTCCCATCTTAAGTAAAAAAAAAAAAAAAAAAAAAGATCTTCACATAAAAAGGCATCTGTGCATGCAGGAGAATAAAGACAAACTAGAGCCAATTCAAACTTTAGGGGCAAGTCTCCTCATTTTTTTGTTCCGAGAAAAGAAAAAAATATGATTCCTTACATTTGTGGAACTTTAGATTTCCCTGGTTGTTTCTCATTTGGGTCGCCAGTGCTATGAGGTGGGCATGGTGGATTACCCTGAAGTCCAGAGAGGCTAAACGACCTGCCAAAGGTCATAGAGCAAGCTCATGACAGCCTCAGTGGGAATCCAGGTCTGTGAATTTGAAATCCAATGACTATCCTACCCACTATACAAGGACTCTCTCTCAAGAGAGAGCTGGGCCTTCTGACAGTAGGCATCTCCTTTGCATTCTACCTCTGCTGGCCATAACATAAATATTCATGGCAAAAGCCTCTGAGGCTAGACATTTAAGTGCAAGCAAGCTGGTTAGTCTTCCAGAAGATTCTCTGTATGGAGTCTATACCCATGTTTTGAGTTGAGTTTGCTATTGCTACTGCTGCTGTATAATCAAATTTACTCCTCACAGCAACCCAGTGTGGTCAGTTCTAGTGTGGTCCTCATTTTAAAAATGAAGAAAGAGGCTCAGAAAAGTTAAGTTCCTTGGCCAAGGTCAAGGAGTTAATATTTGTGGAATGAAATACAAAGAGAAGAAAAAAGGAAAGAAGGAAGAGAAGAAAGGAAAGCTCTTATGGGTAAATATTTTACCTACTACATTCTGGGCCCTTTTCTAGTCACTTTCACATGCAGTATCTGATTTAATCTTATAGCATCCCTGTGAGGGGGTCTTTGTTCTGTGCATGAGGAAGCTGAGGTTCAAAGAGGTCAGACTGCATTCTGGAGATCATGCAGCAAATAAGTAGCAAAGCAGGAATATCAGTCTGGTTCAACCTGGTCAGGCAAAGCCTGTGCTCTTAACCTTTACAAGATGCTATCTCCATATCTTCCGTTAGTGACATCAATCTGGAAAGGCTACAGGGGAACAAACACTGTGGAACAACATCAGGACTGAAAGAAGGCTAGGAGATGCTCTTGATCCCTATACATGGATGTGGGAAGTAAGAACACAGGGATTCTCAAACAGGGTCTAACAAATGTTCTAGCATGTTCAGTGTTGGGTTGGTGAAAGGGCATGGCTATCCGCCACTAATTAGCTGTACAATATTGGGCAATTTATCCACCCTCTGGGCTTCTGTTTTCCCATGTGTGAAATCTGGGGGTCAGACTAGTCAGTCTTGGCAGAGAGACTTCAGATCATATGCCAATACCGATTAACTAATTGGTAGTGGCTGCCTAGAATCCTGTGTTGTGAAGGACTACGAGGCTGCCCATGCTGTGATCATTTAGTGATCTCTGCCTTGGGCATTGGAGGTGACAATGGGGGCACACATGTCATAGATTTGCCATCATAAGGCCGATGAGTAATGAACATTTACAGTTTCATCATCTTTGTTTATTCACTCATTCTCTTATAAAGTTGTTTCTATTGTTGATCTGTATTTGCCTCGGCAATAAATTCTCGTACTTTGTGTGGATCTTTATCGTCAAGCTACGAGGAAGAATTGCCCCGAGATCCATTAGTGAAGAATTTGCTGAGCTAACCCATCTTCCTCCTCACCAGCCCCATGATGATTTCATGGACTTCAATCATTCCCAAGTTTTGCTGGTATCTTTCCAGATTAAAGAATCCCGACAACTTTAGACTATCTCCATTTTCTCAATCATTACAATGATTAGAAAAATGATGGTAGGATAAGAAGAAAGATTTTTCGATTTATTGAAAAATTTTGGATTTTTCACTTTGGAAAGTAGGCAGCTTAAGGGCGACATGATTGCAATGGATAAAAGCACAACCAGTGAAGTCAAAGCGATTGTGGGCTTTCCGTGAAATACACAAATACAATGATGAAGAAGCTTCCTTGGAAAACTGCGTGAAGCAAGTTACTTTAGGGCAGAAGTTTTCAAACTACAATCTGAAGAACATTCGGGATTTCTTGGAAGTACTTCAGAGGTGCTGTTGGGGACAGAAGTGTGTGTGGGGATTGATTAGGCGGCTACTGGCTTCCTTTCTCAACCTACACCCCTCGGCTCTTCTTATTTTCTGCTTTATGAATTGATTTCCATGCAAGATTTAGTGTGAGTAAACACGATAAGTTTGAAAACCATGCGATTAGATACATAAAAGAAAGTACTGTTTCACATAACAGCCAAGTAAATTATTGAACACGTTACATTAAGGAGTGCTGCAGAGGATTGAGACAAAAATCACTGATTCAAAAAGTTTACACCATTTTTAAGCCCAGAGACAGCTGCTGGAAGAAGCTGTGCTCTATCTAACATTACAGCGAGGAAACGTCATGCCTCCTTCTAGAATACATACTTTGGGTAGAGCTCAGCATGGTAAGTGTAAATTTCCAGCCTTGAAGTTTCTCTTGTGCAGACGGCACCTCCCTTGTTCTGAATACCCTTTCTAGAAGCACCCTTGTTGTTTACATAGAAAATAGCATGCTTGCCCCTGAGTTAGTAGGACTGAAGAAGTAGCAGGTACTCAGAATTGATTAACTTTGATTTACAAAGCAGCATCACTGACATACATCATAATTAAAATCTCACATTAGTTATTATTCTATTTCCTTTGCTTAGCAACATACACACGCGCAAACACAAAGAAAAAAGTGTCATTCTTGCTGTGATCTGAAGAACGTTTGGGTTTTCTTGGAAGTGCTTCAGGGATGGCTGCAGGGGACAGAATTTGTTATGAGAACCAGAAGAGAGAGAAGGTTTTACATGAACAATGCCTACCATTTATGCAACACCTATTGTGTGGCACACACCATAACAAATAGCAGCATTAGTAATCCTGATGACAGCTAACATTTTTTAAGTCCTCATCTTCTGCCGGGTACTGTTGTAAATGTTTTATATGTATTAACTAACTTAACCCACATACCAGCGTCACGAGGTAGGTGCTTTTGTTGTCCCCATTTTTACACATGAGGAAACTGAGGCACAGAGTGTTACTAACTAAGTGGCAAGGTCAGGACTGAAATGTAGACTGGCTGGCTTCAGATCCTATGATCTGAATGACTATCCCATGGCTTCTTATTGTATAAAGTTCTTGAAAGAAAATATCTTATTAAACATTTACGACAGTTATCCCACTTTGTAGAAGAGAAAACTGTGATTCACAAAAGTTCAGAAACTTACCCAAGGTCATACAGCTAGGAAATTATACAAACAAGCTTTGAGTCTAGATTCAAGTCCAAAGTTTGTGGTAATATCTACTATAGCAGGCAGCCTCTCATGCAGAGCATACATTATGGCCACTTTCTGTTTGATATATACAGACAGAGAGAAAACTGATTCTAAGATGACAAAAATCTATCAAAGAGCAGCATTATCATGTTCCCAAACACCATCCATGTGAATTCCTAAATACATGTTTAAACTATACCTGAAAAGAGGGTTGCTGGGAAATAAATGTCTTGATGAACTGTGGTCTTCACGTGGCCCAGGATTTTATTGTTTCTTGGTCAGGAAAGAGACAATGAAAAGTCAAAACAAACAAGCTTTCAAAGACAAGTAATCAGGGGTACAAATAAAGGTGTGAAATGAAGCTCAAGGATGATGTATTGCAAGGTTCTGTGAAAGTGAAAGATGTGCTCAGACACTGTGTTTTAGCAGATTGGGACTCATATGACCTCCAAGCTACACCTTTGACTCTGAAATGATCGGTGTAACTCAATCCATACTTAATGATGAAGAATACCCGAGATGAGGCCGCCGATGTCACCAATGTGCAATTTCTAAGCAATTGTTTTCAGTTCTTTGTGGATGGGCTGGCTGATCACTGAATGACTGTACCAGCAGAACCTTCCTAGAGATGACAGAGGTCAGGAGACCTCACTGGGCTGGCACTAAAGGAAGCAGGAGTCTTGTGGCCACTGTAGTTAGTGCTACAGGGATAGAAACAGATGCTACCCATTGGGTAGCAGTTCCTCAGATGGGAAAGGAAGCTAAAGCACACAAACCTGTTCTCTCTGCCATCAACCCACCTTATTTTACTTTATTTCATTTTCTATGATTTTATTGAGGTATATTTGATATACAATACACTATGTATATTTAAAGTGTACAATTTGATGAGTTTGATGTAAGTATACATTCATGAAATCATCACTGCAATCCAGAAAATGAATATATCCATCACCCCAAAAGTTTCCTTTTACTTCTTTACAAATTTCCGTCCCTCATCATTCCTGTCCAGGCAACCACTGATTTGCTTTCTGACCTATAGATTATTTGCATTTTCTAGACTTTTACATAAATGGAATCATACAGTATGGATGCTTTTTTGTTTTTTGACAGGGGGTGTGTCTGTCTTCTTTTACTCAGAATAAATATTTTGAGATTCAACTATCTTGTGTGTATCTATAATTTGTTCCTTTGTGTTGTATGGATATACTATAATTTGTTTATCTATTTACCTGTTGATGGATGTTTGAGTTACTTCCATTTTTTGGCTATTATAAATAAAGCTGCTCTGAACATTTGTCTACAAGTCTTTGTGTGGATATGTCTCTCTTTTTTCTTAGGTTAATACTTAGGAGGGGAATGGCTAGGTCTAGTAGTGGGTATATGTTTAATTTTTAAAAGAAACTGCCAGACTGTTTTACAAAGTGATTTTACCATTTTGCATTCCCACCAGCAGTGTATGAGAGTTCCAACTGCTCTACTTTTTGATAATACTTGGTATGGTTACTCTTTTTAATTTTTCACCATTGTAGTGGATTGTAGTTGTATCTCATTGTGGTTTTAATTTGCATTTCTTTAATGACTAAAGATGTTGCACATCTTTTCAGGTGTTTTTTGCCATCTGTAAATTTTTTCTAGTGAAATGTCTACATGGGTAGGGAACATACTGGGTTCATGTTCATTGGAGTATAAACTTTGTGAGAATAGAAACATGGTATAATTCACCTTATTCAATGAATGGATTAAAAGATGAGACAGTATAATTGGAAGATAGTTGAAATAGGAACTAGGTAATCTTGGATCAAGTGCTGGCATTGTCATTCACTAGTATGTGATCTTGGGTAGTTTACTTACTCTTCTAAGCTTCCATTTTTATTTATTTGTTTATTTTTATTGATTGATTGATTGCTTGCTGAGGAAGATTCTCCCTGAGCTAACATCTGTTGTCAATCTTCCTCTTCTTGTTTGAGGAAGATTCACCCTGAACTAACATCTGTGCCAATCTTTTTCTCTTTTGTAAGTGGGTCACCACCATAGCATGGCTGCTGATAAGTGGTGTAGGTTCATGCCCAGGTACCAAACCAAGGCTGCTGAAGCGGAGTGTGCTGAATTTAACCACTAGGCCATGGGGCCGGCCCTAAGCCTCCATTTTTAGAAAAGGGGAATATTAAAACAGCTAGGTCATAGAAGACTGGAGAGTCAGTGTGTTAAGGATGGGGGCATATATAAGGTGGAAGGGATAGACATGATGTTATTTCTCTCTCCAGACATCTAAAGGCTCATGTAGAAAGAAGTTCACTTTACTTGGTGTGGCAACAGAGCAGGGTTTCTCCATTTCAGCACTACTGACATTTTAAGCTGGATAATTCTTTGCTGTGGGGGGCCGTCCTGTGCACTGTAGGATGTTTAGCAGCATCCCTGGCCTTTATAGGGGGTGCCAGTAGCACCCCTTCCCAAATGTGGCAACCAAAAATGTCTCCATATATTGTCAAATGTCTATGGGGGCAAAATCACCATGGTGGAGAACACTGCTATAGAAGGTAAACATTGTATTCACTGTAGTAGGCTATAGGGAGACAACTTTTTCAGTAGCAGGAGAAACTTCATCATGGTCAGAATTACCTATGGTAGACTCAAGCTGCTTAGGGTGGGGGTGGGGGTGAAAGTGAATTTTCTATTATTGTCCATCAACAGTAGGTGGCCATATATCACAGTGGGTATTCAAATAGTGAGTAGATAGCTGAAGTGGGTGAAATCTGACCCTTCTAAGCCTCAGTTTTCTCATCCGTAACATGTGTATCATAATGCCAACACCAGAGGGTTCTGTGAAGATTAAACGAGATGATGTACATAAAGCCCTCTGAACAGCATCCAGCACATTGCATATACTTAATATGTGGTGGACATTCTTGTTATTATTGTAGAGGCAGAATCACCCACACTCCAGAAACACTTCCCTACACCAGGAAGATTTTGTCATGTTCATTCTCTTCCCAGTTCCTCCGCAAGGGAAGAGAAGATGCTTACCTGACTGACCAAAGCATTGACACAGAGGTGACTAGTGGTCAAGTCATTGTACCTTGAAAAGCTTCAGTCTCCTACACTTCTGCCTTCCTGTCTCTGTGTGGTGAGCAGATGTAGGCAGGCCTGGCCACTAGGGGAAGGCTACTAGTCTATCTTTTTTTTCTGATTCATTGTCCCCAGATGCTTAGTTGACTTGGGTCGCTCTTGGGACCTGGGCACCTCTCATTTCCTACTGGCATGTTTTGGAATACAGGGTCAAGATTTAGAGGGGGAGGGGAGAGAGAGAGAGAGAGAGAGAGAGAGAGACAGAGGGAGGCCGGGTAAGAATAATAATTGAGGCCTCAGTGAGCCCTGTGATTCAACCTACACTTTTATCAGAGCTTTGCAACATTCCCAACTCTATCAATAATGTAATACTTTGCATCCCTTTTATTGTTAGCCATTGTACATGATTTTCTTGGGAAACCCATAAAGTGGTAGGATTATTAGCAGAGCTAGATTTGGGTCTCTTAGAGTCCCAGACTCTATAACTACAAAATAACCATCAAATCAACTATCCAATCCACAATAATTTAAATTATGATCTTTAGAGTTCCTTTCACCCATAACAAAATTATGATTCAAGAATCTGTAAAAGAAGGTTGGACTTGCCTTTCAGCATCCTTTTAAGCTCTAATTATTTTCTCTGAGTTTGCCTTTTTATGTGACTTTGCATAAAATTCTAGGCACAGACACCATTAAATATTTTGCACCCTTCATGATAAAGAAAGCCCTGCCTGGTATCTGTCTGGTGCATCAATCTATAATTTTTTCAAAGTCTCTTCTGGAATGACAATGCACATTTTGAATAATACCTTAGTCTTTAAATTGTATCGTGAAGAAGACACCCCTAAGCAAGAGAGCTTATTTCCAGGCTCTAACACTGACAATAAGAAAATAGCTTTGTCACTCATGAATGATGTGTCTATAATTATCTTTCACTGACCGTAAAAAAGAAAATAAAACGGAGCCAGTTTTCTTTTTTAAAGATCGTTGCTTTTCTGTGTGTTTTACCAAACTCAGTAAGACATGGGTGAACAACTGAGGTCTTTCTAAATCTAGTCTTTCCAAACATCAGAGCATATGTTTTATAGACACCTATAGCAATAGGCTGGGTAAGAACAGTCGATATGTCTGTACTCAAAGGAACATCCATCTGTCTGCTCTTTCCTGGGCTTTCTCCTACCAGCTCTTTTCACCATCTTCACGCAAACATTCCATTCTTCCCCTTGTATCCCCACCAAAGGCAAATTATTTTCCTTTCAGAAGTGCCTTCCTCCAGAGCGAAAATCCAAACGTTGTACCTGTTTCCTTAATTCTGTTTCCTGTGTCAATATAGTAATTCATCCCTCATATTTGCTCTGTCTCTGCTCCAGGATTTGCTTGTTAATGGGAATTCTGGAATCCATGGGCATCCACTAACATTACTGCCACAGCCATGTCTGCAGAGGCAACGTCAAGGCCACACTAAGAGGGGGTCAGGCCCAGACTTCAGCATTTCATAAATGTTCTCAGAGCATCCTTAGACAACAGAAGAAAGTACCAGCAGTTTTAGGATATCACTCCCAAATTCTAAACATCAAGAGAACTTCCATTCTTATTCTAGGTAAATCGGGCCATCTGAGCTCCTGCTACCCTCAGAACATAAGTCAGCACCTCTTCTTACTGCTAACAGCACTTTACAAACACTTAGAACAGCAGTGTTAGTATTTCAGTGAAAGGAGGTGTGACTGGGTTTTAAATCATGTGCAGGTGGCTTGAAATTATCAATAACTGAGCAGGCTAGAATCCCTTTCCCAAGACCTTGCTTCACGTATTTGCCCAAAGGCAACATCCCTGGATGCTGTGACTGCCCCTAATGCCCCGATCAGCAAAACAAGGATTTTCTGCTTCCCAGCCTAGGGTTCCCAGTTTTTTGGGTTTTATGATACAATAAAATTTCCAAAGAAATTTTGGGAGCTGATCTAGGATTGCCAAGTTTTTACTTCCTCAATTAAGTAAAAACCAAATCCAAAACTACCTTCACTCTCACCATGGTTTTATTCTGTGTAGAACATTAGGAAGGAAATGCTCTTAGACTAAATGATCGTCCTTGAAGTTAAATAAATTTAACTTTATAAAAAACATATTACATTTTCTTTGCTCTTCTCATTTCATACACAGACACATTCACCCAGAACACGGTAAAAGACAGCTGGAGTTGACACCTGCCCCCACTCAGTCTCCAGGGGATTTTCCAAGCTTAGTGGAGAAGTTCCAGGCCCCCAGGACTGTCTGTCTGGGTCAATATTCTCACGTTTGTGTTTCCCCCAAGGTACGCGGGCAATCTGAGGAAGCACAGCTGTGGGCAATGTGAGAAAACCAGTTTTTTCTGACTGAATACTCCTAACATGTCAGGCACAGTGCTTAGTCATTACTTGTATTTTAATCCATAAAAACAAATAATAGAGGTATTTTTATCCTTTTTTACAAATGAAGAAACTGCTTCAGAGAGGTTAAGAAACTCGTCTGTGCTCACAGTGCCATTTAATGGTAATTCTGGGATTTGAACCCACATCTGTCTGAATCCCACATCCTTGATTTGGAATTAAATAACTGTGGCCATGAAATGAATTATAGCTATTGCTTCAGTAGAAGCAAAAATTGACACTTAGCTTCCAATATGGGGGGAGGGGGACCTCATCCTCAGAAAACCCCAAAGTAACAGGTGACTTTGACTGGTTCTGGGCCCCCAAAGTTTTAGAACCTTGATTATTTCACATCAACCTTGAAACCCTAACAAAGCAATTTAATCCCAGATGTTTGCTCTGCTGATGTCTGTGGATATGTCCTGACCTTTAAGAAAGTTGCTGGTTTTCCACCGTGAACAGACACATGTAAACTTGGTATGCTAAGCCATTTTGCAGTATATTCCTTTCAATACTTGTGTTTTGCATTTGGTAAACCAGACCTTCCAAGTGTGACTTCTTTGCACTCCCTGCAAGTAAACTTTTCCTTTCCTGTCCTGAATGTTTCCGTCTCTCGGCATTTCTTTGTCACGTCACAGTTTCCCAGGGTTTCTTGGATCAGTTCCCATACTCTACCCGATGTTAGTCCCCCCAAATTTCCTCCCATGTACACGAGTCTCTTTCCTTTCTTCCAGTCCGGCTAATCTTCTGCTATGGGTCTTGGTCACTGTTATGGTCATTATCTCCTTCCTCCTCCTCCCATCATCATTATTCTCTATTAAGCATTTGCTATATGTCTGGAACTTTTATAAACCCTTTACACATATTGCCTCCTTAAATCCTAATTCTTTCTAGAATATATACGGCATAGTCACAATTAGTCCCATTTTTTAAAAGAGAAGAATAAGGTTTAGACAGATTATGCAATTTACCTAAATTCATAAGGCTGGAAAATGGTGAAGCCAAGAATGTAAACTAGGTTTGTCCATAATCCATGCTGTTAACTGCTTTATATGTCATTTCTTCTTTTTCTGGAAGACTTTCCACAGTTTTTCTGACTGCCCATACTTAAGACCTAAAGCAAGGTGTTTCTCATTTTCCTGGGCCATAGGAATTCCGCCTCCTCTGAACTCCTCCAGTGTTTAATCAGGACCATGAATTAATGTCATTCTGTTCTATGTCATTTGCTACTATGTTACAAGTGCCCTGTCTCCTCAGCTAAAATGTAAGCAAGCTGGGATTCCACAGGCATGCAAGGGATAATTAGGAAACAATGGAAGCCAGCTAAGAGCATCTCTGTTTTGATAGCCAGTGAACACAGGTGGAATTTTCCAACAAGTTACCCAGGGGGGACCCACAGCTTTGAGAACATCCAGGATGCATTCAGGAAGTTAGTGGGTCTTAGTGGTCTGGCAATAGTCACCGGACTAGGTGCCTGGAAAAACTCAAAGGTGGGTTTGGAAGCAATTAACTGGTTTTCCAAGTTGTTTCTTTTCCTTTTGTATGTTAAGGAGATGTAACCACCAACCATCCTGAAACTGACCAAGCCTCACCACAAGAGCTACGCCCAGGACCTTTGCCTTATTTTTAATGCAAAGATCTCTCCAGGAGGATCTTAGGCCTCATTATGTGGAGGCATGTTCTCCAACTGAGCATATGCAGGCAAATACCCACCTCTCCCTTTTCAATACTTATTTCCCAATGGAAATAAAAGTTCCTGCTTCCCTTTGTTCGGGGACGCCATGACTTTGGAAATGATTTCTCATGGCCTCCTATTTGCTGCAAATACACTTTACTTTGTGAGACAACTTCCACTTGTGTAGAGTCTTATTTAACTCATCAGGAGGCAAGCCCACTTGGTATAGTAACAATACTACCTCAGCTGGCTTAGTACTCATTCTGTCTTTCCACAATTGCTTATTGTGCATGTAAGCTCTGTCAGACATTGTGAGACATGTTGGGGATACAGTGGGGAAAAAACAGATGTTACAGGTGAGTTTCCATAAAAGAGGAGCGTCAGTCTTGAGTTAGCACTCCTGTCCTGGGTAACAAGAGGGTCGTCCCCAATGTCATGGAAACACAAGCGCTCATGACTACTCTGACCATCTCTTGTCACATTTGCGTCCATCTTGGTGCCAGATGCGCATTCCCTGCTGCACATTGAAAGTTGGAGACTTGTCAGATGAGGTTGGAGCAGTACGCAGTGCATTTGTTTAACAGAGGAGGGAAGATGATCATTTAAATCCTTGGCAAATTTCATTGTCTTTTTAAATTCAATTGCTTTTAGAGCCCCATCTCTCTTCCTTCTCCCTTGAAAGGTTTCCAAGGCCGCTCTGTTGCCAAGCTTCTCTTCTAACTGACTGTATTTGTTACGGAGATAGACAGAAGAGGTGAAACGTGCGTTACATAAGGAACGGTGCCGAGTACCTGGAATTGAGATGGGGGGCACATTTCACAATTGTGGCACATTCTACAAGGCCCACACGATTGCTCTATTAAATTAAATGACTACAGTCTCCATCTGCACTAGTAATCTCCAGATAGACCTGGCTCCTTTACAGCCAATAGCCTGCAGGTGTGCACATAAGTATTCACAGTCCATCCCAGATGTCAGGGCCTAATTAAAATATAGAATGAAAGTGCTCTTCCCTAGGTACTGAGCAGTCAGCGCTGTGGTGGGCTTCTTGGGACAGGAAGTGGCAAAGGCAGAGAATTTAATTCTAGCTGTAGAAGCAAATGGCTGAAGAAATCCACCTCCTGAGAACCACTTAGCAAGGAGTGAAAAGTCAAAAAGAAACACTGATGCCATCTCACTCTCTTGTTCAACATCATTTTCAGTTGGTTACCATAAGACAATTAGTGTGGCTATGTTCTAGACAAAAGAGAAAGACTCAGAGTTAAGGATCCCAGCTTGATTTTCAGGTCCTAGAGTCATATGGCCCTGATTATGAGCATGTTGTACAGTTCATAATTTTGCCCTTTTGGGCACCATATTATGTGGATCCTGAGAGGTGTTCTAAAGACTTATGAGAAAAGAAAGCTGAAGAGCTGTCAATCACCTTAATGACACACAAAGACAAGTGATAAGGGGTACCTGCATTTCAAAACCCACAGATCCCAAGTATGGGGTAGTCAGAAAAGTTTATAATCACTTAAGAATTTACCAAATCTTTTCCCCTCCTCCCCCACTTCTTTCCTAATGTGTACCCTCTCTCTCTCTCTCTTTCCTTCTCTGGATGCCCATTTGCCAGTCACTCTTTCTCAGCTCTCTTTCCTTCTCTCTACTCTCTTCCCCCCCACCCACTTCCTCACCTGCCTCCTTCCATTCTTCCCATTTTGGGTTGTGATGTGAAAAGACGTGGGCCTTAGAATTACATAGATCTGAGTGTGAGTTCTGGCCTTCACATTTTTCATTTTGTTTAAACTGAATATATACATTTTTTTTCTATGCCCCAGGCTTAATTTAAACATCAGATGAATTAAATTCCAAGGCACTCTCTCAAAAACCAAAATTAAGGTGTTTAAAACCTGGGTAGCTCTCAATTTATTTCCTCAGGGACCTCGAGGAGCAGTGTCTTTCATTGAGAAGGGGCCTTTCATATCCTTACTGCAGTATTTCTCAATGTGTGGTATTTTTCACCCTACTGATACACATGGTAATTTTGTTCAGTATGCTTTTACTTGAACAGTTATGTGTTTATTTTAACACGAGCTTAGGAAAAAAGGAAACAAGTGCATCAAAACCATGATATCATGGAAGAGAAAAAAGTTGATTTAAAAAAATATATAGTATGCAGGTAGTATGAATAGATGGTATGCGTTTAGGGCAAAAATCATGACGGTGGTACTTGAATGAATGCAGTTTTAGAAAGAAAGAGTATTACCGTAGGGTCCATATTACATACTCACCATATGCTAGGTGGACACCATACACTAGATCCACACTTATGTGGTGGACCATTATTTATCCTTTATTTTTATCCATTATCTATCCTTTCGGTCACCACTCTCGAAAGTTACTGAGACTCTGAGTGGTTAAGAAATTCACGCAGGGAGATAGAACTGAGACTGAATCATGGATCTGGCCTCGATTCTGGAGCTACACACCTTCAGTTATACCACAATGCCCCTAGAAGTATGTGCAGTACCTGCACCTGGTAAGCTTGCAAGAAATGACAGCTGTTCCTCAGCGTTATCATTTATTGTAAAACTTATCCTGAAATTTTCATATCAGTCCTGTGAGGTAAATGTTCGTCTCTTCCTTTTACAGGTGATAAAATAGGCATAAAAAGGTTAAGTGACTTATAGCCAGTGTTGACGAGTATTTGGGATTATTCCTGATGAGTCTAATAATATATTACCATTAGCATCTTTAACCCTCATTCCTGCTAAGTGCTGCCCAAGAGTCTTGAGTGTCCCACATATGGGGTACGATTATAAAAGTGAGAATAATCTTTGAAAAATTATTATATAAGCTGCACATAAAAAGGAAGTCACTCTCATTATTTTACTGTCCTATTTTGTTTTGATCCAAACCAGAGTTGATAGAAGATGTATTTGTGGTAGGAAGAATTCTAAGATGGTCCCCAAGATTCCTGGTTCCTGGTCTACACAATGCCCTCTCCCATTCAATCAAATACTATTCTAGGTACTGATGGGAAGGGGTTTGGCAGATGTAATTCAGGTTCCAAAGCAGTTGACTTTAAGATAGAGAGGTTATTCTGAGCGAGTCTGACTAATCAAGCGAGCCTCTCAAAGGGACTGGGCTCTTTCTTGCAAGAGATTCAAAGTGTGAGAGGGATTTGACAGGAGGGAGATTTCCCGTTGCTGGCTTTGAAGATGGATGGATGGGGGGCCACGTGGCAAGGAATGCAGGTGACCTCTAGGAGCTGAGAATAGTCTCAGCTCTGACAACTTGCAAGGAGATGGGGACCGCAGTCCTACAACTGCAGGGAAGTGAATTTGGCCAGCAATATGAATAAGCTTTGAAGTGGTTCCAGAAAGGAATGCAGCCCAGGTAATACCTTGACTTCAGCCTTGTAAGACCTTGAAGAGAGAAGCTAGCCATGCCTTGCCTGGACTTCTGACCTACAGAAACTGTGACGTGATAAATGGGTGCTGCTTTACGCTGCTGTGTTTCTGGTAATTTGTTACACAGCAATAAAAAAGTAATAGAGTATCTAATGCCCTAAATGGGAGCCATATTATATAAAGATAATATTATTGTTACATATGTAAATGCACTCAACTGAATCATTCACGGCATTTTCTACCCTTAGATTTGAGTAAATTTTACCGCTTATAAAAACCAAATCCACATCCTAATAGTAATTATAACAATATCTAACATTTGTTGAACAATTATGATGTTTTCATCGTGCTCAGTGCTTTTCATGCATTAAATCATTTAATCTTAACAATCTTAGGAAGTAGCCACATTTTGAATCCTTATTTCACAACAGAGGAAACTAGAGCATAGAGAAATATTCAGTGCAACAAATATTCTGTTATTTAAAGGAAAAGTCATTATTAACAGTTATGGCATTTATTAAAAGCAAATTTTGCCTCCTTTAGTAAAGGTGAGAATCTTCCATCTTTCTTTTTTATGCCTTTACGCTCTTCTCAGACCTGTAGTCCCCACCACCCAAGCTTGCATTTCCTCATCCTTACAATGACGAGAAATAAAAAGCGGTGATAGATAAGTATGAAGATAAACAAGTGCATTATTCTCCTAGGACTGCAGCAGTAAGTTACTCAGCATTCAGCACATGTCTTGGCACACCATCGGCTCTCAGGGAAAAGCACTTCTTCTTAATCCTGTCCTCAGTTTATGTTAGGGGCACTGCCATCCCTGATGGGGTTGTGTGCTAGGTGTGCTCTTCTGATTTGATCATTTCCTTCTAGGCACAATGTCTGTCATCTAGAAAGCCACCTGGAAGTGGTGTCTGTTGGGATGGAGCTGTGATGCGTGGACTGTGGCCTTGGGTCCTAAAAAGCCAGTCTGTTCTGGGGCAAGTCAGCGATGCCTAAACACTCAGACCGATCCCCCAATATCCCTGGGTTTGTGGTTCTGACTGAAATCCACAGAGTAAGTCCTCAGGGAGAAATCAGTTCATGGCTCTAAACAGTTGCCAGCACATTGTAGACCAGGACCACATGGACCACACTTGAGACAAATGACCAGAAAACTATCTTGTCCTTTCCTTAATTTTGTTGCACTGATTTGGTGAGAAGGTCGTTAGACAAGAAATCAGAAAAACTAAGGGTGTGTCTGTTGCTGCTGTTGTAATTATTTGCTACTTAGTTCTATGTTTCCGTGACCTTCAGATTTCTTGGCCTTTCTAGGGCTTAGGTCAGTGGCTCCCAGATCATTCTAAGGACTGATGCTAATCTTAACTGCTTAAGAATCACCTGTAGAGCTTTGAAAATACAGTAGCCTGGTCTCTATCCTCAGAGATTTGGAAAAATAATTATAGTCTTTGCTAATGGAAGCACTGTACTTTTGCCCTAGACAGACTCTGTAATTGCTTATGAAAGGAGCAAGGAGGTCTATGAAGTTGAGAGCATAACATAGGCCTCTGTGTGAGGTGATTTCTGGAGTAATTTCCAGCTCTATTGGAATGATCCTACTACTGCTGAGATGGCCCAAGGATTCAGTTAAATACTTTATGTACCATTTGTTAGATATGTTAGCAGCTCCACCTTACAGTTGAGGAATTATTGACTCAGAGCAATTAATGTTTTTCTGGCATCACACAGCAAGGAAGTGGCAGATGTCAGCCTGGATCCCATTCTGTGCGACTTTGGACCACCCTGCGACAGTTTATTCTTCAGCAGTGCAGTGGCACGTTCTGGGTAAGAGAGTTCCAGGGTGCAGAAACACCTGCTTCTGTTCCAGCAAGGAGTCACACAATGGACAGACATTCCCATCCCATGCAGCCTGACCTCCCAGCTCCTACGATGTGCAATTGCAGAATTTGCCTAGGTGAAAACATGATGTTTCCATTGACAATGATGAAAACTACTTTTCAAAAAACTCATATGATGGGTCTGAAGGCTCTTGGGCCATTTGCCATGATTAAAAACTCATGTAAGCGTTTGGGGAATTATCACAGATATAACTTTTCTCTTCTGTGTACAGACTCTTGATTTAGTGTTTTCCTCTGCAGGTAGGAAGATGCAACAGACTTTCCTAAAGGATCTAATTGAGGAAATTTCCCTCCTCTGTGGCTCATTACAAGTTTCACCAGTGTAAATCCAGGAGGTGGACATGCAAAGTTAATGACATTGGTCTTCATTTTGGCCCCAGGGGAAGAGTGGCTAGAGGTCCCAGCAACTTAATGCCAGCTAATCAGGACCAAGGGCTTCCCAGGTTGTACCGAGTGCCCTGCACGCGTTCCCATGCTTCTCCTGGAGACGCAGCTGAAGTCTACGTGCTCTGCACTAGGAGCGGAGTCATCCGAGTGCCGGCTCTGTTTCCTCCATCAAATTGCTGTGTGACTTTAGGCAGATATCATGACCTGTCTGGATGGTCAGCGTTTGTACATGCATAAAATGAGTCAAAATGTCCCATGTCCCCTCCCTTGGAGCCGCAAGGCTCAAATGAGACACCTGATCAACAAGCCCTCAGGAAGGGATGGTGTCCTTTGCCCGTATCTGGCTCCAGCGACGGTGCTGGGCCTCTTCAGCACAGTCCTTGATGTTCTCCCGGGGTGGTTCTCCACACCTCGGGAGGCAGGTGGGGAGTTGATCCATGAATGAGTTATTGCTTTAGATTTCTTAATTCCAGGTTGGGAACAACAATACAAATCCTGTCTCTGTTTCAGCTGGGTGTTCTCTTTTGTAAGTAACACAGACCTGACTCAGGCTCCAGCTGTGTTCAGCTTTGTCTGTCTGTGAAGGGCCAGGCCTGTTTGTTTTCTGCAGGGAGCCTCTCTTCTCTGTCTTGTGTTCACTCCTCGTCAACAAACTTACAGTGCCTTAAGGTTGTGCAGACCCTGCCTCGCTGGCTGGTAACTGTGAGCCATGAATAAAGCCAGCAAATGGGGGAAAACCATGCTGGCGGCATTTTACTTATTGCTGGCATCACTGGCTCCCTGGATCCACCAGGCGCCTGTAGAGATTCGGATGAATCTTTTGAATCAGGGAGGCAGAACTAAGTTCGTTCGACTCCTTTGAACACAGCCCTCTCTGTGATCTGAGGCAGCTCTGCAGAAGTCACCAGGTCGGGGCTGTGTTTATCAGTCAGGCTCCTGGGCTCTGCCCCTGCCCACGTCTTCTCAGGCCACGCCTGTCTGCTTCCAGCCAAGTCAAGCTTCACTTCCACGGCTGAAGGGAGCTAGCATCCACCACCAGCTGACCTAACAGAGGTTGCGCCTGGTGCAGGGGTCCTTGAAAATGCCAGTAGGCAGAGCTTAGGAGAGCAGAGTTAGTCAGGTTAAGTCCTGCTGCCTGATTTTAATTAGATCATGCCCGATTTCCTTGTTTTCATGTCTAAATTGTCCCTTCCAGTATTTTTTACCCTCAGAGGGTAACTACAGGAGCCCAGGGCACAAAAAATGTGACACACCTTATACATGATTAGATGTGGGCTGCAGTAGTGACATAGCTTCTTGTTCTAGCTCCCATCCCAGTCACAAGTTACCTTGCCTCCTTGGAAATAATACGATGAACTGTGCTAGTATGTTGCCCAGTCAAATCCCAGCTCTACTATTTTCTAGCTACATGACCTTGCCTTGGCAAGGTGTTCTGCCTACAGCAAGCCTCAGATTTCTAATTTGTAAAATGATATAATAGTAGCTGCTTCATGGGGCTGTGGGGGACAGTGAGTGAGCACCCAATGGCACTCCATAAATATCAGCTATTACTGCTGCTGTCAAGACTATCCAGGGGCATTTTAACTCGGGGCCTGGGGCAGCTTCACTAAGGCAGTGGGTGGGAGGTATGTCAAGGAGCTCCACGGCATCTCGCTAGACTGCCAGCTCTGTGAGGGCCAGGACAATGTCTTGCTCACTTGGTGCTCTATTCCCAGTGTTTGGAACACAGAAGGCACCTGATAAATATGTGAAGAATTAACGAGGTAGATGGACCTAAGTTTAAATCCCAGTTCTGCCACTTTTGGTCTTGGGCAAGTTATTTACCTTCTGATTCTGAGGTTGCACATTTATGAAATGGAGAGAAACAATCTTGCAGGGACAGCTACAAGAATAGCCAACTGGTACTGTGTGCTTACTATGCGCCAGGCACTGGGCTAAGCACTCTCCACAGGCTGCCTCTTTTGATCTTCACAACAGCCCTCTCGATGTAGGTGTGGTTATGGTTTTTGTAGATGGCGTAACTGATGTTCAGAGAGGTCAAGAAATGTGTCAGGGGAACACAGCTCCTGAGGGATGGAGTTGGGTTTCCAAACCAGTTAGACTGACACTAGGTCCCATATTCTTCATCACAAAGCTCCTTGTGTCGTATAGACTCTGGGTTAAAAAAGAAACTGAAATATAGCTGCTGTGCTGTTGTTATTAAGAAGTACCCCCCCACTCCCCATGACACTTGGTGGAAGGAAACAATACAGTCAGCCGAGTCATCTGAATGCTTATAACAATTTGTCCACACGTGGAAAATCTTGCCCAGTCAGAACTCAGAGGCTGAGGTTTCAGTGTGTGTGTTTGTCACCCTGCTCAGAATACTGATTTGAAAATCAATGCAAAATGTGTCTTTGCAAGGCATTTCAGTTGGGTAACTGTGAATAATTCCCACATGCAGCTGGGTAGGAAGGCAAGAGGAAGGGGCAGATTTCCACACCAGCTGTGTTCTGAGTGATCTGACAAGATGGGGATCAAACAAAATAAAGGCAGATGCCTCCTTCCCCCTATTCATGATGGCAAATCACAAAGTTGGGGTAAGCTTGAGATGGATGGGATCTTAGAGGTCTTCTATGTTGATGAGGAAAGAGGACCAGAGAGGCAAAGGGATTCAGAGCTATAGAAGGGATGGTGACAAAGGGTTGCTGATGAAAGTTCTACTTGAACACCCCTTAGAGTAGGCACCTGTGGTGTGTGCCTGGCCAGCATCCCCCATCATCTGGTGACAGTATCTTGATTTGGGGAGCCGCCCACATAGTTCATGCACACTGACCTGAAAGCTGGGGCTCTCCCACCACACCGTGCTACTGCTATTCAAGGCCACCCAAAGCACCCTGGATAAATCCTTTTAGCTAGTCCATGGCAGAATTCTTACACTTGCTTCCCAAGACCGCATTGGGAAATCCAGAGATGGAAGAAGGAGCCTTAGCTTCTCTACTCTTCCAGCAAAGTCACATACTACTTTTCTCTTAGCAGTATTGTGAGGCTTATTCAGCTAAGGTACCAAGTACTGGAGCAAGGGGAGCATTGTCAGAGGATTTCATAGGAGGAGGACAGAAGGTGGTTATAGGTCCCTGTTATTCAATGTCACTCCCCCAACCTGGCCCAACAATGACTACATGGTTCTTAAGTGGTCAGAAAAAAGCTGTTAGACACCAACAGTGAAAGCCAAATGCTTTCCAAAACAATTCTCTAAAGGATGTATTTATTGCAGCATTGTTTATAAGAGCAAAAGATTGGGGTCGACCTAAATATCCAGTTATAGGGTACTATTTACATAAATTTTGGTGCATTCATCGTACAGAACATTACGTGGCTGGTAAGAATGAGAAAGTCTCGTGTGTTCAAACGTAACATCTCCAAGAAGCTGAGTGAAAAACATCAAGGTACAGCACAGTGGATATACCATTTGGGTTAAAAAAAAAATGAGGAACATCCATATGTGTATTTGAATGGAAACAGATGCTCACTGGAAGGATATACACACATAAAATGACACATATAAAGTGGTTATTTTAGGCAGAGGAGCAGAAGAGTTAAAGACAGGCTCTGCAGAAAGCTTAATTTTCACTAAATATCCACAATGCATTAAACATGTTTTTACCATGTGCGTGAATTACCTATTTTAAATAAACACATACATATTTTTAGACAGTAATAGACAAGTCTTTGTAAAGTACAGAGGTTGGGTTGGAAACTACATCTGAACTCTTCCGTGTCCCTCAAGGCCAATCAGGAAGCAGCATTCAAAGGCACTTTTTTCCTCCTGCAGTGAAACCCCACAGCTCCGAGGCTGGGAGAAGGCTGCTCCAATCCTGCGATGTCCTTCCTTCAGCGACTTGATGACAAGTAAGAGGAAGGAGTTGTCGAAACCTCTACTTATTCGGTATTTCTCCCACCACTTGCCATGGGACGAGGAGGAGGCTCACAGCCAGTTTCTCCCTGCTTTAAGTGGTTGGGCAGCAGAAGCTTCCAACTGTATCCCCAACCAGCCCCCTTGACTGTCCACTAGGGAGTCACGGGTCCTAGGATGTCACAGCTGGAAGAGTGTTAGCTCAGTACGCTCCAAGGTGGGGGTGACCATGGGAGGGCAAGGCAACCCATTGTGGCATGGATAAAAGAATTTCTATTCATAATCACTTTTAAAAGTAAGCTTTACTCAGATTTAATTACAGATTAAGATGCACCTTACAAGGGGGCCGCCCGGTGGCGCAGCGCTTTCGTCCGCGTTTGGCAGCCCGGGGTTCGCCGGTTCGGATCCGGGGCGCCCACCAACGCACCGGCGTTGTCAGCCATGCCGTGGCGGCGTCCCATATAAACTGGAGGAAGATGGGCACGGATGTTAGCCCAGGGCCAGTCTTCCTCAGCAAAAAGAGGAGGATTAGCAACGGATGTTAGCTCAGGGCTGGTCTTCCTCGCAAAAAAAAAAAGATGCACCTTACAAATACACATGCATATAATAAGGGTGCATTCTGAAATTTTCTGCTTATAGGGGTTCATGCTCAAAACATTTTGAAGGCCACTCTAGGGAGTAATTCTAGAGACAGCAAAAGGCATAGTGACAATAACATCAGCTTTAAAGTCAGGTGGACCTGGGTCAAAATCCAAGCTCTGTCCTTTATTAGCTGTGTCAACTTGAATAAATGACTGTCTCTCTGTGCTTACTTCCTCACCTTTAAAGTGGGATAATAATAATACATGTCTTAAGAGGTTGGGGTGAATATTAAACGGGATAAAGCATGTATGGCAGGCTGCTTGCACGATAGCTTCCAGTGATTCCCACCCCCTAGTACTCACACACCCTTGTGTAATCCCCCCCTCGAGTGGATGGAGTGACTTACATCTAATGAATACAATAGGCACAAGAGGTGGGATACCACTTCTCTAACTAGTTTACAAAGGACTGTGACTTCCCTCTTGCTAACATTCTCTCTCCCTCTTCTTGTGTACCCATCCTAAAGGAGAGGGTGGTCTGGCAGGGACTTGAGGGCAGTCTTTGGACAATGGCCAGTGAGGACCTGAGACCCCCAGTGGAACAGCTCTCAAGGAACTCAATGCTACCAGGAACCACATGAGTGAGCTTGGAAGTGGATCCTTCCCCATTTGAGCCTTCAAGTAAGACTGCAGCCTTGGCTGATAACTTGATTGTGTCTTTGTGGGAAGCCCAGAGACAGAGAACCCAGGAAAGCTGTGCACAAATTCCTGACCCACAGAAACTGTGAGATAATAAATATTATTCTTTTAAGCCACTAAATTTTGGGGTAATTTGATTTTCAGCAATAGATAACTGAGACAGTGTGTGAGTACCTTGACAATTCACGACATGTAAAAGTTTAGGAAATGTTAGTATGAAACATTTTATGGTTGACGTATGGCTGTATTTTTTTTTTTTTTCTGAGGAAGACTGGCCCTGGGCTAACATCTGTGCCCATCTTCCTCTACTTTATATGGGATGCCACCACAGCATGGCTGACAAGCAGTGCGTCGGCCGGCGCCTGGGATCCGAACCCACGAACCCCAGGCTGCCAAGTGCGAACTAAACTGCTGTGCCACCAGGCTGGCCCCCGTATGGCTGTATTTTTATTCCATACTCATAGCAGACATCCCTGATTGATCACAAAATAGTTTTTCCTGGCAAACCCAGATGCAGCCTCAGAATCCTTCTTAACACAGAACTCCAGAAGCTCAACTGCTCAGATGAAACTGATCTAAGTCTGATCTAGTCAAAACGTCATATCTTTTCATTCTTCCTTGTATAATAGTCCTTTAATGGGAGACCAAGTCTTTCTTTCCTCATGAGACAGATGACTACAAATTATTAGAACAGATCTGTGAAAGTATATAAAATATAAATGGCTGGCATCATATGTTGTCCCAAGAATAGATTTTGCTTGAGGTAAGGGTTAGAGAGAGTCTGAGAGAACTGGAAACCTTAAGAGAACAGAGGAGATAAGCTCAGGATGGGCTGGGAGTACCAAAGATCACCTTATCCTATCCCTCATTTTTACCATGATTTGGCCTTATTGTAGGGCTGCCATTTTGAACAAATGAGAGAATGGAGGGGCAATTGCTTTGAAAATAATGAAATGCTCTAAGGAATAATTGTTTTTAAATAGAGAAAATGTCCTTCAAATCAGTATGAAGGATTCTCTTTGCCTAACATGATAATGGTGTGAGCTATTGCAATGGTGCACATTCAATTATCCTCTACTTCACATGGACTTCATTTTGTTGGTTAAAGCAGGGAGATATTTTGGAAATAGGAAGAGATCAGGGAGAATGACCCCAAGGAATTGTCCTTGAGATCTATAATAGGCATACCAAATAACTGTGGGTCTTGAGAAAATGTACACTATAACTCACTGGGTCTGGGGTGGGGCCTGGGATTCTGCATTTCTAAGGAGCTGCCAGGTGATGTTAATTCTGTTGGTCTCCAAACTTCACTTGGAATAGACAGATAGCAATCTCTCTCCCTTCTTGGGGACAGTTGAAAGATTTCTATGGTCAATACTACTGTAAGTCCACGAGCCAATGGAATTGCCAGTTGGTTATGGGTGGAGGATGTCTCTGTTCTAGCTCTTCTGAGGGGCACAGAACTGCAGACAGAAATTAAGTGAATTAGGGAGCATGAAAATCACCCTCGCTGCCCTGGGAAGGAGGGTGACAAGAATTCAAGAAACTTAGATAAAACCCTGAATGATGTGACAAGAAACATTTTTGGAAATAGAAAAGGCAAATAAATATCATTTATGGATAGAGAAAAAAAGTCTCATCTTTTCAGTGCGTTTTGGAGCAAATCAACCTGGCACAACATTACAGAATCCATTCATTTTGCAATGGACAGAACTTAGTATAAAGTCACATCTCTAAGTCCATCCCTTCTGTGATTTTCATAATCTCACAGAATCTCATCTTGTTTAGAAAGAGAAGCAAAAGATAAACGTAAATCAAATGTTGGTCATAAAAAATAGGCTGACCATAAGGTTCAGGGCTTGAATGAATTATATTCAGATGATCTCTTGACCGAAAGGGTTGAATCAGAATCATCTTTTGCCCCGAAATAGTAGAGTAACATCTGGAGTTATATGGCTCTCTATCAATTTCCATTGTTGTGGGATGGACAGCATAACAGGCCAACGTGACACTGGTGTTGGGTAAGAAGACTGGGAAGAGAAAAGATTTCCTAGACACGTTACTCTTAGGAACTTCCTTCCAAATTCCTTTCTGTCATGAAATATTTCCTGTATAATTCATTCAATCTTAAGCCCCCAAAACACATCCACACAGTAATGTAAATACGTCAGCCTTCAATATGTATTAGTGAACAACAACAGAAAACCAGTCCTGGCTCCCACCCCTAGGGAGTCTATAGTCTAGACCAAGGACAGATATTACTCAAGTAAACACAAAGATAAATACGATCGCCTGTAATAACAGTAATTTCCTTATTGTTCTATGATAGCACAAGATAAAAACGTGGCATTAGCAAAGTTCACATTTGGTGCACTTTGTCCCCATTTTCTTCCTGCTGTCATTTAACCTCTCCCTTCTGTAGGAGCTCGAGGCCTCACAGGAATGTCCAGAGACCCCAGAGGGCCGGTGCTCTGGGAGTCCATGGGCAATGTCAAGATTCTAGTGCTTTATGGCTCTCCCTTTAACACAGCCGGCTGACCTCTCACTGACCCAGTGATCATCCTTCTAGAAACTTGACTACAGAGATAACTATACATGTTGGAAAAGATCTCTGTGCACATGGATGTTTGGTATAATTTAAAATAGTAAAAATATAAATCAATGATGGCAGATATCTTTTAATAAGGGATTGAGTAAATAAATTACCATTCATTCCTGAGATGCAATATTAATCAATGAGAAAAAATGATGTGTATACTCACACACACACACACACACACGTACACATACTACAATGGAAAGATGTCTATAATTTATTGTTGAGTTTAAAAAGCAGGTTATAGAATAGCTTGTATAAAAGGAACTCACTGACGTAACACTGTAGATACATGTGTTGTGCGTACACAATCTTTATCTCTAATTTATATATAGATACACACACATATTTGCATATATACAATTTGTCACATAGCTCCAGGACTTGTCTCTATGCATATACACCTCTGTGTCCTGAGTCTCAGTCATCCTTGGGGCTGACCGATGACTTTAAATTGAGGTGCATAAAAATTGTCCACCCTATTTGTACTGTAGCTGAGACCTTCAAGGCCCAAGTCAGGGATTGGTGTAGATATTTTAGGCGGATCAAATAAGAGAGGGATTTGGGGTCAAGAATGTCCTCTGTACCTCTCCAATCACTTCCTATAAATACTCAAATATAAGGCCACACAGCTCACAGGTGACTCTTAAAACCAAATGGAGGCATCTGAGGAAAGGTTACCTTCCCTTGGCTCCACAAAGAAATTGCCTATACTTGAATGATAGTAGTCAATGCACAGAATAATGAATTTGAGAGACATTTTAATAGAATGAACTCCTACTGGTAATTTTCAGGCATCAACTCACATTCTGTAGCTTAAAAAGTTGGGTTTTAGTTTTTCTTTTCCCATTGAGTTCTTTTCAGACAACTAGAAGGTTTTATTAAGAACTCGGTATCGATAGAGCTGTGTCTTTGTGAAGATCCCAGAGAAATTAAAAAGTCAAATTAGCAATGCAAATTTAAGACTGCTTTGTAGTTTTTTTTTAAGTTGGTGGTGATGTTTACTCTTTGAGGGGGAGTTTATAATTATGCAAGTTGGAGAAGCCTCTGCATATGGTATAATGATAATGCGTTGGGTTTTATATCCAGAGTCAAAAGTATTTCTAAATATTTCCTCAATTTTATTCATGACTTAGGGGAGCTTAGCCAAGGCTGGGTGCCTGATTTTCTAGAGTGATGGAGTATATGACGTCTTGGAACTTAAGTACTTTTACAAACTTTCATCTTGGAGAAGGCACCACTGAGATTTGCATAGTATCATAGCTGATACTGTTGATTGCCTTCCTTCCTTTCTCCTTTTAAACAAGACTTTAATTTTGTTCAGATAGTCACTCTCCTCTAAGTGACCATGTGCTTCAGGGGATGTGGCTCCCATCCCTAGCCCTAGGAAGGGACTAATGATTGGTTTAAGCCAATTCTGGCGGTCCCATCTGCTTTGCCAGGGATTGACTTAAGCAAGGGTATGTGACATCGTTTTGGCCAATGAATGTGAGTGGAAGCCTGTTGGAAGATTTCTGGAAAGGCTGATTAAAAAGAAATAAATGGAAGAGACAGCTCACTGAAGATGTTAGAACCCAGATCTCAGTGATACTTTTGAGCTACTCGATTAACCAACTATGGACCTATCCTACTTTAGGACTTCTTGTTATGAGAGCTAATAACTTTTTCTTATTGTTTAAGACATCTAGAGTCTGCTTTCTCTGTTACTTGCAGCCAAGATCACATCTTAAGTGATCTGCATCTTGACAGTTCCTATGTTGCTCTGGGGAGTATATATAATAGAGAAAAATTAAGCCATATATTTGGCATCTGATTTACCAATGAGGCAAGTTGATATTTGCTTAAATGGGTTGGAAGAAGGAATGGTAATTTAATAAAGCTCATCTTGGTGCCAGAGTGGCGTCCACATCCTATAACCAATGAATAATAGGAAAAAACTACTTACTATTCACACTGTTCCTTTCATTGAAAGAAGCGTCACCACTGAATCCTGATTCTCTGTCAAAGCAAGCCTGCAAACACAGGAGAGAAAATAAATACAAAATATACAATTTCATTTTGGCATCAGGCAGAAATCAAGTATTTTGCCCTTTTCTCTCTAACTAGATGAATCCAGCTTTAAACAAACTCCCTAGGGTGGACATTTTCCCAGGAGGTTGTTTCAATAGGAATGGTTGATTCCTACTAGGGAATCAGGTCTACTACTTTATCTGCTACCCTCCAAATGTACATCACGTTCCCTAGACTCCAAGCTAAATGCCTAATGGTCCTACGAAATGCGTACTGGCCCAGCCACTCAGCATATTTCATCTCCTTTGCCAAATCTACTGGTTCAGGAATGGGCATAGAACGTGACTCAGGCCTATGAAAGTCAGTCCTGAAACTTGTGTTGAAAAGGTAGGAGAAGAGAAGATGTCTTTCTACTACATTTAGAATGGCGAGGATGCACATCTGGAACTGCTGACTGCCAACACGGGACAGTATGACTGCAGCTTCGAGTGAGAGGTACCAAGTCCTGATGTCATTTGGGCACCTGGATCCAGCTATGATTGAAATGCTTGAACTTTCCAGTTGTGTGAACCAATACATATCCTTTTTTGCTTAAGCTAGTTGAGTATTCTGTCTCTTCCCATCAAAAATCATCACTAATACAGGAAGGTAGGGCAGGTATCATATTCTCACTTTACAAAGTATGAAGTGGAGGCTCAGAGAAAGGTTAGGGTGGAAGGTCCAGGACCTCTACTCAAGGGATCCTTCCATTCCAGTCTGCTGCCTATCCATTCAGTGATTCATTACAGTAAAATGGAAAGAATTGACTTACCCATTGCTATCTTTACTGACTTCAACATTTCTGCTTTGGAGAAAATGGAGGAATCTTCCCCAGGGTTACCAAGGGAGATAATCTATATTATTTTAGCAAAGTAAAGATTGTTATACACACACACACCCCCCACACTATAAAAGGTCACAGTAGGTGCTTTAGATGTGCACAGATCTTCTCCCCCAAGGATCTGCCCAGGCTGCAGCCTGGCTCTGGTTGAAGCCCTCTCTCCCAGGGGACTGCAACCCTCAGTCTACGGACGATCTCTGCACTGTCAGGACGATCCTGACCGGGTCATCTGTGTGCCAGCCCTGATCACAAACAAATTCCCCACCCAGCCACTGACCTGCTGGGTGCCCAGTCCACCCGCAGTGAGTCACTAAGCAGAGGTCGCAGAGAGGAAGCCCGCAGCCCAAATCCTGCTTCTTTGTGTTTAGTTTGACTCACATTTAAAAAAATTGAGCTACATTTAAACATTGAAAAATTTTACAAAAAACTTAGGTTTCAAGCTTCAGTTGAAAAAATCAAAAGGACTGTCAACACTGTGTCCATTCCCACACAGTGACATGGGCTGATTCTGAGTGGCATCTGAGTCCTTTAGACACATTTGCTCCATTCACCGCATTTCCCATCTGGCCTCCTTTACTCATTCCTGCCACCTGCCTGGCTGCTGTAAGCATAGGCGTTTCAACTGTGTCCTCACTTTCCTACGACCTTCTGGGGCTACCCCAACCAAGACACCACCTTGCCCTCCAGTGGCTGTGTCTGGAAGCAGCCTGTTTCCAGCCAGGCTCCCACCCCAGCCTCCAGTCGCTCCATGAATAAAGTCACAGCGGCACCACTGTGTGACTTGATTTTATTTTTCCTTACGTTTGCTGTATCTTCCAAATCCTTTGCAAAAAATAGAATTTGTTCGAATCGGGAAAAAAGGTTTATAAATGCTCTCATGAAAATAAAGCTGCTCTGTGTCCTGCAGGGAACAGGGACTTGAAGGAGGCTATGTGGTGTAAACCCACTGAGTGAGAAGTCAGAAGACTTTGTCACTCTGTGACCTTTTATAAATAATTTCCCTCTCTCTACCTCGGTTTTCCCATCTATCAAGGGAGGAAGTTGAGATAAATCAGAAGTAGTTAACTGGTGGCCCGCAAGCCATATGCAGCTTAGATGGTATTTTTTTTTTCTTTTATTAATTTTATGCCAACAGCTCAAAAGAAGGATATTTTGAGTAAGAATCCAGATTGCAGACTTCTCAGAATTATCTAGCAACAATCGACAATGGGCTAGCAATGATGATTAGTTGGGAGTTCCCATTTCACCCCAGTCCTCACTCTCTTCCTAGTAGACATACCCATACCTTTACCACCTGATTTATTCATTTATGTCCCTGCCTGTCCTCACAGGCATTTGCTCTTGTCACCTTTGAACGAAATAACCTCTAGGGACCCATCGGCCCCGATTCCTTGAGTGAAGGCTGGTAATCTGAGAGTTAGAGATGATCTGGAGAAGAGAAAAATGTTCTGAGCAAAAAGACCATGCTGTAGCGTTCCAGTAAACCTTAAGGAGTCACCCCCTCTCCCCGCTTGGCCCAGAGTTGACACAGCAAGACGCCCCAGCCTTTGTGAATGTCCCACTACATAGTTAAACCTGGAAAGGCAACAGCCGGGTTTTGAAAGTGGCAGAAATATATTTCCGTTGGGGTTGCTAGCTGATTCTCTAAGTAATTTGCAATTCAAGTGTCTCTTTGTTTTGTATGAAAATTTGCTGCTATTTGGAAAGTGGGGAAGAGCTAAATTGCATCCTGCTGGTTTTACTTTGACTGGATCAAAAAAGAAACTGTTAATCTGGTTCCATAATTAACTTTCCTGTTCTAAAAAGGCCCTGGGAGAGAGTCCAGGGAGTGACTGTCAACTCCCTGCTTCTCTTCTCAATAACTCCTTTCAACAGGATGCCCTGAAAGGAGAATGGATCCAGGTGGTCACTGGTCTTGATTTTCTCTTTTTCTCATTTTTCTTCCCCTTTATCCCCCTCTAACCAACATTTAGTGAGCTTGAGAGCACTGTGCTGACTAGTGGGGAGGTATAGATACAAATAAATTCCTGTGGAGCTGCCAGAGAACATAAGTAAGTTAATTTTCCTTCTTCCCTTCCTCCCTCCCTCCTTTCCTCCCTTCCTCCTTCCATCCATCCAAAATGTGTTGGGTTTCTATATTATATGCCAGACACTGTGCTAGGCATTGGTATGTGATAATGAGAAAGTGACTTAATCAGCATTCAAGAATCTAAATCGAAGACATGACCTTGACAAGAGCCATAGTAGTTGGCTTCACGGAGAAGATAACATTTAAATTGGTTTTGACCCCTGTGATATTTGTGCATTGCATGCATGTGTACAGACATCCATATATGTGCATAAAATGCTGCAGGGGCAGGACAACTGATGCAAGGAAAGACATGTAGGCTGGAAATTAAGTTTGACGATCAAGGGGAGACCACTTTGGCAAGAGCAGAGGGTTTCGACAGACATTAAGAGATAACACTCACTGACTACTGGCAACTGTGCTAAGCATTTTTATCTGTTATCTCAATGAAACCTCACAAAGCCCAGCAGTAAATATTGGTTACATGCTACAGACAGGAAACAGACTCAGATAAGATCCCAGGGAACACACTGGAGGGATAAATTGCAGAAGTGGGATCTGGATCTATTTTGACTTCAGAGCATAAGTTTTTAACCACGAGGCCACATTGCTCAGTGGGAAAAAGACTAAACACAGACTTGGGTGCCCACCAACTATTCACTCACTCAATATTGCATTCATCCATTTATTCATGCAAATATATACTTGTTATACTCTGTGCAAAACAGTATTCAGAGCTGGGGGTAAAGAAAACAGGACAGACATGGTCCTTGTCCTCTTGGAGCTATTGTTCCAATGACCTCACACTGAAGTACCTCCCTCCCACCAAGTGCACCCAGGAGAAGGTACAAAGATCAAGCCACAATGGGTCTTTAAGGAGAACGCTACCAATCACGTGACCTTTCCCCAGCTCCCCATATAATTTGGATGGTACCCCATCCCCTCATTTTCTTTGATGGGAATTTGTTTCCTCTTCTCTCTGAAATTACCGCCTCGAGTGTGATACACCCATTTTCCAATCCTATCCTCAAATCTAACGTGAAAGAACCTGTAAAGAACTTGTTATTTGTGACCCACTCAACAGACCTAAGTACTTGTTCAGAATTTCTCAGGCTCTTTCAGGTTCTGGCTTTGAGGAAAGTTAGAGACAGACCCGAGTCTTAACCCTGGTCCCCATGCCACATCTGCCTGAGAAAACTCCCAGTGTTGACCAAATTTGGCTGGCAGCCTGGCCCCTCAAACATCTGTGAGATGTTTTTATGGAGTTGATGCATCATCCCCAATTTTCTGGAGATTGGTTATTATTCCTGAGAATTAGAGGAGGCCAGGATCTCTGACTGTGTCAAGGCTATAAAGGATCCCAAGCATCCAGGGCAAATTGCCCCTTGGGTCATCACACCTGTAAATGAGGAGGACAGCTGAAACAAGATCTTAAATTGATAGGAGAATGAGGTACTGAGGGACCTTCATATTCTCTGACTGTGGCAGACAGAATAATGGTCCCCAAAGATGCCTGTGTCCTAACCCCTGGAACTCGTGAATATGTTACACTATATAGCAAAAGGAACTTAGCAGATGGAGTCAAGGTTATAGACATTAAGAGAGGGAGATTATCCTGGATCATCTGGGTAGGCCCAATGTAATCACATGGGTGCTTTTTAAAGGTGAGAGAGGAAGGAGGAAGGGTTGATCAGAGATATGTGATGATGGAAGAAGAGGTAGGAGAGATTTCAAGCATGAAAGGGATGTGATCCACTGTTGCTGGTTTGAAGATGGAGGAAGGAGGCCAAGAGCTAAAGAATGTGGGCAGCCTCTAAAAGCTGGGAATAGGCCTTGGCTGAAAACTAGCAAAAAATGAGAGACCTCAGTCCTACAGATGCAAGGAACCAGGTTCAGCCAACAACCTGAGTGAGAAGGGAGATGGATTTTCCCCCCAGAGCCTCCAGAAAGGAACACAGCTCTGCCAACACCTTGATTCTAGCCTGGTGAGACCCGCGTTGGACTTCCGACTTCAGAACTATGAGATAAATAAAGTGATATTGCTTTAAGCCTTTAAGTTGGTAGTAATGTGTTACGGTAGTGAAAGGAAACAAATACACTGACTATTGTTTTAACCTTCATCTATTGTTAAGTTTGATGCAGCACCAGGTGGGGCTTGAAAGCTGCCTGTGCTAGTTAGGACTTGGTGTGACTGAATGCAACATAAAACCCCAAATAACAGTGGCTTAAACACTTAAAGTCTTATTTTTTTGCTTTAAAGAAGTCTGGTGGTAGGCAGTCCAGGGCTTTCCACTAAGGTGCTTCTATAGAGTCATCAGGAAAGCAGGCTGACTCCAATTTTCTGTTCTACCACTTCCAGGGTTGGCTCTCCTTCTTCTGATCCAATATGGCTACCAGATCTCTAGCCATCACATCTGAATTCCAGGCAGCAGGATGGAAGCTGTTTCTTTATGAATATTTCTCAGTAGTTGCATACAATGCTTCCACTTACATCTCATTGGCCAAAATTTGATCACATGATCACATAGAGCTCTATAGAAGGCTAAGGAGGGCAATATGCTCAACTAAAAGTTAGGACTGTCACCACTAGGGAGATAAGAGAGAATGGATTTGGAAAGATAACCAACAATATCTGCCTTCATGTAGTCATCTTTTTTGAGATTTCTGAATGGTTCTAAAAAGTCTACCATTACGAAAATGACTCTGGCTGGGGTGTAAGTTCTTCCTTCCACAATGGCTAAAGGCCCTTCTCTCCCTCTTCCTAGTCCTTTTTCCTAACTCCAGTTTCCAGTCTGCACTAGTCCTTTCCAATCTTAAGAGCCCATTTCAAATCTCACTTCCTCTAAGAATTTTTCCTAAATTTCACTTAGAAGGAAATAATCACCCCCCTTCCTTAAACTTTTATAACAGAAGGTTTACATTTACTTCTTGTCATACTCCACCTTATCTGAGAGTTATTGCTGTATGTGACAGTGTCTCTTGCCTTCTGGAATGCAAACCATTGTCTTATTCACATTTGAAAGCCAAAAATGTGGCATGAACTCAATATATGTGAGGTATAGCAGAGACTGCTAGTTTGTCTCCCAGTATCCATAGTCCCCTTTTCCTTTTAGAAATAACTCCCCTTCCTTGCCCTAAGTGTGATCTGTGTACATGGATGTCCAACTAGATATTTCAGTGCCCAGTCTCCCTTGGGGGTATGTGTGACTATGTAACTAAGTTAGGGCCAATGGAATATGAATGGAAATGATATTTGCAACTTCTGGGTCATCTCCATAAAGATAAATCTACTTGCCAGGACTCCTCTTCCTGCTCCCTTCCTGTTGGCTGGAAAACAGTAGGCAGTTTCTTTGGAACTAGAGATGAAAGCCACATGTTGAGGATAGCAGAACCAACTGGCCAGCCTATGACTCAGAATGACCTCATGGAGCTGCCTACCTGCCCTAGATTGCTCTCCCACTTTTGGACTTTGAGGGATACACCAACTTGCTCTTCTAAGTCGCCAGACTTCATCTCCATGACAGCAGTGTATCTGTGCCTTAACTCATTCACAAGATTGATGGAACTGGTCTCTTAGCCTGCGGACAGAATTGTGGCTTCTTTTCCCCTTGTCTTGTTCCAGGAGGGTAACACTAGCCTAAAATGACGAGATGTAAAATACTAAACATACAACTGAATGTACATACACCACGCCTTAAAAGCAGCCACGGGCACTTGATGGGAGGTGTGAGCTCAGGCTCTGTCATTCTGATTAGCTGGGAGAGTTAAGCAAATAGGTTTACACCAAGCATTTTATTATTTCTGGAGTCACTCTTGAAAAATCTTTAATCAGAAGTATGTCCAGACTTCCTAAATACTGTTTTGTACCGACATTCATTGTTGATTCATTCTTCTCAAACCCATCATTTTAGAAAATTGTCTTTTGCTGCCTAAGTATTTCTTGCCATTTGAAACTTTCCTTACAAAGTTCCATTTTTTGCCATACCCCTTTAAAAGCCTATTTAGACAATTCTGCTGAGCATTTATTTCCTAGCAGACTATTAACAACAAAATGCCTAGTATTTGTATGTTGTTTAATACTTTTCAAAGCTCTTTCACAATCGAATAGCATTTAATCATCAAGGAAGCCTGGTAAATTATTTAGCTTAAGTATTAGTATTCCCATTCCCTAGATTGACAGTCTTCAACAATAGTGGGGTATAACAGTAGTGTTTAGTTATCCACTGTGAAGTATACATTACTAATCATATTTTTTTAGATAATAAAATGTCACCCTTTTATTTCATCTGAAATACAATAGACAGTTTTTGAAGAGCTAATATGTCCTAGGAACAGTCTTCAGTACGGGGGACACAGTGGTGAATAAAACAGACAATATCCCTGCTCCGAAGGATCTGGTGGATAGTTGACAAATCACTGCATTTTGAGCAGGATGGGGTTGCCTACTGTCTACTGTCTACTGCATCACCCCCTTCCCCTGGGCAACGGCTTCCCTGCTGCTCCAACCATGAGATTCTGACCACAGAGGGAGGCAGGCGATCCAGGCCTGGCTTTTCTGAGTACTGTGTTCCTCTGGCCACTGTGATTAGTTCAATGGAAGTCACATGACCCAAATCCAAGCCGATCAAAGTCTTTTTTAAGATTTACAACTTATGAAACAGGAGGAGATAGAAGCTCTTTGATTTGTCATCACTGGGCTGGGAAGATGTGACTCCGGAGCCAACTGTGGCAGTATCTTTTGTCACAGGAGGGAAGCCTTTTCTGCAATAGAGAAGTAGAGCCAAGAAAGATAGGAGGTGAGGAGTTGGAGAGGCAGGCGTTGAGGGCCAGGCAGTTACAGCAATCTGCAAGGAGGCAGACTAGTTGGACCAAACACAAAAACAATGACTGGCACATAGTAGGTACTCATCACTTATTTGTTGAAATGAAAAAAGAGAGCTGAACACTACCTCTGAGCCCCTTTGTCTGGAAGTCCCTACTACCCAGTGCAGGGTGTTGAGTGGGAAAAATGCTCAAGACCTATTTCTTGAATGAATGAATGAATGAATAGCACTATATTGACTATGTCTTCAGCTAGGTGGAAGGAGTTAAAGATTGAAAAAATTCTCACCATCTTATTTAGTCATAATTTTCATCCATTTTCTCAAAGTACTGTAAAGCAGAGTGGTAGTGAAGGAAAAGGGCTTAGATATCAGGTGGGTTTGGCTTTCATGTCTGGCTTCATCAGCAACCAGCTGTATGATGTTGAGAAAAAAATAACCACCCCTTCATAAGGGTTTTTGATGAGGATATAATGAGGGAAGAGTAAAACTTTAAGCAGAGAAATTGATGTATACAGGTACGTGTTGCTTAATGAAGGGGATGCACTTTGAGAAACATGTCAGGCGATTTTGTTGTTGTGCGAACATCACAGAGTGTACTTACACAAACCTAGATGGTACAGCCTACTACACACTTAGGCTATAGGTACTAATCTTATGAGACCACCATCGTATATGCGGTTTGTCATTGACTGAAACGTCGTTAGGTGGCGCATGACTGTAGTCAAGAACTCTAATGCTACCTATATTCAGTAAACCAATTTTTTATTGTGTGAGTGCCTTCTATGTGCCAGGCATTGTCTCAGTCCTGGGGATACAGGGGGAAGAGACAGATGACGGCCTTATCCTCAAAGAGCTTCTGTTTGAATGAAGGGAGATGGTAACAAAGTAAAAACCAAATAAATGAACAAGGAATTCAATGAAATAATACAGGCTGTGGATAATAAAGTAGGTATAGAAATAAACAAAGCCTCCTCTAGACTGGGTGGTCAGAGAAAGCCTCTGAGGGAAGATGATATTTGAGCTAAGATCTGTATCCCAAAAGGAGCCAGCCACATGAAGACATGGAGAAAGAGTGCTCCAGACAGAGAAAATTACAGGTGCAGAGGTCCTGAGGACAGAATAAGCTTTGTGTTTCTGAGAAATTGAAAGAAGGCTGTGTAGCAGAGTATAAAGAGGGAAGGAGAGCATGGGAGGAGGAGAGGTCAGAGAGGGAGGCCTAATTTCCCAGCCATTCAGACTGACTTGTATTATGGGGCAGACATTATTTTAGGAACCAGCAGGACAAGCATGAAAAGGCAAAAGCCACCTCAAGAGTTCCCAATCTATCTAATCTCACCAAATTTTGTGAAGGGAGTTTTCAGGTGAGCTGAATTTTGTACAGCCACATTTTGACCATATCTCACACCTACTGGTATCTATGTCTTTGTCAGTCTAACTGGGTTAGAGGCAAGAAATTGTTCTGTGTCAGGCTTTCTCCACTGAGCCAGCAGGAGGCAGTTAAATAGTAATCATGAGCTTGCCTACAGGACAGAAATCAGTGTATTTAATGTAATTACACCTCATCAAGTACAAATTCCATCTGTGTGAACTGATGCGCTGTTGTGGAGGAGAGGAAGTAATGGTAACACCCATCAGAACCCCAAGTGGTGAGTTAAACTCCATTCTTGTGAAGGATTGCACTACAAGTCAAGCCCAAGCACTTTACATGCTGGCTGTCCTTAGACATTTTCTGATTTCTCTCTGTAAAGTCATTTGTAGGTATTGCTATGTTTTATTCATGTGAACTTTGAGGGTCCAGAGGGCTCAGAGCAGCAGAGGGAAATTTATCTACAAGCTCAAAAAGGGTAGAGTACAAAATTGATCAGAACTCAGGCTTAAATCAGAGCAGAGTGAGATGTCAATCCATTTCCTGCAAGAGTACCTGATCCTTCTCTCCCTGGATGACCTTGCCCATTCCTGTGGCTTTAAATCTATCTATAGTCTAAAGATTCTTAAATTATATCTCCAGCTGAGACCACGCCCTTGAGCTCTAGACTCATGTATTCAATGTCTGATTTGACATCTTCACTTGGATGTTTCATAAGCTTCTCCAGCTTAAAGGTACTCCACAATAACTCTCCATAATCTGGTTCTACTTGCCCTCCCCAGCCTTTTGTTCCTTTCTTGTTCTCCGCCATCACTGTAAATGGCACCACCATCCAGCCATTTGCTCTTGATTTATCTTTTCTCCTCATTCCAACATGTAGTACATCATCCAAGTCTTGCAGGATTCTCCTCCAAATGATATCTCAGATCCATCCTCTCATTTCCATATACACAGTCACTACCCAAGTCCAAACCTCCACCATCCACAGCCTTGAACAGTGCTACAGACTCCTAATAGGTTCTTGGTTCACTCTTGCCCTCCCATAATCTGTTCTCCATAGAGAGATCTTGAAAAATGCAAATTAGATCCCCCTCCACACACACATACTTAAAACACTTCAATTCATTGTACTTTGAATTTTATTCATACCTTTTCCCTGGACTAAAAGTGGTACCTGCCCACCTCTGCACCTCATGTCACTCACCTTCCCCATCCGGCTCTAAGTTCTGGCCACAGTGGCCTTCTGACTGCTCCAAGAACAGGCCACACTCGCTGGCCCTTAGGGCATTGTGTTTGGAATGGAGTGCCTTCTCCAGTCTTTGCATAGCTGGCTTCTCTAAATCTCACCTAAGGTTCACACAGCCCTTCTCTCATTCCTCTACCTAAAGTAGCATCGTCAGCAATAGACTCACAGTACTCTGTTTCATTCATAGCAATTTTCAAATTTCAAAATAGCACTCTTTTGTTTTATTGTTATTGGTGTTGTCTGTCTCTCCCATACTGTAATATGTTCCATAAATTCAAGGAGCAAATTCATCTTGTTCATTATTGCCTCCCCAACCCTAAGCACACTGCCCGGCAAAGGGTAGGTCCTTGATATTTGTCGAATGAATAAGCAAATGAATGCGTGAACAGATGTGAGGATGGAAACCCACGTTATATGAAATCATCCTCCTTTCCATTTCAACACTGACATGGTGCGTTGGCCATTTCATTCCTTCGTCTTCTTACAGACTATTTTTAATTCTTATAAAAAAAGATTTCTTGATTGATATTCAGATTGGATTGGATGTATCAATAGCAAAAAAATCTTTCTTCAATTTTCCCAGTTACCCAGACAAAAATATCTTCTAAACTTTACAGGAAATACCCATATTACCCATGTTGTTGGGTAAAACCATTCAAGACTGGTGTAGAGAGAAGCCTTGACTCTGGCATCTACCATACTGTCTTGAGAAAGTCATTTCCCATCTCTGCCCCTTGGATTTCTGCACCTGGCTCCTTTGTTTGCTCGTGCTGAGACCTTCAGGACATCACCTAACCTCTCAGTTCCTGGGGACTCGTAGTGCGCTGAAGAGTGGTCTCCCAAAACATATGTCCACGTCCCAATTCCTGGAACTGTGACTATTTCCCTATTTGGAGAAAGGTCTTTGCAGACATGATTAACTTAAGTATCTTGAGATGAGGAGATCATCCTGATTTATGCAGGTGGGTCTTAAATCCAATGACAAATGTCTTTATAAGAGAAAGGCAGAGGAAGATCTGAGACAGAGGAGAAGGCAATGTGACCACAGAGACAGAGACTGGAGTGATGTGGCCACAAGTCAAGGAATGCCAAGAGCTACCAGAAGCTGGAAGAGGCAAATCACGGATTCTCTCCTCGAGCCCCCAGAGGAAGCATGGCCCTGTGGGATTTTGGACTTCTGGCTTCCAGAATTGTCAAGCAATAAATTTCTGTTGTTTTAAGCCACCAACTTTGTGGCAATTTGTTATGGTAGCCCTAGGAAACTAACACAGTTTTCCTTTGTACGTTAGGTGACTGAGGGTCACAGGGCCTCCCTGTGAGGGTCACAAGGCCACAGGGCCCAGATCCCAGTCTCTAATGTCACCACAACTAGTGACCCCTCTAGGCCAACTCTAGAAATTTTAACAATCGATGTATAGTCCAGTAAAAAGAGATAAGGAGGACAGCCTTATCCACATCACACCACAAAGTCTTCTTAAAAATTCAGTGTTCACATTCCACTGCCCATAGCAGCTGCTCTTTCCCCCTCTTTTCTCTGTGACCTCTCTCCTCCAGCCACCTTAGCCACAGGGAATCTCCTCTTCTTCATCCTCACTCCCTCCCTAGGTCTCCTCAGCCAACACATTAGCAAGTGTTCAAGGAGGGCCCAATCTTGCCCTCGGTGCCATGGAGATTCCCACTTCCACAAGCCATGTGAAAACAGTAATCGTAATAGTAATAATAGTAGTAGTAGTGAAAGTAGCTAATGATAACTGGCTCTTTATCATGTGGCACCCACAGTGCTAAGCACTTTTTATGTGGTATTCTCTCTCTCAGCCTCCAAAAACCATACCTCCTAAATGAATTCCTTCACAAACGTATTCAGGGTACAAGGTCTACTGTCACCTTCTCAGGGCCCCTAAGTAGTGTTGTCTTGCTTCATGTTTACATGTGCCCTTCTGAAAGATCTCCTTCCACCAGAAGGACATTTGATTCTAACCAGCAAATTGCAGAGAAAACTTTACATCTTATATTTGCTGCATGACAAGTGATTCCCTTCTCCTCTGACATATTGTCTAGTGTAGTCTCTTGTGGGAAGTGGGAATCTTGAGAGTGAACATTCTACCCAGGTACCATCCCCTGCACCTGGAGGACCAGAAGCAGTCCAGAAGGAGTAGGAGAAAAGGCAACTTTTCTAAGCCAGCTGTCTCTTGGAGTAAAAGGTTGAGTGCTGTTTGCTCCAGGAGCATCAGGATTTAGTTTAACCTGGAGCTTAAGCAAACAATCTTCTTAGGGTAGAAACTGGAGATGGGGGAAAGAAGCAGGAACCTAAGGAGAAACAGCCATGCAGAACCTGCCCCAGCTGCCAGGGGCACCCAAGTGTGCACAGCAAAAGCTCCCCCTGAGTCTCCAGCGTGTGTCAGAACTCATTAAACACATATGGCTTCCAAGCCCCTTGAGGCCCTGGAACCAGGGTCCCAGAGCCTATGGCTGGGAAAGGCAACATCTGCTGGACCTTCCCCCTGATTGTCTTGCCTGCCACAGCAGCTGGGTTCAGGTGACACTCACTCCGCATGACTCCACTGAGTCAGGCTCACAGATGTGCCAAATGCCCTGGAGGTTACCCACAGTTGCATGCACGCTGATTACTCACTTTTTTCACCAGTACCAGCTCCCTTTTGCTCTGATAGCAACTTTTCAAGTCTATCCCCACCTGTGTCCCTCTACTCCCCTGAGACCGCCAGTTTTGCTCAATTGTTTGCTTTGAGTTGTTCCTGTGGCACTTTTCAGTCCCTCTCTGCTTGGACTTAGCACATAATATCTTAGAATTATTCGTGTCTACCTCTGTTCTCACCCCAGCCTAAATTCTTGGAAGGCAGGGATTATATTTCACCTTCTTCACATCCCCCAAGTGCCTGGCACTTGGCCTTGCATAGAATAGATACACAAGTGGTTTCTTTACTAAATAACTATTCATTTAGTACATGATAAGAGACTGGGACTTCACTGGTGCTGGATGAACAAGCCGGGAGAAAACAAACTAATGTGGAACTCGTGGATAAGCTTACATTTTAGTGAGGAAGCTAAGAAAATACACACACACGTATACACACACAGCACTGACATGGTGCTTAAGTACTAGGAAGGTTTCTTTGAGGTGGTGACATTTAAACTGAGACTTGAAGGTGGTGGAGGAGCCAGCCAGGCCAAGAGATGGCAGCCGGGGGGCAGTCTAGGCAGAGAGGACTTGGAAGTTCAAAGAGGCTAAGGTAGGAAAGAGTTTGACATATTCAGAGAAATGAGGGGAGACCTTGATGGCTAGAGCTCAGCCGGTGAATCTGGGAGTAGGAAGTGGGGTGTACTGGGTTCAATAGAGTCCTCCTAAAATTCAAGTCTACCCAGTTAAGAAGAGGTCATACTGGAGTAGGGTGGACCCCAATCCAATGACTGATGTCCTTCTAAGAAGAGAAAACAGAGAGAGACAGAGAGACACAAAGGGAAGAAGGCCGTGTGAAGACAGAGGCAGAGATTGGAGTGATGTGTCTACAAGCCAAGGAACGCCAAGGATTGCCTGCCATCACCAGAAGCCAGACCCTCCCGGAGAGTCTTCAAAGAGAGAATGACTGATATCTTGATTTTGGACTACTGGCCTCCAGAACTGTGAGAGGATAAATTTTTGTTGTTTCGAGCCACCAAATCTGATAATTTGGTATAGCAGCCCTCGGAAATGAATGCACAGGACAAGGAAAAGACTGTGTTTTATTATTAGTGAAATGGAGATTCATCAAATGGTGTTAGGCAGTAAGAACTGATTTTTTATTTTTTTTTTCAGATTTGTGTTTAAAAAGGTGTGTCAAATGAATGAAAAAAGTCCTCATGCTCTAAACACTTTTTCACGTCTTTCCTCAGGGACAAGATGCCATTTACAGCGTCCTCAGCAAAGTAACTGCCCACTGATCAGGCACAACGTGGCACTTTAGGAGATCAGTCATCAGCGTTAAGGATCTCCATCATTAACCACTTGGGGTTTCCAAACATTTCCTGTCTATTTTTAAGCAAACAGGAGTCTGCTTCTGCATTCTGAATTTAGCTCCTTTTGCTCCCAAACACGTGGTGGTGACATGTGTTGTCCTTTGTCTTCCTCCCTCTAGCCCCCTTAAGACCTAATGGAAAACATTATACATTCCGAAGTCATTGTTAATTAATGCTGATGTTAGCTTTGCTGACATTGCTGTAAAAAGTGCTTATTTATGGGATGAAGAGTTCTTCTAATTCTGAACACAACTTTCAGTATGTGCCTAAAAATTAATGGATGACTGAATTCAGGTGCCCAATTACTGCTTAAATTAAGCCATTCATGAGTGCTAGCTGTCTGATGCTTGTGGAAAAACACATAACTTCCGGGGGGGTGGGGCTGGGGGGGGCGGAGAATGGCCAAATGGGGAAATGAGGCAGAAGCCAGAAAGTTCTGGATTGTACAACTTTATGCAGCCTACTAGGATTTGGAATTCTCAGCTTCTCAGAGTCTGGGAGAAAATAATTTTCTTTTTTTTCTAACAACCGACGGGTTCACCCATAATTCTCATCCATTCAACACACAAAGTTTCCTGATTAGGAACTTGAACCTCACCCCTTGCCAGCTGTAATAAGGACTTCTAAGTTGGAGAACTAACTATGTGCCAGTTATTGAACCAAATGTTGTGTATCTGTTATCTCATTTAAGAAGGAAATTATGCACCATTGATCATGATGAACGTGCCAATAGCTGTCATTTATTGAGTGCCAAAAATCTTGGCTGGTACTTCATGTACATTAATTCTTATAATCCTATCATTGTAGGGTGGTGGTTAAAAGTATGAACTTGGAGTCTAGCACCCTGGGTTTAAACCCTGGCTCTGCAACTTAGTAGCTACGTGACTTAGCTGCTTATTCTTTCTAGGCCTCAGATTCCTCATCTTGGAAATAAATGTAAATAATAAAAGTGTCTATTTTATAAGGACTAAATGAGATCCTGTAATATAGTCTGGCCTATAATAACGATGATGATAAAGATTATAATGATAATAACAATAATTGTATAGCATTTGCTATATGCCAGGCATGCTTCAACACATAGATATTACTTATTCCTATTTTATAGATGATAAAATTGAAAAGCAGAGAGGTTAAGAAACTTACCCTTTATCACAGAGCTAAAACGTGGCAGAACTGGGATTTGATCCATTAATGTCAGCCATTGTGATCTATAGTTCTTACCATAGGGGTTTGCACAAAGTACATGCTGGATAAGTGTTTGTGGATTGATAAATTATAGGCAGTATATTCCTACCAGAGGAGAATCTTGGATCTTGCTTAATAGTCTCCATTTATACGTGATTTGGCTCCTAATACAATTGGTTTTTTTTCTTCCTCTACTGGATTCAGCAAAGAAAGGCTATTCCCCTTTCATTCTCAGTATTTGGTCAGTCTGAGCAGCAAGTACTTCCTAGCTATCATTTGGGAATAATGACATCAGCTTAGGAAACAAATTTAAAACATTCATCCTTCAAAGCTCAGGTAAAGGCCTACCTCCTCCAAGAAGATTCGACATCTGTTCCTGTCATCTGGAGCCCTAGGAGCCCTCACAGGTCAGGCCTTTCTTTTGCCTCTTTTTGAAAAGATGTGTAATGTAGAGTTTGCTGACTCTTGGTTCCACTTTCACGCTGTAGAACCTTGGTTGGCCCTCAGAATGTCTTAGGGTTACTTCTAGGAGTTGTTGGAGGGTTTCACATGAACTTGTGAATTCTGGCCACTTCTTGATTTCTGTGGCCCAGGAATCCATTGGTGACATGTTTAACCACCATGCCAACCCCAGGGTCCTCCTTGTGAACACTAATTCCCTGCCCAGGGAGCTTTCAAAGCCACAAACCTCATGGGGAACTAAAATGGTGCTGCTTCCCCTATAGAAATAGAGATCCTGCAACTCCCTGTTTCACACTGTCTTGTCTATCCTGCAGTCACACTGATTATGCTCCCATCCACAAAGTCCTTCATATTAACAGCTCTTTTAGTCTCTGCTTGTAGCACCCACCCCATCAGCCTCAGACTACAGCCAGGCCAAGGGACAGGGGGACACCTGATCTTTTTCTTTGTTGCTCTTATTTCTAACGGCAATCATGCATTATTTTGTGGCATTTCTGCCTAATGAATGTCTTCCCCATCAGATGGTAAACTCCACGAGGGAATGAATTGAATATGCTTTGCTCACCATCTCACATTCAGAGTAGCACAGTCTTGAGCTGAGCAGTGCTCCGTAAATATGTGTTGAATGAATGACTACTTTGTTTTCTTGAACCCACACACCCCCAAACTGGGGATCCAGGCAAGGAAGACAAAAGTTCTAATCAAATCAAGGCCTAGGAAAAGCCCAAGCACTCACCCTGGTCTTTGGTGATCTATACCCCGAGTTCACCAGTTAATCAGACGGAGTCCAAATCTGGATTCCAATTTCAGGCCTTGAACTTAGTTAGAAGATATATAGCCCACACCTTCCTTCCAAACACCACCTCATCTAGCACAAGGCCTAGCACAGAAGATCTGCCAAAGAAATATTTGTTGGATACGGCCAAGCATGCTGGTCAAGATGAACGTTTGCTAACTTGTCTGAGTCCCCATCGATCTGCTGCTGCCTTGCAGCCATGGCTGTGGAGGTGGAGGTGGACACATGGGAGGGAATTCTGCACCAACTTTTTCCTTCCGCTCACCCCTCTGGACATGGTTCATACCACCTCACATCAGGTGCTAAGAAACTATTTCCTCAAAATATAAGGGGGCCTTAGAAAGCCTAAAATAAGCTGAGGAAGATGAGCACTCATGACTCTGCCTCCTTCACGCTAGACAAGTGGATGAGCCAAATGCTTCCTGATTTGCCTTGAATTGCAAAGACAGAACCAAAATATCTACTCTTGTGGTGCAGAGCTTTTTCCTCAGGTAGTGTCAGGCCACAGACTCTTGGCTCTGCCTCTGAATGAAAGGCAGGAACAGATCTTACCCGCAGCCACGACCTGTTTACCAGTCAGATTTCAACTCATGGTTCTCAAATGGGGGCAATTTTGTCCTGGAGGATATTTGCCAAAATCTAGAGACACTTTTGGTGGTGACAACTGGGGATTTCTATGGATATCTAAACGGGAAGAGGCCAGAGATATTGCTAAACACCTGCACTGAATGCAGAGAACAACCCCCTACAAGAAAGAATTACTCAGCCCACAAACTCACTAGTGCTGAGGCTGAGAAACCCTGGCCTACGTAAGTCCAAAACACAGGGCAAGGGACACTGCTGAGTTCACACAGAGCCCGGTGCTTACTGCTCAGGGCACTTGAGTCCTTTCCCCTTTCTTCCTGCCTACCGTAGGTTGTTAACGGCGGCAGCGTCGCTGCTCCCCCAGCTGCAGGCTCCCGAATGCGGAGAGTGCACATTAGGGGGCAGTTTGGTTTCAGACTTGGAGCCACTGCTGTGTCAGGATCCAGAGTCCTGAGCGGAGAGGGGGATGCTTTTCCCTGGCTTCTCATCCCTCTCCTGGATGGATGGGAGAGGAATCTGTTTTTCTCCAGTTCTACAATTCTGCTTCCTCCACCCCATTCCAGAAAAAAGAAGGAGGGGGAACAGTTGGGGGTCAACATAAGGTGTGTTCACTGCTTGCTCAGAAGGAAGGAGTTAGTTCCAGCTGACCTCACTCTTACACACGCTCCCTGAGCCGCCTTTTTCGTGAATGCTTCCCCCATGGCACGTTCCTGCTCTGAGGGCTTCTGTTAGTTCACCTGGCATGGTGGGTTTGAATCCTGCTGAGCTGGGTTTGACTAGGTGTATAACCTTAGCCTCTGAACTTCAGTTTTTCCTTTTATGTAAAAGGAGAATGCTGTAACCAACCATTTTGGTTGTGCCATGTGGATTAAACAACGACATCGTCACCTGCGACTGGCCACTATCTCAATTAACACTGTCATGAAAATGACCATGGGCCAGGAACTGTGCTAAGTGCTTTACACATGGTCTGATTTCATCCTCACCATAACTCGTTCTTCAGGTGAGCAAACTGGGGCATAGAAAGAAGTTACTTGCTCAAGATCACACGGCTTGTAGGTGGTGGAGTAATTTAAACCTGGTAGTCCAACCACTGAGCTCTATGTTAATGAGACAGAGAAGAAGAACTCTGGATGATATGAGGTACTGTATAAATCTCCGAATATTTTCCCCATGCTTTGTATTTTTCTTTGTTCTTTTAACTAATATTTACTGAGCACCTTTCATATGTTAGAGACTGTGCTAGAGGAGGTCAATATTGAGGTTTCTTAACACTGTCCCTGCAGGATTCATAGGGAGGCAAAGACGGAATTTCCGACACCAGTCCCTGTCCCAGTCTGCCATTCTCTGACGGCCTCCCGAGTTCAAATACTCAAATTCACAGCAAAAAACCATCAAATGCCCTTCACCCATGCCCATGCAGAGAGACGAGCAGATCTGTTTGGCCAAATAGCTACTTCTATAAAGGATGAGAGTCACAGGTGTTCATCACCTCCTCAGGGAAGCCTTTTTTGTCTTGGTCAAAGTCCCCTTTATAGTCTCATGATAGCATGTGGTCCTGTTCTCAGCACTTGTCCAGTCTTAATTATACACTCATGTATGTGTGTGATAAGAACATGAACTATGTTGGACTGTTTTGCTCATCATTTTTGCCCTGTTTGCCCAGGTCTACCATACGGTGGTATACTGAGTGCTCCATAAATGTCCAGTGAGTGAACCTGAGTTCCTGCCACGTACCAGTCCCCATATGAGGCACTCTATAGACATCATCTTACCGCGTGAGCGTGCGTTAGTGCTGACATTTTCCAGATGAGGAAACAGGCTCAGGTGTCCACTGTCACACAGCTTACTAAGTGTGGGGTCAGGATTCTAACCGGGGTTCATCTGGATCCAAAGCCCCATGTCCCTTCAGTATCAGACTAGAGTTTAAAAACTAGACATTTGCAAGTCTGCAATCATTGGGAGACGGTCTGATCAGCAGTTAAGCATGCGGGCTCCAAATTAGTCGGCTTAGCTTCAGATCTTGGCCCCAGCACCCTTCACCTAGGGGTGTTTGACCTTTGGCTGTGTATCCACTCTGTGCCTCAGTTTATTTATAAATAAAATAGAGATAAAAACAGGAGTACCTCATGGTCCTATCGTGAGGGTTAATTGTATTTATATTGTTTGTAGCCACATACTACACATATTAGCTCTTATTCTCCTTTCGTGGAGAAAGAAGAGCTTTAAAGACTATATATCACTGCTTATATATTATATTTAGGATTCTACACATAAGTATCCAATTTTATAAGAAACATTGAAATTTATATTCTGATGATTAAAATCACTTAGCAGTAATTAATACTAGTATTTGTCTCCTACACGGCAGCTCCTCAGCATACGCATATTAAATAATCACTGGTACTGAACAATATCTTGTTAAATGTAACTGTCTTGTTAAGTGCATCTTGAAGAAACCATTAGATCACTGAGGTTTTAAGCTGTCCACTCATTTTAGAAGCTGAAGCAAAGCTGCCCACAGCGCTGTTGATTTGAGAACTGGCAAGCATACTTGGACATTTCCAGCTGACTACACTAACTGGCTCACACCCACCTAGAAGGGCCACCTGGGACTAACCCACATTCTCCAGAGCCAGAAATCTGTCTCACTGCCTGCCAAGGCCGCAGCTACAGTGAAATATAAGACACTTAGGAGCATTTACGCAGTGCTTGTGGTGGCCCTGAGTGCCCCAGAGGTTCTCGCTGGTTCCTCTGAGCTGTGTGTGTGAGCAGACGGGTCCAGGTTTGAGATGGCGGGATTCTGTGGGAAGACACTTGCACGTCGAATGACACTTCCCTGACAGACCAAGGTCAGCTGCCCTTGCTGCCAGTAGGGATAGGATCTGAAAATAAGCTACCAGGCAGTGTTTTAGAGGGCAACCAGGCACTGCCATCTTTCCTTAGTAAAAGTTTGTGCGTGCGTGTGCGCACGCGCGCACACACACACACTTGTCCCCTAGAGCAGAGGTGATACGGTTCAAGAGAGAGATGTAAGCTGAAAGTGGAGGGTTCCCTTCACTGTATTGTCTTTCTCTCTGAGCATTGTCCAAGAGGTCTTGGAAGGTTGTGCTCTATCCTCTAAGGGAGTTGGAGATAACGACAATGACTAGCATTGACTGGATTCTTATTATGTATTAGGCATTTGACAAATGTCATTTAATCCACTCAACAACCCTATTTGCATGGGTGCTGTTCTTATCCCCATTTTACAGTTGAAGAAATTGAGGAGAGACCGAGTTTGAGTAACTGGTCCAAGGTCACTTAGCCGTAAGTGGCAGAATCCAGATTTGACCGTGGGCCATCTGTCGTCTTAACCAATATCTATACTGCCTTCCAGAATTCACCATGACTCTTGCAGATGTTTATGGCAGCAGAGCACTCTGCTAGCCTCCAGGCAGCGCAGGGAAACTTTCCTTACTTCACGCGGGAGTTCAGTAGAGTGCGAGTGGGATTAGCTCCACTTTCAAGGGCTCCAGAGAACAGACAAATGAGGAAAAATTACAGAGACGCAGAATCCAGTAAAAGGGAGAATCTAGCAACAAATTAGAACCACAGAAGAAAACTACGCATCCAGCTGCTAAAAAAGAACGAGCGGCTCTGTAGGTACCAATGTGGAAGCTCCAAGAGAAAAACAAGGGCAGAAGTGTGTGTATCGTTGCTGCGATTGTGTTGCAAAAATAAAATATTCATGTATGTTTATAAATGCATAGACTTTGCTGGTAATAGTGATTGCCTCTGTGAGAGAAACTGTTTGGAAGGGAGCAGGGGAGAGAGACAATTTTCACTGTAAATCGTTTTTTTATCTTTAAAATTTTGTGCTTGTATTTCCTATTTGAAACATACCTTTAAGTTAGAGCTGGGAAACAGAATGGTCTGTGCTTTGAGGTGGTGAGTGGACAGGGGACAGTCAGACAGACAGTGAAGATGCCAGAGGTGGCGCAAAGATACCTTGGAGGGCAGATTGGGGCTGGGAGGCATTCTAAGGAATCTGCACTTTTATTATTCTAACATCCCTGGAAATGGCGATTTCACCACATTCCCTGTGAGGTTGGCAAGTTGTCTCTGTCTGAGTGTTGTCAGGGGATCTTATAAAGTGAGCATGGCCTTCGTGACCCCCAAACATCTGAGGACAAACGTGACTTTGTTCTGTTTTTGGTAAACATTTATCCTTCAAGAGGCCCAAGAACCTATATTCTATCATTGATTCCTGCCGCTGCCCTGCAGAGTCCTGTTCCCTTTTAATAAACTGTAAACAAGCTTTTCTCTGCCTCAGCTGGGTTGGCCCCATCATTCTGTCTCACTGGGATGTTCTGGCCCAAACTCTTGGCACGCCTGCATCCTTATGTCTCCAATGGCAGCTTCAATAAGACATTCCCAGGAAGATTTCCCTGACCATTTCATCTAGGCAGATCCTCCATTGTTCTCTAATATGGTCCTCTTTAAAGAAACGTGCATTAGTTTGCTACAGCTGCTGTAACGAGGTACCACAGACTGACTGTCTTAACAGCAGAAATTTATTGTCTCACAGTTCTGGAGGCTAGAAGTCCAAAGTCTCATGTTGGCTGGGTTGGTTCTTCCTGAGGGTTGTGAGGGAAGGATCTGTCATGCCCGTCTCCTTGTTTCTGGTGGTTTTCTGTCTATCGTTGGCGTTCTTTGGCTTGTAGAAGCTTCACCCTCATCTCTGCCTTCACCTTTACATGATGTCTCCCTGTGTGTCTGTGCATCCAAGTTTCCCCTCTTTATTAGGACACCAGCTTGCTGGATTAGGGCCTACCCTAATGACCTCATCTTAATTACATCTACAATGACGCTATTTCCAAACAAGGTCACATTTTTGAGGCACTGGGGGGTTAGAACTTCAACACATGAATTTTGGGGGATACAATTCAATCCATAACAAAATGTATTCGATTTGATTTGTTTACCTGTTCGTTGTTTCATGTCCCGTTACTGGGTTATGAGCATCTTGTGAGTAGGGATTACATCTCCTTCCCTACTACAAACTGAGTGTTCACCACAGTGTCTTGCACATCGTACAAACTTTCCTTCATTTCTCTTAGCTTAACTTTTACTGTTGTTGATTAGTAAGCTTTCTTAATTGACTCTAGATAATGCTTGGTTGGTTATATGAATTTCAAATATTTTTCCAAGTCCGTGACTTGCTTTTTAACCTTTATTTGAGATGTCTTTTCAAAACCCATTGACAGTTTTGTTATTTTATTTTAGATTTTCTATCTATGCTCATTTGTGAGATGGCCAATAATTTTTCTTTCTTACTGTGCTTGTCTGATTTTGACTTCAAGGTTATATTAGCTTTAAATACGAATTTGAAGTGTTCTTTCCTTTTCTAGAACAATTCAACATAATATTATCTGTTCCTTGAATATATAGTCAAACTCATCTGAAAAACTGCCTTGGTAAGTGTAGAAGGGATTAGGGATGGGGGAAAGAGAGAGATTTTTAACTATTAATTCCATTTTCTTTAGTGGTTAAGCTCTTTTATTGTGTGTCAGGCTTTTTAAATGATCATCAGCTTTTCTGTTTTTTTTTCTTGAATCAGCTTTGATAAATTATATTTTTTAAGAAATTGATCAAGTAATCTAAAGTCTTCACAATTAATGACCAAAAGTTGTAAATAATATTCTGTATCTTTTTAAATCTTCTATAGTATCTTCTCTTTTCTTGATCAACTAGCCAGGAGTATGTATGGTTTATTAAGTCTTTTCAAAGAACCAACTATGGGATTTTTGTTCTTTTTTTTTTCCTAGTTCATCAGTTTTCAAATTTTTATTATTTCCCTCCTATTGAGCTTTTGCCCTCCTCTTTTGCAAGATTAATTACATCTTCTTTTTTATAATATGAGAATTTCAGGCATTAGCTTATAAGATTTGCAATTGATATGTAGCATTTTCATTATTTTTTAGTTCTAAATATTTTAAAATTTCTATTATTCTATCTTCTTTGACCTATTTATTAGTTTTTTATATTTCCAAATATGAGAATTCTGAAGTTATTTTTTTGTTATTGCTTCATAATTTAATTACTGTAATTAAGTTTAGTATGATGCCAGTTCTTGAACATTTATTGAGATTTGTTTTAAGTTTAGTGCATGAACAATTTTGTAAATATCTATGTGTCCTAGAAAAGAATATCGACTGTCTAATTTGGGTTCTGGGTTCTCTGTGTGTCTATCTCATCCAGCTTGCTAAAGATATTCTTCAAATCTTATGTTCTTATTAAATTTTCATGTGCTTCAGCTTGCAATTAATCAGAAGGCAATGATGATCTCCAATCAAGATTGTGGTTTTATAATTCTGTAGATTTGTTTATACATACTATGAGGCTACACCCTTAGATGTATGAAAATTTTAGATTTCCTGGGGAATTATAACTTTTATCAATGTTGTAAGCCTCTTTCTAACAATAATTTGCTTTAATGTCTATTTCATGTGATGTTGATCTTATTGGACCAACTTTCTTTCGGTTAGAATCTGTCTGGTAAATCTCTTCATATTCTTCTACTTTCAACCATTTTGTGTCCTCAGTTTTTAAAATAGCTTCAAATTGGTTTGAATAATTTTAATCCAAGATGCTCATCTCTATCTTTACAGGCAAGTTTAATTTATTTATGCTTTTGTGATTTGATACATTTTGATTTGTTTTGCTACCTTATGCAGTACTTTCTAGTTAAACATATTCTATTCTTATTTCTCTATTTTCTGTCTTCTACTGGTTTGGAAGTTATTCAGTGTATTTTCTTCTCTTTATTGATTATTAATCATACCTTTACCTCCGCTATGGAACTTAGAACTTTTTTTTTTGCTGAGGAAGATTCACCCTGAGCTAACATCTGTTGCCAATCTTCCTCTTTTTGTATGTGGGCCCCTGCCACAGCATGGCCACTGACAGACAAGTGGTGTAGGTCCACGCCTTGGAGCTGAACCCGAGCCACTGAAGTGGAGTGCACCAAACCTAACCATTAGGCCATTGGGGCTGGCCCAAAAAGTTAGAATTCCTTAACTTGGATCATCTGCCTATCCTGCCTCCATTCCTGCCATACCAATTGTTATCCAGAATTTAATTCTACCTTTATTTTTATTACCCCTAAATCAAATGGTACTATTGTTCTCTCATATAGTTAATATTTGTTTAGATTTTCCCCAAAAGTTTTAAAAACTTTTTGCTCAGCATCTTTTATTCCAATTTTTTTCTACTGGTTTAATTTCTTTACTAGTTATTTTAGTGGGATTCTCTTAGTAGTTGAATTCTTTTGATCTTTGCCTGAAAACATCTTTATTTTGTTTTCACTCTTAAATACGACTTTAGCTGAATATATACTTTGAGGTTAAAAGTTATTTTACTCTAGCACCATTTTCTTTGTCTTCTATCTTTGCAATGAGATGTCTCAGTTTAATTATTTCTCTGCAAATAAAACATATTTTTATATATTTTGCTGAGATTTTTGTTTGTTTATTCTGCAGTTTTACTCTGTGTCTAGGTACGGCACAGACTTCAATCTCTGAATGTCATTCTGGCTAATCTGAGATATTAGAACAAGGGTTTTGATTGTTCGCTCTCTCATTTTCTTTCACGCTCTCAGTTTCTCCTCCATGTCTCTTTTTTTCCTTCATAGTTTCTATCTCATTAACTCATCATTCTGTTTTTTGGATAATTTCTTTATAAATATATTCCAGTCCACTACTTCTCCATTCCCTGTGTCTAGTCTGCTGTTTAACACATCAATTAATTTTAAAAATCATTGACTGTATTTTTTCTTATTATTCCAGAAGTTTTGTTTCCTTTTATATCTGCCTGGTCATTTTTGATAGAGTCTTGTTCTTTTTCTCCATATTTTCAATTCCTTCTTTTGTGATTTTCATCATTCATATTTTATAGCTTTGCTGGTTTTTATCTGAAGTTTTTGTTGTCTAATTCTGGTAGCACAGAAGAATGTTTTCTTCAAGAAGTTTTATAGTTTTTGCTTTAACATTAAAGTCTGGTGTGAGTTCATTTTTTTTCAAGGTTCATTGTTTTTCCCCTATGGATAGGCAGTTGTTCTAGCACCATTTGTTGAAAAAATCTATCTTTTCCCTGCTGAACTACCTTGGCTGCTTTGTCAAAAAACAATCAATCATATAAATGTATGTCTATTTCTGGCGTCTCTATTCTATTCAGTTGATCTGTATGTTCACATGTATGTCAACACAACACTATCTTGATTAAAACAATTTATAGTAATTCTTGAAATCAGATAATACAAGTTTTCCAACTTTGTTCTTCATTTGAAAATGTCTTTGGCTACGTTAGGTCTTTGCATTTCCATATAAATTTTAGAATCATCTTTTCTTTTTCTATAATAAAGCCTGCTTGGATTTTCATTGGGATTGTGTGGAATTCATAGACAAATTTCAATAAAATTGACATCTTGACACCACTGAGTCTTCCAATCCAAGAATTCAGTACGTCTTTCTCTTTATTTAGGTTTTTAAAAATTTCTCTCAGCAGAGTTTTGTAGGTAACATATTTTGTTTAGTGGGGTTTTATGGTGCTTGTAAATGGTATTTTAAATTTCACTTTTTTTTCTAGTTTATAAAAAATACAAATGAATTTTATATTTTCACCCTGTGACCTTCCTAAATTTACTTATTGTTCTAGTAATTTTTTGAGGATTTTCCGAGTACATGATCATGTTTTCTATGAATAATTAGTAATCCTTATCTTTGTTCCTTTCTGGTAATGTGTCTCTTTTCTTCTTGCTGTTTTTAAGATTTTTTAATCACTGGTTTTTAGCAATTTAATTTTGATGCGCTGTGGTGTGGTTTTCCTGATGTTTATCCTACATGGAGTTCATCGAGCTTATCGGATTTGTATTTTCATGGTTTTTATCAATTTAAAATTTTTTTTCAGCCATTATTACTTCATAACATTTTTTTTTTTTTTTTGCCCATTCCCCCTTCTGGAACTCTAAGTATACATGGTTAGTTGACTTATTATTGTCCTGCAAGTCACTGAATCTGTTTTTCTCCATTATTTTGTTTCTCTTTTCTCTTTAGTTTGGAAAACTTTACTCTTTAGACTCATAGTCTTTTCTTTTTGACTATAGAATTGGCTGTTAATCCCATCTAGTGAATTTCTTGTTTAAATATAATGTATTTTTCAGCTGTAAAAGTTGGGTTCTTCTTTGGATCTTTTCTCACTATGTTCAAATTTCCTTTAAATCACTGAGAATATTTATAGCAGCTATTTTAAGGCCCTCTTCTGCTAATTCTATCATGTCTGTCATTTTTGGATCTGTTTCTATTGGCTGAATTTTCTGGAAATGGGTCACTTTTTCTTGCTTCATTGTAAGTCTAGTAATAGTTGATTAGATGCTGGACATTGTGAATTTTATACATTGTTGAGCATCTGGATCTTTTGTCGTCTTTTGAAAAGTGTTGGACTTGTTCTGGCAGTCAGGTAAGTTGTTTGTAGGTTACATTGATCTTTTGAATCATATTTTTTGGATTCTTTAGAGTTAGTAACTTTTACTCTAGTGCTAATTTCGCCCACCTACTAACGTGTGTAAAGTGTGGTCTTATGGGGTTGCTACTGAGTGCCCTCAGTGTCCAATGTTTATGCCCCACTCTAGCTTTTCAGAACTCAAATATCTCCCAGCCCCATGTGAGCTCTGTGAATTGACCAGCTTATAGTTGCCATGTTTTTTTGGCTGGGCTCATGTAGTTTCATCCTGGACATGTGCACTTTAACATTTAGTGACAGAATCAAATGGACCCCTATGCAACTGTCTGGACCTCTTTCTCTATATAGTTTCCTCTAGTGCACTGGCCCACAAGTTCCTTTCGCCTTAGCCTTCCTGCACCCTTATTTCAGTCTTCCCTAGTTACTGAGTCTGCTGTGCTCTGCTTGAGTTCTCCCTCCCTGCACTGTGGTCTGGAAAGTGTCTACAAGCAGAAGTTAGGGCAATCAAAAGCTTACCTCATTTTTTCCCCTTCTCTTAGGAATCTCAGCCCTACACTGCCTTTTGTTCATTGTTTGAAAGGAATTATTTTATGTCTTTTGCTCAGTTTTCTAATCATTCATGGAAAAGGGAAATCTAGTTCAATTACTTCATCATGGCCAGAAGCAGAAGATCCCAAGACCGTTTGTGTATGTGCTATTTACAGCTTAATCATTACTGGACCAAGCAGATGGTATAAAAATCAAACTCCAAACACAAGACAGATCCATTAAGAATTTTCAGGGGAGGTTTCTTTATACATTTTCTTGAGCTTACAACATGGTATATAAGCTGTTAGCATCCCTTTGTTGCTGGGCTGATTTTTTCTTCAATTTGATTCTTTCACTGAAGTTGTAGCTCTTTGAAGTTCATGGTTTCATACAGGCAACTTAATTTAAAATTCCTCAAATAATTGAGGCCCAAGATCTTGGCTCCTGGACACTAGTGTATATTAAAAAATCAAGTTCTTATGTTACAGAGACTATTAGCCCTATCTAGAATCCCCAAAACTCACTTCAGGCACTCAGAGTAATACCCATGATTTCTCCCTTTTTCTGTTCCTTTTTTGATTTTGACTCATTGGGGTTTTCTTTACTTTCTTGAGTGCTTAGGTAGCCCTTAAAAGGATGTTTGTTATATTTTCACTTCTTGGTGACTTTCAGAGTGTGGAGTCAAGTTGTTTTATAACATTTTTAATTTATGTAATCAGCCATATTAGAAATGAAAACAAACATTATGTTAAACAATTTTTTTCATGCAGTTGTACAGCTGTTAATATTTTTAATGACTTTATAATGTTCCAAAAATTATTCTAATTTACTTAGCTTGTCTCTACTATTTGATATGTAAGACATTTGCATAATTTTTACTATTATAACCAGTTCTCTTAAAAGTATGTTTAATACAATGAATCTTTTTTTTGTTTTGAGTAACCTCTCTTAGATATACTCTAAGAAGTGGAATTTGGGGGCTGAAGTACACGAGTATGTTTAAGATTCTCATCTAGTTTCTATAAAACTTCCTTTCCTCTATATCTCAGTAGTCTAATGAATAAAACTGAAAGGGGCTTCAGACTGAATAGCAGCTGGATATTGGTTTTCTAGTTTTCATTATTTTATGAATAATAATGGGAGTTAAACTAATTCCTGGAAAAGTTAGTAACTCCTAGTGACGTAGAGGTATATCCAACACAAACAAAAGGTACTTTAACAGACCTCCAAGCAGTGACATTGCAGAAAATACAGCAGCTGTTTATTTGGATTCCTGTTATGCCAAGAAAGGAGGTTTTTCAGTAAACACCAGCAGTTTCCACTTTGTTGCAGGTGGTTCTAATGTAAAATAGTTCATCAAAAAGTACCCCGTGACGTTTTGTCATGAAAATGTTTATCTCAAACTGTTTGCTTTTTCCTTTGGTTTCTGGCAATTACTTGGGCATGCTCACAAATGTTCATCCTAACCTAAGAAACTCAGGAGTAGAAAATCAGTAGGTACAACTGCTTCTCAGGTAAGAGGTGTGCCAGGAAAGGTCACAGGTCTTCTTTGAATATCTCTAACAGGATTCTCAGCTGCATGTGGGTGAGCACTAGCTTGGGTGTCAAGGATTTTCCTACTCTCATTCTACCAATTGCTGGCTTTGGGCAAGCCACCTTCTCTCTCTGTACCTGGTTTCCTCTTTGGTAAAATAGGGCATTGACCTGTGATCCCCAAAATCTTTTCTAATGTTTCCAGAGGCTAAATATAATGTGTCAACTAGCTTTATGCATTTTCATAAAGGTTAACCAATTCTTCAGGACTTTTCTTTACTTTTTTATTTATGCCACTATTATATCCCTTATAATTTGTGTGGTTATTATTCTTTTTATGTTTCTCTTTCCCATTTAGCTGTAGGATGTTTAAGGTAAAAAACTGTCCCATGCATTCCGCATGTTCCCAGGACCTAGCACATATCTAGCATGTGAGGGGTGCTCATCAAATATTTGTACAATGAATATGAGATTCCTAATATAAAATTTATTTAACTCATGCCATTGAAATTATTTCCTGCTAATGTTTATTTGTATGTCAGAAGTTAGTAGCACACATTTTTATATTTTCTTTAATTTTCCATTTTTTATAATCTTCCCAGATGCACTCAAGCAATTCACTCCTTAATTTTTTCCAATCAGTGTGTTTGTGTAGGCATTGCGACAACCGACATGATGCTTGAAAGTGAAGTACTCAATACATGTTTGTTGAATAAATATGTTTTTTGCATGTGACAAATTGTAATCATGACACGAGATCAAATAAGCCTAAGGTTTTTTGAGCTTTGAAAATCTGTGCATTGCTTTCTCAAATGTGCTTCCAGCTGCAGATTAATCTAAGCCTTCTTTTGTACTTGTATTGATTGGTTATCCACAGAGAAAACAGTGTTGATTTCATGTAATCCAAATTCGTTAGGAATTGAGCCAAATTTCCATATATGAAACTCTCTGGACTGGGGTTTTTTCTTAGCTCAGAGATGCTCTATAGTCCCTTTATCTAGTGCAGATTTCTATTGCATATTCTGCAACTGATGTCAATGGAAGCTCCAGAGGACAATGAGGACAGCATATAGAATGGGATCTAGAGGAATGACTGACAAGTGGAAATTCTACCCAGCTTGGCCCGGCCCTAAATCTGACTCTCATTCTAGTTAATCTGACGTCACAGAACAGCAACTTTGGTTAGTTTCATTCTTGTTCTCTATCTCTCTCTGTCTCTCTCTCCCTCTATGTCTGTCTGTCTCTCTCTCTCTCACACATGTATACACACTCACACATGCACATAGACACAGTAGACAGAATAGTGTAGGGGTTAAAGACAGACTTTGAAATTGGGAAGATTTAGTTTAAATCTCAGCTCTACCACTTGTTTATTTACTTTGTGACTTAAACAAATCATTTTTTTTAGTTTCACTGGGCCCAAGATTCTTCATCTGTTAAATGGAGATAACAATAGTGTTTTCTTAGTGTGTTGTTGGGTGAAGTCAACGAGCCGATTCAGGTAAGCTTCTTCACAGCATGGCTGGCGTAGAGTAAATTCACAATTGATGGTGACTCTACCTAGCATAAGGTCTCTCTGGTTTAACTGCATAACTCTCTTCTGATACCTTATCATGAATAAGATTACTGGACTTTCCTACTTTTCCTTTTCTGGTAGCATACAGCACCCCTGCCCAAGCCGTAAATAAGCAAGAGACTTCCCTAAATCAGGACTTCAGGAGACAGCCAAGTACATCCCAGTTCATTTATAAGAAAATACAGATAACAGTCTTGAAGAAGAAGAGAAGGGTTATGGGAAGGCCACATAAGTTCAGTAGAGTTCAGGCATTAAATTGTTGACCCATGGGAGAACTCATCAGGCCATCTCTTAGTCTGCTTATTTTTAATTTATAAACAATTGTAGCAAGCATGGGCGTTTCCCATCTCTAAGAGGGGATAGCCTTTCTGGACTAGGAGATTCAGAGAGCAGGAGAAAAGGCAACTCATGGTGAAAAGTGCTGAAAGCTTAATCACAAGGGAAGAGACAGGAGAAACAGGAACATTTGGATTTATTTTTAAAGGAAGAAAATTATTTAGAGCAGCACTTCCCAAACTTCTTTCTATAGGATGTCAACATATAATAGGCAATGAGAGTTACTTGATCAATCGGTGTGGAAAACACTGGGTGAAATAAAGTTAAATAGATCATTCTTCTGCATGGCTTCATAAAGTCTTTAATATACTGAAGCACATTCTGAATCTCTAAGAAAGGAGGGTGTGTGGATATAGTATACTGGTCTTCCCAATCTAATTTGACCACAGAACCCCTTTTTATGGAATATTCATGGCACAAGTGTGCCATAGAACCTACTTTGGGTTACTCTGGTCTGAGGCCTTTGTGTAAGGAGTCAAATAGTCCAACATTGTCAATAAGTGACCAGGGCATCACTGCAGTACAGTGATAATAGTCACACTGATGGCACAGAGCAATATGAAAAGATTATATTATGTCTAATGTCACCTTTTAAAGGAAGCAAACACCTTCAAATGAGCTGTTTTACTTTTAGGACTTCGACCTTAGAAATACTCATAAAACTCTGCATACCTTTGTAAGATTGTTCATGGATACATATTTATAATATTAACATACTTAATGACTAAATTTCCATCAGTAAGAATTTTCTTGGATAACTGATAGTTCAGCCAATATGATGGAATATTGTACAAGTGTTCAAAAGAATGTGGTAATTCTACCTGTAATGTCAGGGAAATATACAGTCAATACATTATTGGAAAAAAGAGAAAGTTGTAGAGAGAATGCATAGCAGGCTAAATATTTATTAAAAGTAACACAAATAAATGTGGGTGCATATGTACACATATGGATGCATTTGGGGAGCAAGAAGGAAGACTGTTCATTTTTACTGTATGACTTCTCTTCCAGTTAGAATGTAGAATGTTGTGAGAGACCATTTCTCCCATGCTGACAATAAGACAAAAGTAGATAAGCCATAAAATCATACTTCTAAAAAACTCATTGGAGAGCTGAGGATACAAGAAACCTAAGTGAAATAAACAGAAAGGGAGGAGCTATTCCTAGGAGAGAGGAATACCACAACTTCTTTTATTCCTGAAGACATGGCGGAAGAAGGACTAACCTTGCTGTAGATGGGAGTAAGAAGAAACAAGCCCAATTTGTAACAATCTTTTCATGGCCAGGTGTGCGTTGGCATGACATATTAGAATCCTGAGCAAATCCAAACCAAAGCAAGAATGCACTCACCTGCCAGATCTTTTACACAGCATCTTTACCAAGTGCACAGGGTTAGATGCCAACATCTGTGGTAGGCCAGGAGATCTGATGGAGATTTCTTCTAAGGAGCATGGACCCTCACCAAATGTAAGGCACTCATCATTTTTTTTAAGGCATTGTTCTTCTGAAGGCTGTGGCAGGGTAGGATGGTAGACAGATTTCATAAGGCACGAGAAACTAAAAAGCTATTGGCTGAGGATAAAGAAGAGAGAGATCTCTCACAATTTGGAGAGCTGGCAGTGTTATTGTAGAGTGTAGAGGGATTTCAAGACTCTCACTTGTAATGACATCTCAAGTTCTGATGAAGGCAAAGCTCTGATCCTGCCCTCAAATCTGTTGATGTCAGTGGTGAACTGAATTTCACTAAAGCTGCAACAAATTCCTGATTCAGCTGAATTACAGATTAGAAGATTAGATTGACTCAACTTCCCACATCAGCAGTCTGAAGAGGAAGGGACATATTCTTTTCAAGGAGTTAATATTTATTTCATTCTATGGTTCTTTTTACACACAATGTCCAGCATATAACCAAAAACTATGAGATGGGCAAAGAAGGAAAATGTGATGCATAATCAAGAGAAAAAGTTGTCAATAGAAGCAGTGCAGATGTTGGAATTAGAAGACAAAGACTTTAAAATAACTATGATAAATGTGTTAGAGATCTAGTAGAGGAAAGTGGACAATTTACAAAGTGGTGGAAAATTTTAACTGAGAAATGAAAATTTAAAAAAGAACCATATTTTTACATTGTGTGGTTTTAAATCATTTACATTTGGCAATGAGAAGACGTGTTTTGAAATTTTAAAAAGTGATTTTAAAAACAAATTTCCAAATGTTTCTATATGAAATGGTTAAATTATAATTCAAATGCTTTAGAGGGAAACCTCAGCCCTTTGGAAAAATTTTGATATAGATCTATGCACACCCTGATGTTTACTGGCAATAATGGTTCCACCATACTTGGAGGCAGTTATACAATCAAGGTCTCCAGATAGATATCTAGACATTAAAATGTGACCACATCAACAGTGCTTCTAAAAGCCTGTGTGTGAGAGGTAAAGTTTCAAGTCCAGCAGTATATTTCTAGGAAAAACAATTGCCCTTGGGGAGGAAGAGAAGCATTGTTTTCTCTGGGAAGAGACTTTTCCACTTCTACCCTTTCAAGGAGCAACAGTAGATTTCTACACTGTTAGGGGCATAATGCTGTTATGGAGTAATGGGCATGCTGTCCAGGGTGGTCAAGTCCAGTCCTAGGCTAGATGTGGCAGAAACTGATAAATGTTGATTTTTTTTAAAGATATATTTAATGAATCTATACATAAGGATGTTGCTTTTTCACAGTAACATTCTTTATAAGATGCAATTGGTAGAGATAAACATGGATGAAACTAAAAAAAGTAGAGAGATGTGTCAATAGGGTGAACTGTGCTTAAAATTTAATGAAATAAAACCTCAATCAGGGGGCTTAAGTGATGATACATCTTTTCAGTTTACAACATGTTTCTGGACACTCAAACATAAGCTCTCATCAAGCAGAGAAACTCTTTGGTCACGATCCTTGTGGTATACATTTTAGAATTTCTTTATATGGTTCCTAGACCAAGCATGGATTAATTATCATGATAAAATCTTTCCTTGAGGATGGAGGATCTTTAAAACCTAAAAGTGTCCTCAATTTTCTTGGTGAAGGTAATGGCCAGAACAGGCTTTGTCTGTATGTATCTCAGTGCATCCCTTAACTAGAAATTTGTAGCTGACTCATTCAACATCCCTACTTCCAATTTCCTTGTGAGATTTTATTTCATGTTTTCCCTAGAAACTGAAAAATCAAGGTTTTCCTCAAAAAGAAGTGACAGCTGAGTTACAGATTACTGATGAGGTGAGAAGTCCCTCTGAACACATGCTCGGTGGGAGAATATCCAAAAGAGATGTTGAGGGAGAGAGAATACCTCAGCAAGACTTTTTTCATTCTATGAGAGCCCCATTTCTTATACCCTGGATTAAGATACAGCAAAAAATAATTTGAGATTGAGAGAGTGGGAAGTAAAATTATTGGGTTGAGTTGTCAGTTCGAATTCCAAACTTAGACTCAGACTCTATTTGCTGAAGAACAAGCTGGCATATATAGCTTGTGGTGTTTTTTTGTTGAAAGGAATGTTAGGCTTTTGCTTATCAGTCACCTACAGGGGCAAGGGGACTGGAAAATGACAAGTAGAAATGGCAAGAGGAGCATATGGTCATCTCTCTCTGCTGCCCAAGGTTTTATAGGACATGCTGTTCTCTGGGACCTGCTACCTGCACCAGGAGTAAGCTTATGTGCCTCATTTGGATCTTGACCCACTGTCTTGAATCCAGTTTATTTCTCTCTTCAGGGGTTAAGATTGAAAGCAGACTTGAGGCATACGTGGCATTGTGAAGATAAATATTACCACGCCATTTTCAACCAAAGTCTTTTCTCTTCCTGATTCCAAATCCCTGTCAAGCAGCTATTGCCTACATTACATATGTTTGGATAATATCTTAAAAGCAAGTTGGACATTGGCATAGCGTGTTTAGCTTCTAGGTAGGGATTTTTCTTCATTCATTGGAAATATACAAAAAGAATAGTTTCTCCATAGGGTTCCTGATTGATCTTTTATAGTCAGATCTGATATTTTCCATTTCTGGTTTCCTAGCTATCATGCCAATGTCAGTGGAAATAAACTAATAAGAGAAATATGGAGATGTAACAGACAGCCCAGTTTGTTTGTTTGTTCCATGCAATTTGTAATCTTTTGTATGGCTTATTCTTGAAGTTTGGTCCTGAATACTGATATCTTTGAGAGCGGAATGCAAACCATTGCAAAACAGTCGGGCAACTGAACCTTGGATGACCCTCAAAAACCTTGTAAATTCATGACTAATCAATTAAGTTTCTTGGGAACAATGGAATATTTCTCTATTTGTCTAGCCTCCACAAATGCTTATAAATGGTAGACATGCTATAATCAAGTGCTGAGTGAATGAAATATTTGTGGAATGCCTGCCACATGCTCAATAATATGCCAGTTATTTGGAGAGGACAAAATGAGGCAGAGTCCTTGTGCTTCCACTCTCTGGTCCAGACTACTGTCACACATACTCTACTTGTCCTTTACATGACTTCTCCAGAGTTATCTTTCTAAAGCCTCGACCTCACTGTATTATTCTTTACATCCCACATTTTCTTCATTGCTTCTTAAATAAAGTTCAAATGAACACTTTCTGTGAACTCGTTGCAAACTACCTTTGCTTCCAATATTTCCAGTACTTACAACTTCTTACCAATCCAGTAGACAAATATTTTTCCCTGCAAGATTCCTAGCAAATTCAGGGCTTCATGTATTTGCTCACTCTGATTCCTCTGACTCAATCATTCTTTCCCATGGACTCAATCCATCCATATCCTTCAAGACTGAGATTAAATGCTACCTCCTCCAAGGATCCTTCCTTCAAACTCCATTTATGTCCATCATTTCCTCTTTCTTGTATTACATAGTGCCATTATTCCTTGCAGCTTTTCCCTGAATGATGAGGTTATGTCAATAGATTTTCCTCCTGGAGTTATCAAATACTCCCTTGCTCAAAGTGAAAATGTTTTCCTTTAATGTCTCATTTTTCTTTTTCTTAAGAGTTTTTCAGTATGACAACCCTTTGGAAAAAATCAGCTTGGCTTCTAGGCATATGGATTCACTGTCTTATCACATATCTAGGCAATCAAAATTCTTTCCACCTCATCAGTCAGTCCATCATGTTTTCTCACTGCTGATTACATTTGTCTAACATTGCAAGTTGTTTGGCTGTTCTATGAAAGAGTTTTGTGGGGTTTTCTTTTTTCAACCAAAAAGGTCCCTTTAAAGCAGGGATTAAAAAAATCAACTACTATAAATGTGGGTGAGGTGAGTCACTTATATATTATTGCTATCTCTTATTATACAACACAGAAGGTTTAGCTGTTGGAATATTCATAAAATCACAAATGCTTTGAGGTGAAGGGATATATTTTATTCCTTTTTATATTACAGTGACGTGAACACAGCAAAAGCTTGTTAAACATTTGTTGAATTAAATAGTTTCTGAAAGGGAAATCCATTAGTGTTTCTCTTCCTAGAATGTTCTTACTATTTTATTTCATGAGAAAGACCCAACAGAGCTTCTAAAATATGATCAAGGTTTCTCTACCAAGATACGTTTTTTTCAGTGAAATCATAGCAAAAGTAACACATTTTTTTATGATGGCCATTAAAATATCATTTGGTGGTATTTCTCCTCTCTCAAGTTAGTAGTCCCTAGCAAAGAGACCATCCTGCAGAAAATACAGGCATTGCCTTCAGACAGAAATGTCAATAGCTATAATTTGTTCTCCCCCATTTTTGAAATCTGGTACCATCTGGTTTATCCCTCAGCCCTGGAGAACCATATTTAGAATTATTTTCTCATGATCCAATCTCTATCCTATTCTTGCCCTGGAGATATTCCCATACTTATCATTAGCTCACCAGGATACAATAACCATTATTGTTTATAAAGGTATTCACTATCCTATAGAACTTTGAGCAAAGTTATGAGAACCAAATTCTTCCACACCAGAATTCTACAATGTAGCCACAGATTGCAGGCACCATTTGGGACTGGGCTGTCTCTCACTCACAAACTTTTGCCAGAATTACAAAATTATGCTGGTACTTAGAAGCCCACTCCAATTGCCTTCTCATCTGGCGCAAATTTTGAGGCCCTAGGTTACTATGCTATACCTCATCAATTCATGATGCCTCTATCCTCTGCTTTATGTAGCATGAAGTTGGAAAATTGCATGAGACAGCTGGTGCTCCACTTCAATTCTGGGGTTTTTCACGTTGCACAGTTTTACTCATGGGTTCAAGTGAACGCTTTTCCTAGATTCCTGTTAGAATGGTCCAGGGAACATAAGAAAACAGGCCCACATATACCATCAAAATAAGATGTGGATGAAACTTCCAAACTGTAGTATGGAAACAGCCTAGAGAAAAACTTCAACGGGCAGGGCTGTCATCTGATTGTCAGGCAGAGTTACCCATTTGCATTTTCAATGCCAAATAACTTTCCACTTCTCTATTTAAAAGCCTCAATATACTCCACCCAGATTTTAAAGTTTCAGAATTTTAGCTGGACAGCATTTTGATGATGCCAAAATGGAATCATGGAGAATATACTCTTTAGTTGAAGGGACCATTCGAATATTTTCTTTGGCCTTCAGAATCTACCTGTGACTTATATTAATGATGGCAAGTGGTGGCACATGCTTTGAAGAAAAATCATGTAGGATAAGGGGCTGTGGATTGATGTAGCCACGATCTTTTAAATATGGGAGTCAGAGACTCTTTTGATGATGAGGTAAAATTTGAGCCCAGACCTGAATGAAGTCAGGGAGTGAACATTGTAAAAATATGGGGGAAGGACATTCAGATAGAGATAACCTGAATGCAAAGCCCTTGAGATGAGAACGTGTTTGAGGAAGACCAAGAAAGTCATGTTGTTGGAATTCAGCAAGTGAGTGGAGAGTCATAGGAAAAAACTCTATAGTCAGAAAACAGGTTATGGAAGGCCTTGTGGGCTATAGCAAGGATATTGAATTTTATTTCAACATGAAGGAGCCATTGAAAATTTTGAGATAATAAAAGGAAAAAACTCTATAGTCAGAAAACAGGTTATGGAAGGCCTTGTGGGCTATAGCAAGGATATTGAATTTTATTTCAACATGAAGGAGCCATTGAAAATTTTGAGATAATAAAAGGTTAAATAAGACAAAAGGGAATCAAGGATACTACAAATAGAAAGCTAAATACTACAACGGAAATGTGAACTTCATAAATAGCCAAAGGAAAAAAAGAAGACATCAAAAAGAGAAAGAAACACAGTAAATGTGATGCTACAGATATTGCCACATAAGATGACATACTTGGCACCAAACCTAACAGTCATATCAATAAACATGAATGAGCTTAACTCATCTACTAAAATAAAATAATTCTCAAACTTTCCATTAATGAAAATCCAAATTCTATGTTGTATATAAGAGACATATCTAAAATGCTGTGATTCAAAAGGGCTAAAAATAGGGGCCAGCCTGGTGGCATAGCAGTTAAGTTCACATGCTCTGCTTCTGGTGGCCTGGGGTTTGCAGGTTCAGATCCCATGTGCAGACCGACACACTGCTTATCGAGCCATGCTGTGGAGGCATCCCATATGAAGTAGAGGAAGATGCGCACGGATGTTAGTCCAGGGCCAATCTTCCTCAGCAAGAAGACGAGGATTGCCAATGGACGTTAGCTCAGGGCTCATCTTCCTAACCAAAAAAGCCCCCCAAATTAAAAATTGTTTTAAAAAGGCTAAAAATAAAGGAATGCACAGATTTACCAGTCAAACGAAAGCAATAAGAAAGCAGGAATTGAAATCCTCATACCAGACAAAATAGAATTCAAGCCAAAAGCATAAAATAAGACCAAGACATTTTATAATGCTAAAAATCATATTCACAATGAAAATAAAACAAAACCCAGTACCATTCATATACAAAAGTAATGGCCAGTTAGAAGACATAATGAATGAGAAAAATCTTATTTATGATAGCAAAAAAAAAAAAGATGAAATATTTAGGAACAAACATAACAATAAATGATAAAAATCTATATGAAGAAAAGTATAAATCCTCTTGAAAGGCACAAAAGTAGATTTGAGCAAATGGAAAGATAACCCTTTTTCTTGCTTAGGATGCCTCAACATAATCAAGATCTCATTTTTACTATATTAACTTATAAATTTAATGTAACCCAATGAAAATATTGACAAGCTTTATTATCAAGCTAGATATATTGAGACTAATGTTCATATGAAAAAATAAATACATACGTATGCCAAATCATGTTGTATACTTTAAATATCTTATAATTTTATTTGTCAATTATGCCTCAATAAAGCTACAAAAAAAAGAAAAAATAAATACACAAAGATAGGTAGGAAAAGAGTAAATAGGAAGAGCTATGGGTGAGGGGCGGGGGTCTAGTCCTCTGAATGTCAATACTACAAAGCCTCTATAATTGAAACAGTGTAGTACTGGCTTATGATGAGATGGTGACCAATGGAATAGAATAGAAATCCATAGAAATCTAGTATATTGTAAAGGTGGTATTTCAAATCACTGGGGAAAAGATGATTGATCTTTTTAACAAATGATGTGGGACAGCTGGATAACCATTTAAAAAAAATAGATCTATTCCTCATGTCATGTAGAAGAAGAAACTCTAAATGGATCAGAAATAAAAATATAAAAAATAAAACTTTACCAGTACCAGAAGAAAATATGGGTGAATTCCTCTATAATCTAGATTTAGGGAAATGTTTAGAACTTTGACTAAAAAATCCAGATGTGATAAAGGATTGATAAATTGACTGTATGAAAAAAACACCGTAAGCAAAGTAAAAATACAGATGACAAAGAGAAAGTGTTTGCAGTGTATATCACAGAAAAAGGGCCAACATCCATAATATACAAAACACTTTTAACACTTGAAGAAAAAATAAATACTAATAATCCTATAGAAAAATGGATACAAGACATGAAGTGGCAATTTACAAAAAGGTATAAACATGAGCCTTGAATATATAAATAGATATTCAACTTCACTCATATTATGATAAATGCAAGTTAACACTCACTGAAGTTCTATATCTCACTCATCAGATTAGCAAACATCCAAAAGGTTGACAATGCATTTTGTTCCCATGGCTGTGGAGAAACAGGCCCTTTCATACATTGCTGGTAGGAAGCAAAATCCTTATTGAGCAGAATTTAGCAGAAGCTAATAAACTACACATGCATCTATCCTTCAACTCAGCAACCTCACCTCTAGGAATTTGTCCTAAGATACATCCTCAATAGCACAAAAATGCATATGCACAAAACTACTAATTGCAGTATTATTTTTAGGAAACTACCTAAACGTCTAAGCATAGGAGGTTGACTGAATAAACCCATATATTCAATGGAGTGTTACTCAGCTGCAAACAAAGAATGAGGAAGACCTCTATGAACTTAGGTGGAGTGATCTCTGCAAGATACTGTTAAATAAAAAAGGCAAATTGCAAAAGAGCTTACACGCTACCTTGTGTAAAAGAAAGAAGAGGAAATAAGAACATATGTACATCTACTTATCTTAGGCAAAAATAAGTCAGGAAACAATAATTTCGGTTACTTACATGGGGTAGGTGGAAGGAATACAGGAGGCAATGACATTTTTCTGATTACATCTATCTGTATAGTTTTGATTTTTAGAAGTATGCTAATGTTCTACATATTCAAAAATAAAATTAAATTAAGAAGATGGGAAGGAGGAAAACTTAAGACTGAAAGCAAATTGAAAACAAATGAACCCAACTGAATTTCAAATAAATAACATAAAGAGGAGGATGATAAAGAACTAACCCAATTAATTTATGAACAGAGTATTTGATCATATACTCTTAGCCTTGTATAGGATTTCAAGTGCATGTGGAACATTTTACCAAAAATAGACCTCATACTGGCCATAAAGCAAGCCTCAACAAATTTTGAAGGATTGAAATAATAGAGTATGTTCTCAGACTACAATGGATGTAAGCTGCAAGTAATTAACAGAATGATAACTAGAAAACATTTCCCCAAATCTGAAAACTAATCAATACGCTACTAAATAATCCATGACCCAAAGAAGACATCATAATAGAAGGGTAGAAAATATTTTGAACTGAATGATAACGAATATAGCATACCAAAATTTGTGGGATACAGCTAAACCCATGCTTAGAGGGAAATTATGACCTTGAGTGCATATACTAGAAAAGAACAAAGACTAAAAATCAATTATCTAAGTACCTTTCTCAAGGAGATAAGGGGGAAACAAGCAAATGAAACCCCAAAAATGTAAATGGAAGAAAGTTAATGAAATTTAAAAAAATGTACAGTAGATGGAATTAAAAAAATTCAAAAGGTGGCACTTGGAAAAAACTAACAAAACATAAACTCCTGCAAAAGCTAAAGATGAAAAAAAAAGAGAAGGCACAAAAACCAATAACATGAAGGGAATTAAAGGAATATCATTAAGGATTCAACTGACAAAATAAAATCATTGGAAGATATTCTGAGAAACTCTAATCAATTAAAAATTTTGATGATATGGACACATTCCCATAAAAATAAACCTACCAATTGACATAAGAAGAAACAGAAAATCTGAGTAGCTTTATATCTATTAAAGCAATTGAATTCATTATTTAAAACATTCCCACAAGAAGATTCAGGGACTATGTGGCGTCATTGGTGATTTCTTATAAAATCTAAGGAAAAAAATAATACTGATCTTATACAAATTGTTCCAAAAAATAGAAAAATAGGATACACTTCCCAATTTATTTTATGAGGACCACAGAGCCTTGACATGAAAACCAGATGAACACCTTACATGAAATGAACAAAAGAAACAAACAAAAGAATATTATTGGTATTGTGGTCCAAGATGGTGACATAGAGTCTTCTGAACTCACCTCCTTCTATGGACACACTGAATGTACAGCTACACATGGAGCAATTCCCTCTGAAAGAAATCCAGATACTAGCTGAAAGACTCCTATACATCAGGCAAAAGAGGAAACACACATATCACCCACATCAAAATGGGTAGGAAAGACTGAGACACACTCTCATCATAAATCCCACCCCCAGGCATAGAAGCATACAATTGGGAGAGAACTCCCAAATGAGGAATGAAGGGTTTGGACATCACATTTAGTGCCCCCAAAACACCTAGCTCTGAAAGCCAACAGGGCTTATGTCCACAAGATCCACAAAACTCTAGCAAACAAAGACACAGTTCTTAAGGGCTTTCAAGGACTTGCTGTGGCTATCCACAACAGGTCAGTGCGGGGGGGGGGGGGGGCGCAAAAAACAGTCTTTTCCTGAAAGAGGCCTATTTGCATCCCTTAAAGCTGCTGCCCAAGGGTCAGACTTCTAACTTAACATGTATCTAGGAGCTGACTATGATATTCCCTGGAGACCAAAGAAACCACCTTCACCTTCTCACTCAAGCCCACTCCAAATTGTCAATATCTCTGTGGAAGGAGCTCATACAGATGTATGGTGCCCCAAATGTTGTAGCTGTCACCCCAGGGATAGACTGCTAGATTGCCTGGTTCTCATAGCCAATGGGGCTTGCATTCATGAGTCCAAAAGGACTGTAGCAAACAAACAATGGTTACTTGACTATCCTCCCAAGGCTTAGCATACACAGAGAGAAGATAGAGACCCTTATCTCCTAGACTTTTCCTGAAAAAGGCCTATTTGCATATAGTTATGTGCCACATAATGATGTTTTGGTAGAAAATGAACTGCATATATGACAACAGTCCCATAGATTAGTATCATTATAGCTTAGGTGCGTAGTAGGCTATACCCTCTAGGTTTGTGTAGGTACACTCTGTGATGTTTGTACAATGATGAAATTGCCTAACACTGCATTCAGAATGTGTACCTGTCTGTTAAGGGACACATGACTGTACTTTAAAAGCTGCTGCCTGAGAGCCAGGCTTCTAATTTAGTACTTATCTAGGAGCCGACTGTGGTCCTCCCCAGACAACAGGGAAGCCTGTGGACACCTCCACTGACCTCTTTCTCTTGCCTGCTTCAAGTTGCTAGTATCACCCTGGAAGGGGCAAGTACACATGTCTGGTGCCCCAGCTTTTGTAGTGCTTCCCAAGGGATGGGCCCTGGATTGTCTATCTCTGATAGCCAAAGGGCCTTGCGTTCATGATTCCTATAGGACTGTAGCAGTATAGTACAGTCCTACAGGGTGCAGGAGCAGCCCCAATAGCTATACAGTTGGACCTAGTGAAGAGGGAGCAGGCAAAAAAACCCCATCTCCCAATTTCTCCCTCGAAGGGCTCTAACTACATATTTTACCAGCTGCTGCCTGAGGGTCTAGCTCCCAAATAGCCTGCATCTAGGTGCTGACTGTGATACTCCCTTTTGGGACACGCATGGGTCTTGGCACCACCTCAACTACTGGGAGCCATGAAGAACAAAGAAGGTGGCTTGGACAATCACAAAGATTTGAGAGACAAGCAGAAACCCCAGCCAGGCTGATCGGTGATTCATCTCCTACACAAGATCACTCTGTCAAGACTAGGGGAAGTGGCTGTTTTATCTAATATGCAGAAACAAACACAGAGTCAAGGAAAATGAAGAAACAAAGGAATATGTTCCAAACAAAAGAACAAGATAAAACTTCACAAACAGATCTTAATAAAATGGAGATAAGTGATTTGTCTGATAAAGAGTTCAAAAATAATGGTCATAAAGGTGCTCACTAAGGCCAGAAAACAATGAATAAAGTGAGAATTTCAACAAAGAGATATAAGAAAGAACTAAACAGAAATCACAGAGCTGAAGAATACCGTACCAAACCAAAAAAATAAAATAGAGGGGTTCAACAGCAGATTAGATCAAGTGAAAGAGAGGATTGGTGAACTTGAAGACAGGGAAGTTTAATTCATCCAACCAGAGCAGCAAAAAGAAAAAAAAATGAAAGAGTGAAGACAGCATAAGGGACTTATGGGAAACCATCAAGTGGAACAATATACACATTATAGGGTCCCAGAAGGTGAAGAGAGAAGGGGAAGGGGGCACAAAACTTACTAAAAGAAGTAATGGCTGAAAACTTTACTAAACTGGGGAAAGAAATAAATACCCAAATCCAGGAAGCCCAGGGAGTTCCAAATAAAATGAATTAAAGTGACCTAGAATGAGACACATTATAATTAAATTATCAAAAGTTAAAGACAAGGAGAGAATCTCAAACGCAGCAAGATAAAAAAACCTTGCTACATACAAGGGAACCCCCATAAGACAATCAGCAGATTTTTCAGCAGAAACTTTAAAGGCCAGAAGGGAGTGGCATGGTATATTCAAAGTGCTGAAAGAAAAAACTGGCAACCAAGAATATTTTATCTGACAAAGTTGTCCTTAGAATGGAAGGAGAGATAAAGAGTTTTCCAAAGAAGCAAAAGCTGAAGGAGTTCATCATTGCTAGACTGGCCTTGAAAAAATTGTTAAAGGGACTTCTTCTAGCTGAAATGAAAGAATGCTAACTAGTTACATGAAAATATAAATCTCACTTGTAAAGGTAAGTATACAGTTAAATTCAGAATATTCCAATGTTGTAATGGTGGTCGGTAAGTAACATATAACTCTAGCATGAAGGTTAAAAGAAAAATGTGTTAAAAATAATAACTATAATAATTTGTTAATCGATACACAAAGTAAAAAGATATAAATTGTGACTTGAAAAACAAAATGTGTGTGGGAAGAGTAAAATTGGAGAGTTTTAGTATGCACTTGAAGTTAAGTTGTTATCAACTTAAAATAGAATATTATAAATATGTGTTATGTAAGCTTCCTGGTAATCACAAAGCAAAAACCTATAGCAGATAAACAAAAGATAAAGAGAAAGGAATCTAAGCAAACTATTACAGGAAATCATCAAACCACAAGGGAAGAGAGTAAGAAAAGAAGAAAGGAACAAAAGAATCATGAAAATGCCAGAAAAAAATTAAATGGCAATAGGAAGTCCACATCTATCAATAATTATTTTAAGTGTAAATGGTTAAATTCTCCAATCAAAAGAAGAGAGTGGCTGAATGGATAGTAAAAACAAGACCCATCTACACGCTGCTTACAAGAGGCTCACTTCAGCTTTAAGATTACACACAGACTGAAAGCGAAGGGATGGAAAAAGATATTGAATGAAAATAGAAACCAACAAAGAAAAAAAAAAAGCAAGAGTATCTATATTTATACCAGACAAAATGGACTTACAGTCAAAGACTATAAGAGACAAAGATGATCATTACACAATAATAAAGGGGTGAATCTGACAACAGGATATTTATGTACCCAACATAGGAGCATCCAAATATATAAAGCAAATATTAAGAGACCTGAAGGGAGAAATAGACAGCAATACAATAATAGTAGAGGACTTCAATACCCCATTTTCAACAATGGATAGATCATCCAGACAGAAAGTCAATAAGGAAACATTGTCCTTAAACCACACATTAGACAAGATGGACTTAGCAGACATTTACAGGATATTCCATCTGTAATACACATTCTTCTCAAGCACACATGGAACTTTCTCCAGGATACATCGTATATTAGACCACAAAACAAGTCTTAATAAATTTAAGAAGATTAAATTCATAGCAAGCATCTTTTCTGACTACAATGATATAAAACTAGAAATCAATCACAAGAAGAAAACTGGAAAAAACAGAAATATGTGGAGATTAAACAACATGCAACTGAACAACCAATGGCTCAAAGAAGAAATCAAAAGAGAAATCAAAAAATATTTTGAGGAAATTGAAAATGGAAATAAAATATACCAAAATTTATGGGAGGCAGCAAAAGCAGGTCTAAGAGGGAAGTTCATAGTGACAAAAAATTATATTAAGATAAAAGGAAAGATCTCAACAACCTAACTTTACTCCTCAAGGAACTAGAAAAAGAAGAACAAACTAAGTTCAAAGTTAGCAGAAGGAAGGAAATAACCAAGATCATAGTGGAAATAAACGAAACAGAGAATAAAAAGACAATAGAAAAGATCAATGAAAATACGAGTTGTTTTTTGAAAAGATTAATAAAATAGACAAACCTTTAGCTACTCTTACCAAGAAAAAAAGAGAGAGGATTAAAAAAAAATAGAAATGAAAGAGGAGATATTGCAACCAATGCTACACAAATAATTATGAGAGACCACTATGAACAATTACACTCCAGCAAATTGGACAAGAACGGGATAAATTCATAGATACATACAACTTACCAAGACTCAACCATGAAGAAATAAAAAATCTGAACAGAATGATTACTAGTATGGAGATTGAATCAGTATTCAAAAACCTACCTAAAAACAAAAGTCCAGGACCAGATGGCTTCGCTAGTTAATTCTACCAAACATTTAAAGAAGAATTAATACCAATCCTTCTCAAACTCTTCCAAAAAATAGAGGAGGAGAGAACACTTTAAAACTCATTTTACAAGGCCAGCATTACCCTGATCCCAAAACCAGGCAAGGATGCTATAAGAAAAGAAAATTACAGGCCCATATCCCTGATGAACATAAATGCAAAAATTCTCAACAAAATATTTGCAAACTGAATTCAACAATATGTTAAAAGGATCATACACTATGATCAAGTGGGATTTATTCCAGGGATGTAAGGATGATTCAATATCCACAAATCAATCAAAGAGATACACTACATTAGCAAAATGAAGGATAAAAATCACATGATCATTTCAATAGATGCAGAAAAATTTAACACCCATTCATGATAAACACTCTCAACAAACTGGGTAAGAGGAAATATACCTTAATAGAATAAAGACCTTACATGACAAGCCTACAGCTAACATCATACTAAGGGTGAAAAACTAAATACTCAAAAAGCTTTCAGCTTTTCCTCTAAGGTCAGGAACAAGACAAGGATGCCCCCTATTGCCACTTACATTCAACACAGTATTGGAAGTCTTAGCCAGAGCAATTAGGAAAGAAAAAGAAATAAAAGTCACCCAAATCAGAAAGAAATAAGTAAAACCGTCTCTATTTGTAGATGACATAATTTTATATATAGAAAATCCTAAAGACTCCACAAAAAAACTGTCAAAATAAACCAATTCAGTAAAGTTGCAGGATACAAAATAAATTTACAAAACTCAGTTGTAATTCTATCCACTGACAATGAAGTATCTGAAAGAGAAATTAAGAAAACAATACCTTATATTTATGTATAAATATTGGTGTGAAGCCAAGTGTCTTGTCTTTAATTACTGTTTTAAATGTCAAATGATATATGGTTTTACACCCAACTTTGTCTCTTTCCAGCTGTGTCACTTAATATTCCTAAGTCTCAGTTTTCTTGTCTGTGGAAAGGAGATAACAACACCGGCAGTATATGCCACTTGTTGTCATCGAAAGGATAGTATGAGATAATGTTGTGAGGCACTCTGCAATTTGTGAAACACTATGTTAATATCGATTTTGTTGTCACTAGTATTACTACTTGTCATTAATGGTCATATTGTCAGTATGCCTCAGTCAAATAACGTTGAAAGGGAAAACAAAGGTTATGGTCAAAAAAAATATAAAGCTTATTTGATATATAGATTTAACATGAGGCTAGAGAAAATAAGTTCACTTTTTTCCTGCAGAATTTTTTAAATTAAATGCTATATTTAATTAACAACCATATTTTTGTCATAAAAGAGGAAAGGTACATGTTAAAAAATGCTTCAAACAGAAATTAGTCCAGTGTAATTAGCGTGAATTATCAAAATACCGGCATATAAGAGTACAGGTGCCCTATTATAAAAACCAAGTGTTTAAATAGGATAAAACTGCTTCCCAAATCAATAAGGGATTTGAATTGAGTTGTGCTTTTCAAATATAGAAAAGATTGTTTCTAACTGCTTTTTCCATAGGTACAAAATTTGTGCATTTTATAAAAATGTGTCAAAAAAAAGAAAGAAAAGAATCCTATTTACAATTGCATTAAATAATAAGTTATTTAGGAATAAATTTAACCAAGGAGGTGAAAGATCTGTACACTGAAAACTATAAGATATTGATTAAAAAAAATTGAAGATGACACAAATAAATGGAAAGATATCCCATGTTCATGGGTTGGAAGAATTAATATTGTTGAAATGTCCATACTACCCAAAGTGATCTACATATTTAATACAATACCTATCAAAATTCCAGTGGTATTTTTCACAGAAACAGAAAAAACAATTCTAAAATTTTTATGGAATCACAATAGACTCCAAATGGTCAAAGCAATCTTGAACAAGAATAACAAAGCTGGAGGCATCACACTTAGTGATTTCAAATCATATTACAAAGCTATAGTAATCAAATCAGCAAAGTATTGAAAGAAAAACAGACACATAGATCAATGGAACAGAAAAAAGCCCAGAAATAAACCACTGTATATATGGTGAATTAATTTATGACAAAGGAGCCAAGAATATACAATGAGGAAATGATAGTCTCCTCAATAAATGGTGCTGGGAAAACTGGATAGCCACATGCAAAAGAATGAAACTGGACCCCTATCTTACACCATACACAAAAATTAACTCAAAATGGATTAAAGACTTGAGTGTGAGTCCTGAAACCATAAAACTCCTAGTAGAAAACATAGGGGGTAAGCTTCTCAACATTAGTCTTGGCAACGAGTTTTTGCATTTGACACTGAAAGCAAAGGCAACAAAAGCAAAAATAAACAAGCGGGACCACATCAAACTAAAAAGCTCTGTAAAGCAAAGGAAACCAACAAAATGAAAGGCAACCTATAGAATGGGAAAAAATATTTGCAAGTCGTATATCTAATTAGGGATTAATATCTAAAATATATAAAGAACTGTATAACTAAATACTAAAACACCAAACTAAACAAAACAAAAATTGGACAGGGGATCTGAATAAACATTTATCCAAAAAAGACATACAGATGGCTAACAGGTACATGAAAAGGTGGTCAACATCACTAATTATCAGGGAAATGCAAATTAAAATCACAGTGAGATATCACCTCACACCTGTTAGAATGGCTACCACCAAAAAGAAAATAAATGTTGGTGAAGACATGGAGAAAAAGGAACCCTTGTACGCTATTGGTGGGAATGTAAATTGGTGTAACTACTATGAAAAATACTATGGAGTTTCCTCAAAAAATTAAAAATAGACTACCATATGATCCAGCAATCCCACTTCTGTGTATATATTCAAAGGAAATGAAAATAGGATATCAAAGAGATATCTGCACTCCTATGTCCGGTGCAGCATTATTCACAATAGCCAAGATATGGAAACAACCTATCTGTCAACAGATGAATGGATAAAGAAGATGTGGTATATATATGTAACGGAATATTCAGCCATGAGAAAAAAAGAAATCCTGCCATTTGTGACAACATGCATTGACCTTGAGGGCATTATGCTAAATGAAATAAGCCAGACAGAGAAATATCAACACCACATGGCGTCACTTATATGTGGAATCTAAAAAAAAAAAAATCAAACTCATAGAAACTAAGATTAGAAAAGTGGTTGCCAGGGGCTGTGGGGTGGGGTGGGAGGGACAGGATAAAGTTGGTAAAAGAGTACAAACTTTCAGTTATTAGATGAACAAGGTCTGAGAATCTAATGTATATCATGGTGACTATAGCTGATAACACTGTATTGTATGATTGAAAATGCTAGGAGAGTAGAACTTAAATGTTCTCACTAGAAAAAAAAAATGAGGTGATTGATATGTTAATTAACTAGACAGGAGGAATCCTTTTACACACATACCGAATCTTCACGATGTACACTTAAAATATCTTACAATTTTATTTGTTAATTATACCTCAATAAAGCCCAAAAAAAGAATATTATTGGCCAATCTTTTATGAATGTAGAAGTAATAATCCTAAACAAAATATTTACCCCCAAAATTCAGAGATTCATAAAAAGGATAATACATCTTGACAGGTAGCACAGGAGCACAAAAGTGGTCTTAAGTTAGAAAAGCAACTAAGATATTTCAACATATTAATGGGAGGCTAGGGGATGAGAAAAGTCATATGATCATGGAAGCAGCTGTGAGTATATGTGGGATGTGAATAGGGGAAGGTAAATTGGGGATGTGTTTAGTTTGGATTTAGTGGGATATTGGTATATGGCTTGTGGTCACCCCCAGGTACAGTTAATTAAGTGCTAGCTGTTCTAGGGCAGAAACAGTTTCCAGGTATATTCCTACTACCTGCTGTGCTGATGGCAACACAAAACAAAGGGAAGAACTAATAAAATACATAATACACCACTACAACCAGGACATGGATGACAAAGAAGTCATGAATTTCTCCAATTCAAAGAATATTTAAGACTACTTACTGTACAACTTGTAATGTAAAAATTTACAGTTCATTTTTGAAAAAAAAATCTGTAGAGATTTCCCCAAATTTGACACATTGTTAAACTTTTCTAAACTATCTATATTTAAAAACCAAGTTCTGATCAAACATACTTTAAGAAAGACTGAATTATCTTTCTATTTTCTCTGTAGAAAGTGATAATACAAAATTGTTGCCATATGAAGAGGTAATCCAAGAACATACAGGGAAAAAGAGATGCAGCAGGGGGTTCGCACTGTGGCATAGTGGCAAAGTTCACGTGCTCCACTTCAGTGGCCCAGCATTTGTGGATTTGGATCCCAGGTGCAGACCTATGCACCACTCATTAAGCCATGCTGTGATGGCATCCTATATACAAAATAGAGGGAGATGGGCACAGATGTTGACTCACGGCTGAACTTCCCCAGCAAACAGAGGAAGATTGGCCATGGATGTTAGATCAGGGTCAATCTTCCTCACCAAAAAAAAAAAAAAAAAGAGAGAGCGAGATACAAGGGAAAATTGTAGGGGGTGTGATGGGCAATGAATTGATATGATTTTTCTTGATTTTATGATATTTGGGATTATTTTTCAGCTTTGAAATATTGGAATTTGCTGTAACTTATTTTCTCCTATTCAATAATTATTCATTCTTAAACTTAAATTTGTATTTATAATTTACTTTTTTTTAGGTAAGATCCCCAAGATTGAATTAAGCTTTAGGCAGCACAAAATCTGGATCTGCTGTGCCCACTAGAAACCGCTTACATTAAGATGACTAAAAATATTAAATATTAGGAGGACATGGAACAACTGATACTCTTGTACAACCCTGTCGGGAATGTAAATGGAAATGATCATTTTAGAAAACTATTTAGCAGTATCTACTGAAGTTGAGATGTCCATATCCTATGATGCAGTAATTCCACTCCTAAATATATACCTAACAGAAATACACACATGTGTGCTAAAAGATACGTTCAGAACTGTTCATAGAAACAATATTCATACTAGTTCCACATTTCCTTCAAAAGAGTACATAAATAAATTATGGTGTATTCATATGATGGAAAACTAAATAGAAATGAAACTAAACAAATGACTGTTGCACGTAACAACACAAACGAACTTTATAGACCAGATTTTTCCAAACTTTCTCAGGTTCCTTAGTGCCTCGGGAATTTTTTCAGAATGCTACTATACCAAAAGAAGTATCTATAGTTTTGATTATTAAGTAGTTAGGTCCCAACAACTTAATAAACATTTATGTCCTAGCAACTTAGCAACCATGTTAAAAAAGTACACATAAATTGAAAGAAAAAAACTAACATTTTAATTTCATTCTTAATTAACCAAAGTAACTTACTAATGGGATGTGTGAGCCTGCTGGGCACTGCACAGCTTCTCAAATCTTGGAATTAGATTGGATCCCGCCACCTTCATTTTTTTGTTCCAAATTTTTGCATGTACCTGCTGTTAATCACAGCTACTCCTGAACTTTTGCAAAGACATGACACCATGAAAAGGAATGTAGTGCAATCTAATGTTGAAATTTTAAATTACCATGAGATGGTACTTTGTTCAGTGCCTGATATTGAGTATCACTATGTTTCTCCAAAATTTAGAAATATCCTGCTGGGCCCTGGGATGCTTTGGCACTCAGGATGGGAACCGTGATTGCAGACATCACACTGAACAGAAAAGCCAGACACGAGGGAATATATCAGTGTGATTCCATTCATATAACATTTCAGGAAGAGGCAAATTTAACCATTGCTATTATAAAGTAAGATCGTGGTTACATTTGTGCAGAGGGAGAGGGCCGTGATTAGGAAGGGGCACATCAGGACCTTCTGGAAAGCTGGTAACATTCTATTTCTTGATCAAGTGGTGACTTTTTGATCAAGTGACCACATGAGTGTGTTCACCCTGTTATAATTCATCAAAGCTGTATACTCAAGATTAGTCCATATTTGTGTGTGTGTGTGTGTGTGTGTGTATGAGTTACACATGAATAAAAAGGTTTTTTAATAAAGAAAAAGCATTCTAAACACCAAAATATAAGAAATTACAGCTTGGGGGAAGAAGCCTTCTCTGATACTCAAACCAGATTACATACTTCTTCCTGTGTCTTCCTTCAGAGCATTATCTACTAGTATACAATTATGTGCTTATATGCTGGCATCTCTGGCTAAACTGAGAGTTTCTCTCCTTTATCTCTAATTCCCTAGTGCTTCAAACACGACAACATGGAAGGTGGTTAGTTATGGTTTAAGTAAAAATACCAATTTTTAAAAATAAACGTACTAATGGACTCTGGTATACACTGCCTTCTTTTATCAATCTTATCCAAATGCTCTGAGTAATGTTGTTCATATCACACATCTGCTGGCTTCCTTTTAAAAATTCTCCATTCTTTTATGACATGCATTTCTAATCTCCAAACAATACATTTTAAAGGGAAAGGAACACATACACACACACACTACCTTTTCTTTAAGAATTTATTTATATTATATCATAGATTTCCAGTGTTACTCAAAGTATATTCCAGGAACCAGTGCCAGTTCATGAACTGTTTATTGCTGGTCTACAACAAGTTAAATACAAAAGTTGAGAATATGTGTTTATAAACAGGTATGTCGATTTGAACCTGCATGATATCCAAGCATGTGATCAATTAACTTGCCTTGTGTATGACGTAAACTATTACTAGTCATTCATGGTAGAACTAGTTATCAGTTGAAGATTGATTGGACAAGAAAACTGGTCCTTTTCCAAATGTAGTTTTTAAAGCTCTGCCATTGACTATTAGAGCTGAAAAAGACCAACCCCATTATTTTACAAATGGGGAAACTGAGACCAAGAGTTCACCCAGTTTCTGATTGCCAAGCTAGTGGTCTTTACACTATAATGTCACCTGCAATCCTTACATGAATGAGGAGGTTCAAAGATAAAAATCAATATTATTATTGCTACTATTTTAGCAGTAGCAACTGTAGCTACTATTAATCCACATTCAATGATTAGGTAGAATCACACAAAATTGCTATTTTTATAAGTAAAAGAAATGGTCAAGTATCTAATTTAATATGATTCAACTCATATGAAATGCTGAGAAGAATGTCAAGTGTTTTTAAGCCTTCAAGAAGAGACATCTGGAGCCAGACTACATAATGTTTGGCAAGTTCAAGTTCTCTCTGGGGTCTGTTCCCACATCTATCACCTGGACCTAATAATAGTATCTACCTCAGAGATAGATTGAGGCTTAAATGATCCCAGCCCTTGGAATGACACCTGGCAGGTAGTAAGTGCTCAGTGAATATTAGCTGTTCTGGTTATTTCCAATGTCATCTCCCTGATGAATTCTCACAACAATCTTGTGAAGTAGGAACTTCTCTAGATGAGGCCAGAGCTTAAAGAGATAGTAAGATATTAACTTGAACCTTTGTCTGCCTGACTTCAAGCACATTCCCTGTGTCTTACATAGTAATTTTCAATTAAGTGACAGCTGAATTGAGTCGAATAGCCCCACTGGGGTGTTTCATCAGAATCATCAATATTTTAGAGGATCTAGCATCTGGGACTCTTTAAGAGTCAGTTATGTAAAAGATAGTGCAAGCTATTTTATATTCTAATTGAGAAATTCATTTTGCCAATTTCCTTGATTTTGTCTCCTGATTGATAAGAATAATGCTACAAGCAATAAATAAGCAGAGGGTTACCACCTCTGATTTCATAACAGTGCAATCCTGTAGCAACCCCTTATACATTGCTTTCACCTTCCAAAGGTCCCCCACACTCCTGCAGCACTGCCCCCTGGAATGCTGAGAAGGGAAAACTCAACTGGCACCTGATAATGGGAACCTGCACTGTTAAACTTGGTCAGTGTTTTGTGCAAGACCAAAGAAACACCATCTTCTCTTTTTGTCCTTAAATAGAATAAGTAGTCAAGAAATTCCCTTGAGAAGCAACAAGATCTGATTGAATTTTTCAGAATTTTCTATTATTCTATCAAGTTCACTTGACAGCAAAGGACAAGCCGCCTTTCAAATGCTATAAGCGAACACATCAGCAATTCAGAAGGAAAAACGCGGGTTGTTAAGTAGAACAAGTCTCTCTGAATATATTTACACCAACTCGTGGAAACCATTGTCCTCGGAAACCTCCATGACAATCTATTTTCTAGCCTCAGCATTGCTTTAAGTTTGACAGATGATAATAAAATACAATGAAATTACCTTTGAGCTCTGAAATGTACATCAGCTCCCACATTTCTTATGACTTGATTTTTTATTTTTCCAACAAAGCTCATCCACTTTCAATATTATTCCCCAGCACTCAAGGTTGATGTCTGGGGAGTACAGCTACTTACATCTACAGCATGCTTACATAAAGGTAGGGAATACAGAATTTGTTATATATGTATAAGCATGTATACATACACACATACAGCATACATGCATATATATATATTAGTGAAGAGCTGGAAGGGGCCTTTGAGATTGAAGGGGAGAAAGCATTCTCTACCCACTCTGGGTTCTTTCTGGCTGGGCTACAAATTAATTGACATGAGGCTGAATAGCAGGTGAAAATCAAACAAAGCTTTATAATATGTATACAAGGGAGAGACCTGGGGAAACTGAGTATCTCGACAAAATAGTGGAGATTCTCCTCTTAAATAGACAAACGAGGATATTGGGGGTTGGGTCAGCTATGGGAGATTACCAGAAAGGCACAGTAAGGTTATTATGCAGATTTAAGGCCTTGCCTTCCACACTGACAAGTTTCTAGAGATGAGGTCATCTGCCCCTCTTCCCAGTACAGATAAGGAGATACCTTTACAAATGGAGATTTTCCTTACAAATGTAAATGTATGGTAAACAGAACTTTGATAAGAATGGGCCCAGATAGACCCTCCCAGTCTATCAATACCCAGAGTTATCCATGGTGACAGCCTGTCCCGGGGACAGGCCTTCCATCCTAAATCCCTTCAGACAGTTAGTGGGGGCGGGGAAGGTCAAAGCCTCCTTCAGTGCTTGAGGTGGCCAGTTCTGATCCCCACAAGATCATCAAGTCTCCTTTTGTTGTCTTACAAATGAGGACTCTGAAGCCCAGAAAGAAATGGTATTCTGAAGGCCTCACAGCAAACTGACTTCCAAATAAAGCTTCAGGGAATAAGAATGTAGCAAGTACTGACTACATTCTGAGGAATGTGTCACGACTAGGTGCCTCGAGAAACTCAAAGGCGGGTTTAGGAGCAATTAACTGGTTTTCCAAGTTGTTTCTTCTCCTTTTGTATGTTAAGGAGATGTAACCACCAACCATTCTGAAACTGACCAAGCCTCACCACAAGAGCTACGCCCATGACCTTTGCCTTATTTTTAATGCAAAGATCTCTCCAGGAGGAGCTTAGGCCTCATTCCTGTGCAGGCAAATACCCACCTCTCCCCTTTGAATATTCGCTTTCCAACTGAAATAAAAGTTCCTGCTCCCCTTCGTTTGGGGATGCCATGATTTTGGAAATGATTCCTCATGGTCCCCTATTTGCTGCAAATACACTTTACTTTGTGACACAGCTTCCACTGGTGTAGTCTCATTTAACTCACCAGGAGGCAAGCCCACTTGGTTTGGTAACAATTGCAGCAAGCATTTGCCATACATAAGTTTTCATACCATTTCCTTGATTTGGTATCACCATTCTCATTTGATAGATGAAAAAATTGAGGCTAAGAAAAGGAGTATAGCCAATAAATGCCACAAATGGAATTAAAGTGCTGATGTAACTAGGTTCACTCTAGTATATAGCATTTTTCTGAATGCACTCACTCCCACATCACTGATTCTTGCCAAATCCACACACCGACTGTATTATATTTTTCTTGACTTTTTCTTTAAGTTGACTAATGTAAACACTTATAAAGAAAACTTTTTATCACCACGTAAATATAAAATGAATATAATGTGCCCTAAATTGAAGGTATTCATAAAAGTAAACACAAAGAAACCAAAATATGACTAAATTCTAGCTAGATTCTGCTGCTCCCTAAAGACACTGAATTTGCACCATGCTCTCTTTTTTGAAAGAGGAGATTAGCAATATTTAGAGAAGCATTAAAGACCTATTAACATCAAACTAAGACTTAAGGATGGAAAGAGAATCAAGCCAGAAAAAACTTTCACTCTGTGATTCACCTATATGATGCTACATCAGAGTGTTACCTAAAGTCGTCTTTGTCCTATCTCAGATCATTTTGAGTACTGTCCTATACCTTCTCCTCACTTTGAGAAACACTGCAGTCTGTAAAGCACTTGGGCAAATTCTCCAGGTCATGGTTCTCTAAGTCCAGTCAGCATCAGAATCACCTGGAGGCTTGTTAAAAACACAGATTTCTGAGTCTTCCCAAGTTTTTGACTCAGCTTGTCTGGAGTAGGGCCTGAGAATTGCATTTCTAACAAGTTCCTGAGTAATGTTGAAACAGCCTGCCCAGGAAGCACATTTCGAGAACCACTGCTTTGGGTTGGTTATACTTGGGGAAGAGGAGGTAGAGAATACATGGTGGCTTGTGCGTGAAAATTTCACCATCAAGCTTGTGGGGATCTGGTATTTTTATTTTAACAGGCAAATGAGGCAAAGAAACAATGTATTCTTGCGTTCTTCTGTTGCATCTTCAATCTAGTGAGTTCAAACTGATACTACACCACACCAGAGCAGCCTGCGACAACTTTGGTTAAGGGATGGAAGTACCTCCTCCCCAATAATTCAGGTTGCTTGCAGGCTGCTAACTATCTGCAAGGCTGTGTGCATGCATTAATAGCAGCCAGTGATCATTAACACCAATAGCAGAAACTGAGATTCTCCTTTCCTCCACACATTAAGACATTACATAACATTAAAAAATACCATGACAATTAATATTCCCTCTCATCTGGTTCCAATGAATAGTAATGACTAATAATTATAAAGTGCCTTTTGTGAGCCAGTCATTACATTGTACTAGGTGATTACTCACTCACACACACACACACACGCATTTAATGTGAGCATTTGAGAGGCTAAGTAACTTGTCTAACGTCACACAATTACTAAGAAGTAGAACAAGGAATTTGATTCCAATGCTTATTCCTTTCTACTAAGCCACACCACTGCTATTGTAACTACTCAATCTCTTAATAAATATATATTTTATAGAGAACTAAAAGACGAGAAGGAGCAAGGGCTCCAGATGCTTGAATTTTTTAGAAGAAAAATTTAAAGCAATGTCACTGGAAAGGGATAAATCAGTGACATTTAGTCAGCAATGAAGATAGAGCTTCTTAGGTTCAAACCAGGATTTAACAATGTCTGGCTAAGTTTTACTTTTAGGAGAGTAGCTAAGTGGATAGAATCATTCTCAGAAATCCAACCTGTTTTAGCTTACTTTTGAGTCAAGAGGGAGATTTTTATTTCCTTCTGATATGGCAAGGGCCATTTGGAGAATGAGTGTGGAAGAACCAACACTGGACTGAGAGCCACGAGCCTTGGATACCAGTTGTTTTGTCTCAGTACCTCAGACTTCATTTCCCCGAGTCCCCGTTTCACCACCTGTAAACCAGGCAGCTGGACTAAGTTCCCTTCCTAGCTGTGCCTTTGAGAATGTCAGACTCCTTCAGCTAGATTTGTCAGCACCATATGCCTCAAAAAGATAATCCCCTTCTTTTAGCATAAGGGGAATATGGTTGCATATTGGTTGCAAACAGCATGTGGGTTTCAACCTTCAGTCTCTCAAGAGTCTATTAATCTACCCAATATGTGAGGTTTCCCTACTACATTCTTTGGGAAATACATGGTGACAACTGCAGGAGAGAGATCCCATACCCTCCAAGGTAGAGATACAACTTAAATCCATATAAATAGAATGTAAGAAATGAATTACCTGATAAATTTTTAAAAAGTCATCAAAGGCAACGAAATGACAAATTTAGTAGGTATTATTAGGAGTAATTATAGTAATGTCTAGAAAGAAAACATCTATGATTTGCCTGATTAATAGCTTAATGTAACAATGCATCTGTTAATGGAATAACACTCCTAGCACTCTTGACTGTATGTTTGCAAGATCTGGAAACAGAGAAAGGGATGTTGGAGAAGAAAGGAGCATGAGTGCCCAACTGGCTATTGGAGGTCAAGTTCCTCCCCAGAATTTTCAATTCCCCTCTGGCTACCCTGACGAGAATTGTGTAGCAAATTTAGAGGACAAATGAGTTCCACCAGGTATATAAACTCCTTCAGGCTAAACAACTAGCTGCTCAAAATAATTTTTAAAAGTTGACTTTTCATCTTATAGTTGGAGGTGTGTTACCCTAGCCCTAATAGCATGCCACAGTAGGATTGTACTACAGGTGTTCGTCACAGACCTACCTGCATGCATGGGGCTTTTTCTGGAAGGAGTAGTTAATACTTAGGGAGTAAATATATTCTCCTTTAAGCATCAGCTTTCTCCTTTGAACTTAAAGGAAAACCAAAGTTCCCACTTATAGCTGAAAAGTACTGCCAGCCTCAGAGTTGATCGAGATGAAATTGGGAAGCTGTAAAATGATCTCACTCTCTGCCTCAAAGCTGTAGTTTCTTTTTGCTTTGAGAACAAGATACTAACTCCATCCGCTTCCTCAGGAGGCACTGGATGAATGCAGGATATATTATTTATCATAAAACGTATTCAGGTACATTCAGACTGCAAGCTCTACTGCATATAAGGAAGCAACCTTTGCCATCAGTTTATCCTAATGAAATCAATTGAAGAAAAATACAACACTGTCTTACAAAAGGAACGTGGATCTCGCACTCAGCAAGTCAAATGAAATTTCAAATGCAGTACAAACAGAAATTGTTATATCCTGGGCCTGAGGCAAAACTTAGACTCAGTGATCATAGGAGGCGGTCATTGCTGGTTATGTCAGAAGGGCCAGGTTGCTTTTACTTACCCCCGCACAGCTGATGTCCCTCCTGAGCAGACTCCATTAGAAGCTACAGAAAACAGGGCTTGAAAGTGGCACTATTTCTCTTGTACAGGTTGGCTAAAATATCATTTCTCTTTCCTATGACATTTTTCATTTCTCTGATTATATCTGACAGTGTCAAGCAAGGCCTTAAGCTAACACTCCCTTGGAAACTCAGAGATGGCCTGGAAAGAAACAACTGTGACCAATAAAGGAAAAGAAAAAAATAAGCCACCTCACTAGGGCCCCCAGTGAAGAAGAATAGCATGTCTGTAGTGTGGGGCCCAGTCCCAAAACAGTGAAGGCAGTGTTCTCGGCTCGGCTGCACGGTTAAACAGCACCATCACTGTTAGACATGGTTCTTGCATAAATTTCTACTTTCTGTGAATCAGTGAGCCAGCAAGAACAAAATTCATAAGCGATTTTATTTTCTATACATCGTACAAAAATGACTTTGTCCATTTACCTTTTGCAATGCATGTAATTAGGGGTGAGACAATTATAACCTTGTAGCTCTCCTTGGGGGCTTGGAATATAATTCAGTTGCTGGGTTTCAAGGGCACTTAAGAAAGAAAAGACTCTCGACAGTGACTTTTATATGAGCGCTGGTGATGAATTTGTCCTTAATGCTTCAGAAACCTCATTTTGCAATGGTCATAGTTCTTATTGATTACTGTTTGTTTATACAAAATAAGGAAAGTGGGACCAACATACTATACTTACGGACTATGTGAATGCTTCAAACATTCAAAAAATCAGAATTGTTTATGGACTTTTTGAGAGCTTTGATTCACACCCTAAAAAGAAATTTTCATGTATAGTCCTTTAACTGAGTTGCCTGTAACTCAGCTAATTGGGGTAAGTGTCATGAACCAGTTGCCATATGGATAGATAGTCATTAAAGGGTCCATAACCAAAAGAGAAGGTAGAGCAAGCAACAAGCTTATTTTGAGGGTAACAAAAGGGGACTATTACCAAGTTTGAGAATAAAAGCAGGAGGAAAGAAATGAACATAATATCTGACTTCATGAAAATATTTACATATGATCTTGGTTGGTTGCTAGGGTAATTGTAAACTTATATGTACTGTTGGATTCCATCAGACTGCTAAGAAGAAATGTGGACATAGGAAATATTTTAGAACAGAATAAACAGCTACAACATCTAAAATATGAATAGCCGTAACAGTAAGATACAAGCGAGAAATTTCTAATATAAAATTTGCCTAACACTTTGGACAGTCAAGAATTTTCTTTAAAAGGTACTTGACATTTCACAGTTCTCCGTCTGCTGAAGAGAAGAGTGCTTTGCAAGTCCTTGTTCCTTTTCTTCCTTTTTCTGAGTCCCATGATTTTTTGGCACAAGTGTTACCTAGAATCATAGATTTGGTTAATCACAAAATGTCAGCATCAGAAGGTAATTAGAGGTCATTTCATGCTGCTTCCTTCTGCCATGTGAGGACACTGAAACTGAGAGAAGTTAGTAAGTCTGCTCAAGGCCACACAGGAAGTTGGTGGCAGACAAGGGACCACAAACCCCATGGCTTCACCTCTAAAACCAGCGCTCTTTCCCCTGGCCACTACCCCAACAGAGAGGTACACACAATTTTCAGACAAGAGAGTCTAGAATATCTTTTGGACTGTCATGCTGACCAATGGACATAGAGTCCTCAAAGCATACCCTCATTTTCCAAGCTACTTAGAAATTGTAAATACTAACAGGCATGTGGCAAGTTATTTGTATCATGAAGTTGGAAACAAATGCCTCTATCTGACTAATTAGAATCCTAATAACAAATAATAGATATGAAATACTATGTTCAGGTTTTGTTAGAGAGGCCATGTTTCTGTTGTCTGACTGCTGGAATTCCCCAATAAATCATGTTAAAAGATCACACATCACAGAGCTGTAAATAATTCCCATTTCCAGCAGTCAACTTTTCTACACTGAAGTGAATTGAGCATTTTGTAAGTATTTGAATTTCTCATTGACTCCATCATGCTTTTCGTTTATAATTTTTAGACAATTTGTCATATTTAGTCTTTGTATGCCCAAACCTGCCGATTAAAGAAGCAACTGTTGACAGAGGCTTTTGCCCCGGTCTCCCACCACCAGCACCATACAACCAGGATGAACTTCATAAGCTTAAGAGCAATTATTTAGTACAAGCTGTGCAAATTTTGTTGTTGATAATCGTTATAACTATCACTGAGCACTTATTTTGTGCCAAGCATTGTGTTAAGCACTCTACATAATTTGACTCATTTAATTCCCCAACAACCTTAATAGATCAACATCATTACTCCCATTAAAAAAAAATAGGGTCACAAAATTCTTTGAACAAATAAAATATAGCAGAAAAAGTTGTGGGGAAAAATCTTCTTATGGTCACTTTGATAAGTCAATGTTTACTTGTCTTAATTTTAGTCATGAGAAAGGCAAGGGTCTAGATTAATCCTCACTGAACAAGCAAAATGATGTTTTAAGTACTTGGAATGGAAAGTATCTTGAAGCTTTTTAACCAGCTGCAAACACTGGTATAGGATTCATGAGTAAGAGTTGGAAGAAGTACTGAGAAAATAGCCGAAACAAGAGGACGAGTTGGTAACATGAGAGATTAGCCATAAAACTAGTTCCTTCAGGACTGAGGTAAGGGGATGGATAGCAGGGAAGTTGCCCAGGGCATCAGACATCTCTGGAAATGAAACATGATGGAACACATTTCATTTACCCAAACTCCTCTTAAGAAGAGTACAGTGTAAGCAGCCTGTACTTACTAAAAGAGAGACCCCCAAGGGGCATGCATGAATACCCATAGATCAGTGGTTCTCAGCAAGGGATGATTTTGCCCCCCAGGGGCCTTCTGACAATACCTGGAGACATCTTTGATTGTCAAACTGGGTTGGGGGTGCTACTGGCTTCTAGTGGGTATAGCCCAAGGATGCCGCTAAACATTCTACACCGCACAGGACATCCTCTCATGCAAAGAATCATCTAGCCCAAAATGTGCATAGTGCTGAGGCTGAGAAATCCTGCCTTAGATGTTTCCTGGACTCACACGACTGTGAGATAGGATAACTGCAGGACTGATTCACTGAATAAACGAGGCAAGTTTAGTGAGTCTTGTCTACTCTTCCCCAACCTAAGCTTGGCTTTTCGTCCAGTAGATGTTGAGCAAACTTTCAAAGATGAGCAACTGGAAGGAGTTTATAGTTTCAGTCTGGGCCTCCACCAATTAATCTGAGTAATCTTAGAAAGCAAAGACAAAAATAATGACGAGGAACCTTTGTACTAAACCGTACTGAGGGGGCAGGGACAGGCTCAGGTGAAAAACAACAGCACTACAGACTACCTCAGTGGATGGTAACTTCTCGGTCCTTTGCCTTGAAGTAATTTATGTGATATTCAGTGTTCCTAAATCAGATGTCACACAGTGGTAATAATCTGAAGGAATATTTTATTTGGCCTGCACAGACTTGAATTTTGGATTAGTTGGCAACATCTAAATGTTAGAATATTTCTCATAGTAATGCAGATTCTTTTTTTGTAGAGCAAGCCAAGTAACTGATAACCATGGGTACACATTACTACCAGTCAAGAGTTGGCCATTGCTGAATGATGGCCACCCACTTTGGACAGGGCACAAACATCTCCATTCCTCATCTGGACTGCTTCAGGAGGTTACATTACCTGCCTGGGCCCTGGAGGAATCCTAGTTTGCAACTTCTATCTTAAAAGATTGTACTCATACTACTCCTTTTACCTTACTCTTTAGGATGACACTATATAATGATATTGTGTTTCAGAACATGATATGCAATTTTGCTAGATTAATTTTCATCAAATCACTTTTGCACCATCTTTTGACCATTTTTGTTTTAATTATGATTTTTGATGTTTCCATGACTTTCTTTCCTCCAATTTTTCTGGTTAATCAAAAGATGACTAAATAGTGAAGAATAACTCGAAGTTTACCCACTGGGATAGAAAGTCACCAGAACTCCCTTCCTACCCACTTGGTGAGCTTACTAATTTTTAGTATATAAAACATGAATAAAAATATCCTCCAAATAAATATTTTGATCATCATATAAGGAAACTTGGTAGGGATAACTTACTGAGATCTGCAAAAAATAAGTTTTAGAATAAAATACTGAATATTGATGTTGAAAGTGTTTACAGGCAAAATTCAAATAGGTATTAATAGCATCAGGTCAAGTTATTAGGAGGTCACAAAAGGAGCTTGTGATTCTTTGAATAATAATTTGTCTAAATCAATGCATGAGGAGGAACAGCTTAGATCATTTTGATATGCATAAAGTAAGGCCAAGTTTTTATATTGTCTAGTTCATGCTGAGCAATAGAAGACATTTGCAATGATTTATACCAAATATCAGGATAACTATTGAGGTGTTTGTTTTATTGATAAAGGTAAGGGTCTATAATCATTCCACTTGTAAAGGATAATGGTTCTCAATCCTTTTGGATACAGAGTTCCTTTACACTCTTAAAAATTATTTAGGATCCTGATAAATTTTTGTGTTATTTCCATCTATATTCACTGTATCAGAAACTTAAAATTAGAAAATTTTAAAATAATTATTCATTTAAGAAGAATATATTCATTACATGTTAATATATAACATTTTTATGAAAAATAACTATATATTCCCAAACAAAAGATTAGTGAGAATATTTTTAAATCTCTTTAGTATTTGGATTAGTAGAAGACAGCTGTATCCTCATATCTGTTTATGCATTCCCTCTGTCGCATTATGTTCTTTTGTTTAAAGTATATGAAGAAAAATCCAGCCTCATACATAGTTGGAAAAGGGAGGATTCATGGGCCCCCTGAAAGAGTTTGGGGGACCGTGATGGTTAGTTTTATGTGTCAACTTGGTTAGGTTACAGTCCCCAGTTACTCAATCAAGCACCAGTCTAGATGTTGCTGTGCAGTGTTTTGTAGGTGTGATTAAAGTCTATAATTTAAATAGGAAAGATTATCCTCAATAATCTGGATGGGCCTGATTCATCAGTTGAGAAGCCTTTGAAGCAGAGCTGTGTCCTTCCTGAAAAAGAAGAGTAAATTCCATGTGTGGATAGCAGCTTCAGCTTGTGCTTGAGAATTCCAGCCTAGCCTGTGTGATGGCCTAACCTACGGGTGTCACACTTACCTCACCAGCCCCACAATCATGCAAGTCAATTCCTTGCAATAAATCTCTTAATCTATATCTCCTCTTGGTTCTGTTTCTCTGGTTGAACTCTGACATAGAAACCCCTTAGGGCTCCTTGAACCACACTTTGAGAATCACTGGTATACACTATAAAGCCTTTCATGTCACTTACCTAATTGGCTTAACATAATAATTCTGTGGAGCCAATAAGGCAGAAATCATCACTTCTATCCTTAGAGAGGACATTTATCAAATGGCACACATCTTTCAGCACTCTTAGTCTTGATTCTTTAATTTCTGTCCCTATTGCAGTGTTCTTTATCCTTCAGCACAGTAACCTTCTACATATTTGGAAATATAAATATACATTTATGTTACTTAATATATACATGCCACAAAGAAATTCCTTGGAAAAAGTAGGCAAGACATAAAACATATCTTACACACCCAGGCTTGTTAGGTAAGAACACACCAAATATTTACTATCTACCTATATAAGATATGAGTGGAAGTGGTACAAAAGAAACACAGGGCTTTGTTTTATGCTCAAGCAGTTTATAATTTACCTGGGAGAAGTAAGATTATCTACCCCTGAAGATAAGAGATGACGTTTCATAAAGAGATTAGGACTTTGATTCTTTCCCAATACTGTTTTTGAGTGCTAGGCACTGGAACAGGGTCACTTTCATCTTTTTTAGCTATTTCTATTATGGAATAGATCCCACCTCCATAGCTAGTGCCCTGACTAGTTAGTAAATTTATGAAAGACAGGGATAATTACCAATCAGCAGGTCATGTTCATTGAACGACTGACTAGAGACACAGAGAATGGGTCCAGTATGTAAAGGTGAAAAGGAAGAGCAAAAGTGGAAGAGTTGGGAGAAAAGGAAAACTAAAGAATTGAAAGATGGAATATGACTTTTTAAAGGCAATGAAAACTGAGAGGGAGAAGGGGGCGTGTGTTAGAAAATCAAGAGATTTATGAGAACAAATGAAGGGTTTCCACTTTATGAAAGACTGGCCAAGGAAGCTGGGTTTCATTAGGGAGAAGAGAAAAAATAGTATCATGGCTAATAGTATGATCTTTAGTCAGATAGATCTGAGTTTAGATCCTAGTTCCATCACATACTAGCTACGTGATCTTGGATAAATTACCTAACCTCGTTGAGCCTCAGTTTCCACAACTGTGAACTTTTGGAGAGTTACTGTGAAAATCAAACGAGAAAACACATGTCAAGTACTTCACATAGTGCCTAGCATAGAGTAAATCCAATAAGTGTTGGCTTTCATAAGTATTAATGTTATTACTACTATCGTTATTAATCCTAGAGGCAACAGGCAGCCAATGGGACGTTTTTTGTTGGAATGGTGATTGGGGGCAGCTGTCAGTTTGGAAAATACATTTGATGTTAGAATAAATCATCAAGGGAAAATACTGAATCCAGAGCAATCCATTAGGAGACTACCATAATAGTCCAAGCACAAAGAAGTGACCGAGGTAAGGGATGTCCTAGCCCAGTCCTCCTTCCACTGGATCATCACATATATTTGACATTCGTGGTTTATTCTGAACAGGAGCAAAAGGTCTCTTCTTAATATGATCAGTAAGAGGGAAACTATAAAATTCTGTAACCATATTTAATTTAAATATGTCATTGATCAGATTTAGGGGAGGATTTTAGAAGTTGAAATTTGTAGCTTTTAGAGCATGCCAGACTCTCTGACGTAGCTATTAGGCTTCCAAGTTCTCTCTGTTTTTCTGGCAAGTTAGAGGTCCCCAGAAAACTAATTGCTAAGGAGGCACCACTCTAGGATAAAAAAAACTATATACAAGTCATGCAAATATTTCTGTATACGTCTAGGATCTTATAAGAGTTATATAAAGCTGGATATAAAAGTATCTACAGAACTACAAGTGGTGGCTATTCACACTCAATGACACACATCTGTTAATATCTGGGTACACTGGAGGGAAATTCAATTGACGACAAGTAGTTATAAGAGGAGCCAAGTAGGAGAACACACTTGCCTAACTATAGCACTGGTCTTGTTTATGTCCGCCTCCAATAAGTTATAGTGACATCTTTTAAATTTCAAGCAAGGTATTGGTCTTAGCGTGAGGCTTAATTTTTATTTTAGAACACACACAGAACTGGGACTCTTCCTGAGCAGCTTGCCCTATAAGAGAATGTCAATAGGATGAATCTCAGGTTTTTCTAAAATGGTAAAGTTTTAATAATCTGTACACAGTTAAATTCAAAAGACACGCCAATCTCCATACAGAATACTTTTGACTTGGTTCAGGAGGTAAATGACAATTAGTATAGAACATTCAGCAGAATTATGATATCAGTGCTAGTTTAAAGTGGAATTTCTAGTCTCAGAGTCTATTATGTTTGAGTATAATAGATGTGAATACTCTTTTCAAAAGAATTAGAAGTTTTCACTGTGCATTTGTGCAGAAATCATTGATTGGAATAGGTGTTAGAGGAATATAAAGATAAAAATAAAGACATTAAATAAGAGATATCGCATAGTAGTCTTTGCACATGATTTTCTATTCATTGAATACAAGTACTGAAGTGGATTTTCCAGGTGGAAGGGATGGATTTTCTCGGAGCGAATGTGCATTGTTGTGCAGGCCCTGTGGCTGTCTCACAACACATGTTTGCAAGGTAGCTACTTGGGATAGAGGTGGAGTGAGACCTGGGAACAGAGAGATGTTCATCTAGATCTTCATCTAGAAACAAAAGCCTTGACTGAGGTAGATGTGCTAGTAAGCAGTGTGTATGGCTCACCTTTCCCTGTGACTTCTAGGTGAGAGAGAACTATGAAATAAAGTTAAAGCAATGGGACTTGGAATAAAAACAGAAGACAAAAATAGGGCCTTGGATTTTATGTCATCCTCTATTAGCACATGATAAAGGAGACTCAGAAATATTAAGAATTTTGTATGAGGTCACAAGTCAATGTCACCATCAAGATTACTTTATAACTCTTCATCCAGTGTACTTCTGCCACTTCATACCATCTCAATGAGGTCACTATAAGCACTGTATTTCTACCCGATTGTTTTCTGCCCCACTTAATCTACTTAATTAGGGGAATTCATTGGCTCACAGAACTGGAATGTCCCGAGATCCAGGGGCTCCAACAATGTCATCAGCTCTCCTTGTGTGTTTTAGACTGACTTTCTCCATGTGGCGGCTCAGATGGCCTTTGGAAACTCTAGACACTCATACTGACTCAGCCTAGAAGCCTCAGTAGAATGTCTTTCCTGACACAGTTTGTTTTGCCAGAGTCCCAGGAAAGCCTCTGATTGGTTCACTTTGAATTGAGTGCTCATCCCTGGACGAGTCACTGTTGCTACAGGGATGGATACTCTGATTCACCAGCTCATGTACATCCTCTGTGGCGAGGTCATCTCTTTTAACCTCATGGAATGTATTAGTCACAAGAAAAGGGGGTTATCTAATCAGAAGGAGGCCAGGGATTCTAAATAGTCACTAAAACCAAATATATGTTATAATCATATTCTAAGATGCAACCTCATGGAAGGAAATATTTAAGAATAGAAACTTACCAACACAGGAATACCAACTCTGGAAATGGTGTTGCTTTTCTTCTAAATAACTTGTGTTGATATCTGTAATGACAAAGATAAAGAAAAATCTAATTTCTGGAGATGGAAGGAAAGATTGATTCATTGTAGTTTACATCAGGATAATTGCTTCAAACACACTTTTAACATAAAAATATTATATAATTTTAGAACAGTGTCTGGCATTTAATGAATGCTTGTTCCCTTCCTTTGCACATATAGATAGTCCACATGTAATTGTTAGCTTGATTTGTGCCAACGCCACTGTCATCCCCTTTGTCACCATACACTGTCAGCGTCATTTATGTCATGAAGTCTCAATTAAAAGAAACTGCTGTAAACTGTTTCATATTCTTGGCTTTCAATGTTAGAGTTTTTAAATGCCACAATTCCCAAAATAACCTACCATTGCTCCTTGTGATTTCACAGCACATCTTCCCTACCTTCCTCCCACTGTGGTGGGGCATGAATTACTCTGATTTTCTTTTTAATTTCAACTCAATTGAACTTTGGCTATTATGGATCTGAGAATTTAATTAAATAGCTGAAGATATTGTGGAATCTGGCAAAATTAGTTTTCTACAATGTCACTTTTGAGGAAAATCAAAGACTTAAATGAAGCACAAATTCTTAATTAAGAAATTGTCACCTGTCTAATTTCAGAGGAGACTGAAGAAGTAGTGTATAGTCATGGTTAGGAGCTAGGGCTTTTAAGTTAAACAGTCTGGGTTGAAATCCTGACTTCTTACTAACTGTGTGACCTCAGGCAAGTTTCACCAACTTCCCTTTGAGCCTATGACCTCACTTGTAACAGGGGGACAACACCATCGCCTAATTCATAGATAAGGCATATAGAGTGCATGATACTCTTTGAGCTCTAAATAAAGCTTAACCATCGTTAGGACAGCCATAATAAAATAATTTGCATGTGGGCAATGAAATAAAAAAAGAACAGAAATGGCCCTTACTGCATTTCCTAGCACATCATGGGCAATACACATATGTTTGTGGAACTGAACGCTGATTTTTACTGCTAGAGATAACTATCTTTTACATTTTCTCCAAGCAGACTTCCCAAATTTCTTTATTCTCATTGATGCTCTTCCTTTGGGATTCTTTATACTCACAAACACAATTTAACTACTAATTACAGACTGCTTGTAACAATAAGCTGTTGCATTAGTATTCTTTCCAGCTAAAATGTAAGTAATTTTTCTACGGGAATTATACCTTACTTCTTGCATATTCTTTATATCACCATTCTGAGTGTACAGTAAGGAGTCAATAAATTTCAATGGATTGACCTAGGGAAGGAACTTCCTTCTCTCCTCCAACCCTTTTAAATCAAACTGGATTGGTTTATATAAGTTGGCAGTAGACCCACATACAGTTACCAGAGGTACATGGACTGGGATGAGAACTCCTCTTAAAATGTTGTAAGACTCCTCAAACTCTCCTTCTGTGTGGATGTGCCTAAAGTCCATAAATCCCAAATTCTTATTCACTCACTCTCATAAGAGCCCAAATAAGTCTATGCCTTATTTCGATTACCTTTTAATATTCTTCTACTATGAAAGATATGGGAGAAAAAGGTAATGGAGGATGGACTTTTTGATAACTTTGGCACCCATGGTTAGGTGTTATCTTTGACATCATGGTTTGGCCAGAGGTGGAGCAGGAGCGTCATTTAATCCATGACCATAAACATAGGTATATAAAGTGTCTCCTGGGACTTTGGGCCAAGAGCAGCAGGCTCTGGGTACTGCAGTGTGACATTTTTAATAGACCCAAGTATTTGATTCACACAGTAATATGTTTCCCTGATGCCTTTCCTGAAGAGCATGGTGGATGCAGAGGTATCAGATGTGATGGTATCTCAGATTGCGCCTCAACAGGAAGAGGAGCTCTGGCACTGCATGTTTGCTCGGAACACTTTTGCACCAAAATGGCCTTGGGAAAGACTTCTAAAATCTTGTCAAACATCTCTAGAATTTTTCTCCTTTCTACCACTCCTCAATAGTCAGTAGCTCCCATTTCTTGCTGTCACTTCATTGTCTTCTCCATTTGTTGTTTCTTTCACTTTGTCATCTGTATATCATGTTGATCTGACAATCTTGTTTCTGATTTCTAGGGTCTACCTTGACTTTTGGTGCCTGTGTAGGGTACGAATCCCATCTCTGCAATTACATCAGTAACAGCAGATAGAGTTTCCCCAACTGTATGTTCGTGGTAAGCGGCCCTCCCCATAATTTTCCATTGTAACTAATTTTGAATTGGGCCAAAGACTATAGGATGACAGACCCATACTTGATTTTCCATCAACCTCAGCAGTGATTAATATTCCACTATCCTTGGTAGTTTTTTGTCTGGGAAATTCTGTGGGAAAAATTCATTCAAGTTAGTTTCACAAGATCAAAGGTCATATTACCATATATCTCACTTTTTCACATACTAACGTTTCTGAAATTGTGGTGCATCTTACACTTGATATGTACCTTTAATGAGATATTTTAAATCTCTAAATGCTATTATTTAATTTACAATGCAGTATATAATTGATGATGTCTTAGAAATCAAGGTATATGGTAATATTACTCCTCATATTCGAGGTTCTTAAGTACAATTTATGGCTTTGGCTTCATATCTCACTGCATACATGCCATTTAACAGAGCTAAGGGGTGACATCCCTAAGAGCTGTGAAAACTGGCCAAATCCTGAGCATCTCAGCATCACAAGGCTAGAGGAGGATTAAGCCTGGTTGGCATAGACATGCCTGGCCTGTGCTCTGAAACTCCTGCACAAAAACAACAACAGCCTTTCCTCATCAAGACAAGCTGCCAGATCACCACCATATCTGGGGTGGAGTTGTGGCTAATTTTGCACAGAGTCAGTGCCTGTTTGACCTTTTTACCTGAATTCTTCTGGCTTCCTGATCAACTTGAACCCGTTGAATTGTTGGTTATTATCTCAGGGAAAAGCTACAATCCACTTGATCTCATTTATTCTTTCTCATTTAAATTTAAAAGTAAACATCATCGGGGCCGCCCCGGTGGCGCAGCGGATTAGTCCGCGCTTGGCAGCCCGGGGTTCGCGAGTTCGGATCCCGGGCGCCCGCCGACGCACTGCCTGTCAGCCACGCTGTGGCGGCGTCCCATATAAAGTGGAGGAAGATGGGCACAGATGTTAGCTCAGGGCCAGTCTTCCTCAGCAAAAAAGGGGAGGATTGGTGACGGATGTTAGCTCAGGGCTGGTCTTCCCCACAAAAAAAAAAAAAAAAAAAAAAGTAAACATCATCACAGGGTTTACAATGAGGCTTTACTCAATTTTCCAACCTGCACTCAACGTTTCACTTGCTGAAACCACTGCTGTGAATTTTATGATTTTTTTTAAGACAAAACCAAACTAAAACAAAAAAACCCCTGCATATTTTCCAACAAGAACCTCATTTCTAAGGCATATGAACATATATGAACAGAAACAAGTTCGTACTCCAATACGAAAACACACTGCCTTAAATTTTTTTTCAACTTACAAAAAAAAGCATAACTATATCTCTGATCTGGAAGTCAGAGGTTGGATTATCACAAATTTATAGAGAAAAGTCTTTCTCCTATTGACAAATCCAACTACATGATACTACCCTAAGCTTTGGGAAGGTGAGTGACCTTCTCTAAGACCTACAAATTGGTGAAGACTAGGATTCACTGGGATTACACAGTGGGCATGCCTTTGGATTCCCAGGAATATTTGGTGAGGAAAATCCTGGAATTCATACCACTATACCTATGCAGATTAAGAGAGTCAAGATTTGGGGTGCTCAATAGTGGATGATGCCAGGGACATATTGGTACATACCCAATCTACAATTATTCAAGTGCATTAACTAAACAGGGAAGCCAAGTAATTCCTATAAGAGTTAATTCTGTATCAACCACTGGGGAGTCAGTGAGGTTATGAGTGCACATTGGAATTGATTCACACAGACCTGGTTCTAATTTCACTTCTGCCACCATTTCCTGGTTGTTTGACCTTGGAAAGCTACTTAATCTCTTAGCTTTCACTTCTTCTTCTGAAAAATAAGCAAAATAATATCTACTTTACATGATCATTAAAATTCCTTCTGCCTATATATATCTATATCTCATGCGTGTGTGTATATACCTATCTGGCATAATAAATTCTCAATGACAGTTGTCATTATTACTGTACAGTGCTCAACCCAATTGTAAATTCAAGTGCCATCTCTAACAGCTCTCATTTTTTCCCATCAATATGAGAATTGGATAATACTATTCATTTCCTAGGCTACTATCATTTATCATCTCACCCCTACTCCCTGTTTGGTTAAGAGAAGCTGAGAGAGGAGGACTAAATATAAAAATCATACAAAGCCTAATTTCAAGGAAAAAATACCTTTGGGATAGAAAATAGTCCTATAATTGCCAATTTCTTTCAGTTGTGGAAAGAAAAGTCTGAAGAAACTTACAAAACTCTCAATTTAAAATTCCCTCTAGCACCCCCTTCCTAAAAACCTCCTGCAAATAACTGGCTTAGAAACAAGAAATCTTATTCAAAGATGAGTAATCACAAAGGAAACACCATAAAAGTTGTCACCTTATAGATAGATACTATGAAGAACAAAAGGGGAATAAACCAGGAAAAACAAGTGAAAAATAATGAACACTCAACAAAAAAAATTGCCCTGGAGAAGATAAAATTGTGACCAAGTTTTCACTGTGTGCATGACACAACAAAACCAAGTTGTGAAGGAATCATCACTAAAATCCAAGATCAAGTCAGAATTCTGAAGCCCAGAGAGGGATTGTAAGAATACAAAAGGAAAAAAATAATAGAGCTGGTTGGTCTAAGGAAAGAAATGGAAGATAAAACTGAAGCCAACGCAGAAATGAATCTGAAATGAGAAGCAACACAAGGGAGAACAAAAACTGCCATAAATGTAGTAAACCACAGAATGCAGGAATGGGAAAAGCAAGTTCAAAAGGATCAGTGAGAGAAATTAGTGATATCAAAGACAGATGGGGTTATCCAAGATGTGTATAATTGGAGCCCCTGATGAAGGAAACAGAAATAGGCAACTAAAGCAAATATTAAGAATCATAATTAAAGAAAAATTTTCAGACACAAAGACTTGAATATATAGTTTGAAAGAGCCTTCTATATTCCAGGAAAGAAGTCATGCAAAATGCCCAACACGATGACACATCCTGGTAAAGTTACTCGATGTCAAAGATACAGAGAGAAGCCTTTGGGCAGCCAAAGGCAAACAATTTCAGTCCTGGATAAGGTGGGGAAACAGCTTCAGCAAATGCTGAAGGACAGGCAGCATTGCTTACAAAATTCTCAGGAATAGAAAATATGGCCTGAGAACCTTCTACCCAGCCAAACTGTCAATTGCATTTTTGAACATGCAAGAACTTAGTGAATATTGTTACCAAGAGTCTTTACTGAAATATCTTTTGGAGGAACATCTTCAGTCCAGCCATATATGATTATAAAAATTACAGCAAAAAGACTTGTGGTGAGGACTGAATCTATTTAACTATAGGACTGAGACTAAATATCATGCAGGGGTAATGTTTTCAGAGCAGCATCAACATTTTATTAACTTTGACAAAAGTTGGGAAGAGAGGAGGGATAAATGAGGACAGGTGGTATAAATATAGTGATTTTCTCACATTTTATAGCTGAGAATGATGGATTGAGCACTAGAAGTATGACTGAACAAAAGGAAACACTAGCAAAGATAATACTGTAAACTGAAATTGGGTGTTAGAATAAAAAGGAAAAGAGAAGATAGACTAGTTTTATTGTTGCTTGTAACACAAAGTTGATAGATACCATTTAAAGAAATAGAGGATTAATAGTTATTAATATTATAGTTAATTACTAGAACACAGTATAAACTTTTCAAATTATCAAAACAAATACACACAAAAACCAAAACAGAGATCATATATTAGAGGATTAAAAAAATACTAACAAAAAACCCATGCCCTTTACATTAAGCATATTAAAAGTTAGAATAGCTATGGCTACTTTCCTGTGTCAGATCAGTAGTGTTTATATAGTCCAACAATCAGTAAACTAAATGTCATTTAAGTAATTAGTGCTACTTTTCCCTTGAGGATCTATCAGAAAATTTCAGCATATTAAAAATGACAGATAAAGCTGTTTTTTCTTACCTGAAATTAGGTAAATGTTTTCATTAACCAATCAGTTAAATGACTATACCCAAACCAATGTCAAGTTCTTTAATAAAAAAAGAGTCCCTTGTTTTTCTTGAAAATGCAGGAAACTCTTCTGAGTCAAGTGTACATTTGCACGTGCGGTATATTGAACAATGGTGATGTGGTTTGTTCTTCGAGTAAGGGACAGCAGTTTTTAGAAAGTAGAGTGGTACCAAGTTTCCAATGCTTCCCTCTTGCAGTGGAATTGGTGGACAGAGATGTATTACTTTGCTAGGGTTGCTGTAACAAAGTACCATAAACTAGGTTGCTTAAACAACAGAAATTTGTCTCAGTTCTGGAGGCCAGTGGTACTAGATTAAGGTGTTGGCAGGGCTGGTTCCTTCTGAGGGCTGAGAAAGAGAAGCTGGTCCATGCCTCTCTCCTAGACTCTGGTGTTTTGTTGGCAGTCTTAGGTTTGTGATGGCTGATAGACACATTGTCTTGATTCCTGTCCTTGTGTTCACATAGCGTTCTCCCTCTGTGCATGTCTCATGCGCATTTCTCCTTTCTATAAGGACACCAGTCATCTGGGATTAGGAGCCCACCTACTTCACTATGATATCATCTTAACTAATTACATCTTCATGACTCTATTTCCAAATGAGGTCATATTCGAGGTACTGGGGATAAGACCCACATAGGAATTTGGGGAGACACAATTCAACCCATAGCAAGAGAGAAGAGAAAGTGGTGGTTCTGAACTGGTAGAGCAGACCATCCAATCTGTCAAAACGGGCAGACAAAACCAAACCAGATGGCCACTAAAATGATGTCAAAATCTGGTACCATTGCTGGTATACATGTTGAATGTTACTGGCACCTCTTGCAGGATCTCTACCCCCAAAGATAATTCCGCTTATTGACACATATCACTAATATGAAAGAAAGCAGATGAGTACATTAGAGTATGAGAAGAAGAAATTAGGATCCAAATCTAAGCACCTTGAAACTAGGACATTCAATAAGTGAATGGAAACATTCTTGAATTTTTAAGATTTTCCAAATTTACTAATAGTTCATTTGCTGTCCAGCATACTGTTTACAAGCAACCTAACATTGTTAAATAAGCTTACTTCACTGCTGCAAGACCCAAGCAAGTCTTCTAACTTGCTTCCCAAGCAACTCCTCACAGAGACACACGCTCTGCTCTGGGGCTAACCGTATTGCAAGGATTCTTTGTTGGTAACAAAGGGTGTAGGAGAGGGTGGCTTGATGTTGGCACTTGTTGAAATGAATCCAACGTGGTAAGAGCTAAGAGCTTTCGTATCTTCCAGCAAGGAAAGAAAATCTATCCCACAAATTTCAGCTTCAGTTAATTGATGGACGTTTCCCAAGGTGGGGGGATGATATGTAAAGGGGTTCTGGGCAGTGTTACTTAAAAGTAATAATATCACACTGATGTCTATAACGAGATTTTTCTTTTTTAGTTTCTTTTTGTATTGATATACTTGAAAGAATTAGCTACCTCACTTCAGTGCTAGTGTGATTTAAATCTTTAGCACATCCTAATTTCCCTTGCAACACAAAGGAAGAAACTACAACTTAGAGTTTTAGGTAGGTGCCATCGTTTACTTGGAATGCAATGTTATTTTAAAATTATTTTATTATTACTTTCTAGCTATGACGATATATAATCTCATTTACAGAAGAATCAAGTATTTTTAAAAAATAAATTTTAAAGCTAATTTTCAAAAAACTACAAAATAAATAAGTCACATAATTAAGCAAAAATTTGAAAGATGGCATGCAAATGACTGAAATTTGGGAGGCAGTGAATTCATTCTTTCATTTATTCTGGAGGTATTTGCATATAAGAACAACTCATTCCACTGGATGCTCAATAAATGTATTTAGTTGCAGGAAAAGTTCTATACTCTGCACACAAATTTGCATGTTTTGGTTGGAGACAAAGCAAAAACCCAGAAATTCGACAAATCTCTCTTTTGCTGGAATAGATCCAGGGTCAAATTCCAATCACCTTGGAGCTGGTGGCAACTCCTTGTCCATCCTTTCTGTTTTTATCCCTCGCTTCCCTGCTTTGCATCATGTTTGATGCCACAAGCCACCTCTGATTCTTTTGGGAATAGGCAGAGTATATAAAAAGGGAGGTGATTAATCAGTATTTGTTGAATAAATGAATACATAACTGAATGAATAAGTAAACAGAGAAAACAGATGAGCTGAGAGGGAGAATAGGAAAGCTCTGATTCTCAGAAATCTCCTGCTTTAATAAGGAGGGTTGATGCAAGGAGCACACTGTGATTCTAACAAGGAAGGGAGCACCCTGCGTGGCCCAGATGGGGAACATGAGTCTAAACCAGCAGGAAATTAGAGGAAAAGCAGTTCCTTAGTGAGTGTTTGTCTTCTCTCCAGATGTGTTTGCAGGGCTGGCTGACAACTCCACATAAACAGTGGACCCAGAGATGACTTTTTAGGGAAGTCAGAAGAAGCTGGAGCTTGTGATCACCTTGGCTAAACCTCAGGATTAACTGTATTGATTCCTAATGTATAGGAATCATGAAAATGGAAGTCCTGGTTGTTGGTGGAAAGAAAAGTTATAAAATCCCATTTGAGTGGGAACCCAGCCTGAATTAACAAGAGAGAGAAAAAACATGACATGTCTTTGTTCTCTGCTCAGGAAGGGCATCAGCATAACACTGAAAGCTCTTCTGGGGACAAGAGAAAATCCCTGGTGGCCTTGTGAAAGTTGTTTTCATCCTAGTTGATGCGATGATTCATAGGCTGTTGGAGAAAATATCGTGGCAGAGCAAAGGGGAGCACCAGAGTGAATTTAACCTATGGTTTTGACTCTCTAGCTCTGAGCACCTCTTACTCTGTAATATAGTCATTTATGAACATGTCCTCTCTCCTTCTAAATTGGACTCTCCCGGAAGGCAGGATCTACCTCTTGATTTGCTTTTGCATTCCCCATGTTCCCATTATCTGAGACACGGTAGGCTCTCCGTACGTATTGGTTGAGTGTATGAATGAAAGCAGACATTTGAAAATTGCTACAACTGCTTTATAAATTCTTTTCCACAAATGTTTGGGCGCTTACCATTAACCAGACACAACTTTTAGCCCCTGGGAGGAATTAAAAAATCAGAGCAACCACCTCACTTCTCAAGACATTTGTAAACCCGTGGCTGAGAGAGCTGTGATCACAGGTAACTTTTATACAACTGAGAACATGAGAAACCAAGTGAGATGGAGGTAAGGCAAATGGCTGTGGGTGCACAGGGAAAGAGGAATCCGATTTCAGCTTTGGGGGTTGCTTAGGGTGGGGATCAGGGTAGGAGCATTTGATGGGGGCTTTGAAGGATGAAACAGGTATAGATAACTCTGGAGGATATTCCAGGGAAAATTATACCACAGACAAAAATCTGGAGATGGGATAGAGTGTGTATTGCGGTATTGGGTAGTTTAGAGGAGATATCCAGAATGTAGGGGTGCGTGTGTATGTGTGTGTAGGGGACAGGAAAAGAATTAGGGAGTGAAAGATCATCTGGACACAGATTTCACAGAGCCTTAAAACCTCGATGAGGCCATTTGGATTTAACTAAATAATGAAGGCTGTGGAGGAGGGACATGGCACTATCTCAGCTGCTCTTTAGGGTCTGGACATAAGAAATCAGCTCGTCCCTCCCACAAATAGAGGCAAGAGCTACTGGTACCTCTCCTCCAGGGCTATCCTTTTCCTTCCAGGTATCATGAGAGCACAACCAAAAGGAGACTCCAAAAGATGAGAGCTAATTTGAGGAATGGCTCCCTGCTGGAGTTTCATTCCCAGTAATAAGAAAGGACAGTGTAAGAGGGAGGCGGTAGGCGAGTGCTTATAAAGCACGGACACATTTGTCTCTGTTCGAGCTGGCTATTAAAGAAAAGGCTTTCCTTGAAAATTTACCATTAAATAGAACAACCTTAGCATTTATTTTTACTTTCCAGCAGGAAATGTATTCCTGGGCATCAAATACCCAGATTTGATGAAAGAAAGCTCTACTTCACAAAGGAATGTCAGTTGATAAGAGTAGAATGAGTGACAGAACAAGGAAAAAGCATTTTGCAAGCTCCAATATAATTGTCAGGCACAAATTTTCAGTAGGTGTTAAAACTATTGGATGAATAGAAATGTAAGCAAACGATGAATAAAACACAGGCGAGAGCTCATCGTTCCTCTGATCAAAACACAGCATTGGCCCCATTTCACTCTGAGTAAGAGCCCAGGTCTTTACAGAGCCCCCCACAGTCTCACACAGTCTGCCCCCATTAATTCTCTAACCTCAGGCTCACTATGTTCCCCCTGCTCCTGTAACTTCAGTCACACTGACCCCCTTACTTTCTTTGGACATACCGGTCATGCCCCCGCACTGGGGTCTTTCACTCACTGTCCTCATGGTCTGGATCGCTTTTCCCCCAGACAGCTGCATGGCTAACTCTCTCCTGATCCAAGTCCCCGTGAAGGGTCAACTTCTTACCACCCTATTTATAAACATACCACATCCCCTCGCCACTTTCGAGCGCTCCCAGCCTCTATTACCCCACTCTGTTCTTTTTCCTACTAGGCATTTATTAACTGCTAACCTGTGATAAAAGGTACTTATGCTGGGAGGCAGAGAATTTTGTCTTTTGTTCTCTGCAAAAATCCCAGGCATGTAGAATAGCTGCTGGAATGCAGTAATTGCTCAAATATTTGTTTAATACATTGAATAGAAGTCTCTGGGCGAAGGAGTCATTTGTGAATCATACTTGATAAGTGGCTCCTGCACTGCCCATGAATGCAGTTGGAGCACAGATCACAAGTGTGGACTGGCCTCTGTGTATGCGAAGGGGCAGTTTTGGCCCATGGGCATTCACCACCATAAATATGTGAGAAGTGGTGCCTAATTAGAGAATGAAGGAAGTATATTAATGCTGAGAAATTAATGAGCTTGGGGAAAGGAAAACCAGCGCCTCTGACAAGGGAATCTATTAGAAAAACATACATGCAGCAGAGGCCAAGCGAGAGGGTAACACCAATTTCCAGACATGAGCCTCTCTGCTTCAAAGATCCAGAAGTTTTTCTTGTGATAAACTTCGTTAAGCAGCCAACAGAATTCTCTCACCCAAGCAGCTTCTTTGAACTTTCCTCATTTTGTGAGCCATCCTAGAAACCAGCCCAGGGTCTGCACGCTGGTGAAAGAACGTTTCATCTGGCCAGGGAATAAGGGAATCTGCTTCTTGAATCTGGGAAGATCTTTCTTCTGGGAGGACGAAGTACTAGGTATGGTCACCTGTCTGGAATCAGGAAGCAGAGGGGAGGAGGTAGAAGTAAGCAGCCCTATCTCAGTGCAGGCTGTGAAGCCGTTTCATTTTCTCCTCTACAATCAGCTTTTTCTTTGTCCCTAGGGTTATGATCTTCAACGTTTTCCATTCCAATGGCTCCTAATCCATGAGGCCACGGAATGGGTGTCAGGGGTCTGCAAATCTGTTAGCACTAGACATTCTCTCTAGAATAAATATCAGTTTTTGTGTACACATATATACTATTTTTGAGATGCAGGTCTTACCGGGAATAATGAAGTATGACTCCTATTAAAAGTGTTACCGAATTCACAGTGTGCTTGTCATAGCACTCATAACAGTAACCTTTTGTCACAGTGGCTCAGATAAATAAACATAAGTTAGTATTATCACAATAGTAGACAAAATCTTCTGTGGGAAAAAATAGGGTAGGGATAAATCATCTAGATCAAGTTCATCACTCACTTCCTTCGGATGATGGAGAGCCAGAGAGAGGGAGAGACCCGACTGTCTCACGGTGAGGTGGCGGAGGGCTGGGGTAGAATTCAGCACACCTAGCCAATGCTCTCTCAACCGCCACACTCCCCTGCCAGCCAACTCCAGCCTTCCAACATTCCTCATTGAATGGATATTCTCCTACCCTTTGATCTCTGACTGTTTAACCTCTTGTGAGGGCAGTCTGAATCAAGGGGCCAGAGTGCTCAGCCCAGAAGAGGTCTGACTCAAGATAAGACCTGCCTTTTGCAGAGGAACCAGCTGCTGCCCACCACAGGCGGTGCAGCATGCAGGGGTTCTCGGGAGACATAACCCAAGCCCAACATTTTCCTTCCTTCCCTGCAGAATTGAGCAGCTTGCTGCCCTGCTTCTCCTCTCACCTCAAACCAATCCATTCCTCACACTGTGGGGTGAGTGGTACTTTCAAAGTGGAAACCCATGAATTGATTCAACAAGTCTTTGAGGACCTAGTATATGCTGTGCCCTGGGGACACATCAGTGAACAGACAGTGCCTACCCTTAGGGAGCTTACAAAGAAGTTGGGGGAGACAGACGGGAAACAAGGACAGGTCAGGGATGGTAAGAGCTCTGAGGACAGGAAATGCAGGGCAGGGAATGGAAAGACACAGGGTGTGTTTGGGGGTGATTTTTACTCTTGTAAGGACTAGGAACAAAATCCTGAATGTGGCCAACAGGGCTGTGTAGGATCTGGTCCTCTCCAGGTTCCAGGCTGCCTCTCTAGGCTCATCTTATATGGATATCTTTTCACATTTACAACCCAGCCACATAAGCTTTCTTTCAGATCCTGACATCTACCATGAAATCTCTTGCAACTGGGCCTTTGCACATGCTGTTCCCATGGTCTATTCCCTCTCCACCTCAAACTGCTTCCCTTCCCCGGGTAAATTCCTTCAGAAGATTCCTCAGTTGCCACTTCATCAGGGAAGACTTCCCTGACCACCTCCTGGCAACATGGAGCTCCTCCTTCAGAGCACTCATCACATTCATAATTTACGTGTTTGTGGTTCTGATTAACGTCTGTTTCCTCCACTAGAACCTTAAGTCCATGAAGGCAGAGACCAGATATTATTGGGCTCATCCTAATACTCAACATAATAGGTGTTTAATAGATAAATGGAACGAATAAAGATTATCTAGAGATTCTGTTTATGGACTATTAAGGTCTCCTCGGTGGGGGATTTCAGGTGCTCCCCACGACTCTACTGAATTTTTTTTTATTGAGCTAAAATTCACATAACATAAAATTAACCATTTTAGAGTCCACAAACAGTGACACAGTGCATTCATGATGTTGTGCAACCATCCCCTTTAACTAGTTTCAACATTTTCCTCACTCTGAAGGGAAAACCCATACCTATTAAGCAGTCACTCCCCCTCCCATCTCCCTTCCAGCCCCTGGCAACTGTGAATCTGTTTTCTATCTCTATGGATTTGCCTATTCTGGATATTTAATGTAAATGGACTCATACAATATGTGACCTTTGTGTCTGGCTTCTTTCACAGAGTGTTTTAAAGGTTTATCCGCATTGTAACATGTATCAGAAATTAATTTCGTTTCATGTCTGAGTAACATTCCGTTGTATGGATATGTCACGTTGTATCTATCCATTCATCATTAGATGGATATTTGGGTTCTTTTCACTTTTTGAGGATTGTGACAAGTGCTGCTATGACCATAAGTTTACAAGTTTCTTTTTCTTTGAATACCTGTTTTCAGTTTTTTGGGGTACATACCGAGGAGTGGAATTGCTGGGTCATACTGTAATTTTATGCTTAAATTTTTGAGGCCTTTTGTGTATGAAGAATAGATGTCACGTTTGTGCAGTTGCTGAGGTTTGCTCCTCTTTGCCAAACATTCTGTGTTGCCAGAACTGTCTGGTTTCTGTGGTTTGCCCCCCATGTTACTTTGCCAGATGGCTGAATAACCTTATGGATTTCTGGGTGACATCATGGGCACTGTGTCCCTGCCCCAGAGTCCCACCAGCATGTGTTCTTCACCCCAGTGATTTTCTCCATTCCCTCTTCCTTTCAGTGCCTGACCTATTTTCTTTCTGAAAGCCATTAGCCTCCACGGAGCCCAGGAAACAGGTTGAGATGTGCCCCTGCAGCAAAAGTTGCAGATGAATTTTGATAGAAAGAGACATTTCCTTTGGCCCTGTTAACTTAGGTAAGCTAGTCTCGAAGTTTTGTAAACTTGGGAAAATTATTCAACCTCTGAGTCAATTTCCTCCTCTGTAAAATAGGAATTATACATGTTTTGCAGAGGTAAATGAGAAAGAGCGGCAAAATGCCCAGAGTCGTGCCTGGCAGATGCCATGCGTTAATATAAAATGGTCATTTGTTATTTTTCTCTGAGCAAAGGTGCCATAGTATAGAGAGAACTCCATTACTATAATTTTTATAATTATTCATAACTATTTTAATCAGAAAATTTCATTTTCTTCATTTAGGTGTCCTTTAAGAAATCAAATTGTGCCACTTCTGATTGAGACCTTCCTATGGCTTCTCACTGCATTTAGAATAAAACTCAAACTCCTTCCAAGGTCTTCATGGACTCTGGTCCTCCCTGCTCACCCCTCCAGCTGTATTCTCAGGCCTCCTATTTCTCTCAAGCTTCAGCCATGCTGGCCTACTGTTCCCGTAAGGCCCCAATTTCTTTTCTGCCTCAGGGCCTTAGCATCTGCTGATGACTCAGCCTAGAACCTTGTTCTCCTGGGCTTCCCCAAGCTTCTGGGAAGAAAGAACCTGCTTATCAGCTTCGTTAACTGCTTCCATTCAGACTGGCCATTCCTTATGCTTTACATCCAAAAGGAAAACAAAAATATGTTTTGTCATTGTATGCTTTTTGTTTTCCTTCATAAATGATTGTCTACCTGGATGTGGTCAGTCCCCCTTTCTAAATCGTGAGCTTCATGAGGCAAGGAACCTCGTCTGTCTTGTCCTCCCCTGCACACACGAAGCCTCCTACAGAGGAGCCTCGTCTTTGTTGAATGAATGAATGAAGCCATGCTTTCTCTTCCATCTTGGTGCCACACTCGTCTCCAGTGAGCCTTATTCCCAATTCCACTGGGAAATCAAAAGCTGTAGCAAGAGTAGTTATAAAAGTATTTCCATTTGCACTCTCAGAAAAAATGAACCACAGGGATATGATAACATCAAATTGTCTAATTATTGAAAATAAGAAGGTGGAAAAACAAAAACACAGTCATGCAGAAAGCTTTTGGGGGCAGGGTGGTGGTGGGAGGGACTACAAAGGAGCATGAGGGAACTTTGGGAGTGATGGATACGTTTGTTAGGTTGGTTGTAGTAATGGTTTCACAGGTGTATATGTATGTCACAACCTAAATTGTATGTTTTAAATACGCACAGTTTATTGCATGGCAATTATACCTCAATAAAGCTATTGAAGCAATAAAAAAGTTATATGGAAAACAACGGCAGCCACCACCACAAAACGGTACATGTGATTTCTCTGGCTGGTGAGCTCAGAATGCAAGTTTCGGAAGGGGGAGATAATGTATCCCACTTACTCTGGGAATCTGGAGTGGGACACTGGCGAGGTCTTTTTCACAGAGGTGGGAGAGAAAGAACAGCCTCTGTGGGGCAGCTGTTGCCTCCACGTGTCACCTGTGTGCTCAAAGAGGCTCCCCTCCCTGGGGGAGCAGAGGAGAAGAACCACCCCAGCACCGGGCACTTGCAACAGGAAGCCTGCCAGCTGAGACAAGAAGTTAGTTGTGTTTTGTTTTCTCCTAAAGCAGTGAGGAGCTCAGACATGCAGACCGGCACCTCCTGTAGATAACCCGCCATTTCCCACGCACCCATCGACCTCTCCTCTCCAGAGGCTGCCCTCAGATACTGAATACCTCCAGTTTACGGACGAGGCATCTCTTCCCCACAAATCTTTTCTTTTTCTTTCCTCTCTTTTCCTCTGCTCACATTTCCCCTTTTCTTCTTGTTCTACTTCCCCTTTAAATATGAAAATAAATTAACATTTGTTGAACACTGTGGGGCCAACCACTTTACTTACATTAGTTTATTTAATCCCTAAAACCACCACAGGGAACAGTTGCCATCACTATTCCTATTTTACTGATCAGGAAAATGATGCTGTGACAGGGGCTTGTGGATGTCCTGCCTCTTGTGAAAGTGGAGCCAAGATTTGAACCTGGGACACCTCCAACATCTGAGCTCTTAACTTCCAGACACAATACCGTTTATGATTTCCCTTTACATAGGTATTAATGTATGAGACACCTATATTAGATGGAGTGTTACATGTTTATATAAAATAGTATGGTGGAGAATATTAAATGGCATGGGAAATGATCATTGCATACTGTGAATCAAAGAAAACATGGTCAATAATTAGGTACTCTATGATCAGTATATCTGTACACAATAAATTGGAAGCATATACACCAAAATGTATCAACGCTCATCTGCATAATGAGATGGGGGATGAGATTTACTTTCTTCCTTTTTGCTTATCTGTATTTTCTTAAATATTTGTGATGAACATGTATTACTCATGTCATAGAAAAAAGTACAGGAATGTTCTCTGAAGAGTATAAAACCCTTTTGGAGGGAGACACGTATTTTCTTTTCTCTCCTTATAGTCTTGTTTCTGACTAGCGAGTGGCATCTCTTCTCTCCCATGACAGCCACATAATGTGGTTGTTCCAGGATTGTAGACAAACATCAGCGGTGCAAATCAAAACACGTCAAAAGCAAAGCTCAGTTTCCAGCTCAGAATGGGGCTTTCTTCCTAACAGTGACCATGGCCAAACTGAGAGGGGCACCGTCCTGGGAATGACTTGCAAATGTTATAGACTTTCATCTGCTACCTTCTAGCTAAGATTTCCCACATCTCCCTCACCCCCAATACCTCTTTCAGGCTTGGCACTTCCAATCATACCTATCTTACAAAACCTATCATTGTTTGCTCTGAGGGAGAAAATTGATAGTCTTAACAAAAATAGAGGGTTTTAATAATTTAACTTAAAGGTCCTTATGGTTCCCCACTTGATTGTGAATCAGATCAGGGCACACTTATGTCTGTTTTGTTTCTCAGTGTCTGCCCAGCAGCTAGGATTCATTCAATTAAAAATAGGTAGGGTGTCTACTTTGTTCCAAGCACTGGGCTGAGTGCTGGGGGAGTTAGTAACAAAAAGACAAAGTCTCAGCCTCCCCCAACTTATGGGAAAGGAGCAGCCAACAAACGTTCAAGCAAAACATTGTTATACCATGAAGGAAATAAACAAGGTGACGTGATGATGAGTAACTAGGGGCTGATTTTAGATACAGCGGTCAAGAAAGGCCCCTCTGTAGAGATGATATTTGAGCTGAAACTTGGAAGTATGGAGATTGAATAGAAGTCACATTACAAGCATGTGTCAAATATTTGCTTTGGGAATGAATGGGTGAGCTGGGTCAGCTTTTTCTGCATCCCTGCAACCGGACCTTGTACAGAGCGGGAGACCAATAAATTGTTGAACTTGATTCAGACAGTAGGTTATTGAACTCCTATTATCTGCTAAACATTATGTTTTATAGACTTCACCTCACTCAATCTTCCCAACAACCACACTAGGTAGTCCTTTAAATAGAGAACCCACATTCTTCTGATGAAGAAAATGTTCAGTGAGGTTAGCTTGCCCAAGGTCACATGGCTGGTGAGGAACAGAACCCAGATCAAAGCCTCCATCTGTTGGGCAGTCTCCAAATGTACCTGCTCCCCCTAATCCTTGAAGGCGTGAAGGCGTGAGATCATGTACAAAAGGTTTAATGAGAGAACTAACTAAAGATAAGCACATTACTATTTACATAGTAGAAATTCAAAATCAAATGTTAGTTTTTTAGAAGTCCTTTGCCTCTTTTAAGTATGAAGTGAAATTCTAGAAAAAAGACCATTTTTATAAGAAAGAAAAGTCTCATTGCTTGAGTAATACCTCAGATGGATTCTAAGACTTCCAAAAAATATTCCTGTGGGCAGGAGAGTTGAAGAGCACTGAGTGAGCCTTGACATCTTATTTCCTAAGCTGACTTTGTGATTGATTTGCTGCACGACAGAAACAAATTCTCCACTCTCAACTTCAGGGTCCCTAATGATGCCCTCGCTATCAAACTCTCAGCAACATGAGGGATCGTGGCAAATGTGTGGGTGAGAATCGGTGGGGTCAAAGTTCCCTGAAATGGAGAAATGCCAGGCATTTGAGGAGATAAAGAATGGCAGAGTGGAACAAAGTTTGAAAGTCTGCTCTGGGAGAAAGGAATGGAGCTCATGATGGAGAAAAAAAGAATAATAGCAGGGCAAGAACTGAAGGTGACAGAGAGAGAAAAATGGGGGCAGCCTTTCTTTTCCCAAGTAGCCATAGACTCCTTGATGGTAGTGCTCAGTTTTCCTCCTTTATTTTTTTCCTACAGGATCTGTCAGAGGGCCCTAGCACATATTAGGGGATTAGATAACTGATTGGTCAATAATTTGGAACATTCTGAGAAACGGGAAAGGACATTGTTACTGCCAAGATATGTTGACTAATACATGATAAAGGAAGCAGGGAAGATGCAAAATTAGGTGACTGAAGGAATCTACTGTGCAAGCTTCAGGAGTTTGTCACCAGCAATTAGTGTGGACACACTTCATGTGCAAGAGTGTACACAGGAGGATGAGTCTACCTCTGTTTGATGGGTGCACATGAGTACACACTATCAGTGTCCGTGGAAGGCAATATTTAATTCAGAAGAGAAATTGGAGTCATCCAACTACCATCCGACATTAATTAAGCACCCACTGTATGTCAGGCACTATCAGAAACAGGAGATAGAATCCTGAACAAAACAAATCTGCCTTCTTGGAGAAGACAGTCTAATAGATCAAGTACTTTGTCTCAAAAGTTAATACGAGTAACTATTAAGAACAGCAATGAGTGGCTGAGAGATTTTTTATTTGCCAAGTGACATTCTAAAGGGGAAGGAGTCTTAGAGACCATCCAGTCTAAGCATTGTGTCTTGTAGACAGGAAGGCTGAGGCACAGAAAAGCCCACTTGCTCAGGGCTATGCAGCTTGCTTATGTCAGACCCAAGACCAGAACCTGGTCTGCTGACTCAAAGTTTCTAAGTCGCTATGCCGGGTCTGAGAGAAGCCTGTCCCTGTTCTTAATGTCGTTAAGACTGAGGAGGTGGCAGGCACTGGGGCTTGAAGGCATCTCACACGCGGGCCTCAGCTTACCATCCTAGCCCATGGAGAGAGGTGCTTCCTGCAGGCCTTGCATACAGGCTCTCACAGGCCCAGACACATTTCATTGTCTGCACCGAGTGGGCTTCACAGAGCCGTTGAGGGACCAAAGCCACAGAGCATCTTTTCGCTAAATGAAAACTTGTAATAACATGTATCTGCTCTTTCCTGTTGCATAAAATGCTAACTAACTAACCATTTGATAGTCCACTGCAAATGAAGTATTACAGAAGCCTGGGTATGATTTTGTACCCTTTTAGTCATCCCACTTAGCTTGCTGCAGAACAACCCCAGCCGTCATTTAGGGAATGTCATATGCTTGACAAGGTTGCTGGCTGGCTGCTCCCTGCAGGTATCGCACATCCAACAGCAGTAAACAGGAGCAGAGCACGGCCCCACCTGACTACCCACCAGCCTCATGATTTCCTTGTTCATAAACGAGACCAGGTGCCCCTAGTGGCCATAAGCCACAGCTCTACTTGGACCCTAGGTCAGCAAGGGCTGGAGCAAGCTGTAGGGGGCCGACTCTCCAGACCTGGAGGTTATGCCTGACTAGTTGCCCCGTTAGTGTCTGCCTGGTGGCATATGGGAGGTCTGAACATCCACAAGGTGGCCTCACCTGGCAGCTTCTGTCACCAAAGCCTTGAAACTGAGGGCCTCAGCTTCCTGCTGAAGACACCACCCCTGTGCTCTTTCCTAGGACCAGGAAAGATCTCAGTGCTTTGTTGCTATTCAGGAAGCTGGGCATGGTTTCCTGCTTTTTAAAGGGGGCTTAAGTTCAGAAGGTACAGAAAGTTCTAAGAGTAATGGTTAATAGGACAAAGGCTCTGGAGTTAGACTGCTGGGCACGGTTCCCACTTCCCAGCTGAGCAAACTACTTAATCTCTTTGAGCCTCATACATTTATCTATAAAATAGATAGTAATAGCACTGATGTAATAAGGTGACTGTGAGGAGCAGCTGAGGCAGCCCACGTGAAGTGCTTATAGCTGTGCCTGGAACTTAGTTGTTACTCAGTATGCACATGTTAGCTCTTCCTGTTCTGGGTCTTCACAGTCCAGATAGATGCAGGATGGGCAGAGGGTCCTGACCAGATAATCACATTGGCTTCTTTCTCTCAATACATGTGTGTGTGTGCAGGTGTGTATCACTCACATTAGCCGCAATATGTATTTTAGCTAATGTGACACCTTGTCAAGCCTGTCTGCCCAACTTACAGGATATATTTTTAGGCAAAATGTATATTTCGCTAACATCAACAAGAGAAAAGGAAAGGGATGAGCAGATTCTTGAATTACATATGATAACATATCTATAATGTTCTGAAAAGCGGTTGGCACGTGGCAAGCGCTCTGTAAATGATAGCTATTACAATCATAAGAACTTGGGGGCTGCTGACACTTCTGTTGCCAACACTAACCATGTGTTTATTTTCATGGAGACCTTCTGCTTCCTGTAGGTGCCACGCAACACAGCGCGGCTTCACTTGGCGCCTGTGAAATGTGAGAAGCGTGGAATGGCAGCTAGAAGGGGACTCAAAGGATATTGAGACAACCTCCTCCTATTTCACACATGGGGAAACCAAGACCCCAGAGAGGAGAAGATTCTTAAGGGTATACAATGAGTAACCTGTATTGTAATGTGTAAGCTGGGTTGTGGGCAAGAAGCCACTGTCAGGACAGAATATGGAGACAGAATGGTTTCCTACAGGCAAAGGTGTCAGACACGGGTGCATTTTGTCTCCCCATCTGTTTAATCTGTATGCAGATGTATCATACGAAAAGCTGGGCTAGATTCCGATGAAGGAGGAGTGAAAATTGGTGGAAGAAATATCAACAATCTAAGATATGTAGATGACACCATCCTACCGACAGGAAGCAGCAATGACTTGAAACTACTTCTGATGAAAGTGAAAGAAGAATGTGCCAAAGCAGGCAGGACTGCATTTGAACATCAAGATGACAAAAATCGTGACCACAGAAGAACTACACAACTTTAACGTAGACAATGAAGACATTGAAATTGTTAAAGATTTTGTTTACCTTGGTTCAGTCATCAATCTGAATGGAGACTACAGCCAAGAAATCAAGAGAAGACTGAGACTTGGAAGGGCAACAGTGAAAGAGTGAAAGAATTAGGAAAGATCATAAAGTGTAAGGAAGTGTCATTAGAGACTAAGGCCGAGACTATCCACACCCTCATATTCCCAATTACTAGGTATGGGTGTGAAAGCTGGACAGTGAAGAAGGCTGATGGGAAAAAAATTCATTCATTTGAAATATGGTGTTGGAGGAGTGTTCTACGGATACCCTGGACTGCCAGAAAGATGAACAAGTGAGTCCTAGAGCAAATTAAGCGTGAACTATTGCTGGAGGCAAAGATGATAAAACTGAGGCTGTTCTACTTTGGGCACATCATGAGAAGGCAGGATTCTTTGGAAAAGACAATAATGCTGGGAAAAGTAGAAGGCAGAGGAAGACCAAATATGAGATGGATTGACTCCATAAAGGAAGCCATTGGCATGAGTCTACAGGAGCTGAGTAGGGCTGTTGAGGACAGGACATGGTGGACATCACTCATTCATAGGGTCTCCAGGAGTCAAAGCAGTCTTGACGACACATAGCAACAAACACAATGAATTAGGAAATGGATGAAATTCAAACAAGCTGGGAGAAAAACGACGACAGTTATTGAACAGTAACTCTGGACTGGGTATTATACCAAGTGCTTATAATAAACTTATAAATTAGGTACTACTGTTAGTCCCATCTTACAGATAGGTAAGCTGAGGCTTAGAGAGGTTAAGAAACCTACCTATTGTCAGAGAGTTAATTTGGTTCCAGAGTCTGTGTTCTTGACTACTACACTAGACTAGGTAAGTAAATCTTGGTAGTGAAGTTATGAATAGGAGGTTGATGCACTAGATATATTCAGCCATTGGGAAAAAGCCTTGTGGAATAGCCCAGCTATGCATTTAAGATTCAGATGGGCCTTCATTCAATCCCAGCTCTGCCATTTAATAACATTGCTGTGGGCCTTGGGCAAGCCACCAACCTCCTTGAGTCCTGGATTCCTCAGGTGTAAGGTGAGGTAATCTGTGTCCCATAGGGCTGCTGAGAAAATTCAACAGCAGCATAGCCTAGTGATGAAGGAAGAAAGTCTGACTCACAGCTCTACCACTTGAAGCTATGAAATTTGCCATATTTCATATCTTGCCTGGGTCTTCAATTTCCTCATCTGTAAAACAAGTCAAGCGATAGCACCTTTTACATGGCGGGGTTTTTTGTGCTGAGCAAAGAAGATGGTTTCTGTAAAGCACAAGAGCTCAGAGCCTGGGAGTCAATGAGCACCTCCTAAACGTTAACTAATATTGTTATTAAAATGTGTATAAACCCCAACTATCGCATGTAACACATTGCTGACAGTCAACCAAATCTGGCTATTAAGTGGGTGATAAACTGAGCTCTTTCATAAAATATTAAAAAGCGTGTGGTTTTACCTAGGCTTCTGTCTCAAGCCTTCCTCATTTCATTGGAATGAAAAAAAATGTGTCTGGGACGAGAGGTGGAGTAGGGAGAAGGTTAGGAAAGAAATGGGACAATTTTCTTTACCCAAGGACTTATAACTCTCCATGGTGACTTACCATGTCCTTCTACTTCTCCCCCTTTCTTTTGCTACTATTACACGTGGAATCCTGCCCCAAGGGGTAGCGGTTTTCTGGAACTGTGTCAGTACCTAGTTTTTATATTTAGATTTCAGATTTTTAACATTAAAAGCTGGGAACAGTAGGTTCTGAGGGAACTTGGAAAATACCTTCCATTTATTGAGAACTGAGAATGGGTCAGGCACGATGCAAGGTATGTTAACATTTAAGAACATTCTCTTCCCACCTTTCTTGTTAATGTGTGACCACAGAAGTGGATTGTGCTGGGACTTTTGAGACATTTCACTAGAGAAGGAACTTTTAATCACAGATTTATCCAGAAACAGCCTTTGGGAAAACATCTATCAACCAGTTGACTCCATATCCAATGCTACTCAGGTTCTCTCAGGCCATGAAGGGGTCCTGCAGACCCTAAGGAGCAATTTTCACACTTTTCCATCTTTCGTAAGTACCCTGGAGGGAAGAGCCAGTGGAAGGAATTCTTTAGTTTCAAGATAGTTGGTGTTTCCTTCCTCTTCCCTCCTATAACAGGAGGTTGGTTTATTCACATTAAACTGTGGATATTTAGCAGATGCCATAGATCAGCACATCCGTGCTTCCATGCCCAACTTCTCTTTTTCTTACATCTATCAAATGGCATTTAAAAAACGGATACAATTCCCCACATGTCCTTGCAGCTAGGATTAGCCAGGTGTTACAGTTTTGTCTGATGAGACGGAATGAGGTTGCTGATACTGCTCTCCTCCTTCCTCCCACTAGACGTGGAGCCACATCGTGACTATAAGCTGTGGGGATGAGGAGCCAATGTGCTAAGGAGGCAGAGAGGAAGGTTAGAAAGCATGCATCCCTGAGGGCATCTTTGAGTCAGTGAATCAGCTATGGACAGCTTCCATCTGCACTTCTTGTTTAAGCAACTTTAATTGGGTCTTCTTTTATTTGTATATGACTTATTCCTAACTGATATAGTGAATGGATACTTTTTATTTGTGGCTACTCAGGCTCCACTCCCTCTTTTCTAGCAGCAGCACCCAGATTTCCTTTTAAAGACCTACTTCTTTCCTATATGGAGCCCTGGGGGGAGGGGGACTATCAAAATGCCTAGTCCTTGGTTTGCTAAGGGGATGGCACCACGCCAGATAATTTCCTCTACTCCCTGCCATGGAGCCCCAGTTGCTTATCTTTCACAATCTGGTTCTTCAGTCTTCAGTTATATTCTAAAAGTTACCCCAAATACTTCCAACAAATTCCATGTTTTCTGAAGGTAGTTAGAGCCTGTTTCTGTTGCCTACAGCCAAAGAACCCTCCTTGGTGCTCACCAATCTACACAACAATATTGACACTGAATAGTTTCTACCTGCAAGGTAATGTGCTCAATTCTTTACCTGCATTATGCCATATAATTCTTACAAAGCTCCAAGCAGTAGGAACCATTAGGTCCATTTCAGAGTTGGGGAAACTGAGGTTCAAAGAGGTTAAGTGATTTCGCCAAGGTCATATAGCAAGAAAGTGGCCATGGCAGAGTACTCATCAAACATCCACATGCTATTCATGTTTCCCAGACTCCCTTGCATTTAGGTTGGGCCCCTGTAACTAGTACTGGCCAGTGGAACATGAGTGGTAGTGATATGTGCCACTGCCAGGCTGAGGCAGCTAAGAGTTGATGTATCTCCTCTATTTCTCATCCGCTACCTCAGCGACCTTGGACACCTTGGAGGATGGCTTTGCTACAGGTTGGATGATGGTCTTCACTGGGAGGGTCTTTGCTACACCCATTCTTATCAAAGTTCTGTTTACCAAACAACATTTGTAAGAGAAATCTCTATTTGTAAAGGTATCTCCTTCTGTACACTAGGAAGAGGGGTGGATGACCTCATCTCAAGAAATTTGTCAACGTGGAAGGTGAAGCCTCAAATCTGCCTAATAACCTTGCTGTGCTTTTCTTGTAATCCCTCATGGCTGACACTTCCAACTCCCCCCAAAATCCTCACTCATCTATATAAGAGGAGAATCTCCACCATTTTGTTGAGAGACACTCCCTGGTCTCTCTCATGTATCATGTTTGTTTGATTTTCTCCTGCTGTTCGGCCTCATGTCAATTTAATTTGTAGCCCAGCCAGGAAGGACCCAGAGTGGGTACAGAATGCTCTTTCTCCCCATCAGCCACCACCTCTCTTCTTGGTTTACCCTCATCCTCTCCAGCTCAAGCCTCCCTCTGCCTCATTCTTTTCCATGAAGCCTTCTGGTTGCTCCAGTTTGCATCCCTCTACCTCTCTCTCTTTCTTCCAAGAACATACAATTTTGGCATTTGGAAGTATAAAATCTTAAGTAATATTCTAATTGAAAATTGTCCTTTTAAGTGCTCAGCTCTTTAGGACAAAAGCTATGTCTCAATGTGCCTCTTATAGACTTCATAATGCTTGGTACAATCTTGGCACTTAGTAGGCACTCCCTAAATATTAATTGATTGGATGTATGTGCTACAATCCAAGGCATTCGTTAGGCACTCATTAAATAGTTTTTGGACCAGAATATTTATGTTTGGAGCAAAAAGGGGCAGATTGATCTGGAACACAAAGAGTCCTTAAGTCTAAGAGATGTTGTGGGATGGAAAGGGACATATGGAGCCAGATACTTTGATAGACACTTTTGCATGCTAAATACTTACATTGTCACAGTTAACTATGATAACAACCCTCTGAGTTAAGTACTATTATCTTGATATAATACAGAGAAATAATATGGCATTGAAGAATGATCCAAATTCAAATATGGTACCAGAACTTTGGTCTTATCACACACCACACTGGTTCTCCCATTGAGTATGCCAAGGGACAGTCCCTGATGACACATGTCCCAGTCCCAGGTATGTATTCTATAAGGAATGAGTGGAGGAATCTGGTGGAGGCTACAAATGGCTCTAAAAGACCCATCTCTGGAGACAATCAGTGTCCTGAATCCAGGAACAGGATCCTTTTAGATACAGTGTGTAATTTTACTATTTCCAATGGAATGAAACCGGTGGACAGTTAGCCATTAATGAGTAGGTAGCTAGTAACTAAAGTTTTTTTTTCTGGCAATTATTAATTGTAGTCTTTAGTTCTTTGCCCACTCATTGTTAGCTGTGCTGCTTATTTTTAAAAGAGAGGTAGACAGGCAATATATTATCCAACTCCCACTAGGTTCCTCATAGATAACATCTCCCTGATGCTTGGGTCACATGGTAACAGATGCCTGAGTTGTTTTTCAGGAACTAAGAGTCGACCCCTGTCTAGTTCAGGCCAGTGGAGACGATCAACTCACCAACTGGGCCTGTGCAGGTGTGCGATAGTGAATTCCTGACATCAGAAAGCCAAAAACTCCGCCCTCAGATCATGTTAACACCACCACTTTGTGAACATGTGTCCTATGAAGAGCCATGAAGCTTGACTGTACTTGCATAGATCATCAACTTCCTCACTTCTCCTTACCTCCAATCATCTATCCCCACACTTCAGATTGCCCTGCCCCCTTTATCCCATAAATATTCCCAATCCCAATTTGTGGGGAAGTGGATTTGAGATTTGTTCTTCCATTTCTTCCCTTGGCTGCCTTGTGAATAAACCCGTTCTCTGCTGCAAACTCGTTGTCTTGGTGACTGGCATTTTGTGCAAAGGACAAAACGAACCTGATTTGGTAACAGGAACAGCAATAGAGACAGCTCAGGTGAGCTGGTTTGCAGAGCCACCCACCAGATCTTATTTTCATCTTGACTACTACAATATTTTAATAACCAATGTCAACTTAAATGGCTTGGGATAACTTCTGTTTTTGCTTTTGTTTATAAAACAGCCAAATGATGAGAATATATTCATCTCTAATTAGGAGGAAAATAATATGTTAGAAAGAACTTGGGGAAAAATCACAGGGGAGTGCAGAGGAGTGTCAGGTTCCATCTCTAAGGCCTCAGCTGACCAACAAAAGCTGCTGTTTGCAAGCAGCTCAGTAAAGCAGAACTGTCAGGAAGTGAAGAGATCTAATTTCCAAAACCAGAGTGTGTTTCATTGACCTTGAACAAGTTGCTTCACCTTTGGGCTTTAGTTCCTGAATTTGTTAAAAGTGGGGGCTGGATAAATTAAAATCCTATCATAGCCTAAGAGGCCACATATGATCTGGCCTTTGCTCATTTCTCCCTTTCTGCCCACCTTGCTCCTCGTCCACTGTGTTCCAGCCACGCTTTTTCCTCTGATCCTTGGTGGGCTTGTATGAGGGCCTTTGTGTAGACGTGCTTTCCCACCCTCTGTCCTTCAAGATGAGGCTGGTTCCTTTTTGACATTCTGGTTTCAGCTCAGACAGGCTTTCCCTGACTCTCTTAGCTAGACCTGTCCTCCCTAAGTGTTATTCCATGGCCTTGTTTTATTTTATTCATAGTATTCGTCATTTTCTGGAAACCCCCTTATTTGTATGTTCTCAATCTCTTCCCAGTAGAAGGAAAGCTCCATGAGAACAGGGACATTGTGAATTTTTTTTCCCAATGCTCTAGTCCCTACATGGCGAACAAAGCCTGGTACATAGTATATGCTCAGTAAATATCAAGTAGCCAGTTGACTAATAATAATAATATAAGTGCTTGTGTACGTCTCTATAGTTTTCAAAATACTCTGCCATGTTTAGTTTCATTCAGCCTTCACTATCCTGTATATTAAGCAAGAATGATTATATTTTGGTACCAAGATAAAATTTTTTGTTGTTGTCAGACAATCAATTCAATAATTTTGGGGAATGTTAAAGGGTAATGAGATTTTCACATGTTGAGGTATATGGGGTAACTATTCGGGTTCAAAACTGATTTGGCTTGAACTAAAAAGCCTGACCTATAGCCCATCAAACATACATTGTACATCTACTTAACCGTTAAAGTACGCACTCTTTTAAGAATGCATATTTCGGGCCTGCCCGGTGGCGCAGCGGTTTAGTCCGCGCTTGGCAGCCCGGGGTTCGCAGGTTCGGATCCCGGGCGCCCGCCGACTCACTGCCTGTCAGCCATGCCGTGGCGGCGTCCCATATAGAGTGGAGGAGGATGGGCGCGGATGTTAGCCCAGGGCCAGTCTTCCTCAGCAAAAAGAGGAGGATTGGACGGATGTTAGCTCAGGGCTGGTCTTCCTCACAAAAAAAAAAAAAAAAAAAAAAAAAAAAAAAAAAGAATGCATATTTCCTCTCCTATGCCCTATTGGTAATGCCCCAATCAGTCCCTTTCCCCAACATCAGGGTCATGTTGACTTGCTAATTTGTAAGTAAATACCTCTTTGAAACTTTGATGAAAATGTATCCTGGGTGTGTTTAATGTATGTTCTTTGTTCTAAAAATATATACAGAAAACCATGCTTCTTCGGAAAGCTTTCTAAGGCCTTCCTGGGTTATAATCCTCACCCTGGCTCAAGTAAAACTCCCCTTATTTCTCTTATCTATAGAATGGTTATTGGTTATTTTGTGTCAACAAGGGGAAGATGAAAAACACTACATTGAATGTGCTTATAATTTATAAGGCTGAATCTCCTCAAGAAACGTTGATGACAAAAAAAGTGTGTGACTTAGAATCAAGGAAATATTATTATAACTACATACAAATGGGGGAGAGGGGCCAGCCTGGTGGCATAGTAGTTAAGTTCGCACGCTCTGCTTCAGCTGCCCGAAGTTTGCAGGTTCAAATCTGGGTGCGGACCTATGCACTGCTCATCGGTTATGTGTGGCGGCTTCTCACATACAAAATAGAGGAAGACGGGCACAGATGTTAGCTCGGGGCTAGTCTTCCTCAGCAAAAAGAGGAGAACTGGCCACAAGTGTTAGCTCAGAGCCAATCTTCCTCACCCCAAAAAATAAAAATAAATAAATAATGGTGGAGAAACTGTCTCAGTATCCTGAAGCTGGCCAGTGGTAGAGACTGGCTTTCAAACTTTTTCTTCCGATGTCTTTTGCATTCCAGGTTTTAACACCCATGACTAGCAAATCTCGGTTACTCGCCTTTTCAAGGATCAGAGAACAAAAGAGATGTGACTCATAACTAACTCTTCGGCTGCATCTTGAAAACTCTTACAATTCCACAAACATTCTTCTTCATCGCCACCTCCACGCACCCCAGCTTTACACAGTGACTGAGAACTAAAAAGAGGAAGCTGAGCTTCAATTGACGTGGAAGGATTTGATGAGAGAAAAGGAAGAACTGAAATGAATTTCAAAGGAAGATTGAGACTTCTCTTCACCAAATGTGGCCAGGGTGCTTAAGTACAGAGCTGGTCGAAGTAGGAGGCTGGACCTGACGCCTCTCGAGGTCACTTCTAATCTTAGCACCTGGCTTGGAGTGGGCAGAGGAGTGCACGTGCTCAGATATATTGAAACTTTACCCCAAGCCTGCGAGAGTCTGATGCATTGATAGCCTGTGAAGCTGGTTAAACAATTAAGTCTTAAAAAGCAAACTATGAGACAGAGGCTTCCTTCAACAGGACTTAGGACAAAAATGTTTCTCTTCAGGAAGTCAGAGAGGGGAGATTTTCAGAGGATTACACTGTCAGGGATGAAATTTACCTCAAGGGACCATCTGACCTAGACTAGTTTCTTTAGACCCCAAAAATATGACAATATTATTCCCACTTAACCTATGAGGTGACAGTGACTTGCTCTCTAAATACGATGTACACAGAGATCTCAGCCCGGTGTCTGGCAAATAGTAACTATGAAAACATTTTGGTTACCATCATGATTATTAATCTATTCTAGTTGGCAAGTATTTAAATAAACATTATACCATGTGCAAAGACCCGAGAGGCAGACAAGAAGTAACCACTGCCAAGGACTTGCGCCCCAGTAGGGAGAGAGATTACTTCTGTTTGGTGTTGAAAGGGACTGTGTGAGCCTGGCCAGAGATGGGAGCAGGCAAGGCAGAGCCTGTGTACTTGGCATAACAACTGAATGCCAAGTTCTCATGAGGAAGATCTGGATAAAAAACTAACTTAAGGATTAAGATAAAATAATGAAGATTAAATTACCCCAGGAAATATGGGACTTTTGTGGGGTGACGGGGATCCTTTGTAATTTTTTTAAGATTCTAGATGATATTAAATAATTATGCTTTCCCTAGCTCTTAAGTCCCTGAGGATACCAACATAACCTGGCACGCCACGCTTCCCTGCTCTCTGTGACCTTAAAGGGTAGGATTTGCATAATTCAGAATATGTGTTCCCCTGCTTCTTTGAGAAATGGGTCTTAAAAAAGGGCAGTACTTCAGGTGAAGGAGAATGGCTTTTGAGGCCACTGGCTTAATGGGGCAAGAGGACAAGATGGCCCATGACCCAATTCCGGGGCAATACCCCCATGTCCCTCATAAAAGAGCTCTTCTGCAGATTATGACAGAATTCTCAACTTGATTGAAATATTTAGCTCCATTAAACAAGGCAATGAAGCCAAGCAATGGAAGCAATCTGAATGTCTATCAATGGAGGAACACATAAAGAAAATGTGATGTATATATACACACACACACATATAAATGCATACACACACACACACACACACACATATATATATAATGGAATATTATTCAGCCATGAGAAAGAAGGAAATCCCCCTTTTGTGACAACATGAGTGGACCTTGAGTGCATTATGCTAAGTGAAATAAGTCAGAGAAAACAAATTCCATACAATATCACTTATATTTGGAATCTAAAGAAACAAAAACTGAGCTCATAATTACAAAGAACAGATTGGTGGTTGCCAGGGCAGGGAGTGGGAGAAATGGGTGAAGAGGGTCAAAAGGTACAAATTTCCAGTTATAAAATAAACAAATCATAGGGATGTAATGTACAGCATGGTGACTATAGTTAATAATACTGTACTGTATATTCAAAAGTTGCTAAGAGTAGATCTTAAAAGTTCTCATCATAAGAAAAAAAGTTTGTAACTGTATGTGGTGATGGATGTTAACTAGACATTGTGGCGATCATTTCACAATGTATACATATAACGAATCATGTTGTACACCTGAAATATAATGTTATATGCCAATCATACCTTGATTAAAAAAAAAACCACAAGGCAACGAGAATCCCTTTTAATAGATCTCCAGGTAGATAAACAGATAAGAGATCTCTACTTCGTCTTTCTACGGAACTAGAACTGGGATGCGAATTAGGAGATCCAGGCTCCAGCCCCAGCTCCATGCTTTTTGCACCCCGCAGCAGGACTTCTAACCACCGCATAAAACGCGACAGGACTCCTGGTGCTTCCTGGTGCCCTTCTCCTTCCAAAATCCCAGGAGCTGTGACTGATGGAGAGAATGGGATGCTAGAGGGATTCCCTTCTAGCTCCTTTTATTCCTCCCTGCCCCCAGAACTGTTGGATCATGGAGGCCGAGTTGGCACAGGAGGCATTTGCCCCGGGACTGCAGTCTCGTAAAACCGGCTTTGGGAAAACGAAAGCGGCATACACCGAGTGTTTGCAAGCCACCCTCCCTGAGCTTGTTATCCTAGTCCATCCACTGTCTCTTTCACCTCAATCCACTTGGCCCAAATCTCCCATCCTAATTTGGTTGTGCAACTCATTTCTTTATTTCCCCCTAGCTAAAGTCTCCGAAGAAGAGAGTGCTGGCAAAAAAGCTGAAGAAATGGAAAGAACCTGAATGTTCCGTCTCCTTTATGTATTCTTTATGCTCTTATACCTTTTATGGGGTTGGAAGCCTCACACGGATAGTAATGAGTTATTCAGGGCATGCAGTGTTACTGGGCCTGGGTGTAATGTAAATGGAATTATTTGCCGTGGAAATACCCAGTCCAATCTCTTAGCAAATTGCAATCCCTGAAACTAGGTCCCTTTGGAAGGTGCCTAAATAAATATATACCTTGTTTGAGAGATTTGCAGCAATTCAAGAGACATATTGGGGCCTAATATGAAAATAGACTGGCTCTGCTCTATTTGTCATAAAATTTAATGAGCAATCATTTATCAGAACCTGTTAATTGCCTGATTGTTCATTGTCTGATGGGTTAGATTGAATCACCAAAAAACGCAAGCTATGTTTGCGGCCTTGGTTTTCTATTGAAGGCATTGAGCCAACTGCTCTCTGAATTGAATGCACAAGATGTTTGGTATATAGTTTTCCAAGGAAAGGATCCATAGCTTTAATAGGTTTCCAGAGGGATCCATGGCCCCCCTACATGTTAAGAATCACTAGTTTAATAATGCTAAGCAATAAAATCATAACTGCCAATATCTTTTTATGTTCAGCATTATTCCAAGCATTTTACCTGTTTAACTCAATCCTCACAACAGCTCTATGAAGTAAGTACTCCTTTATACCCATCTTAGAGTGAGGAAATGAAAACAGAGAGGTTAAATAACTTTCCTAAAGACACACAGTAAGCGATAGAGGCCAGATTCAAACCCAGGCAGTCTGGCTCCAGAGCCCATACTCTGTAACCACTACACTATTGTTACTTTCTAATAGGCATCTGGAAGAGAACCCAGCCTCCCAGTATCGCAGCTGGAGGCTCAAGGGGCTGGTACAGTTCAGAGATTATCTGGTTCTGTGGCGTCCACACCTTTTCATACAGTACTGGACCCTATTTTCTTATCACCCACAGTGCCACGTGTGCTTCTCAGCATGCTGGTACACAAAACAGATGCAAGCTTCTCTGAGAAGAGAGAAACAACAGGAGAGCATGCCGTGGTTACCAGTGTGCCTGTGAGCGTGTGAGATGTAGGGGACAGGGTGTGGGATGAGTGTCTCTAAGTCCCACCCATTTGCCCTCCACAGTGCCTCCAACTCATCTTTTCCAAACCCTAAAACTCCAGAGAACACGATGTGAAAACTACTCACATTGTCTTGCCCTTTTCTTTTGTTTTTTTACAGGGGGTAAAATGAGGCACAGCCAGCAGGTAGCTGAGGGGGCCCAGGCTCCTGACCCCAGGGCACTTTTCTCTTTCTTCCTGATCTCCTTGCTGTAACCAGCCACTGTCCAACCCATGGCCAAGGGGCTGTTACCAGTCCAGGACAAACAGACTCGCATACAAACCTTCTCAGCCTCTCCCTGGGCTGCCTGGAAGTTTGAATGCTTCTAACCTCTAGCTGGCTGGGGACAGTCGTCAGAAGGCTTTCTAGGGCAGGACAAGTAGAAGAAAAGCTTTGGGATGGTTTGGCAATGTCAGGAATGTCTATGTCCCATCGATGTCAATGACAGGAAAATATTCAGCTACAAGTGGTAGAATCAGGGTGGGGGTCACCTAGAAGATCCCCATGCTCCTCAAGTCTAATCACACCATTTATCTGCTTTGAGTGGGAAGGCCGGGAGGAGGAGGAAGACAGCAGCTCTCCCCCTGCCAGACCCCAGAATGTTGCAGTTGAGGCTCATTCTTCCAGACAGAATGTGTCTGGGGATGTCAGACCTACTTCCAAGCCACAATTGTGCTGTCCTCCCTGCCACCTGCCTTCCCTTCTGGGTTTGCCATTATGCCCCTTTGCTGCCTCAGCAGTTGGCAGCTGGACCCGGCTGAGTGTTCCAAGGAACAAGGTCTCAGAAGAGCTGTGCCTGACTTAAGTAGGGAGGGGAGCACTGTGGGCAGGGTGGGGACCAGCAGCCACAATGCTTCACCGGCATGTCCCCACAATGCTGAATGGCAGGGCGGAGTTCCATGCATAGCAATTGAGGAACAGGCTTACGGGACCAGAGTGAGGAAGGGAAGCTGGGCATTCTCACCCGCCTGCTCTCTCTTTCACACTCGGGGGTCTGATAAGAGTTGCATTTGATCAATTATTCATCCCAGGGAGCACTTGCAGGGTGCCAGGCACTACACTAGGTGCTGGGGGAACATGGAAATAAAGCCAATCCTCATGAAGCTTCTAGTGTAAAGGGGGAGGTAAATGTAAATCAAATAAAAATACAGTTTATAATTAGAATTGGTAATAAGCCTCACAAAGAAATAAGCTAGAATGTATGGCAGGGGGTAAGATTGAGTCTGGGGGTGGGGCAGGGATAGCTTCCATGCAGCAGTTATCTAACTGAACTGAGCCCTGAAGGGTAGGTAAAATGATCAGGAGAAGAAGTGGGAAGAACACCCAGATGGAGGGAACAGCAAGGGCAAAAGCAATGAGGCTACAAGCCATACTTCTTTATTCACCATGAAATATCAGTGACACAATCATACACATATACACACACACAAATCCTATCTACCCATCACCTACCATACCACACACAATTCATACCACACACAATTTACATTTTCTCACTTCTTCTTTCTCAAGGTGTTGCAGAGGCAGACACAAACATGGAACAGATTTAAATGAAATGGGAGGTTATGTATGGAGCATAATGAAGACATAAGGGAGGGCCATAATAGCCTAGAAGTTTGGCCAGTCAAGGGAAGTTGATTGGAGGAGATAATCCCGGGCTAAGAGTAAGATTTCCCAGACGAAATGAGAGAGGAGTAAGATGATAATCTTAGACAGAGGGTACAGCTTAAGCAAAAGCCTAAATATAGAAAACAGCCTAACATCTAGTAGGCAACTGCCAGCATTTCAGTTTTACTGGGATGGACACTGTAAAGCATGGGGTAGCAGATTAGGCAGGAACCCCTCGTATGACATCCTTGCATGCATTTATTCTTTCCATCAGCATTTATTGAGCATCTGCTACAAATGAGGCCCTAGGGCTGTGATACTGCAGAAAATCAGACTTGGTCTATGGCCTGGGGATCAAGACTCACACAAAGCCAGGACTCAGTCAAGTGACGAAGACAACCCTATAATCAGACAAGTGGGAGCTGGAGAGATGACTAGGAGGAGTAGCTAGAAGCCAGACTTTGTAGACCCTATTAAGAATGTTGGTCTTCATTCTCAAAGTAGTGAACAGCTTTCATAGGGTTTTAAACGTATTTAGATTTGCATTTTGAAAAGATGATTCTGGGTGCTGTGGGGGGAGGGCTTCTATTCTCTGACTTGGACACACTATCACTCTCTCCCAACTGATATCTGTCATGATGAGGGGCGGGAACCATGGAATCCACTCTACAGCATCATCTATCCGTGCAGAAATCCTAGTAGCGTCCACCAGCTCTCTTTGCACTTGCGGCCATCTCGGGTTGCTAATGACGCCGCCTTCCTGACTGCCTCTGAGGCCAACTGCAATGTCTCGGCAACGATTATATTAATACCGGAGTTAGGAATGAGCTGATGGAAAGCTGTTCATCCATGTAATGAGGTTTCAGTTGTATTTTAGAAATGTGTCAGATAATTCGGTACGAGACAGCAGAGTGTTTTCTGTGTCAAGAGACGGGGGAGGTGGAACTCAAGTTCCTTGGCTTCAGCTGCAATGTGAGAAATGTCATCTGGACGTGAGATGCTCGAGGCAAAATAAGCAAATGTGAAGGGAACAGGGACAGTGAGAGAAGCCCAGGACAAGACGTGGGTGGGAGGGGAAGGGAGAGTGAGCACAAACATAATTATCACCTAATAGTGATCAAGCACTTACAACGCATCAAGCATCATCTACACCATCTCATTTAAATATACCAGCTCTTTGGGGGTAGATATTAACCCCACTTGACAGGGAGCTCAGAGAAGCGAATTCAAATCCATATCTTTCTAACTCCAAAGTCTGATTTTACAATGACCTGATGTTATGCTTCATCCCTGGATAAAAAAGCCCTTAATCAGTATGTGTTTTGGTGTAGAATTATGGAGTCTATTTTATATAAGGGGTAGAGGTACTCAAAGCTAGTAAAGAACATCTTTCCCACCAAGCTCAGGTGAATCTCAGTATTGCATGTTCCTGTATGACATTCATGTGATCTGAGATAGTCATCCTGGCCAGTCCCCCCAAGTGTGGAACATATAATGGTTTTTAAGAGGCTTGGGGAGCCCACATTTAATAAAACAGAATCATACAGTTAAGAAAATTGGTCCTATTTCAACCCCTTCAATTTTTCCTATTAAGTCAGTGGTTGGTAACATCAACTGCCTTGTGGAATCATCTGAGGAGCCTTAATAAATCCCCAGGCTCAAGCCCCACCTCAGAGACTGATTTAATTAGCCTTATGCAGTCCTTCTCTCTCCTTAATGTCTTGCAAACCATTGGGACCCTTGCTGAAATGCAGATTTGGATTCCATGGGTCTGGGTGGGGCTGAGATCCTGCATTTCTAACAAGCTCCCAGGGGATGCTGATGCTGCTGGTCAGGGGACCTCACTTTGAATGGCTAGAGTCTAGGGGGTAGCCAAGGTTGAGAACTATTGCTTTAAGGAGACAGTTTCAGTTTGGTGCAATTTTTTTTTCTTCTATGGTTAAAGAAATTATCAATTAGAAGGAGTTATACGTGCACATGGGACACAAGTCAAACAGCACACAATGACCCTCCCTCTCTATTCCCAACCACCAGAAGCCCTTTCCCTCTACAGAATCAAATATTGTCATCCTTCCAGAGGGGTTCTTGTACATGCAAGCATAGCTGCACATATGTACGTAGCCTTTAAAAAACTACAAATGGCAGCATTCTGATCACACTCTTCAGGACTTTGCTTTTTTTCACTTAATGTATCTTAGAGATTGTTTCATAGCTGTACATAAAAAGCTGCCTCATTCTTTTTTTATTGTGCTACTATATGAAATAAAATTTACCATTTTAACTGTTTCTAAGTGTAGAGTTCAGTGGCATTAAGTACACTCACATTATTGTGCAATCATCATCACCACCATCCATCTTTGGAACTTCCCAAACTAGAACTCCATACCCATGAGATGGTGCTAATATTTCAGAGTCCTTTTAAACAAAGAAAGACCTTGTCTCAGGGTCAGAGCTTTCTGTGGACAGCAGTGTCTGGCTAGAGTTTGCTCTGCAATCATTGTGTTTAGTTTTACAGTTACAGTGTTTGTAACAAGAAACAATAATTTCCTACTTAAAGTAGCCTCCTTTTTAAACAAATCTAATTTCCACTGAAATAATGATGTCTGGTAAGTATTAGTGAAGGCTGCCCCTGGCTGTGCCACAAGTTGTGACAGTTGCACATCATGAAGAACTGAAGCATAGGACACCCACAGCCCCTTTCTGAGCTCCCAACTGACTCATCTCCACACACTCGGCAGTGAGAATGGCCTTCCCTTAGGGCCTCAGGACTTATACTCAAAGGCAGTCTTTTCTAAGGGCTGGGGTTGTTTTCTCTAAGTCAGACCACACAGCAGCCCTTCCTCTGTCATCCTTAACAGAATGGCAACCGAGAAGGAAGGCCAGGCCCCTTATGGGATTTTGTGTTCCCTGATAGAGACAAGGACCCCGACCCCAGCACTTGACAGTAGGTGACATCAGAGATTGCCCTTCTAGGGAATGACACTTTTCATGGGGTTGGGTATCTGGTTTGAGAAAAGTCAAGAAGGACCAGGATCTCTCTCATATAGGAGGTTGCATATCAGATCTCGGCTGAAGGCATGAGGTGGATTTGCTGTGCAGCCACAGTGGAAAGAGCTCGGGATTGGGAGCCCACAGACCTGGCGTGGGAGCCTGGGCTCACCACCAACCCGCTGTGACCTGTAGCAAATCCTTTCACTTTTCCAAGTATCAGGGTCTTTTTCATCTGCCAAATGCTGAGGTGAAGACCTTGTGAAGATTAAACGGATTATGGAGGTATTTAGCACTATGCCTGGCACATTGTTAGTGATCAATAAATGGAAACCTTATAATCCTGGACTCTTCACTGAAAGGGAATTACAGAAAGGAGGAGGATGTGGGCAAAAAGTGGGATCCAGGGAGCCTCAGATGGTCAATCCCCAGCCAACCCAAGTAACAGAAAGAGATGGAGTGTGTGTGAGAGGCCTCCCAGTGTGAGCCGTGGCAGGAGAACTGGCATTGTTAGATGGGAGGGAAATGATGAGCTACACCCTAAAACAGAGTCCAGACTAACTTAAAGTGTAACTGGGCACATAAACACTCCACTGAGAGGCTGATAAAAGAAGAAGTGTCTCCAAATGTAGGCATTCCAATAACCCACCACTTACCCCTGTCCCTTCTTTGTCTACTCTTAAGTAAAACAAAAACAAAGTATCCGGAAAACAAGTCTGGAATAGACACATGCTTTTCTTAGAAGCCAACACACTGATCCACTGAATAACATTTGAGCCTCTCCTCCGTGCCTGGAGGTCCCCTGTGTGCAGGGGCACGGTGACAAACACAATGGAGAAGACCCTTGCACTCGTGGGCCTGCATCCTAATGGGTCCCCTCCAAGCCCCTGACTCTGTGGCCCATTCAGCTTGCCCACAGCCAACCCCTACTTTTTCTGAGTGTCCTGGAAATGCAGCAGCGATCCTTCTGCCATGCAGAGGAAGAGAATATAGGTGGTTTTATTTTCAGAGGTAAGCACGAGGATTTGTTTGGGAGATCTCTCAATTGTTAGGAAACAAAAAAGATTTACACTTATCGATGACGAGTCTTTCTGTGATGAGGAGAGCAGACTGAGCAGAAGGGATAATGAGCAAAGGCTGGGGCATCAGCCAAAGCTGCTGCGGACATCAATTGGAAGGTTGGCAAATGAGGAGGAGCAGAGCAGTCAGATGGGGCCTGGGAAAATGTCTTCAGCATTAGCTGCAAAAGCAGACTGTGCATAAGAGAAAGACTTGTTCATGATCTTGTGATTGAAAAGGAAGACTTTAACAGAGAATCATCAGCCAGTACATTATGCTGCTCTGGGGAGTAGATTTTGACATCGATAAACAGGGTTCAAATCCCACCTCCACCACTTACTTAATAGGTACTTAAACTTACCAACCTTGGTTTCCTAATCTGGAAAGTGGTGATGACAGTACTTACCTCAGTAGGTTGGTGGGAGAATTAAGTGAAGTGGTATACATATAGGGGTCAGTGGAGTGCCCGGGACACTGTAGAAGAGTTATCAGTAAATATATGCAGGGCTGAATGAAATGAAAACAGTGTTCTGCACTGTGGAAAATAAGTAAATCTGTGCAAGATCACACAGGCATTAAAGGACGTGGTGTCAAAGATTTAATTCTATTTCTCCAACCCTTTCTGTATTCTCTCCTGGTAACAGCCCAGTTGCATAAGTGCCACTTAGGAGGGATAATGGTGCTTTCCTGATATGCAGCCACAATGCAGACCACCATCTTGTCTGCTTTTGTAACTGACAGAATTCACAGGCCAGTCCTCGGGCTAAAATGCCAATTACTGAATTCTCTCACAGCGTTGACAATAATACTTCATGATCTGTGATCAAATCCAGCTTGCTCTGAAACCAGCTGAAAAGAGAACAAGGAAGGAAAAACGCAAAAGGGTAAGCAGTGGGCAGAGGGTGCCTCGGAGAGACGGAAACTCTGCCTCACGCTTACTTCTGTGATATTCCAGTGACTAAAGGGTTGTAGGGGCACAGCCAAGCCGAGTAGTTAAGGAACGCAACTGCCTCTGGATAAGAGGAGGCAAAAGAAAAACAAACAGGCTCACTGCCCAGGCTGGGGTGGGAAGGAGCAGGGAAAACAAACCGTGGGTGGCAGGTTTGTCCACATGCCCCGTGGGGTGGCCCAGCAGGACGGGTTTTTCCACGGTTAATCAGTAATGCGTTATCAAACCATCTCAGGATGGTGATTCAGGCAGGAGGGGTTGGGGCTGTTGGGCACAGATGTGACGAACATGTGCTAAGTCACACAGGCTTGCATTTATGTCCTGGTGGTGCCACTTTCAGCTGGGTGCCCCTGGCCAAGTTTGGCAGCTCCCTGAATGTCATCTTCCTCTTCCTTAAAATAGGGAGGATGGTACTGGAACCTACTTGAGACTGCTGCTGTGTTAGGATTACATGAACTAATTAAATAATCTCACACAGAGCAAGTACTCAACAAAAGGGAGCTGTTGTTAATTATTAATTACTGTCATTATTTGAGAGGGATCTCAGAGCCATGCACACTCAGTGTAGGCAGCAGCGGAATGACTGCTTTCCTGAGGTCATGGTGCTCCTGGCAGAAGCAAGTCACCACCCAGGGGGAGATGAGCCAGTAAAGCAACTCTAATACGCAACTGGGTACCACGGCCGAAAGAGCACAAGTACCGGCATCTGTCTTTGACCAGCCCAAGACAGACCTCTGCACGATTTCCTCTGGTCACTTATCCCAACATTGGTGCTAACTCAAGAGACTTTATGTTGCCAGATTTAAGGCAGCACAGGACAGTGTTATCACAGAGCTGAAGGAAGCCCCCTAACGGTCCAGTCAGCACTCTGTCTTGGGGAACAGCAGCACCATTGATTGCTTTTAATGAGCAAAGTTATCACCCCAAGGCCACTGTGGTCGCCTGCCCACAGAGAGGATCTGAAGAGAGGAGAAAGTTCTGGCTGGTGTGATGATATCCTAGAGACACAACTTAAGTCGTTTTCAACAAGGCACTTCACTCACCAGCCTAAAGACTACAGGAGGCCGATAAGTACCCTTAGGTACGTGCGTGGAGAGAAAGTAGGTTGGGTCATGCAATACAAACTCCTGTCAAACTGAGTTCCCAGAGGAATTTGTGTTTCCTTGAGAGTTTACTGAGGAAATATGACATAGAAGGGGGAAGGCTCCAGATGAATACAGTTAGAGACACAAATCCTGATTCTAGCTGTGTGACCTGACTCTTCATCAGTTTCTACACTTATAGGATGGAAGTGAGAGGACCTTGCTCATAGAAGGGTGCAGGGAAAAGTAACAGTGGCAGCAAACATTTGAAAGTACATTACATACCAAGCACTGTTTCGGCACTTTATATATGTCTACTTATAGAATGCTCATGATACCACTTGGGGAAAAATTCAGTAATATCCCCATTCATGGATGGGGAATCTGAAACATAGAGTATTTGAGAAACTTGTCCAAGGTCACACAGCTAGCAACCAACAGAGCCAGGCACTCTAAACCACAAGCCCATGCCATTCACCACTGTGATGGACTGCCTCTTGCACATGAGATAACATGAGGAAAATGCTTCTTTCAGTGCCTAGTGTGAAGAAGTAGCTAATAAATGTTGACTATCATTATTATATCTTTAGTCCCTAGCATAGCATATAGTATCTGCAAATTCTCCCAAAGATTTTAAGAATTTAACACAGTTTGGGTTCAGCCTAGCATCCAATGTATGCTCTGGGTTAGGGCTGATGATTTTCACATTCTCTTGGCAAGATGTGCCATTTTGCTTTCTTTATGAAAATATCTGTCATTTTCCTCAAATGGCACTTGGAGAAAGGGAGTCTCACTAGAGAACTTTTCTAAATCTTGGTAAACAAGACACATGGAAAATGGTGAAATAAAACCACAATTTCAATGAACCTTCATAGGCATCATCTCATTGGATGACATCTCGTGAGGAGGGCAGGCCTGGTAATGTCGAATTGTGTATAAAGAACAATTCCAGGGAATCAAGAAGGCAATGCATCTGGTAGAGAAGAGCATGTGCTCTTAAGTCAACCAGTGTGCATTTGAGTCTGGGTTCCATCACTCACTACCTGATGGCCTTGTACCCTCTAAGTCTCATATTGTTTATTTCCAGAGATAGTTGACATAAACATTAAGGGAGATTATCCAAGGAATCCTCTGAGCACTTGGTAAGTTTTCAATAAAAGTTCACCCCCAATATTGCTATTATCATCACCACGGCCCAAGAATTACTGAGAAGCATGGCCGGGATTCAGGCCCAGGTCTCCAGACACTTAATGTAATTCTCTATGATACGACTTTGCTTACAGGCCCCTTCCTCCCCAGAAAATCATCAGGACTCTGGCTTGGCTACGGATTCAAAAATATATCTTGTTTCACAAAAGGCATTTTTTAAAATCTGCAAATCAAGACTAGCACGAGGGAATAGAATAAGATAAGGAACGCCTTAATAAAAGAATCACAGAACAACCCGAGGATCAGATATAAAATCAGATGTCTCTTAAATCAAATAGAGACAGGGCTAGGGCTGATACCAAGAAGGCTTAGCACACGTTACAGTGAAGAACACAGAAGTGCAAGAAGGGACCCACAAAAACCAGCAGCTTCTGAAATACTGCCAAATGCTGTGTGCTTGCCAACGAGGAAGCGTCACTAGGCTGGATTCTAATGCTCCTTGCTGCAAAGCAAATAGTCTGGCTGTTAGTTAAAGCGTGTAAGTTGATTCTTGAGGTAGCTGCCTGGGAAAAGGAATCCTGCAGAGAAGTCTCTTCCTCTCGCAGATTTCTCTTGGAATTGTGGATTTTCTGCCAGTGAAATTCTCCCCAATATACCTCCCTGTGTATTCATTACTCTGTATTGCTTGCAGGGCCTGGGTGCTTGTGAGTAAGAAATATATTGCTCTGGTTTCTACACCACTGTCACACTGAATACTCTACAGAGGGCTGCCAACACCCATGCACCTCATAACAACCTCATAGGCTATAGAGGGCAGCTATTATCAATCCATTTTACAGAGGAGAGACAGGAGAAGTGGAGGCACTAAGGGACTTGACCACAGTTGCAGAGAGTGGTAGAGCCCATAGAAACACTTTGCATTCCATTATCCCAAATATGGGCCTCTTTCTATCCTATAAATGAATGACACCCAAAATAGCAAAGGATATGTGAGCAAAGCCAGGTGGGAATTTAAATGAGTGCCTTAATGAAGCGGGGCTGGAAGGGAGCACTCTTAGCTTCCTGAAATTGTACTGACATGGCAAGTACCCCAGGCGTGGCTAAGATCAATACCACATTTGGTCCAGAAGAGCTTGCTGGGATGAGTCACAGGCAGTGTTGCTTACTGAGACCAGTCAGCAAAGCCAGCCTTATCAGACCTTGTTATTTCTCAAGGAACTAAATCTATCCGATGCCATTTAGCCTTTTTCCCTATGTTACCCCAAGAATGAAATCAGTTGCTCCTTGAGCACTTGAAAACCCAGGTGCTCTTTACTTCAGTTTCTAGACCAAGACTTTTGCCTTCCCGAGGGAGATTGAGTGGAGGTGTTGGATGAGAAGGAGACAAACTGGTGGCCAAGATATCTCCTGATAACTGTCTATTATTCATTCACTCAACAAATACTAACTGAGGAGGTTATTATTGGGAAATCTGCTAAGTCCTGGGGACTCAGCAGTGTCCAGCAGGCAGAAGACATGGAACTTATGTTCTAGTGGGGGAGATAGACAATAAATGAGAAGACAATTTCAGATTGTCATCAGCATATGAAAATAACACTGTAAGGGAGGGTGAGGGTGCTAGTGGTGGTGGTGGGTTCATTCTAGATCCTGTGGTCTAGAAAGCTCTCTTGAACAGGCAACATTTGAGCTTCAACTTGATCGAAGAGAGAGGGCCAAATACATGAAAAATTCAGGGGAACGCGTTCCGACCAGAGGGAAGACCAGGTGCACAGGTCCCAAGGAGGGAAAGAACAGAGGCCTCCAGTGTTGCTAGCTCCCCATGAAATGAGGGACCTGGTACTAGGTAAGGTTGGGGAGTGGGCCAGGTTTGGAGTCATGAGAGGCCTGGTAAACTGTTTTTGGAGGTTAGATTTAATTCTATGGTGCCACAGTATACTGGGCCAGTGTTCTGGCTCTCAAATGTATTCCCCTTTCCCTTCCATCGCTAGCTCTGGCATTTTAAAGACCAGCTCTATTGTTCAGCTGCAGTCTCTGAATTCTTAACGGCATAGACCTTGTGGATTATGTACTGCTGACAGTGAGCTCTAAACAGTCTCTAAATCCACAAGAAGGCACCATTGAGGCCCGAGAAGTAGAGACCAAGGTCGAAATTAGTTCCTGAACATGGCAACAGGAGATGTCAGCTTTGTTCAGCCTGGAGAAGCCTCTTTACAGGCGGCTGTTCCTCACCACCTCTGCACACTTTGAATCTAGAAGACCCTCGGCTAAACATGATCTCATTGATGTAAGTCAAGAGCGTGGACCGGGATTAGCAAATGCTGGTTTGGCTCAATTCACCACCTTGAACCTCAGCATCCTCAGCAGTAATTGTAGGTAATACAGACAACTGCCTCAGGGGCTGGAGGAAGATGTAAAGTGCTTCACACTCATGCTTTGTAAATCAGAAGCTTTCAATAAGCTCTCACCATTACTATTTGTATTAGTCACCATCAACAAAAACTCAACTCTCTCTCTCTCTCTTCCTCAAACACATTTACTTCTTTCAAAATCCTGCATAATGGTTTTGTAAGCTTTTGGAAAGAGGCCCTAACATAGTACAGGTAATGACCAATGCCTGTATATGATGGGCTCTCCATACAGGTAATTCATTCCTAGCTGTAGCAGCAAAGGCAGAGGCTGCCCGCTCATCAGTGCATGGAAGCAGCTAAGGCCGAATAGAGTGAGCACCATCACCATCTGCAACTGCCCTCATAATGCAGTCAATGGCACGCACGGGATCTTCCAGCGTGGGCAAAGAGCTCCCCAGATAGACAGAGGAATGAGGTTCCCTGGGAGCCTGGAGCTGCTGGTGGCTGGTGGTGGACACAGCTGCAGGACCCAGGGTACTGAGGATGAGACCAGGGGCAGCCTCAGAGGCTCCCTTTGAAGTAGCATTCCTACCCCAGGGCAGCAAGCAGTGGGGAGAGCTGAAGAGAACAAAGCCCCTCCCTGACCCGTCTTAGCATCAAGCAAGGCACTTACCTCCTCCCTCCTTGATGCAAGTTCCACAGCCATGACAGGGGGAGTCACCCCTCCTTGGGCGTTTTTATTCTCCTGGGGCACTAGGGAGGGAGGCTGGGCTGTTACCACCTCCAGGTATCCCATCAAAGGGGGATAACAGCTGCTGAGAGAGCCTCCTTCTCATCCCTGGCTGGAGCAGGCAGCCCCAATCCTTTTAGAAGCCCAGCCTTCAGTGTCACACACCTGAACACAATTCCTCCACCCCATTTCCTCCTCTCCTGGCCTGCTGCAGAAACCTGCTTAGCCCCGCCCTCCCCAAGGCTTCTAGGCTCCTCTTCCAAGTCCAGCATCTCCACCCTACTCCTCCTTTTCCTTTGAGGCTGCCTGGCAGGGCTGGCCTAACCGGCTCAGGCTCCCAGAGAGAACCCCAGAGAGGCTGCCTGTGCTGTCAGCTGGTGGGTGGCTGGCCTGGTCTCCACCATCTCTGCCCTGCCCCCTCTCCCCCCACTTTATTTTGAGAGAGAGCCCTTGGGATAGTTAGAGCCAGAACTTGGGGCCTTGGCTCAGCCGTGCAAAAATGGGGAGTGTCTACTTTCTAGTGATTAATTTAAAAACTAGGAATTTGAAGGCCAAGTGTCAGGAGTTGGGGGCTCTGTGTAGCTGCTTCACAGGGTGACTTCAAGGAACAGCTTTCTAATGCCAGATACTTGGCTAAACTGCATCCTTACTTCAGGGGTCCCAGCTTTTCTCATGACAGATGCAGCAGCTACCTTCATTCTCGGTGGGAAGGTGGGGGAGAGAATGGAGAGACAGGTTGAAATCTGTCCAACAGCCCAAAAGGAGAGTCCATGTCTTCACCTGTGAAGTGTTGGGGAGATCATCAAGGAAATCCCAATTAACGGCTGTTCTACTGAATGCACAGGTGGTCTTAACATAAGGAGTTAAATTATCCTCGAAAAAAGACGATCATTGCTCAGGTCCCGAATCTAAGCATGAGGGATTTTATTTCCCTACCCTGGTGAGTTAGTATTCTCTCTCTCCAGGTCAGAGATTTCCAGATTTTAGGAGTCATAGGAATTATCCGGGGTATTAAAAATGCAGATTTCTGCATAAAACTCTTAGATTCCAGGAGGGCTCAGGAATCTGTATTTTAATAATTTCCCTTAGGTGATTCTGATGTGGGTGGTTCACATCTGTACTTTAAAGAATCCTGCCCCAGAATAGGTCTAAATTCTCTATTCCCAGCCTGGCATTTCTTGGTGCCTTTTAACCTCAGCTGAGGACCAGCCGTTCTCCATTGTTTCTAATTCGCCCTTCTACCCCTGCCCTCAGGAATTTTTCAGCTGACTCCAGTGTCTTCCTCCTCTAACTCACAAATGAGATTTGTCAGAGGAGAGAGTGTTAGGGTCACTGATATTTCAGCTGTAAGAGGCCTTAGAAATGATGTCATTGAACCGTTATCATCACACCAGGGAAGTCATTGAACCCTACCTAGTTCTGCCCTTTCTCCCATCTGAGGCCCAGACCTCACACTATTTTTTTTTTTTTGATTTTTTTTTTATTGATGTCTTAGTTTATAACACTGTGGGGTTTTAGTTGTACATTTTTATTTGTCCGTCACCTTGTGGATGTAACCCTTCACCCCTTGTGCCCCCCCCACCCCCCTTCCCCTTGGTAACCACCAATCAGTTCTCTCTGTCCGTGTGTTCACTTATATTCCATATATGAGTGAGTTCATGCAGTGTCTGTCCTTCTCACTCTGGCTTATTTCACTTAACATAATACCCTCTAGGTCCCTCCATGTTGTTGCAAATGGGACAATTGTGTCTTTTCTTATGGCTGAGTAGTATTCCATTGTATGTATATACCACATCTTCTTTAACCAATCTTCAGTTGAGGGACACTTGGGTTGCTTCCACTTCTTGGCTATAGTGAATAATGCTGCAATGAACATAGGGGTGCATACGCCTCTTGTGATGGTTGATTTCACGTCCATTGGGTAGATGCCCAAGAGTGGTATTGCTGGATCATACGGTATTTCTATTTTTAATTTTTTGAGGACTCTCCATACTGTTTTCCATAGAGGCTGCACCAGTTTGCATTCCCACCAGCAGTGAATGAGGGTCCCCGTTTCTCCACAACCTCTCCAGCATTTGTTGTTTTTTGTGTTGGTGATTATAGCCATTCTAACCGGTGTAAGGTGATATCTCAGTGTAGTTTTGATTTGCATTTCCCTGATGATTAGTGATGTTGAACATCTTTTCATGTGTCTATTGGCCATCTGTATCTCTTCCTTGGAAAAATGTCTGTTCATATCCTCTGCCCATTTTTTGATCGGGTTGTTTGTTTTTTTGTTGCTCAGTTGTATGAGATCTTTGTATATTACTGAGATTAATCCCTTGTCAGACAAACGATTTGCAAATATTTTCTCCCAGCTGGTGGGTTGTTTATTCATTTTGATCCTGGTTTCATTTGCCTTGTGGAAGCTCTTTAGTCTGATGAGGTCCCACTTGTTTATTTTTTCTTTTGTTTCCCTTGTCTGGGTAGACATGGAATCTGAAAGGATCCCTCTATGTCCAATCTCAATTAGTGTACTGCCTATATTTTCTTCCAGGAGTTTTATAGTTTCAGGTCTCACTTTCAGGTCTTTGATCCATTTTGAATTGATTTTTGTATATGGCGATAGGAGATGGTCTACTTTCATTCTTTTGCGTGTTGCTGTCCAATTTTCCCAGCACCATTTATTGAAGAGACTTCCCTCTCTCCATTGTATGTTCTTTGCTCCTTTGTCGAAGATTAGCTGTCCATAGATGTGTGGTTTTATTTCTGGGCTTTCAATTCTGTTCCATTGATCTGTGTGTCTATTCTTGTACCAGTACCATGCTGTTTTGATTACTGTAGCTTTATAGTATATTTTGAAATCAGGGATTGTGATGCCTCCAGCTTTGTTCTTTTTTTTTCAGAATTGCTTTAGCTATTCGGGCTCTTTTGTTGCCCCATAAGAATTTCAGTAGTTTTTGTTCTATTACCGTGAAGAATGACATTGGGATTCTGATTGGGATTGCATTGAATCTGTAGATTGCTTTAGGTAGAATGGACATTTTAACTATATTTATTCTTCCAATCCATGTGCATGGAATATTTTTCCATTTCTTTATGTCCTCCTCAATTTCTTTCAATAGTGTCTTATAGTTTTCATTGTATAGGTCTTTGACCTCCTCGGTTAAATTTATTCCCAGATATTTTATTCTCTTTGTTGCAATTGTAAATGGGATTGTCTTTTTGAGTTCTCTTTCTGTTTTTTCATCGTTAGTGTATAGAAATGCAACTGATTTTTGTAAATTGATTTTATACCCTGCCACTTTACTGTAGTTGTTGATTGTTTCTAGTAGCTTTCCGATGGAATTTTTGGGGTTTTCTATGTATAGTATCATGTCATCTGCAAATAGTGAGAGTTTCACTTCTTCATTGCCTATTTGGACCAGACCTCACACTATTGCCACCACTACACTACCTGTCCCCAAGTTCATTCCCCCATGCCAGCCTCTCTCCAGGTTCGCTCTCCCTCATAATACCACTGCTGCTGGGGAAGATGCCAGGTGCATGGGCCCCACAATCAATTCCTCTCCCTATCCCATGGCTGAGGCAATCTGTGTTCAGTTTCCTTCTTTCTTTTCTTTGCTGAGGAAGATTGGCCCTGAGCTATCTGTGCCAATCTTCCTCCACCTTGCATGTGGGACACCACTACAGCATGGCTTGATGAGTAGTGTGTCAGTCTGCTCCCAGCATCCGAACCCTCAAACCCTGGGCCACTGAAGCGGAGCGTACAAACTCATCCACTATGCCACCAGGCTGGCCCCAAGGTTCCTTATTTCTTGAGTCAAATTTAGTTTAGCATGAGATTCTCACATCCCAACTGCTCCCCCAAATGGAGTTGTCATACGGGCCACTAGACTTCCTATGACTGTTTGTCCATACCAATCATTTTAATCATGAGGTGAGAACTACAGGACACACTTGATTCAAAACACTTACTAAGCACCTAATATGTGCAGAGCATTGTGCGAGGCACAGCAAGGGGTGTGAAGAGGACCAAACAGTGTCAGTGATGATGTAGTTATTGTTACGGGCATCGTTTTACCAGTGAATTGCACGGAGGGCACTGAATAGGAATCAAATGATGAGAGTGATGTGGGAAAATGCATGGGCTTTGTTGGCCTAAGGGGAAATGCTCTCTTGGAGTTGCCCACCCCCATGCCCCCATCAGTAGCTCAGGTGATCCCATGTGATACAATAGGGAAACTAAAAATAAATGCTTTCTTGCCTTGCCAATGCAGTTCCACAAGACTTTCCCAGCACTCAGAAGCTTCAGATGAAATAAGTGGCAGCATAGTCGTTGGCACCATGGTGGTTACAAACAAAGACTTTGGCACCAGACTGCTTGGATTCAAACTCTTCCTCCACCAGCTCCCAGCTGTATGGTTTTGGGCAAAGTGCTGAGCCTCCCTCGGGAAAATAGTAATACTTACATCATGGGGCTATTACCGGGATGATATGAACTGATATGCGTAATGTGCTTTTTTTTATTTTGTGGGGAAGACCATCCCTGAGCTAACATCTGTTGCCAATCCTCCCCTTTTTGCCGGGGAAGACTGGCCCTGGGCTAACATCCGTGCCCATCTTCCTCCATTTTATATGGGACGCCGCCACGGCATGGCTGACGGGCAGTGCCGTCCGCGGGCGCCGGGGATCCGAACTCGCGAACCCCGGGCTGCCAAGCGCGGACGAAACCGCTGTGCCTCCGGGTGGCCCCCTGGATCACTTTTTTTTTTTTTTTCTTTTTTTTTTTTTTGTGGGGAAGACCAGCCCTGAGCTAACATCCGTTGCCAATCCTCCCCTTTTTGCTGAGGAAGACTGGCCCTGGACTAACTTCCGTGCCCATCTTCCTCTACTTTATATGGGACGCCGCCACGGCATGGCTGACAGGCAGTGCGTCGGCGGGTGCCCGGGATCCGAACTCGCGAACACCGGGCTGCCAAGCGCGGACTAAACCGCTGCGCCACCGGGTGGCCCACGTGTAATGTGCTTTTAACAGTGAAATATTATTACTAGTCAGGAGATCCTGAACACTGTTACCATGTATTGATTTGCACTATTAAAGACTCAGTGTTTTCTTACCTGAAGACCAATAATGTCTTCCAAGTATTTGCTCCATTTGATTTATGCTTCCCAATTCTATGCTCAAGGTTCTTTATTAGTTCCCTTCATGTATTCATTTAGATTTTTTTTTGAGGATGAACTATGTGCCAAGAAATGTACTAGGTGCTGGTGATCAAATGGTTGGACAGACAGCCACGATCCCTGCTTAATCCATTGGCATACAAGATGTTGATTGATCAATCACACAAAAATTGTGAAATTATGATTGCAATAAGTGTTAAGAAGGAGCAGTGCCTGGTGCTGAGAAAGCATGTAAAAAGGGATTTGACCTTGTCAAGGGGTTAGGGTAGAAATGGGATGTGAAGGAAGAGATGGAGTTAACTATGTAGAGTGGAGGTGCCCTGTCAGAATATTCCAGATAGAGAAACGCCATATATCATGTGTGTTAGTCAGTTCGGTTGCAGTAGCAAATGACCTCCAAATCTCAGTGGCTTACCCCATAAAGGTTTATTAGTCCCTTATGTTACAGGTAGACTGTGGGTTGACTGCAGCTCTGCTTGGGCTATGACTCTGCTTCTTATTTGGGGACTCAAACCCAAGGAGCAGGCCCAATGTGGGACATGCTATTCTTGTAGCAGAAAGAGGGGTCAAGACCACTGGTGGAAACTTGTCATGACTCTGAAAGCTTCTGCTTGGATGTAGCCTTGTGTGCTTACATTCCTTTTGCTGACAGTGGGCTCTTAACAGACTCCAAATCCATAAAAAGGGGCCATTGAGCCCTGAGAAGTAGAGATCAAAGCCAAAGCCTAAAGCCAATGGTCCTCAACAATGAGGGACACAGCAAGGTACATGGCAGTGGGCAGGAATGTAACTCTCTTACAGGGAAGGAGGTGGGAAAAGAATATAATCTACTACATTAAGGCTCTCAAATGGCAAAAAACCTGGAGTCCTGTGTGGCTAATGCTGAGAGAGTTGGTGGGAACATAATGAGAGATAAGACTGGAGCAGTAGGTGGAGCCAAGCCATGTAAGAGAATCTGACCTTTATGCTGTGAGCAATGGAAAAACCCTGAACTTTACCCATTCACTCTCTTCCCTTTGCTGTTAAAAGAACACTTTTCCTGTTTTGCTGGTTTCTGAAGTAGTACATGTTCATTATAGAAAACGTGGAAGTGACAGAAAAAAGAAAAATCACCCTTAACTTGACAACTTCAGAGAGAACCATTATTGACTGATATTTTGGTGAATATCTTTCTAGACTTTTAGATGCGTTGTAATGTATACAAAGTATTTTTAAAACCAAAACTGGATCATATTCTTCATCAATTGTTATGAATATTTTCCGAGTTATTAAATAGTCTCCCCATTATCATCACATGGATGCACCATAATTTGACTAATTCCCAACTATTGGACAGGTACGTTTTTATAATTTTTCCATTTTATAAAAATTCTGTAATGAAGTTTTCTGCATTTAACAACATCGATATCATTTCACAGATGTGGCATTTTTATCTTAACGGATACGGCAAATTTAAAGGCCATTGATACCCATTTCCAGTTGTCCCTCAAGAAAAGTTGTAGCAACTCACACACTATCTCATAGCAGGATTTGCCAACTCTGTTGATGATTATTTTATATTGCCAATTTAATCAGTGGAAGACGCTGTCTTATTTTTATTTTGCATTTATTTGATAATTAAGGACAGACCCTATTTTATATAATTCCCAGTGTTTTCATCAGGGAAAGACTTACTTGATTAAAAATCCAGGCCTTTTGGATCTTCTGCTTGGAATGCACTCTTGTTTCCTCTTCAGCAAATTCTAAGTCCTTTGTCCCCTATAACTCATTATAAGAGTTCCCTCTGCTTCCTACAAGAAGCCTTCTTGGATTGCGCCCTACCCCCATCATCTCCTTACTGTGGGAGCTGCCAGTGAGGATATGGACAGTCGGTTCTACGTACATGGTGGGATGATGTGGTTCATATGCACCTTGTTTCCTCAAATGGAGTGGGTGCCCTCCTGTGACTGAATTTTGTGCCCTCCTATAGCGTCTCACTCTGTGCTCCTTATGTGTTATGGTCCGTAAATATCTGTGAGTAAATTCTAAGGCACAATGGCCCAATGGGTGGGTAAGTGATAGATGACTCAATTGTGGAGGTTTGCACATGGCTCTATCAATAAAAGATTGTGGGCCAAAAGTCATTGCGAATGCCACTCGGGATCTCTTTTTAGATTGTAATCTAACATCAGTTTTTCAACTCTCCTAACATAGGTTAGCAACATAGGGCAATCTGATTTGACGGAAGCCCAATTACTTTATCTCTCTGATTTTTTTCCCTCCTAGCTAGAGTCCAAGAACTTCTGTCCGTTTGATATGTGGCGTGGTTTCCAGTTGGTTTTTATTAAAGGTTTGGGGTTTGTTTTTTTTCCATCTGTTACGAGTTGTGCTAATGTCTTATTAAGCTAGTCTGACTGTGTAAATTGTACCTTCATGCTCCCCTTCTCATGTTACTGGGAGGGGACAAAGCCTTGCTTCAGGAAAAGACCATTAACAGGGCATTCCCCTGTGTCAGTGGGGAATGTGGGGAAAATCCAACCCTTGTTGACAACGTCTTGCTTTCTGAGGTTGTGGGTTAAGTGCTCATAAATCTCTCAGAGGCCTCAGGCAGGTTGGATTTATGATGATTTATCTCTATATTGGCATCACTTGCACCCTCGTCTTGAAGGAGCAGGGACTAAAGCCTGTCGAGCACGTGTCTCATCACGCCACTGAACCCAGAAGTAATTTTAGGATTATTCTCTCACACAGCCCCACACAGCCCCCTTCAGTGACTAGAACTGTTACATGAGATGGACCTATTTGCATTCCCGACATGCATCAGTATTATCAGGTGGTGCTCGAATCTACTATACAGTCTAGCAGGCGTTCTCACCGCTCTCTCCCATTTTGGAGATAAATATTATCTATGCCTTCAAACAGATAGATGCCCATCTCCTTCTTGGAATAGTGAGATTTTGGTTTTTAATCATTGTTTTCCAAATAAAGCCAAGGCACACCTGAACAGGTGTTCTCTCCAGGAATTACTTAATTAAAACAGCTCCCTGAAGGCAGTTAAAATACCAGAGGAGGAGGGCAAAGCACAGAGATTTAATTTGGAGTAACTCCTCTATTAAAATGGAACGAAGTATGAGCCGGTCTACTTCAACTTTGAAGGCTGTATTAAAAATCCATCAGCAAAGAATGATTCTTTTTCATAAAATAGTGTTTCCAGAATGTGGTATGAAGACCACCTACATTAGGAAGATTTGGAGAACTTGTGAAAAATTCAGGTTCTTGGCTCCATCCTAGACCTCCTGAACCCTCTGAGAATACAGCCTGGGATCTGCATTTTAATACCCACCACCACAGATAATTTCTATGTACACCAAAGTTTGAGAACCTATACAAAATAATAATATTCTGGGGAGAGGCTGAATGTGATATTGTCTTCTTAAAACTCCATGAGTCAGAATATTGTTGAATGTTTGCCTCCTCCATTAAATTGTTAGGTCTGTGAAGATAGTGTGGGGTACCAGAATTGGTCACCTCAAAATATGTCTCTTTACCTTTATTTTCTCTGAAAGAAACTTTGACCTTCTCCCCCATTAACTGACTAAAAGTTACAGGCCATCACCATAGATTACTCTGGGTGTCGATAGACAGGGATGGTCATTGCTAAGCCTATTCTCATCAAAGTTCTGTTTACCGAACATTTACATTTGTACAGGAAATCTCCATTTGTACAGGTGTCTCCCTTTCTGTAGTGGAAAGAAGGTAGGGATGACCTCATCTCTAGAAACTTATCATTGGGGAAGGTGAGGCTGTATAATAACCTTACTGTGCTTTTCTGGTAATCTCCCATAACTGACCCACTCCCAACATCCTCCATTGTCTTTCTATTTAAGAGTACAACCTCCACCATTTTGTTGAGAAACTCAGTTTCCCCGGTCTCTCCCACGTATACATGTTATAAAGCTTTGATTTTCTCCTGCTATTTGGTCTCATGTCAATTTAATTTGTAGCCCAGCCAGAAAGGACCCAGAGTGGGTAGAGGATAGGCTTCCTCCCCTTTGGTAGGGACAAGTGAGGTCACTCCCATCTCCCCAGGGCCCAGCACAATGCCTGGCCCACCCCACACCTACTGGATCAGAAACTCAGGGGGTTGGGCCCATCAACTTTTATTTTAACAAGTCCTGCAGGTGAGCCTGATGCATGCTCTAGTTTGAGAAGCACTAGTATAAAAGAATCTTTTCAGAAAAGCTCTTTGCTTCTTAAGAGTAGCAACCTACTGCCTTTTTTTTCTCTCTCCAATTCAAATGGAATATTCTTTGGTCTATATGCCACCATACATCTTTTAAGGTCAGGATATATTAAATCCCAGGCACGGTTTCAAGAAAAGGAAACACTATCCCCATTTTACAGCAGAGATTGAGGCTTATAGAATGTAAATGACTTGTGTGAGGTTGTGCAACTGATAAAGGACAGCCCTGGGGTTTAATTCATGATCTCTTAGACACTGATGCCCACGTTCTTCCTTATTCTTCTATTGATTCTCCAGGTCCTGGCTTTTGTTTTACTGGGCTGCAGGAGGACTGTTTGGAGAGTTTTTTAAGGGGAGAAATAACACAGTCTTTATCTTTTCTTGCGTCACTAGCAGAGTCATCCAGAGGACGTCTGCTCTGTGTGACCTTGAGATCTAAGTAGTTACCTGAACATACCATCCAGAAGTTGTTTTGAAGGATTCACTGGGACTTACAGGCTAGAGGGGCAGCCTGATTACTGTGGGATTTTCTCTCCTTGCATCCATCAAATAGTCCTTAAAATTCATGCATTTTCTTTATTCTGTTCCAGTAATCAAAATAAGTCCTATTTCAAGGACTGGAGGAAACCAGAGTAGGCCTAATGGAAGAATATTCATTGGGAATAAATCAACGCTTATGCTGAAGGTAGATCTGTGCTTTTAGAGTTATGTGGGTGGTCATGCTTATTTGACCCAGAGCAGAGTAGGCAACATCATCCGTTCATTCATCTATTCATTCATTTACCCACTATGACCATTTTGAATGTGCAGTTGCACGAATTCAAGCAAACAACAGGCAATTCAAATATAGCAAGATGAGTGCCATGACAAACAAAGCCAAGATGCTGTGGAAACACATAAGAGGGCAAGCCAACCAGGTTTGGGAGTTGAGGAAGGCTTCCTGGAGGGAGTGGTATCTAGGCTAGGACTAGAAGATTTTTAGGCACTACCAGGTAGCGAGTAGGAAAGGAGAGAAATAGAGGGAGGAGAAAAGGGTTTTTCAGCAGAAGGAACTACACGTAAAGACTATACTGCAGAGTCAGCCATCTAGGCCTTGTAACTGTTCCCCCACCTATCACTATTCTTGGGGGAACCTAAACCAATATAGAGATGGAATATAGACTTTAGTCTAGGCCTTCAAAGTCTTGGCATCATCATTATTCTTACTTATCACCGTTATCATCATCATCACCATTATTACTATATTATTGTTAGAGCCAATAGGATCACAGGCTATATTAATATAACTATGTATTCAGAACAAGGAGAATAGAGAATTCTGTTTTCCTCCTCTCAGACTAGATGCATCTGGGGTTTACTTCTGGTGACCCCACGGGAAGGGACCCTGATAAACTGTAGTGTGTTCAGGGGTAGGAAATGGGAAATATCCCATATGAGGAATATCTAAAAGAACAGGAAGGCTTAGGAGAGGCAGGAGAGCTATCTTTCAAATCTCAAGTGCTGTTATTGAGGGAGGGCTTCCCTGACATCCAACTCTAGGCTGTCTCCCATGAAACTGTCATAGCACTCTCTTAACTGTAAGTTTCATCGGGATAAGAACCAAGTTTGTCTTACTGCTTCCCCAGTGCCTAGCACAGTGCCTGGGGCATAACAGTTACTCAATAAATATTTGTCGAATGAATGAATGACAGAGACAGAGGCAGTCCCATGCCAACTGCATGGCTTTTCCAGGCTCTGTACTATTATTCCTACCATTTCCAAAGGTCAGTGCCTAATTGTATTCCCTCTCAATAGAAATATGGCCCATTTGAAAGATCCAAAGCACATCACATTGTTGTGTCCGGCTTCCATAGTGTATCTATAGACAAATACTTTTGAAAATTTCACCTGTGAATGAGGTACAGTGTCTAATGGTTCTGCAGTATGGTTTGGAGAGTTTATTTTTCACAATCTGTTTTATGCATCATAAGCCAAAATATACAATTGGAAACAATGATGAGAAAGTGACAGCACATTTTCCAGATTCCAAGCCCTGGGAATTGACCCCTCTGCCTAATCTACTGCTAAGTGCCCTGAGATTGCACAGGAGGAAAGTAGGTACAAGTGAAGATTTTAATCATAGAGCTGATAGGTTCAAAGCACCCCAAGTAGTTTTCTGAACTCCTCAAGCATCAGAGCATTTCTCCAAGGGGTTGCAGACACCATATGGCCCAACATCTTCATTTTTTATATGGGTCAACTTGGGTCCCCAAAAGTAAAGTGTCTTTTTCCCATCAAAGCATCCTATTAGTGGCAGAGCAGGTATCTTTACTCAAAGACCTGCTTTACCACCATGCTTTTCTGCTATTCTTTCTTCTCCATCTGTGTTGAGCTAGGTATTCATCTTCCTTTAAAAATCTAAGATGGGCTAAAACGTGAAGCTTCTTTCTTCAATTTCCCCCACCTAGAATCATGTCCTTCATGGTCACTTTTTCTCAAATACAGCCTACAGCAGATTCTCTTTCCCTTGTTATCTCCTCTTTGAGTTTTCTCTTTAGCCAAAATGGCCTATTTAACTTGTAATGATCATTGACATCTTGGCATCTGGCAACCTACAGCAAGAGAAAAGATGTAGGAAGGTCAAGTGGAAGAGGGCACTCTGAAGATCTGGACTTTCAAGGAATAAGGAAACTCTCAGCTTCCCTGATTTCTTGTTCATTTTTCTAAGATTAATGCATTCAAATCCATCAGATACAATGCTTGTCTCAAGTAGCTGCTCATTTATGAGGCTTTTGACACCAGTCGCCTAGACTTCAGTTTTTGAAAATCAAATGATTGATGCGTTCTTTAATCTCAATTTTTCATATTATCATATGAGTGCTTATTCCTAACTAGATCTAGTTTGCAGGCTGAGTGATTTGAAGACTGGAAAGCTTCTCCACTCCAGATTATGTTTCCATTGACCTATAAAACAATCTAGAATCAGAAATATAATCCTTTCCAGGAAGGCATTTGTCTCCAGGAAACTCCTATCAAATGCAGTTAGGACTAGCACACCTAGGGTCGCTGGAGTCATCAGCTATTGAGTCAGGGTTAGTTTACCAGGAAACCAATTTGTACCTTCAAAATCTGAAACTATAATTCCTTTCATAAATGGGAAGCAAGACAGGTAAGTTTTGATGCACGGAAGTTTGGAACATATGTCATGTCTACAGTGAAGGAAGCAGTGGAGGTCTGAGGAGTAAAAGGATAGTCACGAGGCCACTTTAATGGAACTTCCATTTCTTCCTTATTTTGCACGGGGACAGACTAGAGAGCAAAAAACTGAATTTTTGAAAATTCCACATCATTTTTCTATTTTCTTATTCACCAAACATTCCACGAATATTTACTATATACAGGGCTTAGTGGGCAAGAAGGAGGAAGAAGAAAGAGAGTATAGTGTTTAACCTTTGTTAAATTCATTATGTAGAGATGGGAAAAACACATAACTAAAGGATACGAAATAAAGGCAGAGCCAAATGTAGTCTACAATAGAGGAGCATGTTAAGAGTGAGGCCAGGTAGGGGAAGAAATGATAAATTCCAACAATATCAAGGCTCACCATTTCAGAGGCATCTGTGTCACTTCTCTGACTCTACCTTAAGGTTTGAGAAGAAGGATATCCTTCCTTCAGAGAAAAAGTAGGCTGAGAAGTTAATTGCCCTCAAATTATCTTCTGGATCGAGGACAAATAGGTGTTTCTGTATCAGGCATGCCACGAGAGGTTCTTGAATGTGAAAGCATCCTCAACTCACCTTCTCTGTCCTCCTCCATCACTGACTCCCTTTATCTGAGACACCCAGAGAAGCTTTTGTGATTTCCATCCTTCACTGCCTTCTCAAGTCAAGGACTACTTTCCCTTGCATGTACAGGGAAAAACTCTTTCCTTAAATTTCAGCTTGTTGGTAGGAAGGGAAACCACTGCTTTTCTGTATTGGGCCAAAATGCAAACAGTGGGCAAATAAACAATTCTAGTGCAACTAAAGTGAAGAAAATCAGATTCCAGAATTCAGGTTTTTAACTGTTTCACTATACTCTCTTCCAAAAGGAGCCCCAGATGGAAACATCTGGTCCCAGAAGTCCTCAGCTGGATTTTAATGAATGACAACCTCTTCTGTGAAAAACAAAACCCTCCATTAACCCTTAACCCAACTCACTGCTGTAGCTTTATTTTTAGCAATCTGAGTCCTTAGTCAAATCATGCAAGTGTCGAAGTTGTGTTGTGTTGAGAGGTAGCCTTTATCTTAGCTTTCTGAGGTCTAGTATTAGGACGAGAACTCCTCATCAAGATCAAAGTTTCTCTGGAAAAGTCTGTTTCTAAGAAAGAGTAATTGCTTATCTTGAGTTATGACAATGTGGGGCAGGGTACAAGCATTGTCTCCATAGATTAATACTTAGTGGCAGGTCCTGTTTCCTTTCTCGGGTTATCTTTTGCCTTCTCATCTCACTCTTCCTTTTGGGTGTTTTGTTTTGTCCAACTATATTGAAGGAATTGACATTGGTTTTCTGGGCATTGGGCCCAGGGTTTCTAGAGTTTTGTTTTCTGTCTCATAGGTGATTCCAGATATCACACTTGGAGATAAACACATTGGTCACTCTTATATTCATTAGTGGAAAAATGTGTTTCAGTTCAGGAGAAGAGACCTTGAACTCTGGTGCCTCCAAGGATGATAGTGAAAAGGCTGCCCTATGAGTTGAAAGTGTTGTTATGCTTTATGAAAGATGAGACATAAAAATAAATCTTACTTTAATGCCATGGAAGAGTTTGTTCCTCATATTTGCTTTGGAATGGAGTTCTGTTTTAGTTTGAAAGCTATTCAACCTTGAGGCTTGAAATATTAACATTTTATCCTCAAATCTGCTTACAAATCACAAATCATACTGGTAAATATTCATGGATCATGCTTTTTTGCTTCCTGGGAATGTATGAAGAGTAGAAAAAAATCTTATGGGGTCAGAGCTTGGGGCTAGGGTGGGAGATAAGACTGAATATCAGCAGAGTTAAGCTGGCACTAAATTTGGGTTTCTATTTGTGGTGCTTGGTTGCAAAATAACTTCAAGCACTTTCAAAGATGAATGATGCTGGGAAAAGGTGAAGCCAAACTTTCTGGCCCCAATCGAAGCACACACAAGCTGGGATGCCAGAGAATCTATAGCAATGGTGCCTCATTTAATACCTTGCCTTGCACTTTGTAGAATGCTTGAGAACTTACCAATCACATGCACATACATTTTGTTACCTGATCCTGTGATATGTACTATTATATCCATTTCCAAGATGAAGAGACTGATGTTCTTTGCTTTTAAATGACTTGCCCATGTTTACAAGGCTAATAACTCAAATAATGGGACCTGGACCAAATAATGCGTCCAGGATTCTTTTAGGTACATCTTATCATTCAGCTTTCAGATACCTCTTCCTCCTGCAGGATTTTCTATCCACCTAAGTCCGGATTAAGTAAACATTTCTGGGCTCCAAAAAAGACCCTGTAACAGCCTAGCTCTCGTCACATTGACTTGTAATGAATTATTTCCTTGAATTTATTTTACACTGGCCTTGGAGCTCCAGGAGAGAAGTAGCTTGTTTACCACGGCAACATCAGCACATGGGGCCTGGCACGTAGTAACTGTTCTGTAAGTCTTTGTGAACTGAAGTGAATTCCAACACCTATTTTGCCAAAACAGGGAGGATAGTAAAGGCCTAATTTTTAGATTGACAGACTCCAAGTCTGTTTAGAATGGGTGTTTTCAAGGAAGAGCATGTTACTGGTCCTACACTCTTGAAAATCTCATTGCAGATGCTCAAGAGAGGACTCAAAAATTCTTTCTAACGCAGACCATGGTTCCGCTTTGGGAATTGCCCCTGTCTCAATCTCAGTTGAAGGGCATTTCTGCCCAGTGGCTAATTCAAGCTGGTGAAGGAATGAGAAATCCTAAAATTTCTCTGGATACATAGACCTTTTCTTGTGATTCTCTCATCAATGCCCACAAACCTGCAGAAGAGGAATATGTATGTTTGACTCTCTAGAGAAGCTGTTTCTGTTCCCAAAACCAGCCATCCTTTGCCAGGCAGATAATTGTGATGATGAGGTTGGCAGAGGTGCCAGATGATCTCTCATTATTCCAGATGGAAAAGGAGCAAACATTAAGCAAAGATAAACAATAAAAAAGGTCCATTTAAAACCCGTAACCTGCGTGGTTCATAATTGGAAGTAGGACTTAGGATCTCACTCTCCTTTGGAAATTTGTGAATTCTACCCCATTTCTGTGAGATTCTCCAATGTGGCCAGCACAGACAGAGTTGGCTGGATTTCCAGGTGCAATGCAGAGTCTATCTGTTCAGTCACTCCGTCTGGTGTGGATTTGGGGAATCAGTTGTGTGCGTGGGACAGGTTCCAGTTAAATTTAAATTTCCTAAATATATTGAAAATGTGGGTGTGAGTCCTGAGTTCAATGAGCCCTTAAGAGTTATAGATTCCCATCGTGGCCCCCGGCAACTTTTTCAGTCCACAGACAACAGTTGCTTAGAGGGACATATGAATATACCCTGCTGTAAGGCTGATAAATCTAGCTTAGCACAATGCCTGGCCTAGAGTAGGTATTTAATAACTATTTCTTTAATAATAATAATAGTAGTATGTTTTTAGTATTTCTATGCATCAGGTAATATGCTCAGTACTTTTCCTTCCTTCCTTCCTTGTTTCTTTCTTTCTCTCTCTTTCTCCCTCCCTCCTTTCCCACAAGCATTCATTGAGTTCCCTGTGCATATCAGGTACCCTTCTAAAAGCTTGGGCTATAGTGGTGAACAAGTAATATTATGCACTTAAATTCTAGTTGGAAGGATACTAATAATAATCAAGTAAACAAATAAAGAGTACAACTTCGGATAGTGATACATACTATGAAAAAGTAAATAAAACAGAGTAGTATGATGTGACCTAAGGATGAAGGACTACTTTCCCTTGCATGTACAGGGAAAACTCTATGGGAGAGACATTTGAACTGACATTCTTTCAATGAATAAGAAAGAGTTTTCTGTGTAACTGTCTGTGGAGGGAGTTTTCTAGGCAGACGAGCATTCCAAGGTAAATGCCCCATATGAACAAGACCTCTTTGTTCAGGAAAAAGAAGCCAGCATCTTTGGAGCAAGATGCACAATGGGAGAGAGTAGTATAGACATGAGATTGGAGAGAAAAGCAGATGGTATATCATGTAGAGATGTTGTAGGCCGTGATGAATAAGACTTCAATATATTATCTTCTTTAACCAACACAATGATCCTATGATGTAAGTGCTATTTGTATCCCCATTTGTAGAGGAGAATAGTGAGACTTAGAGAGGTGAGGTAGCATGGTCAAGGTCACATCACTGGCAAGTGGCAGAATCTATATTTGAACCCAGGCAACCTTGTTCCAGATCTCAATCTACAAATCCCAACATAAATCCAGACATGATCAGCAGCACCTTAGAATCATCCCCTTTCACATGTCTAACCACTCATCAATCCATTTTCCATCCCTGATACAGGACACTGATTACCAGCATGGATGTGGGAGTCAGAGTCAAACAAACCCAGCATAAAATCTCAGCTCTGCCTTGACTGGCTACATGATCTGGGATAGTCATCTAATTCCTTAGGGCTTTAATTTTCTTATCTGTAAAATGAGACTAATAATGGTACTTTCCTCCCACTTCTTAGGGTGTTGTGAGAATAAAGTGATATCATACTTGCCCATGGTAAATTCTCAATGAATTCCTAACTACAAACCAAACCAAATCAAACACCCATCACACTTGCTCATTTACCACTACCCATCTGTCCTTCCTCTCTCCTTCTCTACTGTTATCTGGGTTGCACATCACTACCACTGCCACAGCCCTTTGGAGTCAGACTTTTCAGATGGAGTCCAGAAAGCTGCATGTTAACACACTCCTCTACTGTTTATGATGCAAACCAGAGTTTAAGACCACTGATATAGACCACAAACCAAGATATAAGAGGATCATGGTAGATCTCAGTGTCAGCCTTGGAAATTGCAACTATATTTACAAATATACACAGTGTTAGGGTTCAATAGGATTTTGGTTCTTTCTGATGCTATTTTTATGGTATTACAACCAGAATTTTGGTAGTACATGAATCCTGCCTTGCTATTGCCCATCTTCTATGTTCTCCTACTCTCACAATGTGCCCAGGTGAATTATATACAGGGAATAATCGCCAATGACATTTAAAGTACAATGTGTAATAACTCTCAGTGCACAATTATGGTAAAGGCTAGTCTGATTCACCTGTTTAGGTTCAAGTTCTAACATTTAATTCAAATGTTGACATCTCAATTTGAATCTTCTATAGACATTTCAAATTCAATATTTACAAAACCAAACTCATTTTCCTTCCTCTAAATCTGCTCCTTCAATAACATTTCTCATTTCAGGAAAAATCATATCCTTCTAATCGCTCAAACTAAAAACTTAGAGGGATCAGTTTCTCTCCTACTTTTTCTCATGACCCATATCAGCAAATCATGTTGGTTTTGTCTTCAAAACATATCCAAGGTATGACTTCTCAACAATCTTGTTGTTACAACCCTGAACTAAACCATCATCATCTTGTGCCTGAGGTATTGCAAGAGCTGCCCAACCGGTTTCCTTGTTTCTGCCCTTGCACTTCCAAAAGTCTGTTCTCAAAAGAACAGCCAAAAACCACTTGAGAAACCTGAGTCAAATCAAGGGATCTGTGGTAGGCTGAATAATGGCCTCCCAAATATGTCCAGGTCCTGATCCCCAGAACCTATACATGTTTCCTTACATGCAAAAGACATATTGCAGATATGATTAAATTAAGATCTTGAGATGAGGAAATTATCCTGATTATCTGGGTGGGTCTGACGTAACTACAACAGTCTTTATGAGAGGATGCTGGAACAGTCAGCGTCAGAGGAGAAAGTGATGTGATGATATAAGCAGAGGTTGGAGTAATGTGCTTTGAGGATGGAAGAAGAGGCCACAAGCAGAGGAATACAGGTGGCCACTAGACTCTGAAAAAAAGAAACAGATTCTCTTCGCACAGCCTCCAGAAGGAACCAGCCCTGCCAACACCTTTACCTCAGTCCAGAGAAACTGATTTTGGACTTCTGACTTCCAGAACTGTAAGAGAATGAATTTATATTGTTTTAAGTTGTTAGGTTTGTGGTAATTTGTAACAGCAGAAACAGGAAACTAAGACAGCTCCCCTTTATCCCCTGTTATCCTGAGTAGAATCCAAAGTCATCACAACGACCTACAAGGCCCCACGCAATCTGCTCCACACCATCCACCTTGTAACTCTGACCTCATCTCCCATCACTCTCCATTTGCTCACTCTGTTTCAGCCACTCGGCCTCTCTGCTGCTTGTCAGTCACCCAGGCTGCCCCCTGCTCTTTGCCTTTGCTCCTTTCTATACCTGGAGTGTTCTTCTCCCGAAACAGTCACATGACTTGATCTGCCACCTTCTCACTGGGGGCTTTCCTGACCACTCTACTTGGAATCACAACACAACTCCTTTGAACCCTTCCATTCCTTGTCCCGCTTGCCTGACTTATTTTTTCCACAGGACTTGGAAAGCACCATCTGGTGAACTCTAGGTATTATTTATTTATTTATTAGACTGTAAGATCTATTTTTCTTTGCTTTGTAGACTGCTGTATGCTCACCACCTATTACGATGATTGCACACAGTAGGCACTCGAAATATTTTTGTTAATTGGAAGGAGTTGAAGTGAATGAGATGCTAACTCGGTGCAACGTCCAGCATGACTTCGCATGCCCGCAGAGAGCAATGGCAGGGCTCCAAGGAGAACCCTGACTCAGCTAAGTGAGTGTTTCATGAAGTTCAAGAAGATGAGAGGCAGCTGACAAGTCCAGCCAAGGACAAGTCCTGATTTGACTTATTAACCAAGCTGTGTGTAGTGGAAGTGTGTAGAAGAGAGGAGCAGATCATGGGTTAAGGTCATTTAATGCAGTGGCCCTATCCATTAATATTCATGGCACAATTAATTCATGACCTCTGACCAATCGTCTTAGCAATTCTCCCCGCTTCCCTGGAAAGGAGACCTGGTAAGGAATGGATAAGAAAAGTTAAAATTTCTTTCCTCTATATTGGGTTATTTTTAATCTCTTTAGAAAGTCTCAAGGAAATGAAGTAATGAGGAACCCATAAATTTCCAGACTTTCTCTCAATGACAAATGATGATCCACGAGCAAAGTTTATCTTCCTTTTCAGCATAAGGATGTGTTCTATGCAAATTGAAAGCTTCTTAGCAGTCATCCATTAGTAATGGCATGACATATGACACTACACACACACACACACACACACCACACTATACAAATGCAAGGGAAATTGACACCTTTGGGACCCAAACCATGGATAGGATTCACAGAAAAAGCCTGGCTGTAGCAGCTGCAGGGATGGCAGATAGTCTTGCTCACCTGTCAGTTCTCAAGTAGTTGCCTGAAGCTCTGAGGCCTCATCTAGAAGCAGTAGGAGACTGCTGTTATGCTGAATTAGTGATGCCGGCCTTGGGCATAGGAACGCCACACATGTCACATGTATTTGCTTTGAGTTAAAGAAAATATTTTAGAGATTAGCATTTGCAAAGCAAATGGGGACCACTCTGTGTTTTACATCTTTCTCTTCCAGGGATTGCCACTCCTGCCTAACATCCTAGGTTAGGAACAGAGAAGGCAAGTTAGAAAGAGGTTAAAGGATCTGGTTGAAGCTGCACAGCTAATGTATGAAACAGCAAAAAGTCCCAAGGCTTACAGCAACTCTGGTTATCATCAAGAGACTGCATGTGACACATTGAAGGATGGGTACTTACAGAACAGTACTTTGAGTGTGTGGAAGCTTCCATGGATGAACAAAAACCTATTTTCCTCATCCTGATCTATCATTTCTCACCACATGTGCTATTTATCAGAAAATTGGCTCGCTAGTCACCAAATATCTGGTGGTTATTGATAAGACAAGAAGTCGAAACTGAAAGGAAAAAAAATCAGGCATCCAGAAAAGCACCCAGCCGCTAATCCTCTTCATTATTGTAGTGGATTGCCCAATCCCTTCTGCTCTTGAAGCTGGCTTTGGGTCAGCCTCTTTTGGAGACCTGCTGATTGCGTTACAAATATGGCTTTGACACGTAGCAGATGAGGATTTTTCAGAACACATGTCAGTGAAGAGGGAGGTCGCAGCTTAAGTGAAATCAACACGGGTTCTTGGCCTGGCTCAGATCAAAGGACCTGGGGAGTGAAATCCCCTGGAAGGTCATGTAAGCACACCTGGTAATAACCTTACATCTGTCATCAACCTCCAGTCTTCACAGGTCCCTTGTCATGGGTATTCTTCCTCAGGTGCTCCCATGATCTGTCAGGGTTTTGGCCTCTTCTAGCATTCTTAAGTATTTTTCTATCATCCTCCCCCATCATCTCTGTCTTGAAATTATCCTGTGGATAATCCTGGCAGCTGGTCCCATACAGTGCTGCTCTTGGTAGTTGCAGAGCTTCTGCTGGTAAAATCTTTTCCTGTAGCTTTTACCCCTGATGGTGGGGATAGTGTATGCCAGGTGACACTACATAAAACAGATGGCCTCATTTTTGCCCGGTTCCTATTTAAAGTCAAGTTCTTCTCCTCTGATATCATGTATGTCAAAAGCCACTTCTCTTAAGCAATAATATTTACTTACCTTTACCTGGAAGAAAATTTAGATGTCATTAAAATTTTTAAAAACATGTATGTATTTTATAAATTAAAAATGCACATGGTAAAATAGATTCTAAAACTGTACAGAAAGGGACTAAATAAAAGATAAAAGTCTCTTCTCTCACTAACTGTCCTAAACAATTCTGATAAACTTTCCTACATATTCATCCAGAAATATATCTATATTTATATACATCTACCCTTTTTCTAATTCACAGAATTGGGGTAACACTCTATACTATTCTACAACCAGCTTTTTATTTTTATTAATATCTTGGAGATAGTGTCATATAAACATATATTCTTATATTCTAGTCTTTTTATTGACAATAAACTATTCCATCACATAAATGTACCAAAATGTATCCCATTGTGCCCCTATAGATGGACATCCGGGTTATTTCTAGTAACGATCATTAGTTTTGCTATTGCAAACATTGCAGTAATGAGCACGTCTCTACTTGGCATGCTTCTGCATACGTCTAATAGTTTTTTAAAAGACTTTGCTCTCCTCTCCTGTGTTCCCAGTAATTCTCCAGCACCTTCTCCTGCTTTATTTTTTTCATAGCATTTGGTGTTATCTAAGCTCACCCATTTATTTCTACTTATTTCCTGTCCTTCCAAATGAGAATATTAAGTGCCACAAGAATAGTCAATGTTGTCTTATTCACCTCTGTATTACCAGCATCTCTAACAGTGCATGGCACGTAGTGGTTGCTCAATAAATATCAGTCAAATTAAAAACAAAGTGAACATCAATATGTCTGATGGAATGAATTTGGCTGAGTGTAATTGAAACTACAATGCATACTGCCTTAAGCAAAAAGGAAATTTGTTATCTCACAAAACTGGAAGTCTAGTGATATGGCAGATTCTAGGCATTTTTGATCAGTGCCTTCGTAATGTCATCAAGGACCCAAATTTTTCCCATCTTTTTATTCTGTCATCAGCATAGGCTTCGTTTTATGCTTACATGCTCAAAGATGGCTGCAGGATTTGTAAGCCTCAACTCCAGAGATGATAAGCCCCAGAGGGAGGAGACAGTCTATCCCATTCTGTGTTTCTTTCCTAGAGATAATGAATCTTTTAATAGAAGTCCCCAAAAGACTGTCTCCTATCATTTATTAGCCAGATGGATCACATGCACATTTCAGAGTCAATCACAAGCAAGAGGCACAGAAGACTAATGGCCTGGCTTAGACTAATCACCTTGAGTGGAAGCGATACTGAGGAGTCATCCCTAAATGTCCACAACACTCGAGCTCTGGAGTTAAACTACCAGCCCTGGTATTCCGGGGTTCTAAACCTTGCCATGAGCAAGGTTGCAGTTAGTCATACAATGTAAAAGGGACCAAAAGAGGAGGTAGAAGGTTGGAACCACTGGGGATGTAAGGAGCTAAACTGTTCTGTAATCACATAAAACATTTTCTGTTTTGAAGGAGGAGGTATGTATTTTCAGACCATACTTCTTTGGGGAATAACTTTACTTTCTAAGTATGGATTTAGACTTAAATGTGAGTAAAATTGGTGGCTTGTTTTAGGGGGATGTGTGCATTTTTATTGGAACAGTGGCCCACAGATGTCAGAGGCTGCAACAGAAGACCCCAGGAAGGTTGCATGCGCATGGTGGTCACCGCAGCCACGGCAGCTCACCCGGGAAACCAAGATCCCCTTGGCTCCACCTTCAAAATATATTGACGAACTGAACCGTGCTCATCATTCCCATTTCTACAAATTTAGTTGAAGACCCCCGCATTTTCCGCCTGGACCACTCCTGCCTGGTGTCTTGGCCTTCTCTCTTGCCTCCCATCAGTTGGTTCTCCACATAGCAGCCAAGTGAGCTTTTAAAAACAGAATTGGTCATGTTGTTCTCTGGCTCAAATCCTCACATAGCTTTTCACCTCACTAAAAAGAAAATGCTGAGAATAGATCTTGAAAGTTCTTATCACAAGAAAAAAATTATAGCTATGTGTGATGATGGATGTTAACTAGACTTATTGTGGTGATCATTTTGTAATATACAAATATTGAATTATTATGTTGTACACTTGAAACTAATACAATGTTATATGTCAATTATATCTTATTAAAAAAAAGAATAAAATTCATTCTCCTTACCCTTATGCCCTTGACTTCTCCACTGTGAGGTGATACACCACTGCTCTCTCCCTCATTTGCTGCACTCTAACCCATGGGATGCTGTTCTTTCCCCTTGAACATGCCAAGCTGTTACCCTCTGAAGGTCTTTGCCCTGGACTTCCAGTTTGTCCCATGATTGTCACCTTCAGATTATTCAGGTCTTACTTCCAATGTCACATCCTCCACAGGCCTTCCCTGATCCCTGTAGCTAAAGTAACCACCCCAAGTGCTAGTAACTTTCTATTTCATGTTTTATTTTAATTTGTTCAGAGTTTTATCACTATGTAATATCTTATATGTTAATTTGCTTAATTAATTTTCAGTCTCTCCCAACTAGAAGGTAAACTCCTCAAGGAGTAGGGTAGGGATTTTGTTTGGCACAATACCCCAGCACCTAGAACAATGACTGGCTTAATTAATATTTGAGTGATTAATTACTATTTGTTAACAACAATGCCAAAGTCTATTCTTTTAACCCCTTCTACTTTCATGTCGTATGTTGCATATGAAGGCCTAGAGAAGAAATGACTTCATAGCAGGCATGATTGGTTTGGAGGATAGAAAAGAGGGTGGATACAGGCTTATGAACATTTTGTCAAATATTTAAAGTGCTGTTCTGTGGAAGAGTGGCTCTGGGGTCAAGTCACTTCAACAGGACCAGTAGTAGGAATTAGGAGACATTGACGTAGACTCACAGAACCCACAAAAGAGACTCTCAAAATTGCCAGATCAATTTCTCCAGCTTGTAAAAGGAATGAGTCTTTCTTGCTGATAGAGATGTCCCTGGATCATAACAGTGACATTAAAAATGGAACTTTATAATAATTGACTGAAAATAGGGAAAACTGTCTGATAAAGAAGTTAGTAGCTTTGAAATTTAAGCAGAACCTCAAAGACAATTTGCTGGAGGCTAAAGTACAGATTAACTTTCAAAGTCTGCTCCCACTCTTGACAGACTGTGGTTCTAATCTACTGTCAGGTAGCAACAGCTGGAGGCAGAACCGATCGATCTTTACACTGGATCACAGATGGCCTCTTGGATGACAGTTGGCCAGTTAGGGTTTGGAAATGGGTACAGTAATGGGACATTGATTGCTTCTGTTTTCTCATATAGAATTTCATGCTGAAATTACTTGCAAGGTGAAGAAAAGGGAGGTGTCAGTGAACTGTGGAGAGCTCAGGGGTGCGGTGTCAGTGCTGGCCAGGGTTGGGTGTGTGACCTTAGGTCAGCCACTAACCTCTCTGTACATTCCCTCCCACCTCCTGAGCACAGGGGAATGATACTCTATGGAGAGAAAAGATGATCTGGTTTGGAAGCTGCTCTGACCTCAGCAAAAATTGGGCCCCTGGAACAAGGTGAGCAGGTAAACATGGGATGGTCCAGGCACAGTGAACTGATTGATGAGAGGGGCACTGAACTGCGAGTGTGCCTGTGTGACCTTGGGAGAGTGCCTGCCTTCTCTGGGCCTCACTGTGTTCATTTGTGAACTAAGAGGACTAGAGGAGACACTCAGACAGCTCTCCTCACTCTGATATTCTACTTGGCAAAGTTGCAGGCAGTACGCTTTTGCTGTTGCATAATCCTCAGAATGTTAAGGTTTAGAATAAAATTGGGATACAAAAATAAGGCAGAGGATGGCATCAACAGAGAAATAAAAAGAACCAGGCAAGAAAGGCACCAATTAGAGTATTGAAAATCATAAATTTGCTTAGATGACATAACTTACAAATGGCCAGGAAAGAAAAGCATCGTTAGACATTCTTAGCAGACTCTTTCCTGCTGTATTTCGAAGACGTGAAGAGCAATAGATGAGAGATCTCTTTTTTCCTGCTTCCTTACTCTTCATAGCTGGTCTGAATATTTGATCTTTAACGACACACAAAGCTCTCCACAATCTGGCCCCTCTGTCTTTTCTACTTTCCCGCTCTGTAATCCCTCCTGATCTCTCATTACTGTGGCCACTGCAGGCTCTTCCTCACGAAGACTTTGTGCTTTGCCACCTGCATTAGTCAGCTCGGCCGCCTGACATCGGTGTCTCTCCCTCTTCTTATAAGGACGCCATTCATGTTGGATTAAGGCCCCATCTTAATGGTTTCATTTTAACTTAATCACCTTTTTTTCCTTTTCAATTTAAAAGCAGTCACTGGTTATTAACTGACCAGATTACAAAAATAATCACGGTAGATACCTTAGTTCATCCTTCTAACAAGACTGTTGATCTGGTCTTCTCTGTTGCCAGCATCTCCACCTGCTACAAAATGGTGATCTTTCTCTTCATTCCACCTCACGGAGAAGATGATTTGAAGGGCCACAGGAAGTTGTTTGCTTCTTTGAAACATTTTCCAACAATATAAATCTCATGAATCAGATCCTCCATTCAAATGACGCCATGTTTTCCAAGAGATCAAGCAATCAATGTGTTATCTGTCAGGGCAATTCACTTCTTGTTGATTTTGCCATAACCATGCTTGTAGATCAACTCATTAGCTGACTTCAGATTCGGGTACCCCTTGCAATATATGGTTCCACAATTCTCAGCATGGTAACTGAAGCCCTGTGCAGTTTAACAGGGGTGCCATTGAAGATCTGGTGAAGGTGAAGAAGCTACAACACCTTTCGGACCTTTGGGCTCACACCTGTGATACCGCTGATCCTGATGACAAATGCCAATTTGGGTTCTGCAGATACGTAGAAGTTGCCAGCTTTCCTTGCCATCCTAGCCGTTCAAATCTCAGTTCTGTACATCTGCCTATATTCCTTGTGATAGTGCTTAGGTTTTTTATAGATAATCTTCTTCTTTACCTTTTGAAGCATCTTTTGGGCAAAGTTCTTTCTCAGGTGCTTGATCTTCAGCTCTGCAAAATTCCTTCACTATTTCTGGAAGGTTTCTGGCACAGCAGGAACCTTCTTTTTCTTCTCTTTTGCACCCTCCATGGTTCCAGTCAAAAAAGAGGTTAATCAGCTCTTTAAAGGCCTTATCTCCAAATACAGTCATATTCTGAGGTACCAGGGGTTAGAGCTTCAACATATGGATTTGGGGGGACACAATTCAGCCCAGAACAGCATTTCACAGCATTTCCTCAAATTTTTGCCTCCTAGAATGTCTTCTCCCCTTTTCTATCTTTCAAAATCCTATGCATCCTTTAATTTCATCTCAAATGCCCTTTCTCCTTTCCTTCCTTCCTTTATCCCTCCCTCGCACTGTAACTGACTTTTCTTTTAATTGAAGAAGTAACACTTATACGTGGTATAATAATGAAAGCACAAAAGTGTTATCATGTGAATGATAAAACTCTTTCACCCCCCAAACTCCCCATCCAGGGTACCCCTCTGCAAGCAAATGGTTAGTACTAGTTTTTGGAGTCTCATGTCTGACCCACAATACCCACGTCCTGGCCGTTAGGACACACTCCTTAGAGGGAAGGAGTAATTCTAACTGAGGGGTGGACAAAGACGTCATAGTCTGCAGTACAAACTCATCATACCAGGTCTTTCCCAATTCCTGACTGTCAGAATCACTCCCTCCCTAGGCAGTGGGGCACAGAGCAGCTTGGGGCTTTATGAATCACACAGACTTGGATTTGAATCCAAGCACTAGCACTTAGTAGTTGTGTACTTTGGACAAGTTGTTACATCACTTTGGGTCTCTGTTTACTTGTCTATAAAATAGGAACAATAATAATACCTTCTCCAGAGAGCTGTGGGATGAAACAAAAGGTTGCTGTGAAATGCCATGTGAACAGCATGCAGCGGTGCTGCAGAAATGGTCACTGCCCTCCGGGTTTCTGCAGGACTTGACAATGACTTCAACACTCATGAAGGCTGCTTCGCTCTCAGCCTGTCCTGTAGCTCCTTTGAGGGCAGAACCCATGTGAGTGCAGCTTTATACCTTTGAAGACCCCCTTGATTCTAGCTCAGTGCCTATTTAGGTGATTAGTAAACATTAAGTTTTAAACTGATCTATGTGGTGCACAAAAGGCAAAGTGTTATGTTTTGTGGTGGGAAGATGTGGGTGAGTAACCCTGTTCTGTCACCTAATTGAGGTGCAACCTCAGACAAGCCATTGAAACCTCTCCTCCTCAGGTTTCCTATCTGCAGAATGTGGGTGGCCATTTCTACCTCATGAGGCTGCTGGGAGGAAAAATGAGAGGCCCCTGAGCTGCTGCAGGACAGAGTTACATGGTATTATGATGATCTTTCCTACCGGTTTCTGAAATTCTCCCTGTGGGGTACACGGTGTCCCTGTTGTTCTATTCTTACCCCACCCCCCTCCATACTGACAGCTCACAATCGTCAAGTGCTGGAGGGAAGATAAGAAACCAAGGTCTGTGCAAGTGTTGCAAGAGTTATTCTTTCCTAAATTCTGACAGTTTGAAACCACACTGCTGCAATTTTCTGTTCCACTGTCAAATTGACTTGAGTGAGTCATCTCTACGGTAATCATTGGAGAAAGCCTCACTTGATAATTTATTTAATCATGGAATCCACACTGTTCTGCACAGGCCAGTCCTCCTAAAATACAGTCGGCCACCGAGCAGCAGGACGTCAGTCACTTTGTGATCCATTTGGTGCCACTCAGCATCTTCTGTGCAAGCTCTCACTGCAGCGTCCAGTTCTCTGGTAGCTCATTTGATATTCCATAGCCTTCCATCTGACTGTCCCCCGGGGGCAAAGCACACTGTGTACTCCCTGATCCTATCACATACCCCCATCTCCATTCTCATGTCCTGAGTAGATCTTAACACAGAGAGAGCAGCCTTGAAGTAGAAGTCGGGGAAGACCATCGCGCAGACTTTGCGGTAGGAGTGGGGGATGGGTGGAGAGAATCCGAAGGAAGAGACAAGAGTTGGTCCATGTCAGTGCTTCTCAAATATTTTAGTCCCAGGACTCCTTCACACTTGTAAAAATTATTGAGGCCCCTGAAATGTTTTGTTTATGTGGATTTTATGTATCAATAGTGATCATATTAGAAATTACAAAAAGAAGCTGTTTTGTAAATTTATTTAAAAATAGCAATAATAAGCTATTAACGTTAGAGCGATAACATCAACATATGTCACGTGGCCTCTGGAAAACTCCATTTTACACCCAAGAAAGAATGACAGTGAAAAAGGCAATTAATGTCTTAGTATTCTTATAAAAATAATTTTGATCTTGTGGACCTCCAAATAGGGTCTTGGGGCCCTTGAGAGCCCTTGGTCTAGGCAAGGGCATTGGAGATTAAAGGGCTGAGAGAGTGTGTGTATGTGATATACATGAATCAGTGTGTGTCTCTCTCTCCCTGGTAATAATGATAACATTAAATGTTTTCTGTGAATTAGATTCTATGCTAGTTCACAGTCATTATTTCATTTAATCTCCATAATAACTCATGAGAGGAGATACTATTATTATACCCACTTTACAGATTAAGAAATGAGGCAGAGAGAGGTTAAAACTCTAAGTGAGGCCCAATTTTTATGACAAATAACAGAAAAGGACAAATTAAGTGTCTAATGCAAACTGTTATGAGGTGGATTCTAAAGCATGTAGACAGAAAACAAAGAGACTTGAGGAATGCTCTTTTGCAAACAAACTCCAGGTTAAGGGTTAATGAGCCTTGGATGATGACAAGAGTAACTTCCGGGGAAGGTTCTAGAGAGACCAGGAGAAAAGGCTGTAGTGGATGTTGTGTGCTGTTTGCATCCTCTTCAGGTGTCAGGCGCTCATGTATTGACTGCTGACTGCTTTCAGTGAGTTCTTCTCTGGGAATTATTCTCAAAGAGAGCTGCTAATCCAAGGTCACGCTCCTTCCCCTGGGGCAGCCCAAAGCCAAGACTGGTTAGCCCTTGCCCCAAGGCAAGACAATCCCAGTTCCAGACCTCCCCATGGGAGCTGAGGAGGCCTTTCTTGCTTGTGCATTACTGCTCAATACCTCCTTCTGCTCGGTCCTGCTTCCTTCACTTCCCCAGTGTTGATCCTGAGGGCACTTCTCAGTCAACATCCTGCACCTAAATCTCCCTCTCAGAGTCTGTTTCCCGGGAGAACCCAGCTAAGATAAGGACAGATTCCTAAATCTTCCACCATTCAGCACAGTTCACTCCATTTTCTTTTAAATATTAGGTTTCCATACGGTTAATAGAAAGCCTCTTTAAACTCAACAACCTGTGGAATGAATAGTCCTGACTTATGTTCATCCAGCCTTCTAGGGACAGTCTTTTCACTCCGTGTTCGACACTTCCGATTTTGAGAGTTCTTCCTCCTACTGAGTGGAAGTCGGCTTGCCTGGTACCCATCTGCTGTTCTTACTTTTCCACGTGGAGCTTTCCAGATCAACCCATTCATTCTTCCATGATGGCTGTCCAATTAGTACCTGGGTGGATCATTGAGGACCTCACCACAGTCAGAAAGCTGAACCAGACAACATTTTAGGTGCTTCCTGGTCCTGAGCTCTTCTGATTCCAGAAGTTTTTTCAGGTGGGCTGTTCGTGGTAAAATGTTTCCCATTTCCAACCCCCACCTTCCATGCGGACTTGGATGCCCCAAACCATGGAAAGGTGGTAGCAGAACGAACTTCCTTCTAATTCACCTTTTGTTTTCCATTACAGTAAAATGGGGGTGAAGATCTAAGGCCCCTTAGTGCCATGGTTTTCAATTTGACCCCATATACCTTTTTGTTGTGAATTAACATATTTTTGTGCAGTCTCATCTTCCCTGCTGTGTCCTAGAAGTAGGACAATTTTCAGTGTTATTTTTAATCATGTAGCACTCAGGGAGATAATGATATTGATTACAATGTGAGCCTAAGAAAGGTAATTCTCTTGGAGAGGACTGCGTGGAAGAAGTGTGTTTTGCCTCCGAAGTTCCACCAGGTGGCATTTTATTAAAGCAGTATTGCTATTGTGCTTGTTAGAAGTAATTGCTCTTGCTATTATTCTTACAGGGATAGTAGTAAGTTCCTTGAAAATTTAAAGGTCCATATTTCCACTGATGATTGTAGTTAGGATTCTAAAACAAAGCTTGTCATATTTTTTAAGATAAAATATCCAGATCCATGCCTGCCAAATCTAGCTTAATTTAAAAAGAGAATGGAGATTTAAGAGAAGATGTCTAACCTGGGCTCTGACACTATTATGTGACCTTGTGCAACTCACTTTCCCGCTCTCGGCTGATTTCTTCTTCTTTGTAATGAGAAAGCGAAAACAAACTAGACAGTCTTCTTAAGGTCTTTTTACTTTTAATACTTGTAATTCTATTTCATTCATTAATGGGTTTAAATTACAAGTTTTCTAATTCCCTCATCACCAAATTTGTAATAAAGACAAAATCTAACCATTGGTTTGTTTATTAAATACTTTATATGAAACATTTTCGTGATTTTAGACAATTCTAATTTTCATTGTTGAGGAGGACCTGTTAGAGGCGTTACTTCTCATACCGAGTCTCAGAATCTTTTATTTCAAGCTAAACAACTTTTGCGGCCGACAACCTCTTTCCTATCCTTTCAAGCTGTTGTGGAATGAGTTTCTTTGAAACCTAGAGAAGCTCAGCTGAGAGAGTAAGAGAGGGCTTCACAGATAATTATCAGCATTAGACAGGTGAAGAGCGTTCAACTCTCTCGTCCAGTTCTGCAAAAGAAACCTCTTTAAAGTTTCCATTTTCCAGATTGCTTTCACCTGAACTATAAAAGATCCCAGTGAACAGAGGCTTATAATACTTTACAATGTCATACAATTTTTTTCCCATCTTTCTACCTCTAAGACTTAATAAAACAGGAGGGGTAGCGCCTTTAGAGCCCAGGCTCCTTGGGGCCTGTGAATTTGGGCTCAGGGGAAGGCAGTTTTAACAGTTTTAACTCTTTAAGGGCGTTACTGCTTTATCAAGGATATTGAATGAAGCTGCATTGAATCTGTGGTGTGAAATCTGCTTCGCCCTCGCCCCCACTGCCATCTACACCCCAAATTCACAGAACCTAGTGCTGTCGAAGCCAGAAAGGACTTTGCTGGTTGCCTGGCTCCATGTTTTTCAAAGGGTGTCTGATGAAATAAGAGCCACTGTGGGAAAAAGAAATGGCTCTTTCATCAAGGAAGTTTTAGAAAGGCTGTGAAGAATACTCCCTTCAAATAGTCACAGTGCACATTAGTATTTTAACTCTCTGGGAATTCCTACAGCGAGGGAACTTATTTGTATAACCCATTGTTTTGCAAACCCGTGGAATGCTTTGAGGGAAACAGCTCAATTTAACCATTTTATAGACAATGAAGAAACAGTTTAGTCAAGAATAAAGTCAAGAATTTAGTCACAATAATAATGCAGGGGCAGAATTGGACTCAGAACCCCTTATTTCCTGGCTTTGAGCCCTGTTCTTTTTTCCCCATACATTCTAATTGCAGATCCAGATCTAGAACATTCTCTACAATTTTTCAAAATGTAACATGAATTATATACATTTTAAAACAAAAATGGACCTAGATGATGTTGCTTAATGTTATTTGACTAATGAGCGAAGTAAGACTCAGTAAGGTTAAGCGACCTTCTCTAGGTCATACAACTAAGTGCCAGCAGAACTAGAGATAAGAGATGAATTTGCTTAATGTCTGTCCAGGGATAGTACCATAATCACGTCATCTGTCCACTTTAATCCATGCCTTTTCATTAAGAATGTAGAAGATTACACCTAAGCCATTCTTTACATATGTCATTCTCAGCCGGTAACAAATTCAGTTGAATAGGATTGTTCCTTTTGCCTCAACTGAGGAATGTGACAGCAGGACAGATAAGTTTTGATGACACTATTTCAACAAGGAAGAGCCAATAAAAATAAAAATCAGAATGAAAAATGTCAAATACATAACTTTGAATATAAACTTACCTCCTTGAAACTTTGGCTTAGACTAGTTTAGTGAGAAATTGTATTATTAATAGATTTTTTTAAGTCGAATTCCAGCTCTGGGTAGCAGTGACAAAGAGCTCAAATATTAAAGACAATAATAATTATAGAAATGTAGATAGATAACATTTACCAAGCGTTTATGCAGTTCCAGGCACTGTGCTAAGGACTCACATACATTTAACCTTCACAGTAACTCTGCGAGGTTGGTATGTCCATTTCATGGATGATCAAGCTGAAGTGCAGAGAAGTTAACAGGTTGGCAAAAGGTCACAGAACAGCAAGTGGTAGACTAAGGATTTGAACCCATGAAGTTAGTTTCTAGAACCAGTGTCCTCAAATATATTTTACAAAATTAAGAAAATGCCACATTGGAAATCAAATCTGAAAATACTATATTAGAAATGTCCTTCTCCCTTGAATGCCCTCTTGCCCAGCAGGAAGCATGAAGTCCCCTTTCTTCCACCCATTTGCATCAGTGAGCTCACTGCTGGCCACTCCATAGATAGGGCTAAGCTGCCTTATATTCTGAGGGTTCTTAAAGGACGAACGCAAACACTTCGAATTTCATATGTAATGGAATTACGTGATTTGGAGAAGGAACTGGACTGAAGGCAACCTTCCATGCTCTGGGAAGAAAGAGTTTGCCGAAGAAAATAATGATGGGGATAAGGCGACCTTAAATGTAGTCTGCATAAGAAAACTGGTCTCAAGTAAGTTGGCAGATTTCCAAAATGTGCTCATTTCCAAGAAGCCTGTCCAGCTGAATGTATTCTGTAATGACCATTGTTTGCTTTCTCCTATAACCAAGGTGCTAGTAGCAGGCTCCCTGCCTTTTGGAGAACAAACAACCTTCATTTGAATGGCTGGTTCCACAGCTCTGGGAAGGCTGAAATATCACAAAGATTTCTAGGAGTTCCCAGGGCCTTGCTTCCTCCTGAGGACTTTTGTATCCAGCTTCTGCAGCCACTGTGGTATCGGCCCATTCTCCTGTTTCCAGGGAAATAAAGCTATTCCCATTTTATAGTTAGATCATCTTACTGAACTCTGCCCTCTCCTGCCCTTCCTTCCTTCCCCTTCCTCCCTCCCTTTTCTCTCTTTCCCTCTTAGGAACAAATCCCTCTTCTTGCCACTGGCAGGCACCCTTCTCTGAAGGCTCCATGTAAGCTGACATGCACTCCCCACAGCCACTCTAAGATCCCAAAAGAGCCTCTCATGGCATTCTTCTAAGAAACATGATTTGTTCCTTAAGAGAAATTCTGACGCATACCACCAAGAATAAACTTTTCTCTACTTGTTATAACCATACATGATGGAAAATAGCAAAATCGTTTCTCTTCTTTCAAATTCTGTACTTCTGCCTTCTCACCAATGCAGTCAACCTGTCTTCCTGGTTATTTAGTACTAATACTTCATAAAGAAAATGGTTCTATCTTATAAAAATACTATGACTCTAAGTCATCCATTATCTCGTGACTCCTCAACTCTCCTGTATGAGAAAAGTAGGGAGGATATTGCTTAATTTTCTTTAAAGACGAACAAAATTGAGGTCCAAAGAGATGAAATGATCAGTCAAAACTCCACCTGCCCCGTATCTGGCACCACACTGGTGTTCTTTCTTGATGTTCTCTGTTGCCTCGGATATACATCCTCAAAACGTAGTTGAGAGGATGGCTCCTTCCACCAGCATGCACGCCTGTGGCAAGCTCTGCAGCTCAGCTCTGGGGCTGGAGGCCACCAGAAAGAGAGAGAAAGAATAGACAAAGGAAACAAAGATGAAGAGACAAAGAAAATCTCCATCATCTTTGGCCTTCCAAGGGCTTTGGCCAAGTCATCCGGGAGCAGCTTTTCTCCACCCTGCAGAAAGATTGTGCTTTTAAATCTAATTGGAGCGTTATTAAAGTTTAAACAGCTTCCTTTTGCTCTTGGGTCAAAATTCAAAGTCCTGAAGGAGGTCCTGAGTGATCTGTCTCGGCCTCCTTTCTACCCTCACCTGAGTCACCTGTTCGTCTTTCAGTCTGCTCCAGTTACCTGGCCTCTTGTAGTTGTTCAAAGGAGCCGTCTACCTTCTGTCCCAGACTCCTCCCACTTGCTCTTCTCCCTGCCTAAACTTAACCTCCTCCCCAGTCCACTTATTACCTTTCCACCTGGTCAACTTTTTCTGGTTCTGTGGTTTCCATTTATTTGTCTCCTCCTTTGACAAGCCCTTCCCCCTACCCTGTGTTGAAGAGCCTGTCCCCCACTTTGCTCTCTGTGTCTTTTATGGTCTCCAGGTCCCACTAGACCTCATTAAGCTCTGAGGGCAGTGCTTAGAGTAGTTTCTGGCACATAATAGGCTTTCAACAAATAATGTTGAATGAATGTTTGAAAGAATGAATGAGCAAGGCAGCATGGGAAAGTGTTCCATTCCTGCTTGTGCTCAGCTCCTTTATTTGCTCATTCTACAAATGCCTATTACACCTCACCCCCTTGTGTGTATGAAGGGGACCTAGGGATTGATCTGACATAGGCCCTGCCATAGGACACTTACAACTGAATATGAAACCGTCTGGGAGGCAGTTTTGGAGCATGGTAACTGAGCATAGACTTTGTCTTTGCCAAACTTTCTTATCTACAACCTTCCAGAATCTCCTTAAGGCTGCCCAACACGTTCTACACCCAATACATCATGATGACCCTTTAAGCTGCCAGGTCAGCTGTATTAAAATGAGCATGGCTCCTCAGTTCTGCTGCAGTCCAAGGGATTTCTAGGCTCTGGTTTTGCAATTTCCAGAAGAACTGCAAGGATTCTTGGGATTAGTAGCTGAATTTAATATGTTTGTTTATCACAAATTGCGAAGGCCAGTCTGGCTATTTCCTCCTAAAAGGGAAAACATTTTAAAATTACATGTTAGAGTACTTATCCCTTTCCCCCCAACCTTCAGAGCCCACACAAGTCTATCTCCTCTCTGAAAAATCCCTGAACTAACCTAACCTAGTGTCAACTTTCTGTATACATTCTCTCTACCTCCCATTGTGTCACATAATTACTAGACCAAACATTATCACATAATATTGCATTGTCATTTAGCTATTTTAGGGGTGTGTGTGTGTGTGTGTGTGTGTGTGTGTGTGTGTGTGTATTCTGTCTCCCTGTGGAATTCCTTGAGGACAAAAACACGTGTACTTCCTTTATAAATCCCATAATGTTTAGCATGGTCCTAGGCATTCCTTAAGAGGTCAAGGATGTAGGTCCCATAAAAAGATGTTATGTGTTGGGTTCTCTGGAAGCAGACATTGAGATGAAGTGTGGCTTGCAGGATATTTGTTAGGGATCAATGCATGTGGAAAGAAAGTAAGAGAAGGACCGGGCAGATGGAGAAGTCCAACTGGGATGCAGACCCAATAAAGCCTCGGACAACCCCACAGGGTTGTTCCACGAAGCACTGAAGTGACAGGGCCTTTATATCCTCCAGCCCCTGCCTTGATCAGTCATTATATGTGAGGCTTCCCCAGAAGAGCGTGCTCTTGGGTGGCTTTCTGCTGGAGAAGCTGTCAGCAGAGGCTGCCTGCTGACAACTAGGGAAGTAAGTCCTTCCATGAAGGGAAATCTGGGTGGCACATCTTCTTGTCCACCATAAAGTAAATGACACCATTCAATAAAGGCCTTATGAGATTAAAGTTTGATAGAGATCTGTGGAACTGAATCCCATTCGCCAGACCTCTGGTTAAGCTGAAAGACCACCCTATGAATGCAGACTGTACCTAATAAGGAAAAAATAGTGATGGTTTCTTGGTCTGGGGATGATATGGGGCAAATAACACATCCCCCAAAATTTAAAAGATCACTGGACACACAGGAAAACTTACATTTCCGAAATCCATCCGGGGCTCTTCCTTTCCATAGACAGTTCCAATTTGATGAGTACAGAAATGCTCCCCACCTGACCATGTACTCAATTCACAATATTTCCCCAACAGTGCCTGAAATCTCTACCATTTCAATGTACATGACTACATGACACCATCTGACTCATATAAAAGCCTGTGAAATAGCAATAACTGCTCCTCACTGAAAGCCTACTATGTACTAGGCATTTTGCGTATCTATTTCTTAGTGTTTGTGGGGTTTATAAGCCTGGCCCCGTGCTAAACACTTTTACTGGATCACCTCATTTAATCACAACCACAACATTATGATGTAAATTCTCTTTTTTTCTATTTTACAGATAGGGAAATGGAAGTTTAATGAGGGGAAGCAACTTGCTCAAGATCATAAGATAGTGAATTGTAGAAACAGAACTTAATCCAAGCAGTCTGACCCTAGGGAAATTTTTAAATTTTCTTTACAACAAGGACATCACTTTCTCATTAAAGACACTTGCCTATTTTTTGAAATGTGCTTTCATAAGTCCTTTAGGGTTTCAGAGCCTCAGGGGATAGGTCCCAAAGCTTGAGTGGGTGGGAAACTATCCCATAATAACATAATAATAACATAACATAATAACAAGGTAAGGAATTTAAGTTCCCCTGGAAGGAAATGAGAGGGTCCAGGTAGACTGGTCCCTCTGTGGAGGAAGAGTCAGAAAGTACCCCTGCCCCCATCATAGCCACAGCAGCTCAGGTGAAGGTCTTTAGGAGGACAAAAACATCACGTGTGCAATACAAATTGCTTTCTCAATCTTATAAAAGCTTCAGTAAAATTGACATTGCTCATGAAGACACTTGTGTGAGTGGGTTCTTTAGAAGAACTTGAGGGGGTGCTGAGATTTGTATCCACGTGGGTGCTGGGTGACCATCGAGATAGCCCATTGAGACAAAGGATCTCCAGGATAAGAGGACAACTGATAACCGGGTTTCCCTTTCACTTAAAACAACCCATCAGGTTAGTTGCTATTTCCATCTTATGGCTGAAGAAATAGTGACGGTGAGACATTAACTTGCCGAATGTCATACAGAGAATAATGACAAATCGGGCTGTCGTGACAAACCAGGTTCCGTAGCCTGAACTTTTTCTTCTTTGACCCTCAAATGTCATCAGAAGAGGTCGGGGGAAATATTGAAAAAACAAATAAACAAACAAAAAGCTGCTAATATTTTGATTCCTCTCTCAAGTCCTTAATTTCAATCTCTTCAACCTGAGCAGAAGAAACCAAATGAAAAGTGAAGGCCGCAAATAAGAATCCTTCTGAGTGACTGCGTGTATAATGAGAGGGAGCTCTGATCCCATCCTCTGCAAATCCCCATCCTTCCCCATGGGTGAGAGTCATCAATGCATAATGCAGTGACAGCTCTTGGAGGAGATGCAAGGAGCCAGGGGATTTTCAGCCCGAGAGCTGAAGAAGCTACGAGTCATAACCCCTCAAAACTGGGGATCCTGTTCCTACCCATGACATCTCTGCAAAGCAGTCACGAAATTTGAATCCAGAGAGATTTGCCTGTTGCTTCAGGATGCAAACACCTAACTTTCCAAGGAGCAGCAATGTTTATATAAAAAGGAACCTGAAACATGAAAGCTCGGTATCAGCGTCACATCAAAAACCCAGCCAGAGCTCTCTCCTCTAGTTGTTTCATTTTCATTGAAACAGAAAGGCCTGCCAGTAGGGTTTGTAGACCCAGATGCTCTCATTTGACCCACAGATGGGGGGTGGAAAGAAGCAGACCAACTCAGGCAAATGTTCTGAGCTTTGAACATTTACTTTGTACTGGGCCCTGTTCCCTCTGTTCTTGGTGCAGGTGACACGATGGAGAAGAAAAGAGACGAGACCCTCGCCTTCATGGAACTCACAGTGTAATGGGCAAGGTGGGTAGGATGATCTGGAATACGGGACAGAGGAGAAAGGCAAGTTCTCAAACTCAGTAGACAAGTCTCTCAGTGACTTAAACTGAGCTGCAAGGGGGTTTGAGGATAAGGAATAAGCAAAACCTTAGTTATTTAGAACATTTCTTTCTAGGCCCATGACTTGTCAGGTAGGGCTGGGTGAAGGTATTGGGGTGGAGCCAGGATGAGTCATGATGCCTCCACCTTGTACACCTCTCTGGGTGTGAAGACCCACAGCGGTATATGAAGGGGCTCCTGGGACTTTACGCTATTCTTGGAGACTTCCCACAAAAGCTCTGCCCCTTTCTCTGGTGTCTCCCACCTCTTTGAAAACTTCTTTGCCGGCAGTCATTACACTAAACCATTCAATGCCTTTGTCTCGTGTACATGGAAGAACATGGGAAACATTTGGTACCTTTGCCCACGCTGACGTCAGTGGGCTGAGTAGGAGTCCAAGTTGAGCCCCAGAAACCCTCAGGGAAACATGCAGGACCCTCCTGTGGTGCATGAGATGAGAGCGTCCCTGAAGGAAACCCGTCATGGCTCCACCAAGCTCAGGAAGATTCTGAGGCAAGAGTCTCGATTAAGGAAAATGAGGACATTCCACTCCTTCTAATCAGCTGGTTGACCCTTTTCCTTCATTCTGTTTCCTCATTTCCCACATGCTGAACCCACATTTTTCTTTGCCCTTCTCATTTTTCCCCAGGCACTGTGCAGCTGCACTGTGAACATTCCCACCATTGATGGCTGGGTGACCCCTTTACCTGCAAAAAAGACATTCAGTCAGGCACTGGGCAGAGATTCTATGGGGAGGAACTTCTTTTCCAGAAGGAGCCCACCCAATGGAGTGACATCATTGTCAAGTTCAAAGTTTGTTTCTAGACAGATTAACATCCAGATATTAAGATCCTTGAGCAACTAATTTGATCCTTGGGTTTACCCCAGCCATTCTGGTTCCATCACAGCAACAGCCCAAAATGTATACCCCCCATACACAAAGTCCACACTACTCTGTCTCTGTGCATTTCAAAAACGCAAAAGCCAGTACTTTCAAAAAATGTCCCCATCCCTGAACCACTTAACAGCTGGGCTGTCTTGTCATATGGGGAAAGTGGAGAAACCTGACCTAAGCCTGGGGTCCATTTTTATGTTCCTACTTTTGAATTCAGTTCCCATCCTGTGGCTAGAGATGGACCTGAGAGGTAGCTGAATATGTGAAGAGATGTCTTGTCCAAGCCTATGATTCCACGTCCTGCCGCTTCTCCTAGTCTTGCTAGGAGCTTCCCTCAGAACCCTCCTCCACCTTCCCTCTGGTATTCTCCCATCTGGGAGGAGAAAAGAACACAGGAAGGAAACCGCTTTATGCCACTCTCCCCCGCCCCAGCTCCCCTAGGTCCACTGTGTCCAAAAGTCAATACCAAAGTCACCACACACGTGCACAGTCATGCTCCACACACAGAAAAGTTTGCATCCTCTCTGGCCTTGAGACAGGAATGGAGGTTACATAAATGATAAACATTTTCATTTCAGGCAGAGAGGGGAACAAGTCCCACAGCAGCCTCCCTGACACACACACACACACACACACACGCACACACACCCCGACCTGGAAGTTCTGTGTTCCCCACAGCTCTAGGGCATGTGAAGGGGGGAAGGGGAAGTCGTAGATTGCTCTTCATTTCATTATTTCTAAGCTAAGAGGTGGGGACAGAGCCCATCTCCCCAGTCTTCATCAGGAAGAGAAAGGGCTCTTGGGTGAAGGTGTCAGCAATTCCCACCAAGACATATGGACACAGATTTCTCCCCACTCTTCTGAACTCAGGGCCCAGCCTCCCCAGACTGCCGATCCTCACATATGTGTGAGGTTACTTGTCTTTTACTCTTCATGGTAAATTTCTGGCTCTACCAGGCCTGTGTAGCCCCATCCACCCCACACCTCTGTAGAGTTCAGGAGAGTGAGGGAGCAGGGAGAAGGACTGCTTGAGCCAAGACCTGGCCTTGGGACTGTAATGAATTTCTCACCTTCACAGATCCCTAGAGATTTTTATAATTTTTTTTGTAACTTTTAAGTGATAAAATTAAGGAAAAAATATTTTAATATTTTAACGATAGACTGAGTAAATAAAAATGAAGGGATGCTGAATGTTAGTGGTTATGCAATATCGCTGTCATGAACAGGGTCTTCTTTTAGAGACCAAAGCAGGCACTCCCCAGGAGCTCGTGCTAACCCCATTTTATTTAAGCACAAGCTACTGGGATACCCTAAACCTCAACCCCAGGTGCGGCAGACACAGAGGACAGTACTCTCCTATTTGAATAAATACATTTTTAAAGAAAATTTTGGGGAGGGCAGGAAAAACAGATCTTCCTCTTCGGAGAACATTCTATATGGATGGAGGGAGAGTTTAGGGATCAGTAGGGGAGGCACACCCCATATTACAGAGCAGATGGCAGCGATGATGGCAGCCTATGGGACCTGGCACCCTTGGCACCTGCTGGTGGGTCCTGATGGGAGACACAGCCTTACTGGGAGGGATGGAAAGACGATGTCTTGGGCACAGTTACTAGGAGGCTGACACTGACCTAGTTGGTTTCAGTGCAACTTACTCACTTTTCCCTTTTCTCCTTGGATAAATCCACCTTAACAAATGGCTCATACTTTTTTGATGTTTGCTTTTTTGAGGAGCTTGTCTCTTCTGGGGCAAGAACTGCAGCTTTGGGGTCTCTGTTGATCCCCATCCTAGGCAGATTGGCTCCTTAACTCTTTTTTGAGGGAGGTCCCTCTGCCTGCTCACAGAGTTCTCTAAGGCCCCCAGAAATGTGGTAATCCAGCTATAAATCCTTTGTATTAGGTGCTGTCTCAGGCACATGCCCTGGGATACACATCACAGTTGAGGTTTGAAAATTTCCATTTTCTTTTTTTTACAAAATACTGGAAAAAGGAAAAAACCAAATGGAGTAAATAATCTACATACATACAACAATACAGAATAAATACAAAGAGAGGCTGACACACGTGAAATCCCATCCTTGCTCTGGTAGACACCTGGGGCAGGACATTACATCTCTTTGCTCTTCAGTTTTCTGATCTAGAACGTGGAAATACAAACAGCCATTTAAGTAGTAAAAAACAGATGAGCCATATGAGAAAGATGCATGAAAAGAAGTGTGTAAAGAGAAAACTACCCTCTCAGGAAAACATAACATCAAGCTACTGTAGTTGAAGCAGAGTCATACCAATACAGGGCTGGACAGAAAAACGATGAAATGGAACATAGTCCAGAAATCAACCCCAACACCCAAGGTAAGTTTGTGTTTGAAACAGAAGGCATTTCAAATTGTTGGGAGAAAGTTATAGTCAATATATTCTGTTGAGAAAAATGAGGAGCTGAGGAGAAATGGATTTTCAGAATGATGGAAAACAGAAAGCTGAGATATCCAGTAATATTTGGGCATGGGTCTCACTTTTCCATCTGGAACGATAATATGGAGTGCTGGCGAAGAGCTGGTACCGGGGAAACTGAGCACAGCTAGACATATGATGAGCAGGTATAGAGCTGAGGTAGTTTCTATTTTTGTTTGAATTCATAGAAACAGTCCAAATTTTTGTTTGGGGACACACTTCCTCCCATACACACACTTTCAATCTATAAGAATCAGGATGCGCATATGCCGCTGAAATCATGTACTGAAAAAAGTCAACGAGCGCAGGAGCAGGCAAACTTTTTCTGTTTAGGGCCAGATAGTAAATATTTTAGACTGTAGATCAAGAGGCAAAATTGAAGATATCATATAGGAGGCAGGCAGAATTGTAAAATGGCCAAAGTTTCTGGCCCCTGGCGTGAACCAATAGATAGCAAAACAGCCAGACAGAATCTGCAGATGAACACTGAAGAGAATTCACATACAAATGTTGCTTTCTCACTCCTTTTGTAAAATCTGAAGATCCATGGGCCCACATGACAACATTCCCATATGGCAATAATTGGCTGCTTTAGACAGACCATGTCCTCTCTACCTGGCCTACTTCATTCATTTATGTTTTGAGGTTCATTCATATTGTTGCATATATCAATAGCTCATTCCTTTTTATTTCTGAATGGAATCCCATTGTAGGATACACCACAGTTCATCCGTTCACTGGTTAATGGTCATTTGGATTGTTTCCACTTCTTGTTACTATGAGTAAGATTACTATAAACACTCATATATGAGACTTTGTGTGGACATATGTTTTCATTCCCCTTGGGTAGATATCTAGAGTAGACTTGCTGGATCATATGGTAAATCTGTCTTTAGCATTTTGAAAAGCTGTTTTACAACCTGGCTTTTTTTTAAATTGAGTTGTTTTATCATTGAGTTGTTCTTTGCATATTCTGGATACAGGTCTTTTATCAGATATATGACTTGCAAATATTTTCTTTTAATATGTATCTTATTTTTTCATTAATGGTATTTTTTGAAATATAAAAGTTTTTAATTTGATGAAGACCAATTTATCATTTTTTTTCTTTTTGTATGTGCTTTTGATGTTGTATCTAAGATATGTTTGGCTAATCCACAGTCACAAAGATTTTCTCCTATGTTTTCTTCTCAAAATTTATAATTTTAGTGCTTACATTTAGCTCTATGATCCATTTTGAGTTAATTTTGGGTATGGTGTGAGGTTAAGGGTCTAAATGCGTCTTTTTCATGTGGATATCTAATTGTTTCAGTACCATTTGTTGAAAAGTCTATCCTTTCTCCCATTGAATTGTCTTCACCCTTTTGTTGAAATCAATAGATTCTAAATGTAAGAGTGTATTCCTAGATTCTCAATTCTATTCCACTGATCTATACATCTATCTTTATGCCAATACCACATTATCTTTATTATAGCTTCATAGTAAATTTTGAAATTGAGAAGTATGAATCCTCCAATTTTGTTCTTTCTTTTTAAAATTGTTTTTCCTATTCTGGGACTTTTGCATTTCCATATAAATCTTAGGTCAGCTTGTCAGTTTCTGCAAAAAAAAAAAATCTTGCTGAGTTATTGATAAGGATTGTATTTAATCTCTACATCAATTTGGAAAAAATTTCCATCTTAACAATGTTGAATCTTCCAATCCATAAACATGGAATGTTTCTCCATTTATTTAGCTGTTCTTTATTTCCATGATGTTTTATAAGTCTTATACTTCTTTTATTAAATCTATTCATATATATTTTATTCTTTTGATGCTATTATAAATGAAATTTTAAAACACTTTTTATTTCTGGATTGTTCAGTGTTTGTGTATAGAAATACAATTGATTTTGCAGATCTTCTATTCTGTGACCTTGCTGAATTTGTTTATTAGTTCCAGTAGCTTGTGTATGTGTGTGTGTATTGCTTCGGATTTTCTACATACATACTCATATGTCTCTGAAGGAGTATAGTTTAACTTCTCTCTTTCCAATCTGGATGCCCTTTAGTCAGTTTTATTGCCTGAGGCCATTAGCTAAAACTTTCAGTGTTGAATAGAAATGGCAAGAGTAGACATCTTTACCTTCTTCCGGATGTTAGGTAGAAGGAGTTCAGACTTTCGTTATCGCATTTAATGTTAGCTGTAGATTTTTTGTAAATGCTTTTTATCAGGTTGGGGAAATTCCATTTTATTCTTAGTTTGTTGAGAGTTGGGTTTGTTTTTTTTTAATCATGATGGGATTTGGATGTTTTAAATGCTTTCTCTAAATCTAAGATGATCATGTGGTTTTTGTCTTAAAAAATTAACATGGTGTATTACATTAATTGATTTTTGGATGTTAATTTAACCATGCATTGTTGGGATACATCTCACATGGTTGTGGTGTATAATCCTTTTCTGTGTTGTTGATTGGGCTTGCTAATATTGGTTGAGGAATTTTTGCATCTATATACATGAAGAATATTGGTCTGTAGTTTTCGTTTCGTGTGTGTGAGTGATGTCTTTATCTGTCTTTGGTATCATGGTTTTATAGACTAAGTTGTTGTGTTCCTTCCTCTCTGTTTTTTGGAAGACTTTGTGGAAGACTGCTATTATCTCTTCTTTAAATGTTTAAAAGAATTCACCACAGAAGCCATCTGGCCTTGGGCTTTACTTTGTGGGAATACTCAACTATTAATTCAATCTCCTTGTTTATTATTGGTCTATTACATTTTCAACCGTTATTGAGACAGTTTTGGTAATTAGCATCTTTACAGTAATTTTTCCTTTAAGCTGTATAATTTGTTGGCATGAGATTATTTATAATATTTCTGAAATTTCTTTTAACTTCTGTAAATTTGATGATGTCCACTCTTTCCTTTTTTTTTTTTTTTTGGTGAGGAAGATTGGCCCTGAGCTAACATCTGTGCCCATCTTCCTCTATTTTGTATGTGGGATGCCTGCCACAGCACGGCTTGATGAGTGGTGCATAGTTCCGTACCCGGGATCCAAACCTGTGAACACCAGGATGCTGAAGAGGAGTGCGTGAACTTAACCACTACACCACTGGGGTGGCCCCCACTCTTTCATTTTTTATTTTGGTAATCTGTGTTTTATTTTTTATTCTTTGTCCATCTAGATAAAAGTTTTTGCCATTTGGTTATATTGATTTTCTTTATTTCTGACTCCTGTTTCATTGATTTCTGCTCTAATATTTATTATTACTTCCTGTTTTCTTGCTTTGGCTTTGGGGTTTAGTTACTTGTTCTAGTTTCTAAAAATTAAAGCTTAGGTTATTGATTTGAGATATTTCTTCTTTTCCAACATAGGCATTTAAAGGTATAAATTTCCCTCTAAGTACTTGCTTTATTGACATCTCATAAATACGCTATTTTGTGCTTTCATTTTCATTCAGTTCAAAATATTTTCTAATTTTATGATTTCTTCTTTGACCTATGGATTATTTAGAAGTGTGTTGTTACATTTGCAAATACTTATGGATTTTCCACATTTCCTTTTGTTGTTGATTTCTAATTCCATTGTAAGAACACACTTTTATAATGTCAATAACTTTCAGTGTACTGTTTTATGGCCTAGCATTTGGTCTATACTAGAGAATGTTCCATGTGCACTTGAAAAGAATGCACATTTTTCTGTTGTTGGGTGGACTGTCCTCTAGAAGTCAATTAGCTCATGCTGGTTGATAGTTGATTCTGTTGTTTGTCTTATATATTGTCAATAATTTTCTGTCTAGTTTTTATATCAATTTTTGAGAAGTTTTTTTTTTTTGGTCTTAATAACTTATAACATTGTGAAGTTTTAGTTGTACATAATTCTTTGTCAATCACCACACAAATGCTTCCCTTCACCCCTTGTGCCCATCACCCCTCCCCCTTGCCCCTGGTAACCACCAAGGAGTTCTCTCTGACCATGTGTTAGTTTATATTCCATATATGAGTGAAATCATGCGGTGTTTGTCTCTCTCTCTTTGGCTTATTTCACTTAACATAATACTCTCCAGGTCCATCCATGTTGTTGCGAATGGGAGAATTTTGTCTTTTTTATGGCTGAGTAGTATTCCATTGTATATATACACCACATCTTCTTTATCCACTCGTCTGTCGTAGGACACTTGGGTTGCTTCCATTTTTTGGCTATAGTGAATAATACTGCAATGAACATAGGGGTGCATAAGCATCTTTGGATTGTTGATTTCAGGTTCATTGGAGAGATATCCAGTAGTGGGATAGCTGGATAATAAGGTATTTCTATTTTTAATTTTTTGAGGAATCTCCATACAGTTTTCCATAGAGGCTGCACCAGTTTGCATTCCCACCAGCAGTGGATTAGTGATCCCGTTTCTCCACAAACTCTCCAATATTTGTTGTTTTTTGTCTGGCCAATCTAATGGGTGTAAGGTGATGTCTTAGTGTAGTTTTGATTTGCATTTCCCTGGTGATTGGTGGTGTTGAATATCTTTTCATGTGCCTGTTGGCCTTCTGTATATCTTCCTTGGAAAAATGTCTGTTCATATCCTCTGCTCATTTTATGATTGGGTTGCTTGTTTTTTTGTTGTTTCACTGTGTGAGTTCTTTATACATTATGGAGATTAACTCCTTGTCGGATATATGATTTGCAAATATTTTCTCCCAGCTGGTGGGTTGTCTATTCATTTTGATCCTGGTTCATTTGCCTTGTAGAAGCTCTTTAATCGAATGAAGTCCCACTTATTTATTTTTTCTTTTGTATCCCTTGTCCAAGTAGACATGGAATCAGAAAAGATCCCTTTATGACCAATGTCAAATAGTGTACTGCCTATATTTTCTTCCAGAAGTTTTATAGTTTCAGGTCTCACTTTCAGATCTTTGATCCATTTTGAGTTAATTTTTGTGAATGGCAATAGAAAATGGTCTACTTTCATTCTTTTGCATGTGGCTGTCCAATTTTCCCAGCACAATTTACTTTATTCTTTTTTGTGTGTGAGGAATACCAGCCCCGAGCTAACATCCGTTGCTAATCCTCCTCTTTTTGCTGAGGAAGACTGGCCCTGGGCTAACATCCGTGTCCATCTTCCTCTACTTTATATGGGACACCGCCATGGCATGGCTGACAAGCAGTGCGTTGGCAGGCGCCTGGGATCTGAACGCGCGAACCCCGGGCTGCCAAGTGTGAACTAAACCACTGCGCCACTGGGCGGCCCCTCCCAGCACCATTTATTGAAGAGACTTTCCTTTCTCCATTGTATGTACTTAGCTCCTTTGTCAAAGATTAGTTGTCCATAGATGTGTAGTTTTATTTCTGGCCTTTCAATTCTGTTCCATAGATCTGTGTGTCTATATTTGTACCAGTAGCATGCTGTGTTGATTACTATGGCTTTGTAGTATATTTTGAAGTCAGGGATTGTGATGCCTCTGACTTTGTTCTTTTTTTTCAGGATTGCTTTAGCTATTTGGGGTCTTTTGTTGCCCCTTATGAATTTTAGTATTCTTTGTTCTATTTCTGTGAAGAATGTCATTGGGATTCTGATTGGGATTGCATTGAATCTGTAGATTGCTTTAGGTGGTATGGACATTTTAACTATGTTTATTCTTCCAATCCATGTGCATGGGATATTTTTCCATTTCTTTATGTCTTCATTGATTTCTTTCAATAGGGTCTTATAGTTTTCATTATATAGGTCTTTCATCTCCTTGGTTAAATTTACTCCCAGATATTTTATTTTTTTTTGTCGCAGTCGTAAATGGGATTGTCTTTTTGAGTTCTCTTTCTGTTAGTTTGTTCTTGGCATATAGAAATGCAACTGACTTTTGTAAGTTGATTTTATACCCTGTGACTTTGCTGTAGTTTTTGATTATTTCTAATAGTTTTCCAATGGATTCTATGGGGTTTTCTATATATATATAAAATCATGCCATCTGCAAATAGTGGAAGTTTCACTTCTTCATTGCCTATTGGGAGTCCTTTTTTTCCTTTTTCTTGCCTAATTGCTCCGGCCAAAACCTCCAGTACTAAGTTGAATAAGAGTGGTGAGGGTGGGCACCCTTGTCTTGTTCCTGTTCTCAGAGGAACAGCTATCAGTTTTTCCCCATTGAGTATGATGGGCTATGGGTTTGTCATATGTGGCCTTTATTTTATTGAGGTTCTTTCCTTCTATACCCATTTTGTTGAGAGTTTTTATCATAAGTTGATGTTGGATCTTGTGAAATGCCTTCTCTGCATCAATTGAGATGATCATGTGGTTTTTATTCTTTGTTTTGTTAATGTGGTGTATCACGTTGATTGATTTGTGGATGTTGATCCATCCCTATGCCCCAGGTATAAATCCCACTTGGTTGTGGTCTATGATCTTTTTGATATATTGATGTATTTGGTTTGCCAATATTTTGTTGAGAATTTTTGCATCTATGTTCATTAGTGATATTGGCCTGTCATTTTCCTTTTTTGTATTGTCCATGTCTGGCTTTTGTATCAGATGTTGGCCTCATGGAATTTCTTATTAAGTGTTCCATCTTCCTATATTTTTGGAAAAGTTTGTGAAGCATAGGTATTAATTCTTCTTTGAATGTTTAGTTAAATTCTCCAGAGAAGCCATCTGGTCCTGGAATTTTATTTTTTGGCAAGTTTTTGATTAACCTGTTTCAATCTATTTATTTGTGATTGGTCTATTCGGGTTCTCTATTTCTTCTTGATTCAGTTTTGGTAGGTTCTATGAGTCTAGGAATTTATCCATTTCTTCTAGATTTCCCAATTTGTTGGCATATAGTTTTTCATAATATTCTCTTATAACCCTTGGCATTTCTGTGGTATCTGCTGTAATCTCTCCTTTCATTTCTAATTTTATTTATTTGAGACTCCTCTCATTTTTGTGTGTGTGTGCATGTGAGTCTAGCTAAGGGTTTGTCAATTTTGTTTATCTTCTCAAAGAACCAGCTTTTTGTTTCATTGATCCTTTCTACTGTTTTTTTTTTTTTTTGGTTTCAATTTCATTTATTTCTGCTCTAATTTTTATTATTTTCCTCCTTCTGCTGACTTTGGGCTTTGTTTGGTGTTCTTTTTCTACTTCTGTTAGATGTAGTTTAAGGTTGGTTATTTGGGATTTTTCTTGTTTGTTGAGGTGGGCCTGTATTGGTATGACCTTCCCTCTCAGGACTGCTTTTGCCACATCCCATATGAGTTGGTATGGTGTATTTTCATTTTTGTTTGTCTCCGGATACTTTTTGATTTCTCCTTTAATCTCAACAATGATCCACTTGTTGTTCAGTAGCTTGTTGTTTAGTCTCCACATCTTTTTCACTTTCCCAGTTTTTTTCCTTGTAGTTGATTTCTAGTTTCATAGTCTTATGGTTGGAAAAGATGCTTGTTATAATTTCAGTCTTCTTACATTTATAGAGGCTTGCCTTGTTTCCCAACATGTGGTCTATCCTTGAGAATGTTCCGTGTGCACTTGAGAAGAATGTGTAATCTGCTGTTTTTGGGTGGAATGCTCTGTATATATCTATTAAGTCTATCTTGTCTACTTTTTCATTTAAGTCTGCTATTTCCTTATTGACTTTTTGTCTGGATGATCTATCTGTTGATGCGAGGGGGGTGTTGAGGTATTGTGGTGTTGTTGATATCTCCTTTTAGGTTTGTTAATAGTTGCTTTATGGACTTTGGTGCTCCCGTGTTGGGTGAATATATATTTACAAGTGTTATGTCTTCTTGGTGGAGTGTCTCTTTTATCATTATATATTGCCCCTCTTTGTCTCTTGTTATCCTTTTTATCTTGAAGTCTACTTTGTCTGATATAAGTATGGCCACACCTGCTTTTTTTTGTTTGCCATTAGCTTAGAGTATGTCTTCCATCCTTTTATGCTGAGCCTATGTTTGTCTTTAGAGCTGAGATGTGTTTCCTGGAGGCAGCATATTGTTGGATCTTATTTTTTAATCCATCCTGCCACTCTGTGTCTTTTGATAGGAGAATTCAATCCATTTACATTTAGAGTGATTATTGATATATGTGGGATTAGTGTTGCTAGTTTATTCCTCATTTTCCACATTTTTTACACTTGCTTTGTTTCTTGTCTCATGTGATTTGGACTACCAATTCAGTTTGGTAGTTCTGTATGATGGTCTTCTTAGTTTTCTCTTTATCATATGTGTCTCTGCTCTGAATACTAGTTTAGTGATTACCATGAGGTTTGTATAAAAATTCTTGTAGATGCAACAGTCCATTTTCTGGTGTCCTCTTATTTCCTTTGTCTAAGTCGATTCTGTCCCTTTCCTCTTCCCCTTCTAAGTTTTTGTTGTGACAACTTATTCCATCTTGTGTTGTGATTTTGTATTTATAGTGATGCAATTATGTTTATTTTTGCTTTTTTCCTTCCCTTGAACTTTAACGTCATAATTTGGTGTTTGCTAACCTATTCTGGTAGAGAGCTGCAGTTTATCTGATTTTTGTTTAACTATTTTCTCCTTACTTAACACTTTGTATCTCCTTTCTCTCTCTTTTTTTTTTCAGCCATGAGGGCCTTCTTGAGCATTTCTTGCAGTGGGGGGGTCTTGTGGCAATGAACAGTGCTCTGTATTTCTTTATGTAGATTTGAGTTACCATCTGCTGTCATTTCCTTTGAACTTGAAGGATTTCCTCTGGGACTTCTTTTAAGGAAGATCCGCTAGTAACTAATACTTCCCATATTTGTTTATTGGGGAAAGTCTTTGTTTTACGTTCATTTTTTAAAGCATAGTTTTGATATATATAGAATTATTTGTTGACTTTTTTCAGCATGCTGAATATGTTATCCCATTGTTTTATGTCTTCTACTGTTTCTGATGAGAAATAAGCTATTATTCTTATTGTGGTCCTTTCAAGATATTCTGGTTTTGGATTTTATCAGTTAGGATATAATCTGTCTAGATGTTGAAATTTTTGTCTTTGTCATATTTGGAGTTTGTTGTACTTCTTGGATGTGTAGATTAATGTTTTTCATAAATTTTGGGAGCTTCAGTCACTATTTCTTTAAATATTTTTCTGTTTCTTTCTCTCCCTTTCTCCTCTTTTTTTGTAGTCCCATTATGCACATGTTGGTACTTTTGATTTTGTTCCATAGGTCTCTGAGGACCTGTTCATTTTCTTCATTTTCCCCCTGTTTTCAGATTGTATGGTTTCTAATGATCTATTCTCAAGTTTGCTGATTCTTTCTTCTGCCAGCTCACATCTTCTACTGAGGCCCTCCAATGTATTTTTTTTTTCTATTTCAGTTATTGACTGTTTAACTCAGTTTCAATTTTTTTCTTTTTATATTTCATGTCATTTACTGACAGTCTCTACTTGGAGATTCCTTGTCATATTTTCCTTTAATTCTTTAAACATAGTTTCCTTATTCTTTTGAATGCACTTATTCTAATAGCTGCTTTGAAGTCTTTGTCTGCTAAAGTAAATATCTGAATCCCCTCAGAGATAGTTTCTATTTATGCTTTTTTTTCTGTGATTGGCCACATTTTCCTATCATGTTGCATTTTTCATTGTATTTTTTCTTGAAAACTGGGGATTTTAGATAATATATTGTAGCACTCTGGATTCTGACTTCCCCACTCCCAGGGGATGATCTTGTTGCTCTAGTTGCTTGTTTGTTTGTTTAGTGACTTGGCTAGACAAATTCTGTCAAGCTGTCTACCCTGCATTGTGCTGATCACTGACGTCTCTACTTGGGTTACTTTTCTTAACTTTTAAGCAGGCTTTCCTGGGTTTGTCCCTGGTCAACATAGCTAAGTGGTCGGCCAAAGACTGGTCAGAAGTTGTGCTTAAATACCTGAGATTTTCACTTTTTGCTAATGGCCTGTGTGTAGTTTGCAGATTGCCATCAGAGCTCAAGCAGATGCCCCAGGTCTTACTTTCTGCTTGTGTAAGGCTTCACATTCAGTCGGAATGAGTGGATAGCTAGGGCTTTCTCTTGTCTCTCCTGAGCAGGCACACAGCTTTCCAGACCATCAGAAACATCTGGTTTATTATCAAAACCTGCCATGCCTGTCTTGTTCCTTGTATTTCCCTACTATGTTTCTGGCTAATCTTTTGTTTGGCCCAGTCAGTACAGCAGCCTCTGTCAGATGTGATGTTTGCCCTCCGAGATTGGCACTGAGATTGCTATTGTTTTCGACAAAGCCCTTGAGCACATGGTTTCTCTCCACTCTGCTCCAAATCAAGCCAGCCCTCCAGAGTAGCAGAACTGTCAGTTCTCACTTCTGCCCAGCCATGGTAAAGCTACCTTGCCGTGGAGCTGAAAGGAGGGATGGGAGCAGCCTAAACAGTCACAGACTCTCACTGTCCTTGTAGATGGGTAGTAGTTTTTTTCGAATACACACTTCTCAATTTATTCTATGCCTTTGATCAATTTCCAGAGTCCTACAATGATTGTTTTTAGCAATTCTGTTCAGTTTTATCATTGCTTTTTTGGGGTGAGGATTTGCCAAACCTCCTCTCTGAGATTTTGTGGTTCTAAGCACAAACATTTTATAAAGCAAATTCTCTTATGTATTTAAACACTATTTATAAATGTAACCAAGCTCCAAAGCTGAATCCCAAAACCATGATGAGGTACTCTCCAGCATCCTACAGCAACCCATAACCAAATTTTGATTTCTTCCTTACTCCCTCTGAAATTTCATGAAAAATATATAATTTTAAAAATATCAAGATTACAAGATATACAGCATTTCTTTCTTTATTTTTTGGTGAGGAAAATTGTCACTGAGCTAACATCTGTGGCAATCTTCCTCTATTTTGTATGTGGGATGCCGCCACAGCATGGCTTGATGAGCCATGTGTAGGTCTGAGCCCAGGATCTGAACCAGTGAACCCTGGGCCACCAAAGTGGAGCATGCAAACTTAACCACTATGCCATCGGGCTGCCCCCTAGAGCATTCTTTGATTTTGGTAAGGAGAGAGAGGAGGGAGAAGTCTAAGACTTATTCTATTTCCCAGGTAACAACATCATTCCTAAGGTGAGGTATTGAGAACCTAGAAGGAATAGGATGAGACAGTTGCCACAGATCTAAACATCACTTATTCGACTCCCTCATTTTACAGTTAAGCAAACTGAGTCTCAGAGAGATTAGCTGTGGGAGTAAATTTTAGATTGTTACATTTTAGAGACTCAGTTCTGTGTATGTAGCTATTATTTCTCAGCAGTGGCAGATAGAGTTGGAGGAGTTGAAAGGCTGTGTGGAAGACTGATGTTGGCTGTTTGGCAGGATAAAAGTACTCCCAGTAGTTCCTTTTACTTTCTTCCTAAGAAAAAAGAATATGCTTTGTGGTGACAGCAAAGGACTCTTTCTACAGAAAAAGCAAATAAATTCCTAAAGATGCCAGCTTTGCATTCTCTAGTTGTGTGGTTAGAAATATGAAATTGAAATATAATGGTCAGGGATTTGTATTAGGACTCACTTAGGGATGTGTGTTGAGGAGGGGATGAGGCAAACTCACACTGCATTGCTTCTATACTCACAGTTTAGAGATCAGACATCTGTTTGGGTCACTGATATCAATGCTCAGAGCAATGCCATTCCCTAGCATCTCTCTTAAGATTCTGGACTGATATATCGAATTCTAGAAATGGGCTAGACATGAACAAACAGACCTCTTTAAAAGAGGTAGCAATTTCCTGTGGTTTGGCTAAAGTCTTTATCCTCCCCATACTGAATGGCAGTGCAGCGACTTGTACTTAATGCCTGTCCCATTGTATTAGATGCTCTATTTGGATTTTGCTACACTTGTGTCTTGCTTTGCACCTTCTGAACCAAATGTCTTGCATCAGGGTGCAGATATACAACCTCTAGAAGCATGGAGGTGGCTTATATGTCAGACAGTAGGAAAAGGGAATTTTTTAGCCTAAATAACAAGTAGCTTTTAAAGAGAGTGGAGAGAAGACTAGGGGAGTGATATTTTGAGGTTCTGAGATGTCAGGATCTGAAGTGATCTGATGTTGTTGAGTAGCATAGGCCTGCTGGTCAGAACTGTTTTCACATAGGGATAAAGCTTGTTGCCTTGACCTAACACAGACCACAGGCCATGGAATTAAAAAAGACTGATGTCGTGAGGAGGACGAGACAGGCAGCAGGATGGAGAGAGTAGGAGAGGATAGAAAAAAGGAGGAAAAGGGGGAGAAAAATAAGGGAACTCAGAGGAGGAGGTAGCAGAAAGGGAAATAAGACCTGGGCACCTGTCTCCTACTTACAAGAGATCTGTTAACTTCTCTGGGTTTCTGTTTTCCCACCTATTAGATGAATGGACAAGGCTAGATGATTGCTTAGGTCCTTATCCTATGAGAATAATACTATCCCATTATAGACTACATTTCACCATGCTTCCATCTGTGTGATCTTATTTGCATCCACCACTCTCCTCACTCATCCACTCTGCTCTAGTCATGCATGCCTTCCTGCTGTTCCTCTAACATATGGAGTACACTCCTCACCCTCTGATGCCCACCTAGGCCTTTTGCATTGCCATTCTCTGTTTCTGAAGTGTTCTCCCACGAGACCTTTACGTGGCATGCTCTTTCACATCACTTAGACTTCTGCTTAAATATCGCCTCCTTGGAGAATCCTTCCCCGACCTTCCTATATAATAGGAGACCTCACCTACACCCTTCCCTCCCTCACTCTCTATCCCATTATTCAGTTCTACCTACTGGCTGTGTAGTATAATATAAATGTATGTATTTATATATGTATATATGTTTTTGTGTGTGTGAGGAAGATTAGCTCTGAGCTAACATCTGCTGCCAATCCTCCTCTTTTTGCTGAGGAAGATTGACCCTGGGCTAACATCCATGCCCACCTTCCTCTACTTTATATGTGGGACACCTGCCACAGCATGGCTTGATAAATGGTGCATAGGTCCGCACCCACGATCCGAACCCGCGAACCCCAGGCTGACACAGCAAAGCGCACAAACTCAACCACTACACCACCAGACTGGCCCCTGTATTTACATGTTTTTTGTCTGTCTGTGAGGTAAGGAATTGGTCTTGTTCTCTGATGTATCCTTCGCACCAAGGACAGTACCTGCTACATTGTAGGTATTCAATAAATATTTATGGAACAAACCTCACGTCTGGCTGTGGAGGTAGACCAGCCGGGTTTTAATATCCCCTTTTTATAGACCAGGATACCACAGTGTAAAATAGGAAATCAGCTTAAAACATCCTGTGATTTGTGGTTATTTTTGCCTTATTCTCCTGTCACTCCATGTACTTGCCTTGCATTTATACTAGATTTCAGCTCTGTGCTTTCCCCCTCAAACTCTATAACATCCTGCTCTGATTAATAAATTGCAATCAATTGCAATGCCTAATTATCTCCTTGGGAGGTCTGAAAAGAATGTAATAGATGGAGCATACTTACCTCTCAGCATGGGAGGGGAGCTATGGCTGGGTAACCCAGAAAAAAAATGCTTCAAGGAGAGAAAAATAATAAGACGGTAAATGAAAAGTTGTTCTAGGTAGAAATAACTGAAATGTGTTTACTACTTCCAAATATCAAGTTTAATAAAAGTTGGTTGGTTTGATGTCTGGAGTGCTTAAAGCAGTGTTTCTCCAGGTGTGGTTAGCAGACCACCTGATTCAGATATACCCAAGGTGCTTGATAAAAATGCAAATGCCCAGGAAAACTCTAGATTGATGGAATCAAAGTCTCTAAAGGTATAGTCCAGAAATCTGCATCTTTACTAAGTTCCCCATGATGTTTTCTGATGCACACTAGAGTTTGGAATTAAATTGGCTGAGTAATTATTGTTTTATTTTGCTTTTTAAAGAGTAATGTGCTTTGAAATTGGCATTCTTTCCTTTATTTATCACAAATATTTGCTGAGTGCCTACTATGTGAGAGACACTGTGCTGGGCACTTGGATACAGAGATGAATAACATATGAGCTTTGTGTTCAAGGACCGTTGTCTTTGAAAGTCACTGAAGGTCAGAGAGAGAGAAGACATAGTGCATTGGAGGGATCCCACCCTGTGGTCTGGGCTCTGTGTGGGAAAGCTACTGTCAGGGGATTTGAAGGGTTGTCATGTGGGAGGGGCAAAAGCCACGTACTATGTGATCCAGAGGACAGAAATAAGGCCAATGAGTGGCTGTTTCAAGAAAGTTAATTTGGGCTCCATATAAAGAACTTTCCTGCAGTCAGAGCTGTCCAGTTGGGGAGCAAGTGGTCACTGGCCTCATCCAAGTGGGTATTGGAAGACCATCTGTTAGGGATTCAGAACAGGGATTCCCAAAATTAGTAAGAGGTGGAGTTCCATCACTTCTGACTCGGAGATTCACTGATTCACCAAAAATCCTATATGAATTGGTATTCCACAACAATATACAGACCAAAATTCTTTTATCTAGACTTTGTGAAGGATATAAAACAAACCAGACAGGCTCATCATTCTTAGAGAACGAGAAGAAAAAAACAGATACTAAGCCTGATAGGTAGCATTTCTTGCATGCTTACCCTGTGCTAGACCTTCTGTTAAGCATCTTCCATGCATCACTTTCTTTTGTCCTTAGAGCAATCCTATGATGTGGGGACCATTATTATCTCCATTTTACGGGAGGACCAACGATATTGTAACCCTCCCAGGAAGAAGAGTACCATTTTGGAATGACTCCGTTTTGCAGATTTTGAAATGTTAAGACAAAGCTCTCGGGTGATTCTTTGACTCTTTCCCTGGCTAATGTGTGCTTAGTTCTCAGATCTTGCCTTCAGTGTCACTCCCTTGGGACAACCTCCTCAATTACCCCAGATTAAACCAGGTCTCCTGATCATCTGTTCCCATTGTGCACTGTAATGCTCCTTCTTAACTACTATCCTAGTGGCCATGAACTATCATAAGGGGAGGAAATAGTTTGAAATCCATTTAACAGAGATTCAATTTATTCAGTCGAAACTGTACCTCATCTTATGCTCTAATGGCATCATGGTTACTGAACCCTAAATCTCCTGGGTGGTTGCTTAGTCTGGAAGAGAAATATAGGATTTTTAGTATAGCCTGTATCTGTTATGTAAAAATCCCAAAGTCAGTGGCTTTAGGTTTGCATATGAAGTCCTCCTAAGGTGGTTCCTGGCCAGCACTCTTGACTGACTCTTCCTCCTCTGCCCCCTCTCCCAAATAAATGCCGGCTGTGCTGAGCTACTGACGGTTCCCCCATGAGCCTTGCTGTTTCTTATCTCCGTTATTTTGCTCACCCTGTTACCTCTGCCGGCGTGCCTCTTTCCTGCCTCTCTGCTTGGATACCTCTCAAGACATCATCTTTTCTGTGAAGCAACCGCCGGCTTCATTTGAGCACACACTGTATACCCCACACAAAACTCTACAATAACGCTTGATTTCCCTTAAGCCTCCTTCTACTAGATCAGGGATCAGTAAACTTTTTCTGTAAAGACTCAGACAGTAAATATTTTCAGCTTTGTGGGCCACTTGGTTTCTGCTAACAACTATGTAACTCCATTGCTGTAGCACAAAAGTAACCACAGATGACAATTAAACATTGGCTTGGGTGTGTTTCAGTGAAACACGATTTAGCAAAACAGACATTGGGCAAAATTTGGCCTACTGTCTGTAGTTTGTCAATCTCTGTTCTAGATTATAGACTCTTCAGCATACCAACCATGATTTATTTATCTATTTCTAGGTGCTCACCTAATACCAAGCACATGGTAGGTGTTCAGCAAATGTTTGTTGGCTGAATACATGATTCCAATCCTGATATAAACTATGTCACAAGCTGAGACAATTTCCTCTCCAACTAATATTTTAAAGGCCTTTCAATTTTGATCTTCAATTTTATCATCTGAAAAATGGGGGAAATACCAGTTACCTTGTATCACTCACAGAGTTTTGAAGAGAATCAAAGTGACATTTGGACGTGGAATTCTATAAAGCAGAGCACACAGTGAGGGACTCTCTCTTCTATTATGTGCTGCTGGACCTATAGTCAGTGAGATCTTCACGAAAATTTAGTGGACAGAAAACATGCAAATGTGAGGTCTGATTGGGCAGATGAAACTGAAAAGAACATCCCTTGTAACTGACAAAGATTGAAGGAGCAACTAAACCCATGGAGAAGGCAGGAGACTCATGTGGGTCCATCAGCTGCACTTTCTTGCCCTTACTCTACCTCTGCTGGCGCTGGAGCTATTCTGCTGCCTCATTGCCACCTTATCTGGCTCTCAGACCATGGGTGGCAAACTGATTTGTACCCCCAAGCATCAGGACTGGTTGCTTCTCAGAGCCCGCCTAAAACTGAGAAGAATTCTGAGCAGATGTCCAGCCTCAGTGAGGAGTTTTACGTGACAGCAAAGGTTGCTCAGTAGAACTATGTCATTTAGGAGTATATATGTCATAGATAAAGTTGCCTTGGGGACCTGAGTGTGTCCACTGCGGCGGGGAGCCAAGGGAAACGTGTAGATCTTAGGCACCTGGGAAAAGAACTACCAGACAATTCAGAAAAGTAAGAGAGGATGCTAAAATCTAACCTGGACTATTTCAAAATTTTAGTTAGAATTAGGCTAGGAAAGATGGCGGAATCTGTCATCTCTTCTTTTTCCTTCTTACTCAGAAGAGCCCAAATGCAATCTAGTATTACTGGTACTTTAGCTTGCTCATTATATGGGTCAGTTATGCTGCAGTGGGCTATTCTAGAAGTCTTTCTCCATTTAGAACACTGCCTTTATCAGTAAGTTAATTCTAAGTTTTCCCCAGTTGATTTATAAACTTACAAAGAAATGCTCAGGCCAGTTTTACCATCTTTGGCTTCTGTCTGTCTGGTTTGTTGTTTTGTTTTCTTGCTCTTTGTGAATACTCTGAATCCAGCTCACCCACCTGCCTCTGACTTGGGCCTTGCTCTAACTGTGGCTCTTAATACTGGCTGTTCTCAAGACTCATGCAGAGAGCTTTTAAGATGGTTTGGTGCCTGGGACTCCATTAGCAGAGGTTCTAATGTAATTAGTGTGGGCAGGACCTGGGCATGGGTATTTTTTAAAAGTCCCCAGAGGGAATCCTAATTTTTTGCTGAAGTTGAACACAGGGGTTAGAGGTCAGGCTCCTGGGACAGGCAGGGATGGTTTCATCTTCCAGCTCCCCCACTTACTGTGTCACCAGGGGAAAGTGGCATTACTTCTCTGTTCCGTATTTCATCTTGTTTAATGGGCCTAATAATAGTACTTTCCTCATAGGGTTATTACTATGAAGAACAGATAAGGTGACACATAAAAAGCACTCAGAACAGTAACTAGAACATGATAAGTGAGTAATAAATATCAATTATTGTGGCTATTGCTGTTTTTGTTCTTATTGTGATTATTGTTGTTGTTGTGATGATGATGATGATGATCAGTGTGTGATGCACACACTTGTTTGCCTGGACCCCCATGGTTGCTCCCAGGCATGATAGCAAGCTAATTTTCTATTTTTGCCTCTCCATTCTATACAAGGCTATGTAAACACTGATAGAACAGGGGGCAAGAACTAGAGTCAGGAGATCTAGGTTCTAGAACCCAGTTCTGCCACCTACTAGCTATGCAATCTCAGGTAGCCATCTAGTTTTCTCAGTTACAAACAGAACATATGACGACATATACACAAAAGAACACCTCCATTCCCTGAGAGGGAAAACATTTATACTTCTCTTTGTGCATGCTGTTCTACAAAGAGAACCTGGAATATCTTTCCTCTTGATTCTTCTTCCAGTGCAATCCTTTTAATCTTTCAAGAACCAGATAAAATTCTATCTTCTTGCTTAAGAACTTATGGGTAGCACCAGTTTTACTTTTATGTCCCCACAGAGTATTATTGGCCATTCTTTTGGCACCCTCATTTTATTTTGTCTTGAATTATAACTAGTTGTTTATTTCTCTTCCTTCTTATTATGAAGTCACTGAGGGTACAGAGTACTTTCTTCCTCATTTGTGGCCAGACATTTTCTGGAGTAGAACCTAGCATGTTATATTAATCAGCTATGGCTGCATAACAAATGACCTCAAAAGCTCAGAGGCATATAAAATAGGCATTGATTTCTTGAGCATGCTTTGCTGGTCAGCTGGGGAAGCCCTGCTTCAGGCTGCAGGTCTCTGGGTTGGCTGTGGCTCCTCTGCTCTATGTGTCTGTCATCCTCCTTCTGGGACCAGCAGGTTCACTGGAGCATGTTTTTCTCATGATCATTGCAGAGGTGCAAGAGGACAAGCTCAACTCTGCAGGCCCATTTTAAGCCATTGCTCATGTTGTGTCTGTTATATATCATTGGCCAAAGCAAACCACATGGTCAAGACCTGTCATCTTTTATGAGAAGAACTGAAAAGTTAGATGGCAAAGATTATGAATATAGGAAGTGATGAAGAATTATAACCAATAATTCATTCTAGTACATGTGTAGTAGGGTGAAAAAAGGCAACAAAAAGCCAATAAGCATTTCCCTCTAATAAAACACATCTTGGTGCTAGGAAAACATTTCCCAAAATATTCATCACAGAACATGAATTCTAGCAGACATGACTAGTTGTTTCACGATAAAGGAGGAGTAGTATGGGATTCTATAGTAGAATAAGTATGGGAAATACAGACTTACATTTAAATGGTTTTTGTTTTGTTAACTGAGGCATTTTCAGAGCTTTTGATTTGTTAACTTGAGTCATGAATACGTTGAAGGATGACGTGAAGGATAGCTTTAGCATCTTGTTGAACTAGTGTTGTATGAGACCCATTTCGGGACATGTTGTCTGGAATGATGGGAACAGTTTTCTTGATCTTTCACTTAGAAGGGTTGTTTGGGTAGTTGAAGGATTAAAGCAGTAAGGGCAGAAGAATGGCCAATTAGAAAGTTGAGCGAAGATTCCAATTGATAATAGAAAGTGCATGTAGTGAGGCAACTACATAAGAAATCACGACTTTCAGAAACTCAAATAATAAATAAATTTAGAAACAGAGAATTCTATGCACACCTTTCATGATGGAAGTAATATGTCAAAGCAGATCCTTGTTGATGAATCAGAGAGTTATGACTTTAAATTAAAATTGCATTTAATTAAATGTGATGAGCTTGGCCTGGCTGGACGTTCCCTATCCTCTGAGGTGCCATGTTTCAGACTGCAAAGCTGGAGTTGATTTTCAGGGTTAGGGGGTGATGGGGTTCAGGGCAGGCTGCCCTAATATTCACCACTCTGGAATGTGGATTATTTTGAGCTGAAGACAATAAAGGCTCAGAAGACTCAGGAAGAACATTTGAACTTCTCCCAGACCACCTAAAAGAATTTAACATAAAAGGCCTGTTTCAGGAAGGAGCTAATATTATAAGATAGCTATAGTATACTGTAAAATAGGTGTGATAGCAAGGCACCAACAAGCCCATTTTCGGCCCAGCAAAACTTGTTTAACAAACATTTGCATTTCTACCTCCATGAAAATTGCCTTCCTCCCTTCTGAAATCCCAAACCACTACCCCCAATACCCTCCTTTGTCTTTACCTGAAGATAATATTCCAGGTGGCAGCTTTGGCCAGATGGCCAAGTTGCTCAGTATTCCTGGGTTTCTCCCATGTACACATGTTATTAAACTTGTTTGGTTTTTCTCCTCTTACTCTTTCTCATGTCAATTTAATTTGTAGCTCAGCCAGAAGGACGTAGAGTATGTAGAGGAATTGTCTTCCTTCCCTACAGGAATAAACCCACAGTGGGGTTGGCTTATCAGCTCATATGGTGCTCTCCCGCTCTCCAATCAGTGTCTATCTTCCCTCTCAGTCCTTTGTCCTCTGCTTTTCAACTTCTTTACCAAACTCTAATCTTGAGAACGGTGAAGTCAAAACTCTCTGGGCTCTGTTGACAAATAGCTGATACATTGATTAGATGGATGGAACTGATAGAAGCAAAGCTATTGTTGGGAGTGGAATGAGGAGTGTAGATAAGTGCAGACAGGGAGGAACTAGGAAAAGAGATACAAAACCAGTCTTTCAGAAAAGAAGAGCTCTCTGAACCAATGGGGCCAGAGTGTGAGGAAATTTATTTAAATGGGTTTGTGAATTAAGACTAAATAATAAATCTGAGGTGAGAGATAGGAGTGAGAAGCTCAAAATTTGAAGAGACACAAAGAGTATTAAATAGTTTCTTTCTGACAGTTTAAAAAAGAAATATATATTTAACGTCTTTGATATCCTCATGACTACTACAAGATTTTAGAGCAAAATGCTGACTCTCCCTGTCAAGAAATAAAATTATAAAGATATTCCTTATAGCAGAAGTGATAGATTCAAATGCCTAGAGAGTCTAGGTAGATGACGTCAATGGGTGATATTGGACAGGGATAAATTGGGGAGACAGGGGATAGTGATGAGTGAACTAGAAGGCACCTACCCCATCTAAAGCATCAAAAGCTGGGAGCAATCTTCAGACAATTGTTGCCTTGCCAGAATGGGGATTGAGAGTTGCCAGATGTTCTGATTTGTAAAGAAAGGCTATAAATGCACATTTTGTATGTAAATTAATATCTTTTGGGGCATGCTGTGTGAGTATAATCCAACCCACCATTCAGGAGTCTGAACTCTGCTTTATAGGACTGCAAGTGATGCAGGATTGGGAATGCCAGCCTTGGGGTCTGACACCTGAACTTGGATCCTGGTGACCTGGAGGTTACTTACCAAGTAACTTGAAATTTCCTTATCAATAAGATAGGTGATGATAATACCTACCACATAAATTTAAGTGGCTTAATAGTCAAAGTCACTGTAGCAGAGAAAGTTAGCTGTCCGCAACCTTTTGCTGTCCTTCTTTGGGATATAGTCATTTCCAGGTAGTGGCTTCCCAGCAGGGACTATATTTCCTAGTTCCTGCTTACAGCCAGATGTGGTCTGGTGAGTAGTTCTCAACAATGGACTGAGAATGGAAATGATATCTATCACTTTTGGACCAAGGCTTTCAGGAAGCAGGGATGCCTACTTCCTCCTCTCTGTCAGCTGAATACATGTGATGATGAGGGTGACTGAGCTACACGATGTAAGGAGACTGGGTTTCATAATCACCACAAGGAGGAAAGCCAGCTGCCAACCAGGAACATCCACTTGCACTGTTAGATGAGTGATACATGAACTTCTATTTTGCTTGGCCAATTATACACTTTGAGATTAATTTGTCACTGCAGCCTGGTCCAGTCTAATAATACAATCCTTGACACATGGCAGGTACTGTGTGAACGTAAGTTCCTTTCCCTTGAATTATGCTCATAATAGTGCTCAGTTACCTTCTCTTTTATACCTACTATGTGTGCAGCACTCTCCCAGCCTCTCTGCCTGCATGGTGTTGAAGGGAAGGAAGACTCTCCTCTACCCACTCTGGGTCCTTTCTGGCTGGGCTACAAATTAACATGAGACTGAATGGCAAGAGAAAATCAAACAAAGCTTTGTAACATGTATACATGGGAGAGACCCAGGTAAAGACATATTTTCAGGTGGCCAATTCTGATCCCCCACAGTGTCATTCCTCACCACTGTTCTGCAAGGTAGATATGATCAGTCACATTTTATAGAGGCAGAATCAGCACCTCTAAAAGGTGAAGTTACGCATTCAGGGTGACCCAGCTAGTAAGTGGTAAAGCTACAGCATGAACTAGGTCTGTCTAATTCCACACCTGGGCTCTTTCTTGTGAAGCACACTATCTCCCTGTCCTGGCACTGGAGATGACTGGAGTATAATGGAGAAAAGATTCCTCATGGCCCTGAGCACTATGCCAGGAGCCTTACTCCTTCTTCCTTCTTTACCAATAAATAGAGCACAGACAGCTTCAGGAAACATTTCAATAATTTAGAAAGATTTGTGTGACTCCCTGCTGGAACCAAAAAAGTATTTTTGCTTATCCAAATTGGATAAAGGATGTGATTTTCCAAAGAAACTTCACACTGAATTATTCTATGACAATAGTATCAGACTGGACTTGCTCGGCTGCATTTAAGATAAGTGAAGGGAAAAGACTGTTTAATTCACAAGAGGCAGTGTGGTCTAATCTCAAGTTTATCTTTGTGTCCCTAGGGCCTGTGCAGTCTCTAGCACACAATAGACACCCAATTATTGTTAGCAAGGGAGGAAGGAAGAGAAAGAGGAATAGAGGGAGGGAGGGAAAGTGACAAGAGGAGGAGAGGGATCAGAAAGAGACTAGGAAAAGAAGGAGGGGAAGGAAGAGTAGGAGGGGAAAAGGGAGGGAGAGGTATCATATTGCTAATTTGCAGTCCTATGTTCTATTTTTAGTTGAAGTCCCAGTACTTGCAATAACCAATTGTATAAATTACTGACACAAATTTAGAATAGAAAGTCACCTTGGATATCTCGCCTGAGCCCTCTCTTTGAACATGAGGAATTTGAGATTCAGAGGTTAGACAAACTGTACAAGGCTTCTCAGTGAGTTTGTTGTAGAACCAGGATTAGAACCTAGTTCTCTTGACTCCCAATTATGCCGTCTTTTACAGATTTTCACCAGGTAATTTCTGCAGTGATAAATGTAGTTGAAATGAAAGCACAGAGGCTCTTTGGCAGAGAAATTGGCAAAAGTAAGTATATATATGTCTATATGTAGCTTCTTTATTCTGAGCCAGTGACTTATGATAACCACTCTGGCTAAATTTCACAGATAAATTCAGTGAAGTCCCAACATACATTTAATTCTGGCAAATTTAACTCCAGGGGCACAGCAAAGATAGGGAGAGGCAAAGAGGGAAGGAAGAGTTTAAATAATGCAGGTGACTCACCAGTCATTCCATGCAAACATGTGCCCCGAGGCAGCCTGACACAGAGCTGCAGATCTGCAGTTCCTCCCTTGGTGGTAAGTCCTCTCATGCTTTCCATGGAGTGAGCATCTTACTCTGCTGAGTGTTTAGTGTTTAAAGATACATATTTTTCATACAACATTGCCCCTGAATGCAAGCCAACTCACCACTTCATCTGGTGCTCAGCTGAAGAAAGAGCAATCTGTTCCAAAATTGGAGCAAATGTAGTCTGTATTGGATATGCTGAGAGTTGGTATTATGATCTCCAGCATAGTGCCTTCTGAGGGGTGTTGAAGGGTGATTTTTGACTATTTGTGGTGTTTGTTTTAGAAACTGACTTGCGATCTCAGTCCCCTGTTGAGAAGTGAGGTCCCCGTGTTGATTTCTACAATGTACATTTCGTGTCCTATTTGCTTGCTTCTCTGACTTTAACATGGTTAAGCATCATGCACTTTAACTGCAATTAGTGACTTGGTAACCTTGGCTCAAACTGTATTATCAGAATACATGTGTGGATGACGGGCAATATTTAAGATTCCTGTAATACTGGGGACACATAATACAAAACTGGCAGGTTTTTTTTTTAAATGGCAATATTTAAGATTCCTCTAATTATGAGAACCAACAACAAATACTCCCCTAAAGACAGAAATTGTGTAGACTTCAAAGAGCAGTGGATAAGAGGTCAAAGGTTCTGGGTTTGCCTCTTAGTCTGCATTGATAGATGGGTGGCATCAGGCCCGTCACTTACGCTATTTGGGATTTGATTCCATCACTTAAAACATGTGCAGGTAGTAACAATGATCCCAAAAGTTGCCCCCAGATTTTATATTGTTTCAGTCTATTAAATATGTTTCCCTTTCTTGTGTGCACAAGGAGAAGAGAAAATAGCTCTCTAGAATCTGTTTGCCCACCTGCCACTTGGTAGATCAGAAGACAAGGACCGAATTAAGACTATAATTTGGCTCATTCCCAAATTAGAAGCTTGAAGCTGTCTTAATTTCTCCTACAGGATTTTTTTTTGCTGTTGCAGGTGCAGCCACTCATTGGATTCAGCTTCATTTTTTATAACCAGCATTCAAAATATAAGAAACGCCCGATGTGTGTCTCACTGTCCTCCCCCTGCAGCCTCATTCCAGTGAATCTGTGAACTGCTGACTGGTCAGGGGCTCTCCTGGACCCTGGCTTTCAGGCTTTCCTGTTGTACTAATGGGGCTCATTCAATATCACCAAAAGCTGGTTACCTGAGAGATTCTGCCCATTTCTATCTGGCTCTAAGAATCTATGACCAAGAGGAGTTGATATCTCTTCAGTCAGAGAAAAGGAACACTCGATGATCTTGAGTTTGTCTTTTCTTCTCACCAACCACAAATAGCAATGAAAATCTCCTGTCTCAGCCCAAGCACAATCTAGCCCCATAACAACCTGTCACCTTTTGAGTTGAACAAGGAAAGCATCAGCAAGGATGGGACTAAGTTGAGGGGACCCAGACACTAACGAGTGGGGAGGAGAAATGTAAGGTATCAATAGTTGAAAGTTTTTTAAAAGGAGAACAGAGCTTCAGATGAATGAAATGGCCTCCCGTTTTTTGGAAGTCCTCCAGAGAGATGAGGGATCGCCAACTGAAAGAGACAGGATGCTCAAGAAGGGAAAAAACTGCAAATATAGTTGATTGTAATGAGAAGATGCATTCACAGGTCTCTGAACCTTGTCTGAGCCATTAATATAATGGCTTCTTCCCCTCAGGGTCAAGACATGGATGTGCCTTCTCATGTCATAGTGGAGCGTGTTCTTCATATGTCTGTCTGTCTTCCTCACCTAACTGTGAAGACTTCAGGACTTAGACCAGGCACTTAATACATGTTTCCTTTTATTAAACATTCTTTTAGAACATCTCTGCTTTCACTACTCTCATCTTGAAAAAGTCCCTGTAGTTTTTCTTTTGCAGGCACAGAAACAGGATGGAGGAGAAGGTGAAGTTTATGGTCCTCTGCTTGGAGTATATTTACATAAGAGTAATTTGTAAGGGGAAAATCCAATACAGACAAGGGTGGTGATTACAGGGGCGGCTGAACAAACTAAAACAGAATGATACAAAGTTAGAATAGAATAGAAACAAGATCTAAGCAATTCCAATTTAGACAAGAAGGATAATAAGAATTCTGAGAAGGGATTGATGACCATGGTGTGGAGCCTCATGTGACATTCAGCTGCCAGACACATTTAGTAAAGAAAATCGTACATAACACTAGCTGAATTTCTTGTGTGGGAACCTTGGGAGAGCTCATAACATTTGCACTGTTCCTTTCATCTACAGCCAAAAGAGGGGCCAAATCTACTTCATCCAGCAGGGGGAGCCATGCTGCCTGAACAGACCATCTCTGCTCTGGCCATTGGAGTAGGGAAGAGAAAATATGGAGTCTTTGGAGACTAATGCACTCACTATATTTAAAAGCCCTGATGCTCCATAATAACTAATTTATCAGAAAGCACCTCCACCATTTGTTTTGTAACAATCAAATGCAAGTGATATTCTAGGGATGAAGGAGGGTATGGTAATAGAAAAATAATGGTGCGTAATGAGGAAATATTTAGTAAACTTAAATAAAAACAGACACAAAAAATGTTTCTGAAAGACTAAGAAGATTCAGATGGTGTGTATTCTCTTGGCTGGTCTGAATTTAGCCTCTGATGGGAAGGCAATGGAGAATTTTGCTGAAGTTTACTCTGGGCCAGACATTTTGCTAAGCACTTTTTTATGGCTTGTCTCACTCAGTCCTCACAACACTATATATTATGGACTACCATTGGACTCATTTTTTAAGATGCATAAGTGATACACAATGAAGTTACGTAAGACTACCAATAAGTGCTGGAGCCAACACAAAAACCCAGACAGCCTGAGTTTAGGGTCCACATTTTCAGGATTGTACATGGTGATAGCTATCTCTTATTGTGGCAGGTATATGTTGGATGCCTTAAAATTATCTTATTTAAACACCTCCCCAGCAAAAAACTAAAACTGAGGGAAGTGACTTCCCTAATACTACATAGCTAGTAAGTAACAAAGACAAGTCTGTTTATTTCAAAGCCACACTTTTGACCTAGGCTGGGGGAATATAGAAAAAGAATAGATCTTGACTCCTTCCTTCTAGAACCTTATAGTCTAACAAAGGATACAAAAAGCAATGGACAGAAAACAGCAAACATTAAATTAAAATTCTAGTTCAAGGTATGAAGTTTAACAGTTGACTGCAATGGGCCAGAAGGAATGGGGGACAACTATAGGGCCATAGTGACTTCTAGAACTCTTATAGGAGTGGGATTGATTCTGGAATTTGCAGAAAGACTTGTCAGTGTCTCATTTTAATCATCTCCCCATCTATCTGTTCCTTCTCTATGGATCTTGAAATAGACCTCTTGTCTATTTTGAGCAGAATGATGCCATGGAGATGGGCCTGGTGTCCAGGAAGTAGAGATCTAAGCAATCTGTCCTGGAGTGCCTCCTGACTCCCCATCCAGGGCAAGGAGCAGAGCTGCCTCTGCTGCGGGGACGCAGCCTTGTGTGTGGTAGGAGGTGGTGGTGCTGCTGTGTGGGCCGCGGAGGAAGGTCTCAGGTGGGGGTGTTAGAAATTGGAACTAAAGGCTGCCAATTACTAACCTTTCACCTGGGGAGACTTTTGCAACAAACACTTGCAGAGAAATATGTTTAGTGCAGTTGTGTCTAGAAAGGTGGGCCAAGGAGATGATCATAAGAGAGAAGGAAAAGGTATGTCTATTATATATTTTCCAATATGTTTGAGTTTCCTGAGAAGACACTACTAGCTACCTTGTGTTGAGTGTGTACTGTGTGCCAGGTGCCCTGCACACTTAATCTCTATTTACAGGGATTCCTATTTAACAGGGGATAGAAATGGAGAATTTAAAGAGGTTAAAGTAAAACCGTACATCTTTGAGCCCAGATTGACCTGAATCCAAAGCTCATGGTTTTTGACTCAACACTCAACCATCCTATGTATGCTCAGAGAATCCAGGCCAGAGATAAAGCACAATTCCAGACCTTCCTCTCACATCCAGTGGGTTTGTGTTGTGGTTTCTGTATTTATATGTGAGAGATGAGCAACAAGAAGTGGTAGCTATGCACACTGAGACTGGATCTTCTTGCAAACACAATGATGGAAGCTCTTCTGGGGCAGCTGGGGTGAAACTTCTCTCTATCTCCAACATCTTTGGTCCAAGCTGTGGGTGACATCTGCAATGGAGCTTCCACAGAACAGCCCATACGGTGACTGGACATTTCTCCTAACTGCACTTGTTCCTGGTTAAATAGCGGCCCAGTATGGTTCTTGTGATATAAGCTTGTAATAAATCATCTTCTTTTTGAACTAACCAGAGTGGATTGTGTGGTTTGCAAAAGTCCCTATGAATTATGTCACCTCATTTGACAAACGGGGAAACTGAGGCTCAGAAGTGATTGTGACATGCTTAAGCATTCCTCCCCTCTGTCATATTCTTTTTGCAAGGGCAAACATATTTTCTCATAAAAGTCCTCTATAGGTAAGGTTTATCCATAAGAAGCAGGAGCTTAGCCTGTTTATGTGGCTTTTTCCCTCAGTGATTGCTATGGTATGGCATTATTTCAGGTAACATATGGAATTCTCTTTTTCATCCAACTTTAAAGGAGTTAGAATCCTTAAAAACACCATATATAAGAGGCAATATATGATGCACTAAAATGAAGGCTACATGGATATGTGTTGGTTTTGCCTCCAGCAACGATTCTCCCCTTCAAAGGTAAGAGCCTCCTGCATTTCCTTTAGAGAACTGTTATTCTTCACTCCAAGTGATTCTGATGGGATTGAATCAAAAGGGCCCCCATAAAGGGCCAGCTTGTGACTCAGACTGGCCAATCAGAGTACCAGTGTGGTCCGCGTGAGTGTGCATGACCCAAGCAAGGTCAACCAGTCAGTTTTAGAGGTTTGTTTTGACTTTTGAGAGATAGCAAGAGGAGATTTCCATTATACTCCATGTTTCCATAAGCACGGAAGCTTGAAACTTCAAGGGATCATCTTGCTACCATATGAAAAAACCAGTCTGAGAATAAAGTTTAAAAAGAAGAAAACAGAGCTGATGACTGAGAGAGAGGGGAGCTAGATGGGGAGAAACATCTGGAGAAAGAGAGAGAGAGATGGGTGGAGAGAGACTAATAGAAAAAGACAAAGGGAAGACAGAGACAAAAATAGACAAAGATGAGTTACCTTAGGCACACACACATACAGATCACACAGATACATACACACAGCCACACAGAAAGACAGGGAGCAACACACACACACAGATACATACAGACACACACATGCACACACAAAGATGTATGCAGAGAGAGTCAGCAGAACTTGATACCACTGATACTTGATAGTATTCTTTGAATTCCTGCAACCATCTGTGCCTAAAACAATATCTGTTCATTGGACTTCTGGGTTCTAAAAGCCAATATTGCTTAAGCCCATTGGATTTGGAGTCCTGAGGATTACGGACTAAGAATCTGGTGTTTCTGGCTCCATTTTGGATACTCAACCAGCTCTGTGACCTTCCTATATCTCAGATTCCACACTTTTCTCATCTTTTAAAATGGCAGCAATGATACCTGCTTTACCTACCTCCAATGTTGTGAGAGCTGATATGACGAGGCTATGGAAGGGATTTGAAAGTAAAAAAAAAAATGTTATACAGATATATGGAAATTATCATGGAACATCCATCCCAAAATATTGCCATGGTAGGAGTTTGGATATTGTTTTGTAATGCTGCAGTTTTCACAGTAGACAAGGCTGGAGAAAAAGCTAATCCATGCGGGCGATGCTTTTTGAGGTAACAGAAAACAGCTATTAAAAGGTGTCAAACATTTGGGGTGCTGATATTCTACTGGAAGGGAATTGCTTTGAACAGAGATGATTGCTACTTTTAAGGACACCTTGAAGAAATGACCCAGAAAATTAGCATGATCACCTGCTGCCAAGTGGTTCTCACATCTCCATTTGCTTTCAGATGAAAAGAAAATGGAGGAAGGACACTGGATCGTGATCTTTCAAATCCATTTTTTTTGCTGATTTTGCAGAGTTAAATCTTTGCTTAAAAGGAAGAAAAGCATTTCTTTGACTTTATCCTTATGCCTCCCTGATGGGAGATGTTTTGTTTGTGATTTGTTGGGTTCCTTTAGCAGCAATATTGCTGTAACTAACTTTTGTGGTCAAGAAAGAATAGACACATGGTAGTTAAAATAAACAGGTTGCCTCCTAAAAGTAAGTTGAAATCTTCTGGAGGAAATCATCTCAAAAGTATTAGTTCAAAGAGAATATCTAATATGATCGAGTGCAGGGCAACGAAATAGATATTCCTCGTCCTTGATCTCCTTCAGTACTCACACACGGGGTTGGAATTGAACCACATCTTGTAGATGAGAAAACTGAGCTGTAGAGAATTCAGATGAGAGGCTCCCAAACCGGGTTGTGCATCAGCATCATCTGAAGCGCTTGATTATAAAACAGATTCTTTGACTGAAGCCCAAGTGATTCTGACGTGTGAGATCAGGTTTGGGAAACATTGTGTTTAGTAACTTGGCTAAGAATATACTGCTAGCTGGTGGGACCAGGACTTGATCTAGGTCTGTTTGAATCCAAATTGTGTGTTCTTTTATTTCATCCTCTTTGTTGATGATCCTCAAGGTAACTTAAATAAACAAAAAAACCCTAACCAAAGACATCCTTTGTACTACTCCCTATACTGAAAACATTCTATTGAGAGACAGGAAATCACAAATCTTATTGAATGTACACTTCTGGAAAACTACTTTCCCTCTAGTGATGGTTTTGACTACTTTAAACCTAACACAGGGCTAATTAAATGCGCACCGTCCTATGTCAGGTTTGGCAAGTGACATCGGACTCGTTATCTGCTTGCTGGTGAAATTAAGAGAACAAACACATTCCCCAGAGTGTTGAAGGTCAGCTCTCCTTAATAAAGGGTTTTGGCTATGTGAAATTGCAAAAGAAATGATGTATTCTGAAGCTATTTTCATCCCATTAACTTAAGTCAAGAAGAATAAAGGCAAACGCAGTTTCGAAGATTAGCCTCCAAAACCGATGTGTATTGAAGGGACATAACTGACTTTTTCTGTGACCTCCACTGTTCCTTTCCCTCCTCAACTTGGAAACTTGAAACTGGAACATTCACAAATGCTGAGCGTACACATGTACTTTTCATATTTCTCTATGACAGAACATACATTTCTGAGCTCAGGGCCTGCAATCAACCGATCCTTAGGGAAGGGATGAACTCTGCTTTCTTCTCTAAGGTCAGGTAGACCCTCCACCAACTGTCTTTTCTAGGACAGAGACCAAATAAATATGGGGCCCTGATACCTGCTAATATTTAAATCAGAGCTGGTAGAAACTTACTTTAATTCAGTGTAATCAGGTTTCTCCTGTTGGTCTGTGTTATGATTTGGAGTATACTTACCTAGAAGTTTTGGCTTTCTAAGAGTACCAAGATAACTTAGAAAAGACAAGAGAATTTGAACTAGACAAAGCATGGTGATAACTTAAGCCCTTTTGAAAAGAGTAGAGACTATTTCTGGTTTATATAGACCACAGAAATCATTTCACCACGAAGCCCAATGGGAGGAGAGGCATTTCCAGAGTGTTTGTCTTTTCCAAAGTGATGTACATGTAGTCTTTCTGGTGTTCACAGTAAACAGCAATTCAGGATTTTCCCCACTATCTCAGATATTCTGAAACAAAAATTGGCAATTTATTTTTAAAGAGCCTAGGTTGTCTAGTTTGTTTATATAAGTAAATCTGGGTCCTCATCAGTGCCATAAAAAGTTCAAGTAAAAGGGTGGGAGAGATGAACAGAGATGTCCTCAGAATGCATAGATGGGGATTTTGAACCATCTGCCTTTAACAGTGAAATTCCTAGTGGTAAACGGGACCTGGGTGGGTGGGGAGAGTGCAGCATTATACAGTATGCTGTTTGTCTGAATAAATCGTTCCACTCTATTTTAGTAGTATGCCTCTGTTATTATATGACACATTAATAGTCTTGTGGAGAGGAATCCAAAGGTATGTCTGCTACAAAGCAATGCTTTTAAGCCAGCCCAGTGAACCCAACTTCTAGGTAGTCCACACTCCATAAAAATAGGCACTCCAAAGGTTATTGTTATGAGAACTCTCTCTTCATTTCCCTGCATTCCTCTGGCTTCTCACTTTGTCGCAGCCCTCATGGGAATTTTCTTCCATTCTCAACCTCCTAAGTTAGGCAGATTTGATTTTCCCAGGTTGCTCCTCTCTTCCATACAACCTACATCTGACCTCTGACTTTTCCCACACTAGGCCATTCTGGAAACCACTTGGTTCACTCCAACCCCAGCCTCTGGGATGCTTCCAGCTGTATCAGCAGATTTAGTTGGCATTTTTTGTCCTTGCTGAGGTCTCTGTGAGAAGCATGATTTTACTCCATTTTCTCCCTTAACCAGACAACTAGATCTCAAACTCCATCTCACTAATTTGCAGTGTGACAAATGCCTGTTAGAAATGAATCTGAAATAAAAGTTAATAGCGTTAGGTCTCTGATGGCAAGATTCCAAATCACCAAATGCATGACCATCTGTCGAGCACAGCCCCTACTAATCTTGTCACCCCATCTCCCTCATCCATAGAGGGAGATATTCAGAAGTTAATTAAGGCAAATACTCACACTTTATTAATACTTTTCAGGCTCTGGTTCAACTCCTTTGTATTTTACACATCGGCTGAACAGGCCTGAAACAATCGTGACCCACTGAAGTATCTTTTGCCCAGAGTAGTGGCTGGCCTAAGTGTTCCCTTCAGTATCACCCTGTTTCCTGTTGGCTTTCCAAGTTGAGAGGATGAAATCCTTTAGACTTCTAGAAGGAGGATCTGGGTCTCTAACTTCGCAGGACCAAAAGAATTAAACAATACCAAAAGGGATAAGGGCCAAGAGAGAATTCCACGCCCCGTTTAGTTCAATTCACAATCTCTTCATCTCCTCCCTTCCTTCCATTTTGTTCTTAAACCCTGTCATGGCACCTCCTTTACCCTGATGGTGAAGTGAGGCATGGTGGGGAGTGTGTGTGTATGTGTAGGGGGACATGTCGTGGGGTTAGAATGTACAGCCAGTTATGGCCCAGAGGGCATTTGGTGAAAAAAGCTGGATAGTGAAGGTGTGGGGTAGTCAGGAATTCTCAAACGCTCCTGGCTGGAAGGCAAATTGGTAAAACCTTGCTTGAGGGTGATCTGTTAATATCACATCTTAAAAATGTACATTCCCTCCTTTAGGAATCTATTTTTAAAGAAATAAGAAATGTAGAAAAGGATTTGTGCCCAAAGATCTGAATCTCAGCATCAATGAAAAAACTTTATACCAATGAAAAAACTCAGGGATTTGGTAAGTAAGTTATGAAATAGCCACACAATGGGATTTTGTCATTAAAAATACTGTTCCAGAAGAATTCTTAATGATGGGGAAATGATTACGCTAAGTGAAAAGGGTAGATATAAGACCATGTGATTATAATACCAGTTCTGCCAAAAATGAAATATTGAAAAAGATTGTACAAAAATATTAACCGAATTTTGGGTGATTTCTTTTCTTCTTTATATTTTCTGTATTTAAAAGAAATAAGGCTTAGGGGTTTATTAGACCAAATGAAGGCAAACCTTCTGGGAGTTTCCCAGTTGCAAACACAGAAGCTGACCCTGATTCAATAGCAAAAAGAGATTGTTGGAAAGATATCTGGGGCTTATAGAATCAATGAGAAGCCTGAAGATAAAGCTGGAGAAGGGCAGGTAGGAACATTCGTGGGGTCAGGGCAAGAGTACAAATGGAGGACCATATAGGATATGTTTAAATATTTATGAGTTATAAATCAAACTAACAAGCTATTACATGAAATATGTTCTATCCTTTGCCCTTGACAAATGTCTTCATAACAACAACAAAAAATAGATGCAAAGCAACGGTTACTTCCAAGTAACTGTGGATGGCCTGCACTTTTGCCCTGGGGATATGAAAACACTCCAGAAGCCAGGCGGGAGTGGAGAGAGACCACAGAGAAGAATTTCTCCCTGGTTTGCTGACTCCCTCCCTCAGTCTCTTCTTCTGTTGGCTCAGGAATCTACAAGACAAGCTCCCGTGTTTTCTTCCTATTTGAGGTGTTCTGTGGGGCTTTTTGTTCTCACATTCAGCTGCTTGCCCACTGAAAACCCCTCTCCCTCATTCTGGGCACTTCGTAAGCCACAAGTTTTCTCCTCACCCTACACAGTTCAAACTAGGCAACCTCTGCCCACAAAGTGCCCCCAGCCCCAGCTGGTATTGCTCTTTCAGGTTTCCTAAAGGAACCTCTCGTTCTTCACTTCTCACCCACTCACAGGCCCCAGGAAGGGCCTTGCCAGTGCACATATGGATACCCCAAACCAAGTTTCATTCACACCCTACTGACCCCTTGCAATAAATCATTCCTTGGAGAACCTTAGGTCCTGGTGTGCGCACCAGTGGCATTATGGTCCACTCTCAGGAGTACAAATGTGGGGAAGCCCTGGATGCAGGCTGAGGCCATATGAGCAGGGAATTTGGGGACCCTGAGTATCCAAAATGGAGTGTGCCCACTCTAAGTGGGGACACCTCCTTGGCCTCACTGGAAACAGGAACAGGGAAAAGAAAAAGAAGAAATCAGGGAACCAAGGCTGTCTGGTTGCCATAATAGCCTGGTCAGGAAGGACTTATAGTCATTGCTGCCTCTGCTCTTGGTGGTAGGTCAAGACTGAGGGTTCAGGGAGAGGTCTTCTGATTGGCCACTCTTGGGTCTCCTGGCAGCCCCTAGCTCGTCTAGATAGCAGGTAGAAGAAATATCATGCTACTGGGGTTAGAGGGAGTGGGGTTCTGGAAAATCTCCTTCTGCCAAGGCAATATAGAATGGAAGAGGAATCCTCCAAATGGATATAAGGAGGTCATTAGGAAGGGGAATGGTTGCTGGGGAATCATCTAGAAAGGAGTAAGATCGTTTACCTATAAAATAACCTATTTGTGTAAGAGAAAGGCATTGCTCCAGCTAGTCTCTGAGAAGAGAATTTGGTAACAGTGCATGCTATGGTCTGAATGTTTGTGTCCTCCCAAATTCATATGTTGAAAATCTACCCCGCCACAATGATAGTATTAGGAGGTGGGGCCTTTGGGACTCTCTTAGATCATGTGGGCAGAGCCCTCATGAATGAGATCAGTGCCTGATAAAAGAGTGATAAAAGAGACCCAGAGAGATCTCTTGCCCCTTTCACCACATGAGGACACAGAGAGAAGGAGCTGCCTGGGAACTAGGAAGAGGCCATCACCAGAAGGCGACTAAGCTGGAACCTAGATCTTGGACTTCCCAGCCTGTTGAATTGTGAGCAATAAATTTCTGTTGCTTGCAATCTACTCAGTTTGTGGTATTTTGTTATACCAGCCCAAACAAACTAAGATAGTGTGCAAGAAAAATTGGAGATGGGAAGACAAGTTAGGAATCCTCTCTACCTTGGAATGGATGTTAGTGGTTACCTCTGAGACTAGAAGTTATCTAAAACAATGACCCTCAGATTGCATTTGTGGGCTTGGACTACGGGTAATTCCTTCCAACTTCCTGTGGGACATGGAGTGACTGTCCTGCCCATCTGGTTGGACTATTTCTGATGCTGGGTGAAGTAAGAAGCATTCTGCTTGCCCCCTGCCAAGAAATACATTTAGAGGCATGGAGGCAGACAGGCAGTACTGTATCTGGAAGAACTACCCCTGGATTGTGGTAATAACACTGAGCCCCACTGTGTCTTGGAGCACTTGTCTGTGAAGGATTAAATGGGTTTCTCTGAGAATGTTTTTGTCACACTCACACACACACAGAATGCTGAGGGGATCTAGTAACACATAATTGCAATAAAAGAATTTATGTGTCAGACTCCTTTCATATCAACTGATCTCAACACTTGTATGTGAATAAATGTGGGGAGAGGGCTGGGGGAAGAAACCCTGGTTTCATACCTCAACTCGTGATTTTAATGCCTAGCTTCTGGTTAAGTGCTTCTGAAAATCACAACAGAAGGTCTCTGGGATTAGGGATTATAAATTGTCTCCTAGATGACCCATTATTTCAAAAGTACTAACTCAAGTGTGTCAATGCCTGTGCTTCTAGGCTGAGTGATTCACGACCTCTAGTATATATTCTCTCCTTTGAAGGTTGAAGCAACAATCACGTCTTGTACTTTATTAATTTCTTCTGTCCTCTCATTCTTTCTTTGTCCTTCTATCCAGGGCTTCTCTTTTTCTCTTCCCTCCATTTTCCCTCTTGTTCCAAATTAGCCACCTTCTCAGACTTTGCCATTTCTCTCAATGGAGCAATAATTGTCTTATTCAGAATTGATCCCTGGGTGGCACCATCAACTCCTTTATTTTTCTCACATCTAGTCAGTCACAGTTTCTGTCAGCCCTGTATGACATCTCCTAGATGCCTACCATCCATTCATTTCCTGCTATCACCATCTGGCCTCCATTATTGCTCACCTTTATCTATATTATGTCCAGAGGTTAACAGTCTCCCCTTTTTAATTTCTCTCTCTTCACTCAAGTCTATATTCTATTAGAAGATTAATATATGCTACTTAACACTATTTTAAAACTTTTCAAGGAATTTCTCAGTCTTAAGTTATAAATTCAAATTCCTTAACTTGGCATTCAAGGCTCTCACTCCATTAGATACCTACCTTCTTTCCATCTTACCTCCTATAGCATTTATAGCTGCACTGGTCCAGAAAGGGTTCCTGAAAACCTCAAGCACGTTTTTACCCAGCAATCTTTTCTTCTGCTATTCTACCTGCCTGAAATTCTACCCCTTCACCTCTTCTCTTGCCTAACCCTAGTGCATCCTTTAAGGGCTGTCTCCAACCTGTCCTCTGCTTTGGAACCTTTTCTGATTGCCCAATTTATAACATTTTCTTTTACTCTAATCACCTATAGGAACTTGCTCTCTGTACCATTCTCTCGTTTTAATTTAATGTTAGCTAGCCATAATGCTATTTCTTTCTTACTAGAAATATCCTGTCTCCCAGCTAGATTGTTTATTCCTTGAATGTACAACCCTTCTCTTATATTTCTTTGACTTGAAACTCTAACAACAATTAATGAAAATAATAGCAACATTCATTGGGTACTTACTATGTGCTTGGCACTGTGTTAAGAGTTTATGTTTATGACCTCATTTGACTCCTTACCATCACTGAATGAAATAGGCACTGTTATTCTTTTCCCCTTCGCATATGAAGAAGCTGAAGCTTAGAAAAGGAAAGTAACTTGTCCAAGGCCACAAAACTAGGAAGTTGTAAAGTGAGCATTTTAACCTTGGTCTTTCTTGTAGAGAGCCTAAACTTATAAACACATTTTCTATTGAATCCTCAGTTTTTCATTCAGTGTGCTACATTGAAAGAGTTTATGAGGGCCAACCAAATACAAGGCATTGTCCTTGTAATTTATTCATTGATATGATAACTACAAATAACTAAAAGTAGCTCAAACTAGTCTACACAAACATTCTCAGGGAATGGAGGCATAGAACCTTCTCAGGGAACCCAAGTGCAGCCAGCCATCATGAAGGATGAAGGATGGCTGCAACTTTCTTCCTACTCTTTTCATTGAGAGGTCAAGTCTAATTTTCCTCCCCTTGAATCTGAACTGGACTTACTGAATTTTTTGACTAGTAGAACAGGGGCGGAAGAGAAGGCAATACTAGTTTCCAGCCCGGGATCTTACGAGATTGGCAGCTTCTACTTCCTCTCTCTCAGAACACTTTCTGGGAGAATCCTGAGCCACTCTGAAAGAAGTCTGACTAGTCTGAAAGCCATACTGCAGAGGTCACATGTAGATGTCAGGCTGGCAGTTCCAGCTGAACCCGGTCTTCCTGCCAACTCACCAAGACACCAGACATATGAGTGGAGCCATTATGGACGCTCTAGACCAGTCTTCTGCCCGCTGAGTACCAATGAGTAACTTCAGCCAATGACACATGAAGCATGAGACCCCCCTCCAACCAAGCTCCATGCTAATTCCTAACTCTCACAATCATGAGATGTAATAAAATGATTGTTGCTTAAGGCACTAAGTTTTGGGTTAATCTGCTGTATAGCAATTGGTTACTGGAACCGACTAGAAACAGGGACTGTTAACCACAAACTGCTCTGTCTGGCTTCATGAGACTACAGAGCCCTCCATCCCCTTTCCTTGCTAAGTGCTGTGCTACTCATCTCCCTTTCAGTGGGCTAAATTCCTCTGTTGTCCTCGGCATACAGCAGGAATTGGTCACAGCACAGCTCCTTAGTTTAGATGTCCTTCTATTTCAAGATACGATGAAAATTGAATAGTATCTCTTGTTTTAATTCTAAATTTCCATAGTAGAGATCTTTAATTGAGCTCAGCTTGAGTTGGTTTTCAACCCCTGCTGCAACAAGCTGTGGCTAAGGAGGAGGGGTCATAATACAAATATGGCTTCTGGCATCCACAACAGTGTGTGTGTGGCGGGAAGATGAAGCAGTTCTCAGAAAAGTATTCAGTTATGCTTCACTTAAAAGCCTGCCTTCCTTATTTCTGGATCCTCAAATGACTCTGCTCTCTGCTTCTAGCCTGTAGAGTGTATCAGCCTCTAAAGCATCTCACATGCTGATTAGCATCATATTGATCTCGAGTGGCTTCCATTACTTAGTGTCCTCCAGAAGTTCTTTGGGAAGCACAGGAAATTGGCACCCCAGGCACAGTCAACCTTCTCTTAGTTAGACCTTCTCCCCAGGAGCAGTGATTGGGATGCTGGCCCAGAGGCAGAGTAGCAGAGTGGCTAGAATGAGTCTAATGTTTATGCCCATGCTGCATAATGGAACCGTTTCCAGACATCAGTCATTCATTACCACATTCTGGATTTGGGACCATTTCCATCTACTGTTGATACTAATATTTACTTTATATTTTTCTTTAAATAAGTTTCTCTATTTAAAACATCTATGTATTTATTTCAAAAGTAACTATCAGGACTTCTTGTTTCTGGTTCAGCCTATAAGGTGTTTGGAAGTCACCACTCCATCCTAACAAGTAAAAAGCTGAAGAGACTGAAAGCTCATCAACTCTTCTTGGACCCATAAGAGAGGTGAGGACACAGGGCAAACTCCTGCCTCTGAGACTGGAGAGAGAGAGAGAGGCAAATATAGAGTCACAGCTGACCAGAGCAGAGACTCGTCAGAAGAAACTGCCTCAGGAACCACTGCCAGGGTAGGAAAACCTGAACTGTAATTGACAAGTTGCTGGAGGCTCAGTGTGGACAACTCTCAGAGTTAAAAACACCAGGGGCACCAAATCATGGGGGGGGGGCACTCTTTTGTGGGTTTTACCTCCTGGAGCTCCACTAGGTTCTCACAATAAGTATCAGAGAAAAATCCTCTCATGATTCTAGCAGGGGGAGGGGAAAAAAGAACTCTCTTTAAATACACCAGATCACTCTGTTATTCTTAACGAGGACTACCCTCAGGTGAAACTAGTCAACCAGAGCCTAACCTACTGAAGTATTATCAGAACCCACCTGACCCAGGGGAAGGGAAACACCCAACTCCAGTTCTAACCTTCCGTGTAAGAGAAGGGAAATACTCAACTCTTGTCCACTGAAGCCTTCCATGTGGGAGGAGGAAAATACCCAACTCCAGCCCACTCTGGTCATCCTTTCCCAACTAAGAGGGGAGAAAAACAGAAACACAAATGAAGTTCACAGTCCAGAGGCATAGGCTCACTAAAAGACTGACACCTGATTAAGGACTATAGGACACTTGTCTTCCCCCACCTCACCACCACATTACTAACAGCCTATTTACAGCAGTTTCTTTTGCCCAGTACATCGTATCTGGCTAACAAGAAACGATTACAAGGCACACTAAAGGGCAGAAAACTCAATTTGAAAAGACAGAGCAAGTATCAGTACCAGATATGTCAGGGATATTGGAATTATCAGACAGAAATTTAAACAATTATGATTAATATGATAAGGGCTTTAATTGACAAAGTAGACAGCATGCAAGAACATATGGCCAGTGTAAGCAGGGAGATGGAAATTTTAAAAAAGAAACAAAAAGAAATGCTAGAGAATAAAAACACTGTAACAGAAATGAAGTCTACCTTTGATAAGCTTATTTGTAGACTGGACACAACTGAGGAAAGAATCTGTGAGCTTGAGGATTTTTCAACAGATCCCTCCAAAACTGAAAAACAAAGAGAACAAATACTGAAAAAAAACAGAACACAATATCCAAGGACTGTGAGACAACTACAAAATATGTAACATATGCATAATGGGAATACCAGAAAGAGAAGAAGGGAACAGAAGAAATATTTGAAACAATAGTGACAGAGAATTTTGCCAAATTAATGTCAGACACCAAACTACAGATCCAGGAAGCTCAGAGAACAATGAACAGGACAAATGTCAAAAAAACTACATCTAGTCATATCATCTTCAAACTACAGAAAATCAAAGATAAAGAAAAATCCTGAAAGAAGCCAGAGGAAAAAAACACCTTGTCTATAGAAGAACAAAGATAAGAATTACATTCAACTTCTTAGAAACCATGCAAGCAAGGAGAGACTGGAGTAAAATATTGACAGAAAAAAAATCAACCTAGAATTCTGAACTCTGTTAAATTATCCTTCAAATATGAAGGAGAAATAAAGACTTCCTCAAACAAACAAAAATCTAGGGAAATTGTTGCCAGTAGACCTGCCTTGCAAGAAATGTGAAAAGACATTCTTTAGAGAGAAGGAAAATAATACAGGTCAGAAACTTGGATCTACATAAAGAAAGGAAGAGCATCAAAGAAGGAATAATTAAAGGTAAAATAAAAACTTTTATTTTTTGTATTCTTAATTGATTAACAGCTCATTCAAAATAATAATAGTGATAATGTATTCAATTACGTATGCTTATATATATATGTTAGTGTGTGTGTATATATATGTGTGTGTACATATGTATACACACTTAGATATGCTTATACATAAGTGAAATGAATGACAGCTATGATACAAGGGATAAAGGGAGGAATTAGGATTATTTTGTTATTGTAAGATACTCACACTACCCATGAAGTGGCATTGTGTTATTTGAAAGTAGATTTGGGTTAATTGTAAATGTATATTGCAACCTCTAGAGGAACCATTAAATAAAGTAAAATAGAACTATAATTGATATATTAAGAAAGGGGAGAAAATAGAATCATATAAAAGCTCAATTAAAATCACAAAAGGCAGAAAAAGAGTGGAAAACAAAAATAGGAACAAAGAACAAGGGCAACAAATAGAAAACACTAACAAATAGGGTATATATTAATCCAACTATATTAATAATCAACTTGAATGTTAATTGCCTAACTGCACCAATTAAAAGACAGAGATTGTCAGAGTGGATAAAAAAACAAGACCCAATCACATGTTGTTCACAAGAAACCCACCTTAAATATATAAAGACTCATATAGATTAAACATAAATAGATAGAGAAAAATGTACCACGCTAACACTAATCAAAAGAAAGCAAGAGTAGCTATATTAATTTCACACAAAGAAAACTTCAAAGCAAGAAAAGTTACCAGGGATAAAGAAGAGCATTACATAATAATAACAACTGACACCATCAATCTACTGGATACAATGGACATCTATAGACTACTACATCCAACCACAGCAGAACACACATTCTTCTCAAGCTCACATGGAACATTCACCCAAATAGACTACATTCTGGGCCATAAAACACACCTCAACAAATTTAAAAGAATAGAAATACAATGTCTGCTCTCAGACCACAATGGAATTAAACTAGGAATCAACAATAAAAAAATAGCTGGAAAATCCCCAAATATGTGAAGATTAAACAACATAATTCTAAACAACACATGAATCAAAGAAGAAATCTTAGAGAAATTAAAAATATTTTGAACTAAATGAAAATAAAAACACAACTTATCAAAATTTGGGGGAAGAAAATAAAGCAGTGCTTACAGGGAAATTTATAGCACATAAGGCATACATTAGAAAAGAAGAAAATTCTGAAGTCGATAATCTAAGTTTCCACCATAGGAAACTAGAAAAAAAAGAGCAAATTAAATCAAAATAAGCAGAAGAAATGTTAAGAATTAGACTATAATTCAATGAAATTCAAATGTGAACAGAGAAACAATAGAGAAAGTCAATGAAACCAAATCTGGTTCTTTGAAAAGATTGATAAAATCAATAAGCCTCTACTCAGGCTAACAAAGAAATAAAGAGAAAGGACACAAGTGACTAATATCAGAAATGAAAGAGGAGATGTCACTACAGATCCTATGGACATTAAAAGGATAATAAGGAAAACCATTAACAACTCAATGCCCACAAATTTGATAACCTCAATGAAATGGACCAATCCCCATAAAGACACAATCTGCCAAGACTAACACAAGAAGAAATGGACAATCTGAATAGGCCTATATTTCTTAAAGTAATTAAATCAATCATTAATAAGCTTCTAAAACAGAAAGCACCAGGCCCAGATGAGTTCACTGGTGAATTCTACCAAACATTTAAGGAAGAAATTTCAATTCTCTACAATCTCTTCCAGAAGATAGAAGCAGAGGGAATACTTCCTAACTCATACTACGAGGCCAGCATTACCAAATTCCAAAACCAGACAATGACATAACAAGAAAGAGAACTACAGAATGATATCTCTCTTGAACATACATTAAAAAATTCCTTAACAAAATATTAGTAAATTGAATCAAACATGTATAAAAAAGAATTATATATGACAACTGAGTAGGATTTATCCCAGGTATGCAAGCCTGCTTCAACATTCTATAACCAATTAATGTAATCCATCATATCAACAGGCTAAAGAAGAAAAATCACACGATCATATCAATAGGTGCAGAAAAAGCATTTGACAAAATTCAACACCCATACATGATAAAAACTCTCAGTAAACTAGGAATAGACAGAAACTTCTTCAGTTTGATTTTAAAAATCTACAAAAAACTGACAGCTAACATCATACTTAATACTGAGAAACTAGGAGATTTCCCTAAGACTGGGAACAAGGAGAGGCTGTCCCCTTTCACCACTCATTTTCAATATCATACTTAAAGGCCTACCTACAGCAAGAAAAGGAAATAAAAGGTATACCAATAGGAAAAGAAGAAATAAAACTGTCTTTGTTTGCAGGTGACATAATTGTCTGAAATCTGAAAGAATTGACAGAAAAAGAAAAAAACACCCTCCTGGAACTAATATCAATTATAGCAATGTTGCTGGATACAAGAATAGAAAAGACAATTGCTTTCCTATATACCAGCAATGAACAAGTGGAATTTGAAATTAAAAGCACAATACAATTTACATTAGTATCCCCTAAAATTAAATACTTAGGTATAAATCTAACAAAATCTGTATAAGATCTATATGAGGAAAACTATAAAACTCTGATGGGTGAAATCAAAGAACTAAATAAATGGAGAGATATTCCATGTTCATGGATAGGAAGACTCAATACTGTTAAGATGTCAGTTCTTCCTAACTTGATCTATAGATTCAATGCAATCCCAATCAAAATCACAGGAAGTTATTTTGTAGATATTGATAAACTTATTCTAGAGTTTATATAGAGAGGCAAAAGATCCAGAATAACCAAGATGATATTGAAAAAGTTGGAAGACTGACACATACCTGACTTCAGGAGTTATTATAAAGCTACAGTAATCAAGACAGTGTGATAATAGTGAAAGACTAGACAAACAGACCAGTGGGACAGACTAGACAGCCCAGAAATAGACTCACATAAATATAGTCAACCCTTTGACAAAGGAGCAAAGGCAATACAATTGAGCACAGATAGTCTTTTCAACAAATAGTCCTGGAACAACTGGAAATCCACATGGAAAATAAATGAATCTACACACAGAACTCACACCCTTCACAAAAATTAACTCAGCATGGATCACAGACCTAAAGGTAAAATGTAAAACTATAAAATTCCTAGGAGAAAACCCAGATGACCGTGGGTATGGTGATGACTTTTTAGATACAATACCAAAGGCACTACCCATGAAAGAAGTAATTGATAAGCTGAACTTCATTAAAATTAAAAACTTCTCTGTGGAAGACAATGTCAAGAGAATAAGACAAGCCACAGACTGGGATAAAATATGTGTCTTGCAAAAGACACATTTGATAAAGGACTGTTATCCAAAACACACAAAGAACACTTAAAACCCAACAATAAGAAAACAAACAACCCAATTAAAAAATGGGCAAAAGACCTGAACAGACATCTCACCAAGAAGATATACAGATGACAAATAGGCCCATGAAAAAATGCTCCACATATGTAGAACATCATATGTGATCAGGGAAATGCAAATTAAAACAACAATGGGATACCACTAAACACCTATCAGAATGGCCAAAATCTGGAACGCTGACAACACCAAATGCTGATAGGATGTGGAGCAACAAGAACTCTCATTCATTGTTGCTAGGAATGCAAAATGGTACAGTCCTTATGGAGAACAGTTTGGCAGTGTCTTGCAAGAGTAAACATACTCTTACCATATGATCCAGCAATCATGCTCCTTGGTATTTACCCAAAGGAGCTGAAAATGTGTCTCCCCATAAAAGCCTGCAGTGGATGTTTATAGCAGCTTTATTCATAATTGCCAAAACTTGGAAGCAACCAAGATGTCCATCAGTTAGTGAGTGGAAAAACAAATTGTGGTATATCCAGACATTGGAATATTACTCATTGCTAAAGGGAAAATGAACTATCAAGCCAAAAAAGACATGGAAAAGCCTTAAATATATATTGCTAAGTGAAAAAAGCCAATCTGAAAAGGTATATCCTGTTTGATTCCAACTGCATTCTGGAAAAGACAAAACTGTGGAAACAGTACAAAGTTTAGTGGTTGCCAGGGGTTGAGGTGGAGGAGGAGGAATGAGTAGGTGGAGTACAGAATATTTTTATGGGAGTGAAAATACTTTGTATGATACTATAATGATGGATACATCATTACACATTTGTCCAAACCAATAGAATGTGCAACACCAAGAATGAACCCTGATGTAAACCATGTATTTTGTGTGATTATGCTGTGTCAATGTAGGTTCATCAATTATAATAAATGTACCACTCTGGTGGGGGATATTGACAAAGGTGGAGGCTGTGTGGGGGCAGGGGGTTTATGGAAAATCGCTGTACCTTCCTCTCAGTTTTGCTACGAACCTAGAAGTGCTCTAAAAAGTAGTTTATTTAAAAAAGTAACTATCACCATTACATATGAAAAACCAGTATGAACAATAGAATCTTTCACACGGGGTTGTCATCAGGATTAGATGAGATGGCCTATGTAAACTACTTAACAGGGATGCTGATACTAAACACAGTACTTGGCTCAATAGATGTTTCTTTTAATAAGCACTGTCTGTCATGTCATACTACACCATGGTCATTGGGGGTGAGAAAAGGGAATAAGAAGCTTTCCCAATCGGAAACATTTCTCTGTCAATATTGGATATTCATAGTTTTAGAGAAAGGTATACTTTTATATAAATGCCAAGGGTATTATATACCAGTGGTTCTCAGTTCGGGTTTGCAATAGAATTATCTGAAGAGCTGCAAGGAGAAATATAGATTTTCCAGCTCTTCTTAGAACTCATGAACAAAAACCTCCTTGGATGAGGCTCAAGAATGCACACTTTCAAAATGCTCCCATGTGATTTTGCTATCCAACTATATTAGTTTCCTAGGCCTGCCATAATAGGTTACCACGAACTGGGAGGCTTAAAACAACAGAAATTTATTGTTTTACAGTTCTAGGTGATAGAAATCCAAAATCGAGGTGTCAGCAGGGCCATGCTCTCTCTGAAGTCTCTAGGGGAGGATCCATCCTTGCTACTTCCTAGCTTCGTCTGACAGTTGCTGATGATCTTTGGTGTTTCTTGGCTTGTAGATGCATCACTCAAATCTTTGCCTATGTCATTTCCATATCTTGACATTGAGAATAATACTACAATGGACATCGGAGTGTATATATCTCTTCGAGATCCCAATTACAATTCTTTTTAGACATATACTGAAAAGTGGGATGACTGGATCATATGGTAATTCTATTTTTAATTTTTTGAGGAACTACCATACTGTTTTCCATAGTGGATGCACCATTTTACATTCCCACCAACACTGTGTACAGGTTTCAATTTCATCATTTATTGAGCAATTAGAAAAATCACCTACTTCACATATTATTTTACTCTTATCCTCATTTTATAGATGAGAAAACTGAGATGAAGTTAAAAAACTTGTTAAGGCTGAAGCCAAAATGGGAACTCAGGACTCTAGATTTCATTATTCCTCTTCAGATAATTCTGTTGCATGTAGGGAGATCCACAAAGACCATGGAGCTTTCAGTCATCCGTGCCATCTTCTGGAGAGCTATTTCTGTGCTGACAATATAAGGCTGGAATCTCATCCCCAAATGATTCAACAGATAAGGAGGTGGAAAGAACCCTGGACTGGAAGACCAGTTTCCTCCCATCTCTGCTGGTAAGTCATTTGCTCCCTGGTGCCAGAGGCAAAGAGTGCCAGGCAGAGAGTTATTGGACCCATACCTCAGCTTCAAGAAAAGCAGGCCATTTTTTAACTGTTTGGTTTTTTTGTGTGTTTTTTCTTTTTTTGTATTGGAGTTACATCTAAGATTTCATTTAGAAAGAGGTTTGTACTGCTAAAAAATGTGTTTGTAAATAACTGACTTAAATAGTGGCTAATCAGAGAGGAGCACACACATTCACTACCCAGCATATGCTATTTGCCATAGATGTGAACTGCTTTCTTTTTTTTTTTTTTTTTTTTTTTTGGTGGGGAAGACCAGCCCTGAGCTAACATCTATTGCCAATCTTCCCCTTTTTGCTGAGGAGGAAGACTGGCCCTGGGCTAACATCGTGCTCATCTTCCTCTACTTTATATGGGACGCCGCCACGGCATGGCTGACAGGCAGTGCGTGGGCGGGCGCCCGGGATCCGAGCTCGCGACCCCCGGGCTGCCAAGCGCGGACTAAACCGCTGCGCCACCGGCCGGCCCCTATGAACTGCTTTCTTAAGCTGCATCTAGGCTTAGATGTGATATCACTTATTTACCTTCAGTCCCTTTCAGAACTGACTCCACCTCAGATAGCTGAAGGCTCTCGGGACTGTTCTATTCAGGAGGAGGCGGGTTCTAATCATTAGGTGTAACCCTGTATAAGAAATTTTAATTAAACATCCTAATAACATGAATAAACTTTCTGCTGTGCCAAAGAATGACAAACATGCTTTCTATATGTAAATGTAGACCATAGGAATTGATTGATATTTACTAGGCACTTGCCTTGTGCAAAGAGGAACACTTATTCCTCTCATTTCCAGTGGCGTAGAGATCTTCCCTCTTCTCTCCAAAAGGGGAACCAGCAATGAGAAGATCACTTCTAGCATATGCACAGGGCAAACAGTGACTTGTCTGATTGGTGATATCCAGGAAGAAGGCAAAGGGAATCTTTGATCAGCAGTTACCCTTGAGTATGTGTGTATCACTCCCTCTGGGCCATTGGCCACTTCCCGCGCTTCCTTTCTCTCTGCTGTTCCTGCAGCAAGCACACGGAGGAAGGTGATGCTCCTGAGTGTGAGGCTTGCAGAAGTCCGGCTGTTCCATGTTGAGTGAGTGGGAAAGTTCAGTTCACCAGAGAATGGCTGGGAAACCCTATGTTACAACCCAGCTTATACCTGTGAGGCAAGGGGGAAAAGCCGATATTTGGATCCCTATTTGCCTCCTGTATCTATTTCTTAATGGTTCAGAACTTGGAGTGTAGGGGGTGGGATTATCACATTCAAAACCCCAATAGAATGTCTAATAGTTTGGAATATAAGAAAAGTAAACAAAAGAACCCCCACCCATAGGACTTAATACAGCTGGGTAGATATTTAGAAATGGCATATGATAAATTTCAAATGAATGGTGTTCTGAATTGGGCCAGAGGGAAAAATTGATAGAGTCTAGTAATATTAGAGCTTGAAGGAGTCTCAGTAATGATTTGATGTGATTACCTTATTTGGCAAAGGAGTCCTAGAGATGGGAACCATCTCATCTAAATTAACCCAGGCAGATGCTCCAAAATGCTCAATCCTTGCTCTTGCTCTTTCATCACATAGTCATCACACTCAGGCTTGCATGTGCTGGTTTTCAGTGGTAGCTGGTAATGCGATAACAGGTACCTATTAAGCACCAGCCCACTGTATTGTGGGCTCAACAGTAGGCATTTCACATATCTTATGTCACCTGATCCACAGACACTGTGACTAACTACTATCATGAACCTATTTTTCAGATTAAGCTGGCAAAGCTCAGAAACTCGAGATTCCTTGCCTAAACTTGCAGCTTTGTAGGTTCAGGAATCAAGATTTGAGCCCAGATCTAGCTGATTCCAAAGTCATGCTTCAACTATTTAACTGCACTGAGGTTTTTTTGTGTTCATTTTATCATTAATTCCTTCTCTGTTGGAAGTCCCAGAAACAAACAAGAACATGGTCATCACTGAACCTGACCCCTGGGAGTGGCTCGAGAAATCTTCATAGGCCACAGAATGATAAGGACCAGAATTCAACATCTATAGCACCTATTTTTGATTCCAGGAAGAATTGTAATGACGCCTTCTCAGTAATGGAGTGTTCTTGTCATCTTTGAGAAGAGAGGATGGGGAAGGACTTTTGGCTGTGGCTCTACGAGAAGGTCAACAAACACTTTCCTCACAAAGCAACCGTAAAACTAGATAAAATTGACAAAAGTCACCATTTCAGCTCTCTGGAAACCAATCAAAAGCATACAGCAATCTGAAAAGCACTTATGCTTGAAAAATTGATGAACTTTGGGTAAGAACAGTGGGAGTCTGTAGTCTTTTTGCCTGAGAAATGTCCCATTTCTGCCCCCATCAACATAGAGGTTCTTCCAAGGAAGGGTACACCATAAAGACCAGAAGCTTCACTGTCACAGTTGAAAAAGGGTCACTAGGTTTGGAGATGTGGTAAAATTCAGTGACCTTTTTAGTAGAAGTGATGGATATCAGATGATGCATGGCTAATAGAGCTGGAGTTTGCAACTGTGGCTGCAGAAATACATATTCTTGGCCAAGGCAGCATGCGTGTGCAGCAGATACTGGAAAAAGCCCAGCAGAAAATAAAATCTGGGGCAGATTTTAAAGTGGCCTGAATTTATAGTACACTTTCTTATCCACACAGATTCATTGGCAGAGGACAGAAGCCTCACTGGCTAAAAGTGTATGAGCACAGTTTCTATTCAATAATTGGATGGCTACTAAGTTAGGCATACCCAAGGGTGATCCTTAGGAAACTGGGCTTAAAGATGAAAATGAGAATTATTTTTTAAAAGAAAGAAGGAAGGAAGGAAGGGAGGGAGGGAGAGAGAGAGGGAGGAAGGAAGAAAAATATCCTGAGCAGAGACATCAGAGGTTGCATGCCCTAGAAGAGGCAGATTTCACAGACTTAGCCAGAAAAGTTACAAAACAAATAAATGAACAAAAAGAGCAACAACAGCCTTTTTTGGGGGAAGAAGTGTGGAGAATCAGAATGCAAAGGTGCTACAATACATTATCTAAAATGTCCAGTTTTCAACAAAATGTCATGAGATACGCAAAGAAATAAGTATGAACCATACTCAGGGAAAAAGGCAGTCAATACAGTCAATAGAAACTATGTTCCCAGATATTGGATTTAGCAGACAAAGACTTCAAAGCAGCTATTACAAACATATTCAAAGAACTAAAGGAAAGCGTGTTTAAAGAATTAAATGAAATTATGCCAACAATGAATAAAAATATTTTTCAATAAGGAAATAGAAACTATAAAAAAGAACCAAATAGAAAGGCTGGATTTAAAAAGTACAGTAACTGAAATGAAAAATTCACTAGATCAACAGAATATTTGAGCTGGCAGAAGAATTAGTTGAATTTGAAGATAGATCAACAAATAGTTGAATTTGAAGACAGATCAACAAAAATTATTCAACCTAAAGAACAGAGCAGAAATACTATTGGAGAGAAATGAACAGAATCTCAGAGACCTATGGGACAATACCATGAGTATTAACAGACTCTCATTACACATGACAGTGCTAGAAGGAAAGGAGAAAGAGAAAGGAGCAGAAAAAATGTTTGAAGAAATCCTGGGGAAATTTTTCTAAACTGATGAAAATTATTAATCTACATACCTAAGATATTAAATGAACCCTAAGTAGAATAAACACAAAGAGATTCACACCCAGACACAACATAGTCAAACATGAAAACCAAAGACAAACAGAAAAGAGGCCATAGCTACCCGAGCGTCTCACAATCTTTATCCAAACCCTGCATGAAGACAACAGCTCTGATCTCTACCTCTCAGTAGGCATACGATTAGGTGTCTTATCCATGGGATTTGGATGGAAACAACTCTCTCTTGTCCAGGACTCTTCTGATCACTTGTACATAGTGCTTTATCTGTGACTATGGAACAAAGCAATAATAACTTGAATGCAAAAGTTTAATCATGAAACCTACACAACTTGGCCATGTTCAGAGTAGCTACCCTGGCCTGACAGAGTATGTCTAGATGAGCCTTTTGGCTCAGAGGAAGATATCAGTTACCTCTTGGCATTTCAGGCACATTAGATTCCCCAGAGAAGATGAGGATTTCCCAGCTTTTCTGAAAATGGTGACAGGAACATTTATGCCTGGGAAGGGCATATATGAGCCTACTAATAGACTTACAACCAGGAAGAGCTCAGCAAGACCTGACTGCTGATGCCTAGTTTCTTTTTCCCCAAACTCCACCCTTGCTCATTCTCTCTCCCTAGCCAGTCTCTCCAGTCAGGCTGATTTCTTCATGCAGGAATTCCTAATAGCACCTTTGAGAATTGAATGTTCAGATCAAAGCATGGGAGTGTTCAGGAATAATACAACTCTAACTCCAGTGCCATTCATTCTCTATCACTTCCTCCTAATTTCTTGGGACAATAAATCTTTCTTCATTCTGAATCTGTAGGCTAGATAACAATCTTTTGGAAATTACAAAGCCTCAGATGGGCTTGTCTACCAATATCTCATCAATAATGGGTCTTGCTCTGCCTGAAATAGGTCAGAAGCTGGGCAGATCGAGACAATAAAAGGATTTCCTATTCTAATCTTACTCCCTCTATCTTCAAAGGATATTACATTAGCAGGATTCAAAGAGGGCCTCCTACTGTCAGCAAAACTCTGGGAGGTAGGAAGAAAATAAACAGCAAGCCCAAGACCAAATGCCCAGCACACGGGAGAAATTTCAAGGGTCTAATTTCCAGCAGTGGTATTGCAATGTCCTTACTAGATGTATTCGTAACTTAAGGACAGGGATTAGGTCTTATTTATCTTACATCTTTTGACAATAGTACATAGTAGGTATTCAATGTTGAAACTTTCTTTGCAGAATATCTGTTTTGGGAGATCATAACTGGGCATAATCTTTTTTTTTTGGCCTGTGATTCAAATTAATTTATTGGTCTAAAATACACATTTACTTAACCTCACTGGATGCTGAAGGTTCATTAATGTTCAGAATATTTCCAGTTTCTTTTTATGATTCCCACCTAATGAAGCATCTATTTGTAGTGCACTCAGAACATTTTACAGTGCATTAACATACATTGGTTCACTTTTTTAAACTAGTAGAGCATTTATAAAATACTGTACAAATAGCAAAATTTAAGTACATTTATTAACAATTCTTTTCATTTTCTAAACACACTGAAAATAATGTTCATAAATACTTAATTCCCTTCTTAATTCTTTATAAACCAACATCATTAAATTGCCTTTCCCTGTTTTCTTCTCCATTGTGTGCTTAACCTTTCTAGCCTGTTTCTCTCCTAATCCAATGGGAAGGTGAGGGGATGGGCAGGGAGGAATTATAACCACAAAACATTTTTGTACACAAATAATTTTTTTTCCTTGCCAGGTTCTTTGGTAGTGACTGTCTCTGGCCCCAAGACTTTATATTAGCTTTTGCTACCAACTTGAGCTATGAAAGTATTTTTAATTTTTATTTTCCTCTAGTCTTTTAAAGATTTTTTTAGGGTCTTTATTCCATAACCCATGGATGCTCCATGGATGAGTAACATCAGCATCACATGGGAGCTTGTTAAAAGTGTAGAATCTCAGGCCCCACCACAGACCTACTGGATGAGAGTCTACATTTTATCAAGATTAAAAGTGATTTGTATGAACATTAAGATTTGTAAAGCACTGCTCCAACCCACTGGTTCTCAAACTTGGCTGTACATTGGAATCATCTGAGGTGTTATTGGAAATATTGATATTAGGTCACACTCTCAGAATTCTGATTCAGTTGGGATGGGTATGGTATTTTAAAAAATTCCTCTAGTGATTTTAGTATGCAGCAAATTTGAGAATACTACTATCACATGTGTTACATTTACAGCTATACATTCATAGATTTCTGTAAATAAACTTTAAGCAATAAGCCTGTAACCTCTGTAAAACTGGAAGATAAGCAGGTAGGGTATTAATAAGCCCATTTTACAAATGGAGACAATGAAATTCAGGATGGAAAAGTCACGTAGGAGGGATAATTAGGATGGAGTCTACCCTACAACTTGCTCTTCTGATGCTTTTTCTATACCGTCCCATTGCCTCTTATATTAGTAAGGCACAAAGTACTATTTTCAAAACTTGGACTATGTGTACTATAAGTGTGCTTTTTCAAACTCTATCACCAAAAGCCAGTTTTATTAAAACAACTTGAATTTTCTATATAGGTTATTCTAGAAAGCTTGTTAAGTTGGAATAAAAGGAATACCAATGTGATATCATTACTTAAGTAATCTACTTGTTATTTTTAAAAATAGAGATCAAAGTTGTTGAAGCCCACTGACCAAAAGCCACTAGGAACACCTGGCAAAATGTTTGGCTTATTTAGCTTGTGGCATCAAAGGAGAACACCTTCCAGAGAAACCAAGGAAATATCTTAATAAGGGAGAAGGAGGCTGGGAAGGGCTTCTTACAGGATTCAGGTTTGTGCTGGATGATTCTCAGGAGAGACGAAGGAAACGGGCTGGTTCTTGACGGGAAGCTCTCAAGAAGCAGTGATTGTGTGTCTTAATGTACTTTGTCTAGGATGGGGGAGGATTATAGGAGGCTAGAGTTGTCACTGGTAAAGAAGCAGCAGAATTATGCTTGTCAGTCAGAAGAGGCAATGTTTAGTCATTTGTGGTTGCAGAGTGGCCTTGCCTCTGTCACGTCCCAAACATGGTCCTATTGTGGTCTTGTCTGAGCCTCACTCATGTTCTGTGAAATCTCACAGTCTGGCTACAAGTTGGCTATTTCTTTACTTTATCAAAGTGTTCCTTTGTACGCCTTTAAGTCCCAGTAAGTAACGCTTTTGAAAATTCTACAGGGAAAAAGAAAAGGAAGGACTACAAATTCTTATGTCCTTATTACTATTGGGCCCTGAAAGTGGACACAGTAGGGATTCCCTTTGGAAGTGGACTCTAAAATATTGTTGTAGACCAAAAAAACAAAATCATCATTTATAAACCAATGGCTTTTTAAAACAGGGTGGATTTTGGTAGTTGGGAGTATTTTTTTGTTGTTCTGTTGATTAAATCTAGGTTAAGTATTCATGCTAAAATGTTAAGGGCAAAAGAATAGTAAAAGAACATAATTACCAAAAGAGTAAGAAAAAGGGGAAATGGAGTAGGAAAATAACTGTCTTAGTCAATCATCAAAAAAAAAAAAATTGATAGTAAAAGAGAATAAAAAGTAGAGAGGAAAACAGAAAAAAAATAGAAAGCATAAAATGAGATGGTAGAAATCAGTTCAAATATATTAGTAATCACAATTAATTAAAATGGATGTACCTGTCAATTACTAGACAGAGACTAGCAGATAAAATTTTTAAAAATTCACCTCTGATGTTTAAAAGACACATTTTAAACCCTGAGACTCTGAGAAGATCAAAAGAAAACTGATGGAAACAGGCATAACAGGCAAGTACTAACCCAGAGAAAGCTGAGTTATAAGATAAATTATAATTATAAATTATCTCTTCTTTTTTGTGAGGAAGACCAGCCCTGAGCTAACATCCATTGCCAATCCTCCTCTTTTTGCTGAGGGAGACTGGCCCTAGGCTAACATCGTGCCCATCTTCCTCTACTTTATACGGGACGCCGTCACGGCATGGCTGACAAGCAGTGAGTCGGCGGGCGCCCGGGATCCGAACCTGCGTACCCCGGGCTGCCAAGCGCGAACTAAGCCGCTGCGCCATCGGGCGGCCCCATAAATTCTCTCTTTAAAATAAAGAACATGATTAGTGAAAAGTAAATTACTAATAAATGCTGACATGATAGGTTCAACTTACTAGGAAGACATAATCATAAAATTATATGTATCTAATAAAATATGTATATATATGATGGAACTACATGGGTACATTGATAGATCCATCATCATCATGGAAATTTTCAATATATCTTTCTCAATTTTAAGACAAGCAGATGGAAATTAGTAGGATACAGAAATTTGAATACACACGTAACAAGCTTGATATGACAGATGTACAGAGAACTCTGCCTCTGACAACTAGAGAGTAATAATCTTTTCAAGCACATATGGAACATTTATAAAACAGACCCAACACTAAGCCATAAAGCGAATAGCCATAAATTTCAGATCATATGTATTACTGGAACACATTATATAATCACAGCGCATTTAGAAATAACTTAAAAAAATAAATTTAAAGAAATAACTAACTCTAGAGGAAACAAAAAATAACTCTAAATTTTTTGTCCTGAGACAAAGAAAAAAGGAAATTATAACGGAAATAAAAAATACAACCCAATGATAATTAAAATACTGAGTATATTGTGTTATAGTCATATAACACTTTACCATAGAGTAATGAAAATTGACAAATTACTGCCACATTCAATCATCTGGATGAATCTTACCAACATAATATTGAACAAAGAAGACAAATACAAAAGTTTACACAATCGATGATTTCATCATAGAAGAGGCAAAATTAATGGCTGGTAATAGATGTCAGAATCATACATTCTTTCAGGAAGGGATAGTGACTGGGCAGGTGAATGAGGGTGTGTTCTGAGGTCCTGGTAATGTTCTGTATAGTGCCCCAGACAGTGGGTATATGAGGGTTATACCTCTTCCACTACCACAACTACCACCACTTAGTATGACTTTTATTTTATAAACATTTCACAAGCTGCAAACTTATAGTTTGTGCATTTCTCGATGTATGTACTTCAACACAAAATTTCCTTTAAAAAAGCAACCAAAAGTATATAAAATATTGAAGATGAACACATATGTGCTGAAATTTTTTATATAGCAAGATAATGGTACACCCAAAATTTAGAATAGCCGTTACCTCTGAGGAGCAGTTGGATGTTGGCATGTGACCTGGAGGAATGTAGGACATCATTAGAACTGATGATGTTCCAGGCCAGGGGTTGGCAAACTTTTTCTGTCAAGAGAAAAATAGTAAATATTTTTGCTTTTGCAGGCCATAAAGTCCTTGTTGCAACTATTCATCTATACCATTGTCGCAAGAAAGCAACCACAGACAATATGTAGATGAATGGGCTTGACTTTCAATAAAACTTTATTTATAAAAACAAGTGATGGACTGGATTTGGCCCACAGGCTATAGTTTGCTGATCCCTGTTCTAATTCCTCACAGAAATTTGAATGGCCTCTTTCACAGTTGTTCCCTACATTTTTCATGCTTTATAATTTATATCTGCCTCACTTATATGATTTTGCACATTTCAGAAAATAGTCACCCACCAAGCTCAGGTAGGGTAGTCTGATGGAAGGCAATGTGGTAATGCTTTTAAGATGGAGTTGCTATTTTATATTTCAGTGGTACACACTGTGTAAATATGTTAGTGTCATTACTTCTTGGCTGATAGACCTTGAATAAATTATCTAACCTCTCTGTTTCTTCACCTATAAGTGAGGATAAAAATAATGTGTTTTTCATAGCTGTTTGTGAAGACTAAATGAAATAGTGCAAATAAAGTACGTAGCACTCTATCCCATTCACAGTGAGCACTCGATGCTGCTGCTACGACCACCATGACTATGGCTGTGGCTACTGCTGCTGCTACTGTACTGCCACCATCACCTCTAGAGTCCCAGAGCCTTTTGGTCAAAAATAAAGGAGATAGACAAGAGAAACTCTAAAACCACTTCTAGCTCGATGTCATAGGCAGACAGGAACTGAGTTAGGATTGACACCTTTGCCCAGTTGAGGTGACGATTTAATGAGCAAACAAGAACAATGATAATCAGCCCATGTATTGACTGAGTTCTTCTGATGCCCTTGAGAACACTTGAGGGCAGTTCACCTCCGTAAGTAGTTCAAACACACCCACAGCACCATTTATTCACACTGGATATGAAGAAAGTGTTTGCTGAACAGTGTGCAGTGGTGGCTTCAACCTCAGAATGCTTTCAAATCCCAAATGAGTTAAGACTTTGCTGTAGAGAAGATACTGAAGAGGTCAGGAAGAGGGAAAAGAACAAGTAGGGTTAAATGAGGCCACGCGGCCAAGAATTTAGTGTAGCTAAAAAGTGCAGCCAATGAGTATATTGGCTCTCCTGGTAGACCTGGATTCCATCTTGATTCTGCTACTGCCTAACTAGGACACTGATGGAGGTACTTCAAGCTAGAGCCTCAGTTTCTTAATCTGTGAAAAGGAGGTGACAATGGAAGGCACCTCTTCCTGTTGGAATACATGTCAATCACTTGGCTTCATGCTTACACGTAGAAAATGTTCAAAAAAGGGCCTTAGTATCATTAATACCCAAGTCTGAGTGTTCCTTTTAAACAAGGAGGACAGAAGACAAGCTTTAAAATCTGCAACACTTTCCAAGAGTCACCTCTTCCCCATAAGGAATCAAGAATCAAAAAAAACTACCATGCATTTGTCCCTGCTCTGTGCCAGAAATCAGTCTAGGGATTTGTGTATATTATCTCACTTAATCCTCACAAAACCCCATTGAGGTGGACATCAGTATCCCCTCTTATAGAAAAATAGGCTGATGAAGAGAGAGGATTTCCAGGTCACACAGTTAGGAGCTTAATCAAGATCTCTCTGACTCTAAATCCAGTACTTTTTTCAGCTGACCACATTGTCTCAACAGATCCCTTTGTTTTGTTACAATGTTTCAGTGGTTCAAATCACAGGTACAATATTGTAGCTGTAATTTGGGTATTGGCCTCTGACCTACTAGGCCTTCTGGTGTCAGGGCTCTGCGGTTACCAGATTCCTCTCTTGGCCTAGAACTTCTAGGTTCTAGGGCCTAGAACCTAGTTCTAGGCCCTAGAACTTAGCTTCTTTTTTTTTTTGAGGAAGATTGGCCCCGCACTAACATCGTTGCTAATCTTCCTCTTTTTTTCTTTTCCTCCAACGCCCCAGTACATAGTTGTGTATCATAGTTGTAAAGTTGTAGCTCTTCCACGTGGGACGCCGCCTCAGCATGGCTTAATGAGCGGTGAGTAGGTCCGCGCCCAGGATCCAAACCGGTGAACCCCAGGCGGTATGTGCGAACTTAACCGCTACACCACCGGGCCAGCCCCTGAAGTTAGCTTCTGAGTATAAGAAATCTGCCCATTTCCAGATGTCTCATATGTGCAGACATCCCCTGGAGGAAATAGTTGTCCGTGTGTCTTTTCAGGATAGACTACTAGGAGGGTGCTACAGAAAGGACTCTGTGCATGTCCTCTGCACATTTGAGCCCTCCTGCCCCACGGGCCATTACAACTGCATCTTATATAAACCCAGCATGAAAACATTTCTGATACTTCCCAAGAGCTACAATTACCTATTCCCAATTGAACAATTCAGTCAAGTAACTTTACACTTAAGGAGAATAAAAGAACTGGAAAACAGTGGAAAAAATTTGGTCAACTGCAGGACCTTGAAGTCCTGTAAGAGCCCCAACTTGGGAAGGGGCTGGCGCAGTGGAGCACCATGTGCCCCCAGTGAATGCCCTGTCTCCCTGGGACAGACTGGGCCTCAGTGTGTTCCTTACTCCAACTTACCAAATTTGAGAGGAAATCACCCTGCTCTGCACGCAGAACCAACACGCTGTGATGATATCCGCTCACCAGCGTTTGTGAGCTGTTTTTGTCATTGTGACTGCAGATTGACACCTTTCAACTACACCCCTTCTGACCCATATGCATTTGTGTGGCTGGAGTCCATAATTCATAACTATAAAAGTTGGGAGAAACTAATTGGTCTACAAAGACAGCAAACCCACTGAACTCCTGAGTGATGTTCACGTTCACCAACCAAATTAACTAATATTCCCTTCTCTACTGACTTGGTAAAGTCATCTAGCTTATATGTGAGTGCAAAAAATTAATGAATTAAAATATGAATGCGTGTAAACAGAGGGAACTACACTAACTGAGCAAGTACTCTGTGCTAGGGGCTGCTCCAGGCATTTTACGTACATTTTCTCATTCGGTTCTTCACGCAACCGTTAAAGCAGTGTTATTCTTCCCATTTACAGGCCCACAGACACTGGGGGACTTATTCAGTGTCTGGAAGTCTCAGGGGCCAGATTCAAATGCACATGCATTTTCACCATCCTATGCTTCCTTTCTCCTATAAAGTTTACATTTTAATCCTCATGCAAGCCTTTGAGGTAAATACTATTATCTCCATTTTACAAATGAAGACTGAGGCCCAGAGAAGTTAAGTAAATTGCCCAAGATGGCAGAGTTCGTATATGCAAAAATGAAATTCTCGTTCAGGTATGTCTGACTTCAACAAATTGTAAGTGGTTGCAGGGATACCTGGCTTTTGGTGTTTTCATTATTTAAATAAAATACTACATCCTGAGCCAACTGACCATTGACTTGCAACTTCCCAAATAAAAGATGGACTGAATGGAGCCAGAGTCAGCATTATACAGACAGAGGGGATAGCAGTCTCAAAAGTATGCTCTGATTGGCCACTCATCAAACCTCTTTCTCCTATTGTCTAATCAAGGGGCTAAGGGACTTGCTCTTGCTTCTTCACAGCTTGATTAAGGACTATTGTGCTCTGATTGAGCAGCAGAATCATATAACTGAGAAGAAAAAACCCAGCAGAAAGTATTTTGCTTGCTAACTCATTACTACCTTTCAGAAAGCATAGCGATACCTGGGGTGTGGCAAACAGGGCAGTGGGAAGGAATTGGGAGGCCTGATGGTAAATTCGCAGGCTGAGCTGAGATTTGAACCAGGAAAATCCAATTCTGTGATACTACTCACGGCCTGGTTGACCCGGGGCAAGTTATTTAAACTCCTAGGGTGTTATAAAGATTAAGTAAGTTTGTGCAGGTGATGTATTTGGCATAGATCCTGGTACCCAGTAATAAGCACACCATAATTGTTCATTAGTTCATCATTATAGCATCAGCCAGGGCAGAGGGATGGAGGTGAGTCCCCACTTCCCTTAACCATTTCAGTCCAGACTAAAGTCCATCTTGGTTCATTTAAGGTGCTGCCCCTTTCTCTTCACTTCTCTTTGGAAAGCAGAGGGGAGAGGGGCATGAGGAGGGCACACAGGATCCTCTTGAGATGCTGCCTGCAGATTTGCAGGCAGCCTGTTCTGCAGACCAGGTGTTCCAGTCGCCAAATCATTTGTGGGTATTTAGCAAATCAAAGCTGACAGCAGGAGGCTGTCAGCCTGACATATGATAAACACCCTTTGCAATTTAGCGCTTTAACACAGGGAGTGTGCTAGCAGGATGAGTTAATTGCCAAGCTCTCAATGGAGCTGATGTTTCTGGAGCACCCTGGAAGCCAGCTGAGAACTGTCTAAGAAACTCAAGGATCCAGGGGAGTGGGAGGTTTTCACGCCTGAGGAGAAAATTGGTTGAGGATGGTCAGTGAGGGGTTGGCTGGCAGTAACACAATCTATATTAACCAACTCTTGAAAATATGATTTCCTCCAAGCAGACAGGAAAAAACAAAAAGAATAGGAATCAAAATGAGCCCTAGAATTAATGTAATAAAAGCCTTTCATTTTACAGGTAGAAAGTGAGGCCAGGGGTGAGGCAGGTGTTGAGGGGTCAGGAATGGACTGAAGGCTACAGTCTGACAAAACCAGCACGAGAATGCTGATCTTCTAGTCTGAATTCAGTTTTCGTGCAGTCATATGGTCTTGTTGTCTATGCTTTCACTATCAAAATTTTCTTCCGGAGTTCATAATGGGCAACACAGGGCAGACTCTTGGCTTGGCCAATTACCAGTTCTGCCATCTTAGGCAAATCATTCAATCTTTCTGTGCCTCAGTTTCCTTAACTCAAATAGGTTAATATTTGTATCTATTACAAAGGATTATTATGACAATTAAGCATGTTAAAGGTTTGAAAGATTGTGACAGTGTCAATGAAATTCATCTAAGATTATTATTATTATTATAGGCTCCAGATTATTGGCTTTGAATTACTTGGTGATGGGTTTGATTGGGACTTTCGTAGTGATGGAAGACCCGGCAGAAACATCAACTCTGATAATTGCCACAAGAGTCCTCTCTGGCATTGCTTAAACACATACTGAGGGAGTAAAGCTGTATACAGAAAAGGAGCCTTGGACCAGTATTATAGAATCTGGTTCTGGTCCCAGCTGTGGATTAATTACTGAATTAACAACAGACAGTCCACTTGACTCCTTTGAGCCTTCTTTTCTTTATCTGTAAAAGGGATAATAATGTTGATCCCGTTGTATTATTGTGAGAATCAAATCAGACAATGCATGAGAAGTATTTTGTAAAATCCATATAAACAAAATATAAGCTTTTATATTTTTATGCCAAACTTTTGATACCTCCTTTTCTCTCATTTCCCTGGGTTTGTTCCACTGCCGAGTCTTATTGACTCTACCTTTAAAATATATCTCAAATCCAAACAGTTATCCACATTCACAACCACCATCTTAATCAACGTCATTGTCATTTTTCACATGGACACCTTCAAAAGCCTCCTAATCCATCCCCTGTGTTCCATCTTACTCTTTTCCAACCCATTCTCCACAGAGCAAATTGGCACTTCACTGCTTAAAACCATTCAGTGGTTAAAATATAAAGCCTTAACATGATCATAAGGCTTTTTATGACCTGGTCTTTGACTCCAATGTTAGTTTCATCTAGTGACATGCTCCTTCTCACTCAAGCTTGCATGTTTTCAAATGCTTGATAAAAACTATCTCTTCCTGTATTGGAAAAACTCAGTCTTCCACCTCCTGTGTCTCCTTTCCTATTCACACAGAACACTTCACTTCTGACACCTCCAGTCACCAAATGTGTGTGGGGTTTTCTCCACACCAAGCAATGCTCCATGATACCATCTGGGTGTCCTACAATTTAACTCAATACTGACACTATCTACCTGGAAATAGCATCAAATTCCACAGGTTAAGGGCTCAGTCCTCCCACACTTCAGAGGACATTCACAAGCCCAGTTTATCACCTGTGCTTCTGACCAAATGGCCATAGATTGGAGGTCCCAATGACCCCCTCCTTGGGTTTGATTGATTTGCTAGAGCAGCTCGCAGAACTCAGAGAACCATTTTACTTATGATATTACTGGTTTGTTATGAAAGGATATAACTCAGAAACAGCCACATGGAAGAGACGCATAAGGCAAAGTGTGAGGAAGGGTGGGGGACTTCCATGCTCTGTCCCAGTGCACCATTCTGCCCAACCTCCAGGTGTTCACTAACACGGAAGTTCTACGAACTCCCTCCTTTTGGGTTTTTAATGGAGACTTCATCACACAGGTATAATTGATTAACTCATTGGCCATTGGTGACTGAACTCAAACGCCAGCCCCTCTCCCCTTCCTAGAGGTGGGGGGGGGGGGTAGGATTGAAAGTTCCAACCTCTAATCACATGGTTGGCTTTCCTGGCAGCCAGCCCCCATCCTTAGGAGAGATCCAAAAGTCACCTCATTAACATAACAAATGACACCTTTATTGCTCTCATCACTTAGGAAATTCCAAGGATTTTAGGAGCTCTGTGCCAGAAACAAAGACGACCAAATATATATTTCTTATCACAAATCACAATATCAGTTTCTCACTTCAGATTATTACATATTATGCTTCATCTGCCTGAAATTATCTCATTTCCACTCTTTTCTGGAATATTTCTTATTATTTTTCAGGTCTCAATTTAGTTGTCACCTCAGAGAGGATTTACCTGACCCTGAAATCTAAATGAGAAGCCTCTTACAATCTTTTACATCATGCTATTCCTTCCTAGCACTTAACTTCTTAAATTGTGTGTTGATTTAAAAAAAAATGTGTAACTCTCCCACTCAATTGTGAGCTCTGTAATAGCAAGGCCATATATGTGTTGTATGTATGTCTGTATCACCTGAACCTGGAACTGTATCTGGTATTTAATAAGCACTCACTAAATGATTGTGATTTTCAAGACAGAGACCTGGTGAGAAGCTGAGAGGGAAATTATGGAGAAATTTCCCACCTCAAATTCATTGTAGAGATTCTGTTTCCAAGTAGGATAAAATAAGTAGTAAGAAGCCATTTCTTGTATGCAGCAACCACGCATGACAGAATCAATATTTAGAAATATTATTTTTTAAGACATATTGGAGAGGTATGGAAGCAAAGATAGATAGATAACTAAAATTCCCAGAGGGGCACTTCTAGGAAAAAGAAATCAGTGGAGCTTCTGATGGTCATGGTTGCTGCTGTGGCAATGTGAAATCTAGAAGACTTCCTCTTCCATGGCTGGTTTTGCCACCAGAATATCTTTTTCCCAGCTTTATTGAGGTATAATTAACAAATAAAAATTACATGCATTTAAAGGGTACAATGTAATGTTTTCATATACCTATACATTTTGAAATGATTACCACCATCAAGCTAACTAATATACCCATCGCTTCACAAAGATACAATTTTTTTTGTGTGGTGAGAACACTTGGCATCTGCTCTTTTAGAAAATATCGAGTACAATACAGTATTATTAACTATAATCACTATGCTTTACATTAGGTCTTCAGGACTTATTCATATTATAACTGAAAGTTTGCACCATTTGACCAACATCTCCCCATTCCCCCCATTCCAGTCATGGGTAACCACTATTCTACTCTCTGTTACCGAGTTTGATTTTTGTAGATTCTGCAAATAAAAGAGATCATGCAGTATTTGTATTTCTGTGTCTGGCTTATTTTACTAAGCATAATGTCCTCCAGCTTCATCCAGGTTGTTGCAAATGGCAGCATTTCCTTCTTTTAAGGGTGAATAATACTGCACTGTGTGTGTGTGTGTGTGTGTGTGTATCTCACATTTTCTTTCTCTATTCATCCATTGATGGACACTTTGTTTCCAGATCTTGACTATTGTGCATAATGATGCAAAGAACATGGGAGTGCAGATATCTCTTCAAAATACTGATTTTGTTTCCTTTGGATATATATCCAGAAGTGGGACTGCTGGATCATATGGTACTTCTATTTTTAATTCTTTGAGGAAACACCATACTGTTTTCCATAGTGGCTGTACCAATTTACATTTCCCACCAACCACAGGGTTCCCTTTTCTCCACATCTTCACCAACACTTACCTCTTATCTTTTTGAGGATAACCATTCTAACAGGTGTGAGGTGGCATCTCATTATGGTTTTGATTTTTTTTTTTTTTGGTGAGAAAGATTGGCCCTGAGCTAACATCTTTGCAAATCTTCCTCTTTTTGCTGAGGAAGATTAGCTCTGTGCTAACATCTGTGCCCATCTTCCTCTATTTTGTATATGGGATGCCACCACAGCATGGCTTGATGAATGGTGTGTAGGTCCGTGCCCAGGATCCGAAACTGCAAACCCCAGGCCACTGAAGCAGAGCACATGAACTTAACCACTATGCCACTGGGATGGCCCCCCATAGGTTGCCTTTTTACTTGTTGATGGTTTATTTTGCTGTGCAGAAGCGTTTTAGTTTGATGTAGTGCCACTTATTAATTTTTGCTTTTGTTGCTTGTACTTTTGGTGTCATATCCAAAAAATCATTGCCAACACCAATGTCAAGGAGTTTTTTTCTTATGTTTTCTTCTAGGAGTTTTATGGTTTTATGTTTTCGTCTTTAATCCATTTTGGGTTAATTTTGGGGAGTGATGTAAGATAGGGATCTAGCTTCACTCTTTTCTGGGGGACATAATCCAGTCCATAACAGATGGAAATGTCTTGGCCTGGACCCTCCACTTCACTAAACATGGGGCAAAGAGAAGGGACAGGGCTGAAGAATAAAAGAAGAAAAGGAAACTTCTTGGAAAAATAGAGGTTCAGGGAAACAAAAAAACTTAAAAAATGGGCTATTGTCAGTAGTCAAAAGGCCACAAAGAATAGCAATGATAATATTACTAGCCACCAACATTTGTTACACGCTTATTGTTAGGATTTGCTTGGCGATTAAATGAAATAATCTTGTAAGACTTCAGCAAAACTCAGAGCATCTAAGAAGCATTCAATCAGTCACATACTGTTATTATTTCTAAGCTGTGGTGTTATTTCTGAAGAGGCAAGCAGTGGCTCAGGAGCTAAATTTTGTTTAAAACGTAGCTGTTAAAAATGTATGGTGCTGTTTTATCAAGTTTGTTTCAAGAAGCATAACGGCACATGGAGGTTAGAAGGAGTCTGCTGAACGTACAACAGAAAGTATTGGTTGTCATGGTGAATCAGGCCTTGGAGTAAGCAGAACATGTTTCATTTTATTTTAACTCTTATACAAATGTCTGTGAAAGTCTTCTCTCATTTGGAAAAGAACACAAGTAAGCTATGAGAAATTGATTTCTAACAGGATATTCGGCAAATATGGTGTAAATATGTATAAGCAGGAAGGTGAAAAATGGTTTTAAGTTCGGTTTTAGTTGAGAGTAAAAGAAGACAGTGTGGAATTGTACCATGGACACGCTTCTTGGTAGTGCCCTCCAAGGTCTCTCCCACCCTTTCCATTGCATGGGAACACCTGTTATGCAAATAATTACAAGAACTGCCCTTTATCAAACACCTACTACATGCCACACACTGTAAATCTTTTTCTTCCTAAAGAAAACCCACTAAACTAGGAACAACCCACTGAAATATGGTCTCAGACTGAGTCTCAGAGGGGTTATGTGACTTGCTCAAGTTCACATAACTGTAAATGGTGAACCAAGCTATAAATCCAAGTTTGCTGAATTGAAATCCCATCCTCTTTCTGCTAAAGAAGTGTTTGTCTATTCAGTAGTTTTGGGGGAAAGTAGAGGCAGGACTAATGACGGGCTGCACCATTACTGAACATAAACTCCAAGGTTCACTATCTGTCTTCTTTGAGGAGCTGTCAGAACTAGTACTTTGTCCTCCATGGAGGAAGCCAGCTGGGTAGCCCACTCATGACTCTCATCCTTTCATCCTTCCTTGCCATTCCCTGTGCTATTTCCATTATTCAAACCTCGAGTTCCTTTCATGGGACTTTAGTGACAACCTCCTAACTAATGTCCCTATCTGCAGGCAGTCCCCAGTCAAAGTCATCCTCTACATAGACTGCTGTCATACGCAGGTTTTCTGGAGCACAGCTTGGAATGTGTCGCTTCTTGGCTAAAACAGCAGCAACAATAAAATCATTCCCCTGTATCACATTCAGAACAAAATCTCAATCAGTCCCAAGCTGCCTTTCCTATCTTCTTTTCCACTCTACCCCTGTACTTATCGGTGTCCAGCCACACTGGGTTTACTAGTCTATGTCATGGAAGTAGGTCCTCCAATTCCTGACTTCCTTGCCTTGGCTCATGCTCTTCTCTGGACTATCCTCCCACACAATCTATCCCCAGCTATCAAAATTCCTCTATATACTTTGAGGCCAACAGCAATGCAGCTCCTCTACGAAATATTTCCAGACCCCCGGAGTCCCATTTCTCCCAGAGTACTGTCTGTCCTTACTGTCACATTTGACATGCTGTCTCATTGGTCCCCCAGAGGATAAGCAGTTTGAAGATAATAACCACGGCCCATCTCTTTATCTCCACTGCTTGACAAATAGTCTCTCCTCAATAAGTGTTTGCTTTGGTTGAATAGACAACTCTGTGATACATGTACTTCACAGTCATATTGACTGTTTACTGAATTTGGGCAGAAAGGGAGGCAAAGTGGCATCTTAGGTTTTAGACTGGGAGTCAAAAATTTTGGGTTCTGGTGCTTGCTCTCTCATGAACTAATTTCTTGACCAGAGGAACTCATCTAGGTTGTCTTTTTTTTTTTTGACATAGATAATCTACATAGCACTCTTACTATACTAAAATTTGCTGTTAGTGCATTCAAGTTTCAGAAATAAAGAGAGTGTATCATGAAAATATCCCAATTCTAACTAAAAAGCCTCAGGAGAGAGCTTTCCAAATCCCTTAAATTGTATTTCTAGAATTCTTAACATTTTTAAACTGAGACTCATCTTGAAAATCAATAACTATTTTTTTTAAATCATTTTCTAGCTGTGAACTTTTGGTCTAGAGAGACAGTGGAACTTGCCTTAAGATTTTGCATTGGTGAAAGATCTGAGCCATAAAGGGAGCTCATGGAAGAAACACTGTTGGGTTTGTTTATAGGTCCCAATTGGAGTACATAAAATCAGGAAAATATGACCATTACTGTGCAGAAATAGTTATATGTAATTTTTTTTTTTTTTTTGCCAAATATATGTCAACTCAATTCAGAGACAGAATTCCTGATTGGGGCTTCAGCAATTTTGAAGGGTGTTCAAATAAGCTAATTTATGAAATAGTTAAAAATAATAACATCTTATTTGGTCTAACTTTGTGTAACTTTAGAACTTTGCGTATCTTCACAATCAGAATTTCCTTTCCTATTGAACGAATACCTGAAAGATCTAATCAGAAACGTTGTATTGTGAAAATCAAAGTGAGAATTACAGACTAAGTTTTTTCTCTACTAGAAAACTAGTACATGAATTATGGCTGAAACAAACAAAAAGGAGGGGGGGTAGTCAAGAAAGGGAACCGCAGAATATTAGAACTCCCATTCATTTTACACACAGGGAAAATGAGGCATGTGAAATGACCAACCTAAAATCATTCTTTTATCAAGTACTTGAATTCCATAGTCTGGTGGAACATATAGACAAGACTAAAGCTTGGCTCGGTACCCAAGTCTTCAGTCTTGAACATTTTGTCCATAATTATTTTTTTGTTGTCATTGAGAGAAATGTCTCCGAAGTCAGACAAAACAGGTTTTCACTATTTAGTAGTGATGACTTTGGATGAATTAATTAATTTGTCTACGGCTCATTTGCTCAACTGTAAAAAGAGAAAAATAACAGTGTCTACCTCATAGAGATGTTGTGAGGATACAGTTGGATAATGCTTATAAAGTGCTCAGCTCAGAGACAGGCACATGGGGGAGTACTCAGTGAATGTTGCTGCCACCACCACGATCAGCATTATATTTTTATTGTCATTGTCACTACACCACACTTCCTTACAATTTCCTTTGGTGAGGTGTTGGGCATAGCTCTTCTCATCAATGAACAATCTACAAAGAAGCTGCCAGTGTTTCCCTAATTTCCATAATGATAAGAATTACCTTCTATGCTTGTTAAGACAGGCCATGAGGTCCTCCAACCCTGATCCCTTACACTGGAAATTCTGGTGCAGTAGGTCTGAGTTGGGGACCAGGAACTTGGTCTTTAAAAATGACTTGGATGATTGTTCAGAGAGAGGTTTGCATTTTACAAGGCAATTTTATCACCCATTTGATAATTCCACAATCAAATCTGAGAGACAAAGAAAGGGAGAACAAAAAATGTGCTGCTTTTGAAAGAAGTGTGAATGAGTCCTCGTCTACTGTAAAATAGCGGGTGCTGAAATATCACATACTGAAGAGTCATGATGTGCCAGACACTCTTCAGGATCAAGCTCATATAATCCCTGCAACAATTCTATGAGGTGAGTGCTCTTACCTCATCTTATAGATGAGGAAACTGAAAAACCACGATGAGTCATTTGCCCAACAAGATCATACAGTCAATGAGTTAGTAAATGTCAGAGTCAGCATTTGAACTCTTGACTGCTATAAAGCTCTTTCTAACATTCTTTGAACATCCCTGGAAGATAATGAAAATCTAGGGATAAAGAGCTATGAGATGAAAGCCTTTTTAAAGGAGGGGGTGTGTGTTAGACAGGAACAGATCCCCTATGCCTAATGATGTCTCACTCATTGTAGGTGCTCAATAAACATTCATTGAATGAATGAACTTGGCTCTTTGCAAATTGAAGCAATGACACATTGTAGCTTGTTCAAGACAAACTATAAAATGAGTGAATTTACTGTGGGTGCTCTAATGTTTTCCTTCTGCTTTCCCTTCTGTTTCAATTGTCCAGTGTCCTTGGACTTGTCCTACTCAGACCCTGACTTTTCAGAGAGACAGAGACCCATGTTTTCAGGCTCTTCTCCAAATTATATTAGTTTGAAAAATGGCCTTCACCATGAAATTGCTCAATAGAAGACTGTAGAGCCAAACAACTAAATTTGAAAAAACATCAAGGAGGGGGATGTTCAATAGATGAAGTACAGGAGATATTTTTAAGGTGATGAAACTATTCTGTATGACACTGTAATAGTGGATGCATGACACTATGAATTTGTTTAAGTACATAAAACTTTATAGCCCAAAGAGTAAACCTTAATATATACCAGTTTTAAAAAATTTAGGAGGTTGGGGGATCTCAGGATGGAATGCAGACTATGATAAAATCATTTAACTATGTTACAAATGTATGAAATAACCTTACTTAAAGAAGTGGGGGGAAATGGTGTTGACCTAACTAACTTTGGAAATGAGTAGAGTCTATAAGACTAAAGGCAAAAGAAACTGGACATAGGCACAATACTCTAGCTGATAAGGTTGTTTCCCACCAGAGAATGGCTTGACAATTTTGAAACCACTTTACATGTATACTGAAACTGAATAACTAAATAAATGGATGGTGGATGGTGGGAGCCAGTTTTCTCACTTTTGGAGTGGGAGGATAGAGATAAGCAAGGTAAGAAAACTAGAATGACCCATGTGGTAATGGATTAGAGTTGGAGACATAAGTATGGACTCATATTTAGCTTAATATAGGTACACATGGTTACATATAGAAATATTTATATATGTGTGCATGTATATGTGTGTGTGTGTGTGTGTTAGTATACACACTTATATTTCCTTGTTCTGTCAGCTGAGAAAGACTAAAAGCAAGCACACTCCAGTAGAAACCAGCACACCTAGTGGCCAAATATTGGTTTCTAATACTATTCTCCATGAAAGGGGAACAGAGCTTTTTGGAGAAATGACTGATTTTCGAGTTGGGGCAGTAACTATACAAGAAGGGCCTAGAGCATGTTGTAGTACCAGAAAGTTAGGAAGTGCTAAAAAAAAATCCCCGTAATGATTAGGGCTAAGCCAAAGGGACACAGGAACCAATTGGAAAAAACCCCTAATAGCCAAAGCCGGAACAATTTGAACAAGAAAACAAATAATTTAGTATTAGATTATAAGAACTCAAAGTACAAAATAAATATCCCTGAGTCCATACTGATATAAGTAAATAAATAATGATATAAATAATAAATAAATGCACAAATAAATAAATAAATGGGGGAAATGTGACAAATCTCCTGGCCAGAAGAATTTCAAAGAATTTATTTGGGTACTCTGCCCTCAAAGAGGTGGAACGTAACTCTCTGTTCCTTAAGTGTGGGCTGCTTATAGTGAATTCCTTCCAAAGAATACATTATAGAAAGGGAGAAAGAAAAGATGATCTTTACAGTGGAGAAACCTGACAAACACTACCTCAGTTAGGGGGTCGAGGTCAACATCGACAGCAGCAAATAATGTTATAATACGTACCCTGATGTGATGAGATAAGAATGGCACTTTACCTCTGTGATCTTCCTTCCCAAATCCCATAATGCCTGACTATTCATGAGAAAATCGTCAGACAAGTCCCAATTAAGGGACATTCTACAAAAGACCTGATCACTATTCGTCAAAACTGTCAAGGTCATCAAAAAGAAGGAAACTGTCATAGTTAAGAGGAACCTAAGGAGACATGATGACTAAATGTAATGTGATATCCTGGATGGATCCCAGAACAGAAAAAGGACATTAGGTAACAACTAAGGAAATATGAATAAGATATACACTTCAGTTAATAATTGTGTATCAGTCTTGGTTCATCAATTGTGACAAATATACTGTACTAATTAATGTAAGATGTTTATAATAGGGGCAACTGAGGGTAGAGTATACATATCCTCTCTATACTATCTGCAATTTTTCTGTAAATCTAAAACTATGGTAGATTTAAAAGTTTATGCAAAATAGGATGGAAAGAGGATTCCTAAGTGAAGTGAAATCTGGTTTTATAATGCTCTTGCTTTAGAGACATCTGTTAGCATATTTGGATTTAAATGTTCAGATGTGCATTTGGTGCCAAGAAAACGCTTCCAAAATAACTGCCCCTAAACAAGACATTGGCTTTAGCGAAACAGTTTTGCAGTTGTCGTTTAATGGGCTGGAGCCAGCCGTGTAGCTGGTGACTAAATCCCTCTCCTATTGGACTTGTTCAGTCAGCAACGGGAGCTCGCCAACATTAGGGACTATTTGTTTTGTTCTGTAAGACAAAAAAGGAGGACTGTATAACTTAAAACCTGTCTCAGCTGTTTTTTGCTTTAAAGCTTTAAGCTTTTCACTGAGGAGAGGGGAAAAACACTTTGAGAAGTGAGCTATTTATATATTTTTTGCATCTAGTGTATCAGCTTTTTCCTACGTTTCAGTGTCTACCAGAGTTTGTATTTACTGGAAAGGGAAGATACCAACTGTGTGTTTAAAGATCCAATTCAAGTCCTTTTCATATGAAGTGCGTTGTAAAAGACAGTCCTCATTAACCCTTTGGCTTGTGGAGTTTTCTATGGATGTGAAAATACCTACTCTATTTCCAAAGTTTAGAAAAGTTTGAAATGACTGTTTCTAGTAAAAGCTAATATTTAAACCCATCGGCTACTTCAATATATTATTGAAAGAATGAGGCTTGGAGCTTCGATATAATAACTAAACATTTAATACAGAATTACTAGGAATTTATCTTTGTAATTAATGTATTGATTAAGAGAGTCATTAGACTCTACCAGCAAATTAGATTATTAACGTGCATTTAAAAAGGTAAATTATACGCTTTAAAATAAGTAAATATTTATTCTGCTTATCAAGATTTTTTGAATGATTTAAAACTTGTGTTTTCTCCCACAAATTCAGACAGGAATTTCAGACATTCTGTTAAAGTGTTTATTTAAATTTTTTTTTTCTATTTTACTTTAAACGAAGGGGTAAGGTGAGAAAATATGATACAAAAATTATAAAACTAATTTACACTTTTGCCCCTTTCTTTGGAATTCCCTTCCTCAATTCTGCATGTTAAAATCTTACTCATCCTTATAGTGCAGTCTGTTAACTGTCTATCCTTGAAGATCTTATATTTGTCCAGACATATGTAATATCTCCCTCTCCAGAAACCCTGTCAGCATCTCAAACCAATTACAAACATGTGAAAAAGACATATCTAACTAGCGTCAATGGAAGAGACTCCAAATAAAGGTAATTCAAGGATTTCTGTCTTGATGGACACATATAGAAAATAATGTAAAGGAATGTCCAGTTAAAAATTTTTGGAAGAGAGTCACAAAGCTGATTGCAAGACCTTGTTGTATGTTTCAAGGTCTGGTATGAGGCTGTTAGGCAGTACACACAGACAGGGTGGGTGGCCTTCACTTCCCTTAGGGAGTTATTAATCTCATTAAAAGCTATCAGATAACTGTTCAGGTATTTTGTCAAGAATTCTAGTTACTTTCTAGGAGGGGTCACAAAATACATCATGCAAAAAAGTTCTGTACCAAATGAGGTTTAGGAAAACTTCTTTTCTCTGCACTGAAGGAGTCATCTCAAACCAGGAACTTGTGGTAGACTGCATAACACAGGAAGCAGAAAAATAAACATGGAAGGTCTCCCTACACTCTAAGTTTTATTGGAAGAATTTTTAGAAAGAACAAAATTTCTTTTTCTCTCTTAAAAGGATTTGTCACAGATATGGACAAGTAAATCACAAACTCTTTTCTCCACTGGCCAATATTATGTTTTTACCCTTAGGTTCCACGTAAGCCCAAGGAACAGAACACTTACACGCATGCGTAACTAGAGGATTTTATACTTGCGTGCTTTCAGAAACATTGTGGTGTTTGTGCTATATTAAATCAAAGTGAAGGAATGAGGGAGCTCATAATCCCAATCATAAAATAGCATATCATACCACTAGCTGGCTGTAATAGATGTGAGCAAAGACTGCTGTTTTTGAAAAGTTCCTTTGCCATCTTAGAAAGTAGGGTTTGCATTTTTCCCCCCAGTACTAATTACAAATACAAAAAACATAGGCTTCAACAAACCAACTCAATTTCCTGTATATACATTCAAATGTTTCATGCACAAACAAGGGACTATACCCAACTTCTGTTCCCATGTAACAAGAGTCCCAAAATTTATGGGCATTGAGATTTTCATTTTCTTCTTCCTTAACTAAAATGAAGATAATTTTACTTGCAACAAGAAACACAAATTGTTGAATAAAATAGGATGTTTGAAGCATATGTTCACAACCAGTGAAATTATGCAAAGCAATGAGGGAAATTCAGAATAATATTGAATCACTAATGCTTTTTTGTGTGTGTGAGGAAGATTCGCCCTGAGCTAACATCTGTTGCCAATCTGGATCTTTTTTTGCTTGAGGAAGATTAGCCCTGAGCCAACACATGGGGCCAGTCTTCCTCTATTTTGTATGTGGGTTGCTGCCTCAGCATAGCTGATGAGTGGTGTAGGTCTGCTCCCAGGATCCGAACGCGCCAACCCAGGCTGCTGAAGTGGAGTGCATGGAACCTTAACCACTATGCCACGGGGCCAGCCCCAAGAATCACTAATGCTTTTGATAAAAAAAAATATTTGATGTTGAAGATGCCACAACGAACTTAGTGAAAAAGATGCTAGCAATCCTAGCTACAATTAGAACTCCATGCACTCTGCTCTTAGTAATTGATAGAAGAACAGACAAAAAGTCAGAAAGAATATTGAAGATTTAAGGCCAAAAATAAAAGTTTATGTAATGGATAATTGTACCAAAATTTTGAGAATATGTATTCTTTTTAAGCACACATTGGACATTTAAAATGAACAGATACTAGGCTATAAATTAAGTCTCAACAAATTTCAAAGAATTGCTATCATCCAGATTACATTCTTTGAACATAATTCGACTTATCAAGAAATCAGTAATTAAAAAAAAGAAAAATTCCTTATGATTGAAAATTAAAAACAAAATATATACTTCTTAACAATGGATGGGTCACAAAATAAATCTTAAAGGAAAATAGAATCTATTCCTAATTTGACTATAATAGAAATATTACATATTTATAAAACCTGTAAGGTACAGGTAATTAAAGTTTAATTTGTACATTTGAATGCTTACTTCCCAAAAAAAGGAAAGCCAAACATCAATAAGTTAAAGGTCTACCTAAAAATATTAGTAAAAGAATAAACACAAAGAAATTTGATATCAACATCAATAATACAGATAGAGCAGAACTTAGCAAAATAGAAATCTACAATAGAGATAATCCACAAAGCCAAAGTTTGGTTGTTTGAAAAAATTAAAAAATTGACAAACTTCTGCTGTGACTCTTCCAAACAGAGACAGAAGAGGAGGAACAAATGAGCAAACTACAAAATGAGAAAACGGGCACAACTATAGATCCAGGAGATATTTAAAAATACATTATGTAAGGATTATATAAACAGTTTTAGGTCAATGAATTGAAAATTCAGTTTTCCTAGAGAAACATAACTAGTCAAATTGACTAAAGAAAAGAAAATTTTTGCTTAGTCCTGTAACTACCAAATACATAAAATATGTAGTTAAAAATCTTCCCACCAAGAAATCTCACCAATACTCAGATGCTCTTCCAGGAAAGTTGTAATAATTATCCATGGAACAGATCACCCCAATCTCACACCAGTTGCTGCAGATAGTAGAAAAAGAAGGACTACAACTCCAGTTCCATGTACACAAGGCGAGTATAATCTTGATACCAAAAGCTGATGAGGAAGTAAAAGAAAGGCAACTTACTGTCCAGTCTCACTCATGAACATCAATGCAAAAATCCTAAACTAAATATTAGTAAATGGAATCTAGCAGAGAACAAAAAAGACAATAGAACATTAAAAAGTTAGGTTCAATAGATTGGTGCTTACCAGAGGAGAAGGGGGTGAGGGGAGGGTGAAAGTGTTAAAGGGGCACATATGTATGGTGACGGATAAAAACTAGACTATTGGTGGTGACCATGATGCAGTCTATACAGAAACTGAAATACAGTGATGTACACCAGAAATTACACAATGTTGTAAGCCAATATGATCTCAGTAAAAAAAAAAAAAAAAAAGAAAAAGTTAGGTTTTGTCCAAAGATGCCAGATTGGTTTAATAATGTTTAAAATCCAATCAATATAATTAACCACATTAACTTATTAAAGAGAAAAAACATTATCATCTTATTGACAAAGAAAATATGTTCAATAAAATTCAACTTCAATACATACTTTAAAAAAATGTAGCAAATAAAAATGAGAACTTTTTAACTTGGAAAGGGACACATACAAAATATCTCTAGCAAACATTACTCACAATAATGAGATACTTAAAATATCTCTTTAAGGTCAGGAAAAAAGCCAAAGATACTCAGTGCAAAATTTCCTTTCAACACTGTGTTGGTAGTTCCAGCTATAGAAGTAAGGCAGGAAGAAAAGTAAAAGGTATAAATATTAGAAAGGAAGGAAAAATTCTATCATTTTGTGCAGATGATTAGATTATCTGCATGGAAAACCCAAAAGAAGGTACAGATATTTTATTAGAACTAATAAAAGAATTCAACAGTTGCTGGATTAAAAAAAATTAATGTTTAAATTCCAAATAAATTTCTTTACATGTCCAACAAACAGAAAACATAATTTAAAAATATATCACTTACCTGGATATTACCTGGATATGATAAACTTAAGTTAAAAATCTAAAAAGATGTCCAAGTCCATTATGGAGAAAAATTTTTAAACTTCATTCAAAGACATTAAAGAAGGCATAAGTAAATGGAGGGGTATACCATGTCCATGAATTGGAAAATGAAATATCGTAAAGATATCAATGCTTCTCCAATTGATTTACAGATCCAGTGCAATTCTAATAATTGCATGTTTTGTGGAATTCGACAAGCTGATTCTGAGACTTATGTGCAAGAACAAAAGGCCAGAAGATAGTCAAGATATTTCTAAAGATGCATAAGGTGGGACAACTACACTAGCAGAAATGAAGACTTGTAATCAAGCTATAAGCAGTAATTAATATAATGATATTATAGCAGAGAATGAGAAATAGACCAAACATAACAAAAAGTCCAGAGATAGAACTGCATGTAAGGAAACTTGACTATGACAAAACTGGAGTTACACATCATGGAGAAAGAGTGGAGTATTCAAAAAACAATGCTGGAACGACTTGTTATCCATAAGGAAAAAAATTGAACCCCCAAATCACATCACACAAAAATTCAACTTTAAAGGCAAACTTTAAAGATTGTAGAAGAAAATACAGACTAGCTTATTGCCTGAGGCTAAGTAAGGATCTTTTAAAAAAAAACACAAAAATGCAAATTATAAAAGATTAACAAATTTAACCTCGTTAACAATAAAATGTATATTCATCAAAGACGTGATGAGGAATGTCAAAATACAAACCAGCCATTGTAAGGAGATACGTAATGAAGTAGTCTTTTTCCTGAAGATGTGATAAAATTCTACAAATTAACAAGAAAAAGGCAAACAATCCAATGAAAATGGATAAAAGACTTGAGCAGGCATTTTACAGAAGAAATAACAATGGCTAATAAACATATGAAAAGATGTTCAATGTTGTTAGTAATCTTCAAAATACACGTGGAAATGACAATGAGCTTCGGTTTTACACCCCTCAGATAGGGAAAGATCAAAAAGTTGGACGATAACAAGTATTAGCAAGGTTGTGGAGCAATGGCAATGTTCACACCCTGATTGCATTATTCATAATATAAATTGCTACAACTACTTTAGAAATAATTTGGCAATGTTTTGTGAAGCTGAATACCTATTTCTCACAAACCAGTAATTTTATGAGAAATCTTGCATATATGTTTCAGGAGTTATGCCCAAATATGTCCACTGCAATAGCAAAAAAAAAAAGGTGCAACCACCCAAACATCCACTGAGAGGAAAATAGAAAAATAAACTGGAGTCTAGTAATTCTAGACAGAATCGAAAATCAATGAACTAAAGCTGTACCCATCAACCTGGATGAATCTCTATAAGAATATAATATTGAGAGAAGAAAACAAGTTACCAAAGAATTCCTACAGTATTATTTCATACACATCAACTTCAAAAACATGAAAAATTAAATGATCTATTGTTTGGTGATATACATAAGGGCAAAATTTTAAACATAAAGCAAGAGAATGGGGGACATGAAATTCAAGACAATGGTTAATAGGGCTTATGTGAAACTGTAAATGTTTTGACCCATAAACTGGTGGTGTATACAGGTGTTTGAATTATTGTCACTCCAAATTATTTGCACATATTATACATATTATTTTGTGAATACATTCAATCTTTAACATAAAGAAAAAAAGTTAAAGAAAAAAAAAGGAAAACCCATTCATATAATATTAGATCTCACTAATAGAGGTCTTGACTGAAAACAATTGAACTCAAAGTGAAAAAATAAAGATCATCCGAATCTCCTATTTCATAATCATTTAAAAATGTGATGCTCACTAGATAGGACAAAATTTGGCAATGTCCAGCTTGGCGGAAGTTTGGGGTTGCAAAGTAGTAGCCAATCTTGAAAAGGTACAGTGACTCAAAACCGTTAAATGACACATTGCAGTGTATACACAACTTATAATACACTGCATCAGCTGCTTGGGAGACTGAAGGTTACCAATTCTTTCCTTAACTATTATTTAAATCAAGAACAAGAATGCCATCGTGATTTTGTCACTTTATAAATGTGTCTTCAGTATCCTCAGAGTGATGAAGTCTGAAACTATGTTAATTTGCAAAGTGATTCATAATAAAATAATTATTGAAGACGTTTTCACCATGGTGTATAAGCATTTTAGTCCACAGGTGACTGACTGGGAAAGCTGACTGGACAGGAATAGACGAGGCCAAGCTGTTAACAGACTACACAGTGAGAGTGGAGAACTTGATCACGGCTTCTAGGTTATCTAAGGTCACCGATGGACTTCATTGTTCGAGGTTCCCTTTTGATTATTTCAGTGTGTACGATGGGCTACTTTAAAATAGTTTAGAAATGTGTTTTGAATGTAAGTCTTTTTAGAAAAATTTATAATTAAAGACCTCACCTTCTACACCATTATTTTCTTCCTTAGCCAGCAGAAGGGGCTGATCCATGTAAACAAATTCAAAGATTGAATTTGCTTTTCTTCGTGAGAAGAAAGAAAATGGATCACAATACAAAGAGAAAGGAGCTAGATTGGGTAAAATATTTGTTCAGTTTAATAATCAAGAGAGACAGAGGTGGTTTATGTCGCAGAGAGTTGCTCGAGGGTGCGCACTTTTAATCAACAATTGCACGGCGAAAACTGTGAATGTGTTTACTGAGCATGAGAAGATTGCTTCAGTGTAAAACAAATTTGAGCAGGGGAAGAAGCACACTGGCCTTGGAGACTGTGAGTAATTTCAGATTCTTGATTCATTAAGATGTAATGAAAATACATTAGGAAAAAAAATTAAAACAGTAACTTTTTTTTTTTGGTGAGGAAGATTAGCCCTGAGCTAACATCTGTTGCCAATCCTCTTTTTGCTGAGGAAGACTGGCCCTGGGCTAACATCAATGCCCATCTTCCTCTACTTTTATATGTGGGATGCTGCCACAGCATGGCTTGATACGTGGTACATAGGTCCGCACCCGGGATCTGAACCTGCGAACCCTAGGGCACCACAGCAGAGTATGTGAACTTAACCACTACACCACCAGGCTGGCCCCAAAACATCAGTAACTTTTAATCTCTCTCTCACAATCCTTTGGTGGCTATTCTGCTGAGAAAGGAAAATACATTGACAACTTCAGCCTAAGATAGGGCATCATGTTTGGCCTATGAGAAAAGAAGGTATTGTGGAAACTTCCCTTGAACTTGACTGGTTCTTCAGCAGCACTCGGATCACACTGGCATAGTTCCTGAAAGAGCAAAGGTACTGTTGTGATTTATATCCTCAGGCCTATGTTTATCATCTGCTAAAATGTTTGCTCAAGTCTGGCTGTGACACCATCTAGCCTCAAACATTTCAGAGAGTAGAGCTTATAATTTTGGAACAGTTTTAACAATTTTCTTTAGAGAATGTTAGAAATGAAAGAAAATTTAGGAAATAGTTCAACACTTCCCTTCCTCCCCCGTTTTATACACATGGAAGTTCTGGAGAAGTGAGGAGGTGAGCTCAAGGCAGTACACTTCTACTCCTGGTTCAGTCCTTGGCTTATTTATCAACTACTTTGACAGAGATAGAGAGAGAGACAGAGAAAGAGAGAGGCAGAGAGAGCAAGAGAAGTTTTATAAAGGAGAAATAGGATAGTAAAACAACTTAAAACCTCAGAATTTTCTGGGAGTTGAGTACTTGAATGATGATGGGGGAAAGTAAGGAGAAAGAACTACATGGGCACTACCCTGCTTCCTTACCTCCTCCACCTGTATTCCCAGCCCTGATGTCAGTAGAAGGGAAATTTATTTATACCAGTGTGGCTCTGTCTAATGTCTGAATCCCACCAAATTATTACCTGTTCCTAGGGTTGCTATCCATTAGGTAGTGTAGATACATTCTTGTTTTGTTTTTTGGTTTTTTTTGTGAGGAAGACCAGCCCTGAGCTAACATCTGTTGCCAATCCTCCCCTTTTTGCTGAGGAAGACTGGCCCTGGGCTAACATCGTGCCCATCTTCCTCCACTTTATATGGGACGCCGCCACGGCGTGTCTGACGAGCAGTGTGTCGGCGGGCGCCCGGGATCCGAACTCGCGAACCCCGGGCTGCCAAGCGCGGACTCAACCACTGCGCCACCGGGCGGCCCCTGTAGATACATTCTTGATTAAAAAAAAGAAAGAAAGAAATATCCCTTTGAAAGGCATTTGGAAATTCACTATGTATCTTTAGTTCCTGGAAAAACTCCGATAACTAGGGTGCAAATCACTTAACTTAGTTAAATTTCAAGAAACATATAGCTACAACTGTATGCTCGGTGGAGCTGCTGGAAGTGACACCCCCATTCACAACACACCGGGCACAGCTCCAAGTCGTTGTCACCTTACTCACGGGGCAGGGACGACACAGGACCCTAACTTTAGACTGAAAAATGATAATAAGGCACTCTTCTGCTCAGGGCAGCTTCTCAACTGTTGCGAATTCCCTCCTGTGGAAACCACTGCAGCTGCTGTGGATATTTTGACAATGGTTTGAATGTGCTAGAATAAATAGAATCAAATTAAAAAGAAATCTGACATAAATACACATCAACTCTTTATTTCAGTAAGTTGTATAAATGAGATTTCTAAAAAAAATCTATAATGAGTATTTTGAATTTTAAATAAAATAAATCATATTTTTTTTAAAAAACTAACAAATTAGGGACCTCACATTCTTCTAAAGTTACACTATTAATTTTAATAGCACTTTATCCATGCTTGGATGAGTCCTTAATTGCAGTAATTTGGTATCAAAAGACAGGGGATTTTTTTTTTAACAAGCGACAATAGCAATGAACATCCTTATGAAGATATTTCATTCTACCTTACTTGTGGATTGTAATAGATTATATAATAATCTATTATCTGGGTACTAAAGAGGAGACATTTGCTATCTCCATGGCATATATATTACAATTTTATTTCAAGGGTTCAATTTTGATGGCAGGCTGTCAGGGTGTTGAATGCACGTACTTGACGTTGTTTTCCAAGTTTCTGACTTGTGATAACGAGGTTGTGTGAAGATCCTCAAACTCATCTTGAAGCATTCTCTGCATCATAAAACTCCTGCAGGAGGTGCAGAGCTAGTAAGGCTCCAAATGGTAATTTGTAACTTTGTTGGAGTGACAACTATTGAGAGGCTTTCAAGATCCACCAAACATCTCCAAGATGTGTCTGAAGTTTGTTTCTTCTCCTTTGGTGGTTACACGTGGGGTTTTTGATTAGCAGTTACCACAGTAATGTTTTCTGATATTTTATGGCCCTTTATACAACCTTTATGTTGCACATTAAGTTATATTGATTTATACTGACTTGCCCACCCAAACAAAAGCAAAACAGAAACTGGAGTTCATTTTCTCCTTGTATTCACCAAGCATGTGCCCTAGAGGGAGCAGATGAGAGAGTCAATCTGTTCTTCCTCTCAGGTCCTATGTGACTTTCTCTGTATGAGCTCTCGCTTTGCTGAGCGTGAATCTGTTATGAAAGGTACAAATTTTTTCATACAATCTGGCTCTTACGCCAACTTTTTCCACCTGGTTCTCAAGTGAAGAAACAGATCTGTTCCAAGACTGGAGGAAAGCCAGCTTTATTGGACTAACTGAGAGATGATTGCATTAGCTCTTTTATGGTGTGAGGGTGGCCATGAATTAGGGCTGCCAGTTAAAATACAGGACACCCAATTAAATTTGAATTGCAGATAAACAAAGAAAACTTGTATTTAGTATAAGCGTGTTTTTATTTGCTAAATTTGGCAACCCTACCATAAATCCTATGGTTTAAGGAATATCTAAAAGATTGTTTACACAGATAATTTTGACTTTAACTGATTTTCATTTCGCGTGTTGATTTTAAAACCTAACCCTCACGTAACATGAGACCATGCTGTGCTTCTCTACAATTCATCCATAGCTATTGTCTCACTTAGATCTCCACGATGATCTTCATGGGGACTCAAAGTCTGCCTATGCATCCCCATTTTCCAGATGAGAATGTTGATATTCAGAATAATTATGTTACTCAAGGCCATTTGGAGAGTTAAGAGGAGGAGTCTGAACTTATATCTGAGTCGTCTATCTTCTAGCACAATGTTCTTTCTTTCACAAACTCACTCCTACATGGGAGTGGAAAGTAATTGATTAATCTTATAAGTACATTCTAGCTAGTTTATAAATAATACTACATACATATAATATATAATATATAAATGTACTATAGTGTATATATACATTATAATACCATACAATAAAATTATATAATAACACTCCCTCTTTGACAATATTGTGTCTTAGCCTAACAAAAATGTTTACTTTCTTTCAGGATCCTAAATAATCACCTATAAGTGATTTGGGACAGTATAACCTTCTGCTGAGAGATTCAACAGGCCTATCAGCACACCTTAAAATATCATCAAATAGATTATCACCTACTGAAACTGTTCAGTGGCATAAAAAATATTGGTGCATGAATTATGGAAAATAAAAATTTTTAAAGATTAGACCTTTAAATCCTTAAAGTCTTTTGAGGCACCTCCACCCCCGTACCCACAAGCATTCAGCGCTCATGCTTTTTGTTGAAACGTATCTCTAAATGTCGTCTCTTGAAATCACTTTCAGATGGTTTATCCTATTGAGTTTTATGGTTTTGATGGTGTCAACTTGCTTTCCTTTCATGAATTGTTTCAATTTCAGAAGTTACACAGTGACAATATGATGCAATAGCTATTTACTCATTAAAATATTCTAGGTGGTTAGCAACACATCCCAGGGCCTGTGGTTATGACTGATGCAGTTTTCAACTTTGCTGCTTTTCTGGAGTAATTTCCTCCCTCAGTCACTTCAGGTCTTCTGGTAGATCGGGGGAGTTAATGGTAATATCAGGAGGAATAAATTCTGAGCGAATAGTTTCTTCAAAGTTGAAAATGCCCTGAGCATAGTCTTCACAGCCTTGTCAATTACTGGCTTCTCAAAATGCAACATTTTCAAAGAATGGAACAAACATGTGTCAACCTAGATGTGGCTTGTAATGGCACACTGGAGTGGGAAAATCAGTAAGGGATTAATATATATGAGAACGTGTGACATTTCCCTATCCCCATGCATTTGCTGGTGGGTGGGCTCATTCTCTGGATTCTTTGACTTTCCCCAGGTCAGCTCGTCATATCCATTTTCATTTAAATCCTCAACCCTTTATCCAGTAGACAAGTTTCTCTTCTTCACTGGGGATAGATGGCAATGTACAGGTACAGAGTGACTTTAATGAAGAAATCTAAGGAAACTGAAAATAGAAAAACCATTAAGAAATAGAGGAGAAGCTAAGGGGAAAACAGTCAAAGTGGAGGAGAGAGTGCTTGTGAGAAAAATATAGAAATTGGAACTTTAAATCCTTTTTGATGATAGAAAATTATGCCCTTCTTTGCTCAAAGGAAACTGAAGCCTTTACAAGTTCCTTGGACATCAAATACCATTTTGATACTTGATACTTCAATGAGGGAGAAACGTGCTGCTTAAAGTTCCTTTGAAATCCACATTTGATATAAAACTCAAGTCTAAAAATGTTTTTAGCATAAATAAGTTTATTGGCGCCCAGCTCAGGAAGAACTTGCAAACAGATGAAAACGCAACCCTATGGCATCCCAGTTTTCTCCCTCTCTGCTACTGGCGTAGAGAAGATATTTTGATTTTTTAATTTAAATAAAGGAGCAGTGGCTAAAAAGAGGCATTGAGCATAGATTCAAATGAACAGAACTGATGAAGTGGAAATGAATAAGCTTGAATTAATCATAATGCTTTAATCAGGGTTTTCTAATGCTAGTTAATTGCATCCACAAAATATAGCACTAAATGAGTTTGGTGAGTTGTAAAAGGGAGACTTAGAGACCCCAAATAGGATCCTGTTTTGAACAAGGGTGATGTGGAAAAACTGACCAATTGCCACTGAATTTGCTGTGTGCCCAAGTGGCTGAGTAAGTTTGGCTATCTTAAATTATAGGCATAAATTAAACATATCATAAAGCCACCATATTCAATTTCATTTGTTTTTCTAAGTAATTCAATTCCCAAAAGACACTAGACATCTCCCATGACTTAAAATAAATTATCTGTCCTTTCCAATAAGGTTTCTATTAATTTAATTCCACTGCATAATAATCAGAACAGTTTGACCCCTGTGGCATTGGGAGGTCTGCGTGTTCAATGTGATTGTGGTTGCCAACAACATCAGAATAGGGAACTCTATGAACTCTGTCCTTCAGAAACATCACTCTGGTCTCTCTGATAGGACCAAAAATTTTGATCACTAATTCTCCTCTGTGGCTTAGTACATAAACAATTTTTATTTTACCCAACCTGTGTGATATAGAGGGCTACATCTTAAGCACTGCATTTGTTATTGCCAAAAAAATTTCAATAACTGAAACCAACTTTCTTTTCTTCTCAGCAGCATATTCATTCAACTCCACAGCAAAGACCCTTTAGTGAAAATATGTGTCATTAGCATATATTAGCTACTGAGGTCTCTGACACCCCAATAACTTGTCTCAACATCTGAGTCCATGAGAGTCAGTTTATTCTGAGAAAAGCCAATTATTATTTAGGACATAAAGTTTTTATCAACGAATATCTATCTTTTTGAATCTCTTACAAGCCTTAACCCTTCAGATCTTTGAGTTTCATACTAATGGTTTTATAATCCAAATTTCTAATATATTGCTTTGTCTTTTTTTAGTCTCTCAGGAGAGATCCTTTGCTTATACACTTTTCTAGTTTGATAAGTTGGATAACGGCAGGCTCTTGAGGGTGAAAAGACAGGTAAGAAAGTTAATTTATTGCTCAGGTGGGGTGCAATGGGGAAATGCATGATAGGTGGAGAGAGTGGAAATTATCCAGTGAAGATGAATTGGGTAAACCAAGGCAATACTTCTCATGTCTACCTGCCTGGACTATTGAGGCTTCTCATTCCAAACATACTCATTTGACTTATTTTAAAAATAATCTAAACAGCTTTGTTTGCATTTTTGTTTACATCTGCTGTTTTGGTGACTCTCCCTTCAAAGTCAGGACACTGGCAAACAAGTATTTGTTGATGACAGGTATTAACAAGTTACTCAATAAGTTTGGCTGTGTTACATTGATTCATTAATTGGTCTGCAAAAACCTAGGCTCTGTTTTGTAGTAGATGCCTGGTTTCCTTCCAATCAGCAATCCTTTATGCTAAAAAAACACACCAAAAACCAAACCAAAACAAAAAAACCCAGAGCAGTTCTAACCTAATCATGAAATGGGCAGACTGTTTCCTTAGTCAGCCATCTGCTTGCCCTTCTCTCTCTAATACCTTTTTTGGTCACCTCTCTTCTAAACAACTAAGAATCTCTCACTGTGATGCCCAACAATTTGGAACAAAATTCTGTGAAGGAGAGCTTTCTATTAGGTGGAGGAGAGTGGTAACAGGTTCACCTCCCTATACTTCAGTTTCCTCATCTGTAAGCTCACATCCAATGTGTCTCTTCAAAGAAAGGTCATAAGATCAAAATAAATAAGGCATTTTCATAATACGTAAAAATGAACAGACCATTTCATTTGCATTTCTCTTTTCCATTTCGCTCTATTAACTACAATAGGTAGCATTAGAGAGTGAGATGGGTTGTTTTCAAACACAGCTGCCACAATTCCTCCCATGTTTTGCACTGTCACTTTGAGGCTAGTCCCATGAAGAGGTGGAGACTGGTTTCCCGGCCATTACTACATAGCTGGCCTTGTGACTTGCTTTGACCGAAAGAATGTGGCAGATGACTTCCAAAGCTGGATCCTATGAAGCCTTGCAGGTTTTGTTTTCACCCTCTTAGAATGATGTCCTGAGATGGTCATGCCATGAGGAAGGCTGGATGAAAAACCACATGGAGGAACAAATCCAGATGTCCCAGCCGTGTTCAGTCCTCAGCCAATTCTCCAGCAGAATGCCTTCATGAGTAACCCCAGGTGAGACCAGCAGAAGGACTGCCAAACCAACACCCAGAATCTTGAGAAATGATAGTTTTTGTTTTAAGCCATGAAGCTTTAGAATAGTTTGTTTTGCAGCAATAAATAACTGATAGAATTATTGTGGTAAGCATTAGCAGTGAACAATAGAGAAGGTCCCTGCTTCATAGATCTATATTCTAGTCTCAAAGATTACAAAAATTGTATTATGATTGAGACATGTCTTATGTGCTTTTCCTTTATGTTACAAAGAGGAATTACACGTAAAAGCGTGAGTTTAATAATTTGCTGATGGTTATCTGTTATGCTTAGTAGGAAACATGCTGTAGCTAATGGCTAAAGTTTTAAATGCTTACTATAAAACAGGATATATTTAATTTATATATATTTATATAAATATATTACATATATATAAAATATATGCATTTTAATATGAATTTTATAATAATATAAAATTTTATAATAATATATAATATATAAATATATAAATAAAAATATATAATATATTATAAATAATATAATAATAAATATAATATAAATAATATAAATTTATATGTATTTTAAAATATGTATTTGTATATATTTTTATATTTATTTATGTTATACATGTATACTAACATGTATTAACTCATTTAACATGTACAATAACCCTATGTGATATATACTATTACCATTCCCCCTTTGCGTAAGAGGAACCTAAGACACAGACAGGATAATAACTTTACTTAAGGTCACAGAGATAGTAAATAATGGAGTTAGAGTTCCAGATGAAGCAGTCTGACTCCAGAGTCTGCACCCTTAACTTCTACAGACTGTTGGACTAAGACAACTACTGTATTTACATAGACATTCTCTCACCTACAGTCCTCAGGTAATTGGGGAAGGTTAATTTTTATTATGAAGTATGAGATACGAGGTAAGACAGATTAAGACAATAAATCTCTTAACATTCTCACTGAATTTTCCCAAAGATGGATACAGAGATTTTCAGTTTTTTTCAACATCACTCAGACTTTCCTTCAAGGTAACAAATACAGCAGAAATTATATTTATTTAGAACAGGCAAATTCACTGGACATTCAGTTATACCAGAGATCAGATTAATTAAAAATTTTTTCTAAATAAGAGTAATATTTAATGTGTGTATTTTTCTCACTAATACTTGGTAAACCTATAAAATATGCACACTTAGTTTATCCACATTTTAATCTATTGGCTCTTTTGATTAGAACACAAGTACTTACTTCTATCTTAAAGCATGAGTTTTGTTGGAATATAGCTTCCCTGCATTTGTTTTTTTCTTTTTCACAAAAATATATGTTTTTAGCACCAAGGAGAGAAACCACTCCATCAAGGTTGATGATTTGCCTGCACCTACCTGAGGGCTAGCTGCTAAACTTTGGAATTAACTGTGGCCCTTGTTAGGAAAAACAAAATTACTGAATCACAACCTTCAGAATTGGGGATAAGGAACATTGAGTTTGTGAGTATGTTTTTTAGGTAATTCTGAACATAGCTAATTATGGAACACCTGAACTGGGTACTGGTTTTATCAAAGAATCTTGGAACACTATCTATTCACCCCTTTCTGCCCCTCTGAGGTTGTGGGGTTGCAAGGGAAAGTTATTACTACTTTTTAATGTAATCATGGACTTAAAAAAAGGAAATTCTTGAGGTTTATGTTCAGTGTCGTGCCTTCCTGTTCATGGTTCTTCCTATTTGGCTATCTTTTGCTCTTAACTCAAGGACTTATCTCCAAGTTATATTTCTCCATGTTAACCTACTCCTGAATCTACTAAGATGAATGACTCATGGACAATTGACATAAACTGGAAATTCACAAAAGAGAATTACAAATGGTCAAAAATATAAAAAAAAATTCAAAATGTGCCCCACCTCATAGATTACTAGGTAAATGAAAAATTTAAAAGTCAGATATATCTTTTTATAACCCATCAGATGGGTAAAAATTTGAGTTTTCTAGTGTTGGCAAGGATGCAATAAATCAAAATTTTCACTCACTCCTGGGGGTTTAACAAACACTGATATTTAGCTAACCCATACCCATTTCCTACCATGTTCTCTCTCTCCTGCCTCAACTTTAGAGATTAGAAATGTCAATAGTCTTTTCCCAGCCTCTTTGCAGCTGTGGTGGTCACATAACACAGTTCTAGTCAATAAACATAGAAAAAGATCTGATGTGGAGGTGCGTGGAAAGTGAATATTTATTGATAAGAAGGTAAAGTTGTGGTAGGTGCCTCCGGTCTCTGCTTCACTATGTTTTGAATATAGACAAGATGCCTGGAGCAATGGCTGTCATCTTGTCGCCAGGAGGGAAAGGCCAAGGAACTTGCAGATAGACAGCCGTGATATTTTTAAATTATTAAACAAATACCAACAGCTGCCTGCCTCCAGACATACTCTTTTGCGAGAAAAATAAACTCCCATTTATTTAGATTACTTTTAATTAGGATTTGTTACTTGCAGAATTCCTAACAGACACAGTGGGATTCTAAATTGGTAAAATGTTTTTGGAAGGCAATTGGACATTATCAAATTTTAAATGCACTAAACATTATTGCAATTTTATATCTGAAGTATATGAATTTATCCTAAAGATATATTCATCCATTTACACAAAGATACGTGTACAAGAACATTCATTTCTGCATTATTTGCAATAGCAAATAATTGGAAATAACTTGGATGTTTGCCCTTAAGGAGGATCGTTAAATAAAACACAGATACTAAGGAACTATTAAATTAAAGAGTGACCTTACAAATGCAAACACAGAAGGACCACCAAAATTCATTGCTAGCTTAAAAAATACATCTAAGAACTATATGTACAATATGGCCCCATTTATGTAAAGAAAAAAATATTTGTGTGTAAATGTAATTTTGCATGTGAAATGTTGACAATTGGTTCTTTTTGCATGAAAGAAAAGTGAGATTTTCAGTTGTTCTTTCTAATCCTCAGGACTGTGTCAATCTTGGTCAATGAGCGTATAATCACATATTAACATGCTAATAAATGTATTCATGTCAAAATATAAACACTTGATAACAACTTAAATATTTACCTTTCCCATGAGAATTTGAGTTTCAAACAGTAATTAAAGAAATTGACTGAAATTCAAGGTAGGCGAGGGAGAAATATGATATGTGCAACCTCTTTGTCCTCTAAAATCATACAGCATAAGTGGCCACTTTTTAGATATTTTTAAAACTACTCTTTCCCTCATGCATAGTTTGGTATTAAACAGGTGAAAGATAGATCTTCAGGAAAAAAAGTGAAGCATTTATGAGCATAATAAAAATCTTACATGCCATTAATTTTGAATGGATCTGTGAAGACAATTTATAAATCTGTAAGTGAAAGATTCCTCTAAATTATTCGCTTATTCTAGGGCTTCTAGTCTGCTCAGTTTTTGAGTAAGAATAAAATCATTTTCATTGACAGATTTTGAAAATTACAAATATTATTTAAGGACAGATAATTTTATATTTGCCTTTCTAATGATTGCTAGTGCCTAACTAATTAGATGTTATTATGTACTTTATTTGATTTGTTTATTATCACTACCCACCCCAAATCAAAAATGGAAAACTTAAGGAATCAATCATTTCCATGCTTTAGCTCACACTCTGATAGATGTTTGACAATATTGACAAAGCCAAGTTTATAGATTGGATCTACTGATTTCAAAAGTATGGATAGTCTTTCTTTATTATTTTTTATTCATGGCCCGATAAGATCAAAAAATGTGTGGATGGCTGTGCAGGAACAGAGATGAGGGAGTGAGGATAGAATCTGTTACTAGAATAATGTATTACTGAAAAGGGGAGGATGAGAGTAGTGTATCTTTACAACAGGTGTCATATTTTTCATAATTGTAATATCTAACATTTATTGAGCACTTAATATGTCCCTGGAATGATGGTAATCACTTTACCTGCATTATCTCATTTAATCCTTAAAACAAGATATGAGAGATTCTGTTACTTTCTCCATTTTACCGATAAAGTAGCTGCTGCTTAGAGAAATTAAGTAATTTGCCCAAGACCATATAACTAGTATGGATTTCTATTTCAGGTCTATGTGACTCTCAAATTCAAACTGTTAATTATTATTCTATGCAGGCTCCAAAGGCATTAGGCATGGACTTGTATATGACATGTATAGGGTGAGTCTAAACATATGTCCCATGATGATAGGTACATTGTTTGTGTTGTTCAACACCATATAGCTAGGACTAGGAAAAAAGTAGGTCCTCGATATGTATTTGTTGAATGAGTAAATAAATATACACATGAATGAAATGCTAATGATCTGAATGTAAAATAGAATTAACTCCTTTTTCTTCATAAACTAGATCACCTCTCAGGATGCTATTAACTGGTTTCTTTCTTTGGGTATTTACCTGGGAAGACCACTAAGTTGCCTCCCGTTTAATAATTTTAACATTCTAGAAAATATTGTTTATTAGTTCTAGAGAAATAGCCCCAGACTAGAGACCAACGAAATTTTCCACCCATGGATGGAGAGAATCCAAGTGGAACAGTGCTTGAAAACACCCCCAAAACAATATGTCCTACTTTGCTTCCTCCTCTCGCTGGGTCATAAAGAAACACGCTGAGAATGCTGACTTTGAAGAGCTCCCAAGATAGCTTTCCAGATGACCCCTCGGCCACAAGGGCCTGTTATGTTGAAAGGCTTAAGTACCATAGACAGCAAAGGGAGTGGGTGAAATTTCCTTCCTTGATTGGTGCATTATTCTGAGAAGTGCTGATGCAGATGGTTTTGCCTCAGAGGGAGGGAACCAGAGCTCCTGGCTTTGCCTAATTTACAAATCCAGGAACTAATTAGTCTTTTAGAATTCTATCAAACTTCCCAAACAGAAGAAAATAAATATAATTTCTACATATGTGACAAGAAAATAAGCACAAAAACCCTGGAATCTATATTTGTGGTCTCAGTGGTCTCGGTACATATAGAGACCATGAGTAGTACTTGCCTTTAATCTAGCCCATCCCCCGCTACTAACAGATGAATTTTTCCCATATGTAGTGAGAAACCATTCCATTAATGGTTTACTGGAAATTAACCCATTTGCCTGCTTAAGCACACTGTATAACTCTCACTACTTAGGCTCCTCAGAATTGAGTTTGGAACCTCCACTGAGCTCTAGCATTATCTCCCACTACTGTCCTACGTGAATTCTCTGCTCCAGGCAGAATGATTCATTAGTCTCTATTCTAAAATGGGCTTCAAGGTGTAACATAAGCATCTAGCATTTATCATGTACACACTATGTGCTAAATATTTTGCTAAATGTTTTATATAGATTATCTCATTTAACCTCACAACTTTTTGAGGCAAATACCATTTTAGAAACAGAAAGATTGAGATAGAGAGAGAATAAATAACCTGTCCAAGGCCACACAGCTGTTAGTGATGAACTGGAATTTGAACTTAAGTAATTTAACTCCCCATTGTCTTAACCACTAACTCTTCCTTATGGAAATAAAATAGTCTAGACCTTTAGTTTTATCCTTTGGCAACATATAGGATCACAGTCACAAAATAAGCAGAATATCCCTCTTCTACCTCAAGAAATTAGAAGATCTGTAGATATCCTATGAATTTGGTTCATTTACTTATTCATCAAGTGTTTATTTCCTATGTGCAGGCACTGTTTTAGATACTGAAGATACAGTACTGAAGAAAACAAACAAAAATCCTTGTCTTCATGGAACTAATATTCTAGTACCTTCTAGTTTCTCTTATTTTATCACAAGGGACCGAAGTCAGCCTGGGTGATGTGAAAAAGCTTTTGTCACTGGCAAGGGACAAGCAGGCATGTAAAAACTGTGTTTTCTCTTGGGGGCTGATCACTCAGGCAAAGGAAAATAAGTTTCTGGAGGTGAAAATGAGGTTTATTAACCAAGAGATATCAAACTTTCATATTACAGGGGCCATCCAGAAATGTAACGGAAAGTGGGCCAGGAGGGGACTGTGGTTTATTGAAGAGCACTTATCCAGTCTATAAAAGCAGGCCCTTCTCAGCTCTCATGGGCTGTCACCATATTGGAATGTAGACTAGGATTAGCTACCAGTATTTCAAGAGAGGGCAGAAATTTCTATTTTTTGTGTGTGTGAAATATTTAATTTTGGAAATTTTGGAAGATTAATTCAAGTAAAAACAACAAAACAGAAAACCCAAAACTGTGCCAATTAAAACAAAACATCAATTTTAAGGCTGAATAATATTCTATTGTGTGTATATACCACATTTTCTTTATCTGTTCATCCATTGATTGACATTTAGGTTGTTTCTACATTTTGGCTACTGTGAATAGTGCTGCAATGAACACTGAAGTGCTAATATCTCTTTGAGATCTTGATTTCAATTCTTTTTGATAAACATCCGGAAGTCGGATAGCTGGATTGCATGATAGTTCTAAAAGGAGGAAATCTTGCAATATGCGACGTGGATGAACTTGGAGGACAATATGCTAGGTGAAATAAACCAGTCACAAAAGGACAAATGCTGGAAGATTCTGCTTATATGAGATATCTACAATGGTCAAACTCATAGAATCAGAAAGTACAATTGTGGTTGCCAGGGGTGGAAGGAAGGGGGAATGGGGAGTTACTAATCAACAGGTGTAAAGTCTCAGTTATGCAGGAATAATAGGTTCTAGAGATCTGCCGTAGGACTCTGTCTCTGTAGTTAACAATATTGTATTGTACACTTAAAACTCTGCTAAGAGGGTGGATCTCGTGTTAAGTATTCCTACCATAATAATAACAATAGTAATAATAATAACAGCTATAGGTCAGAGTCTTTCCATGTGCTCTCAGTTGTATCTTATCCTGTGTGAGAGAGTGTGTGTGTGTGTGTGTGTGTGTGTGTGTGTGTTTTGAGGTGGGGCAATTAGAAACATTCCAGCAGTAAGCACTGTGATCGCACTGGAGGAACACATCACCAGAGGCCTCTACTCTAAACCTCACAGAAAACAGAATGAAGACGACCAGGAACCTTGCAAAAGATCCTGTAAAGGAAAGGAGGAATTAAATCACTAACTGAGGGAGATAGAAGGAGAGTTTGACAAAGAATCAGGAGCGATGTCAGAGTCAGCATGCACCTTCCTGCAAGAACATCACATAAAGTTTATTTCAACCAATGCCACTTCCCTTCAGGCTCTTTGCAGCTCACTGACTCGCTCTGAGATCGAGAACAGGCAGGTCATTTCTTCTTTGTCTTGGAGCTTTTGCAGGGACAAACTTTTCCTTTGAAGCTTCAGAGGCAGGGATAAAGAAAGCCTAAGCCTCTGAGAGGAGTTTCTTGCAAAGGAGATGGAGTTCTAGCCCAGCTGTCAGTTCGTCCTTTTGCAGGACCTGGGCATTGCTGTTCTCTAGGCAAGGTCTAGAGAAATTAAATTTTAATTAATTAATTTTTTGTGGTAAGGACACAGCATGAGATCTACCCTCTTAACAATTTTTAAAGTTCATATCATAATGCAGTATTGTTGACTATAGGCACTGTGCTGTACAGCAAATCTCTAGAACTAATTTATCTTGCATAACTGAGACTTTTTATCAATTGAACAACTCCCCATTTCTCCCTGCCCTCCTGCCCCTGGTAACCACCGTTCTACTCTCTGGTTTGATGAGTTTGACTATTTTAGATATCTCATGTAAGTGGAATTGTGCAGTATTTGTCCTCTGTGATGGCTTATTTCACTTAGCACAATGTCCTCCAGGTTCATCCACTTTGTTGCAAATCTCTAGGCATGTTTTGACTCCCTGTCCCACTGACACAGGCCGTGGACAAATCTGAATCCAAATGCGGAAGATTCATGTTCTAGAATCATTTAGTAGAACCCTCCACCCAGAAATAGAAGGAAAAATATTTTCCACATGACTTTGAATAATTTTGTACGTATAGAGAAAAAATGAGCAAGTCAATTCTTTTGTGGCATTTTTGAGTTTTTGGTAGAAGGTAGATTCCCCAATAATATGAAAAAGAATAAAAATGTTTAGCTAAATGTCTGGTACATGGCAAACATCCAATAAAGGTCAGCAGTTGTTATCATTATTACTCAAGTCAATAAATGTTCTGTCCTCTATTGCAGTTGTAGTTAGCATAAGTTTTGTTCATTAATTTAATTGAAACATTTATTTTTATGAAAACTTCAAAAATTGTCGCAAAGTTATGTGCATATTTGACTGAAGAAAAGGTCTTGTTCAAAACACACTGTTAGTTATTTTCTTAGCCCAAAATGCTAATATTCTCAAGCAGCAAGATCACTGACCAATGTACCACTAAAATATAAGTAGTAATCAGGACCGGCATAGTGGTTAAGCTCACGTGTTCTGCTTCCGCGGCCCAGTGTTTGCCAGTTCGGATCCTGGATGCGGACCTACTCACCGCTCATCAAACCATGCTGAGGTGGCGTCCCACGTAGAAGAGCTACAACTCTACAACTATGATACACAGCTATGTACTGGGGCTTTGGGGAGGAAAAAGAAAAAGAGGAAGATTGGCAACAGATGTTAATGCAGGGCCAGTCTTCCTCAAAAAAAGAGAAAAAGAAATATATAAGTAGTAGTCACAATCATCCAGAGTCTTAAAAGATTCCTTGTCAGTTTGTAAACTTCAATGGTTTTTAGGCTCTTGAATTTATTACTGTAGGTGCCTCATTTCTGATAGAAAAAAATCGGTTGATTGTATTCAAAGGTACCAAAGGCACATTTGACATCAGCTTAGCTGCCCCTACAATCCCCGGCTGAAATAGACTTCTATCCTTCTATCATATGTAAGGCTTACTGAGTGTTCTCGAGCATACGATCTTATCCAAACCTTATGATAGTCTGCCAGGTCCACTGTACTTCACCGTGAAAATCAGGGAACTGACTATGAGGGACTAAAGGACTTGTCTTGGCCATATGTGTGGCAGAGCTAGACCCTGAACTCCTGACTTCTGACTCTAGATTCAGGATTATTCTCATTGCTAGGCTATTGTGAGACCTAATTAATCTTTTAATCTTGGGACACTGCCTTTGCTTGTCATTGTAAGTAAAGCCATAATACATTGTGCCATGAAAATCACTTAAAATGTATGGATGTGCTTTTAAATACTATTTACAGACTCAGATCATTTTTCTACCACCCAGAAGCTAAGTAATGAAAATTTAAAAGCCCACAAGGACTTGGTGAAGACTCCAGCATATTTATTGATTATAATTTAGTTTGGATGTACACTATTCTCCAGTCATCTAATCAATAACAAGTGATTAAAATAACTGACTAAATGATAAACATGTCAGAGTTCTCAACCTTTGTATTGACTGGTCTGGACTGAGCATTTGGCCTAGTCATAGTATAGGAATCATTAAAATGCTCATGAAAATTCTAACATAAAATGTATGCAGTGATAGATTTGTGTTTGGCTAAGAGGAAATTACAAAAATTTAGGAAAGCAGATTAGGGAAATGTTTAAGAGCATGAATTCTGGAGTCAGGGAAACCTGGGTTTGAGTCCCAGCTAAGCTCTGCCATTTACTAGCTGTGTGTCGTTAGGCAAATTGCTGAACCTCTCTAATCCTCAGTGTCCTCATCCAGAAAATGCAGATAGCAATTTCCCCTACTTTGAATGTTTACTGTGGGGACTAAATGAGCCAATTCAAGTACAAGGATTACAGAATTACCTAGATATCAAAAAATTTCAGGAAATAAATATGAACTACTATTATTATTATTATCTGTTTCACCTCTCTAAATTAAGCTTCCTCATTAATTTTTTTAACCATAAAAAGTAGTTAAAGAACCTATTCAGCTGACTGTCTTGCCCATAGCAGTGGTCAGCTAGATAACTCATCCTTCCTCTCATACCCTAGTCCACTCCTTCCAGTCCCCATTGCTGTTTCCTGGGATCACTTCCCAAATAAACTACCTGCACACAAGTGCGTGTCTCCAGCTTGGCTTTCAGGGGGACTCCAAATGTTATAAGACGTGTGGCTAGAAGCCTAAGTGAGGCAAACACATTTTGTCTTTTATGTTCTATCTCCTAAGAATCATATTGAGGTATTTTTATGGTATCAGAAGAAGATTGTTGAAATGCGTCTTTGTTTGCTGATTGTTTAATGACCTTAAGTGACATTCTAGCCCGGGGGTTGGCAAACTTTTTCTGTAAAGGGACACATAGTAAATATTTTAGGCTTTGCAGGCCAGGTGGGTGTCTATTGCAACTACTTGACTCTACTGTTGTAGCATGAAAGCAGCCAAAGAGAATAAGGTAAATGAATGGGTGTGGCTGTTTCAGTAAGTATTTATGTGTGACAGGTCTAGGCTCAGACGTTTTCCGGGCAGATATGTTAAAAAGTTATTAATACTGATTTTCTACCATAAAGATGCTTTTCTCAAAACATTTACTTTACAGTAACCAAATGTGCTCCCAAGTATCTCTACTCCTTCCTCCCCCACCCCCACCACCCCAATGCAGACAAACTACACTAACTCTAGAAAGTGCTCCAGACGAATGTCTGAGGACTTATGGGTTAATAATAGTCAGCATTCATTGACTGCCTACTATGCCCCAGGCTTGTACTAAGTGCTCTTCTGCTTTAGAAGAGAGAGAAACCAAGGTTAGAGAGGCTGGGCAGCTTGCCTACATCCTCACGGAGGTAAGCGACAGAAGCGAGATTTGACCCCAAATCCATCTCCAAAGCTTACCTTCTTAGGACCACAGGGCAGTCTGTGGTGTATTTGTAAAGCTAACAATTCTCTTCTATGGCATAGCAAGTTATATCTCAATATAAGGAGTCTAAACCAGCAGTGGAGAAAAATCTAGTGTGGTTGTATAAGGAGATTGTATCCACCATTCTCTGTCAAAATATTTAACATGTTTTTGGAGGAAATGACCAATTTCACAACTTTAAAAATATCTAAAATATGTTGGTGCTGTCATGTAGAACACAGTCTTAATTATGCTATACTAATTTTTTAAATTGGATTTTCACTGTTAGTTCATTGGGATTGGTCCAAGAATGCAGCAGAGCTTGAAACTTCATGCATGGACATTTAAATCATTTATATCCATACTGAGACTATAGTAACAGTGGTTGACAGCTGTCACTAAAACAGCAGCTAATTAGAAGGAAAACAAATTAAAAAAATAAGAACAAGCCAGAGTTCTACTCTATAATTTAAGAGGACTCAGCTTCATATAAAAGTTGTCATATACAAGTTCTTTAGAATGGTATGAAAGATATACTTTCCAGCTAAATAACAAGAAACTATTTTTGAACAGTGTAAATGATAGCAGATTTTAACCACTATTTGACTAAAAGAAAGATAGCCATATAGACAAAAGACCACAAACGTAAGCTGAGAAGACATTGTTATTGGATTTCTAACAGATGGTGCATTCAATCCATGTTGAACTGATGTACTAACAGACCAAAGAGATAAACAACTGGGATGGGAGTCTTTAGTTAATTCCAGATGAACGTTGAGTTCAGTCGTGGGACAGAGAGTCTGAGGCAAATGAAGAACAAAGCAGCGTGTTCCTTTGACTTTTAACCTCTGGTCTTTAAAGAGGAAGGAAGATAAGCTAACAATTCAATGGCATTTGAAGTTAGATTTGAGCTGAGAGTTTTAACAAACTCCAAATCTCAGAATAACAGCAAAATTAGTGGGTGGCAGGATTCAGTTACATGGTGAACAGAACAGACGGAAAAGGGTTAAACATCTTCTTGAAAAAGAAGATCTGCATGTAGAGAGAAACAGAGAACCAGAGAGGATAAATTGGTTTGAAGAAATAGAGAAATAGAGAGAATTTTTCTTTGAATGACAAGAAGATTTTGATACTGCACTGCTGTCTTAGGAATTATCCAAGAAATAATCTTTACCATCCCCAGCCTGCATTTTAAGACTTCATTCTGTGTTAAGGCATCTAAAATCAATATGAACTCAACTAAAACCAATATGAACTTAACTGTTCATTCATTTATTCAACAAACAGAAATCTTTAGTTTGCTGCCCTTCTCAGTGCCACTTTAAAATTTCTCTTTAGTACATATATCCTCTTTGGTACACATACCCAAGTGGCATGGATGAGCCCCACCACCACCCCCTGACTTTAAGAATGTCCTGGGTTAGCTCAAGCAAATCAACATAGCCCATCTCCCTGGACACCAAGGTCGATTCAGGATAGACACCATAGCTAATTTAAAAGCAGGAAGAAGCTACTGGGCTTCTTGAAAACAGGAGTTTCCTCTCTCTTCCATGGGAGCAACCAGAGGATAGTTTCTGTTTCTGCCCCGATGGTGTGATATGAAGATGTGGACCCAGAATCACCGAAGCCGTTATTCTGCCCAGAGAAGACAACTTGGCCTTCGTTATTCAGTGAGTTTAAACTGCTGAATCAAGCCTTCCCCGAAGTCAGAACATATTCTGGACTTTTTGGTTTTGTGAGTTAGTGAATTCTCTTTATTGTTTAAGCCTGTTTGATTTAGAGTTTTTTGTCACTTGTTTTCAAGAGCCTTTGTAGCGTGAAAGTACATTGTGTCAGGTTCTGGGGGACCAAGACAAAAAAAGACTACCGTCTGATTTCAGAAGACTTCCTATGTTGTGGAACTATGACCTCTGAGCTACAGGTTGATGAAGACCCTGGCTATTTTCAGATACTGGAGCACTAGAAGAAATGGACTGGGTTAGAGTTTTTAAAAGGGAACTTATAAGAGCAAAGAAAAGGAAGAAATGTTTGGCCAGGGGCGCCAAGATAGAGAAATAGATAACAAAAGCTTGTGCTGCCTCTATGCATAGGATGAAGAATGAACCAAAAAATCACCTGAAAGTCTGCAAAGTTTGATCTGAATGCAAATAAAAGAAGTTTCTATGAAAAACACTTAAACATCCTGAAAGCTTGTTGTGCAGAACAGAGAAACTGAGGAGTGACCACAGCCTTTGAGAGCAAAGAGCGTGTTCTTTCCTCTTACAAATAATTGAGAATAAGAGTCTGTCCAGAATTAATCAGACTGGGGTTAAGGATGAGTTACAAAGCCAGTGATATCTGAGATCAACTGTGTTATCTTTATCCTTAAGAACAATTTAAGTTCTTAAAAATTGATTGATTGTATTTTGAGCTCATAGCTATATCCAATTACATCCTCTACACAGGAAAAGTGGCTGAGATTTTTAACCTTTCTTTTTCAGAAGAGTAAAAGCAGCCCCCTGGCGTGACCAGGAATGGTTCTTTTTACTTAACAGAGAATTGAGATTTATGGTGCTGGGTTATGTAAAAGAAAAGCAAAATAAATGTATTTGTCTTCTGGCTATAAAGAATGATCTCTTGTGGATTTACCTTTGGACTTCTACACACAAAATAGAGATGCGTGATGTAGAACAGTAAGACTCAAACTCTAATGTGCATACAAATCATGTGGGAATTTTGTTGAAATGCGGGTTCAGATTCCAGAAGTCTAGAGTGGGGCCTTAGATCTGCATTTTTGATAAAATCCCTGGTTACACCGATGCTTCCAGGTCCGTGGACCACACTTTGAGAATCAAAGATGTAGAGCAGAGAGCTGGGCTACATAGGATTCAAGAAGTCTGGGTCTAGTTTGAGCTCCCTCTTTAACCTTGTGAGACCTTGCTAATGCCACTTAAACTTTGAATGCTCTTCATCTATAAAGTGATAGGGTTGGATTTAGTCATCTCAGAATCCCTGACAAATCTAATCCAACAGAAAAAAGAGGCTCTCTATATTGTGCATGGTGTTTCAAATCTGCTCTATATACCTTTCCTTGTTCCTTTTCTTCATGGAAGAGTCGTCTACCGTACCAGCAACTTGAATATTGTCCTCGGCTCTTCTCTCTCCATCACCCCCTACATTCAATCAATCGTCAAGTCTCATACAATTCCTTTCTAAATAATTCTAGACTATATTATTTGTTTGCTTATTTCTTCTCCCAGTGGTACAACTAAAATTCAAAGAATCACCATTTTCCACTTGCCCACACTGTAACAGCCTCCTAAAAAGTTTCTACCCCTTATCTTGCCCCTTCCAATCCGTTATTCCTTCATTTATTCAGCACATATACATCCCTAATGATCTGCCTAGCAACTTTTTCTGTGTTTTCTATACACTGTAGCACACCTCTCCTCCTGTCCTCTCAGTCACGTGGTTAGGTGGTTTCACCTACCTTCCCATTCCAATATTGAATTTATATCTAATCATTTCCCACCCCTGTATGAAATCCTTCAGTGACTTCCCATGTTTTGTAAGGATGTGGACTGCAGTCTCTACTATGACATAGGCCATGAATGATCTCACTCTCATCTACTCCCTCTCTCTCCTTCTTGCTCTCACATTCTAGTCCTACTGGACTCCTTTAAGTTCTTTAAAAGCATCATGCTCTTTATCATCTCATCTTCTTTGCAGCTGTTCCCTCAGCCTGGCGTACTCTCCCGCTCCCTGATTCACTGGGCCCCCACTGGTGAATTATTTTTCTGGGCTCAGCTGAAATGTTACTTCCTGATTCCCAATGTTAAGTTAGGTTAAGACTGTCTGTGGCTAAATGTGCTAGAAGTACTTTGCACTTGACCTTCATAATGCTCAGTAACACACTTATAAATATTTGTTCAATGTCTGTTTTCTCCAGTAGACCATGTGCTTGATGAGGACAGTTAAGCCATCTGCCTCACACAAGGCTTGGTTTGAGAACATTTTCAACAATTATTACTGAATTCAAATGGAAAAATTATAGATACTAATTCGCTTTTCCTCACCTTTAATGTCCAGGTTTTATAGAATACTGGGCAATTCTTGGTTACTTTGCCCTTTAATTTCTCTTTATGTCAATCTTTTCTTTACACCACTAGTGTTTATTTTACACCAGAGCTCCAATCATCTTACTCCTCTGCTCAAAAATTATTTTATGGCTCCTCATTGCCTATGCAGTGATCCCAAAACTCATAGCCTTCATTCAAGTTCCTCCATAATCTGTTGTAAGAAACCTTAGGGACACTATGCATTGCCCAGGCAAATATCATAATATCTGGCCAAATGGGATAATTAGCTGTCTCCCAAACATCTCCCACATTTCCAGGTTCCATGATTTTGTCTCTAATATGCCCTTTCCTATGATATCTCTATATGCATAGCTCAACATGCCATTTTGTTATTAGTCTTTTTTATATACCCTTGATTACAATGATCTCTTCCTTCTTTATATTCTCTTAGTAGTTCATCTGTCCCTTCATACTGGAGGCTTAAAGGAGCCTAATCACCCTTGTCCTCTTGTTCCAGTTCTAGCCACTGAAATGGACACAAGAAGTCAAAAGGGATAATTAATAAACGAGGCTTAAAAGTTCATAAATGACAAATCTTCATGAGTTGTTAAACATGGCTTACATCTAAGGGCTTCCCTATTCCTCACCCCTTCCCAAGTCTACATCCTGTGTGAGAAAAGCTGAGTCTACTGAGAAGATGCATATATACATAGCCAGCTAATTGCAAAATTGTAGCTTCTTTCCCAAACTCATTTGTGAAAATGACTTAGAGCAGTACTGTGCAATAGAAATATGATGTGAGTCACATTTATAGCTACATAAAAAATTTTAAAGAGCAAATTAATTTTAATGATATATTTTATTTAACCCAATATATCGAAAGCATTATCATTTCAGCATGTAATCAATATAAAAATTATTGATGAGATATTTTGCCTCCTTTTTTTGTCATACTGAATATGGTATGTATGTTATACTTAGACATCTGGAGTGCTCAGTAGCCACGTGTAGATAGTGGGTGGCTATTCTGTTAGACAGCAAAGGCTTGGAGAAATACAGAGGCCACTATTGCCTTTTAAAAATAATTTTTCATTTTGAACTAATTACAGATTCACAAGAAGTTGCAAAGAAATGAAGAATAAGGTTCTATGAACCCTTGACCCTGTCTCCCCTAACGTTGATATCTTTTATAATTATAGTACAATAACAAAACCAGGAAATCATATTGATTCATCATTGACTTTTAAAAGCAATGGCCTTTTAATCAGATTTATATATATACATATATACAATAAATCAGATTTCTCTGAGATCACCAATGGATAAGTTCTTCTTTCTCCTATGGGAAGAAATGAATAATAAGGTGGAGAGATGGGCTAAAGTTGTTCATTCCAATATTGCTTTCTTCTAGAGAGTGGGTCAGATGTCACCTTCCACCTATGAAAGGAAGAACTCTTCCCTCTGCCCACCCCAGTATATTACACTCTGCCTTATTTTAGAGTTAATTATTTCTAATTCTACTTTTACTGAAGAGGTAATAAGATCCTGGGATGTAGGGAAACATTCTTTTCAATATCTTCCACACATACAGTAATTTGCATAGAGGAGATGCTCAGTGAGTATTTATTGAGGTGGTTTCTTGAAATAATCCAATTGTTATGTGAAAGGCATTCATTATTCACATTTTCAAGCTACTCGACTGTTGCATGCCTAAAAGTGACATGACATAACCTTTGAATAGGTTTGACATATAGCTTTTCTTAGGCAAAAAGATTTATAGGTCCCACTGTAAATTAGCCAGTAGGGAATACTCTATCTAGAGATACAAGTCTTTTTTCATTACTTGGTTTTGATTGGAATTAAATCTTTAAGGACTTGTCATCCATTCTGTGGATAGTTTTTATTGAGTTTGCCATCTCCACACTTCAAAAAGAGAAAAGTAGAGATGTAAAGACCTCCCAGGCAAACTAGCCTACATGATCATTCAGCTAATAATTGGTGCATAGATACAAACCATTTTTTTTTCTGTCCAATTTCTATAGTCTAAATATGTTGACTCAGCTCCAGGAGATACTGACTTCAAATAGATTAAAACCCAAATACCTCAGCTGTGTGATTAATTATATTTCTAGATCCAGACAGGGCCAGGAACATGGCAGAGACAAAAAAATGTATGTCAAATGAATGAATGAATGATGTTCTCATTTAGTGTCACTTTAGAGTGTGAGTAGGATCTAAGGCTACATTGTCTGAGTTGGAAGGGTATTGGGTAACTTATAGGGAGCTATCAAAGCTCACCAGGAAATGTCACCAGCTGCTCAATATCACCTGGCAACAGCTCTCCAGGAGCCTATGGCAAAAACCCTAAGTTTACCTAGGGCCAATCGCTATCACTTTCCCTCCTTTTATCCAGGAATATCTGTATGTCAGAGCTTGGAGTTCTGGACAGTACCGTGTTCTAGGATTGCTCAAAGTCTACACAACGAGCAGCAGCACATCTTCAGATCCTTGCTTACAATTTGTCTAGATATATCTCCCACCTGCCAACCAGTCCCTCCTCTAGTCTTTGACAGAAACCAAGGCGTCACTCTTGATTTCCCCTTTTACTTAAGCCCCTACATCCAATTTAATATCAAATTCTGTTGATTTTGACTCTAAAACATCCCTGGAATCTGTTCATTTCTCTTTCACGCAGCTACAACCCATCTCTACCTTGGACAACTGCAACAGTGTCCAGGGTGGCTCCACATTTCTACTCTTGCAGCTGTCCATTTGAAGGGTGCGAATGTGATCATGTTACTTCCCTGTTTCAAATCTTTCAGTGCTTTCTAACTAGTGGTGAGCTCTATCTCTAATATGGCTTCAAAGCCCTTGAATGATCTGGACCCAGTCTTCCTCTCTAGGCTCATCCCTGCCACTCTCCCCTCAAGTGCTATACCTGAGCCACATTGGACTTCTTTCAGATCTCTAGAAGTAATATGATTTTCCTCCTCGTGTCCTTTACATGTGTTGTTCCCTCTGACTGAAACACTATTCTTTACTCCCCTGCCCCACCCTCTTTCATTAGCTAATTCCTATTCATCCTTCAAATTTCAGTTTAAATGTTACTTCTTCAGGAAACCTTATCTGACCTCTTAAATCAGATTAGAGCTCTGATTTATGATTCCGTTCACATGTCACATTTCTTCTCATAACAGTCATTATAATTATAACTTCTTGTTTAACATCCCTATTCCTTGTTCTACTATAATTTCCATGAGGCCAGGGTCTGTGAGTGTGTTATGAACCACTGCCACCTCAATACCCAACATGGTGCCTACTAGGTTTTTGGTGCTCAATAATTATTTATCAAAGAAATAAAGCATATGTTCTCATCATTTTCAATGGTAATTTTTTCTTTCACAACCCACACTTTGCTTCATCCTACAACTCTTCTATCTTCGTAAATAAGTTATTAATAATCATCACCTTTACGTGCAGTACAGTGAGAGATGTGCCACTGCTGGAAGCTAGAGGGTTTGCCTGGGGATACATATTTGTCTGGTGTAACAAAAAAGATACTCAACAGAGAGTTATGACTCCAGGTTTTAATGGCAGGGTCTACGTTAAGTAGCTATATAAACTTCAGCTACTTCCTTCCTCACTCCGGGTTTTAATTTACCTTTGTGTAAACTGCACGGTAGAGAAACTTTAAATGACCACTCGGGGCTAATGTTCTATATCGAAGGGCTTCCCCAAAGAAAACCATGATAGCTGACCCTTCAATTATAAAGATGGATGCCACAAAAGATTTCTAAAATAAAATATAACCGCCTTTTAGAGAATCTAAGGAAGTGTTGAACTTCTTTCCGGAAAAATACATGTGTGTGTATGCATGACCCTGACAATTTTGCTTAGAATTTCAGGTTAAGAAGCATTACTTCAAATTAAATTTATATGTATTGCTAAGGTTACCTCTAGGTAAATTTTTAAAGTAGCTGAAGTTTGATTTTTATTTCTTTTCACCCTTCTATTTGCTTAGTCACTTATAGGTGCTTAGGACCGCTCTCCATTTTGGTGTAAAATCTCTCAAAATTTTCTCAATTGCCATGAAATATTACTTATCCAGTAGACAGAAAAATTTCAAAAGAAATTAAAAAGCCTAGTAATTATGTAATAATATTAATAATGGCTAACGCACGTTGAGCATCTACTAAATGCCAGGCATTGTTGTAAATACTTTCCTTGGCTTATTTATTTTCATTCTTACACCTCTACTACCTGGTAGTATTCATGAGGTAGACACTGGTATTATTCCCATTTTAAAGATGAGAAAATGAAAGCACGGAAAATTTAAGTCACATCCCCAATATTACAAGTTTAGTAAGTAGCAGAGTCATAATTCAAATCCAAGTATTCTGCTTCCGAGGTTTGTTCTTAACAAGCTTCATTAAAAGTTAAAGAAAATGAGTTAAAACAGTGATGTATCTTTTTGCCTATAAATTAATTATATTTTAAAGTTAGTATTACCGCTACTGATAGGGTAATTAACTGAGTGTGCTCACCTAATGTTGGCTTGAGTTTAGCCTGGAGCAGCCAATCTATAAAGAAATTTAGCAAAATGTATTAAAAGCATTAAAAACATTCATACTCTTCAACAATTCTGCTTTGGTAATCTATTCTAAGAATATAATCAGATAATACAATAAAATGCTTATGAATAAATAATTTATAAAACAAGAAACTGGAAATAATTATAATGTTTTGAAATATGGTCAACTGATTTTTGATAAAGGCACCAATATAGTTCAATAGCAAAAGGAATGTCTTTTCAATATATGGTGCTGGAACAAGTTGATAGTCGTATATAATAAAATGAACTTTAATGTGAGAAGAATCACAGACCTAAAAGTAAAAGCTAGAGTTAGAAAGTTTTCTAGAATAAAACTTGTGAGAATATATTTGTGAACTTGAGGTAGACAAATATTTCTTAAAGAGAGTAAAACAAAACTGATCATAAAAGAAAAAAATTACAAATTGGACTTCATGAAAATTTGGAACTACTGCTCATCAGAAGAACCATTAATAAAGTGAAAAGGCAAGCCACAGCCTGGGAAGAAATATTTGTAGTGCATATATCTGACAGAGTTTGCATCTAGACTATATAAAGAACTACTACAAATCAATAATAAAAAGATGTGACCCCACAAAAGAAGACATTTGAATGATTGATGCACACATGAAAATCATTAGTATTAGGGAAATGCATATTGAAAGTACAATGAGATACTACTACACCTATCAGAATGGCTAAAACTAACAAGATTATGCTTTGATGAGGATGTGGAGCAATGAAAAATCTTATACATTGTTATTGGGAGTGTGAAATGGTACAACCACTCAGAAAAATCATTTGGCAGTGTCTAATAAACTGAAAGCAACCTAATGCCCTAGCAATTCCATTCCTAGGCATATACCCAAGAGAAATGAATGATAACATCTATCAGAATGTTAAAAAATGCTTTGTTCATAATAGCCCAGAACAAGAAACAACCCAAATGTCCATTAATAATATTCAACATCAAAATTGTGCTATATTTATATAATGGAATACTCTCAGCAATAAGGAAAAAACCCAATGATTCGTGAGACAATATGAATAAATTTCCAAATCATTCTGTTGATTAGAGACAGACAAAAAAAGAATGCATTGTACATTCGGTATGAAATAATTTATATGTAGTTCAAGAACATGCAAAACTAATCTATAGTGATAAAAATAAGAGTGCTTCTTCCCTTGGGTAGGGGGATTGACTGGAAAGAGGCAAAGGGGAACTTTTCAGCATTATGGAAATGTCCTACATCTTAGTCTGGATGTTTACATGGGTGAGTTACTATTTTTGCGTTTACCTAATTATACCTCTATGAAGCCTTGTCAGCATTAAAAAAAGAACCTTTAATATAGGTTAACAGTTTAGGGTAGTTATTTATTTTAAAGAATATTGTGGCATTCAAGTTTTGCTTTCAATAAATATTTGATGACATGAGACATGCTTATAATATAATGTTAAGTGAGCAAAAAGGAAGATGTACAACCCTTTATCCTAAGATGTTAAATTTATAGGGTAAAATAAAGTATGTGTTTATATGAATATTATATGAATATATGTGTTCTCATATACCCACTCATGGAAGAAAGACTGTAAGGAAATATAGTGAAATATTAATGGTGGTTGTCTCTTGGTAAGAAAATCGTTAAACTTTATTATTTTTATATTCCTTGGGAGTTTTACAAAATATGAAAGGATTACATTCACAATCAGAAGAAAATACAAGCTTTTTAAAAAATATAAAATCTTAACTGCCCAGTGTCCCATTTCCTCAGAGTCACTTTAGGGCTTATCACAAAAGCTATTTGAATTCCAAGACTAATAGTAGTACAATATGCTATTTATCTAAAGTCATGTAGGTGAACAGAATACGTCAGTATCTTAAACCAAAAAATATTATGTACACTTTGGGTATGTGGTAGGCTAAATAATGGCCCCCCCAAAGATGCCCATGTTATAATCCATGGAACATATGATTATGTTAATTTACACGGCAAAAGGGACTTTGCAAATGTGATTAAGTTAAGGATTTTAAGATGCGAGATTATTCTGGATTATCTGGGTGGGCTCAGTGTAATCACAAAGATCCTTATAAAGGAGAAGCAGTAGTTTTAGAGTCAGAGAGATAGTGATGTCTTGGTGAAAGCAGAGGGAAATCTGAAGATGCTACTTTGCTTACTGTGAGGTGGAGGGATGTGTCATGAGGCAAGGCAAGGAATTCAAGTGGTCTCTAGAAGCTGGAAAAGGCAAGGAAACAACTCCCCTGGAGCCTCCAGAAGGAAAGAGACACACCAACAATGACACTGGTCCAGAGAGACTGATTTTGGGGCTTCCGACATCCAGAACTGTAAGATAATAAATACATGTTATATAAAGCCATAAATTTGTGGGAAGTTGTTACAGCAACACTAGGAAACTAACACAGGTAGGAGTTACCTTGAATTTAATAGTGACACGATGGTGAACAAATTTCTCCTGTCACAGAATTTGAAGTCTAATGAGTAAGGCAAATATTAATCAAATAATCAAACAAATGAAAAATGGCAAACTGTGATCAGTGTGGTGAAGAAATTACAGGGAGTGATAAGAGAGATTAAATAGGAAATGGATCTTGATTTGGGCATCAAAGTTTTACCCAATGTAAGACTACTTTACCTGAGGTGTAAAGGATATGAAGAAGTCAAACTAGTTGAAATTAAGTGTGTGTGTGTGTGTGTGTGTGTGTGTGTGTGCTTGGGGCAGATGTGAAGGGAAATGGCTTGTTTGAGGAAGTGAAAGAAAACCAGTGTGGTTGGTACATGAGGAACAAGGTGGGGAGGAATGCGTAAGAAGGCTGAGGAGGGAAGCAGGGCCCAGCCTCTATATGCTTTGTATGTCACATTACATTTTTGTTTCTGGCTATTTCCTTAGAGCAATGGGGAACCATCCTAGGATTCCAAACAGGGTGGGTGACATGATCAAATTTCTCTTTTTGAACCATCACACCAGCTGACTTGGGAGAATGGATGAAAGTTGGCAAGACAGGATGTAAGAGCGTCTGGAAGGAATTAATTGCTAATATTCCAGACAAGATATGAGTGTAGCTTGACCATAACTCATAGGTTGTTGGAACTCAAAGGGATTTGTAAGTCTAAGTATCCAACCCTGCCATTTTACACGTGAGGAAATTAAGGCCCAGAAAAGTTACTAACTGTGCCCAATTCCTTACCTTTCTTCAAAGGTTTCCCCATCTTTTTCTCCTCCTGTTTTCTTCCTCTCCCTCCAATTCCATTCCTCCTTTTCTTCGTCTTCATCCTCAACTCATCTTCCTTTTACTGTTCCTCCTCCATGAAGACCTTTTTACTTTTGTACTAAGGAACTGATCCTTCCTCTGAATTACCACAGTCCTTAGTGTCCTGCTGGATCCCCCTTGAAAAGGCATTTTATTCTGTCACTCTTATGGGTCAACATCCCTGCCAAAAGATTCTAAGACCTTCATGATGGAGACACATGCTTCTTGCCATGCCCAGCACATTGGGCTTTTGCTCAGATGAATAATCCTTCCAAACATTTGCAGGATAATGCATGCAATGAAGAGAACCCTATTAAAAAGTAGACAACTCAGGAATTTGCTTCTAGAAGGAATTCACTTCTGTGAAATGAGAGAGGGCTAGGCATATTCTGGATTCTAATTGAAAGGCCAACTCTCTGCCATTATTCCAACAGATGCAGGAAAAGAGGCCTGGATTCTCATCTCTCCTCTGCCATTAACTAGCCTGGGCGAGGAACTTTATTACTGATCATAGGATGTCCCTTTAGCAGGGGTGATCTATGGCCAAGGATCAGCTCAGATTTCAGTCATTTATTTTTCTTATGATCCTAAAGGAGCACATAGATGATGGGCATAGCACAACCTAGAACTGACTCATAAGTGACTGTGTGACCCAAGCAGATCTTCTTTGTTATTCTCTATCACAAAAGCCTGTGAATATCTTGTATATCTTGAATCACAACCTGCAACTATTTTATTTATTTCCTCATTTATTGTCTATTTCCTCACTGGATTGTAAACTTTCTGAGAGCAGGGACCTTATCTGTTATATGTTACATCTCTCGATACAGTACATTGACTGGGCCACAGCTGGTACTCTGTTGCTGTTTGTAGAATGCACGCGTGCATGAATGAAATGGTTACATTTTTTTCAACATTCATATTTCAGTCCACTCCCAACATACCACCATAACCACCTGTACCTTATAAGAATGCAGTGAAGCAACATTGTCAAAGCATTCTGGAGGGGGAGTGGGGGTGGTCAGAAATATTTTCCACCAATTCAGAGATGTTCATCTTTTAGTGTCTTTTTCTAGTTTTCCGTTTTGCCCTTGGTATCTCCCAATTTTTAGCACTTGCTGCTATGCACTGAAGGATTGGGCTTGCCTAGACGTCTTGATGCCTAAATCATGGCTTGGATCCTTCTTCATGTTCAGCTTTAACATGTCATCTGAATATTAAAATTATATAGCTCCTATATATCGGCCAGGGGTAAGGTTAAAAGCATTCTAATATAATCATGGAGTGCAGACTATCACTAGGTGGCCCAGACAAGTCTAATGGATAAGAGAAGACAGAAGACTGAAGCATCACTTGGAGCAATGCCTTGGTCCTGAAGAACAAAGAGAAGAGAATTTTCATCAGAGTAGATTTGTCACCACTTCAAAAGGGAGCCCATTATAGCACCCCAATTCCAACAGAGCCTTCTCTTTTTATTTAAGCTCTCCAAAAACTTTCTCTGGCCTCTATCTGTTTCTAAATTATGGTGGGAGAATCAGATATTCTCTGATTCTTCTAACATTTTAAACATTAAACAACCAGAAGTCTCTGGTTGTTTAGAATGTCAGATAGGGAGCTTGATTTGTTTCTTTGGGTCAGCAACAAATGACTTTGATTGGAGATGTAGCCAGGGCCTCTGAGTTAATAGATTTAATAGCTGCTAATATTTATTTTGTACTTACTTCGTGCCAGATACTTTTCAAAGTGCTATATGAGAATTAACTCATGGAATCCTCGTGGCCGTCTTGTAAGGTAGGATCTATTATTATCATTTTCATTTTACAGACGAAGAAACTGAGGCACAGACAAGTTCCCCAAACGTAACTTCCCCAAGGTCACACATCTAGTTGGAGGAACAGTCAGGATATGAAACCAGGCAGGGTGTTTTAACGATGACGGAGAAAACAAAGTATCATCATTCTAGATGAAGTGTTTATCCGGTTCCCTTTCCCAATTGCTTGCAAAAGTGAGTTAGCCTTCTCATACTCAAGATATACCTTTGGACTCTTGAGTTACATGAATCTGGAAGTTCTCTATTGTAAGTAAAACTGTTGGAGCTGGATTTTCTGTTACTTGCCATCTAACTATTCCTAACTGATATAGTTTGCATGTCAATTAAATGAGTCAATGTGTGCAGGGAGCTATGCTTAATACCTGGTACTTACAAAGCATTCAATAACTTCTGTGCAACATCATCCAACTAGGAGGTTCTCTCTACAGTTTTTGGCATTTTCTGCATTTATTCCCACCCCCCAAGGCTCTCTCTCAGGTTCTTAAAGCCCTCTTGACATACTGAAATCTCACCTACACTTTACAGCCCACCTCAAATTCCTTCTCTTCTCCTAAGCCTTTGCCCAGATCCCTGGTTATCCGTCTCTAGCCAGCCTAGGTGAGATGCTCAGGGCCTCATCCTCCATGCTTACGGGCATCTTCTTCCTTTGTTCCTTAACACACTGCATTGTAATTGATTCTTTGTCTCCCACTCCCTGAAGGCAAAGACTGTGTTTTCTATGACTGCATTCCTTTACAGCCTGACAGACAATAGGTGCTCAATAAATGCGTAAATGATCAAATGAGGTTTCCTTAGGCAAGCTCATGTCAGCAGTGACGACCCTGGAGAGGGAGCAGGAGGAACGTCAGGGAGCCTCCCTGGTCTGTCAGAGTCATGTTAATAATTCATCACCAACAAGCAGAGGAACAATAAAGCAGAGAAAGCTTTCCTATTCACATACTCTGAAAACCAAGAGGGATTAGTTGACTGAAAGTCACTTACAATATATAGCATAAATTATAGGAGTCTCTGGTAATGGTTTGCAAATATCCTTGATTTTTATTTGTCAGAAAAATATTTCCTCATCCCTTCATCCTAATGCTGCATATTTAAAACTCATTTCTCAAATATTGTCAAACTGAAAATCCAACCAGAGGCTCCCAACCCACTCATGACGTCTTTCTTCTTATCATTTCTGCCTGCAATCAGGCGAATGGCTTTAGTTAGGGCTGGGGTGGGCAGGGGCTCATTGCCTTGGCTGCCTCTCTGGGGAAAACTTTAAGTCAAATTTTTCCTTTTAAATCTTCAAGTTGAAAGTAATTTCGACATCCTGTGAAAGGACTGGAGATAAAAATTGAAGTGAGGGGACTGTAGGGGGGGACAGTCTCCTCCAACAAGGCTTTCCAAGGGCACTGATTAGGTCTCTGTATTGTTTAAAAAGAAAAAAAGGGAAGGAAGAGGTGCTTGACGCAGAGTCTCTCTGGGATCAACAGTGCTTCTATCCATCCACCCTGGCTCTGGAGGTCAACTTCAAAACTGTGCTTCCCGATAGAGAAGCTTCAGTAAAGGAGGCACCTTTCCCCCGTGTCCTGCTGCAAAGCTGCACAGCCTGGAGCTGCCTTGTTTCATTGAACAAATATATTCTCTGCACTGAGCTAGGGATCAGAGATAAGAAGCAAGGACAATGCCACTTTCCAAATCCAAGGAGTGTGAGAAGGTCATCAAATATAGATATTTCAGTCCCAGATGATAATCATTTAGTTGTGAACCTGTAAACCAATGCTCTTAACCACTACGTGGTGTCTCTAGTCTTAGTAAGGCAGTGTTGTTATTTATTTTTTTGGTGGTAGTTGTCCTTTTGTTCTTTTAACCAAATTAGGCTCCCTCTCTTTCTGTCTCTCCAGTGCACAAACATAAGAGTGCTTGCTATGTAAGTGCCAGGAGGGGCAAAAACAAAGGACTATACTCTTTGTCCTCTAGAAGCAAGGGAGTATAGTATAGCTGTTAGGAGTTTCAACTGCAGAGTCATCATCTAGACTAGAGTTTGAACTCTGGTCTGTCTTAATAGCAATGTGGCCTTGGACAATTTACTCAGTAATACCCACCCCATGGTGTTACTGTGAAGATCAAATGACATAATGTTTTATATACAATATTGTATATAAAATAAGCAGTTTCTGACACATAATAGCTGCTAACAAGTAAATGGTGGTCCTGGTGGTGATTTCCATCAAACAAAGTTTTAGACTGCATTCTTTCTAGAAAAAAAAAAAATCTCATTACATTGGTCTTTGGGCATAATAATATCACCATACTTTATCCCTCAATTACCCAGAGCTTAATAGTAATTCCTACCAAAGGACGTTCCCCTTCCCACCGTGGAGACAGAAAACTGTGGACTTGTGTGCGGTAGGGAAAGTGGGGAGTGGTTCTTAGGGGGGCAGCAAACCATTTAGTGAGAATGTGAAAAAGAAAGAAGTAAAGCCCAGAGCCCCGTCACTGGGCCCAGCTGCTAGGTGTATTGGCTGTTAATGGCTCACAGCTGGATACTCTTCTCTGGAAACTTTGCTCTAGGCCAGCAGAAGCCACCTTGCTCAGGGAAGCCTGGGAGGATATGCCAGCACCCGCTACCCCATCCACTGGGGCAGCTCTCAACTAATGACTGATATGGAGGAATAAAAGCCTGGCTCCCTTGCCGCAAGGTGGAAGGATTTGGTGGGGCCGTCGCTGCCATAGAACTCCCAGGGGGATCAGGCTGAGTCTTTGCCTAGAGACGTCCCCTGCCTGATCCTGCTTCCTCACTCCCAGACTGATTTCACCTGAGAGCCCTCTATCGATGAGTCACTTGTATAAGAATCCCCATCTCAGGCTTTGCTGCCAGGAAATCTGACCTGAGTTAACAACCACTCATGACAAATTCTGCCGAGGAATGTGCTCCTTGTGTCCTGTCTCTTAGCCTTAGAAGGGTACTCCAGAATCTACCACTTGTTTTGGTTTCAGCTGGCAGATGGGAAAATGAATTGCCAGGGACACAGAAGTGAGCTTGGTGTAGCAGACCTGTGAGGTGTCAATGCTGTGACGGTTGGGGAGATAGTAAGGGAGGGAACAAATCATTATTCAGTCTCAGACACTGTGTTCAAACCTTATGTATACTTTATCTTATTTAAATTCTAATAAACCTAGCATAACGTCCTCCTGGTTCATCCATGTTGTTGCATGTGACAGGATTTCCTTCTTTTCTAAGGCTGAATAATATTTCATTGTGTGTACACACCACATTTTCTTTATCCATTCATCTATTGATGGACATTTAGGTTGTCTCCCTTTCTTGGATATTGTGAATAATGCTGGATGAACCTGGGGGGCATTGTGGTAAGTGAAATAAGCCAGTCATAGAAGAAAAAGTATTGCATGATTCCACTTATACGAGGTATCTAAAGTAGTCAAATTCACAGAAACAGAAAGTAGCATGGTGGTTGCCAGGGGCAGCAGGGAGTGGGGAATGGGGATTTGTTGTTCAATGGCTGTAAAGTTTCTTTTATGTGGGATGAATAAGTTCTAGAGATCCGTTGTACAACATAGTGCCTATAGTTAACAATACTGCATTGTACACTTAAAGATGTGCTAAGAGGGTAGATCTCATATTAAATGTTCTTACCGCAGTAGAAAATAAATACATTCTAATAAGCCTAAAAGGTGGTTTAATATTTTCATCCTTATTTTATAGATGAGCAAAATAAAGCAGGGAAAGTGATTTGCCCAGTGTTATATGTTTGTATATGGCAGAAGAGGAAACAAAATCGATCTTATGTTTAGTTAACAGGATTCTTTCCAAATAGTGACATAGCTCTCTTTCAAAACTAATTTATTTTTGGTGAGCAGGGGATCATTTTTCTTTACACTGCTTGTTATCATTCAAAACCAAGAACTTAATGGAAAGTCAAGGAAAAAAAATTGAAGCAGTAAACCTAGTTAAAAGTGTCTGCTTGTCTGCGTCTTTCTTATCTGAAATGTACAGTTTTCAGCAATGTTATTTCTAAATCCAGCATGCATGGTTTCAGGGAAGCCTCATGATTTGGAATAATTTTATAATACTACCATAGCAACTTATGTCATTATGCAGATACTGAGAATATAAATCCACAACAAAATTGTTAGGAAGGAAATTTTTTTAAACACATATATGGTTAGAATTAAATAAAAACAATGTATTTTTGTGGGGTGATGGGACAGAAAGTGTTAAAAATGAATCTTATTTTAAATATGAGAAACTCTGTAAGAAAAATTCGATGTAAGATAACAGGTGTAAAAAAATCTTGAAGAAAATAGTGCTTGTATAGCAATGTAAGACAGAGGGCTGCAGGAAGTGTCTGCATTTTAGAAGCAGGTTGAAAATGTACTGAATAGAAGCAGCTGGTGAATATTTCAGAGGATTGGTGAAAATGATCAATACAGTGATCTGGATCATTCCTTTCCCCAGCCAAATGTGCCCAAGCTGGGAGTTTCAAAGCTAGGGAATCAAAGACTATTAGAATGGAAACCATTCTCAGAGGTCAGCTATGATGCGTGACTCTCCATGCAAATTTTTCAGTGAATGATATGCCAATAATATACAGTGGTGGATACTGGCTGTTTGTCCCACAGTTTCTATTCCTCCTTCATATGGTAACGTGTACTATGATTTTCTTTGGGAAGCCACCCTCTCCCATCACATCCCTGTGTTTGAATGGGGCTGAATCCACCCCAATCCCAGGCTCCCGGGGAGATGCATGAGCCAGCTAATCAGAGCACAGCATCCTTGATCCACGGCAGTGAGATCAAGCTGAGCAAAGCCGAAGTCCACAGATGACAGCTCACTCAGATTTTTACTGGCACTCTTGGGAAAGAGACTCTTTCTTTCCACTGGATTTGCTAGGGTGGTAAGACGTAAGCCAAGGGTAGTGGGTATCCATCTTGGCACAAACAGAATTGAGCCTGCCAGAAAATGAAAGCATCATCCAGAAATATGACTGCAAACCTCAAGTGAGCCCTTGGCAATGCCTGGCAATTCTTTTTACTTTTATTTTATTTTTTATTGTGGTAACATTGATTTATAACATTATATAAATTTCAGGTGGACATTATTATATTTCAATTTCTGCGTAGACTACCTCATGTTCGCCCCCCCAAAGACTAATTACCATCCATCACCATATACATGTGCCCTGTCACGCATTTTGGCCTCCTCCCTCCCCACGTCCCCTCTGGTAACCACCAATCTAATCTCTGTATCTATGTTTGTTGTTGTTGTTGATTTTATCTTCTACTTATGAGTAAGATCCTGTGGTATTTGACTTTCTCCATCTGACTTATTTCACTTAGCGTGATACCCTCAAGGACCATTCATGTTGTCACAAATGGCAAGGTGTCATCTTTTTTCTTTTTTTTGTAGCTAAGTAATATTTCATTGTGTATATATACACACATCTTCTTTATCCATTCATCCATTGATAGGCACTTAGGTTGTTTCCAATCTTGGCTATTGTGAACAATGCTGCAATGAACATAGGGGTGCTGATATCTTTACACATTCGTGTTTTTGTGTTCTTTGGATAAATACCCAGTAGTGGAATAGCTGGATCATATAGTAGTTCTATTCTTAATTTTTTGAGGAATCTCCATACTGTTTTCCATAGTGGCTGCACCAGTTTACATTCCCACCACCAGTGTATATGAGAGTTCCCTTTTCTCTGCTTCCTCTCCAACACTTATTTCTTGTCTTGTTAATTACAGCCATTCCGACGGGTGTGAGGTGATATCTCACTGTAGTTTTGATTTGCATTTCCTTAATAATTAATGACGCTAAACATCTTTTCATGTGCCTGTTGGCCATCTGTACATTATCTTTGGAAAAATGTCTGTTCAGATCTTTTGCCCGTTTCTTAAAATTTGATTGTTTATTTCTTTGTTGTTGAGATGTATGAGTTTTTCGTATATTTTGGATATTAACCCCATATCAGATATATGGTTTGCAATATATATCTGATATATCTGATCTGGTCAGACTACTTACTCTGGCTTCAGGGTCATACATGTCTTGGGTGTTTTTCCTCCCAAACTCCTTTCCTACTGCTCTCTCTCACTTAGCTCCAACCACAGAACTTCCTGACACCTCTCAACTCAAATATGAAAGGATGCTCCAGTTTCAGCACTTGTGAACTTGCTGTTCACTTTACCTGAAATAGTCTCCCCCATTTCTCACATAGCTCACCTCCCAATCATCATCACCTTCTTGACCACCCAATGTGTCTTAGTCCCACCTCCAACTCCACCATCACTCCTTATTCTTTAAGCTTGTTTTTCTTTATAGCACTTACTGCTTCCTATGATATTATATATTTCTGATTGACTGATTGTCTCTACCACTAGAACTTCATGAAGGCAGAACTATGTCTATTTTACCACTGTATTCTCAGCACTCAGAATAGTGCCTGACACAGAGTAGGTTTTCAATAAATATATTTGAACAAATCAATGAATACACGAATGAATGAAAGCAGCAAAATTCCTGACACAACTTTTGAGCACCCAAATCCAGCAATGCCAGGATGTAACCCTTTCCCCCAACTCCTCAGTTACATGAACCAAAAAATTCTCTCTCTCTTTTTTTACTTAAATTCTAGTTCAACTTCCTGTAACTTGCAGTTGAAAGAGTTTTGACTACAGCCAGTGTGGTGCTAGAACCCTCTACACCAGCTTATGAGGATGGAATGTGTTATTTCTTCCCAACTCTGCTTTAAGGATGTGAGTTAGGCACAATGGGAAAATTTACACCATGGAAATCAGTAAACTCAGCAAATCAGGGGTTTTTTTGTTTACCCTCCTTGGAGAGCTAGATTTAAACATTTGCCTCCACACCACTGCCTGTCTGTAGCTATTCTTTATATAGTTCCAATAATAGGCTCTCCCTGGTCTCTAAAACAACCTAATCCTATGTGGGACAGCTGTCACCATGACAAGTACTTAGTTATAGAGTAGCTTCGGAAATCTGCCTCCTGAGGCATTTCACTTTTTAGTTCTCATTCTGCTCTCTGCAGCAACACAGAGCTAGTTGAATCACTCTTCTTTGTGATTAACCCCCCAGGATTTGAATAGAACTCTTTGTATATCACCTTCTCTCTTATTCTTCATCCCCATGTATTTCCAGGTTAAATATCCAAAATTTTCTCCCTTTTTTCCTTCTGATTGGCCAACCCTATGTTAAAAAACAAAACACTGCTATTGTCGTATATACTGAAACATTTTACACATGGTAGGTACTCAACTGATGTTTGATGCAAATTTATAAATAATTCTAGAAGATAAATCTCTTGATTATAAAATTTTTAAAAATTTTAATATTGATATACATTTAGAACTTCTGTAAATAAACACATACAGGTCAACATAAATTTCTTTCATTTCAGAAAGGTTCAGGTACACATCTCTCATGACCTTCCTTCTCATGTCATTTCTATGTCAAATACTTTCATGACATATAAGGAAACTGAGCTCAGAGTTGTTAGAAGACTTGGCCACTGGTATTAGCAAAATAAGATCTTCCAACTCAAATCCCAGCCTTTTTTTCCATTAACCCCTGGACTCATCTCTCTTAAGAAATACGATTTTTTTTTCTGCCTTGGAAATGGCTATTCTTTTATGTTATTTAATCACGATTTACCATCTGTTAGGTCTTACTCAGGCACTAGGTGACTAACTTTAGTTAGGGTCTTTAACTACTCTGGGCCTTATTTGCCTCATTGGCAAATCTAGATGGTATTACTTAACAGCCCAAAGACTAACAATCTTTTATGAACTTTTTCTCATTAAGATTTATGACATTTAACAAAAAATATCATTGATTTTTCTTTTGTAATTTTCTGGGTGCTCATTCAATCAGCAAATATTTATTGAGGATATTTTGTTAGACATAATTTTCTGGGCTCCAAGGGTACAGTGATGAGCAAGATGAACAAGTGTCTGATCTCATGGAGCTTGTATTTTAATGAAGAGTGGAGAGGAGGCAGACAATGAAGAAGAAAAACAAACTGAACTATGGACAGTGATAAGATGTTGATAAAAAAGAAAACAGGTTTATGTGGTAGGGATGACTCGGGGTGGTGGGGAGGGGGTTGATTGGTCAGGGAAGACTTTTCTAAAGAGGAGACTTTTGAACTGAGCCTTCAGTGATGATAAGGAGACAACCATGCAAAGTCCTGGAAGGAAAGAGCACTCCAAGCAGAAGAAGGAGTGATGGTGAAGGCCCTAAGGCAGGAATGGGCTTGGCTTTTCTGCAGAAAAGGAAGAAGGTTAATGTGGCTCTAAGGTACAAAATGATGTCAGAGAGGAAGTCAGGAACCAGATCATGGATTTTATGAACAATAAGAAAGTCTAATTATATTCTAAGGACTATGAGAAGCCACTGGGTAGGTTTAAGCAGGAGAGTAACATGATATGATTTATATTCTAAAAATATCACTCATTGCTAGGTGGAGTATAGAATTTGGGCTCAAGCATAAAATCCTGGACACCAGTTGGAAATAGTCCAAGAAAGAAATGTGGCATAGTGTCATCAGTAGAGATGGCTATATTTTGAAGGGTATATTTTGAAGGCTGAGCCAGTGGGATTTGAGGATGGATTGACTAAAGGTATTGAGGAAAAGAGAGAAGTCAAGAATGAGTCATTAGTTGAGGATTTGTGCAACTAGATAGTTGGTGATGACATTTCCCAAGGTGAGAAGGCCTGGGGTGGAACTGATTGGAGAAGGACCTGGGTCTCTCGTGTCAGAGAAATGGGGTAGCAAATCCTGTAAGACAGTCATAATAGAGGCAAAAGAATAATTCACTGGGCGTTAGGAGAACAGGTTTCTACCCCTTGATCTCTTCATTATATGAGCAATCCCAGGCATTCTCCCTAAACACGGCCAAAAAGTCTCAGATTTTTCATTTTTTATGTGAGTGGTTTAGTCTAGACTGTTTCTAAGTTTCTTCCTTGCTCTCCCCTTCTCTAATTTACAGCAACAACTGCTTCTCCATAGCCCAGTGCTCACAGGCTCCTGTTTTCCCACAAGAAAACTCCTTGTTCCCAAAGTCAGAGCTGGATATTCTATTCCTTGTCCCCTCATTTTAACTTATTATTTTTCATTATTCTGCCTTTGCAAGGCAACAGCCCAAATAGAAGTTCATCTGCATTAATTTCATAGCCTTTCAAGCTGCTTAAGTTCATGTCTTTAAAATACAGACTTGAAATAGCTTTATTCAAGTTGGGTCTCAGAAATGGAGAAGTATGTTAGGAGTAGGTGTATGTAGGAGGACGTCATGTGTGCTTCTTATCATAGATCCCTCTCTATTGAAAAGTCTTTTCTTGTGGTCAAATTCATCCAGATGAAACCCATCCAGAAATGGTATAGGTAGCCATTTATAAAGAGGAGGGAGGGTAAAAGTAAACAAAGTAAGAAAGATTAATGTGCCCGCCTTTAGGACTAATGTACCGCCTGTCTGAAAAAGACCTGAGCGCTGTTGTCTCCAGGAATGCTCCATTAATCAAAACCTTGAAGTAACTGCATAAGGAGGCAAAGGAGTTAATGGATATTAGCATATTGCTGTCCTTTCTCCTTTGCCGGCACGGGTGGCGAATGCAGGGTCTGTACCAGTGCCATTCTCTCTCTCGCAAAATATTATAGCTGGGGATAAAGAAACGACAACAACAGAAATTCCCAAAGAGGGTTCTGCAGACCACTCCGCATTATTGAAAGATTCTCCAAAGATAAAACAGTTTCTCAGTTAGTACGTGTAGAAACTTTGCATACTCTGCACTTGTCTTGGAGATTCACAAAACATATTACAAAGCCTCACATTAAAGAAATCTGTTTACTCTTGTTGAATCTAAAGTTTCTCAAACTACTTTGCTAATACTCCAACAATCTACAATACACTTTGAGAAAGGTAGAGCTACTCTGCTTTTTTTTTTATATACAGTCTCTACAGTTTCATTTGCTTAATTACTAGAATTGCCCAACTCAGGCTCCACAAGGCTCAATAGCATAGCTTTTATGCTGTCTTTATCTGGGCACAGTGCCTGGTGCAGAACTTGTGCCAAGTCAGCCTCAAAAATATTAACTCAATTTGGATTACATTCAGTCTAATATTCTGCCTGTTGGTGATGTGGATTGTCCATCTCAGTTGCATTCAAAACGTGAAGCCATTTCCCAAAAGCCTAGCTGATCCCCATTTGGAGTCTATCTATCTTCAAAACATGTTTTGAACTTATTTAGAGGCTCAACTTCAAGAAAATTCCATACATTTAACTCTCAGTTTGAAACCCAGAATTACCTTTCACTTGTTCAAAATCTACTGTTTTTCAGCTTTGCAGAATTCTCTCTGGTCTTAATTGTTATGAAGTGTTTATTTGGTTTAAAGGAAAAGCTGCCATTATAAAGTTTCCAGCAGCTCTTGTTGAAGGCAGCAGATCTTCTTGGAGTGGTTTTCTTTGTCCTGAGAAGAATCTGACTGGCCCCTGAGCGGTGGAGGCTAGATGGAGGGGTCCACAGTACTTGTGGGAACCGTGAACCACAATATTGACAGCACCTGAGCTGAACTGCGCAGGAAACTGATTGATTTCTATGGCTTCAGATGAGCCTTTTGGGAGGAATGGGATGCAAACCAACCACTTTCCTTTCAGAGAAGTTATTAGAAATTCTCTGATAAATTTAAATGATTCTAAAAAAGGTTTTCTATCAAAGAGCCTCAAAAGGGAGTTCATGATGAGGAAAGGGAAATCTAATGTGGTGAGGACAAGGCAGTCATGGTGGGAAAGCTAGTTTGGGCAGAGAAGAGGTGGCCTTTGAGACCAGTGTTCTAGAGCTTAGGGCAAGCTTAGGGACAATGGCTGAACTGGTGATTGTAATCTAAATGACTCACTCAGGGGCAGGAAACTGTAGGCGTGTCAGCACCACACAGAATCCAGGTGTATTATACTGTGCAGGGCTAATTTTCAGTAGCTACACTGTGTGGCAGAAATAGAAGCACCTGTGAATCAAAATCTGGAATCTTTTAGTAGAAAAATTACATTTTCTAATTCTTTCTGTCTGGGAAAAGGGCTGACCCATTTGGCTTGAGTAATCCCCTAGGGAGCTGTAAATTTGAAGCAAGAAATTGAGAGGTGATAAAATGGCTTTTAATAAGACATGTGACTTGATTGTGCATCTGTTCATCTTTTGTTTCCAGAGTTATCTTTAAAGCTTCAAAATTCTGACCGCTTGGCTCTGTACTCATAGACCCTGTCTTCTTTGAATTATTTTAATTAAATACTTAAACATCATATTTCCTGCAGAAAGAATGTTTGTCTTCTTTGTCGGGGAGGGCACTTGCTTAGAAAATGTGACATAGCACAAAGAGGAGGATAAACTTTTCACTGAAAAGTTTCCTTAGCTGGTAAAAATGGAGAAACTATCCAAATTCCTCCCTGGATTATTTAATATAAAACCTTTTTTATTTACCAAAGGAATAATCTATCTGCCATTTTCTCCAATATCTAGCAAAAATCTGTGCATATGTTAGGTAATCAAAAAATACCTGCTAGTTGATAGGAGGGCAGGAAATATGTCAGTAACAGGATGATGGTCATAGAGAAGGCAAAGACAGGCCAACCAAAGCAGGACGGTGTAACAGAGTGGGACACAGCTGCAGACAGTTCTAATCTGTGCCAGGTGCTCGGATAAGTGTTTCTTCACGTATCTATGGAGGAATTCACAAAACAAAGCTACGAGAAGATGCTCTTATTATCCGCATTGTACACACTAGTGAGGTTATAGGGCCTCAGAGCAGCAGAGCTGGGAATTTGGACACAAGACCATTTAAATCCAGAACTCAAGGTCTTAGCCACTTCACTATAATACCTCTCATAAAAATTGAGTTTATCCCTATCTACCTCGTGAAACATCTAAAATGTATTTATTTATAGATACATAGATATATAGATAGATACATAGATACATAGATATAAGTATTGTCATGTTTCTAAAAATCAAATAACCAAATTTATAGGTCTAACAATAAGCTGCCTATCCTAGTCCTTCCCTTTCTCATGACTCTGGGATGTCTCTCTCCTGTTCATTTTCCAAAAATGATGGTAGTTGATGCAGATTTTCTATATTATTCTCTACTGTATAAGCAGAGAAAAATAGAGATTCCTAGCCTAGTGAATCAACACTATTTGAAGAAGGCTTTTCTTTTTCAAACAAGTTGACATCTGTTCCAAAGGGGAAACATTTATCCTCTCTTCCAGGCTACCACAGTCTGGCAGACTGTCTTAAGGCCATGATGAATCCAGCCCCTGGACACCTCAAGTAAGTCATCCAGCCTTTCATGGTCTCATTTTCCCCTCCTGTATCATGAGGGTTGAAACCAAATTCTGAAATAATATCTAGCAGTGAAATTTTGAAGACCTAGGTTAAGCATAATATTAATCAAGGGATTTATATTTAGCTTATATCTGGACCGGTTTCCCTGCTATTCCTAGATGATGAATTCTAAATGAAGAAGCAGTCCTCGGTTATTAGAAAATTGTTGATTTCTATTTAATTCCATTATTATCAGAGAATATGCTTTGTTTAATTTCAATTTTTTTTCCTGAGGAAGATTTGCCTGAGCTAACATCCGCTGCCAATCTCCCTCTTTTTTTTTTTTGTTTGCTTGAGGAAGATTAGTCCTGAGCTAACATCTGTGCCAGTCTTCCTCTATTTTGTATGTTTGTCACCACCACAGCATGGGTGGCAAGCGGTGTAGGTCCGTGCCTGGGATTCGAACCCATGAACCCAGGCTGCCAAAGCAGAGCGAGCAGAACGTTAACCATTAGGCCATGGGGCTGGCCCCGATTTAATTTTTTAAAAAATTTTTGACATTTGTTTTGTGGTCCAGAATATGGTCTATGTGCACTTGAAAAGAATGTGTATCAGTGTTAGGTAGATTGTTCTATAAATGTCAATTCAGTCAAATTGGTTGATAGTGTTGTTCAGATCTTCTATATCTGTATTGATTTTTCTGTCTACTTATTCTATCAATTACTGAGAACAGAGCACTGAAGCCTCCAACTATAATTGTGATTTATCCATTTCTCCTTTCGGTTTTATCAGTTTTTGCCTCATTTGTCTTGAAGGTATGTTATGTGTATAACATTTGGGATAGGTGTGAATTAACTCCTTTATGTAATTATATCTTTAGGCAAGGCTCTTTTTTTTTTCTGGTAATACCCCTTGTTCTGAAGTCTACTTTTCTGATCTTAAGGTAGTCATTCCAGGTTTGTTTTGATTAGTGTTTGCATAGTGTGTATTTTTCCATCCTTTTATCTTTAATCAGAAGTATTTACATTTAAATTGTGTTTCTTGTAGATAGGATATACTTGGGTCTTGCTTTTTAACCAACTGACAATCTCTATCTTTTAACTGCTGTGTTAGAACAACTGTAATTATTAATATTGTTGGATTTAAATCTACCATCTTGCTAGTTGCTTTCTATTTGTTCCATCTGTCCTTTGATCCTTTTTCTCTCCTTTCTGCCTGCTTTTGAATTAAGTATTTTTATTATTCTATTTTATCTCCACTATTGGTTTATTAGTTATACCACTATTTCTAATTTTTTTTAGTAGTTGTCTTAGAGTTTACAATATGTATCTTTAATTTGTCATGGCATACTGTCAAATAATATTATATGATTTCACACATAATGTAAGAACCCTACAGGAGATTACTTCTTGTTTCAGTATTTTATCCTTTGTCTTTTTGTTTTCATATATTTTACTTTTATATATGTTATTAAACAAAATACATTTTCAATATTTTTGCTTCAGTCAATTACTTTTCAGAGTGATTAAAAATAAGAAAAAATGTCTTTTATATTTACCTTCATTATAACTATTTCTAGATCTCCTTTATTTTTTTGTGTGTAGATCCAAGTTTCTGTATGGTATCCTGTCCTTTTGCTTGAAGAACTTTCTTTAAGATTTCTTGTAGCATGCATCTACTGACAATGAATTTTCTCAGCTTTTGTTTGTCCAAAAAAGTCTTTACTTCATCTTAATTTTTGAAAGATATTCTCACCCGGTTGGAATTGTGAGATGCCTTTTATTTTTCCTTTTAGTACTTTAAAGATGTCATTCCATTATCCTTTGGCTTGGAGCCTGCAATGATTTCTATCTTTATTTATCTGCATGTAATGTGTATTTTTCCCATCTACCTGCCTTTGATATTTTCTCCTTATATTTGGTTTTCAGCAGTTTCAATAGTTTTAGTTTTATCTTTTTTTTCCCTACTTGGAGGTTACTGCACTTCTTGAATCTGTGGTTTGATGTCTTTCAACATTTTTGGACTCTCCTTGGCCATTATCTCTTCAAATATTTATTCTGCTCCACTTTCTCTCTTTTTCCTTCTGGAATTCTAATTACATGTATGTTAGATCATTTGATATTGTCACAGAATCCTTACAAGCTTTCTTTTATTTTTTTCACATTTTTTCCTCTTTGTGTTTCAGTTCAGGTGAACTCTATTGACCTATCTTCAAGTTCACTGATTATTTCTTTGACTACGTTGAATCTGTTGCAAAGCCTGTTGAATAAATTATTCATATCCAATACCCTGTTTCCTACAGTAGCTTCCAACTGCTGCTATAATAAATTACTGCAAACTTAGGGACTTAACAAACACAAATTTATTGTGTTATAGTTCTGGAGGTCACAAGTCTAGACTGGGTTAGCAGAGCTGCTTTCCTTCTGGAGGCTCCAAGGGAGAATCTGTTTCCTTGCTTTTTCCAGCTTCTAGAGACTGCCTATATTCCTTAGTTCATGACCCCTCCTTCTACTTCAAAGCCAGCGGCAAAGCATCTTCAAATCCCTCTTTCTCTCCAACTTCTGCTTTTGTCATCACATCTCATTCTCTGACACTGACCCACATGCTTCCCTTTCATAAGGACTCTTGTATTACATTGGACCAACTTGGAGAATCCAAGATAATCTCCACAACTCAAGATCCTTCACTTACTCACATCTGCAAAGTTCCTTTTGTCTTATAAGGTAACATACACACATGTTTGGGGGGGCTAAAATAAGAACATCTTTGAGGGATCATTATTTTGTTTACCACACCCTGTTTTTGATTTCTAGCATTTTCATTTAGTTCTTTCTTATAATTTCTATCCCTCTACTGAAATTACCATCTGGTCATGCAAATTTCTACCTTTTCCATTATATCCTTTAATATGTTAAATCATATTTATTTTAAAGTCTGTATCTGGTAGTTCCAACAGCTGGGTCATGTCTGAGTCTTGTTCTTTGGTTTGTTTTACCTTTTGGCTTTGGGTTGTTTTTGTCTTGCTTTTTTGTGTGTCTCATGATGTTTTATTGAATGCCAGGCATCTTTGTGGAACAGAAAATACTGAGTCAAGCAACATTTACACTTGGAAATAAACACACCTCTTGTTAGGCAGTAAGTGCAGAGGATTGAACCAATCTAGTCAGGAGTTGAGTTCATTTGGAGTTTGTTGTTGCTACAGTTTCCTTCAGAATTCTATAGGTTTTTAATTCCTTAATGATGCCCTGGGTTTATGGTGAAGCTGGGGTTACCAGAGGTTTTTTTCCCCAATTTTTTTCTCTAACCTCAGCTTTCAGACTTCCCTATATGCTAGTGCCCCAGAAGGGGCCTCTCCATGCTCTTGTCGCACCCCTGGTGGTAGATTCTGTTACTTGGTTCTTGTGAGGCTGATGGTTAGGGTCAGGGTGTTTCCTGTACTCCTATTCTTGCTTCAGTCTTAGATAAACCCTGTGTTCCTAAGCCTTGGAGTAAGGTTTTCTCAGCAGTCCCATCCTTCTTCCCCATTGCCAGCAGCCAGTGGCTCTCCATTGTGTCTGCAGTGCGGAGAGTTATCTTCCACTTCCCAGTCATATGAGACCTCTAACAGTATTATAACTATGGGATCATGCACTTGGGACTATTTTTTGCCCCTTCCTCACGGGAATAATGTTGTTTTCCATTTGTTCCCCAGTAATATTGGCTCTTTACTCCGTGCTTTGGGAGTTACAGAATTTGCTGTCTCTCTCCTATATGCTTAAGACTTCAGTGAAGAGCCAGCTAGGGGATCAGGGCTGATCTTTCTGTCCACAATTGCACTGCTAAGGGTGGCTCTCTATGGTCACCTTACTTTCCCTTAATCTTTCCCATGAGCAGCTGGTAGAGGTCCATCGAAAAGAGCCTGCAAGTGTGTCCAAATTCCCCTTTTGTCTGTGGCTCCTAGAAGTTTTATATTGCCCCATAGTCCATATTCAAGCTTTGGCAGTTTGTTAAAAATTTAACTGATATTTTTCTACCTGCTTTGATGATGGGCCCATGTTTTCCTTGTACACTGTTACAGATGTGTTACTCCATGAGTGCCATTTCTTCTAGAGTGTGAGCTGGAATGTTCTTCCTTGGATTTCAGGCTACTTGGTTTCTCTGCTACCTCACCTCTCTGAGATGTAATAATTAGAAAAGTTGTGATTTTCTGGTTTATCTAGCTTTTTAAAATTGTTTGGGTGGGAGTGACCTTCTTTCCAGATTTCTACATTCTATGTAGAAGCAGAACTACCTAGAAAATTATTTGTTCACAATAATATTGATGTCGTTTTTTTCCAAAAATGAAAAACATTTTGGTGAACTATGTAATCTCTTTCTTTTCTATTAACAGTCCTACCAAGTAATAATAAAAATGATAATAACAATAGTGATGAGGATGCTATTGAAGATATGGGATCTTTGTTGTTGTTGTTAGTGCCATTGATTATGGCAACTACCTTTCACTAAGTGCTTACTATGTTCCAGGCAGTGAGCTAAGCACTTCATATACCTTATATATGTAGAGTATATTATAAACTTTATGCATGGTTTATTTTTTAATCCTTTCATAAAACCTAGGAAGCAGATACTATTATTATCCTCTCCAGTCTATACATGGGAAAAAAGTGTTTTAAAATTTTCCTAAGCTACTGAGTGGAAGACCTGGTATTTAAAATAAGAAAGCCTGATACCAGATTCCGCCTTCCAAATTAACCTGTGCCATAGCATCTTCCCTCTTCTTTCTTTTCTTTGTATCTAATAGTGTTTTCCTGCTCAAATGCATTCTCTTCCTTATGGCCTTTGATAATCCACTGGGACTGATGTCTTTTTAAAACTATGTTCTTGCCCTTTTTAAAATGATATATCATTTCTTATATTTCTTATCACTGCAAATTTTACCTTCCTACCAGACTCTAAGAATAGATTTGAGATCTAAGAATAGATTTGAAATTCTATCTAACTTATCATTGTGGTCCCCATGGTTCTTAGTACAGGGCCTTGAAACTAGACAGACTTTACACATGATTTGCCAATCAGTCACCTCCAACTAATTTGCAGAAATTTGGGGAGAGGATGCTCTATTTCTGCTATTTGACTTAGGAGAACAGAAGAAGACATCTGAAAATGTCATGTATAACCTAATCCTTCCTGGACATCTTCAATTGTTGTTGTGGAGTGTGAGGGATCCATAGGGCACCCAAAGAACTAATCATCTCCCACTTCCTGACTCCCCAGTTGTCCCTCTACCTAAATGTGCGACTCCTCCTCCAATGTTTCCCATCAAAGTAAAAGGCACCACCAGCCACCCTACTGTCAAGACAGTAACCCTAACATAATCTATGTTTCCTATATTCCTCCCCTTTAGCCACCACATCCAATCTAGCATCAAGCTCTATAGATTCTAGCTTGTATGTAACTCTTGAATTATTCTCTTCATTCTCCTACTATCATCCTAGTCCAGGCCGCTTTTACACATTGCCTGAATTTGTGCAGTATCTTCCCAACTGGTCTCCCTGCCTGCAGAGTTACCTTCACTAATGTTTCTCACACATCACAGCTAGAATTATCTTTCTAATATGCTAATTTGATCCTGTTACTTATCTGCTTAAAATTCTTCAGTGGCTCCCCACTGCCTCAGAAAAAAGGGACAAACTCCTTAAGAAGTATTCTAGTTGCTACTGCTGCATAACAAGCTACCCAAGGTTAAGACTTCAGATAGAGCACAGTGGGGACAGCTTGTCTCTGTTCCATAACGTATGGAATCTCACCTGGGAACACTTGAAGACTGGGAGTCACCCAAAAGCTGAGGGCTCGTAACATCTGGATGAGAATTCACTCACATATCTCGTGGCTAATGTCAGCTGTGGTTCAACATCAGCCAGCAATTGCCCAAATAATTATATGTGGCCTCTCTCTGTGGTCTTTTTGCACAGACTAGTAGGGCTTTCTCAGTGAATGGTGATTGAATTCCAAAAGCACATCTCCTCAGAGAATAAGACGGAAGTGCATGGCATTATATAATCTAGTCTCAGAAATCAAAATGTCCACCCAGGTTCAAGGGGAGAGAGCACAGACTTCACCATTTGATGGGAGAAATGTGGGAAGGTCACATTTTACAAGAGCATGTGGAATGGGAGATACTGTTGTAGTCATCTTCAGAAAATAGAATCTGCCTCAATCTACCCAAGGCCTTTCATGATTTGATCCCTGCTTACATCTCTATGGCATTGTCCTCACCTGTCTTGAACTCTGTTCTCCAGACACACTAACCTCTTTCCCCTAAATCTACCATATTTACTTGCCTCTGATCTTGTTCACAAGACTGTTCCTCTCTCTGAAATAGTTTCCCATTGCATCCTCCTACACACCTTTCCTGGCTAACTTCCTCCTAGATGTTTTTTCTTACTGCTGACCTCTGCTTCAAATCTGGGTTGTGCCTCTTTTTCTAGCATTTCCAGATCACTCAGCATAGTGCTTGGAGTATGGTAAATGTTCAAGAAATATTTGTTGAATGAATGGCTGTCTCTCCCAAATTGGAGACATTAATTCCATCTCACCATGGTATCCACTGAGACTAGTACAGTGCTGACCCATAGTAGGTGTTCAAAAATATTTGCTGAAAGAATAAAGTACTGTTTTCTCAGTGATATACAGAGGATTTTGAGAATACATGGGGCTAGGCAGAATTCTTTGAAGAAGGCTCCATGCTGGGCCAGTGCTATATCAATTTTTCTCACAGAACTCTGCAGAGCTAAGTCATGATTCTATTGTGTTAGCATCCTAAAGCTTCTTCCAAGTTGATTCTCTCCACCTCTCACTTAAATCAACATGGTCTCTGCTCAAAGGAAAGAAGCTAAATTGGTCACACGAGAACTTGCCAAATGAAGAGCATCCTAAAATTGCTGCCAGAAACTCCAGTAGGGATTGAAAAGAAGAAATTATGCGAGTTTTTCTCTCTCAAGCTGGTAACAGAGCTATGTGAGCTTCTTAGTCTTCCTATAAGCATTGCTATGGTAACTGACAGGTAATTAGCTGTTTATCACACGTACCCACATGCATACCCACACAGTTTCAAGCTGGAGTCCTCTTGCTGCAACAGTCAGTAAGCATAAGGAAAGGAAATCAATTTGCAGACTGTTCTTAAAATTACATTTTTTGGAGAGTCTTCCCACTGTGAAGCTTCCGGGGAAACAAAATATTTATGGTGTGGACAACACTACTAAAAAGGATCATGTTTTCAATTGCCCCCCAAACATTTTCCCTTTCACTCCTCCCTTCAAAACAGAATTTTGGTTTAGAGATTCATCTTAAAATTTGAGCTGAGGAACTGACAGAAGAGATTGCAAAGGAATGAGATGAAGATAATAATAGCAACGTTAACAGTGAACTCAACCTGTCAAGGAAATATGCAAAGAAACCAAATTTCTTTCAGCGAGAGGCCAAAATGACTAATTATTTTCTTTCTATTCCCTAACATGCTCCATAGTGCTAGTACGAAAAAGGAATAGACAAGGTGGATACTGAAAGAGAGCAAATTGCTTATTTTGGTTCTAATCTATATCATTTTATGAGAAGAATGCTAAAGCCCATTGTGCATTTTATTCACATAATTTATGAACATATTTGTATATAATAACCTTCCACCCATGTGTAATTACATCCTATTTATGCATAATCAGAAGAGGCAGTTGGAAGGAAAACAAGTTCATAATAAGATCTGCAATAGAGATTAAGAAGGGCCTAATTAGTATTTTTAAGGAGGAATGAACTCTTTCTCAATGCACACTTTATAATTATGTCATTTAAGATTCTTGAATCACAACTTTATTTTGAAAAAAAAAAACTTTGAAGCAATTACCAGAGTATCTTTTGTGTCTGGCTTAAAGGAGCATGGCAACAGATGTTTCTAGTACATGTAGGCATGTACTAGAGCTAGCCTAATGTTTATTAAATGATAACACATATCATAGATCAAATGAGTCTAAAGAGCATATTTTAGAAATTGTGCTAATGTGTTTCTCAGCAAGGGGTCTGTGCTCCTTGATCACGTCTCTCCAGGAAGTCAAGATGGTGTCACACATTAGGAAGGAGTGAGTTTGAAGAGGACAAGTCATCAAGACAGAGGCAGGAGAGCTACTTTGTAGACTCTCAAAAGGAGTCATGAATGGAAATCTCAATGTATAATATGCCTCTTGATAGACTCTAACATCCTGGGTTATTACAGTTTCCAGAGGTATATTTAACAGAAAACAAGCAGAAGATGTGGCTTCCACCTCCTGAGTGTGACACTCGAGAACTATCTCGATAGTTAAAGCAAGAAATTAGTGGCACCACCTCTTTCCATCATTTTAACTCCAGGTTTTCCAGTCCCAGTCCTTGCCTCCACTTGGGCTTTCCAGACTTAAACATCTGTGAGGAGGGGAAATAATGGACACCTGCAGCAACTCTGGTAGGTTATAGTTTGGTGGGAAGAGGGGACACACACACACACACACCCCTATTAAGCTGATACAACTCTCATTAGGAAGTGCAGACACAACATAACTCAGTATTACGTCCCTTGGCCCCTGCTATGTACTAAATTGTGTCTTCTCCAAATTTATATGTTGAAGCCCTATCTCCCAATGTGACTATATTTTTAGATAGGGTAATAAGGAGGTAATTAAGGTTAAATGAGTTCATAAGGGTAGGTCCCTCATCCAATGGGGTTACTGTCCTTATAAGAGGAGACATCAAAGAGCTCACTGTCTCCCCCGCCACTCCCTGCATGCACACCTAGAAAAGGCCACACAAGCACACAGCAAGAAAGTGGCCATCTACAGGCCAGGAAGAGGGCTTTCAGCTGAAATTGAATCAGCTGACACTTTGATCTTGGGCTTCCCAGCTTCCGGTACTGTGAAAAAGGTATTTCTGTTGTTTAAGTTACCCAGTCTGTGGCATTTTGTTATAGCAGCTGGAGCAGGCTGATACAACTCCGAAGGTCCCTGATGGAGCTGCAGCTGACAGTGACACTGTCCACGCACAAAGGATCTTGCTGAATTTGAAAGCTCCAGTCCTGCCACATCACCGCCTTTTTCTACTTAGGGTTCTATCAATTAGCACTTCTGATTTAAGGAAAATTTACAAACATATAGCATTCCTTGTTCTCTAGCATCAATTACATACATGATTACAGTGGGCCTGGAAGACATGAGGAGAGAAAAGCATAGTCAGTGCCCATAGTCCCTAAAGAATATCTCTGCCTCCAGCTCTTTGATGTCCAGGAAAACCCATCTTCCTGTACTACCATTCCTTTAAGGAAAGTTTATCACTTTCTACAGTGATAGCAAAAACAAGAGTCATTTCTTATCCTTATTGTAATTCTCACAACACTGAGTAGCATTAACCTCATCCTTCCAGATGAGGCGTCTGAGAAGCTCAGTCATTTGCCCAAGATGACTGGTCCAGATTCAGGATCTGAGCCCAGGTTTGGCTGACCTGAAAGCCCAAGCCCATGATTTTAATACAGTAAACTCACCCAAAGTGTCCTAGAGAGGGGTTGAAACCTTACGGAACATGGAACTAACCTGATAAATCAGACCCAAAGATTAGCTACTGTCTTAATAAAGTGCTCCTCTCTGGCAATATACTTGAATCTTAACAAACGCTGTTTAGCTATAGAGATTTTCTCAAATTGGGAAATGAGTTTTTGGCCTTTAGAGTTGGATATATAAGAAAACTTTTCTGTACGAGAGAAAAAAGCTAAAGGTCACATTTGCGGTTTCTCCAAACCATGGAAAGGATCCCGAAGGCGAAATTCTACTTTCAAAAGCTAGTGCATTCAGATAAAAAAATATCAGGTGTGGGTTAGGGTGTTAGGATTATGAGTGTGTTTTTCTTTTTTCCTTTTTCATAACTTCTGTAATGTTATTAATTTCCTTTATGATTGAAAAAATTTACAATAATGTTTACTGAAAACTTAACTATTAAGGTCTAAATACTTAATTCATAGTTAGCTCATTTTATCCTTGTAACAATATTGTGAGTTAACTGTTATCATTACTTTCATTTTACAGATGAGTAAACTAAGGTCCTGAGAGGTTTAATACTAGTAAGTGGCAGAGCCAGGATTTAAAAGCAGGCATTCTTTCTCCAGAGACCACACACTGAACAACTCCACTAAGCTGCCTTGTGAATGGTTGAATCAAGTGAAAAAGAGAGAGGACTGGAGCATTAGAGTTTGGAGGTCTAATACAGGGGAGAGAGGAAAGTAGGTGGGACAGGGCAGCTAAGGAGCTGGACAAAGACCCTGGATACCTGAGGAGGAATCACCCCTGGTTCAGAAGAGAGGGCAGGAAGAGCTTTGCTCAACGGCAGTCCTTCTTGTAAAGTTAACTTCTCATGCTAAATTAATTCCTAGTCTGAAAATAAATGAGTGGCTTTATATCCTCAGCTGCACTAATCATATTCCATGCTATATTTCACTCAATCTCTCATTACAAATTATAAGGTACATGCCTTTAATGGGTATGCTTTAGCCTCATAATTAGCAATCTTATATAACAAATTATTTTTTAGGTAATCCCATCCAGAGAAAACTACAGCTGTAGTGTTATAATGGTTTGTAAATAATAGAAACAAAATGTGTTGTCTAGAAGCTAGGGCACTAAATACTCAGGGCAAGCAAAATAACTCCCTGATATTTTATATCACCCCATTACCACCTCAAAAATAACCACATAAGTAATATTAGCTCTACTCAGTGTGTAACAACAACAATAATACAAATCAGTCTGGAAGCGCAACTATCCACCTATTGGATATTCTAATGGTTTCACACAGAGGATTGAATTTCGCCTTGTCTGAGGAGAGCTGTTTTGGTGATGTTGGCAAGATCACCATTTAGTTTGTCTATAAAGAGAAAAGAAAGCAAGTTCCTTCATCTATACATCCAAACATTTATCCATCATTCCATTCTATCTGCCCATCCACGCATCCATCCACCCACCCACCCACCCATCCATCCATCCATCCATCTACTCATCTAGCCCTCCATTTATCTTCCCAGACACCTATTGATCTAATGAATATTTGGTGAGCATCTGCACTGAGTGTAGCTTGGTCAGGAACTGTACATCTGCTGCTGTGAATCTTGTTTGGGCACTCTCTCTTCTTTTGCTCCTACTCCATTATTTTTTTCTAAGCATGGTCTGTGGACCACCTTCCTCAGAATCTCCTAGGGGTCTTATTAAAAACACATACTCCAGGTACCCATTCATTTTATCAGAATTACTGGCAGGAATCTACATTTTTTACAATCCTAAAGATAAATTTAATCCATTATAGTTTAAGAAACACCAACTGGACGATCTCTGCTTCATAGGAATTCTTCTAAAGAGAGTTCAGAGAACAGAAACAACTACAGCCATTCGTTCAAAGGTATTTATTGGTCTCTAGAGCAAATAGCTGATGATCTAGAGATAAGAAAGTGTGAAGAGGACACTGAAGACCTTGAAGGGACATTTGCAGGAGCTGACCTTCCTTAGGCTGGACTCCAGAGTTAAGAGAGCCTAGATTGAGAAAGAATAACATCAAAGATCGTTGGGAATTCTTAGACAATCATGGCTGTCCATTCATTCACATCTGATGACCTCCTTTTCTGGCCTCTGACCACTTACCTTCCGCTTCAGAAGCCTGCATACCTGACTGTCTTTGAATTTGGAATCAGAATCCCTGATTACTTGTATGAGCATACACAAGTCACCTAATTTGTCTGATCTTTAGATTCATTAACCGCAAAATGGGAAAGATTATACCATGTAACTCGCAGGCTATTTTGAAACAAATGTTGACATTAAATTCCTTTTGTTTCTGTAGTCTTGCTCACCACTGAATTATGTTGTGGATAGTTCTCAGCTACCTCAAGCTCCCTAACCACACCAGACCTGTTTATTATTTATTCATTCCTTCCAGTGAACTCCTCTCCCTCTAACCATATACTCCAAATAGCCTAAACCTCTCCTTTACATTTAAATTTGTGTTGAATGTGGAAAACTGTCTATCCTTGTACCTGCATGCTAAGAGCTAACAATCCACTTGTGCCCAAGAAATTGAATTTTGTATAGTTCAGAACAAGATTTTCTATTGTATATATGTACAAGACAATGAGGTAGCAACCCATGTAGAATTTCACAGTAGTTGGCATTCTAAAAAGATCAATGGGGGCGCTGCCCGGTGATGTAGTGTTTAAGTTCCTGCACTCCACTTCAGTGGCCTGGGGTTTGCAGGTTTGGATCCCGGGTATGGACCAACACATTGCCTGTCAAACCATGCTGTGGTGGCCTCCCATATAAAGTAGAGAAAGATGGACACAGATGTTAGCCCTCCTCAGCAAAAAGAGAAGGATTGGCAATGAATGTTAGCTCAGGGCTAATCTTCCTCACAAGAAAATAAAAGGATCAATGGGAACCCATATAAATGTGAGTGATAAATTCCAGAAATGCTTCCTATACAAATTGCATCATCAGAAGATCATTCAGAGTCACTCAATCATTTATTCATTCACTTATTTAATTATTTATTAAATTTCTGTGGAGTTTCAGCAATGAATAAAAGAGTTTAGGACACCTGCTCTCACAGAGCTTATAGACTAGTGGGGGACTACAGCCATGTTATTTCATGCATGTAGATGGAAAGACAAAACAAACTCTTGAGAATGAAGGTTAGTGATAGTCCAGCAAGTCAGTTTTGTCTATAGGAGGAAAATTAGACTTGAGTCACTATGTAGACCTTGGGGGATGGAAAAAGAATTGGGCAGGGAAAAAAAGAATTGAAAAGAGTGGTTTATACTTTCATGAAAGTAAATGTGATAATTTTTAGGACTTTTTGTTTCCATTCTCTGGATCTGTAATGATTATGTTTTGTGGAGTGAGCACAGCACTGCCCATGGTCATGTCCAAAATTCCTTCCACTCAGGTAATTTTGATACATCATTAAAGCGGTGAGTGACCCCTCAGAGGTAGAGGTATTAGGTGTGTATGTATGTATTGGAATGGAGTGGTCTATAAACTAGGGTTGAACTTTCTGTTCTGAAGCTAAACTGACAAATAGCCCAGTATGAAGGTTAAGGAAACTGGATGACAGGAAACAATACCCATAAACTTGCCCTAGTTCTCTATAAAGGCTGGTTCCCAGAAGCATTGGGGTATATAAAACTGACAAATGTCACCTCCAAGATCAGCAAGTTGTCACGTCCACAAGAGGGAAGTACTTTATTCAAAGTCATGAAGCAAGTTGGCAAGAGAGCCAAGGTGAGAGCACAGGTCTCTCAATTTTTAGTCTAGTGTTCTTTTGACCACATCTCAGTGCATCCATGGACTGAAGCTTTATACTGCTGTCTGAGAGCCCACTCATCTTTCTCTGGAAGCTGCTGACAAAGAACCCATTTTTCACTGAATATGTAACATGCAAGAGAGACCCATATCAGATGCCCCATGACCTTCTTAACCAGCATATCAGTCAATTTTCCCCTCCCATGGTGAGAAGGCACTACACAGAGCAAGACTGAATCTGGGGCTGCATCTCACATCAAGAAAGCCTCCAATCAAAGGCTTTGTGCCATGAAACTGACTCCTATTATCCTCCTCATTGTTGTTCATGATAAAGTCATCAGCATTGCCCGCAAAACTAACATCAATGTGTGCCAGACACTTCACATGGTAAAGAATTCAAATGGTATAATAGCCTATGCATATATTCTTACTTAATATGCATGAATTCAACTCTGCATAATTCTCCCAACTCCCCTCACCCCCTCAAAAAAAGTTGTTTAGAGGGAGAGATAGAGACAGAAGGGGAAGAAACAGAGAGAGAACAACAAAAAATATGTTAAATAATTCTGGCAATTTTATCCCCTAATCCCCAAGTGTCTTTGCCACTAAATCTAAATCTAACCTTTAGATTCTTCTCTTCAGATAAAACTTTGGCAAATTGTGCATTACCTGGCATGAAGGAGAGATACTGACATTGGGCACTGACTTCATGCCAGGCATTCTGTGAAAAGCTCTCACACACTTTGTCCCATTTAGTCTTTCCAACAGCCTTACAAGCCACCTGATACCTTGCATAGCAAAAGTTCTGGAATAATGAATCAGAGAAAAGGTTTATATGACAATATTAGCTTTCATTTGTGCTAGGATTTATGATTTTCAAAGCATATCCATATCCAGAATCTTACTGAGAGCAACTATTTTACAGATGAGAAAATAGTAGGAACTGTGGCTGTCTTTCTGACAAATATCATTTCCTTTGGTGAATATTTCCTTTGCCCTATCACGTGGTCTTGGGAATGTCAGTTATGATGCTCGTGAGCAGCTGCTCTGCTCTGTCACCCTGCCAACACACAGGGTGGAGCATGTTACCAGCCTGACTTCTCAGATAGTCACATTCCCCTGGCTCCTTGAGTTTTGATATATGGACCAGAGAGAGCTCCCTCTTCCTTTTGGGTGGTGAGTTAAGGCAGAAAGCTTGGAGCCACCAGTGGCCATATTTGTTATCACATGGAGAGAGATAATATCAGAAGAATGTCTAATTTTAAAAAGTTAGAGTTGGATTAGGTCAAAAGAAGGAGCACTGAGAGAGGGAGAGGAGACTGAGGCTTGCTGTTATTGATAAGCCCTGGGATCCAGCAATGCCTGAAGTCTTCACCTCCCTTGAACTTCAGTTATGTAAGCCAATGATTTTCTTTCTTAAGCTAGTTTGACTTGGGTTTCTGTAACTTCCAACCAAAGAGTCATGACTGGAGAACAGGGCCAGAACCAGAATTCTGGTCTTTTCTGATGTCTAGTCTAGCAGTGCTCTTTCTCCTAAACTGTAATGTCCAGGGAAATCTGGTGCTTGAGAAGTCTTCCAGAGGAGGCATATCAGATGGGGAAGCAGAGTTGGAAACACTCTGCTTTTAAAGGAAAGAGGAAGAATAAGTGTGGGACTGATTGCTCTGATAGAAAGGGCCAAATGAAGAGAACTAAGAAATGAGCACAATGTATACAAGTATACCTCTTTCTTAATTTTACCAGTAGCTGCCCCTAAAACCGAAACTTCTGTTGCCACCCACTGCTAGTTCCAAGGCCATGACCCTTGTCAAGGAATTCACAGATTCATTACTTAGACGTGCTAACTAAAATGGGGGTGGTTTCACCTTTCTTTCCATCTTTACCACTGTTTTCTACAACTGGGCCTTCTGACCTGCTTAGAATATGTTAATTTACAGAATGTAGTCATTTCCCTTATCAGCCCCTCCAGGCAGTTGGCAAGAAGTATTTTCAGCTACAGACCTTGCAATCAGCCACTCAGACCTGCTGGCTTCCTGTGCCCTGACGGATAGAGCTAATTAGCACTCAGCAGCGTTTATGCATTATCTCTGGTTCCAGAACATCCCCATAAATGAGGGGCAGGCCTGACTTTCCCCCTAAGGGACAAGAAGAAAATCTCAAATACTTGGAGGTTAAACAACTTCCTTAAAGTTCTTCCCTCTATTACAATTTGACTTATCCTTTAATGGTCAGCTCATGTCCCATCTTATCTGAGCAACCTTGGGAGACAACATCAACCTTTTGGAGATGTTTTCTTTGCCACATAGGTTTGTATATATAATTTTCTTATCATACCATTACCATATACAGTGCAACAACTTGTGGAATAATCCTTATTCATCCATCCATCCATCCACCCATCCATCCTTCCATCCATCCAGCCAACCAGCATTTCTTGAGCATGTACTGTATGTCAAGCACAAGTGGGAATTCATAGAACTATGCAGAAAAAGAGCTGAATTATATCCTAGTTGGGAGAGAAAGATAATTACATATCATAACGAGAACTATTGAGTTAATAAAATCAAATAATGGTATGGAGAGTGAAGGGAGGATTGAGTGCTTAGAGAAGGCCACTCTGAGGAAATGACATGCAAGCTCAGATAAGAAAGAGCCAGCCAAGCAAAGATGCAGGGAAGAGCATCTTCCAGGAAGAAGGAAGCAATAAGCACAAAGGCCTTTGTGTGGAAATGAGGCGGTGTGCATTTGAGAAACAGAAGGCAGGTCCGTGTGGCTAGAATATAACAAGAGAGGGAGAGCGTGGCTTGAAAAGAGGTCCAAGATTCACTCCTTCTTTGGACTTTCTTCTAACTACAGTAGAAGGTCATTGGAAGGATTTTACATTTCCAAAATCACTCTGGCTGCTAAGTGGTGAATGGACTGCAGGGACAGAAGATAAGTGTGACAGCAGTGGAGCAGCTTCATTATTATTCCAGTGCTTGGCATGTGCCTGACACTGTGCTGAGTGCTTTATATCCCTTTATATTTTCTGATGTCTAGTCTAGTAGTGCTGTTTCTCCTAACCTATAACGTCCAGGGAAACCTGGTGCTTAAGAAGCCATCCATAGAATGTAGGAATATAGGAACCCAGGAATATATTTCTCCTGGATCCCCGTAGAGCCTGAAGAGGCATTGATTATTTTTGTATTTTGTAAATGAAGAACCAGATGGGGGTTTACCCCAAATCATAAATGTTAAGTGACTGAGCTGGGATTTGAACCTACATCCAAATAACTCCAAAGCCATTGTGCTTAAATACTTTATTTATTGCATTATGCTGTTCCATAGACTCTTGACTTTCATAGATTTAACAATCAAGGTTTTGATTAATATTAGGAAATGCCAATGTCCCATGATATATTAATTTTAATTTTGTGGAAGCACCCACTTGTGTGCACTATAAGGGTGGTATACAGCAAGGAGGCACTTAACAGGTGAGCGCTCCTTCAGCCAGGAATACGCAGTAACTCTTGTGGAATGTCTCTCTAGAGGCCAAACATAAGGAACATATGCTGCTCCAGGGAACTCTGATTCAAGAACAATTGTTTCTGATACATATAGAATTAAGAATGTGAAGAGAACACTTACATTTTTCAAATGTTACTGGTTTTTTTTTAGAGAATTTACATGCTATAGAAATATTTGCAAATTGGAGGTTTCTGAATATCTGCAGATACACTCCCCAGAATTCAAGGGTCTATAGTCTATCTATAAATGAAGGTTTGGGAATACCCATCACCAGGCCCCTTCAGTGAGGCTGTCAGACTTTGTTCTGTCAATCTCGCTTCTCTGTAATTTACACATGAAAACTTAAATTTGATTACATAATTCAGTAGCCATGAACTCCATGATGAAGTTAAATAAATTAAGCCATGCAAACTTTTGTAATTACTTTCAAATCTGGTACCCAGATCTTGGAGGTATCAAAATATATGGGAGATTTTCTTTTCAAAGGGAAAAATGGTAAGTTGGGGTGAGGCCCAACTTATAGGTCCTTGGATGGAAAGGAATTCTTTTCCTGGACTTCCAGGGGAAATAGCAGAATACCAGTCTCTAGCCATTCACTGGAGTTGGAGCTTGTTGTAGGAATCAACAAAATTCAAATAGTCCCCAGCATCAACAGTTAAGTCCTTCCTAAATTGGGGAGACTACCACCCCACTATGTACCCTTTGTCCTGTTCAAGTCTCTTCTCCCCTGAGAACCCACCTTTTCTTCTTTGGAGGCCAAGGACCCATAAAATTACTTGCTTATACATCTTAGAGTATATATAAATCACCCCAGTTAAGGCAATGACATTGTACCAGTAATTTTATAGGAACCAGACCCATCCCAAAGACCCAGATGCTAGGGCAGCTCTGTAGGTAAGAAATGCTAGATAGCCAGGCCTCATAGTTCCCTAACTACCCTATTTGCTCAAGGACTCCAGTTATTTATTAAGGACCACACCATATTTAGGGATGCCTCAAACACAAGGTAGTGGTAGACTATAGTGTGTAGGATGGAAAAGTCATGTAGAAAGTTCTAGTATTAGCAAATAGCCTCCACTTTGCCCCCTATATTTCATTTATCCAGCAATTTGTGTTGAGGATCTCCAATGCAATAGGAACTATTCAAGGTGCTTGAGACAAGTCAATGAACTAAATAGACCAAAATCTCTGCCTCCTATTCACAATAGCCAAGAGGTGAAAACAACCCAAATGTTCATCATGGATGAATGGATAAACAAAATGTGGTATGTACCTTCAATGGAATACTATACAGCCTTAAAAAGGAAGGTCCAGCAATGGATGGAACTTGAGGACATTATGTTAAATGAAATAAACTAGTCACAAAAAGACAAACACTGAATGATTCTGCTTAAATAAGGTATCCAAAATAGTCAAATTCATGGAAATAGAAAATAGAATGGTGGTTATCAGGGGCTGGGTGGAGGGAGAAATGGGGAGTTGTTTCACGGGCATAAAGTTTCAGTTCTACAAGATGAAGAAGTTCTCAAGATATGTTTCACAACCAATGTCAATATTCTTAACATTACTGAACTGTATCCTTAAAAATGGTTAAGATGGTAAATTTTATGATATGTGTTTTTACCACAATAAAAAAGTCCCTGCCTCACAGAGCTTATATTCTAGTGAGACTAGAGGTGTGGTGGGGCTAAATGACAATATATAATAAACATAATAAGTAAATTATATAGTATGTTAGAAGATGATAAGTATTATGAAAAAAGTAAAAGATTAAATAGGTAGGGGAGGATTTGAAGGGCTAGTTGTAGAGGGAGGTTCAGTATTAAATAAATAGCATAGAAGACCTCAATTAAAGATGATATTTGAGCAAAACCTTGAAGCAAGTGAGTGAGTTAGCTAAACAGATACCTGAAGGGAAGGCAAACATTTCAGGCAAAGAGAACAGTAGACTAGACCTACTGGTGGGAATAAGACCATTGTATTAGAGGAACAGCAAGGAAGCCAGTGTATTTGCCCTTTTGAGGTATTCATAATGCCTGTGGGCCATTCAACAAAGTGGACGTCTGAGTATTTGCAGGGAAGGTGATTATAGCTTTACTCAAAGGCCCACCATTTTTGTTGCATGTTTTACTCTTCATAAAGTTGCCAGTATTGTGCTAGGGGCTACAGATAAAGGGGCAGCAAGACAGGCACGTCCTTGCTGCTGATAAGAGAGAAGAGGGATTCCACAGGCAATAGTGGTACTGTGGTCAATGTTTCATGTAGGGAGACTAACCTCGTCCGGGAGGTCAGAGAAGGCCTCCTTCAGGATGGAACAGATATTCTAGCCAAGATGTCAAGGAGTGGAAGTTAGCTAGAAAATGAGCAAGGGGAACAGCACTGTGGGTGGTGGGCTAGCACGTTGAAAGACCTGGACACAATATGACGTGGAGTGTATGAGGAGCCGAAACAAGGTTGGCATCAACAGAGTGTATGGACAAGGGTGCATGATGAGCATCAAGGGGGAGAAAGACATACGGAGATACCATGAAAGCTATTTTAAAGAATTTTTCTTTCATTTAGGAAAAATAGGAAATTGTAAAGCATTTTGAAGTGGGAATTGATGTAACCAAATGTTACCTATTTTCTTTTTTTCAAACAAAATTTGTCTCTTCATAATCTTTGGCTCATTACCATATTCTCACCATTGACCCACGTATGGCCCTCTTTTATTGATTATTTACTTATTTCTAATAATATTGTAACACCTTTGGACTCACCATCCGTTATGAGAGCTATGAGACTTTGGCAATAGCCTCTATCTATTTATACGGCTTCCTCCAACCACCCTGTACCCAAGGTAACCATTACCCTACATCCTGAGTTTATCCTTCTCTTGTTTCTTTTCTTTTTTTGTTTAAAGTTTTACACTATATGTATTCTTTTTTAAAATTTTTAATTGTGGTAAAAAATACATAATATAAAATTTACAATCTTAACGACTATTGTTTACAGCCCAGTAGTGTTAAGTATAATCACATCGTTGTGAAACAAATCTCTAGGATTATTTTTTTTAAGATTTTTTTTTTCTTTTGGTGAGGAAGATTGGCCTTGAACTAACACCTGTTACCAATCTTCCACTTTTTGCTTGAGGAAGAGTAGCCCTGAGCTAACATCTGTGCCCATCTTCCTCTACTTTGTATGCGGGACGCTGCCACAGCATGGCTTGATGAGTGGTGTAGGTTCAAGCCTGGGATCTGAACATGCAAACCCCTGGCTGCTGAAGTGGAGCACACTGAACTTAACCACTGCACCTCCAGGCCAGTCCCTCTAGGATTATTTTATCTCGTGAAACTGAAATTATATCCATTTGACAACCACCCTCCATTTTCCCCTCCCCACTCCCCCTGTCAACCACCATTCTACTTACTGTTTCTATAATTTTGACTACTATAGATACCTCATATAAGTGGAATCATACAGTATTTTTCTTTTGGTGACTGGCTTATTTCACTTAGCATAACATCCTCAAGGTTCATCTATGTTATAGCATGTGATAGAATTTCCTTCTTTCTTAAGGCTGAATAATATTCTATTGAATATATATACCACATCACTTCAAGTACTCTTAAAAGGTATGCTTTTATTTTCACCAAATAAAACTCTGGCTGCTATTGCTGGAGTCTGGAGGGGGATGAAACCATCTGCAGGAGGGCTAATATATCCAAATTGCACTAACGGGATTGGTCCTTGTATTCTAGTTATTTCCATATATAAAGCCAGTTAACCAGAGTTCCCCAACCTATTGTACCACATGCTTTTGGCATGATGCTTGGTGCCTGGGAATTATCTTGTCTTTGGTAAAATCTGCCATGATTCATGGAAATCTACTCATTTCTCACTGTGTGAGATTAGATCTTCCACCTTAGCGGAGATCTGTAGAGTTCTGAAGGCTAGCAATGGACAGGAAGACCCCTACACTTCCTCAAAGGACCAAAGCATTTTCTCCCTTTTAATTTTTTTCAGGAGAAAAATCCTTAAATTAAGTACCAGACACAGAAATGAGAATTTCTAATAGCGTCTTCTTTTCCTTCTCATTAATTCATACATGACCTCTTTCTAGAACACTTGTGAATAAATAAGAATTTATTGGGGTCAAAAAGGATCAAGACGGAGCTGTTACAGACCAAGATACTGGGGAGGCAGGGGAAGGGAAGGGGACAAAAAGGAAGGAGGGAGAGAAAGAATTGTGTGAGGCCAAAAACGTAGTCAGTCAGGGAGAAGCAGAAGGAAGTATTCAGAGGAGAATATTTACTGGGGCGTAAAGTATTACAAAAGCTTCAAAAACAGGTAGAGGAGGAGATGGGAGAAGGAGAGAGAGGGCAGAGAAAGGGGAGTGACCAGAGGTGGGAATTGGTCCAATGAAATAGTGCCAGTTCCTAGGACGATTGCTGAGGGGTTCCAACCTGCAGATCCATCTGTCTCCTTGGATTCTAGGGCAAACCTCATTAGTCTGAGGAGGCACCCCATGGCCCAGTCCCTACCCCCAGGACCTCAGATTCCCATCTGGCAAGCTAAAGGGACAAGTGTGTTTGCTCTGCTATGGGGTTTGGCTTCTCTCACACACTCTTTTTCAGATAAGAAAAATGTACCTTTTCCGCTGTTTATTAGCTTTTATTGGCTATTTCATGCTGTATTATTCTAGCCTTAGGAGTCACACTAACTTGATTTTAAGTCCATTGCTGGAGAAGGCTAATAACTTAACTCTTTGTGTAATTAAACTCTGAAAAGCAAATCCTCATTCTCTGTCATCCTACCTGGAATGTGGTCAAAGACATCCACCAGACTTCCAGATCCTGGTTCCTTGGATGCAGGCCAGATGCTGCAGGGCTAGGGTTACTCAGAAGGCCAAAGGGTCACATGCTTGATGAGATGCTCTGTTTCTTCCTGGAAGGAAATGGGAGCTACTGCAAATCTAGAGATTTACATTTCTAGATGTGAAAAATGCTATATATAAGAACCACAAGGAAAGTGAAAATACAACTGAAATTTATTCAAGAAGCATCCATGCACATAATCAGGGCTTACTCTAGCATGATTGAAACTCATAGGTGAGCCTTCCTCTGCCAAAGCAGCAAATTTATTCTTATTAAAGATTTCATGGGTTGGCATTCTCTTTGCATCTACTTAATTCTTTTTTTTTTTTTTTGACAGATATGTATCAACTGCTTACCCAGTGCCAGCATTGTGATAAGTATTGGGGCTGTAGTCATGTAACAGACAGGTTTTTTTCTTGCCCTCATGGAGCTTACAATTTCTTATAATTGAGGTTGCATAATGGGAGGGAAATTGTCAAGTACCTTTTCAGAAGATATAAATACACTCTTCCTCTTTGGGATAGTTGCAGACATTGCTCCAGATTCCTCTTTGTCCTCTATTTACTTGAGAATGGAGCAAGGGAGGATGGGAGGGAAGGTAGGATGGGAACCCCAATACTCCTTGTACTTCTATCTCCTCTACTTTGTTGTGTGACCTTGGGCATGTTATGTAACCTTTCTGAGATTCCATTTCCCCCATCTATAAAATCCAACCTGCCAGATTTACTTACTTTGCAAAACTTCTGTGAAATTGAAATAAAATCAAACATTGGAAGCACTTTGTGAATTGTAAAGTATTACACAATGAGGTGTTTTCTTCTGCCCCTCTTCCCTTAGCCTTCAGCGTCAAGCCATAGGGTGGTCAAATTCCTACTCTGCCACATCCAGCTGTGTGGCCTTGAGTATTTTTATGAGACTTTCTGTTTCCTCATCTGTAAAGTGGATATTATAGCATTTAACACATATGATTCCATTGCAAGGATTTAGAAAATAAATCAACGTGAAGTCCTACTCTGCTAGGAAAAAAGTGTGCCCTTGATAAAGGTAAGTTCATTGTTTCCTTTCTTTCTTCTTGTTCTTGTTTCCTTTCTTTCCTGCTCTCTCCCACTCTTCCACTTTACTCTAAAGACAACTAAGGAAGCAAGATCAAGGTTATTGTGGGTGGAAGGGAAACTATATGAGAGTTAGTTTTCCCCATCAATACAATTCTTAATTCATTAGCACCTTTCTTCTCTGGCAAAGCACTAGTCACTCTAATGCGGGTAACAATCAATGAGATAATAACAATAGTAGATAACAAGTAGGGCTAACTATGGACTTATGTTCTAAGCACTTCATAAGAATATCTCATGTAATCCTCTACTCTGAATTAGGTACTGTTATTATGAGGAAAATGAAGCACAGAGAGGTTAAATAACGTGACCAAGGTCATGCTGTTGGAGCCGGAACTTGAGCCCAGGTAGTCTGACACCAGCATCGATGTTCCTAACCACCTGGTGTTCTGGGCTCCTGGTTACCACGTTTTATAATGCCTGAGCTAGTCAAGGAAAATTAGCACTGTTTCTGGCTTTCTCATCCGAGTTATGCAATTAAGGTGTTTGTTAAGAGTTAAAAATTAACATTGAACGAAAGGATTGAATGAGATGATGGCTGGCTGGCTGGATGGACAGTCCCTGAGAACTTCAAAGAATATCCTTCTAGACTCTGATTTTCAACTTTCTAAGTAAAATCTTTCATGTTTCTTTTGTCTTGCTCTGTTTCCTTATTATTTCTCTCTTTTTGTTTCAAAGATGAACTGCCACCTTCAATGTCCGTTCTCCTTATGGGAAAGTCACTAGCTGCTGCCGTGGCAGCTTCACCAGGTAGTTTATTCAGTTCTTTCGATACAAATCAGTGTGATTCAAGTACTACAAATCACTACTGCTTTCTTGTTCATCTCTAATGTCCTAATTGGGAATAGCAGAGGGGCTGCAGATAATCAATTTGTTACTAATATAATTGATAACATTACCATCTGAGAGTCCTTTGGAAGCCAAGAATTGTGATAGATTGTTTCACTTTTTTCTCTTATTTTATCTGCACAATTTTCCTGCTTAGATGTTATTCTGTCCATTTTACAGATGAGAACATCAAGTTCAGAATCCATGACCACAGTTAATACACAGTGCAATCAGGTTACAAGTCTAGGCCTGTGCTCTAGCAACTTTTAAACTTTTATACTAATTAGCTTCCCATTCTCCTTTAAGTTTCAACTTTCCGGTCAGTGAAGTGTTAAATGGATCACTAACTTCTTTTTGAAGCTCAATGTTATCCTTTTGAAAGAATGCAAAATTGCTTATTATCTGTTTCTATCCTCAAAATTATCCTTTTCTTTCTTATTAAAATAGGAAAAGAGCCACCTCTTTATTCCAGTATTCTCTCTGGACCAGTGACACCTGAGAGCTTTACCTCATTCTTTACATTTTTATTCACATCACCTATCCTTGCATAACAGTTACATACTTCTTTTAGTGTAGGAATAAAAAGAAATAGCATAAAATTCTCTCCTTTACCATGAATGATGTGTTGTGACAATAAATACAAATAGCTTGAATTTATTCCATGTGCCATATGTCTATTTCAGTGAATACCCGTTGAGAATGTTTATTATAAATGTTCGAATATTGATGACACCTCTCTACTGCGCAGGGAAAGCCAGGATAAAAGATGTGGCCTTTACTTTGGCAATTATTATAGCATGTAGACACTACATGTTCCTACATCATTGTTGAACTTCTTGGGGGAGGAGCATGTGCACAAGAATGTGGCAATCCCTTCTCATAATCTTCAGGCAAAAGTGATGCTTCATTCTCTGTCCTCCTGCTTCAGATAAGTCAAAGGTTTCGGGAAAGCTGTTAAAGAAGGCAGACATGGTTCCAGCTTTGGAATGGGAGCTACATTAATTGGGTCCCTGGGAGCAGGTGCTGAGATGGAATTAGGAGTTCAAGAGGTTTATGGTGTGAGAAAGACAAAGGAAAAGAAGCAGCACCGAGCAGAGAAAGCTTCCAACCACAGTGTAGCTATGACAAAAGTCTTGGTCAACCCAATGGATCTGTAGAGCAAACATTTCCCATTAGAGGAGTCCTGTGTTGCACAGAAATGTCCAGGATCTAGTATCCCACCATGCTTAGTCTTGGGCTGGAGCTGCCCAGGAAGAGTGTGACTTCAGCTTGAAAGCTGAAGCAGATTTTGAAGGGGTTAACAGCTGGAGGCTGTCAGTTTATTGCACTCCTTGCAACTGAGTGGCAAGTTCTTTCTTGAAGGAGATTAGAGGAGTATACTTCTGTGGCTGCACAATAGCCCATTAGAGGTCTTCCAATCCTATTCTCACACGTTACTCTTTAGCCGTAAAATCTCCTGAAGAATTCTTCAGCATCCTGCAGCCTCTTCGAATACGTTTTATACTTCATTACATTTTTTTTAAGCTGTTGTCTTAGGGAAAACAATATACATCCTTATTTTTTTTATGGTCACTTAGACATAATGTACCTCTTCACACAAAATATAGAAACTTTGCAATAGTTTATGTCTCTACACACCCAATCCTTTATATTTCTACATATATTTTATCTATGTGTTAGAAATCTCACAAAACAATGTTAAATTTTGCTTTAAACAGTTATAAGATTAACAAAGAAATTATGAGAAAAAAAGAATAAAATAGTTTTTTGAATTTATCCATATATTTACTGTTTGCAGTATTCTTCAGTGTTATCTGAGGACCTGAATTTGCTCTTTTTATTATGTCCAGGTTTTATAGCTGCTTTCTGCAGGGGAGTCATCAAGTAGAGTCTTACTCTGCCGTTACTAGATGCTGATAGCCAATAGATTTTAAAAACATCTCAGCTATAGTTCAACTACATATGACGTTGTTAACTTTGCTCCCTGAATGCTTCTTGAATCTGGTCACATCTCTCCGGGTTGATGGCCACCTCCCTGGTATAGTCACTTCTGAAATGAATCTACTTGAATCTACTCTTGTGTGAATACCGTCAATGGCAAATTTGCCACACAATTGTCAGAGAGATCTTGCTACAGTACAAATCTAACTAGGTCACTCTTCTATATAAACTTTAAATGTATCCTCAATACATTTAGAATAAAATTAAAAATCCTCAGGCAAACAAGACACTGCACAGAATGGCTCTTGCCTATTTATCTTGAGTAGATCTCTTTTTCTTTGTGAGCTCCAGCCACGTGGACTTCTTTCTTTCCTTTCAGTGATGTGAATTTTCACGCTCATTGTCTATGCACAGGGAGTATTTTTTGACAGGATTACTCTTCTATGGTTCTTTGCTGAGTAACTTCAATGCCTCCTTGAGATCTCAGCTCAAATATCAGCTTCTCCAGGGAAGACATCTTTTGCCCTTCAGATTAGGATAAGGCCCCTTGTGATAGACTCTCATTGCACGTGATTCTTTGATCATCACCAGTGTGTTATCTTCAGTTTTTTCATTTGAAACATCATCTTCCCATAGTATACTATTCGATTTTATGTTTAGGATTTTGAGCCAAAGTTATTTCTGAATAGATTCTGGGCCCTTTACAGTTTTTGTAGATACAGACTATCTTTCATGGGCTGCAGTCTTACTGAAGCGTTGAGGGAATCACACATTACAGTAATTAGAGAATTGAACATTTTATGGCACTCAGGGCATAATAAGTGTATTGCCTATCAGTGCTGTACTCTTGGAAATTTAGACCCTATTCTTGCTTATTCACTCTTGGTAGCTTTCAAATATGATCATCATTTGAGTTTTGACGATTCTTAGTGGTTTTACTTGATTCAAGCCCAGGACCAAATTATCTTTATTTTGTGTATTTATTTTGAAAAGAAGTTAAAGCATCTTGAGATTCAGAAAATTTTATTTGAAAAGATGTTTCAAAATCGGAGCTGTGGATGCATGAACTCATGGAACAGAGCCCTCTGGAAGATGGAGGAAAGATGGGAGAATTGGATTTGTTGAAAAACTTTGCATCCTTTCTCTTCATAGTTAGGGAAAGGTAACTTTTTACATCTCATGAAGTCAGAGTCAAAAAGATTAGCCACCATAACAATGTCTTTGATTCTGGCTTCCATTTTTGTTGGGAGAACTAAAGAAATCTGACTTTTTGGAAACATTTATTTATTATTTTTTTGTAGATTTACTTATAAATGAAAATGGGCAGTATAGTAAAATTAGGCCTTATGCATTCTTATTCTTTTTTCTTGTTTGCACTTGTTTTATAGGAACTAAAGGAAGAAAAAAGGTGTGCTGTAAACATGTCAGCATAAGGATTTAAAACTCTATACAGTGCATCATCTTTTTTTATTGAGGTAAAATTCACATAACATAAAATTAACCATTTTAATTGAAATTAAATTAAATAAAAACTGAAATTAAGTATAATTCAGTGAAGTTTAGTACATTCACGATGTTATGCAACTATCAACTCTATCTAGTTCCAAAAACTTTTCATCACCCCAAAAGGAAAACTCATACTCATTAAGAGTCATTTCCATTCATTTCCTCCCCACCTCCCAACCCCCAATTGACTTTCAGTCTCTATGGATTTACCGATTGGGATATTTCATATAAATGGAATCAATCATGCAATATGTGACCTTTGTGTCTGGCTTCTTTCACACTGTGGCCCGTATCAGTACTTCATTCCTTTTTATGGCTGAACAATATTCTTTTGGATGTATATACCACCATTCATTTATCCATTCGTCTGTTTCCACTTTTGGCTATTGTGAATAGTACTATTATGAACATTTGTGTATGATTTTTGGTTTGAACACCTGTTTTCAATTATTTGGGGTGTGTACTTAGGAGTGGAATTGATGATCATATGGTAATTCTATGTTTAATGTTTTGACAATCCACCAAAGTGTTTTTCACAGTGTCTGTACCATTTTAAATTCCCACAAGCAGTGTATGAAGGCTCCATTATCTCCACATCTTCACCCAAACTGATTTTTTATTATTTTTTAAATTAAAGCCTAGTGGGTGTAAAGTGGTATTTCATTGTGTTTTTATTTGCATTTCCTTAATGACTAATGATATTGAGCAAAATTTCATGTGCTTGTTGACTATTTGTATTTCTTCTTTGGAGAAATACTTATTCAATCACTTTACCTATATTTTTAAAAATTGGGTTGTTTATCTTTTTGTAGTTGAATTATGAATTCTTTATATTCTGCATATTAAACCTTTATAGTATATATGATTTACAAATATTTTTCCCTTTTCTGTATGTTGTCTTTTCACTTTTTTGATAGTGTCCTGTCATGCACTATAGTTTTAGTGTTGATAAAGCCCAGTTTATCTATTTTTCTTTTGTTGCTTGTGTCATACCTAAGTATCCATTGCCAAAACCAAGTTCATGAAGATCTAAGAGTTTTAGTTTTGCACAAACATTTTGGTTTTTGACCCATTTTGAGTTAATATTTGTTTATGGAGTGAGGTATGGGCCTAACTTCATCATTTTGCATCTAGAAATTCAGTTGTTGAAGCTCCATTTCTTAGAGACTATTCTTTCCCTATTGAATGACCTTGGAATACTTTTCAAAAATCAATTGACCATAAATGTATAGGTCTAATACATTCTTCTTCATCAGTGTTTTTGCACTCATAAACAGTACTTTACTTTTGGACAATGGAAACAAGATATATTTCTTTTAATTTTCATGCTTTGCTTTTGGAAATCAATCCAATCTCTGCGTTTTACTTATTAGAGTAAATATTGACATTCTGTACTATAATATACTACACTGTTTTCTTGTTCCACTATCCATTACTTTCATTATACAATTGTGGCTTTTCCCATAGAAACCAGTTATTGATGGGCTTAGGTCCACACTTACTGTCTTGGTTCTTAAATTTTATTAAAGGTCAAAATCAGTGCTTATAACATCTGTCATGAATGTTAGCCTATCATAAAGCAGTTATTAAAATAGCTCTAGGAACTACCATTAATATCGAACATTTTGAACATATTGAGTATCTAGAATTTTCTTTATTATCTGTTTTTAAACCTTATGCTGAAATTGATGTCTTTTGATTACACTTTATATACCACATTGTTTCTAGTCAATTCTACTATGTTAAGATAAAAATGGATAATTTTCAACTTAAATTCTCACACTAAGCCCAAGTAAGTGCCTATTTAATTTATATTTTGTGACATATGGTCTACAGACTCTTCTTTATTCTAACTCTAAGGAAGGAATGGTTCTAAATATATGAGGATTTACAATCTAAAAGTATTATGGAAAAAAATGTAGGGAGATTAATGGAATGTGTAAGTTTTTCTAAATGTAAATTTTTCTGCATTTACGTCAATTTTTGTTAATATGATTGGCTAGATAGCTGATCATAGCCTTCTGCTCTGTGTATATGTGTATGTATATGCATACACATATATATATATATACACATACACACATATATGCATAAACATGCGTGTATAAACATACACTAGGAAAGACTAACAAAGGAGCAAACATTTATCATGCAAATCTCTAAACCAGAGATTGGCAAACTACAGCCTGTGAGATAAATCTGGGCTGCTGTTTGTTTTTGCACGGTTTCTAAACTAAGAATGGTTTTTATACTTTTAAATGGTTCAGGGAAAAACTGTCACATGAAAATTATGTGAAACTCAAATTTCAATCCCCATAAATGAAGTTTTATTGAAATACAGCCTGCTCATTCATTTACCTGTTGTTTACAGCTGCTTTTGAGCTAAAATGGCAGGGTTCAGTAGTTGTGACAAAGATGCTATGACTTGCAATCAATGCCTTAAATACTTACTATCTGACCCATCACAGAAAAATGCTTGCTGACCTCTGCTCTAACTGAAGGCTATAACCCAGAGTGGTAGGCAGAAAATGAGACTGCTTTTGACCTAAGGATATTTTGAAACTGGTGAATTTGAGATTCAGTTTTCCAGGGTCTTGCTGGCAAACTGAAAAAGGAGGTTCTTATAGGAGATTCTCACTATATAAATCTGGCAGACCAAAGGGCAATACCTTTAGTGTAAATTATGAATCAGAAATAAAAGGCTCCTCCAACCCCAAGGGGCCATAATGAATGTTGCCTTGGTGCTAAGCAGAGTACAGGAATCCCTGAACTGTTTGACAATAAGCCTTCCTTGAAGGGCTTTGAAGCCCAAATTAATACTATTTGGGTAGTTCAAAAAGACTCAAGTTGAGAATTTATTTTAAATTTGTCCCTGAACACTTCTAGGTGCCTTGCAAAAGCAAGTTAATATGTGTACTTTTGTTATTATCTCATACTTCACTTATTTTCTCTTATTTTAATGAGTAGATAAAAAGTAGAATTTAGAAAGCTGCCTTGTCCTCTGTTAATTTTCTATATTGTTTTCTTTTTTCTTGAAATATATTTGACATATAACATTGTGTGAATTTAAGATGTACCACATATTACATATTAAGATATTTAATAAATTAAATATTAATACATTAATTAATATTAATGTAAATATTAAGATGTACAATACGTGATATTCCATGATCACGTGGGATTTATACTAGAGATTCAGGGATGGTTCAAAATATGCCAGTCAATCAATGTGATACACCACATTAACCAAATGAGGAATAAAAATCACACAATCATCTCAATAGATGCAAAGAAAGCATTTGACAAGACCCAGCATCCATTTATGATAAAAACTCTCAATAAAATGGGTATAGAAGGAAAGTACCTCAATATAATAAAGGCCACATATGACAAACCCACAGCCAACATCATAGTTAATGGTGAAAAACTGAAAGCCATCCTTCTGAGAACAGGAACAAGACAAGGGCACCGACTCTCACCACTACTATTCAACATAGTACTGGAGGTTTTGGCCAGAGCAATTAGGCAAGAAAAAGAAATAAAAGGTATCCAAATTGGAAAGGAAAATGAAATTGCTGTTTGTGCATGACATGATTCTCTATATAGGAAACCCTAAAGAATCCACCAGAAAACTATTAGAAATAATCAACAACTAAAGGATAGTTGCAGGGTACAAAACTCTACTTATGAAAATCAGTTGCATTTCTATGCACTAATAACAAAGTAGCAGAAAGAAAAGTCAAGAATACAATCCCATTTATAATCACAACAAAAAGAATAAAATATCTGGGAATAAACTTAACCCAGGAGGTGAAAGACCTATACACTGAAAACTATGAGACATTATTGAAAGAAATTGAAGAGGACATAAAGAAATGGAAAGATATTCCATGCTCATGGGTTGGAAGAATAAACAGAGTTAAAATGTCCATATTACCTAAAGCAATCTACAGATTCAATGCAATCCCAATCAGAATCCCAATGACATTCTTCATGGAACTAGAACAAAGAATCCTAAAATTTATGTGTAACAACAAAAGTCCCCAATAGCCAAATCAATTCCAAGAAAAAAGAACAAAGCTGGAGGTATCACAATCCATGACTTCAAAATATACTACAAAGCTATAGCAATGAAAACAGCATGGTACTGGCACAAAAACAGACACACAGATCAATGGAACAGAACTGAGAGCCCAGAAATAAAACCACACATCTAAGGACAGCTCATCTTTGACAAAGGAGCCAAGAGCATACAATGGAGAAAGGAAAGTCTCTTCAATAAATGGTGTTGGGAAAACAAGACAGCCACATGCAAAGGAATTAAAGTAGACCGTTATCTTACACCATACACAAAAATTAACTCAAAATAGATTAAAGACTTGAATGTAAGAAACCATGAAACTCCTAGAAGAAAATGTAGGTAGTACACTCTTTGACATCAGTCTTAGCAGCATCTTTTCAAATACCATGTCTACTCAGGCAAGGGAAACAAAAGAAAAAATTAACAAATGGGACTACATCAGACTGAAAAGGTTCTGCAAGGCAAAGGAAACCATGAGAAAAATGAAAAGACAGCCCACCAACTGGAAGAAAATATTTCCAAATCATGTATTTGACGTGGGGTTAATTTCCAAAATATATAGAGAATTCATACAACTCAACAACAACGAAAACAACCCAATCAAAAAATGGGCAGAGGATATGAACAGACATTTATCCAAAGAAGATATACAGATGGCCAATAGGCACATGAAACGATATTTAACATGGTTAATTATTAGGGAAATGCAAATCAAAACTACAATGAGATATCACCTTATACCTTTCAGAATGCCTAGAATTACCAAGGGAGAAAATAAGAAATGTTGGAGAGGATTTGGAGAAAAAGGAATCCTCATACACTCCCTGCAGGAATGCAAACTGGTGCAGCCACTATGGAAAAGAGTATGGAGATGTCTCAAAAAACTAAAAATAAAAATACTATATGATCACTACTGGGTATTTATCCAAAGAACATGAAATCAAGAATACAAAGAGATCCATGCACCCCTATGTTCATTGTAGCATTGTTCACAATAGAAAAGACATGGAAGCAACCCAAGTGCCCTTCTGTGGATGACTGGATAAAGAAAATATGGTGTCTATATATACACAGGAATACTAAGCAGCCATAAAAAAAGACAAAATCATCCCATTTGCAACAACATGGATGGATCTTGAGGGTATGATGTTGAGTGAAATAAGCCAGACAGAGAAAGACAAACACCATATGATTTCACTCATATTTGGAAGATAAATAAACACATGGATAAAGAGAACAGATTAGTGGTTACCAGAGGGGCATGGGGTGGAGGGGTGGGAAAAAGTGGTAAAGGGGCACATATGTACGGTGACAGATAAAAACTAGACTATTTGTGAGCACAATGCAGTCTATACAGAAACTGATATATAATAATGTACACCTGAAATTACACAATGTTATAAAGCAATATGATCTCAATACAATAATTTTAAAAAGATACAACATATTGATTTGATACATTTATATATTATAATATGATTGCCATTGCAGCAACATTTAGCACCTCTATCACATCACATAATCATCTATTTCATTTCTGTTCTTACATTTAAATTTTCCTTGTTTCTATTTACTTTGAGTTGAATTTGTTCTTTTTCTAACTTCATAAGGTAGAAAGTTCAATCATTGATTTTAAACTTCTAATATAAACACTTGAAGTTACAAATTGCTACATGCTACAAATTTCCCTCTAAGCATTGCTTTAGATGCACCCCACAATTTTTTTTTTTGACTTTTTACTTTTAACTAATTTTAGATATAAAAAAGGATTTAAGGATCTGGCCTGGTGGCATAGTGGTTAAGTGCGTGTGCTCTGCTTTGGCAGCCTGGGGTCCACAGGTTCAGATCCCGGGCACAGACCTACCCAATACTCATCAAACCATGCTGTGGCAGTATCCCACATACAGAATAGAGAAAGATTGGCACAGATGTTAGCTCAGTGACAATCTTCCTTAGGCAAAAAGAGGAAGACTGGCAACAGATGTTAGCTCAGGGCCAATCTTCCTCACACGTACAAAAAATTTTTTTAAAAATAAGACTACAGAGAGTTCGTGTATACCCTTCCTCAGTTTCCCCTAATGTTAATGTCTTACGTAACCATAAGACAATGATCAAAACCAGTAAATTAATGTTGGTCCAACACTGTTAACAAAACTGTGGACTTTATCTGAATTTCACCAGTTTTTCCAGTATCTTTTTGTTCTGTTATTTCTCTTCCAATCTGTGACAGCTCCTCAGTGTTTCCTGACCTTAACATATTTGAAGAATATGGTCAATTATTGTGTAGAATATACCTCAATTTGGGTTTGTCTGATATTTTCTCATGATTAGAATAAAGCTATACATCTTTTTGTAAGAATATCACAAAAATTATGTTTTGTACTTTTTAATGAAACATAAGGGATTCATATCATTATGTTTTATTTTTTACTTTAACCTTGATCACTTCATTTAATATGGTGTACATTCATTCTTTCATATGGAAATGTTTTCTAATACTCTTTGTCATTTCTTCTTTAACCCATAGATTATTTAGAAGTGTGCTTTGTTTTATGTACAAATATTTGGGGTTTCTGAAATCTTATTTTTCTTGATTTCTAATTTATCCCATTTTAGTCAGAGAATATAATATACTTTGCAAAACTTCAAATTTTTTGAAATCTATTAAAACTTAGTTTTAGCAAAGCATATAGCTTTGAAAAAATGTGCCTTCTACAGTTTGGCTGAAATCTATAAATGTCAATTAGCTTAGGGTGTTAAAATCTCCACCAGATTGGGGATTTATCTCTTTCTTCCTTTAATTTTATAAGTTTTCCCTTGATATACTTTAAAGCTTTGTTATTAGGCCTATATTCATTCATGATTGTTATATTTTTCTGATAAATTGACCTATTTATCATTATGAAATGTTCCTGTTCATCTCTAATAATAATTTCTTGTCTTTAAGTCCACATTTTTCTTCTGTTAATATAGTCCACATCTTTCTATGCCTGCTGTTTGCATGGCATTTCTTTCTTTATCCTTTTAGTTTTAACCTATGTATGTCATACTTCAAGTCAGTTTCTTGTAGACAAAATATAGTTGGGTCTTTTATTAAATCCAATCTAACAATCACTACCTTTTAATTGGAGTATTTAGTCTATTAAAATTTAACCATCATTGGGGCTCCCCAGTGGCGCAGCAGTTTAGTATGCGCTTTGGAACTCTGGGGTTCACGGTTAGTATCCCGGTCACCCGCCGACGCACTGCTTGTCAGCCGTGCCATGGCAGCGCCCCATATAAAGTAGAGGAAGATGGGTCTGGATGTTAGCTCAGGGCCAGCCTTTCTCAGCAAAAAGAGGAGGCTTGGCAATGGATGTTAGCTCAGGGCTGGTCTTCTTCACCCACACACACAAAAATTTAACTATCATTATGGTTGGACTTAACTACCCTTTTGTAATTTGTTTTCTATTTTCCTGCCAGTTTTTTTGTTCTTTTCCTCCTTTCTTAGGGTTTTTAATAAATATATATATATATATATTTTTTTTTTTTTGTGGGGAAGACCAGCCCTGAGCTAACGTCCGTCGCCAATCCTCCCCTTTTTGCTGAGGAAGACTGGCCCTGGGCTAACATCCGTGCCCATCTTCCTCCACTTTATATGGGACGCCGCCACAGCATGGCTGACAAGCAGTGTGTCGGCGGGCACCCGGGATCCGAACTTGCGAACCCTGGGCTGCCAAGCGCGGACTAAACCGCTGCGCCACTGAACGGCCCCTTTAATAAATATTTTTAATGTTCTGTTTTAATGCCTCTGTTGACTTTTTAGCTAAACTATCAACATTATTGTAGTGGCTGCTCTAGAATGACAATATTTCTCCTTAACCTATTACAGTGTTCTTAGAATTAACTTGTACCACATATAGTAAAATATAAGAAAGTTGCAACAATATAGTTCCAATTGCTTTCTGGCCTTTGTGCTATTGTTACTTTATATATTGCATAGGCATATAATAAATCACATAATGCATGTTATAATTTTTTCTTTGAATGGCCACATATCCTTTAAAGAAATTAAGAGAAGAAAAAAAATCATATATTTATTATTTTCAGTGTTGTTTCTTTCTTCTTATAGATACAAGTTTCCATACAGTATTCCCTTAGTGTCATTCTAGCCTAAATAACTTTCTTTAGCATTTCTTATAGTGCAGGTTGGATAGTGATGAATTATTTAAGTTTTTGTTTACTAATTCTTTCATCTGTCAACCTGCCATCAAGTCTATCCAGCAAATTTGTCATTTCAGATATTATACTTTATAGTTCTAAAATTTCCATTTGGCTCTTAGAGTTTCCATTGCTGCTATGAGTTTTCACATAATTTCTCTCATTTTAAGCATATTTTCCTTTAAGTCTTTGAATGTATTTGAGATAGGACTCAAAATCCAAACTCTGTCTTCTCTGTGGTGGGCAGCAGTTGAAACTGGTCGCCTTTTTTCAGTCTTCTATCTGTTGCTTTATACTCACAACTTTGGAGCTTCCTTGGTTCATGAAAAGTTTGGGGATCACCAAAGAATTTGGGCAGAGATTATTTGTAGATTTGGGGCATTTTGTGGCACTTTCCTTTCCAAAATTGCTGCCTTTATTTTCCATGCTCTCTGACTGCACTGAATTTCATTGTCTGACTCCTTAAGCTAGTAAAACTGAGCCTAGCTATGCCTATTTGGATTTGGAATGTTCAATTACATGAAGTAATAAATCCCCCATGCACTTCTTGTCTTAGCTGGTTTCATTTGATTTTTCATCTGTTGCAACTGAAGAAGGCCTGCCTAATATAAAGGCTTTTGCTAATTAGCAGACCCTCTGGCAAAAATGGAGCCTTTTCAGTGGAGAGTCATAGATTTTAATCCATTAGTCCACGTTAAATTCAAGTTAGGTAGAAACATCTGTAACTGGGTAAAGTCACAACTGTAATTGATTATTTGTTTAATTTATGTATTTTTTGTTGGACTGTGAGATTCTTTTTTTAGTTTGTTAAAACTTTTTTCAATTATTTTATCGAGGTCATAATTGTTTATAATGTGTAATTTCAGGTGTACATTATTATTCATCAGTTTCTATATAGACTGCATCATGCTCACCACCAAGAGTCTAATTTTTTTTTTCCCCTGAGGAAGATTAGCCCTGAGCTAACATCTGTTGCCAATCTTCCTGTTTTGTTTTTTTTTTTTTGCTTGAAGAAAATTAGCCCTGACCTAACATCTGTGCCAATCTTCCTCCACTTTATATGTGGGTTGCCGCCACAGCATGGTTGACGAGTGGTGTAGGTCTACACCCAGGATCCGAACATGTGAACCTAGGCCACTGAAGCTGAGCGTGCCAAACTTAACCACTACACCATGGGGCCAGCCCCACCAATAGTCTAATTTTTATCCATCACCATACATATGTGCCCCTTTACCACTTTCACCCAACCCCCACCTCCTTCTCCTCTGGTAACCACTAATCTGTTCTCTTTATCCATGTGTTTGTTTATCTTCCATGTATGAGTAAAATCATGTGGTGTTTGTCTTTCTCTGTCTGGCTTATTTCGCTTAACATCATACCCTCAAGGTCCATCCATGTTGTTGCAAATGGGACAATGTTGTCTTGTTTTATGGTTGAATAGTATTCCTGTATATATATATACCACGCCTTCCTTATCCATTCATCCATTGATGAGCACTTCGGTTGCTTCCACGTAAAGGAAAGTCTCTTCAATAAATGGTGCTGGGAAAACTCGACAGCCACATGCAAAAGAATGAATGTAGACACAAAAATTAACTCAAAATGGATTAAAGACTTCAATGTAAGGCCTGAAACTATAAAACTCCTAGAAGAAAATATAGGCAGTACACTCTTTGACATTGTTCTTAGCAGCATGTTTTCAAATACCATGTCTACTCAGGCAAGAGAAACAAAAGAAAAAATAAACGAATGAGACTACATCAAACTAAAAAGCTTCTGCAAGGCAAAGGAAACCGTGAACAAGACAAAAAGACAACCCACCAACTGGGAGAAAATATTTGCAAATCATATATCTGACAAGGGGTTAATCTCCAAAATATATAAACTGTAAGATTCTTGATGGCAGAGGCAACATCGTATTTGCCTCTGTATTCCCAGTGCATAGTATGGAGGGCTCAACAAATATTCGTTGAGTGAATGAATTTTGACATTTGAATTTGGCAATTGAATTGCAAGTTACTATCTAAACAAGCAGTTATTAAGTCAGAGATTTATTGATCAACCCATTCTCTACACTGAAGCCAAAATAATCTATTAAAAGAATTAAATAAGTCATTTCACAGTCTTCTTAATAACATCTAATGGTTTTCCAATGCACTCAAGATAAAATGTAATCTCATTTCCGAGGTCTAGAAAGTGTACTTTTTTCTGGTCCTTTCCTCTCTCTAATCTCATTTCTTACTACTCTCCTACTTTGTCAGTATGCTGCATTTTACTGGTCTTCTGTTTCAAGAATTTATTCTCTCCAAGCTTATTTCTGACACAGATTTTTCACTTCCATTAATTCTGCCTAGAATATTCTTCCTACAGTTTTCACATAGCTGGTTCCTCATCAATCAGATCTCAAAAGCTCACCTTTTTAGAGGACTTTTCCAGGCTCTCCCTACCTCATATAGTATATATGCATGAACACCCGTCTACCACACATAAACTCTAGTTTAGTGCAGTACTTTATTTGTATTATTTATAGCATTACTACTTTATGAAGTCATCTTGATTATTTATTTGTTTTCTTCTTTATGGTGTGTCTCACATAATAAAATAGAATCTCCATGGGAGCAGGAACTTTATCTGCCTTGTTTACCCCTGTATCTTCAGTGCCTATAACAGTGCTTGCTGGGTGCATAGAAAGAATTTGATAAATATTTGATGAATGAATGAATTTAATCATAACAATCAAACCATGGGTAATCATAAATAATCTGATTTAAAAATGGTCAATTCACCATAAAAAGAAGTCAAACCAGTTATTGGGAATCATGAGGTGAAACTGTTGTTGTTCTGGTTTTGCATGTCTAGGAATTAGCTTGAGCCACAGAAATACAGCCACTATGTAAGAAAAATAGCAAAGGGCCAGCCAGCCTAAGTTGTTTTATTGCTCTTTTTGAAGTAGAATTTATACATAAAAATGAGAACCACTGAAGTTAATGCTTTTGCACACAGCCTGGCTGTATTGATTTTTCTCCACAATTGATCTCATTCATTTTGTGAATTTACTATTCACTAGACATTCATTTAGGGGCAGACATTGACCTCTATATTCATTGTGATCATTTTTATTGTTCATTGTTTTATACCGTTGCTCCAAAAATGTTCATGTGAATACATTTGGTAATTTTTACTGTAGAACTTGCCATTTCTTCTGATGAAGATCTCTTCTCAGCACATTTATTTATAAAGAGGATAGCCAGTGTAGCGCTGTTTTATCATTTATGCTACTTATCGTACAACTGTGTATGGAGATGGCATACCCCAGCAAGGCTTTAGTAGTGTTTTACAGGAATCAAGACAAGCATAGTTCACTGACTTTCCTCTACCTCCTTTGCAGGCCTTCCACTTCTGGAGAGATGTTCTCCTTCCTATGGATTCCCATAAGCCATGGGGGTGACTTGTGAACAAGTGTGGTCAGCTGTCACAAAAAACAGCACTATGTTTTCTCCACTTGTCCTGGCTCCCTTCTAGGGAATGTCCCATCACTGCATCTTTACATCTTCTGGGCACCACAGCTCTTTCTATATGTACCACTGCCTGCTTCCCCTGAGCATTACCACATGCTGCTGCTACCTTCCTCAGCACTCTTGCTGCCTAACAGTGCCACTACCCACCACAGCCCCCAAGGTGACAAAGCCACAGTGTTTCAGGCAGAGGCAGAAGGATCAACTCACCCATTTTTTATAACTCCCTTTGCCACACGACCTCCAACAAAGAAGCCAGTGTCTCCCAAAGTTTCCCGGTGAGTTAGTTGCTTCTGACTTCACTCAAGGTTCTGGATCCTTGCCTCTGTTCAGATTTTTGCATAAACCCATAGTGAGGTCGATGTACAAGTAACAGTTATGTAACAATTGCATTCTTCTGGTGACTAAATCCTCCTTACTGAACCAGACATTTCTGCCTGACTCAACAACAGCTACTAACATTCATAGAGCACTAACCATGTATTTGGTACTGTGCTAAGTGCTTTACATCTTTTAATCTCAGCTAAATTCTATAAGCCAGATATTGTCATTATTTCCAGGAGGGTGGGGAGTTTTGTCTGTTTTGTGCCCTGCTATACCCCCAACATTGAGAACTGAGTCTGGAATAGAGTAAGTGTTCAATAAATATTTGTTAGATGAATAAATCTCCATTTCGTTCATGAGGCAACTGAGGTTTATCAAGGTAAAGTAACTTGCTCAAGGATTTGCCAGCACCAGGATTTGAATTTAGGCCTATCTGACCCCAAATTCCTCACCCAGAGCCTCTTGACTGTTCCTTGGTCTCAGGCAGAGATTTCTGTCAGACCCATCTCACCAGACATATCTGTGTCTAAATCTCAGCATGGAGTGTGGACCAGGCTCCAGCAAGGACAATATCACACTCATTCTGTGAGGAAAATTGAGAAGTTGATATGGAGTTGAATGTTTTTGAAAAATCAAATATTAAAATTTAATAACAGAGAACAGGTTTAACAATTCCTAATCACATTCTCCCTCCTTCTAGTCTGAGTTCCTTTACCATTGGCCTGGGCTCCAAAACTGTCACTGCTTCCACTAACCCCTCACCTGGAAAGCCCTTCTCCCCTTCTCTACCCAAATCCTTCTCGTCATCAATGATCAACTCAAAAAGAATCATGGAAGTCCAATCTTGACTGCCTTGGTGAGACATTAGCTCTCTTCTAATTAAGCTTGGTTCTTATTTGTCCAAGGTTATTGTGAAGCTGCTGAATAAGTGGTAGTTATTTATATTAAGTGAGTAGAATAAATTGAGTAGAATTTATTGTATCACTTTCTTGTTAATTGCATACTACCTTGAATTTCATTTGTACACATGTCTTCTCTCTTCAACTGGATCTCAAGAAACTTGAAGACAGGGTCTCTGTCCTTTTGTGCTTCAAATGGCACACAGTGCAGAGACAATTGTTAGACACTAACCTTTTCCTAGTGACTAGATTGATTGGCAGATCTGGTGATTACAACTGGGCAGCGTCTCGGCAAAGGTCACTGGTGTCTTTGGCATCACTCCGCTTGCATTAAGCTCCATTGTGTTGATCCTCAAGGTCTACATAACTCCTAGCCAGAGTATAAGATTCCCAATGAGAGAGTTTTGCATGTAAATGATTTTATTCATTTGAGATTTCGATTTCCAATGAAAACTTCAGCTGCTCAGTTGTTAGATTTCCAAAGTACTTGAGTAGTTTGTAAGTGACCGTGGTTAGGCTTTTTGGAATAGAGAAAATATGTAGGCAGAGGTTTTTGTCCAGGGAAGTCTGGACACTGACTGTGTTCTTCCCTGGATGAAGATTTGGCCTTGCTTAGCTGATCACAACTGAAGAACCAGAAGAGTCTAGAATGTGTCAATATCCCCTTAAATGAAGTAGCAGACAGCTAATTTAAGTTATTCCTTAATGGTGATATAACTCATCACAAATTGGGTTTTTCTCAAGTCCAACATGATCTTACCCTACAAGTAGTTCCATCAACATCCAAGCCTTCCATCAGGGACCCTCATGCCCAGTGAAAGCTAGGACGAAATATGCCGCATCCACATGTGCTGCTGAGTTTTCAATCCTTGACTGGACTAAACATAATTTAGAGTATTTGTGCATTTTTACAGACTTTTCCAATCAATCAATAACATACTTGAAATGCTCAGGGATGTCACTTCTATGTCTAAATCTGAAAAGGAAAGTATTATCTGTTAACTCTTTGCATCAATTATCTGCTTCATTTAAATCAATCCATTTTCCCTTGCATATTTTCAACGAGTATGGAGTTCTCTCCTGGATTAACTGGGCAATTCTCTATTTTTCTAAATTGTTTTCTGATTTGAACACAGTCAAAAATGAGAAAAAGGTATCTCCCCCATACTCCTATAGGAGGTGACCTTAACTGGGACTTGGTAACTATGAAGACATTTTGACGTTACAGATCTTGGCTGCTGGCACAGACCTTAATCTCAAATTGCATCATCTCAAGACATCTAAAAAGTTGCCAGCTCATCAAATGACAGCTCTGAAATAATAGACTCGGACGCAGGCAAAAATACGTTATCCCAAGCAGATCACCTCAGACAGGAGCCAGGAAAGGAAACACAGATTAAAAAATAACAGACACAAAAGTACACAAAGATGCTAAAGAAAAAGCACATTTTTAGGCCCCAGCAGAAGGACACTGGACACAGATTTCTAACTCATGGTCATCTTATAGAATGAAATACACAGAGCTTATGCCTGTCTTAAACCTCATATATTTGCTAAAATGCACTACAGTTTACATATATATTTTCCATAAGGTATTTAATTTGATTTTCCAAACTGACATGTAAAGTTGGCAGGATTACGTCTGTGTCAAGATGTGGTAATTGAAATATGGAGAGCTGTGCTTGGTATTGAGAACCTGGTTTGAGTTCTGGCTCTGCCAGAGACCACTTCTAGTTATGAAGTGAGGTCAAGTAACCTAATCTCATCGAGCTATGCTTCCTTATCTATTAAGGGAGGACAACAAGTCCTACACACTTGATTGCTGTGAGGACTAAATGAAGTAAGCTGTGCAAAGTGCTTACTAAGCATAATGTTTGACACATAGTACACGACCTTATATTACTGGCATTTTCGAGATTACTAAGCTAATGAATCACAGAGCCAGACCCAAGACATCAATCCTTATTGAGAAGTAAATAGTCTAGATGTGGAAACTCAGTGTCCACTTACCCTCGACAACGTTTTCAAATTGACATCAGCGACTTCTACTCTTAGGACAATGCTATAGCTAACACGTTGGCATTTCCATCACATTTGATATTTTCATAAAGGCTTCCTAGGGATGATTCTACTTTTTTCTTCATAAGAATCCTGTATAATCAGAATAGATTGTATACTAATGTTCCAGGCAGACCAGGAAATTAAAATCCAGACTCATCAGCTTCTCCATGGCACTCGTGGCTCAGTAATGGGACCAGATGATATTTACCTGCAGGTATTTTGGATTCTACTTGTAAAGGAATTTGAAATCCACCCCCCTCTCTCCATCCAGGTCAGAATCCTGGACCAAGCCACAGTTCTCCCCTTGGGCTCCTGCAATAGCCACCTAAATGGACTCCCTGTTTCCACTCTTATTTCCTTTCAATTTGTTTGTCATGCTGCAAAGTGACCACCTTTAAAGTTACATCACATCATGTCTCTATCCCCTAGTGACCTCCCATGCTCTTAGGACAGAGTTACAGATTTTCATGGTGACCTTGAAGGCCCAGTGTGATCTGGCCCCGAGGTACTTTTCCTCTTATCTCAGGCTACTCTCTCACTTGCTCATCAAGCTCCAGCCACACTGGCTGCCTTTAGCTTTCTTGAACTCAGCAAGGTCTTTTCCATCTCAGGGTCTTTACAAATGCTGTTACCTCTCCTAAAATTTATGTTCTCCCAGCACCACGTTGATATGGCTGGTTCTTCCCAATCTTTCAACCTTGGCATCAATGTCCCCTTCCCACAATGACTGTCTCTGACCGAAGTAGGCTTTGTATGGTCTTTCTCTCACATTGTTTCCTTAACATTTACTATAATTTGTAGCATTTTATCTGTGTTCCTTATTTGTTGTCATGCCCTCTCCATTAGACTGAAAATTCCTTGAGAGCAACGTCCAGATTTGTTTTGTTCATCAATATATCTCCAGTACCTACGGCAGTACTGTAGATCATCAACATGTATTTATCACATGAATAAATCAATCGTCATTCATTTGTTGTTTGCTGGGCCACACATTCTCAGGCCCTGAAGAGGACAGAGGGACCACCTAGTGGTTTTCAAATTGTGCTCTTAAGAGTTCTTGTCTATGTCTTAAGGCAGAGTTGATTTCCAGCTGGGGTGCCATAAATTTCCAACAGTTGTGCTCAAATCATCATACTCCTCCATGTCCCCACCCCCCCAGCCCTGGAGTGGCAGTTGAAAGTCCCAAGCCATTAGCTTTCAACCTGTCCTGCCAGCAGCTTCTCATTTGCCTCAGCAAGCTATACAAATATTATCAATTCTTGTGTGTGCCAAAAAGTGAAAACGTTGCCTCTTTTTTTTTTTTTTTGCGAGGAAGACCAGCCCTGAGCTAACATCCGTTGCTAATCCTCCTCTTTTTGCTGAGGGAGACTGGCCCTGGGCTAACATCCGTGCCCATCTTCCTCCACTTTATATGGGACGCCGCCACAGCATGGCTGACAGGCAGTGCGTCGGCGGGCGCCCGGGATCCGAACCCGCGAACCCCGGGCTGCCAAGCGCGGACGAAACCGCTGCGCCACCGGGCGGCCCCAAACATTTCTTTTTCTTTCTTTTTTTTTTTTTTGTGGGGAAGACCAGCCCTGAGCTAACATCTGTTGCCAATCCTCCCCTTTTTTGCTGAGGAAGACTGGCCCTGGGCTAACATCCATGCCCATCTCCCTCCTTGCCTCTTAAATTTGGCTCAGGCTGAAGGTGGGAGAGTAGGTGAGTAGAATGATTTTGGGCTGAAATAATCCTGCATCTTCTTCCAACTGCTGCCTCGTTCCCACCTTCAACCTGAGGGTTAGAGCAGCCCTAATCTCATCAGCTTTATAAAGTGAAACTTCTGGTTAAGTTTTACTCCTTAGATTTTTTTTTCATACAAAGAAATCTGCTCCTTAAATGATAATTGAAAAATATATTATATAAAAGGGCCTCATTTTACAAATAAGAGAACTGAGGCAAGTGATCCTCGGAGATGAACTGTCTTTATTTCCTCTCAAAAAGACTTTCTAAGGCAGTGGTTATCAATCTGAAAGCCTAAATCTAAAATCTAAGAGCTCTCTGGGGAACTTTAAAAAAATTACAATGCTCAGGCTACACCCCAGACTAATGCAATCGGAATCTTTGGAAGTGGGACCCAATCATGAGAATATCATTAAAAATGACAAATGCTTGTTAAGATTAGTTATAATAATAAGTAGAGTTAATCTCTGACCCTTCATCTCATTAGTGACTATGGTTTCAGAGACAATGTGGAAAATGGCAATAAAACTACAAGATAGTATTTTGACTGGCTTAAAGGCCTTTTTTCAAGAAAATTTTTTAAAAATTAGAAAAGTGGTAATTCTTTTGACAATGGAAGGGTTCTATAACTGAGAACTGATTTCTGTAAAAAGAAAGTAGCTGCTAAGCTCACCAATTTGTTGCATAATTGGAGATGATGAACCTCTTTCTCCGAAGGCAACATTAAGTCTTCTCATGTCTGGTAATGGAGAATTGGCATATTGCATAGGCTGGAGTATCTGCTGCCAATTTCAGATTCATGGGAAATGTGAGCTAACTCCATTATCAATGAGTAATATCTGGCCATTTTCAGCCTGGGGGCTGTGATCCTCAGTGAGGCTGTATCAAAGGTATGCCTGCTAGACCAGGTAGGGTGATAAAGAATATGGCATTTTCCTTCTAGAACTGCCCATCTCTACAGTGGGGACAAGAGTAGTCACTTGTGGGGTTGTTGTGAGGTTCAGATGTGAAAATGTATGTAAAGTACTCACACACAATGCTTTGCAAGTAACATATGCTCATTAAACGTTATAGGACATTATCATTCATAAAATTGTATTGATTATCCCATTGTTACTAATAATTTAGAAGCCAGGAGGTCTGAAAATACCCTTTCCACACACTGAGAATTCCTCTAGTCCATTCTCAGCACCCAGCACAGTGTTGTGTTCCCTCTTCTTACATATAAACTGTTATTGTACCTTCAAATATTTATTAAATTTAGTAAATGAGTGAGTGTTAAGAAGAAATCCATATTCAGGAATCTTCCTAATTTGTTAATTGATTGAGATCCTGACTGGTTCACTGATTTTTCAGGTTCTTATGAGAAAAGTAGTAGAAATTTTATAGACATTATTTCTCTTCCTAGCAACATTGAAAAATTCTTGTTGATTCCTCTTTAGTGATGTCAAAGACTCCTCTGAAGTAAAAACGTGAGAACATAGAAGGTATTTCATATTTAGGAGAGATAATATAAGGAAGGACAATACAGGCCCATTTTAAAATTATAGATCATAAAACACCATTATTACTCTGCAGGGCTTGGTGTTAAATAGAATACACAGGTGGGGGACACAATGGTTAAGTTGTTTAACAGCATTTAACTACCCTCACTGCCTGGACACAAGCATAGAAAGGCATACATTGCGATGTCTAAATAAATAAAGAAGTGTGTCAAACCAATACATCAAGAAAAGAGCAACAACTGAATTATGTCATTCTGTACAGCAGTGCATAATTAGGAAAGATACAGTTAGAATCAGTGGGGAAAATGTTTCCTTGAAATTGCACTATTTAAATTGCATAATGTGCATTTGGAACTAAATTCATCATGATGGAGTTTTAAACCAGGAGCTTGAGGTGTAAGTCTGGGGGTGACCTGAATTCCACTCCCTCTTCTTTAAGCAGAAACACATCTCCTTCACACATCTGCCTTCTTCCCCTCTCATCCTTTTCTCTTTCCTTCCTTCCAAATTATCAGATTATAGGAAGACACAGTCAGCAGTCTTTCAAACAACAATTAGGTTGTCTGCCCTGACACAATGATCCCCTTAACTGCGCGTTCACCTGAGCAGGTTTCCCTGATGGCCATGTTCTGTGAGGTGACCCCATCACTCCTCGGTCAGAAGTGGACACTTCATTCAAGTGGGACCATGGTCTCTTTTATAGGAATTTGGGATGAGGCAAATTAAAGAGAAGGAGAGGAGGAAAGGTAGGGGAAGAGCTAAGGAGGGCGTGATGGCTCCTCATCCTTCTTGTCTGTGCTCATATGTCCTTCTCTTGTAAAAGCCTTTCCTGACCACCCAAGCTAAAGGGGTACCCCTCAGTCACTCTCAATATAGCATCCTCCTCTTTTACCTCCTCCGTGTCACTTATTAATATGTGGCGTGGTCTTGTTCTGGTTTATGTGTTTATTACCTATCTGTCCCCTCTGATGATAACTGTGCAGGCGGGGACTTTGATTTTCTTGGTCCCATGCCTTTGGAGCCTAGAAGAGTGCCTGGCACACAAAGACACTCAAATGTTGACTCAGTTCATGAAAAGGACAACAGACATATGATTTTTTTTTACTGTCAGAAGCTGCAGATCATTAGTTTTTTGTCCATTTGGGATAACTTTATACCTGATGTAGGGATAATTCAATTAAAAACATCGAAAGTTAAATTCCTCCAAAAGCCTTTACCCCCCGCCCCAAATCATGCTCCCCTTCTTTAATTCATTCTCTCAGTGAAAGCACTCAGTATAAACTTCACTTTCCAGCATAATCTAACTCAAGTTTTTTTTTTTTTTTTTTTTTGTGGGGAAGACCAGCCCTGAGCTAACATCCGTTGCTAATCCTCCTCTTTTTGCTGAGGAAGACTGGCCCCGGGCTAACATCCGTGCCCATCTTCCTCCACTTTATATGGGACGCCACCACGGCATGGCTGACAGGCAGTGCGTCGGCGGGCGCCCAGGATCCCAACTCGCGAACCCCGGGCTGCCAAGCGCCAACTAAACTGCTGCGCCACCGGGAAGCCCCTAACTCAAGTTTTTAATGACTACAAGTATCCTGCCATTTTCCTTCCCAAATCTCATTGTCAAAAAGAAACATGACTTAATTCTCCAATTCTGGACAAGGAAAACAGTCTAGAGAAGAAGAGGAAATCATTCATCTCAATTTAAGTTTTGCAAACAGTTGGCCTCCTTTACTAAGTAACTTGGAGCTTTAAAATAGCTAAACTCTCTCCCGTAGGATACAAACTAGCTACAGTGTAGCGGACTAGTTCACTCATCACTGAAGCCAAACTGTTTGGAGAGCTACCATGTGCAGGGAACTATTTCAAACAGAATCTACAAAAAAGAATGAAGACATATTTTCCTCCAGGAGCTGATAATCTAAACGTGCATTCTGGGTGAGCACAAAACAGTTAGAAAAGAATGCAGGGTTAAGTACATATCAAATATACAGAATATGAAAGGGAGCTATGGACATTCATATGTACAAGGGCACGCTTCTGGTGGTAGGAAGACATGCATGTATTTGTGCAACTCATATTTGCCTTTGAGCAATGATTAGGTACTAGGTCCTGGGGGGATAAAACAGATTGGTCTCATGGAGACCAATTCTCTTATTATTTAGTAGAGGGAACTGAGAAGTAAAGAGATAAATAATTACAAATATGCTATGATAGAAAAGAACAGGGTACTATGAGAGAAATATCTTAGGGGACCTACTTTAAGTGGGAGGCAGGGGCAGAGGGGTTTTGAAAGGCTTGTCTGAGGAGAGGACACTTAAGTTAGACCCAAAGCAAGGGAATGACACAGTCAAGGAGTGGATGGGAGGATGCAGGCAGAGGAAACACATGATTACTTCCAGGGGAAGTAATCACCTTGGCATGTTAGAGGAAATGAAAGAGAGTCACATGGTCAGTATTAAGAGAGCAGAATAGCTGAGTTGAATTTGGAAATGTAAGCTGATCAGGCAAAGCTTTGCAAGATATTGCAGAGCGATTGTTTAGTTGACTAAGATTGAATTAACCAGGTATATCACAGCTTCTCCTTTATGTAGATCTCAGTCAATTAATAATTACTGACTAAGCTCAGTGCTGGGCATTGATTGCTTCATGACAGCTTGAAATGACCAGCACTCGGATGAGCACTGCTGAAATGGACCATTAGTATCTGTTGATAAGGGAGACCCAAGGCTTGGCCGAGAATACGATGCCTTCACTCCTGAGCCCAGTCCTCATCCTTGGTCTCATTAAAAGCATTTGGAAATATGAATAGCCTCGTCTATTCTTCGCCCATTATTAGTAAGAGGAAATTTCTTTAATCTAGTTATAACTAGATAACGTTTTACACTGCCAGAGTTGTGCTAAGTCTGCCAAATGCTTTGGAAAATCCCACTGACAGCCACAGTTGTTGTGATGTTTGGAAATTACAAGTAGTGATAAGATGTCAGGACTTCCACCTGCTCCAACGAGTCGGAAGAGGCTAAAATAGTACTTTGAGGATGATAAGTGTGAAGAAGAACGTGCAGCTTTTCCTTGATGCCCTAAGAGTGGCGAGGGAAAATTCCAAACATTTCTATAGCCAGACATTTCCTTTTTGGTCTGAGATGTTATATTTTAAAGGGTTGGGAGAGCAAAACATGATTTAGATTTCTCCAGCCTGCTAGAATATTTAATCTTTTTTTGAATGTCACTTATTTTACTTATTTATTTGATTAATTGAGGTGTAATTGACACTTAACATTATTTTAGTTTTAGGTGTACAACATAATGATTTGATATTTGTATATATTGTGAAATTATCACCACAATAAGTCTAGTTAACATCCATTGCCATACAGTTATAAATTTTTTTTCTTGTGATGAGACTTTCAAGATTTATTCTCAGCAACTTTCAAATATGCAATACAGTATTATTAACTATAGTCACCATGCTGTACACTACATCCCATGACAGTTCTAACTGGAAATTTGTACATTTTGACGCCCTTCCCCCATTTCAACCCTCTGGTAACCACCAATCTGTTCTCTATCTATGAGCTTGGTGTTTTGTTTTGTTTAGATTCCACATATAAGTGAGATCATACAGTATTTGTTTTTTTCTGCCTTATTTCACTTAGCACAATGCCCTCAATGTCCACCCACATTGTTGTCGCAAAAGGCAGCCTGCTAGAATCCTTGCAGAGCTTTTCCACCTTGAATGCTCATGTAAAGATCTTGTTAAGATGCAGATTTTGCTTCAGGAAGTTACAGGTGGGACCTGATATTCTGCTTTCTAATGAGCTCCTGGGGATGCAGGAGGTGCTGATCTATGAGCCAAATTTTGTACAGAGCTACATAACCTATTTTAGAATTAGGGTGATGCAGAGCTGTTGAGAGAGATTCATTAAGACAACTTTGTCCTAAATATATTTTCCCACCTTGGAGTCTTGGAGCCCTGAATGCTCCTAGGGAGTGGTTTCCTCCTGTGTATTTTCACTTCTTTTTTTCTCTTTCAAAATGCAAATATTTTTTGAGCTGAAGTACATCAGAGTTCACCAAATTCTGAGTCTACTTCCTAATGCCTCTATCACAACTTCTTAATTTTCTACGCCCTTTTTTCCTGTGTCCTTATCATTTTTTCCCCTGCATTGCTCCAAGAACATCTTAACTAGACATCTTGCCTCCCGGCTCCATTACGGCTTTTCATGTAGGAGGCAGAGCTATTTTTCTAAAATGCAAATCCTATGTAATGACCCATCGTAAAATCCTTCAATGGCTTCATATTGCCTTCAGGATAAAATTTAACAGAATCCTGAGAGGAATTTTTCCTGTTATTCTGAAAGTACAGTAAGGCCCAAAGTTAAGGATAAAAGGCACTAAGTTTCTCACATCCTAAATTCAAATAGCTGCTAGGAGAGCTTAACAAGATATGGATATAGATAGATAGATAAAGGGATTTGTAACAGGGAATTGGCCTCAAGCAATTGCGGAAGCTCGTCAAGGAGTCTCTGTGAGGCTGTTGTCTCTGTTTGGTGGAGAGGAAAGGAGGATGTAAAGTGGGGGGTGGGGATCAAGAGCAAGCTGGAACCTCACAAGCCAGACTGAAACCCTGTCAGCTCTCGTCTCTGACACTGGTGACAAAAGTGCCCTGTCTGTAGAAGCCAGGGTCCTTCATCAAAAACCAAACACACATAGCTTGCCCAGAAGTTGGAGAAGCTAAAAAGGATCCAGGGGAAGGTAGAGCAGTTTCAGGTCTAGCTCCTGCTTCATGAAAACAAAGAGAGTCAGCAGATCAACAAATGTGTACGTGAGCTAAATAATGGAGGCTGCTTCCCTCTCAGCCTCCAAATCTCCGAAGAATCTTCCCTGTAGCACACCCTAACTGGAGACGTACAAGAAAGTGAATACTGGAAAGTGTAATTCAATCTAGTCAAGTTGTCACATTACAAAGTTGTGGGGGATCAGAATTGGCCACCTCAAGATGTGTCTCTTTATCTTGCTCTGAAGGAGGCTTTGACCTTCACCGCCCCACCCCCTGGCCCCGCCCCAACTCTCTAAAGGGATTTGGGATGGAAGGCCTGTCCCTGGGACGGGTCATCACCTTGGATAACTCTGGGTATCAATAGACTCGGAGGGTCTTTGCTGCGCCCATTCTTATCAAAGTTCTGCTTACCGTACATTTACATTTGTAAGGAAAATCTCCATTTGTAAAGGTATCTCCTTTGTACTGGGAAGAGGGGCGGATGATCTCATCTCTAGAAATTTGTCAATCTGGAAGGTGAGGCCTCAAATTTACATAATAACCTTACTGTGCTTTTCTGGTAGAATATACAGCAGAATATGAATCAGAGCATAAGAAAATTACCTGAGATGAGAGAAAGAACCACCCAAAAGGATTATAGGTTAAAGTGCCTGGCACTCGCTCAGGGCTGGAAGTAGTGACACAGAACCGACAGATTTTAGAATTAGCAGACAAAGACATTACAACAGTAATTATAATGTTTACTTTCAAAAAGTTCAGTAGATATGTAGAAGACATAAAAATCAGTCAAATTGAACTTCTAGAAATAAAAACAACAAAGACTAAGATGAAAAATACATTGAACTGATTTAAGGGCAGATTAAATATTTCAGTACAGATTAGGGTACTTGAAGACGTATCAGTAGAACTTAGCCATAATGAAACACAATAAGAATAAAGAATAGAAAAGAAACAGAAAGAGTATCAGTGAGAAGTGGGATCACTTCAAGAGGCCTGATGTGCATGTAGTTAGAGCATCCAAAGGAGAGGAAGGGTCAGGCATGGAAAAATAATATCAAGAAACAATGACTGAAAAAAAGAAAGAATGATTGAAAATTTCTAAATTTGATGGAAACTGTAAACCCATAGATCCAAGAAACTAAAAAAATCTCAATCACAGGAAACATGAAAAAAACTACGCTGACACACATCGCAGTCAAATCGCTCAAAACCAGTAATAGAGAAAATCTATGTACAAGGGAGCAAAGTTAAAGATAATAGCAGACTTTTCACCAGAAATAATGCAATCATGCAAGTGAAAAGACATCTTTAAAGTGCTGGAAATAAAAAGTATCAGCTGAGAAATCTATACCCAATGAAAATACCTTCAGAAATGAAGGTGAAATTAAAAAGATTACAAAGGAATACTAAGAATGATTGTATATAAACAAATTAGATAACAGAGAAAATACACAAATTCTTAGACACAAACTACAGAAATATAGGGGAAAAAAAGAAATCTGAATAGCTCTTTAATAAGAAAAGAGATTGAATTAGTAATCAAAAAATTTTCCACAAAGAAAAGCCTACAATCAGATGGTTTCAATGGCAAAACCTGTCAAATATTGGAAGATAAATTAACATGGTCCTTCACAAACTCTTCCAAAAAAATTAAAGAGGAGGGAAAAATTGTCAATTATTTACTGATTATAATAAATTGTATAAATAATTTTCTCATTTTAATGAAAAATAAATCTAAATTAAACATCAGTATAAAATGACAAACAATGCAATTTGGTTTTTTCAAAAGTAACATTTTGACTGATTTGATGTTGATAATTGATTTGAAATGTCTGAATTACTTATTGAGATAAATCAATGAATAAGAAATCTTTGAATAAATCTGAATAAATAAAACATCTTCTGCTTTATTTAAGCAGAGAAATAAATTCACACACATGTGCATACACACACACTGAGTAGTGATTTTGGGGATCAAGATTTTTGTAAATAGGAGGAAAAAAACATGAATAAATTCCTTGACACTTTGCTGGAAGTTCTGAGTGATCGTGGATGACTAATATATATATGTATTACTTATTATCTATTTTTGATTATTCATTTACGTGGATAAGCTCTCAATTAACATAGTACATAAATCAAAAGTTACCAAAAGGCATCCAGTAAAAATTAAGTCTCCCTCCCAGTCCTGTCCCTCTGGTGCCCAGTACCTTTACCTACTGACTATGAATGTTATTGGTGAAGTTGTCTACGTATACGTGAAAACTATAAATGTACGCCCTTCAAGGTTTAACATGAATATTAACACGCTATAAACATTGCTCTACGTTTTGCTTTTCTCATATATCATGGAAGTCATTTTTCAATACATGAAGATTGTGCAGTTCTTTTAAGCAGTTGCCTAGTATTACATTCAATTAATGTGGGTTATTTATTTCTCCAGATGCTTATTAATGGATATTTCTGTTCTTTCTAATCTTTTAGCATTAGGATGCTTTGATGAAATTATTAAATATAATATGCCTTTGAGTAAATATTTTGGATAAATTCCTAGGAGTGGAATTTCTGGTGAAGGTGTATGCATATTTAATTTAGAAAACATTGTGAAATTGTTCTACAGGTAGGTTGAACCAATTTACCACCTCATCAATCAAAGAAGAATGTCACTCTTGACTTACACCTTTACTAACACTGTAATTTATTAAACTCTGATCTTTATTAATGTGACAGGTGAAGATGGGAACTTATAGTTTTAATTTCATTTCTTATATGATGAATGAGTGAACATTTTTTGTAATATTTAAAAAAATATTTCTTGTGAACTGTATTCATGCCATTTACTCACTTTCTTTTTACTGAGATTTTACACAAAATAGTCTAGAAAACTGAAGAGGAGGGAATATTTCCCAATTTATTCTATGAGACCAGTTATCAAAACCAGACAAAGACCTTATAAATAAAGAAATCTGTAGACCAATAGCCTTCATAAACATAAATGCAATCATTTGATGGGGAGAAAGAGCATTCTCTACCCACTCTGGGTCCTTTCTGGCTGGGCTACAAATTAAATTGACATGAGGCCCAACAGCAGGAGAAAATCAAACAAAGCTTTATAAAACATGTATACATGGGAGAGACCAGGGAGTGTCTCTCAACAAAATGGTGGAGATTCTCCTCTTATATAGACAAACGAGGATTTTTGGGGAAGTTGGGAGTGTCAGCCATGAGGGATTACAAGAAAACACAATAAAGTTATTATGCAGATTTAAGGCCTCACCTTCCACAGTGACAAGTTTCTAGAGATGAAGTCATCCACCCCTCTTGCCAGTACAGAGAAGGAGATATCTTTACAAATGGAGATTTCCCTTACAAATGTTCTGTTTGGTAAACAGAACTTTGATAGGAATGGGCATAGCAAAGACCCTCTCAGTCTATCAATACCCAGAGTCATCCAAGTTGATGTGATGGCCTGTCCCAGGGACAGGCCTTCCATCCCAAATCCCTTTAGAGAGTTGGGGTGGGGGGGTGAAAGTCAAAGCCTCCTTCAGAGCAGGGTAGAGAGAGACACATCTCGAGGTGGCCAATTCTGATCCCCCACACATTCTAAACAAAATTTTAGTAAATTGAATCCAATACCATTAAAGCTTAATGCATTGTGACCAACTGGGATTTATTCCAGGAATGCAAGGGGGGGGTTAACATATAAAAATCAATCAATCTAATTCACCATATTAACTATAAAAGAAAAAATGCAATCATCACAGTAGATGGAGAAAAAGGATTTAACTGAATCCAAGACCCACTCTGATAGAAACTCTCAGCAGTGTAGAAGCAGAAGAGAACTTCCTCAACCTGATGAAAGGTATGTACAAAAAACATACAGCTGATGTTTTATGCAATGCTGGGAGACTTCATGCTTCCCACTAAGATCAGAGCAAGACAGGGATGTCTGCTCTCACTTCTAGTAGACATTGTACTGTAGGTTCTATCCAGTACTGTCAGGTTAAAAAAAGAAGAAAAGAAATAAAAGGCATCCAGATTGGAAAGGAAAAAAGTAAAACTGTTTGTTTGCAACTGACATGAGAGTCTATGTAGAAAATCTGATGAAGTTTCAAAAAAGCTCCTAGAACAAATAACTGAGTTTAGCAAGTCTGCAGGATAAAAAAATCAACTGTATTTCCATGTATAATCAATGAACAATCAGAAATTGAAATTAAAAAAATACTATTTATAATAACAAAAATACGAGATACTTAGAGATGAATTTGACTAATTACATCAATTCCTTGTTATACTGAAAACTATAAAATATTTCTGAGAGAAATTTTAAAAGACTTGGAAAAATCAAGTGACATACCTTATTCACAGGTCAGAAGACTCAGTTCTGTTCAGACATCAATTCTCCACAAACTGATCTATAGATTCAATTCCAATCAAAATAGCAGCAGACTTTTTTCTAGAAATTGGCAAACTGATTCTAATATCGCTATTGAGATAAAAGGAACCTAGAACAGACAAAACAACTTTGAGAAAAAAAGAACAACATTGGAGAACTAACATGATCTGATTTCAATGCTTATTATAAAGCTACAGTAATCAAGACAGTGTGGTTTTGGCACAAAGATAAATCAATAGAACAAAATACAGACACATAAATAAACCCACACAAATATGCATAACTGACTTTTGACAATGATGCAAAGACAATTCAGAGAAAGGAGAAAGGATAGATTTTTCAACAAATTGTGCTTGAACAATTGGATATTCATATACAAAAAAATCAACTTTGATCCATACCCCACACCATATACAGAGATTTATCTCAAAAGAGACTGTAGAACTAAATATAAAATGTAAAATTATAAAACTCTAAAAGAAAACATGGGAGAAAGTTTTTGTGACCTTGAGTTAGGCAAAGATTTCTTAGACACAACATCAAAACCACAATCCATAGAAATCTAAATTTTTAAATAGAACTTCATCAAAATTGAAAAAAGCCTTTTGCTCTTCAAAAGAATCTGTTAAGAGAAGGATAAGAAAAGCCAATGGGAGAAAATATGTGTAAAGTCTGTATCTGATAAAGGATTGTACCCAGAATATATGTAGATCTCTAAAAACTCTATAGGAAAAGAAATAACCCAATTTTTAAAACTGGGCACAAATTTTGAATCAATAAATACATGAAAAGATGTTCAATATTGGTAGTCATTATGGAAATGCAATTTAAAACACAATGGGAAACAACTTTGTACCTTTCAGAATAGCTAAAATTAAAGAGACCGACCACACCAAGTGTTGACAAAGATGTGGAGGATCTGGAATTCATACCCTGGTGCTGGGATTGTAAAATGGTTCAATCACTTTGGAAAGCAGTTTAATAGTTTCTTAAAAAATTAAGCATACTACTAACACGATCTAGCCATTCCACTCCTACGTATTTACCCAATAGAAATGAAAGCATGTGTGCCTATAAAGACTTGCACAATGATGTTTATAGCAACTTTATTTGTAATAGCCAAAAATTGGAAAAAAATTGGAAACATTTAAATATCCGTTAATAGCTGACAAACTGTGGAATATCCATGCGATGACTTCTACTCAGCAATAAAAGGGAAGAAACTATTAGTACATGCAACATGAATGAATCTCAATTATGCTGAATGAAAGAAGACAGGTGAAAATAATATATGCTGTATGATTCTATGATTGCATTTGGAAATGTAAATCAATGCAGAGTGACAGAAAACAGATGAGTTATTGCCTGGGGAGGAGTATAGGGAGGGGTGGGATAGAGGATTACAAGGGAGCATGAGGCAACAAACATTATCTGATTGTGGTGATGGTTTCCTGGGTATATAGATATGTCAAAACTTATGAAATCATACACTTTCAATAAGTATAGTATATTGTATAACGATTGTACCTCAATAAAGCTGTTTTTTTTTTTTTCAAGGATCAATTTTATCCTTTCAGGTACCACAAATTTTGAATGATTTTAATTCTGCCATTTGATTCAGTCACAAAACTTCCAAATCAGCATTAGGACTGACACTAAAGGGAACAGAAGAGCTCAAAACGTCATGACGTCTCATTATCGGCTGCCCTCAGAATCCAATAAGGCAGCTCCCCACAAGTACAGTCGGCTCCTCTTAGAAGTTTTTACTCAGTTAAATGACTTTCCCTTTTGTCACTGAAATGAGGAATGAAAACTGGCAAGGATTTGAAAAGCTGTTAAACATATTCTGCAACCCCATTTTCAGTCTTCACACCTATCTGAAGTTCTTTCCCAATTTAAATTTAAATCCAAATATTTCAATATCAAATTTTGCACAATATCTATTAATTTCTCATATGCTATTATTTGAATGATTGGACCATCACAAATATCATTAAAATAATAGAAAAACTTATTCTAGCATCACTGCACAAGACTTGTATTTATATATATCTCAAACTTGGGCTTTTCATATTACCAAGTCAGTCTCAACTTTTGTGATTTAAAAAAAAAAAAATAAAACAACCACAAAATAAGCCAGAATGATTCTGTTTTCTGCAATGGCACATGTTCAGCAAAAAGATGAACTGGTTTTTCCCCATAGAAATAATCGTGATGGTACCATTAGTCAATGTGCTAGCCTTTCAGGTGATCTATGTTTATTACTTTCATACCTGGTCAAAATGATTTATTATACAATCCCCACTTTTTACTATCTTATCTCATACATTTTTCAAGAAGGGACTGACCATAATTCCTTACAGTGGTACTAACAATAAAAGAAGGCTATTAGGATGGTTTTCTCTGGAGAGCATTTAAAGTTCATAATACCTGGATAACTTAAGTGATTTGTGGATTCCAAGTTGTGGAGGAAACCCTGAAGGTAAGTTCCCAATTAGAAATTTGAGATGTGGGTGTGGTTACTTGTTATCATACCATAACACCAGCTAATTCACCGAGACTTTGAAACAGGGATTGAAAATAAATTTGAAGCAGAGCAAGAGAAGTCCATTTTGTAGTTGCACCAGTCTTATAGATCAAGATTTTATCTACTCTTTGTACTTTTATATGATTTAAATAAAGACAAGTTAGTAATTCCTTTGCTGGTGCAATTTTCATAATATGTATTTATCAAATATTTACAAAGACCCTATGTTGTACTAAGTGCTCAAGATATAGTAACAAACAAATTATATAAAGTCCCTGTCAAGAAGTTGCCAGTATACTGGAGAGTAAGCCTGCTCAGATATATCTGTCTTGGAGAACAATTAAGGGTGTTATACAGTAGTATGATTTTCAATCTCTCTCTCTCTTTATCTATCTTTCTATTTATCATTCCTCCATCCATCTCTTCTTGACAGATGGGAATCTCTTTTCAGTTCACATTCCTAATTGGATAGTTTTTCCCCCAATAAATAGTGGAAATCAATATTTTCTGTGAGAATCACTGCACAGCCACTAGTTTTTAAGACCCACAGGACAAAGTTGCAACATCAACAAGGAGTCATTCCTGGGTAAGGAGAAATTAACACTAAGGATTTTGCAGAAGAGATGAATAGGGAAAAACAAGCCACAAAAAATATTTTCTGTATACATGATAAAGACTGTTACCTAAAGAGATTTCAAGCAATGTCATGAATGTGTGAACTTGGAGTAACATAGAATTGAATTCCAGCACTAGTTTTGGATCACCCACACCACCCCACCAGCTGTGGGGCTATGGGCAACTTCTTATCCTCTTAGGGTCTTGATTTCCTCTCATAGAATTGTTGTGAGTGTTGAATGAAATGATCCATGTGAAATGCTTATCATTGTACCTAATACTTAGTAAGACTCAGTGTTTACTGAATGAATGGCAGTATTTGTTAGAACAATCATACACAATGAGTAACAAATATAGAAGATCTGAACACCAATACATTTGATTCTCACTCTCTCTCTATACACATATAAAGATATATAAATAGACAGATATGAGATCTATTTATGTAAATATGTATACCTAATTATAAACGCTGCATCCAATATGCAAAATATACATTCTTTTCAAGCACACATGGGGCATTTACAAAAATTAATCCTGTAGTGAGTGATAAAATGTCACAAAATATTTTAAAGGATTAAAATCATTGTGATGGATACAATGCAGTTATGCTGGATAACTAGATAATATGAGTCAAAAATATACATATGTTTATAATTCAAAAAATATGCTTCTAGATAACCTATGGGTTAAATATTAAACTTTAGTAGAAATTAGAAAGTGCTTTCAACTGAATGATAATGAAAATGTATATCAAAATGTGTGGGATGCATCTAATGTAGTACTTCAAGGGAAATTTGAGGTTTAAATTCATCCAGGGCAAAAGAAGAAAGGCTGAAAATTAATGAGCCAAGCATCCATCTTAGGAATTTAGAAGAATAACAGTAAATTAAACCCAAAAGACACAGTAAGAAAGACAGTAAAGATATGAGCAGAAATCCAACAGAAAACAAACCATACAACATAAGCCTCAACAAAGCCAAAAGTTGGTTCTTTGAAAGGATTATAAAATCAATAAGGGTTTAGGTGAGACCCATTTACACACACACACACCATGCAATGACCATCAAGAATGAAAAAGGGAGTCTTACTACAGATTCTATGGACATTAAAAAAAATCAAAGGAGATATTATAAAGAAATTGAAAATTTAGATGAAAGGGAAAAATTCTTAGAAAAATCATAATTTACTGAAACTGATACAAGAAAAAAATGACATGAATAAAAGGAAGGAAGACAGGCAGATAATTTATCCAATAAGTTTTGCCCTCATTTTTGAAGTGATCATATTTGATGTATTTTGAAACTGCAAACAATGGTAGAGGGCGTGAGAGTCCTTTTTTTTTTAAATCCAAAGGGAGAGTGATTTTAAAAGACTAGAGATCATTGACATAAATGCATTAAAAGCAATTTATAATGAGCCTATTTATGAGCAGACGCAGTGTACTATATAAGCCTTCTATATCTGAGGTAGCAGATTTCCATGCACAAAGGTCAAATCACTGAGTGAGAAGATGCTTTGGACCATATAAGATGCACCACTTGGCAATAAATAACCAATAAGAGTTCTGGGATCCAATTCCACTGTTTGGGGTGTGGGTTTCCCTTGACACCACCAGTAAGCAATTCTCCAGACACCAGCGGGGTGCCCTACAATTTAACTCAATTCTGACGTTAACTACCTGGAGATAGCATCAGATCCCACAGGTGAAGGGGTCAGTCCCACAAGACTGTCCCCTGCCCCCCAACTTCAGCCACCAGTCTCAAGCCCAGGTTGTTACCTGTGCTTCTCACCAACTGACTTCAGATCAGAGGTTTCTGTGACCCACTCCTTGGGTTCCATTAATTTGCCAAAGCAGCTGACAAACTCAGGAAACCCATTTACTCACTAGATTGCTGATTTATTATAAAAAGATCTGACTCAGAAAGGCCAGGTGGAAGAGATACTAGGGCAAGGTATGTAGGAAAGGGTAGAGAGTTTCCATGCCCTCTCCAGGCGCATCACTCTCCCCAAATCTCCACGTGTTCATCAACCTGAAAGCCCTCTGAACCTCATCTTTTGGTTTTTTTTATGGGGGCTCCATCACATAGGCACGATTGATTAAATCATTGCCCAGTGGCAATTGATTCAATCTCCAGCCCCTCTCCCCTCCCTGGTGGTCAGGGGGTGGGACTAAAAGTTCCAACCCTCTAGTCATATGCTTCGTTCTCCCGGCAACCAGTCCCCATCCTTAGGTGAGATCCAAAAGTCACTGCATTAACATAGCTTGATAGCTCTCATCAGTTAGGAAATTCCAAGCGTTTTAGGAGCTCTGTGCCAGGAACAGTGGACAAAGACCACAAATATGTTTCTTAAAATCACAATATCAAAATGTCACAACCTGATTCTTCTATAGCTTTTCACATTTTCTTTTTTGCAATTCAATGATTATGAGAACTGGGGCTCAGAGAGGCCAGGAATCTTGCCCAAGGTCACACAACTAGTATATGGTTGGGGCTGCATCTCAAACAGGTTTGTCGGCTTATAAATCCAATATTCTTCTTTTCTATTGTTGCTGTTACTTAAATCCATTCACCTCATTAATATGCAATTATGGCCCTTATGATGGTTTTAGATCAGATAATTGAATGAAATTAATTTGAGTTTGTGAAATTAATTTGTGTTTTGTAAATTTGAGTTCCACATTTTCAAACAATATATGGGCTTATGTACGAGTCTTATTCAAGACTAATTTTGCATCAGTTCTGTTTCAGCTTTTGGATTTTTTTGGTTCTTGGATAAGGCACCAGAGAGAGCCATCTCTAGGGAAGACAATTGGGAGGGTTGCTAATCTTATTCTAGTTTCTTTTAGCTAGTGTAGGAATGAGGACAACAAGCAAACAGATTTAACTGTGCTTCTCTTACTTCCAATGACTGAATAGTATTATAGATTATTTCTTTCTTTCTTTTTTCGTTTTTTGAATGACTTTCTACCTATTTTCATCTATGGTTCACAAAATCCTCTTTTAAAATACATGCATTCTACTTGCTAACATTCAAAGTTATTTATGAGGAAGAGCAAAAACCCCAGCCTAGTGTCAAGGAGTAAAAGAAAGAAGCAGTGAATTCAAACATAATATGATAAGGGATAGAACTAGTGCCCAATGTGGAACGGTAAAAAGACAAAAATAACCAACAGGGCTCAACTCTTCTGTTCAGAGAAAAGAAGGTGATTTTTCAAAAATACAAGAGTAAACACTCAACCAGGAACTCAGCAGTGGGCTTACATGAGACCAAACAAACTTCTTTCACTCAATAAATATTTGTTGACCAATAACTATGTGTCCAGCACAGATTTAGTCATTGGGAATTTGGCAGTGACTAAAACAGAACAAGGTTTGTTTGTGAAGCTTGTATTTTGGGGGAAAGTAAAACAATAAACAATTACACACACACACACACATATATACACACACACACTACATCAAATACAAGTGAAATGAAGAAGAAAACAGAGTGAGGGGTAGGAAGTGAAGGCGGAATGATGCCAATTTACCTAGGTTCAGTGAATGCTTCTCTGATACACCCTGATACAGCTCTGATATATGAATAGAAGCATCAGTGAAGTGAGGTAATTAGCCACATAGATATCAGGGAATATTGTTCAAGGCAGAGGAAAGGGGATGTGCAAAGACCCTGAGGTAGAAGCACGATTGACACATTCAAGTGACATCAAGAAAGCCACTGTGGCTGGAATGGGGTGAACTAGGTGGAGAGTTGCAGGAAACAAGGTAGGGGAGGTAATGGGGAAAGGATTTAAGCTGTCTTTAAGGGCCTGAGCTTGTCATTACATGCATTCAGATAGAAGACTTCCGAATACTATTTAGACAACGTAATACTTTTAATAAATAATAGCAAATGCAGAATATTAAGAAATAAATTAAAGTAATGCTATTCTGGTTCATGTAGAAATTTTAAGTTATTTGCAATTTTTCACTATTATAAATGAATGCCTCCATAAACCTAGCCCTGCGAATACATTTTTGCTGTTAACTTAATATTCCATTTTTTCTTTTGTGAAAGTTTGCATTTTAGCCTTAAGTGTTACTTCCCAATGAGGATAAAATAAAGGAGGTGTTTTTCAGAGAAGTCAGGTTTCTATATATTGAAAAGAAAAAAACCTACAAATATCAACAGTATGCCATTTTTAAGGTTGAGGGATATGATATCACTTGATTTAATTAATAACCCCAAGTATTTAATGAAAGCCTATTAGATTTACAGATCCTTTGGGAATACAAACCTGATCAAACAACAGATGGCCCCTGGTTTCTCAGTGTTTTATAGTGTCGTTACCATGATTAAAGTGGTCCCTGACTAGAAATGGGAGCAAAATTATTTTAGGATTTTACTAGTGTAATAAAATTTGAATCCCATTAGCATCAAAAGACCTGGGTTCAATCCCAGTCTCCATCATCTAGTAACTGCACGTGACCTTGAGCAACTCAACATTCTTCTAATTGTTCTTATCTGTAAAATGAGGCTAATAAAACTTTCCATGATTATTTTATGACTGGAAACATTGTGACAGCAGTAGGTTAGCACAAGGTAAAATGACTAGAAACAATAGTTTATTAAGGAGTGAGGAGGTAGAGTAGAAATGTCAATGATTCTACCACTCTTCGTGGAAACAGTACAATATGGGGATTAAAAGTGCTTCTGTTGAGATCCTAGCTTTTGTGCTTATTAACTTTGGCCAAATCCCTTAACTTTTTCTATCTTCAGTTCTGTCAAAAGTAAAATGAGGATAATTAAGGTACCTACCTTTCAGAACAGCTGAAAGGCCATTTTTGCTGAAAGACTTGTTTGAGACAATGCCCATGAAGTGTTTAGCAGAGTGCCTGGCACATCTTAAATGAACGGTAACCCTTAGCTAGCAAGGAAGACGAAGATGATAATGATGATGATGATTGCATTCTCCTGAGCATCACTGTAAACAACAGAAACCACTTCTGGTTGATTTAAGCTGAAAAGGAATTCATGAAAACAACATTGAAAGCTGACCGAGACACAGGGCGAAGGACTGGAGAATCGTGTTCTGAAAACAGGCAAGAACAACCAGAATCCAGATAGCCAATATCATGGGCAAAATTGTGCTATTGAACCGGGTGGTGGGGACAGCACTGAACGCACATTGTCATGCCTTGCACTGCAGCCACAAAGCAGAGACAATAGTAATTTTGCCACAGAACAGGTGCCACTGGAAACCTGTTATTGCTACTGCTCCCGTGTCTCTCTTTCTTTGAGTCACTAGTTTCTGTTTCAGGTTATTGCTTTTGACAAGCAAAGCCTAAGGTCACACGTTTGTGTCTAAGCTGCAAGGGGCCTGGGAAAGCCCTTCCCTAGACCTTGTTTCTCCTACAAAGGCTCATGAGATGGAAAATTTTCTGCAACATGGGAAAGTTTCCAATTATCGAAAGCCAAAAAAGAAAATGTCCACTAAAATGCTGAAGATTAGAAATAGTGAAGATGACACATACCCATGACATTTAGAGATGGCCCTGAATGGCAGCAGAAGTGAACCACTCATGTGAACCTTGCTTGCTATTGTTTTTGCCACTGCCTGTTTGGCGCTTCTTGCTCCCTGCTCCCCTCAGGACCATGTTGTAAATATTCAGCAGAGAACCTTTTGGATAATCTGTGGACCCTGAGCTATTTTCTTGTGGCAGCAGATGGCGCGGAAGGGGCTCCTCAATATAAATCACAGTTTATGAGGAGTATTAGCATTTGACAGAACTCAGGAGTAGAAGTTCAAATAGCATGCCTTTGTTTCATAGCTACTATCAGTGCAAAATGAATCCCCATATTGTACTGTTTCCATGAAGAGTAGTAGAATCATTGACATTTTTACTCTACCTCCTCACTCCTTAACAAGCTATTGTTTCTAGTCATTTTACCTTGTGCTAACCTACTGCTGTAACAATGTTTCCAGTCATAAAATAATCATGGAAAGTTTCATTAGCCTCATTTTACAGATAAGAACAATTAGAAGATACTTGAGTTGCTCAAGGTCACATGCAGTTACTAGGTGATGGAGACTGGAACCCAGGTCTTTTGATGCAAAATGACCTTAAATCAATTATTTAAAAAGTTAAAAGAACATTATTAAACTGATACTGCTTTAGCATAATCTGCAGTGATAAGTTTTAAATTCTTGGTAAATTATTACATTTCTCCCAAAATTCTCCTCTGGATCTTAACACATAAACACTCTCTTGTGGCTGCCTACAGCCCTCTCTAGCCTTCAATTTCCAGCTCCTGGAGGAGCAATACACAGTGGGTAATTCATCATTACCATTCAGAAGTGGCCATGCAGACCTCTTAATTTCTGAGCGAGTGAGCAGCAACCAACAACAAAAAAAATTCCTGCATTTCCACAGATATCTTCCTTGTCTGGAAAGAGGAAGACAAACCCAAGCCACACTTGCCAAAAATATAACCTAAAAACAAACTTTGCACACCCCAAATACATATGGTTGAAGCAATTAAAAGAATTTGAAGTGTTATTTTAATCATGTTATATATACTTTTTGCTACCAATACGCTTTCTTTATTAATCAGTCTGGTGTTTGGGCCATTCTTCCTCTTTTTTTTTTTTTTTCTTAATTTGGCTTGGTTTGTTTATTTTTCTCATTCCAGAGGTGACACTGAGAAGTTGAAAAGTGCTTTTTGACCACCTAATGGTTTAGGAGAACAGGATTTAGAGTCCAAGGACTCCCAAGTGTAGATAACTCTGGTGAAACCCCTCGCTTTGCGTAGGGTCTCCAGAAGACCGCAGAATTACAAAGCCTTCATAGATATTGCAACTCAGAATAGAATAATCTCAATTCCTGAAATTAGACTGAGATGAGTCCAGGGTGCCAATGCCCCCAGGCATCCTGGAGTATTAATTCTCATCGGCCAAATTTACGTCCTTCCTAGAGGAGGATGATATATTTCTAGAGCTCAAATCATTTTTCTCAAAAACAAAGCCGAGCACATATTATATAACAACGAGGCACACTAGTAGACTGTGCAACATTAATGACACCACAGGAAAACACACAATATAAACAGGCACAAGCAGTCTTCAGTTATGGGAGTCTTGAAATACAGACATTTAAGTAAATATGCTTTCTATACAAAAAGAGATAAAAATTTGATAGTTTTTACAGAGAACTAGAAACTATAAAAAAATAAAAATTCAAGAACTGAAAAATAAATTTTGTGTATGTAAGCTTCAAAGGATAGGTTAAAATCAGAATGAGACAACCAGAAGATATGTAAAAATAAATTTAAGAAAATAACCAGCCTGAAACAGAAACAAAAAGATTAGTGAAATTGGGAAGGACAAGAGAAGGTCACTTATCTGTGCTGTGAATGTACCAGCAGAGGAGAGGAGAATAGAATGAAAACAACATTTGCAAATATAGTGGCTGAAGACCGATGGACATTAAGCCACAGAAAAGGATAAAGAGTCTTAAAAGGTTTTTACCCACGGTATTAACCCAAGAAAAATGAAGGATACGTCCATACAAAGACATACTGGAATGTTCATGGGGCTTTGTTTGTAATAGTTCCAAACTGAAAAGAAAAACATCTCTAAGTCCATAACTAGGTGAATGGATAAATAAATTATGATATATTCTTGCAATGGAACACTACTAAGCAATAAGAAGGAGTGAACTATAGGTACACATAATAACATTAATCCCAAGTTTACATTCTGAGCTAAAAACAGGTGGGCAGAAAAAAAAAGAATAGGAATCGTTTGATTTCATTCATATAAAATTGTAGAAAATTGAAACATTTGTAGTGACAGAAAACAGATCAGTAGTTGCTTGTAGACGGGTTAGAGGGAAGGATGGATTACAAGAGGGCGTGGGAAGACTTTTGTGGGTGGTGGAAGTGTTCATTATCTTGATTATAGTGATGTACATTTTATGTGCAGTTTTGGTATGTCAGCTACACTTTGATGAAGTTCTTTCTCTCTCACTCTATATATATATCAGAACTAACTAAAAGAGTTGATATAGGTGTATTATGTCAGAAAATAAATTTTAAAACAAAAAGTATTATCAAAGAGATATTTTCTATTGATAAAATTTTCAATTCACCAAGAAAATATAACAATTCAAAATTGAATTCAAAACTTGACATAAATAAAACAAGAAATAGCCAAATCCACAATCATTGGGGGAAATTTTTAATCACTTTTATCAATAATATATAGAAAAAGCAGACAAAAAAAATCAATGAAAACATAGAATATTTGAACAGCACAATAGCAAATTTAACTGAATGGAAATATACAGAACACAACAATATATGCACATTCATTTCAAAAACAAAAGTATAATTTTTTACAAAAACTGACCAAATGCTCAGCCAAAAAGCAAGTCTTAAAAAATTTCAAGGGATTGAAATTTATACTAATGTTTTCTGGCCATACTGCAATGCAAAATTATAAGTAGAAATACCTCATCTATTAGAAATTAAGAAATATTCTTCTTGATAACCCTGAGTCAAAACAGAAATGACAATGGAAATTGAAATATGTTTTGGAATAAATGAAAATAAATATAACAAATTAAAATTTGTGAGGTACAGCTAAAGCCATGTTTACAAGGAAAATTATGACTTTTAATGAATGTATTAGTAGATGAATATAGGATGAAATCAACAAGCCAAGCATCCATCCCAAGAAGTAAAATACAAAATAAAACAGCAAATGAAACCTAAAATAGAAAAAACCCCATAAAATAGAGTGGATTAACATACTTAAAACTTGGTTATTTAAAACCAAGTTTACAATCAACGTTGGTAAATTCCAGATGAGACTAAATGAGAGAAAAAAAGAGAGGTCTTGTAATTTTAGTTTGGATTTTTACTTTAACCCAGAGTTAAAACAATTAAAACAATAGAGACATTTTATTTTAGTTTTATGCGTGGGTTTTGTTTGATTGTTTGTTTTGATTCCAGATGGGAGGGCCTTTTGTGATTTGTTTTGATTTTAATCCTGTTATTAATTTCTAACTTTATTGCATTGTGATCATAGAATTGTTTTTGCATTATATTTTGGGGAGGAATTTATTGAGGTTAAGAGCCAAAAACTATTTTTGCAATAAAAAAATAGCAAAAGAAAGGAATGATGAGGGGGGAACCTCAAAATTAAAGGAGGATTAGGAGACATACCAAACAATTCAATGCATTCGCCTTAGTTGGATCCTCACTCAAACAAACAAACTGCAAACATACATAACATACCTTGTAAGAGAATTGGGAAAATGTGAATACTGACTGGTTATCTGATGACTTTGAGAAATTGTAATGATGGTTGTGATAATGTTATTGTGGACGTGATTTGATTTTTTAATGAGTGTCTTTATCAGAGATACATAGCAAATATTTATAGAAAAATATATATCTAGATTTTACTTCTAAATAATATGGATTGGGGGCCAGCCCCAAGGCTGGTGGTTAAGTCTGGCGCACTCCACTTTGGCAGACTGGGTTCAGTTCCTGGGCGTGGACCTATACCACTCGTCAGTGGCCGTGCTGTGGCGGTGACCCATATACAAAATAGAGGAAGATTGGCACAGATGTTAGCTCAGGCCAAATCTTCCTCAGCAAAAAAATATATATATATATATTGACTGGGGACATAGAGTGTGCACCTACAGATATAAAAATTGATTTGCTATAAATTGCTAATAGTTGAAACTGGGTGATGGATACACACATTTTTTATTTACTATCCTCTCAATAATTATATACACTTGAAGTTTTCAATACAAAGCGGTTACAAAAAAGAATAATGGATGTAATTCATTAGAAGACTTTAAATATATTTTGAAACACCATGAGTGCATAAGAAAACATACTCCCTCTCCCCCACAAAATAAGGATATATGGAAACAAAACACAAGTCACTGGGCACCACTAAAGATTTTTAGATTTTTTTTACTCTGAACAGTGATAATTCAAAGAAAATAAATAAGTATTTGTCTTGCTTTTGCCTCACAAATCCTACCTCAGAGGAATTAAATAGTCCTGGTAAACACGAGAAATTTCTTTTATAAATAATTCCAGCTAACAAATGTGAAAGAGATGACAGAATTAGAAAAACCACCACTTTGCAATCCATAATAAAATAGCTGATTCAAGTAAATGGTCATCAAATAATGGTAAACCATTAAGTGAAATTTAATGAGGGACTTTATAATGAAATAATCAGACCGCCTCACCTATCATCACTGATCAATCTTAGTATCACTAAAAGTGAGATGTGCTCCCTCATACGATATTATACCAAAATGAATTCTTGAAAATTCAAATTCTTCCTAAGTTTAATCAGAGCTTTAGCTCCACATTCCAGTCTACAGAAAAATAGTCATGATAAATAAGCTCAACTACACCACGAGGAAACAAACTGCTAAATTCTGACTATAGAGCAGCACACCTTACCTGGATTCTTTAACAAATCAGGCCATAAACAATGGGGGTGGAGAAGAGGCATTGTTTTATCTTAAAAGAGACTTAAACGACAACTTCATTATTAACAACCTAGGTATTAACGCTTAATACTTAACTATTAACAACTTAATATCATAAGTGGACCCTGCTTAAACACTAATTTGAACAAACCAAGTGTAAACAAATGTTATTAGAGAAATTTGAATATAGATTTGGTATTAGACCAGAAGAAGTGGAGTTGATTTTGTTTAGTGGCATTGTGATACATAAGAAAATGTCATATTTGATATGCACATTAAAATATCTTGGAGTTAAACGATAGTATATCTGACATTTGCTATAAAATATTCCAGAAAAAAACCCTCGGAGAATAAGATGAAATAAGAATGCCAAAATATGGATGGTTATTGGAGTTGGGTAATTGGAGATGGGGGTGGTTTGTATGTTCTATTTTGGGTGTATGTTTAGAAATTTCCATAATAAACAGTTTAAAAAATGGCTGAAATATAAAATCTGTCTGATATGATTTAGAAACAAATCACAAAAGCTGAGACAGATCTAAAAACCATCTACAAAACTTTGCTAATGAAGCCATCAGTCCTTACATCCAACCCCTAAAACATACACACACACATAAATCCAGGGCTGTGTGTTCTTTTCTAGAGGTATTTATGACTTCCAATTTTACCAGTTCACCCAAGTTGAGGAGGAGAGTAAAGCACAACTGCCCTGTGGCAAGTAGCTTGAAATTTGACATTTGTGATAAAGAATAGGCAAAAAGTCAGGAAATATATGCCCTAAAAGACTTCTGGGTTTTTTAATGAATAAACTTGATTTGTGCAAGCAAAAAGAAATTACTCAGTGACCTAAAACATCCACGTGAAAACCAGGGCATGCAGGCGCGTACAGAATATGTGCAACCCACGTCATGTCTTTGCAAGGCAAGTTTTCCTTTTCACTGGAGTCAAGTCAAGACGGGTCTGCGTAACCAGTTAACAAGATCCTTTTATTTCTTTCTATTTTTTTAAAGTAGTGGGAATTTTTTTTTCTCTCCACCAAACAGAATCTTACGACCTAAGTATTAACAGAATAATGTGAGAGAGCTCAAACAATGGAGTCAGTAATCACGAGTTTGATATGCTTCTCTGCCTCTTATTAGCTGATTGAGCCTTAAATGCTTAATCTGTAAAATGGGTATAATAATAACTATTTCATTGTTTTGTGACAATTACATAATAAGCCCAGAATATATTTAGTGTAGTACCTGACACATCATAAGCCTTCAATGACAGAGAGTTCTTAAAAATACTCCTTTTGCAGCTATTTCTTTAGATTTTGCCTGCATGGAACACATTCCTTCTTCCTCGGCAGGAGCATCCTGATTTTCTTTTGGAAACTTTTCCTTCTGCACTTTTGATTGTTGGATTCTCTTATCTCAATCCTGGCGCTCATGGTCTTGAGTCTTCCATTGCACTGGCTATAGCCAGGGTCTCCCACGTTCAGCACTATTGAGTTTGGAGCTGAATAATTCTTTATTGTGGGGGATTGACTTGTACATTGTAAGATGTTTAGCAGCATCACTGGCCTCCACCCACTAGGTGCCAGTAGCATGCCTGAGTTGTGACAATCAAAACTGCCTTCAGGCATTTCCAAATGTGCAAAATTGAAATCCATTGGACAATCGCGATTGGCTCAGGGACAGGGTGTGTAACTCAAGATGGTCCAGAGTTAACTATTGGAATTACCAGGTAGGAGACGCACTCTTTCCACTGAGTTTGCTCAGCTGGGGGTTGCAAGATTGGAACTACAATGGATTTCTTGCCTCTGTGTGGCAAATCTTTTCCTAAAACTGAAAAAGAGTTGAGTCAAGAGATGGAGAGAGAAAAAAAAAAATTAGTCTTGGTGATCTTGTTTAAAAGCCCATATCCAGACATTTTTGAACAGAGATATCCCTTAACATTTTTAACAACAAGAAACAATGTACTCTCCGTACTTCCTCAGTCGGTTTGAACTGGGTTTGAAGCACTTGTAAACTGAGGCTAGCTGGATTGTAACCACAGGCTGGAGGAGGAACTCATATTCCTTCTGTGTTCCGTGCCGGAGGTTGAAAGGAGCAGTTCTTAACATTTTTGTGATATAGAGCCTATTAAAATTTGAGACAAGTTTTGGAGCCTTACTCCTCGAACATGAGGAGAAAAGCATAATTTTGTACCTAATTTCAGGGGACTCAGGGACAGCTCCCCAAAGTCCTAAAGATTCTAAATCTCAGGTGTGAGTTAGAGAGCTTTACGTTCTAAAACGGGTTCTGATGCTAGCACATGGCCTAATAGATTCACACAAATTTAATTATGTCTTTAATATTTCTTAAAGATACAGAATGAGAGTACAAAGATATCTTTAGCAGTCTCCAGAGTCAGTGTCAAAGCCAGAATACGATCAGGATAAAAAAGAGGGATCATTTGTTTCCCTTGTATTAATAACAGAGAGATACTCTTATGCCTGGCGATGGCGATTATTCCCTGCCACACTGAAAAAGCCTTAACAATTGAAGGGAGCCTCACTGAGCACTCTTTGGACTGCTGGCAGAGAGACCACACCACATGACTCCATGCAGGTGGGAAAAACACAGGCGAGTAAGTACAGCTGCCTGGGAACAGCACGTGGCGTGCCCTATTTCAGCTCACCTTGAGCAATGACGAAGCCTAGAGATTTTTTTTTTTCACTAAAGAATTGTAGCATCAAATAGGAGGCCTCCTCAGCTCCCCACTTTGGGAAGAGCCTGGAGATTTACCAAACAGCTTGAAGTAACCTCCTTCTTCACCTTTGAAACATGTCCTTGTCCTCGTGGCCTGCCGGCTCCAGCAGACACTCTTGGCCTTTGGTTTTTGTGAAAACAATCGTGGGTAGTTTCAACCTTAGGTGGTATACCCCATCTTAGTTCTGGGCTTCTGAATTCCTATTGCCACTGCACGTATTTCTGTTACATGGCTTATGTGACCTCTTTGTGATGTAAGGTTGGAACATGTTTTTATGAAATTTTTTTTTTAGGAAGATTGGCCCTGAGCTAACATCTGTTGCCAATCTTCCTCTTTTTCTTTTTTTCCTCCCCAAAGCCCCAGTATATAGTTGTATATCCTAGTTCTAGGTTGTTCCAATTCCTCTATGTGGGGCACCGCCTCAGCATGGGCTGATGAGTGGTGAGTAGGTCTGCGCCCAGGATCTGAACCAGCGAACCCCAAGCTGCCGAAGCAGAACGTGCGAACTTTACCGCTACGCCACTGGGCCAGCCCCTAGAACACCTTTTTAAATCACTAGTTCACCTGTAATATCCTATTTTACTTCTGAGACTCAGTTTCCCACCTCTACAATGGGAGCTGGTTGGATTAGATAATCTCCACCCATCTTCAATACCACAGTGCCCAGGGCAGAGTGGCAACACAGCCATGGAGTTCTAACTCTGTGCCAGCAACGTGATAAGTGCTCCCTATGCATTCTCTTATTTGACCCAGGGGGGTGATGCTGTTATCCCCACGTTAGAAGAAACTGAGGCACAGAGGTGGTATATGACTTGATTGCAGTTGCATAACGATGTGAGAGGGAACCAAGCTTCAAGCCAATCTCAGACTGCTTTCTTACCCTCTTGGCAATAACACCTGCATGAAGCTAGATCCTGTTCTCCTCTGCAGCCACATGTTCTGACAACTGCCATTAAGATTTGACATGAAAATTTTTCTGCCTTTAGTCAGCATCTTTGACTAAACCCGCCCCAGGGATGCTGTCTGCGAGGTGTACCTGTAACCTTAGGTCAGGCACCTGGAGGACCAAAGCCTTTCACCTGCTGAGATTATCTTGATCACCAGCTTTTAAAAATATGGCTTGAATCCCAGGTGTGGTGGGTAACTCAGAATCTTCCTCATTATCTCTGGCTTCTTGTGAGGATCATGTTTCTCCTGGTTACCTCTTACTGGGAATCTCTGCTTCCATTGACCTTTATCTTTCATGGGTCTCTGTTGGTGACTGTTTCCTTTTCTGTACTCTGCATTAGACAAATGTGGGACAGAGCCATTTTCCTTAATTTCCCCAAATACCACCTACATACTTTATATAATAGACTTTATTTTTTAAGATTCAGGATAAAGGTAGGGGAACTTGTAACATCTTATTAAGTTTCTAGTCCCTTTAGTTTTAAGTGGCGATGATTTGGCAGGAGATGGCATCGTTTTCAAAGTAATTTCCATCCTATGAGATTGATACAGGCTTAAGACAATGTTGACATAAGGGAAGCCATATCGTAGAAAAGAAACCTATTGTAACTTTGAATGACCTCTGACTAACTAACCCAGCTGGATTTGCACCCTCCAGGAGATTTCCTTTCATGACCCCTGCTTGTGCATGTACTTCCCAGCTGCGATAAGATGATAACTTTGTTCTTTGAGTTCCTTAGGAATGTGATGACCACCGAACAGAGAGCCTATGCTGATAGCCATCATCAATGACAACTGAAAGATCCGGGTATGAGGCATTGCTCCAGTCTCTGATGCATATCCAGTAAAACAAGACTATCAGGGACTAAGATTAGATGGACGCCTCCCCCCCTGGAGACCAGCCCCAACATAACTGGCCTGTAGTCTTTGCTCTGGAAGATGGTTCTTTCAGACATTAGTCAGCCGTCTTCCCTCTTGCTGGCAAGCTGTAATAAAAAGTTTTTTCTCTCCTACCACCTTGCCTCTTGACTATTGGGATGTCTTGTAGTAGGCAGACGAACCCCCTTTTCGGGAGGTAACAAGATTGACACTGATAACCTGAAATACTGATACCTTGTTCATTACTGCTGCTCTGCTTAAACACCAAAACAACACAACAATGACAAAGCTAGGTAAATACACACCTGTCCAATAGAAAGGGAAAAAGTTCTAATTCAATCATGTGTACTCTCTTCAATCTTCTGACTAAGAGTTTTGGTATTAATATCTGGGCATAGAAATGGAGCTAAACAAAGTAAACAAAGGTTACTGATTTTCTCTGGGGCAAAACTGTATTTGCAAGTTAAGAACGCTTTCTAGAAATTCAGCTGGTCAAAATCCAAGGCAACAACCTATATGTAGAATTTGTTATTTATTTCTTCAACTTCCTAATCTGCTAAAAATATGATATCCCCTTCATCTGTTGCTTTGTCAAATTTGGGTCTCATCGGTGCAGAAATACTACTTTTATTTATTTACATAAATGGTAAGAGATAAATGTGGTATTGTGTGAGTTTTGGGGTGGGAGGGGAGTGTCTTAGATGGTATTTTGGTCAAGGGATCCTGGAATACCATAATTCTGCCCCAAATTATAGCCTGTCTTCCTCTCTATGAGGTTCTCAATGGAAGTACAAATGGCAAAAATGAAATCCAAGAATCCCTTTGAGACTGTGCTGAAACTCCAGAAGTGGAGCTTGCTGGTAAGCTTAACTACAGCACCTGGCTTACACCTAAGGCACAAGGTGACACCATTCCTTCTGGTGAATGATACCCAACCAAATGTTCCAGAATCTGACCACATTATCTTCTCTTCTTGGTTGATAAAGGAATGGTGCGAGAAAGGATTCCCCTAAGGTAGGAAGGAGAAGAAAACGTTTCTTCCTAGCCACTGTCCTCACCTCTGCTGTTGTCCTCACTACAATCCTTCACGAATAAAGAATACGAAACACATGTGCGACCTAAGATAAATGCATCTTAATTTATTCCCATTATCTTGCTTTTCAGTCACTTCTCCTACTTGTGAAAAAGGAATTAGGTTGATAAGAACATGGCTATTAAAAAATATCTCAGGCAGTAACATACAAATTTTGAAGTATCTTACATAACAGGTAAGCATAGAGGAATGATTTCTCATGCTATATTTTAATACTTAATGCACTCTGGGAAGCTGTGAAAAAGCCACTCTCTGGGAGGTAATGATATTTTGAGGTTCCATTCCCAATATTGTATGTGATTAATAAGCACAAAGAAATCCAATTCAAAGTGCTTTGCATATTGAAAATGAGGCCTATACATATACCACGGAAACGAGCTTTAAATGAGACAGTTACCATCAACTAAGTTTGTAGATGAATTATTACCACCAATTTGAAGCTTTTTAAAAGCTCTTATTGTTAGGTTCCTTGGTTTTAAAAGGTATATTAGGGATATAAAAATATGTTCATGCAACATTGCTGTGACCAAAAGATGCTATTGAATTTTATTTCTACTTTATGCATTCATTTATGGAGATAAAATTTGACTACTGAACTGGCCCAGGGAAGAGCAGAAAAGTGCAAGAAATTAAGTTTGGGGAGCTCTCAGCCTCTTCTTTCTGAACTTTTTCCCCTCTTGGTGCCATGGGGCTGTTGCCTTTTCTCTTGCTCTTGGGAAAAGCTCTGAAGTAAGTGATTTTCAGGTAGTTTAAATTTTTGTCCCTATATTTCCTGACCAAGGGAGATTTTTATGTCATTTGAAATTTTGGCTTTGTAGCTTGTTAAACAACTTCAAGCACCAAAAACAGATGGAGATTTTCTTAGAACGATCTTCTTACTACCCAAGTTATTTAAATAAAAGTGCTCTTTACTTCACCTTGTTTTAGTCCTGTTGGTATAATCAAAGAATTTTCATATTGCAGCTCAAAACAACACATAACTTCAGAGTGACAAGATATTATCTTCCCATTTTATATCCCTATTTGAGAAATAGAGAAATAGATCAAACCCTAACAGATTTTTCAATAGCCTTGTAAAAACAGCATTTACTCCTGAAACCTTCTGGCAAATTATTTTATTCAGAGTTCAGGGGGACTGAGTGGCAGAAGGGGACTAACTCTGATGTTGGGATGCGTCAATGAGTTCAACCACAACCCATTTTCTTGATCTTGTGAGATGGATTTCCACAAAAAGTCTTTTAGACCTAAGTTCTAGAATAAATGGGGTGTCATCTCATCTTGATAATGATTTTTATCATCCTCAATCACGAATGCACCCAGAAACAGGAATTTATTTCCCCTTTATTTTGCCAAATTCCAATGCACATTTAAGTTCTTAGGTTCCATACTGCCAGATGACAAATAATTGCTATGTTTAGTCAGTGAAGCCCAAATAATTTATGTTTCTTGGGTGCAGTTGTTAAAAATGATCTTAAACAATGAAACCACCAAATCAGCAAACAGTTTGCCATAAATAAGCAAGCATCCATTGTCGTTGCCCCATTTTGTAATCCATTAGGCGCATCATATTTTCTATGATTCTGAATTCTTAGAGAGTGAAAAAATGCACCTTCTGGATAGAACCAGCACTGAGCTTGAGGTTGGGGAAACACTTGGCAAATGCTTCAGTTAATTAGTCTCCACATGGTACCATTATGACAATCCAGAGGCAATTTATTGAAGACATTATATTGTCTGGCAGCCAAGAAGTGTTTAAGAGCTTATGCTTTGGGGAAGGGCAAGCCTTGATTCAAATCCTGTTTCCTCCAGTTACTAGCTGCATGTATTGGTTAGGATAATGCTAGCTGCTGTAACAAACAAACCCCCAGATCTCTGTGGTTTAATACAACAGAAGTCTCTTGTTCTCCTATAAAAAGACCAAAACTAGTACTCCTGATTGGTTAGTGGCCATTCCTCCAAGTAGTGATTCAAGGTCCCAGGCTCATCCATCTGGTGATTTTGAGATTCTCTAAGATGGCTTCCAAAACTTATGGCAGAAGGGGGAAGAAGCGTGGAGGACTGAGTATGGGATATTATTATGAAATGGAAGTGGCACTCCTTGCTTCTCTCAGAGTGTGTTGGCTGGAACTCAGTAACATAGCCACAATCAACTGAAAAGGAAAGCTGGGAGATCTAGTGTGAGTGTGTTTCCAGAAAGAAGACAAAATAGATTGGTTTATGAGGTAGCCAAGCTGCCACTCTGAGTGATGTATGTAATGATTTTCCTCACCTAAAAATGGAGTTAAAAATTCTGATCTCCACTGGATTGTTGTAAGGAGTTTATCACAGTGTTCTGCAAACAGCAGTAGTGGCTATTGAAATTAATAATAACATTTCACTGAGCATTTTCTCTATGTTGATAAAGATTTTATTACTTCTCATTTTTTTGGCTATTCAACATCAAACACTTATTTACAATTCAAAATGTATTATGAGAATGAATGACTCCTCCACCTCCACTCTAGTTGGATTCAAGAAAAGCAAGAAACTTGAAAGTGATAGAATGGCAAAGGACATAGAATTTATGCATCTTCAAATCAAATGCAGCAGAAGGAAAAAAAGTTTTAAGACTGACTAAAGTAGTGTACTCTTTCTATGATGCCAAGAATGGAGAAGGCTGGAACAATTTTGTTGGAAATTTCTATCATCTACTTACACTAGGCATTGTGAAGATGCTGTCTACAGGAAATCATAATGCTTTTGTCAGAATTTCTTTCTCCACTTCTAACTTGCTTTGTATCCTTTGGATAAGATATAAAAACTTGATGTCCCTAGTTGCTGATCTCAGAGAAACTAAAATGCTAGATATTTTTTCAAAATTACAATCGGGTCAAGGCAATTAATAGAGCCCCTCATATTATATTTACCTACACAAAACTTTGGCATAGTTTTGGTTGGTTAAAAACAAGCCCAAATATCATGATTTTAATTCAAATTAAATTTTTAATGGCTACCAGTGAAACTAGTTTATGAATCATGAAGGGATATAACTGTGGGTTACATCTTCTCTACTAGGAAAGAACTCTTCACCCTGGCGCTTATGAAACCAATTATATTTTCTTTAGGGGATGCTCTTTTGGCTTACATCAAAAGACTGTCAATTCTTGGCTTTTTTTTTATGGATGATGATCTGCACTGGCTCTTGGGACAGAACCTTTGATGAGATTGACATATTGATGAACTAGCAATACTTTACCAACCTAATATAAGTATGACACATCCAAGGAGGATTTGGTTACCCCAATACATCAAGAATGAAAAACGCTGGAAGTAAGACCATGTACGCACACTTGACAGAAAAAGTTCTTGGTTGGAGTATGGAGGTGCTAAGACATACTGGTATTGCTAAGGAAGTTTGATAGTGTGGCCCTGGGCAAGATGCGAGAATGGCTTTGTAAAAACATATCTGAAACATAAACACTCAGCTCAAATAATCCACAGGGGGCTAGGAGGCAAAGACTTGAATGTGCAGAATCACATCAGTGAGCCCACCCTTAGAAATTTTAGTAGAGGAAGCAGTACTTTATGCTGTGGTTACTACTTACATCTTCAGCCTTTTCCATCTCCTTTCCTTTTATTGAACTCTAAACTCCCACCAGACTGAAGTATTTTGGCTCCACAATTCTCACTTGCTTCTATACTATTGTATTGGTATTTCTCTAAGCACAGACTCATTCTTTCCTTCTTCCCCTCCCTAACTCCTGCTCATCCCTCAGATCTTGGTTTAGCTGGTGTTTTTTACAGGTGGCCTTCCCTGACTGTCTACAAGTGAATTACATGTTCTTTTCATGTGCTCCCACTTTTTTCCAGTGATTATCATAGCAGCCTTGAATTGCCTGTATGCCTTTATTAGCCTTTGTATTTCTCGAATTTAGAGAATAGGTTAACTTGTCAGTGTGTTCTCCTAGTGTCTTGCAAAGTGCTATGTACACAGTAGGTCTTAATAAGTTTGCTGAGTGGATAAATGACAAAAGAATGAGATCTGCTCTACCATTTGCCTTAGAAGAGTATATCAGAAGCCACGCTTTGCTGAGGCTTTGCTATGCATCAGACTCACTGCCTTTGCTGAAGGCTAGCTTGTTTCAAATAAAACTTGAACTCTTTTGAGATCTTCCTAAAGGTGACAGATAAATTAGTTTGAAACACCAAGATCTCTCTAATGGTTTGGTGGTTATTTGATTTGAGGAAAAGAGTCATACTCTCCCCTGTCCCTTGCTTGGAAGAGCACTTCTGTCTCTTTATATATTTCTCATTTCTCAAAAGCTATTCCTTCTTATCCCAGTCATGCAGAGCATAAACAAATAATGTTTATAAGCTATGCTGTAATCTAGAGATGAAAACTGCTCTGTAAATGGAAAACCCTGCACTATTATCTTCAGTCACCTCTGGAAGTCTTGCACCTGAAAAATATCAGTTTTAAAATCAAATGATGCTCCATTTCATATTTCTAACTCATGATTAAAACAGTGTTTGGACCAGCAGGTTTTCCACTAACACCACGCTTGTATATAAGATGCTACCCTGCTTTGCTGTCTAAATAATCCTTTACAGAGATGAAAGGTTAGTTACGAGCTGCTCTAATGATTTATTATTATTGATTTAAATGCTCCATTTGCTTCAATCACATTTGTACGATTTTATGCTACAAAAATTCTCATTAACCCTGCAAGGAAAGTACAGTTCCCCTATCAAATAATGTTTTCTAAAGGTCTAAGGCAAAGGCAGAAAAAAAAACAAAAACAAAAACACTTTGGAAAACCCTCCCAATAGAAAGTTTCCCATGGTTTATGAATGATCATTGCTCCACGTGGGGAGAAAATATCAATAGGATTAAGCACATAATTCCTTTACTTTGTATTTTCATTCTCAAAACCAGACCATGCACATTCAAATCTCAACTTTACAACTGAGAAAAATGGGGCAGTGGAAGTTAAGTGGTTGTCCTGGTATACCTAGAGAATTAAAATTAAAGGCAGGACTATAATTTAGGTCTCTTAAGTCTTTCGTGTGTCTATTTGCCTAGTGAAACACATACAGACACGAGGTAACCCTTGTAGGCACTGAGAGAGACAAACATAAATACTTTACAATAAATGTTATTTATTTATTTATTTATTTTTTTTTGAGGAAGACCAGCCCTGAGCTAACATCCGTTGCTAATCCTCCTCTTTTTGCTGAGGAAGACTGGCCCTGGGCTAACATCCGTGCCCATCTTCCTCTACTTTATATGGGACGCCGCCACAGCATGGCTGACAAGCAGTGCATCGGCGGGCGCCCGGGATCCGAACTCGCGAACCCCGGGCTGCCAAGCGCGGACTAAACCGCTGCGCCACCGGGCGGCCCCAATAAATGTTATTTTTTGCTTATTACCAAAGTAGATAAAAGGGGAATTATTTTGGGGAATTGCTTCATAAGCAAAATCCTCCTTCCTTTTATATTTTGATTGGAAGATAAAATAAGATTTGAAAGACTCCGTGAAATACTTAATAGTAGACATTTTCAAAAAGAAAGACTGAAGCTCTAGTAGACCCTGAAAATTTACTTGTTTTTAATGCCTACATGTGGAATTTTAGACTTGAAATCTCTTTTTCTGACAATTCCTCTAAGATTTGACATCAGGGTGTCTAATCAAAACCCATTTGAATGTCCCAGGTGCCATCTTACCTCTTGGTCTTATACGTATTTTATATATTATAATGTTTGGTTAAGAATGAAGGCTGGTTCAAATCTATATCAACATGTAGATTAGTTAAATATATGCTCTCTTCTCTGGTCTATACACTGTTTTTTTCTTTTTTCTTTAATCATGTTCATCATAGGGTTGCTGAATGGCTCGAATCAACTATTTGTGGAGGCCTTGGCACAGTGCCTAGCCTTCAGTAAACTCTCCACGAATGGTCATTGCTCCTGATGCCGTTACCAGGATTTACTAACAGGTGGGGCTACCAGAACCTCACAGGGAAATGTCTGCCCTACAAGGTTAACTATAAAGTGTTGCAATTACTTTATATCTTCATTAAACTCACAGCACGGATAGATTTAAAAAATAACTCTTTTTAAAATAGTTACCTTAGTTCTAAACTTACTCCAACGATGCTCAAAACATTAAAAGACAGCATTAAGACCAAGGTGTAGAACCAGCTAATAAACCAGTTGAAAGAGCCAGCCTTCCCTCTTTACAATTATATTTTTTACACCCACATGATATCAGGGTTTATTTCTGAGGGTACGAGTGTCTTCCCACCTCATTTACTGCCAACCATTGTGTCCTCAATTGACTTTGGATCCTAAAACAAAACTCCTTTGTGACTCAAAAATAGTGAGGATTAGCCAGGAAAACAGAGTGTTTGGGCCTACAAGACAAGCACTTCTCTCATTAATTTAACAAATAACTAATCAGTAAACAATTTGATTTTCCACACAATTTGGAGCATTGCTTCTGACTTCAGCTGCTGACTTCTCCATGACAATGTAGAGAAACAAATAGCAAGTCAAGCAGTCTGTGCACTCTCTTTCTTGCCTAGAGAGGGATAGAACATTTCCATATCAGTCCAGCTGAACCCAACATCACCTCCTTTCAGTCCAATTTCCCCTTCCCTTCACTTCCCTATAGGTCTGAGTTCTACTTTTTTTTTTTACATTTTTTAAAAAAGTCACTTTTCAATGCTTTGAGACTCAGTATTAGTATAAAATTCTTGCGTTCGTCAAGTACTCTTGGTTTCAAGCAAGAGAAACCCACTCAAACTATATAAAGTCAAGAGAGTGACTTAGAAAGAAGCAGGAGTATATCACAGAAGCGTAGGTAGTCCAGTCTTAAAAATAGGGTGGAAATAAGACAACATATCAGGCTTCGAGGCATCTTACACTCATCCTCGTCTGTGTAGCTGTCTTTCTCTCTGGAACCACATCAGCTTTCATCCCTGCTGCTTTCCTTTGTCTCTTCCACCTTTCTTGTTGGCAGACATGCTTCCTCTTCCTCTCCTGCCCATGATGCAAAATGGCTGCCCTGTATTCCCCCAGCTTATATCTCCTCAACTCAAGCAAGAAGAAAGGATGGCCAGCATCTAGAAATGATAATTCCAAACTTCTAGGAGAGGAAATGGAGTCAACCCACTTGGATCAACCACCAACTTGGTCCAATAACTTCTATCCAGGAGAGGGGGTTTATATAACACAAATAGGACATCAGCACCACCCTCCACCCTCCCCTCCTCTCCACAGACAGAGGGCACAATTTTCAGAAAGCATAGAGTGTGGTATGGACTGAGAAGACATCCTGTATGATATCTTCCATTCTGTTTTCCATTTTGAAAAGATCATTTCCCATCCACATTCTTCCCCAAAAAGATTTTCCCATTTTTATTACCTCAGGGAGAATGTGAAGAGGATAACTCCTGCCAAGCAATGCCAAAAGCTATTCACAAAAGCAAATGAAGATACCATAGCTAATCTCTGGGAGGCATCCTATATAGCGAGGTGATGCCTAACAAATAAATCAATTTGGTTAAAATAAAACCATCCAGACTAGCATCGTATAGACAAGCTGAGCAGCCTCTCTTCTGCTTTTGCTGTTTTAGACAGTTGTGCTGACGCCATGGAAAAGGTCAAGGACACATTCCAGTCGATATCAGCTTTCCTCTGACACAAACACAAATACACCCCACATTCACATACACAGATGCACTTTTTTAAGAAGTAGAACTTAGATTATTTTTTAAAACAACAGGCATGCTAGCTAATAGCCACTGGACAGCACTGTACTCTATAGTTCAATCACTTGTAAATAAATAATTTTTGAGGATGTGCCAGTGCCAGACACTCTGCTCAGCCCTGATGATACTGGGGTACACAAAGTATGGCCCGTACCCTTAGAGACATCACAGTTTACTGGGAGGGAAGGTTAAGCAAACAAGATGATGTTAAGATGCAGGAAATGATGGGATGGGAGAAGGGCAGATTGCTGTGGAAGAATGATTTCTCTGATAAGACCTGAAGGATGTTTGGGAAGTTGAGGTACAGAAGAAAGAGTGAAGGAGGTAAAAGCAGTTAATTGAGGGTACATATTTATTAAACAAATGGTTATGTGCCAGGCCTTGCGATACACACTTAGGATACAGTGGTGACCAATTCACAATTCACACAGTCTCTGAATCTTCAGTCAAATGGGGAAGCCCAAAAGTAATCAAAACATCAGATATAAATGGTAATGAGTGCCAGGAAGCAAAAGTGTAAGGGAAAATCACCTCATCAGAAGATGGGGATGGCTTATTTCTTTTCTGTCTTATTTCTGCTTATTTTGCTAAAGGAGAACTAGACCTAGGAGACAAGGGGGAGGAAGGAGAGACACTTGAGACCGGTGTGAGTGGAAGAGGCAGCTCCAGGAGTCATAGTGTAAGATGAGGTGGGAAACTGGGGAGCATCCTGACTGTGCTGGGCCCCATGGGTTAGACCAAAGATGCTGGATTGAACCTAAGTGCAGTAAAGTTCCCCTGAGGGTTAAGCAGACCTGTGATGTGATTGCATTTGATTTTTAAAAAGATCACACTGGCTACTGTGGAGAGCATATCAGTGGTCAGGAGAGAGGAAGACAAGAGTATGGATTTAGGGAACTAAGGATAACTCAGTTTGATTGGAAGTCAAGAATGGTGTGGATGGAGAATGGTAAGATTTGAGGCTAGAGAGGTAAACAGGAGAAGATCATGGAGTATATTGTAATCATATGGGAAGATACATAATCTATGATCAACAAGGTTACCCTGCTTGGGCTGCCATAACAAAATATCACAGACCGCATGGTTTAAACAACAGAAATTAATTTTGTCACAGTTCTAGAGACGGGAAAGTCCAAGATCAAGATCAGTAGGGTTTAATTTCTCATGAGGGATCTCTTTCTGGCTTGCAGATGGCCCCCTTCCCGCTGTGTGCTCACATGGTCTTTCCTTGATGGGTGTGGAGTGGGGTGGGGGTGAGAGGAGAGAGAGCAAGCTCTCTGTAAGCACACTAATCCCATCAGATCAGGGCTGCCCCCTTATGACCTCATTAACTTTAATTATCTTTTAAAGATCCTGTCTCCAAATTCAGTCACATTGGGAATAAGACTTCAACATATGAATTTGGAGGAGGGAGGCACAATTCAGTCCATAGCACCCAGGAAATTCATTCCTTCTACATTTCCCAAGTACTTTTCATTTATGAGACCAGCCATTTGGCTACATATAATACCTTCTTTCCCCCAAACCAATCGATCCAAGAAAAGGTGGCCTTATAAGAAAACTAAAGCCTAAAAAGAGTACCTTTGAGTATAAATCTCATGAAACAGCTAACTCCAAGTGCTTTGCTTAAATCCTATTGAATAAAAAAAAAAAAAAAGAATTTGTAAAGAGACTTTTCATCCCTTTCTTTTAATGCCAAGCTTTGCCATTATAATTATGATTCATTTCATAAGATAAACGTTTCCAGAAACTATCACATTTGCACTTGCATTAATTATTCTGATTACATGTTATCTTGAAAACATTCCACCAAAATGTTTGAGCCTTTTTTCCCCTTTATTTCAGCTTGTTTGTCAGGAGTCCAGAGACAGTGCCAAATGAATACCTCTTCTCAACTAAAATGAATTATTTAGGCATTATATTCTCTGTGATTTACCATGGCAGAGAGTTGAGCTCAATGAAAGATTTTTCCAAAAATGGTGAGTTCCGCATTTCTGAACATGTTTAAGCAGAGCCCAGAAGATTACTTGGGGGCATGAAGGTGAAGTAGATGCACTAAAATAAATGACCTTAAAAAAATCCCTCCCAACCATTCCTCTCCATGATTTATTGTCAGGCCACTACACCCAATGATCTATCTCTATTTTAGTTCTCAGGCTTCATAAATCTCAAGAAACTGAAACTTGCTTTTCTACTTATAGTTATTTATCTCCACTTGCAGAATCTTACATGGCTATTGTGCTTATCTTGTTTATTCTGTTTATCCAAAGTGGATTTTATTTACTAAGAATTAGATGAAGTTTCTTTTGAGTTAGTACAATATGTTCTTTGCCAAGGCAGATGTCAGAGGGTGTTAAGCTTCTGTTTGTCCAAAATCATGCTTCCAGATGGGACCTCAGTATCTTTGTTTTACAAAGGAGGAAACTGAGTTTTTTGAGTTTCAAATACAGGCAGTAACTGATATAAATATTCTTAGCTTTCCATATCCTTCCATGGCCATACCCCAGCAGAGCATGTAGAAAGTGAATAGATTTTAGAGATAGACAGACACAAATTTAAATCTAAGCTCTGACATATACTGTTTAGCCTTGGGTAAGTTATTTAACCTCTCTGAGTCTCCACTTTCTCATAGCTAAAATATAGATATACTTAACTTGTTACAAGTATTAGAGACAACTTATGAACAATGCTTGGCATACAGTAGGCACTTAAAATGGGAGCCACTATTATTATTATTATCAATCTCTCACCTCCCAGATAGTAAACTCTGTCACATTTCCATTTCTTCTCCTCCCCTTCTCTCTCAGCCTCATGTTGCTTGGAGTCATCCTTTTCAACTTTGTCTCTGCTTGTCATCTCACTCCAAATCTGGCCAGGACAAGACCTGCAGTGCCAGAACTGGAAGTAGTGACAGGAGAGAGCAAGGCCACTTTTTGCTGATTTACTTCTGAAGCTGGGAAGGCACTGGCCACTTCCCACTCATTCTGTTCCTTTCCCCAGAGTCTGGGCCCCTGAATTTTCACCTAGGAAGCCTAAGAACCAATATCTTCCAGGAGATATGGATGAGTCCTCTTCTGTTCTTTGGGTACAAAGACTCTCTATTAAGTGGTGATCATTCCTCCAAGAATTAAGAATAAAATAAAGTAAAATAAAATAATATAAAGACAGTGCCAGCAGGAAAGGCAGCTCATAACATTCTGACCTACTTCCCACTCCCCATCTCCCCAGTCTAGCCTTTCCCCACATACACATGCATTCCATTTGCGCCAGAAATGAAACCCTGGCCATTCATTCAACATAGGGTTAAGCAACATAGCTGGGAGCAAGCTGAGCTAGAACCAAGTTTTCTAAACTCTTAATCTATGGCTCTTTTTTACTGAGGCCTCACTCCTTAAATGATATTCTCAAGCAGAATTTGAATCAACTCTTTCTTTCTAACTTAAACACAGTCAACACCCAATTTCCTGCACTGATGGAGAGAATAATTTATAGGTGATGTTGGAATACATTGTATAATGGGTGTTAGTTTTATAAAAATATACTTTCCTAATTACATTCAGCTGAAGGCAGCCGGGTGGCATGGAATGGGCAGCAGCTTGGGTGTCAGGGTGTTGAGTTATTATTTTGCGTACCCTGTCTACAGCATCTACCATTTGACCTTGAGATGACAACTCATTTCTCCAGCATCCTCAGCATTTTTCCATTTGAGAGCATTCATGAATATTTAGAGAAATGTGCCTTATTGGAAAGAGGAAATTTAATATAAGGGTCACATTGTACGTGTTAATCTGAGTATCAGTATCGTATACCACACAGCTTGGCGCATAATAGATATTCGGTGAATGTTTATTGAATAAAAGAGGCTTTCGCCTCTTACATTGACTAGTTGTACCATTTAAAGCAAGAAACCTCACTTCTGGATCTTAGTTTCTTCCTCTGCAAAATGGGGATTAAAAACCTTCTCTAGGGCCGCCTGGTGGCGCAGCGGTTTAGTCCGCGCTTGGCAGCCCGGGGTTCGCGAGTTCGGATCCCGGGCGCCCGCGGACGCACTGCCTGTCAGCCATGCCGTGGCGGCGTCCCATATAAAGTAGAGGAAGATGGGCACGGATGTTAGCCCAGGGCCAGTCTTCCTCAGCAAAAAGGGGAGGATTGGCAATAGATGTTAGCTCAGGGCTGGTCTTCCCCACAAAAAAAAAAAACAAAAACAAAACAAAACAAAAAAAAAACCTTCTCTAATTAGTAATAATAATAGCAGCTAAGTTTTCTAGATCATAGACTTTACGTCAGGAATAAGTCTGTGAACTTTTCTTGCTTCACCTCATTTGTTCCGTACAACGGTTCTATGCAGTAGACATTATATCTGCTTCATTTTACAGATGAAGGAATGGAGGCCCAAAAGATCTAAATAAACTGCCCCATCTGAAGAACCACTGTATTGAGAAGTAGTTCTGCCAATGTCCTTAGATTTTCAGATTTCAGGTCTACTAATGACGCTTTTCATTCTTTCAGCACATCATCGCTGATGAGAGATGGAAGATGATCAGAAGTCTGTGGTGTGTCACCCAGGAGCCCTCCAGAGGGAAAAATATCAGCAGGAAAGAGGAAGTTCAGTTGTGAATAACTATGAATAGTGTTTTCTGCTTCATCCACTCAAGCTAGGCAGAGATATTAAAAAATTAGTCACCTGACATGAGTAACGAGGGAATTAAGAGAGAGGAAAGTAAATCATAATTGTACATGAGGAGAGAGAAAGCACAGCGGAAGACAGTGTGCAGGCATGGTGGTCAGCAGTAGAGGCTGTGTGCAAATCTCCATCCTTTACCACATTATCTGGGATCTTGAACAAGTTTCAGAACCTATCTAAACGTTAATGTTCATTTAAAATATGGATAATCATAGCACTGACCTTTCTAGTGGTTGTAGGTGGGATGAGATGACGCAGGTAAAGCATGTAGCCCAAGCCCAGGTGCTTAGTAAGTGCCCAGTATATATGAGTGAATTATTAGATGGTGGAGTTAAGACCACGTTGCTGTGTATGAACTAGTGACTGCGCTTAGATGTGTAAAGTGAAGGCCCATTTCCCTAGGCCCATTTGTGTGTGTGTGTCCTTCTTTGTCTGACAGTGACATGACTCTTCGGAGTGATATTTCGAGTCAATCCCCACTGGTTTCTGGATAATGATGCAGCCTAATATAAAGGTTCTCTCTCAGGATCACATCACTGTCATGTGATAGTTGGTGATGATGAATTAAATCAGATGATGGCGATGTATTATTTTAACTCTGGAAGATTTGAAGAAAATCAGAGCTGCATAGTTTAGCCTAAGCAATGGTTCAACCTACTACTTTCCTCCACGTACTCATCCTCCTCTCTTTCCTCCTTTAATTTCCCTTACTTTCTTCTACCCCTCCTCCTTCTCCTTTTCTCCTTTGAATTTCTCCCTGATGGATTCAACTGACTGGATCTTGACTCCAAACATGTATTCTAGAAACACGGAAACAGATCAAAACTCTGCATAGAGGTGAGACTGCAAGAGGGTAAAGCAGGTATGCAGGATTATTAGAAAAGTAAAGAAGGAAGAGAAATATATCTCCAAATATCAGATCTCTAAGAGTAAAGATCAGCTAAAGAAAGCCACTGCCTTACAAATAAAGGACTATGTGTGTCCAATCTAAGAGTCCTCATTTCTCCAGCATCAAGTTCATTTTTCAAGTCAACTAACACAGTCTGAGCCCCCATCCTACACAGCCACAGAAAATCTATCAGTTTCTCTCCCCCATTTCTTGCAAGTAGTTCGGCAAATATTGTTAAAATCCATTCTGATTCTCTCATTTCCTATCACACTGTACACTAGTCCTCAGATGATTGATTGCCTCTCTGCATTGTGGACCTCCTTCCAGCCTGCTTCACTCTACCCATGGACAAAATACACATCATTTTCCCCATAAGCATGGCTGACCTCAGTTTATGGCATTTACCCAAAACTTACTAAAGACTTTAGTATAACATATAGGAATTTAAATGCAGAAATGGGAAACTTCAGCTTCACTAACGGGTATCAGATATCACTGTTCCTGGTGTCCATTAACTTCAGGTATTCTCAGGTGGTGCCCGGCTGGACTTCGTCTCCTCTACCTTGGCCTGCCTCACTTTTGCAGATATGTACACACTGCCCCCTTCTTCTCCTTGATCCTGCCCATGGAGCCCTGTAGACAGAGGAAACAAAACTGAAAATCAAAATAATTCATGGGGAGTTATACTCTGCCATTTGTGAAGATAGACTTTTATCCCCACCTCTTCATTCCAGTATAGGCCTCAGCTTGGCTTTGAAAAACCAAGATGTTTTCAATGACATCTTTTTCTCTCCGACAAGAGAAATACGACCTTTAACATCAAGCTGAAGACTCCATGGGGTCACACAAAGACTTAATAAAGTTTGACATTTAATTTCTTTTTTAAGGCTTCAATCTGAGATCATTTCTCAGGTTGGGCTCAAGGTCATTATAACTGGCATTCATTTCTAGTGCAAACTCAACCAGTGGGAAGCTTTTTTCAAGTCTGTGGTGATGGTGATAGGCAGTATTGATACCAGAACAGAGTAGATCTTTCTATCTCTTTCAGAACAAACCCTGGACATCTCAGATTTATTTTTCCAAAAAATAATATAACACCACAACTCTGCCTTTTTCTTCTTGGGAGGGGATAATGCAGCCTTAATGAGAAATCACAAGAACACATTAAGTAGAGCACCTCAGTTAGCCTGTACTGATGTTCATTAGTTCCTTCATACGAGTTTGAGGAAATAAACCAGAGATCTGAAAAGACTAAGCACTTCAAAACATCCCCACGCAAATTCCCCTGAGCCAAATGTTGCTGTGCCCTTCGTGTAGACGACATTCTACTTATTTTAACTAGTGTCTCTTACATAAAGTGTTTTAAATGTTTTACAGTGAAAGAGATAATAAATAAAATGAAGATGGTTGACAAATTTAGTTACTGCTGGGGAAACAGAACAAAAATGACCAAGCAATTTATAGTGAGGGAGAGAAACAAAGACTGTAAATAATGGGAAGGTTTGGAATGCTTTCCTGGTTTGAGTTTGCTCATACAATTTCTTGGGGAGAGAAGAGGGAAAATGCCTAAAAATGTTAGTGAAAATACCTATAATATCTACATGGTTTAGGTGGGATTGAAAGTGATCAGAATATGGCTTCATAAAATAAAATAGAGTAGAATGTGCTATGAGAAAGGTAATAGTTAAGTAGGAATAGAAATATGCTCATGAAAATGACTCCATTAAAGAGCAGAGTCAGTGCAATTACCCAGTGAGGAATTTGGGCAGGTCAGGAGTAAAGTCCTGCTTGGGCCTTCCGGCCAGAAATTCATCTGGGACGGGGGATCAGACCAAAAGTCAGGCCATGCACAACAAGCAGAAGCAGAATTTAGGAATTTCTGTCAGTTACCCAGCCAGGACTCAGAAAAAGGAGGATCTATGAAAAGAAGCACGGCTAAGATAAAGCCTCAAAGGTCAAACAATCAATTCCAGAGATTAGGGAGACATAAAACCCACTCACTAGGTAGACAGGCAGCTCTTTCTGAAGGCCTTAAGCACTCACCTGTCCTTCCAGTCAATCTGCTACCTCAAGGCACTTAAGGGATGGAGAGAAGGAGGCAGACGCTACTGGATCCATCTCTACCTTGCTTCATTCACTGGAAAGAGTAGTTCTATATTGTAGTGGGAGTGTATTGGGTAAAACTTTTTAGGATGCCAGGTACTATGCTGGATCCTTTTCATTTACCTCTAATCTTCACCACCACCTCGCATGCACTTTCTTTCCAAAGGAGGACTGAGACCGAGAGAGGACAAGTAACCCCCTGAATCCACATACACTCGTGACTGGCTTAGCTGGGAACAATTAGGACATTGTGGGAGGACTTGGTTAGCAATTATAACTAATAAGATGCCAGGAATTCCTTTCACACAGCTGGAATTTAGTTGCAGAACTTATCTTCACCTGGAGATAACATGCCATGGAAAGTGCAGGAGTGTAGAAGTCAGAAGACCTCAGTCTGGTTCTGTTTCTGTCACATACGATTTATGCAGTTTTGGAGATATTATTTAACCTCTCTGAGCCTCCTTTTTCTTGTCCATAAAATGAGTTTCGCTTATATAGAATGGTTTGGAGGTTAAATTTTGCAGTGTCACTGAAAACCCATTAGCTCTGATTACCGGTTCTGTGTGTAGTTATTTTGATGACAGGGCCTGTCTCTGTTCTTTTATTGTTATGAATCTCCAGTTAATATAATGTGTTTCAATCAAGATGCGTAAATAGGAAATGCTCAAGGTAACAATAGCAAGAAATAGAAACTGACTCAAGCTAACTTACTACAGCGAGATATACTGTAAGAATCCTGGGTATCTCATAAAACTTAATGAATACAGCCATACCTCATGAGGACAGCTGCCAAGAATCCAGGAATTTTCTCTCCCTTTTTTCCTTTCCCCTTGTATCTTCTAGACAAGTGTTGCTTAATTCTCTTAAAGTCCAACTTTTCTGTCCACTAATCCACATGCATATCATAGCTGTCCCCTGAGACACCGGAAGTCCCTGAAGTCTAGGTGACACTCCATTTTGGCTGTTCTAGATTAACTGCGTCAGTCTGTGTGTCTCAATTCCCGATTTCCAAGAGAGAGCATGTGATGAACTCAGGTTAGGTCAGGTGTTGATCTCAGTGTTCAATCAGCCGTAGATGGAGACTCCAGGTCAGAGGTGTGTGATGCCGGCTTTTCTAGCTTATGACAGGACATTTTTCACAAGAAGGAAGAGTGGGTGAGAAAGAGAAGCTAGTCACCACTACCCTTGGTGGGCACAGTATGTTTCTTGAGGGAAATTCAGAATATTTTACATGCAATACCTCTCTACTGTCAAATGCTCCTTTGAGATTCAAGAATAAAGAGTAAAAGGTAACTGACTTTTCCCGATATTGCTCAGATATAATTAGGCCATTGGGAAGAGACGTAATGTCATTATGGGCCATAATAAGATATTTAGGATAAAATATACTATCCTTTTACTGTACAGTACGTGCTCTCTCCACGACTCACAAACATATTCCCTTAGGTAACTTCCATAGCTCTAATCTTCTATTATGCCGAAAGTTTTCCTTTTGGGTTACCGGAACCTCATAGACCAATGAGCTCAAAAGGCAGAAATGTGGTTTCACTATTTCATCTGACACCTGTATAGACATCATTGCCCCAGCTTTGATTTAATCAACCGAGAGCATTAAACCTCTCACATTTAAAATAGGTAAGTGAATGATTCTTTAAGGATCATAAAATTCCTTTGTCTCCACTGGCAAATCCGTTACTTAAAATAGGACAGTTACTACAGTGTTTAAAAGTCGAGTTCTGCTCCAGGACTTGGGCTCCTTGCCAGAACTGAGCAAAGTGCAATAACTTAGAAAAGGCTAATAACTGTGAAATGTTATTACATTATTTGAACACTGCTCTGAGAGAGACTAATAGCAGTGGCTTTAATGTGGGAACCGCCAGGCTACAGGAGCAAATGAAACTGGGTTTCTGTCCATCAGTAACTCCACGGGGTAGTAGACATCATTCAGTTGCTCTGTGTATGGGCCTCATCACAATCTGCAGGCTCTTGGATTGCCCCAAAAAACTGCTACTGACTCTTTCCCATTCCCACTGCTTTCCTTGGCAGAAGCCCTGCCTCTTTTTGTACTTGAAAGAGTTGAGACTGTTGAGATTGATTCTCTGAAACGCCTAGAGGAAAAAAGTTTGGGCTACTATTCTGAAAAAGAAAGGTAAGAATGAGAAGCCTTCTTGGAGTGTGATAATAGACACCTTTTGTGTCAACAACTCAACCCCATTCTCTCTGATGACTGCCGGAAATGGTCCCCCGACCAAGTCTGTCTGGACCAGGAGAAAAAACTTGACCAAGCTGGGCCCATCGCAGTCTCTCTTGAGAGAGTTTGGAATTAGTATCCAAAGATATTCGTTAAATTCTTTTGAGTCTTTGAACTCAGAGGGCAATTAAATGTGGTCTTTTTAAATCATGTTCACAGAGCAGCAGAAAATGTTAGGAAGAGAGAGAAGGATGAGGCCGAAGCATAGAACAAGAAGCAGAGAAGTGAGTTTATAGGTGTCCAGGGGAAGAGAAGGTGAGAGGGGCCACAGTGCTTCCGGATAACTTTCCCTGTTCTAATTCTTTCTAAAGCCTTTCTTGCTTTTGGGTTCTGAGAGAGAACACTGAAATCTCAATAACAAGAACAAACCCTAAACTATTTATATATGAGTTAGTTTGAGTGGCTTTCTATTACCTGCAACCAAAGTAACTTTGGACGAGACAGTTGAGAGCAAGTTTATACGCCAATGAGAATGGAGACAGAATGAGAGAGTAAGAGGATCCGTTGAAGAGACCTTTTACAGGGTTTCAAGATTTTAGTACTTACATTTATTTTGCTTGTTTTAGAAGAACAAGGCTTAAATATTTCCCTTTTAGAAGACAGAAAGTTGAATGAGATAATTCTTTGAGTTTCCCTTTACTAACATGATCCTAGTCAAGATATCAATTTGAGGGGATAACATTCTTAAACTGACTTAAAAAATTGCTTTCAAAATTAATGCTTGAATAGAGCAGACCTCTTTCTTGGCGTTGGCAACCACTGTAAGTCAGAATGTGAGAAACCATCTCAAAACAGAGCCTGAGCTTTTAACCACAGCAACCATGGTCCCAGAAAAGTATTCATTTCACATAGTGTGGCCACTTTTGCTGGATTATGGCTCTGTTGGTCATTTTCTTTAAAAAGTGTGACGAGATCAACAGGCAAGTCCACTAAGTACTAAGAGGAGACACAGAATCAAAAGAGTATGCATTGGAGCAGACACATTAAAGATGGAGCCATTGTTCCTAAGACACAAATAGAAGGAACATTGATGGCCAATGTGGTTTCTCATGAAAAATGAGAAATTTCTCATGTGGGGTAACAAAGAGCCAAAAGCTTCTCAGCATCAAAATGGAGGAGTGGTGTGGTTGGGGAAGGCTATTGTTTCTAGTTTTTATTTTTTGAGGGGGAAGTTGATCAAAATGTTTTAAAATTAGATAGTGGTGATGGCTGTCGTACAACTCTGAATTTGCAAAAATCTACTAAATTTTGTACTTCAAAAGGGTGAATTGTATGGCAATTGAACTGTATCTCAATAAAGCCGTTTTTTAAAAAATATATGTAATAGTTTCACAAAATAGCATAAATAGTTGAATATGTTACTGATAATGACACAAAACTTATTAGGATGTTAGAATGAGATCAACTTCTTCAGGCTATGGACAAGAGTTTTTGTTAACAACTCATACTTAATTTCACCCTGGAATTTGTCCCAGACCTCTCTAGGCTTCTGAGATAATTTTTTGAGTCCTGAGGGAGAGAACAGATCAGCTATTCTTTCATGAAATAACTTCATGCCATCTACAATCTCCCTAAAGTCACTATTCAATAAGCTATGAGGTAAATTGGGCGTTATTTATGACCAGAGGAGGAATGCCCCATAGATTAAGTAGCATAAAAAAAGTGAAACTTGATTCCTCTCTGCCTTCCTGTAAAAATATTTCTGAGGGACTGGGAGAAGACATTAGTACATTGGTTTAGCTTCCCCAGTAATTAGGTCCATCCTAAACTATAGAAAAACATATTTTGTCCCCAAAAAAGATCGATTTCTCAGTTTGTTAGTGAACTAACACCTGTCTTTGTCTACATCCTCTTTCTCCTGAGAACCTTTGGGTGGAGGCAGAATTTTTTCTGTGTTAGTTGAGCTACATTTTGTGCAAACCAAGACTTTGCCTCAGGTGAGACCTGTAGTAAAATCTCAGAGGCTCTCCTAGGAAACCTAAACATGTGGCTATCTTACTTAGCTCCTTAAAATCTCACAGAGAGGATGGTAGATTAATGAATCACAACATCCAACGCACAGTATTTTTGATTGCTGAATAGCATGTACATAAAGCCAAAAAATAAATCTCAAGAGAGAAGCGTATGCTAATAACTTTGAGGCTCTACTAGATAATTCTAATAATTATGAATTTTTATTTGTGAAAATTCTTTTTCTTAAAAAATAGTATTTTCTCTCTTTACTTTCTTCCGAAGTAAGTTAACATTCAGAGATTATGGAATTGCATCTGAAATCATTAAAACTTTTTCAGCCATATAAATACCAAGTAAATTCTATTACTAAAGAATTAGTGTTATAGCTTGGTTATTCAGGGCATAATTCAAGAAGAAATAGATTCAGGGTGTAAGCATATTACCAGCATGCACCTCTGAATCTCTGGAAGTTTACAAATTTGACTTAATGGATTAGATACATGATGGAACTGGCATAGTTTTTTTTCCTACATTTATGTTAGTAAAATGTAGGCTTTCACAGAACAGCTATTTAGTACCATTAATACATGTTAAGGTTCACTTGGGAACAAAGAAAACTGCAAGCTGTAAAAGTCTTCTTTCTTTACACAAAATATCTCTCCAATATTTAGTTTATCTTCTGTAGTACCAGTCTTTTCAATAGCAATATATTACATCCAAACACTGTGATGAAGTTTGAAATCACTAGTCTCCCTCCTAATGTTCTCATTGCCTTTCCCTTCTGCACAAAGTCATTGTTGAAAACTTCTCCTCCATTTTCAGCATTCTCATTTATCGAATACTTTTAGCTTTCCATATTTCACCCATAATGACTTTATTGTTTGATTGTCACAAGATCTCTACGAAATAGGTGTTTAGGTATTTCAGGTTGCAATCCCACCATTTAAGAGGAAAGAAAACTGAGACCCAGGGTTGCTCAGTGATTTGCTAAATGGCAATGATTTACATAGGCTCTTAGTCAGTTGGGTCTCCTCCCTGAGAAGTCTAAAGTAAACTTGATTCAAACCCCAATTTCTGCCCTGTAGGGATATGGAGCCTTTCCTATAATTTTAATAATTCCTCAAAGACTTGCTTCTTCATAGTCCTGACTGCCTGGGGCTCTTCCATCTGGGACATGTTCTGTCCACTTTGTCCTGCATCCATTTGGATGAGAAACTCAAGCCTCTTCTTTGATTTCTCCTAAATTCCTTTACACTGAGATCTTGTAAGTATTGAAATTAAACCTTTATTACATTTTCCTAAAAACCATGAAAGTTTTTGAGAAAACTTTTTATACAAAGTCCAGAGTAATACTTCTTAGAGCTCCTTGTTTTTGTATTCAGTATGTCACATAGATCATAGCTCCCCCAGAACTATCTTTTCTTTGTGTACAAGTCTTCCCCAAACTGTTCTCCTCATCTCAATCAAGGCAGACTCTGTTTTCTCCAACTCTATTTTTAATTCCTGAATCAGCTCTTTTTTATACTAGATTTCTTTGTTTAATTTTCTTCTTATTTCCTGGAATTAGTACAGATAAGGAGGGTCCTGTGGCTGACTTTTGAAAGCATGATTCATTGTTTCTCTTTGGACCTACAAATGAAGATGAGAGTATCCTGCAGGATGGGCAGGGTCATTAGGAAATGGAGGACATAGATCTAAATAGAAATATTAAAAATACACATACAATTTTCTATTGTTCTTTTAGGGCAATAATTACTCCACGTCTCAGATGGGATGACTGAGTTTTCAGAAGTGCAGTGACTTACTCGTGATGCATGGTCCAAATGGTCTTTGGTGCACACTGGGAGGCTTATTGGGAGATTACATACACTCATCCCAGAAAGAGCATGACCCTTTCTCTTGTTCCTGATTAGTACTATGGAATCATGCTTTCACTCAAATATAGGCTCATGAAAAAGATTGAAATATTTTCCACAGATCATAATAATATAATAACGGAAAATGATAGCTATTATATGTCAGGCTTTCTATTGCAATGTATTTATCATTTCCCCTAGTTACTGGTAATAAAACTGAGGCTCAAAGACCTTCAATGAATTATCCAAATACTCCCACCTAATAAATAGAAGAACTTAAGTCTGTGATACTGGATTCAAAAGTCTATGTTTATTTTACAGTAATTATAATTAAAAATAAAATGCTAGTGTTGGATCTGCCATTAGAACTATCTAGTCCATTTTTAACGGTAAGTTTAGCAGTCCAGAGAGGGTAAATGACTTGTCCATGGTCATATGACAAGTCAATAGCAGATCTGGAAGAATTATTATCTGACTTCCTTTCAAGTGTTTTACATTAGGGTATAAGATGTCTTTATTTTGTTCTATAAATTATTTTCATGTGTGAGTCTTTTTTTCTCAATGAGATTTCAAGATCTTTGAGGACAGTATTGTTTCTTAAACTTTGCCAGTTCTACCATTTCTGTCCATTCCACTCCCACCACATTTAGCTACAAACATCCAGGCCTAATTGGAACAATATTAATTTGCATTTCCACAGTCCTTTACAGCAGGGGTATCAACCTTGATACAACATTTTGGCCCCAATCATTCTTTGAGGTATGTGTACAGGGGAAGGGGGATGCTGTCCTGTGCATTGTAGGATGTTTAGCAGCATCCCTGTCCTCTATCCCCTAGATGCCAGTAACACCTTCCTCCCTTCCCCTACAAGTTATGAAAACCAAAAACATCTTCAGAAATTGTCAAATGTAAACAGCCTAACTTTGACCTCAAAGAACTAGAAAATGAAGAACAAACTAAGCCCAAAGTTAGCAGAAGGAAGGAAATAACAAAGATTAGGGCTGAAACAAATGAAATAGAGACAAAAAAGATAATGGAAAAGATCAATGAAACTAAGAGCTGGTCATTTGAAAAAATAAACAAAATAGACCAACTGTTAGCTAGACTTACCAGAAAAAAGGAGAGAGGACTCAAATAGATAAAATTAGAAATGAAAGAGGAGACATTAAAATTGATACCACACAAATACAAAGGCTCCTAAAAGACTACTCTGAACAATTATATGCCAACAAATTGAATAACCTAGAAGTAATGGATAAATTCCTAGAAACATGTAACCTAATAAGACTGAATCATGAAAAAATAAAACAGCTGAACAGACTAATGACTAGTAAAGAGATTGAATCAGTAATCAAACCCTCCCAACACACGAAAGTCCAGGACCAGAAGGTGTCAATAATGAATTCTACCAAACATTTAAAGAACTAATATCAATACTTCTCAAACTTCCAAAATTAGAAGAGAATGGAATACTTCCAAACTTATTTTATGAGGTCAGTATTACCCTGATACCAAAGCCAGAGAAGGACACCACAAGAAAAGAAAATTACAGGCCAATATCCCTGATAAACATACATGCAAAAGTCCTCAAAAAATATTAGCAAACTGAATTCAGCAATACATTAAAAGGATCAGACTGCATGATTTAGGGGACATATTTCAGGAATACAAGGATGGTTCAATATTTGCAAATCAATTAATGTGATGCACCACATTAACAAAATGTAGGCTAAAAGTCATATGATCCTCTCAATAGATGCAAAAAAAGCATGTGACAAAATTCAACATTCTTTCATGATAAAAACTCTCAGCAATTTGGGTATAGAGAGAACATACCTCAACATTATAAAAGTCATATATGACAAGTCCACAGTTAACATCATACTCAACGATGGAACAGCTGAAAGCTTTTCCTCTAAGATTAGGAACAAGACAAGGATGCCCACTCTCAGCACTATTATTATTAAACATACTACAGAGAGTCACAGCCAGAGTGATCAGGCAAGAAAAAGAATAAAAGGCATCTGAATTGGAAATGAAAAAGTAAAATTATCTCTAGTTTCAGATGATGTTATATTATGTATAGAAAACTAAAGACTCCACCAAAAAACTGTTAGAACTAGTAAATGATTTCAGTAAAGTTGCAGTACAAAATCAGCATACAAAAAACGGTTGCATTTCTATACACCAACAATGAACTATCAGAAAGAAAAATTAAGAAAAAATTACCATTTACAATAACATTAAAAAAATTACAACATATAGAAATAAATTTAACCAAGGAGGTGAAAGATCTGTACACTGAAAACTATAAGACATTGAAAAAGAGATTGAAGATGACACAAATATCTTTCAAAGAGATTGAAAGACATCCTGTGTTCCTGGATTGGAAGAATTAATATTGTAAAATGTCCATACTACCCAAAGTGATTTACAGACTCAATGGAATCCTTATCAAAGTCCCAACATCATTTTTCATGAAAGTAGAAAAAACAATCCTACAATTTGTATTGAACCATGAAAGACCTCAAATGGCCAAAGCAATCTTTAGAAAGAAGAATAAAGTTAGAGGCATCACACTTCCTGATTTCAAGCTATATTACAAAACTATAGTAATAAAAACACTATGGTATTGGCATAAAAACAACCACATAGATTAGTGGAACAGAATGGAAGCCCAGAATTAAAGCCTCTCATTTATGGTCAATTAACTTTTGACAAAGGAGCCAAGAATGTCCAATAGGGAAAGGATAGTCTTTTCAATAAATCATGTTGGGAAACTGGCTAGCTACATGGAAAAGGATGAAACTGGACCCCTATCTTACACAATACACAAACATTAACTGAAAATGGATTAAGGACTTGAATGTAAGGCCTGAAACCATAAAACTCCTAAAAAAAACATAGGGAGTAAGCTCCTTGACATTGATCTTGGCAATGATTTTTTTGGATATGACACCAAAAGCAAAGGCAACAAAAGCAAAAATTAACAAAAAGGACTACATCAAACTAAAAAGCTTCTTCACAGCAGAGGAAACAATCAACAAATTGAAAAGGCAATCTATGAAATGGGAGAAATATTTGCAAACTACATGTTTGATAAGGGGTTAATATCCAAAATATATAAAGAACTCATACAACTCATTCAAAAAAACCCGAATAACTCAATTAAAAAGTGAGCAAGGGACCTAAATAGACATTTTTCAAAAGAAGACATATAAATGGCCAATAGGTACACTAAAAGGTGCTCAATATCACTAATCATCAGGGAAATACAAATCAGAACCACAGTGAGATATCACCTCACACCTGCTAGAACGGCTATCATAAAAAGATGAGATAAATGCTGGCGAGGATGTGGAGAAAAGGGAACCCTTGTGCACTGTTGGTGGGAATGTAAACTGGTACAGCCACTGTAGAAAACAGTATGAAATTTCTTCAAGAAATTAAAAATAGAACTACCATATAATCCAATAATTCCACTTCTGAGTGTATATCCAGAGGAAACAAAATCATTATCTCAAAGAGGTATCTGTACTCCTGTGTTCATAGCAGCATTCTTCTCAGTAGCCAAGGTATGGAAGCAATGTGAGTGTCCATCAATGGATGAATGGATAAAGAAAATGTTACAGCCTTAAAAAAAAAAAAAAAAAGAGGGAATCCTGTCATTTGTGACAACATAGATGAACCTGGAGGATACTATGCTAAGTGAAATAATGCCAGATAGAGACAGATAAATATCACATGGTATCACTTATATATGGAATCTAAAAAGAAAAGTGGAACTCAAAGAAATAGAGAGCAGAAAAGTGGTTCGCAGGGGCAGGGGGTTTGGGGAAATAGGGAAAGGTTGGTAAAAGCATACAAACTTTCATTTATAAACTGAATAAATTTTGAGGATCTAATGTATAACATGGTGACTATTACTGATAACACTATGTTATATAATTGAAATTTGCTGAAAGAGTAGAACTTAAATGTTCTCACAAAAAGGTTAAAAAATAAAGTAAAAAGTACTTTTTGAAAAGAAAATGATATTGCCAAATGTCTCCTGGAGGAGGGGGGCAGGTAGGGTTGGAATTGCCCCCAGTTGAGAACCACTGCTTTCAATTTGTAAAGGGTGCTTAAAATGTTAGATCTCTCTCTCTCTTTTTAAATAATGCCCCCAATTCTTATACAGCCCTGTGAGGAGATAGGGTAGATATGACTGTCACCATTTTCTAGAATAAGCTCTGGGAGGCTAAGAGCAGATGAGGTCAATTGATCATAGGTTCATAGTCATTCTTTGATTGAGCTCCACTACCACAAAATTAAACACGTAGCAGTTTCTGAATAATATTAATTAGCTTTAATAATATTTTGAGATGTGGTATGTTTTCTCTCTCTAGGATCCTCCAGGTACTATGCTCTAAGATCTAAACTACCTTAAATCTTCAGTCATGCAAGAACGGCATTTTACTATCCATATTACAGGTGAGGAAACTGAGGCCACGACAGAGGAAATGACTTGGCCCAAACAAGAAACTATTTAAGGTGTTTATCCATTGAGTGTTATTTCAAGAAAGCAGAGACTTCTTTTTGGTTCATCCCTGTATCTCTAATATCTAATCCAGTGCCTGGCATATAATAGGTACTCCATAAATAATGAAAGAAGGCAAAAAGAGAGGGAAGAAGGAAAATCGAGACTGAAGTTACTCTCTCCATTGTCATCCTGTCTTGAAATCCAAATCTCCCTGAGGACTGTTGGCTAAATCCCAGTGACCTAGGAGGTCGCTTCTGATTGGAAGAGGTTCAAGAATGGAGGGGGCGAAGGCAGGAGGAAAGAAGCAAACTGGAAGCCCTCTACTTGGCCTGGCAGCCAAGGAGGTTGCACAGCCTGTTCAGTGGAGGAGGTCCAACTACTGAGTGGATCATCATTTGAGTTTGGAATAAGATAAATTTCATTCAAACTATAAATGGGCTTTATAGCAAATCCCCGACTCCATTCCATTAGATGGATGTGTTGAGGCTTCTCTCTCGAGGACCCATCCTAAAGGCAGTGGGGATACAGGTAAAGGCTATGCCTTCCAGACCCCCTTGATCCCAAACTGTTGCTTGTAAACCTATTTCTCCATCTTTTTTTCTGGTAGATTCTCACTGCTGCTAGGCCAGCTGCTCACACAATATGCTTGTAGCAGTGTTCCTGGCAGGCTCTTTCTCAGAAAGCCAGTCTTGTTTATGGCCTTTCCAGCTGACTGCATGCTCTAAAGCTCACTCAGGCTTCAGAATCAGCAGATACATACGCCTGCATGTCTGCATCTTCCAGGGTCAGGTCAAAATTAGTGGGATAAAAAGCAGGGTTATGACATTCATAGTTTCATATTAACACAAGAACCACAACAATAACAGCAGCAATGACAACATCTTAAAACATTTATTTAAAATGCTTAAAAAAACAGCTAACCATTGCTAAAGACCACTGAGTTAGCTGGCAGATTCAAGGGGTGTGGGAGGACACAGTTAGTTCCAGGTTTTTTTTAGCCCAAACTCTCAGACCAATGAAATTAGATTTTTAATAGATCAAGTCAAATCAGCTCAAACACAATAAAGGGATTTGTTGACTTGTGCAACTGAAAAGTCTTGGGCTTTTGTACGTAAGACACGAAACAATCTTATTAGGAATCTCTGTCTCTTTTCTCTGCTTGAGAAAGAAAAGGTCTCTCTTCAAATTGCATATCAATCTCCCCAAAAGGACTCCACATGGCCTATGGGTGACATGCCAACCCCAGTACAAATCATTGAGTTTAGGAAGATCAACTGATGGCTTCAAAAACCCACTCTGGAAGTGGGGCATATGAGGCACCTTGATTGGTAGTCTCACCTGCACACGTGCAATAGGGTTCCAATGATGGGCCCATTCAGTTGCTTATTCAGAGGCAGAAAGCCCAGGAGTTGAGTTGGTTTCATAGCTTAATGTGAACAGGATGTGCACTGCAGGGCCTCCATCCAGAACCAGGGCTCAGTCTTAGAGTATTTTCTTCTACTTCTGTTATTCAAGGCAAGGTGTTTCTCTGTCCTTCTCCCTTGTGCTTGTTACATCGGAGGTACAAGCTTATTTCTTGTTGGTTTATCTACTCCTAGGACCCACGTATTAGGAATAGTGCCTTCCTCTTTATTATATCAACTGATTAGTCTTTCCCAGTGAAAGGAAGTTCTAGTAACACAAAAAAATCAAAACAATTTGAAGCTAAGAGCTTGCTTCTTCTTTTTATCATGTTATCTGAGATGAGGAAAAGGAATTGAGATCTGCTCTTGTTTTTTCATCTCTCAGGTCAATAAAGCCATATGCAGACTGTTAAGATCTCCCTATATTAAATAAGTAAAAGCTACCAGTTCCAAGACCCTCCAACACCATGTTATGCCACATTCTTTGGCATTAGTCATAGTTTACATCATTTTTGATTAATCATTTCCTATTTTGGGCCTTACTCACTGTCAGGTGAATGCTAGGAACTTTAAAAATATTTACACATTTATAAAGAAGAATCCGTATTAGCCTCATTTTACAGATAAATGAAACTGAGGATTAGAGCACTTAATTTGTTCAAGCAAGGCCACAGAGCTAATAAGGAGAGGAGCTGGGATTCATACCCAGAACTGTCTGGCTCCAAGCCCATCCACCCGTCTCTGAGGACACCACATTGTTTATGCATGAGACACCATGTTCTTTATCATTTGTTCAAAGATGTCTTCAGTTGACTAGCACTTATTAAAACAGCTAAGTGGAGGCCCTCTTAAATAAGGAATGCTCTGTTTTTTTGGTGAGACTGCGGAATTCTGTTCATCCAAACCTCTGGATCATTAATAGTTAATTTGTTTCTGTAACTTGAGTCTCTCACATCATTTTTTCTTTTCTCTTACTCTCCTCAGATTAATGAGTGAATTAAAGTGAGCACTGCATAAATACCATCGCAAAATCTAAGAGAAGCCGAAATCAAATTTGAGTCCATCATAATGCCTTTCCCCAAAAGAAAGAGGCAATAATTAATTATTTTAGAGAACAGTATGCAACAGAATAACCTCTGAGTGCTAGTTCAAAAGTGGAGCTTCTTTAGTTTCCAATCTCAGAGACCATAGTTTGGTAGATCTGCACTGGGACCAGCCCAGGTGATTTAAATAAAAGTGACTCACCAGCGGGCAACATTTTGGAAAACCTTGGTCTAGCAATTCAAGAATTAACTTGATTCTTGCTAGATGTGGTCCCACACCCATGCCTCATTGTTAGATTGAAGTTTGATAATTATAATCTGTAATTGCTAGGTTATATTAGAAACAACACAATGTAATGATAGCACACTGGATTAAGTGCCAGGAGACCTGGGTTCTAATCCTCTCTTGGTCTTAGTTTTCCGCAACTATGAAAATTCTGTGAGAACATTTTGAAAAGTTAAAAACACTACACAAATTCAGAGATTTTCTTGAGGGATCCGAGATGGTGGCTTCTAGAACTATACAACTTACAAAGGGGCTCTGAACATAACTTTTATTCTACATTGAGCAACATTTGTGAAACTTGCAACTTATATCCCTCAAGGATTGATAATGTGCCTAGGCTTATATGAATTTCTTCTGAAAGAATTTTGACAATAACCTAAGTCGATTTCCCCAGCTTCTTCCATTATTCAGAAACCCAAGATAGGGATTTCAGTGTCTTTAAATATATACCTATAATATGTACATCATAATGATTGGGAAAAGAACAGTAAAGGATGTTCACTGACAAAGATAGGCGTGTTGTATTCTTGGCCATTCATTAGGAGAAGAAAAGAAAGAATGATTAAGAAACCATGCTGTTAGAAGAACACAATAACTTGTCATAAAGGTTGTGCTAATGAGGAGAATAAAAGGGAAAAGGAATGGGATCTGAACTGGGATGTAAAAGTAAAGAACAGCAACAGTGATAATAGTAGCTAGCATTTATTTACTGCCAACTTGTGACGAATATTCTGCAGTAGTTAAATCATGTAATCCTGACAAGGAAAGTCATGAGATTGGTAGTGTTATTTATCCTTCCCTGTTTACAGATGTGGAAAAGATGGCAAGGAGTGATTAGGAAATTTGCCCCGAGAGCCACATAACAGGGGCTAGAACTGGGCTTCAACTCTGGGGACTGTGACACTAAAGCCTCGCTTTTAACTGTGACACTTTATTTCTGTTGAAAATATTTTATATCCCTTACTTGCCTTTGCCATTGAAGCTTTCGCAATTCCATAAGCTTATTCCAGTCCATTTGAATAGCCAAACTTTTTAAACCTTTTCAATTTTTTTTCCATTTTTCTTCTAAAATGGACATCTTGGATATTTTCTGTGTTAAAAGCAAAAACGTTCTCATTCTCTCATTCACATCTTCCTCTATTGAATACTGACTGAGCTCCTGCCTTGTACAAGGCGTGATGCTAGGCACCCAGGACACAGGGAACCAAGACTTTTTTGTTGTTGCTGTGGTTAATTTTGCCAAAGTTCTTACACTCTGGGAGAAATGCATTTCCATGAAAAAAAAGAATAATGATGCTTATAGGAAAGAATCTCATGAGGCATGTTGGCATATAGCTTCAGGAAAAATTCTTCCATCCTAGCGTCTGAAAGTGAGAGATAATGAACTATTTAAGTATCTACAATAGGATGTTGAATCACCAGGTAAGAAGAAAATGTTGTCTGTTAGATAAAGCTGCCTCTTCTGGGAAGGTCAGAGAAAACTGAAAGTAGATGATTGGGGTGGGAAAAGAAGCTAAAAAGTAAGGAAGGAAAAATACTAAGCCAATGTAATAGGGTTTTTTTTTTTTTTTTAAAATGCAATAAGGCGATATAGCAAAAAACTCCCAAATCTCAGTGGCAACCCTTTGTTCTTTGCTCATGGATCTTTGCTCATCGGCTGAAGTAACGCTGCTGCAGGCAGTGTGTTGAGTTTAGACCTACTCCTTTTGCCCTTTTTTGGGGATCAGTGACTTCCAGGGCCATCTCCTTCTCGTGATGGATGTCAGGGCCACACTCTCCCTGAAGGTTTTAGGAGAAGGTCCTTCCTTTCTTCCTATCTTCCACTGGTTGCCAGCAATTCTTGGCGTTCTGTAGCTTGCAGCATTAAAGCTCCAATCTCTGCCTCCATCTTAACATGGCCATCTTCCTCTGTGTCTCTGTGTCCAAATTTCTTTTTCTCATAAGGACTCCAGCCATTGGATTAGGGCCTATCCTAACCCAATATGACCTCATCTTAACTTGATTACATTCGCAAACATGATCCCTCTTCTTCCATCTCCCAGACTTCATAGTCACTTGGGATATTCCTCCTGCATGAAATATACTTCCCTTTCTCTGCTAGTCATCTGCTACTTCAAGGCCTAACTCATACATTTGCCTCCTCTGTTACATTCTAAATCTACCGGGGACAGGTTTGAAGGCTTGCTCACTTCCACATTTTTCTACACTAGTTGGCATTTGGTGGATAGTTTGTTGAATTTGTTTTAATTGAGAAAAAAATTGTTCAGTGATTTCTCCAATGTAGGATCAGCTATACTGAATTCCAGTCATAAGATTTTCACCCTTCGCCATAATGTGTGAGAAACCATGCCCTTCCTAAGGAAAACAGGTTAAAGGGAGATAGCATTGAAATAAAGAGCTCCTATTTAGAATTCTAATAAATGATTCTATGATGTGTGATTTTCTGAAGATATCTCTAATTGGAGTCATGCCTTATTCAGAAGTGATTAGAGGTGTCATTTAGGCAAAAAAGTAACTTCTCTTTTTGATTACATCTGTAATTATAATGTATTAACAGAACAACTGTAAATTCAGAAACCTCGTGTGCTTTTGACATCAAAATGTAGTTGTAAAGCAGTAAAAATGACCGAGATGCTCTGGCAGTCAAAGTCATGTTAATTACCTTATAGGGTTTCCATATCATCAATCCAGTGTCATAATGTGTTATAGAAATTGTGTTTTATATGGTTAATTTATGTTTTGGCAGGTGATTCAATGTCCTTCTACTTTCAAATCTAGACCAGTTTCCAAAATTTCCATTGTATACCAATGCATGTCTGAGCTATGCTTAGAAACTTTTGGAATTAGGAGAGTTTGAATTATCCAGCAATCATCTCTTCTAACTTTCCCTCTCTCTCTTTGTAGGTGGTAAAACTGAGGCTCAGAAATGAGTTGGCACTAGAACCCAGGGTTCTTTCATTAACAGGGCCACACTACACACTACTTCTGACATGAACTAACCCTTCACTCATGTGCCTCCCAGTGTAAATAAAAACCCTTTGAACAAACAATATTGTCTTAGCGATCTTCAGATGTAAGTAGTAAAAACCCAAATCAAGCTAGCATGGAACTTTCTGATTCTAGAGAGTGCAGGCACAGGTGTCTTTGCCTGATCCAATGATGCCATCTGGACTTTGTCACTCTTTCCATTTCTTGTCTCTTCTTTCATTTGTGTTGGCTTAATATCTAGGCAGGCTCTCTCCTTGTGCTGGTAAGGTGTCTTCTAGAAGTGCCACACCTATGTCCTGCCCTATCCTCAAGCCAGCTGAAATAAAGAGATATCCCATCCACCATGCACAAGAGTCCTAGGGTTGCATATCAATGATTGGACTGACTTGGTCACTTATTAATCTTCCAACAAATCACTGTGGCCAGGTGGGATAGAATAGAATAATTGGTCAGGCCAGAGTCACGTGTCCACTCTGGGATCCACAGGGCAGAGAGCCCTAGTAAATCACAGGGATTATGAGTGCAAGAGGGTGATTCCCGAGGTGGAAGCGGGGCAATGGAAGGAGTCTGACACAGTAGGGGTTATTATTTTCTCTCTGACATTTTTAGCATTGCAGGTTTATGGAGATAATAAAAACAGACCAACTTTCAGTCAATTTTATTATGGTTTTTAAGTTCTTTTCAGACAGTGCATCCCCTTATTGCCTACACCCAGGGAAAACTGCTCTCATGTCTAATCCTCTCCATTTTTGGTTGGCTACCAACTCTAAGAAAATCTAGACAGGAAAATATAACAAATGTCCATCATAAATGTAGATCCATAAAATGAAGATGACTATTAATAATATGAATAGTATTTTAGTAAATACAGTACTTGACAATTTACAAAATGCTTTCATGTACATACCAAAAAATTATTCCTCCTGTTTCATAGATGAGATTTAGAGAGTTGGAATGGAGTTTCTGAGGTCACATAGCAAGTTAAAGACTGTATCCAGTTTTTCTAAGTTTTGGGCTTTTCTATTTGTACCCTAGATCAAACATTGCCATCTCATTTCACTGTCAGCCCCTTTCTTCTAATAGGTGTCAAGGTCAGGAGAAGAGAAAATCATGGGTTAAAAACAAATATGATACAGGGCCAGCTGGTAGCATAGTGGTTAAGTTCACGTGCTCTGCTGAGGCAGCCTGGGGTTTGCAGGTTTGGATCCCAGGTGCAGACCTACACACCACTTGTCAAGCCATGCTGTGGCAGGCATCCCACACGAAGTAGAGGAAGATGGGCAATAAATATGATACATGAAGAGATGAGGCATAGGGTCAATGAGTATCAGGATGAAAGTCCCCATAATGGAAGAATGTCCATTCTCAGAGAGAAATTAGGAGCATCTCTATTCTAGTAAATGCATGCATATTTTTCCCATTAAACTCTGCACATTCCCAAGTATAACTTTTATTATTTTTATTATTTAAGAGGAGAATGGGTCAAGAACTTGTTTTTTCTCCACACAGGACACTCTGAATCAGCTGATGATTTATAGATAAAGTAAAATTTTTAGCCAGAGCCCTAATATGGCAACTTAGAAAGTTTTAAGGGGCAATGACACTACTGTCAGGCCAAATCATGACCCTGAGAGTTTTTCAACAGTGTTCAAAAACTTTGATGGTCATGACAACACCCAGGTTGCTTATGATAAATACAGGACATTGGGTCCCACCCCCAAACTTACTAAATTGGAATCTTTGGCTGTAGTCAAGGCAATATTCTTTTAATAAGCTGGCCAATACTGGGCTTCATGCCTTGGAAAGGTATTTGGTTTTGAAAGCTATTCATTCATTCAGTTAATAAATATTTATAAAATGCCTACAATGTATACTTTTCTACATTGAGATATATCAATGAAAAAAAGAGACAGAACCCATACTCTTAAGGATATATATTCTAGCAGGAGACACAGATGACAAACAAAGAGCATAACAAATAAGTCAACCATATAATATCATGAGTGGAGAAAATAAAAAGTAGAGCGGGGGATGGGGTCAAGGGTACCTGAGTGGGTGATCTTAGGGAGTGGAGGGCAGGTAACAGTCCTAAGGTGGTAAGGCTAGGACTCGTTGAAAGACTTGAAGGGAGTGAGGGAATTAATCAAGTGTATTCTGGGGAGGATGGAGGCAGAGGGAACAGGATGAAAGCCCTGGGCAGGAGCATATCTGGATTATTTGAGGTAGAACAAGGAGGTCGGTGTGGCTGGAGCTCAGAGAGCCAGGGGGAGAGTAATAAGATTTGGCATCAGCTAAGCAAGTGCAGGAAGCCAGGCTGTGTATGGACTTTCAGGCCATTTTAAGAAAGTTGGCTTTTATTCTGATTGAAGTGGGGAGCCATCAAAGTGTTCTGAACAGAGCAATTCCGTGATCTGACTTCCTTTTAAAGGGGTCACTCTGGCTGTTGTGTTGAGAACAGACTGTAGGGTGGCAAGTACAGCAGCAGGAAGACCAACTGGGTCTGGAAATAATCCCGATAAAAGTCTATGGTGGCTCAGACCAGGGCGGTACAAAGAAGAAGGAGAGAAGCGGTCATACTCTGGATATATTTTGAAGTTATAGCAACCATGATTTTCTGATGAATTAGATGTAAGGTGAGAGGAAAAGAGGAGTAAAAGACAACTACAGGTGTTTTGGCCAGAGTAACTGAAGTTGCTCTGGGAGAAACTTTGGGAGAAAGATCAGTTTTGAATATTTTGAGTTTGAGATGTTCATTAGACATCCAAAATATGATTTCAAGAAAGTGCCTGGAGTTTAGGAGAGAAGTACGGAATGAAGATATAAACTTGAAGCAGTCTGACATGAAGAGATTGGGGAGCAGATGAGAAACTAGCAAAGGACTCTGAGAAGGGGCAATCAGCGAAGTATGAACAAAACCCAGAGAACGCCAAGAAGGTTGGTTCCATGAGAAGTATCCGTTATTAAATAGTTTATGCTGTCACCTAATACTATACGTACCCATACTCAAGGTTACTCTTGGTTCTGCAGAACATGTGGCTTTTATTCAGTTATTTAACAAATAGTTACTAAGTGTATGGTATGTGCTAGGCGGGATGTTGGGTGCTAGGAATTAATCACCAATATATTTGGAGTCAGAAAAACTCCCCAGATGAAGTGATGTCTAAGTTTTTACCTGGAAAAAATAAATAGGAATTAATGAGAGAGAGAGAGTTTTGGGGACAAGGGAAAATGTTTCAGGAAGAAGAAACAATAAGTTCAAAGGCCTAGAGACAAGGTAGCAAACAATGTCTCTGGGGAATTGAAAGTAATTCAGCTTAGTGGGAGCCTGTGATTCAAGGGGTAAGAAGGGAGAAGCAAAGTCTAGAAACGAGAAACAAACAGATCATAAAGGACCTTGAGTACTATGATAAATTTAGGCTTTTCCTAAGGATAGAGTAGAAACTTTGGGAATTTTTAAGAAGGGAAGTGACATGATTGGATTTTCATTTTGAAAATGTTACCTTGATGTATCAGAGGGCATAAGTTGTGTGATGGTTAACTTTATGTATTAACTTGGCTGGGTGATGATGCCCAGATATGTGGTCAAACCTCATTCTAGGTGTTTCGGTGAGGGTGTTTTTGGATGAGATTAACATTTACATTGGTGGATTTTGAGTAAAGCAAATTGTTCTCCATATTGTGGGTGGGCCTTATCCAATCAGTTGAAGGCCTGAGTATAAAAAATCATTGACTTCCTTGAGCAAGAAGAAATTCTGCCAGCAGATGGCCTTTGGATTTGAACCACATCAGATCTTTCCTGGTCTCCTGCCTGCTGGCCCACTGTGCAAATTTTGGATGTGCCAGCCTCCATAATTGCATGAGCAAATTCCTTAAAATAAATTTCTCTCTTTATGTACACACGTTCTATTGGTGCTGTTTCTCTGGAAAACCCTGACTAGTATAGCTGAGAAGGGGAGACTGAAAGCAGGAGGGCCCACCAGGCTCTGCGTATGCTGTGTGGGTTTAGGAAGCTCCCTGAGCATTTGCTTTTCCCTGCCCACTCCAAACCAGGGACCCCAAAGTCCTGAGTGCTTCAAGGCTGCTCCTGGAACAAGAGCCAGAGTCAGGAGCCAGTGTCCTTAGTATTTGCCAAAGCTGGAACAGGAAAAGCTCACTTCAAACTGGCAAGATCCCCCTTGTAATTTAATTTTAGATGAATTTTCTTAAACATATAAAGGTTTTATTTATTAATCGTCTCGTACTTTGTATGCATCCATAATTTTGTCTTATACAGAGAGATTCTCTAAATGTTCAAAGAATGCCTGGTAAGAAGAATGAGAAATAGGAATGAATAAATAAAGATTTGGCAAACCACTTCTGAAAGCTTGCCAACCTCAAATGGATCTTTAATCCCTCCAAGGGTGTTTTTAAGCGTGTAAAGAAAATTAGGTAAAGAAAGAATCCTTCCATTTTTTTTCAGTCAGCCTTGGTCCACTCAGAGAATGAGAAATGTGAACTCTACCCTAGGCCACGCCTATACTGCTGTTCCAAGAACCTCGATTTCCCTGCTATGCATCTTACGCAACTTCAGGAGCATTTATTAGCCTGCACATTCCAGAAACTCTCTTGATCTCTTGGGAAACGTTAGGCTACTCGCCAGGTTTCCTCATGTCTAGTTGACCAGTTGACAAGAGTGGCATGCTCTCTCTCTCTGTGTTGTCTTAGCTACAGGGAAAGTTTCAATCTTTACTTTGGGGACTTAAAAAATAATAATAACATGGGGCCGCCCGGTGGCCGCAGCGGTTTCGTCCGCGCTTGGCAGCCCGGGGTTCGCCGGTTCGGATCCCGGGCGCCCGCCGACGCACTGCTTGTCAGCCACGCCGTGGTGGCGTCCCATATAAAGTGGAGGAAGATGGGCACGATGTTAGCCCAGGGCCAGTCTTCCTCCAAAAAGGGGAGGATTAGCGACGGATGTTAGCTCAGGGCTGGTCTTCCTCACACACACAAAAAATAATAATAATAATAACAACAACAACATAATCTTTCACATTGAAAAGTAATGCTTTCATAATTCAAAATTGTTTTAAATGAAGACAGAGAAAAGATAACCATATTTAAAGAGAAAAGAGGAAAAAAAGTAGATTTTCAAAATCCTTTGAAAGATATGTTTAAGTTACTCATTTGATTTATTTAAACAACTTTCTGCTCTTGCTCAAATATTTTAAGGGAAACATCAAAATGTCTGGAATTTGGCAATTCTCAGCTTTTAAGAACAACATAAAAAAATCTAAAACTAAAAACATAAAATGGAAGTTTAGGAGTAAATATTCCTCCCTTTATTATCTGCTAAAGATTTTGGCCTTGTTTCTAACTTTTTCTAACTCGTTTCTACTCTCAAAGATGCTGATTCTCCAAAAGCTAAACTGAAACTATATAATATTTTGGGCAGCAGCAAAGTGAAGGGGGTAAGTGCATGGGGTTTGGAGTTTGCCAGCTCTGGGATGTAAGATCAATTGTTGCCATTTTATATTCTCTGCAACATAGACATGACCGGTAGTTCACACCTCACACTGTTTTGAGAATTAAATTCACATCACATACTGGGGGGAGGGGCAGTGTCAGGTGCTGAAGTGTTTCTAAATTTCTCCTTTCCTTCCTCCCTTTGTTTTTTCCTATCCTCTTCCCTTTCTTCCTCCTTCTCTCCTTCCCCAGGGACACGAAGGGTGGGACCAGGTTCCTCAGCTCACCACTATCAACTAGAGATTTTCAAACTGTTTTGTTTATCAACTACATACATTTGTTATTGTAATTAGAACAAATATCTCCTACCACTGCTGCTTCACCTTAGAAATTTCTGGATAATTTTTTATTAGTTCTTCACTTCAGGTTCATTCACTAAGCTCCAGTCTCCACAGGGTCTTTGGGGAGGTGGAAATTTGTGAGTGGCTCCTACTGCCCACTTTATCTGTGCCCCCCTGCTTCATCTCCAGAGTTGTAGATGTAGTCAAGAACCTTAGAGTCCATGACACCATTCCCTAAGTGGTGAAGTCCCCTCCAGCTTCCCTCATTGCCTTCCCCTTTTCTCTGTTGCTCTCCCAACAGCTCCTTGCCTCTTCATAACTATTATGCTCCTCACCAAAATCCCTCTTCGGGAGGCTTTGAATGTTATTCTCAGTCAAGTCCACTTCATCGCTGGATGGGTCCAGGACATATTGGGGGAGGGTGAGGGGCTTCTGATTCAGGGGGTAGAGGAGAGAGACAAAGATCTTCAAAGGGAGCAATCTAAAAGTCAGCCAGACTCTTCACACCGTGAAAACATCTGCTTGCAATTTTCTGTGCTTGTTTATACTAAAAAAATGTTTCCATATCTTTCTTGAGAGAATGCAAAAAAGTCTCATTTTACTTTCTTATATTTATAAGGTGTCAGCCTCCAGGAAAGGGAAGGAAACTGATCTTGCCATAGTTATAATGGCACAGAAGCTTGTTCAGTCTACCTACCCTCTTGTGAAGGTTGTAGTCTGCTCCTTCCTCGGCCCCAGCTTGAGGATTACAGCTAGAGGGCATCAGCACCGGCTTTTTGGCACAGGAAAGATGAAGGTTTCAGTGTCTCTCTGACCACACTGTGCTTGTCCAGAAAGTAAAAGATTCAGTGCTTTGGGGGATTTCTTGCATTCTCAGATTAGTCTGGCAACACTGGGCTTGCAATTCCTCAAGACAACAATTGGATGGGGCTCAATAGTGGCTGCCTCTTTAGATAGAGCTTGTCCTTCTCAGTTAACCCACAGTCTCTGCCGCTCCCTATTATATTACATCAGGCCTATATAATTTGTTTTCAATTCCTGTTAAGACCTGCGTATGCATATGAGTTTCCAAGACATAGGGCAACGAGATATATTAATTCTCTAACCAAATTTTGTATCTCTTGTCAGCCTTCTAACTTTCAGAACTGGAGCCAATTAACCCTACCCCCTTTGGACTTCTATTCCTAGAAATAGTATATTACTGACCCAGAATCAAATTCATCCTGTCATTTCTCATACCACTTCCTGGGGTGGAGAGACCAAGGACCCAGTAGGTCTCAGATGGGTGTGTAGTGATGAATCTAATTTCTTAAATGAAGCTATATAGGGAAAACCACACTTCTTTACTACTGAGATGTTATAGCCTGTTTGATTCTTTTGCTGTGGTCACAATACTGCCATGTTAGTAGCATGCCTGGGGCAGTGCCAGGGACTGGCCTCCAAAACTTCATTATGCCATCTGCTCTGAGGTCCACCATTTCCCCTGGTCACTGCCACTAAATAGTGTGCAAGTCTCTCCTCCCATAGAACCTGCCACTGTTCTTCTCCTTCCCAGTCTCAGAGAAATCGTTCCCTCTCTCTCTCTCCTTACCCTTCAAGACACTCATTTTCCTCAGTGCTTGTGGGACACTAAGCATCATCTCTGAGTATGTCCCAGTGGCTTCCTCTTTCTTTCTAATAAAACCCTCTAAAGTAAAAAAATAAATATATAAATAAATACTAATGACCTAGCTAGCCACTCGAAACAAAAGAAAAGACCAGAACATGCACAAATCAATACATTGATTAGAAGACCCGCCAAGGAATACTAATTTCTGGGGCTCGTCTGGAACTTGTCGTCTCATGATTTTTCCTCAGATCTAGTCCATCTGGTGGGGGGATGCTGTGGTGGGTAGGGTGAGAGAGGGCTGCACATTTGGCTAATGCCCTGTCACAGTGATTTTAGGGGACAAGAATGTGCTTACATTATTTTGCCACAGTCTGCTGTAGCAAATCATGGACTGATTATGCCTATTGTCATCCCTGAGATGTTTTATTATTCTGGGAGGTGGATTTCAGGGCTTAGAGAAATATCCTGCATGAAAAATGTCATATGATATTTCAGAATTAGAACACGTTTCAGAAGAAAGCAAGGATATCTAAAAAGTCCCTAGAAGAAATTATGGTAGTTGCAATATGAGTGAGGGGATTTTCCTGTTAAGAATTGATCAGTACTTTCGAGGGTAAGTATTTGGGGATTTTCCATTCCCAGACTAAGTTATAGACCATGAACCCCACCTATGGTAGTATTTCCGGTTGGTCCTCTCACCATCCCTCTACCTACACGGATTCGCACGCATGTGAGCGCACACACACACGCGCAGCACTGGTGATTTGAACATGTTCATGTATTTAAGCAAACATGTTCTCTCTACTGGAGAGAAATGCTGAAACTTAGCATGAGGGCTGTCAAATGCAAATGTAAGTGTTCTGCATTTCTGGATGACATAATTTGCGATTTACAATGTAAATTGAGAAGAACTGGGTCTTCATTCATCACATAGTTGGGTCTTTTCAGTACTGTTTACTCCTTGGTAGTATAGTGCCTTTTAATCGTGACTTTACTGGACAGTTGTGTCCTAACAGGCTGCCTCCCTCATAGTCAGCATCCATGGGGTGCTATTGGGACCGTCTAAAGTCACTAAGGGTGAAAGATACTAGGCTTGTCACCAAATGATTCACTGGCTTCAGGAGAGTTCCCATGAGTTTGAGAGATGCCATATAATCCAAGAGGGCAGGGGCCTTGTGTGCTCAACCTGCATTTTTCCAGTACTAGCACAAGGTCTGGCAGATGCCAGGCTCTCAGCAAATGTTTCTTGAGAAATGACCAAAATGAATGAGAATTAAACAAGCTCGGTCACCGACTTTTAATGATGAGGTGGAAATAACTTGCAAGGATTTGCAGGGGAGTCTAGCCTGGGTAGGAATCCAAGTTCCACTCACGGGCGAGGTACGTATTCTTTCTCATCTTCTACTTTTAGGACTATGGAAAGGAGTAAATGTGCATTAAATTTGTAAAATGCTTAGCATAACGTTTTCAGCAGATACATGTTGAATGTTAAATGAATGAGCACCTTATGTTTATCCTATGTTTTCATGACTGAAGTCAAGTTCTTAATTATCTTTAATATAAAATGTCTAACCTAAGAGAACATTTATTAATTAATGTGAAGTCTTAGATTTGGTAATAGAATTTGTGATGTATGTGCTGAATGTTCTAGTAATGATGATAATTAAAACAGCAACAATGACAACAGTATATACTATTCACTTACTATGTATCTTGTACTGTGCTAAGGACTTCTCATAGGTTATTTATTTTCATCTTTGTAATAGCCCTATGAGGGAGGTGCAATTATATCTTTGCTTTACGGTAAGAAAACTGAGAGTTAAATGGACTAAGCAGCTGCACAATCATACACCTAATATGAGCTCAAACTCAAGTCTGCCCAAGAGCAGGTCCCAAGTTTCCAACCTTTCCAAAAGCCATGATTCTACAATCTAACTCTTATTAATAGACAAAAAAATATTCTGAACCCAAGGAAACTACATACACACACATCCTTTTAAGTTTTATTTATATTTCTTAGTTCAAGAATTACATACTAGCCAACATTATTGTATATTTACATGCTGAAACTGGCTGTAATAAGTTTAAATTCAAGAAAATAATTCTTATGTGCTACTCATTTATATTCCTCATTTGTTACTATCTCATGTAACAGAGATTTTAGTAGTCCTGTTTTTAGAAAGACATGAAAATAGATGCAATGATATCCACTTGTGTTTTGCATTTTCTAGCCATTGGAAAATGTGCATTATGTGCATATTAAGAAAGGCTACAAGGTCATTAGTAAGGCTGATAATCACTACATTGTGAAGAAACTAGAATATCACTTTTTATAAAAGGACAATTCAGAACTGTGCAGGGACAATATTCATAACAGAACTATTTAAACACCCATGCAAATAAAAATACAAAATGTTATGGAATTTAAGTGATTTGCAACTTTGTTTGAATTAATTATGCTTAAAATGACCATCGCTGAACTCAAATTATCAAACTGAAAAGGGAAAGATACAAGCTGATGGAACTGTCAACTTGCTTCACATGGTGCAAGGACACACACATGGGCATCAGGTTAGTGGACATGTGACAGGAGAGAGACATTTGCTTTTAAAAATTAAAAAACACAAAGTTTTGTTTTTCATTATCTTGCATCATATTTATCTTTATCACAAAAGAACTTCTCAAAGCAAATTAAAATCTAATGTCAGAATTTTGCATATATGTACAGAAATGTCTAATAACTAATAGATATTTAAGAGTGCTGCTTTTTTGTCTTAAATGGTTTCTTTAGGGCAGTATCTTAATTAGCATTCTGTTGGCTCCTTACTATTTTTTACAATGTTCCAAGTGTATTTGGAAAATATTTTTTAAACCTTTGGTGTGAAGCAGTGTCGTCTTTTTTTTTCGATTTTCCCCTATTTTTCCTTTTTTCTTTCCTTTTTTGTTTTTTAATAATTCTGGAGTCTTTGGTTGAAAGGAACAATACTATCTAAGGACAAAATGCTATTATTAAAAAAAAGTCTTCTAGTATGTATTGTGTCACAGTAACAAATTTCTGGAGCAAGTATGAATAATAAGCACTTTTATTTTCTGTAGTGTCATGGATATAAACTTTTACTCTTTGTAAATTGAGATTTACATTACAACCTTTGGTTTCTTGAACTCTGGCATATAAAAAACCCTATCAAGTTATCAATGATCGTTTCTGCTTCTCCCAGTTGCCATTTCTAAGGCTATCGCTTGGTTGTAACATAGACTACGCTAACACTACAGCGTTTCCCATGGAGAGGGCGAGAGTAGAAGTGAGTGAGTGGGCAAGTGAAAGACTATGTGTATTTGAATGTGTGTATGTGTGCATGTGTATGTGTATATGTGTGTGAGTGTGTGTGTGATAGCAAATTGAAATCGAAAGCATTCTGTCTGGGATGCCAAACCACTTACGCAAAAGGGTGTTTAAATTACTCTGCTGGGGCACTGCAGTAACTGTACTTAGTAAAAAATAAGAATTAAAAAAAAAACTAAAGAATTATTTGTATCTATTGACTATTCATTTAAAGCATGTTTAATTATTTACATAATATTATAACACATTAACTTAAGCCATAAACAGAATTAGCACGTTGCCTTACCATAAAATACAAATTAGAAGTTAAAAATATTTAAGAAATCTGTTTTAATATTTACACACGCTCAGTGAAAGTCATGGTTGCTCACATTACATGTATTCTGTACACTTAGCAAAATGGCATGATTGCTACGGTTGAGAATATTTGCCCTAACCAACATGGAGGGGTTTAGTTTTTTTTTTTTTTCCTCCTCCTAGGAGGAATATATATATTTTTATCATTTTCTGTTTTCTTAAGACATTTTTGTTTTTAAATCACCAACGGACAATGTTATTTGTTTCCTTGAAAAAGAGAGCAAGTAGACAAGCAATGTGAGAACTAGTTAATTTCCGATGTTCTGAGGTACAGTACTATTGTAGTGTCAAACTGTGCAATGGTTCATAAGAACTGTAGGCATTGATTTGCTGATAGAGAAATGCTCAGTACCCTGTATTACTTGTTTCAATATGTTGATTTGTTGGTTGTCAAATTAAAAATACTCATTCTCTGGTTTAATGAAGGAAATAAAACATATTAGCTTATTCCTTTTGTTTTCCAACATATGAATGCATATATATGTATGTATGTTTATATGGATCTAAATATACACATATACATGTAGATATGTTGTAAGACCTGTTGTTTGTTGATTGTTTTCCTGTTTTTGTTGTTGAGAATGAAGTTTGTCATAAAACTGGAACACAGTTACCTATAGAAAATGGAAGTTGTCTTAGTTGCCAATTTAATGCAGGTCTTGCTTAAAATAAATGTGATTCATTTCCCCATTACTCATTCCACTGAACTTTCTCTATGTTTTGTGCTTTTGTAAGCTGACAGGTTTTTTGTGTTCCTAATGCTAGAATGTAAAGTCTTTTGGTTCATAAACCATTTTTATTATTATTATTCTTACTTAGCACTGCTTTTGAAGACACGAGAAGAGAAAAGGTCTAAATGGCACTGCTTAAGTCTTTTCCCCTGTTGTTAAATTGCAGTAGAAAGAATTGTAACATTCCTTATGCAAACACATGATTATGTTGCATGAGTTTTCGATTCTGAAAATGCATTTCATACCTACTAGAGTCATGTACAATACATATATACAGATTGAGATCAAAGATTTCATTAAGACTGTGCATTTTAGAGTCAGAATTTGCCTACGAATTTCACAAAGATGAAAAAACACCTTAATTGCTGGCTATCTGGCTGTTTTATAATCAAAAGAAAAACTATACACATATGTATAAACTGATAATAATACCATATCAGAATTGCCAAAACACACTTTTGTGGTCCTTAAATTTAACCACTGGCTATCAAGCTAACTGATCTTCGAAGCCTTATGAGATCTAGCACCCCTCCCCGACCCTCCCCAATTTGGTGACTACAATCCAATTCAACTACAGTGAAAGTATAGTTTAACAATAAATTCTATATCTACTGTTATCTCTGGGCAGGATGAGTCAATTGTTTCTACCTACGTGGTTATTGAATGCCAATATATGGGTTTCGCTCTAGGGCATCTGTTCCAAGGTCCCATCTTTCTCCTTTTCCTAGTTTCTTCTTATCACCGAGAGCAGAAATGAATCCCTGGTCATGTGGTTTTGAGGCTCATGATGTGAAGTTGCTTTCCACTTTGATCTAGATTACTCTGTTGACTTCCCTGGACATCAGAATTTTGTTGTAACCGTAAATGACAATATCAAGGATTTTTATGGCTTTTACAATAATTGCTAATAAGAGCCCACTTCTAGAGTTGGGCTCTGAGTTGTCTCTAGAAAAACCTTTCCAGAATGGCAATTTGGAGTTGTGCACCTGAGTTATCGATATGCTCCTTCCTGATATATACTACTCAAACTTTAACCCCTGGCCACAAGGGGCAGGCACTTTTATTAGTGTGATGCCCCCATATGGTTGCCTAGGAGAAAGTGTGTCCCTGGAGAAACTTGAGGAATTGCTACTCTGAGCCCAGGGGCAGAAACTTGGTTGGATTCCGCCCAAAGATCATACTCAGAGGTGTTCAAGTGTACAATCAAAAAATAAGGGCCAGAGTTCCCTATGCTGGTGAAAAAAAATACCATCCCATCTTGGGGCAAATTCAGAAAGCTGAATGCTAAATCTTTTGTGTTGTTATTTGATAGTTGGAAGAGAAGGAAAGCAGGACTCCATCATATTCCAAGCTGCTGAATCATCAAGGGAAGAAAACATACATTTTATTCACAGGCAGATACTGGCCTAGGCTACTATGCACAATTAGGAATGTTACTCCAAAAAGAAGTGGTTTTTTGTTTTTTAAACAGAAATAGCAAAGTCATCCTCCAAGAAAAAGTTCAAACAAATTGAACTTTAAGGAAAATTTAGCAATTCACTATTTTCTCCAAGAAAAGCAAAATATGAACCTCACATTGATAGAAATAAAATATATTAGCTTATTCTCTTTCCTGTCCAACATATGAATGCATATGTCCAATTAGTATAGAAAGACGCACAATGACATAATTTAAAAATAGAATAAAAACAATACATCGTGCCTGCCTGATTATCAGTTAGATGTTTTTCTGCAATATCAACTGAGGCTCATAACATTCATCATGTTAATGTGGCTTTGTTGTCCTATTTTCCACTAGTTTTCATATTTTCTTTGATAGGCAGATTGCAACATACGCAATGAAAGCATCCTTAAAAACTCAAACCCACAAACTCTACTTGTGCACATAATCTCTGAAGTATTGTTTGCTATGAAGATACAAAGGTGAACTTCACTGCACAGAAGGAAATCTAGTTCACACAGTCTCTCCAAAGCCCTACTTTGTCTGTCTCCTAAGAATATAATCAGAATTTCAGAAGCAAGAAAAGCTGGAAAGAACCATTAATCCCTTAAAGAAGTGAACAAATGCTTCTTTTGAAATACCCTATTAAATTCAGAAATAAACTTAAGGAAATGTTGCAGAGACAGATGACATTGTCTGAGAAAAGCAACCTGCTGGCTAGCTTTGTCTGTGCTCTCTATCAGCATATTTGAATGACTCCCAATCTAACCTGCAACTAAGATACTTCTAATTCAGCTAACTTTTCTATTTTGTGGTTAGCTTTTGATTAGATAAACCTTAAAAACCTCTGTAGGTATGCTGTCAAAAGCTTGTGAGGTTAGAAAAAAAATCTCTCTCACTCTACCTTTTGCCACTGAACGCAGTACGTATAGACCAGATGCTGTGTGGGGCTAATAAGGGTCATGCTGCTTGCTTGCTTTAATTTTGCTACAACAGTCCTTTCTGAATTTTCCACTGTGCTCTGGGTTGTTAACTCTTGTTGTAACCACCTAGGAAATAGGTTTTCAGAAAAATTTCTTTGGCCGCCATGCATGAAAATGTTCAGTAGTCTCCCCATCTCTAAATGTCAAAAATAGAAGACGTCACAGTTGATTCCCTGTGCTCAAGCAGAGAGTGACCAAATTGGTTTCCTGAGTCTCTATTTTGACTTCCTCTCTCGTGTTTGAGCTACATGAGAACCTTCTAGAATCCAGTGGGAATTATCTTCCCATGGCACCAGTGTCAACTTATTAAGCCAGGCATAAGACCATCTTCAGTAAGCATGTTTGCATGGCATTGCACATAATGTTTCATAAGCACGGTGCCATCTCAAAAGCATGCCAACCCGAGGAGTGAAGATGGGGAAGTATCTGGATATGATCACTACTCAGTGAAATGACTGACAATGTCATTGAGCCTTCTAAGAATATCTTCTAAATAATTCCCCTTCGTAGAGGCTGCATACTAAGCAGATAAAGTGGAACATTCAGACTCAATCTTGCCAGCATGTGTACAAATCACTTTCATTTTAACTGGAAAACCACAAGGACCTTAGTGTATTCATTACTTAGCAGAAGCAACCCAAATGGTATGAAATGGACCACAGGATAGGCCAGCAACTAAGGTATTTTAGCATCACTTTTGTCCTGGATTGATGTGTTTTCCAAGTCCTACGTCAGGTTGTACAACTGGTTTGAGGAGGAATCTGGTCCTTGCTTCCCGCGGGAGGCTATGTTTTAGTTCACATAATAAAGCCAATAGACGATGTTGAAGAAGGAAAAAACCACTGGGAAGAAAATGCGGGACCACCGGTCAATGGCATTCACATCAGTCAAGTCGGGGATGGTGATTTTTAGCTGGGAGGCGCGTCTCCGCAGGCGGCTTTTCTTTTGTGCCACGTGTCGTTCCAGGGCATTTCGGCCGAAACTATGCCTGGGCAACCCGGCTTTCCGATACTGGATGCTGGAGGCATCATAGGCCAGCATTGTGCTCCTGGGGTCTCCAAGTCCCATCACAGCTTCGGATGTGGCCATTTCATTTTTTATTTCAAGAGTGCTCAGTAAGATGTTCTCATGGGGGTCCATCTGCAAGGGAGAAGAATCAAATAAGACAATCAAAACAATAAGCTTTTTTGGTGCTTATTCTGCAAGGCACTAGGAGATGTAGTTCAGGTAGTATTTATCATAGTGGTTCAGCGAATGGGCTTTGTGATTACATTACCTAAGTTTGAATTGGAGCTCTGCCACTATAAGCTATTTGAGTTTCAGTTTCTTCATCTATTAAATGGCATTGCTATAATGATTGCTGTAGTGATGTAATGATATAACAGACTGTTGCCAGTTCCATTTTCATTATTTCTACTTAGAGAATGCAGAGAAAGAGAAGGCATGACACCCTTTAAAGAATCTGCAGTCTTGATAGGAAAACATAAAAAATGAAACTGTACTAGATATGAAATAGTATTAGAGAATTAATTACTGAATTGTGCTCACAATAGTAGCCTAATTACAGATGAATTCATGATAAAACTAGAACTAAAAACAGTAGGTAACATTTATTAACCACTTGCTATATATGCCGGAAACATTTTTGTATAACTTCATTTTATTGATGCTTCTTAACACCCACAGTTACATGATGTCGCCTTAAATATGCAGTGTCAATATAAATAAGGCAAAGAAAGAGTTTTGAACAATAGAAATGCAGGTAACATGTGGCTAGCCAAAATGCAAGGAACAACAAGGAACTTGAAAATAACAGCTGGACAGACTGTAGGTGGTGGAGGGGTGAGTGGGTGAGGGACTGACTTAAGAGGGAAGGGAAGGAGGCAGAATTTGAGAAGAGGGTTAGCCCAGAGTTGTCTGTACTGAGTTCAATTTTGGGCCCAGGGAGGGGAATTAAGATGGCTGTGCAGACAGGGTGACCCTTTTTCTCTTGGATGACTTGTTCTAGGCAAAGCTAAAGGTAAAAGATGAATACTGGCATCATGATTCCCAAATACTAAATGGTTCTGGAATGCTTTTTGTTTTGTTAAGAAGGGAAGATTCGTGTCTTATTTTTAAGAGGCCTCAAGTGTTACAGATAATAAAACCTAGCCTCAGCACATTATTATTAATAACAGAGTATATTTATTTTGGTAAAGACTAAAGATATACCAATTGCCAATAAAATTTTTGAAATTATAAAATAAGAGAAAAATGGCCAATGATAGGTGCTGATGATATATGGAAGCAAGGGATAGAACCAAATATTTAATTGGAAGATACAATGCTCTAAGTTTCATGAATTATGCAGAAGGCAAAAAGAATGTTGCTAAGATTATATACTAACAATTAGCTTTCAGGTGTGGTTTAATGACCCTGTATTATAAATTCAAATCTGAAATCTTTTGAAAAATAAAAGCTATAAAATATGCTAGGGCATAATAATTGACCAGTTAATCTCTGTCCACTGATCAGACATTATGTTTGGTTTATGATAGCATTTTGCTTAATGGAAATATTAAACAAATATATTCTTTAGATTAATTTTAAAAGTTTATAATACAGGGAAACTAAATCCAATAAATGTCGAAGTACTTCTGTCAAGGAAAAGACAGTTAATGGCTTTAATGATGGGTTCATTGGCCCTAGAGTGGGAAACAAATATTAAAGGCGCATGCAATGTGCCAGGGCAGAAACTGTCTCATTGAATGCTCATAACCATCCTTTGAAAAGAAAGTCTTTTCCTAGGCTGTAGGTGAGGGCATTCACCAAATTTCCCAAAGTCACACAGTTACTAAATGGTGGAGCTGGAATTCAATCCTTGATCATTAGAGTCCCAAGCTTAGGGGAGCAGGGGTGTGGTTTTCAAACACTCAGACAGCAAAGCTGATAGAAATGGGAAACCTAGCACTCTTTGTTGTTATTTCACATAGGAGGCTTATTTTCTGTTCTTTTCTGGGCTATTAATTCTTATTTTAACTACCTAGGAAATAGCTTTTTAGCAAAATTTCTTTGGCCACTATGCATGATGACATTCAGGAATCTCCCCCCACTAAGCACCAGGCTATTTGCTTTTTTGCTGAGCAACTGTAGTAAGAACAGTTATGAACATACACCAGACTTGACTGGGTTAAAAACATAAACCAATAAGAAGAACCATAATAAAAATAATGAGAGCAAGTTTATTAAGGGAAACTTGTACTAACTTTAGAACAAATGATCCTTAGACAATTCATTTAATCTTAGTGGGTTTCTGTTTCGTTATCCAGGAAATTCAAGATTTGTTAGGTCAGAAAATTCCTCAAGTCCTATTATTTATTTATTTTTTCATTCACAAATTTAAAAAATACATTTCTTGAACACCATTGTGTGTCTGGCAGTGTGCCAGGTGTCACAGCTACCGTGGTGAGGAAGACAGAATTGCTGCTTGTCACCGTGGCAGTAACAGTCTCCAGAAAGAATACTGGATTTGCAATCAAAAGATTGGAGTTCTGGCTCTTCCATTTATTGTTTTTGACCTTGGAAAAATTATTTAATCCCTCTGATTCTAGATTTCTTCTACTGTATTGGGGCCTAAGAATGGGGTTTTGGGAGATTAGCTGAAATAGAATACGTGGGAAGAACTTGGGAAACTATAGCACAATGCAACGTTGATTGTTATGACCTGCTATGAGTGCAGTAGTACATATACAGGCTCCAGTAAGGTGGGGAAACACAATAAATAGCTATGCCTAAAAGAAACGTATGTTGCCTTTGCAGTGTATCTGGAATACACATGGGTGATGAGCTTTCTGTGGGTAAACACTACTGGAGCTCTTCACAGGCTGAAGGGGGAGAGTGGTGGTGGGTGGGGTGTATTGAACACCTGTATCAATTTATGAAGTGCTACTCTTCGGTGTCTGTCATATTATGTTAGAATACTCTGACCTCAAAATATGACTGCTCGTATAGTCGATAAATAAGTTAACCTGAATAAATCAAAAAAATTCTTACCCATAATTATGGAGCTGTGGGGTGGAGAGGGATAAAGTATAACCATCTTCATTGCTAATTTATCTCCCAATTAACAGAAACACGGAGGAGGCTCAAGTAGATTGTAGTTTATTAGGCTGCACATCAGAGTTAAGCTCTGAGATACTGCTCCAATTACCCCATCTTGTCCTTCTTCGAAGAACCAGTTTTTTCCACCATTTTCTCATATCCTCAATAAAGCCTTCCACATATGCCAAGCTTCTTACTCGCCTCCTCACAGATTAGCTGAATCCCTCCCCTGACACCACACCACAGCATCCATATACTCCACTCTCTTTGGGATCACCAGTTTTGAGAGTTTTTTGGAGGTCTGCAAGAGTAGCTTAATCAACACCTGGAACTGTGCAGTTTTCTATTAGAAGGGGCGATGGATAGAGTGCAGTGTTTCCAAGTTCTGATTCTGGACTTAGACATTCCAGGCTCTGATTCTGGGTTGAGTCACTCACTAGCTTGGAGATCTTGGGCAAATCATCCAACCTTTCTGAGTTCAGTTTTCTTATATGTAAACTGGGAGAAAATATTAATACCAGTCTCCTAGGGCTGATTGAGAGGATTGAATAAGACAGCACACGCAAGGCACTTAGCCCAGCTTTGCACATAGTAAGCACTCAAAAAATCATGACTGATCTTGCTATTAAAAAGCAATAAGTATTCATTAAATGATTAATTTGATCTTCTACTGACATTTTTTAACAACATGGACTGCATAAACAAACTAGAATTTTGAATTCATCATATTATTTAATTTTGCTTTGACTAGTGGCTTCTTTGAAGTGCTGAGGACAATGCTTAGTACATAGTAAACACTTTGTCATAATACATAAATCAATTTACTAAGTACAATAAATAAGTCTAGACTGAGTTACTTCTGAATGCTGAGGTGAGATGAATAGAAGCTGATTTTCATTTCATACGTGGAGAGGGAACACCAGGATCGTGGGTTCACCGAACCCATCAGCATCCTCCTGATCACCAAGAAAAACAGCCCCAAGGCCAAGGTCAAAGAGGGAGACATCTCAGGTGCTGGTGTGGCAGGGGGGAAGGGCCTGGCTTGTCTTTCCTCATGACACTTTGACATTTCACTATCATGCCCATCATTGTGACCATTGTTTAATATCTATCTGCCCCACCAGACTATACTTCTTGGTAAGGGTAAAAACCAAGTCTGTCTCATTCACTGTTGTATCCCCAAGCACTTTGCATGGTGCCTGGCACATAGTAGGTGCTCAATAAATAAGTGCTGATGGGATGGAATTATTTTTGTGACTCAGTAACTCAACCTCTTGGATTTAATTTGCAGTGGCAGTCTAAAGACTGGAACTGCATGGGACTACCTCTTCAGCTCCTTTCCTGCTCTAAGGCTTCCACCGCTGTTTATACAGGTTTCTTGCTAGAGCAATATGCTCAAGTGCCTGAGATCTGGAAACAGCATTTCCCATGGTGCCCTGGACCACATACATGACAGATGCCCCATTCTTGCCCCAGAGAAGGGAACTCAGTGAGTAGCAACTAGACGCCAGGACTAAGCATTTTACCTACTGACCTTTCAGTTATCCCAGGAGCCCTTTGGGCCAGGTACTGATCTCATGCTCAGAAAATAAGGCACAGGGAAATTAAGAAACTTAATACAGGTTTACACAGTAACTATGTGGCAGAGCAGGAATTAGAATCAGGTGTCTTTCCCTGTTCCATGCTGAGGCACAGCAGCAGCCCCAAACCCCAGCAGCAGTCTACAGCTCATAAAAGAAGACCCATTCAGCATACGGTAGAGGGAGTCATCTGGAGGCTTGCAAAATTTTCCTTGATGAAGGGTGGATAAAAGTGTCTGGACTTAAATGTCACTAAAGATGAGAGCTAACGTAAAGTCCTGTTAACCGCAACACTTTCAAGTAAGTAGAGTCGACATCTGTGCTTTGTTCATCAGCCACACTAGCGACAATTTCTGTCTGGGGAGCCATCACTTCCCCACTCTAGAAGTTTCTGTGCTTTTAGTGTGGCTTTAGCCCATCAGAGCAATCTTGACACAGTGATTGGTTCAGTGACAGGCATAAGAGCTTTTCAGAGCCGACAGCATGTCATGAGTCTTCAGATGGGCATGCCAGAGTGAAGGCTAAAACTCTTCCATTGCATCTGCACCTAGAACTATGTGGCCCTGAATCTACTAAATCTACTGAGGTGCTTCAACTTCAAGAGGAGATCTTAACTTGAAAAGGAGCCAACATATGGAGAATTGGTGACCTGATGACACCATGTCTGTATCTGGATGTGCCTGACTTGCTGATGTTAAGCAAGATAATACATCCCTTTCCTCCCTCCCTCACTCTCTCTCTCTCCATTTTTCTCTCTCCTCTCTCTCTCTTTCTCTTTTTCTGTCTCTTTCTCTCTCTTGCTTAATCCAGCATGAGTTGGGTTTTCTGTTACTTGAGACTCAAAAAATTATGAGATATAATTTATCTCATTTAAGGGCCTCAAAAATCCTGTAACATGCGCAGTGCAGGAAAGAAATTAGAGGCACTTCACCTGTAACAAAAATTTTTCATAACTTAAATTAGAACTAAGGAAATCCATTAGGGTAACGCAACCTTCAGTATGCAGACCAGTGTTGGTTTCAGTCCTCTTGAGTGGGACCTAAAGCACCCAGCAGCTGCAGGTTTGAGTGGCTGGCAGTTCAAATGGCTGTACTTTCCTGTTTTTCCCTTGTGTTGTTTATTATTATTCTTTCCCCTTCAAAGGAAGTGAATTGTATTGGGAGCAAAGGTCAAGGACAACAGCCATAGAGGCGACTAATAGGCTCTTTTATATGTTTCAGATGGTAAAAGGGGAAAACCTTTTTGTTATGTTTAGCTTGTAATAGTAAACTGCCCTTAGAGTTTATTTATTTTTAATATCGTTTATTGTTTAAATAAAAGAAAAATGACTTTTTATTATAAATGTGAAATTGAATAGCAATTATCCTTCCTTTTTTCCCTTTGAAATATTTGTTTTCGTAAGGTGATTTTTGATATGAGGTTTTCGAGGGGACGTACCTAATGTACCATAACAGAACAGGCTGTATTACAGGCAGGAAACTGAAGCTCAGAAAAGTGAAGTGAATTCATTAGAATCCTCCTGTTACTAAGTAATGGAAGAGGATAAAAATTCTGGGCTGTTGATGATCTGAATGCAATAGTATTCCACGCTGCCTCCAGCATGTCTTAAAATCAACCAAGGAAGTCTGAGTCAGGGAATGGTTTGGTGGGTGCTATAGTCTATTTCAGTGGTTCCCAAACTTGAGTGTGCATCAGAATCCCCCGGAGGCCTTGTTAAAACACAGATCTCTGGGCGCCACTCCCAGCGTTCCCGAGTCAGTAAGTCTGGGAATGAGGCTCAATAACTTGCGTTTCTAACAAGTTCCCAGGCGATGCTGGTCTGGGGTTTACACGTGGAAAACTATCAGTCTGTTGGGCAGTAGCAGAAGAGCATGACTTTAAATAAAGAAGCAGCAGAGGCCTTGAGAAACAACGGAAAAGCTGAAGGTTCTGACTATAGTCCACACCACCAAGCTGAAAAGCAGCTTTCAGAGAGAAAAAGATCCGCAACTTCCATTTATTATTTACTGGAGACAAACATTTTATGAAGGGCTTCAAACAAGTGTACTATTTAATCTTGACAATGACCCAATGAGTGAGTTATTATTAATAGTCTCATTTTTAAAATGAGGAGATTGAGACTAAGGGACAGTTAGTGACTGGCCTGGAGTTGCACAGTTGTAAGTAGTGCAGGGGCCCTTAATCTGTTTGTTCCAAGGTTCCTGCTTCTAATCACCAAACTATGCAATTGCATATCTCAAGACTTTCAACCTTGAGTTCTGTCTTGGAATGCCTTCTTTGTTTCAGGCTGTTCTTAGGTGATGAAATTTCAGAAAATGGAAGGAATAGCAATTGTCACATGCATTTAGCTGATCTTTGAAATTGGGTTTTCACACCAACCTTTCCAGGCTTGCCCAAGTGGATTTCCTAATCGTCTTTTTCTTCACTTGAGCAGTGCAGACACAGGAGAAACCACTAACTGTCCTGTTTTGATTAGGACATCAAAAAGAGAATTTCCCTTTAACTCATCAGAAAGACCATGTAGCAATCCCTATTGCACTGGAAAACGTATCAAAATACTTTTCAAATTTTTCTGTCTTGGTGTTTTCACCTATTCAAACAGCCATGAGAATTTTGTGGATAGTAGTCAAAACAAGAGAGAGAAGGAAGCAAAAGTAAACGAAGGGGAACAGAGGGAAGGGATAGATGAGGGAGTAAACTGTCATTCTCTGTCGATGAACTGCCTTTACAAGGAGCTATGCAGCAGGCCTTGCTGAGTCCAAGGGTCTACACTATTTGCTTTCTAGTCTCAAACTTTAACTCACAAGTGTTCATTCCTGACAGCAAGCGTTTTTAGAGAGGCCCTATGAGGCAGGCCAATACCAATAAAGAAAGTCTCCTGTTTCCCATTTAACAATCCGCTCTTGAAATTATGCTTTACCTGCAGTTAGCGTGCTTATCAATCAAGAATGAAATGCTGAAATTTTGGAAAACAGACAGATTTTTTTTGCACAGCATTCTGGAGCCTCCTATGAATGATCCTTTGTGAATGAGGGCAGTTTGCGCACCAATCGAATCAGCTGCTGTATTAGGTAGAGGGATGAACTTCTCCGCTGACTTGAGTTATTTTCCAGACTGACCCATGCACTGATGTTTCTAATCTGCCAAATTCATGTTAAACATTTGGATCAAGAGGTTTTCTTTTCCTTCTTCCCATTTCCCATCCCAACATTTTTCCCAACAAGAAAAGAAACATGCTTGGTTAACAGAGTTCCATTTTGCCTAAAAGCTATTGCACTAAACAATGAAGAGAGGACCTTATTTTTATATAATAATTTGTAATTCCAGGTCTGATTTCAGGTTTGCTGCCTCTTTTCCTGCACCTTTTTCAGTGATAGGTATATGCTCTGGAGAGATGTCCTTGTCCTATAGTCATATACATTTATAGAAAAACAAATCATATCCCTCAGTGACCCAGCAGCATCACATGTTTACCTTGGTAAGGGAGAATGGGGCTATCTTAAATCCCAGTTCACCATTCATATCATCAAGAGAAGAGTGAGAAATTGCAAAAATCCAAGAAATCCTAACTCTGCAATTTCCAGTTACTGGGACTAGTGTAAAGGATAAGAGATCTTGTTTTATCCCCCATGAAATGACATTGTGCCCTGAGTAACTTGAAATGCTATGGCAATGAACTGTTAACCACTTAGGAATATCCAAAGTGCTCTTTTCAAAGGAAAAACACTCTGAAACTACCTAGCATGCACTCAGTATTCTAAGAGGTGAAAGAAAGTTCACCCAACTAGAATATGAAATTAAGATGCTAGGAGAGCAAGAAAAGGCCAATATCTTTGACTATTCGAATCCCTCCACCAAAGTTAATGGAGAAATAGTAACCAAATATGGAGTTTAGAACTGGAACATAAATATGAGAATAATGCTGAAATACCCAGGTAGTTGCAGGAGGGTGGTCATTTTTAATAAAAGCTAGTAGCAAAAAAAGGACTGAGATTATCTCTACTCTGTCTTTTTTGCTTCTATTATGCTATTGTAAGGTGCTTGCAATCTCACAACCATATTATGAGGATGGAGTTAGTACTATTAGCATTTTGTCAACAACCCTTCCCATCAAAAGGCAGAAGCTCATAGGTAGCTGGAAGCTAGTTAAGTGGTAAAACAATCATTTAAATTTATGTTTGCAGGCTCAAAACTTCAACTCTATCTACTAAATATTTTCCCTATGGGGTAAAATACTAATGAAGTAGACACAGGTGGCTCTAAGATATCAGCCGCCTGGTTGTTGTTCTGATTTTCAATTTTTAAATTCTCCTAGGTAGATCACATGAGTGAGTATCTCAAGGTTTCCTTAGTAGACTGATTCCTCGTTAAGGCACCACATTAATGAATTTGTTCTTTATGGATCAGTGACCCATGAGACCCTGCTCTATAGTCATTAGAGGTGAAGAGATTCTGCTTCACACACACACACAAAATAATGCATCTGGCCAGGTGGGTGAATCAAGTGAGCTTGGTGAGGTTTTAAGTTACTGTTTCAAGTGATAGTGAAGTTTTTCGAGGAAATAAGAGGTAGAAGTCAGGAGCTAAAAGAGAAAAATAATATTTTTCTCTCCAAAGGATCCCAGAAGATAAGCTTTTATAAAAGTTATGATGAATACAGGATGAGAAGTGAGAGGACATTCAGGAAGCATGAGCTGGCCAGCGAGCTGAGGTCCTGCTCTTTTTGGTCCTTCTCATCTGGGGCCCTGCCCCTTTCAACACCCACAAGCAGAGCAGAAAGAACACTGACTTCAGAGATGAGAGCCAGTTCTACTTCCAGATTACTCTGGGCCTCGGTGTTCTTAATCTAGAAGATGTAGGTGGACTTAGGGGAGCCTTTGCTGACTCCCTCCAGCTGGTTCAATCCTCTTGCTATGACCTCACTGAGCTCTCTTTTCCCTCATGAAGGTGACACGTGGGCGGGGACTGCATCCTGCTGACGTTTCCCTAACGCTGACCACTGCATTTGGTATGAAGCAAACATTCAAAATAAAATTTGCTAAATTGAATTACTAGAGGGTTAAACTAAGTCCAGGATCACACATTCAAATCTGGCCAGGGAAACTGTATAAAAGCGTGAAGCAGGTGTAATGGAGAATAGGAAGAAGTTGACCCCGTAGTGAACTAGACTAAAAACTACAGGCCTGCCTGAAGGACATTCAAATTCAAATTTTTAAACATCACCATGGTGGTCTAAACCACGTCTAAGGATTCAGCCTGCAGGTGCTGCATCAAATTTCTTTTATATTTAATATATAAAAAGCTTGCTTTTCAGTTCCATTTAATCTACAATTACCAATCTTTTTTTTTTTTAATGTATGGCATAACATAGGAATGATGGATCAGGAAAATTCACCTAGCAAAAATCCTGTAGTCTTGGATCTCTCTTGCAAACTGATCCTGATCCAGGACTAGTATTTGTTTTCCCAACCATGTGGGACCTTGCTGTGGCAAATTCTGTACTACTCTTTGTGCTTGAATTTCATACGTAGCCTTCCTAATTTTTGGTGGCTTAATCTCTTCCATTACTTCTACTCTCACTGAATCAAATTCATTTCTTTTGGAAAATGATTCCTTTCTATATACGTGTTAACCTCTGTGGAGTTCATTAAGAATCACACATAAACTACAGATCATTGATTTTTTAAAATAACATTTGGATTGAGGTGGAAGGATGCATGCTAAATTTTGAGGAAAGGAGGGTACAATCAAATTGCTACATTTAATAATAATAAAGTACAATGAAATATATGATGAAGTGACTAATTTCTATTAGAAGGCGGTAGAATTCTTTCTGGCTGCTGCTTCTTATTTTAATAAAGTACAAGCTAGCAGTTTCAATTAAAATTGAGAGTCAGGAGTCATTTTAAATGCATGAAAAAAATAAGAGATTAGGATCATATTGAAATCTCCTGAAGGAAGAAAAAGTGAAGGAACCTATATTTACAATCTATTAATTTTATGGACATTTCTTTCATTCAAAGGGGAGAGTAGCCTTAAATTATTACAGATCCTCAGGATGTGTGGAATGGAGCCAGATTTTACAATGAGTTTACCTAAGCCTAAAGTCCTATTTTGACAAATTTCGGAGAGGTAGATGTGAGAATCTGCCTACCAAATCCTGATAACCCAAAGAAGTTTTAACACCTGGGAGTCTATATCCTGAGAGGTGAAGATTTTTCTAGTTCAAGTTTCATCTGAATTATTGACTCAAGTCCCAAGCTAGAGAGAGACGTTTGATCTAATCTTTTCATTAGCTGGTTCATACAACTTAAAGCATTATGGGTGATGACTTGCTAAAGATTTTTATACATCGTGTAACTAGTAATTCACAATTTCCCAATCCATTTTTAAATACTACCATAGAGGACATTTGTTTTGGTTTCTTTCTGCAAGGCTGGAAACATTCCACTCAAATGTTTCTAACGCGTAGGGGTAGAGAGAGGGGAAGAAAGGATAACCTTTAGCAGAAGAGGAGCTACATTTTCCCCCCTGGGGCTTACACAGATTGTCAAGGGTGATGACACTGCACATAGCTAAGAGGGAAATGGGGGGCTTTTCTAGGCACACACTCCTCCTCTCCATAATCTTTCAAAGCCTGGGACAGTGAATAATAAATGTGGCAGTTGATAAGGTCAAATTTCAAGACTTACTGGCAGGTCATGATTGACTTAAAGATTGTGATCCAAATCATCCCAGGTCATTGGGAGATTCATGGTTTCCTGTTGGTGCTGGGTTTTGAAACTGACTCCAGCCTTGTCCCATAAGCTATTGAGGATGGGTTTGGACATACAGAACCACCCATTGCCTCAGTTCTGGGTCGGAGAGAAATTACAATTTGCTTCTAGCTTTCAGCTAGAAGCTAAGAAGCCAAGGTTTGGTTTCTGTCCTCCTTAAGCAAGGAGCTAAAGTTTTAATGCTTCTAAAAATCTGACAATTCCTTCCCTCTGGAAGATATTGATTCAAAAAGAGAATTTCTCAGTCCACAGACTTCAAGAAACCCTATCTAGACTATAACCAGATCCACTCACATGTATCAGAGACACTTGCTCCTTCCACAGAATCTTACCCACTGCCTCCTATTGTTTTTCATTAATTTGCCTAAGAAGCCAGCAAGCTGACCTAATGCAGACCATATGGGCAGGACTCCTGTGAACATGTAACAAAAGGGTAACAGAAAGAGGCAGCACATTCATCTCCATAAAGATGCAGGGAACATAGCCAATGACCTTTGCTTCTACGGATTCAGAGTTTAATTTGGTTCTTGAATGGCAGAGAACATGAGGGTGGTGCTGAAATGGGTCTCTTGAACAGAAGTGAGTTGGATGGGGAGGGTACATGGATTCACATTAAGTGAATCCAGTGAGTCCTGTGAGTGGGAGTTTAGGCACATATGTAGTACTAACTAGCACTGGATCTAGTAGTTGTACTTAAAAAATGCACCGGTGGGGCCAGTTTGGTGGCATAGTGGTTAAGTTTGCATGGTCCGCTTCGGGGGCCCGGGGTTTGCAGGTTCGGATCCCAGGTGCGGACCTATGCACTGCTTATCAAGCCATGCTGTGGCAGGTGTCCCACATATAAAGTAGAGGAAGATGGGCATGGATGTTAGCCCAGGGCCAATCTTTCTCAGCAAAAAAAGAGGAGGATTGGCAACAGATGTTAGCTCAGGGCTAACCTCCTTCATCAAAAAAAAAAAAAAAAAAAAAAAAAGCACTGGTAAAAACAGAATCAGCAGTAATTTAAAAAATTGATATAGTCAAAATAACAGTGTATTCTTGTAAGAACGTATCCACTGTATACAACAACGACAAAATAACTGATGCTAAGGGCAGCATGATTATAACAAATATAAATGGCAAGTAACTAATTATAACAACAAAAGGATGTATAAGCTCCAGATAATTTCTTAATAGAACATTACTGATACTGAATAATATGCCCCTGTTTGAAGAGGACCAAGGAATTTCTAACATTTGCTTCATCAACTAATTGGAAGTAGGAGGATCCCTGTTCATCCTTCCTTACTCTTGTCCATCTTTCATCTTTCAGATCTCAGTTCAAATGTTTCTTCCATTGGGAAGTGTTCATGATCCTACTTCACTACATCAAGTCCCCTGATATATGATCTCATAGCAATGTTGGACACTTCCCTCACTGACCTCATTTTCATTTATAATTATATATTTACATAGGTACTTGTTTAAGGTGTATCTTCCCTTTGGGATGTGGTCTCTGTGAGGGCAGGGAGCATGTGTAGTAGAGACTCAAGAAGTATCTGTTGAATTAGTAGATAATACCATTAGTCCATATTTAGTCAATATTTAGTGAGCATGCATACTATATTCCAGGCTCAGTTATAAGCACTCTGCATTATTGCATCTCTTCCTCACCACAATCCTTTGTGGTAGGTGCTCTGATTAACTCTCACTTCATAGTTGAGCAAGCTGAGTCTCTGAAAAATTGTTGCTTGCTGAAAATAACACAATGAGTAAATAGATCTGAGATTCGAACCCAGACAGTTTTATTTCAGTCATCACACTTAAGATTGACGCTACACTAGGACCTATTATATGTCCCCTTGTAAGAGTGAAATTCCCTATTGTTTTGAGTGAAAGACATTTAGGAAATATGAGTACACCATGCAACTAAAGGAACAGTGACAAGAACAGGGGACAGGAGCAGTGGGCAGGTCAGAGATCACGGCCTGAGCACAGAGAAGGGGAGGATAAAGGTGGCCCTGAGGCTTCATAAGGGTAGGGTCAGAGGGAATACACAACTATCAGGCCTGGGGAAAGGAAGAGGGAACGTATATGGGAGCCCCCTATGTCTACACAACATTCTGCTCAATAAGGGTCAAGGTAGACAACTTGAGAGATCTTATCTTTTCCCTCTGGACCTTTCTTGCTAACTTTGGTTTGACTGCATTTTTGGAAAAGCCACTTCGTGAGGTGAGAGGTTAAATTTTAAAGTAGGCTGCCGCAAATATCTAAACTCTACCTCTAGACTGTTAAGAACTCTCAGGGTAAACCTAGAAGCATGCACCTTCTTTTGAGCTGAGGCAATAGTGGGCTCTGAAGCCAGGCTGCTCGGGTTAAAAGCAGACTGGGTTCAAGGCAAGGTCAAAAAGCTCTGAGATCTTGAGTGAGATATATAACCTTTCTGAACCTCAGTTTCTCAAGTGTAAAATAGGTATAACAGCATCTGCCTTATTGGGTTGTTGGGAGGATTAAATGAGATAATTCATATAAAGCACCTAAAACAGTAGCCTATATGATAAACTCAAGAAGAGTAACTTTTATTATTATAGAAATAAGCAGGTGAAGGAAGTGAACTTGTGCTGTATTATGATCAGGAGAGGTTTGGGATAGTAAACCAGTCCCCAACTTAAACAGCTGTGGAAGTAGTGACAGAGGGTGACACAGTAGTTGCTCAAACACTCTTTAGGAAACAAATGCATCAGTACAGACCTGCTTCTCTCTCTCTCTCTTTTTTTTTTTTGCTGAGGAATATTTGCCCTGATCTAACACCTGTTGCCAATCTTCCTCTATTTTGTATGTGGGTCACTGTCACAGCATGGCTGCTGACGAGTGGTGTTGGTCCACACCTGGGATATCCAGGCCTCCGAAGCAGAGTGTGCCAAACTTAACCACTAGGCCACGGGGCCTCGCCCCCAGATGTGCTTCTCTTTGCTACAGCCATTTGGCAGGGAGCTTCCTATAGGGTTTGGGCTGTGTGAATCTTCTAGTTTCAATCGCCTAGGAAAATATCTAAAGTTGAGACCTCATTATTCACCAGCCTAAGAGACTGTGAATAATATTTCTTCCTGATGCTTAATTTGGGGACCTTGTTTGGTTCTTTATCCTTATAGTGGGCAGAGGCAAAATGTAACTTGCTCAATAATTTTGTTATTTGTCAACAGGATCAGTAAAAGTTTAGGAAGAGAGAGTTTGCCCCCAGCAGCAAAACTAGGTTTTCAGATTTATTTCCAGCCTCACTTATTTATGGGAAATATGTCTCTCTTTCTCCAGATTAAATGCATCTATAAAGATAGTTTCATTATGATGATAATGATAATATGAAATTATATTTTGTACAGCAGGATTTTAAATTCCAGTTAGACTTGAAGACATGAGTTTTGGAATCAGCCTTGAATTCTAGCTCCTCCACTGATTAGCTCTGTGCCCTTGAGCAAGTTCCTTAGCTTAGCTGAGTCTCAGTTTCCTCATCTTTAAAATGAAGCTACATTATATGAAGGTTTAAGATTGAGATAAGTTATTTAAGGAGCCCACCATCATGTCTGGCATACAATTAGGTATGTAATAAAAGGCAACCATTGCTACGATATTCACTGATTTATATAGGCAGGTAAGGCTAAGTCTTTATATTTTCCAGTTAGCCCCTTGCCGTGGATGTTGTTGAATCTATTCCACCCATTGTAACAACAGGAGAGACTGAACCCCTGTTCCAGGTGTGGACCTGATTACTTTAAGCGAGTCTTGGTGTTTCCCCTCCCCTTGCCAGGGACTGGTTCAGGGATGGGAACGCCTAAGTCAACTGAGCCAATGAAAAGAAAGCGAGGCTTTTGGATTAAAAAAAAAAAAAATCCCCATCTCTCCTCCTGGATATGAATGAGGAAGCATGCAGCCTTGTTGCTACTGGCAGCCGTCCCATCTCAGAACAGGATTTCACTGACAAGACTTTGGCTGGCTTACTTGAGATCTCTCTTTCTCTCCTCTCATGACTCTATGCATGCTTTGCACAGGCCCGATACATTAAAGGTGGGTCGAAAATCAGAAGGACCTCATTAATAAAATTCAAAATAGTAATTTTCAATCATTTCAGATAAAATTCAACGAAGTACGATGGTAAGGTCATGTATAATTTATAATTATTATTATAAAAAATCTTTTTCTTTTCCAAAACCAAAAACCTTATGAGAAAAGTTTATCCTACAGCAATTTTAATAAAAATGCCCTCCATTTATTTAAGTCACTTATGTTTTGTCAAATGGCTTTCATATCTTTTATCTCATTGCCTTCTACAACATCAGAAAGAATTTGAAACACCAGGCATGGATTTCCTCATCTCAGGGATGAAAAAACTAAGGTCCAGAGAAATTCTTTTCCCAAAAAGTTCCAGACCTTTTCAGAGGCTGACTTAGCCTGACTGTCCAGCTTCTTGAGTCCAAATTGGACTCTGTGGCTGGTTCTGCCAGTTGTAGAACTGAGGAAAGACATTTTAAAAACAGCTTCACATGTAATCCGTGACTAAAATGTGCAACCCAGAGAGAGAAATCTAGGTTTATGTTCCAGCTTTAGTTAGTCCCAGCTCTACCACTAACTAGCCTATATGACCCTGAGCAAATCACTGACTTTTCTGGGTTTCCGTTTCTGCATATAAAAAGGAGACACTGAGAGAAAAAAAAGTTGTAACTATGTATGGTGATGGATGTTAACTGGACTTATAATACAGTGAATGTTGTATGTCAATTATACCTCAAACAAAGCAAAACAAAAAAACTAAGGAACTAAAAATATTGTAAAAATGCAACAAGTGTTAATCAAAGGAAGTGTTAATCAAAAACAAAACAAAAGAAAGAGAAATTTTTGAGGTGAGGCTTCCTATTCTTGAGCCTCTGATAGGCACTACTAATTGACCAGCTGTCCCAGAGTCAACTACAGAATCCTCAGTATAGTCGTCAAGGCAGCAAGCACCAGTCTTTCAGGGCTGGTACTCAAGGTGTAACTCATTTGCATTCCCTGGGTGAGGTCCCTGCTATTCAGTGTGATCCACAGATCAGCAGCTTTGGCATCACCAGGAGGTTTGTTAGAAATGCAGAATCTCAAGCCTCACCCCAGACCTACAGAATAAGAATCTGCACTTTAACAAGATACCTAGGTAGCTTTTATGCACATTAAAGATTGAGAAGCAGGGGGTTAGATGATCCCTTAGAACCCTTAAAGTTCTAAAAGTCAATGACTGTAGGATTCCCCCCACCAATAATTGGAATTTTCCAAGAACGTTGGGTAGCTCGCCAAGTGTGCTAAACAAAGTCTTCATCCTCTATACAGTAAAGAGGTGGAGGAGTTAATTGGTAACGTTTTTTGTGCTCTCCTTTCAGAATGCTGAATTAACCACAACCAAGGTACCTACTAAACCCTCGGGGAGACTGAGCTGGAGAGGGAACGATGAAATCCACCTCGGCCTGGGATCCCTCGCACAGCTGCAGTCTGATGGCTTCTGTGCGGTTAGCCAATTACACAGTGAATTACTCCAGTGAGAATTTGCCAAATGCACCATCCACCCTCACAACCTAACTCGCTAGGACAACTGCTGTTAATCTGAAAGCCTTGTCAAACATCTCTCCGTTCCATTTTAACACCAAATGACCCTCAGCTCAGAGATCTGCAGATGATAGCAGACAGTGAAAGTGACTAAACTTTACAAAACCTAGGCTGCAGGCTGAGTTAGGAAATGAAGAAAATTATGAATTTAGAACGAATATCAAACCCAGCTGCCAAAATGATGCTTTGCTAAAGAATAAAATATCAGCTAGACTCTGTGTCAAATATTGAAAACTCTCAAATAAAAAAAGACCTGGGTTCAAATCCCACTTCCTAGCTGTGTGACTGAATGTGTTACTTCTCCCTGGACCCCAGCTTTTGTCATCAATAAAATTTCAGAGGGTGATAAGAGTACTTAGAAAATCGGCAAGCCTCAAACTTTCATGAGTATCTGAATCATTCGGGAAATTTGCTAAAATTTAACTTCTTAGGCCATCAGAAATTCTGATTCAGTAAACCCAGGGATGGGCTGGGGATCCGCATTTCCTAAAGTATTGGTGGTTCTGACATTGTGGTCTGAGGATGACCCCCTACAAATGCTGCTGTGGGGCAGTGGATGGTAGGAGATAATCCAAGGAGAGCATTTGTAAACTCTTGGTTAATGTTAGCTGTTAAAAGATATGAGTAGTAGTTCAGATAGAGGGAGTGACTTGCTCAGTGTTGCACAGTGGATAGGAGCAGGGATGGAACATTTTCCACTGCACCAGAATGGTTTCCTGTTCACGAACATTTCTCAGAGTGCTTTGTTTGAATGATGCAAGGAACTGAGGAAGGATGTAGGTCAAATTCTCATGCATTGTCAAGTCAAAGAATGAAAGGCAGTGCTGCATGACACCCAGGTTAGGCCTGATAACTGGGGTCTTTGTTATTTACTTGCTGTGCCCTTGATCTAGTCATTCCCCCTCTCTGGATATCAGTTTGTTCATTTACAGAATGAGAGGATTCTTTAACGTTCTTTCATTGGTTGAAATACTGTTGTGCTATCATAGCCACACAGATCCTATCTGGATGAAACAGCTCCTTGCTCCCTTTTTGGAGATGGAATGTACCTTTTACTCTGTGAAGCTTTTCTTGAACATGCGTCTGAAGGTAACATGTTCCTCCTTTGAAATTCATAGCATTTATCAGCTGTACCATATACTACTCATTCTGATTATCTGCTACTATTTAAAAGAACATTACAGGGGCAGTGGACTATTCCAATAGGCTGACAGAGACAGTGCTTCTGAATTTAGAAACAAATCTTAAGAAATAGGAAAAGACAGAGTTCTGCCCTATGATCCCTTGCACGATAGACATCAACTTTGTGGTTACCACTTATCTAATGCTTATTATCTGCTAAGTACTTTCCATGTACTTCGTCCTGCAATCCTTAAAACCATCTTTTCAGGGGGGAACTGTAAGCTCCGTTTAAACAAATGAGGAAACCAAGACTCAGAGATTTCCCGCGCGCACATAGTAACAAGTGACATCATGGGGCTTGCGCTCAGGGCTGTCTCAGATCCAAAGTCAAGTAGGAATGATTAAACTAGGTCTGCCTGTGCTCTGAACCATTGTGCTCTTCTCCAGGAGCAAGAATTTGATAAATACTTGCTGAATGATCAACACATTTGTGACGTTCCTTCCAAACCTGTGTCTCTTGTGAGAAAAGTTTAACGTTATCCTGCCTCTGACTATGATGAGGGGGGCAGAGTGTAGCTGTAAGACTCTCAGGGGAATGCAGCCCATGTCTTTGGCTTCAGGGGGCCAACGTCCTCAACTGCTGAACTAAACAACTCCTGATCCTGGGGGAGGACATGTGAAATGCTCATAAAGCAGTCTTCACAGTTGAGGCCTCGTCATTGCAGTGCACTCTCAGGGGACACCTGGGGTTAGCAGCGTGCCCTCTATGACTCAGGGATGCTTACGTGCCCCCACCCCCACTCCAACCCCCCCGTAGGGAGGCAGGGCAGGTGTCCTGTCTCAGTGGAATAAACTGGCTCTGGTGTCCTTGAATTGGATCCAGCTTCCAAAAATTTTCTGCAGCAGAAGCTAGCAGTAGAGTTGAAAGGCAAAGAGACAGCGTGTTTATTGCTGAGGGAGATTTCAAAATTATGTCAGGGTCCATTTTTGTTATGTTTCCCTAGATCCCTTTGCCAAAATTAAACAAGCATCAAGGCAACCCTGCAAACCTCTTCTCAGCAGAGGCCATAAAAAATTCCTAATTTCTTTAGGAACACAAGGCTTGTGGAGGTACTGTACATTTTTTTTTTTTTACAAAATAATTTAATATTAATAGAAAGATGTTTAATAAAAATTTAATGTCAGTCCTTAATGCCCAAAGCTGCCCAAGGAACACACGGTTTTCTTTCTCTCTTTATGTTTTTCAACAATTCATAATCTTTCCAGAGTTTTCGCAGTAATAATTGTATTTATGATACTAGGATTGTTACTACATTTCCTAAAATCTGAGATTTTATCAACTGCAAAATACACCATCAACTTACTGACAGGTATTTATAAAGGAGAAAAGGAAAGAAATGAAAGATTTATAGCATAGGTAAATATCATACTAACTTCAGGAACTTTAAAAGGTGAATTTTTGCCTTAAAATTGAAAACTTGTGCACTTCTTTCCTGAAAGACTATGTTGAGAATGCACTGTAAAGTGGGTTTGACTTCCAGTACTGATTTAACAACATGGTAGCATATGTTAGTGGTGCTGTATTTCAGATTCTAGAATGGAATTGAGCACCCAGAGACAAAGTATTACTACGTGCTTTAAACAACCACCAAGTGTTACATATAAAATTTTTCTTCTGTTTTAAGTTTCATTTAGTGGTGACCTGGGTATTCTGACAGAATGAATATGTTTTCAAAATTGAACTCCTTGGTTGTGATTCTCATTCTAGGGAAACAAACTAACCGGAGGGAAATGAGTCATAGCAAGTTTTTGCCTCCTTGTAGGACAAGAGATGACCAGATTCACTGAATCAGAAGGGACTCAAAGAGAAACTGACCATGCAGTGGAAAAGAACATGTCAGGAAGATTCAAGAGGCTTTGGTCCTGGGAATGTGTTTCATTGATGACTTCCTAGGTGTTTGTTTAGTTTTCTCATCTATAAAATGGGGGTTATATCCACCCTGTATGTATCTGGTGATTTTTGAGATAATAAATGAGGTATCACAGGAAGCATATTGGAAAAGTATAAACACCAGGGTACAAATGATTATAATCTAAAGGACCTGCCTCCTTTGTTATTCACTACTTACTTTACAGCTTACTATCTAATTTCTCTTCTAATTTATCCAATGTAAGAAGTATATCTTTTTAGATGAGTCATTTTTAGAACAGGAGTTGGGTCCAAAGTACTTTTAGTTCTTAACCCAGAAAATTATTTTATAATATTTCTCTCTACAGGCTTTTTTGACATTTTTCCAAAAGGAAACTTGTTAAAGAAAAAGGTTTTTAATCACTTAGTATGATATATATTCTGTGCAAGTATTTGTAAATTTTAAATTAATAAGCAATGGCTTGTAGTAGAAATAATTGATAGTAGGTTGAATTGAAAGGAGGCTATGGGACTAATGAATCTCAGGCAGAAAGGCTCAGAACTATATGCTTCTAGAACTAGAACTATATGATTTTCAAGGTGGATGAGATCTTGGAGATCACTTCCTTATTTTACAAGACAGGTTGATTTCTCCGATGTTACAAATATGGCTTAAGCGTCAGAGTTGAAAACTGAATCCTGAATTTCCCGAGTTTCAGTCTACTGAACTGAGTTATAACATTAATTTTATTTTTGTAGAGAACTACATCTGCAGGGAGCCATGAGCAGTGTTGCTATAAGTATGTCCAAGCTTGAAAAAATATTAGAGATCTCTTGGTCTAACTGTGTCACTGGAATCTTGAATCTCTGGTGACAACATTGACAAGAAAGCTGGACAGCATGAGCATGATGGGCTTGACTGCTCCCAGGGTAAAGCAGGTACTGCTCAGTCCAGACCATTCTCTCCTTTTCTTTCTCTTTTCTTCCCTCCTATCCTCCTACTCTCCCTTCCTTCCTTTTTTCTTTCTGACGGCAGTAATGATTGGAATATAATATAAGCAATAATTATTAGAAATGAGCATGTGCTATTTGTATATGTATAAATATTTATACATTATCTTGGATTACTCTGGTTAAGTGATATATGAAGCACTGGGAAAAGTACAAGTTGTGTTTGTGCGTGGTTTGTATGTGTATGGGTGTGGTAGTTATGGTGAGCGTCTGTGTGTGTGCAAGAGAGAAAGAGAATGAAAAAAAGGAACATAGGCTCATACTGGCAAATCAGGTGGGAATATGTGTACGTACACACACTCACACACTTTCTTAAATTGTAAAAGTAATATACACTCATTGTAACAGTTCAAACACCACAGAAAGATATAAAGTGAAAAATAGAAGTGTTCCTACCATCCCATCCCACTCTCCAAATGTGACCACGGGGAAAACAGATTTAAAAACATAATAATGCATTGATGCCTGTGCTATTGGTTTAACCCTAGAAAAATATACTGTTGACTATTTTCTTGCACTAACAATAATACATTATTCAAGATGGATTAAACGTAAAACATGAAACAATAAATTAAGTATAAAAAAAACTTTCAGAAAAATTTAAAAGACTATATGCCTAACAAAGTTTCAAGAGGAATTTTTATCTATTCCAGAAAACCCAGAAATTACAAAAGTAGATAATTAGACAATATAAAAATTAAAAACCCGTTATGGCATGAATGAGAGCTCGGGAAAAATATCTGCAATGCACATAACTAATAAATGGTTAATATATTTATGATATTTAGAACTCTTGAAACTGAAAACTAAGATAAATGGATAAGAATAACCATAGGCAATTCACTGGGAAGCCAATTCAAACAGCACATAAATGTATGAAAAGTTACTCAATTGTTTAAGAAATGTGAAAAGTATAAGTTAAAACAAGATTATATCCATTATAAATTGTGAACAGCAATCAATAATCAATATTGCTGAAGGGAAAGTGAGAAAGAGGATCTATTCATATAGAAGCATAAAGAGATGTAATAGATGTATGAAAAAAATGATTACAAAATATTGTTTGTGTTTTTTCTTCAGGAAAAAAGTGGAATTCGCATGGTTTTTACTTTATTCTATATTTAACTATTATGTAAATGAAAGTAAACCTGTGCTTTAAAAAGTGTAATTAGAAAGAAGACAAAAAAATTATGTTCACTGTAGAAAGAAAAGGTTTACCTGATATGAATGGTAAGACAGAAAAAAATATAGAAATTAAACATTTTTACAAGATCAAATATATTATTCTTTTCTTGATTCTGGATTTTCTGACTTGTTTTACCTAATCCATGTTTATTAAAATATTAATAAATGATTTTCTGCCTTTTGTGTATTTTTTCCTCTTTTTAAAAAAAAAATTTAGATATTTGATTTATCAAGAATTGATTGGAGGAAGGGGTAGTTTAGATACACGGTACTACATTTGAATACTCCTACTGGTCATCCAGTTGCTTACTGCTGTTTATTAAATAATTCACATGTTCCCAATGATATGAAATAATACTCTTACTAAGAACTTAATTTTATTCTGTTTCTAAGTCAATTTCTATTCTCTTTATTTAGAGAGCACTAATTCAGTGCTATACTGCATTAATCACTGTGGTTTTATAATTCATTTAAACTTCTGGTAGAGCCAATCTTTTCTTATTATTTTTCATTTTCCTGATTCTTCATATATATTTTTTTCTTTCAAATAAACTTTAGAATTACTGTGTCAAATTTCTAAAAAAAACCACTAAAGAAACAAACCCTAAATGAAGCCCATTGGTCATCCATTGAGATTACACTAAACTCATAGAATAATTTAGAAAGAACTGATTCCTTTAAAATGTTATCTTAAAAAAAAAGCAAAGTTTTTTTTAAAAAAGCAAAGTTTTCTTTCGTTAAAACCTTACTATTGATAAAAAGGCTCTTTTTTTCCCTTCCATTACAGTATATTTTTTATTATTGTTTATATACTCTTTACATAGAAAAGCTGTGGAAACTTCCCTGCCTTGTCATAGGTTTCTATGTTTCTCTCAGTTAATTCTCTCGGATTTTACTTGAATAAAGTAATAATTTTTTTTTGATAAGAGTGAAACTATTTTTCCTTCTTTTCCAACATTCCTTATTTTCTCTGATGTAATTTCACTGGCTAATAATTTTGAAAAAGTTAAATAATAGTGGTGATGATGAGAATCCATTTCTTGTTCCTGCCTTTATTGTTCCACCCTAAGACAAGAGGTAACAGAGAGAACTTTTCATTAGAAAGAAAAAGAGAAACAGAGAAACACATAGCAAGGAAATATCCATCACTTCCCAATCTCCTAAAGGATGTTAAATTTGTAACCAGGAAGGAATACTGAATTCAACAGATATCTTTTGGTATCTATTGAAAGGATGAAAAACTTTTCACTTTTTCCACTTATTAAGATGGTAAATAATATTATACTTTTATTTTGAAAGGACACCATGTGGTTTGTTGTAGTTTGCTTTTAGTATTCTCTGGATTCAACTTGATAAGCTTATTTAAGGATTTTTTTCCCCCCACTGGTATTCATTAGTGAAGTGGATTCATGTTTCCTTCATGTACTTTTGTTTTTTTTAGATATGGTGTGGCACCTTATTTATGTTATGCTACTTTCTAAATCATTTGGAAGTTGTTTCTTCTTTCTGTTAGGATCCGCAAGAATTTAAATACCAGTGGAGGTAGTTGCTTTTTAATGTTTGACACAATTTATTGTTGAAATCTAGGCCAGATGCCCTTTTGGAGTGGGAGTTACATTTCGCTCTCAGTTTTCTTAGTTTTATCTTTGGTAATTTGTCTGTTTTTGTTTTCTCTTTCTCCTAAGGTCAGTTTTGCTAATTTATATTTTCTAAGGATGTCATGTATTTGATCCACATTTTCTAAGATCTTTGCATAATTTTCTTTTAATGTCACCTTTCTATAGAATTATTATGCTTTTAAAAAATTTCTCCTTTGGTGTGTCCACACTGGCTCCCTCTGCTTCTTTATTAAACTTTTCCTTGATCAATTATTTCCCTATTTTACTTAGCTTTTGTTTTTAAAGGACTGACTTATTTGTACATTATTTTGATTTTCTAATTTGTTAACTTATAATTGATCTTGATTAATTTCTTCTGCTTCTTTGAGATATTTTGTTGCTCTTTTTTAAACTTGAATTGTACATTTAATTCACTTTTTAAAATGACTTGCTAGAAATGTGTTTGAAGTTACAACCTTTCCACTGTTAACTATTTTAACTACATTCTTTAGATTGATTATGTAGTATTTTAAAGTGCTATATTTTCTAAATGTTCTTCAAATTAACTTTTATTGTATCTTTGTCACATGAGTTATATGAGTGTGGCCTCTAGTCCTGTCTTCTGTTTAACCATTTCTTAGCTGTCTAACTTTAAGCAAGTTCATTATGCTCTCTGTGTCTCAGTTCATCATCTGTAAAGTTATAATTACTCCAACATAGGGTAATAATAAGGACTTACATCATGACATAATATATGTAAAGTGTCTAAGCACATAGAAGGCATTCAAGAGTATTTATTATTATCATTGTTATAGTTAGTTATGGACATCAGTCTTAAGTATTTTTTTCTATTTCAGTTTTTTCCATTCTGTACCTTACTGACATCATGGTTCTGCATGTTTAATCCACTGTACCTGTCCTGTATATTTATTATGTTTTGTCTAAGTGGTTTTTATCACGACATCTTTTTTCCTCTGCATTTGGCATGATTTTCTACAGCCTGAACTTTGTGTTACTGCCTTGATTTATTGTCACACTTATTCTTCTTAATGTTTTAGATTCAGTTATTAGTTTCTACAAAGATTGCTTCACCTTCCTTTTTGCCTTTTTAATAACCTCTTGGCCTCCTGTTTATCATCTCTTCTCTGATCTTTTGTTTCATATCCTCTTTCAATTTTTGGTGAGAAAAAAACTTTTGTTATGAAAAATTTTAATTTATCCTAAAGTATTTCTTGTTTTTCCCCCAATAAAAGAGTCATTATCTGTCTTCTGCATCCTGAGTTCTCTTGCCACCAAATGAGAGAGAAAGAGACAGAGTCATTTAGTAGTTTTCCTGCACAGTTGCTGTGTTGTTTCTTTGTTAAGATGCCTCATTTTGATGTAAACCTTTCTACAGGGTTTTCTCATTTGCTCAAAAATAGCTTGGGTAGATTTCTCTGGATTCTGCTTACACTAATATTGGCCCTACTTATGCATCTCTGCCTCTCTGTAGAGCTTTGGTTTGAGTTGGGTGTTGATTGTTTTTGTTTTGTTTTTCTATTGCTGTTTTACTCTCTATGGCTTTGGATGGAGAGGAGGAAAATTGCACATGGCTTTTTGGGATTCTTCTATCTCTACTTCTCTAATGCTTTTCAGAGTTGGACACAGTTAGACATCAGTTTTCTATTTCCTCATCATTTCAAGGGCTGGGTGATATTTGTGTGTGTGTGTGTGTGTGTGTGTGTACTGCCATGCTGTCATACAGTGTAGTAGGTGTGTAAACTATAGCAGAACTTTTGTAGGGAACAACTTGGCAGTATGTAACATTATTTTAAAGGCACATACCTTCTGACGCAGAAATACCATTTTAATAACTATATCAAGAATCAATGGTGTACAAACATGTCAGCAATGGGATGCTTAGTTTAGAATTGTTTATAATGGAAAGCTACTTAGCAACAATGCAAATATCTAATAATAAGAGCTCTTTACATAAATTATGGTACCTACATTCAATAAAATATCCTGTAGCTATTAGAAATGATGTATATTTAAAGATACAAAAAGGTAAGTGGAAAAGAGTAGTATACACAATAGTAGAGCATAATTATTTATATAAAAGTATGTCACTAAGTGCAAATAAAAGGCAATGTTAAGAGTGATTATTTCCAGGTGTGGGGGTGCAAGTCGTTTTCATTTGTTTTTTTTAGAAAAGAATGATCATGAATCAGTTTTATAATCAGAAAAATAGCAATAGAGGTAAAAAACGAAAAACTGAGAAACATACACACTTCCTGCTACCATCTCCAGAATAATAGCAACTATTTATTGAGCGCTCTTTGTCTGGTACTGTATAAGGCCCTTAATAATGATCTCATTTAATCCTCTCAGCAGCAATATGAGGCAGAAATTAGTGTTACAGGTTTTAGTTGAGGAACTTAAAGGATGAAAAGGTTAAACATGTTCAATGTCACACGGCTCATAAAAGACCATGCCTGAATGTGAACCTAGTTCAGTCTGATTCTAAAAGCCACCATCTTCCCAGTGCACCCCACCGCCTCTGATGATTGTCACATACATCTTGATGCTTTTACAGGTTAGAGGTTTAACAGCTCATTATTCGAACTTTTGAATACCAGTCCATATTTCGTACTGTAAACATGAACTTAAAAGAGAACTCAAAGGACAGAATAAAGACATACTCAACAAAGAAAAGTATCAAAGCAGAAGACATTAAGATTCATATTTCAATGTAAATCATTGAACATTCTCTTTAACATAAAGTTTTATGAAACAAAGAAAGAGCTTTGACAAATAAGGGTCTAAGTCATGGCATCAGAATATCATTAACTCTATCAAGCCATCAACTGAAACATTTAAATCATCAAAGAAGCAAATTTTCTTTAAAATATCCTTATAATCAGGATTTTCCTGAATTTTCATGTTAACTTTACCCATTCATTAGACCAATCATGCAGTGCATTTTGATTTTAGTTTTGAAAAATACAACATTCTTCAACCATTTTCATCATACACCCAGACTCCAACTGTCAAACATGTTTTCTTCCAAATGATTAGCATTCTACCCTGAATACTGCCCAATCAAATCATTCTATTCAATTTTAACAAGAGCAACTAGAGTTGAAAGCAAGAGCAGCAGCAACACCACCAATGAGATAGCTTGAGAGAACAGACATAGTAGGGGCTGGATGTTTAGGGGATAAGGACTAAAACAGTGATTAAGAAAGTTTCAAACATCTCTTCTGAAATCTACCTAATACCATTTAACAGACTCTTACAATATATGACGCGACAAGTAATGAAGTTAAAAAGCAATTGAAAATACCAAAACAAAGTAGCAATTTAATATGGTAACCATATCTCTCCCCTACCCCAAAGGCACTAACAATGAGGTACCAAGGAATTTGGGGTCAGAGCAATAAAATTAAGGAAGAGCATTATACTTAGAAGATATAATAATGATGGCTCATCTGGCATCAAGTCCTCATAGGAAAGATTCACAGCGTTCAATATCACTAACTGCCTCACTGAGAAGTAGAAAACAAACAAACAAAAACCAACTTGAGTTGGACAAGTAATGGATGATATGGGGGAATGATGACAGTTATCATCTCCTCCTCGTTGTCTTCCACTTTAGAGGGCAATGTGAATGTTAATTTGCCAATTAAGAATTGAAAATGCATGAGGATACAGAAACTAAACTATAAGTATTAGCCAAAAATAGGCTTGCTTTGGAGTTCATTTAAGTCAAGAGTTTTGATAAGGAACAATCTCAATTATTGCCTCTTATCTATCATTATAATAGTGCTGGGCCTGCCAAGATAATACTTCTTTGTAAAATAAACAACAATAAAGCAACAAGGACTTGATGCAAACATAACATTCTTAGACACAAATTAATAATCCAGGACAGAAAATATAGGTTCCTGAATTCTCAGCCAACCAGTAGAAGAAATGTATAATTCTCCACCTATTCTACTAACCAAAAGAAACACAACAAAACTAAGAAATGTCAGAATATATAATGACACTCTGTATTCTCAACACAAATGAAAAGGAATCTCAAAATATGGTCCACTTGGTTTCTTTTCCTAGCACAACAATAATGACTGAATGGAACACTGAAGCTTCGGTTCATCATAGCTACACTAAAAAAACAAACCCGGGAGAACCCCGTTAGAGTCTTACTAAAACATTCAACTTATCCCCAAGCCTCTGTGGATACAAGTCCATAGGTTATCTGCAAAGACCCCATACATTATTTTAAAGGGAACAGCTAAACAAATTGGTTCCAACAGAAATACAAATAAATGGATTAAAAACTGGCTATCTAACCGTATACAGAGAGAAATCGTAATTGGTAGTCCGTCTAGTTGGGGAGAGGTTTCCAGTTGGGTCCCACAAGGATCGATATTGGGTCCCATTTTGTTTAATATCTTTATAAAAAATCTGGAAGACAAAGTAGAGAATGTGCTAATTAAGTCGACTGATGCCACTAGATTAGGATTGGTGGTTAAAGTAAATTGGATATAGATAAACGCTACTGGTCTTTAAAAAGACCAATGTTAACAGAGAATAGGACTACTATTTAGTTCTATCTTTAAAAAAAATCTAATTCCAAGCACTAGAAATAAATAGATTTAAAAGATCTTAGTGGCTTTGCATAAAAAAAATCAGGCACAATGGATAAAGACAACACAGAGATTCACAACACCCACGAAAGCAGAATAAATGCCCCCTAATGGAGATCTTTTTGGCGCAGCTTTATTTGGAAAACTGGTGGTTGTGGGTCTCTCAACACAATAAGAATATTGGAAGCATTTCAGATATGCAAGATCCAAGGTGGTGAAAATGTAGGAGTAACTAAATTCTCAAATATGTTATTACTTAGTTATAAACTAGGAAACAACAGAAAGCTTAAAAGAAAAAAAGAAGAGCTGAAAAACTAAAGGCATGAGCAAGAAAAGTGGGAGAAATTAATCAAAAGTAAATTCTATAAGGAAACACACACACAAATAGAAGAATGCAAGGGATAACAGGAAGGGCTCTCCTAACACTAAGATAGAGATAACATTTTTTTGAACGACTCCAGAAGACACATGGGAAAAAAAATTCAGTACACCTCTTGTTGGCTTGAGGTTTATTTTAAAAATCTTAGTATTTTACAACTTAATTTGTCGCATGAAGACAACCATGAAAATGGGACTGCTTGTCAGCCTTGGACTTTTGTGTGTAGACAGGTGGGTTTTCTCAGGTGAAGTCAACTGAACTGAGTATATGACTAACATGGAATCAGATTTTTAATTTTATATTATTTTTTCACTTGCTAGCACAGCAGAATGTACGCCAGATAAGGACTGGAAAACCTAGATCATCTCAGAAATTTTGTTAACCTTGCTATGCAACCTTGGATATTTCACTTTACTTAAAAGTCTTAGTTTTTACATCAGTTAAATGACAGGATAAGAATTGATTTAAAAGCTGCAGATGCTCTTGTTAAAATACAAACTTACAGGAAACTAACACAGAGAAGAGATTGGAAAGTTGTGGAAGGATGCCATCGAAGGAACAGTGGGCTCCCACCTGGCTAGGCTTCCCATTTTCATCCCTCCCTGACCTCAGGACAGAGCACAAAAAGTAAAATGTAAAATCACTTTAGATGATCAGACAGGACATGCTGGTTCCATCTCTAGAAGACCATCAACGGAAGCTGCAAAAGTCAATCTCTCTCCTAGTGACTGATTTTACCAGAGCAGCCAACAATACTTAGTTGATTATATGTGCCCCATCTTTGGAAAAAAAAAACTTTAGAATTACAGTTGGTAAGAAAGGACATTCTTGATAAGAAAGAGAGTGGCATTATTCATGACGCTGACACAAAAGAAAGTATTGAGCAATCAGAGCCTTATGTGAATCTGCTCGAACCTTTCACTGCATTGAAAAGAAACCATGGGAGTTGGGATTGTTAGATGATTACCTTTTTGTTTTAATCTAATCAAGATGACTGTAAGTGTTCTGACCTAAGAAATAATTGATAAAGTTTGTAATTGGTTTGCTATAGATTTTAGAGCTAATTCCTGTTGAAAAATTATTTCCTTGCGTTGATGTTAAAACTTCCTATGTGAAACATGCCTCTGTAGATAACACTCTTTTAGGGATGGGGCTGCATCCTACATGCTAGAGCATGTAAAACACGCGAGCAAGCAATGCCAATAGGTCTGGAGACTGTAAATTTTATTTTAAAAGTAATAATGCCTATTATTTATAATATTTTATTAATATTTACCACCTACTGAGTGCTTACCATGTACTGAGGACTATGTTATCCTCTCTACACATTATCACAAATAATCTTCATAATAGCCTATGAGGGAGGAATTAACTCCATTTTATAGATGAGGAAACTGAAGGGTCAGAGAAACTGATTTCTTTTTCTTTGCCTATTGTCACACAACTATTAAATGGATGGTGAATTTTGAACCTGACTGACTTCAAAATATCTGTTCAGAACCATTGTGCTAAATCATAACTCCTGATGTCTTGATGTTATGCATGCTGATCAAGGAAAGTGAAGAAACCATTTGTGTTAAGAGTTTTAAGAATAGGACAAGCATTTTATATTTTTCTGGGCCTCAGTTTCTCATGTTTGAAACCAGAGGATCAGACTAGAGTAGGATTTTTTAACCTCAGCAACATCGATATTTTGGGCTGGATAATTCTTTGTTATGGGAGGCTGGCAGATGCACTGTAGGATGTTTACCAGCATCCCTGGCCTCTACCCAAAAGCTACCAGTAGTAATCCCCTCCTCTCAGTTTTGACAACCCAAAACATCTACAGACATTGACAAAGATCCTCTTGAGGGCAAAATCGCCTATGTTTTGAGAATGACTGTACTAGGAGAATTCTGGTATCCTTTCTGTTCTCTCATATTCTATGCTCTGAATTGTGGTCCCAACTTCAGCTGAGAGGATGGGCTTTTCACCATTCTGGGGTCCTAGCCCAGTGAACCATTCTCTACTTTCATCTCAGTACATTGAATTTAAAACATCTGAAGCTCTCCAGGTTCAGTTTGCTATAAAACTGACACTCTCTGGGTCTTAAATTTACCATTTAAATGCAAATTGGTATGAAAAAATAGGGTAGAGGAAAGTGAAAAGAGATCGGATGTTACCTTATTAAGTCAGCTTTGCATTAGATAACTGATTTAGACTCATTTCAAACTGCAGTCCTATGAGACGGTTTTATTTATTTATTCATTTCTTTTCTGTACTAAGGCTATTATATCAGGAAAATCATAAAATGAGTTTAAAAAGCATTCTCTCACTTTGCAGCCCAAGAGAGCCATAATGTTAATTTGGAATCTATTGACAGATTCCAATAAGTGAAACCTCGGGCATTAGAAAGAAATCGACAATTTCCTAGACCCGTGGTTCATTGGTTTTCAAGGGCTGTACTTAAAATTTGCATCATTGCAAATATCATCTCCTGGGAAAAGAGTGCCTTTGATTAGAGGTAGTGCAAAATCAAATCTCAGACCTATGGATACGTGGAAAACATTAGTGAGTCAGAAGATTTCATTGGATTTGCTCCAAATAAATCTCAATGGTAGAGACTGTTTATGGTGTGCTATCCTTGGAATTAAATTAAAGTTAGAAATATTAATATGTCAATTAAATAATTATTGGTATGGTTAATAATTCCAGATGGTTAAAAGTACTACTGTTTTCCTAGTTCCATCACTATGAACCATTATCAAATCCAACATTATGTACTACTTTACAAACACTATTTATGGCAGATATTAAAGTAAGACCTTGTTTTGTCTACTTTCAAGGGTCTAAATTTGGACTATGGGAAAATACATATATAAAAATTCTGTTTAGTGCAGAAACTTCTATAACAGGAAGCCAGGTGAAGTCACATTTTGGGAATGAAGAGGGCTGGATCCATTGGAATTGCTGTCAGAAGCCTCAAAACAGAGATTCTAAATCTTGGCTGCAAATTAGAACAACATTTGGAGAATTTTTAAAAATTATGATGCCCAGGCATATCCTAGGACCATCAAATCAGAATTTCTGGGGAAAGAACCCAGTTTTCTGTATTTTTTTTAATGCTCTCCTAGTCATTCAATTGGGCACCCAAGGTTGAGAACTGTTACCTTAAAGAATAAACTGGGTTTACAACTGTGTGGGAATTGCTCTTTGACTATGCCTGACTTAAGCAAGATGGTGGCCTCCTGTAGTCAAATGCTTCACTGATTTTAAGTGGTACATGTGCAAGGCATTAAGTAATTCTCTGTCACTTAAGGAGAAAATTATTCTTTTTTCCCCCCTCCACTTCTCTTTCTGCTATTCTGATGACTTCAAGGAGAAAGCCTCAGTTTGTTGCTGCTGGATCTTTAATACATCTCTGTCCTTACTTATCTCCCTTTTAAATCAAAAAGAATACAGAGCTCAGGCCCAGAGCCTTCATCTCGTATAACCTCAAATTTAATAACATAGTTTTGTTTTTATTTACTTATTTGTTTTTATGTATTTATTAAGATTATCTTTCAGCAAGTAATATTGATTTAAATGATATCAAATTTCCTTTTTAAATAAAGTGAGTAAATTTAAATTAATACAATGCAAATAATAGGACACATATACTCATATATGGAACAAGTCACCAAGGTGTTCTCAGATGTCTGTGGTTTGGGCAACCGTAGTGTTTAGGTAAAGGGCATCCAACCGTTGTGTCATGAGTTTGGGCTCTAAATATGCCTCCATTGCTAATTATCTTTGTGATTTGGGGGAAATTACCCATTCTCTTCCCTGGGCCTTGGTTTCTTCATTTGGTAAACAAGGCCATTGACCTATATTGCTGGCATTCTTCCACGAGTTTAGTAAGCAAGGAGGGCTGCCCTCTGAATTTACCTTGTTCACATCGAGGCGCATCTTCTCGTTGTTGGCACTAGCAGCCTTCTCAGCTGCTTTCTTTTGGCGTTGTGGTCCCCTCCCAAAGAAGATGTAGTTGACCAAAGCATATTCCAGAAGGGCCATGAAAACAAAGACAAAGCACCCCATCAGGTACATGTCAATGGCCTTCACATAGGGGATTTTAGGGAGAGTCTCCCGGAGGTGGGTATTGATCGTGGTCATCGTAAGGACAGTTGTAATTCCTGAAAAAAATGAGAGAGTTAGAGTAATAATGTTCCTATTTCCTTGCTGATTTCACCCTAGCTGCGAAGGTTAACTGTTCTCTTTTACTCAGTCGTATATGCCGCAAAATATACACTGGGCGATTACTATATACTAGCCCTCTGATCGGCCCTGGAGATATGCATAAATCATTAATTTACAGTAAACATTAATCATTTTGGAACATTTCCTTTAATTATATTTTTATATTTATAGTTATATATCTAGTTGGGGGTCAGAGATGTGAATTAGATGCTATGGTAGACATGTGTGTAGAGTAAGAATCGAGAATATGGAGAAGACTCTAGTTCAGCCTTGTGATGTGGCAGGGAAGAGATCAGGAATTGGTGACTCTGGAGCTGAATCCTGAAGAATGAGTAGGAATTAACCAGGGAAGCAAGGACAAAGGGGGTCAAAAGTGATGGTAGACCTGAGGGCGTTGGTGGTGGAGAGAGCTTTTATAAAGGGGGTGCTTTGTGGGGGCGAGGGACATGAAAGTCCACAGCTCATCAAAAGAATTTCAAGAAAGTCAATGTGGATATATTATAGGATCTTATGGGAAGAATGGTGAGGGGAGGGAAGATTAAGTAAGGGCAGTGAGAGCCACATATATAGAACTTAATGGAGAGTTTGAACTTAAAACAGTGGCAATGTGGGGCCACTGACCATCTTCAAGCAGGGAGGCATAGGGACAAATTGTGTTTAGGATAATCACTCGGGTAGCAGTGTGGAGGATAGAGGGGGATAAAGAATATCAGTCAAGAATTTTTCAGAATAATCCTAGTAAGTGATGAAGAGGAGATAAAATAAACATAATAATAATGAAATCAATGAATGCATTATACAGATGATATGGACAACTTATTATATAAATTTGCAAACTGGAAGGGAGGGTAACGGAGAAGCAGGTGTCTAGTGCTCAAGTTTCTGGAATGGGCAACTAGGCATGTAATACACAGATAAATAATATAGAAGTATTACAAGATTCTTTATAGGAAATGCCACACTGGGTCAGGTTATAATTGTTTGTCCAACTGAGTGGGCATCTCCAACAGAGGGACTGGTTTCCCTCAAAGCTATAATGTGGGGATAGACCCAGACACACTGCTGGGTAAAAACACCGGGAATTCAGAGTCCTGAGTATGATACGGTCCAGCTTTGTAGCCAAAGAGTGATGTGAAAATAGAGCTCAGAGTCAAGATCACACAGACGGGAAGTTGGAGAGTCGACGTTTGAACTGGGACCTCTGACTTGGAGACCTGTGTCCTTAAACTCTACCTAATAACACACCCCCAAAGTTGTTTCATGTCTACGATTTTTTGGAATCGTTCGTTTTCTGATTGAATTTTCTCTCTCTAAGATCATAATTTTTGTCTGTCTTTCTACATGCTCATAAAACAACTACAGAAAAAATAAATTTGAGCATTGGATTCTGAGCACGGCTAGAAAATCCCTGTTCTTGCTTTACATCTAGGTGTCTTACTGTTTTCACATCTTTTCTATAATATTAGTCATTTTGAAACATTTTTCAATTTCATTTCTCTCTTCATTATTTCAATGGCAGATTATGCTGTACAACATATATATTATAAAACTGACAATGCTGATTTTACTATTTATCTAAAACTTATTTTAAGGTATTTCAGACAGAGTAATAAATTGCTCACATAAAAAGATATTTTAAAAATTTCCTTTAAAAAGCACACAATTTATTCATTATTCCTGTAATAGCATAAAGATGATAACAGATTTTCACTTTGGAATAATAGAATAATTACAAATTCCATTTATTACTTTATTCCAGAAATATTTACTGAACCCCATTCACTGGGTGAGACACGACACATACAATGGAAGCAAAGTTAGATGTGGACCTTTTTCCAATATATCTTTCAATACCAAGAGGCAAAAGGACATCCCAAACCAAATAAATATAAATTATGACTGTGGTTGGTCTACAATGGGGAGTTTTACAGTATTTTAAGAGGATATATCACAGGAGACTTGACTCAGTCTAGGAGGTCACTACTTCTCCCTCCCATCCTTGAACCACCCCAATCGAAGCTCATCACAGCAGCCAAAGTATTCCCTTTAAATTTGAAATCAAATCACGTCACTTCTTTACTCAATGACTCTCTAATTTCACTCAGAGTAAAAGCCAAGTCTTTAGTATGGCCCCCGAACTGCTTCATAATCTTTCAGTCTCCTCTCCCGGACGTTACCTTTCCCTTGAACTCCCTCTGCATTCGCCTCACTGGCCACCTCGCTGACATGCTTGGCACATTCCTACCTCAGGGCCTTTGCAGCAAGCTGGAATATTCTCATCCAGCTATCTACATGGCTCTTCATCTTCTTCAAGTCTTTGTTCCATTGACAATTTCTGAATAAAGTCTACCCTGATTATTCTAAACTGTACCTCCCGACATACCCAATCCCCCTTAATTTGATTATTTCCCTCTATAGACTTACCATACTATATAATTTGTATGTTATGTGCAAAAGAAATTTATTTTCTACCTTTTACTGCTAGACCATAACTTCCAGAAGGGCACTGCTTTATCTCCAGTGCCTTGTATGTTTAGCACATAGTAGGTGTTCAACAAATATTTGTTAATAAACAAATGACTTCTCTAAGGACGTAATGGTTGCATTGAGACCTCGTGGTGGAGGTGTTAACAATTCAACATTTTAAAGGGATTCGTCAGAACTCAAAATACTAAAATTGTGTACAAGGTCATAATTTACTCTCTCTGGAGTTAGTAACATAAAAATGTTCATAAAATATAATTTATTCTCTTCCTCTGGTGTTATAACAGAAAAACATCAAGCATAAGATAAGCGACGCCATGAATGATTTCCCAACATACTTACTTTGTTGTCTCCTGCCTTCTACCATGCCACTCCAAAATATTAATATGACTAGAATGCTTTCTGCTTAGGTATTAGTAACATACTACATTTTCTTGTAAAAAAAGATGCAAGGGAGCTCTTCCCAGGTAAGGAAGCACAGATACAAGCTGAACAATTATCAAGCAATACTACATGAACTGTGCTTCAATAAAAATATCAAATTGATGGGACTAATTTCATTACCGACAGCTATATAGTTAACTAATTTGGACATGAAAGAGTTTTAATTCGTGTTTAACGGATTTAATGCTAAATCAGATCACTCAAGTCTCACAGCCAAATTCTTGTAACGTGTGTAGTCCAGTCTCGTCACACATCACAAATTCCAGGGTAAGGAAAATGCATGCACATGCACACACACACAGAATCAAACTCCACAAGCAGTTAGAAAATGGCCTACCTAATGCCACTCTTGCAGCTGAAGCATCATAGTTAATCCAGAAGGAGACCCAGGAGAGGATAGTGATCAGGATGGAAGGCATGTATGTTTGCAGGATAAAGTAACCAATGTTTCTCTTAAGCTTAAAGCTGAGGGACAACCTGGGATAGGAACCTAGAAAGGCAATTTTAGAACATCGTCATTATCAATCAATGTTTATAGGTACTTTCATTTAAGTACTCATTGAACAGTTCATATATCTTTCCTAAATTCACTTTTAGCTCCCGGTGAAGGGCACTTTCTTCTGCAAAAGAAGTCTGAGAACACTGGGTTTTTAATTAGCAGGAGTTACTCAGTGTTGAATACATCCCTCACTCATCAGTAATTCTAAGGATTCCAGCTCTTCCCTGCTCAGCCTCCTGTACTGGATTAAAGATACTCATTCTCTATAATTGTGATGACAAGACAATTTGGGACAGTTCCTTTTTTCCCCCTCAACTGTTTCTCAGCAAGTCCATCCTATAAGACTTTTTTGTGTATAAGAATAAGGCTTCACGTTCTGATCATATTTTAGACATCTCTTCACAAGCCCCAGGATGCATTTTAAGTCTGGGATCAATGGTGGGGCCTGAGGTAGTGCAGCAACTCTCTGCAATTTTGTGAAGGTTTTCAAATGTATGTATTATTATTTTTTCCTAATTTCATGGCTTCCATCAAAGTTATAAAGGGATTCCTGATGCACCAAAAGGTGGAGAATCATTGTTCCTAAGCAATATTTGTGGGAAATATAACTAAAGGATCAGATTCCTGATGCTGGTTCCTTTAATTATGGTGATCTGGGGAATTACTCTTGAAACAAGATATGTAACTGAGCACAGTCTTAGAACATATATGAGTCACAGTAATAAATAGTGTGTGTTGGGGGGGGGTATTCTTTGCAATTGAAAGAAAGCCTTGTCTAGCCTTCTTGGGCTAAACCAAATGTCTTAATATTAAAGTAAGAATATTTTAAGTAGGAACACATTTCTATAGTCTCAGGGATTCAGAGGACCTCAAACTTAGGAATTTTCTGTTCTTTTTTTAAAGCTAGAGGCTACTTTGTATTCTTACTAAATGATGCAATTCTTGCTTGAAGTAGTTTGCAGGAACAGGAAGTGCCTGAATCCTTAGCAGAAGGGCAATTCAAAAATCTGCAGTTATAGTACTAGCTATTTCTGTGCCTGGGAATTCATTTCAATAAGAAAAACATAAAGAGAGATATTCCTGTGGGTTTTTAATTTTTTCCCCTAATGAGGAAGTGGCAAATTACTACTTTCCTGGGCTTTTTTGTCAAAAATTTATGCTGATTAAACCAACCTAACACCTCAATGCTGGAAGAGTAAGGATGGAGAAGTCATCAGGATGATCTCATCATCTGGAAGGGTTTTCAGCTCCAAAACGGGAGGCAAGGCTACATAAAGACATTTCTACCCTTTGAGGGAAATGTGAAATTCTCCCAGCCTACTGTCTTTAGAGAATTTTATGGTGGTCAGACTTGAGTGAACTGTGACTTGGCTAGCCCCAGTAGGTTTCAAAAGATTATGATCAATTCTGTGAGATGCATAAAGCTGGGGGAACAACTCTGACTCAGGTCTTCATTTCTCTTTCATATTGCATCTCTAACAATAAGTCTCTTCTCTGGGAAATGAGAGGCATAGAGCTAACCTTCTCAGTTTTGCTAGGGGTGCCTTCTGGAAAACAACTGGTTGGGTTCCAAATGAGCAATGGGTTTGATGGGGAACAGGGTTTGCAGCAGATCTAAGTCTTCTAGAGTCATCATCCTTCCCTGAGACTCAATTCTGATCTAAGCGAACCCTTTTGACAAAACATAATGAAGTCCCTTTTCCCTTAACCCTCTTCCCTGATACAAACCTGTGGAAAAAACAACCTTCTTGGTGATAAGTTTGTAATCTACAATAGAGAACTGTGGAAGTTCAATCTTTGTTACTCCCGTTACTGCGTTGTCATCCCCACGCCAGTAAAACTCGATGTCATCAGTTGTATATCCATCTGTAAAAGGAAACATATACACACACATATACAGACACATACACAAAACAAAAAACAAACAAAACATAACAGAAAGAATACCTGTTTAGAAGATGAACTACGTAAATAGTAACAGCTACAGCTAAAGGCTATATGTGTTAGGTACCATGCTAAGAACCTGAAGTATATTACCACATTTAATCTTCACAACAACCCCACAGGGGAAGTATAATCAGGTCCATATGAGGCAATAAAGGCGTACAGAAATTAACAGCTTGCTTTAAGTCTTCCAACTAGGAAATGGTATAGTTGGGACTTGAACGTAGGTTATCTGACTATAAATCTTATTCTCTCAAACATTATCACATTGTCACATAACCTGGATGGTAGTCTAAGAGAAGGCAGAAGAGAAAAATCATTTAAGTTATCAGTGCAGCACTGAATGCTACCAAACTCTCACCCCAATATAAAATCTTTGCATTACAATTTATTTGGGTTTCAAGTCAGAAGAGAAGTGATTATGAAGAAGAGAGTCATCAATTTTTTAATATTCATAGACATGATCTCCAGCTCTGATTTTGTAGCATATCTAAATTCAAAAAAACTTCTCCCAAAGCAAAACTCAAAACAACATTAATTCCAATAGTTTTAAGGAGTAAGTACAGATGTGCAGTGTACACTACAAACACACTGTAGGAGGCCTGCTTCCATTCATTCAACAATTACTTATCGAGCACCTACTGTGCTCATCAGTGCACTCTGTATAATGAAAACACGTCCTCTGTTATAATGATACTTTCAATCCAGGGGCAGAGTAGAATAAGCACACATATAACAGCAATGAATAAGCACATATTAGATTGCAAACAGAGCTGTAGAGGGAAGCAGGCAATGAAATCCAGTAAATATTAATATTTTATAAACTCATCCACGCCCAAGAAATTCCCCCAAAAGCATACATTATATTTGTATATCACATTTATCTCTTCAAAGAACTTTTGCATATGGGTAGTTGAAGTTTTACAAGTCTAGGAGGCAGACAGGACAGATGTTGCTCCCCCAATTTCGAAAGCAACAAAACAAATTGAAAAGACTGCTTAAGTTCTTTGCCCTTTGAGATGTGACTAGTTAGTGTAACACTGAGGACAAGAACGCCAGTCCTTTGACTCTTATGATTTTCAATAAACCACATTTCCCCCAAAGACAGAGAGTCAGATCTCCCAAAAAGTGGCAACAAATTATTTTTCAAAGAACTATGATGCCCTCGATTTGAGAAGGCACATCAACCATAGCCCAGTTCAGGCAATGTCTTAACTTTTCTAGAAATCTGCAATCTTGTTTATTCATAAGAGCAGCCATCTTTACCTGATGCAAAAATACAGTTTTTTGGAGGAGTTATTGAGAACATGAACTTCTGCTTCCACAACTATAGGCTATTGGATAATAGCTAATGATTTTTAAAAGGCTTGTTTACATGCAAATATCATAAATTATATTGTAATCAAAATTGTGGAATTTTAATTAATTAAACACCACCAACGTTTTTATTGGCATGATCTAATTTAGAGCCCTTTGTTTGGTTAGAGAATGTCTTTTTTCATATAAAACTTTGATTTAAAAGTAATTCTAGGCTTATGATTTTAAAGGAAAGTCCAGGTATTAAGTGAATGACACAGTAAGCAAATTTTCAGAAAAGAGCCTCTTACTTCCCATTAATAGTCTCTGTCTAATCCTAAGAACTGAGGTGTCTGTCCCAAAGGATAATTGCCTTTTCTATGACTTCAACTTTCTTATATGGCCATGGGAACCCTCAGAGTCCAGGACTTCATCTCAAATATAATCCCATTTCTCATTGGTTATTTGCACAGATCTCTCAGTTATGAAATTGTTTAGAGTCAAGGACAATTCGACCTTAGATAAAACAGTTTAAAATAACAAAAGAAGGGTGATTTGTTCCTAGAATCAAGCTGGATAGTTAGAAATGCATTATAAAATTGAATTTGTGGTATAAAACATAAAAAAAGGTATTTATGAAACAAGAAGGCAATACTTTTTTAGGAAAGCATTTATCAAATGCAGCAATCTTTGAAAGAAGAGAATGAGAAAAAGTCAGCTGTCACTATTTCCAATAGAGGACTAAGTTTAAAGTAGTGAAGATTATGTTTCCGGTCCTCCAGCTTCTTTCCTCAGTATTTACCTTCTTTTGTCCATCACTACAAATCACATAATAAAAGCTCTCGGTAGGCAGAGGCATGGGGATTTCTATGGCATTTCAATGCAGTTGTATGGAAGATGCCAAATAGTTAACAGGTAGAAACATTATTACCAAATACAGACTTTTATCAAAATGCCAGCTACTTGACACAGTGCTTGCTAGGCAATACCTGGTGGAGAATAGGCACTTGGGATATATTGTTGAAATAATAAAACAATCATTTAATATAACACGGATTTGGGTGATGGTTGTTTATCCAGACGCTTGGCATTGCGGAGGTATTCATCAAGTTTATACTCTGTGTCTTCCTCCTAGCACAGCACCTGGCACATAGTTGGCACTAAATAAATATCTTCTGAGTGAATAAAAAAAGTCACCCAATGATAACACAGCCCTTTAGAATAATCCAAAGATTCTTCATTATATATTTCTCCTTATGTAATAATTGGGAGAGTCCCCTAACCTCTCTTTGCCTTCTATTTTCTCTTCTGTAAATTGCAATAATAATAATAGCTACTTGACAGAGTTGTTATACAGGAAAAATGAGTTATTACTTGTAAAATGCTTAGAACAGTACCTGGTAGATAATGCTCAAAAAGGTTAGCTAATGGTTTCCTTTTAAATAAGGATATTTAAATGAATAAAAAATGTATTTAGTTATATACTAGTTTGCTGCTATTTCATGAACACATATAAGCATTTGCACAATGAGAGACTTAGCTGTTCAACGACACCTTGGAACTCTCCAAAGTGTTTGGAAATTGATAATAAAACATTTGAAAGTTATTTTGATGTCTAAGATTTTGAAATCTGACCCAACGGAGCAGTGTATTGTATATACTTCTTGGCTACTACTGGTTTTAAAAACCCAATCTTCTTGACTTCATTTTGGGTTAACCGAGTATAGAACATTGCAAACGGAAAGCAAATGTATGCTCTTGCATCATTGATTTCTGAAGATGAAAGACCAACAATCCATGACAGTGCCAGGGTGGCCAAGTTCAAAAGCCAGCTCAATATACTGTGCAGGATTAGCTGAAAGCAGACCTAGTTTTCTTCTTTTCTTTGAATCTTCTCTGAAGGAATATTTAGCAATCTCTCAAAGTGATTAAAAAATAAAAGAAAACATATGCAAATACATATGACCTGACTTTTACAGCTTTCATAATAATAATGAGTGAAAAATAATTAGACATCTTTAGACGGTGTCAGAAGGAGGAGATGCACCGAAGCTCCTCATTAATGTCTGCAAATTAAGTTCATCTTTTATATTTTATTCATGGGGTTCCAGAAACTGAGTCATTAAATTATATTGTATTATTATCATTAAAAACATAACCCACATAAATTCAAATGGCCTATGAATAAACTGAAATACAAATTTATTGGAATTTAGCTGGAGGAATTAAAACTGTATGAAATCTAAACTATACGAAGGCTAAATACATAAATTTATAAATCTATACTAGACACAAATGATAGATATGCCCTCTTTCAAATATTGGAAAAAAACATATTGGTACTATATGAGATCTAAGGAGTAAAAATCTCATTTTGAAAACTTTTACATAATAACTGAACATGTTCTTATGATTGTGACTATCGCATTACATACCTTAGCATTTTAAAAAGGGTTTTTCTCTCTTTAAGTCTACATGTTTATTTTGTTATCTACTAAGCAAATATTTCATTTCAGAAGGATGTTATTGTGTAAAAAATATGAACTTATACCAAGACATTAAACAGTGAAGGCCACTGAGGAACATTTAGAAGAAATGAATTATCAATGCCACCATTTTTTTTCAGTGGGAAATTAAAGTGACTTATCCCTCTCTCATTACTTGTTTAAACTTTGTTCCTCAATTGGACTGTTAAATGTTCTAGAGTAATTATCTGTTTTCTGTCTCCCATTGTATCCAACATAGCAATAGAATCACAGTGGCCTTACCTCTCAGGCATCATGAGCAATTGGTGATGACAGAGAATTATGGGCTAGTGTTATTAGGACAATTCACAGCAGGCATGGATGATTTCAATTCTTTAAGAACTATCTTATGTCAAATTGTCTGCCCTTTATATGTCTCTCACAGCACTTGAAGAATTTTTTTGAATTGAACGCCTCACTGTAAAAAAATTTAGCATGTTACCATCCCATTAGTATTTAAAACTTTACGGGGTAACTCATCTGTCTGTAAGTAATTATTAGTAAAACTTAATTTATGTTCTGATGAACACTAATCCTGTGATGTACTTCATGGAAAAGGGTGGTAAGTCAATATATTTGGGGGTCACTGCACATTTTGGTCACCTCTTATAGTCACATTTAACACTGTAAAGTTTAGGAAGTTCTGTGACAAAAAAATCTGTTTAATTTTACTTACCCCTGGAATTTCCCAAACCTATTTGACCAAATACATTTTTTTTAGGATATAAAAAATACCCACCCAGGTGTAGTGATTCCATAAAATGCTGGAGTTACCCATAGATTTTAGGGTGCTTTAGTGATGTTCCCTGAAAAGCCAGGTAAGCACTTGAGAAGGCTCATGGTCCCTCAGAACTATATCTTGCTTCTTTAGTGGAATAAACATTTTTGTTTTCTCCCAAAAAGTTTCCAGGAGAGAAGAAAAACATTTGCAATAACAACAGGGATCAAACTGCCTTTTAATGGAGCAAGGCAGACAAACATTTCAGGGAAGCAGCACAACTGAATGTGCAGCAAGCAAGCAAGCCTTCTTCTCATGACTATGTCAGGGTCCACAATTAGAAGTCTACCAGTCCACAATCAGGATGGACTCCGCTCCATGCAGAGGCTGGTATGCTTTGCAAGGTGCAGGACTGAGTAGAGTCAACACCAATTCAAGTTACAGGGATTTTTCAAGAGGGAGAGAGAGACACACTTGTCAGCCATAACTCTTTAAATTCAGCAACGAAAGTGTTCCAAAGACACTCTGAGTGATTGCTCTGACTCCTTAATTGCATCTTATTCTTCACTCTCCTCTTTAGATGGACTGCTAGACACAAATGTTCTGCTGTCAAATCATTTCTGGACTTTGAGCAGCTCAAATAATCAGCCTAGGGTAGGTCAGACTTGATTATCTAGAGGCATCTTCATAAGGACACCCTCAAGTCAAGACTCAGCATTGGTCCCACATCAACGATAACCTATTTTTTGTGTTATTACCATTTTCACATTCAAATCTTATGATGTAAGAGAATAGGAAATTGATCATAATCAAGTAAAATGTCAGATTTTGTGCTTTAAAGATCATTTCTCATGCAAAACTCAGTATTTGTCATCTCTGTATGGGAGCAGGGTGATCTGGTGGCTGTTTCTGCAAGTTTAGCTCCATGATGTGTTAAGCTTTCTTATGTTTGGAGAGCCTAAGCAATGAAGCCAATGGTCCAGGTCAGAGAAACCAATTAAAAATAATAATAAAAATGGCCACAACAACAATAATAGTAGCAGCTACCAGTACAGAGCCCTTATGTGTCAGGCACTGCCATCAACTCTTTATATGGTTCTGTCTTGACAGGAGAACTAGACTGGGTTAACGGTTACCACAACCCTTCCCCTCTATCCAACCCTGCTTTTTCCATATGCATGAGCCTGTGGGGGATCAGAATTGGCCACCTCAAGATGTGTCTCTCTCTACCTTGCTCTGAGGGACATTTGATCTTCCCCCTCCCAATTGTCTAAAGGAATTTGGAATGGGCCCAAGGATAGGCCTTACCTTGGAAGACTCTGGGTATCGATAAACCGGGAAGGTCTTTGCTATGCCCATTCTTATCAAAGTTCTGTGTACCATACATTTGCATTTGTAAGGGAAATCTCCAGTTGTAGGGATATCTCCTTCTCTGGAGGGGGAAGAGAGGTGGATGACCCTATCTCTAGAAACTGGTCAGTGTGGAAGGAGAGGCCTTAAATCTGCAAAATAACTTTATTGTGCTTTTCTTGTAATCCCTTGTGGCTGACACTCCCAAGTCCACTCCAAAATTCTCGTTTGTCTATATAAGAGGAGAATCTCCACCATTTTGTCAAGAGACACCCCCTGGTCTCTCCCATATATACATGTTAAAAAGCTTTGTTTGATTTTCTCCTGCTGTTGGGCCTCATGTCAATTTAATTTGTAGCCCAGCCAGAAAGGACCCAGAGTGGGTAGAGAATGCTCTTTCTCCCCATCAAGCCCTAGGTCCTGAAGTAATACACAAGAGGCAGGGAACTTTTGGCTAAAAGGATAGGCCGGTGCTTCTCAAATTTAATGTGCATAGAAATCACTTGGACACCTTGTTAAACTGCAAACTCTGATTGAGTAGGTGGAGCCTGAGATTTTGCAGTTCTAATAAACTTCCAGGTAGTGCGAATGCGGTTTGCCCATTGACCATCCTTCACACAGCAAGTGATTAGGAGATTTTTACAGAGTGAAAGTCATTTACCTTGTCACGGGAGTCAGGCAAGAAATGTCTGGTGTCTAGCCTGACCCAGAGAGGATCAATGTTTCTTCTGAACAAAGGTTATATAAGTTCTAAAATTAAAATATCTTTTCCCAGTTCTGCCTCTCTTATAAGGGACAAAAGGAGATGTTTCTGATGCTGTCTATATCCAGGGGTCTGGTGTTCTTTAATAATCTCTGACCTACGATCACCAGTAGGCAATAATAGCAAAGAATAGAGAGATGGGGCTCAGTCTAAAGGTTTTCTGCAAATTTGTATTCATGCCACTTTTACGCAAATATTTCGTCATTTTAGGACTAAGAATAGTTCACTCTAGCACTATATCTCTGCATCTTTTCCCTTCATTCCTCAATAGACTAGTCAACAACGTTTTAGGTTTTCCCTCTTCTTCTAATCTATGCTACACATGCTGCTATTACTTTGTTTAAAAACAGGTTGATGATACCATTTCTATGCCTTAAAAAATAAAAAAATTAAAAAAAAATATGGAAAAATTCTTGGTGGCCTTCCCAGTAGGTCCAGAATAAAATGCAAATTCTTCAGTCAGGCACTCAAAACTCCAACAGGGCTTCTGTCTACCTTGCAGCCTCATCTTCTGTTACCTTTCCTCCTCTGCCAAAGCTCCCATCTTCTGCCCACGCTCTTCGGTAATCCTTTGACCTCCAGGCCTTGGTTCAAGTTATATCAGTTACTTGAAATATTTCTCCCTCTCGCATCAAATTTCTGTACACTTTAAGGACCCATCTCAACTTCCGCCTTTCCCAAGCAGCTGTCTCATTTTCCCTTAGTTGGGATCCTTCTCTCGCTGATGTTTCCATAGCACTCTGTTTGAATCTCTACTCCTACAGTTCTCACAGCCAGTTTTACATTAGAGGATTTGTGGATGTGATGGTCTCAGTCACTAGACTATCCTGGAGGGTGAAGAACTGTGTCTGATACTTCTCTGTAGCCCTCCTCCTCCTTAATACAGGTCTTAACTAAGGGTGACAGTCACACACGCCTGATGAATTGAACTGTCAACACGCTAACCCTTTACATGTGGCTCACCAGATCCCCCTCTTGAGAGTGTAATGATGAACAGATGCTATTTGCTGAATTGCCAGGCAGTAGGATTGCAAACCTGAGCATCGTCTGTGTCTTGGGATGTGGAATCCCCATGTACCAGCCTCAGAGTCATTAAAAAAAAGGCAGTGACTGTGGCACCAGTCCATTACAAGGAACTACCAAGATGAAGCAAAGGCCCCTGTGTCAAGAGAAACTTCCTGAGGTTGCTGACTTTTACTGTCATTCTTAGGTGAACAAAAGTATTCTTGGAGTGGCCATGGCCCTCTGGCGATGACTTTCTCTGGGCTGATAGATTTTGGAAACTAATCTGCCACAAGAGCCTCCAGAGGCAGCCAATACCTACGGCTCAACTGGAATAACGCTCCCTGGTGAGGTGGATATGGTCACACGGAAGAGTGTGCTAACCCAAGAGTGATAACGGAAGATGGTTAAATTAACAAGGCCAATTGAATGGTCTAGGAGATATGCATAGGTGTGTAATAAAATGCCATCAGCTGTTACACCAACCCATCTGCTTTCTAAAAAGGGGTGGCAGAGGAAGTGAAGGCCAGGCTTACTGATGTCACAGGTGGTCTGAGTCTCTCTGTCTTAACCCGTTCTTTCACACATCTTCACTGTGATAGGGGGTCAGCTGAGGACTCGCATATTTAAGAACATTAGGCAGGATGATCTTGCAAAGAAATTTTTGGTCAAAAAGAGTGGTCAGCCTGTGATATGAACTGTTAGCATGTGTCTTGACTAATAAGAAAAATTTTCATATGCCCCCTAAACTCCAGATATAAGCCCCTCTCCTCTGCACGTGCATTATATTCTCTATTAGCACTCGATACATTTAATTTAAATTATCTGGTAAGGAATCTATCTCCTATACCCAATTGTGAGTTCTTACTTAAACAGAGAGCATACATTCTTCAAATTTGTGACCATGGCTTGGAGTGGAAAGGTGGCAAATAGACATTTAGTAGATTTGCTGAGATGGACTGGAATTGTGTTTGGTGAGAGGGCTTATGTGAACAGCAGGAGGGAGGCCTTGGAGGCTGATGGCGCGAGTTGCTCATCCAGACATATGTGCATAGTTAAACGAGGCATTGCTATTTTGTTTGGGGGAGTCAGGAAGAATCCACTAAGCTGATCTAATGCAAGGGATTTTTAAAATCGCCACTAATTAACATTTTTAAAGCATTTGCTGTGTGAAGCCAAGTGCTTCACAAGCATTACCTCATTCAATCCTTTTGAGGAGAAACCATTTTCAGATGAAGGAACTACAATTTAAAAGGGTTAAGTGACTTGCCCAACTGTCAGAAATGGGAATTGAACTAAATCCTCTTTAACACTAGAGTGCAATTCCTCAGTCACTATATTTACCACCTCACACTATCATTCAAAGCCATATATATATTTTTTGTGTGTGAGGAAGACCAGCCCTGAGCTAACATCCATTGCCAATCCTCTTTTTTCTGAGGAAGACTGGCCCTGGGCTAACATCCGTGCCCATCTTCCTCTACTTTATATGGGACGCCGCCACGGCATGGCTGACAAGCAGCGCATCGGCGGGCGCCCGGGATCCGAACACGCGAACCCTGGGCTGCCAAGCGAGAACTAAACCGCCGCGCCACCGGGCGGCCCCTCAAAGCCATATTTTTAATTATTTTGTAATGTGACAGAAATATGTCTGTAATTATTCCCCTCACTGCATCCATGCCCCTCTGCAATGTGACTTTGCACCTCCTCCCAAGAAGAGATGAGAGTATTTCCCCACACCTTAAATCTGGGCTCCCCTTGCCACTTGTTTTGATCAAAGAAGTAACATTGAGCCAGTTCTGAGCTTGGGCTACTGGAAGCTGGACAGCTTCCCCTGATTCTTTTGGAATCCTGCTGCCACCATGTGAACAGGCCTTGGAGAGCCTGTGGAGGACGAGGGACATGTGACCCAGTCATTTCCATCACAGCAGTCAGCCAACTGCTAGCCTACCCACGTGAGGACCACCCACGCATGCATGAGCCTGGGCCAGATCAGAGAACCTCCCAGCTGACCCGGAGCCTCTGAAGCAATAATAAATGGCTTTTGTTTTAATCCACTAGGTTTTGGGGTAGACTGTTAAGTAGCAAAATCTCATGGAGAACACTAGGTACTGTAGAAAACAGAAAAACAAACATTTTTCTTCCTAGGACGATATATGCACCTTTATTTCCAGAATAACACTCATACTCACAGCTGGGCATTGCTATAAAGAATCTCCAATTGGTTTTACGAATATTATAGGCCGAGCCACAGGCATACCCCAAATCAGGACACCTACCTGCGTTCCTGTCCCAGTCTGGCTACATATGAGATGTAGAATTGTGAGCAAACCATATGCTCTATTTAGAGTTCAGTTTCTACATCTGAAAAATAAAGTTATTGTCCTAAAACAGCGAGCCTCAAGTTGTTGGTCTCAGAATCCCTTTATACTCTAAAAAATTATTGAGGACTCCCTAAGGCTTCTGTTTGTGTGGGTTACACTTATTGATATTTACCACATTAGAAATTAAAACAGACATTTAAAAATATTCATTTAAAATAATAATAATGATCTTATTACATGTTAATATAAAGAACATTTTTATGAATAATAACTATTTTCTGAAGAACATTACTGAGAAGAATTGGCTTTGTTTTATATTTTTGTAAATCTCTTTAATGTCTGGCTTAACAGAAGATGGCTGGATTCTCTCATTTGCTTCTGCATTCAATGGTTGTGATAACTTGTTTCATGTAGCCTCTGGAAAACACGACCATATATTGTGAAAGAATGAAAGCAAAAGAGGCACATAAAGTCTTAGTATACTTATGGGGGGACCTTGACCTCCAAGATATCCTGAAAGGGTCTCAGGAAACCCCCAAGGGTCTCTAGACCACACTTTGAGAATCATTATTCTAGAGGATCTCTAATCTGAAATTCTGCTATTTAAGGAAAACTTTAAACAATTCAGTTTAATTTAAATTATTAAGAATTACCGAAAACTACCAATCTTGTTTCCTCTTTAGTAGAAAAAAAAGTAATTCACTTTTGAATAGCCAGGGATCTTGAAAGGTCATTTTTATCCCTTAGACTAAGTCAATATATATATATATATATATATATATATATATATATATATATATACATCTGAAATTCTTAAAATTAAATGTAAATCATTTGGTTCTCCTTTTGTGAAGTGGAACTTGTGTATTTAAAACTAAAGGAAAGGAAAATTATAGGAAAAAATTAAAGGAAACTAATGTGTTTGTATACAGTTAAAGCTATTGTCCATCCATATCAGACTATGAACCTGATAGAAGGTGTACACATGTGAATCAAGCGAACTGCCAACTACCTTGGTATGGCCCCCAAATACCTATGCAAATTAATTCATATAAACAAGACTCTGAAAGTGACTTCATTAGTGCAAGCCAAGGAGTTAACATTTGGGGCTCCTAACATGGAATAAAACATTTCCATCTTAAAAAAAAAATTATATAAAAAACAACTCAAGCAATGCCTAAAGTCTTGACCAATGTTTATGCAAATCTGCTTTTTTTCTAAACTATTGGTTATATTCCTGACTTGAGAAAAAATCATTCCTTAAATAGAATTTTTTTTCATGTTGACACCAAAGATGAAATACAGGACATGTGGAAGATACTGAAAACTAAATAATTATCAAGATGAGACCCAAATTCAGCCAAGCTAAGTGCAGCATCCTAGGTCTGTATAGTTCTTTAATTCAAGTTGAATAGAGAATTAGCATACTGTGGTGATTTTAAAGATATGTCCACAAATTCTTTGATATTCCTACCCACAAATGGTGGAGTTTAATTCCCCTCTCCAAGAGTTTGGGCTGGACTTAGTGATGCACTTCTAGCAAAGAGAACAGAAGAAGTGATGGGATGTCACTTCTAAGATGAGGTTATAAAATGACTGAGGCTTCTGTCTTGGATGTACTCTCTCTCTCTCTAGCTCTCTCTCTCCTTCAAATTCCTTGCTCTGCCATGTTGTGAGCTGCCCTGTGCAGAGACCCAAATGATGAGGAACTGAGGGAGGCCTCCAGCCAGCAGTCAGAGGGACCAAGGCCTTCAGTCCACCAGGAACTCCATGAGGAACTGAGACCTGCCACAACCCTGTGAGTGAGCTGGAAAGTGCATCCTTGCCCAGGTGAGCCTTCAGATGAGACCACAGCCCTGACCAGTAGCTTGACCACAAACTCATGAGGAACCCAGAATCATCTAGCTAAGCCATTCCTGATTCCTGACCCTCAGAAACTATGAAATAATAAAGGTCTGCTGTTTCAAGCTGCTAAGCTGAGGGTAATTTGTTACCCAGCAATAAATAACTAATAAACCTTCACCTTGGAATTGCACATGATCTAGCAGTCCAAACACAGATGGGTTTTCATTTAAATACTGCCTACTTCCTACTATGTCTCCAAAGCCCAACTGCTCTAAAAGAGTGAATAATATCACTGATATTTTCCATGTTGTTTTAAGAACTAGAATAACTGCTTGCAAAGCAATTAGCACATTGGCTTAATGATTACTGGCCATTATTATTCTAATTACTGATATCTATAGTTAAAGCAAATTTTTATTTTTATTTTTACATAGTTTAAAAATTAAGCTTCCAAATGCAAGTTTTAGATTCAGTGCAAGTTAGAAAACAGTTGTTCATTTACTAAGTACTCACTTTGAGGAATGCAGAATTGGGTAAGCTACTTAATACCTATTTTCAGTAAGCAATAAGCACAAGTTTTAGTACTGGATAGAGTAATATCCCTTCTCTTGTAGGGTCTGAACAGAGTAGCACAGGAAGAAAATTAATTTAATGGTTATCTGTCTCATTCCACCAGCACCAGGGTTAAAGCAGTTGGTAGTCAAACAATGGCTAAGATTCTCAAATGCTTCAGGGGCCACATTGAGTAAGGTATAAATCCTGAGGACAGTGGTGAACTGGAGAGTGTGCCCCCTATCTGAAATGATTTAAATTCAAGTACTAACACCAGAAACAATGACATTGTGCTGCCCCCCTAAAATATATTATGGGTAAATCTGTCACTTGAATCCATGAGTTTACATCCTAAAAATGACAGATGCACATTTCCATACTTGTAGAGTGATCTGATGGTCACCTCTGCCACTACCTTTCTTTCCAAATTGGGTAAGGCCAATCTGGGTGGAAATGTGGAAGCCCCTTACTTCCACCATTGGTTATTAACAGACACAGGAGCTTTGCTCTTATCCTGACCTAAAGGTAATTACGTCAGTGATTAGGTCAGAGACCAATAAATACCAAAAGCAAACTCATAATTTTCAAGATAGTAGGGTGATCTGGTGATTTGTGCAAGCTATTGCCAGCCTCCTGAATTGCACCTCTAGTATTTGCACTTTGAATATTTGCAAGTCAGCTTGTCTAAGACAAATTGCCTGAAAGTCTAAAAATAACTAAGGCAATACCTTTGATTTGGCAGCAGATAAGTCCAATGTAAGTGGTGCCTTGTGCTGGCCCTACCATTCCAAATCAACTGTTAGTAGTACTTCTATATAGAACTTGGGTATTCCTCAGTATCCAATGTTAAACTATCCACAAAGATTTAATAAAGCAAAACAAAAAATCCAGACTACTAAAACTTATTTCCTTAGTCCCTAAGGATTATGCAATTGCAGAGAATAGGGCATTTTTCTGACTGGAGCTAAAACTTAATTGATTTTCAAATTCAAGGGCCAGTTTTCTCCAAACCATATTATCTTTATAGAACCATGGTTTTAGAGTACAAATAGTTTTTATGATGAGGGGGAAAAAATAAAGGACTAATATTACCAACACAGCAAATTGGTATTTAAAATAATAGCTCTAAGACTTAAAGAGTGATTCACCTCAGCAGTGTCCTCAAATTTTAGGGAGCCAATAAATGACCTCCAGGACCTGTTAAATATGCCTACTCCTGGGCTCTACTTACAGAGAGTCTAACTGTGTAGGTACCTTCATAAATGTACCAGCTGATTCTGATGCAGGGACCACACTTCCATGCATGGAGAAAAACTCTGCTCTAGAATTTGAAAAATTCCTTTAAAAATTCAAGAATGTCCTAGGACATAAATATACTTATATTTTCTTAGATATGGGATATCCTGGGAACTACAGAAGTCTATAATCTGAGGGTCTATATCTGAGATAATGGACCTCTCCTTTAGCTTAAGGCATACATATCTGCAAATTTGTCACTTCCGTACGTCCAAAATAAAACTCTAGCATGTTCTGGGGGCTCTACCTTCCAAATACACTCATTTAATTCTCTCCATCTCCCACTACTAATATAGACCACGACTACATCATCTCATGCCTGAAAAACTGCTATAGCTGCCTAACTGGTTTCCCAACTCCCCCTTTTATTCCCCGAATATCTATAGTAGGCAGTGAGCTTTAAAAGAATAACTCTGACTATGCCACTCTGCACAAAATCTCCCAGTGGCTTCTGATTTTACTTTATAAATAAAACAAACCTCCTTACATGATCTGACTGTGGTCTTGCCTACCTCTTTGAAGTTATCTTCTACTACTTTTCCCTGCTCTTTTAGCCAGACTATGCTAGTCTTCTCTTTGCTCTTTAAACACAAGAAGCTCATTCCTGTCTCAGGCCTTAGCCCTTGCCCTGCACTCCCTTTGTGCAGATCTTCACATGGATGTTTCTTACTCCTCGTTCAGGTTTCAGCTCCAGTGACCTCCTCATGAAGCCTGGCTGCCCTATCTTATGCTTAGCTGTCACCCTGATCCCCCACAACAGTTGCTCTCTACAATTTTATCTCATTTAATTTTCTTTATAGTTCATCATTCAGGAATGATCTTCTTTATTTGTTTATACCATTGTCTGTGTCCCTGCACTATAAATGCACATTCCTGTAGGGCAGGAATGTGTCTATTTTGTTCACTGTGGTATATAAAACACCTAGGATGTTGCTTGTAGGTATTAAATAAATGTTTTGGAATGAATAAGTAAACCTTGTTGATTAATACCTATGTAATAGATAACATTGGTCTTATCATCTGCATGTGTTCAAAAAAGCAAAAACACCTTCAGTAGGTATGTAATTTTAAATCTATCAGATTAATAACTAACTTTAAAAAGAAGCATTGGACTCAAACCACATCAAACATGCATCAACACGCAGATAAGACATCCTGATGGTTCTTTATTTAGATGGGAGCTTTGCCATTTTGTAATATGGACTAGAGTGTTTGGAGGCTTATTTGGCATTCATACTACAAAGGAATAGGTCCACTCAGTTCATGATTTATGCAATGATGATACTTTTATAAAGTGTCTTACTTACATCACAAAAATGTCTTACTCGAAAATAGACTTCTGTTACTAATTTGTTGACATAGTACTTTAGTGCTCATTCCTTATTCTGTTGTCAACCTCAAGTTTCTCCAACACACAAGGCACAGTGGTGGATATACAGTTTTAACAAAAAGAAGGAGTAGGGATGAGTAAATGAAATTTAAAACCAGGGTTTATAGCCAACCTTGTACACACAAACAGGATCAGATGAAGGCAAAGGAAGACTGATGTTTTACTACACTTTTTCAGACTTGCAAACCCACTTAAATTTAAGCAAATAGAAGCTTGAATAGGCTAACTGGACACAATATTTTAAGATAGGTTGTTATAAAGAAACACCAGAATAATTCAATGTCTTTTTAAATTAGTAACATATAAGACCTGCACAATCTGAGTCTGGCTCCTATCTATCTTCACAATTTACGCTAGAGGTATGGCACATTAAAGATGACTACAGTGGAAAAATTTAGGGTTCTCTGCCCACCCAAAGTCAACCGCAGTGGGAAATGCTCCTCTCCACAGTCTCTGTTGAACCTGGACTATATTTCCAATCCCAGCCATGACTGATTATGCTTGGGTGGATATCTGCTCTAGGCTGGATTAATCATATTCCTTTCTAAGAATATGGAATCAAAATACTGAGAGACTGAGTCAGTAGAATTACCAGTGGAATATGAAAAGGTCATGATTTGGAAAGGGAGGGAGAATAGAAACAAAGCGGCCATAACTAGCTATAAAAAAGTGAAGGAAGTCAATACGCAGAGACAGAACAATGAAGCACAGATACCCTGGGGAACAATACATGGCATTCCTGAGAAAATCAGAGAGAGGCATTGAGAGAAATGGAAAAAGAAGTACTCTGGTTCTTAAGCCTAGTTTAGGTCTCACTTCTCGAAGGATTCTGAATATCTTTGGAATCCTGGATATTCCCAAATAATCTTGGACATTCTTTTCTAGACAGCTCTGAGATTGCTTGTTGCGTTCTCATTCAATGCATATTTATTGAATGTCTACTATGTGCAGGAATAGTTCTCAGCACTTATGGCACATTGGTTAAAAAAAAAAAAGATGGAACACACCTGCCCTCACTGAGAATACAGTCTAGCAGAGGGAGACAAACAACAGATAATAGGCATAACAAACAAATGAATTATATACTATGTTAGAAAGTAATACGATTTATATGTGCTATGGACACATGAAAAACTGGAACAAGGTGAGAAGTATCTGGAGTCTTGGGAGGGCATGTATGTTGCAATTTAAAATAAGGTGGTTGGAAAGCTGACATATGAGCAAAGACTTAAAAACTAATGGACTTAGCCATGAGCCTCTCTATGGAAGAGCATTTCAAGTAGACAGAACACACGGTGCAAAGGCCCAAAGCTGGGATGATGTCTGGTGTGTTGGAAGGACAATGAGAAACCCAGTGTGGCCGGAACAGAATGAATAAGGAGAATGAGTGGGAGATGAGGTCAGAGAGGCACTGGAGCATGGGGTATATAATATGTAGGCTATTATTTGGAGTTGGTTTCTATTCTGAGTGAGGGCTTTGAGCAACGAAATGACAAGATCTGGCATGTGTATTAAGAGTATTATTCTAGCCTCTATGTTAAGAATGCTCTATATGGGGGCTGGTAAAGCTTGAAGAAGGGAAACCAATCAGAAGATTCTTGTAGTAATCCAAGTAAGAGACAATGGTAACTTAGAGCATGGTGGAAGCAAAAGAGGTGGTGACCAGTGGTGGAATTTTAGAAATATTTTGAAGTTCCAGCTAATAGGATTTGAGGTAGGATGTGAAAGAAAGAGAGTGGACAATTATACAGCAAGGTTTCTGCCCTGAGCAAATGGAAAAATGGAGTTGGCATTAAATGAGATGGGAAAGGTTGCACACATTAAGATTTTGGAGAGAAGGTAATGAGTTTAGTTTTAGACATAGAATTGGATATATGAAGTCTAATATTTGGGAGATAAGTCTGGATTGGAAATAACTATTTGGGGGCAATCAGCACATTGATGATATTTAAAGCCATGAAACTTTATGACATAGCCTAAAGAAGCAAATGCAGATTACGAAGAAATCCAAGAACTGAGTCCTGTGTGCTGTTGGATTAAGAATTCAAGTTGAAGAGAAAGAAACTGCAAAGGAGACAGAAAAAATTAGAAGTAAAAGAAGAAGGAAAGCTAGAGAGAGTGCTCGCAGTGACATCAAAGGAGGAAAATGTATCAAAGAGAAAGAAGTAAACAACAGTGTCAAATGATCCTGCTGTAACAGGTTGCACAAGATGAGAACTGAAGAGTACCCATTTGAGTCAGCAGTGTGAAGGTCATTGACAACCATGACAAACACAGTTTTGGTGGTATGGTAGAAGAGCTTTCTCTTTGCATACTGGAATTGGTTTTACGATGCTACAAAGGGGAACAAAGAAGTGGCATGGTAGCTGGCAGGGTTCATTGGGTAGAAGAAAGTTTTTTTTTTTTTTCAGGTTGGAGGAAATAACAACAGCATGCTTGTAAACTGACAGGAGTGATCAGCAGAGAACTAAAAATTGGTGACATAGAAAAAAGAGGGCAAACTGCTGGAGTCACCCTCTTGAGTGGGCAAGATGAAGGTATTATATTTAGATGGAAGCATAATAACAGCAGGGATAAAGCAGAGTGTGTGGGTGTGGATGCTGGTAGGTGGGTAGGTGTAGTGGTGGGAGTATTCTAAGTTCTCTATGATGATTCAGTTTTTTTAGTGAGGTGGGAAGCTGAGAGTGAGAATGGAGGAGGAGGTGTTGAGAAAGTAAGGAGAGAGGGGAGATGGTATGAAATAAATGATTAGGAGAGAGTGAGAATGAATGGACCGGGCAGGTATAGTATTATTATCTAGCAACATGAAAAGCTTACTTGAAGTTTATGGTCATGAATTTTAAGGTAGACCAGCCAATGTCCTTTACTTGAGCTAGTTTAAGTGGGTGTTTTCTTTGTATTTAAAAAGACTTGACCAGAATATAGAATTACATGGAAATAGTTTTGCCTCCTGGAAAATCTGTGGGTGATAACTTTTTATTTTCATGTTTTAGTAATGAAATCTAGGGCGCCATTATGTGTTACTGTCCATTTTCGCATTGGATGGGGGAAAAGCCCTCATCTTAGCACATCTAAGCACACTTAATCTAAATTGTTAAAGATTCATGGGTTAGATGTACTAGAAAAAAATTATGTATTCAAAATCCTGAAAGATAATTTTTGAAATATTTGCTATTTTGTCTTGCCTATGTCATTTTCTAGTCACTCACTGTTATGCAGAGCTGACAATATAATGCAGTTTTAGGACCCCTGCATAACAACACTGATAAACTCCTATAAATCTCAAATTTGTTTCATTGTTTAGATAGCACTGTAGCTAAGTTGGAAATGAAATACCCTTCCAGAGTACAAGGTTGCATCCTGCTATAGACTGAATGTTTGTATCCCCCCAAATTCACATGTTGAAACTTAACTCCCAATGTGATGGTATTTGGAGGTGGGGCCTTTGGAAGTTGGTTAGGTCATGAAGGTGGAGCCCTCATGAGTGGGATTAGTGCCCTTATAAGAGACCTCAAAGAGCTCCCTTGCTCCTTCCACCATGTGAGGACACAGTGAGAAGAGGGCCATCTATGAACCAGGAAGTGGGCCCTCATCAGACATTGAATCTGCTAGTGCCTTGATCTTGGATTTCCAGCCTCCAGAACCTTGAGAAATAAATTTCTGTTGTTTATAAGCCATCCAGTTTATGGTATTCTGGTGTTCTGTTATAGCAGCCTGAAGGGACTGAAACATGTCCTACACACACACACACACACACACACACACACACACATGCATGCACACACACAGGCACAGTTACTAAGGACACATGATTTCTCTCAGGGTATAAGGCTTGCATGGGGATAGATATGTCTACTAGAATATTGATGATGATGATAAATGATCACAACAGTCTATCGAAACTTTGCCAAAAGCAAACACTATGAAATGCTTTAAATTACCTGTTGATACTCACAATAATCCTATAAATGGGTTACTTTTATCCCCATTTTGATTTATAAACTGTCAGAAATGTAGAGAATTGAGATTTTCATTATGGTAGAAGAGAGCTATAGATGAAAGAACAATGGGTTAACTAAATCTGTCAAAATTCATGCTGAACTACTATACCAACAAACTGGACAACCTAAAAGAAATGAAAAAATTCTTAGAAACATACAACCTACCAATCAGGAAGAATCAGGAAGACATAGAAAATCTGAATAGACCAAATACTAGCAAGAAGATTGAACCAGTAATCAAATCCTCCCAAAGAAGAAAAGCCAGGACCAGATGCCTTCACTGGTGAATTTTACCAAACATTTAAAGAAGAATTAACACCAAATTTACTTAAACTCTTCCAAAAAATTGAGGAGGAGGGAACACTCCCAAACTTATTTTACGAGGCCAGCATTATCTTGATACCAAAGCCAGATAAAGGCACTTCTAGAAAAGAAAACTTCAGGCCGATATCCTTGATGAATATAGATGCAAAAATCCTCAACAAAATACTAGCAAGCCGAATTCAGGAGCACCTTAAAAGAATCATCCAAGTGATCAAGTGGGATTCATCCCTGGAATGCAAGCCTGGTTCAACATACACACATGAATCAATGTGATAAATCACATTAACAGAATGAAAGAAAAAAATCAAATGATCATCTCAATAGATACAGAAAAAGCATTTGACAAAATTCAACATCCATTCATGATAAATCATTTAACAGATTAGCCATAGAAGGGACATATCTCAACATAATAAAGGCCACATAGGACAAGCCCACAGCTAACTTCATACCTAATGGTGAAAGATTGAACGCTTTTCCTCTAAGATCAGGAACAAGACAAGGGTGCCCACTCTCACCACTCCTATTCAACACAGTACTGGAAGTCCTAGCTAGAGCAATCAGGCAAGAAAAAGAAATAAAAGGCATCAGAATTAGAAAGGAAGAAGTAAAATTGTGTCTATTGGCAGATAAGATTTTATATCTAGAAAATCCTAAAGACTCAACTGAAAAACTGTTAGAACTAATCAATGAATTCAGTAAAGTTGCAAGATAACAAAATTAACATACAAAAGTTAGTAGTGTTTCTATACACTAACATTAAATTTTCTGAAAAAGAAATAAATAAATTGATCCCAGTTACAATAGCATCAAAAACAATAAAATACTTAGGAGTAAATTTAACCAAGGGGGTAAAAGATCTCTACTGTGAAAACTGTAAGACATTGATAAAAGAAATCAAAGACATAAATAAATGGAAATGTATCCCATGTTCATAGATTGGAAGAATTACTATTGTTAAAATGTCAGTACTACTAATGCAATCCCCATCAAGATTCCAATCGCATTTTTTACAGAAATAGAGAAAAACACTCCTAAAATTTATATGGAATCACAAAAGATCCTGAATAGCAAAGAAATCCCAAGAAAGAAAAACAAAGCAGGAGGCGTCACACTTCCTAATTTCAAGCTATAGTATAAAGCTATAGTAATCAAAGCAATATGATACTGGCATAAAAACAAATAGCCTGATAGAACAGAATTGAGAGCCCAGAAATAAACCTAAGCATATACCGTCTACTCATATTTGACAAGGGAGCAAAGAATACTCAGTGGAGAAAAGACTCTCTCTTCAATAAATGGTGCTGGGATAATTGCATATTTGCATGTTAAAGAATTAAATTTGATTCCTATCTAACACCACTCACAAAAATTAACTCAAAATGGATTAAAGACTTAAAGACCTCAAACCATGAAACTCCTAGAAGAAAACATAAGAAAGAAGCTCCTCGACATGGATCTTGGTAATGATTTCTTGGCAATCACAGCTAATGCAAAAGCAACAAAATAAATACAAAAAGTGGGACTGCATCAAACTGAAAATCTTCTACACAGCAAAGGAAACCATCAACAAAGTGAAAAGACAATTTACAGAATGGGAAAAAATATTTGCAAACCACACATCTGATAAGGGGTGAATATTCAAAGTATATAAAGAATTCATACAACTCAATGGCAAAAGACAAATAATTAAATTAAAAATGGGCAAAGGACCTGAATAGACATTTTCCAAAGAAGAAACATGAAAAGCCAACAGGTACGTGAAAAGATGCTCAACATCACTAGTCATTAGGGAAATGCACATTAAAACCACAATGAGATATCACCTCATGCCTGTTAGAATGGTCATCTTCAAAAAGAAGAGAGATAACAAATACTGGCATGAAGGTGGAGAAAAAAGAAAACCTTTCACACTGTTGGTGGGAATATAAATTGGTACAGCCACAATGGAAAACAGTACGGAGGTTCCTCCAAAAAATAAAAATAGAACTACTATATGTTCTAGGAATTTTACTTCTGCAAATATATCTGAAGGAAAGGAAAACACTAACTCAAAAAGATATCTGCACCCTCTTGTCCGTGGCAGCATTATTTACAACAGCCAAGACATGGAAACAACCTAAATGTCTATCAATGGATGACTGGACAAGGAAGTTGTGGTATTTATATACACAATGGAATACTAGCCATAAAAAAAAAGAGGAAATCCTACCACTTGCAACAACATGGATGGACTTCGAAGGTATTATGCTAAGTGAAATAAGACAGACAGAGAAAGACAAATACCATATGATCTCATTTAGATGTGGAATCTAACTAAAAAATGCCCCCACAAAAAGTCATGCTATATTTTGTCTTTAAAAAAATAAAAAATAGTATGTACTGCCTAGATTTGTCCACTGAAAAGGACTTAGAAATGACCAACCCTGTAGCAATGAGCATTCCTGTTGCATAGATTTGGGTCTCTAACATTTCCCACTAAAAAGAACCACAGCTATTAAGAAAATTGGCTGATTCCTGGACTGGAGCAGGAAATGTACAAGATGAGCCTGGAATATCTTGTTATATTAGAAAGCAAAGAAGGAACCAAATGCTAAGGTGTATCAAAAAGGTTTAGGTATTGACTTAAAGAGGTTCCCACTGGCAAAAATAGTGGATGATTTGAATATCAACAAAGACGGTATCAACAATGGACTGAAATATTTGTAAAATGTTTAAATTTATGAGTTGTTTACACACACATACATACACACACACATAGGCCCTTCAGTGGTCAACATTGGAAGATATCAGAGACCCAAATGATTATTTTGAAAACTGGTAAATAAAGAATAATTGGGAATTTATTCTGCCTTTTTTCTTCTCAAGGTAATCAAATAGTTGACATAAGGGAATTATTTTTCTATAGAAATATTCCAGCTAATAAGATAGAAAAATGGATTAAGAATATGACTATTCTGCAAGTTCTAATGACGTATTGAATCTCAGCTGCTAACATCACAAAAAGAGAGTCAACTAAATGTTATGTATTTCCTGATGCAAAGGCAATTCTCATTATAAAGAATTTTTGCCAGAAAACTCAATAAACTGAATCTTATTAAGCCTTTAGATCTAATTTAAAAAAAGCTATGAGAAATAAGAAAAAGATAAGAGATAAGAATACGTTAAAAGACACTAGAGTAATGCAATCAGCAATCTTTCAGACTGTGGAAAACTCTAAAGGAAAATATGACTCAGTTTTTTCAATATAAAAATTATTTAAAAAATGGAGAGGGAGGCAAAAAATTATAGATTAAAAATTAGTTAAGAGACTGAAACAATTACAATTGTCTGGACCTCATTTGGATCTAGATTTGAACAATCAAAATGTTAAAAAAAGAGGCCTGGCCTGGTGGTGTAGTGGTTAAGTTCACATGCTCCGCTTTGGTGGCAGCCTGGGTTTGCAGGTTCAGGTCCCAGGTGTGGACCTAACGCACCCCTTGTCAAGCCATGCTGTGGCGGGTGTCCCACATGAAGCAGAGGAAGATGGGCATGGAGGTTAGCTCAGGGCTGGTCTTCCTCAGCAAAAATAGGGGGATTGGCAGCGGATGTTAGCTAAGGGCTAATCTTCCTCACTCACACACACACACACACACAGACAAAATAGATAATTAAATATATTTGAACACTGGATTATTGATGATACTAAGAAATTATTATAAATTGTTAGGTATAATAATTTTTTTTTTAACGTTTTAAAAACAGTCCTTATTCTTTGGTGTTACAACTGACACATTTATGGATACAATTGTATGATGTCTGTGATTTGATCCAGGGTGGGTGTACAATAAGTATATAAATTAAACTGTTGAAGCTGGGTAGTGGATACACGGGGATTCATTAAACTACATTCTCTATTTTTGTATATGATTGAAATTTTCCACTTAAAAATTAGAGAAAAAAAAAGACAAACAGAATTTGACTTTCTTACCCGCGGGCATAGCATTGGCAGGGAACAGAGTTGGGTTTAAGTCCCGATCTATGGCTTGTTTGTTACTTGTTCATTTTTGTATATACATACAATTTGTAAATATATATATATATATATATTCTTTCTCTCTCTCTCTCTATATATATATGCATAATGTTTTTTTAGCTACATCTTGCTCTTTCTGCAGCATAGGAAGCATTTGAGTTACAAAGTAATTCTTCTTTCTTTATATGGAAAGCCACAAACGACATTTACAAATAAGACGGGATGGAATATTAGGAAAGGTTAAGTTTTTAGAAACATTGATAGCTGCTGTGTTTTCTGGATAACCAGGTTAGGGAGACTAGTACTGCTATAGTCATAATGTAATTTTAATCAAATAAGACTAAAACAAATGGAATTTAAATATTAGTGTTTTGCTTCTAATTTTAACAAGTTGAAGGTCAAAAAAAGTTATACTGTTTCAATAAAACTCATTTTTCTCTGCTTCACATTTTACTCAGGTTGCTCAAGTGATAAAAAATCACGTATTTAAAAATATATATATAATGCATTAAACATTCATTTTGTAAATGTGTAATCCTGGATTAATACTTATCTAGTTATACTATTTATTCTGTAGTCCACAATACTTCAATTGTCATGTATGTATACTGAGTGGGAAATACACAAAAATACGATTTTTTTTACGATTATATGCAATATATAAACCTACATAGGAAAATATATGTGTATATATAATTGTATTATTTGGTAATTATTTTATTTTTAATTCTCTGTAAAATTTTCCTCAGGGCTTAGGTGTTAAAGTAAAATAATCTGGATATGTGATAACTAAATAGGGAGACTATATGACACCATTTTTGGTTTATTTCCCTCTCTGTTTTGTTCACTGTATGATCCCAATTGCCTGGAATGATGGCTGGCACATAATAGGTACCCAATAAAAATAGAATGAATGGTACTGAATTCTTTATGCTGAATTTCAAAATGGTGATAGTCTAAAATATTCACATATAGAATAATCACTTAAATATAAAATTTTGGATATAAAGGGATCTTCAAATTTACCTATTCCACCTACCCATTTCATATTTGGTTATACCTCTCTATGTACATATAGATACACTCACAGAATATCTTAAGGGGAGAAGTAGAAAAATAATTTATGACACACCTCTGCCTCAACTATCTAAATTAGATCCTGCAGTCTGCCTAATAATAAGGCATTTATCTTCTTATCCTAAAGAAAGAAAACTCTAACAATTTATTTTTTAAGAATTTCTTCCTTTGATACAATTCTTGAGTTTGATAGTAAACGTGTAGTGAATCTACAGTAAGTACCATTGTAGTCACCAAAACTATTAAATACAATAAGCCAGATTTCTTGTAAATTCTTTTAAAATTATTACATAATTTTTATATTATTTAAAAGAATCTTTACTTACAGGATAAAGTGACTTGCCCAGAAGAACCATTCAATAAGTATTTTTAAAAAATGCTTTGATCGAGAAAGCCCTTCTGGGTTTTATTAGAAGATGCTTCCACAACCTGACGTCCCTCCCGTGGATTTTCTCATCTTTTGTCATCATCACAGATGTACCTTTCTCAGACAGAGAAGGGTTTAGACATGTGAAGACAAATTACTCACACTGAGAGAGGCTCAGAGAAATAGATAAAGGGAAACTTTGTGAAGGCGAGTTAGTAGGAAGTGCAAACCAATGTTTTAGACTTATGATGAGATAGTCTAGAAACTTCTTAGTTTCTCCTCATTTTAAAACGTATTCCACTTGTATGGAAAAAAAAAAGTGTCAGAGTCAACAAACGCCTTTTCTCATAGATGTATTAAATTTTTAAGGCCCAGATTAAATAACTTCTTACAGGAAGATTTGATATCTCTAGTCCATATTAAATGCCCCCTTTCCTGAATAACTGTACAACAAACTTTGAAAAAAGAAATTGTCATTTTTATCAAGTATTCCAATTTGTTTGATAAGTACTTCATGCCTGTTTGCCTTATTTTCTGAAATGCTTTTTAACACAGTACTGTTATGTCTGAATCACTCAAAATACACATAATATAACTTCATCTAATAGATATATTTCATCAGTGCTGCTACCACCACCGCTATGTTTTAATAACCCAGAGTGTGCCGGGCATCTTTTATGCACATTAAATAACCCTATTGGAAATATATTATTATTTTCACAGTTTTACAGATGAAGAATTAGTGACACAGAGAGGTTAACATGTGTGCTCCAATCAACTAGTAAGGAGCACAGTCAGGGTTCTATCCTTTGCCTATCTATCTCCAAAGTGTTTTCTTATTCACCATGCTTCAGAGCTTCTCTTACTAACTGCCTTGTTCAAGTAAGATGCACATGAGCCTCATAGATAGCAGTGTAATGAAGATGTTGAGAACTGAGGATGTTGTCATTTTATTTTTATTCTTGTTGCAAAGTGGGATTTGTGAATGACCCTGCTTCTGTCTCTGGAATCTGACCCCCTTACATGACTTGGGACACTCCTTAGGACTGGGGTTATGTGTAGGTGGGCCTTTTGCCTGTGCCTGGCATGTATGAGGTACTTCAGGTGTCCAATGAGCTGGCATTAAAAATTCTCAACTCGTCTAGAATGAGTTCTGTAAAGCCAGCTAAGTTGGCACTTTTATGTCAGGGAGCATTTTGTTCTGCCCAATTCCCCAGAGACTCAATGTTATAAAAAGTAACCCAGATTCCAAAGAATACAATAAACCATTTCAAAAGGAAATGACAGTCATAGAAAGGGAATCTCTTTCAAAACCGCATCTAAAATGAAAAGTATGGCTGGCACAGCTAGCTCCAAGGCAGAATGCTGCTGATGAAGCAACGACCAAAGAATATCTATTATCTCTCCATCATGTAAGGGTTTCTATGTTTTGATTGCTCTTAGCTATGAAATGGGCAAGTGACTGTTCTCCACATTTGGATACTTGAATCTCATTCAAGTAAATGTGCACAAAGGACTATAAATTTAGAACCAATCATTTGACATTATCTGAACAAAATCAGCAGAGATCTAAAGAAAAATTTCTATCCAAATGCTTGTCTTCTGGGTACCTTGAAAGCAAGAATGACATTCACTATTGTCCTACTTAAGGGCACATGGGAAGTGCTCAATTAATTCTTAACTGAAAGAATGTATGCATCCATGCATACATGAATGAATGAATGGTGCTCCAATTTCAATAGAAATATCAGGGCATGCTTACTAGGACAAATTGGTCATTATCCACTCTGTTGTTGATAAAGATTACCAAAATATTGTTTAAAGAGAAACCTATCCTTTTAGAAAGTCAGATATTGCTCTAAGATATATTCCACTGATAAGGAAAAAAAAAATCTGTGAGTGACAATAAACACATTTTCTAATTGATTAATCTTTCAAGTTCCTGATTAGGAGTCTGTTAATATCAATAGTTCATCTTAAGTTCTCCATTCTTTGAATTTCTTTACCTCACAATTTAGCATTTGTATAAACTATTTCAAATTGTAAACATGAGAGAAATTTTCTGCATATGATTTTAAAAACACACTAAAATGCTACAGCTAAATTCAAATACATTGGTTGTTGTGAAGATATAATGAGATAATCTATATGAAAATGCTCAGCATGAGGCCTGGCACATATTAATAGCTCAATCAATGTTAGATATTATTTTTGTTGTTGTTGACAATTCAAATAAAATGTTAAAAATAACCAGTCACATATTTTGAGTTTGCTAAACTATTATGAGTTGGCATTTTTTTCCTCTCCAAAGGCAGTGACTAGGAATTATCATCTTCTTTCACTCTTCCCTAATTTGTATGTTGGAATTTCTGGTTTGTTTGTTGTATTTAATTCCTTCCCCCCCTACATTTCCTACTAACAGCACAATTCATATGCACATATGCATTTATTACGGTTGTGTCTTCCTCAGTTATTTAAAGACGAATTTTTTCTTATCTTCAAAGCACCCCAAGAAATGTCACTTTAAGTGTCACAAAATGTTACAACATGTTTCAAAGTTCAGTGGGAATCACATATAAATCCAAAGACCACAAGTTTAGCTTCAAAACATTTACACCAGGAAATAGTCAACAGAATTTCACAGCATTAAATGTCTCCTCCAAAGATAAGGAGGCATTTTAGTAGAAAATTTCCAAGATTCATCTGGAACGAAACTTCATAGTCTGTGTGTAGTCAGGCAACTCAGCAGAGATTCAGTTCACTTGCACACAGCATACCCAATGTAGAAATCCCAAATCTACTGCCCAATATGCATGGGTAAGTTTAAGCTCCCTTGAAAATTGTGCTTTAACTTTGTGACCTCATTTCACACAAATATCCTGTTTAATTTATGATCCAATTCTCACATGCACACTGCCCCCCACCCGACATATCCATCTCTTAAAATATTTAAAAGACAAAACACAGAGGAAAAAAACTAATATTTAGAAAGGGAGAAAAATTAGAGTTCTCTCAACTAAAGAAAAACATTTCCACAAAGCACTAACTTTTCTGGAATTAACTGCTGAAAAGTCAGCTCAAATGACAGTGAATAGCCAATTATAGGCTGGTAATTTGATACAATACCCCTATGTCACTGTGTGCAGTATTAGAGGTCAGGAGATGGGATGACAAAGGCAGCAAACATCTACGGTACTCATAGTATCTGCCCTCACGGAACTGGTGAAGTAAAATTCTTACACGATCAGGGTTTGGGAAACAAGTATATCAGTTCAGTTTCAGCTACTGATCAAACCTGTGGCTTTAGATAAGCCACAACTTCTCTTAGATACCCCTTCCTCATAAATAAAATGAGGATCATAATACTGGTCCGAACTCACAGATATTAGATGAGAAGATGCATGTGAAATGTCTTTGAAACAGAAAAGCATTAATACCACAATGCCTTGCACACAATAAGTGAAATGAGTTGTCTTTTAAATGAATAAATTGCCAGACTGCAGAGAAAGCAGTCAGCCCCATAATCTTTCACACCCTTTTCCACTATGGAGTTTAGTTAGTTAGTTTAGTTAGTTTTGCTAACTAAACAGTTTTTATTTCTCAAAGTTCATTGACACTCTTCTAACTATACTGGATTTTTTACTCATCCTGAACTTTCCAACCTGTCAGTTCAATTTTTTCTTGCCTAAACTAGGAGATGCTTTGACTGTACCTATAAAGTTAATCCTCAATCCTATATCATAACCAGTATTTGAAAGCCATCCCACATAACTACTAAGTAAAATACCTAAATGCAAAAATGACCATGTCACCTTTCTACTTGAAAGCCTTCAATGAGTTCTCAATCACTTCTTGGACAAATGCCAGATAATTTTTTAAATCAAAATTGGACACTAAGGGCTTGAGTACTGTAACAGCAATTCTGGTTTGATATTGTAGGTCATGGAAATTATCTTGAGTTCTTGAGCAGCAAGATATGATGGAAGGCATGCTTTTCGAAAGATTTATCTAGTAATGTTGTAGAGATTATAATGGAAGATAGAAAAACTTAAAAGCAGGGAGCTGTAGGGTCAGAAGCTGCCAACCATGGGCCTATAGGTCCAGCTTGGCCTACAAATATTATTTATTGCTATCAGTTAAAAATTGGGATATTTATAATTTCTCTTGGGGAAGAAAAATCTAGATTTGATGGCAATAATCTCCTGGCAGATACGTAGTACAGGGTGCCTGCTATAGATGTCGCATACTCTTCCTACCTGGTCTGATTGATTTATTTATACAACCTACCTGGTTTGGGGCCTTTCATTTTTCAGTGACTAAGAAGCTATAGTAGTCCAAGACATGATAAAGGCTTAGACTAGGGAAGTATTTGTAGGGTTGGACAATGGAAAAAGCTAAGAGATATTTTGATGGAGGCCTTGTAGAACCCGTTAGAAATTAGGTAGAAAGAGTGAGGTATCGTTTTAGTTAATGATGTCTTCCAAGTTTCCGGATAGATAGACTGCCATTTATTCCATCTCTGCTTGAGGTAAAGTTTTCACATTTAGAAATGTGTTTGAAAGTATAATGGAGGGTCCTGTGTAGCAACTTTTATTTTTATGACAGAATCACTGCCCTCAGATCTTATTTTTCAAAAGAGAAGTTAGAAATTGATGCAATTAAAATGTTGACAATTTTAATTAAGTAATTAATTGAAACGTAAGTAATGCCTTTGGGTCCCACTGGATCTGGAGATTTACATCTGGCAACTTCTAACCCTGGGGATGCTTACATTCAGATTTCTTTAGGTTTTATTACGAGAACAACTTGCCTTAGAAATTCTGATAAAGTTCCCAATTTCTCTTGTGTGGCTGTGAACAGATTAGCATACTCAAATCTATGCTGCAAAATAGATTTCCTGCAGGGAAACTGGCAGCTCCTGCTGAGAGACCATTGAATTCTTCTCAATTAAGGAGTTTTAAAAGCAATATTTTTTTCTAAAAATAATATGTTAAATAGCAGTTCTATTTTTAGACCATGTAGATTAAAATATGCATTAAATATGTGAATATAGTACAGATTTCTCACACACGAGTGAATATCTCCCCTTTGTTTATGAAAATAAAATTTATATGAGACAGAATTGAACTTTTCCTTTAAACTGGAAAGAACAAATGATTTAGTCTGATCATTTAAATAACATGTAATAAAAACCTAATACATTTTGGGGGAAAATGAGACTTCTGTCTGCCTCTTTCTCTCTCTGAGAGAGACAGAGAGAGAGGAAGTGAAGGAGGGAGGAGGAGAAAATGGAAACTGCAGTCCTTGACATGGGGCAATTAAATTCATCAAGATGCCATTAGAAATTAGACAGCTAAAAAAATAAACAAGTGGAACCACATCAAACTAAAAAACTTCTGCACGGCAAAGGAAGCCATCAATAAAATAAAAAGGCAATCCACAGAGTGGGAAAAATATTTTCAAATCATATCATAATACCCAAAACATATACAGAACTTACACAACTCAATAGCAAAAAATCAGACAATCCAATTAAAAATGGGCAGAGGAGTTGAACAGACATTTTTCCAAAGAGGACATACAGATAGCCAACAGATACATGAGAAAGTGCTCAACATCACTGATCACCAGAGAAATGCAAATCAAAACCACAATGAGATAGAAAGTTAGAATGGCTGTCATCAAAAAGACAAGAGATAACAAGCTTGGTGAGGATGTGCAGAAAAGGAAACTCTTGGGTACTGTCAATGGGAATGTAAATTGGTGCAGTCACTATGGAAAACAATATGGAAGTTCTTCAAAAAATTAAAAATAGAACTACTATATGATCCAGCAATTCCACTTCTGGATGTATATCCAAAAGAAATGAAATCACTATCTTGAAGAGGTATCTGCACACCCATGTTCAATGCAGCATTATTTATAATAGGCAAGAGATGGAAACAACCAAGTGTCCATCAATGGATGAATGGATAAAAAAGTTGTGGCATGTATATACACAATGAAATATAAAAAAGCCATAAAAAAGAAGGGATCCTGCCATTTGCAGCAACATGGATGGACCTTAAGAGCATTATGCCAAGTGAAATAAGTCAAATAAAGGAGGACAGATACTGTATGATCTCACTTATACGTGGGATCTAAAAAATCTGAACTCACAGAAATTAGAACAGATTGGTGGTTACCACAGGTGAGTGGTGGGGGGTGGGGGGAAATGGGTGAAGGGGGCCCAAAGGTACAAACTGTTAGTTATAAGATGAATAAGTTTGGGGACATAATGTACAGCATGGTGACTACAGGTGACAATACTGTATTGTATACTTGAAAGTTGCTAAGAGAGTAGATCTTAAAAATTCTCATCACAAGAAAAAAAATTGTAATTATATGCAATGATGGATGTTAACTAAACTTATGGTAGTCATTTTGCAAAATATACATATATCAAATCATTATGTTGTACAATTTAAGCTAATACAATGTTATATGTCAATTATATCTCAATAAAACTGGAAAAAAAAGAAATTAGACAGCTGATATACTTGGGGGAAAAATGTTTCTTTTTTTCCTTGGGAATGAATTTTCCAAGCTACATAGAATTTTAATTACAAGTTTGCTCTATTCTCCAATACCTAGAATTCAATCATGTTAACATTGATCTGAAACCTTTAAAACAACATTCTTCAGTACATTTGCTTGTCTTTTTATTTGTCTTATATTAACCTTCAGAGTTTAATATTAATTGGTGACTTTCTCATAATGCACCTCACTTGAGACGGTAATTAGTGATGTTAAAAAAGTTTCTCTGATCTTTCTTCAGATATTTTCTTTTGTTTAAATTGAGCTGTTTCTGCTTGCCAGTCTCCTCCTTCTAACCTGTTGAAGGCCAACTTATGTCTAGAATCTTCCAGTAAGTTTCTATCTCTCATCTCAGTGATAGCTAAAGCTCAAGTCCTAAGCAGGGTTAAAAATCTTAAGACTAATTATTAAGAAGAAAAAACAAAGGTGAGACTTAGTTCAGTAGTGCATGGCATTGGAATATATTCTTTTCAAGAAAATATCTCCTTTTCAAATATAAAGAGGAAAAAAATACCAGACTGCATACAAGATTGCATGCAATTTTATGGCTGTATGTACAAATGATTTACTATAAAGGAGAAATATAGTGAGTATGCGCAAGTGTCATTTGGTCTCTTGTCCTTTTGTTAAGCAGTAGGTAGGCTTAGCTCAATCTATCAATCACAGTGCTGATAAATCTGAACTTAGCTCCAGTTTTGAGAGACCTGGCTTGTGTGGAAGCAGAGTTGAAAATAATTTTAGGAGAATATGTGACTTGGGATGGCCTCCATCTAGAAAGAGGAATGTGAACAGATCTACCATCGCCATTTGTCAAAATGTGCCAGGGACTTTGCAGCCAAACTCTACAAATCTGTCATTTTTGCCTGGGAGAAACTGTGTTCTATAACTTCCAATCAGCTGTGGATCATCCAAAAAAATCCGCTTTCCTTTCTTCTTTAGCATTTAATTCGGTGTTTTGGCAAGACCAGGTACTCAGTGTCTTCCAACTAGGGAATTAAATCTTCTACTTGTAAATAAAGTAACGATTTAGTAGTGGACACACTTGAAGAATCTTCCTGCCAGGGAGGTGGCAATGAAACTGGTCAGTAGGCAGCAGCCATCTTTATTACTCACTGGAAAATCTAACTTGGAAGAGTAGCCTGGAGGTCATTAAAGATGTCCCCTTGATGAGCAGGTTGGTGGAAGATCCATTGATGTGAACAAGAAAAACCATCCTTCGGCCTCCGAGAAAGTCAGCATCTACTTTGCTATGGATTTCCTAGCATGCAGGAAATAATGTTCCTAGCCTGTTTTCAGAAAAATTATGTAGCAGTGTGCTCTTATTATTTAAGAGTTCTAAGGTCAGTATTCCTACACTTTTCCTCACCTCTTCCTCCTTTTGGCTCTGACAGCTGGTCCGACTGGGTACCAAGGGTGTGTTAAGCCATATTCTTGTCTTCATTCCCCTGTCTAACAAGAATCAACTTCCAGAATATAAAAGAGTGGATATCATTATTATTAAACAATTCTTTGTTTCCTATCCATGAACTGGGCAAAATTTTTCTTGGAAGCACCCTTTTAGAATGACCTCAAAATTAAACGACAAGGTAAAAATAATGACTGTTCATTTAAATATATGAATTGTCTTGTAATAACAAAATCTATCTCTATCTCTATCTATCTATCTATCTATCTATCTATCTATCTATCTATCTATCTATCTATCTATCTATCTATCTATCTCTATCTCAGGCCATTTCCAAATTCTAAAGTATGTATCTAAAGAGAACACAAGGCACAATCAAATCTCTTTTAATAGCCTTTAATGCATCTAGTGGACTAGAAATTTAAAACGCCCATTGGTTTGAATTCCTATGAAAAGAAAGCACTGGTGGAATGATGCGAAATAGAACCACAATCAGCCTACCCAGCAAAGCCTTATTCCAGAACTGGCTGTCAGGTAACAGTTTTTTAATGAGATGCTGGAGGATAGGAACTTTATGTATCAATGCTAAGACTCTTAGGATGGGAAGGGGTCCCAAAAGTTCTGTGTTTGACCCAAAGGAGAGCCAAATATATTGTTCACAAAAATGTTTTATAATGAGATGAATTCAATGATTAGCTAATTGATTAAATTATTTCTTTGTTGAAATTTTGTTATTGCCATTTTACCCAGAGGTGACAAACAGATCAAATCAGACCTGCAGATGTATTGGTTTGGACCACCCTCAGTGCTTAAAAATTTTTTTTAAATTATTTGCCAAACATGTCAAGTCTTAATTTCACATAACTGAATCTGCAAGTTCTCTGAAAAATTAGAGAATGTGGCTCCACTGGGACTGAACTCCTGCATAGGATGGTCCTGCATGGCCCCAACCATCTGCAGCTGCTACTGTGTGCCCTCTTTTGGGGGGAGAGAATGTACTTTTCTAGTTCTCCCTAATCTGCATCCCCCCTTTTGTTGTATGCCTCGTCAGTTTTACCTATTTTGTTTACCTCCCTAACTTCCACAGGTATGTGAGAGATTGTGGCCCATATTATAGGTCATTTCTGAAATATGTCCTTAAGTCTGGGAAATATGCTCATTTACATACACCCTAAGAGTCAGAATAACTTAATAATAAGAGTCAGAATAAGGTATGGCTCTCTCTTTTCGTGTACTTCTCTTAATTGTAAGGAAAGCATTCATGCACCTACCTTCCCTCCATTAACACCATTTAGATAATATTCATAATAATAAAAGCACTTAATATTTATTGAATGCTTACTCTGTTCCAGATAATGTCCTAAGCTTTTTGTGTGATTCATTCATTCATTTAAAATTCACATCAATTCTTGTTGGCTATTGTAATCTCCTTTTTACAGACGAGACCACCAAAGGACCAGTTATGAAAGCAGTGGTAGAGTCGAGATCTGCTCCCGGGCAGTGAGGCTCCAGAGCCTGAGCTCCACTCTGCTATGCTGCAGGCAGTCAGCCCCACCACACCAAAACCATCGGAACAGGGTCCCTCCACTCAGGGAATGAGCAGCTCCGGGCATGTTTAGGAAGAACGCACTAACACAGGACACTTATTTATGGGGAAAGTCAAAACCATGAAGTGCCACGGGCTTCAATGTTCCAAACTAACACACTTACTGTTCTCTAGGTGGATGCCTATACTCTTTTTCCTTCTTGGAAATTCCAATGCAAATTGGAATTCCATATGCAAATATGTGTTACATAAAGACATCCTTTGGGCATTCAAGTGCAATAATTATGGGTAAATTATCATTGAAAAAAGAAAGACCCAAGGAATGATCCCTTCTCATCTCATACACAAGAAGAGATATCAGTCCCAGACACACAAGTTCTGCCTTTCTGGGCTACATGTCCCCACAGATTCCCACTGATTTTGTGACTTACAGAAGCATTCTAAATAGACAACGCATTTCAGGGAATAAACCTCAGTACACTTATGAAATTAAGAAAAAAATAAAAGAACAAGTAATACACCTGACAGCACTGGTACCTATATTGATTCTGGAACTGTGCTCTTTTAGGGCTCGCCCCCGAAGAGAACCTCATTTGAAAAATTCACCTCTCAACCGTTGTTCCATTGATAGAACACATTTTATCAACCATCAGGTACTAACCCTATCTACTTTCATGCTGTGGCATTTCTGTCTCTCTCTCTCGATAATAGACCATCTTCGGAATCCACTCCTATGTGTCAGAAATATTCAGGATTGCCCTAGGCAAAGAAGATGTGAGATTCAAGTCTTGTGATTCTTTCTGTTATTTATTCTCACCTTTAGCCAGAGCTTTACTGCCTCAAACAGTGTTTATTCTATACCTTATCCTCCTCTATGGCCTATCTCTTCACGAAATGGTTTCCATATTTTTCAGACAACAATGCCTTCACTCTGAACACCTGCAGTACTTCAGGTCTGTGCCACTCACTTGAGTTCCTTCTTTTATCCCCCTTTTCATGCTGCCATCTCTGACTCAGTCTTCTCTTCTGAGTTCTAATCTCTTAAATCCCCGTGCCTTCTTGACATTTCATCTAGACTTGAATATCTAGAGGCACTTCAAACTTCACATCTTCAAAATGGAAATCTTGATTTCTACAACAAACCTGTTCCTTACATAGAGGTTCTCACCTCAGTAAACGAAACCTCTGTTCTTCCAATTGCGAAGTCATCCTTGACTCCTCATCTCTCCGAAGCTACTCATTGAACCCATCTGAATACACTAGTGGTATTTCCTTCTAAATATACCTAAGATCCCATCATTTCTCACAAACTCCACCCTGTTCAAGCTATCGAATCTCTGCTCTGGGCTATCAGCAAGAACCTTCAAACTGGCTTCCCCAGGACCTTTGCATTTACTTTACTTTCTTCCTAGGGATGATCTTTGCTCAATATACACATGGCTTAATCTGCAACTTCCTTCAGGTCTCTATTCAAATCTCACCTTATTGGAATGGCCTTCCACCATAAGCCTATGTAAATTAGCAACCTTTTCCCCATTACTCTCTATTTCCCTACCTTGTGTCATGATCTTCGTAGCACATATTACTACCTCCCATTATATATTTATTGGTTTATTGTATGTTTCCTACAGTAGAATTTAATCTCTTCAAAGTTAAGAGGTTGTTTTGTGTGTGTGTGTGTGTGAGGAAGATTATCCCTGAGTTAATATCCATTGCCAATCCTCCTTTTTTTGCTGAGGAAGATTGGCCCTGGGCTAACATCCATGCCCACCCTCCTCTACTTTATATGTGGGATGCCTGCCACAGCGTGGCTTGATAAGCAGTGCGTAGGTCTGCGCCTGGGATCTGAAACTGTGAACCCTGGGCTGCCAAACCTGAGTGCACAAACTTAGCCACTACGCCACTCTGCCCCTAAGAATTTTTTTAACTGCTTATCTCCAGTGCTGAGATAGTGCTTGGCACATAGTGAACACTTAAAGATTTGTTGAATAGATAAATGAATGAATACTCCTGGCTGACAAAAAGCCATATTTTATGTTTTACTATTCTTTACAGTATCTGGCTCAGTCTGAAACACAGAAAGATTTAGAAATGGATTATTTGCTTCTCGCATCCTTCATTATTCAGGAAGCTACTTGAGTGCAGGAGCTGAGCTAGCTCTCAGACACCAGCATAAATCATAGCCTACAGTAAGCATTTGATAACTATTTATCAAACAAATGACTTTAAAACACCAAGCAGAAAGAGATAAAGTTTATGTCTTTAGGAGAGAGGTTACAAATTATTAGCCAGGGGTCTAACTATTATAATATAAATACATAAGTATACAAATATATAAATGTAAATACATAAATATGTAAATAAAAATATAATATAAATACATAAATATATAAATATAAATATATACATATATAAATAAATATATGGATATGTACATATAATATGTATATATACATATATAATATATAACTACATCAATATAAAAATTAATAAATAATATAAATATAAAGACAAGTGTTACTTAAAAATAATTTCATATAAAAATTAAGGTATTTAGTTTCCTTTGAAAACTCAGGAGATCTAGCAACAGTGGCTTGGTGTCCCCTCCTGGAAGCTGTCAGCTGGAGTTGAAGAGTGACTCTTTGCTTTAAAAAGGGTACGTGATAGAGTCCCTGCTTCACTCATGGATGTTGCCCACCTGACCACTATAGCAATTTGCCTCTGTGCGAATAACAACCCCGATCATTCTGCAATTAAAAATGGCTTCTAGAAAAAGAATATTATAGCAAGGATAAAAATGAGGGCTTCTGAGTCAGATAGACTAGGTTTCCAGTATTAGCTCCATCACTTCTAGAGCTGTGGGGCTAGAATACTTTTACTTGAATTCTCTAAATCTCACTTTTCTCATATGTAAAAGATGGGTAACACAAGGACATTGTAAGGTTTAGTGAGATAATGTCTTTAAATATCCTGGCATTTTAAAATACTCAGTGAGTGTTAGCTATATATCGATAATAATGATTAGGATGATGATTCTTACCAGAAAAAAATATCCTACTATTTTTGGCTTATCATTAGAAAATATACATTGTTTTAGGTTCTATCACTGACCATATCATTGGGTACCTTAATCTTCTGTTGCTCATGCTACTTAATACATAGTCAAGATGAAACATCTCCTCGGATAAAAGTGTGCATCTTGATTCTTTTTATTATTATTATTTTCTCCATCAAATCCACAGGATTAAGCCACTTAGGCCTGCATTCATCATTAAAAATTCAGTAAATTTTTAAAATCTGAAATCATTTATTGGGGATTACAAAGACATAGCATCAAACATCTTCAAAGCAGAAATAGAAAACAAAAGTGAGGGAGAAGCCTCTTTGGGATACAAGTGATGAATTGATGGACAGAGCATTAATTAACCTTAGTTTCTGCTATTAACAGAGATGATGGTAATGGAGCCAACTTCCCACACGTACAAATGATTGAACTATAATCAGACATGGTGTCAAGAGAATTCTAGGATATAGATGAATCTAAACTTCACAAGTACCTGGCTAATAAGGCCCAACAGAGGTAAATGAGGGAAATGAAGCCCACATGTGAAAAGATGAGAAAGAATGCCTCTTCCCTAAGTTGAAGGTAGTTTAGAGCCAGAATAAAAGAAGAAATTCAAGAGTTATTTGGGAGAAGAGGTTGCAGAAATCCTTAAACTTTTGGTCTCATTTGCTGTTTATGTAAAGCTATTTATAGTACTGTCAGATTTTATAGGGAATTCAATGGGTTAATTGAATATAAATTTGTAACTAAATGCAACCTATCTGTGGTAAAACATAATACTTCCTACCCTAACATTAACCAATATCAAAGATATTATCAATATCTTGAATGTTCATAAAAAAACAATAGAACCTGCTATATACCACACTTTCTGCAAAGCATTTTAACTATTGCTATAATCATGGTCAATTTTATTGCAGGCGCAAGGTAAATGAGTCATGTAACAGAAGTAGGGGGGAAACATTTGAGGAAATAAATATTTACTTCACATTTCAAACTGTTTGAAAAATTACTTTGGTATATATTGTAAGGAGAGCATACAAGGAAGGAGGGGAAGAAGAAAAAACAGAGAAAGAGGTATAAAATTAGGGGTGAAACCTAGGGCAACTAAGTAAGTTATTTAAAGATACTCATCCAGTAATAATACTTAAAGCTTTACCTAAATTAAGGGAAATTTTATTTTAACTGTTTCTGCTCCATATCTGAAATACAGCATTTTTTTTCATCGTAAGTCACATTGTCAAGCTTTGAAGTTTTGGTAAATGATCTTTAAAAAATGTACATGGGCATAAACATCACTTGGTGAGTTTTGAGTGTCCAAAGGATCAGTGTGTATATGGGTTGACACTAAGGTGGAATAAGCCTTGGTAGCCCACTAGCATTACCTAAAATCCCAAAAGAGGAACAGGGCATCTCTACTTTGAATTTGCTCCTCTGAGGGTCATAATCATGGCCCATCTTTAGGAACTAGTCATAATTCTCCAAAGTAAGTTTTTCATTTTTATAGAGAATGTTTACTGAGGGAGAAATATAACACACGATACTATTACTGAGAGGTTAAGCCCACATTACTGAGGAAAGCATATTCTCAGCAATAAATGCAGTTGAAATCACTCTAACCTGACAAGATTTTTCATGCTATTTAGCTATTTGAAGTCTTTATAAAGACTTCAAAAAATAAGAAAACAAAGTTGTCAATGCCCCCTAAAGAGAAATGAACAAGAATTGTTCTAGACTGCAAGTCATTTGATGGCAGGGGCTACTTTAAGCTGGAAAGCAATTTATACACCGTTCCAAGGTAAAGGCTCAATGTATTATTAAATAACTGGTTTTGGCTAAGTTATGTGTGGTCTAGGAGCCCAGAGAGTTCAACACTTATTTTTCTCATTTCAGAAAGCCCTTATTAAATTCATAAACCAGTTACACAGTATGTGAAACTTACATTCCTATATAAAATATAAAAGGTGGCTACATTTGCAGACTGGCTCACAAAATCTTTTTTAACGCATAAATTATCTAAAGATAGTATTAAACTTACTACTAAGTGTTTAACCACCATGTATAATGGTATTTCGATTGGGAATCCAGTTAGAATTTCCCTCTGTGGATTCCAATTTCAATTTTTCTATTCTCTCTTTCCTTGAGATTGAGAACTTTGGGAACTGTGAAGCTAAATATCTAAGAGAATAGGTCTACTAGCTTTCTGTCTTTGCAAAATTTAACCTTTTGGATCGGTAAACTGGAAGAATAATCATACCCAATAGGTTGCTGGGTGGCTTAAATAAGCTAAATTATGCAACCGGGTGGCACATAGTAAATATTCAATAAAAGTTGCTAGTACTAATAAGGGAAGTAAAAATATTCAGTCTTACTGAAATATGAACTTCCTGAGGGAAGAAGCTATTGTTTCTACTTGAATCTTAATTTCCTAGAATACCTGTAATTAAATGTATTCCCAATGAACCCACTCTAGTCCTTAAAATATGCTAGTGACAAGACGTATTTAGATTGAGGTCACATGATTTTTTTATAATTCTAGGGGCAAACACATGTGTTCGCCAACTGGTACCATTTCTGGCTTTAAACTAATAGGAATCATAGTGATGTGTTTACTGTGATGCACAAGTGAAAAAGCTGTTATGAGAATTTCTGAGACTGAATAAAAGACATTTCCCTAAATAGTCCTATTTTGCTAAAAATAAAGCTTGATATAAGTAGATTATAATTACCCTGGTTTGAAAGGTACAGCCATTAGAGGTAAAATGCCACAACCCCATAAGTCTCAATAACAAAATACGTAGCACATTTGAAAAGCACATATTTAAATTTTGAAGCAATGGAATCAGTTATAGTGTAATTCAAGCTGGAGTGCCTGATGGAATTTTGAATATAAGGGTCCACCCTTATATGCAGAGGGGTCCACCCACACAGATCACAGGAGCGCTCTTTGAACCATCCATTTTAAAGATAAGGCAATCCAGAAAAGTGGCTTTCTAAAGTCACTCAACTAGGCTAGATATTTGATCTCCTCATTCTCGTCACTCTTCACTAAACCACTCTCTCTTCCTTTATGGTTTAAAGTATCTTAGAAATGACATTGGTTATCACTTTAAACAAAACATTTAAAACACACTTTTGGTCTTTCAGGAAACGTGTACTTGGCTCTCTCTGTTCACCTACCCTAAGTTAGGTTCTGGGCATACAAAGAATGACTAAGACAGAAAGGGGAGGTCTCCATGGGCTGGTGCCAAGTGAAATAGAGCTATCTGTCTATAAACCCACTATAGTTGTGTAAACAGTATAAGGCACATGTGGAAACTAAACAGGAACAAAAACAAAATGGTGGACAACGCAGGCCTTGATACTCATTTCCAGGCTGTGGGATTTATAATGAACTTCAAACACACCTCCTCAAAATTCCAAGAACAATCACTCCTGCAGGGTTTGTGTTTTTTAATTTCCTGAGTTTCAAGAGTTTTGCCTTTTTTTCCCTGAGATCTGCGCTTGTATTTGTAAACATTTCATATATCTGAGAAAAAAAAAAAATCACAGAGCAATGGGCCTACAAGATGATCTCTGTTAAGATATTTCATATACTACATTTTCAGATTTCATTCCATTCCTATTACATTGGTTCTCCTCTTCCAGGTGCTAAAGTATTCTGGATGATGAGTTAGTCTGTGGCCATAGAGCAGATTTTCATGCATTATTTCTAATAACCATTAAAATAAGACTTCACTGCCCACCACTTTCAACTATCTCCTCTCCCTGACTCAACTTAAATCACACCATTAGCACTTCATTAGTTTGGTTGAAATGAAGTTTAGGGTTTAACACATGTTAAATTGAAATGTTGCTCCTGGAAGGGGTAACACTTAAAACCATCGTCAGTTGTTTGTGCCACAGTGTGAAAGTGCTGAATGCATTCTTTCTGAAGAGAAAATGTGATAAAATACAGGAAAAAGCCTGAGGAGGAAGCAGGTAGGTGGCAAAAAGAGAGGCAAAGGTAACAATTAACTATAGTAATAGATAAGCAATACTGAGTTTAATACTTGACAACTTTATAGAGTTTATCTTATTTAATAACCTTGTAAATGACTTTTCTATCTGTCCTTAAATTTTTTTGCTTGGGGCCCTGCCTCTATAGAATCTGATTCATTAGGCTTGAGTCCAGAAGCCTACATTTTAAGCAAATATCCCAGGTCAGTTTGATTCAAGTGGTTCGAGGACCACATGTTTATCAAACGTGCCCTCAGAAATGGAGTCTGCTGTTATTAGAATCAGGTCTGTCTTATTTTACAACTGTATAATGAAAAAATTTCCTTCCACAAAATTTTACCTCTTTGGGAACTTAGTAACCATTGAGAGTATGAACTGTCACCTGGGCAGTGGAAAGCAATTTTATTATTTTATGAAAAACCAGATCATCTTCACTGTAGCTTATCAAAACTCTGGACTTTACAAATTCCTTTCTCTTTCTTTTTCTTACTGACATGCTCAAATATTCTATATACCTCTATTTAGAACCCAATTGTACCAGTTTTATACCCAACTGTATTCACAAGTAACAACCTCTGATTTGGGGAGTTAAGAATTGAGCTGCAGTGTGGTTTTGGGGAGAATTAGCTTTCTGTGCCATTTCAGGAGCAATGCTGAGTCACTAACATGTCTGTTCAGGACATGCACTGCTCTTGTGAAGAAGGAATCTGACTTTTGAAAATTAGAAAACAGAGTTTCTAGAGCTGAGTTCAAGCAAGCTTTAAGTAATGCAGAAACTGACAACACAAGGCTATAAATGTGAGGGTGAACACATACTTGTCACACAGGATCAGAATGAGAGACCGTATAATGAGGCGGAAATAAAATGGTTGTGTATTGGTACAATAGAATGTGACAAGAGATCAATTGTTCCCAAGATTTTACAAGGGGAAAAAGAAATGGGCTTTACTGTATATGAGGGTGAATAGAGGAGGTCAAAAGAAATATATAAAAATGTCAAGGGCTCTAAAATAGATCTTTACCTGACTTCACAGCCTCTACCACAAAGCTTCAGAACAAGAGAAGATGCTGAATGACATGTTTGTACCCAAATGGAAGATTTAGGGGGACCCTCAACCCTCTCTATACATATTCTTATTTCCCTGTTAATCTTTTTCAGTAGAAGAAACATGAGCTTTGGAACCAGGCAATCTTGGGTTCAAATCTCAGCATTTGCATTTAATCAAGTTGAGTGGTCTTGGGCAAATCACTTAAACTTTCAGAGCCTCAGTTTCTACAACTCTAAAATGAAGGTCACAATATCTACTGTTGGGACCACTGTCAATGTGTCAAGCACTGGGTGTAGCTCCTTGGACGTATGAAGTATTCAATAAATGGAAGCCGTCACCACCAGCAGTACCACCACAATAGCATTATCAGCATGAGGATTTAGGATGAAGAAAAGGATATGAAGTGAACTTGTTCCCTCCTCTGCAGATAAGGCAAGAGAGGTATGCAGGGTAGAGGACTAAGGGTGAAAGGGAGAGTCTACAGGTGACTTAGATGAATAATCCATTTATTGTGTGCAGATGTGTTCTGACATGGTTGACTGGTTGAGGTCTTAAGACGTGGCCACGTCCTTATGGGAGGGGATGGACTTGATTCTGAATGGGGTGAGTGGATATTCAGTGTGCTCTTTACAAAAGGAAAAATGTCCTCTGACACTCGGAGGCAGGTCAGGAGCCAGGGAGGTTGGTACTCCCTAGGAGTCTCCAAGCTGAAGATGAAATAAGAAAACATACTGAAGTGGTTGACAGCGTGAGCTTTGGAGTAGTCAAACTCAGATTCAAGCCCAGTCTCTGCTATTTTTTAGCTTTGCAATTTAGGTCAAAAGATTAACTTCTCTAAGTTCAGTTTTTTCTTCTATTAAATGACAGTTATAGCTATTTCATAAATCTGGTGTGTGGCTCAACTAAGATAATATTTATAAACACACAGTATAGTTTGAATATACAATATATTTTCAACACATATTAATCCATCACTATTATTAATAAGATATATTATCTGGCTGCATGTTAGGTTTCCTGTTCATTTCACTTTTGATATCGTCACACCTTCAGGGAAGTACTGTTCAAAAAGTCAATTTAATCTCAGTCTGCTGTGCAGATTAAAAACATTTCTTTTGTCAATACTTGATCCAAGACATTGAAGAGAAAGAAAGGGACAAAGAAGGGAGAAGGAGGAGGAAGAGGGAGAAGAACCTGCAAGTGGCAGATGAAGACAAATGTCAGGGCTACACGGCTCGGCTCCCCTTCCCTCCCAGGAAGAGCTCTATCCTCTAGTGCCAACCTGAAAAATCTGGACAGTATGTTGTTATGGCACAAGGAAGCATTTCATCAGAGACTTTTCTAAAGTTGTTTAGATATTCATCAGGTTGAGCGGGTACAAAACTGAAGCTCCCTATCTCCTAGAGCAGCACAAATCCATTTATCTCCCATTGCTTCTACTAATCATAGTTTGAACTTTGACGATCCTCTATTTGGGTCTCAGTCTTCAATCTTGTAAGTGAATGATTCCAAATCAACAATGCTTCTGCTTATCCTAAGCCATTCTCTTTTCTCACTGGGTATATGAACATTTAATATCACTCTATTTAATATTACCTTGTGTCCTCCTTCATCTTTCACCTCAGGTCTTGCTCCTTCCCAGCCATGCTCATTGTCACTTGACTTGCCTCCCAAAGACCTAAATTCTACTCACTGGTTTAGAATCTTCTGGCTTATATGGCGTGTTATGTTTTTGTCTCCTATACATAATAGGAGTGGTAGCCCCATGGCTCAATTCTGTATCACACTTCCACACTCACTCTGAAATCTGGTCATATAGGTCTATTCTTCACTTTGACAAACTAAGCTTCCATTTTCCATTCAAGCAACTGTGTGGATATCCAGAGCCTCCAGTGCTGCCGTGCATCCTCTTGTGCCAGTCTCTTGGCAACCTATTCTGAGGAAAGGCTGCCAAGAATCCAAAAAACCTCTGCTCATCCTTCAAAGAGAGCTCTGGATGGACAGCAAAAGGATAAGGTTTTTAAAGACTCAATTTTTTCTTCTCTCTTTGTCTATTCAAGTGGGTTTTTCCCCCCAATTTTTCTTAAATCTTAGAAAATTTTATTTTTTTATTGTAGTAATACCATTTAATATGAGATCTGCTGTTTTAACAAAGTTTTAAGTGTACCACATAGCATTGTTAACTATAAGCACAATGTTGTACAGCAGATCTCTAGAACTTACTCATCTTGTCTAACTGTTGAATAGAAACTCATTTTCTCCAATCCCCAACCCCTGGCAACCATCATTCTACTCTGTGCTTCTGCGAGTGTAACTATTTTAGATACCTCATATAAGTGGAATCATACAGTATTTGTCCTTCTGTGACTGACTTATTATGGACTATTCCAAACATATAATAAAAAAAAAAACAGTTAAATAAGATACCCAGCTTTAAGTATCATCAATTCATGGCCAACTGTTTATCTGCCCTGTGCTGTTCAGTACAATAACACTTGCTAGTTGTTAATTAATTAAGGCTAAATAACATAAAAAAGTTCAGCTCCTCAAGTGCACTAGCCACAGTTTAAGGGCATAACAGCCACGTGTGGCAGGTGACTACTGTATTGGACAGTGCAGCTCTACAAAACAATTAAACATTTCCCTTATCGCAGAACTTTTTGATGGACAGCGCTAACCTATCTCCAACCCTTGTCACCCACCGCAGAATATTCTTAAGTGAATATCATGTCATCTAAACATAACATCAACAAATTAACAATATTTTATAATATTATAATATATATGTTGCAATAATCTATAATAAAAATAATAAATGATGACATCAAATATGCAGTCAGTGTTAAAATTTCCTCATCATAATAAAGTTTCTTAATCTGGGTACATGAGGAGCCTTCAAGGGCTCAGCATAAGCTCTTAGGTTATATGCAAAATTTGTTATAGGATATACATACAATTTTCTGGGGAGATAATTTATGCTGGTTCTAAAATTCTGATAAAGGTCAGTTTCTCCAAATTCAAGAATCACTCACTTAGAAAAATGTGTGGTGAACTAGATAATTAAAGATATGAAGCAGTTTAATTGGAAAGACAACTATAAAACTAACCTTATAAATGTAGAATAAAGAATTTATTCCTAGAGGTATCTTTTTTTCTACACGTCTTATTGTCTTTAACCTGTTAACATATAGATGGGTATCTGGAGTTTTCATCTGTTGTATGGTGGTGTATAACTGGTGGGGAGTATGGAGTGGAGTGGAACATACTTCTCAGTTTATCTTTGGTATAATTAGGTTAAGACTTCTTAGAAAAGTAGAGTTTGCCTTAGGCTTCTCTTGTGGTAACCACAAGGGTTTACCTTCATTCATTTATCCAGCCATTCATCCAACACCTATTAACTAATAGCATGAGCCCTGTGCCAGGAATATAAGATCTCTCAATACGGATAAGAGACCATCTCAGCTCTTAATGAACCCTTACCTGGGATGTAACTTTGGCTCTTGGGACAGTTAGCATTACTGAGGATAACTGTGCCAAAGTCTAGGAACAAGGTGAGAGAAGAGTCTTCTTAATTCAACAATAAATATTTATCCAATAATTACTATAAGGCAGGCCCTGTACTAGGTGAGCCTTTTCCAGATGTAGTCTTTTCCTCACAGAGATTATATTCTCTATTTGGATCCTGCCCACCATCTCCCTTCTGAGAGTTGGGGGAGGATTGTCTCCTGATGTATAGTGTTCAGGGGGACAAGAAAGAGAAGGTGGGATTATATAGTTTTACAGTTGCTGTGACTCTTCTTTCATCATGTAAGTTGTGGTCCTGATTTTCTACTCTCAAAATGGTAATTAATCTGTTGCCCCTTTATATACTCTTCCCCAGGACCACAGACTAGACACCCACGAAGTCAACTACAGAAGGAGCAATCCCCATCTGCAGCTGGAGTCTTCCTGTTGAGCATTCCTGACCTTTTCCAGAAAGTTCTGGGTCTCTGATTTCCTCTGGTCTTTCTGAAGCTAAGAGCCCCCATCACAAAAGCTGGGATGAGTATTCCTTTCCACTCCAGCTGCAAATATCTGAAAAATATGAAGCACTACACACTCTGCACATACTTCCAACTGAATACTAATGCATCAATCATTTTTTAAATCTTCATGGCAAAATCTTTCATGAATATTTCTCTGTAAACACTTTTTCCAGCAAAGTTTTCTCTATTTCTTTCTCGGCAGTGGTGAGGTGCAGAGGCTCCCTCATTTGGAAAATTCTTTATGGAACAACAGAAACAGTCTTAGTTATCAATGCTTGAATAGTCACTTTACATTTTCCTTAATATTTCAAGGTTGTTTTTCTTTTTAAATGGGAAGAAAAGGTTCTGGCTGGCAAAACGGGAGACAGGGAAATGGATCTTAGCTTGTTGCCATTCAGTTGTTTAAGAATCCCTATACTCACAAAATCTGAAGGCAAAATCCTTTTATTAAGTCAACAAATATTAACTCATTGTTTACTCTGTGCCACACTCTGTGCTAACCTCTAGATACTGAATACTGGGCGACATAAACATGGTCCCTGCTCTAGTGGAGAATACACTTTAATGGGGAAACAGACATTAACAAACGAATACCAGAGTAAATACATGATTACACATTGCAGGAAGAGCTATAGGGTAGGAAAAAATATCTGTTACTAAAAGCCTTAATAATAAGGGGGCTTAGCTAATTTGTTGAGGGAAAACTTCTTCCAAAAAAAGTTGACATTTAAGTTGCTTGGGTAGGAATTAGCCAGGTGTAGCTAGAGAGTCAGCTATGGAAGTATACCCTAGGAAAAATACCCAGAGGAAAAAGATTTGCGAAACAATAAGGAGGAAAGGAGTTGGCCAGTTTGGAGACCAGCGCAGAGAGAAGGGGAGACTACATGGCAATTAGAGGGGATCCTATTTTTCAATTTGAAGTGTTCTTTCTACTACATATGGGATAAGCTTGGAGCACACTTCTGTTTTATGCACATTTTTTTCCCAAAGAAATGAGTTTTGTCTCTTGTGTATACTTAATCCCAATATTATCTTCCAATAAAAGACAGGGGAATTAATAAGCTAGCAGGTGGGTCTAAAGACACTGTGTGGAAAACCCATTTTAAATTATAAGTCCACTGCTGCATTGATACTTCTGTTGGTACATTTAAAAAGTGTTGGTATGTTTTAAACCTGCTATTTCAATGTGGTCTTTGTTGTTGTTATTGGGAAGGAGAGTGGAATTATCACTCTAGAAAGATCCAAATATCTGCGTTCTGTTCTGGGATCTCACACTAACTTTCTGTGTGGCCTTTCACAACTTACTTAAAAATTCTGTGCCTCAGTTACCCTATCTACAAAACCAGGATGAAAAAGTTAGGCTTGGGGAATTTAGCAGGTGGCGGGGATAATTAAATGTGTGACGATTGTGAAATTATCCTGAAACCTGTGAAGCGCTACACAAATGCTCCCTATGACATTTTTTCAGAGTGGAGTTGTTAGAAGTGCATGGCAGCGTGTACAGTGGCTATGAACTTGAGATCTGGAATCAAAATGCAAGTGTCCAAATTGCCTCCCTCACTTCTACCTGTGTCAGTTTAGGTGAGTGGTTTTCCTTGTCTACACTTCCCTTTCCTTATCCACAAAACAAGAAAAATAACAGTTCCTAGTTCATACATTTATTATGAGCATGAAGTGAGATAAGTCAAGTAAAGCATATAGAACAGTGCCTGCCACACAATTAGCTTTTAATAACTGTCACCTATTGTATGTGTGTTGGGATGTGATATGTGGAATATCTATTTAGAAGCTGAGTGGATCCCTGGATTTCACTTGATATTTCTTGAGCACTCCCAATGCAAACTATTTTTTTCTTCTATTCCCCCCTTTATGTCCAAATTATTCTGCTAAAATGTCCACTAGACAACCTCCATAAATCTGTGGTTTGATGCAATGGACCTACCCAATCATCACTGTCACCCATCTGAGGTTTGCACTTAACCCAAGTGGCCCTCATAGATTTATTTAAGCTTGAGATCTCTGCCAATATTTTAAATAGTAACATGATTTGCCCCATAAAATCTCTCAGCCTAAAGGACCTTATTGTGATTTAATGCCACAGGAACAGCTTAAATAATTTTTACTATTGTTCAACTGTCTCTACAGAAAGATAGTCCAGAAACTAAAATATGAAATTGGTTTAGCACCCCAAAACACTACACTTCTGCTAAATTTGGACTGCCAACTCCTTCCATTCCTCTGATTGAGAGCATACAGATCCGTTCCTCATACATCATGGGAGGCTGATCAGCATTTAGAATTCTACCAAAGAATTTAAGGAGCTCAACTTGTTATGGAAATATTGGGTTATACTAATATATTGGAAGAATATACAAGATTATATAAGAAAATATTTTCATTATCTTGGGATAGCAAAATAGCATAAGAAAACACAACACCTAAAGTTAAGAAAGCAAAAGATTAGCTGATTAGACCACATAAAAATGTAACATCTCTATGATGAAATTCACCATAAACCAAATAAAAAAACAAATGAACTGAGAGAAAGTCTTTGTAAATATGGGACAAAGGATTACCCTCCCCTATACAAAAAATGAAGCATTTTAAAAAGAAGAAAAATTAGCATGATATTGGCCAAAAATTGAGAGACGAAAAATATAGATATCTTATAAATATCTGAAGAAATGCTCAAATTGACTAGAAGTCAGAGAAAAATGCAGGCTAATTAGAGAAAATAGTCTCTACCAATCAGAATGGCAAAAAAATGTTTAAATATTGGTAAAATACACTGTTTGAGAATTTGCACTTTACACTGTTTTTTTTAGAGAGCAATATGGTGTATCTATAAATATTTAAAATGGAAATATTCCTTTCAACCAATAACTCCAGTTCTATTAATCCAATATGGTACAGAATACAAGAGTGCAAGTGGACAGTGCTTTTCATTGCCTCCACTGTATATGATAGTGAAAACTTGGAGAAGACCTACAGGTTCATCAATAGGAAAATGATTAAACAATTCACGGCATATCCATATAATGCAATACTATGTAAGTGTTGAAAAAAGTGAGTGATATCTATTAGTATTGACCCTGAAGGATGCCCATGATATGTATGGTACTGAAGGGGTATTTACAAAACTGTATGCACAGAAAAAAGTTCTAAAGGGTACATAACCTATTAACACTGGTTATCCCTGGAGAGTAGGAGGGAGGGATGATAAGGAAATTTTATACTTTGCTTTGTGTATTTATATTTATACGTCATGATCAAATACAAACATGATATTTTGTAATTAAATAAATGGAATGTCCATTTTCTATTTCTGTAGCAGGCGCTAACTGGGCCTGCCATGCTCCCTCTGTCCTTAGGCTTGCGAATTACAGACTGCACATATTTGCAGACTGGTCCTCCTAGCAATATACGTTAATCATGGTGGAGTTGTTGGTATTACAGGTTTGTTCATCCCCACTTGGGGCTTCCTGTGTTCTGACAGGTGAAGTACTAATACCACCCAATCTCCCTTGGGGAACCACGGAGAGGCTGTACTCACTCAAACATTCCACAGCCTGATGTATCCTGGTTTGTTCTCTTGAGACTGTATCCTTTGAGCTTATCAGAGTAATCTAAAACTTTTCTAAGATTTATGTGTCAAAATATTAATCTTTTGTCAAACCCAATTCACTGAAATATATCATAGAATCGAAGAGCATGTGTATTAAAATCATTGGTACAAATTGGCTGCATGGAGTGTGTAAAATATTTATACCACACAGAATCCATCTATTACCTAATGCCAATAACTGCTCATATTTTTCTGTTTTCATGGTGAAATGGGTAATAAACCCCATGAAATAGATGTGAGCAACCCCAGCTTTCATGTCAACCATTTTTCTTTAGGAAAGAACTATATAGCTAAAGCTTAATACTTAGACCTAGGAAGTCAAATGTAATGTTGTATAAGAAACTGTTAGTTTAAATAAACAGTTAAACAACTAAAGACTAACACATCTAGAGATTTTTAAATGCCACACTTTTTAAAAATGAACCAGACATAATTAAATCTTGAGATATATTAATATACAAATCCTAACAACTTTAAGGATTTAATTTCAATGAAACTGGCACAGAAAGCCAACAGCAGGTTTGGAAAGACAAAGTCCAAAATGTAGGTTGGTCAGAACAGAGACAATAGAACTATGATTTGGGATCACAAACTAAATACATGCATCTTTCAATTTAAAGTTGCTCCTAGTTCACTAGGAGCACACTTGCTGGCCATCAATCTAAGAATCCATGTGAGGATTTGAAATAGTGGGAAATTCTGTTTCAATACATGTTCCTCTAAAGTGATTTTATTAGGTACTCAAAGTATCTATAGATGTCACATAGATGAGTTGCCTTCCCTTTGCTCCCAACTTGTGAAAAACGTTTCAGAAAGATTTAGTAGAAAAGATTTCAAAACATCATTCATCAAAGATGTCAATAGAAGGAGGCTTTAAAAATTAGTCCATTAATATATTAAAAATAACCATTTAAAGATACATTAGTCCACAAATTTATTATTTACAGCCTATCCACATTTTTCAAACCGAGAGGTATAATGTGCTTGTTATGCTGACTTTTTCATATACAAATCACATTTTTATTGGCACAAATGTTGTCTTATGGAAATAAGTAACATTCTTGATTAATTTTAACTCTAGAAGATAGATAACATGAGATATATTGGTCATTATGCATTTAATCATTCTTATGCCATGTAACATAAAATCAGATAATGTTTTAGATTTTTAAAAATATTTTTACTGCTGATTAAATAGAATAAAGTTTAATGTATTGTCAAATTTTTAGCCATCCTTAAATTCCAATTTGTCTTCAATGGCAACATGTTGATTAATTACTCTAATCAAAAATATATAATTTTACTTTAATTTTGGTAAAAATGGAAATAAAATCATATATAATACCCACACGATATACTGTAGGCCCTGGATAACTCCTCCCTTACAATCACATGTGCAAAATAAATATAATTAGAAAGCTTTATTTTCACCAATCTCTAACTCAATTTCTTTTTCAGAATCACAGAAAATCAAGGAGGAAGGGACTTATATTCCAGATATTCTAGCCCTGATTCTGCCATTAACCAGAGTAATGACCTTGATCATATTGATTATTATCTGTAAAATTGAATTGTTGAACCAGATGATAAATAACTCTCAATTCAATGCATTTTGTTATAACAACTGACAATGGGAACGATATCAGCATTTGATGCATCCAAATTAATGCTTAAACCATTTGAAGTTGTAGTTTTAATAGTTGGTAATCATCCAATTTAGTAGGATGCACCATGTCAAAACTAGATAATTAAACTTCTAAAATATACTCCTAGATTTCTTTCTTTCCACTGACTCATGTTAAAAGTGTGGAAAAAACCTGAACTTTAATATGATTTTGATACTGAAGAATAAGAAATTTCAGTAATTAATGAGATTTGTTTTGAAAGAGTAATTCTTCATAGATCTCATATTCAGTATTCCATTTGCAGATAGATAGATAATAGATAATTGGTAGATGGATATACACACATACATATATCTGTAGTGTGTGTGTGTGTGTGTGTGTGTGTGTGTGTGTGTATTGTGTGTAGAGAGGGAAAGAGAGATGGGAGAAAGAGAGGACAGGAGAGATTAAGGAATTGTTTTAGAGTATGTTTTTACCAATATCGATGAAAGGAATCTTCTCACAGAAGTTTTCATCAATATAATGTTAATCTCTGGGATAACTCAATTAAAATTTTACATGAGCTTCTCTCAGAGAAGGAGAAACAAATTACAGAAGACCTAAATTTTTATTGCTTAATGAATAAATAGTATGGACTTTGGAGTCAGAAAGAGATAGATTTAAGGATGCATTCCACAGACATCATGAGTTGTGCTACCTTGAACTTCACTAAACTTTTCCTGAACTTAAATTTCCTCAACTGCAAGATAAGGAGGAGGAGGAGGAGGAGGAGGAGGAGGATGATAATAATAATAGTAATAATACTAGTAACACCTAAATCATAGGGTTGTTTTGACAATAAAATTAGGCAATTATCTAAAGCACAATGCCTGGCATATATTACTTGGTATTATTTTCTTTTGTGAAATAAATTTCCATATGATAAACTTACAACCAATGTTCAAACTAACAGACAATTTGTCCAGTTTAATCGCACTGGCCTTTACACGGTCAAATGTGAACACGCCAGTGTAGCCCTGCTCTCCCCTACCTTCCAGTCAGCTCTGCTGGACTTTGTGTGCTTTCTTAAGGAAGTAAATTAAATGTTTGGGTGGACCAGTGTAATCGTGAGAAATATCAGACAAACCCAAGCTGAGGGACACTCTAAAAATACTTGATCGGTACTCTTCCAAAGTGTCAAGGTTATGAGACAGAAAGGAAGATTGAGAAACTATCACGTTAGAAGAGATTAACGAGGCACGATGACTAAATACAACATCCTGGATTGGATTCTCAAACAGAAGAAGGCTTTTAGTGGAAAAACTGGTGAAATCTTAATAAGGACTAGTTGAGTCAATAGGATTTTACCAATGTTAATTACTTAGTTTTGATAAATGCATCATGGTTACGTAAAACGTTAACATCAGGGAAGCTGGGTGAAAACCCTGAGGGAACTCTCTGCACTATCTTTGTAACTTTTCTGTATACCTAAAGTTATTTCAAAATTAAAAAAGCTAAAAAATTTTGGCATGGAATCTGAGGGCTAAAACTTCCCATAGATGATCAGGCCTTTATATTAGTCTCTATTTCCTTTCTCCCATCACAGAAGGCTCTCAGCCCTGTCCTGAACTCACCGACGTTCTTGCATCCACACCAGCACTCCAAGGAAAATGGTTAAGAATAGTATACCGACAATTAACCATGTGCATCTTCTCAGGTTTTAAATAAGTGTCAAAAATAGAAAATTTATGGTTCAGGGGCCATCAGTGTTGTTGGACCGAATTCATTCCAGTTCAGTTCTAAGAGCACAATATCTTTTTATTACTCTAATAAATTAACCAGCAACGACAGTTTTGTGGCAATTAGGTTATATAAACTTCTTACCATAAAGACACATCATTAGGTTATATTTTTAAACTTCCATATGTCACCTGAAGTTAGGCAGAGAGAAACATGCAATGCAATCTTTATGACAGATTTTCTTAAATTCACCGGTTTTCCCACTTCTCCTGACATTTTGTTGAAATTTTAATACTTACACTTTGGCATTTGACAGGTTTGATTCAACTAACTTTGTCAAGCAGGACCATATGTTATAAAATGGCAAACCATGCCCTCTTTTTTTTTTTTGTGAGAACGGTGGGTCAATCTAACAAGATAGATTTTTAAAAATATGTGATATTAAAGAGGCATTATAGGCTATACTCTTTGCAAAACAACTTTCATTTAGTTTCTTTAATCACTGAGATATTCTCCTGAGGTGGACTGCTGGGAGTAAGAGTAAGTCAAATGTGAAATAGTTTCACAAGGTAGAATAAAGCCTTGTTCTTTCAAAATATAAATTCTGAATTCTCATATGGCCTAGAAAACGTAACATCATAGTCAACAAAGAAAATATAAGATTAGTGTTAAGAATCACGCCCAGAGAGAAAACCAGCACAACATATTAAAAAATGATGCGTTCTTTGTACATGCAAGATCTAAGTAAATATGTTTCATTATTTCTCCAATTAGTTAAGATAACAGGTACTGACCCATAGAACTTGGCTGTGATACCAACAAGATGCAATGGAAAATTTTGCTCTTCCGGAGTTTAAAAGGCAAGAAACAATACAGAACAGACCACCCAACCAAGAGACTCAGCATTCCCTCACGGTTTATGTGTCTCTAAGAAGGGACTGAATCACAGATCATGTCCTATATTAGGGAGCATCTCCTGGCCCTAACTCCCATGCCAAGCCTTCTGCTATCAGTGCTGCAGCTCAAAACTACTGCAGAGGCCTTGAGAGAATTTGTGGGGTGCAATATTAAAATGAGAGGCCCCTTTTTCATAAATTATTAAGAATTTCAGGACAGTGATGGCAGAGCATTACACCAAGCCTGAGCCCCTCTAATCATGGGGCCCTGTTTGCCTGCCCAGGTCTCAGCCCATGAAGACAACTCGGACAGAGCATTAAACTCTGGATGCAGACAGAGCTGTGTTCAAACTTGAGTTCTGTCACTTACTCAGATGCAAAAATATTTATCTGGGACCTTGACAAAAGTCCATGTGACAGTATTTATGATTCTTCTTGCCTCTTCTTCATATGGAAATGATCAGGCATCTAAGTAAATAAGAATAATCATAATATTTTGAACTAAAAGAACACCTAGTGACTATCTGGTCTAACTCCTCCACTATCTGAAAAACTTAATTGATGCCTGGCACTACTTAATGGCTCCAACTTAGGTCTCCTGACCCCAAATACAATGCTCTTTCAGTAACATCGTGGAGCAAGAGTGGTTGTTAATGGATCAGACTTTAGAACCGAACAGCCTGGACCCAAATTCTGACTCCACTACTCTGTGACACCTTGGGCAAGTTGCTTAACTTCTTTGTGCTTCAGTGTCCTCATCTGAAAATGGGCATACTAATAGTACTTCAAAGGATTAAATTAAATATTTCATTTAAATAATTCAAAACACTGATTGTCAGATAGAGAGCGTTTAATAAATGTTAGCTACTAATATTTCATGCTTCATCTCTAAAAACACCTTTTTGGGGAAACTCTATGGATAATCATATTGATTGGTAGGTGAAATGAAAGCTAAAGTAGAAAGTTAAGTGGATCTATAGCTACAGTTGAATAACTTTATAAAACAAATTTGTATCAATGCATTGATGTGTATGCGGCAGGGCTACTCTTGCATATTATTCAAACTTTTTACTAACAGTTTTGATAAAAATGTTTGTGATATGGTTATAAAATTTATTAATGGAACAACTTCGGGAGGGAATTTTTTTTTTTTTTTGAGAATGAGAAGATGCAGACATGACTGACAAAAGGAAGGACTAAAGTAAACAAGATGAAATTTTACAGGGAGGCCTTTTTATTAAATGAAAAAGATATAAAAGATATATGACTGTAAAGTTGACTGAAAGCTCCACGTGAAATCACAAGATACTGTGATTTCCCAGAAAGTAAATACAATTTTAAGCTGCATTAATAGGGTATTCAGTAAAGGACAGGGTGAAAAGAGGTCAAATTTTAGTGCCAATTAATAGTGAGGCCAAAAGTAAAAGCCCAGGTCTAAGGTTTCTCAATATACTCCTTTTCAAAACTCTTTAAAAATGTAAAAACCACTTTTAGCAGTAGGCCATTCAAAAAAGGCCATGGGCTGGATTTGGTCCATGGGTCATAGTTTGCCAATCTCCGGTAGAAACATTTTCATCCAGTAAAAAAGCAGAGATTGTCAGAGCATATAAAAAGTAAGACCCTACAATGTAAGAGCTACAAGAGACCTACTTTAAATATAAAGGCACAGATACATTGAAAATGAATGGATAGAAAAAATTAATCATGCAAAAAGCAAGCATGATAATGCCAGATGGCTCTTTTAATATCAAATAAAACACACTTTGAGACAAAGAATATTACGCGAGATAAAAAGCGACATTTCATAATAATAAAAGGAATATTCATCAGGAAGACATAACAATGATCAATGTGTATGCCACAAATAATAGTCTTAAGATGCATGAAGCAAACATTTACCGAATTAAAGAAAGAAACAAAAATTACACAAACATAGTAGGAATTTTTTACACCTGTCTCCCAGGATTTGACAGAGCTAGAAAATAAATTAGTGAAGACATAGAACATACAAATAATACCATTAACCGTTTTGATCGAATTGTCACATATAGAACAGTATACCCTTCAGACACAGAATACTCATTCTTCTTAAGCACACTCGGCATATTTACCCAGGATAGACAAGCCTCCACAAACTGTAAAAGGATAGAAACTATAAAGAATCTATTCTCTGACCACAACAGGACTGAATTAAAAATTACTAATAATACTGTATCTAGGAAAACTCCAACTAATTGCAAGTAAAACAACACAATTTCAAATAATTCATGAGGCAAAGATGAAATCACAAGAGAAATTAGAAAATATTTTCAAAAGAATAACCATGAAAATACAGCAAAATTTGGGGAAAGCAAATAAAGCAGGGCTTAGAGAGAAACTTGTATCTTTAAGTCCTCATTGCAGAATAGAAGAAAGATTTTGAATCAGTGGCACAAGGTCTCACCAAAAAAATCTAGAAAAAAGATGAGTAAAGTAAATATAAAGGAAGCATAGGAAGAAAATAATAAAGAGCAGAAATCAATGAAATACAAAATAGACAATAGAGAAAACAGGGTCAAAAGATGATTTTTTTGAAAATACTAACAAAATTGACAAACTTGTAGCAAAACTGATCAACAAAAAATAGAGAACACAAATCACCAATATCAAGAATGAAAAAGGGATTATCACTACAGATGTTATGTACATTAAAAGGATAATAAGAGAATACTATGAACAACTTTATACCAAAATTTGACATCTTAGAAGTAGAAACATTTGCTGAGAAATACAACGTGCCAAAAATGACACAAGAAGACACAGAAAATCTGATTAGCCCTATATTTATTAAAGACATTGAATTTATCAAAAACTTCTCCAAAGGAAAACTCTCGGGCCAGATAGCTTCCCTTGTGAATCTTATCAAACATTCAAGAAATAAAAAAACACCGACCTTACACAAACATTTTCAGAAAACGGAGAAGGAGGACCACTGTCCTCAGTCATTTTTTGAGGCCTGCGTAACTGTCGTACCAAATGCTGACAGAGGCATTTCCAAAAATGACAAATTATAGTTCAAGACCCATGATAATGCAAAAATCTTTAACAAAATATTAGAATATCACCCTGAACAACATATAAAAATGACAATGTATCATGACCAAGTGAGATTTATCCCAGGAATGTAAGGTTGGTTTACTGTTCAAAATCACTTAATATAATCCACCAAAATAACATGACAATGAAGAAAAATCACATGATTAGCAATTGAAGGGGCTACTTGTTCTCCAATTTTAGTAAGGTTGAGAAGGAGGCAGCTGATAGCTGGAACCCAATTTCCTTTGAAGGGATATCCTTTACACTCTGAGGGTTTCTAGCTTTATGAAACACAGTAGTTCCATTTTTCTTTTCTCTTACTTCTCTCCATAATTTGAGGAGGTAGTGATGGCCCAAGTTTGAGAGTAAAACAGAACAGAGCTCCTTGAATGTAGTAAATGATAAACAAACAGGGTTTGGACTGGCTGTTCCTTACTCATCCATACATCCACCCATCCATCCATCATTTAACAAATACTCTGAGTTTTACAATGCTTTGCACTTAGTACTTTGGACAGAATGATGAAAAAAATAACCACAGTACTTACCTCATGGAGCTTACGGGCAGGAAAGAAAGGCAGACATTGATTATAAAATAAGACAAATAAATAATACAATTGTAACTACTGCTGTGAAGAAGTGGTACAGGTACTTTGAGAGAGGGAAATTAGGGAAGGCCATGCTAAGAAATAAATTCTTGCTTTAGATTTGAAGGATGAGTAGGAGTGAGCTAACAAAGAAGGGAGGAAAAGGTAAAAGTCCTGGAGGCTATTCAAAACCTTTTTTCCTGGTAGAGGTGCAATGACTTCCCTCTCTGGAGCTTAGGTAAAGAATGGTTAGGCTGAGGAGCCAAGACTGCTCATTCCACCTCTTATACCTTCCACCTTGCAGTATCAAGAGGCAGTTCCCACCAACTCAGTGTGATTTGCAAGAATATAATTGTTAATACATCTTCTTTGGGGAATTTGTGAAGGTCCAGGAAAGAATGTCAAAGAGAAGCTTCTAATCTTTGATCCTCTCTTCCTGCACTCCACAGCCAAAACAAAAAGGGGCAAAACTTACTTTGCTTGAGTGGGAATTTTAGACAATGGTTTTCTATATGGCATATGTGCTTCAGAAATTGTTCTCAGATATCTTTGGTTTTATTTTTGAGTTACAGATGTGCATAATGTTTAACCAAGAAGCTTAAAAGACCAGAAATTAGGTCTTGAAAAGTAACAGTGTAGACCAGCTCTGCAAGGAAGCAGGGGACCACAGTGAGTCTAAGTAAATTCCATCCCTTTCTCCTGGTGTAGGAGTTGGATCATGGCCCACTGGAACGTTAATACGTTAGGGAAGAGCGATTAGAGGGACTGAAGATTTCTCATTGCTCCAGGACTGTCATTCATCTCCTACTTGGCAATGGAGAATTGGGCAGATTTCTGTGTTTTTCTTTCTGCGAAACTGGATAAAGCATTCTCATTGTCTCAGATCTCCCGGAAGAGAGAGGTGGGTAAAATGAGAATCACAAACCCCTTTTGCTTATAATAAATCCTTTCGTTGACTCTTGAATGAGTGCTTTTTACATAATTTCTCCCAATTCTTTTCATGGTTTCCCAAGCCCAGTAAGGTATCAGTAAGTATGTGTTTAATTGAATAAGAGCTACAATTTGAAGTTCTGTTTTTAAACCTGTATTGTTTTTACTTACCAATGAATGAGCGCCACAGACGTGGTTAAATTACCAGACTCTGTGGTTAGACTTTTGGGATTAAATAAATTCCAGTCTCACCACTTCCAAATGTGTGTTTTAAACTATTTAACCCTCAGTTACTCCATCTGTAAAATAGGAATGACATTGAACCTACCCAAGGGGCTGTTGTGAAGATTAAATAAGATTATCAATGTAAAGGGCTTCATTAAAATGCTCAGCACAAAACTGGCATTCCAGGTGGTAGCTATTGTTAGCATCACACTGAATATACTTCTTCAAATCTTAAAAGGATCTTTTTGTTAAACTTTAAAGAACATTCTGCTAAAGTATCTTCACAAGCAGAAAACTACATAGCATAACCTTTATTTACTTAAAGCGCTATGAAAAGAAGGTGGAATTGGAAAGACATATTCAAGTAACATTTTTGCATATACAAGTAATTTGTACTCTCTGTCTTCTCATATATAATGTGATTCTGATACCATTATAATTCAGAACAGCCAAAATTATTCAGCTCAAGTCCACCTCATCCTTAACGTATTTTTCCCATTTCTGTCTGCCAACCCTTGCATTTGGCAGTAAATTTGATTAAGTTTAGACTCAAGTAACACTTTATGTCAGAGGTTTCAGTACAAACGAAATGCTTCAGAATATATATCCGTAATAAATATTTATTTCTAAAGGTGGTAAAAAGGGGCATTTGAAATCAATTAACCTAACAATAAGAGTGGCTTTCTTTTGGTGAGATAAATTTTTTAAATTTCCTGTTCATCAGAAAAAATTTTTAGAGAAACAAAGTGACTAGCAATGGTTTAAAAGATTCTTGACACATTCATGGATGTTACGATACTAAGATACACAAACAACAGAGTATAAACACTCCCTTAATTATAGGGACTGAAAGAGACTAGAGCAACCTCCTACCTTAAAACAGCTTAAAAACTTAATGCCTAGTTCCATCATTAGTGTTCATTTGACTTCAGCATCATCTTTCCTGGTATACTTTTAAAGAAGACATAGCTGGGTGCTGTGATTACTGACAGCAAGGTTCCTGAGGATGACTGTCTGAGATTCAATCCTGACTCCAGGCCTCAGTGTGTAACATTTACTTAATCTCTTATTCTCATAGGGTTGACGTAATAAAATTAGACAGTGGCTGTAAGGCACTTAGCACTTAATAAGTGCTCAATAAATTTTATCTATACATCTATCTATCTATCTATCTTTCTAATGTGGCCACAGGACAATTTATATAAAGTCTCTAATATTTTCATTTATGCAGCCTGAAATCACTTGCCAAATAGCTTGGGGGCAGGGAGGGTGATAAATCCCGACAGAGAGACGTACACTTAGGGAATTTCTAATTTCACTATTTTCTTTTGGGAGGACCTGGATTTTGAGTGAACTTTTGTGAAATAAATAAATTAAATTGGTGAAGAAATTCCTGACTACCTGTCATTTGCAAAGCAATACAGGAGATAGAAGATAATATAGATGTAACCCTTCCTTCAAGAAGCATAGCAATCAAGGTTCCTAGCTGCAAGCAACATAAACTGACTTGGGTTAAATTAAATAGAAGAGGCATTTATTAAACTGACATTGAACAGCTTATAGAAGGCCAGAGATCCAGATGTGGAAGCTACGAAGTTAGGAACAATGTCCACAATCACATAGCAGAACTGGTCTAGCGAAGTTGTCAGGGCTACTCCACTGGGCAGAGGTATTGCAGTTCTCACTGCGGACACTATCGACATGTGCCCCTGGACACTTCCACCCACCCACTGCCGCAGCTCCTACCTTACCTTTCTTAGGCTAGACTTTTCCATAGGCACTGGTTCTTATGGTACAGATTTCCAATGCAAAGTTACATGATTGGTAGCGCCTTGGTCTTGAACCCACCTTCTAGTTGCAAGGGAGGCTGAGAGAACGAGTGTCTGGCTTTTTTAGCTTCTGTTATGGGAGGTGGGCTCTGTCTCATAGAGTAGTGGATTCTTCAAATGTAGTGTTCAGACATGAGGCACGCAAAGAAAATAACAATGCCCACTTAAAGCATATAATTCAACAGGTAGGATTTAATAAGTATAGAATTAGAAATAAATTATTTATAATACAAAGAGGAATATATTGATTCTATGTTAGGGATGTAAACAATACTTATAATGGTTAGAGACATGGGCTCTAAAGTCAGACTGATCTGGGTTCACATCTCAGCTTGGCCACCCTGCTCAGTACTGGGCACTGACTCACTACATTCTCCAGGGTTACTTTTGTCTACGGTTCTAAACGTGATCCGGGCTCTGCCAATCAGATGCATTTGTTTGAGACTTGAATTCAGAATGGAACTGAGTGGAGAGAGATGTACCGCACAAAACATCTATTTTATTAGTACAGACTACCTGAGAAGCTGCGTGTTTTGGGTCTAGCAGCTAGAGCAGTGGCCCCTTTATTCAGCAGGTGATCACAATATCCCAGCAGGAGCAGCGACTGCCTTGCCAATAGAGAGCTAGGCTGTGATTTGGGGAATCATACTTAAAAGCTCAGACTCGAGTCTGTTTCTTCGGTCCTCCCAAGAATTCCATAAGCCAAATAAGTCTCCTTCTGCTTAAACTAGCTACGTTGGATTCTGTTTTCTTCAACCAGACATTCACTTGCTAATCTGTGTGGCGTTTTGTAAGTTACACAACTGCTCTAAGGCACCATGTCCTCATTTGTAAAGAGGAAATAATATTAGTAGCCGCCTATGGGAGATTTAGGTGAGATCATGTCTGTATATACACAGCACACTGTCTGGCACAAACTAAGCATTTAATAAATGGTAGTTACTATTGACGATAGTGATGACGATCGTGATGACAATAAATATACTAATCATGGCACTGGCTGCAATTGAGGTGGGAGCAAGGATGGATGGTAGACTTTGGAGGCTGTCATGAAGAAAGAAATTTGATGTGCAAAAATGAAATCAGCAGCATGGAAAGCCTACTGAAAGGAACATGTCTTCAAGTAGTAACATAGGGAGCCAGGTTCTCGATCCGAGAAAAGTTAGTCTGAGTTGCAATTCATTGGGCTGCAACTATCAAACAACAACAACATGAATCTTCTGGACATGCTTAGGGAAGGTTGGTGGGTGTATTATACACCTCTGGCTTATGATGTTCACATCAGGTTTCACGAAGTACTCTTTAGCCTTCACTAAAAATGCTAACAAAGCCACAGATGTGGCAAAATTAGGATCAAGTATAAAATGAAGTCCAGCCAAGGAGAGACAGTTTGTGCAGGATGACGGTATTGTTGGCACCTTTCCTGAGCCTAAAGGAAAACCAAGTAAACAAATATGTACCCCCCCAACCCTCCCACCATGAGATATGCCATAGAAAAATTTATGAGCACTCACTGTATGAGCACCTAAACTGCATTTTCAGCTCCTAATGTGCAATTTCAAAGCAGGGAAAAAATAAGCATTAGAAACATAAAAGAAGGTGGCCACCACCCTCAGAAAGGTAAATACATACAATGTGGGTTTTTGAGCAGAGCCTCACCCAATGCTCAGTGTCCTGAGGGATTTAGGAACTCATTTAGTCTTTAAGAAAATGCTTCACATTTAAGAACCCATAACGGGAATCAGTTTCCTTGTAACTGCTCCTTGCTGTTCTTTGAGTAGCAAGCTAAGCCTGTGCCAACACAGTCCTAAGCTTCTCAGCTGTGCTAACCACATGGTCAGAGTGGTGAGCAGCTCTTGGGCTCTGGGTTCATTTAATTACCAAGTCAGCTTAATACAGGAGAGGGAAGGAAGCCTGCGTGCTCAATGTACCCAGGTTTTGCATAGCATTTATACTGATGTCCTTTCCATGTTACAGAGCAAAAATCTAATAAGGGATTGTGTCTACTGCTAAGACTTCTCCCCAAGTTTTCTGTGTCTAAAACTCTAAATTCCAAAGGTACTTGTTGATTCCTGTGGAAGTCTGCCACTGCCAGGATGAGTCTACCCACACTCTACCCTTTGGGGTGGCAGTCATTATGGTACACATACACACGTCATAAACTGCTTCACCTTGCACACCATGGTAGAAAAAGCCTAATGGTGTGTTCAGGAAAATGAACCAAGCAGGCAGATTTTCACCTGAGAGACTGGGAGATACTAATTTGATAACACTATGAATTTTGCTTCTTTTCGGTTTGCCCACTTAAGAATAATAAATTTTTTTTGCAATTAAGAAAATAATTATATTTCTTCCTTTTACATTTTAGTATTTTTGAAATCATGATATATTTTCCAAGAGATGAGTACATTCAGTGTAGGATTTTATTATTCTTATTACCGTAATGATGAATCTTACAATAGATGGTATTTAAGAGAAGAAAAATAGTTATTTGCCAGATATTGACATCTTATAAAACAGATATCCTGCATTGCTACCATATTGGCTCAAAGGCTGACCTATAGTGTATACAATAATTCTAATGCTCCTCAAATATTAAATTATTTTTTTATTTTTAATCCATTCATTTTACATTTGAAAAATGTTGCCCATGTAACCTATAAGTTGCACAGGATGTCACCATGAATGTAAACCAAGTGTGAAGAAAATTCTCATCCTGGAAGTTTAAATGGGCACATTTCATATAAAACCATATCAAGACTTTAAATTTTATACTTTCTATGTTATAGCTATTCAACTTCTATGAATTTATCTTGTATATTACTGTTATTCAGACTTTTCTGAGATGACAGAAATGTTGTGTATATTTCCACTGTTCAACATGGCAGAGACTAGTCACACGTGGCTACTGAGCACGTGAAATATGCCTGGTGCGACTGAGGAACTGAACTTTTAGTTTTATTTAATTTTAATTGATTTAAATTTAACATTATATATTATATTGGACAGAAGAGCCATACATACATATATACACACACACATATAAAATCATGATTGCATTTAATGATATAGTTTCAATAAATTATCACATTATTAAAAACATTATTATAGTATTATTAAAAATAGCAACACAGTAGAATTAATTTATGTTCCACAACAGGGACTGGTTAAGTAAATTATGATTCAGCCACATGTGGAATACAGACAGACACTACAAATTATATTATAAAAGAGTATTTCAAAAAATAGGATATTTGGGATATGTTCTTAAATTTTAAAAATGAGATTGCAAATTGTATATGCAGTTAAATATTAGATATGTGTATGAAAAAGGAGAGTTCCAGTTTAAGACGGCATTTTTACCTTTCCTGCCTTACTCAAATCTCATAGAAATAACTGTAAAAGGAAGGAAGAGTAAAAATCCATAATAGCACTATAAAATAGAGAAGTGTGCCATCAATGGGCCAGTTAATTTTGAAAAATGTACAGAAATTAGAATGTATATGAGATAATGCAGATAAAGAAAACAAAATAAAGAAACAAGTTTTGCATGGGGAAGTGCAAGGGAGAGGGCCGATCTTCCCACTGAAGTCCTAGAGTAGCGTGGTCCTTGCACCTACAGCATTAACAGGACCGGGGAACTTGTGAGAAATGCAAATTCTAGGGCCTCACTCCAGACCCAGTAGGTTAGAAACCGCAGGGAAGGGACCTAGAAATCTGTGTTTTAGTAGACTCTCCCAGGGATTCTAGTGCCCACTCAAGCACGAGAACCACGCCCTAGAGTACTCTTTTCCAGCTTTGGCTGTTCATTGTCATCACCTGCAGAGCTTTTAAAATTACAGATTCAATAGGTCTGTGGCGTGGCCCGTTCATTTGAATTTTTAAAAACTCCCCACGTGCTCAAATGTGCAGCATGTTTGAGAACCCCATGCACTAGAGAATTTGCAGACGCACTGAGGAAGCTCACAGAGTGGGAGCCACCATGGAACCACCATACTAGTCCTCTTGCTTTTCTTACATCTGGCTGTGGTGACTGCACCCAAGATAATCCTGGAAGAAATCTTAAACAAAGTGGGGGCTGCTGGATTCCTAGTATAGATATTGGGCTGAAGAGAGAATCAGAACAGAGGCCCAGATAGCCTTGGGCAACTCTACAAATGGAGAAAACAAAAGATATGTTGCACTTCTATCAGTTCCTTCTAGGAATGAAGGAGTGAAATAATCTAAGGTGCTTAAGCCTCAGATGAGTCTTGATTACTTATGAAAGGTCCTGGCCCACTCTCCTAAAGAAGGAGGCTGTCTGGTCAGCATGCCCAGTTCTCCTCCTGCCCCGCCCTATTCAGGGAAGAAGCTGACTATGGAAACAATCCCATAAAAGTGCTGAGGAAATCCAGATCAGTTCAGAAAACCTATATCAGCAACTTGTTCTGGTCAAACTATCCTTTTATTTACAAATATGAATTGAGTACCAAGATCAGCAGACATAAGGAAAACCATCAGCATAAAAAAGAAAGACCAAGAGAAACAAATGTACATCATCACAAAAGGAAATAGAAAGATGAAGGGAGCAGAAAAAATTTGTAAAATAACTTAAATTGATATCCTGAAAATCAAAAGGACATTCCATAAAAGAACAAACGACTATGGAAAATGAGTAATCAAAGAATAATGAAGAGTTTTTAGAAACTGAAAACAGGATTGCTAAAATAGAATACTTACTAATAATAATTCCTTTAGAATAAAATAAATATTAGTAATCTGGAAGATAAAAATCTACAAATTTTATTTCAGAGCCATGGCAGGTAGATGTGGGAGACCCAAGATCCATCTAGTGGGGATCCCAGAAAGAGAAAATAGACACTACAGAGAGAGAAAATGAAAAATGAGAATAAAAAAATAAAATTTCTCTTTATCTGGCGGATAAAAACTAGATGGAAAGAGTTTACTATTTTCATTTTTCATACTCAATATCAAGATGCACCCTTTATATCCAAGTCACTACTTCACTTTTTCATGATAGAAGAACTGAAAGGACAGAAGTCGTAAAGTCTAGATATACATGAAGGTCACAAATAATATCTGCATGAGGTGCCAGAGGTCCTAAACACACATCCTGGCACTTGTCTACGGTCATAAGGGACTAATAATTGTTAAACCAAGAACACATTCCAAAAAAGTATCTCCACACAGCAAGGACAGAAGACAAATCCCCCATTTCCACAACACTAGATACAATTAAAGAAATTATCAAATAGGACAGTGATGCAAATTACATTGGTATGCAGTGACACCATGGAGCATTTGCAAAGCTCTTTGCTTTTTCCTAGATAAATAATTATGACTAAGCCCCATTGGAATGTCACAGGAATATTTTTCTAATTTGAAATAATTCAAGGATCACTGAAAATACTTGGTAGCTTCATTTCCTAACATCACCACCCCCACACACAGACACGTACACACACACATTCTCTCCTGTTGTAATGATTCTTTAAGGAGATCAAAAGCCTCAAGGGAGTTCTAGATTATTTAGAACGGCAAGAAAATGTGTGTGTGTGGGGGTCTTAGCCTTACCCCTCACAGACACAACTGTAAGATGTATTCCTGTGAGGAAAATCTGAGAAAAGAAAGATTGCTAGCTAAATAATAACAGACATTAGCAAAACACATACACCAATCTACTTAAAATCTTAGCAGAGATGTGATTTTCATCTTTTCCCAAATAGCATTGCTCCCAGAGGTATATACATACGGGATCTGCACCTGCACATAAACCAGTGCTTGCCTAGTTGCCCTTTACCTAAAGTCCTACATATTTTCACTGGTGCCAAGTAACCATCAACGCAGAGCTCTTTAGAAATCATATAATCCCATCACTTGCCCAATGCAAGAATTCCTTCTTTCCCAGAAAGTGGTTTTACAGCATACAGCAACCTACTGGATTTTCACCAGCTGTAATTGCTATGAATTTTTCTTTTTTAATATTTCTGTCCAAAATTGCGTTTTGGCATCTTTTACCATTAGTTTAGTTTTGCCCTTAGGGGAGACAGAGTCTGCTCTTAAGAGGAAATTCTGTAGTTATTCAAAAATAGCTATCCCATTCAAGTACTGCCTCTCTCCCTCCCTAAGTTTCCCTTCCTCAAGGTAAATGCACCCCTCCTCCCACTCATTTCTTTTACTGGTTGTTCATACTTCATGGGTTTATGTAGCATTCACATTTTGGTTATTGTGATAGCTAAATATCCCTCTTAAAATGTTGTGACTCTAATTGAGCACAATATTCCAGGTGTAATTTGATAATGATACTAACGGTGCTATAATGCTAACAGTTGCTACTTATGGAAATATTAATACCAAGCATTGCATAAAGATCTCTATATTGATTCTCTCATTACCTATAAGGTCTCACAATATTGTAGAGATGAGAAACCGTTGCTTGAAGAAGCTAAGTGACCCATTTAGTTAATTTCAGGAACCCATACAGACAGCATCTGGTTTCAGTGAATGTTCTCTCATCCACTATACCACACTAGCTCAGAACCCTATTGACCATAACTTTCTCTGTGACAGCTATTTTGAATCTACTGAATATTCTCAGGTGACATCAATTTTCACTTTAGGAGTGGAGGAACACAATGCACGTTTTTTTTCTCTAAGTTCTTCAAAATACCTTCTATATATCTACTGAAATATGGACCAATACATAGCATAACCTGGATTCAAAATATATTAACCCTGTGCCATAGTTAATTTAGATTCAATACCTCATGCTTAAATGTGTCACTCTATACTGACCTCTTTAATAAGGATTATTTAGAATGAAAGTGTTAAAAAGAAAATAGAGTCTTTGTTCTATCAATATCTTAAGAGCAAGATGTTTTTTATATGCTAATCAAATAAGAATTCATTAAGAAGACAACAAGCATATTTATAATTTCTGCTTTCCTAAAACATGATGAATATCTCTAGGAAGAAGAGATGCTTGTTTCAACACACTCTCACACACTCACAGGGACCTTTTGCTACATGGACCATAGAGGCTTTAGGTGGTCAGTAGGTGATGATCGTCTTCTTTGGCCAGTTTAAACATTAACAAAACCATGAATAGATTATATCTAAAAATGGACTGTGCTTGCACTTCATCCAAGTACAGATATCAAAGAACTTTTAAATATCCCCCTTTGGATTTTGAAGCTAGCTATTAATTCTTTTCTCTTTGACTGAAGTAAAAGAAATTAATTTGCATTTTATACTGTAGGCACAGCTGGTTGAGACAGTCTACGAGGAAGTAGATAGCCCTACAGATACTGAGACTTACTTGGAATGTAAAAGCAAGGGCCAGAATAAGATCTTCAAAAGTTGAGAGGGGCAGTGCGATGCTTTGGGTCTCTCCTTGGCTGGCTTTACTAGATCTCATAATTAGGGAAAATCTGTGGCAGTATGGGACTTTTTAAATATAATAATCAAAATTAGTGTTATTATAGTAGTAATTATTATTAATTTCTTAAGTGATTGTTTATTAGATGTCTACCATGTTCCAAGCAAAGTACTAGATTCTTTATCAACATTAGTTCATATTAGTCTATATTAGTTCATTTAATCCTCATAACAACTTCATGTGATACATATTATTATCCCCATTTGAGGAAACTGAAGCTCAGCTTAGTAGGGTGACTTTACCAACAGTGACTGTGAGAGGCCAGCAAGAACTGGTTTCTGACGCTGCCACAAAAGCAGCAGTAGGATTTTTTTTTTTTAGATCCAAGGATCTAAAAGGATTTTTTTTTAGACCCTAAAAGGAGGTGCCTGACCAGCTGTCTCAGTATATACTTGGCATAGCCCTGTACAGTTGCCTACGAAAGAGCTGCTGAGAAAATTCTACACCTTCTAATTCATTGTAGATTGTACCAAGTCTGAGATTCACTGAAAAACCAACAATGTTGAGAATGAGAGCACTAATCTTATTCTCTGGGACACTGAGGCTGCCCAGTCCAACTCACCCAGAGACAGACTGAGATAAAAGCACACAAACGAGAATAAAAGGACCCTTTGGATTTTTAGGAACGTGAGCAGCCTGCCAATGGATCTAGCTAAGAGAACTCCATACTCCCCTTCAAACAAGCAGTTCACATGTCCCAAGAGGAGAACCTAGAACTGGGGTTGAGGACTGTATAAGACAGCCTTAATCCTTCTGAGGAGTACCCTTCTTAGCCCTCATAATTAGTAGCTGATATTGGTATTGGGCACTGGATCTGGCTCAGAATATAATACAGTAGCCCCTAACTATTCCCATTTCAAAGATATGTAATACTCCCCCACCCCTCTTTCACTACTTTTCATTTCTGAATGGAACATACCAAGTGGCCTTGCAGTATAATAGAATGTTCTGCCCCCATGATATGATTTGAATTTCATATATTTTTAAAAAGAGACAAATCTTTGACTCATCCTAATACTCAAATTATATTTGGCAGCATCAGTGACAGTTCATTATTTCTTTATTAGAATTCACTTTATTACTAAATAGCAAGAACATTCAAAAGAACTTTGTTTACATAGGCTAGCATAAGACTTTGTTGTCATTTGGTGCTTTTAGTGTGACATTTCCTTAGAAATATAGGTGAATATTCCAGTATCCCTTCTCCAAAGGGACCAAAAGATTCAGAGAAAGATATAGACAAGATATACACATGGATGTGTATATATACATGCTATGTAGACAAAGTATGATGAGTTGCCTCTGACCACAGACATAATAGGAGCATATAGGTAAAAAGTGATGAGAACTGGCTTTAATTGAAAGGATTGGAAACGCTTGGGGATGGATTTCTTCTTCTTATTTTGGCTAGTAAATTTCATTGCCTGCATAGTGATAAACATTATCAGGGCCCATTTAGTTCAGCAAACCCCATTAATTCCACAGAACTTCTCCATCCCTCTCAATTTAGGAAAAGTTATGAAGTAAGCATACTCCATACTGACTTTCAAGAATCTTCAGCACTTTATTGCAAGGTTTGTTCTAGTCTTTCTTTAAGACCTTTTGGAACTAAATATTTCATCTTAGTAGCACTTTTCACTAATAGAATTTTACCTTCCTATATGTGTCTATTTAAATAATACCTATCTTCCTCATCATAATAAAGAAAGGCAGAAAGATTATCTACTTTTGTTCACCATTACACCTCTAGAGCTTATTACAATGCCTTGTAAATAATTAGTGCTCAATAAATATTTAATGAATGAGTAAATTCTTGAATGAATGCATGAATGAGTGAACAATAAGCTCAATCCTAATAGTCCCCATTCCAAGCTGCCCAGAATAAAGTTATATTATCCTCTCTGAAATAGAACAAATATACTAATTATGGACAAGGTGATAATGATTTAGCAATGTCACTATTAGACACTATTATGTCTTTTGCATTTGAGAGAGAGGGAGGAAGGAAACTAAGGAGAAGAGAGGAGGACGAGAAGGGGCAGAGAAGAGAGTGGGGGAGATGGAGAGAAAGAGGGAGATGAATGAATGTCTAGAGTTTGTTTAACAGAAGGGAATGAATGAGCAAGGTGAAATGTCAGGCATCAACTTCAGAGCTAGTTGTTTAAGGGATAAGATCTTAAACTCCTTTTAATATGCTCTGTTAGTTAACTACCTAATTATAATAACCTGGGCCTGGATATGTATATTATTAATATAACATCATATTTTATTCTCTATAACAATGATTTGCTGCCTGGCAAAATATGAATAAGCCCCAATTTTTTGTAAGGACAGGCTTTTTTCCTGATTTTTAGACTAGAACTTTCTGTTAATATAGTCTTTCCAAAATCAGTGGCTTTACTAAGATAAATCAGCTATCAATTATCACATCAGCAAGAGCCATTGTGCCACTCAGTGGCTGCATGACCATCGGCAAATCACTCTACCTCTTTGAGTCTGTTTCCCTAGTTGTAAAGACAGTTAAATTAATATCTACCATGTAGACTTGAAGCTAAAAATGCTCATAGGAGACAAAGAAGATCATTATATAATCATAAAGGGGTCAAATCATCAAGAAGATACAACAGTCGTAAATATTTATGCACCTAACATTGGAGCACTGAAATATATGAAGCAAATACTAAGAACTAAAAGGAGAAATAAACAGGAATAGAGTAACAGTTGAGGAATCTAATACCCCACTCTCAACAATGAATAGATCTTCTAGACAGAGAATCAATAAGCATATAGCAGATTTGAAAAACACTATAGACCAAATGGACCTAACAGACACATACGGGACACTCCACCCAACAGCAACAGAAGAACACATTCTTCTCAAGGGCACACGGAACATTTTTCTAGGAAAGATCATATGTTAGGCCACAAAACAAATCTCAAAAAAAAATTAAGAAGATAGAACTTTTATCAAGTATCTTTTCTGACCACCATGGTATGAAACTAGAAACCAGTAACAGAAGGAAAGCTGGAAAATTCACAAATACATGGAAATAAAACCACATAACAGCCAATGGATCCTGAACAGCCAATGGATCAAAGACGAAATCAAAATAGAATAAAAAAAATCTTGAGACAGATAAAATAGAAACACAATATAACGAAACTTATGAGATGCAGTAAAAGCAGTTCTAAGAGGAAAGTTTATAGCTACAAACACATGCATCAAGCAAAAAGAAAGATCTTAAATAAACAATCTAACATTATACCTCAAAGAACTAGGAAAAGAAGAACAAACTAAGCCCAAAGTTAGCAGAAGGAAGGAAATCATAAAGATTAGAGCAGAAATGAATAAAATAGGGAACAGGAAAATAATGGAAAGAAAATGATTATAAAAGAAAAGATTAACAAAATTAAGAGTTGGTTCTTTGAAAAGATAACTAAAATTGACAAAACTTTAGCTAGACTAACCAACAAAAACAGAGAGAGGACTCAAATGAATAAAATTATAAATGAAAGAGAAGACATTACAACTAATACCACAGAAATACAAAGGATCAAAGAGACTACCATGAACAATTATATGCCAATAATTGGACAAACTAGAAAAAATGGATAAATTCCTAGAATCATAAAATCTACTAAGAATGAATTATAAAGAAATAGAAAATCTGAACAGACCAATAATGAGTAAGGAGATTGAATTGGTACTCAAAAACTTCCCAACAAAGAAAAGTCCAGAGCAAATAGTTTCACTGGTGAATTTTACCAAACATTTAAAGAAGAATTAATGCCAATCCTCTCAAACTTTTCCAAAAAGTTAATGAAAAAGGAACTTCCCCAAACTCATTTTACAAGGTCAATGTTACCCCGACAACAAAGCAAGATAAGAACTACAGACTAATATCTCTGATACATTTAGATGTGAAAATTCTCAACAAAATACTAGCAAACCGAATTCAGCAGCACATTAAAGGATTATACATCATGATCAAGTGGGATTCATCTCTCAGATGCAAGGATGGTTCAACATACTCAAATCAGTAAAGTGATACATCACATTAATAGAACAAAAGATAAAAATCATATGATTATCTCAACATATGCAGAAAAAAAATTGACAAAACTCAGTATCCTTTCATGATAAAAATTCTCAATAAATTGAGTATAGAAGGAATGTACTTCAACATAATAAAGGCCATTTATGACAAGCCCACAGCTAACACCATACTCAATGGTAAAAGGTTGAAGGCTTTTCCTCTAAGATCCAAAACAAGACAACGGGGCTCACTCTCAACACTCTTATTCAATATAGTACCGGAACTCCTTGCCAGAGCAATTAGGCAAGAGAAAGAAATAAAAGACATCCAAATTGGAAGGGGAAAAGTAAAATTGTCTCTGTTTGCAGATGACATAATCTTATACATAGAAAACCCTAAAGATTCTGCCAAAAAACCTATCAGAACTAATAAATAAATTTAAAGTTGTAGGATATAAAATCAACATACAAAAGTCAGTTGCATTTCTATATACTAACAACAAACTCTTTGAAAAAGAATTAAAGAAAATAATCGCATTCACAATAGCATCAAAAACAATAAAATACTTAGGAATAAATTTAACTAAGGGGGTGAGAGATCTATACACTGAAAGTTATAAGATATTGATGAAAGATATTGAAGGAGACACAAATAAATGGAAAGATATCCCATGTTCCTGGAGTGGAAGAATTAATATTGTGAAAATGTCCATATTACTCAAAGTGATCTACAGATTCAATGATATCAAAATTGCAATGATATTTTTTTACAGAAATAGAACAAACAATCCTAAAATTTGTATGAAACCACAAAAAATCCTGAATAGACAAAAAATCTTGAGCAAGAACAAAGCTGGAGACATTGCACTTCCTGATTTCAAATTATACTACAAAGTTATAGTAATCAAATATGTATGGTACTTGCATAAAAACAGACACATAGACAAATGGAACAGAATTGAGAGCCCAGAAATAAACCCTCACATATATAGTCAACTAATATTTGGCAAGGGAGCCAAGAATTATCAACGGAGAAAAGACAGTCTCTTCAATAAATGGTATCGAGAAAACTGGATATCCACATGCAAAATAATTAAATTGGATCCCTATCTTTCATGACTCACCAAAATTAACTTGAATTGGACCAAAGACTTAAATGTAAGACCTGAAACCATGAAATTCCTAGAAGAACACATAACGAAAAAGCTCCTTGACATTGCTTCTAGCAATAATTTTTTGGATATAACACCAAAAGCACAAGAAACAATAGCAAAATCAAACAAGTAGGACTACATCAAACTAAAAAGTTTCTGCACAGCAAAGGAAACTATCAACAAAACGAAAAGGCAACATAGAGAATGGAAGAAAATATTTACAAAAAATATATCTGATAAGGGGTTAATATAAGGAACTCATACAACTCAACAGCAAAAAAATATATATTAATCCAGTTAAAAAATAGGTAGAGAAATTGAATGGATATTTTTTCAAAGATATACAAATGGCCAACAGGTACATGAAAAGATGCTCAACATCACTAATCATCAGGAAAATGCAAATCAAAGCCACCACGAGATATCACCCCAGACTTCTTAGAATGGCTATCATCAAAAAGTCAAGAAATAAGTGCTGATGAGGATGTGGAGAAAAGGGAATCTTGTGCACTGTTGGTGGGAATGTACATTGGTACAGTCACTATGGAAAATAGTATGGAGGCTCCTCAAAAAAAAAAAAATGGAACTACCATATGATTCAGTAATCCTACTTCTGGGTACATACTCAAGGGAAATGAAATCACTCTCTCAAAGAGATATCTGCACTCCCATGTTTATTGCAGCATTATTTACAATAGCCAAGATATGGAGACAACCTAAGTGTCCACTGACAAATGAATGGGTAAAGAAAATGTGACGCATATATGCAATGGAATATTATTCTGCCATAAAAAAGATAGAAATTCTGCCATTTGTGACAACATGGATGAACCTTAGGGACATTATGCTAAGTGAAATAAGTCAAATAGAGAAAGACCAATACTGTATGATCTCACTTAAATGTGGAATCTAAAAACTGAACTCATAGAAACAGAGAGTAAATTGGTGGTTGCCAGGGAGGTAAGGGGGAGATGGGTGAAGATGGTTAAAAGGAATAAACTTTCAGTTATAAGATGAATAAGATCTGGCTATCTAATCTACAGCACGGGGACTGTAGTTAACAATAACATATTGTATACTTCAAAGTTGCTCAGAGAGTAACTCTTAAAAGTTCTCAACACACACACATACACACACACACACACAAAAGGCAAATATATGAGGTAATGGATGTGTTAACTAACCTTATTGTGGTAATCATTTTGCAATATATACATACATCAAATCCACACATTATACATCTTAAACTTACACAATGTTATATGTCAATTATATTTCAATAAAGCTGGAAAAAATCTATTCTATCTCATTTAGCAGGGTAACTGTGAATTGAAATGAGATATGTAAAAGTCCCTTTATAAAACTTTCTACAAGTCTAAGGAATTGTCATGTTAGTTATTAAATATTCATGTCAGAATTATAATTTAATTACATGAAACACTTGGGTGCTGTCTGTGTCCTTAGGCATCAGTTCTGTAAAATAAAGAACTGATTTAGTTCTTTGTTTAGTCACCTGAGAGGGTTGTGGAAGGCTCAAATGAAATAATAAAAATGCAAGTGCTTTAACCTTGTAGAATTATGACTATTTAAAATTCCAGTTAAATTCTATCCTGAAAAATGCTCTTACAACAAAAATTCATGAGTGGTATATAGCAACAAACTTTTTTCAAAATATACTTAACATCAATAATTTGAAACAACCAAAGAAGTTGGACTTTGAAGAACCTTATTCTCCAGTCTAAACTGTATTGTAAGTTACGAAAATGCAAAAGTTATCCCAAAGATAGCTACATAAAAATAATCATAAAAATCCTATAGACTAATTTCATTAAATAGTTCTGTATTGCAAGATCTAATGTGAAAATAAAGATGATTTGGAAATACAAGTATGAAATCAGTTTCTTCAAAAAAATGCATGTAAATTTAATTATCCCTGGAAGCCATTTTTTTGAAATGGGCTAAAATACCCCCCGTGTGTCATAAATGCCATATTTCTGCTCAGAGCAGTGATTTAGAACTGTGCTGCTTGCTGGAGTTCCTCACAAAGGCAGAAAGTCTCTGCACAGCAGTCGGGTTACTCGTTATCTAGAATGCTGGATAGAAAATGATAAGTTTCCAGTTGTTTGGTGGGATGAGCTATGAAAACATTGCAAAGAAGTGACAGAGAAAAGAGATTCAAAAATCCCATTCCACCTCAAACAACCTCCTTGTGTGACCTCTGAAACGGAAATGGGTTATGAAATCAACGTTTTAGCCCACCCAACAAGGCAGGGGACTGAATCATCAAGAAGGATGCTGAAACTATGACTTAGAAAAGCAACAACATTGCAAAACAGGTCAGCATAGGAAAGAGAATAAACACACACAAATATACCAATCTTGCTCATCATATGGCCTCCAGCAAGAATAGAGAATAAATTTTAGACACTGAAAATAATCCCTCAAAACTAAAAAACATTTCACCAATACACACTCTATGAACGTTTTATTTAATCCAGAAGGTCACATTTATTTTGCAATTGCAAAGAGATAATATTTGAGAGGCAGAGACAATTAGGACATCTTGTGTCACCCTGCCATCTCCAGCTACTTTCCCAAGCCTATTGTAGCTGTTTGAACCAATTCCATACTTGAAATGCCTGAAATAGCCCTTAGTCTCCTTCCAGGTTCTTAGCATCTTCCCTTTATTGCTAGATTACTTCTTCCCTAAACATCTCTCCCAGGAATTTAGGGGTGAGACTAAGAGGGTGGCAGCGTTATTGAGGGAAGATGCTGTGAGTGCCTTCCTCCACCAAATTTAGTGGGCTAGCCGAACCTTTGCAGGACCTGTGGTCTGGACATGAACCAGAGTAGGAGACCTCTGCCTAAGGAGAACCTTAAAACAGGGTTCAGTCTAGCTGGACTCTCAGAAGAACTTACAGCTTTCAATTTCCAAGGTGCAGTTTTGTTCATCCAGGGGGTACCGCCTTAGGTCCATCATGCAGGCAGCTGTGGTTGTGATTCTAGAAAAGAAATAGCAATGACATATGCTGTTAGCTGGTCTGTGGTTGGAATTGGAAAAATTAAATCCAGGTATCAAAGAGGACAGAACTGGGCTTTTAGGAGACTGATTTAATTGAAGCTATAATAAAAAAGTGTGCTGCAACTTTGGATAACCATTTTCTTTATGAGCCTCAGGCTGATTTGTAAAATAAAGAGACTGGACTAAACTATTATTTTCCCAAAGTGTGGTCCATTACCTACTTGTATGTTAGATAGGCAGTACCCCTGTTCAAGAATGTTTGGTGGTGGGGTGGGGCAGTCCCGGGACTCTTTATTTCACAGTTGATTGAGAATACTGACATAGATATTCTTCTTCCACTCACATTTGTTTTCTCCTCCCTTTCTCAAGACCCTAAAATCTAATCTTCAATCAATCTTGCCTTTGATCCACCTTTTTTGACCTTTCTATGCATAGTAGAGTACTTTGCAAGTGTTTTAACACAACACATAATCAGCCTTTCATCTATCACCTGATTTGCTTTGTCCTGAGTATCTGACAGTCTCATGACCTATTAGAGAGCTTCCTTCTATGGGCTGGCAGGGTTATTTATTTAGAACACTCGGTACCTTTATTATTTTATCAGAGAGAAATGAAAATGCCCCTTTAATAGCTTTACATTTCTCTATCATTTTTCACTAATCTCTCTATTGAAGACCTACTAGAAGGGGCCAAAAAACATACAATCCTAAATGATTTATCAATATATGTTTTCTGATCAATGAGGCAGCATAATGTCATGAAAAAAACACAAGTTTTAGAATACAACAGACATAGGTATGAATTATAACTCTGCCTCACTAACTGATTCACATCAAGATGGTTAATATCTCTTAACCAACCTTAGTTTCTTTGTCTGTAAAAAGGGGATACTATTAATAACAGTAATAATTTCCTGACAGGGTTTCTGTATGAATTAATATAATAATTCATGTAAAGAATATAAAAGAGTATCTGACACATAGTAGGCCTTTACATCTGCAGAAGAAAACTAAGAGTAGAATTGATGTTGAATTTGACCAACTTTGGCTTACTCTACTCTAAGGGGCACTATACTATGTGTTGGGAACAGAGAAATATGAACCAGTCCCAGCTTGGAGAAACAGTCTATAGTTAGACATTTTTCATCAAAAAGGTCTTGGGCAGAACTTAGACAAGTAACCCAGGTGGACTGAGTCTATGGAATTCCTCAGTTAGGTGTTAGAGTCCTAATCCTCAGTAGTAGGATTGAAATAAGTGATTAACTTAATGTAAGTAGTTCATGCCTCTTCAGTTTGATTACTCCTTCATTAAGGTTTGTTCTCTGTTAATTTTTGTTTTGCTTTTTAGTTATAAGTGAGGATCCTAGGGCCAATGTTCATCCTTGATTCCTTCCTTTCCTTCACTAAGACCTGTTGGCTACTCTGCTTCAACTCCTTTCCATCTCCACTGCCTCCCTCAGAGTCCATGGCCCCATTGCCTCTCCTCCATGTCACCACAGTTGCTTGGTCTCCTAGCTTTTCCATTTGACTTCCTACTATCCATTATCCACACAACAGTCAGAGATCTTTTAAAAACATAGATCAGATTTTATTATTCCTCTGCTTGAAATTTTTAGTGACTCTTCCAATAAAATCCAAAGTCTTGGCTATACCCTATAATCTGACTCTTTCTTCCCAATGTTATCTCATATTGTGTCCTTACTCACTATCTTACCGCCTTCGCATTTGTTCTTTCTGCCTAGTATATGTGTCCCTTGATCTTCACAGAGCCCTCACTTCTGATCCTTCAGCTCAAAAATCACGTATTCTGAAAGGTCCTTCCCTAGCATCCCACCCAATGTGGCTGCTTAACTAACGCTCCATCTTATCTATTTCCTTCAAGTAATTATCACGATCTAAAATTATCTTGCCTATTTATTTTTTTAAGAACTATTTTTCCCAATAAAATTAAAGCTGTTTAAGGGCACAGACTTTGTTCTATTTGCTGTAAGGTAATCAATAAATATCCGTTGAATGAATAAATACATGAATTATAAAGAGGCAAGCAGTTGGTTTTGCTCATTATAAATATTTTTATTTGGAGCATTATTTTATTACATGTTTCTCTTCTTTTTTAGCTTAAAATTACAAAATGTCTTAGGCGTTAGGAGTTCTTTTAATGTATATATTTTTACTGAGGTGTAATTGACATATAACATTATATTAGTTTCTTATGTACAGCATAATGATTCAATATTTGTATATATTGCAAAATGATCACAATAAGTCTAGTTAACACCTGTCACCATGCATGTTACAAAATGTTTTTTCTTGTGATGAGAACTTTTAAGATCTACTCTCTTGTCTTTATGTTTTAAAAGCAAATCCATTTAATTTACATTACATAAATAGTACCAAAGTTTATCTTATTATCAAAGTGGTTGTTTCTGTTTTCTATGAAATTTTTCAAATTTTTAAATTCCATAAAAATTAACATTCACATTTTATTCTTTACTCAGGTTTAAAAAAGTGACTATTTTGGCTATGTGATATTTGGTTGATTTTCTCACTGGTCCACCAATTGTTTTGGGGGATTTTTTTTTTTTTGACATGTGGATACAACCTGAATTGCCACTAACATACAGGAACCTGTAAAATGCAGAATAGAAAATTTCAAAGGAAATGAAATTAGGTACGTGGTGGGCATACCAAACACCCATGCTATTTATGTAAAAGAGCAGAAATAATCCTCATCTTGAGAAACTAGAGAAAATTAACTTCATCTGATAGAACTAACATGAGGGTCATGAAAGATACAAGGGCACACATATGATAAAAAGAGAGAGTCATGAACAGATGCCCGACTGTGTAAGTGAGGTGAAGTCTGCCATCGCTACTATAGGCTGTGGTCACACTTTCTGCTGTTACATATTCATGGCAACTAACATCTGTGAACTAGTGCCGTGAACACTAATGCTGTGAATGAGAAAAATAAACTAACGCTACTGCAGAAGCAATGAGTTTTACTCATGTTTTAAAAATAAAGTAGAAGAATGTGTTTTCTCACATCAACAACATTCATATTTACACAGTGTTTTACTTTTTCAAATGCTATAATAAAAAAATTTATATAATAAAAAATGCTAAAACTAAAAAAAATTATGTTTTCAAGTTGATGTTCACAAGGCATTTGTGTCTCCTATTGGATTAAAGCAGAAACTCTACAGCCAAAATAATTCATTTGGAATCTTGATCAGACAGACCAGGATGAGTGACCTGGGACAAGTCACTTATATTCTCCAACACTTGGTTGCCCCTGAAAATTTGAATTAAAAGCTTGCCATTCTAATTTGTTGTGACATATAAAAGTAGGAAGAGATCTGGAACTTATAAAATGTTCTGCAACTTTTGTTAATACTACCTGTTAATAAGTAGATAAGTGATACCTCATTTGACCAGTGGGTTTTGGTAGTATGCATATGTATATGTCCGTATAATTGAAGAAATGTAGAATACTTACACACTTATATTATAAGCAAAGCAGAGCTATAAAATATGGAAAAGCTTCCCAACATATAAATATGCAAAAAATAATTATGCCATATGTGTACATGGAACTTTATTCAATAGATTTTAAGACAAAGTATAGACATGTGTAACAAATCTGCATCTTTTCCAGGTGCTTGGTGAGATCGGGAACCACATCTGTTTTTGTCTTATTTGTATTTGCACTTTGCCAGGTGCCTGGCACATGTCACAAACCCAAGATTAAAATAATAATAATGATAAAACAAAGAAAATAAAGCCATGGTCATAAACATTCTCAACCGAGAATTTTGAAGCAATTTTCTATATTGAGTGCCTGATTTAATTCATGAAAAAAAATTCTCAAACAAATTTGAAAGTTAAAATCATCCTTATAGAAGAAACTACCCAGAAGTGAATCTTATTCAGAAAAGCTCAGTGATAAGCATCAAAATCTACTCTTTGGGACTTTCTGATTTATAACAGGGCTAAGTTTCTCTAGGAATAAGTCAATACAACAAATATACTTGCTGGTCTTTTCATGAACATACCTTTCTGAATCCTGATAAACATCCCTAATGGGCCTTAAATTACTCAATACCACAACTAGGAGTCTTTAAGTAAGCTAGTAACTCATTATGCAGGTATCCTGATTAAGTTTTATGACCAATTTGAAATTGAAGACAGCTCTGCCTTCAACCAAAGGAAGCAGTCGATGATGCCTCCAGAATGTACCTCATTTACCTGTGGCAAATCCTCGAGAGTTAAAAGTGGAAAGGTCTCTTCTTTGGGGCTGAATACTATGCCATGATGAAAGGCACATTTGGGGAATACCAATATTCTGACTGAGCTGAGGGATCTTTGGACAAACTTTTTATTCCTTCGCCATTGGGCACTGTCATCCAAAGAACGACTTGTGTCATAAAATACTGACACAAAGCAAGAAAGTGAAATATGTAACATAGCCTAAAAGTATCTATAAAATAAAAAAATACAAAAGTTATACCAAAGCATAACAGATATTTTATAGTGTCATTACCTGAGATTTAATGATGCTACCATAGCATCCCAAGTTTGACTATGACCAAAGATAGTTATTAAGTAATAACAGACGCCTTTGCCCCTCAGCCAATAGGAAATAACAGAATCATAATCAATGTGACATGTTTCAGGCCTTTCAGCAGACGGGGCTTCAGGAGCTAGAATATATGGTTAAACATGTGCCTTAAGGTGTAAGGAACCTGTTAGGATTTCAACCAGAGATTATAAAAAAATTGTTTTTTCAACATTCTTGTATGTTTTTTAAGAAAATCAAATGCCTTGTCCCCAACTACATTCAAAACATATTCTTCTAATTCACAGCATGCTTTTACTTTGTTCAAAATGTACACTTACTTAAAAGCACCACTTATTCTAATTGCAAAGGATAAAGGGATCCTTTAGCATTAGTAGGCATCATTATTAGAGAAAAATTAAGAGGTTAAAAATGGTCAGTTATCAAAAAAATATATTGATGTATATTTTTGCTAGCTGTAAAAAAGTAATTGAAAACTTCAGCTCGGGGGAAAAAGGTCCAAGTACTGAATTTAAGCAACCAAGTATGAACTAAAATTTTGAAAGTTCTCAAGAGCATGTCTGAGTCACTTCTCCCAAAGGTACTTAAAAAAATTTTGCTTTCATATCTCCAAGAAGACTTGATGTTATTGTGTCTCTCACAATCATTTTAATTGGGAAACTAATTTCTCACTTATATCCCTCCTGTGATATGTTCTTGCTTTTTGTAGAGTAAGCAGAACATTGCTATAGGAGCTAGGTGACTTCAGCTCTGGCATTCTCACCATTAACAAACATACTTCATATTAATTGATCACTTACTCAGTTCGACACACCATCTAGTGTCACTGAAATGTACCATCTCAGTTAATATGAGTAATACCCTATTACTATTCCTATTTTAAGTCCTATTATTATTTCCATTTTATGGATGAGAAAAGTAAGGCACAGAAAGGTAGAGTGATTTTCTCTAAGAGGCACAGAGTGAATCGTGGAGTTGAGATTTAAATCTAGGATGTTTGACTCCAGAGTCCACATACTTAACTAGTATGCTATAATTAACTAGTTAATTGACCTTGATAAAGTCATTTAGCTTCTCTCGAGGACTGGCTGATTTCTTATATCCCAGATGAACTTGGAAATTCTCTAATCTTATGAAAATACATTACATGTTCTGTGACCCTGTATCTTTGTAATTTTGTTTTACCCACACATTCAAATGCTTGTATTTCACAGCTGTTCATTCTGTTTTAGTCAATTATGTAGATTAGCCCACCCCAGACAAGCAAATACAGGCCTCTCCCCAAGGAGTCCCACTTAATATTCTCCCCCTGATTGAAGGTCTCCCTCAGCATTTTTCTTCCAGCCTACGCTCTTGATTTACCTCCGCAGAGGCCTTCTGCTTAAATTAAAATCTCCAACACTCATGGATAATTGTTTTTAAAAGCTCTTTACAAGTCCTCATATAGAGTCACATGCTCTACTATGCTCAACTTTGTAATCACCAAAAAAAGTAAGATTGCTAGCAATCAGGTTCCCATTTGATAAATCGTGCATTTCAGATTACAGCTATTTGTGCTCTTCTGCAGCTGTTTGGCCTTCTGTGACTCTGCTTTTCTGGAATCTTATCCTCAGGAAAGATACTGTGACCATTAAAGGGCTACACAGGTTTCTGCTACAAATTCAGGTACTACTGTGAAAGACATTTCCTTAAATAACATGCGTGTAGATTCCAAACAGCAGTATCTAACAAAATCTCATCTTGTGAGCATATTAGTCCTGCTCAATCAAAATGTGAATCGATATGGACATACCAATCTAAGCCTTTATTATTCTTCTGTAGTCAGCCCCTTGTTTACCAAGATTTCCCATATTACATTGCTAATGGTCGCATCTACAAATCCTGTGCTTATCTCAGAAATGAGAATGTCCTCTCTTCTCTCTAAGTTATGTCTTAAAGGAAGTCTGAGTTCTTGAGAAAAAATAATCATTCTATATTTTGACTCATAACCTAACAACTGAAATCTGACTTCAGATCACTATAAGAAAGAGATTTAACTGAACCAGAGCCACTCACCAACTAGAAAGACATAGGCTGGGACTCTGATTATTTCAACAGCGTTTTCTGTTTCCACAATTTAAAACAATGCTTAGATATGCCAGATACTTTCTGTGGCATTCATTAAAATATATTTAAAATATTTTATTTTGATTTGTGACACATCAGAGTCACAGTATTTCAGAATAAGTTCATCAGTTTTATTCCAGCCTTTTCATTTTCTTTTTAACACAATAAAGTGGCTCACAGATGCTGATTTATAGCTAGCCAGTGGCACACTGAGGTTACAACCTCAGCTGGGTCTGTTGTCACTTCTTCCAAATCCCATCCAGCATTATTTTAAAATATAAAGTACACATGCTGGGTATCTTCCTGTACCTCTCGAGCTCCACCTTCCACCCTTAACCACCAAGCTCTGTGACCTAGCGACTAGACGGCTTGGACTTCAAAAATGGCCTCTCTGGTTCTCTGACTTCAGGTTGGGTTTGGCCAATGGCGAGCAGACCAGGAGACTGGGGGAGGGAGGGGAGTGAGAGGAGGGGACTGTTCCCCAGACTCCATCCATGCAGAACTGTGTTCAGGTTCCCCTGACCATTCTCTCCTCTCCCCCTTCAAGTCTAGGATACTAGGGAGCTGCTGATCCTGTCTCTGGGAGGGTGAGCGTTTGCTGTTCATCTCTTTGTAAATTGCCCTTTTCTTACATTCTCCTCACATTATCCATTTTCAGTATGCCATCTGTTTCCTATTGTGCCCCTGACTGATAGAATATATTATAAAAATGTATTTAAAATGTTTTTCTAGTGAGGCTGTCAGAAAAATTAGAATCATTCCATTCTTGAGTCCTTTGATTGGGATTTTAGGAATGAGGGGATGAAGGCTCTGTCTACCTTAAATGAACTGCCTCCCCCCTGTGATTCCAGTCTCAGTTCATCGTAGCTCACCTGAGAAGCATTCTCCCTCCACCTGAGCTGAAGTAGCCCTACCTCCCCCACCACTGGTCACTGTCTTATCTTGTTTTATTTCATTTCCTTCATAATGCTGTCACCATCTGATATTATCCTGTGTATATGCATTTGCTTATTCGTTATTTTATGTCTCCCTAGCAGACTCAGGTCTATCTTAAGATGGGTTTTCCAGAAGCAGACCCTGAAGGATGCTCATTAGGGATCATAACCTATGACAGAAAGGGAGAAGAAGCAGGATTGGACAAAGAAAGATGTTGATGCAGGATGCAGGCCCAATGACATGGAAGTTCTGGTGGGAGTATTGCCACCAGAGTCACCCATGTGGGACTGAAATGGCCTTTAAACCACCTCCCTCCTCCACCATTACTATGCGCATGTGTGCGCGTGCGCGCGCACACGCGCGTGCACACACACACACACACACACACACACACACACACACACCTTCCTTGATCAGCTGCATCTGATGTCTGAGGAAAAGAAACACCCTATTAAAAGTTCAGTGGGAAACATTTTCTGTGGTTGATCCAGCCTCTATCATGCCCTCACACGTACTTTCCCTGTAGTACATGGGGGCAACTGTGATAACCTTAACCGGTAAAGTAAAATAGGTTTTACTGTTGTTGTCACTGCTGCACACAAAAAATAAATTACTCAAAGCTGCCTTCTGTCACATACCGGCAACTCAGCTTGTTACATCTGACTCCAACAAAATCCACAGACACTGCTGTCTCAGGCCTTTCTGCCACTCAGATCTCTAATGGCAAAAGATTTCCATCTCAATGATATTTTTATGATTTAAGAGTTAAGTCTTTTACACAAAATAGGCACCAGATATGTGAGAAAATGCTTAACACCATTAGACAACGACAAATTTGTATTAGACATACAAATTAAGCCATGAGGATTATTGCTTATTTAATCAGCAAAAATTTAAAGAAATTACAATATTCAGTACGACAGATTCTGCAGGGAAATAGACCCTCTCACTCACGTTGCTGGTAGAATGGCAAATTGGTACAAGCTTTCTGGATGCTAAGTTGACAACATTAATCAAAACCCACCAAATGTGCAAATCTTCATTCCTGAAATTCCACTTTAACAAATGAATGTGAAAATAGAATAATACAAAACTATAAAAAGGAATGCTAAGTACAACTTTGAATGGGGCAAAAATGGAAACATTCTGTATACCTAACATATAAAGATATTTAAGTGCATTTTGTTTAGTTATATGATGCAATAAAAAACACACACATTTGGAGAAGAGTGTTTGTGGACATAGGAAAGTGATTTGACTTTTTTTTCAGAGAAAAAAGCATATTAGAAAACAATGCAGTACAATTTCATTTATTTAAAAAGGTATATTGAGCACACAGTTAAATGACTAAAAGTATACTAAAAGAACAGTGGAAATATAGCTGGTTTTTATTTTCTTATATTTTCTATAGTTTCACTGTTTCTATGATGAATGTGTATTACTTGTTTCTCTGAAAAATGTTATTAAGATAATTTTCCCTGTCTGCTTTAGTATCCACCAAGAATATTCATTGCGACTTGCTTATTCTATTTGCAGAAGCATTTGTTCTGTATCTGAGAATGTTTGACAATGCAGGGGACACTTACTTTCCATGTGCTGGACACGTTGGTCAGCATGCTAACTGTGTCAAAATGTAGGCACTTCAATAAATTTCCTATGCCATTGAAATGTTGGTGGAAATGTCATCATTTGATTATGGATTCTCAAGGAAGAAAATATGATTAAATTATATTAAATATGATTAAATTATATATATAATACACAAATATCTTTCTGAGATTGAATTCCTTCTGTAAGAACTCTACAGTTATTGTTCTAATGTGAATCTCTCTAGTGACTTGGAACTCACTCTTCCTGAAAGGAACCTATTTCATCTCTGGAAAGCTATGATTACCAGAAAGTTTTTCTATATTCACAGTAGTTTAAATTTCTTTAATTGTAAATTGTTTACCCAGGTACTTTGCAGCTTTTCGTCTAGGGAGTGTTTCTCTTTGACTTAGTGATTCATTAGACTTTTTAATGGTATTTGGTTGTCATCAAAGCTATCAGTTATTTACATTTTTGTTTCTTAAACTGCTTTATGTCTAGACAATCCTTCCCCATCCCAAGATGAGATAAGGATTTCGCATATTCTATCTGTTTCATAATTTTAAATTTTATAGTAATTCTTAAATCCATCTGCAATTGATATTGACATACTGCGTACAATGAGGACATACTCAACATTTTTCATGGAAACAATGGGCTACCAATTTTTGCCTAGTAAATTGTCGATTTTTCCCAAACGTAATCAGTGGTGAGAATAAGGATAAACTGGATTCTCATTGCCAGTGAGAATATAAATTGGTTCAACCCTTATAAAGGGTAATTTGGATATTAGAATCTTTTACACATTGGCCAGTAGTTTTACTTTTAGGGGTTTACCTGGGGGAAACAATCAGAGAAAAGACAAAGAAGCCTGTACACGGATGTTCGTCCCTGGATGACAGTAATAGTGAGGAGTGGTGAGCATGCTGTTTGGTAAACTAATGTAAGACTCAGAAACAGAGGCCTTGGAGATGAGCGATCCTGGGCTCAGGTCTTGATTTTGTCTTTTGCTGTGTGACCTTGAGCCAATATATAAAGAGGAACTGCTATAATGCAAAAGGTTTTTTGAATTCTGGACAATTATTTATTCAAATTCTCTGGAAGCATGACTCTGAGAATCTCATCTAAAAGCAGTAGACTAACTTTATTTTGACTTGTGGAATTCATTTCATTTTTTCAGAAGCTTTTAATTACTTAGGATGGAGTTTTGAATTTGGTGAGGAAGGCACTCATGCAGGTCAGAGAAACTAAAAACTGAAATTCAGAGAGCCTCTTACAACTGAAGACTGGTTAAAACAAAAAAATTTGAAGCTAAGTTGGAAAAAATGTATTTGAAAAGTTTCCCCCAAAACACATCTCTAATGCAGGGTTGTTTGAAAACACAAGAAAAAAAGAAAAAAAAAATGCCTTATACCCAAATGATGACAGCTTAGTTGAATAAATAAAGAATTAAAGCAGAATAAAGTCAATCACAAAAAAAGCCAACAACAACAATAAAAAACTAGGGCTCATTTTAAGGAAAGCTTTCAAAGAAACAGAAAAGGCTCAAAAAAAAAAAAAAAAGAGGAGCACAAACACACCAAAAATGACAGAATTCACAGTAAAGGTCTCTAAAATATTATTATAGCACATCGCAAAAAGGTAAAGATGAAAATAAGCAAGCCTGATTCCTGGATGAAAAATGAAAATCGGGAACAGAAGATGTCAGAAGGGAAGAGGTAACACTGTTTTCACATGGACAATTTCATTTCATCCAAGCTGGAGGATGGGAACAGGGTTGGAGGAATGAGGGGATGGACAACCAAGTTAAAGGATGGCTTGCATTTTGAATATATTCCCCAGCTCACCATCCTGGTCTCTCTCTCTCTGTCTGCATCTCTCTCTAGAAAAAACAATATCGCTAAATGGCTTCATAATTCAGTAAAATGTTACTGAGTATTAAAGCCTGAAAATTAATTGTTTAGCAAATGGCTGGATGAGCTCTGCTGTTCTAGCTGGAGAAGAGAGTAGACTGATAGATATAATAATAGCCTCTATTTATATGGGGAGCTCAAGGGAATGATGATCTGCTGCTCACATTTTCTGATATAGACCAAACAGGAAGCTATGGTCATAAATTCTAACATGAAGGACGTGGAGGATTTAGGTTAAATAGAAAGATGACTCGACTGATAGTGAAGGCTATTAAATAATGAAATGGTTCCCCACGGTAGATGGTAGACTTCCCTTTCTGGAGCTGATGCGTAAATAATAGGCTCATCTGTCAGAGTGATGTGGGGGGCCTAATCACAGCACAAGGATGGTCTCAGTGATGGCTGGTCTGTACTTTCTGGTTCACTAACACAGCCTCTATCTTTAATTTCCAGCAACTGAAGCAAATGTCTAAATCCTTTGCAGTCTCAGCACACCTTTGCTAATTTGGCTTGTAATGGATTTTAGCTTAATAAAACAGACAATAACTTGAGGAGCTGCTAAATGTAATTAAATAACTAAAGAGTTATAATGCAGCCTACAAACATTAAAGTATTTTAGCGCATGCTTATGGACAACAAGGGCTAGGTAAAGATATTTTTTTTTGTCAGGTAATTACTAACAAAATCATTTAGGATTATTCTCAGAGCATTTGGATGCAACATTAAATGTTGGCTATCATTTTCATGCTCAGTGTTCACATTAGTTAAGGCATTTGTGGTGGTGTAATGCTATAATGTTGCTAATGAGCAATTATTTCTAGAGCAATTATTTTTTAAGTGATTAAGACGCATTGTATCACTGTGACACAACTGACTATATATTTGCTTTCTCAATGGCTTCCTTGTCTCCCTCCATCCCCCCAGAAAGCATATTAAGACTGTCTTTTCCTGACAGGAAAAGAATAGACTAGTAATTACCAATGCATGCCATCCCTGAGAGAAATACAATGCAATAAGCTAATGTCTGCTGATTCTTAAGCTACCATTAGGGAGTTACAGAGAGTACAAGGATTTTGAGTTGGATAATGTATAAATTAAAAAAAACCTCTAAAATTTACTAGTTTATCATCACTTTATCAATGAGTTTGAGAAAGGTATTAAGCCCTTGAAGTGTAATATACCTGAATGACAATAAAGGAGTTGACCAACATTAATCTATTCATAGAGAGCCGACATTCTGCAAGGTGCTTACTAAGCCCTGTAGAAGACATTTAATAAAATTATTAAGATGTAGTCTTTGGCCTTAAAAACCTGAAAATCAAAGCCCAGATACAAGACAAACTGATCTAGGAAGATATTAGCCTTGTAACCTTGGATACATTATTTAATCTCTTTGAGCCTCAATAATAATAATGGCATCACAGCAACACGAACAACACCTCTTAGTACGAATGGAAGGACTTAAACAATGCATAGAAATTGTTTAGCATGGAATAAGCATTTCTACAAACTCCAGCTATAAATATAGAAAGAATTATATTTATTTTTTTATTTATGTTTATTATTAAGTACAAATAATTTGCATTATAAGATCTCTGATAAGGAAGATGATTGGAAGCAGAAGCAGTCATTGCAGAGAAAATGAGCTGTCAGCTAGGTGATGAAGGATGGACAAGGTTTTGCAAGACAGAGTGTAGCTGGGAGGGTTTTCAGTCAGCATGGAGCAGTATAAGCACATGCCCAGAGCCAGCATGGGTAGAATGAATAGGGCAGCTTGAGTGGTAAGCAGATTTGTTGAGATTTATACTTGGTAAAAGGCGGCATGAAGGCAAACAGAAGTTGACCTTAAGTTCCAGGCAAACTAGTTTATATTTTATCTATTGAAAATTGCAGAGCATGGTGACATAATATGAAACAAAGTGCTAATACTAGAAGATACTTAAATCTGATTGACAAATCACAAACTAGAGGGTCAAGCTTATGGCCTCTGTAGTGTGAAGAGTGGGCTCAACATATGACAACAGAGAATGGGGGGAACTGAAGGGAGATGAAGAAAATATACCCTGTCTGAACAAGGTATCAATTTCTCAGCTTTAGCTGATTGTTGCCATGTGGGAAATAAGGCCCAGGGTTTCCAATGTTTAGATTTTTTTACAAGATAATTAGGAAATATAAATTTTAAAATGAAAATTCCTAATTTTTGAAAGCACTGTGTTGGTCAAATAAAATACTGCTATGAATTGCATTTGTCCTGAGGGCTGCTGGTAGGCAGTCCTTGATATAATCTGTAATTTTATAAATGAGGAAAGCAAGTCTCTGAGACATTAAATGATTCACCCTACTTGACACAGAGAGTGAGTTACAGGCAGCGCTGGGATATGAACCAATAGTAACTTTACCCAAAGTTAAACTAAAACTCACTGCACGTTAAGGCTCTATTCCAGGCAGTATGGAACAGTGTGAGCGCATGCCCAGAGCCAGGACATCGGGAGGTTTCAGTGTAACCTTTATTTTACTAATATATGTCTTCAAATTTTAGATTATTTTTCATTACCGCCTCAAAGTAAACAATATGGCAGATGAACGCAGGTCAAAATAAAATTTACAAAAGCAAGTGTGAATGTTAGTTTTCTTTTCATGGTTTTATGTGCAGTAGAGAGGAAAGAATATGTCCTGGGGAGTCGTTCGGACTTGGGTACAAACACCAGTGTTCACCATTTCCTAGTCATGTCACTTGAGTAGGTCAGTTTGCTTGTCTTTAAAATGGGAATAATGGTGCCTAGCACACAGAGTTGCTGGGGGAGAACACGGGACTGCATAACTTGACGACACGCTATCACAACCACTTGAGTGATAATGGCATGAAACTTGGTTTTAAAGCACTGATTTGAGAAAGACAGGAAAGGAAAGAATAATTTAACAATTAGAAATGATGTTCTGATATGAGCATTTATGATCAACTTTCCTGGGAAGTGTAATTTAAAATGCAGCAATGATAACAGCCAAGTAAATTACTAATAAACTACTCTACCATTTACATAATATAGGTTGGTGAAAAATTTAGACCATGTTAAAGGAGAAATAAGTAAGGATGGGTTACATATGTTATTGTTATTAAGATTAATTGCTTTTATAATGTATTACAGGATAGAAGAATTGTGAGTTAAAGTCAATTTTCACAGTTAGAGGAAATGAGCTGAGTTACCGTAAATTTTCAAGAAAATTGATGAGTTGGAGAAATAAGCAAGATTTGTAGAAGAACACAAGACTTCTCCTGGATTTACAACTGTGACTCCAAAAGACACAAAATTCGTCTTTTTAGAAAAGAAGTGGGATAATATTTGGAACCAGTCTTGGATTTAAATCTGGACCTGGTATTTCCAGCCCTGTGACACTGGGGATATTATTAAGTCCTCTAACTCTCAGTTTCCTTTTTTGTAACATGTGGATAGAAACATCTATTTTTATAGCAGTGCTGGTGAGAAATCAAACAAAATAATGTCCACGAGGCACCTAGAGCAATCACTTGCAAATCCTGAGTGAACTGCTCTTATCATCACTATTATAATCTATTTTAGACTCTGAAAGAGGTCAAGAGGAAAATGGCAGAATATTTTTTAAAGAGAAAGAAAAAGAAGGGATCAATTAAAATTACTATTGCAAACAATACTGCAATTAACTCTTTGGGCACAATGATAATACGATCACTATTTTATTAAAAGTAATATGATTCATGTTAGGTCTAGAACAGCAAATTCATATTATACTTTCCTTTTACATAATTGGCAGGAATGCTCCAGCAAACAGGAGCCCCCATGACAAGAGGGAACACATTAATTACACCTTTTGTGTTTGTCATAACAATAAATAAAGCATCCTACAAAACTATGAAGGTAAACCACTTAACAATAAAGAGGAGTTTCTAGATTTCCTCTGCATAATCTTTATACTTCTTTTTCTAATAATGGGGTTTTAAAAGGAAGAGATACAAAGCAATGAGAAATATAGCACTTTCATCCTCAGATTCATTTGAAAATAAATATCTTTATTTTATTAGGAAAGATTAGTAATTTCCTAAGGTGAATGTGCAATCAATTTTCTCAATTCTGGAAAATACTATTTTATATTTAAAGCATAATTAGTATAACATTTGATTTAAGTGGGTATTGAACTGGTACCATTTATGAGACTGGTGTTCATTAACTATGAAATGTTCAATAAAAATTTGGGGAGTGCTTTATCTGTCTGAAGAACTGGACCATGTGTTCTGAGAAGGGAACAAGTTATACATATACTTTGTAGGGGCCAAACTATTGGACCACAGGCTGAATTTGACCAACTTATTTCGTTTGGTCAGCACACAGCTTTAAAAATGTGAGTCTGAATGCCTTTAAGGAGGACACACATTCTCCAGTTTCTCTAAGTGCCCATCTTCTCTATGATACCTTTCCAGTTCTCTCACTCAGTAATCCACTCAGCCCCAGTGGATGATGGAGTTTGTGATTATGGCTCACAGATACTGGATCTGCTCCATAGCAGATACCAAGAGTCCAAGAGCAGAATCCTACCAAGCTTTCAGATATATTGGTCTGATCATTGCTCTTTTCACATGGACATAAAGAATATGCTGGAACGAGATGAACACAATTTATATTGAAGAGCTTCTTCCATCTTTAAGTGAAGTAATGGTCGCAGGTCAAATGGATAGAGGTATGAGCTAGTGGTGTAATGGACAGTCAAATAAGGTAAAAAGCAGTGCTTTCAAGAGACCTCACAGAGAGAGTGAACAGGCGCTCTAGCATTCAGTCAGACACATGCTCTCTAGAGGCTGATAGGGCCATATGTCGGCAAATCTATAAAAGTGTAAACTTTTAAACTCTTCATTGAAATATAGCCTTTTAAAAATTTTATTGAAACATACGTCAAAAACGTGCTCAGTTTATAAGTGTATAGCTTGATGAATTGTGGGGGGAACACACCTGAGTAACCGCACCCAGATGAAGATGTGGACTGTTTCCAGCACCTCAGAATCCCTCCTGAAGGGAACCACTCTCTCTACTTATCTCCACTTAGATTAGTTTTACCTGTTTCTGAACTTCATACAAAAGGAATATTACAGTGTATTCCACTTGTGCCTGGCTTTTTTTGTCTAACTTTACTTCTGAGATTCATGCTTATATTTTACGGGAATGGGGAAGCAAAATCATCTGATATTGTGTGCCAAGGCTTCTAAAAAGATGTGCTCACAGGGACTCACTGTATGCTCTTCTATAATGTGGGGCAATTTGAAGGGAAGATGCACAGTAGAAGTCAGAAAATAAGAAAAAAATATATATATAAGCTATGACAGATATTATGTATTAAGAAATTATTCAGGGAAAAAACATCAAATGTTTCTCCATCCATGGATATATATATTAAGAAAAGAGAGAGTTATAACAGGCAAAATGTTAAAGTCAAAATCACTTTTACTAATGTATATGGAATTTCCAGTAATTCTTTGACAGATGTCACCTTTGGCCACAAGGAAACAGTAAGAATTATGCTCATTATTTTTTTTTCCTGATTGCCCTGTTCCCATCAATTCCTGATTACAGTCATGCACCACATAACGACGTTTCAGTCAAGGACGGACAGCACATATGACAGTGGTCCCATAGGATTATTACCATATAGCCTAGGTGTGTAGTAGGCTGGACCGTCTAGGTTTCTAAGTACACTCTGTGATGTTCACATGACGAAATCACCTAATGACGCATTTCTCAGAACGTATCTCTGTTGTTAATTGACGCATGACTGTATTTATCAATTTGACATTTCTTAACTTTATTAAATTGATCCTAAAAGTACTTTATTGGTATATTTATAGTTTATTTCCTATCATAAGAACCTTGCAGGATGTTTCTCTGCCAATATTCAAATATTGAAAAAAAGTATTTATAAAGCAATAATTCATTTATCTTCTTATACGTTTAAATAAAAGTATCATTTATCTATTTATCAATCCTTTATGAAAAAAGGATTACATTCCCTAGAAAGGTTACAGATTTCCTTAAAACATATGCAAGTCTCTGTCCAAACACTTGATATTTGTTTATTATGATGAAAATATTACTGAACTGTTTCAACCATCTTTTCCTGTATATTTAAATTATGGTATGATATTTTACAATAAAGAGCCCCAGTGTAAGAATTCACTAAATATTAGGTAAATATATTGTGGATTTAGGCAGGAAATGCACCCAGATTTCCCTTTGAAGTGGGAAAAATTTAATATTATACTGCATAAATGCTTAAATATATTATCAACTGATACTTTGTAACCAACATTTCAGAAGATTTTCAGTGCAATGATAAATGCTATTTGTAGTCTAGTCCCAAGAACGCAAAGATTTTAAATCGTTTTCCGAGTCATAAAAAGGATGAGTAAATGCAAATTTGATCATGCACTCCCCTGTTTATAATTCTCAATGGCTTCCCTTACCCTAAAGATAAAGCCCAAACTCTCAATATTACTAACAAAAGAACCTTCTTCCCTCTTCAACTTATCTCATGTCTCATGTCTCCCTACCTCACAGTTCATGCTGCAGCCATTCTGAAATTCTTTTACTTACCTTTCTTCCTTTACTTAATTCCTCACACATGCTGTTCCCTCTACCTGGAATCTCCTTCCCTCTGTTCTTCCCCCCACTCTATTTCACCTGATTAACTTAGAATCTTCCCTCAGATCTAAGTTTACATGTTATTGCCCCACCCCCCCAACACACACACACCAAGCTGATTACTTGGAAAACTTTTTTTACACTTCCTCATCTGATAGGAACTAGGTGCCCTAGGTAGCCATGTATCCTGAAGGTAGATAAAATATTATAACCACTTAAAAGGAGGCAACATGAAATCATGGCCCAGTGAAATCATATGACTTTGCAGGAGGGAACTAGAAGTCAAGTTATCAGTCACTAAATTCAGAGCAGTGCAGAGTTCTGTCCATATTGCCTCTCTAGTTTGATCAACAAGCATGTCTCATTCCCTAAGTGGATTAGAGGTCAGTTGACTATTACTATTACAGTGCACAGTTATAGTGATGCTGTGCATCGAGAGCCTTCAAATGTTCATACACTTTAACCCAGTCATACCAAGCCTAGTTATTATTATAGAGTTTTTCTGCCTTCTTAAAAATGGTACAGTATTTGCTTATGAAAATTACACAAACTTATTTTCAAAAATCTAGTAAACGCAGAAAATAATGATTAAAAAATGGAAAATCAACACAAAAGATGTTAACGAAGCATTAAAATAGGAAAACGTTGAAACCCACCTAAATATTCCAAAATAGAGGATTGGCAACATATAGCACTACCCATAAATATGATAGATTATGTAGCCTTAAAAATTGGACTGCAGAAAAATGAAGGAATATTCATCACATAATATTAAGTGAATAAAGGAAATTATAAAATGGACATACAACAATTTTATGTGAAAAAAAAAATCAGACTACAAAAGGAAACTCTACCTAACCAGTTAATGAGTATCTCTGAATGTATTTTTTCTTTTAACACTTGATACTTTTTAAATACTTTACTTTCCAAATTTTTTCTGACTAACATGTATTATTTAGGTAATGAGAAAACAAACTCTTATTCCTATTAAGAGAAAGGAAGGGGGGAGGGGAGAGAGAAAGAGAAGCGACATCTCTTGAATAAACCCACGTAAGATGGTGGGCTGAGGACCCCAAAATTTTTCAGACCTCCAATCCCTCATCATTTTACAGACACATGACTTTACAACAAGGCCAACAATTATGCTCAAACCCTATCAGCCTATAGCCTATAGATATGGCAGATATGGAACAGTGATGTTCTAACTGAATAGTCTATGAGCGAAATCTATCTACAAAATACATGGGTGCAATTTAAATTTATGGGATTTTTTTTTCTATAACATAGGAGCTATAGCTAGAAAGCAAATTATTCACATGTTATGTATCTTCAAATATGAAGACTAATTTTTTGTCAATTATAATAAGTCATGTTTTCATAGAAAGGTAAAAGAGGCAATACAGAGTAACTGGTATAATTTCAGGAATCAAGTAGACTTGGATCCAACATTCAGCTCTGCCATCACCAGCTGTGTGACTTTAGAAATGTTATTTAAACTTTCTGAGGTTCACTTTCCTCTTGTGTAAAAACACCTACCTCTTGGACTTAAAGCACGTAAAGCATTTAGTATAGTATGCCTGGCACAAAATAACCACTCAGTAAATGTGAATTAAAATGAATGACTGAGTGGGCAAATGCATGAATGGAAAAAATAAAGAATTTTGTAAATAAATAAAATATCATGAGCAAAAGTATATGTTTTGTGTCAACCTGGGGATGTATTTACAATGATACATCCAGTCTCATGTAGAATCTTCTACCACCAGAACAATGAGGCAGCCATTTTGCTGGTCAGCAGCCACAGGGAAAGCTTAAAGGAAACCAAACCTTGCTATTTGCCACTGGGAATTTTAACTAACAGTACCAGAGATCTCCTCCTGTCAGCACAGACAGAGAAACGGAGGGGTATGCCCATTTCCAGCACTGAGCAATCCGCCTGCAGCACATGCTGGCACCACTGTTCTGGGGACCTTTGGATTCCACGGGTGGCAGCCACTCAGTGACCACTACCTGAGTCAGATCGCAAAGAATTCCCAGCACTCATCTGCTCTACCCTGCCATCACATTCCCTTTTCATTTCTCTCTTCTCTTTTTGATCTCAGAGTCCCCCTCTAGTCCTGTGACATGTTTCTCCATCTGTTCATGCAGATGGTGCTATCCAGAGAAGTCAAAAAGTCTGGTGTCCCCAAATCCCTCTTGATTCAGTCAATTCTCTTTACCACAGAGCAGTGGGAAAAATAAATGAGGAATTAGAAGCCACAGTTTAAAGCACAGAAAGGTCACGGGTCCTGTAAGGAACACACTCATGTTCAGTGGCTGGGTTGAAGTGAATGCTGTCTGCATAGGTAAGCCCTTACCCTGACAAAACTGTGTCTTCTGAACACAGCTGTGTCTGCAGTAGTTGACAGTACCTGGAAGATAGAATTAAACCCTGCACTGGCCCCCCGCCCCACTGGATCTTAGCAGTCGGTAACTACAGTAAAGACCTATTGTAAATTGGCTCCACATATATTTTATACTCTTTTCTATCTGTGCCTAAGGAAACGGAAAACTTGCAAGGCCAAAATAGCTTTTTGAAATTATAGAAGGTTGTCACTGAATGATAGTAATTTGATTTTATACAACTTGAAAATATTACGAAAGATGAGATTGAGCCAAGCATCCTACTTAGGATGAAAAAAACAGAAGACTGAGCATCAATCGAAAGAAGCAAAATCACAAAGAAAGGAAAAGTAACTCAGGAATATAGTCTCTTCCCTGTCTAAGATGTCTGAGATCTTCATAATAAAATAAAATAAATACTAAAACTAAAACCTATCCAGCGACACAGACTACACTCAACCTCTTAGGTGATTTCAGAATCTTAATTTTCCCCAAATTGGAATGTCTGGTAATCCATATTATTTGGAACTTCGCCCCTCAGAAAAAAAAACCCACTGTTTTTCTTATGCCTAGAATTTAGGAAAAGTGAATTTTCACTCCTGTGCAGATTTTACCCCCTGTTCTTTCAATGCACATCCCTGCCCAGCCCCTGGCCACCCATGCAATGGACACAGATTTCTCCTCGTGAAGAGTAACTCCACCTATCATCAAATAAGGACCGGACCTCTGGTTTGTCTCAGCCCCTCATCAGGGAGTGAGGAGTGATTGTGTAGAGACTGAGTAGCTCTGTGAATTAACTCTGAGTGAATAACATTAGGGTAGTGATGGAGTTCAAGGCAGGTCACTCCAAGATGCGCCATTCTGGTATGCGGATTACTTCAAGCTGAAGACAATAAAGGCTCAGAAGAATTTTGAAGGACATTTGACCACCCCCCCCCCACCAGCAACTGTCTAAAGGGATTTGGGATGGAAGGCCTGTCCCTGGGACAGGCCATCACCTTGGATAACTCTGGGTATGAACAGACTGGGAGGGTCTTTGCTACGCCCATTCCTATCAAAGTTCTGTTTACCAAACAGAACATTTGTAAGGGAAATCTCCACTTGTAAACGTATCACCCTTTCTGTACTGGGAAGAGGGGGGGGTGACCTCAACTCTAGAAACTTGTCAATGTGGAAGGCGAGGCCTTAAATTTGCATAATAATGTTACTGTGCTTTTCTGGTCATTTCCCATAGCTGACTCCCATATGCCCCAACACCCTCCATTGTCTTTCTATTTAAGAAGAGAACCTCTGCTATCTTGACGAGATACTCATTTTCCCTGGGTCTCTCCCAAGTATACATCTATTAAACTTTGTTTTATTTTCTCCTGCTAACCTGCCTTTTTTATTATTTGGCCAGCCATAAGAAACTTAAGGGAAAGAGCAGAGGGGGAATTTCTCCCTCTTCCCCAACAGTAACAATGAAATACGCAATTTGTTCACATACTAAACTAGCTAACAGAGAGACAGTTGGGGTGGGGGGCAGTCCTTCTCATTATCACACTATAAACCTCTTTTACATGGGCATAAGTCCCACCATTGTGTTCCTTATATCTAACTTCCCAAAAGAAAAATCAACCCATGATTCCAGCCAAATGGACTAAAATACTTATGACTTGGGAAAAATATTGTTTTGAGCAAATGTAAGTGCTTCTTTTTCCCACACAATATAGTCTCCCTTCACTTCTTCCACTGCCTACCTTGTCTCCTATCACACAAACACAGAAAATGCACGTGTGTACCCATGTACGTGTGCATGCGCGCACACACACACTCATTCTGAAATACAGACAAGACAATCCAAATAATATAGAGACATAGTCTATGCTAAGCAAAGAATAAGATATCTCTGCTCTACAATCAATGAGAAGCTATATACAATTTTAGTCATAAAATATTTATTATCATGACTAAAAGGGAATACTCCCCTTGAACTCAACTGTAATGAATTTTCTGATGTGTGTATCTGAAAAGTGCTAGCTCTCATTGGAAAGTGTTCTCTCTGACTCATTCTGTGGTAGAAAGCTAATATGGGTCACGTAAATTCCACCTTGATCCTATCTCCACCCTCACATCTCCGTGATCTTTTATAATACTGCACTGATTGCAAATGATAAGGTAACATTAGAAAACACCATGCCGATGGAAATTTCTACACAATCAACTCATATTTGTATTTAAGTCACAATTTGGAAGCTGAATTAATGACAATTGCTGATCCTTTCTTTATTTTAAAAATGCCTTCTTATTACCCTTTGAAATTGATATCACCTCAAGCATGGTCTCATTGCTAACATAGTTCTCCCCGGTAATAAGGAGAAATGCACACAGTGCCTACTAGGTAGGACAATCAGATTTTTTTCACCTCATTAAAACATAATAATGTTTGATAGTTGGTTCTAAATGGTATCGATTTGATTTTATGCTTCTCTTTCTACTCCTCTTAATTTACTTCAGTATGCAAATCCATTGTTTAAAAATTAGATGTGATTTTACATGAGTTTCCTGCATTGAGACAGAATTGGTAAATCAATTTGAGATAAATCCTGCAGAGGTCACGGATCCCATTCAACTGATACACAACGTCAGGTAACTGAATTGATAAAATAGGAAGTGCTGTGGAGAAATCGCAATTACTCATTCATTCATACGTACACTCATTCAACAAATATTTTTTCATTGACTCTTCTGGGAGGTACTGTTCAAGATGCCGGGATACAGTGGGGAATAAAACAGAGGTTCCTGCTCTCAGGGAGCTTATATTCTAGCAGAGAGAGGCCAATAAGAATAGAAAACAAACGAATAGTGCATTAGTTATACAGAACACAAAATGCAGCAATGTGAAAGAGAGGAAATAGAAAGTTCTGGGCAAAGAAGTGTTACTTAACTTTCCTCCTGTGAGCACATGAGCTTATTCTGCCCTTAGGATCACTGTGCTTCTATTCTTTCTAACTGGAACACTCATTCCTCAGATCTCTGCTCTCAGCCTTCATAAATAACATCTCGGTTTAGATGTCACCTCCTAAAGTAGGACTCCGCCTCTCCCTTCTAGTCACTCTTTATCAGATTATTCATTCTGATCAATTTTCTTCACAGATTCACCACAATTTGCAGGCCTCATATTTATCATTAAATATCCTTTTCGCTAATGGTTTATATGTTTCCTTCACTAACTACAAGCTTTTGGAGGTAGAGACTATGGCTTATTCTCTTCTGTACCCTCGACCACCTGGAGCAACAAGAGGTGCTCACTCAGTAGTTGATTGGATGGATTGATGCATAAATGAATTAAAGCTTCAACAATTCTCTTGACTACAATGCGCCTGTTCCATTAAACATAAATTAGAGCTACTAGTATTTTTTCAACCTTCCTTTTGGAACACTGCAAAGATATTCCTAATATTAGGCAGTCAAAATGAATAATTACATTCAGCTGTTAGTCTTATGAAAATTCTAAGAATGTCTGTGTCTGCTCTGCCACCTCCCAGTCCATGCACTGGGTCACTTCTCTGCATTAAATCTGTTAAAACATGAAGCACGTGGACTTTGGAATCAAACAGACTTGGATTCTACCCCCAGTTTTGACATTTATAGTTGTACTACTTTGAATAAGGTACTGATTTTGTCTAAACCTCAGTTTCCTCTTCTTTAAAATGAAATGATATTAGCATCTGCCAGATGGCATTATTTGGGGTTTAGAAGATACAATGTATGCACAGTACATGATACACAGCAGTACCCAATTGAGTTGGCTATTATGATCATCTTGGTAACTACACTAATAACTATAACCACAACAATAATTATTTATTGTGTACCTACCGTGTGCCAGCTACTTTATATGGGTTATATAATTTAATTTTGACCACACTCCTATAAGTAAAATGATATTATATATTTAGAGTTGTTAGGTCACTTTTTCAAAAGCCAAAATATCTATGAAAACAAACTGCAGAACTTGGGTCTTTTCCACTATCCTATCCTACCTCTCTCATTTGACTATTACACATCTTCCTTCTCCACTATCCTCCCAGTTTTGAGTCTCCATTTTTGGATGTCATTTATCTTGGTGTACCCCCAGCACCCAGCACAGTGTTAGTACATAATAAGGATTTACCACCACCATTCTCTCTTGTTAAACATCATCCCACGCTAATCATGGTGGGAAACAGCAGAACAGGTCAAATTTAGATACAGGTAGCAATCTTAATAATAGCAATTCATCTTTACAAACAATATGTGCCAAGCATTTTACTAAATGCTTTACAAGTATTCATTCACTTAATCTTCCCAGTAATCCTACAATGTAGCTACCGTAAAGCCTTATATTACTGATGAGGGAGCTGATGCTCAGAAAGATGAAGAGCTAGCTAGTCAAAGGGGAAGACCTTGAAACAAGACAGTCAGATCCCAAACCCATGCTCCTAACACCCTGCACCACTGCTACCCCGATGGTTTCGTATTCTCTGGCCTCATTATGCGATGATGTAAAATGCACAGAAGCCTCCGGGTGTTTTGATGCCAGAAGCAGCTTTGGTCTTTATCCTGGTCTTTTCAGTAGTTTCCCTTAGTTGTCTGCATGTTACAGCTGCTAAAACACGAAGTCCTAATTATTTTCTCTATCATGGCTAGTGGGAACAATCCAACGCGGAATTAGTATCTTACTCCAAAGATTTATGGCCATTTGAGATTTTGTTGCCTTTTATTCTGTTCAGAAGAGTGCAGATAACGAGCTACTTCTGAGAAGTAAAACAGCTTGAGCATTTCATAATCTGGTGACGGTGATTTGAGTCATTAAGCCATTATACTGGTTTGGTTTCCAAAGGGAAGGCTTTCTTTATTTGTGACCTCCAGTATAAAGAGGTAGGGATAGGCCAGAAATCCTCCCTTACCACCCATTTAGCAAATAAAGTAATTAAAACTTTTACCAAAGTCTTTTAACAAAAAAATTTTGGAGTGATTTCCAGAGGTTGGGTAATTTTTTATCTCCTTCCTTTTTTCCCTCCCCACGGAGAATAAGACTGAAATAAATCTCACTGAAATAAACCTTTCTTACTAGTTCCACAAAACAAATATAGATTTTCTTCAGTGTGCTCTGGGATCTTCCCCAATAGTCTAGTAGGCAAAGGTACTTTTCCAGTGGTCTGAAAGTCAGAGACATGGCTAATGGCTCAGGACTCTCTCTGCTTTCCCTTCCAGGATGAAAGTATTGATGCTAGAGATAGGGTCAAGAATCTCAATGACAGAATGATGTCTGTAAGTTCTTGACATGAAAGTGTACAAGTTACTTGGGTAATTACTTCCTGGATTATGAAGTAAGAGTTGGGCTTCTTCAATCTAGCAGGAAAGCCTGTGGACAGAATAACCCTCAGGTGGCCTTTAGAGTTTCTGGGAGCCACAGAAGCCACGTGGCCTCCTCACTTCCACTAAGGCTTTGTATCTTTGTCTAGTTCAATTTAGACTTAATTTAATCTTACAGTGGTTGTTTTCCCCTAGTCTGCAACCTTCTTGAAACTCCACAATATGGCTGCATAATTCTGGAGTAGAAGAGAATTTCAAAATCCCTATCCCCCAAATTACAAACTATAGTGCATATTGCTTTTCCTTGAACTTGGGTGTTGAGAAAAGTGGAACAAAAATGACTTTCTGAGTCTAAACATTTGCATAGGAAAAAATCCTTCAAGAATAAAAGGTGAAAGGAATAGTGATGATATTAAGTAACATTTAAGAAATATTCTATACATGTTGTATGTATGGCAACAGTGATGGGCTGGCCAGAACCAGTGTATAGGTCCCTATTGTGGAGTCCTGTTTAAGACTGAGAGAGTCATACTCATCTATTTATGAATGATGCCTGTGACGATCTCTCTAGAGGGAAGAGGAATGACTGTCAGAAGTTCCTTTCAGGATCCTTGGAAATTTAGGGTCTCTACTCTTCTTCCATCAACATTTTCAGTTCCTGTTTTCTCAAAGAGTCTTTTGCATCCATCTACCTGAACAGAGATTGCATTCCCTCAGACTCTGGGGAGGAGACTGAGATCATGGGCTTTGAGTTCAATTCCAAGCAAGGAAACTCACCAACAAGTTACTTACTTTCCCAAAGCCTCAGTTTCCTCAACTATAAAATGGCAATAATAGTAGCCTCCCTCACAGGATTATTACTGTGAATAATTTGGGACTTGACAAATAGAAAGTACTCAATAAATGTTACTACTACACCTATATCAATTATACACATATCCATTTACATTTGCTTCGAACAGGTCTTTGTGTAATTAAAACTCTATTATAAGCGAACTCATTACAAAGAGTATCTATCTAGTCTAACTCTGTATTTTGCCTATTTGCCAAGCCAGTATCAACAAAATTCACTGATTTCATGAAATCAGGGTGGTGCAGAAGTTACACCAAATATGATTAGAGCAAACTTTAAACTAATGCGGAGGACAACTGGCTTGTTTCAAGGTTGATTTTTGGAAGGCCCTTCTGTTTTCTTCAGTTTTAACTTAAGACAGAAGAAAAAAATGTTGCTGATGTATATACATATGAGATCTCTCTCTCTCTCCATATATACATATACATATTATGCATACATACATCATACACACATACACACAAATACATACCTATAAATGGATATATATGTAGATTTATACCTATAAATGGAGATATATACAAATACACACAAGCATATATACAATAGCAAAAATTTTAATCATCCGCTAGGAAATACTCAGCTTAAAATAAAATAGAACAAAACAAAATAAAATGAAGATCTGGCTTCTCTCCATGCTGACAATATTCTTGTGACCCAGAGGGTTCACTCCTAATCAAATCGGGAATATGCAAGCACTACCTCTGAACGTGCTATGTGGAGCAATGCCGCATACAGATACATTCACGAGCCTATGAACGATGTGACCTCAATGGTTTTCAACGCTCCCCTTTGCAGACAAGGCCCACTCAATGACGCCACTGTACTCATTCTTTGGGCCTGCCAACAAACGATCCGTATCTTTGCTGGGAGTACAGCTGGCTTCTTCCTTGCTTTTAAACCCCTGGAGTCTCTGAACATTCATCCTTTCCACAGCGGTCCTTTCACATCTTGGGTTTCAGTGCTGCCACATCCAGCTATCAGTTGATTGAAATCAGTGGACATGGTGACAACCAGAAACCCATCTAGCTGGCAGTAAAGGAGACCCATTGATTACTGGAATATGATGAGTCAGCAATATTTAAGAAAAAAACTTAGGCAGACTTTCTTTTCCCCTTTAAATGTTTTTATCTAATAATTCAGCAAAATATTGCAACAAAAAAAGCCCTGGATTATTTCCTAGGCCACTATATACATACAGCTTCCATTTCTAGGGTCTGAAGGATGATGTAATTCTGATTCTTCTCTTTTTGATTTGGATTGAATTTATTTACTGACATCAGTCAGACAATGAAGACAAGTAACCAAAGATTCCAGCAGTAGCAGCAGTAGCAGCCACAACAAACCCTGGATTAGGAGTTGGGAGTTTGGGATTCTACTCTGTGCTTTCTCATTAATTGTCTGTGTGATGTTAGGCACAATTATGTCTCTCTCTGAGCCTCCCTCTTCTCTTCCATAAAAAGAAGGAGGGGAACTTGAAGATGTCAGAAATTACTTTTAAATACATTTATTTTTAATCCAAATAATTTTATCTTATGGGGAAAAATGATGGGCAAAAGATTTCTTTTAAAAATTACTTACAGCTCCTTAAAGGGGATGTATTCTATAAAACTATATTGTATGCATCTTTATTCACAGAGGTGGAAGTAGATGAAGGTGATTTTTTCTACCTTGAAGACTGGGAAAATCTAGAGAACAGGGTCTCATGCTCTGACCAGGAGGACAGATATTCTTAATAAAATCTCTATTGTTCTGCTTGACAAAATATATTCATTCAATATCTCTATGAAAATAAACTAAACCAATTAGGAAACCCAAATTAAAAATTGATATATTAATATTTGATAGACTACATTTCAGTGTGGGATGGCTACTCAGTTATTCGCTTGCCTAATACCCCGTGGTAAAACTTTAGGAGTAGAGGAAGAAGATAAAATTAATAAAACCCTGCGTGTCTAAATTCATTACAGGCTAACATTATCCTTTGCCATTTTCCCAATGACAGAACATACAGAGCAGGAGGTGGCTGAATTGCCTTCTGCTTCCTGCTGAATCTTTAAGAATGTGAACCTTTAACAGCAGTGACATGTTTCTGATCTAATGTTACATATGGGAGGTGTATAGACATGTGAAGTCAAGGTCTCCTCCACTCACACCAAAGACAAACAGCTATTTTTAGATGGGTCAGCTACTAGCGAAAGAGTAAAAAGACATTACTTCCATAAGGACTGTCCTAATAAATAAGCATCAGTACATCTCCTGAGCCATTGTTTAATCAATGAGACTACAAATTACAAAAGCACAACTATACATTATAAATTGTGCCACAAATAGCTTTGCCTGTTTGTCACTAAAATATTAAGTAAATTTTAAATAGTAGTCCTGCATTTTATAGCAACAACCACATATATCACCTTCTATCAAAACCATAAACCATATCCTATACTGGATAAAGAAATATATCTCAAATATGTCCTATAACGGTTAAAGAATGATGGTGAGAAGGGTTTTATTGACATGGAAAACAAGTTTATAATACATTTATTGTTATAGAAAGAAGTAAGGTCACAAAATATTATGTATAACGTGAATCTGTTTTTATAAAAAACTGCCTAAATGCCTTTTTACTAGAAAAATATCTGGAAGAGCATAAAGCAAGGTACAGGTAGTGGTTAATTCTGGGTGGTAGGATTAAGGGTGATTTTATTTTCATAAGTTAAGTGTATTTTCTAAATTTTTAATATTAAATATGTATCACCTCCTAATAGGAAAAGTGTTTTAATTGTATTTGTTGAAGAGTTTTTAATAATTTGATAAAATGCTTATGATATAATGTAAAGGGCTTGGCATAAATGATATGCCATTCAATTTGGATTCAGAGTTTTAATAAAAATATATATTGTTATATTCACAAAAGATGCCATCAGTTGATAATTCAGGCTTTCTTGTATACCCCAATGTAATGATTTTATTTTTGCATTCTTAATTAATCAGATTTTTTTCAAGGAGATAAATGCAATTGCTAAAGCACCAAAATATTATATTAAGTATTGCTGTATGTACAATGAGGTGGAAGTCATAAAAATACATACTGTATGCCATACATTAGCAAAATCACAGGAATATGGGATTTGGGGAGCTAGAATGAAATTTAGAACTCATTTAAATGAGTAATTATAAGAACCACTATTGTAACTAGAATGTAAGTCTTCTGATTCTCTGTCCAGTATATTCATTAGCTTTTTGAAATCTAATAAATATCTCCTTCTTTAAGTCAACAATGATCTGAATGATACCACTGTAACATTCTTTATGATGTTATGACAATACCAGATTAAATCTGATTTTTACCTGCTAGTACTTTAGCTGGGTTCATTGAAAAAAAATCCTACATTTTCTATATCATTTTTCCTTGAAGTGTTCTGAAAATGATTTGACTGGGCCAATTTTATTTTGGAATAAAATATAGTTAATATTTTAAATATTTTCTTTATAGTTTGCTAGGAATCCTTTCGCCTTGTAAACTGAAAAGTCCTTTGTCACCAATTCTACAGCTGAGTTACTCCCAAGAAAATATTCTTCCCCACCTCCAGCTAAATCTCCTGACAGAAATCTCTAAATAGCACTGTAAAAGAAAAGAGGTATTTGATTTTATGATCAAATTGGTATAATTGAGCTATCAACCAGCCAAGAGTGGAGGTGAGAATCTATATTAAGGATTTCATTCATTTTTAGCCACAAACTATAAATTTAAGCTTGAAAAAAGCATTATTCATAATTTTTCTTAATTATTTCTATATCCTGTAGATCTTTAAATAAGTTGAGAAAACAGACTAGTGAGAAGACATGATGAGAATAAAAAGAATGTTTTGGCTTAAGAGATTAAATGAAAATTACGGCATGCATGCTACAACGAGGTGCTGGGCTTGGGGCTACAGGGTGGCTTTTATAGGCAGCCATGGCCACTGGGGTCTCAAGCTAGGTATCTGATTTCCTTACTCCTGACCTCATGCTGCCAAATGCAATGGCTGGACATCACTGGCTCCACTATAAGTTTGTGTCCTCAACTCTGTTTGACAATCCCTTTAAGATTTCTTTCGTAGTCCCCTTTTTCACTCTGAACATGCCTCGCCTAGACCTTTCCCATTCTCTTCAATCCACTCGCTCACTCCCACTCTTCTTGTTCTAGACAACATCTAGTGTCTTACTTCACAGAATTATGAAAAGATAACTGGGGTAAAATTTCTATAATATAAAACTACTGCCTTGATATTTAAAGCTTTTCCTGTCCCAGCCTTTTATTTATTAAATATCTCCAGCATCCATTTATTATTAAATAGTAAGTAACACTGAACACTTACTATCCACCAATTACTATGTTACTCCAAATATATAATTTCATTTTCTAGTCTGATGTTAGATTATAAATTCTTTTACATTCATTGATTATTCATTCAGGAGGTGATCGGGTTGTAAAAAAAATTGATATTATCTAATTCATCGCCTCTTTTTATATATATGAGGAAAATAAAACCTGGAGAAGATTCTCAAGGTTCAACAAGAAGTCAGTGACAAGGGGGCCGGCCCTATGGTGTCATGGTTAAAGTTCGGCATGCTGTGCTTTGGCAGCCTGGGTTTGCGGGTTGGGATCCCAGGCACAGACCTACACCACTTGTCAGCCATGCTATGGTGGTGACCCACATACAAAATAGAGGAAGACTGGCACAGATGTTAGCTCAGGGTGAATCTTCCTCAAGTGAAAAAAAAAAAAGAAGAAGGACTGGCCTGGTGGCATAGTGGTTAAGTTTGTGTGCTTTGCTTCAGTGGCCTGGGGTTCATGGGTTTGGATCCTGGGCATGGACCTATGCACCACTTATCAAGCCATGCTGTGGCAGGCATCCCATGTATAAAATAGAGGAAGATGGGCACAGATGTTAGCCCAGGGCCAACCTTCCTCAGCAAAAAGAGGAAGATTGGAAACAGATGCTAGCTCAGGGCAAATTTTCCTCAGCCAAAAAAAAAAAAAAAAAAAGTCAGTGACAAAATTCAAACTAAGACTCAAGTCCCATTATCATTATACTTTGTTAAGGAAGTTGGTTGCATTCCCCAGTTATGTCCATTTCTCTCTTGGCACAGTGTTAGAACTATGTTCCTGGTGCTTCTAAAATGATTCTCAACCTGAAGAGCAGTGGCATAACTGAAAGGAAGCCGCTAGCCTGTGTTTTTGGTGATGGGGAAACAAAAATCCAATCAGAATGAAAACTATTAAAACCTAGCTTATGATGATAACGTCTAAAATGTTTTCCATATTTCTAAATCTCAGTCTCCATTTTCTGAACTCCAAGGCCACTGTACCTTAATGCAAGTTTGTTGAGTAGCTGGGCACTATCCTTAAAACTGTTGCTATCCAAACAATACATCAGCATGAGTAGACTCAGAACTCCTGCTGCACACATATAATCAGAAGCAATGGGCACGCCCTTGTGGGAGGATGATTTCACAGGGGGGTTCTCTAGGTTGCAGCTAAAGAGCTGTGACCACTCCTCCCTGGGGTATGTCTTAGCCTGGTTGTCCTGTGGTCACGGATCACACCCCCTGAGCCACACATCCCCTGAGATGAGACGACCTCATTTTCAGACACACCTATTGAAAGCAGACATCACGTATAGGTGATTCTCTACCTCCAAGATCAGAAATATCATTCCTTGGCTGCCGAGTTTTAAATATTGAGTGACATTACCTAGGTGATAGAGATTCCTAGGCCTCTGAAACATAACATTTTTTCCTTTTCCAAATTTTTTCATGAAAATTTTCAAACATAGAAGCAAACTGAAAGAATAACACAATGAACACATATACCCACCATGAAATTCAACAAGCATGAATATTTAGCATACTGCTTTCTCTATCTTTCTTATGTTTTAATACTTGAAAATTTCACTGAAGAAAACCCTCCAAAAGAAGCTTACTCAGATCCTCTGAAGGACCCCCCTCCAACCCCCTCGTCCCTGCCGATGTTTGTGGATCTCAACAGGAGGGCAGTTTAAACCCTTTGCTTTTGCCTTGAACAGCATGACACTAAGCTCAGCAGCCTTGCTCTATCATTTCTTGGTCACTGCCTTGATATTTAAGGCTTTCCCTGCCCCGGCCTTCTATGTCTAGTCTTCACAGTTGCCTTTCAATTTGCCTTATTTGGATGGATGAACTTTCCCATTACTAAGTTCTTTGCAACGATCCTACCTGTGCCCCAGGATTCACACAGCAAAAATCACCCCTTAGTAAAATGGGACTGGTGTGAACCTCAGACCTACGGATGCACCTTTCATAGAAGACTCAGGCCTGTTGTCTTTAGGGCCTTACTTTATCAATCAAGGACCAAGTCCATATCCATAGATCTAATGAAAGCTGTTTCCATCTAATTTTTTTATCTTCTTTTTTTCTTTTTCTTCCTGCATACTCTCAGATGGTTCCTACTATTTTTTATTGCCTTCTCGCCAGTACCTAAGGAGTGGGACAGAATGGAGATGAAGAGCATCTTTGCTTTCAAACTACTAAGCTTTCCTGAGCAGTAGCTGTGCAACTTTGTACACAAGTTCCTTAGTTTCTTCAGGTAAGACGGAGAAAACAATAGTGCCATCTTTGTAGGGCTCAAGTCTTTTGAAATGAGATAACATAAGCAAAGTTCTGGCATAGTGACAAGTACACGCTAAGTCCTTTAACGAGTAATAGCTACTGATATTAATACTATTACTACTTAAGTGTTGTTTCACTGCAACTACTACTGAATATAAACACAAGACAGATTTCTCACTAGACTGGCATTAATAGAGGAAGATGGGGTGGGGGGTGGGTAAGTAAGAGGAAGGGTTAAGTAGAGCTGAATCAACCCTAGCAATGGTAAACTGAAATCCTTTCACTTATTTATTGCAAATGAACTTCCTGGAGTTGAGAAGGGGATATGTGGTCTACATTAAATTTCCGGCCATGAAACAAACTGTTCTACTATTTATCAGTAAAAACTGGAATGGGACATTTATAAATTTCCTGAAAAACCTTGTTATCAATTTCAAATTCAGAATTAACAATACAACTGATAGAACAATCATAATTCATGAGCCTTTTCTGTCCAGAAGTGTTAATGTCATGCAAGTCAGATGTGTCCAGGAATCTGAATATTTTGTCAACAGCCCTTGTTGGAAGTGGGGATGGGAGAATGATGGTTTCCCACTGCCATGAGTTTGAGTTACAGCAACAGTATCCAGTTGATCTTAATGATAAGAATGAATAGCCATTAGCTTTTGTGTCTGATTATTGGCTTTATGATATAAAGAAGCCATATTTCTCATCTATGTTGGTCCTTTCTCTTTTCTTTTCCCTCTCAATTCCAAAGACATTCTGATTGTTGATTTTTTCCATCCATTCAACTTTGTGTATTTGCATTCAGAATTCATTGACAACCTTTACTGAGTTTATTTACAGTGTAGGTGTTTTGTCAGTGGTGTGTATACAAAAGAGAATACAACTTGATCTCTGCTCTAAAGGTGGATATTCCAAGGAAACAGGAAGAGCTCAGGGTAATTGCTGCACTATTGCTGTGAAGATTAAATGATTTGCTGGGCAAAATGCATCCAGCTCTGGATCTGGTGCTTAGCCAGAACTTGCCACCTGCCAGTCCTCTCCCCACTCATTCACTGCTGAGTGGGTGACATTATTTCTATGCCTCCTTCTGCCTTCTTCAGGATTCTGATCTCGCTCTGTGCTTAAAGTGAACTGCAACCTCTTTTCATCCCTCATCTCTCCCACTGCCCACATGGTCACCCTCTCATCAAAGTCTTTGTGATACCATATGTTTTCTAGTTGATTCCAAGTAATAAGTTTAGCACATCTGCTAACACAATTCTTTCCATTATTGCTTTCAAAGTTCACCACTTTGGTGGAAACTTTGCAGACATTGCCAGTCAACTTATTTTATCTCTCTGCTGTTTCTCTATTTCCTAAGGCAGGTATGTGAGCAGTTCCTGTATCCAATTCATCTCTTTATTTCCAGTGGCTGACAAAGAATACAACCATGCTCTCTGCCTCCCACTCTCCCTCTCTACCTTGCCGTTTTCTCTACAAATATGATCAAAAAACAAAGCAGCTGTCTAAGACAATGTACCAGTTAGACACACTGAATATCATGAAAATGAGATACAACAGATAAGAAACATATGGGAGTGAGAAGCATCCCAGTGTAGTGGTTAAGAGCTATAGCTCTGAACCTGGATCTGAGTTAAAATCCCATCTTCACAGCTTACTTTCTTTGTGATCTTAGGTAAGTTGCATCAGCCTCAGTTTCTTCACTTGAAACTAAGATCATAACAGTTGTTGGAAGGATGGACTATAATAATGCATGGCTAGCACTTAGCTCAATGTCTGACCCCTAACAAGTGTTCAATAAACAAATAATACTATTGTTATTATCATCATTATTAAGACGAGGTAACCACATATTTATATAAAACAGAATAGACCAGAGACAATTGAACATTTCAGAATTTAGAGTTTCTTCCCGATAAATGCAGAGGAATTCTTTATGTTGTAACGTTTTCAGAGTAAGATAGTTATCTTTCTTCTTCATTCTTTTTTCAGGAAAGCATCTATTGCTTCTAATACAAAATAAACTTTAAAAGAAGAAACTGTCTTACTTTACAATTCATCCTCACTCAAACAGCAGAGCGTCACAATTCTTTTCTGAGATAATAGTACATTTAATAGTGTAAATTCATTATCAATAAACATGAGATCATGACGTTATTTATTTTCAAGTCTGACTGCTCCTCGGAGGGTGAGAGGGCACAAAAAACCTTCCTGTCATCAGAGCACCAGACCCAGTTCACGCAGCTGAGGAGCAATTTATGAAACAGAGCATCTGCCACATTCAAACAAGTATTCAGCATTCATAATTTTTTTTTTCCATTTTAAGGAAACCTTACATCTTAGCTATTTTGATCTTGTTTATCCCTATTCCTTAAAGAAAGCAGCTTTAGGATCAGCAGCTGATATCTGAAGATAATTCAGAAAAACTTAGCCTTAGCTGGGGCTAAGTCTCTTTGTAAACATGCTTCCCTAAGCTCTCAGATGTCTACTGGATAGGAGGTTTAACTGCTTATCACAGAATGGAAGGAGGGGTAAGGAAAATGGCACAATATTCCCCTCCAACAAAAAGCAATAATTATTTTGTTCAGGAAAAGTTCAATTTTGAAATGAATGCTACAGACCTGAGGCCATAAAGGACTGTCCCATCTGGATGCAGGCGGATCATGCGGTTCTTGACAGTCACTCCATGCACAAATGACTTCTTATCGTTCAGGAAGTAGGTGTCAGGCACCCAGAGCTGGTCTGCCACTCTATTGTCCAGAGTCAAGTTTAAAGGTATTACGTTATAGGACAGCCTCTTATCTCTCCAGGCTTGCTGAAAGTACATTGTCAAGGTATAATCCTGTGAATGTGAGAAGAAAATGGTTACTTTCTACCCAAACAGACTTGGGAGATAGGCAAATACTTCAGTATTCATGAAAAGAAGAAAATATATACAGCTGCACACTATAAGCATACCCTATTCACACATAGGCAAATATTAATTTACTAAATCCATTGTTACCGAGTACCTACTACGCATCAAGCACAATGGTAGGCACTGAAAATACGGAAGTGAAGAGAGCAAATCCTCGTGAAATTTAATATATATTATCCAGGAAGAAAGATGGTAAGGAATAACTACTTAATAATTAATTTGTCTTTCCCAAAGTGAGGTACACAGGATTGTTTTTAGGTGGGACACAAATCAATTATAAAAAGTGATTAATTTATTACAGTAGTAATTGGAAGAGTCTGTCAATGAAAATCCTAACTGGTCTAATCAAGGTGCGTTTCCCAGGATAGGTGACGTTTACACTGAGACTCATGCAGCTTCCCAGCTATCTAAACAATATTGGCTCAGTCAGTACTTCATAAGAATTTTAATCCCAGAATTATGAATCAGCAGGCTAGGCTCTTAGCTTTTGTTACAAAGTGAGCACTAGCCTTGGAGCCCCAGCTCCAGCATTTTTCAACTGTCTCTAGGATTAAATTTGCACAACTTCTTTTTGCTTCAGTTCCATTAACTATAAACGGGGCTTTTAATACACTCCTGACCTACCTAACCAGAAGATTATTATGACAATTAAATGTATAATTCAAATGCAATTTGTAAACTACAAAAAGCTATATATTATGAATAAAGTATTTACATATATATTGTGACATGTTTTATCCATTCAAGGCCTATGGGTACAAAGTAATTGTTCTTACGCCCTCATCTGAACGACTAAATGAAGGACCAAATATTCATTTGAAAAGTATAATTACCATTCTATTTTTAAATCAGTTCACAATGCCTTACTTGAGGGTTTTTTACAAAACTAGAATTAGGTATTAATCATCTCTGCCACCTGAGAGCTAGCACAGTCCTAGGGCACAAATAGTGAATGAATGAATGAATAAATAAATGTCCAATGAGGTATGCCTTTTGGATTTCTGCACATATCTGCATACTTCTGTGGATAAGATACACACTTCAATCTCCGTGAAGTCCTTGAGTTTTTCCAACCCTTGTTGAGATTTAGACACCACAATTTGGTTATGTAATTTTGAAATACAACTTGTGAGATATTGTCTGTAAAAACATGGAACACTTTTCATAGGAAAAGTATAATCCCTTTGCAAAAAATTTAAATATTTTACCTGGTTTCACAAATATACAAATTTTAATGTCATTCAGAAGTCAGTGTATTCTGACTTTGGATATTGATTGGGATTAATATTGATTGGGACTATTCTATTCTGACGAAAAATATATTAACATCCTCAAGGTATATCAAACAATTGTAGGTAAAATTTACTTTAATGGATCACTTTAGTCAATGCTGGACTGTTTTGCAACACTCTGTTTTAGTAAAGAATGAGTCCTAGCATCTCTAGAATAGCATCTTGATTTATAATAAAAGCAACCTTGAAGACTTATGAATTATGTAACTTTCATGAAAAGGACCAGATACATTTTTTTAATGTCTATGTTACAAATAGCGTAAAAGTAGGACATACATAAAATAGGCAATTTATATGGTGCTTGAGAGAACACATTTTGTGATTTCCAGTTCTGGGAGATGAAATGGAAAATTTGATTATTATCTCTATTAGAAGATAAAGCTCCTTAAGCTTCTTGGATAATAAGTCCTCTTAAGATTTAGGGGAGATGATACTGTTTGGAATGTGCTGGAGTTTATCAGTCAGCTGAGATGTGTTTGGACACAGGAAACTGTGTTCTCTTTTGGGGTAAATAAATGGTAATATTGTGAGATCCTGTGTCATATGCTAACTCCTTTTATTTGTCAGCAAGGCCACGCCTGCTAAGAAATGCTCCTAAATAGCAGTCCTGGTGATTCTGCTAACTGTCACATCAATTTTCATTTCATTTATTTTTAAATGACACATTATGACACTGTCAAGAACGGAAGAAACTCTTGAATCTAAATAAATGTAATTGGACTTAAAAGAAAGAGTCTTTCTGTGTTCCACCCTCTCTCCAAGGCCTCCATCTACCCAAGATAAATCCTTTGGACTTTCATATAGAAAGCGTATCCTTCATATTAAACAACCCCGCCTTCAAAAAGCTGTCTCACAGTTGGTTTTTTCAAACTGAAAAAACAGATAATCCACTTCTGAGTACTCCACAATCCATGGCATGGCTATGCCAGAAGGACTGAGATAACCAACTAAGACCAATTGGCTTTCAATGCTGAATGAGATGCGGTGAGCCCACTATAGGCTCTCTCTCCTACTGATTACAACTAAACGTACCGAAAGGATAAAAAAAAAACCCAACTACCTAAGGACTGTGCAAAGTAAAAAATAGGCATATTGGGGAGAATCAAAATGTGAAGACGGTCTTTCTTAGAGCATTCCATCGGTAAGTTTATTGCTTGTTTAACTTTTTTTCTCCCCCTTTTATCTCCTTAACACACATACACACACAAACACACACACAGTCAAAAGCATAAATAAATACAGATAGACCATGTTCTTGGCTTTGAAAAACAAGGATTATTAAGATGTCAATCCTCCCCAAATTGATCTATAGATAAAATTTAATCCCAATCAATATCCAAACAGGATTTTTCATAGATATGTACAAGCCGATTCTAAAATTTATATGAAAAGTAAAGGAACAAGAATAGACAAAATAATTTTGAAAGGGAAGAGCAAAGTTGGAGGACTCACACTATCTGATTTCAAGACTTACTATTAAACTAAACTAAGTTAGCATGGTAGTATGACACTGATGGAAACATAGATCAATAAAATAGAAGAATCTAAACATAAACCCACACAAATATGCATAAAGATTTCTGACAAAGGTATAAGGGCAATAGATTGGAGAAAGCATAACCCTTTTAACAAATCATCTGGATCACCTGGAACATCTATATGCAAATAAATAAATAAATAAATACCTCATCTAGACTTACATGTAAAATGTAATATAAAACTTCGAGAAGAAAACTTAGAAGAAATTTTCTGTGACCTTGGGTTAGGCAAAGACTTCTTAGATACAAATACAAAAGCACAAGCAATAAAACAAAATATTGATAAATTGGACCTCAACAAAATTTAAAACTTTTGCTTCCTGAAAGACGCTATTAAGATAGTGAAAAGACAAACCACAGAGTGGGAGACAATATTTGCAAATCATGTATCTGACAAAGGACAGGTATCAAGAATATATAAATGTATAAGGAATTCTCAAAAGTCAACAAACAACCCCATAAAAAATAGGCAAAAGATGTGAACAGACATTTAACCCATGAAGATATGCAAATGGCAAGTAAGCACATAAAATGATGCCCAACATCATTATGGAAAACCAAATTAAAAACTAAAATGAGATCCTACTATATACTCATTAGAAAAGCTAAAATAAAAACGTTAAGAAACAACTGACAAGTCCGAGTGCTGATAAGGATGCAGAACAACTGAAACTCTTACACATTGCAGGTGGGAATACAAATTATCAGCCACTTGGAAAACAGTTTGACAGTTTCTTATAAAATTAACATACATTTGACATACGACCTAAGAATCCTATTCCTGTGTGCAAATGTTTACAGCAGCTCTATATTAATTGCCAAAACTGGAAGCCATCTGGATGAATGCTCTTCAGCAGATGAAGAGAGAAACAGTGGTGCATCCATGGAATAGAATGCTACTCAGCAACAAGGACGAACACTTATACATGCAACATCATCAGTGGTTTTCAAATACAGAAAGTAAAAGAAGCCAGATTCAAAAGGATACATATTATATGATTCCATTTATATGACATTCTGTGAAAGGTAACACTATAGGGACAAAGAACAGATTAGTGGTTCCCTGGGATCCGAGATGGGGGAGACGTTGACTACAAACAGCCAGCATGAAGGAATGATTTGGGGTAACTGAACTGCTCTGCATCTTAATTGCAGTGGTGGTTGCATGATTTTAGGCATTTGTCAAACTCATAGAACTCTATACCAAAATGAGTGCATTTTCCTGTATGTAAATTAAGAAAATAAAATTTAAAACTGCTTTAAAAAAAAACATGGTGTCTAGGATCAGATACAGCCAGGTTCATATCCTAGTACTTTCATGTCCCTCTGTGGTGACCTTGGGTGAATCATCTCAAGTCTCTCCTCCTGTTTCCAACTCATAAGAACAACCAAAATTATTAACTTAGGAATTGAGGTAAACAAGAACTGTTCTGACATCTGGGGGAAAAAAAGTAGAATGATGCTACAAAATAAGTCTCCTCTATGCATACATGGGGACATGTTGCCCCATCATGATGGCTGACAAGACTATCACTAAATGGTTATAGGCTCACAATTGCCTATTTGTACAATGAGGCAAATGGACTAGATAGGTTCCACGGCCACTTCTGGGAATGAAATAATTCCATTCTAAGAAATGCTTTGCTGATTTTATGTTCAAATGCACCTTGTCATTTCAAAATCTTCTAAATGTCTAAAGTACTTTTTAATATTTTTTTTACTGTCTTTGTAATTTGTTTTCTAATACCAGGTTTCAAACTCTTCCTGTTTCTTTGGCTTAGTGTTCTAGAAAATGGTATGAAATAATTTGTGTGTGTGTCTTACCTTTTTTATCTTTATTATTTGGGGAATTGCCTATTCATGCTCTTTGAACATTTTTCTGCTTATATGTTTACCTCCTGTTACTGGAAATTTGAATATATATGTAGAGAGAGAGAGAGAGAGTTGTCTCTATCTACTTAGATAGAGAGACGTACGTCAATATATATATAAAACATTTTCTTTTTTTGCTCTTTTCTCTTAAATTTATTTTTTTATTCATTTTAACTTTATAGTTTGAAACAAAAAATAGTACAGGGAGTTTTCATATAATTTTCAGGCAGCTTTCTCTAATATTAACATTTCACATAACTATAGAATATATCAAACCAGGATATTAATATTAATATAATACTATTAACTAAACTACAGACTTTATTAGAATATCACCCTTTTATTCACTAATGTCCTCGTACTGTTCCAGAATCCAATCCAAGATCTCATCTTGCACTTAGTTCTTATGGGCCTTAGCTTCCTTCAATCAGTGACAGTTCTTCGATCTTTCCTTGTCTTTGATCATGCTAATGCTTTCGAAGAAGACTGGTCAGTTATTTTGTTGAATGTCTCTCAGTTTGGGTTTGTCTAATGTATGCTCATGATTAGATAGAGCTTATACAGTTTGGGCCAGAATATCACCAAAGAAACATTGTATCCATCATATAAGGGGTACATGATGTCAATAAGTTTTATTACTGGTGATACTAATTTTGAACAGTTGGCTAAGGTGATATCTGCCAGACTTCTCCACTGTGAAATTATTATTTTCCTTTGTAATCAGTAAATATCTTGGGGTAGATACTTTAGGATTATGGAAAGCAATAACATTATTAGGGGATTTCTATAATTACTATGCTTTTATTTTTTGTGTACTTTCAAAGTTTCTAGTTCTCTCCATTCACCTCAGTTTGAATCAATGTATTCAGTCAGTTGGCAATGCTTAACTATTAATAAGACAAACTAAAAGAAGTAAATATCAACGTAAGCCATTTAAGGTGTTCTGTCATTACATAATGAAAAATGTCTTCTTGAGGATCATGCTGTCCACCTACTCCTTTCACAGACTAGTGGCATTGTTCTGGCCACCGGTGCTTCCTGCTTCCAGCTATAGACTTTCACTCTGGATGTTTGGTGCAACATCTTACTCTGGTCTCGAGCCTGCTGGCTGCACTTGAATGACCTATATTCCCACCTGGACTTGAATCACTACTCAACTACAAATCTTCAGCATTCTCCCTACCTCCATTTATCTCTATGGTTTACCATGCTTTTTTCTTCGCTGGAGATCTCACCATTTCTAGTCTATAGAGCTTTCCGTTTCTTCTTTCAGAGCATGGCTATGTAGGTGGCAAAAATTATAAAAGTAATTATGTTATTTTCCCTATCTTTATGTCTTTTTCCCTATTTCTCTGTTTGACGAGAAGATGATGGGGGAGGGGGTCGGTTTCACATGTGTTCGGTCTATCATCTGAGGACACAAAGGCACCTAACGGTTTCTTTTTTAATGATTAGGGTTTAAGGTTTATTTTCATTAGTGAAAATGTGTGGGTTGTTTAATTTGCTTTACCTATTGGAACTACATTCTCCAAGCTTTGAAAATTACTGCTACTGTGCTGAAGTCTTGAGCTTTGGTGATTAATCTTGTTTCTTGAGGTATTCTAGATAATAGTTTTCTCTCCACAATTAGATGTTTTCAGAGAAATATCTCTCTCTGCTCAGGCTTTTATAATTTTGAAAGAAAATAAAAATTTTAGCTTCATCTTAATTACCCCTTGCTGAAATAACAACTATCATTTATAATTTTCCTTTAACTTAAACTAGATCCAAATTGAGGTTTTGAGCTGAGAATCTGAGCTTCTGGCTTTTCTAAGACAGGGCTAATGTTTTTAAGGCAATAAAATCTGTGATTTAGGAACTGTGAGTACAAGTTCAACTTAATTTAAATACAATGCAAGTTTCACGTGAATAAAATTCCACGATAGTTTGTTCAACATAGCACATTTATAGCTTTTACTATCATTCTGGGCATAGTCTTTCAATTTGGGGCATGTTTAGAGAAGCCTTTCATTGTTTCTGTTTGGCATTTCCATTTTTAAAAAATGTGGCACAAGAGGCTCGAATTACAAAGATTAGGATGCCAAATTATCCCGCATATTAAAAACTTCTGTTTTTATTCCCTCATGGGAGAAAAGACATTACATCTGATGTAGAAATCATCACCTAAACAAATACCATAGTAATACATAGTAAGTATGGGGGAAAAGACATTACATCTGATGTAGAAATCATCACCTAAATAAATACCATAGTAATACATAGTAAGTACATACTAAGTACATTCTCAACATCACAAGCTGTCACTTCCTTTAGAGCAAAGATTATTCCTTATTCCTGTGTGTGTAGCCGATTTGTGCATACTTTCTGGTAAATGGTGAAAACTACCATTGCCTGTTGAATGGTATAAATTTCCTGGTGAACACTTGGGAAAACACACAGAGGTCTCTAAACTGTGCATACCCTTTGCTCTGATATTTACAATCCTGGGGATATTTGTAGAAAATAATTAAACAGTACATTTTGAAAGCTATATCTCCTGTCTGTCTCCGATACTAACAATTTAGTTTAAGACACCAATATTGTGAGTGATTGTAACGCCACTTACTGTCTCCTTGCATCTAACCCTTTCCCTCACATGGCAGTAGAAACGTAAAGCAGATCACATGTCTCCCTTGCTTAATATCATCATCCAAAGGCTTTTCATCGCACTTAGAATAAAACACAAACTTATTACCTAGGCCTTTAAGGTCCTACATGATCTGGACTCTGCATATCTCTTTGATCTCAGCTCCTATTACCTCTTATCTTTCCTCACCTCAACTCACTAAGCCCATCCACACTAGCTTTGTTTCTGTTTTACAAATACTCCAAGTTCAGCCTTACAAACTTTGTCTTAATGATTAAGTAGCTGGAAAAGCTATGTCCCCAAGTGTGGTTGACTCTTCCTTGAGACTCAGAGCTCAACTCAAAGGTCAAACCCTTCTCTGACCATTTTACTCCCAACCCCAGTGGGCCCTATCATATCTCCCATTTTTATTATGTTTATAGCACTGACCTTTTTTTTTAACTAATCACATTCATTTACTAGTTTACTTTTTTATTTTTCATCTCTCCCAACTATAAGGTAAGTTGCATGAGAATATGAAGCTTTCTCAAACTTGCTCATCACTGTATCCTCAATCCTAAAAGAGAGCTTAGCACATAGTAGCAATAAAAAAACTATCTAGTGAAAGATGTGAAAGAATGAATGAAAGACAATGCATAGACATTTATCTCCCCAAAATATTTAATTGCTTTATTAGCAATAAAATAAAAAGTAGCACGCTCTCCAACATCGTTCTTAGCAACATGTTTTCAAGTATCATGTCTGACTGGGCAAGGGCAATAGAAAAAATAAAGAAATAGGACTACATCAAACTAAAAAGCTTCTGCACAGCAAAGGAAACCATCAACAAAACAAAAAGACAACCTAACAATTAGGAGAAGATATTTGCAAACCATATATCTGATAAGGGGTTAATCTCCAAAATATATAAAGAACTCATACATCTCAACGACAAAAAAACTAACAACCCAATTAAAAATGGGCAAAAGATCTGAACAGACATTTCTCCAAAGAAAATATACAGATGGCCAACAGGCACATGAAAAGATGTTCAATATCATTAACTATCAGGGAAATGCAAATCAAAACTACAATGAGATCTCACCTCCCTCCCGTCAGAATGGCTATAATTAACAAGACAGGAAACAAGTGTTGGAGAGGACGTGGAGAGAAGGGAACTCTCATACACTGCTGGTGGGAGTGCAAACTGGTACAGCCATTATGGAAAAGAGTATGGAGGTTCCTCAAAAAATTAAGAATAGAGCTATCATATAATCCAGCTATTCCACTGCTGGATATTTATCCAAAGAACATGAAAACATGAATGCATAAAGATATATGCACCCTTATGTTCATTGCAGCATTATTCACAATAGCCAAGACTTAGAAGCAAGCTAGGTGCCCATCAAGGGACAAATGGATAAAGAAAATGTGGTATATATACACAATGGAATACTACTCAGCCATAAGAAATGATGAAATCCAGCCATTTGTGACAACATGGATAGACCTTGGGGGTATTATGCTAAGTGAAATAAGTCAGAGTGAGAAAGTCAAATACCCTATGATCTCACTCATAAGAAGAAGATAAAAACAACTACAAACAATCACACAGAGACAGAGATTGGTTTGGTTTGGTGGTTACCAGAGGAGAAGGGGGAAGGAGGAGGGCGAAAGAGATGATTAGGCACATGTGTGTGGTTATGGATTGTAATTAGTCTTTAGGTGGTAAACATGATGTAATCTATACAGAAATCAAAATATAATGATGTACACCTGAAATTTATATAATGTTATAAACCAATGTTACCATAATTTTTAAAAAGGGAAAAAAATAAGAAAATTTTTTACTAAAAATTCTTTTTTAAAGAATACTGTAAAACCATATGTACAATATGATCTCATTTTGGAAATACATAGACATATATTGGGAAAATGTGTCTAAAAGAAAAAATAAATGTTAACTGTGATATCTCTGTGTGGTGAGATGACGAGTGATTTTCAAATCTTTTTGTTAATCTATATATTTTGTTTTATAAGTATAAATTATTTCTGCAACAAAAACTATATAAATAATTGCTTGTTGAATTAAATTACAAAAATAGAATCTAACATTACAAATATGTCTTTACTGTCTGATATTTTAGAGCTCAGTATAAAGGAAAAGGAAATATACTCAGAGTCACAAAAAAACGAGAAACCCTCAGCCTTTCAGCTTGTTATTAACAAAGCACATATCTCCTTTGTATTGATCGAGGGGCTTTATCCAGAATCACAGAAGAAGTAAGAGCTCTAAGTGGTCAACTACTTTTCCTTTTCCAGGGAAGTTCACATTTAAGCCATCATTGAGAAGTGAAAATCCATCCCTATTTTTCCTCCTAAACATCAAAAAAGGATATCCCAGAACCTTTCACTGGCACTAACTTCAGTCTTCTTCACCGTCACTGGTAGGAAATTTCATTTTATTTCTAACATAAAGCCTTAATGTCTTTCTCTTGTTTAATACTCAGAGGAGATGAACACACATACACTCTGTTCACTCTAGTTATAGCTCTAATAGCACCTTTTATATTGCAGTGGAAGTTCAAGTCAATGGATTCTTCTACAAAAGCTTTCAAAGAGACGCCATTGTTTGTGAAGTCCAAACTCCTTACAAGGCTCTTCAGTCTGTTCTACTCACTTATGTTTCTGCATCTGTTTCGTCATCCACAGTGAATGAACTGAGATGAAGTGGATGATCCCTATTTAAGGGTCTCAGATGTTTTAGCATTCTATGTCACTCCATTTATCTTCAACTAATCACCTTCTCAAGCTTTTTGTTTGAACTCAACTTTTCCACCTCTCCAACATATTTTTACTTTCCATTTTACTTATTCTTTTTTCCATGCCCATCCTTCTCTGCCTACCCAAATCCTGCCATCCTCCAAGCATTCATGAAGACCTCTCCCTCTGCCTCACTCCATGTTCATCCTCTGAGTCCTTTAATGCAGCGGTCTGTGGCATCCTAAGCATTGTTGAACTGAACTGTTACCTCTCGTGATGTTATTTAGAGCAGCGAGGTAATCTCCACAACTAAACTGTACTGTGTTCTCTGAAGTTAGAAACCATGCCATCATTTCTCTACAAAGGGATCCACACATCTTGTCTTTTGATCCTTTTTAAATATTTATTCATGGACACACTAAAGCTTGTTCTCACTTCTTCACTTTTCTTGCATGGGTTTCAATTTTTGATTCTTTAAACCCCTTTACTAATCTTTATTCCCCAATCCCCTGAGGAATCTGTTCTCCTCACCCACTGGCATTTGAGAGTGAGTTTTCATTCTATCCCTTTCCCACATGTTTCAAACACCCTCAGAGCTACTGGTATTCTTTCAGTTTTTCATAGCTTCTCTAATTCGACTAGCAAAGTCCCCAGGGCTGGGATGAGAATTTCTGAAGGACATAATTTATCTATTCAAAGCAAAAAGAACTCAGAGAGAAGTGCAAATATTCCCACAAAGCCCTTTCCACGGTCCTAACGCTTTAAAATGCTCTCTGTCTTCCACATCTGAGCCCACAGTTTGCTAATCCAACTATAGGTCATGGTAATATTTCCACATTCTCACCCTCCTAAACTAGAATGGAATGGAGTAAAACTCAGCTCCCCCTTAATAGAAGCCATCACAACAGATGTTAAATTGCAGTATTTTGGAAGGAGCACATGGTAGCAGCCCTGACTAATTGCTAGAGACACATTCGGGACACGAGGGCTGCACCTAAGATCACTCGTAAGGGAAATCCAAGTTCAGAAGTGACTGACTATTTTCTTGTACATGAAACTAAAATGTGCATGGTCCAGGCAATGAGCTTTTCCACTTTTTTGCTTAGTTCATTTTGCATAGTATTACAGACTTACCTTCTCAGTAATGATGAGACTAATTCTAAGGATGGTTAAAAAAAAAAATCGAGCCAGTACAACTGGTTATCTCTTGTCCCATCTTAATATATAACATCCCCAGCAGGGGACTCAGTTCACCCTGAGATAATCAACATTAAAAATACACTTTGTATGAAGGATTTGTTCCCTATCATTTTGTGCTATTTTATTACTCTATAAGTTTATCTCAAATTGCTTTAGAGTATTTTTTCATCTAATTAGTCTGTCCCTTATTTTAATATCTAACATTGGCCGTAGGCTAACACTGTTTACATGCATTAGCTCATTAATCCTCACAACAGCCCTGTAAATTATGTACTGGATTTGCCATTCTCTGACTGCTGTGAGATCTTGGGCCTGCTGCCTAACTTCCCTGAGACGTCATGCTCTGTAAAACAAAGGAAATGATAGGTCCTATTAGCAAATAAGGTCACCTAAGGAAAGGGATTCGTAGAATGTCTGGCTCACTCAGATTTAGCATTCTACAAACATCTGCTGTTACTATTATCATTATTCCCATTATTTCCATTTTCCAGGTAACATGTCTGAAACACAGAGAGGTGAGTGACTTTTCCGATGTCACTCAGTCAATAATTTTCTAAGTCCTGATTTGACCAGGGGGCTCTCTGACCATGGAACCCATGTTCTTAGCATTATATTGAGCTGCCTCAGGAACACTCATGTCACTGCCAGGTTTGATTTTGACTTATCATTTGCCAGGATTGCTTCTACTCTCCTCCACCCACCTCCAGAAAAACTAGAACCATTTTGGGCATACATAAAATAATTATTTCTTGAGGGGAAAAAGTAAATGTTGACCCCTGAGAATTCTCTGGGACTTGAATATTGAAAGTTGTGCATACACGCATGTATTCCTAATACACACACAGAGACCCAATTTTACGCAAAAGGTGATTGCATCAACTCACTTTGATCCTGCAGAATGATTGAAACATCTTTGGCTTTGGCAGACTGTATACCTTACTACTGAGAAGCCCAAAGTAACCAGAGGGACTGTAGAGTACTGTCTGTGTAATTCACTTATTCAGAAGTAATTCAATTGGAAATGTATTTCCAGCAAGCTAAAACACGCTCAGCTTAGAGTCATACCACTTCAGGAAGTTTTTTCAGTGGAATAGTGGTAATAATTACTTAACTCCTAGATTGAACCACAAAAAATTGACATTTTTTTGTGAGTTAAAAAATGTTTGAATTTTGGCAGTTTTATATGGTTCAACCTAGATATATGGTAGCTAGTATAAGAGTAAGGTTATTAAGTTTATTTGACAATAATGAATAATCTTAGGTTCAAATAATTAGTAACTTATACCCACAAACAGTAATTTTGAAAAATAAAGAGCTTAATATTTTTATAATTGCATTTTTTAAATGGTATTCAGAGTAAGAGGGAAACTCAGGTTATGTTCTAACATTGAAGGATTTGCCAAATTCTCTTTTAAACTTTTTGCCTTGATAAAGCCACAATATCAAAGCTGTGTAGATTGTGTTCCCTTTGAATGCAACCATCCTAAATAGAAATGCAGCAGATTTTTCTAAATAATATTATGATGGCCATTTATATAACCAATTTATTACAACATATCAGAAGTTAGGCACTATGCCATGATTCAAGCTGAGGAAAAGTATAGATAAAGGGAGATAAGTTTCATGAATATAAAAAATAAACAAAACAAACTTCTTTCCTCCCAAGAGTCCAGGAACAAAAGTTAAAGATTTCATTTGTTTCATGTGTAAAACATCAAGTTATGAATAATTTTGATTGAAGGAAAAAAACCCACATTTGAATGGGAGTTTGATCTCACTTAAAAATCAAACTTAATTTAGCTGCTTAATTTGCTGAATTCTTAGCAAAAAGAGAATAATCTGCCTATCTCTGCTGCCCTTATCCATATAATAGTAATACATTTTTTTACTCATAGAAAAATAATATTTGAACATCATCAGGCACTGTTAGGCCCTATAGGTACTCCAGCCATATTGGAATTGCCAAGTGACACCTATATTTTTTGACTTTATGATATGTAGAGCCAAGTAAAATTTACTGTGTACCCATTATGAGCTGGGATATGTGCTAAGGGCTGGGTAGATCATGGTCCAAGACAGACTGAGTCCCTGCTTTCACAGAAAGTCTGGTAGGAGAGAAAGACTATAAACAAGTAAACAAATATCACTTTCTGAGGTGTGCAAATACATGAAAAAATCAAAGAATGTTGTGAAAAAGACCAAGGAATAGGGAAAGGCAGTCACTATGTTAGGAAGGGTAGAGAAGGAAGGCATCTCTGAGGAGGTGATATTTGAGCAGAGAGCTAAATAAGTAGAAAAAAACCCAGCCGTGCAAATGTATGAAGAAAGAGAGTCCCCACCCCAGAAAACAGCCAGTGCCATGGTCCTGGGGCAGGAATGGCTTGGAGAGGAGAACAGTTTCAAGAGAGTTAATGCATTTGTGGAGCCCCTGTTCCACCTTCTCAGAGCTTGGTGAAGACATAAAGACTTGCAGATAGCTTTTGGGAAGCAGTCCTTCCAAAGGTCATTAGGAGTTTTTTCAATCTCCCCTCTTATTTAGAGATAAAGTCAATTTAGCCAGGACTCTCATTTGGTGAGGACACTTTGCTCAGTTTCCTTCAGGATTTTATTAATTAAGAAATTCTAAATGGGTTTTTTTCCTTGCCCACATTTCCCATTCTCTGTGTTCCTGGTTTTACAGTGCAGGACTATAATTATGAACAAGAGAATTTTATTTTGCTACTTTTTAATATAAGAAAATATCATAACTTAGCTTTTCAAATGCTCCAGAATCATTATTTTTAGAAAAACACAACCGTCTGTATGCAAGAGGTGGCATTGCAATATATTAATTCTTCTTTTTATCAGTCTGGAAGAAACATATTCTCAGAAGAATTGGTGTCTGCACGTTCTGGTATTCTGCTTTTGCTTTTTTGCCCTGTCTTAGAAGCATTTAGTGATTCCTGGAAAAAGCTCCATTTTCAGGAAAACTTATTACTAAAAGAAAATTACACTACTGTACAGCAGACACTACACTAGTGTCCTTAATACATTTTTGTCTCTTTCCCTTCCTACACTCCAAATTAACTGTTTTCAAATCTGTTAATAACTACATGATATAATCAATTATATACCCAAAAATCCTTTCTTATAGGAATTAATTTTATATCCCTAGGCCCACTATTATAAAAGCAATCTCCTCAGGATGCTTTTAATTTTTGTGTGTGTGTGCTGAGGAAGATTTGCTCTGAGCTAACATTCATTGCCAATCCTCCTCTTTTTGCTTGAGGAAGATTCGCCCTGAGGTAACATCTGTGGCAAATCTTCCTCTATTTTGTATGTGGGCCACCACCACAGGATGGCCACCAACTAGGGGGGTAGGTCCGCTCCAGGGAACTGAACCTGGGCCACTGAAGCAGAGTGAGTCGAACCTAACCAACAGGCCACCGGGGCTGGCCCAAAGGATGCTTCTAATTTTAATATCTCTGAGATCTGGGTGCTGCTGACTAAAAGTTGGCTAGTGAAACTCTTGTTGATTTCTGTTATGCATTCAGAGAAGGCAAACTATAAGGGTACCAGCTGCAGAGAGTCAGAGGGTGCAATGGAAAGAACACTGAACTGGAAAGCAAGAGACATGATTGAAGGCTGCCTCCATTATTTATTACCTCATGGTCTCATAGAAGTAGCTCAACTTCTCTAAGTGTCAGTTTTTGCTTCTGTGAAATGGGATTACCAATACCTGAGAAGCAGGCATCTTGTAACTTTGCCCTAAGACACATACTAAACATGACATGTGACAGGACTCTTTAATGGCTATACATAGGAAGGCAGTATAGCCTAGTGTTTACACACATGGTCTCTGGATTCCAAGAACTGGCTTGAAATTCCAGCTCCACCACTTACTATTTGTATAATCCTGGGCACATTATTTAATATCCCAAAACTTGGGTTTCCTCATTTGTAAAATAATGATAACTATGTCACTGGCTGCTAGCAGGAATAAATGGAATTATATAAATTCAAACTTGGGTATTCATGGCACTCAATAAGTAGGCTGTGTATACCACTAAAGCATTAATTTAAGAGTGTTGATTTGTGTTAATTGTCCATGAAAAAGTTAAAGAAAAACCCAAGAATAAAAATGATTGCCTTTGTTAACTTTACTTACAAAGATAAAAATTTAATGTTATTCCCCAGTTCACAACTGAATGAATGAAAACTGTCACACAAAAACAGAATGATACAAAATTATATTGGAGATCTCCCAACAAGGAAAATCCCAGGACCCGAAGGCTTCACTGGTGAATTCCACAAAACACTTAAAGAAGAATTAACATCAGTTTTCTTCAAACTCTTCCAAAAAATTAGAGAGGAAGGAACTCATTCCATGAGGCTAGCATTACCCTAATACCAAAGTCAGACAAAGACATTACATGAAAAGAAATCTACAGACCAATATCCCTGATGAATATTGATGCAAAATCCTCAACAAAATACTAGTAAACAGAATTCAACAACATATTAAAAGAATTATACACTATGACCAAGTATGATTTATTCCTGGAATGCAAGAAGGATTCAACATATAAAAATCAATACAACACATTAACAAAATGAGGGGGAAAACCCATATGATTATTTCGATTGATGCAGAAAAAAACATTCTATAAAATTCAACACTTTTTCATGATAAAAACACTCAACAAATTAGGAATAGAAGAAAACTATCTCAACATAATAAAGGCCATATATGAAAAGCCCATAGCTAATATTATATTCAATGGTGAAAGACTGAAAGCTTTTCCTCTAAGATCAGGAAGACAAGAATGTCCACTCTCATCATTCTTGTTTGACATAGTACCGGAAGTCCTAGCCAGAACAATCAGGCAAGAAAAAGAAACAAAAGCACCCAAATTGGAAAGGAAGAAGTAAAATTACCTCTGTTCACAGACAACATAATCTTGTATGTAGAAATCCTAAAGATTCCACACACACAAAAACTTAGAAAAATGAATTCAGCAAAGTTGCAGGACACAAAATCAATACTCAAAAATCACTTGCATTTCTATACACTAACAATGAACAATCCAAAAAGGAAATTAAGAAAACAACTCCATTTATAATAGCATCAAAAAGAATAAAATACTTAGGAATAAACACGACCAAGGAGACAAAAGACTTGTACTCTGAAACCACAAAATGATGCTGAAAAAAACTGAGCCACAAATAACTAGGAAGACATCTTATGTTCATGGTTTGGAAGGCTTAATATTGTTAAGTGACTTACAGTGTTAAGGCAATCCCTATCGAAATCCTAACAGTGCTTTTTGCAGAAATAGAAAAACCCATCCTAAAATTCATAAGGAATTTTAACAGATACTGAATAGCCAATCTTAATCTTAAAAACATAGTACAAAGTAGATGGTTTCACATCGCCTAATTTCAAAATTTATTACAAAGCTACAGTAATCCAAACAGTGTCATACTGTCATATAGACAAACATATTGACCAGTGGAATAGAATGGAAAGTTCAGAAATAAACCTTTGTGTACCTAGAAAATTTTCTTCAACAAAAGTACTAAGACCTCTCAGTGGAAAAGGGATAGCAGTCTCTTCAACAAATGATGTTGGTAAAAGTGGATAAGCCACATTCAAAAGAATGAAATTGGACCCTTACTTTACACCATATATAAAAATTAACTCAAAATGGATTAAAGATCTAAAGGTAGGATCTAAAACTGTAAAGCTACTAGAAGGAAACATTGGGGAAAAGCTTCATGACATGGATTTTTGCCAATGATTTCTTAGATACGACACCAAGAGTACCAGCAACAAAAGCAAAGATATACAAACGGGACTACAGCAAATTTAAAATCTTCTGTGCATCAAAAGACACAATCAATAGAGTGAAAAGGCAACCTATAGAATGGAAGAAAATATTTGCAAATCATTTCTGACAAGGGGGTAACATCCAGAATATATAAAGAACTCCTACAACTCAACAAAATAAAAAAATCCTGACTAAAAAATGGTCAAAGGACTTGAATAGACATTTCTCCAAAGATGACATACAAATGGCCAAAAAGCACATAAAAGATGCTAAACATCACTAATCACTAGAGAATGTAAATCAAAACCACAATGAGATATCACCTCACATCCATTAGGATGGCTACTAAAAAAAAAAAAAAAAAAAGAAAAGAAAGAAAGAAAATAAGTGTTGATGAGGATGTAGAGAAATTAGAACTCTTGTGCACTGTTGGTGGGAATGTAAAATGATGCAGTGGATATGGAAAACAGTATGGTAGTTCTTCAAAACATTAAAAATAGAATTATTACATGATCCAGCAATACCACTTCCGGGTATATGTCCAAAAGAATTGAAAGTAGGATCTGGAAGAGATATTTGCACACGTATGTTCATAGCGGCACTATTCACAATAGCCAAGAGGTGAAAGTGATCCAAATGTCCACTAACAGACAAATGGTTAAACAAAATGTGGCCTTTACAATGGATTATATTTCAGCCTTAAAAAGGAAGGAAATTCTGGCACATGATACAACATGAATGATCCTTGAGGACATTACGCTAAATGAAATAAGCCAGTCACAAAGAGACAGATACTGTATGATTCTGCTCATTTGAGATATCTAAAGTAGTTAAATTCACAGAGACAGAAAGTAGAATGATGTTTTCCAGGAACTGGGAGGAGAAGGAAGGGGGAGTTGTTTAACAGGTATAGAGTTTCAATTTTGGAAGATGAAAAGAGTTCTGGAGATTGGTGGCGCAACAATATGAATATACTTACTACTACTGAATTGTACACTTAAAAAAGTGTAGTAGGCACACTTATTAGCTAAGGTACACTGTGTGAAAAATGAAGAATCATTTTGCAAAGCAACTTTCACTTGCTTTATAATTTTGGATTTCTACGTAGTTATTTAGTAAACCTTCCGGTTTTTTTTACATGAGACGTAAAAATATAAGAAAAGCTGGAACTATTCTTTCTCTCTCCTTTTGCACAAATGCACTGAGTAAAAAAACTTAATATCACAAAGTCTCTGTTGCTAAAGGGTACAGAGAAATTGGTTTGATCAAGCTGATCAGGAAAAAATTAACTTGGGATATACATATATATATGTGTAGACAATCTCCAAGGAAAATTGCCTATATGGCTCACTGACATGACACCATTATTTTTAAAAACTCACCTTGAATAACAGAAGTCACATACACATCACCATTCTATTTTCAAACAAAATAATTGAGTGATCGTTGATGTAAATTGCTGCTTTCACCAGATGTGGCACGTCTGATGGTGGTCTCAAAAGTAATCTTTGAAATTTGTGCCATTAAGCTTTAAGAATTCATTTTCTCCCAGCACACTGGCCAGCAGCGCACATTATTATTAAGTACATCAAAATGAAATTATTTATAAGATGCTTCTTGTGGTTTTTGATCCCCTGTGGAGTTTCCTACAATGGTTCATTAATCTGCTAGCTACAAAAGAATAACTTTGCAAGAGATACTGGAGAGAGGCGAATAGACAAACAAATATCCCACGTAGATTTCCATGAGCATTTGTCATTGTCAACTACAGTGCATGCTAGTCATATCATGTGTCCTTCATTCAAATAAATTTGTCTTACCTTATTTATACATACTTGCAATAGGTAGAACCTATCCTATCTTATCTATTTTATTTTTTCCTTCAATTCTAGGCAGTGATTTTATAGGAAAAGTGAAAAGGAGGAGGAAACTGACAGAGAGAGACATGAAGTGCTATGTAGACACTTTTCAATATTTTAAATGCTTATTTTTGTTCTGCTCAGCATGGGATAGGCTCATTCTCTCTGAAGCAGCAGCCTCTGAAGAGATCTGATAGTATTAAAAAGAAAGGACATTTTAAAATAAGTACATATCACTGCTTTCATACTTTTGACAAGCCTGTAGAAACTGAGAGCAGACCTAGGCTGAAGCAAAGAGAATATGCTTAGTCAAAGCTTCCAAGAGAATACCTGATGTGCTAAGATGAAACAGAAATGCATATGATCGCTTTTGGAGGCAAAGCCAATTTAAAAAAAAAAATTGAGATGAAAGTGGCTTTGGGCACAGAGCTTTACCACTGCCTCTAGCAGATGTTCTTAATATCCACTGAATGCACCAACAGGCCAGGGTTTCTGGAGTTGAAGTGGCATCTGCTTCCTTTGTGAGTATGACCACCCACCACATAGCTGCCTTCTGCAAGTAGAGTCAGCACTTAACAGTTCTTAAACTGTGTGCCCTAATACCTCACTCTAGTCCTGGCCCTGTGTGATGTATAGGCATGCCTCTCAGTGGCCTTTAAGACTTGTGCTTATTGGTTTTTATTATCATAAAACTGATTATAGAAAATTAGAACACTATGTAAAGATACGATGAAGAAAATTCAAATAGCTCAAAATACCACTATCCAATGAACACACTGGACGTTTCCATTAGGTATTTTTGTGTGTGTGTGTGAGGAAGACCAGCCCTGAGCTAACATCCGCTGCCAATACTCCTCTTTTTGCTAAGGAAGACTGGCGCTGGGCTAACATCCATGCCCATCTTCCTCTACTTTATATGGGACACCGCCACAGCATGGGGGACAAGCGGTGCGTCGTCAGTGCCTGGGATCTAAACCCTCAAACCCCGGCAGCCAAAACAGAGCGAGCGAACTTAACCGCTACGCCACTGGGCTGGCCCCTAGGTAATATTTTTAACGCAGTGCTCTCAATAGTACAAATTTAGGATCTTATCCTATGTGAGTGCATACATGCATACACACGTGCACACACACACACAACTTTATAATCCTTGTATTTTATAAAGTCAAGTCTGGGACTACTTTTCCCAACCTTCCCCACACTCTTTCTCCTCATTATCTTTTTGAGGTCATCAAATGCACGCTAGTACAATGTGTCACTTTCACACCACAGTGGCCTTCTCTCTTCCCTTCCATGACCCTGGGGAATGACAGGCCCAAAATGGAAAGAATCCAAGTCCCTGAGTCACAGCAGAAAGGAAGGCTGCTTGCTAAAAAAGAAACAACTTCACTGGTCTGTTCAGTGAGTGAGAAACAAACTTCTATTGTGTAAAGTCACTGAAATTTTGGTAGTGATTACAGAAGCTCATGCTAGCCTAATGCTCCAGAGAGTAATAAATTCACCAGATGTTCATTGATTAAATTCATGGATCATGATAAAACTGGAGTTTAAATGACTAGATTACTAACTACCTGTGCAGCCTCCAACAAGAGGAGTCCTGCAGTCTCCTCTGCAAATTGGTGAGAATGATGCCCATCTTGCAAGGTTCTTGTAAGAATTAAAGAGCGTGTGTAAGTGCTTCTGTGCCTGGTACCAAGTAAGTGTTCAGTATTGGTGGTCATTATTTAAACAAGCAAATAACACAAACAATAACTATTCTTAATAAGATAGCTATTGATTTTCTTGCACTAAACTAAAATATTTTCATGTCTTTATTACTTTATTACGGCACCTGCTTCTCAAGAGGATTTGTGTTGACTGATTAAAAAAAAATATATGTTTACTGGGAACCAGTGTTGAAGCAAATTAGATACACTAGAAGTGTAAACTTAGTCAATTTAGGGCCATTAGTACACTGCATAAAATTTACAAAGTGCTACTTTTCTCCATTAAGAAATGCATAAAAGTTTATAGTTTGATGGCGAATGTCATGCTTCTCATTTTAGCATACTTAAAATGATGAGAAAACATTCTCACTGTCAACTAAGTTAAAAGGCTATCAATTTGGGTTTTTAAATCAACAGCAAATTTATACTTCCATTCTTGCCTAACAAGAGACATATGACAGATGAAAAACAAATATGAAATAGTATACACATAGTTAGTAACATAAGTACATATCTATTTAAACAACAAACGCATTTAACCAAATACTTTGTTACCTATCATGTATTAAGTGCTATGCCAAGTGTCATATACAGGCCCAGTTTTCAAGTACAGCATTTCATGTGCTAAGTCTAGTTTTCCCTGAAAACAGAGATTAAAGGCAACCAGGTGAATGGAATCACATACTAAATATGGCCAAACAAGTGAAAGAGCCTACTGGCAGAGTCATATGAAGATTAGGGATAATATATATAAAGGCCTTGGCACAGAAGAGGAACTCAATATATGATCCTTATTGTCATTTTTAGAACTTTCTCTCCCATATGTCCCCTTCTAATAACTACACATTTATTTCTGAAGAGAAAAGAAATTGCCATAGATGTACCAGGGCCGTATGGTAAACTGAATTGTTCTACATCAAAATAAATTTCTGACTTTCCCAAAGTGAAAATATAAATGGCAATTAAAAAATATGTTATGCACTTCTATACACGGCACAAATATCACTTAGAATAGGCCTATTTTCTGAATCCTTTTTCTGCAAAGAGGAATTACTATTCCTTACTCCACCACAAGTAGAAGCATTTTAACAATGTACAATTCATTCCATCCCCAAATCTCGTATTAACCATGGTTAGCTTTAATCCATGCAAGGAACTTTAATAATAAAAACATAGTAAGAATCTTATAAAAAGTTCATGTACATTCTGACCCCATGTGTTTTGAGGGCAGAGTTGTCAATGTGCTTTCAATACTCAATACTGAACTGAAAATTTATAATCTGAAACTAGAATAACTCAGCCCTTCATCTTTCTCAGGCTCCAGGACAAAAGATCCAGAGGGCAACCAATGGTCCTGAATCCCTGAATCATCACAAGGAGTCCAGTGCTTAGAACCACCTAAGAGTGGGGTGGAGACAGACCCCAGGGTCTTGGACCATGCCATCTTTTACTCCTCTCCATTAGCTTCATCATGAATAGTAAGCTTTGCCGCTTTCAAACTTTCTCATTCAACATTAAAATACCTTCTGCGGATGTGGCTGTGAAGGAGGCAAGGGAATTGTACACCACAATTTGCATTTGTGCCTTGGTTTCAGAGATTTAGAAACTGAAACTATATACTTTCTACACAAAGAGACCTGTCAAACTATTCTGCTAAATCTATCCAGCTAGTATTCCTGTCTTCTTGTGGTTCCCTGTAGTAGGGTTGGTTCCTGGCTGAAAGACATGATTTAGATGGCTTTGTAGTAAGATAGTTACTGTGATAGTTTTCAAAGTCCAACATCATTACTTCTCACTTTATTTCTTCTTACTCAAGAATGGCTCACAGGCCGTCTCATGGCAGAAAGAAGCACCTTTAATGTAAGTTAATACTGAAGCTGTCTTCTCTATTCAAGTTAATTTCATCTTTGAATTACTGTCAAATCTATCTAGAGCACAGTAACTTTCTCCTATATAGTGTTAAACCCACAATCTAGTCTTAAAAAGGTGGTACCCCAGAGGTATGGGCACAATCATATCACTTCTTTTAAAACACATACTTTATAGATCTGTATGTGATAAATATTCAAAGATACCCCCTCTGGCATACAAGACCATTGATGAAATCTGCCCTACCTAACATAGAAGTTTGAGAGATTATTTTATTTTGAGTTGGATATTTTGTTCCATGTTTAATTGCCACTTATGAAGGGTTTTGAAAAGTAAACTGCAATTGTTCTGTTTGACTTCAGAGACTCTAGACTTTCATAGACCATTTCCTACTTGACCGGGCCAGAAATGTTCACATATATCATCAGCCTAGCCAAAATGTGTTCTATGCAACAATAGTTCCACTAAGATGTTTCTCAAGAAAAGTGTTCCATGGTCAAATGGGTTAGGAAAACCCTAACTACATTCTGTTTTTATTAACGAGATTTACCATGTACCTTAGTTTATTAAAAGCTCTGAGAAGTTCTAAAGTAAGGAAACTTACTAACTTTGTTTAATCCAGAATTTTTCAAACTCATTGACCATGTAATGAATAGGAGCTAGTAGAATTAGAGTTCTGTACACTCATTGAGAAATGATCACACATTACAGCAAACACCATTCCCACTCTTTCCCCCTTTTACATATGATGTTTTTGTGTTACTCAGGAAGGACTGATTTTTAATCTCTTTTTTAGCTTGCAACCTACACCCAGACAAGCCTCCTCTGTGTCTTGCTTACTGATGTATTCCCAGGGTTGAATAGAGGAACTAACACATGATTATGTCTCAAAAATAATTCTGAATTAACGAATGGAGAGATCCTATTATTAAAAATTTAAGATATAAGCCAAGAAAACAAAAAGGAAAACATTAGGTTAAATATTCTACAAGACTATTGTCCTCCTCTCTTTATTGAATCAGTATTATTTTTAAAAGGGATTGAAGTGGATTAAAACAGATTTAAGATGAATAACTCTCAGATGTATGTTGTAATCCTGGATTCAGAATTCTGCTTCAGAAAAGCCCACTGTTAAGGAAAACTTAGGAAAAATTTTAATGTGGTATGGTATAGGAGCAAACATATTGAAATAGAAAGGTAGAAACTGTTGCTAGTTTAAAATGTAGCATAAAACAGCATAAAATACATATATTTATGATTTTGACTAAAAAAATCTGGATGAAAATACAGTAAGGTGTTAAAAGTGGTGGAATTATTATGATTTTATTTTCTTATTCCAACCTTCCTCTTTAATGAAAGAATCCTTTCTCCCAAATCCCTGACAGATGGTAACCCAAATTCTGCTTGGATACATCCAATAACAAAAATCTCTACCTGGCAAGGTTGGTATTGCACTGTTGGATGATGACAATTATAAGAAATATGCTGCCCTATGACTTTCACCCATAGGTATACTAAAACTGATTCTATCTTAAAAATGTAACTGATATATGGCTTGAGAAATTTGTCATAAACTACAGCTCAAAGACAAAAGGAATGATCTAAAAAAAAAAGCAGGGGCTGGCAGGGTGGTGTAGCAGTTAAGTTCATGCACTCCCCTTGGGTGGCCCAGGGTTCACTGGTTCGGATCTTGGGCACAGACGTACTGCCCGCTCATCAAGCCAGGCTGAGGTGGTGTCCCATATAGAAGAGGTATAACTCTACAACTATGTCTCACAACTATGTATTAGGGTTTGGGGGAGGAAGAAAAAAGAAGATTGGCAATAGATGTTAGCCCAGGGCCAATCTTCCTCAAAAAACAAAACAAAACAAAAACACAGCTTTATTTCATTTAAGCATGCTCCACACCCATCTTATTTGATTCAATTCTCAATTTGTTGCATGAATGGTTTCTTTACAACTATTCCTGAATTAAAAACATCAGCCCATAATATGTCTAGGGAACATATTTTCTGAAGACATCCACATGTATTTACCATCCACTCTTGAGTTAAAAAGAAGTCATCAATTTGTGTTCATTTCCTCTCTTTCAGGAACTTCTTACTAAATCTCCCTTCTCTGGCATGCCCTAGATCCCCCATCATGTGGCTTACTGTAACTGGACACTTCTTCACTGAGAAATGGCCCACCTTTCAAAGTACAACAGAGAAGCAGAGATGAGGCAGTCATAGAGGAGAAAAGGGCCTGCCTAAAGAGAAGGGCCTCCAAAGGAATCAGCTCTTGGTCCATGAATCCCTTCTCCCATCCCATTTCTACCCAAGGAGACCAAAAATGATGCTCATTGTTTTTATTGTTTATTTTATAGAAATACTAAGCTATATATAAAACTAAATATCTAAAAGAACATCGAAATTTCATAGCAAGGAGTTTACTTTATATAAATGCAGTGTACACAATGTATTCACTTATTTCCATCTCACAACTCTTGACTGTATTTAGGTCACCATTGTGTCTCACCTGGATTATTAAAACTAGTCTCTCTGCATCCAGTCTTGTTCCCTCTAACATATCCTTCACATTTTGCCAGAGATAGCTTTTTAAAATGCAATTCTGATCATGCTGTTACCCTGTTTATAATTCTTTCAATAGTGATCTACAGTACTCAGTATGGAGTTCAAGCTTCTTAGTGTGGCATAGAAGGACCCGCATATTTTTCTAGCCTCATCTCCAGAAATGCCCAAGCTCAGAGGTTACTCTTCAGAACATCAAACTTATTTAATTTACTCGATCTGCTAGGCTACCCAACATCTAGACCTTTGCACAAACTGTTTCTTCTGCCTGTATTACTCTTCCCTTCCCCTCCTACCCAGTATCTCTTCATTTGAGCAGCTTGTATTAACTCTTTAGGTCCTAAAATATACACTGCTTCCTATACGAAGCCATTTCTATTGATTGATTCTCCACCTCTACTGCAATCCTCTACCCCTGCAGGCATAGAACTCTGAACCTGTCACTGTCCTGCTCATTGTACTCACTATTATAACCTTAGCACTACTAATGACCAGCACAGAGTAATAATTTAAAAATATTTGTTGAACACGTGGATGAATGGATAAAGCACTTTTGAATACAACAGCAAAAAGACACTATAACCCAAACCTTGCAATATGAGGAATAGTTAAAGGAGATAATTTGAAGATATCTGGGGGAAAGGAGGTAATGTTCATGTAGGCTTATTTGGTCACATATTAACAAAAGCATTACCTGGAAGAGAAAGAGACCACTTAGATATAACTCTGGAGCTAGAAACTATGGCTAATAGGTAGAAGTTTAAGGAGCAAAATTTGACTTAACAGAAGACTTAACTGTCTGAAAATTATAGCTATCAAAATGCAGATGTCTGCTATAAAATAAAAAGAATACCCTGCCATGCAGGAGTACAGTGTAGACATAGGATAAAAAAAAAATTTCTTGTCAGAGTCATTGTAGATATCAATGATGTAGAGAAGATAGAAGTATCAGATGAAGACTTTAAATAGATAGCTCATTGTAATCATAGTTGGAGTGAGGAATAACTACTACTACTACTACTACAACCACCCCCCAATATGAAGGGCCTAAATGGGTGCAAAACACACTGTTTTATGTTTTATATAAATTACTTATAATCTTCATGATAACTTCAAAATGTAACGTTATCCTCATTTTTTCAATATTAGGAAATTGATAATTTACTTACTTTTCAAGGAACACAGTTAAATGATAGAGCAGGATTCAAATTCAGGACTGTCTGTTTCCAAGGCCACTGTAACTACATGATGAGGTCCAGAGACTGGAATGCACAATACTGGACTTTAGAAGAGAGAGTAGTCGCCATTTGCCTCTGCCTGCCCAAATCCCGTTCCTTCAATTTCTGGTTATAGCAACCTAAACCTCTCCCTTGGGGAACAAACCCGCCTCCACACCATGTCCACGTGGTGTAGGTGATATCAACCTCCCAGTCTTGAGATGTTCATGTGAGGTACACCCGGCTAGATTATTTCATTCTACTGGTTGAGAGGTGGTCATGTGACTCAGCTAACTCAGTGAGACTCAATTCCATGACTTCTCTTGTAGTAATTTGGAAAAAGAAGCTATTTTCCTTTGTGCCCTGGAACTTTGGTGGTCACCATTTGGAAGGCACTTGCCTGGGAGTAAAGGCAACAAAAAGGAAAGTACAGCCAAGAGGTGGAGAAAGGCCAATTCCCAATGATATTGTTGGAGCATCTAGATCCAGCCATGCCTAAAACTAGGAAAACTCCCTGGCTATTGTAATTACTGAAATAATACCTTCTCTCTTTGTTTAAACTTGTTTGTGTTTTGGCTCTGTCATCGGCCATTTAAGTGAGCCATGCTTAATATAACGGAACACCTACTGACGGTTAGGGTAGTCACAGAGTGATTACCACTATGAATGAGTCCGCTGTTAACTTTGAACATAGGTAGGATTTGCAGAGAAAAGAGAAGGGGAAAGGTCTTCCTCTTTAGCTACCCAAATATTTATTAAACGCCCACCCTGTAACAGACCACCTTCTTGGAAATAGGCATCATAAAATTAATATCGCCATCCTTGCCCTCAGGGTTCTCAGAGTTTGGTCTACACACTTCATCCACCACAACTGACAGCCTCCAGAACTAAATATATTGTCCATTGAATCTAAATTCCTGGAAAATGGACACAGCAAGGCACTTTGTTATTGAACAAACAATGATGCATTACATTTTAATCTCCTACACATATCACTGAAAGAGATTCTGATCCATCTATGATATGCTCCAGCCTGGCTCATGCAGGCACATCACAATATCTCAGCCTGAGCACACGAGTTAGGCTGGAAGGACGGTGCATCAATTTTAAGTACATTAGTTTGTGACATGTTAAGTCAGCTGTGTAATGCGTAGATTTATATATTAACTCTGTGGCTTTCTTTATGCCACCCTGAAAAAGACTGATATACTTTTTCCTCCCATGCAGTCCTATCTTTCTAAGTCTCCTCCTCCACGGCTGGAGATAATAAATATTCATTTCAGAGAGGCATCAGCTCAATCTACTGGCTATAGGCATCAACACTGGCAATCAACTATCTTCCAAATGCTGGATAGGTCACTGTGACAAACTACTTCATACCAATAATTTTGGACACCATTGAACACGCTTATGTGTAACTAGCATTTCTATATGCTTTGAATTCCAGAGACAAGGAATCTTTACCAAATCTACCAAGAAGAAAGAAGAAATTAGGTCTTCAATTCAGCATAAGTTTGGGTAGTCCCTAAGCAAAATTCAAGAAGATTGCAAGTACCTCGTGCCATAGCTTGTCCTCATGCTGTCTAAAAGCCAGGGAATTTTTATCTTTTCTAGGTCAGCCTGGCTCAGTGGCACCACAGATTCTGAAAATATTCCTCCCCCAATTTTCTGGTGAAAACTATTCATCCTTTGCCTCATGCTCTTCTGCTGAGTTACAAGCTAATCTGAAAAATTAATTTAAGGTTTGGTGTTTTTAACTCATTATAGAAAAAAAAATGTTGCTTTCCCAGATAAATTATCACAGAGATCTCCAACATTTTTTTCCTCAAAGGTAGAATATGATAAAAATTGGACTTAGGCAGGTAGTAAGGGAGATTTGGAAGGAGAGCCACAGTAAAAACAAATATGATGCATGTTAAATTGTAAATACATTACTATTGGGGTTGAAAACTGTTGAACTTGAATTTTTGAAAGAGAAAAGTTCAAATAAAGTTTTTGCTTATGGAGTCAAAGAGAAAGTTTTGAAAAAGATCTTAAATGCAAGGAGAATGCTTCCTATCTGTTGACTGTACACCACTGTTAAAAGCTCCCCGGCAAGAGGTACAGCACATTCATAAGTTCGGACTCAGGCCTGGCTTGCTCCTTTTCAGTTATGTGAATTTGGCTGTTCATTTATCCTTCCTGTCAGTGTCCTTATCTGTAATTTAATAACATTAACATCCAATTTACAGAGCAGCCATGAAAATTAAACAAAATAACATGTAAAAAACACTTATCCTAGTGCCTGATGTCTAGCAAGCACTGGATAAATGGCAGCTAGGGTGATGGTGATGACAAATAGGTAAAGAGAATTCCCCCACTGCTATACTCCTAAATTCCTATGATCTGATATTTTTACTACCCACGATTTGAAAGGAGAGTTTGACTATGCCTAAGACTGTAAAACTATCAGCTGAAATCAGATGATCTAGTGGCACTGGATAAAAATTCTTTAAGATCTAGAAGAGGACAGAGTATACACACCTCTATTAAAATGCATATGAACATTTTCCATATACTTTCATGCACAAGAATAATGGACCAGTTGAGTAAGATAAACAAATTCATCATTGCTCCTCCTCCATGGCTTTTTCTATTAACATAAATAATATTTCAAGGTCAAAATAGTTTGGATGAAAAGTGGAGAGCCCTAGAGAGAGTGGAACAGAAGAACTTGGCTTGGCACAAGTGGTTTGGATTTTTCTCTCAGTTTTGATTTTTCATTTTCTTCTAAGAACCTTAAGACCGTAAGATTCCAATAGCTTCAATAAATCCTTCAAGTCACATGCTGACGTGGACATTGAGGTTCGGTCCTAGGACAAGATCCCAGGCCCAGGGAACTTCGTTCTTGAGCCTCTCTTGAGGAAGGATGTACTATTTCTCTCATGGCGGTCTTTATTCTTCTTCACCTATGGCTCATTATCTCACTTTAACTATGCAGTTTTGGTGAGAAATGACTGTATAAATATGGTTTTATGGCTGGAGAGATACTTACGAAACCCTTAGGGTGGGAAAAAAGTTATTGCCTCTTACTATTTTATGATTATTGGCTTTTGATTACAGAATGTTTAAGGAAATCTCTCAGTTGTTGAAATGGCTGATTTTTTCACATTACAGTTATCTTTTTATTATACCCAAGTGATAAAATTATTTTTTCTTCTAAATTCTTGTCTAATCCATTCAGTGTGCATAACACCAAAAAAGCTCTTTTCCAGCGTAAAGCAAAACATATTTATCTGTTGCTTTGTTACTAATTTTGTGTGGTATCTTTTCAGAACAAAATATTTACAAAAGGTACAGATTGATCTCATGGTTGTACAATAAGCAATAGATATTATTTCCAGTTAGGAAAAAGCACTTAGCAAATTCATGAATCAGAGATTTGTTCATGCTTGTGCTGCAAAGGATAATTATTTTTTACATTATGTTAAGTGCCTATGCTTCGATTATGTGTCAAGAGGTTAACATATTATTAGAGACCAGAAATGCCTTCTAAAGAAATGCAAGACATATGGAAATTCAAGCTGATCATCATTTGATGGTTGGAACCAGGGACCCTAATGAAACAACCACCATTCTTCAAATGAACAGATGATTAGTGCTGAAGATGGATGGCTGCTGAGTAACAGCTATAAGTAATAGACTTTCTAATCACAGTTTCTTCCCTGCAGAGATGATCAGCCTAGTTTTGTAGTAAAGTATATATCTTGTAATAATATTAATACAATAGAAGATAGAATGATCCTCAAAATTATGCATAAAGAATTTTTTAGAAACCCATGAAAAAGATAACATAAATGAGGCAGATAATAACAGGTAACGTTTATGAAGCACATATTCTGGGCCAGATAATTTCCATAGTTATCTCAGTTAATTTAATCTTCATAACAACCTATGAAGTGGGTATTATCACTCTCTTTCTTTCTTACCTATCAGGAAAACAAAGGACAGACAGGGCAAATAAATGTGTCAAGGTCACACAGGTAGGAAATGAGGGAACTTGCACTGAAATCGAGGCAGTTTGATTAAGAGCTGAAATTTTCACCGGGACAGCATCTAAATGAAATTACTGACACAGGCTAACCTGACAAAAATGTAGTAGGTCACAAGCTTGAGCAATACTGAAGTTACCATACAAGTTATTTTCTCCACACCAAGTTAAACAAACTGCATTGCAGGATTTATGTAGTCAAGGAGCTGTCTTTGGAGAAGCAAAAAAAAAAAAAAAAGCTACCCCAAAATGTTTAGCCCTAGGCATATTATAAGCTCTCCATTTGATGACTATAAGAATACAATCTCCTTCTCTTTATGAGACTGAACTGTTTTTATAGACTTAAGTTCTAAGTTCAATTAAACATTTCCCTAAAGCATACCATGGGTCTCAAATTATGGATTTTATGGAGCAGCGGGTAGGAAAATGCTTTTTGTAGTAAGTCAGAAAATCCAATGTTTGTGCTTTAACCATGGAAGGTGATTGCTAGAGTTGAGTAAAAAAGAAATTTGCCCCACAAATAAATGCTTTCAGTGGTGGTGGTGGGGTGGGGGGCATATGATTATCTCAGCTGCAAATGTGTTCAGTTGTAAAACCATTTCAGTCACTGACTTATCCTTACTCTCTCTGGGTAGGAGTCTTTACCTATTTCACAAATCAATTATTTGAGATTATCTTAGATTTTACATGCCATGTCTAAAAGCAATTTTTAAACATATAAACTGTATGTACGTCCAGCACTAGGCTAAGCATTTTGGGAGATATTATAAACACGGATCTTCAAAATAAAAAGTCTGAAGAAATCATCTGTGGAAACATTATGGAGTTTATTATTGGTTATCGGTTGAGAATTCAGGTTTAGAGCCAGACAAACATGGTTCACAAAGGTGGTTTACAGTTTATCAACAATGTGAACTTGGGTAAGTTACACAGGAACCTCCTAAACTCTCTCAACAGATTCTAAAATGGGGACGATCAATTCTACTTGGTAGAACCATTGTGAGGCTTAATTGACATACCATTCACTAAGCACTCAGAATACTACCCAGCACAGTCTAAGTGCTCAATAAGCATCCAGAACTATTACTGTTTGCCCAACCCCCAAACTTTAGGCTGTTAAAAATTATCTCAATTTTACGGAAGAGGCAACTGAATCTAAAATTAATGAATAACCTGATAGAAATCCTATGGCCTTATACTGAGTTTGCCACATAATAAATTCACAATAAATTTTGATACAGAACTAATAAAACCTAAAACACATATCTGCCTCATGGTGAACTACTTTTTCTTTAAAATATTCTCAAACCATACCTCTAGAGGCAAGAAATATCATCCTTTCTCATATGCTTATTGTTCCTAAATTATTTCTAAAATATTATTTCTTCTGAGTCTATCTCCAAATAGCAGAGTAAAACCTATTTAGAACTTTTTTTCCTCAAGCTAGAATTTCATTGCAGTTCTGAGAGAGTTCTTAATGGTTTCATAAGACGTCAGTCCCTCCCCCATTTGTAAATCTTTCTTCATAAAAGGGAAATGCTTTTTTGGGGTAGATAAAGCCAGCATTGCAAAATGAAAATAATCCTTGCCAAATTTACCCATGACAACTAAACTGATTTTAAAAAAGATATAGTTGTTGGCCTTGTAATTCACAGTAAAATAATAATGTTAATAATAAAGAGAAGAAGAAGGAGGAGGAGGAAGAGGAGGAGGAAGGGATGGTGGAGGGGGAGGGCAGGAGGAGAAGGAGAAAGGGGAGAAAAAAGTTTCCTAAGTATGATATGAGTGTCTCAGCAAATTATTTAGAAGCAGAAAATGTTACTGTATGCATAATAAAAACAAAAACAATGAATAGTTGGAAGACTAAAGTTCTTTCCTATGAGATTTAAGTCAATGACTCATGACTTATCACTAGTTAGTGTTCCTTAAGAAAGGAATGCTTTAATTTACAATTCATGTTCTCAGTGCAAAACTTCTTGGGTGCAATTCACAGGAATTCTGTGACTGAAACTATTAATTGTAATTAAATGAAACAATTACAGATTCCCATCATCTTCTGATAAGAACAGTGCTGGTTCCAGAGCAGAAGAAAGGCTTCTGAAGGTGTCATTGGGAATCTTTTCTATGGGCCCATCAATACTGCAGTGATTGTCCTATTCTTTGGGGAAAATATTTGCCTGAGGGTATAGTGGTCAGCATCCTTTTCAGAACCTTCAAAACCAAGAAAGGTGATTAGCCTTCCAGGAGTTCTTCACTGTAAAGGTTGAGAGGTTTGCCTAGAAAATTCTCAACTTGAGAAATCTATTCCATATATTACTGGAGATTGTGTCTTAGAGTAAACTAAGTGAGATGGCATTCTGACTGCAGACACACTGAATTCTGTCTATAAAACAGCAGCTGTTTTACCTTGTGATATGTGTTCAGCATCATTAACAGATTCAGAATGAGTATCAAGAGGCAGTGACATAGCAAAGTCTTGCTCACATAATAGCATATGTGAAGTGGTCAATAAAGAAAGCGTATGCTAGGAAGGGTGATTCCCTATAACTCAGATGCAAAAATAGATTAATAACTGAGTGAATGTTCCAAATTTATGAATTCTATTTGATTACACACCCATATGTCAATCCTGTATATTGAGTAACAACCTATGTATTCACTACAAGATCTCAGAAGATGAGTCACTAGCATTTCAGAACTTTAAAAACAAACAAACAAACTTGATTACTCTTAATTTTAACATCAGGTACCTAGACTCACCAAATACCTTTCATCATACCTATAATTAGGGAGAGGTCTTAATTTATTAATTAAAAATATTAACCCCAAGGTGTTATCATTAGATGTTACTGTTAGCACTTCTCTGTCTCTTTCTCTCTATATCCAACCGTGTTGACCCTACCTTCTAAGTATATGACATATACTTCTCTAAACACACTGCTAAATATACATCTATAGTCACAACAAGGAATGATCTCTAATAAGATTTCAAATTCAGATGCCTATAGGAGCCAAGCAGGTGATGTAAACTAATAAAGAGTTAGACTTGCGGAGTAGTAAAGGCTGTTATGAACTAAAAAATAGATGTTTGGTGCTTGAAAACACATGTTCATTATATGTCTTTCAAATAAAAGAAACCAAGAATAAATGAATAAATAAGTGATAGCAATATCTCTTGGTGTGTGTTTTTTTGTGCAAAAGATGTCTGTTCTCTGTTTTTCATTCATCCAGTGATCACATATTGAGCACTGGTTTTTCTTGTGCATAAAACATCATTGTCGGTACTGTGGTGGTGACAGAATTTAGTAAAACCCTATCTCTTTCCTCAAGGAATTTATAATCTAATCAGAAATACATAACAAAAAATTATATCAATTACCAGATTTTGCATGCTCTTTTAAGACTGTCTACATTCTATGACAAAAAAAAAAAAAAAAAAAAAGAAGGGGCTGGCCCAGTGGTTTAGTGGTTAAGTTTGCATGTTCCACTTCGGTGGCCCAGGGTTCGTGGGTTCAGATTCCAGTGGGGACCTATGCACCACTTATCAAGCCATGCTGTGGCAGGTGTCCCACATATAAATTAGATGAAGATGGGCACGGATGTTAGCCCAGAGCCAATCTTCCTCAGAAAAAAGAGGAGGATTGGCAACAGATGTTAGCTCAGGGCTAATCTTCCTCACCAAAAAAAAAGAATTAGAGAATTGCCTACTGGATTATGTAATAGATGAGGAGAGATTGTGGGAGTTGACTTAGTTTCTCCTGTATTGCCCTAGTTCTAATATGGAATGTAAATCATGGATGTCTTACCATATATTATCTAAATGAGTTGACCCATGGTTAGATGTACAAATTCACCTTAACAATTCAAAAGCAGTGGGGATATATTTACCTCCGTGTACGTTTGTATGTATGTTGTATATGTGTTTATGGGATGATTAAGGATTGAAAACATTTTTCAGTATCTCCTGAAGCATAAAGAGTAAACTTACTTTTCTATGTGGAGAAGCATTAAATGTGAAGCCAAATTTTGCACGATATAATCTACTTGATATTTCCCCAGGCAGTATATAATGTTTACAGTTACTGAAATATTGTACATTTTCACGCCTGAAATGCCACTTGGTATCTTGGTTTCTTTTAAAATTCTATTTAAAGAAAAATTCAAATCAGTAAACAAACATCCCATAACCATTTGTCATAAAACCTCCTCAAAGAGAGAGAGTATATTCCATTACTCAGCAACTCTATATGCATATGAGCAGTAAAAAAATTTAGAAAACTAGTTTATACAAAGTCTTTCTTTGGTTCTAGCTTCCTAACTCTATTTTTCTCAGTAGTTTGATTTTTAAAATGTTAATTGGCTTTCAAAATAGTCCACGTTGAAAGTGGTTGCTGTTGTTGTTATTGCTATTGTTTTTTTAAAGTCAAAAATCATATGATGTTAAGTCACATATTAACATCCAGTCTCACCTAAAGTTATAATCTTCATTTTTTTGAATACTTTAAAATTTAATTCACAAGTATTACTCTGTTTTTGTGTTATTAAATGTTAGATTAATTGAACATTGTTATTACAGGGAAACTTTTCTTGAATAAACCCCACCTTACATGCTCATGAGAGTTATCCACTATTTATGGAATTCATAGTTGTTTGAATCCTATAAGTTCGATTAAAAATAAAAATAATATAGAAAGAAATATCTATTATTATCACATAACAAAATACTATAGAGGAAATGACAAACAGATTTAAATAGTAGAATAATTTGAAACCTAATGAATAGTTTAACACCATTAAACCTTTTTTTAAAAAAAGAAAAGTTTCTGTTTCACTCATTTTAAAGGATTTTTGTTTTACAGTTTATTCTCTTGTAGAAAAATTTGAAGATGGTTGCCCTGAATCACCCTGAATTTCTGCCCTATCAAGGTAGCCTTCAGAAATTAAATGTCAACATCTCAAAAGAGTGGATTCTATACTCCAGAGTCTGAATGGTATTCAAGGCTTAATGATTAAAATTGTGGCCAGAAAAAAGATATCTCTGCTAGTATTAGTGGGTTTCCAACCATGCTATTAGCTGAACTAGAAATAAAGTCAGGGACGCACTCCACAAGGAAATATGCACTCTAAAATAGAGGACCAAGTAAGACCTCCTCATGAGTTGGCAGCACACAAGAAAGGATTCATAGTTCTATGCCCTTATGTCTTCTAAAATGTGTTTGAAAAATTAAAATAAATTGAAGCAAACAAGTCGTATTCCTTCCTTTGATCCACTACCGTCAACCCTCACATTACACTTTCCATAATCAAGTGGGACTTCATATTTCCATCCCTAACTGGACATGGTGAATGATGCTACAACCCATACTGGAAAGCAGAAGTAATAAGCAGGGCTATTAGCAATGGTGACAAGCACCTACCACTCTCCCCTTTCCAAGGCTGATAGGCCACTGACAAAAGGCCACCAAACTGCTCAGGGAGACAATCTGGGAACAGCAGAAAGGTTCAGAGAAACCTGATAATGATCCCTGATTCTATTCCTTACTAGCTGTATGATTTGACTTTGGACAAATTATGTAACCTCTCTGATTCTTTTATCCTACCAGTAAAATAGTGACCATTATACCTCCCTTAGAGAATCTACGGGAGGATTAAATAAATTAATCATTCAAAATTCCCAAATGAGTATAAGGTACATAGCAGCTGCTTATTACATATTAATTTTTCAATTTATTTTGTATCCAGATAAGATTATTTTTCTCAAAATGGAAAGTGGTTTGTTTTTGTTATAAAATAATCCATACTAATTGTAGAAAAACTAGAAAATACAATAAATAATAAAGGAGAAAGTAATCAACCATAATCCACCACCTAGAAATAGCCACTGTTAAAAGACTGCCATATAACCTTCCAGAAAATGAATATAAATGTAAACATTTATATAACTATATTATAAATGCTATTTTGTTACTTGTTTTTATTTATTTAAAATACATCTTAGATATCTTCTACATCACCATTTTTAATGTCTACAGAGAATTCTCCTCAATTTTAGATACCACCAATACTCTCTTATTGATTAACGTGTTTTTTTTCTTCTGTACAGTTTTCGTCTCCTACTAATATTGATAACTTTGCAAGGAACATTCTTAAATATTACACTTTTATACACTGGCAAAATATTTCCTTAGGGAATAGTTTATATCTATTATTATTATTTGACATAACCATTCCATAATAATAGCTGTATTCTCCACAAGACTCATGACCCCTCAGCTGCCTTTAGGCCCCATTTCAAATAGCGAATAACCCAATAATACCCAACTTTTGAAGGGAGACACCTTCCAAGATGGAAACTTTGAATTTTATGTATAAAATGCTTAGAAGCTTGAGTTCAAACCTCCCAAGATGAGTTCTGACTCAGTGAGCCCCTGTATTATGCCTTAGATTAAAAAAAATTGCTTCAAGCTCAAAGATGATTTTCAATATGATTATATCCCTTCTTTAAGTATGCAAGGCAGCAGGGAATCTTAGCAATAGTTCACTTAGCATCTGGCATACCTCTCCCAAGCCCTGATCTCTGAGGCTTGCTGAAGGACTAAACCTGAAGGACATAGCCCCAGGTGAGGTGACGGTCATTAGCACTGCCCACATAGAAAGCACTACTGACTCCCGAGGCATTAAGATTGCTGAACTGTTCTATCTAATGGGCAGAATCTAATCTGAACTCTGCAGGGCATAATCATACAATCCCATGGGAACTCAAGTTTAAATGTACTGCTTTTTCTTTTTTAAACAATAAGTAGAATTTCCCAGTGAGCCTGGGCCAAAGGCAGCCAGTCTGTGATGCTGCTGAAGACCTCTGAAGCCTAGAATATGAGATAGCATAATCAAGACAATAATACCAACACAGCAATCTCTTCACAAAATCCCTTTGTCCCTGAAAGCTCAACTCCTACACATCACACAAGCTGAATTTTGTTACAACCTTTCAAGTTACTTGACAGAGCGGGCAGAGGGCTCATGGGAGGTGACTTACTTCATTCCCTCTCCAGTTGGGCTGCTTGCTGGCCTGTCCTCAAACTAGTCCTGATTCAGGAAGCCTCCAGGGATTCTGCCTCTGTTCTTGGAGTACAGCTGTCCCTTGACTATATTACTTTGAGTGAAAATTTCCTTTACTTGGATCTCTTGGTCAAATTAAAGACTAGTTAAGGATTTCTTGACTGTCTTCAGTATGAGACATTGAGATGTTTCTTAGAGAAACATTTGGAAATAATAACCAACTTTTGCAAATAAAGAGGTAAATAATACTTCACCCCTAATTTTCTTTGAAAAGCTACTACAAAGTAGTACCATCATGAAAATACTACTTTATTGCATATAGGAAATACTAATTTAAACAGGAGGCTTAGAAGACTCTGCAGGAATCTTTGAGCATGTTTCTGTCCTGAATCAGACACAAAGGATACGAATACAGAAAGAGAAGGGTGACTGAAAGGGATGCCTTAAAATACATCATAATTGATCCTTTTAAGTATTCAAGTAGTAAAGAGTGTGTGTCACATAAATGTATTAGGTTAACTCTCCTTGGTATCTTGGAGGAATCACTGTTCTTCCTTAATAATGAGTTAAGACAGAAATTATTTAGTTTTATTTCATTTCTTCTAGCCATACTTAAAATAGCACCAATGTCATTGCATTTTTTAAACTAAATTAAGAACCAAAAATATATTTCTGTTTCTCTTTTGGCTCTGATACTCTGGAGCTGTAATAACCTTAAATTTTGATTGAAAAATTATTAAATTCCTCTCATCAGATCAAGGACAGTAATCCATTAGGCTCTTCTTGCAGGCACACTTTTTCAAAGTCTATGCATTAATCCCTTTCTCTAATACTAGCTTATCAATCACTATATTTAAAAAAATTAATTCAAAATAGCAAGTCATTTTTATTGGGGCTCATTTCTTCATCTGTAAAATAAGGGGAATAAATTAGACAACTTAAACTTCTATGGGCCCTTGTAAGTTGCAAACCCTTCAAAGTTGATGGCCTTCCTCCTTAATATTCAAGAGTTCAAGATTTCAACGAATAGTTGAAATTTGTAAAATATACAGAATGTAATGACCTCAAAATAGTGGAATCATCAGCCTCTCTCCAGATATTACCAATACCTTGCCTTTTAATGACTATGTAGCATTCTGAAAACAATCAACTAAACAAATATTAATATATAACAAAAATATTTTTTCTACTGATATGAGAACCATCTGGGGAATATTTTTAAGCCATTTATCATAATGACCACAGGATAGATTGGATGAAAGAAAACCATGAAAAGGCCAAGTATTTTGTCTTCATTCTGGAGTGGGGGAGGGGGAGGACAAACCAGAGTGAACATGAAAGCTCACTAACTGCTTTGCTTAAATCTATTAACAATTTTTTTTAAAGGAAGTACTACACCCTTTAGATCTTTACACTCTCTGATGAGGAAAACAGATTTCATGATTCAAATCCTAAGCCTACTGGTTAGGAGAGCAATGAAAAAAAGAATTCCTTCAAAAACAATAAAACAAGGCAAGCGGTGCAAAGTCTTCAGGGTAGAAGACTTGTGGATCTTGTCGGCGCAGAAATGCAGATTTTTAGAATTAAAATACGTAGATTCTCTCTGAGTTCATGTTCTAAGATAAGTTTAATCACTCTGAGGATAACACTGTGGACTCTGCTACAGAGGAAAGCACTGGAGAGGTTTGGGACTGAATACCCAGGCTACTAACTTGTCGTGTGTCCTTAATTAAGTAAACTAAGCATCTCTATCTTTCTGGGACTCAGTTTCTTTTTTTGTGTGTTTGGTTGGTTGTTTCTTTTTCTTCCCCCGTATATAAAAGAAAGGGGCTGGAGTGAATGACCTTGAAATCAATGTGGAATAATGGAAAGAACACGGGCTTAGGGTTCTGGTAAATGGGGTTCCATTTGTAACATGGATCTCATAGAATTGCTGTGGAGATTAACTGGTGAATGTATATAAAGTGGCTATTATTTTAGGTAATCCTTAATGGGAGTTGGTGAATGGACTTGGTTTGCTTGTTTTTCATTGCTCTCGTTGTTGTCATTGATTTGTTTTCCTTTCCCTTCTCTTTAAAACTCCTTTTCAAAAGATACCAAACTACTAGCATGGTTCTCCCTTAAGCCTTCAATAATTATATACCCATATGTACAATATTATTTTTATTGTGAAAGTAAAAGTCATTTGAATTTAAGGGAGATTATTAAACAGTGATTCCTACTTCAGCTTTATGTCATTAAAAGATGTTTCCAAACATATCAAGCAAGGTTATAAAATGTCCTAAAGTCTTTTAATCTAAATTATTATTTTTAAATGAGTTTTCCCTGACATATTTATCTTCAAGTAAGCATGTAGCATCTAATACACAGAATGTTTTAAATAATAAACAAATTTTCAGTGCTTAGTGAACCCCTTAAAAGTTCCTGAATAAGTGGTTCTATAAGGAAAATATACACCAAAACTCATTGGCCAAATTATAAAACTATCTTAAAGTCAAAAGGTAAACAAAAAAAAAGGTATGTACATGTATGAGATTTATCTTCCAAAAGAACTCCGAACTTTTCTTTAAAAATCTTCTTTGTGCCAAATCTTTTTTGCAAAAAAAAAGAAGTGCTGTGAGTGGTGTTCAAAGGATGAGCAAATAATTTGCCTTTAGCAAAGTGGAATTAATTACCTTTCAACCACAGATCTTTAAACAGACAGTTGCGATTTTCCATTATCCATTTTAAATTGCATAGCCTTTCAAGTGCTTCATTTTCGAAAATGTTAAACTATGCTACTTTCCCTGTTGACAATTTAAAATCTAGAGACCTAATTATGCTTTTATTTTTTAATGTCAGTGGCACAATTTTAAAGGTCTACCAACTTAAGTGTTTAGTCTTAAGTTACTGCTAAACTTATTCAATATTACATAGTTATCTACTGTATTTTCCAAGAATAATCTAGTAAAACTTATTTGACCTTAAAGCTGATTTTCTTTTAGGTGTTTTGTGTATGTATTTGCATTTAAATCTAGGTATTTACCTATTTGTTCTCCTCTACAACTGGAAGAAAGATGGAGTGATATATTAAATAACTAAAAAATATAAAATACCTTAATAAAATATTATTTCATTGTTAAATCACTTTATATACACATATAAAATGCATATATAACATATAACAAATTATTTTATATATTTAAATTATAATTATTATATAAATTCATTTTATGTTTATATTTTATATTATTTTATTCTTATATATTATATAAAAATTACATACAAAAATATTTTATATAATTTCTAATGTTTCATAATGTTTCTATTATGTTATGAAATCCTAAGTGTAACTTCATTATGTTGTCAAAGAAAATATGATCTAAATCAGAATATAAAATAAAGTGAAAAAATAAAGTTGTCTTTTTGGTACAATGAGTTTCACTACACTATTGATGTACATATATTTCAGTGCAAATGACAATAAACAAAAGTATATAGATTGTTTAAAATATCAGTACTTTCATTATTAATATAGTTGCCATAATAGAGGCAGGTTGTTTATTAGAATAGATATGGAATGCATACAAATGTGTGTGCAAATGAATGAACCGAATGATCTACAAGTCAAAAGTTATCTTGGATAAGCAATATGAGATTGAAACATTTCTAACTTCCGGTTCTTGCTACAATGGGTATAGACTTGCATTGCTATACCTCATGTCCCTCCTCCCTTTACTACCTGCTTAAACAACTATAAAACTGGATAAAATATGTGGAGCAACTCTGTTCAAGTTCTGGACATCAGACAGCTTAGGGCTATGATCCTTGGAAGCAAGGAATCACAGGAAGTGAGAGTCACGAGCACGACTGGATAAGAAAGGAAGATTCAACTATATACCATCCACAAGAGACACAATTTGAATATATGACCCAGAGAAGTGTAAAAGAATGATCTATCTATCCATCTATATATATGTGTGTGTGTGTGTATAATACTAAAACTAATCATAGGAAAACTAGAATGGGAACATTAAAAACTGACAAATTAGACTTCTAGACAAGGAATTTGACTAAACATAAAGAGGGAATGTCACAACGATAAAAGCATCAATTCATCAAAAATTCATAACATGAAATGTGTATGCATCTAATTACAGAGCTTTGAAAAATATGAAGCAAAAACTGACAGCTCTAAAGAGAAAAACAGACTTAATCCACAACTGTAGCTGGAAACTTTAACATTCCTGTCTCAGTAGTTGATGGATAAAGTAGACCAAAAAATCAAGAAGGACATTGAAGACGTGAATGACACTGTAAGCCAAATAACCTAATTAATATTTATAGAACACTACACCCAGACAGAACAGACATAATTTTCTAGTGCATGTGGAATATTCACTAAGAAAAACCATATGCCAAGACATTCAGTGAGTCAAAAAATTTATAAGGACTGATGTTATATATATAGTATGTTCTCTGACAACAGCAGAATCAATTTAGATTTAACCACAAAGAAAATTTTGGAAAAACACACAATATTTAGAAATTAAAAGAAATATTTTTAAATAACTCGTGGATTACATAAGCAATCAAGGGATCTTAAAATATTTTGAATTGAATAACAAAAACAAAACACTTCAAAATTTGTGGTATGTGGCCAAAACAGTGTTTATAGAGAAATTTATAGCATTTTATACGACGATATATGAAAGAAAAAAGATTTATATTTAATAATCTGAAGTTTACTTTATGGAATTACAAAAAACAAGTGCAAAACAAACACAAAGTGGGAAGAAGGAATAAAAATATAAGAGAAGAAAACCATAAAATGGAAAACAGTTAAAAAATTAATTAGACCAAAAGCAGATTCTTTGAAAATATCAATGAAATTGATAAACTCTTAGCAACAATGATGAGGGGAGGGAGAGAGAAAAAAAGAGAGAGACAGAGAGAATACAAACTACCAATATCTGGACTGCAAAAGGGAATATCGCTGCAAAGCCTCAAAGCATTAAAAGGAAAATAAGGAAATATTATGAACAACTTCATGTGCATACATTTTCCAAATTAGATGAAGGGGGACAAATTCATTTACAGAGACAACACACAAAAATGACACAGGGAGAAAGAGTATACATAAATTGCCCAGTAACTATAAAATAAAAACAATTTATAATGAAAAGTTTTGCACATAAAGAAGCCCTTTAACTCCAGATGGCTTCACTAATGAGTTCTATCAAATTTAAAGAAGAAATGTCATTAGAATGTCAAAGAATGGATGAAGAGTCAACATTCCCAAGTCTTGTCTTGAAGCCAGCATAACCCTGATACCAAAACCAGAAAAGGATCTTACAAGAAGAGAAAATTATACACCTATTTTCCACATGAACATAGGGAAAAAAATCCTTAGCAAAATATTAGCAAACAAAATCTAGTAATATGTTAAAAGGGTAACACAGCATGATCAAATGGAGTTTATCCTAGGCATGTCAACATGCTTTAATATTTTAAAATCAATCCATATATTTCTCCTACTCATTAATAGAATAGAAAAGAAAAATATTATCATATCAATAGGTTCAGAAAAATCATATGGCAAAATTCAATACCCATTCAAGATTTTTATCAAACCCACAGCAATTAGAAATAGAAGAGAAAATGGAGCCAGCCTGGTGGCGTAGTGGTTAAGTTCATGTGCTCTGCTTTGGTGGCCCGGGATTCATGGGTTCGGATCCCAGGGGCAGACCTACACACCACTCATCAAGCTGTGCTGTGGTGGCATCCCATATACAAAATAGAGGAAGATTGGTACAGATGTTAAGTCAGCAACAATCTTCTTGAAGCAAAAAGACGAAGATTGGCAACAGATGTTAGCTCAGGGCCAATCTTCCTCACAGAAAAAAAAACAAAAAAGAAATAGAAGAGAACTTTATTATCCCAATAAAAGACATCTCTGAAATATTTGCAGATATCAGACTTACCATTCAGAAACTTAACTTATTTCTTCCTAAGATCAGAAATAAAACTAGAGTTCCTGCTATCATCACTAGTACTTCTATTCAATATTCTATCAGAAATTGAAGCCACTGTAATAAATAAGTAAAGAAAACCATAAAGATTAGAAAGGAAGATGTAAAACTGTCTTTACTCACAGATAACATGATTATGTACCTAGAAATTCCTAAAGAACCTACAAACAAAAGTACTAGGATTAATAACGGAATTGGAAAGCACACAGAATGCAAAGTGGACAATGGTAGGACTGGAAAATGAAATAAGTCATACCATTGATAAAAACACAAAATACTTAGGGATCATTTTAACAAATCATGTGCAATACCTCTATTCAAACATTCATGAGATAAATTAGAGAGACCTAAATAAATGAAGAAATATATCATGCTCAAGGATTGGAAGACACAATATTGTTAAGGTGTTAATTTTCCCCAAATTGATTTATAAATTCAATGCAATTAAAATAAATCTTCCAGTAGGCATTTTTTTTTTCAGAAATTGATAAGTTTCATTTATATGAACCTGCAAAGGACCTAGAATACCAAAAGAACTAAGGAAAAGAAAAACCAAGTTGGAGGACTTAACATTACCTGATTTTACGTCTTACTCTATAGCAGGGATCAGCAAACTATTGCCTACAGATTGGCTGCTTGTTTTAGTAAAAAAAGTTTTAGTGGAACATAGCCACAGCCATTCACTTACATATTGTCTATAGCTGCTGTCATTCTACAATAGAGCTAAGTAATTTTAAGAGAGACCGTATGGCCTGCAAGCCTAAATACTTAGTATTTGCCCCTTTAAGAAAAAGTTTATCAACTCCTGATCTAAAGCTACAGTAATCAAGATAGTGATATCAGAAGAAGAGACAAACAGAGCAATGGAACAGACTAGGATCCAGCAACAGACCCACACTTACATATTTTAATTTTTGACAAAAGCATCAAAGCAATACAGTGGAAAAGGGTCAATTTTCTAAACAAATAATGTTGGGAAACTAGTTGTTCATGAAAAAAAATTGATTTCCTACCTCAATCCATAGAGAAAAATTAACTCAAGTTGGGTCATAGACCTAAACATAAAAGCAACGACTATGAAGCTCCTTGAAAAAAACAGGAGAATATCTTTGTAACCTCTGGACAGACAGAAGATTTTTTGAACTGGACACAAAAAGCATTAATTGAAGTAAGAAAACATTGATAAATTAAACTCCATAAAAAATTTTAAAACTTCTGCTCATCAAAAAGTTGTGAAGCCCCACCTGAGGCATATTCTAAAAAATAAATGACTGGATTCTTTAAAATTTTTGAGATCATAAAAGACAAAGAAAGCCCAGGAAACTGATTGTAGGAGTCTGAGAAGACATGAAAAGTAAATGTCATGTGGTATCTTGGCTGGGATTCTGGACCAGAAAAAGGACATTAATGGAAAAACGGGGAGATCTGAATAAAGTCTGTAGCTTATTTAATAGTCTTGTACCAATGTCAATTTCTAGTTTTGAAAAATGTTATACAGGATGTTAACATTAGAAGAAGCTAGGTGAAGGGTATTTGGGAACACTCTGAACTATCTTTATAATTTCTCTGTAAATCTAAAATTATTTTGAAATAAAGCTACTGAGGGGAGAAAGAAAGGTTGTTATGAAAATGAATAGGTAACCAGAGACCAGGAGAAAAAACATATAGATATATACATACACATATATATGTATATATATCTTGTGAGGGACTGTATCCAGAATGTGCATGAAACTGCTACAACTCAATAATAAATGTCAAACAACCCAGTTACAAGTGAATAAAAGACTAAAACAGACACCCTACAAAAGAAGATATGCAAACTGGTCTGTAAGCATATGAAAATTGCTCAACAGCATTAGTCATCAGAGAAAATGCAAATTAAAACCACAATGAGATCCCACTACACCCCCACTAGAATGGCTAAATTTATAAAGAACACCACCAACGGTTGGCAAGAACGTAGAGCAAACCAAGTTTTCATACACTGCTGGTGGGAGTGTAAAATGGAATGACCGCTTTGGAGAATAGTTTGGCAGTTTCTTATAAAGTTAAAGATATATCTATAACAAGACCCACTAATCCCACTTAGTATTGGTATTTATCCAAGAGAAATGAAAACACAGCTACACAAATAGGCTTAAAAATATTCAAATACTGTTTTAAGATAAAAACTGTTTTAATACCAGCTATTAAATAAAAAGCCAGTCCTGGTGGTCTAGTGGTTAAGACTCAGTGCTCTCACCGCCATGGCCTGAGTTCATTTCCTGGTCAGGGAACCATACTACCTGTCTGTCGGGTGTCATACTCTGGAGGCTGAGTGTGGCTATGATGCTGAAAGCTATGCCACTGGTATTTCAAATACCAGCAGGGTCACCCATGGAGGACAGGTTTCAGCAGAGCTTCCAGACTAGACAGACTAGGAAGAAGGACTTGGCCACCCACTCCCCAAAAAATTAGCCATGAAAACCCTATGGAGAGCAGCAGAGCATTTTCTGATATAGTGCCTGAAGATGAGAGGATGGTGCAAAAAGACCAGGCAGGGTTCCACTTGGTACACAGGGTCACTAGGAGTTGGAGTCAACCAGACGGCACCAACGACAAAAATTAAATAAAAACAAATTTTTTTTCTATTACTAAATGCCTACGCTGTCACAGGCACTATGCTAAGAGCTTTATAGATATAAACTTATTTAACCCTCACAAAAACTCCAGGTAGCTACATATGTTGCCTATTAACTCATTTATTCCACAAATATTTAAAAACCTATAGTGTGTCAAGCAATGCTCTAGGCACTGGAGACATAACAAATTACATGTCAAGTTCCATGTTCTTATAAAGCTTCCACGCTAGATGGGGAGACAGGTGGTAAATAAAGACAGCATCAACATGGGTAACAATGTTGTCTCCATTTTATAGATGAGGCTTGAGAGATGGAGGCTGGGATTTGAGTCCAGTTTCTCTGATTCAAAATGCAGAAGCTCAACCACTAGACTACTGTGCCAAAAAGAATACCATACCCCTTGTCTCTCAAGACGACGTCCCTCCTTTCAAGTTATTGTCACTTTAGCAAGTAGACAGACGTTAAAACAAACTTAAATAAGTAATTTTTAATTATATTTAGAGTAAGGAAAATAAACTGTCCAGGTTTCTAAAGAGAAAATAAGGCTGGGTCCGTGGTTTCCATGGGAAAGAGGCAATTACACAGATACCTGACGGAGGCAGTTAGTAGATAAAAGGATAAGTATCTAGCCTTGACACCAATTCGAAAGAGTGTAGGCCAAATTATTCTCCCTCTCTATTCTTAATTGGTTTTACACAACATATTGATGGTCATCTTTGCACATGACCCCAGAATCATCAAGTTTTTGCTAATATTATAAAAATAAGGCATGCAAATCTGTAAACCACCATTGTACAAGTAAGGTAGAATTAATTTGCCGGAACAACCTAATTTCCTCCAAGCTATTCTCTCTTTGGAGAGGCTGTGTGGCTCCTTTTTAAACCAGCAATACTTAACTCCGTTACAGATAGCTATATAAAGAAATGAGGCAACACTACACAAACAGAGTACTAGAGCTCTCTTGTTGCATTCCCTTTGCATTAGTCTCAAAATAATAGACATAAAACATGGCATGGGCAATTTACTCTTTGATTAAAGTACCCCAACAACCAATACAGCATCAGATACAAAGCATATATTAAATATGATTAGCTGAGTGAACTTCAATGATTTTCATCTACCCCAACATCTTGCAAGATAAAATAGCTTTCCAGTAATATCTCTACCAAGCCTTCTCATTTTGTACAGTGTAGTCTAGCAATATCAATCCATGTGTACATCCCTGAATATCCCACTCAGTTTTATTACTTTGCAAATTGGGCATAAGCTGTTTCTTTTGCCTGAAAAGCCTTTATCATTTTTTGCATGAGGAAAACCAGCTCAGGCATCACATTCTCTGAAAATTCTCCTCTGACATCCTCAGAGAGAGTTAATCACTCTTTCCTTAGAATCAGCTCTATCTTACACATATCTATGTCAATTACTGCACTCAGAGCACTGTACTGCATCATTTGTTTACATGTCTATCCTTTTGACTTTGCCTCCTAAATATTTCTCAGTCGTCTCTTCACATCACCTCCTCCTATGAGTCATACTCAAGATATTGTACCCAGCATGGTAAGTAAACTGACCACTCAGAACAAACACTGGCCTTATACCAGTACAGCTCTACTGAATGCATATGAACTGTTCCTCCATATCCTACTGCCACTGTCCTAGGAAAGGCCGCCATCATCGCTGCTTAGCCTCTTGCATTATTTCCTAAAGGTCTCCCTGCCTCTAGTTTCATCCCCTTTAATCCCATCTTCATATTGAGACCAGCATGATCTTTCTACACAACTAATTTGTGATTACTCCTCTAAGATTCGGCTTGACTTTCACCCTCTCAGAAAATTCTTTTTCCTAAACACAAATCAAATGAATAAAGTTCTCCCACTAAACTCTTTAAAAACTTTTATTTTATTATGTAGTGTTTGTGAATTTTAATTATTTAAGCCTGGATTTCCACTACAGCTTCCAGGACAATTGTTGGATTTTTTACTTGCATATTTATCCGTATATCCAAATAACCTAATATTATGTCTGACACTTAGACTTCACTAAAAAAAAAAAATCATTATGTAAAGAAGGCAAGGCGGAAGAAAAATTCATTTTTTATGATGATTTCAATATCCCCAAGTTTTTGCATCTTCTAACGTACTTCTTTGGTCTTTTAAGAGTATGTCCATAATTGTTAGGGGCACAGAACAATATCCTTTCTACGCCACAATAGTCAAGAAAATGACAATCAGGTTATGTTAACAATAATGATGGATCAGATTTTGACTGTGTGTACTCATACAGATATGTCACCACACTATTAGTTAGCTTCATAGTAAAACCAAAAGGGCTTATCTACAATGACTGAGAAAGTAGCAATTCACATATGTACTAAATACATCTTTAAAGGGGTACGCCTCATGAATAGATTTAGTCTGAATGCAGAGGTTACTGTACTATTCTACATCAAAACTGAAGAGACAGGGAGGTTTAAACGACCAATCAACACACTTAGAAAATCTTGCTCTTTTCTTATATAAGTTGTACGAGAATAGTTTATTTTATATCCAAAAGTACATCCTTTTCAGGATGTAAAATACAGTCTCTCGAAAAGAACTAAAAATTTGGAGAAGTATACAAAATTTAAACTCTCATAATTCCCACCATCCAGTTAAATGTTACATAGGTCATTCTTACCAAGCTACTAATTAAAAGAAAACAAAACAAAACTTGCTTATTACTTAAATTGAAAAGAAAAGCAATAGGTAGATTCAAACAGAGCCACCAAATGCAAAATAATAATATTATAGAATAAGAAATATATCCAAACACTATTTTTAGCATGTTTATTACATATTTCTTACTTTGAAAAACTGATGATTAATATCACCAAACAAATTAAATTTCAAACAGGATTTTATAGCAACATGCTAGGGTTTAGATGAATCTCTACTACTCTCATCTGTAACTCATATCCATAGATTTTGACTAAAACTGACAATAGAAAAAAATTGCAACAAAAAAATCACACACACTGGAAATGCTAACTACAAGGAAGCTGGAGATGACCTATCACATTACTAAAATTTGGCTTCCCCATCATTTGATAGCTTTCTCAAAGACAAATTTATTTCCAAGTCAGGCATTTGGGGCTACATTTCATTTTAAGCAAGAAAGCAAATGTTTTTCAAATAGTTATAGTCTTTCAATGCCAAAAATATTACTCAACTGTGATTTCATTCCAGAACTTCATGATCACAGCTCCAGAGAGCACATCATCACCTGACATTTTTGCTTAAACAGTTGCAAATGTGTTTGCTGATTATCTGACTAGAGTTTTGGATACTCTTCCCTCAACTCTTCCCAAAGGTGGCTTTCTCTCATCCTTCATCACAAGCTTAAATGCAATCTCTTGAAAAGGCCAACTCCTTGTTCTAAAACAGTCCTGCCACCCTCAAATTACTCTTTCATCATCCACCTGTTTATCCCGTGCACAAAATAATGTATGACATTCTTATTTGCATGTTGACTTGATTATTTTTTGTCTCCTGTACTAGAAGAAGCATCATAAAATAAAAGATCTAGTCTTGTTCATCTTTTTATCTCCTAAATATAAAACACATAGAAGGTTATCTGCCCTAGAGCAAATGCTTAATGAGTATTTGTTAAATAAACCAATAAAAACAAGAATGAGAAAGTAAATTCTCTTGCCTTCTATCATTAAAGTCTATGTTTGTTTGGGTTTTTTTGGTGGGGAAGATTAGCCCTGAGCTAACTAACATCTGTTGCCAGTCCTTCTCTTTTTTTCTGAGGAAGATTGGCCCTGGGCTAACACCCATGCCCATCTTCCTCTACTTTATATATGGGACGCCTGCCACAGCATGGCTTGATAAGCCGTGCATAGGTCTGTGCCCAGGATCCAAACCCACGAACCCTGGGCCACCGAAGCAGAGCACATGAATTTAACCACCACGCTACCGGGCCAGCCCTAAAGTTGATATATTTTTAATAGGGTCATTCTTACAAGGTGGACTGCCTAAAAATGGTCCCCAGTGTCCATGCAAAATGATGTGCACTAATTATGAACCTTACGTACGATGGATCCACAGTCACAGTAGAATTATGGCTTATTAGACAACTCTATAGTTTTCTGAGGTCTCCCAGATTCCTCAGCCAAGATTAATATCCAGATAGCACTCTGCACTCCAGTCATCTCAAACCTAACCTTAGCTTGAATTTTTTTTTTTTTTTTTGTGGGGAAGACCAGCCCTGAGCTAACATCTGTTGCCAATCCTCCCCTTTTTGCTGAGGAAGACTGGCCCTGGGCTAACATCCGTGCCCATCTTCCTCCACTTTATATGGGACACCGCCATGGCATGGCAGACAGGTGGTGCGTCGGCGGGCGCCCAGGATCCGAGCTCGCGAACCCCGGGCTGCGCGGGGACTAAACCGCTGCGCCACCGGGCGGCCCCCCTTAGCTTGAATTTTGAGTCAAATTGATCTCCTTCATTTATGAGATGTGTGAGTTTAGGAAGTTGCTTACTCTTTCTAATCTCTAGCCTCTTCACATTAAATATACCTTACTCCCAGAATTGTTAACAACTTTTAAATAAGAAAATATACATTAACCCAAAACCTTATCAAAGCAAGTGCTACTTACGGAGTAGCTTTAATACTTCTATTAATTAGGGTCAAGTTGACACAAAATTAATCATCATAATATCATTGATCCATATTTGTCAGTGCTGCCATATGCAATAATACTCTATCCACGTAGATCAGTTAATTTCAACTGCCACTGAGTTCACTTGAAATATGGCTTAGATAGATAAGAAAAAGAACCAAGTTAGGCAAAATAAACTCAGTCTCTAAAGTCAACCTCTTCTTTGAGTGACATCATTTTTTAAATTAAAATTGTCCTTCTAATCATTTCCACATTAAGATCTTCAAGATTTCTCTGAAATCGTATTTAACATTTTGACTAAATGTGATTGGAAAGGAAATTAAAATGCAAAAGAAAAATCAAAAGTAAAGCAACTTTTGTTTTCAGCAATATGGGTCTATTATTGGAAAATATATTCCATTCTACCCAGGAGACAATTTACAAAACAGATCTTTTTAGTTTGGAAAACGAATGAGTATATTATTGCACAAAGTATAGCTGTGAGGAACTCAATTTTACTAGAGCTTTTTCTGTTTTTATTTTTCCTAAGCAATTTAATTAGCTAAACAAAATATTTAAGTTCTGGTATGCTTCACATATCCCATTAATTCCATACTGGATTTAAGTTCCTTTAAACGTCACTGATTTTTAATTACCATGCAAATGTATTAACTAAGCTTCTTAGAGCTAAAGGTTAGAAACACATGCAGAAGAGCTGATAAAGGAATTTGCCTTTCTCCTGTTAACAACGAAAATAATTTATAAATTTTTATTCTGTGTCTGGAACTCTTTAAGGTTATTTCCAATATACTAAAAATGTAATTCTCAAATATCTTCACAGGAAACCCATTAACACATTTGTTCTACAGGTAAGAAAATATGTTCAGTTTCAGTTTATGGCATAACCAATAGGTATCAAAAACAGACACTGTATTTAGGTAGAACAAAAGAACAAGTAGTGTGCTACACTAGAAATGTACGTGAGAAAGTTTGCGGTATGACTAGCCTGGCATGCAAAGGTTGGCTCGATTCTTTGGTGGCTTTTCTGCCTGCTACTTCATGGAGGTTTGTCAAGAGGAGCTGCTTCAGAAAATGAGTATGGACTCTGGAGTGTCACTTGCAAGACTGAGCCTTGAACCTGGCACTTACTAGTGGAGTGGTCATGCGTATTGTACGTTCTCTCTCACTCACTCTCCTCTAATGCAAGATAGTACTTACTAGCATAACCTGCATATAATAGGACTTAAATAAGTTAAAGAATTTTTATTGCTGTTGACTAATCTTAACTGCTTTGTCGTATATATTGCTTAATACTTTAGCTAATATTTATCGAGTGTAAAGTACTAAGGGCTTCATATAGACTCTTTCATTGAATCTCCTATGAGGCAGATATTAATTATTATCTGTGCTTTGCAGATGAGGAAACTGTGTAAAGTAGCCTTGGTTTCATAGTTGGTAAGTGACTGCCTGACTTCCAAGCTTGTCTTCTTAACCACTATGGATACCACGGTTTCTGCAAAAGGCACATACGATTTCATCACAGCAAAAAGAGGTAAACACTTCTGTGTCCAAATTATGGAAGAGGAAGGTGAAGACTAGAAAGGCAATGAAAGCTCCCCCCAAAAAAACATAATTAATAAGGGACCAAACTTGAATTCAGTTATTTTATGACTTCAAAAGCAATGTTGTTTCTCATACACCACACTCTTCTGATATATGTGCTGTAGGGTTTGCAAAGAAACAGAAGACCTGATTCTTGTCTTTGAGGAAGATTTCAACACAATGGATTTTATTCTTGTAAGTGCCATTGTCCAGCACATTTCACCAAATATTCTTATGGAGAAATTGCAAATTTACTTTGTCCAAAAGTTGTTTTGCTTGATCCATGTTCAAATAATCCAAAAAAAGGCACGATGGATTGCTGTCAATAGTCCAGGTGACAGAGACAAAGTTAGAAATGAAACTCTGACCCAAGGAACTAAAAAACACTGTCACTCACATCTACTAGTTCCCAGTCCTTGAGATGTCCATACTTTTGCTTCTAAAACAATTCATACTTCAGAGAACATCTCACTTAGTAAACACCTCACATTTTTCATGTCTGTAAAGAAGCATCAATTTTTCAGATACTTTGGTAAGCCCTATTCTGCTCTGTGACTGAATTTTAATGGGTCAGGCAGTTCCTATGGTTTGAATACATGAATTTACAGGACAGAAATTGGCATGATGAGGGATATTATATTCAAATAATATCTTTCAACATTCATTAGATGTTCATGCCCAAACTTTTCATAAAGACAGCTGTGATGGAGGTAGAATTGGGACAAGATGAATAATATCAGATATATGTGGTTATTACCATGAATATTATCAGATATATGTGGTCCTTGAGAGAAATAAAAGCTTCCCTCTTACATCTCTCTTTGGATTAGATTAGTGACCCTTACAAAAGATCTCACACCATTCTAGGAGAAGTAATATGGTCATACCTGCTAAAGGCAACATGAAAGACTCTAGATCTGAGAGAATACACAACACTGGGTCCTTAGGGCTGGGATTAACTCAGATTTGAGTTTCTCTCTGACAATAAATTTGTGCAGCAGACCAAGGGTGAGGTCACTACAAAAAAAAATCTGAGTTAGATTTAAAAGGGTTAACTTCCATCTTGACTTATAAGCATGATGGATAACTATTGTTCTTCTCCGTTACTTTGGCTGAAGTCAGTTGGAGTAATATATGGTTGCACATACACATTTTTATGTCTGTGCTATTCATCTTCATTGTGGCCTGGAAGAAAACTTGGAGGGGGAATTGATATAAACTCCCTTTCCAGATACTCAGTGTAATTTGGTTGGGCATTGTAGCGATTATAGTGACCCACTGACGAGACCGCCATCTATACTCAAGGTGCACAAAATAGGTCATAGTAAGTCACAGAATTGGGCCTTAATGCCACAAGGTCTCTTTGAAGGGCCAAGTCTAATGAACACATCCTATCTAAATTCTGGTGAGAAGGAAGGAAGTGCAACTGAAATAACTCATAGATGACAAAACTGAAAATTTCTGATTTGTTTGTGAGAGAACACTGAGGTACATGTGAAGAAAAGAACTTTAGCGAATCTTTCTGCACCTTATGGGAAAAGCTTATTATTTTCTAATTATTTCATACAAAATAAAAATATGAACAAAAAGAATCCCTTTGAAAATAGGAGTTCCTGACCTAGAAAAATTCCAATGATCTAAACAACGAATTATAAGGAAAATAGAGACCAACTTTTAATCCATGTCTGAAAAAGGGGCCTCATACAGACATCTGTAGTCATGGACATTACTATGCCCTGTTGACATAATTTAACTGAAAAACATAGTCAGGATTGAGTTTGAATGTTTTTAATGGTCAGTTAAAGTCCTCTAGGTTTCCCTGACTTTTAGAGTAGTTTTTAGTAAAAAGTACATTTGGTTGTGAAAACTGGAAATATATCTACTACTATCTATGACCCCGACATAAAGCAGTCTGTTACAGGTGATGTTACTTGACTGTAAAATTATTCTTGATTATTGAGAGCACAACATTCATAAACATTGCATCCCGCAGAAGCTAAAGATTTCTTTAACTTGCTCTAAATATACCCACATAACAGAGAGATGTTCTGATTCATGCAGGGTAATAAAAAAGAGACACTGATAAAGTCACTGGGTATTTTGAGAAGACATCTTAAAGTATGCACACTATTTTCAAATGTAAAAACAGACATATTACAAACTACAATTTATAAACTAAATCAGAATTCTGTGTCATACCTATAACAAAAGCTAGTGACCTAAACTCCAATATCAAATTTACTTCAAAGTGGAATTTATTAACTCTTGAAAGAAATCGCTGTGGAAAGCAGTAGTGGCGGTTTCTTAGGCACCAACCTAACAACAACTTCCTTTGAGCTTTATAAGGTTAACAAAGAACAGTATGCAGTTTCAGGGCAGAATTTATGAAGTGGTAATGAACATGTTTGGGAGGCCATGTTAGGGTCTATAAAGAAAGGTTAAGTTTGCATGTCACTATTTTGAAAATGGCTATGCCCTTTAGCACATACTAGAAAAGAGATGAATAGGCAGGTCAGAGGTTTCCTTCTGACCATTAGCCACAGATGAACTGATAACTCTTGAAAAAGAGACTAGAAATCGATCCATGCACACATACAGACTCACGGACTGCACACCATATGTTGATGTCAATTATCTTGCAATTCAAAGCGGCTTTGTTCAGAAGTACAGTGATTATATTTGGCCAACACTCAGTCATCACCCCTGGTTGAGCAGGAACATATTTTCCAGAAACACACCCATGAATTTATGCAGGAAGCTTTTTGATCTTTTGCCTATGTACCTGCCCTTCTGAGAATCTTTTTACCACTGAATGTGTCCACCCAATATCTACTGATCAAAGGAAAATCAATAAAGCCTCATATCGAAAGCTTTAGGATTCAACAAAGGTAGTTATAATGAAAATGTTTTCATATTAGAGAAGTTCGCTATTTTTAAAGAATCTTGTTACATGTCTCATCAAAGATTGAGGTATTAATTAAACAAGGCATAAAGACTATCAATAAATGGTTCATAATTACTAAAGGAAATGCAGATTAAAAGAATAGGACTAAATTCAGAAAAATCCCAGTGACATCTTTACGGGAAACTAAAATAAAAAATAATATCTCGATTTAAGATGACAAAAAATGATTTAAAGTGTACAAAGGTGAGGAAAGATGAAATTTTGCAAGTCATTCTGCATTTTGTTTTTTAAATCTACAAATCTTGTGATGTAAAGTTAAGTCTAAGAAATCTTTCCAACAAGCAAAGCAAGGTCAAAGTGGAATAGAAAATATGTTTGATTTTTTTCAAATGGCATTTAACACCATGATCAGATTTTCTTTTTATAAGTTCTCTTTTCCAATGTTGGTTTTTCCCTCTTTAGCCAGAGTTGATATTAGATTTTTCACTCAAATGGAGCATAAAACGGGCCTTAGCAACTTGCTTTTTCGTGTGTGTGAGGAAGACCAGCCCTGAGCTAACATCCATTGCCAATCCTCCTCTTTTTGCTGAGGAAGACTGGCCCTGGGCTAACATCCATGCCCATCTTCCTCTACTTTGTATGGGACACCACGAAGGCATGGCTGACAAGCAGTGCATCGGCGGGCGCCCGGGATCCGAACCCGCAAACCCCAGGCTGCCAAAGCACGAACTATACTGCTGTACCACCAGGCCGGGCCCCATAGTAACTTGCTTTTAGGATAATTTACCACCATGTGAAATATAAGGACATGAAAGGTAAGAAGAAGTGTTCCTAGCAACTTAAAAAAAAAAAAAAAAAACCCAAGCCTCCCACCTGGCCAGGAGACTATGTGAGTTGTATAAGAAGAAGTATTTCTGCAGCTGCCTCTAATAGTATGTAAGGAGGAATGGCTTGGAAAACCTGGAGGTCAGGGTGCTTGTCTTATGTCACCTCTAACCTTGAACACTTACCCAACCGATAATCAGCTCTTTCATCATAAAATAAAGAGATTCGGACTTGATGAACTGTAAGATGCCCTTTTGCTTTACTAATTTTTATTTGTATGCTTTAATTTATCAAAGGACAAATCTTGATGAAACTATGTGGCTACCAAATGAAAGGATTCTTTTACTTATTTTAATCTGTTCAACTTCTTAATATTCAGTTACCAGCTGCCCACTATTTCATCCCTTTTTTCCATAGCTTCTTTGGGAATACTGTCCCTTTTGACATAATGTGATAGCCAACATTTATATGTATTAAAGCTGATTTTTTAATGAATGCTTTTTTTGCACCGGAAGTATCCTAAAAAATTGAAGAAATTATCATTTTTAATCTTCAATAACTCCAGGAGGAGATTTGCTTCATCGTACAGATGAGGAAATTGAGGCTCAGAAATCAGTAACCTGCCTAAGTTTACACGTGCTTGAGATGTTAATGCAGTCTATCTGTGTCCAGACCGTGTACTGTGAAACTGGTTTGCAAGAATGCTTACAACCTACGACAGTTGGTACCCTGGCTAATCCCAGGGAAGAAGCTTTGTGGTTTTGGTATGGGCTCTAGAACCATGGATAAAGCATATTTGCCTTTGTGAAATAAACAAAAAAGGAGTATGGCTAAACTCCTCATTGCATCTTGCCACCTTAGACCTCAACGATCAATAAAGCTTGCCGAACAATCAACGGCTGTTGCAATACACTGCCTCAGAAAACAGCTATAACAAATCAGATTTACTGATTTTGGGGGATTGTCTGCAGGAGGTCTGCTTTGTTGGCTGTGACTAAGAACATCTATGATTTATGATGCTTAAGTGTATCAATCCTTCAAACCTAAACAAATCTCATGGGGACAGACAAGCTGGAAGACCATTGGTTTTAGTGGTTTCCTGAGATTACCTAAGGCATTAGAATGAAAGGATGCTTAGCAAATCCAAGTTTCTCCTTTTGGATTAACTGTTAGGTTCATCAGCTCTTTGAAGGAATGTATTTTGTGCTTGTTCCAAATACCTTATCTACGGTCACCCAAACAAACCTCCATCACTCTTTCTCAATATCTTAAAAAATCTTTCCCTTCATTATACTTCCACAAAACTGCTTCTTGAATTAGTAAGTACAGCACTAGATTTGAGTTTGTAAAATTAGGATTCTAGTTCAAATTCTACTATTTAACCATATGACTAAGTCACTTCATGTCTCTGGATTTTATTTTTGAAAAAGACAAAGAAAAAAAGAGAGGGAGGGAGGGAGGGAAGAAGCAAAGAAACACAAACACTAGCGATGTTCACCTCCCAGAAATGGTGGGAGATCAAATGAGGTAGATTATATTGAAGTGTTTTTAAAATCCTCAAATGTGGTAAAACGTTAGTATTGGTATTATCATTGTCGGAAGTATTTATACTCAGCCAGGAAATAGCCCTGATAGCACATAATAAAGTTAAAAAAATAATGGGCACAATGTAAGTTGAAAGACCATATCTAAATGAAACTATGGAGGTAGAGATCTGAGCAATTCTGTGATGTCAAAGTCATAAATTTCTGTCTTGGCAAAGCAGGCAAATCAAACTTTGCAAGTAGGAAGGGCAACTTATTCTGAACACTTGTATTTTATTTTACTATTTTTCACACTCTGAGAATGACCTTGAAAACTACTTCCAAATGAATCAGAGAAGACTGAGTTGTCTTCCCAGCATTACTAAGCCGAACAATCAGTTCTTTTATTTTCCTCTATCATAGAAGGCAAATAGAAGCTATAAAGCCATGTTGTAGGGTACCTGCATTTCCCAAGGTGAAATTTCACGCTATTTCCAATAACAAGGGTGTCATTTTCTGTATATGAACCTTGGATCTTTGTCTTTTGAACATAAAGTTCTTGTTAAACCATATAGATTTAATAGTTCCCTAGGTGTTATCACATGTTTAAGATTAGACACTTTTTATTCAGAAAGAAAACTATCTCTGGAAAGAGCTGAGAGTAGAGTCGGGGTCTTATCTCGCATTTTAGCTTTTCAACAAAATTCTTCTCAGAAATACAAACAGATATTAGCATATAGAAATATTAGCATCTAGCCATTTCATAGCCTTCTCCTGCAGACAGAACACCTTGGGAGGATTATACCCCTAAAGCTCTACAGAATTAGGAAAGTGCTTATTCTGCAAAACAATGGTAAAATATTCAGTTGGAAAGAAGCACATTTTCTGATAAACAACACAACTCCTGTTTGTCAGCTCTTTTTCTGGCCTAATAAGCAATGCTGTATTTTTATTTTTTTTCTTAGTTCTTTCCAACTTTGGTTGCAAATTTAACAATTTAGAAATAAAAATATCTATTTAAAAAATTTTTTTAGACTCAAAGATTTTCAGAATTTCAAACTGGAAGAATATATTAACCCAATCCATCCCCTACTCTCAACAGAAATGTTAACTATGCCCAGAGGGAAAAAAAAATGACTTAATTGAGAACACACACTAGTGGGTAGGTGAATCAGATTTAGAAATAGGTCTCCTGAATCCTATCCTAGTGCCCTAGGATTGCTTTCTTCCACGTAGCAGTAAGTGATCACGTGCTCTTCGGGATATCATTACCCTGGATTTGGAGTCTACTGTGTGTAAATTAAAGTCATGAATGTGTCAGGGGTCTTGTGGCATCATATCAAATTAAATTTATGTGTATGTTGTGCATGTACTAATATTATTCATAGATATTATTTATTGAGATTTATTATGTGCAAAGAACTTTACTAAACCTTCTATGTATATTAAATCATTTAACTTTTAGAATAATCTTTTGAGGCTCATACTATTATTATTCCTATTCTATAGATGAGAAAAGTGATAATTTAATGAACTAAATAATTTGGACCACATTACAGAGCTAGTAAGTGGCAGAGTCAAGATTCTGAGGCCTAGATCCTCAACTATTATAAAATGCTACCCGTGTTGATAAAAACATCAAAGAAAATACACCCTACAAATTTCCATAAGTAAACCTGCCTTTATCAATTTTAAGAAAGAAAACCACATCTCCACCAGTTGGAGAAGTAACAACCAAATGTATTTAGCTCTAATCAAGCAATAAAAAACAGATTTTGCTTCATTCTGTTCTTTAAATACATTTCAACCAATTTCAAAGACGCTTGATATTAACAAAGACATTCAAGGACCAAAGTTAAAGCTTGGCTTTATTTATTTGATAGGCTAAATAATTCATTGTCAATTCTCCTGCTCTCCTTATGTATGAAATATTATGGCATATTTATTAAGTAAGTCACAACAATTATACCTCACTTTATGTACAATCTGGTAGTCCTTCTTAGCTCTGTTCTTTGGTTTAGTCTTTAATCCTAACCATAACTTCAGTGTACAAACTTCAGAAGTGAACGCTGTCTGCCTAAAGATGTCAAGTTGGGAAGCATTCTTTGAAGAGTTCTGTGTATCCTACTCTCATCTCTATTGATGTGCAGAAACTTATATAACTGTAAGACTACTGCGATAATGTTGTACAACAACTCCCAGAGCAAATTCTGAAAATTAACCAAACACTCTCAATTAAAAGTTGAAGGTTGAGGGGCCGGCCCGGTGGTGCAGGGGTTTAGGTCGCGCTTTGGCAGCCCAGGGTTCCCGGGTTAGGATCCTGGGCCCCGCCCGACGCACTGCCTGTCAGCCATGTGTGGCGGCGTCCCATATAAAGTGGAGGAAGATGAGCACGGATGTTAGCCCAGGGCCAGTCTTCCTCAGCAAAAAAGAAGAGGATTGGCAACTGACGTTAGCTCGGGGCTGGTCTTACACAAAATAATAATAAAATAAAAATTGCAGGTTGAATGTAAGCAAAGATAAAAACTTCTGAACAAGACTATAATTTTATTCTGCTATAACTTCTTAAGAGCAAAAGGCATTGATGGAAGGATTATAGGTTATTCTAACATTAGCTTAATTAGTTTCTTAATGTAACTTCCACGAGTCAGATCCTTTTTGAGCTGGACCTGGCTGTGGTGGAATAGTCAAGAAAACACACTGTCCTGACTTCACAAAGCATAGTCTAATGGGCTACGGGATTATTTCTCAGTAGAGCAAAACTTTCAAAGACCAAGAAAAAAAAATTTCTTGATTCTAACTCATATATTAACAATATATTAATCTCCTCAAAATCACCCATACATTATTAGGTTACACAACTTCATAATTTACTGCAAAACAAATCTGAGCATAAGTTACTATCACTCTCTTTTTTAAAATTATCTATGATAGATGAAGAGCAAATCTAAGAAGATTTAATGAGACAAAGAGCCTCACATTATTTTCTACAATTATTCCAATTTTAATACTAAAGATGTTTTCCTTTTTATGCTTTTCATAACCTTAATTAATTGATAAAATGTATTTTTCCATGAAATTACACCTTCAACACATTCTTATTTAATTTGAACCATCTCTCATTCAAGTAAAGTCCTAATAGATATATAAGCAAGAAAACCAAGGAACAATATGCAATTTCATATGCTATATCTTCCATTGGTTTATATCCACAGTAGTTTATATTTCATTACATACTTATTGTTCTAAGACAAAGGTTAGAAAATTTTTTTTCTGCAATGATCCCACAGTAAAAATTTTGGACTTTGAAGGCCATATGGTCTCTGTTGTAACTATCAACTCTGCCTTTATAGTGTAAAAGCAGATATGGATAATATGTAACCAAATGGGCATGGGTATATTTCAATAAAAGTTTATTTATTTAAACAGGCACCCAGCTATATTTGGTTTACTCCTACTCTGAAATGTCAATAATCTTTTGGCCAACATGAGCCAAAAAGAGATAAGCACAATCATCAAAAGCATGTCTTACTGAAATCTAGTTTAAAAAATAAAATATTCTAAAGTATATCTTTGAAGATAAAATTTCATAATTATCTTTTAGAAGGGGAAATAAATCTATAGTCCATTAAGAATCAAATTCCCTTTCAATTGTGCTATAGTAAGTTTCTATTTATGATAGTATTACATCTGGATTTTTTTGTGTGTGTGTGAGGAAGACCAGCCCTGAGCTAACACCTGTTGCTAATCTTCCTCTTTTTTTTTTTTTTTTTGCTGAGGAAGACTGGCCCTGGGCTAACATCCGTGCCCATCTTCCTCTACTTTATATGGGACGCCGCCACGGCGTGGCTGACAGGCAGTGCGTCGGCGGGCGCCCGGGATCCGAACCGGCGAACCCCGGGCTGCCAAGCGCGGACTGAACCGCTGCGCCACCGGGCCGGCCCCTACATCTGGATTTTTTATAAAAATATACAGAACCAAGACACAGTTGTCAAAAGACCAAATCTCTCTTGATACATCAATCAGAAGTCTGAATTCATCAAAGGGTAGCATATCAACACTTAAATACAAAAATATTCATCTAGTATAGACATTTCATTTTACATGTAAAATGTATACTCAGTAAATTCATGCAAAATAGCACAGAATTTCACTTTGTTTTAGTTTGCCTATATTGAGTTTCAGGAAGCACATTTTCCTGTCCAAGGATGTACAGTCTTTTCAAGCTGATGTATGTGGCATTGTTATTTCACATTATATCCCAGTCTATTAATGCAACTAACTCAAGTTTACCAGTATTAAATAATTCAACCTGAGGGTGATAAGTTCTTACTTAAACAGGAAAAAAAATAACCATTTCATACTCAGTTTTATATTATATATATGTGTGTGTGTGTGTCCATGTGTGTGACAGCCAAATATTGTATGCTATTGACAATGTTGGGCTAGTTTATAGAAATTCTTTTTTTCCTATAAGTTCTGAGCTTTTGCTTTTTTTCAAAGGTACATCTGACTTAAGCAACACAAAAGTTACAATTCAACTAAAGATTCAGTAAATCCTCTAAAATGTATATGGTATATTTTCTCTGAACTTTTGTAACATTTTTTGAGATATTTTCTAGAAATCTCAAACTTCATTCCACAACTAAACCATTCTTAGCTGAAGGGTTCTACATGATAATTAAAACTGTTCAGTAAAGCAGATTGACAATTCAATGCATTTAAAATGGTCAAACCAATTATGAATTTAGACTACCATAATGGGGCAGTTTTTATGGTTCTCAGCCTTTGGTGATCAAGTCTGTATATAAAAGTCATGATCAGAGTTAGTAGTAAATTCAGCCAAGTCTTCACTCTGAAACAGGTATTTGTGGTAATATTCACACACACTGTATCAGTTACACTGTTTTATTTTCTGGTTGTAATTGTTCTCAAAGTGAAATAGCCCCTCTTCAACTATTTGTAATTAAATCATCCATACTTCAAGTAATGGACACCAGAGTTTAGATGTAGCACATGATGATTTGGCTTACTATATCCAAAAAGTTTTCTTATTTTCATAAGGATTATAATGTGCAAGATAAAAATGGGATAAGTTAAGCAGAGACTATTGCATTAACTAAACTTTACTCAAGGTTAAAGGAATAGAAGGAATCTTTAAAACTATGCCCTCAGTGGTAATTCATGTTGGTTCTATGAGGCCCAGGAAATGAATCTTGGCCTCTCTTGTAGGAGAGGATTGAAATTGAAAGAAAACAATGATTTTTTAAATGTTTACATGATTAGGAATATAACAAATTGCAAAAAAGTGCACAATGTTTCTGCACACACATTTCAAATATGTTAGTGACACCCAAGGCACCTCACGCATAAATTGAAATGGAAATGGTACCCTGAGTTGTAAAGTTAAAAGATACCCCTTCTCGGATGGTTACATGGCATTTGTTCTTTTGGCCAAGAATGAAAAATAATAATTGGATATAAAAATCCCATTCACAATAACCATAAAAACTGTAAAGCACTGATGAATAAATTTAACTAGAATTATCTAAGGCCCATGGGAATAAATTTAACAAGAAATCTGCAAGACTTATATGGAGAAAACTGTAAAATTTCACGGAAGGACATAAAAGAATATGTAAAAATGGCAAGACATAGTATGTTCTTCAATAGAGAGAGCAAATACTGTTAAGAAGTAAATTTACTTCCAAATTCCTCAATAAATTTCAATGCAATTACAACCAAAATACTAGTAGCACTTTTTTAACTTGCCAAAATTTGAAGATTGTATTAAAGCATAACTATTTCATAATTGTTGAGTATAATTAAGTATACACATAATGAGGAGAGATTTGTTTCTTTTTTTGAGTTACAATTGATATATAACATTATATTAGTTTCAGGTGTACAACATGATTTGATATCTGTATATGTAGTGAAATGATCACCACAATAAGTCTAGTTAACATCCATCACAACACATAGTTAGAAAATTTTTTTTTCTTGAGATGAAAACTTTTAAAATTTATTCTCTTAGCAACTTTCAAATATGCAGTACAGTATTATTAACTATAGTCACCATGCTGTACTTTATATCCCCATGACTTATTTACTTTATAACTAGAAGTTTGTACCTTTTGATCTCCTTCACCCATTTTGCCCACCCCCTACCCACTGCCTCTGGCAACCACCAATCTGTTCTCTATATCTATGAGTTCATTGTTGTTGTTTTTTTTCTTGTCTGTTTGGTTAGTTTGTTTAGATTTTTCATATAAGTGAGATCATATGGCATTTGTCTTTCTCTGTCTGACTTATTTTACTTAGAATAATGTCAAGATCTCATTCTTTTTTATGGCTGAATAGTATTCCATTATGTGTGTGTGTGTGTGTGTGTGTGTATGTGTGTATACACACACATATATATATATATATATGCGCACATTTTCTTTATCCTTTCATCCATTGTTGGACACTGAGGTTGCTTCCATATCTTGGCTATTATAAATAATGTTGCAATGAACATGGGGGTGCATATATCTTTTTGGGTTATGTTTTCATTTTCTTTGTGTAAATAACTAAAAGTGGAATTGCTGGATCATATGGTAGCTCTATTTTTAATTCTTTTGAGGAACCGTCATACTGTTTTCCAGAGTGGGTGCACCAATTTAGATCCCCACTAACAGTGCACAGAGTTCCCTTTTTTCCACATCGTCACCACTTGTCTTTTTGATAATAGCCATTCTAACAGATGTGAGGTGATATCTCAGTGTGGAAGATTTGTCTTGATATTTAAAGCCAGAATAATTAAAACCACATGTTGCTGGCATAAAAATATAGAAAAATATTCATGAGGCAAATTACAGAGTAAAAGCAAAGATCTAAGGACATATGAGATTTCCTATATGATAAAAATAACATTTCAAATCATTAGGGAAAGGACAGATTATTTCATTAAATATTATTGTGGCATTTATCTATCTACCTATCTACCTATCTACGTATCTTATCTATTTATATCCATGCTTCAGAACTTACTCTAAAATACATTTCAACTGCATTCAATATTTATGTGAAAAATTACCTAAAATACTGAAAGATCACTTGAACATTTTTTTTTAAATCTCGGGTGGACAAGACTTCTCAAAGTCTGAAAATGAAGATCAAAAACCATAACATATTTTAGTACATACAAGTATAAATCTTCTGGACACTAAAAGATATTATTCACAAAGTTATTACACAAGGAAATATGTTTGCAATATGTGACAAAGGGTTAATAGCCTTAATATATAAGAAGCTCCAAGAAATCAGCAAGAAAAAAATGAAACCTCCAATAGAAAAAACAAATCAATAAATGACATGAAAAGGCAATTCAGAGAGAAAAATACAAATGGCCTATAAACACAAAAAGGTATTTGAGATAGTTACCTGGCAATAAAAATTTTAATTATCAAGGAAATTACCAATATCACCTAACAGGTTGACAAAAGTGGAAGGAATGAACATACTAAGGGAGACATCCAGGACTGATTTGTGTGCAAATGGAACTCTCATCACTGATGTTGTGAACATAAATTAGTACTTTTTTTAAAAGAAGCATAGCTTTGTAATATGTATCAATATCTAAAATATACATGCTCTGGGTTCCAGTAATCTCACTTCTAAGAATTTACCAGGAGAAATGATTTTATAATTGCATCAAATATGAATGCACAGAACTGTTTCACATAATTTAGTTCGTAATAGTAAAAGTCCCGCAAATAATCATAACGTCCATCAACAGAGGATTGATTTAATAAATATAGTGCAGCCACACAATGAAATTCTATGCAACCATTGGATATTATGTTGTAGAAAAATTTTACATGGCATCAAAAGATGTGCACAAAATGTTAAGTGCAGAAATCATATTATAAAATGTAATATATAACACTATCTGATTCCATTTCATGTGAATGCATGTGAACTCCGAAGAAGTCTTGAATTCCCAAGAGGTTTAGCAATCATCAGCTAACAACATTTAATTCTGAGTGATGACATTAGTAGAGATCTTCACTTTTCATTGTAGTTTACTATATTACTGATTTATTATCATGGACAGAAATAAGTAATAAAAACAATTCACATTTAAAAATTGCAAACTCTTAAGAAAATTATATGACAGATAAATTTACCTGCTTTACAAAGCAAACAGCTGCAAGTTACTTAAATCTTTCATTGAATATCCTTCATTTCCAAATATAGAAGCTCTGGACCAGAATTTAAGAAATTTGTACAAGGTTTTATCATCACTGACAAATTCAGGACAAATCCAGAACTTCCCGGTCCCTGCTTCTGATATGAATACCAACCTTTTCACAATAACTATAGAAAGAATCTCTAAAAAAATGCAACAGCATGTTTTAGTCCAAGGATTGCTTGCTTTCAAAAGACATACAGAACCCTATACTCATATTCATATATAGATACAGTTTTTAGATACACAGGATATACCTGACCTAATTTCATTCTTAATTTTTATCAGCTCATTTGTGTCTTTTATAAAGTAGAAAAAAAAAGAAAAGAGACTGGAAACATTTTGTTGAAGCCACATATTTTTCCCAACCTTGAGGGACACAAATGTATTCAAACTGAAGTCTTTTGGATTGACCTTGAAATACGTCACAATTACTATTTCACACAAAAGCTAATCTCCATTTTACTGAGTATTCTGAGAGATGTACCACCTTATTAAAATAACAAGTAAGATATGAAGGGCTGATATTTTCCTGGGTCTAAAAGTCTCTCATCAAATTGAATCAAAATCGAATTTTGTTCTTAATTCTCAGGATTACTAGATACTTTTTTTTAGAGCAGATTTTTGTGTTGAGCAAGAATTGAATTTATTCCCCAGTGATGAAAGATGATTTAAACAACCAAGAAAAGGTAAATCATAATCTTCAATTTATCCACAAACTCTCATGGTGCCAAAACAGTAATAATTGCTATTTTAATTAATCTCCAAATGACTTAGATTATTTTTGCATATTACAGGTTTTATTCTTTATATTCTATTTGTTTGATTTTTATAAATTTCCCCAAAGTCATCTGGGAAGCTGGAATGTGGACTATCAACAATCATTCTGGGAGATAATGAGGGAGGCAGGGCCATTCAATTTTTTCAACTTCCCATTCCTTTAAGTGTTGAAAAACACAAAATAAATGGGATAGAGGACAATTCAGGCTCAAATTCCAGTTGCAGTACTTTCTAGCTGTAAAATAAAGGAGGGCTATATTGTCTTGGTTTCTCACAGAAATTTTCTCAGTTTATCCATCTGTAAAATGTGATAATACTTTTTATTTCATAGAGTAGTTGCGAATTAAATGTGAAATCATTGAAAAATTACAATTCATTTCATAGAAGTTTCTCAATAAATGGCAGTAATTTTTAGTAGTGTTATTAATCATAATAAAATATATCCCAGTTATATGTAAAGGCATAATGCAATTTTTCAAATCCTGTTTTTCAATGACCATTTTTAAGCAAAATGTTTCTTTGTAAACTATCAAATGCTTAGAAGAACAAAGAGAATACACATATATTTTGATATTGTTGATTCCATATCATGTAAATTCAAAAGGACTGTCCCTGATTATGTACACATTCTTACATGGCAAATCCTTGTTGCATATTTTATATAATATTCATTTATACTAAACAAAACCCAGCTACTATGTAAAAAAGGTCTGCTATTTCTCAACCGCTGAAGACATATTACAAACTCCTCAAGGACAGGAACCACACGTCTATCCCTCTCTTATGTTCCTCTCTGGGTCTATCTTTGTCTCTCTCTCTTTAAAGCCCAACAGCATAAGTAGCATTTGATTTAATCAGGTTTGTTCTGGCCATGATTGCACTATGCACTAAAACAACAACAACAAAATGAGAACTGCAGAGTTCCAGGATTGTAGCTATTTTTCAAAATGAGAGCATAAACAATTAAGAGGTAGTTTGTCCAAATCTGGGAATTTTATAACCAGATTTGCCAACATTTGCCACTTTGACTGGAGCATTCTAAGTAAAGAAAGTTCAATTACCACAAATTTCCACTTCAGTAGTCTACCTGGTGATGATGATCACAGCCAGTTTGGTAAAATAACAAGATACAGCCATTTTATAATGTGGTTCTCAAAGCTGGCTCATTAAATAGATAGGAAGAGTTTTATGACCTCTTAGAAAATGTGCAATTAAGATATTAAAATGATAGGTGACTTTCCCAAATAACCAGAGAATAATATATTCACCAGAAAATATTACTTTGTGGTGTTAAAAAAGGATTTGGCAAATGATTTTATTCAGATATCCTATAGAACAGAACTTGGCCTCCAAAACCCAAAGTCTAAAATAAAGCATCCAAAAAATCTGAAGGAAATAAGGAAACTCTGCTTTTCACGTGGTCTGTAATTCTACAGATGTTTCATCTGTAGAATTGGCAAGTACTTAAAATATTATGACTTTTAAAACAAAAAGGATATCATTTTCCAACGAATTCTGTTAAAAAAATGGTTAGCCACACAGGCATACTAATGTGATTCAAGTAAACACTTATGAGCATTCTTCCAACATATAAGCCAGAGGAAAATTTACACAGCCTAGCAGATCAGCCCCACCAGTGTCGAAAGAGAGTGCTGGCTTAACAGTGCTTGAAAGAAGAGTGATTTACACAACTGATCCATCAGAGAACACTTCAAGAGATCTTGTCTACTAACTCAAATGCTCATTTAGCAAAAGAAACAGCAATACATATTTATAAAATAAGTCTGGAAGTTTCTTTATAGGTCAAGAAAAATAAAGAGAAAAAGTCTTAAATTTCATTTTTTTGGAGCATTGTGGCTTCAACAATAAGTACATACAATGGCGGTTAGAGTTTACAACCTAATAATTGGCACCTACTCATATTTACTCTTTCACATCTCTGCTTATTTTATGGTATTCTTTAGAATGGCTTATAAATCATTTCTCTTAAGATTAGGGTTAAAAAATGTTTCTTGAAAGATCTACAGTCGATGAAACATCAACACCCTCACAAAAACTGACAACTTTTAAAGATGATCTTTGTATATTTGTTTAAAAGCCAGCTGTCTGATTAGAAAGTCCTTTGTCAATCCAGTTAACTCATAGTCCTAAGAAGCAGGGAGATTCAACAACTATTTCAAAACAAAAGCTCCTTCCTGGAAAGGAGGAACAGCACACTCTCTAAAACATTACTTTTTCTATGTTGATGCTTTAGAAGTTGCAAGGTAGGAATTAATGGGACTGTTTCCATAGAAAACAGCAATCACCTTTAAATTATCTATATTACAAGCCCTACTATCTAATATTTCCTATTAGCAGAATTATGTGCAGAATAAAACAGACTTTAATTTTCCATTATTATTTCCGTATTCTTATTTTCGTGGGAAATGCAAAACTCTAAACCAGTGCCAAGGTGAGTATGAGATAAAAAATATTATAACTTGTTTATACATATTTTTATCAAGTCCTCTTTTAATTTCTATTTTGGATATGTTTGATAATGTACATTACATATTAGTGCCTAGGTAAATAAATAAATATGCATTATTAACTCAAGTAGACTGAAGTTCAAGTTTCATGATGCAACTGTCATTTCTATCTCAAATAAAATAGCAGAGTAAAAAGTGACTTTTAGAGACCACCTATTTGGTTAAAAGAGAATCATATAAAAGTCAGTAGGTAAACATTAAAAAAAATTTTTATTCAATGGTCTTGCACCAATTAGGCAGTAAATTACTGATCTTTAGCGGAGCAATCTCAAGATGCTTAATCACTGAGACCTTAAGTTTGAGCACATACTTCAAGAATTATAATTAGACAGCCATAAATAATTTGTAAGAAGCTATTTCAGTGGCATTTTCCTTCTATGTAAATGTGTAACACTACCACTAACCACCAATCAAATAGCTAGTTCCTAAACAAGGAAGGAATAGCCAAATTATACTATCTTAAAATATATATTAAAATATGAGTAGTTCTGATATTTTTCAGATATCGTAAACCTAAACAACTCATGCAGATATTGTTTATTTATTCATAGCATCAAACACTAAGTGCTCATCTGTTTCCCCATTCCACAAACTATGTCCAACTTTTCTAAATATAGAATTATGATTATTTTCATCATTTATGTCAATCAAATTAGTGTGGAGTTTCCAAAGAGTATTTTATAAAAACAAAAATCAGAGCTGGGGGAGCAGCCTGATGACGTAGTGTTTACGTTTGCATGCTCCACTTTGGTGGCCTGGGGTTTGCAGGTTCAGATCCCGGGTGTGGACCTATGCAACATTTATCAAGCCATCCCACAAAAAATAGATGAAGATGAGCGCGGATGTTAGCTCAGGGCTAATCTTCCTCACCAAAAAAAAAAGAAAAAATTGGAGCTGGAAAATGGTTTTCAACTTTCTCATACTTACCCTCAGTAAGGGTCTCTAGCCTACCACTTTATTCTTTGTGAAGATGCTTAAGACTCTCTTATCACGTCATAGCATCTACCCAAGAAATTTCAATGTCTCCTCTGCACAGCTGCCAAGGTCCTATGCAATTAAGCTTCACTCTACGTATTCATACCCTACATATGCACCCTAACATTCCTATCCACTTATATTGGTGTGCAATGTTAGAAATTATATAATCCCTCTAGTCCTTATTTTTCACATTTGTAAAAGAGGATGATAGTGCTTTATTACCTAGCTCATAGGATTTTTGTGGCATTAAGTGAGACAGTCAAATGCACTCTAAATTTTTATTTTTGCAATATTATTATTGCTAACGTGCAATGGCTTTCTTCGTGCTGTCTGCACCCCACTCTCCCACAAGACTGTTCTCTTTATTTTCCACCTATTCAAATTGCACTGATCCTTTTTGCTCAGTTCAACTCTCCCTCTTACATGAAGTTCCATGAAGTCTTCTTCCCAAATCCCACCCATTCTGACCACTTAGATCTTTATCATCACAAAAACTCATAGCTAGAGACGAGTCAGTTGTCAAATTCCTTTATTAGTGATTCTATTAGCTTACAACTTCACTATAAAATTAATGTTCCTCAAACAATGCCCCTCAGTACCTGTGTCAATCATGCAGAGAGTTTTTAATCATGAGGTTTCCTAAACCACATCCCAGCTCGACTGAATCGACTCTGGATATGGGCTCTAAAAATATGAATGTTAACACTAGACTCAGATGATTCTATTGCATAGCAGAGTCTGAGAATCACTGTCAAAACTTGGCTCTCAACTTTTTATTTTGATTCCTCTACCTGAGGGATACACCACCCTCCTCTCTCACCATCTGAAACACTCTTCTCTCCAGCAACCCTCATTTCCCTCTTCAGGTAATAAGAATAATCCTTCCCAGCTCTAGAGAGAGCCTTGGCCCCTGTGTAAGAACCATTTCATATCTTTCCACAATCCAGCCTAATTGGCATAGCGCTGGTTAAGTTAGCACTCGGTAAATACTTCCTGGTAGCGTGATATGCTATAGTCCTTCGACTACCTCTTCAACAAAAATTCGTTCAATCCATATTTGTTGAGTATCTACTAATTGTCAGGCATTGTGCTAGGTACTGGGGATACATACAGACACTGTCCATGCATTTACACACCACAAAATCTCTCTTCCTTTATAGCTTACTTATGTATCACTTTTCTAAGATGCATGTAGATTCATCTTAAAAACGTCATTAATTTAATTGTTGCTACTGTGTTAGGAGAGAACTTATTTTATCCTCAATTGCCCAGACAATTACTTCTCAGTTAAGACCTCTTGGCAGGTAAGTGGGCAATAGCTGCCAAATTATGGAGCAAGGAAAATGAGACATGGCAATAAAATGCCGATAGAATGTTAACAAAACGAGCACCAGCAAGAGCCGGTGGCCTAAGACATCCCTATATTTTTCCCATATAAATAGGGACAAAATAATATAAACCCACTTCTCTCCTTTTTTAATAAAATATATATTTTGCAAATAAAATGCAGAACTGGGAGCAACATATAAACCCTGTGTTTGTATCTTTTAAAAACTCATAATCATCTTATTTCTTATTCCACTTTTAACTGTCTGTTTCCAAGTATTTTTACGTCACCCAAAATGTAAATTGATTTTGGAAAAACTGGATAATATCAGGATAGAAACAGAGTACAGTCACTGTGTAACTATGAGTCAAGTTGATACACAAAGCTTTAAAAAAATTGTCCATTTATATGCTATTTAAATCCAGTTCTCTGTTTTGTATATTATTGTTAACAGTGCATAAGTAAAAGTAAATAATATGTTTATTTTCAAATAATCTACAGCTAGCATTATGACTAATAATCTATAAAATGTATTTTAAAATCCTTTTTTGAAAAAAATGCAGAATGAATAAAAAAGAAATGTCAATAAACTCATATGTTTGTAAGATCATTGAAAAATACACATCAGTTTTGAAGTGTGTATTTTCTTAAGGAAAGCATAAAACTATAAAAATATTCATGGTCTCTTAAGTAAAAATGGAGACTATAAAATTCTCTCTACAAAATAACCAAGTGCAATGTGTAAAATATGAATAAGCAAATAGATGAGAACTAGAAGGTAATATAGGCAAATTAAAACAGTTTTAATGAAGTGATGGGGATGTGGATAATTTTTGCCTTTGATGTTTGTTGGTATTTTAAAATTGGTTTTGTCACAATGTACCACAAACATGAAAATAGCAATTAAGCACAAAATCCATTCCTCAATCAGAAAATCTCCGTCTTTTCTCTAGTTGCTTGGAGACAAAAGCACATCACCAGTGGTTCTCACCTGGGGACAATTTCGCCCCCCAGGCCACATTTGGCAATTTCTGGAGACATTTTTGGCTTTCAGAACTGCATGGGTATCCCCAGCATCCAGTGAGTAGAGGCCAGGGATGCTCTTAAACATCTTACAGTGCACACGACAGCCTCCTCACAACACAGAATTATCTGTCCCAAAATGCCAACAGTGCCAAGGTTAAGAAACCCTGCTACACAATGATTACAAAACATTCAGTCAGTGCCCTCCCCTAAGATTAAGCCCCTCCCCCCAAAGTTAAGAAAAACAGTTACTCTGATTTACATTCTTATAGGAATTCTCATGACCATTTAATCACTTGGTGGGGGGGGGGGTGGCCCTGAAGCACACGTGATACGTCCTAAAATACGAAACGACATACTTCCCTCGCCTGCCTTCTCTGCAGGGTCAGCCCATAAGTCAGATCCTTGTTTCACGCCACAGTCAAGCCAGAGCACTGTTCAGGGTACCCACAAGGCAACAGTAAAGGATTTGCCCTAAGAGTCACCAAGAGAAATAGATTTATAAACTGTCAATATCAAGTGGCATGGTTATTTTAAAATAGAGGAATAAGTCTTCTAGAGATATAATCTTTATAATGAGTCTCATATTATTTGGGATGGAGGAAGGAAAGGTAGGGGAAGAGAAGAAAAACTTCAACCACCTTTAAGAGAATTATTCGCAGAAGCAATTTATCAGAAATCACAAAAAATGTATTCTAGATGGAAAGAAGCTCAATTGAAAATGAAGTCTTGATAATAAAAGAGAAAAAGGGAAAGGGTGTGGTCTTTTCACAGAGTGTCCTCGCACAGCCTAAAACCACTGAGACAGTTTGCAGTTCTTGAACATATACCAGCCAACATTTCGTGACAATGATTGGCCTTAATGGTTCTCTGACAGATTCTTCTGGAGCAACAGGAAAATTATTAGGCAAGCTAAACAGCACCCATTCATAATGAAATAAATTATGACACAAGCAATATCCTCAACTCTTCAAGATCTTATATAAATCTTCCTTTATTGCTTGGTTTAAATTGTGCTCAATAAATGTAACATAAATAAATGTAATATATGTGCAATAAATGTAATATAAGTTTCTTAAGGATGGGGACCACGTTTTATATTTAATACACACTGAATAAAGTATCTACTTGAAAAAATCATTTTAATGAAATTAAGGTATTTTTTTGAGGGTGAAGAGTAACAGCAACATCTTATGAAGGATTAGTTTATCTGATTCACCCACCGTTTCAGGAAAAAACAAGAATAAAAACAAACAACAACTACAACAAAACAGAGTCCTCAAGGAATGGAAATGAATTTTTTAAATGAGGCCTTTACATTTAAAAGTTCAGTGTAACTGATGGCTAAGATTGAGGGATGTGAGGTTAGTCATTGCTGGCTGTGTGACCTTGATCAAGTCACTTAACCTCTCTGGGCCTCAGGTTCCTCTTTTGTAAATAGGTTGATAGTAGTCATCTGACTGTTTTTATAGGAGGATTGGATGAGATGCACATCAACACAACACCTGCACAAGTTAAGGACTCAATAAGCAGTAATTATAATTATTTTAGAATATTAGTGTTACGATGAAGATGGAAAATGTTGAGCACTATACAAGAGGAGGAGGACAGAGGAAAGAGAAGGGAAAGGAGGAGAAGGAAAAGAAGGAGAGAATTGGGTATGAGAGCTTCTAAGGATAATTTGTTTAGAATTAAGCCTGCCTGTGGTCACACCCTCTTCACCATGCTTCGTGCTTCCTGGATATCTTTCTACATGTCCTGAGTAACCTCCCTTACCCATTCTCCACAGCAGCCAATTTAACCTCCTCTAATCTCAACAGAAAGTGTCTCCCATGTCACAGAGAATATAGAGGCCTTCAATCAAGCAGGCCTTTAGCTTCCTGTCCTGCCAACCCACCTCCCACTACGTATCTGCAACACACTCCCTTCTAAAGCATACTTCTCCAAATTATATACGGCTCCTTTTAGCAATTACCCTCTCCCCACTTCACTTCAGAGCCACACTTTTCAAGAGTATAGTCTTCAACCACTAAAACTCCTCTTGCTACATTTTATCAATGAGTTCCTGTTACTCTATCGGGAGACAAGTCTCAGACTTACTGCAATCAATCATTGTGGCCTCTGACACAGCCGACCCTTTCCTTCTTTTCTAAACTCTCTCGTGCCTCAGCTTCAGAGATACTATTATCTGCAGGTTCTCCTACTCACTCTCTGCTGCTGCTTAGCTACTTAATCATCTCCTTTGTGGACTCCTTTTCAGTGTTCCACCACTTAAATTACAGTGCTCACCAGATCGCCATTTTTAGCTGTCTTCCCACTTTCCCTTTTTAATTTTATCCATTCATACAGTTATAAGTACCACTTAAATGCTGACGATGTCCAAGTTCATCTCTCTAGTCATGACTTCTTACTCAACTCTGGACCTATATTTTCCAGTCACCTACTGCTTACCTCCATTGGGAGATTCCACGCATATAGAAAAGTTAATATTTCCCAAATGGAACTCACGGTCTACCCACATGCCTCATCCCTCCCCCACCAACCTCCACATCAATAAATGACAATATACAACACCATCAGAAACTTGGGATTCTCCAAATACTGTCACTTCTTCCTTGTAAATGCCCAGATTTTGTATCTTCTCCTTTATATTCCTGTCTTAGTTCATCGATACTTCCTGAATTTTTGCAGTGAGTTTTCATCTCATCTCCCATCCTTAGATCTTGCTCCACCCTCCATACTTCAGAAGCATCTTCCTGAAGTGTGAATCTGTTCATGTGATTCTCCTGTTGACATCCTTTCATGGGTCCCTACAGCCTTTAGAACAAAATTTAAACTCTTCAGCAAGCCACAAAAATGATCTTAATAATTTGATCACCACCTATGACCCTAGTACCAACTCTTATCACCTCCTCACTCCACTCCCAACTCCAGCTATTTTAAGCTATTTGCAAATGTCTGGCTCCATTTATTTTTCCCGTGCCTTATTCTCCTATATGCCATTCTTGCTTCTCGGAACATCTATCCACAGATGTCTGACCCCCATCTTCACCTAGTAATTTCTGTGTAATACCTCAGTATTCTGTACTCCCAACATGCCCTGTGTATTTCCTCTTCCAAAGCATTCATGACCCTACATTGTGATTCTTTCTGCATTGATTGATTTAAACAGCAAACGTCTTGAATTTGAAGCCGATGATTCTATGCTCCACTTCTCCACGTACAAGGTACAGTGTCTAGTGAATAACAACAAATTACTGCTACGAAAACAAATAGTTCACTCAATATTTGTGGCATTCACCAGGAGTCAAGCACCCAACCAACCATTTTATAGAGAGAAAAACCACACGGGGAGAGATACCATAACCTTGTCTATATGATTTTATCAACATGAATTAGGAAGACAGAATAAATATGCAATGCATAAGGCATTTTGAAATACTAAATAACAAACAAATGGTGACATCAACAAGCGACAAAGGAACCCATGGGAGTTACAGACCACTAGGTACTCATTGGCTGCTCAGAAAAACTTTTAGGGAAAAGATAAGACTTACGCTAAGCATAAGTATAGTAGGAGCTTGCAGTAGAATTAAGAATAGTGAACACATAGATACTAAGTTTCATGAGGTCAGGGGACAAGTTGGTCTTCATCACTGCTCCGTCCCCAAGGCCTAACACATGGCCGAATCATACTAGCCGCTAAGTAAGCACTTGTGTTGAATTGAATTTTAAACTGTGCAGCTGGTGATGCAAGAAAACATCTGTTAAAAAAAAAAAAAAGGCAGCACTTTTCTCCATTCACCATTCCATAAAAAGGTAATTTGTGTATGTGTTTACTAGAACTCTTTCCTCAAAAGTGAAATATTGCTTCACTCTTTGGTTGGCAAATGTGTTGCTTCAAGATGGAGAAGAATCCGCTTTAAATGAAGAGAAAGTTATTTCAGTTCATAATCCTCAGAGCCAATTTTGGATCTTAAAATGCACTTGTCATCAAAGAATCTTAACAAAAAGATTCCTGCCAATTTAACCAAGACATCTAAAAATATTTCATTCTAAAGCCAAGCTTTCTGCTCAGGAGCATTCTAATTGAGATCGCGTTCTTCCAAAGATCTCCCACTGGGCTAAGAGTCACCCGAAACACATAGCCCAGACACCACCATCACGTTCCCAAGTAAGAACCCACAACTGCATCCCTTTTAGGAATTCTGCATTTTCCTTGCGGGTATGCTGGATTTCCAAGTTTTCCTGGAATTTCTCGGTACCCGATCAATAGGGCTATTATAATAAACCAAACCAGAGGCACATGTAATTTTGAGTTGGAAATCAACTTAACTCCTCCCCTTTCACTTCAAACATAAGGAAACTGAGACCTAGTAATGTAAATTACTGACCCAAGTATACTTAGGGCAGCAGCTGGAGTGGACACTGGGTCTCCTGAGTGACAGACGGTATTCAGTCTTCTACATTAAGCTATGTATATGGGACATCAAGACTTTCACACATATCATTTTATTAATTCTGGTAGTCACCTGACATAGGTAAAATGGGACTATTTGGAACTATTCTTCTTCCTTAACCGGTGAGGAAACTGAGTCCAGTCTGGCTGTGAATTCCCTAAGGCTGACTAAGAAGCAGAATCAGAACTAGCATTCAAGACTCCTGACTCAGTTCAGAGCCTTTCTATCATTGTCATTTACCAGGAACACCGCACCGATATGAGCCTTTTTCCTTTCAGTACAAACGAGTCAGTGACAATTTAAGTGGTCTGGTGCTATCATTCTTCAAAAGAAGATTTGCTAGGATAAAAAGAAAGTTACAACTACCAGAAGTTGCAAGCCACAAAGGATAATGAAGCAGAAACACGTGCATTAATCAATTTTGAGGTTTCACTTAAATAATCAACCATTCTATCAGAACTGAATCTGGTCAAAAAAATTCTAACTCTTTTAGACATGTATATGCATCAATATGCCACAAACATCTCATTTTATTTAGACACCAGTGATGGAATTTCCCATCTGTTGCTTCAAATCAAATAACCATATTTAAAGCAAAATAATAACATGCATCACAAAATTTTTTTGAAAGATTAAAGTCGCTGTGATTGCTAGCTGAAATAAGTGTTAATTTTTCAACAAGTAAAAACGTGCCTGGACAAGTCCACATGTGTTAGCAGTAGCCTAAGAAAGGAATCTGGCATGGAATTTTTAGGTTCTAATCATTAATGCTGCAATACTGTCCTATTTACAGCCTGACATTTGCTTTTGCACTTTCAACATCCCATGATTTTTCAGCAACAGTAAATAGCTTTAAGAGATGACACCTCGCCTTAGCTGGATCTATATTTTGACTAGCAGCTCTTGGCATTACGTCCAGCTCAGCTACCTCTCCAAAATGCTGCATGCAGGTAAAAAGTGAACAAAACTTAAGAAGGAGAAAAAGAAAACTCTACTACTCTAAACAACTCTAGGATATAGTACATCTAAGTTCTTAACTAATCTATTGCACTCACTTCTTCTAATCATCTCATCGTCTCTTTGGATTCTAAATATTTCTTAATTTTTCCTCAGAAAAAAAGTTTGTGATGCTCTACAGAGGGAAATGGTAAAATAAAACTTGGGAGGAGAAAAGGGCATAAATAAATCAAAATGCAAAAGAGAGGAGTCTAATTCAACCCCATGTAGGACACACAGAACCACACCTGGTTTCTATATTCCTTTGTTTTTAGCAACACAATTTAGATTCAAGTACTTGGGACTTAGGAAGTACCCACATTAGGACATTTTTTATTTTTATGGTAAAACACAAATATAAACTGATGAAAGACCTCTAAAATCTCATAAAAGTGAATATTTGTATATCTGAGAAATTCAATATTTTCCCAAAAAATAAATATTCTCTACCCACACAGAGAATTTTCATAATGTATGGGAAATCTGTGATTTTAAACCATTCAGTATTATCTTTTGTCTGTGTTTATATCCTATATGATAAAAACTTTCCCAATAATTAGACTATTAGAAAATACATGTCATTACAACATACTGAAACAGTTCAATATTTCCTGGAGTAGCCATAAGATGTTTTATAATGTTGTGATATCTCAGGATTATCACCTATCTTTGGACAGTGTATAGGGACTAGGCTGGTTATTTGAGCTTCCCTTTTACTTGGATTCTGGGAATATGAAAATTTGTGTAATATTGAGAGCATGTCCACTACCTAGTACTTTGGCTCTCTCGAGTTCATTAATAAGTGTCCTAACTTTCAAGTCCTGATGGCTGGCTTAGAAGGGTTTTGCATAAAACCCTACACACTACACCCTCTTCTTTAATAGTGGGTTACATGTGTAGGCAGAACCATGTCATAACACAATCTTGACATGTGCTGTGTGCTATCAGGAATGAAAGTAACACTGGCATCTTACATTCACATGTGCCTTTCTAGAGGGACTCTTCCAAAGGGGAAAACTTCAAAAACACAGGGTAGAAAAGTCACTGGAGAAATGGCCCAAGTAAGATGGGGTATCTGGGACGCTTGTCATTGTCTTGTATGTCTGCAGTGCCCCAGCATGGGCAGCAGGGGGCGCTCCTGCACGAAGCAAACCCCCCACAAGTGTTCCCCAGTCAGGAAAACCGAGGCTTTTTCTCTTAGCACTTCCCCCAGGTCCAAGGAAGTAGCCACTAAGGAGTGCTGTGCCCATAAACTGTACAAGCTTGGGACATGTGGTAAATAACATTGCAGAAGTGACTGGAGACACATGGGTATGAGTCTGCCTTTTGAAAACAGTGTGGCCAGTTTTTATTTTATTTATTTTAGTGGGCAGGAGGGGTTAAAAGAGGCTGCAAACAATTGGCGGGATGGGGGGGTGCGGGTTCCAGCCATCAGCTGTAAAGAGGTCATCTCTGAAAGCAACAATTGGACGTCAGTATCCCAGGGACATTTGTTCAGTCTCGACTACAGTTTAGTTCATAGGTTATATTCTCTGTGAAATGTCAAATCAAAACCCTCCCCTCTTCCCCTGACCCCACCCCATCCCAGAAAATCACTGGATGAACCAGGTTTCCCAATGAACCTTAGGAAATGTGGCTTCTGCAGGGGGTCTCCTGCATGTGGCAGCATTTTGCATGTGAATGTGTGATGCATTTTACTAGCTCTATGCCAAGTCCCAGTATCCGAACCAACTTGGAAAAATCCTTGCAGACCAGAGAAGAGCCAGCTATGAAACCTCAAAACACAGTGGGTTCCAAAGCAAAATCCCCTGCCCTCACTCCTAGTTTATACACTACTCACACACACCCCAACCCCATCACCTGGCTCCTTCCTCCTCCCTGTGCTCCAATGAAGGTCTGTGGAGACACAGCCACAAACCTCAATACTCACCATATTGACTTCGGAAACCATATCAATGCTGGCGATGTCAATATTCATTCCCACGGCCACTGGGGGACCTGCAAACCAAGATGGCCAGCCACGTGATTTCTCAGAACTTCATTCATTCTTAGCAAGAGTTGTCCCCGGGGCATGGGACACTGACCCAAATCCCTCCCCACTGCTCACCCTCAAATTCTTCAATTCCCTGCTCCTTTTTAAAAAGGTTGGCAGGCGCTCCTCTGGGAAATGCTCTACTGAACATGCACACACGTGTCCCGATGAGTGAGGGATTCCAGCTCTGTCTACATACGTAGATGTCTCAGCAGGAGAATATATACAACTCACAAAAGCACAGGAATCCTTCTACCGCAAGGAAATTTTATATATTGCACTGAAATCCCCTCCCCCTCATTCTTTCCCACCGCCCCCTTCTGTGTGCAGATTTTAACTCTTTGAGCTTTCTTAGAGTCTGAAGCAAAATTAAACAGGCATATCAGCATATCTAAGGCTGCAGCGAGAGAAGTCCCCTTAATTTCCCTATCCTCTAAGCCCCCCAAGCCCCCTCCCCCCACCGGCCCTTGTGGTGAGGCTTTCACGACAGGATAGTATCCTGACACCAGCCACTTTAAACCATGGCCCGCCGGAACTCTTCCAAAGTAGGCAGGCACAAAGGGTTAATGCCACTTCTCAACCAACTGTCTACACAGCTTGTCCTCAAAAATGTTCCCGATGGCCTTCAGTAAACCAGGTTCTCTGGACACACCATTAACTAAACTTAAGAGGTTTGTATCTCAAGGAAGCAGAGACAGTGAAGCAAAGGATTTAAACAGTGAAGCTGAAGGACAGCGGTCACCAATACACGCTAAGAGGGTCTCACCGAAAGACCAGCTAAGTGCTGGATAGTAACAAATCAGCTTAAGTTTGGATCAGTTTCTCAATGTGGTAACACAGAGACACATTCAGTACACCACATGTACCCACAACGAGGGAGAGGGAAGACACAGCGCGCACAAAGCTCACAAGACAGCTTAGGGTATAGCTGGGCTGTTTCTTATTTCCACGGCAACCCCATTACCTCCAAAATCTGGTCTCAAACGAATGTCATAGCCTTTCAGGAGTCTATCCACCGTCTCTTTAACCAGCGACATATTACTAGGGTCATTGACACTAAAGAAAGAAAAGACAATAAACAGGCATCAGTAAGGCAGCAGCACAGCGTCTTCAGCTTCAATCTGATCCTCACTACAGATCCCTGCTCACAGAGGTATGCAGGCAGAGCCCTTCAAAGTGAGAAACGGAAAAGAGAAACGCTGGGCACACTTACCTCTGCGCACAGACAGCGGCGATTATTAAGGGGAAGGACCAAATCCCAAAGTAGCCTTTTTTCCGGACTCTCCACATCCCTTTAGTTTTTGATGGGATTGAGGGTTTCACTGAAGAGAGGAGATCCAACTTAGTCTGCCCAGTGCAGTAATTCTAATGTGAGGCGCATGCGCACGGCGTACCAAAACATCAAAGGGGCAGCGGCGGCTGCTTGGGACCGAGCAGATTTTCTTGTTAAGGAAAAAAAAAAAAAAAATTAAAGGGGAAAAAGGAAAGATATATATATGTATAATATATACATATTTGAATAATATAGAAAAGTCACCCTACAGGAGCACCTAGAGTAAAATATTTGCTGTCCTTTCGTTAAGACAAAACAACTAGAGCGTCTGGTAAGTTTTGGTAGTTGCAGGAGGCAGTTTTGCACCTCGCAGGTTGTAGGGTGTGTGTGTGTGTGTGTGTGTGTGTGTGTCCTCTTAAATATGCAAAACCAGATTAGGAATTTAGGGGACAGCAGGTGTGGAGTGCGAGAGGAAGATGGGTGTCTGCGAGCCCACTTCTGGTCTCAGCAAGCAGACGGGGGAGAGTAGTTTGAACTTTATTTTCTTGGCGAATAGCATCCCCTGCCTGGGGCGAGATATGTGCTGGAGGTGGCGGTTGTGCGGCGGGGGAAGGGAGGGGATGGTGGGAGCAGGAGTCCAAGGGGAGGGAGGAAAGAAACCAATGGGAGGAGTGCTGAGCAATCCGTTGGATTCGGGACGGGGTGGGGGTCGGGGGGAGAATAAGAAAGACACCCAAAAATAAAAAAGGAGGAAAGAAAAAGAAAGGAAGAATAAAATGATGCCTGGTCTCTTCTAGGAGTCGAGAAGCAAGCTTTTCTTCACTACTCACGAGCGATTTCTTTCTCCTCCTCACCCTTCGCCCCCTATTCCCAGAGAAGAAAACCTCGGGGTCCCGGTTTCTGACGGTGTGACGTGCCTGACCCGCTAGTCCGGATTATTTATAGCAGGAGGGGGGGGGCGAGGGAGCAGAAAGGCAATGCTGTCTCTCCAGGTTTCCGTCTGATTCTGCATCGGGAAATTATTAGTAGGGAGGGTGGGGTTTGGGTGAGGGGGTGATGGCACATGGGGGCGTGGGGGATGCGGGGGGCGAGAGGGCTTGGGCGGCGGCACGGTGCAGGGACAGGTGGCCGGTGGGACGCGCCTGCCGGGCCCCCCACGCCCCGTCAGAGCACGCGCACACGCGCGCACACGTGCAGGCACACTCCCCCCGCCCATCCTTACCTCGCCGGCCTGCGCTCGCCTCCCACTCCGGCCGCGCGCGGGGAGGGCGGGTGGTGGGTAGGGACACCTGGCTATTCAGGGGCTGTGATTCGGGATGCGAAAAGCCAGAGCGGTCCCGAGAAGCCAGGCAAAATGAGGAAGGGACCCAGCGGCCGCCCGGGGGCACCGCGTTCTCTCTCTGTCTTCGCGCCCCCTCGACCCTCTCCGCTTCCCGGGGCCGGGAGGGCCTCGCACACCCCGAGGCTGCCTCTTCCCTCCCGCCCGAGGCTTGCCCGGGCTTGCCACGCCGCGGGGACCGGAGGAGGCAGCGAGCTCTTTTGGGGGTTGGAGAGGGAGGGAGATAGTCAATTCACGGAAGAAATCTTTCCTCAGCTCGCGGGAAAGAGATCGGCCGCGGGCGGGGGAGGTGCCACGAGGCTGGGGGCTCGGGGCCGTCTGGAGCAGCCCGACACCAGGGCGGGTGACTCTTGGGGTACTCCCCAGTTTACCTTCAAACCGGGAGGAGGGAGGGAGGGTAGGTGTTCCCTCTCCCCTTCCCCCATTACTTTCTGAATAACTGGAGAAGTCAGAGCTCAAACCGACGTTCTGGACCCGAGAGCTTAACTTCTAACTCCTCCTTCTCCTCCTAATCATTGTTACATTAACTGAGCGCCTACTACGTGCCAGGAATCCTGCACTCATTAATTCTGACAGCAATCCTAGGTTTAGCTATCAGCTCAGCTTTCCCTTATGATGGATTTAGAAACCGGCGCGCTGAAGCTAAGGAACTTGCTCAAGGTCACCCAGGTGGCTAGAGGTGGAACCAGGATCGGGCGCCAAAGCCAGCATCCCTAACCACCAGTCCAGACGGCCTTGACTCGCACGTCCCCGACCTTGCCGGCTGCGGGCTCCCGGCTGCGGCGGAGCTCCCCGCGCCCGCGGGCCCGGGCGGCTGCGGGAGGAGCGGGCGCGCGCAGTGCCGAGCTCGCCCCCGGGCGCGGGTCTGAGGAAAGGAGGGGCCGCGCGCCGCCGCGGCGGGCAGCTGTGGGCTCGCAGTCCCCGCGTCAACTGGGGCTCCTCCGGGTCCTGGTCCGAGCTGCAGTCTTGACCCATTTATCTCTTGACAACCTCTCTCTTGCTCCGCCTCGGTCCGAGGGTCTTTCTGGGGCAGTTTGAGGGAATGACTCCAAGGGAAGTGTGGAGGAGGAGGGGCTGCTAAGCGAGAATCCGACAGCTCCCCTAGGGTGGAAGCCTGCAGGAAGGGAGAGCTGTGTGCCTTCACCGAGTAGGGAGTTTCTGGATTAGAGACAGGTGAAACACAGCCCCGTTGACAGTGATGGTGTACAGCGGGGCGTCTACAGGCTCCAAGGCTCACAGGAGTCCATGCAAAGAGAAATAGACACACACACACACACACACACACACACACACACACACACACACACACAGAGGGAGAGAGAGAGAATGGAAATCTGTAACTCTCTTGTCCATAATTACTTGGGCTGAGAGTTACAGCAATCTAAATGTAGACCTATGGCCCAGGAAAATTGCTTGTTTTCCTCTCTTTGTCTTTACTCTCACACACAATGGGAATCTTTCACAAAAGCTAACTATACTGAAGGGAAAAAAAGTTTAGGGTATTAACATTATACCAGAGGATTCCCAAAGCACTTTGACCTTCAGGTAACCAACTGGTGAAGCCCTAGAAAGCTTCTCTTCTTCCTCTTGAAAACACCTCAAAACAGGATTTTCCTTCTGACCATTAGTTATTCACATTGCACTTTCTGCCCTGCCAGCCCCTCCGTACATAGGTTCACTTCAGTTTGGGTTGAAAGAACAAAATTCAGTAAGCAGAACAAAACCACAAATACTGTCATCCACTAATAGTAATAGTAATAATAATGGCCCAGTGAATGGTTAAACACGTATTTATTGAAGGCCTACTATACACAGAAAATTAAGGGAGAAGAGAGCAAAGAGCTAAAAATAAAAGTAATTTGCATCTCAACAAGTAAAACTGAGCACAGCACAGCACAAACGGAGAGTTTCAAAGGAACTGGAGGCAGACCTTTGCGTACAAATCCCAGTTAAAATACTTAGCATTTTTGTGACTTGAGCAAGTCACTTAACCTCTCGAAGCCTCAGTTTCCTCTTCTGTAAAAAGGAGAATAATAGTGGTACACTTTCCTTTGATTGTTATAGAATGATGTAAATATATGTGAAGCATTGGGTATGTAATTAATAAATATCAGCAATTTTTAATGAATGAGGCATAATGAATGAACAGGAAAGCAAACACAGTTTAATAGCATTAATCTATAATGACTGAGTAGACATAATTTGGTGCAATATCATAGATTGGCCTGAGAAGAGAGGAGGAGACATTTCAAGGGAATTAAGGTAACGTTAAGAAGGAAATGTATTCAAGACCCAAGTAGCAATCAAAAAGAAAAAAGACAAAAGAGTAATTTCTTCTCTTTAGGTGGAAACATCTCAGGGATGTATTTTACCAATAGCTGTAACTAATACAATTTAAAAAGATATTCCCATTAGTTACAAAATCTGAGATCAACTTATGCCTAAAGTGAGTCTTTGTTGTATAGCAGAATCGACACTAGCACATCTCTCTAGAAGACGTTGCTGATAACGCTGCCTAGAAATGTGAAAATTGGAACAACAGTGTGCAAGAGAGGGCACTGCTGGAATCTGCAGATGTGTCAGTTACTGGAGAGCGCCCTCCATGATCCCACATGTACAATGAGAAGACAGTGTAAGTACTCTTAAGAGATCATGATTCAAACACATCTCTGAATATGAAGCATATAAATGGCAAGTAAAACCATTCACTAATCATCTGCTATTAATCTTTGCCATAATATTCATTCATTTATTCAGTAAATATGTACTGGGCACCTACTCTATGTCAAACATTATTTGACCAGCACAGGGGATGATGTGTTGAAAAGGCAGATGTGGTTCTTACTCTCTTGGAGCTTACACACCAGTGTGGGAAAGAGCCAGTATGGAAGTAATAGCAGATGTAGCAGGTATTGTGAAGTGGAAAGATTGGATATTACGGAATCCATAATGGGTGCAAGTAATTCAGTTTGAGTACTTGGGTAAAACTTGCCGGATGAAGTGATGCTTCAATTGAGATTTGAAAGATGGGTTAGCCTAATGAAGAGTTGGGGGAAGAATGTTCCAGGAAGAAGAAATAGTTTGTGCAAATATCCTGGGCCAAGAGAGGATGGCATAAATCAAGAATGAAGGAAGAACAGTAACACTAGAGGACAAGAGTAAGAGAGGTTCCCAGAGTGATGTAGTTGGCTTGCTGGGCAGGAGCACTTGGGACCTTGCTTGGCAGGACAGCAATTTGTGGAAGCAGAGGAGTGACAAGATGAGGTTTTAATCACACTGGAGGGAGGTGGTAATGGCTGTAGGGGATCTGTTATTGCACGAATACAGGTGACAGGTGATGTTGGTCTGAGTTCGGATAGTGGCAGTGAAGAAGGAAAGAAGTGGCTCGAATTATATGGAAGAATTGGCTAAACTTTGTGACAGATGGGATATAGGGAATGAGGGAGAAGGATTCAAGGATGACTCGTACATTTCTGGTTTGAGTGGTGGGGTAGAAGAAAATTGATGGGGATGACTCATTCAGCTTGGGTCATGACAAGTTTAAGGAACCTGCTATCCATTCAAGGTGCACCAGACTCTTTGATGTATGGCGCCTGAAGTTCAGAACTGAGGGTAAGCTGGGGCCAATACGCAATTACCGTGTTCCATCCTGACAGTTTATTTTCCTTTTCTGCTTTAATTTTTCTCTTTAGAACATATTACTGTCTAACATATTTTACTTTACATGTTGTAATTTCATCTTCCTGCATGAAAGTTCTAAAAAACAGAGATTTTTGTCTGCTTTGCTAACTGCTGTGTTACAGTAGCTAGTGTCCATAGTAGAAAACTAATACATATGTTTTCATGAACATATGTATATTTGATGATCCTGAGGATGTAAACAACTTAAATCATGAGAGTATCTGAGACATATCCAGGGAGGATGAACAGAATAAGAAGACTAGAGGATCTAGAAGAAAATCTTCTAGTAAAGGACAGTTACTGCCATCAGAAGAGTCAAATTAGGACTGGCCCAAAAGGTGGGAGGAAAACTATTATGGTGCAAGCAAAGCCAAGGAAAGAGAATATTCTGATAAAGAAGAAGTAGCCAACTGTACAAAATCCTTAAAACGTTTTGTAGTTTTTAATATAAATGCCCAATACATATTTACTGAATAAATATAGATATTATGTGCTCATGATATAAAACTCAAAAGGTAAGTCACTCTGTCTGTCTCCCGCCCTGTTTCCCTCCCTAGAAACTAACAGAATTCAATTGGTGGGGGGGTCATTCATATGATGTTCTATATCACAGCCTGTCACCTGTTGAAGAACAAGTATGGCATAAGCCCACAGGTGCCGGGTCATTTTCCCTGACCTCCTGCTGCTAGTGAAGCATCAGCGATGATTTTGGAGGAGGTTCCCTTGGAATGTGGGTTACCTGTTCTGCTGAATCATTTGTATTTTTTTAAAATGAATAATGGATCCCTTAGCTTTGAATATTGATTGGGGTCTTTTTAAATAGTGTGCAATAATTTCAGTAATATTGAAGAGTAGGAAGCAAGTCAGAAATAATATGTAGAAAGAAAATATGTTTCTTACTCTCAGTACATACAATTGCACAAACTTATCAATTCCTAATAAAGTGTTGTCAACTCTGTGGCTTCCTGGACCTGCTACAATATGCAAATAAGAACCATTTTTAAATAACCTCTCCATATACCTTATATATGGATGCGCCTTTATTTATTTTTATGTGGTAAAGGATATTCCTAGAGCAGTTTAATTTTATCAAATATTTTTTCCCCTTTACTAGTCAAAAATACCCTTTATTTATTTGTCTGGCGAAGTTTGCCTTCACAGACACTGGAAAATAAAATTTCTCTTAAATTATCCTAAATTCCAAATTATAGGCTTATGGCTTAATGAGGTTTTACTCTGCAGAATTAGAAATGTGAATTCTAATTCACTGAGTCCTGGCTGTTTCTCGTTCAGCAGGTAGCACTAATATTAAACATGAATTTCCATAAAATTCTTGACTACAGTAAGCCTGATGACATGCAAATCAATTTATTTAACTAAAAATGTAACGTGTAGTAATGATAATATCAATGTGTCAGATGTTGTTCCAAATGCTTTATATATGTAGTAATGTATTTAATCCTCACAATATGTCTATAAAATGTTAATTATTTTTGTCCCATTTTATATATGAAGAAGCAGAAGCAGAGATTAAGTAGCTATGAGATTACACAGTTTATGAGAAAATATTGGAGGACTCAGGCCCTTCCTGATAACTATGTGACTTTATAAATAAAACTCCTGTAGATTTGTCTACTCTACAGTTCTCAGCTTGTCTCGCCCACTGAGTTAATATAACAGAAATAAAATCTTAGCCCAGACAAAGGATATCTGCACCTAACAGAGATTTGATTTAACAATCAAATGACCAATAGGAAATTTTGAGAGCTGCAGTTACTGGACACCTTTTGAAGGAGTATGCCTTTTAGCATCACCTCAAATTAATCGATCTTCAAGAGTACAGAAAAGTGTGCCTCAAAGTACAAAATGAAATTACCGATGCTCCAAATGGAGGTAAAATTGTTACATGAGGAAATTACCTAAGCTCCAACACCATGGGGATACTAATTATATTCACTCACAGTCTCAGCGGTAATGAGACACCACATCCCTTATGCCAGAAAAGTATAGAATGGGAGAGAAGTCCTTTTAACCAACTACTTCTAAAGAACTGAAGGGCAGGAGAGGCCTTATCAATACAAGTAAATCAACAAAACTGATGGATAAGCAGTGACATTAAAGAATAATTTCTCCAAATCTCTCTCGGGTTGATTTCTTAAGGATGGCCACTGAGAGATGGCCAAAGATAGGTAATCCAATGCATAAAAAATGGGGTTTTCCAGAATGTGGGTCACACTACTCTGAGGCCTTCCCTGATGCTCCTCTCCCAGGACTATTTATCCTCTAGATGCCTCAGTTAGAAAGCCTAGTGTTTACAAGCCTTTTGAGGGCCTATAAAAAGCGTTGGATTTCTGAAAAATGTATGTATTGGCTCCAAATTAAAAAACCAAACTGCAATGTTGAAATTAATTAATGTTTAATTAAATGTCTATAAAATATAATACCATGTCTATAATTATATAAATTTAAATTTCATATGGGAAAGTTACGTTTTAATATGCTTTATATTATGTGTCAAAGGGCCTCCAAAAGTTAGAGGACTTTGCATATGAGGCTGTCTCCAGCCTCAGGCAGAATTAGCCTCTCCCTACTTCTCTGTATCTAAAGCTGATTGTTAGTGTCTTGGTTTTTTGTTTTTGTTTTCTACAAATTCCCTTTGGAAACATCTTCATTTGCTAATTCTACAAGGGACTTTTACTCTCGTATTTATTATTCTCCAAGCTCACTGCCTTTGCCTAACTTGTATGAGGCACTCAGTAATTGATAAATTATAATTGCAATTATTATTCTTAGCCAATCCTTACTGAGTGCTTGCTTATTAGCTTGCTGACTCTGACGAACACTAACAGTTACTCACTTAATTCTTTGAAGTGTGTTATTCACTGGTGTATTATTCAGTGCTTTTGGGGTTGAAAGTGACAGAAGCCAAACTCAAACTAGCTAAAGTAAGTGAACATTAGGTCATGTAACTGACAAAGTCAAGAGTGTTCAGCTTTCAGTACAGGTGGATTCAAAGGCTTAAACTATGTCATCTCCCAAGTCTGTTTTCTGCAAGTTGGCTTCATTCTCAGGCTCTCTTCCAAAGAAGACCGTCAGCTGCTCCAGTTTAGTGACCATGGGATGATTAGCACTTTAGTAACTCCACCCAAACTACATGATGGGACACTCTGTGGGGGCTTCAATCATAGTTGTATCTTCAGCCTGTCACTTGCTCTGATTGATGGGCTTGTGCTCACCCCTGGTCCTGAAGCTAAGGTCAACCATATCCAAACCATGTGGACTATGAATGATTGAAGAACAGTTACCCAAAAATGGATTATTGATGCGCTGTTACCAGAAAGAGGAGGAATGGATGTTGAACAGATAAAAGCCACAGACGTCTTCTGGAGGTGGAATGGGTATTATTTCTAACCATGTCTTTCTGGTAAAGAATTTGTGACATAGAGACTTGGATATGACTAGAAGAGGGACCCAAACTCATCATATCTGTCTTACATGAATGTGCTTGGAACTGACCAATAAGGATGAATGAATGAACACGTCAGTCTAGGAAATCCAGTCACGTTCATGTCAAGGGTGGATGATTGCTACTAACATTTTAGCAACTCACATAGTCATGTGTGAAACAATCACCCTGAAAATTGTTTAAAAATAGTCATGGTATAACTAAATAAACATAAGTAATTGCATGCAGGAATTGACAGAAAAATTTAATAAAATTATGAACAAGAATGACTAGGAATAGATGATCCTTAATAATTAAATATTTGCATAACTGAGACCTGCAGTAAAAATATTGTAATGTTAATGTCAAATAATTGCATTAACTCCACTTATATATAGTAGGACCTTATCAATATTTGTTGAATGAGTGAATTCCACAACAACATTTTCTGCTGTCTAAACATTTAAATAAAATACTTCCCATATTAATAATCATAGGATAGTTTCTTAATTAGGGTTAAAAAGTGATTTTCCTTAATAATAAAAATATACCTTTGGGGGCGGGCCTGGTGGCATGGCGATTAAGTTTGTGCACTCTGTTTCAGCAGCCTGGGGTTCACAGGTTTGGATCCTGGGCGTGGACCAACACACTGCTTGTCAAGCCATGCTTGGAGGCGTCCCATATGAAGTAGAGGAGGATGGGCACAGATATTAGCCCAGGGCCAGTCGTCCTCAGCAAAAAGAGGAGGCTTGGCAACAGATATTAGCTCAGGGCTAATCTCCCTCACACATATGCAAAATGTATATATTGTTTGGTATTTAACTATGACACATAAGTCATTGTTGATACTAAGTGACCTTTCTTGACACTTATATTCTAACCTTTCTACACCTGATTCATTTTCACAAAGAACTGTGAGGTAAGTTCTAATATTATCCTCATTTCACAATATTCTGAAAGTGTCAAAGGTTTTGCGATTAAGAAAAGCTCCTCTTCAGAAAAGGAGGAATGGAAAACTAGTCAAATTCTGTCAAAGTAGAGATTTTCTTTACTTGGAAACGTAAAGAACAGGTATTAATAAACACCATTTCCTTCCATTTGTTTTAACATAATTCTCCCATAGTAGAAACTGCATGAAGACACATTTTGTTCCTAGTTCCTGAGAAGATGCATTTGGTTTTAGGCTCAAATAAATGATTAAGAGCTGTGAGTGGAAGTGTTCCTACTGAGGGATATGGTATGTGGTGGCGTAGAGCACACACATTGCTCTATAAAATGAAGACAGTCCTTTTCAGGCCAGAAAGCTCCAAAACCAATATCTACCAATGTTTATTGTTTTAAATGTAGTTTATCTTTTTAAAAGTTTTTTCTAGTTTTACTGAGATATAATTGACATAAAGCACTGTATAAATTTCAGGTGTACAGCATAGTGATTTCACTTACATTCATTGTGAAGCGATTACCACAATAAGTTTAGTTAATATCCATCATTTCATATAGATACAAAAAGAAAAAAACATGCTTTTTTTCCTTGTAATGAGAACTCTTAAGATTTGCTCCCTTAACAATTTTCAAATATACCATACAGCATTGTTAATTATAATCGTCATGTTGTATGTTACATCCCTAGTATTTATTTATCTTATAACTGGAGGTTTGTACCTTTTGACCACCTTCATCCAATTCCCCCTCCTCCAACTCCCATCTCTGATAACCACAAGTCTGATCTCTTTTTCTATAAGTTTATTGTTGTTGTTGTTGTGTAGATTCCACATATAAGCGAGATCATGCAATATTTGTGTTTCTCTGACTTATTTCACTTAGAGTAATGCCCTCAAGTCCATCCATGATGTCACAAATGGCAGGATTTCCTTCTTTTTTATGACTGAATTGTATACATGTGTACATATATACACCACAACTTCTTTATCCATTCATCGTCGATGGACACTTAGGTTGTTCCGTGTCTTGAGTATTGTAAATAATGCTGCTATGAACAGGGGGTGCAGATATCTCTTTCACATAGTGTTTTCATTTTCTTTGGATATATTCCCAGAAGTGGAATTGCTGGATCATATGGTAGTTCTATTTTTAATTTTTTGAGGAACCTCCGTGATATTTTCCATAGTGGATATACCAGTTTACAATCCTACCAACAGTTCACAAAGGTTCCTTTTTCTCTACATCCTCAACAGCATTTGTTATCTCTTGTCTTTTTGATGATAGCCGTTCTAACAGGAGTGAGGTGATATCTCATTGTGGTTTTGATGGGCATTTCCCTGATGATTAGTCATGTTGAGCACCTTTTCATATACCTGTTGCCCATTCATGTATCTTCTTTGAAAAATGTCTATTCAGGCCCTTTACCCATTTTTAATTGGATTATATTTTTTTTGCTAAATATAATTTATTTTAATGAGACTTTAGAATTAAGTGATTTAGCTGGTGAAGCCAATGATGTATCAACCAGAAGCAATGAGTACTTTGGTAATTTAGTATGCTACAAACGTGCACTTTATCCAGAAGTTGGCATGTGTACCATTGATGGTTCAAGAGATGATGTCGGGGGCCGGCCTGGTGGCATAGCGGTTAAATTCCCGCATTCCGCTTCTGGCGGCCTGGGATTTGCAGGTTCAGATCCCGGGCGCTGACAGACTCACCGCTTGTCAAGCCATGCTGTGGCAATGTCCCACATAAAGTAGAGGAAGGTGGGCACAGATGTTAGCCCAGGGCCAGTCTTCCTCAGAAGGAAAGAGGAGGATTGGCAACAGATGTTAGCTCAGGGCTAGTCTTCCTCACACACACAAAAAAGATTATTTTGTATATTACACGGACAGAGGTTTAAATAGGATAGTATCATGACTTGTCTCAAGTTTTTTTCCATCCTGATTAAGTCACCAAGAAAGTCTGTTTGATACCAAGATACCATCAACATTCCTCTATGACTTGCTCCTTGTCCATTTTAACTGAGAGGTGTAAGTCTTCAGATGCTAATCATTGGTCTTTATTATTATGGATATATTCTATTTATGGTAAATAATAGTATAATTCCACAAAAAGTAGTGATATCACCTTTCTTTTAAATGCATTTAAGTTAAAGGTGTGCAAATGTAAGGAAAAGTTGATAAAATAGCAGAGCAGGTGATATGTGGATTTGCCAAAAATATTGTGGGCGGTATGCAAACATTTAGGAATCTTTGATTAAACAATTTGGACAGGAACAATCTGCCAATGTCCTATAAGAGAACTTCTCATAGTTTAGACTGAAGTGAGGTCTCTCTAACCCTTAAGAGTCTATGATTATCAGAAGTCACAAGTGTGAGTGATCAGCAGCCAGGAGACATGAGGTGAACCTGAACGTCATGAGACTACAGTGTCATTTTTATGGCAGGGTGTCAAAATCTAATTCAGCAATTCAACGAATATACTGAACATCTATGTGTGTGGAAATGTGCTTGGTTCTTCAGGGAACAAAAAGATGAATTAGACAACATTCCTCCCTTCAAGAAGCTAAATTGTAGCAGGGTGAGGAAGAAATTATAAATGATTACTTTCAGCAGCAGAATATTAATGTGATAAGAAAGGCACCAATTAAGAGGAGCATAATCCTAAGAGATTGCAGGGAAAAGAGATCACAACTGGTTGGAATTAAATGGGAAAGTCTTTACTGAAAGATGCTCTTTGAAATGGACCTCGAAGGATGGGTAAAATATTATTGCAGTTATTAGTAAGTGATGGGAAAGTTCGAGGTTAGTTTCTTCATGGAGAATCAGTGTCTGGCTAAAATAAAGAGATAAATGACTGGCAAAGTCAGCCAAGATGTGGAGATCCTGGATATCAGGATGAGGATTTCAAACTATGTAGATAGATGTAGGGTACCCTGGAATCCAGTCACCTTTGATCATTTATCAGCCATGTTATAGTTGCCACTTCATTTTGATCAGAGATCAGCAAACTTTTTCTGATAGTAAATACTTCAGGTTTTGCAGGCTACTCAACTCTGTAGTAGTAGCATGAAAGCAGACATAGACAAACCTAAACAATAAAGGTGAGTCATGGATTAAGGAGCAGTAGAGAAGGGAAAAAAAAAACCACTAGTGAGAAAATATAGTAAGATCTTTACCGGGAAAGAAAACAAGCAAGCAAACAAACAAAACACTTCTCATATCATGTAAATGGCACTAGTGGTTTGAGAGGGTCTTTTATGTCATGCCCATATTCAAAGGGGCTCGAGAGTATTTGGAAGGAATGGCATGGCATCATAGATCATTTTAATCTTAGTATAAGGTTAAACTGACCTGGGGAAGACACCTTATATCTCATGTTCTTTTAAAATTAGGCTGGAAAAGCACTTAAGAATTTACTGTAAGAAACCTGAATAGTAAAATGGATGCTTATCTCGTTGTTTTGTTTTTTCTCTAGAGAGCGGGCATATGTGATATACAAGGAGCTGGCTGCCCCTTTCCATCCTTCTATATGGAGAGGGAGGTATAAATGGGATGTGAGAAATGAAAACCACTTTGATGTCATTTTGACTAAAAAGTGACGTTCTACCAGGAAAGAAAGTAAAGTGGGAGAGTGGAGGCTTTAGGCCCCTGGGAAATACCTGGAGAGTTTTCAGCTTCCCAGGGTGCCCATTAACCAATGATTATCTTGTAGAGAATAGAATAATTCTTAAGTAACTTACATTCCAGAGTTCCCTTGTGAAATCAGGCTCAAACTTATCCTCTGAATGGGTTTTGCTTGAAATCAAGTTTACCTCCCCTACTCTGTCTTATTTTCCCTACTTGCTTATCATTTTCCCATGAATCCTTCTCTCTTGGTCTGCTTCTTAGAAATGAACTTGAGACCATGGAAAGTTTGAGATGCATAATTAGGGAAAACCTTTACTTCTGGAAGATAAGACATCATTATTTGAACTCTGAAGATCAGAATGATATCATGAGTTATATAAGTTATATAAGTTATAACACTAGCTGTGTGATTTTGGGAGGGGGGGAGGTGGACAAGTTATAGCCTCTTCCTGTCTCTTAGTTGTCTCATATGTAAAATGAGGGTGTCAATCTAGATGACCTTTAAAGTTCCCTCCGGATCTAAAATTCCATGAACTAAATTAGGGGTTGGAAAACTATGGATCACTGGCCAAATACAGCCTTATCCCTGTTTTATAAATAATTTTTTTTTGGAACACACACATACTGATTAGTTTAGATACTGTCCATGCTCGCTTTCATGCAACAACTACAGACTGAGTAGCCTACAAGTAGGTCTGTTATCATCCTCAACATTTTTTAAGTCAGATGAGGAAATTGAGACAAAGTAAGGTTAAGTAACTTGCCCAAGTTTACAGGGCAAGTAATGGCAGAGCTGAGATTCACATGCAGCCAATCAGCCTTCAGAGTTGGCACTTTTAACCCCAGTACTGAACTGCCCTAATTTGGGAAGGCCATAATGAAAATGAATGTTAAATCCCTCTGACTCACAGTAACTATGTTGTGTCTATTTTGTTTTTAGTAACACAGTTAGCATTAACAGGAACACATGTGGAAGTATGAAGGGGAGGGGGGAATGTCTGCAGGTTCAACAAAGTTGTTAGGAAATAACACCAAGAATAAAATATAGCCTGCTTATTTTTTTCACCATCACACGCATGGTTTCATGTTCTCTTCATTTTTCCTCATGGTGCAAATCACAGACACATTCACAAACAAATTCACAACTAAGATGCTTCACTTGGTCCTCAGCATACCAGCATCCTGCGTGGATGGAGTGGAACTAATCACTTTATGTCACTTCTCACTTCTCATCCCCTTCCCACTTCCTCTGAGATTGCAGTTCTGCTTAGGCAACATGATGAATGACAATGCCAAGGGTAGACAGTTTTACTTTTGACAATCCACAGTGTTCCAGTGCATCAGCACAGCCTGTTTTGTTTTTTTCTGGGTTTTTTTTTTGTTTTGTTTTAGAGCTCATTGGCATAAATTCCCTCAAAATATATTTGTGTATCCTTTTCCACTGAGGTGAAGACTCATTTGAAAGGAACAAGTTTATAGACTGATGTAAGTTAAGGAAGAAGGAAACATCCCAAAGAGGAGAGGATGGAGAGGCACTTTTCAATTTATCTTCCTTAAATGATAGGTGGGATTTAGATCATGGAGGAGCAGGGGTAGCTAATATACATTCCTGGGTTTGAGGGGTTTTTTTCTATATTTTTGGTGAATATTTTATCCTTCACAATGTTTTAACAATCGCATCATGTGAACTCTGCTCAAATAACCTGGCTTTGGCCATTATAACTGTAATTTAACTCCTTTCCTCATTTAGGCATAGTGGGTGATACATTCCTTATTCTGCCCAGGTCAGAATTACCATTTCTAGCAGTGTTTGGATCTGAAATAAGATTAAATCAGGTTCTTTCTCTTTCTGTCTCTCTGTTTCTTTCTGTGTGTGTTTTACATTGCCATTATTAATTGATTGCCTGAGTACGTAATTGTGCAAGCCACTGTGCTAAATCTTAATATGCTTTACTTCATCTAATCTTCACCTTAATCTCTGAGGTTGGGTTTGCCATCTATGATTTTCAAATGAGGAAACTAACATTGTAAAAAGTTAAGGGATTTACCCAAAGTCACACAACTGGTTAATAACATACTCAAGATTCCAATTCAGGTCTGTCTGGCTCTAGGTGGTAACCTTAAAGACTGTACAAGAACCCAAACAGTTAAGGTATGGAAATTCTCAAATATTAATGTGAGTCAAGAAAGATATAGATTGCCAAGTGGGGAGCAAACAGTAGTGATGAATCTAGATTGGCAGGGTGAAGGTAAAGAAATTTTATTGCCAAGATCAAGAACAGATTGGAATCAGTCAGCAAAGTAGTTAAAGAAATAAACATTTATCCTGGTCAGAAACCTGATAGAGATCAGGAATTTGGGGACAGGTGTCCAATGTCCAAAACAGCACCTGGGCTAAAAAACAGGGTAGAAGGACCTATTAACTCCAGCATCTTTCATTAGCATATAAGATGTAAGGGAACTTGACTCTGAAGCAGAAATTTTCTGAACTAAGGAAAGAGAATCAGCATTTATCGAGCACCTACTCTGTGCTGAGCATTGTGCATTGTGCATAGACTAATATATGCTAGCTTCACAGACACACAGGAAACAGAATAAGTCAATTGTCGTGTCTACATCTACACAGGTAGCAAGGCAGAACATGGACGTGGATACCATTGGGAAGCCTGTTGGCACTTCACTATGAGCTAAAAAAAAAAATGTGCATTAAAGGGTGGTGCTACTATCAGCTTATAAAAGAAAAAGTTCTGTTAATTTAGGGAAATTCCAAAGTTTTGTTTTTCCTTGTAAATTGATTTAAAGAAAGCAAAGGGATAAAGTATCATGATTTTGAAAACATCCATTTGTTATTTAAATAGTATCTACTTGCTTTGAAAGAAGTATATATCATTCTTCACGCACATTTTAATGCTATGCATGTGGAATCCAGACACAAAAAACCACTGACTCTGCCTCTGAGACTAGAAGAGTATAGGGAAAAGGAGAGAAAAGACTATAAGGTCTCTTGAGGAGTAATATAAAATGTTCAAAGTAGACAGGCTGTTTAAAAATATAAATTCTGCCTCTCTAATTAGTACTTTATTTTTAGGAGGGTTCTCTATGAAGAATATAATGCATTTACAATTTAAGAAACTGGTTTGTCAAGTTTCTCACTAAGATTTCACCAATAAGAAAACTGAATTCAAAGTGAAGAGATAAGCCCTGGAAGGCATTAGAATTGGTGATGAACTTCTGTTGACAGTGCACAGGTACCTTTTAAGAAAAACCAGTAACTATGGCATTAAAGTTCCTTAGCTTAAATCTAAAGTACTATTCTAAGAACTTACACAAATGATGACTCTATGGGTCAGCCAGGCTCATTTTTCCTTGTCTTATAACTTAGGCTCCAGTTTCTTTCTTCTATGGTGGTTTACTTGCCAGTTTTTCTGCACAACTTCAAGGACTGTAGCAGGTCCATCTAATCAAATCCTTTTGCCCTCTGGCCTTCCAGGCACTCTGTGTTAGAGCCCAAAATTAATTCTGGAAGCTCACCTCAATCACTTCTTCACTACACTCCGATCACACCGGCCATCCACACCCAGCAGACTCCTGCCTCTGAGCTCTGCCCTTGCTGCCCTCTGCCTGGAACACTCTTCCCCTAGATCTTCCCATGGCTACCTGCATGTCCAGGTCTCATCTCACATATGACCTGCTCAGAGTGGCAGTCCCTGTGCTTTTCTAACTCCAGTCAAGTCTCTGTCATATTACAGCCTTTCACTGTGTTTTCTTCTGAACTGTATTTTTTAACTTGTTTATTGTCTGTCTTCTTTTTTTTTTTTTTTTTTTTTTTTTTTTGGTGAGGAAGACCAGCCCTGAGCTAACATCCGTTGCTAATCCTCCTCTTTTTGCTGAGGAAGACTGGCCCTGGGCTAACATCGTGCCCATCTTCCTCCACTTTATATGGGACGCCGCCACGGCATGGCTGACAGGCAGTGCGTCGGCGGGCGCCCGGGATCCGAACCCGCGAACCCCGGGCTGCCAAGCGCGGACGAAACCGCTGCGCCACCGGGCCGGCCCTTGTCTGTCTTCTTGCATTGAAATGTAGACTTTAAGAAATCATGTCTACCTTCTTCAACACAGTATCCAAAGGATCTGATACGTAATAGGTCTAAAATAAAATTTATTTTGAATGAATAAGTAAATTTCAAATCTCTCCTTCTCCATGAATATTTCTTCCTTGACTTAATATTGCCGTTTTCTTCCTCTAATCAGGTATAAGAGTTGCACCTTTTTGAGAATTGGTATATGAGACTCTTTGCATATTTATATGTTTTAATCCTTATAAGAACTCAGCAAGGTAACTACTAACATGCCCAGGGAAACTGACAAAGCTAATAAATCTCAGAACCAGAATTCAAACAAAGGTCAGATGATTTCAAAGCTGATAGTCTTGTCAGTAAGCTATGTAACTATTTGCGATCTGATGTGGATGCCTTTTATTTCTTTTTCTTGCCTGATTGTTCTGGCTAGGACTTCCAGTACTGTGTTGCATAGGAGTGGTGACAGTGGGCACTCTTGTTTTATTGCTGATCTTAGAGAAAAAGCTTTCAACCTTTCACCATTGAATATGATATTAGCTGTGGGCTTGTCATATATGGCAGTATTAAAGTGAGGTCCTTCGTTGTGCTCCGTATCTCACTTTATTACGTGCTGTCTCCTCTGCTTTCCCGCTCCAACCTAGCCCCTACCCCAGATGATGGGTTTTATCTTGTAACCTTGATATGGCTGGGAGTTCTTTGAAGACCTTGTTATAGGTCTCTTTTGCATTCCATGAGCAAGCAGCACATTGTAGACATGTTACCAATGCTTGTTGAAGTGAATTGACTAAATGGATAGACAGATGATAAAAAAAGAGAAAATCTGGAAAGTTCTTGAGAGTACACACTGGTTCTGCACGGAATGGAATCTACTGTCCAAACAAACGTGGAGTTGGAGTCATCACTGTATATCCCTTAAGGTGAAATACTGGAAGAGAGTAGTATACTTATATGTGAAAATTAACCAGTCTTTTCAAAATTTTATTGAGAAATTCCAGGAACTTGACTCAAGGTAAAATATTTTCCCCCTAGATTAACAGGTCATATCACAAAACTCCTGTCTCAAAATAGACTCATCCTCTGGTTACTTTCTGCCTCTGGAGATTTTTCTTGAATTTACATTGATTCTCAGTGACTTCCTTCAGGTGAACAGCTTTCCAAAAACTGGTAGACTGCAGAATGGAAACACTACATATGCACTTGGTTATTTATTTTTAAGTATCAGTTGAGAACACTAAAGTGAAAAAAAACTATATATAATTTAGATCACTTAGTAAGATTGGAAATTAAAAAAACCAATGCTATTTTTAGGAATTAGACCAGCTTATATTTAAAAACACTTAACATTCCATGCTTTTACTGAGCACCTACTGTGTGCCAGGTACTTTCGAGGCACTAGAAATACAGTGGTAAACAAGACATTATTCCTTTACTCAAGAAAGACACATTTCAGTGGGGAATTAGTTATTGAATAAATAAACCTGCAAGTAGATACATAACAACAAATTTTGATAAAGTGTTTTAAGAAAAGAAGGGGAAATTATGGGAGGAGGAAGTGTTGAGAAGTTGGTATATGCTATGTGAAGAAATTATAGTTAAATTGGAATCAGAAGGTATTACCCAGGCACATAGTGGTGGTGATGGTGTTGAGATGGAAAGAGGGTAGAGAAGTAGGAGGGATGAGTCTAGCGGAAGGGTGAAGTCTCCTCCACTTTGAGATAGGAAAAAGACTAACTAGATTGAGGAAGTCTCGTGTGGCTGGAGTAAAGTGAGCAAGTGAAACCCCAAATACACAGAATAGTCCGTATTTGGTAGGTGAACCAAATAAGATGGAGCTATGACGATGGCTGTTCAAAATACATTGTCGTGTAATTTTCGGTGATAGGATCGATTTAAACAGATGCCTCTGTATTCTTTTACAAAGTCCCCATGAATTCACTCATTTCATCATGTGAAAAGCAGTTATTGAATGCCTGCAAGAAGTAAAGGCACCACATTGTGCACTGGTGGCATTTAGAAATGACCCATCCTGCTAAAATAAATTTGAGCATTTACAAATTGAATCACAGAATACCTTATTTTCATAATATTAAAAAAATACTTTGTATTCAATAGCCTTGGGTCAGGGTATGAATGATGAATGAATTCACAAATATTTACTAGAATTTGTGATTTGGACCAAAGATCAGGCTTTAGGTCTTACTCCCTTAGGTTGAATCCTGGTTTGACTGCCTACTGAGTGTAAGAAGTGCATTCTTTCTTTTGAGCCTCAGTTTACTGTTTTATAAACTGGGAATTATGGTAAAAATCTCACTTGACACACAAGTTATCTGGGGGGCGGCTAAACATAATGCATGTGAAACATAGATCTCAGGGTTTGTCACATATTATGGACTTGGTAACCCTTATGTTTTACTCCACATGCTGAACCGGAAGAATATTTTCTCTTTTATTGTAACTTTCAGTTTAATGGCATATACTTGACTCTAGCCATACCTGGCTGATTGTTAGAACTACCAGAAATAATCATTTGATTGGTCTGGGGATATGGCTGGGCAGCTGTAGTGTTTAAAGCTCCCCAGGTGATTCTAATGTGCAGTGATGGTTGCAAACCACTGACCTAGAGGCTGTTTCAGGAGAATGACAACATCTAGCTCCACACTGCAACCCACCTACCTCAGGTAAGAATTCAAATAAGTGGTGAAATTGCCAAAGGGCAGGCAAAAGAAGGTATACACTGCTGTGTTAAGGAACGTGAAAGATTCATATACTGTGTTCCCAGGGCCCTGTTTGCCCTACATTTTCTGTCTGTTTAGTGTTACTTTCTGAATGGCTGTGAACATTCAACCTCTCTTGTCCCTGGGATCCTAGCTCCCACTGTCTCTCTACAGAACCCAGTGACACCAAGATCTGAAATTACTCTTTCAAGTCATTAATAGAAACATCTTTGCATCATAAAATGTTAGTACATTTAATAGTCTCCCAGCAGCTTGAAAAAGCCTATGTATTTCTGAAAGTGTCTGATGGACTTGAAGGAGTATCTTACAGAGAAGTTTTGAGACTACGGATCACCATGTTCTTTCACAAATGGTCCCCTTTCTTCCAATGTTGCTAGAAAAATCTTCCTAACCCATCCCTTTGATTATGTCATCCTCCAGTGCAAAAAACTTCCAAAGGCTCCCCATAACTACAGGAAAACTTCTAATTCCTTGAATGGCTTTCAAGTCTCTTGACTGTCTGGACCAGCCATCATTTCTAGACATGTCAAACTTTCTCTCTTGCACAAGCCCCGTGTTTTAGCCAAATGATCTATTACTGTACCCTAAACATACTTTGTGCTTTTTGCCCTCTATCCCAGTGGTTCTCAAACTTTAATATGTATGCAAATCACCTGGAAATCTTGTCAAAGTACATATTTATTAGTATTTATTGGTGAATACATTTATTAGTGCTCATTAGCCAGGGGTGGGAGCACAGTCAAGTTCTACATTTCTAACAAACTCCCACATGATAGTTGTTGCTGGTGCTAGTACTGTACTTGGGTAGCAAGGCACTATAGGCTCGTAACATCTCAGTGAACTAGAATCTTGTCCTCTTGGCCTATCTCATTCCTACTTGTCTTCAGTGTTTATGTTACAGAGTGATTCACTGAGATATTAATTTGCTTTCTTTCCCTCATGGTCCTTCCCCATTCTCCATCCAGTTCGCAAAGATGGCATGACTTCGTGTGCCTCTTGTCTCAGGAGAGATTTCTGTTTCTTCAAGGTGACTTGCAAGACACATCCTAGTCTGGTTTTTGTTTCCCTGAAGCCTAAGCCATTGAGACAAACTGTGCTGGGTTTCTTGGGGAGGAGGAGATAGTCTGGCTCTTTGAGAAGCAGCAGCAGTGAGGAGAATCCTCTGCCTGGGAAGGAGGCGGGTCTGAAGAGGCCACATGCCTGAGGGGATGGTTGCGTGCTCTATCTAGGGCACCGGAACCCTAGCAACAGAGCTCCTGACCTGGCCAGAGATGCAAGAACCCCGAGTGTGGCACACAAACTAGAGAATCTTGGGCACCAAAGGAGGGAAGCTGCTTCTTTCTCATTTTCAAACAAACTCAGAACCTCTGTACAAATGGTCGGAGGTAGAATAAAAATAACTGATGTGATGTTCCACATGCTGGGGAACTTAAAAAGATTTTAGATTGATTCACAGGAAATAAATGGATATTTCCTTTAGGGCTGAATGTTTGAATCAAGTTTTCTACATGGTAAACTTATTTCCAATCTAGTCCCCTTCCCAGAAGCCTGATTTGATGTGTTTAAGGGCATCAGGTCTGAGACAAGAAGTCCTGACTTTGAAATTCGGATTGAAGTCCTAATTTGGAATGTATGTAAGCATCAGAATTCTCATCTGTAAAAATGTTGATCATAGCGCTTACTTCATAGGATTGTTGAGAGGATTAGAAATAATAAACGTAAAGCATGTGGCATGTAGTGTCTGATTAGTAAATGTTTGCTATACTTATACCTACTAACTCTACTACTACTATTATGACTACCATAGACACTTTTAGTATAATCAAGGTACCACTTTATTCTGACAGTTTGACATCCTCAAAATTCCTAAAGCAATATCGTGCATGCCATCTATTTGGATGTTATTCAGAATCCTCCTGCATAGCAACCAGGTACTAAATAATAAACTTTTGATCATGACGATGCCTATGAATTTATTACCTGCTCTTGATAGTTATTTTTTCATATATCTCAGTGCCATACCTGCCATAACCTGTAGCATAAACTCTGAAGACAGAAAGTATGCTTTATACTTTGTAATCTATTAGTGGTTAGTGTCTTGTAAATAGTAGCTACTCAGCAAATACTTGGCAACTAGTTGTTGAAAAACAATGACTTTTGATAATTTAAGAGAAGAGTAGGAGACAGAAATTTTAGATATAATTTTTGCAACCTGGGATTAGAGAAAGTACTGCATTTCATTCTATATTACCTCCATATTGCTTCAAGCTTCATTGTATCAAAAGCAGCTTATGTTTTGTTGCTTACCAACTAGGCTAAATGTTACGGTACATACAGCTATGGAAACCAGAGCAGGGACAAGCAAACCAGTAAAGAGAATCACTTTTTCTTCATCTGTTATATAGATATTTTTCAAAGCTTTTGAATCTGGGGTATCAAGAAAGAAATCATTATGCTGTTAATCAATTAAATAGCTCATATTTTTAAAAGTACTATCCTGATGTGTGTGTAAGCAAAATATACAATCAGTTCCTTAGAATTCAGTTAGTTAGGGGTTAAATTCTACCCTAGCAACAGAAACTTTACAGCTGCTGTCAGAAATACAGTAATTACTTTGGTCAACATTCTCCAAGAAACTCCAGCTGTCTTATCAAGCTTGCTTTGTCAGAAAGACTGCTTTCCTGTTAGGGGGCATGAATTGTAGAATAACCATGATGGTGCCAGTGAAAGAGGTGGCAGAAAAAAAATCTCAGAAGCCATATTGTGGGGTTTTTTTTCACTTGAATTTGAGATTCTCATAGTATCTATCGTGCTTTTGGACAACCTTCCAATGAATTTTAGGGACTGCAGAAAATGAAAATCTGTAGCTTTTTTCTTTGAAATTAAATCCATACGAAATCAATACTAACAATGGCCATCAACGCAAATCTCCACCCACCCAACATAGACAAAAGTGAAGATAGCAGTAACATATATCCTGTGTGCTCTAAGACTTTACCACCTCAGTGTGAGGGTCCCCTGAATAGAAGCCTAGCTCTAGACCTGGTCAGAGGTCGAGAATCATTCATTTGATCAGTTTAAATATTCAGAGAAATTCTCATCATTCATGGAGTTAGGGTCATTCAGAGCTGACTTTTAATTCACGTAATTACTTATCATGTCATTTACTCTTTTCTCCTGTGGGGGAAGATTTAGCCAGGAAGAACCAGGGACCAATTAACTTACAGTCGGGTGACAAGGAAGGGATATGTAAGGCAAGAAGAGGGAAGGGCTGGTGACAATGGAACTGATTAAAGTACAGTTAGAGTCCAAAAACTGTAATATAGCACTTAGCAGTGGAATGTTCCAGAAGAAGGCTAGCACTGATTATCATCATCCCCATTTAACTAGAATAAAATCCAAATTCCTTACCCTGACTTACCCTCCATCATTAGGTGCCTGACTACTTTTTCAACCTCATCTCATACCACTCTCTACCTTGCATACCATGCTTTAGACAGTCAGACCTGTTTAATTCTCAGACTTAACAAGCTTCTTCCTAACTTAGAGATTTTGCACTGGCTGTTCCCTCTGCCTGTGTTGATACCTTGATCTTTGCATGGCTGACTCCTGCTTGTCATTACAATTTCAGCTTAAATGCCTCATCCTCCCAGAGGTCTCCTTTGATCATCATACATAAGGTAGTCACTCAGTTGCTTTCTGTCTACTTCAATTATCTGTGTGATACTTAACATTACCTGCTCTTTTTCTTATGAATTTTATTATCATCCTCCTCCACTTGAAGATGAACTCCACAGAAGGAAAGTTCTGATTGGTTTTGTTCACTCCAATATTCTCAGGAATTACAATGATGATAGGTGTACAGTAGTAAATAAATATTTGTGAAGGAGTGAATGAATTTAAGAACAAAAAGTTACCTTAGAGATTTTTAGTCAAGGGATCCTTAAATTTAAATCCATAGGTTGTTGTTTTTTGGTGAGGAAAATTAGCCCTGAGATAACATCTGTTGCCAATCCTCCTCTTTTTGCTGAGGAAGATTGGCCCAATTGGCCCTGGGCTAACATCCGTGCCCATCTCCCTCTACTTTATATGTGGGACACCTGCCACAGCATGACTTGATAAGCGGTACGTAGGTCCATGCCCGGGATTCGAACCTGCAAACCCCAGCCCGCCAAAGCGGAGCGCGTGAACTTAACCACTACACCAACCAGGCCAGCCCCAAGAAACCATGTTTTTTAGCAGACTGTCAAAGGGGTCTCTGACACACTGTCTCAAGTCTCAAGTTGGGTTCCCCAGAAGTGGCTCTGAGATGAGGATTCACGTGAAAGTGATGTATTTGGAAGTGTTTCTAAGAAAAACTGGTTGTCAAGTAAGAAAAGGAGACTGGGAATGGAAGGAAGCCAAGTAAGAGTGAGATATCAAACCAAGTCCTGCTGAGGGTACCATTGGGTCTGTTTTGCAGGGGAGCTCTGGAGAGTGAGTAAGCCTCACTCAGATTGGTGGGTATCTGCCTAAGAAGCTGGGACATTTATACCCTATATCCTTAGTCACTGGCTCATGGCTTCCCAGGGGTGGGGATGGGAGTGAGGGGCTGTAATTCTTACTCTCTGTTTGCAGATAAAGCTTTCTCAGGAAGCCTGAGGTCAATCTTCCAATGAAGGGAGACAGGTTCTAGCTGTAGGGAATGAAAGCACACTGGGATCTGATTTTCATGCAAGTCGTCTAGAGATCCCAGGGGACGTGGGTGGAGCACTGACAGTATTTGTTATACCTCCTTCAAAATAAAATAAAACTTTAAGAATTATCAATGTAGTCTAGTTCCTTCACTTTAAAATAAGGCCTACTGAGGTGAGATGGGTTTCAAATAGTCACAGAATTAATTGGTGAAATTTGTTTGGATCAGATCCAAGGTTTTCCAATTACTATCCCATCCACTATCTGTACTCATTTTTTAAAAATTCAAGTATAAGATACTCTCTTAGAAGATAAGGAGCATACAAAGATGAATAAATTACGACCCCTGTTCTCAGTGATTTTGTAGCACAGTAGGAGACAAAAAAATCATATAAACAAGGAGGATTATAAATATTTGCATAAGAAGGAATATATTTATAAGTAGACTTAGAGCAGAGAGTAATCACTTCCAGTTTAGGGACTCAAGGAAGATTTTGTTGAAGTTGAGGCATTTGACTTTGATGTATCTTTCTTTTTAAAAAAATATATGTATTCATTCATTCAGAGATATTTAAATGAGCATCTACTATATTTTAGACTTGGTAGTAAGTACTGAGAATAAGGTAGTGAATGAAAAAGGCAAAGTCCCTATTCTTATCTAATTTACATTCTATTTGGGGGAAGACCAGTAACTAGGAAGAATAACAAATACACGAGATTATGTCAAATAGTGACAAATACTATGAAGGATAAGTGAAGAGAAGTGAAGGAAGGAAAGTTGAGACTATTTTAGATGTAGTGATTAGGGAAGGCCACTCTGACAGTGGAAATTTGAATTGAGACCTGAAAGATGAAAGGTGCCAGAACCAAAGAGGAAAACACTTAGGAGAAGAGAAATCCAGGCAAAAGGAAGCGCAAGTACAAAAGCGCTGAGGCATGAAAAAGCTCGGAATAAGTCAAGAAATAAAAAAAGACAGTAAGTTTGATTTTTAGGAATCAAAGGGTAACCTGCTTTGAGATTAGTTTAGAGAGATTGGCAGGGTTTTGTAGGCCAGAGTAAGGAATTTGCATTTTAAGTGCAGTGGTTAAACATGATATTGTGTATGTTTCAAAATGTACTATGTGTACCAGCTACAAAAAATTAGAATTTGAAATTTAAAAAAACAATACTATTTACATAGCCCCCTGAAAAGTAAGTAGTTAGGTATAAATCTAAAAAAATATGAGTAAGATCTGTAGGAGAAAAACTAAAAAAACACTGATGAAAGAAGATCTAAGTAAGTGGAAATTTATTGTGTGTTCATAGATTGGAATATTCATTGTCGTTAAGATGTCAGTTCTTTCCAACTTGATCTATAGATTCAACCTTATCCCAGTCAAAATTAGCAAGCTTTTGTATAGATACCGATAAACCAATTCTAAAATTTATATGCAGATGCAAAGCACATAGAATAGCCAACACAATCCTGAAGAAGCAAAATAAAATTGGGTGACTGAACTACCCTACTTTAAGACTTACTATAAAGCTATAGTAATTACAAGACCTCGTTTTTGGTGAAAGAAAGACACATAGATCAATGTGACAATATAAAGAACCCAGAAATAGACCCACACAAATTTAGTTAGTTTATTTTTAACAAAGTCCCAAGGCAATTCAATGGAGAAGGGATAGTTTTTAACCAATGGTGCTGAAAAAAACAATTGGAAGTCCATATAAAAATATGAACCTAATTACAGATATTATATCTTACACAAAAATTAATTTAAAATGGATTATATACCTAAATGTGAAATGAAAAACTATAATAATTCTAGAAGAAAACATAGGAGAGAAATCTGCGTGACCTTGGGTTTGGTGATGACCTTTTAGATATAACACCAAAAGCACAATCAATGAAAGAAAAAAAATGGTAAATTGGACTTTATTAAAATTAAAATCTTTCATTCTGTGAAAGACACCAATGAGCTTATAGAAGCTCTTTGTTTCTAATACTGTTCTCCAAATAAAAGGAGATGAGGCTGTTTGAAGAAAAGCCTGATTCTAGGGTTGGGGCAGGTATATACAAGATGAGTCTGGAACATAGTGTAGTGCCAGAAAGTAAGGAAGAACTGAAAAGAAAAGAAAACAGAACAGAACAAAACCAAATGCCATACACAACTATGGGAGTATGCCAAAGGGCACAGAAGCCAACTGAAAGAGCTCCCAACGGCCACAACTGAAACAATTTGAGGGGCAAAATAGATAACAGTATTGTATTATAACATAAAGCATAAAATAAATATCCATGAGCCCATTGTTATAGAAATAAGTCATTTAATAAATAAATAAGTAGAGAAGAATAGTCAAGGTTCCTCTGCAGGAGAATTCTAAATAATTTATGTAAAAACTACCCCCTCAAGGTGGGAGGAGTGTGCATAACTCTCCATCCCTTACGTGTGAGTGGTCCACAGTGACTTCCTGTCAAAGAGTACAGTATGGGAAGGAGGAAAACGAAAAAGTTTACAGTGGAGAAACCTGACCAACACTATCTCAGACAGGTGATCACAGTTTATATCCACAGCGACATCACGTTGGTAGTATGAACTCTTCCTATGATGTGATGAGAATGGCACCTTGTCTGTGTGGCCTTTTTCCCAAAAACCCATAACTTCAGTTTAATCATAAGAAAAAAGAAACTCCAATTCAAAGATATTTTACAAAATGCCTCTCCACTGCTCCTCAAAGCTCTCAAAGTCATCAAAAACAGGGAAAGTCTCAGAAACTGTCAGAGTCTAGAGAAGCCTAAGGAAACATGTCAACTGAATGTAATGTGGTATCCTGGGTGGAATCCTGGAAAAGAGAAACAACATTAGGTAAAATCTAAGGAAATCTGAATAAAGTATGAATCTTAGGTCATAATAATGTGTCAACACTGGTTTATTACTTGTGACAAATATACAACACTAATATCAGGTATTACTAATAAGGTAAACTGGATTTAGGGTATATGGGAACTCTTTATAGTGTCTTCACAACTTTTCTGTAAATCTGAAGCTATTCCAAAATAAGACTTTTACTAAAAGAATTACTGTGGTGTAATAATAAAAAATAGGAAATAACCCAAGTCCATCAACAGTAAAATAGATAAACAAATTTAGGTCTATGCTTATGATAGAATACGACACTGCACTAAAAATAACAAACATCTCATGCATGCCACAACATGGATACATTTCAAAAATATTTTGTTGAGGAAAGAAGCCAGAATCAAAAGAGTACATACTGCATGATTTCATTTATGTAAGTTTCCATGTGAAATAAATCAAAATAGTGGTTGCCTCTGAGGAATGGAGATTGGAAGAGGGCATGAAAGAAATTTATGGAGTTCTGAAAATGTTCTATATCCCAATTTTGGTGAAAGTATATATTTATCAGAACTTGTTAAATTGTATTTTTACGAATCTGTGCCTTTAATGGCATGTAAATTTTACTTCAAAAACACCTACATTAAACTTTCAAAAATAGCTGGCTACTGTGGGGGAAATGAATTTTAGGAAGAGTAGTATCATGGAAACCATTTAGGAGGCTACTGTGGAAGACTGGAGGAAAAATAAGTGATATAACAGAGAATGAGAGAAATGGATTTGGGATCTGTTGTGCAGCTGAAGGTAACCAGGACACGCTGTTTTATTAGATGCGGACAATTAGAAATTCTTATGGAAAGAACTTAATCAGCAGACCCAGAGGTGAGTTTCAGCTCCGCTACTTTTCAATTGTGTGATCACACACATATAGCATCATCTGTTTGGGCCTTTAATATCTCATCAAGTGCACTATTTAGGCTTGTCTTACCTAGCTCACAGGTTCCAGAAAGAATTGAATGAGGTAATGTGTGTAGAAACAGTTTATAAATTGTAGTGTATAACAGATATTAAAATTGTTATTAAATACATTTTGTAAGGAGTATGACACTGCTGGAAAATATATCATGGATGCTTTTAATCATCAACCATAAGCAGACAAAATATCCTAGTTTAATAAACAGCTCTACTTCTCTGGAGGAGTGTTACAATTACGAATCTCAAATTTGGGCCTTAAATTAAGAATTCCAGACTACATGTTAGAAAACAAATTTTGAACACCTGTTAAGAGATCAAGGTTGCAGTACTGAGAAAATAGTGCTATATGGTGTCTATCATGAGAGTCTTCAAAATTCTACGCACAGATCATCCTGAATCATGGTGACACCTCAAACTCAGTATAGTTTGCATCTGCTTGCAAATAAGCACAGAGAGGCATTGCTATATCTTCGGAACAGCTTATCTGGGGCTGTGGCACTCTAACTCTATGCTCAGAACTTTCATGATAAGTCCAAGATGATAGCCAATCAAATGTTACTCTACTGAGGTTTCCTAGGCAACTGACACACAGCTAAGGAAACGAATTGCACACAGTTGAGAAGAAAAATACTGCAGCAATTTCACCTTCCTGATATTTTTCCTTCCTAAAAAGAAAAAAAAAATATTTTAATATATATATATTTCTTTTTAGGAAGGAAAGAACCAGCATAGTAATGAGAGGACCGGAACACCCTCGTTGTTCAAATCTATGAATACTACTGTCTTCTGAAACATAGTTGCTGGTGATAATAATGAAAAGAGTGATGTGATTTGAAAATGTGTTTTAACTTCCTAGAAAAGATCTTTGGGATAGCATTCTTGTTCTTTCCTCATTCTAAATTGAGATTTGTTTGTTTGGATTATATTTTGTATAAAGATCTGATTGAGTGAGTATTGAAAAAACATATATTTGCTTCTTAATTTGAAGAATGTGGAACATACCCAAGACATAGTATGCTCTCCATAAAAATGATTGCATCAATAAGGAGATAGGATTGAACTTTCTGACTATATAATGTCCCTGTTCTATCCTCAACTCAAGGCACACTCATGACTAGTTCAGTGGATGATGAGCAAGCACCAGATTTAGAAGGCAAAGGAACAGAAGCCTTTGACCATTTCCCCTTTTCTAGTTTGCTTCCGCTTTCCGCATATCTAGGGTGAAATCATTATGTTCTAGCTAAAGTCTAAGTAGATGCAATGAACCCCTGCCTCTCACCTCTATATTCCAGTGTGTGGGTTTAGCACTTAGAAAAAAGATGAACCTCAATAATTAATTCATTTAAGAAACATATATCCAGTCCTTACAATGTTCCAGGTGCTGGCCAATGCTGACTGATATCCTAACTGATTTTGAACAAATACTTAACATCCAAAAATTCGTTGTATACTAGACCTACCCCAAAATGGCAGACTTTTAGAGCTGCAAAGAACTATGTTGGTATGTGGCCAGATTCAAGATCTCTAAATCCTTGAATGCTGTCTCATCAGCAACCACCACGATAGATTAGAAACTTGGTGATACACAGGAAACAAGCCACACAAATGCATTTTTTTTTTTTTATTACTAGCTAGGCTTTAACTCTAAATCCTACCTATTTGATCTCTTGCCCTGGTATCTCACATATAAGCCTCCAGAATTCTAAAATCTGGCTCAGTTACCTTCAACTTTAGACTAGAGGAAGATTTAAGTATCCAGAAAATAAAATTTGTTGGATGGGGAATCATATCTCCTTGTTTACCCCTTTACCCTGAGTGCCTAGCACAGAAGCTGAGCTTAATAAAGTTGTGTTGGGTGAGAGAATGAAGGTGGGCTCCTTTGTCCCTCTTTCCCCCAGGACTTATCTTAGTAGACCAGGGGGATGGGTATCTACGAGGAAGTGTTGACCTCCCTGGAGAGATTAGATGAAGTCACTAAGATTCAGAAGTCCTTTGTTCTAATTTCCTCATTGAATGGATACAAATAATGAATTCCAGGGAAGGATAATGTTATTTGAAGGTCATACGTCTAGTCAGTGGGAGAATTTCTGAGCTTGCTCCATCTTCCTGCTGCACCACAGTGTGATTGGAAGGAATTAATGGACTGACTGTTGGATGATGAAACTCAGTGCAGTCCCTTTCAAAGGAAATATACTTGATTCATTAGAGGGCAGAATCTGGACCACTGAGAATAAATATTTGCACAGTAATGATAATTTTAAAAGGTAATACTATTGAAATAAAACATTCATTCGTATGATTTCTAAATCATACCGTATTTCTAAATGATCTGTAGATCCCATTTTTGAAAATTTTCTGTGTATGTATATGTAGATATAAATATGTAGATTAATCTACAATGAAATGCTATCAGAAAACTCTGGGTGATAGAATTTTTGTCATCTCAAAATTATTGAACAAAGTTGGTGCTATAACCATTTTAGCCAACACATTCATCATTAGGTTTAAGATAAATATATGAATATACAGCATTATACATAAAGATATCTGAGTTTGTGTATAATTATAATATAGTGCTTGGGATATGGTAGGAGTTCAATACATTTTTAATGCTTTATATGTAATTTATGCATATGTACAAGCATACCTGCAGTAGAACCCTTTAGACTATTTAATACATTATTGCATGCCTTAGATAATTTTAAATGGACTAATTTCAGATTTTGTCTACATGATGAAAGCATTATAAAATTTTCAGTCCTGATTGGGCTACATATTTTATAGGGAAATGGATTATGCTATCTAGAATTGATCGTGTTGCCTCCGGAGTTTGAGTTTTATGAAAATCTCAAATCTTTTATATGGCTTTATGCATACATCTGAAGATATCCCAAGCAGGATTATTTGAAAAAGAAAACAAGACTACAAAGAAAGGCAGGCCTGCTTTCTCTTCAAGAGATATGGTTCACCAAAGCAAAAATCACTGACATCGTTAGTACAGCCTCGATTATTGTTTTAAAACTGTCAAAAGATTCCCTTCCAGATACCTTCTATTTTCTCCTGTTTGTGATAGCCAAAGATGGAGGAAAAAAGAGAAATACTGCCCAATACAGCTATTCTTAGATGATTCTCTCAGGTGGTTAATCACCGGGATTAATTAGCAAGCAGCTACTGGGAGAACTTGATCTTTTTCCTTGATTCTTAGTGTTACATCACCAGGTATTTACTCAAGTCAGTCTGAGCGCGTCCATAAATGAAGTGGCATCGCTTTTCCCTGAGGGAGGAACACTCGCAGGTGTCCATCCCATCAGGAGTCGTGCTCTGAGTGCAGAGCAAGGAGTGACTCGAAAAATACATTTGTTCCCACCCACACCTTCTCCCACTGACAAATGCTGCAGCTCTCCAGGCCAGAATTCTCCTCCAGCAAATAGATTTACAAAAATAAAAAGAAAAGAAAGAAAGGGGAGGAAAAGAGAAAAGAAAAGTCTATCAGAGATATAACACATGCATAAAATTGAATATCTAATTGTGCCCATGCCCCAAAATAGTACTTTCCAAAGCAATTGAGAGTTGCTGTCTCAAAACCAGTGCCTAAACGGGCCCATAGTTAAGCACATCTGGTCATGAGGCTGGTAGGCTAGGAAATATGAAGATGCTTGCTGAACTGAATATAACAACCATCTTTTATAACTCCAAATTTTGAGCTGGTTAAGAATACTACTTACTTCCTGCCACCCCAATCTGGAGTATCATATTCAAGAAGCTTGTCTAGAATTTCATACATAACGACCCAGATATCTGAGTGGGCATTAAACATCATCCATTTTTTAGTGAACATTTTTGAGCTTGTGCTGGAATTGTGGGGATGAAGGGTGGGAGCCACCGCTACCAAATAAGTCCGACGCATTTCTTCTTTTATGGACCGTATGTTTCCACAAATTCATTATTTTTATATAATATTACTAATTTATATATTCCTGATTTTGGACAGAACACCTTTACATTGGACATAAAAATACAGAGCCTAGATAATTATTCTTACATAGTTGAAAAAAGCCTGAATAATTGGCATCAGGTTTCAGAAAAATGGCCAACTGTAGCACTAAATAAGAGGTAATATGCAAACCCTCTGACTAAGGAGAAACTATCAGTGAGGATACTATGTACCGAGGAACCATGCTAGTTACTCTGTGAGCATCTTTGTTTTTCCATTTTTTTCTCCCTCTGACTTGCTTATTTGTAATTGTCATCTGGATTAGAGGCTAGGATATTTTTGGGATCACAGAGAGTCAACCTGAATCACAGTCTCCATGAAGAATGGAAGAACAGTCAGAGGACTTCCAGGGAAAGAACCGCAGTCATTTAAAAAGCGAGATCTATTTGCAAGTTTTATCCCTTCTTTGAAGCATCAGGAATGATAGCTCTGGGGTATTTCTCAATAAAAAATAGATTCAGTGCATGTCACACAGGTACTTCTTAGAAGCTTGAACTGCTTCGCAATGTTGTATAATATTTTCACATAGTCACAACATTTCTCTTTACAATTATTTTTTAAGGTAGAAAAAAAGTATTTTTTTAATTGCAATAACATTGGTTTATAACATTATATAAATTTCAGGTGTACATCATTATACTTCTATTTCTGCATAAATTACATCATGTTCACCACCCAAACACTAATTACAATCCATTACCACACACATGTGCCTAATTGTCCCTTTCTCCCTCCTCCCTCACCCCCTCTTCCCCTCTGGTAACCACCAATCCAATCTCTGTCTCTATGTGTTTGTTTGTTCTTGTTTTTAGCTTCTACTTATGAGTGAGATCATACGGTATTTGACCTCTCCCTCTGACTTATTTCACTTAGCATAATACCCTCACGGTCCATCCATGTGTCACAAATGGCTGGATTTCATAGTTTCTTATGGATGAGTAGTATTCCATTGTGTATATAATCTTTTAAAAAATATTTAGAAAGTATTTTAAGGGAGAAAAAAGTATTTTAAGGGAGAGAAATTATTATCCCTTATTACAGAATAAACTGAACACTCAGGTTTCTGTTAGATTCTCCAGCTTTCTGCTTCACCAGTCAAGGCATTGTAAATCTAGATTATGGAAATCTCAAAATTATTTCTGTGTGTAAACACAAGTTAACTGAGATAATAATAATTACACCATAATAAAACATTATTGAAGCCTTAATATAGGTGCCAGGCACAGTGATAAGCATTTCATGTTTGTGTAATTTCACAACCACCTGTTTGTGACAATGATTGGGGCTAGCCTTCAAATATTTCCAATTCTCCTCCAAAGCCTGTACTAGGATTATATTTTTCTGATCCCTTGAAGTTGGGTGAGGCCATATGACTTCCTTTGGCTGGTGAAATATAAGCAGTTAAAGAGCCAAGTCACTACACAATTACCTGCTCTCACTTTCCCTCTGCCCTAGTGATCAACAAAATTTTATGTGGTAGCTACTCTGTCAGCAAAGTTTCCAGAGTGAGAAGGGGTGGAGTAGAGCCCTCAGCTGACCCATAAAAGGCAAATGGCATGAGTGAGAGGGAAAACAAACAAACCTTTGTTGTATATGCTGCTAAAATTTTGGAATTGTTTGTTATCACAGCATAACCTGTCCCAGCCTGTCCTAATTAATAGGTCATCAAGTAGATATTATCTGCAATTTACAGATAAGTTGAAGGCTCAGGTAAATTTTCTAATTTGTTCAATGTCAAAGAGTCAATAAAAGACTGAACTGTGACTTGAACAATTCTTTCTCACTTTAGAGCCCCAATTTTTACCCCTACACTTATTCACAGACTTGAATTAGTGCTTGCAGTACATTACTTTTATGCGAACTTCCTCAGACTGAGTGCCCAGAAAAGATGTGTTTGTGATACTGGTTCTTTGGAATATCTTCTTAAAGTTAAACCAAGAAAATAAAAATACCTTCTATAGCACTTTATGATTTACAAAGCATTTTCACAAACACTAACTCATTATATTTTCACAATACACATGTGACTTAGGCAAGACAAGTATTATCCCATTATTTCAGGTGAAGAAAATCAAGGTACAGAAAAATTGACAGTTGACATGCACAAGGTCCAATAGGTAGGCAATGACAGATTCTGGGACAAGAATACCAGGGTCAAGAATTATTCTCCAATGACAGCAGAAGGAGGGAGGTATATAGAAGTAGTGATCATTCCCAGCACAGGAGAGAGAAGCCTGTTGTTAAACTCAGCTATCCAAACAATTTGCAATTTTATTTTGCAATCAAGGTCATTGATAACATTTTCAAATCACCCTTATTGCAATCAGTTCCAAAAATAGAACTGATGAATGTTGCCATAAAAATAATAGAACAATTCTGGCTTAGATTACAAGATCACAATTAAGAAAGTAACTCAAACCAAGTCCTCGACCCCAAAGAAAATACTAATAGAATTTATTTCTGATCCTTAAATATCGTTTTGAAATTTCCAAAAGAGAGAGATCATCAAAAAGGAACAAATTAAAATTTTCAAGAAAAATTGTTGGACCTATGTATAAAAGCAAGCACATTGTATATTTGAGAAATTGTATTTTTGACAGTATACAGTTTCGACCTTGTGAGCAAGTTTAGATTTCTTTCGGCTTCAAAACAGCAATTTACTCCTCATTGTTGATTACAATTTTAAAGTCCTATTTTAAGGAAGAGTTATTGATCACTAATTGAGAAAATGCTTGATTTAATATTTCTGTTTATAATTACACATTATTTTTAAAAAAGTATGTGATTAAAAGTATTTTTTTAGCCTTCAGTTATTAAATGTGGTACAATAGAAACAAATTCCAAAAGTGCCATATCATTATAAGTACATTTCATCAAGATAGTGCCTGTTGTTTTTGTAGACTTCACAAATTCATTTTGTAAATGTTATCCGGAAAGGAAATGAGAGATTCCCCCCACCCCCACTTTTAAGCAGGAGGGAATGAGCAAGGGATATTGCTTCACTTAGATAAGTTTGCACAGCAAGTAGCTGAGCAAGGGCTAGAACTCAGAACTCCAAAATATCAGTTTTCCTGTCATTGGGTCTGACTGCCTTAAAATGGTCAACAATCTCTTATATTAGTATACCATGCCTTACCAGACACCAAGACCATTGTCAAGGTCTGACACGTCAGAGGAAGAAGGCTTGGATATTTATGTAACCCGTTACCTTTGCAACACCAGTGGAATTTCGAACATCATCTAAAGCCACAATCAGATTAGCTCAAGAGATAGCAAAAACTCAGCTCTGAGGCACGCATTTTATAATTCTCTTGACTAAGGAAGTTTGTATCCAAATTTCAAGTGTCAGACATGATGCTAATTCTGATTTTAGCACATCTCTGACGGAGGGAGTATAATCATTCTGGTAAGTGCTTTGAACTCATATGTTTCATGATTTTCCTTGTCATCTTTAGCTTTTCAAAAGTCTTAGTATTTAGGGCTTTTTATCTTCTTCTTTACTTATTTTTAAATGACATTTTGATTCTTTGTTTTTTCTCAAATGTATATGCATGTGTATCCATATCCATATGTGTATAGATATGTCTAATCTATATCCAAATCTGCATCTATATCTGTAGATCCATATATACACATATATATGTATACATATACAACCATATGTACACTACCTATCTATATATCTACATGAACACTACATGTACATACATATATGTATATTTATAGATATATAGATAACCTTATATAGATATAGACATCTATAGATATAACTATACATAATATAATTATAAATGTATACTTATAGAGATGAATAAGGACATATGTAAATGTGAAATCCTGGAAGCAAATATTTTGAGTTAAATAACTTCTAAACCTCAAGGCCTACCTCAAATACTAAATCCCTCCAAAAAGTCTCTCCTCCAAATGAAAATTGTTGCTGCCTCCTTGAATCCCTCAACAGGACACTCTTCCCATGAAACTTTTCTCAGTAAACCTTGGAATAATGATAAGGAGAGCCCTCACATGTTGATGTGCCAAACATTACCTTATTAACTCAAGCTTGAGAAGTAGCCATTATTATCTTCATTTTAAGGAGGAGAAAACCTAAGACAGAGACATTACGTGACTTTTCCAAGATCAAATAATAAAAAAAGTGCAGAGGAGGAAATTGGACTAAGGTCTGCCTGACTCCAATGCCTCACACAGGGTTTAGTCTCATTTATTTATTTATTTCAGAATATTTATTGAGCCTTACTATGTGCTGTACTGTGTTCCAGGCATTAGGGTAGGCTGATGCTTCAGGGATGTATGAGACGGCCATGTGGCAGGCATTCTAACTGGAAGCCAACAGCAGGGCCATCCGACCTCATTTGTAATGTGAGCTAAAACTTGGACAGAAACTCACATGGTTGTTGATTAAAGAATTTTTAAGTCTGATTTGGGGTGACTTTGGCAGCGAAAAAGTGAAATGAAAAAATTCAAAAAGAAGAGTTAAGAGGGTGTGTCCTCAAATCTGCATATAAACTCCAACCAACTGTCTGGCTAACTGTGAAGTATGCATGTACGGGCCAGAGTCCAAGCTTACTAGCTAGGCTGAAATAGCTGAATAGAGATTTCAGAGACAGAGGACAGTGTGTGGAGTTTGAGTTCAGCAAATTAACAGCCTGATAAAACAAAATTAATTAAAAACTCTTGACAGGAGCATAGTAGTATTCAGAGTCTCTATAATAGATCATTGACAATATTTGGGACATAATCCAACTTCTGATATATAAAGAAACTGAGTAACATGTCCCACACTCAAGAGGAAAGACAAACAATGGAGACCAACCCAATATGACCTAGAATTTGCAATTAGCAAACATTTTAAAGGAGCTATTATATCTACAGATGTAAAGGAAAATAAGATCGTAAAGAATAAAAAGATAGAAAATCTCAGCAGAATTATAGAAACTATAAAAAGAGTCTAAAGGAACTTTGAAAACCAAGAAATACAGTACCTGAAGTAAAAAATTCACTGAATGCATTTCATAGCAGATTTAGGATGACCGAAGAAAGAGCCAGTGAAGATAGATCAATAGACATCGTTGAAGTTGAAAAACAGGGGGGGAAAATGGTTGAAAAATGATGAGCAGGGACTCAGAGTTGTGGAATAATAACAAAAGGTCCAATATATGTGCAATTGGAGCCTTAGAGAGACAGAGAGAGAGAGAGGAAAGAGAGAATGGAGCAGAAAAAATACTTCCCAAATTTATGAATGGCAGAAATAAAGTGCTTCAAAAAGCTCAGCGAACTCTAAGAAGGATAAATACAAAGAAAACTACATTTGGTACATCATTTTCAAATTACTGAAAAACAAGATGAAGTGAAAATCTTTAAAGTACAAAGAAAAATAACACATTATATACAAGTGAACAATGATAAAAATTATTGCTGAAGTCTCATCAGAAATAATGGTGTGAAGAAGACAGAAGAACATGTATTAAAAGTGCTGAGAGAAAGAAAAACTTGTCACCCTGAAATATATAACCAAGAAAAATATCACTTCAAAATGAAGATGAAATAACAGCATTTGAGGTAAATAAAAAATACATTTGTTAGCTGCAGACCTGCATGAGGAGAAATGCTAAAGGAAATTGTGGCTGAAGAAAAATAATTTTAGATGAAACTTCGATGTTAAGAAAAGAATGAAGATCACTCTAAATGGTAAATATGTGAGTAAGTATAAAAGACTATATTTTATGTTTCTCCTAATAGCTCAAAAGTCAGATGAATTTTGTTTAAACTGAAAGTGTAATGTTGTATCATGGGGTGTATAGCATATGTAGACATAATATATAGAACAACCATATCATAAAAATAGAGAATACATAAAGTTATTCTTTATGCATGGATAAAGTGATGCATGGATCTTTCATTTTACATAAGCTAGTACAATATAAACTGTAAATAGATTGTGAGATGTTAAAGATGCATATTGTAATCTCTAGAGGAAACACTAAAATATTATAACAAAAACAGGAATGGCTAAAAAGCCAATAGAGAAATTGAGATAGAATTTTAGAAAGTATTCAAACCAGAAGAAGGAAAGAAAGGAGGGACAGAGGGGAAAAATTAAGGATGGGACAAACAGAAAACAAATAGCAAAATACTTGGCCTAAATCCAACCATGCCAACAATTACATTCAATGTAGATGAACTAAACATGCCACTAAAGACATAGATCATCAGACCGAATAACAAAGCAAGGCAGTATTTTATGCTTTCTACAGGAATCACATATTAAATGTGAAGACACAGGTCAGTTGAAAGTAAAAGAATGGGAAAAGATATATCCTGGAAACACTAAGGCTAGACTAGCTATATTAATATCAAATAAAGTGGAATTCATTACAGTGCATTATCATCAATGAAGCAAGACATTTTTAAATGATGAAAGGGTCAATTCATTGGCAAGATATAACAATCCTAAGATGTATGCATGTAATAACAGAGCATCAAAGTATGTGAAGCAGGGGCCGCCCGGTGGCGCAGCGGTTTAGTCCGCGCTTGGCAGCCCGGGGTTCACGAGTTCGGATCCCGGGCGCCCGCCGATGCACTGCCTGTCAGCCATGCCGTGGCGGCGTCCCATATAAAGTAGAGGAAGATGGGCACAGATGTTAGCCCAGGGCCAGTCTTCCTCAGCAAAAAGGGGAGGATTGGCAACAGATGTTAGCTCAGGGCTGGTCTTCCCCACAAAAAAAAACACAAAAAACAAACAAACAAACAAAAAATATGTGAAGCAAAATCTGGCAGAATTAAAGGGAGAAATAGACAAATACATTTGGAGACAACACCCTCTCAGTAATTGAAAAACAATGTGTCAAAAAATCAGTAAAGGCAAGAAGATCGGAACAACGCTGTGGAACATCTTGACTTCACATGTATAGAACACTACACCCAAGAACTTCAGAATACACGTTCTTTTCAAGCGCACATGGCACATTCACTGAAATCCTACTGACTGTTATCAAACAACCATGGAATTAAATTAGAAATCAATAATGATAAGATATCTAGGAAATCTCCAGATATTTGAAAATTCAGCACCACCAGACATTGTTAAGAAAATACAAAAGCAAGCCTTGGACTGGAAGAAAATACTGACAAAACATATAGATGACAAAACATTTATATCTAGAATATAGAAAGAATCCCTAAAACGCAGTAATAAAAAGATAACAATTAAAAGTAGGCAAAGGGTATGAACATAGGATTTGCCCGTAAGCACAAAAGACATGCTCAACATTATTATTTATCAGGGAAAATTCACCACTGAGCTACTACTACACATCCACCAAAGTGGGTAAAGATAGAAAAGATGGACAACTCCAAATGTTGGTGAGAATTTGGAGCAACTAGAACTCTCATACATTACTCAGGTGAGAGTAAAATGTTACCACCACTTTGGAAAAATGTGTGTCGTTTCATCTAAAACTAAACAAACACCTGCTATATCCATTAATTCTGCTTCTAATATATTTTACAAAAAGACTTGTACAAGAATATTCATGGCATCTTTGTTCACAACAGCCCAAAACTAAAAACAATCTACGTAGCCATTCAGGAGAATAAGTTAAACACGCACACTCGTGCCCCAAACTGACATATGTATACGATGGTATACTCTTCAGCATTAAAGGGAAAGGAACTGATACATGCAAAAACATGGGTGAATCTCAAAAACAAAATGCTGAATAAAAGAAGTCTTGCTCAAGCGTACATACTGTGTGATAACATTTATCTAAAATTCTAAAGCGGGAAAAATTAATCATGGTGAAAAATGATCAGAGCAGGGGTTGCCTCTGAGAGTGACAGGGAGGGGATTGACTAGTAAGGAGCATGAGGAACTTTTCTGAAGTGATGGAAATGCTGTATATTTTGTTAGGATTTAGATTCCATGGGTTTATTCATTTGCTGAAACTTACTGAATGGTCCCTTATGATAGTATGTTTCAGGAGGGTGCCTTCTCCATTGTAACAGAAGGGGAGGAGAGAATCAGGCTGTTTCCCTTTTATGCTGTAATGTTCAGGGGTTGGGTTTCATTTACCTTTGATTCTTCACCATCGCCAGCAGAGTGCTCTCAGATATTTTCTGCTTAGTAAATGCTGGTTAAATTAATATGTTTCTGTGATCCTTTCTTCCTGTTTTATTCTTTGTTAAACATTTTGATGAACTACAGTTAACAATGAACTTATTGACGCCACTGTCAAGAATTTTAATAGGCACATGTTAGTTTTAATTCTCACAATATTTACGTGGTTAATGTGGCACAGAGCCACAGATACATAGCTTAAAGAAGGTAAGGCCAATTTCTGACACTCTCTACCTGTTCAGGTTAAGAATTGTGATGCTGAATCACGTGGTCTGAGTAAGTGTCTGAGAGCTTCCTTGATGTGATTTCCGTCTGTTAGTGAAAACCATTTCAGTCTGGTCTTCTGCAAATCAACATTTTTGATAGCTATGTAAACCCAGTAGTTTGTGAAGGAATTTTAATCTGTTTATTGCTTGAAGCAATTTTCTTCAAGTCAGTGAATTGGAGGTAGAAATATCTATTAGAAATCCCAATCATTTTAACAGAAGTTTACGGAAGGAAGGAAAAATCAGCTGACCTCGCTCCTTGCTTTAAATTCCTCTGACTGATGTTGTCTTCCTTGGGAAGTTGTCCAAGAAGGATGATAAGTCATTCCAGGTCCTCGTCAAGAAAGGTCTTTGGGTTGGATCACAATTTTCCTTGCATTAATCAAACTCCTTCTTAAAAAACGAAGGAAAATGTAAATAAAACAAGAAGTTGCAGATCTTCACCCCAAATATTAATTTGTTCTTACATTCAAAATGACAATAACTTCAGCTATAAAATCTAATTTGTTGCCTATTCTAACTAATATATCTTCTTACCATGTTCTTTATCTATTCAATGTAAAACCTTTTTTGTGTGTATGTATGACCTTTCTGGCTAGGACTACCCTCATTTTAAACATTTAGCTTTGTTTTGACTTCTGTTCTCAGAAATCATTTCTGACTCACTCAAGTTTCAGTTTTACTTAGAAATAGGGAAATAAGGCATTCTTCATACCTCAGACTTAGCACTTTCAAATTGCGAATTAAAATCAAATCTGGTCTAGAAAATTTCCACAGGTGAAACCGATTCAGGCAGTGTTAGCTGAGCCAGTAAGTTCTAATTTTAAGGTTTCTGAAACTGTGTGTACGTATGTGTTTTGTTGTAATCAGGATGACTCAGCTGTAACCTTCATAATAATTCACTTGTCATTGAATCCGTTTAACTTTCTTCTTTTCTAAAATTTTGTCAAAACTATGTTAACAGACCTAGATTCCTAAACTAGTTTTAATAAAATTCTTCTTCTTTAGCATTATTGCATTAAATATAATGGTCCATAAATTTCTGTCTTGAAGATGAGGGCATTGTTGATGCCAGAGTATTATAGGCATATAATTGTTTCCACCCACACAAATTTATACGTTTAAATCCTAACCCCTAGTAACTCAGATTGTGACCTTATCTGGAAATAGGGTTGTTGCAGATATAATTAGTTGAGGTGAGGTCATTCTGGAGTAGGGTGGGCCCCTCATCCAATATAAATAATAAACTTATAAAAGGGACAGTTTGGACATAGACACACATGGGGGGAAAACCAAGTGAATGTGAAGGCAGATATCAGCCAGCGAAGGCCAAATATTGCCAGAAAACCACCGGAAGCTAGGAGGGAGGCGTAGAACAGATTTTCCCTCATATCCCTCACATTGAATCAATCTTGCCGACCATTGATTTTGGACTTCTAGGCTCCTTAAGCGTGAGACAATATATTTCTGTTGTAAGCCACCCAGTTTGCGGTACTTTGTGATGGCAACTCTAGGAAACTGGTACACAGAGCAATAATGGGCTCGCTTACAAAAAGTGAGCAGGAAGAGGGAGAAGAGAAGAGATTAGACCTAAGAAGACGAGTGAGTTATTTTTGCTGAATCTGTCCTGAATCTTGCTAACAAGCCACTTCACCAATGAGAAGTGCCACATGCACATGTCTGTGTGGGTGGTCTCTGTTTTTGAGACTCCTGGGTCTCTCTCAGCTGGTACTCTGTATGTCACCACCAATGCTGGTTGTTAAACATAAAAAATGTTGGCTCTAAAAGGCCCCAAGGCTATGAAGGGATTGGAGAGCAATGAAACCCCGTGTAACGTTAGATTACGGTTTTTAGTGACCTAAGACCCTGGAGTAAGAAATTTGGGCCTTTTTCACTGATGAAAGCTGTTCTATTTTATTCCTCTCTCTCCCTTACTCCTTTGTTGCTGTTGAACTTTGATTTTTTTTTTTTTTGGCTTGGAAAATAATTAGCTATTAATATAAGAATTAATTAAGACTTTATGACTTCTGTTTCTCTTGTCTTTTTCCTTGACCAGCATGACACTGAGACATTCTGAGTAAATTAATTGTATTATTTGGAATTTGGGTTTTTTTCTTTTCTTGCTTTTAAAGGTGGTAGAAAATCCAACTCGAACCTGAAGTAAAATGAACTTTGTGGATGAAGGTGATCAAAAGGTAAAAACTTCCAGTTATAAGATAAATAAGTTCTGGGGATGTAATATGCAGCTTGGTGACTATAGTTAACAATACTGTGTTGTATATTTGAAACTTGCTAAGAGAGTAGATCTTAAAAGTTCTCATCACAAGAAAAAAATTGTAACTATGAGAGATGCTTGATATTAACTAAACTTATTGTGGCAATCATTCTGCAGTGTATACATGTATCAAATCATTGTGTTGTACACCTTGCACTAGTAAAATGTTGTATGTTAATTATATCTTGATAAAACTGGAAAAAACGAGTTAAATGAACTTTTATTCAAAAATTAAGAAAGTCCAGGATTATTGTGATGGATTCAGAAATGACTGAATTCAAGAACTTAAGTGACATTAATAGAGAACCGTCTCTTTCATTTCTCAACTCTGCTTTCTTCTCCCTTGGTTAGGTGACATAAAGCTATTGAGAGCCATACTGGAAAACCCCTTCTCCTCTTGGTAGCTACTTAGAAAGTCCTGGCATTTGCTCTGATTGGAATAAGTTGGGTCGTGCACCCATTTATGAGTCAATCACTATGCAGATTCTTCAGATTGGCTTGGACCTGGGTTACATACACAGGTCTGGAGTTCTGACGGAGCATGGATTAAAGTCAGGGACAGATGTTGTACCAAAGAAATTCAGGGGATGTAATTAGAATAATGGGGAAAAGATCCTGTTCTATTTAATACAAAATAATTCTACCTAACTCATTTAAAAATGTTCAGTTCAAAAAAGTACTTCATCCAAAAAGTACTTCTGTGGGAAGTACTATACTAGGGACTAAGTATTCAGATTTAAATAAGACATGTTCCTACTCTTGAGAGGTTTATAGGCTACTGGAGAGACAAATGTATAAGCCAATAAATATTCTAGAGGGTTATGTGTTGTGTAATAGAAGCACGAGTGAAGTGCTATGTGAAAAGAGAGGAGGTAAAAATTATTTTTTCTGTCTGGGACATGGCAGGTCTAGGGATAGGTGGAGATGTTTGGGAAGGGTCCACAGAAGAATCCATGTTTGAATATGCCTTGAAAAATAAATAGAGGTGAAAGAGACAGAGAGAGGGAGAGGCATTCAGACAGAGGAACAAAATATTTTCTACCAGTTATAGTCAGAAGATATAGCTTTTGTGAGGCAAGCATGCCAACCACTAAACTACAAAAATGATCTGACTTTAAACCTTATTCTCCTGCTGTTTATGTGCCTGTCCAATCCTTAGCTTTATGACTCTATTTTCTTTCTTTTGTTAATTGTAGGTAGTAGTCAACAGTGGAGTCTGACAGACCTAATGTGTTTAAGTGATAGGGAATTATCTCATTTAATCTTTACAACAAAGTTGTCTCATGAACATATAAACAATAATTGATGTTACCCCAATGCTGTTTTGTGGTTCCACATTATTTCTGCATCTTTTCTGTGGGAACATCTCTTTGTGAATACTCAAATTCCTGAAATCTTGAAATTTTAAATGTACAGGCCTATTAGTGTTTTAATAATGTAGTAGTCAAGGGGAATGCCTTTAAAACAGATAAGCTTGTGTTTGAATTCTGGATCCCTGACACCAGCTGTGTGATTCTGGGAAACTGAATTCTCTGGGCCTCTGTTCTATCATAATAGTATAACCCCTTAGGATTTTTATGATGATTAAAGGAGACAGTATATGCTCTAAGTGTTTAGTAGAATCTTTGGCACAAAGTAAATGTTTAATAAATGCAACTGTTAGAATGACAGTAAAAGCAATTTGATATTTTAATAACCAAATTCCTATTGAGAAAGATTAGCATGGACCCATTTTGTCCAGAAAACTGATCTCCAATATTTAACTTAAAGATAGTTAAATCATATAACGCCATCTTTTAACATCAATTTTTATTGATAAGCTTTGGTCTTAAGATTGATGAAATGGAGTTCCAATCTTAGTTCTGCCACAGTTAGCTTGAGGTTGGACAGGAATCTCAAGCTTACTCTGAAGACTTCAGTTTCCTCATCCATAAAATGACATTAATGACTTCTATGGCCTTCCAACTAAAGAATTCTGTAATTTGGATAACATATGGAGCCCTCTACAATAACCCTTCTTGCTCACCAGTCTAGGGTTACACCAAAAAGTGTTTTGCTATATACAGTATATTCAGGAACTAAATCAGAATGTGAAAATGGTGATTCAACAGATGTGTTATAGTTCCATTTTATGGTGGTGTGTTTTATGAAGGTATGTGCATTAAACATCAAGTACAGCATGAACATGCCCATTTAGGTGTAACTATATGTATATGTGACATTTATAATCCTATAAATAAGCCTGTGGGTGTACAAAGAAAGAAAAATGTGTTTAAATACTTAATTTCTAAGACTGGCTCTAAAAGATTGCACTTTCAACCTCTGTGAACCTATCAAAAAAATGCTGACCTAAACAAAAAACTTTGAAATGTGTCTTGGGAGATAATGGACTCCTCTTTAGGGGGAATCAACGTGAGTGGGTCAATGTCAGTGTAGTTGTCCTTTCAGACTTCTTGAACTCAAAGTGAGTTCCATTTCCTGGTGATTCTGATGGCATTACTTAAGCTGAAAGAGATACAATTCCTATAATACAAGATCAATCCAAATGCTTTTGATAGTCTTCAGAAAAGAAGAGCCAAGCTCAGCAAATAGAGTGAAGAGCTGGGAATTCAGAAAGGTCTTCTAGCTTACATTCATTAAAAGATTATTTGAGGGCAATTTTAATCCTCAGTGGCCTTTTAGATGTTCCAAGTGAAGCAACTACTCTACTATCCCGGCAGACGTGTTTATTTGGTTTTGATACAAATATGTATCATCTGTTATGCACCAGTGGGCAAAAGGATTGGACACTTCTAATGCATGCTATGATCAAAAAATAAATACAATAAAACAAAAACAAGAAACAAACAGAAGAAAAACCTATTTTCCTAGAAGGGTATCTGAACTTAGTATATTTTAGAGGGAAGAATGCAGAAGCTTAATTCCCTGGAAGAACTATCTGCTGTATGACACAGTGTGTGGAGCTGTTTCTGCCTTTATTTGGTAAAGGACTGTGAAGATAGCCCTGGGTATGTACTAGGAAAATTCTGATTACTCAAGATACCCAGAGGAAGAGGAGTAGAATGTAAGCCAGCAGGGCATTTAGAAAAGAGCACTTAACAATGAACCGGTAGAACCAGCATGAAGCTCCAAATCCTCTACTAACTAAGTCAAAGACATTGGCCAAAGTACTTAACTTTTCTCAGCTTTGTCTGTAAAACGGAGTCTGTTGCATCGTCTAGATTACCCGCATTATTTTGTGACACTCAAAGGATATAATATGTTCAAGTGCTTTGTAATTTATTGGTTAATTCAAAATTTAAATCTTGCACAGCCTTGAGTACCTAAAACACTACAAGGAATACCTAGATAGAAGACAGATTATCTTTCTTCAAATTCTTCCAGTGTAGTTTGGAGGCAAGTCACATACACAAATCAAGTAGAGAGTAAGAGACAATGAAAGGTGATGTCTTTTAAACTGTATATACACAGAAGCTAAAGGCATTGAGTATGTCTACTGAATTTTATTTCCTCCTCTTCCAACCATTTCCTCTGGACTTTTGTTTGGCTCTGCTTCCAGCAGCTTCTTATATAAATGTTCTCCAAAACTTTCTCCCAGCCCTCCTTGCTGCATCCTTTATCACTGGATGGATTCAACAAATTTCCATCCATGCAGGGTGGATCTTCCAGTGGTCTTTACTGATCCTGGCTACTTCCGGCCAACAACTGTTCTGATTGCCCGATACTAATGCCTTATTGCTCGTCGTCCATGCCATAGTAGTTATTAACTATTACCTTTGCCTGGGATAACTCTTGTCCCACATTTCCAAGTTTCCAAAAACTGTATCTGGAAGTCTCACAAACCTGTCAAACATCATCACTAAACCTGAACTCATTTTCTGCTCTGCACAAATTGGCTTTCTTCCCTCTAGTGCTTATTTTGGTATATGGCATGATGATTTTCTTTTCACTCAGTCTTGAAAACTAGAGTTTACTTTTTTAGTTTCCCTCTCCCTCCACTACTCATTAGTTGCTCCATCTTGTCATTTCTACTTTGTAATACCTCTTGTACAACTGTTTTGTTCAGTTCTTACTTCTAGTACCTAAGTTGAGGGTTGTTTGCCTGAATCATTGCACTTATTTCTCTGCTTCCAGTTCATCTTCCCTCCATTTTCCCTTCACAATGTTTCCAGATCAAACTCGATTATGTCATTTTTGATTAAAAAAACCCCTTCAATACTATTTCACTATTTAATAAAGTCGCCAATCAAAGGGCTTCATGGTCTGGGCCCAGGATGCCTTCCCTTCCATATTTCCATCCATGCACTCTATGCTCTGCTCAAATGCACGGGAGTTATATTCAGTTATGGAGAATCAGAAAAGATGTCATGGAAGAAGGAGTATTTGATAAATGTCACCATCTCTGCAACATGCTTATGTGAAACCCTTCATTGGTCCCTCATCATACTGATTTTAACCCTAGATTAAGAGGCCAAATCCACTTACCTCTGTGATACCTTCTCTGATTTTCACACAGTGGAATGTGATTTCTTCCTACATGGAAACTTCATGGTGCTTTGTCTTGTTTGGCTTACCACTTTCTGCCTGTCATTATAGTTATTTTCTTATACTTGTCATTCTCCCATTTTAGATTTCAAGCTCCTCAATAGTAGGGACTTTATTTTTGATTCTCTGCAGTATATTCATTCAATATTCATTGAATTGGAAAATTCCAACAGGTAAACTAATACTTGTTTTGATTCTCATTTCCAAGCTGTAACTGAAATAAAATATTATATATATATGTAAATGATGTATATTATAAATATATTCTGAAAACCATCAATTCAGTGATCTGAATAAATTTTCCTCTTATAAATAAATCTAGAAGAAACAATTGCTACTATTGTGCTTTCTTGTCTAACATAGTTTAATATAATACTTAATTCCATTGGAAAATAAACTCAGTGCTTCCAGGGAAATTAAAATTGGCTAACCTATTTCTTTTTTTGATTCGCTCTCTAGCTGAAAGAGACTTAAAAGGGGCTGTCAGTTCACAAACTTCTCTTTCTGAAAATAACAGCAATTTTCCCAGGTGATGGTGTTTCTATAACTGTTTAAAGTCAGTTAAAATTTTAAATACAATAGTGGATTCTATTAATCTTTTTAAAAGTCAGTCACTTTAAACAACATGGCAGTTAAATGAGATTAAGAGTGATGGTACCCCCTCAGGATATGGAGTGAAGTTAGAAGTCTTTGGAATATATCTCCTATCCATTGAGGTCACCATCATGAAAATAAACTACCTTCTTTTCCCACAAGATGGTCCTTGGTGACATTATCTAAACCAGGATTTGATAATGGATAGAACTTTAGGTATAAATTACTATGAATATACATACAATTTTCATGTCCATTCTTTCTTTCAGTGTAATTTTATAAGTGGTCACAGTGTTCTGAGGTTTGTGTGAGCTAAAACTCTAGAGAATTTTTCTAAATGTATCCTATCAGACATTTATTGTAATAAATAGCCTTTGGAAAAATAAAAAAAGATCCTTTGGTCAGATAATGTTGAGAAATGTCTTGACCCCCCTTTTAGAAATGTACATGCATATTAACATGTTAAATCTTTAAATAAGTCAAACACTAAAGAAACATGCGTGATTTTGTTTAATCCAGCTTCTCCCACATTCTCTTGATTGGGAAAAACTTTATGTCCTCTCTTATCCAATTGTACCAGTTACCAATAGATAACCCTCTGGAAAATAGACCTGTCAGACTTAGGATTGTCTGAGTATAGCTTACAAAGTCTTGTCACATGCTGACATACACACATAGAAAGAGATACTATGTCTCACAGGAGAATGGTGCCCTGTTTGGAAGACAATAAAGATTTCAATTTTCATCCTTACTACAATCTGTTTAACTTTGAGAAAGTCATCTCACCTCTCTGGACCAAATTATTTTCATTTCACAAAAGTGAAATAACAGTGGATTTGTAGTCTAATGGTGAGGAGTTGACCTTATGATTTCTTGATGTTATCATTGTATACTTTGAGAATGAAGACATATGGTTATAATACTATTAGGATGAAATACAAACCATAGTGCACCTAAGAAGTTATGAACATAGAACAAGGAAAGAACATGTTGGGTATGGTTAACATCCAGTTGGTGCAGCTCATTGAAGGAGCTGTGGCCCTCCCAAAGAGACATCTGGAGAATTTTAGTGATTTTTTTCCCCAATTTTCTTCAATATAGCACTAATAGTTTATTACTGTTCAGTCACATGTTATTGGATTTGGTTATGCATGTCTCTGAAATAACTGGCAAAAATATATGTATAATTGACAGGGGCAATTGAAATAATATGTAATTTCATAATAAAGAAAAGCAATTATAGATTTTTAAGGATCCAGTATACCAGGGGAAAATTGAATGATATGCTGATATTTAATATAGATTTGATCCAAGAAAGCTATTTTGTGGAAGCCCAATGAATTAATCAACACTATTTCAGAGGTTAAATGGACACAAGAGCAAGAGATTTCTGCCACTTTAAGAAGAAATACCCTTTGTTATACTTACTCTCTCTCTTTTAATGTAAGAATGATTTTTTTTATTACTAGAAAGAGAGGTAAATTTTTTACTTGGGTCCTATGTTTGCAACTAAAGAGCTGTGTGACATTATATGAAGCCACTTTACTTCTATGGCCCTCATGTTTTTTTTACATACACAATAAAAGAATTAAACCATACATATTTTGGGTCTAAAAATCTCTTATTCTATGAAACAATGTAGAGTTGTCAGAACTATGATCCACATGAAGGTAAGTCAATCCAAAACACCATATTTTCTACTTGGCAGCAGTTGAAAATGTACCTTTAGTATGAAGTTATTTGAGAACACCAATTTGTGGGTAAACTTAATTAATAGCCACTTTGGGTCAATATGCTTTGGAGAAATGCACAATTCAAATGGCTTTAAATGTATATTTGAGAGGTTGTAACAGTCTGATAAGTCATTGGATATGACCGAGTCACAAAAGAGATGTCATGGCTCAAGTGGTACAAAACTGAGTTGCATGGCACTTTATCAGAGTCAGAGGAAATCACTTTCGAGTATTAAGGTGAAGGGACTAGTTTAGAGACATAATATGTGAGTCATTAAAATCAAAGCCAGATTGCCCAGCTTTAAAACCCAGTGCTGCCTCCTACCAATTATGTGCTTTGTGCAAGTTACCCTCATTCTCTATGTTACGGTTTTCTCATCTGAAAACATGTATCGATAATAGTAAGTACCTTACAAGACTTTTCTGATAATTAAATTTAAAAATGTATCAAAAATATAGTACCTGCCTTTTATAAAATGTGCTCAACTAATGGGAGCAATTTTTAAAATTAATTCTTGAAAGTTCTTGTTTCAACAAAGATAGAGTAGTTTGATTCATACTAACCATCTTGCTAGTGATGATTATAAACTTCGGCCAAATATAAAAACAAGTATTATAAAACAATTGTTTTAAAGTTCTGGACAGGAACCAAAAGCAGGTAGAAACTAAAGGAGAAATAATCATTAAAAGAAGAGAAGCAAACTATGCGAGTTTTGCAATTAAATAGCTTTTCCCCAAGGGCACTCCCTAGTGTCCAGTAGCAAAGAAGAAAAGAATTTGAAGCAGAAATGATCAGCTCTGCTGGGATGAAGAGACAGAGGTTGGAGTTTGGAGCTGCAAGAATGGCTGGAAATTGAGGGGAAACATTCCTCAAGGAGGATGCCCTGGAGAGGAAGCAACAAAATTGTGTACACATTCTCTTCAAATATTGGCTGATGCCTAAACTGTGCATGTGCAAGGTGATCCAAAAGGAACCCAGAAAAAAGCTGCAGCTGGGAGAATAAAACTTGACCAAGAAATTTCAGCTACCTAGTGTTAGAGAGACATTTGGAGTTCAAGTCTGAACAAGTTAGAGGGGCTCGGTAAACATCGTGGGATTTCCACTGAAATCCCAGAAGTACCATGCCTGAAGAGCGAGGACACAAGGCTACATCCTAGTTCCAAGAGGCAGCCAGGGGTCTTAAGGAGCCCACTTAAAACAAAGCTTAAATCTGATCAAGTCAATCTGCCAGGCTTCTAATTCCCCACAAGAACAAAACATAACATTCTTTCAAAGAAGATAGCATAATCCAGATATTCTACAACATATTATCCATAATGTCCAATGTGCTTTTCAAATTTGCAAGATATGAGAAGAAAGAGAAAAGTTGGATTCAAAAATATAAATAAAATCAATGGAAATAAACCCACAGATGACTCAGATATTGGAATTAGCAGTAAAATTCTTTAAACCAGGTTTAATAAACATGTTAAAACACATATTATAGATATATTGGAGGACTCAGGAAAATGTGGTGAAAATGGGTGAACAGATGGAGAATCACAGTGGAGAAATGGAAAAACCTTAAGAAGAACCAAATGGAATTATTCTAAGAGAAAAATACATCTGAAATATAAAAAAATCTTTGGATGAGCTAGACACAACAGAAAAAATAATAAATACAAAGACAAAGCAATAGAAATTATTCAAACTAAAACAGAATAAAAACAAAAATAAAAACCAGAACAGAGCATTTGAGACCCATTACATAACACCAAATGGTAATATGTAATTTTGTCCCCTAAGCAGAGGAGAAAGAGAATAGGGAAGAAAATAAATAGTTGAAGAGATAACAGTAAAAAGATTACTAAAATTGATGGAAGACATCACAGCACAGAACCAACAATCTCAGGAAACCCCAAGCAAGAAAAATACGAAGAAAAACATATCTGTTGTCACTACAGTCAGACTGTTGAAAACCAAAGATAAAGAAAAACAAGTCAAAAGCAACTAGAAAAAAAAAGATACATTGTATTGAATTGAACAACAATAAGAATGAAGACCCACTTCTTATTGGAAAAAAAAAAATCAAAGCCAGAAGATAATAGAAAGATATCTCCTAGGAGCTGGTGGGCTGAGGGTGGTAAGAAAAATGTGAATCTAGAATTCTAGATCCCCTCCTCAAATATCTTTAATAAGTGGAGGAGAAATTGACTTTTTTTTTTGGAGAGGAGGGAGATAAAAACTGAAATAATTTGTCATTAAAAAGCTAAGGAATTTTTTTCGGGCTGAAGAAAAATAATCCACCAAGGAAACCCAGATGCAGAAAAAGGTGAAGACATCTGGAAATGATAAATATAAGGATGTATAAGAAGGATTGTAGGGGGCCGCCTGGTGGCGTAGCGGTTTCATCTGCTCTTGGCAGCCCGGGGTTCGCAGGTTCGGATCCCGGTCGCCCGCCAACGCACTGTTTGTCAGCCACGCTGTGGCGGCACCCCATATAAAGTAGAGGAAGATGGGCACGATGTTAGCCCAGGGCCGGTCTTCCTCAGCAAAAAGAGGAGGATTAGCAACTGATGTTAGCTCAGGGCTGGTCTTCCTCACACAAAAAAAAGGATTGTAGTTTTGTTAATTTCTTTAAATGTCTATTGACTGTTGAAAGCAATGAATAATGATATTCACAGAATTAAAATATATGATAGTAGTAGAGTGGATAATTAAATTATACATGTTAAAGTATAATATTAATTTAAGTTGGATAATGAAAATTTAATCATTCAAAGTAACCACTGAGAAATGAAACAAAGAAATGAAGCTAGTAGATTAAAAGAGGAGATAAAATGAAATAATATGATGTGCTCAGTGCAAATGGAGGAAGAAAGGAACAAAGTACCAGACAGGACCATAGACACCAAAGGGCCAGAAGATAGACTTAAATCCAATATATCAACAATGACATTCATTGTATAGGGACTAAACACTCTAATTAAAAGAAGGATATTATCAAACTGGTTTTAGTGATGAGTCACACTAAAATTATATATAAACCCATAGACAGGTTGAAAATGAGAGGATGGGAAAAAGACAAAGCAAACACTAATCACAAGAAAGCCATATTAATAGCAGACAAAGCAGGCTTCAAGAAAATGAATATTATCAGAGATACAAAACGGGAACATTTTATAATGATAAATTATTTTCCTCAAAAATTAATAGATCACGGAGACAAAAATCACGTAAGGATAGAGAAAAATGGGCAACACCCTTAACCAGTGCGACCAAATTGACATTGCTGAGTACAACCTGAAACAACTTCAGAATACATATTCTTTTCAGATGCATAGAAAACATTTACCAAAATAGATTGTATGATGGACTATAAATGAAGCATCAATTGATTCAAGATTGAAAATAAATAGCCTATATTCTCATATAGTGATGGAATGAAATTGGAAATAAATAACAAGAAAACTAGAAAATGTCCAAATATTTGAAACTGAGTGACATACTTCTAAATATTCCATGTACCAAATAAGAAATCATAAAGGAAATTAGAAAACATTTTGACTCAGTGACAATAAATAAAAATATTTTAAAATCTCTTGAGAGGGAAATTTATAGCTTTAAATTCATATATTAGAAAAGATTAAAGGTTTGAAGTAAGCTAATAACTCAAGGAGATATTTTTAAAAGGATGAGCACCTAAACTCAAACAGAAGAGAGTAAAGTGAATAAAAATAAGAAAGAAGAAATTTAAATAGAGAACAAATAACAGAGAAAATTAACAAAGCCAAAAGCTGGTTTCTTAGAAAAAAATAATAAAAATAATTATTGATACAATCAACAGCAAAACTTATGCAGAAAAAAGAACCACAAATTAACAGTATCAGGAAGGAAACAGTGAGCATCACTCCATAGCTTACAGATATTAAAAGGATAATAAAGGGATATTATGAAAAACTTTAGCCTAGTAAATTCAACAACTCAGATGAAATGGATACTCTCCTTGTAAATCACATTTCACTAAAACTAAAACAAAATAAATGAAAAATTTAATACCTTATAACTATTAAAGCAGTGAACTAATTATTAAAAAGCTTCCCACAAAGAAAACTTCGGGGCCAGATGGCTTCACTGGTGAATGCTATCAAACATTTAAGGATCAAATAATGTCAATTTATAATAATTCTTTCAAAAATAGGAGAGGAGGGAATATGTACCACTTTGTTCTATGGAGCCATCATAATAACTCTGATACCAAAACAGACAATAAACATTATAAGAAAATAAAACTTTCGACAGTGTCCCTTATTAACATAGATGCAAACATTTCAATGAAATATTAACAAAATCCAACAATATATAAAAAATGATAGTACACTAGGACTAAATTTTTGGGTTTCCCAGGAACACAAATTTGGTATCACTTTTAAAATCAAGCAATGTAATTCATAACATAAGAAGAATAAAGAAGAAAAATTGTATGCTTATCTTAGTAAATGCAAAAAAACCTTTGATAAAATTCAATAACCATTTATAATGAAAATTCATCCCAAATTAAAGAGATATTATTCAATCTAAAATTAGTCATCTATAAAATGAACCTACAGCTAACATCATACTTATGGAAAAATACTTAACACTTTTCTTCTAAGATCAGGAACAAGGTAAGGATTTCACTTTCATCGCTTCTCTTCAGCATTGTTTTGGGTTGTAGTCAGGGAAATAAGGCAAGAAAAAAACCCATCAAAATGAGAAAATAGAAAGTAAAATGGTCATTTTTTTGGAAAATTACATAATTATATAAGTATAAAATTAAAAATGATCTACAAATAGATAACTGGAATAATAATTGGATTTTGTAAGGTAGCAGGATACAAAGTCACTATAAAATAATCAACTGAAAAGTACCACAATAAAAAAGAACAGACTATTGATCCACACAACAACATGAATCATTCTCAAATATATTATGCTACGTGATTCCATTATATGAAATTCAAAAGAGGCAAAGGTAATCAATAGTGACAGAAAGCACATTAGCCATTGTCTCTCAAGTTTACTGACTGAAAAAGGGCATGAGGGAACATTTAGGGCTGGTGGGAACATTCTGTATTTATATTTGTGTGATGGTTACACTGGTGTATAAATATGTCAAAACTTGTAGAACTGTACACTTAAGATTCATTCTTTTTATGATATATGAAATGGATCTCAATTAAAAATAAAAAGAGAGAGACTATAGCTCATTGCACCTCATTGAGTTAATTAATGCCAACACATGAATTAGAATGTAAATCTCCTTGGGCTTCCTCATAGCTTGGTAGCTGGTTTCCAAGAGTGGGCATTCCAAAGAGTCTGTATTAGAGTCTGTATTGCCTTCCATGACCTACCCTCAGAGGTCACAGGTGCCACTTCCACCATGGTCACAAGCCCTTCCCAACTCAAGGGGAGGAAACAAAGATCCCACCACTCAATGGGAAGAATGTCAAAGTCATATTGTGATGACAAGCACGCCGAATGGAAGATACTGCTGCAGCCATCTTGGAAAAATGCAGTATGCCACAAACCATACTTATAGTTTCCATAAATATTTTTCTCATTCCTTGATTGTACCTTTCTAAAATGGCATCCCATTCTTGTTTCATGAAAGCAATAACCTCTCTTATCTCTTTGTGGATATTAATTATAGGGCTTTTAAAAAAGTTTCCTGTTCTATGCCTTGACTATATCAATGTTAATATTCTGGTTATGAACATTGTATATAGTTTCACAAAATGTTACCATTGGGAACTGGGTAAAGGGTACGTGAGATCTCTGTTCATTATTTCTTGCAACTTGGAGTGAATCTATAATTATCCCAAAATAATAAGTTTAATTTTAAAAAAAAGAATGTAAATCTCATTTCTTTTCCAGAACATTTAGGATTTCAAGAATTTTAATAGAATCTGAAAAATTCCTAATGATAATGATATCAATCATTTTCGACTGGTGTGAGACACTGAACTTGGCTTAATATATTCTGATCTATCCCAGGAGAGTCTTTTTGGTGTTGTGAAATTTACAGCACATTGTTAAAAGAATGAAGGAACTAGTTATCTTTGGGAAGGACTTAAGATTTGTTATTTTACCTATCAAGGCAGCTAAGAAAAATACAATCTTGAGAGGGTGAAGTTATCAAGTTTTATAGGTCAAGGAAGACTGAGGAGATAAGAGTTTCAAAGAATTTCGACTAAAAATAATCAATGATGTAGAAATGCTTCTATAAGAGGAGAGACTAAAAGATTGCTATCTTTTATTCTATCAAGACAGTAGTTAGCAAGGATGTGACTAAAAAGCTTTAAAGAATGGGAGATTTATATCTTAATTCAATTAGAAAAAATCTTTGGTAATCTCTTCTAATCACTAATTTATTGAGGAGTTGGTTATATCTCAGAAGTGGCAACAATATTTCAGCGAAAGGTCTTATCTGTTAGCTGTGGCTGCCTGAAATCCTACGTTGAGACATATTCTGAGGTCTGTCTGGGCTCAGAGCACCATAATTGATTAGTGCTGTGTGCTCTGGTCATAGCATGAGGAATAGAGGGCACATTTTCCAGAAGTGTTCTCCGGTAGTCTTGACAAAAGATTGAAAAGGTTACCACTGAATAGCTATAGTCTCAAGGCAGCTAGTGCCAATACTGGACACCTCCATTGTGAGACAAATTGCCTTTTCTTCGGTTCTACCTCTGTTGAGTTACATCAAAATTGAATCTTTCTTCAACATGTTATCATTTCAGATATTTGGAAAAATCTATCATATTCTTATTATTTTCTTATTTAAGTCAAATATCTGTTTCATTTAGTTGTTCCTTATAATCCCAGTTGCTGGTCCTGCTTAAAGATGCCAAGGGGCATCTTATCACTGGAGGGTCAGAACAATATCTCATTTATCTTTGTATCTCTAAAACCTAGAATATGCTAGATATAGTAATGAAAATTTGTTGAATGAATAGGACACCTTGCTTTGCCCAATTGTGTACTTAAATTTTGTTGCCAAAGATTCTTGATTTCTTTTTAAATGCTCTCTCCATGCTGTAGAAATATCTAGTATATACCTAGTAATGAATTTACAAAATAATATTTTAGGTGTCAGAAAAAAATATTTAGCTGTGTCCGAAGTGAAATCAAAGCAGTGCATACTTCCTATGTATGGTCCTGACATCTTACGTCTGTTAGTTTGAGTTACAAAAGTAGATGTTTGTATCATAGCATAGTTGCAACCATTATTTTATTTTCCCTTTGCCTACACTATGATAAGCACTGGGTTAGGTGATTTTACATATTTGATCTCATTTAGTTTAAAAAGGGATTTATAGAATATTATAGTTCTGGCTATCGTCTATCAGTTATTTTTCTTGCCTTGTATCTTTCCATTAACATGGTATATATGCATGAATAAACGTTTTTCCATTCTAATTACTAGTTTCCCCATTTCTAAACTATGGGCAGGGACAGTGTCTCTTTCACCATTGCATCTCTACTGTACCATGCAATATCTGGCACATAGTAGATGACAGATTCAACTTGACTGATTAGATGGATGGTAGAATAAATTCAAACACTCATCGCTACCCTGAAGTCTTTGCTACTAATTCAACACTGATCACTTCTTGTTCTAATCACCAATGGTGAAATTGTAGGTTTTGAAATGTTTCTTTATTCTAAGAATTCCACTGGACAATTTGCATATATTATTTATTCATCATCCCAACCTTATAGGGTCAAAATTTCTTTCATTATATGCATGACTCTATCCTCTACTCCTTCCAAAAATGTATACATTGAAAATATTTTTTTTAAAACATCTTGAAATGTGTGGATCATAAGATGGATGCTGTGTTGCTTATAAATGACAATTTTGCACAGTCAATTAAACAAAAGAACTGCACAGATAGAAAATGCTATATTAATGCAGATAATATCTACGTTTCTGGTGAACATTTCTGAAAAATTACAAATTGATTTTATTCTACTGCCAGTTGTGATTTTTTAGCACCATTAAATTCAATATAATTTCCATTATAATACAAATATAATTATTTAGGGAGAATAGAACTAAAATAAATTATTCACAGTGATTTATATTACAATTTATTCCATCCATAAGTCTGTGTCAAAGTACAATGCTTTCAAGATTTATTGTGCCAATCATTTTTCACATCTTTTCATAATATAACTATCTTTACTCACCTAAATGACTATATAATACATGGGAAATAATTAGAGAAAATTGATTTTTTCATTTTAATAGTTTATAAATATATTTTTGAAGTTGCTATGTGCTACATGTATTCTATTATTCCATAATAAAATAAGCTTTTGTAAAATCAAAATTATTTTTTATTGGGGTAACTTTCCTGGGATAGATAAAATTCTTATTAATAATAGTGCAATTATCAGATTCTGTCAAGATTACTAGTAGGTCTAGACTAAGAACATATCTTTTAATTCATGAACCAAGATTATTGTTCATTTGTTTATTTTTAATTGGCTCCTAGGATGTCTTTTCTATAGAAGTTATTGTTCTTTCCACTAATAAACTTCCTCTTCAGTAGAAAAAGTCAGATTTCCTGCACATTGCCCCCAACAAGATTTTAATCAATTTTAATCCTATAGATATTAATTATTGTGCCATTTATAAAGAGGGAGTCATGAAATAATAGCATATATGGTAGTACGGTACCATCCCACTTCCCACTATAGTTTCTTAGAATGAAGATGTTTAAGATAAGTTAATTTCTTCTAATTAAGTCAGAGCTTATGATCCTCCCAAGAATGGAGTATGAGTCACTTTTTATATTATCACCCATCTTAGAAGGGAAGGAACTGTACATGATAATATGTAACAGTGACTTCTAAAAGGTAAGATATAGTGATTTATACATAATAGAAGATGCACTTGAGGCCCAGAGGAATTAAGGTACATGACAGAATTAGCAACACATAGTAAAGAACTAGTATCTCAAGTTCCTGGTTTCTGGTCAAAGTTTTGTTATTGTGCTACTTAAATTTGTTAGGAGATATGCTCATTCCCTTCCATTTCTGTTTCTAGAGGAAGGAGGAGACTTCCAATTCTTAGGGAAGAATATTTGAATGGATGTTTCCTCCCTTCAGGTCCTCATTTCCTCCTTTCCATGAAGAAATCAGTCAACCTAAGGAGATAACTTTCCAATAGCTTTCTCAAATGCGTGATAGAATTCTCTACATTTCTCTCTGCCACATTCCTCAGTTCTGCTTTACAATAATGTTGAGAACTCTGCTTCATTTGGCTAATTAAGTCTATTTATCAATTTATTAGAAATCTTAGGAGGGGTGGATGATCAAGTGGAACCTCATCTTTAAAAGTTGGAACCATTTCATCTACAAATTTATCACCCCCACCCCAATTCAGATTCTCTAGCACTTCCCCGTCTTCACCACATCATGGCACACATACACAGTTGTATTCTTTGGCGTGCTAGGCTAAACAGAGGAGGCCGCTTGGCAATAGCCAGAAGAGGGATCAGGCTGCCCTAGACTCAGACTACTCCCTCTCAGGTGCAAAGACAATCTCTCATTGAGTCCATGATGCAAGGTGTTTTTTTCTTTTTAAATTTTCTTCTCTTCTTTATTTCTTTAACACAGCGGCTAAAGAGTGGGAATCTTAAGGGAAATATATTCTCACTGCGTGAACCCCAAAGACAGTCACGGAGATCTAGAATCCAGCCAATTATGACAGTAATACCAGTAGAGGCCAGTCTTACTTGACATGTATTTTGATATGCCAATGGTAGCTACTCTTACCTATTCCTTAAAACAGACTTCCACCAGGCAACTTGAGAGGGTAGAATGTTGCAATTATTTTTCGACTTCCAATAAATAACACTCATATTTTAAAACATCTATTCCTCTAATGAATCCTAATTAGGTTAAACTCATAACTGAAAACAGGGCTATGTTCTGGTTGTTTGTTCATTTGAGAAGCCGTTTGTCATTTACTCAGAAGGAACTGTGTCCTTTTGTTTTGATTCCATCCTCCTCCACCAATTAAATTATCAAGTTCCGATTGATTTGGTTGGAAATGTGTTAGCATTGTCATCTGTTGGATTACTTGGTCCAGAAGAATGTGAAAAGTGAGGTTTTGGAAATACAGAAACTTAAGGCAGGAAGTCCTAAGTAAGCATCTACACTATTGGCAAATTTTTTCTGTAAAGCGTGAGATGGTAAATATTTTTGGCTTTGTGGGCTGGAGACGTCACTACAGGGACTGCTCAACTCTGCTGTTGCAGGGCAGCAGAGGCAGCTGTGGGCAAAATCTAAATGAATGGATGTGGCCAGCTTTGGCCCATGGGCTGTAGTTTGCTGACCTCTGATCTAAATTTATCTCAATTTGTAGATGAGAGAGTGCTATCCAGAGAGGATATAACTTGTCTCTGGTTTCAGATCAATGGTGAGAATTCAGGTCTTCTTCCTCCCAATTGTTCACTTTTTGCATGCTGTTACACTACTTCTATCTGTGGCAAAGAAATAGGGAAACAAATGACACAAAAATGATCACGGGTGTTTTATTTCTGATATGTAAATATAAAAAAATTAAACAAATACTTCTAGCTAATATTTATTCATTCAGTACTATGTATTACATAATATTCTAAGTTTTTACATACATTTTATTTAATCCTCACCCACCCCTATGAGGCAGGTACTTTTATTATCTCTCATTTACATCTAGGAAGCCGAGGCTCAGGGAGATTAGGTAAATTGCCCAGGACACAAAGACTGTAACTGGCATAGCTAAGATTCCAACCCAGTTACCAAAGCTGATACTTATCCATCGTACCATATTGTCTCCATTTATAAATATGGCGAGTGTGGTGGACATTTGTTGTTTAGGGTCATCCGGCTCGTATTTCATATTGTTTCATAACTGTAATTTAATAATAGCCACCCAAAGATATCAAGTCCTAATCCCTAGAATTTGTGAATGCTATTATATTTGGAAAAAGGATCTTTGCAGGTGTACTTAATGATTTTGAGATGAGATTACCATAGATTATCCAGGTGGGACCTAAATAAACTCACTGGTATCCTTATAAGAAAAGGGGAAAGGGAGTTTAGAAAGAAACAGAGAAGAGGAAGAAAAGTGACCACACAGGCAGACACTGGAGTGATGTAGCCACAAGCCAAGGAAAGTTTGGAGCCACTAGAAGCTGGGTGAAGCCTGCAAGAGATTCTTCCCTAGATGTCTAGGAGGGAGAGAGGCCCTCCCTGATTTGGGGTTTCTTGTCTCCAGACAGTGAAAAGATAATTTTTTTGTTTTGTTTTAAGCTGCCAGTTTGTGGTAATTAGTTATAGTAGTCTCAGGAAACTAATGCAGTAACCATACCCTAGTTTTCCTCTGGATCACCCCCCATTCCCTATTCTTTATTCATATGCTTCTGATTGAAAATGATTACAACTTTTTCTCTTAGAGTGGTGCCTTTTACTAGTCCTACTTATTTGAGCCTTCTCTCTTTTTTTCTTGGTGAGTCTAGCTAAAGGTTTTTCAATTTTGTTTATCTTTTCAAAGAACCAGCTCTTAGTTTTACTGATTTTTTTCTATTTTTTTTTAGTCTCTATTTCATTTATTTCTGCCCTGATTTTTATTATTTCCCTCCTTCTACTGATTTTGGGCTTTGTTGTTCTTCTTTTTCCAGTTCCCTTAAGTGCACCGTTAGATTGTTTGAGATTTTTCTTGTTTGTTGAGATAGGCTTGTATTGCTGTAGACTTCCCTCTTAGAACCGCTTTTGATGTATTCCATAAGTTTCGCCATGTCATATTTTCATTTTCATTTGTCTCCAGGTATTTTTTGATTTCTCCTTTGATTTCTTCATTGACCCAATTGTTGTTCAGTAGCATTTCACTTAATCTCCACATATTTGTGGCTTTTCTGATTTTCTTCCTATAGTAGATTTCTAGTTTCATACCTTGTGGTCAGAAAAGATGCTTGGTATTATTTCAACCTTCTTAAATTTAAGGAGACTTGTTTTGTGGCCGAATATGTGATATATCCTGGAGAATGTTCCATGTGCATTTGAAAAGAATGTATATTTCTTCGGTTTTTGGATGGAATGTTCTGTCTATCTAAGTCCATCAGGTCTAATGTGTTGTTTAAGGCCAATGTTTCCTTGTTGATCTTCTGTTTGGATGATCTATCCATTGGTGTAAGTGAAGTGTCAAAGTCCCCTACTATTATTGTATTGCAGTCTATTTCTCCTTTTATGTCTGTTAATAATTGCTTTATATATTTAGGTGCTCCTATGTTGGGTGCATAGATAATTATGAGTGTTATATCCTCTTGTTGGATTGTTCCCTTGATTATTATGTAGTGCCCTTCTTTGTCTCTTGTTACAGTTTTTGTTTTAAAGTCCATTTTGTCTGATATGAATATTGTTACTCTGGCTTTCTTTTCATTGCCATTTGCATGGAGTGTCTTTTTCCCCCCCTTCACTTTCAGTTTGTGTCTTTAGGTCTGAAATGTGTCTCTTGTATGCAGCATATACATGGGTCTTGTTTTTTTTTTTATCCAATCAGCCACCCTATGCCTTTTGATTGGACAATTTAGTCCATTGACATTTAAAGTAGCTATTGATATGTATGTACTTACTGCCATATTTTTACCTTTTTTCCTGGTGGTTTAGTAGTTCTTGTCTGTTTCTTTCTTCCTCTCTTGCTCTCTTCCCCTGTGGTTTGATGGCTTTCTTTGGTATTATGTTTGGTTCCTTTTGGTTAGTTTTTTGTGTATTTATTATAGGTTTCTGGTTTGTGATTACCATAAAGTTCATATATAATAACCTACGTATATAGCAGTCTATATTAAGTCGATGGTCTCTTTAGTTTGATCTCTTCCTAAAAACTCTACTCTTATACTCCCCTCCTCCCACATTTTATGTTTTTTATATCATATCTAAACTCTTGTTTGTGTGTTTGTATCCATTGCCCTCTTATCTTGGAAATATTTAATTTTTTCATACTTGTGGTCTTCTCTTTCCCCCTTAAATAAGTCATTTTAGCATTTCTTGTAAAGCTGGTTTATTGGTGATAAACTCCTTTAGTTTTTGTTTGTCTGGAAAACTCTTTCTCTCTCCTTCCATTCTGAATGATAACCTTGCCAGGTAGAGTATTCTAGGCTGTAGGTTTTTTCCTTTAGCACTTTAAATATGTCATGCTGCTCTATTCTAGCCTGTAAGGTTTCTGCAGAGAAGTCAGCTGATAGCCTTATGGGGTTTCCTTTGTATGTAACTTGTCTTTCTCTTGCGGCTTTTAGGATTCTCTCTTTATCTTTAATTCTGGACATTTGACTTATGATGTGTCCTGGTGTGGGCCTCATTGGGTTTATCCTGTTTGGTGTTCTCAGTGCTTCCTGTACCTGGATGTCTGCTTCCTTCCTTAGGTTAGGGAAGTTTTCATCTATTATCTCTTCAGATAGATTCTCTGCTTCTTTGTCTCTCTTTTCTCCTTCTGTGACCCCTATAGCATGGATGTTAGTGCTAATCCTGAATCAATCACAACATTACATTCCTCTGGCCCTCATGATTGGCTCAGAAATGGATACATAACTGAGACATCTAATTAAAGTGAGTATATGAAGTTCATAGCTGTTGGAAATACTTATTCTTTTCTGCTGGATTGGGGAAGAAAGAGTATGCAGGTTCAGGATTACCTGATAGACATCCTACAACCATGAGAGAAGAGATTGCTTAATAATGGAGTCAACCCAGAAGAAGCCAAACCAGAAATAGGTAAAAGTGAGTTTTAATGGTGTATTAGTCTGGCTTCTCCAGAGAAACAGAACCAATGGGATATACATATAGATGTATAGAAAGAGATTTGTTATGAGGGATTGGTTCACAAGATTATGGAGGCTGAGAAGTCTCACAATCTGCCATCTGCAAGCTGGACACCCAGGAACATGGGTGGTGTAGTTGCAGTCCAAATGCAAAGGCCTGATAGGAACTAGGGGAGTCAATGGTGTAAGTCCCAGTCTGCGTTCAAAGGCCTGAGAAGCAGGAGCACCGATGTCCTGTCTGAAGGCAGGAGAAGTTGGATGTCCCAGCTTAAGCAGACAGCAAATTGCCCTTTCTTCACCTTTTTTGTTCTATTCAGGCCCTCAATGGATTGGATGATGCCCACCCACGTTGGTGAGGGCAATCTTCTTTACTTAGTCAACTGATTCAATGCTAATTTCTTCCAGAAACACTCTCACAGACACACCCAGCTATATGGGCATCTCTCTGACCAGTCAAGTTGACACATAAAATTAACCATCACACATGGTTTCTTTTGAGCCCATGCATAAAGAAAGCATCAAGTAGGGTCAGCACTACTATTAGACTTCCTGATTACATGAGCCCCAAATTCCCTTTTATAGTTGAAGCCAAGTAGAATTGAGTTTTCTGTCACACCATCATAAAGACTCATAATGTACAATGGGCTAAACATTTAAACATTTTCTATAAATGAAAAAAATCAATACTTATTTCATGATTTTTTCATCTAATTGAAAATGCAGAATCCATCAGAAAAATATTTAGCACATAAAAATATTTTGTGCAAAATCTAGTTTATATTTTATCATAGTGGTTCTTGTGGAGAAAAAAATACAACCTATAGATCCCTTTTGTTCTTCATTCTTTAGCTAACTGCTGAAATGGTGAGTCTCACCACTTTAAAATCATTTTATCACTTCCTGTCTATTTATTCTCTAAACCCATCTCTTTGCTCTCAGCATTTATGAAATTCTAATGATTTTGTCACTTTTTCTCCATTTCTTTGTTAATCTTTTCCTCACTTTTTCATTCTTAACTCATAGATTTAAGCATTAATTTTATTTCCTTCAGAAACAGTAAGCAGAGGAAGAGAATTTTCCAATTTTTTTTTTGAAAAGATGCTTTTGTATTTTACCTCAAAACAAAAGATTTTGCCATAGTGCACAATCGTCCTCCAAAATGACAATGTCTCTTCACAGTTGGTATATAACCAAAACCCCAAAACTAACTGAAAAATCCAAATATTCATTCTGCAACTTTGAATTTTTTTGGACAAACTCAGCATCTGTTATATGGGATAACTTATTTCAAGAAGGCTTTTTCTAATTTAATAAATGCCAACCGATAGGATATAACTAAAACATGACAATTAATTACCCCAAATTTAAACGTTCCCAAGTTTCTTCAAAATAATCTTCTTTTGTCAACTCCTAAATAGAACATATGACACAACTTTTTTTTTTTTTTTTTTTTTGTGGGGAAGATCAGCCCTGAGCTAACATCCGTTGCTAATCCTCCTCTTTTTGCTGAGGAAGACTGGCCCTGGGCTAACATCCATGCCCATCTTCCTCTACTTTATATGGGACGCCGCCACGGCATGGCTGACAGGCAGTGCGTCGGCGGGCGCCCGGGATCCGAACCAGCGAACCCCGGGCTGCCAAGCGCGAACTAAACCACCGCGCCACCGGGCCGGCCCCTGACACAACTTTAAAAAACATGAAATGGTATGTCAATTATTTCTCAATAAAATTGGAAAAAAACATGAAATAAAACAATGCATCCATTAAATATGCAAATATAACAATCATTACAGCATAATGCCTTTTTCAGTTTGATGGGTGTTTGAGTTGTTTGCTAAGAAAATTACTGAATATCAGAAATTTCTGAAAGAGACAACAGAAAAATAATGAATAAGTTAAAAACTCTTTGCAATAATTGTCATGTACTGAAATTCCCCAAATTCTCCTATCATATAGGAGAAATGTGAAGACCAAATATTCTAAAACAAAAGGCTTTAGGTAAATCTCTGGTGGTTATACTCAAGGAATGAAAAAATATAGAGTAATAGAGAGAGGACTAAAACATAGGCTTGGAGCAGATTATCCAGAACAGTTGTGATACCAGCTTAATCAGAAAGTCTTAAGATAGTCCTTTTTTCCCACTAAAGTCATTCTCAGCATATCCTAGTCGGGATAGGACAGATTTGTCAAAGGGAAAAGAGCGACTATTTATTTAGTGCCTACTTTGTCCCAGAGGCTTGGCTGAGCACTTTTCATGCTGTGTTGCATGTGATACTCATGGCCTTATCATAATTAATAAAGTACATTAAGTTCTTAATAGAAAATAAAGGAAGACTTACAAATCAACAAGGAAAAAGATGGATTATTCACTATATTGTTTTGGTATTAAGAAAATCAATTTAGGAAATAGTAAATCATGTACCTAAATCGATTTCAAATGAAATAACAAGTTGAATGTAATAAAGAAAACATTTAAAAATGCAACTTAATAGGAGAATCATAATAAAATAAACCAGTATTTCTATTGCGTATCTACCATATAAAGGACATTGTGCTAGGCTTTATGGTTAATATAAAAGTTAGATGCTTTTTAGTTTTTCTGAATATCACGGAGTTACTTGGAAATAATTGGTTCTCAAAGCGGTTTCCTTACAGAAGGTGAAAGTAGAGTGTATTGAACACCTCTTGTATATCACTTCAGTCTTTTGGGCTCACCTGTCCTTCCAGTATTGCTGCTGTGACTAATTCAGAACAGGTTTTGATTGACCCGTTTCACCCAAACAAACCTCCTAGTACTTGCTTCCAACTCTAGGGCTTTTTAATAGGTACTCCAAGTTGTGCAACCTGGAAATACGCTTACATTAATGGCCTTGGGGTCACTCCTGGTCAGTGCGGGATGAGTCTATGGATAAATAATTCCCACTTTCTTCTCCGTTTGGGCAATTTCAAGGACATATTTTATAAGTCTTCTTAGAATATCCCTCAAGATGGAGAATCAGTAGCACGTTGGTGGTGGCAAACTGGATAACACATGTTTGCATTGACATCCTCTCCTTTCTTGTTTCACTCCTTCTGTCATGCAGTCTGACTTTCTGGGATTGGGCTCAGGAATTAGCAAGACTGAGGTCTGAATCCAGGCTTCATGCCTTCGAGCAGAGTGATCTTAGGCTAGCTAACTAATATGTCTAAGCCTCAGTTTCTGCAAAAAAAAAATCATGATAGAATTTTTGTGAATTTAATGTGGTACTGTTTGGCAAATAGTAAGTGTAACATGAAAATTAATGACAGTTTTTTAATGGAGAAGGCAGTCAAGAATTGGAAGGTAAGGGAAGAATTTTTATGCCATGTACACTTATGTATTCAGTAAGATATATTTAGATCATACTCAAAATCCTGTTATTATGGGCTTCACAGGCAGAAAGAAGCTGTTAAAGACTATCACGTTCATGATCATTCACGACTGTTGGATTTGTTTGCCATACAGATAAAATTGATCTGATTCTAGTGCAGAAAAATTTACCACTGATTAATGTCCATTTCTTATCCGCTGTGGATTATAACATCTTATCAGAGAGGAATGTAAAATCAATGAACAGAAATGTTTTTTTCCACATTATGAATTATTTAGCAAATTCATTTTCTAAGCTTCCTTTCCCTGTCAACATCCCTAATGTCCCTAAGGGCAAGTTCAATATTTAAGGATGGAAAGATTGGCAGTATTTTGGCAGGTGATAGAAAAATAAATGTATGATTGAAACCCTTCTGTACTCTTTCAATTTTTCTTTTTTTAGAAAAGCCATAGCATGATACTTTCTAAAAATTGATGTTGGTTTACTTGTTAAGTGACCTTTGTAAAAAATCATCAAAATTTCATTTTTTATGTAGGAAGTATTTCCTAAGGACAGCTGAAATAAAATAATGCTTACAGCTCTTTGTTATATTTGACATACATCTATTCCTATTCGCAATAACATTTGTTTCTCCTGTTCCCAAGGCATGATATGATGACAGACAGTGCTAAAGGACATAAAATTCAGAAAATACATAAAAGCAGATCTGTAGATTTGGTTTCTCAAGTTATTCCGCTATATCCGTTTGCTTGTCTAGGTTATCTGTTTCAGTTGAAAAAATGTTCAATTTCTAACTAATCTCTATAAGTAAATTGGATTTTTTGTTAACATGTATTGAGTTTCACATTCATCATTTTCTGCTATATTTTAACTTTTTGGTTCTATAGATATGTTAAAAGTAACTATAGCACTCTTTAGGTGGAGCACACTAATAAAAGGATGTTGAATTTACTTTACTTCATAGTTCACATGTGTGGAAACTGTAACTATAACAACTTGAGGTTTGAGCCCAAGTCCAGAACCATAATTTTGTTCTAGCATTATGCCAGTATATTGACCTCTCTTTGTATTTTTGCTTTGACACCTAAACATTTTCATTACTATGGTGGTAAAGAGCAGGATTTATAACTTTTTACTTTCATTGTTGTTTGTAAAGTTTTTGATCAGTTATCTAGATAAACTGAACAATGTAGGCTTATAATCCAAGATTTGAAGCAAAGTTTGTGTACATATTGTTGAAAAAATTGATTAAACTTTCTCTTATCTCTTTCGATGATAAATACCCTAACATATTTGGATGCCGTAATTTTCAAGCCATTATTCAAATATTTCCAATATAAAGAAAAAGTAACTTATGCACTTTAACTAAATTTATCAGTCTCATATAGGTTTCTGTATTGGTTCAATGACTTCATCAAAGTATCATAAACACTTTCTTGGCTGAGCGCTATTGTCATGATTCCCAAGTAGGAATCAATATTTCAACACACCAACAATTCATTTTGTTTTTCAAGCTTATCTTTACCAACAATTTTACCTGAGAAATCACACATTTGTGAAATTTACTTTTCTCTTTATTTCAGTAATAATCAACTAAGACTAAAGGCCATTGTGGTCAAAGACACAAAGGAAAAATACAGTCATTGATTGCCCAACATTTCAGCTCCTATCTTCAAACGCACAAAAAGCACAAAGAAAGTCAACATAAAGCAATTAATTCAGTGTGATGTTTTACAAGAGATTATTTGGAAATTAATAATGTGAACACTAGACGTGTAGAATTGGGCCATGAATGCTACATCTTAAGAAATTGCTTAGCCATAAATTCCTCCTTTGTCTTGCCTTCCAAAGGAAGTATATAAAAGAAATATTCTTCTTTGGAATCTCAATTTGCCATTTTGCTGTCAAACAATAGTCATTGACAAGCCAGAGTTGGGCTCTGAGGTGTGAAAATGGAACGATAGCTGTGAAGAAAAGTACTCCTGAAACTTCATGTAGGTGTTAACTCAGTAGTGTTACTAGCCTCCGTTTACACTTTGGCGATGCATCCTTAGAACATATGTCCAGCATCAAAGATTATTCCCTGAAACATCCTTGGATCAAACTGAAGTTGGGTGACACATTTCAAGCTGAACAGATCTGTTAAGATGACATTTTCAGGAACAGGAAGAGCACTGAGATTTGAGGATCTGAGATGTGAATCTCTATTCTCATACTCTCAATACTGAAAGGACACAGAAGGTGCTGAAATATCCCAAGTGTCATCACTTCCTGGTGAGACTGGCACGTATTTGAGCGATTTTAGACACACTACTGAGACACTTCTCTTGATGGAATTATGTTGGTGAAATTAACCAAGGATCTAGTTTTTCTCATGTGAAAAATCTCGTTTGTCTTTTTAAAATCCATGTATCTTCTGAAGTGCAAAGAAGGAGGTTTTCTAGCCAAAACACGTTCAAAAGTAGATTGAGGATAAATCAAGTGAAAGAGCAGAAGTGCCTGCTTTCCATGGTTTTACACTCTCCCCCTTTTGCACAACTTTCCTTTCCTAGAGCTCTCTTCTGAGGCAAGCAGATTCCTTAAGATATTGGCAAGAATCTTCCCCAAAAGTACTGTGAACTTGAAAGGAAAATGGAATTTGTAGATATTTCAAAAGTAGCACTCACCTCTCTGCCAGACCAAAAACATCTGTTTTCTTCCAATTTGATTTTCATCCAAATAGAATGAAGAACAATATACTAGAATACTTCAGGCTGATATACCTGAGTCACTGCATTGTAACCAATCTCTAAAAGCCTTTCCAATATTACAGGTACAAACTGTTTAATTGCTACCAAGAAAGGATGTTGAACTTGGTGTTATGATCAATAAAAAGTACTGAATAATCCTGAAAAAAAATGTTACAGGGGTTTGAGAAATAGATGTGTTTGAATGCAATTTACAGTACCTGTGTGCTAGTGACGTTTGTCACAAAACTCTGAAAGAACACCTTGTTATAACACATTTTGCAAATAAAACAGAGAAAAAAATTCATTCCACCTGCAGGAAGGAAATGGCTCAGCAGAGTTCTCACAACCAAAGCACTGAATTTGTAAGGGGGTACGTTCTTCTAGTAGGTACAGAAAGAGAAGATAATCTTCTTTTCCTTCTGTTTTCTAGAACTTATAACATGTAGCCTACAGGCAAGTGGAAGAACTATTCACCAGTTCTTTTAGAGGCTTCCTTTTATACTTCTTCTCCCCCATCCATATATCAGTGATGTGGCCAGAATTAAGTTCTAGAAAGTTTGAATCTCTGCTTTCAGAATTTGAAATCATCAACTTAAAACACTCAGATTTAATTTATTTTTCTTGTTAGCTTTGGTCACTTATCATTATTTTACAGACAGAGAGCTAATGCTTCTTTACCTTATGGAGTATAATTTAATAGAGCAAAATCCCATGATAATTAGACAAGTAGAGTACAAAGTAATGGATTTAGGAATTGCCAATCATTTTTATCAGGCTTTCAAAGACTAAAGAGGCATAGATTGTAAAAATGTAGCAGCAAAGGAAAGAAGAAAAAGAAAAAAGAATCACTCTTTACAACTGACAATCTGTTGTACTGGATACTCTCTTGCGATGCTACTGTCAACACCAATGTGTCAGGACTTTGGAAATGAAATTGAGAGAAAAGGAGGTTGGGGGGAAGGTGAGCCAGGGAGGTGTAACAGACTCCTTTAATACAAAAGAGAGCAAAAAGATTTCTAGTACAGTGAAAGAAAATATGTTAATTAAAAAATAATGATCTGAATAGATAAGGACTCAACTACAGTTGGATATGGAACCAGATCTATAATTCAGAGATCAGGTCAACAGCTCCCATTCTAAATATGCAACAGCAATTTTCATCTGGCCTAGATTAAATTACCTTTCTAACATGTGGAACACAAATTCACATCCAAAACAGAAAGGTGTTTCTGTCCTATTTACTGCTTAACTATAGATGTTAGAAACAATGAAGTTTGAACTTTCGTTGTGCAAAATATTTATGTTAAAGAACTGAATAGCAGCCTGATCGCTTTCCAAGGAATACTGGACAGCTAAATCGTTTGAGGAAGTTGCTTAATTTTTTTTTCACATCTACATGTCATATCTGCACAACGATTATCTGATCATAAACCAGAAGAATTCACATTTAATTTTTCTATTTAAAAGAGCTTTTGACAATAAATTTTAAAAAAGCATTTTTATTAAAATTTTCCCGTTTGTCATCCTCTTTCTACTTTCTTGTTAAGTAAATAGAGAGCAAAATAAACTTGTAGAAAAAGATAAAATTAATAGCCAAAATCCCATCACTTAATCATCAACCAATGAAAAAGTTTGCTGTTTTAAACAATTGTATAAGTAGTTTTAAATATGTTCAAAGTATGTATATCGTGTAGCAAAACTTTATCATTATTTTTTCATTTGTTTTTCTTTCATCAGTTTTTATGCCAAGAATATTTTTAATTACTTTTCATTAATTTATACAAACACAATTAATATTTGCTCATCTTTATTTTACATCAACGCAAAAGAACAATCTTGATTTAGAAGGTTGATTAAAAATATAACCATGGTTTAATAATTTCCTTTGTTGAGGTTCTCTTAAAATCTTAATTTGAGAAGGCCAGATAAGTTTACTTATTTAATGTTTCACTATCTCTTAAAACTGTTAATATAAATGAACATATCTTTTTGTTGCTATAGAAAAATTTAATTATGAATGTATTCTCCCTTGCTAAAATGAATTCTTAATTTTACAAATAGAGCTAAGATTAATTTGTATTTTAGTAACATTATTTTCTATTTTTACAAAGTTGCAATCTTGCAAAATTAGAATATTACCCACTAAAAGCTCTCATTTTTGAAGACATAATAAAAAGCAAAATGATAAAAATTTCTCTTAAGAGTGGTTGCATATAATACAAGAAAGAAGGAGTTTGGTTATTTGCCTAGGTAATTTTTATTCACTTAATTCATGAAACTCCTATCTGTTGTATTACAGTGCATTGCAATAATTACATTGCATTGCAACTTGGTGTTAAATTATTTCAATGGAAAGCATTATGGACTATAAACTATTAAACTCACAAAGACAATTTTTTTCAGTGCTTTCAATAATAAAGCTACCTTTGTACCCTAGTGTGCATTGTTATGGTAAGATAACATAACTAGTTGGTTGATCAGAACTGACTAAAAAGGTTTCATTATTTGCTCTTCAGGCCATGCAGTTCTGAGTTTCTTGGTCTCCTCAGCCCTACAATTTTGCTTGCATGGTTCCTCACCATGAGCAGTATACTTAAAATAAACACCAATAGGAATAAGCTATGCGATGTTAAAAACATAGCCCTCTAGTCCCTAAAACTTTTCTGTTTTAAGATGTTGGATGATAACCTGAACACTGTTGCCAATTAACTGTGGGAACTTAGGCAAGTCTGTTTTTTAACTGAGTCTCTGTTGACTCACTTGCAAAGGAAAGAATGGAGTCCGTATCATTTAGGGAGGGACAGACCGTACTGCGCAGTTGTAAGAGTAAGAGCCCAAACTTGCAGGCAGGCAGACCTGAGAGTGAAACCTAACTTTTTGGGCGGATTACTTCACCCCTGTAAACTGTACCTATATTTGTAAAATGGAGATAATTATACTTTCCACACACAGTAAAGAGCTAATGCAGCATAACATAACGTCTAGTACCTAAGATGTGTACAAAGTGATTACTATTAAAATAATCTTCTAAGATGCCTTCTGATTCTCTTACTCTAAAATTCTCTTTACTATGAGCCTTTCACGTGAGTAAGCCTGCTACATGAATGAGGAAATAACAATACAAAATACATCAGTAGACATAATATATCTGTGACAATATTAAGAATTATTAATCAAAACATGCATCTATTATATTTGGAGAAGAAAACGTATTAGTTATTTATTTAGTAGAAAGAATGTGTTGAGTTCATGAATTGATAAGAGAAGATAATGTCAGGGGAGATTTTGGGAAGAAATGTAAAGATGAGAAAAAGGAGGCTGCATAATGTTTACATTCTTGCAGACATCAGATTGCAAATATTCTACATTCTTGCAGACATCATGATTGTTCTTTGGACGAAGAGTAAGTTTCATGGGGATGCTGTTTACTGTCGTCTTGGGAGTGAGCAGGTGGGTTGGGAACTTCTGCAGGTCTGTTGCCCTCTCAGTGACCTGGTTTTAGTCAGTATGTAGTACCCTGTGTTTCTGCTTCTGTTGCCTCATCTGATCAACCAGGTGGCCATTTCTGATGAAAGAAACCTGTAGCATTTGGCTTTCTTAGATGTATTCTTCCTGAGGTAGTAGTTCTTTCAATTGGCTTTACTTACTAGCAATTTTGGCAGCTTGCTTCTTTGTTTACCCCATCTGCCTCTTGCTGCCAACATTTTAATCTCTTTTACAGTGACTCTTTACTCCTTGGACCCTCTCTCTCCACCAAACTCTCCAGGCAAAATCTCAACCCTGGTTAAATCCATCTCTCTATATATTGAACTCCTGTTTCTGAAGAGGTGACTGTGGTAGGAGAAAAATACCAATTGTGCTGATGTCTCACTTTAACTTTATGACCGCAAATCACAAGTGGGAACTCAGCACTGTCTGACATCGAAATTCCTAGTAAACTTGTCCCCTTTATGCGATGACTATTTCACATCTCTACCCAGTCATTCAATTTCCCCTTCCTCTGTCTCACTCCCAGACACTTGGCTCACTTTGTACTTTCTTCACTGAGAAAGAAGAAACAGTCAGACAAATACTACTTCGTCTTCCCATCACCTAATATATGAACCCACTGGAATAGTAACAAAATATGCTGCTTCCACTCTTGGAATTGTGATCAAACTACTTCTGCTTCTTTTAAGACCAAGTTGAACATATGGACACAAAATCCAACACCATTTCACCTGCTGAAGGATTTCGCTTATGCAGTCATCTCCCCATCCCCCACTACATTATAAATTCTACTCTACTGAATCACTTTACCAACGTAAAACTTGCCAAAATATCCCCCAATTTGAATATATAACCCTTTCCCTATTCAGCTGTCTTTCCATATCACTGCACCTCTTTTGGGAAAACTGTTTACATTTGCTTTTTCTACTTCTACATTTTATTCTTCTACCCAATCAGATTTTCGTTTCTGCTATCACAACAAAGTACTTTTGTCAAGATCACCAGTGGCTCTCAATCTTACTAAATTTAATTTCTGAACCTGTCTTATTTCCTCAGTATTTAACCCATTTGAATTTTTCATTACTAGAGAATAGGTGTCTCAAATGAACGTGGGCAACACTGACTTAATTTCTTACCAAGCACCCTTTCCCCCGAGCTGTGCCTCTACAGATTCCCTCTCAGCTAATTATATATAATTCACTTAATTATTCTAGGTCAAAGACCTAAGCATTATGGTCCTTCTTTTTTCTCCACCTCGATATCCAATTAATCAGCAAGTTCTCTTACCTTTTCCTTCAAAATATATCCTGAATCTAACCACATCTCACCAACTCCTCTACTTCTGCTTCGGTCTAAGTTAGTATCTCCCTCGTGTATGATGCAATAATCCTCTAACCAGGCATCTCGTTTCATTTCTTGCTACACACCTTCCCTGGTATATTCCTGACATAATAGTTAGATTTATCATTTAAAACTGTAAAAAAATCATGTAACTTCCCTGAATAAAACCGCCATGGCTTCACATTGCACTGAGAATCAAATCTAAACTTCTTACTGTGACCCATGGAACCATCTCTAAAAGATATGACCCCTCTCTCCCTTCCTCTCTGATCTTATAGCCTACTACTTCCCGCTCCCCTCACTCTCCAGACATGCGGAGTTTCTGTCTGGTCATGGAATATTCTGCTCTTTTCCCTGTTCCGTGGACTTTGGGACTCTATATTTGATCTTCCTCTGTTGAAAGTGTGACATTCTGGAAGATGTTAATAGCCGTAGTAGAACTTATTTATTATATTATGCAGGCTCCATCCCTTTCTTATTTTATACAGTTTTGGTATAGCTGTAAATCAAGATAGTATTTTTTGTTCTGGTCAAATAACTATTCACCGGCTGTTACAATTCCTGGAGATAACGTTGTTTGCATTCTTTCTGAGACCTGGTTGCTCACTAACATATTTGTTAGGGCTGCCATAACAAAGCACCACAGACTGGGGGGCTTAAGCAATAGGAATTTGTTTTCCCACAGTTCTGGAGGCTAGAAGTCCAAGATCAAGGTGTCAGAGTTGGTTTCTTCTGAGGCTTCTCGTATTGGCTTGTATATGGTCCTCTTCTCCCCCTATCTTCACACGATCTTTCCTTTGTGCATCTGTGTCCTAATCTCCTCTTCTTATAAAGAGGTCAGTCATATTGGATTAGGGCCCACCCATGAGAACTCACCTTACTTTAATTACCTCTTTAAAGGTCCTATCTCCAAATACAGTTCACATTCTGAGGTACTGGGGGTGTTGAGACTTAAATATATGTATTTAAGGGGACACAATTCAGCTCATAACAAGTAACCTCTGATTTTGATACTGACCTGTAATTTTCCAATACACATACATATTTTGTTTTCAAGTCTGAACCAGTCTCTGTTGCTTGCAGTCAAAGAACTAAAATGACTATAAGAGACCGCAGTTTATATATATATATATATTTCAGGTATGAGACTCATTGAACCATTATGCCATTTTATGCCCTGTTTACAGAGAATATAAAAATACACGGCCATTCAGTTGTGTGAAAGGAACTTCGTAAGGCATGACTGAGTATGGACACTTTTGCTACCTTTATTTAGGGTCAATTTCTTTGAACTTTTGTATTCATGGCTTTTTTTTTTTTTTCTGGCAACTGAGGGAGATTTTTGCTTGTTCAAAGGGAAGGGAAACTCATTTGGGGAACACAGGAGAAATAGCAGCCTTCTTTTATTCAGCTTATATCAACCTAAAACCAGATTCTTAAGTTTGTACATGTTTTACATATCAGACCTCATTTTGTTATTGAAAATCTTAGTTTCCTAATGAATGAAGAGTGATTTTAGCCATTATTTCAATCCTTATTAAGACATCATTATTTATTTAAGCTCAAAGAAGAATGAACTACCACATTACACTTGCCATTTGACGCAGTAAGTTACACACTGAGACATCTGGTTTACTCTACATAAGGATTCTGGTAGCAGACTTTTAAAAAACATTATACTTATATAAAACTTAAAATAGTACATAAAATCAAAATATAGCATATAAATAGAAAGTTCTTCATTTCCTAACGTTTGTCCAATAGTCTCTCAGCATGTAGCCTTTTTAGGCAAACCTAATTAATTATCCTGATGCCACCTGAAAGTCAAATTGTTCAAAACTGGATATGTTACCCTATTCTTGCCTTAAACTTGCTCTTGTTTCTGTTTTTACATTTATCTGTTTTCACATATACTCAGTTATCCAAGCTAAAGAACTTGAAATCACACTTGATTTTTAAAAAAATTGGGACCTCATTCCATCACCGAGGTCCGTTTTCCTTGAGTTACTACTTGACTCTCAGTCCATGAGGATTAGGTGGAGATGACCGTATCATTCAGTTCTGGGGCAGCCCACTGTACTTTATGGAAGTGGTGAATGATGACCCCAGCTGGTCTAATAAGACTCAATCCTGGAATTTGTGTGTGTGTTTTTAGAAAGGGGTAGCGATATTTTTTAGAGATGCTGCTGAGCTGGAAGAATATAAACCTGAAGCTGCCATTAGCCACCTTCCATCATGAGGTGGAAGCCTATCTGAGAATATAGCCAACCAGAGTAAATCACTGATTGACTAGAGAGATACAGATATTCAATGGCATTTTGAACTCCTAGTTCTATGTACTTCTGAATTTCTCAGATATCTCTGAGCTTTGCAGTTCCCTGAGCAAGTAAATTCTCCTTTGTTGTTTCAGTTTGAGTTGGGTTCTGTCAATTACAATAAAAAGAATCCAGAGTATTACAACAATGAATAAATGAGGAGCTATTATGTTAATAATTTGCAAGCCATTTTCTAAATATACTAATACTTATGGGATTCCCTGATTTCATCATCTCTGCTTGATTCTCCTATGGCATATTTAGATTATTGTTACAACTTCCATTCCTTTTACCCTACGGCTCAGTTTACAGAAAAATATCCACATTTGGACTTTGGCTGTTCTTTCATGGTGCAAAACAAGGAAGATCTGTGTGTGTGTGTGTGTGTTTGTGTGTAAGGAGTAGGGGTTATGCTTCATCTCCTTGAGGGTGGAATATCTACATAAATTATTTGGAATTCTTCTGCTTGGGAAATTTGTTCATTTTCCCACATTTATTTATTTAATCATGTATTTGTTTATATTAGCATGGACTCATGGATATTTATTTCATTCTTAGGATTATATTCCAATATTAGATTATTTTGTTGTTCAAATTGTTCCAGCTTTGGCCATTGGACACTCTTTCAGTTGGCTTCTGTGTCCCTTTGAGATACTCCCATTGTTGTGTTTGTTTGTTACCTTAAATGCTTCCTTACTTTCTGAAATTACAAGATGCCCCAGGCTCATCCTGTATATTTCCTGCCTGTGCTAGAATCAGCCATTTCTCCAAGGACCCTGGTCCTTTTATTGGAGAATGATAGTAGCAAATGAGATGTGAGCGCTAGGAGTTCTCATTGGTACTAGAGTATCATCGCTTCTGGGACCTCTCAGCTGACAGAGCAGAAAAAAGTGTGTACACTATACCATATATATACATATATCTATAAATACTTTACATTTATGTATCTGTATCTATATTAAGCTAAACATGAGATAATATTGATGTCTCCAACTCCAAAGCATTATCACATGGATTCTCCTAGCCTTTCTTCTTTGCTTGTCTGAAACCTCCCGTTCCAGGAGTGAGAAACCTGACTTCCACAGTTCACAATCCATTGACTTAATTGTTCAATTCCAATATATATGTATAGTGGTTTCCAAATTGTTATCACACCCCTGTGGGGGATAAAACATTTATGAACTAGAGCACAGTGCTTATGTGTACTTCCTTTTGCTTTAGTCTTACAGACTCCGCTCATTTCCAAGGTTATTTAGGTCAGCAAGGTTATTTTGCCAGCCCCTTCAGTGAGGTTGTTTCATGTACTTATAATACAGTTCAATTTTTTTATAGTCTTAATTCCATTCCGAGGGCCACCAAATTCTTAAATAATTTAATTTAATTTAATTTATGTAATTTATATATATCAAGGCTCATTCTTTTTGCTCTAAATTTCTGTGGGTTTGACAAATACATGTCATGTATCCATCATTACAGTATCATACAGAATAGTTTCACCATCATAAAAAAAAAATCTCTTGTGCTTCACCTATCAATCCATAACCTGTTTTTCATGCAAGGAATGCTTTTTCTTAAAAAATAAACTTTTAGATTTAAAATAGATTTAGATTTACAGAAAACTTGTGAAAATAATACAGAGAGTTCTCATATACCCCAAACCAAGTTTCTCCTTTTTGGAAATGCTGGTTTATTGTCACCTTGATAGTTTTGAGGAGTAGTGATCAGGTATTTTGTAGAATGCCCCTCTATTGGGACTTATCTGCTGTTTTTCTCATGATTGGACTGCGATTGTCTGTGTTTTGGAAGGAAGATCATAAAGTGTCATTTTTGTCTCATTGTAGTACGGTTTTCAAGAAACCCTGACAACCACTGATTTGTTTTCCATTTCCATGGTTTTTGCCTTTTCCAGAATGTTAAAAGAATGAAATTATGTAGTATGTAGCCTTTTATGACTTGCTTTTTTCACTTAGCATTATGCATTTAAGATTCATCAATATTTTTGAGTGGCTTAATAGCTTATTCCTTTTAATCGCTAAATAGTATTCTATTATATGCTAACACCACATGCTATATGCTAATACTATACATATTGTATGCAAATTCTATTGTATGCTAAATAGTATTAATTGCTAGATAGTACTCTACCACAGCTTGTTTCTATTTTCACTTACTGAAACACATCTTAGTTGTTTCCATTTTTGGGCAATTATGAAATGTTATTTGGCTACTTTAGACATTTAAATGCAGGTTTTTGTGTGGATGTAACTTTCAGATCACTTGGATTGTATGTTTTGCTTTATAGGAAACTGTCAACTGTCTTGCATTTCCACTAGCAATGAGTGAGAATTCCTATTGCTCCACATCCTCACTGGAAATTGATATTGTCAGTTTTTTGGATTTTAGACATTCTGATGTAGTAGTGTCTCATTGTTATTTTAATTTTCACTTCCCTAATGACAAATTATTCTAAACATTTTCTTCAAATGATTATTTGTCATTCATATATATTCTTTGGTGTTCAGATCTTTTGTTGATTTTTAAATTAGGTTGTTTGTTTTCTTATACTTTAGTTTTAAGATAGCTTTGTGTATTTTGGATATGTGTCCTTTATCAAATATATTTTGCAAATATCTTTTCCCATCTGTATATTGTCTTTTCATTCTTTTAATAGTGTCTTTCTCAGAGCAAATGTTTTCAATTTTAATAAAGACAAATATCAATCTTTTCTTTCACGGATCATGATTTTGGTGTTGTATCTAAAAATTCACCAGCAAAACCAAAGTCACGTAGATTTCTTCCTACATTTTCTTCTAAAAACTTTATAGTTTTAAAATTTTACCTTTAGCTATAGGAGTCTTTGTGTGTTATTGTTTGAGAAAGGTGAAAGGTCTTCTACTAGGTTCATTTTTTGAAAAAATATTTGGCTGTCCAATTGCACAAGTTCCATTTGTTGAAAAGATTATCCTTTCTCCATTGAATTGCCTTTGCAACTTTGGCAAAGATTAGTTGACTATATATTTGTGTGGATCTATTTCTGGGCTCTTAAATTGTGGGTTCCTGGATCCAATTCCAATGTGTGTGTGGGGGGGCTCCCCACACTAACAAGCAATTCTCAGGACACCAGCTGGGTGTCCTAAAATTCAACTCAATTTTGACACTATCTACCAGGAGATAGTATCAGATCCCACAGGTTAAGGATTCAGTCTACAAGACAGCCACCCCCCACCCCAACACTTCAGATGCCAGTTGCAAGCCTAGGTTGTTACCTGTGCTTCTGACCAACTGGCTATGAATCAGAAGTTCCCAGGACCCCCTGACTCCCTCTCTGGGTTCCATTAATTTGCTAGAATGGCTCACAGAACTCAGGAAACCCATTTACTCACAAGACTACTAATTTATTATAAAAAGATACAACTCAGGAACAGCCAGATAGAAGAAATGTATAGGGCAAGGCATGTGGGAAGGGGCATGGGGCTTTCATGCCCTCTCCAGGTGGACCTTTCTCCCTTTATCTCTGCATAATCCAGAAACTCTCTGAACCCCGTCCTTTTGGTTTTTTATGGGGGCTCCATTACATGGGCATGATTGATTAAATCATTGGCCATTGGCAATTGATTCATTTTCCAGCCCCTTTCCCCTTCCCGGAGGTCAGAGACTGAAAGTTCCAACCCTCTAGTCACAGGGTTGACTCCGTTGGCAACCAGCCCCCATCCTTAGTGCTTTCCAAATCACCTTATTAACATAACAACAGACACCTTTATCACTCTCAACACATAGGAATTTTCAAGGGTTTTGGGAGATGTGAGCCAGGAACTGTGGTCAAAGACCAAATATATATGAGAAATATATTTCAGTCATCTGAATGACCAAATACATATTTTTTATAAATCACAATATCACAGCTCTCTATTCTGTTCCGTTGATCTGTCTTTCACCAATTCACCAATACTGTGCTATCTTGATTATTGTAGGTTTATAGCAAGTACGGAAATTGATTGGTGTGAGTCCTTCCACTTTTTCTTGGTTTTTAGCATTGTGCTGCTTATTATAGGTTTGGCTTTTTCATATAAACTTTAGAAACAGTTTGTTGATATCTGCAAAATTGCTTGCTGGGATATTTATTGAAGTTCATTGGATTTGTAGATCAAGTTTGGAAGGATTGACATTTTAATGATATTGAGTCTTCAAATCCATGTACATAAACTACGTCTCCATTTATTTAGATCTGCTTTGATTTCCTTCATCAGCATTTTGTAGTTTTCTGCCTATGGATCCTGTACATGCTTTCTTGTATTTATACCCAAATATTTCTTTTATTTTGGTGTTATTGTAAATTTATTGTCTTTTAAATTTCAATGTCTAATATTTATTACTGATATATAGGAAAACAATTAACTTTTGTTTATTGACCTTCTATCCTGTGACTTTGCAATACAGTCATGTGTCACTTAAGGTCAAGGATACCTTCTGAGAAATGTATTGTTAAGTGATTTTGCCATTCTGTGAACATCATAGAGTACATTTACACAAATCTAGATGGTAGAGCCTGCTATACACCTAGACTATATGGTACTAATCTTATGGGGCCACTGTCATATATGTGGTCTGTTGTTGACGGAAATATCATTATGTGGTACATGACTGTACTTACTAGTAGTTCCAGGAGATAGTCTTTGACTATTTTGGGTTTCCTACATAGACAATCACGTCATTTATGAATAAAAACAGTTATTTATTTTATTCCAATCTGTATATCTGATATTTCTTTTTCTTGTCTTACTGAGCAAGGTAGACCTTCCAGCACTATGTCGAACAGGAGTGGCAAAAGGGGAAATCCATGTCTTTCACTTGATCGTATAGGGAAGTCTTTAGTCTCTCATCACTAAATATGATGTTACTTGAATTTTTTTCGTACCTATTCTTTATCAAGTTGAAGAAATTCTGCTCTATTCCTAGTTTGCTAAGAGTTGTTATCATGAGTAACCGTTGGTTTTTGTCAAATGCTTTTTCAGTGTCAATTAATGCAATCATATGATTTTGCTTCTTTATCTTGTGCATGTGGTAGATTACACATTACAATTGATTTTCAAATTTTGAAACAGTCTTGCACACTTGGATAACTCACACTTCATGGTGGCATATAAGTCTTCTTATACATTTTTGGATTTAAGTTTTTAATGTTTAGTTGATGATTTTTACATCTATGTTGATGAGAGATACTGGTCTGCAATTCACTTTTCTTATAATTTATTTGGTTTTGGTGTTAGGGTAATGCTGGACTCATAGAATGAGAAAGTATTAGGCATTGCTTTCAAAAGAACATGTAATTGTATGACATGATGACAAACTCATTTTTTTTTCATTTACATAGAAACCATTTTTTTAGAGCAGTTTAAGTTGACAGCAAAATTGAACAGAAAGTATAGAGAGTTCCTATATGCCCCTTGCCCCCATACATGCACAGCCTTCCCAACTATCTAATATCCTGCACCAGAGTGGTACATTTGTTGCATTTAAACTTATTTTAATAATTACTTTATTTATGCATTTTCTATGATGAAATATATAGAGCTATATGGGAAGCAGAACCTCTTTTTCATGATTCATGCTTTATTTCAAGGAGGTAGAGTAGTGATTACAATAAAATTTATTGAAATTACAGAGTAGAATCCCTTAGTAACCTTTTTTCAATAATTTTATAAAATGCTTGTGAGTAGGAACCATGATCATATTTCTTTATATCTCTCTGGAGTATACGACATTGCAGAGTGCTAAGCACAATGTAGATACTCAATAAATATTAATTGTCTGGAAGTGAGTTTTTATTTTTTAACTACAGTATTAAGATATGAAGCAGCAGAAAAAGCACTTAAACAGTTTAATATTATATATTTTTCCCAACTAGACTGTAAGCCAATTTAAGACAAAACCCATATTTTTTTACTTATACTTTCTCATGATCTTAACCTAGCATTCTCATAGGATGCACCTAATAATTAATATGTGGTAACTTGAGATGAAATGAATTCTATCAGTACATTTTTGAGATAGTAAGCATTGTCTCCGACTCTTAGAAGCTTACAAGCCAAAACACCAAGAACTGCTAATTCAATATTGTGAGAAAAATATACTTCCATTCTACTTAAAATATTTCGTCACTACATTCCATTCTATAATTTGGCTGCACTGAGGAAGCGCAAGAACTCTCCAGGAATAATTGACAGGGTAGTAATTTATTTACAGGTCATGGATGGAGGAAGACATGGTTGGAATGATGATGAGTGTCTGATCCCATTTACTTGCTGCTCCTACAGTCTAGCTTGCCCTTATCAGGAAACAGTCTCAGTTAGCTTATGTTATCTTTAAGAAGCTTTATTGATTTACCTTTTCCTTTAGACATGTAATCCACCTGGAATTGATTGAGATGCAGACCAAGGTTCTTTTGTTAAAAATGAATTTTCAACTTATTTAGCAGCAATTATCAGGTTTATTCCTAGGTATTTGTTTTCGATATTTTCATAAATACATTGCTTTGAAAAATTTCACTATTTTCAGTTCACTGGAGTATTAAAGTATATATATAGTCCATTTTATATATTTAGCTTGTACTCAGCAACATCCTTTAAATTGTTAATTAATTATTATAATTTATTGGTAGACCCTTTTAAATTTTTTCAATACACACATTCATGTTGTATGTTAATAATGACAATTTTATTTCTTACTTTCCAATCTTTACATCTTTACTTTTTGGGAGTGGAGTGGGATTTATCTACTAGCTTTGATTTTTTTAATACAATAGAGTTGGCGCTAGATACCAGTCTTATTTTTGATCTCAGGAGAAAATTTTCAATATTTACAACTAAATAAAATATCATATTTGCAAAAATTTTATAGATTAAGAAAGCTTCATTTCATTCCTAGTCACCTGAGGGGTTTTTTTTAAATTATAAATGGGTAATGATCATTATCAGATGCATTTTTATATATAACAAATGATAATTGTGATCTTCCTACTTTATTTTGTTAATGTGGTGATTGACATCCATTCTTTTTTTTTTTACATTTGGACAACTTTGCATTACTAGAATAAATTCCAACTTGTTGTGATATATTACCCTTTTTACCTATTGCTGTAATTTATTTGCTAATATTTTGTTTAGGAATTTTGCACTTAGATTTATGAGAAGTTTGTTCTATGATCTTACTAACTTATAGTATCCCTATCAGATTATGATATCAAAGCTTATCTCATAAGTGAAGTTGAAAATTTCAGAAAAATGGTGATGGTGCCTTTCCAAATCCATAAATCAAAACAGATAGAACAACTATATAGCAAAACCAAAAACCCGTAGTTAATATTTACAACAAAACTAGGTGACAAACTCTTTCCATGAACACCAAAATATAAGTGGGTACAGACAAACCATCAAAAGTCCCAAGACCTGAATTGTATTGGCATCAGTACTGGAGAAATAAGAAGAAAGGCATAGGGGTGTCATCTGAGGACCTAGGAAAAGGACAATCCTCTAATGCCAATTGATATTCACTGCAAAGTAAGGGGATTGGTTTGAAGACAGCAGCTGAAATGGGTGGGGTTTTGTTCCACTTACTAGTGAGTGAGTACAAGGGGCTTCAGTAAGGACTAAAGGAGCTGCTCCTGGAGCAGTCTTGCTTTTATGATTTCTTAAAATGACCACCAAGTTTTCCTTCCAGAATAGGGCCCATGATGAGAAACTTAAGGGTGAAATTGAAATTGAGCATGATGGACACAAGAAAGAGAAAGGAAAGAGAATCTACAAACCAAAGTTTGTAAGAGAGTAGCCAGAAAATTCCCAGAAAGCAAGCTTCCTCGTTTGTGAGCTTGACACAAAAATAACCGAAAGCTCTGTGAAGTTAGAAACGATTTCCCAAACCCCACTTCATTCTAAAAGTTTAGTAATGCTAATTTCACATAAAGAAGAGTAATAGAAAGGTATCAAGATAAGATCTAGCACAAAGTTATTATAAGGAAAAAAAATCATAGGGAGCAGAATGACCTATTGTAGGGACTCTGTGTATGAAACCAGATCAAAGCTGTAACCCACTATTTTAAACTGAGCTAACAGATACTTGGAAATGAAAGACATGAAGGAATAATATAAATCACAATTAGAAAAACTCAGAAATGTGGTGAGAGAACTCAGGGAAGTTTTGATGATTTTTCTCTTATCTTTGGCTTTGAGCAATTTTACCATTATGTGCCGGGATACATTTTGCTTTGTTTTATTTTATTTCTGTATTTAATCTGTTTGGGGTTCATAAGTTTTCATGAATCTGTGGATTGATGTGTTTCTTCTATTTTGGAAGAATAAAAGCTGTTATTTCTTCCAATATTGCTTCTCTTCTATTCCCTTTCTCCTCTCTTTCTAGGCCTCTGAATATACATATGTTAGAATTTTTCACTGTATACACACTCACGTATACATACACGCATATACAATACATATACACACACACACATACATATTTTATGTTCTTTTCTGCATTTAAAAAAGCCTTTATTTTTATATCTGGGTATTTTTCTGCTAATGTCATTTCCAATTCACTGATCCTTTCTTCTGCAGTGTCAAATCCTCCATTAAATCTATATGTTTGATTCTGAATTTCAGTTGTTGCAATTTTCAGTTCTTGGCAATGTCTCCTCTTTTACAAAGGAGCTGAAAATTTCCAACATTGTCTATATTTTATTGAAAATATTAATCACAGTTATTTTTCTTTCTGATAACTACAATATCTGAACCACTATGGATCTATTTCTATTATATTTTTTTCTTGGATTTCCTTTGCTCCTTTTTTGGGCGTATTTGGTAGTTTATAAATGAATGCTGCTTATTAAATATGAAAAAAGTGAAATGGCTCTGGCTGATGTTATCTTCTCTCAAAGTTAATCTAATATTTTTCTGGTGAGCAGCTAGTGTTCAGCCAAAATTGGGTTTTGAGGTTTTGTTAGGAATGTTGTTTTTCTACTTTGCTGTTACTCCTATGGGATATCCCATGCATCTAGGGCAGCAAATTAGGCCTCAATGAAAGTCTAGGAATTTTGCAGATCCTCTCTACCTTTGCAGAGTCTGAATTCCAACTTCAGTCCCCCCAGCAGTGCGAGACTGAATATGTCTTTATTCAACATTTAGATTTGTATCTTACTTTGCTCAGATTATAGCTAGGTGCTATCTGATCCAGATGGCATTCTGAAAGAGATGGTGCTTATGTTGAATCTTTTTAACTTAATTAATATAACTTAGTAAGGAATTAAAAAGTACAAAAAAGTTGTAAGGAGCTAGATCTTGCTCCTCTGAAGCTGAAGCCACTGGAGAAGACTGAGGATCTGAGGGGTAAGTTTCCTTCAAAGGGGAGAATATGGACTAAGATGTGAAAACCAACAGTGCAATATTTGAAATTCTTGCTGAGACCAAAGAATTAATGAATTCCTCACCAAAAGTATCAATTTAACAGATAAGTGTTTCCTATATAATGAATTCCAGCTACCTTCTCCCAACTGCACCTGTCCCATGGTAGATGAATTTGAGACATTTGTGTATGTATGTGAAAAGGATCCACAGACTTTACATCACCCATGAACATTCCTGGGAACCTTTCACGCAGGTTCTACATTTGTGTATCCCTGGTATCTATCTACATAGGGGATTTATTCCTAGTTATTCTTCTCACCTGGAAAATTTGTTTCTGCCTTTACTCTGTGTAAGATTTTTATTGCCAATCCAAGATTACTGGGTTCGCTTAGCACCATACTCTCTCCTGGAACAAAATCCATCAGTCTGCCTAAGAAAATCTCATCTATAACCCACTTCCTTGATCAGTGGTTTTTTCCCCTAAACTTCTAATCATTCTCTTCGCGACCTTCATTTTCTCCTCCAGTTGGCACTTTTTTATTCAACTAATTTCTTCTACATCAAATAGGACTCAGTTTTGGTCTCAGAAACCATGTCTAGTAAGATGTCCACTGTTCACCAGAGAAAATGGCTTTCTTCCTCCAACTACCCATGAAGGCACAAAGCTAGATATCAATATTGGAAAGGAAGAAGTATACTATGTCTATTCGAAGATACCACGAATTTGTATGTAGAGAATCCTGTGGATGCCATGAAAAGGCTTTTGAAACTAATAAATTCAGTAAGGTATTAAGATACAAAACAAATACACAAAAATCTATCATATTTCTATAAACTAGCAATAAAATGCACCATACATAATTGTAGTTAAGAAAACAATTTCATGTACAATAGCATCAAAAGAATAAAATACTTTGAAATAAATTTAACAAAAGAGTGAAAGACTTGTATACTGAAAACCACAAAATATTGTTTTAAGGAATACAAGAAAGCTTAAATAAATACACGTTTTATGTTCATGAATAGGAAGACTTAGTGTTATAAAGATGTTAATAGTCCCTAAATTTATCTTCAGATTCTTCGAAATCTCTATCAAAATTCCTGCTGGCTATTTTGCATAAATTGACAAGGTAATCATAAAATTCATGTGGAAAGGTAAGGGGCACAGAATAGCTAAAACAATGTTCAAGAAGAAAGTTGTATGGCTCACCCTTCCCAATTTCATATCTTACTACAAAGCTACAGTAATCAAGACAATGTGATACTAGTGTAAGGCTAGGCATATATACCAATGGAATAGAATTGAAGGTCCAGAAATAAGATCCTACATTTATGGTCAATTGATTTTGAAAAGGGTTCTAAGACCATTTAATGGGGAATGAATTGTCTTTTCAACAAATAGTCATGGGACAACCAGATATCCACATGCAAAGGGGTAAAGTTCATACAATTTACAAAAATTAACTCAGAATGGATCAGAGAACTGAATATAAGAATGAAATCTATAAAAGTGTTAGGAGAAATCATCAGAATAAATTTTCATGTCCTGGGATTAGGCAATTTTTTAAAAATATGACACCAAAAGCATAGGTGACATAAAAAATAGATAAATTGGATTTCATCAAAATTAAACATTTTTGTGATTTAAAAGACATCATCCAGAAAGTGAAAAGACAACCCATAGAATGGGAAAAATGCTTCTGAATCATATTCTGATAGCAGGCTTGTATCCAGAATAAATGAAGAACTCTTACTCTCAATAATAAAAAGACAAAACAACCCAAGCGAAAATTGGTGAATCTATTTGAACAAACACTTTCCAAAGAAGATATATAAATGGCTAATAAGCATATGACAAGACACTCAAAATCATTAATTGTTACAGAAATGCGGATCAAAACTAAGGTGAATTCAGACTTCATACCCACCAGGATGTCTAAAATAAAAGAGACAGAAAATAAATGTTGACAAGGATGTGGAGAAACGGGCACCCTCATATTATTGCTGGGGGCAGCGTTTGTAAAATGGTACAGCCACTTAGGAAAAGAGTTTGGCACTTCATCAATATGTTAAACATTGATTTGCCATATGACCCAGCAATTCCACTCCTACGTATGTACCCAAGGGAATTGAAAACTCACAACCACACAAAAGCCTCTATACAAATATTCATATCATATTACTCATAATAGCCAAAACCCCAGGAATAATCCAAGTGTACGTTTATGGATGAATGGAGAAACAAAATATAGTATATCCATACAATGGGATATTATTCAGAAATAAAGTGAATGAAGTTCTAGTATAAACAAATGTTTGAATAAATAAATAAATGGAGGAAAAAGGCAATTCTCCCATGCAGAAGAATAACATATAATTTATATAGATACTCTGCCTTCAAGCACATGGATCATAAATCCTCACACCTTAAATATGGCCCACACATAGTGACCATCTTCCAAAGAGTACAGCATGGAAAGGCAGGAAGAAAGGTAATTTTTCAGTGGAGAAATCTGATAAATACAATTTCACCCAGATTTTCAGTCAACATCAACAGTAATGAATCCTGTTGAGAGTCAGTACTTTTGATGTGAGATGAAAATGGCACTTTATTTTTTCCTCCCCCAAATGCATAACCCTAATCTAATCATGAGAAAAAAATCAGACATATCCCAGTGAAGGGACATTCTGTAAAATATTTGGAAAGTACTCCTCAAAATGGCCAATGTAATTGAAAACAAGGAAATTCTAAGAAACAGTCACAGCCAAGAGGAGCCTAAAATGTCATGTTGACTAAATGTAATGTGATGTCCTGGATGGGACTCTGAAGCAGAAAAATTTTATTAGGTAAAAACTGGGGAAATATAAAAGAAGTATAGACTTAATTAATAATAATGTATCAATATTGGTTCCTTAATTATAACAAAAGTACGATACTAATGTAGGATGCTAATAATAGGGGAAACTGGGTGTTGAGTATATGGGAACACTCTACTATTTTTCTCCACAATTTTCCTGTAAATCTAAAACTATTCTAAATATAAAGAAGAAAGAATGAAAATACTTATACATGCTACAACATGGATTAACCTTGAAAGCAGTATGTTAAGTGAAAGAAGCCAATCTCGATAGGCCACATATTGTATGGTTCCATTTCTATGAAATGTTCAGAAGAGACAAATTCATAGAAACAGAGAGTAAATTAGTATTTACCAGGGGCTGGGGGAGAGGGGAAAATGGGGATTGAATGATAATGAGTGCAGAATTTCTTTTTAGTGTGAAACAAGTCTTCTGGAATTAGATAGTAGTGATGGTTACCCAACCTTGTGAATATTCTAAAAGCTACTGAATTGTATAACTTTAAGGATGCATTTTATGGCTTGTGAATTGAATTATATATCAATAAGCCTGTTATTGAAAAAAAATTACAGAGATCTAACATTGAAATAAAATTGAAAATGAACTGATCAGAAAAATTTAAATCTGTTACCATTGACCCAATCTTTAATGAGTCTCTTTGATGTGAGTGGCTTTCAATGGATGAGCATCTAAACAATCACTTTCTTTTTTTCCTTTGTAGCCAATTGAGTTAGAATATCTCTAGTAAACAAACAAATTTCATTTCTTGGACACATTTACACAGTCTTCTGTGAACATGGGTTAAGGTGGAAAAGGTGTAAAAAGTCTATATTGCCAAAATTTTTCCATCTGATATAAGATGAAACATTTATCAATACTTTTCCTTACACTCGCCTTCCCTTTTGCATGTGGGTGTTTCTGGTGTTAAGTTCTGTATTGTTCAAGAGGTAAACTAAACATCTGATAGATTCCAGCAAAACAGGAGGACTAAAGTAGTAAAAATAATTGAAATAATTTTGTGTATAATGTTTCTTAAAAATCATAAGAGCTGTCAGGAATAAAAAAATAAGATGTTTACTGAATTTCCTTACTCTTATTTTATTTTGAAGGTTATGAAATTTGAAAGACGTACACAGAAACGTGATCTCAGTTCAGTAACACTTTAAGGATGTCCCCGAGCATGTTTTATTGGAAGGGAAGTACAAGAATTGGCAAATGATTGTGATGTTAAATTTTTTACAATCTCCTTGAACATCTGTTTTTTCAGTCTTGGAGGATAATGTGTTCAAGAAAATCTCCTGCATCTTTACTGACCAAATACTTCCTGTAGAATCATATGAGTACAGAGAGAAGATGGTCCCTCTTAGCTGGCTCAGAGATAAAGACTTAGAGTAGTCATTAGAGAGCATGGTGGCTCAAACAGACCAAGAATAACTCAAATGAGTGGTGAATAAACAGAGAATCATGGTAATTTTGGACTGTGGATTTTGTGTGTTTATAATCACGAAGGTTTAAAAATTTTTCTCCACTAGTAAGCAGCAATCTGAGAAGATGTTTGTTGTTCAGAGCTGAGTTGTTTTCCTGGCAAATATTTTAGTAAGATTAATGTGCTATCAAATGGGGGCTACTGGTAAGAAAACAGTTGAGACAATCTAGTTTGTGGTTCCATTAGGGTAGGGAAGAGATACCAAGAAGAGGTATATAGACTGAGGGAATCAGACAGATCAAAAGATTGGAAATCTCTATGAGATCAAAGTGCAGAAGCAATGAGAATGAGATGATGAGAACTTTGGACTGATGGGGCTGGTGTTCAGAGAGTAAATATTGTTGTATACTTCTTGGGGTAGGGCTTTTCTAGGTCCTGAAAGTTCCAGGATGTGTCTCTGGAAATAAGTGGTTGAAGTGGACTCAGTGAGAACATTGCTGAAGGAAAATAGATCCAGGATGAGCCAGTTACATGAACAGTAAAATTCATATCTCATAATTATGATAGAAGTTCTGGTGGTGGTGAAAGCTATGTGTCATGTTTCTAAGTGAATAGGGCCATGTAACTCAAAGGAGAGTAGCTAGCTTTGGATTTCCTGTCCTTTCTCTATGCAACTGACATTTGACCTTCTCCACACGACTCCCTCTCTGTGGCAGTCATTCATGCTATTTGTCTAATATTTCTGACTCTGCCCTGCAGGCACATGATAGGATTGTACTTCCTGGCCTTCTTGTAAACCAAGGTAGATTTTAGACGCACCCAAATTTTTACTATTTCTATTAAATTTATAATGATAATAGAAGATACTATTCATTGAGTGCTTGTTCGTAAGACCTGCATTGCGCCAAGCAATTTAAACGTATTATTTCATTTGAACCTTACAACAACCCTAGCGTTATTATCTCTGACACAGATGAGAAAGTGAAGGCACAGAATATTTGTAACTTGAAAGTAGTGAAGCAATTTTTGAACCCAGGCATTCTGGCAACAAAAGATATTAGGAATAAAAAGGGTGTGATAGTTAATTTTATGTGTCAACTTGACTGGGCCATGGAGTGCTCAGATATTTGGTTAAACATTATTTCTGAGTGTGCCTGTGAAGTTATTTCTGTATGACATTAGCATCTGCATCCATAGACTGGGCAAAGCAGATTGCCCTCCCCAATGTGGGTGGGCATCATTTGATCCATTAAGGGCCTGACTAGAACAAAAATGCAGAGTAAGACAGACTTTGCTCACTCTCTACCCGACTATCTTTGAGCTGGGACATTAGTTTTCTCTTGCACTTGGACTGAAACTTACACCATTCGCTCTCTTTGTTCTCAGAACTTTGGACCCACCATCAGCTCTCCTGGGTCTCCAGCTTGTGGGCTGCAGATTGTGGGACTTCTCAGCCTCCATAATCAAGTCAGCCAATTCCTTATAATAAGTCTCTTTATGTCCTATTGGTTCTGCTTCTCTAGAGAAGCCTGACTAACACAAGGGGGTAACAAAATTTGAGTAGATCTTTTCCCGCAATGTAGATCTCTATCATTGCCTATTCTCCTACCCCCTCCTTTCCTATCTTCATGTAAATTCTAAGAACATCATCATTTCTTCTGCTGAGTCTCTGATCTATCAATCAGTGGATACTCAGTGGGCACAAACCAAGTAAGACTGTAATTTAATAAGAATGCCTGAGATTTGATTCTGTTCCAGCTTTAATGTAACATTGCCTATAGGTTTCTGGGAAGTTTCTCAGAGTACACAGGGGCTTCATATGGCTTATTCAGCTACAAACTTATCTAAAACCAAGAATCCACACTAAATAAAATAAGCATATTGCTGGCAATACAATATTGTAACAGCCATTGAAATGTCATTATAAATAACCCCAAGTGAAGAACACTAGAAATAGGTGTACATTTACATCCACCTTTCTAGTATAGAAAAAAATAAAAATGAAATACTGATAAAATATCTAGTTTCCATAATAATATCCATAAATACTTATCTTCTAATGCTTGAACACTGGCACTTACTAGTATGTGAGAATAACATTATTTGCAACCCAGTAAACATTTTTATAGCTCATTAAATATATTTTTAATTAAGCACTCAAATTAAGCACTATTATGATGCTACTTCACTGATGTAAGCAATAAATGAAAGTAAAATTTAAGCAAAAAATAAAGCGTAAAGACAAGATGAGTGCCTTTTGAAAGTTGTTTCCTAGTCTTGTGTGTCAGAAATAGAAATAAAACAGAAATGACAAAATTTAGCTCAATGTTTATTTTACATTTGCTAGGACAACATACTCAATGTGTTTATGGAATTTCTGATCCAGGTCACATTATATGGAAATGAACTGCCTGCTACTGGATTTCACCTCTAAGATTATGCATATATGTGTATTTTATTAATAGCTAAGATGAAGACACTGCTCCCAAGCAGTAAGTTACCATGGGCTAAAGTGACATCATCTTTTTTCTTTCACAAATATTAACGGACTTGTGTTTCTAAGAACTTCATATGTAACTGATTGATGTGATTTGACAAATTACAAATAGTTTTTAATGAGTTGGTTTGGACACTTTGGGAATGGCATTTTTCTTTTGCCATATTCATTTTCCTTCTTGACAATGCTCTCTGACATTCAGATTCTGCTACCAGCACACTGTGGGTATTGGAGGTACATAATTAAATTTTTCTTAATGATTTTATTTTGCATAAAAAGCTAATATGGAGCCCTGTAGATCTCCCTCAGATGAGGGAGTACAACTGAATAACAACCTTGAATTGCTCATCACACCATGGTTCTTATCTGGTCACATAGATGTCCCTGAATATGCATTACTGGAATATTATGCAAGCTTGATCCAACAGCAGAGGCTGAGGAAATAAGTGCAAAAAATCCTTCATTAGACTTGCAGTTTTTCATTCTACTTTATTCTCATATGAAATGTTACTACTTGAGTTTTTTTCTATCCATTGTAAAATGACAGTTATTAAAATGTCATCTTTTCTTGGAATATATGTATGTATACACATATGCACACAAATGTGTGTATAAATATATATATATAAAATTGGGAAGAATAGAAACAATAAACTGAAGATTATTCACATGCTTACTCAAGCACTATTTATGAAACATTTATTATGTGTCAAACATTGTACTAGGTACTATGGAAGTGACTCTTTACACATCAGTTTACATTCTAAGTGGGAGGAGAGAGACCCTTAAACAAAGAATTATATATAAAATATTGAACTATTATTATAATAAGTGCACAATAGAAGTACTATGTGCTGTGAGACTATATAATTGAAGAATCAAAACTAGTTATTTGGGGGAGAAAATTGGGAATAGGTAGATTAAGCTGTGAAATTGACCTTTAAGTTGTGATTTGTATGAGTTGTGAGGTAAAGAGGATTAACAAGTGATATCCATCATGATACATCCATTTCCTGGATTATAAATTCAGAAATCTTTGAGGGATGTACCTCGGTGGAAAAGACTGGATGATGAATGAAAGCTAGGCATCAAGTCTGTGAATAATTAGCAATACCCCCTACCACCATTAAAAAATGAAATATTTTGCAGCTAAAGACTGAGGCCAGAAGATATTTTTGAGAAGAAAACCAGTTTACTGCTTCTATTTCTCTGTTCCATCTCCTATTTTCTCCGTAAATCTTTTTCTCGTTTTGACCCTCAACAGAGTCGTGAAAAAGGATTATGAAATAGTGAAAGAAGCAATGTTCAAACAAAAGGCAAATATAAATAGGAGATCAGAATATTATACATTTGTTGCAGACATAAATCTCTGTTGACAAATTCTGGCATGCAAAAAAAAATGAAACTTATTCCTTCTTGATGCTACAGCAATAGGGTCTTAGTGTCAAGACATAGATTGAGAAGAGGGCATCTGTTCTCAAGCCCCAGTTCACAGAGTTGACAGTGAAATTGCATTGGCCCTGCCTGCATGGCCCCGTGAGATCTAGTGGTTCTCTGTGGTTTCTGAGCTCTTCCTGGGGGAACAGACATCTGCTTGTAGTTCCCTTTGCCTGATCTTCCGTGCCACCATTTCCATCCCGGCACCTTGCCTCCCAGGCGATGTAGCTGGGAAGCATGCACAGCTCCCTTGTTCTTTCTAGACCTACACATATTTCCATGTTTCTCTACTCCCCTAGCCTGGGGGATCTGCTTGTAGTCTGAGTGAAATCTTTCTTTTCTCATGTTTCTTCAAACCCGTTTGTTTAAGCCTACCACTGTAGGGCTTAATGGAAACAAAATCTGGAAACTAAAGTGTATTCTTTGCTTTCTGCCCTGCCACAAACTCTCTAAGGCAAGGAAGGACAGATTTTGCCACCTGCTTGAAGGAGGAAAATATAAAGGTAAGATGAAGGGGAAGAAATAAAACATAAATTAAGATTTCAAAATATTTCCCAAGCAAATATGGAATGAATGGTCTAGAATAGATGATTAAAAATGAAACAAAAACACTGCCTCGGGGCCGCCCGGTGGCGCAGCGGTTTAGTCCGCGCTTGGCAGCCCGGGGTTCGCGAGTTCGGATCCCGAGCGCCCGCCGACGCACTGCCTGCCAGCCATGCCGTGGCGGCGTCCCATATAAAGTGGAGGAAGATGGGCACGGATGTTAGCCCAGGGCCAGTCTTCCTCAGCAAAAAGGGGAGGATTGGCAACGGATGTTAGCTCAGGGCTGGTCCTCCCCACAAAAAAAAAAAAAAAAAAAAAAAAGAAACAAAAACAGATAATCCATTGATAACTGGAATAAAATTGAGCCTTCCAGTGACATCTCCATACTCTAAATTCCCACTGTCTTCTGCACCTCTGCATCCCCCTGTTGATAGCCTGTTTGCAAGATGGTCACTGTGTACTTCTCATGTTCTCCCTTGAGACAGATGCAGTGTCTTGCTTTTCTTGTTTCCGTCTTAAAAATCCCTTCAGTATCTGGCATATTACTACCCATTGACTATTTGCTAAACAAATTACTGAATACGAAAGAGGAATATTTTAATCACAGCGTTTTAAATACATGAAGATCAAAGAAATATTTGCATAGTGGTTAAAAGAGAGACTAAAAGGTGGGTGATGAGCTTCATGATAATAGTACCAAGCCTTTTTCTTTGAATCTCTGGAGTCACATGTAAGGTCTAGTACATACTAGATCTAAATGCTTGTTTAAATTTTGAAAAAATGCATGGTGTGTAAGTTTTCATAATAGATTCTTTTAAAACACTCTTCAGTGATATTTTTGAAATTATGTGTATGGCTTAATTCCCTATTGTGCCATACCTACAAATCTTGTCAAGAACAGGTAGTTTTCCACTTAGAAATACAGGATATAAAAATCAATATATATTAAAAGTTTATGCAAGAGGCCATAGACTAGCAGGTTGCTAATGAAATCTACATTGAGTCACAGACTGCATTCTGTGGACAGCAGATTCTGAGATAGAAATTAGCATGCAGGCAGTTTATTAGGGGGTGCTCTTGGGATTGCCACCTGTGGAAAAGGTTGGATTGGAATAGAGAATTTGCAATCTCATCAATGGCCCCAGCCAACCCTATGAGAGCTCTGAAGCTGAAAGTGTCTCAAGTTCCAGGGAGGGGGCTAGATAATTGTATCCGTGTTATTGAATGTTGCCTGCCCTAATAAAGATTCGTGCTTAGCAACAAGACTCTTCAGCTCGGGGAATTTGGAAAAGGGCTCACAGCGCTCCCAGCAGGTGGAAAAATAAGTCCTTCATCCTTAAAAGGAGATTTTGTGGTAGGGGCACACCAAAACATCCATTACAGAAAGTATTTAGGGGAAAAAAATGTAAAACAGTGCTGTGAATAGAAGCAAATAAGTCAATGGAACAGAATTGACAGCCCAAACATATCTCCCAGCAAAAACAGAACATTGTTATATTATAGAAGAGATATTACAAATCAATGAGGAAAATATGGACTATTCCACACTTGGTATTAGAATAATTACATTATAATTAGGACAAGAAAATAGATCCTTAATACTCCTCATTCAGAAAAATATATTCCAGATAATTAAGGATTTAAATGGAAAAAATACTTTAAAACTACCAAAAGAAAATGTATTAGATATATTTATTCACATTTTATTCACATAAATTAGGAGGGAATGATGTCTTAGCTAAAACCCTAGATCCTATGTTCTTAATGGAAAACAAAATAAAGTTGACAACATTGAAATAAAAAAATGCCTATGACAAAATATACAGTAGACAAAGTAACGGAAGGGAGAAGGCACTGCTTGAACACGTAAGAGCACAGGATTATACATGTAGTATTAACATGTTTATGTTTGTAATTCTCATGCTAGGAAACAGAACACTTGGTAACTGCTCTTTATACATTTCTGTGTTTGAAAAATAATTATTGTCAAGATGTCAGTTCTTTTTAACTTGATCTATAGATTCAATGCAATCCTAATAAAAATCCCACCAAGTTATTTTATGGATATTGACAAACATTCTAAAATTTATATGGAGAGGCAAAAGATCCAGAATAGCCAATACAATACTGAAGGAGAAGAACAAAGTTGGAGAACTGATGTTACCCAACTTCAGTAAAGCTACAGTACTCAATACAGTGTGGTGTTGGTGAACAAATAGACAAATAGATCGATGGAACAGAATAGAAGGTCCAGAAGAGACCCGCATAAATATAATCAGCTGGTATTTGACAAAGGAGCAACGGCAATACAATGGAGCAAAGATTGTCTCTTTAGCAAGTGGTGCTGGAGCAACTGGACATCCACATGAAAAATAATTAATCTAGACACAGAACATATACCATTCACAAAAATTAACTCAAAATGGATCATAGACCTAAATGCAAAACACAAAACTATAAAACTCCTAGAAGATAACAAGAGAAAACCTGGACCCTTGGGTATGGTGTTGGTTTTTTAGATACAACACTAAAGACATAATCCATGAAAGAAATATGTAATTGATAAACTGGACTTCATTCAAATTAAAAACTGCTCTTCAAAAGACAATATCAAGAGAATGAGAAGACAAGTCACAGGATAGAAGAAAATATTTGGAAAAGACACATCTGATAAAAGACTGTTATCCAAAGTATACAAAGACCTTTTTTTTTTTTTTGGTGAGGAAGATTAGGCCTTAGCTAACATCTACTGCCAATCCCCCTCTTTCTGCTGAGGAAGACCAACCCTAAGCTAACATCCATGCCCATCTTCCTCTACTTTATGTGGGATGCTGCCACAGCATGGCTTGATGAGAGGTGTGTAGGTCTGTGCCCAGGATCCAAACCCGTGAACCTCAGGCCACTGGAGTGGAGCGCACAAACTTAACCACTACACCACCGGGCCTGCCCCTACAAAGACCTTTTATTACTCAAAAATAAGAAAGCGAACAACCCAATTAAAAAGTGGGCCGGGGCCAGGTCAGTGGCATAGTGGTTGAGTTTGCACTCTCTGCTTCAGTAGTGTGGGGTTCACAGGTTTGGATCCTGGGTGCAGACCTGCACACTGCTCATTAAGCCACGCTGTGGACTCATCCCATATATAAAACAGAGGAACATTAGCACAGAAGCACAGATATTAGCTCAGAGCCAATCATCCTCACCAAAAAAAAAAAGTGGGCCAAAGACCTTAACAGACACCTCACCAAAGAAGACATATAGATGGAAAATAAGCACATGAAAAGATGCTCCATATCATATATCATCAGGGAAATCAAATTAAAATAACAATGTAATACCACTACACACCTGTTAGAATGGCCAAAATCCAGAACACTGGCTACACCAAATGCTGGTGAGGATGTAGAGCAACAGCAACTCTCATTCATTGCTGATGGGAATTCAAAATGGTACAGCCACTATGGAAAACAATTTGGTGTTTCCTTACAAAACTAAACCTACTCTTACCATGTGATCCAGCAGTTGTGCTCTCTGGTATTTACCCAAAGGAGCTGAAAATTTATGTTGACACAAAAACCTGCACATGGGTGTTTATAGCAGCTGTGTTCATAATTGCCAAAACTTGAAAGCAACCAAGATGCCCTTTAGTAGTGAACACATAAATACACTGTGGTACATCCAAACAATGGAATATTATTTAATGTTAAAAAGGAATGAGCTATCAAGCCATGAAAAGTTGTGGAGGAAACTTACATGCATGTTGCTAACCGAAAGAAGCCATTCTGAAAGGTGACATACTATATGATTCCAACAATAGGACATTCTGGATAATGCAAAACCATGTAGACAGGAAAAAGATCAGTGATTTTTAGGGGTTGGGTTAGGGAAGGGTTGAACAGGTAGAGCACAGAGGATTTTTAGGGTAGTAAAAATACTCTGTATGATACTATAATGTTGGATACATGTCATTCTGCATTTGTCCAAACCCATAGAATGTACAACACCAAGAGTGAACTCTAATGTAAACTGTGGACTTTGGGTAACAATGATGTGTCAATGTAGGTTCATTCATTGTAACCAATAGACCACTCGGGGGGGTGTTGTTAATGGGGGAGACTATGCATGTGTGTGAGTAGGGGATATGTGAGAAATCTCTATACTTTCCTCTTAATTTTGCTGTGAATCTAAAACTTCTCTTTAAAAAAGTAAAGGAAAGAAGGGTAACTTTTTACCACATAAATAAAAAAAATTTCCTTCTTACCTTAAAAATAAGAAGATATATGACATTTTGCTAATGCGGCTTCAAAGTTTAAATTGGCTGATGCGTCACAGTAACTGTCTCTTTTCTGTAAAACATATTATCTCCAGTTCAGTGTCTGATTTTGCTAGAATCTTCTGGTTCCAATTCTCCTCTCATGCTTAATGTCTTTTTCATTCATATTCTTCCATTTTATCCTGGGTTTTAGTTCAAAAACTGCACTAGATAAAGTAAGAAATAGATAATATAAATATAATTGATCCAAATGACTGAGTTGTCTCAGAAAATCACCAATAACGATCTACTAATATTTATTTACATACTATCTTCCTCCTCAAAAGTTTTGAGAAACCCAGAAAAAGACAAATGCAAAGTGTGGAATAGAAATAGAAAAACAGATACAGGAATAAGAGAAGACTAATGCAAACAAAAATCAGCTGTAATTCAGTTTTGACTTTGAGTTTCCAGGCAGCAAGGTCAAAAGGAAAAAGATGCTCAGTTGTACAGTTTGTAGAAAGAAGAGTATGTCAATTTCTCATCAAGACAAAGGTTTTCCTATCTTGTAAGTTTACAAGAAATTTCCCAGGTGGGGCTTAATATAATGGATACTAATTGATGTAATTTCTTTTGATTTTTTCCTGTAGGAAATTAAAAAAAAAATCTCAGTTTATAACTTAGAAATGCAACCCAGGAAGGGTAATTCTGGGAGGAACTAAACTAATGTGGCTTTTGATGGCCTGAGTGCTTTAACTGAATGTTAGGTCTCTCTATCAGCCCTTGGACAGTGGCTGATTACCCATATTAGATGATAAAGGAATTCAGCAGAATATCTTTACAATATTAAGAAAGATATTAAGAAAAATATTGAGATAGGATTTCTCAAAATTCTCATGAGCCTTTTAGCAGACTTCTGCACATATATTGAGCGTGCCAATGGCAACAGAAATGTAGCCTGCACTCTACTCCCTAAGCCTTCAGCCAGAGTAAAGGGTATCTTGTAGTTAATCTACCTAGAGGGAGTTCCCTGCCTATGATACACCTCTTCGATGGCCATCTTAACATTCATTCCTAACCCTCATCTTCCTTGGCCACCTACTTTGTAAAGAACAACAAAACTGAAGAAGAATATACCTCGCTATTGAAATCTTTCAATTTCCTAGATTTCTATAGTAAATATCAAAAGATTTTTGTAGGTTTCATCTGAACATTTATCTGTGTACGTATATTCATTTCCTAACTCAGAAACAAAGGGATATCTCATAACATTCTCAACTTCCTCTGTAGCTAGAGATGGTTGTGTGACTCAATTCTTTACTTCTGTTGAATGCAGATATGATGAATGAAACTGAGGCAGCCATACTGCAACCATGAGGGAAGGCAACATGAAATGTTGCCATGTCAGCTCTGGCACTACTTAGCTGCCGAAGCCAGGAGCTGACTACCTCCATCCTCTTTTCTACTGCAAGAAAAATAAGCCACTGGAGGCTGGGTCTTCTGTTTTAACATCTAACCCATTCCTGACTGATATAGTGCCATAATAACAAAGCAGACAGCAACAACAATGAGTTCATAGCAAGTCCACAGAGTTATATAGCTCTTTTAATTCTGACACATCAGACACTCTACTCCTAGCACACACTCTCCAAAGCCTGTTAAAAGTCTTTTAAAATAATTCATTTGTTTCTTTGATGGTCAGGGCTTATTAGAGACCTTTTACTAGGTTTGTGCGTGTGTGCGCAACATCATCAGTCACTGATGAGTCATTAGCTCCAAAATGTGCTTCAAACACCTCTTAGGCTCTTCTCGGAAAAGCCCCCCGACCCCATCATTACTTTTTTCCTGTTTCAGATTAAATCATTCATATATAAATGGCAATCTTCTTATATTTGATCTTAAGAGGAAACATTGTCATTTAATATAACAACATGAAGGACACAATTATTTCCAAGAAGGCCTCTGACCTTTCCATTGCACCTTTAAATTATTGTTTATTTTTATCACTTGCTTTGAGAATATCCCTTTATGTGGCAGTAGGTTTGGAATTTACATCTTATCCAAGTCCAACAGAATCCATGTTAATAGACTTCCATTCTGCTTGCTCTTCTATAACATTTCCCCAGAGCTCATCACTGGGCTTGAGCCCAAAATTCTGTCCTCTCTTTCTTATACTCCAAGCACCTGATAAATAGGCAAACAGATCCCGGGGTGCAGGTAGCATTGCCAGAAGACGATGCTCAGTAGTCCCCTAGTGGCCTGAAAGAGTTCATGCAGTTTACAAAATGCTTATTCTACTCCATGGAGGTGTGAGAGATACATTAAGCAGCAAGATCATTAAGTAGCTGCCAAGTAGCATATTCCTTTCCAGAAGGTCCAGGAAGTACACTCAGGATTCCACTTTGTCTAGGCTTGCTCTCCAGTGGGTCGTGCAGTCCATTCAAGTGTCATACTGTATCATCACAGTCTGCAGTTTTGCTTTCAACTGGAGAATTCAGTCTTCTGAGTTAAAAGGCTCCTTTTCGAGCTAGTGACAGTAACCCACTTACCTGGAGCAAAAAAGAAAACTTTATAATAAGGATACAGTGCTTTCAGGAGGAACTCAAGGCAGAAATGGCACTCAGATTATGAAGGAATGAAATCAGAGAGGCTGTCAGAAATCTAGGTGGCCACTCTCATATTTTTGGGGTGCAGTGACTTGTCTCTGCTTCTTTCTGTAGGACTGCTACATTTTTGTTTTTTTTTCTCTCCCTCCACAGATATTTCTCTGAAGTTGCATGAACTTGGCCAAACATGCCATCTCCCAACACTGGCAGCCTTAATAAGTGACACAGACCAAACTCTAGTTTTTCAACTTCATTTCTAAATGCTGGAGAGAAAAGATTTGATTTGGCTAAAAATGATGACAACAGTGATGATTATGGTGATGATGGTGGTAATAGTGTTGATGGATGTTTTTATTTCTTGTTTACTATGGGCACTTCCCTGTGATAACTACCTTCATGCATTTTTCATTTAATGACCCTATAATCCCATTTTAGAGGTGATGAAGATGATGCCTAGAGATGATAAATAATTTGTCTAAGTAACTTGCCTGCTAATAAACCCAAGTTACCCAATCCCAAAGTGTTCTAATCAACAGAGGGTTGATACAGGATCAAGTGGTACAAACAAGACAGATAAGAGCCTACCCCATGAAACAGCAGGGCCATCCTCAGAGAAAAAGTGCTTACAAATTGTTTAGACAACCTCATTGTGGTCTGCGATAGATGCCCACGCCTTTTCTCAAATCCTCCTTGAGGAGCATGCCTGTCTCCCTCTATTGGACTCAGTTTTCTCTTCCAGTCTTTTATCCATTACTTTCCTCTTTGTTTCCTATATTCCAGATTCTCGGTTACTTGTTGTTCATAACCATAACATGAATTGCCACACCTTTGAGCTTATCATGAAGCCTGGAATGGCCTTTTCAAATCTGCTAAAAGTTTATTCAACTTCTAAAGCTCAGTCCAAATGTCATCTCTTTCGTGGAATAATCACTGATCCCTCCCTTCCTACACAGACGCCTCCTCACTCTATGCTTCCATAGTACGTGGTTAAAAAACTGTATTTTTGGCACTCAGCATCTCATCACTTCTATTATGTTGACTATGAATGTCTAGAATGTGAGCTTCCTGCGGGTGAGCATTATTTTTTAAAAATTACTAGATTCTCAGTATATGACTTGATAAATAAAGCACTTGATAAATATTAAATTGAACTGATACTGGTTGAACAGGTATAAATCACGAATTCGTATACCTGTATTCTTTTAGACATGACTTTTTGGTCTCTCTATATTTGTGTTTTGAGATTTGAAATTGGTATTGCCTGCCTATACTTTTTGGGGGCACCAAAGTGCCCTAAAATGTGTTCAACATTCTATTCTTAACCAAGCCAGAACAATTTAAAGCCACTGTCCAGAGGACTGTCCCTTTATTGTCCTTTGTTTTCCAGAGCAATTTTATCCTTATTGCACTGGGTTCCCAAAAGGGATCACATGGGGATTTCCTACAATGTCCACTCAGAGGTCGTGTATCCCTTGACAACAATATAAAAAAAAATGTTGGTCCAGAGAGTTTAACAACTCTAACTTTAGAAAACAGAGTCAATCTGTCATATGTAAAGCAGTGTATAAAAGTGTATACTTTCAAATCAGAGATACTAACTAGCTCTGGGACATTACAGTAGTTACATACCTGTGTGAGCCTCACTTTACTCTTTTATAAAATGAAGATAAAAATGGCTACCTGGAGGTCAGTTGCACAGATTAAAGATAATAGAAATGTATATGATTAACATATACTAAGTATTCAATAAATATTACGTGTTAATATATAATCCACCGCTTCCTCTTCCTCCTTTACTACAACTTAGTAGGACCTCTCCATTTTTCTCCTCCGATGCACCTCCAAGGTACATTTTACCACCAGGAACCTCTTTAAATCCCCCTTCCCACTTCACTCCAGAGAAACTCCACAGCAGAGTCTTTGAATCCAAATGTTCACTCCAGGTCTCTATCAAGCAGCTTTTCCTTAGGATGTCCCCAAATAGCCTCAATCTCCTGCTGAATGTTCTTAGAAATCAGGTAATTTCCTCCTGAAACACACATCCGTGAAACCCATCCATGGTGTTCCATGCTGTACCTGAATACTTTTAACAGGAAACTCATTTTCTTCTATGGTAGTCCATTCCATCTTTGGATAAATATGACAAACATTATTTCTTTAATAGAACTGAAACTTATTTTTCACTAGATTTTCCCCACTGGCCTTAGCCTGTGTCTAGTTGCTTTTTGAGTTAGAACAATCTGGTTTTGAATTTTGATTCTGCCACTTATTAGGTGTATGAGATTAGGCCAGTTACACACTTGCTGATCTACAAAATGGGTTCAATTATAGACAACTCATAGATTTTGTGTTAGTAGTGAATGAACTGGAGTATGTGGAGTTCTTCACATAATTTTTGGCACTAGGTAATTGTTAAATATTTAGTAGCAATCATTAATATGATGTTAATTTCCATTGACACAGTCTTAAATTGCCTTTATTATTTTTAGACAGACTTGCTCTCTGTAACAGTTTCTCAGGCAGAGAGGGAAAAATGTTTGAAGTCCTCCGGTAGTAGGTGGGAAGTAGTTACATAAATACCAGAATCCTTTGGTTCCAGCGCCTCATACGCATGAGAAAACTAGTGCTCAAAAAAGTAAAGTTAGTTGGCTGAAATTATTTGACAAAGTGACAGCTTCTGACTTTTTGAGACTCAGTTCCAACATTGTTTTTTGAAAAGTTCAATGGAGATTTGCAATGAGAAGATGCAACTATGTGTTGTCCAAGAGGCAATTCCATACCCATTTTGAAGAGTTTTTTTGTTATGTACATATTGTTGACCTTAAACAAATAGATGACCAGTTATTTTTTCAGCAAAATGGGTTTATTTGGGATCAGCAAAGAATTGAGATTTGGAGTCTGCAACCATGGCAAGCCACATGCAAGTCCCCAGCAGAAAGGGAGGAGAGAGTGTTTTATAGAGGGGAAGAGGAAGTTGGGAGGCCTATTGCAAACGAAGACTTCCAGAAGTAGTGGCCATTCATTGGCTGAGTTATGACCGTCTCTCATTGGAGGAGCTTCTTGCTGGTCAAGAAGAAGAAGTCTTTCTTCTTCCTGTTGGGTTCTGCTATCAAAGTAGGGCATGAGAGCTCCCCCTTTTGGCATCCCAACTCCAATTTAATAAGATTTTGTTTAATTTTCACAACATGTATGTATGCATATATGTATACATTTGTTCTTTTGTATTATGGAAAGTACTACTTAGTATCTGTTGCCAAGTTTGCTTTTCTGTACAATAATTTCCCCTAATCATCCCTGAGTCATTGATAAGTTATTTCATACACACAAGCTTGTGTTGGTGGCGGTGGTACAAGGAGTTAAAGCTTAGGACAAAGGAGGGAGATAGATTTTTTTCACATTGTTCTTCTGCCAAGTCCACCATATTAACAGTGGTATTGTTGGGGAGGATGGTAGTTCTAGGCTTTCCAGTGGAGATAAACAGCAAAGCAAGCAAGCGGTTGTCCAAGGTGAGGCCAAAAAAGTATTTTGGGAAAACAACTGTGAAGCAGACAGGTGTGAGATAAATGTTCTCAAATTTACTGGAAGAAAGTAATTCTCTAAATAGCGAGAGCTCCTGATGCTTGGTTTGCATAGGCAGAATGCTACATAAATGACCACACATTTCTCAAGTCATAGCCATTGTCATGTTTTTGAACTTGCTCTTTCCTGGCCAGTCCCATACGAAAATAATAATTGTAATCAAATTAACAATGCTTCTAATAGAGCTTATCTGCTCCAGTTCTGACAGGGATGTGTGAACAAGGGACTTCATCAGGTATAGACATTAATATATAATTCAAATCCACAGAATTACAGAGCTTGGATACCTTAGGTCCGGCACATTCATTTAAAGGTGAGGTCCACAGAAGTGAAATGACTAAGATTACATACCTCGTTACCATTCTAGACCTAAGACTTTTTTTCCTATTGAGAGTAGAAAAGATCTTCCTTTTCCTTCATTAATTGATTACTAATTAAAACCCATCAGAATATAGAATCAAGTAAGTTAAGCTTCTCTTTAGAGACAAATGTAACAACTATTATTTGTTTCTTTTTGAAGGAAGAATTTTAATGAGAAAAACATGCTTATTCTATATGAATCGGTATATAAATGCACAATCTCACCCATGATTATTTTTTACCATATGAAAAAAATTCAGTCTTAAAACTTCACTAAGCTTTTTCTCTGATGATACAAGTCAGAGATGGAGAGTAAACATATTGATAGAAAAAAAATGATACAAGTTTACAAGGATAAGTATAGAGCCCTGTGCTTGAACGAAAAAAAAAGTGGTAGTAAAAATGAACAGAGAATCATTTAATAGCATCATGTATACCAGATACTTAGGGTTTTTAAGTAACAGTGCAGTCAGTGGGAGTTGAAAGTATGTTGTTGTCATCAGTTGGAGGAAGTTTAAAGGAGACTGAAAAGAATAAGAGATACGGAAACCAGGTCCTGTAATGAACAAGAAAAGATTTTAGGAGTGTTTAGCTTAAATTAGAGAAAACATGATAGGTGTCTTCATTTAAATGGCTGCCATGTGGTCTTTCCCCGAGAAATGATTGTTAACGGCTTCAAAGATGAGAACTAAGACCAGGTGCAAGTTTCAACTCAGCATAAGTAACAGAATGTGAGAAAACAGATGCTAAACACCACTTGCCAGGAATGCTGGAGGGAATTCAGGTTTTTGATAAGTAAACAGAAAATTCTATGTAACTGTGAGATTCAGTAATCTCAAAAAAAACTATTTCCTAGGAAATCTTGCACTTTTCCTATTTCCATTGTTTCTTCTTGGTTACAGCTAATTTCTTGAAATGCTCCTCAAATGATTTACATTAAGTCTTCAGAAATGACTCTTAAGACTGCTATACGTCTGCAAATAATGACCATCACCTTCGCAGAAGTTAGGTTCTGAAGATACAGATTGTGAACTGGGTGCATAGTGGGTGGATTTCGTAGGAGGATGGTGAAGCAAGGCATTTTCTTCTTGCTCTTGTGTTCTTGAATTAAAAAATATGTATATATGCACCATGTATTTCTTGATTATCATTTTTAATTTTTTATTTAGAGGTGAAAATTTTAAGGCTTAAAGAGACTTCTTTTACTCTAACTTCCTCCTACCAAACTGGATAGAGAATGCTATTTCTTAGATTTGAACATTTTGCTTTTAACCTGTGGCAAGCCTAGTAAAATAGTGCCAGCAACATCATCATTAACCATATCTGTGAATGCTTTATTCTTACAGTACTTCTACATGGGGAATCTTAATTGGCTATTTCCAGACATTGTCTCTTATGGGCAGTATTCATGAAATTGACCAGGTTTCTAAAGGTAGTGGTATGACCCATTTATGTCCTAGCTTGAGATGACACATCTTTGACAGAAAGAATCAGCAAAGTACTTTAAAAAAGACACTAACCCAATAGTAAGATGGCCAGGAGTTGTTCTGGTGTGTTATGTGTGTTTTTCAGTGAATAATGAGGGACAATTTTTAAATATAAAGGAAAGGTGTATCTGACACAATAAAGCTGATGAAATCAGAAAGAGAATCCAAGAGGATCCCAATATCATTAGGCTTTTTAGGTGGTAAGAGCTGTGTAGGAATCCTTCTGTGAACCATAGAAATAATAAATGCTGAGCCCATTGGAACATAATCTCAACCAGCAAGAAGCCACTGCTTTCCAGATTTCCTCACAGGGCCATGCTAATTCCATGCCAAAACTAGCAGTGGATTTCTTCCCTCTAATCTCCCTTAGTGCCTTATTCGATTATTGTCACTGCTCTCCAACCATGCACTGTCCCTTCGGACTCTCATTTTCCAACTGAGCCAGTCAGAGGAGGCTGAGTGGCCATCAGGACATAGTCTAAGACCGCAAACCACCTTGGTCCACGTGAAAAGACGGAAAAGAAAACGAAGAGAGCAAAGGGAACCCTCAAAGTTTTGCTGGCAACCTCCTCATCTGCTGGATAACTGTCTGGACACAAACAAGGAAAAGGGATATGAGGGGTCTGAAAGGTTACTCTAGTTGATCGTCAAAGGGGAGCTGATTAGCGGGGAGGAGAACCCAAGAGGAGGGTGACCTGGGCATTTCAGTGCACTGCAGGATGGCGTCGCCTCTGCCCTGGCTGTACATTATTCTATGGTGAGTGAGATTTTTTTCTGATTTTTCCTTTTAGCTCAGAGGAAAGGGAAGGCACACACCCCCTGAGTGACTTCTATACCAAATCGTGGAAGAAGGCTGTGTGGTGCGGCATGTATTTGCGGTGGGGTAGTTGAGGGTGAATTGAACAGTGTATTTCTCTGAGGCCGGGAGTGAGGATCATTGACTGTCTCCTCACAGGGTAGAAAATGCCCTAGGGAAACTTGAAGATGAAGGAAACTTCCACTCAGAAAACATCAGTCGGATCCTGGACAACTTGCTTGAAGGCTACGACAATCGGCTGCGGCCAGGATTTGGAGGTGAGAGCAGCATCCTTACTAGACCAAACATCTCTTCTCTCCTTCCCCCTTACTGACCTTCCAAGGCCCAGAGGCCTCAGAAGCATAGCAGAGTGCTAAGGTGCAGGGGTATTGGAGAGAGGCATGTGTGTGTTCCCATCAGTCACTGCCCCTTCCTCAATTAGCAACCTTCTATGCAGGTTATTGGAACTCTCTAAGCCTCAGTTTCCTCAACTGTAGTATGGGTGCATGCCTCATAGAGTGTGTGGGTGTAGAATGAGAGATTCTCTATGTAAAACACTTTCCTTAGCATTTGTCCCATTGAAGTTATTAATATATGTTAGTTATTATTATAATTTTTGTTAGAATAAACCCAGTTCCCTTCCATTCCTTAAATTCCCCAAATCAATCAGAGTAAATTCAAAATAAGGCAACTGATATGAGTTGAAAGACCCAAGGACTCCCACTACTTTAGGATGGGCTGCAGATTCTGGTCCTGAGAAGGGGCTTTGTGGTAGAGTCATTAAGTTCAGTCCCCTTAACATCATTGGTGATAATTGCCCCCATGCCTCTGGGCTAATTTCAGGTGCTGTCACTGAAGTCAAAACAGACATTTATGTGACCAGTTTTGGGCCCGTGTCAGATGTGGAGATGGTGAGTGAGCTCTGACTGAGGAGGGCAAATTTAACTAGGGGGGGGAGAGGGCCACGTTCCAGAACTAATGATAATGGGCATTGTTACTTAGCTTGGCCCCAGACGGTAATGCGGTATGTGTGCTCATGCTGGGAGGCCGTGGCCACTAGAGCAGATTACTGGCTTAGTCTCCTGAATATTTCACTAAAGCCTGTGCCTGAGCACTTTAATCTGAGGGACTTTCTAAGATGATGTCCTCTCTTCTGTCCACATATCATGCACTGATTCTTCCCTACAAAGAGAAGATTTTCTCCACCTTTTTGAAGTCCTAGTAAATTTTTGGAGTAGAAAAAGGAAAAGCCAACAAAGATGCTATGCCATGTAGAGTGCATTGAGAATATCTATGAAACTTAAAACATAGTTGTTTTTTGTGATACATCATTCTCAGTATACTTTATTGAAACAGTCAAGGGAATCACTTGGAAAGGTTAACACATTCCACCTTTTATGTTGCAAATGGACCAGTAGGTGTTCTGAGGACTCTGCTCCAGGTACAGATGGCTGTAGGATTTGCAAGAGTATTTATAGTAAGTGGCAATGAAAACCTGAACTAGTCTTTTAGAACAAAGTGTATCATGATATTCTCTCATAGTTCTCAGGTAGCATTTCCCCCAAAAGGAAAATATAAATACTAAAACTGAAATAAACGTAACTCTTCAAAGAGGTGCATCATTAAATTTTATTAGGAAAATGTTAATTCTGGATAAACAGTTATTGGAGACTTTTTCTTCTTCTGCTTTTTTGAGTTGACTAGAAAAGAAAGAAGGAAGAAGGAAAGACAGGAGTGAAAGGAGGAGGGAGAAAGAACAGAAAGAAAACAAGGAAGAAGGATAGAGGGAGGAGGACTTTATTTAAGAGATTAATGTCTTAAAACTTGAGAGAAAGGAGAGTCTGCATTATCCAGAATCCTCAATTATTTTACTATCACATTTTTCATTTGAGTACTGACTCACCCCAAGTATAAGCAACCACAACCATACCCTGTTGTATTATTGAAGTCTGGGATATGTGAAACTTTATTTTATGCATGTGTCTCCTTTTTAAGTATATTTGTACAAAAGAGCCTTGTTACAATATGGATCATTATTATATGAATATATTGTGTGTCAAATTATATTTTTAAAGTGTAATCACCACTTCCAGTAATAGGTCTTAGAAAGGAACATATAAAGTAGGCAAAGCAATTATTGGTAAGATTTTGATATAATTACAAGTTGTTATTTATCATTGACTTTTGCAACGACCCTCATCATAATTCTTAAGATTTTTAATGTTATTTCATAAAAGTCACAAATTAAAACTCATAATTTTGATTACACATACATAAATGATGCTCTGTTTGAGTAATCATGGTAACATTTGCTTTTATGTTCTCTGAGAGCAATATGAAATAATTATGATGTGCAGCCAGAGTATGCTTATCAAGTAAAGTTTATCCATCCTTGAAACTTTACTAAATGGTACCATGATGCTCGGAGACACATTTGAAGGTGAACGAGGTGCTAAGCGGAATGGTTAGACTAACTGATGCTAGGAAGGCCGGCACCAAACCCAGACTGTAAATCTTTTCATATTTTTCTTCTAAATTAAGGAGGGGGAAATCAACAGGTCGATAGATGGAGAGATGGATGACTGATAGAAAAAGAGGAAGAATGTTGAGGATGGTCAGGGTGGAGGAGGGAAGTTTGTGTATCACAGCACTATCTTTTCTACTAATATTACAGTAAACTTTGTGTTTGAGAAAAATGACTCACTAAATTATAGCTTTCCTGATAAGCTATTGTCACAAAGAGTTGCTTTATTTCTTAAGTTTTAGAATTGGGTATATAAACTAGTGAATAAACCATCCTTAACAAATCATCTCTCCATCCTGCGTGAATATTTTATTTTCTCTTAGGAGTATACAATGGATGTTTTCTTCCGCCAGACTTGGACTGATGAGAGGTTGAAGTTTCGGGGGCCAACTGAGATTTTGAGTTTGAATAACTTGATGGTCAGTAAAATCTGGACACCTGACACTTTTTTCAGGAATGGCAAAAAATCAATTGCTCACAATATGACAACTCCTAATAAACTCTTCAGAATAATGCAGAATGGAACCATTCTATACACCATGAGGTGAGGTTTCCCCAGTTCTACTTCCCCTTCCCAGGTGATTTGTCCAATATTCTCACTCAGAACCATTTGTGTCAATGTCCCTAGGCTTACCATCAATGCTGACTGTCCTATGAGACTGGTGAACTTTCCTATGGATGGGCATGCTTGTCCACTCAAATTTGGGAGTTGTAAGTTAAAAAAAGTTTCTGAGAGTCAAATAATGAATTCAAAATATGCAATTATTTGGTTTAGCTAGAGACTGGAAAGCAAAAGAGAAATATTACTTCTCAGTGTGATTCTAGAAATAAACTTACTTTGTTATGTCTGTCAATGTTATAAATAGTTAGAAGTTTTAGTCACCCAGATTAAAGAAAAACACTAAAGAAAATTTCTGTTTGTATTTCCTTTTTATATGGACAAGATTTGCTTTGAAAGCAAAAAAGCTACAACTAGTCAGATTCACTGCTGTTTCATTTGTTTAAAAAATTCAGATGCTTACCCCAAAAGTGAAATCATATATACATGGAAAAAAGGACCACTTTACTCAGTTGAAGTCCCAGAAGAATCTTCAAGCCTCCTCCAGTATGATCTGATTGGACAAACAGTATCTAGTGAGACAATTAAATCTAACACAGGTAAGAATTTGACCAATGCGTGGATGTAATCCGGCAAGGTGACTCCAGTGCACATTTTCAAAATGTCTATTTCTTTTTCCTCTGCATTAGCCATCCTCGGCTAAGCTAGCTGTTTTGAAGTGATGAGTAGCTTTCTTTAAAATTGATTTTGCAACCATGTGCATATAAAGATTTGCATAACCTTGGAATGGGTAGTTTTGTATGTGTATGACCAAAGACCCCCACCCAAAACAGTGAACTGATATAGCTATCATCTGCTGATCAAGTAACTTTGTCATACATTGAAATGTGTCTTTGCTTGTTTTCTTCTGGCCCATGTTAATTTAAAGATCTGCAAGATATATTTCCAGCTACAATCTTTTTCAACACTGTCAGCAGCAATAATATGATATACATGTCTTTCAACAGGTGAATACGTAATAATGACAGTTTATTTCCACTTGCAAAGGAAGATGGGCTACTTCATGATACAAATATATACTCCTTGCATTATGACGGTCATTCTTTCCCAGGTGTCTTTCTGGATTAATAAGGAGTCTGTCCCAGCCAGAACTGTCTTTGGTATGCTTAACTCTTTGAACTCTACTTCCATTCATCCTCCAGCTCTCATTGCTTGTGTATTTTAGGGGAATATTCATACCAGTGCACTTTTTCAATCCACAAGGGAAATAGACTCCTATCTCATTCAGACACATAGATCATGTAAAATGACCCTCATCTTATCGCAAGTTATGTGGTGAATCAACAAAAAATTAGTCTCAGCAAGATTTCTGGTTGGTTTCCTGTGACTTTCATGTGTCCTATTTAGGAGAGTTTGGTTTTTTTAATCTCAATTTGTTTTTTCACAACTAAGGAAAAGTGGGAAAGTAAAAACTGACACGGAAATCCACGAAAACAAAGGCTAATATGTTGAACCCCTAATATGTAAATTATATCTCAATTTTATTAGGTTGAACCATAAAAAAATGCCATTTTTCTAGATCTAAAAATAGTTAAATATCACCAATTTCCCACAGTTGAACCTAAATATTTAACTCCATTTCTGATGGATAGAATCACTACTAGCTTTGATGGAACAAAATGAAATAAGAAAAAGAGCTGTAACAGAAAATATCATCAGTAACAAAATCCAACTTTTTCTGAGTTTTCATGATTGTAAATTTAATAGTTCATAGGGAAGACCTGAGTTGAATTGAAATCTCAAATGAATTTTGACTTTTTAGTTTACTGTATTAAAATAGATCCCTTTCTGCAAATTATAAAAGAATGTCTATATAATGATGTTAGCCACCTTCAAATTATATAAATTCCCAAGTCATAATTCAAGTCATAATTCAAGACAGAAAACTGTTGGCAGATGACTGATGAAATTATTTTCTCATGAGTAAATATTTTACCTTAAAACCAAGGTAGAAATAAAAAAAAAATTGAGGAACCTAATTTTATGTTTATTATTCATGCAATGTAGACTTCTTAAATATGATGAAAGATATTATCAGCTATTAAAATTGATCAGAAATTCAAGGTTTTATTACTTAAGTTATAATAATTTGCTATAAGTTTTCTCAAGAAGTAAACAAGTAGAATTATTCATGACAAATTTCACAATAGTTAAACTAAATCAATGCAAAAAATATTTTTTTGAGCAACTACAATGTACATGTCACCACACTAGGTATTGAAGGATAAAAAAAAATGATAATACCTGTGATAAAAATTGTGAACAATATGAAACAATAAAATAATAAAAATTATATTTGTAGCAGGTTTAATCCTCTCCACCAAAATGTTCTGATTTGATCTTGTTATTGGATTCCAAATGCTAACGCAGCATTTCTCATTCTTTCTCATTTTAGGGATCACCACTGTTTTAACCATGACCACTTTAAGCATCAGTGCCCGGCACTCCTTGCCAAAAGTGTCATATGCAACCGCCATGGATTGGTTCATAGCTGTTTGCTTTGCTTTCGTCTTCTCAGCTCTTATTGAGTTCGCAGCTGTCAACTACTTTACCAATCTTCAGACACAGAAGGCCAAAAGGAAGGCACAGATTGCAGCCTCACCCCCAGTGACAATATCGAAAGCGACTGAACCCTTGGAAGCTGAGATTGTTTTGGTAATTTTTACTTTTCTAATGTTACCCACCGTATAGGAAAAGGCAGCCCAAACAGTGATCACAAACAACTAAATAGTCCAAAAGTAATATTAGCTGAGGACAAGATACATAACTCTCGTTCCAAGGCCAACTTCTTTTCCAACTTCACAGAAAAAAGTCAAGCAACAATCTTTCATTTATCTTTGCTTTAAACTTTTGGCATTCTTCTTTCATCATTCTCACTAGTACTGGCAGATTCCAACCTCTCAGAGGAGACGAGAGAATTCTTCTTAGGCTTAGGATGTTTCCTTTGAACGGGTTCACTTATACCAACTAGAGAGAATGAAGTAAAAAAAAAAAATGTTTCTAATGAGGCTTCAGAGTCTGAAGGAAAGAAACAGGACTCCTATGGAATGGACAATTTTTGTTAGAAACTTGCTTGCTACTTTATTTCATGAGGGCAAGATGTGAATATTAGGCTCTATGAATGCTGAGTCGTAACCCAAGTTTTGATTCATATGAAAACCTTCTCATATGCACATTTGTATATTCATGTGTTTTTATTCAAAGACTTATAATCAGTGAGAAATAACTATAAAATTAAGTTTAGGTTTGCTGTGACTAAGCTCTGGTCCCCAAAGGTTTTTTGGATAAGAAACAAATAGTAGCATTAAAAATTCGCAGGTCATAAATGTGCCCCCAAAATTTCAATTTCACATATGAGTAAATTCGCAAAGCAGTTAGGCTGCACACACCTTTTAAAGTGGATTAGAGAACTGACTGACAAGTAAAAATGTTTATTGCAGTAAAAACCCAAACAGTAGCTCTTACAGAAGAGGTCAATTTTGCTCTGTAGAATCAAGTAATACACTTTGAATTGAAAATATCTTTGTAACTGATCAATTCTTTTGAACATTTCCAAATCGCAGAACCACATGCAGCCCAATTAATCCATGGTTAAATTTTATGAGAAAAATGATAATGCTATATGTATTTTACTTCTCAAAATCTTGGATATTTATTGACTAAAATGATGATAATTTTTAATTGAAATTTTTTCCCTTTGCTAAACTAAGAAAATTGTTTGAGAATTTTCACTTTTTCCAAGGACTAAGATAAGGCCCTCACCATGATAAGTGGAAACATATAATTTAAAGACTTTTTTTCTTGAATTACCCCTCATTAAAAAACAAAGTTTGCCCCTCAGTGATCCAGTCTAATTACCTCCTTTTACAAATGGGAAGACAGAATCTCAGAGAGGGAAAATATTAGTTACTAGTTGGTAGGAAAACTAGGAATCGATTCTAGAACTGATAGTCACAGCTTTACGGAGCATGAGGCCCTCCCCTCCCCAACAAATCCTCAAAGACTGAAACATAAAAGAGCGCATACCATTGGATAAACATTTCAGAATGTAGGTGAGGTTATTCTCAAAATTCTTCCCTGGACTTAATGATGTTTTCTTTATGTACGTGTGTTTTGAAAGGTCACAAAAATATAAATTTTGTAACAAAAATTTTCTAGTCTGAAAACTCAGTCCAAAACACCTGAAAATCATTTTTTTCAGAAAAGATAAATTCCAAATATTTTTGAGAATTATTTTGTTTGTAAAAATAAGTGATTATGTTATAAGCTATCTGTATTTATATAGGCATATATTTGACATATTGTCCAAAGGTCATATGTTATCTTAACATATATCTATAAAGGAATAAGAATCAACATTTATCAGAATTCAGGTTAACAGTTTCTTGTTTGAGAAATACAGTAAAAGTGAAAAGAGAAATTAGTAAGAAACAGAGTGAAAAAATAACTCCAATGATTTTGAATGTACTCATTGATGTGATATTAAGATAAAAAGAAAGACCAACTTTCTTACTTCAACTCTTTTGAAATATATATTGCTGAGAGGAATATGATTTCAAATCCCTGGAGAAAGCATAGAGTTATCATTCCCTTAGTCTGTTATTTTAAAGGAATAATTTATTAATAAAATGGAATTTAAGATCTCAGATCTTCATATAAACTACCTTCTACAATTCTAAAATAGTAACATATAATGAGCAGATCCTTTGGGAAGCTGGATAAAAAATTGCATTTAAATCATCTCAAAGTACTTTTTTTCTTGCAAGTTGACTCTTTTTCTTACGAAAATTTTTATGTCTAAACCTGGCTCTACTTAAAATATTTTAAGGCAACGAAAAGGAGAATTTTGTTTCTGAAAGGCTGGGTCAAAAGTGTAAAACTAAAAACAAAAATAAGCAAACCTAACAATACATACCTTGTAGGTATCAAAAATAAACATAGATGATTACATAGAACATTCACATTTTATTTATTCATGTCAAAACTTGGCAGTTTGCCTTATATAATGTAGAGGAACAGACATAAATTACACATTTGCAATTTATACAACACAACGGTATATTATGATTGCAAGGTCATTTTTTTCTTTCAAATACCATGACATTTAAAAAAATGCCTATTCAGTTGTAATCAAAATAACATTATTTCAGTAAGTTCGACATTGAAATAGCAAACCAATGTGGTGAAGTTGAAATGAAATTAAGTGCTTGGATATTTCATGTGACTCTAAGTTGTATATTTTAATGTGCTCATTGCTTTTCACAGGAAACTACTTAGAATGAATGTGGGGAAAAGTTTATCACTTTGATTTGACTTGAAATTTAATATAATAATGATAAAGAAATTCAGATATTTTAAATCTAGTACTGAAACTCGAAGAGACACATACAACTAAATCCTTAGAGGTGCTCGATAGACTAATTATCTTTCTGTTTTTAAGGCATTTGGAACTGGAGACTATTTTTTTTTTAAGGGTTTGAGGAAAATTTGTCCACAGCTTCTTTCCTGCTTATATGTTATCTTTTCTTATTGTTTTTATCTGGTACGCCATCTTGGCATTAGAGAGTTATTTCTGTCTTCCTGTTTCCGAATTTATAATATACCTGGGGTATACTTATTCTGCATGTGAGACCAAGTTTGAACCTTGATCTCTTTTTGGATGTTTTGCTGGTTTCCTCATTATTTTAAAGGTCTAATCCCTCATGACTATGTTCCTAAGAATAAATCCCCTCCACCCAGCAACACATCCAACGTGGCTTCTCTTTTTCACAGGAGGTGTGATGTTCTTGGTAAATTATCCACAAATGAAATTGACCAAAATTTCATTAGTCCAGACAATAACTATATTTATACTGATTATATTGTTTATTCATTTATTTATTTTTATTTTAACCTGGGACCCATTTATCGAGTTCCTATGTATTTATTGAATTGTTCATATAAGTGTTTGTTAAGTGCTTTTATGGATCCTTTGTTGAATGCCGAGGATACATTCGTGAGCGACATCAATAGGGCTTCTTCCCTCATGGAGCGTCTTGTCGATCAGGAAGAGAGACAAATCAATGAGCCATGACAATACATTGTGATAAAGGCTGTGGTTACAGATATATAGTTGGCTGAAGTGGAGCCATGCAGGAATGGAGGAAGCGATGCCTAAGCTGAGAACAGAAAGATGAGCCTGTCTTTGCTGTAGAAGCACTACATCAGTTCTAGAAACTTGGGCATGGAAAGGGAAATAAGACATATGTCCTTTCTGTACTCCTCTTCAAGGTTAGGATGTCTGCTGGGCCATTAGCATGTTGCCTTCCACCTATGTAGCAAGATACGAAGCATAGAATACTGAAAGGTTTACCTCCTCTGTTCCACGTATCCTCAAGATTTCTTTGAGAACTGTCATTACTCCACAGAATTAAGGGTTGGAGTAAGACCATCAGAGACTCTGAGCACTAGAAAGATCGGGGTGCCTTTTCCCCCCGGTTGTGCTATTATATGACTTATAAAGAGGGTGGGGTGTATTAGATGAGGGGAGTAGGTGTTTAGCTCTTTCCCCTTACCTTCTATTAAATCCCCACCCAGTAGTTCATTCTGCACCCTCCAAACCTTCCAGTATGGTTTCCAGACATGCTCCTAGCACCACTGACCCACCGGATTGCTGCCAATAAGCTGCTTCTCTGTAGCAATTCTAGAATCATCTCTGCTCCCAATTCTACCAGCTGTAATGTAAATACAGGAAAATTTGATGGAGTTCTTATTTTTTCCATAATGATTAATATGATAGTTTAAAAAATGTCAAATACTAAATCTTTGCAAAAATACTTTCTCTTGTTGTTGGTGCCCCTTGTTTGCTAGTTCTAAAAGCAGATGCTTTGTTTGTCCCTTGAATAATGCAGCCCTGGTTAGAATATCTCTCTTGAGAGGTAACCCATTGCCCCCTCCTCTTTAATATATTAGACTCATTGAATGATATATCAAAATTGCTCTAAGTACTTCCCAAATGCCTTATCCCTACATCAAATTATTGATTGTCATAAAGTCCAGTTTGACTCAAAGTACCTTTGCAATATGGCATTACTTAAAACAAAGCAGTGCTCTAAAAATACTCAAAGCAGGATGGCACTCAGCAGCAGGGGAGCCCTGGAAAAATTCAAAACCACAGGTGTTCCACTCAAAACAGTGACAGCCCCAAGCTGAGCCCTCATCTGGACTCTGACAAAAGCCTATTTTACCATCAGCTGAAGCTGCTGGGCTTACAATAGAGCAGGCGGGGTCTGATGCAAACCTGTAGCTTGAATGGCTTGCAAAATTGACTTTCTTTTTATTTCAGAAATTCAATGTGATTCTTCCAAATTGGTGTCCAGGCTCCCGTATTGCCAATTCCCAATTATCCGGGGGCTGATTATCCAGCATGTGGGTTAGCCAAGCCTCTTGCATTTCCTTGAGCATATCATATTTGCTGCCTGCTAGAAATCTGCCCAGTCACCACTGGGCAGCAGGATAGTTGTAAATCTAAATCAGTGACTCTCAAAGGGGGCCGAATTTTCCCCTCAGAGGACATTTGGTAAGGTCTGGAGATATTTTGAGTTGTCACAACTCCAGGAAGGGGATGCTCACAGGCATCTTGTGGGTAGAGGCCAGGGATGTGGCTCAACATCCCATGATGTATACGACAGTCCTCCGCAACAAAGAATTATCTTACCCAAAACGTCAATAGTTCTGTGGTCGAGAAACTGCAACCTAAACCCTAAAGCTGGGAAGAAAACGTAGTAATTATTAAGAGTGTGATTTTTGGCATCTGAGAGGAATTGAATTCAGGTGCTGCCACTTATTACTTGTGTGAACTTCCTGCTTAAGCCTGGCTGGGCTCTGTGGAGCACGTCTACATGAGAATAATAGGCCCTCTACCATTAAGGAGATTTCAAGTCAGGAAAAGACGTAAAGCACAACAGAAATAATATTTACAAAGAAGAATGTGATAGTTAAAAAAGTTGTAACAGCTAAGTAGGCAGAAAAGTGTACAGAAATGTACCAATCTTGCATTTTCTTTCTCAAATTCTTAAAGGAAAAACACTTAGGAAATAATAATTGTCCCTAACTCTAAAGATGGGAACTTGAGGCTTAGGGAGAGTCTGTGACATCTATGGCATGTCTAAGTCACATACCAGTTGATATGGAATTGCAATCTAGGGCTTTCTGACTCTTCTGTCCTCTTAACTCTCAAGCAACCTTACATTGAGATTGTTTGGGAAGTAGATGAGGAAAAGAGGAATCCTGCTGTAGGGGACCTTTAATTCCAGGTGAATGCCATTGTGCTTAAATTTTCCATGGTGTTTGGTCTTGAATGATGTTGCTTAACTCCAGACAAGGGTTATTTGATGATCCTCATTAAGTCATTTGTGACACTGTGACAATGCCAAGGGATTAACAAATAACTTTTTTCCCCCGCATCTCTAAAAAAGAAGAGGAGATAAAACAATGCCTTACATTTTTACGGTAGATTATGTTTTACAATCACTTGTTTATCTCAATGAACTTTTTCATGTCTGCCTTTCTCTCTAAACAAAAGAAATGCAGCTTTCAGACAGGTAATGCATGCTATTAAAGTTAAGATGAGTTTAGAAAGTAAATCTGCTCTAAAGGCTTGCCCTCCTTCTACCCCATCATGATCCCTAGACATTTTACTAGGGTAAAATGTTTTAATATTTCCTATATCTGGGAGGAGGAGAACTCTTTTTGTAGAATGAAGTAATGACAGATTTTGATTTTTCAGGTGTAGAATATTTTAATAACATATTTAATGGATGAAAATTCAAATTAGAATCTGAGAAACATGATAGAAAGCCCTCAGAAGACAGTGTTATCTTTGTTCTAGAAAGTGTCACTCATTTCCTGTCCAAGATCAGCAGACTGGGCCCTCTACTATTTTCAGTTCTCTTCTACCTCCAAGACCTATGATTTATTTAATTTTGTCCAGAGTGCCCAGCACAATACTGGGCCAGCAGATAACCAATAAAGATATTTTTTTACTTGAAATTTGCTATAGTCACGTCAAATCAGACTTAACTACACAGATTCATTTTTGCTTTTGTTGAAGAAATGGATTTTCCCATGGCCCCTAAAAGCACCCTGGGCTTGAACTCTGAGTGATGACTATTATTATTTAGATACTCAGTAACTTCCATGACAAATCAAAAAGCAAAATTCAGGAGGGGAATGTAGAAAGAAGAAGTTCTTGGGGTTGTTGTTTCCTGCAGTCCAAATGTCACCACCTCGGCAGGTCACTCTGGTCCTGTGGCTCAACCCTCACAGGGGAGGCAGCTGCCTCATCCTGTTGCCGCAGGGGTGCTGGCTAAAGCCACGGGAATCTGCCCACGTGAGTAGCATACCCTGCCAGGCAGCAAAGTGGCGATTTTGCTGCCAGGGAGGAAACAAGGTGGTTTTACAAGAGCAGGGACAATGTACAGTACAGCAAGTGTTTGAAGGCACAGACCCAGCAAGGACAACCTGGCCCCAAGGAGAGTGACTATCATAGGGCGTAGACAAGAAAAGATTGGAGTCAGAGGAAGCCTCCCTAGCCTCCAACAATATGAAAGAAATCGAAAGTAAACAGAATTAGAGTGTCTGAACTAGGCCCAATACTTGAGTAAAGATGAGAAAACTTTGGGATGAAACAGGAACTGAAATTGACCAGTGTTTTTGTTACAAGCTGTGCCACTATGGGCAAAGCACTTCCCTTCTCAGGACTTTAGCCTTCTCATCTAATAATTAGTGTGCTAAATATCCCTTTCAAGACTAAAATTGGTTGTTTTATGATTTCAGTGGAATAGAAAATCTAATGAGAGAAAAGAACATACAACAATTCTGAGGTTAGTAAATGAATCATTTTTGGGTAACTTAAGATGGAGGGAGACCGATGGAGAAGTTTTCAATGGGAAGCAGAAATCTCTCAATATAGAACTTCTGGGCTAACAGGCAGTTGTATTTCAAGAGATGAACAGACATTCCACTCAATTTAAGGGTATTTATACTTTGTCACTGGTTTTTGACACACAAGGGCACCTTCATATTTTTTGTTGTTATCTCAGCTGGTTCAAATTTATGAATATGCGAAGTTGAGAATGCAGGCTGAGAATGTGTCAAGAAGAATGATATCAATTAACCGAGTTGCCATTTTCTTGTAATCACTAATTGTTCACATATTCCAAATTGAAATCCCCTCTCATTGCTCACACCCATTGCCCTATAGGCTTATGCATAACCCAGGAGTGGATAAGCCTATGCAGCCTGGCTCATCTCTTCTACTGCTACAAGGTTCAACACGGTTTCTGGGATGTGGAACATGGTTGACATCAATTGCTGATGTATTAAATCACGCTAGATAGAAGCAAATCTATTTTTTTTTCAATTTGTTTTACCACTTTCTTAGAAAAGTAGCACCCTCAAATACTATTAAGAATTTGATGATATTTTATTTTACCTAGTAAGTAGTCAAGAACTATTTGTCAATGACGAAAAAATGAGTGACTAAATAATAAGTGATCTCTATTCTTTTACCTAGCTGAATATTTATGTCTTTTCCCCCACAGCATCCTGATTCCAGGTATCATCTGAAGAAAAGAATCACCTCTCTGACTTTGCCAATAGTTCCACGCGCTGAGGCCAGCAAAGTCCTCGCTAGAGCTCCCATCTTACAGTCAACACCTGACACACCCCCGCCGCTCTCTCCAGCCTTTGGAGGCACCAGTAAAATAGACGAGTATTCTCGGATTCTCTTCCCAGTTGCGTTTGCAGGATTCAACCTTGTATACTGGGTAGTGTACCTTTCCAAAGACACGATGGAAATGAGCAACAGTGTTGAATAGATTGCATCCAGGATAATCTGTAGTCTATAAATTCTCATTTTCTGAATTTTTTTAAAAAATAGCATTGAGACTTGTGTAGATGCTTTTCTGAACATGAAATCAAAATTGAAAATGTGTAACACATAGCTTTGAGTAAGCATGTGTGGGCCAAAAAGCAATAATCATACTCCTCAAAATTGGAAGTTGAAGGTTGCTAAAAAATATGACTTTTCTGTACATTAGAGAAAATTTTTATAAGAGAATAAGATGTATTCAAGATGAATTAGCCAATCTTTTTCCTTCATTGTTCAATATTTTACTTGTCACTGTGAATAGCATTTACCACAATGCAGATAAAATAAGAAATGCTGACACTTCCAGAGGTTGCCTTAAAATATATTTATTTTGGCTTAGTTTTCAAGAGAGCAAAATATAAATGGTCTAAATATTTATCAGTACGTTGATACCAGCATGTTGGAGGCCTTTATACTGGTAAAATGGGTTTCAGCAGCATTGTAAAGCCTGCACTGAGCTTAGCGATTTGTTTTTAACCTTGCTGTGCCATTTTAACTCAATATAAGTATGGCATTTGTATACATATGAATTATACATAGATCATAAATTATGTATGCACATGTACATAGCTTTAGTTGGACTGCGATACAGTGTTGTTTTCTCTTGGTAAGCTCTCCTTTTAAATAAGGCACTCATCATAATTCCATGAAGTTGTAGAAAAAAATAACGATTATAAGAAATTCTTGTATATTATGACTGTGGTATATCTTGTATTTTCCACCTTGCCAAGTATAAGTAAAACAACAATAAACACGGTGCTCTGGATCAGTTTAATAAAGCTAAAGAGAAGAATTTCCTTAAATATGCAGAAATGAAGTGGTTACTTATACCCCAACATTAGTCCCTGATGACTCTGAGAGGTAGGAAATATGGGATGGCCAGGCTCAGTCACCTCGCTCTAAAAAAAGACTTGAGTTTGTATTCAGAGAGTCAATTCTTCATCTCCTTCCTGCTCGCTCAACACACTTCCAGTTATGAAGAAGTTCTGAGGATCTAATGTTTAACATGGCGACTATAGTTAACCACACTGTATTGTATAATTGAAATTTGATAAGGGTGTAGAACTTAAATGTTCTCACACACGAGCAAAAAAAGTTAAATATGTGAGGTGATGGATGTGTTATGGAGAGAATCAACTCACAATGTTTATGTATATCAAATCATCACGTTGTACACTTCAAACATCTTACAATTTTATTTGTTAATTTTACCTCAATAAAGCTGAAAAAAAAGAATGAAACTGTTGTTTTCCCCTTCTACTATTCCAGCTCTTCCTGATGCTAACTCTAACTGTGTTTCTCCCTCATAGAATTGCCTTAGGGAAACAGGAACTAGGAGTAGAGAAGGGGCTGGGGAAGATTCCCAAGGAGCTGCGGCCCTGACTTTAAGAAGGGGCCAATGCCGTGGGTCTGATGACGCTAGTCCTGGGAACGCAATAAGAAGCCAAAGGCAGAACCAAGTGCTGCTGCCAGTGTGCAGGGCCATTATCAAGACAGTCCTTACACAAGAACACCCTCAGGAGGGAGTGAGGAATTCCCTTCTCCCCTTTCCCTTCTGCCTTCTCATCTCCCTATAGTGCCTCCTAGTCTCAGAACTGAGTAGGAAGCATCTTAAAAGGAGGAATGAAAACTGTGCAGTTTAGCACCAATGTTATCAAGTATAGAGGATGGATTTGCAACCACGAGACTAGCTTAAACATGAGCACAAACTGGAACCTAAACTCTTCTGATGTCCAATTTAAGCTCTTTAAAATGCTTCCTTAATGGTTGAATTTCAGGAGCCATAAGGATCTGGTGGGGGAGGCATACAGGAGCAGAGAGACTTGTCAGAAAGCACTTACTGGTAAAAACTCATTTCCATATGTTTTCATCAAATGAGCTCATATATGCAAATTGCTTAGAACAGTGTCAGGCATGTATAAGGCACTGTAATAAGTGATTGTTTATAGTGGTAGTGGCGGTATCATCATATCATCTTACTATATGCTAGTATTAAGCATTGACATAATAATTGATAAAATTAAGGTAAAAAGCATTCCATGTCAGTTCTATGAAACGTATAACCATAAACTTGCTTATAACAAATATTAGCTGGTACAAAAATAAAATGTGTGCTATCACACCAAAAACAAAAGAAAACCACAAATCACTGTTGAAAACTTTGAGTGATGTGCGGTGCTAATAACCAAGAGTACATTTTCAAAGAGCTTCCCACTAAGTTTGGCTATTTGATTATGTGTTATGGTTTAATAATGTCCTTAACCCATGATTTTGGCAGTCTAATCCTTTCTGTCCCAGAAAAATTGGTGGCAATTATTGTCTTAAATCCTCCAGAACCTGAGCTACGTTCATCTTTCTGACTGCATGTGCTAGTGAGTGTGTGGGTGAATATTAGTGGGAAAACTGGAGATTCGCACTATGATAATATAATGTCTGTTTGAATGGGAATTCTTCCAGACTAGATGCCTTAAGTACAAAGTCAGAAAGATAATATGCAAATAGACCTTTCCTACAGATCTAAAATTAGTTTGCTTGTTTCTCAACTGTTACTAAATGAATTTATAGACTACCTTTTTGATTTAACTTCTCCATCTTAGTTCTAACTGAGCACATTATAATCTCATAATTTAGTTACTATTCTTGGATTAATTTTTTAGGTGGTGGTAGTTTATTGATTCGTTTTCATTTTCTAATTGTTTTTTTTTTTGCTGAGGAAGATTCACCCTGAGCTAACGTGTGTTGCCCATCTTCCTCTTTTTGCTCAGGGAAGATTAGCCCTGAGGTAACATCTGTGCCAATCTTCCTCTGTTTTATATGTGGGTCACTGCCACAGCATGGCTGGCGATAAGTGGTGGAGGTCCACACCCAGGAACCAAACCCAGGTCACCGAAGCAGAGCGTGCCAAACTTAACCACTAGGCCACAGGGCCAGCACCCAATGTCTAATTTTTATATCTATCCAAATATTAATGTACCAATGCCTCGCTTTTATCTGTAGTTCACTTTTCTAGGGATTTTAATTTTTTGGAAAACTGATGACTTGATGCTTAGCCCAGAATTCCCCTCAACTCCCACCACCATCTGCAACTCCGGAACAGTCAAAATAAAGATATTAAAAGGCAGGTATTTTACTCATGGCAGAGTCATTCCACACTCACTCAAAGCTACTCACTCATATTTTAAACCTAGTTCACACTGGTAGTTAATTTGATTCTTAGCCCAAACTGGAAGAGAGAAGTAAAATGTGGAGAAATAGAGGACTTCAGAATCAGACAGACTAAAAGTAGAAATGACAGCAGATAGAAAGCAGTGAGACAGAGGAATATAAAACTCAGCTTCAAAATTGTAGGCTCATTGTGCTTTGGGGGCACACAGCCTTCCATTGTAAAAGTGAAGCAAGCAGGGCAGCCTCAATGTCCTGATGCCATCAGTGCATTGGAATAGATTCCTGCACCAGGTTAGGGGTCACATTGGCAAGACACTTACTCCTCTGGACCTCCATTTCTCTTCTGTATAATTGATGAGTTTGATTAAAAGATTTCCAAAATCCTTTAACAACCCCAATTTTTGTTAATTTATAGTGATTTTCTAATGAGCTTTCAATGACCTCCATTTAAAATGTCAGAAGGGTGTGTGACACCTTTTAAAATAGTTCTACCAAAAGCGGTTAAAGAAAGTAAAAATGATTTGGTCTTAATATTAGTAAATACTTGTTATTTAGCATGAGTCAGAGACTTTTGTAAGTATTTGCATATATTTTATTTGATTTAATCTTTACAACAATTCAGTGCAGTAGAGTCTATTTATGCACATTGTACAAATGAGGAAAGCGAGACTCACATAGGTGATGTTAATCACGCGATATTACATGGTGAGACAAGATCCAGAATCCATTTTTGTCTTCTGAAAAACTTTATACTTCCTCCCCAGGTGGCATAGATAAGCTCCACATACTTGCATAGGTGCTTCTGCTTTATTCCTGGGTGACAGGCAACCCGCAATTTTCTGATTTGCAAGGTTGGACATGCAACTGGTGCTATTTCAACTACAGCTCATTGATTAGGAGCATGGCCCCTGCCCCTGGCTATATGCAGCCACAGATTCTGCTGTTGTACCAGGTGGCTCAAGTTTCTGCAAGAATATTCAAGTGATTAAATATGATTCCCACTGCTATGGCACCATATGACTTGAATAGCAACTTATCACTAAGGGATTGCTGACACGTGGATATTTTCTCTTCTTTTTGAATATGGTTAATTACTATTTATTTATTTTAAGAAATCTGTCATTTCTGTGTATTTGAAGAGAAGAAGTATGCACAGATATCTCCCTGTGACATCCTGATTAGAAGTTATCATCTCCTTTCTCTAAGCAGTTACATAAGAATGGAAATAACCCACAAGAGGCAATATCTCACAGCAGAGAACGTGGACTGAGTGGTACAGGTACAGAGCAAGGCTGACTGGTATGACTAACCACTTTTTAAATATGCCACCTTAGGCAAGTTATTTAAACTCTCACAACCTTGGTTTTCTCATCTAAAAACTGGTGATAATAACAATTCTTAGCTTCTAAGGTTGTAGTGAAGATTAAATGAGTAAATCCATATAAGCTTGTAAGACAGCATCTGACATATGGTAAGTGTTGAAAAAAATGTTAGTTACTATTAACTGTCTTGGAACTGTCACTTATGAGCTCACTGATAATTGGAGACACCTGAAGGCTGTGTTGTGGATCTCTTTTCTTTATTTCCCTAGTGCCTAGTGCAGTACCTGATATAGAGATTCCATAAATTTTGAATGAATGTCATTTACTTCTCCAAGGTTGTATTTTTTTTTAATCTCTAATGGACCTAAAATACCAGCTTTGCCTACCTGAAAGGGTTATTATGGGTCATATAGTATATTAAGTAGTTTATTTTTATAAAATCTCTTAAGGAAGGTATTGTTAAGATCTTTTCCTCACATTTTACAGACATGGAAAGCACTCATGTAACTTGCTTGGAGTCAGCAAAGAAAAGCAGAACCAGAATTTGAATCTGGGTCTGTCTTCTGTCTGACTCTGGATGCTTTATTGCTTCTCTCTGCTAGCCCACATATTACGAGTCATTTTTAATTTCTTTAATTTATGAGAAAGGGCTTAGAATACTGAGAAGCATTACGCCAATATAGGGCATTTGTGTATGTTGGTAAGTTTATAGTGGTGGCCTCTTAACAACGAGTTCTCCTCAGTGAATCCTGCACTGCCTTTCCCTGTGCAAGAGTCTATCCTAGATACTAAGAAACGATATTTAGGGTGGGATAGATGAGGGTGGAGTGCTTTCGCCATTGCCACACAGATAATTCAAGTGAGTCAATTATCCGGTATGTGCATTATTTATACCCTTTCATCTTTCTAATAATTGTCCAATTGCTGACTCTTTTCCCACTGTTATTGGCAAAGGCATATTGAGATCAGGCCATTATGAAATTCATTAGCAGGTCGTCTGAAAGTCACTTGGAGAGAGAGAAATACCAAGACGTGTACAATTATCTATGAATTTAGTATCATCACTTTCACTTCCATGATCCAATGTACTCGTTTGTAAAATAAGGATACCTGAATTCCTTCACTATAATCGTGAGGACTCTCATTTAAATGTAGAGATCTCTCTACAGTGCCCGGTATATATTCAGAGATCAATAAAACATAGCATATTGTGAATAGCTTGGTTTGGATGAAGGTTGCAGTTTTCTAAACCAAAATATCCATGGAATAATCAATGTCAAAGAGAGTGTAACTCATTCTTCATATATTATGCCAATATCTAATTCTTATCAAGTGCAGCCATCAGGTTTAAAGGAAGACCCACATAGGCAGAACCATACAGAACACACACAAATTTAGCATGCTTGCTGACCATAAATTATGTATGTCAAAGTCTCTATTTTACATAGATTGATTTCTAATTCAATACATATTATATATGTGATTTTCTGTATTTTCTCTTTTTCTGAATTTATTTTCCATTATTAATCTGAAATATAATTTCATTCATTCATACCAAGCACTTATCATGTGCCAGAGCTGTGCACATGATATTTAAAATTTAAAAAAAAAGAAAAGTACAATACACCTTATGCCCTCAAGGAACTCAGTCTAGTGAAGGGAGAAACATCAACGGATAATTAGAATCTAGAGAGAAAAGTGCTAATAGAGACATTTATAAGACAATATGGCAGTAATGAAGAGAACATGGGTAAGTGAATGCCATGCTCTGCTAGGGGCATTAAGTAACACAGTAAGAGAGGAGTGATCTCTGCCAAATTGGCTCACTCCCCAAACTTGTTCACTTTGTTTCTCAGTGGCAACTGCTGCAATGGAAGCTAAGGGATATGGAGGCAAAATAGAAATAGGTAGGTCGATGCCCAAGCCTTCTTTATCCGTGGCCTGGTCTAGGGGAGGAGGAAGAGGAGGACACTAGAAAATTGAATCTAAGAGAATTCTTTCTAATAGACCAAAAGGAAGCATTCACCTAGTACCTCTTTGGACAAAGAAGCATATCATTTCATCTCTTTTGTCACCCTCTGTTCCTTCTTCTTTCATTTTCAGTATATCAAGTGCTTTGGACACATTGCCTTACTAAACATGAACAGTTCAATCAACTAGAAATTAATACTCCAGTTACAAAACTGCAAAAAAATAAGGTCTAGGTTCTGGCCAAGTCTACAGAGCAGTTTAATGGTAGTCAGTAGTCAAATTCAGGTGTTTGTCTCTAAACATTTACTCTTTTTTTTGCTGGAAAAGATTCACCCTGAACTAATATCTGTTACCAATATTCCCCTCTTTGTTCTTTATTCTCCAAAGCCCCAGTACATAGTTGTATATTCTAGTTGTAAGTCCTTCTAGTTCTTGTATGTGAGCCACTGCCACAGCATGGCTACTGACAGACGAGTGGTGTGGTTCTGCGCCTGGGAACCAGGCCCGGGCCACCGAAGTGGAGCGTGCTGAACTTTAACCACTGGGCCATCAGGGCTGACTCTCTAAACACTTTTAAATCACTCGCCTACACAGCTTCAGTACATTGAAAAATGAGAGAGCAGAGGTGCATTTTCACTAGGATCATGTCCAATTCTGTAATTCTATAAATACCAAATACCTCTAAAGAACGTTCCTAGTTTTATTTCTACCTTATCTGTAATTCACTTGTTGAGTGAAAAACAAGATAAGGAAGTGAGACCTAGTTAGATGTATGCTTTCTGCATACATTGTGCATACATGCAAATGTAACTTTGTACATATCTTTGTACAAATTTGAGAAAGTTTTAGAACATTGGAGTTTGAAACAGCTAGTTCATTGCTTCCACTGGCATTTTTCATTTCAAAGGATAAAGATTGATGTTTTAATAATAATATTAAATAGCATTAATATTGAATATTAAATTAATATTATTTAATATTTAATATTACTTTGAATTTGTACCATGCATCTAAGAAATTTAAATATTGACAGCAATTAAACTATCTGCCTTTTTTAGGAAAGAACAAAAATGTTAAAAAACTTAGGCAAGAACACAGTAAATTAATGGAAAAGCTGATAAGTTCATGAAGGCTGGTGAATTCAATTTAGTTATTAAATTCTTCCTTGGGAAATAAGGAAGAACTTGGAATTTACTAACCTGCGGTACATATTTACTTTTCTTGAAATATCATCAACTTCATGAAATAAATCGGTAAGATAATCTATTTTTGACCACATGAAAAGAACATATGTGGTATTATTGGGATACTTCATCATACTCTAGATAAAGAGATAGTGTTAAAAATAAAGCTGGGGAAGGTACTTCTTAAAGTAAAAATGGGCATATTTATTCACCTAGGAATACTAGCTACTTAACCCCCCCAAGGGGATATTATGATGGTTAATTGGATCATGACTACAGAGTAGTTTGTGAAAAAAAAAAAACAGCTAAGTACTCAAAATTATTAGCATGATTTCACCACAATTATCTCCAGTTTTTACCCTTTCTTGACTTCCATTTCGACTTTATTGTTCTTTGAGGAAAACAGAAAAATCACTCCATGCTAGAGGCGTGCTCTCTTTTAAGAGGTTATGGAAAGAATAAAAAAAGGCAAACCTGAGCGAACACGTCCTGCAATTTTACTCCTCAGAACAACCCTGTGAGGAATCGAATTTCCACTGTGTGGCAGCTGCACCTCAAAGGATTCAGTACAATTTTAGACACATGTTATGGAATGATAGGGTAGGCGGAAATCAGAGAGAAGCTAGCCCAACATCTCCCTTTTATATGAAAAAACTGAAAGCCAGAATAGTGAAGTGATTTGCCCCATGTAACACTATTGCTTGGTCTACTGTTGAGTTCTTTCACTTTCTAGTTGATTGTTCAATGTTTCTTCTGTCTGTGGGCATTTTGAGTTTGGGCCCTCACAGAAGCATCAGGACATATCTTCCTTTCAAAGTATAAGAGGGATGTGTCCTGGAACAGACAACATTTCTGACATCAAGAACAAGTGCCATTTAGATTAATAGTGAGATATGTGCAGCAGCTCACCGACTTGAATGCTTATCTACAGCATGAAGGTTGCTCAGGTGATAACTCCTGACCACGAGAAGTCCATAATTAGAATTACAAGAGGTTGCCAATCATGAATCTACACACAGCAATGTAAGAACCATTCTGGGCTCTGGCAGGAAAGTAGAGAATATGTTTACTTAGTAAAAGTCATCAGGTTGTAACTAATGTTAGCTAGCCGCTTTGAGCTCAACAAATCAGTGATATTGATTATTTCTTCAATAATCAATTGAAGTTATTGATTGTTATTGTTGTTACAATGATGTAACAAACTAAAGCCCACATTTCATATTTACTATGATGTCATCTCTAGAATATAAACGTTTAAACTGCTTTTAGGAGTATCAACCAATGGATGAAAATATTTCTCCATTTGTTAAGTGGAAAAATTATTTCCTTTTTTTTTTAGCATAAATTCTAGACTCTTGTGAAACACTGTAATTGTGCCTGCCTGATTTCCTTTTTAAATCAATCAAGTATTTATCTATGAGGTCAGTTACTCAGAAGATAATCCCAGAAAGTTAAGATAATTTAAAAGGAATTAGTTTTAAAGACTAACATTTTAAACTAATGACTAGAGCAAATATACCTAAATAATGCTGTGCAGAACATTTCTTTCAAGTAATCATGTCTATAAGCTTATATTTACCTATCTCAACTTATTTGCTTCCATGGGAAAAGGAATAAATTATAAAACAATTTTTCCTACAAGTTTTGTTAAAGGTTTCTTTTTAATTTATTTTACTCTTCTTTCTTTTTTAAATCACTGCAATTCTCAGATTATTTAGAAGGAGTTTTGGAATGTAACATCAATAATTTGTAACAGTGGATTATTTATTACAATGGATCCACAGTATATCCTTCAGTTTATTAATGTGTCTGTGTGTGTCTATGTCTGTGTGCGTACTCTGATTTTATTTAAAAATTTTTTGTAGTTTTACTGAAGTATAATTATACACAAAAACTGCACACAATTAATATTTAATGTACACAATTTGATGACTTTGAACATATGTATACATCGATAGTACCATCATCACATTCAAAGTTATAAACCTATCCATCGCCTCCAGTCCCTTTTCTTTTCTTTTTTCATTTTTTTTTTGTTGTGGTAAGAACACTTAACATGAGACCTACCCTCTTATAAATTTTTATGTGCACAATAGTACAATACTGTTAATTATCAGCATCATGTTGTAGAGCAGATCTCTAGAATTTATTCATCTTTTATAACTCTAACTTTATACCCATTGAACAACTCCCTATTTCCCCCTCCTCTGAGCCCCTGGCAACCACTATTCAATTTTCTGCTTCTATACATCTATTTTGAACTTCTCATATAAGTGGAATCGGACGGTTATTTGTCATTCTGTGACTGACTTATCTCACTTAGCAAACGTCTTCCAAGTCCATCCACGTTGTTGCAAACGGTAGGATTTCCTTCTTTTTTTTTTTAAGGCTGAGTAATATTACGTTGTATGTATATACGACGTTTTTTAAATCCATTTGTCTGTCAATTGACATTTAGGTTGCAAAGTTGTCAGATACAAAATCAACATATATCAGTAGCATTTCTATACACTAACAATGAAATATCTGAAAAGGAAATTGAGAAAATAATCTCATTTACAATAGTGTCAAAAAGAATAAAATGCTTAGGAATAAACTTAACCAAGGAGATGAAAGACCTGCACATTGAAAACTACAATACATTGATCAAGGAAATTTAAAAAGACACAAGTAAATGGAAAGACTTTCGTGTTCATGGATTGGAAGACTTAATGTTGTTAAAATGTCCATATTTGAAATAAATGAAAAGGTCTTTTGATATAAATCCCAATGTGCATGCACTAGTTATTAACTAGATTGTAAGAGACAATGATAAATTTTCCTACGTTTAATGATAAAAGCAAAATAACAGAGATCTCTATTTGTGGATTTGTTCATTCTATAAAATTCACTTACCCCATCATTTTATGGATATATTTTATTGTAGTTCTCATATTTTATGCATTTCAAAGAAATCTGTTTTCTCAGTTGATCCTCTTGGAATCTCGGTGAAATCTACATGAGCACGTACCATTATTCTCATCTTGTGGATAAGAAAATAGAGGGCAAGGCGGTCAAATTATTTACTGAAGTTTCCATAGAGAGTTATTTGTTGTGCTTTTTATAGAACTGAACTCAGTGGGTCTCAGAGTTTAGTTAATTTTATAGCATTCTACCTTATGACATTATAATTGATAGCAAACCTGGATAAAACTCACATAAAAAGCAAATACATAAAATATGATAATATGGTTCAAACTATAATGGCTTAAAGCAGTATTTCACAGCTCTTTCTTTGACACACATGGAGAAGAGGTATTGTCTTTTAAGGTCAAACTGAAGTTCTAGTCTGGAAATTTATTTTGTCTGAATAGAAAGAAAATCTTTACTCTTACATCTCTACTTTACTGACAACATGAAGGATGCTGGAAAGGCAAAGTCTTCAGAAATTTCCCTTTATACAAGTATTTTTCTTAGCTTCCAAATACCACAAAATTGTTCAAAGTCTCTTTGAAGAAGGAAAAGGGAACACATATTATTCCCCCATTTCTTTGCATTTTAAAAACTCTTTTGGAGTATTTCTTCAAAGCTAAATTTATAATGTAGATAGTTTATGTCTTCTGTAAACCTTGAGAGGCAATAATTTTATACCAAACTCCATTTATGGCGCTATGATGCAGATTTAAAGCTGTCATTCAAAGCTCCTCTTGATGTGTTTCTTGAGCCACAGTAGAAAATGGGGGAGGAACAAATCTCTAAAATAGTTTATACTGCTTTTTATTTATTTATGTATTTTTGGGATTATACGCTGTGAGGTTGGAGAAAATCTTAAAATTGCAGCAAATACTGACAGAAATGCTGAAGTAGTTTAAAGGATAGTTGAAAACAAGGGAATTTGAGAAAAAAACCTGTTAGGTTATTTATAGATATGATATTCCAGTCTTCCACTTCTATTTACCTTGCAGACATATTCAAAAATTCTCCTGGAAGGCATTGTGTGTATATGGCTTATATGCACAAGGCTTGATAGACCTATTCTCATCATATCGCATTGCTAATACTGCTTGTTCAATTACTATCTACTATTTCAAAATAATGACTTAAATTAACCCACTTTTTAGTCTTATAGACAATGCAATTCGTAGGGTGAATTTTTCACAGTGGTCTAGCATTTTTCCTAAAAGAGCTGAAGGAAAAAAACCTTTTCACATTTCATATTTGAATTGACCTTAATAAAGGAGTGAACATTTTATTGACCAACATCTACAAATAAATGCAAAAGGGTAGTAAAAAAAGAGCACTCCGAATTTCTATCATTTCATTTCTCTTAAAGGCAGCTTAATCGTGAATATTCAGGTAATGGCATTCGATAAATATAACATATGAGCATGCTTTTCTTGACAGCTTGGAAAACAAATAAAAATGAAAGCTTTATAATTACCAAGATGTTAGGAAACAGTTGGATTTCATTTATATCTGAAATGGTGATTTTACCTTCATCATGTTTCTAGCGGTCTTCTTTTTCTTCTTTTTATTATTATCACCAAAGTAAAGAGTGCTGTATACAATATGTGTACATATATATATCCAAACATATATATATCCAAATATATGAGGTATATATACATATTCTTAGAATAAATATATATATATATTCTAAGCAGTCCAATGGTTCAAATAATTTTGGTTTTGATCCATCTCGACTAAAACAATTTTATTGTAACTTGGATTCCGGGCACTTTCTGAGTGAGTGTGATCAATATGGGAATATTTATACTGCAGACAAATTACAGTATCTCTTCCTATCACAAAGTGTCTCCACATGGAAACAATGTGAATATTTAATTTTCTTCTTTAGAGGTATGTTACAATTGCAATTCAGGGCACAAAATTGTTTTTTCCTGCTGATAAACTTATTTTTCATTATTTGAATAAATATGAGTATATCCATAATTACCAAGAACCACCTTTCTCAACCAGAGATTAATTTATATGGAAAAGGAAGAAAATATGAGATTAGAGAGATCAGTCCCAATACTTCAGGCATCTTCAAAAATACTATTTGGCAATACTTGCAGATGTTTACTGTATGCAGCCCCCATATATAATGACTTAAGTTAAAAAGATCTGAAACTCAGTTAATGCCTCTAGCTTAATAATGTAATTAAGTATAGAAAGATTTGGCTTTCCATTTTCACTTGTGCATATATCTTGCTATTGCAACCCCGGCCACTATTGCTTGTCATTTTGCTATAATTCTAGTAAGACATCACACCTCTCCAAAGTCTCTTTTCATCCAAAGGAAGGAGAAAACGTATTTGAAAAGACTTCTTAGGAGGCATCATAATATAGGCAGAAGTAAATTACAGAGAACTATTACTTTTAATGATTGACATTTATTTTGCCCTAAAAGAGACTACAGATAACTTAGCTACTACTCTTTTGAGGAGTAGCAATTCTTAAAGACAATATCTTTGTCACTGTACAGCTAATTCAATTTTTAAAAATTTTCCTCTGATACAAAATGCTGCACATTTAACTTTTCTGAAATTAGGATGTATGCAGTAGGGAAACATTATATATGGGATTTGCTTTCAAAGCCAGTATGTAAGGTAAGAATTATATGCAATCAAAAATAGGCTTTAATTCTTTAAAATACCAATGGAAAATAAAATATACAATATGTCCAGTTATGTTCAGTACATACTAAAAGGGTTATACTGTGAAAATTGTATACACCTCTTTCTCACCTTATGATGGAGTTACATCCCGATAAACTCATCGTAAGTTGAAAATATCATAAATCAAAAATGCATTTAATACACCTAACCCATTGAACATCATCGCTTAGTCTAGCCTACCTTAAACATGCTCAAAACACTTACATTAGCCCACAGTTGGGCAAAATCATCTATCACAAAGTCTATTTTACAATAAAGTGTTGAATAGCTCATGTAATTTATTGAATACTGTACTGAAAGTGAAAACCAGATAGTTGTATGGATACTAAATGGTTGTAAGCATATTGGTTGTTCACCCTTTTGATTACGTGGCTGACCGGGAGCTGTGGCTCACTGCCATTGCCCAGCATCATGATAGGGTATCGTACTGCATGTCGCTAGCCTACGAAAAGATCAAAACTTAAAATTTCAACTATGTTTCTACTGAATGCATATTGCTTTCACACCATTATAAAGTGGAAAAATCATAAGTCAAACCACAGTAAGTCAGAGACTGTGTATATTTGTAAATACTAGAATCCCATGTCATAAGATATACATACTCTAAGTATTTAGGAATGAATGAGAAAATCATAAATTCACTTCTGTCATTTCAAGATCATTCCAGCATATATGCCCATGGTGAGAAATGGCCAGTGGAATCATCTACTCATTTTAAATTGTTCTCTATTTCTCTCTCTCTCTCTCCTCCTCTCTCTATCTCTCTCTCTCTCTCTTTCCCACCTTCTGTTCCCTCTCTTTCTCCCTCTTTTCTCTCTTCCCTCCCTCTCCCCTTCCCTCCTTCTCTTTTCCTCCCTCAGCTGAAAAAAACGGAGTTGGATTCATGTGGCTAAAATATGATCACTCGAAAATCCTAAAAGTAGAGTGATAAGGAATTAAGACAGTAAAACATTTTCAGCACAGCCATCTGCAATGAATCTCTAGCTTACAATCATCAATAGGAATACTTTGAGCTACGAGTGGTTAAGTATTTATTAAGTTTCTACCAGGTGCATAACAACATTCTGGAAACTGGACACGAGAAGAGGAATAAAATTCAGGAGTGTATTATTTAGGCTAATTCCTCAACTTTGGTCAATTACTAGATGAAATGAAGAAATCACAGAATTTGTTGAAACACATAATTGAGGCAGCAAATCTAATGGAATTATTGGAGGGGTGGTGGGATGCATTGTAATTATTGTGTTGAGAATCCTGAGATCCTTAGAACCTAATTATCAAACATTTTGTGCTTGTGGATGACGTAGTTTTGTGTGTGTGTGAGGAAGATTGGCCCTAAGCTAACATCCATTGCCAATCTTCCTCTTGTTGCTGAGGAAGATTAGCCCTGAGCTAACATCTGTGCCCATCTTCCTCTATGGTGTATATGGGATGCCGCCACAGCATGGCTTGATGAGCGGTGCATAGATCCACACCCGGGATCTGAACCCACGAACCCTGGGGCGCTGAAGCGGAGTGAGCAAACTTAACCACTATGCCACCGGGCTGGCCCCAAGATGGCATATTTTTAAATGGCAGATTTTAGAAGAACACTCTTGAAGGAATTGCTATGGACTGAATTATGTCTCACCAAATTCATACATTAAAATTCTAACTCCTAATATGACCGTATTTGGAGATAGGGCCTTTAGGAGGTAATTAAGGTTAAATAAGGTCATAAGGGTGGGACCGTGATCCATTAGGATTCGTGGTTTTATAAGATGAGGAAAAAGTCTCTCACTGTGCACTTGCACACACCTAGGAAAGGCCATGTGAGGACTTAGCCAGGAGGCAGTCATCTACAAGCCAGAAAGAGAGCTCTCGTTGGAAACCAATCCTGCTCAACATTGATCTGGGACTTCTAGCCTCTGGAACTGTAAGAAAATTAATTTTTGTTGTTTAAGTCACCTAGTCTGTGATATTTTGTTATGGCAGCCTGAGCTAGCTGACTAATACAGGCGTATTAGTCAGGGTTCTCCAGAAAAGCAGAACCAATAGGATATATAGAGATATACATATAAAAAGGAAATTTATTATAGGAACTGGCTCACATAATTATAGAGGCCAAGAAGTCCCACAACCTGCCATCTGCAAAGCTGGTGGTATAATTCAGTGTGAGTCCAAAGGCCTGAAAACCAGGGGAGCTAATGGTAGAAGTCCCAGTCTGAGAATAAAGTGGGAGAGGTGTGGGGGCTGATGGTATAAGTCCCGGTCTAAATCAGAAGGCCCGAGAACCAGTCCTTGATGTCCAAGGGAAGGAGGATATGGATGTTCCAGCTCAAGCAAAGAGAGCAAATTCACCCTTCCTCCATCTTTTTGTTCTATTCAGACACCCAATGGATTGGGTGATGCCCACCCGCACTGGTGAGGGCGATCATCTTTACTCAGTCTACTGATTCAAATGCTAATCTCTTCTGGAAACACCCTCACGAACACACCCAGAAATAACGTTTAACCAGCTAGCTGGGCATTGCTTAGCCTAGTCATGTTGACATATAAAATTAACCATGACAACAGGGATTAATAGAAGCAAAACGACATTAACATGTCATCAAGATTCATTATACAGCCATCTTTGTTGTACAACATGTCAGATAGAATAAGTAAATCTATCCCCTAGTATTAGTCACTTCTCAGGTCTTTATCAATGGACAGAATTGTTTTCTTCCGTGATGCCATTTTCTTACACATTCAGGAGGCAAATTCTTGAACATCCCATTTCATATACAATCTTGTCTTTAGCATCAGCTTCAGATAACAACTCTAACTTTTGACTTGTACCAAGATTTAGGCCCTCTTTATTCTGCTCTATAATCATGTTTACCACTTAAACCAAAAATTTATGTTACACATTGATCAAAATATAGTGGTACCCTGTGGTAGATTCACAGCACACAAGTTGAGAAGAGCTGAAGGATAATTTCTGCAAATAAAATGCTTATTGTAATTTCTAGACATTTAAAACGTAATAAGCATGGTCATCATTGAGACTGAGAACTTATCCTTAGGGTTTTGACAGAGGAACTGGGCTGATAGGAAAGTAGTGTAACAATTCTGTATTGCTACTGAGGATTGCTTCAGCTTGTGCCCTTAGAAAGATGCCAAGAAAAATATGGTGCATGATAAGGTGGAGATAAGAAATCTGGAATACTTAAAATAAAGGAGATAAAGTTATACATTCTGAAAAAATTATCATATTAACACTAGTAATAAATTATTATTAACAAATATATGCATTTGATTATGTGTGAGGCACTTCACACAGAATATCTCATTTATTCTTCCAACCACTCTTTTGCAGAATATATTATCATTGTCCTTACTTTATAGAAAAAAAATGTAATGCTCAGAGAGATTCAATAATCTGTCCAAGGGTTCACAGCTAGTATGCAGGGTGGCAGAACTGAAGCCGAGCCTGAATGGGTCTAAATCCAAAGCCTGTGCATATCACCACCTTGTAGCGTGTAACCTGAACAGCTGATGTCTATTTATCCTTGTTCAGTGACTCTTTTGTCATTTCTTGAAGGTGGACAGCTGTGCAATGTAGAACTCTCTATCGATTCTTTTTTGATACCTTGTCTAATAGGCTGTATTTATTGAACTGAAATTTGTCTCCCTAATGGCTCTAGGCATTGATCACAGATTTTTCTTTGTTCATACATACAGAATAGTTTTACATTAGGGATTTTGTACATTTCTTCTATTTATTCATTCATTCAAAAATATGATTCCCACGGGGCCGCACGGTGGCGCAGGTTTAGTCCGCGCTTGGCAGCGCGGGATTCGCAGGTTCGGATCCCGGGCGCCTGCCGATGCACAGCTCGTCAGCCACGCCGTGGCGGCGTCCCATATAAAGTAGAGGAAGATGGGCACGGATGTTAGCCCAGGGCCAGTCTTCCTCAGCAAAAAGAGGAAGATTAGCAATGGATGTTAGCTCAGGGCTGGTCTTCCTCACACACACAAAAAATATGATTCCCAGAACCAGGAAAATAGAAGCAAACAAAGCAGAACAAAATTCCTGCCCTTCTAAGTTCACGAGATAGTGAGGAGACAATAAAATCCACGAATGCAATACATAGTAGAGAAGGAGCATAGGCAATGGGGATAGTGGTGGTGATGGGAATTTTAAGCAGAGTTCAGGAAGTGCTCACTGAGAGCAAAGCCCTGAAGGAGATGATGAGGATATGGCCCATGCTGCTGTCTGAAGGAAGTGGATTCTAAGGAGGGGAGCAGTACAAGCCTGCTGAGGAAGAAACATACAAGGAAGAGCAAGGGAGCCAACATGATCGGGGCTCAGCAAATACATGGACAGTTGGAGGAGATGGGAAAGAAGTAACTGGAGCCTGGTAATAAAGGACTTTGAAGTCTCTTTAGAGCAGAGTTTCTCAACCTCAGCACCTACATTTTGGGCTGGATGACTCTTTCTTGTGGGGGGCTATCCTGTACTCTGTAGTATGTTTGCCACCATCCCTGACCTCTAACCACCAGATTCCAGCAGCACACTCATCCCCTCATTATGGCAATCAAATATGTCTCCTGACTTTAAATATCCTAAATATCCTTAGAGAGGTAAAATCCACTCCTCCCCTATCAATGACAACCACTGTTTTAGAGGCTTCAGCTTGCTCTGAATAGGATGGGAAACCACTGGATGGTTTTAAGCAGAAGAATAAAATGAGCTCACATTTCAAAAAATCACTTTTCAGTTTTCTTTTCTTAAGCTAAACAACACCCACTTCCTTTCATTGCCCTTAAGTACAGTGCCTTTGATCTCTCTCACTATGTCACCTTCTCCTCTGTTTTGCACTCTCTGTGGGCTCAGATTCCTGTTCAGGACGGCAACATAAAAGGACACTGACCTCACCCCCTCCTATGAACACATCGAATCTACAGTTATATAAGGGACAACTTCCTCTGAAAAAAGCTAAAACTGGTTGAACAACTCCTAACCATCAGGCAAACAAGAGAAAGCCCACATGGAAGCAGGTAAGAGAGGCTGGGACACAATCTCACCATGAACCCCATCCCCAGCAGTGCCTCACGGTCAGGAGGGAAGGGTTTGAACCCAACTTCGACCTCCCCCAACTCTTAAGACCTGCACCTGAAAGACCAGCATCTAGCTTTGAAAAGCAATAGGGCTCATGTCCACAAGACCCGCAGGGCTATAGGGATCTGAGAAAAGAGCTAGGGTGCTCAACTCACCTGCCTCAGGGCCCAGTGCTGAAGCGGCTGATGGAGAGGTGCCCAGACTTTGTGTGGGAGAGGCTCATTTGATTGTCTTAGGGTATGGGCCTGCGGAGCAGGCATCTGATTGACACATACTGGGGAGCCCGCTGGGGTGCTCTCTGGGGACAGGCATCTTGACATTCTCCCTCTGTCTTGCTCCAGATGGCAAGCGCCAATATTTTTTTATACTGTGGGCTCAGAACTGAAAATAATTGATCAAACAAGTTTTAATCCAATACAAAGGTGCACTAGCTCATCTCTTATTCTATTAATTAAGCCTAAGATGACATGTTGGCCATAGACGATGGTTGACATATTTTTCTTATTGTCAACCAACCCCTCAAACATTTTTACAAACTGTGTATATACCTTTATTGTCACGTTATACATTTCCTCCAAATGGATGGAGTACTTGGCTGCAACGGGGAGGTGTGATGAGAAGGAAAAAGTATTATCCCTTTACACACAAAATTTCCATCCAACAGAAAGGGTTTTATTGAATTTTGTGTATATAGTTCCCCAAGAATAGCACATTAAAGTAGTAGCCAGTGGATAATCCCTAATAAAGAGATGCCTTTTTAATAGCTTGTCTATATAACAGCCTGATGTATCCATCAATCAACAAGCATGAATCAAGCATCTACTATATACAAAGTACTACATAAGATACAATGATCAATAATATTTGTTGCTTTGCTCTTGAACGTAGAGTGGGGCTCTATCCTGTAAAGGTCCTTCCTGTTTTTATTATTAGCAGCATTTCTTTTGTGATTTGAATTATGAACTCTGCAGAATCCATGTCAGTGCTATAGCCACCGGTAACCCTAAGCACTAAAATGCTATTTTCCTCATTATATTCACCCATCTAATGAGTATGTGTAAGTGTGGTTGTGTGTGAATGATACTTACAGCAAGTGCTGGAGTTAAAACACAGTCCAGCAATCCAGCTATGTTTTACTGTTATAAAAGACAAACGACAGTTCTATTCCTGAACTTAAGTTACATAATATCACTTGTGCTGCATTCTGTATTCTGGATGTGTCTGTGAAGTCTTCAACATAAGAAATTATATGCAGACAGGATAAAACTCATAAGTTTAGCAAATCTCCTTAGTTTGTCAGGAGGTCAAACTTTATCAGAAGTGTAGTTATAAACTTCTGCACTGGTAACAATGCCAGCAAAGCTTCAATGCTATAAAAGACGTTATGTGCTCATCTCGGTGGGATAAGCAGGATGATGTTTTGACTCTCGTTAGGTTGTTTTGTAAATAGATTAGAAAAGAAAACTTTGTAATGTATCATAAGAATCTTAAAGAATTAAGAATAAAGGGGCAAGGGTTATCAAGTGCTTACCACACTTGGATTTCCTTTTCTTTAAAATATTTAATACAGACTATCAATAAAACATTCAAATATTTGTGGAACAAGACACAAACTATTGTAAATTGCCACAGAGATTTCTGTAAGGAGAATGTAAAGATTAGTCCTTTATGGGTTAATCCATCCTGTTCCATCAACTTCAGATTAAACTTCTAACCTGTGATGGCTATGTTATGATTTTTTTCTTCATGTTTATGAAGAAGAACTTGGTTGGAAGAATGTGGGAAAATTATTCCTACTACTATGAAAAAATCAATGGCAATTCGTGCTCTGAGTTCAATATCATTATGAGTAATTATTGTATAAATAACATCTTTGTAGAAAAAAAATCAATTTCTTACCTACAGACAAGGATAGTTCCTTCCTAATTCCTCAAAAATGCATTAACATATGTGAAGTAAGAGAAAGCATGATCTTTATTCTGAAAATATAATAGAGGACGATGTATATATCAAGACTGAAATTCGGTATAAAATAAGAATTTTCTTAGACCACATTCAAGGAGTCGGGATAACTAAGGATTTTCAAGAATTCCATTTTAAGAATTTAACATCTCTATGTCATGAATCTTTATGGAACTTATAGGCACAAAATTCAGAGTATAAAATCAATAGGAAAAGCAAGGAAACATTTATAGAAATAAAACAGTGGTACAATTAACACCATTTTCAATCCATGATATTTTAAATTGACAAAAAAATAAATAAGAGAAAAGAAGAATAAGCCAATTCAGGTGAACACAATAGATAGGTGTGAGAATAGAGAATATGCTTTATTTTCAAGGAGCTATGGACCATTTACAAAAGTTGACCACATATTAGGCCTCAAAATAAACGTCTGTAGATGCTAGAAGCAGACATTTCATCGAAATCATTCAACATTCGAAGTGCAATCTAGTCATTAATTTATTGAAAAACAGAAAAAAGTATATTTGAGCAGAGAAAGAAAACTCCTCCCTACTTAACTACTCTTAGACCAAAGAGCAAATTTAAAACATCACTCTAGATTATCTATAAAATATATATATAATAAAAACACTATCTAAATCAGAATTCACTGTCAAAACACCAGAGGCATTTCTATCAAAACAGAAAGAAAATAAAGGACCCGCTCTCAACATTATTGTACAATATTGTCTTGGAAGCAACAGCCAATGCAAGCAGGTAAATGGAAGATATTAAGCATAAAGAAAAATAGATAATATGATTGTATGAATATAAAAGTCAAAAGAACTGTCTCTGAAGCTATTAGAACTACACAACTACTAGAAGCTAAGATAGAAGAAACTTACATGATCTAGGGTTTGGTGATGATTTTTTAGATGCAACAGCAAAGACACTATCATGATAGCCAGAACTGATAAGCTGGAGTTCATTAAAATTAAAAAGTTCTGCTGTGTGAAGACATTGTCATGGGAATAAAAAAAACAAGCCATAGACTGGAGAAAATATTTACAAAAAACGTATCTGATAAAAGACTGTTACCCAAAATGTACAAAGACCTCTTAAACTCAACAATAAGAAAACAACCTGATTAAAAGATAAGCCAAAGACCTGAAAAAACACCTCACCAAAGAAGATACACAGATGGCAAATAAGCATATGAAAAGATGCTTCACATCATCTGTCATCAGGAAAATGCAAATTAAAACAAAAATGAGATACCACTACACACCTACTAGAATGGCCAAAATCCAGAGCACTGTCAACACCAAATGCTGGCAGGGGTGTGGAGCAACAGGAACTCTCATTCATTGCTGGTGGGAATGTGAAATGGTACAGTCACTTTGGAAGACAGTTTGGCAGTTTTTACAAAACTAAATATACTCTTACCGCATGATCCAGCAATAGCACTTCTTGGTATTTACCCAAAGTAGTTGAAAACTTGCATCCACACAAAAATCTTCATACAGATGTTTGTAGTAGCTTTATTCATAATTGCCAAAATTTGGGAGCAACCAAGGTGTCCCTCAGTAGTGAATAGAAAAATAAACTATGGTGCATCCTGACAATGGAATATTATTCAGTGCTAAAAGGAAATGAGCTATCAAACCATAAAAAGGCGTGGAGGAAACTTAGATGCATATTACTAAGGGAAAGAAGCCAACCCGAGAAGGCTATATACTGTATGATTCCAACTACATGACGTTCTGGAGAAGGCAAAACCATGGAAACAGTAAAAAGATCAGTGGTTGTAGGGGTTAGGATGGAGGGAGGGAGGAATAGGTGAAGTACAGAGGATTTTTAGGGCGGACTGCTGATGTCACTTTGAATCCTCACATGGGGAAAGAAAGCTAGCTAGCTCTCTGGCCTTTTCTTATAAAGGCACTAATCCCATTCAGGAGGGCTCCACTCTCAAGATCCAATCACTTCTCAAAAGTCATATTTCCAAATACCGTCACGGGATTAGAGTTTCAACATATGATTTTGCAAGGACACAAGCATGCAGTCCATTGCAAGCTCATCTGAATAAATACCAAGGAGTGTGATTGCTGCATTTTATGGTAAGAGTATGTTCAATTTTGTAAAAAACCACCAATGAACAACAGATCCTATTGCTCCACATTCTCACCAACATTTGGGGATGCTGTCTGTGTCCAGGATTTTGGTCATCTAATAGGTGTGTTAGTGATATCTCATTTTTGTTTTAATTTGCATTTCCCTAATGACGTACAATGTGGAGCATCTTTACATATGCTTAAATTAAGCATCTTTATATCTTCTTTGGTGAGGTGTCTGTTCATGTCTTTTGCCCAATTTTTTATTGGGTTATGTTTTCTTACTGTTGAGTTTAATGATTTTTTTCAAAGATTTGAATAACAGCTTTTTATATGCTGATGGGGACGTCACACTAGAGGGTGAAAAATAATGGAGAGAGAGGAGAGTTGCTAGTGCTCAAGTCTCAAATCACTGAATTTTCATTATATGAAAACTAAATGGTGTCTTTTAAATATATATATGTATATGCATATGTGTATACATGTATATGCATACAAGAAATACAAGCCTATATGTTAGGTCAGAGGGAATGCAGTGAAAGGGAATTTAGTTTGTTATTTATAATTTATAGTTATGTATATATTGGACTAAATTATTAAGTTCAATTGTTTATAATTTAGTCCACTATCGTTGTAAATGGACTAAATGAACTTATTTGGATACAGGCTTTTTTCGTCCTTGTCTTTTCTTTCAGTCCTCTTAATTATCCTACTCTTTCATAGTCTTCTTTTTTCATGTCTTTTAGTGTTTTAGACCGTTTTTCATGTCTTTTATGACACTAGGCTTTAGTTATAAAAGAATAGAGTTGAGCATTCCTAGATAGTTTGGCTTAGTGAAATCATTCAAAGCTATTACCATCTTTGAAAAATGTATAAAAATTTTCTGTAAAAGTGTTTGATCATGAAAAATATCTTCTCCTTGCCAAATTTGTAATATAAATAATCCATTTTCTTATATCAGACTAATTATTTTGACATTGCTATTCTGAGACAGAAATAAAAAGTCAAAGATCCTTGGCTTTCAAGTAATTTCTAAGGAAATCAGAGAACTCTTTCAAAATACATACCCGTTTAGTTAACATCTACTGAAATGACTCCTACTTTTAAGTTGCCCAGTCTTGTAGAAAGACAATAAACTAATTAATTAATAAAATCTTAAAATATATGAAGAAATGAGATCCAAACTATAAAGGGATAATAACAATTTCTATCTTTTGTGAGAGAACAGTCTCAGCACTGTTCTGAGGATCACGTGAGATGATGCAGGCAAGTTGCTTAATATAGTACCTGCTGAAAGGTAAGTCTTCATTAAATGATAGCGCTAGGAATTGTTTCGATGGGTCTTTGGTTTGGGTTCTCCAGAAGCAGATACTAAGACAAGGATCTGAATATTGATAGTTCATTCAGTAGGTGGTCCTAGAGAACTTACATTATCAAGCTGGTTATCACTGTTACCTTAGTCCTGCCAGGGAACTCAGGGAGATGGTGCACATTACAAGACCACAAATCAGAGTTATCCCCCAGCCCCACTCCATGGGGCAATGAAACTAAAGGTCTTTATCCAACTCACAGGTTGCCATTGGTAGAAGACAGACTCCCAGGGCATTGATTTTCTTACACTTCTGACTTGTACTAAGCATTTGTGTCCTCCCCTAAAAGTTTTTCACGTGGGGAATTACTCATGGACACACTAAGAAGCCTTTTGTGGTTGAGGTGAATGCCAAGAACCCACAGTGTCTGCTATGCTCTATTATGGTAACTAGTATTACTGAACGCCAGGGAATAAGGGTCCTTCCCACAGGGACCCATTTTGATATCTAGTTATAAAGACCCTAAGTGGTCAGATGAATATTTGCTTTCCTAGAGAAAAGGGAAGAATTGGACAGTAAAAATGAGATCTCATATTGAAAAAAAAATCATCAAAATACCTTGAGAATGAATCATATTAATCCATGGTTGTTCAAAATAAATAAATTTTGTTCCTCTAGGTGGCAAAAATTTGAAAATAAAAAATAGTCCAACTAAAGCACTCTTAAGAAATATTTAGCTGGACATAGTACTAAAAAATAAAAATTCTCAAAATATTAATAGAAGTTATCTATAGATATGGCACTTGGAGTGATTGCTATTCTTTTACTTGCCAGATGTGTTTTTCTAATGCACATCTATCCTTCACATAAAAGTAACATTAATAACTAAAACCAACACAGCACTCTGAATTATCATCTTTGAGGACTGTTAGTGGCATAAGAGACCTAAGAGATCTGGCTGAAGGATGATAAATGTATTTTTTCTTCTGTTCTAGCTCTGATTGACTCACAGTTGCCTAGAGCGCTGCGCTAAGAATGATTCTGAAGCTGCACTTGACTTCAGTAGAGAAGAGTGCTGTGATTGATTAGTGATGGCTGCCATGCATGCAGAATTCAGAAATTATGGTAGCTTTCAGATATTTACCATTTGTGATCTAAATCAGGTCCCTCATTTTAAAAATTGCAAAACAGAAGCTTTTTGAAAGAAAGGGATTTATTGCCCAAGATCATATAGAGTTCTAATTTCAGATCAATTATATGCATTTCTAATTCAGTGTATAAAAAGATATATATCTTGAAAAGTCTCCCTCATATACAAACACTCCTTGTGATGAATTTGCAAATATGAGGATCCTTTAAAATGCAAAATTAAAGAATGAGCAAAAATAGTCCTCCTAAGTTGTCCTAATCACTGAATCATTTTCCCTATTCAGAATTGCACAGCCTGAGCTAACGAAGTCCACCTGACTCTGAGATTGCACACTTATTTTTAAATCCACAAACTGGCATGCCCAGACACGAGGTATCATTTTCTCTAAATTGAATAACAATCAAGACTCTGTCACTTTCCTAATGAAGACTCGTGCATAGCACCAGTCTCCTGAAGTATATTCAGGTGAGGACCTGTGATTTTAACATCTAGACTCGCTAAGGGACTCATTTAAAGAAAAAGTGTCCTAAAAGGAGCTCTTGAAATCAACACGAGATTAAACAGGGAAGAGCTGGCAGAACTCTGCATTTTTCTCAAAGGAGAGCAAAAGTAAAAGGTTATCCCTTTTAGGATGAGACCTGCTACTGACTCATTCAACAATGAATACAGCAAATGCCAAGGAAGGTGGAAAGTGGTGATGTTGAGGAACAATTTGACTGTTTTGGTACTTTGTGGACCACATGGTGGAGATTGCTTTTCCTCTCAGGATTCAGAGGTTATCTCATACATGCATCTCTAAATATCAATCTCTGCCCGCATCAGTTAAGTGAGGAGGGACCTCTTATTGGTCCGTTACCTCTCAACTGACTTGTCACTTCGGTCAGGAAGTTTTTCCTATTCCCCAAACTGGGTCTTCTGTCTTTCCTACACATTCGCTCAATGTTCTTTATTTCATGGGTCACAGCACATATTGGTGTATTACCTTGTCTATTTACTTGCATTTCTTCCATTCCACACTATAAGCTCTGTGAGGCAGCCTTTCATCTCTATTTCTATTAAGAATTCTTCTGTGCCTGAAATGGCATCTACTGTATAATAAGTGATTAGTAAATACATATGACTGAAAGAACAAGTGAATGAATTAAAGATTTATCCATTATATTTTTAGTGAGCTATTAGGAATGTAAATGGCTTCATCTCACCATTCGTTCTAAGTCTGCCATTCAATTCATGTGAGACTGTTGGGGAAATGGGCATGGGGAGGGCATTACTCCTGAGAAATCACTAAAGATATTCTGACAGGGGTAAACTGCTTCCATCTGACTTGTCTTCAAGATCTAAACTACGACCTATGTGAAAAAAATGAGACAATAAAATCTAACCTATTCCTCTGGTGGTCATCAGATTAAAGTGATAACATATTGATTTGGAAGGCTAGCATTCACAACAGTCAGAGCAAGTAAAATAATAAAAAATCAGTGTATAAATCTCATTAACTTGCACATTTTGAAGTTGATAAAAACAAGTAAAATTGGCTTTGCCTCATTTTGGAGTAATTGCTGTACTCAAAACTTAGAAAGTCAATAAATGCATTTCAATGTATATGATACAATAATCATGCGTTATGGTCCATTTTCAAACAAATCATAATTAGTGTCCGAATATGACTCAAATCACCAAGGACCTTTCAGAAATGCTAAATCACTTGCAATTTGAACATGCTAAAAATGCCATGCCATTTGCCACACAGAACAGATGAGTGATGGGCCAAACTTAGAAAACTCCATTCACTCTACTGAAATGCTTAACAGATGGTATGGTCACTGAGGTTACACAAGGCCTGTTTATTTAAAAAAATCTGATTTTAGACATTTTCAGGGATTTCTAATTAAGATACTTTTAAATAGTCTAAGCCTTCTCTGTCCTGGGAATATTAACTCAGTCCAGTCCCCAAATCCATCTTTTTTCTGCACAAGATGCAGAAATCTCTCCTCTGGCCCATTAAGCTCTTTAAATTTGAGCTCTTTAAAGTCTCTCCTTTGCGTTCGGGTATTTTTTTTAAAAATTTAGTTAATATATTCTAATCGAGAATCCTTTAAATGCCAGCCCCTGTGCTGGGGACTGATTAAAAAGAGTTCAAAGACACTATCCCTACTCTGAAAGATTCATGGTTTAGTACAAGATGACTATAGGTGACTGAAGGGTGAAAACACGTCTTTTATCTCAATGACTGCAGGAGAAGCTTTCTGAGCTACGGCTTGAAGAGTGAATAGGGTTCAATCAGGATGGAGTGGATGAGAGAAAACACAGTATGGCTAGTGAATCTCTAGATGACTGACATAGACAATGCAAGAAAAATAGGCACAGAGATGCCTGATCATAGTGGACCTTGAGTGTCACTCTAGAGTGTGGATTATATCTTAATAGTAAAGACAATCCACTGAGAGATTTTAACCAGGGCAGTGATCCCTCAGATTTATATGTTAGAAGAACCCCTCTGGTCAAAGTGTGGAGGACTAATTAAAGAGATGGAAGACCAGGCAGATACCAGAATAGAGGGTAATGCAATAACTCTGGTGAGAAACAAAAGCACTTGAATAAAGATATTTAGAAATATGGGAAGGAGGTCATTCCTCACTGGGAATACCTGTGTCTGAATGACTAGTGATATAGTACTTCCTTATCTTGTGGTCTGGGTGGAGTAATATAAATCTATCCCATTGCTAAATTTAAACTGGTCCCATATAAGTGTTTCATAAACCCCACAAATATACATCATAAACATCTTTAAACATATTTCATAAATTATAGTTTTATGCACCCCATCTAACTTTATCATTTATTTAGCTATGCAAACATTTTTGTTGAGCATTTACTATGTGTGTGGCACAGTGGGAAGCATACAGGGAATTATACAGGCTTAATCCCAATCTGAAATATCTAGAATTCTTGTTAACAATATACGAATTACAAAAAGATATTATTCAAACAAAAATTGAAGGCAAAATTTAACAAAATGCCAAGAAATTTAAGATAATATATATATTTTGAGAGTAAGGAAACCACAGTAATTTATCTAGGCTAGGATAGGATGGGAAGTTTTTCTTATATAGACAGGGCACATATTGAGCTTGAAAGAAATGGATAGAAAGAGACTTAGAGGCCAAACCACTGCAGATTACATAACAGAAATAAAGATCCCACAAGGACGATGAGTTTGGGGCATACGGGATGGGGGTCAATATAGTATAATGGATGTCAAAGTGTGCTTGGGAGATTGGTAGTTCTGCCCCTCTCTCCACTTACCTGTGTTTATAAGGGAAGTTCGGCCATTGGGCCCAAGAAGCCAAATGTGTTAGAAAAGAATAACACAGAAATGCAGAGATGACTAATGGTAAGATCAGTCCTGAGCTAACACCCGTTGCCAATCTTCCTCTTTATGCTGAGGAAGATTAGCCCTGAGCTAACATCTGTGCCCATTTTCCTCCATGTTGTGTATGGGATCCTGCCACAGCATAACTTCATAAGGAATGCATAGATCCCAACCTACAAACCTGGGCTGCTGAAGCGGAGCATGCAAACTTAACCACTATGCCACCAGGCCAGCCCCTATATATATATTTTTAATGAAGGGATGAATGGATAAAGAGATGGATAAATGTATGAGGAGAATAAAGACAGATTCTGTTAGATTTATGACTAAGTATTGCTTTTTTGGTGCTATTGCAAATGTTTGTTTTTTTTAAACATCCATTCCAATAATTTACCACTGGTATATAGTAAAGCAATTGATATATATATATTGACCTTTTATCCTAAGACCTTGCTATATTTGTGTGTTAGTTCTATGAGTTTTTTTTTTGGAGTTGCAGGAGGTGATTGGGGGCTTTCTACATAGACAATACTGTCATCTGCGAATAAAAACATTATTATTTCTTTTCAACTTGTGTACCTTTCATTTCTATTTCTTGTTTTATTGTACTCTAGGATCTCTAGTACAATATAGAATAGGATTGGTGAGACAGGACCAGTTTCCCTTAAGGGGGAATATAAGTTTTTTGCCTAGTTTCTCTTAAGGAAAAAGCATCCACTCTTTCAGGATTATGTTAACATATGATGATGTTATGTTATCATGATGTTAACTGTACATTTTTGAAATAGATATCCTTTATCAAGTTAGGAAAGTTAACTTGAAAGTTAACAAATTAGGAAGATTACCCTCTGCTTCTATTTTCTGGAAGAGATTGGGGAGAACTGATGGTATTTCTTCCTTACATATTTGCTAGAACATTTGGTTCCACCCTTGAAACCATTGGTGCCTGCTGCTTTTTTTTCAGAAGGTTATTAATTATTGATTTAATTTATTTACTAGAGATAGGGTTATACAAGTTATATATTTCTCCTTGTGTGAATTGTAGCAGTTTGTTTTTTTCCACATTTTTCTGTAGGATCAATAGTGACAATCCTTTCTTCATTTCAATTTCATCTATCTTTTATAAGAACCAACTTTTGTTTTATTGATTTTCTCTATTGCTTATTTATTTTCAAATTCATTGATTTCTGCTCTGATTGTTATTTTTTATTTTCTTCTGCTTGCTTTAGGTTTATAACTCTCTCCTTTCTCTAGTTTGCTAAAGTGGAAGTTTAGATATTCATTTTAAAGATTTCTGCTCTCCTAATATGAGCATTTGATGCTATGAATTCCCTTCTAAGTACTGCTTTTGTTGCGTTCTACAAATTTGGATAAGTGGTATTTTCATTTTCACTTAGTTTAAAATGTTTTTTCATTTTGCTTAAGACTTCATTAACCCATGTAAAATTTAGAAAGGCACAGTTTAATCTCCAAATACTTTGGAATTTTCCAGCAATCTTTCTGTTATGATTTCTAGTATAATTCCATTGTAGTCCAAGAGTATACTTTGCAAGATTTCTATTTAAAAAAAAAACTGTTAATGTGTGTTTTATGGCCCAGGATGTGGTATGTTTTATCGAATGCTTCATTGAGATTGAAGAGAAAGTGTATTCTGCCATTGCTGGATGGAGTATTCTAAAAATGTTGATTAGAAAGACTTGATTGATAGTACTATTCAGCTTATCTATATCCTTACTGATTTTCTGCCTGCTTGATTTGTTAATTACAGATGAGTATTGAAATCTCCAAATATAATAGTAGATTTTTCTATTTTCAGTTCTATCAGGTTTTGTCTCATGTAGTCTGATGTTCTACTGTTAGGTGAATACACATTAAGGATTGTTATATCATCTTGGAGACTCAACCCTTTACAGTTATTGAATGTCCTTTTTTATCCTTAATGTTTTTCCTTGTTCTAAAATTAATATAGCTATTGCATCTTTCTTTTCATTAATGTTTGCATGCTATAACTTTCTGCATCCCTTTATATTTTATCTATATGTATCTTATATTTAAAGTGGGCTTCTTGTTGAAAACATATAGGTGGGTCTTTTTTTCATTCAGATAATCTCTTCTAATTCATATAATTAGACCCTTCTTGTTTAAAGTTATTATTGATATAGTCAGATTAATATTTACCATGTTTGTAACTGTCTTCAATTCACTGCTTTTGTTTTTGCCCCCCCCCTTTATTTTCTGTCTTCTCTAGTTTTAGTTGAGCATTTTATATGACTCTATTTTGTCTCCTCAGTTGGCATATCATTTAAATTTCTTTTAAAAAAATTTTTTTTGAGTGGCTGCCTTTCAGTTTACAATATACATTTTCAACTTATCTAAATTGATCTTCAGATAATACTATAGTGTTTCCCACACAGTGCAGGTACCATATAACAGAGAATTCCCAATTCCTCCCTCCCATTTCCTGTGGCAATGCTGTCATTTATTTTGCATATCAATATGCTATAATTACCCAATCCATTTTTACTGTAAATACTTTAAATGACCAGTTGTATTTAAGAGGAATTAAATTAATAAAGATTTTTACCTTCATTTATTCCTTCTTAAATACTTTTTTTTCTTTATGTAGATCCTAGTTTCTGACCTATATCAATTTCCTCTTACTAAATAACTCCTCTGATTGTTTCTTTCAGGGCACATCTGGTAGCTATGAATTCCTTCTGTTTTTTGTTTGCCTGAGAAAGTCTTCATGTCTCATCTGGTTTTGAAGAGTAATTCCACTGCTTATGGAATTCTAGGTTGCCTTATTGCACTGAATAGAGCCTTCCGCACTATGTTAAGTAGGAGTGGCGAAAATGGAAATCTTTATCTTTGTTTTAATCTTAAGTGGAAAACATTGAGTCTTTCCTCATGAAATATGATGTTAATAGTACGGATTTTTTGTAGATGCTGTTTATCATGTTGAGGAAATTATCTTCTTGCCTAGTGTACTAAGGGTTTCTTTTTTTTTTCCTTTTTTTAACATGAATGGGTATTGAATTTTGTGAGATGATTTTCCATGACAATTCACATGATTATGTAACTTTTCTTCTTTAGTCTGTTGATATGGTGGATTACAATGATTGATTTTTGAATATTGAACCAAGCTTGCATATCTAGAATAAATCCCATTTAGACATGGTATATAGTTTATTTCATACTTTTTTGGATTTAATTTTTAGTTATTATTCTATTGACACTCTTGCTCCTAAATTCATGAGAGATATTAGTCTGTAGCAATTCTCTCTCTCTCTTTTTTTACTGTATTTGTCTGGCTTTTGTATCTATGTAATGCTGGTCTTACACAATAAGGTGGAGAGTCTTTCCTCCTGTTCTATTTTCTGGAAGAAATAGTGTGAAAATGGTTAATTCTTCTTTTAATGTGTGGTAACATTCTCCAGGGTAGCCACCTGGGGATAGAAATTTCTTTTTCAGGAGTTTTTAAAGTACAAATTCACTTTTCTACTTCATCTTGGTTGAGTTTTAATTGTGGTGTTCGGGTCAGGCCTGGTGGTGTGGTGGTTAACTCTGGTGCACTCTGCTCCAGCAGCCTGGGTTCACAGATTTGGATCCTGGGCGCAGACCTATACTACTCATCAAGCCATGCTGTGGCAGTGACCCCATACAAAATAGAGGAAGATTGGCAACAGGTGTTAGCTCAGGGCCAATCTTCCTCACCCCCACACCAAAAAAAAAATCACTTGTGGTTTTCAAGGCACTGGCTCATTTCTTTTAAGCTGTCGAAATTTTGAGCTTAAATTTGCTTGTAATATTCCCTGCAGAAACTGTAGTGGTCTCTCCATTTCATTCTTGATGTTAATAATTTGTGTCTTTGTTTTGATTATCGTCAATGTTGCTGGGGACTTATCAATTTTATGGATATTTTCGAAGAACTAGCCTTTGATTTCATTGAATTTCTCTACTGCTTTCCCATTTTCAATTTCATTGGTTTCTGCTCTTATTTTTATTATTTCTTCCCTTTTACTTACTTTGTGTATATTTTGTTCTCTGGTTTTTAGAGGTAAGCTTTTAAACTTTTTCTGTTTTCTAATGTAAGCATTTTAGTGCTATAAATCTCCCTCTCAGCACTGCTTTGACTGCATCCCATGAATTTTGATATATTGTATTTTCATTTTTAATGAAGTTCCACATATATTTTTATTTCTTTTGAGACTTCCTCCTTCCCTCTTTGTCCATGGATTATTTAGAAATGTTTTGTTTAGTTTCCAAGTGTTTGGAGATATCCTCTTATCTTTCTCTTATTTGTTTCTAGTTTGATTACATTGTTATTAGAAAACACTTAGTATGATTTCAACTATCTATAGTTTTTTGAGGTCTATTTTAAGATACAGGATTTGATCTAATTTAGTGAATGCTCCCTGAGCAATGGAAAATAATGCATATTCTGATATTGTTGTGTGGAATGCTCTATAATGGTCAGTTATATCCTACTGGGTGATGGTGGTGTTCATTACTTTTTTAACTTTGCAAATTTTCTGTCTAGAACTTTTATCAATTGTTGAGAGAGGGGTGTTGACCTCTCTAATTATAATTGTGAATTTGTCTAATTTTTAAAATTCAGCTCTGTTTTTTTGATGCACTTTAAAACTCTGCTGTTTGTTGCATGCATATTTAGTCTTCTTGATAGATTGTTCTGTGCCATTTATGTCATGACTCTTTTTGACCCTAGTGATTTTCTTTTTTCTGAAGTCTACTTTAGCTGCTAATAACATAGCCACTTATAGTTTTGGTGGGGTTTTTTTAAATTAACATCATCAGGATACGTCTTTTTTCCATCATTTTGCTTTCAAGCTATGTCATGGTTGTTGGGTTATTGAAGTGATTTTGTTCTAGATAGCATATAATTAGGTCATGATTTTTTTTTTTTAAATCTCCTCTACCAATCTGTCTTTTAATTGGTATATTTAGAACATTTGCATTTAATATAATGATTGATATGTTAGGGTTTCAGCCTGCCATTTTATTATTTATTTTCTGTTCTTATCTTCTATTTTTCATTTGTCTGTTTTTCTTTTTTTGCCTTACTTTGACTAATTTGAATATTTTTAGGATTCCATCTTATTTTATTTATACTATTTTTGAGTAAACTATACAGGTTTTTTAATGGTTGCCCTAGGCATTATAATATCCATGAGTAATTGATCACATGCTACTGGCATTGACCTTACTTTCATTTAGGTTCCTATACCCTCATATTTTTTAAATACTATTGTTTCAAGTATTTCTTCTATATACATTGAACTAACAATGGATTGTGTTATAATTTTTCCTTCAAACTTCAAACATGATTTAAGAAAATCATGAGTAGGATAGTCTATTTGGTTTACCCCTACTTTTTACCCATTCCATTGTTCATCTTTACTGCCTGAAGTTCCAAGTCTTCTACTATCATCTCCTTTCTGTTTAGATAGCTTCCTTTTGTCATTCTAGAAGAGTAGTTCTGCTAGCAAAAAAATTCTCTTAGTTTTCTTCTTCTTTTTTTGTCTAAGAATGTCTTGATTTCATCTTCATTCATTAAGGATAGTTTCTTTGAATATAAAAGTTATTGACAGTTCTGTTTTCAGCCCATAAAAGGTGCATGTTCCTTCCTTCTGTCCTCCATGGTTTCAAATGAGAAATTGGCTGTTATTCAAACTGATTCTCCTCTATAGGTGATGTGTCATTTCTATCTGGTTGCTTTTAAGGCTTTTTCTTTGTTTTTAGATTCCAAAAGTTTAATTATGGTGTGTCTTGGCATGAATTTCTTTGAGTTTATCTTATTTAGGGTTCCCTAGGCTTCTTATATTATTGACTTATGTCTCGCTAAGTCTCGGAAGATTTAGCCATTATTTCTTCGAGTAATGTTTCAGCCCCATATCTTTTCTCTTCTTCTGGGACTCCAACAATACATATATTAGCTCTTTTGCTTTAGAGTACCTGAGTCTCTATTCAGTTTTTTATCCAGTCTAATTTCTCTCTCTTGTTTCAATGAAATAAATTCTATTGGTCTATCCTCATGCTCACTAATTGTATCGTCTGTCACTTCTACTTTACTTGAGCCCATCTGGTTTTCCATTTTGGTTATTGTAGTCTTCAGTTAAGTTTGTATTGAGCACATTTTTTTTATTTTAGTATTTTTTTAATTTCTACAATTTCCATGTGAGTTTTTCTAATAACATCTAAATCTTCACTGAGGTTTTTGTTTTGTTTTCATTTGTTTCAAGGAAATTCAGAATTACCATTCAGGCAATTTTGTGATGGCATTAAAAACATCATTGTTAGGTAGTTTCAATATCTGATTCATCTCTTCATTGGCACAACTGTTATTTATTATTCAAGTTGTTGCTTTTCTGGTTGTTGGCATGATAAGTGGTTTCACTTGAATCCTGGACATTTTGGATATTATTTTAAGGGAATTTATTCTATTTAAATCTTCTATTTTAACAAGAATCCACCCTCTTTAGATTTAATTTGTGAGTCTAGTATACTTTTGTGGGCTGTAGTACCAATGATGGTTTAGTTTTCTAAGCCCTTGCAATGCTATTCTGGTGTGCTTTGTTCTGTGTGGGACAGAATATGAGTAAGCTAGCCCAGGTTCTACTGCTGCCATTCCTGTGTGCAGATCTAGTGAACTGTTGTCAGTAGATATGGGGCAGGATATGTGATGGTCTCTGAGCTCTGCTGGTAAAACTACTATGGGAAGATCAGGACTGCTGCTGCTGGCAGATGTTGGTAATGGGGTAGAACAGCTCTTCTGGGTTCTACTAGTGCTGTTGCTGCATGCAGATCAGGCCCACCACTGCCACTGGGTATAGATCTCCTCATTAACTTCCATTTGGTCTTCCCCTTTACTGATCCTTTGGACAGAGAGAGGGCTTTCTTATTTGTTTGTTTTATATGCCTTTTGGCAGTTCTGGGTTGCAGAACTTTCTGGTGCCCAGTCTAGGATATATGGGAAATATAAACAAAACCCAGGAAACTCACTGTGGTGTCATTCTTCAAGCCATGTAGTCCCTGGCCAGGCCACTTTCTTCATTCCACTTTTGAAAGTTCTTCTATGACTGTCTGTTGAGTTATTTGCAGAGTATTGAGTTGTATTTAGAAGGGAGGATCAGGGAAAAGTGAATCTGTACCATCTTGTTTCAGAACTTGTGTTTTGAAGTTATTTTTATTGTATATCAAGTTCTTGTATATTTGTAGGTCTATTTGTCTGCCCTCTATTTTATCCTCTGGTGTACTTAAACTTTTTCTATCCCAGGACCATAATTATTTTGATGACAATGGTTCTGAGGATCTATCTCAATATATGGTAGGCTAATGTTCGTGATCTCTTAGACTTCGCACTTACTATGAATAACAGAAATTTACATTAAGTGGATTATTTTTCCCAGGTAATAGGAGGTCTGGAAAAAGTCAGACTCTGGAATTTGTTTAGTAGTTCAAGAATGTTAAGGTCAAGTTCCCTGTGATTTGGGGGAGATTTTCCCTCTTGGTGTCAAGATGGCTGTTCAATCTCTAGCTCTTGTCGACAATTCAGGTAGGAGAAAGATAAAGGACAAAGAGTTTCCTTGAGTGAATTTCTAAAAGATTCCAAAAGTGGGATTAGATTTGCTGAATCAGAGGTTCTATATGAAATATGTTACCAGATTGCTTTAAAAAGATTGTTGTAAACCTTCAGCGTATGGGAGTTTTCTTCTCTAGATTCATGACAACAGCGGAAATTATGGATTTTTTAAATTTTTACCAGTTTTTCAGTGATAAAATATTTTTCCATCTAATTTGCATGTTTTCTGACTATTAGTGATTTGGAGCAGCAGTTCCTGTATTTTTTTGGTCACTGGAATTTCGTTTTCAGAAATTGTCACTTATATAATTGGATTATTTTCCATCTGGGCTGTCTTTTTCTTATCTAAGTGTTTTTTGTATGTGAGAGATATACTTTGTCTCTCATCTGTGTTACATTTTATCCAAAAATCTATTCTATGGTTGTTTATATATTCTAGCATGCAACTTTTTAAATTTTGGTACAGTTAAATACATATTTAACTTTTAAAAATATACATTATGAGTTTCCTATCTTGTAAGATTATTTTTCTGACATTATAAAGTAGATACTTACAGTTTTTGTCATTTCATTTATGTGTTTAATGGACCTAGAGCTAACTTTTCAAATGGAGTAGTAGGGAGTCCATTTTAATTTTATTTCTGTTAGATAAATAGTTTTATCTCCCCATTATGTAACCTATTATATTCCCAGTGAATTGAACAATTTCTGTCATATATTAACATTTCATATATAGGGGTATAATTTTAGATTTTCTCTTTAGTTCCATGAATATATTTTCCTTTTCCTATGCTGATACTGTACTGTGTTATGTTATACTCTGATAAGGATGTTTACTCCTTTCCTCACTCTTCTTTTTACTGGTTATCTTAACTATATTTGTTACTTAATCTTCCACATGAACCACAAATTGATATTATGTAATACAATCCTCACAGGTAGACACATATAAAATCACTGTTGAAATTCTATTTGAAATTGCATATTGATATTTGATTTGTAAGGGATTATTTTTCCCTTCACAAAAACATGGTAAAAATTACCCTTTTTAGGAGTTTTACATCTTTTTATACAACTTTATACTTTTATATGTGTTCTAGATCTCTCATTAAATATATTCCTAGTTATTTTTTTTTACTATTTTTCCATTTGTATAGTTATATTTTGTGCATAAGATTATATATGTATATGTATGTTTTATCCAGCTCACGTAACCAATTCTTTCATCAATTCTAACAACATTTAAATTTGATTCTCTGGATTTTCAAGATGTAAAATAATATCCTCAGCAAATATAAGATATATATTTTCTTTTTTCTCCTGTGTTTGTATTAATTATTTTATTTTCTTCTTGTGAATTTTTTAGCACTTCTAAGTCAATTTTCAACAATTATTGTGGACATCATTGACTCAGATAAATTTTTACTCTATATAACAATTAACACCATGACCACTTGTGATTCATTCCATGAATACAAGGTTAGTTCAATATTCAAAAATCAACCAATGTAATCTACCATACTAACTGACTAAAGAGAAAAAAAATGGTCTTATCAACTAATGCATAAAAATCATTTGACAAAATTAACAGCCATTTATGATAAAGACTGTTTGAATGTAGGAATAGATGGGGAATTTCTCAACCTGATAGAGAGAGTCTGCAAAATACCTTCAGCTAACATTGTATTTAATGGATTAAGACTGAATGTTTCCCCCTAAGATTGAGGACAAAGAAAGGATAGTCACTCTCATCACTCTATTTGAACGTAGTACTGGAAGTTTTATCCAGTGCAACAAGGCAAGAAAAGAAAAGACATACAGATGGGAAAGAAAGATGTAAAACCATTTCTATTTCTAGATAACATTCTTGTCTACATAGAAAATCCCAAGGAATCTCCAAAAAATATCTGAGAATAAGTGAGTTCAGCAGCGTTGCAGGATAAAAGACTAATAACGAAATAACATTTTTAATATAATAGCAATTAACATATGAACATTGATATGAAAAATACAATATACTTTTTAATTACTCAAAATGTGGTGTTTCGTGTTAAATCTAGCAAAATATGTACAGGACTTGTATGCTGAAAAGTATACAACTCTGATGAAAGAAATCAAAGATCTAAATAAATATAGAGACAGCCAGTGTTCATGAACTAGAAGACTCGGGATAGTAAAGCCAAAATTTCTCCAAATTGATATGCAAGTTTAAAACAAATCATACCAAAATGCTAGTAATATTTTTTATGGACATAGATAACTTTATTCTAAAATTTAGAAAGCAAAAGAACTAAAATAAGTGAAGCAATCTTGAAAAAGAAAAAATAAAGTAGGAGAAGCAGTCTACCTGATTGGAAGACTAAATATATAGCTGCAGTGATCAAGACGTTGTGACTGGTGGAGATATCAACATATAGATCAATGAAACAAAATAGAAACCCCAGAAATAGACCCACACAAACATGCTCAACTGATTTTTGACAAAGGTACCAAAGCAATTCAGTGGAGAAAAGATAGCCTGTTTAATAAATGATGCTGGAGCAATTAGACATCCATAGGCAAAAATTTAACCCTAACCTAAGTCACATCTTATATAAAAATTAATTAAAAGTAGATCACAGACTGAAATGTGAAATATTAAACTTTTAGAAAAAACCATGGGGGAAAATCTTTAGAACCTAAGGCTAGGCAGAGTTCTTAAACATGACACCAAAGCACAATCCATAAAATGAAAATTTTATAAATTGGAATTTGTCAAAATTAAAAACTTTTGCTGTGCAAAAGACCCTGTCAAGAGAATGAAAAGACAAGGTACAAACTGTCATAAAATATTTGCAAAGTACATATCTGACAAAGAATAATATCTAAATTATATAAAGAACTCTCAAAAATCAACAAGAAAAATTCAAGAAAACCAATTAGAAAACGGACAAAGATGTGACCAGGCATTTCACCAAAGAGGATGCATGGACAGCAAATAAACACATGAAAAGATGTTCAACATCCCTAGCCATTAAGAAAATGCAAACTAAAACCACAGTGAGATATAGCTACACACCTGTCAAGTGGTTTAAAAAATAGTGACAAAACTAAATACTGGTGATGATGCAGGGCATCTGAATTGTCATACATTATTGGTGGGAGTGTAAAATGGTGTAGACACTGGAAGACAGTGATGACTCCATTGAAAAAGAAAAGTAACTAGCATACAAACCTGTAACTGCATTCCTGGGGCATTTATCCCAGAGAATGAAAACTGTTTTCACACAAAAACGTGCACATGAATGTTTGTAGCAGATTTATTCGTAAAAGCCACAAGCTTGAAGCAACCCAGATGTCCTTTAACCAGTAAATTGTTTAACAACCTGTGATACGTGCATATTTTGGATTACTACTTGACAATAATAAGGAAGGAACTACTGATAAACTTAACAACCTGATAATCTCCAGAAAATTACGCTGAGTGAAAAAAAGGCCAGTCTCAAAAGGTCACATACTCTATGGTTCAATTTATATGACATTCAATAAATGGCAAAATTTTAGAAATGGAGAACAGAATGTTAGTTGCTAGGTGTTGAAGAGGGAGGTACAAGGGAGGTGAGTGTGGCCACAAAAGGGCAACATGAGTGATCCTTGTGGCGATGGACATGTTCTGTATCTTGACCGTAGCGACGTCATTACTCTGGCTCTGACATTGTACAATAGACTTGCAAGATGTTCCTGTTGGAGGAAACTTGGTGAAGAGCACTCTGGTTCCCTCCGTCTTATTTCCTATAACTGAATGTGAATACAACTATCTCAAAACAAAAAATTTAATTGAAAAAGATGCAGTGTAAGAACTGTTTGCATCCTGACACAAAAAAATAACTCTCAAATGTTTTGACAATTGCATAGTTTGAATACAGATGGGTTATTTGATGGTACCAAAAGAACTATTATTATTTTGTCAGGTGTGATAATGGCACCGTGGCTATGTAATAAAAGAGTGTTTATCTAGTCGAGATTCATACTGCAGTACTAGGTCAAAAGAAGGGTCATTTTCTTTGAAATACTCTAGCAAAAATTTAAAAAGTGTGTGTGGAGGCTTTAAGAAACAAGACTGATAACATTTGAGAAAGTGGTGCATAAACCATATTTTCTAGTTCTGTGTGTCTTTCAAATTTCCATAATTAAAAAATTAAAAGAAAAATCTCAGTCTCAGTTGATCTTCTAATCCCCCTATGTCCCAGCTGACCTTCCTTTTCCACAGCAGAGTGTAACTTCCTCCTCTCTCTCCAGAGTTTTCAGAGTCTTTTCTTAAGCTCTTTAGATCCATTGTTCAATGTTTTTTGGTTTGGGTTTTTTTTTAACTGTTGTGGTCTCTCTGCAGTTGGACTGGGGAAAGCAGTCAATAATATTTACCCTCCTCTTTATTCCTGACCTCTTCTTCTAGAACATCAGATAGATGTTGAAACATTTGGACTTGATCATTATTAATTTTTCTCTTATTTTTCTGTTTCTCTTTTATTTGGTGATTTTATTTTTTCTGGAAAGATTCTCAGACTCAATCTTCAGAGTCACTAATTCCCTCTATAACAAATGGGCTCTAGTCCATCTATTGAGTTTTTATTTTAATTAACATATTTTAATGTTAGTATATCTAACTTCATTTTAAAAAACAAATTATAAACAAATAAGCAATAAATAAGTGAAATGATATAATGATATTCCATTTTCATTTACTGCTGCATTATCCTCTATTTCTCTGAAGCTGCATGTCTTTTCAAATTTTCTGTGATTGTTTTGTTTTAGTAACATTTTCCTCAAATCTGGATTCTTCTTTTGTTAATCAAGTCGCTCTTGTTCCTATTTTTATTTTTCTCCCCCCAAATTTATTTTTATTTCTGCAGGTGTGATCACCTTTGTAGTTGAGATGCCATTTTTCCTGTGTCTGCTTTCAGTTTCTGTTTCCAAAGCCCCTCTCTGGTGACTGGGAAGAACAGGGTGTGTTATTGGGAGGTTACTCTGATGGTTTTCGTCTTTGGTGTTGGGGTTCAGCATCCCTCCTGCTGGTCGAAAGCGAAGGAGCACTGCCGTGCCTCTGCAGACACAGCATTTAGCCCACTACTCCAGCCTGCCGGTAAACACAAATGCTTCTTTATGTTGATCCTAGTAGGGAAATTTCTTGATAAACTTGACTTTTCTGAAGGCGATTCCTCAAATGCTCCCTGAGATGGATGCACTGGAGTCTCCTCCTTGTCGTTGTGTTTGGGTTTGGGTTTGAAACTCTTCTCCTGCATATTCTGAGCGGTGATTTCTCCACTTTGTTTCTGTGTACACACAATCTTATCTCATTTCTAATTTTCAAGAATTTCTCAAAGAAAGAGATAATTTCAACAACATGGAGGGCTAGGAAGTCCCAATACTCATCTCCCCCACAAAAATAATAAATAAACTACAAACTGACAAAAATAGCTTATGGAAAGCTCTGGACTACAAGAAAGAAGCAATAAAAACCCTGCAGAGCACAAAAACTGAGGATGGCCCCATAGAAAAGTACAGGAGACATTTTCCCCCCCACGCCCCCCAGTCTAGAGCAGCTCCACACAGGAGGCATCCCCTGAGAGGCGCTGAGGACATGTGCAGCCTTTGCTTCCATGGTCTTCCACAGTCTGCACCAATGCTAATCCCAGGTGACGTCTGCCAGGAGTCCCCACCACATCTATTCCCCAGGACTAGAGCTGTCACTGCAGTAAGGCCTGCCTCTACAGTCCCCAGTCATAGCTGTGCACTGCTCTCCAAGATCAGGATACCTCAGCACTTCACCATAGACAGGACTGGAGCTGCTGCTGTTCTGAGCCCCACTTCCTGGGTCTTGGGTCATGGCTCTTATCTCTGACCTGTCATTGCTCACACACACTGCCATTGCTCTGAGCACTGCTCCCTGGGTCCTGACATGTGGCTTTAATAGACCGCAACTGGGGACTAACTGCAGTTCACCTGTGACTGCTCCCTGGGCCTAGCATTGAGACTTTGACCCAACATCCCCAGGCTGTGCTGTTACTGCCCCCTGGGCCCCAGCCACTGCTTCACCTCATCATCCTAGGGCCCACGCTGCTGCTGCTTCCCTGCCCCATGGCTGGAGTCACTGCAACAAGCCGCAGAGACCCAGACCCCAGTTCCATGGAAGATCTGCACACACCCACACCTCAGACACCAGTGCCACTGACGCAGCAAGGGCACCTGTGCCCCAGGACCCAGGTGCTATGGTAGTTTTACATGTACCTGATCCAAGGACCCCAGCTCTGCTACTGCTTTTAGTGCCAGTATGCTGGACCAGGTGCCAAGAGTGACCCGCTCAGCTAGAAGTTGCTCCCATAGGCTCTGAGGATCCTAATAGTTCTTGCCACCACTGCCACTTACAGGCCCTCCACAGTCTTGGCCACAGAAGACCTCCCGCAGTTTGTGCCAATGTTGACTTTAGCTGATGGAACTGCATGAAGATTGTGCCACTGTGCCTTTCCAGGAACGAAAGACACTGCATCCCATCCAGTGAGCATCCTTCAGGTGAATGTCTTTCCCCACTAAAGCCAGGCTAAAAAAGCCTGGAGGAGGTGATTGTGTCCTCAAAGGTGCAAACATCAACACAAATCGGGGGAGAGATATGGCCATCCAGGTCCATGAAGCTCGAAGATCCCCAAACAGATACAAATCAAAGAGATCTTCACTGAGACACTATAATTGAGCTTTCAAAAATCAAAGACAAAGAGAGAATTTTGAAAGCAGCAAGAGAAAAAAAGACATTGCATGCAGGGGAATTCCAATAAGGCTATAAACTGATTTCTCAGCAGAAACTTGCATGCCAGGAGAGAGCATGATGATATATATTCAAAGTGCTCAAAGGACAAAACATTTCAACCAAGAATACTTTACCCAGCAAAGTTGTCCTTGATCTCATATATAGAAAATCCTAAAGACTCCACTAAAAAACTGATTCATATATTAATTAGTGAATAATCAATAAGCGAGTAAACTAATAAAAAATAAGTGAATTTAGTAAAATTGCAGGGTACAAAATCAACATAAAGAAATCAGTCGCATGTCTATACACTAACAAAAAACTATCTGAAAGAGGTATTAAAAAGCAACGTCACTTATAATAGCATCAAAAACAAAGAAATGCTTAGGAATAAGTTTAACCAAAGAAGGAAAAGACCTGTACACTGAAAACTGCAAGACATTGATGAGAGAGATTGAAGAAGACATAAATAAATGGGAAGATATCCCATGTTCTTAGATGGAAGAATTAATACTGTGAAAATGTCCGTACTCTCAAAGTGATCTATAGATCTGAGGCAATCCCTATAAAAATTCCAACGTCATTTTTCAAAGAACAGAAAAAACTGTCTTAAAATTTGTCTGGAACCACAAAAGACCCTGAATCATTAAAGCAATTCTAAGACAGAAGAACAAAACCAGAAGCATCATACTTCCTGATTTCAAGCTATATTACAAAGCTATAGTAATCAAAACATGAGGTAGCATATGATCTGGCAATCCCAGGATGCACATATGTTAGTGCCAGGAAGCTTCCTGTAGGTGTTTAACCCGTGACATCAGAGAAACTTTAGAGCAGAAAATGAGAAATAGTCATTGAAAATGAGAAGAGTTGTTGTCAAGTTACATCTTCAGAAATCTATGTGTCACAGCAGTTAACAAAATTAAAGGAGGCTGAGAGGTTGCGGAGCAGGGAACAAGAAATACCTGATACATCCTTCATCAGATTAAAAATATCCTCAATTCCTAGTTTTACAGGAATTCTTATGATGACTGGTTTGAATTTTATCAAATGATTTTTCTGCATCTATTTAGATCATCATATGGCTTTCTAATTTTTTTTTAATTTTAGGAATTTTGTGTCTATGTCTACAAGTAAGATTGGACTACAATTTTATTGTTCATACCATTCTTGCCTTGCTTTGGCATCAATTTTATGCCTGCTTCATGAGATGATTTGCCTCATAAGATAAACTAAAACAACAACAAACAAACAAACACATCGATACAGAGAACAGATTGGTGGTTACCAGAGGGGGGTGGGGAAGGGAAACAGGTAAAGGGGCAAAATAAATAAATAAAGCTAATAATAGTTCCCCCCAAAAATGATGATTTGGGAATATTTCCTATTTTTCTATTCTCCCTAGTATTTTGTTTGAGATACAGATTGTCCATTCCTTTGATGTTTGGAAGAATTTTCTTTAAATCTAAGTCTGTTATTGTTTATATCATGGATTGACTTTTAGCTATGGATTCACACTGTTTAATGATTAGAAGTCTATTCAGATTTTCTTTTCGTTATTTATTCAGTTTTGACATTTGTTGTCTATGTAATTTAAATTTTCAAATGATTTATTTGTAAAATTACATATCATTTTTGTATATTTTTCTTTTCTTCCCTTTTTTTAGCACTCTAAAGAAATTACGCATTTTTCCTCTTTTTGATGCTTTTACGATTTGGGTATTTGTTTTTGCTGTTCTAAAGTTTCACTACATTGTGTCTTTGTGTGGATCTATTTTCACTAATTCTCCTTTCTTGTTTTTCATCATTTTTAGATGAGTATAGCTATTCTCTCCTTGAATATTGACTTTAGCTTACTATGTCTGTTCTCTCTTATTGGAAATTTTATTAGACATATGTTGCAATATCTCTTTTGTGTTTGAAAAAGTGTTTGTTATTTTTTTCCCATGACTTTCTTTACTCTGACTCTTTTATTCACTAATATCCTCAACATTTAATGTCATTGATTATGGATAAATCTTATTTCATTGAGGACATTCATTAATTTATCCATTTATACATATATTAAACATATGTTGACTGTCAGCTGAGTGTTTGTTAGGTACCATGTAAGGCATTGGAGATAAAATGGTAAATAAAACTGATATATGTTCTGTGTTCATTGAAATTGCAGATGCTGTAATTCTTCTTCTTGCTAGATCGTTGCTCACAACCATGATAATTTCCTTAAGATATATTTTAAACATGGATTTCTTGGTTGAACAAAGTGCAAAACATGCTAATATTTTAATACCATTGCCAAATTTTCATGCTGGGAGTTTTTATTAATTTATACACAATAGCTAATTTAAAGGACAAGAACCCTCTCCCACAAAAATATGTGTATCTTGTGTGTGTGTGTGTGTGTGTGTCCAAATACATACATATAGTCAGTGAAAATTTCTTTTATTTTTTTTCTTTTAGATATTCTCAAGCATTTTCTATATGTTTTTTAGAGTCAGGAAAAGAAAATCAATACTAAATCAATCCTTCTGTTTACTTCTTAGCAGTTCACATGAATTTATTGGCTAAAATGTGGCTGTTGGATTTCCTGGGGATTCCATTAATCTGTGCTATTTCTTTGATTTTTCATAGCACAGGTAATTCAGAGCTGATTAAAATCCACAATTTCTTTTTAAATCCTGTTATTTCATTGATTTACTGGATTAAGAAGAATCAAAACAAGAATCCTGAGTAATTCTTTTTAGAAATATTGCCTGGCCATTATTTCAATTTAAAATTATTTAATATTAAAAAAAATTTGATATTTTCCAGTAAGTAAGACTCAGTTTCACTTAAAAATGTCGTCTGGTGGTCAGTCCTTAAAAAATCTGTCTGAACAACTAGATAAAAATGTTATGTGATGGGAATATGAGTTGTTTGTTTAAAAAGGGCTGAGAAAAATTTCATATTTATCAGACTACATTTCTCTGTATTTCTAATATTTGGATTCAAAAATCCTTTTTTCATGGTTTGATAGGAGGAAAACATGAGGCTAACTACTCTACAAAGCCCATAAATTCCATATTAGTGGACTCCTGCTCGGTGAACTGCAGTGAGTCAAGACCCCCCCAAATGTCTGCAAGTTTCATAAAGTGACACTGAAAAGGAATTGGCATTAGCTTGTTTTGTTCTACCTAAATTGTACTCTTGACATCCCACAGGTAATTTTATTTAAGGTTGATTAAATAATAAGTACTAATTAGAAGTACCATTAGAAGTACTAACATCAGAAAATTATGTGAATGACTATGAATAGGAATGAGTTTTTCTTAAAAAGAATCATTGTCAAATGTATTGAGAAGGAGTTAGTTTGTGGCAGAAAAATGAAAATCCAGGAGGCGAGCCTCAGACAAGAGTGAGAGAAAATTTCCTCCTCTCTCTGGCTGAGAGGTAAGGTATAATATAGAGCATAGAGACTCTTAGAGTGTTGTTGCCCAAGGAGGCAGTGAGGGTTGAGCTTCTTCTGGGTATGGGGAGGCAGCCCAGAGCAGCACAGAGAAGTGGCTCAGGCAGAGATCCTCAGGAGAAGCTGTAACTTAGTCTATGTGCTGTTCTTCCCTCCCATTGTCTCTAGTACTTGGTAAATTCTCATGAGAAAGGAGAGTCTGGGCTTTTCAGCAATATGGTGAATGGCAAGGACCATCTTTCTCCATGCTTGAGATGTAGTAGAAAGTGGAACGGGGGAAGATCTTTCTCCATGCTTGGGATGGAGGAGAAAAGTGGAAAGAACAGTCTTCCACTGAGTTCATGGAGGGGTATAGTGGGGTGGTCACTAAATGATGCAGATCCATGCATTTTTGAGGGTCATCACAGCAGCAGCAGCAAAAGCATGGGGATAGAAGCAGGTGGGAGCGAATGACCTGTTCCTGAAGACAAGTGAGCATCAACCTGTCTGAAATAGTTAATAGACAATTAGAGGGGGACTAATTTTAACCTAGAAATCACTGGGAGCTCATGATATGAAAATATGTGCTTCATGAGATTTTTCTGTACTGGACCTTTCCCAATATTGACTTATTTTTGTCTAAAGGAAGGCAGGTCTGGGGTAGAGTTTACCAGCCTCATTATTTCTGAGTTTCCTGTAAGCATCATCTTCTCTACAGAATCTTCACACTGCACCCTCCCAGTCTACACTTGCTATTTCTTTCTTTTCTTCAGCTCATAACAGCTCTCCAAGTGTGAGAGGCATCTTAACACACTGCTAAGTGATAGAAAGAAAGAAATTCCAGGGTTGGGGATGAGGGTGGGAGGGAGGAGATAGTCACACAGATTAGCCTCTCTTACTAAAAATAAGATGTGTGATACTCTGAAAAGCAAAGATTTTAACTGCTGAATCCAAATTTCTAAATGGAGTGTGCATCTCCAGGACATCAGCTTTTGCAAGAGAAATGACTAACAAATACCAAGGACCCCAGAGTACATGGGTCTATTTTACGTAAAATACACACTACATAGGGAAATTAATCATCTATTCTTACATGAATAGACTAGCACTGTTACCTAATTTCATTTGAAAATCTAGTCCTTATGCTTTTAGGAGGAAAAGGTCATGGTTTTTGCCTTTTGTCCCTTGCTTGCCACTTTCTGAAGAAACTCTGCTCTAGTGTTGGGTGTTGTATTAAACTATTACGTGCTAAAATGTGATGAGACATGAATTATATTGGCCTGTAGAGTGGGAACAGAGCTATATCCACATGTCACTTCAGGTGGAGGGATGTCATTTCCTCATCGAGTCATTACATGACTAAACACTTTGTAATAAATTAACACACAGACCCCACGTGAAAGTCAATGCAAGAAAAGGGGAAATTCGAAGTGCAGAAGAGTAATCTATGACCATAATTAGGGCGGTTTGTTTCCAAATGAACTCAATATTCCCATTCTTAAGTGAAATTATTGTGTTCATAGGCTCCTCCTTCTTAGAGTCTCTGGTAGATCTCAGCGTGAGCTTGAAGAGATAAACGCAAACAGTTTGCTGGGTTTGGGACAAATGTATCATTCTCATGAAGTCAACTCTGTACAAAAGTCAACAAGGTAATGTCTTATACTTATCTCATAGGAATGCATTTGAACCAGGTTTATAAGGGTCTCCAGAAACTGCTTCACCTGAGGAAATAGGAGGTGGGGAGGATTGTGGAGTCTATATTTTCCTGAGCCACACACACTTTAGAATATTTAAGACAGAGAACATCCCCAGATGTTTGCTGATCATCTTAGCATCTTGCTCCTCTATTTTCCAAGTTGTCTAACTTTGAAACTGCAGAGGATCATCTAGGTTCCTATCAGAACTGTAAAAACTTAGAAGCAAGAAAGACATACAAAATTAGTAGGGTCTCCCCCCAAAATTGGCTAATCAGCGGATTTCCAACATTTTTCATTGTGATGCACTATAAAACATGCATGTTATATCACAACCCAGTACACACTTACATATACATGTATATCTACCTTAACTGTGTTTGCTGCACTCACATATTTCCTTTCATTTTTATTCTATTTCATTTAAAAATTGCTTTTGATCCATTAAGTTGCTATAATAACAACTTATGTGTCTCAATCTACTGTTTAGAAAACACTGAGTTTTACTAATCAAAAAATATCCATCACATATACAAAAAAAGCAATAGATTATTTTAGACATACTCTATCTGGATATCTATGAAATATGAAAGGGACGTGTAGAAAGGGAGCACATTCAAAAGTTTTCTGACTTGTTTGCACAACATATACTGCTTTACTGGTAAGCTTCTGTAGGCACCTGAGACTAATACAGGCTACTTGGCCTAGTTTTCCCTGATAACAAGGCATGGGTTTGGTCACAAAGAAATGCCAAGGAAAAGGGCTTATTTTTCAAGAAAGACTGATTGAAGAGTGATTGGAAAAGATGTTAAACAAAACCTGGCCCTGTGGAAATAATGGAGACTCCCTTCGGGACAGGGAGGGAGGAAAATTCACCAGGCTCAAGAGCGTCAGGGAATCCTTGAGAGCCAAGAGGAGGGCTGTATCATAAAGAGCCATTGAACCAGGCTGCCAGCTTCAAGGGTGGGGAAAAGAAAATGTGAGAGAGGTGAAAAGAGCCTCTTTCAGGGGGCTTTATTGGAGAAGAGATGTGAATGAAATGAATAATAAACTGTTATAATCAAGGAGTTCAGAGGGTGGACAGGATGGATTTTTAGATGAGGCTTTGCAGAAGACAGTAAAAAAAGGAGGGGTGGTGAGGAGGGATTTTACTCTTAGTGAAGTGGGAAGTGATTGGAAATGTATTTTGACTAGCTTAAGACAAATTCCCTAAGTGAAGTGTTTTTTTTTTAAATTGTTTCACTTTTTTTCTGATTGACAGACTACCAAATAGTTCATGGGAAAGTGATGTCCAGGATAGTTGGGGTTCGTAATTAAAACGATAGAAACAAATTCAAATGTATTCAGATTAGACTATCCAAAATGGTGAAAACTATGGATTGAATGTTTTTATTAAGAACCCCAGGGGGCCACCCGGTGGCGCAGCGGTTTAGTTCGCGCTTGGCAGCCCGAGGTTCACGAGTTCGGATCCCGGGCGCCCGCGAACGCACTGCCTGTCAGCCATGCTGTGGCGGTGTCGCATATAAAGTGGAGGAAGATGGGCACGGATGTTAGCCCAGGGCCAGTCTTCCTCAGCAAAAAAAAAAAGGGGGGGGGAGGATTGGCAACAGATGTTAGCTCAGGGCTGGTCTTCCCCACAAAAAAAAAAAAAAAAAAAGAACCCCAAAGGACCTGGATGTATTCAACTCAGAGAAATGAATGCTAAAGGGAGACAAAAATCTGTAAATCTGTATCTACAAATATGAGGTCTTTTATGTAGAAAAGAATAACGCATTTTTGTGGTTTGAGTGAGTCTTACATGAATCAAAGAAGGACATGATCCCTCATGGAGAGGAGGATTGAAGATTTCTAATACCATCTCCAACTCTAAGACTCTGTGATTCTAGATTTTGATATACAAAACTTGGGAGATGCAAGACCAATATGAATTTTGGCTTTCCCATACAACTGCCTCCTAAAGGTTGGCTCTGTTAAAGAAGATAAAAACACACAGGATGTTTCAGAACTAGTATCCTTCGAAGCAAACATTGTCCAAGACGTTTCAGCCTTCATGCCAACCAAGATGGACCGGTACTGGCCTTCTGTAACATATTGACATAGATTCTAAAACTATGCTTGGAATGAGTAGGAAGAGGGTTGGCAATGTCTGTCATGAGCATAGCAAAGCAGAGAATAGTTCTTTAAGGTTGATTTTGTTTGTCCCTTATCTAGCACCCAATTTTGAGACATTAGAAGCAATACATTTTATCTTCTAAAACAAAAATGAAGTAGAAACAAATACATTTTTAGAATTAGTTGAGATTATTTCATAATATGTCATGGCCATTCAAATAAAGTATGTCAACAATTTTGAAAATCTGAATTTGAACTCCACATGTGCCATAGTTCAAAATGAGTCCAGCATTAAGTCAGGAGCCCCGAGTCTTAAATGACTACAAACCAGTCAATAGATGCTGGGTTCCTTGTTTAACACCCTGGTTTAACACAATCACAATAAAGTTAGTTACATGTTTATGTTATTGATCAGCTAAAATTATGTTTTTTAGTAACTAAAAATAAAAGAAAGGGGAAATAAACCTTCAAGAAGTGTTTTTGGATTGACTTCCCATAGCTTTATAAGCCAGGGAGTCTTCCTCTGAATGCCTAAAATATAGCACTGTGATAAGCTGGATTCCTCTGAAAATCACATGAACTCTTCCAGATTATAAATTTAGCAGTAATTTGACAGAGTCACTTAGTGTTTTAAATAGCAGCCTGTACGTAATCCATTTGTTTGCCAAATAGTTCATGCTAAGATCTGAGAAACACAAAGCATAAATTTTACTGAGTATTCTAGTGAATGTAGTGGAGTATTTTGGGGGTAGCCTTCCAGACAGAAACCTGCCCTCTGCCTAGATATCAACTGCAATTAGCTAGTAGAAAGAAAATGTGATTTTTTTTAATTTAGAAGTGATAGAATATTAAGCACATGATACCTAAACTAGTAAATAATTTTTCTTTTCTTTTTAAGAATAATAATACAAGTAAAGATGATTATTAATGGACTTTTAAATCAGATACCTATGATTTAGGTGAATTTTGAGAGAGGCTCATTTACACATTAACCCCTTTGGGCAGGGTAAATACGTGTAATTTTTGGTTGCATACTAACTACTGAGAGAATACAGTATATACTTCTTAAAGCCATTTTTGGTGAATAGGTGGATTCTAAGAAACTGACTCAGTAAATTTCTGATTAATCAAAGCCAAATTCTTTCTTAACATTCGTATTTTAGGAAACTAAGACACAACACAAGGAAATAATATTGTAATATATTTATAGTTTATCTTCATATCCAGATAAACTCCATGAAGGTGGGAGCCTGTATGTAATGTTCATCATTGAATCTTTTGGGTCTGGGAAAGAACATAAGGGATCCCAAATAATTGCCTGTTGAATGAATGGATGAAAACCCTGATAGGATCTAACTCAAAGGCAAATAACAACAACCCAAAAGAAACAACTTATATGTTGGAGATACCTAGATATCTTCTGGAGCCTAGGCACTAATCTTCAAATTTAATTTCGTTGAGAACGAGACACCAGCAAATCCTTAAATTTCGAAGAAAGTGTAATACAGAGTCCTTAGGCTATAACTTTTTATGGCAGGAATATGACTTTAAATTAGTAGAGATATTTCTCATGGACCAAAGTTACAGTGTAGTATTATGTATAAGATCCTTAATTTGGAATCAATCTTATCTGCCTTCAAATACCCACTTGGTCACTACCTCTATAATCTTGGGCAAATTATATGACCTCTGTAAGCCTCAACTCTCTAATTCTCTCATCTGTAAAATGGAAAAAAAAAGTATCTACCTCACAGCATAGTTGAGAAAATGAAATGAAACTGTGTCTATATATAATATATATAACGTGTATGTAAGTGCAGTAATTAGCACATAGTAAACAACAGATTGTAGCTAGGATTAATGTGATAGAAATTTCAATTTACTAATAAGTTTATTGGAAATTTTATTGAAAATTTAAAAATTAAAGTTGTTTTCCTGTTCTGGTAAACAGAGTTTTAAAATCCTCAGTTAATAAAAAAAATTAGTGAATTTTCTGGTGAATTATCTGGGTTACTTCAATAAAGATTTTCCTAATTCAGTCACAAAACATTGATTATTTTATGTAAAGTGGCCAGTATAAAAAGGAAATTAGGTTTGAAATATTAGATGCTATAAGAAATGGAAGATTGTTTAGAAACAAAAATTTATAATCTCTGAAATCATAATGTCAATGAGAAAATAGAAATTCATTCATAAATCAAAACATACACATTTTTCTGAAAGTGTATAGCTATTTTAGGGTAAGAGACCCTCAGGGTTTTGAGTAGTGGAGCCTTGGTTTTTACATTTTTAAATGAAGGTGACAATATCTGCCTTTTCTCTCTCTCTCAGTTGAATAGATACATAGACAAAAAATATATATATAAATAGAAATTGACATAGCAATTAGTACAATGCTTGGCATATCGTTGATAACAATAATAATGAGTTTGCTCCCAAGGCACTTCACAAACATGTTTAGCCAATTAAGTCTAAAAAAGTCAGCAGAATGTCCAGAGAAGAATGTTATAAATACCACAGGGAAACAATTACTACATTCAGAAAATATTGTTCCTTATATTAATTTATCTTCGGGGATTTATTTTAATTTCAAGCTGACGATATCTGTTTCTGTGCAAGAATGGGAGTTAGATCTTAACATTTCCGCAACCGTGTCTACATAAATGGATTTTATGGAGTACTGATGCAGGAATGATTTTCTCCTGCTTTCTTTCCTGTTCTGTTTCTTTGAGAATCTTCCTTGTGAGAAACTAATAATTAGGTACACGTACATCATTGTGATTTCTTTTCTTTCCAAACATGTGCAGGACAGCATAGAGGCAAACTTAACATAATGCACAGTTGTCATTATTTACACAATATGAGTGCTCATGCCATTACACTTTGATGGGAATTAAAGGAAGACACTTTGCCGTTATGATTATGATGACATTATTTTGCTCTGGGTCTTGCTTAAGGTAGAAACTGACAGAAACCAAAGTATGATAAATTGCATGTTCTTTGTTTTCATTTTGCTTCCTGGATGTCAAGGAACCTTGTGATTGTTAATTTTATGTATCGACTTGACTGGATCATAGGATTCCCAGATATCTGGTTAAATATTATTTTGGGGTTTGTCTGTGAAGATATTTCCAGAAGAGATTAGCATTTGAACTGGTAGACTGAGTAAAGTAGACTGGCCTCCCCCATGTGTTTGGGCACCATCCAATCTGTTGAGGGCCTCAACACAACAAAAAAGTTAAGGACGCTTTCTGCCTGAGTGCTTGAGTGAAGACATCAATCTTCTCTTTCCCTTGGTACTTCTGGTTCTCAGGCCTTCAGACGTGGACAGGAATCTATACCATTGGCTCTCCAGTTTTCAGACCTTCAAACTGCACCACCAGCTTTCCTGGATATCCAACTTTGTGGCATCAAATCATGGGACTTCTCAGCCCCCAAAGTCACATGAGTTGGTTCCTTATAATAAATCCCATATATATCTCATACTGAGGTCTGTTTCTCTACAGAACCCCGACTAATACAAACATGGAAGATATGGAAGACATGAGGCTATAGCAAGTCTCCTGACAACAGACGCCTGAAGTATAAAAGTTGAAGGAGCACTTTTCCTTTTCCCATCTTGAGAAATACTTGAGATAATGTGGAGCGTTTTTGAAGAAATAAAGTCTCAGTCTGGAATTGCTGGAAATTTATCAAAGTCTGGGTTTACCCCAACAGAAAAGCTTTAACTTGAATTATACTGAACTGTTTATTGCTTTGTCAAAGTAGGACCTGTGACAGGTGGAACCTTAGTGGACTATGGTGTATGAATTAATCCAGTTTGTGGCTTAGAGCAGAGGGAGAAAATTGAAGCAAAACTGTAATAAATGATGACATCCTTTATGTATCTGCTGACAGTCTTTCTAAGACTTTGACACAGAATGTCGTGAAATTGCAATGACACCATTTTCCTTCATCATTCAACAAAAAATTATTGATTTCTCCCAGTGCCACCAACTTTTAATTTTCCTTTATTGTATGCATGCTAACAATATCAAAAATTCCCAATTTTTGTAAACTCTTTTTGGAAAGTGCAAAGGCAATTGAGATCTCTGAAATGATAAAAAGTTTCTTTGCCAAGCAAAGTTTTGACTGTAAGAAAAGTATGGGCCATCTGGGATCTTGGCAGCAAATCTGGTTTGCTACTCTTGGAATAGGAAATTCTTCCATCATTGTAACCCATGGGCATCAACTGATATAAGAGATGCTGCCAGCAATCCTCAAATAATTCTTATCCACTGGCTTAAAAGTCACCAAGTAAAGTTTTGTCAAGAGAATTTTCTACCATACGGACAATCTATGACTTAATAGCAAAGAATCTTAGAGATACCTGAATGAAATTTAGGCATAAGTTTCACTTTTTTGAGAAGGAAGAAAAAACTTCAACTTGAAAAATAGTTTGACAATAAGGAGGTTATTAATTGCTTGGATTAATTAGTAAATTACTTAAGCCATAGGAATAAATATATTTTATTATTCAATGTAATCCACTCAACCACCTCAAAGTGCTACCTAAGGTGGCGAATAAACCAATCTGCCATTGTACAATGAAGTATTGATGGCAACAAACAAATGGACTTTCCTGTGCTGGAGGAAGTGCTTCTTAGTGGCAAACTCGATTGAGTTCTCTGCAGGTAGAAACTGGCCCACAAGAGCAGTGCCACACTTTCCTGAAGGCTGATTATTCTTAAGTGACTTTAAAGTTGATTTGTGGATTTCTCTTACTTTACTACATCTCGAATTATAGATGACCTGAAACTTGCCAAAAACAGTCATGAGAGCAAGGGAAGTGCTTCAAGTCCAGTTCTGTCGATGAGTCCTGTAGCATCCTGTTGATCATTAATGCATGAATATCAATGTCCAGCAATGAAAGTTTTTCCAATTTTTATTTGCTACCTTTGTGAACTAGCATTTTCATCATTGTTGTTATCAAAAAGATCAATAGAAATCAAATGGATGTAAAACATGAAACGCAGATTGCCAGAAGAAACAGCACCCAAAAAATTTAACTTCATCTTTAAGGCAAACAACATTGACTTTTCAAAAAAATATACTTTTGAGATAAATTGAGATTTAGTTTTCATTTTGCTTTCCGTATTTAGATTATTTAAGCTCTATAAAAATGTAAAGATTGCTTTCAATCCATGTGAAGGATGTCAATTTCCAACTCAATAACTCTTCTCATGTTTCCATTTCAGTGACTCCTAAGAGACATGAAAGTTTTCCAAGTATTAACCAGAGGGCACCGAAAATGGAAAACTATCCTTTTAGTCAATAGAAAAATGTTATTTTTTCCCTAAAATATAAAGAGTAAAAACTTCTTATCCAAGCTGGTTAACATGAACAGATATTTCTAAGACATAAACAAATACTTTTCTGACAATTTTTTTTATTTTTGCTGGAACTAAATACATGAAACCACTAATAAATAAAGTGCCAAGATTAGAAACATCACTAACAACTAATTACTTTGATCATTTGGCTGTAAATGCATAATTTTCACCGTATTACAAACAGTAGGTGATTTTGTCAGCAGGGTTTTTTTTTACAGTGTGTTCAAGATTTTCACTTGTTGGGGGAACTACAATGAATCAGATAGGACTTGGAAATATACCACGATGTTCAATGACACCCTGCACCTTGCATAGGAGATCATCTTTTGCAATCTGTTTGATCTACAGGTTAAGATAACTGTCACTTTCTTAAACACCCACCGCATTCTAATTTGACTTAAAACACAGCTGTTATTAAAAGCAACCTCAGGTCATCACTAACTCTTGTGACTGCTTAATCATCCAAGTGCAGTGCTGAGATGGAGAATTCAAGTGATATTAAGTCTACTTAATTGCTAATAATAGAAAATACACCTCAAGGAGAAACCCTGGAGTAATAAGAAGAAATAGTTATTCCTCTCTGTTCACACACCATCAGAATTGATTCATAGTTACTTTCAATAGGTTCTTCATCAGCACAGAATTCTCAACTTTGCTTCCTGGATGACTGTTCTGGCCACATTATGTACACGATATTAAGTCTGAGAGGTCATTCAGACCCCAGTATCTAATGGCAGAATATGTCTTTTATAAGCACAGCAAAGGATAAGATGGTTTTGATGGACCTATCAGTACCAACCCTAAAAGCTCCTATTTCAAATAAATTTCCATTTGTTTAATAAACTTTCTATTCAGAAGCAATTTAAAATGTTACAAGATAACTCAAGATCTTAAAACTTACATACATTTGTTGCACATATATGGATATATAATTTAGTGAATTTTTCTGCATTTACTCTATAAAATATTATATATCATGTTAAGGTTTACTTAAAATACCTATAATTATTTTACTAAAAATAGTGAGATATATAGTAGCATTAGTAAGCCTAATAGTAACAGCAAGAAAATTTATCATTAACAGGTACTTACTTAGTGTAGCTATTTAAATGTCTTCTAATTTTATTTAATTGCGTTGGCATGAAATAATAATGTGCTGTATAAGTGTTATTATTATTCGCTTATTCCGTCAAGGTAGGCTACTGCTGAAACACATAACCCTAAGAGTTCAGAGACTTACACAGTAAATGTTTATATGCACTCATCCAATGTGGATGTTCTTCACAGCCTTCTATTTCGTAAATCCATCTTGCAAGTCCTTAGAGCATTCTGCATTCATCCAACAAACAGGGACAGGGTAGGGGTAGAGGACCATGGGGTAGTATTTTATGGGATGAGCCCCAAAGTGGTTATCATCACTTGCATTCATAGTCTATTGGACAGAAGATAGTCACATGGCCACTTCTTACTGCAAGTATAGCAGGAGGAAAGTGAAACGTTTTTTGGTGAACACATGATAGTATCTACCAGATTCCCATTTATCAGTGAATAAAATGAGATTTAGAGAATTATATCATCTTCCCAAATCAAACAAGTAATTGAGACTCTAGGTGTTATTTAAAGTTAAGTGTGGCATTTTTAGCCGTAATGCAGTTACTGGAGCCAAACTTGATGTCCCATAATGGGAAAGGAAAAAGTGGATAAATATATGAATCAACTGCTTATAGACACTGGTCAATGTGCCAGGTAGGACAATGAAACCTTAGAAGAGAAAAAGACAGTGACATGAGCCCTACAATTACCTTGGCTTTCTAGAGACACTTTCTGGACCACAGTATAGGAAAAGGGAAACAAAGCAGAACACAGCAAATTACTCCATTGAGTATAGAGATTGGAGTCTAAAGAGCCTGAGGCAGCTGATATTTGTGATCAGAGTGCCAGAGAAGAGAGAGCTATGCAAAGAAAAAGCATCATAAATCTACAAAGTGGTCCCCATGTGCCTGCTGTTGAATACTAAACCATATATACCCAAGGTTGGGTAAAAACAACTGGAGAGCTGTAAGCTAAAACATTCTCATAGTGCACTGAGGGCTGGGAGAATTTAATTTCCAAGCAGCCAGAAGGGGAGGTCTTTGTTGAACACTCAGGCCATTAAGCAAGGAGCACAGAAGGTCATGACTGTACTAGGGCCAAACTAGCCATAGAGTAAAGACTACAATAGATCTGCTCTAACAAAGCATAAGAACAAGTTTTAAAAGGATTCAGATGTTCTGCAAGTAACTTACTGCCGGCCAGAATTAAGTGCATTAATCTATAAAGAAAATAACAAAATACAGCTCTGAACAATGTGATATTCAAAATTTCCAGCATCCACTATAAAATTATTATGTGAAGAAATGGGGAAAATATGAGCTAAAGCCAGGGCAAAACTCAGTCAATAGAAAAGACCCAGAAGAGACTGAAATGGTGGAATTAGCAAATAAGGAATTTATAATACTCAACGATATAAAAGAAAAGATTAACAGGATCAGAAGATGAGTAGAAGTCATAAAGAACCTAATGGAACTTCTGAAACTGAAACGTCCAATATTGAAAGTGTAAAATTCACTGGATGAGATTAAAAGCATTTGGACAGTTCAGAAAAAAGAACAGAGAACTTGAAGAGTCTATATTGAATCTATACAAACTGAGGCTCAAAAAGAAAATGGAGAATTATGATGCATTTTGTTAACATCAAGACAACTGTGAACTTGATAAATTCTTATGTGCAAAAATATATGAATTTCATGACAAGATAAAATGTGGTTTTATCCTGTTATGTAAAACCTACAAATGGCATTTCAACATATTTTTTAAGTATTTTAAATATCTTTTTGCATATAATTTACATGATATAAATGATATTTATAATATAAAGGATGATAATATAAGGGGGTGTTATACAATAGGCCATATTCGCAATTTATAAATTGTTCAAGATGATGGAGTAGGCATTACCAATTTTTCCCTTCTTGTAATTACCTAACAATTAATGGCACCTCTGTCTATATCTATACAGTCAGTTGCCCAAGCATAGGAGTCATGCTTGCCTTACTGCTTTCCTTCCTTGTGTCCCTGTAAGACACAACCACCACCAAGTTTGTTAATTCTCCTCCTTAAAATATCTCCATTCCCCCTCTTAAACTATACCATCTAGAATTTTTTCAAACACATCCAAGTTGGTTTACTTGACTCACTCTTGCTCTTCTGTAATCCATTCCCCACCCAGCAGCTAGACCAATCTTTGTAAAACACAAGTTTGATCTAAATATGACATGTAGTCTCTTTGCCATGGTTTCTAATGTCCTGTATGAGCTGGCTCCTAGCTCTCTCTCCAACATCACCTCTTGCAAATTTTCTCCTTTCATTTGAAAAGAAAAAGACAAGGCTACACTGGAAGTGAGTCTTTAGCAAAGAGTTTATTGCTATAATACTTTAGGACAGAGTCAATCAAATTTTGAGATTAGACTCTCTGCCTTCAGTTTGTATGAGTAATAGTTTATACAGTCAAAGAGCTTAAAATTTAAAAATATCAGGTATAACATGGGTTTTTTCAAATGTTATTTCTATAGTAAAAGAACAATAAAATGCATGTTGTCTAATAGAATTATTAGGTCTATTTTTATATCTACTTGATATGTTTTGCTGTATTTTGCAATATAGGCCTTTTATTTAACTGGTTAAAATTGTAAAGAGGATCCCTGAAAATTTTCTGTGGTAGCTAGTTAAAACTGTAATATGTTTTCAAGTTTGGGATAGTTGTACATATCTTTTGAAGTTTTAGAGAAGTCTTCTTGGTTAAGGAAATGACTTGAGCTTAAAATGAGACTTCTTTTCCCTTATTAAAAAAAAAGATCTATAATTACTGCTATGCATCTCAGAAGGAATCGATTTGTTTGTTTGAAGAGAATTCAGTCATAAGTTCAAATCTTTTCTTCCAATATCAGATCACAGAAATTAGAGATAGGTGCAGCTAAAATACCGATTAATGTACAAAAATAGCTGTAATAATAATTATTCTACTTATGTCAGTTTTCATTACAAAGGTTTTTATTTTGCTTTAATGTTCACTGACACTCACTATTTTATATTTGTAGAATAATTGATTTTTGAAAAAATTGAATAATTTATGTATCCACTAATGTAATAAAACAACTTTGAAGATCAATAAATAAATCTTTCAAAATACTATATAATTTAATTAGTTTTAGTGTCCCTTTTCACCTTCAAAATTAATTCATTCTATAGAGAAGATTAAAAGAAAAGTTTCATTATAATCTTCATTTTACTTTTGGTCTTCCTATGTAAACGTACAAGAAAATATTTAGACACAAACATTTTGAACTTAGAATTCTTATATTCCATTATATTTTTAAGCTCTAGTATAGATGAGGTGCTAATAAACACTTGTTGAGTTAATAAATCAGAACATGTTCACCTACATTTTATGAGTATTTGATAATTGTGAGCATCTAGTACATGAAATGTTCTATCCTACAGATTGGGACAGATACAAAGGTTTAAGGCTAGATTAAACAAATTCTCTACTCTCCAATTTAATTAGAATGATGGCATGCATACAAAGTGCCATGTATAGAATCTATATCTCCTAATGCATTCTTTGATTTATCATTTAAATATATATATTTTTTAATTTAGAATTATTTTCTCAAATCTCTTTAATTCTGAGAAAATGCTTTATCTGTACCTTTTTTGTAGTACTTGTCATTTTTGATTCTGTATTAGCACTATTTACGAGACCTATTTTCCTACTAGATTGTAAACAAATTGATGTCTGGTCCTGAGACAGGCAGGTTAGCATAGGGATCTGTCACCGCAAGGGAACAGGAGGGTCTTGCAGAGGCAGGGGGTGGGGCATTGCTAGGACATTGCCAAGCATAGTTCTGCATTATAGCTTAAGATAGCTTAGGTAACTACAAGTTTGCCGAACCTCTTTTGACTGTCTGTAGGGGGACCGAACTGCTTGATTTATGGAAGCTGCAGCTCCGCCGCTCTTCCCCTGGCTGCTGCTGCTCTGACTCACAGCTGCCTTCACTTTTACTTCTGCCCTATGCAGAAGGACCCCCTACCCAAAACAGGAATATAAACGATGCGATGGCCAAACCGCGGCGCAGCTCCTCCCTTGGAGTGTGCCCGCTCTGTCTATGGAGTGTATCTTTCCAATAAACTTCTTACTTTTTGCACCCGTCCTTGCTGTTCCGTAAATTCTTTTTTTACAACGCGACATCTAGCAACCTGGACCCGCAGGTAACAGTCCGTGTTTGAGTCACTGCTGATTCTTTCAGAGTTCTTAACAAATGGAAGGAGCTCAGAATATTTATTGAAATGATGAATGATATAACCACTCTACCAGGTAGTGTATAATGAACACACGTGAGTGATCCTTTACGATCAGAGAAGGAATGAACCATTTCCAATTAGAAATATTTCTTTATTCAAAAAGCATTAAATTACTGCCACTATGTGTCAAGCATTGCACTGGGCACCATCATATGAAAGTGAATAAGATAAATATGGTTTCTGCCCTTCTGAAAATAAACATTAATTATTTTATTAATAAATATTTTAATATGAACAAATATTATGAAGAAATCTCGGGGGTTTATGAAAATAGGCAATAAAGAGGTCTGACCTGGTTAAGGAAGTGAAAAAGGTAAAGGGTCTGTCAGCATATGCCTTCACAGAGGAGGAAAGAGCAACAGGCCCCAGGAATATGGGCATCTGTGGAGAGGTAGAGATTAAAGGGGCAGGATAAAGAGAGTAAAGGGATGAAATCAGAAAAGTGTGGGGTGTGTTTGGGAGTCCTTGACTAGACCAGGAGTAGGAGGAAATGCTCCTGAGGTTGGGAAGGTCAAACTCTGGAGGAGCCTTAAATATTTTAAATCTCAACTTCATCCTGCAGTAGGGTCAGGGAGGTAGAACATGGAAATTTAAGGGGAGATATTGGTGACATAAGCAAAGAAGCTTATGCATTAGATACAAAATGGATTTGGGATGGAGAAAATGGGGAATGAGGAAAGATGTGAAAGGGAAAAGTCAAGAATTAAAGATTTTTGTTAAACTAATACTGCAATTGTCTAGTAGTGAGCCTGAACTAAGATGAGGAGGACTTTGATATGACTTTCTTTAAATGGTAAGAAATCTATAGCTCTTCTTTGAAAGGTCAATTTCTCTGAAGGTCCCAACTTGGAGAAACTCTTGTAAGAGTGTCTATTTATATTGAAAAAACTTATCAAATTCTAATAAAGCTTGCATCACTTTAATACCAAACATCTCCTGAAACTCATAGAAATTAAAAGGTGAGGTTAATTAAAGACCAAAGCAGTGGAAGAAGCAAATTATTATTCAAATGCAGGAAGTATAAGGGTTCTAAACCTCCTAGTAGACCTGATGCTAGTGCCACAAAAGAATGCACACAGATTCACCCAGAGCTACAGATATTTCCATCATTTATTATACTTATTATACATGCAACTGCATATACTTTTGGAAAAAAATCTATTAAGCAATTTTCATCTTATTAACATTGACAAAATGTAACCCAATTTTGACATAAGCAATAAGGCAGACTTGTTTCTATGGTTCTCTAAAAAAGATTTTTAAAAAACATGCAGAAAAAAATGTATTGCTAATCTGAGCAAAGAAAGCTATGTTTCTTCATAAAGAAAACATCACTTGTCAGAAAAACCGTGAGTAGTAAGAGTAAATTTTTATTAATATTAATTCCATGATCAGTGCTCCTTTAGCAACTATCTCCCCTGGGGGCTCCATGAGACTCTGAAAGTGTTATTCAGTTTCCCCCAGAGTCTAATGAAGATAATTTATTAATGGATGTTTTGTTTGATTTTTATCCAAAGGCAAAGAAGGACATAATTGATTAGCATCCAAATGTGAGAAACACTAGAGAGGTTGCTTTAAAAAATGATGCTCTCATAGTACAAACAAAAGCCACGATTAATGTTTTTGTCAAATTCATAAAAGAAAATGGAGAGGACACTGCCTTCCCGCATCAAAGATGTACCAGGATGAGAACTATGCCTTGGCAGACCATTTGTGCACTCCCTTCAGATATGGCACTAGCTCGCTTTTCTCAGTCTTGAGTTGTAAACTACTGAACGGGCTATTAACATCTGATCAATATTTAGTCCTGCCCTTGCGAGTTCCACATTTGTTTCACTTATGTGTTTTAGGCTTGTGTCGCTTGAAATAAACAGAATTTACCACGGTGCTTGGTTTGAGATTCTATTACTTCCTTATATATTTTTGGAAAAATATTTTTAGAATAAAATAATAAAAGTTCTAAAAGCAGAAACGTACAATGTAGAATTTTCCCTTGTGCTTTTTACCACCTCCCATTTCACTCCCCAACCTTAACTATTAATAGCTTCTCATTAGCCAAAGTATGAAGAAATACAAGAAATTAATTATAAGATGACATAAAAATAATACCCTGCATGTGCAAAGTATTTTAGAATTTACTAATAACTCTCATATAATTTTTGATCTTTATGCGACCTTGTTCAGAGGATGAAACTGAGGTTTAGAAAGGAAAGTGACAAATTAGGTCACACAGCTAACGACTGTTGGGTAATGCTTTGACATAGATCCTCTGTCTTTCAGGCTACTAACCGACACAGGCAGACATCCTTACACAATTTGCAGAGGACATCACAGTACAGTGAAAGAAGACGATAAAAATCATATACATTCCTAAAAAGCCAGTTGGTTAAATGAGATGCATTTTAGAAAAGTAATAACACAGTATTATAGTACATACATCTCATTAACACAGTGGGAAGAACGGGCATATAGAAAAGAGAAAGGTTGAAGGATCTGCCGTATACTGTTAAAGTACTAAACAAATAATCAAAATCAAATTAATATTGAACTGTTGTCCAAAAAATAAGAAATAGTCTTCTGCAATTGATAACCCATTTCCAAACATCATGAATTATATAAGATGTGCCTGAATTTTCCACCTCAAGATTTCCAAAAGAGCCACTATGACACGCAAGTCTTGTAAGATGCTCTAAAAAAAATCTGTGCTTACACAAATTTGGTAAGGTGGTGTACTATATCGCTGTCCCACCCCTTTGGAAATTCACAGTAGATACAAGAATATTAAAGGTCCTGTGAATTCCTACAAGAAAGAAACCTGTTGAATGTTTTTTATGCTAGTTTTTCTCAAATTTATTCGACGCTTGGTCTCATTATTGAAGTTAGTCTATTAGTTTCACTGGGCACCATTTTAGGAAATGGCATCTACTTATATGTAGAAAGATTTGGACTGGAAGTGTAGCATGTCAGTTAAGGAAATAAAGCATACCTTTCATCCTATGCCATATCACACCTTATTCTTGTTCTTGACTTTTCAGACAAAGGCAAAGAGATCTGTGGACACTTTATTGAGAATTCTCACAATTGCTTCCCAGACACTAGTATATTCAAGAAAATCTGATTAGGAGAAGACATTTTTAACTTTCCATTATTCATGCTGCTGGACTTCCTTCATAACTAAATGGATATAGTCAATCAATTAAATAATCAATCAACACACATTTTCCTTGTTTACAATGCATTTTGTAGGACAGACGTGGAATCTGCCTTAAGGAGCTTGCAATTTAATTGAGGCAGCTGGACCTGGATACGCTGACAAATTATATAACTATGTGATGTTAAATATACATCATCAGAAATGTCACAACGCAGGCATGATTAATTACTGAGTGAGTGTCATGGGTCATTCACACGCTGTGAGTTCAGAAGGAGTGAGGTTAAGGTGGGGGGTGGTGACCTAAGACTGTGGGGGGGGTGCGGTTCCTGAGATTCACATATGCCGAAGCATATACTTATGGCTGAGTCCAGGCACAGTTTGAAAAATGACAGAGTGCTTAAAAGCAAGGAAGCATAATAATGCATTTGCATTTTGGAATTAGAAAACACACTAGCTGACAAGAAGTTAGGAAACTGGCCACTCTGCAGAGCTTCAGGAAGAAGAAATTGGAGGAAAACAGTGAAACAAATTAAATGAGTACTAGAACTTATGTATTAATTAATTGCACACATCGCTCAATCATTGTTCATTATCTTTGCTCACTTCTAAAGGAAGAGACTCACAAATAGGTTTCCTTTTAAAGGGGCCGAAGGTTGGGATAAGGAGTGGAAACTGCTCAGTGATGCAGTTCTAAGTTTTGACTCAGGGGTTCCAAGAGAAATTAGACACAAATTTAATACAGAGATATTTCTCTGAGTCTATGAATCAGAAATTAATTTAGTTAACAAAACAGCTTGGAGAGAAATCAACTGTATAGCTAGATAGAATAAATCTAACTTCCAAGATCTATGAGTGTATTTTCTAAACAGCGCAGGATTCGCTATACTGTTTATATCTGGAAATTAATATAAATTTATAATCTTGAATATGTAGATACTGTTTGGCATACTTTAATGTAGATGCATACTTTTCACAAATATGAGTATAGGCTGCACCGAGTTTTTTCAGAATTTTAAAGCTTAAAGGAAGCCTACATCTCACTGAGTTAAACGTCTTTGTCTTCATGTAACATATGAAGGAATTAGGCAGCAATAACTCCGTGCGTACAAAGATGTCTCCCAGTTCTGCCTCCTACATTATTTTGACAATATCATACTCCAAAAGAAAAAGGCATGAAGCACCAGAATGGTGCATTTGAACCCATATCCTTATATAAGACATAAGAGATATATATCCTTCTTCAAAGAGTGTTCCTTTGTGTAATAAATGTTTGACAAAGGTAGGAAGTCTCCTAATTGTGCCCTTTAGATGCCAGATTTTCCATTGTATTTGCAGCTAGGGTGAGGAGAACCATGTTTTCCGTGTATATAATAGTGGTTCCCTTGTATCTATATGAATTAAGAAAAGAGATAAAAATTGGGAAGTATTGAAATAAAGTCTAATTCTAGAATAATTTGTGTGTGTGTGCGTGTGAGAGAGAGAGAGAGAGAGAGGAAGACTAGCCCTGAGCTAACATCCATTGCCAATCCTCCTCTTTTTGCTGAGGAAGATGAGCCCTAAGGTACATCTGTGCCCACCTTCCTCCATTTCATATGTGGGACGCCGCCACAGCATGGCTTGATGAGCAGCGCGTAGGTCTGCACCCAGGATCCGAACCTGCAAACCCCAGGCCTCCAAAGCAGAGCACACGAATTTAACCACCTTGCCACCAGGCTGCCATCTGTATCCTTATAGATATATACATATAAGTTTGCTCTAAGAAGCATGCTGAAAGGTATATTATTACTAGGGAACTTAATTCAAATTAACTAAAAACTGAACTAAACCATCCTCAAAACTGAATCCCAAACTATATCACAGTTCCAAACATTTTATAGGACCATTTAAAATGCTAATTCAATACTAATTTGCCAAACCTAAACATTGTCTAAACAGGTTTCAAAATCTATTCTGAGCCAAAACTATCCACCATGAGTCAGAAGTTCTAATTCTTTGCTCAGTTCAGATTCCTCTGAACTATGTTATTCCCAGTTATCAGAATGAGCCAGACTTATCAAAGAACCAGTACAGCACTGGAATAAAAGGATTTGATTAGGCCAGTAGATGATCTGCTTTTTGTTCCTCCTGAGAAGTTTAATGAGATATCCAATGTATGTATTTGTTCATTTAAAAAAGTATTTATTGAACACCCACTATAAGTTTGACACTGAACGGGGCACTGGGAGATACAGGGGGAGACTTAACAATGGTTTTGTCCTTGTGGAATTTACTAGAGAAGGAGAAGAAAATAGGCATTAAGCAAATATTTTCCCCCAAATTTGTGCAATAGATTGTGTTATGTGTGCGGAAGAAGAAGCAAAAGCATTTCTAAGAGTAGTTGATACAGGCCTCGCCTAAGCAAATGTTGCAGTCAGAAATTGGAGGCTGAATCAAAATGCTCTCGTCTGTTAAACTAAATTTGGCTGGTGAGTGAAATTTTTCTGGATGTGTAAGTGATGCAAATTTATGCAAATACTTTATATCCTGACTCTTCACACCCCTTTTCATATAATTTCCTTATTGGGCTCATTGCAGTTAAAATAATGTTTATACTGTAGAGAAAGTCTTAAGATTGGATGAACTTTGAAATGATGAGAAAGTTTAGAGCCAGTTTTTTGTCTTTACAACATTATAAATCTGTAATTTTTCAGATTGTTTAAAAAAGGTGAATATATTTATTTAAGCAAATCTACTCTTTCAGTCTGATAAAAATCTCTGGGTTGTATTTAAGTTGTCTGATTCAAGTAATTTCTCAGTATTTGGCTCATGCCTAATTTTTTGGTGAGGAAGACTAGCCCTGAGCTAACATCTGTTGTCAATCCTCCCCTTTTTAGGGAGGAAGATTGGCCCTGGGCTAACATCTGTGCCCATCTTCCTCTACTTTATATGTGGGATGCCACCACAGCATGGCTTGATAAGCGGTGCGTAGGTCCACGCCTGGGATCCGAACCTGCGAACCCCAGGCTGCCGAAGCAGAGCATGCGAACTCAACCACTACGCCACTGGGCTGGCCCCCATGCTTAATTTATTTTATTTCTTAGTTTGACTGGTGGAAGTGGAAGTGAGTACATGGAAATATTATCATATCTGGAGAAAAAAATACAAAGGGAAACAGTAAGAAAAACATATACCTGAGCATTATTCTATCTTGGCAAAATATAGTAAATTTAAAATCATCTGCTTTCCCAAGATACTAATTTGAATATTTAAAATTATGTATAATTTAATATCTTAAAAATGTGTGGTCATGACAGTACATTTGCTGATTTATTCCACATTTGTTTATGTTTTCATTCTTCAAAACACTTTTTCTTTGTATTAGTTTTTTGAATTGCAGGGCATTTTTCATTATACCTTGCCTTGTAAGGTTTAGAAAAAACTCCCACACAACACAAATATAAAGAAGAACATAATTTGTGAGGTTATAAATGGCATCGTTTTACTGTAATAAAATAAACAAAGAATAAATAAAACTGAATTAAACTGAAGCCCATTAATGAGATATGAAAAACCCAAAAAGGGACGGGGAGGAATTAATAGCAACTCTTCAAAGAGCCTTCCTTTGTCTAATAAATGTTTGACAAAGGTGGGAAGTCTCCTAATTGTGTCCTTTTGATGCCAGATTTTCCATTGCCTTTGCAGCTACAGTGAGGAGAACTGTGTTTTCCATGTATATAACAGTGGCTCCCTTGTGTCTGTATGAATTTAGAAAAGAGACAAAAATTGGGAAGCATTGAAATAAAAGTCTAATTCTAGAATAATTTGTGTGTGTGTGCGTGTGTGAGAGAGAGAGAGAGAGAGGAAGACTGGCTCTGAGCTAACATCCATTGCCAATCCTCCTCTTTTTGCTGAGGAACATGACCCCTAAGGTACATCTGTGCCCACCTTCCTCCATTTCATATGTGGGACGCCGCCACAGCATGGCTTGATGAGCAGTGCGTAGGTCTGCACCTAGGATCCAAACCTGCAAACCCCAGGCCTCCGAAGCAGAGCACACAAACTTAACCACCTCGCCACTGGGCCGGCCCCTAGAATAATTTATTTTTAAGTCTATCAATGGCTTTCATTAGGTAGACACTGGCTTCTCTTTGTTCTTGTCTCCAACTCCCAACACCTGGGTTCTGCTGTCATATCAGAGAGGGGGAAGGCAGAAAAATGAGGAAAGGAGGAAGGATAGTAAGAATGTGAGAGCTGAAGTCAGACAGTCAGGACTCAAATTTCTCCATTGCTTACATGCTGCATCACTTTTAGGCAAGTTACGTAACTTTCCAAACCTCAGTTTCCACATCTATGAATGGGTTTAACAATAGCCCCTACTGCATAGGTTATTGTGAAGATTTATTGAAATATAGCGTGTAACATGCTCCATACAGTCCAGCATACAAGAAGCTCTCTATTATGAGGAAAGTTAAAACAGAAGAAAGCATATGTTAAACATCAAATAAGTAGTAAATGCAGATAGAAGAATTAGGAGAGGTCTAGAGGAGAGAGGGATGTAAATATAGTAGCATGTGATGTATTGTGGTGGTTTCCCCACATAAATGAGGGAAACATAATTAGAGTTTTATGCAATCATAGTCAGATTTTGGTTTCAAAAGCTATGTAATCCAGAATCTGCCTCCCCCACCTTCCTGAATTTTACATTATGGTCACAATTCAAGAATTTGTTTTATAGTCAAAGAGATTCTTATTGGTTAAAAAAACTCACATGAGTGTCACTAGTCACTACCAGGCAATGGAAATCCCGAAGGAGGCTTGACAGCATCCAATCTGGGATTGAGACTGCAAGAGTCTCTTAGCAACTGTTGTCATGCATAATATCCTCCAATGGAACTTAATATTTTAATTGATACTAGAGGAAAATACAGAAACTCTGGTGCTTAAATTTCTCTGTTCATGAAGTTATATTAAATATTTTTATATTAAATATTTCAGTTCCAAACATTTTAATGCAACTGAAAAATTCTCATGATCTAACTAAGTACTTTTAGTGAGTTGGATAAACTGGTAATGATCAATTGGATGAGAAGGCACAAATAAATAGTTCTGTTCATCCTGAACATAAATGCAGCTGACTCTCCTTAGTGACAGAGTATAAATAGATCATGTTATATAAGGCATATTGAGGGTTTTTTTTTAACCTTTCAAAAGAATTAGCATTGCACATAGCATTACTATTTAAGAATTTCCTCCACACAGAACATGGTGTTTAAAGTCTACCTCTACTGACACTCATCAAAACCAAGAAAGCAAACAAAGATTGAGAATCTATATATTTGAGGAGTCTTGGTAGGTGAAGGTAGATTGGTGTGGGCATAGACACCAATGCCTTGAACAATGCTGAGAAGGGGCATCTGGTTAAATGAAATTTCCATTTAACAGAGAGACTAGCACAAATCCTACTTATCTTTCACAAAAGTCAGATGGCTATTTTCACTGGCTTAGAAAATAGAGTAGCATGCAGAACAGTCCTTAAATTTCATAACTACTTTATGAGTCCCAACTGCATTCCTCATTTTCTTCTAGCAGCAGTGACAGCCAAGAGAGATCAATCTGGTGAATTTGCATCGGAAAGACTTCAGGTAGACTAAGTCTCATCTTGCTGAGGGTGAATTGCTCTAGAAATTCATGAGTCACAGTAATAGTGGTGGTTCTCTGTTACTGGACCTAATGAGCATTCATATACGTATCTCAAAATCAATTGGGAATATCCCTTGCTACATGGCAGTCAACTTGATGATGACAAGACCGAGCTTCTTGATGGGATCTTTACACTAATCTTGTGGTATCATTGGCAACTGGGGACCAGACTTGACATGTGACGATATGGGCAGTTTGCCCTTCATACAGGGGTGCAGCCCTCCCTGACCTGTGTGTGCTCTGTGTGAGCCAGGCTGTAATCTCGCCCACAAGAAAGGACATCAGATCATTTCCTTATGTCTATGGTGTCTTTCCATCAATCTCTCTCACCCGTGCATGAGACAGTTGTGCATTATCTGGGGACTTTGTTGGAGTCCAGATATTATGTTGTACTTCCATCATCTCATTGCTCTGGCAGCTCCACTACTGTGAGAGACAAGTGTTAATTGTGAACACAGGAATATTGTAAACTGAAAGAGTTATATTTTCTCACCCAAAGCACATGTTAATAATACTTGCTACTACATGGACATATTTTAACTTCACAATTTTCCTGCCAGAAAATAAATTAAATGATGCTTTAGAAAACATAAGACCAAAAAGGGGAGGAAAAAAGAACCAGAGTATGGAGTGAGTCTTATTTTGTTAAAAAGTCTGGGCTGATTGGCCAAGTAATTAGCTAACTAATTAGGAAAAATAATTAGCATCTTAAAACTTTCACTTCATCATCTGTACTTTGGAGACTGTATTTCCCTAGAACTAGTTCTCAAGAATTTTTGATTCCTAAGAAAAAGTATATTAAACTACATTTGAGGACTGTAAAATATCATCTTGTAAGAAATTGTTAGCACTAATTATTTGTTTCAAAAGTAAGAGTAAATAGCCAACAAAGAAGTTAATTACATTAGTCAGAAATTATTTGGGGAGTTAATCAAATATAATGCATTTATTTGTATAAGAAAAAATGACAGGGAAGGAGAAAATACAGTTGGAATATGTTAATATTTTTGTTAACAGATTGTTTTTCCTTTTTACTAAACTTGTCCTGAGCAAGAGCATGATAAGAAAAACTGAACAACTTAGTTGATTGCCAAAGGGTTAATTTTGTCGCTCCCAGAACCTGCTCTCTCTTTTATTCAAGAACCTGGAATAAAAGAAGAAAAAAACACAAATAAAAGGAAAAAAAGAAAAATGGGTTAATGCTTAAGAATAAAGTGAATTCATTTTTGACCTGATGAAAGAAAATATCATTATAGAGATGAAAGTACAAAACTACAAGACAATAGAAAAATGAATTAATAGATAAAACATTCCAGTTCATTTTGCATTCTTTATTTTAATGACCACTACAAAACATTAACCCGAGAATAAATAAATTAATGAAATAAATGGTGTTTCTATGTGCTTTTTCTCATCATCTCTCAGCTGCCATCAAATATAACAATTCTGGAATCACTGGAAATAATCATTGCCAATTCATCTGGTCCCTTTCCTTGCCTTTAGCTAGTATCTAATAGAAACTGTTTTATTTGTGGATATAAGTTAGAACCAAAAAAAAAAAAAATCAGAAAGGGTGGAAAATCTTTAGAATAGATGTCTGGGTTCATTCTTCTCACTCTACAGGTGATGGAAAGCAGGTCCAGAATGGTTCTATGCTTTACCTGAGGCCAGATACCTCAATTAGTGACAGAAGCAGGAGAGAAACCCAAGTCTCCTGACATTGGTTCTTGTCTCCTTTCCAATACACCATGCTGCCAATGTTTACAACTTGAAATACTCATTAATGAATTTTCGGGTGGATTCATCATTGATGTTACTGGAAATTAGAAGATGGTAGAATGGTTTTCTAAGGGAATAGTGAAAGAGCATACTATTGAAAAAAATAAATTTTTCTTAATATTTCTATTTTATTTTATGTTTTAAACATAATATCATTAAGTACTCATTATGTATCCATAAAGAAGTATATAGAATAGGAAGTAGAGGACTCCTTTCTCTTCTCTCCAACCCTCTTTTTTCCATTATTTTCCTTTCTAATTGACATATGTTCTTCCAATCTTTTTTCAATGAATTGATATGCTCATAGACAGACATAAACATGCAAAACCTCAGGATGATTTTGAATGCAACAAGCTAAATATACAAAATAAGCTAGCTTGCACACTATCAGGACATTTATCAGCTCACCTTACTGAAAATGTAGACTTCGAGATTGACTTAATCCAGTACGTCTAACTATGTTTCCTGTGATTCCTTGTTGAACTCTATTTCCTCTTTACATTGAGCTTTTGGTGGGATGGCTTCAGCAGTTCTGGGTATTATAGTCACATACAGCAACATCCTGAGAAAGAGAGAGCTGCTTCCAGAAACTATCCCAGAAGGAGAAGAAGAACTTTCCTAGAAGGCCCCAAGCAAAATTCTCATAGCACATAGGCCTAAATTGGGTCACATTGCTGGACCAATAATTAGCAAACAGGAAGGATCTGGAGAGTCTCAAGTGGGACCACCATTCATGGAGACACATGGATGCTTGGAAGACCTGTGAATTACTGAAGAAAATTTGGATTCTGCTAAGAAGGAGAAAGGAAGGTACAAATGCAAAGTAGACATTTTACAATGATCACTACACACATACAAATAGTTCTCTCTCTCTCTCTCTACATATATATACATGTATATATATATATATATCCATAAGAACATATCTTGAACGTCTTTTGTGCCATCATATAGCTCTATCTTATTCTTTTTAATTGCTTCATAATAGGTCATAGTACAAATGTATTATAATTAACCAGTACCCTAATGATCACTTTTTAAATTTATCAACCGTATTTCCTAAATTTAGATGAAGCCTGAGTGAGAAATTTTTAAATAACCTTCATGACAAAGCTAAAATCAAACAAAAAACACAATCCTAGATTTCTACATTTTATACAACATTCATGTGAAGCTAATATAGGGAGCAGCACTGTATGCCTGGTCCTGTGAACTTGCATGTAGCACCCAAATAGTAGTTAACGACGTTTCACATACAATGTTTCTTTGGTCCTCACGAGCAGCAGCATGGAAATTTTTCATCAGTGACAACAAGGAAAGTGAGAGTGGCAAAAGTCTGAATAAAGACACAACTGAGACCAGAATGGATTAGCTTTGAAACATTTAAAGAATGTCTAACTTTCCCAACTAACTGACTGATGTTTAATTTAGTCTTCATTCAATGGAACACCTAAAATTTATTTCCCTGCTCTGGACTTTAAGTCCCACAAGATCAGAAATATCATATGTCTTGTTGACTATTGTATCCCCAGAGCCTAGCACAGTTCTTGGCCCTGGCAAAAAGTAGGCACTCAATAAATACTTGTTGATTGAATAAATAACTGAATAAAATAAAGAGCAGTGAAGAATGGCATGGACCTTGCCCTGCTCTGGGGTGATGGTATAGAAACAATTGTACTCCAAAGTCAAATATCCTAAGTGTTAAAAGGAAGGGCTAAAGTCCTATGTGACGAGTGAAATTAATAGTAATGGGTGAAATCATTAGAAATGAGGAATCGTGAAATCTTTTAACAAGAAGTAGTCCTATATCCTGCCTCTATGAACTGGCAAAGCCTCGTTTTATTTAAGATTAATTTTGGTTGCAAGGAACAGTGACACAAATAATCTCAAGGAAGGAGGGAGAGAAAATTTATTATAATGACACATATATTTCATGGGGATTGAAGTGCAGAGATTACTATACAGCTGGGAACCACAGAAACAGGAAAACTATCAGAAACTGACCCAGCTCTCTCTCTGTCCCTCTCAGGAGCTGAATGTTGGGCAGTCCAGACTTGCTAGTCTTGCCCAGTCAAGTTCTCTCTCAATGCCGAATCGTTGCCTCTGCCACCCAATATATAGACTAAATCTAGGGCAATTTGTGGCTCAAGGTCATGGAGCATGCTGACCTTTCACCCGGGGTGTAAATAGTTAACAGATTTCTGAGAAAGAATCAGGGGAAAGTGGGCAGGCACAAAATAGATTTAGTGCAAATATTTATTTATTGGCTAGATTTTCAGATTAGAAAATCAACATATGATTGAAGATAACTCATAATTACCTTTATAATGCTGAATCTTTATAGGTGTTCTAGCATATTTTTATCCAGTTTATTTTAATGCATATAATTCCAATACTATATCCTATATACATTTTTTTAAAAAAGGTCTGGGATCTCTGTGTATTTTTATAGATCTCACATTTCTGGCTGTTTATTTACATTACTCACTCTCCTTAAAAACATTAATTTAAATGACTATAGAATATTCTCTCTTAGAAATTCATCATCTTTATTTACTTACCCCTCTGAATTCCCTGCCATCAGACTTGTAGACACAGTAACGTTGTGGCAAATATCCTTTACCTAAATATCTCTATGCACTCTGGTTAGGTCCTTAAGATAGATTCCCAGAAATAAAATTACTGGATAAATTGGCATGAACTTTTTAAAAGGTATGGAAATATATTGCCAAATTACTTTTACAAAAGTTTGCACTTACTTTTTCTCTCAGTAATTGTATAAGAAGCTATCATTTAATTCTCATCAGTTATCCCTAGCATGGGGCTAATGACATAGTACACTGTTTCTATAACATTCAAAGATAGGGTTTCTAAGTAGTGGAAGAGTGGGTTGTTAATGCTTGAAGTATTAAAATCTAGAATCAACTGAGAATATACTCCTTATTTTGGAGTTGCTTTCAGATTTATAATAGTCTAGGCAAACCACATAGTCAAAATCCTCTTAAAATTTTAATAGCATAGAATGTTAGACCACAGACCATTATTACAACTCCCCATGTTTTTAAATTAATTCATTTATTTGTTTATCTATATTTTCAGTCTCAATAGATATTAGACATCTACGGTAAGCCTAGGCTGTGCTGGGTAGTAGGGACACAAATACAAATAAAATGTTTCCCATACCCCCAAATCTCACATGGTTGACAGACATGTAAACAACCTATTACATTGCAATGTTCTAAGTGATATAAAGTAAGAATATACACACAGCTATGGGTTCCAAGAGGAAGAGATGGCTAACTCTGCTACAAGAGACAAGCAAGGGAGGCTCCATAGGGAAAATGACATTACTGTGATACTAACACTAAAATTCTTATTACAAAGCGAATACAAACTGGCTACCCTTGTATCTGGAGAAGAGAAAGGAGAGATAGATTTGGTCAGATAGTGAAGTGTCTCTGCTATTTCAAATAGTTCGCAATTTATCTTGAAAGCAAGAACAAGCCACTGAAGGTTAGGGCAAATTAGAGGTTGTTGGAACAATCCAGGGAAAGATGAAGAGATGCTGATAATGCCAAGGCCCCGGAGAGCAGTGAAGAGACTCGGCGACATTTAGGAGATAAAATCAATGATGTTTATCAACCAATTAGATGTGGATTTTGGAGAAATGGGAGCTGAGTGTTTTTAGTGGGTTTATTAGTAGATGGTGGATCTGTGGCCATAATGCAGAGCTGGTCAGGACCACTTTGGGCTTTTTTAAGGTTGAAGTGATTGAAGGATGTGAACATGTGTGTACAAGTTTAGAACTCTGTAGAGAAGTGAAAACCAACGATAAAAATTTGAGAGGCAAAAACACATAATTAGATGATAAATCGTATTTGAAAATAGCATCTGGGGAGAGTATAAACGGTAAGAAGAACGTAGGGTGTAAAATGGAACCATAAGAACAATGAATGTTTTAAGAATTGTATAGAAGAAAGGAGCTACTAAAGGAGACCAAGAATCAGTGTTTCTAAAGACTGAGTGCTACTAAAGAAGAGAATAAATGTTTCCAAAGCTCAAAAAAGAGCAGGTGGATGACTTTGTCAACCACAGCAGAGAGATCAGGTAAAATGAAGGCTAAAATTGCCCAGTACACTTTGTAGTTGGGAGTTACTGTTGACCTGAGCCATTTATAGTGGCTTTTGTGATGGTGTAAATCAGATTGCGGTAGACAAACTAGAGAATTGTAGGTGACAATTAGGCAGTGGAAAGGTAAAATACTATTTCAATAATTTGATGGTGACGTGAAGACTATAATACATAGTTATAAGTGACTTCACAGTGGAATGAAGCTATAGATTAGCAAAGTCTCTGAGGATGGAGAGTTCGAAGGCAAAGGAAGAAAGCGGAAAATTAGTGATGAGAAATAGACTAGAGAGTCTGGAGACCCAGTGCTTTAACCTAAAATGACAAAAGTGAGAGTACATTTTGAGTCAATATTGCAGCTCTATGTTTTTAAAATTCCATATATTTGAAATAAGTACTCTTACAAACTATATTTGGTTTATAAAATGAGTGTTCCCAATTCAAGCATGCAAACCCCTGGATTTCAACATGTCACCATAATCAATATGTACAAGCATTTGATGGATCCCATCCATGTGTACTGTGTCAATTTCAAATGCCATGGCTGTGGCCTAGAATACGATGTAGAAAGGCATTTCAATAAAAAACAATCAAGCAAGCAAATGTAGAAAGGCGTAATACTCAGCTGGGTAAAATTGAGCAGCTTGAAGACCCACTAGACTATAAAATCTGTGAGTGGAAAACAAACTTCTTGGGTTTTCCTTTGGGTTTTTTTGTTTTTTTTGGTGAGGAAGATTGGCCCTGAGCTAACACCTATTGCCAATCTTCCTCCTTGTGCTGACGAAGATTGGCTCTGAGCTAACATCTGTGCCTATCTTCCCCCATTTTATATATGGGACGCTGCCACAGCATGGCTTGATGAGCTGTGCATTGGTCCACACCTGGGATTCAAACCCATGAACCCCAGGCCACCAAAGCAGAGCATGCGAGCTTAACTACTATGACACCAGGCCGGCCTCTCTTCTTCATTTTTTTAACTCCAGGACGTAGCACAGTTTCTGATACAGGCTGCACATAATAAAGTGCATTGAGTAAGTGAATTTTGGGTGCACTGAGACTGGGAGATTATTAGAGCCATGGGAAACTGATTTATTTTGTCCTCTGTTTGTATAATTTAGCAGAGAAGAGGAAAAGAAATTTAAAGGTTATGACCACATGATTGGTTTCTAAAAGCAAATTGATACTGAAGAAACAATAACAATCCTTTTATATTTGTAATCATTTCACCTGTTTCCTCTGCTTTTCTGTATGTGCTTCCTACATTTTCTATAATCCTAACTCTACTACCTCCTTGTTTCCTCTCCCCACTTTTCCTCCTTCCTTCTTTCCTTGCTAGTGAACTTTTAGCATTTATTTTTTGGCTATTTTTACCTGAAGAAAAGTAATAGCCTCCTAGCTGGTGTCTTTCTATTGTATTATGTACAGAACAACCAGTGTCATCTTTCCAAAGGGGAACTGATGTCCTGCTCCAAAATTTTAATGTCTCCACACTGATCTCAGGAGCAAGTTCAAAGTACTTTACAGTTTTTAAATCCATGCTTAATCTGGCCTTGCCTAACTCCCCATTATTATCCCAAGTCTCTTTCCCTCTCCCTCACCATTTTTGCTACACCTCTTCCCAACTAGTGTCTTGTACCAGCAGCGCCTGAAATGCTCTTCCCAACCCACTATCCCTCTTCATACAACTAGCTGCTTCTGGCTACACAGACCATAGCTGTTTTCCTAGTTCTACACATTCACGGCAAGCTGTGTTCTTTGTAACAAATATCATATAGCTGTTAATTAACTAGGGTTTTTTTGTTGCGTAATATTCTTCTGTGTCTATAGACTATAAACCCCACAAGGTCAAGGATTTATCCATTTGTTTATGTTCCCATTGTCTGATACAGTGCCTAATACAATAGGCACTCAATAAATATTTGTTGGAAAAATAAATGAATGAAATGATGGATGTTGAGAAAAAACATGATAAGAGCCACTCATAATTAGTGTAACTTTGATTTTCAAGGAAAAAGTTTCTGGGATCATAGTGCAGAGAAGAAAATCCAATTTTTTCTCAACCTCCCACACATGTAAGTGTGATGGTCAATATTGTGGCAAGAAAGTTAGGAAAGTACAATTTTTATTAACTGAATCCTAACTACCTAAAGTTCTCGGTGTTCCCAAGTTAATGATCTTTTAATGTTCAGAGTTAATTAAAGAACCAATTTTAACTTAAAAAATAGTAGCGTCTATCTCCACTAAATGTAACACAATTTCAAGTTTTGTCCCTGTAGCATTATACAATCTAGTATAAAGTCCCAGAATTAAATAGTTTACAACTTCACCATTTTAACGCTGGATAATGATTACTTCTTTTTCGATGACTAAAAGTTTCAATCAGCCTCTGGATCTTCAATATGGATGTCAGAAATGACAAACCATGTTATGCTAAATAAGACAGGAAAAGGAACTAATTGAATGTAACTTTCAACTATAAGAGCAAGAACACCCAAACCATATTTTTCAGTAAATTTCAATGAACCAAAAGTTGACTGTTTCTAAAGATCCTATTCCCCCAATATTTTTGTTGTGGTGGTGGTGGTAAAATATACATAACATAAAATTTATCATTTTAGCCCCTACTTTTAAGATTCAATCAAGATGTACTGTACGTGGCAGAGACATAGCTGTTCTCCAAATCTTTCTTCTATTTCCTGTACTTATAGCTGTACTTTATTTCCCAGCTATTCCATGAGTTCAGTGTGGCATATGGCTAGGTTGTAGCTCTTGTATTGTAGAATGTGACCAGAAGCTGACATGCTCCCTTTCCACATCTGCTCCATAAAATACTTCCATCGACAGTTCCTCCACACTTTTTCCTCTCCTAGTGGTTGAATGAGAGGACTTAAATAATTCCCTAAGGGATAATAGACTACTAGAGGGAAGGATGCTGGGTTCTCGAATGATCACTGAAAGGTGACCTGACACACTGAAGCACTTAGGATCACTTAATGTGGAGTGTAATTTAAAATTTTGATGCTTCACAGTTATAGAACCTGGCACCACCCTTACAAATACAATGTGCTCTCCATAGCAGATACAAATATTGACTGATAGCTTTTCCCAGGTATTAAACTAGTGAAACGTATGGTTGGTGCTTTTTCTTTTGTTTGTGTATTTTTCTCTTAATTGACCAGCATCTGAAAGTTGATGGTAGCAGTTGAAGAGACAAATAAAATAGCCCTATATTACCAGTGGCAGGAAGACAGGCTAGGATGAGCTGCACACCCTTTGAGGGATGGCACAATTCTCCATGGAATGCCTAAAACACATCTGAGTTCACATCAGAATTTTATGATGGTTGCCATGACAACAGGGTGGTGACATTTATTTCTGCTGAAAACATCTGAAGCACATACTGCACCTTTTCCAAATTGAATGCTCTACTTAGAAGTAATTTGCACAGATTCCCTGTCCTAAACTGCTACAATTCCCTGCTGAGCTCCGCTCCTTACTATAAAGGGCAAAGGGCTCAGTGCAGACTTGACATGTCGCTGTTGGCTCCCTTTTCAGCTCATCAGGAGGAGGAGAAGGGAATATAGAAGGATTCCCATGACTGGGGAGAACTTGAACCGTAAAGGTTAGGGTGTAAACTGCTCCCTGTGAGAGAAAGAGAGGAGGAAGTTACTGACTCCATTCTGAATCACCGTATTTGAATGGATCTGATAGTGAGCGCTGCAAGGGTTAACTTAATAGAAAATATAGCTCCTCTTTCTCCTCTTTAAACAGTTAAAACACCACTAGGAAGATCTGGGGGATGGGGAGATCTGTAGGCTACTGGAGCTCACTTAGAATGATTCTTTTGTAAAGCAGCCAAAGTTACCAGGGAAGTCACTCCCTTGTTTAAAATACTCTAGTGACTTCCCATTAGGATAAATGTCCAAATCCTCAATGAGACCTACAAAGGCCTGCATAATCTTGCTCTTGCTCACTTCTACATACTCATCTCGGGACCATCTCCCTATCTCTGTCTTTACTTCAGCCTTATTTCTTTCATTTCTCCAAAATGGTCTGCTTACTTGCATCTCATGATATTTGTCCCTGCTATTTCTACTCCATGGGATGTTCTCTGTGAGCCACAGTTTTTAGTTAATTACATCTCATCCATTGGAACAGTGCAACCTCAGGCTTTCCTTGACTCCCTGACTAGGTTAAAGACCTCTTTCACATGTCTATTGTGAGCTGTATTATTTGTTCAAAACATCCCCTGTCTTCTGGACTCAGCCTGGGAGGACGCTTCCCTGGTATCTGTTCTTATAGGAGGCGTATATTTCCCTCTCCATTGATGCCCAATTTTATGATGAAGCTTGCTTTGTACAACGAAATGCTAGTTGGAAGTGATGATGTCATGTTCATGAAGAGACTTCAAGGTTCTTAAGATAGGAGGTGATTTTTTTCTCCTGGAACCCAGAAAGAAAAGGACATAGAGCAGAGTTGTAGCTGACCCATAAGGGACATTAACATGAGCAATAAATAAATAAACCTTTATTGTTATAAGCCACAGAGACTTGGGGTATGTTTGTTATTTCAACATAATGTAGTGAAAGCCAACTAATGCATTGTCACAGTACACTTTTTTTTTAACTTGAGGGGAAGTATAGTGTGGTAGTATTAGATAGGCTTTAAAGTCAAACTCCTATATTCAATGTGAATTCTGACACTTAGTATTTTGTTTTCTAAAATATCACATTACATAGTGTCTCTGGCCTCAGTTACTTTGTGTACTTATAAAATAGAGATAATACTAGGATACACCTCACAGGGTGGTGGTGGGGATTAGAGTTAATACTGTCAAAGTATTTACACCAATGTCTGGCATGGAACAAGCCCTCAACAAATGTTAATTATTACTATTCCTCAGGACTGAGCAAATTTTTCAACCATAAGTTTTCTATGGTTATTTGATCAAGGTTTGTTTCCCCTATTAAACCGTTAGGATTCTGAAAGAAGAAACCTCACCTACTTGATTCATTTTTATATCACTCGTGAGTAGCATAAACTGACACCTAATAAGAACCTAACAAATATTTGTTTGCACAGTAAATTTTTAAAAAAGTGAATGACTGAATGAATGAAGACAAAAGCCCAAAGCTAACATCAGTAATTGTATTGAGAGGAATAAAAAATAACTAAATGCTATCAATATTTAAAATTACTTGTAAGAGGAATAATATTTCAAATAATGCTAGATTTATCTACTGAAATTATATAAAATCTAGATGGGTGGAAAAGCCAGACTTTTTGGTTGAAATCTTCAGGATAAAAATTCCTATGGTGGATTGCACTGCTGGTCTGACGTCAGCACCGTGGCTATTCCATAAGGCACAGTTGTGTGAAATATAAAAAAGTGATTATTTGTGAAGATGTTTTAGTCTCAACAAATACCTCAACAAGTGCACATCTAATCCTTGAATTGTGTGATGGATAAAACCAGTACTAAAATCTATACAATACTTGTTCTAAAATTCTCCCATGGACATGTTCTGCCTCTCTTAGAGGACATGCTCTGATATACAAGGTTGACCATCATTTTTCAGATTGTCTGCCATGACTGCAACTTAACACCCATCCCTTCTCTGATAGCAGCTCTCTATTTTTCTAGCCACTCTGCTTTCCAGTTCAACATTGTGTACCAGGCAATGTCCTCTCACAGAGACTTGAAATTCAAAAATTAGATTTCATGGCATAAGATACATGGCTGAACTGGTAAATTAAATTGGACTCAGACCTAGATGAGTATCTTGGGGGGAAAAGGGGTACAAATTTAAGGCTTAGTGAAGTTAGACTTACCGAAGGTGAGATGCGCACTACATAAGAACAGAGCTGGCAGCAAGGCCACCTTGGTGTTGAGGGACATGTGTGAGCCAGCGGACTAACTTCCACCAGATACAGCACCAATGCGGGAACCCGGATAAGGACAATTCTTGAAAGCAGAACTCAAGAAAGTGGTTTTAACTATGTTTTTCCCCCCCAGGTTTATTGAGATATAATTGATATATAAGATTGTATAAGTTTAAGGTGTACAATGTGATGATTTGACACACGTTTCATATTGTGAAATGATTAGCACAATAGGGTCAGTTAACACCTCCATCACCTCACATAATTACCTTTTTTTTTGTGGTGAGAACACTTAAGATCTACTCTTAGCAATGTTCAAGTATATAATACAATATTGTTAACTATAGTCACCACGCTCTACATTGGATCCCCAGAAGTTGTTCATCTTATAACTGGAAGTTTGTGCCCTTTGACGAACATCTCCCCATTTTTCTCACCCTGTAGCCCCTGGCAACTACCATTCTACTCTCTGTTTATGTGAGTTTGGGTTTTTTAGATTCCACGTGTAAATGAGATCATACAGTATTTGTCTTTCTCTGTCTGACATTTCACCTAGTATAATGCCATCAGGGTCCATCCATGTTGTCACAAATGGCAGGATTTCCTTCTTTCTCATGGCTGAATATAATGGAATATATGCATCACATCTTCATATATTCATCTGGAGACAATCACTTAGGTTGTTTCCATATCTGGGCTGTTGTGAATAATGCTGTAATGAACATGGGACAGCAGATATCTCTTTGAGATCCTGATTTCATTTCTTCTGGGTATATATCCAGAAGTAGGATTGCTGGATTATATGGAGGTTCTATATGTTATTTTTTGAGGGACCTCCATACTGTTTCCCATAGTGGTTGCATCAATTTACATTCCTACCCAAAGTGTCCTTTCTCCACACCATCAGCAACACTTGTTATTTTTTAACTTTTTGATAATAGTCATTCTAACATATGTGAGGTGATATCTCATTACAGTTTGATTTCCATTCCCCTGATGATTAGTGATGCTGAGCACCTTTTCATATACCTATTGGAATTTGTATGTCTTCCTCAGAAAAATGTCTATTTGGGCCCTCTGCCCATTTTTAATTGGATTGGCTTTTTGCTACAGAGCTGTATGATTTCCTCATATATTTTAGGTATTAACCCCTTATCAGATGGATAGTTTGCAAATATTTTCTCCCATTCTGTAGGTTGACTTTTCATTCTGTTGGTTGTTTCTTTTGCTCTGCAGAAGCTTTTTAGTTTGATGTAGTCCCACTTACTGATTTTTGCTTTTGTTGCTTGCGTTTTTTGTGTTATATCCAAGAAATCACTGCAAGACCAATGTCAAGGAGTTTTTTCTTGTGTTCTTCTAGGAATTAAACAGTTTCAGGTCTTATATTTAAGTCTTTAATGCATTTTAATGCATTTGTTCCATTGGTCTACGTGTATTTTTATGCCAATACCATTTTGTTTCGATTACTGTAGTTTTATAACAAAATTTTAAATCAGGAAGTATGATGCCTCCAGCTTTGTTCTCTTTCTCGGGATTGCTTTGGCTATGAGGGGCCTTCTGTGGTTTCATATGAATTTTAGTATTGCTTCTTCTATTTCTGTGAAAAATGCAGTTGGAATTTTGAAAGGGATTGTATTGAATCTATAGACAGATTTAGGTATTATGGACATTTTTACAATGTTAATTTTTCTGATCAATGAGCATAGGACATCTTTCCATTTATTTGTGCCTTCTTCAGTTTCTTTTATCAAAGTCTTACAGTTTTCAGTGTACAGATCTTTCATCTCCTTGCTTAAATTTATTCCTAAGTATTTTATTATTTTCGATGCTGTCGTAAATGGGATTGTTTTCTTTATTTCTTTTTAGATATTTCATTGTTGGTGTTCAGCTGTGCTTTAAGTTAAATCATCCATATGCCCAAATGATTTTACTTCTAATAGGCTCTGTTTGAAAACCTGGGTCCTAGTTAGAGGCAAGCCTTCAAGATTGGGAAGCTTGGAAGAGTCAGATAAAAATATGTGCATGTTCCTTTATGGGAGAAACAAACATAACAAATACCTAATAAGTCATGTTTGTTGTTGCTTTTATTTTTGTCCACTTCCTTTGCCAATGAGTGCTTTCAAAGTCTCCTAGGACAACAATTGGAGATATCTACAAAGGGATGAGAACTAGACTCATTGATTTTCAATTGAGTGCATTTTGGGGTGAGGCTTCTGTAGGTTATTCTTTCCTTGATTTTGCAAAAACATTACAGTGTGAAGGTGTGAGGATGGGAAGAGACAGGAGAGGTGAAAAAGCACAGGGAATAGAAAAATACTAATAATTTAGCAATCAGTTAATCAATCATGCACAATAACTAATTGATCACAAATGTGCATTTTTAGAGTTCCCCAGAAGTAGATATTAGTTTCTGTTTTCAGATGCTTATAATCTATACTTTGTAGTCAAGAATATCTGAGAGAAGTTTAAATAATTAGATAAAAATCATTCAAATTAATAAAGCTACATTCACAAAAAAATAGATGAGATTCATGCAACAGTAAAAGATTTTTCCTCCTCTAAACTTGCAGTATTTGAAAAATCAAATATCTTTCATATATATCAGCTTTCATATTATTTTTGAGGTCATTTTTACTTTCTCATCTCTCCTTTATTCTCTTTTAGCACTGAAGTAGATAATCCTAAACATGGTAAAACTACTTAAATCAAGAGGTATTTGTTTTTATAATTAAACAATTTTTTGAAGATTTATGGAAAGGGTATATGAAGCATTTTACTAAAGCATTAGTAACCAAACTCAATCCCAATGTAAAATATAGTGATGGAGACAGCTTGGGTAAAGAGCAGAGACAGTTGATAACAATAAATTACAATACTTGCTGTAAGCAAAGGAAAGTTAGAGATGTGATAAACTTTGGAGTCAAAATTCCATGCCATGTTAACCCTGTTAATAGAAATCTGACTTCCTTAGAAAAACCGAGGTGCTTTTTTCCCCCCAGGTATTTTCTGGATCATATTTTTATCTCCTCAAAGAAAACTTTGATATCTCTGATGCATTATGCAAGCCTCTGGTGCTTCTGAGCTTTGTGAGGTGCCATCTCCTATGTGCCTGGTTTGTATTAGTCTTGTGTTGAGTGTGGGCTTACTTAATCTGGGCAGGATACCAAAGGGACAAAAAAGCGCATTCCTGAGCCTTCAGTATAAAGCACTCCATTCGTGCAGCCCTGGCACTAGAGGATGAAATATCAGTTATTACAAACATATTCTGGGCATTTCGAGGCATTACTCATTCTTTGATGTGGAATGGGAATTTGCATTTCCAGGAGAAGAGAGGGAGTTGGCAGGTGCAATGAAAAGCATTGCAGTAAAAATTTTCTCTACAAAGAGAGATGTTTTGTGTAGATAGTGTGTGCAAAATCTCCTGCATTGCTTAATCCATTTCTCTTGGGGTGGAGAAGCCAGTTTACATTTTCCAGTGAACCACATCCGTGGACGATTGCTTTGATTTCATTGTACAGGAGACTTAACAAACAGCCAATGGATTTATGTTTTAGTGGAAAGCACGGTATAACCTTCAGCAGAAAACCTCCTTCAGAAAGAAACTATGTGCTTAGACTGCCAAATGCATTTAAGTATCATAATAGTTTGAGAAAACAGGACATCGGTGTGCCATGTTCATCAGGCTGTGTCCTCTGAATTACCCCTGTGGGGACAAGTCTACACACAATAGCAGGCACATGCTTCTTGACTTTAGCAACTTGGACATCTCTCTAGTTGGTGCCATAGAGGCTGAAGAGAAACTATTTGATGGTAAGACTGTTTTCTCTTGGAGGGATTTATGCCTTTAAGAGATGTTCCTATATAATGCATACATTTTGTTCTCTGTTGAGGGCAAAAGCAAAACAACAATGTGGATAACACAACATGTCATTTAACAAGATCATTTTCCCTAACTGTAGATTGAAACTGCAAACAATACAATTTTAATTGCTTTGTTGAGGTCACAAAAAGCTGTAAGTATTTGATTTATACAACTTGATGTGTTTGGAGATAAGTATACACCCGTGAAACCATCATCACTGTCAATGCCATAAACTTATCCATCATTTCCAAAAGTTTCCTCTTGTCCCCTTTGGTTTTTCCCCCCTTTTGTGGTAAGAGCACTTAATATAAGATCTACCCTCTTAGGAAAATTTTAGAATACAATAAAGTATTGTCAATCATAAGCCCTATGTTGTACAGTAGTCTCCAGAACTTGTTTATTTTGCATAACTGAAACTTCGTACCCGGTGACCAACACCTCTCCTTTCCTTTCTTCCCCCAGTCCCTGGCAACCACCATTCTGTTCTCTGCTTCTATGTGTTTGACTATTTTAGATTCCATATATAAGTGAGATCCTCCAGTATTTGTATTTCTTTGTCTGGCTCATTTCACTTAGCAAAATATCCTCTAGGTCCACCCATGTTGTCACAAATGGCAGGATATCCTTGTTTTTTAAGGCTGAATAATATTTCATTGTATGTATATACCACACTTTCCTTATTCATTCATCCATTTATGGATATTTAGATTGTTTCTATATTTTGCTATTGTGAATAATGCTGCAATGAACATGGAGTACAGATAGCTCTTCAAGATCCTGATTTCAATTTCTTTGGATATATACCCAGGAGTGGAATTGCTCGATCAAAAGGTAATTCTATTTTTAATTTTTTGAGGAACCTCCATACCCTTTTCCACAATAGCCGTACCACTTTACATTCCTACCAAGGGTGTATGACAGTTCTCTTTTCTCCACATCCTCACCAATACTTGTAATCCTTTGTTGTTGTTTTTGATAGTAGTCATCCTGGTGGGTATGAGGTGATACCTCCTTATGGTTTTGATTTGCATTTCCTCAATTAGTGATCCTAAGCACCTTTTTATATACCCATCGGTCATTTGTATGTCTTCTTTGGGTAAATGTCTATTTAGGTCCTTTACCCATTTTTTAATTGGGTTGTTTGTTTTTTTGCTATGGAGATTGGGAGTCCCTAATATGCCTCATGTATTAATCCATTATCAGATAAATGATCGGGAAATATTTTCTCCCATTTTGTAGTTGGCTTTTCATTTTGTTAAATTTTTCCTTTCCTGCACAGGAGCTTATTAGTTTGATGTAATCTCCCTCGACTATTTTTGCTTTGGTTGCTTGTGCTTTTGGTGTCACATCCAAGAAATCATTGCCCGGTCCAATGTCAAGAAGTTTTTTCCCTAAGTTTTCAACTAAGTGTTTTGTTGTTTCAGGTTTTATGTTTAACTCTCTAACTCATTTTGAGTTGATGTTCGTACATGGTGTGAGGTAAAGATCCAGTTTCAGTCTTTCGCATGTGAATATCCTGTTTTCCCAACACTATATTGAAGAGACTATCTTTTCCTGATTGTGTGTCCTTGGCATCCTTGTGGAAGATCTGCTGACTGTATATGAGTAGGTTTATTTCTGCTAGAATCAGTAGATCTGTTCCATTGATCTATATGTTTGTTTTTATATCAGTACCATAGTATTTTAATTACCATAGCTTTGTTGTAGGTTTTGAAACCAGGGAGTGTGATGCCTCTAGCTTAGTTGTTTTTGCTCAAAATTTCTTTGGCTCTTTGGGGTCTTTTGTGGTTCTATATGAAATTTAGGATTTTTTTTCTATTTCTGTAAAAAATATCATTGGGATTTTGATAGGGATTGCATTGAATCTATAGATAACTTTGGGAAATATGGAGATTTATAAAATATTAATTCTTCCAGTCCATGAACAGAGGATGTCCTTCTATTTATTTGTCTTTTAAAATTTCTTTCACTAGTGTTTTATCTTTTCAGTGCACAAGTCTTTCACTTTCTTAACTAAATTTATTCCTAAGTATTTTATTCTTTTTGATGCTAAAGTAAACGGAATTGTTTCCTTAATTTCCTTTTCAGATAGGTTGTTCTCAGTGTGCAAAAATGCAACTGATTTTTGTATGTTGATTTTGTATCCTGCAACTTTACTGATTCACTTATTAGTTCTAACAGTTTTTTGTGGGATTTTTTTTTTTGTGGAATCTTTAAGGAAAGGAAGAAGTAAAATTATTCTGTTTGCAGATGAACTCTATAAATTTGGAAGATAGAGAAGAGTGTAAAGAATAACCAAAAAAGTTACTTATAATTCTACTACTAAAGATAACATTTTGTTTATTTCCTTTATGCACATATGTTTGCACCTATGTTTATACATTCCCATATATGTGTTTATACATGACTACATGAGTGTACATATTTATAAAGACACACCACATTTTATCATGCTTTCTTCATTTATCCTTGCATCTTGGAAATTTTCTCTTGTCAACCTAAGTTCTTCCAAAGTTTAATTTTAAATATTTTTATGCTATTGCATCATGTGGTAGACCCAAATGTCTATTTATAGATAAATATTTTATTTATCTATGCTTTTCCTGGGAGATGCTGACATCCTGTTTCCTTGTTTAGGTGTCTGTGATGTAAAGCATAAGAAAGAGCAGGAGATTGGGTTAAGAATTTTTGTTCTTTTTATCCAGGGACCTGGCTTGTTTTAGAGAATGCCCAGGTGACAGAAAATAACAGACAGGTGGGGAAGTCAGCCTGCTCACGGCTGACCAGAAAATTGTCTCTACCCCGCAAACTTCTTCCCAAACTGTTCCCTAGTAACCAAAGAATTTTGGATCCTGCTTTGAGCTTTTCACTTCTTGTTAAAATATGAATTCTTACGAGAGGTACTCTTTGAAAGCTCTTCTTTATCATTTTATGCTGAATGAATTTTTCAGGGAATAGGTTTAGATGCCTGTCTGAGAGATCAGAGCTGGAAGGGACTAAGGAAATCGTGAGAGGGGTGTGCAGTCCAGAGTAAGAAGAAAGGGGGCTCCACTGAGGAGTTGTAAGGAAGCTCAAACTTTGGTCTTGACAGAACTGGGTGATCTGGTCATCTCTGTAGGTATGTCTGATGACTTGGATTACAATAAATGGTTCATTGTTTGTAGGGATGTTATAAAGAGAAGAGGCAGAGGGAAGAAATGAAGACCTAGCTTTGTTCAGTTTTACAGGGAGCAGAGAAAACTGCAGAGGCAATGACCAGGCTAAGTTATCTTGGCAACTCAGACTAATGGGATTTTGCTTGCTTTTACTATATGGATAGAATCACAGTCATCTGCTTTATTTTTCAAACATGGATACTACCTTTGGAGCAGTGTGAAGAAAAAATGTGGGATAAAATATGATTTCTGTGGCTGGTTTCTACGTGGGTTGATACAGAGACATTATTTTATGCAGTATGGATGAAGGGAGAGAAAAGTTGAAGCAAAATTTTGTTGCTCGTTGATCTCATATACATGTCTTTGTCTTGCTCATAGGTTCTGTGGGCTTAATCCCAGCTCTGTTTCTTAATTAGTGATTATAGTTAGAAAGTAACTGTTCTCTGTTCCTGTGGCATTCCAATATAAAGCTTGGGGATAGACACATGCATTATTAATCTTTTATTTGTGCAACGTGTGAGAATTTTAAGGGGAAGATTTTTTTCCTTATTTGTAACTAATCCTTAAAAATATTTTTAAAGTTACTCATTCCTCACAAGCCAGCCTGCCGTCTTTAACACGTGAGGCACTGTGTGAGAACTTTCCCCCTGCTGATCCTTCTGTCTGGGACACTTCCTCAAAACACTGCAGGACTTTCTTCCTCACCTACTTCAAGACATCTCTCAGATATCATCTGCTCAATGAGATCTTCTATGGTCACCCTATTTAAAATGTCACCTCCATATCTACACTTCCTGTCACCCTTCCTTGCTTTATTTTTCTCTCTAGCACTTACCACCTTCTAACACTGTATATAATTTTTCTATTGTTTGTGCAATAGATATGTTCTCCTTCCTCTAGGATGGAAGCTACATGAGAGCAGAGATTTTCAGCTGCTTTTTCTCTGGTACTAACCAACACTTGGAACACTGTCTTACACATAGTAGGAAACACATATGAATACACTGAGTGAATGCTATTAATACAAGAAATGTTTATCAATAGGTAAAGATAACTGCATACAGCTTAGATTTATTTTAGTAAACTACACATAATCAAGGACTCTATAGAAATAACCAAGTAATAACCAATTAGTAATAACCAAGAAGTAATAACCAATCTAAATACTTATTATATTATAATTTCATATTTAGACAATTATTTAAAAATTAAGCAGACTGTATTAACTTTAAACTGAATAATTTACCACTGATTTGAGCATGCGTTCCTGAAATCCTTCAAAATTTCAGTTTTGCAAGGTATGGTTTAGCTTAGAGAATATTATTGCTTTCAAAATATTTTCCTAATAGCAAAAGAGAAATTGTTTTCCTCATATTTAAAGGAGTTCAAAAGAAATTATAGTAGAGTTTTACCTAATTCCAGTCATTAACTGAAAACATCTAAAAGAGGAAAGAGAAAGACAGAAAAACAAAAAACAAAAAACTACATCTTGAGAAAAATAACAACATTGCAGTCTCAGATTTCAAGGGTTTTTGGTTTTGTTTAGCACCTCCCTCCCACCTGTGTTTATCTGCCTACATTTACTGGCAGGGGATCCAGCTTTATAGGATCTGTTTTCAGAGAGACATTAGCAATCAAACCTGATGTATGAGTTTGTTTTCCATGTTAAACCTGATTAGGAATCAATTGCCAAAGAAAGGATTACACATTAATTCATCACTCATTTATTCATTCAGTATGTATGTATCTGCATATGTATTCAGTGAAAGCCGGCTATGCACAAAACATTGAGCTAGACTTTGTGTAATCTACAAGAAGAATAAAACAGTCTCAGTCCTCAAGCAATTTACAGTCTATGGAAGATAGCTTGAAAATCCAGGCTTTGTGTGGCTATACCCTGACAACTCGCCTGGGGGCCTTCCTAGTGTTGTTTGCCCCATCCTGATCTCTAGAACCATGATGTGCACAAGTGGTTGTAAGTATCCATAAGTATCAGCCACAATGTAAACAATTTGTCAAATAAGGCAGGAGATCATAAGTGCTATTCTGGGGTGTGATCAATGTGCTGTGGGAGTAATTAAATCTGACTCAAAGCCTGGAGGGTGGAAAGGGGGTGGCGGGAACTGCAAATGGTGTAATGCGATTTCTTCCAAAGTCAGGAATATTATTTGGTTTAAGTAGACTGTCAGAGAAATTGGTCATAAAGATAGAAAACATTTTATACACTAGTTCTAGTTCAATATCTTTGTTTTATTGATCAGGAAACTGAAGCTCAGAGAGAGCAAGTGACGTACCCAAAGTAACAGAGCTTAAATGAAGTGCAGAATTCAAATCTCATTCATTAGCTGTTACTTACTATTAGATATCATTTTCAGTCTAGATTTTGTCTTTACTTTTTCAATGAAACTCATCTTTCTATCAATCTCTTGATTATTAAATGGTCTTGGGTCAAACACAAGGAAATTTCAAGGTGATATAGTATGGAAAACTTTTAGATAAAATCATATGTTAAAAATTTGCTTCAGATTTCTGCATGAAGAAATCTTCATGTAGTTTTCCTTAACTAAATGAAGTTAAACTTAGAATTCTATATTTTTAAGTTTTTTCTCATGCTTTAAAAAAATATATAACCATAGGAGAAATAGCATGTCATAGCAATACTGAAGGGGATTAATTTAAATTATTTAGAGATTTGCCCAACAAAACAAGGAATTTCTTTAAATCCTTTAAGTCTACTGTGACAGAAAGAATTAGAATTGGAAAACTGTTCCTCAGGAGAGCATCAATTAGACAGTGTAGGGCCTCAATTTGGGTTCCATTTCTGATTTCACCCCCACTTTTTTCCCCTCATAGTAGCTCTATTGGGAAAAACCATGTCATTTACATACTATTTATTTAAAACTGGAAAAGTACTCATAATATTAAACATCATTTAAATCATCTTTTCAATTTAAAAAAAAAAAGGTCCATGTTCTGAAGCCCTCACATATATGGCCATTGTATCTTGAATTTACATTTAGCTGTGTTTGTAGGAGTTGAGAGAGCTCAGATTGTATAGGAACAGAAACTTTAGGGTAAAATTTCACCAGCTCAATACAAATAAAACCCATTGTTCCTGCTGATTTTTCTTTCTAGTTATCAAGTGAATTACAAAGCTGACTCGTTAACTCATTCAACAAATATTTTTGAACACTTATACCGAAGAGTGGGCACAGAGTGCACAATGGTGTACATACAGGTGGTTCTTTACATACGCACCCTGCATCCTTCCTTCATTTTCATCTACTTGTCTCTAAATCCAGCTTCAGCTCTCTCCTTAATAGTAACCAATCTCCATACTGGAAAATTATTTTTGCTGCCCCTCACTTTTTCCACACAGAGATACAGTGTAGAGTACAGAGCCACCGGTTTGGAAATCATGTGAATAATGTTTTTTCTTTAGAGATTTTTACTGACTTCGGGCAAGAAAATTCCCATTTCTGATCTCAGAAACACATAGTATGTACTGCTGCAAATGAAGAGAGCAGGTTTGTGTTTTGCTTATATAATTTTCACCAAATCTAAGCAGTTTCATATATATATATATATATATGTACACCTCACCCACAATATTGTAGGCATCCAAACAAAAGGACAGTGTTCTATACTTAATAATTTGTACCTTCCACGGCAAGTAGTTAGAACTTACCTATTAAACTGGATTGAAAATGCTATTTGAAAAATATTAAATAGGAAGTTTTAGTTATCAAGTAAATTTACATACTTAAAAAAGTTGTGAATTTGGAATATGAATGATAGTAACTAAATTTTTGAAAGACTCTAGTTGTGGTAAAGTGTGCTTAAAATCCAGAGGTATATGAAAATATTAATTAAATAAAATCTTCTCTTAAATTGCTACCAGCCTCAATTGTAAATCCATCCAGTTTATGGAATATTGGATTAACCTTAGTGCCAGATTAACACTCTGTTTAGTAACATGAATCTGGATTTCAAAAAGTGTGTATTATTTTACAGCATTTATGAAAAGGAAAAGAGATTAATTTCTGTTGTACAGGTATTTATTTTTCTATTGGCAACAAAAGTTCAAGAGAATGAGAAATAAAATAATGGCGGACATACTTGAACAGTGAGATTATTATTACATTTTTTCTGTTTTAAATTTCTGAACACTTCACTATGTTAGCTGTAGTAAATGTTGTATCTATCATTTGGAAAAACAACTATGACTTAAAAACAGGCAAAACAACAACAAAACTAAAACAAGTGATTTCTTATAAATTCCTTGGTAGATTTTTTTTTCTACCTATATGTAATTAAAAGCCAGAGAGAAAGGGTCTGAGGATAACTTTAAAAGAGAAATACCACAAAATAATAAAAAATTCATAATTTAATGAAACATTTCTTAAAGATGATCAATTTAGTGGCTTAATTGTACAGTGTAAGAATGCCAATGATCCACCATGCATTTCAGTTTATGAGATACTTTGAGTTTCATGAAGTACCACATGATCTGATTCTAGGGTTTGATGTCTCCACATTTTAATGTGGGCAAGATAGGGAAGATAAGTAATAATTCAGCAGATGGCACTCCTGTCCTTAGGTCTAGATTAAAAACAAATCTAAAGATGTTTGTTTCACACTTCAGTATAGAAATAGCACTTAGAAACCTGTAAAAACTATTTACCAAAATATTAGCACAGACCAATGCAATCCCAATCAAAGTCTCGGCAAATTATTTTCTAGATATTGAGAAAGTGATTCTAGAGTTTATATGAAAAAGCAAAAAACTCAGAATAGCCGAGACAATATTGAAGGAAAAGAACAAAGTTGGAGGACTGGACTGACACTATCCAACCTCAAGACTTACTATAAACATAAAGTAATCAAGACAGTGTGGTACTGGCAAAAACATAGACAGATCAATGGAACAGAATAGAGAACCCAGAAACAATCCACATACATACAGTCAACTGACCTTTGACTAAGGAGCAGGAGATACAGTGGAGCAAAGATAACCTTTTCAAAAAATGATGCAGAAACAACTTGAACATCTACATGTGAAAAAATGAGTGTAGACACAGACCTTACACTCTTCATGAAAACTAACTCAAAACGGATCACAGAACTTTCGTGTAAAGCACAAAACTATAAAACTCCTAGAAGATAATACCGGAGAAAACTTAGATGACCTTGGGTATCATGATGACTTTTTAGATATAACACAAAAGGCACAATCTATGAAGGAAATAATTGATAAACTGGACTTTATTAAGATTAAAAATTTCAGGGCCAGCTTGGTAGTGTAGTGGTTAAGTTCATGTGCTCCACTTCAGTGGCCCAGGGTTCACAGGTTCGAATCCTGGGCACAGACCTATGCACCGCTCATCAAGTGCCCATACTGTGGCGGCATCCCATACACAAAATAGAGGAAGATGGGCACAGATGTTAGCTCAGGGCCAACCTTCCTCAGCAAAAGGAGGAAGATTGGCAATGGATGCTAGCTTATGGCCAATCTTCCTCACCTCCCCCAAAAAAACAGAAAAAAATTTCAGCTCTGGGAAAGACACTGTCAAGAGCAAAAATGCATAATAGTACAGCCACTTTGGAAGACAGTTTGGAGGTTTTTTTACAAAACTAAATCTACTTTTACTGTATGATCCAGCAATCATGCTCCTTGATACTTACCCAAAAGAGTTGAAACTTATATCCACACAAAATCCAGCACACAAATGTTTATAGCAGCTTTATTCATAATTGCCAAATCTTGGAAGTGACCAAGATGTCCTATAGCAGGTGAGTGGATAAATAAACTATGGTACACCCAGACAATGGAATATTATTCAGTGCTAAAAAGAAATAAGCTATCAAGCCATGAAAAGACATGGAGGAAACTTAAATGCATACTACTAAGGGAAAGAAGCAGATCTGAAAAGGCTACATATGAACTTTAATTGATAATGATGGGTCAGTGTAAGTTCGTCAGTTGTAACAAATGGTGGAGAATGTTGGTAATGGGAGAGGCCGTCCAAGTGTGGGGACAAGGGGTATGTGGGAAATCTCTGTACCTTCCTCTCAATTTTGCTGTGTAACTAAATCTACCCTAAAAAAATAAAGTATTTTTTAAACTATTTATTATAATGCTAGCATGGGCACCAAGTGTGTTTAGGAAGAGTGAGGTGGAATGGGTGAACAAACTCAAGTGATCCTTAGTAAAGAAATGATATGGTTGAAACTATAAATAACCCTGAGTGTAAGAATGTTCCTTACCACTTTCAAGAACAGCCCTCCACTGCCCTGTCTGCAAAGACAGCAATTATCATTATTGGAGAAACTATAGTCCACTGTGGGTCGAAACATTTTTTAAAGATGTTGACACTTTCAGAGTGGCTCTTAGTTTTCTTTCTCCTGAGATAATATGCAAATCCCCATTAAAGAAGAGCCATGTGAAGTGATGTTGGAAGGTACAACATGGAGGGCAAACGTTTTCTTCTCTTTAAATGTTTTTGTGTAGATAGTGCGAACGACATAAGATGGAATACCAACAACACTTCTTTTCAAGCCATCAAGCCTATGATTCTAACTCAGTGTCTCATTAAGTAGATGGAAGCTATAGGAAGACACTGGGGGAGAAAATCAGAATTCAGACTATTTCTAAAATACACGTTCTGTCTTGCTAAGATACAGTGATATCTATCTCTTTGCTTTGGCTTTCATAAAGAATAGAATTTTACATTATTTGGTCGGGATCACACAAAATTTGGAGTTTTTCCCATTCGTGTTGTACCAGAGTAAAACTGCTAATACATACAATTTGCCCATGGATTATGTTCTAAACATACTCCAATAACTTTGAACTTTCAAAGTTAGAAAGAACATTTACTTTCTGGACCTTAATGCCACCCAAATTTACTAAACGCTAGTGAAATCATTTCAGGAACAAGAGTTGAGAGCTGTGTTTATATTATGACAACACATCGAGTAGCATCATTCAAAATTTTAGTCATCCAAATGGTTGAATATTCAACATCTAATAAATTGGATAGATGGGAACACAAAGTAAAGATTCTGGTGGAAGAATAAAAGAAATACTCTATAACATTCTCCTTACTCAAGGAAAGAATTAATAGAGTCTAACAGGTACCTACATAGTCACGGTAGTCCTCCAGGGATCCTTCTCTACTGAAGAGAATCACATTTCCAACATTCAGGAATTAGCCACATGAATTCTGCAAAGAATTAGTCCAACATTTAAGGAGCATCTTCTCACATAGCGTCATAGCATGGTGGTCAGGAGCTCATACTCCAGTTCCCTAGTTCAAAAGTCTAATTCTGCCACATAATGGGTATGTGATCTTGGACAAGTTGATTATCCTCTCTCTGCTCAGTTCCCCTTGCTGTTAAGTGGAAATATTACCTCATAGTACCATAGTCCACAAATACTATAGTAAGTGGTATTATCTCATTGTGCTGACATGAAAATTAAACAAGTTAATATTTACAAAGTTCTTGCAACACTGCCTATACATAGTAATTGTTACATTAAATATATTAAATACAATATTTGAGAAATGCTTATACAATAACTCCCTCTTTAGTGTCATAATACATCAGTATATTAATAAAATCTCCAACAACACATCTGGGTTGTGGTAATGAACAATCACAAAATCTCAATAGCTTATAATAACAAACATTAATTTTTCACTTATGCATGTAGACTAGTTTCAAATAATGGTTTTTACAGTCACTAATGATGTGACTTTGGGCAAGTGACTTGTCTGTACATCCAATTCCTCATCTGTACAATGAGAATAATAATGATACAAATGTACCAGGGGATGCACGTGACAAATGTGTGTTAGTACATTAGCATGCTTAATATAGTGATTGTCACACGGTAGGCAAGTGAAATGTTAACTTTATAATTAAAACTATATTGTCATCGGGGCCGCCCGGTGGCGCAGCGGTTTAGGTCATGCTTTGGCAGCCCGGGGTTGGTGGGTTCCATCCCGCGAGCTGGCCGATGCACTGCTTGTCAGCCGTGCCGTGGCGGCATCCCATGTAAGGTAGAGGAAGACGGGCAGAGATGTTAGCTCAGGGCCGGTCTTCCTCAGCAAAAAGAGGAGGATTGGCAATGGATGTTAGCTCAGGGCTGGTCTTCCTCACCAAAAAAAAAAAAAAAAAAAATTCTATTGTCATCCTATAGATAAGTAAATTATCTCTCAAAAAGATGAGGTGATTTAACCAAAGGTCACACAGCTAGCAAATGATGGATCACCGACTCACACTAAAATTGGTTTAAATTAAATCTCTCCCCCCTTTTTTCACATTACATTATAGGGAAATTCTAATTGATAGAAATACCTATCAAGATGCTGTTAGAAATGTGGTTAAGTATTTGGAAAGAAATAACTTTTTCTCCAGTGTATTATGTTTCAGTGAAATTGGTAACTTGTCACATTTAGATGCACACAATGTCAGAGAGTATATGTTTGCAAGAAATAACGGCTCTGGCCAATATTAGGGAGATTTTGTCTCCTTCCCAGTCCTCTTTAATCTCAGCACGTACAATGAGAGGTGGGAATGGTAGGGAAGGAAACCAACATTTATTGAACACTGATTAGGTTTCATGCACTATGCTGCATACCTAATACTTCACCTAATTCCCAGAATAGCAACCCTGTAAAACGGTCTCAGTATCCATAAATTTTAATCCTGGAGTACTTGTGTCTGGATTGGTAGTTGCTGACATTCTGTCTGTCACTAATTACACTATAGTGTAATGTGAAAAATGCAATTTCCTAAGAAAGACTTTTCTTGATCAAACTGTTGAAAAGAGGCTCCACCTGAGTCATATCATTCATCACTCCCTCAAGTTGTAATATATATTATTTGTAGCCCCCAACATCAATGGAAGCTCCACAAATGCAGAGGTATTTTCTGTCTTGGTCACTGCTTAATCCCCATCATCTAGAACAGTCCCTGAATGAATGAACAAATCTGTAAACACAAAATAGAATGAATGAGGCTGAGATTTTTAAGGAATTTATCCAAACACTCACAGCTTGTAAGTTATACAACTGGAATTTTAACTACAGATTTGAGTCCAAACCCTGTGGGCATCCCATTGTGCCAACTGTTTCCATCTTGCTTCCAACAGTTAATGTCACTGTGGCCATGGAGAGCAGCATAATGTAATATTAGTTTGAAACATATGGAATTGCCTTTCTGAGTTGAGCAACATTTGATGTATAATATGAAGTGTATAAGGGAGCCACTCTGCTAATAGGAAGGACATCTTGTGCAGAAGAATCAGTAAGTTCAAAGGTTCCTATGTCAGGAAAGACCATGGATTATTGTAGAAACTGACAAAAGGCCAACATGGTTGGAATTTAGTGAGTGACTGACAAGGAGAGTGTTTGAAATGAGATCAGAGGAGTAGGCAAGGTCTAGATACTACATGGTCCTGTAGGTTATGTAAAGGAATTCAGATTTGATTCTAAGTGCAGTAGGAAGCCACTGAAGGTTTTAAGTTAGAAGAGTGACATGATCTGATTTGAGTTTTTGTGTGGAGAATGAACTAGGAATGGGCAAAATATACATATATGCACATACACCTTCACCACTCACATGCTGCCTTTGGAGGGATGTGTAGGATGGAGGAAGAGAGTATTTTGCATGGCACCAAGCACATAGAGACAGTGAAGTTTATGATAGCATCCCAAGTCTCTGAACACCAGATGATATGTCTCCCACCTTCTCTGCCCAGCTGCCTGCTCTCTGCACAACATGAGCAACCTTACACGGAATAGGACCCTACCATACAGATGGCAACTCTAATATGAGTGGACCACTAAACTAGATGTAATTTCACATGTAAAATATTTAGTGTGTAACAACTTATATGTTTTCTATTGTTAAGATGAATTTTATTCCTATACTATCCAATTGCTCACTATGGTACTCAATTTTTTTTTCTATGACCATGTGATTCTTCCATTTAATGTTCTTTACCAGTACGTAGTTTTATTTTATTTGTAGAAAAAAATCAAGCATTTAAAGTTTCTCATGATCTGATCCCTATATCCCTTTGTGTGCTCAGTGTTATAAGCAATCCCCACTCGTCCACCAACACCCATGCAAACATGCATGCTCATGTACACATACACTCTGTGCTGAGGCAGTGATGAACATATTTATCACATTCTGCGATTTTTCCCATGTTTCTATATCTTTGGGACTTACTTTTTGTCTGACAAACTTCTATTCAATCTCAGTTGTTTTCATCTTCCTCGGAAAGCATCCCTGGTACTTCCTTAATGGGAGAAAATCATCCTTTTCTGTAAACTTTCTCTACTCTTTTTTTATGGATACATTAATGAATTTGTTTATTGCATTGTTATTCATTTATTACCAAAATGAATTTCCTGTTGAGGGACTACATTTCATTTGTTTTATGTTTCTTGTGTGTAGTAGCCTTGGGTTTGAGACGGTTTAGTTATTCAACAAATATGTTCTAGGTTAAACTCTACTTTCCATAGATACAAATATTCTGAATAACTACTATGCATGTGGAAATAAAGCAAATTCAGCTTGTGCAGTAAGAATGAAACCAAGATAATTATTATTAGTCATTTGCCAAATACCAGGTCCAAAAAGTATTGCAACTTGACAAAACAAAAGGAAACAAAACATAGATCTTTAGTGAGATTGCAAACATTCTTAGGAATTTTCAAATTTTCTTCTTTGTGGCTTTAGAAGTCTGCATTTATAACAGACATAATACAGAATAAATGATAAGTTAGAGTCAATAAAAAGCTTTATTGTTTAAAAAATTGAACTTAGAAGAAACGTGTCAATATACTGTGGATACCACCTTCTTTATTATTTTGATGTAAGCACTTTAATGTACCTCCACCATAATTTATAAGGCTTGTTGGCCTTTATTCTTTTATTCAGAATGCTACTGACCTTTGAAATTCAAGGAACTAGGAGATGGAAGGAAAGGAACACAGTATTTATTCTTTGAGGATACAGCACACTACCAGACCGCTTTCAGCTCTGACAAACAGGATCACAGCTGTGAAGGTCCTTGGAAAAGTCAAAAAAAAAACACCTCTATTCATAATCCTGGTAATAATAATGCAATATGACATACCTTCTAGGCTCAAGATTCCAGAAATTAGGAAATAGCGTACATCTGCTATAAAGAAGAGGCTTCAATGGATATATTTATTCTGTTAAATGTTATCATTTCCTCCTCAGATTTCCTCACCTCCTTTCACAAGGCCACTGGAATATCTAAAAATAACATATTTAAAAATAATGTTCTAATGAATTAATTGCTTCAGAAAAAGAAACACAGACCTCAGGGGTTATATGAATTCCACTGGAGTCTAGATATTTGTGGGCAGGATCTTTGTTTTTTTTTTTCTTTCCCCCTATAGATTCTAAAACAGTGGGCCAAACATGGTAGAACCTCAATATTTATTGGACTAATGAATAATATATTGAATACCAACTTCAATTTAAATGAAAACAATTGTATTCTTTCCAATGATCATGTGGACTTCAATATATATTATATAATTATACAATTATTATATATAATAATATATATTATTATATTATATATTATTAAAATTATATATATAATTTTAAAAGATTTTCTTATTTAAAAGACCTTTGATATTCCTCTTACCCAGATCCTCCAATTCTTAAATTTTGCCACATTTAGGGGCCGCCCTGTGGCGCAGCGGTTTAGTCCGCGCTTGGCAGCCCGGGGTTTGCGAGTTCGGATCCCGGGCGCCCGCCGACGCACTGCCTGTCAGCCAGGCCGTGGCAGCGTCCCGTATAAAGTGGAGGAAGATGGGCATGATGTTAGCCCAGGGCCAGTCTTCCTCAGCAAAAAGGGGAGGATTGGCAACAGATGTTAGCTCAGGGCTGGTCTTCCCCACAAAAAAAAAGAAAAAAAAATTTTGCCACATTTGTGCTATCTCCCAATCTATCTCTATATATGAGTATATAGCCATTATCTTTCATCTCTTCCTGAACTTTTCAAGAATGAAATGTAGACATAATGTCTCTCACTCCAAACAACACAGTATTTGTGTTCCCAAAACAAGGATATTTTGTCGAATAATGATCATATAACCCTCCAAATCAGGAACTCAAAATTGATACAATATTAGCATTCAAGCCCAAGTTCCTATTCAAATTCTGTCAGCTGCCCTGACAATGACACCTTCCCTCTTCTGGTTCTGGTTCCTATCCAAGACTGCATGTTGCATTTAATTGTCAGGTCTCTTCTGATTCCTCCCTCCTGAATCAGTTCCTCAGTGTTTGCCTGTCTCTTGTGTCTTTGACATGTTTAAAGGGAACAGGCCTTCCACTCTATTGCATGCCCCTCAACCTGGGTCCATCTGATGATTCTTCATGTCCTGACTCAGGTCATGCACTTTTGGGAATCATTCCACAGAAATGATGTTGCACACTTGTTGGTGCATCACCTCAGGAGACATGTGATGTGGAATAATCCTTCCTCTGGTGACTTTAATTTTAATCACCTGGTAATACTGGGTTCTGCCAAGTTCTTCCACTTTACAGTCACCATTTTCCCAGTTTAATTGATTAGCATAATATAGAGAAATATTTCACAATGATTTCACAAACCCATTCCTCATCAAACCACCCCCAAATGACTTGAGTATCCATTGACAGCACCTACTTAATTAACCATGATCTCTGATCGTTGCCAAGTGGCAATTCTCTATTTCCATTATTCCTTCAAAACTTGTTGGTGTTCTGTTCTGAGGAAGAATTTTTGCTCTACATGTGTTTATTTACATAGCAATAATAGGATATATATAGTCTATCTATAATAGAACCCATAATTCTATTCATTCATTCATTTGTTACTAATATGATATCCTGTGTTCCTATCTTATTCGATGGGATTGCAACCATTGTTATTGTTATATATTTTGATGCCAAAATCATCCCATTCAAACTGGTTTCTCTGTGCTTTAGCTGTGCCCCCAACATTCGCTAAGAATTACCTTAATTTCAGGCACATTATGATCATCTCTAACTTTTGCTGCTTTAGTCCTAGAAACAGTTAGTTCTCCAGTCAAGTTAGTTCTCCCTGATTCCTTTTAGTGAGGACAGCATTTAGAAACCAAGGTCTTGGCACTCATTGTACTCATTGGTACAAGATTGTCATTGATCTATCAATGGGCAGAGCTTGGATTCATATGCATATAAATGCATATACAACTGCAACTATTTATATGTATATCTTTGTGTATATATTACAAAACCATGAGTCCATAATGAAATCTCCAATTTTAGTCCAACACTTCATGTTTCCTTTCATCCTTTACCTTTCTTTGTTAATATCATCTCTTGTTCCAGAGGCTTCATATTATTCTCAATACATTCACTTATTTCCTTAGTATAACCAAACTCTAGCCATGCAGGCCATCTCTTCTGTCATCTCCAACCTCCTCCCATCACTCCCATTGTTGGTCATCAAGTCTTCTAGTCTGCTCAGCAGTGTTATCTCTAACCCTTCCCCAATACCCTGCATCCCTGGCCACCACCAATCTTGACATTCCACCTCCACACAGTTCTTCAACTCCCTCTTCCCTTACCACATCGCATTCTAGGCACCATATGTCCTCCTCTACACAGGGAAGAGAAAGGAAATAAAAACTGGTAAATGAATTTTTAACAGCAATTTTGTCCACTGATGAGTACTTCACAAAAGATTCATTAAAAATAGTCCATGCTGTACATTCTTAGAATACCAACAGAAAAAGAAAGGAAAAGGAGAGGAAAAAAAAAAACATAGCTCTTTCTGTTTGCTTTTTAGGTTACATATTTACATTTGATTCATTTAAAGAAATAATTCTACACTTGTGCCTAAGACTTTCTCTCTGCAGTTCTATCCTCAGAAAAAAAATTAAAAAGTGTTTATTCTAGAATTCAAGACATCTGCCATTTGTATACCCTGGTATGAGAATTAAAAATGTTGTGGTACAGTACTAATTATATAAACAGTTGTAAGTTTCTTTCTAGAGAATATTCATGTAAAATTTTATGATTTTTTAATTCAACAAATGCAACTATGTATTATATGCAAAGCACAGCCCTCACATAACAGCGTATGTAGGTAGGGCATATTTGCTGTCACCATTCAACATAAGAGAACACTTAGCCCAAGGGATCAAAACGTTCCCTAAGGTCTCCTACCTATCCAGTTCTTCCAATTTCACTATAGCATGCGGCTGACTTTAAGATAACGTGAAACATACACCTAGAGAGTATTTTACTCTTTTCTTCCAAAAATATGCAGTACTGTGGTAATATCTTGATGGATGACTTTAGCCACAAACAATAGAATATCTCATTAAAAAAGGGCTCATCACTGGGGACATATATTACCTCACACAACAGGAAACTCGGTGTCAATAACTGAAGGGTCTGAGACTTACTCTACTGCAAGCTGAAAAATTACCCTGCAAGTTTCATGAGTGCACGTGAACACTAGACTCGGTCAGAAACAAAAGGCTTATCCCTCACAGCAATGACAATAGCCAGAGATCAGCTTTTGCACTGGTTCCGTGAGTCCCATTTCCACAGGGAAACTCAAAGGGCCGGGTGATGCATGTCCATAAGGTTGGTTGCACTACAGGAGAAGAGCTCTAAGCTGAGGAAACCAGAATCTTTTAACAGGCTGTAAGCTTGCCTAAACTTTGTCTTGAAGTAAATATTATCTTTATCACACTAAAAAGTAAACCAGCTCTTTGTTGCAGAAGGAGCCTATATCTTCCAAGCCTGCTCATTATACAGCCATCCTTGAAGAGATAGAAACACAGGCCGTCAGTACCACTGCTTGGAAGATGTGCAGAAATGTAAAAGACCCACAGAAAGTCGTCTCTCGATGCCCAGCTGCAGGTTGATTCTAGAGTTGGGTTTGCACGTCAGTAATATCATCATGGACCCAGGTGCTCCGTATGTTAGTCCTCGGTTATCCTTAGTAAGCTGGAGATGTTTTTACTCAAGGTTGTAAGGTGTTTGCAGCAGTTTCTTGGTATCATTTTTACATATAGCCATATCTAGTAAAAAAGAGGGATCTTTCTACTCTTGCATCTCTTTTATTGGTAAAATCAGATTTATAGATTTACCTACCTGTTCCTTTGTTCAGGACTGGGTCACACATTCATGCCTAATCAATGGGGACCAAGGGGTATGAGATCTATCAGAATTCCCCCCCTCTCTTTTCTTTTCTGAGTGATATGAGGGTGAACATCCAAGCAAATCAGGCTTCTGCAAGAAAGAAGTAGGCAGATGGGGCAACCAACTGAGACTGACAGGCTGTTGGGTTCCAGGGACATTTCTACTTCTCTGCTCTATAAATTTTAATATTTCTTTTGCAGCACAGGGGTGGAAAATGGTCTTTCTCTTCCACATAGAATTATGGAATATGAGCAATTGCACAGCTTTTACATTTGGGGAAAACCATAATTGTGGAGCTAAGTGGGACACGGCTTCATCCTATTATCTGAGAGTTTGTGATTCTTGCTCAATTTATAAGGTTGTAATTCGGAGGTTTCTCTCCTTTTCACCCTGAGGATTGTATGATGATTATCAGCATTGCTATCCCTTTAAGGAACCCTTCCCAAGCTTCCATTCTAAAGTGTTTTTTCTTATTTATAACTTGAAAAAAATATGAGTAGGATTGCTCTTAAAAATCAAATTTCCTTATATTCCCTTGAGAGTTCATCATTATCTTCTTCATCAAGAAGTCATCTCTTGAATTACCAGAGAGCCAATTAGCATGATTCCGAGAGCAATTTGTATTTGAATGGTCTCTAAATATGTATTCTATGGAAGGAAAGTGAAAAATATCTATTTGATTAATTTAATTACTAAAGGTGAAACTCCAAAAAAGAGAATGCTTTCCCTCCACTAGATTGGCTCTTCGTTTTCCCTAGGCTAAACATTTATATCCAAGAGCTCTCAAACATGCATCCTGATGTGACAAAATAGGATCTTACGAAACTGGGTTACTAAGTATTTCTAGAAGCCTAAGGAAGATTCTTTTTTCTTTTAACTGGTGGAGCGTCAACTGAATATAATAAAGGCCTTTTTTATTATTGGAAATAATGTGTTCTCATGTTTCCCTTCCTTAGGAGAAGTAATTATATAAAGTGTTCTACCCAGTTTTAAAAATCTGATTTGAATTATGTCACATTTAGTCTCTAAACAAAGGACCTTTCAATCTTTGATCTCTGACACTGGTTCAAATGTTTCTTTAGCTGGTTTTTGTAGATTGTTTTTTAAAATTAAGATTGTAACTTCTATCAAAAATTCAGAAAATAAATGTGTCCTAGTTCACATATACATGTCTATCTACTTTGTTGAAGGGGTAAAACTAGAGTCCTAGCCCAGGGCTTTCCCCCTAGAATTAGTTGCCTGGGAGCATATCACATAGTAGTAATTTTGAAGTAGAGTTGAGAAAGCCCCAGTTAGCCTCTTTTGCTGTGTGACATTGGAAAAGTTGCTTAACTGCTCTGGGATTTTTGTTTCCTTATTGTGAAGTTCAAGCTTGAATTAAATGCTCTCTGAGAATCATCATTCCACAAACTGATTAGTCTCAGGACCCGTGAGATTTCGTAATTCTTACTAATTTTATAGGGCTGTAGTCAGGATGTTTTTTAGACATGAGGAAATGCCTATAATTCTTGAAAAGTTTTGTTTTGCAAATATTTTAATGGTTCAGTACCATGATTTTTATTTCAGTGTTTTCTTATCAATTTGTGAAAAACGAAGAATGAGCTTCATCGTTCTTTGTCTTCCCAATTCCCAAACTCTCTCTTACTGCCTTTTTGTTTCATGGAATATATTGCTCTTATATAAAGAGAAAGTTGAATTTGATTGGCATAAAAGAGAAAGTTCTACCATGTGCAATAATGTCCTTTTCTTTTGAATTTGTGCTCTAGGACATCAGTAAAACTTTTAATAGAATAGTAATAATAAAGCAGAGGTAGTGTTCACTGCTAGCCACTCTAAATCCTTTTTGGGAACTAGATGGAGTCCAAGTAAAAATAAACAAAATATACTTTTCCATAAGTAGGCTATTTTCATATAATATATTTATAAACTATCTAATCATTATTTTCTAATTAAAATATTTATTTATTAAGCCCACTGGGTATGCAACATCATCACACAGTTTTCCCCTCGATCTGTATATTCAGTCTCTGCCGTAATTTGATGAAGGTAGTGATGCTTTCTGCCAAAAATCCTCGTGTGTAGTGGTTCTTGGATACATTCTCTTGTGTGAGATGATGCATTTCATGCTCTTGAAAGGAAAAGGGTTCCTTAAGGAATAAAGTCAGAGGCGGGAGTCTTTGTAAAGGAACATAAATGATGGGCTAGCAGCGTGGATGAATCTGACCTCTAATTCTTCTAGTTCCACGCTGACTGATTTCTCCGAGATGTATTCGGCAGGATGGAAGTGATGAGAGTTGTGGATGAGATGTAAATGACAGCAAAGACCATCGTTACAATAATGAAGAAAATTTACTTCCAACAACCTCAAGAGGAAGATCCTGATAAAAATGTAACTCCTCAGCTAGGAATCTCATTCAAAAGTATTTTAAAGTTCCTCCAAAAAGGTTGCAAAGTAAACACTCTATACTTCAAAGGTGGGATCGTTCAAAGCTCAAAATCTCTTCAGAATTTGGTGTGGTAGGAGATTGGTACAAGAACTCATGAGGCTGGATATGCATGCTTGTTGTTTTAATTTTAGAGATGCTAAGGGATCCTAAAGGTGTTATTGTCTCCCAAGGAAATAATGATTTTCTCTGAAATTGGGGCTATGCAGGTTTTCACTGATGCTGTGGTCATTGGTTCCTTAGCATAAATGGTCCTGCTTTAGTGAAAATGACCCTGGCCTCGGGCACAACGCTCCAGGTGAGCATCGTGCTAAATGCCACAGTGCGCTGTTTCTCAATATCTTCTCGATGCTGGGGATGGTAGACCCTGGGAAAATGGAAGCTCCTTGACTACAGATGTGAAGAGATGAGTAGACTCTGTGCTCTTATTGAGGAATAGTGAGAAGTCTGCAAAGTGGCAGAGAAATCAAAACCATCTTCAGCATGGAGCAAACTGAGTGTTAGTGGGAGAATCAGGTTAGATCAAAGAAGTATCTGCATTTTTGTACTTTAAAAAAGTGGTTCTTTAAAAAGTTAGAGAATGGGACGTTTTTTAAAATTTTAATTCATGGAATCAGTTTTCTCAAACATGGGCTTTCTATTGGTGCAAGAGTCAGCATTCCTTTATCTCCTGTGACTGCTCATGGCATTGACTTTGTTCCATAAATATATACGGGTAGCCTTTAATAGTTAGTCAAAGAAGTTACTACTGTAGTGATTTGCATCCTCTTGATATCTGCTCTTGACTGTTCCAGTAGACTCCAGTTTGGCTTTCTTGTATCTGGCTTCATGCCCTGCCCCACCCAGTTCCCACAATCAGCCTCTCCTAGCCATTCTCCACATTCATATCAGGGAGGTCATTCTAGAACACAAATTTGATCTTGTTTCTCCTTGCCTAAAATTGCTTAATAGTGTCCCATTGCCTAGAGTATAATGCCTAAATTCCTTAGATCAGCACAAAAAGCCAAACTATAAAGTTTGGCCTTTGTCTACTTCTCCAAATGTGTAATTCTGTCCCAGGACGACATATCCACCCAGAAGACCAACTTCACTTCTATTCCGCAGCTATATCAAAGATCTTGAAGTTCTTTGGAAACATCATATTGCTACCTCTTTTCATTTATTACATTTTCTACCTGTCTTATATTTCATTTCTTCTCTATTTAAAAAACTCCTATTCATCCCTCAAAACTTAAGTGAGCTTCTAAAGACTTCCATGATATACTCAGAGTCAATTACTTTCTCTTTTATTTTCCCACATTTCTAGCATTTTGCAGTGTCTGGCACATGATAATTTCTTAATAGTTATTTTATTTATTTATATATTATTTATGACAGTAATTTTCGGGACCTTTAATGAGCAAATGTGCCTGCAAACCTTTAAGAGGAATGTGGAATATACAGAGTGTATCAGGAATTGCATCCAGTTGCTGGTAAGTAACAGAGATCTAGCTACAATGGCTTAAATACATAAGGGTTTTATATTCTCACCAAAATCAAGTTAAGATGTAAGTACACCAGGGCTGATGTGGTACTGCCACAAATAAATTGGAGTTTCATCTACAGGTTTTTGTAGGGTAAGCCCTGACAATTGGCTTTTCTTTTTGTACAGCAAGTGCCTAACTTAAGCTTTGACTGCAGAGGCATCCTCTTCAAAGATGGCTATCTCAACGAACACAATGTCAGTCTGCCCTCAGGCTTTTTGTTTTAGAGATCTTAACTGGTTTTGATAACTGACAAGTTGGGCTGCTTGTTTTTCTCTTCTCACGCTTTAAATTCCCACTCTTTTTTATGGCTGAGTAGTATTCCACTGTGTATATATATATATATATATATATATATATATATATATCTCACATCTTCTTTATCCATTCATCTGCAGAAGGGCACTTGGGTTGCTTCCACTGTCTTGGCTATTGTGAATAATGCTGCAATGAACATAGGAGTGCATAAATATCTTTGGATCATTTATTTCAAGTTCTTTGGATAAATACCCAGTAGTGGGATAGCTGGATCATATGGTATTACTATTTTTAATTTTTTTGAAATTAATCTCCATACTGTTTTCCATAGTGGCTGCACCAGTTTCTATTCCCCATTTGCAACAACATAATGGACCTTGAGGGTATGATGTTAAGCAAAATAAGCTAGACAGAGAAAGATAAATACTGCATGATTTCACTCATATGTAGAAGATAACAAATACACGGATAAAGAGAACAGATTAGTGGTTACCAGAGGGAGGGGGGTTGGGAGGTGGGTGAAAGGGGTAAAGGGACACATATGTACAGTGAGGGACAATAATTAGACTACTGGGGGTGAGCATGATGAAGTCTATCCAGAAACTGATAAACAATAACGTACACCCGAAATTACACAATGTTGTAAACCATTATGATCTCAGTAAAATTACTGGAAAAAAATTCCCACTCTTACGTTTTAAATTCGCCAATAAAGAGTGAGCCTTCATAAATCAGAGGCCCCCATTCTTGACCCCAGTAAAAGCAGAACCACAGACCCGAGCTCTCTCTGTCTCTACCTGAGATCTCGCTGTGCAGCCCCAGGTGTGCCATGTAATTTCCAAGACATGTAAGTAATAAACTTTTTTTTTTTAAGTTTCCTAATGGTTATTACTGAGGTTACTGATAGGCTGAGACTGGCACAAAATGATTTTATCATGCTAAATTTGTGGATTTTATCCTAAAAACAACCCAATGTCACAAGATTGTGAACTACTGAGCTCCAAACATCACACAAAACTATCAAGCAGAAAAAGTAAAACAAAGGAGTGGCAAAATGGGTCCCCTCCAAACTTACCTAGACCCCTCTCCAAAGAACTTTCTTCATAGCACAATCCAAAATTAGACTATTTGGATTTGTCTAAAGATCCAAAATTAAATATATCATTGGTTTCCTCAATGAAATATAAGTTGGAAAATATATATTTATACTTATTAACCTGGTTATAATATATATATATATATATTAACCTGGTTATACTCCTTCCCCAAATAAAACTAAACAGGGTTCTGTTACTAAGAAAGAAGTGGATAAATTAATGGATAAATTAATTCTGCTACAGGTTTTTCATACTATGAAATCTTAATTTCATAAAACATTAGCACTTCTATAAACATGCATTTGTTGCAAGGCAGTTTTGGAAACACTGGTCTAGACAATCTTTTAGACATTTTGTCCCAGTGTAAGAGCATGTCGTTAGTTACTAATTACCCATGGAGTGAATTTCAGATCCCTTCTATTATTTTACTAGATCAAAACCTGCCATTTTAGTTCAGATAATTGTTTGTGTTCTCTTGCCTTTGACTTAGTGCATTTATGAACTGTTTTCTCTAGAATGATAATAATACTTTCTCTTTAGAGATATTTTCTAGAAACTCATTTTTCTTCCAAAGGACCAAAGTCTAGAAGCACCTGGAATAAAGCATGGGTCAGCTATATTCTTATGCTAGATGACCAATTTAGGCAATTCTGCCCACCTTATTGTGTAGACATTGTACATCTGTTGTCTGCTATGGCATCCACTAGAAAAAAAAATGTGTTATGCTGTATTTCACTCTCTGTATAGAGCCAGGATTTTCAAACAATGCAGATAAAAACCACCAATCATTTTGTCCCATGACTGAATCTAACAATCTCTGGGATACTACAATTCTCTATCAACTGATGACAAAGCTGCCTGCTTTATAAGGGAAGAACATCTGCAGCCTAAAGATGCTGCATTAGAATACAGCCTGCTTATTCTGCAAAGATCCTGGCTCTAGAGCCAGACAGTTCCAAGGTTCAAATCCTGGCTCAGGCATAGGTTATGTGGAGAATCTCAGGTAAGAACTTTACCCCTCTGAGCCTGAATTTCCACCTGAAAGGAGCATCGAAGCATTTGGCAGAGTAATTTTGAAGTTGAGAAGTGTGGAAAGCATTGGGCGTCATTCTTGGCCCATGAGTCCCTCCGTAATTTGTTGTTTTCTTTCATCTTCCTCCTTTTCCTCCCCCTCCTTATCTTTATATTGTTATTTTTAAGTGTAGTAGAGGTAGTAGTGTTTTAGAAGTAATAGTAATAGTTGTAGTTAGTTGCAAATATACTTAGTTCTGTTCTCCAAACATTTCTAGGTAAAGGCATATTTTCTCTCGAAATCCATACACATGCATTCCACAGTGAAAATGCATTCCTTATTTTCAGAATGCTCATGGCGTAAATAAACTTTGTGTCTTTTTAAAAATAATGAGGAAAGTGAGCCAATTCAACTTCATAAAGGAAAAGAGACACCATTTAGTCCAACTGATTGCCTACTGTAGTCTGTAATTTCCAATATGATCTGGCTCCTGCACAAATTGCTAAATTCATCCAGTATCACTTTTCCTCTCGTTATGTTCCAGCCACACTGCTTTTATTTCTCTTGTTCAAGGCTCAGTGTCTCTACTTATGCTACTTCTCTCTCTCTCTCCGCCTCTCCCCCCCTCTTTCCTATTTTCCTTCTTCTCACCCTCTCCTTTTCCCTGTCCTTCTGGAATGTTCTTTCCACAAAACTACATGACAGACCTTATACCACATGTTATCACATCAGAAAGGCCCTCCCAGATCATCCTAATTAAAGAAGCTGTCCTAATTACATTATCCTTTCCATTTAGCTTTATGACATTTTAAACCATCTGAAATTTAAAAATTTATTTATTCACCTACTAATATTCGTCTCTGCTCATTAGTAGGCATGCGGCAAGAGAGAAGGAAAATTGTCAGTCACAGTCAGTACTGTATTCCTGGTACCTCGAATAATACCTGCCACATGGAAGGTGCTCAATGTATGAATAAATGAATTAATGCTAAGTTAACCTTTATTAAACATGAAGGAAGGGAATCACAGGCTATTGTTTACCCTTTTACCCTTCTAGCCTTCTTTTATATGCTGTATCTCTTTATTTCTCTATGTTCTGTCAAGAACTATGAAATGTCTAATACTTTATCCTACTTGCAAGCTAACATTCTTTTCTGCTGCAGTTTCGTGGATGTTGGCAGAGACATAAGACTTCTTCATCAAAGACAGAAGACTTCATTATTCAAGGCGTAGCAAGCAGCATGAGCATCCTGTTTGCATCAGTGCCACATACCCCAATTTCCACAGGCAACATGAAGGGGGCTAGATGACATCTACATATGGAGTGGGGTACATTATAGGAGAGGAACCCCCACGTTAGGGAACCCACATATCTCATTAGGAGAAGTCAGCCTGCCTGCCCTTTGTTCTAGATGGAAACAGTATCTCTACCTTGCAAGGCTGTAAAAAAACCTGCCTTTACTATGAAGAGAGACACTCTGTCTCCTAAGGCTGTTTACTACAGAAACATCCTTAAAATAATAATCTGGAATAAAGCAATCATTGTTTCTATTCATAAGATGTGCAGAAATGCTAGAAAACAGGAAAGAATTGTCTTCTAATAAGTCCCACTAACTCTAACTCACACTTCACCCGAATGTCTATTTTGCTCTTCTAGATTCTACCTTAGATGCACCTTGTTCAATTCATTTGTCTACTCTGAATGCTCCTGACTCTCAGGGAGCTTACTGTCTAATATTAGTGAGTAAGGAAACCCAGATTTTCCAGCTCCAAAACCAGTTTTCCTTACCACACCCCACTCTCGTGAGCACAGTCTCCTAAACAGTTGAAGTAGCCGCCATCGTTTCTCAGGGCTGTCTCCCTAAGTATATCAGATGGGAGGCAGTCAAGTAATTCTTTCCAATGAGAATGGAGGGCTGGATATCCTCGGATATCCCCTTAGATATCCTCTGGATATCCCCTTAGAATATTAAACCCAGCAGGAGAAGTTAAAGCATGATGCACTGAGAAAAACCCTCTCGTGTGAATCACTATTATTGGTATTTGTAATAATCAGAACATCCCTAATCAGCATGGTTCCAATACTTTGGAGTTGGAAATGTGCCTGTCATAGTTTGGAATGAAATCAATCTACACTTATAGGGTCACGATTAGGGTAGGAAAGTTTTTAGTTCAGTAGAAGCCTAGGCACCAATGCTTGAACTGTCAAGTTTTTGAAAATGTTCAATGTCTTTTGCCTTATGCGTAGGGATACATGGGCTGACATATAGGGAAGCAATGTTTTTGCCTAATTACTGTGATAGGAGACACAACCTTTAGTATTCAAAAAGAAATAGAGAAGGGGATGGCCCATTCCTAACTTGCAACCTGCAGCATTAACGTATTTTGACTTAGGCGTAGATTCATGGAGCCAAGGAAAAGTAGTAATTATGCATTCTGACTGATCTAACATCAGTATTCCTATGACCTGGATCCTTCTCAACCTTTCTGACTGTAGAGCGTAGTCTTTAAGATAGGGTTATCTAAAGCCTATAATGACTGCTCATGCCAATATACATTGGCATCGCTTCTTCCAGGAATTTTAAGTTCATCCAATAAATCCTAAATTATACAGCACATTTAGAGACACCTGTGTTCTTTGATGTGTGCCATTTACATGGCTATTCTGTAAATTCTCAAGTGATGATGACATAGTGGTATTCCCTAAATAAAAACATTAAATGTCAGTGTCTCTAGTAAAGTTATCTACAGTGAAATTTCCCTTGGATTATTCATTTCTGACCTCACTGTAAGGAAAAAATATTAATCTCAACCTATAGATTTAGAAACTGAGCTCAGAAAGCTTTTATTATAATAGTCATAATAATAATATTAAGAGTAAAAGGAGTATGAATAATATTTTTAAACATATTATCGAGCATTTATCCTGTGCCAGGCACTGTGCTAAGCACTATTTAAGTAACTAACTTAGGCTTCATAATAAAAAATTTGAAGTGGCGCTTATTCCTAATTTTCAGGTGAGTAATCAGAGACACAGGGAGGTGAATCAGTAATCAGCTGAGCTAGAACATGACCCATGTTTCCCTGAAACTGCTCTGCCATACCTCTATTTGGACATTCATTTCATTGAGTTTGTTTTGAACAGCACCTCTCTGCCATCTTGAAGCCCATCTTTATGCCCCTACCTCCAACCTCTACTCTCACTTGATCTCCAAGAGCAGAAGGGAAATCCTCCTGTTTATAACCAGCCTGGGGATGGATGCCTGCCGCACTTCCCTGTGTCATACTACATGACCATCAAGTTAATCTTCTCTGACCTACTCTTCTGAAATGCTAACCTCACCTACCACAACTCAACCGTAAAATGTAATGATCAGGGTTTTAAACTTAGAAGTGTTTCAGTAAAATCCTGTGGAGGTATTTATCAGTGATTAAGCCTGATCTTCTCATCTTTTAGACAGAAAGCTGTGCTTTCAGCCCATAGAAATTAGATGCCCAAAATGCAATTCGTCAATGGAAGAATTGTTGTCTTTGTACAAAGACACAAGGCAGAGCTATACTTTTCCCTTGATCATGACGTCAACTGTTTGTTTTTTTAATCTCCATAAACACTGAACTTATAATGGTACATTTTTTAGGGATGACAACAAAGAGACTTGAGATATTTAAATTTATTCTCTATTTTAAAACTTGCTTTCCTTGCTGAGGTTATGTGGGGAGGAAAAAAAAAAAAAACAAATCAAAAAACCACCCAAATGAAAGAAAAGAGCATGCTTGATAGGGATTTGAGCTGTTTACCTACATAACTGTTGTGTAAAACCGGAGTCAAACTTATACATCCTTCAGCATAAGGGATGAGGGGATTTACTTAACACTAGGACCATGAGAATTACATGACTAGTGGAGAGTTCCAAAGTCTACAGGCAGAGAACTAGGCGAAGAACTCTGGTTCCCATCAGTGTGATGCTAACATATTTAAACATATGCTCCCTTGGGTATTTAGCAGGCACAAAATGAATTCTACCTGAAACCAAAAAAAAGTGGCTGTAACTCTCCACCCTAATAACACTGTAAAAATGATCTGGTATTTATAGCATACAACCAGAGAGTCTTTCATACTCAACCAGGTCTGTTCAGTTGATTGACAGCCTCTATTTTTCAATCATTTGTTATTGAATTTACAGTAAACCTATAGGCACATCACTTGGAGCAGTGCCTGAGATTCTGAACTAAGTATTTCATTTCTGAAGGGAAGTGTTACTCCTGGATGACTATATAATTAGGAAGACGGAGAAAGTGAGTATGAGCTTCTAGCACCATGCTGCCACTTCCTCCTCAACTTCGAAGAGAAGTGAATGAAATCTCAGCAGTTTTGAGAATCCAACTCTTTCTAGGTGATAATTATAATAACAAACCTGTCTCTTTAAACCTAGAGTCAGACTTCTGGGGTTTTAAGTGAACTCCAGTGTCATTGATTCATTTCTTCTGTACCCAGGAATCAAAATCCTGCTCTTTTCTTTTTGTTATTGTCATAAAAAATTTTACAAAGATGTACATATTCACTCAAAGAAAATTGTACTATATGGAAGGATAAAATAAAAAGGTATGATTTCTGTTGATAGTTGCATGTATTTGAAATATGTACCATTTCAGACCTGTATTTTATCTTGATGTTATATATATTTTGCAAAACAGAAATCATACTATTTAGATGTTTGCTTTTTGATTCGGCAATACGTTGCACGTATCTTTTTGTGTCAATGGGTAAAGATTTGCCTCATTTTTTGAAAGGCACTACATATGATTTCATGATGTGAATATACCAAAATTTATTCAACCATTTCCCTATTTTTGTTTGTCTTTTGTTACTGATTTAATTGATTTAGAGGATTTTTGTAGATTCCTACCTTCTCCAGGAATCCATTTTTATTTACAGTTGGAGGTACAAATCTAATTTTAAGGGTTTTTCTTGTCTGTTCTTTGTTTCATTTTAATGTATGATTCATAATCTTTTGCCATGTATTAAATTATAAATTACTCCACACCAATTGGAAATATTACCTGTTCACATAAACTTTCTCATATATGCATGAATCTGTTTCTGGGCACTGCATTGTTTTTATGGCTGTACACGTCTTTCTGAGCTAGAACTATTGAGCTTATTTACTTTAGTTTCTAGGCATATGGATTGTCCTACCAGATAGAACAAATTGGTAGAACAATCCCTATGCTTAGATATTTTCCCCCCAAAATTCTTGATGATTTTGTTCACATTTACTCCTTCAGAGGAACTTTTGAATTGACTTAACCAGTTCTAAAAATAATCTGATTAGATTATTCAGTACATTTCTTAAGATTTTGTATGAAATAAATGCTGGAAACTGCAAGGCAGTAATATATACAGATGCGAATTTGGCAAATGAGCATGAGAAAGTGAAATCAGTAGGCCTAGCAGGTGTGTCCTTTAATAGAGGATGCTGTCAAATGAGGAAATCTCAAATTTGCATTTGGATTTGGACACTAGACAGAAACAATGATTTGAACAAAGGATGGTTGCTGAGGCCTCTTCAAATAAAAATGGCACAAACAACTAGTTAATATTGTCCAGGAGTCATTTTTTAAAGATTTTATATGAAATTTTACTTTTCCATGATGTTTGATGTCCTGAGATCTGAAGAACATACATCTCTTTATGTCTTAATCAATGTGTTTCAAAAGAGAAGGGATTTTAGCAACCTTATGGTAAGAATGACATATCAAAGGGAAGAATGGTAAGAAAATTGGGGACTACAATTTCAAATCTTACACTTTCTCTACCTGTACCCATGCATTGCAGTAGAGGAGCTACTGTAAGGTTTAAACAAAGTTAGTCCTAAAATGTTTTTTATTTTTCTCTTTCCTGGTGCCTCACAAGCTCTTATCAAGAAAGGGATTAGCCCATCTTCTATTTATATTTTTTATTTCCTTTGTTCTTATATGTTGCTCAGAGCCAAATTATACACTGATTTTCGGAACTGTGACAAGAGGAGACGACATTTTGAAATGGACATTTTTCGTAATTTTTGAGTCTTTTCATGAGCATGTATATGGGAAAGAGATGCTGCTCTGTCTGAGAACAGAGCTTATGTCTGCATCCTCCTCAAGCCTTTGACAAAGGCTCTCTGAACCTTGACTGACCTTCCCCAACCATATTCTTCTAAAGCCACAGGGCAGCTCTGAATCTTTGACTTGCTCGGGTGGCTGACAAAAATTTCTCCAGGCACTGAAATCATGACTTAAACATATGGCTGTCAGAGTAACTTAGGACAGTTCAATCCCTGAAATAGCTAGTTTTCCTAGAGGTAGGAATCTCCCAAGGTCACCTAAAGAGTAACTATAGTATTTTAACATGGCTCACAGAGCTAATAATGAAGGATAAGAACAGAACATCAGCCTAGTTAAGCTGCTTTTCAGACACTGTGTCTAAGTTCTGGCTTTATTTCACTTTGATAGTTTAGAAGAAATATAAGCACACTTTTAACTCAGATCAGTCAATTAAAGAATCGTAAAACAAAACAAAACGTTTCATGTGATTTTTAATTCAGTAATAGTTGATATTTGTGTTTTAGAACATCAATATGATTCACTTGGTTCATCATGGAATGAACTTCCCTGCTAAAATATTTCCACAAAAATAAATAAAAGAAAAAGCATGGTGTAAAAATGGATTTCCACAAGAGTTTTCTCTGATTCTTTCCTTATCTAGTAAAAGTTGTTTTTCAATTTCAAAATTGCTGAATCCATAATAAATGGCTTGTCTTCCAATGTTCTCTCCTAGAATTTCTGAAGTGTTTCCTGCTTCAGTAATATCTACTCAAATTGTCAGAAAAGAGCAAGACATAGAGAAAGTAGGGAACATTCCTTAACCTCTTGCTTATTCATTAATTTTACCCCATTTATTTTGCATTCCATTTTATCTGATTTCAACAGTAAGCCATCTTATATTTTCACTAAACATGAATTGTCTTATTGGCAAAATACTTGAGCAGAAGTTGGATGGAGACAGAATTTTTCACCTCCTGTTGTGGGCTTATGGTTGAGTCTTGCAGTTGCTTCAGCCTTGAGCATTTTATGTCTTATGTCCTACCACCTGCTGAGTTGAATGTCTCTGAAATAATCAATTCACTTTCCTTGCAAAGGCCAGTGCTTTCTTGCTTCAGGCTATAACTATATGACCTAAAAACCAAATGGTCAATCTGGTATTTGATAAATTTTGGCTGAGCAAGTTGGTTCAACTGCAAAGCCCCAACTTAATTGGTCACCATGTACAAAAACTTAATTTTAATATTTGAAAAGCTGAGAAATGTTCTACAAAAAGTTACATGTTTATCACAGGTTACATAGTAAAGATTGTGTTAATAATAACCATAGCTACCAGTCATTGAAAATATTTTAATGTATTAACTAGTTTGCAAGTATTATATCTTGAATATGCTATGTAAAATGAAATTATTAATGTTCTATCACAAATAAAGCAGCTGAACTTCAGTGACATTAAGTGGCCAAATAGTAATTGACAGAGAAGGAAAATGTCAGACTCCAAATTCTACTGTCTTAAGTATGTTATTCTGCTTCCCTTTACTAAATTAAAAAAAAATTTAAATTTATAACTACAATTCATTGCTGCAAATGTCTGTGATCAGAAATATTTTCATCAGTCTCTCATGACAGTTCTACTCCCAGGCTATGGAAGGGATTTTACCTTCATTGCCTGATAATCACAAATTTTTGGAAGCCACAAAATCTATGCCTGGTTTCAAATCCGGGTTCTGATTTATAAGCGTGTGTCTCTGGGAAATTTCCTTATGTTTTTTGAACCTAAGTTCTCTGTCTGTAAACAGCATTATCGTAGAATGCAGTTGCAAAACTCATCTGGAAAAAAAAACCAGTACACTGTCTGGTATATTATATCTACTAAATAAGAGAATCTCTTTTATGGGAGGAGGAAGTGGTATTTTGGAGTTCATTCTCTCATCTCCTTAAATGAAATTTAAGAATGGTCTACCTTCTGTTGAAATTCTAACACTGAATGTGAGTAGTGGAAAACAGTAATCCCACTCAATTCCTTTCAAAATCACACTTCACATCTTTCAAGGGCAATTATGTACTGTCATCTTTATAAACACTTGAAGTGTAGGACAAGTAAATATATCTTCATTTATCATCTTGATTCTTTATGTTAAGTTGGTATTGGACTATATGATTTCTGATATTGTATCTTTTTACTCATCCAGAGCAATGCTTTCTGGGACAAATCACGAGTTCTCATGGGGTAAAGTCTACATTTCTGAGATTTGCATGGTCGTATCATTGTTTCATAAATAAAATTACTTAAAAGTGATAATCACTCATCTTTAAAACTCTTTAGTTCCTTCCAACCCTTGCCCAATATATATATAATTAAAATGCAGGCTGTGAAATTTTCTCTATGAAAAATCTTGGTGAATGTTGTAAGCAAAACTTGAAAAGGGGTAGGTTGAGAGAGAGTCTTTCGTGTAGTTGTAAACTATAGTAAAAAAATCTAATTAGTTATGTTTTCTACATTTAACACAAGAACATTTGTTACATTTGGATGTATTTATAAATTTCCATCATGAAAATGCACCCATATTTCACAAACTCATTTTCATTTCATGCCACAGAACACAGTTATTGTAAACATCAAGATTTGGAAGCTCTTGAACAGATGGGGCATTACTGTCTTAATTCTTGATCTTTGTTCTAGTAAATCCTTCCATTTCATATCCTTTCCACAAATCCTATGGCCATTCAGGGCATGATGAATGATTTTTTAAATGCTGCTTTAATGTTTGTGTCACTTTTTGTGCTTTATGATTTCAAACAAATATGTAAACCCAGCTGCCCAACAGGATAATGAGGCCACATTAAAATCCTCAGATATTCTAAACTAGGCATATCCTAATCATGCCAGAAGATTCTGCATAAACTAAATGCAGTTTCTTGGTACCAACATGTCTATTGTTTTTTACTGTTTCTGATAAGTAATCTCTCTAAATTGATTCCCCAACTCAGATCTTTATTTTTCCTTTCTTCTTGCTAAACACTTACTAAATGATACTGATTGAATATCTATTCATTTTGTTCACCTTAACAAAGAAAAACAGGGGTAAATAAGCATTCTTATGGTTTAAAGGAGTTTACATAGAGACCTTGTGTACACACACACACACACTTAAAAGTTTGCCAAAGAAAACACATATACATCCTCAATGCCTTAATTTTGCTGTAAAAATACAGAATGCATGTTTCCTCGACCAAATCATATAGGACACAGCATTTTACGGTACCTAATCTAGAATTGTGACAGCATTTTAAAAAACTATGCTCATTTCCTTACCTCCCTCCTGACTTACGTTATAATCTTCGTGTTGCCAGTAGAATCTACAGAGTCCAAAAGCCTTCTTCAAAGTTTTGAAAATTATTGATATTTATCTGATATTTGAAAATAAAAATTTCTTTCAACATTTAGCTTTATATCACTCCTCTTAGCTCTAAGTAAATCTGCATTTTCCTGCTTGGGTTGATGGGTTTGACATCTGTGAAAAGAAAAGACTTTGAAAGAAAATGGGTGGATTTAGGTTACATGTGAGTTGCTGATAAACTGAAAACTGCCACAGAAGAAAATTGGATAGTGTCCTACTTACATGATTATTAAATAGAGTCTGGGTCTCGCATATGTATCTTATTCTTGATGGGTATTGGTTGGTTCCTTCTTAAATCTTATGAAAAAAATAATGTTGTCAAATGTACCTCTGAGGGAGTCTATGGCTGACTGTAGTAGCTGTGGTTGGAAAATGTGCTGTGGTTGGCTTTATCTTGGAGCCTATGCTCTTTAAATATTTCTGGTTTAGAATGTATGTAAAATGCTCTATGCCTAAGGCAGGTATAGTGAGAAGCATTCATTTTCTCAGAATGCCTTATAAATAAGAATATGCATTTAGGATTAAAGTGGCATGGGAGCTAGTTTGTCACAGTACCTTGTCTGATAACTGAGGATTTTATATTTCAGTTAAATCTTAGGCAAAATATAGATAATATGAACAGTATTATGAGTTATATGAACACGATGTAGAGAATGCACTAAAATGCTCAAAATTAATGAAATTGTTGAGATAAAAGAGAGAGGAAATTGGCTTCATTGGATGCCTGTTAGGTGTCGTGGAAGAGGGCTATGTGAGTCACGTTTGTTTTCCCATAGTATTCCACAGCCAGTTAACGAGGTAACAGCACCTCATTTTAAAACTTTAGAAAATGAGGTTCAGGAAAGTTCAGTAATGTACCAATGGTCACACAGTTATTAGGTGTCTTCAAACATATATCCATGTATGAGTGTTCACTGTGCCATGCTAACCTGGGTTCAACTTCTGCAAAGATCACTACATGTCAAGGTGGTTGGGGCAAACAATCTCTAAGTCTCTGTAGAGTGCCAAACATTTATGATTCAAATATGAGAAAATTTTGGTTTTGATTTTATTATACTTACCATGTCTCTCACTATGCTGAGATGCCAAACCAGCCTTCTAGTCTGGGAAAAAGAATTTTCTGAGTAACTCAGAAGACAAAGATGTCTAGGTTAAGGTGCAAAATTATTCTATTACTTAAATCACCGTTCTTTTCTTTTTCTCAACTGAACTGTTATCTCAATACCAGTTACGAAAGAAGGAATAGCCCTCTGGATGTGCCAATATGGTTCATTGACAAGATGCTCTGTATTATATACAGGAAAGTTAGAAAGGAGGAACTAGTTTAGTGAGTGTAAATATTCTATATAAATATCCAAGTATATATACATTAATGTAGGAGAAATCATATTTAACTGCAACCTGTGGGTTTATTGTTGCAGATTGATAATCGTGTTTCACAGGATTTTAACATTAAAATATACTTTCAGTGTATGTATATCTGAGCCCTGCAGACACATTTAAAAAGATCACTTTATTCTAGATTTCAGCTGAAGCTTATTTGAAATTTTATCATTTTTACTTGTCTCTTCTTCTCCCTCACCCCAAATTATTTTGTAAATGATAAAAAGTTGCACTGAATTAATGAGAACACTTCTGCTATTTTTTTTTCTCATTTGGTTCACATTTAGTTGGAGAAAGTAAAAACATTTTTGTTGAAAAGAATCAGTACCACTTCTTCAATTAGGTCAGGGCTTCCTGCCATTTAAAATTGACAGAAAAAGCAAAATGTACCAGACTGCAACACTGGAAATAGAGCTATCAGGCCTCCCCAGAATCCCAGGTCCTAGGTTTGACCTCAAATCCCTTCTGTCCAGAACTAGTGACTGTTTGGAAGGCCTTCACGACTGACCTCCTGAGACAGAAGGAAAATAGCAGAAACCTCTGAAATACTACAGTAAGCCTGACACTGTGTTGCAGTTGGATGCACTAGATCACCAAAAGAAAAAATCTCCTCTTGAATAAATATTAAAAAAAAAAAACATTGAGAGGTAAGTTTTATGTGACTGATATGAAGATAGCCAAACGTAGATAGAAGATGAATAAAACAGATTTGAACATAAGCTCACAATCACATTGTAAGGAAATAAAGTAATGTAGAAGTGTGGTTAAGAGAATAAGCTTTGAAGTCAGAGATCTGGGTTTGCATTCTAGCTCAAACACTCATTAGCTGTGTGACCTTGGGCAGTCTCTTGCTCTCTAATCCATAATTTATTGAATGATTTGTAAAATAGGGATATTAAGACTATCTCTCACAGACATGTTTTTTGACAATTAAATTGAATGATTTATGCAAATTGGTTAGCACATTACTTGGCACCCAGTAAACACTTTGAGAATATTAAACATCATGGTTATTATTATTTCCAGAACTTACTTCAATCAGATGCACATGCTTTGAAAGGATTTATTCTCCTGGGGAAAAGAAAAAAAACCAAGAGTGTCAACAATTATCTAAAAAAGTCAATGTAACAAGACAATATAAATATTTCCTTGCCATTAATTTCTTTTTTGGTTTTTGCCATTAATTTTGTATATTTTATTTCCTGATGTTAAGTGCATATGTTAATGATACCTTGGATGGGAAACAATAAGCACATTCATAATTTAGAGTTGCAATTGCTGTTTTTAAAGCAAATTATTGATATTTTAAACATCCACAATTTATTTATTAAATTTATTTATTGAAAACATATGTGTCCCAAAACAAATTATATACCCATCATATAGTAAAAATTACCTTGTGAGTATTTTAAATAGAGAATCATAGTATGGACATTTCCATTTCCATATGCTTGGTATAGTTTAAAGACAAACCCAAGAATTATTTATGAATATTTGTTTTAGAATATATGGAAATGCTGAGCAATTGTATCCTGTTGGATAGTCACCTAACACTTTTAATTTGAAACAAGAGGTGATCGGCATTGTTCTCGGAGATTATTGTTCAAATGATAAAGTTTCAGTGACTGTGCTTGAAAAAAAACAATCAGTAGAGTGATTTGGTTGTATGTCATTAGATGGATATGAAGTTATTCTCAGTTTGCAAATGAAAGTAAAAGGAGCTGTGACAATTTAACCAGGACAGGAAAAAAAGACTAAAAGACCACATTTTTAGGACAATCAGTCTTTGTTCAATCAAAACAAAACTACGGAATTGCATTATATACTGTCAGGTAAGAAAACGATGTTTTCTAGTTGTTAGCCCAGGGTTTCAAAACCTTCCTAAAGTGAGTTTTATTCTCAGAACTGCTCAACAAATAGGTTAATGAATAAGCAAATAAATAAATAAGAATTGGGTAATGCCACATAGGGAAACTATGATATTCCTTCAGTGGATATCTTTTAGAACATATCAAAATTTGTTTCTGAACAGAGTAGGCAAATACTTCCCAGAAACAGGGGTATCATAAGATAACGTTCACATCTCCCTTCCTTGAAGATTTATTTTTAAAATCATTTCCCAATAACACTTCTCTTTCAAAACTCAGAAGGTAACCAAGCCCGAATCAGTTGTATATTCCTTATCATCTCAATCGCCCGTCTCAAGTTTTAATCATGTAAGCTGATTGCATTGCAGCACAAGGTCAAAGAACACTTGTAGAATCAAAAACCCATGAGTGATATGGACTGGCCATTTAGGATTTTCTTCACTTGGCCAAGCTCCGCCCCTATCCGAAACGTCTCCTCTGCTAGAAGTCCTCTTGGGGAGAATGGCTAGGGAGCTCACCAAAGTTCGGACATTATTCACCAGAAGCATTACATGGAGGCACCCCATCTTTTCAGCACCTCCTACCTATTCCCGGCGAAAGTGCTGAAGGGACAGCTCCCAGTGCTTTCCAGCGTTCGGTAAGCGCTCCCAGGAAGACAGCACCCATCTCCTCTCTGCTACAAACACCCATTCACAAAATCCAAGGAGAGAATCACAGTTGTCCCTGACTCCTTGGAAATGTAGTTAGACTGATTTTGAAACACACCCTCCTTCTCTAAGTGTATAATTATTCGTGGGTGGAGAGCCACCAGGGAGGGTAATAAAAGAGGGCAGAGAAAAAAAAGTAGAAGAGGCTTTTGTCCTGACTCCTAAAAATCTTTTTGTTCATCTTCTCTCCTCCCCCTCTCCAATTTTCCTAATCCCGAGAATGATGGAGTTCGAGGCAAGCGAAAGATTCCGGAAATGGAGATACGACTCTCACACCTAGAAATGATCTGGGCGATTTATTTAAATACTCCTCGTCCTAAGAACCCAGCACAACTCATATTTAAAGGAGCCTGTGTTTTCTCTATCATAACATAAGCAGACAAACAGTTGCCTTCAAAGATCAAAAACCCTGTTCCGGAGCGCTTTTTTGCTGTCCTCTAAGCTACAGACTACGGTGGGGTGGAAAGCGCTCACAACCTGTGAAAGTGCGAAAGTCTCAAAATCCGGTGGCCAATTCCTTACTGGCCAGAACTCTTCCCTACCATCCCTCATCATCCGTGACTCTGCAAGACACAGGGACCAGACATGTGTGTGAGAGTGCGTGTGAGGGAGAGAGGCGAGAAGAGAGTGCGTTCTCCACATGTGTAACCCTGCATCTCCCTGTTTCATAGCTTGCATTCATTCATATGCATGCAGTGGTTAAATATTTGATCAAAGGTGGAATAGTTATACTGATCAGTTGTATTTTTAATGGGCACGCCTTAAAATAGAGTGTTCATAAATTGAAAGTGTGAAAAGATGCTAAGTGTGGTTCCTATGTCTCTAAGCCTTTCTACCCTTCCCTCCCCCATTTCTACTCCCCCCCGCAAAACGGAAAGCTTGCAGCAGATTGTAGAAGGATTTGCGTCTGCAGCTAGAGAGAAGGGGATTAGGGCCAGAGCGGTGCAAGTTAAATTGTGCTGCATATAAAAAATGGGCGGATTGGTCTCCAGATCCAGAGGCTGGTACCACCTTCCTTTCTAAAATAAAATCTCTCTGGCATGAAGTCACCGCCTATTTCACATCCGGTTTGCCCTGGGACGTATTACTACTGTCTTGGTAAAAAGAAATCTTTTGTTGTGTAGCTGCAGACTGGATATCGGGAAGCAAATTTGGGTGTGAAACCTTCAGCAAAGGAGCACGCAGAGTCCGTGATGGCTCAGACCGAGTGAGTGAGAGGCAGAGCGAGGACGCCCCTCCGCTCCCGGCGCGCCCGGACGCGCGGACTCGCGCTGGCTCCAGGATCTCCACGATTTTCTCTCGCAGACTTTTCCCGGGTCTTGAGCGATCCTGTGCCCAGAGGGGGCCCGAGGTAAGTGCGGCTTCGGACCGCAACACACAGAGCCTTGAAGGTGGCTTTACCTAGCTAGAGAGACAGGAATGCCATACAAAAAAGAGAAAGAGGGAACAGGACAAGAGCCTGATCCCATAGCAGGTAGATACAACGAATGTTTTTCTTTCAGGGTGAAAACCGCAGCGATGGGAGCATTATTTTTCTCTCTGTCTCTCTCTTTTTCTTTCCCCCTTTCTTAGGCAGATTTGAATTTATTCCGCGGGGTAGGTGGTGACATGTTGTTTTGGTCTTTTTTTGCAAGAGGGAGCTGGGGTGAGGTGGGGAGGGCCGTTGGGGGCCATCGTCTAAAGTTACGACGCTGGGACAGAAAACCTGTCTCAATGTTCCATCCTAGGAAAGGCACTCTCTCATTCTTGCTGCAAAAATGCCTTTCTCCTTTCTAGTGGACACTGCTGATATGCCCTCTGGTGTAGGGGTCTCTCCCATTCAGAACATGAAAAACTCAACTTATCATTTGATATGGGTGGCATGGGGTATGGCTGTCTGAGTGCGTGTGTTTGCTGGGGGCAGGTTGAAGGTGCAAAGGGGTAAGGAGGCAGCTTAGCGTTTCTTTTAAACTATTATGTTTGCATTTGCAAGAAACTTTCTTACTTAACAACTCAAGTGCCACCATAGGTTTGTTTTTCTCTTTTTAAAATGTCAGAGGACAGCAAAAAGCTCCGGTACCTTGCCTTGGGATTTTGTTCCATTTACCCCTTTAGGAATTACCCTTTTTCATAAAGACCAAAAAACATTAATAGGGTCAGAGAAGTTGTTTTCCCTTCATGACAGATGTTGAAGATTCATAAAAGGGTGAATTATAATTGTATAATTTAGATGCAATATTTTAACATAATGATATTTATCCAATATTTCTTGTCATATTCAACTCATCTGTGTCAAAACCAGTCACCAAATTGAATAAAAACTATGAGGCTCACAGCTCTTATCTCTAGATCTAGATCATTTCACTCTGAACACATCAATTATGTTGCATTGGTTACCTGCTTGTTTGTAATGGTTTTTACTGATATAAATGATCCTGAGAGTGTGGAAAGCATTTGTGTAGATGTATTTAAAGGCATACCACATTAAACTATAGAGTGCTTAGTGAAAAATAGACTTCAAAAGACTTGCAATCCATTAATCACTGACTCTGCTAAGGAGTATCGATTCAGGCAAGTGCTAACAAATACCTCGAACATTTCTCAAATTATGATTGGAATTCATTATAGCATATTAAAATAAAGTGTTACCATATCTGTTTGTTAACCAGGTAGTGCACTGATTTTTAAAAATTGACTCCACGAATTGATTGTAATTTTTAAGAATTCTCTAAGCTTTCCATACTCCTCCATTCCTCCAGCATCCCACTACCAAGTCTAAATTCAACAATCAGATGGTGATTGATTGCACTTTACCTAAGAGAGAAAAAAAGATTCCCTTATTCATGCAAAGCAAAGCACTCCAGCTTCCATCTGTTAGAGATGAAACATTTTCAGCAGCAACCTGGCAGAATTTGAGAGAGCTTAAAAGATATGTGTGGGCATGTTTGTGTACATTTATGTGAGTGTGGTTTGTATGTGTGAGAGAGATCAGCACACGACTTGACTATAAAGCGTGTCCTTTAGCCTCACAGAAGCATTAGTGAGTATATTTAACAAGGCAATCACAGGCAGAGACTATAAGCATGACTCTGCCATTCAACAGTGTGTTTTCTATGGGTTTTTTAAAAAAAGATAAATATGGTTGCATCTGAAATCAAGGTCCATCCAGAATTCAAAGATGAGTTCAGTCATCAGAGCATATTAACCTACCCCATCCCAGCTGCCAAACATCCTTTCCCTGTTATAGACACCAGCTTAAAAATTTTAGTGCACAGTTCAGTTGTAGGAACTAAAATCAGAAAGGTCAAATTTTTCAGATGACAAACAAGAAGAAGAGAGTAATTCAAACTATATTGGAAATATAAATCCTAGAGAAAAAAAACAACTCACAGTTTTTATGTTGAGTAATATCATCACCTGAAAGCATTTCAACTTGCATTCTTTTACAGGAGAAAGTAAGACACTGATATATTTCTGAATGGAGAAATGGAAAGGAAAAGTGGAGAATGGATGGTCCAGGTTTCCATTGCTTCCAATGAGGTGTCATATCCTAGTGAGGTCATTTCCTGACTTCAAAGCATTCATCTGAACTGCTTCAGTCAGCCCTAGTGGTTAAAACCTGATGTTTCTTGCAAGAGACATTGATCTCTACTTGTTCTACTTTTCAGCTGCACAAGCCCGTGATGAAGAAAAGTCCGGATCTCTCTGATTATCTTTGGGCCTGGACACTCCTTCTGAGCACATTGACTGGAAGAAGGTGGGGACGCTTTTTTTAAATCTGCATGAGAATTTCTGCAACTTTTCATTTATTCTTTCAGGGGAAAAAAATTGTCCTTAGATGAATTCATGACTAAGGGTTTAACTGCAACAAAATTCTGGCTAAGAATAAAGAAGAGCAGTATGAAAAAATAATCATCTTATTTGCATATTAGTTAGAATACGTTTAACACACTTTTGTTAAGGAATATATCAATTCAACATTCAAGTCTTAAATGGAATTTTCAACTCTCCAGTTGTAACTGAACAAAACATGCAGTTTCCTAATTCATAGAAAAAGTTAGCCCAATTAATATTTGCGTACTATATGAGTTGATTTTCCAACAAGAAAATTTCTAGCCAATCGTGAAGATCATAGAGTAACTTGTGACTACAAGGAAGTGGAAAGTTTAAACAATATTTGTAATTTGAAAGTCATAAGTCTCTGTAAATGCACGTGCGTATTATGTTTTGAAACTGTTATTTATATAACTAATAGAGGTAGAATATACCAGACAAATATTTAAGAATATTAGGTAAAATTGAACTTTTCTATCTCAGTGTAACTACTATGGAGATAAGCTATGGGGAAAATTTAATAATATGCTTAACCATATTCAAAATACTTGCTAATGATTCAATCAAGCATATTATAGTAACAACGATATAAATGACCAAATATTTCAGATTCTTCTTTGTCTGCGTTTATATCTACTCCTGTGGCCCAGAAGAAAGTCTCAGACATATTATAAAAACCCAAGATTCTTCAAAATGTAACGGAAAGTGAACCCTTATGAGTTAAGGCAGGAAGATGTAATAGTCTGGAAAGATAAAATTTAGGAGGATTTTTTAAATTGAGAAGTTGTCTGTTTTCATTTTTTGCTATCCTATGTGGTAAATAATGACTGCCAAGTGAACGGCAAATGCATTATTGCCAGATACTCTTAATCTGAGGAGTTAAATGTTCTTCACTGCTTTTGAGAAATTATCTGAAGTGTTACTATTGTAATGACCTGTAGATGGAGTTAGTGCACAGTGTTTTATAATATAGTGGTTCATATGGAATCAAAATCAGATACTGTAACTGACATTTCGAATTATACATTCAATTTAGGAAATATTTACATTGGCACGAGTGTTTAATAGCAAATAGATAATCTTGATCTTTATCCTAGGATTATTCTCTGACAATTACAATTGGATATAGTAAATTAGAAGCAAAGATGAAGAATAACCTGATTAGAAAATCGCGTAAAAGAAAGATAGATAACCATTCCAACTGGGATAGTGGAGCTGGGTTTCTGGGGGGGAGGGAAAAGTCTCTTGGCATTTGTATTCCAATGCAAGCAATCGATGAAAGCAATGTTTATAAGATAAAACCAGGGGAAAATAGCATTTCCTGTATTTGACATAAGCTGCAAAAACAAAGGGAATGCAAGTAAAGGTAATAGACAACTCAATATTCTAGGAATCATATTAACAGTCTAATTGTGCTCTGTCATGTTAACCCCATCTCTTCTTTTGCCTCCTTCTTATTTTATTGCTTTATTCCTTAGACTACTTGATCAGGCCCTCCTCACAACTTAAGGCGTGCTAGCATTTCTCTTCCACCTTTATCAAGATGACCTTCCAATATCCTTGAAAGATGCATGCATGGCACTTGGTTTGTGACAATGAGTTTTTATAAATGATTGCATTCAGAAAACTATGTTTGCTTTACTACTGTCATCTGCTAATGAGACATCCTGAAAGACACAGAGCTTGTTGCAAATTTGATTTCAAAAACCAGTAAGATGTTCAATTTTGCCAAAAGAGAGTAAACCCTGAATCTGCATGGTATTAATGTTGAATTTAGGAGAATGAAAAATTATTTCATCAAGGTGCATTTCATATATTTAATATCATAGTTAGCTTTTAGTTATAATAGGTTTATTAAATTAAAATTTTATCAGAAAAATGGCCGTTGCATTTTGCCCATATAAAATTAATTACCTAAACAATAGTGTTTGTTTTTGAAATGATAGTTTAATTATATTTCTTGCTCCTGTCAAATAAATGAATCTTGGTTTCAAATGTTACTGTTTTTCTTAGATTGATCAGTAATATAAAGATGTAAGAGTGAAGTCAAAAGCATATTAAATAGAAAGTATGAAACTGATATTTTTGTGGCAATTTCTTAGTTTACACTCTACATTCATTTTTTTCCTCAAGGTCAGAGCTATCATTGAAATATATCAGTGAGTGTAATCCATCCTAAGATGGGAAACTCTTCTCTCGAAGGATTTTGGATTTCTCATCCTAATCATTACATAAAATATCATTCAAGGAGCATAGATAATAATGTGATTGATGTAATAAACACACAATATTTGAACTGCAGTCACTAAGTTGAAACTCAAAGACTAGTAATGGTGAGGGATAGAAACTATATCTTCAACTAGAAAGATCTAAATAGAGAGAGTCACTCCAATATAGAAGAATGGAAATGAAGTTTTAGACAAAAAGTTGAGGGAAACTGGGTTCTAGTTCAAGCTCGGCTCACAAACAGCTGTGAGCTATTTTCTTAAACAAAGCACTAATCCTGCACTACAGTTTAGTAAACCATATATTGAGAATATTGGACTATATCTTTTTCAAGGTATCTTTTATTTCTAGCACCAGAAATGACAAAAATTCAATTAATGAGAGGTTTGAAAAGACAAATTATAAAAATTTCTTCATAAACCTTAAAGAGAATGGAAATTGCACACTGATGTAAAATATAATTATCCTAAGAAACAAGTTTTATCCATTTTTCTCATCTAAGTATCTTGAAAGAGCATCAAAACAAGCAAAACACAGATATTTATGAAGTGGATGAAGGAAGGGATGTTGGTAGGTGAAATCTTAGGCTTTTGCTACATGTTAAATTAAACAAAAGCAAGACGAATAATTATTTTGGTAGCTCATAAATACGTATTTTTTTATTTGGGAATAGGTTTCTCAGATTTGTTTTTTTCCTAGCATGCATTCACAGTCTTGCTTGCCCAGAGAAAACACGCACTATAGCATTGTATACATGCTGAGAATTATAAACATAACGAGACAGAACTCATTTCCTGTAATTTTCCTTCCTTAGTTAGAAATATTAGAATAAAGAGCTCATCATCTATGGAAACAAACATGAGAAAATGGAAAAAATTAAACTATGACTTTTTTTGCTTTATCAGAAGGAATTTTCAAATTAAGATTCAATAGAAAGGAAGGTAGGAAAATGTAGAGAAGGCTTTATTTGGAAAAAGGTTTTAGTAGTAATGTATAATTTAGATATTGCCTCTCTTTATGCTTTTTTCAGCTATGGACAACCCTCATTGCAAGATGAACTTAAAGACAATACCACTGTCTTCACCAGGATTTTGGACCGACTCCTAGACGGTTATGACAATCGCTTGAGACCAGGATTGGGAGGTGGGTGGCATTATTATTTTTTTAATTTTAGATAACAATATTAAACCTTTACTATTAAAGTCTTGCTTTCTCTCTAAATAGTAAAGTAATAAGAATGGCAGTATCTAGTTTAGTGACTAATCCTGTTTTAATAGATTGCTCAATGTTAATTCAATTTACCATGGTAGTTTCATGTACACACCCATATGAAGTAAAAGGCAAGTATAAACTTCTCATAATGATATGAAAGAAGTGTTATATTTAGTTGACAATCATGTTTTCCTTATAATGATTTGCTTATACAGGGAAAATGTGGGGGTAATATTTTCCCTTCCAGCCCAAAGACTGCATCTACTTCATTCGGCATTGGTATGTCTGCATTGAATTCAAGCAGAATATACCTGAATCTATTGCTCTAAACATTTGTTTTAGAATATATCATATTGATCACTATTTTGTGATAGATTACCACCACCACTGGGATAAAAGGTGAATGATATAGATGGTACTGTTTTTTTTAAACCATGCATTTCAACTTAAATCTTAATTTTCTGTAGTAAAATTGTATTTTTCTTTGTATACCAATTAATTGATTGTACTAATGAATTTCTACTAAGGAAGAAGATAGCACTTAATAATACAATATTTATAACAATAAGAGTAAATAGTGCTAGACATTACACACTTATTTGAATAACCCTTGAACAAGATAATAAACCTATCTTCTTTAGTTAAACAAAGGCTAATGAAGCCAAAACAAAATATCGATATCAGAGTAAAAGAAGTGAAGCAAGGAAATAAATTATCTTTCAAAGTCACACAAGAAACCAAGGTTAGAATCTTGGATTCCCAACTATAGGTTATGCAGCATCTTCTCCGAAGCATGTGTAGAAACTACTTAATAGCAATATTGAAATGACAATTAAATAGCAATATTAGGATAATCATCTCTTCTTCATTTAGACAGCAAAGATGTGCAAGCAATAAGTAGCTTAAGAATTCAAATTTTGATTTTAAAATCGAATGGTAACATGGATTTAGAGTCTTTTTTTTTTTTTTAATACTTTGGGTAGTGTAATCACATGGGTGTGGATCATGGGTCTGTTTTGAGGCTGCCAAATGCCATTAGTGTCACGGAGGTTTAAGGGGAACTGCTTTGTCAAAGACACAACTCAAATACATGTCAAAGGTCTTCCCAGGTGTCCTTTCTTATGAATCTCAGACGTTCATTCTAGGACATATGGTGCGAATTCCTTCAAGTTTGTGGTCCACCTAGTTTTCCTTTACTAAGTTCTTAGAAAAAAAATTTAAGGAACAAAAGGTATTGGTCACAAAATGGAGTGCATAACTGTGTCTGTGATGTATTAATACAATGTCTGTAACACCTAAACATCTGGATTGGCTTCAGGAAAATTATTCTTCATTTGGAAAATTTGAAATAAATTACAAAGACTGCAGGTAGAGGAGGAACGTATAAAAGAAGAAACAGCATAGTAATATAACTTTTAAAAAGCAAGACTTTCTAAAGGACTGATGGGCATGCATCTAATTTCTTTACTTGTTCTCCTTTCCACTTCATGATATCAATCCTTACAAAATGAGCAGAATTTTATAACACATCTAGAAAACCTTGCCTTCATTCTGGTTTGGGAAATCCCATTTAATACTTTATGAATATGAGTGTCCTCTGTAAGCTCTGTGCGTAATTTTCAGTTTGCTAAAGAATTTTACACATACACACACAAAAACACATACACACACACCTTCTTTAATGATCAGCTGTGTGGTTATATTGCTGTTTGGAGTACAAGTAACAAGCCCATGACTGCTCATTTACATTCAATTATATATAATAACTCTTTAATAAATGTGTACATTAACTCTTCAATTAAATACAGTGTAAGCAGAAAGTATTTTACCTACTCCTCATATACACATCTAGGTCTTGGAGAGCCACAGACATTGAGAATGTATAATGTAGACTAAGAATGGGTTGAAAAGCTAATTTTCAAAATTCGAGATAACAGTAGATTTGTTAACAGAAGCAACTACATTAATTAATACAGCAACATTACTATTTTGGTAGAATCTACTTTTATTATCTATTTAATCCCCCCAAAATAACAAAAAGAGATACATAATTAAGGAACTGAATTAGTAGTTGGCCAAATATAGACAAGGTATTTCTAATTGAAATGGATACAAAATGCTATAGTAATAGAGAAGTCAAGGACTTTGGAAAATTAAAACAAATGAATGTGCTTTAATCTCTGTTAAAGATGATTTTCCTGATATTTATGATTCCTGGAAACAGTGATTTTGAGGATATGATAGACATTAAAACAAACTTAAAAGTAGCTCAAATATTTTCCTCTATTTCTACTTTATGCATCATCCTGGAACATACTGCAATTAAATTTGATACATTTGAGAATTATGAAAAAGCTTTAATACTAACTTAATTTTTGTTATTGTTTTTAGAGTGCATTTTTTAGCCTTAAGGGATTAATGCCATGTGCTTATTACACATATCTCCAGAGTCATTAACAATTTTAAGTACATTTTGAGAATGTCTCTCTGTCTTTAGAAAACTACCTTAAGAATATTAAATATAGTTTTAGATATGTTTAAAAAAATAATCTGCTATAGAATTAGAGAAAAATGTTAACATCGTGATTTCTAGATGTTATAAATTGAAATTATCTAATATATATTTTTATGCAGAATTCTTTAATTTTATTTCTTTACCATATATTTCAGGTAAGTTAAGGATGATATTCATTCCAATAGATCTCCATTGCAAAAATGAACCTTTTTTAAAAACATGATCCATTTGATTTCAGAGGAAAAGACTACATAGAAGAAATACTTGAAAGGTTATCATTAGCTTATAAGAGGGTAAAAGTTTCCTCTTAGGTTCGTGATCATAGCTGGGATAATCTTTTGCAAGAGAAAAGGGCCCACTCTCTTCTTATTATGACAAAAGTCTGGTTTTATAAAAATAACAACATTGTGCAGAAGGCAAGGATATTTTGTTCTGAATGTCCTCAGAAAATATAGAAATGTGATAAGCTGAGCCTTGAGACTAGTGTAAGAAACTCTTGTTTCTGCAAATTCATCATGACCTGTTTTCAGAAACACACACTGCATCAGAAGGTGTAGCATTACTCTTTGGAGATATATGCCTTGGGTCCAATAACTAAGAAACAAAATATATGACTTAGTTCATCCACTTGATGGAAATCAGTTTGCAGACATTGTAACATTATTTAGAGAGGCTACCTCTTCAGGGCCAAGAGCAATCCTGAGAAAGTGAAAATAAAAGGGTACCAGAAAGAGAGATGTCCTGGAAGAAAGTGACTTTTTTTTCGAGATAGAAGAGCTAAAAAGGATTAGAATGTGTGGTATTCTAATAATTCTAATATACCCTGCTCAGGACCATAAAGAGAAAAATAAGTTGGCCATGTTCATATTTTTAGTACAAAGTTAACAAAGAAAGCTTTAAATAGACTTGAATTGACATAGTCAGTAGCTAGAAAATACAAATCAAATGGTCAGTAATTGTTGAAATCATTTTCATTTAAAATCTCTTTCTGGGTCTGGCCCGGTGGCATAGTGGTTAAGTTCGCGTTCTCCACTTTGGTGTTCTGGGGTTCGCAGGTTCACATCCCTGGCATGGACCTATGCACTGCTCATCAAGCCATGCTGTGGCAGTGTCCCACATGCAAAATAGAGGAAGACGGGTGCAGATGTTAGCTAAGGGCTAATCTTCCTCAGCAAAAGGAAGAAGATTGGCAATAGATGTTAGCTCAGGATGAATCCTCCTCACCAAAAAGAAAAAGAAAACAAGACAAACAAAAACTCTTTCTTTGAGGGTGAGGTGTGGAGGGCTGCTTCTTCCTTGCAACCAGGGGCTGAAGAATGTTTTTGAGAGGCTCTTGCCTAAAGCTTGGTCCATATAGAAGAATAAAATGTTTGTGCAGTGGGGTGGAGGTGTAAAAGCTGGAAAGAATGGGAAGATGAAAGAAAGAGAGAGAGAGAGAAGGAAAGGAAAGAAGGAAGGAAGGAAGAAAGAAAGGAAGGAAGGAAGGAAGGAAGAAAAAGATTAGAGAAGAAAGGAGAGCAAAAGAGGGTGTTGAAATTAAGGAAGGAAAATAGATAGAAGTGAGAAGGATGGAGAAAATGAAAGAGAAAAACACAGAGGAAATGGTGAAGGAGAGGCATCTGTGTTTTGAAGATGGGTAGGCTGTGGTGTCCTTGATTAACCAAGATTCCTTGTTTCAGTTTAAATCAGGACCAAACCAAACACTTCCTGAGAAAACTCATTTTCCCAAGGTTTCTCCTTATTATGATTATAGTAAACTGTGATTTATAGTATATAATAAAGTATTTCTAGTATACTGTGATTATAGTAAACTAAAGAAGCCTGAATTTTCTCCAATTTCCTAAAAAATTAAATTATGTTTGCCTTGAACTGAATCAATCTGGGTAAAATTTCAGCCACCATCATAGTGGCTCCCCCTGCACTCTGGCAGGGGACAAAAACATCCCATAAACATAAACCCAAAACTTAATTTTGAAGGACGTTTTCAGGTTTTTAAGAACAAGTAATGCCCTTCCAGTGACATCTTCCCCTTCCATATTCGCCCCATCATATATACAGGCTACCCTTTATTGATGCTGTGACAAAATCCCAGGGTGAGCTAGGCTGAGGTTGTACAGTTTATTGTCTGGAACACACCACCAGGCTGAGGGTTTACCCTTCCTCCTGTTCATGGCTCGTTCTCACGCATCTAGTATACAGAAGGTATTTTCTTCTATAAACAGTTTCATTTTACTCCTTGGAAAATAGACTAGGGCAAAACCATTTCTAAATGGAACACATAGGATAGTGCCAAAGGAAGGAGATCTTGGTTGAGCCACCTTTTGAAGGAATTATAGAACTTTTTCCCCTCTCTGTCTCTGCTAATGGTAGTTCCTGGAAATATTGTTCTAATTTCTAAATTCTGTCTTAAGTTTAATCTCAATAAACTATGTATGGGATGCCAGATGCCTCTCAAAGATTTCATCATCAAAGCTCGTAGAGAAAGAAGATAAAGGAAAGAGATAGATGTGTACTCATCATGTGACAAACCCGGATGGATGGCAGAAGTAAATAAGTAAATAAGTAGTTAGGAATGTAGGTAGAGAATGGACTTTATTTTTCCCTACTATACCCTTAAAAGATATTTAGTTAAGACTTTCTTCTTTTTCCTGTAAGTGTTCTAGAACTGGGTGAGGAGAGGTGTGTTTTAGATTTTACTTAACTGAAAGTATCAGTTAGATACATATTTGTAGCTGGAGTGTAACTGGGGCTTTCTCTCAAGATATTTTAGCACTGACATTATTTAATGAACAATCTATGCCTCAAAGCGGACTTTCTCCTTCTTAACTTTCTTGAGTTTGGATTTCGTTATGCCTGTGTAAGACTTTTTTAGACTTCCTTTAGCCCAATTATTGCAAGAGATCCCAGCTTTAAGACAGAAGCGTCTCCCGTGAGCAAGGTGAAGGATGCAGCTGGCAAAGTGGTGTTGCCTCCTTGGAGAAATAGCTTGGGATCTTGTGTTATGTTTCTTTATGTCAAAATAAATAAAGGTGGAAAACTAAGAGTGCTCTAATAAAAGAACAAAGCAACTTTTGTGATGTTTGGTGCAACTTTGTAAATTTAGGTGTCTAGAGGATAGGGAAATCAGTATAGTTTAATATTTTTTAAAATTCACCTTTGTTCTATGTCAAGACTGTAAGATATCTGATAGTCATGTGATCTTTTATTATTTTTTTGTATCCTGTGTGACATTGAGATCAGAGGCAACCATTTTATTCATGTTCAACTAAAGTTAAGACACACGTTTTGTATTTATATTAAAAATCCAGAATTTCAAAAATTTAGAGGACAAGATATTTCAGTTACGTGATAGCTTTTGATAAAATAAAAAGATTCTAAATTACTGACAATGCATATCAAAAAAAATTAAGATTAGATTTTTCCTATATTTGTTGTCATTATATTTACTTGACCAGATAATGGCTTCTAGTATTATCTTTTGAAATTCTACTCTAGAATCCTTTTTGAATTTGCTGTAGTTTTATCCAGTGCTTTCAATGCCAGGTATGGAACAGGTACTCAGACTTTGGCACAATGCACTCTTTTTCCGCAGAAATACTAAGTCTAGACATTCTGTAATTCAGTTGAGTTATAGAGAAAAGGCTGTAACCAAAATCCCAAGAAGAATTATTAAAATGAACAGAGAGCACCTTTTAACCTTTACTGGCTGAGATGTCCAGTCAGCTCGTGAAGCCAGCTTTTCTGACGAATCCCACCCAGATACCCACAGGAATGTTGTAGTGTGTTTATAAACATTCTGCTCTCACCTTTTCCTGTTATATATAAATCATCTACTGATCAGTGCCAAGAATTTCCTAAGTGAAATGCAGCCACTGAGACTATGCTCGTCTTAAAGGACAAATTATTAGTGATTGGCTGTAGTGTAATTTTTGTGGTTACTTTTGACTTTTTACAGTTTCTATTTCCCATCTTGATTCTAGAACCAATGTGGAATATTAAAATATATTTTTCTATAAATTATTGCTTTTTTTTTAGGTAGAATCTGAATTCTTTATTTGAAAAATAGTGTTGTAGTGTTTATGGGTGAGAATCTCATTGTCAACGGTCAGGGACCCTGCATTTTGGAAAACTTAAGAGAAGACAAAGTTCTAAGTGGATGCCATATCCCTCTAAGATTGTTATATTATTATTTTCATATAACTAACATGCTATAATGGAACAGTAAGTATGTAGCCTCAAAGCTCTCGGAGGTTATACAATTTTGATCAAGTCTTATATAGACCAAAAGAAACCCATTCCTCCAACAGAGCAATCATACTCTTCTCTGAAGTTCTGTCTCCCAACAGAAAATGCCTATAATATAAGGAGAGAAGGAGGGAAATTCTCAGTGGAAATGAGATAAATTTCTGCTGCAATAAAATGTACCTTTTTTCCCAGGAGATGCTTGTATCATCTGAGTTCTTAGATTCAGACAACTCAAAGGGATCAGGGATTGGTTAGACACCTTGAAATGTGATTCCTACTCCGTATCCAGATTTAGTAGCTGAACACAGCCAAAATTAAGCAGCTCTAACTATCAGCTAGGGAAAGTTGCCAACTATTCTAAAGAATTAAGTGAATGGAAGTAAAGACAGGGAGTAAAAATGTTGCCCCAGGCAGATAGGCAGGGAGCTGAAACACTGTCCAGTTCAGAAGCGTACATTGATGGTTCTGTAGGGAGCCCAGGATATTTTCAGTTTCCAAACAGGACCATTTCAAAGTGGGATTTTAAGATATACTTTATTGTGATGACTAATGTAAGTCCATTTAGTGTCCATACAGTGACTGCCTCTGTGAATTAATCGACACAACGTAGCCTAACAGAAGCAATAAACCTTCTTTATAAGTTATGAGTCCATGGGACTGGGCCTAGTGAGTATTACTCTGAGTTCCTCGGTAGACAGCATTTTCAGTGAAAATATGGCTAATGCCATGTTAAATAAATTGTTGTGATGGGCATTCCTAACAAACACCACCTATAATTCTTCACTGTTGATTCCCTCTTCCATTTTTTTTATTACACTCCTACAATACATTATTCACACACTATCAGCTATCTTCTTCAACTGCAAGTAACATCATTTCACTTCATTACCCAAAGACTTCTTACTGCATCAGTTGCAAAGTCCACTGCTTAGTGAAATGCACAGAGGTCTTTAGGTGTGGCCCCACTTGCCCCTAGAGTCTCATCTTGTACCATGATCATCAGCATCACCAGGCTCCAGATAGATTGGACTTTCTATTTCATAAACATAAGACATTCATTCTCACCTCAGATCTTGTTCTTTCCTCTCCTTGAAGTGTCTTTCCCTGGATCTGCCCACCCCTGAATTTTTCTCACTTTCCAGGTCTCAGTTCAAAGTCATCTCTTCAAAAGACATGCTTTCAGAGCATTTATAATGTTCTGAAGTTAATTAGTATAATTTGTGTGTGTGTGTTGTCATAACTATATAAGAAATTATATCTATCTATCATCTCTCTATTATCTATCAATCTATCTATGTTTCTAATCTATCTAAAATATGTTTTCCCTAAGACTATGAGATACGCTACAGAACAGCAGCAACATTTGCACTTTTGTTCACCAACGTATTACTGTTACTTACAAGAACGCCTGCCTGGCACACAGAAAATGCTCAATAAACATTTGTTGACCAAATTAATGTACCTGACGGATACATCTCAAAGTGTTTTTCGTGTCACAACCTTGTTTGATCCTCACTCACTCTAATGAAAAGTAGTCGGCTGCACAGGTATTATTTCTTCATTTAAAAAGTGAGAAAGCAGGCTTGGAGAGATTGCACCTGAAATCACAGTTTGTTCTCCAGAAAAATCAGAGTTGAAATCTGAGTGTTTTGACTCTTAATCCAGTGTGCTTACTACTTACTATAGTACACTGCTTTTCTTAGTTCTGCCTCAAGCACTAATCATCTTTTTGAATTATCACTTCAAAACATCTGTTATTTCAATACTTATCAGCAGGATATCAACATTGTAAGAAGTCCTCAGTAAGAACAGATCTGCTGCTGTCTAGCAGTTATAGATTATATAATATAGCGTGTGTATATATGTGTATACACATATCTGTGTGTATCTATATATGTTTTATATATGTGTGTGTATATACATATGTTTTATATATACAAAACATGTCTTTGAGGGGTGTGCTTGTTTAAAGACTGATTTTAATTGGTTTATCATCAAATAACTTCATTTACGTTGATTTACTATTTTAAGATATCCCCAATCATTGAAATAATAACAATCATCATCATCATAATCTCATTTTACACAACTCTATTCCATGATTATTGCTTGAAAACTTAAACATGTGTATATATGTATACCAATTTTAAACAACCTGTTGATTTTTTTTATGTTGGACAGGGAAGGATTATTGTGAAGAAAATATTTTATCGAAAAAACTTATTTGCTGATTAATCTGCTCTTTGAACATTTCTTCCAACCGAGTTATTTTAATTGATTTCCATTTTCAGACAATTTCCTAGTTACATAAGGGGTTCATTCATGTTTAACTTTCACTAGGTGTATAATCATTCTAGCTGAACTTCATTAGAAGTTCTTGACTCATGTTGTAGGCGCTTAAGAAGAATATTTCGAAGCATAAAAATATCTTGACTTCTCCTCATGTGATCCATAGAAAGGCCTTGAATACTTTCTAGGTATTTCTAATAAGACTTTAGAGTCTAGTGCTAAGTCAATAGAGTCTGGTATTAGAGCATATGATTTTGATTCAAATGTTCCACTGTTCCTTGAATAATTTATATTTTTATGTGTCCCTTAAATGATAAATAATTTACATATACTATATATATATATATATATATATATATATATACATATATATTCTCCCCATGGGGATTTCAAATTGGAAGGGAGGGGGGAAAGGATCACCAAATTTTCCCAGAATTAGGAAAAAGAAAGTTCCCTAACAATTCTCCTAGATCTCAGCCAAAGCACACACATTTGAGCATATCTTCCATTTAAACCTGGTCCTGGACCTAAAGAGGTCTTGATTTCAAACCACCATTTCTTTGCAAAAAAAAGCAAGTTAACCATGTCACTATCTACAGTTTGGCTAAAGTTCATCCACAACAATCCTCTGACTGTCTGGAGCCTTGCACTCTACATTATAAACCTTCTGTCTTAAAGAAGAACGACTTCATGTTCCACTCAGGGAATTCCTAGTGAGCTGTAGTGAAAGATAGACTTTTGGTCAAAAGAGTCTACTCCTTATCCTTGAAATTGTACCGAACTGAGTGAGAATGTGGCTTGAGGATGATCATTAAGTATATATTTGAATAGAAGGAAATATAAGGGAATATGTCAAGATATTAACAATGGATTTATGCGGATGGTGGTATTCCAGGGAATGCTTAATTTTTTCATATTTTTCTGAAATTTCCAAACTTGTACTATGAAGATGTATTTAAAAAATTTTTTTATAAACAATATAATGTTTTATATTGTCCTCATGCTTACCCTAAAGTTTTTGTAATGTTTTAGAGTAGCATTCCCAACTAAATTTGGGAAACCAGGGATAAAGAAGGTTGACCACATTTATTTAAAACATGATTTCTTAGAGACATTAGCATGTTAATGTTCATGATGAATCTTCCAGAGGCATACATAATAAGCAGAGTTTTCCAGCAATGGAAACTCTTTGTGCCACGGGACACACACTAGCAGCTGATGACAAATCAAAGAAAACGGTTTGGGTCTGTGGCAAGGGAAATACATTAGAAGGGAAAGTACAGAAAGTGGTTGTTCTCTTCTTCTAATTATCTTGTCCCAAGTTCCAGATGGTATCCCAGATTGCAGCGCACTGTGCTCCTTCCTCTGATGCCATTGCTCACCTCTTCCATTTGTAGTTGAGTGGTCACTGCAATCCCCCACAGGCAAACTTCAGTTTGGGACCTTGCAAATGTTCCTACCTTAAGGTTAGAGTTTGTGAGTATGTTTGGAGGAGAAAGAAGATAAACAAAGAGCAACAATCAGAAACTCTTTAAGGATATCTGTATGATGAGAGTGCATGGTGAGAAGGTCATTTGAGAAATGTATGAGGTGAGGCTTCTTGATCAGGGGACATGCCTTGGAATATTACAAGAGTGCGTTTTGGGAAATATCAGAGGGAGATGGCTAGTAGAAAATAAGATGAAGCACTTGAAGATGACAAAGTGGTATGGTAAATACACGTAGGGGCAAGGATAGATGAAAGATTAAAGAAACGGACTTTTAAAATGTGGTTGTAACCATTTATTTGAACTGCTTTCCACTGCTGCCTAATCTCTATATGGTACAGTAACAGTGATGCATGGCAATTAATGTCTGCAAACTTAACCATGTTTTATGTTCTATTTGATTGGTACAGTAATCTTTATAAAGGCTTTTTGACCTTTATAATTTGTTGCTTATATAGTGTAGTCATCTCCTATCAACCTGAAAACAGCACAAGGAAATAGCCCATATATTTGGCAGGTGGATATCTCACTTCTTCAGAGCACTTTATCATGCTAAATAAAACTGATTGGTTGCTCCTAAAACATCTGGTAAGCCAATTCTTGCAAAACTAGCTACCTTGGAGAGTTACCTTAAAGTGCAGAAAGTATGCCCTCCCCATACTCAAAAACTAGATAACAGTGACAAAGGAGGCCAGGAGAGCTGTCCCATGCTGCCAAGCACTTGCAAGTTGCAGACAGGAGTTAGTATATATTTCCCAAATGGGCGTCATTTAATGGTAGATCCCTGCCACAAAAATAAAATGAAAGAATGGACATTTTAATTCCATAGATATCACTCAGGTCCATAAGATATTCACCATAAATCTTATCATTTATAAGCTGGAGAGAACTGAAACTCAACCTTGGAAACAAAATGAGGTTGATTCAACCAACTGCAAAATAAATAAATGAGTAAATAAAAAACAGGAGAATCTATTTCAAGACTTATGTAAAAAGAAAATGTAGAAATTGGTTCTCCTTGATCACACAATTTAGTTACAAGAAATTAATCTGTAAATAATAAGAAATAAAATTATACCCAATAAGGGGCATACCTGGTACACAAGGAATATAGGATGAAAATATGCCCAACTGTCTATTATCTGTTATCTTTCTGTACTTTGTTCACGACAAAAAGTACATATTTTATTATATCAAAGGAAATTTAACTGATGGCTCCTTTGCTTGATCTAGAAAGGGAAATGCTGAAAAAGAGATGACAAAAATGAGCTCAGTTGATAAGATAAATTCTAGCTTTTGTGAATAGTGTATTTTTTATTATAATTTTTAATTGAAAGTCAGTTCTGACATCCTAATGAAGTGTGAGCTCTTGATAGAGTCTTAAGGAATAACAGATGTTTAAACTAAGAAAAAGAGTCTGTCTGGTGAAAAATTTATATGGAAAGAGAGTGTGCAATAAAGGGAGAGATGTATAGTTGGGGAAATGACTGCTAGAAGGGGTGAGAATGGGGACCCGTGTGAGAGGCAAATGGTTAATACAGCTGAGACTTATTGCTGACGGCTATTCCTCTCAAGCTACGCATTTGCTACAGAAGGTGAAAGCTGAGGTTGGAAGTGAGTTCTAAAAACACAATTCTATCCTTCTTTATCTTAAACCATGTCCTCCATTTTGAAGTTCTTAAAGAATAAACCCCAGATAATTTTTATGTCAAGGGGCTCATTTAAGCATTTTGGAGCCAATGAAATTGACTACCAAAAAGAGCTAAAAAATATTGGATTGGTTATTGAAGAGACTATCTCCACCTCCAAATTATTTTATCATTTGAGGTAGACATTATATGTAGTGTATAACATGACCTCCATGAAAGAAATTTATACTGAATGTATTAACCGTTTACAAATGAATTGCTGCTGGATAAAATTCTTGATTTTCAAAAGAACTCATTATTGCATATATTGGATCACCTTTTTAATGTCCTACACCAGAGATACAAATGTTCTGATAAACGAAATGAATTGCTTAAGATACTGAATGATTATTTCTCAAAGCTAAAGTTGAACATTACAAGTCACGTTTTCTGTTCTCACCTCTCAACAAATTGTTTCCTTTTATGCAAGCAAATTTTTTTGGTGAGTGACTGTATTTCACTGAAAATGTCTGTGTTGAGTTGTCACCAAACTACAATAAATATGTTTTACTGCTTAATACATATGCCTCAGAGACCAATAAAATAAAATCACATTGAACTTGAAATGGAATCTATGAAATGAACTTTTTCTGTGCATTAATATGTTGTTCTCATCCTCAAAATTGGAGATACTTATATGGGTTGTCAGATTTTTCCCAGGGAGTCATTTGGATAATTCAGTTATGATTTAGTGCCAGAAAGCAATCATTTATAAAACATACCCTTGAGTCCTTAAAGAGTTAAGAAAGCTTGTTACAGTACACCATGTACTTCCCAAGGGTAGCCTAAACACCTGGAGGATCTGGTGAGCTGTGTAAGAATATTTAAGTTTAACCCATACCCATATGCTAACATATTTTTATTACAATGTGAAATGGCTTGGTATCATTTAGGAAAGTGTGTCCATTCTTGAAGAATTTATTAAGCAGCAGCGGACTTCTCCATAAAGTCTCTGCCTCCCAAATCAGCATATTTAAACTCCGTTCTCCACTGAAAAATATTAACTGTGAAATTTCATGTGTAAGCAGTAAATTATCAGGACTACACAGTGGACCAATTTTAGAAATAGCTAGTCAAAGCCAATAAATTTCCCATTTGAGTGTGAGGATGTGGTGGTGAGATCTAATAAGGACTGTTGATAGACATTCACTGTCCCAATTTCCTGCTTCATCAGAGCGTGTAACTGAAGTAAAGACTGACATCTTCGTCACCAGTTTTGGACCTGTTTCAGACCATGATATGGTAAGTGACAGTGCATTTTTGGTTTTCTTGGGATATTTCCTAAATTTAACTTTTGAAAGAAAAATATAGGCTAAGTATTTAGCGAGCAACATGGAATAGCTTGGCTATATCTTTGTGTTTCTGTGTGTGTGTAATACATAATATATAATAAATATAATATTTAAATAAAAGAAAATACCCATTTACTTCCCAGACCAAACCTATTTATGGTTATCAACCATTGAAGTCTTCTTTTTTTCCATCCTGGAAATGTTTGCTTTGCCTTGGTTTATGTTCTATAAGCCAAATAGTGTGCGTTAACTTACATTTTAGTTAGGAGGACATGTTGATCAAGGATGCTAGGTTTCTGGGTAGCCAGCACTGTTATAGAATAGTCATAAACATTGTGATTTCTGAATTATTTTTGGCTAAAAGGAGAAATGATTCAAAAAGGTGATTGAATACTTGACCAGAATTAGACAAAGAAATAGTTAAGGCATTCATTAAATTATTACCAAGAGTGGGAATAAAATGAACACAGACCTATCCTTTGTTTTCCCAATTCAAATAAATTAACGTGAACGTCTCTTCTATCTGATGAACATTGGCAAATCAGTGGAACTCTGCAGATGTTATATAATATTTCTGAACTCATAGCCCAAGCTCCTACATAAGCAAAAAAAATCATAAAGAGGCCATGAAGACACATCATTATGAATATTCCAAAGATATAATAATTGAATATTATTTTTGAATTGCCTTTTTGTTGACACCATCCTAACAAAAAAGTCCTCTGATTTCATAGTAGCTCAGATTATTCAGAATAAAAGTCACAGAAAATGTCAACTTAGACCAGCATTTCTCAAAATGTAGACATTCACAGTGCATCCACTTTGGCAGGGTAAAAGCTCTGACAAGTCCTGAAGTAAGAAAACCTGTTGAGCTGCATTTAATCTAGTGTTTTCCAGTCATATTGGCCATGTGAGGCTTGTTGACATTCTGTAGCACTAGTACTCTGTGGGTCAAACGTTGAGAAATGCTGGCTCAGGATAATTAGATATTTTACATGTTAAGACAGCTAATGAAATGTACCAACCATGCAAATTAGAGCCAGCGGAGCATGTGAGAGACAGCATTGTGGTAGGTAAGAATACAGGTTTCTGAACCAGAATGACTGGGTTTATGATCCCACCTCCTCCACTTACAACAGTGTATCCTTGGGGAAGTTACTTAATATCTCTCTGCCTCAGTCTCTTCATGTGTAAAATGGGAGGAATAATAATACCTCATGGGGTTATCACAAGTGTCAAATGAATTAATACATGAGAAGCACTTAAAAAATTCTTGGAATATAATAAGCACTCAAAAATGCCAGCCATTATTACTATGCAAGACACAGAGATATAAAAGTTACCATAGTTGTGGATTTATTCCTCTGGCAACTCATTTTGTCATTGTGGTCAGTCTGTGGACCACTTTAGAGAAATACTGTGTGATACGATATATTTTGCTAAATTGATCGCTCTCTGAGGACCCATTGGGACTCTCCCATGTTGGAACTCAGTCTTGCCCAGCGCTATTCTCTCATGCTACTTTTCTAAGTAGGAACATTTAGTAGATCCCAGTCAGGTGCAAGGTCAAATTTATACTTCCCCGCCTGTCTTCCATACAATCCATAAATTATTTTACTACTTGTCCTCACCCATTCCCAGTATTGACTATTGACTTTACATTTGCGTTTACATGCTACTTTCTGTGAGACAATGCCACTTTGGGATTAGCAGGACTGGCTCTAGGATTCAGGCAGGAGGAATTCAAATTTCACCACTACCAGCAGCATGACCTTGGGCGAATCACTTATACTTGCAAGTCTCAAAGGCTCTAAAGTGGGTATATTATTAAAATTACCTAGCCTTGTAAGATTGTTAGAAATTTTAAATGAGATATGGAATTAAAGTGTCTATCAATTGTGCTCAACAAATAAAGTTATTACTATTTTTACCTCTGAGCTCTTCATCGTGCCGTGTACTCTTCAGGGAAATTTCCTCTATTCTTCACCCATCTAAATCCTGTATTTTGACAAAAGCCCAAACCAAGACCCAAATGCTTGATGAAAATATTTTTTTATTAATCCAATAGCAAATTAACTTTTTCTTTCTGCATTCTAATCACATTTTTTACTGTAAAATACAATTTAACTTTTGGTCTCATATATAGTGCTGTTTTGTAAAGTTATTTCTCATACATAAATGTCTTATTTTCCTAAAGTGAGGCCAAAAAAATGTAAAGACATACTTGTTTCACATTTCTCACAGTATCAGTGCATTGCTGGTTTATAGTTCAGTGTTGAATTACTCTTTATTTGGTGATAGGTTTAGGAGTCTATATTATCTTTAAAAACGATACTGTCTTATGGGACTCAAAAAATAGCACCTTCTTCCCTTTCTGAGTTCTGAACCTTTTGAGGAATAAGACAATAGAGTAGGGGATATGGAAAATGAGAATATCATCTTTGTTACTAATAACGATAATATTACAGAAAGTAGCTTATATCTGCAGACAAGTGGGTTTCCAGAGAGTAAACATCAGGATCAGCTAGATTAACCAAGCCAGTCAACATGCAGTGTTGGCCTACGTCTGCCAGGGTGTAGACTGTCCATGTAAAAGTTCTAGCATGAAGGAACACAACAGAATTTGTGAGTCTCATGGACAGCCAGCATCCAAAATGGAAAAGAGAAGAGGAAGAGGCTGAGATAGGCAAGACTGATTTCTCCCTCCAGATTCACACATCAAATTTCTCCTCCCACCTCCCCTCCCGAAATAGAAGAGTGTGAGGGAATGGAGAGCATTCAGAAGCTTTACCCTGGTGAGGCTCTCTTCTCATCGATGGAAACATCAAGAAAAGTGATGAAGCATTACAAACATCAGAAACCAATAATGATATTACTCCTCCTCCTAGTAATAATAATAATAATTTAAAATGGCTCTTCTCAGGGCCAGCTCAGTGGCATAGTGGTTAAGTTCACATGCTCCACTTTGATGGCCCAAGGTTTGCAGGTTCAGATCCCGGGCACAGACCTGCGCACTACTTATCAAGCCATGCTGTGGCTGGTGTCCCACAAATAAAGTAGAGGAAGATGGGCACGGATGTTAGCCCAGGGCCAATCTTCCTCAGCAAAAAGAGGAGAATTGGCAACAGATGTTAACTCAGGGCTAACCTTCCTCACAAAAAAATAAAAGGCTCTTCTCTCACTATCTCCAGCACCTACCCTCATGCCTCACAAAGAGTAGATGTTCTGTAAGAGTTACTAAGGGAGAGCACCCAAATAAAGCCATATGCCATCAAAAATGTTTCTCTTGGAAAATATTTGGCATACCTTTGAGTCATTGGTTCAGATTAACTGTGATTTAAGGAATCAATGGTGTCTTTTTTTTTTTTTAGACTAAAGGTACGCAATAGGATTTTGATACCCCACTAACCTCATGATTATCACAAATTACTTTTCACACTTGGCCTTTGGTCAAATATTGGATAGGAAGAAGATACAGTGTGTCTAAGCCAGTGGTACTCCCTATTGCCTAAAACTCATCAACCAGGCAATATTCGAATTGTTCTCTCAAAGGATCAAATTATCCACAGGCCTGCAACTGATTTGCTAAGTGGTTAGTGGAATTTGTACCTGACCACTTTGTTTGAGACGATTAATCATTTAAACCACATTATGGGAGAATTATGCATAAGAAAGAGCAGTATGATTTAGAGGCTATCAAAGTTAGAAGGCAGAATGACAAAGCTGTTTTTAAAGACAGGAAAAGCTTTGTAGTTTTTAAAGTGAGAACTAGTAAAATACCTAATTAATAATGATAACCATAACAACCTTCAACATTGTAGAATGCCTGCAATATGTTAGGCACATGCTAAGCGTTTTATAGATCATATTTCATCTAATCTTCATGCCAAACATTTTAGCTAAGTATTATTGTTATCCACATTTTCCAGAGGAAGAAAGTGACCCAGCTAGGTCGCAACTTGAACTCAGGCTGTCTGTCTCCGGAGACTGCACAGATCCCAAGGCATCTGACTTCATCTGGAATAGAAAACAAAATGAGGACAACTCCTTAACTTTATTTTAAAAGCCATTAATTGGCAATCACACAGCACATTCCCAGGGCACCAGGTTTGACACAAATATCCAGGCAGCGCAATCATAGAGCCCCGTATTCCATAGTGCTTAAAATGTATGAAATCAAAGCACACACAGATGGTAATAAATGGTGCAAATGGGAACACCTCAGTACAATATTTATTTAGGTACATAAGGGGTGTTTTGTCCCAGTCTTCAGAGTAAGGCTCACATTCTCCAGGGATGTACTCTGTTGAACAGGGTAACTTGGAGAGACTTTCACTGGAGTGGTGGGGCTGGAACACTGAATCTTCAACACATTCGTCACTGGAGCTTCCTATTTGCTCAGACACTCTTCTGTGGAGTCTTCCCTTTTGCCTTCTGTTCTTGCTTTACTTGGTTGTGAGCACCTTCTCACTTTCCTCAGGTTTCCTGTTCTACCACCCTGCCAAAGAAATAGCACTTCTTCATTCCCAGCTACATAGAAATCTAGTATAAATTTGTATTGATAAACAAAGGAGGCAGGTAATAGCTCCTAACATTTACTGAGAACTTCTATGTTCCAGACATTCTTGCAAGCTGTTCACTTGTATTCACTCATTCTTACTATAGGCAAGTGGAATAAGTGCTGCTGTGATCCCCACTTTACAGATCGGGAACTGGGGTTTAGAGGAGGTAAGAAAATGACCTAAGGCCATTCATCTGGCAGATGGACAATTCAGTTCTAGTTAGCAGGTTTAGAACTTACCTTTGTAACCATTATGCTATGGTGCTGCCCTTTCCTCCTTCTTCTTCCAACTACCTGAAGAAGGGGCTCTGGCCCATCTTGGTCTAATGAACTGTGTGACCCTGAGGACAAGGTCATGCTGAGAGCCGCCTGCTGCTACCATGGCAGTCTTGCAGGGGCGGTTCTTAGGAAATGGGGGACCAAATATTTATATTCTTGATCAGATAGGATCCGATCACTATCAACTCCTTTTATTTCAGTTTTCATTTCTAGTTCTAACAGAGGGGAACATGGAAATAAAAGCTTATCTAGTTAATTTTGGTCCATGTATGTGTACGCACGTGCACTTGCACGCTTGTGTGACCAGTGCAATATTTGAAGGGAGAATATCTTAAATGATTTTGGGTATTTCATTGTCTGCCATTAGCACAGGTAAATAAAGCTGACTGTAAACATGATAAACATGTAAACGTCAGGACTTTGGCAAATTTTGATGTAATTTCTTGGAATCATTGCCTTTGGGATATATCTTGTCAAAGATTTGACAATAAATTTATTTTAAGTTTATTTTATATTTGACATTTTATTTTCAAAAATCTCTTTACAGCAAGCAAACAAATGAACAAAATTTTAGATCCATGGAAACATGGTCAGTTCTATCCCTGGAACCTTGGTTTACAAGTGGCCATTCCCTCTACTGTTGACCAGGCCAAAGCAGTTCAGTTGGACCAAGAACAGAGCTCATGTGGCTGATTCCTAAGTAACAGAAATATCATCATTATCACATCCCTATCTCATAAGCTTGTCTGTTGTCCAGAGAAGAGAACATGCACAACCCAGAGTGAAACCATCCACTCCGCTTCCCTGGCAAGCACTGAGACTCTGTGTCACGTCTTGACATAAGCCACAGGCTCCCTCCCCATTTCTCTCTTCATGGGAAATATTTCTATGCCCATGCTACTCCTCCGTGAGTTTTTCTTACAGCATCCAAGTCTAAACAGTTTCTCACTTGCTGAATTTAATAGATGCTTAAGAAATGTTTCTTGGTGTGTAAATTCCTCTGTCATGTCCTACTGCCTTTCATGTGACACTTCAAGAAAAACCTAACCAACAAGGTAACTCTCTTGCCTACAAAGATAGCCTGGCATCACGTTACACTTCCTCCTTTCTATCTCAGTCAGCATTTAGCACTATGCCTGGTGTGTTATAAACTATCCAATAATAATTGTTAGTTATTTGATCAATAAGGGCTCAGCCATACCAAACATGTACCAGAGGAATAAACCTTCATTCAGTCTTTACCCAATCTTGCTTAAACCCTGGGAAAGAGACGGGTAGTTAAATTCATGTACAAAACACCTACACACAGACGTTATTTATTTTGCCTGTCCTAAAGATGATATGTACAAGATTAAAAAAAGAACAGCTTTCTGATGCATCAAGGTTTAGGGGATTAAGAAAATGTAGCATAGCGTTTTCAAGTTAGTCTTCCTTCCAGTTTGGAGTGTGCTAAGATTAATGGAGAATATGGTCATCTCTATTTCAAACCATTGAGTTCCAAATTTAGTGTCAGTGTAGCAAGTACTGCAAGAAAGATGGATATTGCCCTTTTCAATTTTCGGAGCTGGTAAGTCACATTGCTTGTTTTCAGATGAGCAGATGTTTGTCTCTGGGTATTGCCATAAGGAATGCTGTGTTTATTCAAATAAATAGATTCCCTGGCTGTGAATGATGATGAGCTTCACACGTTTCTCATGTGTCTTATACACACATACACTCACAAACACACACTGACACACACCCGCATATTCTGCATTCTTTTTTTTTCTTGGAAAAGATCCAGATTACCAGTAAAACAAATTCCTTATTTTCATAATCCTCTTCATTGTGTGGGAGAATTGAAAGTCTACATACATTGTCTGTGAAAAAAGAATGTTTACTTAGCCAAAAAAGAAGATTGTCACACCCACATTAGAACCATGGATGATTTCAGATTGGGTGTGAGGTTTTCTGAGAACACAGGAGGCCCCCAAAACACTGTGCCTATATTTATAACTGGAATTGTCTAATTTAAACATTTTCCTATACGCAATAACCTCTACCTTGAGTTTTGTTTTTATTTGCAATAAATTCTCTCTCTTCCAGTGCTGATGTGATGGAGGTGGGGTGAGAGTAGGGCGTTATTTTCCCTTCACATATCTGAGGAGATAATCAGCAGAATTTTTCTGCCCGCAAAATATTTCAGGCATTTAAGATATTTTAAAAAATGATTATACCAACCAGGAATTCACCTGACACCAGTATGTACAGGCCACCACAAGTTGACTTCTAGAAACATTATCTAGCTCATATTTTGCTTTCGCAGTTGCAAAAACATATGCATTGTCTGTGTAAGCTATTTGCATTGCAAGACACAGCTCAGTGGACTCTTTGCCATTTTCCAAAATTACCTAGGAATATACAATAGATGTATTTTTCCGTCAAAGCTGGAAGGATGAAAGGTTAAAATTTAAAGGACCCATGACGGTTCTCCGGTTAAATAACCTAATGGCAAGTAAGATCTGGACTCCGGATACCTTTTTCCACAATGGAAAGAAGTCAGTGGCGCACAATATGACCATGCCCAACAAGCTCCTGAGGATCACGGAGGATGGTACCCTGTTGTACACCATGAGGTGAGGATGCTGCATTTCCATTCGCGAATCTTTCTGTTCCTCTTTCTCTTCCACGTGTAGGTGATCGTCAAGCTGATGGGCCACGGTCGGGCATCTGGTTTCCTGTTTTCCCTGCTTTTCAACCTTGACAATTACTTTACTATGAAAGATAAACTGGCTAAAATATTATTCAAGTATTAAAGTGTTAAGTAAAATGATTAGATAAAACGAAAAAAACGTGTTTCTGATGTATATTAAGTAATGCAATTTATCTCTCCAACATGTTCTAATTCAATATGAGAAACTTCCTCTCCCTACTATTAACCTCGTATATTCCTGCATTCCAGTAAGGTCTAGATTAAGTTGCTAGAAGCTATCTCAAGCCATATTCCTGAAAATGTTTCTACTTAAAAGGAAGGGGAAAAACTGAAATTAGGGAAAGTTCAGAAGTCTTAAAAAACATGTATTTGTGGGGGAGTATACATTTTGAAGAAATATATGAATTCCCAATGATATTGCTGGAATGAGAATATAGATATTCTTAATTTTGCTTAAATTGAAGACTACATATGTATTTCTGCTTTATAAACATTTCTCCCATTTTGAGATTACTGGAAAGGCCAGCACCTAGATACCAATCATTTGTTTATAGCTGAATGAAGGAAACATGAATCAAATCAAGTTTTGAATATTTTTAAAGAAAAAAAAGAGACGTTTGAAAATATTCCTAATTTATGAGAAATTAAGAATTGTCCAGGACTCATTTTTAAGGCAAGCAGTTATTTTATACCCAGATGACTTGTTAAAATGTAGTTTTTTTAGATCTGGCCAGCACTTGGCAATTCAGATAATTCAATTATTCCTTTGGTATGAAAAGGTAAGGAAGGCAAAATCCTAGATGTAGTAGATTCTGTTTAGCATGGGAATAGAGTGATATTTTGCTTTTGGAGAAAGATGCCAGAATTCCTAGCTTTTTATACACAAATATTCAAATGGAAAAGAAAGAAAAAATGCTTCGAGAGCCACTTTAGATGTTGGCCTCAACTAGTAAAAGTGTAATAGGACTTAAGGAATGAAAAATTTGAAAAGAGACAAAAATACAGGTTCAGTAGACAAATGTGTTGAGACTCTTCCAGATCATCTGAACAGGATCTATTTATATTTGAAATTTAAAATTTGAAATAGTCTCCCCTTGTAAAATACCCTACATATGTTTTTGAGCCAAATCCAGTATTCATTCCACCCAGCTGGCAATTTTCTGGGGAGGGATTTGCATATACTGAATAGTTTACCAGTTAATGGTTTCTGATGCATGCAATGCTCTTCACCACTAACTAGCTTATATCCTCCATTTAATACATTTCTTACCACCTAAGCTAATGTGTTATTACTTTCCTTAATGGTTTGACTTAAGAATGCAAATTTAACCATTAGTTTACTCATTTCGTATTCACTTTAATCAATATTATAATCATTTCATGACTTTACTGACTATAAAGCCATTCTACCCCATTTCTTGAGCTACTCAATAAAATGGATAAATATATTTTCTAAAAATCATGTGAGGAGTTTGGGTATAAATTCCTTCATAATTCCACCAAATGAGATCAAGTATATTTCAGTGAATTCCTTTCCTAACTCCCCCGTCTCAAAAGCATACAGAATCCACATTCCCAGAAGATGGGGACCAAAGAGAAGCAGAGCAAAGTGCTGGCTTCAGTTAGGCTGTGGATTTGTAAATAATACTAAATGGTTGGAAAATAGTGAGATGACATATAAACTCTCAAGGAGATTTTGCATTAATCTCAGTTTCACAAAGCTGAGAACAATTTGTCCTTCACCTGTTCCTTTGTTGTTTTGTGCATTTGGTGCTATTTTAGAGAAGGAGGTAGGAAGAGCGGCACTTAGGAAAGCAGAAATTCTCTTCTCTTCCTTGCCACCCATGTCTTCTTCTCAACCAAGGACAAATTAGTATTTTGGCAAGTATTTATTTGCTTACATCCAGTTTTATTCTGGAAAGGTTTGCTGTAGTCAGGTGAGTTAGTTGATGATGCTCGTTTTGGAAAACATCAGCAATGCTTGCCCATCATACAAAATCAGGTGTCGCCTATTTTCTCAAAACAAACAAAAAAATGGATGGAATCCAGTCATTGTTGTAAATAATCCTTTCTAGACTGTTTGATTATCAACAGCTCAGTGTAGCGCTGCAGTTTGTGCCTATCTCTCCTGCTTTGTTAATTATTTGCTATAGTTAGTAACACCCCAATCGTATTTATCAGGAAGTATCTAATCTATAGGGCTCTTGTCTGTATCCTATATTTCCCTGTATCAATAAGGCTGACGGTGAGAGCTGAATGTCCAATGCATTTGGAGGACTTCCCTATGGACGCCCATGCCTGCCCACTAAAATTTGGAAGCTGTAAGTAAATTTAATTTTGTTTATTCTTGTAAAGCCTAAAGTCTTTACGCAAGAGACCTCCAATTAGTTATGCCTGTTAGAGAGACAAAGATCATCAAGAAAGTTTAAATAATGATTTGCTGTAAGTACTTTCTATAAGCAATAATCTTTGATTGTACCTTTTAATGTTATTCAAGAAGGAGTTATTTCCTACCTCCTGGACTAGAAAGAATGAATATAACTATTTAGTGGAAAAATTCTGTCTTTGCTGAAGTAGTCTTCACAGAAAAACAAGTGGAGTATGGATGCTTATACCTCATAGATAGCATCTTCTTTCCAATAAATGGAGATTACTGTGTTTATTTTATATCATTACTGACACCCACTTGACCTTAAGAATAATTCCACTTGTTTATCAGATTGGAAAGATTGGTAGACGGCAATAATTAGGTGTTTCTTAATAATGAAGCCTTAATACTGTAAGTCTACATTAATAATGTAGCCAGAAAAGAATTTATCCTAATCATCATCTTAAAAAGTTCTAGATTCATTTGGATATCCCATAAAATTCACATATATATTAATGCTTTGGAAAATATCTTAGATCAATCTCCTTTATAATATCTTTCTGGTTTTTTGCTACTCGAAAATATGCAGGCACTGGTCAGAGGAGCCAAGGGAACAGTGGCCAGCAGAGTCAGATTCTCTGGTCTTCCTCTATCCTGCTCTGGACTAGTGCATGCATATAGTGAGTGGGAATAATGCATTCCCGGTTTCCTGCAGGGAAGTTACGTACAAGGAATGAGTCAACTCCTGGGCTACCTAACCAGCTTTCTATTCTCACTTGACAGGCAGTCTAAGCAACTATTTTGGTGAAGATATGATTCATAGAAGAAAAATAGTGGTAGTGTAGGAAGACAGCAAGTAAAGAAAATAGCAGAGGGCCTTCAGGCTCCTAGCAGCACTAGTCATGGAGAGACAACCTTCACTATTTTTGTAAATCTCATTCTATATTGAAACCCAAGGATAAACTACTTCAACAACTATCAGTTAAATAGGCCTTTGGTGATTACTCCCTTCTCCCCATTCTTCTCCCAATTTAATGTATGTTCTATGCCATGGACTATTATGTTTTCTCCTGATTACCAGTTCCATTTTTAATAATAATTTTATGTATTATGTGTTACTTGTATGCCAGGCAGTATATTAAGCATTTGTATATGCATCAGCTCATCTAATCCATAAAATGACTTTATAGTTAGGGAGATCATGCACCATAGTTTGCCTGGAACAATACTGATTTCTGCCTAATATCGTGGTGTAACTACTAATAGTGCCCTCTTTTGCCTTCAAAAAAATATCTTGTTTTGGACAATCAATTGTGTATTTAGTGTATTAGTCAGGAATGCATTCAAGCAGTGAGTATAGCTGAGAAAAAGAGGGGTTTATGTTTTTACATAAGATATATGAAAGTAAGTGATTGCTGGCTAGTTCTGCATCTTAACAAGGATGATATCTTAAGCTGTCCTTAAATGTTCTTCCCAATCACAAAATGGCTGCTGCAACTCCAGCCATTGCATCTGCTTTCAAGATAAAGAGGATTAGCGGGGAAAGAAGAAAGGAATAGTGCCTATATCAAAAAGATAAAAGCTTTCCCTAAATTCCTAACAGATATCTTCTCACATTTCATTAATCAAAGCTGTGTCACATTCCCAATGCTAACTAACTGCAAAGGAGGCTGGGAAGAGACATTTTTAACTATTCACATTGTCATTCTGAAGAAAATTGGATGTATTTTAGGAAGGAAGAAATAGATAGCGAGTACAAAACAAATAGTATATCATTAAGAAAACTGAAGTTAAAGAAAAATAAGTAAGCCATTTTCTACCTCAGAGCCTTTGCACTTGCTCTTTTCTCTGCCTGGGTTACTCTTCCCTTGGTTCTTAGCATGGCTGCCTTTTTTTATCTCTCCACATGTCAGCATAAATATCATCTCCTAGGGTCTTCTCTGATGACCTTATCAAAATTTGCATGTAGGCCCATCAGTCTTCTTGATCACAAGACATTTACTTGATACTCTTTGTCACAGAAATAATTATTCATTTTATTGATTGGTTAACATTTTTATTACCTGGAGACTATAAATTCCATGAGATCAGGATCTATTTTGTTCAGAATTTCCTAACAGAGGGCCTCATACAATGTAGGCACTTAATAAATATTTATGGAAAGAATAAAGACTACAATAATCAGGTTTTAAGTGCCCCTTCATTGTTTAAGTCTCAGAAAACATGACTTCAGAAAAGAGGCTTTAAGACCTGTGGGGAATTAAACAGAGTAGACTTGACATTAAAAAGTAAGCTTAGCTAGCACATGCTCGGTGGGAGAGAGCACCATGACTAATGAGCATTGCCTGTCATTGGCAAGAGAAGAGCAGTGGTGGCCCATTCATTGTGTAGCCACTTCTCTGACCTGGCCTAGCTAGCACATTTCACAGAGGAACAAACTGGGGCAAAAGTGGGCTGAAAAATGCTTTGACCTAATTTTTGAAGCAAACATCTTTCGAAAATACCAGAGAAGAGAATAAGTAAGAGACAAGCAAGAGGATTTTGTAATAATTTAGTAGAACACCATATAATAAATGTTTATGAAGCATCTGAAGCAACTTCATCCATATGTTGATAAGAACCAAACTTGGAAGGACGGAGGTTTTCCTTACCACTCCCCATTGGATTCTGACTGTCAGAGCTAAACTACCCTTTCTACCTGTTACGGATAAAGCCCTCTTCAAAAGGCCAGATAATCGGAAGACAATGTGCATGATGTAGCTGAGATCTTTCAACCGCTTTTTGAGGAAAATACAAAATAAGGCTTTGATTCTAAAAGGAGAGATTCAGATTATATTCTGACGATAAGATCTGGGCAATACTAGGTCTAGTATGGACTAAGTAGTTGATCGTTTCCTGACTGATTATCAAGCACAGTGCCTTGTAAACAAGGAGAGAAGGATAAATAGAAATTTAAATGAATTCCGAACAATGAATGACTTGACCAATTATTTAGCATGCCTGCTTCATGCAGATGGAGAGACAAAGGCCCACAGAAGTGCAGTGACATTGTCAATCAGCAGATGCTCTTCTGATACTAAGTCCACACTGCCATTGTTGCATCACCACAAACTTCTTCCATAACCCCAACCAAAACCTTTTTGTCTTTTTTAAAATGTGTTTTGTTAGGTAATCTGCTGATTTATTTGAAATCCGAGCTTAATATTTTTGACTAAATAGTTGAAGACTTTTTTAACCTTCTTTTCTTTGTGCTGAATAGTGTTAAATCAAGCAAGTTTTCATATGATCTGCTTTCCAGATACTGAAATGAAGAAACAATAAGATATACCACCTATTGTGAGGCCTCAGCTTTATCTGTCTTCTATACCTTAAAAGATCCAATTTTTCATCATGTGAATTTACTCTACATTTTGGGAGATTTCCATTGAGAGACATGAACAATGAGTAATCTCCATTTTCTCAACAATGTCATGTGTATGGTAGATTTTATATACAATGGTGTTTCTAAGAAATTGAGAAATGAGGCACTGAATTATATGAAGTGAGAAGTCAGTGGCAACACATTTTTTTTCCTCTTCAATTATATTAACAGCACGTCAGCCACACATGACAAAGTATAAAGAGATAGGATCTAGGCACTGTCGCTAATGACAGTGCGATACGGTAGCAAGAGCTTTAATTCATTATGAAACGACACAAGGTCTAGAATTGGCTTCATCAATAATTATGTGACCACCAAGTGCCCTTGCTTGGCTTTTGAGCATATAATATACAATTTTTGCCTAGAAAATCCTTACTGACAGTAGTGGAGTAGAATGAATGGCATTCTATGTTCTTATCTCAGTTTTCTCGCTAAGTAGCTGTACACACTTAAACAAATCATGTATTGTTTATGTGCTTCAGGGTGCCATCTATAAAATGAGGTAAACTATATGACCTCTAAAGTCCTTCCACGTTAACATTCAATGATTCAATGTTACCCATAAACTTGATATGTCTTCTTAAGTATGTCCTTTCCATTTAAAAAGTAAGAATTTATCATGATCAGAAAAACATTTTACTGAATACAGGTACCTACATTGTAAGCAATATGGTTCTTCTCGGACTGATGTGTTCTGCCCTCTTCAAAGGGCTTGTTTTTTTAAATAAAGAAGGTTTTAGACTCTCCTAACAAATACAATCCTCCTACTATATACAATGCTGAAATGCTTCGATTTTTTTTTAAGTCGATGAGATGTGTTAACTCGGGAGGAATCCTTGCACAATGTGTACATATATCAAATCCTCATATTGTACACAATAAATATATCACAACTTTATTTGTCAATTATGCCTCAATAAAGCTGAAAATAAGTAAATAATAAATTAATATACAAAAGACTAGTGCAGTGAAAAAAAAAGTCAATGAGGACAACCAAAATTAAAAAAGAAAGGCAATGAAGACAAATTCCAAACTTCTCCATTTGTCACTCTTACATGTTTCATGAAAGAAGCAATAACCACTAAATTAATTCCTAGTATATTCTCTCAATCTTCTGGAAAAATTTGTTTAAAAAGATATCTGATTGCAAGTTGGTGCAGAAATGATGCTGGAACAGACAGAATACCCAGGTAAAATCTAGACAACACTGACTACATTTTTCCACATCACTCACCCCAGACACAAGTGGTCACTTTAAGAAGCTTTGTTCAGAGAATGAGGGTCACTGGCTCACGTCTTATTTTAGGCTGCTTCATGTTTGCATAAAAAGACAAACATCATTTTATATCTCATAATATTTCAGCTTGGACAGACACAGATTTGGACGAAACACCCAAGCGTCATTGTCTTGGGATGGGGATTGGGTCAAGTAGGGACACACTATGAATTTTGTGGGCCCTAGGCACTTTTGCCTTTGTGGGCCATTCCTCCAAAAATATATATCAAAAATTTATTTTTATTCTATGACTATATTAATATAAAGGTGAATATAACTCAAGTTGAATTATATTCATTTATTCTTCTGATTTTGAAAGAAACTAAAACATTGTACCTGCTAAAAGTATTGTAGGCCCTGGGCACTGTGCCTACTGTCCCTAATGGAGAAATTGGCCAAAGGGTAAAGCTTTCACTGTAAGGCCAACTTTTGTTATCATATCTTCCTCTCAAAATCCCTGGAAACAATTTGCTTTTGCTATTGAGATATTCCTTAAATGTTTAATATCACTTTATATCTAAACAGATATGTGCCGTTATTTCCACCTATGTGAAATGGGTGTTCTATGACTAGAAATTAGAAAAGTTATGGAATTCCTTCTCCTTCTCCTTCCCTCTCACTCTGAATATCTCCTCCCCCAACCTTCCTGAATTAAAGATTAGGGTTAAGACCTAACCTCCTATAAGAGGATGGCTAGGTTACCAAGTGACATGGCAAATGAAAATTATTGAGAAATGTAAAGAGCTGTATGGTATAACTCATCATCATCATCATGATAATAAATATCTATAAAGAGACTAATTAATTGAAAAGGAAGTAAAATCAGGCTTTCTTTAAAAATGAATGCTCAGTGAAATTTGCAGTGTTACTTTTCACATTTATCATGACCTTCCTCTGGGCTGACATGATCTGGACCCAGGCTACTGCCTCTAACCTCGTTTCATCTCTCCTGCACTTCACTCTAACTACATTGGTCTTCCTCAAACACGTCAAGCTTTTACTTGCCCTCAAGGAAGGAACTTGTTAGTTTGCCCATACAGAGTACTCTTCCCCAAGACTTAGATGGCTCACTCTCTCATTTCTGTCATGCATTTGTATAAACATCATTTCCTCAGTGACCCTCTCTGAGTTCCTTACCTAAAATAGGCCCCATCCCCTTCATTCTCTACCCCCGTACCTGTTGTGTATGGCTTTATTGCATTTCAGAACACTTAAAATTGTATATTCATTAGCTTATCTGCCTTTGTCCCCACTACCGCAATGCATGTTCAATAAGATGTTCAAACAAGGACCTTGTTTGTTATGTTCACTGTGGTATCCTCAGCAAGTTACTTTGTCCTTTGTAGACGCTTAATAACCATTTGTCATAAGAGTAAACAGATAACTGAATGAGTTAGGAAAATGTGTTTTAGTTTTCCTGAACTAAGGGATATGGGCTCTCCTTTCCAAGCCTGACCTCTGGAACCATGCAACAGAAAATATGAAGCTGATAGAACACACCAAGTAATTAGGAGAAGCGAAGTGACAAAACACATGGGCCATTTTTCTTTTTTGTTCCTTTCAGATGCTTATACGAGAGCAGAAGTTGTTTATGAGTGGACCAGAGAGCCAGCACGCTCAGTGGTTGTAGCAGAAGATGGGTCACGCCTAAACCAGTATGATCTTCTTGGACAAACAGTAGACTCTGGAATTGTTCAGTCCAGTACAGGTAAGTGTACTCCAGATATGGAGGAAGGAGCCAAAAAGGTTTTTGTAAGAATGTGAAAATTCAGTAAGTCCTTTAATGACACAACTAGAGAGAAAAAAATTGCATTGAACTGGGGAACAGTTGAGCTGAAAACTAGCATAAACTCTATAGACCTAAGACCTTGGACTTGTCATTTAATGTCTTTTGGCCTCTGTTTCTTTGTTTGCAAAACAAAGAACTGGTTCTATGTAATCAGTGTAGCATGGTATTTGAGTATGTGAACTTTCAGGAAGAATGTCTGGGTTAAATTCTTACTCCTCCACCTTGCCAGTTGATTGTGGTCCCCTCACAGGGTTGTTGGAAGCAATAAATTAAATCCACGAAGAGTACTTAACCACAGCACCTGGCACATAGAAAGCTCTTAGTAAATGTTAGCTGTTAATGCCATCTAGGCCCTCTTTATTGCCATGATTCAGTGAATCTAGGTGAATTCGTACCAGTGATCATTACACATGGCATGCCAAAAAGCCAATTTCTTCTACAAATCTATCTGTGTCTCTAGCCAAGGATCTTCCACAGCTAAAACCTACAGAAACACAATGGCATTACTGATCACTCCATTTTGGAATCAAAAGTAGGTGAGGTGCTATCCCTCTTCATGTTGTAACTGTTTTACCAATGAAATACTCAGAACTAGATCAGATACTGCTTAACAACTAGAATCAAAATTTTAAACTTTGGAAGTTATTTTAAGAAATAAGATGAGTTAAGGTATGCAAGTATCCATTTTGTGACTAACTGAAATGTGATCATAGGGCCAGATAATCATAAATAAAATTTGGATTCTGACAATTGGGAAAACTTACTCTTCTTCAATCCCAATATTTTTAATTATGTTCAGTTACTGAAATCTTAGCAAGGGTCAACAATTACTTTTATGGCTGTCTTTAAAATTTTAAATTAGTTCACTCACTTTGATTTGTAACTTCTAAAGAAAGACAACTTAGTAATAAATAAGGACAGGAGTGCTATTTTTCTCAGAAAAATTTCTTTCTTAGATTTCAAACTTTATATTGGGACTCTGATCATTCTAACATGTTCTAGTAATAGGTCAATATATCTTCCTGTGATTATTGGATAGTCTCTGCTTAACAGGATCTGTCTTTTGTTTGCTTTCAAGCATCTATGGCTGACCTAGAAGCTCAAATATTTATGTTTCTTGTTTTGAAAAATGGAGAAGATTGTTTCTCAGCTTTGCCCACATCGGAAATGCACATTGCATGGTAGAAAGGTCTTTGGCTTTGCAATGAGAAAGACGTGGACTCAAGTCCTGGTCTTGCCACTTAGAAGTCTCATGATTTTGGGAAAGTCATTTATCCAGTTAGAATCTCTGGTCTCTTCTAAGAATGAGGACTCTATAATTTTGCATGAAACATGAGATAATTTAAAACATCAACCAGAGTATTATATAGTAGATGCTCAAAATAGTATGTAGTAGTTGTTGCTGTAGTCCTGACAATATCCCAGAACATGGAAAATACTGAAAATTTTTCTTCCTCACAAGTTACATTGCAAAGATACTAAAATAAGAAGTGTTTACTTTTTAAAAATTGTATGCTATCGCAAGCTGGATATTGTGACAAGCACCAGGGTCAATGATAGACAAGACGAGGATCTTGCTCTCATGGAATCTGAGGTCTAAGGGAAGACAAACACATAAACTGTAATTATCAAAATGGGTGGTAAGCGCTGTGATTAACATTTTTCTGAGGGCATAAACCATGTCTGTCTTCTGTGTCCCTATTATTTACTGTAGTAGCTGATACAGAGGAAGCATTAAATAAATATTTTGAACTAATGAATAAAAAATAAATGAATCCAGCCCAGGATAATTAAGGAAGGATTGCTGCAGGGGTTGACTTGTATTTTGTTAATCTGTATTTGTTGGGAACAAAATACTCACTGTTCTAGGACCAGGGCATTCAGAATAATAGATATTGAATTTTTCCTTGAGAAATTCTCCATCTAGTATGATTAGAATGGGGGTTGGAGGGTGTCAGGGAAATGGTAATTCACGAGCAGAAGCATGCCTGTCATAGTAGAATTATATACAAGCCATGGAAGGCCTCCTTTCTAATCCTAACATAGTGACCTTAACATATCGCTGTACCCCTCTTTATGCCCCATTTCCCATGTGTGCAAAATGAGTGGCTTAGTCTGATGAACTTGGAGACCTCTCTCATCTCTGGTTTCCTGGGGATGCAACTTACCTACATTCTTCCTATTCAGGAAAGATATACAGTCACAAATAGAGGCAATGGGATGAGAGACAGTGGCCCAACCCACCACCACTAAGCTGGCTGGACCTCCTAATTTGGGTCCATTAAAAGTCATCATTCTGTGCTAGAGCAGCAAGTTTATTTGCACAAAATAAGAGCTTTTTCTTGTCATTCCCATAAAGGATATGGGGGAGAGGCAGTGAGGAGAATAATGAGCAAATTCGCAAATGTGGGAGTACAGTCTAATGTACATTTTCAACTCCACAATAGGACACTGAACTACATGTCCTCTGAGTCTACTTTAGCTCATCAAAAATCCAACATGATAGATTTCTGTGGCAAGAAACAAAGGTCTTTTGTAAGGTCTTCAACCCCATATTTCACATCTCCTCATGGAGCCCTGAAAACATTAAGATAAATGACATTGAGTACTGTTACCTCTCTGTTTCTGCCAAAAGACTAAGAATGATGGCAGGAAAGAGCACCCACATTGAGGATGATTAGATAGAAAGCATCTTTTTCTAACTTAAAATTCTCTGTGGAGAGAGAATCAATTCAGATCACCTTTTAGAAGATTAGAAGGTATCGCCCCACTTGCCTGCAACCAACACACGTGTGAACACACACTACCAGTGACCTCTTTCAGGTCAAAATACCTCTAGGTCACTTCAATGACATAGGAGGAAACAATATGAGGTTCAATCCAATACTTGGATTTTTTAATTCAGCACAAACACATTAGAGGTACAATCCCTTCCCTGGAGTCTGCCATCAGATTTAGGGGGAAAAAATGAGTTAGAGACTTAGTTTGAAATGCACTTATTCACCTGGCAGAGCATGCCTTTACAGGCACGCAGAAGGATGAGTCCAGTCAGCTTTCAAATCCAAAATAATTTTCTGTTATTCATTCATTTATTCACTTATTCCTTCAACCATTTACTCACTTACTGTGTTTGACACTGTGACTGGGCCTGGGGAAGAGAGATGAAGGACACATAGTTCTACTCTCAAGAAGCTCATAGTTGAGTGATATAAGTAGCTAACGTGTCTTGGCACTGTTCTAATCCTCACATCTAATCCCCACAACAATCCTAGGCATTGTTATCCCCATTTTACAGATGGGATGTAACTGAGGCCCAGAAAAGTTTAACAATTTTTCCAAGGTCACACAGCTAGGCAGAGGTAGAGCCAGGATTTGAACCTGGATAGTCTAGCCACAGAGTATGTGCTGTCAACCACATGACACACTAGTAACAGGCAAGACAGCGCAGAGTTTGAGAGTGTGGACTCTAGTTACACTGTGAGGGTTTGAATGCCGGTTTTACTACCCATTAACTGTGTGACCTTTGACACAACATTTCTCTGTTGATCTTTTTTATTGTACTATTTGGAGATAATAAGAGGATCTACTTCATGAGCCACTGTGAGATTGAAATGAGAATAATGTACATAAACTACTTAGTAGAGTATCTGACATGTAAACATTATGTAATAGCTATTAGATACTATTATTAATAATTATGATGGAGTTAGTACAAGAGAGCTACAAGATGACATAAAGAGAGATCATTTCTGCTTGAAGTATCAGGAAAAACAGTTTGAAACTAGAGCCCAGGCACGGCCCCCTGCCTCATTCTGCTATACCAGATTATGCTTCCTCAGTAATTCTTTAAGAGCCTGTGCAAAAAATTATAATAGTGATTAAAGGACATGAAAACATGATTATATAGAGAAGGAAAATAATTAAATTAATTATTAGGCAGAAGAATACTATCATGGCCAGAAAACAATAAGAATGCAATAATATGTAATGCTTTTTTATAAAACACACAATGATGACTGGAAAGTCCTCATCTTTACCTAAGTCAATATACAAATTTGATCAAGGAAAATGTAGGTTCGTTTTGCTGAATAAGAATATCTCTTCTTTAGGAATGGCTATTGTTTATCCTTAGAACAGATGGCCAAGAGAAATTGTGGAATGCTCTTTTCTGGAGACAGTCTTCTCTGCATGAGGTGATTGAAGGATGACCCTGCAGGGTGAAAATGAATGAGGAGCTCGACTGTCTTCCCTGAGCAGGGAGCAGCAATGGTGAAGGACATTCTTCAAAGAAGCCTCTGGGCTCCCATTCATGCAGCCTAGTACATGATCGCCAGAGAAATATTTATAAACATAAAATGTGAAAACTGGGGGCAGGGGGAAGATATCTTTAGTCATCTGGTCAACCTATTTGGACTTAAGATGAACAGACAGGTCCAGAGAGGCTAAGTGGCCTAAAACTATAATCACTGTTTCCTTATTTCTATTTCAATACTCTTTGAAGCAGATATTAAGATACCAGCCCCACCCTCAATGATATTTTTGATATCTTGTTCCTCTTTAAAAAGGTAGCATCTCTAGAAAACACTAAGTTTAGAATACTTGAAAATGACAGCTTTACGTGGAATCAATGTCCACTACAATTTTGTTGAAGACGTGAATCGTTGATTTCTTGAGATGGAAAGAATACATTTCTAATGTTTCTATCTTTACATTGGAAATCTGCATGTGACTCACAATTTTTAAAAAGTACTTTCGTATCTATTATTTAATTTTATCTTCGCAGCATCCCAGGAATAATTAAGTAAAAAACTATCATTTTAGTTGAACAAATGAGGAAACTGAAATCAAATAAGGTTAAGCAGGTATTTACTCTTGAAGTAACTAACATTTGAGAAGGCAAAGAATGGAAGCCAGATCTAAACAAACCCTTGATGCTGTTTCACAAAATTATATCTCTTCTCCTCTTCTTCCGCTCTCCTTAATTTGGTATTGTAATGTATTGGAAATATTGTCGCATCTAATTTACAAACTTCCCTCAGGGTTATATGATGTGCAAGGATATTTGAATTACCATCCTTCTGGACTGTTGGATTAGAGGAAAAGATTTTAACATGCTTAGTGCATAAGCACTTGATGTCTAGACATACTCTTTCAATCCGATTTAGGAGACTGAGTTTTTTTGATGTGTTTTTCTTTCATTTGTAAACTATTACAACATGGTTCTGATTTTGCTGCCTTTTTCTTGCCTTATTTAAATATTTTGTGCCAAAACTTCTTAGATTTTATTTAATTTAGGGAGATGATTTTAAAAGATTCGAAATTCTTCTATTCTTTCTTTAATTTGTGAGGAAGTGGTTTATAAAACAAATGGAATGTCAAAAAATAGCTCCTCAGATCTCCAAAATCATATTCTTTGCAGAATCTTCCCAAAATGTCACATTGCAAACAACAAAAGACGATAATGGAATATATGTAGACTCATTTTTCTGACATTATGTGAAAGATGGAATTTTTTTCTTTGAGCTGATGACATTTTGCAGGCCACACTGAATGAATGGTTAGGAATAATAATGCATACTCCTGGGAGGGTGAAATGTGACACAGCTATGTCCGCACAAGGCTACATTTTAGCAGAGTCCGGGGAAACTTGGTTTTCTGCATTTTTCTCAAATTTGAATCACTTACTTCTTTCAGATGACTTTGGAAACATCACCAAAAGTATCTACAGAAAATGAGAGGAAATTAATTAGTTAACATCTTATTTACCCTTCAAAAGAGAGATCCTCACGGATCTTCATCTGAATGAGTGCCCTTAAGCTTAAGTGCATCCCTTTTCACCACAGGCAGGTATTGAATACTCAGGATGTGTAAGGCCATGCTATGTCCAAAGACCTATCACTCTCTTCAATTATCTTTCAGTTTGGTGGGAAGGGTATAAGTATATAAAGATCTAAATTAGAAGTATGAGAGAATATTATAAATATAAACAGGAGCTGTAAATAAAACTGAAGTTACTCAGTACTGACCACTAAATGGTAGTTTTTATCATTAATAATTACTAATGAAAGCATACATGAACGCATGAATGATTTTTTAATAGAGAGAGTAAATGCATTTCTTCTGCAAAGACTTCTACCAATTCCGATTGAGGAGAAAAGACAAGAAAATGGAGAAAAGAACTAAATTTTTTTTAAAACTCTTATGTAGCATAATCTTAGTTAGAGTCCTTATTTTTTTATTCTCCCCACAATATGCTTCTCACTATTTTATAGATGAGGAAACAGGATCAGAGAGTTTAAGCGAGTTGCCCAAGGCTACACAGCAAGAAAATAGGTGGGTTTTGAACCCAAATTCATTTGGTTCCAAAGCAAATGCTTCCCTCTATAGTACACTTCCTCCTATTCCACTATTTGGGCTGAACCTAATGCATAGATGAAGAAAACATTCAGTTATAGAAGATGTCACATCAAGAATTTTGTAGGTCAAGATTCTGAGATGTGAAAATGTGTGGTGAGCCATGAGACATGAGACTGAAATGCACATTTGAACTATGATGTGGAGAGTCTTGAATACAGGTTAGAGAGTCTGCTTGTTAATTTGTGAAACTGGAGACATCATTGCTTGTCACGCTGAGAGAGAGGAGAGTGTTTGCTAGTGGCATCAAGTTAGTAGAGGCCAGGGATGTGGCTAAATATCCTACAATGCACAAGACAGCCCCCCACAACAATTATCTGGTCCAAAATGTCAATAGTGCTGAGCTTGGGAAACTCTGATGTAGATAATGCGAATCCATTAAGGTATTTTAAGTTTTTACATATGCTTTAAAAAGATCACTGTGACATCAAAATTTAGGGAAAATTGGATTTGGGACGTGACTGGAGGTAAGCAAGACAGTTAATAGATTATTGTAAGAAATATACAAAGGAGATAAGAGCAGTGACCAGGAGATAAGAGATAGACTGAGAGATACTGCACAGGGGAAATAAAAATGGTGATCATCAACTGATTCCTTCCTCTCTTTTGGAAGCCCTACTTAACATCTAAGGATTAATTCCAGGTTTTTAGCCTGAGTGAATAGACAAATGACAGCGCCATTAATTTAGACGTGAACACTAAGTGGAAAAGCAGCACTGCTGTATGCTGGTCATTATTATTGTTTTTATTTATTTTCTGCTGAGGAAGATTCACCTTGAGCTAACATCTGTGGAATGTTCCTCTATTTTGTATGTGGGTCGCTGCCACAGCATAGCCGTGGACAAGTGGTGTAGATCTGCACCCGGGGCACCGAAGCAGAGTGTGCCAAACTTAACCACTAGGCCACGGGGGCGGCCCCTGTTGGTCATTATTTTTTATGGGAAAGGTTGACTAATGTCAGTTTTCAACATATTTAGTTAGTGATGTCAGTGAAAAATCAGTCTATCTATGGGATGTCTAGTAGATATTTGGAAATACAGGTTGTGATTTTGAGAGCAATGTCACCTAGAGATGTAGATTTGGCAGCCACCTGGATAGAAATGACACTAGAAGCACAGTGGTGAGAAGGAAAGTTCCCTATTAGAGTCAAGAAAAACTGAAGAAGAAAACTGAAGACAGAGCTCTACCAGGGACCTCTACATTTACTCTGCAGAACGATGAAGGTTTGTGCCTGATAGGTAGAACTCAATAAAAACTCACTGATTGAAATAATCAATGAGTTAGCAGAAGAAACTCAAAATGAGAGCTAAAGGGAGAACATGAATCAAGAGTGGGCTATCAAGATGGTAGGGGCAGTCAGCATTGCTTAATTCCTAATGCTGCAGTGAAGGTGAGCAGCCAGCTGAAGATGGAGATGGTCTTTAAGACTGGGGTTTTGAGCTGTTTTAGCCACTTTATAGGGGCTCAGTGGATGGCCGTGGACTGAGACATGAATCACAGGTTGAGGAGGGAAAAGTTTGGAGTTGAAGGGAAGGAGAAAGATAGAGAAATGTGAATACCAAAGAGAGCGATGTTTTCTTAGCAATAATATACCCATTTCTCTCCAGCCCACCCGCAGATAGCTAAACATATATTCAGAGTGAATAAAGCTAAAACTTCTAAGATCTGTAATTGAAAAAAATCCAATATTAAATAGAAAACCTCCTGCAATTTGGGTTGTGTGTCTATTGCTCTGCACCTCTAAATGAAATCAGACTTCGGGGTATATAAAGGCCATGGAGAGTGCCTAGTGAGTCCACTGTTTCCTAGACCAGGCTAGGAATTGGGACAAGCTCAAAAGCTGGTTATAAATACAGATTTCCCTGGCCCCACCTCAACAAATGGTTTGTGTATCTAGGTGGGACCTGAAGAATTACATGTTTAGAACTTTCCCAGGTAATTTCTGATGAAGGTGTTCATCAAAACAAATTTTGAGAAACACTGGATTCCATCCCACTCTCTTCATTGTGAGGATCAGGCTAAACGAAATGACTTACCCAAAGTCAGAGAGCTACTGAAAGAAAGTGCTGGAGCTAAAATTTAGCTCAACTGACTTGGACACCAAAGCCCCTTCATTAGAAAGCCTGGATCTTTCCTGCAATGGACACCCTGGGGATCTGGTCTGTTCTAAGTCATCGGTGTACGTCATCAAGGTCCAGGACATTGCCTTCACCGTCATTAAAGACAATCTGTAAATATACGCTCAGATATGTCTTAAATGTGTAACGTACCAGGCTTAGGAAGTCAGAATATCCATGAGATCTTTGGCACCACAACCTCATCCTCAGAGCTATTTTGGAGTGTTTTAAAAATGTATCTTTTCTTTCCTGGATGAAAGCTTTTCTCTTCAGGAACCAAATGTCACATGGAGAAAGGATGTGTCAGACTTCCAGGTCTTTACTGCTAATAGAAAACCTCAGAGAGGACTTCTTTCCAAAGTCAAATTGTTCAACCTTACTGTCTGTTTCACCCTCTAGGGGAATATGTTGTTATGACCACTCACTTCCACCTGAAGAGAAAAATTGGCTATTTTGTTATTCAGACGTATCTGCCATGCATAATGACGGTTATTCTCTCCCAAGTCTCGTTCTGGCTCAACAGAGAGTCTGTCCCCGCGAGGACGGTCTTTGGTAAGTGCCAATCAAGACATACATGCAGGGATCTGGAGGGCAAGTTTTACCGGTGACATGGCAAATAGAATGAAAAAATAATTGTACATTAAAATCCGAAGTTAGTACAAAGAAAGGTTTAAGGAATTACCATTCTCATTATAGTATGACTTTTTAAAAATTCTTTTTTTAAATAGCAAGCTGTTTTAGCGTGTGTAAGTAGATGGGATTAATGAACATTTGGTTTGATATTTTGGGAGAGAAATGGAATAAAGCAGGCATAAAATGCATCATGATAGATTAAAACACACGCACATAGAAACATTAATATTTAAATCATACATTTAGAATACAAAATCAGATGTCAGTGTGTATTTTGAGAATCTGAGGAAATATCAGCAGAACTACTTTTTATGTGAAAGCAGGAGTTCGTTATGTAGGGAGAGCTCATTAACGACCATCATATCAGTACAGGAATACCTCATTTTACCTTATGTGTGCACTTCTGAAGAGTTACGAATATACTTTTTTTCTATTAAAATGTTTTAAATATTCTAGACGTGACAAATTGAGACAATCTAATGGAAAATTGTTTAAAAAAGCAATAACCTTTACTAATAGGAAAACTCACCCCCCAATTTCTTGTTTTAGAAGTTTGTATTTCATATGGAGGTATTTGCTGTCTATATCATAGTACACTGTCTTAATTGTACTTTTCAGACTGACATAAACAAACAGTAAACTTATTGATTCTTTCATTCATTCAGGGACTTTTATTTGAAGGCTACTATGAGCTACTTCTATGTTCTAGGCGCTGAATGCAGCAATGACCTTAACATAAACCACTCCCCTCACAAGGATTCCATTCTGGAGCTTAAAATTTGAATAACAATAAAGTCATACACACTGTTTAGTGAGTGCTTTTATATCAGACTCTGTTCTATGAATTAAACCTACATTATCTTATTTAACACTAAAAAAATCCTCTGTACGATTATTATCCCTGTGTTATAGATGAGAAAGCTAAGGAACAAAAGATTAAGTAACCTGCCCAAGGTCAGAAGCTATTAGGTAAAAGAGTCTGGAATAAGACCCAGAATCTTAGCTCTAGAGCCTGTGCCCCTAATGACCATGCAGTACCACTACCAGTGCGTTATCCGGCTTCACGGACAAGACATGAAACAGGGTTGTTGTGGACAACATCATTCATTTAGAAATAACAACCACCTGTTTATTGCTGAAAAGTGCAATTATCAAGGTCCATTCCAAAAGTATCAGCGAGGCACATGCTGTATTTAAGACCCTTTACGACAGAATAAAAGCCTTAAGAAGCTTACAATCTAAATTGAGGATTATTCATGTGCAGAGATGCCTCTGGTATCATCCTTCAATAATATGCAGGGTGTGAAAAATCGGTTACCTCAGAAAAAAGCAAGACTCTGCTACAAGTACCCAAAAAAGAGTCTTTTCTTCTGAAATTAGCAAGGTGCTTCTAGGTTGGAAACCACCAAGCCTTTGCTCTGACAATAACCTAAGAACACAGCTAAATCAAGATCCAGAATGATTCTAGCTACAGAGCATAAGGATAGTCCATTTCAAACTCCTTTTTATCCTTACTATTATTTTTATCCTCAATATTAACTAGCATTGAAACCACTTATTAGAATTGAAGATTGAACTCTTGTCAAGATGCTCTCTTCTATATTTATATGTAGTTAGAGCCCTTCATTCACTAGAAATGAAAAAAAAAAAAATTACAGCAGAGAAGATATTTACTTTGAGCCCAGCACTATAGTGAAAAAGATTTTTCTTTCCCCCTCTCACCCCAACAAGTCCTACCCTTCCTTTTTGGAAATTCTTGAAAGCATTTTGGAATGTTTTATGAATCAAAAACCTTGCTTTTAACATTTTCAACAAGCTGGTATGTCAGCCGACTCGTGCCCTTTTGGTGAACATAACTGCATATCTGTCCACTCAGCTGTGGCAAGTATTTGTGTTTATCAAGTTATATATCTAATATTTTAAGTTCAATAAAATCACAAATACAATTTTCCAAGACCTTTAGCCTTTTAACATTTATTTAGTCGCATGTTTCTATTCTTTTAAGTATGAACTCGGCACATTCTTCTGAGCTGTGTGAGATGCCTGAGAGGGTCATGAGTATTAAAAGAAATACAAAAAGGAGAAAACACAAAAGTTGTACTTTATAATAGTTTATTAAAACGCATCCAGAATGCAACAAAGGTGAAGGCTGTTTTACGTTTTTTTTTTTTTAATGAATGCTAATTACTTTTTTGAGGAAGATTGGCCCTGAGCTAACATCTGTTACCAATCCTCCTCCTTTTTCCCTTTTTTTTCTCCCCACAGCCCCAGTAGATAGTTGTATGTCATAGTTGTACATCCTTCTAGTTGCTCTATGTGGAAAGCTGCCTCAGCATGGCTTGATGAGTGTAGGTCCACACCCAGGATCCGAAGCAACAAACCCCAGGCTACCAAAGCAGAGCACACAAACTTAACCACTATGCCCCTGGGCCAGCCCCTGTTCTGTTTTTTAAACATCATATTCTTGACCTTCCGTGTTCTCTCTCGTTTGGAGGCAATGTGGTCATGTAATTTTGCTGCCAGATAGATGCAAGTTTTAGGTTCAATCTTCATTTTTCTAAGTTTCAGTTGCCTATAAGATGAGAGTACAATTAAAGTAAAAGAGTACTGTTTAAAAGATTAAATAAGAAATAAAATATGTAAATTGTCAGGTTCAGTACTTGGAACTTAACAGATGCTTAACAAACACACTTTCGTTCCCTTCTTTTACCCTATAGTAGGAATTATAAGACAACACACACACACACACACACACACACACACCTCTCTTTATGCTATTCTTTTTTTCTTTTTTTTGTAATGCAGTTTTTTTGGGAAGATTGGCCCTGCACTAACATCTGTTGCCAATCTTCCTCCTTGTCTTTTTTTCTTCCCAAAGCCCCAGTAATACTTGTATATCATAGTTGTAGAGTTGTAGATCTTCTATATGGGATGCTGCCTCATAGCTTGATAAGAGCTGAGTAGGTATGTGCCCAGGATCTGAACCAGTGAACCCGAACAGAAGCAGAACGTGCCACAGGGCTGGCCCCAATGCTATTCTTAATTGCTTTAAATCTATAGATGAATTTGTTTTAGGAACACCCATTCCCAAATTACTTCTGACAGCTGCCTGCATAAACCAAAATTTGAAAAAAAAAAAAAAAAGGAATTCACTGTAACAGGGATTTATCAAAAAAGACTGAAGTTGTCAATAATAATAGTCACTAACTTTCCCCTTAGTAAGTATCAGGCCCAGTGCCAAACACTTTATTACATTATTTTATTTAATACTCACAATAGCCCTCTGAGTTAGACTTATTAAAATTAATTTACAAGGAAATAATTTAAAAGCACAAAAAACAGAAGCTCAGAATCGTTAGGCAATTTTCCCAAGGTCACCCAGCAATTACAAAGCTGGGGTTCTAAACTGGGTTGCTCTGTTCTCCAAATACCGACATTTAATTGCCTTGCTCTTTGCTCAAGTTAATATTGATATGTAAATGGGGGCTGTTTTCCAGCCAATATTCCTTAAACCATTTGTTGGTTATATAATAAGGATAATGCCTCAGAACTTTCTGTAGCACTTCCAAGATGCAAAGTAAGTCTATTCCCTACAATTTTGACCACGTATCCAAAATATGATTTAATAAAGCCTCAGATAAGTTTCTTCTTAATCCTATGACTTCCTAATATAGTTACAAAGATCACCTGCCTTGAAATTCATGGAACACTAGGGAGTATTAGAGTGTTTAAAGCAGCTTAGACAAATTAGCCACCTACCAGCTGTGCAACCCTGTTGATTCTCTAAAAAGTAATCAAGGGGCCGGCCCGGTGACGCAGCGGTTTGGTTCGCGCTTAGCAGCCCGGGGTTCCCGGGTTCGGATCCCCGGGCGCCCGCCGACGCACCGCTCGTCAGCCACGCCGTGGCGGCGTCCCAGATAAAGTAGAGAAAGACCGGCACGGATGTTAGCCCAGGGCCAGTCTTCCTCAGCAAAAAGAGGAGGATTGGCAACGGATGTTAGCTCAGGGCTGGTCTTCCTCAGAAATAAATAAATAAATAAATAATAAAAAGTAATCAAAAGAGGAATCACAGATATGAGTTTTAGACATATGGGATGACAGTATCTTCCATGATAATAATTATGGTCTTTAAAATACTTTCACAAATTATTACATTTAATCCTTCAATAATCTTGTGAATGTGCAGAAATTTCCCTCTCTTAGAATTTCAACAATAATACAGACAGTCAAGAGAATGAAGTCTAAATTACCCCTTTTACAGATATGGACACTGAGGTCCCTAGAAGTTAATTCACTTACTCGAGCTGTAGAGCCAATAAGTGTTCAAGTTGATTCTAGTCACTGGAAGAGATTAGGACTTTTTCCAAACCTTGAAGCCTGAGCCATCCCCTTTGGGTTACTGTGAATTGCATTTTATACATTTTCAAATGGGTTGAAAGGAATCTTAAATATTCTAACTAGTACAGTGCATTACATGTAATAGGTTGATAATATTTATTTGTTAAATGAACATTAATGGATACCATCATTCACATACCAACTCATAATTATCTAAGTAAACTAAAAACAACTGACTTGAAAGCTTATTTGAATATAGGTAATTTTAATCACTATGGATGGATTCACACAATAGGGAAGATGAAGCAGCATTAACAGAAAGGGAAAGATTGTTGACATTTGAATCAGACAAACAAGTTCAAATTTTGGTTTTGCAACTTTTGAGCTATGTGACCTCAAACAAGTTACATGTGACTTATTTCAGGAATTTCTTCATAAAAGTGGCATTTCAGAATCAGGAAAACCTAGTGTAAAAGCAGAAGAGTTAATAACATAAAAAATATTATCCTAAGATGATTCAATTATTTATCGATTATTAAGAAGCTATTGGCTTCTTAGTTTAAACATTTGGGGTACACAGGTAGAATGTTAAACAGAGCTGAGATCAAGAGATTTCTTGTGGATTAGAGACAGTGAAGATCTATGTTTTCTATTTCAAAGAGTTGGGGACAGTGAAGGAATATTATTTCCTTTCCTACCCAGGACACCATGTTCAAGATGCCCATTTAAAGGAGTTCACTATCTTATTAACAGCTTCTCAGTAGCAGGGCAGTTTATCCCTCCATGAGATCCCCCTCAATACTACTGTACCATGAACTGAAAACTACACTGAGGAAGTGAAAGTAAATCTCATCCATCTCAAACCAAAATGGGATGAACTAGAAAACACACTCCGTCCATGGTACTGTTGGTTTCCCTTTCCGCAAGTATGCTGAACTCCAGAGATGAAATTTTGTGGTATGAGCTTAACAAATTCCCTTAATTTCTTTCTTTCCAGGAGTAACAACTGTGCTCACCATGACAACTTTGAGCATCAGTGCCAGAAATTCCCTCCCGAAAGTGGCGTATGCAACTGCAATGGATTGGTTTATTGCAGTGTGCTACGCCTTTGTGTTCTCAGCTCTGATCGAGTTTGCCACAGTAAACTATTTCACCAAGAGAGGTTACGCATGGGATGGCAAAAGTGTGGTTCCAGAAAAGGTAAACGCTTTAATATCACCTGTGATGTATCCCTATTGTGTCTTTTTAAACCTATGAGATAGAATGAATGGATTTGGGGGAATGGATGAAGAATGCAGAGAGAGGGTAATAAGCATTCTGTTTTTCTTATGTCATAAGCGATAAAGTGCTATGATAATTTCATTATTGCTAAGGAGAGAGGTTGAGTGGTTAGATGTACAGAGTAGAGCACAGGAGATAAAGGAGAGACACAAAGGTAAACATTTCTACTGAGATATGCTTTCCTATGGTTTCTATTGATTTGAGAACAGTTTTAATGAACCTGATATTAGGAGCAAGTAAACTTACGCACACCATTATAATTCTTATGACTTAAAAATCATAGTCTATTGGTTGTTTTCTGAGCCTATTCACTTTGGTCATATATTATTACTATAGTGTCTCAATTTAATTGAGTTTGCAAAATGCATTATCTCCAATTTTCAGTGAAGTACAGAGCAGGAAACATATTTTCTCCTTCCAGAATAGAGGTTTGCTTTAAGGATCATAACACACAGAAATCACCGAAGAATTCTTTGTTGTAGAAAATTATCAAGTCAAGAATATTACTGTTCTCCTCAATTAGAACCTATTTTAGAGTGGGTTTCAAAGCACAGTTGGGGAGAAAGTTTCTACTTCTGAGGTTAGAAGGAAAAATATGTCAGAACAGGTGAGAATTGCGATGGTGGAAAGAAGGGCCAAGTCAGAGACACAGAGTTTATAAGACATCTAGAAGTAATCTAGGAGGAGTCAATCAACAGCAACTTTCCCCAAATTCTGTTCCGCTGAATACTAGTCTCTTGAGATAGTCTCTGAAAATACAATTCTGTGGTCAAATATACTCGAATAATGCTGATACTGTTCACAGAGGCACAGTATATTAAAGAGCCTGAGAGGGTCTATAGTAAAGAAATCAGTTTAGCGATATTTTCCCCACAGCTCCGCAAATGTACTAGAAAAGAGAATCCTTTGTGGTGGAACATCTACCATATTTAATAGAATCTAAACTGTTACTGATGATAAGATATACCATTAATATACATATAATTAAGACAGAAAATATGCTGCCAATTACAGGCTCTTTTAGATTTACACCTCAGCCACGGATGAATCAGCTGAACATTCCGATCATCTCCTACAGAAGTAAAAGCAAAGAAGGTTCTGTATAGGATATACTATCACAACCAACATGTCCCAGAAGCAGGCCCTTAAAATTCACCTTCCGTTGATGCACGTTCGCTCAGTATAAAAAAAATCTCTGAATTTACAAACCAAGAACCTGGGCTCAGATTTGGTAGAGAAAAGAGGCAAGACAAAGAGACTGCATTTACCAGTAGGAGAGAGGGGTGAGAGGGTGGATACAGAGTTATTGTCAAATATTTACCTTAGCCATTGATGGCCTCCGCTCGTCTTAGTACAGAAAGGCAGCCCAAAAGAGAGAGAGACAAACCTGGAGATGGGTGATGTAAGACGCTACCAATTGAAGACATAGCCCAGAGTCATAGATGGGAAAATTTTAAATATGCACAACTTTGAATCACTGAAATAGTCTACTAAAGAATTAATGATATGCAAACATTGGTGATTTGCAACTGAAGAGTGAGGTGCAAACGATATTAGAAAAAGTTGCTTTTCTATCTTTTTTTTTTTATTGTGGTAACATTGGTTTACAACATTGTATGAATTTCAGGTGTACATCATTATACTTCTATTTCTGCATAGATTACATCACGTTCACCACCCGAGGACTAATTACAATCCATCACCACACACATGCGTCTAATCATCCCTTTTGCCCTCCTCCCTTCTCTCTTCCCCTCTGGTAAACACTAATCCAATCTCTGTCTCCATGTGTTTGTTTGTTGTTGTTTTTATCTTCTACTTATGAGTGAGATCATATGGTATTTGACCTCCCTCTGACTTATTTTGCTTAGCATAATACCCTCAATGTCTATCGATATTGTCACAAATGGCTGGATTTCATCTTTTTTATGGCCGAGTAGTATTCCATTGTGTATATATACCACATCTTTTTTATCCATTTGTCTCTTGATGGGCAATTAGGTTGCTTCCAAGTCTTGGCTATTGTGACTAATGCTGGAATTAACACAGGGGTGCATGTATCTTTACACATTCGTGTTTTTGTGTTCTTTGGATAAATACCCAGCAGTGGACTAGCTGGATCATATGGTAGTTCTATTCTTAATTTTCTGAGGAATCTCCATACTGTTTTCCATAGTAGCTGCACCAGTTTGCACTCCCACCAGCAGCTTTTCTATCTTAATACTTTCTTTTTATGCTGCAAGAGGCCAGTGTCTTTCTAATTCTGGCTCATCAGTATCAGTTGTTAGTGACTAGTGGTTAGATGAATTGAATTTTGTCTGAAAGCGTAGAATTTGAGTTGAGGCATTGGTAAAAGCTCATAATTCAGTTTGTATTTGTCTCTCTGTGATTCTGTATTGTCTTTCAAGTGCTTTGTCTCAAAATATTTTAATCTCTGCCAATCTACAGTCATTGTTATTCATTGTACATATATAGATTTGGTATAGTCATGTCTTATTTATACCTATATATACATATATATTTATAAATAATACATCTACATCTATACTGACCATCCTAATGAGAAAGACGATATTTTCTATAAATTGTTTATGCCCCTTTAAAAATCTTCCCCAGGGCTTTGCTGGTTTAATTTCCTTATTACAGGGAGTGTGATCCAGGTCTCATTTTGACATTCAGAGAGGGTCTGAATGTTTTTTCTGTGACCAGGTGACTGTTTTCAGGAGAGTTAAATTTCCAATCTCTAACATGGTATAACTTGAAAATAAGGAGAAAATTCCCACTGGTCGATGCATTATTAAGTGAGCATACAGTAGCCTGCCTAAGATCCATCCTCATATGGTTAATTGCTGAAAGAAATACCAACTTCTTAAAGAATATGAGGGAGTGCAACATTTTCAGAAGTGAAAAAAACAACTACTATTAAAAGCACTTAACTTGAGAAATTTTAGTATTGGGGTATTATGATAAACTGGCACTGGGAGAGATAAAATCTGTCAATAATAGTAACTCTTCAAGAATTTTTCCTGTTGCAGATTGTTCATTTCAGTTTATCTAACAGGGTGTCTGTCACTGAAGAAGTTTTGGTTAGATTGGAAGCTGTTGCCTCTCTTCAACATCAGAGTACATACACATTTTATCTGAAGGACATACTTGCTTTTTAATGTATCCTTTGATATTAGAACTCTTATTTTTTAACAAATGGACTCAATACAAGTTCTGTTTGGCTGTTTAACTGTGTTGAAATAAATCATATCTATTTTTTTCTTTTTTTGCTGGGAAAGATTTGCTGTGAACTAACGTCTGTTGCCAATCTTCCTCTTTGTTTTCCTCCTCAAAGCCCCAGTACATAGTTGTATATTCTAGTTGTAAGCCTGTCTAGTTCTTCTATGTGAGTTGCCACCACAGCATGGCTACTGACAGACAAGTGGTGTGGTTCCAGGTCTGGCAACTGAACCTGGCCCTCCCAAGTGGAATGTGCCAAACTTCAACCACTAGGCCATCAGGGCTGGCTCTAAATTATATCTATTTTTGACCTGTAGATTTGAACCACATTTGTAGGTCACAAATGTGGACCGTTTGGATCACATTCAGAGAGAATCACTTTTACTCACTTTATTTTTGTACGAATAGTTATGGAAATTTCTGTCACTCCTCGTAAAGCTTAACCAAATCTGCCTTGATTACAAAATGGGTGTACATATTACTTGGAGTAAGTCCTCTTGCTTTTAGACATGTAGCACTAGAAAAAAAGAATCTGGACTTTTTTTTTATCCTAACATATGCTTAAGGATTCAGAGAGGAGAAAAAGTAGCAGGTAGTCCACGGAGCTGGATAATAAATCAACCTGTTAGAATTCCTGACTATTGTGCCTTGTAAAAAGCATCAAGTATTCTGGAAGTAATATTTTATTGTGATTTGATAATAAAAATACAAATTATCCAGCGAATGTGTCTGGTTGGTCAAGTTTACCTTCTCATCAATATTCTCTGTGTAGCTTTTTGCAATGTCAATATCCAGGTTCACTCCCTAGGAATTCTGATTCAAAACATGAGATTGTGACCAGGTCATTTGCACTTAAAAAATTTTTATCTGGTGATTTAGTGAACAAAAGAATGAGAATGACTCTTCTAGACTAGTGCTGTTCAGGAGAAATATAAATGAGCCATGAATGTGAGCCTTATATGTAATTTAAAATTTTCTAGTAGCCTTATTTAAAATATATAAACCAGTGAAATTAAGTTTAATAATATACTTCAGCCAGTATATGAAAAATACTATCTTTACAAGATGCAAACAATACAAAATATTATCAAGGAGATGTATGGGATTCTTTTTTTTTTCATACTAAGTCTTCAAAACCCTATGTTTATTTTATACTTACAGCACATCTCAAATCAGATTAGCCACATTTGAAGTGCTCAATAGTCACAAGTGGCTAGTGGCAACTGTATCAGACCACAGAGCTCAAAACATGATCCGCTTCATATTTTAGAAATGTCTATATGACAGAAACCCTAAGAAACACTGCAGTTGTCAACCATTGCACAGATGCCCTTGATGAGCAGCTGGCATTGAACAAGATTTGAATTCAGGATACCCTGAATAACCCTGCTCTATCATTTGCCCACTTGTAACATGGGGGAAAGAAGCAAACAATAATTGTCTCAGTAATTTATTGCTGCAAAACAAACCACCCCCAAACATAGGGACCTAAAACAACAACCAAGCATTGGGGGTTGGGAGCGACCTGGGTGGTACTTCTATTAGTCTGACCTGCGCTCACTTACATGGTTGAAGTAAACTGGAGGCTCTGCCAGCACAAGAAGATCCATGATGGCCTCTCTCGCATGTCTGGGGCCCGATCCTGGCTGGGCCTCTTAGTGCACATGATCTCTGGTCACTCATTAGTCCAGCTGGGGCTTCTTCACATGGCAATGGCATGTTTCCACAGGGTAAAGGCTTGAGACCGCAAAGCTTCTTGAGGATAGGCTTCTAAGCTGGCACAGTGTCACTCTACCAAAGCCACAAGTCTAGTGACTTGAAAGAGTGGGGAAATACACTCCACTCATTTCCATATTATGGAAAATAATGTGTCTGCATTGTTTATCCAACTTCATTGAGACATAATTGACACAAAACATTGCATGAGTTTAAGATGTACAATGGAATTGATTTGATACATTAATATAGTGTGAACTGATTACCACCATAGTGTTAGCTGCCATCTCCACCTGGTCACATAGTTATTATTTCTCTTTTGTGGTGAGAACATTAAGATCTAGTCTAACCAACATTCAAGTATATGATACAGTGTTATTAGCTATAGTCACTGTGCTATATGTTGGATCCCCAAACTTGTTGATCTTATAACTGGATGTCTGTGTCTGAACTTTTAATTTATCCTAATAATACAGTCATAAATTACATTTCTTAGATTTTAAGCAAAGCACAGATTTGGCTTTCAAAGTAAAGACCACTTTGCTCGGCAACTTATAAACTTGCTTTCCACACTAAACAAAATGCTTTTACTCTTTCTTTCTACAGCCAAAGAAAGTGAAGGATCCTCTCATTAAGAAAAACAACACTTATGCTCCAACAGCAACCAGCTACACCCCTAATTTGGCCAGGGGTGACCCCGGCTTAGCCACCATTGCTAAAAGTGCAACCATAGAACCCAAAGAAATCAAGCCGGAAACAAAACCACCAGAACCCAAGAAAACCTTTAACAGTGTCAGCAAAATTGACCGACTGTCAAGAATAGCCTTCCCGCTGCTATTTGGAATCTTTAACTTGGTCTATTGGGCTACATATTTAAACAGAGAGCCTCAGTTAAAAGCCCCCACCACACATCAGTAGGTCCTTTCTTCACATTCTGTCGTTCAGTCCTCTGCACTGGGAATTGCTTTCTGTTCTCAACGCAGTAATTCCCATCTGCTTTATTGCCTCTGTCTTAAAGAATTTGAAGCTTTCGTTATTTCCATAATTCATACAAGAACAACAGACCCCTGTCCGGCAGTCCAGAGCGGAGCAGAGTATACAGCTGAGAGACAGGTGAGAGAGGGAGCGAGAGGACAAAATCACGACAGAAGGAGCCAGAATGAAAGAGAGAGGAAAGGAGGGGGAAGTAGATCCAAAGATATGAGGAAAAGTAGAAGAAAAATAAAAGTGAACTATCACTCCAGGTCATTTGTAGATATATATTTCTGAATACTCTTAAAAAAAAGATACTGTATATGTCAAAAATATTTTTATGTGAAGGTGTTTAAAAGAATAAATTATAAAAAAATTTTAAAAATCTATGTCTATTGCACAAACTACAGTGTGCTTACACTTTTCACTTTGTTTTTAAACCGATATATAGCTTTAACATTTTGTTTCCAAAGCTGAAGTTCCCCATTCTTTCTCCTTTTAAAAATGCCTAATGCATTATTTTGTTAAATGCTATTTTAAAATTCATGGAAATTGCATAGGCACAGGTGCAGATCCTCACTGTAGAGCACATTTAATCCGGTGGAGGGAAATGCTTCATGATCATCTGAGTTCTTACCACTAGACTCGATGAGGAATCATTTTAACAGAGACATACACTCAATAAAAAACAAACAAAAAAAAATAAATAAAATTAAAAATAAAATAAAACAATTGAAAAAGATTCCCTTTTGCACCCTGTCTATATCCAGTTAGCACATGGGTCCAAACATCACTTGATTCTCATTCTGAAGATGTTTTTAGAGGGGCAAAAATATTTTGCAAGCTCTAGAATTGTTGAATGTATTATTTTATATAACAGTACATTAAAAGCTTTAGATTGATATTTACGACTAGTAAACAGAAATAAAATATATAAATTATATATGTAAATATACAGCATGAGATTGTACATTTTTTACTTTTTTTAAAGTTATGTCCGTAAAATGTTGTGTAGGACTCACCGCTCTTAGCTGTTAGAATGTTGTTAAGTGCCGTGGAAACGCCTTCAGAGCCTACATTTAAGACCAGAACAGCCTGTAGGAATCAGATGGAACTTAAAATATATGGGTCTAAAGTCCACTTATGTAGCGACAGCTTATAATTTCAAACTGTTGTCTGGTGTACAGTAGTAAGTCAGTTATCTGCTCAAATCATGCCACATTTCTCTATTTTAGGCTCCTGTAATATGGAAAGAAAATGGAAAAGCATTAGTGGGAGCTAGAAAATCAAATGTATATTATTGCTATCTTTGCTGACACCAACTATTTCAATAAGTGTTGTACCATATGTAGCATTAAATATAAAAATACATGAAAGAATGTACAGGAAATAGCTTTTATTGAGTAATACTATTACATTTCATTTATACTGTAGCAATATATTTGTAGGTATACTATGTAAGGGCTTTAACTACAAGAGGTCCATTAATACTCCCTATGAAAATTCTAGCCTGTTTCATTGCTTCCCATACGTTTTAGAGATAAATATTTATGCAGAAGGTATTTTTGAAGTCTCCTTTTGTCTGACAGAGCTTCAGAGATATTTAAAATTAGTGTTCAGAATCCATCGCTCATGGTCTACACACATTTAGAATACTATGACATAAACCTGTCAGCATAATTGCCAAATAAGACAGTTGGGATCCATACCCAAGTTTTGAGCAATGTTTTTCAAAAAGCTGCTATCCAATGATATAGGAAAATACACTGTTTGTGTTTTCCTAAACAAACTCTGGTTTTCTTTTTAAATATGTTTTATTGTTTGATTCGGTCCTGCCTAAATTCGATGAACTAGGCGAATAAAGGCTGAACCAAGGATGTTTCATCCTCTGGTGTCATGTGTACATATCATGTATAGATAATAAAGTAAAATATGGCTCTAAGTTCTGTGTTGTTGTTTATATTGTTATTTTTCGGTGTTAACCCAATGTGTTAATTATGAGCATTTTACCTTCCAGACTCCTCATGGCTAACATTTGGTCTGTATTTGGCTCATTAGATGTGAATATTTCTTATTAGTCTGCTTTCTGCTATGCAATGACTGCATTTCTATCATTTCTTTGTTAGTATATGTGAATAGTATTCTATTGCATAAATTGACTGCACAATTTATCAAAGACAAATTATTCTATGTAGCTTTTCTACAGTGCTTTGCTAAACCATGTAATATTAGTTAAGTCTTCCTTGAAAATAAAGATACACTCTTATAGAGGACAGTTCCTGTTTACTCCCAGGAAAATTTTTTAAAAGATGACACTGAATGTTTATTGCACCTTAGTGCAGTGAAGTGGCAATAAAACCTAACATGAACCGAGGTTGTTTATGGCGGATGCATGTATTGCTTTACAGAGTTTAGCAAAAGCTCTTAATTTTATGTCATACTGTATTCTATTATAATAATAAAGTTAACATTATTCAATAACAAAATGGAATGCTTGACTCTCTTTTCATATTATCGATAGGACCTGCCATTGACCTGTTTTAAAACACTCTCAGGTAGGAGCACCTAACAATGCCAAGTGCTAACAGGAATCTAGGCTACTTAGAAGATTTTTGAAGATGTAGCAATAGTATGATCCTAAACTATGGTTTTAAAAGAATCACTTTCAAAAAGAGGAATTAGGGGGCTGGCCCAGTGGCATAGCAGTTAAGTTCGTGTGCTCCGCTATGGCGCCCCAGGGTTTGCAGGTTTGGATCCCGGACGTTGACCGAGGCACTGCTTGCCAAGCCATGCTGCAGCGGGCGTCCCACATAAAGTAGAGGAAGATGGGCACAGGTGTTAGCTCAGGGCCAATCTTCCTCAGCAAAAAGAGGAGGATTGGCAACAGATGTTAGCTCAGGGCTAGTCTTCCTCACAAAAACTGAAAAATGAAAAAGAGGAATTATTAAACACCTGGTGTCTGATGTTACTAGTAGCATTTCAACTCAAAATTTATAAAACATAAATAGAGCAGAATCAAAATGCTGAAATGCTAGTAAAGTTTGTTTGTATCTATTGTTGACATAATCAATTTGTTGTGTGATCTACTGCACATAGACTCTGATTTCATTGTTTGGGGATAGGAGTCTGAGCACTGTAGTTTTAAAAGGTCCCCCAGAACGCCCTTAATGTTTCTTTAACTGCACAGTCAGATTCAAGTACAAAACATGTATAATTACTTGAAGGACTATAGCCAGGCATGTAGCCAGGCCAAAACAGATTGGATTTTAACAAATAAAACATGCATCTTCCTAAAAAATGATTCAGGACTTAGCAAAATTAATAATTTTAAAATCCTCCAACCAAATGACTTATTTAATTCAAATAAAACTGCCCATGTAGACCACCTGAGCCATCACATTCATCGATTTCTTAGCTCTCGTAAAAATGAATGTGGTGAATGATGACTATTTTGGCTATCAAACTACGTTCATGTCAAGGCTCACCATAATAATTATCAAAGGAATCAAAATAAGAATGGACTTGGCATTATTGCTGACCATCTGTTTGAACTGCATTGTACCTTTTCATTAATTCCTTCTGTTGGAGTTTTCTAGAATCTATCCAGCTAGTGACCCACAGGAAAAATCATGTGACTTGATTATATTATAGCCATAATTCGGTCAAATAAATTAAATCCAAATGTTAATTTCATTTAATTAAACTAAATTCTGCTAACATTTGCTGAGTCTCTACCCTGTGTTAAGTACTGTGCTAGATGAAAGGTATGTAGAGACAAATATTTCATGGCCTCTTTTCTTAAGGAAATTACAGTTCTGATGGGGGAGGAAGATAGAGAATCAGACAGAGATAATAATATAAATATTGTGAGAAAAGTAGAGGACGCTGAGACACATAACAGGTGTACCTTGACAATCATCATAAGATGAGATCTTTGAATCTGTAGGAACTAATAATGTCCAAGGTGAAAATTGAAATAGAAAAGGAATTGAAGTGGTCTTGGACCACAAATCAGTGGACTTGGGGTATAATGTCAGCCCTGTGAGTTGTTAGACATTTGACTAGTGACTAAGTACTTGAGACTTCTTAGAATACTGCAGCTTAGAATATTGTGGTAGGTACTGACATGACAGAGATAAAGATGACATTACACTCTTAGAGAGTTCGTAATTTTACAGAGATCCAAGTGAACCTGAAGTTACAATAATTTAAATAAGTACAACTACCAAAAAAATGTACAAGAGATAGGGAATTTATACTTGGGAAGTGGTATGAGGGAAGTCTTCAAGTTACCTGAGCTGGGGTTTGAAGGATGATTCAACATTTATCAGGCACTTTAGCGATGGGGATGGCTCTGGTGATAAGGGACAGGCCTTTCATTAAAAGGTAATAACACGTTTAAAACTTGCCTCAGAGAGTCACAAAGTCTACTGCTAGGAAACTAACATACATGTGTGAAGTAGACTACATATGACACTAAAGGAAGCACCGGGGACTGTGGAAAACCGTACATGCCCAGTCTCTTTAGCCTCAGCTCCAGCAATTTGGTGTCATATGGGAAAAGGGGCTGTGTATTGCTATATATTCCAATGTTACAAAAAAAACACTTGATGTTAAATTCTTATTAATTACAATTTTGAAACTACTCTGTTTGTCAAACATAATATATGAGCCAGTTAAATTTGGTTTATGAGTAACTAATTAGAGATCCCTTTTTTTCAGAATGTCTACACAGATTCCTGCATTCATTTAATACTCATTAATTGAGCAGCTATACTAAATTTGGTGTTAGGATTATTTCACAGGGGAAGGGAAGGTTGTCCTCATTATCAATTAGAAAACGTAAAACTCTATTTGAAAGAATGCTGATTACCTACATTTTCAAGGTCACATTATTTTTCAACAAAACATTTATGGTCTAAACAGAGGTCAGAGTTTCCCTGGGGTTGTGAAATGTTAAGGTTCTTTTTGTTTCTGGTTGATAATTTACCTGTCTTTCTCTAAGTATAACACGTAGCACATGTTATTACGGAAAAGATTTCCTATTACTAGTCCATCGAAGGAGAATTATGCATATTACCTTCTTTGAATCTACCATAGGCAATGGAGTTACAAAAGAAGAAATTCATACAGGTCTATTGAGTTACCTAAAACACTGTACAAGTAAGTGATGTTGCCAGATTAAAAAAAAAAAAAGGAACTTCAATATAAAGCTGATACCTCCGAAACTCATCTTTTAAAACTCACACCAGATCTCTTCAACTAATGGTCTATGTTTCGTCTGAAAATTAATAATCTTACAAAATACTACAAACAACATGAAAAGAATAGTCATTTCATGTCAAGTGGAAAAGTCATCCTAAATAAGCTAGAGATGATGAGGGTGGCCCATCCTGGGCACTTTGGTATCCATGGTAGCAGAAAGAGCATGCTCACTGCAGTCAGAGATCTCACTTTAAAAATCGTGTTGGCCCATTGGGCAGTTCCTTCTGAGCCTCATTTACGCAGGAGATGGGGATAACAGTAATTAATGTGGATATTTCTAGAATGGCAGAGTAAGGACCTGAGCATATCCACTCCCCAAAAGCAATGATGAAACTTGACAAGATTTTTGAAACAATTTCAGGAGTCTAGAAATCAACAAAGCCACACACCAAAGTTAGGAGTGTTTACTCAAACAAATTTTGTAAGAATGTTTATATGTAATGTTTTAACCTGGACTTGCACTCATGACCTCTTCAGCTCTGTTTTTGCATTAATGATACCAGTGAAGGATAAGCTGTGTAAACAAACACCTTCACCATTGCGGGGTTCTTGCTTCATTTGGGGCAAAATATGCAAAAGTTCCACTGTGGATGCTGTTGGAAACAGTAGCAATCTTGTAAGCAAATGAATAGGAAGACCAATACTGAAGGTAACCAGAAGTTACAATCCTGGTTAGAGCAAAGGGAAGACTGGCAAAAGAGCCAGAAATGGGAATTTAACAGGAAGATAAAGAAAACAAGGCATCCATAGTGGGCTGACTTCAAACAGTATAATAAGTGTCCTCAAACAGTGAAAGAACTATGTTTAAATAGTAAAGTATTATGACAATGATACATTAAAAAGAGAATCTCAATAAAGAGATACCACTCGAAAAAAAGTAAATCTAAAGGGAAAATCTGGGCTTGGAAATAAGCATAATTGAAGTGATAAAGGTACTAGAGAAGTTCAAAAGTAGATTTGAGATGTTATTTTATCATTTGCATGTGGTATCAACATTACCCACAGGCTATGTTTATCAATTCATTGGTTTTATTTCAGAAGCTAAAGCAACAATGCATGGGGGTGAGGGAGGAGGGAACACTGAGGATGTAAACAATAAAGTATCGCTTTACTAGGGGAAGTATATACACTTTCCTGTCGATGAGAAGGAATTCAAAGTTTTATTGAAATAAATCTTGGGGATTTTGTCTCATTCAGCGTAAAACCAGTAACTGTAATAAACTCCACCCACAAATGGAAAAGTGAGTATAAGTAAAATGAAGAAATAAAATTCAATGCCTGTTGAAACAGAGGTCTTTTCTCACATAATAAAACTCAAATATTCTTGAAAATTAAATTGATTTTTCCTTTAAAGAGGAAATTCAATTTCAGACATCATAAATGAAACTATACCCTCCTTGCTACATTATAACACAGGTATTTGTAGGTCAAGAAATAATATTTGCTCCTACTGGTTGTAACTATCCCTACTTTGCCCATTAGTTCTAGTTTTCAACTGAAGTAAGAGCAGGGAAATGTTTGTGGCTATTATAATTATTATAAATTTTTATGATCTTGAAAAATGAAATATAGGCTCAGAATGATCTGGTTTGAGAAGGCGGCAAGTGTGCATATCACAATGAAACAATGAAACACTGCCTAGATGTTCGTATCTTTGAAAGTTGTGAAACCACATTGCTGAATGTAATTTGGATTTTTTGCATCACAATTATCTCAGGGTGAGGGGTGCGACAAGGGTCTCTTCAAAATACTGTTGGGCACTTCTCTCTAACACAGTTATTCAAGTACAAAAGGTAAACATTTTCAATTGTTTTTATTAATATTGGTGATTCGGTGTTCCTCGACAGTCCTATTTCTGTGCAAACCACCACTGGGAGTTGGCGAATTGACACGTGGGAACTAAATCCATGTATTTGGAGGTCAGTTGTCCACATAAGTTCAGGTTCTTCCCTTCATGGTCACTGCAAAAATAGAAAAAAAGAAACAATTAAAACAAAAATTGTTTTTAAATTCAAGCCTTAGGTAATACTCATTAAAGAAGTATTCTCAGGAAGATTTTTGATTCAAAAACTATTTTCTTGAGTAATAGATTATTCAAAAGTAAGATTAAAATGATGTGCGGCCCAAAGAAAAGGGACTTTGTTTCCTTTTTTGCACAGGGCCCCAGGAAAAGGTTAAATCTTGATGTTCAATCATACCTGTGCATTCCATGGATCTTAAATAGAACTTTCTAAAGGAAAAGAAACCATTGTATGACCTAACAGTGATAACAGTCACTAGCTAATAGATCCCAGTGATGTATTACTTTCTTAATGTCAGGGATTGCACTCTGTCACCTTCATATAATATCTCATTAATTCTCATATCCCCATGAAGTAGTGATGGAAATCCTCATTTTACAGATGAGAAGACTGAGGCTTAAAAAGATTATAGAACTCACCTATATTGTTGTGTAGCTATAAAATTATTGCGTAGCTATAAAATGCCAAAACAAGATTAGAAACAGGATTGGAACTAGGTCACATTTTGTGAGCTTAAATGGATTTAAAAGATTATCTAAATTAATTCTTTTATAAATAGAGAATAATGGAAGTGATAATGGATAAGCTTCCTTCTAAAGGTAGATTCAAGATTGTAGTACACATTTCTTGAATTCCAATGAGAAAAAAAATACAAACTTGGTTCTTTTATGTTGAACTTTCCATTGTATTGTCTTATGCTATTACACTTTGTAGAGAAGAAGAGAGCTATTTAACTCAAATGATAGCAAAAGAATGTTTAGTCCAATCAAGATGTTGAAGGCTATGGGCATTATAAGAAACTCATTCACTGAGCAGATATGTGTTTTGTGTCAACATGTGACAAAATGTGCTAGACACTGGGGATACAAAGATAATTATAATGTGGTCTCTCCTTCTACGACACCTAAGTAGCATATAGAGTAACAGAACAAAGAGGGTTTTACAGGAACATATACGAGGGGAAATGTAATGGGCTATGTGCACAGCCTAACCCCTGGAACCTGTGAATATACCCTTATTTGGAAAAGGATCTTTGCAGATGTAATTAAGTTAAGGATCTCGAGATGAGATCATTCTGGATTATCTGGCCCTAGATTCAATGCCAAGTCCTTCTAAGTCATTACAAGAAAACTATAGGGAGATTTGGACATAGACAGAAGAGGACATGACACACACGGAAGAGAAGGCCACGTGAAGACAGAGGCAGAGACTGAAGTGAGGCAGCCACTGGGAACTCCTGAAGCCACCAGGAGCAGGAAGAGACAAGAAAGGATTCTCTCTTTAAAGTCTTTGGAGGGAGCGTGGCCCTGCTGACACCTTGATTTCTTACTTTCGGCCTCCAAAACTTTGAGAAAATAAATTTCTGTTGTTTTAAGCCACCAAATTTGTTACAACAGCCCCATATATGGATTCTCCTGGACCTAGAGGAAGAGGTGTTTTCTCTAAGCAACAATTTTTGAAATAGATCTGTCATGAAGGCCCTCGTGTGTCAGTAATCTAAATAGTCAATAGATATAGACCTTTCTTACATCAAGTAAGTAAGAGTTAAAACTTCCAGTTTAAGACATTTACCAATTATCTATTAAACAAGGGAATCTGAGTCTTGAAGTACTGACAACTGTGACTATTAAACATGCTATATTTCTGAGGTTTTATCACAGTAATGCATAATGTTAATACTTGTATTAATGGTGTATATTGGCTCTTCCACATGGCACCATTTGAAACCAAATCAATAATTCTCATAATTCCAAAAGCAGACAGCAAGTATTATTTATAATAAGCTTAAGTATCTAACAAGAATGCAGTAAAAATAAAAGCATTTTTTTCTATATAAACCTGTGTCTCACTGGGAGGAAAATAGTATCTTTTGATCAAACTAGCATACTCATCATCCTCATCATTTTCACCATCTTAGTCATCATCCAAAAAGGCTTCATTTACTAAAATCCTAGGTCATGGATGGTGCTGAATAAAAATACCAACATACAAAAGTGTTGTTAACTTGTAAGAAAAAAATGACAAAAAAAGATCATAAATAAACCCAAATGGGTCATTTTTAAACATTTAAATACTAGGAATCAGAATCACTTATATTAAGAATGAAAAATCAGGACATAGAACTTGAAAGCTATACCCAGGGCAATAACCTCATTTCGTAGAAAGGGTCACTAAAGCACAGAGACGTGAATTACCCAGTTAGCACAGTTTATGGCAGAGGTGCAATCTGAAATGTGACAACTCCCCAGTCAATGCTATTTCCAAGACGCCTTATTCACACGTGTCTATCTAAATAATGCGTCAGTATCAATGTTACTAAGACAACTGAAGGTTTATTGCAGGCACTGGATTAGAGAGAGGAAGCTAGATTTGGTCCTTTTATTGTATGAGTGTCAACAAATTTCATATGGTTATACTTCCTATGCAAATAGTTGTCCAAATTATATTTAGCAATCATGAATATCTGGAAGTTATTTTGTTGGCTTAAAAAATAATGTGATGTCTCCATAAGCAACATTTTCCAATAAATGGAATTAGAATACTACTAAATTTCCACCTCTACCCATTGAAAACCAGTAGAAGGATTTCCAGTCAAAACCCAGGTCTTATCTCCCAATGCCTAGCCAGGCTATTATGGGATCGTTTATTTGAACTACACGTCCTTGTCAAGTCATATAGAGGTTTATGATTCTTTTATACACTCTGTCAAAAGTAAAAATTACAATGCTAACAACATCTTTAACACGAAAAAAATTACTTAAACTACATTTGATAGACTCTAAATATTATCCTCATCAGTGAAAATTACTGGGCCATTTTCCTCATGAAAGGTCAATTCACTGAGCAGAGGGCAGGATAGACAGAATTAATTTAAAAGAATAAATTCCTTTGTTATTTTATTTTTGGAAAGGGGATGGTTTTTGGTAAGCATTTGAAACTGGCCTTGCAGATAGTTAAGTCTCATGTAACTAACACCTACCTTTCTTTCTCTTCCTTATAAAAAATAAAACCTAACTGGATATTCACATGAAAAGAATGAAATTGAACCACTATCTGGAGAAGAGGGGACACTTGCGTACTATTGGTGGGAATGTCAACTGGTACAGCCACCAAGAAAAATAGTATGGAGGTCCCCAAAAAATTAAAGATAGAACTACCATATGACCCAGCAATCCCACTTCTGGTTATATATCCAAAGAAATTGAAATCAGGATCTCGAAGGAATATCTGCATTCACATGTTCACTGCAGCATTATTCACTATAGCCAAGACATGGAAGCAACCTAAATGTCCACGGACAGATAAACAGATAAAGAAACTGTAGTATTTATGTACAAAGAGTGTTATTCAGCCTTAAAAAACAAGGAAATCCTGCCATATGTGACAACATGGAACCTGGAGGACATAAAGATAAGCGAAACAAGCCATACACAGAAAAACAAACATTACATGATCCCAGTTATGTGAGGAATCTAACATAGTCAAACTTATGGAAGCAGAGAAGAGAGTGTTGGTTGCCACAGCCTGAGGGGAGGGGGAAACAGGGAGGTGTTGGTCAAAGGGTACGAATTTTCAGTTACGCAAAATAAGTCCTAGAGATCTACTCTATAGGACAGTGCCTATAGTTAACAATACTGTATGGTACACTTAACATTTTGCTAAAAGTATAGATCTTATGTCAATTGTTCTTATCACAAAATAAATCAAAAGACAGATAGATTGGTAGATAAAAAAATAGGATCAACAGGACACTTTTGGAGGTGATGGATATGTTCATGGCATTGATTGTCGTGATGATTTCCCAGGTATATACTTATCTCCAGACTCATCAAGTTGTATACATTAAATATGTACAGAATTCTGTATGTCAATCATATTTCAATAAAGAAGTTTCGAAAAACTTAAATCAATAAGATAAGTACAATGAAGAACATAAACCAGTATAGATAACACCCATGGTAGTCGAGGATGATCTCTGTGTGAAATCAACATATGTTCTGAGACATGAATGACAAGAAGTCAGGGACTGATAATCTAGCCAAGCCAGAGAGAAGGTCTGGCTGGGATAAGCTGGTTGCAAGTCGAGAAGATAAATAAAGTACACACTCTGAAGTGTTGTGGATGAGATGTAGAGTTGTAAGAGGTGCTGGACAGGTATGCAGGGACCATATCCTGGAGAGAGTTGTAGACCATATATAAGAGGTTGGATTTAATTCTAAGTTTAATAAGAAGCTGTTGTAGTTAATCAAGTGCTAGTGACCAGTCTGCTTTGTCTAAATTAAAAATTCATGTCCTTTAAACTCTACCAATTCCATATACCAAAACTCATAAGAGAGCCAGAAAAATAAAACATATAGAGTTGATTTGAAAATAGATAAGAATTGCTTTAGGGGAAAAAAATCATGAGCACACACCAGGTATTTTTTAGGAAAAAAAATAAAATAAAGCTTGTTTCTCCAAATGGGAAGAATAGTGGGAAAACACAACAATGAGATTATGGGTCTGCCAATGAAATGTCATTTTCCAGGAACCAAAATTTAAACAGTACGTCTTCTGCTTGGGTAGGTACTAATGTGTGAGTTTTATTCATTTCCTATTGATTGGCTAATGCCTGGGGGGGATGGAAATCTGGGAAATTGTAGGTACAGATTGGAATTTGTTGTAAACTTAGATATGTAAAGACTGCCAACAGTAAATTAGAAAGGGCCAGATGAATAATTAGTAATAGATGAAACCACCCTCTAGTATGGTGTGCCCACCACCAAGCACCCAGGTCTGGCTTCATTCACTGATAGTATCTTTCTCAACTTTATAGGCATTTGGAGGCCCCTGGTCTATAACATTGTGCACATCTCAGTGGAAACTGAGCTGTCAGACTTTTTGATGCAGTGCCTTCTTCGAATATCTGGGTATTTAACTCTCTTTCTCTTCCATTTGGGGAAAGAATAACTGTGTATATATGTATGTATGTGTATACACGTAGTGTGCCTATTTGTATCTTTCTCTCTCTGTCTCTTTCAACACATAGATAAACAGAGAGAGAGAGGGATACAGACACACACACACACATATATATCCAGTTATTATCTCCCCCAAATATTTCTTCTTATTTGCAGAACCTGGTGAGGAGAGGGCAAGAAGCATAACAAAGATGGTGAGCACTTCTTTTTTGCTCTACAGTTATAACAAGCCCATAGGTGATCTTGATTCTAAATGAATCTTCTCAAGAGCTAATGACTTCTCGTGGTGGCAATGACACCTACATTTTTTAAAATAAAGAAAGGACAAATTCTCTATGTTGGCATCCCTGGCTTTCAGGTACCTGTTTGCTTTTGTTGTTGCCAAAGGTTATTGGGACAAGGCAGAAATGACAGATTGTCTGGAGACCGTAAGGCTGCTAGCAGCCCACGGCAGTCCAGGCAGACCCAGGGAGCAACCTTCCCGACTGCCAGGCCCCGTGCTCCTTAATCAGGACTGCTAAACGATGCAGGTGGTGTGGAGAGCGGGGCATCCTAGTATAATGCAGGGGAAAGAAGTGAATGCTCCCCTCCCACCTGTTCCAGTTGGCTCTTCTTTATTCAATACAAATGTCCTTGGGAGCGAAGGAGACCTGCTTCTAAGGAGAGGTCAAATATCTTCTTTTTATCCATAAGGATAAAAAATAAATACAAAACTAAGAAAAAATTAAACAAACAACAACAAGAGACTGTTTGTCAGAAGCACAAAAGGGCAGAGATAGCCACAAGGCCAAAGATTTCTGCAGACATTACAGATAGAAGGTGTGGTTTTCACCTTTCCCTGGCCTGGAGAGCACTGTCTAATGCATGGGCTTGGTCAAGTCCCTGGACCAAAACTTAGCATCCCTGTGATTATTTGCCTTACACGGTACACCAGAATCACCCCCAACGTCTTCTCCAACCTCTGGCAGAACTTTTGTTTTGGACCGATTTCTAATTCTTCTTTCCTCCCATGTGACTGTTGAGTCATCTACAAATCAGCTCTGATTGACTCCAAAGACTGTGCTCTTAGCCTTACCAGAATTTCACCAAAACCACAAGAAAAAGAAGGAATAAAAAGGATGAAATGCACTGTGAGTTCAGAGGCGATTGTGTCAGTTTGAGCTCAGGAAATTAGGGAGGAATGCTATTTCATCTACCCCAAATGGGTAGGTAAGGCTTGAGCAAGCCTATGAGAAGTAGTGAGCATCGCGAGAGGGAGAACCCAAGACAAAGGTGCCAATTTGGAAACAACTGGGGCATCTGGTGAGAACAATGAGAAAACGGGCTGTTTAAGCCATTGTATATTTTTAAATGGGAGAGCAATAGTCAGAGCTTATATCGTAAGACCATGTTCTAAAATCATGTGCTTTGATGTCTCCATTATTTCCATTCATGAAGGGATCCAGGAAAGTAGAGTGCATATGAATATGGATTCTACTTTAGAGAAACCAAAATTCAAATTTCCTCTTGCACTAACTATGTGAACAAGGGTAAATTTCATATCCTCTCTAGGCCTTATTTTCCTGATTTCGAATGGGAATAACATTATGTAGCTTTCAGATTGATCAAAAAAATTGAATGAGGTAATGCATGGAAAAACTAAATACAATGCCTAGCACAAGGAATTATTCAGGAATTATATTGTTATTAATTATTCAATCATCCAATGCTTTTTTGGAATATCTATTAGATTCTATTTTCTGTGCTGAACACTAGGGAGAGGAAGATCAGTAAAACTGAGTTCCTATTCTCAACTCATTATCTATTGAAGAAAGTGGGAAGTTAACCAGCAGTTTCAATACCATTTCATACATAACGTGATTAAGGTCAGTACAAAAGCCCTGGGTCTGCTGCAGCGGAGGGAGCAGCCCCTGGAGCTGAGGGATTCATGCCTGGGAGGTCAAGTAAGTTTTCCAAGATGTAGAAGGAATGAGCTGACAATACTGAAGAAGGATCTTCCAAGCAGAAGGAACAGCAGGTGCAGAGGCCTCACAAATAGCTCAGGGTGGCCTGGCCAAATGGCCCCCCCTGGAGCATACCAGCCAGGGCAGGAGATGGGGCAGGAGGGTTTCTCAAGGATCCGCCTTTTGTCCAGCACTGACTTGAGATGGGATGGTTGAGGATGTCACCTTCTGTGTGAAAATCACAAGGAGAAAGAGGAGGGAGGTGAGTGCTTCATACAGTCTGCCGTGATGGTTAAAGGCATGGGCTTTGGAGACACAGAGGTTTTGTATTTTTATACTTGGTTGTTACCTTTGTGACTCTGGGCAAGTTAACTGTTGCAAACCTCATTTCCCTTATCCATAAAAATCAGGACAATATGTCTCATAGAGTTATTACAGTGATTAACTAAGATAATGTGAATGAGCAATTAGCTCAGCGCATGGCCTATAACAAGGACACTGTATTTGCCAGCTTTGCTTATCACTGATTGTTTTATTAATATAATAACTTTGGCATAAGAGTGTTGGGCAGAGTTCCAAAGCCGTGCCTGCTGTCACCACCTCTGCTTCTGTAAATCAAATGTAATAATCCATAAAATTTATATTGAGAAAAAGAAAACTTAACCTTGAAAATGCAATAGCAGATTACAAAAGAGATGGAATTAAAGAAAACCTTGCTTAAAATATCATGCAGGATATTTTGGTCTCTTGTCCATGTTTCCTCCTTCTTCAGACCTCCTTCAGTCCCTGAGTTCTCCTCTCCACTTTCTTCCATGATCCAAGTCCTACCCACAATTCTCTAGACTGTCTTCATCCCTGTCCCATAGGAAGTAGAGGAAAAGATTTTGTAAAGAAGTCACAGTGGAACAGGTAGCCCTTTACAACTTTGGACCCTCCTCACTGAAACATAGCTGGTTTCATCAAAGCTTGACAATTGACACACAGTTCTTTCAAGGAATCTGGAAGTTGAGTCACTTAAATGCTATGCTTGAACTAAAATGTTGCAATAGAAATATCAGCTAGCACTTATTAAGTTCATACTATGTGCTGGGTATTGGCTACTAACTTTACCATATTAGTACGATGTAATCCAACTGTTAACTTTTTTTACTTATCTAAAAATGGAGAGACTAAAGTATATTGGTCAAGACATCACAACTAATGAGTGATTTTATTAATTCAGAGTCTTTGATTTAAAAAGAAAACTTAAATTCAATTATGAAAACTCCAGACCAGGAAATAGAAAAAGTAATTTTCTTGCTGACTGATTGGTGGACATTCCTGAGAAAGCCCTCTTATCCTCTCCAGCCCTTGAATTCCAAATCTGAAAAGTGACTAGATATGTCTGAGACATCTTAACAATTTTATGTTTCTATAATTTTATGTGAACCCCCAATAGATTTCTCAATCAAACTGTCATTTTCTACATCTCCTTGGGAAATTCCTGGAATGATTTAGTTCAAAAAAGCAACTAGAGGTTAATAGATTATACATACCAGCATACGAATGGAAAATATCTATCACTCCTGTTCACATTCCCTCATTCCTCTTTCAAGGCAGGCATTGCTAATCAATCACCGTACTCATTCATGCCAAGACTGGATGAGGCCTCGTTATCCCACTAAAAATCAGAATTGACATGTGAGATAAAATGTATTTGTCAACACATCTACATAGTAATGAAATGCTACCCTAGAAAAAAGCTGCAGATGTCACAAACATCACTTTGAAATACAAAGTTTGCAATTCTTGGGGCAAAATATCCTCCTTATGATTATTATTATTTTTTTTTGGCAACTCCTTGGATCTTATCTGTCTTCATGGACCAAATCAAGCCCCCTGTCCTTCCCATAGCCTTCCCTAGTAACCTGACCCAGCACGGATCTCCTCCAGTTTTTTTTTTAGTAGCCAGAAGACTCACAGCCTTATTATATTCAATTTGGAGCATGATTATACAATGTCTTCAAGAATTAAATGCATTTTTCTCATGTTCATTCATTCACTCATTATTCAACAATATTTGCCAATTTGTTTTTATGTACTAGGCACTAAGTTTGGCACTATGAATAAAATAGGAATAAGATAGACACAGACTCTACACTTCCAGAACTTCCTCTGTCACAGCAGACAAGCAAAAACTGACAAGCATGATAAATGGGTTATAGGAGCACAAAGAAGCATCTGGGATATGGAGGAAGTCTTCCTGGAGAACATGAAAGTTGAGTTCTAGAGGATATGTAAGAATTAGAGAATACAGACGAAAGGAATGGGGTTTCCGTGGACAGAGGGCATGAGGAGGAAATATCTGGGCCAGATGAGAAACATCTGGGGCATATTGTGAAAATAACGGGAAAAATGGACTGGTGAATTAAGGAAGGACAGAGACTCCAGTAAGTCTCAGATGCAAGGTAAGGAATTGTAAGAGATGAAGTTGAAGAGCTATGAAGGAATCTATTAATAAATGACCTTGAAAGTAATCAAAACCAACTATGGATAACTTTTTAGAAAAATGAACAAACTGATTGAACTGTTTAAATCACAGAATTGATGGAGAAGCTGTGTGGCCAGATCACAAGAAATATAGGAACTAAGAGAGTCCCAGGCATCTCAGTCGCAGGAATTCATGGCATTTTCTTTACAGCCCAGTCATTGCATTGACTTAGCTCCAACCACCTTAGGTCCTTTTTGGCACTCTACTCTGAATTCAATTTTTAGAAGAGTTTGATTGGTCTAGCTTGGGTAATGTTCTCAGTCCTTGGAGAGACACTGTGGTTGACAGTTCTAGCAGAACACTATGAAATGGGAGGGGTAGTTTTGCCCAAAACAAATATGCATGTGGAGTGCTACGTTGGCAAAGAAGCTGTGAGGAACAAAGAGCGACAAACTCAAGAAATGCCTAGTATACCATTTCCATATCTGAGAAATTGGAATGCTAACCAGAGGGCAAGGGAGTGACACTGAACAGTTAATTCAGGAGAATTACATAAGCAGATCTGTATTCCAGGAAACGCACAAAGAAGAAGGGATTAGGAGTGAAACATCCTGGAGGCCTGTAGATATATTTGTGTGAGATGATGGATGGAGATATGTACACAGGAAGTGGTAGGAGGGACAGAGGGAAGAAAATTGGTTCAAGAGATATAATCCTATAGAATGAAAATGGCAAAAAGGTACTATCTGTACCAGAGCAGTCAGCATATTTCCAGGAACAATGCAGGAGTTCAGCAGATATATATTGCTATCTATTGACCTCAATGCAGAATTCTCTGGCTTAGAAGGCGCCTAGTAAATTTTGGCATTTTGATACATTCTATGCATCACAATATCTGCATTTTTTCAACTTGTTCTTCATTTTTCACATCATTTATAATAGTTACTTTTAATCCCACAGTTTATAGTTTTGTTGCTTAATTGTAAGTAAGTACACACTTGTTCATAGGGAGAATGTAATCATTTCATTCAAAGGAGAATCTTCATCTGAGAAGAAAAATGACATATAGAAAAAATTAAATACTGTTCCAAATTTGTGGGCGTTGCTTAAAATGCAAGAAAGTGGAAAACCTTGGGAAGTGGACACTTAAGAGTAATTGTGATAAATGTCCTAAAAATTTAGGTTTGTTAATGATGGTGGCTTAACGTTCTTGACCCACTTCTGAGAAAATACAAATAATTTCCTCTGCCCATGGAACTTGACAGCAATTAATTGAAAGATATGGATGGTAAGTTTTGATATAATCTGATTTAAATTAATTAAATAGTTTTACTTGTCAAGTTCATATAATGGTAACCCAAATTTCAGATAATTTTATGTTTCTGGAACAGAGATGAGCAAGGGAAAAAGAAAATCACCAAATTTCCAAAGCAAAACATTCTAGAAAGAAGGTTGCTGTAGCATACCAACGCGAGTAGAGATTTGGGAGTTACTGATGAAAATCTATAGTCATCACCCTATGCACCACTGTCACAAAAAAGGAAAATGAGAAAGCAGAGCCAGGGCTCAAGAGAGTTAGAACTGAAATATAAATTAAATGTAACCATGCCACGTGTTACCACCTCTGCTCCTGCTCAGCTCAAAAACCCATTTCAGCATAAACACAGTGCTGAGCTGTTCCATCTGTAACAAGTTGACCTCAAAGGGGGAAAATGATCTATTTTCACAACTGAAGCTTACTCTTGATTAAGGAGATATGATCATAAGGGCAGTTTTGACATAGTGCTGCAATTCAAATGAACTCTTCAAATTTGAAAAAATGTCATCAATCAATCTTCCAGTACACCTCTTCTTTTCTTCGTTTCATCACCTCTCATTTCCTCTCCTCTCTCCTCTCTCTTTTTTTTCACTATTGAGATATAATTGACATTATATTGTGTAAGTTTAAGGTGTACAGTGGTTGATTTGATACACTTGTCTATTGTAATATGATTACCACCCTAGCGTTAGTTAACACCTCTATAATGTCACATAGTTCCCATTTCTTTTTTGTGGTGAGAACATTTAAGATTTAGTCTCTTAGCAATTTTGAAGTATATAATCCAGTGTTGTTGACTATAATCGCCATGCTGTGCACTAGATCTCTAGAACTCATTCATCTTCTAGTTGCAAGTTTGTACCCTTCAATCAGCATCTCCCCAATTTCCCCAATCCTTGGCCCCTGGTAACCACCATTTTACTCTCTGCTCTCAGTCACTCTACTAAATATTGAGGTTACAAAATGATCTTGAAACCTAAGAAAGAAATAAGACAGATAAGAAGATATCAGCAGAAATAAATACAAGAAGTCAGGGAACTATTATCTTCAAAATGCTAAAAAAATACCAATAAACTAGAATTTAATATGCACCTAAATTATCATTCTAAAACGAGGGAAAAATTAAAGACATTTTCAGACTTACAGAGAATGTGGGAGTTTACCATCAATTAACGTTACTAAAGTAATTATTAATCAAGGTAATCCAGAATCCTGAAGATAAAGTATGCAATACAAATAATGAAAAAACAGAAACTCCTAAACTCTACATAATTTAAATTTCAATTGATTAGCAAAACTAAGTTCAATCAAGTACAAATTGTTTAAAAATATTAATTTTGAAAAAGAAGAACAGAGAGTCTTCAGCTTCTGGCCATAATGGAGTATTTGGGATCAAACTTGCCTTCTCCTTATAAGCTACTAGAATACTGGAAAAACACAAAAGTCCACTGTATTCAGACATTGGAGAACAGACAGCAGGGACTGTGATCATTGAGAAAAGGGAAACAAATGAAGTGAGCCCTATGATACCACAGATTTCTGTCTAGATGCAATTTTACTAACAGTCCAGGGAGGGTGATCCTACGTGAGCACGGTGATCTCACTGAATTGATATGATGCTCACCATCATTAATCATCAGGGAAATGCATATTGAAACCACAGTGAATACCACTACACACCCACCAAAGTGGCTAAAATTAAAAACATTGAAGGATGTGGACTCATCATATGATCCAGCAGTTACCCTTGATATTTGCCCAAGGGAAGTGAAAACGTATGTCCACGTGAAGATTTGTACATGATGGTCATTGAAGCTTTATTCATAATAGTAAACAAAAAGAGAGAGAGAGAGAGAAACAACCCAAATATTCATCAGCAACTGAATAGATAAACAGTTTGTGACATTTATTCAATAGAACACTACTTACAAATAAATGGAACAAAGTACTAACACACATATCGTGAATGACAGTCAAAAATAAGCTGAGTGAAAGAAGTCAGACAGACTAAACTAGGTACTGTATAATTTTATTTACATGAGATTCTAGAAAATAAAAATCTAATTGAGAGTGACAGAAAGCAGGTCAGTGTTTGCCTGGGTTCAAGCATGAGAGATTGACAGAAAGAGAGCTTCATTGAGGTTAAACAGGCAGATAATTTTTTGTAATTTATTGAAACTACATATTTTTGTTGTTTTTAAATTATACCTTAATATGATTAATTCAAATGTAATAATGAAAAAGCTAGAGAAACATTATATAGCTAATAAGCGTATGAAAAGATGCTCAACTTTACTAGGATTTAGGGAAATGCAATACACCATAATCAAATTTGCAAAAATTAAAATGTCTGAGAATACCAACTGTGGACAAAGATGTGGGGAATCATGAACTCTCTTACTCACCTTGTGGAGGTGTTAATTGATACAACAGCTGTGAACAAAATCTGGTAGATTTTGGGTGCACTTACTGCAATGAGCTATGTTCACAATGTCACAGGCAGTCAGCCTGAGTTCAAATCCTTCTCATCTAATTATCCTAAGCTTTTGATTTGATTTCCTTATTTGTAAAATAAGGATGATGATTAAAGCTGCTTCATAAAAATGTTATGAGCATTAGATCAGTTAATATATGTAATGTACGTAAAGTCTTAGAACAATGACTGATTTGATCTGAAACGGTTACACAGGGAACCTCAATTCTTTCGACATTTATTTTTGCTTTTTTACCTTTGAAAAACATTTGAAGCAAATTGTATAATGTTAAATGTTGTAAACCATGTGTTGAGTCAGAGGGGTGCATGTTATTCTATTTGAATGGTTTAATATATTGAAGTTTTATCTTAAATTCATAACTCTTTATATCATGTCTCTATAAAAAGTAAGAAAACAGAGGATAGCCATGTAAACTTGACAGTTTTTCTTCCTCTGGAACTAATTCATTCGCTCATCTCATCTGCTGGCCCCAGTAGCACTGATGTTTATAGTCCCACCTCTAAAATAATAAGACTTATTTTCAGCATAGGTTTCAAGCATATTTCATGTTTACAGACTCACTTTACATACATGTATACACATCCTTGTAGTTTTATCAGATATGAATGCTAAAACTGAATTTACGTTACTAAATATTAATTTAAATGTTTACTTCTTTAACTGTATTTAACATCAATTTCTTTTACTAGGATTTTGCCTTCATTTTTTTTTTGTGGACTGTCTTATTTTGCTTAATTCCTCTATACTTTAATCAGGTTCAAAAATGGAGAGCCTAGACTCAAGAATCTGTAGATAAATTGTTTCTTTTATATGAGTTTAAGTATTGATTTTGCTCATTATTCATAGTATCATCAAGTTACCATATATTTTCCTTCTTATTCTAGTGCCTCAGATTCCATTATTGGTGATAATGTTTTGAAAAAGCATTTTATCATTATGTCGTAAATCATTTCTGAAGCATTTTCCAGAAATCAATGGATAAAATCATGTAATTTCAACATTTTCCTTAAAGGTAAATTGAGTTGTCAGACTGAATGATCTGGGAATTAACAGAACAATATTGAAAATTGTTCTTCGAGAAAAAGAGAGAGAGAGGGAGAGATATTGAGAAGGAATAAAATGAAATTAATAAAATATTAGTTCAGAAAAAAGGTTTTCTTAATGCACACTCTTCTAGTGCAGACTGTCATGAAGCTGAGGTTTAGAACATTTAAATCCATCACTAAAATGAGCAAGTGAAGCAGCAAGAAATAAGAACAAATATTTGTTGAATAGATTTAAAATAAAAAATGTTTGTTGATATTTCCTAAAATACAAACTCAGATTAAATGCTTTTTAGCTACTAGGAAAATATTTTCTTTAAAGTATTTTTTCATGCACAATTACAGTGATTTTTTTTCTGAGTGGTAGCATTAGAGGTGATATTCATCATTGTTGAGCTTTATGTACTAACATAAAGTGTATTAGTTTTGGAAAATTTTATTGTTAAAGATTTATATGGACATCTCAGAAAAATGCAAAGTTTAGAACAAGAATTAAATTTTATTGTCATGGCATACTCAACATCTAGAATCATTCCAGCTCCTGAAACTAGCCAATTGTGAAAGTTAATAAAACACTGTATATTATAGACAAGTCTCAGTGAAAGACACAGATTTAACTTATTTTACTGAGTAGCTGCAACATATAATCAAACACAATTGTACCGTATAGTGGTTAAGAACGTGGGTTTTGTAATTTGCATTTCTGGGTATGAGATCTTCTAGCTGTGTGATTCTACACTTTTCTGTGCCTCAATTTCCTCATTTTGTAAAGGGAGACATTAAAAGTTCTTAGTCCCACAGGTTTGGTAGGAGAATTAATAAGTTAATACAGATAAAGCACACAGTGTTATGGACTAAATGTCTATGTCCTCCCAAAATGTATACATTGAAGCTCTAACCCCCAGCGTGATGGTATTTGGATGTGGGACCTTTGCGGGTAATTAGGTTTAGATGATGTCATGAGGGCAGGGCCCCCTGAATGAGATTAGTGTTCTTATAAGGAAAGGAAGAGACCAGAGCTCTCTCTCTCTCCACCACGTGAGGACACAGGGAGAATGCCACTGTCTGCAAGCCGTGTAGAGGGCCTTCATCAAGAACCCTACCGTGCACCCTGATCTTGGACTTCCCAGCCTCCAGAACTCTGAGAAATAAATGTCTGTTGTTTAAACCATACTGTCTATGGTATTTGGTTACAGCAGCCAAGCAGACTAAGACACATAGAAAGCTAGTACATAGTAAGTAGTTACTAAATAAATGTTAGTTTGTATTACTTAGTCTTCCCTTTATTGATGAGAATGCAATTTGCACTCAAATTTTTTATTTAGGCACTTTTACTAAAATATTAAAGGGGTTGGAAACACAGAAATTTGAAACTAAAAGTCAACCTGGAACCAATCTATGATAACCACCTCCCCACTTTTATTTTACAATTTATAGCACAATTATGGTCCAACATTTCACAGCTACGCAAGTAGTCAGTGAATAGGACCAGGATGAAATCTCGGGTTTCCTATTCCAGAGTCAGCACTCATTACGCAAAACTTCTCCCTTATTTATCCTTAAATACTTTTTTAAACGGATCATAGATCATAACACCCTTCTAAGAATGTAGTTTAGAGTGATAAATAAGAAATAATAATTCATATGACCACCATTTCTACAGAAGTAAAATACTTTTTGAAAGATTTATTATTAATTAATGATCATTTGTAGAAGAATTTTGATTACTTCAATTCTGGCCAAATAACTGCTTGGTGATGACACTTTGGGACTGCCAGGAAAATATGGCAGTTTCAACACCAGGCTATCAACACTGCTCCCTTTCCTCACTCCCACTAAAATGTCAGTAAACAATATAGGCACATATCTACAATGACAAAATGCATGGGAGAAAAACAACTATTGACCAGAGGTGTTAACAGACTATTGGAAGATAGAAAACAGATGGTCAAGTGCTAGTTGACATAGCCAAGCAGAGAAAGCTGAATATCTATGACCATGCCTTTTCTCAGCAGGAAGCAATCCAGGGTACACAAGTCCATAAAAGGTTCACAAAGGGGGATACCAGATACTTTTGACTGTAAGACTTGAGGAATGGACCTGAAAACCAGAATTTCTTAAAAATCTATGTAAGTAGCTTTACACTACAGCAGATCTCATTACCCACATCCCCCCTCTCCCTCATTCACATACATCTAAATGCAGCTAGAAGCCACCTCTCCAACCTGTTGGCAGACAGCAGTTTCATTCTTTGGATGAAATGAATCTGGTAAGCTTCACTTTAGGGCACCAAGAAACAGATGTGGCAACATCCTAAGAATAGTGATTTGGGGACTTGAGAAGTCCTAATAAATAACAACCTTCTTGCTTTATCTGAGTTTAGAACCATCTGAGATATAGACACACTTCAGACAGGTGGAAATCAAAATGCAAACTTTACGATGGGCATAGACTACCTGGTAATATATGCCTTTAGCTCTGAAACAAAAATAGGCCTCCTAGTTCTTCTCCCAAGAATTGCACTGACTTACCTACTCTGTCAAAGTCAGAACTGTGAAACTCCAGGTTTCCCCGGTAGACTTTTCCACTGTAAAAGTGATGGCACAGAGAACGTTAGTTTGCTTGTGGTTAGGCCTAAGGGTTCTTTTGCTTATTTCAAAAGTAATACACGTTTATTCCAGAAAATATAGAAAAACAGATTATCAAAAAGGAGAAAGTAAAATTACCTGTACTAGCACGACTCAGAGGGAGGTGAATCACTTTGAAGACTCCCACGTGCATTTTGCCAGTAAAGCCAAGTTTTGACTTTGCTTTTTTACCTACACGAATTTGGTCATAAGGACATGTTGACTGTGATGGCATTTTGATCTCAACACTCATTTGCTTTTGTTTTGAAAACAGCATGGATGTTTCAAGTACAGAATTCGAAGTTGTCAGTAATATACCGAAAATCTATCTCAGTGGTAATATCTATCCGTCTTGAATCATAGTTCAATACTGAAATACATAAGATAATTTGCTCAAAATGTTACAAATTAGCTAGGAAATAAAATACAAACGATAAATCTTTTATTCAGTTCATAACTCATAGAACTACACAAGAACATCAACCTAAAATAAAATAGAGAGTAGCTGGCACTTCAGGCAGTAACATTTGATATAAATGAGAAAATGTCAATACCATTTAAAAGTTAAACTAAGTGCCACAGTAAAAATCAACTTTGTAGAAAGAATCAATGGGGACTAAAACTGTTTCTAAAACTACTTGGTAAAATTTTTATTGCTTAAAATTGGCATAAGAATCAGTTCTTACGGACAAAACTTATATCTGAAAAAATTACTTTTCTGTGGTTTGTTTCCATATGAGACTACTGTCCTATCAGTTTCATTTTTGGAATATACAATACAAAGGACTGAAAAGAAAGAAAACCAATGAAACTACAATCAGCTAGATTCAAAATAAACAAAAATTCAGTAAATTAAGCAGATAAATTTTCACTGTAAAATGTATCAGAAAATAACTGTTCCTGTTGACAATCATGCTTAAACTTTCCTATTTATAATATTGATCAAAGAATTACATTTGCTTAATTGGGGTATTATCAGAAAACATCTTTTGATTAAAATTCATCAATGTTGGTATAATTTGGCTAAGGTGTTCCCTAATAAACTGAGAGTTAAAAGGTTCTGGGTCAAAAGACCAGGACAAGATGATGGGGTCAAAATTTCATACACCGCTTGTTCCCCACTCATGCTGGATTGAAAGCATCATGCTGTACATTTCACTTGGTCTTCAATTTTCTTTAATTAAGAATTATAAATAGTTAAAAATCATTAAATATAATTACACAGCTAATATATTTTCCCTTTAGACTTACTTATTCTAGACAGAGATAGTTATTTAAAATACCACCATATTTGGGGGTCGCCCGGTGGCGCAGCAGTTTAGTCTGTGCTTGGCAGCCCGATTCGCGGGTTTGGATTCCTGGCACCCGCCGACGCACCGCTTCTCAGCCGTGCCGTGGCGGCGTCCCATATAAAGTAGAGGAAGATGGGCACGGATGTTAGCCCAGGGCCAGTCTTCCTCAGCAAAAAGAGGGGGATTGGCAATGGATGTTAGCTCAGGGCTGGTCTTCCTCACAAAAAAAGGAAAAAAAAATACGATCATATTTTACATCTTAAAAAATAAGAATCTTTTATTGCTTAAGAAAGAAATCATGACTGATGCTATTGAACCATACTAATGCCCTTTTCTGCTCACATTCTCATAATTTGTTATAAACAGAAGCTCCATCATATTCCTCATACATTTCTTCCATTTATAACCATTCAAGTCTCCAGACAGACCTGAGCTCAAGCCTGGCTCTGCCGTTAGTGGCAGTATCTTTTTTGTTACTTAATCTTTATAGCTCAAAGATTCCTCAGTGTAAAATTGGGGGAATACTTTTACCATATCCTTTACGTTGTTGTGTGGACCAAGGAGATCCTTCATAAAACTAGTTAGCAGCGTGCTTGGTACATGGTACTTGTGTAACAAATGTTGAGTTATTATTATTGCATTATCCTTAATAAAATTAATTCCTAAATCTATATAATGCCCTCTTTTTGGAATGGCTTTCAACTAGAGACTTAAGAGTAAAGCAGCTGAGGGGCTTAGAAATAAACATAATAAAAAGTAAAAGTCACATTTGACAAATACATAAAATTGCTAACAAATATTGAATTATTTGTATAATGATGCAACATTATTTGCAATATTATTGTGTAACTTTTTCAAAATGTATTAATAACTAATTAACTTCGTTTAAGGAAGTACAGAAAAATGTCCTCTAAAAGACAATAGTAGTAATGAAATAAAATCCAACGTGTAATATCAGCATGCTCTCTATACAACTATAAGAGAATTGTTGGGAAATGATTTATGTATGTTAGTACTATAACCTGTATGCGTGAAGAACAGATGACATATAACCAAGATGTGTGTGCAGGATACCCATCCTATATTTGAAGTGCCAAATGTATTCCTGTTTGTTTACTTATTTGTTTATTTTTACACATTCTCCATGGTAACTAAAACTAATTACACTTAACCATGCCTATGTTTACCCAGATGTACACTAAAGAATAACCTTAACTGAAAAAGGATCACTCATATTTTTAAACCTAAATTAGGAACATTGAAAAATAACATTTAAAGATTTCCAAATGCAGAATATGTAAACCATTCAGAAATTATTATTACATAATCTAAAATAAACTGTTTAAAATCAAATGAAAAAAGAAAATGCAGAACACAAAGTGCTAAATGGATGTGGCAAGAAAAATGTAACTTTCTTCAGTAATTGGACTTCCCACGCAAAGATATAATGTTACAACTTATTTTATCAGCAATTCTGTTAAATCACATGATCTTTCATGAAAATTTGATGGAGTAGAAGTTACTGTTTAACTTCCAGTTGGTTTGTCTTTAGAATTGTTCAAAGAAAAAAGCAACAGAGTATCATTTAAAAATCATGTTCAATTTTCAGAGTTATCTTCAAATACAACCTCTAAAACATAAGATTGAGGAATGCAGAGAGGATGATCAGCTTAAGCAAATAAAAAGGAGGAGGATTTATTTTTCACATATTGGATTCAGATGACCAGACTTTGTTCTCAGCCTCTCCATGAGAGTGAGATAGGTGCTTGTAGGACTGTGTCTACATTTATAGGTTTAAGACTACAAGAAAGAGAATGACTCTCTCAAAAAACTTGCAAATATAGACAAGAATTAGCTTTGATTGGGCTATGTGTTTGTCTTGAGACCAATAATTATGGACAGAGAATGTTGTGCTCTAATTGCCCTGAACTGAATCATGTGGTACCTTGCAGGCAAAGGTGGGAACAGACCCACCTCAACACCACCTCCAACAGAAGGGAGAATGAATGATCATGGCAAAACCAATAAATATCCAATATACACAGTCTCATATGTAATTTCATAACACTTATATTTGTTTTCAGAAATTTACAGTATATATTGGCGTAATGAAATTACCAGCCTTTACAGATTGCACCACAGAGGTTGTAATTATATAAGTTCCTATCTTTAGTGTTATATCCAGGATTAATGACTGCTAGATTTACTAAGGGCCATTTATCATGCGTTGTCCTTGGTGCCCTTTTTATGTCATCTCTAATCTATATTAAACCTATTTAATTGAAAGCATTTTTTTTCATTCTGTCTAGCTTTGAAAATCAGGAGAGTGTTTTTTTCTTCTTGTTTCTTTCAAGCTTTATTGAGATATAATTGACATACAACATTTTATACATTTAAGGTGTACAATGTATTTATTTGATACTATTATATATTGCAATATGATGATCGCCATAGTATTAGCTAACACCTCCATCATGTCACATAATTATCATTTATTTTTTGTGATAAGAACATTTAAGATCTACTCTCTTAGCAACTTGCAGGTTTATCATACAGTATTAACTATAATCATAATGCTGCACATTAGATCCCTAGAACTTATTCATCTTCTAAATGGAAGTTTGCCTCCTTTGACCAACATGTCCCCATTTCAGCCTTCCTAGCCCCGGGTAACCACCATTCTACTGTCTGTTTCTACAAATTTGGCTTTTTCAGATTGTGCATGTAAGTGATACACGGTATTGCACACCATCACCTTGCAACTAAATCCAATTCTAATCCTTAGGCTTTCTATAAGTTTCTAACATTTCTCATATTATTCTGTTTTACTCTTTGGAAATTGCCTTTTTTTTTCTTTTAAAATTTATTTATTTTAGTTAGAATTACTGAAGAAGAATGGCAATCGTCTTATCAAAGATCTTCTCTTTCTATTATTCCAAAATTTTAAGTACATTTTCCTGGTTATATACTAAGTAGTATGATAACCAAGCACATGGGATCAGTAGTCGAATAGATCTGAATTTAAATTCCTGTTATGTAACTAAATAAATACCATAAAATAAAAGTCAGCAGGTGGGGTTCTTTGGGGATTAGAAGCTAATTTTAAAATTATTTCTCACTTTAGTTTCAGGTATTATTTCTACTCTTTTAAAAAAATAATTATAAATGGATTTTCCTGTCAACTTTAATTAGACTTCTTGACTTACTCTCAATGAATTTGACTTTATATTTCTGAGCCTTCATATCTTCATTTGTAAATGGGTCGTGATGGTAAGTATTTAATAGGAACTATGCTAATTGCTTTATTTGTTATGTCATTTAATCCTCTACACACTGATTTTACAAAGGAGAAGGCAGAGATTCTGAATGGTAACTGAATTGATAAAGTTACATATGAGGTCAGAGATAAAGTTTAAATTGATTGTTAAACTCTTGATTCAGAACTCTTTATCAATGTTCTATACACATGGAATCATAATTATTAAACACAATATTTCTAAAATATATTAACAGGAGATTTCAGAATTATTGTTGGGGGCTTTAGTCCTGGCTGTTGAAACCAGATTGAAACTAACTAACTAAGTAACTAACTAGCTAAGACACTGATGAGGGAAATGAACTAGGCAAAATCTTTCCCTTCTTTTGATTCTCAACAGGCCACAATACCAGTTCTACCAATTGTTTAAAGGTGAGAGATTCTCACATGAACACGCAAAAGTCCCAGAAGTGTATTTAAATGACGTTCTGTAAGGTCGCTATACTCAGTTGGTATTCCTTGTTCTCCCTGAAACTTCTTCTAAAATGCAACGAGAGTCTCAATAATCTAATATGAATTATTTTAGTTAACAATGACTTTTGAGTGATATTTAAAGTTGCAGCATCAGAAGCCTGGTTACTTTGCTTTTTGTAACATTGAAATGATGACTATTGTTCTTAAATTTTTATTTAATAGAATGTGATCAGATTCAAAAACCAAAGATCTCAATGTGATTTTTGTTTCTTCATTTCCTCATCATTACTTTAATATTGTAATATATAATTGGAAAATATATATAATTGAAACAAAATTGTAAACTATTTTTATCTTTTTGATATTTTGTGTATTATTTGTTTTTCAAATAAAATATATTTTTATAGTGAAACTAAAGGATGGTAAATTAGTATGAATATTTATAAATCATATGTCTAGAATTGGTAGATAAAGTAGAATAGATATTGAAGAAAATCTCTTGATGAGAGTAAGAGGAGTAGGTATTTTTAAACATTTCTGATGGAAGATGAATTTATGTAACTCTTTGGAGAACAATTTGCAATATCATTCACAATTTAACATGTACATATTGGCCTAGCAATACCACTTCTAGCAATTTTTCCTAAAATTATATGTATACATACATATATACACATACAAGAATATTCTTTGCAGCATAGTTTGTAATCACAAAATATTGTAAAAATCTGAATGTCCACCAATATGAAATTGAGTAAATAAATTATAATGCATTATTGCAATTAAAGAATATGTGGTCATTAAAAGAATAAAGCCTATCTACAGGATCCTGATGTGAGACAATCTCAAAGATATATTATTAAGTGATAAAAAGCAAGTTGTATAAGAGCAGATAGAGCTGAATACCATTGAAATTAATTATGAAATATAAACATGCACTTGTAGAGATATTGTATATTAATAGATGGTAAAAATAATTTTTCTAGAAAGAAGAATTGGTGGTAGTGGGGTGGAAGACTTACTTTTTACTTTGTACACTTCTATAACGTTTAAGTGTTTTATGTATACATTAAGTAAATAAGCTGTTCTTTCTAGAGAAAGAATATCTGACTAAAAACAAAGATTTGTGCTTAAGTTCTTTGGGGAGCAATAACATCTAAACAGCAAATGTTATCGGTGCAATCATGTTCAGAACCACTTTCTAAGCTGAATTTCCCAAATAATGTCTACCAAAATCAATCAAAGATATATGATATACATTAACATTGTACTGTATAATTAAAATTTGCTAAGAGAGTAGAAGTAAATGTTCTCACTACATGAATAAATAAATAAATAAGTGAGATGCCAGATGTGTTAATTAACTCAGTGGGGGGAATCCTTTCACAATGTATACATATATGAAATCATCACATTGTGTACTTTAAGTATCTTACAATTTTGTTTGTCAATTATACCTTAATAAAGAGAAATAAATTTTAAAATATTTTAAAGAAACATATAATCTACAGGTTGAAAGAAAAGCATTCCAATATTCTTGATAAAGAAACCAGCTATTGAGATGAAGTTAGGAAATTTGCAATGCTAGTTATAAAACAGTACAATATTGTTACTATCTTATTGATTACTTTGATAATTCAGATCGAAAGGCTACTATATGCAATACATCATTATAGATGAGGCAGGCAGGGATGCAGCCCAAAAGCTCCAATATGCTGACATGACCCAGTTTACTCAAGGTCACTCAACCAATCTGTGTTAAAATCAGAAATGAACTACAGCTTCTAAATGAGCCCTCATTTCACTAGATGGCATTGTCTGATAGAAGTGGGTGGCATTCATCATGGTGACACATTACTCGTAGGCTGGACCAATGAAGTGTGACATCCATAATAAAAGAAAAGTAGTAAAAAAAGAGAGAAAGAAAGTCCATTTATTCAAGTTAAAGAGTATTCCTCTTCTAATGTAACTCCAAATTTACCAGTGTACCTATTTCATCCGATGGGCCTGTTACAATAATTTGGAACAAGATGGAAGAGCAATATTTGGGGTAAAGAAAGCATCTGGAGTGACATATGGATGTTTAGATTCCATCCCTTCCCCTTCAGTACCCAGACTGAATTTGTGGTCAACACTAACCAAAAGCAAACATAATTTAAAGCCATTTTCTCAGCTTCCTTTTATTTGCTCTCTTTAGTTATCATGAATAAAATGCATTTTCAGAGGCAGAAATGTATAAAAGGTACTCAAATCTGACTTATTGTCATCGAAATATGGTTCACACCTTCACTTGTGACATACTTATCTGCAAAAATCAAATGTAAGTTTATTACAATGGATGTATATTTCACAGCTCACAATATTTAAATTGTTTGAATAGTAATTGCATTTCTCAACAGTATCTTGGAAAGAAAGAAAATATGACTTTTTTCTGATCCTCAATGGCAGGAAAATGACTTTATTATTACTTTCCTCTGTTTGTATAGACTGTCTCTAACATCATTTACTTTGATGTTACATAATCTGAAATATTTTTACAAGTAAATGAAAAACATTTTCCTTCGTGGATACTTTTCTAGAATCTCTTAACTTTTGACAAAGTACAAACACACACACACACACTCTCCAGAATGAAAAAATTAAATTGAATAAATATTTGAAGATGTAGGCAAAATTCTTCTGAATCTTCTCTTCTTTCAGGTTAATTCTCTTCACCATCTGGTAGCTCATCCATAGATGCATTGCCCTTATCAAACCATCTTGGAATGTGGTATCTATCCACTTGTCAAAAGCAAAGAATTATTTTCCCCCTTGTGCTGACCCTATCCTTTCATTTATTAATACAAAAGGAGATCACAACTATTTTTCAGGTACTTCCTACTATTACTTCATATTGAATTAGAACTCCTACATCTCTTCTACCTTTATTTTAATCGGTAACTAACATTGTTCTTGTGAATTTCCTTTTGGCAAGCAAGCATACATTTGTACTGTCACCTAATTTTTTTCTTCTTAAAGTGAAAAATTATTTCAACCTCTCAAGGACTTTTTTGTATCTGATACTGTAATCAATCATTTTTGTTTTTTTACAATACCTGTCACCTCAAAATTAGATAGGCAAGCTATCAGTGTTCTCATCCAAGCCATTAATAAAATTTTGAATGTGCCAGAGCCAAAGAAAATGCCGTAACATTCTAAGTTGATGCATATATATTGCTTGTAGGCTATGATTCCACTCTTCTCCATTATTAGCCATGAAATATTTCTATACCTGGTCCACTAACATTCCTTGGAACTCTGTCAAATGCCTTACTGAAATGCAGAGGCACTATGACACCCAGTCTATGAAACCTAGGTTTTGGGAAAGGTCCAACCAATAGAATATACACTTAGGTTACAATAAATAGCTCAACATTTATTGCTGTCACAATAAAATTTTCACTAATTTTAAGCAATATTATGAAAAATAATACCACATATTCTTTTTAGAGCCTCTTTACCATCTTACTTTTCTGCACCATCCGCTTATATCTATATTTCAACTATGCCTCATTTTCTTTATTTTGGATCTCATGGATTAGTTAAATTTAAAAAACCCAGAGATTCCAGTAGTAACAAGTTGCTAACTTTTTAATTTTCTAAGTAAAGAGGACACAAATAAAGCAATTCACTTATTATTATTTTCATTTAATGAAAGAAATAATTTTTAGCATTAAAAATAGGAAGGGCATAATCTCAGAATTTTTAAAAAAATAATTAAATTTACTTTTATGAAAACTGATCACATTTTCTTATTTATCTTTTTCAGTGTCCAAGAAAATATTTCCACATACCATCTTTTGGGAATCACCGATCTAGACCTTGTTTTCAGTCAACTTAAACAGAAAGATTCCATTCACTCAATACACATACAGAAAAAATGCTGTAGTCAGGAACTGTGATAGGTACTAGAGAGATGGAGTATTTCATAAGATATGCTTAGTTGCGGAGAAACAACAGACGGGCAAACAGGAAATAAATTGCAAAATAGGCTGGTGGTAAGTGTTACGACAGGTCATATGGGAACATAGAGTGAGGGCTACCATACCGACCTTGAATGAGTCAGAAAAGGCTTCCCAGAGAAAGAGAGGGCTAAGTCAAAAGCTAAGCTAACGATGATAATGATAGTGACTATGATTATGATGATAATAGAGAGTGGTAAGGAAAGATGAAAAAGATACAGAGAGGAAAATGTTGTCCACGTATTGGGAACAAGTAATGAGGTCAAACACTGAGAACAAAATTAGAATTGTACAGTTTAGTGTTAAAGCAGTTTAGTATAAAGCACAGAATCCAAAGATAAGATTGATGAGATGTGAGAATAGAGATATTATTAGGTTATTAGCAATTACAATGCCTACTTTTTATTTAGTGTCTACTTGTCATTTTACAATCATCATCTATTTAAATTAATTTCTTTCTTTCCTTTTATTTAACAAGCACTTGTAAAGCACTTACATTTACCAGACTCTCTTCTAAGCAAAAGAGAGAGAGAGAGAGAGAAAGAGGGAGAGAGAGAAACTAATTTATTCCTGAAAATATCTATGAGGTATGTATATTGTTATCCCCATAGCACTTATGAGGAAATTGACACACAAAGATGCTACATAACTTGCTCAAGTGATACAGCTGGTGAGTAGCAGAACTTGGCTTCATACCCAGCCTAGCTCCAGAATCTATGCTCTCAAACACTACATTAGGCCATAGGAAAAACATAGTATCTCCATTTTGAAATTGAGGAACTCAGTCAAAAGGCTGGTCCAAGATTACTAGAGTCAGAATTTATGTCTATCACACCTCAACTTCTATGTTCTGCAGCTATAGGAGAGTAGCTCTGAACATTCTGACGCCAGACTGTCAGTGTTCGTATCTCAACTCTACTGTATATTAACTGCGTCACTCTGGAAAAGTTTCTTAGCCTTCCTACGCATCAGCTTCTTCTTAGCTTAGATAAAAAATTCAGTAGTCAAATGTCTGCTGTATAGGGTTGTTGCTAAGAATAAAGGAATTATTACTTCCAAAATATTTTAGAAGAAAGCACGATTGATAATGCTCATAAGAATCATCTGTTACTACATTGTTTTATACTGCTTCCTGGTAACAGCAGGCTCTGAAATCATTCATCATGATCAAATAGAATTTCACACATGTTTGTTCAAAGGAAAATAGTTTCTACTTGTTTTATAAAACCACACCTGACCAGATTAAATGATCAAACTGATCATGTGACTTTCTAGAGCACAATTAGAACATTAATAGTTTTAATATTAAATTAATTATTAATTTAAAAAATGTTTTGCTTTTCTTGTTATTAGAAGTTTAGATATAGGATGTTCAGACATTAGTTTTAGCTAATGGGAACGTTAAAATTATACTCTGTCTTTGTTGCTGAGCCTTTTGGAGATGTGGCTTTCCTTTCTAGAAGAAGCCAGTATCCTCAATTAGAAAGGTTTGATCTGTCAAATGAATGAACCATTTGCTAATTTCAACAACTATTTTTTGTCAGTTTTTTCTTTATTTTAAGGCTCCTTAAAGAATTAAATACAACAAAAGAGTTAGCTGAAATTTAATGGGAAAACATAACATGAATGACTTACAATGAAAATGAAATGTTACACTTGGCTGAATTGTATATTACCATTGTAACAGGTGTAATTTATTCTCTAAGCCAACCTATAACCTCATAAACTTATCTTTCACACTTTTTGTAATTCACTTAAAAATTTCTTCTTGAGTGTCTACTGTACATGAGGCATTTTAAAAAATCTGCTGAACAATGTATATCACTTGGTGACCTCAACATTCAAAGATCTATGGATTTATTTCCTCTGCATGTTGTTTTCTAAAGTTTAATTCAGAAAGTAGGCTGAACCTGAGATTTCCTTTTATGTTTGGGAGAAGCTAGAGGAACTATTTAGCAAGGTCACTAGATGACACTACAAAGAGATGTACTTAAATCTACTATATTAAGTATCATTTAAAACTCTTAGACTATCGGGCCAAGTATACTTCAAATATAATTACATTTTATAAAATATCAATGTTGGCTTGTCAAAAAATTATCAGTGGTTTAAAAGTGATACACAATGGGCAAAAGATGTATTCTCTGTCTGTTTGCTGTGAAGAAATAAAAATAATTCAACAAGTACCATAAAAGGTAACACTTTTTAATAATCAGGGAAGAATATGAAGATGGCTTTCTCACTAGTCTAGTCTCCCGAAATTTAAAAGGGTAGAAATAAAGTCCAATCCACTTGAATCCACTCATCCATCTAACCACTCATTCAATAGGTCGTTATGGAACATTTATCGTGTTTCAGGTACACGTTAGACACCAACAATACACAGAATAATAAGAAATGGTCCCTGCCCTGAAGGAACAGTTATATTTCTGTTATTTTATAATTCCAAAATTCAAATGATCACTTAACCTTATATTTAGCATTAATATTTTTTCAATCAGTAATAGTCAAAACATTTACTGGTTGTTATCAGTCCATTTCTAATTAATATTTGTCCTCCTCTGAAAGGAAAGAGGAGCATATTAAGATACATCCATTGACATTTTGTTCCCATGGAGATTATCTCTCTTTCAATTTAACAAATACACATTTAAAAACTTCATATCAGTAGTTTGGCCTTTCTTAGATCCATAATCAAGAATTATTACTCGTTATTGATACAATTCTTGGTCAAAAAGGAAATGGATTGAGTTTTGTTTGGGTAGGTGTTTAACCTTAAGAAAAAAACCTTATTCTCAGTTAGAACAAATCAGATAAGACCCTTCCAAGGTGAAGTATACCAAAATGCACTCATTAGGATTTCACACCGCTCACTACAGTTTCCCAGATAAGGTCCAGGCTCCTAAATTATTGTGTTCCTTTTGATTTCTGCCTTGAGGCCAACATTTTTTCCCCTGTACATAAAAAAGAAAACAGCAATTAGTATAATATTTTCCCTGAAATACTTATTTTTCCATCATATAATGTAAATGATTGTCACCTTTTTTGGGAGAGGGTGTCCTTTTGCATTTATTGGACAGGAAGAGCCATTTAAGAATATTTCATAGGATTTAATTAATCCCTCTTTTTATTTCCTCAAAGCAATTTATTTAGGAAATATTTCAAGATGACTCTCCTTCCTTTTCAAAGGGAGAAACACAAAGGCATCTGAATGAATTAGGGGGATAAATAATCATTATGTACAAAGACGGAAATTTAGATGTAGCATTTTACTAGTTGTAAGTAACATTCCTGATATTTGTCTGGAAAAGAAATTGTTTATCAACTTAAATTAAGACTATGTTTGCTCCTCTTGCAGAGGCAACAAGTGGAGAAATGCTGCTGCCTTAGACCTAAAGGAGGACAGGAAATCCTGAAATTTTATTAACAGCCTCACATCAGGGGCTGGCCCAGTGGCATAGCGGTTAAGTTTGCATGCTCTGCTTCTGGCAGCCTGGGGTTTGCAGGTTCGGAGCCCAGGCACAGACCAACACGTCTCTTGTCAAACCATGCTGTAGCGGTATCCCATATAAAGTGGAGGAAGATGGGCACGGGTGTTAGCCCAGGGCCAAACTTCCTCAGTGAAAAAGAGGAGGATTGGCAATGGATGTTAGCTCAGGGCTAATCTTCCTCTCTCTCTCTCTCTCACACACACACACACACACACACACACAAAGAGCCCCACATCAAATTTAACAGGACAGTCTTTTATAGTTTAAATCGAATGTGCATGCTTTCTAAATACAGATTTTTTTTTAATTTTGCAATGGAATATTTTATGTGTGAATTGCTATGAGATGACTTAGTTGAGAAAAATATCCACGATTATCTTAAGATGGCATTCAATCGGTTCTCTTTCTAGTAAAAGCAATTGTGTTTCTATATCCAGAGAAGTAGCTGGACAGTTTTCCTCATCGTTGGAACTGGAACTGTTTTCTCTAACATTACAAGAGAAATGTTTGTCTTGCTCTGAACCATTCCACTAACTGCAAAAAGGAAGAGTGATAAGTTTTTACCAGTTGCTCCACAGTAGGAGAATATCCTAGCAAAAGTATTCCGCCTTCATCAGTTACCTCCATTAGGAGGAGCTCTAGCAATATTTGGCCTAGCTGGGTTTAACTTGGTGAGGCTCAGGAGCTAGTCACTTTCACAGTGCTACAAAACATATTGAACTTTAAAAACCAGAACACACGCATTTTCTGTCCTTTCCCTCTCCGTGTAACAGCATTCTTTTTGAATATATGTATCTCAGAGTCTACATACTTTTTTAGCTCTCTTGATAGATACTAAGAGGGCCTCTTCAAGCATGTTGGCGCAACAGAGAACCAAGTGTGTTTTTCTGGAGTAGTTAGAGATGGTGCTGGAAGAATCACATTTACACAGAAGAAATGGCCTGAGAAGCCAATTTAGCAGGAAACAACTTACTCAAATTCTTACTCAAATATAACTTAATCATTTGTTTCTGATTTTCATGTTATGCAATAATAACTACTATATTTTGAACTCATCATGTACTGGAACTGTACCAAAAATTTGCTGAAATTTATGTAATTTATATCTAAATAATTTGTGATGTAACAAAAACAGAAAATTAAGTAGCTTGCCCAGGTTATGCAGTTAGTAAAACAGAAATCTAGCTTTCATTAAATGGTAATATTTATTATTCAAAAATGTTCACAAAGATTTTTTTTTGCAGACCTCTCCCACCATGTCATTTTTTTTCCAATTCTAATAATCAAAGGAGGAAACCTAAAGAGAAACTGGAAAAGTTAGCTTGTTACTATTGCCTTCATTTTTGATACTAAGAGGTGTCTGATTCTATCTTTTCCAGTGAAATTGTCTCATTCTTTGATATTCCAGGTTGACCCTGAACAGATTTTTAGATTCCCTAAGCTAAGCATCAAATTCCTGAAAGTGGGTTTTCTGGTTCATAGGATAATGGCAGCTAATTGAATTAAAATTTGTTTTTAATAACTACATAGACAGATCTATTAGAAGAGATTCCAAACAAAAAATAAAAACGTAAACCCATGCCTACAGTGTAATTAAAGCACACAGGATCCTACTACTCTCCATTTACTTGTGAGTAGGAAGATAAATGCCCAAGCTTGGCACAGCCTACTCTAGGGCCCACCCTGAGTGGGGGCCCAGTGGTGGTGGCAAACAGGCAAAAGCAGTCCCTCAAAGAGGAAGTTCCACCTGAGGGAGGAAGTAAGAACAGGTCCAAGACTCCAGGGGGTCAGAAATCAACAGAAAGGGACTGGAAATTGGTTAGAACAAGAAATGACCGTCTTGAAAGAGTATTGCTTCTGAAGGAGGACCAGACATATCTTAGAAGCTTGGGGGTAAAAGGAACAAACAAAACAGGTAGTGGAAATTAAATTTCTGCAGAATAAAAGCGAATCACAAAATCAAACGACATACCAAATATTCTTTACCGAAAGATACTGTACTTCACAGTAGATAAGGGCACTTCTGAAATAAGAAACCTAGTGAATTATCCTAAGCTTTTCTTTCTATCTATATGTGTTTCTTTGTCCTAACTCAAGAAAATCTGTTGTTTTAAAATTAACAGAAAATATCAGACAACATATATACAAAGTTACAGTAAGAAGAAAGCAGAACCTAAGCAAGAATTTAGTTGCAAGCAATTTATTTAGTATACAATCCAAGGACAGATGATAAAAAAAAGGGGGGAAATATTAGGGATGGATGAGAGAAAAGTCAATAAAGGTTGTGTTAATGTGTGTGTTCCAATTTGGGCAACGGGGCTCAGTTCCACTGGGCACCCTCTGCAAGACTGTGCATAGCATACTTTAGAATTATCCCTCTGAAGAATGCATGAGCTGGTTTATTTTTCCGCCAGCTCTATCCCTCATTGGTTGAGAGTAACTCCTGAGGCATTAACTTTCTAGTAAACTCCAGCCTGCTCTGTGTCCAGGCTCTGCACTTTCCTACAGTCGATGAACATTCTCAGACAAAAACTCAGGCTTATTGTCATTTTTAATTGAAGAGATTTTTTGATTAAAGAGCATTTAGAAAGAGTATAGCAGAGGGCTGGCCTGGTGACGTATGGGTTAAATTCGCACGCTCTGCTTTGGTGGCTGGCCTTCACGGGTTTGGATCCTGGGCGCAGACTGATGCACTGCTTGTCAAGCCATGCTGAGGCGGCATCCCACATAGAGCACTTAGAAGGATGCACAACTATGACATACAACTATCTACTGGGGCTTTGGGGAGAAAAAGAAGCAAAAAAGGAGTAAAATTGGCAACAGTTGTTAGCTCAGGGCCAATCTACCTCAAAAAAGAATTTTAAAAAAAGAAAGAAAGAGAGAGAGAGTATAGCAATAAGAACAAAGCTGTTTTTCTGTAGGCTTTCCCACAGCCTTCATTTGCACTTCGTATTTTCCAACTATTCACTATGAGGTTAATAACAAAACTCTGTCTGTCTCTCTCTTTCTCTGTGTATATTTGTGTACACACACACAACTGGTTGCTTGTTTCCAAATATGATTAATGTTACTTCATTTTCCTCCAGGAGTAATCTTAGTTTGACCATCGAACCAGTGGGAGTAACAGATGCCATAGCAAAAACCTGGGCTTCATCCCTGAAACCTTTCAAGCCTCTTCGATCACGTCTAAACATTCATAATGTTCTGTTGATTCTTTCCTAACCACCTCATAAAACCACATAATTCTTTCCATTCCCACTGCTACCATCCTTTCTAGCCTGGGTTACTACAACATCCTTCTGTCTCTACTCCATAATGCTGACTTTGTCTTGTCCAGGCAAAGCTCCACAGATGTTGTTTTTTCCAAACTCAAAACCAACCAGATCTCATCCCTTTCTCTAGAACACTCCAGTAAATCCCCATTGACAGTCAGGTTTTTGGCTCTGGATCATCATGCCTGCTTTTCTCTCAGCCTGAAACAGGTTTTCCAATTATCTCCATATGGAAAACTTTACTGATTTTGTCCAGTTACCACTTCCTCTCCTCCCCTACTGTCACCCTTTGTCAAGTGACCTTCCATGTGCTCCTGTAGTACCTGTATTTTCCCATCATAGTTTTTATCACGCTACATTGTAATTTCCTTTTTATCTCTGTCTTTCCCCACCAGACTGTGAGCCCCTTGAGGACAGAGACCAAGTCTTTCTTATTTACTATTTTGTTCCTAATATTCAATAGGAACATTAAATTTTGCTTGAAGTCCTGAATGAGTAAATGAATATAAGTTTAAAGATTGAGTGATTATTGAGTATTAAGAACTGGGAAGCATAAGTCTCAAATGTCCTGGGGATGTTTGGTTAAAAGTAGCTAATGAATTTAACTGCAGATGGAAGAGTTACTGGACTAGAAAAATGGTGTATTAAAAGATTTGCTCCATATCACTGGAAATTTACCTGGAGCTAAAAAATTCAGTAGATAAGTTAGTGTTAATTAAACTACTTTCTGGTACACTAGATTTTAATTAGATTTTTTTCTTGTCTGATAATAATTTAATTTGTCTTCTAACATCTTTTTTTCACCAAAATTTCATGCTACCTATAACCATAACACAGTCCTCATAACTTAAAATATGTCTTGTGATGTTAACTTTGAATTTAACAAGGTTTTGTTACTGAACATCTTTAATTAAATATTACTCACTTCAGAGATTGAATGGACATGTATTAGAAAATCAAACATCTGTGGAAAAAATGTGGGCCTTTTGAATTTATTAAAACGAAGTACACATGAAAAGATAACTCCATTCAAACTCCAACACCCCTACTCCTGCATGCAAATATACCACCATAACCACAATTTTGGAAAAAGTGATCCTTGGTTGCTTTTGCTAGAAAGTTTTGCTAGAAAACATTGTTAGGACTGCTTAGGTATAAGGATTGTATGAGTCAAAGCAGCATGCCCTTGCCCTCCCAAATGTTGTCAGTTTGCATTTTAAATGTTTAGCATTTTTCATCTACTACGTGTATCCTAATTCTTTTTTTAACTTTTTATTTTGAAATAAGTAAAGATTCACAGAAAGTTGAAAAATTGCACAGGGAGGTCCTGTGTACCTATCCACCAGTTTTCCCAAATGGATACATTATAGCACAACATTAAAACCAGGAATTTGACATTAGTACATGTGTGATTACAGTTCTATATCATTTTATCACATGTGTAATTTGTGTAACCACCACCACAATCAGGATACAGAACTACTTCAGCATGACAAAGATCTCTCTGGTACTACCCTCTTATAGTCATACCCAACCCCTCCACTCCACTCTCTCTAAACTATGGTAACCACTAATCTATTTTCCTCTATATAATTTTTGAATTTTGAGAATATTATATAAATGAAATCAGAGAGTTTTTGATCTTTTGAGATTTTTCTTTTTTTCACTCAGCCCAAGTGAAGTAATTTGTTCCTTTTCTTTGCTGAGTAGTATTCCAAGTAATAGATGTACCACAGTTTGTTTAAATATTCACCTATTGAAGGCATTTTGGTTATTTCCACAATTTTACCGTTACATAAAGCTGCTATGACAATCTTGTACAGGTTTTCGAGAGGACATAATTTTTCATTTTCCTGGTATAAATGCCTAGGAGTGCTATCGTGTTGGAGGAGGTATTGAGAAGACATGACTGACAGTTGACCCATGAGTGGGACCCGGGCAATTGGAGGCTTTTCACTCCCTATCCTGTCCATGGACTGTATGTCTGGCCACCGTTGCCACAACTGGAGCTGTTTCAAGGTCACTGCCCTGAGAGAGCAATGTGTTGTGGAGATCATATGGATGATATACGTGACTGAACCCAGTTAAGACTTCTCTTTAAACTCTCAAGGTTCTGGCAGGTGGGTGAAGAGATCTACTCATCTTGTGCCCACTCAAGACAATCCTCTTATATAAATTTCCCTGCTTATTCAAACAGCCACCTACCCACCTGGCATGGTCTGCCTTTCTTTGGTCTCTCCTTACCCTCTTTGTATAGGGGCCAGTTTTAGATTTCACTTGGGAAATTCCCAAGGTTGCGAACCAACATCTGGTGAGCCAGCTAGGAGACCAAAGAAATGGGGAAATTGGAAATGGAAAGAGGCATCCGCTAGGGATCCCAAGTTGACCACTGACCACTATGTGAGGAGAGGTGGCCCGTATGTTAGATGCTTGCGGACCCACTGTGTGAGTACAGGGACGTCCTGAAAACACCAGCTCGTTTAATGTGTTTGCTTGAGGAACTGCACACAGAGCTGTGATAGGGAGAAAGAATAAAGTCCTCTTTGAGGAGATGGTATCTAAGTTTAGATCCAAAAGATGAAAAAGAGATAGTCATTTGTGAATTTGAACGTGATTGTGAGTAGGTCAGTTTGAATGTGATAGTGTTTTGGTCAGAAAGAATACCACTAAGTTGGAAGATGGAGGGACCTTGGAATATTTGAGGAAAAGAAAGGAGGCCAGTATGCCAGGACAATACTGAATGAGGGTAACGTCACATCGGATGATGTTGGAAAGAAAACTGAGTCAGATCTTATACAAGGTGCAGTGGAAAGCCATATGACAACTTTTATTATGTCACTTGGGGTGACATAATATAATTTACATTTTAAAAGACCCCTTCTTGCTGTTGTGTGCATAATAGATGATCTGAAATCAAGACTGAAGCAGATATCAGTTAGAGGGATATTGCAAGAGTTTCTCCAGGTGAGATGTGATGATGTTTTGGGCATAAAGGATTTGGGATTTAGAGAATCAAATGGTAAATATCTAGAGAATTTCAAGATAGTTTGCAAGGGTGTGTGTGAAAGGAGGAAGAATCAGAAAATATAGATACATATTATATATATAATATCACAATATATACTTTTTCATGTTTTATTTTCTGTTATAATTGCTGTAAATATGTGTATATATTTTTTTCTAACATCTAGACGAGCAGATGGTATGTGCAGTGTGGACAAGAGCATCAGTCTCGATTCAGTCCATCTGGTTTTACATCCTATCTATGGTACTTATTGCTCATTGGAAATTAGGAGATGTGCTTCATTGCCTTCTTGGGAAAATTAGAGTGCTAATACTACAGTACTATCTATCATGTGGGTCGTTGGGAGGATTAAATGACACTACAACTACAGTGTCTGTGGCAGAGGCTGGTATTTCATATCTAGTGAAATCAAGTAGAGTGGAAAGCCTTTATAGGACGTATGAGAAATAACCATCAATTCTACCTGTGCAAAGTCAGCAAGAGGCTTGTAAAAAGGTAATATTTCACTGAGCCTTGGAACATCAAAAAAATCCTGGCCAGGTGAACAAAGCAGATAAGGGAAAAGTGAAATCTATCTTTCTTTGGAGGGGAAAAAACTACTAATCCTGCAAATAATATCAATCTCAGTGAGAAATGTCTTCAGCTTATAAAACACTTATTATTTTCCAATAATATAAATCAAAGTAAAAATAAAAGATATCTTTACCAAAAATATTTTGAATCCAATTACTGGATTTAATGTTGATGCGTTTTGTGAAGACTTTATGTTGATAGTGATGATATGCTCTTATTATAGATCACAATCTGAGAGGTCACGTATGTCTATCATTTACCCTGCACAAGATAGTTCCAAACAGTGCAGCTGGAAATTTTCTGTCAAAGATCTCTGCAAGGCAAACCTGCTTTGGCTGGCATTGAGTAGTCAGGACCTCTTTCTGCCAGGGTATGTGTTAGTCAGGTAGCCACTTCTCTTATTCAGGCCCCTTCCTATTTATATTATCCCCTAAATCTTTGCAATGTTCATTTTAATCCCAGTCCATTTTTTTTTTCTTTAATTGAGTACCCAAGAAGGTTGCTGGAGTCCATTTAATAGTGAAGATATGGAAGGAACATATATAGTTCCACCCTGACAGCAGTTGACTACTAAGGCTTTAGTAATATCTGGAGCATAATAAATAAACACCCGTGCTCTGTGAGATATTCATATAACCATGGATTATTTAGAAGTGAGGTTTAATTCCCAGACATATGGAGACTTTTAAAGATATCTAATTGTTACTGATTTCTAACTTAATATCATTTTGGCAAGAGAATGTAACTGCTTTATTTTAACCTTTTGAAATACATTGAGACTTATTTTATTGCCTATCATATGGTCTATATTGGTGAATATTAGCTATGCATTTGAAAATAATGTGTATCCTACATGTTCAGGGTGGTGTTCTAAAATGTCAATTAGGACAAGTTGGTTGATGGTGTTTTTCAAATCTTCAATATTCTTATGGATGTATATTTTTTAATGTCTTTTTTTTTTTTTTTGCTGAGGAAGATTAGCTCTGAGCTAACATCCGTGCCAGTCTTCCTCTATTTTATATGTGGATCACCACCACAGAATGGCGATGAGTGGTATACGTCCATGCCCAGGATCCGAACCAGTGACCCAGGCCATGGGCAGAACGCTCCAAACGACTACACCATGGGGCCAGCCCCATTATGGATATTTTTTGTGTATGTATTTTATCATTTATTATACTAAGAAATGCTATTAAAATCTCCAGCTTTGATTGTCTATTTTTCTGTTTTCTCCTTTAGTTTTATCAATTTTTCCATCATATATTTTAAATAAATCCCTTTAAATGCATGCATATTCAACCTTATATCTTCTACATAAATTGATCCTTTTTATTATTATTAAATGCCACTTTTATCTCTGGTAATATTCTTTATCCCAAAATCTATTTTAATTTATTTTATTGATATTATTATATAATCAAGACCACTCATGCTTTACAATATTTTTTGATGCTGCTGCTTCTATTTATCAGATTAGTGGTGCCCAGAGATTAATTTACTGTGAGATCTTATTCTATGAGAGACTGAAAAAAAATAAATGGCTCATTTTACCTCCACTTTGATTAGTGAATTCATTTATTCAATTCAAACAATAAAGAGAACATATCCTGTGCCAGGCACTCTTCTGCGTGCTGGGAATACAGCTGTGAAAAAATTAACAAATAGCCCTGCCTGTCCCCTTGAGCTTACACTCATTCAGGCAGGTAAGCTTATCTTTTATCCATTAGAATTATGTTAAAAGCTACTTAGAATTTAAGGAAAATATATTTTGTTGATAATAAAATGATTGCAAATCTACTTACATTAATTCAGTGTTTTCTAAGTAGCTAAATCTTTAAAACTGATAGCATAAAATTAAACATTTTTTACTTTCCATTTTATGAAAGTGAGTGGCTTTTGAGGCCAAAACTGCTAAATACCTAAGTATATACTTAGTAAAAGAGTTCCAATGAAATTTTAGAAAGAATAACATAATGAAATTAAAATATAATTAATGACTTTAATAGCTATTTAGACATGTCAGAAAAAGAATAAATTGCCTGGAAATTAGGCCTGTGGAAAATGTCCAGACTGAAACCCAGAAAGAAATAAAAAGAGAGAAAACACAGGAAAGAAATATGTTTTGGAAGAGGAAGAAAATGTCTCATGTGATTTTTTAACATTGAAATAAATATAGATTCCATATACTTTTAAATTGGAAACCAGTAAAGTAAAAAGAAAGCGAATGGGTCTAGATAAAATTTGAAGAGCTACTATTTTCTAAAACTGTTGAGATATAGCAACCCATATAGTTAAGAGTCTCTAAATACTCTAAGGAAAATAAACATAAAGAAAACATCTGGGCATATTATGTAAAAATTCCTGAAATCTAAAGATAAAGAGACAATCTTAAAGAGGCAGAGAAAAAAAGGACATAAAACCTTCAAATGAGCTACCCATAGCAGTATTTTGCAAGATCGGAAAGCAGAAAACAATCAAATGTCATCTTTAAAGCACTAAAATCTGAAGAGTTGCTTAGTTATTATAATCAGACAAAATCGAATTTAAGGCAAGAAATATTACAAGTAAAAGAGTTTCCATACTGAAAAAAGGGGGGAATTCAAGAGGGAGATGTAACAATGCTAGATTTATACGTATGTAGTAATGTAGTCTCAAAATACGTAAAGTGAAATTCATTTGGGCCGCAATGAACATTTGACTGCTAATATCCCCCTGAGATCTTGATTTCAATTCCTTTGGATAAATACCTAGAAGTGGGATTGCTGGATCATCTGATAGTTCTGTTTTTTATTTGTTGGAGGGATTTCCGAACTGTCCTCCACAGTGGCTGCACCGTTATACATTCCCACCAACAATGTAGAAAGTTTCCAATCTACCCACATCCTGGGTAATACTTGTTGTCTTTTGTTTTTTGATAATAGGCATCCTAACAGGTGCGAGGTGAAAGTTCTTGGTAGTTTTGGTTTCCATTTCCCTGATGATTAGTGGCACTGAGCATCTTTTCAAATACTCATTGGCCATCTGTATGTCTTCTTTGAAGAAATATCTATTCAAGTCTTTAGGCCATTTTTTATTTGGGTTATTAGTTTTTTTGCTATTGAATTGCAGGGGTTTCTTGTGTAGTTTGGAAATTAACCTCTTATCCAATACATGGTTTGCAAATATTTTCTCCTGTTCTGTAGGGTGTATTTTCAGACTGCTGTTAATTGTTATCTTCACTGTGTAGAAGCTCTTTTGTTTGATGTAGTCCTACTTGTCTATTTTTGTTTGTGTTGTCATACCCATGAAATCATTGCCAAGATCAATGTCATGAAGCTTTCCCCCTATGTTTTCAATCCATCTTGAGTTGATTTTGGTGTAAGACAGGGGTCCAATTGTATTCTTTTGCATGTGGCTGTCCATTTCCCAACACTATTTATTGAAGAAACTCTCCTTTCATCATCATGTATTTTTGGAACACTTGTTGAAGACTGTATGTGCTTTGATTTATTTCTGGGCTCTCTATTCTGTTCCATTGGTCTATATTTTGCTCTTTATGCCAGTACTATACTGTTGTAATTACTATTGCTTTGTAATATATTTTGAAATTAGTAAGTGTGATGCCTCCAGTTTTGCTGTTCTTTCTTAAAATTGTTTTGGCTCTTCAGGGTCTTTTGTGGTTCCATATGAATTTTAGAATTGTGTTTTCTATTTCTGTGAAAAATATCATTGAGATATTGACAGAGATTGACTTGATATAAGCACTCTAATGTTCATTGCAGCACTATTCACAACAGCCAAAATGTGGAAACAGCCTAAATGTCCATTGACACATGAATAAACAAAACATGGTATATCCATACAATGGAATATGAGCCTTTAAAAAGAAAGAATTCCTGGCATATGTGAAAACATGGATGAAACCTGAAGATATTGTGCTACAGGAAATAAGCCAGTCACAGAAGGGCAAATACTGCATGATTCTACTTATATGCGAGGTATCTAAAACAGAGGTATCTAAAATAGTCAAACTCAAAGAAGCACAGAGTAGAATGGTGGTTGCCAGGGGCCAGGAGGAGTGGGAAATGGGGAGTTGCTAATCAACAAGCATAAAATTTCAATTATGCAAGATGAAAGTTCTAGAGATCTACTGTACAATATTTTGCCTATTGTTAACAATATTTTATTATACACTTAAAAATTTAAGAGGGTACATCTCATGTTAAGTATTCTTACCATAATAAATAAAGTCATTATAACTAAAATGATAAATAGATTAATAAACAATCATAATTGAAGATAACTCATTTCTGTCAGTAACCTGATCTATATGAGAAACACAGGGTGCTATACTAATCCAATGCAGAATAAATATGGTGTATTAGAGCATCTAGAACATTTACGAAAATATCCATATAATTAAGAATTCTCAAAATAACCTAAAGATGAGTAATTTTATAGAGTACATTCTCTACTTATAGAGAAGTTTAGGTATAAATAACAACAGGAAAGTAACTTAAAAAAATCCCCCCAAATGCTTGGGAAATAAGCAATACCCTTCTATGTAATACAAATGTTTAAAAAGTCACATGGGAAATTAAATAAAATATTTTGAACTAAATGATAATATAAATGCAACATGTTAAAAGCCAAGGAATGGAGTGCCATATTTAATGGAAATTTATAGCTTCAGATCTGTGAAGTATACGAGTGTACCAATGTAAATCCTCCTGATTCTGATCTAATAGTTTGCTTTAATGCAACTATTTGAACATTTGGTAATCAGTGGAATTATGGTTTCACCTGTTAAAATTATCCACAATAATTTTTCCACCAGGTTCATCATATTTTAAGCTATTTTTAAATTTTTAAATGTTTATCTCCTTTTAAGATACATAATTTAGATCTTATATTATTTTTCTTTTCATTGCTAAAAATAACTCTTACTATCAAGTATGACCTTTTAAGATTTAGAGCACCTTTTTTCCTTCAAGACTATCCAACTGGTACCTATCAGCAGAAAAAACAATTCAACCCATGTAAAAAAAAATGTATACTTAGAAGTTAATAAATGAAATGCTCATTTTATTAACAAAAGGTCATCAAAAGGCAGAAATTAAATTGCACATCAGAAAAAGCATTTAATTCATTTAGCTAATATAAGGCTTTGGTTAGCTAGATAAGGACATCTTTTTTTACTAAGAACATTGGTCCTTCTGTTTTCTTAACAAAGTTTTAATAATATTTTTCTTTTGCCTCGATAAAGTCAAGAGTGCTTAGGAAACCATAAACGCTTCCCTGGAATAGGAATGAGGAGATGTGTATCCTATATACACACTGCTATTAACTAACATTAAAATCTTGCTCAGAATTCTCTTAAATTTGCTGTTTAGAATCCCTCTTTTGACAAGTGAAGATTTCCTAAGCATTGATTATGCCACAGTTGTGTCAAGGTCAACTGACAAAGTGAGGGAGTTCGCAGTCTTCAGCTTAACTCATCCAGTTGGCAAGACAAGTGTGACAGGAGAGTAAGGTTGCAAAATCGCTCCAAAGCTTATAGTAGTACCCAAAAGTTTCTAGGAGAAGAAAAGCACTCGTTGGCAATCTACTCTTGAAAAAGACACGCACACAATTTATTAGTTTATGAACAAATATTTGATAAGCAACTTCACCTAAAATATAGATTTTTGTCCAAAATATCCTTTTATTTTCTACATTTATCAGAAGGAACCAGAATATTAAAAGGGCAGAAAATAGCTCTTTATGTGTTACCTTGCAACATTCCTCTTTGGTATTCAGGGAAATCTTTGGTTTGCTAATAAAAAAATAAAATTTACCCATAAATATAGATGTAAAAATAAAAAGTTATCTACCTGTAGCATGCTGAACTGAAAGAACTGTAATTCATTTAACTTTAGAGATAGGACAATAAAAAAAGTCCATTATTTTAAAAGGAGAAATGAAATATTTATCTTGCCATCCTCTTTACCCAAATCAGAAAACTTTCTTTACTTTAATCAGTATTGAAAAGAAACCGCAGCAAGCAGGTTAACCAAAGCAAATACAATGGTGAAAGGACTTCCAGTCTCATGGACTTACTAATTATCAAATAAACAATCAAGTTAGAAAACAAATCCTTTTAACCTAAATATTTAATCAAAGACTCTGTATCACCATAGATGTAGCCAAATGGCAAAAGTGACTATTTTTAGTGAATACCTTATTTCAGAATAGACAACAGGTTTTGGAATCTGTGTCTAGTTCCAAAACTATCACTTATCTTCCCTTATACGATGGATATAATGGATATTTTCTGAAAATCCTATCTTGTTGAATGAAAAATACTGACAAGAGGTAGAAAGATAAATTGTATTACTTTCTGGCATTTTCTGTACATGTTCATTACCCTCTACAATATATAACTACCATCCAAATAAGAATAGCTGTAATGCCTGACTATTAATACAATTTTGAGGGAAAAATATTTTTCTGTGTATAATATTGTCTAAAATTTCAGAACTTCCTTAATAATAAATCGTCATAGTGCCTGCCTAAACATTTATCAAAATAGAAAAGTGTTCATATTAAATTAAAATATTGTGATATCATCCCAAATTTTTGTCTCTAAAGTCCGGTTAATTCCCTGAAGAAGATGTTGGTTGAGTTGAAGTCTGGATTTTTAAAAAAAATCAGCTTTATTTTGGTAGAATTTATATATACTAAAATTCACTAATACAAGTGAAGTGTACATGTGTGTGTATATACATACATACACACAGAGAGAGACACTGTCATATAACTATAACTCAGGAAAACCCCAAAAGTTTTCTGCCTGCCCCTCTTCAGTCAATCCTCTCTCTTCCTCAGACCCCTGGCAATCACTGACCTGCACTTGTTACTATAGCCTTGATTTTGCTGTACTTTCATGTAAATGGAGACATATAATATGCAGTCTTCTGCGTCTACCTTCTTTCACTGAATGTGATGCTTTTGAAATTCATCCGTGTCGTTACATATATCAGTGGTACATTACTTTTTATTTCTAAATAGCATTCCATTGTTTGGATATACCACAATTTCTGCCTCTATTCACCAGTTGATGAAAAACTTTTTCAAATTAAATTTTCAAATGATGTTTTATTTCTAAATGTCAGAAGTAATGTTTTAAAAAATGTACTCAAGGGGCCGCCTGGTGGCGCAGCGGTTTAGTCTGCGCTTGGCAGCCCGGGGTTCGCGAGTTCGGATCCCGGGCGCCCGCCGACGCACTGCCTGTCAGCCATGCCGGTGGTGGCGTCCCATATAAAGTGGAGGAAGATGGGCACGATGTTAGCCCAGGGCCAGTCTTCCTCAGCAAAAAGGGGAGGATTGGCAACAGATGTTAGCTCAGGGCTGGTCTTCCCCACAAAAAAAAAAAAAATGTACTCAAAACCTGTCATCTTCCAAAATCCCCGTCATTTTCCAAAATCTACATCAGTGCTAGTCACAACATATGTAATAGTCACTGAGAGCCCACAATATGCTGGACACTTTTGTAGGCAATTCACATTGTATTGTTTCTAAATGAGGATTTTACCAAAAAAAGATGAAATCTATCATAGTTTCTCAGAAAAGTTTTGGCATATGCTTGCAATCTATCTGGAATTTTCTATCTCAGTTTTGGTTTTTGTAATGAGCCTTTTAATGCCAGACACTTGCACAGTCATCTTGAGAAGATGCTAAATTTCTTTGTATTCTACAAGGGTCACTATGACACATTTTTGTTCCTAGCAAACACCAGCTGGGTAGAAGCAACTCTCTTAAATGTGAAAAAGATAAGAGTGTCTCCATTTATGAGAGAGGCAGTGCAAAGTTATGGTTAAGAACATGGGTTCTGGAACGTGTTTGGGTTCAAGGCTCACTCCTGCCACTTGTGAGCTGAATACTTGGTCAAGTTGTTCAATCTCACCGTGCCTACGTTGATAAGCTGGAGAAATAATAGTACCCACTTCATAGGGTGATGATTATATAACTTAATGCATATTATGTACTTAAAATAGAGCCTTTTACATATGAATTGCTCACTACTAGCAGTTATTAATTAGATAATAGACTTGGTTCTGAAAATTTGTGTATACTTTTTTTGTGTGTACACTGAATCTACTTTGAGTCTAATATTAGAAAATTTAGCTATTAAAATAAAACAAAAAATAATTCTATCAAAGAAGCACTTTTATCTATTTCTTCATCTATTTTGCTTTCAACTCTATTAGGCTTTATTTTAACTGAGAGAAAATGTGTAATTAGAGAATTAAAGAATTTAACCCCTGCAGGATTCAAATGGAACCACTTTCTGCTGGTTGAATTTAGTGATTTTTCTGTTTTGCTTCTGGACAATTCCTAGGCCCACTCTTGTATACACATTCTCAGCCTGGATATGTGACCCTCACCTCTTCCCATTAGTCCTCCTATGAATTGAGTTGTCTTATATTCACAATGGACATATTGAATCTGGAGCCTAGTCATCTCATGAAGATATTCACCTGCTTTTTTGAAAGAACACAGATCTCTTTGTAAGCATATTCCTTGTAAAGAAGTAATGTTGTCCTTCATATTCATAAATACCTACCCAAATCAGAAATACAGATGGCACATAAGTCATAATCCTTTTATCCCAGGCTTACACTCACAGGACTCATTTTCTTTATCCCCTATAAAGTTTTAAAATCAATGTTTTAAAAGCCTCCTTTAATCAGATTTCTTATGGCCTTTATCCTTGCTAAAATGTTGACTGTCTTACATTGTATCAGGGTCTAGCTTTGTCACTCAGACCTTAGACTATGAAATAGGTTTAATTACAAAGTTAAAGAATCCATAACCTGTCTATGCTTTGTTAAGAAATTCTTTGCTTTGGTATGACAACAGAAAAGTCAATTTATGATAAAAAGCTAAACAGATTATAGATCCTTTCCTTATAATATTTTTCACTTTGACTCCTTTATTTGGGCTCTGGAAATAATTTTTATGGTGACTACTTTTTAGAGACGAAACTTTCAAAATACATATTACACCGTAATTAATAATAAAAATTTAATACCAGGTTTTGGTCTTTGGATGGTCTGAGATAAAAGTAGAAGCATAAACCTCCTGTCTTCTTGATTGCTGAAGATATTACAGAGAACAGCTAAAGATATCTCTACGCATTCAAGTTTGACCTTTTAAGATTCAAAAATGTTTCAGGTCATCTTTTTACTTCTCTGTTTCAAGAACCAGCTGTTCTTTAAAGAAGTTGAAGGAAAATAAGATTTAACTCTTAAAATATCTAAGAATAAACTTTCTTGGGTTTAGAAGTCTGTTTTCTTTTTTTTCTTTTTCCAGTTGAGTTATTTCAAAATATTTTTGATTTCTATATAATCATGATATCATATATTCATTCATCAAGGTCAAGTAACTGATACATTTTATAGTAGAAAAATGAACTTAATTCCACTAAAAAAGAATGTATTCTTAGATGTTAATAAATGAAACAAAATGCTCACTTATTTCTAAAAAGCCAATCACAGAAACATACATTAAATCTCACATAAGAAATAAGATTCAATATATTTAGTGAATATAAACCTTCAGTTAGCTGGATAAATATGTCAGCTTTTCTGAAAATGTTGATACTTTTCCTTAATAAAGAATTAATATTATTTTAATTTGTCCTTTCTATGTGAGCAATCTATCAGCCTCACAGATGTTTGTAATTCATCAGAAAACTAATGAACTCTTACTCTAAGTCCATGCCCTGTGAAGGACATAAGGCCATTGTGGTACTCTGAAGAAATAAAGAACAGTTACTCTTTGAATGATTTAAACAACACCTTGCTTTCTGAAAAACCATATCTTTCCAATTTTTGCCAAAACAGAATACAGAGCCAGAAAGATCCTGTTTTATTTAGGTGTTTTTCCTAACAAGTCTATATAAATAAAAATTGTATTTTAGTATTTCACTATTACTATAGTATGTAAAAAGTGCTGGATAGATTTTTACCAAGTGGAAGAATATTTAGAACGATTTGACTTAAAGGCACATCTTGCTCACCTGATAAAGTGTAAGTCTTTGGTGATCGAATTCCTGTTCTGTTCTAAAAATATTCGTAGACTTTCTTCAAAGCACAGTCTTTGGAATATGCCTGGGTTTGAGTCGAGTACCACCACTATAAGACAAGCCTTTAATCTTGATCAACCCCAAGTTCCTCATCTGTACAATGAGGACAGTAATAAGTTATATACCTTGTAGGGTTTATATGATTAAATGAGATGATGCACTTGAAGTAACCAGCAGAGTATTGGGCATATGGAAAGTGTTCAATTTACATTAGTTATCTATCATCAATATCTGTATTATTCTTAGGCAATTGTTATGAATGTTAGTGCTTCTTGACTACAAAAAAATATGAAATAAACCAGATTGGATTTCTGAATAATACTGGTGTAGATAGAGAAGGCATTTAATTTTTCCCCCTGGGGGCAGCCTTCTCCTCTTGTGTCACCAGTTTATCCATCAAATGTATGTTAACAAAGGGCAAACATCTACGATTATTTCCCACCAATCAACAAATATTTATTAGCAACCATCATCTACTTAGTGTCTACTGTATAACAATATGTAAAGGTCCAAAGGGAGATTTTTAGGGGTATAAGGCATGGATAGTCTATGCTCTTAAAGAACTGGCATTTTTGACTGAACTAGGGAATACTAATTAATTCATGAGTGATTCATGAATGATACAATGGACTATAAAATTAAAAGCTAAATATCAAGGTATGAAGTGTTGATGTTGTAATGTAAGAAGTCCTCCAGCTGCAAGTGACAAAATCCAACTCAAATTAGATGAAATAAAAACTTGAATATATTGGCTTGTATAAATGAAAGATTGAGAGCAGGTATTGGGCATGGCTGGATCCAGGGAATCAAACAATTTCATCAGTCATCAGTTTCTATTTCTCTATTACATTTTCTTCTGTGTTGTCTTCATTTTCATGGAGGCCCTCCCTGTAAACTGGTGAAATTGTTGTCGGTGTCTCCTGACTCATAGACTCAAATTGCAGCAAGCCAAAGTCCTGAGAATGTGTCTCACTGATCTCGCCTCCCATGCCCTGAAACAATCACTGTGGACAACGGGGTGATGGTAGATAGCCAGGCCTGGCCCCAGCCCTTGTGGAGCTGGAAAACTGAACCTAAGAACTGATCACGGCGGAGGATTAATTTCCCAAAAGAAAAGGTGCTATGATCGTTGCATACATATGCACTAAAAAAAAATTGAAAATAATTTGCACACATCATGACACTTCACCTCTAAATACTCTAACATGCACCACCCAAGAAGCAAGATCACACATATTTAATCAACATAGTTACTATATCTAACAATATTAATAATAATAACTCTGTGTCTTCAAATATAGAGTTCATATTGAAGTTTTCCCAGATGTTCAAAGAATGGGCTGATTGGTAATATAATTCACTGAGGTTGAGGTGGCAAAGACTGAGGTGTCCTCAAGGATTTTTGATATTTTATGTTGTTCTCGGAATCAAAGGCGCTGAAAATTCCTTGAAGGACCTAGACTGTTGAATATCTATTGCTTGCTCCCTCCTCCAATAGCTCAGAAGAATACTAAAATTAAATTGAATCCTAAAATGAAAATTCCTACATTTTAACTTGGGAAAAGGTAACAAAACATATTCAGAAATAAATGAAATGTGAGTTCTTTCCAAGTGACCTGGTTTAGTAGACAATGATGTTAAAATGACTAATTCCGGAAGTGACAGATAGATATCAATATAGATATAATCAGTAGTCAGTTGTTTAAAACTAGCAGGAACAAATTTCAAATATATTCCTCAAACCAAGCAGAGAGTGGGGTAGAAGGGTTGACGTGGAGTGTGTAGATGAAGAGCTAGCTTCAAAACAGATTAATCCATATTGAAACGATATCCTGAGGTCTTTTCTCTCTTCTTTCTTCTTATCTATCCATTTTTCAGCCAGCTTGCTTCCTTGTGTTAGATATACTTTCTTTCAAGCTCTGCCCACTAGGTGGCCCCTGACAGTCCAAAGTTGCATCCTCACCACCTCAAGAACAAGAAGTAATGAAGATTCTTTTAATCATGTCAACAAAATCCCATGTCTACATCGTCTACGTCACTAGTTCTGGATTGACCACATGCCCATCCCTGAACTATTCACTCTGGGTATAAGGGCAGGCAGAGAGAGAGGCTTGAAATGCTTTCAATTGGTCAAGTCTGAGTCACAATTACTCCTAAAGCTGGAGGGGAATTCAATGCCACCAGAACCAAATCAAATACTTTGTTATTATGGAAGGGTTTGTTCTCCAATAGAAAAAATCGAGATGTTATCAAAATAAGACTGGATGGATGCCTGAAACATTCCGAAATAGATGCCCATTACACTACTGAAGGCAGGTTTGACTCTAGATCACCAGTTCTTACTGTAGAAGCCCCAGCACTGCTCCTGCAATTCCTGTCAAATTTTCTTCAGCAACAATTCCTTAATTGGTAACATTTTATATACATATCAGCATCATAAGGTATGAACAAAGTCACAAGTATGCATATCTTCTCCAGAGGGGACAGCTTCTACTCAGTGTCAAATAATTGTTGCCGAGCAAAAACGTAGGCCATATAGGCCACATCTTCCAAATTTTAAAGAGAGGCTAAAATTTGTGAAATTTCCTCTAATTTAAATCTTTGCATCTAATTTATTTTTCAAAAAACTGCGTGGGTCACACAAAATATTTCTTTTGCTATCCATTTATGGTCTGCTAGTTTAAGTAGCTTAATGCCCTGGCTCCCATTCAATGTCAACACTGCAAAATTAAGTGTATTTACTCCACCTTTCTCAACCTGCTGTTCCTGGAATGAATAAATTCACAGGATCACTGTGCTGTTCATTAGATAAATGAACTGCGACCTTTAATCTTGCTCTTCATCATTTCTCTTTGCACTCTGCTTTCTTTGTTGCATTGTTATTAAATCTCCATAAATTATGAAAGAAAGTGGAGGAAGAGGCAAATAGCATAGGAAAAAGTCGGAGGAAGATCAGAACGATTCTGTCTGGTTAATGTGGGGATAAAAGGAGAGTGATAATTTGAGAAATGATAGATTGGAAAGGATTTAATTCCTTTAGGTAGCTGACAGAAAGGAAGAATGGGATTCTCCTGATTTTTACTCAGCGAAGAAATTGAGATCGAGAGGGCTTGTTCAAATCCACAATTGATGACAGAGATAGACCTAAAACAACCCAGATGTTGTGACTTCCAGCTGTCAGTTGTTTCTCTTTAAAATTTCCAATAGGTTCTCTCTTTCTGTCTCTCTCAGGCTCTCTCTATGTGTGTGTGTATATTACACAGTGAGGTGACCAAATGTCACAGATGGGCTCCTTATTTTTGTGCATGATGATTGGAAGATTTAAAAATGAAAATGGAGAATGGATAATGGGTGTTGGGCTTAAAATAATAAGTAAAACCACAAAAACAAACAAAATCCATTTAAATCTTCTTTTGGTAATCAAACTCCTTGTTCTTCTAAACCTTCAAAATTCACTTTAAGGAAAGATCTGAATATCTATCTATCTATCTATCTATCTATCTATCTATCTATCTATCTATGCATCTCCCTGTGATCACCTAACAATAAATAGCATCCCTGTGATATTTTATCAAATAATATATCTTTCATTTGAACAGATAAGTTTCTGCCTGTACTTTGTTCTAATTTCCCTACATTTTTTCCCGTCTATCACTTTCTTCAGTCATATTAGCATTTTTTCCCTTTTCCTTGAATAAGACAAAATCTTTTTCACTTGCTCTTCCTACTGCCTGTGCTTTTCCCTCAAATTTTCACATGCCTGCCTATTTCTCTGTATTCAGACCCAGTTCAAATTCCATTACTACTCAATCTGAAGTAACTCCCTCCTCATTTAAGTACTCTGTCTCATAACATTATCACAAAACAATTATCTTACACATTTGTTTATTTCTTTTTATTTGTCTCCCACTGGAATGCAAGCTCTGTTTGAAGAGTCCTTATCTGTCAATGCCACCACTGCATCCCCAAATTTAGAAGAATGGCTGATGTCAAGGAGGTGTGAAGGTCTCTGAAAAGCCGTATCTATTCCACATGTGTTCCAGAAAAAGAGAGAGAGGGACAGAGAGCAAATGAGAAAGAGAATAAAAAATAGTAGCAGATGAAAGTCAAAACATTATCTACATTACTGTCTGTGAGCTAACATGAGAAACAAATGGGTCAACAAACTCGAGAATTGTCTGACTCTCCCTTCCTGACTCAGGCAATATCAGACTGTGTCTGGTCTGATGTAAAATATACACCTGAGGGATCAGATGAGATTCCGGCTCACAATGAAACAAGAAGGAGCCAAGCTGAGCCTGGCTAGTTTCTTCTTCTCAATTATCCTAATTAGATAAGGTCACTCTGCCATCCTAGAGGATCAGTATGTAAAGAAGCAGAAAGAAGCCAATAGGTACACTAACTGATCTCCTTTCACATGAAAGCAAATATCTAGCGTGAGGGAGAAGCATTACTCCTTAAATATTAATCAATAAATATTCTTGAATATGTTCATTTTCTTTAGCTCTAATCATAGATGGCAAAGAGGACATGCTGTGGGGTTAAAAGGGATTTTCTCAAGTTTATTTAAAACAGATGTCCTGTTTTCTAGTCCAGTATTTTCATACAACTTTGCAAAAAAGTTTTTCTGAGTTTGGAGCTTCTTGGTGATGTGTGAACTAATGATGATGGGTGAACAAAAGAAGACAAATATGCCCCCAAATTTCAACAGAGAAAAATGAGACCAGTGTTTATATTCTGGGCACCCATCAGCTTGGGCCCTAAGAGCTGGTTTCCTCTGCTCATCGGCTGCTCGTTTTCAGCGAGTCTCCATTACTGAAAGACAAATAAACCATTGGCGGAAACTAATCTATCCTCATTCAATTAAACTGCGAAGCAATTACTTTTTTTTCCCCTAAGAGAGTGCAATTAGTCTCCTTTGAAAATTTATTCCAACTCCAGGAGAAAAGCAGAAACTCTGAAAATGTATGTTGAAAGCAAAAATGTTTTGAAGAAAATCTCCGGCTTTCTTATCCATCTGCATCTTCAGATTTCCCTCTTTAGGCCCAACTTCCATTTGTTTGGTCTTTGGTACCTGTTTAGGATGATTTCTTGTGTGTCACATTTTCCAGTGGTGACTTTTTCTCACAGCTCAGATGGACTCAGGTTAAGATCTGAGAAGGCATAGAGGCAGCGTGCTACACTAGAATGCACCCTGGACTTGGAGGGCGGAGCTCTGATTTCTGGTTCTTTGCTTTGTGACTCTGGGCAACCTAGTTTCCCTCTCTGGGCTTCAGTTTCCTTATTTTTGTTTTGAGGTATTTGGATTCATATGGGTGTTAGCATAGAACACTTTTTTTTTCTTCCATTCAAACTCTTAAATGAAAACCAATGATAATTTGCAGCTGCTCTAGTTGAAGTAGAAAGGGGCAGTAGCGGTGGGGGAAAAACAAAAGCCAAAGGTATTCCCTCTTCCTAACCTCACAGTCCCTCTCAGGCCCGAGGAATATATGGAAAAAGCCACTGAACTAGTCAGTCTCTGAGGTTCTCTCCATATCTAATAACTCTGATTCTTCCTAGTCTAGAAGCATGGTCTATAGGTATCAAGATAGATCTCAGTTTGTATTCAAGGATGTTCTTAACTCTTGGAAATTTGTTTAATCTCTCTATGCAAATAGTTTCCCTTTTTGGAAGATGGGAAAATTAAATTTGTTTGTTTCTTAAACAAATGCTGGCACACTTTTTCTGAAACATTCTTCTCTCAGCAATGTCAGTATTCTTTCTGGAAAAGTAGATATAAATCTCCCTCTTCTCTGTAATTACTTCATACTGTTCCAGAGCATAGATATCCTGTAATTACCATTCACCTTTTATTGAACTTTAGGATGTTACCATTTTTTTTCTGCTGCAAATAACACTGCAATAAAATATCCCTTCATATGTTTCCTTCCATACATGCAAAAGAATATTTGGTTTATGAACCTAAACTGGAATCAGGTGTTCAATATTTTCCATTGTGGTAGATAACACCTACTTATTGTCCAGTTATCTTGCCAATTTATAATCCTAGCCATCTTGAATTAGATTACCCTTTTGCTATAATTCTACCAATATTGGAATGCATCATGCTTTTAAATTTGGGAAATTTGCACTTGTCTTAATTTTCACTGTATATTCTAAACTAGTGCAGAACCTAACACATATTAAGTGATTAAGAAATACTAACCTGAACAAATATGTTATTTTGCTTATAATAAACATGAAAATAATAAAGTATTACATAATTAGTGTTTTTTTCTTATCATGTCATGCAATTACTTAAAGTTAAGAACTTAACAATTATAGCTAAATTAGAAGCTAATGCTAATAATAGGGAAATTTAGAAGCCAGGTCTAACCTGAGATGTAGTTTTATGTTGAAATGAGCAATTATTTTGAAGTTGGGGAGATCTGAGTTTGAATTTCAATTCTCTCAACTACTATGTTACCATTTTACTTTACCACACTATGCATTAGTTTCTATTTTATAGAGCAGAGGTTGCATAGGCTGTTTTTCAAGTCTGTGAAAATTGTAATTCACATATAATAAATATAAGATGGCTAATTTGGCCCATAATAGCTACCAGGTATTATTGGTCAGGCCTATACAAGATGCCAGTCTGGTGATCTATGCTACAAACTTTATGTTTTTCATTTAATTTTCAAACAATATGTTTAAACAATATGTTCAAACAATATGTTTTTCATTTAATTCTCCCCAAAATTCCTTGAGACAGATACCAATATAATCTTTTATTTGGCAGAATTTAGACTAAAACTCAGTTTCTTTGGACTTCTAGAATATACACATTAAAATGAGACATGTTTCTAAGAGCGAAGCAATCATATTTTCAGTGGGTCACTTCCCAGTTGTAGTGGAGAAGGCCAGATCTATGACAGCCGCTTAATTACTTTTTGGCAAACTTAGCCTCAGATTCTGACTGCAGGATGAATTGAGGTCTGGAGTTTAAACAGGGACATGTGAAACTTCAGCATTTGTTTATCTATCCATTGTCTGGAAGAAAGACCTAGAAGAACTTGCATTTGGAAAATGGGGCAAAATAATTGGAGTGTGATTTGCTCAATTATTTTTAATTCCACAAATAAGACACCAGCCATCTGGCATTTGGAAAGGGAAAAATTCATTCACTTAATTCTTGGAAAATGCTAGGGGTTCAAAGAACATTTCAAAAGATGAAGCCAATATTCTGCATAAATAAAATAATATACTTGCTAACTCAGTTTTCTCTCCCTTGTTCCTACCAGCATCTGACACCAAGTGTCTCACTATTCAAAATGTTGCAGTCATCTCCCAAGTCTTCATCAAGACAGTAATTCTTTCCCTGACAAAGAGAATTAAAGCAAAACAAGCATCAACAAAAACAAAATCTCCCAAGGCAACCAATGGTTCTAGTGCCGAGACTGACCTTTCTTGACCTTTGGGGTTCTTCATATTTTTTTAATCACATTTACCTGCAGAGCCTCTAAGCTTTGCTCTACTTCTCTCTGGGCACTTAGGATGTCCATGACCATGGTGGCCAGTCACTGCCTGTCCCTCACTGTGACTTTCTGAATACTGCCAGTGTCTGAGGACAGCATGCCCTGGCCTCTAGCAGTATAACTCTCTGACTTCTGCCCCGGTATACCCACCTCAGGTGGGGGTGCTGCTTCTGATTTTTATAAACTTTATGATCCCCAAATTTGCTTACACATTATTTATGGCTTATATTTCTATCTGTCATGGTCATACTTCACTACCTATTATTTTATTACATTGATATTCTAAAGTCAGGATAAGACATCTTATAATCAAGTATTTATCCAGTTTACATCACATCATTTCCTATTTTTGCAAGGTTACTTTGCATCATCCTTTCCTTCCATTTCACTTATGTACCATTTTCAGGATGTTGTCTCCCAACTGAATTGTCACTGTAAAACTTTTTATTTCTAATCTTTTCTTTCTTTAGAATATTCCAAACTTCCAGTTGAAATATATACCCTAAAATATATCTTCAGATGCATGCTGTGAAAAAATTCCTAAAGCATCCTGCTGAACACAGGAAACAATCCTATTTACTTTCAAGGCCCTTTATTAACCATCTTTGTTCTTCTATAAATCCTCACAACCAATCTAGCTTTCCTGTCTCCACTCCCAAAATACTCCTTTTATGACCACTTTTGCAAATCCTCATGCTCTCATATGAAATTAAAAAAAGAAGCAACCCACAAGCTGTATATTGAAGAAAGTGAGGGAAGAAAATACATAGGGTTGTTAAAAAGTGCTTATCTGGAGGAAATGGGATTAAAGGTATCATTTTATCTCCTTTTTTCTATATTTCTCTACTGTCCACACAATTTTAATGATAAAGTATCACTTTTATAACTTAGCAAAGTAAAGACAGTCATTTTCCTACTTTAGTATCCATTCTCCTCTTCCTTTTTAGTATCAGAACTTTTAGAAAAAATCTAAACATATTTCTGCACAGAACAAAGGACTATATTTTCCAGTCTGTCTTATATTTATGTATGGTCGTATGACTTAGTTATTGTCAATGAAAAATAAGAAGAGTATTGTGTGAAATTTCCAGAAAGTTGGCTCATTAGGCGCTAAATTCGGCTGAAAAAAATACCCTTTTTCTTTTCATCTTCTGTCTTCTTTTGCCATGCAATGAATTTCCAGATTTCCAGCATCCATCTTGGACTGTGAGGTTGCCTTGAAAATAGAACTAGTGCTGGAGCAGAACAAGGGGAGCCTGGGGTCCTGAATCCTAGCATGGAAACTTCTTACCTGCCTTGGCTTGCCTACATCCAGACTTCTTTTATGTGAGGGAGATCGTCTTGTTTACACGATCGTTGCTGTAGTTCTTATTGTCCTTTTTTTCATATGCACAGAAACCTAAACTTAACTAAAGTGGGCAGAAAGAAAATACATCACAATAATGTTGTTAATAATTTAAACTAATAAAATACATGACCTCATAAATAGCACTCAAATGATTTCAATAAGTTATTTGTAAGAAGAAAGAGTTAATCACATAGTTTCAATAAGTTATTTGTAAGAAGAAAGAGTTAATCACATAGTCCTGGGAATCCTGGGTTCAAATAGCAAATCCACCTTTCACAGTGATACGAATTCATTGCCGTTTTTGAATCTCGGCATCCTAATCAATAAAACAGTATGTGCAGTTCCCCCTAGTGATCTCTACCTTCTGGGCTTCTTTCCCTTTGGTATTCTTCCCTTTGAGTATAGACTGAAATTGTTGCTTTTCTTCTGTTCTAATGAAGAGCATACTACAGAAGTGATGTGTTACTCCTGATATTAAGTTATATGCGACTAGTTTCCATCTTGGTTTCTCTCTCTCTCTCTCTCTCCTTCCCTCCTTCTCTCTCTGCTCCTCAGCTCACTAGTGCTGGGAAAGCCAGCTGCCATGTTGTCAGCAGCCCTATAGAGAGACCTGAGGTGTATGACTAGGAATAAGGCTGTTAGTTCAACAGCCGGTAAGAAATTGAAACCTGCTAACAATGTGAGTGAGCCTGGAAGCAGATATTTTAGGCCCAGTTAAGTCTTGACATGTCTGCATCCCTGGCTGACAGCTCGTTTGCAACCTTGTGAGAGACCTAGAGTCAGAGCGACCCAGCTAAACCACTCCCAGATTCCTGACTCACAGAAAGTCTGAGACAATAAATCTTTGTTGTTTTCAGCCATTAAGTTTTGGGATAATTTGTTATTCAGCAAAAAATAGTTTTATTATAATACACAGAGATAAGAGTACCTCCTCATAGGTGTTTTATATTTTGATGAATGAAAACAGTACAAAGGTCGTTTTTATTATTAAGAATTTAAAGAAAATCACTTTGGAAGTTGTCTCACCCACTTGCAGAGCGTACTCTTCTCTTCCACTTAGCCTGAATTCCTAGACAAAGATGAATAGATTTCTTATTCATGCTCCAGTAGGTCATGGTCTAACACAGAGTAAGCATAACGAAAGCTTCTTTTACTGCGGGCCATGCTCTAGGGCACAGTTTCTCAATCTCAGCAGTACTGACATTTTGGGCCAAATAATTGAATAATTCTTTGTTGTAGGAGGGCTGTTCTAGGGTATTGAGCAACATTGCTTGAGTGTACCCTCTAGATGCCAATAGCACATCCCCTCCCCACTTAGATGTGATGATCAAAAATGTCTCCAGACGTGGTCAAATGTCTATGGGAAGAAGAACAGAATTGTCCCTGGTTGAGAACCACTAATATATGAAAAGATTTCAGGTAGTTCCTGAAACATATTCAGGTAGTCTCATATGTATGTGTATATATATATGTATATATATATATGTATATATATGTACATATATATACACGCATATACATTGTGCTCTTGAACTACCGCCGATCTTATAGGTATCTAGAGCGCTATTCTTTGTTTTTTATGAGGGTTTTTTGGTTTTTTTGGTTGCTTCTTTGTTTGCATTAACATTTTTAGTGTTCTAGACTATGGCAAAAAGAGGGACCTTGTTTGAAAATAATTTGGGCAGGGTTTGGCAGACTGCACATCCTTCCTGCTGAACCTGTTAAAGTCAGATAGCAAGTCTTAGATGGACTATACCCCCATATAGGCATTAGATGGCGCTCACTGATGTGTCCGTGGGTGTGCCACAGCTCCCCATTGGCTCTTGTGGCAATCAATCAGAGTAAACACACTCCTGCACAGTCTATGTTATCTTTGTCCAGGATCCCACAAAACTCTCTAACCTTATTGAGGGAAGATTTGTCTGCCTTTATTGTCTTTCAAACATGTTTTTTATGATACAAATTTCTTCCTTCAGGGCTAAGACTAAGGCCTTTTCAGTTCTAGATTAGCAAGCTGGTACAAAAAAAACCCCTTTTGCTTTCAAGGTTAAATTCTCTCCAAAATGTTTCAAGCGTGTTTCATTTTCTACTTTTTTTCTGTGCATTTATCACTCCAATCTATTTTAATGTGAATCGCTATGTAAAAATAGAGGGTGTTGACAGGAAAAGATATCCCCAGCAGTTATTATATCGAAATATTGCCCCACTACAAATTTACATAGATTATTTCAATGTATTGTGAAAAGTATAATATTCAAGTGTTATATGTCCATGAAACCATGGCTATGTGGTTATGAAGCCATGAGCCATATGATTTAGTCTCTAAGGTCTGTTGCTATTTTGCAGCATTATTTATAACCAAATATTAATTAAAGGGGGATTCTCTTCTTTCTTCACATCTTCTGGAGGCCATTACAGATGATCTGATTTGTAACTGCTTAAAAAATTTTCTGCAACATCTTTTTAATCTCCAAACATCGAGATACACATTCTCTCCTGAACTTGGTGCAAAGACCTCTTGCTCTTCTCCCAGCTTCCTTCTCTCTAGATTCTTCAAGACCAAAACCACTTACCCCCCAAAGGGGGCAACACTTTCCTACATGTTGTGGAAGTAAAAAAAGAAACAGCTTTGGTGAATTTGTACATAATCCTCTTTAGGTATAGGCTGAAGGGAAAGATGCAGAACATGAAAGTCCGAGCAATCTGTGCTAACAGAGAAAGGAAGAGTTCCATCTCTCTATGTATAAGGGGAAGGCCAAGGGTGGGCCAGGAAAGTGTGTATGGAGGAAGCAATGTTAAGTGGGGTCTTGAAAAATGAATAGTTTGCCAGAAGGAGAAAAGAGAAACTGAAAGGTGTGGTCTTTCCCTTCTCTTAACTCTTCTAATCCATACTTTCCTCCCATGCATCTATCACTTCATACAATTTGGGGCTGTGTGGTGTCTGAGCGTTGTCTTTTCAATCATATGATACATTTCTTAAGGGTAAAACTATGTATTATACTTATTATTCCTAACAGAGATATTTAGTGAATTATAGATACTTAATAAAGGCTATTTTTCTTCACTAGTGATGATAAGCTGTTAAAAATTCTATCATCCCTCTGTCTCCCTTCCCTTCCAAGAACCTAATCCTCTCATGCTAAATGCAGATCACGTGTGGCTACATGGACGCCTTCAAATCTTCAGCCAATAGAAGGAAAGTGTGGTAACTGTAATTCACAAGATGCTTCTTTACTTATGTGGAGCTTGAAATAGAAGTCTGGAGGAGGGAAATTCCACAAATGATCACAGATGTATTATTTGCAGATTAGCTAACATATGGCATGTTTAATTGCAGTTCTAAAACAACAGCAAGACTAAAATTGATGGCTCATTTTTAAAGTTTCAAGTTGCAGAGCCTTTTATACATCATTTGAAAATGTCAGTGTTTTGGTTGACTCTATCCAAATTACCTAAAGCATTTTTCATAGTTGAAAGATTGAATTGGAAATTCCAAAATAGTTGAAAGTTTAGGGAAAAAAGATTTTTAAAAAAACACGTTGACTTTTCATTCATATGGTAAAATCACATCGCCTTCTTTTTCTACTCCTTTGCTTTGAGCAAAACCACAAGATATGAAATACAGGCACATTACTAGCACATGAAATTTATAGTCTTCCTTGCCATTCATCTTGAACAATAAAAAGAAGCATGGAAATTTAAACAAAAAGAAAAGATGAACACTAAAATTCCAGAAAACCATAGTTCAGAATCCACCCTTAACCTGGGGTGTTTGGACAGTGAAGAGCCCTTCCTACTCTTAGAACTTACTTTGGTTCATTGTAATTTCAATGAGACAGAAGTTTCAGGTCTCCCTTAGGACAGACTAGACAAAAGTTTCACATGACCCCTGTATTTTACCAGTTACAATTGCCCATTTTATTTCCACATATTACCTTTATAGCTTTTAAGTCTCTACTTAAAAGTTGGCATCTTTGGTGCCAGCCCAGTGGCGTAGCAGTCAAGGTCACGTGCTCTGCTTTGGCGGCCTGGAGACCACAGGTTCAGATCCCCAGCGTGGACCTACGTACCACTTATCAAACCATGCTGTGGTAGGCGTCCCACATATAAGGTAGAGGAAGATGGGCATGAATGTTAGCCCAGGGCCAATCTTCCTCAGCAAAAAAAAAAAAAAAGTGGGCATCTTTAATTTTCTGGAAGTTCATGGACCTCACAGCTGGCACAACATTTGCTCAAGGGAAGGGAATAATGATAGCCAAATCCTCAACTCCAAGACTCCAATAGGCTCTACTACACTGCAATTCTGCTGTTTAAACTGGCAGTCCGTAACAAGATCCAACTACAACTTCTTGGTTATAGTATTTTAAATCTGTATGAACTGAGTTTCTCCCTAATGTGTTTATGCAGATATATTTGTTAAAAGAGCAAGTGAGGAATACTGCTAACCAAAAGTGAACTTTAACCAAGAAAAGCGTGAATATCATTCATCTGCCCTCAGCACAGACATGCAACCAATTATTCATAAAATGTGAACTGATACTTTGGATTGAGGATTTTATCCTTATTTGTTAGTATATTCATTTTTTGTAAAAAGGATAAAAATCTATCTTGCTGTCATGGACTGAATGTTTGTGTAGCCCCCAAATTCATATGTTGAGGGCATAACCCACATGTGGCTGTATTTGGAGATGGGGCCTCTAACGAAGGAATTAAGGTTAAATGAGGTCAGAAAAGGGGGGCCCTGATTTAATAGGATTAGTGTCCTTTTAAGAAGAGACACAGGAAAGCTCACTCTCTTCCAGCTCACTTAGAGGAAAGGCCATGTGATGACAAAGTGGCTGTATGCAAGCCAGAAAGAGAGTTCTCACCAGAAACTGACCTTGTCAGACCTTGATCTGGGACTTCCAGCCTCCAGAACTGTGAGAAAATACATTTCTGTTGTTTAAGCCCCCCAGACTAGGCAGTTCAAGCCCCCAGCACAAGCAGACTAAGACACTTGCCAATCAATACCAGGCAATCTTAGGCTGCTTATAAAAGGCATGGTAAGATTGATAATGATGAGAAACATCTTCTGAATGATTATTTTATTTTTATTTGGCTAGTTTATTACTGTGATATTACAATATTGTTCTCATTTTGTCTTTTTTTTTTGAAAGTCATTTTGGGAAAAAAAATGCAACCCAGAATATTGCAAAGCCACAAACCAAGTGAAAGTTTTCGATTTCCATCTGCCGAATTGAAAGAATTTTCATGAATTTCTATCATTTTATGTTATCTGTAAGTTATCTAAGATTGTTGTGTAAGTGACTTGAGATTGATTATATTTCTGATTTTTATAGTAACCTATGCTTTGTTTTATTTTTACCTTTCATTGTGACGTATTTTGCCCACATAGAAATGCATCAAATATGAATATGTAGTTATATAATTCATATTTAATTAAAAAGTGAACATTCATCAAACCACTATCAAGAAATATAATATTGAAAACTTCTTAGAAGGCTCCCAGTGCCCTCCTTCAAGCAAATCATCTTTCTATTCCAAGAGGTAATCACTATCCTGAATTCTGTGATAATCATTTCTATTCTGAGCATGTGCCACTCACCCCAACCCCACTGGCTTCCTATTGGGAGCTTGGTGGGTCTTTGTCCCTTTGGTGTTAAAAGCATCTGGGAGATTCCATTTAGCTCTTCAGAGGTGTTATCCTACAAAAACAGAAACCAGTTGAGGAGACAAAGTGTTTACTTGGAATCAAAGAATTGCAATTTGGGGAGCACAGATTCAGGTAGAAACCCAAATAGTGTCCTGATTACAGGAGAAGCACTTAAAGTTTCTACGAGAAAAAGGGAAGATGAGGTGAGTTGTATTAAGGAAGAGTTCATTGGTGCTAAGGAGGCAAGGCTAGGTTTGTACTTCATAGATTGGCCTGAGGTTCGATCATCAGGCAAAAGGCTAGACTTGTACTTCATTGATTGGTTACCAATCCGGTCATCAACAAAGTCCAGTTCCATCAGTCCTTACGGACAGGATATTCTTGTCCTAACTGACTTCTTGGAATGTTGGCGATTTGGTCCAGTTTGGAAAATAAAGAAAACAAGACGCACAAGACAATTGCTCTGAAATAGCTGCTCTGCAACTATTTTAATATGACTCCACTCATGTCATCTTTCACAGAGGTTTTGAGCTTAGCTCTTCACCCTCTTGCCCTACACAGCTTCAATGTTTGGCAAATGTCTTGAGAGGGAGAAATATTAGGACTTCTAGGCAGACCTCAATTGGTTCTTTGTCTCCTAAGGATAGTAAGAATGCCACAGATGTCACTCTGTGCTTTGGTCCAAGCTCCCCCAGGTTCCCATGCAGCTTCCAGTGCAGAAAATGTCCCCTGCAGAAAACTAGCCATGAATTTGAGACTCCACAATTTTTCAATTCATCACTACAGCCCCACAGTCAACACCTAAACTTCTCTGGTTTCCAACATAAGCCATCTGCCTGGGATAAGCCAGAATCTCAACCTAAGCCCAGAATTAACAAAATCTCCTGTGGCCAGCTGGCAATTTTCCACTCATCTCAGAAAGATTCTCCCCTCTCTGAGCTTTATTTGTCCTCATTGCATCCCCATCTCCATTGCATTGACTTTGTCCCCTGGTGCCTTTAAAAACATACTATTTGTGATACCTTCATCTTTATCTTGTTGATACAGTAAGGGCTTGGACTGTAGTGAATATATTCTACTTAGAATTAGAAATCTGATCGAAATTTTGTAAGCAAATTTTATCATAAATTTCCTAGTTTGCTACTTTTAAAAAATGTGAAATATACTGAAGTTTATCAAATTGTTTTTCTGAATCTATTACTATCAGGGAATTTTCTATTTTCATCTCTGAAATTTGGTGGATTATATCAATTTTCCAAAGTTAAACACCTCCTTTACCTTCTGTGATACCTGTCTCTCTCTCTCTCTCTCTCTCTCTCTCTCTTGGTTTTAGTTTGCTATTATTTTGTTAGAATATAGCTACATTCATAAAGAAACTTGGAATATATATATACTATGTAAATGAACATAGATATATGAACATATATATAAAGCTAGCATAGTCTTGGTACAAAACCACAAAATAGAATAGTATGAAAAAGAAAAAAATATGTATGTGTATATATATGTGCATGTATGCATTTTCATGTATATTTCTTTTTCAATAGAATAGCTTGAAAAGAAAAATATGTAGTTTTTCATATATGTGAAAAAATATATATATACCTGTCTACATATTTTTTTCAAAAGGACACATGAAGAAGAAAAATGTATATGCATATATTCTTTTTCATGCTGTCCTATTTTGGGGTTTTGTATCAAGGCTATGCTAGTTTCATAAAAAGAGCTGAGAGTTTCTCCTTCTTTTATATTACCTGGAAGCATTTTTCTTTAATTAGAAAATATTTCTTTTGTAAAAGTTTGATAGAAACTACCAGTAAAGCCAAATGAACCAGGAGTTTTCTCTGTGGGAAGATGTTTCACTATTTTTATAATTTTATCAATGTGTGCATGATAATTTAGGTAATCTATTTCTTCTTAAATATGGTTTGCTAACTGATATTTAAAAATATTTTGGCCATATCCTTTAAATTCAAAGTTGAGGAGCATGAAATTATTTATAATATCCTGTTATGATGTTATTTTAATATCTGTAACTTATGTAGTTGTGTCCCCTTTTTTATTCCTGTCATTAATTATTTGAGCTTAATCAGAGCTTATTTATTATTCCATTTATATTAGTCAGAATTCACTCATAGAAGCCAAAACACTAGAAATATGCATATATATACTATCCATAATATATAGAATATACCGGGGCCGGCCCGGTGGCGCAGCGGTTTAGTCCGCGCTTGGCAGCCCGGGGTTGGCTGGTTCGGATCCCGGGCGTCCGCCGACGCACTGCCTGTCAGCCATGCCGTGGCGGCGTCCCATATAAAGTGGAGGAAGATGGGCACGGATGTTAGCCCAGGGCCAGTCTTCCTCAGCAAAAAGAGGAGGATTAGCAACGGATGTTAGCTCAGGGCTGGTCTTCCTCACCAAAAAAAAAAAAAAATATATATATATATATAGAATATACCTTATTTATATATATTAATTATACATGCTATATAATTATATATATATTAATTATATATTATATATAATTATATATAATATAGAATATGCATTATATTCTTTATACATTCTAATGTTAAACCACTTCCCTTGCTTTTCCATGACTCCTGTAATTTGCTTATTATCCATTTTATGTTGTTGGCTTTGTGTGTGTGTGTGTTTACAGGGATTTGACGTTATGCAGTTACACGAGCTGGTTAAACAGTCTCTCTAAGGATGTTGTCTTTGCGTCTTGCACTGGAGCCTTAGGTTTGGAGTGTGGGAAGTCAGGAAGAGAATACGGGTGTATAAGAAGACCAACTGGAACCCACAGACATGAAGTGGAACCTGCAAGGATGAGCTGGAACATGTGTCAGTTTCTCCAGTCTCTCACTGCCTTCAAATGTGATGACATGGATGTCCTGCAGGAGAAGCCAGCACTCTCCATCGTAGACTTAGACACATATTTTGCCCAGGAATAGGAAAAGCTGAGAAAAGAGGGTGAAGGGAAAATAAAGAGTGGAGGCAGCTGCACACTTTAACCCATACCAATGAAGTGAGCCAACAAATAACACAACTTGAGTAAGTTGCAAGTGTCCCTGATAGCCCAGTCTTGGATATGATAGTCCACCCCTTTGCTATACTCTATTTGCTAGAAGATAATCCCTAGGTCTAGCTCACACTCAAGGAAAGGGGGTAACATACCAGGAGGCAGGGATTATTGGAGGCATCTTAAAGGCTGCCTATCACATTTCTTCTTTTTCAAAACTGAAACGCCAAGAAAACCAAATCTCAAATCTCAATATAAGCAAATGCCATCAGACTATCAGGAAATATAAACCTTTACTATATTTACAGATATTAAAAGTTTTAAAGTATGTTATCCAATATTTTATTTCTCTTCTAATACCAGTATAAATTTTCCAAGCAAACATAGATATTTACATATGGCATTGATAATAATGATAACAGAAGGAAAAAGGAAAGGAAAAATTATTTTTATTAATTATAGTTTCTATATCTATTCTTAAAAGAAGAGATTTTTTGGCTCAGGCCAACATTCCATATCTCTATCTAGAGAATCTTCTGTGAAGATTTGCTACATATTCCAGCCATTAGAGGCTAAACTCTAAAAATAGCCTTATGACTGGTACCAAGCAGGTGACGGCTTTCTTCATTTATCTTTTCTCTTCTAAATACTTCATAAAGGAAATTCTGAAGAGCATTCCCAGCTGTCCTACTTGAAAAGGCTAAAAGCATAACAGTAGCAAGTAATTTTTGTATGTTGGAGCCCTAGTGAAAGAAATAGAGATGGTCAAATGTTATCTAAATTATTTCTATAGAAAAATAATCATTTTCATTTTTCTATAGAAAATAAATAATTCTAAAAGGTATACACACTTCATCACCTTACTGTAAAAAAGGCCAGTTAAGCATGTTCAGGGATATATGTGGCACCTGTATTGAGACCCCATCTAATACTTCAAGATGTGTGTAACTTTCACTCAAATTTACCATCATGATTAATTAGAGTGTTGTGAAAAATATTCTATAAACTATTGCCTTTTATTCCAGAAAATATTAGGAAGAACATTTGTGTAAAGTCAGTAGACCTATGAAATACTCTGTTCAAATTGCGAACTTTTGATTTGGCAACCACTTTATTGTTCTCAAAAGGACATGCTGAATTCTTATGCACCGACATGTACATACACCTACCAGATGGTACCTTGTTTCTAGCATTTTCTCAAGAGGGAGTAAAATTCACTTAGGCTGTCATTGTGTCATCTCTAAAGGAAAGATTCTAATTTTACTAGTCTAAATTAACTTGGGATAACTACACCCTGACATGAATGCTTCAAGGTTCAAAGGGGTGGAGACTGTCCCCAAGGGCTTGAAGAATTTGTATAAAAATCCTTTCAGGTCTTTTATTTTGCTCAAAGCTAAACGGAATTGTATATGCTAACTTGTAAGTATAATGCTCTCAATTTCTGGGTGTCACTTCCTGTTTCCTGAAATCTTCTTCTGAAACTGATCAGGTCAAGAATTTTCTAAGGAAAGCATCACCTCACTGTTTCTGTTTGTTTATTTATTTATTTTTGTGAGGAAGATTAGCCCTGAGCTAACATCTGTTGCAGATTCTCCTCTTTTTGCTGAGGAATATGGCCCTGGGCTAACATCCAGGCCCATCTTCCTCTTCTTTATATGTGGGACGCCTGCCACAGCATGGCCTGACAAGCAGTGCATAGGTCTGTGCCGGGGATCTGAACCTGCGAACGCCAGGCCGCTGAAGTGGAGTGCGTGAATTTAACCACTGTGCCACCGGGCCAGCCCCTTTATTTGTTTGTTTTTAAGAGCAACTCTTGCTTTCTATGTATGTTTCAAATTTTAAAGAGTAATAGATGCTTATTGCAGAAAGCTTAGGAAGCAGAAAAAAAATACAGAAACTCAATTTTAAAAAAAATCACTCCTAATTCCCAATTCACAGAGAATGATTTTTAACATTTTGATGTTTTCACTCCCAGATGCATGAATACACAAGTTATGCATGTATACATATGTATATCATATTGTAAATTCTATTTTGCTGCCAGCTTATTTATCCCTGTTAGTCATACATGGTGAGTCATGTAATGAGTAGTAAATATTTTCATATAGCTTATTTTTAAGAGCCATTTAATATTTAATTACATGAGAATGACTTAACCAATCTAGTACTGTTGCATGCTTAAGTTATTTCTCTTTCACTTCTGAAGAATAGTTTCACTGGATACAGAATTCTAGGTTGCTTTTTTTTTCTTTCAATACTTTAAATATTTAATTCCACTTTCATCTTACTTGTATAGTTTCTGAAAAGAATTCTGATATAATTGTTATCCTTGCTTCTCAGTAGATAAGGTGTTTTTTCCTCTAGTTTCTTTCAATATTTTCCCTTTGTCTTTAACTTATTGCATTTTGAAGATGACATGCTGAGATGTAGATTTTTTCGTGTTTATCCTGCTCAGTTTTCTCTAAGTTTCCTTGATATGTAGTTTGATGTCTGTCATTAATTCTGGAAATTTTTCGGTTATTATTACTTCAAATACTTCCGTTCCTTTCTCTTTTCTTTTCCTAGTATTCCAGTTAAGTGCATGTTATATCTTTTGAAATTGTCCCACAGTTCTCAGTTGTTCGTTTTTTTTCTTAAGTGATTCCTTTCTGTTTTTGCACTTCAACTTTGGAAATTTCTATTGACCTATATGCAAGTTCACTGACTCTCTCCTTAGCTGTGTGGACTCTACTGATGAGTCCATGAAAGGCATTCTTTAAAAAAATGTTTTTTATTTACAGCATTTCCTTTAGATTCCTTTTTGAGTTTCTACCTCTCTGCGTACGTTACTCATCCATTACTGCATGTTGTCATTTTTTTCTGTAGAATTTTTAGCATAGTAATCACAGGGTATTTCAAGTGTCCTATCTGATACTGACAACATTTTTGTCACATATGAGTCTGGTTCTGGTGATTGCCTATCTACTCAGACTGTATTTCTATTGCTTTTTAGCATGCCTTGTAATTTTTGGTTAAATACAGACAATTTGTACCAGGTAATAGGAACTGATGTAAATAGGCCTTTTGTGTGAGGATTTATGGTAATTTGGTTAGGAGTTGGGCTTCTTTATCTTTGCTGTAGCTATAGTTGACAGAGGCTTTGAATTTCTCAAGTGTCCTTGTTTTCGTCTATACTGTTATCTGTGGCCTTTTGTAAGAACTCCTCAGATGGAGTTTGGTTATTGCAGCTCTTTCAGCTTCAATCCATCATTATTTTACTGGAACCCTGCTGATAAGGTTGGTAAGGTGTGGGAGAAGGAAGTGTTCTATAATTTTATGATTAAACTGAAGTCTTTAAATGGGCCTGTGTCCCTACTCTGTGACATCAAAGGTAATTCTTAGCTTTTTTTCCCCCTCTTTAGGTCAGACAGGAAGGTGGGACAGGACTAGGGAGGGAGAAGTGTTCTCCCTCCAGGTAAGATAAGGCTCTGACAATCTTTTTCCTTTGAGATTAGGCTTTTGTTATGGAGGAGATTCTGGGCATATTTCACAATGGTTACTCTATGCCTCCCCGCCAGAGTCATAAGAAGACCTTTGTTGGCTGTTCACTGTGAGAACTTGGTGGAATTCTGGTAGTAAAACTCACCATACTGTGAGGCCTCCCTTAAGAGTGCAGCCTCCAGAGCTTTGCACACTTTAGCTTGTTCACACTCATCCTCTAGCCACTTATCAAAATTACCATTTAAGTGTTTCTACAAATTTGTGACTTCAGGAGCTTCTCCTCCAGGCAAGCAGATCTCAGCTATGGCTCTCTGATTTCCATGTAGCAGTTTGCCCTATGACTTTAGTTCTGTGATGGATCCTGGCAAAGCTTTTTATTTTTAGTTTGTCCTGATTTTTCTTGTTCTAAGGATGGAAGTGACAGCTTCCAACTCTTTGTATTTTTAAGCTGAAATTAGAAGTCACCTGCCATGCATATTTAATATGATATCTGATACAGTTGCACTTGTCTACTATTTTTCTTTTTTTCTATTTTCCCCATATGTTATATTTTCCCTTTTTTGGTCACATTACTTTGGATTAATTAAGTATTTTAATTATCCCATTTTATTCCTTTATTAGCTCTTTACAAACAGTTTCTTTTGTTATTCATTTTATTCTTTTACTGGTTACTCTATAGATGAAAATATTCATCCTAGATTTATTTCATGATTGATAGAATTAGGTCATTACCACTTACCAAAGAATAAAAGAAACTGATAACACTCATCTTCATCTACCATCTCCTATGCTTTGTGCTAAATGTGATTTTTAAAATATTATACATTTCACACAACATTGTTTTCTTTTATTAAATAGCGAATATCCATTTCTGTTTGTTATCACGCTTACCTTTTTAGTCTTTTCCTTTTTTCTTAAAATTCTATGCTTCCATCTGGAATCATTTTTCTTTAACTTGAAAAAGTCTCCTTGCTAGTTTTTGTAGATTAGCTCTGCTGGCAATAAATTATTCAAATATATCAACTTTATCATCTTAAAAAAAAAAACTTTCTTTCACCTTAATTACTGAAGAATATTTTATCTGTATAGAATTCCAAGTTGAGAGTATTTTTCTTTTCTTTTAGCCATTTAAAGATTCTCTTTGGACTTTCATAGATTTTATTAAAAAGTTTGCCATCAGTCTTATTTTTCCTTCCTTTTGTTTACATATGTTTATCTGGCTGCATTTAAGATGTCCACTTTTTGATTATCATGTTCTTAGGTGTCATTTCTTTGTATTTGTTCTGTATGGGATTGCTGAGTTTCTTGAATCTGTGGGTTGATTTTTTCATCATATGAAGAAAATTACTTGGCATTATCTCTTCAAATATTATTTATGCTTTAGTATTACTCTTCTCTTTTTTTAGGAACTCTAATTAGAAGGATTTTCTACATTTTGACTGTGCCTCACATGTTTCTTAGTCACTATTTTTTTAAACCTTTGTCTCTTTGTACTCTGGTTTGAATCTTTTCTATTAATTTCTCTATTAAGTCACAAATCCTGTTATCTTCTGTCTCCAGTCCGCTCTTAAAAACCACCCAAAATGTTCTTAAGTTCAGATATAATGTTTTGTAGTCCTAGGATGTCCATTTAATGTTTTTAAATAGATTCTGTATCTGTTGATATTTTCTATTTTTTCTCCACTTTTCCATCCTTTCCTCAGTTGTCCTTAATATATGATTTTAGTTATGCTGATGACTTTGTCTCCAATCAGTATCTGGGTCGTCTCTGTCTGTGCTCCCACTGAACCTTTTTCCCTCTTGATTACCTGTCATTTTTTTCTTTCTTCCTCACATAATTTTGTTTTAATGTGCATTGGGCAACATGGACAATATGTGGTTGATAAATGTTATGCTACCTTCCTTCAATAGCATACAATTATAATCTGCCAGGCAGTTCAATTACAGGCAGATCACCTTGATTATGTCAAACTTTCGTTTTAGACTTTTTTGCATGAGTCTTTCATTTTTCCCTCTTAAAACTAGGGCATCGTCCCTCTTGTTAGGCGATGCCTTTCCTGGATGTCTCTGTAGCTGGGCTCAGACTTCCAGTTGTATCTTCCCAACACTATGCAAGCTTTGAAATATCTGCCTGGCTCTCCAGCCTCCCATTGGTTCTCACTTCTAGGCCTCCTCAAGTCTTCTCCTATGTATGTATAGACAATCAGCAACTTACAGTTGGTTCAACTTACAATTTTTTTACTTTATGATGGTGTGAAAGCCATACACATTCAGTAGGAATTGCAGTTTTGAATTTTGAATTTTGCTCTTTTCCCAGACTAGTGATATATGGCACAATACTCTCTCATGATGCTGGGCAGTGGCAAGGAGCGCAGCTCCCGGTCAGCCACACGATCACGAGAGTAAACAACTGATACACTGATGCCCATTCTGTACCCAGGCAACCATTCTGTTTTTCACTTTCAGTACAGTATTCAATAAATTACCTTACTTTATCATAAAATAGACTTTGCATTAGATGATTTTGCCCAACTGTAGGCTAATGTAAGTGTTCTGAGCACGTTGAAGGTAGGCTAGGCTAAGCTATGATGTTTGGTAGATTAGGTGTATTAAATGCATTTTTGACTTACTTAAGTTTATTGGGACCTAACCTCATCTTAAGTCAAGGAAGATCTGTATAGCTTAGGAGTTGGTAAAGAAGCCAAGAAGGGTGACTTTTGAAGTTCCCTCTCTGCTTCCCTCTCTCATGGCCAGCTTGCCCAAATCCGAGCTGTCTGGGCAGTCCTCAACTCCAACTCTATGTCCTCTGTCTGCTGAGTCCACAACTCTCTACTTGACACCTATTCCCTGCATCACATTTTAGAGCAGGGGTTGACAAGAGTTTTCAATGGGGGTGGAGACTGTAGTCTGCTGGCCCCTGTTTTACAACCTGCTATCAGAGTAAAAGCCAAAGTAGGAGTGGAGTTCAACTCCCATGCATCCCTTCTCTTGATAATTTTACCTGCCATCCAGGATATACAAAACAGCAAACAATTGATTTTTGTAAATATCAGCTTTTTTAGTTTTGTTCTTTTTAACAGTGAGATGGTCTAATAACAGCTACTCCATCTTTGTCATAACCAGTAGTCTTCTCTTCTTATTTCCACATGAAGTTTATAGAGCAATTATAGGAAAAAAACAAATATCACTTATATTGTAATGCTAACTTTCCGCTACTGACCTCAAAGGAAGATGTGAGGCATAAAGTTAAGAGAGTGGGGAGTGGGAATGAAGGCAAAAGAAAAAAAGGCGTGGGCGGTATATTTATATATTGTTTTTGCTCCAACCAAAGAAGTTATATGCAGTCTCGAAAAGTGCACATTTAAGTGAATGGCAAGTCTTTTTGCTTAGAACTCTTTAATTTGGTTTGAGTAATTTCTCATTTGATTAACACAAATCCTAGATATACTCTGATCAGAGAAAAATACAAATGTCTCAGAGCAATATTTGGAAGCTTGCTTGAATTTGAAATTCTCTGAACTGTTCTCCATTTCTATTAACATGCATAATTAAGAGGTACTCAACTGGTAGAGGCTGTTATAGTCTCTGGATCTTTTTTGTAAAAGAGCATCTGTATTTAAGAATACATAAAAAGATGCCTTCTGAGAGTGTTGTGTTCTAGGGATTAAATAATAATGTCACTTGAGAAGAAAAGTGACTTAGAATTTTTATTTAAAACTCAAATATCTTAGGATTGAAGTTATTTTCTTTCAGGAGGGTGTTTTCCAAACCCAAAGGAAATAAAATGTGATATTTTTTCATAAGTAGCTAGAAAGAATTTGGGGAAAAAACCCACAAAACTTAAGTATAGGCAATACTTATTTCTCAAGGTTGTGCAGTCGAATTCTGACTTAATTCAGCTCACATCCTTTTCTCCACTCTGAAATGATGTTTCTGGATGCTAAAAATAAAGTCAAGTCACTTGTATTTACCAGCCTTGCATTTGTAAAATCTACAAACCTATCACAAGTAAATGTCCTTGATTTGTCATTTACCTCCAGTGAGCTCAATCCAATATGAAATGAAGAACACCAAACTGGCACAAAGAGACATTCCTTGCTATAACTGCCTGAGATATATTCATGCAGAAAAAAGCTTTGAAATATTTCCAAAATACAGATGATTAAATTGCCTCTAAGAAGAAAGTATTTAAAAATCTCCCTAATTATATGTCAACTCCTTGCTTGTCATATAACTGATATTCCCATTCTAAGTATAAACTCTGACATGTGGAATTAAAGATTAAAGAATATTGAGGAAAATTCTGTTTGACATTTTCATGACCCATGGACAGATAAACTCACTTTGTACAGGAGGAACCCCACAGATTCCTAATAAAAATCCTAAGAGCTACCACTTATTGGGTACTTAATACAATGTCAAACACTTTACATAGGTTATCTGTTTTACCTCTCCCAACATGTTATAAAGTATCCCCATTGCATAGCAAATGAAACTGTGACCCAGCATGGTTAGGTGATTCATCACAATTCTGAGATCTAGTCAGTGTCAAAGCAGTGTTTACCCCAATGTTTACTAGGATCCAAAGCTAGGGATCTCAATGCCTCTGCCATTTTGCCTTCGAGTTAATACTAGAGTTATGCAAACTTAGTTCAATAAATTTTTTGACTGCACGGTTAAATAATAAGCTCAGAGAGAGCGAGAACTCTTCTAATGTACTTCCACCTCAATGTGGTGCTCATTTTCATTATTTTATTCACTCCTTTAACTCACTTAACAAATATTTATTGAATGCAGATCCCCTAGGCATTGGAAACGTCAATCAAGACAGACAAAATTCCTGCCGTTTGGAAATCACGTCCTAGTAAAGAAGACTGACTGTAAGCGTAATAAGAAAAATAAGATAATTTCTAATAGTGATAAGTTCTATGAAAATTATGAAATATGATAGATAGAAGTGGAATGAAATTTAGCCAGCGTGATCATGGGAGACCTCTTTTGTAGAAGTAGCACTGGAGTTGATAAAATGCACAGCTCACCTTCAACATTTTGAAGCCTGAATTTCATACCTGTCAAGTCTTGAATTTGTTAATTCGAATTCAGATTTGCTCTCCATTTCCTTAATATTGCTTCAGAGGAAGAGTCAAGGAGCTCTCATTCTTTTCTTGCAAATATTCTTTTTAATCACAGATACTGCTTTATAGTAAGAACATTTTTGTGAAAAGAATAATTGGCTCCTGTGATAGTATAACTTTGAAGAATAAGTGATTATTTTTTCCATTTCTCATTCCTTACCATTTCAAAGGGCCTCTGTTGCCATTGTTAGTCTTGTTGAACATGGCTCTAACAGTGAGAAGAGAGTGGGCTGCTTAGTGGAAGGGGCGTGTCAATTCATATGATGGTGGTGAGTTTCTTTCTTCTCTAATATGTTAGGAAAAGCATTAACCAACCAGGCCAATGGGAGAAATGTAGTCAGAATACCCAATAGTCATTTGGGCACTATCCTTCCTTGGTTTTCCTGAACTGAATAACTGTTCACAGCTTGTATGAACCAAACACTTCCCTAATGTTTATCTTATAGTATAACAAAAAAGAATTCAGGCTAAAATTAAAAAAAAAACCACAAAATTCCTATCACCATGATAATATATTGTTATATTTATTGCCTGCTCACTTTACTAAGGTAACAACTGAGTTAAATTTTTATTTGTAATGTTTCCTGATAGCATCAAATAAAAATTCTGTAGAGGCAGTTAGAAGTTGCCTACCCTGGGGAAAATGTACCACTGATGAGAAAGGCTTTAAGAATATTCTTTGGACGACAAGATACCCAACCCCTATTAAAACTCTGACATGCATTATAAATTGTAATTACATATTGTTTTACTATGGTCAAACTATAATTAAAATAATATTTATATTCTTATTACCAAAAAAGTAAAGCACATTTTTCCTTCTGCTTCCTATTAATTGAAGTGATGTAACCTCTAAAGGCGAGAGTAGAACCATCTGCTCTCTTTCTCCCTTTAATTATTTTGTGTTAACCTTGACAAGGTGTTATTGGAGATTTATTGCAAAGAATTTCACTTCACTGGACCTTAGGCCTTATTGTGTAAGCATGGCCAAACATGAATTCTCTGTGGCTTGTGTATGTGGTTTTGAAATAACTATATTTCCAAAGCAGTGCTCAAAATCTATAAAAGAGACAAGATATGACAGGTGCCATATTACAACAAATGATTGCTGAAGGCAAGGTTTTGTAACCAAAATTCTTTTTTTGTTAACTCCTTCATATCTTGTCCAAACAATCATTATGTCTTCCAGAATTTTTTTCCTTAGATGTTCAGTCCTCCGTTTCCCCAGCACCTTCTTCATAAGGTCCATTAGGGATGGTTATTTGAAGAATAAATGTTTTCTGTTTTCCCCCAATTGCTGTGTCCTTGTATTGGTGTTAAATAGTGATGCTTTCTTCTTCAAGAATCTTCAAGTGTGACTTCATTTGCCTACCAAGTAATTTCAGTTAATTTATTCAATTACCTGAGATCCCCAGAATAATTCAACATCTCACCCGCATGTATATGAATACTTACCTGCTCATCCTCTACCCCTCTCCTCCCACAACACATACAAGAACACTGGAGTGTTTCCAGTGGGACACTGGCAAACCGGATAGCTTGGTACATGTAATCTAACAATTTACTCAGAATTGTCTGTCCACATCCGTGACCTTGTACCCCTCCACCTTGCATGAAAAAAGAAAAAGAAATTATGCACAAATTCACAAATGATGTTGAAGCAAAGACACTATGAAGCTCAACCCTGTAAATATAGTGGGAAGTTAAGGTATTTATTTAAATACTTTTATTATTGTGGGAAACAATCCTTTATTTTTCTGTAACTTCCAGTTACGGGAAATTATGAATTTCTTATTGTCTAAGTAAACTGAAATTGATACTTTCTATTAACTTGCAGCCCCAAATAGCCTGATACTATATCTTAAACACTATCAGTGGTAATGTGGTCCTGTAAATCATTGTAACATTTTTTGAATAATTGTTGGCAAGTAACTAAATACTTTAAAATGTAACCTCCTTTGGATTCCTCAAAAAATTAAAATAGAAATACCTTATGAGCCAGCAATCCCACTCTTGGGCATCTACCCAACGGACATGAAATCAACCATCACGAGAGGCTTATGCACCCCTATGTTCATTGCAGCATTATTCACTGTAGCCAAGAAGTGGAAGCAACTCAAGTGTCCCTCAACTGATGATTGGATAAAGAACATGTGGTATATACATACAATGGAATACTACTCAGCGATAAGAAAAGACAGAATTGTCCCATTTGCAACAACATGGATGGACCTAGAGGGTATTATGTTAAGTGAAATAAGCCAGACAGAGAAGGACAAACACCGCATGATTTCACTCATATGTGAATATAAATGAACACACGGAGAGAGAGAACTGGTTGGTGGTTACCAAGGGGAAGAGGGGTGGGGGGTGGGCACAAGCGGTAAAGGGATGCATCCATATGGTGACGGACAAAAACTAATGTACAGCTAAAACCCCACAATGTTATAAACTATTAAGACATCAATAAAAATGAAAATTTAAAAAAAAGTAACCTCCTTTGACCTAAATATGAACAACAGAAATCCAGAAATCTATCCTATGGAAATAAAGTATAAAATCATATATAAATATAATTGTTCATTATAACTTGTAAATTGCAATTTTTTTATTGCTTTTGAATGGTTGAATCATGAGCATGATTGTATAAATGCCCACTTGACCCCCTCCCATCAATTGAGGTCTTCCAGCTATACCAAGTACCATTAGGCAGAATGTATTACATTTCTTTTATCTCAATTCTATATATGGGTCACAAGTTTGACACTTAAAATTAATATTTACTCATAATGAATGTACATTTTATGTTTTATAATAACAAGATGGACCTTTAATTCCTTCAACAAGGGAAGATTATGGTGTACCACACTATGTTTTATGAATCTCAGAGTCAATCATCTCTTTTCATAAGTGAGGGAAACAGAGATGTTAAGAAGGGAAATGACTTACATAAGACCTACAAATCTTTGGTTACACAACTAAGAAATTATGACTTGAGAGTCAGCATATTTCTAACTTGACAAGACTCCTTCCCTACACCATTACCTGTTCTACCTAAGATTTTAAAAATGGTTATCAAATATGTAGAGATATTTTTAAACATTGCTTAAGTGAATCTAGAATATAAAAATACTTTAAAATAAGCATTTATTTAGACTAGGACCTAGCATAATGTCTATCATTTAGTATATCACTCAATACATTTAATCAAAAGAAGGAAGGGAGGAAGGAAGACATACTCTTAACATACATCAATTATAAGGTATATCAGCCATAATTAAATCATTAAGTCATCTAAAAATATATCTACGGCTATAAAGACATAAGTGAACTTTACATGTATCATCATTTTAAACATATTTGAATACAGGGTTTTTAAAGCAAATACAAAGAAATATTGATGGATTGTGATTTTCCCATGTTAAGTATACATACTAGTTAAGCTTGCATTTTCATTTCTCTTTTTGTGTCTTCTGATTTTCAGGGCTTTTTTTTTTTTTTTTTTGTGAGGAAGACCAGCCCTGAGGTAACATCCGTGCCCATCTTCCTCCACTTTATATGGGATGCCGCCACGGCATGGCTGACAGGCAGTGCGTCGGCAGGCGCCTGGGATCCGAACCGGCGAACCCCGGGCTGCCAAGCACGGACTAAACCGCTGCGCCACTGGGCTGGCCCCCAGGGCATTTTTAATGATCAATAATTCAATACATCTCAATCATTATATATGACACATTCATTAATCAGATTAACAAAGGATATACGTATATCATCGGAAGTTAGCTCCCTTGCACTCACAATTATTTATGTATGTGTATTTTGTGAGAAATGTGTGTTGATGAATGTAAATGTTTTCTAAATGAGAGGATGAGGATTATGTATTAATCACTGATTAGAAAGTATAAGGTTTACGTACTTATTTGCTGATTAGAGACTATAAAACAGTAATCTTAATACCTTTCAAAAGATTATAAGTAGGTAATATCCAGTGACAGTGTTGAGCTACTGGAATATATTGCTAAATTGACATAATGACTTTGAAAAATAATTTAGTGTTACCTGATAAAATTGAATTTGTACATGCTTTGAGGCCCAGCAGTTCCATTCCTAAGTACATGCCCTATATATTCTCAATCCTTGTCTATGTGCACCAGAAGAAATATTTAAGAACGTTTATAAAGAATAGTTTGTAATTGAAAAACAGTGAATATTCCAAATAACCACCAACATTAGAAGACGTAAATAATTTGTGATATATTAATTTAATAGACTATTCAACAGCAGAGAAAACAATTAAATTATAGCTACATAAAACACCATGGATGAACCATAAGATGTAAATTGAGTAAAAAGAAAAGTGAAGAAGAATATACAGTATAATTCTATTAAGATATATTTCAAAAGAAGCAGGGAACTTTTAGGAATATAAACATACACAGCTGAAAAAAAAGCAAAAGAATAATAAATTCAATATAGTGACTACTCTGAGAATGTAGCAAAAGAGATGGGAAGGGATTGGGTACATAAAGAACTTTAGGCTAATTATAATAACCTTTTCTTAAACTGAGTGCCCACCAGGGATCACTATATCTTTATTCGTTATCCTTTACACGTATTTTATAAATATTCTTTTATATCTACTGGATATTTAATTTAAAAATCATTTAATGAAGAATAATAAAATTTGTGTAATATTTGTGTTTAAAATAGGTGGTTTTTTTATTAAATAAAAATTCAAACTCCAAACAAAATTTAAAAATAGATAAAACCAAACAAACAGTATTACCTGGGATTCCTGGCATTAGCTATTACCATTACCTATTTTTCACCCATGGTGTGGCTGAGGTAAGGACACAAACTTTACCTATCTCTGGATCTTATTTCTGGCATATACTTTATTTAAAAAAAGAAAAACTGATAAGAACTAGAATTGCAATCATTTCGACTCTCACAGAAGCCAGGTTCTTAGCCAAGTTGAAGTCTATTTTCTTGGGGGTAGTTGTGCATGTGTGTGTGTGCACACACTCACGCCACACACATGTATAGCACTGAAGCCAGGTCAACACTTTCACCCATTTGAGACACCATTTTTCTTTTCAGGAGCTGTGAAGAATGTTTGATGAATTGAATGGAACCTGATTGTTTGATGATAATATAACTATTGTTACATTGTGAGTTGTCCATCGCAAGGGAAGTCAAAGCTATCAAGCACCCAAAAGAATTGTGAGAAGTAGAAAATAGTACAGTTGACTCACACAGGTTTCTCCTTTCTCTATTTCATGTCAAATACCCAACGTTCACCTCACTACTTCTTCAATACCCCATGTCTAGTCAAGGCTGGAGGTTTAATCAATGTCCAGTTCTTTAACTAACGTAAAGTCGATTCCACCTAACACAAGTTCTACAAAATATGTTTTCAAAGGAAAATAAGATTGGGAAATATATTGTCAAAGGTAGTAGGAATTTTGCTACAGAACATTTTAGAGGGTGTAAAACACTAAACTGCATTTTGATTCTCCTCTAAGTGTGAGACATTGTACATATTTTTCTTCAAATTCATTTGATCATGATGACTTTTTCCCCTTTGGAGGCTCATCTCATAGGATTAGTGATTTGTGTAATAGACTTTTTGAGAAATGCTGCTAAAAGTTACCTATTCTATCCTCTACCTTTTCCTTAAAAGGTATAGTAATTAGAGAATTTAGGATATATTAATAGAATATTAGAATATATATTATAGGGTGGTAGAATGGGCAGAGAAACAAACTGAAGTAAAATTTTGAGTATACATATACTCTATAAAAATATTAGAAAAAATATTTTATTAAAGTAGACATTTTGTCTATTGATCTCTTAAAGTGCTATTACAGGCTTCCTTTGCCTTTAATATTTCCTCTTCATTCTATTTCCCTTTCCCACCTGAGCTAGACCCTAAAAAATTAATCTAGCCTCTAGAGTTAAAAAAAATAAATAAAAGCCAAAGTCATTGGATAGATTCCCCTTCTTTTTAATCAGGCCAAAGAATTTTCACTTTAAATATAGAAGCGTGTCTCACTCAAGTTTCTCTACAAATACCATGTGACCCACATCCTATTTGGTTGTTTTTAGATTTTTAGTCCTCATAAAAGAATAAGACCAAGAGGTGAGAAAAGTCAGGTGAACGTTCTGAATGAGATGGAATACAAAATTATTTAACACTCCATGTGGAACTGTGTTTTATTTAAGTGTGAGATCAGGAGAAAAATAAACTATCATGCTGTTGTTATTGCCTTATGGGTTTACAGAATTTTCAAAGTTACTTCACACACACCAGTTTCCTCTACAACTTTATCAAGGGTGTGCATATTTAGAATTATTGTTTTTGTTTCTATTTGATGGTTAGAAATGTGCAAGACACAGCAAATTTACATACCCTGTATAAAGTCACAGGGTATAGCATGACATTCATAAAATGAGAGGGTTGGATTAAACAAACATTAAGAGCTGATTCCAGATTTAACACTGGTGGACTCTAAACTGTGATAATGTTCCTTCTAGTCACAACTTTCTTCCAGTAGCATCAAGGAGATATGGCAACAGGAAACACAACCAAGGTCATATGTCAGGAATAGTCTTGATACTTGATATTAACCACATTTACCACCTTGATTAATTTCTAAATCAGCCATTCATCTTTGAGTCAAATGTGGTAGCATGCGCTGACTCACCTGGAGTCCATTGCTTGTGTCCTACTTGCCTGGGCATGGGAAAAAGGATATTGTAGCTCCTTGGTCTACAATAGAGGAAAATAAAATACTGCCTGCTACTAGTACATAAACCAAAATAAAATGGCATTCAGAGGCTGGATAGATCAAACAAATTAAACAGATATACAAAATAAGGCAAATAATGGAATGCTTGATTCTGTAATTCCTGGTCTAATGATTGGATGGGATTTATAGTTTTGTAGAACTGGAAAACCATCACTCAAAATGGCTCCTCTGTATTTTATCCAGCATCGTTCCAAGCTTGTGCTATGAAGTCTCCAGAAAATGAAGTTTGGTGGTAATGTCAGCTCTTGGGTAAACTTTAATTGTCAAGTATATTTGATAACGACTCTTGCAACTTTCACATGGATAGTTTGTATACATGAGCACAAGATAATCGCGTGTTGAGCTTAAAGTATCAGCCAAAGTGTAGAAAAAAAAAAAGTGAATGATACATCTCCATTCCTTATCTCGTGCTGAGACTGCTCTGCAGGCTGAGAACTGGAAGCGAATCTTTGGCTGTAAAGTGTACCTCTTAAAAAGATTAGGTGGACTTTGGCACTACAAAACCATAGCATGGTAAATTCCGATATTTTCATATGTTTATGCGTTTCTTCAGACCTCTCTGATGATTATTTCCATTACGGAAAACAGGAAGCCATATCTCAGACAGGTTAAGTAAACTAACCAAGATAAAAAAAAACTGGAAATGACAAATCCAAAATTTCAATTCAGATGTTTCTGATTCTAGCTCCCAATGTCTTAAGCACTAAGGTATGCTGTCCCTAAAGAAATTAGAAGCATCATTTAATGTGAAAGAGATGTTCTCTGGAACCCTGAAATAATAGTGTTGTGATCTCCCTGACATGGAAACCCGGTTTGGCATCACTCCCACATTTATCTCACCTTCAGGGACAAATTTATCCATATGTAGATGTGAAATTCAGAATGCTGAGATTCTTTTATACCTGTGAGATCTGAGGCAGGTCACATGCCCCTTTCAGAACTCCGTTTCCCCTTTCATATAATAGGAAGACCGGAGCAGATGATCCTTAAGATGCCTTTCAGGTTAAACACTGTTCAAAATTCCATCACAATTTTCCCTTTACGTCTAAGATTTTGTGCCTATGATTTTAAAACTCTTCTTATACATGAGTCTTTTATAAAATAGGATCATACTACAAATAAATAAATAATAAATAAAATTGCATTGACATTAAGACTTTCCAACCTAAATGTTGTAGATCTACCTTATTTATTTCAAATGTTGTATAGCACTCCATAGAACCCCATGGTATGCCATAATGCACCGTGTTTATGTAGTCACATATCTATGTGAGGGCACTTCTTTTATTTCCAGGGTTTTTTTTTTGTTTTTTGCTTTTTTGCTTTTACAAGTAAGATTGCAAGAGTCCTAGCGTTGATAGCTGGCATTAAAGGAGGTGAACATTTATTTATTCACAGCTATTTGCTGATGATTAGCCCCAAATGTTGCAATGATTTATATTACCTACTGACAGTGTTTGAGATATTATTAAGCTACTTCGGGCTACAAATAACAGAAAGTGTCAATTTTAATTTATTTACACAATAAGAAAATTTGTTATCTTGCATAACTCTAAGTTCAGATGATGAAAAGGATAATCTTCAGATTTCTTTCCCCTCCTGCTATCCTATCCTCATATAACTCTCCAAGGTACCTGCAAGAGCCTACAGCTCTTCCAGGTGTTTATTTTAGACCTGACATCATCAGGAGGCAGAAATGGATCTCTTGATCTATTTTTTAAAAATCGTGCAAATCTTCTGCAGAATTTTACCAGCAGATTTCTCCTCTTATCTCACTGGCCTGAGTCGTGTCAGAAATCTATGCTTAAACAGATCACCGGAAACAGATTGATTCATCAGGGTTCAACCCTGGAATTGGAGCTAGGGTCAGCATATTCTGCAGTGTATGGGTATGCCAAGAAGGGTGGAGAGCTGTACAAAATTGGTTGTTTTTAGAAGTAAAGAAGTAATTGGTTGTGGTTAGGCAACCAACAACGTCTGGCACAGATATTTTTGGTTGGGAGGGGAGAGGTTGCCCCAATCTAATGGGCATAATGGTATAACATGGTTCTTTTAATATGAATTTCCCTGGCTACTAGTGTGGTTAAATCTTTCTTCATATGTTTATTAGCCTTTTGTAATTCCTTGTCTGTTATGTCCTTTTCTCATTATTCTGTTGGGATGAAATACTTGTCAGTTATAGGAACTATTTGCAGAACAATATATTAACATCTTTTGAGTCAATTAAAATTCATAGCCTGTAGTTTGACTTTGATTTCATTTATAGTTCACTTTTGTCTTGAAGAAAGTTTCTATTCCCCCACCCCTCTTTATGGATTCTGGATTTTTGTCTTATTTAAGAAGCCATAAGGTATAAAAGTATTTTCCTGTCACTATTCAGGTAAAATATAATCCATTTATTTAATGACTTTGATATGTTTTGATATAAAAGTACTATGATAAAAGTTTCCATTAGGAGCTTATTTATTCGAATAAATGAAGCAACAGAAAGCGGGATTTGTTAATGACTCAATGAAGCCTTCCTTCCTTGAGCCCCATCTCAATACAAACATGTCCCGCCCTCTGCCACTACTTCTCATTGCAACTTATTTAGTTTCTCTATGGTCCTTATTACATCTGGTCAGTTTATATTTATTAGTGTATGTTTTTCTGTTTAATATTTATCTTCTCAACTAGAAAATAAGCTCAAAGAAAGAAAAGACCAGTTCTGCCTTACTCACTGCTGTATCTTCAGGACACCTAGAGCACATTGGTTGGCACACAGTAGGTTGTCAATAGTATATGTTAAATGAATTAATTATCATAAAGTGAAGTAGAGGGGTGTCTCATGAGGAAAGAGAATATGAAGACACTGAACCTTGAGTTGTCAAGAAGTGGAAGAAAGAAACTCTTACCCTGGAAAGGCTATTTCTAAGATTGATTGCTGCCAAACTCCAACAATTTGGCAATATTGATCAAGAACTAAGAATTATAAAAATATTAGTGTCCTTTTGACTCAATAATTCAATGTCCCTATATCCCAAGGAACTAAGTAGAGAGGCGAAGGTTTACATGCAAGAATACTCTTACACTGTTATTTGTAATCATGGATATTTGAAAATAATGTAGATGCCCCCAAAAGTGGACTTGTTAAAAAAAAAGACATGGAAGACAAAAAATGATAAAACATTACCTAGTCATCACAATTAGGGTTTCGAAGAATATGTTATGACCAAGCAAACAGCCAGGGTTAAAAGGGGAATTACAATGATTTTTATTTTCTTTTTTATAATTTTTATTGTTTTCATATATTTCACCTGGAACATGGATTCTTTTTACAATGAGCAAAAAGTGGCTATTATAAAAAGTATAAAGACTTAACATTTCTCAGAAATAACATTGGCACAGTCAGTATTTTCGTATTTTCTAAGGCAGTGAATCATACTTAATTATTTTACAGGCTTTTTTGTTTTCCTCCACACAACTAGAAATTCAGTTCACCAGAACCTCTTTAATTTCCTACCAATGAGTGATGTCATTTCACACATTGTGATTGGGATCAGTTCTTTTATCCCTCTATTTCTAATAGCTGCATCTAATGCATGAGAGTAGACCTCTCAAGGCCAACACACTAAGTGTAAGATTTTGTCCTCTTGCGTTACTTTCCTCCATCATAGCCCCAATAGTTCTAGGGGATTGAAAATGTTTATTTATTACATTTTTGTTCCTGTTTTTCTCACCTTTGTTTGCATAAAATAAAGGAAAGAAAAGCACTAAGTAGACTTGCAAAGATTTGTGCATCTTGGTCCAAACAGTAGAGGAAGGCCTTCGTAGTGGAAACCTCTAATCAGAACTGGATCCAACCTCATTTATTCCACCCCTCAAAAATTCTCTCTTCCTAGTTAGCGCTTCCTATTTCCTTCTACTGAGCAACAATAGTCTCTGCCACTTAATCGCTTTGGATGGAGATAAATAACCTAAAGCACTGGAGGCAGTTATACAAACAGAGTCTATGTTTTTCATTGAAAGGGGCACAGTCAGTTTGTAATGAAATACACAATTTTCAAAAACAAAATAGAATTCAGAACTTGAAAGATCATAAGTGCACTAACTTTTCAATTATCCGGGTCAGAGATTTAGAATTTAACACTCTATTACTTGGTGTAGTGTCCGTTAAGCACCAAAATATATGATTGAAAGCTTTTGCAAGTAGATATCTTTCGAAAGTGTATTTAAAGAATTTCTGACAAAGTACAAAGAGGACTAAAGTACACTTAGCATAAAAAATACCATGATGATTCTGCTTAATCTTCAGCTTCCATTTATTTAATACATAGAAGATGTGCATGAATTAAATTAAAAATACAGTTTTTTGACTTGAAGAAGTTTTTCTTCAACGTCTAGCTCTAGCCACAATTTAAAAGGTGGAGGAAGAAAGGAAGAAGGGGGACCTGGCATGGGTGCCAGAGGATCTGAAGGAATTTCTTCTAATAGCATGCAATAGTGGTTAAGGGACACGGCCTCTGCCATCAAGAAGATCTAGTTTTCAGGCCACGTTCTGCCACATATTAATTGTGTTACTTTGCCAATATAATTTAATCTCTTTAAATCTCAGTTTTCTATTGATCTATGAAATTGACATAACACTACTCCCTACTTCAAGGAGTGGTTGTGCAGATTAAATGAGATATACATATGAACCAGCTAACCTAGTGCTTGGCACAGAGTATTCGCTAATTCCTTCTCTGAGGAAGCCGACATCCTATGGGTCCATACCAGTGACTGTTTCCATACTTTGTGACCCTGTCCTCTGGCCATAGTTGGTTTAACAAGGGCATATATCTTACACATACAGGTCCAATTATTCTCCCTCTCAGATTTTTAGAATAGAGAGAAACACAGAAAGATTGGAAGGCTGTTGCCTGCTTCTATTGTCCTTTTATTATGTGATGTTTGGCAGTCACTTAGCGATTCCAGACTTCAAGTTATTTCTTAGTAAAATGAAGAGATTGGATTGGATTGTTTGTCACTAGGGTCCATTCAACAAATAACTGTGTGTGGTTCTATTTGAGAATAACACTATATGTTTTATAATTCATTTTCCTTAATTGTAGAGATAATAGGTTCTCAATTTTGCATGTAAGATAAAACATGAGAATAATTAAAATAACATTGAAAACACCAAACTTGTCTATGAAATTTATTTTATTAAACAATAAATCCACAGGGGGTTAGCCCAGTGGTGTAGCAGTTAAGTTTGCCTGCTTCGCCGTGATAGCCCGGGGTTCGCAGGTTTGGATCCCGGGCGTGGACCAATGCACAGCTTGTCAAGCCATGCTGTGGCAGCATCCCATATAAAGTGGAGGAAGTTGGGCACGGATGTTAGCCCAGGGCCAGTGTTCCTCAGCAAAAAGAGGAGGATTGGCAATGGATGTTCTCTCAGGGCTAATCTTCCTCACAAAAAGAAAACCAAAAAAGCCAATAAAGTCACATTATACTTCGTAGAATGCTCACACTGTGAATGGTATTTAGGAAATGAAGACAAATAAGGCAATAAAGGATTCACTTACCTCATCTTCTGCTTCCTCTCGGGTAGATGTTTAATAATAGGAGTCCTGGGAAGAATCACTTGGTCTCTACTCTCTCTCCTTTGAGCTTTCACGGTCTGACTCTTAAGTTTGTACTCACTCTTTCTTATTTGCTTATGCTCACTCTCTTATTTGCACTTTTCACTCACTGGGATTATCACTCTCTGTGACTTCACAGCATCATGGCACATGCATATATCCATATCTCTTCCACAAGCCTACATAGAGTACGGGGTTAATAAACGCTTGTTGAAACAAAAATCAAATTAAAACATTTAAATGTTATATGTTTACAATGAGACTCAATTAAATGTCTAATGTAAAACTGCATATGTAACAAACCATGTTGTATAAAAATGTATATAAATATATTGTAGTAGTAATATAATAGTGAATATAATATCTTACTGCTAAGATATTGCTAGTTATGTGCCTGGTACTATGTTAAATACTTGACTGGGATTACCTTCTTTTACTCATAATGACCTATGAACTAGTTACCAGTATAACCCACATTTTACAGATGGGAAAACTAAGGCTCAGAGAAGTTAAATAATAGGCATTAACATCAAGCTAGTAAATTTTCAGCCAATATCCAATCAGTCTAATTCTGGCAGCCACGATATATTCCTTCTAAGTATCAATCTGTCTACCATCCATCCACCCATCCATCTATCTCCCTCTTATCTATCAATAACCTATAACTTCATTAAAATCATATAATGCATACCTTCCTAATCCTGCTTACTTATTTAGTAAAATATCACCAACATTTTCTATGTCACTAAATATTTTAATATAGTCTTAATGAAACATATATTTCCCCATCTTTTTTATCTTATCTCTTTCATCAAATGTATGTTGTGATATTTTTATTTTCTTGTTGCTTAACTGCCCCTCAACACAAATTAATCTCTAGCTTCCTAAGAAACTCAAGAAGCATGATATTTTACTCAAGAATTGTTCATAAAATAAGTCAAATGTGGCCCTAAATTTAATTAGGTATTCATTAATCAAGTATGCTTTAAAAAAAGGTCCCTTTAAGGGGCCGCCCGGCCGCACAGCAGCTTAGTTAGCGACTTGGCAGCCCGGCGTTTGCGGGTTCGGATCCTGGGCACCTGCCGACACACTGCTTGTTAGCCATGCTGTGGCGATGTCCCATATAAAGTAGAGGAAGATGGGCACGGATGTTAGCCCAGGACCAGTCTTCCTCAGCAAAAATAGAGGAGGATTGGCAACAGATGTTAGCTCAGGGCTGGTCTTTCTCACACACACACAAAAAAGGTCCCTTTAAGAAACTACATATCACATCAGAGTTTGAATTTTCCAGGAATATTTCATTCATTTAAAGACTGAGCCCAAAGTCTGAAATAAAGTGATAAATGACTACATAGGTCTTCCCCAGGCAGCTGGAGATGACAAGGTTAATGTGGTCTAAAGGAAAATGAAAAATGTTTGAAAGCATGGATTTTTATGTTAGAAAAGAATATTTTGTTTTTCACTTTTCTTTGCTCATACTAAAAGCTTTACGCTAGCATAGCTGAAATGAACAAATTTTTCTCAAATAGAAATAAAATTTAAAATCACTGCTTACATTTCTGCAGACTTAAGGTATACAAAGTACTTTAAAAAAAGTAACCAGAATAAAATAGTTGGCTGTCATTCGGGTAATTACCTCAGTAGAACCAAGAGTCCAAGAAAGAAATAAAAGAAGACTATTGGAAGGGAAGAGTAGTAGGTAAAGATGTCACCAACTCAGTTGTTCACACCAAGTTCTATCATTAAACTAAACGCTTAGCCAATCAAAACTACCTGACTGAATGCCCCCCACCTCCCATGCCTTGCAATAATAAGTGCTCTTTTCTTCTGCATCCCAAGTATCATAAATGGTTACTGGAGTACTGCTATATTGAAGAGTTAAATGTCAGGACTCAGTAAAAAGTAAGTCATCCTCTGAAGACTGGATTAAATAAACAGGAAACAGTCTCATACCACAGAGTATTCAATAAGAAGAACTGGAACACAAATACTTAACGGTGAAAGTCTTCATCTTTGTCTTAAACCACGGATGGAAGCCGTTTTCATGGACTGGGTGGGAAGACGAAGCCCAGCAGGTCAGGAAATCTGCATTTCCCATCCTGGCTCTGTTACTAATCAGTTAGGTAAGTTTGGCTCAGTCGTTAAACCTCTGTGGGCCTAATTTCTCTTTTTTGTACAAAGAGAAGCTCTGGTCAGATATTTTCTTAAGTCAATTTCAGGTCCGACATTATATTCAACAACTTTTTCATTGAGCAATTAATTCGATACTGATTAATGGAAATGCGGGGAAAGTAACAAAAGTATTAAACTACCTAATTTCAAAAATATAACATCAATGAACTACAGTCATTTCAAGAAGTTTTAGTTGATATTCTATTCAGTGTCAAATCCCCACAACCAGCTATGTGTAATCTCTTAGAATGCCAACAAATATTTCACTGTCTTAAATCTTTTTTCCAAAATGTACATTCAGTACCCAGAAAGTGAAAACCAGATTGCCTTCCTCTTGAATCTGCGTGGGACTGGAGCACAAAATCGTGGATTACTCGAGACTATATGCCCATCATCTGGCACAGTGTCTGACACCTTAGCTGATAATTAACAGTATTTGTTAAATGAATGAATGAATTGATAAACTGACTTGAAAGCATGCTAGTTTGTCTAGGTTTCTGGAGAATTCAGTTCAAAAGAATTTTCTGTTAGAAATAGGATGCAAACAAGTAGGAATAAACTTTATAAATAAGTGAAGTAAGTAGCTGCTTTACTAAAGTGAATTGAGGAGTTAACGTCAAAAGAATTCTCTCTCCTAATTATTGTCATAATGTTGTATAACCATCATCACCATCCATTTCCAGAACTCATTTCATCTTGTAAAACTGAACCTCTATACCCATTAAACAATATCCCTTATTCCCCCTCAGAACTGCTCCTGGCAACCATTCTACTTTCTGTCTTTATGAACTTGACTACTCTAGGAACTTCATGTAAGAGGAATCATACAGTGTTTGTCTTTTTTTTTTTTTTTTTGTGAGGAAGACTAGCCCTGAGCTAACATCTGTTGCCAATCCTCCTCTTTTTTGCAAGACTGGCCCTGGGCTAACATCCGTGCCCATCTTCCTCTGCTTTATATGGGACACCGCCACAGCATGGCTGACAAGCAGTTCATTGGCCGGCACCCGGGGTCTGAACCAGGGAACCTTTGGGCTGCCAAAGTGTGAACTTAACTGCCGCGCAACCAGGCTGGCCCCTGTGTTTTTTGTGACTGGCATATTTCACTTAGCATAATGTCCTCAAGTTTCATCCACGTTGTTTCATATGTTATAATTTTCTTCCTTTTTAAGGCTAAATAATATTCTGTAATATATATATGTATCACATTTTGCTTATCCATTTATCCGTTGATGCACACTGGGATTGATTCCACCTTTTAGCTATTGTGAATTCTTCCCCTCATTTTAAGCCACAGGTTTGGTGTTCAAGAGAACCACTCAAAGAGAACACCATGTGTTCCTTGGAGAACTTGGAGGACATAGGGATCTGCACATGACTCAGAACTGTGGCAGTCTAAAGGCAAGAGAGACTATAACTACAGCTTTCTGGTAACAGAAGTAGAGACTGGGTGCATTGGAAACATTCTGCACTTTCAGAGCTTAGCAACGAAATTGTGTGATTTTCATGAGTCAGATGTGGCTCTCAGGAAAGAGGGTTGGCTGTGGGCCGTCTTGAAAGATTCCACATGAAGGTCTTCTATCAGTTCAAGGAGGCTGAGATCTCCCTAGAGATGCAGAAACTGAGGGAGATCGTCACCACTGCAGTCTGCACAATAAAACTTCTTTTGGTGGCCCTTAGTGGGTATCCCTTAGAGATGCTCAAAAGTGCCTCATAAGAGAGATACAGTAATTGTGTATCTGAGGCCCTGACACCAGATTATAATGTATCAGTCAAGTGATATCTGTTCTCTCCCCACCCTTGTTAAGAAGCAGCTATAGGGTGTGTACATGTTTGTGTGTGGGGGTGTGTGTGCAGGTGTTTCTGTGTTAGTGACAGAGTAAGGCAAAGTATTCAAGAAAAAAGCAGAAATGTCAAGTACTCTTCCTATTCTCTTTCCAGGTTTTTTATTTTAAAGTAAATCTTTTCAGTGCAGTAGGAATATTTTAAATTGGAAAATATTTAGAATTTAATGTTTAAGTTGAATTGCACATGTTAATACCTAGTAAATATCTATTCATTTATTAGCTGACAGTGCCGGGAAAAGCTGTGAGATATGCCTGGGATTTCATGTGGGAAAAAGAACTAGGGCCAGCCCTGGTGGCCTAGTGGTTACGTTCAGTGTGCTCTGCTTTGGCGGTCCAGGCTCCATTCCCAGGTGCGGACCTACACCACTCGCCTGTCAGTGGCCATGCTGTGGCAGTGGCTCACATAGAAAAAGAGGAAGATTGGCAACAGATGTTAGCTTAGGGAGAATCTTCCTCAGCAAAAAAGAAGAAGAAGAAGAAGAAGAACTAATCCACAGAGAGACTTGAAATGAATCTTTGTGAGAAAGGAGTTATAAGAGCTTATGTCTCAGATATACTGGGTTTTTTGTTCTGGGAGACTCCGAAATGAGGGGATCTAGTAGGCAGTTGGATATTTGTTTATGAAACATAGAAGAGTTTTAGGAAAGGGCTTACTTTATGTTCTAGTAAGAGTGAGAATGGTAGAAAATTAAGTTACTAAAGTATAATTGTGCAGGGCAAGAAATGTGTTTAAATGCAACTATGTTTAAATGATGCCTAGATTGAGGCCTGGTAACTATCAGGTACTAACAAATTTTGATGAATGTGGTTAAATAATAGAAAAATACATAATAACAATAATAGATAACATGCATGGAACATTTAATACAGGCCAGAAATTGTATGAACTGACAACATGTATTAATTCGTTTAATCTACGTGGCTCTATGAACTCAGTATTATTAATAGCCCATATGCAGATGAGACAAATGTAAAAAATCTTTATCGATTGTGACCCAGGCATGTAGTAAAATTTCTGATAAGACTTAAAAGGTGGATTAATTTTTCTTGCTGAAACCTCTAACTTTTTGACAAAGGCAGTAGAAATTTTAAAATATTTTCTGTAAGTTTAAAGAAGTCATGTTTTCCTTTAAGTGTTAATTTTGAGGTGCTGAAATTAGCTTCCTCAATAAATTAATCTGAAGATTTTAAACTGTGAGTCTCCCTACAGTTTGGTAGATCCATATTGTATTTTCTAAGTTTTCACATTGGTTTCCTGCTGATGCAAACGGTGTGAAATAAATTGTGATGGTTGCAATAATGATTTTATTTATATTTGTGTTTTCACCACAATTAAAAATTTTTTAAAAAATGAAATCAATCATTTAAGAATGGACTCACCCTTCAACAGAACCAAAAAATAAAAAGGAAATTAATTTAAACGTGTTTCAAGAATGCTGTAAATTATCACCATAATCTTTTGCTGTCGTTTTCATGTGTCCTTTATTTTTCCCTGCAGTTTAAAATCCTCTTTTATGGGGTGCTTGAAGAGATTCTGAAGCCAGTAGGAGGGAATTTCATTCTACAGTTCCAGGCCTGTCTGTTGCACCAGTTCCATCCACTAACATTGTCACACTAAATGACACTCTTGTGACTCCAAAGTCTAAGAGAACGTCCCTGGGAGGCATATCATTAGCAATGAGAGACATTAGCCTGGAAAAAGTCTGCAGTACTATGTCCTGATTGCCTGGAACATCTGAGAATCGTTACAAGATAATTCACAGCATTGATCAAGTTCTTACATCAGGTGCCGTACTGAGTAAATGCTGAGAATGCCTGCAATTTTCAGACCAGTTTTGACATTTTAAAAAATGATACCCAGAGATTTTAAAAGAATAGCCAACTTGACATTCATTCACTGTAATTGCGAATGTAAACCAACACAATGTTTCTGGAGGATACTTCACGTAATTCAACTTTCAGATTTCAATATATATTCAATGAACATATGCTATATGCCAGGCTGTCTTCTAGGTGCTGGGGAAAGTGCATTGGATAAGGCAAGTAAATGCCCTGTTGTCGTGGTGTACTGATGTTCTTACACAATGGCAGGAGCATTACAAGAGGATGAAGAGGGAAGAGGAGATGTCCTTTGAGGCCCAGACTTCAGAACTCACACAGCTGTACATTCTATTGGACAAAGCAAATCCTAAGGCCAGCTCAAATTCGAGCATGGGAAAATAGACTCCACCTTCGAATCGGGCTCACCTAGTGTCCCCAGCAATGAGGTACTTTGACTCTCCCATGAGATATAAGAAGACTAAGATTGAGATAACTTAGCCAAACTTTTTTTTTTTCAGTTTATTTTACTGCAATAACACGGACATTGACCCCCTTAACGTCATGCTGTGATTAAAGGACCTAACTCATTTGAAGGAATTGTAAATATCTCCTTCCACCTCACTCCCAAGGAAATGCTATCCAAATTATAGGTCTCTGAATGCTAAAACTAAAAAGATCCATGTGTATCACCTGTATCATCCATCAATTTATTGGTGAGACAATAAGACTTTTCCCCAAAGTCACAGAGTCATTGACAGAACCAGGATTTCTGACTCTGGACTGTATGCTCTTTGTATTACATCATGTTGCCTCTAAAGTTTTATTATAGCTGATGATTAGAGAAGTAAATTAATAACTATGTTATTTTTTTACCACCATCGTGTTATTCCGAAACTGTATACAATCATGTTTAAGAGTTAAATAATTTAAATCTGATTGCCTGGTTTAAATCTACTCTGCCATGGACCATATAATGAGCTCTGTGGGTTATCTTGGGCAAGTAATTTAGCCTCCCTAAAATTTTAATCTGACCATGTGGAAAAATTTGATGATAATACTGCCTGCCTTGTAGTTTTTTTATGAGGATCAAATAAGGCCTGTCACACAGCATTGTGCTTGGCACAAATTTTGCTTATTGATAAGGCTGATATTTACTTTATCAATACAATTTTTTAAATTAAAGTGAAATTGAAATATGGTGAAATGCTCAGATCTTAAGTGTACAATATGAGTTTTATCAGTAGATAAGCCTATGTAATAACCACCCTAATAAAGATACAGAATATTTCATTCATCCCAGAAACTTCTCTTGTGCCTCAACCAGTCAATCAGCACCCATTATAGGCAACCTCTGCTCTAATTTTAATCGCATAGACTTCTTTGCTGCGCTTGAAGATTATATAAATGGAATCATACAATATGTACTTTTTTTGCCTGGCTTCTTTTGTTTAACAATATTTTTGAGATTCAACCATGTTCTTGAATGGATGCATGTATATGTATGTGCATATATATATGTGTGTGAGTGTGTGTGTGTGTGTATCTACTTATATATATTTATATGAACAAGTTGTTCATAAGATTATTGCTAAATAATATATTTTTCCATTTTATAAATATACTATAGAATCTGATTATCCATTCTATTAATGATATTTGGATTATTTCAAATCTGAATAAATCTTATACAGAATTCTTGTACAGGGATTTTGGGAGGACACATATTTTTATTTTTCTTTAATAAATGTCCTGAAGTAGAATCACTTGGTCATATGGTAAGTGGATATTAACATTGTAAAAAACCACCAAAATCTTTTGCAAATGATCATACCATTTTACATTCTCACCAGAAGATAGTATGAGTTTGATTGCTCTATACCCTCAAAACATTTGATGTTGTCAATTTTGTTAATATGAAAAGAGGTCATTTTGGTTTTAATTCACATTTCCTTTATGAATGCTGCTGATGATAACCTTTTTATGTGCTTACTAGACACACATATAACTTTTTTCTTTAAGTGTCTGTTCAAGTATTTTGACTATTTTTATCGGCTTGTTTGCATTCTCTTGTTTGAGATATAAGATTTATTTACGTGTGCTGGATACAAGTTCTTTGTTAGATAATTTCATTGCGGATATTTTCCCCCTATATCTGACTTGCCTTTTCATTTTTAAGTGGAGTCTTTTGATGAACAGAAAATTTTTGATTTTTTGAAGTCCAATTTATTAAGGTCATATTTTATGCTTAATATTTTTATGTCTTCTCTAGGAAATTTTTACCCACCCCAAAGTCAAGAATATATTCTGATTCCTCTAAAAATTCATAATTTTAGCTTTTGCACGTGTGATGAAGTAAGAGGCAAAGGTTATTTTTTAAAATAATTCACTCATTTGTTCCAACATCATTGTTTTAAATATTAAACTTTCCTTTGAAATGCCTCAGCTTTACTGAAAGTGAAGTGAACATATATATGTAGGACTCTCTAATTTATTCTTTTTCCCAGATTGTAAAGCCAGAAGCTTAGGTTATTGATTTTTAACCTTTCTTCTTTTCTATGTATTTACAGTTATAAATTTTCCTTGAAGTCCTGCTTTAGCTCCACAAAACAAATTTTGACAGCACTTTTTCATTTGTTTTGAAACAAATGTGGTTTCTTCTTTGATCCATATATTGTTTAGAGATGTGCTGTTCAATTTTCAAAAATTTTGGAACTTTTTTACCTATCATATTATTGATTTCTAATTGAATTCTGTTATGGTAACAGAGTATACATTGTAAGCTTTCAAAATTTTGAAATGTATTGAGGCTTATTTTACAAACAATTGAAACGTATGTACATTTTGCAGTTTACTCTGCAATTGTTAGGTACAGTGTTCTATAAATGTTAAGTCAAAGGACTTTTAATGTTTCCAACTATGTGGGATTTGTCTATTTCTCTTGTTCTGTCAGTTTTTGCTTCATTTATTTTGTAGCTCAATTACTAGGTGTCTAAAGTTTCATAATTTTTATGTCTTCTTGATGAATTGATCCTTTTGTCATAAAAAATACTGCCTTATCTCTCATAATACTCCTTGTATTCACATCTACTTTCAGCCACCATTTTGCTATTTGCGTTCTGTTTGTCCCATTATTTTCAACTCTGTTCTGTATTTTCTGCCTTCTTTTGCATTTATGAAATACTTTTAGTGTTTGATTTTAATTTCTTTAATGATTTTTAGCTATATCTTTTTATATTATTTTTAGTGGTGCTTTAAGGATTGCCATATTCATCTTTAACTTATCAAAGTCTGTTTACAGTTGCTATTATATCACTTCATGAAATAGACAAGAAAGTTGCAACAGTATAGTTTTACTTAACCCCAACTCTGGGATACTTTGTGCTTTATTAGCAAATATTTTATACATATATGTGTTATAAACTCCAAAATACACTGTTTAATATTTACATTAAAAAGCCAGCTGTGTTTTAAAGGAATCAAGATAAAAATATTTACTTTTTTGTTTTTTCACATATTAATAATTATCAGTGCTCTTCACTCATCATAGTTTCTGGTTTCTATCTGGTATCACCTTCCCTCAGCCTGAAGAATTGACTTTAGCATTATTTTTATCTCAGCTCTGCTGGTGACAAATTTTCTCAGCCTTCATTTGTTTGAAAATGGATATAGAATTCTATGTATACATTTTCTTTCAGCACTTTAAAGACGTCTTCCACTGTTTCCTGGCCTCAGTTGTTTGGATCAGTCAATCATCATCGTAATATTAGCGTCTAGCAATTATAATGTTCCATTTTTCTCTGGATACTTTCCAAATTTTCACTTAATCTTTAGTTTTTAGATGTGTGACTATAAAGTTCCCAGGTGTCATTTTCATAGTGTGTATTGTGCTTGGAATCCACTGAGCTTCTTGGATCTATATGTAATATTTTTCACCAATTTTGGGAAAATTTTTTGGCTGTTATTACTTTAAATATGTTTCTGCTTTATTCTCTCTTTCTTCTCCTTCTACACTACTTTATCAAGAGGGTTGATACTATCTCACAGTTTCCAGTAGCTCTTTTGTCTTTTTTCAATATTTTTCCTCTGTGATTTTTATATGGATAATTTTTGTTGAACTATCTTCAAGTTTACTGATCATTTCTTCTGCTATTCTGCAATTGCCAATCTGCTGTTAAAACCCATGCATGAATTTTTCCTTTCAAACATTACAAATTTTAGTTCTAGAATTTTCTATTTTGCTTTCTTTTAATAGTTTTCATCTCTCTGCTGAGAGTCCCATTCAACACTCATTCACCATGTAAACCTCATGACCACGTTTTCTTTTAAGTCCTTAAACTATTTAAAATTGTTGATTGAGTGTCCTTATCTGCTAATTGTATCTCAGGCCTGGTTGCTTTATATTGAATGCTATGTTTTTTATTATGTGTTCTATTATCCTGTATTTTGTGTGTCTTGTAATTTTTTTTACCACATATCAGACATTTTATATATTATTGACATCCTGATTTTTAACACTCCTTGAAGAATGTTGATTTTTGTTGTAATGGCTATTAAATTATTGCCAAATCACCTTAATCTTGTGCAGGATTAGTTTTATACTGCTTTTAGTTTAGTTTCACTTTTGTTCTTAGAGTAAATCCTTAGTCCTAGAACAGAGGAGGCTTATGGTCCTTCTAGGGTTTTAAAGGGAAGTTTGAAGTATTTATCAAGAACCTCTAACTTGGTGGGATTCAAACTCCAAGCTCAGTGTAGTGAGTGGCAGCTGAAATATTGGCTCAGCTTTTTCAGTCTTTCAGTTTTGCTTTCTTCCAGGCTTCTGGGTATCTTTTCCCCCTTCCACCCAAAAACAAACATCAAAGGGAAGTTTGCATACAAATTTGGAGTCTTACCTCTCTGTCGTTCCTTTATTTCTATGATTTCCCCCTCAATATGAGCTGCTTTGGCAGCCCCACACTCTCCTCTTACACCTCAAACCAATGAGATTGTCGCCTTCTCCTGATTCTAACCATCCTGCACCTCCGGGATTGAGGGTTTTCCTGGGATGTGGGATTTTCCATGCTAAAACCAGCGAAATCCCTGGAAAATAGGAAAAAGTTGGTCATCCTTTACGTGTCTTCCAGGGCAAAGCTATGTAATCTTAGATCTCACCCAATTCAGTTTCCTTTTTTTATGGTCAAATCTTCACCACTTTCTGCCTGCTTTTGGTAACTTTCTAGTACTTTACATAGCTGTTCATTTAATATTTTGTTCACCAGTTATTGTTATCTGCAGGATGGTTAGCCTACTTCATCATTACCAGAATTAGAACCTAAGTGATATATTTAAATTCCCAAGTGATAAGATATTTGGTATCAACTACCAAACTGGTCCAAATTTTGACCTCATAATTCACTCCTGGGTATAGTAATTATAATAATAATAATAATAAAATTTCAAATTAAAAGTAAAAATAAAATTTCATTCAGAGAAAATTAACCTGCAAAACAATTCTCCAATATATTGACAATGGCCTGTTTGAATGAGAGGATGCAAATGGTAGTTTTTCTTCTTTCTACTTTTTAATAATTTAATAATTTTAAATTTTAATATAAATACATATGCATATATACATATATTATTTATAATGAAAATGTAAGCATCATATTTATCAAATAATCGTTATTTCAATATGTATTATAAACATATCTTCTTAAAAATGGACAAGAATAAATATAAGTAAAAGATGATTACAAAAAAAATTACTAGCTGAGGTCTCTTACAAACACCAGTGAATATAATATATGTTGCAAAATCTTAGAAAGTACATTAAAATACTTTTTTTCAGAGTGCAGCCAACAGATAGGAAAAATCCACAGAGGAAAAATGAAGCCTGTTGGGCAGAAATAGCACAGTTAAAATTGTACCCAGATACTATAAATAGTAAAATTTCCTCTATGCATTCTCTTAATATACTGAGAAGTATTCTATTATTGAAACAGAGTATAACTTATAAGGATCATTAGGACACCGATAAGGGATCAGTATATAAATTACTATTTTGTGAATGCCATAGCATTCCTTCTCACAGCTTCAATATGCTTGTCACTAAACTCAAGGGAAAAAACTCACATTGAAAAACTGGAAATGCTCCGTATGGTAGAAGACAGAATTGTCACATCAATTTTTTACATGGTATAAACCAATATTTGCAACCTACCTGCCTACATATCTGTTTGGTTTGGCCTCCTTTGTGTTTTAAAAACTAGGACATTTCTCAGAATTTTATTTCCATTTCCTCTGGCAACTCTGACTGGAACAGCGCAGTGGTAACTCCATTCAGATGGGCTGTGGTCACTCCAATGTGCCTGATTTCTACCACTTTACTGATTCACAACCAGCCCTTTTCTTTCATTTATCTCACTTGCTTGGTTTTAGTAGGTATCTGAGTATGTAAGCCGTGGCCTACAAAAAATATCACAGAATATCTTCACTGAAAACAAACATACAGCTATTAAAAACCTAGGCTCTTTTTGTGAAAAAATGTAAATACAAGGAGTGCCCAAGTTCCTCATAGTGCAGCAGGGACAAGAGAATTACAAAGAAGGGGATTTACATTTGTTCTCTTTCTAATTTAATCACAACAGAAAGAAGTCAATTGACCGCTGCACGTGAATGTCGTTGTTTTAATAGGATTTTGTTCAAATGCCATGAAATAACTGCCTAAAGCAGAGGTCTGAAGGCAGGTTTCCAGGTGTGTCTGTCAGGTCTTTTTGCTTCCTTGTCAGAATGTGTCTCCTCAGCCTATGTTATTGGCAGAAGCCACTAGTAATTTTCTCTGCTTTCCTTGGGTATATTTTAGGGTTGGAGTTGGAGTGTGGGCCTACTCATCTCATGTTATATTTCTATTCCTTCTGGACTCTTTACTCAGGTTCCCTACGAGGAAGACTTTCTTATTGTGGAAAAGGCACTGGTTTTGAAATAAGTCCCTGCTATGTTCCAGGAAGGGGTCTTATTGGTCCCCTTCACCTGTGCCTCTACAGGAACATCTTTACTGTGCTCTCCACTCGACAGAAACCTTGACACCCTCCTCCACCTTCCTCTCCATGCTGAGTGAATGGGGTTTCCTCTGTGGCAGATGAGCTAGGTTGGCATAGAGGGATATCTCCTGTGTCTCAGTATCCATGGTAACATTCTAGGCAAGAGGGAAGCATACTAGCACTACTCATCCACCCCAGAAATTTTCAGGATTATCACCAGGCAAAACAACAAAAAACGTCAATACCACACAGCAAATAAAAACCCCTTTATATTGTTAAATGTCCTCTTGACTCTCCCACTTTGTCCAACCTTCCTTCAAAAAGCAGCCTACTATTTTGTGGTCTACATTCTTTACTCAGGCAGCTATCTCCATACATTTATATTCTTCAACTTTCAAGTGGTTTACGTTTTCACATTTTCACTGGGGATGGAGAGCAGAAAAAGGAGTGAAACCTGGGGAGCATAGAATTTCTTCATGTCTTTTAGTTCTATCTGTGTTTTCTCCCTGTATTCAAACTGAAAATCCACCAAATATGTTTTCCTATGGGATGGTTTACAGAGGAACAGTCTCTCCTCTCCCACTCTCTGCTTCCCCATCCCCCTCACAATGTAATCATGATTTCTAAGACTGCATGATTTTAAATAAGGGTTCTTGGCAGATCTGAGGAGATAGGTCTGTCATTGATGACACAGTTTATGGGCTTGCTAAAGTATCTCTTGATGAGAGAGCCAGCCCTTGCATGCTTGTGGGTGCAGTGAAGGGTTAAAAAGCACTGGAAAGACACCACGCATGTGTTAATTCGTGCTGCAGCAGCGTGCATCACTTTCACTTTGACCTCATAGTTAATCTGCGTGATAGCTGATCACGCAGAAATTCTAGTGATTTTTCTATTTCCTTCAAATACACACAGACGCGGGCGCACACACACAGCCCTGCCCCCTCTTAAAGCAAGAATCAAAAGAGAGCAAGCATACAAACCTAAACCGATGGACCTGGGGGAGTATGTGTGAGTGTGAGGGGCATCAGCATGTGTGCGCGCGTTTTTCTCTCCCTCATTTGTCTCGGTGTGCGTCTCTCCCTGTACCCTCCCCCTGCCTCAATTATATTATTCCCCCAGACTTGGAAGCTGCTCCCTGAACTGACGCTTTGATGGTATCTGCAAGCGTTTGTGCTGATCTTATTTCTGCGCCCTGAATATTAATTCCCGAAGCTGATAGCATACAGCTCCCCAGTGAGGAGACCTACTAGAGGCAGGTAGGGGGAAGCCACCGTCAGATCATAAGCATAATAATAATACAAAGGGGAGGGCTTCTGCAACCAGGAGGCAAGAGGCAGAGGAGGAAAAAAAAAGCGATGAGTTCGACAAATATATGGAGCACAGGAAGCTCAGTCTACTCGACTCCTGTATTTTCACAGAAAATGACGGTGTGGATTCTGCTCGTGCTGTCCCTCTACCCGGGGTAAGATGGGCCGTTTTCGGTGTCGTTTTGTTCCAGAGAGGTGGGGGAAGGCGTGGGGAATGTGAAACTACGGAGACCACCCAGATTTAAAGCACTCTTCTAGGATTTGGGGGTATATAATTTAGGGGAATGTGGATATATAGGGCGGGAAAGGGAGGGAGGAAAGAGGAAGGTCACTTTCGTTTATTAATTTATTGGATTTTATTTATTTGTTTTGTTTTAGAATGCAAAAGCTAACGTCATAAAGACTTTGTGTTTTGGGAGTAGCATTTTGATGTTCCTGCAATCTGATGTCGAGGTGGGCTGTGATGATACATGCCAGCATTTGAGGCCATGTTGGGGGCGTTTGGGGTGGGGGTCTGGAGGAGAAAACTGCAAATGGGGTCCTGGCGCACACCCGGGAGATATGTGGGGGGGGAGGGGTTCTGTTCCTGTACGCCGAAGTATTGCTTGCTTCTGCACCTGGGCATTCTTAAGATCAGTCAGCCAGGTTTTCTATCCAGCCCCATTGACCCGGCAGCGGACTCTCTGATGGGCGAACGTGGTTCAGCACCAGGGACAGCAGTCTCGATTAGGGCCAAATGGAAAGAGGCTTGTCTAACCCCATAGGACATCTCTAAATCTACACATGACATCCATATAGTGCAGACAGAAGGCCGGCAGAGCCAAGGAGCACTAATGATGTCTGGGGACCCTGCTCTGATGATCCTTACCCCCTCCTCGAGATGGGAGGGGGACTGTTGGGCAAGGAGTGGAGAATGTAGTTGATGAATGCTTGGAGGAATATATGTCTGGAAAAGAGTTGGCCTTGCTGCAGTGTTGAAAAATATGCTGAACCAGGTGAATGTGATGCCAAAATTTTGGAGTTATGCATTAATGCCTTACAGCCTTGCTGCACTGATTAGAAAAGATGGGAAGGGGGCGATGTATTCCCCAAAACCCTGAGCAGGTGTGTGCCCTGAAATGCGTTGCACCTGAATTTTCTTAAACTTTTTTGCTCCAAAAGTATCAGGGGAATATCCCTCCACCTATAGATCACCATTTATCTACCCACCTAAACACCCCCCCACACACACCCCTTCAGGATTTCCAGCCAGGACCTGGAAGGTCTGCTATTTACATTACTTGCACTCTTCTATATTGTCATTTTGAAATAAAATTCTATAAGAATTACCCCAAATCTGCCCTCCCCCCCAAAAAAGAAAAGAAAAACTAGCTATAGAAGAAATTAAGCCATTGCCCTAAGGTTTTCGTGGGAGCTGACACTCTTATGTAGTAGTTGTAACAGAGGGAGATGAAAGGGATGGGGGTTAAACTATTATTTATTTGTTAAAAATTTCTAGTTAACTTCTCTTGTTCTCCACTCTCTGGGATAGGTAATGAGAGACACAGATTTCTGATAAAGAAGAGACCCAGGCAAAACAAGGAGTGAAAGCCTCCCCTTGGGGTTTCTAAGCAGAGAGAGGGTCTGCTTAACTCTGCCAGCACTTTTCATACCATTCTCCTTTACTATAAAAATAGAATGTATTTTCATTAAGAGTATAAGATTAAGTAGCTTTCTCAGAAGAGGAAAAGGCCTTTCACTGGAAATTGTTTGTGTGCCATACATTTTAGTGGAATCCTGGAAAAACATGTTTTTCTATTCAAAATTTGCACACATTTTTCTGGTTAATGTTGTGTGTATCTCTTAATTTGTTTTGAAAATTAGAGAGTTGATAGCTGCTTTATGAATAGAAAATATCATTCTCATTTTTCCATTTATGAAACCTGTGGATTAAAATCTAGACAAGACGTAGGGGATTATGTCTTTCCTTCTCACTCATATCCATCTTAGTAAACAATTTTATAACTAAATAGATGAGGACATTCTTATGTATTTTATCTCCAATGATCTTATTTTAACCAAAAAATGCGTAATTTTATTGTTATTCATAATAGCATCATATTTAAGATGTCTTCTTGTTGCAACAGCCCCACCATTTCTTTTCCAATATCATATAAAAAGTGAAACTTAGTGATACATTTTAATTTTCAATTCATAGCATAGTGGCCTAGATGAGCTTTTTAAATAGCTCTAAATAATGGGGATTATGTGTCATGTAAACTCTTCAGTAGGAGAATTTTTACATTTTCTCAGTAATGACCGAGAATGGAGTCATTGCAGTTTGGTGCAGAGAATGTGATCAGAGTTTCAGTTTGCTGCAACCCTATAAAAAAGCCATTTGAATGGCTGAATGGGGCTGGATGGAAATAGAAGCTTTGATCTCTGAAGCTGATCCTGAAGACGGACAACAAGTGACTGAAAAAATGTGGGATCCTAGGAGCCAATTTGAAAGAGGCTTTTTGGATAAACAGTGACAGTAGATCCACCTAGAAAGTTGAAGGGAAATTAAAAAACAATAATTAATTGACTTTTTCATTCACATAACTCCAAAGAGTAAGTTTTCTCCCTCATTAAAATGACTAAATTCATTAGATTGTGTCTACACAAAAGTAAAACAAGGAGGAATGTAAACCATTGGGGTGAGGATGTTAATAGCTAATATTTCTTCTTATGTGTGGAATAGTTTCTGAAACTCAAAATTACCTAAACTGTCACATATCTTGTATAGAGGGCTGTCATAAGAATCATCTGGAGAACTTGCTAAAATGGAAATTCTTGAACCATATACTGAAAGATTCTGAATTGTTATGTCTGGGGTGGAGCCCAGGAAAATTCACTTTCAACAAGTTCCCTAGATTGCACATTGAAAAAAAGTGGCATATGCTTTGCTGATTATTCGTCACCATATTTAATGTTTACAAGTGCTTTGATTATTGCTCTTATATAATTCAACTGAGCACAACGAGTCAATTTTATATACAGAATTTTTATTTTATGTAAATCATTGAGTGTATTATACAAACCTTAAAGGATAAGACATAGCTATAAAGAATTTTCATAAACTCACCTCATTATGAGAAAACATTGCTTGAAAAAATAAAACTTGCATACATGCACGAATGTGTACATAATTATATTCACAAACTACACTCCATGTTCAAATACTCATGCACATAGGTTTTAAAAGAAATTTCATAATTTTATAAACTCTTTTGATGTAACTACATTCCATCTTAGAGTAAAAATACACTAAGAAGAAGAAAGAAATTGGGATACAATAGAAAATATTTAGAGTAAATGGGAATAAGTGCTAGAAGTAAAGACATTTGTATATCTATTAGAATAAAATAAGATTTTACAATATACTCAGAGTGATAAAGAATTATTTTTCAAGGATAGATTGAACAGAGAGGAATTTGATTGAATTTTCAATAATTAATCTAACCTTTACTTTGAAGTGCTAGGAATGAATTTTTAAAAAGAAAATTGAATTAAAGATTTATAAATATTTTCTGTTCCTAGTTGTTGCCTAAACAGAAATGCTTCAGGCGACTTTTCTTATGAGATGCTAAAGTTTTGTATCCCATAACTAAATTTTTCATAGTTTTTAGCTTTGACGGGCTATAACCATGCATGTAGAGGAAATATTATCATTCTTCACTATAACCCTATTTATTCACAGAATTAATCTCTACAGACAAGCTTGTTACTTCCTATCTTTCCAAATGTTCCACTTGGTGTTATCTAGAAAAAAATCATTTTCTCAGCATATTTAATTGCTTAGTTGTAGACATAAAATTTCAAATAGTCTACTCTGAGGCAAACATCTACCTTAAAAAAGAAAAGAAATACTTAATCACCAGTATTTCTCAGAATTCAGCTGCCCACCACCTTCTAGACAAAACATCTGGATTGTAGGCAGAAATTTAAAAATTGGCTTCTAATTTAAATAATTAGTTACATAAATGTCTTAGACTCAGTTTAGAAGAGCTAATCTCTTCAAAATAATTGAATAACAAAATATTTAATGATAGAGGTCTCTGTTAGACACATTTTAAAATTTGGTTCACGCCAAGGATTTCTGTTCAAATTGAAGGAAAGTTAAGACTGACTTTAGAGAGTTTATCTTTGTTGCAAATATTATGTTACTAAGGCCATGGCTGTTTCTCATTGTCACAATTTCCTAGCCATTCCAAGACAGACTTTCCACAGTTTAAGTAAAAGTAGGCTTTACTGGAATGATGCGTAATTGTGGTTTAAGGGGAGCAGAATTTGACATCCCAAAATATGCCCCTTTGGCGTAAGGATTATTTTAGGCTGATTATTTTTAAGAAACAGCAGACACAGGAAAAGCCCTGAAAACTAAATATAGAAGTTAGCCTTTTGTAAGAGACATTTCCATTTATAAGGGAAATCTCCCTTTGTAAGGGTGTTTTCTTCTCTGTACCAAGAAGAAAAGGATGCCCACCTCTCTAGAAATTTATCAATGGAGAAGGCAGACTTAAATCTGCATAGCAATCTTACCCGTGTTTACTGTTCTTTGACTGATAATCTCCCTTAACTGGATCCCCCCACCTCCAACATCTTCTTTTGTCTTTAGCTAGTGATGGCGTGTAAGGTGGTGGCTTGGGCCATTTCAGGGAGTTACTCAGTTTTCCTGGGTCTCTCCTGTGTATACAGAAGGAATACATGTTATTAAACTTCTGTTTGTTTTTCTCTTGTTAATCTGTCTTTTTATTATAGGGTGTCTCAGCCAAGAACCTAGAAAGGTAGAGGAAAATTATTTTTCCTCCCCTAAGTGATTCTCCAAAATACTTCTGCTAAATTCACTGATCACAGAAGATTGGTTAAAAGTTATAATTAGCACAGTTCAGAAATTATTTGACCACCATGCGTGTCAGCACAATGTAAATGCTTAAAGATTCAGAATTTCAGTGGGGATGGATGCTCCAGATGTGATATCCTGTTCAGGTAGATGTGAAGAGAGGAACTCATCCCTCTGCTACTGGGTTATAACAGATCTATGTGACATCTTCAAAGTCAGAAACCAAATAGTCACAACACAGTATCAATTTCAGACTTTCAAATCTGCTTGTGTCATGTATATATATATGTGTATATATATATATGGAACCAAATCTTTATATATAAAGATTAATAAATAATATATTTAAATCAATATATAAAATTGTATAATTTAAATATATAAAATAAATTTTAATTAGTTAATATACAATTAACATATATCACATATATACTTAATTTTACTAAAATCTGTGAAGTAGTCAACCACATTTGACACTAAGAAATCAAGATCATAGAGAGACTGACTTGCTTAAAAGAAACAAATAGAAGTAATAAATAATAAGTATGTATGTGGATAGATATATAAATAGAGATATATGTATGACGATAAGCAAATATATATACATATATAGTAAATGTACATATATGTATATGTATATTTCCCATCCTGGGCCTCCTGTCCTGTGTCCCTTGGTGGGTATCCTCCAGGAACCAAGGGGCAGCTCTGACTCCGGCCAGCAGCACTAACTAACTGGGATCCCTGAAACAGTCACCAACAAGGTCACTGTGAGTCCCACCCATGACTTGCCAACAGTGTTGCTCCAACTGGAGCTTTCTCCTACCTGTGGCCCCCACCACTCAGCACTTACCCAGTACTTCTCATCACTTTGTCCCAGACTCCTTCTCCCCAAGTAGGACCTCAGAAGGCCTGTCACCCCCTTGCCTTGTCTTCTGGGTCATAGCCCCTCTTATCTCAGTGTATCTTTTTCTAAATATGCCCTTTTTGTATAAATAAATTTAGAGTTGTTCTCTCAAAAAATTATTTCAAAAAAATATATATACATAAATGATAATGATTACTGGTTATATTTTAGATCTGTCACTAATTGTCTTCTGAAATTTTGGACCAGTTTCATCCCATCAGTATGCTTCCCTATATTACACATACACCAACTAGTCTAGATTATCTACAAGATATTTATTAGCTTTAATTTTTATAATTATCTGATTCTATCTTCAGATAATAGAATCTAGAACAGATACCTTACCTCCACTCAGGCCACTGAAGAAATTAAAGTATTCAATCTATACAGTAGTGTGGCTTGAGATTCTCAGTCCCCATCAGTCACACCATTATTAAATTTGTCTTATTATCTTGATTGAAAGCTCTAAACAGAAATGCTTAGAAATAATCGGTTCTTCCATCGTTTTGTATGTTTAAGAACATGTTAAATGACATTATTTAGACCCTGGACCAAAATTATGTTTAGAAAATATATCTTCTTAATGGTTATGTCTGCGTAAATAGAGCATAATTTAATCTGCAATTCAGTCATTATCCAGGAACTTAACTATTGCTTGTCATCTCACTTTCAAAGTAGAGATCTTGCCCTCCATTGAGCAAATCTACAAGATATCTTGCTCAACGTTGTCCTGCAGTTTTCCAACAAAAATCCTTAGAAAAGTGAAAGATAAATTCAAGGCAACTACACCAAATATCAAAGTAAAATAATACTACCATTTCAATATCTGGATATCTCTATCTTCAATATGTACACATCTAAAGTTGACATTTTTAATTATCTCAACTATACAAGCAACTGCTTGGTTAACTTTGGCATGTGATAACTTAATATCAAGTTTTAATTTCCAGAGGAATAAGAACTTATAATTTCTAGAAACTGGGGCTTTAATTTTTTTCTGAGAATGTTTGCATGCATATTCTTATTCTCTCTATAGCCTCATGAGTTAGATGAGGAAGATAATATTTTATCCTTCTGATAGCTGTAAAAGATGAGATATGGAGAGGGTAAGGGACTTGCTCAAGGCTCCTTGAATATTAGCTGTTGAGCAGGATTGAGATTCCCCTAGTCACATTTCTAGTGCAATATACCACACTACACAAATATAGTCACACTTTTCTTTCTAAAAATAAGGAAATACTTGGATTGTTTCAAGATGTAAAAGGCCTCTTCAATTTGCTTTACTGGGAGGGTTATTTGCTATTCGTTTCTTCCATATTCTAGAGAATAAATATTATTTAAAAGGAAATAAAAAACTTCTTTTAAGTTACACATTAGTGGCTTAGGGTAAAAATAAAATTTAATTCTAAATCATATTACGCCCTATAGTATTATGATATGTGTGCAAAATATGGTAATAATTCTATATCATTATAAAAATCATTATATAACTCTATGGATAAAGAGCCATGTAGATGCTAAATGAGTAGTGCTGATATTACACTCCACCCATTCATAGAGAAAACCATATGAATACCAAATAACACAATAGTGGGGAAACAAGAATTGCTTTTTAAGCAAAGATCCTTTGTAGTAATTGAAACCCTGCCACGATCTCAAGTTTAGTTGTAGAACCAAAGTCTATGTAGTGAGACAAATATATACTGAGTTCTGTAATTTATTTGGACATATTTATAAAATGTCCAAAACAACCGAAATATAACTTGTCAATATAATCTTGGTAGGAAGAAATAAATGACTAACAATTATCTTCTTCTCTTGCGAGTTATCAGTACCTTTTTATAAATTGCTTTTGAAAACACGTTTGAAATACCTGATTGAGGAAAGCAAGTCTAGATACAAAAAGGAATAGTATTTCAGCCAGGTCTGTGCCAGGACCCAGGTGGATAATTACCAGGCAACAGAAGCCATGACCTCTTTCATCATGGAGTTTGAATTCTTATGGGGTGGCAGGCAATGATCAAAGAGGTGTACCAATTATTATTAAATTTTAACTCAGGTAAATGCTACATAAGAAAGTCACATAGTATTATGAGAGACTATAATAGCATTTTGGCATGGTAAAAGAATAGGACAGAGAAACTGAGATCCACCGACTAGCTGAAACTGATCTACACTCATCTAACCAGTTGGTTTTAATATTCCAACATTCTTTTTTGGTCATAATAGTCTTTGCTAGATTTGTTGCTCTCAGTTGGAGAGGTTTTCACTTGAAAATGAATAGTATTTTTTTGAAGAAGAAAAGTGGTGTAAATTTTTAAAAAATGTTTTGAAAATGATTTTTCTTTAGTATTTTTAAAATATTATGTAATAGATGAAGGACTGTATTAAGGATGATTAAATAAAGCAGCATGGTCATACATGATGTTATTTTAACATAGACTAAATGCACTAATCAATGGTCAGTTGATGGGTTTTTGCTCCACATACTTCCTATCCTGTAAGTCTTCAGGTTACATGCACGAAAATGGATTTATTTTCTCACCATCACCTGCAATTGATACATCTTCTCTGAGTCTTTGTCAATGCAATATGAATAGTCAAATACAGTCAAATAGGGAAAAAAGAAACATGGCAACCTTGAATATACATTACAGTTGTGAACTTCAATTAATTTCAGAAATATTGAGGCCTAAAATCTTGGATACAGTACGATCAAGAGATACAGTGAATATTTTGGAGGTTTTTTTGAATTAAGTGCAGAATTAAGTATATGGCCTATAAAAATATGTACAGAAGGAGATTTTAGTGTCTCAGTGATTTTTCAATGTTGATAAATTATAATCTGTTGGTAAAAGAATAGATGTTAGTAATTATATGCTAATAAATTATCAATTGCTTTTTAAAATCTATTTTACTTATTTTCTTCCAGTATCCCCCTTCATCTACTCTACTAGAATAAGCAAGCATCTAGTTCCTTTCAAATAATCGTCATTCTAAAAGCAAGGTGTCTACTCAGGCACATACACACAAATCTGCGACTTGTGGATAATGTCTTTTTTATCTCATAAAAGAATACTTTTCCCTTTAGATAAGAGAGACTGAGCGAGTACATATTCTTCTTAAATTTTTCCAAAATGAAAGAACAAATAAGGCACTTCAAATTTGAGGCATCATTCAGATATTTCCCATTTCCTAATAGGAAAGTCATTTTCTCTAGTATTTCTTAGTAGGGAAAATTTGAAGTGATAATTTTTAAAGTCAGTAATGATGACATCTGGATGATTCCAGTTGACAATTATCGTTTAGCCAAATTATCTCCTTTTAACCCTTTGTTGATAGAAGCCTACATTATTTTAAGTTTATTTTTTAATAATTTTCAAAAAAATACCTGTTGAATTTTTCAAAATGTATATGTTTGGAATTGATTCTTCTTCATTCAATTCTGCAACAAATTACTTAAATAATTGCTTAAATTATTTAAATAATTACTTCATAACCTTCATAAACCCATTCTTTATTGATCAAGTTGTTAGAAATTGTAAAAGTTTAGTTACTTTTAGTTTATTCTACACCCAGGTAATTTTTATAAATTAAATTATCTTAGGGAAGTCCCTTAACCCTATAACCAACATTTTTCTTATATCTATAAAACATTTGATTGATATTGGTATATTGGAATATGTACGTCCACTTCTAAAAATGTGGAAAATGAATGATAGAAATATAGCTATGTTTAGACATTATTATTAATTAAAAGCTCTTTAATTTTATGCTTTGTATTATGAGCTGGTACTTAAAATCTGCCTGAATTTCCCAGTAACTGATTTACTGAACATGGCGGACTTGATAGGTACGGTCTAGAAATTATGTTTCTCTTCAAACCGCGTCTGTTGAATCTCTCTTCCCCACACCTGGACAGTAGCTAAGGTAAATTCCACAACTTTTCCATTCATTTTAAGGTTTAGAATAATCTCATTTTCAGATATTAAAGTCTCATCAAAATTGATCCTTCAAACTCTCATTCAGTTTAAATTTTTTTCTGTTCTCTGATCAGATCTGACCTAAGATTTCTGCAGCTTGACACTATTTCTTTATTTTGTTAGGCTCCTTCTCTCCTCTTATTATGTTGCTTTTGGCTTTTTCAAGATTGTGGTGGAGGGAGGGAGGACAATTAAAGGAGCAGAAAGATCTTAAATGTACTACCTGGGTGACAGCTGCCTGATGCTGAGTAATTCTTTCATGGAGGGATTAGATGGATTCTACGGAGGTGACCCTCCTCCTCCTTCCCTCTTCTGGAAAACTCCAGCATTGCACTATATCCCCTGATGCAGGTTATGCTGCATGATGGCTGATGTTGTACGACAGCCCCTCAGCTCTACTCCAAAGACCCTTTCGCCCAGACTGTCTGCTAGCATTGTCTTGCCAAATAGACAGTCTTTTTAAAGCGATTCCAACATGACTGTTTTTCTGGCATCCATTTAGCTCTTGGGGAGTGAATGGATGAATGAGTGAATAAATAAATAACTAACAAAACAGCAAAATTGCCTGTCAGATTCTGAAAGTCAAGTTCTTTCTCACTCAGATTCACTATTGGGGTTGTACAAACTACCCTATTACCTTTAGACTTTTTCAGGAAAGAATCAGGCTACAGTAGTCATTTGGACTGCTCAGATTCTGGAGAATATAGTCCAAATCTCCCCAAGAATTCTCTATCCACCCTGTGTTTAGAGAGCACCAAAAAGCAGATATGCAAATTTTCTGTTTGGGGTAGAGATAGGAATTACCCGTTAGCCTTCCCCAGATGGTAGACATGGATGAGTGTATTTCTTGACTTTCTTTTTCAATTGTCTTGAGGTAGAGGTGGAACCAGTACCACTGTGGGAGGAAGGGGTATGAAATCGCACAGCTTTTTCTACTCTTAGGCCAATGACCCTCTCGTGCAAGAACTCCTCTCTCATTGACTCCTTAAACTTCTATTATATGGCTATGAGGCGGGTGAAGGAAAAGGAACCCCGGACTGATTTTTGGTCTTCTCTAGCAAGTTCTGCCTTTTTTGGGAAGTCTACCATATTTATATTAAATGAGAGTGTAACACTTCTCAACTGTTCTCAGTTCTGGAACATTAATCATGATAACAACAGGGAAAGTATATTTAATGTTCTGTTCCCTACGCAATGCATTTCTCTCAGATAGCCACTGGCTAATTCACCTTCTCCAAGTTTTTGATCAAATGTCACCTTCTCAATGAGGCCTACACTGATCATTCATTGTAATATAGCCAACACCCCTCAACCTTGTACTCATCACCCCACTTATCTTCTTCTATGTTTTATTTTCCTTTAGTATGCTCGGCATTCAGTAAGTAGACAATTTTTTATTAGGTGGCTTACTGGTTTGTTATTTTTACTTTTTTGTTTCCTATCTCCTTCATTTAGAGGCTAGGATTGGTTAGACCAGAGATGCTGTTTTGTCTGCTGATATACCCCAGGCTTTTAGAGAATTGTCTTGCCCCTAATAGATGCTCAAAAATTATTGTATAATTAAATAATAAAAATTGTATCTACTTTTTCCTGAAATTTATCTTCTCTTAAAAAAAAAGAAAGAAACTTTTCATCTTTTCCACAGTATCTCATTCTAAATCCAGCGTGTATAACTGCTGAAAAGAACAAAAAAGCAAACGGGTCCTACAGTGTAGTGTAACCCTTAAGAGCATAAGCTATGGAGCCACACTTGACCAAGATTCAAATTCCTACCCCTGCCATTTAATACTCAATGGCCCTCAGGAAATCTACTTAACTTCATTCAGCCTCAGTCTCTTCATATAAAAAAAGGAAGATAATAATTCTTCATAAGCTTTTTTTGAGTAGTAACTGATACAATACACATTAAGGGCTTAGCACATAGTAAGCATCCCTTACATATTGCTGTAGTTTTTGTTGCTAGTACAAGGTCTTTATTTATTTTCTGGGGATACTTCTAGAGGCATAAGTAGCCTCTCCACCCCATTTAAACTCTAAATTTAGGGAAAGTACAGGAAAGGGGCTTCTTAATAAGATTTATGTAATTATCCAGTCCCCTGTCTTAACTTGTGTAAGATGAGAAAATTGGATAAAAGTCCCTACATTTCTAGAATGCCTATATTGTTTATTCATTTTAGATCATTATTGTAATCTTGATAATATTTTTAACACAGGTGGATTAGGTCCCAGTATAACAGGGAAATATATGCTGACACATGGGACTCTTTCCTGAAGACAACTTCTCTAACTATAAACAAAGAAGGTCTTTTCTCAGAGATGGTGTGAAACTATTGTCTTTGAGTTTCTGAGCAAAATTACTCAACTCATTACTCAGAGCAAACCCATGTTGTTACTTCTGTTGACCACGTCTATATTGGACCATGAAATGGAAGCAAACACTGTTGAATCTGGAAAATAATGAGGAAGGAGACACTCCAAGCTGATCTTTTGCTATTCAAGTTTATGACTAACTCTTCATGTTTCTTTATGCCTCATAGATCTGATCATAGACCTTCCTCATCATAGGCAATGGCAGGTGCAAGGGCCTTGAACACTGTAAGAACCTGGAGTGATTTAGGATTTAAAAAAAGGCCGGGATGGCTGGAGAACAGTGACCAAGGGTGAAAAAGTCAGGCTATAAGATTTGGGAGGCAGAAAACTGCTTTCTGTTTACTGCATGATCTTGCAGCCACAGAGTGAAGAATTTGAACTGTATTCCAGGTGAGAGTTTTAGATCAGGGGAAATACTTTATATAATAATACCATCAGTTTTATTCTTAAGGAATAAGTGTGTGTCTATGATTTGGGGAATGATGAGGGTTGCAATTTACCTACCAGTTTTCAATTGCTTGCCAATTAACTAAATTGTTGACTTCTAGCTTCCTTAGAATTATATAGTGTTGCTCTACATCTTGTTATGAAATCTTGGCAGGATCAAGAATTAGTTATTGATTCTGCTATTATGTCAGTTATTTGAAGCACGGTAATTACTTTATGGCATTGTTATGAAATTATTGCCCTATATTTAACTAATGTGTTCAAACAGATATATTTTTATAAAGATAAATACTTTGCATCTAAGAAATGGCAAAGACAGTTTCTTAATCCCAAATTAATCAGTATGATTTGGAAGCATTTGAATGACTGATTTTAAAATTTTAAGAGCTTCTCATAGAACGTTAGCAAAAGTACACTTATTTCCTATCCATAAAATATGTTGTTGAACTTAATCTTTGTACAGCAGAACCAGGGAAGGTAACATCCCATCTAAAAGCCTGAAAGGGATACAAGAATCCATGTATCAAATTAAAAAGAAATCACAGTACCATTTCATTAATAATATTTTCTTTCTCCCCAAAAGAATTTTAAAATTTTAGAATCAATAACCTCACAATTTAGTATCAGGAAATTTCGCAAAAATCTCGTGTCAAAGAACATTTTGAAAAATTGCAGTAATTTGGTTACAGCATAATAGCTTTGTTTTTGTTTTATTTTTAAGTTAACATAAAGCAAAATTAAACTTTTGGTGTATAGTTGTATAAATTTCAATACATATGTAAATTCTTGTAATTCAGAGCCCAAACCAGGGTACTGAGCAGCTCTGTCTTTCCCCAAAAAGCTCCCTCTTGTTACGCCTTTGTAGTCACACCCTCCCCCCACCCTTAACTCCTGGCAATGTCTGGTATGCTATTGATCACTGTAGTTTTTGCTTTTCAAGAAAGTCATATAGGTAGAATCATTTAGTTCACTCAGCATAGTGCCTTTGAGATCCTTCTAACTAATTGGGGTGTCAAAGAAGCACTGAAATGAAGCTCAACATTATTAGCCATTAGGTGAATGCAAATTAAAACCACAATATGATACCACTGCACACCTATCAGAATGAGTAAAATAAAAGCACTAATGGCAAGACGAAGAGCTGGTAAGGGTGTGGAGCAACTAGAACTCTCACACATTGCTAACAGGAATAAAAAATGGAGAACAATTTGGCAATTTTGTGTAAGATTAAACGTACACCTAATATATTACTCAGCAATCTCACTCCTATTTGCGTGAGAGAATTGAAACCTCATGTTCTGAAATAATAGCTTTTAAATACAGTGACTATCTAGATAAATTTTTTTCTGGAATGCTTACATAAAAATAATCACATTAAGTTTTTCAGACAAGATGGAGGTTTCTTTTATTTTGACTCGAGAGTTCATTCTTGATTGAATTAATCAGGACCTTTCCAACGGTTGTGCCATCAAAATGGTAATCAGCAACGTGATCTGCTTTGATACCATTGGTGATTATGGAACTCAGGATATTGGAAAGACCTGAAAGAATACTAATAGGGAAGATGCTGGGAGAAGCACAGATTCTGTGGGAGCCTCTTTTTGCAATTTGTGCATTGGGTTTGAGGTTTCTTGAAAAAGGTGATAAATATATTACCAAGAAAAGATAGTAAATGACCTTATTATTCCATTAAAGCACTCTCTCTGTAATATGAATTCATTGTCATTTAAAACTTTTAACTCTATTGTGTAGGGATCTAAATTTGTGAATATGTAAATGATACAAACTGGCCTTTTTCTATTATGTAAACTTTAAATTTGCCTATGAAACCAGCTTGCTGATTTAAAACATGCTTAAACTTGGGGTGAAGTTAGGATGACTTCAAATTCCATTGGGACTTTTTGTTTTTTACATATTTTTGGAATTCTAAGAACAAAAATAATTTTAGACTTTCTAAAATACGCAGATAGAGCACTTATTAGGGCTCATTCTCAGTATAGAAATGTTTTTGTTAATCTCAATCATACTTTCAAGGCAAAAAAGTACTGCCAATAGTGTTTAGCTCATAGGAGATGCTTGTGAAGGCACACAAATGAGTGAACAATTTCTATGGCCTGGAATACTCATAATTCCTAGTTACGTAAATTTACATTATATAGAGATAAAAGTAGACTATTCATATAACAGGGGTCGGGGAGTGAGGAAGAAGAAAAATGCTACCAACAAAACTGAAAGATAAGACAAGACTTGAATCACCCTTTAAAGCAATCAACAAAACTTTGATTGTGACGCAATGTTTTATCCAGGAAGAATGAAATAATGAAAACTTAAGAGTAGTCTTCTAGAGGTGGCCATGACCACAGGGAACAGATTTGGAATTTGTATGACTTGAACTTAAAGACTATAGTACAATTTTTGAAAAGAAACAAAGAAAAGGAAAACAAAGAAGAGAAAAAAATTTCCCAGAATCATGGTCACTCAGATGTATGTACGTGTGTTGGTAAAATTCCATGTGGAAGCGAAAATCCAATCAGCCACCTGAACAAATTAGCTCCATGTTTCCAAAGTCTGAATATTAAAACAAAATTGGAATATTTCATTTCCTGCTGTCACAGAATAGAACAGACAACAGGGGTATGAATTTTCAATACATTTTGAATACATTTGAATATACATCTGCATATGTGTAGATATTGCATGCAATAGAATCAGCCTTCATTTTCATACACTGGCTCTCAGTGACCTTTAAACCACCCTAAATCCGGGACAGTTTAACCTTTGGTTCACGGACCATGAGAAAGTACACAGAGGTTCTCCTGCTCTATCTCCTATCCTATGTGGTCTCCCAGCAAATATGTAAGCAATTTTGCATGTTTATATGGATGACCTTCTATTTTGCTAGAAGAGGGCCTAAAAGTTGTAGCAGTTCCTCAAAATGTTTTATGCTCTAGACAAAAATCCTTCTTACCACAGAAATTGAGATTTGGAATTGAATGCAGACGCACATTGATAGAAATAACCTTAATATCAAGTTGGAGGTGCTGGCAGACAGAGATTAGTCATGTTCTATTATGTGACAATGTTTTTATTATTACCTTGTGTTATTTACTTTGCCTTTTTCTAGCTCTTCGGGTATTTATTTGTCTCCTCAAATAGAGGAGAGGTGCTTTTTTTTTTTTTTTTTTTTGTGAGGAAGACCAGCCCTGAGCTAACATCCGTCACCAATCCTCCTCTTTTTGCTGAGGAAGACTGGCCCTGGGCTAACATCCGTGCCCATCTTCCTCCACTTTATATGGGACGCCGCCACAGCATGGCTGACAAGCAGTGCGTCGGCGGGCGCCTGGGATCCGAACTCGCGAACCCCAGGCTGCCAAGCGCGAACTAAACCGCTGCGCCACCGGGCGGCCCCGAGGAGAGGTGCTTTGATATCAGCATTGCCCTTCGTACTTCTTTCCATCTGAAACTGTGCCTTGTACAAAAGTCTCAAATACATGCTAATTACCTGAAGGATCAAGAAATCTAAGTCTGTAAGGCATTGTTTCCCAAATTCGACCCCTTGCATGGTTTTTGCCACATCTAAGCGACATCCGGTCATTTATTTACTTAATATTTTTTGTAGAACCAGTGTCTTTTAAAAATATTTTATTTAATACACTTAATAAAGGTAATAAAACCTGGAAAATCAGTTTCACTTTTCAGAACAGAAAACAACTGCAAAATAAATGCAATGAAACCAGAAAAATGTTATCAAGTTTTAATTACATAGTATTGTCTACCAGACGTGCTGAGCTGGATGTCGTTCTCCTTAGGAAGTAGATTAGCAAATTGGAAAATATGGTTAAAGACAAAATATGAATTAACTGCGACTTTGTCCTTAACATAATTGGATGTACTGAAAGGAAATTAAAAAGGGAAAAAGTTTTCTCATTATGTGTTTCAGTGTCTTTTAATGCTACACTATGTACCGGGGGCAGGGGTGCTGGGCTTTGGGAGACACTGATATGGGATGATCTCAATGGGATATAAATATTGAGAATGATGCCCATTTAAATTTCTGGTATATCTTGAAACACTAGTAAGTGACATTTGACTTTCTTGGGAGCAGTTACCAAAGTGATATTGACCCTAAGAAAAGAAAATCCAAGTGGCTCTTTTTCCCTCTCTTGCAGGAGCTCTTAATTCTGGCTGCATCTTAGAATTAGCTGAATACCGATGTTTTGGTTCCAACCTAGACCAATTAAATCAATATCTTAAGAGTAGGCCTTCAGCACTGGTTTTTTTTTTTAAAACCCTCTAGGTAATTTTAATATGCAGCCAGGGAACGAATGACTGGTCTACATCCCATACTGAACATTCAGTACATGCTGGACATTGTACATTCTTAACGAATGATAGTCATCAGATAAATGAAGAAATACAAAGTATTTCCTTCTTGGAATATTTCTTGACAGTAAATAATTACATCCTTCTTTGACATTAGCTTTATGGTGTGCATGTCTTCTGTGGTTAAAATTGGTCTTGGATTTCCATAGTCAAAACATAGCAAGAATGCACACTCTGTGTGTTCCTGGAGTGAGGGCGAGCAGCCCCAAAAGTTGTATTGGCCTAGTTTGTCACCATGTTGTTGTAGTCCAATAGCAATACAAACACAGTGTCTAAGTTCTGCCATCCCACAGAAAAAAATGTGCTGCATGGGACCAACCTACTCACAGGTTACTGCCTTTTAAAAGTTCCACATTAGTGTATAGAGTGCAAGATGAGTTATATCAGTTTCCCCAAGATCATCCACGTTTTGAAACCACGTCTTCTATTCTGTGGCAAAGTGTATGCAAATGAGAAATTTAGATTATTATCACTTTGTAGAAAAATCACATAAAAGCACTTTAAAAATAAGGAGATAAATTAGGAATGTGCCAGTTTAATAATCATTATCATTATCAAAAATCATTATTACTTACATCATAAGAATTCTTGTATTCATTGACATTTCTTATTTACCACAATTTAGCATCAACATTTTTATTTCTATTCTATCTGACAGCCATAGACAGTTGAGGTGACTTTGGAATTGGTTTCTTGGGTTAACCTTGGCTTTGTTTCCTTTTTAACTTAAAAAAATATTTACAGTGTATGTTACTTGAGTTTTCACATGAAGGAATCAATAGCATTGAAGAAGAGAGTGGTGGCGATCATGCAGTGGCATGTGACATGGGCAGCTCATTTTAATATTAGCTATGACAGCTGCATACACACATTTGTGAAGAGAGTGAATTTTACCAAGTTAATTTTCACAAACATTGAATCTTTAAAAATGACCCATACTCTCATTGATTCATTCAATATTTTGAAAAGTATTCATTGGGTGTCTGTCAAGTGCCAGGCACTTGCAAAGTTTTAGAAAATGACAATGATGAAGACAGAAACTGGGACCTAATGCTCTGCTTTAACTCTCACACCTAAACTTAATTTTTTAAATGCTTTTTTGTTGTTGTTCCTGTGAAGTAAAATGTATAAAAAGTGCACAAGACATAAATAAGGCTCAATGAATTAGCACAAAATCCAGATAACCACCAACCATGTCTGGAAATAAAATATTGCCAACACCCTCATCCCTCTCCTGATTTCTATCCTCTTTCTCCTTCTCCAAAGTAACCACTGTTCTGACTTTGAGCTCTATAGTTGAGTTTTGCCTGTTATTAAAATTTATGTAAACAAAAATATGCCATATGCGTGTGTGTATATGGGTGTATGTGTAGCATCTTTTGTTCAAATTTTTATTTTTCAGATTCATTTTGCTGCATGTAGTAGTTCACTAATATGGATTTTTGTATAATATTTCAGTATGTGAATATACCATATTTTATTTATCCATTCTATTGTTGGTTTGGATTCTATTCTTTTCTATTACCAATAACGCAACTATAAACATACTTGTACATGTCTTTGAGTAGACATGCACATACATTTCTTTTTAGAATAAATCTAGGGATGGAGTTCCTGGGTTATAGGATACACAGGAGATCATCATTAGCAGATAATGTCCAAATGTTTTCCCTCCTGCAGTGTGTGAATCCTAGCAGCTTCACATTCTCCCACTTTTATTTAAGAAAGTTTAAAACAAAAAAATGATGACGACAACACAACTACAGTTAGAGGGCTAACCTGGAGAAAACAGACTTCAGTGATAATTCTAGAACATCACCTGACATTGATGGTTTTTCACTGTTTACACCCTCTGCCCCCAGTGAGTACTGTGATTGCCTTCTCTACATTTTCCTTCCTTGCCTTCCTAAATATTCCAATTTTCATTTGGTATCTGCGAATTCCATATGCTTTTTGGGAAGCCAATTCCATCTTCGATACTAGTGGTATGATATAAAATTAGACTAAAATAATCAACATAGTCCCCTCCTCTAGCCATGGATATCAGTTTCAGATGCACTAATTGGTATATTTTCAAGCTAGTGATACACAAAATGGGACTTTCTGGGGACTTTCAGGAAAGTAGATATCTCACTCTTTTTGAGAGAATGTCTGGAAGAGTTGATCTCTGTTTTCATAGATCTAATCAAGGAAGCACAGAGGTGAGGAGTGGTTGCCAGCATCTTGTGATCACATAGTCAAGCCATCTATAGGTTGAAGCTGACATTATAGAAGCTAGAAGGGAGAGATACAAAAAAATCTTAGTTTTTAAATACATAGTTGAGAAGTTGAATCAAAGCACCACAAAGCTCATCTTACATTAGGCTTTACAATTGTATATGCCAGTGCCTGCCAATTTAGTTTGAATGTTCTAATACTTGCAATAAAATTCATCTTAGCTAATAAAGCCCCACAGACATTTATTTGATATAGGTCATTGGTGATTGCTAATAAAATAAACAATTTGCATTTTGCACATTGGAATATATACATCTGATAACTAACTCTGTCAAATAAACACACTTACTGACAGCTGTTAGCCTAATATCAAAAAAAATTGAACTAGATATGAGCTAAGGAAGTCATTATAAGTAGAACAATTCACTGTTAGAATTGACACTTAGGGATTTACCTACCTGTCCTAACTCTACTATCTTTGCGTATACACACTCACGGGTACGCACACGTGCATAGAGCACGTTTTCCGACAGCTTCTGCTCAGGTCTCTTGTGTGTCCTTACTGGGAGGTATAGAATCCCATAGGCCACTAAAGGCCCTGTATGATAGAGCAACTGGTGCCCCAATGTTCCTATTGGCTGAACACCACAACATCCGTCAAGAGCTCCTGGTCCTCCTGGACTGTACAGAGTGGAGTCCTTTCCTCCCACGGTCAGATTCTGGGTCCCGTGTGTCCTCTGAGGGTATAGACTCACCTACCGTACCTGCTCCTACACTTTCCACCAAAGTCCGCTTTTGGTGGGGACTGGAGGACATCCTTTGAAATGAATTAGCTTCTATGTATGCCTTGTTCCTGCAATGTGCATTGCTCTCCAAGCCAAAAAAGAGTTCAAGTGAGGCAACTTAGCACATCCATTCAGTTAAATTGCGAGCTCTGCTTTTATTCCTCAGTGTGGGGAGATCAAATCATTGGTACCTGCAATGGCAAGCTGATGAAATTTGAACGTTATTAACTTTGTGCTGAAGGTGCCATACTTTTATTGAGCTCGGGCATAAACTAATTTATCGTCCTAAGGAAAAATCATCTTGAGCAACCATTTATTTCGGATGATCCTATTTTTTGATGAATGTACAGTAGCAGATTCTTGGGCCCCAATTCCTTTTTCAAAGTCTTGCAGCACAATGGTTAAACGTTTTGGTTTTGGCAAACTGAAATGACTATTGGTAAATATCATTTTTTCTTCATCTGTAAAATGGGGATAATTATGGGAATATCAGTATTGTAAGGATTAAGTGGGTGAATATATGTGAAGTCCTTAAGGTTATTCCTAGAACATAGTGAATATTTAACAGTAGCTCCTCTTGGTATTATTATTTATCGTAGGCAAATTAGTTAGCAAAAATATTGATTCTTTCCACAAATCTTGAATTAAGCACGCAGTCCTGGAATTTATACTCTAGTAATGGAAGCAGACAATAAGCAAATCAAGAAATACACATTGTGACAAATGCTATGAAGCAATTAGGGGACTGGCCACAATGTATAAATGGTGGGCGGGTGACAAAGGTAAATAAAACAGTCAGAGATGGCCTCTATGAGAAAGTGACGTTTGTGTTGAAAATTGAGAGACAAGATGGAGTAAGCCATGGCAAATATTGGTTTGGGAGGTGGAGATTGTATGCAGAAAGGACAATATAACAGGAACTGGAATTTGGCCAGGTTTCTGGAACTCAATAAAGTCTCGGGGAACATGGGGTTGTAAGGAACAGCACATCCTTCTGCCACTGATGCTTCTGGAGTGTGAGATTCCCGCTGGATTCTGTAGCCTGATGAGAATTTACTGTAGCAGGGGATCCCTGTGAGTGTGGTGAAAGGAAGGAATAGAGATTTATGTTATGTCAACAGTGAAGATTCACGATAGAGGTAATATTAACAGAGCAGAAAATCAAATGCACAAGAATTTTTAATAGAAAAGCTTCCAAAGGTCTCATTTTCCTGACATGTAATTCCTGGGAGAGTTATTTTGACATATAAAATACTCTGCACTGGACTCATTGTACCTATAAAATAAAAATAAACCAAAACTTGTACCAACAAAATATTAGTGAAAGTAATGTTATGAAGGAATGAAACACTAATAATTTAAAAATATTTCAAGTATAAGATATATTTTCGTATTCAACTACTCACCTATCTATGGCAGAGAAATAAAAATATATATTCTGTCTTTATGATGCCAAACACCAATGGATTTGAAGATACTTGAATGAAAAGACAAATGCTTTTATATCTCATCCAAATGTTTGCTGCTATGCTACCCTGGGGAAATACAATGACTAGATTTTTTCCCCACAAAACTCAGAGCTTTATTGAATCTGTGGGAATCTGAAATACCTGAATTAAAATTTAAAATTCCATAAACTGCATGATTAATCTTCACAGTGGTATATATCCAGAATATGTACCGAAATTCAAATATTTAGAATCTTCTATATAATTGAGAGCAACCTCTCACTGAAAAACATCTATCTAGTATTTGCTTTGTTTTTAAAAGCCACTTTTTTCCTAAATAAAACTATTTTTTTCTGATTATAAACACGAACTCATTGCAAGTTTGTAATCATGCATAAATTCAAATCATATATAAAACTGTAAAGATGAAAATACAAATTAATAATCTAACTTACAACAAGGAGATTCAGAGTCGGAAGATCTAAAGTAGGACCCTGGAAATCTGTATTTATGAAAGAGTCCACCCAGCACATACGCACATGCAAGAGTAAGCACCACTGGCTTAAAAAGTCTATGACTGAGATTCTTAAATTTTAATATCTGTATGAATCACTTGAAGATCTTGCTAAAATGAAGATTCTGATTCAGGAGCCCAGGCAGGGCCCAGGGTTTTGCATTTTTGGCAACTTCCCAGGAGGTGCTCGTGCTGCTGGTCCAAGGCTCTCGGTCAGACGGCTTTCTAACAATTTTTTGAAAGCTTTCAGAGATGATAACTTTACAACCTTTTCTGGCACTGTCTTTCAAAATTATCACTCAGACGACAAAAAAAGTGTTTTTCATTACGGTAAATTCACTTAAGAGTAATTTCAATTTCAGTTCTTTCCCTTTATAAGATTATTTTTTAACCTAAAGGGCACAAGGAGGAGTAATCACTTCCAAAGGCTGCTATGATCAGATAGGTGCCTTTAGCTAGAAGTCCAACTTTATGTTTGCTTACAGCCCCCTCAACTGTTAAGCCAATTTCCTTGAGTCATCGTCAATCTGTTTCTGCCCAGGCATCTCATGGAGTTCATAGTTCCACAGAATGCCTTATCAGACCTCATCATCCTTAGAGAGCCCACCTATAAACAAGGAGGTCTTGATTCCAATGAATTCTAGAGAAACAGCCAACATTGAATGAGAGAGGTTCTTTTTTATTTTTTAAGAAAAATCTGGAAACAATCCCAGATTATGCATCAGCCCCATTAATTTAGGCCTCAGCTGGGAAAGCTTGGGAGTATAAAAACTTCATTTATTTATAATGTAGGGGTTCATTATTTTTCTTCCTGGAAAACATCTGTTTTCAGTTCTTCTCAGCCCATAATAGGTAAAAGCCTGGAAGCAGCATCTGTAGATCCAGGTTTTAGTTACATGGTTGGAACTGTTGTTACAAATCTATCAGCGGTCACTTGATAGCAATAATTATAATGGACCTATTTTCAGGGCTATGTGTCAGGCACTGCACTAAGCACTTAACTAAGCATTATCCTTGCACAAAAATGTGACATGAATGCTAGTATTGACTCTATTTTAAAGATGAAAGCATTGTGAAGTTTAGCAAGGTTAAAGGACTTGTCCGAGTTATAAAATAGTAAGGACAGAGGCAAGGCAGGAATCCAGAAAGCAGACCTGGTACTTTCTAACTCCCAAGTATATGCCCTTAATTTTTCTACTCTGTTTGACCTCTCTATGGCCAAGTAGGCATTCTGAAGTATGGTAAAATCTGTCGCTGACACTTGTATATGACATGGTCTATTTGATTATTGTTTTGGCATCCAATAGATGATGACCCTAAGAGAATTATTGCTGCCGTTCTGGTAAGTAGTATTCCTTCTAAGCAAGTATCCCTTATCTTTTCACTAATGCATTTTTCCTCCTTCTCTGCCAGGTATCAGTAATAACAGTCATACATCACCGTCGTGCTCGGATCATTTCTTTGTTGGTATGAGGAGGTGCTATAAAGAAGCAAGCCAAACGACTTAATATATATCTCCTTCCCTTGAAGAAACTTTAAGAGGGTGCATTTATCTAAGGGAGAGAGAGAGAGACTGAGAGAGAGATGGACACACGATGGGAAGGAGGGGAAGGAAGAGGGAGAGATCTTTTTGAAAAGGCACTTTTGCATTAACGAATTAAATGGCGGTAAAATTTCATTACAGTGACATCCAGTGGGCCAACCTCGTTTTTTTTCTCAGAGTTATTGGAGAGATTTGAAAATTTCTTTTTTTTTTCTTCTTAAATTAGTCAGATTTAGGTCACAGGATTAGAGCTCAATTAGGCAGAGTTCAGCAGTTCTCTAGAGAAATGATGAATTGAGGCCCAAGAGAGATTTTCCTGATAGAATTGGTCTCTGCCTGCACTGAGGCCTTTTTCTCTGAGAGCTGATGGAAGCTTTGTCCAGCCCATCATACCCTCTATGGATGCTCCATGAAATTCAAGTTTTGTTTAAAGTTTCTGTGCTAACTGAAGTGTGAGATGTAAGACTGGCTATGTTAAGTTTTATGCAGATGTGAGGCTCAATTTTTATAATGTTTCCTATTCATAAAGCTTTAGAGGAATGAAAAAGAGATTACTCTACTTACTAAGTTGATCCATGCCAGTGATTACTCTTAAAATTTCATCTCACATCCTCATTCTCAAACTAGATTAATCACATAATCAGCTTTCTTCTATCATATTTAGTCATCTGTCTATCTATCTATACCTACTCACATATACATATATATTTTATATATATATATCTCTCTCTTGAATCAGTATGCTCGAAGAAAGGTGATAAATACTATTTGATTATATATATATATATATATATATATATATATATTCAGGGTAATGTGGCAGTGATTTGATTTCTGACAAGATCCATTCAATACCATATATTTAGGAAAACAAACTGAAGATGGGGATGGGGATGGATGGGCAACTTTATATTTTAAGTTTGTACTTTTTTATTTCACCATAAACCACAGAAGTAACCAATATTCACTGAATGCTGATAAAAATCAGAATGGCAGCTTTTGCAAGGTTTTGCATTGCCCCTACATTGGGGAAATATAATCACCTTGTGTGGGGGGAGGAGCTGGGTTGGAACTTGGAGCAGGGGAGAGGCAAGCTGTAAGAATTCCAATATCCTTCCAAAGTCAGCCTTAGCTCTGGCCCAATTGTGGGGGTTTTCTGACATGTTTGAGCCTAGAAAACTGAACCACAGGATATTACATGCTTTTAGATCACTCAAAATAGGTAATTTCACTTCTGTGATGGTAGTACATTAACCATTAGTATTAGTTTCCAGCTTAAGAAATTTGCTGTAATCAAAAGTGGTTTAAAGTCTACAACTACATTTTTCTTCATAGTACCAGCTTCTTAACAATCAAAGATAAATGAACCGCCCTTGCTTTCTAGTGTAAGTGAAGGAAAAAAATTATACGTACACACACCCTGGGGGAAGAAAAGGCAGCAAGACTGAGCTCTCCTTAGTAGTTCAATTGAGGGGGGAGAGGCTTGTCTGACGGTTTGTGGGAGTGAATCTAATTATCAGTCTCTTACTTTCATTAATAGGTTAGAGCAAGTTAACTTCTCAAAGGAGGAAGAAGTAGACATTATGCTTGAATTCTGAGACTACATTATGATCACTTAAGCATTTCTTTCACAAAAATAGGTTTTTTTTTTTTATGAGGTTGGGCAGGTGGACAGGAAGAATATCAACTATGGAAAGGCAAAAATAACTGGTAAAATATGGTGTACCTATAGATGAGAGGACAGAGCATTCTGGAAAACTGGAAAGTAGATATTAATACATTTTCTTCTACATCTGTGCAGTTTAATTAGCTAGACTAAGCCTTAGGTGAGAATTTTCACTGTAATTCATTGTAATCCATTCCTGTAATCCTGTTTCATTTTGCCTTTTCCACCATTGGTCTGTGAGTAAAAGTTAACTTGGATGTCATCTATGTGTTTCTTGACCAACATTTTTGTTTTCTTAGACTCACGAGCCAAAAATCTGATGATGACTATGAAGATTATGCTTCTAACAAAACATGGGTCTTGACTCCAAAAGTTCCTGAGGGTGATGTCACTGTCATCTTAAACAACCTCCTGGAAGGATATGACAATAAACTTCGACCTGATATAGGAGGTATGTTCAAGTCTTTTGTGGTTTGATGTAGATAGAAACAAACATGCCTACCACATTAGAAGAAAACATCAGCCTATTTAAATAACCAGGAAGTTTTAAATGATACTTTTATTATATGTTGTAAAAATAGGTAAAGAATGTATAGAAAACATTCAGGCCTGGGGGTGGGAGGGGCACTGATAAGTTCAAAATGAAGAAAGATGATTCTCAAGTGACTCTTGAGAGCTGGAAATCCAAATTTTCCTATATATCCCAGACAAAGAAAAGTGACAACTTCTTTATGAAGTAACGTCAAAAACAAACAGGGGAATAATGGTAAAGAAGTGATATATTGGTTACCTATTGCTGTGAAACAAACAACTACAATATCTCAGTGGCATACAATAATAAGCATTTATTTAGCATTTTTCTGGGGGCAGTCTAATCTAAGCTAAGCCAGGTTAGGGCTGCTCATTTAGAAAAGCTGTACTCTCATTCTACTCCTGGGACCAGAAGACTAGCTAGGAGGATCCTCTGGGAATGGCAAAGAGCAAGAGAGAAAGTAGAAGCTCATAAGGCTTAATACTTGGGATTAGATCAATTTTGTCCATACGTTATTAGCCAAACAAGTCAGATGATCAAGCCCTAAGTTCAGAGACAGAGAAATAGCCTTATTGAGGTAAAGGCAGAGGTGTAGATGCAGGTAATAGTGATGAATTCAATCCATCACAGAGAATTAGGACATGGCACTTTCAAGGAAAGTGAATAAAGATGACACAAACGTACTGTTGAATGGAAGCCCAGAATGATATTATGAATCCTTGTTCATTAACTGTTAAATGAAAATGGAGCACATGCATTTGGTCATGGATGTAATAGTACATGATTTTTAATATCAGTCCTCTTTGACAAATAGATGTGTATTGGGTTTCCATATGGTTTCCTCATATTATTTGATGAGTCACAGAATCCATTAGGTCATTGAGGAAGATTGATTTTGTATTGGCTAGAGGTGTATGAGGATAAAGTGGTCATATAAGGAATCAACAGGGTGCAATGTTTCAAAAACAATTCATAATACTTGTTGCTTTTTATGTCTAATTCATGTTTCTAATGCATATTTTTTCTAGATCACCAAGTAGTTATTTTTTCTATATGGGTCAAGTCAGGTTACAATGCCCAAATAGATTCCAGAGCTTGAAGGAAAAATGGTTAACATTCAGGATATCTGAGAGAAAGATGAGCACTGTTTTCTTATTTGTTCATTTTTATGCAATCTTAAAGGATAATCAGTTTCAAAACTCTATTATGCTTAGTTATTGCATTTACATGCTTAAAAGGAGATATTTCTTTGAAAACAGATATTTAAATGTAGCGAATTAGTCACCGGCACCAAATTAGTTGGAATAAATCACTTCTCATGTAGCAAAATAAGTCTATTTCTAGAATAACAATTAACATATTGTGCTTCTCTATATGCACATATCTCTATGGGTCTCTTTACAGTGAAACCAACATTAATCCACACAGACATGTATGTGAATAGCATTGGTCCAGTGAACGCTATCAATATGGTAAGTTTCTAATAGTTTTTCTATTTTATTAACATATTAGAGAGGAAATATGATATTAGGGAAATAGTAAGGAATATGCCAACAAAAAAATTCAGAAGGGAGAGATAATCTTTCAGATTCTTTTTTTCTCTCGTAATATGAAGATAATTATTTTTTATGATTTATGAGAATTAAATGTGATCATATGTATAAAATTAATTTGTATAAAAATACTATACTCTTAAAATTCAACAATCATGGCTTATTTGGTAAGTGTTGCTTACTACAAAATAAAATATAGTGACAGAGGAAGTGGCTACTACTTTTTAGAATACTGATGGTGGGGAGAGAGCATAGTTTGCTTCAAATCAGAATTATTTCTCAGAGGAAATCATGCATTAGATGTCACAATAAATGTCACTTTGTTCTTGTATAATACTTTCTATCCAAATCTGAATTAAGACACTAGATTGGAGTCTATAATAGAGTAGAACATACCATAAAACATAACATAACATAACATAGTGATACCATAACTTTAAAATAGCATTTACCAAGCTAGCAATAAGGACACTGTGTTGAATCAGAGAGAGGAACTTTAATTGCTCTCAATTGGGGTGATAAAAAAAGTATACCGGCACCCGCCTACCCCATGTGTGTAAGTTTGCTTGTTTAATAATTAAACAAATGTAAACATATTTCTTTACAACTAAAATGCTCAGAATCTTTAGCATTCTAATGCAAATTGTAAATATCTAAGAAGAAGAGGCTATATATGTAATTTATTTAAACATAAAACTTTTAATTTCACAAATTCTAGTCCCCAGAACTACTGTCAGGATTGCAGTTTATGAAACACTGGTTTAAAGAATCTTAAAATTTTTATTTTTGTGGTTTTTTTTTTTTTTTTTGCCAAAATGTAGATCAGAAATTATTTAATTCCTCTATCTTCTGGCACATCACTAATTAGTCGGCAAAGAATTTCAGAGTAGGTTCCCTTCTCATTACTCATAGATGGCAAATATGAAACTAAATGGTGAACAAAGGGGCCTGGCTTACTCCAGTGGCAACGTAGTCAATTACAATGAGACATGGCTGCAGGAGGTTCAAGGAAATAACACAGAACAATGCCGATGGGGGAAAGGAAGAAGATTCTTGTCTGATCCTGAGAAACTGTGTATTCTTTGGCAAATAATCTCCCTGTTTTTTGGGGTTCTTCATCATAAAATGGTGGTGGGTTCAAGGGATTGAACTAGAAATGTGGGTGACTCCCATTCCTCATCTCTCATATTCTAAAAATACTGAGTCTTTTTCCTTTAATTTTCTCATTTACAGATATGATTAAAATCAAGTTAAAAATAATGCTAAATAATGTCTAAATATGATAGTCAAACTAGAACTCGGGTGTTCTGACTCCAGGTCTAACAGTGTGAATTCACATCACTCATTTCTCTTTGACTAAAGTCAATCACTTGCCACTTTAGTGATATATACTTGCCGTTAATCATTATGGAGTCGTTGGTCACCATAGTACTTCACAAATATGCTTTGTGATAGAGATTAGTACAGGAGTAAAGGTAATTTTTTAATTGGTTCATTTCCTCTTATTTAGAGAAAAGGACAACAACTATAATAGTAAAAAAATTATTTCAAATTACTTTACATTGAGTGTTTGCTGTCTGCCAGACACAGCGCAAAGAGCTTTATGTGTATTCCCCTTTTTTAACCTCATACTACCTAACAAGACAGGTTCTTTAGGATCCCAAGTCTATTATGAGACAACTGAGCCTCTAGAGCTCCAGTTTATGACTGTTTTGAGTATTCTGGACTTTCTTTCAGTCTATAGCAGTGGTTCTGAACCTGAGGGATTGTTTCCCTCAAGAGACATTTGGCAATGCCTGGAGATACTTTTAGTTGTTGTAACTTGGTGGGGGAGGGGGGCTCTTGGTGTTGGCGTTACTGACATCTGGTGGGTAGAAGCTGGGCTTGCTGCTAAACATCTAAAGTAGACAGCCCCCACAATAAAGAATTAGCTGGACCAAAATAACATGAGAAACTGTTCTGTAGATATCAAATGCAAACGATTGTATCAGGGCTCTGATCTTTTGCCAGAATTCATTTAGACCGATCTATTTTTTCATAAAAATATCAACTTGTCTACAAAAGATGGGTGAGTCTCCTTAGCAAATCTTCTGCTTTCTTTTGAACTATTCAAAGCCAAAGTAGCTTCGCTTCGTATTGGCAATGAGAATAATACCGATAAAAATAAAAACAAAAGCAAATGGTCTACAATACAATCCTACTGTGTTAAAAATATTCTATTTCATCTTTTTCTTTAAAACAGGAATATACGATTGATATATTCTTTGCCCAAACATGGTATGATAGACGTCTAAAATTTAACAGCACCATTAAAGTCCTCCGACTGAATAGCAACATGGTGGGGAAAATCTGGATCCCAGACACTTTCTTCAGAAACTCCAAAAAGGCTGATGCACACTGGATAACCACCCCCAATAGGATGCTGAGAATTTGGAATGATGGTCGTGTGCTCTACACCTTAAGGTATTCTTTTGAAAAAGGAAAGGAGTAATTGCTGGGAATAAAACAAAGATCAACCACACTCTCTTAAATCAAAAAGAACAAAAGAAATTTCAAGCCTACATCAGGGTTGGCACGTTTGATCGAAATACTATGTGACACTACAAAATTACTTTGTCAATGAGCTTTTTAGAATTACTAGTCGTATGTGGAACTTAGTTTCTGTGACGGATGTGAGAACTCTCTTTTCTCACAGGGACATGGAATTTTCCTTACTTTTGTAAGATCTCGTGATCTTTGCACAAATCTTGGCTTTTGTATGTGTGTCTTGCTCCTTTAAAATATGGAAACTAAAACATAGTCACTCATGCTTGGGACCACCAGTTTTTATGCTTGGAAATGTCTCTGTTTCCAAGGAAACTATTGCTAAAGAAGAATTTTTGATGTGGAAGTCTCCCGTACATCCTTCATTTTTTAGCTGCACAATGGCAAATAACTAGAATGAATTCCATCTCCCAGCACCCGCTCTCCATTACATTGGTAGGCTGTTTGACTTAATTTATTGGCTATTTTGGGAATAGATATCTTTTGGGAAAACTTGAAGGAGGTGTCTTTTATTTTCTGACCTTAAATATTAAGTAACATTTGGGAAGTTTTCTACTTAAATTATTTTACATCATTATCTTAGCACTTCATACTTTCATGCGTTTACAATATTTTTATGTTGAAGTTTCTCATTGGTGAGAGTATATTATTAAACAACACAATAAGTAAGTACATAGAGTTAAGAATTAGACCAATCTGGTGGCTTAGGTTCTTAGCTCTATATCTTACTATCTGTATGAAATAGGGCAACTCTCCAGAATTTCTATGTACAGGACCTAGGGGCAGTTATCTGGTAGCAGGGATCTTGGTGCTAGAAGATGTATCTCAAAGCTTTATTTGTGTAATAAGCTTGATGTTTTTATAGTCATAAATCACAACAATGGGATATGTTCTGGGAAATGCATCGTTGGACAGTTTGTCATTGTACAAACATTGTAGAGTGTACTGAAGGGGAACAAAACTTGCCACCTCAAAATGTGTCTCTTTAACATGAGGATTATTTTGAGCTGATTATTTTTGAGAAATGAAAGACTCAGAAATTTTTCTTGTTACTTATCTTTTAACTGCCTAAAAGGATTCAGATTAAAAAAAACCTGTCTCAGGAAGTGAGCTATCACCTTAGCACAACTTGGACTAGGTGGTTGATAGGAAGGAACCTAGGAAAGTCTGTTGATTGGGCTGCCCTCCATGTTCTTCTGTTTCTGTGTGGCCAAACACTTGGGTTGCAAACTTTTGCTCCTTTTCACCTACCTTCCTTCCCTTTGAAGTCCCTGACTCTCCCCACCCCCAACATTCTTTTGTCTTTAGCTGAGGATGATATTTAAGGTGAGGGCTTTGGCCATTTGGGCAAGTTACTGAGTAATCAGTTTTCCTGGGTTTCTCCCACAGATACATGTTTTTAAACTTTTGTTTTTCTCCGGTTAATCTGTCTCACATCAGTTTAAGTCTTAGATCAGCCAGGAGAACCCAGAAGGGTAGAGGAAAATTTCTTCCTCCTCTCAATACTTACACAAACCTAAATGGTATTGCCTACTACACACCTAGGCTATATGGTATTAGTTTTATGGGACCACCACCATATATGCAGTCCAATGTTGACCAAGACATCACGTGGCACATGACTATACTTGCTTACATTTTTATTTAGAGGAATTCCATGAGAATTGATGGAGATTATTGGAAAGAAGGCACCACCACGCCCATGACTCACCCATTGTAGAACTCTAGTACTACAACTGAGCAAACTCTTACCTTTTGTTTCTTTAATTTCTATAAAATAGGGATAATGATTCTTATCTTACAGAGTTGTTATAAGGACTAATGGGGTGATATGTAAAGTGCTTAACAATGATATATAGTAAGCACAGCAGATATCAAAATTATTTATATATATTCTCAGTAAAAATATGAATAATATGATTCTTCTAGATCTTAGTATCCTGGAGCTTATAGCTTCAGAATGATTCATGTTAAATGCCCTTGCAGCATATGCTTTATGCCTTATATGACATTCAACATACAAAATATAATGCTTTAAAATGGCTCCAAAACCTTTGTGAAAGTTATGTAAGTTACTAGGAAAAATGGCCACAATTACAAAAGAAATTCATTACATGTATTTTGTATTTATCCTGGGTTTCATTAAATTAGAGATAAGGTAATGACTGAAATTAGAATCTAGTGGAAATCAAAGTTTGTCTGACAAACCAGAGCTCAGTCTAGCTTTTGAAATATTAAGTTAGTCACACTATCTGAAGTCCTTTATTGCTCTCATAATATTATTTTCATTTTTTTAACTTCTATTAATTTGCAGAATCATTGCAATATTCAATTGTGGAATCACCTCACAATGTCACTCATGAGATTCAATCAAGGTTTGAATGAGTTTCCAACCTATGTAGAGAGATGATTTTATTCTCATTGCTTATCTTTAATTAGTTAGGAAGGGGTGTGTGTGTGTGCGTGCATGCACACATAGATATATATGTATGTATCTATCTTTGTATCTGCAATCTATCATTTCATTTTCAATTTAAAAAATTCCAGTTTAGTTTGGAAAAATAATACTAATACAATGTTAAATGTAATTATAATTTCACTTGTGAATAAAACTAATCTTTTCTTTGAAAGGGCATATAATTATTGAGTGGCAATGATTAAAACCTCCAGCTTTGGAGAAAGATAATGGGTTCAGATCTCAACTGTGGCACTAGCTTTGTGACTCTGGAAATGTTCAAGTACAAAACCCATAATAACTCTTACTAAATAAGAGGGTGATTAGTTTACCCAGGGCCTCATAGACAATTAAGGGCTTAATGATAATTAGTTATATTTTAAGATCAGTAATTGCTCTATTATAACATAGAGTAATAAACTCTCCCCAACTAAAAATTATGCTAAACTGTAAAATCTTTTAAAATAAATATTCATAAAATAACACTTTTATTACTTCAAGATTGATATCTGTACATTTTAAGAAATATAGCTAATAAATATAAAATTTTAAAAATCATCAACCCATCACCATTACAACTGTAGAATATATTTATATGCCTTCAAAGGTGGTCAATATATCTGGGATTCCTTTTCTCCCCCCTAGAAACGTAGCTGATATTGAGACCAAGTAAATCTGTATGTTTAAACAAGCACCCTAGATGCAAACTAACTGGGATTCATCGGCAAACATTCTTCTAATATGTCTATGTATGTGTATTTAACATTTTTTGTTTGCCTCTAGATGTTCTTCTACTCCACAACATCCTATTTAATGTCTTCATAGCGTTCCATTATAAGAATGCATAATACTTCGTTGTGAAACATAGGTATTTTTAAACTCATATACAGTAATTTAAAGCTAATAGCTAACAAATACTTACAAACAGAGGGTTCTGCTTTAATTAGCAGATAAGATCTGAGAATTATCAGCATTCAGTTACATGCAAACAATAAACGAGCTTAAGTTCTTAAAACAGTTTGTTCTATTTAAGTAAGTTAAATACATTCACTGAGCAATCTCATGTGCAATTAATTTACCAAAAACAAATTACATGGTCATAAATTTTGAATAAATGGAGTTGAGGTCAATGAGATCCTATTGTTTGATCTGTGAAAAGGAATGGACTACATTAAGTCTTAAATAATTTTCTCCAGGACTTGGTATATTTCTTCAGTGAGGATTACTTTGTGTTATCAGTAAGAATGCCATACGTACTCTCTAGGAATAAAAACAAATGTTCATTAGAACTTTTGCTAATGTACATTTTTAAAATCATGTCTAAAATCCTCCTATTTAAGTTTCATGTCTTTCTACTTAGGTTGACAATTGATGCTGAGTGCCAATTACAGTTGCACAACTTTCCAATGGATGAACACTCCTGCCCCTTGGAGTTCTCCAGCTGTAAGTAATACTCATTCTATATTTTGTATCCCCTATCACCAATATCTTTCTGATTGCAATGTCAATTAATTGGGAGACTCAAGGAAAACACAAAATTGCATTAAGCAATGTTGTTGACTTTGAAATTTTTGAGTTTCTTTCATCCTAACACCAGCTGGGCCTAATTCAGAGTGATTCCTGCATGAAAGGATCTATTTTATCAGGAATTACAAATAGGTTTCATTGGGGAGTAAACTTTTAATAAATTGGCAGTGGTTGCCTGGAGCCCTTTATTGAGAAGGATTGTAAAGCCAGGCCTGGACTCAAGGGAAAGGGTCAATGGTGGATTATACATCTCCCTCCCGCGATGGACCTAGGGGAAGAGAGGAGCAGCACATTTGCTATTTATTTTCTCCCTTTACATGTCAGGACACGTGGAGATCCAACAGTGTTGTTTACTCATTCCACTTTTGGCATATCTGTTAAAGATAGCAAAATTGAAAATTACCTCCTCCTCCTGGAGTTTAGTAACATCTAGAAATACTTATCCACCAGCAAGCAAAAGACTGATTTTGGGTATCATATGGGTCCAGTTCAAATCCCAACTCCATCACTGTAGACTTGAGCTAATCACTAAATCTCTCAGTGAGTCCACGTTCCCAGGTACCCAATGGACATCACAAGCCCTGTCCCACCACAATATTGTTTTGTTAATAAAATATATGTAAAATGCTTAGTATGCTACCTAACACACAATAAGATTCAATAAAAAGCCGTTATTTTTATTAATTATTGTTATTATTAGATAATAGACTATAACAAGAAGATCTATGATGATTGTAACACAAATTAAGCTGTAATAACCTTCACAGATATTTCCTGCCTGAATCAAAAACAAGCCTCAGTTTCTCCAAAATGTTTGCCTCACTGTTTATTTGGCATCTGTGTTAGGTTGCTCACCTCCTCCTTATTTTTGGTCTGCCAATTGTGCATATTAGGCAGGATGAAAAACTGATTATGAATTTTAAGTTTATATTTTTATAAACATTATTTCTCAGTTTCTCAGGGAAATGCATAAGAGCCAACTAAATCATAATAACCATACTTTAAAAAAATCAATAATGAGAGAAGCAATCATCTGTTTATCATTAATTAATTCCAGAGAGAACCAGAATAAAAATATCACTGTATATCATACATATTGAGAAAAATTCCCATTATAAATCTTATTTCATGTATTTTACTTCATCCAAGAATGGAATATTTTTGAGTGAAAACTTCCCTGAGCTTTAGGAGATTAGACTTCTTTTCTTTTAATTTTCCATCTGGGACAACACCTCCCCTGAGTCAGCTAAAATTCAACAACTGGGAATTTCTGTGCCATCAGGTCACTGACCAACAGCTGTCTTCTGAACCCAAACACAATGTAATATTACTTATTGCTATGAAAAACATTGAGGCACCAACACATTCTCCACAGAAATTTCCCCAATATCATCATTCTTTTCCTCAGTTGTCACCACATCCTGCACCGCTAGGCGTGCTCCGTAGCAATCTCAGGATCCTGCTTCCTTTTCTCTTTCTTCTTAATTAATAAACATATACAAGACAAAGAGTTGAACCAAAAGGAAAGAAAAGGAGGAAACAAAAGGAATTTTATTCCAAGTAGTCTATCAGCCTCTGTAATCAAGACCTATCTTTACATAGCATTATTAGTAGACCAACAGATGAAATGATTTTCGGTTTTTTAATCTGTTTATCTATCTACTCAGTTCTTCTACTTGAAAGAGTTTAATCTATAGTTTACTTAATAATAATGTTTATCCATTCAACAAATGTACATTGACCATTCCATGAAATAAGAACTATCATCATCTGCATTAGGAAACAAATAATTTAGAAAAAAAATTAAGAAACTTGTCCAGGGTATCACGGTTAGGAAGTGGTACTGATAACCACTATGCTATCAGTGTAATATCTCTTCCATGAAGGCTTTCTATTTATTCTCTTGGCTGAACATGGTCCATCCCTTCAGAATCTAAATAGCGCTCATTGGTTTCTTCCCCTTGTCTTTTCTACTTTCTGATTTTAGATTTCTGTGTATATTAAAATGAAGTTCTGAAAAATCGATAGTGAGAATAACGTAAATAGTTGAGGTTGTTTTTCCCAATCATCTTCCGCTCCAAGGGCATGCCCTGGAGAAGATTTGAGTCTGTTCTCTCATTATTTTCTGTTTTTGTTTGACTCTCAAAATCTTGCCCTGTTGACTCCCCTTCACCATGAAATAATACCTTGCATAAGTACTATTTATTATGTAGTGGTCACTTTTTATGACAGATAATATAAAGTATGCATATAGTATGTACAAAAGCATGTACAATATACCTTCTATGCAATTTAAGTGATTTTCAAGGGTAATTTTGATTTCATGGTTTTTTAATCTAACTTCCCATTAGGATACGATGCCATTGTATTTATTTCCCCTACTGTGATGCTCTCTAGACCAGGATCTTCATCTAACTCATAACTCTATCTCTCTCAGTACCTACCTTAGTGTCTGGTTCATAGGCAGTGGTTGCTAGATATGTTCATAGATAATAATTTTAAATGTATGCTTTCCCATCTCACTGCAGATGGGTATCCACGTGAAGAAATTGTCTATCAATGGAAGCGCAGTTCTGTTGAAGTGGGTGACACAAGATCTTGGAGGCTTTATCAATTTTCATTTGTTGGATTAAGAAATACCACTGAAGTAGTGAAGACAACTTCTGGTAAGATGCACTTGTAAAGAATTTTGAGTGACCCTTCCAGAGTTAAAATTCTGGTATATATGATTCAGCAATTTTTCAATACCTGTCTACAAATGATACTCAAAAAGTTAAATGAAGTGCTTTAATTTACTAGAGAAAATTATAATTAGTATTGTAGTATAATATATAAATATACATGGATTTTATCACTTTGAAGTAAATTGGATTAGTAAGTTAGTTGTTTAATTTCTTTAAGCAAAGTGAGTAGCAATTATTTAAAAAAAGAAAATATTTATAAAGTGTTGGTGTATTGTTTCTTTTAGGAACTAATTTTCATAATATATCAAAATAGCAGCATTTAAAGCAATCACAGAGGGAGAATGAACTTTCTACAAATGCAGAAAAGTGACCATAGTGGATATGGACTAATTCTCCATTCCGTAATTTAATATTTTGAACTGGCTCCATCAGTGGAAAGGGACTGGGCTTTGGTATCAGACAGGCCTGGGTTCAAATCCCAACTCCATCAGTTACTAGATACAGATATTGAACAAATTACTGAATTTCTCAGGGATCAGCTCCCCCAGATACCTAATATGGATTAAAAAATTTGCGTCCCATACATACTGCGTTTATGAAAAAAAAATGCATAGACTGATACCTGGCACTCAGTGAGCACTCAATAAATAGTAGTTGTTACTAATATTAATTATAATTATCAAGAGTGCATAGGGCCTAATGTAGTTAAGACTTCAGATTTTTCAGGAGAAGCTAGAAATCTATATTTTTATATCAAATCTTATGATTTTTAATGGAATTAATTCAATTGATTAAAAAATTCATGTGGGTCAAGTTAAACACATTTCCAGATCTGATCTATCTCGTGGGTGGCCAATACGAACCCTTTGCAATGTTAAGTATATATTCTCCAGACAGAATATTCCAGCTACTCCTTTTTATATTATGTGAATTTAAATATTTTTGAATTTTAAATATTATAAACATTGTGTGCTGAGCTTGCCATCTATTAACACATGTCTTTTGAGATATATTTCCATGAGTTGAGCTGCTTTCTGTTGATTGACTCACACATACCTGATTTTTTTTTCCCTGGAATTCATAAGACATATTTTTGTGTTGACTAATTTGGAATAAGGCCTTGGTCTACTGCACAGAGACAAGCAAATTAAGGATCCACACAAAGATGGCAATTTAAGATCCTACCTTCATAAACACCATCCTCTAAATCAAAGAGCTATCTGGCCCTAATACTATTTTTGGCATTTGCAGATTTCTCTTAAAGACTCTCTTATTTTTACAAAAAGAATCTGAAAGAAGGTAAAAAAAATTCTTGATTATAGTTTTGAAAAGCTGTCTTCTGTTCCCTTATTCACTGGAAATCCTGACCATCAAGAACTAGAATAGTGTTTCATTTGGTCCCAAAAAAGAGATTCAGGATTGCCTCAGAACCGAAATCTTCCATCTGTGAAAGGAAGAACAAGTGTGAAAATAATCTCCAATTTTGCATGCTTCCCGAATGAGAAATTGGGCATTCAGTTCTGTTATATATTCATATGTCTATAATTATTCTAGCACCTAAAAACAGAACCCACAAAATCATGACTAGCAGATCTTTTGTTTAGTTATTTGAGACCAGTGTGGCATCAAAACCAAATTGTGGTGAGAGAAGGGTTGACTTTATATCATAGGGTCTAAGATCATCCCCTCCCTGATGTCTCATACTAAGAATCATCTAGAGCATTTACTGTTTATTAAAAGATACTTCCAGAAGAAGTGGAATGATCTACTTAAAGCATGGCAAGAAAAATTACCAAGGTGTCACCAGGCTATTCATCTTCCTAAGGAAATCACAGCAAAACTGCACTGATAAGATATTAGATCTGATATTGAGTAGCATCATTTAATTGATTGCATCAACTCCTTTGTGAATTTTAATATGATAGTTAGCCTCTGCATTTGTCTCCTTGTTCACTCCATACTCTCCTTGGTTTGCATTTTGTGTGCAGTACCATCTCGGTGGCCTCTGTGAAGAGAAAGGGCTGAACTGAAACAACACCAATGCTGAGAGGCAGCCTGATTCTTGTGACAGTTGATTTTGTAGTGACTGGAAGTTTCTGCTTGATCTTTTGTTTGATTTCTGATGCCATTCTTATTTTCAAAGCGTAGCTCCATAACTAGTTAATATCTACCGGGAAGTTATATTAACAACTTTCTTGGAAAATTACCAAAGATTAAATTTGTAGCCTTTTTGAATCTTAACCATTAAAACGTGGTTTTCCCCTAGACTTATAGTAAATGTATCTCCTTTTGAGAAGCCTCTGTCAAAACTGGGCGAGACTATTGCCTACAGTTTGACCTAGATTACTACATGGACTTTTAACTTTCATTCATTCAAGCCCACCTTGCATGACTTTGTTATATCTAAGTGGTGACTGTACTGCTGGTACCCTAATATTTTTTCTTTAAATTCATTCACTGTTTTTAGTAAAATGATATTTAAAGGAAAGTTCATATTAGAATGATAATTGGAAAACTAGAAGCATTTGACATAAATAGAAGTTGATGTAAAAATATAATGAAAAACAAATGTTCTTAAATTTTAAGTGCATGTATTTGTGCTCCCCAGACAGAGCATATTGAAAGAGAGAGAAAGAGAGATGTTAGAGAAATAGAAAAGTGCAACTAGCTCCAAAGTAAAACATTTCTTTGATGTAAACAGCATAGAAGGAGCATTTCACAGGAAAGAATTTTCTCACCATGTAATCCCATGCTCTTTGATCATCCTTGCATCCACCACCTGAATCATCTCCTTCACCACCAGTTGCATCTGCATCACAATTGAGAAAAATATTGTCTCGGTGGTAGTTTGATAAGACTTGAAGAATACTTTAATTTATAGTCAATACATCAAAACAGATTCTGGATGCATGGTTTCTCCTCCAAACCAGCATCTCTTCCTGTTCGCTCTATATCTGGTAATGGCACCATCACTGTCCCAGTGAGCCAGGCGTGAACACTCACAGTCATGTCTCTGCCTCCCACATCTAATGAATCACAAAGGCACTTGTGCCTCTGAAATATCTTGTGTAACTGTCCTCTTTTCAGTTGCCATTGCCACTGTCCTAGTTCATGATTCTGTCTGTTCTCATCTGGACTGTGTTGGCGGCCTATTAAGTTATGTCCCTGCTGTCAGTCTCTCTTCTTCAATCTATCCTTTGCGCATTATCATAAAAGCTAGCATTTACTGAGCACTAACTACCTGCAGCATAGAAAGCATTTTATATAAATGTCCTACTTTGATTCTCATAACCACAGCCATATTTACTGTCATCTACACTGACGGTATCAACTGCAGACGAGGAAACTGAGCCTTCCAGGGGGTCTTTATTTGCAGAGATCAGGTATGGGGATATAAATTCAAGTGATTTGCTCGCAGACTTGTGCTCTTAATCACTACACTGTTTTATGCCCACTGCAGCCAAATGAGTCTTCCTGAAGCACAACTTTCATCATGTCTCAGAAATTGGGTAGGTTCAATTAAGCACAAGCTATTGCTTCTAATATGTAAGCACCTGATCTCAGGAACTTTCCAGCTTTGTTTACTGTAATTTCCCAGCTTGTGACAGAACTAATCTGTTAATGTTTTCCTGAATATAACTAGCCAATCCTATACACACATTGAATCTCAGCCTCCTTTCTCCTTTGAATGGCTTCTTAACTCATTCCTGTCTTCTGTATGAATGACTTTAAGGCTTAACTAAACAGCACCTTCTCAATGAACCCTTTACTGACTTTACCACCAAAACAACTTGGGGCAATTTTTAAGAATGTGCACTCTTAGGGTCAGGCAGCTCAAATTTGAATATGGGCTTGTAGAAATTTTTTAATATATCTAAGCTCAATATCACCAATATTTCAGGGTTGCTCTGAGGATTAAGTGAGATACTCCATTAAAAATGCTTAAAATTTTGCCTGGCACATAGAAAGAACTCAGTAAATGGGAGACATCATCATTATTATTTATTATTATTATTATCATTATCATCATCATCATTATTCCATTAACTCTCCGCAAAGCATTTTCACTCACCTTATGAAAACACAGTTTCTGCCTTGTGTTGCTTGGGCGCTTCTTTTATCCCCTTTTCTGCCCGCTCACTTCAATAAATCACAAACTTCACAACAGAAGCCGTCTTTGAATTATCTTTGTATCCATGATGCTTTTGAGTTTAGAATTTAGGCTTGCTTAGATTTGTCAATTAGTAGTAATTGTAGGATTGATTGCTTGTGACAATTATATTGATAAAAGTGTAAATTTGCTCACAATTTAATAAGCAATACAGAATTCTATTACATATTTTTCCATTACTCATTGTTTACTCTAAAGTTGAAGACTTTGTTCTTTCTGGTCACATTGCTAGTTCATCAAATTATCTACATGATTTTTAGTATTAAGCAGAACTTTGTTCCTTCATGCTCTCATCCTGAAATGTGGGTTAGAAAAGTGGGCAAATGAGTTTCTTAGGAGAATCTACATTTTTGGGATCCAAATGTCATCATTCTCAATCTAAAAGAATATATCACATTCTTCCTGTACTAGAAAACCATTAAATCTTCCATATTGCCTTTAGAGATGCAAACGTCAGTGTTTCATGAAATATCTTCATAATTTTTTGGCAAACTCACATACATTAGCTATTATTTACTTTCTTTTTGTCTTTAACTCACCTTTTTTGGCTTAGATTCCAGGTGCTAGTTATATTTTCCTGATTTCCATTGCAAGAAATACATAAATATTAAAATAAAAAGTCCATGTACTGCTAAATCCACCTTACTTTCCAACAACAGCATGCAGACCACAATTCTAGAAACACCACTCTGTGGAGGAAATCCATGCTCATTGCTTGATTTCTAAAATATAATTAATTCATCTTGTATTTTCAAACCTTGCCCACCGTTCTCCCACCATGTGCTTTATCTCCCCTGAGGTTTTCAGGATAGGTTGTACCTGCCTCAGGTCTTTGTGCCCTATTTTCCTTACTTAATATCAGGCTCAAGTCCAACCTTCTCTGCCTATATCAGTGTATACAAACTGGTTCTCCAAATAGAAAAATGGTAGCTCTCACCTTCCAGGCTGTGTTTTAATTAGATGTCTATGGTAAACTAGGCCGACAGATGCAAAACTTTACTTGTTATTGAGGTGAACTATTTTGTGGGAAAGAAAAAAGAAAATAAAAAAAGATAGAAGTTAATGGGAATTTGTTCATTGAAAGGTTGAAATAAAAAAAATTTTAAAACCCAAATGATAGGAGAGAAATAAGCAATTGCAGCATCAGTCCTACAGTCTCTCATTACTTTTGAGTCACAGTAAGATGTGAGCCCATTTTAGTCAATATAAACTTTTCAAACTACTTGAAGCAACATAATATCTTAAAATAAGTCACTGGAAGACTGCACAGTAATAGATTTTTATTTTACTTTTAAGTTTCAATTTAGAAAAATTAACGTTGGTTTCAGGAGAGAAAAATGTGTGAATTATGTAAAGAGAGCTGGGCCAGGAACAACCATGGGGAAGTCACTTGCCCTTTCTGCGATGAAAGTTCCTTATTTATAAAATGAGTGCATTTGACTAGATGCTTCTTTAAAGTTCTTGGCCTTAGACCTATCCATAATCTCCAATGTAACCAAGGTTACCCTAGAGATGTCCTAAGGAAGGAGCAACTTTCTTTAGAAATTAATGTTTTCCTTCATCATGTTTTCAACGTAAGTCAAATGCAAAAACAACCTCCTTTAAATTTATAATTTGGGGGAATGACACTCCCATTTAATCTATTCATCTATTTTGTTCTTAGTAATATGCCATTTTATATAGATATGTATATATGATGTTAACTAAAAAATTATTTGTTATTTTCCTTCAGTTTCAATACTGGAATATTCATCTGTTACATTTAAAAATCTCACATTGGAATTTTAAATTCCAAGGTTGCTCTGACGTTACCTAGTGAGGAGAGAGGGATTGAGAGGTGGAGAGAGGTTGCATGGAGAAGTGACACGAAATCTAAGGATAACTGGTTTCAAGGTGACACGTTTCATTTGTGCTTGCATTCCATTGGCAAGAACTAGTTGCATGTTCTGATGGAGATAAAATGGGGCTGGGAAGTGTAACTCAGCTCTGTGCTAGGAAGGGACAATGGGTTTTATGACTTTCTAGTGTCTGTGCAAGATGCATGGTATTTTATTTCTCACAAGCTTCTGAGAAAGGTTATTTTTCCATTTGACAATTGAAGCAACGTAAGTTTACAGGGACTGAGTAATTTGTTCAAGGATATTCAATGAAGTAGAGTAATTTACCCAGATCCCAAATTTTTACCCTGCTGCCTCTCATAAACATATTAGGTAAAGAGATGAATTAACTAAAAGAAAAAGTTACTCCTAAGCTTGATAATATAGCTAATTTTACGGAGGCAATGCAGTGAAGTAATAGCAGTTAATATGATAACCATATACATGCATCAGCAAAAAACCTGTAGGGATAGCAATTATATTTATATATAGCAATAATATCAAGTGAGAAATAATTTGGCAAGAATATCTTTTCATTTTTCAAAAACATATTTACTGCTTAAGAGATATTATTATTCGCTTGCTAAGTAGACCTATGGGTCAGCATCCAAATCTGGCCTTAATTAAGAAACTGTTGGATCTACTATACTTGCACAAATTTGTTCCTCGCAGAAAAATCTCCTTAGAAAACACAATAAAAGGTTTGCATGATTACCATTTATAGTAATTTTGAGGATTAATATCTTATTTTGACAGTCTGTCAAAACCAACCAGGTCAAGACAACATTAATTTTTATCCACTTTTTCGGTGTTTCCTCATTCAATTGAAAAATCCTACTTCACTATGTTTAAAAGATGTGTTCATCAGTGTGACTGATATAATCAATAGAGCTCTTCTGTCCAGATGCTGCCCCCTAATAAATGTAAAACAGTAAATACACTTTAAAAATATAAAAATATCAGTGAGATGAGGGAGACTGAGTCTACAGACATCATGCTCTACACACAAACTTATTTAAGGTTCCTTTCACTCTGTTTGGTGCAATTGAATAATTCCTTCGTCTTATTTTTGCATTTTCAGAAAATTATGCCATTCAGCTTTGCAGATATAAAACTTTAAGCAAGTCAGAGACTGTAAAGGGCAGCAAATAGCGATGAGGGAAATAATATGTCTTTTTTTAAAATTTAACTTTCTTTTCCTCAAAAGGAGGTTATTATGATGTCACAGCACTTTGCAGTGCATAATAGCCCAGAAAAGAATTTGCTGGGCAGATAGGCTGGGGCTGACCAGAATTCGTTTACCATTCTCACCTGTCACTCCTATAATCTATCTTGTTCAGAAAATCAAGAGCAGCCAGTTCTATTAGTCCATTCCAGAAGGGCAGAAATAGATCAGAAATGCCCAAGGAAAAGAGAATCAACAAATACATTAACCATGACTTAGTATATTAGTTTTTTGTTTAGTTTCATATATGAGTGTTTCTACTGTTCAAGAAATTGACAATGCTTCACATTTGACATACAAACTACATCATAAATGTCTAATTTTTCACATTTGTCTTCCAGTTTATCCACACCCAAATTAACTACTCCTTGCTATACATCATGTCTCAGAATAATGACAAAAGAAATACTAAAAAAATAGCATTTTCTTAAAATTTCATTATTCCCCCATCCCCACCACAAACCTAATTGTTTTGCCCATAAGCGCTTCTCTATCAGCTGTATAAGATGATATCTTTATTTATGAATACTGAAGTACAATAAGTAATTGACATCGCTGATAAGACAAAGATGAAAGCTTCAATTCAGACAACTGAGTTGACTGGGATAGTTTCCAAATGTGATTTCTAATCTGCCTATCCTCATATGACTTACAGCACCACGCACCTTGATTTTATCATTATATCTATTGTTCACCGCTAAGTGGTGAAGAGCTACGTAACATAAAAGACAATGTGTAATTCATGAGCTGTGTAATAGCTCCTTGTTAAAGAGATAATGCAATCATGGGCACAGCAATTGTAACCTTAATGATTACATTTCCTTAGTTGGTGGGTTCTTGTTACCAGGCTCAGTGACTGAGAGTAAAATTAGATTGATAGAAAAATAAAATTTTAGGGATAAATCCTGAAGATTAAGCCAACTGTAATTTTACTTACAGGAAAATTACTCCAAAGAAGTAAAGTCAGGGGTTGAAAATTGGTAGCCAGTTGTCAACATCCAGCCTGGAGCATGGATCATTAGACATGGACAGTGTTAAATTTTATTTATTTTAGTCAACGTTGAAAAATTGAGAAATTTCATATGAAAATCTTAAACATCTTTACATCTTAAACATCTGGATCCTGATTCGCATTTGAATGAGCTGAATTATCACCTGTCCCAATAGGAGAGGCACACAATGTCCAGTTTACCAAAGTCCCTACCACTCTTGGTTGTATTTTCAGGGCTATATGTCTTTCTTCTTGAATTATTGTTTCTTTATTTTGGAAAACTATGTGCAACTATATCTCTATTGAGAATCAAGGAAAATGAAAGATAATCAATCCCCAAATGACAGCACATATGTATCTGTGGAAATGAAGAATATTCTTTCGCCTTTGATAGGCAAAGAGAATTTCTATCACAAGACAACACTCTAAGAAATGAATGTAAAACTATTATTCAACCAAGGTTTGCCTGAGAATAGATGGTGAGTTGCAGAGAAGTGCCAGGACCTGGCCAACTTTGGTCTCACTTGCTTTTTACACTCTACAACAGGTTTCTTTATTCATAAATATCTAACATATGCAATGCATACTGATTTTAAGTTCATTCAGTTTATCTCTATGATCCATTTTCATGGAAGATGGATTTTAAATAAACATAAAGTTGTGAAGTTCTATATACATCTGCACATCTAGTCTTTTCTGTATTTTTCTTTCTTTTTCAGCTCACGTCTAAACAGCTAAAATCTGTGTTGCAATTTCCCTGCACACTACTGATTAGCAGTCTTGCGTAGCCAATTAACACTTTTTGCTGTTGTACCTTTCTGAAGATTCATACAGTTATTGTTCGGCAGTAAAAGCCTGTTCTTTATTTTCCTTGATGAAATGAGACAGAAGGATATAAAGCAAAAACCTATGATTCCTTTTTAAGAGTTACCTTTGTGGTTGTGCTACTATATAGGTGAATGACCTTGAGCTAATCATTTTCTCTTTTAGCCCTCAATTTCTTCATCTTAAAATAAAAAAACAGATTAGATTGACTTTGAAAGTCCTTTTCACCCCTAAAATGCTATGCTGTATTTCCTGATATTTAGCAGCTCTGTCACAAAGCAAACTTCTGGTGGGTATTTAGGTTTTCTATATCCCCACAAGTTCCTAACAGAAATTTCATCATGTTTTCTTATTCTGTAAAACTCACAAATTAACAGATCTATTTTATCTGTCATGTGGCAACTGTGGGGGCAAGAGGCACAGGGCGTTGCCATAGAGATGGTTGGTAAGTTAGTTAAGGTCTGAAAAAATGAATTTGGCATGGGAAAAATAGGCCCACTGTGGGTGTGAGGAGCGAGGGTGGATGTAATTGAATTTAGTGTGAATGAGAAATTGGGAGAGGGTAAAGATAGGACACTGGCTGTGACAAGGCTTTCAGAGAGGAGAAAGAGCAGACACTCGGTGCTCTCAAACAGAACACTTCCAATCAAGATTGCATAGTATGACCTTAATGTATCATTTTATTTTATTATAATTTTTTTTTAATAATCAATGTTCAAGCCTGGCTTGATGAGCGGTATGTAGGTCCGCACCTGGGATCTGAACCAGTGAACCCTCAGCCGCCAAAGCAGAGTGCTCTAACTTAATTGCTACACCATGGGGCCAGCCCCTGTATTATTTTATTATTAATAGCTTAATTATATAAATTGGCCTACATATACCCTGCTGTGAATCAGCAGTCCATTTAAATAATACTGATACTACCACCTCTACAATAATAAGAAGGATATGATGTGCTACTATTTGTAAGCCCTTTATATATGTATCATCTCATTTACTTTTCACGGTAATTATATAATGTGATGCTCATGTTCCAGGTGAGATTATTGCATACAGTAGAAAAGTATCCAGAAAGGGTAAAAATTTTGTCCAAGATCACAGAGCAAGTTACTAAACAGACACCCATGTTTCCTCACTGAAAGGCTGATTTTCCAATCCAGTGAGGACTCAAACACTAGGGCTATTTCTAAATTCCTGTTTGCAGAAAGACTTGCCCTTGGCCATATTTCTCTATCTAGTGTGTAATTTGTTTTCTTTTCATTGTTCTGGCATCTCTCCATCTATCTATCTAACTAATCTGTCTATCTAAAGCTGGCTGCATACAAATATGGCAGAATCAGACTTTATTGGTGAGTTTAAGCTAGGCTATTCTATGGTAGCAAATAACCCCCAAATCTCAGTGGTTTAAAACTAAAAAAAAATTGTGTTGCATGTATTGCTCTTCCCTCTGTGCTTCTTAATTCTGTGGCACACCATTCTCATGGCTGAAGCGGGAAGTGATAAAAAGAAAGGAATGATTCTTAAAGTTTCTGGGCACAAGTCATTTCTCTCACATTCTATTTGACTAAGCAAGACTGATATCCGTGGGGTGGGACACATACTTCTCTGAAACAAAGAGCCACCAGGGTAGGCTTCTGTTGGGATGGACTTGGTGGAAAGAAATAGCAATATTTTGAACTACAAAATAATATCCAAAATTTACCACTAGTATAATCCTTTATGCTATACATAGCTTGCTTACCTGGCCCTGTAAGTAAGTGTAGCTCGAGATCGTGTGTCAGGATAAGGTACCCCGAGCAAGAAAAAGGAATGACTCACTCTCAAAGAAAATAGAGCCCAGGCATAAAAATGTCTCTCACTCTGAGAATTTTCCTTTTGAAAAGAGACTGTTTTGGGTCAAGCCTGCTTTACTTTGTCAGTGACCTCCAGTCATGATATCCTATTTATGTAAAATTGGTTTCTGAAGGAGCAGGTGAAAAGAAATAGTATTAACATGAAAATGATTGTAGGATGATGGGAATTGTCACATTTTATAAACATGGGCAAGATTTCCCCTACTGTACTACTGGGGCAGCTTTATTAATCACAACAAAAAATAAGTCCATAAATATTAGGCCTGTCCTAGATTCAATTTTATAGATATTAGGCAGTGGTAAATTCTAAGAAACAATAAACCAGAATCATCCTCTTGTCAGTAGGAGGAAGCAATTGAACGTGATTTAATAAAGAATGGCCAGAAAATAATGAAAAGTTCAGACTATCTTGATTGCTATTACTTTTTGCATGGAAAAAAATCCTTAATGTCTCTAATAGTCCTGTGGCAGAAAAGACTTCGTCAAATAGAGTAGTTTTAAGTCAACTTTAAATGCTTTCTTGCATTTAATCTTAACAACAAGCTGTAATTTTAACTCTTTCATCTATGAAGCATTCTTCAAATTACTTCTGTTCCTCTGTTTTATAGATGAAGTATATGAACTATAGTGCTACCAAAAATTTAAAACATTCTCACTTGGCTAGTTATTAGTAGAACTTAGACTATCAGCAAGCATCTGTGTCCCCAAGCCACTGTTCTCCGGCCACTACCTAAGACAAAGTAGTATAAAAAAGGAATTTCTAGTTCATTGGCTGACGCTGAATAAGTGAGTAGTAAGAGATATTTTGGTCCTAAAAAATCTGCCACTATTAATCTATGCATGGATGAATAATGCTGATAATGATATGATTATGATGATGATGATGATGTGGATGTTAAAGCCGGCTTTTACTGGGCATTTTCCATATGCCAGGCACTGTGCTAAGCACTTTACAAGAATTATGTAAACCAGTAACAACTTGAGAAGATAGATTTTTTTTTTTTATTTCCATAATCCCGTAGCTGGTAAGTGGTAGAGCCAGGATTTGAACCTGTGCTCTGAGAATGGGCCATAGCATTCTTACTGGGTTTCATTTGTAGGAGCTAGTGATTTCCTTTTTATTTAGAAAAGAGGCTATTCACATGAACAGGTGTGTGTGTGTGTGTGTGACACATAATAAAGAACACACGCTTTCAAGGTACCTCATGCCACTTACGTACTGTCACAACCTAATATGCTTTGTTTTTCAAGTTGATGACAATATTCAGAGTGCTGATAACTGACTGTGATCTGTTATGTCCAGTTTTCTTTTTACAAAGATAAGAATGAGGAAGTAACAAGAGCATCTCGAACAAGGCTAGTTAAAATGCTTCCTGTTACTAGAAGTATTATCTATGATTTAAAGGAAAACTCTGAATAATATTACATGGGTCCTATATTAGTAAAACATCACTTGTGGTTAAATTTGAAAGGAAAGGATACTTGGGTAGGGGTGAGATCTGCCTTTAGTCTTAGCTGGCCTTATTAGTAGGTGTATACCTCTGGGCCAGTCATTTAACCTCTAGAAGACCTCACTTTGCTTATCTGTAAAACAGAAGAATTATAATTGTCCTACCAGAGTTGCCAGGAGACTTAACTGAGCTAAGTATCTGAAAATGCTTGGGAAATTGTGAATACTGTCGGAAATAGATGACAATGTGATCACCATATAGTTGTATTTTCTCCTCTTTCTCATTCCCTCTCTAACACTTGAAATTAAAAACATAAAGTTTCTGCATTAAAATTCCAGGCATATTTAATGACCCTGAGAAAATACAGGTGATTTATAATTTATTGAAAGTTTGTAGAAGGTAGTGATTGATGCAGTGATCCGCTCCTGGGCTTTGTAACCTTCCATTTAGACTAAAGAAGGTGAAGAAAGCTGAATTGTGTCCAGAAAGGGCAGAGGTGTGTGTGGGAGTGGTCTTTTAATAACTGTCCCATAAAGTGACTCCAGAAGAAAAATACTTGAGGACTTGGGAAAAGGATATTAAGTTGACTTGTTGATTGATTATGACTAGCTCGGAGTGTCTAAAACACACACACACAAACACACAGACACGATTGCTAGGTGCATCGAGGGAGTTCGTTATTTTCTATTCCACAAAACTGACAATACTCTATGCCATAGTTACATAACAAAGACAAAAAAAAAAAAAAAAAAACTCTAAGTCAAAGAGACCCTGGACTCACATAGTCAAGTTCCTTTATTTTCTACATTAAAAAAATGAAGTCCAGAGAAGTGAAATGGCTTGCCTAAAGTCTCCCAGTGAGTTTCACAGGAAGTGAAGCATCTAATAATTGCTTTCCAGATCTCATTCCTGCAGACCTCTCTCAAGCCTCTCTGTTAAGCTCTATAACTGAAAAGTTTCCTTTGGCAGGTCCTCTCTCATGCATCAGACGTTGAGGTAAAATAGAATGAAGAAAAATAAAAATCAGGAGGGAAAGAACGACTGAGTTAACAGATGACTTATTTCTCCTTCTTCATTTGCTGGAAGATGTTGGAATTCAATGCTTTCTGAGGAATAAGTTACATGAGGCTTAGGATTTTTGATAGTATTTGTAACTATAAACTATTAGTTGGAATATCATGGAGTGGTGAAAGCAAAACTAGAGTAAGAGTCTTAAAACCCAAGTTCCACTCCCAGACCTGCCTCTAACTTGTTGCATGACCTTGACCGAATCCTTTCAACTATTTGTGCTTCAGATTCTCTTCAGTAAGATGTGCATGGCATTAGCAGGCATCCTTTCTCAGAGAGGTGGAGAGAACCAAATGAGACCATGGATGTGCAAATGCTTTATTGCATGTTGGAAGTGCAGCACACATGCAAAGTGTCATCACCATTGCTTTGTAATTATTTATAAGGCCCCTGGAGATGTGAAGTTCTAAAGTCATGCCTTGGAGTTAAGACTTTATATATATGCGTGTATAATATATATTTATATATATATATAATACACACATACAATATGTATTCTATACATAAAGGAGCTATTACACAGTAATATGCATACACATATACATACATGTATATATACACACACATGCTATACATATACACATACACTATAAATATAGTGTCTGTGTGCCAGTAAGAATGAGACATGGTAAAAAAAAAAAAAATGAATCATTTATCTCAGCTCCAGAAGGAACAAGACTGGGAATGTGACTCAAGTTCCTGCTTCTCACTCCTGGGTTCCTGTGATCAGATTTTGTCATCAGGACTTAAGGAGGATGACAAGCTGATAACAATCAGGGCTATTATTAAAGCAACACAAAAGGCAAAATTCTGACTTTTTTGTGCTACTCTTGGGGGAAAAAGTGCTATTAAAAGATCAAGGCCAAATGTGGAGATGAAAGGATGAGGGGAGTGATCCTCAGAGGAAGGCAGAGGGAAGATGGGGTCCGGATGGCCCCTAGCATTAATACATTTTCACCAAAAGACACTAAGAGACCTGCAGCACTGGACGATTCTGAAGTCCCTGGGGGATTGTGAGAGAGTTGAGCAGTCCTTTAACTTTCCTGGGAATTGAAATTCAAACTTTTAGATGAAGAATGCAGGATGGAAAACATTTCGAAGTTAGAATTCACGTGGAGAGTTAGAAATGGATTTTAAGAGAATTATCTTCCCATTTCAAAACAGTCAATGCAGCCTCCTGCCTCTAAGTGGGGATGCAAGGAAAATTGGGGAACTCTGCATTGGCGCTGGTCTCTGTTCTCTTTGGGACTGAGAGAAACAAACTCTTATTTCTTCTTGAAAATGGATAGCCTCCTTGAACATTTCTCTCAGGAAAACTGCTGTTTATTTCAAGACTGCAGAGTTACTGAATACTGTAATAATAACACGGTTTATTTATTGAAAACATACTATGTGCAACAAACTGCCCATGGAAATTTGCGTAAAGTATCTCTTTAAATCCCCATAAAAACCTCAGAGTAGATATGATTGCTACCCTCCTTTCAGGGATTAATAAACTGTATCTCAAGGAAATTAGGTAACTTGTCCAACCCCTCACAGCCAGTAACACAAATAGGGAAGTTGAAATCAGATTGAACAGGCCACAAATCCCATGCTGCTCTGTAGCATTCTTTACGGGGATGTCTTTGGTAAGAGGGTAGACAGAGGGATAGGGATGAAGAGGAAGGGGAAAAATAACTCTACAGTTAAAGTTTACTTTAGAAACTACTGTAAATTGAGACCAGCCTTCCTGGGAAGCACTTGCCAAAATACGATTAGATTTTGCCAAAGGCAGGTTCTGCTGCTTCAGTGCTGCTTTAGTTTCTCAATCCTGTTCCCTCACCATGTATTAACTGATGAAAAGGAAAATTTTAAAGGTCACCTGACAGGCACCTGAATGTATCAGCTTCCTTATTTCTTAGAGGCTTATTTACTGTTGAATTTCACCAACTCTAGTAATGGTCAGAAACTCAATATAGATTAGGGATTCATGCATATTAGTGGGTAAACCCATTCAAAACATATTGGATAGAAGGATGATTTCCTCACTGTTTTCTTTTAACTGGCTCGGGATTTTCATTGCTTTAAAGAAAATGTACTTCATTTGGGTGGAAAAGTTTAAAAAATCCAAAGACTCTTTTGCTATTGAAATAATTGATTCCTAGTACCAATTTTATTTAATTCTCTCAATTACCCCACGCAGTGGGTATGAATACAGCCATTTACAAATGAAAAAATTGAGGCCCAGGGGACTGGCCTAGTGGCATTGTGGTTAAGTTCGCATACTCCGCTTTGCTTCGGCAGCCCGGGGTTAACAGGTTCAGATCCTGGGGTGGACCTACAAACCACTTATCAAGCCAAGCTGTGGCAGGCGTCCCTCATGCAGAGTAGAGGAAGATGGGCATGGACATTAGCCCAAGGTCAATCTTCCTCAGCAAAAAAGAGGATGATTGGCAACAGATGTTAGCTCAGGGCTAATCTTCCTCACACACACACACACAAATAAAATAAATTGTGGTTCAGAAAGAATAAGTAATTTGCACAAGGGCACGTGGCTATTGAGTGGAAGAGCAGGGATTCAGACTCAGTTCAGACTGCAAAGTCTGCCTGTATACATCTGTGCAATGGTGCTGAACTCTACCAAAAGTGGCCAGAACCTCTGGTTAGCTCCTCTCTTTAGGGTCAGCCAAGTTCAGTTCATTGGTTCTTTATTCAGGGCCTCCTATGTTCCTCCTAATAGGGTTCAAGATGGTATATTAGACATGATCCTTGCCATTGAGCAGTCTCAATCCAATGGAATGACAATGAGCTGGATCTAGTGAATTCTAAATAATTTTTACATGAATCTCTGTGTGACAAGCTTGATGAAGCAACACACGCAAAATTCATACTTTCTACTACACCAGAGCACATTAATGCATGCATGCTTCAACAGCATGTCATCCTCACTCTTTTTTCTGAACGAAGAAACCGTTAGACTAAAAATATCTCAGATTTTTAAAATACCTTAGTATATGTTTGGAATATAATTTGAAAGTATCGACATAGTCATTATACAGTTTAAGAGCCATTGTAGATCTTAATTGTGACGGCTCCAGGGGCTTATTTTAGCGAGTTGCCTACCTCCACCCACCCCTCTTTCTGGCAGTCTGGATTCTCTCCCCCATGTCTGCTGTGCCTAGTGCCTCCCAGACAGAGACTTGTGGGAGAGAGGTGTCTGAAGAGACCAACTGCCACCCCAGCACCCTGAGAACTGGAGTTTGCTTGGGCAGCCTTTGCTAAAACCTCAGCCAATATGGTGTTTCCATAGCTGTGCCAGCTAAATGCTGAGTGAGATGCGGTATGGTTTCTGCTTGTCCCCCCGTCTTTTACATTCAATTTGTGGCCTGCGGAAATACCAGGCGTGAACTTTGCGTCCAGACAAATCTATCTGTAGCTTTAGATATAATAGTCATTTGATGCTGTATCCAACCTCAGTCCCTCAGGAGTCCTTTCTGTGGCCTAAGAGAATATGATAGATCATAGTCAAGGGGAGTATCAAGCTCTCTTTGAGATCCATCACTCTAGCATTGCAATTTCATGTCTAAACATGAAATTAGAACTACTAGAATTCTCTGTACAATGGAGATGTTAGGAAGTTGCAGTCGGCACTCCAGCACTGTAGCTTTAACTTGAATAATGCATCTTTCTAGCCTAAGAGATGGTCTTGGGAAAATTCTGGATGAGGAGTCAGATAACTTGAGCCTTGGCACCATCTCTGCAAGCTGCATGGACTTGGGCAAGTTTCTAGCCTATCTGAGTCACAATTTTCATTCCTATAAATTGGGATTGAAATATTCTGTTTAGTCAACCAAATAGGGATTTTATAATAATTAAATGAAATTAAAGTATATGAAAATGGCGTTGTAGTTGCAAAGCACTATATAACTCTATAGGATCATTTGTACAGCATTATACAAGAAGGAAATTGGCCAGTTTAGATTAAGAATTCTAATTAAAACATGGTAGCAAAATCCACCATTACTTTTATTAACCAAAGTATCCTTCAGTTAGTTACTTTGTTCGTTAGTCATTTAGTATTTCCTGAGCACATATGATAAATAAAACACTGTACCAAGGGATATTAGATTCAAAATTATAAGAGGCATGGATCTCACTTTCAAGAAGGTTAAAGTCTAGTTATTTTAGTTATCTATTCAAATAATTATACAACTGTAGAAGCACTCTTTACTCTCCTTATTTAATTCACTTCAGACTAGTCTACACTCTACATAGCTACCCTTTCCATTTCCTATGTTGAGTACTGACTGATGTCCATGGCCATTTGAACACTTGAAGTTCCTGGGTTACTCTATTACATGTCCATATAATTCTGTTGAATTTAATATTTATCCAGAGTCAGTTGTGTTTCTGCCCAAATCAGTTTGTGAATGTTGAACTATTATTTTAATGATATATTAAATATTACATGAAGTCATATATTTAGTTGTGGGCTAATTGTGAATGATTACAAAAATAATAAATATTAAAACAAATTTTACACTTGATATTTTTGAAGTGGATAAAATTAGACATGATTTATGTATGAAAGGTGACACTTTGATAACCACTTGGCAAACTCTTGTTCAAAGAAAAAGAGCCTTGTGTAGTTTTTTTTAGGTTTTTCTGTTAAAATGCATTTTGAAACACTGTATAAATCATATTTATTAACACCTGATAAAAGATCACTTCTAATTAACTGACCTACCACAAGCTCATTGTATTTGATGAGAGGGCTTCTCCTTTATAAGAATGAATACAGATAAAGTCCAACTTTATTATTATCTCCTTGGCAGCTAGCACAGGACCTGGCATGTAGTAGATGCTCCATAAATATCTGTTGTAGAATTGAAGGAGGACAGCGAGAAGAAAGAATCATGGAGATAAAAGCATTTGAACAGAATCTTTAGAGTAGGGAGAAATTAAGTTTGACAGCAATGTGGACAGAGCAGAAAAAAACATCAATGTGTCCTCTTGCCAGCAAAGGATTATGGCTTAATGTAATGTAAGATTTCTGGCATATATCAGAAAATGATTAAAAATTCTGACCTTATACTTCTCACAGTTGTTGACCTTCAACAGAGACTGTGAGTTTGACATCAGGAAAATTAATTGCTGTCTTGCTGAAAGATCTTTGTTTGGCATTGGAATTTCTATGTTTTTAAAATGTGGAAGAGCTAAGAATCAAAGGGTCGTATAGAAGTGAGGCATGCATGCACGGATGAATTAATGTTCTCACTAACTTTGAAATGTCTTAGTGTTACTGAAGGCAAAAGTCAGATTTTAAAAAATTCTTAACTTTAAATTATATAAAGAAGCACAATAGGATTTGTGGAATTGAATGAGATGAGTTTAATATATATGTTTCCTTATTCCACTAGCCTAGAGCTTGAAATATTTTGCTGACTTTATAAGGTACACAAACACACACACACAGTGATATATATACTTATTTCCAAAGCTGACAAATATGTAGTTATAAACTTTGAAGTAGTTTTGAATTATTCAAAGTCGAAAGAAAGTTGCCTTGGGTGAAATTAAGAAGGAAATTGAATATTTAAGTGCAATTCATAGATCCTGTATCCTAATAACCATAACAGTTAGACCTCTGGTGAAATGTTGCACCTGTAAGAACCAAATCAAAACTAAACTAACGGGACAAGTCTTCTGTAAAATGGAGTTAAATTGTCTACATTACAGGATTATCGTGAGATGCAAAGGGGTACACTGTTGGAAATGGGCTTGCCTCATAACTGACAGAGTGAATGATGGGGTAGTGTCAGTTTCTCCACTATCATCCTACTACAATTCTATTTCCTCTCCTTGACATTCTCAGCCCTTTTCTCTATGTCCAAATCACATACAACCTTCAAACCCAAGATCTACTGACACTGTGTGCATGGCAGTTTCCTTGACTATTGCTGCATGTATTGCTGTCTGAAACATTTTTATTGTACTTACAGTTCACCACCATACAGCTAAGCACTCTGTTTCTTTAATAATTGCACATATGCTTCTTGCCTCTCCAAATGGATTGTAAATTCATTGAAAACATAGATGTATTAAATGACCCCCCAAGTGGCATGATTCTGGGTGGATATATGGTGCAAGCTCAGCGCACACTTGGGGAATGTCTAAAGCCTAGTTGGTCACTAGTTCCTACTCAATAAAGAATGATTCACATTTTCCAAGTTATTTTAGGATGCTTATGTTTCCTTTGTATCCATGTAGTCTAAGTAAAATTTACTTTTAGAATCAAAATATATGTCAGGCAGGATTATTTAAATCACAAGTATCAGATTCAGTAGCTAAAAATATGTTTACTGAAGATCTGGCTTCTCTCTGTGTCTTCTGCTTTCTATGCATGGTGCTGGCTTCACCCTCAGACTCCACACAGTGCCAATGGAGCTCCAGCTTCTCACTCTGTGGTAGTAAAATGGCTGCAATCAGAGACCAGACCTCATATCTTCCTACCATATCATCAAAGAGAGGGAGTTCCTGGTATTACTCTTCTATTGGCTTTAAATTTGGTCAGGTTCACATCCCCAAACCAATTGCTCTAGCCATGGAGATAGGATCCTTACATGAATCCCCACCCTAGGATCTGGGGTGGGATGGGTGCCACCCAGATTCAATGGCTAAGAAAGGAGAAGAGTAAGTTCTCAAGGAGAAATTAGGGTACTTTGGTCAAAGAAGAAGAGAGGGAGGAGATACTGAGTAAATGACCAGTAACCATCCTTTGCAATGGTGCTATTTTCTTAAACCTAGAGAGTATTAGAATGAAATCTCAGTAATAAATAAGAAGAAAAATCAGTTTAAAAATATGTTAACATTAAATTTACCACTTATTAAATATTAAGTCCAGAGGTTTATAGCAGTCTTTGGTATCAGATCTTAAGCAGAATTTATTTTCTTGTTATTGCTCCTTTTTTTTTTTTTTCTCTTTTTTTTTTTTTTTTTTTGTGAGGAAGACCAGCCCTGAGCTAACATCCATCGCCAATCCTCCTCTTTTTGCTGAGGAAGACTGGCCCTGGGCTAACATCCATGCCCATCTTCCTCCACTTTATATGGGACGCCGCCACGGCGTGGCTGACAAGCAGTGCGTCGGCGGGCGCCCGGGATCCGAACCCGCGAACCCCGAGCTGCCAAGCGCGACCTAAACCGCTGCGCCACTGGGCGGCCCCTTATTGCTCCTTTATTGTTGTTGTTCCCTTAACAATGTGTTGGTGGTGGAAATGGGCTGAGGAAGGAAACAGTGGTATTGTCAATAGAAAAATTATTACACAACATTATTAATTTATATTTACTTTGGTCATTTTATAGATTAGGAATGAAAACTGAAGACAAAAATATAGATGCAAAGCAATAAATCTGGGTAACAGCAGATTATGAGTACTATATCAATCAGGATATGCTTCAGTAGCAATCACATGGCCGTGCCAAACTTCAAAGGGGGTGAATGAGCCGCTTTCTACCATGGTCCAGAAAGGAGGATGGGAATATTTGTTAACTGCACTAAGAACTATACAAACGCATACCAGACACAGTGAAACATTTTAGGAATTAGTGAAAAGAGATTTTAAAGCTGGATTTGTATTGCCACTGAAGCACATTTTTCTTTCTTAATTTAGTTATGAAAAAGTATTTCTGAGCAAGGCCGTATAGCACAGAAGAATATTATTAGAGTCAGATCAGCCGTGTTCTTATCCTGGCTCTGCCACTCACTAGCCTGTCTTCAAGCAAATCACTTTAATCCTCTGGGCCTCAATTTCCTCGCCTTCAAAATGAGAGCAGTAAGGCATTTTTCATAGGAATATTGTGAAAAAAACAATAAAAATTTATATGTAAAAACGCTGAATGCAATGCCAGGGAAAGTATTCAATAAACTATAGCGCTTAAAAGTCCATAGTGTCTTATCCACAGTATTCGATCTTGAGTCACAGTACTAATTTGGAAAAGTTTTTATTTTGTTGCTGTAAAAATAACATGACTTGATCACGATTCATTTGGCAGAAAGAACCGACCTGGAAAGACACAAAGCTTGTTGTAGACTTTATCCCATTTAGTAAGAATATTGATACATTTTCCTGCAGAAACATTGACATGTTTGATTAGGGCTACTGTCCCACACTCGTCTGAATTGTTCCATAACCTGTGTTGTATGCACGGTGTTACTATAGTAAAACCGTTTTATAAAATGGCTTCAAAAACACATCTATCCCCAAGAGGTGTGGGATAAGGGATTTTGTCTTTCCTTAACTCTGCAATTGATCCAAATGATTGTGTTATCCACTCACGTCAGTCATTAAAATGACTTATAGAGACAATTGATTCTTTTCCCCCTTACAGCAATGAAAGTGCTTTGAAATAAAAAGTGGTAGGATTGGAATCACTCAGCTGTTGCGTCATTCCAAACCTTTGTTAACTGGTCCTTTACCCATTTGATTTTTTTACAGCACGATTTCTCACGATACATCATGAACACTCCAGCATTACCCCTGATATTGACTCAAAATGCAGATTTCGAGACCCTACTGCTTATTTGCAGTATTAGAGTCTCCAGAGGTGTGGACTTAGAATCAGCATTGTAAGCAGGATCCAGGTGATTCTTAGGCATAATAAAGTTTGAGAAGTACTGCCTCAGATGCTAAGTATAAGCCGGCCTTTTCATTTCCTCTTGCGTGAGTGATTCAGTCTCACCCCAGCTAATTTCCTCCCATATTACATTGTATGATGCATTCTGTATTCTTCTTCCAGGGCTATCATCTGAAGTCCCTTCTATTATATTTGATATGCTTTTTAATTCCCTGGCTTACTTAGCTGTACCTTTCTTATTGCCGACACTTGCCACCTGGGCTTTCTAAGTAGAGGTCTTGGAACAGCTCCTGGAAAAGGAGAGTGCATTAACCTTCTTCAGAAAATTAATCCAGAGAGAGCAAGAGCAATACTAAAGGAACACTTGTTCTCTTTTTAGGAGTGGCAGGAATGTAACAAATGGGGTGATTTCTTTCTTACTGCAGGTCTGACCAACATTACTAAGAGCAGGTGGTGATATAGGGGTCTCTTTGGTCAATTAACACTATGGAGCTTCACATATTTCAAAGGGAAACATCTCCATAAACATTGATTTGTTACCTTAGAGTCATTAACTTCCAACTGGTCCTGGTTCTTGAAACAAGCATGGGAAAACATGGCTCAGTAGTTGGGAAAATTGAGGTTTAAATACCAAAGCCACAAATGACCAGTTTCTGAGTCATTCATGTTATCTATTTTAAACCGACATTTTTTTCATCAATAAAATGGAGAAAATACACCACATAGTTTATTTGGATTAAATGAATAATATAGAGGGGAAAATATAGTGCTTGACATTTTGTATTTTATTTAACAGAAGACTATCTGCAACCCATTCTAGAATTGGATTATTTTCTCAGGAAAATATCTGCAGATAGGAAAATCAAGATGCGCTTGTGAGCATCCTCATACACAGCTCAGGTGCAGGTTACCGGCCCCAAGAAAATGAAACTGTCTGTTGAACTATTTATGAATAACCCCAGCAGGTGGCATGACAACATGAATGGAAAAGTGGGGATGAATATGGGCCAAAGGTATAAAACTGTTTTGTAAACTCTGTTGAGATCAACAACCTGAAAGGCAAAACATAGATGAGTATAAGCTTAGGACTATATAAAACAGGAATCCTTTAAAAAATTCCAGAGTCCAATTCCAAAAGTTGCTCAGTTGTGTTTTCTTAGACTTGAAGCCCAGTCTATTTCATAGACATGGGGAAGTTGAGGCCCAATGAAGCAAGGCAGCACTTCCCAAACACTTGGCCAAATAGTGTCAGAGTAGGATTAAAAACAGCCTGTCTTCAATATTGTTATATCCAGTGTTCTATTCACTATAGGGATCATATTATTTGATGAAACTTTTACCATAAATGTAGAGACTTTTAAAATATTTTATGAGTTTATTCTTTGCTTCTCTATCCACAATTCATGATCATATAGTCTAAGCCTCATTTCCTTTGGTGGCATGATAGGCACCACCAATGAAACTGAGAAAAAATACTGACAACTTATTATTGGGTCTATGAAATACCATGAAATGGACATGACCTCAGTTAATGACATGCTATTTTAGGACTTCTTGGAACATAAAGCAGAGAAGCCAAATAACAATTAGATAGATCTTTCCAGACACCATCTACTTTGCTTAACATGGCTTTTCCAGCTGCAGCAATATTTTGCTTTTTCTAATTAACATATTTATTGAAGAATAACATAGCAAAAACAATATGTTTTCACCTCAGTGAATTTTTTACGAAGCAAACACGCCCATGATATGCCCCCACCCAGATAGAAGCACACAATATAACTAACTACACAGAACCCTCCTTTCTTAGTCAATACCCACCTACCACTACCCTCCCCACTATTTTGTTTCTATTTTCTTAGCCCAGCTTTATCAGTTTTTGAAATTTATGTGAATGGGATTGTACAGTATGTACTCTTTTCGATCTGCTATCCTAGAAATGGTGCATTCAACCATGTTGCTGCGAGTACCAATAGTTCATTTCTTTTCATTGATATATAATATGCAATTTCATGAATACACCACAGCTTACTTATTCTGTACATGATGAACATTTTGGTTGTTTTAGTCTTTGACTACTATAAATAAAGTGGCTATAAACATTCATGCACATGTCTTTGGTGCATTTATGCATTTTTCTTGGATATGCACCCATGACTGAAATTTTTGGATCACAAAGTATGCAGATATTCAGCTTTTGTAGAAACTGCTGGTTTCCCATAGTGATTTTATCAATTTATGCTCCCACTACAAGTTTCAGATACTTTACATCCTAGCCAGCACTTGCGATTTCCAGTGTTTTTTTTTAATTTTATTTTTTAATTTTTAGCCTTTTTGATGGATGAATGGTGGTATCTCATGGTAGGTTTAATTTGCATTTCCTTGATACTACAAAAATTGAGTAACTTTTATATGCTTATTGGTCATTTGCTTATTCCTCTTTGTGAAGTGTCTGCTCAAGACTTTGTCCATCTTTTTTGCCTTTGTTTTTCTCATTGGCTTGTAGGAATTCTTTACATAATTTGGATACAAGTCTTTTGCTACATAGACAGGTATATGTTCTTCCATTCTCTGACCATCTATTTCATTTCTTAGTTAGTGATGCCCTTTAATGAATGAAAGTTTTTCACTTTAAAGCAACACAGTCCTTTATTTTATCATTAGTACTTTTTGTGTCTCGTTTAAGAAATCTCTGCATAGCCCAATGTCATTAAAATTTTTTCCTACATTATATTCTAGGTCTAGCTTTATTTTTAGACCTTTGACATTTACTTCCATGGTCCATCTGGAATTGTTTTCGTGCGAGGCTTAGTGTAGTGATCAAGAAACAAATTTTACCAAATGAATATTCAATTGATTTATCAATATTTTTTGAAAAGACTGTCCTTTCCATAATGCATTTCAGTGGCAATGTTTTAATAAATTGAGAGACCACGTGTATGTTTCTAAGACTAAATCTAGTCTGATTTTTGTTGTGCCAGAGCCACATTGTTTTAATTACTCTAGTTTATAAATATCTTGATATCTAGTCACAAAATTTGTCAGCTTTATTCTTTATCTTGATTATTATTGGTTCTTTGCATTTTAATATAAATTTCAAAATAATCTTATCACTTTAAAAAATACCTGAAATTATGATTGACACTGGATTGAATCTATAAATCAATCTATGGACAACTGACATCTTTACAATATTGAGCCTTCCGTGAACAAGGTATATACCTCCCTTTGTTTAGATCTTCTTTGGTTTTTTCTTAATCATGCTTTCCAGTTTGTGTGTGTCTTTGTGTGCACATGCATGCATGTGTGTACAGGTCCTGCACGTTTTTCATTAGACATCGTAATAGGCAAAGACATTATAAGACTAACAGAAGAAGAAGAAGAGGGGAGAGGGAGGAGGAGGAGAAGGAGAGGAAGAAGGACAAGAAGAACAAAAACAAAGACATAAAGAACAGAAGAACAAGAAAAATAAAAAGATAAAAAGAAAATGCAAGCTAGTCTCGCTCATGAACTGGGGGATAAAATTGTAATCACGGTGTTGATAGATCTACTCCCGTGTTATATAAAAAGGATGTTAGTTCATGATGAAGCAGAATTTAATTCCAGGGATGCAGGGCTGGCTTAATATATAAAATCAATTAATATATGTCAAATTCATTGCAATCGCAGAATAAAGAGGGACAAGCCTACACTCATTTCTATGGATACAGAAAATTCATTTGGAAAACTTACTTCCCATTAATGATAAAAACTATTAGTAAACCAGGAATAGAATGGAATTTCCTTCACATGATAAAGAGTATCTAAGATAAAAACCTACAGCCAACATTATACATGGTAAAATATTGAAAGATTTCCCACTGGAATCAAAAGTTAACAAGGTCACTAAATCAAATGTGAATAGAAAAATCATCTCTATTTCTATAGACTAGAAACAATAATTAGAAACTCACCTGAAAGCAAAGGCTCTTTTCCAGATGCCCTCTTCCAGGTCTGCCCTGGATTTCCATTTTTTCCCATCATTTCACCACGAAATTGCTGAATAAACAAATGTGTCAAGGCAATAGCAGTTTTCTTCTCTCTGGCATTTTGAAAGAGGTCCTGATGCCTCCTTTGTTCCCTGAAGTTTTCAAACAATGTGCTTTTCTTTTTAAAAATTTTTTATACAGCTTTTATAGTTTTATCTCATCAGAAGGTTTGGTGTGATATAAGCTTCTCCTTTATAGCTTGAAGTGGAAGTCTGCAAGATTATTTTTTCTTACTCTTACCATTATTAACATCCTTTAAAATTTTATTGTTAATTTTTTTCTTCAGTTGCAGTTACGTCAAAATTAGGTTTGAATAAAAATTTGTCCTAAAGCTTTGACTCTTTTAAGGCCGAAATTTATGTTTCATAAATTTCCCATATAATTTTTCTTCACATTTATTAAGGCAGGAAAACTGTCTGCCTTGGTCTCTGTTTTATTCCCTGATGTAGAATCTGACACACACTCTCAATAAATATTTCTGAAAAAATTATGTTATTTCATTGATTTTAAAGTGCGTATTTATTTTACATTTTAATATCTCTAAAATCAATACACATTTTAAAATCAATGCTATCTTGCAATACCTGTCAGGCAAGTAGATTCTGGCACAATCAAGAAAGTATCGATGTTGGGGGCCGCCTGGTGGCGCAGCGGTTTAGTCCGCGCTTGACAGCCCAGGGTTCGCGAGTTCGGATCCCGGGCGCCCGCCGACGCACTGCTTGTCAGCCATGCCGTGGTGGCATCCCACATAAAGTGGAGGAAGATGGGCACGGATGTTAGCCCAGGGCCAGTCTTCCTCAGCAAAAAGGGGAAGATTGGCAACAGATGTTAGCTCAGGGCTGGTCTTCCCCACAAAAAAAAAAAAAAAGAAAGTATCGATATTAAAACACCTTAGAATGTATTGAACATGATTGTCATTATATATTTGAAAACAAAGTGCTTAGTCTTTTTAGTTCAAAGATGACTGATTAAATGTTTGGATAGTCTACAGAGACTTAGCAATTGTCTTTGGGAAAAGATGGGGCATAGATACAAAGTCTGAAAATCATATTTATGATATTGTTTTCTTTCTAAATTCTGCTCCCTCTTGCTTTAAATGTGTATTGAAAGTCAAGGGTGTGTTTCTTTGGAATTATTAATGGATGGGATATAGTTATCTTTACTGAGATGTGTAAAGATTTTCTATGTGTAGATGAAACTTTCCTTTATCCATTCTTTAATTATTTGGTATGATTATGGGATTTTCTTAGAATACTTGTTTGTATTTAACCAGATTTTCCTGTGGAATTTGATGGGCACCAACCAACAAAATCTAATTATGCATTTTCAAAATAAATACAAAAAATCCAGTTTAACTCAATCTGTACTGGGAGTCATATACAAAATGAAAAGGAACAAATATATGCATGCATGTATCTGTGTTTATGTGTGCGCACATGCATTTTTATAAAAATGAATAGTAGCTATCATTTCTTGGATATTTACTATACTTTAGAATTGCGCTGTTTTATAAATTGCTCATTTCATCACTATAATAATCATGAGGAATCGAATCATTATTCTAAAGATGAGAAACTGAGACTTAAAGACGTTAAGAAACTTGCCTGGGGTCACTTAGTATGTGGCAAAGCCAAGACTTGAAAAGAGGCCTGATTCCTAAGAATGCGCTCATCGTCATTGTGTTAATACTTTTATTTGCGTGTGAAGCATTTAAAATAATTCCCACTGTGTGAGCAATGGCTTCAAACTATGGTCATCACAAAATCTGGGAGAAAAGTGAATCTCTTATGTCCACACAAGCTGAGCAAAACATAGCTGTAATTAGCAAGCCAGGATTAGGACCAACTGGAGTTGAAGCAATTCCCAGGAAAGCACAGAGAGGCCTGATGAACCAGAGAAGGCTCCCTGGAAGACAGAGTGCTCAAGCTGGGTCTTGAAGGGAGTTTTTGACAGGCTGAAAAGAGAAGAGAGGCATGTAGGCAATGATAATAGCATAAATAAAGGTTCAGATGTAGGAAGGACCGAGCTTACTCGTGATTGTGAATGTTGAATGCTTAAGGAGACCAGTTAGTAACACCATATTTTTGTCTCTTGTGCTCAAAAACAATTGGAAAATTGAGCAAATGAGTAAGTGGAAAGTGGCCAAAGCATCCTCTTCATTACTGGCAAAGCTGATATTGAAAAGTCTCACATACACCTGTGAGAGAGGGAACTTTATAGTATTAAACCACAGAAATGGAATTACCCATCCAGAAAAATTAGTTTACCCATGCCTGGAACAGCAAAGTAGAATACCTGTGCCCTTTAGGGCTCTCTCTCCATAAGAAGAAGGAACAGGAAGGAACTGGGCAATGAATGTCCAGTTTCTCCTTCTAAAGCTCATTACTCATCTAAGCAACTCAACCCTCCCTGGGGTGGACTGAAAGGCTATAGAGAGGCTAGCAGTGTTACTCTATGGAGCTCCTTCACAGGGAGGGAAACACCAGGAGTGGAGATGAAGCATCCCTCCACTTCAGCCATACTTGAAAATGTATACCTAGAATCACAAAAATTGGAAATTTTTCTTAATTTTCTACCTAGTACACAATGCTAGAGATCCGGTCCTTCATTCCTAGTTCCTCTTAAATATTCCCAGTAACAATTAAATAGAACTGAAATATTCCTCTGGAAAATGGCTCAACGGATTTCATAGGCCACCTAGAAAGGACATTTCTTAAATATAAGTCTTGAAATAAATAAGATACAGCGTCCTCTGTTCCTTTTGGAATGGAGGGACATGTGTGCATATTTCTAATCATATGAAAAACTGCATGGAAGACAAGGTTTCTCAGCTTGTTTCATGCTATCTTTTCAACTGAACCTCATATGTGTTCAATAGTTCAAATAACTAAGTCTGAAAAGATAAGACCTTGAGATAAATATGCTGTATCCTGAGATGACAGAGACTTTCATTTTCTGGTAGAGAAACAACTAGAGGAATCTATTGCTTGTGTTGTTTTTTTCTCTCTTAATTCCTAGAATTTCTGTTTATTTCGCTTCCCATCGAATCTTTGTGCCAACTATATTTTGTGCTGGAGTCCTTTTTAATCTTCTGGATGTTCAATGCTATCTTGCTGTCTCCTCATGTATCCTTTCTGTCATTAGTGTCTGTTTTTACAAATCATTTTAAATTTTGTTGTGAAGGCATAAAATAACCAATGGACATCTAGATTCTAATGACCAAGCCATTTCCCACCAAGATTGTGGGTGACGTGGGCACTGAAGAGACCTCAGTGCAAATGTAGGTAGTAGCTACACTTTAAGGCCTGATATATAAGGTTTGTTGGGGTTCTATATGCCATTTTGGAGAGTTATGATTCCCAGATTTCTAGACGCTACCTGTTAATTACTGCAAAGTTATTTAGACAAGAGGCTGCCTGGACTGTCTAAGGAACAGCAAGAAGGTCTGTTTGGCTGGCAGTAGGCATCAAGCACAAGGTTACTTGGGTTTAACCAAAGTAGTAGTTTTGTCAGATGAATATGATGAATGGCAATAGAGTTGAGAGAGTGGTTGTGATGATCAACCAGAGAATTTACACAGAGTAAGGAGAGGACACTGAGGGGTCGAGGGAGAGTAAAAATGTAGAAACAATGGATTGAAGGTCACTGTCAGGGCAAAAGATTCTGAAGACCTGAGTACCAGAGGGATTTAACTAGAAACAAATAAGATGTTTGGTTACAGAGTAAGATTCATAAAATAGTGATTATGGGAAAGTTGCAGTTATTAATTTAAAAAAATGTTGGGTATGCCATGCAAGTGAAATAGTGTTGAGGTCAACATTACTGCATCATCAAACTAGAAGAATTCAAGGAACTCACAGTACAGTCTTGTAAAGATCATACAGTGACTTTCAAACTCTGAGAATCTACATAAGGGGTGTCAGAGATTGTGATAGTGAGCCAGGAGTTAAAAGCTTCAAGTAATTAGGGAGAAATGATCTAGGCACATTAAGATTAGACATGCTAGAGTCAAGACAGCTAGTGTTGGTATGGGTGTTGAGGATGTGGCTGGGGGGAGGTATCTGTGGCTCCATCTTCACTCCTATAGGTGAAGAAAGGCATTCTGAAGAAGCAGATGTTTTTCCCAGTGTGTGATCCAGTCTCCCACTCTAGTTGATCTCCGATGATTGGAAACGCCTAGGAAAGTCATTGTCTTAGACTAATGTGTAGATTGACTCTCAACCTCTGTTATAGGTGGATGAGATTATACCAAGTGTGAGACTCCACCTGACACCTTTTAGTAGAGTTGAAACTTTAGAGAAAGGCAGATGTCATCCTAGCATGAGATTTTCCTGTTTACCGCTGATAGTGGTGGTAGCAGACCCAGGGAATGCTTCACATTGCTCTCAGGACTAATTCCAAATTCCTTCATATGACACCCATGAACCTCAACACCTACTTCTCCAAGTTTTCCTCCCCTACCTTCTCCTTCATCCACTTCTAACACTCTACATTATAGCCATGAGAACTGTTTGTAGTTTCCCAAATGTGTCAGGCTATCATATGCCTCAGGGAATTTGCACTTGCTATTTCTCTGCATAGAATGTTCTTCTCACATTCTTCACTTGACAACCCCTATTTGTCCTTTATTATTCAGGTGAGATACAGCAACCTCTGAGATGTACCCCCTTTCCTTTATTCTCCTCTTTCATGTCACTTATAACAGTGCCATGGATTGCCTGTTTACCTGAAGTCTTTCATTCTACACAATGGCACTTTGAGAGCTGGGACTTCCTTGTTTACCCTTCTGTCTTCAATTCCTACCACTGGGAGCGGTTTATAGCAGGTTATAAACACTGGTTGCTACAAATCTACTTAATTAGTAGTAATTAATCTTCCTTAACTTTTTAAAATGCACAATTCTAAAATTCCAGAGCTAATTCCCAGACATCATTACCGCTGCAAACTTACCATCGTTAGAATTCAATAGTGACATTCTTAAGGAATGATAAGAGAGAAAAAAAAGTCTTAGGTACAGACACATAAGTAATGGAGACGAAGAGACCAGGATTGACTGAAGTTCCTTGAATCATGTTAAGGATTGTTTTTAGCAAAGTTATCAAATCTCCACACACTGACAAACCTGTGTGCTTTGAATATGAATGTCATTTCTTTGGGCACAAAAATCACCTCTTCACTAGTGCCTGTACTTTAGATACTTGGGGTAAATGGATTTTCCTACAAAATTAAAACTATGCTTGAAAAAAAAAGTTAAGATTACTCTAGGTTCAGATGAGGATGGTTAGTCTTTATCTAATCACCTGTGTTATCTGCTTTAGGGTTTATGACTGAAGCGAAGAGTTTTGTAAGATTATAAGATTGTGAATATCCTTGTTTACCATGTAACCCAGTCATCATTGGAAGCTCACATTTCCAGACCTGAGAAATATTGAGGTTTAGCCGTAATGGTGGATTAAGCAGTCAGTCTTCTCAATGTGTGGTTTTAGTGGCTCTGGATATGATTCTAGACTTGTATGTACCAGGATACGAGAATCCCAATATTAAAAATCCTGTCCACTGAGTTAAAGCATTGTGTCTATAGGAGTCTCCTGTAAAATGCCATGCTGCTAGGAAAGGCAATCATTAGACATCTAGTCTGTCTTGTCTTCTTTCTACCAGATAGCCAGAACGGAGAGGATGTGATATAGGAAAGAACTGAGTGCAGATACGAAGAAAAATGTTCCAGGGAGTTAAGTAATTTACCTAAAGTTATACACCTAGTAAGAACTAAAATCAGGGTGCAGATCCAGATTGGATTTCAAAGCCAAAACTGTTTTCACTGTATAAATGTGATTAGAGCACAGAGTGTTGCTCAGGGCAAGCAGGTCAGGCAGAAGCCCTGTGTGAAGTTAGCCAGTGGGTGGAAAGGAGACCTTTGATCACACAGCATCAAGAGGAAAAGACCAGAGAAATGGAAAACATGAGATATAAATTCAGCCTTAACCATGCTTTTGCTTAGATCCTTAGAATTAACCAGAAAAGGGGAAAGTCCTGTTTTCTTGTAACTGCTAGTTCAATTTCCTGAATGCCCTTCCTTTCCTGGGGATTAGAGAATGTGGCTACATGCCAAGCCAAGTCTATCTTCTGCTTAGCTCTCCCAAGTTCTCTTCCCTGGCTGAAATACAATGAGGAGGTATATTGATTTCAGCTCAGATTTTCATCTAGGTCATTCAACCTACATTCAGCAAGTGGCATTCTTTTACTCCTGGAGGCAGAGAGACACTGTCAGTCTCTCCCTAGAGGACAGTTGACTAAGTGTGGTGAGACTGTTAGTTGGCATCCCTTCCCTTTCTGGGTTTGTTTTACATAATAGCATGCCATAGCTCTTCAAGGAACAATGTTCAAATCTGCCCTGCCTTCCCTTCTCATCACATGAAGGAAGGAAACATCAGAATTTGCAAAATACTGTTGCTCCAAGCTCAGCTCTCAGCTGGTAAATAATCAATTTTCCCCAATGCCAAGCTCCTCTCTCTCCTCTATCCTTCCTCTTCTGCCACATCACACAAGGTGACCTATGACAGAGGACACTGATTTCATCCGGTTCTCTAGGAGGAAGGTTGGGGAGGATGAGGACTCTCTTAGAGCCTCAGTTTTCTCATTTCTCAGATGAAAGAATTGAACAACCTGATATCTAAAATTGCATATTTCTATGGTTATGGTTATTGTGTTATTTTTTCAGTGTCGTGCACCAAAAAATCTGTGCAATGCTTTTAATGTCAAATCACCATGAGAAAATTTCAAAGTAAGAACCAAGTTACTGGAATTCTATATTTTAGATCTGATATTAATTAATCGTGTGGTCCTGATATATAATTTTAATTCTCTGAGTTTCAGTTACAGTTGGATTAGGGGATCTTTGAGATTCTTTCTAATTCTAAATAGTCTAAGCTATATGCTTTCTCTTTTCCTATTAATACATCTTCTACCTACTCTAAAGTGATAGTGGTTTAAAGGAATGATTTTAGAACTAGGAAAAAATTCTATTCTAATCGCTATTTATGAGTGCCTTTTCTTAGTAAGAACAATGGCCAAATTATATAAGAGAGCGATGAGGGTTTGAGGGGAATGTTTATGTCATTAGAATTTTCTTTGCTTCTCTACAAAAGATGAGCTACATGTAAGTGTGGCTATTGACATTGGGGTAGCTTACAAATTGTCCACCAAAGCTCACACATAGCAAATAAGAAAAGAGAAGGATCTTCTACTTTTTCAGAACGTAAGTCTTAAAACATCACCAAGAGTATCTTCCCTACCATTGAAAAGATTAAAGATACTACTATTTAACTTACAGCAGCCATTTTCAATTCTATAATGTCCTATAGCTAGAAAACCAGTTTAAACAACTTATTCCCATTACTACTTCCATGCCACCAAATCGAACATGTTAAGAATTGGTTGGAATGAAGGAGCTATACATTAAGGTTAATGAATTCTACAAAGTGCACATCCTATAGAAACTGCTTGAAAACAGTGAGGTTTTTTTCCCCTGAAGGGAAGGCTATAGGAGGGAAGAAAGGGACTTCAATTTGCTCGCTATTTTAACACCACTTTCCAAGTGGGCTACAATTCCATTAATGCCACCATGAAATCCTCCTTGAGAAATTTCCCCTGATCAACTGGCAAAAAAATTGTTGCCTCAATGCTGAGGGAACAATAGTGCTTAGCAAACAACATAACTCTCTAAAATTAAACACGTTTTCCCTTCTCATTCTCTGCAAATCATAAAAGCAGTTGTTCCACAGCAAGGATCGGTTAACTCTGAAGTTTATACAGGAACTCAAGCATAGGAATGGAAAGAGAAAATCTAATTAAATCCTTAATGCATAAAACCATAGTTGAATTACAACTCATAGGTTAGTTATTTAAAAGACAGTGTTAGTGAAAATAAAAAAGCACTCGGGTAAATTGAGAGAGCTGGCTTCTGGTGCAGGTTCTATGGCGTGAGCAGTGACCTTTGGCAAGCATCTGTACTCCTCAGAGCTCCACTTTCTTGCCTGTAAGATGAAGAAACTGGCCTGATCTCTAAATTCCCTTTCAGTTCTGGCATCGTAGGATCAAATCCAAATTCTAATCAGCAATGAAAGCGCTAAAAACTCCCTGTATAATGAGGCCAAAGACAGTTTCGGTTTTGGTCAGCAGACCCTTACACCATTGTTCTTGATGCTGATTAGACACGGAATACCATCTGTGAATATAAAACAAGTGCCATCTGAAAAGAAAAAAGGATTTGGAGGGTCTCTGATAATTTCCTATATCAACTCTGCAGTAGCAGAAGCCAGCTATGAGGCTGATACCTACATGCCTTGGTTCACGCGATCCTTGTTGCTCCCAGAGGCCCATTTTGCTCAAAAGTACAATCCTTGTCTTCCCCGCGGACAGAGAATACTGGGCATCAACCCCCTGATCTAGACTGTCCTTTATGAAATGAAAGGGACAGAACACTTCATGTTGCAAACAGACTGATGCTAGAATTCATTCTTTGACATATAAATTGAAAACCAAGAGAGTCTTGAGGTCTGAATCCATATAATCTGAAAATGAACGTGGTTGCATGCTTTTCCCAAGTCTTCATATTTTTCCTTTGTTACACAATCAAGTCACAACAAGGGATTTTTGGTGACTAGAAGGGGGAGTTTGTGCCTACTGTGGAGTAGAGGAAAGACAGCTGTCATCTCACCAGCCCTGACGTGGACTCTTGAGTCTGCCGAGGATCACACATAGAGTACAAGGCCTACTGCCCTCAAATTGGGAACCTTCTTATTACAGCTGTGCTGTGGCCTTCTCATGCTTTATGTCCGTAACGGAGCCTTGTCAGGGGACGGAAGCGGATGGATTGTTCTGCTCTCTTGTCATTGACCTGAAGTGGGCATTACAGTGCAGGAGAAGAGGTCCTGTCAGGTGTACAGCTATAGAATCTTTAGGTTTAAAACCAGAGGAGGAAGGAATGGGACTCAGCTTTTGACTTCCTGATAGGTGGAAAAAAATAAAAAGATATTTATTGTAAATACAAATCAAAATGAACAGCTCTCATATACAACTAGATTCTCAAGGTCATAAGACCTTCTGAGTTCTGTGAAAACATTAGGAAAAGGAAAAAAATAATGGTAATAGTATTCAGGAACACTTATTAAGCACCCGCTATGTCTCAAGCCCTGTTCTACATACTCTGCAGGAATCGTTCTATCTAACCCTCGTCACTCTATGGTGTAGGGTGACTATCATTCCCATTTTTCCGTGTGGGAAAACTGAGACCAGAGTGGTTAAATAACCTGCTCAAGGTTATACAGCGAATGAATGACAAACTAAGAAACAGCTAGTTTTAATTTTTTGGTTAAATGTCACATTGCTTTATTTTTTTAATAAATTTAGAACTCTCATTGGGGAAATCTGGACGTATGTTTCAAATATGCATACTTAAATAACACTGCTACTAATAATTTTTAAATATTAAAATCATAGTTAACATTTTTCATAGAGTTTTCACAAGATTTATTATCTAACTAAATTAGTTATGTTTTATAAAGAAGAAAAAAAGAGAACCAGAAAGGAAAAGGGATTTATCCAAGATCACACAACAAGATCTTAGGCAGGAATTAGAACCCAGATCTGCTGACTTCAAGTCCAGTGCTTTTCCCACCAAAAGATAAAGTTTCCTTATTCTGAGAAGCTGAACTTTTTTAGAACCAACTTTATGTAGTATGATATAATTTACAGTTTTTTTATATTAGTAACGATTTTTGACAAACATCTTAAAAATTATCTTGAATACCACAAAATGAAAAACTTCCTGGGTGAGAGAACTAAAGCAGGGGAAAAAAAAGAACTTTAAAGTTGAATGCTTGGGCATAGAGCAAAGTGCAAGTGAGGTCAAGTTTTTAAGCCTATAATTTTGCAGAGTATCCCCAGGAGTGATTTGACATCTTGGGGAACATTTTGTGATTTGACCTTTCGCAACCGCTGCCTGCAGTTGCCTGAATTTGAACGTTCTTTTTCCAGCTGCTTTCAAAACCATTTTAGAGAGCTTGGTATTCTGATAACATTAGGTTTCTCAACCTCTGTGGAGTCTTTTCTTTAAGAAAATGTCAGTGCCTGGATTAGATTAATCAGGTCTAGCTTCAAACGCAAAGTTATGCCAGGTCTATTGAAAGAGTGAAAACAACAAGGAAATAAAGTTCCTACTAACATGCTTATTTCTCTAGAAGAGGTTTCCGGGTTTTGAGTTATAATCATTAATAACATTCCTCTCTTTGCTTCCTGATTTTGGAACCATTTGTGAGATATATTCGTAAATTCAACAGATCGGGTTCAAATGCCTACCATCTTTATTGCTGGTGGTATTGGTTTTGAGGATAAGCTTGTAGTCATATTTGGGATTCTTACTATTTTTCTTCCAAATCTAATCTTTGGTATTAACCAACTCAAAGGAGAGGTGGGTGTGCAAGGCCATCACACTTGCTTAGAATGGCTGTCTGGCACATACTGAGTACCTAAAGTAGGGACTACGTGAGAGAAAGCAGTAGATTAACCTCTAAAATTTAGTCCATTCCTGGACTCAGGGGAGCTTACCAAATGGAGAACAGATGTAAGAAATCGTTGGCTCCATCCAGCAAGAAAATACCTATGTGGCCAAGTGTCCAAATTTCACCAATCAGATAATGCAAAGTGAACACCGTGGGAAGAGGTCAGAGTGGACTATTTTCTTTCTAGTCCTTCTAAAAAGGTGGAAAACCCTGTTTAATGGGCCAAGAAAAAAATGAGGGAAGATGGAGGAATTGTGCCTCCGAGTGTGTTCCGCAGCAAATCCTGCTGAATATTTATGTTATAGGCTATAGTAAGCATTCTCTAAAAAACAGGTTCTATGATCATGTACATTTGGAAAATTTTGGGTTCAAGGTAGACATCTTCCCATAGTGCAGAGTCGCATCTGTCCTAATGTGCATGGTCAACCTCCAGCAGAGCAGCATGCTATGCAGCAAAATCAAATGTCCCTGAGCAAAGAAGCCATTATTTTTAGTATATTATGGAATCAGCGCTCAAGGAAACACATTTTTAGACATCTTACTTTAAGAGCACTCCCAATTAATTTCTTCTTTTATCTCCTATCTTTTATTTTCCTATCTCTTCTCCCCTCTTCTTTCTTCTTTTTCCTTCTTTTTAGTATTTTGATTTCTGATGGCTTTCAAAATTGGGAAGAAATATTAAACAATGAATGAAATAAAATATGAGCTGAGAAAAAGAACAAAATGTATAAAAGTTTATAAATTTAAAGAATAAAAATTATTTGTAAAAATTAAATTGACAAAGAATAAAGATTTATAAAGAATTCAAAAATACTTATTTTGGAATCAACATGGCAGCATCCTTCTAATTATACCTGGAACCCATATTTCATGATTCAAATGCCCCCTGATCGTTCTAAACTACTGCTTTTCTAAGCTTTTTGCATCTGTTAGATTACTAGAATTAATGGAAATTAATGAGAAAGCTTTGGATTTAGAGTCAAACCTTGGTTAGATGCCTACTGCAATATTCATAGCTATAAAGAAATTACAACAAATTCTGGAATCTTTGTATACTAATCAGTGAAATATGTCTAATAATAGTAAAACATAGTTTTGAGTGGCATATAGAATACCTACTAGAGTCTGTGGCACATACGAGAGGGCTCAAAAATGATGGGAATTATGACAAGTATTGACCATTGCAATAACTCTATAAGGTGTCTATGGTGGATTTTATCATCTCTGTTTCACAAGAAAAGAAACTGAGTCCCAGAGTGGTAAGTTAAAATAACCTACTAATATCAAAAATTAGTTCTTAGCCATCTTGGGACAAGAACTCAGTTCTTACAATGAGTATTCTCCTGTTTTTGCAAATTTATGGATGCCAAACAACTTTCCAGGGGAACAGGCTGCTGGCTTCAGAGTAAATGGAACAAGTGGCTGCTCGTGGTTGAAGACTCCATTTTCCAGAGACAGACCTGTGGACCATGCCTTTCCTATTGGGAAATCTTGCCCCTATCCACAGGTCATGAATAAGATTTCTACTCAGTTCATCTGTGAAGTGGAGTCTCATCATTTCTATACCAGAATGGCAAAATATAACATATTGACCCCTTCTCTGTGGCCCTGGGATTACAACCGTGACAAATTAATTATAATCTCTAATTCCAAAGAGCATAAAGTCCTTCCTCAGCTGGTACTTATCTATGGTTGACTGGAGGTAAATGACTGCTCTTTTTCTTAGGACTTCTCAGATTTCCACTGACATCTCTATTAAACTGGTCAAATTCTCTTATCAAAGTTGACAGAAACACATATAACTACACGATGGAATGTGCTCCTTATTGGTATCTCTCTTCTGAACTGTTGAAAATATTTCCAGTGAGTCACGTAGAGCCATGAGAGCTGAGAGTGAAATATAAATATATGTTTTTAAATTTCTCCTGCATGAGACTTCTCAAAGAGATAAATTAGGAGATTTAGTGGTGTCACAATAATACGCTACACAAGGAGTGACCACACATAAAAATGTATTGTGTTACCTTTGACTAACAAGCCATGTGATATGTAACTAGTCTGTAGTTCAGAGTCCAAGTTGAACAGAAGAGAATATATAATTTTTTGCGACACAAATTTGTGAACTATGTTAAAATGATGGGGGGGCCAGCCCAGTGGCGCAGCGGTTTAGTTCGCACTTGGCAGCCTGGGGTTTGCGGGTTCAGATCCCGGGCACCGCCGATGCACCACTTGTCAGCCACGCCATAGCGGCGTCCCAGATAAAGTAGAGGAAGATGGGCATGAATGTTAGCCCAGGGCCAGTCTTCCTCAGCAAAAAGAGGAGGATTGGCAATGGATGTTAGCTCAGGGCTGGTCTTCCTCACCAAAAAAAAAAAAAAAAAAAATGATGGCATTAATTGTTTTCATGGATACATTGATGTTCATATAAACAAGAACAAGGCTGGCTGCTTTACCATTATTCCTGAAGGTTGCAGGTAGCCTTTTAACAAAGGCTAAAAAAAAATCACTCAGGATGATATGATATCACTCAGGAGGCTTACCCATCAGTGTCATAGAAGTTATTTGGCAAAACTACTGTCTTTAGGAAGCTGCAAGTACCACCTCCGCTAGACACTGTCTGAAAGATTATAAAACACTTTCCTTACCATTAACACATATGGCACAGTCTTAGCAATAGGTATGATTACCCCTATTTTACTGGGAGGATTTAAACAACTTCCCCAAGTCTCTGCACCCTGTTAATGTCATCAGTAGAACTTGAATCCTGGGACTGGATCCTGTATATTTTCTCCTACCGCAAACTGCTCTGCACTTATGTAAAACATGTTTTAGTATCCAGTCAGATGTTTGTAGGATTTAGATTTAATTATGCTGAGAAATTGCATTCCCTTTGGATGGATCAAGATGGCAAATGAATTCGTTTGTATATTCAACTTTAGATTTCTGAGCCAGAGTTGTTTTATTTATATAATCCCAAGGTGAATTTATTTGCTGCATTGTTGGAATTTGATGATGGGCTCAAAATAATGAGTTGCAATACAAAAGGCCACATGGAGCTAAAAATCTGTGGCGGCTCTTTCAGAGGGTGAGGAAGAGAAACTATTAGACTAGCAGAGAGGGTTTTCTAGTAAAAAAGTACAGAGAACTGAGAGAGTAGCAAATACCCAGGTTCACTGTGTGAACCTAGAGAAAACCACTAATGTCTGGAGACTTTGCGACTTCCTTTTGTCTAAAGCTATTTTCCAAGCAGAAAACTAGTATGGGTGTTGAGTCAGACAGGCTGGTATTTCAGAGAAATGAGTTTCCACCCTCCTAAAAGTAATGTGTCTATTTCATAAGGTTTAAGAACAGATGAAATAAATTTTTCTCTTTTGGGTTGGGGGCCCCAGTTATCCAAACCAGCTTTCCATATTGACCACATTCAATAATGACTCAGCTTTCCACTTTTTTGTTTTATATCTATGATCCTAACCACTGGCTCAAAATGAATAGGCTTTTTAGTCCAGGAGTATTGGTTTGAGAGGCAGGAGTCTTGGGTCTGCCAGGAGATAGCACTGTGTCCTCAGATAAAACACCCATCTTCTTTGATGAGCCTCAATTGCTTAATCTTTAAGAGGATAGAACTGGTTGATATGGATATTCTAAGGCCCTTTTGAACTTTAGTTCTCTCTTGAATGTTTAGTAACTTTTCTTCTATGTTTATATGTGCCAGAATGGTATTAACTGCATTATATAGATTATGCTACTTTGTAATAGTAACTGACATTAATGGACCTTTTTCTATGCGTCAGGAATTATACCAAGCGCATTATATGTGTTAACTCTTTTAAGTTCACATGAAGTGTGAAGTGAGTTCTAGTAAGGAAATTGAGGCTCAGAGAATTAAGGAACTTGCCTCAAATCACACAACCAGTTAGTGACAGGACTAGGATTGTTGAACCCAGCCAGTCTGACACCACAGTCCTTGCAGTGGACATTCTCAGTGTCGCCTTCTTCCCATCACCTTCTCTGAGCTGATGCACCTCAGGTGCTGCAGAGGTTGGCTGCCAACAGCCCATCACTGCCCTCTTCCCGAGAGAATAGCCTTTGGTCAAAATAGAGCCATCTCCACTAGGAGATGAAGATCAGCCCGCCTCAGCCTACAGAGTGCAAATGACTGCCGCTCTTGCCTCAAGGTGGGACTAACTCTATGGTGCAGTTTGTTCCAGAACCTCCTGGAAATTCTTCTCCTTGGGCTGAAGCAAATCCATGCTTAGCTTTTTTCCACAGCCTTTTTCTGCTTCCTTCACTCCCCTTTTCTGATAGCTAAACCCCAACAAGTCACCCTTGCGAGAATTCCAGCCTCCAGCTCTGCTTCTAGGGACCCTAACGTGGAGTAACTCTACTGTTCACCACAGTCCCCGCGCCTTTTCCTCAGTGGAGAAGTCGGAGGGAGTATTTAAAAGACAGATTTAGCCTGAAAAAAATTATAAATTACACTTTTCATTTTTCATTGTTTTTTCCCCAATTGCTATTTTGTTTTTTTTCTTCAACACATGAACTTAAATAAACAACAGATGAGATAAAAATGGTGATGTTTTGAAATGAAAACACACCTATTAGACTTCACATGGAAGACTGTGATGGTTCTGTTTCCACAGCCAAGCCCTTTTGTGCTCTTCCTTCACTAATTGGATCTGGCTGAGAAGCTCAAATCACCAATCGATTCTTTAATAAACATAATGTGGCCACTCTGATGTGGCTGATTTCCCTTCCCTTTTTAATTCTTGGCAAGCAGTTAAGATTGCTGACAGCTCACTGTGACCTTATATCCACATCTCGGGATTATGTTCAGCAAGGTATCCAGTAAAAATATTTTCAGAAGCAATAATTTCTACAGTAAAAGTTTGATATTTTAAAAGCCCATGTTGATCTCTGCCTTGGTCTTAAATGCTTTTGGTGTATAGTTCACCCAGGATTTTCTTCATGGCCTTCTGAGCTGAAGCATTTATTTAACAAATAATTGTTGAACTCCTTCTATGCACCAGGCACTGTATTAGATGCTGAGAATAAAAGAGTGAGCAAAATAGGTACAGCCACTTCTCTTATGGAGTTCATGGACCAATTATAATCTAGAGTGTAATCCAGTATTCACACCAATCACGCTCTATAATTATGGTCAGCTCTATAGTAGATGTATGGTGCTATGAGATCTCACTGAGGACGTTTGATCTAATAAGTGCTTCTCTGATGATGGGATAAATTAATTGACATCTGAAGAAAGAATGGAGTTAATTATTAAAGGTGGGGATATTAGAGTTTGAACCAAGGGATTAACGTGAAAATACCCAAAGGCAAGAGGTAGGTACCAGGGGCCATTTAAGGAACTGCAAGAACCCCAATTGAGTGTGAAGAAATACCATTTAAGATGAGACTGGAGACAATAGTCAGGGAAAAGATCATACAAAGTCTTAACAGGAAAAGTTAAAGAATTTTAGTGTGTCTTGATATCAATGGGCAATTATGGGAGGATTTGGACGTGTGTATATATGTGTGACACGATCAGAGGAGCAGAGAGTATTCCAGAAGTTGGAGGCAACATGTGGCAAAGGAGGACAAAAGAACGAGCAGAACCCCTGGGAGAGCAGAAAGTAAATCAGGTTGGGCGGGCATTAAATGGAGAGATTATAAATGGTGTGAGATGTGGCTGGGATGATTCAGCATGAATCAGGGGAAAATGGACTAGAATCATGTGGTAAGTAGTATGGAGTTTATACTGAAAAACTTGAAAGGAATGGCATGAGCAGAAATGCGTTCTAGAAAGATTACTTTAGATCAGCATTGTCCAATTGAGGTTTCTATGATGAAGTAAATTTTCTATAATCTGTATTTATCACAATACAGTGGTCACTAACCACACGTAACTATTGAGCACTTGAAAGGTGGCTTGAGCAACTGAGGAAATGGAAAATTAAGTTTTACTTAATTTTAAATTTTACTTAAGATGGTTACCATCTTAGCACAGGTCTAGTCACAGTATGGAGTATGTGTGTGCTAGTGTCGAGGGAGGGGGTTGGAAGGTTGGAATGAAGGAAAGGAGTGAGGAGATGAGTTAGGAATCTCGGAGAGATATGATGCCAGGAAGAATAAAGAGAAAAATCACAGAAGTGTGAAATGAAAATGTTTACTTTGTCTAGGACTTAGAGAACAGGAAGGGAATAGTGAGAGTGAAAGATCTAGGTTAAATTCGGATTATAGACAGCCTTGCATGCCAGGCTAAGGAGTTTGGGCTTTCTGTGAAGAGGAACATGGATCTCTTTAAAGTCTGTGAAGATTGGCATTATTTAATCAGAATTTTCAGGAATGTGCTTGCCAGAAACTTCACGTAATCGGGGGTATAAGATAAATTCACATGGATGTGTTTTATGAGAGCCCTTGTGCCATTGAGTAGTGACGCTATATTCATATGTCTCCCTTTGCCTGAGGACTCTTTGACAGCAAGGATCACAGGTTAGCTATATATTTTCCCCTCTCTTGACCTCAAAGGACCAAGTTGCTGGAAGAATGTTGAATATAATTCCAGAATGATTAATGAGAGCCTAAGGCACCACTGGGAATGGGGGGCAGGTTATGGATGCAGAAACACTTGGAGGTGGTATGCATAGAAGTTAGCAACTGATTACATTTGAAAGTCTTTTCTCACCCACAATGCTCTAAACCCCTTAAGCCTAGGAAAGGGGATTCTGCCCACGGACTGGGCTTATTTTACTCATTCTTTTGGGCACACGGCAAACCTTGAGAAAAGCTTGATGCCAATTGAAAGGCAATATTTAAAACCACTTTTTTCTGCAGTTTTATTCCAAATATCTAGGAGTGAAATATTTTTTTTACATATTTCCAGATTACCTTCGAAAAATTTTACCGCAGTGTATACCTCCACCAAGAGTGTGTAACTCTGCTCTTTTTCCACATTTTGTCAGTATTGGAAATTACCAATAGTTTATTTTTTTTCCCAATCTGATAGGCTAAAAGTAAAATACTATTATTTTACTTTGCATTTCACTGATTGCTAGTGAAGTTGACAATCTTTTCATATATTTCGTATCCATGAGTTGTTCATTCATTTTGTTCAGCCCAGTTAAAAATTTGCGTTTCTTTTCTTAACGATCAATGGGAATTTTTTATGTATCAGTGATATTAGCCTTTGATTTCTTATTTTTTGGAAATATTTTATTCAGGTGTGGTATTTTGCCTTTTAAAATTATGTAAAGCATTCTTTATCATATGGAAGTTCTAAGTTTTACATGGTAAATGTGTCATTTTTTTCCCTCTGTGCCATTTATATTTTATGTGGTGATTGACAAAGCCTTTTCTACAGTAAGATTATGAAGATATTTTCCTACATTTTTTCCTTGTGTAATATTTATATTCATGCTTAATTGGCTCCTCAGTCCATCTTAAATTTATGTTTGTGTGTTAGGTGAGGTACAGATCTAATTTTAGAAAATAATTTCTCCAGATGAAAATGCAGCCAGTCAACTCTCCTGCCTGCCTGTGGTCAAAATCAACCACATGGGATTATGCCTCAGATTCACGGATTTAGTGAGGGGGGATAAAGGTGGATCTAATACATTGTCTCATCATATCTCTCTGTCTGAGTTGTAGTCAGAGAGAATAACCTTGTTCCCATTTAATCCATTTAATTTAGAATGAGTTGTCAGCTTCCATAGGTCGTAGACTCCAATTTCCTAATATACTGTTCTATGCAGAGCAATGATTAAAAATGCTTGTTGACTTAAATACAGAAGAAACTAGAGAAAGGAATGTAAAGAAAAGTATAATGCTGATTAAGCCTTCAAAGTTAACCTACTAGAATAATATATACTCTATTCAACTACATTGAGGTGGAATAAGAATCATGAGAGAGGAACAAAGTAAAGTCTTGGTATTTTCACCATCCTGATAAAGTGTTTAGGATGTTTAGAGATAATACATACAAACCACTCAGTGCCTGCTTATAGTAGGCACTCATTACTGGTAATTAGAAAATAATTGTTTTTATCATTTCAGGTGTTCAACAGAGGGAAAGATTTCTCTACCATGGAATCATTAAGTTTTTAAGAGGAAAGAGCTTGACAGATGAAAAAAGAGCCTAAATGCCCTAATAAATATTGAATTCTAAAGCTTTCATATGGTTAACAACACAACTGAAAAATAATAGTTGGAGTTCATTGTTCATCAATGTTGATGGTCTCTTCCTAAAACTAGACATCAGAAGCTTACAAAAAATAAAGAATGGACATTAACGGTTATTCAAATTATATGTCTTCTCTCTTCAGTCATAGCCTACGTCTATTACATTCTAAATTAGGACAGAAGCAGGGACCAAACTAATTTATAAAATTCTATGACTTTAAATATCATATGTTGGGGGAAAAAAATCAATACAAAGAATAAATCTGAGGAGGCTGAAATAACCACCTTTGACTTGGTTGGCATTTAAACATTTGGGCCTGAGAATCACTGATGCGGCACTTTAAGGGGATTTGATTTTATAGTCTCCTCAGCCCAAGAGTTTTAAAAAATACAAAAAACGATGTGGTCTTAGAGATAAGACAGGCATCAGGCTGTCACTATGAAGTTGCTTTGCTTTTAAATGGCCTGTTCCCAAGTTTGAATCTGTAATCTAGTGGTAGAAAAGCTTTGAATTTGCTGGCAAAGATGAAAGATGCTCAGAAGCTATTACCTTAAAATAGAAATTGATAGATAAATAGACCACAGAAGTTAGAGTCTGACCTAAAGGGAAGTGGAGAATTGAATTGAGATAATTATCTTGTTAACTTGGGGCAAAATTAAAGTTCACCTTTAAAAGAGTCAGATCATTAATGCCCAAGTGTAGATTCTCATTCATGTACACGATAAGGAGTAAAAAGAAGTTACTAAAATTGCCTAGATTTATTTAAAATATTATAATTTGTAAAGTTTCATTTAATACATGTTTAAAATATTCAGAAAACTCTCAAGGACTGGGAAAATAGAGAGAAAAAGTGTCCCTGAATGTTATTTTAAAAGAAAGCCTCTCTTTGTTTTCCTAGCTTGCATTTGCCTCTGGTATTCAAATCAAAGAAAGGGGAAAGAAACGATAGACATTAATGGGATCATCTCAAATTAAATGTCTTTACTCCTCAATCATAGCCTGTGTCTATTCTAAATTGGAACAAAAGCAGAGACCAAACTAATTTATGAAATGCTTTGACTTTAAATAGCTTAAGTCCAGATAAATCAACACAGAAGAATCATAATCCCAGGGAAGTAATCAAAATCTAGTTATCATCAATAAGAGATTCACACCTTCAAGTTTTGAATGATAATTGCTAAATAATTTGCTACGAATTGATCTCTGAGAGGGAACGGATGTTCCAGTGGAAGCTTAATTCCCCAGTTAGTGTCTGATTGTCTATCACTGCCTTAACCAGGCCTGACTCAGATGAGAAATAGTACATCAATCCACCAAAGGGTAGTGTTGGGAGGTATTCATAACTTCATTTAGGAAACACTGCAGGGTTAGAGGAGAGTCTTTATTCCCTCAAAGAGTAGCTGATGAAGAGTTTTCTGTCCCAGCAGCTTGGAAGGGTGTGGAGTAGAGCTTGAGAGTAGGAAGGAAAACCTGGACTGTGTAGTAATACCCCATCCTGCTAAGTCAACTTTCTCTGCATGAGGCTTCTAAAGTACCTTATTTTCAAATCAGATCTAAATCAGTCAAATAAGTAGAGAAACGCAGGCACAAAGCCAAATAATTAAAGTAAAACACGTGATTCGAATTTCATTCTCCATGCATTTTAGGACAATTATAATTTAGTAAAGAAAGAAGAAGCAACATTTGAAAAGTGGTCTCATGTGTTCACCTCACATTGCAAGAGCAGATACAGTCTCAGAAACGGATGTTCTCTAAGAATCTAAAGAAAACAAATACATAGTAACTGGGATATGTCTCCATAGTATATTTTCCAAATTCAAAAATTAAAATTCCCTAAAATTTTACTTGGAATTATACAAAATGAAGGACATGAAATTTTAAAAGCGATGCGTGCATCATGATTGCAAAAAATCAGAGACTTCAAATTGTGTCACATGAAATTGGTTTCATGTATAGCTATATGGCTATTCTTTGATTCTTTTATTACTCTACTGTCTGGATTATTGACACAAACTCCTTTTTTCAACCCAAATATTCCAGAATATAGCTTCTTGTTTTTTTGTGTTTTTCTGTATGTTTATGTTTATAAATGTATTCTTTCATTTGATCATTTATGCAACAAACATTACTGAAGGCCTATTCAAGCAGGATGCTAAGTACTCATAGTGCAGTGATGGGTTACAATAGACACAGTTTGTGGACTCATGCAGATAAAGGCTAATAGGAGAGACAGATATTACAAAAATAACCACATAAATGGATGAGAAATTACTAATTGAAGTAACTGTTATGAAGGAAAACCATATGATTCAATGAAAACATGAGAAAAATGTCTCAGCATAGGAATTTGGTTAGAAACTGAGTAAAATAGTCACTTATTAGTGTCAAGCACTGGGATATTCCTCTCTGGTTTGTGTGAAGAAAGGTCCTGAAAACAAGAGGAAATTGTTACAAACTTTAGGATTCATTGCAGGCAAGAGAGGCACAGTGTAGAAACACTGTTCCCTACCCCCTCCCCAACAAAGAAAGAAAATTTATATTGTGTGTATTAAGTAGGCAGAGAAGGCACCATCAAAAATCACCTGAGAGAAGAAAATATGATCAATATGCTCAAAAATGTTTCCTTCTATCTAGTAGTCATAATCCTTCCAAAAGGAGAGGAATTTGGTTTATTTTGGATTTTGCTTTTTCATTCATTTATTTTTATTTTTAATTCAAGTGGGTAGAAGATAGTTTTCAACACAACCCTTGTATAGAACTCTCAATTTAAATGTGTGAACATGAGAGTTGAACATGTGTTTATTTTCAAATGCTTTCCAGTTTGCGGTAAGAGGTTGCATGGTGCTGTCTTTGTTCTGTTCCAGGGGATTACGTGGTCATGTCTGTCTACTTTGACCTGAGCAGAAGAATGGGATACTTCACCATCCAGACCTACATCCCCTGCACACTCATCGTCGTCCTCTCCTGGGTGTCTTTCTGGATCAATAAGGATGCTGTTCCAGCCAGAACTTCTTTAGGTGAGACACATTTCTTTGTATTGTAGTATCCCCAGAGAAGTACCCAATACCAGTAATCTTGATTCCCCTTTCTAAATTGGTTTGCTTTTAATTCAGTCAGCAATTACATAGAAATGCCATTTGTTTCATTTTAAAGAAAACTAGCATATTACAAAATAAAAACAGTGTTTAAAGCTTCCTAATTCTGTTTTCCTAAATTATTTTAATAGATTTTCTTTAGTAAATTTTCTCAATAAATTTAACTAGGAAAAAAAACAGATTTCTAATTTCAACAGATGTTTCGGTTTTGGTCTCTGGGCAGTTATATGCTGGAGCTGTTCACACCACCTTGTGAGGGCTGACTGTCCTTTTCCAAGGGTGGGTTCAGTGATGTCTCATTGGTAGCTTGAAATCAGCCAGAGTGAAAGTATTAACAACATGGAAATAGGCACATACTAAAGATTAAGACCTTCTTTTTCTCAAGTCAGTTGTTACACATTTATCAACATACCACTGGCTGTTGATTAATTCCAATGTGCATAATTATAGTGATAGTATTTGAAGACATAATACATAGTAAATGGATCCACTGAAAAGATTATTTTGGGGAGAACACAATTACCTGTGAAATTTTGAGAACCCCCCACCACTTTTAAGATTATTTGCAATTTGCTCCATCTATTGTATATGGCGATACTTGTCTCAGATCTTCACACATTTTTCCTCCTGAGGAAGAAGGCTCATAGGGATTATAACAAAACCAGACTCACAGGGTCATTGGAGTCTAGGTCCACAAATGAAATTTTCATACTACATAAAATTCCTTAAAGACAGCCAAGTAAGAATAAAGCTATTGAAAGATGAGTTATAAAACCACCATCCTCTTTCATCAGCCATGTGAAAACTAGAACCACATCTCTTGCTCACTTTTTGGCTAGAGAGGCAGTATCATGCAATAGTTAAGAGCTTGGGTTTTGAAATCTAACAAATCTGGATTTCAACCCACATATATATAGTAAGGTCTTGGAAATGCCCTTTAATCTCTATAAATCCCAACTTCCTCACATGTAAAACATATATCATTTCCTGTACCTAACTTGTGGTATTTTACTAGGTTAAATAAGGTATTCCATGCAAAGTGCACAAAACATAATGAGACCTCAGAAATGTCAGCAACTATAGTCATTTTCTGACAAAGTGATCCATAGCAGATTATGAAAACCAAGGGCAGAAGCGATTACTGGAAAAAAAACACATCATTTGCATATTTGTCCTGTTCCAAACCTAATTTAGTCTCCCATCTGTTTCAAAATAGTTATTTTGATATTTTCTCTTATATGTGGTACTTTATGTTACAAGTCCTATTTAACAAGTATAATATCTTGTCTAACACTACATGCTGAAACAAACCCAAAATATGTTGAGCCTATTACATTAGGACTATCACTTGTCACTCTGAGTGAATGTATTGCATTATAGGCTATGTCTGTCTCTCATATCAGAATGTAAATGTCTTTTTCACTCCCAGTATAGTCCTAGCACATAGCTGGTACCTCATTATTCAAGTAATGTATGCACTTATGAATGGATGGAAAAAAGCATTGATGCATTCCAATCTACCCATTCCAAACTTATTTTAAGGAAAAGATTTTAAATCAGTCTCTTCTCTTGAGGTTCAGTCTCCTGCTGGTCAAAATCTCTCTTATGGCCACTCTGGTAGCTCATTTCAACCATTCATTTAATTAATGCACCCTCGCAAAAGACCACAGTGGAAGAAGGGATCAAGGTGAATGAGCTGATGAAAGAGGAATGAGGGAGAGGCCCCTGAACAAATAGCAGCTAGGTACTCCTATATGATCATTGACTGCAACTCAGACATGTTCAATATGGCTCCCATGCCTTTTCTGCTCTTCACAACAACTGTATGCGGAAGTTGTTGAAATGATAATAAAAATTACCACATTTTTTAGAGCTAAGGGAGCAGAGGTTCTACAAGGTTAAATGACTTACACGAGGTCACGCAACCAGTAGGTGGTAGAGCTGCACCTTAGCTAATGAGACCTAGGTTTGCTCTGGGTGTGAGACCTTGTCGAAGGCCAGTTGTGGGGGAATGTGGACAGCCCGGTTGAGCCAGTTTCTCTACTTTAACTTTGCTGTCTCACTTTTCTAGGTCAGTACTTCTTAAATTTAACTGCACATTTAAATCACTAGGGGCCTATAAACGTACAGCTGCCTTAGTCCACCCCCAAGAATGCTTATTTAATTTTTTGAGAGCATGGCCTGGGTGTTAGGAGTCAAAAAAGAAATTCTGTAGGTGATTCTCATGTACAATCACATTGTAAAACACTGACCTAGTTTTCACTGGGTCCAATTACCTTTTCCAATGTTTACAATCAAGAGGTAAACCAGATGACCTTAAACACCTGTAGATTTTAGGCTTATTGCCACAGAACAGTTAGAACCAAGTTGTTTAATGAGTGAGATAAATAGACTCACATGGCTCAGAGACTCTGGCTGCTTTCTGAGCTCAGACCACTAGAGCATGAGGAACAGTCATCCTGGAACTTATAACACTTGAATATAGTTTGGTACACAGGTGGTAGCTGGTGGGGTTTAATCATGGTGTAATGACAATGGATGAAAAAATAAAAATACCAATCAGTATTTTTCACCCAAGTAATCTGAGGTGAGGTAGCATGCCTGGAGACCTTACTTCATGCCAAGACTGGAGGAATTGGTAAAAGCTATGGATATTTTTCATCTACTGCAGGTAAGATAAAACTAATTTCTTTGCTTAGCAAAACTGGACTTAAACACCACGTCAAGCTATCTTGTTGTTGGTTGGTGAATCAGTTAAAACTCCCACGTGTCCATTCATCATTGTTCTCTTCCCTGTAGCTCCAGGCAGAACCTTGAAAATTTTTAGTTTGTGCCATCAAAAGTCGATTCTGACTCCTAGCGACCCTGTGTACAGCAGAGCAGAATGCTGCCTACTCTTTTTGTGCCATCCTCTCACCTTCTGGCACTGTGTCAGACAATGCTCTGCTGCTGTTCATGGGGTTTTCATGGCCAATTTTTTTCTCAGAAGTGAATGACCAGGTTCTTCTTCCTGGTCTGGAAGCTCCACTGAAACCTGTCCACCATGGGTGACTCTGCTGGTATTTGAAATACTGGTAGCATGGCTTTCAGCAGCACAGCAATATGCAGCCACCACAGTATGACAACCGACAGATGGGCATTGTGGTTCCCTGACTGGGAAACCTTACATTTATTGAGACTTTACTAGGAATTAGCACTTTATGAGCCTTATTTAATTTAATCTTCACAAGAACCCTATGAGGTCTCCTCCATACCATCCCCGGTTTGTCGATGAGACACTTGAGCATTCCTAAGTTTCTGTTACAACATGGAAAACCCACAGACCCACATCATATCCTGAATTAGGAATCTACAATAGCTCCCAAGTGTCTAGTGCTTCATGCCACACTATGTACCTATCCATAGAGAAGAAATATAACAATGCGGTTCACAGCAAACAATTTGAAGTCAGACTTCCTAGGCTTGTATTTCATCTCTATCACTTACTAGCTTGGATAAATTTCTTCATCTTTCTGTGCTCAATTTTTTTCACCTGCAAAAAAAGGATAACAGTGCTTACCTCATTGTGAGGATTTTGTGAGATAATATATAAAGTGCTTGACACAGTCCCTGACAAAAGGAAAAGATCTATAAATGTTAGCTACTGTTACGTGGAATTAAAACTATCTCCCACAAGTCATCAATATGGATTCCTACCTTCAAATGCAGTCTGCGTCTCTTTCATCTTTCATATATACACTGTCCATTGATTGTTTCATTTATTCATTCAACAGATATTTATTAAGTCCCAGCACTATACTCAACTGTGAGGATACAATGGACATCAAGATGGATGTCTTGTCTGTTGTTACAGAGAATATAGGCTAGAAAGGGAGATGGATAATTCCGTAATCAGTTAACAATAGTGTAGGAAATGTACATAACTGTAGTTTATAACTACAGTTCCCTGATCATCCCTCTCCTCTATTAAAAGCTACTCTTTTCTGTGAAGTTATTTCAAGCAACACTGATCTTTCTTTGGAATTTCATAACAAAAATACACTGAGGTAATGATATTAAGCTAACTTTAATGACCCAAGAGAGCCGCATGGTTCTTGGAAACATACCTAAACTCTTCAAAAATGTCTCTGACAAACAAAGACTTGAGAGATTAGGAAGAGAGATGCCAATTTTTATCTTTGTTCAATCCTTTTTCAAGAGTGTTTTGGCTACACTCAGCCATCTTCAGGGCACACTGTATCAGTAACCCCTTAGAGAGAGAAAAATCTTCATTCTCTTTTCCTGTAAGATGATACTGCTTTTCTATAGCTCCTTCCCCCTTGCTCAAGTCTCTTGTGTCTAATTCCTTCTGAGTTTCCCCAGCACCTCCATTTGAGGCAGGGGAAGTTGACTGTCTTCTGGAAATCTCTTGGTCAGCAGTACCAGAATTGAATAGCACTAAATGATGGAAAATTCCTCTCTTCCCCTTTTCCCCATAACAAATGCAAGGCACAAAGCTGGAGATGGTAAAGGCTTGGGGCTACTGCTTTTGGCGTACAGAAATATCCAGTCATGATAGGAAATGCTGAATTAGAATCATAGAGTGTTAAGAAATGGGTGGGCCTTCAAAGAGTTAGTCCAACAGGTGGGGAAACTGAGGCAGACTATTACGTTAACTTCAGTTCCTACAGCTGGAGCTAGAACCTATTCAAATACTGAATCTGTGTTGCCTTTGTTGTAAATAACACAGCTTTTACAGAAGGAGAGTCCCTGATCCTTCCCTGGTTGATGCATATTGGTCATCTTAACTTTCTTCCTGTCATTAAACAACCATTGGGGAAGACTAGTTTGTTGGGCCTCTTGTACAATGGGAAAAGAAGGGTTTTGAAATCAGACATTTGATTCCTATATTCAAATTCTTCTTCTGATACTTTACTAACTGTTCAAAATGGAGCTGATCTTTTAGCCTTGTTTTCCTCAACTATAAAATCAAAATGAAGATATCTGCCATAAAGATTCAAAGAGAGAATGCCCATAAAATGCTTGCCAGAGTACCCGGCACAAGGAAGTTTTCAATAAATATCAGTTATTATGTTACTTCTGAGATACTTGTTTTCATCCTATAATAGTCTTTAAAGAATTCATCAGTCAGAACTTGTCACTCACACACAACCCACCTCCTCTCTTCAACACCTTTAAATGGCTTCTCTTTGCACTTTGAATAAACTGCAAACTTTTTTGCATGTTCTGCATGATATAACTTCTCTCTGTTTCCCCAGTATCGCCTTGATACCCCTGTCCCTCCCTAGATGCCAGGTATTCTAAAATTTAAAAAAAACAACAACAAGGTTTTCCTTCCTCAGAATCTTCCCTTAATTTGTTTACTCTGCCAATAGTTTAAGAGTTGATTTCTTCTAATTTTTTTAAGCTCGCCTTAAGCATCATCTCCTCAAAGAAGCCTTCCCTCAGCATCCCTCTAACTAGGTTCTCATCATCCCTCCTCTTCTCCACGGTACATACCATAATTTGTAGTTATACTTTTCTTTGCCTACTTGATTCATAGCGTTCTCTCTCACTAAAATATAGGGTACACAAGGGCAGGGGCCACATCTATTTTATTCCTCAGCATATATTTCATGCTTGTCCCATTAGCTGATACATGGTAGGCAGGCAATAAATATTGGTGGACAGAGTGAATGAATTCCAATTATACTTCCTTTCCCATTACTGAGGTTGCTTATCAGGAATCACAAAACAAGTTTAGCGTCAGTAGTGACTCAGTTACCCAGCTTGCTGATATGGTCACGAAATTTTTATTGTGCCTCTCTTCAGGTATCACCACTGTCCTGACAATGACTACCCTCAGCACCATTGCCCGGAAGTCACTCCCCAAGGTCTCCTATGTCACAGCAATGGATCTCTTTGTATCTGTCTGCTTCATCTTTGTCTTCTCTGCTTTGGTGGAGTATGGCACTCTGCATTATTTTGTCAGCAACCGGAAACCAAGCAAGGACAAAGACAAAAAGAAGAAAAACCCTGTATGTATCATTTCCCATTGGGACCACTGAAATTTTTATGCAGAAAGACCACCTGGTTTTGCTTTGGTTTGGTCTTGCTTAGCATATCTGCAGGTTAAACCTCAACAGTTTGGGCTCCAAGATGAAAATTGAATGTGTTTGTTTGGCCAGGACATAGGGATTCATTACGGTCATTAGTTACTTGGGAGAGACCTGATTCACTAAGGCAGACTCTTGCTCTCTTCATTTTATGGGGAGTATAACCATTTCTGAGAAATGCATTCATTTTTCTAGTTGCTATCATTCTAGGTTTCATTGATTTTCATCTTTCTGCCCCTTTACTATAGTATTTTTAAATTATTGATATCTTAAATTAAAATTTTCATCCAAAGCTTTCCATTAGGAAGCCACAAGATTCTCGAAGTTTCAAGGATCATCACACTTTTGCAAATAATTTAATGCATATGCGTGTGTGCGTGTGTGGGTCTGTGTGTTGCTACTAGAGGACTTCTACTGGTTTTAAACTCAAAATCTATCTTTTTGTTTTTAAAAGAAATCTTCATCTATTGTTTGAGCAAGTTACTTAGCCTCCCTGTGTCTTCGTTTTCTCATACGTAAACTCAGTATTATAAAAAATACATATCTTATGGGGCTGCAGTGAGAAAAAATGTGGTAATGGAAGTAAAAAGCATTTCATGGTACCTTACACAATAAAAGTCCTTACCATTAATAGTTGATGATGATGGTTGATGTTGATGATTTTTACAGTTACCAACCTGAGTTGATTTCAGTGATTTGGAAAGAGGAGGGGTGACTTCACCTTGCCACCAAACTTTAAGTAGAGATGATGAGGCACAAATATAAAGGCCTAAAGCAATTGTCTTTTGTTGTGGATGTTGAAGAGAGCACGTAGCTACCCATTTACAAACCTAAACCCGGTGTCTGGCTCATAAGAGGCACCATGAAAGTTAAGGTCCATTTCCTTTCAAAACAGGGGCAAAGGAATTCACCCTACCCTCCTGAATTTATAGCCATTCCTGGTCTTCTACTCTAAGGGCCATGAGGGCTATGATAGTGACTAGTTATCTGACCCATGGACTTTGGGAGACTGAATTATAATGAGGAACTCTAGCTGATTCTAGGTTGTATCCTGATGCATCTCCCAAAACCCTGGTGAAATTCTACAAATGGCATATGTTTATATGAATGTAGGAAACTGTAACAGGTAAAGAAAGAAGCATCATTATTCTTAATGATTAATAAAAAAGAAATGCTTATGTTTGATTTCCCAAATATTCACTATGCTTTATGCAGCCCTTTCCTTCCCTGTCTGTTTGCCTCTCTCTGCCTTTGCATGTTTTCTATCCTTATTTTATTTTTTTTGTGGTATTGTTTTTTGTTGTCTCCCCCTCCTTTACTTTCCATTTCATCCCCCCCTAAAAGATGGTTCTAATGACACTCGGCATTATTACCTGCCAGCAGTAACAAGGATGTGAGGACTGACTTTCAAACAAGTCTGAAGTGTCTTTTGGAAAAAGCCCTTTGGCTCTCTCTTCAGCTACGTCTTGCAGAGTGGATTCTCTTGCAGAAATAGTAACACCTGGATTCTTTAATCCAGGGTCATGAAGATTACGGAAGAAGAAAAGAAGGCAGAGGAGAAAGGGGATTAAAAAAAATGACAAAGTGAAATTACCTGAGACTTTCATGCATTTCCCCCTGTTAAGCCAATTAGATGATTTATCAGAAGTAGCAAGAGCCTAAGCTGTAAATGAGAAGCTGAAATTTCATTTTCCTGTTTAATATGCCTTTTGGTTTGTTGTGTCAAGACTCATCTACTAAGGCCTCCTTGATGAAAATTAGAAAATAAAATCACAGTATTTCCATACTGGGGCACCAGTCAATAGAAAACTTCCTCACAAGTGAACAACGCTGGCTTTTGCAGTTAGATAATTGTGGATTAATTTACTGAAGATTTCACTAGCAATCACCAAATTCCATTTTCCAACTTTAGGCCGTATACTTTATTCTAAGCTCAGAACTCTCCTTCTGTGTTTATAATTTCAGTTCATTTCACTTACTATGTTTTCAAAATGTATTTTTAATTTATCTTATTTTGTCTCTTTTTTCTTTTCTTTTTCTCCTTCTTTTAATTAAAAAAATGCGATTCTCTTTTCTGTCTACAAACCCAAAGCTTCTTCGGATGTTTTCCTTCAAGGTATAATGTTTTTGGAATGAAAATTCACTGCATGCAACTGCTAAATTTAACTATTAACGCTTACATGGTGTTTTATTTATTTTTATGAGTAGACATTTAAGCATTCTACTAGAGATAAAACAGTTAAGATAGAGAAAGTTCTATAGATTTCTAGGGTTGATTCAGCAACCCTATACTAATTCACAGAAATTTTGACCTGACTTGAAGCTATAAAGCTATAAACTCTATGAGATATCATTAGTAAAGAAGGCTCTAAATGTCAAAGCCAAAATTTCCCCTCTCTTCTCAGATGAAAATGAAATCCAATTTCACTGGTTATACCTATCATATACCATATATACTATATATACCCTTAACATTTAACTCTGCAAATCCTAATTCAAAACAGAATTGTTTTTGATAAGTAAACAATAATCTCCATTGGTCTGAACTCTACCCGTCAGTTCTATAAAAATAATACTCTGGGCTGGCCCTGTGGCATAGTGGTTAAGGTTTGGCGCACTCTGTTTCGGCAGCCTGGGTTCATGGGTTCGGATCCCAGGTGCAGACCTAAACCACTTATCAGCCATGCTGTGGTGGCAACCCACACACAAAATAGAGGAAGATGGCACAGATGTTAGCTAAGGGCAAATCTTCCTCGGTGAAAATAATAATAATAATAATAAATAAATAAATAACTAATACTCTCTTTGAAATGCTTTAAGTTAAAACACCTGTCCCTTCTTCCAGGTGATCTAGGGGCCTTTTGACTCTATTATGCAATATTACAAGGAGATTTCTATTCCCAGCTGAATTCTAATAGCTGATTCAGAGACACTAGGATTTGTATTTATATTGTCCTAAAACTAACTCATCCAAATTAATATTAAATGAATCATTGAGTTTTATAGCAATTTTATAATTGGTCCAGTGGTAAAGATTAGGTTAGCATTCAGTTAATTGGTACTGGTTTCTTCTAAAATGCTAAAAAAAATGTTTGACAGGTAGTAACATTTTTTTCTGAATTTTCACTCAGATGTAGGTAAACATTGCTAACATTCTGAAGCTTTTAGATGGTGAATGTTAGATAAGGGATTGTATTCCTTTAAAACATAAGACATACCATTGTAGTATAAACTCAGGAAACTTCTATATTTATATATACTTTAACATTTTCTATTAAAAGTGTTTAATGCATTTTCTCAGTGTAATGGGGTTTACTTTTTGACTATAGGTAAGCATGACACAAAATTTGATTTCAAAATTGATACATTTTTATTTCTCTGTTCCACTCACATGCAACACCATTAAATGCTTTCATGTAACCAACCTCACATCTAATATTTACTAGACTATGATTCCATGTAGTTGTTTGATTTAAATCTTTAAACTTTGAGTTCTTTTGGTGTTCAATCTTCTTGCTATAGCTATTAGCTTGATGGTATTATTTTCAGCTGCACTGCTTAAGCTCAAAATTTGAAATCTGCAAATGTGCTATCCTTCTAAGTTCAATTTTACCATTGTAGATCACGATGTCATAGCAATTTCCTGAGTACTCATTTTCAGATTCATCATTCACATTGGTGGCATTGTGGAGAACCAGTCTAAGATTTATCAAGAATAGCTAACTCTGATCCCTCTCCTTCCCTACCCTTGTCTCAGGCCCCTACCATTGATATCCGCCCAAGATCAGCAACCATTCAAATGAACAATGCCACACACCTTCAAGAGAGAGATGAAGAATATGGGTATGAATGTCTGGATGGCAAGGACTGTGCCAGTTTTTTCTGCTGTTTTGAAGATTGCCGAACAGGAGCTTGGAGACACGGGAGGATACATATTCGTATTGCCAAAATGGACTCATATGCACGTATCTTCTTCCCCACTGCCTTCTGCTTGTTCAATCTGGTTTATTGGGTCTCCTACCTTTATCTGTGAAGAGGTATGGGTTTTATTGATATGGGTCTTATTCGCTAAATCTCATAGAGAGAAGATGTCCTTTCTAAGTCCACTTAAATAATCCCCTGTGTGTTTATAATGATCTGAATTTGTTTCTATGTTCTAACCTGGTAAATTGCATTAATGTCATATTGTTTGTGCCCAACTCTCCTTTGATAAGTGTAATTTGAACTATAACGTTTGCTGTGTTTCAAACCTGTGAGGCAAAGTGAATTAGAGCAAGAGCAGTGAAACTAAACAGGATATTTTCCAGCTACAGCAATTGAAATAGTGAAAGCCATGACTATTGACAGTGGCAGCGTTCTCACAATTCAAAATGCATTTAGATGTGAAAGGTCCAAAACTGTACCCTATGTTCATTTGGGGTCAAGTTGTGGTAAATTTCATCCCAATAGAATGTCTCCCTCATTTGAGAAAAATCACAACTCACTTCAAATATAAGAGCCTAGATTAGAAATCTATTACACCTCTATCCCAAGATAGGAAGAAAATTTCCTCCACATCACATGTACAATGATGTAAATATTTCAATAACGTAGAATGCTTCAAGTTTAATGCATGCATCTCTTTAGAGCCAAAATAAATGGACTGAAGTTAACATAATAAAGTATTGTCTTTTATTCTGTGTCTTTGGGCTATAAAAGAATCATGAATGTCATTATAAGGTTTGGGGTTTGGAACTGGAGGGAAGAATTTTCACTACCTTCTCCCTAATGCACGAAGATTCAAACAGCTTATTTTTTCCTTGTATGACATATTAAGACTAGATAATTACATTTGCCACCTCTAAAGATGCCCAGTTTCATAGAGTATAAAGTAATTGTATGTGCTTGCCACTATTTTTTCTTCCTGTCAGGATGATAGACCATAGCAGAACTTATTCTTCATCTCAAGGTCTGCTTCTAGTGATTGTGAGTGCCTTGTGGGCAGAATCCTTGTCAATTCCTCTTTGGGTCCTCAGCACCTTGTATAGTGCCTGGCACATAGTTGGTGCTTAAAAAGTATGGCTTGAGGTGAATTGACCTCATATGCTTCTGGTGCATCTCTCTGTGCTGGCCTGGAACTAGTGACTTATCTTTTCACATAGGCATTGTCAAGGGATAGTTGATCTTGTAGAAATAAACAGAACAATCCAAAGGACTTTGCCTATTTATATTTATTATCAAAAATTTATTTTAGCCAACATCCATACTCCTTTTAAAACAATAATTATGTCCTATATTTGTGTACAGAAATGAGTCTACTAGGGCATAATTAGAGCTTGTGTATTATTTTTCCAGGTTTAAGGATGAGTCAGCCCCTACCCATCAACAATTCTGCTTGAGGACACATGACAGGCATAAGCAGGATTCATACCTGAATGGTGTTCAGAATGTAGTATTCTATGCCCTGTAGAGGAAAAAAAAATGTACTGACAATTAAATTAAAAAAACAAAAGAACAAATGAATGAGTCTATGATTTTGGCCTCATTCAACTATTTTGTAATCACATGAAATGGTTGTCCCAGACTTCAAACATGGTGAGTCAAGCTCTATTTTCATATTCTCATCCTGAATCCTTATTTTTCTAAAATAGTACCCTTTGTCAGTTCTTCTTATGACAATCATTATTCTAAGTCGGAATTCAATCATAGCTAGTAAAACTTTATAGATGATCTAAAAAGAGTAGAAAAGAAGAGAGAGTGGCTTTGTTAATATAAAAAAATGTAAAGTCATCATCAAGTCATCTGGATGAATCTCAAAACACATTTAGCTGCCAATTTTACAAACTTTTAATACATCAGTGCTCTAGTGTATAATTGCAAACACTTGTAAATAGAATTAATTATTTTCTTGTTTTGAATTGTTAACATTAAATGTTGACTCTTTGGGAGAGTTGTTGGCAAATTTTCAACGGTGAGAAACATGTTATTATTGTCAACCTGCAATGTATTCCAGAATGGGGACACTTAAAAAAGCTAGCTTTCCAATATGTGCATAGTATTGGCAATATAAATATATATTATATATAATCTGATTCTTAATTATCAGCTGCTCCCTGTCTATGTATTTGAGAACCTTTTCACAAAGGGAATTGCCTAATATGTGGACTTTTACAATAAAAATGCTGCATTCTAATCTATGGTGGCACGTCAGTGGTCTGGTTAGACTTGTTTGTCTTAAATATTGTGACCTCCTCTCTCCCGTCTCATTCGCCAGCACTGTCTTCCCGTTATGTGAGCTTTATTTGTGAGCAGTGTGGTCATGTTTTACATGATGATTCTCCTCAATTCAAAAGAACTGAGAGATGCATTTGGGGTGTGAAGTGAAGAGAGAAGGCAGACATGTCATGAAGGAAGTAAAGCTCAAGACTTTTGTACCTCAAAACTTGTGGTGTGGTTAAGAATATGGACACAGGTGTCAGTCATAATTGGGATCCCAACTCTACCACTTGCCAGTTGTTTGACAGTTATAAATTCATCCTTTATAAGCCTCCATTTTATCAACTCTAAACTAGGTATAATAAAGCCACCCTATGTAGTGACGCTCAACGAATGGTCAAAAGCTCCCTCCTCCCTTCTGGTGCCTCCCGTGCTCTGCGGCCCTGCTCCTCTCACCTCCATCAATCAGCTTTCCTTAAAAAAATCCAGCAGTAGTCACGTATGCCTTAATGTGACTCTATATCATATGATGTTTTATTTTTCAAGAGTATTTGCACTGCAAACCTTCTTTAAACTATAGGTTGAAAATCTGAGTCCATTGTTGAAAAAATTTCACACATTGCATTAGTTATTTAAGGCCAAAGAACTCTTCTCTGTACCCCCAAAACTTAAAAACATAGGGAGCCATGATCCAGAGACAGTGTCACATTTCCTTGAAGTCCTTTGAAATTCTCGAGAGAGTGAAGTAGAATAATCCTTTGCAAACACAGCTGCCCTAACCTTCCTCTGCCTGTCGTTTTCTTGGCCCTTCATGGCTTCTTGTTCCCAATTTAAACATCTGTTTCTCACCTTCCAGACATGTAAAAAACTAGTTTTCAGTTAAGTCTTGTCTTCTGTCTAACTCAATGCCCTTATCTTCAGCTGTGTGCATGTGTATTGTATGACCTTCATCCCTTATTTTAAGTCTCAATATTATTCTGACTAGTAGCAACAATTTTTGTCTGTGAGGAAGGTCAAATTCAATTAACCAAATGATATGGTCTTTGGGGATTATGTCAAAAATTGCTCTCTCTATGCTTTGTCGCTATGGATTTTTGTCAAATGTGCAGGAGAAAGGGAGAATGACCTAGACCAATAGCTCTGCTACATTTTTCGATGCTTATTGAATTGCCAAAGGTCACACAGCCAGTTAATGGTAAACCTGGGAGAGCCATCCAAGCATTGCTCTTTCTACTGGACCTCATAATGTTTCAGGATTTGGAAGTAAAATTCTGGAATACTTTACCTTTCTGTCACTGCTGTAGATTCTGCCAAACTTGAGGATGCCTTCTTTCTTTGACCTTGACCTCACTTTGATTATTTTAATTGCAATGAAGCAGAAATTTTCGAATATCTAGCAACAGAGATAAGTTGATGGATTTTGCATTTCTTTTATTCTCTGTTTAATATAATGACCAATAATATTCAATGTTACCCAATGCCTTCAGAATTCTATTTGAAAGAAAGGATCTCCAATCATGTGAAAAGTTCCAGACCCAGAGATGACTTTTGTCCTTCAGGGATTGGGCAATGACAACCAAAGAGTTTCCTATGGCTGGTCTCTATAGGCTCAATCTTTCTACTACGTCAGGAAAGCGGTGGCAGTGTTCTATTATTACTTGTTCTCCTGTTAGAAACTATAAGCCAACTACAAAATCCAGTTATAACTTTCTTTTGCTATATTTGGGATAATAAAGAAAAGTTTTTCCTTACTATCGTTTGTAAAACAAAATGGAAAAGCAGAGGCTCTGTCTCCAGATTACCTAGGTTCAAATCCTGGCTCCGTCAAGACCTATTATCCAGCTTTTCTCTGCCTTAGTTTCCTCATCTGAAAAATGGGGATAATAATGGTTCATAACTCATAGTTTTATTGTCAGGAGTAACTGAGTCAATACCAAGGAGTGTTCAGATGTTGGTAATTTTCCTCAGCACAGATATGAAGTATCAGAAAAGAAAGGTCACAAGGATCATAGTCTACCTTGTTTAAGAATAGTGATTAGTGTTTATTAAGTTAATTATTACATTTTTCCACTTTGTGGGAATGCAGTACAATAAACATCTTTCCTGAAATCACGCCGTACTTGGGAAACGCATGTACATAAGGAAAATTATAGAGCTAAGCATTGGTAAGCAACTATTCCCAAGTAGAGCAGTGTATTATTTAAATCACTATATGTGACACATATGAAGATACAAACGTAGATATCTTTTAAAAGTAAAAACGATGATTTCCCTTAATAATATAGAAATGCCTAATTGGGTTGCTAAATAAATAAACATAAGCAACATTATCACTAACTGTGTAGTTCCATTTTAATATAGTACATTTTTGCAATATAACTAGGCCAATAAATTATTTTGCAGCTAAGTTTACAAAATCCTTAATGAAATGAACATGAGGACTCAATCATTATTGAAGACTGTTCCCACAAAAAAAGAAAAAAATGTCACTGGACCGGGGATAAGACTTCAAGTCATATCTGGGGATTTTCCTACACGTCCCTATCTTGGGAGATTCGGTCTGTCCTATGTAAATGAGAGAATTTGCTCCCTTCTCCTTCTGACATATTTTGATTCTGTCACTCCTCTGCTGTTCGTTATGGTCTGATGTTATTGATTACCATCTAACATTTGGACTTGGCTAAATTCTGTCACATCTCCACTCAGCTATCTCAACTCATTTGCCCTCTTTCCTCCTTGAGTCTTCTCCAAAATAGTGCCATATTCCTAGAATGCCTTTCTATGCTTAATGCACTGAACGGTCTCTAATTGAAGATTCTACCTGGTCCATGAAGTCTTTCCAGTTCGACTAAAGTACAATAGGCTATTTTCTTTTATCTCTTCCAGTATTTGATGTGATTTTTGATTAGCCTAATCCTAATGTTTACCTCAGCTAAGTACTTACATTCATCCAATCCTCTTAGTAAACAAATTTTAAATGAACAATTCTGTGACAAGAATATGGTATAAATAATTCACTATCCATTTGCATCTTAAGTCAGGTTGTTTATCTTCTGTCTATCTCCCTGCTATATAAATTTGCCACAGTTTTTTCTATTACTCGTATTTTTTATGGGTCTGGAAATAAGTTCCTCATCAAAGAAGTTTCAATTAAGCATCTATAAATTCAATTCAATATAAGCCTTTCAGTAAACACATAGTGTGAGCCTCACATAGGGCACTGTGAGTGCAGGAAGAAATAAATGTTAGGGGATTCTGTGCTTCAAAATGCCCATAATATAATAGAGGAGTCAGATAAGAATACAACTCTAATGGAGCTGCACAAAATAGTTGTGGGTAGAAGAAATTGTTATTCTAACTCGGGATGAAACCAGGAAAGATTTTATCTGTAATACAAAGCATTCTACCATAAGTGAGGAGAACTCATTACTGCTTTAAAATTTTCTTTCTATTAATGAAAACCTTGTAGGAAATTCAAAAAACATGAAAAAGCACAAAGAAAAAAATATCCTTCAAAGAGTTAACCACTAAAAGCATCATTTATCTTTTTCTCCTTCTTATTTTTCTATATATTTAAGCAGATGATAGATGATAGACAGAGATATAGGTATAGGTATAGATCTAGATCTAGATCTGTTTTATAGTCTAGTTTTTTTCACACAATTATGCATATGTGTATGTACATCTGTAAGAAACATTTTCTAACATTCTTTCATTATATCATACAGCTGTACCATAATTTATCTAGTCCCTATTCTGAAAATTTGCATTATTTTTTATTTCTGTTGTCATAAATAAGTCTACAATTAATATCTGTATATATCTTAAGCACTATACATTTCTCCCCCTATTTCCATAGAATAAATCCCTAAAAATGGCTTTGTTGAATAAAAAGGTATAAGACTTTAACAGAGTTCTGGCAGGGATCAGATGGTATACTCAAAGGGATAAATGAAGAAAAATTAATGAAGGGGTTGTTTACAAAGATGTGGGCAAGGTTAAGGTCCACCGATAAAACGATGGTATAGAATCATGGGTCTAACAACAGTGGAAAGCCATTATCTGATTTAGTTTCCACTGCCGCTGTATCAAATTACTACAAACAGTGACTTGGAACAGCATAAATTCATTATCATATCTGAAAGTTGGAAGTCTCACTGGCTAAAATAAAGGTGTCCTCTGGGCTGTATTCCTTCCGGAGGCTGTAAGGGAGAATGTGTTCTTTGCTTTTTCCATGTTCTAGAAACTTCCTACTTTCTTGACTAGTGCCCCTCTTTCATCTTCAAAGCCAGTAATCATATCAGTCCAACCTCTGTTTCCTTCATCATATCTCCAACTCTAGCTCTGACCTCCTGGCTCCCACTTATAAGGACCATTGTGATTACACTGGGCCCACCCAGTGTAATCCAGGATACCCCAGTGTAATCCAGGATAATCTACTAATCTCCAGATCCTTAACTTAATCACATCTGCAAAGTCCCTTTCGCTAAGTAAAGTATCATATTCAGAGGTTCCAGGGATTAAAACATGAACATCTTTGGGGCGCCTTTATTCTGCCTACCACACCACTCTAGTCCTGAAAGCACAAGAAGAGGGAGCAGTAATGAGACCTAGAAAATGCTGTAGAACAGAAGCCACCCAACAGGAGCTGTGGCTTTAGACAGATGATATAGCCACTGCCAAATAGTGGCCAGGCAAGGAGGGAGTGTGAGAATAAGTATCTAGAATTCTCTTTTTCCTACCTAAAGCATCCCATCGGTCAAACCAAATGGAAACTAGAAGGCGAGGAAACTCAGATAGTGTGGGCCAGTGAGGTCAGCCTCATGGGGCAAATGGCATGGTGAGGAAGGGTGGAGAATGGGTCTTAAGAAACGGATGGAAATTATCCAGCAAATATCTCCCCAAATTAGCACATGTTGTGCATGACAGAGCCTCTTTATCTGCACCCTAGTTATCATAACTGATGATAAAGGTGAAATTTAGGTCTTTTCATTTGATTCCTATTCCATGAAAAAAAGTCTTTAAAAGGAATCACATCAGAACACTAGAGACCCATATATTTTATACCGTGTATTCTGTTCAACACAAACAACTTTCCAATTGGCTTTATAATGGTCAAGTAAATGTCTTCAGGAAACTGACTTCTGGGAGTTAATGTGGGTTAATAGCCATGGCCCTCGGGTAAGCCCCACAGTAAGACTGCCAAGTCAGTCAGTGATTTGCAGGCCAAAGCAGCCTGGAGCTGCTTAACAAAGAGTGGACCTTCTGAGCCAATATTTCTCATCTGCTATTGCTCAGTTTAAAAAGAGACAGGGCTTCTGAGTCAGTGGATGCCCAAGGGTACCATTCTATATTGAGTTCAAGGCTAAAAATAGCAAAGCCATTGTCCTATTTCTGTAAACAAATGACTGTAGGGCAATTAAAACTTAATTGGCACAACTTAATCTAAAGTGACCACAGCTGAACCATTTGGAGAACAGATCAGCTCAGTAGACACTCTGAACCCAGCATCCAACAGGGTACAAGACTATGACATCCTTGTTGAACAGTGCCCCCACTCCCTTGAAAGTCACAGTTAAACTAAGTCCTCGTTAGGACCAGATTTGAACCCTGTTGAACAGAAGAATAGCACAATTCTATTTGGTACTTAAACTTCATTTCTTTCGTCTTCTAATCCTCTACTGAATCTGTCTCTCCCCTTTTACTCTTTCACTTTCTATATTATTTTTCCAAAAAACTTCACACCTTTGTAAGGTAATGAAGACGTGATTCAATTTAATACGCATGTTGAGCACCTACCATATGCCAAGCATTGCTCTATGTTTTGGATATACCATGGTGAAAACTATTGGCACAGGCCTCGTCCTTACAGAGTTTACAATATAATGCCAAAAAAAGTATTAAATTTGAAATTCGGTAAGTGGTGAGAATTATTAATGCATAAGTAAAGATCTGATTACAAAATCCTGACCCCCAATTCTATATATATGGGAGGTTGCCTTAAGCTGATATTCTTTAATTAATTTTTAATATATTTATATCTTACAAATAGAAAAGAAGCTTAGAAAGTGGTATGTCATTGGGTTTCCCTAGGATAACACATTTTTTTTTAAAAAAAAACCTACAATATAATTATTCATGTCACTTGTTAAAGACATTAAGAAAGACTTTATTTAAGAGGGACTACTGCAATGGAGGCTTTGCAGTAGGGGAGAGAAATTGGGCTCAACTAGAAATACAAGGACAAGTGGGGATTATAGTCAAGGAGCATGGTGGGGGGCAGCAGATGGAAAATTACTAAGAGAAAACATCAAGGCCGGGGGGATTTTTGCTAGACTAATTCAACGGAATTCTTGCTAAAACTGGGTAATGCAAAGATGAGTACAGAAGTTTAAAGATTGGGCTGAGTTACACAAAGGGCTCAGAGGAGCCTGACTAAAGTTTAGTCCAGGAAAGAATCTTTGTCAATATCTAACAGAGTATTGAATCAGTTTTTCTTTCAAAAGTGTCTTTTCTTGCATATATATGAAGTTAAACAGCCAAAGTGCATTTCTTTTGAACATAGGTTGATTTTCAGGCACAGTGATTTTTACCTAGGGACCAAACAATAGAGAGTCTTGAAGTGCTCCAAAAGGTGTTTTATACTAAAAATTGTTGACCTCTTCATTTTGGCGCTGGAGAATTGTAACAATCATCAAAGTGAAAAATTCCTGCAGCTACCACGAAAGCTGGGGCTTTCAACCTTGTATTGACCTAGGATAAGAAATAATTTTATGTTACAAAGTAATACACATGCACCACATGCAATATAATGGCAAAAAAAAATATTAAATTTGAAATTCAGGGGGGCCGCCCAGTGGCGTAGCGGTTTCGTCCGCGCTTGACAGCCCAGGGTTCGCCGGTTCGGATCCCGGGCGCCCACTGACACGCTGCTTGTCGGCGGCGTCCCATATAAAGTGGAGGAAGATGGGCACGGATGTTAGACCAGGGCCAGTCTTCCTCAGCAAAAAGAGGAGGATTAGCAACGGATGTTAGCTCAGGGCTGGTCTTCCTCACAAAAAAAAAAAAAAAAAATTTGAAATTCAGTAGGTAGTGAGAATTATTAATTCCGAAGTAGAGATCTTACGCTTCCCCAAATTTGCAAAATGTATGCATGATTTGGCCTTTCTTGTAAAGCTTAAAAGTGGGGGCTACAGTTTGCACCTCTGAATCTTTATTGCCTAGCAAAGTCCTTACCCATAACAGGTGCTTGAGAGATGAAGGAGAGTCTTCAAAATAAAATCTGTAAAACGAATTCCACTCACCATTATTTGTGAAATTTTCTTTTAAAATACCCATGATACTTTTGACTTTTGAAACAGGTTAATCAGTATATAGATATAGCTATAGACTGTATATATATATTATAATATATATAGTGTACATATATATATATTCATCACAATCTTCCAAGGCAGCCCTCTCACAACCCTCCTTGAGAAGAGGACACTAACTTCATGAACAAAATCAAAAGTAATCTTCAGGTGTTAATGTAAGACCAGGATCAAAGCCAATATTTACTAACAGACACAATGAAATTTCAGGAAACATAATGAGACTTGTTATTCACTAATTATCCATCAATGGCAGCCAATAGACTCAATTAGTTTTGGGGGAAATAAGAAAAACATTTCCTTAAATTAGACTTTGACAAGCAGAATCAGTCCAACAAGGGGCAAGACTTGTAGAAATACTTTCCTTCCTGATAAGTTAGCTATTATTTACAATTTTCTCAATTTCCTTATTAAAGTCCTCATCAAACCAATTCTGTGTGCTTCTAGTTTTTCACACATAATGTTCTAACACCTAATCAGAGGTAGGAAAATAACGAGATGATTATTTTCTGGTTATTCTGTATAACTTCTACATCCTTCAAAGGCTTATTTTGACTATTTCATATGCTTTATATAAAATATAAGAAATGGGTCATCTTTACATCTTCCAAGTGAGTGACAGTAAGAGCAAGTCTGTTAGCAAATTAGAGAGAGAGAATAAATAACACAATAGGGAAGATTTTTACAGTTTTCTGACCTATCAATCCATTACTGTTAGGAATAATCTAACTAAAATTCTAAATGTAATAATCCTATCATATTGTGATTTGGTTTTTTGCTATTAAAATTCACATGAGTCTTCACATTGCCACTTGTAATAATTTAAGCACTTATATTTATATTTGTATATTTAATAGAAAATACTCTTCACAATTTTCCAAAATGTTCTGTTGTTTATGATATAAAGTTGAATCACAGTGTGCTGCTCATAGATGACACTCAATAAATGTCTGCTTTTTGAAAGCGATAATGACAAAAAATTGCATACTAAGAAAGATGTGTCTCTATGTTTTGATACACATTTTTCTTATAAATTGTACTTCATGGACATCAATATTTTAGATCTTTGCCATACTCCCAAATTATTCTATTTTTCCCCTAACAAATTTTTCCTTGTAGAGCTATGTTGTTATATAATTCATAAAAAACTTAAGAAGTCCTTGAAGGAAGAAAAGATGTCTTAGTCAAGATACAAAAATTGCTAACCATAATGTGCACAAGTGATAAATTGGATTATATTGAGATTAGGAATTCCTTTTTCCCAAAAGACACATTTAAGAAAGCAACCTACAGAGGAGCTATAAGTTATTTGCTATATATATATGACAAAGAACTCATTCCAATTGTATAAAGAACTGCTATAAATCAACAAAAGACAACTCAATAGGAAAATGGGCAAAAAGTGAACAGGCTCTTTGCAAATGAGGATCCCCAAATAGTTTATACAGTCATCAAGGGGGTACAAATTAAAACGATGCTGCTATGTCACTGTAGAACTGCTAAAACTAGTTTTTCAAAAAAGACAGAAAATTCCAAGTTTTGGCCAGTATGGACCAACACGAGCTCTCAGACTCTGCCCGTGAAAGTGTACGTTGTACAATACTTTGGAAAACTTTTAGACGAATATACTAAAGATGAACTCTACATATCCAGCAATTCCCCTCCTAGAAGCATAAACATGTTCACCAGAACAAAAATGGTTACAAGAATATGCATCAGAGCACTATTTTTAATAGCTCTAAAGTAGATTTAATACCTCAAATCTTGAAATACCACTCAAATGCCTATGAACGGCAGAAAAGATAAAAAAAACTCTCGTTTCTTCTCATGGTAGCATAGTCTACACCATAGAATCTACATCAGTCAGATAAACTACAAGTAGCCTATAATGTAGAGCAAAATGCCAAACTCACGTCTGTAAAATTCCATTTGTATCAAATTCAGAAAGAATCAAACTAATTTAGTTGCAGAAGTAAAAAGAATTCTTCTGTGGGTGTATGTGTGTGGGAGTGGTGAAAAGGAGAGGATTCCTTAGTGCAAGAGGTGCTTCTGGGAGACCGATAATACTGTTTCTTGATCTAGATTCTGGGCACACGAGTAGGTTATTTTGTGAAAATTGTTTGATCAGTGTGCCTTTCCGTATATATATTTATTTCAATAAAAACTTCAAACATGCTTAAAGGAATATATTTACACATATACATTGTCTATATTCATTTATATCTATCTACAAACACTATTAACCTACCATAAAAATAAAATACACCCTTTGGCTGTGAAGCCATGGGTACAATATAAAGGATCTTGATAGAAAATAAAATCAATTTTATTCTAGCTCAGTTTTTGCAACTAACAGCATTGCGACCTCAGGAAAAAAAAATAGCAAGCCCAGAATTTTCTCATGAGGGTGTTGGACCATATTAACTCTGGTTTTACCTTTTATATCCTATATTGCATTGAGCATAAATTTTGATAAACATCCCAAGTACTGATATTACCTTTGAAAGAGAATGGATATAGTTTCCTGAGTATCAGCAGACTCATTGTTATGTTTGTTTAGGTTTATACTAGTTCACTTTACAAAATGCATTTCTGAAGTTGGTCACAAGTTTTAACTAAGCAATTGCAAATCAAAGAAATTAAAATATTATTTTAGTAGTTGGAAAATATTCTGCAAGATATATGAACAGAATAATCCAAATGTTGTAGAAAATATACCTATATGTATATCCATACCCATATAGTACACTTCATTTCTTTGTTTGGTAGGCTCATGAACCCTCACCAAATAAAGAAATCCTTACTGCCATTTACCCTGGTGTGTTCTATATACATTTGCCAGGTGATAATTAGGAATATAAAAATTGATTGCCTTTGTGACATGTGACCCGAGATTGCTGTTTTCTCTATTCACAGTTTCAGTACCTGCAGGCCTGTCTCCTCTGACCAGTCACATGGCCCTCTAGCTGTGCCGAGATCTCACCCGCATTGAAGCTCAGCTCTCAAAGAGAGCTCTCCAATAGGAATCAAGTCTTTTGCCACCCATCTGAGATCAAACTGCAAGTCAGTCATGTTCAAAGCAAATCATGACCGCAGCTTCTCTGGGATTCTAACCCTGGGCCCCCCAAGTGAATTTTAAGTATGCCACCTAACATATTTTAAATCAGAAAATCATAAAGATAACTTCCAAATGTGGTAGATAGATAGAGAAATAGATAGCTAGATAATAGGTGATAGAAGATAATAGGTAGATAGGTAGATAGATAATAGATAGACAAATAGATATAAGAAAAGATGCTAATAATATATATGCTATTTGGAGTACTGGAGATTATTAGTGTTTTTTAAAAAAATTCCCGCCTGAGTTTTCTAAAATATTCAGTTGTGCACATGAATTAATCTTACAATCACAAAAGGGATGTGTTATTAAATCAGAAAATTACTGTAATGAAAATCTGGATTTTTAAAATACTTTATATATGGTCAGTATAGGAAAGAGCTTTCTCAGAGAACAAGAATTCTACCTCAAAAAATCACTAGTAGGAAAGCAGACCACAGTGGTACATACGTGATTCTCAAAAAGAAATTAATGTCAAATATTCTAAAAACCAGAAGTAGAATGCGTTCGCTTCCCCTGTTGCTTAAATACATTCCCTTTGTCCTTTCCTCCAAGTCCTTCCTGTTTCAAATGGCATTTCAGGAAGCTATTTGAAGACTCAGCCCCTCCCACACCTACACCTCCACTTTCAGTTCTTTAAAAAATTTTTTAAAAAGTACAAAAGATGCTCATGGAAAGCACCAGAATAGCTCTGGAGACTGGTGGCAATAGTCAGTCTATGTTCCACCATCCCACAGTGTGGTTTTAAATGTTTCTGAAGTGACAGGGCCCCAAAACGGGGTCATGGTGGCCCTCCTTCAATTAGTCACAGCCACTCTGCTGTGAGGCTGATGAAAGAATGTTGCAACATTCCTCTTCCCTAATGTGGATGGGTGAAGGATGATTAAACAGCGTGCTTTGCTCTCAACGGTGCCCACACAGAGATAACAGAGTGACTTGCTTGAAGAGGACACTGTGGAAGGTGCATATTGACTTTTTTTGATATTATAGAATCTCACAGCTTACAAGAACCTTAAAGATCATCTATGTAATTCAGTGAGAACTTTATTCAATTACTCATCATTCAAAATATTTATTAAGCATTTACTAAATGCTAGAAAGTGTGCTCCATGCTCAGGACAGAACAATAAGAAAGTCACAGACATCAGCTTCCTTCTTTTTTTAAAAACTTTATTCACTTATTTAATAAATATTTTTGAGTACCTACTACGTAGCAGACACTGTGAGGCATAAAGGCTAGAATAGTAAACAAACCTGCAGCAAATGCTGTGGAAATTCATATCCACTGCCCATATCCAGCGTACACTTGCCCAACCTTCAACTGCCAGCTCCTAAGTTTTTTTGCCTGGAGGCTTTCGGGTCATTGGAGTTAATTTTGCTGTCTATACAGCAGGCTAAAAGTGTCAGGAAATTAGTACCCTGTCTTCCAGTCACCTGTCCTCCCCTTAGCCGCCTTCAACCAGTAACTGCTGGGAGCTGGTGGGAGAGTGATAAAGTACTCTGGTTTGTCTGGGACTTAGGAGTTGCCCAGTGCTACAAGTGTAAATGTCAGTGCAACCAGGATAGTGTGTGAGTATGTTAACTCTCTCCTAGGGTGGGGTAACTCTGAGGCGTAGGTATTACACTGGCCCCCAGAAGACCTCAGCATATTAAACTCTAGTAACCCAGAGTGGTAATGTACTTGAACTCTTCATTTGCTATCTTCTCTTCCCTATCTCACTTCTTTACTCTGCTTCCAGTGGTTCCTGAGATCAACTCCAAAATTATTTGCAGTTGAATCCTTCCCTCAGGTTCTGCTTCTGGGGAAAATTGACCTAAAATGAAGTCCTGGTGCTTACCCTTGAAGGGACATAGAGTGTAGTAAGAGAGGCAGGCAAGAAAATGGATAATGATGATGCAGTGTGATGAATTCTATGATCAGGACATGACTATGTGCTCTGAGAGAACATAAGAGGATCTTGGTGGGAGAGAGAAGACCTACAAGAGGAAGTTCCATCAGAGCTGAATAGTGAAGGATGAGGTGCAATTAACCCATTGAATGGGCAAAGAAAGACGCAATTTTTAGGCAGGAGAAAAAAATCTTTTTGAAATCTTAGAGCTGAAATAAAGCACAGCCTGCTCAGAGATCTCTAAATAGTGTTCAATGGTTGGAGCTTAGAATGAAGTGAGTAGTTTGGATAGAAGAAGTCATAGATTTAAGGAGATGCTTGGTCATGAATGACCTTGCATGTCCTGGTAAGGAGTTTCGACTTTATCCCAAGGGCAATGAAATGGCATTGACAGGCTTTAAGTGAGCAAGGAAGTGACATGATCAGATTTGACTTTAGAAAATCACTCAGAACGCATTGCGAAAAATGGATTGGAGGGGCCATGACCCGGAGCAGGAATATCAGTTAGGAAGCTGCTGCACTGATTCAGGGGAGGGTTAATGGTGTTTTGAACAATGAGGTAAAAACCGCTGCATTTTTAAGATATTAAGGAAGTAGAAGTTATAAATTCTGTGACTTATTAGATATGGTCTATAAGACAAGAAGTCCAGTTTCTTGCCTGATAAAGAAAGAATTGGAAAATGATTGTGATAGTAAATCAAATGGGAGATTTTGGTTTAGGATCTATTGGATTTGAGCTTTTGTGGAGAAGCCCTTGCATGTCTATCATTAGAAATGGGAAGGAAAACGGTTAACAGTGTGGGGTTAGGAATCAAACACATCTGGATTCCATTTGTATATGTTGAGGAGTTTATTAAATTACTCTAAGCCTCAGTTTACTCATCTTAAAATGAGGACAATATTTTAACTATTTGAACATACTTTATAAGGTTGAGATAATTCTTGAAATGGGTTTAGCAGAAAGCTTGGTCCAGAGTTATTTCTCAGTTATCATGATCCTTACATTTAATAGTAGTATTACCATCCAGGTTGTGATATACAGGAGATATTTAGATACTTAGACTGGGGCCAAAGAGAGAGATATAGACTGAAAATATGGTCTAAATTATTAGAATATAAAGCAGCACATGAATATCAGCGAATGGATAAGATTACTGAGGGAAAGTGTTCAGAATGAAAAAAAAAAAAAAAGAGGATGTAACTATGAGGAAAACAAAAGGAAATTCCAATATGGAAGCTCAGAAGAACATAGCGAGAATGGTGTGGTGTCACAGCGCCCCACCCCCTTTAAAATAGAGTGCAATTCAAGAAGAGGTTAATGAACAGATCAAATTCTGTACAAAGGTTAACTAAAACTAAGGTTGAGAAGTTACCAATGAATTTAGTAGCAAAGAAGTCAATGGTGATTTTGTTTACAACAATTTCAGCTGAATGGAGGTGGCAGAAGTCAGCTTGTAGTTGTCTAAAGCACAAACAGAAGGTGAAGAAACAGAGACAGCAATTTGTAGACAACTCCTTTAAGACACTTGCTTGAGAAGAGAAGAAGAGAGACAAGAAAAAAGCTCCAGGGGGCCTAAAAGAGCTGAAGGGAAATTTTTATCTTTTAAAGATGGGAAAGAATTTCACAGGTTTAAATACTGTTGGGGGAGAGTCATAGAGAAGAAAAGGTTGAAGATAAAGAAAATAAATTGCATCACTAATGATCTAGACTCTTAAGGAGACTGAATGCAATGGGAACCTGTGCATAGATGAAGGAAAAACATCTTTAGTATCATGACTAAATAAGGGGCAAAAAAATTGGTGCAGATGTGATGAGATGTGAAGGTGGTTTGTCAAGAAGACCATAATGTAACTGATGGATCATAAGATCTAGGAAGGAGACCGAAGATAGTAAATACGGATGGAGATGGTTACAGTGAAAAGTCACAGGATAAATCTAAATTATACAGATTCCTAGACACCAATCCAGATCTATAGAATCATAATCTCTGAGTATTGGACCCAAGATTGTATTTTAACAACCTCTGAAGTAATTTTTATGAAACAGAAGTAGATCCATGAAGAAGCCTTTGGGAAGCAGTGATCTAGGTGGCATTAAAGAATAGGTTAGAGAAAGAAATTAAATGATAGACATGGAAAATTAGAGGAAATAGATCCAGATAACAGCAAGATCCAGGTTACTGACATGACTGAAGGTCAAAGGCCACTAGAGTCGATATGTTCAAAGGACTCAGGCTATATTGTTGGATGAGTGATCCATTTAGATATTAAAGAAACCAAGAATTTTTTAGGACTTAGGATGAGGAGCAAGGTATAGGTCAGATGCTTAATTCTCCAGTAGATGATGGAGAGCAATAGGAAGATCTGTAAATGTCACTAACAAGTAGAGGCAAATAGTGACATAACTAAAAGTCATGCTTCTCAAAGAAATGTTTTCATTTAACTTTATTTTTATATAGTTTAGCAAGGAACAGTTACCTAGAATGGTTTTTCAGAATTAAGGATAATTCTGACCTCAAGCAAATTTGTTGGTACAGAAGAATAAACAGAACCAGAGAAGCAAAGTGATTTTTCTACATAACAGTTCTAATTCCCTTGATTTCTGCTATAATTTGTTCTCCTTTATATCACCTCTATATTTTACAGATGAAGAAATGAAGACCCAAAGATTTAAGTAGTGACATAAAGGACAGACTTCCTGTCCCATCACTGAACCTAAGCACTTGGGAAATCCCAGCCCTAGGAAGTTAAATTGTTTCCACCTCGTATTAGTGTTTTCTAGGGCTGCCACAACAAATTACCACAAATTTGATGTTTCAAAACAACAGAAATTAATTGTCTCACAGTTCAGGACGCCTGAAGTCCAAAACCAAGGTGTCAGCAAGTCCGTGCACCCTCCAAAGGTTCTAGGGTAGAATCCTTCCTTGTCTCTCACAGCTTCTGGAGACTCCAAGGATTCCTTGACTTTGTGGCTGCATAACTCCAATCTCCGGTTCTGTCTTCACGTGGCTTTCTCTTCTCCTGTGCATCTCTCCTCTATGTGTCTCTTATAAGGACACTTCACATCAGACTTTGGTCTCTCCTGGAAAATTCAAAATAATCTCATCTCAAGATCCTTTATTTACATCTACAAAGACAATTTTTCCAAAAATTATCCCATTCACAGATTCCAGAACGTGGACTTATATTGGGAATTCATTGAATGGGGGTCCATTCAACCCACTACACACCTCATGTGCCAATTCCAGCAAGTAAAAATGGATTCCTTGAAATGTAGTTGGATAAGGATTCACGTCCATGAAAAAGTGATCTGAGAAATTGGCACTGTATGCTCTAAGAAAGGAAGAGGGGATCGGGGATGGGGGGTTGATATTGCACATGCTTGATGTTGCACATACCTTTCATGCGCCATCATGGTTAGCTTAATAAGTAATTTCATATATATATATATAATTGGAAGAAATGTATATACGTATATTTAAGTATATATTTGTATATATATGTATATATACATACACATACATACATATATACAGAGAGAGAGGTAGATATCTCTATCTATCTATATAAATAAATTTATTGCCTAGAATGAGATTTTATTTTTTAATTAACATTTTAGAGAGCTTTCAGTCAACAAATTTGCTAGCCCAAATCAATATCAAGACTATTAATGCTATTGTCAGTGCCTCAGTCCATTCGGGATGCTACAACAAAATATCGTAGACTGGGAGGCTTATAAACACAGAAATTCATTTTCCACAGTGCTCGAGGCTGGAAAATCCAAGATCAAGGTGCCAGCAGATGTGGTTTCTGGTGAGAGTCTGCTTCCTGATTCATAGGTGGCCATCTTTTCACTTTGTCCTCCCATGGCAGAAGGGTCAAGGGAGCTCTCTGGGAGCCCCTTTATAAAGGCATTAATCCCATTCATAAGAGCTCCAGCCTCATAACTTAGTTACCTTCCAAATGTCCCACCTCCAAATACTATCACGTTGGGATTAGTTTTCAACATATGAATTCTGGAGGGACATAGACATCAGTCTATAGCAGTCAGTGCTTTGCCTCTTAGCTAGAATTCTACCAAGGGCGAAATTATAACAGAGAAAGCTCCTTTCCTTGCTCTGCAATTAGCTTTGAGTTGTCTAAATTGTTCTCAGTCTCCTATAAGGGCTCTGCTCGTCGTTGGATATTTATTACATGATTTGTTAGTTTGCAAACAAGGAAATTATACACCAGAGGTCATTGGTGCAGAAGTTAATGGAAGCCCTAGAATATTAATGGATAGATTTCAAGGATTCTGTGAATCCTCTGAACTTGTGTGCATTGTTTTCAACTCAAATAAATCAAAGGAGAACCTGCAGTGTATATAGTTTGAAAGAAATGATGGGTGGTTATGTTCATTCTATTCTTAGTTTTCCTATCTACTGACATTTCTCTCCAAAGTAGCTGCATCAATTTTGACTCCCATCAGAAAGAATATGAGAGAATAATGCTTTTCATACTCCTGCTGATATATATTACTTCAGGACTTTTAATACTTTTTCTAATCTGCTGGGTGTGAAATTGCGCTGCTTCGTTTCAAATTGCATTTTCCTTTACATTCATGAGGTTCAAAATCTTTTCTTATGTTTGTGATCATTCAAATTTCCTTTGTGGATTGACTATTCATATTCTTTGTACGTTTTTATTCCTATGTCTCCTTTCTTTCTTCTTCTCTTTTGGTCTTATTCATTTGTAGGTGTTTATTTTGTGGTCTGCATATTTAGCCTTTGTTGTAGATGCGTAGATGTTTTAAGTATCTTCTCGCAGTACACCCGCTTTTTTTTAAACTGTATGATTTCTAAGGCATATAGATGTTTTAATTCACTGCATTAAGTTTACGTACTTTTCCTTCAGAAAGCCTTTCCTAAACAGTGGTTAAAAACTATATTTGTATATTTTATTGTAACAGTTTTGTAGTTTTAATTGGTTTTACATTAAGGTAATTATTCCATTTGGAATTTTTATACGATTTAAAGTATGATCTAATTTCATTTATTTCATGTGCTTAACTACTTAATCCAACAAAAATTATTCACTAATCAATTATTTACCACATTAATGTGTGTGCTACTTCTGTCATATGTTAAGTTTATCTATCTTTCCAGAAATCTCTATGCTGATCCACTTATTTATTGGTCTACCGCAGCATAACATAATGTCCACACAAGTTTATATAGGATACATAAAATATACGTATAATATGTGCGTTGCTGCATTTTTGTTAATAATATAAACTTGAAATCAGCCATTAAGAAGAAACTAATTATTATAAGCCTCGTATATCCATGGAACATGCTACTATGCAGCAGTTAAGTAATGATGTGGATCTCAGCTCCTTGATATAAAAAAATCCGTAATATATTGCTAAGTGGAAAAAGCATGTTATGAAATTATATACATATGTAGTTACCAAGTTGCATTTTGCACGTATATTCCATACGTTAAAAAGGCATACACATATGCATCCATGTACAGATATATAATAAATACATATTTTAAAAATATGGAAGAGTTTACACTAAATTCTTGCGAATGGTGATCTCAGCACAGCATGTCATGTTTGGGGTATAGGGAAGAAAGAGAGGAAAAGCAGGTGGGAGAGAAGAAGAGAGAAAAAGGGAGGGCAAATGGAGGGGGAGGGGAGAAAGATCAGTTAGAAAGGGAATTCTCACTTTATCCTTTCTACCTGTGTGTATGGTTTTAATATTCTACAACAAGCAAGATTTACTCTTATCATCAGAAAAACAGGAACCATTTATATAATTAGATGTGCATATATCAGTTTCCATAATCATACTCATGGCCATAACTATGTATTAATTGGATATTATGAAGTAAAAACAAAACAAAAAAATGAGTTCTCTTCTCATCGGTTAATAGAATACATGCTAATGCATTAATTGTATTAATTTTGGAAAATTGTAGTGAAAGATAAGGGAGATATTTTTGAACTGATGTAGTCAGAATCAGTTTTGACGAGGTGACATTTGAGCAGAAACCTGAGTTGAGTGGGAGTGAGATACTTGCACTATATCTATGGGACGAGTATTTTAAGTAGAGGGAATGTAAAGAGCACTGACTGAGGCTACTTCAGCAGCCGTGTGGCTGGAGGGAATGAGCCAGAAGGGGAGGCATCCACTGTTTAGATGAGGAAGAGCCCTGAGGCCATAAGAACTTTGGACTTTAATCTTTTATTGACAGGTTTTAGCAGGTGTGATGGATGGGGCAAAGAGATAATAAAATACAAACAAATAAGATAATTTTAGAAACCGATTGGAAATTCGAGAGGCATAAAATAGAAGACCAGTGTATGTGAGAATGAATAATGTACAGGGGCAGGTGCTATGGGGGCCACCAATTTTGATCCGATGCTTATAGAAGCTCAGCCATTTAAAAGAACAGGCCTTTTCTTTACACTCTCATTTACCTCACTCTCGTGGTTATAAGGATTTAAATAATGCAGTCTTCTCTTTTTTCAGTTTGTTCTCTACCTCAGCTTTCTTCAGTTTACCAGTTTATTATTCTATGACTACTTATTAAGCCTAGTATGTTTCCTTCCTCCAACATAAGAGATTTCTCTTTTGATAAAAACTGCACAACAGTTGGTAACTACAATATCCAGTTTGTAAATAGGGAAACTGAGACCCAGAGGGAATAACGAACATGTCTGAGATCACTCAGGGACTCACATCTTCCACAGAGGGCCCCAAGCAGGTAGGAAGAATAACCCATCATGTGACATGGCTTGAAGCAGGGGACTTTAGTTCCTCTTCAGACCAAGGGCTTGTCTCTTGTTCCTGGGTCATTGCTAAATCCTGAACCCCCAGATTAAATGATGGATTACTCTGTTCCCTAGTCCCCTATTGCTGCTCTTGGGTGCTGTGTACTCTTTACTTCTGGCACCTATGGATTTTCCCTTCCTTTTGGAAGTCCAACTTTGCCTGCAAAATAATTTGATTTATGCTATCCAGAATTTCAAGATGTTTGCAGCTAGAATCGTGCCCGAATCAGAAGTTAATGGATTTGGGTTTGTACAGTTAAGGAATATGTGGTATGTTCTCATATACAGGGGACATAAAAGTCTAGGTTCATTTGCAGTGTTAGAACATGAAAATCAAATTGTAAACAAGCATTTAAGTACAACTTAGGCTTTTATTTTATTTTGATATACATATACTTTTTGTCGAGGAAGATTCCCCCTGAGCTAATATCTGTTGCCAAACTTTCCTCTTTTTTGCTTGAGGAAGATTTGCCCTGGACTAACATCTGTGCCAATCTTCCTTTGTTTTATATGTGGGTCATGGCCACAGCATGGCTGCTGATGAGTGGTGTAGGTCCACACCCGGGAACTGAACCTGGGCCACTGAAGCAGAGCGCACAGAACTTAACCACTAGCCTACAAGGCCAGCCTCCAACCTGGGCTTTTTTTTTTTAACTAGTGCTACAAAGATCAATCATCTTATTGTGTTAGTGTAACAGTGTTATGATACCCTTTGTTCTCAATTTATCTTCATGATAGAGAATTTCATCAAAATCCTTGAGAAGATCTGAATTTTCTCCTAGCATGTGATTTATTTATTTCTGTTGGTTTTAAGCTAATGATCCAAAATTCTTATTTAAAACTGCTGGCTCCTGCTTTCAATTGAAAATATAATTTTACATTATTACACTTTAATTTTAACTTGAAAAATGATACTAAAATCACAAAGGACAGAAATTTTAGTAATATTTCTACTTAATGCCATGTAGAAAACTATTTAATTTGCAGCCTTTCCTCTATTAATATGTACATTAACATAATTTATATTTTGCTACATGTGTTTTTTTCACATATTATCCATCTATCCATTACTCTCTTAATCCATCTTCAGTTTCGGGGGTAAAATTTCTACACATTGAAATGCACAAATTTAAGTGTACCATTATATGACTGTTGACAAATGCCAATGCCTGCGTAATTCAAACCAGTTTCAAGAGGGATGACATTATCATCACTCCCAGACAGTTCTCTCATGTCCTTTCCCAGGAAATTCCATTTGTCATCTCCTAGAGGCAATTATTATTGTGATTTGTTTCACCATAGTTAAGTTTCACCTGTTCTAGAATGTCTTATAAATGAAAAGATACCATATATATTCTTTTGTGTAAGACTTCATTCTCTTGGATAATGTTTTTAAGATTTATCTATGTTATTGCATACATTAGTACTTGGTCCTTTATATTTCTGAGTAGTATCTTATATAAATATACCAAAGTTTGTTTACCCATTCTTCTCTGATGGAAAATTATTATTTTTCTGGTTTCAGGCTATTACAAATAAAGCTCATTTGAACATTGTTTTTCAAATCACTTTTGGGTATATACTTTCATATGTCTCGGGTAAATATCTAGTAATGGAATTGCTAGGTCATAGGGTAGATATATGTTTAATTCTATAAGAAATCACCAGAACTTTTTCCAAATATGTTGCAATATTTAACAGTCCCATCAACAATGTATGAGAGTTCCAGTTGCTCCACATCCATGAAACATCTGTTGTTGTCATTTCTTTTAATTTTAGTCATTCTTGTGGGTGTATCTCCCTGTGGTTCTTTTTTTTGGGGGGGGGTGTATATTGGGCTATAAATGTCAATTAAGTCTTTATGGTTTATAATTTTATACAGATCATCTATTTCTTTTTTTTGGCCACAGAAAGTCTAATCATCCTCCATCACTGTACACATGTGCCCTTTTACCTCTTTCCTCCTCCTCCCTCCTCCCTTCCCCTCTGGTAACCAACAGTCTGTTCTCTATGTGTTTGGTTGTTTTTTTTATCTTCTACTTACGAGTGAACTCATACAGTATTTGGCTTTCTCCATCTGACTTATTTTACTTAGCACAATGCCCTTAAGGTCCATCTACATTGTCCCAAATGGTAAGATTTCATCTTTTTTTTATAGCTGAATAGTATTCCATTGTATATATGTACCACATCCACTTTATCCTTTTATCTGTTGATGGGACCTTAGGTTGTTTCCAAGTCTTGGCTACTGCGAATAATGTTACAATGAACATAGGAGTGAATATATCTTTTTGAATTAGTTTTCATATTCTTTGGGTAAATATCTGGAAGTGGTGTAGCTGGATCATATGGTAGTTCTATTCTTAATTTTTTGAGGAATCTCCATACTGTTTTCCACAGTGGATACACCAATTTACACTTCCACCAGCAGTACACAAAGGTTCCTTTTTCTCCACACCCTCTTCAACACTTGTTATTTCTTGTCTTTTTAATAAGAGCCATTCTGACAGGCATGAGGGGATATCTCATTGTGGTTTCTTTCATTCATTTACTTGTGGTTCTTTTATTTATTAATATTTCCAAAACTGTTTGAGTAGGACTGGAACTTCCAAGAAGACACAGCATGATTACTTTGGGATTTTGCATACCACCTGCAAGAAACCACTTATTTCAGAGGTCTGTGTCTCAATTTTGGAAGTGTAGCACCAAAGGTTAATTTTCCTGAAGACAACTGCATTCATTTCAGCCCAAGTAATGCAACATCAGATGGTTCAAGTCCTCAAATTAATTGATAAAATGTAATTCCATTGAGAAAAGCAATTTCAGAGAGGAGTTCAGGAAAGCAAGGTATATTTTGATTTGCCAGATCACAGTCAATGTTCTTGGTTTTTAATTTAATCACATATCCAATAATTTTGTATATATCTGTCACAAATAAACCAGAGCATATTAACTTACGTAGAGAAATAAACATAAGAATATTACAATTTTTAACATTGTTTCCCTGCTTATTTGGCTGTTTTCCTGCATTTGTAAAGCTAGAAAGCATGAAATATATTACCTGGCATTATAAACTACACAGTAACAGGATGATTCAGTGGGTGAAATTTGTAAGGATTACCAAATTGTTCCTTGTAAAATCACAATTTACACTGCCTACTTTTTAAACGGATTTTTGGGAATTTCCTCACTTACTCAACTATCTTGCACCATAAGTACATGACTTCCAAAGAGATGATTGTTAAAAGACATTGTGTAATTTAGTTCCTTGTGACAGTTTTCCCAAGGTTATTAAGAAAGGGATACAAGAATTGAGTTTTCCAGCTATGGGAAATCTGGTTCTGTTATTTTTCCTTCAGTTCATTCTAACACTATTCTTATCAAGACAATTTCATGTAGATTCTTAACTCAATCAATGGAAAACCAGAAGAATACTACACAATTTCCTTTAAAAAACAAAGGTCAAAAACAACCACAAGAGTTTGAAAATTAGCTTTATGTTAAGGCTTTATCAGTGATGGATATGCAGACATAAATTGGAAGCCTGCCTGTTATTCTTACTATTTTTCTATTCTGTGTCATTAAAGTTGAAAAAATAACAGTCTGTAATTGTTGAGTCCTATTATGTGCTGTTAATTTTCTCATGTTAATGTTTTCTAAATATTCAATTCCTTTGTCAATTTCATTATAATTTATTTTTATGAGAGTATCACCTGGAAGCCCAGGGATCTTGAACATGACCATGTCCCTTTGTAGTAAGAAATGGGACCTTCAGCCAATGCATTAGTTGCTTCTGAATTCCTGTTTCCTTTCTTAATAACTTTTCAAAAGAAATGTTATTATCCCCATTTTATAAGAGGAAACATACTAGACGATCTGTTATCTCACAGAGACAGGATGGACCCCCACCCAAAATTTGGTTTGGATGTCAAGACTGATAATATAGAGGCACCAAGATGGCACGAGCTAACCTGTACAAAGTAGATGCTGCCACACATGGGCAATCACTCATTTTACCTTTCCCTGTCTATTGAAGTGTGTTGCTGATTAGACTTTGTAAAAGGCTGCTAGTTAAAGTGCATCTGTATTATTTCCCCTAACCAGTGCTCTAACCCATAATGAGGCACACATTTGTGTCCCCACCCCTCCAAAAATAGTTATGGAATTACCTAATTGCCTATGTAGAAAATTCACAGATGACCATCTTCCTGTAATGACCTTTCTTTATTATGACCTTGAACGAGATGCTGGACTGCTCTGAGGCTCATTCTCCTCTTCTGCAAAATAGAGACAATAATGCCTCATAGGGTGGATATAAAATTATATGAAATAATGCATGCAAAGCAAGTAGGATGCTTGAGCCATAACAGACATTCAAGAAATGAGAAATGCTAATAGTAGTATTGTGACAATGTTTTTCATGTACCACCAATTAAAGCAGATCATTCTCTGACCTTTATTCTTTTTAAAGATAGGTAAGGTTAAAAGATTCGGTTTACATATCATTATTAATATAACACTTAAAACTGCATTTTAATGTGTTTGGCAAACTCCAACAAAGCCAACTGGATGAATGTAATCTATTCCTTTGGGAAAATAAGATTCAAGGAGAAAATCAAAAAGTTCGAGATTCAACTCCCTGTGAGTATTACCTCTTTTTATACTACTTCCCATTGGCTTTTTCCCCTCCCTAACAAATAAATTGTGTTTGTTTCTATAATATGTCTTCTCAAACTATCCACAGAGAACAGAAAACTGATGTTCTTTATATAGGCTTTTTTGTTCCCTAGAAACTGGGCTAAAAGAAGGTGAGAATCTATCAGAGTTGCCAAAAGAGAAATGTTTGGTGATAAATTACCTATCTGAGCATGTACAATGGACACCCAAGATATTCTGAAAGTGTCAAACTGAATGTGAATATGATTAGAATAAAATCGGTCTATGTCAGGGCCTTTCTTAAATAAAAGTGACAAGTTCTGACAGAATCTCTGCCTGGTGTGGATGAATGACTGAGCAAGCAGCATTCAGATGATTTCTGAAATAGCTTTTTCATCAAGGAAACAGTAAAAAGTCAAAGTTTTTCTGCTGTGTACTGTCTGCAGATAACACTCTGGAAATGGAAAGCACCATACTTTTCCAGAAGCCACACTTTTCGCAGACGCCAATGGTTTGGTCTTTCACTTCCAGCTAGACCTGGTCTTTGATCAGCTGTGGGTAAAACGACTCTGTGGTTTTCAAAACTACAAGGGAAAGCCAGGCTGAAAGGGCAACTGCATTCTGGTCTCCAGGGTCTGGCCCTTCTCTCCACCAATCCATTTCCTGCAACAGCAATTTGCCTTCCCAGAGGCAGTTGTGAGCCTTCTTAGAGAAGAGGAAGCTGTACTGCCATTCTAGTAGCTCTCGATCCAAAATCTACTGAGAACCAACTGTGAGACTTAAATAAGTCTTTTGCTTTTCCTTTGAATCATTTTACTCCATATAAAATAGAATAACATTTTAAAATTTTTATTTATTTATTTTTTGGCATTAAGAGATTTTTTTTTTGATGTGCATTAACAATAAATTTCACTGGTTTCTTTGCTCACCAGTGCTTTTGTTTTTTTTTTTTTTTTTTTTTGGTTTATAACATTGTGTATTTTCAGGTGTAGAATAATAATTTTAAGAATTATTAGATCTGTGCTATATCTTAGGCACTATGATAGACATGGAAAATGTGTAAGATACTCTCTCTGCCTCTAAAGTCTTCACAGTCCACCTATTTACTGAGCAATTGGAATAGATTTCAGATAATATTTAAAATATAAAGTACTATGTCAATGCAAACATTCATCAGAATGTTTTATCTACATATATGCATACACATACATTACACAGACACACACCTTGAGAGGGAGAGGAAGACAAAGACAGAGACTGGTTAGAAAAAACTTGTAATTATTACCATTTTGTGTGTATTTATATATGATATTTGATTTCGCACTAAACTGTGTTTTTCGAGAGGAGTATGGATTGCTTTTGTAATAAACTAAGCAAACAAACATTATTTCATCTGTATTCAGAAAAAAAAAGGCATTCTTATGAGGGTGCAATTTTGCAATTTCCCTCATGATCCAATGCTTATATTCCCTAGCTAACACCAATATGACCTCTCTCCTCTCTTGCAGACTGCTTTCCTATAATGTGAGCATAAAGAAAATAGGGGAGGGATATTATACAAAGTTTACATCAAGATAATTTTGGAATTTCTAGAAATTCTGTGAGCAGGCAAGAGAAAATCAGACCTGCTGGCCAATGCTGAATGAAAGAGTAATCCTAAATACCCACCATTCAACAGATGCTCAGAAAAGTCTTTGTTGCAACAATGTAACTATGAGCTCCCAGGCCCAAGTTTTGACTGTGTGACACATGAGTCAGCAGAACCTTTTTTTTAAAAAAGTCTTAGATATCACAAAAATAGAAAGACAAGGCACAGACTGGGAGAAAATATCTGCAAAAGACACATCTGATAAAGGAGTGTTACTCAAAATATACAAAGGACTCTTAAAATTCAACAATAAGAAAATAGCACAATTGAAAAATGAGCCAAAGATCTTAGACACCTCAGCAAAGATCTACAGTTGGCAAATAAGCAGACAAAAAAAAAAAATGCTTCACATTATATGTCATCAGGAAAATGCAAAATGCAAATTAAACCAACAATGTGATACCATTAGCATGGTTATTAGACTGGCCCAAATCCAGGACACTGACAACATGAAATGCTGGCAAAGATGTAGAGCTACAGGAACTCTCATTCATCACTGGTGGGAATGCAAAATGGTACAGCCACTTTGGAAGACAGTGTGGCAGTTTCTTACAAAACTAAATGTACTCTTACTGTATAATCTAGTGATCATGCTCTTTGGAATTTACCGAGAGGAGTTGAAAACTTACATCCACACAAAAAAAATAGCACATGATGTTTATAGCAGCTTTACTCATAATTACCAGAACTTGTAGATAACCAATATGTCCTTCAGTAGGTGAATGGATAAATAAACTGTGGTACATCCAGATATTGGATTATTCAGTGCTAAAAAGAAATGAGCTATCAAGCCATGAAAAGACATGGAAGAAACTTAAATGCATATTACCAAGTGAAAGAAGCCAACTGAGCGATGCCCAATATATGACATTCTGGAAAAGGCAAAACTATGATTACAGTAAAAAGATCAGTGGTTACAAGGGGTTGGGAGTTAGGGGAGGGATGAATAGGCTGAGCACAGAGAAATTTCAGGGAAGTGAAACTACTCAGTATAATACTATAATGATAGATACATGTCACTATACATTTGTACAAACTCATAGAATGTACAATGCCAAGAATGAACCATAATGTAACTATGGATTTTGCATGATTATGATGTGTCAATGTAGGTTCATCAATTGTAATAAATGTGCCACTCTAATGGGGATGTTGATAACGGGGGAGGCTATCCATGTGTGTAGGAAGAGGGTATATGGGAAATTCCCTCTCAATTTTGCTGTGAACCTAAAACTGCTCTAAAATAATAAAGTCTTTTAAAAAGTCTCAATTAATAAAAAGCTAGTTTCGAAGATTCAAATCTTTTAGTAGAAATGCTTTGTAGAAAAAGCCCTTGATTTGGATATGAACAAGTCTCCATCTCTAGTCTCTTCATGAAATACCTCTCCAGTCATCTGGGGGTCAGTTGAAAGCAAAAGACTTAAACAATCATTTAGTTGTGACAAGATATATTGCATCAGCTATGTGTTGCTGTGTAACAAATTTCCCCAAAACTTAGTAGCTTAAAACAACAAACTCTTAAAATCTCACCACTCAACTGCTTGTTGGCAGGTCTCAGTTCCTCACTGGCTATTTTCCAGAGGCTTCAGTTCCTTGCCATATGGGCCTTTCTGCAGGACTGCTTCCAGAATGTCAGCTTATTCCCTCCAGGGAAAGTGATCTGAGAGAGAGAGAGAGCAGAAGTCCCAATGCTTTTATGGCTTATCTCAGAGTCACATACCATTAAGTCCACTTTATTCTGTTTAGTAGAAGCAAAACACTAAGAACCAATTCAAGGGAGGAATACGAAAGAATTAGCTGACATATTTTAATTTTTTTTTAATTTTTATTTTTTTTGTGGGGAACACCAGCCCTGAGCTAACATCTGCTGCCAATCCTCCCCTTTTTGCTGAGGAAGACTGGCCCTGGGCTAACATCCGTGCCCATCTTCTTCCATTTTATATGGGACGCTGCCACGTCATGGCTGACAGGCAGTGTGTCGGCAGGCGCCCGGGATCCAAACTCGCGAACCCCGGGTTGCCAAGCGCAGACTAAACCGCTGTGCCACTGGGCGGCCCCGAGCTGACATATTTTTAAAACCATCACAGATGTGCTCAGTTCTGGGGACGAAGAGGTAGTCAGGGTTGCAGTTTTGGCTCTGGCAGTAACTAACTGTCCCTTACCCCTCCCCTTGCCAAGGCCAGGATCAATTATATTCTGACTCAGTTAATATTGTTGAAATATATGTCCTAATACCCAAGGCCTAAGTATGCCTCTGTGAAGGCCCTGGTGAGTACTGAGATGGATTTAAGAGTCCATAGAGATCAGTTTTCATTTTTCTTGAATGGTTTCACTAACACTCGTACAACACTCATACAATCCAAAAAATATAATGAGATTGTTTCTTGGTCCTTTATTTGTTCGTCGTCTCTTTTCCCAGCTGGTGTTTTTTGAATGCCCCAGAGGAAATTGATGTTGTGCCCAGAAAGAAACAGAAACCAGAGACATCTTTCCAGGTTAAATACTTGTTAAAGCTTTAACTCCTATTCTCACAGCCAGAGGGGAAACTAGAGTTATTAAATAAAAACTTTTTGCAATATGTTATTCTCCCTCTCTCTCTCTCTCTCAATATGTGAAAACTTTCACAGTAGAAACTATTGTTTTAATAAGGTCTTCTTACAAAAATTACACATGGATTGATCAAGCAAAAATTGCACTTCCTGGGAGCTGAAAAATAGCCTAGCTAAGAATCATACTATTACTATTCCCATCTTATGATTTATCATACTTCCCAGTGTATAAATAACTTCGCATATGAGATTTTATTTCAGCTTCATGAAAAATCTGTGGGAGAGGTAAAATAGGTATTAATCCTTCCATTGTGTATGTAAATGGGGACACACAGATGTTTGGTGTGAACTCAAGTCATACAACTGCCTCTAGGATTTGCAGTTAAACATATTTTAGAATAGAGAGAAAAATGGGAGGTTGGGATTAAAAGCAACTATCATCCCACAGCAGGTTCCTGATGGAGCCCACACCAGAAACCAGGCTTCTGAGGTCGCACAGTTGACTCAAAGTTAACATGAGGCTCCTATTTGAAACAAGAGGAAGAAACTGAAGATTTTTTAGGTTGGGTGAGTCACAGCACTGTGGAAAATTTTGAGCCTTAAAACTGCATTATTTATCCTCTATTTTCTGGGCAACTAGTCCTCCCTGACTACAGTCAAAAGTATTGCAGAACAAAAAAAAATTAGTTAGAAACACCTTGTCCAAATCCATCTATGAATTTATCCCAGTGATTCTCAAACTTGGAAAAGCATCAGAATCACCTGAAGCATTCCTTAAAACAGAGTTGGGCTGGGGAGGTGTCCTTGCAACAGGCTGTCTGATTCAACAGCTGTGGGGTGGAACAATAATAATTTGCAATAATTTGCATTTCGAACAAGTTCCCAGATGATGCTGATGTTGCTGGTCTGGGGCCTGACCTAGAGAACCCCCAGTCTGTTCTACTAGTTCCTATTTCCCTTCAGTCCTCTTCCGGCCTTGGCCCCCTATGGTGCCTGCCATCCTGTCTCTTTTCCTCTGGTGCTTCAAGGCTGGCCCTACCTAGGGTGATCTCTTACTGTATCATCTAAACTGGGATACTTTTGAGAGCGAAGGTGACACTGGTAATAACCACACTGGGATTATCTGATTATCTGGGTAAACATGAACATATATGCAAGCCCTAATATCACTGCTTTCCCTCAAATTCTCTACACACCTATATATATGTGTGTGTATATGTTTATACATATTTATAAATATATATATTATATATTTATATATAAAGATGGATCATGTTTTGTTTTTCCTGGGCAAGTTATGAAACCTCTCTAGGCCCTTATTACTTCATCTGCAAAATTGGGAAAATAACACCTGCCTTTTCCTGTACTATGAAAATTTAAACAAGAAAATGCACATTAGGTGTTAAGTCCATTTCCTGGTATATTGTGATAGATTCTCTGAGGAGCATCTTCAAGATGAAAGGGTGGATTTGTTCCCTTGAATTCTGACTGAAGACAGCTGACAATGCTTTCAGGACTCATGGGAGATTGTCTCAGCTGGAGCAGACTGTTTCACCCAATATCGTGCCTCTCCTATGGCAGCCAGCATCAGTGACTGATCAGCATGGGATATATGGGTCCTATCCTTTGTCCCAACTTAGAGGCAACTCCAAAGGGCCTTCCCAGCTCTGGGGAGGCCTCCTGGGATTGGCTGATGCATATACTAAGACTGCATCACATCTCAACTTCCTCCTCTATGCAGAACTGCTTTCTTCCCTTCCATAAGTATTAATCCCAATTGATGTATGGCACAGTAACCTCCATCTTGGAGTTGCTTCCTGGAACCCAAACTGTGGCATACATAATGAGCATTCAATGAGTATGAGTTATTGCTGTCACTCTTACTATTACTACTTCAACAACCACAGCTACCTTTTTTTCCAATTAATTTTTCATGCCAGTGGCTCCCTTAGACTTTGTTAGATATTATGCTATCATTTGATCTATGACAACTACTGAAATTACTACTGTAAATTCTATAACTAAATAACTAGCCTTCACATAGTTTACATACAACCATACACTTGGTAAATAGTGACAAGTGCTTCATCTTGAAGTATAATTAAAGCCTGCCTTCTTTTTGAGGCTGTGTCCATGTAATAGCAACCACTGGACTGACATAGTGGGCAAACAATTGTGCAGTTCTTTAGTCTGTATTTATTTAATACTCACTGCAAATCCTAGAGGTGACTGCCACTATTTTCCACATTCCACATTCCATGTTCATGTATATTCTGTGTTGATTTCAGTGTGTGTTTGTGTGCAGGTGTGCAGGCACACATGAAGATGATGTCAGATGTTGAGCAATTCTCAGTGCCCCGAGTTGTGACAGCCAAAAATGTCTCCAGATATTGAGAAATATTCTCTGGGGAAAGGGGCAAAATCACTCCAAATTGGGAACCACTGATTGAGATGGTCAAAGGGGCAAATGAGCATGCCAATGATGCAAAGACACCACCAATAATCCAACTGGTTTCTCTCTTTCCCAAGCAGTGGACTAAAGCCAGAAATCTGGTGATCTGGCCCCTATTTAATCATTTAACAGCTATGTATGGAACCAATGCTCAATGTATTTCCTGTCACGGTGCTAGGTCTGCACAGAATGGTTTCTACCTTCAAAGAGAATACAGTCAAGTAGGAAAGATGGACACTGAAATTATAATCAGACAAGTAAATATATAATTACAAACTATGGTAACCTTGTGAAAGAAAATGCAGCCTGGCATGAGAGAGTAACAGATGGGGGTCTGTCCTGGAATTGTAGTCACAGAAGGACTCCCTGAGGTGGCAATATTGTAACCAATATCTGAGGACATAATAAGGGTTAGCCAGAGACAATTTCACTCTGTTTTCCCACCTGACTATGTCTATAAGCTGTTCTAAATTTCCTTGTCCACAAGGCATTCTAACCCTCCCTTCTTCAATTCCTTCCTTAGTCATTTCTGAGTGCCTTGTGCTTGCGAGCGTAAGACAGACAGTTTAGACCTGGGAAGGTTCCAGGGCTCCCTGCTCACACAAAATTTATCCCTGACCATAGTGTGAAGAACCGAGCTTCTCCATTCCTGCTCACTATCACCCTGGCTCATCAAGACTTTTTCAGTTTGTTTTGTTTCATTTTATTGTTTAAACACATGCCATCTCTTTCCCTGGCTTCTTTAGAATCATTAAGATGCCATGTTTTCTATTAACGTTATTGAATATACATTACACTGTTTCTAAAAGCAAGCCAAAGCAATAATATAGTATTGAATCTGCCTTTGAAAACCATATCCCCCCTCTCCTCTGAATAAAATTCTGTCCTGGGCTTTTCCACTCTATCACCACACATATAACTGCATACCGGAAAACAGGTACGCGATGGCGGAGGGTACCATCCCTCTGCGAATGGGAAAAAAATATTCCCTTACTATTTTGTAACTAGGTCTAAAATTTACCACATTAGTAACTACTTTAGTTTAGCCTAAAGGCCCTAATGTGGCACAGAGTTGACAGATTGGGTAACACATTAGACCTTGTCAACTTTGAAAAGTAAATCCACCAGTTGCTTTAGCCACAGAATGAGTTTATTCAGGAACCACCAAAACAATTGCAATTTGCGATACGCAGGCTATGGCGGCCCATAGGCAAATTTGAAGAACAAAGGAGGGGAGCTTGCTTTTATAGAGAAAAGGGGGAGCTGGGCAGGGCCATTGGAGGAAACTGGGAGTTCAAAGTGTAGTGGCTTCTCATTGGCTGGGCTGTTGCCAGGGGGAGAGAGAAATCTTCCTTCTTTCTGCTGGGTCGTAAAGAAGAAAATACCTTCCTGTCAGAGAAGCAAGTGTTCATCTCTGCCTGTTTGGAGTAATTGATGATGTATGATAGGGCACAAGAGCTCCCCCTACAAGCTTTCTCGATTCCAGTTTAGTTGAGATTTCTTTTACTAATTTCACAACCTGTTAACAACTATTACCATGAAACACCATGTATTAATGGAACACACCAGGTAGCAAGAATAGGACCCTGAAATAATAGGACAGATGAGAGATTCATTTCACTAGAGGTGTTAGGACTGTCAGGGACAGACCCTGACCACCAGGAAAGGCGGGCTCAAGAAAGATAACTCAAAATTCCTCAGCAGGGAGGGATGTAAGCAAGGGGAGTCACAAACATGGAGGAGGAATGCACAGAATTTGTAGGTACGGGTATAGACCCCACATTTGAGATGGTCACATCTGAGGATGACTAGCCACTTTTTTGTGTAGTTGTGAAGCTGCATTTAATCCTTGCTTTACTTCTCTCCTGGATATACTATTCCCATTTAATAATAGATATGTATTAGTCACAGATGTTAATGCATAAATCTGTTGTTGCTTAGTCTCTCAGTGTCTACCAACACCAGTAGCAAACCAGTAATTGCCACCCAAATGAGGTATTCCAGGCAGCGAGGTCAGGCGAGTACCATGGCCAAAACCCCAGGGGGTGCAATTGCCTTCGTGGCAACAACTTTTTGCAATAGGCTCCAATCTATGTAATTGTCAGTCACTGTCACTTGTAGCTCAAAGGCTCTTTAGAGTTTGTACAGCTTGGTGGATAGATCCTGGGGCCTGCTGGTGGCCACAGCCCCTCTCAAATGTGTCTGTCTTTCCAGTGTTTTTATGTAACTATCTGAGCAGCATTCCCTTGTGAAAAGTGAACCAATACTCAAATAGGCCCATGAGATGCTGTGTCTCCTTTTTGTTTTCTGGAATTAAGACTGACAGTTCTTCTGTAATTGGTTCAGGGGTTGTCCTCTGAACATTAGCCCATATGATTCCCAAGAACTCTGCTTGGGTGACTGGCCTCTCTAATTTGTTAGGGTTGATCTTCCAGCTCTAGTTACTCAGATATTGAAACATTTTACCGATGGCAGCCTCTACTCTGTCTTTACCTCTTCTAGTTAGAATAATGTCATCAATATGATGATACCAGGCCACCTCTGGTAGGATCCTAGTCTTTCCTAGGTATCTGCCTAACTACTAAAGACAAATTGTGGGGGAGTTTAGATGGCCTTGAGATAGCACAGTAAAATTATGTTGTAACATAAGCCATGAAAAGGCAAATTGGTTTTGATCATCTGGATGCACTGGAGTGCTTAAGAAGGCATTAGTGATGTCCACCACTGTGTACCAAGCACCTTCAATCTGTGCAATAGATTCAGATTGTTACATGTGGAATTGCAAGGACAAGAAAAACTACTGCCACATTGATCTTGCAATAGTTCACAGAGAGGCAGCAAGTACTATGGGATGTTTTCATTGACCATACAAGATGATTATCGGTTGATAACATTCCTTTAAGTAACTCTGCCTCCACTAGCACCTTGATCAAAGCCATGATTTCCTCCCGCCCTTGTACCTCTAACATCCTATTCTGCTTCACAGTAATCACATGACTAGGCAGAGGAAGGCTGATGGCCTCCCAGTTTTATAATCTTCTTACTATCACTGTTCTAATCACGATATTTTTCCATTGAGAACATTTCTTATAATTGATTATAAGACTAAACATCCTTAACACATTTAAATCCCACAATATATTTAGCATTATCAGTTACTAATTGTGCACTGACCCAAAAGGAGTCACCCACAAATTTAATCAGTTTATTGTTCAGTCTGAGAGTTTTTCCAAATCCAGTTAAAGTAATTTTTTTATCACATTCATAAGTGCTTCCCAGAACCACAGGGCTGGAAAGTTTTGGCAACCTAGGTTGCTGTAAAATCCCCGAAACATCTTAACCAGTGAATAAGGTCTCCAGTCCTCTTTAAGTAACCTTAGTCTCTACCCTAGTCCTATTTGTTCTTGGAGAGGGTAAAATCCAGGTAGAGAGGTGTTATCAAAGGTATTGGGTCACTACTAACCCAAAGAGCACAGACCTCAGCAAAGGGGTTGAGATCCTCCTGGCTCACCTCCTGTTTGCCTGTCATAGTAAATGACAAAGCTAGCTAGGGATTTTCCTCTGCTACTGCCCAGATCTTCAAATTGTGTGTACCTCCCATAGCCTGAAAGCGAAGGAGAATATCATCTGAGGGCAAATCACTAATCTCCTCCTTGGAGACTGATCTAATAGTCAGATCCACATGGCCCTACTGTTTGCACTTTTAGTTGGTTTCCTTTCTTTTCCTGTAGCCTGTAGGTCACTTTTCTTGTCATTTGTCCAAGCTTTCCCAGTAGCTTGTCTCCTAGTAGCTGAACAGTTTTCTAGAGTTTATTCCTGGGGCTCAGTAGGACAGTTAATTTTCCCCAACTGCATGGTGGTGCTGATTGAAGAAATTGATCAATCTTAACCAGTGACTATTTCATTATCTGGATGCTCACAATCTCCATTATCAATCCAGGCCGGGGTTATAGTGACTCTAAGAAAAGTTATAGCTTTTCCTACAGTCTTCCATGGGTGTTTATTAGGGGATGGAAACTCATCCCAGGCAGGCCATTGTTTCATATGGATGTAAAGACCCATTGCAATAAGTACTGATCTGTCTTTACATGTTCTTCCTCCATGCCTATGTCATCAAGCAAGGTGGTTGTGGCCAAGGTGGCTTGGAGCACAGGGTTGATCGTTAACCAATTCAATGAATTCCATTCCTTCTTGTCCAGCAACACTTGTGTAGCTCCCTCATCTGCTAAGCAGATGAGTCACATTTCTATAATCTCGTTAAGCTTTTGCCCAGATTGATCTCTAAGCTCTCTCCTTTTGTGCTTCTTGTAAGGGCAGATCACAGTAATTCTCTGAGTGACAAATTGCCCTTAATCATCAGGAAGCATTTCATTTTTTGACACAACTACAAATTGGAGAAAAGTGACCTAGATTTGCCAGTCGTGCAGAAGGTTGAAGAACAAGCCCCATACATTAGCTTCCTAGGGTCCTCCCTGCTTTGTCTCTAATTCTAACCATCAGGGAAATTCATCATTCATCTCAGGAATGATGATCCACAACTAGATGTCTCTGTTGTTACTGAACATTTCAGCAGCCAAGTCCACTTCTGCCCATCAGGGTACCATACTTGACCAGCCATTCCATGGAATTCCAGTTGTCATTCTGCCAAAAGAGCGTTGTGACTTTATTGGCCCAAAGTTGGGAGACAAATTTGTCAAGAAAGCTGACAAATTCAACTAGTAAAGAAAATGTAAGCACAGATAGATTCGTACAATTATTATTTATAAAGACAGCAAAAACAAGATTAGCCATGGTGTCAGCTCCCCATGTCGCAGGATAACACTGAAGCAAAAAGGGACCAGATGACATGCAAATGAGTTATGGAGCACCCTGAGACGCCAATTCCACATAGCAACTAGGTCGTTTTATAGTCCGCAGCTGTACCCTAAGAGGGAACAAGACAGAAAGCCACCTACCCTATCAGAGTTAGAGAGACAGATGAGAAACTGCCCTGTGAAAGCCTCTCTCAAGACAGAGATGTAAGTGAGAAATTGCCTTGCAGCAGCTCCTCACAAAACTGCCTATCTCTCCCTGTTTCTGGAGGCTCACAGGGCATTCTGATAAGGGTTATGTCAGTTGTGGTTGAACCTTGTCTGTGTGGCCCATGTTGTCCCAGGTCACAAGGGCACCAGCATACAACAGTTCTCCTATACCCACACTAAGAGAGGTGGTTCTAGAGAAACCCCTCCAGACTCAGGTTTTCATCATTAGTGAGCCAGAGTGTACCCAGAGGGATCAAGTGCTAAGTGTGATCTGGTAATAGAGTGTTTGACTCAAGTTTCTAATCAGAGCAGTCATATTCCATGGATTATTTCTAAGTATCTTTATCATGTAGCATGTTAGATATTAATGTATGTGACCTAAATATATAAAGGTAGGAGAGTAATCTATTGAAAAGGGTACTTGAAAAGTCCTTGTCTTATCTTCTCATTATTCTTCTCAGAAAGAAAATATTTTCAGCCATTTTAACTACAATATGTTCTGAGAAGGGAAAAAGATATCTACTCTAACCATTTTGCCATCCAGAAAAATTCCCTATCCTACTGTCACTCAAGGAGATACATTGTGAACAAAACTCTCATCATGTTCTTCATATTGTCTGTTTTTTCACAAAGAAACTTTGCTGACAGGAATGTTTTTCCCTCTAGAAATATAATTTATTTGAAGAGAGGATCTGGTGTCCTTAAAGAATTCAACAATGAACTAATGACAATCTACCATCTGAGACAGTTCGTGTCTGAGGTAGCATAATGACTGTATTAACTATCTCTTCTTCAAGATTTTCTAAGCTGTAGCCCAGGATGATGCTGAATTGTGGCCAAGAATTAGTTATGAATAATTGAGAAAATATATTTACTTAGTATTGACCACTCTTTATGACTTTCTAATAGACTAAGAATTTTTCAAGATGTCACATACCACTACTGCTGTGTAAAATTATAGCAGGCGTTATGTGGAATAACATTTTAAATCTTTATATAAAGTGTATATATATATATATATATATATATATATATATATACACTTATTTTGTGGCCATCTTTATGGTGTTGATGTAAAGATTCTTTTCAAAATAGGTTAAAATACTAAATATAAAATAGTGTAAAAACCCGTGCAGATATAGAAAAATTCATAAAGGTGTTCAGGTGTGATTGGAGTTTGGAGACACTAAAAGAGAAAGAAAAACCAATCTGATGTGGTAGATTACACTTTAAGCCCCCATTATTCACCTCTCCCTGCATCCACACTCATACATGTGACTTTGCAGTTCTTCCCACCAAAGGGATGATGTATAGTTCTCTGAGTCTTAATGTCGTTTTTGGCATGTGACTTCTTTGGCCAATTGAAAGGGACAGAAGTGACAGTGTGCATGTGCTGAGCTTAGGGCTCCAGAGACCTTGCATGTTTCCATTCATTCTTTTACACTTTTGCCATCAGCATGAGAAGAACATGTATGAGGTAGTTTCATGGTCTAAGGAGAATAAGAGACACATAGAAGAGAGCCATCCCAGCTGAGCCCAGTCTAGATCAGCCTAACTCCAGGCAAGACACAGATGCACGAGGAATAGTAAATGTATTTTAAGCCATTGAGTTTGGAGATGGTTTGTGAGGCAGTGATAGCTTAACTAATCTCTTGATAAAGATTAAGAAGCAAACCTGTGTTTTTACTAATTATTTTGGTATAACCCATCATAATGATTTCCCAACAGTTTCACACCTTCTACTCCAATTCACCTTCGCAATAATGCCAGGAAGGCAGCAGATCCAATAGCACAGTCTTTCTATAGATGAGGAAGCTGAGGTTCTGCAAAATTTATTGCATTTGTTTTGGTCACTCTCATGACTAGATTACAAAAGAGCAAATTTTTTAAATCTTAAATTAGAATCCTGAAATAATTCATTATCATTGGGCATATCACTAAGAAGTAAATCATCGAATTTGATATTTCTTCCTTGACAAACTTGAGTTATTTCCAGAAATCCTATTTAGAGAGATGAGTCAGTCTTGGTCAGAAAGCTAATAGAAAATATTTATCCACTCCTCTAATTATAAGCATTAGAGTCTTCCCACTTAAAAAAAATCCATTTAATAATAAACTATGCAACAGCTAAAAAGGAATCTGTATGAATATGGACAAATTTCCAAGATACTATGTTAAATTTTAAAAAATTCCAGGAAAATATGTATGGATTGATAACATTTATATGAAAAATACTATATATTTTGTGGATTTATTTATTTATATAAATGAATATAATGTATGAGTGTAAATATAAATAAAGTTTTTCACAAACTGACTGACAAGTAGTTACCTAAGGATGAAAAGAGAGGTGCCTAATACTATTGGTAATGGGGGAAGTGGACTGTAGTCTTAGAAATAAATTAAAATTCTTATAAGGAAAATCTATGTATCTATTATTTGTGCAACAAAATATTAATATAAAATGGAAAGTTATTTGAGCATTGAATTATCTGAAGTCAAAGGAATGGCTTTACATTTGGATCCAAACTAGCTTATATGACACTGCAGATTCAGTGTATTAAGGCAGATTGAAAATCACTTGCCAAAGGAGAGAACATAACAGTTGAAAAGTTTCCTGTTCTAATGCTCATTAAGAGGTAAGAATTCTCCATTATTTAGACAAACACATCCTTTGCTTCCTCAGACACAGAGATAAAACTCTATTGTTCTTTCTGATTTGAACACTTCAATTCTCTCACACACAATGACTTCAAAACTAGAAAAAAATAAGCAAAGTTAAAATCAAATTTAAAAAAATACCCTAGTGATTCTTTGTACATCACTTGTACATAGTGTTAAAGAAAGCCTATATTAATAGCTCACTTTTAACTCACAAACATGGGCTCAGATAAGTGGATCAGTTCAGCTGCATCATTCTCTATTTTTTGTCATGCACAATCCATTGATGATTCATGGATGAGAGCCACAAAGGGAGATGTGGAGAGATTTAATAAAATTGCTAGATGAATATCTCAAGCAGTTTGGGAAAAACTGCTACAGTTGTTTTTCTTCTTCTCTGCTCTTGTTGTTTAGCCCTCTCTTTTGTGTCCAACTCCTCACTTCCACTATACTTGTCTCCCAACATACTTAATGAATAATTCAATGAATAACGAAGGTGACATTGACAGCAGGAAACAGTCAAAGCCAACTCTTTTTTTTTTTTTTTTTTTGTGGGGAAGACCAGCCCTGAGATAACATCTGTTGCCAATCCTCCCCTTTTTGCCGAGGAAGACGGGCCCTGGGCTAACATCCGTGCCCATCTTCCTCTACTTTATATGGGACGCTGCCACGGCATGGCTGACAGGCAGTGCGTCGGCGGGCGCCCGGGATCCGAACTCGCGAACCCCGGGCTGCCAAGCGCAAACTAAACCGCTGCGCCACCGGGCGGCCCCCTCAAAGCCAACTCTTGAAGTCAGAGAACGAGAAAACAAGGATGAGGGAAACCAATGAGTTAGAAAGGTGGCTTAATGGAAAATATTTTTCTTCTTTGGTCCTCCTGAATAAGTTATTCCTGTTATTCTCCACTTTTTTGATTTCTTGAATAGACTATGCTCCTTCCATCCTTCCTTAGTTTTTTTTCTGTAAATTCCAATATCTTTTCTAATATCTTTATTTTTTCACCACGCTCTTGCCTAAACATTTCTCATGAAAGACTCTACTTATTCCTCATCCAGTAAAGTGGTTATCTCCATTTGACAGCTGAAGATGCCAATGCGTAGGCCTACACTGTAACAGCACTTAGCACATTCTCCCCTGAAATGCCAAAATGACTTTTTAAAATATATGTCTGGGGCCAGCCCTGGTGGCCTAGTGGCTAAGTTTGGCACGCTCTGCTTTGGCTACCGATTTGGTTCTCAGGCACGGATCTACACCACTCGTCTGTCAGTGGCCGGGCTGTGGCAGCAGCTCACATACAAAAAGATGAAGATTGGAAACAGATGTTAGGTAAGGGCAAATCTTCCTCAGCAAAAAAAATAAAATATGTCTGACCATATAGTCTTTCTAGTTAAAGTCTTCCAATGGTTTTCAGTAACAGTTTTCATAACATAAAATCCAAACACCTGCCGTGCATTTGTCATATTAGGATCTCACCCTGAAAACATCTTCAATCTCATCTCCCATCATTCCCCTATTATTCACTGTACTTCATCTACTAAGTCTTCTTTCAGTTGCTCAAAAATGCAGTCCATTTCTGGCTCAGAGCCTCGGTTCTTGCCTTTTTCTCTGCATGGAATGTTCTCCTCAGATTGCCATAAAACTGATTCTTTTTATCATGCAGGGTCTCAGACAAAACATGACTTCTTCCAGGGTTTTTTTCCAGATCACCATGTTCAGTGTTACCAAATTTACTAGAAATATGTGGATCAAGAATAGGAAAGAGCCCAGTTCCACACTGGCAAACAGAATATGGATTTCCCAAGAAGGGTGAAGAATTCTAAGTTGTGGAAACAACAAATGTCCACTACAAAGAAATCTACCTCAGATCGGGTAGGTTTTCAGCCAGGTGTCAAAATAAATAGTGAGCATGTAATGGGGAGAGGAAGAAGAAAATATGTACAAAATGTAGTTAGGTGTATGTAAGCTTTGTGGGAATAAAGGATGGTGTAAGAGGTGAGACTAGACAGGTTGAGAAATAGAGGGTGATTGAAGAGGGACCTCAAATGTTGGGCTTAAGACACGAGATGATTTGATTTCTTCAGCAACCAGGTTTTTGAAGACAGTGCATCACTGAATTCTGAGAAGAGGAATGATTTAGTGAAAACTGTTTCGAAGAACATTTGCCTGCTACTTGTAGAATAACAATTGTACTAATTAGAGAAAATATAAAACAGAAATAGTAAATATATACTTATCAAAGCAATGAAACTACAGCTCAGTAACGTTTAATTTGGCTCTTCACAAATGCTACATGCAGTGCCTGAGTCTTTTGGTGAGCATACTTAATATTAATAAGACAGTTTTCAGATCAAGAATTTCTATTTCCATATGTTTCCTTAGAATTAATGTAACTGTATTGGATATCTTGGGGAGTTAGTTAAAATTTCAGTGAAGACTTTCCTTTTGGAAAAAAAATCTAAACTACTTTAATTTCATACTTCTTTATATAAAACTTTGGAAAGAAAATTCAGTACGTAATCGCGAACTATTTTTAAATCTCATTTTTCCAATTTACTAGTCCATTAACGTTGAATAAAATAAATTAAATAGTTTTTATGCCCATAAGCAAATAGGGACAAATATGAGATAACTCATTATAAATTTCTCAAAATCATATTTTCAATATTATGAGGTACCCTTCAAACATCCAGTACTAAAGAACAGGTGAAGCACACCAAAGGGAAATGCACTGCCTGAAGTGTATATAACAACAAACACTTGTGAGTGACGACATGATGCCAACACTTTACTAAATGTTGAGATAAAGTTAGGATCAAACTAGCTTATATGACACTGCAGATTCGGTGTATTAAGGCAGATTAAAAATCACTTGCCAAAAGAGAGAAAAGAAAAGTTGAAAAGTTTTCTGTATTAATGGTCATTAAGAGATAAGAATTCTCCATTATTTAGACAGACACATTCTTTTCTTCTCAAGAAAATTATGATCAATAGTCAAAATATTTTCTGCAGCCCTGCTATATACCATCTTTGCCATAGCTGTGAATGCACTATTCATTTTCAGGCTATTTAAAGCTATTTTATAGATCATGGAATGAGTTTCATATAAATCAAACTAATGATGGTGTTAAAGTATTTAAACAAGGAGACCATTAGACTGAGGTGACTAATGCCTTAGTAGCCTCACTAAACAAACTAAAACCTAAGCCAGAGTCAATGTACTTGAATCTGAGAAAATGAAACTTAAGAAGAACCAATTACAAACAGCCACCTAGACTTTCCCAAATCAGGCAAATGCTTAAGCTATCACCAATCAAATAATTTCTTTGCTTTGCTTCAGTGTCTTCTCCATGAAGACCTTGCCCTAGCTCCTGTTGGCAGAGTGCTCCTAACCATCCTTGGTTTGGAGCAGCCCAATTCAAATCGATATATTTTCAAATAAACTCTTGCAAATTTTAATATGCCTCAATTTATCTCTTAGAAATGGCAACACAGATCTGAACTATACTTCTAGAGAGTCACACACTTTCTTTTTATTCTAGATTAATTTCTCTATTACATAAACATATTTGACGTGACTAAGACATATTTAGAATAAATAATATGGACCTATTTTGAAATATTTCACCCCTCCAAAGGTGCTATAAAAATATAGAGTTCAAGTTGACATAGAGACATAATGATCACCAAATTTAATTTTCTTCGCTGCATTGTATGGCTATCCTTCTATTTTAATGAAAGAGAGAAGAAAAAGAATAAGTAAGTATTGAGAACTTACCACAATGATCCCACCATGCTATATGCCCTTTTGCAGTTTTAAACAATAGTTATAATGATGATAATAATTTTAAAATCTCTGATGTTCCTACTATGTGTTATGTACTCTGCTGTGCATCTTCTGTACATTTTCTTGCGTCCACATAGCAACCTTATGAGGTTAAAATTAGTAATAATGCATTTAAGTTTTCTTGCTTAGCTCATGCTCCTTTCTTTGAAATTGCCATCTATCACATGAAGAGTTGGGCCTTGGTTTTATATTTACATGAGATAGTTCTATCCCTGTGGCCACAACTGAGCAGAGCACAACAGGTTCTCTCTCCTGAGTGTTTCAGATTGGACACGGGAAGACCAAGGAAATTAAATGACAATGTGGGCTTAAACTAAAAGGCAATGAGGAGCATAAGCTAGAATCTGTGTCTTGTTAGAACAAAGCTATGCATAAATCGCAATTTTAGAGGTTCAGAGAAGCCGTGAAAGTTAGAAAAAGCTGATCCACAAGCAAACTATGGAGAATTAGGAAGACTCATGAAAAGCAGAAATTCAGAAATAGAAGTCCCGGTCACTATGTGTGCTGGCTGAATTTTTTGGTCTGTCATTAAAATTGCTTATTGTGCACATCAAACAAACCCCTTGCTCACTCGAACTATGTTACTATATTATTACCCTATATTACTATATTACTTGGTGCTAAATGATCCCTGATTAAGAATGAGGATACTAGTTGTTCTGCATTCTTGCCAAAATTTGGTATTTTAGTATTTGTATTAGTTCTATATGTAAATTTGAAAGAACTAAAAAGTCAGTAATATCCCTTAGTGGTACCTGTCTTCAGTCACAATAAAATTGTAGAGAAAGCGAGGAATCATTTGATTTCTTATATTTTTTATACTTCAGAGCAAATTTTAGAAATATATGCAGTTTTATGCATGAGCATATGACAATACAATGTGACGTGCTGTGAAGGAAGGTGACCACTCCTTTTCAAATCAGAGCAGTGTATTGAAGAACCTGAGGTTCAAAGAGCTTCTGTTTTCTTTCCGGTGCCTTTCTTTATAGAATTAATCTGTTGGAGTTGTTTACGCCTCTATGCGAAAAAATAACGTTACAATGATAATAACAGATATAACTTAGTGAGGGCTTATAGTGTCAGGCACTATGCTATAGGTATTAATTTACCACCTCATTTAGTCTTTATAACAACCCTATGAGGTAAGTTATGGTGTCCCCATTTTCTAGATGAAGACAGAAAGTTTATGTGTCATGCCCAAGGTTACACACTTACTGAGTGCCAGAGCCAGGATTAAAATCTGGCAGCTTTGATTTTTTTCCCTTGTGCTATCAGTGAATACAAGCAAAGCCCCAACCTGTATTGTAAGAGTTAGTACAAGAAACACTGCCTCAATCTGCATCCTTATTATAAAAGAAATATATCAGGTACAAACCAACATAACTGATGAATAAATAGATGGGATTTGTTTAATAATGAATTGATATTTTACACCAGAAAGGATAACCGAATCCTAAAGGAAGTTTGCTAGTTGCTCTTCCCCTGGTGCTGATGTTAGGCAATGCTGAGGGAGACAAGCGTTAAGTGTATGAAAATCTGTGCATTGTAAGTATTGTAGAATGTTTCACCAACAGGCATTTCATGGATAAAAACTCATGAAATTATCATCGTTCTCAGTCATCAAAGAAGCAATTCCAATCAATAGCTTATTTTAATTGTAGGACCACAAATTGCAAACGCAAATGGATCTTCCCTTTTTTCCCCTTCTACAGATACAAACACTACTGTTGAAGGCTACATTTTAGTTCACAAATACTCAAAATTTAAAGGTAAAAAAAATGTAGCCATGAAAGTGTTAAATAACAATGAACCTTTTGCTTCCTGGGTTTGAATCTGTAATTTTTTCTTGGCCTATGCAAATTACATTCCCGGAAATCATCAGATTCTCCTTTTTTCTTTAATATATTTTCTGGGGATTCAAATGGCACAACGTAGTTTTTCTTTTCTCAACATCGTGGTGACAAATGATAAATCACAGAGCTAGATTCATCAAATTCTGAAAACGATTTCACAGTTCATAGGAGAGTGATAAATGAAAGTTTCTAAAAGGTTAGTCAATACCTCATCAACTCAGCTGTAGATAGCTCATTATGGATAAATGCCAGATGCAATCATGCTCATGACTTTGTTTTGGTTTGTTTGATTTTTGGTTAATTTAAAGTTCCTAAGCAGGGGAAACTGTCATGGGCTGTGGCTGGCACATGTCTGTAGATAATCAGATTGTTTTTCTCTTTGGAGGGACGGATGGTTCATCCTAAAACCCCAAAGAATTTCTATAATATTTAAATATGTGAGGTAGGGAGAAAATATTTCTTCTCTTCATCCCTCAAGACACATACAAGTAGTTATTTTGCAAAGGTTGTTGCTTTCTTAGAAATCTTTTAAATCGATGACAGTCCACAGCTCTTTCTGAAATTCTGAGAAAGGAAGAAGCAGCAATTGGAAATAACCCAAGTTGGGTCATAAAACCCAAGGAGACTTAGTACACCTTAAAAACTGTTGGTTCACGTATCACCATTGCGGGGGTAGAAGAGACTGTGCTCCTTCTTTCCTGCATGTTCTGCCTCAGTGTTTCTCAAAGCGTACTGTGGGAGAATGCAGCACCAGCTGGTAACTTCTTAGAAATAATGAAATAATCAGGCTCCACTGAAGATTTAGTGAGTCAGAAACTCTGTGGGTGGGATAATCTGGGTTTTAAAGGGGACCACTGTTCAGTCTAGCTCCATGATACTCAAGTGTTGTCTGCAACCAGTAACATTGGAATCCCACGGTAACTTGTTAGATCAAGAGAATTTGGGCTCCACCCCAGGACTACTGATTCAGAATCTACATTTTAATAGGATCCTCAGGTGATCTGATTATACATATATGTTGGAGAAGCATTGCTGTACAAGTTTGATAAATGCATGGGGTGAATTTTTCACAATTTTTGCCTATGTAGCAAGGTAATGTCACTCTTGTACACTGAGGCTAGAGGATGGAAAAAGAAAAAATCTATCTCGAGACAATTCTCTGTCAAGCACTATTCATTCATCTATTCCTATACCTATCAGGTACTGGGCACAGTAATAAACTCTGATTTTAGGAGTAGTGCACAAGAGAAAATGAGCTTACAGTCTACAAAATCATCAGCATTGAAATAAGAGTTGAAATCCATTTGCTATTCTTACTGTAAATGAGAGTGAGAAAGAAATCCTGAGGAGTAAATTGTCATCTAAATAGTTATTATTATAGTTATATTGATTAATGTTCATAGATACATAGTATTAGTACTTTTACATCTGTGGCATAAAATATTCTATAAGATCGATCTTGCATGCTGTAGATCAGAATTATAATTCTAGCATCTATTTGTGTCATGGGTAATATGTGAGGCAGAGAGAAAATACAAGCTAATATTGCCTACATATTGAGACGCTACAGCAGAGGGAGGGCCAGTAATTGTTCTTAACTAACGCCTTACTTGGGAATAGGGGAATGAATTTTATGGATTCATGCTTCCATGCCTGTTTAACTAAATCTTATGAAATTTCAATTTGAAGATGATCTAAATTAAATATTTGGCATTATATATGTGTTGTAGCAAAAGTCTCCATGATAAAAATTATCCACAGCAAAATTTCTGTAAATGGAAAATTTACTATATATATATTTAAGTCATTTATTTACCTTATAGCAAGAGAGAAAGCACTCTGAAGAAATGGTGGGACATCTTAGTAAAAGGATTTAGATGAGCTTCCTTCAAAATTTGGGATTGTGTTGGTTGATTCTATGGCAAATTTAAGGAAGCCAGGGCCAATTCTGGGTTCTGTGTTGTCAAAAGGCAAGGACAATTTGGCGATGGCTTATCTTAATTTTTTTTCTTGTTTAAAAAAAATTGTGGCAAAGTATACATAACACAAAATTTACCATTTTAAAATCTACTTCAAGTATGTTCACATTGTTGTGCAACCATCACCACCACTCCAATCTAGAATGTTTTTTATCTTCCAAAATTAAAACTCTGACCCATTAAACAAGAAGTCCCTGTTGACCCTTTATCCCAGGCCCTGACAACCACCACTCTACTTTCTGTATCTGTGAATTTGACTACTCTAGGTACTTCATATAAATGGAATCATACAGTATTTGTCCTTCTGTTACTTATTTCACTTAGCATAATGTCTTCAAGTTTCATCATGTTGTAACATGTGTCATACTTCCTTTCCTTGTAAAGGCTGAATAATATTGTTATCACCTTTCGTTTATTTATCCATCCATTGATGGACACCTGGGGGGCTCCCAACTTTTGGCTATTGTGAATATGCAGCTATGAACATGGGTGTACAAATGTCTGTTCAAGTCTTTGCTTTCACTTCTTTTGGGTATATTCCCAGAAATGGAGTTGCTGGATCATAAATAATTCTATTTTTAATTTTTTGATGAACTGCAATACTGTTTTCCATAGTGGCTGCACCATTTTATAATCCCAACAGCAGTGCACTTGGTTTCAATTTCTCCACACCCTAACACTTAGTTTTCATTTTTCCTTTGTTCCTTTTTTTGTTTTTATAATAGCCATCCTAATGGATGTGAAATGATATCTCATTATAATTTTGATTTGCATTTCCCTAATGATTGGTGATGTTGAGCATCTTTTCACATGCTTATGGCCATTTGTATATTTTCTTTGAAGAAATGTCTATTTAAGACCTTTGCCTATTTTTTAATTGGGTTGGTTTTTGTTGTTGAATTGTATAGTTCTTTATATATTCTGGATATTAGGCTCATATCAGATATATGATTTGCAAATAGCTTCTATTCTGTGAATTGCCTTTTCACTCTGTTGATAGTGTTTCTTGATGGAGAAAAGGTTTTAAATTTGATATAGTCCAGTTTATCTATTTTTTCTTTTGTTGTCTGTACTTTTGGTGTTATGTCCAAGAAATCATTGTCAAATCCAATGTGAAGCTTTCCCCATATGTTTTCTTCTGAGTTTTATACTTTTAGCTCTTGTGTTTATGTCTTTGACCCATTTCTAGCTATTTTTTACAAACGGTGTAAGGTGAGGGTCCAACTTCGTTTTTTTCCCCATGTGGATATACAGTTTTACATCATATCTGTATACAGATATACATCATTTGTTGTAAAGACTGTCATTCCCTCATTGAAGGGTCTTAGCATCCTTATTGAAAATCATTTGACTGTATACGTAAGGATTTATTTCTGGGCTCTTTATTCTATTATAGTGATCTATATTTCTGTCTTTATGACAGTATCAAACTGTTTTGATTTATAGTAATTAGCTTTATAAGTTTTGAAATCAGGAAAGGTGAGTCTTTCAACTAGTTATTCTTTTTTAAGATTGTTTTTGGCTATTTGGAGCCCTTTGAGATTGCATATGATTTTAGGATGGATTTTTTCTATTACTGCAAAAATTATTGTTCGGATTCTGATAGAGATTGTATAAATATATAGATCATTTGGGGCAGTATTGACATCTTAAAAACATTAAGTCTTCCAAGCCATGAAGACAAGATGTCTTTCCATTTATTGGTGTCTTTTTAAATTTTTTTCAGAAACTTTTTGTACTATTCAGTGTACAAGTCTTTCACATTTTTAGTTAAATTTATTCCTATGCATTTTGTTATTTTTTATTCTATTTTTACAAATTGTTTTCTTAATTGCCCTTTCGCATTGTTCATTGTTACTATATAGAAACACAATTGATTTTTGTGTGTTGAATTTGTATCCTGTAGCTTTGATGAATTCATTTAATAGTTCTAAGAGTTTTTTGTTCAGTCTTTAGGGTTTTTCTCCTAAAAGATGATGTCTATCACCTGCAAACAGAGATATTTTACATTTTCCTTCTCAATTTGAATGACTTTTATTTTTTTTCTTGCCAAGTTTCTCTGGCTAGGACTTTCAGTGTTGTATTGAATATAAGTGGTGACAGTGGTCACCTCTGTCTATTTTATGATCTGAGAGAAAAAGCTTCCAATCTTCCACCCTTGAGTATGATGCTAGCTGTGGGCTTTTCATATATGGTCTTTATTGTGTAGAGAGAGTTTTCTTCTATTCCTAGTTTGTTGAGTGTTTTTATCACGAAAGGGTGTTAAATTCTATCATATGCTTTTTCTGCATCAATTAAGATGATCATGTGTTTCTCTTTTCAGTCTATTAACGTGGGGTATTATCTTGATTGATTTTCATATATTGAAACATCCTTGCATTCGGGAGTAACTTCCACTTGGTGATGGTGTATAATCCTTTTAATATACTGTTGAATTCAGTTTGCTAGTATTTTGTTGAGGATTTTTGCATCTATATTCATAAAGGATATTGATTTATAGTTTCCTTTTTTTGTGGTGTCTTTGTCTGGTTTTGGTATTAGAGTAATGCTGGCCTCATAAAATGAGTTTGGAAGTATTCCCTCCCCTTTAAGTTTTTGAAAGAGTTTGAAGATAATTAGTGTTATTTTTTCTTTAAATGTTTGATAGAATTCCCTTTTGAAGCCATCTAGTCCTAGACTTTTCTTTGTTGGGTGGTTTTTGATTATAGATTCATTCCCCTTACTAGTTATAAATCTGTTCAGATTTTCTACTTCTTCCTGGTTTGGTCTTGGTAGATTGTGTGTTTCTAGAAACTTGTCCATTTCATCGAGTTATCCAATTTTTTGTCATATAGTTGTTCGTAGTACTCTCTTATGATCCTTTTTACATCTGTAAAATCAATAGTAATCTCCTATCTTTAAATTCTGATTTCAGTTACGTTAATTTTCTCTTTTTTTCTTAGTTACTGTAGCTAAAGGTTTGTTAATGGTGTTGCTCTTTTCAAAAATCCAACTCCTGATTTCATTGATTTTCTCTATTGCTTTTCTATTTTCTGTTTTGTGCCTCTCTGCCCTAATCTTTATTTCCTTCTTTCTGCTAATTTCGTTCTTCTTTTCTAGTTCCCTAAGGGTTAAATTAGGCTGTTGATATGAGATCTTTCTTCTTTTTTTAGTATAAGTATTTATAGCTGTAAATTTCCCTCTTGACGCTGCTTTTGCTGCATCCCATAAGTATTAGTATGTGGTGTTTTCATTTTCATTTGTCTCAAGATATTTTCTAAATTCTCTTGTAATTTAATCTTTGACACAATGGTTGTTTAAGAAGGCATTGTTTAATTTGCACATATTTGTGGATTTTCCAATTTTTCTTCTATTAATTTCTATTTTCATTCCATTATGATCAGAAAGACACTTTGTATGATTTCAATTTTAAAAATTTGTTAAGACTTGTTTTATGGCCTAATAATTGGTCCATCTTGAAGAATTTTCCATGGTCACTTGAGAAAAATGTTTATTCTGCTGTTGTCGTGTGGAGTGTTCTGTATATGTCTGTTAGGTCCATTTGGTCTATAATGTTGTTTAAGTCCTTTATTTCCTTGTTGATCTTCTGACTGGATGTTCTAACCATTATTAAAAGTGGAGTATTGGGCCTGGCCCTGTGGTCAAGTGGTTACAGTTCATGCAGTCCAGGTTCGCAGATTCGGATCCCTGGTATGGACCTACTCCCCTCACCAGCTGTGCTGTGGAGGTGTCCCACATATAAAGTAGAGAAAGATTGGCACAGATATTAGCTCAGGGGTAATATTCCTCAAGCAAAAAAAGAGGAAGAATGGCAATGGATGTTAGCTGAGGGAAGATCTTCCTCAGCAAAAAAAAAGAAAAAACAAAGTTGAATATCGGAGTCTCCTTCTATTATTGTAGAATGTAGATATAATTTTTTATGGCCTCCAGTTTCTTTTCAGAATTTGTGGTGAGAATTAGGAACAAGCATATGTGAGGGGTCAGAAAAACAAAGTGGCAGAATTACGAATTTTGTATGTAATTTTAGAAAAAATTATTTCTTTTTGTTTCTTTCCTGCTGCCTCAACATCTCCATAAGCAAGTTGTGAGCACCCTGCCCAGGTGGTCAGGTGCACCAGTGTGGTAAAGCTAGTCCCTGCCACAAGTTCCTCTTCCTGCCCTCCCTTCATGATGGCCTAGTAACATTCAAACACACCAATGAAATCCCCTCCTTCCCTTTCTTGCATACTCCACCCTGATTCTTAATAAAGGTGTTTGCTCACAGGTCCTTGCTTTCTGCTCCCGACCTGATTGGTTAAGCTGGGTCCCTTGCTGCTACTCTTGGGTGACCCTGCCATTGACATGCAGTGACTTTATCTGTTAGGACCTGTGGGTATAATAAACTTTGTTTCCCTGAGCCTCTCCTATGTCCCTTCTCGTGGCTGCATGTGACTGACCATCACCTTAAAGAATATAGAACAAATTTCTAGAACCCAACCTGATCAAAACCTAACCAAACACATCCTTGTACAAAAGGAGAAACTGACACATATAAGAATAAAAATCTAGCCTAAAGTAACACAGTGACTTGTAGCAGAGTTGGATCTCAAATGTGGATGGTTTCATATTTCATCTTTCATATCAGTTTTGCTATCTGTATAGTAAATCACCAGAGTTATTAATTAAGAAAAATTCAGCTGCCTTACCTGGCCTCAGTGGAAGAGATTTGTAAAGGATTAGTTGGTGTCTGCCAAAGGCATTTTAGGGGGTGGGCAATACATATCCTTGTGCTTGTGTTCCAGAACAAAAAGGTCTTGTGATTCAGAAGCCAGTGTTTTCTACTAAGCAGATGACTCCAAAATGTGGTACATGTTCCATTAATTTCATGTGCGCTGATTTTTAGATAGTATGAAATTTAAAAAAAATTTTTGTTAACAAATATTTTACTTTAAGAAGTATTAGGAAAACATATAACCAGTATTTATAATGACAGTGAATAAAGCTTTTTTAAAAAATAAATTATGCATAGTGAATGTATTTAAGAAAAGTATTTAGTAATTTGATAATATTGAGAAGTAATATTGTATAATATTTAAGAACTTAAACTCTGGGGTCAGACTCCAGTATACTTAACTTATATACATATATATATATATACATATATAGTTATAAGTACTTAACTTCTTGGACTTGAGCTCGTTTCTCTATAAAACAAGGATGATAATATTTACCTATAGGATTATTAGAGGATTGAAATTATTAACACTAATAAATGCTCAGAAAAGTGACTGGAATATTGTAGGCTCTGTGCAAGTATTAGTGTTGACTAGTTTCAGTATTAATGATACGTACAAAAATTATGACGGTTGTACACAAACAAATGAAGTTTGAGAGAAACTGAAGCCAAGCCTATTACTGTGTGAAGGACAGGTTGCCCAGAGTAACCTTGAGAGTAAGCATTATAGCATAAAAAATATGATGATGGATTGACGGACATGGTTTTCGATCTAATTTGCCATTTAGGAGTGATATTAACATGGACTAGTACTTAATTTTCCTAAACACGGATTGTCTTACCACATGTTTAGATACAATAGAACCTACCTTGCGTGATTCTTTGAAAATAGAAGGAAGTAATGAAAATAAAAAGATTAATGGATTATGCAACATCGTTAACAGTAGGGGTTCAATAAGTGTTAAGGAGGTGGAGGAAGGAGAGGAGAAGGAGGAAGAGGAAGAAAAATAGCTATATCCAGCTGAGAAGAGAATCCAGAACAATTGAACTTCTTGTAAGGCATTTACTGGGAGGGTGGGGAGAAAAAACTCCCCCAAACATTCCCCTTCTGGATGTTTTGACTTTGCTAATGGATGGGTCCTTAATGACATTAGTCATCAATCTCACTGCAAGTCAAAAAAGGAATTACCCCACCCCTTGGTTTTGTGATATATCAGATATTTTAATCATATATTCCATCATTAAAAAACATTGTCAATACTACATGATGAACATTGTGTCAGCCTTTAAGGAGAGACCAATGAGAATTGAATCTTTACCTCGCGAAACTCACAGTGTGATGATTGCAAGGAAATTTATCAAATTAATTCCTGAAGAAATAAATTTGAAAAATACTACAAATCATGCATTGTGTTATATTTTCAGGAAGAAGGAAGGCATCTTCAAATCCAGTAATTACTGCCATTAAAATTTTTCAACAGATACATTTAAGGGCAACAAGACATTTAAATTATAATCAGCATATACTTGGCCCTTAAAAAGGCAATGTCTAATAAAATAAAATCAGTATTTATATTCACTATCATCATCAAGCTATATCAACTGCACTGTCAGCCCAATTTTCCTGTATACAAATTCTTTGCCACACCTCCCACTGCATCATCCTCCATCCTGTGTCCATTGCAAGAGTAGGTCCCAGCCAGCAGGCGTGCCTCCCAAATATATTTAGCTTTTATTGCTGGTTCCTATTAGTTCTAATTTTTTCAGCAGATACCCAAATGCCGCTCCAGTTCAGCAATTTCCAATTCCTTAACTTCTGCTGGGCCACCAAACAAAGATTCCTAAGTCATTTCTTAGCCAGCTGTGGTTCTTTAGGAAGTTTGGGCTTATTTTCTTCAAAGAAGATTGCAATAATCTGACTTTTAACCTATTCAACTGCTTTCAGCGAAACGTTTAACACAACTGCTTCTGCAAATTTTCCAGCTAAATAGTATCGTCCTGGGGCCTGTAAAGACCCTTTCTTGCTGACTACCCCTCATCTCCCACCCTCTTGCCACTCTAATTGCACAAGGGCATCACCCAACTCGCTGGCTTCTTGCATGCTCTGTATTATGAAAGGGAGAGATGTTTCTGCGAAGATGAACGAAGACGCATTAAAATTAACGTCAACTTTCTTCCTTCAAACATCTATCGCCTGTGCTATACTTAGCTGGAAGAGTACAGGTAACATTGATCATTGTCATTAGTTTTATTTTTATACCTATGATCAAGCTGAATTCTCAACAGAGAAACTAATGTTCCTAGAGATAGTTAGATAGTGAGAGTCAATTAGCTGTTTTTCATCATTATTCTTGTTTTTAAACCTCTGGGTCATGACCTCCTATTACACCAAACTGTTCAATATCGGGAAATCAAACCATGGTACTGTGTCTCCCAATCTTCATGCCTTGAATAGAACTATTAGCCTCCTTAATTCTGGCTTCCTAATTGGTAAAACTGAAATAAAATACCTACTTTATAAAGTTCTAAGAGTAAAAATGAAAGAAATATATGTATAATGCCAGGCCTACAGGTGTATTAATACATTTTAGTTATTAATGATGTTTCTTTGCATTTTTATTCCTCTATTCAAAAGTATTTACAGTGATGTATGTCAATTACCTCTCAATAAAGCTGGAAAAAAATTATTAAAATGCTGTTTGTCAGCATTTTATTCTACTTTAAGAGTAGGACTGTGCCTTTTTATCTCTGTATCATATAATACCTACTACACTGCTTTGTCTTTACTAGATGTTTGTGACTGTGAATGTAGCATTATTACAGTCTTAGAGAACACTCTAAAAATTGCAAACTTTTTCTAGTGTTTTTTTTAAAGCTGGAAACATTTAGAGGGTAAGGAATTATCAGAGTTTACACTGTAGCAGACTCAAGAGTTATCTAAACATTCATGGAAGAGACCATTTCAGTGTCTCCCTCTGTTCTTATATGACCCAGCAAATTACATGATGCCAACTTGCTATGATTCTGCTATTTCAAATTTTTCTTCTAAAATTCCATTCATTCATTCATTCCACTTAAATTTTTTTTTTCATTGCACTCATATATTCATGTATATTTTAAGCATCCCTTAGGTACATAAGGACTCATGTCATAAGATAATTTCAAGGTCCAAATTATTATAAGCCATTTCTTAAAATGAATTATCTAAATGCAAAATATAATTATTCTTAGAACACATGCTCCTTTGCTCTCTCCTGAAGTGAATTAAATAATAGAAAGAGATTTTACAAGTGCATGCCAGAATGAACTGTTAAGCTATTGAAAGAAGAAATTCCATTCAGGATTAAGTACATTTTAATATATTGTGCAGATATTTGAAAATAACATATGTCCCCTATGAAATATTGGTGTAGGAAAGATCTAGGAGCTCTAATATACTTTCTGAAACAGTAACAATAAAATTAGCATTTTTTCCAAAAAACCGTTTAATCTTTGTACTTTCCAAGTTGCTTCAACAACAGCTCAGTGAAATGTATTCATGATATTAACCTTGAACCCTCAACACCACACTGTATAATATCTGATCATTATATAAGTCATGAGGAGTCTGAGAAATTACTTCATAGGGTGTTTGGGTATTCTGTAATCCCCATTGTGTCTTCTCAAATCTAGGAAAATAGTGTGGGTTGCAGGAATAATGCTAGGTGAACCCAATCCAACCTTACAGTGTTCATGGCTCTATCCCACAATATTGAGTGTCTACTATGTGCCAGGCACAGGGGTAAATATAATGGATGCACAAATAAACAAGATAGGGTTCTTGTCTTCAAAGATCTCATATTATATATGTGGATATAGATAGCAATTAAATAAGCAATTTCAACACTTTTAAATACCTGCTGTACTGGAGTAAATATAAGGTATTAAAAGAACACAGAAAAGTGACGCAGATCCCAATATTGTGTCATCTGGCATGGTTTTTCAAAGGTGGAGACTGATTAAAACTTATCCTAAAGAAGATAAATTGCAAAGCTTGGTATTTGGGGCCTGTGGATGGTACAATAAGACAAGAAGTCAGCTATTCAATTCTTTTTAATTTCAAAATGAGATGCTTTTAGAAAACCTGAACAACCCAAATAAGGGAATGTGTTGATTGTATCTAACTGGAAGAGCAATCTAGGAAGTTTAGCAGATCTTTGCTGTACTGGCTGTGACATATGAAATAGAAGGAACCTCTTGCAATTAGTTTCTGAATTGTTCAAACAAAGCTATTCAATCATCAGAAGCTACATAGTGTTACTATGTTAATTTTTGAGATCTGGTCATGTGTATATAAGTCAGAGTGCCAACAGGAACCAGATGGCACATTCAAATTAGGATAACTCAAGAGAGTTTAATAAAAGACTATTTACAAAAATGTGCCCAGGTCAACACCAGGGCTGTTTGCACCCCTGAAGGAGTGAGTGGACAGAGCAATTATAGAAATTCTTAAAGAGAGTCATGTGGAGATGGCCACCTGGAGAGGAGATTTGACCTTTAGTTAAAGGATGCAGCCAGGCCAAGGAGAAACCACAGAGCTGGGAAAGTAAATACCCTGAATGCCCTCTCTCTCTCCATTTGTCAACCCAACAGAAGAGAGCAAGAAATCTATAAAGGTTAGTCTTTGGTCGGTAGCAAGCAGGCTATATAATAGGGAAGGATGATCTGGAGGACATCAGACAGCTATCCAGCACAGTGTTATTCATAAATCAAAAAGGGAAACCATTCACATGCATCCACTTAATTATTTTCCAACTTTTCAAACTGCATTGCTTATGAAATTCTTCACAAAAAAGTTTTATGAAGAAATGCAATTATTAAAGAGTTCTCTTTGTGCACGCACTCATATGTGGTGAGAGAGGTTCTATTATGCCTTTCTAATTTTCCTGAGTCTATATTGCAGGCATCTTAGCTGACCTACTCATCACCACCAGAGTATCATTGGATGAGCTGAGCCAATTTTAATCTCTTCTTCCGTAGGATTATCATGTTAGAGCAAAAATACCATAGACCTCACCAAACAATAAAATTAACCATCAGGAAATGTTTTATAGCCCTATAAAACTGATCTAGCACAGCTAGTATTATTGCTATATAATTATATATTCACAGTCTATGTTTGAGGACTAAAGTCAGGTAGTTTTAAATGGAGACATTCAATGGTTGAAGAGTAATAGATGCCAAGAAAAATACCAGGACTAGAGCCAGGAACAACTTTCCATTGGACAACTCTAGGATCCTAAATTTGATTTTCATCCATTGGTTACTAGTCCAACTTGAAGGTACTATTGCCAGTGCCAGATTAGATGCCCAATGATAGATTTCAACAAACTGGTCAGATGCTCTCCCGTTGGTTCTAGGAAATACCAACTGTATGAACTGACTTCGAAGGGATATTCCAGCTATTGTAAGAGAAAGTGGAAAACATTTCCCATCGCCCATCCTAAGGATTTAGTTCCTGCCCAGAACATAAGCTGATTTCATGTATTGTCCCCAGCATATAATAAATACAAATTAATGTTATTTGTTATTACATAGTGGGTTCATATCCTTTTCATCTTGTATTCTTACATCTTTCTCATGTTTTGTGGTCTTTCTACCATGATGAAGTAAGCAAAGCTTGTCCAAGGGCAGATATGTTCTCTTCATTTTTTTGAGGGGCCACTATATCATTCAGGAGATTCAAATAAGGTCAGGCTCCATTTGGCTACCAACTCCCACTAGAACACTTTCAATTATTTTATTTTATTTGTGTTTATTGCAAAGTTTTAGAAAATACTCAGTGAATGAATAATTGAAAGCACTTGAGGGCAAAAAAAATAAGGACAAAATGCTGAAACAGGAAGATGTTTGCTATCATTTGTGTTTTATAACTTTACTCTTTAGCTCTTTGTAGGGATATAGTTATATTGCAGCTGTGAAAATATAAAACAAAGATTTAATTTTACAGTTTATTTCCTCTTGTGTCGTATGTCCATCTGAAACATTAACTTCCAGGTTGTGAATTTCCTTAGTAGTATTAGTGAAAGTCTGCTGTCGGTCTGTCTGCAGGGCCTAAGGTGCCAAAACTCACTTAGACGTTTATGTGAACACTTCCATGATACTCTGGAGTGAATAACTCTACCTTTGGGAAGTGTACTTCTGGGTGGTGGTGGTTGATGTTGTTGTTACTGTTGTGTGTGAGTGTGTGTGTTTCATAAATTTTCCAGTAAGACAGGAAGGGGTGAGGAATAGGTCTTACTGTAAGACCACCCTGGGTGGATGCTCAAGATGGTATAAGGAATGGTAGGTATTCATCTGAATACATGGAATATATTTTGAAAAGTCCCCAGTACATTGTAAGTAATAGTATTATAACAATAATTATAATAATTGTCAACAGCACACTTAGTTATAGTATAATAATATAAAGAAAAATATACCTGCCACAAGGGAGAAGAAGGCAGGGAAGTAGATAAGAGTTTGGGGGAGGGTACTCATGAGAAAATACCCTGTAAAAATTTCCATCTGTGTTGTATATTTCCCCTGGGCCTTGGCAAACTATTGTTGACACTGGGCGTCCTTTCATTGTTAGCTTCTGCTTTTGCCTGCACTGACCTTGAAGTAGCAGCATCTTGTCACATCCCTGAAAAACAGACACATGAAGGAGACTGCAACAGTCACGATTTTCCCATATCAGAGACATCTTTGGATGTAAACTTCAAATCTCTCCACGACTGCTGAAAAAAGGTTTGTTAACATGGAGGTTCCCTAAGAGGGAATCATATGTTATATTTATGACCACTTACTAAAAACACAGATTAGATATATTTGGTTGCTTTGCAATTTTTTCTTTTGGCCTCAGCCACACGGTCTCACTCCCCTTGTCAACTCTCTTCTCATGCAACCAAGGAACCTCCTCTTCAAGCAAGTCTGCTCTGGCCCCGATGACATCCCCTGCTCAGCAAAGTGAAAGCCCTATGGTTAACTATTCACCCTCTTAAAAAAGCAGTTTAGTGACCATCCATCATTACTTGAGCAAAGCCCTACAAGGACTTTCCACTTGCTACAAGCAGCTTAAAAAATTATTCGTCCCCTAAAACCAGGTTGCCCTATGGAGAGACAAGACAAGGGAGTTCCACTACTAAGAGAAGAGTCTCAATTTCAGATTTTATATAAACATGACAACTTGTTAAAAGGAAAAGTAATATTAAAAAACTGCAGAAGTATTATAATTCTTTAAAATCCAAAGTGTATTCTTTAGCTATATTGATTTCCCCCGACCGTAGATTTAAATTAGGCTGTAGTAGTGCATTTAGTACATGGGTTAGCTTGACAGAGTGAGAAAGAAAGCCATCGTCTTCTAGACTATACCTTCTTGACACAACTGTTATAGTACTAATTCAGGCTGACCACTGTTTTTCTGCTTTTCTTCTTTTTAAGTAAGTTTATTGTGAAAATAGAACAGTTACTCTTTCCTTGTTCCTTTTTTTTTAAAAGATTCACTGTTCTAGAGAAAATATCTTTACTCTTTTTTATTCAGCTTTTAACCTGCAAATATATTTTAAGTGTCTGTCAAGAACTCAATTTACACAGCACTGAAATATATGAATTGGCATCTTTGCTCATTGAGAACAAAGGAAAGAAAAAGGAGAACAGCAAAAGGAGATGGGAACTAGAAATTTAAGTGCAAATACTGGACTAAATGCAAAATATAAATATAAATGCACATGTATATGTTTGTGTGTGCATATATATATATATATATATATATATATATATAATTTCAAAGAAGAACACTGAAGTAAGAAAGAAAAAAGAAGGAAACAAAAGTTCACTTAGACTAAGTAGTTTGCCCAAGATCACATAATTGGAGATTGGTGGAGATTAAGTTCAAATCCAGGGTACAAGCATAACTCTCATGAGTTAATGGGAGTTCAGTTAATTGTTAAATTATATCAGTCTAATGACACCTGCAACTAAGACATAAGAGAATTTAGGTCCATGTAGGATGGAGAAGTAGGAGATAGCTTCATGGAGGAAGAGGTACTTGATATGAACCTTAAAAGGTGGCTATAGTTTGATTCTGAGGAGGGAATGATACCTGCTCAACACAAGGTTGACATAAGGGAAGCCATACTGTAGAAAAGAAATCTATTGTAACTTTGAGTGACCTCTGACTAACCCAGCTGGATTTGCTCCTTTCAGAAGATCTAACCACTCTGTAGATTTTACAACCCCAGCTTGTGCGTGTACCTCCCAGCTGCGATAAGATGATAACTTTGTTCTTTTGAGTTCCTTAGGAATGTGATGACCCTTGAACAGCCATCATCAAGGACAGCTAAAAATCTGGTGTGGCAACTCCCAGTCTGTAGCACCCAAGGGTCAACATTCCTAACCCCCTCCCCTGTAACCCACCAGCCTACACAACTGCTGTAAGATTCTGTGCCCCCTGAAGATGGTTCTTTTGGACGTGAGTCTGGCATCTTCCCTTTGGCTAGCAAACTGTAATAAACCCTTTCTTTTTTCCACCATCTTGCCTCGACGATTGGCTTTTGTCTTGTGGCGAGCAGATCGTGCCCTTTGTGCAGTAACAGGAAGAATGAGGTTACTCCAAAAGAGTATCATGATGACAAGGTGCTGAGGGAACAGTGAAGATCCCCATCTGAGCAATGCTGCCAGGGATCTCAGAGGTTGAAGAGCATCATTATCATTTGCCAATGAGTTTAGCATTGCTCAACTGTAACTAAATCTGCCGATGCTAGAGATATTATTGGAAAGTTGTAACTTTCTAGTTTATGAGAAGACTTATGAAGAAGATTCTCAAGATCCCCTTGAAAACTAACAACATTAGTCACATGAAATGAAGTGTAATTATTCTTCATTTGCAGTTTTTTAGTGTATTCTGTTCAGTAAATTTTGGTTGTCACAGTGTTAAATAAAATTCAGCTTTGAAATATTTATTTTGGATTTCGGCTAAGCATAGCCTGGTAGTAGATGAAAAATATACATAACTTTACCAACAAGACTCGTCATTATTTTCCCATCTTTCTCCTCCCTCTCCCTCTCCCTCTCTTCCTTACCCAAAAGCAATTCTCTTAAAAGCCAGAAGCCTTGCAGTAATTGCTTTCTCAGGATTCTGAAATTAGTGAACCTCTCTATTTATCTCTGAAAATAACCAGAAATTTCTTTACACAACCAGGGAAGATTGAACTCTCACACTCTGTAGCCTGATATAATGTTGCCATGAATGCAAAACATTTGGAAAAGTTGCTGGGCTAAGTTTTGTAACCTCTTACAAATGTCTCAGTTAAGGAGTGTATTGCAGAAAATCTCTTTTTCATAGCAATCTTGTACTTTAAATAAATGCTTAAAGCCCTTTTCTATACAGTATTCTTGTCACTAATGCTGTTTTCATAGAGCTCCCAGAGTGGGATCAATACTGCATTTGCAATGTCTCCTACCCTTCAAAACAGCCCCTCTCGTGGCAAGACCCCTAGAGTTTCAGGGAGAACGAGACAGCTATATTTTCAAAATGCATCTATCAAAAAAAAAAATGTTGGCGATTTATTCTTAACATTGGAAGTGAAATGGAGAGAGGTTTGACTCAATAATGACAGTGTACTTATGATTCCAAGAGAACAGTCCCATATCAATTGCATATTAGCAGTTGAGGGGGCCAGCACTCGATCCTTCTGCCCTCTGGGATTGTAAGATTAGGGGAGCATACAATCAAAGATGAATATCCAAGTGGGAAATAGTATTTTGCTTTATTAATCTGGAAGAGTACTCTCTCACTCACTAAACGAAGGGCTTCTGACTGCTGGAGAAGGTGGCTTAAGCTAGAAGTTGAAAGGAGGCTTCCTTCTCCATTCCTCACTTGAATTTGAAACAGTTGTCTCCAGAGAAGATTCAGTTCTACATTACACTTTGAATAACTGGCTTCATTGAGCATTATCGATTCTTTTACATTATTTTATCGATCATTGAGATATTGATTATGTATTATTATTTCATCACTTATCTAATCTTGGATTTTTAAATTCGTTTTTCAGACAGTTGTGTATGCATGTGTGTATGTATTTCCATCATAAAAGACTTATAATACAGGTTTTTTTATTTGTTTATCCCTAAGATTTCTGCAAATACACACACACACACACACACACACACACACACTCTATCTATCTATCTGTATGTTTACATAGAGGAGACAACTTAAGTCAGTAGAGACCTCTGGAGTTACAATTCTTTTTCCTCAAATCCATCATCATCATTGCATTGCTTTCTAGTGTTTTACGCTATAGAGGAAAAGTCTAAGGGAGCTTTTTTTTTCTTATGTAGGTAACTTTTTTCCCTTTGTTATTTAAAGGTTACACTTTCTTTATTCCTGAATTTAAAATAACATACTTAGGTCTGAATTTTTTAACTTTATGAACTTTTTGGGTCTGCATGTTCAAATCTTCCTCTCAGGAAGATTTTAAGTACGCTCTATTATTTCATTGACTAGTTCTTCTCCTCGTTGCATTCTTTCCAACACTGCCTCCCCCAAATCAAATAATCCTCATACACAGAAACTGGAACTCCTGTATCTATTAATGTCTTTCAACTATTAAGTCACCTTATTCTCATCTTGTGAGATCTCAGTGAATATCTAAATTTTGTCTTCTATATTTGCTTGATTTTCTCTAGCTTCATTTGTAATTTAGTAATGGTGTCGTTTATCAAATGCATTTTTCTAATTTTAGATTTCCCTCACTTCATATCTGCTTGCTTTAATTTCATAGATTAGCCATCTTTTATAATCCTCCCTTGTTTTTACACAGAATCTTTTCAGACACAAAGTTTTCCTCTGACTCTTCAGGATGGTTTTGTGGGCTGTAACACGTACTTCCCACGGACCCCCTGCTTTTTTCCTGTAGGACAATCTGACAGGAAGTTCCAGTCAGTAAGTGAGCTTCCTGGGAACGGTAGCTATTGAAGTCCGTCTGGAACAGGTTTCCTACTTCTTGCAGCACCTGCTTTGAGACAAAGCAGTGCCATTTTGCTCTCTCATTCATTCAATATAAATTGCAGTCCTACCAGCACCAGGATGTGGGCAGTGGAAATATAATGGAGAATCAAGTAGGCTGCTTTGTTTGGCTACCAGTCCCATAAAAGAAAGAGAAAAATATCCAAAGGACCAAACAGCTCGAGGGGATAATAATGTCATTATTGTTAGCACTGAGAGTTCTCTCTCTGCCAGGCTCTGATATTCTTTAAAAAGGCAAAATAGAGGGAACAAGAGGTCAGCCACACTCTCTACCCACAGAATGGAGGATAGTTTTACTTCCTGCCAATATTTTCATCGCTATGGCGGCCTTTTATCATTGCTGTCTAAAGCCTGATGCTTGCCAGGGTCTTCTGTGAAGTCAAAGTCTATTAAGAGGTAGAAATGGGGCGAGGACAGAGGAGACAATTACATTAGAAATTATGGTGGTATGTCTCGGCCAGGTGGCAGAGACTGTCTCCCTGTCTTCAGAAAACTGCTAACACAACAAGCTCCCTCGTGAGCTTATTGTGCTTCTAGGAAGTCATCTTACCATTTATCAGCTAAACAGAAAATCAGCAGCAGAAATATTAGCATCTTAGTGACCTCTGGGAAGAATAGTTAGGGTAATATTGCTTTATCTTGCCCCCAATGGAGTGAAAAACTTTGCATTTTCAACAGACAAGCCAATTACTGCTACATATGATATTTACTGGTGCTAAAACTTCAGATTCAAGTTTAACAATGATTTTGAGTGCTTACTATATGCCACACATGTGCTAAGTGCTTTCACGTTACTGACATTCTTAACTGCCGAAAAATGCTATAAGGTAACAGCAAATCTCTTCTTACTACAGGTAGGAACACTAAGGCTCAGAAAGGTTAAGGCATTTGCCCAACAACATAGGATTTGGGTGCAGCTCTCCTAATGCAAACCCCTTAACAAGGCCAACTCAAAAGAAGCAACAACAATATTAAACATGTATAACTTTCGGTTATATTGTATGTACACTATACAGAATGCCTTCATGAACTGATTTGATATTCTGACCAATCATCATTATAGTCAGTGTCCTTCACGTTTTACAATAATTTATACTTTACAGGAAGTTTTCAAATATATGGCTTGTTTAAGCATTAAAACTACATTAAGAAAAGCAGGGCAAAGACAATTAATCCCATGGTACAGAGAAAGAAGCTAAAGTTTAGAAAATTGAAGTGTCTGACACTAAGTTTCCTCAAATAGCTAGGGTCAGGGCTCTCTCTTGCAACTATCACTCCGTGTTTTTATCAACTGCCCCAAATTTGTCTCTTATTACTCACCAGCAGTTAACGCCTGGTAACTTCCCATTGTTACCAGAGCTCAGAAATTTCTATGAGGTAGCCTGGAATGAGTCTAAATATAAAAATTGAGAAATACCATACACAGGGAAAAGGGAAAAGCCAGTGTGGGAACGTGCTGAGTGGATTTCTCTGGGAGAACTGACAATAATTATAGGAACAAAATCATTGTGGTCTGGGCAGACTGAGAAAGGAAAAGTCAGTTTTTTCTGTTACAGTAATAAAACTTTCCCTGTTCAGAAAAAAATCCCAGTGGGATGAGAATTTCTCAGTGAAGATCCAAACTGTGTAATAGACAAATACTTTCTCCCAATTTGATTTTAGTCATGAAGAATGAGGCAAGTGAGAGGAACATAAGGTTGGACCACATATTCTGTTGTTTTGTGGAATACATAAAACAACTTCTGGGCTCTAAATTCGTCTCAGAGTTTTCTGATGCATGCAGAACCAGCCTGGAGTCTGAAAATTTGACAACACTGGCTGGAACTAAGCAATTGCAGAACACAGAATCTTGGAGTTGGAAGGACCTTCAAAATTTTTCCATTCCAATCCTGTAATATCCCTGAGATATGATGGTCCAGCTTCTGTTTGAATCTCTCTGATGAGAAGAAATCCATTAAGCCCTTAGTAGGTTTATTACAGTGCTGGATAGCGTTCATTCTTAGAAATTTATCTGTTTGTAAATTGCATCCATGGTTCTCAATTGCCTCTCAAGAGTCTCATTGAATAAGTGTAATCAATTTTCACTCATTAGAAACCTCAAGTATTTAGAGATTGTTATATCATCCTGGATCTTTTCTTTTTCAAGCTAAATATCTGTTATTCTGTCAACTTTTTCTCAAGATACAAGGTTCTGATTTTGCTCCATCTAAGTCCTTTGCTTTTGTGGGGGGGGTTAATTTATTATCACTCTATTTAAAATCCTACCTATGTGTTCTGATTAGGATAGAAACATTGACCATCACGAAACAAACCCAATAGGCAAAAGAAGAATTTTCAGGTAGTTAACTGTCTGCTCTAATGTGTAGGACTCATTTACCCAATAAACTCATTTATAAGTCACAAACTTTGCTCCATTACAGTCCATGATAATTTATTTAATTAGTCATTGTCTGTCTTAGTATTTCATCCAGAAAATAGAAATGCTTTATATTTCATTACTTTCTTTCTCTTTCATCCACTTCTTACTCATATTTGTATCTTCTCTCTGAAAGGACTTCTTCTGACACATGCAATTATCCTGAGATGATAATTGGGGAAAATCAGTCCCCAGCCCCAACAGGAACCTATTGATTTGGTTTTCACATTTGTACTTTGTCTCATTTTTTGTTTATTCTTTCAATGTCGTTCATTACTTAACACTTTTATACTCAGTAATGGAATTCATACTTATATTCAAGAATGGAATAAATCATTCATTCAGCCAAGAGATACTATTGATTGTCTACCATGTACAAGGCGTTGCAATGGGCATTGGAAATCAATGGAGACACCTAATCAGAGACTTCAATTCAAGCTCTGAATTTTTAATAATACATCAAATAAAAATGGCTAGTGTTTACTCTACATTTAGTACATGTCAACACTATGTTAAGCACTTTCTTGCCTTATATAAATTCACTCTCATAAAACTTCATGAGTTTAATATTATCTTAATATTATGGATGAAGAATCTGATGCTTACAACAGTTAGAAAGTTGTCTATACCTCACAGCTAGTAAGTGGAGGGTTTATAAACTAAATCTAAGATTATGCAATGCCAAAGCCCAGGATCTCCCAACCAGAAAGCAGTAAATATGTTGCATTTTGGGGGGTATCATTTCAGCAGAAAGTTACATCCTTCTCTTAGCCTGGTCAGTTTTAAATTTTTTTCAATTATTTGAGTCTATTTAAGGCAAAAGCACATCTTGTTTTAGGGAAATGTAGTTTATTCTGCCCAGAAGTGGCTGGCTAATTCATTGCCCACTTAACCAGCCAAAGACAGGGATATTTGTCAGAGTTCCAGGCAGTCAGGCTCCTCTGATTTGAAACTGTTTCGAACAGACTTTGAATTTCATTGAACAAACAATGTGCCACTTCATAAAGCATTAATGATCATCACAGGCACTCAGAAGCACAATTGAGTGGAATACAACAGCAATTTAAAAGACTCCATAAAAAGCAGAAACAAAAGCCACTATGTTCCATCTCTAAAGCTAAGATGCTGAAGGAATTGATTTGGTAATTGTTGCCTTACCTGCTGAAGTATAAGGGCGTTGTGCACAAAACAATGCAATGCAATGTATTCTTTTTTCAGATTGGATCCTCTAAATGCAAGGTAATTGCAGAAATTGTTCAAATGGTTGGAAGGAAGTGATTCAAGGAACACCAAAAAATCTGCTGCAGCCTTGGAAGGAAGCTGTAGGGACTCAACTCCTGGGAGTCATTTAGAAAGAAACTCTTGGGGAAATACTTACCTTCTTTGGAAGAATGAGAAAGTTCACTATCTAGTACCAGAAAATACTCCCAAATTGAGCCTTAGGATAGTCCATCCCTTTATCAAATTAGCCATTTAGATGGGCATGAGTACTATGGGATAAGCCTTTGTTACTGATCTAAGCCCCTCCCCAGAGATTCTTGTTATGGTTTGCTTTTTATAGTACTAGTGTTAAAAGAAACATTTTCAAAGGAGGGCATAATCATATAGATATAAAATGAACACATGTCAAAGCTTGTATTTAACTCATTCATTAAAGAGAGAACCAGTAAGATGTTACTTTAGAGTCTCAAAGGAAAATCTAAAGAGAAGGTGACTGTACTGGCCCATCAGAAATGATGGAATCAACGTGCATAATAGATGCACAACTGGCAAAACTGGTCATTCTTCACAGGACAATAATCAACTGAATCTCCAATGGATGCAAATTACATTGCTATGGATCAGAATGCTTGCATAATTATCAGTTTTCTACAACTTACAGACCTGTAAAATAGCTCAAAAGCAATGAAAAGCAGAGATAACCTGGAGAGGAGTATTAGATGGGACACTCAGTAATCTTTTTGGTCCATTTCAAAGTCTTTCACAATTTTTCCCCAATTAGAATCTTATTTTAAATGAAACTCATAGTTTTATGGGAGTGTCCTCATGTACAGGTGAGATTTTAAAAAAATTTTTTTAACATAAGTTTGGCTTCTTCAGAAGCATTTCAATTTCTTAGCAAGAAAAGATTAATAGAGCAGGTATTTTTTTAGGTGACTTTACTAGAAGAAATACATCCAAACAGATTCATGTGTTAAACATGTATTTATTGAGTATAAGTTGTAAATATAACACTTCAAAGCAGGAAAAGAATTAGCCTGTGCAAAGTAAGTTCATTTAATATTATTTTTCAGCCTGTCAGAGCAGATGCTGGATAAAGCAGAAAAACAGATTGGACTTAGTCTTTAATATTTCAAAGGGTCCCCTGTTGTGGTAATTCCCCCAAACTAGTATGAAGGCTATTTCCATACTGCTTGCTACTCCAAAAAGGCCAGATCCATCCTCTCCCTAAATCATTGGTATTCCTTGAGCCAAGGATCATCTGAAATACTGTCTCTTGAAAAAGAGGCTTCCTAATAGCATGCAAATTGTTGGAACAAAATAAAAAAAGGAAACTCACACCTTAGTAAGTAGGACACCTCAGGAAGCTTGCCGACAGCATTAGGTGGCTGCTAGAACATGGTGTATCTTCTGTTCTCCATCAAAAAGTTAAGGACACTTAACCTTGAATCCTTTCTTCAACCTACTTCGGGAGAGTTCCAGAGTCCCAGGACTGTCCCTTTACTCTGGGTCATGTCTTCCCCATCAGTACATCTAATTTTACATGCATTTCAGTAACCAAACAGATTCCTGCTAGGGGACATACAATATGAGAGTACATATTCATTCAACTTTAAAAAATGCAGAGATTGCCTGCAAATAAAGATGTATGTCAGTGCATTTTAGAGATGCAATAAATTCATTCATTTGACAAATATTTATTGAGCATCAGTTGATTGGTGCAGTCATGGTCGCTGTTCTCAAGGCCCCTAGAGTCAAATGAATGAGATAGCAATATTTGTTATTAAGTCTGGAGTTACTCGTTGCTTTAAAATATAAGATAAGATTTAGTGTTATTTAGGTAAGGTGAGACCATGAGTGATTTATTGAAAAGATAGTTTGTTAATCTCACAGATCCTACGAGGATGAAGATGCCACACTGTGGAGGGCCACACAGGGAAGCAGAGGGATAGGAGGCAGAGCGAGAAGGGGAAATGTGGGCAAGAGCCTTCATAGTGGTTTCCACAGGAAGGAATGGGAGAGGCAGAGTAAACACACTTAGGCTTGGCTAGTTTGGATAATTTCAGTGGTCTCTGGGGCAAAGGGGCTCTCCCTAGTTGTCTGGTACCTGACCGTGGGGTGATTAGGGCAGGTAGATAGTGGCCCAGAGTGTGAGAGCCCCATAAAGGAGGTGGTTGACAGTGTGGGCTCTGGATTGGTTGGTGTGGTTTGAAAAGCATGCTCCCGGATGAGTTGTTTACTATCTCTAGGAATTGGCTCACCCTAGGAGGGGCAGTTCTTCTAGGATCAGTGAGGATCCTGATGTCAAAGCATCACAGTACAGGAAATAAAAGACATTGTTGATACACTCAAATGTAATTTTTGTTTCTTTAAGCTGAAGACCAAAAGTTGTTAGCACTACAGCCAGAAAGCTGATGATGATTCAGATAATAAGGAAGAAAATAAGGAGTGATACCGTCACAAATAAAATGGGAAAGAAAAATTTCAGAGACCTAGGTAATCCTTTCCAGTTTCTTATAACATGAATAAGATGGACAAGTTGAGCAAGCTGTGATTCCAGAGAAAAATTATAAATAATAACAGCAACTATTCAGGGTTTCCTTCTCACAAGTCAGGCACCATGATTAGTATTTGCATGCAGTTGTTTTATTTGATCCTTCCAGCATCTCTAACAGCTTTTGGAAAGTGAGGCTTAGGAAGTTTAAGTAATTTTCCAAATTTACGTAGCATGTAAGTAGTAGAGCTGGGATTTATGCTGAGATCTCACGGTTTCTGGAGTTGGAGCCATTACTTATTATACACACAGACACACACTTGTGTATACATGCATACGTGTGTGTATCCACATACCACATACCTATTTCATTTGAGGGAAGAGGAAGGACTTTTAAATGCATCATTCAAATTATGTACAGTGAAACTTTAATTTTCTAGAATGGTTTAAAAATGGAGTGTGGGAATTAGATTACAAGAGTATCAAAGAGATAACTATAAATACCTTTCAGCAATTATAATTGAAAATCTTCATAAACTGTATGGTCTTATGATAATGAATTTCTTCTAAGTAATCTAATATTATCTTGATGATTAAATACCTGGGCAAGCCTTAGTGTCATTATTATGAACATGAGTTGGAACTGGATCATCCTGAAGAAGTACTAGGTGTGATCTTAAATGAACTGACTTTCCCTACTCATCCTGAAAACTATATTTGTTATCGTGGCTGTGATCTTCTCTCCTCCTGCTCCTAAAAATGTAGTGACAGGAAAAAAATTTGATGTATATATTATATATATATATAATATTATTTGATGTATATATCAAAAGGCTTAATAGAGTGGATTTACGAGTTCTTATATATCATCTATTTATCATTAGCTGGAAACTGAAAAGGAGAAAAAGAGTCATTGCCTCTGAGATTAAAGAGAACTGGGAGAAAGGGAGTCTAATATGTAATTATTCCAAGACAAATACCGCAATGGACAGAGCACTGGCTCTGAGCTCAACCTGATTTGAGTCAATTCAAGCTACAACTTCCTACCTCTGTGAACTTGTTCCTACTCTGTGAACGGTGGAAATCCCTATTTTATGGGATGTTTGTGAAGGTTAAATCAAATAATGAATGTAAAACTCCTAGTACATTGTTTAGTAAACACTGATTAAGCATTCAATAAACCTTATTATTATTGCCATAGAGGATGATGTAGTCTCCTGAAATTAAACATCAAATTTGCCTTTAATATCCTTTCTTGCCCCATTCTCAGTTGAATTGTATTTCTGATGGAACCAGCACCCTTAGGAAAGGATTCCCTCACATACAAGTTCCTAGCACTGCTGGGACCTGTCTCATCCCATTAATTTCAAGAGGGAAAGAAACTCTTAGCTGAGGAGAAGCAGAGTGTAAAGCACAACACTCGTGCCTCAGGCTCAACAGGCACCGTGGTTCAAGACAGAAGGGTGCTGAGGCAGAATGCAGGAAGCTAAGCTTAATTAGCTCTGGTAGAAAATGAGATGCTAATTGGTCTGCTCCTGCCAACCCAAAGGACTTGCATTCTCCACTTCTTATCAGATGGTCCCTTGTCTCCAATTTCTTTGGAGGGAGAATCTTGCCACTGATAACTTTCTCACTCCAACAGAAAGGTTACTGCTCAGAATCCCAGAGTTTTGTGCAGAGTTGGCCCAGTTCCCAGTTGTGAAGTCAGCAAAGTCCGTTAACCTTCTGAATGTCAGTTGTTTGGCTGCTGTCTTCCAAATGTATTCGAATGTATTCTTTCCCCTCCACACTGACTTCGCCTTGGAAACCTCTTGAATAATTACCAACTCCCGATTAGATATCATTTTATGTTAATAAACATAGGGATAAGCCTGAGTTTTTCACAGTCTGACAGCATTTTCTTGAGAGAATTCAAATTGTAATAGCAAAATCTAGCACAAGATGTTATGATTTTCTGGGGTTATAGATTTTCTAATTGTTGGGCTATATTAGGCCATATTAAAAATATATATATACATAATGAACTTCATATGCCCACCATGTTCTCCAGACTTCTATTCCTTTTTTAAAGACCTGCCTGTATACTGTCTAGAAAGAACAACCTTGTATAACAGGTTCCCCCACTCTCAGGCCATTCCTGATAGAAATAGGAACAGTTTGCTATATAAGGAGGGGGATATTTTAAAATAAATTATTTTGCATTTCTCTTTCACATTTCCATGTGCTTGACACCTTCCCGGGTGAGTCCAAGGCATTCAGCTACCTCAGAGAAGAGTCAAGTTGAGGATAGGAAATTAAATTGTTATAACAATATTCACAATAATAAAAGAATAGCTAATATTTTGCTTCTGACATTAAGACAGAAGGGCAGATGGAATTCTGAGCCTATTGTTTCTTAGGGACACTGTTTCTGATCACATACCATAGTTATGCTAAAAATTATGATGGATCTCCATAGGCAACTGAAAGCACAAAAGACATCATTGGTGGTGACTACCACAGAGGGGTGGCTTTTGAGTAACACATGTAGGACCTCTTGGAATTGGGAGTCAAATGAAATAACTAAAAATTCACAATTTAAGGACATTCCAACATTCTCAAGAGCTGAAAGAACCACCCAAGGATTAATATTATTTGCTCATATTTATATTATTTGTTCAGGAGTTAGGGTAGGGGAATTATAAATTGTTCACGAATGTACTGCATAATTATTCTGGTCAGTGTTTAAGCTGAATTAGGCCTGGTTCCAAAACTGATCCTTGTCTTGTTTAAAATATTGTATATAAATCATTGTACCAAAAAGAAGACACTGGCTGTATTAATTATGATTTTCTTTTAGTTTGTTCTCTGCCCCTCACTAACTAGGAGGTGGGTGCTTGAGAGAAAGTATAGATGTTACAGATAAACAGCAAGAAGTCACATGTTCTTTGCATATTTGTGTTGAAGTGCAAAGACCCTGCTGCCTGGAGCCAATCTGGACTAATCAGATTTTTTTTTTAATTACAAGTTTGGAAATGACATACAGATTAGCTAATCAGGTGGCCTAGTGCGCTGGGACAGAAACTAAGAGCTATGTGGGGGTTGTTGCTTTGTGGAAAGGAGACACTCTATTATCATCTCAGGAATTTTATTCCCAATTGACTTCTATTTCTCCTGCATCTTCAACGTCTCTTTTTCTATATTTAGCTCTTAACTTAAATATTAAATGTGCAAAGAGGTTGTCCCTGATGTCTGAATATAAGAAGTAATCTAATAACTCATCACGACATAATCCTGTTTTAATTCTTTGCTTAACACTCTCTTTTATCTGATATTTTCTTGTGTGTTTATCTGTTTATCATCTGTCTCTTCCCATTTCCTAGAATAGTAGCTCCATGAAGAGAGGAATCTTATTGCTCATTGTTTTGTGCTGGTCTCAGCCTATAGATAACCAGTGTTGTGGCTGGACCAGCCCTGTGGTCCTTATTATGATTGCAGTATGCCCTTCAGTAATAGCAATCAGGAAAGTCTGAAAGAAAGAAAGGTTTATTACTTACAAATCCTGGAAATTACATGGCACACCTGGTGCCATACAGCAAGGTCATGGGTAGAGACAGAGAGAAAGAGCTCAGCCCTGAGGTTCTGCTTTTATTTGGGTCAAGGTTGAGGAGCCTAGGTCTTTGTGGGTTCACTCTTTATTGGTGAATTTAAAACATAAGAGCAGGAATTTAAAGCACTGAAAGAGAAAAAACAAGTGGCCCAAATGGTCAGTTATTGCAACCAACCAAGATCTCTAAAAACAAAGAAGTCTCAGTGGGCAGTGGGGGGTGGGGGGATGTGGCCTGGCTCTTTATCTGGTCATGTGTGGCTGGCAACGTGTTCATTCGAGATAGACATCTTTGAAGTGGATGTCTCTTTGAAGTGGATGCCTGGTCAATCAAAGGTTAAGTCAGGCACTTGCATTACAAAAATGAGAAAACTCAATTATCATGACTTGCACTGCACTCATGTACACCACGGGATTCAAGTATTCACAACTGTGCCTGGAACATAGTAGGTGCTCTAGTAAGTGTTTGCACTCTACAAGTATGAGCCAAATGACCATACAGCCTAGTTTTTGTAATTCCATTCCTTAAGATTTTTCTATGTCCTTATTTTTGTTTGGCTTCTGCTCCTTCCAATCAAATGATACCTGAGCAAGCATTGGCCTTTCCTAAGCCTCGGTTTCTTCATTTTTGGACACCGAGTCTTTCATTTTACAAGGACAAATTGATTCAGAGAGCTTAAGTCACTTCATCGTGTTTACAGAAATTATGCAGTTTTCTGACTCCAGAGTCTGTGTTTAGTTCACATTCCCAAAGGATCTTCTCCAAATCTTCACAAGCATTCTAACCTTAGGAGTAGTGAGGTGACTTGCCCAAAGCCATACACCCAGCATGCTGTAAAGTCCCTTGGCTCCTAGTTTAGCAGATTTTTCTATTACATCTTGCTGCCTCCCATTCTTATTGACTGATAATGAGCTCTATTCTATTTTAATGAGTATGTTAATGTGTTAGTGTTGGTCTCAGCCTGACATTGTATATGTTTGTCTTTGCTGCTCTGTTTCTACTTAAACTGCAAGCTCTTGGGAGAAGGAAAAGATGCCAATTTAACCACCCCACTGCCTCGTGTTCCTGGAAGCTTAGCAAACACCATTTGGGGATGATAATGATGATAGACTAAGTGTAATAATATTCCCCTCTCTCTAGGGAACTGTGTAGTTGCTTTATTTTGCATTTGGAATTCTTTTGTTCCTGCTCAAGTGATAGGTACCTCAGGGGTCTTCTAAAGGTCAGAAATGGAAGGAGCATTTTCCATCAACAATTTTTTTCATCAGAATTCTGAATTTTCCCTAAATTTGCGAAGGGAAACAGAAGTGTGAAATCCAGAGATAGTGTGGAGTGGAACCGTCGTTTTATAGTTGTTTTCCAGGTCACTGCTGAGCATAGCAAATATAAATGGTAAATGCCACATTTCATTTTCAGGAGAGCAGGTGGCACTTAAGGCAGGGGAATTGCAAGGATGTAGAATACGCAGGAAAGAAAAATAACAGCGGGGGAATGGAATGAGGAGGTAGTTGAATACTGTGCCTAACACATGGTATGCATTCACTGCAAAAATACAGAATTTCTCTAATTTGGAGAAAAGTTAGAGTTGCTGAGTTCCCATAGGCCACTTAATGAAATAGAAGTAGCATAGTATACTAGGCTAGGTTCTTGAGCCAAACTATGTTGACTGGAGTTCCAGCACCAACAATTCCTAGCTAATATCTTTATTTAGGCTTGTTGTGACAATTAAATGAAATAACGCATGCAAAACTCTTCAAACAATACCTTCAAACAATGAGTAGGCACTCAATAAATGTTAGTTGTTACCGTATTCTTTACATTTAGGGCTTCATTCTTCTGAGCAGTGTGACAGGGTTATCCTCAGCTTGGAAACAGAGTAATTAAAAAATTTGGGTGGACAAAACACTGACCTTGGAATCATCATTCATTAAGGTGGGACAGTTAGCTACTGAGGCCTGAGTCTTCCCTGCTGGTAACTATATTTCTAAAAATGTTCACTTCTATGGATTAAGACATCATAATATTCAAATGTTAATAGAGGATTAAGGCATAATCACCAATTAACTTATAATCATGAATCCATTTAACTACTGCTATCATATTAACTACTGATAGTCTAAGGGACCTGAGGGGACTGGAGAAGAAAAATATGAATGTGTGAGGCAGACAGTGGCTAGCATTTCCCCATCCATTTCCTCTTCTTCCTGGGTACACAGATATACTTCATGCCCAGACTACCTCCCAGTTAAGTGTAACCACAGGCTTAAGTTCTACTTAGCGTTGTGCAATCAGAAGTAATGAGTGCTTCTTCCGGGCTGGACCACTAAAAATTTCCCACATGTTATCCTCTCTACTATTCCCCAGACTTGATAAATGAGCACAGGGATATCGGGAGCTACATATTGAAGGTGGAAAGAATTCAGGTCACTGGTACCATTTTGAAATTTTTGGAAAATGAGAAGTAAACTCCTAGTGTGCTCAAGCCATTAAACGTTTTGGAATTCATTTATCACAAAAGTTAACATCAGGCTAACTCATAGAGAATATATATATGTGTGCATGTGTGTAAGATTTAGAGCATGGGGCATCATAAGAGATAAGCAAGAGAAGAACTGGAGCAAATAAACCATAAAAATGCACTGTGGTGCCAATTTATAAGTAAAAACCTTTTCCAAGGGAAGTTAGAGGGGACACAGTCTGCAAGACTCATAATTTTTGACACCATTTGCAAGTTTGGGGGTCCCAAGATGAACCTTAGAGGTTTAAACAAAAATTAGCTAGAAGGACTCACAGAACTCACTGAAAGTGGTTATGCTCACAGTTATAGTTTATTACAGCTAAAGGATACAGATTAAAATTAGCCAGGGAAGAGACCCACAGTGCAGAGTCCAAGAAAGTTGCAAATGCAGAGCTTCCAGTTGTTCTCTCCCCATGAAGCCATGGACAGTATTACTTTCCAAGTATTGACGTGTGACAATGTGTGTGTCATATTGCCAACCAGGGATGCTCACCCGAGCCTTGATTCCAGAATTTTTATTGTGGTTCCGTCATGAAAGGATGATTGACTCCTCACATGGCTGATCCATCTCTAGCCCCTCCAGGGACTGAGCTGATACCATGTGACACAAAACCTCCACCCTAAGTCACATTGTTAAACTATCTGGAGTGACCTAGGCCTCCAGGCAAACAAAAATCTCCTATCAGGCATGATATTCCAAAGATTTAGAGATTACCTCCTAGAAACCTAGGGCAAAGTCCAGATCTCTCTTTGGGTAGGATTAAATTTTTTACTACACAAAACCCTTCCATTATTCCTGTGCTATCTAGGAGGGCAAACAGACCCATTGTACAAAGAAGACAATGTTTTATTAGCCAATCAGACATACTCACACAAACTTTTGTAGATTTTGTGCTTGCATGGCACAGGGATTGAAGGAGGGATGAAATTCAGGCCTCACACTCCTGGCCAACCTGTATTTCATGGGCCTGTATAAGCAGGATGAGATGCTTTTTTCTAAATCACATATACTGAGGAGGCAGATAGGTATCTTTTTCTAATCCCCAAAAGGCATTGTATATGTGAGAGGCAGCCTTGCATACATAGTCCAGACAGTGCAAAACAGTGTTTACATCACTTCGGTCCATACAGAGACTACTCATATGAACACCTTCTCTCTCTGACCTCACTCTTTTCTTCACTCCCTTAAATTTCCCCTGGACTCTTGTCTCAGGCCTTGGCTTCATCCCGGAAAGGCAGAAGTTCATCTTTAATTGCCACAGAATCAGGGGAAAGTCTTGCAGGTTTTCCAGAGTAACTATATACAAGACAAACACGGATAAAGCATTTTCTGGTTTCTTTGATTTCATCCCATAGTATAATTTCAATGTGTTCGTATGCTCACAAATTCTTTTTGTCTTTATTTAGTGTCATGTAAGTGAAGGGGAGAAAGAGCTTTCTCTACCCACTCTGGGTGCTTTCTGGCTGGGCTACAAATTAAATTGACATGAGGCCAAATAGCAGGAGAAAATCAAAGCTTTATAACATATATACATGGGAGAGACTTTGGGAAACTGAGTATCTCTCGACAAAATGGTGGAGGTTCTCTTAAATAGACAAACGAGGATATTGGGGGTTGGGTCAGTTATGAGAGATTACCAGAAAAGCACAGTAAGGTTATTATGCAGATTTAAGGCCTCACCTTCCACATTGACAAGTTTCTAGAGATGAGGTCATCCACTGCCCTTCTTCCCAGTACAGAGAAAGAGATACCTTTACAAATGGAGATTTCCCTACAAATGTAAATGTCTGGTAAACAGAACTTTGATAGGAATGGGTGTAGCAAAGACCCTCCCAGTCTATCCATACCCAGAGTTATCCAAGGTGATGGCCCATCCCAGGGACAGGCCTTCCATCCCAAATCCCTTCAGACAGATGCTGGGGGTGGGGTGAAGGTCAAAGCCTGCTTCAGAGCAAGATAAAGAGACATATCTTGAGGTGGCCAATTCTGATCCCCCACATAAGACGACCTGAGTGAGGAGGTTAAACAAAAAAGAGTTAGAAATTCAACCCTGCTCCATAGGAGTGTCTCTGGGCGTTAAAAGGGATTAAGGAGATGTTGAAAAAAAGGAACTTAGTATTATCTCACATTTATAAAATACTTTGCAGCTGGAAAAAGCAATCCTGTGACAAAGGTAGGGCAGATATGATTATTTCTATTTATAGATGAGAAAATGGTGGCTTATAGATGTTACAGGACTTACCCAAGTTCACACAGCTAATAAGTAAAAGAGCTGGTTCTTTCTGACAAGTGGTAGAATAAGAATGCCATAGCTACCTTTACCATGATCTCACATTTCCTTTGCAAAAATTAATATGAAACTTTCTGAAAAACCTACTGCTCACCAGGTGATGCTAGGGGTATGTGTGTGTGTATTTGTGTGTATACATGTAAGTACAAAACACACACACACACACAGACATACATATATCCAGACAAATATTTATATATTTATTTTAAACAAAGAAATGCTGTCTCTTCAGAAAATGCCTTTGAAAGTTGCCTTAGCCAGAATTAATGTTATATCATTTCAAATTTAAATTCCTACTGAAATCTCTTTGATGGCATCTACCACAGTTTGCACCGACTGTTTTCTAGAATTTCATTCTCTATAGGTATGTTTTGGGTAAGGTACACAGTCCTGGTTTATCAGAGAGTTCCAGCCCTCTGGCCACAATTATAGCTTCTAGGATGGCTGTATGTCTCACACTGGATCAAATATAGTTCTTCCTGAAACTTTAGGCACAGTTATCAGTAAAGATGGTATCTTTTTCAGATAAAGAGCTGTAAGGTAATGGAGGTTTGTGGCTATCTGTCATCACATTAATGACATATGAAAAGAACATACCTGAGAAGAAAGACAAGCAGAAAAAGCAGAGCTAAGAGACCAAAAAGAGAGAACTCTATTGACACTGTTTGAACTCACTAATTCAGGTGTGTCTGATGAACTTGCTGTTCAATGAGCACACTGATTTCCTTTTTGGTTTAAAATGCTTTGAGGTAGATTACTGTAACTTAAAAATGAAAGACTTCTGAGTAATGAAGTAAAGAAAACATTTAAAATGAACAAAAGCATAGGAATAGAAGTTAACATCCTCCACTCTTCCAATAACTGGAATTGACTGGAGGTAAGTGGCCATATGCCTTTCTCAACTGCCCACTTGACTTCATAATTGTCCTGTCCTTGACTATGGCCTCAGGGTATAGTAGCTGTAATCAGGGACCCTATGTTTTTAACAGGGGTTGAGTTAACTTAGACAGGAACGTGTCTATCAGCAGATCCTCTCCACAGAAAGTGTAACAATGATTAATGAGCTCATTTCTCTCATAATTCAAAAGTGACTTAATAGGGTGGCCTATGTGGTTACAGGGAGACAAACAAAGAGGTGATTTGTGTGTGCCCAACACCTTCGACTCAGCCAGTCCCACAAGACTGGGACTTACATGCCCTTCAAATTAGGGACACATCAAGTAATTTGTTTCTAATTTATTACATGGCAGATTTTAACAGGGCAAGAAATTGTTCTCTCAACTAAAATAAAGTTTCTTTGAGAGAACAGAGACTACAAATGCTTTAGCTACTTTTACCACTGTCATAATTAATTCAAAAAACCTAATATTTGCAAAATATCTACTATGCACAGATGCCAGGTGGTGATGGGTGTGCATGTGAAGATGTAATAACATTGCTATCTGACCCTAAGGGATCTAGAAGCAGGAGAATATTGATCTAAATTACCTAAGTAAGACAAAAGATCTTACTTAGATCTTAGAGTCTTCAATATACTAAATCCACATGCAAAACACTTTTTAAAAAATCGTGCTTAACCTCTTATCACAGTTTCTCTAAGTAAATGCGAGATTATAAACATGTAGACTTTGCCTTTTACATATGCTGGTTATATTCTTTGAAAAACTTTGTGTACTCAACCAGAATGTCTAAAGATGTTAGACAGGAAAGGATGATTTTCAAATTGTTAAACACATAATTTTCATAAAAATAGAGTGTAAGCATGTACCAAAGTTTTACTTGAGTCATTAATGAGAGAATCAGCAGAATGTAAGAGATAGTGTGGAAAGGATTGGAGAAACTGGCATATATGTTTAGTGGGGAAAGGACTGCTCAAGTAAGATTGCTATATTGGAAAATGATTGATATTCTACAAAACAATAAATAACGATCTTTGGGATTGTCATCTCTATTGGACAGAAAAAAAATCATTTGATACCAGTTTCTACAAGTTAATGGTTAACTTAAGAGGGCTGCAAAACATCCAGGCTCCAAACATTAACCAAAGTTACATTTTCTGAGAGCATAATATCACTCAGAGGGGCTTATTAGAAAATGATCTAGGGGCCAGCCCAGTGGTATAGTGGTTAAGTTTGGTATGCTCCATTTTAGTGACCCAGGATTTGCAGGTTCAGATCCCAGGCACGGACTTACACCACTCATCAAGCCATGCTGTGGAGCCATCCCACATACAAAATAGAGGAAGATGGACACAGATGTTAGCTCAGGGCCACTTTTCCTCAAGCAAAAAGAGGAAGATTGGTAACAGGTGTTAGCTCAGGGCCAATCTGCCTCATCAAAAAAATTTTTTTTTAAAGAAAATAATCTAGCATCATATTGAAGTCACATAATCAACTTTTTGCTTTATTTTCAAATTTTGGATAATTTTCATGCAAAGAGATAATTCAGCATAAGGGTAAGCTAAATTAATTGATCTTACCTAACTGCAAATAGAGTTTCTGAGATAATTGGAGGGCCTCATTGATTTCCTATTATTCCATGCTAATAAACAATAAAAATGTAAATTTTCAATTATTCTTGGCAAAAATATATCTCAGATATTTGTAGATTTGCCATTGGATACCAAACAAACAAGTTAGAAGCTCAGGTACATATACCGAGGAAAAGATACGAATTAAATTGTTTATAATGTATAAGTAGAAGGAGAGGACATTTTAGTTCAGAAAATTAAACAAATAATAAATGTAGACTTTTTCTAAAGGAACAAGTCACCAACAGATACATCAACAATAATAAGAAATTATACACAGTAACTTTTCCATGAAGAACTTTTAAGACCTTCAGAGTTTTTCCCCCCGCGTGAAGAATTTTTTTAAGATTCCATTTTTCCCTACTTTTCTATACAGTGTTTGAAATGTCACACACCTCCAGAATTTAAAAAGGAAGGAGGGAAGGATGGAAGGACAGATGGAAGGAAGGAAGGAGGGAGGGAAGGGAGAAAACCTTGAATCAAACCATCAATCTTAGTATTTCATTTGGATCATCATCATCATCACCATCATCTTAGAGTGCTCTCGTTTGCCTCCTCAAAGTATTTCTTTTCCTCAAATGGTAATTAACATTTGATTAAAAATACAAATTACAGATATAATTTCTTATTTCATTAAATGAAAGGTTTTTCTTCCTTGGATACTCTGCCTCCTCTAAAACCCTTTCCCGCCCCTTGTCTTGGGAACAGTCATTTGCACTATTTCTACCATAGTTAACAAGTCCTTGCAAATTAACTCACCTGATAGGTAATCAGCAACCGTTAGTTTTAGGATTTCAGCGACAGATAGGATAGTAAACTCTTCCCAGAGAGGTAAAGATTATGCAGAACCTAGTTTATCTTTTCTGGTTGAAATCAGTAACATGAGCCTTCTGGATGCCTGAGAAGTTTCTAACCAAATGCAGAGGCTTTTCAGTTAAGCATAAGAAAACATAACAAGGAAAACAAAATCAGCCCAGGTCTGCGCAGCTATGGACAATGAGTTGCATGAATGTGGCGTGCACAACATTGGGTAAGTTTGAGCCTGGTGTGGTAGTCACTTTAGGCTTCAGTGAAAGATCTTCAGGACATGGGTTTTCATCCTTGTGACTCTGGGCTAGCAACTTCACCCTACTATCCTCAACTGAGGAAAACAAAATCCATGAACACCTGGTATTACACAACCTGATGTGTATATAATGTTAGGAGTACAAATTATTAGTGGTTTGAGTATTCCTGTAGAAAGTTCTTAGGAGAGAAACTTTTTGTAGCCTTAATTAATGAAGGCATACTTTGTACTCAAAGTTTCTTTTGTCATCATAGTATGTACTTATCCATAAGAATATGAGGGAATTAAAGTTTGAGGATGTCATTTTTTACGACACTCGAAGAAAATATATCAGGGACAACCGAATGGTGGATTAAGTGTCTAAACCAGGAAGAGTTTCCTTGAGAAAGGGCAGCGTTCGAAGTCATCTACTTAAGGTAAAGGGCGGGGTTTAGAAACAGGAGCATTTGTGAGCGCAAATCTTCCTAGCCATAAAGCCTCAGGTGGATGACAAATTATCAAGCACAGTTCCACAGTTTGAATATTTGATTCCACTGCCTATTGTTAAATGCATCCTGGGGCCTAGAGAAGTTGATTCCTAATAAACTTTGAGATTAAACTCCTATTCCTAGTGGCAAAATGACAATTTACAATTTCAATTATAGTTAACCAGGGAGAAAGACTGTAGCAGCAGAAAACAAGACCAACAAGCTCTGTTACACCAAGACAATCAATAAACTGATCTTTAATATTAGCAGTAAAGAAGGTGATTATATGAGAAGTCTTAAATGCTATGATTTCAGAAGGATGTAGTTCAAAGAAGAATGAACACGAGTGGAAACCTATCTTCAGTAATGTATTAAGGGGCTGGAATCATGTCTCCTTCTTTGTGGCGTATCATACTCAACCCACCACTTTAAAACAAGGCAAAAAGTAGCACAAAGATGACCAAGCACTACTCCACCTTCGGTGTACCCAGTGAGTCACTGCTGACCAACCAAGCCCAGGGGAGAAATCACCTCCTTTGTGAATTCTTTTCTAACTCTGACAGGCAGGGTTAGGCATTTCTCATTTTGTTTTTCTTGTTGTTGTTGTTTGTCTGTTGTTAAAAGCTCTTCATTCATGCATTCACGCATCAAAAATTGTTACACATCTACAGTGTGCCGGACACTTAATAAGTGCAAGAGATAAATAGCAATGCGCATGTGAATTATCACACTGATCCATTGCATTTCCAATTTTTGTTTTTCTATCTGTCTCTCCAGGCACCTTAAGGGCAGAGATTGCTGTCTTACTTGTACATCCCCCATTGCAGGGTTTCAGAGGCATTACAGGATCACAATGATCTTTTATTATGATTTTCATAGCACCTCACACCCAGTTGAAATCACATTTCTTTGAATGACCCATTCTTATTACCTCCTAACTCAACTCAACACTATATACTTTGTTATTTTTATTCCCATGTTGCTTCTCTATACCTTTTTGGCTATTGGTTGTGTGTGTGGGTTGTATATGTATATTAGTGTGGCATTCTTCATTATATGTTACTTTATTTATTTGATAAATGTTTGTTGAACATTGATATGTTATAGATTTGGTGTTAGGTTGCCCACACTGAGAGCAGGGGTTATCCCATTCATACGTAACATTACCCCTTCTCCAACTACACCCTGGGACCCTCCAACCAGTTCATAGACAGTAGAAACTTTATTTTGGTTTGTTTTGTATCTTCAAAGGCTAGAATAGAGTAGAGACAATCAAAAATTAAATTAATTGGTTCATAAATTAATAAATGCATTTTACATTTCCTCTGCCTCCCCTTATTCATAGTCTTTACACTTGGAACACAGCTAAGCATATGGTAGGACTGCAAATAAGAGCTAATGTTTATTAAGTGTTTCTTATATGCCAGAGGAAAAGCTAAAATCTTTGGAGATATAATATGATTTAATTTCCCTAAAACTTTATAAAGTTAGTCTATAATTAAGATCCCATTTTGTAGATGAGTAAACTTGTGTTAAAGAGGTTGAAGTCAGAGGTAAGTGGCAGGTCCATGACTCACATGGGTCTTATATTATTGTATTCTAACACAAAATTACAGATTGCTAGATTGATTCATTGTAAAATTTTGAAGTGATGCCTTACTTCTAGGATTATTGTCTGAATTGACTCAGTATCTACTCATAAACAAAATGCCCTCAGAATAGTGGGGAACCAAAAATGTGGATAAGAGTATTCTTTGGTGTTCTGCCTATTATGCTTGTTCATTCTCTCAAAGCCACATCTAACTTTGGCTCTTCTGAGTTGCAGATTCCTGGACATAAAGTTGGTCTTCACTTCTATTGGCTGCCCTCTTTGATTTGACTTCTTTTGATTTTCTGACACTGGCTTTATCCCTGGACCCTTTTCTGCCCATATCTGAGCCACAGCCTGCAACAGGAGCCCTTCCTTTGCTCCAGCGAGTTATAGAAAAATCCCCTCTAACAGCAAAAAATAAGGAAACACAATACTTCCTTTAACCACAATGATTACATAGATTTATTTCATAAATTGTTTGCATGATTCTTAAAAGAAACTCTTTTCGAGACAAAAACAATGTTCCCCAAACAATAACTAGGCCATATGATACCTATTTCTTTTTATCCTATTTTCTCACTTGCTTCTGATGAATTTCAGGTAATGTTCTATTTGTAAATTTTTACATAAAATCACCTCTCACTCTCAGTTATCAATCTGTTTTTCATTAGAAATGAAGACTCCAAATTTGCTAAAGTCTTAATAATTCCCTAGGTTATGTTAAGTAGTGCTTTATTTTAGTACAGTGAACATTATCTTATTATGAACATTTCAGTAATATTAGCTGAAAAATAGAACAAATTAAACAGTTTCTGCAAGAAAATATCTTCATTTTAATTTTTATTTATGATATATCTTATCCCACCTTTTCTCCGTCTTGTATGAAAAACTCCTTCTCCACCCAAAATTGCACAGTCCAAGACATCCTTAATAGTCAATATTTCAATGGCATATGACATTAAAATGAAGCTGCAGTTTTCACCTTATAAAAACCACATTCTTCTAAAAAATCACATTACATCAATCTTGAAAAAGGAGAACAAAGACAAAGTTGGAGGATACTCAATTTCTGATTTCAAACCTACCACAAAGCTATAGTATCAAGGCAAGCCACAGACTGGGAGAAAATATTTGCAAAAGACACATCTGATGAAAGGATTGTTATCCAAAATATACAAAGAACTCTTAAAACTCAACAGTAAGAAAGCAAACAGTCCAATTAAAAATTGACCAAAGATTATAATAGACACCTCACCAAAGATACACAGATGGCAAATAAGCTCATGAAAAGATGCTCCACATCATATGTCATCATGTGTCCACACAAAACCTGCACACGAATATTTATAGCAGCTTTATTCATAATTGCCAAAACCTGGAAGCAATCAAGACATCCTTTAGTGGGTGAATGGATAAATAAACTGGTACATCCAGACAATGGAACATTATTCAGCACTATAAGTAAATGAGCTAGCAAGCCATGAAAAGACATGAAGGAAACTTACATGCATATTACTAAGTGAAAGAAGCCAATCTGAAAAGGCTACATACTGTATTATTCCAACTTTATGATGTTTTGGAAAAGACAAAACCATAGAGACAGTAAAAAAGATCAGTGGTTGCCAGATATTAGAGGGGAGAGAGGGATGAACGGGAAGGGCACAGAGGATATTTAGGGGAGTGAAAATACCCGATATGACACTATCATGGATGGATACATGTCATTATACATTTGTCCAAACCCATAGAATGTACAAGATCGGGAGTGAACCCTAATGGAAACTATAGACTTTGGGTGATGATGTGTCAGTGTAGATTCATCAGTTGTAACAAATGTATCCCTCTGGCAGAGGATGTTGATAATATGGGAGGCTATGCATGTGTGGAGGCAGGGGGTATATGGGAAATCTCTCTATCTTCCACTCAATTTTGCTGCGAACCTGAAACTTTTTCAAAAAGTAAAGTCTTTTTTTTTTTAAAAAAGCACACCCTCCTCAATAAATTATATTACATTCCTTGTGGTTTTAACTTCATCTCCATTTTCAGAATCATCAAGGTGCCAGTTTACAAGATTAATTTTAGAAGTCATACATCTTAATTTGTCCCTATTCTCTTCCAGAAAAGTGAACAGTGAATAATGCTCAGTGGAAATATGATCAGTGAAGAGCCAGCTGGGAGAGGACACGAGACTAGGCACAGAGTGGAAAATTTAGAGCAATAAAGTTGTTGCCCTCTGAAAGATTTCGTTACAAAATGCATCATAAAAGGAATATTGAAAGATAATGAAAAACAACTTTGGACCACTGCAACAAATATATACAGATTATTTTAAAGTGCTGCTAAGGAATAGCAAATCAAATCAAATCCTAAAAGCACAGTGGTTAAACTAGAATGCAATAGAAAAAGGAAAACTGTTTGAAAAAGAAATAGAGCAATTCTAGGACAATCAAGAATAATCCAAGTCTTATTCACAAATCCTGCAAAAACAACAGACTGGTCCTGGGACATCACATAAAGAAAATGAATAAAATACACTTTGATAAACATCACTCAGAAAATCATTCTGGAGTCTCCTTTGCTTTGAAAGAGAATTTGTTTCCCTGAGTCTCAACATATTTGTAGCTTTTGCTAATGGTTAGAAGGAATACAACTCTGACCTTTATCCCTAACTTCCTCGATATGTTTGATTTGGATTGATAACTTTGTCCATAGACATACAATCTTTTAACAAATTGGGACTGAACTTAATTATCAAAACATTGTCAAATATTTGAGTCAAAAAGAGAGGAAAAAAGACAGCAATCTTGTTCCCTTATTATAGTTTAGTTTCCAATAAACATGCCTCCTACATCCCAAACTGCAAGACTATTTTTATTAAAACAAGTCTTATAGTAAGCAACATTTAATGAAATCAGAAGTAAACTGTTAGATTTTACATCACTAAAATTTGAAAAGAAAATACTTAACCATTAATTATTCTGTTTGCTATTAATATTCTGGCACACACACGACTATTCATTTCCTCCTGCATATTATTTGTGTAACTTGGTCAAGCTGCCAACTAGAGAACAGTGGTGCCCAGGTTATGGTTTAATGGTTTGAATTTAGATAGAAATCATAGTCAAATAAGTGAGTCTTAACTTGTAGTATATGATTATGGTGAATCATCCTTCTTCTGTTTAACACTATTTAATGAAATAGAGAACGAAAGTGTTGAGTGCCTATTAAAAGAGAAGACACAGCTTAGAACAAGATTTAAAGAAATGAAAACCGTAGGAAACTTAGATTTTACAAGGTCGTAACATTATAAAACTCAAAACTACAAGAAGCTTCTAAGGAGAAGCTTTATGCTCTGACTGGTGTCATTTATCCCATCTAAACTCAAATTTTTCTGCCAGACCTAAAGAGAAAGCAACCCATTTTCAACTTTGTCTTTTTCTTAACCCCATCCACTTGTTCCTTCTCCAGTATTGCCAACGTTTCAGTGAACTTAGGCGTCAAGAAATCAAATTTTATCAAGTTCACAATATCTACCACAATTAAAATTGCACATCCCATTTCCAATATCGATTTCACTGTTAGAAATTTATTCTACAGATAAACCTGAACAAACACAGAAATAGAAATGTTAAATAATGTTTAATGAAACATTGTTTATAACAGGAGAGAGAGAAACCAAGCACCAAATATCCATCTGTAAGAGATATGGTATATTAAGTTAAATTACGATATATTAGTATTATTGATGCTGTGATTAAGTTATGGTTAAATTATGATAAAATCACAATGTGAAAATAAGGTAGAAGTATACACAATGATATGGATAAATATCCAAGATTTATTCAGTCAAAAAGTAAGGTTGAGAACATGTTTTTGTAGTATAAGCCTATTTTTTTTTTGAGGAAGAGTGGCCCTGCACTAACACCTGTTGCCAATCTTCCTCTTTCTTTTTCTTTTCTTTTTTCTTCCAAGCCCCAGTACATAGTTGTGTATCATAGTTGTAGAGTTGTAGCTCTTCTTTGTGGGATCCCCACTCAGCATGGAGTATAAGCCTATCTTGGTAAAATAAATATAATTTTTCAACTTGTAGAGTATTAAATATCTAGAAATTTAGTAGTGGCTTTGGGTCTGAAATAGTTCATATTTTGGTCATGCACATATATTTTTATTTTTTAAGTCAAAAGAAACATGTCAGCAACAAGAACAATATCAAAAACAATAGAGATAGCAAAAATGAATTTTCTTTTTGAAATTCACTGCTCACCTCAATTAATTTCAGAAAAAAATACATTACAAAATATGTTTAAATAGAAACTGTACTATTCAATAAAACAGCTTTGCAGCAGTCATCCTAGACCTAACGTTACAATTAGCAAAGTATAAAGGAGTAATCCACTGACAGTTTGGGAATGTACACCCAGCCATAACCTGTAAACTCAGCGACATCCAGAGAGTGGCCTTGGCATGGTTATTCATAGTTCTCATCAGGAAAACAAACTCTCATTCCTCAGCCAAGTGATGAAAATTTCTTTCAAAGCAATCATTATAAAAATTGTAATTTTGTGAGAACTATCCTGCAAGTCAAAACTCAAACAAGAAGAAAGGCATTTCACAATCTAGATACAACAGGAAATGAAAATAAAAACTACATGAAAGTGAAGAGCAGACTTCTCTAAATTTTGGAGTAAACAGCTTGCTCAAGCAAGATAGTTTAGAACATAGAGAAAATTAAAATCTATTTATGATAATGGGTTCAGAATAATAATTATAGAATGCTATATACAAGAAAATAGAAAACCACATCTCTGTATGGAACCAGATAGACCATGGTTTCCCAATCTTGGCACCATTGACATTTGGGACCAGATAATTCTTTGTTAGGGGAGGATATTTATTGCATTGTAGGATATTTACAGCATCCTTGACCCTTTACCCACTAGTTGCTGGTAACATCCCTCTCCTCTACTCTCCCAGCTCTAGATGTGACATACCAAAAATGTCACTAGACATTGTCAAATATTTCCCTGAGGGGGAAAACTGTTCCTGACTGAGAATCACTGACACAGATTATGTTGACTGATTTGGGGGATTCAAAATTTTTTTGTCATGGTCCTTGGTACAATATACATTTTAAATCACAATTCAGTACCCCAATACACATATATATATGTAAATGGGATATAAATGAAATATTAAACAACTATTTTGGCATGGACACTGATCAATCAAAATAAAGAAGTGGTGGTAGTGCTAGAAGACCCTAATGCCTCCGGAAACCCCTTCAGCTGTTGGACTCTGAAGAGCTCTAATGAGAGGACCCGGGGGAGCTGCTGTATCCAGGGGACAGAGGGCACTAGGGACCATGGAATCCTAGACTTTTTACTAACCATAGGCAAATACTTTGTTATTGTAACTTCATTATTGTTCAGCTGGTCCTAGTGTGAATTAACTGAATACTAGTACTTATAATAGAAACAATATGTTATGAAACAATAACTATGACAATGCATACTGATATTTTCTATTCTCTCATCGCTTTCTCCCTCTCACTCTCTTCCTACATTTTTAATGCTGGCACCATCTACTAAATGGAATTTACTAAACACATTGGTAAGTTATAATTCACACTTTGATAAACCCTGGACTAAATATGTATCATCACAGCCACACAAGTGTGACTGATTTGTATTTATAGAAATAACCACACTAATTTCGGATAGATTCCTTGTGCAATGCCACACAGTTTTGGGGATTTGACATAGTATTGGTACCAAGATGAAACCTATGCACAGGTGCAATTGTCAGCTGCCTGGTGTTTATGATGTAAAGGCTACTGAAAAATGCCTCTAACTCAGATTATATCATCTACCAACCTGCTTGAAATTCTTTCATTGACCAAGTCTTCTAGGACTTCAGCATTGAGAGTCTAGTTTAAGTTCAAAGACACTTTATTGGTAGGTCAAGAATTAAATTTGTTATTAGCCATTAACTTCTTTGTATTAATTCAAAGGAAGTTTGCTGTAGTGGTTAAGGGTATGCACACTGGAGTCCTACAGGAGTGTATGTAGACCCTGGCTTTGCTGCTTTCTCTCTCTGAGTCTTTGGGCAATTTACTTAACTTCTCTAAGCTTCATTCACTTTTCTTAAAAGTGGAAATAACAATAGTATGTAGCACATGCAGTTATTGTGAGAATTAAATGTATGTAAAGCATTTAGTTAAGCTCCCAGCATATGGTAAGTGTTCCATGAATGTTACTATTAACAAAAATTATAACATAAATTAATAATGTGAATGTCAAGCCATGTTATTCTGTGAATCTCAGAAAGAGGAAACATATAACGATGATTTGGAAGAGAACATTATGGTTGCTTCCAGCTCTAGAGAAAAGTCTTTTGGCTCATCATTCCTGCAAACTATTTTAAGTCACTTGAAGTCCATATGTGAAAATCTATCACTTAAATAGATTAATAACTAAAGATTTTTCACTCAAGTAGATTGGACAGATATCATAGTCTAAGGGAGAAAAGCTGTGTGCAAAACAGTTTTCAGTAAGATTTTCCAATTAAAGCATCTGCAAGCTTTTGGAGAATAAACTGGGTGGCTATTTTTAGAGATTCACTTTAACAATTGCTAGGCTTTTTTTTTTTTTTTTTCATTTTTTTCACCCCTTGAAGGAAATTGTGGAAATGTTCTACTGAACTGAGCCTCATATATTCGCACATCTGCTACATAGCAATTCACATATGCCATCTCCTTAATAAAATGCTGGATTGACACCAGCCTCCTGCAGCTTCCTCAAATGTGAAACTACTAGGGGATGTTCTCTGGGTTGGAAACTGGCAGTCCGCTTCCACCCCCAATCTCATCTGGAAGACCCAAGAAATGGGAAAAGACATAGTTAAATAGTTTCTATGGTAGGAAAATAGGCATTCCTGCCTGGAAAATGATTGGAACTGGGTGCTCTCTTTCAGAATTGACTACAGAAGTGGCTAGTTTGTGTTCTTCCACTATACTGGAGACTTTACCTGTTTGGGGAGGTAAGGCTATGCAGGAATAAAAGGATATGTTTGAAATTCAGATAGTGAATTTTGTGTTTGCAACTAACCCTGGTGATCCTTCACCTCATTTAGCATTAATATGAAATACAATGTAAGAACCAAAAGATTATTGAGATCAATTAATTCCACTTGTCTTCATACAGATGTGGTAACTGAGGTAAGCATTCTCTATCCCTGCTTATCTCATTAGTTCAGCGTTAATTCTCAAAATATCTAGGAAAAGAAGGTTGTTTTTTAAAATACATTTTCAAATGCCAATACTGCAGGATTCTGGTACGGTTAAGATGGAGTAAACATCCTATTTCTTCCATGTATTACAGTTTAAAACTCTGTATGGACTTCACATAACAATTATCCAAGGACTCTGAAAAGTAAATAATAGCTGATGGATTGGAGAAGAAAATCAAAACTTGAAGACAGACTGACACAGTGTCCAGCTTCCTTTTTTCTTTTTCCCCTTCTATCATCCCTTTTGAACACAGAGCAGTTTGCATCAGTGACTGCATAAAGAGTGTGGCCGTGGAAACCCTCTCTCTCTCTCTCTCTCTCTGGTCAGAGGACTTGGGGAGGGAACTTCTGGAACGGAGAGAGTGGTGGATATCCCCTTTTATTTTCTCTCCCAGTTCTTCCTGCCCTGGAGGCAGGACCTAGTCCCCAAGCTTCAGTTCTGTGGTGTGGAATTGGTAGGAGCAACCAGGTTCACTGATTTGCCCTGGAGGAGAATATATTTGTAGGAGATTCACAACAGTGTGGGGAATTTAAAATCCTGCCTTTCCAGCCAGAGAATTAGAAGAGTAGGCTCTGAAAGACAGTGAAATGGGGAAATTATGGAGAAGAGAAAGTTTGGTAAAAAGATCAAATAGAAGAGCTATATATGAAGTTCTAGCTATGCATCTGTGGAAATGATCCCCAGAGCAAATGCTTTGAGAACTGACCTATGGTGTAGGCCACTACTCAGGTCCAAAACAGGTCTCTGAGTGACACAAGCAGAGTGGATCCAAATAGCAAAGCAAAGCTTTTAAAAACTGTACTGTCATTAGAAGCACAGCCTATATAAGATAGACCAGGAATTAACGTGTAAACCAAACAACATTTATTATTTGTTAAAACAAACAAAGAAAAAAGTCAATATTCTCTAGAGGATTTTAATGTGATCCAGAGACTCAGAAAATAATATTTCAAATATATGGGACATAATACAAAATTAATCAACATACAAAGAGACATGAACATCTCAGTAACATTCAAGGGAAAAGGAAATCAACAGATGCCAAACACACAGACTGATATGTTGGAGCGAACAGACACAGATTTAAAGCAATTACTATAACCACCTTCATGAATTCAGGGTAAGAACTCTTGAAACAAATGTGAAGCTTAAAAATTTCAGAAGAGAAATATAAGCTACTTAAAAAAGTGGAAATTTTAAAACTGTAAAACACAACAACCAACAGAAAAAATTCACTGGATGGACTCAATAGCAGATTGAAAATTATAGAGAAAAGATTCAGTGAACCTGAATGTAACTAATAGAAATAATCCAATGTGAACAACAGGGAGGAAAAAGATTGAAAAAAGTAATAATCAAAGCCTCAGGGACCTGTGGAATACTCCCCAAAGCTCTAATGTCTGTGTCACTGTAGTCACATAAGGATAGTCACATAGGAGAAAGTTTGTGGCTCCCCCAAAGAATGAAAAAATAATGTCCGAAAACCTCCCAAATTTGGTGAAAGACAAAAATCTGTGGTTTTAAGAACTTCTAAGCTCATAGAAAACCACATCCATACATGTTCCAATTAAATTGCTTAAAACCAAAGATAAAGAAAGAAAACTTTTAAAATAGTCGGAAAATGACACATGATGTGTATGGGAAACAGTACTTCTAATGACTGTTGATTTCTTGTCACAAACTATGGGAGCCAGCGGACAGTTGAACACATATTTTAAGTGCTGAAAGCAAACAATTGTTAACCAAGAATTCTGTATCCAGTAAAAATATCCTTCAGGAATGACTGTGAAATAAAAACATTCTCAGATGAAGAAAAACTAAAATAATTTGTCTCTAGTAACACTGCTTTAAGGGAAATGCTTGACAGTTTTTCAGGCAAAGGGGAAATGATCCCAAAAGAAAACTTGAAAAATATGAAATAAGAGAAAAGTAAAAGAAATGGTAAATATATGTGTAAATAGATCATCTTTCTCTTAAATTCTTTAAAGTATCTGTGACTGGTGAAACACATATTAAATTGGCTACTGGAATTTTCAGTTTACCCAGATACAATATACATGAGAAGTACAACATAAGGAGGGCAGATTAAAGGGACTTAAAATGTTGGTAAGGCTCCACATTTCACTTGAAGAGGTAAAATATTGATTCTATGTTAAATGTGAAAAACGATGCATGTATATCATAAACCCTATAGCATTCAGTAAAATAAATACAAAAAATATATAGTGAAAAATCCAATAGATAAATTAAAGTGCAATTCTAAAAATTATTCACATAATCTAAAGAAGGCAGGAAAGAAAAAAGAGGAAGAACATATGAACAAACAAAAAAGAAAAAAAAAAATTAATAAAAGGGTAGTCGAAATCCAAACGTATAATATCACATTAAATATAAATGATCTAAGACCACCAATTTAAAGAAAGAGATAATCATATTGTATTAAGAATTACCCAAATATATGCTCTTTATTCAAAATTCACTTTAAATATAATGATATTGATAGGTTAAAGGAAAAAAAATAGTGGAAAAAAGTTATACCATGCAAATACTAATCAAAAAAAGAACTGGAGTGGCTAGAGCAAGGAAAATTACCAAGGATAAAGAGGGACATTATATAATAATAAAAAGAACATGTCACCAAGAAGATATAATGATCATAAATTGTATGCATCTAACAAAAGAACTTCAGAATATGTGTGTGTGTATTGGAGCATCAACATTCCCTTCATTGTAGTTGATAGAACAAGTACATAGAAAATCATCAAGGAAGTAAAAGATTTGAACAATACGTTTGTGATGTTGTGATTTATAATAAGAAATATATGTTTGGTCTTCATCCCCTTTTCTGGCACAGAGATCCTAAAATCCTTGGAATTTCCTAAGTGTTGAGAGCAATAAAAGTGTCTTTTGTTATGTTAATAAGGTGACTTTTAGACCACACCTAAGGATGGGGGCTGGTTGCCAGGAGAACCGACCATGTAATTAGAAGGTTGAACTTTCAGTCACACACTCCTGACTTGGGGGAGGTGAGAGGGGCTGGAGAGTGAATCAATTGCCAATGGCCAATGATTTAATCAATCGTGCATATGTAATCCCCTTTCTAAAAAGCCAAAAGGAAGGGATTCAAAGAACTTCCAGGTTGGTGAACACATGGAGATTTGGGGAGGGTGGCTGCTTGGACAGGGCATGGAAGATCGACATCCTTTCCCCATACTTTGCCTTATGTATCTCTTCCATCTGGCTGTTCCTGAGTTATAGCCTTTCATGATAAACCAGCAATCTAGTAAGCAAAATGTTTCTCTGAGTTCTGTGAGCTGCTCTAGCAAATTAATTGAATCCAAGGAGGGTGTGGTTGGAACTTCCAGTCTATAGCTTGTGGGTCAGAAGCCCAAGGTGATAACTTGGACTTTCAATTGGCATCTGAAGTTGATGGTGCCATCTTGTAGGACTGAGCCCTTAACCTGCGGGATCTGATGCTATCTCCAGGTAGATAGTGCCAGAATTGAACTGAATTGTAGGACACCCTGCTGGTGTCCAGAGAATTGCTTGGTGGGGGAAAAACCCACCCAATACACATTGGAATTGGGACCAGGGCCTTTTAGTTGGTGATCAAAAGTGGGATTAGAGTTAGAACCTTTAACCTTCAATCACCTTGACCTAATCGACATATATAGAACCCTCAACCCAACAGCATGGGAAAACACATTATTTTCATATGCATGTGAAACATTCACCAAGATAGAATATATCCTAGATCACAGAAAAAATATTGACAAATTCACAAAAAATGAAATTATGCAAACTTTGTTTTGTCCTCATTGTGGAATATAACTATAAATCAATAACAAAGATATCTGGAAAATTCCTATACACTTGAAAATTAAACAACACACTTCTAAATAATCACTGGGCCAAAAAGGAAGTCTCAAGATAAATTCAAATATATTTTAAACTGAATGTAAATAGAATACATCATATCAAAATTTGTGAGATTCATCAAAGAAGGGAGTTATAGAAACTTATAGCATTAAATGCATGCATTGGGAAAAAGAATAAAGATCTGAAATCACTAATTTAAGCTTATACCTTAAGGATCTAGAAAATGAAGAGCAATATAAACCCAAAGCATGCATAAAAGAAGTAAAGATATGAACAGATATCAAAGAAATGGAAAACAGAAAAAACAATAGAGAAAATAAATAAAATCAAAAGCTGGTTCTTTGTAACCATCAATAAAATTGATAAAACTCTAGCCATTTGGACCAAGAAAATGAGTAAACATAAATTTCTAAAATCAGGCATGAAAGAGGGTATATCTCTGTAAACTCCACAGACTAAAAATTTAATGAGGCAATACTATGAACAGCACTGTCTTAGTAAGCTAGGGCTGCTATAAAAAAAATACCATAAACTGGGTGGCTTATCAACAACATAAATTTATTTCTGAAGGCTGATAGTTCCATATCAGGTGACAGTGTGATCACGTTCTTGGCAAGGGCCCTCTTTCTGGTTTACAGATGACTGCTTTCTTGCCGTATACTCACATGGTAGAGAGAGCTAGCTAGCTCTCTGGTCCCTTCTTACAAGGGCAATAATTCCACTCCTGGGGGGTTCCACCTTCATGACATAATTATCTCCCAAAAGGTTTCCCCTGAAAAACCATCCCATTCGAATTAGGGTTTCAAAATAAGAATTTAAGGGAGACATAACCATTCGGTCCATAGCAAATACTATCAACCCGAATTTGACAGTATGAGGGAAATGGGCTGTTTTCTTGAAAGACATAAATTGAGAAAACTCTCTCAAGAAGACAGAGATAATCTAAATAGTCTTATATCTAATAAGAGATTGAATTCATAGTTAAAACCCTTTATTAAAAAAATATCAAATCTAGATAGTTTCACTGGTGAATTCTACCAGATGTTTAAACAAACAAACAAAAATAACACAAATCTTACATGTGTCCTCCAGAAAACAGAAGAAAAGGGAACACTCACCAACTCATTTTATGATGCCAGGATTGTTCTCATACCAAAACCTCACAAAAAGAGTACAAGAAAATAAAACCATAGAACAACATCAATCATAAACATAGATGCTAAAATCCCCAACAAAATATTAGAAATTTAATCCAGCAATAAGTAAAAAGCATAAAACATCATGACCAAGTGAAGTTTATTTCAGGAACACAATATTAAAAAACCAATATTAGAAAATCAGTCAGTGTAATCCACCATATTAACATGCTTAAAAAGAAAAGCCACATGATCATATAAGTAGATGAAAGAAAGTATTTGGCAAAAGTCAAAATCCATTCATGATAAAAGAAAAATTCCAGTAAACCAGAAATATAAGGGAACTTCCTTTACCTGATAAATGACAGTTACATAGAACCTACAACTAATATCGTACTCAATAGTGAAAGACTGAGTGCTTCCCCTTAAGATTAAGAGCAAGGGAGGGATGTTCATTCTCACCACTACTACTCAACATTGCACAGAAATCCTATTCATCACAATGAAGAAGGGAAAGAAATAAAGAGCATTGAAATAGAAAGAAAGAAATGGAATTGTCCCTATTCATAGAAGACAAGATTTTCTATGTAGAAAATCCCAAATAATCAGAAGAGCTCCTAGTACTTATAAGCAAGTTTAGCAAGGTCACAAAATGCAATGTGAACATACTAAAACCAATAATATTTCTATATACTGTCAGTGAACAATTGGATACAGATATTTTTAAAAATGCCATTCATGAATTCCCCCAAAACGAATGACTTAGGTATTATCTAACAACATATGTGTGATAAATATATGTTGAAAACTACAAAATGCTGATGAAAGACATAAAATAAGATCCAGTATACAAAGAAATATGTTGTTTATTGATTGGAAGATCCAATATAATTAAGGTGACAATCCCAATCAAAATTCCTGTAGTATTTTTTGTAAACATAGACAAACAAATTTCAATATTTATATGAAAAAAAGAAAAGGCTAAAGAACCAGCTAAAACAATTACTATTAAAACTATAGCAATCAAGACTATAAGTTACTGGAAAAAAGACACATAAATCAATGAAACAGAATAGAGAATTCAGAAAAAAACCTGTATAAACATGATTAATTGATTTTTAACAAAGAGGTAAAAGCAATTCAATGGAGAAAGGATAGTCATTTTAGCAAATGGTGCTTGAACATTTGGACATTTGTTTACCAAAAAATAATAATAATAAGTACCACAACCTATGCTTATACAAAATTAACTCAGAATAGATTGTAGAATAAGTTATAAAATGTCAAACTATAAAACTCTTAGAAGAAAATATAGGAAAAAACTGTGTGTCCTTGAATTAGGCAAAGACTTCTTAAACGTATTTCAATTCGCATGTCCAACAAAAGACTTGACATACAGAATATATAAATAACTCTTACAAATCAAGAATAAGAAAATAAACAACCCAATCAAAATATGGGTAAAAGATTTGAACAGCCACTTTAACAAGAAGATATATGGGTGGCAAATAGGCATATGAAAAGATGCTCAACGTTATTAGCCATTAATGAAATGCAAATTTAAACCACAATGCCATACTACTACACACCTGTCAGAATGGTTATAGTGAAAAACACAGATAATACCAAATGCTGTCTAGTAAGTGGAGCATCTGGAGATATATTTCTGGTGGGAAAATGATCCAGCTACTCAGGAAAATACTTTGATCATTACTCTCAACACTTCAAATATTTCACCCCACTCTCTTCCTGCTTGCATAGTTTCCGAGAAGTCAGATGTAATTTTTATCTTTGCTCCTCTATAGGAAAGAAACTTTTTTCTTCTATCTTCTTTCAAGATTTTTTCGTTATTTTTGGTTTTCTAAAGTTTGAATATGATATGCCTGGGGGTAGTATTTTTTGGCATTTTTTTCCTGCTTGGTGTTCTTTGAGCTTCTGGGTCTGTGGTTTGATGTCGGACATTAATTTGGGAAAATTCTCAGTCCTTATTGCTTCAAATATTGTTTCTGCTCCTTTCTCTCTTCTCCTTCTGATATTTCATTTACGCATTTGTTATACCTTTTGTAGCTGTCATACTGTATACACACACTGTAGCTGTCCTTGGATAATCCTTTTTCTTTCTTTTTTTTTTTTTTTTTTGTTCTTTTTCTGTTTGCTTTTCAGTTTTGGAAGTTTCTATTGTCATATCCTCAAGCTCCAAGATTCTTTCCTAAGCCCTGTCCAGTCTAATAACGGGTCCACCAAAAACATTCTTCATTTCTGTTACAGATTTTTTTTATCTCTAGCATTCCTGTTTGGTTCCTTCTTAGAATTTCTATTTCTGCTTACATTGCCCATCTGTTTCTGCATACTGTCTACTTTATCCACTAGAGCGTTTAGCATATTAATCAGAATTGTTTTAATTCCCATTCTGATAATTCCAACATCCCTGCCATATCTGAGTCTGGTTCTGATGCTTGCTCTGTCTCTTCTAACTGCATTTTTTGCCATTTAATATGCCTTGTAATATTTTGTTGAAAAGTGGACACGGTGCACCAGGCAAAAGAAACTGCAATAAATAGGCCTTTAGTAACATAGTGGTAAGGTGTCCTGGGAGGGGAAGTGTTCCATGGTTCCATGATTAAGTCTCAGTCTTTTGGTGAGTCTTTGCCCCTGGACCGTGAACGTCAACAGTGCTTCTCACTGGTTTTTCACCCCCACCCCTTAGGTGACACAGGGTAGCTGGAGTGGGCTGGAGTTGGATATTTCTCTACCCCAGGTAGATTAGGCTCTGATAAAACTCTAGCAGGTTAGCCTCTTGTTAACTGGTTTCTCCTGAGGCAGGCTTGTTAAGAACAGAATGCTCTGGCATATTTTTAAATGGTTATATTTACCCTCCACCTGCGGGAAGTGTGGAAGTACAAGGGAATTTTTCTCCAATATGCACTATGAGAATCTGGTAGAGTCCCTGGAGGAAAAACTCACAAAAGCATGGGGGTCCCACTATGATTGATCCCCTGGAGTTTTTAACTCTTAGACTTGCCGGGAGTGAACCTCCTGCAATTGGTCAATTAAAGTTTAGATTTTTTTTTTTTTTCCTGCCCTGGCATTTCTTCCCGTGGAGGTTTCAACTCCAGTGAGCTGTAATTCTCTGTGTCCACCTGTCTGTCTCTCTAATTTTGCGGGGAGCAGTTTGCCCTGTGATCTCACTTCTATGATGAATCTAAGAAGAGGTGTTGATTTTTCAGTGTGTTCAGATTTTTACTTGTTAGGACAGAGTGGCGACTTCTAAGCTCCTTACTGCCAGACTAGAAACCAGAAGTCTGATCATTTCTTGTAAAGCTAAATTTTCACTTACCATATGATCCATCAATCCCACAAAACCTATACATGAATATTTACAGCAGTCTAGTCATAACTGCCAAAAAATGAAAACAACTCAAATGACCTTCAGTGAGAGAATGGATAAACAAAGTCTGGTACCAACATACAATGGAATACAACCCAGCACTAAGAGAAACGAACAATTGATATACACAATAACAAGAACGAACTCCAAAGGCATTATAGCAAATGAAGGAAGCCAGTCTCAAAGGTTACATTCTGAATGATTTCATTTCTACATATTTGCGAAAGGCGAAACAACCCTGATGGAGGGAAGGTCACTGGTTGCCAGAGTTAGGGTTGGGGGAGGCTTTAACTGCCAGGAGAGAGCACAAAGGAATTTTTCAGGGTGCTGGAATTATTCTGCATCCTGATTGTGTTGGTTGTTACATAAGTCTATGGGTGTATTAAAACTCAGAAATGTACAATAAGAAAGGTGAACTTTATGGGAATTTTTAAAAGCCAATACAGTAATAGAATTTCTTTCCTCTTGTTTAAAATAACATCCTCAAGTAGGTTTTCTATGCTATTTCCTCTAGCACATTTACAGTTCTAAAATTAGACATCATGCCAATCATATTTTTTGACTACTTTATAACCCCAGAATACTGGCACACCAGATGCAGCCATAGGAGGGGAAACACTGACACTAACCAAGCTGCACTGTCAAAATGTCTGATGAACCAACACTTCGTGACCCAATGTTTTAGCAAAGGGGACCATTACCCACTGTACATTATTCAGTAAAGCAGTGTGGAGAGGTAGTCTTGGGAAAAAAAAAAAAAAAACAGAATAAGAATAAGAGACAAATTACCCTTGCTTTTGAGTACTGTTTAATGAATCTAATTAGTAAGCCTCAATGGTCCGATAGAGGCTTTCGGGGAATTTTGCATTCATTTTGAAGAAGAAATGAATGTTCTGGCAGCTCCTGAAACAGAATGTTCAGATAAGAAATGTGACACAAAAACCAGTCACCTTGAATCAGAACCGAAGACCTGACTGGAGGTGCTGCTGAGACTATAAAGAAGTTTGCCTTTTCTCTGCAAGATCACCTTTCATTTCAAACCACCAGCTTCACAAAAAATGCAGGGATTAGGGAGAAAAACAACTGTCAGCTGGGGTTGGAACTAGTGGGAAGTGCAAACTCTGGGGGATTGGAAGAGAAATCAAACAGTACAAGGCTGTAAGTAAATTTAAGCACAGAAAGTTGGCAATTAAGCTGGATGTTAATTAATCAGCAAAAATAAAATGAGGTGACCACCCAGCAGAAAGCTGTGGTGAATGCTTCCATTTCCAGCCAGTCCTGCAAAGGAAGTTTACGGTTTATGCTTCTCCAGGGCATCTCTCCAGAGCATGTCAAGACAGGTGCCAGGCTGCCTACAAATCATGAAGGTCACACTTCTGTCCTTTGTCAGAGCCTCTAGGCCCATGTCAGGATGACTAAGAAATGCTTTATTTCAACCAAGATCTGGTTCTTATTTTTCACCCCATCTCCCACTATCATTTCCAACAAAACATGCTTGCCCTGGGCTTCAGTCAGTCACTATAGCACGGTTGGGCTGGCAGCTTCCCGCTCAGTGGTACAATACAGAAAGGAAACACCAAGTTGACTTTCAGCTTGCACAAGATGTGCAGGCATAAGGTAAAAATGTCTTACACCATGGAATCATCCCTATATCCCAAAGTCATGTGAAGTTTAAAATCAGGTGAATCCTCAAATAAGACAGGCAGCACAGGTCAGTGCAGAATTAAAGTGGCATGTGTGGAATACTTCACGGCCCTTCGGAGGCTGCTGAACCTGAGGCACAACGTAACTGCAGGAAGTGACAAGAGGAAACTGGACCAAGGGCTTTGCTTTGTTGCCTGCCTCACTGAATCTCACAGTTTGCTAAGGCAAATCTACACAACTAGAATGAGAAATGTTAATAAACAAAAGTAGGAGTGGATGCTGGCAAAATGCAAGCCATAGCTAAGGCCGGAGAAATAGAATCTCCACTGGATTCTGTCAAACTGGAAACCTTATATACTTAGCAACGTGTAGGTGTACAGGTGCTGAATAAAAGGAGGAATAAGGGGGTGATTGGCCTTCTAGAATTTGCTGAAAGCAAATTATCAGAAAGGGATAATAATAATAATAGATTAAAATGAAAAACAGAAGATAGATAAAGGAAAATATCTAAGTTAGTATATTCATTTTTCACCAACTCTGAGAGCACCTTAGCTGTGTATGCATCATTTGATTGTTTATAAATGCATAAGTAGTTTACCACCTGAAGCATCTTAGAACGATGTACTCTGGTGTGTCAGTCACTTGAAGAATAAAATCTGTGTCTATGAAATTCACTTAAGGCAGATCAAACCTAGAATTCCACAAAATTAGGCACACAGGCACGTAGGTAAATATTTTGTGAGATTATAATGAGGTTCCTCTATTGTTATTTACTTGACTGCGAGTGTTAGAACTTTGAAAGCCTCTTCTTTTGATGATAATCTGTTTCCGTTCATAACTGGTCACAGTACTCTCAAATTTCCAACTTTCATAGAACATACACTGCGTAAGTGTCTGTGGTCACGTTTAACCTAGAGTGCCAATCTAGTGAAGAGTGAAAACAATCCAGTCATCTAAATAGCTTTTTCAAAATTATGTAGCATATACATGCAACCTGCTTTTTACGGATATTTTTCACTTCCTTCTAAAAAGAGTTAATTATGCATACAACCTGGGTCAATTTATTGAAAAATAAATAAATGAAACAGCTAATTATATGTACAATGTAAGTTACAAAACTATAGAAGTTTGGCTGAAATTTTTGCTTTTCAATTGTTTTTATATCCAACTGCATTGATGAAGCTGTATCAAACACAGAGCTAATCTGTGTTAGAAAATACGCAGGGACAACCAACCGAACAAGCAAACACCAAGGATACTGAATCACTTTTCCTTGATGCTGAACTATAAAGCTTAACTAATCCATGCCCTCAGAAACTTCTAAGTGCTAGACAATAAATTAAAAACACCATTCGTTCCCTCCGAGAAGGCCTGAAATCAGGCTGGTTGGCATGATTCACATGGTTTGTAAGTGGTCAGAGCGTTTTTTATAAACTCAAATGCCTAAGGGCCAGTCAGGGAACCTAAACAACTGAGGTGATGTGGGTGTGGGGACTGGGGACTGTGCTGACACAAGAGCGTACGTCCTTAGGGACAACAGAGCCACAGGCTTCTCTGCCTGGCTTTCTAAATGCTATAGCTTGTGAGAAAAATTGGCTAGAGCTAGGAGTAGAAGTTTAAAAACCAAGTAAGCATTGTGTAACCAATTATTACCTTGTGTAAATATGAGTCATATGTAACCAGAGCTTCTAATTTTAAAAGAAAACAATTCAGGACAGTGTTTTGTACTTAACACAGTGTTATTTATTAAACACAGACACATATGTATCATACATACGTATGATACATAATAATTTATGAAATCTAAATATCTATTTTATAGGCTGAATTGTGTCTCCCCAAAATTAATATATTGAAGTACTTACTCCCCATATGTCAGAATGTGTTTGTATTTGGCGATAAGGTCTCCAAGGGGTAATTAAGTTAAAATGGGCCCTAATCCAATATGACTAGTGTCCTTTTAAGAAGAGGACATTAGGACACAGATTATCTAGAGGGAAGACCATATGAAGACATGGAGAGAAGATGGCCATCTACAAGCCAAGGGGAAAGGCCTCAGAAGAAACCAAGCCTGCTGACATCTTGATCTCAGACATTAAACTTCCAGCATTATAAGAAAATAAAGTTCTGCTTATTTCTGTGAGCCATCTATTCTGTGGTACTTTGTTATAGCAGCCCTACCAAACTAATACAAATATCATCCAATTAAAAACATGTTACAGTGATAACAAAGTTAAATGTATTTTGAATACAAGTCATCTCTGAGTTAAAAATCATGGCTGTTGATCTGTGAGTTATGGTGATCTTTCCTCCACATCCCCTTCCTTATGTGCCCCAATGCCAGATGACTTTGTTTTGGGATACTTGAACTTAGGAGATATATCTATTTCCAAACAGCCAGAGAAAATTCATTTTTTATGTGCTCCCATGGTCTCTTTCACAGGACTACACCTTACCCAACAACATTGCTGAGCTAACAAATTAAATAAAGCAAACAAGGTGGACTCAAAAATAGGCACACCTAATTCTACAGCCCAGTGGAAGAGGTTAGAATTAGGTGGTAAACTTGCTTTTTTAACAGGTTCCTACAACACAACTGCGGGGACTGGACAGTTTTTTTCCTTTGCTTCATCTTGTTTGCGGTTGGTATTTGCAGGTTTGTTTGCTGAAAAAGAAAAAAAAAAATACTGAAAAAATAACATCACAGAACTCTATACAAAACTGCATATTTCATGAATTCAGTCGATGACAGATATAACTAGGTCCCAAGTCAAGATCAGATTATCTTTTGTCTCCCAACTTTTGTTTATCATTCATTTCTTGGTTCTCCCTCAGGTATTTGCATAGCAAAATATTTCCTTGATATATTTTAAAAAACTCTAGATGATAAGCTTTTATTAACTCAATAAAAACCTTTTATCAGCTTTTAAATATCGTATGTGTGATGCAACAAGATGCTGAGCTCCTAAATGCCAATTACATTTCTTCAACTTCAAATATGTAGCTATCATAAAAAGCTAAGCTACCACTGGGCAAAGCCAGAGAGTTATCAAGGAAGTTTTTCATTGCTTTTCTCCATCTTAATGTTCTCTCTATTTTAAAAATCTTTGTTGAAGGTTTTTTTTTTTTGCTCTTAGAATTCTAGAGCTTTAAGGAGTCTTCAAGCACATTTTCTCACTGCAAAGAAACCATAATTCTGACCTTGGAAAGACTTTAACAGCAGGACTAGAGCCAAATAAAATATTGAAAAAGGCAAATTAGTCTTCAGCATTACTTATGTAATTTTCTTCAAGTTTTGCTACTCAGAGCTTTCACACAAATTTCTCTATATCCAGAGTCCCACTGTCAATTTGGGTCATTGCTCCAGATGAGGTTATCCCAGGAAAGTGCTTTATGCTCTATAATCAATAGTCCTAAAGTCTGAGCACAGAGAGCTCTTAGTAGCAGCGTGACTGTGACTTAGCAGGTTATTTAGCCTCTCAAATACTCAGTTTCATCCATCTGTAAAACTGAACCAACCTCAGTGGCCTGTTGTCAGAGATAAAGAGATCATCTATATAAACCATGTAGCATAGGGCCTGTCACATGAAATCCACTCTGTAAATACTTGTTATCAGAGAGGCTAGGTCCTAGCTCTCAGTAAGTCGAATAAGCACACTCCATTCTGTTTCTTCCACTAAACACAGCTATAAAATCTGGACAGAATGCATGCAATAGCTATCTGAGGGCTCTGAAAGTAAATAGAATCAGAAAGATTGGGGAGGAAGATCAAAATTTGAAATGCCACTGACATATCTATGAGTTTACAATTTTTTTCCCACTGTTATTCCCCAGCTTGAACTCAATGCACCAGAAGTGAGCACCAAGGCACAGAGAGAAATATCCAGTTAAAATTCTATAGTTCTGGTTCAATAGTAGAAAAGGAACTCATAACACTCAGAAAGATCGTGGAAACACACCCCTTTGGTTTTTCCTTTCTCTTTTCTTCTATATTTCAGCCTTCAAGCAATCACATGGTATTGGTGACAGCTGTTGGCAATAGGAGCCAACACAAACTAAAACTCTGGTTGAAGGGAATCTTCTGTAATCAGTTGGTGCTTTGGCTCCAAGAGTATGGAGTCTATCCTTTGTTGCTTTTATTCTCTCTCTCTTCTGCTGCTTGGCCCCAGACATGGGATCAGTTGGTGAAGTACATGGAAGAACCAGGTAAACAGAGCCTCATCTTTCTGGTTATAGGACAAAAACAGGAGACCCAGGGACACAGTAATTATTAGGTAGATTGAAGAGAGGCAAGAACTTGGTAAGTAGGCCAAGAAAGGTTTTTGTGAACTCCTAGGCTCACCACAAGCTGCACATATGTGGACCTGACATTATTCAGCACACTAAAGACAGAGAGAACTGAGTTGACAGAGAGACCAATGCCCAGGTCCCAAATTGGTGACTGGGTGATGTATGTGCAGGACGGATCAGAATAACACTGCGATGACTTTGAAAACCACAGGTTGGAAATTGTGGTTGAACCTAAACAGGTCAACTCTCTGCTAAAACAAATATATCACATGTAGAAATTAGTCAAGATAATATTCCAAATGTATAGTATTCAATCCAAATTTGCTTGTCATTAAAAGGACTAAAAAACTCTCAAATCACAAGGAAAAATGCAATCAACAGTTACCAATGATAATATGTCACAAATGTTGGAATTACTTGATAAATATTTAAGCAGTTATTACAAAAATCCTCCACCAAGCAATTGTGAACACTATTGAAACAAATTTTTAAAAATAGAAAATCTGAGCAAAAAAAGTTTGAAGATATAAATAAAAAAACAATTGGGAATTTTAGAAATAAAAAGCTCAATACGAAAAAAACCTCACCTGATGGCTCAGTTGCAGGATGGAGATGACAGTGGAAAGAGTCAGTGGATTTGAATATAGAGCAATAGAAACTACTCAACATTATTCAATTATTCTCTGGGCAACAGAGAAAAAAATAAAATTAAAAAAATTAAGGCCCTATTGGACAAAAACAGACCTAAAATTTGTGTCAAAGTCCTAGACAGATAGGAGAAAGAGTGTGGTACTTAAAATAATATTAAAAAAAAATAATAGCTGAAAACTTTTTTCCAGTGGTGAAAGATATAAACCTACAGATTCAAAGAAGCACAGATATTCCAAACAGATAAACCCAAAGAACCCATCCCAGCAACTTCATATGCAAACTGCAAATAACTAAAAATAAAGAACAGCTCTTGAAGATAGCCAAAGGACGTGTTATATATAATGGAACAGCAATTTTAATGACAGAAGATTTCTAATGTCTAATCATAAAGGTCAGAAGAAAGTGGCTCAGCACTTGTAAACTACTGAAAGAAAATATCAATCCAGAATTCTATATCCAGCAAAAGTATCTTCTATAAATGAAGGTAAAATAAACATATCTCACATGAAGGAAACTAAGACAATTTGTTTCCAATGAGACTGCTGTAAAGCATAACTAAAGTGTTAAGATATAAAGGAACTAGTACCAGGAAAAAAAAAAAAAAAAAAACTTGGAACATCAGGAATGAAGAAAAGCAACAAAAAATGGTAAATATTTGAATAAGTATATTAGCTTATTCTTCTCCTCTTGAGATTTGTACAATACATTTGATGGTTCAAATAAAAGATCATTGTTGTATAAAAAAAGATTTATCTAGTCTTTGTCCCAGCTCCCTGATATAAAACTCCTAAAACCCTTAAAATTTCCTGAGTGATAGGAGTGTCTTTGTCATTCATGATCCCCTTTGGATTATACCTGATAGTTTATGAAAATGAGGTGACTATTGGGAGGCCCCTAGATAGTTTCAGGATTGGACTGCCAGTGTCTGAAAGACCAACCATGTGGTTAGAGGGTTGACTCTTTGAGCCAGCCTGACCGCTGGGAAGGGCAAGGGTGCTGGAGATCGAGTTCAACCATGTGGCCAATGATTTAATCAGTTGTGCCTATGTAATAAAACACCAATAAAATTCTGTGCCAAATCTTGGTGGAGCTTCTTGATTGGTGAACATATTGGGTGACTTGCCTTGATTCCATGGGAAGAGGGCACAGAAGCTCTGTGCTTGGGACCCACCCTGATCTCACCTGTCATTTGACTGGTTCTGATTTTTATCATTTATAATAAAACTGTAATTGCAAGTATAGCAGTTTCCTGGATTCTGTGAGTCATTCTGGAGAATTATTTAACCTCAGGAAGTCATGGAAACCGCCAAATTTGTAGCTAGTTGGTCAGAAGTGTGGCTGGCCTGGGGAATTCTTAATTGTAGTGGTGTCTGAAGTGGAGGCAGTCCTGTTGGGGACCACGCCCTTAAACTTCCAGAGTCTGACACTAACTGTAGGTGGTTAGTATCACAATTGAATTGCAGTATACCAGTCAGTGACAGAATAATTGTTTATTAGGGTTTTTATATAAGAAAACTATGAAACAAAGGGATGTAAAAAGACCTATATGGTCATTTCTACATCCTGCTTGAAGTTGTATAATATTGAATGACTAGATAGGCTTTGAAGTTAAGCATGTAAATTGCAATCCCTAGTCCAACCACTTAAAAAGGTATAGACAGAGATACAGTCAGAAATATAATAGACATTTCAAAATAGAATAATAAAAGATGTTTAAATAACCCCAAAAGAAGATGGAAAAGAAAAAACAGAATTTTTTTAAACAAGCAAACAAACAGAAAACAAATAATAAAATGGTAGACCTATGTATTAGTCTGCTCAGGCTGCCATACCCAAATACCACAGACTATGTGGCTTAAACAACAGACGTTTATTTTCTCACAGATCGTGAAGGCTAGAAGCTAAAGTATCGGCAAATTCAGTTTCCATTGAGAGCTCTCTTCCTGGCTTGTAGATGCCCACCTTCTTGTTGTGTCCTCACACGGTCTTCCCTTTGTGCTCACTAGGAGAGAGAGAGATCTGGTGTCTCTTCCTCTTCTTGTAAGGACACCAGCCCTATTAGATTAAGCTCCCACCCTACAACCTCATTTAACTTTTATTACCTTCTTCTAGGCCCCATCTCCACATCGGGTGTTAGGGCTTCTACATATAAATTTTGGGAAAAACACAACTCAATTCCTAACGAGCTATATTCTAATGTATCAATAATTTCATTAAATGCAAAATGTTGATTCATACCAATTGAAAGAGATGGATTTAAAAATATCCATCTATATGCTGTCTACAAGAAACTCATTTCAAATATAATTATGTAAATGAGTTAAAGGTAAAAGAATAAAAAAAATACCATGTAAATACTAATCAAAAGGAAGCTGGAGTGGCTTTATTTATATCAGACTACGTACAGTTTTCAGAGCAAAGAAAATTACCAGGGATAAAGAGGGATGTTACATGATGACAAGAAGGCTAATTCATCAAGAAGACAAAAAGAAAAACAATCCTCAAATGTGTTTGTAGCTAACAACAGAACTTTGAAATATATAAAGCAAAAACTAACTAAAAGAAGAAATATACAAACACACAAATATAGTAGAAGACTTCAACACTCCCCTCTCAGTAATATATAGAACTAGTGGACAAACAGCACCAGGAACCAACTGAACGTAATTGACATTTATAGAACACTCTAACAAGAGCAGAATATACATTCTTTTCAAGTGCAGATGAAACAGTCAACAAGATGAGGGGTCAGCAAACTATGGCTCCTGGTCACACAAACCAATGTGTGTTGTATAATGTGAGAGATGATCACTCAAGTGTGTGAATATCAGATGGTGGGGATCATTGGGGCCATCTTTGAGAGTGGTTATCATACTCTTCTAACAGTGTTCTCCATTGCAACTTTACTACAGTTTTCTCATGTAAGGAAAAAAAACGGAAAGAAGTGGCCCAAGTCTTAAACAGACACATCACCAAAGAAAGACAGCATAAGCAAACGAGCACATGAAAAGATGTTCAACATCATTAGCCACTAGGATAAGACAAATTAAAACCATGATTAGATTCCATTACAGACCTACTATAGTGGCTAAAATAAAATAATATTGACTACACCAAATCCTGGCAAGGATGCAAAGCAATGGGAATTCTCCTACATTGCTGGTGGGAATGTATAATTGTGCACATAATTTGGAAAATGGTTTGGGAGTTTCTTATTAAGTTAAAAATACACTTACCATATGACTAGCCATCTAATTCCTGAGTATTTACTATAGAGAAATAAAAACTAATGTTCACTCAATGTGCTATACACAAATGTTTGTAGCTGCTCTTTCATAATCATCAAAAATTGCAATAACCCAACTGTCATTAATCAAGTGCAAGGATAAAGAAATTGTACTACATGTGTACAATGGAATACTACTCAATAATAAAAAGGAACTATCGATACACACAGAAACTTGGATGAATCTCAAAGGCATCATGCAGAATGTGAAAGAAATCTGTTTCAAAAGATTACATACTGTGTGATTCCACTTATATGACATTCCTGAAAACACAAAATTATAGTGATCAAGAATAGATCAGTGATTTCCAGGGGATTGTTTTAAGTATAAAGCAATGGCAAAAGGACATTTTGGGAGTAATGGAACTGTTCTGTATCCTGATTTTTGTGGTTGTTGCATTATTCTACACATAGAACTGCACACCAAAATAAAAGTCCATGTCATTGTGTGATAATTTATAAAATAAAGACAAATAAATTTTTAGTCAGTGGTTGCTATTCTTATTAGTTTCCTGGTATCACCAACCTAGTACATATTGAGTGGGCTCAAAAAATAACATAATATCTAACTTTTCTCATCTAATGTAATGCACATTTACTAAAAACAAGAAATTATCATTGATATTGTTTTAATTATCTAATAAGCTACTTACAAAGAATTCTGAAATGACATCTAACTTAATCTAATAAACCTTTTATTTCCTTTATCTGTTGCTGTGTAACAAACTTGTGGCTTAAAACAACACCATTATTTTACATTTTGTTTGTTAGCTTGGTGGCTTCTCTGCTGATTTTACCTGAGGTCACATGTGACTACATACAGCTCAAGGGTTGGCTGGACTGGAAGACCCAAGATGGCATCCATGACTTGTTTGACATGAATGCTGGCTGATGACCAGAGCAACCTGAGTCTCTTCCACATGCCTCTCACCCTCTGGTATTCTAGACTAGTTTCCTTGTATAGTGTCTCAAAGCAGAACTCTAAGAGGGTAAAACTCAATGTTAGACCCCTAAAGTCTAGACTTTGGACCGGCTATGCCACTTTGCCACATTCTATTGGTCAAAGCAAATCACGAGACTAGCCCAGATTCAAGAGATGAGGAAATCGATTCCACGTCTTCATCACAGAAGCCACAAATCATCTGGGCTGTGTTTTTCTGTCTACCAAACCATTTAATTCTTATATTGTAACAGAAGATAATGACTGAGGATACACTCCTGTATTACAGGCAAAGACAGAAATTTCAGACTTTTTCCCAATGGCAGATGTTTATTTATTGCATAGCTCAGGCCAGCACCTAGTTCCCCACAAGGCAGGCTTGATGGTCTTTTAACACTTAGACTTCCGGTATAACTCAGAGGAAAAAAAAAAAATCACACTAACATAAGAATGACACTCATTAAATTCACTTTGCCCCAGTGAGGAACTGGAAATAGTAGTCCTCACTTTGTCAGCTAAAAGAGAGAAAATTCTTATGATTAAAAGTTGGAGAATTATTTGTACTTTGCCAAAGCTACTAAGTATTTTTCCCAAAGGAAGTAATTTTCAGATTTCCATTTTTAGAATTGCTTCTCCCAACATTGTCTCTGAAAGTATATTTTCAATCCTCGCTTCCAGTCCTCTCTGTTGCCTGGGTTTTAATTTAATTATTTTATTTTATTACTATTTTTTGTAGCCTCCTTACTCAACATATGGAAGATTCATGACTATGTATATACATTGATGCTGCAGTTGTATTGATATGTAAAACAATGTAGATGAAGAGTCTTCTATATTTCCATAGCTGAATATAGGATTTCTGAATAACATACAGGTTTATTTTAGGACCTCTTTTCTTTTCCAACCTAGCAACAGCTTTCAAAGGACTGTTCACATGCATTAAAAAATTCAGAAATAACAGCATCTGTTAGGAATGTGAAATGACCCTCTGTTCCCATATGTATTCTGTGCCTAACATTACATTCGTTTCTTTCCTTGTTTTTACCCTAAAAGTAATGCCCTGATTAGTGTCATCTTTGCACTTTGCTGTTAGGCACAACAAGCAGTTTATTATCGGCCATGATGAAATGGTGAAAATTAGAAACTTTGGGACAAATTACGTGTACAGCAACATTCAATTTTCATAATGGCTGGATACAGCAATTGGAGGTAGTGCTTCAGATGAAAAAAAATTGTTTGGTCAGCAACACATTTTTATTAAGAGGCTTGTGCAAAATCATTTTTTCATCTAATTGAAGGCTTCGGCAATTGTCAGTAAGTGGATGTACCATGCCCCTGCTTCTAATTAGAATCTAAAATCTCCCTTCTGTACTGAGTGTATTTAATGCTACCATTGGTTTGACAATCTAGTCCTGGGAACCATAGATCATGCCTTTTCAATTAGTTAGCCCAGATTCAAGCTAATCATCTGATCTATCAAAACAAGATAAAACATCAGGACCTAATAGACTAGACGTTTTGCTATTGCAAAGAAATAAGCACACTCAGGAATATATTCATCAGGGCATGGGTAAATAGAAACAACTGGTGGGAGGAGGCCCATAAAAGGCCTTGAGGGATTTAGTTAATATAGGGTTTTTCAGGGTAAGATACTCTCCACAATATTTTTAACAGTGAGTCTGCTAAAAGTGATAGATCTCATCAATTTGTATGGCAAACTATACCAGCCAAAGACTAACAAAATGACTTTATAGTTCTTAAGCTTGAGCCCAATGTCTTATTATATCCCATCATTTGCTTTAGTAATATATACAGCAATGATTTGAGGAAAGTTTTTACCCTCTAAATACCCCTCTCCTAGAAAAGACTTTATTCTTTACTAGAATGTCTCCAGTTTTCTCAGCAGTTTGGTTGACCAACATCCTTTCTAAAGAGGCTTATAAAGAAAGAGGCACTGTGTCCCAGAGGCAGTTTGATCAGTATGAAGCTGCCTCCCAGTATGGGATAATCCTCTCTCTTGCTCTGTTTATTCATCCTAAGGTTTTATTTGGAGTCTTCAGAGTCATTTCACAGTTAGATATTTACTGAGCTTGTCATCATCTAAAAGCTAGAGCTTTATTACTATGGATTTCTGTCAAGCCAAATTTCCTCCATCTAATATCACATATATGTGTGTTTTTGTTTAACATTCATCTGTGTGTTTGTGTGGGTGGCAGAGAGATGTTCAGTATTTTTCTTCATGATATTTGGAGTCTTCTGAATGCTGACGTTGTCAGCTATGATATTAATTGTGCCTCATGACTTTGTGTAATGAATAAACGATTTATTTTTCTCCTTCATGAATTACAGGACTAAGTGTGTGAGGTACATCCGAATAAAGGGAAAAATAGATTTCTAAAAATATCTTTTTAGATAGGAAATTTCTATTAATATTCAATAAAACTTGAGTCACAGAAAACTAGTTAGATTGCAGATTTGACGGAAAAGTTCATTTTTGACAGTTTGTTTTTAGAGATAAGTCAAACAAGAGAAAAAGTGAATATGGCATGAATTAACAAAACACACATATACACAACTAACGAAGCACAACTTTTCTGACATCTACACTTCTGTTTTAAACCATTCTATGAATTATTCTCTATATCTATTCTACCTAGTATTTCATTCAATTGAAAATGATGTTCAGAATAATAAATCTTAGATTACAGAACAGCCCACGATAGAATACTAAGTGAATTTCACTACATGGCATTTTCAAAATCAGGAAAGCCAATGGAGATGGTTTTCTGTTCTATCCTTATCTAAAACAAAAATTTCAGTTCCTCAGACTTCCCCATTCACCTTCCTTCTATTCATTTTGATTTCTTGCATACCAAAGTTTTCTTATTTTCTTCTAATTTACTAATTTCAAAATAGAATATACCTACAGAGATGTTATATATATACATATACTCATCTCTACTTTTCCCTTGGGAACTCATCTTGCTAAGAGAACTCAAGCTAACAAAATGTATCAGTTTATTTAGCACATAATAATCTTCAGAAAAGACATGTTACAGAAAATCAATTCATTCATGCAATAGATAGACATTAATTCACTGTTTTCTATGGGTAAAGTACTGTGCTAAGGATCAAAGATGTGCCACATGTGAAAGCAACTCATAATTTCAACCACACAATAGGTTCTCAATATGTTTTTAAAATCTCAGCCATGTCCCAATGAAACGATTTTCATTTGACATTGAATCAGCTAACTTTTGTTTGCCTTCGAGTTTATTTATATCCAAGTAGCTATTATGTAAGAATGGCAGAAACTAAGATACCCAGAGAAGCTGATAAGAATGAAATCTGAGCAGTCTAGGAAGCAAAAATTAAACTAGCTAAGTTCACAAGTCAAGACCCACAAGTTGAAGTTATAGGTGTATGTGCCATTTTAGAACAAAAATGTTCTCAATAATTAATATTCAAAGCATAAAAACCAAAGTAAAATACATTAATCAAAATATCATCTTATTGATCATTTATATGCAAAGCAAATATATTCAGTTTAGTTGTTTACTTTATCTGAGTATTCTCAACTGGCAGTCACCTCCGGTGCATTTTGCCATTATCAACGAGAGGAAGCATTTGATATAGAAGAAAGTGTTTTGGGTTAGGAATCAAGACACTTGGGTGCTTGTCCAAAATTTGTAACTATTTTGGTATGGGAGCATGAGATTATTTTGGGTTCTTTGGTCTCAGATTTCTCATCTATAAAAGGGGGAAATTGCACTGTTCTTCTCCACTAACATACCAAGAGAGACCACCGCTTCGCTTGGCTCCACATTGTCACTGGATGGAATGAAGGAATGCCCAGATAATTTCACATGTTCCTGGCAAGACTTTTACCTCTCCCTCCTCTTCTAGAGGGTCACTAATATTATTTGCCTTGAGGTTTCCCAGGACTTATTATTCCTTTTATCTCATTTTCACTCACTACTAGAAGCCTGGTATATCCAGGTCATCTCTCCAACCCTGGCTCTGTCCCCATAGACATCTGTGGATAAGTAATGAGTCAAAACCTTCACCTCATTCTGGCCAATATTTTCTATTCCTTATTACTCTTTTTTTTCTCCATAGTATTTGTCACCATCTCTTATACTGTATATTTTAGTTTTATTTATGTTTCTATCTCTTTCCACAAACATACAACCTTTACAAGGACAGAATCTTTTTTGTGTGTGTGTGTGAGGAAGACTGGCCCTGAGCTAACATCTGTTGCCAATCTTCCTTTATTTTGTATGTGGGACGCTGCCACAGCATGGCTTGGTGAGTGGTGTGTAGGGCTGTGCCTGGGATCCGAACCCTCAAACCCCGGGTTACTGAAATGGAGCAGGCAAACTTAACCACTAGCACATCAGACTGGCCCCAGGACAGAACTTTTAAAAAAAAATTTTTTATTTTTTAGAACAGTTAAGATTTACAGAAAGATTGCAAAGATAAGTACAGAGAGTTCCCATATACCCCACACCCAAGTTTCACTATTATTAACATCATACATTAATATGGTACATTTGTTACAATTAATGAACTAATATTGACACATATTATTAACTAAAATCCACACTTTATTCAGATTGTCTTAGTTTTTCTCTGATGATCTTTTTCTGTTCCAGAATCTCACCTAGAATATCACGTTACATTTAGTCCTCATGCCTCCTTTGGCTCCTCTTGGCCATGACAGTTTCTCAAACTTTTCTTGTTGACAATCTTGACAGTTTAGAGGAGTCCTGGTAAAGTATTTGGTAGAATGCCCCTCAACTGAGATTTGTCTGATGTTTCTCTCTTGATTGGACTAGGGTTACGGATTTGGGAGAAGGAAAATCACAGGCAAAGTGCTATTCTCATCACATCATATGAAGAGCACATGCTAGTAACATGACATCGCCGTTGACGTTGACCTTGATCAGCTGGTTGAAGTAGTGTTTGTTGGATTTCTCCATTGCAAAGTTACCCTTTTTCCTCCTTTCCATACTATACGCTTTGGAAAGAAGTCACTATGCAGAGCCCATATTTAGAGAGTGGGGAGTTATGTTCCACCTCCTTCAGGGTAGAGTATCTACAAAAATTATTTGGGATTCTTCTACACAGGAGATTTATCTATAGTCCCCATTTATTTGTTTATTCAATTATTTACTTCTATTTGTATGGACCCATGGATATTTATTATTTTATACTTTGTGTTATAATCCAATACTACATTTATTTTTTTTTCTCAGTTGTCGTCATTGGCAGCTCTTTTAGTTGGCTCCTGTTTCCCTTTGACATACCGCCGTGATTTTTTTTAGTACTTCTTTACTTTCTGGCATTGAAAAATGTTCCAGGCTCATCTTGTATATCTCCTGTGTCAGTCTTAAAATCAACAATTTCTGTAAGGAATCCTGGCTCCTTTTACTAAGTAATGGTATTAGGAACATGATCTGGGTCCGAGGCTTGTTATTTCCTTCTGGAGCATCCTCTAATTTGTTACCACATGGACTATTCTAGTCTCTTCCCATTGCTTACCTGTAAACTTTGATTCCAACAGTGAGAAACTTGCTCACAATCTCTGCCATGCATTTATTTAATTGTTCAATTCCAGTGTACGTGTATAGCATATCATAATTGTTAACTCGTACTCTCATGGGAAACTATTTTATCAACAGAGTACAGTACTTATGTAAAGTTTCTTTTGCCTTTATTCTTACAGACTCCAGCCACTTCCAAATTTACTTAAGTCAGCAGTTGTTCTTCCCTCCAACTTCTTCAGTGAGATTGTTTCATACACGTGTAATACAGTTATATTATTTGGTCACATTCGGCACTCTATCCTAGAAATCCCAATGTCCTAAATGATTTTCTTTTAACTTGTATACATTAAGGTTTTAGTCTTTATGCTGTAAATTTCTATGAGTTTGACAAATGCATAATGTCCTGTATTCACTATCATGGTATCATATGGAATAATTTCACCACTCTAAAAAATCACACTCGCTTCACCAATTCAACCTTCCCTCTTCAACCCCTGGCAACTGCTGATTGTTTTATCACCATTATAATTGTCTTTTTAAAAATTGAAATCATACGGTATGTAGAAGGCAGAGCTTTCATCTGACTTGTTTACTAATATATATTCAGTATATAGAAAATTCCTTGCTTATTGTGGGCACTTATTATGGACTGTTTATGTTCTCCCCAAATTTGTATGTTGAAGCACTAACCCCGAATATGATGGTATTTGTAGGTGGGGACTTTGGGGGTTAATTAGTTTTAGATGAGGTTATGAGGGTGCAGTCCTGATGATGGGGTCCTCTTCCTATAAGAGCGTATGATGAAACTAATGCTCTTATAGGAAGAGAGCAGAGAGCTTGTTTTCCCTCTCTTTTTCTCTCCTTGCATGCTCACAGAGAAGAAGTCATGTGAGCACACAGCAAGATGGCAGCCATCTGCAAGCCAGGAAGAGAGCCCTCAGCAAGAACCAAATCTGCCAGCACCTTGATCTTGGACTTCCCAGCCTCCAGAACTGTGAAAAATAAATGTCTGCTTTTTAAGCCACCCAGTCTGTGGTATTTTGTTATAGCAACCCAAGCTGACTATGACAGCACTCAGTATATATTTTTGAACAAATAAATGGAAGGATTATTTATGAGTTCCTTTCTAGGTCAAAAATGTCATGGTTCTACAATAATTTGTTTCATGACTTTATTTCCTTTTCTCTTCTTCCACTCTCACTTCCAAAGAAATGATGGAAGGAAATGAAATAGTTACTGCTTTGAATTGTGATTGGATATAAGTGTGCCACTAAAGATTTTCTGAAACAAATTTGGAGGTATGTCATTTATAGTGACTACTGTATTGATTAAAAATAGTATATAAGGAACTTTAGGTATTTATAAATGCATAAAAGTGATAGCACAGGAGATCTTGTTCTACTGTTTTCATACTCTCAGATTATGCAGCATTTTTCAAAGCATTAAAATTAAAAATGACCTTATAATCTTCCATACTATCATTGAGGATTAAACCTAAGAGTAGAAGTGAACTGCTTGACCTAAACAGAATGTATAATTATGGGCCTCCCTGAGCAGATATTAAAGAAATCTTGGCATATGAAAACAACATTTCCAGTCTTTCCTGACTTGTAAGAGGCTCTCAGTTAAGAAGTGGATGAAACAAATGTAACAGTTATTTGTCCGCAGTCCTTTTTACTCACCTAGTCTACGCACTCTTTAGTTTTGAGGAGACCTGAGGGAGTTTCATTGTTAGGTTATAATTTATGATGTATATCTAAAGCAATGACACTACATTGATCAAAGAGCTTCCACTAGTTCCTTACATTCATCTTATTACAGAAGACATCAGTGTAAAACTTGTTTAGTTGAGGTATCATGCGGAAGAGGAAATCTGCTCTGACCAGCATGACAAGCCTATGAACTTTCTTAAATATACCAAAAAAATCTTTCAGGACTTGGATTACAATTCCAAGCCCTAGGGAGAATTACAGATATTATTCTCAGGGTCACAATTGCTCCAGAATTAATCCAATCAGAATTTTAGTCCACGTAAAACACTGCAACCTGGGGCCTGCCTGGTGGCCTAGTGGTTAAGTTTATGCACACCGTTTCTATGGCCCGGGGTTCCCAGCTTCCAATCCCGGGAGCGGACCTACGCTCCACTCATCAAGCCATGCTGTGGCAGTGTCCTATATATAAAGTAAAGGAAGATTGGCACAGATGTTAGCTTAGCAACAATCTTCCTCAAATAAATAAATAAACCCACTGCAACCTTTCCAAGACTAAGCAATCAAGAGTCATAGAAGAATTTTATAGTTATGTCAATTTGGATTTTGGTTAATGTCAAGCCACAGTTGGGATGGCTTTTAAAATCCATAGAAGAAAGTCACTTTTCCTGAAGTTTCTCAGAGACAGAGTATTTATATAAAGTGTGGCATAAAATACCCCATTTTCCTTATAACTATTTTTAAAAAGTCCTTAATGTCTTCAGATATTAAATAATATTACTTTGGTGAAAAATATCTCTCTGGTACAACTCCCCACCTATACACATTGGTTGTTCTTCTCAGTTTTTGCTTCATTTTCATATTCCAAGGCTACTCTATTTTTTTTTTTTTTTTTGAGCCTGACTTGGATTGCCAGATGTACTAGAAAATGCCTAGGTAAATTTTCATTTCAAATAAAAAATGAATAATATTTTTTCTTGTAAGTATGTGCCAAGTATTTTGTGGGACATGGTTATACTAAATCAATTATTCACAGTTTATCAGAAATTAAAATTTAACTGGATGTCCTGTATTTTTATTTGCTAAAACCCTAAGCCTAAAATTGGACCCAGCACTTAACCATCTTTTCATGTAATCCTACAAACCAGTTCTTTCAGTATTGGCTTTTTCAGAAAGTCCTATATAAAGGGAAGATCTTATTACTTATTCAAAGATTTTGAGCAGTGAATATTTTAACTCCTCAGTGCAAATAATCACTTTGAAGCTTAATTATATATGCAAAAAGGTTTTATATTGATTACATGCCTACCAAGCCCCAATCTAATCTCTTTTAAAAATTGTCCTCAACTCTGTCTCATAGAACTTTGTGCTCTTTCTTCTATGTTCTCATTTAAAACCTTATGTATAGCTATATATATATAGCTTATGTATAGCTATATGTATTGTGTGTGCATATATATAAACGCACATACCTTTTTTAAACTTGTATAACCCATTAGAATATTTCTTGTTTTATTGCCATTTTCCTTTAATGTGTCTGTCTTCTTGTTAAATAAGCTCCTTAGGTGAAATTAGATGTTTTTTCTTTGTATCTCTTAGCTTAACATACCACTTTCCAGTTAATTGAATTAGTGGAAACATCAAACTACAATGAAACGGCAGATAAGCCTTGATACTCCAGTCACTTGGGTATGGTGGATGGTAACTCCTACAAGTTCCAAATCAGTTAACAGTTTCATACCTGCTTGTTAGGTCAAGGCAGAAAATAAACCAGATAGCAGATGTTCAAGTGAAGCCTTCTCCAATTTACAGTGCATTTGGGAAAATATGTATGCTAGGGTTTTTTCTGGGACATGGAAAGTAGTTGAGATCATTAAAATAGATGATATTCTCATCATACAATTTCCACTACAAAACTAGGGAAAAAAACTACTGGGACTGTTACCTTTCCTTTTCACAAGTCATAATCCTCAAAACATTTTGGTAACCTATTATTTGAATCTCAGGAATAATGTGAAGTAATGAACATGGCTGTTTTTAAAATTTCCTAATGCTTTGCAGGTATCTAGGGTAAATCAGCTGTGTTTAATTTTTTTTTTCCTATGCAATCTTTCTTTTTTCCTGTACTTATTCCAGAAAATTTAGTTTGGCTTATAGAAGCCTGAAGCCATAGAAAATCAAAATTTATTTTGAATCCTTTCAACCTATATACATTTTTTAAATTATAGAAAATGTCTTATTTTGGTATATCTAACATAATGTGACCTAAAATTAATGGTCTATGTTAAGTAACTAAACCCAAAATATAACACATATCTCCTATCTTTCCCCAGTTTCCAATTCTCCTTCTTCTGATAAGAAAACTCAGATTTTATTTGGGGAACCACACTTTCCTCACTAGATAGAATCTTGGTGGACTGCCAGCCAAAGTCCTTGTAATTCTCTCAGGGGATAAATACTTCACATAAACTAGGACAAATAATATCCTCTCCCTGGAATGTGAGCCTAGAGGAGGTTTAGAAAACAGAAAATAGTTGAGAGTCTCCATTACTCCTGGCTTCCCAGATCCAAAGAGCTTCCCTGGTTCCTGTCCTGTTGGGGACCTGGTTCTATAAAAAAGTTTGTTTTTTTTTTATTTGTGGGACTAGTTCATATCATTCCAGTAAATTCCATTTATTTAATTGATCAGAACCAGTTTGACCTGCTTGAAACTAAAGAACTTTGGGTAATACACAAGTTCATACATTCACTTAAGAGGAAAAAATAAAAGATGCAAGTAACATGGAGATTATATTAGTTTGTCAGGGTTGCTATAACAAAGCACCACAGACTGGGTGGCTTAAACTACTGAAATTTATTCTCTCTCAATTCTGGAGGCTAGAGTCCAAAATCAAGGTGTCGTCAGGGTTGGTTTCTTCTGAGGCCTTTCTTTGGCTCGTAGACGATCATCTTCATACTGTCTTCACATGGTCCTCCCTCTGTGTCTTAATAACCTCTTCTCAGAAGGATAACAGTCATATTGGATTACCACATACTTTAATGACCTCATTTTACTTAATTACCTCTTTAAAGACCCTATCTCCAAATACAGTCATATTCTGAGTTACTGGGGGTTAAGACTTCAACCTGTGAATTTTGGGGGGACACAATTCAGCCCATAACAGAGCCTAATGCTGGTAGGTTGGGGGCATGACCACATTTCTTGACTGGATGGCCATGGAGCTGAGAGTGCAGTAAGTGAAGTGATAGAGAAAGACGTAGGGTACAATAGGAGCACACAAGTTAAGGTCAGAGAGAAATCCAGCAACATTTGAGCTGCCTGATGAATTTCATAATTTATTGTTTGCAGAAAAGACTGTAGAAGTGTCATGATTTGTAGACTTTTTCCCACTAGTTTGCACAAATAAATTTTATATGCTTAGATCAGTAATATAAAAAATAGCTCTAAAATTCTATTTCCTTGGAATTACATACACTTTGCATTCTCTCTGAAAGCTGAAAAACAAAATGTTACATTTTCGTTTGTGAAGGAGCTCTGTTGGATTTTTCTATAATTGTTTTCAAACATTTTTAAATATGACCCAGAGTAAGCAATCATTTCACATCATGACTCGATGTTGTAAAATTAAAACAGAAGTTTAATGAAATGATGCTTACCCTATCTATGTGCGGTGCACTCTTCTTATCTTTCTTTGATGTAATTCTGAATTAAGTTTCTTAAAAATTCAGTTGTCATCTGATAAAATGATTTCATGACTCACTAATAGGTCACAACCTGCAGTCTGAAAAATACTATACCATAGAAATTGCAGGAATGGTGCAATTACACATATCATTGCAAAGTGGGAAGAAACATTTTTTTCATTATTAGAATATTCCAATACAAATTGTCCATTATACCCCATTACTTGTATAACTGTTCTGTTCCCCTGCAACACCTTGAATGAGAATAGTTTTAGAGTAAAAGGATGAAAAACGCATTCTTCATGAATAATCCCCATGTGCAAGATATAATAGAAGACACAGGGCAAGATGCATTTTTCAAAATATCTCTTTGCAAATTCCATAGCTCCTTTCGAAGACTAACAGAACTTTCCAAAGCGGTAGAAATATTTTATAATCTGCACTGTCAAATATGGTGGCTAATGTGCATATGAAATATGGGTTGTGAGACAGAGGAATTGAACTTATTTTATTTAATTTTAATTAATTAAAATAGCCACATGTGGCTAGTGGCTGCCATGACAGAGCACAACTCAAGGACTCCCTGTACTGCTGGAGGAGCTGGCATCTAAGGTGCTAGGAAGCAGGTAACCTTTTTTCCAACCTCTCAGAGCAGAATTATGGAAGAAATGTCTCCCTCTTTTCACCTCCACAAATATATATTTCCAAAATAGTGGAACATGTTTACTTAAAATTGAAATTTCCATGAAAGGGGGGTAGGTAGGGAATAGGTGGGGGATAATTGATATAATTCATATCAGTGGTAAGTTAAATCCCTTTCCTTTATAGATATTAGTAGGAAAAGAAAGACTGAAATGTCAAACCTTCTACAGAGATAAAGTATGCAATTTGAAAGACATTGCCCCTTTTTTAGGTAAGAACACTAATAAGCCTTCAGAAGTGCAACGGAAAGTCCAAAGCCAAAGAAGGGATAGAGATCTAAATTGTTTGGCATAATCGAGGCGGGAAGGGGCAAGTAATTGAAAAAGAGGAGCTGAAAAATGTGAGTGGAGCCTCAGTGGTAAGAGGAGACTGGGATAGATCCAAAGGAAAATTGGAACAAGCAGAGAAAAGTAATGAGTGAGAAGCTTCTGGTGATAAGGGAATCCTAAATATGAGAATTTTTAGTTTCAATTTTAAAATCCTTTGCAAAACCAACAAATATTTGGGGAAATAATATTACTGCACTAAACTTTCAGGGAATTTTCCTGTATTCAGGAAACCATCAATATGAAAGAAATATGGTGATCTATACTGGGATTAAGAGCGTGCAGTGAGTGTGGAGAACCACCCCAGGGAGCTCTTAAGTAATCGAAATAAATTATCATCGGCGGCAGGAATTCATGACTAGGTGTGTCCATGTATATTAAAGCCCTCTCATATTTCCATCATGTTATAAATAAGACTATGGGGATCATGAAGCTTTTCTATATTCTTGGCTTTGACGTTGATTTAGAATAAGATTAATAAAATACATTGGGGTAAGTTTTGATAAAATTGACCTTTGTTTAAAACACTGGTTGTTTTTGTCGATTTTTTTGGCTGAAAAATACAGTTGTTTTTGGAACTTATTTTACAGGAAAATGTGTAGAATTTTCTATGAGTCAGGAACTCTTCTAATCACTTTAAAAATACCTTATTGGGGCCAGCCCAATGGCATAGTGATTAAGTTCGCACGCTAGGCTTTGGTGGCCTGGGGTTTGCAGGTTCGGATCCCATGCGCGGACGTATGCACCGCTCGTCAAGCTATGCTGTGGCAGCATCCCATATACAAAGTAGAGGAAGATGAGCACAGATGTTAGCTCAGGGCCAATCTTCCTCAGTCAAAAGAGGAGGATTGGCAACATATGTTAGCTCAGGGCAAATCTTCCTCACAAAATAAAATTATAAAAAACCTTATTCAATTGTCATAATATCCCAGTTTTCAGTTGTTGAAATGGAAACATAGAGGGTTTAAGCAACTCCCCCAAAGTCACACTGCCAGGGAGTGGAGGAATCCTGGAATCTCACCCCACAGTTTGTTCCCAGAGTCCACGCTCCTGGGGCGTAAAATCTTCACCTGTGCTAACAAAGTGAATGCAAGAAAACAGAGTAGACTCTGGAATCAAATGTACTGGGGTTCAACTCATTGATCTTCTAGCTATGTGCCCTGTTTCATTCATTTATTTTTTCTATGATGTATTGAATTTCAGAAGAGATTGATTTTCACTTAATTTTTTACCAGATTAAATATGACTTAGAATTTGAAGTGCTTCAGAATTTTTCTTCTATTTTATTTTATCTTGTAATCTATTTGTTCACCAGTATTTTTTGAGTGCCTGTTATTTTCCCGACACTATTATCATAAATACAGAAGTACAACCATGGATAAGACAAAGGTTCCTGATCTTATGAGGCTTATATGTTGTGTGCCTACTAGTTCCCCTAACATCCTATAATAGTAGTCCAGGCCATAATTTGACTGTGGCCCCATTTCATTCCATTAGAAGCCAACCAGTGCTCTCCAGGTATGCCTGAAGTTTATCATATTGTCCTCTGGAAAAAAAAAAAAAAGATCATTTCATATCAACATCTGTCCCTTGGAGTCAGGTGACACATTTTCAAATAATGTGACTGTCCTAACCAGTCTATATATAACCAGGACAAAGACAAGCTTCATTACAGATGGAAGTGAGTGGTTTTTTGCCACAAGTAGATCATCTCCTTGTCAGGAAGCATTTGAGGTACATCAAAGAATGGGGATTAATGTTAATGGGAAACCCAACAAAGTCAATTCTTTTCCTGCATTTAGTCTCCCAGGAGGAGTTTGGCTTCAGCTCACTATTAATGGATAGGTTCCTTGAATTTGGGAAAATTACGCACTGTGATTATTTGAACTGTTTAAACTAGACGTGCTTCTCTTGGGATTGACTGTACAATCATCATTATCTCTTTGGAGATACATTTAAATCTGGATTAATCATCACTTGTCCATAGAGACTGCAGTTTGAAAAACGTTGTATCTGACACTGATCTCTACAAATCGTTGCAATTTACAATCTTTGCAATTATTGTAATTTCTAGTCAGGATCAAGTATAGGATCAAGTATTAAGAAGAAATAACACTTTGATCACAGGAGGAGTTAGGTATGCCTTATACTACTGCAGTGGGTTTATAAAGGACATTTGATTTGTTTTGTTTTGATTTGTTTGCCTACTCAACATCCACCTTTCCTTCTTTTGATAATAGCACGCTGACCTTAATTTTTGGAATCACCCGTTTCTCATTATCACTCTTCTGGCTTCAGTTATGAGTATATTATCAAGTCCTGGCTGAGCAGTGTGTTCTCTCTCCGGCCACAGTAGAATGGAAGCACGACCCAAGTTAGCCAGTCCAACGAAACTGAATCCTTGGATTTGTCTGTAACCATTAGGCAAGCGAAACTCTCTTTTATGCTGGGACTGACTGCTGAGAGGATCACATAAAAGCCTCATCGAGTTGCGGGTTTCCATGTGGGCTGACCAACCCACTGGGTCCAAAATGAAGGAAAGTCACAATATAGAGAGAAAAGTAGTTTTTGTGGTGGTGTTTGAGAGCCTGAATCTGGTCTTCTTGGAAATCACTCTAACCGCCCTTATACTCTTAAGTTATACAAGTCGCCAATTCTTCTTTTCTTAAGCTGGTTTTGTTTTGGTTTCTGTCTCTAGAAGTCATCTGGAATTGCTAAAACTTTCCTCCCTAAAAAATATGGGCCCGGGGTAAGGTTCTACAAGCCAGGAATGGGGAAGGGTATCCAGTGTGGACTAAAGGACAAAGAAAGGCTACAACGTGAGGCTCTCTTGCCTTAGAAAAGGTTATTCCACCAGATAAAGTCCAAGAAGGCAGGCAAAGAAAACTGGATCTGAAGCCAAAATTTGGAAATAAGTCCAGAAAACAGTTGTTGGCAAGAAATGTGGAGACAGGGCAGATTCCCTGAAGACAGAGCCTTTATTAGAGTGTCTTTCAATTTACCTATGGCTGGTGAGGTAGTTCCAATGAAACTCCCCAGTGGGGTAAATGTTCTGAGTAGAGCAGCCTATAATCTCTCATGATGATATCTTTGATACACAATACATCTAATCTCTGACTGAGTGATTTTGATGAGAATTATACCCTAAAGAGCTTTAGCGTAAAGTGTATTGAAAACTCTGAAGATCAGTACTTCATGTGCAGTAGGAAAACGAGGCTCACTTAACTAGGAAAACTTGTTCCCCTGCCACTTAAATTCGTGCCTGTGATTGTACTATGAAAAATGCTTGGCATCTCCCACATTCCAAGTATTAGTGTTTCAATTTTGCTTTCTTATGGTTCAATTTGTGTGAAATGTTATTCGTTGTGATTCTTTCTGTGAGCAAAGTTTGGCTTTTTCTGTAGGCACTTATTACAGTATGGCCTAAGGCTCTATGCATTAGCCTTCAAACTTTCATGACTGCTGCTGGAGTCATAATTAAAAGTTAGCTGAAAATGCCACATAAATTGGTCAAACTACTGTCTATTAGGCTTAGGTTCCAGGGGGAATATATTTTTGTTTTACAATATGTAGGTCATTAAAAATATGGGAAAAAATGAAAGAAGCTTTTGACCATAACTCATTATATTTTATGGAACAAATGCCTCAGCACTTCTATTTTACTGAGTTTTTAATTAAAGGATGCATACAGTTTTATATAACTCAATAAATCAATGTATTTATATCAAGCGTTGCTGTGCTTCAACAACTTTTATAAAGTTCACTATCCTTATCCTAAAATTTTTTCTGGGATAGGTTCACTAAGGTGACTTCATAAATGAGGAACATCCCCTTGAATGGCCTAATTTTATACTTAAATTTGACTCCCTTTTAGATGGCAACCAACTTTACTTTCTAAGCCTAACTGCAACTACTAAGCTCCTTTTCTGTATAGCCTGGCATTATTTTAGTGAGTATGCCTTTAGTTGATACAACTCAAACCAGCTTAAAGAAAAAGAGAAAGAAGAAAAGGAAGAGGCACAGGGAGAAGGAGGAAGATAATTAAGAATTAGGTAGTTAGCATTATGTGCAACTGGATCCAGGAGTTTAGTCAGTGCCACCATCTTGTTTACACTCATCCCCCAACTCTGTTTCACTTCTCTCTGCATGCTGGCCTCCTTTACATGGCTATCAACCAATGGTAAGTCAGACGTCACAGCATTTCAGTTTAGTTACTCCAGTGGAAGGAAGTCAACCTTTTTTTGCCCCAGAATCTGTATATAAATCCAAGGAAGTACTCACTTTAGCTCTGTTTGTGTAGGAATTTTAGCAAGAAATGGAAAGTCAAATCTGATTATGTGATATTTGTGTTATTCTTTGTTATTTGAGTGTTAGTATTGACTCCCTGGCAGATTATACCATCTCAAGTGTTAAGACCCTTCCTTATATATATGCTTACCTCCCCTATTCCACCAAGCAGTGGGCTGTGTCCATAAAAACTGACCCATACATACTAACTGTTTACTGACTGCTTAGCAATATAGTGCTTATGACATGAGAATATCACAGTACTTGAACACACAGAATATCTTGGAATGGCCACAAAATTCCAAAGCACCAAGCTTTTTCACATTTCAAGGCCTTCTCACATACTGTTCTTTCTCTTATCCCCTTTCTATTACTCATTTTCATCTGGTCCATTCCTAAACAGCTTAAATATCGTTTTCTCAGAATCTTTACCTGATCACCTCTCCCCTCAGACTAGGGTAGGACATTGGGTTTACCCCTCCAGAACTCCTGTTTTGGTTTGGTTTGGTTTGGTCCTTTATAGCACTTATTGTAATTGTGATTAATTGGGTAATATTTGTTTTCCCTGGTAGAATTGAAATAGATGAACTGCCTAAATTATTTACTTCTGCATTGCTAGCACTTTATCATCAAAGACACTGAATACGTATTTTTTTTACAGGAATAGACAGATGTTTGAAAAAAGTGATTAAAAAGAAGGTGAATTCTAGAATTGTGTTTGCTAAGACTTCTTTGTCTTATGCAATCAAATTTGGCAGCAAAAGAATCAAACTGTGAATAGCAGGGGCACCATCAAGATCTTAATACTAGTGTTAATGATCACAGGATAATTCTAGCTACTCTAACAAATATACTGCCGCTTTTCAGTAGCTTACACAGAGAAGTGTATTTCTTGCACACATAACTCCTGTGCAAATGTTCCTGGTCAGTGAGTCGCCCTTTTTCATTTCATAATTCAGGGACTCCTTCAATCTTATGGCTCCACCATCTCTAGGGGCTTGAAATCCTTTGCATCCTGCAATCAGATGGGAGATTAACAAGAGTATGGAGAAAGCATACCCAATTTTGTTAACCAATTTAGTCCAGAATTAAAACACATCATTACAGCTCATATTCTATTGGCAAGAACTAGTCAGATGGTACCATCTAGATTCAGGGAATTGTAGCTTCTAGCCAACCAGCCACTTGCCAGACACAGCTGTACACTGTGGATGATATAAGTAAGAACGTTTGGTGGACAGCTACCGATCTCCGCCAATACACTGTTTTGGACAGTCAACAAAGCCTCCAGTAAGCTGATTTCTAAGATTCAAAAAGCTCTGGTGCATCTTGTCAACAAAACTGGCAGCAAAATGAACAATTGCGGCACTCAACTATCTTTTCTGCAGTGAAGACAAAGCAAAACATCAAAAAACATAGAAACTGAAATCTGTTGACCTATTTTCTTTTTTATGGTTCTGTTTCTGTTTTCTATTTCTTACTGCTTGTGCTATTTGTTGTTTTGAACTCATGTGGAAATACAACCTCAGGCTGGGATACTATGAGCGATACAACAGAATTTTGTGATTTCCCGCCCAAATCTTAATTTCTTCTTTTATTATTTCTTAATATTTTTAAGTGTTACCCCCCCAAAAGTGATTTTCATAGCATATATAATCATAATGTCTATGCTCTATCCCATATTATTATGCTCTATTCCATCAAGAAGATGCTAATTAATTGCTTTTTTAATTACTCTGTTTGGTGTGTTTAATACCAATAGTATTAAATAGTATACTATTTATACTATTATAGTGAATAGTATACTATTTACCATCTTCACAAACATGAAGGCTAAAGTTTGCAACAGTATTTTCCTTCCCGAAACACAAAACAGGTGTCAATTACCACAATATTGTGTTCTGAGGTTAAAATACTGGCAAATCAAATAGCAATTTATCAGCAGATGTTGCATTAATTTCTTCAATTTTGGATATAAAAGGAGCCTAAACTCACAAAAACAACGTGCAAACTAAGAGAATATAGAGACGTGCATGTAACACTGACCTATTGTATACAATAATTTTTCCCTAATAAGATTCCTACAGAGTCAATTTTATTTTAATCAAGAATTCATAGCAAGTTACCACTACTGATTTCTCTAAGTCACATTTATTAAAGACTTTTATAGTTCTGAAATTTCTTATAATCTGATTCTTAAATAACTTTTCATAATTTGTTTTCTCAACTAGTATGAAATAACCCCTTCCCATTTGGCCCTGTTATTCATTCAGCAAAATCATTATTTTGTCACATATCCACTTATTCTTTCAATTAATTATTTTATTTTTTACCAAGCCTCTAATATGTAAATAGACCACTCTTCTAGGTGCTTCAGGAGATACATAGAAGTTTTGCCCTAAAAGAACTTTCAAAGGGTTCTTTTCATATCAGAACTGTTCATGCCAGAGCTGAATAATCATATATGAGAAGACATCAGTGATGTTTCAGAGAAGTATATGGTAAGTGTTGATTAATTAAACAGATAATGTATGCTATGTGTTCTGAGAATCAAATTTTTTACAGTGAAGGGTAGTGACAAGAGAAGGCTTCTTGGAGGTGATATGAATTAAAGACTTTGGAGAATGTATATGAGTTGAATAGCAAATGAATGAGCTAGGGAATTCCAAGGAGGAAAATAGGGTAAAAGGAACACAGAGAAGAAGGCCTGAGTATAACATATAGAGGGAACAATCAGTTGAGTATTATGGCTGGAGAGAGGAGGGCTCAAGAAGGGGAAGAGATTTGGGAGCTGATGAAAACCACCACTCAATTATCATGGAGAGCAGAATAAAAGTCTTATGAGTTAAGATCTCAATGATGAGGAGATGTTATTCACTTTGCACTGCTGGGGCGAGGAATGTGGAAACATTTTCAATACAGAGAATACCACACGCAAAAGCCCAAAGGAAACAAAAAGTGTTATTACAAGTAGTTCAATATGAATAAAAGATAAAGTGTTTATGCATGGAAAAGAGAAAGAGAAGACAATAGTTGGGATTGAGACAGATGAGTCTGGGGAGGTGGGTTAGCTGTGCTATAATCTGGAGGTTATTTTTGTTTTTTATTTTTTTGGTGAGAAAGACTGGCCCTGAGCTAACACCTGTTGCCAATGCTCCTCTTTTTGCTGAGGAAGATTGGCCCTGAGCTAACATCTGTCCAATCTTCCCCTATTTTTTGATGTGGGACTCCTCCACAGCATGGCTTGATGAGTGGTGTAGGTCCATACCCAGGATCTGAACCCACAAACCCCAGGCTGCCAAAGCAGAGCATGCCAAACTTAACCACTACGCCACTGGGCTGGCCCTTGGAGGTTACTTTTTATCATGTTAAAAAGTTTGCATTTTACTCTGCAAGCACAGAGCCAATGACTGGGGAGAACAAATGTCAGAGCTGTTCATAGTGGATCACATTAAGTGGCAATGGGGATGATGTAGGAGAAGGGCACAACTAGAGGCAGGAAGAACTATTACTAGAAAATTGGAGCAATTCATATGATAAGAGTGGTTAAGTGGACTCTGGTGGCATGGGAATGGAAAGAAGCAAATGGATGAGTGACATAGTAAAGAGAAAGAACTCATAATTTCTATGTGAACAGATGATGGTAGTGACATTTTAGGACTTTCATAGTCCGTATATTTCTACTTTGGGAGTCCTTACTCCATGTAGTATCAAGCATATTAAAATATACCCACAAATCCATTAAATGTCATAGGTAATTATAATAAAGTAGAATTTTCTAATTTTTATAATTTTGAGTTTAAGATACAGTGTTGATTTTTTTCTTATGATTTTAACCTTATTAGCTTTGAATATAATTCATGATTTTTATATCTATATAAAAATTGCATTGAGGGGCCGGCCCCATGGCAGAGTGATTAGGTTCAGCATGCTCCACTTCGGCAGCCTGGGTTTGCAGGTTTGGATCCCAGGCATGGACCAACACCACTCATCAGCCATGCTGTGGTGGTGACCCACATACAAAATAGAGGAAGACTGGCACAGATGTTAGCTTCGGGTGAATCTTCCTCAGCAAAAAACAAATTGCATGGAGCTGCAGTTGTCTAGTCATAAAACAATTTGTAGACAATTGAACAGTTATTAATTTTAATTTTTCTGTTTTCATATATGTGTAGGTGAATTTTCCACATTACTTTGAACATTTTCAGAAGTCCTCCAAAAGTTTTATGGTCCTGGGCACTGTACCTGACATATAAAATCAGCTTGGATGATGGTGACTCTAATTAACTTATCAGAAATCACAACAGGAAGAAAAAATATCATTCAAAGTGCCTCCCATCACATCCTTTGCCATTTCATGTACTGAAGTTCTAAATCAATTCATTAAATTCAGTAAGTTTTTTGAGAGTGTTCTAGGTCATGGGCTAACTTTGCCCACCTCCTTGTGTGGATGTTGGTAGCGAATGCAATGAAAAAAAAAGGGGGGAGTGAGAAATCTGCTTTCCACTTAGACCCCTCTCTTAAACAGAGTCATTTCTGTTCTTAGGGAGGGAGGAAAAGAACACAGCTGATGCTACATCCCAGGCCAGCCCAGACCGCTTAGTGGAGTTATTTCCAATAATAAAAGGGCCCAGCAGGGTGCAGAAGGGCAGGTGCTGAGCTGACATCAGCCTTCCTCGGGGCCAGTCTTCAGCATGCACATCTTCATCTGCCCACAAAAAGTGCACCCCATGAATCCCACTCACAACGTGTCATGGCAACAACACTGATTTAGACTTTCTCCTTGACTAGTTGCCATTTCCATGGAAATCAGAATCATCTCCTTCCTCTAGCTGCTTTACAATTGCCAGCTAAGTCCTTAATGAGAGTGAGGAGGAAGAAGGCAAGGCCTTTTATGATGATACATTAGTGAAGTGAACTCATGCCAAAGCTCTTGATTTTATAAAAAATTAAAATAAAAGGTGAATTTTCTTGAAAAAGAAAATGTTCTTTAAAAATATTTTTTTTCAGTTACCAGTATGTTACATAAAATGCTCAAAATTCAATTTACCACCATGTCAAAGGAACATTAGTTATCTTTGACCTGAGTAATTTGATGTAAATCTGTCATGCAGACAATTGAGATTGATATCCAGCCCTTATATATTTTTGCTCTGATCATCAATTTTCAGAGGAAAGTAAAATAAACCAGAAGAAGATTTAGGAGAAGGCAGAGAAGGAGGAGCGGGGGAGGGAGAGAAGAAGGAGAGAAAAAAATAATCAAAAGAAAAAAATCTATGAAAATTATTTTCTCTTCCATAATGGTTAGTTCAAATACTTTATTTTTAATTTCCCAGTCTAATTCTATGGAGCCCCTACCCAAAATCAAGTTCTCTTAGTGAGAATAAAAGTCATATCTCCAGATTAAGGAATTCAGTTCTCTTCTATGTGTTTTTTAAAAAATCCAAAATTTCATTCTGCATTGTTTATTTCAATCCTGTGGATTATAAATTATGCCCACAGTACAATTCTATCCTTAAGTCTAGTCAAAGCTAGTTTTTCCAGGCATCCACATAACCAGGCACCCCATCTTCTCATTCTTTAAAAGACTAGTCCATACATCTTTTCTGAGAAAACTTTATCTCTAGCTTCTAGAATTTGATCAGCCAATATGGTCAATATATAAACTAGCACCAAGTAATAAACATGGACTTGTTCTCCTCTTCTTGTGTGTGTTCGTTCATCTCCAGAGAGAGAGAGTGGGAATTTTCTGTGAATATGAAGCAGGCATTATGCTTCCAGAGTAATTAAAAACCCTGGACCCCAACCTAGATGAATAGAAGATATTATATAAATGTGTTATAATCTTTAGCCCTTTATCTAATTTTTGGTCCCTGGGTAACATCTAAGTTGCCTAAGCAGTTTCTGTTACCATACAAAGAAGGAAAGGAATCAGATGGTGGGAAGTTACCTCTTTGTTCTGCTCTAAAACTAGCTTTCTCTAAAAAGGATTTTTTTGCTTTTGTTCCCTAAATTAAATCTGCAAAATGACTGCTAATGGCCAGTTAATTAATTTAGCCCAAGTTAAAGTATCTGTTGGAATATCTAGCCAGTGTTTCGTGGCGTCCACTTCTTCCCTCAACAAACTCTGTAAAGAACCCTTGTTTAATTATTAGAACAGTGAATGAAGTACACACTTTCCCTATCAGTTGTTATTCCTTCCAGTACAGAAGTCACTTCTTGTTAGTTCAGTTACATTGCATGTAAATACCAATTATTATAACAAGCTTCACAGATACTTGTTAAATCTCCTCTATCTTCTATATTTAAGGCAACCACCTCAAACTATTTTCATTTATGAAGTTTTTTGGCAATAGTTTTAATCTCTTTTTTGAATTTCTGTAACCGGAAGGTTTGGTACCTTACTATTTTCCTCATTATTTTATTAGCATTATATCCTCAAATATGATAGAAGCTCCTTGAAAACAAGGACTATATCTTTACCATGTTACCTCCACAGCCCTTCGTTGAGCTGCTATTTACTGAGAGCACATTATGTACCAGACGACCCTGGCTAATATTTGAGGATATGGAGAAGATGCAGTTGAATCCATTCTCTAGTGCAGCTCTCAACCAAGTGGAGGTGATGGACTTGTGAACTGATGAGTGCAGGAAGATGTAATAAATTCTACAGATGAAGAGTTGTGAGGATATAAAAGATGGGCAATGATGAATTTTGCCCAGTGTGGTCACGTCAATAGAATTTAATCTGGGTTCTAAATAATAAATATTAGTTTCTTAGGATAAAAATTAGGGAAGGGGTCAGGAAGAGAAAATTCCAGGCAGAAATAACTGTACAGAATCATGAAAAAGAGTTTCCCAACATTTAGCACCAAGTTATGTAAATAGAAAGGGCTTTAATAATAGTTTCATTTTGATAAATGAAATTTCTCTACATTGGCTGAGAAAATCTAGATTAATATTTTCTGCAGACTACAAGTAGAAGCAGAGTCCTTTTACTTTATATTTGGTGTGCTACCTTAAATAAAAGCTGAAAATTTCAGTTATAAAAAGAAACTTGCCAAATATTCAACTTGATGTATTTTGGTGATATAAACCTACAGAATATCTTAAGCCTCTAATACTCCTTACTGTTCTATTCTAATTAATGTGAGCACTGTGTTTGAAGGACAAAGTTTAGTCTTTAAAGGCATTACTTGAAGTAATAGCATTTACATCTTGGTTGAATTCCGTTATGAAAATAAGGAAGGAACCTGCCCAAGTGGTAAGGAAAGTACTTCCCCAGTCATCTTTTAGGTATAAATACATGTCTTTGGTTCTAAATTCTGATCACTTCAGTATTTTCCCCTTCATTTTTGCCAAGCATAGCTAAAACATGAAGTTTCCCTAACATTGTAGAACCATATTAATACCCAATTAGACTCTACAAATGCTTAGTGAATGCTTAATGCTTTATATATGCACCGTGCCAGATAAGAGGGATATAAGCAGTGAACAAGCCAGATACCAACTATAGAATGCAGTCTTCTGTCTAATGAGAAAGAGGCAGAAAACAAAGAAATGTCTGATCATGACTCTGTGATCAAAAGATTCGAATGGCTCACTGTCACTCTGTAAATACCATTCAAATTCAATATCATGATCAATAAGACCCTACATGGTCTGCTCCTGCATAATTCCCCTTCCTCATCAACTACTACTCTCTTTTCTCCCACTTATCTTTACAAATATAGGCCTCCTTCTTTGTCTTCAAAAGTGTCAAACTTATTCCCATTCCTGAACATTTTCCTTAGTTGTTCCCTCAGCAGGATCACTAATTTCCTAAATTCATTCAAGAACCTTTGCAAATGTTACCTCTAGCGTGGTCATTCGTGACCATGCGATCGCCTTATCTACCTATGTCAGACTTTAATAGTCTTTGTGGCTCATATCAAGTCCTGAAATAATATTATACACACTCACACAAACACACACACACTACTTTAAATGTCCATCTCTCTTTAGAGAGGAAAGGCAGTTTGACTCTCTTTTTCATATCTTCAGTTTCTTGAAAAGGTGCCTTGCTCATAATAGATGTTCAATAAATATTTTCTATTTTTTGTTGGAGTCGGTTCATGTTTTCAGAGTGATATGAGAGGTGAAGAAATATTTTTTTGAGAATCCTTTCCCTTTAGAAATTTGCATCTGATTATCCAATGTAGACGTTCAGCTCCATTTTGGATACCTCTACTGTGATGCTAGAAAAGAAAACCCACACATCTGATCAGTACTCGACCGTAGAAAAATTAGAAGCATGTCGTGGTCACCATTCTCCTACATTTGAGATAAAGATGTCTACATTCAAACACCTCCTGATTTGAACTTCCTGATTTGAGGATTGAAATATGGAATCGGTATCTGGGGACTGGTTTTCTATCTATATATAACTCCATAAATTTGGAAAGGTGAATTTTCCAATTCTATGTCTCAGTTTTCTCATAGAGATAAACATTTCACAAAGTTTGGGGGATGTTTATAAACGTTGAAAAAAAAGAATTTCTTAGTCATATAATCTTGTGTAACAGTGGGTTTGATATCAGGTGAACAGTTTTTTTTTTTTTTTTACTGCAGGCTTCTTAGCAATCATTGTGCATAATGAATATTCACAAGAGCTTTGAGTAGAATGCTCCCAAAAGTGTTTGACCTCAGATACCTTTTAACACACAGGACATTGCAGGAGATGTTTTACCACATCCCCTTTAAGAAAGGCTGTGCTAGATGACTCTAAGGTCTCTTCTGATGGGAAATTCTATGATTCTATGATATTTCAAGCCTTGATACAGTCCATTATTGATTTATGCTCAGTGATGAGGGAAATGGCTAGTGAGACTTGAGACTGACCTAAGAGGTCAACTTTTTGAACATCAAACAAATCACAAATTGCCCCTTTTTAATTAGCTGCTGCTAATTTTGATGCATATTTGTGTGTGTTGAGGAGGAAAAAATTTTCTTCTACCCTTTTAAGTTCTTCTGGCTGGTCTAAGAATTAAATTGACATGAGACAGATTAACAGAAGCAAACCAAATTTAATTACATATGTACAGGAGCCCCAACAGTCAAGCAAGTGAGGTTTCTATGCCATCCTGAGCTAAGAAGAAGGGGGCAAGGGTTTGGGATTTCAAAGGAAAGGAAGGCAGTTCACAAGAAGAATGAAAAGAGTCAATATTTGGTAAATGAATGCTTGATGGGCCATCCGGAAACAATGGGACACAGAGAGGACTTTGATCAAACAGGCCTTGCTAGGTTACTCCCTGTCTAACACACCTAGTTCATATTTTTTTGTAGATATCTCTGGTGATGGCTCTTCTTCCTGGAACAGCCCCTTTATCTCAATTCTTTTAGGCAGTCAAGCGGGGGAGGGTAAAAAAAAAACTTCCTCATGCCAAAAAGACACATTTTGGGGTGGCAAATTTTGCTCCCCTACAGGTGAATAAATTAATTCTTATTGAATTTCTCTCTCTCTTTGTTCATCAATCTAAGAAAAAAGCTCTAGGGATTCTGTTCTATAACATGTAGGAGGAACAGCCTCTGATTTTACACTCATAAAATTCTCTTCCAGGTCTCAGTATGGAAAACTAACATGAAAATGATATTTCCCTTCTTGCAGGTAAACTGTTTTCTTTTGCTTTAATAACATATCAAGCCAATAGCCGAGCTATCCCAGATGAACAGCATCCAATTATTTATTCCACAGATATTTCGTGAGCTCCTAATAATTGGCACTGGAGCTACAGCGTTGAACATGACAGATCCTGATTCTGCTGGCATGAAGTTTAAAATCTAGCTGGGGAGAAACATAGTAAACCAATAAATGCACATGCAATCATCTGATTATAGTTATGAAACATATCATGAAGAACTACAAAGAGCTATGATGCCATATAATATACAGAGTCCAATTTAGCGTGGTGATGCAGTAAAGATTTTCTTGGCAATGGAGTATTTATGCTGAGACTTGAAGAGCTAGTAGGAGATGACAAAAGTAAATTAAAAAAGGAAGGCTGCAATAGGAAGGAGAACATTCTAGGAAGAGGGAAAGCTTAAGGACAGAGAAGATTGATTAAAGAATTCTAGGTAGGGTTGCCAGAATTGGCAAATAAAAATACAGGAAGCACAGTCAAATTTGAATTTCAGATAAAAATTAATTTTTTAATACAAGTTTTTCTCAAATGTATGGAACATACTTACAGTAAAAAAAAAAAAAACTTCTTTTTATCTGAAATTCAAATTTAATTAGCCATTGTAAATTTTTTCGGGCAACCTAAATTACAGGAACTGAGAGATGGCCAGAATACTTTGAGCAGATAGGAGAGAGGCTAAAGGTGAACAACAGAAATTCTTCTTTTGCCTTTTACTTGTTCACTCATGTATTCTACGGAGACTTTTCATGCACTTAATGTGCCATGCATAGTCCTCAATGTGCCTGGGGATATAGTCAAGCATGATACGTAGATGAATCCCCTACCAGGCTATCGATCAAAGACTTTGATGAAAACTTCTCTGTATTGCTAGCCCCTAGCACAACACTTGGCACAGAGGTGACTTCTAGTAAGAGAATTGCAGTGACTGAAAATATACAAATACGAGAATGATGTTGCTAGGCATCCATTGGCCTTGGTTCCATGATGGAAAGGTAGCATTTCACTTATACATAAGATATACTTAAGACTTAGCTCAATTGCTTTCTAGTGATCATCTTGCTCTCCTCTGGGTCCTTCCTCCAAGCCAGTGGTTTTCGATCTGTGTCTATAAAGGATCCCTCAGGTGCCATGAAAGATAAGGGTGGGAAGAGGGTAAGCATATGGTACACCTTAGACTCTCCACTTTAACTTCATCCACAACATTACCTCAAAAATAGTTGATTGCTTCCATGGGTGTTTATTGTCATATTACAATTTAGTAATTTTTTTTTTATTTACTAGGAAATTTTGGTAAATACTCTTCTAAGTTAATGAACACATCTACATAATCATTAAATAAAAATATCCTTGAAATGCTCTCCAAAAACCATCATCCAATTGTTTTGATCTAGTTCAGTGGTTCTCAACCAGTGGGCATTTGGCAATTTCTGGGGGCATTTTTGATTGTCATGACTGGGGGGTAGGAGGGGAGGCTATTATTGGCGTCTAGTGGGTAGAGGCTAAGGATGCTGGTAAACATCCTGCAATGCATAGGACAGCCTTCCACAACAAAGAATTGTCCAAAATGTCAATAGCACCACTAACAAGAAATCCTGATATAAATGAATAGTTAATTTGGTTTGAAACATAATGTTTAACTTAGAGCAATCAAAATTGTCAAACACATGACATGAGTGAAAATAGCTCATGATCGTTTTAAAATAATAGGAGTGGGGGCCGCCCGGTGGCGCAGCAGTTTCGTCCGCGCTTGGCAGCCTGGGGTTCGCCGGTTCGGATCCCGGGTGCCCGCCGACGCACTGCTTGTCAGCCATGTCGTGGCGGCGTCCCATATAAAGTGGAGGAAGATGGGCACGATGTTAGCCCAGGGCCAGTCTTCCTCAGCAAAAAGAGGAGGATTAGCAACGGATGTTAGCTCAGGGCTGGTCTTCCTCGCAAAAAAAAAAAAAAAGAGAAAAAAAAAGAAAAAAAAATAATAGGAGTTTACTGTTCAGGACTACTCACTATATTTTAGACCACTGTGCACATGTAAACTTCACAAAAATACACAAAGGTCAGTTGTATTAGTTGCCACTTTACATTTTAGGAAATCGAGATGAGATGATTAGCTAACTTGCTAATAACTAATAGAGTTTGTATTTGAACCTAGGTACCTGATGCCAAAACCTACATGCATATCCCCTCTAACATACACCCTCTCAACTGAATGTATTTTTCAATGGAATGATCACAGTAGATAATTGATTCCATAGCTCAAATTTTTCAATTGAAATGGTAGTAAACTCCCCCTGCCTGAATATTGCCTACATTTCAAACTGATATGTACTTTTTCTACTAATAATTATGAGGGTGTACCTACTCCTCGTAATTCTAAATATATATTCCCTTTATTGAATACCATCTGTTCTGTTTTGAGTTGAATCAGTCAATTTGTTTATTTATAAAGTTTATTGCTGTTGGAAACTCCCCACACCCCCTGCTTACACACACACACACACACACACACACACACACACACACGAACACATGCCTTAATTAAAGATTTCCTTCTCTGCCTCCATTCCCAAGGAAGGGAATGTCTTAATCTGTTCTTAACAGTTGTTTCCAGTTTCAGTGTCAATAACCATGTCATCTTCACACCTAAATACTTGCATTTTCTTTTGGCTAAATCCTTTGTTCTTCTACATTTAAATTTAACTCCAAATGTAAATGGAATTATTCAAACCCAACAGACCCTAACAATCATTCCATCAGTTTCACAGGTGATGTGCTTCCTAATTACTACTTAAAATAATACATACATTGCTATTTTTATGCTCATATGTTCATTGGTGCTATATGCAGTCAAATAAAGAGATACACAGAGAGAAGCAAAATTATACCTGCAAATTATTGCAATAAATTGGATGTTTATTCACAGAAACATCTAATTGATGATCACTTTGCTGGCAAGATTAGACAAGTTTCAAAGTGACACCAAAGGAGATCCAAGCGTACTGTTAAAAAGAAAATCCCCACAGAGCATAATAAGGACTTGGTGTTTGTGAGGGAACTATGCCCCCATCACAAAATGAGTCTTCTAATTTTGAGGTTGAGATTTCTTTCATTCACTGTGGTATTAACTGCAGGCCCAGAATCATTTGGCTTTAGTAAAAGAAGGCAGAACATTGTTTCTGATAGAGGAAATTCTAAATAAAACATTGCCAGTTCCCATTTGTCATTTGGCTATTTTTCTCCATTTTTTTCAGAATCCTACCTTAACACTTTCATATACTATTGATGGAAATGGAAATTGGTTTGATCTCTTTGGAGGAAAATTTAGAAACAAGAATTCTGTCCTTTAGAATCCTTGTTTGAGGCATTAGAAACTGACTCTAACAACAAAAGGAGATAAGGACTCTATTGGCAGGATATCTCGGAATTCTTAGAAGTGAAGAGACCAGATTCAGTTAGAGCTAGGAAAGCACAGGGAGGGGGTACAGGAAGCAGGAATTAATGGATGTCTCTTAGGGAGGCTGAAATGAAATAAACCAGATCTAAGCATTTTTAGTCTTTTTGACTAAACTCTTCATTTTCACATTTCTAAAAGGTAACAATTTATTGGCCCACCTTGGGTCACATGTTCATTATTTTTCTAAGGCAGAGCAGGAAACTTTAACTGACATTTTTAAGAGACTGTATTCCAATAAGGAAAAGGCTGTTGCCAATGAATAAATAAATAAGCAAACAAACAGACTCATCACTCATATCAAAAGCCTCAAAAATAAGCACTCCTTTTGATCAAGAAAGTGACCCCGTGAGTCATAACTAGGGGAAATTTTCAAAGTTTTCAAGATTTATGTCTAATAGTTAATGCTATGAAAAAATTCCATACTTCACATGAAATTTAAAAAAAAAACAGACTAAGAGTCTGAAAGTTGAAAGTATAATCCAATTTTTGTTTAAATGACAATGTATTTATGAGAAGGTGCCATATGAAGAAGTATTTTAAGCAATTTGTATTATGTATTTAACTTTTTTCTTTTTAAATCTTTATATATTTTTTTAAGCTTTATTGAAATATAGTTGACATATAGTATTGTGTAATTTTAGGGTTTATACGTGATGATTATTTGAAACACATATAATTGTGAAGTGATTATCACAATAAGGTTAGTCAACACTTCCATCACCTTATGTAATTAACATTTTTGTGTGTGTGGTCAGAATATTTAAGATTGACCCTCTTAGCAAATTTCAAATACATAATGCGGTATTGTTAACTATAGTCACCATGCTGTACATTAGATCCACAAAACTTATTCGTCTTATTACTGGATATTTGTACACTTTGACCAACATCTCTCCATTCCCCTTACCCCCCAGCCCATGGCAACCCCCATTCTACTATGAATTCTGTGCTAGAATTTTTATAGATTGCACATTTCAATGAAATCATTCAGTATTTATCTTTCTCTGTCTGACTTATTTCACTTAGCACAATGCCCTCAAGGTCCATCCATGTTGTTGCAAAATGCAGGATTTCCTTCTTTTTTATGGCTGAATAATATTCCATTCTTTATATATGTATATATACCACATTTTCTTTATCCATTCATCCATTGATGGACGCTTAGATTGTTTCCATGTGTTGGCTATTGTGAAGAACGTTGCAATGAACACAGGGGTGCAGCTATCTCTTCAGGATAGTGATTTCATTTATTTGGATATATACCCAGAAGTGGCATTGCTGGATCATATTGTAGTTCTATTTTTAGTTTTGTGAGGGACCTCCATACTGTTTTCCATTACATTCCCAAGAAGAGTGCACAAGGATTCCTTTTCTCCACAACCTCACCAACACTTATCTCTTGTCTTTTTGATAATAGCCATTCTAACAGGTGTGAACTGATAGCTCATTGTGGTTTTGATTTGCATTTCCCTGATGATTAGTCAAGCTGAGTATCGTTTTATGTACCTGTTGGCCATTTGTATGTCTGGGTCCATGGGATCTGGTCTGGAGGCTAGGTTAATGGAAACTGGTCTGGCACTGGGGTGGACTAGGAGACTGTCCACAAGAGCCCTCCTGAAGCCTGGGTTTTCAGGGGCTGGCCTGGTGCTGGGGTGGGCTGGAAACTTGGGTTCATAGGAGCCCACCAGGAGCCTGGGGCCATGGGAGACACCTGGGGCCATGGGAGCCGACCTGGTGCTGGGGTGGACTGGGATCCTGGGGTCGCAGGACTCTGCCTGGCGTTGGCATGGCCTGGTGCTGGGGTCCGCACTAAAGTCAAGTGCTTACTTCACTCTCTTTCCCCTTACAGGGACAGTGTATCTCTCCACACTGGGCACCCCAGGCTTGGCGATGGGGTGACAGGGCTAATATGAAATTCTTGTTCCCAGCCTCTTCAATGTGTCTTTTCTTATTTCTATGCTCTACCTAGGTGCTATAATCCCTTATCTGGAACTGTTGGCACTTGTGCAAGTATTTTCATGCGTGGATAGTTCAAACTGATGTTTCTGGAAAAGGATGAGCTGTAGAAATTCTTATATCTCCATCTTTTTGATGTTACTCCTCTACCTGTATATTTTTGCTAGTTATGTATTTAAATTTTAGCAATGGAACTTCCCTTTGTGGTTACAGGAGTCATATAGCATAAGGCTAAGAATAATTAGAACTTGAATAAAAAAGCAATTTGACTTTAATTTGAACTTCAAATTTGTGAAACAGGATATAGCAAATACCTCTATGGATGAGAAAAAAGATTGAAACAAAAATGTTAATAGTGGTTATCTCCAGAGAGTGGTTTGGAACATGGTTTTTAAATTTCTCACAGTATAAGTATTTTTCTTGTAATAAGAAAGAAAAAGCAGGGAAGAGTTAAAATTTCTGACTTAAGCTCATATATTTATAAACATGCTTATGAGTTCTCGTACCTTTCTTTTAGGGGAAAAATAAATTATAGTCAAATGATTAGTGAAATCTGTCCACATTCTTTAAATTTGTTCATTTATACATCTCATGTTTTATAGCCTACTGAAAACATAAGAAGTAATAAACTCAGTGGCTGAGAGCAAAAACTTTAAAGCTAGTTAGATCTGTATTTGAATCTTATTTCTTCCACTTATTAGCGCTGGGAACTTATCCAAGTTGCTTCAATGTTCCAACCTCAGTTTCCACATCTATAAAATGGGGATAATAATTTTTATTTCTTAAGATCATTATGGGAATGAAAATAATGGAAGTTATATTTATTTTACATTCACTGTAGAAACACAAAGTTTAAATAAAGTTATTTGTTAGAAAGTGAATTTAAAGAAAAACCTTAAATTATACAATATTTTTATTTTGTATAGGTATAAGTAAAACCATGAAAATGGGATGCAAATAGCTGAAATGTGGGAAACAGTGCTCTAAAATGATCAATAGAAGTTTGAGGAAGCTCTGGCTTACTCAGAATCTAACACGTGGCACAAGACACTATGTTTCTGGAAAAATCATACCCTTGTTCAAATGTTGATGAGTAGTAATCTGATTTCTTATTCTGGGAAGCCACAATCTATCCAGCACAAAGGTCATTATGTTGTGATCCATGGATGCCCCTAGTGGTCAGTGAGATCATATACATAATTCCAAATGTCTCAACAGGCATGCCATTCTTGGGGTGAGAATCAATAGCCTTTATCAACTTTTCAGAAATAAATGAAACTCTTAAAATATTAAGAAGCACAGAATTAAAATCTCCAATATCTGTCCTTCCCAATGTCCCATATTTTATCTACTTTCTTATTCATTTCTCTTTTCTGTTATTTCTAACTGTTGAAAGTATGAGCTATCAGCTTGAAAGGACATTAGAAATTAGTGGGTGTAAGCCATGTATGTTCCCTCTTTTTCTCATCTTTAGTAATGAGCATCCCCATATGTGGTGGAGATGAAAAATGAAATTGACTTGGCCAGGTAAAAACACATGAATAATACTTTAGTATAAAACCTGTAATGCTCCCTTATTGGAGATATGGATAGCCACCCAGAAAATAGGATGGCATATTTTAAAACATAAAGGTTATGTGGTGGTACAGACTAGGATTAGAATACTTAAATGAATTCTTCTTTTATACATTGTTTTTATAATTCAAGGCTAAAGCAAAGTCTGATTTCACTCATAAACCCTTACTTAATTCTTTTAGCCCTTACTAACACCACTTTTCTGATTTCCTGTTCCTGGAATGACAAATAGTTTTCTGGCCAACTCCAATCAATTGTTTGGCTGCTTGGGAAGGATTTGGAGGACCTGTTAAGGCTCAGCTGGAAAGAGAACCTTGATGATTGGCAATGTGTGTTGTGGGCTCTCATGGGAGAATGGCCAGCCCTAGACTAGATCAGAGCTGAGGAAATAATACAGGGCTTACAGTATAAAAAGACTAAAACATTTTTGAAAAACTAATCAGAACCTGGTGAAATTCCAAACGTCCACATTCATTTCACATTCAGTTAGGTGTGAATAGTAAGTAGGGTTATGATAACCTTGGTTACTTTTACCTTGGGCATGAAAGTATTTGCAACTGCATTGTCTAGTTACTACAGTCTTGAACCAAAAATTTATGAGCATAAGCCAATAAGAACATAGTAATGATCAGCTGGATAAATATTGTTCAAATTCCATCATCCAACTGACTATACACAAATCAAACTAGCTACTGTTGGCTTACAACGGGCAGTTCTAAGTTGCTACAACAGGTAGCATGGAAACATTTTGGATGAGAGTAGAAAATTAAAATGGGTTTTCTACTCTCTCCATTTACATGCTGTGTAACAAGTACTGTGCTTATTTATCCTTCAAGTGACCTTGTAAGTTATATGTTGTTATTATTGTCTCTATTTACAAAAGAGAAAATAGGTTCTAAAGTGTTTTGCCCAAAAATAGGTGACAGTTGAATCCAAGTCAATCTCTGCTATAGTCCTTGTATTTAATTGCTACACTACATAACTTCAAAAGACATTGTTAAATCATGCATACTCTCTGTAGATTCCTTTTGTAAATAAGAGGAGGCAGACGCAGCTAACCGTTGACCAGAGTAACTGCTCAGTGCCCATTCAGATATCTGATATGAGAGTGAATGGAGAGGGGAGTCCATTTTTCAGCAGGAAAAAACATAGAACTATATACCCTCTACTTTCTTAATTAAAACATATCTTGATAAGAAGGAAATATTGTCCCCTTCTATTGTTATTATGGATGGCAAACTCAAATATAAAATGGTGGAATGGAATATTACCCAACAGCATTGGACTGGGAGCCAGGGTTCATATCCTTGGCTATAATACTTCAACAGTGTGTAAAATTAGGAAAGTTATTTAACCTCTCTGTTGTTTAATTCCTGCATCTGAAGAAATGTAGATATAATGGATTGTTATATCCATTCCAGATAAATGGATTATCTCAGATTGTCATGAGAATTAAAATAATACCTGGCATGGAGTAAGCATCATTGAAGTGTTAACTATGATCATAATTATTATAATGATTACTCAAATTCCACCCAAAGTACCGATAATTTAGTTCTGTTATCAATACTTCAGTTGCCTTTTTTAGAATCCTCCAGCATGACGCTTGGTTATGATTGATAATCCTAATGTCAAAAGCCATCCTTTCCCACATAAAGTGCTGTAGCAACGAACAAAACAGATGCCTCCCTCTTCTCATAAAATTTTCAGGCTTTCAGAGAATGTAGGAATTGAGATAAATAAATAATTTGGAGTATATGAATGTTTTGAAAGGGAAAATATAGTTGTGATGGAGAGAATCATTGGGGTGTCAGGGTCAGGGAAGGCTCCCTGAGGAGGTGGTGCTTATGTTGAAAGAGGGAACTAAGTGAAGAGAAGTGATTCAAATAGAGTACAAGGCATGTGTGCAAAGCTGGAAGGAAGAGAGAAGGCCAGCGAGGCATTTGTCATGGCTGGGAGGTGGACTGCGAGAAGGGTGAGGAGAGGAGACTGTAAAAGCTGACAAAAGGGGAAACTGCAGGACCTGGTTTACCATTTTAGGAAGTAGGGAAGATATTGTCAGGATCATGAAAAGTCGCTGAAGAGTTTTAAGCAAGGGAGTGACAATCCATTTGTTACCCATAGAAAGCTTGAATTTAGCCTAGGCCCACTGCCACAGACTTGCCAAGAAGTGAAAAGGAATTTAAATGTTTCCTTAAGTCTCTTCTTAAAAAGTGCCTAAAGGGGATTAAATTTAATAGAGCACAGAAGATCCTAGCATTTTGTTTCATCATCTATTTCTCCTAAGTCAAAGGCATTCCAGCATGAATGCTACTTTTTCCATTCCTCACGCCCTTTTTCAAAATTCCTCTTGTATCTCCATTTTCAACACCCCTCCTGGTTTTCTCTCTGTCCCTCTCCTTTCATCCGCTGCTCCTTTTCCATATGGACATGAAGATGCACAGCCCAGATCCCTCTTCGCAGAAATGCTTGCTGGCAAGTTGGGGGAGCGTGTCAGTGGGCGGCCTTCAGCTGTGGACTCATTCAGGGGCTGCCTCGGCTTCAGGGAGCAATCCCTTCTTCCCAGATCTTACCTTTCCCAGGGCTCACATCTGGTATTTCGAGAGAGGTGGGGATATAAGGGCCCTGCCCCAGCCATTTCAGCCCACAGTGGGACAACTCTGTCTGTCCATATATGCCCCAGAAATCCCAGTGGGGTTCGTTGAGACTGTCAGATCTGCCTACATGGAATTAGATTTCTCCCTTTGCCCAATCCTGCTTTCTCCCCTTTCCTTTCATGGCTTTGACCCTAATAAACCTCTTGCACTAGACACTGAGTCTGAGTCTCAGTGACTGCTTCCGGTGAACCCAGTCTGCAAGACTTTCCATATCTATTTTCCTCTTTGGGAGGCAGTTCTGTCAATTCGGATATAAATGAATCCAGTTTTCCAAACCGAGTTTCCTTTATTTCTCTCTGCACATTGCTCTGATCAAAAAGAGGAAAGTCCAAGTTTTGTAACTTGAGCAATAAAAGAACTCCTCTCTCCTAAGTTCATGGTGTTATGTGTGTGAGGAGGGCAGTTAGAAAGGTATACTGAGCCTGTGAATTGTCATATATTAATCCTTCAGTTCATGCCAGTCTTAGCATCTCTGGACTGTTTCTTCCATGAGATTGCTCTCCAGTCACTGAACTTTCTGGAGCTGGGAGGAAGGCATCAAATCCAACACCCTCTACTTCAAAACATCTGCCTGTTTTCTGCCCTTGTAGGCAAATCTATTTTTGCCCTCTTGATTCTTGGGCATTCATGATTAACTATCATAGAACTGAGAGATAAAAATGGAAAGAAGAGTTGAGAGAAGAAAGGGAAGGACACTGTGAGGTCCACATCACCAAGAATGGGAATGTTTGTTTGATGTGCTTTCTGGGTGGTGGGAGATGTCAGTGGTGAGTGAAAGGAGCAGAGATGGGTTGGGTATGACAGAGTTGGGAAGAAAAAAATGTGATATTTGAGAAATATTGTCAGGGGTTATGAACTGGCTTTCCTTTTATGTGTATTGAGAAGAGGGAAAAGATTGCAGCACCTTTTATATTGCTGTTTTGTGTTTGGACTAGCAGACCACCTCCCTCAGGATCACCTGGGCAGTATTAAACCTGATTCCACGGCCCCTCTCTAGAGTTATGGATCAAGTTTGGAGCTAATCTGTAAAGTTTTCATTTTTAGACTACCTCTGGTTTCACAACTGCCTTTTTCCTACTTTCCAGAGGAAAAGTATTTCTCTGCCTGATGAATCTTACCAGAATGCATTGCCCTTAGATATAAATCATTCAGGCACTGAACAGAGGGACAATTCTGGAGTGTGTAATTGCTAAGAAAGAGACCCAAGAGAACAAACAAAAAGTCAGAAAGTTGGTGAGAAATACTGAAGTTTTACTCCTGCACAGAATCATGGATGGATTCTGACCTTCAAAGGCTCCTGACTTCAGCTGTCTTTGTCTCTCCATCTGGTTGTCTACCTATCTCTTTTCCATCCATCCATCCATAAATCTCTCTCTTCTCTTTCCCAAATTCACACATGAAAAAGTGGTTAGTGCATGTGACATGTTAATCTGACTTAAAAATTCTCTGCTACTCAATTTATATAGAGCTACAGAGCTTCCACGACTGCCACCTACACTTCTGGTGTAATTGTATTTAGTGGGTCATACAGGCAAAGGTGAAGAGCAGCTTGTTCTGTAGACTAGACCAGCTGCAGGGCTTTTGTTAAAACAAATAAACAGGTTAAGTGTTTCCATAAATTGAATTAGTAAAATATGAAGATTCAAAATTTTAATTAAAATATGTATTAAAACCAATATACTATAAGCAATTAACTAGAAAACATATTTTGAAACTATTAAACTCGTGATGAAAAATCTTAGGTGACAACTTATAAACGTTAGGAGTTAATAATCTAAAAATTTATTTTAGTGAATACGTGTGAATATATGTGTGTGTACGTGCCTACTCACATATATATCATTACGAATAATTTTCCTCTACCATGAAAACATCCAAAGCAGTCCAGACTGGCAAAAGGCTCTCCATGTAGCCATTTGCAGACATTGGTTTCTTGAAATCAACTTTGCTCCAGCATACCCTCTGACTTTGTCCTCATCTGCTCAGTCCAGCTGGGTCCTTGCCACATCCAGATGAACAAGGGACGCCTATAATCTATCATGCCAGCTCATATTCACTGACAAACACTTGGCCACACTTAACTGCCGGGAGGGCTGAGAAATGTAGCTCCTAGCTAGGTTGCTACCTCCCAGCTACAAATTCAAGCCAATGGAAGAAAGAGAGAACAGATTTCAGGGGATGTCTTGGACCCTTGCCACGTGGAGTGAATTTACTAATAAATTTTTAAGGAGTAATCATCACTACACCCAGCGTGTATTTTAATACACCACTGAATTCTGTTTATTAGTGTTTTGTTTTTGTATTTCTCAATATGTGACATTGCTCTATAATTTTTCTCTCTCATACTATGTTCATCTAGTTTTTGTATAAAGACTATTATAATTTCACAAATGAATTAGAATATTCCTTCTTTTTACAGTAACTGTAACAGATTGTTAATTTTTTAAAATATGAACATAATGTGTTCCTAGATTTGGTAAAACTCACCTATAAACCTCTGAACACAGATTGATTTTTTCAATATTCTTTAATTTTTTAAAACAAATGATTCCATTGCTTTAATTAAAATTGGTCTATTTCAGGTTTTCTACTTCTTCTGAAAGAAGTTTTGGTAAATTATAAAATTTTCTAGGAAATTAGGCATTTTGTTAAAATTTTAAAATACATTGGAATAATATTAATTGTTGATCATATTTGCTTGTGATTCTTAACATGTTTATTTGTTTTAACAAAAGCCCTGTAGCTGGTCTAGTCTACAGAGCAAGTTGCTCTTCACCTTTGCCTGTATGACCCACTAAATGCAATGACACCTGAAGTGTAGGTGGCAGTCGTGAATGCTCTATAGACTCTCCGGCCGGTTGCAATAAGAAAAACACAGTACACAAAGTCATGTGTTCTGCAAATTTCTATTCTCCTTTTGCAAACGTTTCTGGTTTGCCATTGGACTTTGATAGTGTGAACTTGTGATTGTGGAACATCAAGTGACCATGCCATCTGAGCTGCCTATCATAATCAATAAGCCATAAACTGGAAATGCACAGCAGCAATTTATCATCCAGTTGAAGTGGAATATTTAAAATGCAGTTTGATCAGGTCATGGGTAAGCTGATGGGCCTGAGGTTTAGATCTACTTGCCAACAGGGGTCTGGTTTAATATCTATCGATGAGAGACATTTGAGACCTGACAGAAGAGAAGGGAGAGGCTCCTTCTCCAGCCATAAGGGACAGATGCAAATTCTTCTAGATATTCTCCAGTGAATCACCCTCTTCAGTGCTGTACACAGTTGAGTTCATCAGTGGCAGTTTCATTTGACTCCACAAAAAATAAAACATAATAAGAAATAGTCAAAAATATTCAAAATAGTCTAGATATTTCCAGGAGTTGATTATTTCAATTCTTACCATTGTTTTCATTAAGCGCATCTGCATGCATCAACAACGGTTCAGTGATGGAGTTACATCTCTTTAGCATCACAGGTGTCAATAATTTTCTAAACCTGGCGTGCTGCAATGTAGAGGTAGTTTATTGCCCATTCTTGAACTATGACTTCTGTTTTGGCAGAGTGGGATCTTGGGAGATCACTTTTACATTTCAATATCCTTTAAGGGAGTTGCTGGCATGGTCTGCAGATACTAGCGACAGAATTCATTGACCATAGGCCATTCTATTTTGAATTGACAGGTAGTAGCCATAAGCAAGAGTAGCAACAGTATTCTAAGCAGGAGCCAATGGCCGCATCCATGACATGGCTGCAGAACAGGGCCGAAGGAGTAGGTGAGCTGCTCTGCTGGTGCCTGGAGCCCAGGTATACCAACAGCAAATAGAGCTGATCATTGAACTCTTTTTATCTGTGGCTGTCTGGCCTAGCACAGGGAATCCACAGCTCTAGATCTTACAAAGAAATATTTTGGAAACCATCACCCTAGACAATATCTACTGGGTACCTGAACCGGGGTATAATGTAGATCTTAGTATGGGACAACCATGTTAGGTCCATATGCATGTAGAGCAAAAATAAATAAATAAATAAACTGGCAACAGAGAAAAAATAATGAAGCAAATGTAGATAGGAAAGTAGAGAAGAGACAAAATAATGATCAGAGAGAGAGAGAGAGACCGCAAAGTTGCAGATGACTTACCAGTTCTAATCCAAGCCATTACTAAGACATGGCAGCACTTCCTTGCCTTGAAGTCCACGTGCTAACACTTGAATTCTTCTGATAAGTGATGTCTTTTTTTTTTAATCTTAAGCTAATTTGAACAGATATTTCACACTTGCCCCAAGTTATCCCATGCCTAAGACCCATGCCCAACAACTGAGAAAGGAACATTTAAATCAACAAGGAAGAATGAAAGAGGCCTCTTCAAACTACTGCTAAAGTCTGGAATTCTAAACCAACAACATCCATCTAATTAGGATACTGAAACATCATCTATTCCAACACTTTCAATAAGGGAACTCTCTGGAAAGTCACATTTTGTGTAATTCACTAACAACCTCAAAAAGCAATATTGCAGCTCTAGATAAAAGGAAAGGACCTAAACCTTCACAGAGAACAGTTTGAAATAGAGTCACTGCTCAGTGCAGTCTGGTATTATTCTGATTCTGTTTACAACTGGTGATGATTTCGATTTGGGGGAGATTTTCCTTAAATATAATTATGTTTCTCACATGCTGTCTCAGCAATTTAGCTATCTAATTACTTGCATGTATTCATTCCCAAGACAGGAGCCTGTGTTAAAACCCACCTTGTGAATCTCAAATCTGGTTGCCATGGTAACAGTATTTTCCACCAACTCTGCACTCTTAGCTAACTTATTTGAGCATTGTGGATTTTTCTCTGATGCCAAAGCACTGTGATAGAACATTATGGAATTTTTATGTATATTATAGTATAGTCTTAATTCCTTTTCAAAAATTGTTTGATAGGCTGTATCTTACATTATGTATTAATCTATCCCCAAATTCTCCTATTCATTTGGAAAATGTTATAAATCTTGGATTTTGACTTTGGTATAGGCTGACATTAATCATTTCACGCTTTAAAACCCCTCGTTTTGGCCCTGTGAAGAAAAATCCAAAGGAAAATCTAAATTCTGAGAACATAGCTTTACTTCCCATTAACACATAGGATAATTTTCCTAATGTTTATAATTAGCCTGTAAGCTCCCAGTAGGCAGAGAATATGTTCATATTCTTTGCATCATCCTGAGTAACTAGAACACTACCTCAATACATATTTACTGAAATGGAACATGTCATATCTTAAGACAATATTGATGATGACATCCCCCAAATCCAAAGTATCTCTCCTCACCACTTGCTTTAGTGGCTTAACATCCCCACTATGACCTGCACCCCCTGGAAAGACATCAAGTTTCAAGGAAGACAAAGACATAGCAGGCCTGAGTAAAAACTTAATCTAATTCCAATCCATCATTGGCATAATACCAATAGTCTCTACTATTTTCTGAGCGTAACAATGATAATGTTCTATCTATCATCCTAAGCATTTTACCTAAGTTGTTCCATGTGACCCTTCAGGGCAACTGCATTTTATGGATGAGGACAATAATATGTAGAGAGAATGGAATAACTTAGCTGAAGACACACAACTATAAACAATTCAAACTCAGATGTGCCTAATATCTTCCATTAGCGAGGATATTTCTGGCTACAAGTAGCTAAAAATCCAGATTCACTCCCAATCCCAGGGCTAGGACAAGGATGGAGTTAGAAAGGTACGTGAGGCACACATTTAATAAGGCACTCACCCTCAACTTCTCACTAGTTCCAGCCCTGCCCATCCTTTCCATCCTGCTCTCTGTCCCAGGAGACTAACAGGTTTGGACCATATCAGAGCTCCTTTCTGCTCTCACTTCCCTATGGATTGGGCTTTTCCTACTGGATTTTAGCAGGAAATTAGAGAAAATAAAAACAGAGACCTGTTTTTAAAGTAGCCTTATGCTCTTTCCTTTGCAAATTTCCCGAGTGTTTATCATATCATACTACACAAGGGCCACAGAATAAAATGTGTTTTAAGAGGGTTGGGTAGAAATATGTGTTGAAAACCCAAGGTTAGTATACAGATACTGAAATCTCTTATGATATGCCTCAATGTCATCATCATCATAATAAATATTAATATTTATTATTTATAATAATAAATATTAATATTGTCTTCAGTCATTTGCTCAAAATTTATTCAGTAATTATTTTCTGAGACTCTAAATGGCTTTCCATTCAGCTTAATATCAAATGCCCAATCCTAAAGTGATATGAAGTCCTCTACAGTGTAATTCCTGACTGCCCATTGAGGCTCTTTCCTATCACTCATCTTTAACTGTCTTTAGTCCAGGCATTCTTAATACTTACAGACTCCTTAATACCCTCAAAACTGCCAAGCTTTCTTTTGACTCTGGGCTTTATACACTATCTCTCTGTCTGGAATTCTCTCCCCCAACATGTTTTGTTGCTGAACAGTTTCTATTACCTTTCAAATCATAGAGAGATGTCATCTCCTCCAAGGGAAGCTAGTCCCAACTCTCCAATAATTGCTAAATCCAGCTAGGGTTCTTTTATGGTAGATATTGTTTTCTACTCAATAACTATCCTTCTCTTCCTTTCCAAGTAAGAAAATCATATTTTGGTGTGGCTGCCTATCAAGATTAATCTAATCTAATCATGGAAGAGCTGTTTCCCTTAACCAGTTGCCAAACCAGTGAGACATACGGGAAAGTTAATTGGAAATTCCAGGGAAGATATCTTTCCTGGTAAGAAATAGATTAGGAAAAAGAGGCTCTTTGTGACCTTGCCCCCTCACCTTGTTTCCTGCTTTGGATGCAATTGCAATTGTAATGTTGATTCAAAGCTGTGATGCCATCTCAAAATCATGATAGAAACATCACAGTTACACTGAAGGAGGTAGAATAGAAAGATCAAAGGAGACTATGTCATTGATGACACTGTGAGCCAAAAAATAACCTTGGCACTGCCTACCTCTGAATTTCCTAAGTAAAAAATAAATACCCTTAGTGTTTAAGCCAGTGTTAGTTTAATTTCTCATTATTTGCAGCTAAAAAAAAAGTCCCAACTGATGCTTTTCAATATCAACCGGTAATTTCCCTTACATAAGATACTTTGTACTTGCAACCCCATTAGTACAAGTCTCACACTTGTACTATTTTTAGTGACTAGCACAGGAGGTAGAATGTAGTCCATGTAAAGATCATACACCATGATCAAGTGGGATTCATTCCAGGGATGCAGGGATGTTTCAACATCCACAAATCAATGTGATACACCACATTAAAAAAAATGAAGAATAAAAATCACATGATCATCTCAATAGATGCAGAGAAAGCATTTGACAAGATACAGCACCCATTTATTATAAAAACTCTGAATAAAATGGATAGAGAAGGAAAGTACCCCGACATAATAAAGTCCATATGTGAAAAACCCACAGCTAATATCCTCAATGGTGAAAAACTGAAAACTATCCATCTAAGAAAAAGAGCCAGACAAAGATGCCCACTTTCATCACTCCTAAAATTTATATGGAATAACAAAAGACCCCATATAGCTAAAGGAATCCTGAGAAAAAAGAACAAAAGAAAAATCACACTCCCTGATTTCAAAATATACCCCAAAGCTATAGCAACTAAAACAGCATGGTACTGGCACAAAAACAGACACACAGATCAATGGAATAGAATTGGGAGCCCAGAAACAAACCCACAGATCTATGGACAGCCAACTTTTGACAAGGGAACCAAGAACATACAATGGAGAAAGGAAAGTCTCTTCAACAAACAGTGTTGGGAAAACTGGACAGCCGCATGCAAAAAAACCAAAGTAGACCATTATCTTACACCGTGCACAAAAATTAACTCAAAATGGATCAAAGACTTGAATGTAAGGCCTGAAACCATGAAACTTCTAGAAGAAAACATGGGCAGTACACTCTTTGACATCGGTCTTAGCAAAGTATTTTCAAGTACTGTGTCTGACCGGGCAAAGGAAACAATAGAAAAAATAAACAAATGGGACTACATCAAACTAAAAAGCTTCTGCATAGGAAAGGAAACCATCAACAAAATGAAAAGACAACCTAACAGTTGGGAGAAGATATTTGTAAACCATATATCTGATAAGGGGTTAATCTCCAAAATATGTAAAGAACTCATACATCTCAACAACAAAAAAATTAACATCCCAATTAAAAAATGGGGAAAAGACCTGAATGGACATTTCTCCAAAGAAGACATACAGATGGCCAACAGGCACATGAAAAGATGTTCAACATCATTAACTATCAGGAAATGCAAATCAAAACTGAAATGAGATATCACCTCACTCCCATCAGAATGGCTACAATTAACAAGACAGGAAACAACAATTGTTGGAGAGGATGTGGGGAGAAGGGAACTCTCATACACTGCTGGTGGGAGTGCAAATTGGTGCAGCCACTATGGAAAACAGTATGGAGATTCCTTAAAAAATTAAGAATAGGTATTATGCTTTATGTATACCCAATACGTACCGTATGATCCAGCTATTCTACTGCTGGATATTAATCCAAAGAACATGAAAACACCACGGCATAAAGATCCATGCACCCCTGTGTTCATTGCAGCATTGTTCGCAATAGCCAAGACTTGGAAGCAACCTAAGTGCCCATCAAGGGACGAATGGATAAAGAAGATGTGGTATATATACACAATGGAATACTAATCAGCCATAAGAAACAATGAAATCCAGCCATTTGTGACAACATGGATGGACACTGAGAGTATTATGCTAAGCAAAATAAGTCAGAGGGAGAAGGTCAAAAACCATATGATCTCATTCATAAGTAGAAGATAACAACAACAACAAACACATAGAGACAGAGATTGGATTGGTGGTTACCAGAGGAGAAGCGGGGAGGGAGGAGGGCAAAAGGGATGATTAGGCAAATGAGGGTGTAGATGAATTGTAATTAGTTTTTAGGTGGTGAACCTGATGTAATCTATGCAGAAATAGAAATATAATGATGTACACTTGAAATTTATACAATGTCATAAACCAATGTTACCATAATAAAAAAAAGAAAGAAATCTTTGTTGAATGACAGTGTGGTGGTGAAAAGCATAGATTCTGGAATTGGACTTCTGGGTTTGAGTTCTGGTTTCACCTCTTAGGGGTTGTGACTTGGATTAGTTAATTTTGCCTCATTACACCTCAAGTTTGGCTTCTGTAAAGTGGAGATAAATATAGTACCTGTCTTTTTGGTATTTGAGAGAGTTGAATGAATAAAAGTAAAGTATTTAGCTAGTTTTTGGAACATAATAATGTTCAATAAATGCTTGCTATTATGAATTGCTAAGCTCTGTGCTAGTTGAGGGGCATCTCAAGATTAAGAATATTAGCACTCTGTCCACACAGAGCTCATAATCTAGTAGAGGAAACAGGTATGAAACAATGAGTTAGTTGGTATTATAGAGGTCCTTATAATGCTTATTATACTAATGGGGAGAAGGTACACCAATTTCTACCTAGGGGATATTGAAAGGGAGAAACAAATTTCTCCTTCCCAAATATAGGAGAAATCTTATGTTGTACCTACAACCTCAGCCCACATTTCTTCTATGTGCAACTGTAGAGAGTGAAATAAAAGAAGATAGACTATCTTGAAAGTTCCATCAGAAATCATGTCTCTTCAAGGTAAGTCCTATTATTTCCAAGTGAAAAAACATGTGAAGAAAGATAGAGTGGGCATAGGGCAAGACCTGGACAGGGAATTTTGTCCTTATTCTTGGCTGCTCTGAATTTAGCATTTTCCAGCTGGGGAAAAAACTGAGGACATCTGTCTCCAAGATTGTTAACCTTCTTCAGAAAGACTACAATGAGAGGTGCTGTATAAACACACAGAAAAATAACTCAGACAGCTGAGCCCTCCAGATCTCAGGCATGAGAGAAGGGAAGATTGACCTAGCAAAGCAGAAGGGAGGAGGGAGGAGGAGAAATTTAAGGACCATCTGTCAGCGAAAAGGCTAGAAAAAACAGTGCAACAGCAAGACATGCAACCTGAATCTTGCCTTTTCCTTTGGCTGGTTGCCTGAATGCAGCTTTTAAATTTGGAGGTAAGAAGTGATGTATCTCATTTCTTGGAGTGTTTCTAAAAACAAAACATTTACTCCGAGAACAATTAGGACAAATAGTACCTAACTGCTCTGCTTTAGTATTTTGTCTTTGCTGCATTCTACAGATCTTCATGGGGAGCTGTACCCTGCAAATTGTAAGATAATTATTCATATAAATAATTTTTTTAAGGCCCAGCATGTTCCTCTCACTATTGGTTATTCAGAAACACTGAGGAGTAAGAAATGTTCTAGTCAGTGTCATCCACATCGCTATGCATCACTGCTTTTTATTAGGGACAATGCTGTTGCATATGGGCTTTCTTCCACTCGGCCCCTGCCATTGGTGTGGATGATGCCGAAACACACATGCACAACCTTTCCAGCACACTTGCTTCTCAGTTCTATTACCTCCTCCTCTCCAGTGATATTTTCTCAACCTCCTCCATGATCCATGTCCATGAATATACTCTGAATCTTGTCATCCCTGAAGCCACTCTACATCCTAAATTATTCATTCTAACAGCCTAACTTAGGTCTTTTCAGCTCAATTGATCCAACACTGCGATTATAAGCAATTGCACCTCCAATCTTGTGGCATCCCTGTTTTCTTCCTCTCCATCTCTCTCCTGCCTTTACTATCCTCCATTTTCAAGTTTACATTTTAAATGTTCTCTAACCAATAACATTAATTCCATTACACCTCTGTACTTTAATCATTGTCTGGAAAAAATCTTGAAAAAACAGACAAACAAACAGCAATATGTCTTCTCTTTTCTGTACCCTGGTGCTATGGACTGAATGATTTCCCCTCCAAATTCATATGCTGAAGCCCTAACCCCCTATACGATTGTAGTTCGAGATAAAGCTTTTAGGAGATAGTTAAGGTTAGGTGAGGTTGTAAGAGTCGGTCCTGATCCAATAGGATTGGTGGCCTTATAAGAAGAGGAAGATAGAGAACGTCTCTTTTTTTTTGTGGGGAAGACCAGCCCTGAGCTAACATCTGTTGCCAATCCTCCCCTTTTTGCTGAGGAAGACTGGCCCTGGGCTAACATCCGTGCCCATCTTCCTCCACTTTATATGGGACGCCACCACAGCATGGCTGACAAGCGGTGCATCGGCGGGCGACCGGGATCCGAACTCGCGAACCCTGGGCTGCCAAGCGCGGACTAAACCGCTGTGCCACCGGGCGGCCCCAAGAGAAGGTCTCTTTTTCCCTATGTGTATGCACTGGGGAAAGGCCATGTGAACTCACAGTGAGAAAGCGGTCATCCACAAGCTAGGAAGAGAGCTCTCAACCAGAATTCCATGATGCTCGCAACCTGATCTCCAACCTCCAGACTCCAGAACTGTGAGAAAATCACAGTTGTTATGGCAGCCACAGCTGACAAATACACCCAGTAATTTAGCATTCCTGGAAAAAAATTATACCACAAAGTTGATTAGTGTGACTAGCTTTATGACTATTAGCTGAAACCAAGCCTTCATCACAGACTAAAACTACTCATGTATTTCTTTTGTCAATAAACTCTTCTGTGATCCACAGTGAATGAATTAAATTCTGTCCATTCTACTCAAACACCCAAATCCACTTTCCCCTTTCTGTTGGATTTATTGCATAACTGGCTCCGATCAACACCCTCCCTGTAATTTTTGGGATCTTTCCTACTTGCATTCTGGAGGTGAATATGTGACTTCCTTTGGCCAATGGCATAGTAGCATACTTGATGCAAGCAGAGGTTTGAAAAGGGATATATGTGGTTTTTTTGTTTGTTTCTATATTAGTCTGCTCAGGCTGCCACAGCAAAATCCCATAGATTGAGTGGTTTAAACAAAATAAATTTATTTTCTCACAGTCCTGGAGGCTGGAAGTCTGAGATCAGGGTGCCAGCATAGTTGGGTTTGGGGGAAGAGCATGGCTGGGTTTGGGGGAAGGCTCTCCTCCTGGCTTGCAGACAGCCTCCCTCTCACTGTGTCCTCACACGGTGAAGAACGAGAAAATGAGCTCTCTGGTGTGTCTTCTTATAAGGACACTAATAGTATTAGATCATGGCCCTACCCTTATGACCTCATTTAACCTTAAGTACTTCCACAATCTGAAAATACCGTTACACTGGAGATTAGCACTTCAACATATGAATTTTGGGGGGACAGAGACATTTAGTCCATAACATTTTCCTCTCCTGGAATACTGTCACCGTCATTAGAAAAGCCTGGACCAACCTGTTATAGGATGAGAGACAACATGGGGGAAATGAGTTGTCTCAGCTGGAGTTATCCTAGATCAACCAGCCTGCAGCTGACCTGGCAGCTAACCAAAGACACATGAGCAAACCCAGAAGAAATGGTTGCCATTCTGAGCCCCAAAGATTTGAGATTATTTGTTACTCAGTGATAGCTATCCGATAAGACACCATCACTTTCAGAAGATCACATATCATTCTTACACACAGATAACAGAAGCATCACACAGAAACTTCCTTTTCTTTTCACGCCCGTACTCACAAATTACTGGAAATGAATCTGGCATCTCTTCTTGATTCTTCTTCTTACAAAAATGAAAGTGTCTCTTCTATCCAAAGCCAATCACTCCACCTGCACTCTGAATTCTGCACCTTCTTGCTTTCCTAACTTGCAACTCACTCGTCAACCTAATCTAATTTGACTTTGTCTTTAGTTACTAAGCTACAATGCCCTTACTAAGGTCACTGAGGAACCACCACATCATTTTTCAGTTCTCATTTTCTTGACCTCTCAGAGCTTTAACACAGTGGAAAATTCCTACCTTCCTGAAAAACTCTTCCCTTGGGTTTCTGAATTCTATCATATCATACTCATCTTCCCACCTCTCTATCTATTCTTTCAGTCTCTTTTCCTGGATCCTCCTCTTCCATCTGGCTTTTAAATATTGGAATTTCTGAAGGCTTAGTTTTAATATTTCTACTTTAATCACTCAGTATTCTGCCCTAGGTAAGATTTTCATCTTCTGTCACTTCGTATTGACTACTTCTACATTTATATATCTCAGACGCCTTCTCTAAGCTCTAGATAATGGAGCTCCAGAAGTCTACTCATATTCTCATTTGGAGATCTCAAAGACATCCCAACTCAATATGTACATGTCTCCTTGTCATTTTCTCCATTTTGTCATGTAAACATGGCATTCTTCCATTGTTACTCAGTTTAATAAATGGCACCACCATCTAGCTGTAGTTGTGCAAGCCAGAATCATGGTGTAACTTTGACAACTTTTCCCTTTCTCCCATTGCCACTCCCTCTCCCAGCTATATGCAATGAATAGCTCATAGAAGTTGTCCTGATTCCTGAGAATCCCTTGCCCTATAATTTTTGGCACCGTCTATCCCTTTGCAGTGCCTATAACAATTTTACTGAAATCCATATCTGTCTTTCCACTATAATACAATTCCAGTTAAGGGGTGAGTCAGTGTTGATCTTTTTCATCATTCTGTCTCCAGTATTGAATACGCTGCCTTGAAATTTGTAAATATTCAATAAACAAACATTGAAGGAATGAAGGAATATGAATTCGAACATTTGAATACTCATTTGAACATTATAATCAGCTAAAAATTGCTTTACCTCCTCTCAGGGAAAATTGAATTTAAGAGTATTTAAACATCTAAGGCAAAAGTTATTACCCTGGGTTTATCTACATGTCCATAGATGTAATACAGAGATTCTGTGTGGTTAACAATCACTGCAAAAACTCGTTCGGCTATATAAGATTCTACGAGATGACTTAGAGAGTTGTTTATAGCATAAGACTAGTGGGTACTTTGAGATCAATTTTAATAGGAAAGAGAAAATACAGAGTGCTATGGTAGGAAAAAAAATGGTAGGCTTTGGAGGCTGATGTTCAAGTGCTAGATTTACCACTTATCAATGTAACCTTGGGTGATTTAACCTCTAATAGACTCTTTTGCTCACATATGGGGAAATATTTTAAATCTGACTATATATTAGAATCACTTTAACTTAAAAAAAATAGAGATACTGAATCTCAAACCCAGAGCTTATGAATGGGAAATAGAATATATATGCATGTTTTAAAACTCCACAGGCTAATGTGTTCCTCAGCCAAAACTGAAAGACATGGATGTAGAGAAGGAAAATAAGAATACCTTCCTCACAGGATTGTTGGAAGCAACAAGTAAGATAATGTGGACAAGTACCAGCAGAGAGTCAAGAAATGTTATTTTCTTATTCTTTCACTCTTTCCCAGGATACTAGGAACAGTAAGCAAAATACTTTTAGCATAGTGATGTGAAACAAAAAATTCTGGGTACAAATCCTACTTCCATCCCTCACTAGCTGAAAGAATGTGGGTAAGTCACGTAATTCCTTTAAGTCTCAGTTTTCTACCAGTTTAGCAATAATAATAATTAATATGTATTTAATCGGTCAATCAGCTGATAGATACTCAATATTCTTGAAGAAATAAATAAATCATTTGACCAGATAATCAATTCATCCAACATTTTTTGAGCACTTATTCTATGCTTGGTACTCTTTTAGGAATTGCAGATGTAAAAAGAGGAAGGAAAAAAAAAGGTGAACATGGTCCCTATCCTTAGGATACATAAGACTAAAAAAAAGAAATAGAAAAATAAACAAATTGTGATACATACCATAAAGTAAATAAGTGGTTGAAATAGAAAATGGTGATGAAGGGGAGGACTTAGGTGAGATAGATTGAGTCGTCAACTAGGACCTCTTAGGGCAAGTTATTTTTGCTATGAGATCAAGATAAGAGCTTATGTACAGTGTGCTAAGGTGGAAAACAAGGCTTAAGACTCAGATTATTTTTTAAGTTGAAACCTAGGAGATGAGAGGGACTCTAACCATAGACAGATTCAAATGTTTGGTCTTTTGGTAACCCTCGTTACCATGATCAAGGTAACTGCCTCAGCCAAGTTTGAGAAAAGAAGCAGATTTTGCCCTTTCAAACAGTAAGATATGCCAATACCACCCACTGGAACTTGATTTTCACCTCTTAACAAGAATGTCTTAGCCTCTTTTATCATCAGTGGTATCCAGAGACCTCTCACACTGTGTTCATTTCATGCACCAAATGGAAATCAAAAGTTTAGTGGCATCCAATGAATTTCTGGGAAGAATAATATTGAGGATTCTGTCACAAACGTTACAGATGCCAAAATTTACTAGAAAATTTACATAAATTAGTGATGTCTAGGCAACGTCGCCAAGTCACAGTCCTGCCCGTGTCCTCTAATTTTTTTTTCACTTTTAATAACAAAGATCACATATGTACACATTTATGCAAGTAAACATTTTCATTTTTTCCATTGATCCTTGTCCCTATCTGTTGGTTCACAAGAGGAGATAAGAGAGGTCCTCAGAAGGGACTGTTCAACAATCTTACCAGTTCTACCACATGCTAACAGAAAAAGGAGGAATTGGAATTCATTTTGGAAGCTTTCAGGTCCCCACGTGTTCTGATTCATCTTTTTTCTGATTAGAGGAGAGACAGCATTTTAATAAGGGAGTCTCTGTAGATGCAGTATCCTTGCACAGCCAGAGAGTGTGACTTTGTCATGTCACTCTGCCCTGGGGAGTAGGCTGAAGAACTGTCTCACTTATAGGACAAATGTGTGTAGACACAGCTCTTATCTCAAGAGTTCCAAAAGCTCCAGATGTTATTTCAAAATTCAATCAAACTTAAGGCATTAAAATATAAATCCCATTCATATTATTATAATAAAATTATTTACAGTGTGAGGTCTGTAGCTTCTATTAAGCCCAAAAGGAATGTTCCAAGGATTTTCATATGTTCATAAGGTGTGGTTTATTCCTTGGTTCATTCATTCATTTGTTTAGTCATTCAACAGATGCATATTTTTGTGCCTACTCGGTGCCAGGCACTGTGCTAGGCACTGGGGATTCACCAGTGAGTGGTGCAAACAAGTTGAATGTCCTGGAGGAATTTAAGGAGCTAGCTGGAGGAAGAGGCAGTTATTAAACAAATAATTCAATGAAATATTTAATTACAGATGCCTTAAGTCCTTTGAAGAAGCAGAAGGTTTTTGAGCAATTAACCTACAGAGGGCAAGGAATGGCTATCAGAAAAGTCTTTATTTAAGGAAAGGACATTTAAACACTCACATGGGGGATCAATCTAGGAACTTACTGGGCAAAAATGAGTAGCAATGGGGACAATATAGGCAGGCTGAACAACTGACTTTGTGCAGATGTCTCTGCAAGGAGAGAAAGAACCTTGGCAAGTCTAAGGATCTAAAAGAAGTCCTATGTAGCCGAAGCTGTGTGAGCACACAGTTGATCATCTGGAAGTAGGCTGAACCTACGAGGCATGTTAAGGAATTTGTACCCTTATCGTAGGGGCAGTCAGAAGCCTTAAAAACTGAATGTTTTTAAGCAGAGGAGCTGCATGTTTTGAAAACACGTATTTTAAAGAGAGATCATTCTGAGTGCTGAGTGAAGAGTAAATGTGGGTATGTGATGTGTGCTGGGAAAAAAAAGATTGCCCCTGAAGCATAGATACTTAACCACATAACCACATGGTGAAAGGCCTCCTGCTAGAAGTCAGATCATTAAGCTTAGAGTCCAAGCTCACCCGTTGCATAAGATGTAAAAAAATCACTAAATTTTAAAACACCACCAAGAAATTAGGCATTCTTTCTGAAAACTTTTAGTAAAAAAGTTTTCAGTCTCAATCCCAAACAGGCTATTCACATAATAAATATGTATGCTATTTATTACTTTCAATATGACAAACACACTTCACCTGGTTTGCTTGGTCTGTATTTATACCAGTGCGTCTGAAAGTGAGTTCCCGGTCCAGCAGCACCAGCATTAAGCGGGAATTTGTTAGAAATGGAAATTCTCTGGCCCCCTTTCAGACCTACTGAATGAAGTCCTCCAAGTGACTCTGATGCAGGCTTCAGTCTGAGAACTGCTAAAGTTTGAGAATAATTGATTTGCACAAATGATGTTCACAAGCAAACATTATTGAATTTTCCAAGACAGGGATGTTTGGTTACAGTCTACGAATTAGTACACTTTAAACATAATAGACATTAATGCTGGAGGGACTTCATGTCTATTTAAAGTATCTCATTCTACAGATGGTAAACTGAGACCTAGAGAGAGTGAAAAGTCTTATTCTGGTCACAGTGTTTGAGGGAAAAGACTTTGAGATCAGACAAACCTGGTTTTCAATTTTTGTCTCTCACTTGCCCAGTGTGTGACCTTGGACAAGTCATTTAATTTTTCTGGAGTCAGTTTCTTCACTAAAGATAATAAAAGTATTTATTTCCTATCGGTGTTGTGAGGATTACACGAATTGATACTGGCAAAGCATATTACCCAGTGACTTGCACAGAGTAAGTACTCCATGAATGGTGGCAATTCATTGGCTGAAAGACATTTTCCATCTCACATTTGCTCTTTCTCTGAGTGGAATGTTTTATAAATGAACGTGTATATTTGTTGTATCCATGATTCTACTCTTTTTCAGAAAAGCTGTTATCATATCAACGGTGTCTTGTATAACTGATGAAGTCTTGGAATTGAGTAAATATCTCATTATCAGTATTGGTCTTGTTATGATATCAATTGCAATGCTCAGGTCTCTTGATGACTAGTCAAATTCCATTTTTATGCAATAGAAGATCAAATGGCAGTATTTTGGGTGATTGCTGAACAGGTCTATCTCTTTGTTGCCTCAAACCATTTATACCAGCTGTTTCCTCTGTCTGGTAAGCTCCTTCCCTAGTTATTTGTATAGCTAATTTCTTCCAGTTATTTCTACTTCTGCTTAAATGTTCACCTCCTTGTAAAGGACTTTCCTGACCAACTACTTTTAAACAGCCACCATAGACATTCTCTTTTATTTTTATTATTGCACAAACACCTTATCTTTTTTTTTTTTTTTGCTTGTTTTGCTTGTTGCTGGTCTCCCCTATTAGAAAGTGAGATCCGTTAGAGTTCAAAGCTATATTGCCAGTGCCTAAAATAGTGGGAGATTAATAAATATTTGTTGAATGACTGAATTGAACTTGGATTGAGGGCTTAGTAGGACATTGATAAATTCACCGTATAGTGAAGGAACTGGTCTGGGTCATGATTACTAGTGAGTCTCCAGCAAGAGAGATTATAAGAGCTTTTATTGAATGTTCACTCTGTCAGATGCTATGGTCAGCACTTTACATAACTAATACCGTTTAAGCAGTCTTATAAAGTTATTAATCCCATTTTACAGTTGAAGGACCTGAGGCTTGGAAATGTGAAGTTGCCCAAATTTACAGAAACAAGAGGAGGCAGATCCTCATCTCCAATCAAGGCAGTCTAACCTTACAGAGCCTATGCTCTTGCCCACTGCATTCTAATTCTTCCAAAAAGACGCTAAAAGCAGAAGTAATGTTTAAGATGAATAGTGAATAGGGAATATACTGGAAGCTTGTGCTACAAAGTCTTTATTGTTAAAACAAACAGGTCCTGCCCAGAGTTGTGAGACAGAAAACTGACATCTGATAACGTCTCTGATCCTCACAGCTAGGCCCTGGTGTTATTGCAAGTGTGCCAATGCTAACAGCTAGACCATGTTGCTCTCCTGTTGAACATAAAAAAATCTCATAGAACATCAACACCAGATAAGGTCATTCTGTCTGTCATAAAGTGATATCAAAACATGGTCATTGCACAACTCATACAATACTGGGCATCCCTTACTTTTGGCTGAAATGAGAAATTGCTACTTCTTTACAGTTAGAGCTTTATCCTTATGTTAGTCTCTCTTCTCTAAAAATAGGATTTATTAAAATATTCAATCATTGAGTTTCTCTCACTTTCTGACAGACCAAATCTAGAGCAAACCCCTGTTTCCTTAGGCCCTCCCCAAAATTACCCAATCAAAGCCCAAATCCTTTAATGGGTTATTTCTAACACCATCTCACTTGGACACTTATGGTTTCCCATAGTGTGCATTCCCCCAGGTTGCAATCAATAATAAATGTACTTGTTCAAGTACAGGCATGTTCCTGGTGGTCTCTGGCCAAAAGGCATTGACAGTGTGATGGCTGATAGGGAAGTAGGAGGCCAAGGAAGTGAGTTATTTTTATGTGGCAGTTACTTGGATAATTGGGGGATATCTGTCCTTTTGAAGAGAACGTTCATTCTAAAAATCCCAAATCTCTTTTATTTTGTCACGTACTTCAACGAGAGATGTTAGAATTTTCCTTCTTGATCAAGAGTTACATTGATTAATAGATATCAAACTATCTTCTAATTTGGGTATGCAAAGTCCATCTTAGGCTGTTTTGGAGACCCTACTGAATACCATTATTAAAGCTATTAAAAAATACACCTCCATCCCACATTAATTATATTTTTGCTCTGACCATTTGAAAGGATTTTGTTATTTTGCTTTTGAAATTATTTAGCACTGAGAAACTCATTACAGTTATGGTTGATTGATTTTTTTAGCAATTATTGCACAAGACTGGGAGATTATACACGGTGAGAAATTGAACCTGCAAGTTGCTTTCAAATGTAGTGAAAATTTTATAATACTAAATCTAGCAGTTAATGAGTTTGACATAATAATGTGTTTACTTAAACATCTATTAATTTTTATTTTGTGACTTAAATTTCAAGTCAATAATTTTGTCTGTTTGTTTCTAGGTCTCAGACATTTTCCTATGCCCTAGACATGCTCTTTTTTGCCTAATGGTTAAAGTAACCCTGTGTCTGGTTCTCCTTTACATAGTCCTTGCTGTCAGTCGTTCATTGGTGAAAACAATATCTCTGACATTTATTTATTTACTTATTTGTCTATCTATTTATTTATATTTAGAAACCTCAAATGTACAGAAAACTTACGGGTAGAATATAAGATACATTTATTCCCTGAACAGTTTAAGATCAAGTTGTCAACCTGACCCCATCACTCCATCATTATTTTAACGTGTATCTGCTACAAACCAGGACATCCTCCTATATAACCCCAACACAACCATCAACCTCAGGAAATTAACACTGTATCTGCTACAAACCAGGACATCCTCCTATATAACCCCAACACAACCATCAACCTCAGGAAATTAACACTGATACATTACTGCCATCTCATCCTTAGATCCCATTCAAATGTTGCCCGTGTCCCAATAATGTGGCACAAGAATTCAGTTCAGAATCACGCACTGCCTTTGGTCGGTCTCTTTAGTCTCCTTTAGTTTGGAGTAGTTCTCCACTCTTTCTTTTGTTTTGTACAGTTTCTCTGGACTTGTAGAGTTTTGTGGAATTGTAGAATGGCTTTGTAGCATTTTCCTGGATTTGAGGCAGCGATGTTTCCTCTTCATCAATATTAAGTCCACCTCTTTGTGAAGAGTAGCACAGAAGTGATGCTGTGTTCTTCTCATTGCAACATATCGGGTAACACACAAATTCAATTTGCCCCATCATTGATGATGTACACTTTGATTACATGGCTAAGGTGGTCTGTGCCAGGCTTTTCCACTATAAAAGCTATATTTTTTCTGCTATAAAAGCACCATAATTTCATATTTTCCACTATTTATTTGTATATACCTCCAATTCCAATTTGACACCATAGAATTTGTTCTACTTTTCCTCTTTCCATATTTATAATTCCATTTTCTGACAGTGAGAAGTCTGGCTCGCATTATCCTTAATATGTATATTTATTTAATTAATCATTGCCAATGCCTCTTACTGGCCTGGAAGGCTTCCTGACCCACTTGGGCTCTAAAACTTCATGCTGTGCAGAAATCCTATGCAGACGGCTTCCTTCCCCTGCTCGGTCTGTAATAGTTGACTCTGCCTAAACTACCAGTAGTGTCTTATAATAATAATTCCAGAAATGGAAGGGGAGGAAGAAGACTGAAAAAGGGAAGGGAAAGAAAGAGGAATGGTATCAAGAAGGGCTATCTGTCTTGTTTGTATTTACATCAGCAGGAATCTTTCTCGTCTAGAATTTCATTACCCACTTCTCGCTCCCCTCCCCCACAATTAAATCAAAGGTTAGCCATACATACTGCCTCATCAGAGGGGCCTTACCTAATCAGAGGGCCATGACATTAAGTGTGTATATCAAATAATCACAACCACACATGTATCTACCTAATAATGATTCTATGTTATTATATATCTCTTTATTTGCTAAGGGAGAGCCTTAATCATAGGGTTACAACTCGTTGATATACCATGTACATTTTCAATGTGTTCCAGAGATAATTTGCTACTTCTTATAAAGTAACAAATTTTGTGAATGACTTAATTAGAGTGGGTTTGAACTTATCTTCAAAAGAAAGTCACTTTCAGTTATTTATATTCTGATATCCTTTCTTGAGTGGGAGGCTTTACAACTTGATTGATGCAAACTGTAATTAAGCTTTTATTATCTTTATAGCAACCTGTTATCCCTATGTTCTGTAGAGGTACGCTATCTATCCCATCTCTTGTGGTGAGTAAAAAGATTGAGACCTTGAGAAAGATTCACAAAATATCTGTGGTGTATTGAATCTTTGAGCTCAATTAACCCATTGTTTACTTCAAATAAAAATAAGGTATCACATGATATTTCTTATAATTATTGTACTAAATTACATAATGCCTGCAAATGCTTACCTAGTATATAGTAAATGTTCACTAAATCGGAGTATTTTCAGTACCAGCATAACCATTTCACATTCCCCTACTCAGGATAGAGACGAGGATGATAGAACTTAGATTTCTTGAATTCTATTTATATTCTCCTCTTCGGCTCATTGATTCCCTGATTTTTCTATATAGCTGAGTTTTAATGTGTCCATGTCTTTCTTATAAAACAAAGTAGAAAATCTTACACATAGTATATAAGCTATAGAAAAAATAACATCCTCATCTTTAAAAGAAAAGACACTTAATTTTATAATCCTTTTGCTGGGATAAACTTCTTGTGTCTCTTGCCTTTCTCTTTATTTTGTGAAGAGGCATTGACAGCTTCAATTCCAGACTATCTCTTCAAGGATATTTGTATAGCAAACAGCATTGGAAGATAGAGGAAGTGTCTCCTCATAGAGCAGAGGGCACATTTACTTCCAGATCAGGATAATGAAAATGATGCCTCCCTTTAGGTCAAAAGTTGGGAATGGGGGCCGCCCGGTGGCGCAGCGGTTTAGTCCGCGCTTGGCAGCCTGGGGTTCGCGGGTTCGGATCCCGGGCGCCCGCCGACGCACTGCCTGTCAGCCATGCCGTGGCGGCGGCCCATATAAAGTAGAGGAAGGTGGGCACGGATGTTAGCCCAGGGCCAGTCTTCCTCAGCAAAAAGGGGAAGATTGGCAACAGATGTTAGCTCAGGGCTGGTCTTCCCCACAAAAAAAAAAAAAAAGTTGGGAATGGTTGCCAGTAGTCTTCTTATATGATTGGATTTCTTAAACTTGGGGTTCCTCAGCAGTGACATCAACTCACTGAGTGTACAGCATCCACCCGGGTTCTCCTCTGCATCACTCTTGTAGAGTAGGGAGGTAGAGGCAAAGGGAACTGATGTCAATACGAGGCTCAGACTGTCTGCAGTGCCGTGAGTAGTTGTCTTTTGTCTCTGACCCAGGAATCTTGTGTCCTCTTCCATGATCTATAAAAATGTGATAGGCTTACTTGTTAGATTGCAGTAGGGTAAAATCTCATATCCTTCACAGATATTGACACTTTTTAATGTCATTTTTGGTCCCTAGTCCCATTCTCAATTCTGACACTGTAACTTCATGAACTTTCTTGTACAAAACCATGGAAAAATATCGTCAGTGGTGTTGCTAATTCTTTGTGATTTTGATTTCTCAAAGATCCATTTAATGAACTACCAATAGCTGATAGATTGGATATTTGAGGCAACTATTATGAATCTGGTCAGATCTAAGGGGAAAAAATACATTCATAATATCAGAGAGAGAAAAACTCCTTTCGAGCCAGGATTCTTATGTTCTCCCTGCATTTTGGGGAGCTTTGTTTTTCTAATAAACTCACAATGTTAGGATGATCACCGACCCACTTAAGATGCCCCTAGTGCTTGCTTTACAGGAATTGTTTCCTGTTTCCTGTTTACAGGAATTGTCACCTTTTGAATGATGAGCTCTATAGAGCCTGATAACAAACATTCTTCAGAACTCTCAGGTTCATCTTCTCTGCATTTAAGAGCTGTAGTGTAGTCTTCAGAAGAAGGTTTCTACCTTCTAACAATATCAGCTAATTTATAACTCACCGTTCCTATTAGACATCCTATGAATTCTATTGAGTGAAAGGCCCAGTCATCATGGATATAAGGCTGTTTTAATAAAATATTACAGCCAAACATGGGCCCTCAAAACATAGACTCACTTCATCAGCCCAGGACCTTCAACAGACTAATTTCCAGCTTTTATAAATTCTAAATAACATGACTATTCAGTGCCTCTCAGGATATAAGTGAAAAATATAGCTATGTAATGATTTTGACAAGGGCTTGCTCACTGACAAAGTGGAACTTGATTGCCTTAATGCAGACATAAGACAGCATTTGTTTTCAGCAATCTTGATGGGTCACATGTTTTAAATCTCCAGGAACGGATTCCCACACCCTTGGCAAGAGAGAGTTCTTTTCAATCTTATATGCTGCCCTTGGGTGGGTGATGGCTAACATTTATGTAGTGATTCAACAAATTTATATTGAACTCTTTCTGCAGGCCCAATGCTGTGCTAAGCTCTGAGGCTATAGTGGTATATGAGACAGACTCATACCCTGCTCCCGTTGAGTTCACAGTTGTATGAATTAACAATTACCAACTGTACAATTCTAATTTTGATAAGTGCTATGCATGACAAGGATATGCAGTATGAGATCAAATAGCAGGGTGCTGGAGAGGATTTTTGTCACTTTTCAAAGGACTCCACTTCCGGAGAGGTCAGCTAATCGTAGGCATTGCTCTTTGAGAGGTTACACAGTTAACAGGATCCTTCAAGATCAGAAATGTGGTCAGAAACATAGTTGCATTCTTTTACAATCCTTTCCCACTTTTTATTTTATTTATTTATTTTTTTTGTGGGGAAGACTAGCCCTGAGCTAACATCTGTTGCCAATCTTCCCCTTTTTGCTGAGGAAGACTGGCCCTGGGCTAACATCTGTGCCCATCTTCCTCCACTTTATATGGGACGCCACCACGGCATGGCTAACAGACAGTGCGTCTGCGGGCGCCCGGGATCCGAACTCGCAAACCCCAGGCTGCCAAGCGCGGACTAAACCGCTGCGCCACTGGGCGGCCCCCTTTCCCACTTTTTTCTCTATTCCACCTTACCCACTTCCAGCACAATAGTCATATTTCACTATTGTATTTATAAAACCTCATTTGTGACACTGTTGCAGATTGAGCTCCCTAGAAAGCAGACTCTGAGATGGAGGCTAGTGTGCAAGAGGTTTGTTTAGGAGATCTCTTGGGATTAACACCTGTGGAAGGTAAGGGAAGAAAGCAGATTGGACAGAGGAATGAATTGAACTGCAGTGCAATCTCAGTGAAGGCCTCAGCTAGTCCTGTGGAGAACTCTGAAGCTGGGATTGTCCCTCATAATTGTGTTGAGTTGGAGAGCTGTGATTAGCTCTCTATATTCCCAAGCTGATCAGTCATTGAATGCAGTCTGCTCTAGAGAAGGTGTGTGACCTTGAGCAAGGCAGTTCTCTTTAGTCAAAGCACTTCCCAAAGACAACTGTATGCTAAGGTCTGGCTGCTGGCAGCATTTCCACCCTTCATTCTCAAAGAAGGATGTGGATGGTGCATCGTGACATCCACCACAGTTGTATTTCTCTTGTATACAGAGTTTTACATACCCTGTTTCCTCAGCCTGGAACAACATTTTACTCTATTTCTCTTAATATCTTTTACTCCTCATTCAAGTCTTAGCTGAAATGTCTTCCTCTTGGAAGCTTCGCTTTATGGACTCCCCCATAAAGAACTCTTTTTTCTTTACTGTAGCCCTTATCACAGCATATTCTAGATGTTTGTTTACTTTCTGTACCCCCTTCTACATTTTGTGCTACATGAGGATATAAATTATTCATCACTGTATCATCAATGCTTAAAATCATGGATGCCACAAAGCAGAGCATCCATAAATATTGTTTGAATAGATGGTTAATTGAAAGGATAAATGGATTAAAGAAAATGGAAAGAAGGAAAAAAGAAATGGAGTATGGAATATGAAGATAAGCCACTCTTTAAATTACAATTTTTTAACATGCTAGCTGTGTGGCTTTGGATAAATTATTTAATTTCACTGATTTTCACTCTCCTTCTTGTGTAAAATGGGAATAATAACTCCTACAATTTGTGGTTGCAATGTATCTGTTACATAATAGATGCCAAATAGGTTTTGGTTCCTTTCTCCTCCTCTTCTCTGTGAGTGAAAGTGTTATAACGTTCAAAGTGTCTTCTTTAATATTGTGTGAGTCTGTATGAAGAATAATGCATTTTCTTCACACCATGGAAAAATGAAATATTGTTAACTGAGAAATATTAATATTAATGTAGCAGAGGCCACATGTGAGGTCTGATATTATTATAAAGAATCAACCACTTTAATGGTTGGAGTGGCAAAATTAGAAGAAAAGTGGGAAAATATTATAATATTGGGTTGTATGTAATCTGTAAAATCTCCTTCGCTGGGTCCAGGTAATCCTGGAACATTATCTGACTTCTGTGACATGGGGAAAACCATGCAGTTCATAAGATTTTTGAAAAAAATTTTTTTCTTGCTTCTGTCATGTGTATATCACTATGCCAGGGACCTAAAAGGACATAGCTACTGGAGCCAGGTGGGCTCTGGTATCTGGGACAACTTAAATTGTAGTCTCAGTCATAATTCTGCCTCTTCAGATTAGATTTTGTCCCTGCCTTAGGTTAGGAACAGCTTTTTCTGTACCCTGCACCTAAGACTTGTCTTGGGGATGCCAACATTTCCTAGATTTTCACAGCTGGATCTCAGCCAGTTTCACTGAATGTCAGTAAATTACAAAAATAAGTCTCCTACTTTTCTTACCTGCAGTTGTTCTGCTTCAGTTCTCTTCAGAGCAGCCTTCCTCAGGCTCCAAGACCATCCATCCTCTGCACGTGCCCAGTCCCAAAGATTAATTGTGGAGCAGCTCTCCAACCAGTGAGGCTGGTTGCATTCCGGACCATGGCCACGACTCGTCTTTCTTTTTCTTCAAGGACCAGGGGGTATTCTGGGTGATGGCAATGAGGCTGCTCAAGGAGTCAGATGTGATTTGAGGTCTGGAAGGTCCCTGTGTGAAGCACTATCCATGAATCTTTCCCTGATCACCACGGTCCCAGGTGATCTCCCTTCCTGCAAACTCATCAACATTGTCTTTTCAGCTTCCTTTGCATATGATTATCTGTTTCAGTGATAACTTTTAATAAGTTGACTACAGAATATAACAGAAAGATCTTTAGACTCACAATTCAAAACCTTTAAAATTTGACTTCAACTTACCCTTCAAGTTGTGTCTGCAATCTCAAATCCACTCAGTTCAAGGAAAGATGGCCTTTTATTCCTCACTCTGTCTCAACACTTTGTGCATCTTACTCTTACCTCCTGACCATCTATTTTTAACACAGCACCAAAGGAATTTTTTAAAAAATTATAAGCCATATCATGCCACTCCTCTGCACAAAACCCTCTAATAGCTTCCTTTGTCACTTAGAAAAAAGCCCGTTGCTTTTATCACGGCTCAGGAGGCCCTTAGTGATCAGCCCCCAACCCCTTTTCCTTTCTCTCCATGACTTAATTTCCCACCCTCCTTCCCTCTACACCAACCACACTGGCCTTTTCAATTTTCTCAATTTACCAAATATACTTCCACCTCAGGATCTTTGCATTTACTGTTTTTCTGTCTGGACTGCTCTTTTCTTGAATATCTACTTTAGTCTTTACTCACTTCCTCAATTCCTTCTGGTCTCAACTCCATGTCACCTCGACAAAACAGTTTTCATTAACCACCCATTTGAACTATCATGCTCCACCCTGCCCACCATCACTTGTCACTTTCTAGTCCCTTGCCCTCTTTTCTTCCTTGTGACACTTAGCATCATTTTATACAATATAAATTTTGTTGTTTGTATACATGCATATTCAGTTTCTCCTTAAAATCAAGAATCTTGGAACAAGATTCACCTCATATTCATCTCTATATTTCCATTCTAGCATTCAACAATATGCTTGGCATAGAGTTGGGCCTTGATGTAATCCTGTGGAACGATTATATAAATGGATAAATAAATGTCGAATGTCCTCTCCTCCTGTGCATTTACTTAGGCTTCCCACTTTCCATGCACGCCACTCTCTCTCCTTTCTACTTTCATAGCCTGGTCTTTCCTTACAATTTAGTCCAAGTCCGTGTCTTCTGTATAATCTGTAGTAATAGCGCTATTCATGGTGAACTTTCCCTTCTATGAGCTCTTACGGAGTTTTGAATGTCAAACATATTTGGCAATTATGAAACACAACAAAAGTCTAAAGTCTTTAAATGCAAGTACATTCTTTTATTTTTGTGTATCTCCAATTTCTTCTTTGTCTCTAAAGTTTGAGAATATTTTACTGAATATGATTACTTCCACACGCATTTGTAAGATCTATGATAGTCATAACTAGTCTTCCCCAAATAGTACTTTAGATATTATTAGCCATGGTTTATAGTGTTTCAGCCATAATACATTTGCTTTTTGGAACACAGTATATTCAATGTAGTCTCAGTCAATTAAAATGTACAGATATTCTGCTCTTAGATCAGTCTCAATGATGACAGGTTTCAAACAGTCTGGAATTTGAATAATGGGAAGTTTTCCTTAGGTCGGGGCCGTTTGCAGTGATGATCTAGGCAACTCTATAACCTTGAAGTAAATTCTGAATCTCTGCAGAAAGATGAAATTATAGTCAGCACAATGTTGCTATCAATTTTTTAAATATTATCTTTCTCCTAAGATCATTAATTTATACTTGAAAACATGAATACAACCTCTCCACTCTAAATTACCATATCGCTTCAATAATTTCTCTTCTGTCTGAGTTTTATTATTAATTACCTTTTATTGTTAGTATTAGTATAAAAATCTGTTGTGTTTCAGACTGAACATTTCTTGATTGTAAGGATTAAGCCTTGAGGTTGTAAATGGGGAAAAATAATAATACATGTCTCATAGTATAGTAGTGAGAATTAAATGAAAAATCCATGTAAAATACTCAGCACAGGCTCTGACATATATTAGAAATTAAATAAAATAAGCCGTTGTTAATAATATTATTATTTATCCTTCTATGAGAGAACTTACCATAGATACAACACAAATTGCATGCTAAATAGATATCTATGGATAACGGATGGAGAGATGGGTGGATGGATGGATGAATGGGTGGATATATACATGGATAAATGAGTGGATGAACAGATGGAAAGACTGATGGGTAGATCCAGTATAGAAGATCCCCTATGCCATTTTTTCAAAATTCAGTATTTCTATGGAGGAGATATAGATAAACACACATATGTGTGCTCATCGTAATAGGCCTTGTCTAGGTGATGCATGGCTGATTAAGAGCTTGTAAATATTAACCAAGCAATGGGCAGGGATTTATATTAATTGAGTCCCTGTGCATCTGTTGCATCTTTTAAACTTCACAGTGGTTCTATGTAAGGCCAGGTTTGAAGACACTTGATGTTTAGGAACATGAAATAACTTGCCCAAGGTTTGACATAAGAAAAGATAGGGCTTTCACATGGAAAAGATAGACTATCTCCAGCACTCTTTCCACTTCATCTTAATTCCTCTCACTAGGCCCTGCAAAAGGGTGGTTTGCTTTCTTGAATTACTTTCAAATTGGTAGTTCTATGTGAAACACATGGTTCAAAATACAGGGCATGTCCTAGTTTCCTCTGGGGATTTGGACTAAGGGAACTTCCTAATCTGTTAAAACCTCCTGTTAAGATATGCTAGGTGCTATATACTGAATGTTTGTGTCCCTCTAAATTCATATATTGAAATCCTAACCCCAACATGATTAAACTCAGTGGTGGGGCCTTTGGGAGGTGATTAGGTCATGAGTGTAGAGTCCTCATGAATGGGATTAGTGCCCTGATCAAAGAGACTTCAGAGTGTTCCCTTGCCCCTTCCATCATGTGAGGACACACAGAGAAGACAGCCATCCATGAACCAGGAAAGGGAGACTTCATCAGACATGGAATCCTCCAGCACCTTGATCTTGAACTTCCCAGAGAAATTGTGAGAAATAATTTCTGTTGCTTACAAGTCACCCAGTATATGATATTCTGTTATAGCAGCCTGAACTAAGACACAGGGCTGTGAAAGAATTTGGCCCATTCATAAAAACCCTTTGAAAATCACAGATAGGCAACAGTAGCTATACCATGGATAATTGCCAACTCATTATAACTTGTACTGTAAATATTCAGGCAATTTTCCTTTCAATGACATATTCTGATCTTAGTGTTGGTCATACCTGTTGGTAACACAGGAAAAAGATTGTAATTTTTAAATGTCAAAATGACATGTGAGGTTTACAGTACTTTTTCCTGTTAACTCTGCACTGTATATTAACTCCATGTGATGAAATCCAAGTTTGTAGTACAATAACCAAAACCAAACATTTAAATGAATTTATCCATGAAAAGTTCAGCATTCTTCTTAGGGATCAGAAATAGGGTGCTACAGGATTGACCCTGGTCAAACTGTTTCTGGAAACATTAACTTGACCATGGAGATACAAGCCTGTCTACTCATTTTTTTTTAAAGAGTTAAAACAATTACTTTTGTCATAACGAAAAAAGAATTAGATGTTAAAACGAGAGAGAAGACAGGGCATCATTTGTTTACAGATGATATCCTATTAACCAGTTGAATTAAATGAAAATGATAATAATAAATGCCTATACTTATTGTATATTTAATATGCTGAGCACTGTGAGAGGTACATAGGAGAAAAGAGCTATGTGATCCACAGGTAAATCATAGGATTATGTAAGCCATTTCCATATGAGAAAATGGAGACTTAAAGATGTCAAGTACATAAACAAAGTCATACAAAGTGTGGTAGGGGAGCCCTAAACTCCATGTCTAGTGCACCAAAAACCATGCTCTTAAGTAATTGTTTCACATTTGTCAGTAAGGGAAGAAGGCACACACAATACTTTTACACCAGAGCAAGGAAAAATTAGAAACCGCCATTTTCAAGGATGCCCAAGAATTTTTAGAGTGAACTAAACTAAAGGTAGAAGAATAATTAAAGATAATAGAACATAGCTTCATTTGTTCCTGAATCTGTTGTAAATTAGTGGTTTATTTTCAGATATCTCTTTGGAAATAATGGAACTGCGTTATTTCTTTTCATTAAATATAAAACAAAACAAAGCACATACTTCTTGGGTATACATGATGCTTGGACGCGTAGCCAACTAGTGACTTCATTTTTTTTACAATGATGTTATAGTACAATTCAGAAGAAGGTGATCAGATAAACTTACATATTTTTGGTTTTATTGATGATTTTCACTGTGAATACTCCCTCCAAATATATTTTATTGATCTATTGAATATAAATTGGACTCAATTTATTTTTGAAATGGCCACTTTCCAGATTGAAGAGTGCAGTGTTCTCTACAAATATAAAGTATTTCTTGGCCATAAATGGTAAAAAACTGAGTCATACTCTTCCAATATAAGTTGGAAGTAGAAAATATAGAATGCTTTTTTTGGTCAAGCAGTAATTTCTTTCTATACTGCTTACAATTTCACATTTAGACTTACATTTTGGTCACATTCACCCACAAATATTTCTGGGAAGAAAAAAAAGGGACCTCTGTTTAAATTTGACATAGTGAATGTGCCATTTAATTCCTCTCTTTCCTAAAACTTTAATAAAATGACAGAACGTGGACATGTACAAAGGAATATATCCTCCAGAACAGTGCAGAATCTGAGACAACAGGAAATTAATCAAGTGGTGACTGACTTAGTGGTTCCAAAAATCTGAGGCTTAAGGTAGATATAGGAAAGCCATTCCCTGTAGATAGCAGAGCTTCAAATGGCTTAGTGATTGATTGCATCTGGTAAGTGGGCTTAATAAACAAGAACATTGCTTAAAATCTAATTAAGAAGTAATTGGACTCTCAAATCTCATGCCCATATCTATGCAACAAGGTATCAGATCTCCCCCACTCTCCACTAGAAAGCTTCCAGTCCTTTGGAGGGGGATATGCTGTCAGCTACGCAGGAGATTGGAAGTCTCTTCACTGGGGATTACCACCCCTCTCCCACACACATACACATAAAATAATCCAAAGAGCCCTTGACATGGGGGATTCTCCAAGGAATAACCTATTCAGACTACCTTACAGTAAAGATGGCAGTTGACGAGCATCTCCTTCCCCACATGCAGAAATTACAATGGATGTTTTAGTGCCCCTGCTCTTAAATATGAACCAGGGATCAACAGACTCCCAAAGAGAGCATCTAACGTGAAAGGTAGACAAAAATAAATAGAGAAGTGGAACAAAAACAAAAAAAACTTAAAGGTATTTTGCATATTTAGGGAAAATAGTCATTAAATTTGGGGAAAATATCCTAATTTATTAAATGGTTTAGCTGAGAATAGCAGTTTCTTGGCCATAATATGAACACTGACAATTGAGAGACAACATAACACAGTAGTTAAAACATGAGTTCTGGAGCCAAACTCCTTGGAACTGAAGTTCAAAAAAGTCTTTTGAGACTGCAATTTACTAACAGAACTTCACCCGTTTACTTAGCCCCTCTGTGCCTCAGTTTCCTTTCTATAGAATGGACATAAAATAGCACACACCTTATAGAACAGAGAATAATGTTTTGAGGATTAAACAAATTAATATTTGTAAAGTGGTTAGAAAATGTTTGACCCATAAAAAGCACAACATAAATGTTTGTAAAAGATTTAGCATTGTTGACCTAAACAACATTATGGTGTAACCGTAATATTAAGAATGGAAAAGTAGACGGGTATGTGTGTATGATGGAGACGGAGATGGCAAGAAAGGGAGCAAATATTTATTTTCTACACTGGGAAAGACATCCCTAAGCTGGAAAAACGAAAGTGAAGCAACATACATATCTTATTTCAAAACATAATGGTCTATCTCATAAGAAAAAAAATTTTTTCTAGGTATCAAAAATTGGGAATAGGATTGATTGGGGGAATACTAATTCTGAAATAAAACATTTAGAACTAAGTGATTCTTTAAACATAGGCATGCATAACTTTGATAAATTTACTTAGAAATCATAAATATGTATATGTATGTGTAATATAAAAATAAGAAAGTAGCCCTGGCAATGTTTAACCACATATTTTGATATGATTGTCATTTTATGATTGTCATTTGCCTGGAACTTTTTTTTTTTTGGTGAGGAAGATTGGCCCTGAGCTAACACCTGTTGCCAATCTTCCTCTTTTTGCTTCAGGAAGACTGGCTCTGAGCTAACATCTGTGCCTATCTTCCTCTATTTTGTATGTAGGTCGCTGCCACAGCACATCTCTTGAGTGGTGTAGGTCTGCACCTGGGATCTGAACACATGAACCCAGGCAGCTGAAGTGGAGCATGCCAAACTTAAGCCACCACACCATTGGGCCAGCCCAAACTATTTGCCTGGAACTTTTGAATCGCTTGAAGTTTTCTTTGGGCATGAAGCCCTCTTGCTACTTCCTGCCACTGTTTTGATTTGTGGGGCTCTTAGCAATCGTAGTCATAGCAGCCAGAATATAAACACTTATGACACAGGTTTTCTACTTTACAATGTGAATCGTGACTCCCCTGCATTCTCTTGCTGAATTTTTGAGGGTTGAAAACATCATTGTAGAACAAGTTCAACTATTTTTCAGGTATGGTATGAAAATAAATGATTCCGCTAAATAGCAATAAATTTCCTACTCACTACTATTTCATTAAACTCCATAGCCCATTAGAGGATGGGTGAAATTGTGATTACCTGCATTGAAAGGAAGGAGAACAAGAAGTACAAAACATTAAAAGGAATTATGTGACTGAGCATCTGTCTTTAATCCAGGAAGGAAATTATGACTCAGATGGGATTATCTATAGTCACGTAACTCATATTCAGAGAAAATGTACTCAAATTATCAAGATTGGTTTTATATAGAATGTAAAATTTCAAGACGCTGAGGAAAGGGAGGTGAGGAATATGACAGAAACATGTGTCTCTCTGGAATAATTTAATTCTTGGAGGCAAGGTATTAGATAGAATCAGACATCACAAGCCGACATCCAGAAGCCAGGTAGGAACATAAGTGAGCGAGGGTGTTCAGAGTAGAAAGAGCAGCTGGCACTCAGTCTTGGCTGACAGCAGTCATGCAGAAACACAGGCCTGGGGCAGGAAACATCTCAATTCTACAAGAGAAGCCAGAAATCTAGAGTTTTATGTCAAAAAGCCAATTTGAAATTTTTGAGCATTATTTAAAGAAAGGAAGGAAGAGAGGGAGGGAGGAAGGAAGAGATATGTGTGGACCAAATACCATGGGTCTAGTCCACAATCCCCCTTCTTTGATCTCCAGGCATAATGAACTCTTAAAGAAGCTTCCAGCCATTGGATTTTAGCCTATCTTCATAGATTTATAACATAGCAGAGGAATATCTTTCTCTGTGCATGTTCCTAAACTCTGGTAATACCATCTGTATCATACAGTCAACCTGGCAAGTAGAGAATAGGTAGAAATTGTCTCGATTTTCTGAAGACCTATAGAGAGTTTTCAAACACAAATTACCTTCTTCAAAATCCAAGTCATTATTATTCTTATTATATCCCGTCAGATTAAGACTCTGACTTATTAATAGAAATAAATAAGATTTGGAGTAATATGTATATTGACTTTCTGTAGACGGGAAAGTATTTTATTTAAATTTATTCTTTCTTGGATAAAACTGAATTGTAAAGCTGATGGTTTCAATACAGAGCCTTGTGACAGGAATTTGAAGGCATGTCCAGTGCATTAGCTATCCGAGACAGCCTTTACCTAATCCACTTATTTTGATATTATAAACTATTTAATAAGCTCTGGCTTGTATAAGTCTTGCTATAGCTAATTAAAATTGGGACAAAACAAAATTTAAATTGATAAATTTTGTATGAGAATACTTACTAATGATTGATAGAATATTGTAACCTCTAAATTTATGAGAGTTCAAGGGAACAAAGCAAGTCTTATTGGATGACTGCTGAGTACTCTTCTACTCTCAGAAAGAGGCAGTCATATTTTAACTAGCACATTAACAAAATAGTCCATGTATGTTTCCTACAGGCTTGGTTCTAATCATTCAGTTTAATTTAAAAATCAGATTGATTTTTGTATTGTGTGTATGTTTTTCCCACAGCTATTAGCTCCTGTGATATTGGAAAATTGATGGATTTTTACTACTATTTGTCTAGTTAATTTTTGATTTACATTGTTGAGGGATGCAATCCATATTTGATGCTCTATTAATAATCTAAATTAAAAATGCTAATGATATACGTTTTTATTTAGCGTGCTCTTTGTAAATAGATTTGCTATGAAACAACATTGCAACTTGCGTCGCAGTCACAGGACAGTAAATAATCTGTTTTTATGTAAACACAGACTCTGAACCCCATAAAGGAAGGGGCCTTATTTTACTCCCTGAACACTCAGCACCTGGGACATAATAGACCACATACATCTTGATTTAATGAGAATTTATAGGACATGAGAAGTGTGACTTCTTTCGTGGTCATCTAATTACTTTCTTGGATATGTAGATATTTCAAGAAACTATAAAATTGATAAGGCCATCTTAGAATTTATGAGTGTGTGTATGTATGTGTGTGTGCATGTGTGTGTGTGTAGCTGCTAAACCACTTTGTATTTAATCATAATGTTACTAGACAGCTGATTCTGTTTTGAGCATTTTTATGGAAGACTTTCCTATGTGGCAGGAGTCAGAATCCTGGGGCTCTCCTTGATAGTGATACTGATGGGAGAGAGTGAACAAAAAGCAGTGCCTGACATTCAGAAGTTGGCCTGACACTCACAGCTAGGCCATATTATTCTCCTGTTAGACACAAACAATCTCACAAAATACCATCCTCAAACAAAGTTACTCTGAGACTATGATAAAATGAGACTAAATAAGACCACTTAATAATTTTGTCTAAGCACAAACAAAAATAATGTCAACTTGCCACCCATAAATCAATGAGTGGCTGCTACTTATTCACTAATTACAACTTTTTTCTCATTCTCTTCTTCCCTCCCTATAGATAATATTTATTGAGCTATCCAACCATAGACTTGCCCTCCCTTTCTGGCAGCATCTAATCTAAAGAGAACCCCCATTTCTTTAGACCTTCCTCCAAGTACCCAACCAAAGCCCAGATCCTACATAGGCTCTTTTTAACACCCTCTTACTGAGATACTCCATGGTTCCCCACGGTGTGTGTGCTCTCTTGCTGCAATGAATAATAAACCCAACTTGTTCAACTACAGGTACATTCCTGGAGATCTTTGGCTAGACAGCATTGCCAATGATAATAAGATCAATGACAACAACAATAATAATCCATTGCTCGCTTTACTACAGCCACAATCCTCCTTGTTATTTCTAATGCAACACACATACTTCCTCCTCAGGACATTTGTTCTTGCTGCTTCTTCTGCCTGGATGATTATTAACCAGATATCTGCATTATTCCTCTCCAGTTTCTTCCAGATCTGTATACAAATGGTTGCTGGATAATAAATGGTTCCAAAACTCAGAGGCTTAAACAGTGTTGTTTTATTCTCACTCTTACATGTTGTGGATTGGCTGAGGGTCAAATGAACTAGACTGGTCTTGTCTGGTGGTCTCTACTTGAAGCTGTGGGCCCATCAGACTGGTCTTCTCACTGTGGGTTGAGCTCATGTATGTTCCACGTGTATTCATTCTGTGATCCCAGGAAGAGACGACAGCTACCCATAAGGAATGTTCTCAATGCAAACGATAGAGCCAAGAAACAGTGTGCCTCACTGCACAAGCACATTTCAAGCTTTTGTTTTCTCCACATCTGCTAACTTCCCATTGACCAAAGCAAGTCATACCGCTGAGTCCAAAGTCAAGAAGCAGGGTATTGGACTTCTCCTTTAGATAGGAACTGCAAAGTTATACGTCAAAGGATGTGGATATAGGGACAGGTGAAGAATTGGGACCAATAATTCAATCTACCACAAGATCTCTACAGAAATGTTATCTTTATAGGGAAACATTCCTCAGTTACCCTATCTAAAATTACAGCTTTTCCACCCCATCTCTTCCTTTTATCAGGCTTTATTTTTATTTAAAGTACTTACCACAGTCTGATCTATTTGTGTGAGAGTGTATTTGTGTGTGTTTATTATTATAGGATTTGCCACCCCATTTCTGCCCCCCCCCCCCACACACACATACACACACATAGATGTGAGCTCCAGGAAGTGGAGAATTTGGTCTGGTTTATTGTTGTGTCCTCAGTACTTAGAATGCACCTAGTACTTATTAGGCACTACATTAATATTGAGGACCCTGGGATCCCAAAGCCAAGACAAGGTGCTATGACGATAAAAACATCTATGGAATCAGACTCTTTAGTAGGTAGATAATGCTATTCCTTTGTTTGCTAAAGGTGGAGATCATTGGGATTCTATAAAGACAGTATTTATCAAGCTATATGTGAAATGAGAATAGTGCTACAGGATTATATCCTGATATATTATCCCTTGATTGAAATGTATATTTTAAGATTGTAGGAAGAGAAAGGTTTAGTGACATTTATAAATTAAAAGATGACTCAAATTTTATTTACACAGGTTGTTTTCAATTTAGAAATTATAATAAAGAAGAAACAGACAATTGACCTAAATCAAATAGAATGCTAGAGTAGAAAACGAACCGGAATTTTCAAAATAACTATCCAAGATCTTTGCTGTAGATAAGGCTCAATTTATATTGGTTTTTCTCATAATGTTCAACTATCTTTCTCTTCTTAATGACTATAAGGGCCATTTGTTTCTGGAGACTTCATTAAAAAAAATAATAACTCATACATTCATGCATCCTGAAATGTAAACACTCATGGTGAATTTGACAATGAATGATGTCTTTTTTTCTTAAATTTGTTGAAACATTTTTCTTAATACAGACAGATTATAGGTCCAGCTACACTGAAGAGGTTGCAGTAATATTTAGCAGTCACACTGAAAAATTCTACATTTATTACTAAACTGCTAATTACGTAAAAGAGGAGAACTATAATAAAGTAAAGGTGGAAATTTTATTTTTTAAAAATCCAAGTAGTAACAAACCTGAAGTCAATATATTAAAACTATATTTGGATTGACATTTTGCTAATATTTCAGAGAAAAATTTAAATACATTTCAAGAAAAACATTTGAATGATCATAGATGGCACTTTTTAACTGTATCTATACAATGCTAAACATCCACATATTTGAAAAAGTATTCATAAGATGTAAATAAATAATATAGACAAATATATTTGTTTTCCATTTTTAGATCCAGATTTCTTGGTACTGTGGGGGATCAGAATTGGCCACCTCAAGACGTTTCTCTCTCTACCTTGCTCTGAAGGACATTTGACCTTCCCCCTCCCAATTGTCGAAAGGAATTTGGGATGGATCCAAGGACAGGTCTCACCTCGGAAGACTCTGGGTATTGATAAACCAGGAGGGTCTTTGCTACACCCATTCTTATCAAAGTTCTGTGTACCAAACATTTACATTTGTAAAGATATCTCCTTCTCTGTAGGGGGAAGAGAGGTGGATGACCTTATCTCTAGAAACTGGTCAGTGTGGAAAGAGAGGCCTTAAATCTGCATAATAACTTTATTGTGCTTTTCTTGTAATCCCCCATGGCTGACACTACCAAGTGCCCCCCAAAATCATTTGTCTATATAAGAGGAGAATTTCCACTGTTTTGTAGAGAGACACTCCCTGGTCTCTCCCATGTACATGTTTTATAAATCTTTGTTTGATTTTCTCCTGCTATTTGGCCTCATGTCAATCTAATTTGTAGTCCAGCCAGAAAGGACCCAGTGGGTAGGGAATGCTCTTTCTCCCCATCAGTACCAAGAAAGTTCTAAAATTGATTTTGGATTGTAAGAAGTTATTGAAATACAGAATTGAAAGGGTTTTAAAAGTCAATCTATTGAGCAATGTCAAAAGCTCCATTATGGGATCCCTCTCAGATGTTCTTCCATCTTCTATTTGGTACTCCAAGTATGCGAACTCACTACTTCCCAAGATACTTCATGCTAGTATCCCATTTGTAATCCCATTTACAAGAAAAGTGTTCCTATGCTGATCCTCTGGAAGATGAGAAACAATACATAAGCTGCAGGAAATTCTCCTCTACTGGTTACAACTGTAAAAGTACAAGTTCAAAATCAAGACTAGGGTTCCAAAAACTGGACCTTCAAAAGTCCTCTCAGGTCATTTGATTGCAAATGTTTGGAAAAATTTTCTTCCAGAAATTTTTTCACAATACAATTTAGCCCTCTTTTTAAAACTGCATAAACAGATCCAGAAGAAAAAACAATATATGGTGGCAAAAGTATGATCAATAAAAAGAGCTTAGACTGGAATCTAGGATTTTAAACCATAACTGAGGACTCCTATTCAGCTCCTATATTAAAGAAGAATCATGATTGGGGTGTCGACCACTGCAAATTGAAGTATACACTAACTATTCATAAGCTAAATGAAAAATAAAAGATAAAAATTTCATTTATGTCATTCACGCATTTATTACAAAACTCTTTACTGAATATTTATTAGGTGCCAGATCCTGTGTTAGCACTTAATAGCTCACAGACATAGACTTATATAAAATCACTGTAGAAGTACAGCAATAGAGACCTTCCATATGCAAAGATTTTGTTACCAACCTAGTCAAAGAGAGATAGGTAGAAAGTTGACTTTTACTAATAGGTAATGCTGATGCTGGTTGCGGCATCTCAGATTGTGCACAAAACTCATTTCTTAGTGCAATAAATCACTAAAGTAGTGGTATGGAAAAAGGCTGCAGAGCTAAGTAAAGCTCTGGGGATTAAATCATGGCACTAGGTTCTACTCAGTTGAGCTAATGGGTGCAGAATCCAGCACTGGCTCTTGCTATTACCTGCAACTTTGCATCTAGTTAAATGTGGACCAGACAAACATGGTCTGAAAAATGCACCTGAGTGTAATCTGCAGGTATTAATTTCTATTAATTTTTGAGGTGCTAAATGAGATGGATAGCCCATTGTTTTTGCCTTAGGCATAAATTTAGTTTACTGAATATGATACCATCTATTACTTTATTGGGAGAAATAAGTAAAGGTGGCAAATGCTTACAAAGGCCATCTTTTTCTTTTAGACTTACTGAAAATGAAAAACAAATTATATGAAATCCTAACAGAAATTCCAATTTCATATGATCAAGAACCACAAGGGAAATCTCTCCTTTGAGCAACAGCTCTTTATTACTTTGAAAAGGAAAAAGAGATTTTAAATTTATTTGAAATAGTGATCTTTAAATCTTTCTCCTAGATGAGATTTTTCTATTAATAATTTGTGCTATGCAATGGGCTATTTGAAGATTGACTATGTAGAAACCAGGTGTTTGGGGTCCCCAGAACTATCTAATATTTATAGTTGTATAAATTTTTCTCAATATACTGGTAGATGGTCTGTGTTAAGATAATACCCTTGGAGTCCACTATCAGGAAGAGATAATTTTGTAAATGTGTTGTGCTTCAGGAACATCTCTTTGGTTGCTATTTCTTAGAATAAAGTTACATTAATACTTGTCCTCTGCTTCTTTTAAAGCATTAACTATTTCTGGATAAAATAAATAGAAATAAATTTATTTATATAATAATAATTGTTAGAGAATGAGCTTTCCAAAATGAATCATTTTGGGATCCAGAAGAGGATGTTATCCATTTTGTCCTCTGAACTTTGAAATTTGCAATTGTAATGATTCTTCCCAAATATCCACAATACTAATAAGCCAGTGATATTTATAAGCCAACCATTATTGTCCAATAAGTTGGCAAAGGTCAAAATCTAAAACTTGGTTTAGACCAAACTACTCCAGTGAGCTAAATCCAGCTTGTTGCCTTTTTATTTGTAAATAAAGCTTTATCAGAACACAGTCACACCCATTCCTGTACTTCTTGTCTATTACTTCTTTTATGCTACAATGGCAGAGTTGAGTAGTTGCAAAAGAAAGAATATGGCCTATAAAACCTAAAATATTTATCATCCAGCCCTATACAGTACAAGTTGCTGACCCTTGGTGTAGACTGTTTACTATGCTTCAATCCCACACTGTTATCCATCAAATTTCGTCAATCCTACCTCCTAAATAAATGAATCTTTATTTCATTCCCACTTCTCCATTATCCAACTACAAACCAAATTCAGTTCCTTACTTTATCTACCTGAATGAATGCAACATCTTCTTAACTGGTCTCCTGTAGTCCCACCATAATCAATTCACCTTCAATACTCACAATATATAAAGAAATAGATCTATCCATTAAACTTCTTTCTGAGAGCTTAAGAAAACTGTCCAAACTCATTAGCATCTTATATAAAGCTCTTCACGTTCTAGCTTCAAGTTAATTTAAATTAGCCTTACTCAATATTTTGCATAAATTCAAGATTCCCCATTATCCAGCTACCCAACACCATTTGCTTCATCACAATCTTGCTTTTGCATGTATTGTTTCCTCTTTTTGGTATGCCTATCTCCTCCTTAATCCATCATACAAACTCCTACTCATATTTTAAGCCCTTTCTTAAAACTCACATACAGAGGGAAGCCTTTTCTGATTACCTATGGAACAATTGGCAGTGTTTTCCAACGAGCTCTGATAGTACTTCTACTAGTACTTTATACATCCCTCAACACACTGTTGTATTTATTTGTATCTGATTTTTGTATACATTATTTTCTGTGACATTTACTGTAAGTTTTTCAAGGACTAGGACCATGACTTAGTTATCTTTGTATCTCTGAAGCCTAAAACAAAACCTGACAGGAACAGGTGCGTTTAGTGTTTGCTTAATGGAGAAATGAAAAAAAAGTGGCATTCACAACATCCTAAAATCATGAGAGTCTTTTCTAAGAAGTAATTGCTGCCATTAAATCATTATTTTAATTTACTCTGATTCCCATTTGTTTAATGACACCCCCTAAATTAAAAAGTCAGCAAATTATTTTAATATTATGAATAGGTGGTGAATGTGTATGTGAATCTATTCATATTTATAGAATAATTATCTATAATAACCATCATATAGACAGTGGCCACATGTATACATATTTATTTATTTGCTCAACTAATTATCTGCCGAAAGATTATTATATTCCACAATCTGTACTAAACTCTGGGGATACAGTGGTAAGCAAAGCAGACAGTCTCTTCCCTCATAAAGCTAATCATTCAGTGGGGTGGACAGACAATAAAATTAAAGAAACATACGTATGTGTTGATTAGTGTCATGTCAGAAATGACGTCACAGAAAATAGGAGTTGGGGCTACCTAAGGAAGTTGGAAGTTTCTTTGAAGAGGTAACATCTAAACTGAGACAGTAAGGCTGAGATAGAGCCAAATGCTGTGGTAATTGTGTTACAGTAAGACTAGTCTAGGCAGAGGGAATATATTGAATCTAGACCTGAGGCATGAGAAAGTTTTGCATTTCAAGGAATGGAGAGAGAGCTTTGTGGTTACAACACAGTGATAGGGAAGTGAAATCAGATGAGGTTGAGAGCTAAAGATCAGCCAGATCATTCATAGCCTTAACAGCGAAGTTTAGATTTATTCCAGAATTTTTAGGCAGCCTTTTGCAAGCTTTGGGCAAAGGCTTAATGTGATCCAATTTGTGCATCAAAAAATGTTTCTGGTTGTTATGTGGAGATTGGATTGGAAGAGTAGAAGTTGGGAGATCAGTAAATTGTGCATTGTCTTAATAAAAGCAAGAATTGATAGTTTTTTGGTCTAGGCACTAGGATAGAAGCAATGAGATGAAGAAAGTGAGTACATAAAGGCATCATGATTGAAAATTCTAATTCATAATTGCTAGATACAGTATCTGGTATTAACTCTGGTTTAATCCATTGCATGTGATGCAGAGATTATAACTTTGGTCTCGGATGGTTCTATGAGCTTTTTATTCCGTGATTAAGTGTCTAGGACAAGCCTCACATATAGCAGACGCTGGCTGTAACAGCACGATTGGGTAAGTGTAAAGTTTTCTCTACTAAGGAGAAACGGTTTCTCAGAACATATTTGTTATAAATCCATGAAATCATTCATTTAGCACAGGGATTGGAGCCAGAGAATAATATTTTAGACATTGTGGACCATGCAGTCTCTATCACAACTGCACAGCTCTGCAGTTATAGCACCAAAGCAGCCAAAGACAAATATGTAAATGAATGAGTTGGCTATGTTCCAATGAAACTTTGTTTACAAAACAGGCAGGAAGTCTGATTTGGCTCTCAGGTTGTAGTTTGCTGATTTCCCATTGAGCATGCGGATAGTGAACCAGATTTGTTTTAGTTGAGCATATTATTACTTTATACCTCACCTTGTGCTCACATACATCTGGATCAAAATTAATATTTAAATATCTTGCTAAAGGCTAAAACCAAAATAAATGTTGAATGATTTTAAGAATCAGAATAACACAGATGGTTAAATCTATCTTGATCCTATTTTATCAATGAATCTGAAATTGTTTCCCTATCTCAGCCTATTGAAGTGCTATACTCACTTTAAGACCCCATTTAAATACTTATTTTGTGTGAATTCTCTAGTTCTACCTACTCCCTGACAGAGTGATTTTGCCTCTTCTCCGTGATCTCATAGATTTTAGTTTTTAAGTGCATTACAGCACTTATCATACTGCATTAAAAGTGTTTATTTATGTGACTGACATTTATCATGCTTCAAGCTTCTGGTAAGTGCCATTTCTTATGCATCAGTAATTTACTCATCTTTCATTAAACAATGCTTATTAGATACCAACTGTGTGTAGGCACTATTCTAAATGCTGAGGATATAGTGCTGAATTATATAGACATGGTAATTTTTCTCACAGGGAAGGGAATACCACAAAAGGAAATAAATATTTTTCATGACAATTTTAAAAAGCACGAAGAAAATAAAATAATTAATATAATAAAAAGTACTTAAGAGTCTCTTTTAGCTAGTGTCGTCAGAGTAGACCACCTCAAGTTGGTGATAACTGAGGATATTTGGAGATATGAGTTATGAGAACAAGGTGGCCATTCAAAGATCTGGGATAAAGTTTTCTACCTCCCCATGGCCCTCCCACCACACAAAACAGAAAAGCATTAAAACAGCAAGTTCAAAGGCCCTGAGATCAAACTGATTTTGACAAGTTATAGAAACAGAAATAAGCACATCATGGCCACAGAGGAGGTAAAGAGTTGGTGAAGTAGACAGGAGCTAGATAGTAGAGAGCCTTGCAAGCTAACCTGTGGTAAACGATATTTATGACTGCCTTGTATAATAGAGTCAGGCAGAAGTGACATTCTATGACGTTCGAACCATATAAAATAATATAATTCCTGCCTGGTTCTCTCTCAGGATGCTCACCTTTGGAACTCAGCTATCACAACATGAGGAAGCTCGGGCCACATGGAGAGCTATAGGAAGAGGAACTGAGCTCCTGACTCTCAGACATGACTGAGTTAGCAGCCAACAATCAGCACCAAATTGCTCTTTTGGGGAGGTTTGTTTGCAGCAATTGATAACCAGAACATATGGTTAGGAGTTGACCTCCCTTCATAATGTGTGCCTAGAACAGATAAGGCCCTTATTCAATCAGTATGGACATTGATGGAATCATGGAAGAAAACATAAATAAGCCATAGTTGTAGAAATTTTTTTCTCTGGGTAAATGACCTCAGATGATCCCAATTACACTAATCTTAGCCAAGATTTTAAGTGTATTTAAATTCAAGCATTTATCATTTTTAATAGACTTCATTTTTTAGACCAGTTTTAGATTCACAGCCAAATTGACAGGAAGTTACAGATATTTCCATATACCTCCTGGCCCCACACGCTCGTAGCCTCCCCAATTATCAGTGTTATTTCCTTAATTTTGCATTTGGAAACATCAATTCATATTCTATAAATTGATTGCTAAAGAACAAGTTGCTTTAAATTATTGAATATTTCATATAGTTTAAGTACCTTTTTATTGAAGCATGACATACATTATAAAACATGTACAAATAAGGAGTATATAGCTTAATGGAATTTCACAAAGAGAACAATCTGTGAAGTCAGTATTTAGATGAAAAAATAGAACATTAACAGCGGTCCAGAGTCCTCTCCATTTCACTCTTAATCTCAACTCCTACCCCCGAAATAACCTCTAACTTGACTTCTAACACATAGGTTAATTTTGCCGGATTTAAAATTATGTAAATAGACTCATACAGAATGTACTCTTTTATGATTTTCATCATGCTCTAGTATATAGGTATATTTCATTAATTCTCATTACTATACAGTTTTTCACTGTATGTATTTATCAGAATTGATGTACCATGCTAGTCTGGATGGACATTAGGACCATTTCCAACATCATTAAAAATTATTGCTACTAGGAACACACCTAGGAGTAGAATAGGCTTCATATATGGCGTATTTAAGAAGATATCTCATGAGCAGTTGTACTAATTTTACTAATTTATACTCCCACCATCAGTGTGTAGAGTTCCTATTGCTCCACATTCTCACTAATGCCTGCAGTTGCCAATCTTTTTCATTTTAGGAATCCTGGTGAATATATAGTGGTATCTTATCATGGTTTTATTTGCATTTCCTGATGACTAATGCAACCATTTTCATATGTTTTTTGACTATTTGGATGTCTTTGGTGAAATATCTAAGTCTGTCCAGACATTCTGTTGGATTATTTGCCTTCTTCTTATTGATTGTAGGATAAATATATTTATGTATTTCCCCTCTGAGAGATAAATAGATAGACAGATATTCCAGACATGGGTCCTTCCTTGCATAAAAGTATTGCAAATATTTTCCCCCACTATACCTCGTGATTTTTCACTCTCTTAATGATGTCTCTTAATTAACATGAATTCTTTTTTTAAGATAGTTCAATTATGATTTTTTTTCTTTAAGGTTAGTGCCTTTTGGAGTCCTGTTTAAGAAATATTTGGTCTATCTCTGCTATGCTTCCTTCTAGAAATATTTTATAGTTTGATTCACAATCCATTTAAGTTGATTTTTATGTATCAATATCTATTTTTGCCACGTGTATCAAATTTATTCTCTGCCATACATATAAATGAAATCATATTTTATGTTTTCTTTTGTGACTGACACTTTTCATTCAATCTAATGTTTATAAGATTCATCCATGTTGTTTTGTCTAATTATAATTCACTCATTCTCATTTGGATAATATTGTAGTGTATGTGTATATCATCATTTATTTATCCATTCTACTGAGAAACACATCTGGGTCATTTCCAGTCATTTGGCTATTACAAATATTGCTTCTATGATCACTTTTTTCTTTGGTGAAGATATGTATACATTTCAATGGGTATATATCTCAGAGCCAAACTGATGGATTATATGTTATGTACATGTTCAGATTTAGTAGATATTGCAGACAAGGTTCTCAAATGGTTGAATAATTGTACAGTCCAAACAGCTGTGTAGGAACATTTGAGTTTCTCTAATTCATCAGATCACTTGGTATTTGTTCAGTCTTTTAAATTTTTGCTCTTCTAGTGGTGTGTTGTGGTATTTCTTGTCATTTTAATTTGCATTTTCCTGGTAACTGGGGGAATTGAAGAACTTTTTATATATTTACTGGCCATTTGAGAAGTGCCTATTCAAGACAATTGCCCAATTCTCCTTGAGGTTATCTGCCTTTTTCTTATTGATTTTTAAATGCATTCTAGATGCAAGTCCTCTATTTAATATATGTATTGTGAACATATTCTCTCACCAAATAGTTTGCCTTTTTCCTCTCTTAATGGTGTTTTGTGATTAATAAAATTTCTAAATTTAATGTGGTTTATTTTTAATATTTTTTTCTTTTTAGTACCTTTATCCAATTAAGAAAAAAATCTTTACTAACCCCCAAATCATGCAGATATTCCCCTTATCTTTTCCTCTAAATATTCCACATACTTAACAATGAATAAAATAGCCTATCTTACACTCTACAAGAGCCAGAATAAGTTATAATAATGAGATTTGGTCCAAAATAATTCTCAAAACACATCAAATGTGTGTGTGAATCTGTACCAAATTCTCCAACCATCTTCTTTTTATTAGTAAAACATCCTGAAACTACCCATTCCTACAAAGTTCCTAGAGGAGGAGATCTCTTATTTCATGTTTAGCATTTGATCCAAATTCTTGATGATCTGAAAATTTAAAGGAGCGGGGATGGCTAGTTCTATAATTGTCTTTTTATTTCTGAGATTTGTACTGCCAAGGATGAACTAAAGATCCAAAACTGTGTTTGTGTAGTAAAGAGAATTGAGAAATGAAAACTAAATAGGATTCCTCAAGGTTTTGGAATTGTCTAAATGCTGACAAGTTGTTTCATTCTCACTGATTAAGAATCCAGCTTTGATATGTAAACTGTGTCCAAGTGTGAGTTTGACAGAAATTAAAAGTATGCTCCTCTTCTAAATGACAGATGCACAAGAGATTCACATACAACAGATGCCCAGTCACTCACACAAATTCCTGATCATTTTCCAACACTTCAGACTGAGTGATTTTGACTGCCATTTGTTCCAGACCAAAGACTTTAAGGCCAGATGCAAATGGCTTTTAAATTTCATCTGATTAATATCCCTCAACAGCATATTTGTCACTTCCCAAAACTCCACATGTTGTTCTCCAAGGCAAACCTACTCTGAACTGATGTGGAGGTGAAATGAGGCATATTGAATAAGTGCTATTAGATTGTAGTGAGACTGAAACTCTGTAATCCTCCTTGCTGGAAATTAAACATTAAGTTCCTGAAGCAGAGGCATGAATTAAAATTTTACCTCGTTTTTCTTCTGTCTAGTTTCACTGAGTAAGATGATGGCAACAATGTATAGATTTGATCAATGAATAATAAACGATGTGTTAGGTCATGTAGATGCCACATGACTGAACCCTGTTTGACCAAGTTTCCATACAATTCCTATGAGAAATTAGATCAAATTTCTAATTTGGAAATGTTCTGAGAAAGACATCCCATTGGTTTTTTCTTAGCATTTCAAGGTCTCAATTCTATCCTTCTCAGCAAAATGAGCTTTGTAAGATCTTAAGCTCAAGAACTCTTCCAACCTTAGAAATTATGTTTTCTCTTTTATGAATGATCTTTGACCCTGAAGTGAAAATGGAAGCTGTTCGCTCATCTTTAAATACCATAAAGACTAAACTTTATAAAACTCATTTTTGTCTCATGATATTACTAAGATACAATGTATTTAGTGTCATGGGAAATGAAAGAAATAAAAATCAATTCACTGGAACTCTTTGAGCACCTTTTTTTCTTTAAACTCACCTATAAATATCTCCTCTTTAAAAAGATAACAGAAAAGCATTTTTTTCTATTGATATTACCAGCTTCTCAGCTCTAGATGGAACAGAGGAAATTTTCTAGACCAGTGCCATCCCACAGAAATATAATGCCAGCCACAAATGTGAGCAACATATGTCATTTTACATTTCTAGTAGCCACATTAAATAATAAAAATGAAACAGGTAAAATTAATTTTAATAATATATTTTATCTAGCCCAATATATCAAAATATTACCATTTCAATATTTAATCAATATAAACTATTAATAAGATATTTACTTTTTTGATATTAAGTCTTTGAAATCCACTGTGTGTTTTACATTCCCAGCACATGTTAATTTGGACTAGCCACATTTCAAGTGTCCAGTAGCTTCATGTGACTGGTGGCTACCAAACTGGACAGTGCAGCTGTAACATACTTGTAGAAACACTTGGAATAAAACCTAATCTTTTTTTATCTATCTTTGTTCTTTCTAATTGCTCTTTCTGCCTTTCTTTTCTTTTTTAGTCCCAGATCATACACCAAACTGATCTTTGTTTTATTTTCCTTCAAACTAGTAAAAGACACTGCTGGAATTATAAAGTTTTTATAGAAAGGCGCGAATTTCAAGACAGATATTGAATTGCCTATAATTATTGATGTTATTTTACTTTAACGTTTTCTTTTAATAGTAATTTTTGTTTTCAATTTTTCAGCCAGGGATAAAAGCTACATCCCTCCCTCACAAATTATGTAAACTTAGGCAGATTAATTTGACTCACTAAGTTTCAGGTCTCTCACTCCTAATATGGGGAAACAATAGTTTCTCATAGGATTATTCTAAGAATTTCATAAAGTCATCCTTATATACCTAGTATAGGGCCTAACATTATAAGAACTTATTAAACATAAATAGACATGCTTATTTTTTTCTAGGTATTTTTCATTAACTGGAGAGCACAGGTGTTTTCCTTGTCTGCCTTTTTCATTTATCCCGAGAAGCAGAAAGGATATAATAAGCCACTCCTATTCACAGACCTGCCAAACAGAAGCCACACTTATTCGAAATATTCCTCTTCTCAAACAGCAATGCCTCACTGATCTTAAATTCCATGTGAGCTCAGAAAACTCATGTTTTGCCAACTCACTCTGAATGTTTTCACTGCTTTGTACAAGAAATTCAACTACATGACAAGATTTTAAGGTAGCTTCTGACCCAACAACAGCTGACTATAATGCTAACTAAAATTTTACTGTTTTATTTTTTAGTAAAAGAGACATAACTCATTTAAAATATATGTAAGTTCTCAGTCAATAATTTCAATTAATTTGAAATGTTTTCCTGATTACACTAGAAAAATGGGAGTCTACAGTGCAATCTACCTCATTTGTATCTCATAAAGATTATTTTTGCTATTGTCATCTAATTTCACTTTTATCACCCTTCTACCGCACACCAAATCCATTCTCCACACAGCACCCAAAGTCATCTTTTCAAAAACATAAATCAGATCATATCGTTCATATATCAGAGACCTCATATTGTATTCAGAATGAAACCGAAACTCCCTAAAAGGTCTCACCAACCGGACTGTCCTACTGAACTCATCTCACATGAGTCATCACTGTTCCTTCACTACACCCGTCCTTACTGGCCTTCTTTCTTTCCTTTGAAATCTCCATGCTTGATGCTCAGGTGAGGTATTTGCACTTGACTATTTTCTTTGCCTGCAATATTCTACGTTCTCTTAATTAACACGCTTTTCTTATTTCCAATGTCACCTCCTCAGAGAATTTTTCTCTAACCAAACTACCTAAAGAAATAATCTAGATAAAATCTGACTTATCTTTTTCCTCCACCCCATCATTCTCTGTCCTATTACTGTTCTCTTTCTTGCTACTTTCACAATCTGAAATTCTTATGTATTTGTTGACCTGTTTAAGGGATTCATCCCTCTCCCTGGCCAATTAAATATAAATCTTTGAGGGGAAAGACCACATCTATCTTGTTCACCACTGAATCCCCACGCCTAGGGTATTTTGTTGAGTAATTAATAAATCCCTTACAGAGGAACAGTGCTGATCTGGTTGGTCTCATTTCTAGACATTGTAACGGGTCACACTCAGGGGATGAAGAGTTTCAAGGCAATGGAAGACCTAGCAAGCATGGAGGTAGGAGTAGCCATATCTTGCTCTTGCTTTCTTACTGCCTGAACCCCAGGGCTCCAGGCGCCCAGGACACTTCTTCACCTGTTTCTTCAAATGCTCTCTCTTTCCTCTTTCAGGGATATCCGCTGGTCTGGGGCTACCTGCCCCCAAATGAGAACTGGGTTGCAGAGGGAAAGAGTAAAATATAGTGGAGGAAGATAGACCAGATGGAGATTTGGCTTTAGACAAGTGAAACTGAACAAGTGGTGTAACCCTCTAAGCTTTAGCTTTCTCTCCTATAATGTAAAGGTAATAGAGACGCTTGCCTCACAGTGTTGCTGAAATGATTAAATTACATGGTCCATGTGAAGTGTGAAGTACCCAGTACTCACTAGCAGTCTATCAGAGACAAAGATTTAACCTTGCTTTATATCTTTCTGACTCCTTTTACTCTGATTCTAGTAGATGTGACCTGAAAATTTTATCTCAGTGGTTTTGGGTAACGGGGGAAGAGAATCTCAGGTCAATAGAATCATCTATACAACCTAGATTACCTTAAATCTAGAAAATCCCCAGCTGCAAATGTAAGACAGCTTTATTTTTCCTTGCCCCTTTTTATGTATAAATCTCCTTTAGTTCTTTGTAGAGGAGCAGTGACTTAGGCCAAAGTAGAATTTGGATATTCCACAGTTCCCTTTCAAAATTAAATTATAATCTTCTAACACTGCATTATTGTGATAATTTCCAATAGCTACTTCTTTAAGGAAAAGCTGTAAATTAAAGGCATACCATTAAATTTACACATATAAATATATTTTTGGCATACAAAAGAAAAAGGTAGAGAGAACAGAGCCTTGGTGAAGAATGAAGTACAAAAAATGTCTTCCTTAAAAAATGTAGAAAATTATAAACTTAGGTGCTTCTGCAGGAGAATTACACAACTCAAAATATTTCCCAAATACAAAAACAAACAATTCAGTCTTGAGAACACCTCTCCTCAAAAGCAAATCTGTTCTGAATTATTGACAGCTCTTTAGATGTGGCTTGGGAAGTAAGATGCTACATTAGTTTATCATTTCGTAACAGGCAATATGGTAAAAACCTCTGTGGAGCTAGAGAGCCTCTTATTTGTCTTTTTTCTTTTTCCTAAATTGTGTCTCCTGAGGTGTTACAGGTGTTCACAGGGTGTTAGCCACAGTGCCAAGGGATAGATTAGCTAGAGATTTATAGAGAAAGCTCTTTCTCCCTTTGTGAATGTAAATTGAGGGAGAGAACTAATCATTCCAGCAGTCATTTCAATCATATGAAAGAAAGAACAGGGTAGAAGAATAAACAATGATTAATGAGAAAGCCATCAGCCACGAAAGTAAAGGTTCCATTTTAATATGAAAGTGCTGGAAACTTACAAAATAAAAGTGTATCCATTGGGAAAAAAAGACACTTTGTCAGTGCACATGAAGTTGCTATAAATTCTTCTTAAAAGTGGACCACAAAATGCACTTCTCTACAGCTGTGCATACAAGACATAGATAATATTTCACGGAATATTTACTAAAATAAAATTTAGGAAAACAGCACATTAAAAATTATTTTCCTTCTGTTTGCATGGTTCAAAGCAAGTAAGGTGATTATGCCAAACCAGTGTTCAGGCATCCTGTGGACTTAACTATAGGTTCTGTTTGCAGTAACGGAACCAAGGACGAAACACACGGTCTGTATTCTGCTGAAGTTTTTAAGGTCCCCGTTGTGGGAATATTGATTAATTTATACCTTTCCATCATTTTAAACACAAATCATTTGGAAGGTGTTAAGGATTAATCTAAATTTTTGCAATACTCTGCAGAGGCATTTTGAGCTGTAGCAATGCAGTACAGGAGTTAAGCACATAGGATTTAGGGTCGCACAAACTAGAACTGGAATCACAGCTCAGGGTAATTCAAATAATTTGTCAGTCACTTAAACAAAAAGTAGGGATAATAATGGAAACTAATTTGAAGTTGATTGTAAGGATTTGAGAGATATACACTTGAGGTATTGAGAATTATACCAAGAATAGAGAGAGAATTCCATAAAAGGAAGTTTTCAAAAGGAAAAGATCATTGAAGTATGGCATATATGCAGCGAAATGGAAAAATTATACATGTACAGTTTGACAAAATTTTGACTAAGAGAACATACTCATAAGTAACTTTATCCTTGCTGATATTACCATATCTGTTTTAAAATTTATAGGAATGGAGGGGCCGGCCCGGTGGCGCAGCGGTTTAGTCCGCGCTTGGCAGCCCGGGGTTCGCTGGTTCGGATCCCGGGCGCCTGCCAACGCACTGCCTGTCAGCCATGCCGTGGCGGCATCCCATATAAACTGGAGGAAGATGGGCACGGATGTTAACCCAGGGCCAGTCTTCCTCAGCAAAAAAAAAAAAGAGGAGGATTAGCAACAGATGTTAGCTCAGGGCTGGTCTTCCTCACCAAAAAAAAAAAAAAAAATTTATAGGAATGGAGTATGGATGATGTACTCCTTGTGTCTGGCTCCTTTCATTAAACACTCTGCTTGTGATACACGTTCATGTTGTTCTAAGCAGCCAGAGTTCTTTAATTCTCACTGTGTTATAGTATTCTTTTGCGTATTTATAATACAATTTTTTTACCCATTCTATTATTGATGGACATTCAAGTGATTTCCAATTTTAAATTATTAAAAGAGGTGCTTCTGTTAACATATTAGTATATGTCTTTTGGTGAACCTGTGTATACATTTCTGTCAGATGTACAATTAGAAATGGAATTGCTGGATCATAGGTATGTCTATTTTAAACATAAGTAGATACTTCAGAAGAATTTTCTCAAGTGGTTGTACCAATTTATACTCCCACCACCAGAAATTAAAAGTTCCAGTTGCTCCACATCCTCACCAACATCTAGTATCAGCAATCTTTTTCATTTTAGTCATTTTCCTAAGTATAATTGATGTACAATAACTGTATATGTTGAAAACACAATTTAACACATTTTGACATATATATATACATGTATATTTGACATTGTGGGGGATCAGAATTGGCCACCTCAAAATATGTCTCTTTACCTTAATTATTTTCAAGAACAAAAGACTGTGAAAGAAACTCTGACCTCCTCCTCCAGTAACTGTCTAAAAGAAATTTAAGATCACCACAGATAACTCTGGGTATCGGTAGACTGGGAGGGTCCTTGCTAATCCCATTCTTATCAAAGTTCTGTTTACCAAACATTTGCCTTTCCGTTTCCATGTGAATTGCCTTCCTCCCCTTTGAAGTGCAAAACCACTACCCCTAATATTCTCCTTTCTCTTTAGCTTAAGATGCTATTGAAGATGACAACCTTGGCCAGATGGTGGAGTTACTCAGTTTTCCTGGGTCTCTCCCATGTATACATGTTATAAACCTTTATTTGATTTTCTCCTATTATTTTGTCTCATGTCAATTTAATTCACAGCCCAGCCAGAAGGACCTAGAGTGGGTAGAGGAAATCTCTTCCTCCCCTATGACATATACATACAGATATATATAACTATCACAATTAAAACAATAACCATCACTATCACCCATAAATTTCCCTGTTCCCCTTTATAATCCATACTTGCCTCTCCACTTTCTCCTACCACCAATCCACAGCAAACATTGATCTGCATTCTGTCACTATAGATTAGTTTGCATTTTGAAAAATTTTAGATAAATGCAATCCTATAGTATGAACTCTTTTCTGTTTGGCTTCTTTCATTCAGCATGATTGATTATTTTGAGTTTCATCCATGTTATTGTGGGTATCAATCATTCATTCCCTGTTAATGCTGACTATGATATGCCACAATTTCTTTACCCATTTGTCTACTGAAGGATATATGACTTGTTTCTAATACATGGCTATAGCTGCTATGAATATTTACATACAAGTTATTGTGTGAACATATGCTTTCATTCCTCTAGGGTAAATGCCAAAGAGTGGGATGGCTGGGTCCATATGATAGGTGTATATTTAATTTTTAAGAATGTGTCAAGCCATTTTGCAAAGGTGTACCATTTTACACTCCCACCAACAATATACAAGAGTGTCAGTGACTCCATATCCTGGCCAACACTTGGTATGGACAGTCTTTTAATTTTAGGCATTCTAATGGGTATGGAATCCCATTAGGATATTATTGTTATATTATTATCATTATTATTTTATAACAGCTTTACTGAGATATAATTCATATACCATAAAAATCACCCATATATATTATATAATTAAGGTACTTTTAATATATTAACAAAAATGTACAACCATAACTATTATCTAATTACAGAGTATTTTCATCACTCCCCCCAAAATAATGTAATCATTAGCAGTCACTCACAATTCCCCCACTCCCAGCCACTGGAAACCATTACTCTACTTTCCATCTCCATGGATTTGTCTACTGTGGACTTTTCATAAAAATGAAATAATAAAATATGTGGACTTTTGTGACTGACTTCTTTCACTTAGCATGATATTTTCAAGGTTCATCCACGTCAGAGCAAGATCTGAGTCAGGACAAATAAAAACAAGTTTTGTTAATGAAACTTTTCCAGGGAGCTCCCAGACAGGTCAGATAGTGAAAATGCTCTGGGAATGGGATTTCTTGGAGACCTCTAAACCTGACCTGCTCTTTCTAGTGGCTACCAGCTGCTGGTTTTCACACTTGCCAGGGCTGTGAGGGTGTTGGTTTTCAAAGCTACCATGAAGCTGGAGAGAGAGGATTGAGAATAGTGCAAGTTAAAAAACCACAAAATTCACTGTTCTTACCAAGATTCAATTGTTTTTCTTGGGAAAAAGAAAAAAGTGCTCCTCAGATTGCTGTAAGTATTTGGTTACTTTCCAGAGTTCTGAAAAGTTGATTTTGACAATGTTTGCCAGCGTTCTCATTGCTTTTCTGGAGTAGCAAATTTTTGGATGTCCTTACTTTGTCATTTTGAAAGTGTTTCCTTAAATAATTGATTTTATAGTGTGAAAGCATTCTCTAAAGTCCTGAGTTGTCCCTCTTTTGCTGCACAATTCACAGAGCTTCCAAAACACTATTTTAAAAATGCATTCATAGAGTTGTTTTATATTCTAACACATATTTTGGCAGTCTGGTAGACATAAAATGTACAAAAAACTACCCAATGTCACCATAATCACTTTCTGATAATTTAAACATTATGTTGCCACATATCTTTGTAGACAAGCAAGTTTCAAGATACTGAGAGCAGTTCTTTGAATTGTGAGCTAAGATTTTATTAGAATTCCTTTACATATGGAATTTTATTTCCTGCTCCAGTCCTGGTTAACATCTTCTGTCTACTACATAAGCTAAATATACAAGTTTTAGCGGCTGCTGGGGGGGGGGGGGGAGTGGGGGGGCAAATTTCAAATAACTGCTACAGAGTGTTGGTGCCAGAAATAGTTTAATTTTTTTCTTTCCCTGTTTGTTTTAAGATAACATAGAACAAATGTTTTATTTACCATTTCCCAGATACAGAGTCTTTTTCCTTTTCCTTTTCCTTCAGTGGTAGAAAAATAGAAAGTCAATTCAACTAGCTATAAAATCTGCTTACTTCTAAATACTTTCAACTGCTTGTCTGACCTAGAGTTAGACTAATCTCACTCAAAGTTTCAGAATTTAAAGGATTATATACTGCTTTAGAGAAGAGAGGACAAAGTTGTGACAAAGTATGACCTGATTACAGGTCATACTTCCTCTGGTGCTTGTGACGGAAACAAATGGAGTGGAACCTCATCATAATTGACACCAGTGGACAGGAGAAAGGATCAAAGGATATTCTAGCCTCAAGTTTTTCTATATATAATATTTGGATATCAGAGGATATACTTACATAATAGCAGCCTACCAATAACTTATAACTGTGTAGTATTCAAATTTTTATAAGGCATTCATATTCTTTGGCAATGTTATAACAATTTTCACATTTTTATTGTCAAAATATTTCATAGAAGACAATTATAATGAAGGAATGTAACTATTTCATGGTTTCATTAATAATGTTATTAATACTTTGGTAAATCTTTCTGGAACTTTTTTTTTTCTTTTTTGGTAAGGAAAATTGACCCTAAGCTAACACCTTGTTGCCAATCTTCCTCTTTTTGTTGAGGAAGATTAGCCCTGAGCTAGCATCTGTGCCCATTTTCCCTTATTTGGTATACAGGATGCTACCACAGCATGGCTTGATGAGCGGTGTGCAGGTCTGCACCCGGGATCTGAACCTGTGAACCCCAGGCCATGGAAGTGGAGTGCGTGAACTTAACCACTATGCCACCAGGCCAGCCCCCCCACCTTTTTCTTTTATAAGTGGAGAAAGGAAATGACAGAGAAGAGAAGGTGATTAAGAAAGATAGAAGTCATTTTTAGTACTGAAATCTTTTTGTCTATGCTTTCTCTTTTCATTTCAATAAATATAATAATATGATTTCCATTTTTAACTTAGAAAAACCATTTAAGTTGCAGAGAAGTACAAAGGATAAAATAACAAATATACATAAAACCACCATCAAATGTACATATTTTCTCACATTTGCTTCACATTTATCTTTATCTCCATTGACCCATCTGAAATAAATTATTAAGGATGAAATAGAGACCCTGCTGTACTTCTTGTCATCTTATTACCCCTCTCCTCTTCCCAGGGACAACCATTGCCATGAGTTCAGTGCTTATCCCTGTGTGTATACTTTACTTCATTTCTGATTCCAGTGACAATATACAGTATTGTTTCTTGTTTTTTAATTTACCAAAATATTATCATAGTATATATTTGTGTTTGTGTGTATGTGTGTGTATATATATAATCTTTCTGCAATTTTCTTTTCTTTTGTTTCCAACTCAATATGAGAAATGAGAAAGGGAGAAATATTTACCATGAATATAAAATAATTCATTTTGTATGAAAAGTAAGAAAACTGAAGAGACTGGTTTCAAATTACACTTAGCAACACTGCAGAGAAGCACATTAAAGTTGTACAAGCCAAATAAAGGTCAGGAAGTGGAGAAATGGATAGGCTGAGCGCATCATTTATATTTACCATTTCAGAAACGGAAAAGAACATAGCTGACTCCAGGCAGCAATGTTCCACATTATAAAAGAAGTTAATTTGTTTATCTTGTACAAAAATTGAGAGAGCACCAACAAGCATAATCTTTTAGTCTCCAGTACATGTTTGCTATTAATATTCATTTTTAGGATATTTATTGGAGGAAATTTTCTCCATTAGTATTAAATAAATAAATAGCTTATCTACTCATATTCCAATCAATTAAAAGACATTTTGAATGTTCATGTCATTTATTCTAAAGTAGACCATATGATAATGTTTGATTTGTTTTGTTTCTTGAGCACCTATTATTTGCCAGTAACTAAGCGATAGGTTTGTGACAGTGTACAAAAACAGGGAAAGTCTTTCCCCTGAAAGAGTTAATATTTGAATGGAGTAGAAAGACAATAAACAAGCACAATTTCTTAGCTGGTGTCATATACTATAAAGTAAAATAAATCAGAGGAGAGGGCTAGAAAGTTAAATGCCCTGTTTAAGAGGGGACTGTGGACCAAAGAAGGTTATTCAGATAAGGGAAGTTTGAGCTCAGACTTGGAGGAATTGAAGGATTAAGCTATGTGTATAACTGCATATATAAATATACATACTCATCTACATATATATAAGAGAAGAAATAAAAGAATTGCTAAGATAGGTATCGTAGGAATCTTAGGGCAAGAAAAACTAGTAGACATTCTAAGACAAACCCTTTGTTTTATGTTCTAATCACTTGTGAGAATTGGTAGGTTGTGTGTTCTAATTTATTCTGAATTCTACTGGCTTGGTTCTTCTTCCTATTATTAACCTTTTGGGTGAAAAATAATTGGGAGTTGTGCTTGAATGGAATGTGAGAACAACATTTTGTGGATCATACAATCAATATCTCCATTTTACAAATGAAGAAACAGGTTCAGTTCCGTTAGGTCACTGACCCAAGCTCTCAGAACTACTAAGAGACACAGCAGGAAGCCAAACCAATGCTTTCTGGCTCCTGAAGCAGTAATCTCACTTCTCTTAAGCAAAGTCTACCTCAATTTGGGATGACTTACTTCCCGATAGTTCCAGAAAGTGCTACCTTAATTCCCACCTCAGTGTTTTCCCCCTATGTATCCCTTGCCCAGATCACCTCTCCATCACCATTATGAGCTTACCCATGATCCAGTCTCGGCCTCTCACACAGCCATTCCTGACCACTCTGCCTTCACAGGTCTCTTTCTGCGGTCAGTCTTCCCCAAGGGAATAGGCTTTGAACTCTCCCCTAAATCCTTCTGTTAATCATCTTAGGCTTCACGTGTGACTGTGACAGAGCTGAATAGTTAATGCTAGAATTCTTAATTTTTCCAGTTTTTATGATATCAGCCTTACCTCTGTATCCTGAAATTTTGAATAGCACTTTATTATTCTGAGTCGTAACCCAATACAGCTCACTCCAAACCCTTATAACTATTTCTACCTCATTTTTTCCACATCTATCTTGACAATAATAATACACTATATGATCAATTTTAACAGAGACGGGTGTAGAAATGTGTACATATTATTCATTTCAATTATATCAAACTTCAATGTTCGTTTCCAATGGAAAAATAAATCCAACTCTTCATTTTCAATGCTCTATTTTTAATTTAACAGTTGCAACATCTTGTGGGTCATTATTTAACACCTAAAATGCTAACTTATCAGTGTGATAACTAGCTATTCATTTACTCAGTTTTCTCACAGAATGAAAGTTCAACTTTTACTTGCATTCAGAGTGGCTGCTAATGATTTGAGTTAATGTATTAAGCATAATTTGTGGATGGCAATTTGGAACAACAGTAACAAGTGTTGAGTTGTTACTCCTGTAACAACTTAGGAGTGGGCTCCAGAAAGGTGTTTGCATAGAATTTTTTGATCCTTCATATTTGTAGTCAATCTGTTTTGGTTGGATGATGATTATTATTAATAATAATCTGACATAGTGACTAAAGTAATATATCTCACTGGTTTAGACAAAAGCATACATCACTTCTGACTGTCCGGAGGCAAAATTAGTATACTTTAATTATTGAAAGTTATAGACTTTCTCACCTACGTAAATTCATAATAATTTAGATTTTAAAATGAAAATGTCAACTGTCATAAGGTGTACAATTAGCTAGAGAAAGTTTTATCAAACTTTGTGTAGTAACTACAGAGCAGATGCTCATTATGTGCTACTTTTCTTTCTTCTTTTATACATACAGCAGGCAACATGGAGATTGAAATATCATAGTCATTTGTTGTGTTTAAGAAACTAGACTCTGGAATCCCAGTGCCACCACTTGCTAGCTCAAAACATTAGAAAAGTCTGCAAACAGATACTTGTAAGCCAATCACTATGGTTAATATTTAGAAACAGAATTACAGAATTGGTAAAGGAATTAAAGATGGGACAAAACACAGTTCAGGAAGATCTGCAGTTGAAGACAGGGAACCACAACAGTGTCTCAAACTCAGAAGAGAAGCCATGAAGTTACTTAAATTGAGCTGCAGGGAAGATTTTGGAGACAAGAACTAAGCAAGAACTTAGTTATTAGAACAAATATTGCCTTTCTAGGCCCATCACTCAGGAGGTAGGGTAGGGTAAAGATAGTGGGTTGATGCCAGGATGAACCACACTACCCCTAACTTGTCCACCCTTCTAGAAATGAAGACTTGCAATGATATATCAGGGAGTCCAAGGGATTTTCTTTACCACATTCTTTATGGGGACCGCCACACCAACTTTGCCTATTTTTTTGGTGGCTTCAACCCTTTTAAATACTTCTCTGTCAGCAACCACTATAGTATGGTCTTCAACAACTTTGTCCTAGATGATAGGGATGAAGATGAGAAGACATTGGTGCTTTTGACAGCTTTGGCCTCAAACGGCTGAGTAGGAGTCCAAGGCAAGCCCCACAAACACTGTACCTTCAGCAAAAAGTGCAGAACTCACCTGTGGTGCATGAACTTGTGTCTCTGGAGGAAACCTATCATGGCAATGCTAAGCTCATGAAGGTCACAACTGAGAGTACTGATTAGGGAAGAAAAGAACACTTCTATTCCTTCCAACCAGCTGGTTGATCCTTCCCCCTCCTTATTCTTTTTCATCATTTCCCACTCACTTTGCCCAAAACCATTTCCTCATTCTGTTTCACTTTTCCTTTGGTACTGCACGGCAGTAATTACAGCAATGGAAATATTTCCAAATTGATATCTGGGTGTTCTCTTTCCCTTGCAATGAAGTCATAAAGGCTCTGGGCAGAGACTCCATGGGGAAGGGAGGCATGTCCAGTTCAAAGTTTCTTCCCAGATTAACACCATAGTTAAAGATCCTTAAGCTGTACCTCCCCTCTTTCATTGCTTTACCCCAGACATCCTTGTGTCTACACACCAATACCTTCCAAAACCATAACCGTATCCAAACATCACCCAGCTCTGCACCTATGGATTCTGGCTACATTTTTTCTAAAATGCAAAAAAAGCAATCATTTTCAAGGGAAAAAATGTTGCTTTTGCTGAATCACTTAACATCTGGACTGTCTTGTGTTGGATGAGAGATTCATAGATCTAGCCCAAGCCAGAGCTCAATTTTCTTGTCCTTAACTTTGAATCCACTTTGTCCCATGCCTGGAAAATGACCTGAGTGCTACTTAAATATGCTGTAAGGAAAAAAAAATGTGTTTCAATGGAAAATTACACATTTATTGTAGCATACTCTTCAGTATTTCCTGATTCTGATTCTATAGGAGCTATTTTACAACTTTGTAAGTTGTAGATAACTGATAACAATACAAAATACAAAATAAATCTTGTGTTTATACACGCAGATGAATTATTTAGAGAGGTGAGACCAGCCGCCCTCTTCTCCCCCCATCACACACCTGTGGAAAAAGTAGTATTGTGTTCACTTGCTCATTCATTTCAATATTCCTGATCTATAAATGTTTCTGTTCTTTTAAATTCACCTTTAAACAGGTTATAACATATGTCTGGTTCCCTCGCTATGAGTAAAATAAAATCTTTAACACGTGTTCATTTTATATTTGTATGAGAATCATATTTTTACCCTTTTTTTGAAATCATTTTTGACTTCCACTGAGATGGCTAATGAATTTGCCTGACAGAACCAGATAAACTTTGTCACCTAAAAATTGCCCAGATGCATTCAAAGCAGCAACAGAACTCTGCTGACTCTGTTTTTCAAATTTTAATTTTCCTCTCAACAATTTTTGTGTTTTGATTTTGTTTTTATTTTTGTTAGTTTCTTTTTGGTTAGTAGATTATTTGTCACTGCTGCTAGGAATGACTGTACATTTGGTTTTATGGTCTGTTCATTTGATAATCTCTGTAAATGAATTAATGATTTATAAGCGAGCTCTTGTCTGTGGGGTAGGTAAAAACAGAATATCTGTTTGGTTAATCTTTTTATGTTTGTCTATTTTTCAGCTTTGCGTTCAAATCAGTGAAGAATTCCATGCCCACTGGGAAGACTTAGATGACTTGGAAGCTCTTGGATAACTTGGACCAGTGAGTTTTTGTGTTTCAGTGTTTACTGTTGACCCATGGCTGAAATTTTAGAAGTAAAGATATAAGCTCTCTATCTGCGTCTCTATGTCTATGTGTCAGTGATTCAGAAAAGCTTTTTTCTCTCATTCTGTATTTAATATTTTCTATTTCATATATAGAAATAGAAAATAAAGATATTCTATTTACTACTGGATGGTATTAATCTATTAGATTGCAAAGTTTCTTGAATACAAGGAGCATTGCTGTAGAGGTTAATAAGGACATATATAAATAGAATATTCCTAAACTTCCATATAATAAGGAAGTTTGAGTTCTAATACTTTAAATATAGCTAGATTAAGAAAATATATATATTTTTTGGTGAGGAAGACTAGCTCTGAGCTAACATCTGTTGCCAATCCTCCTCTTTTTGCTGAGGAAGACTGGCCCTGGGCTAACATCTGTGCCCATCTTCCTCTACTTTATATGAGACACTGCCACAGCATGGCTTGACAAGCAGTGCATCGGCCCACGCCCGGGATCTGAACCCGCGAACCTGGGCCGCCAAAGTGGAGCGTGTGAACTTAATGGCTACGCCACCCAGCCAGCCCCTAAGAAAATATTTTTAAAGAAACCAACTCAGAAACATTTAAAGAATCCAAGTTTGTGTAATTTAGGTAAATGAGATTAGTTAATAATTTTAATTTTATGGAAACAGCAATGTCTTCTCTGACTTATCAGTATTAAATACAACATAAGCTTTAAAAAAAATTCTATTTGGGTATGTTTTCCTAAACTTATAAAGCTTTTCAGATCAAATAAGCTAAAATAACTCCTATTTAATGCTAAAGATAATGAGAGGTGTAAATTTATGTTTCACTAAATTGACTCATTATTCTGATAAACTTTATTTCAACAGTAATTATGCTTTATAGTATGTCAGCTTGAACATAATTTCCAAGATCTTGAGGTAACTTAAAACCTTGAACTGATATTAAATTAAGCTAATGGATATTCATTAGATGCCTAGATCATTTCTAAGTATAGAATCCTGAAACACTGATAACTAAGTACAGTTTTAAGTTTATACATTTTTGTTTCTTATTTTTATGTGCTACAGAGAGGCCTCTTTGAGTCTGTTATGGAATATATATTTTTTTTTTCTTTTGCCATTTTGTCATTTTGCCATTTCTGCCATTTTAAGAAGTTGTATAGTGTTTGTTAGCAGCTATAGAAAGTTTTGTGATATGTGTTTACCAGCTGTGCAAATCTGTTAAAATGCGAGTGTGTGAAAAGACAGTTCTTAATAATCCACATCATCTCCTTCCCTGAACAAAATAATCATAAACAGAGTTTGGAGTTTTTTTCTTTTTGTTCTCTAGATTACTTTACACTCTTCAAACTTACTGAGGATCCCAAAGAACATTTTGTGTGTGGGAGGGGGTTATAATTAGTGATATTTACCTTCCTGGTAATTGAAACAGAAAAATGTATTAAATGCTTACTTATTGATTCATTTGAAGATAACAATGATACATCATTGATGTGAATAACATCTTTGTAACATTGTAAAGTTAGTTCTGAGCTCACACCCTAAGATCTGTGTTAACGTGTCATTTGTTCCAGAATATGAAAGAGTATAACAGAGAAAACTGGGAAATTGATTTTATTTGCCCAATTTCCTACATGAGTCTGGAAAGCTAGGAAATGTTAAAATCTTAGCAAATTTGCTCAATTTTTATGGGCTTGTCTCCTTTGTTTGCTGTTTTTTGCCTTAGCCTACAATATGGAGGATCATTCTCCTTTTCTGTGCAAACTGTCGAGATAGCAAAGATTCTGTGTCTGATTGGAATAATTTTCTTTGTTTTATATTGACTTTATTAAGTCTTTGATTATTTACAAAAATAAAGATTTCTTTGTTACGAAGGACATAAGATTGTTTATAATCCCGTTACCTTCTATGTTTATTTTTAAGTATTTTATTGTCATTTTCAAATCTGTGGCCAATTGTAATTTCTCAGGCACTTATGGTTCTAAGTCAAATTTTTAAATTACCTGACAAATTTGATTTTGGCTTCCTAGATTCAAATCTTAATTGTAAAGTAAAATAAAAATTTCAGGGTATCTCTAATCCCTAAAACTATGAGATTTCCCAGAGGTACTCTAGCAAACTGCAAAAATTTATTTTCTCACCTTATAGAAAAAGAGGCTCTAGAAATAATTAATGTATTTCATATATTACTATTTATGAGTTTCATTGAAATAACTGTCAAATGGAAAAGCTGCTCAGCCTTCCATAAATTAAATTTATGTAGTTAAAATGTCATTAATATAACTATCTCAGGGATGGCATGTTTCATGAGAAGTCTCCCGATATGTGTCAATGCCCTTGCTTTCTATAATGTGTTTTAACCTGAGAAACACTGAAATATATAGTAAGAAATATTTCTGTTAAGGTTTCCTACATTTATCAGAGTCCTGATGATGGTTTGTCTGACGATATTAGGCAAAAACAGTACGGTGTTAGCAGTCAGACGTTTAGTTATTGTTTAAAATGTTTATATGGCCATAACCTCACTTTAATTTGAATCCAGTGTCTTCTAGGCCAGTAATTTTCAGTGGATCATGGATGTCAATATTAACAATGGAGTTTTTTTTGTTTGTTTGTTTTCTTTTTTTAGTAAAGATATTTAAGACTTATTTCAGACACACTGTTCCTCTTGATAATCTCTATATGCTATATAATCTTGGTACATTCTTAGTAACGACTTGCTATATGATATACGTATATATATATATAAAGTTTTGGGGTTATTATGTTATATGTCAAAAATTTTTCATTTATAAAAATTGTTTATGAGCCAGCCCTGATGGCCTAGTGGTTAAAGTTCATCATGCTCTGATTCAGTGGCCCGGGTTCGGTTCCTGGGAGCAGAACCACACCACTCATCCGTCAGCAGCCATGTTGCTCACACAGAAGAAATAGAAGGACTTACAACTAGAATATACAACTGTGCACTGGGGCTTTGAGGAGTGAATAAAGAGAAAAAAGAATAAGAGAGGGAAATTGGCAACAGATGTTAGCTCAGGGCGAATCTTTCCCAACAAAAAAATAAATAATTGTTTATTCATTTTTAGACCGTGGATATAATGTTCACTATATCCTTTGAAAATGTCCTTTATCATTATGCTTATAGACATTTTGTCTAAAACTCTTTTTGAATAGACCTTGTTACCTGTTGTTTTCCCCACACGCCACAACATCAATCTAACTTCCTTATCAGTTGTATTATTGTTGTCGTGAGCTCTTCGCAGACCTTCCACATTTGCAAATTATCAGTAATAAATTAGCCAGAGCCATTTTAAATCTCTGTGGTCTACAGACAATTTTTGTTTTACGTTGATCCTTCCCTGAATGTTTTGCAGCTATAAGCCAGAGTTCTTGTTGTACTCAAAGGACTATCTCAGAGCTCTGTGAAAAAGGACTGGACCAAGTATTCCAAACAAACTGATACTTTGAACAACAGACTCTTGAGGATAGGCTTCTAATAGTATCCCCTTGACAACTTAGACAACACCATACAGGGCTGCTGAGTAAGAATTTCCAGAACTCTGTCATTGGAAAGCAGAGGAGTTCCTGAGACTGCTAACCCAAGATCCAGTGCAACAAGAATTAATTACATAGGACTGAATGAATTGATGAGAGATGATCGTGTTTTTTTTCTATATTGCTTACATTTAAATATATATATTAATACATATTAAAATACATATATATTTAATATATATATCCTTTGTTATCTGTTATACATACATATACACAAACACACATAAAGACTTTATTTTTGAGCTATCTGAAAATCCTAACAATCTAATAATTTAATGGACTGTGCTGGTAGGCTGAAGTGAAACTTTTTTAAATGATACATTTTCACTGAAACCCAGAAATTCAGAAACTCTAATTGTGTCTCTGCACTTTTCATGGCAGTATAGTTATTTCCATAGGTTCTTTAAAAATCTGTCCTCCTTTATTCCAGGATATAATTGGAAATGCTGGTTATGCAACCAAAGACTTGCCTGGAATGCTGTGTTCAAGGTGATGCTCGTACCATCAGGTTTGACCAGCCGCTCTTAAGGCACTTTATGGAAGCAAGTCTTACAAAGCCCTCCCAGGAAAAGTGGTCTGATATCTGCCTTAAGGGTAGGCAAGGTCACTTCCAGGCCTTGGTATATTCCACCTGGGATATGTTGGGGATCTCAAGAAGAGAGGAACTTGTCTAAATATGTATATATGTATTGCAGGTGAAATCTGGTGGAGACAATTTCCTGGGTTTGTCTTCCTAGCTTCAGAATAGCACATAATATAGGACTTAAAAAGTCCAATCTGAGATCCTTATGAAAACATCCAGCATAGAAAACTTAAGACATCCTATGTGGTAAGTTAATACTCTTTCTGCTCTTACGTATATAACCAGGTCAAACCTCGTAAGACTGGTAGCCTTATTTTGTGACCAAAGAAAAACATCTTTCTCTGAGATTTTTTTTTTTTATCACAAGAGAGGAGACTCTAGGGAAAAATTTATTCTTCGTTGGAAATTATACACTGCCTGAAGCAAACCTCTCTGTTATCTGATTCGGTTTCTATGGGAGCTATTGTACGGCTCTAAATTGTAAGTTGTAAATAACTGATAGCAATGCAGAATAATTCTGCTTCAGGAAGGAGAAGAGGCCTTGAGTGCAGGTGCCAGCTTTTCCCGCCAAGAGAATCAGTAACGTAGATTTCTTCCCCGTGTTCAGAACTCAAGTCCTAGCCTCCCCATACTTTTAACATTCCCTTTCATGGTGTCTGAAGCTGCTTGTCTCCTCTTAGCTTTCCTCGAGCTCTGGTAGGGAATCTTGCCTCCTATCAAGCCAATCTAACCCCATCTACCTGAAACTGGGTAGAGTTCAGGAATGTGGGAAACAAGAGAAGGAATTCTTGAGCCAGGGCCTGGGACTAGGCTTTATTAACTTATTTTTTTCAATTTCAAAAGACGTGAAGGTTTCGATAGTAATTTGCCCTTTTGTATTTTTTCTAGTAACAAATTGTGTATTATGAATATATTATTGTTATTATTATTATTATTTTGCTGAGGAAGATTGGCCCTGAGCTAACATCTGTGCCCATCTCTCTCCACTTTGTATATGGGATGCCCCCACAGCATGGCTTGATGAGCCGTGAGGAGGTCCATGCCTGGGGTCCGAACCCGCGAACCCTGGGCCACCGAAGCGGAGAGCATGAACTTAACCACTACACCACTGGTCCAGCCCCTATATTATGATTTTTAAAAATAGGATATCTGAGCAAGTGCAAATAATAGAACCCAGGATGGCAGTAGGTGTGCAATGCCACTGTCACCATCCCTCCAGGAGCAGGGTCTCCTTTTAGAAGCCAAAGCAGAAACTCACTAGGAGCTGAATCTAGCAGCTTTCTTTGTGGCCGAGCTACTTGGATACTTGAAACCTCAACCCCAAAGTGTGGCAGAGACAGAAGACACCGTTCTCCTATTAGAAGAAACAAATATATTGGAAAGGAGAATATTTTGAGTTAGGGAAAACGGGGACCACCCTTTTCAGAGAATTTGCCCACATAGCATGTTTTATTTATATGGCCTGAAATTTTTCTTTGAAAGAATTTTTTCTCTTGGAGGGCAGATGGAGGGGACTTAGAGGCAAATTTTAAGTGACACAACCCAAAATACACTGCCCAGGGAAGTGGCACAGGAAGCCTGAGGAACCTGGTGTCCTGGGCTCCTGTGTGGGCCCGCTCTCTGGGAGGTTTGGCAGGAGGATGCCTCGGACACAGTTGCTCGTTCTTGACTTCTTCAGTGTTTGCAGGAAGTCTGGACTTATGCCTGACCTGCTGGCTCCTCCCTCAGGAATTTCAGGCCCTCAGAACCTGCTTGGATCTGAGGATTGGCCTTTGTCCCTCTGCTTTGCAGGAGGAAGGAGGGAGACTTGCAATCACAGCAAGATGGGTTGTGGGTTCTGCCTGGGCCGGGAGGACCTCTTTGTGTTGCCTGTCTTCTCTCGCATTTTATTTCTTTGATATTCAGTTCTCTTATGTACAGTATGGAGATTAATATCTCCAGTCTATGTAAAAAATGATCTGCATACACACACACACACACACACACACACACACACACAGGCGCGTGATGAAGACTCCTGAAAAAGAAGGATAAGGAGGAAAACTAGCAATATTGTTTAGAAAATATTACATAAAGCTGCTATCGTTAAAGCAGTGTGGTACCAAAACAGGGCTAGATTGAAAAATAAGTAAAACAGAAAAGAGTTCAGAAATCCATTTAAATATCCATGAGAATTTTGTATTCGATTCTAGTCATTTCAAATAATAGGGGAAAAGTCGCACGCAACATATTCCATTGAGGAAATGGGTAGCTGAGAAGTGGATTTTTGGACTGATGGCAGTGGAAGGCTGGGCTAGTGTTCACGAGCACCTGTGTACTGACCTCCCTTTTCTCCCCCAGGTGAGAATAGGGACCTGCTGACGTGGAACTTATACAGGGAAACTGGATGTTTCTGTATATTTTCATAAATTTTCTTGGACTGATAATAAAAGCAGCAAGTAAAAGAGGGCTTTGTGATGGCAATGACTTGGCTTTCCAGGCCCAGCAGGCCCTGATGAGGTGAGCAGTAAACTACCCACAGCTGCTTGACATCATTCAAGACTCTGAGGGACAAGGGAGGCTCCTGTGAGGAGCTTTCTGTCTGCTCCTGACTTGAGAGGGAACCTCTTTTTTCAATATTGTGTTAGCATCTCTGATAATGTGCTATTTCTTCCCACTAATCTGTGACCCACCAGAATAGCTGAAGAACTCATCTCTAGAGTATTAAATTAATTATTTACCTCATTCCTTCTATGACAGCTAATATATCAAAACATAGATTTAAAGATAAAGAAAAAATACAAAAACATCTGAGATTTTTTTCTTAGTAATCTCAGAGTAAGAAAGCTCTTCTAAATACAGCTCAGAAACTCTTTTCAAAAGTGATTGATAAACTCAAATACACGGGGAAAACATTTAAACTCAAATACATGAGGAAAACATTTGTCTATTCAGGAAAAGGTACATACACACACACGTACTAAAAAAGCCAAAGACACTGGATAAACTGGGAGAAACTATTTTCCATCAAATATTAAAAGGCTTATTTTCTTAATACATGAATGGTTCTTACACAACAATAAAAATATAAAACATTCAATAGAAAAAGCATGAGTCAATGACAGGTACACAGGTCAAAGAAAAGTAATATGAGTAATCTTAAACCTTTGAAAAAATGTTCAGCTCAATCATAATGTAAGAACTGCACATTTAAACCACAAGTTGCCATTTTTAAACTGCCTGATTGGCAAAGATAAACAACTTTAATAAATCACCACATCAGTTAGGATATGAGGGAAAAGGCACACTCAACTTTGATTGCTGTGGAGGATAAATGGTTTCAACCATCATGGAAGACAATTCCATTATATCTTCCAAAATGTGAAATGCATATGCCTGCACCAGCAACTCTATCCCTAGAAATGTATCCAAAAGATTTACTTATGGATGAATGTTGAAGAATTTCATCACAGTATCTCAGTGATAGAAAAGGAGTGGAAATAACAAAAAGATTCATCAACAATGATCTAGTTAAACAAGAAATGCACATTCATTAGCAGTATGCACTGCATAGTGTTAAGCTATGCAGTAACTTCAAAGAACTAAGCAGTTTCTATGAAGTGATGTAGAACCTCGAAGATACATGAGAAGAACAAGATGAAGAAAATGTGTACAGTATGTTAACAGTTGTGTTACATGCTAAAGACCACATATCTCTTATGTTCTTATACATGCATAGAGAACTTCTGGAAGTGTATTCAGGAAAATAGGAAAGTTATTGGTCAATAGATAATGGTATTAGAGGGCTAGGAAGTAGGTTGTGAGAGGAATTTTTGTTGAGTGACTTTGTTGTTTTCAAATTATAGACCATGAGCATCTTTTACTGTTTCAAATAAATGAATAACAAAATAACATAAAATAGATAATAAGTAATACAGTGATAAACCAGTCATCTATGATAATTTGAGCATAGATGAAACTGTCAAGAGATGAATGGGTGATTTTTACCTATTTAAAGAAAAATATTGAATCCAAATGTTTTTATTGTATGTGTGTGTGTTTGTGTGTGAATTTATCTCTCTGCTTAATAAATAAATAGTTTTTTTAGGTACTATTTTCTTATATATTGACTTATCTTAGTAAATTACAATTCAGGCAGTCAAATCAAATGTCAACATCAAATGCAAAAAAAGTTTTGTTTTTTTAAAAAAATGCTAAAGGATAATCAAACCAAAAACTATTTTCATCTTTTAGATTTAGTATATTATACTGATGTTTTATTAAAGTGTGTTTTTCGTTAAAATTAGTAAAAGGTTTGGATTTTTTATCATAGTTGTTAATTTTCTGAACAATGCTTACATTTAAAGAGCACATAATTAATTGTATGGTTATATTCTAGATAATACACCATTACTTCAGAAAAAATGTGTTGAATACAAACTTAACTTGATAATTAGAAATATTCAAAAATTATCTGCCCCCTTTTTAATCTTTTTATTTAGCTCATTTTATAAACATTTTGGCTACCTGGAGACTAGAATTATCCCCCCGAGAGCTATGATTAGGGTTTCAGTAATACTCACTGTTCTCAATTAGCAACGACTTCCTGTGGAACTTTAGTAGTGAATTAACTGAATTAATCCACAGTATATTCAGGGGCCAAAACAAAACCATTTAAACATACCTGTATAAATCACCAGGTAGTTTGTTAAAAAATATTCAAGTATAAAATTATTGTTTGCAGCAGGATTTAAAGAAACTTATTTCACTTATTTAGTAGCTAGCTTACATCAAAATCTTTGTGATAGCTCTCTTTTTCTCTTTTCTCTATCTCCTTATATCCTCCTTTTCATAGGAGGAATAACAGTAATTAAGTGTGAGAAGATAGGATTGGAAACTCAATTTTATATTTTCATCTGATTGTAAATGTCTTATCTGTAGAATGTAGAAAAAACAAAGGTATATTATTCATATTTGTTATGGAAAATATGTTGAGTGGGTTTCTGGGAAGGAGATTATGCACTCCCCTCCTCCTTACTTTGTCATACTTTCATAAGAAGATTATGATGATGGAAGATAAATATTTTGCAAAAATATTTAAAAGCCTGGATTCTATGCCATTCACAGTCTGTGTGATCATTTGCAGATCTCAAGACAAGGGTTCAAGGACAGGTGGTTTATTTAGGAGGTGACCCTGATAGGCACTGCTAGAGGTGCAGGGAAGTGAGAGAGAAAAGGGAAAGCAGCCCACAAAGTGCACATTCTCACATCAATTCACTGGATCTCAGTCCCTATTGGGACGAAGTTGAGTGTCAGTGTGGCACGTGTGTCTCAGGGTCATCCCACTGAGGGCTCACTGTCTGAGCATTAATTCTCTGGCCCTTCAAGCCTGCAGGGGTCTGGGGAGAGCAGGCTCTGGCTGCTAGAGAGAATCCTCGGGGAGCAGGAAGTCAGGGCAGCTGTGCATGACCCTGGTAACGCCTGAAAGGTAGGAGAAGGAAGCTTCAGGTCAGCTTCAAATACCTTGACACTTACTTAAAGTGATGGTGGACTTGATCATACCTTCCTGTGGACCAAAGTTTCAAGGGTGTCTTTTCTCCCTACTGCCCAAATTCGGCCACTCCTGAGTGTTGACAGCTGGTCAGGACTTCCAGACAGGGCTTGTCTGGAAGCGGAAGGAAGCCAACTGGAGAGCAGATGAATCTCAGGTACACCATGGGTGTAATGTTCATTTATATTTGCCTCTGCAGAAGGTATTCTGCTTCTAGAAACATCCTTAGTTTTTGTTTCAGGATGCTCGTCCCCCACGCACCTACTTTCAGTTCACGTGAATCAGGAGGAGAACATGCCAGTTTAAATCAGGACAGTCTAAATAAGGGCAGGTTAAATCCTAGGATCTTTGCTAAGTACACTAGAAAAGACAACACTTCTTTGCTCTGGAGCTGAAGTTGGAAAGATTTTGCCCCTGATGCCCCTGTCTGCCATTGTGTGACCACAGGGAAAGACCCTCTCTGGGAATGGATCTGCACAGTGAAAGAGAGCTGTGAATTCAAGAGAGAGGGAAGTTAGGTTCTGAGCCACCATTTAGAAATGCACTGTCTTTCCAGCCATGCCTAAAGATTTACTCCTGGGTTACTGAAACCTCTGAATTAAATCAGTTGGGTAAGACTTTTGGATTTTGAATCCAGAAGGTTCCTAAATGCAAAATTGGATTATTAGATTATTAGAATACAGGAAGTAATTTTAACATACTAAATAAGGCATTTTCAGCAATAGGCAAATCTTTTAATAAACAGAAACTAGTGTGACCTTGGGTGAGTTTTTTAAATTTTTAGTGCCTCAGCGCCCTCAGCAGTAGAGTGAAGTAAATCACTGTATCGATGCTAAAATCTCATAAAGAAAGTGTGAGGGCTAAATAAGCTAATAACATCAAGTGTTTTGTACAGTTCTCGGCACATCATATTGTGAACCATGAGCACTAGGACTATATCTAGTATCCATATTTCTATATTTTTAACAATTAAATCCAGCACCAATTATACGGCCTGCATATAGTGAGCCATCAACAAATAAGTGTTGCACTAATGCATAGTTGGAAGAAAGTAGAAGTGAGATTCAAAATATTCAGCAACCATTATGGTACCAGTACCATCAACTGACAACAGACAGCCATAAACAAACAGTACAGCCCCACTGGGATGGATGACTACTGAAAATGAGCTAGGATGAACGAGGAAACAAATATTAACACGAAAATTATATGTAAATGTTTCCTCATATGGAGCATATAGTACTTCATACTGTTCTAAAGCTTTGGATATCCTTGGTTTTTACCTCCAGAAAAGCATATATGGGCTGATGTTACCCACTGGTTATTATTTTATGAAAAAATATTATCAGAATTTATTTCCTTGATTACATGAATCTTTTATATAGACTTCTTTATTTTTGAGAAAAGAACCATGACTCTACATCCCTCCAACATTTTCCCTAACAAACAGTGCCTGGCCAGTGTTCTACAATTCTGTTGCTAAAAGGACTGGTTGAGACTATATGCTGAGTGTACGCATGATACTGCTGTGGAGTAACTTCATTTTAAAAGTCCGCCAATATGAGCTGGAGCTGGTTCTACTATTCTTTTTCAGTGACCCCTTTGATAAATACCATTTTAATGTCTCCCTCCATCCATCAGGCCTGAAATAGAATATTACTGAGAATTAGAAAGTGTAAGTTCTGGCCTATGTCACATGGAAAGGTCAGAGTAGAGCCAGAATGAAAATCTAGCTCTAGTTATGTTTAGTTCACTAAAACACGCAAGGCCTAGGTCTGCCCTAGAATTCACTAGTAAAAATGAAAGCCATATTTTGATCAAGTAATCAATTCAAGAATTCAAGAATACACCCATCAAGTCACATGTTGTTTTTTGCCATCCCACTATACCAGGGTAACTTTCCCATATTCTCATCTACTCAAGGGACAACTCTTCCTTTTACATTTAGCTCCTCTTGATACATCCTCAGGAAATAGGAACTGATTTCAACATACATTCATTAATTCATTGAACAAATATTTGTTTAGAGCCTAAAATTACAAGGGCTAAAACAGTTTGAAGTAAATACAATAAGGAGCATAAATCCCCTGTAACAAGAACATCTATAATAAAATTGTAATATTCAACTTTCCTTTTCGCCAAAGTCAGCGGAATATCTTACGTCAGTCAATGGTTGACTCAAATTATGTATTCTGAGAATGAACACTTTGTTTTATCCACGGTGGGCCCTCAATGAGCAGAACCAAATCGTGTTTGATATTCATTGGATTTGGCAACTGCCATCACTGTTTAATCAGTTACTCATAAACATTCTTCATTTGTCATTATCATTTCTAAATTATAAACAAGTCAAAGATCAACAATTATTCGGTACTTTGGGCTTCAATCAAAATAAACCCACTGGAGTATATCAGTCATATCCCATCCCACAATCTTCCATTTCTTTGTATTCTTAATAATAATTGCTCCAACACAGCAGATGAGATCCTCTGCGATAATTTTCCTTTCTTATTTATCAACAATCACAAAGACCACATCTCACTGCAGATGAACCAACTATGTTCAGTTTGTGATTTTTTTTTTTCCTTTCAGATATGAAGGAATTGAGAAGGAATCAGGAAATAAAGGGTAAGCAGTCTAGCTAAATGAACAATTACTCTATTGATTTTCTACTTAATCTTTTAAAATGCCTTTCTTTTCTAGAACTTTTCCCTTTCCTTCAAATATCACCAAGAAAATGACTTTTGCATTATTTCCAAATAAATTATGCATCATGGCATTGAAATTATTTTATAAAACGTCAAAAAACATTTTTCAATGTAAAGATTGCTGGTCCAGAAGACAACTTAAATTTTTTAAATCATACTGTTTAAAATCAATAAATATATATATATATATGAGTATACATGTTATATATTATATGTATGTAATAGTATATATATACACATTTCATACATTCATATGCAAGATGTACTTTCTGAAACATCATCTGCTGTAAATTTGAAATAACTGAAAAACACTTTAATTCCTCATGGGTATTGCCTGGGTCTTCTATTTTATTTCTGTATTTTTTTCTAGAGCACATATATTGGAGACAAGGAATACAGGGAGGTATTCAGTAATTGCTTACTAACTACATATGATGAAAGAAAATTTAAAGGCTCTATTGTCCACAGAACACAAACTCCTTAATAGTGACAATCTTTACAGGCTTGTACTGTAATGTTAATACAGAATGGCAAAATATAATTATAATAAATAATATATATAATTTAATAATAAAAATGCTATATATTACATAGTATATTGTAAATACTGATACTATATAAGATATAGTATAATATAAAATCCAAAGTTTTAAGTACTGGGATAATACTAAGAAATTGTCTAAATATAGTTTTGTTCATCTATATATATAGTTTCTTTGCAAATAGTTTCAACAACTGTTGAAGATGTAGAAACAAGTGAGTTACTTCTCAGACAAAACCACAAAATGTCTATTTTCTTAACTATAGATTATAGAAAGAAGAGCAAGGCATTATTACATCATGTCCTTTTAGGGAAATGAAAATATATCTCCTAGAACCCATGCCCAAAACTGCCTGCTGTCTAAATTGTCTTCCTCAATAAACAAGTTCTTAGAGATGCAACAGTAAGGGCTTTGGATCACGTATCTGGGCTTTTGGGGGAGAAACAGTTGGGAGAAATACAGCAGAGCTAACAAGGAGGTAATTCCAACCATCAGAGTATCAGGATTCTATGTGTGTGAGAGAGACATTTTAAATGGTAAAAGCACCTGACCTAATGTATCAGTTAAGATACATTTAGTGGCAAGCAACAGAAACCCACTCCATTAGCTGCAAGCAAATGAATGGATGTAAATTTGAGCAATAGTATGAGTTCATTGGGCTGATGAGAGTTTGAAGGTCCAGGCTTAGAAAACAAAGATGCATGTTAGGGTGGATAGCTATTGAACAGAAAATATAGACTTTTTCTTTTTAAGCAGAAACATTTGGGTACCACTGCTGTAAATGATACAGTGAATGACTCCTAAAAATAGTCTGCCACATTTTTATATCATTTGACCAAGATTAAAAATTCTGGACAGTAGAAGTTAAGCTAACCCACCCTATGCCCTGGCTCTCACAGGCTGGAGTGAGGGAGATCTCATCCCTCTAGCTTCAGTTCTAGAACAGGCAGTACGACTTCTCACTAAAGCTGCTTGAAATGCAGAATTCCTCCTTCAAAGGAAGAAGGGGGCAAATACTGTACAGAGTTTTTTAAAAGCAAATATTCACTATACTTAGACATAACAGTAAGAAAATCTTTCCTCCATTCTACACATAGATCATTTTATGTCAATCTTCTGAAGTTGTCATTTATTTATTTATTTAACTTGTTTATTACCATTTTCAGTGGCTAAAATATAGGCCCTACAAGAACCAGGATTTGTCTCTCTTGTTCAATGCTTTTTCCCCACCACGTAGATCAGATACTGGCAATCGACACATAGGTGATCAATAATTATTTATCGACTGAATTGGTTGATAACTAAAAGGACACTGTGAGGTGGAAAATACTACTTCCCCAATTTCTTTGCTTAATTCAGTCTTCTTGAGTCACTTATGATACAACTTTGTGGCCTATTTGCAATCTCAAACAATTCCACATAGAAGCCTTGGCTGAAGGAAAGATGGAGAGCCTCCCACTGTGTTTGACAGATTTAGCAGTTTTATCTGTGCATCCGTTTGCAGAAAGGGAATCTTTGACCTACTTTCTCTGATGGGCAGCATGCTGGAGTTAATAATGAACCTGTGATGACGATGAATCAAGTGTGAGGCAGCTGCTTCCTCCTGGTTGCTCTGAAATTGTTTCAAGCTTCAAGAAGTCATTTTCGAAACACCAGTGGAATTTGGAAGATAAATGTAAACTGGACTTCTTAGGGAAGCTTTCACATGAAGAAGGTCCTAACATCTAATTCAGAAGTAAGAATCAAAGAAGATAATAACAAAGATTTGAAAAGAGTGATGATAATTATCACAACAAAAAATGTCAGAAAGCTGTTCAATATTTTATTTGTTTTTCTGTGGGTGGCTTTGGGGAAGATAATTAGATGTCAAGGTTTAGGATCAGGGTCCCATAATTCTAATGATGATGATTTCTCTCTGAAACCTTCTCCTCTAACCCCCAGTTCCAGGTTCATGACGTAAGAAGGCTCACCTGAACTTTCATGACAGCCTCCCTTCCATGCTTCCATTACATCTTACTTTATTTTAAAATTTACCACATATTTTTTATATTTTGTTTATTTATCTATATTTCTCTCCCCAAATGTTATCACTCCAAATGCAGAAACCCCATTTATCAATTCTTGTGCCTGCCCCCAGAACCTAGCTCAGCATTGAGCAACACATAGAGTTCAATATGTTTTCCTCGAAATATTAATTGATCTAGGGTGAATATAGCCGTGAAACTTGCTAAAAATCAATGATAAGCCCAATTTCTGGGTTATATGAAAAAAGATAGTATGCTAAAACAGCAAAACAATTTCTGTCCTTGAACCTGGAATGAAATCCCCTTTTATTTAAGTAGTACACATTCTCAAGTTTTAAAAAATTCCGCAATATATAATTAGCCAGTAAGGACCATTTCCTGAACAAAGTTTATCATTATTTATCATTTATTCAGGAATAAACTTTATCATTTCCTGGTAAAGTTTAAAGTTCTTTTTAGTGCCGTGGAGCTGATTCCTGACTTCTAGCACAACCCTGTGGATATAGAGCGGAACCATGCCTGGTCTTTTGTGCACCATCCTCTCATCTTTCAGTGCTGTATCAGACAATACTCCACTGCTCTTCACAGGGTTTTCATGGCCTTTTTGTTTTTTTAACCAGAAGTGGGTGGCCAGGTCCTTCTTCCTAGTCTGGAAGTTCTGCTGACACCTGTCTACCATGGGTCACCCTGCTGGTATTTGAAATACCAGTGGCATGGCTTTCAGCATCACAGCAATACGCAGCCGCCACAGTATGACAAGTGCCAGACCAGTGGCGCGTTTCCCTGACCGGGAAACAACCCCAGGGCCATGGCATGAGAACACGGAATCTCGCAGTTTAGAGACAATAATATAATTATTACCTTTCCTCTCTCAAAGAGTTAATGGAGAAGAGGAGCCAACATACGTAGTCAGGCAAAGAAAAAAGAGAGAAGGAGAGGGAATCAAAAGTACTGAACAAGATAAAGTTTCTTGTCTGTACCAGTCTGCCTGGGATGACTTAGAAAAAAATGGATAAAGGCTGAGAATCCCATTGACATCTTGTTTATGCCACGGTGCTTTTCAATCCATTTTAATGGAGCTTTCAGGGTTCCCCAGAAAATAAACTCTGTCCCTCCAGGTGGTTGTGTTTTCCAGATGCCTCTGGACATCCAGGAATGTCTGCAAAGACTGGCCATCAGTAATTACAGACATCACAGCCTCTACTAACAGGAAAGACTAGAGAGGGCTTCCTCTCATCTTTATGGACATTAGCTTTAGCTGCATTAGGGCTGTTTTGCAGATGAGGTGGAGTAGAGGACAGTTTTGCCAGATGGAAAAAAGAAACAATTCTTTTTAAGTTTTCACTTCTTTCTAAGGGATGCTTGCTTGAAAACTAAGGCAATTGACCTTCAAATACTCAGTAAGAGGGCAAAACTCTTTCAGGGAAAAAAAAATAAGCCTCATAAACATTCAGTGTACCACACACAGCATAATGTGAAAGCATTGAATTATCCTCTAAAATAATATTTATTATTTTTAATTAAGAAAATAAATGTAAAGAAGAGAAAGTATCTATAATTTAAAAGTCTTCCTATGACTTTTATATTTAATCTTCGCTAAATGCTTGGGAAAATATTTTTTTAATTACAAAGTAGTTCCTGAACATTGTATGTATTCCTTGTTAAATGTCATATATTAAACAAAAATGTATAGTTGAAAAGGAAGGGGCTGGCCTGGTGGCATAGCGGTGAAGTTCATGCACTCCACTTTGGCAGCCCGGGGTTCGCGGGTTCAGATCCTAGGCACGGACCTACACACCACTCATCAAGCCAAGCTGTGGTGGTGTCCCACATACAAAATAGAGGAAGATTGGCACGGATGTTAACTTAGGGACTATCTTCCTCACCAAAAAAAAAAAAAGAAAGAAAAGTGAACATTTCCTTTAACCCTGGCCTCTGTTGCCCTGGGTCCTATAGTGAGGACAACACTAGGTAGAGTTCCCTTCCACTCTTTGATGGACGTGAGATATGAGGGAAGACTAAACTTTTGTTGTTTTAATATATTGAGATTTTGAGGTTGTTCATTTCCAAAGCATAATCTAGCCTATTTTTTTAGATATAGGAGTTAGATTAATTATTCTTTTTTTTATATTGTTCATATTTATGCTACTTTATTTTTTTTTCTATAACTTGCTTTTCTTAGCTTGGAAAATCTATTGATATTGGTTGGTGTTAATTTACTTTATTCTTTTTAACTGGTGCATAATATTTTACAGAATTAATGTAACATAACTGATATGTCAACTTGGTTGAAAGTACATAAAATCTAGCAGAAGATGACTCCAGATAGACCAAAGTTTCCATAAAGAATAAAAATGAATGAATATAGCAGAAATAATGAAGATAGTGAATTTAGAAACAAGCCTAGGGTAAAATGAAAGTCAAAAGAGAAACAGATAAGGGGTGTAAGATAAGTTTGCTAAAAAAGGTAAATTATTAAGAAAGGGACACAGACAGAAGCAAGGGAGAGCTACCAATCACTGTATGAACAAGCCAGTAGGAGGGAAGTTGTCTTTTTTATATTTATATTTATTATAGACCCAAGAATAATACTTGATACAGTCACTTATTTAAGGCTCAATACATGCTTGTGGAGTAATGATAATAATAATAAAAATAACTCCTACCACTTACCGGAAATTTAATATGTGCCAGACACTGTGCTCTGTACAAAGGACTCATGCTAAACCTTGAATAGTTCTCTACAGCAAGTTTTCATTTGCTTTACTCACTTAGTGAACACTTTCTAGATTCCTCTTTCTTTCACAACCACATAATGCGCCAGTAGGTTCTATGGTCTCTCCAGTCCATCTTCATCTTTAGGGAAGATTAATATAATAGACTTCTAACTAGTTTCCCTGTTCCCACACTTGCCTTCATACAGTTTTTCTCCATCCAGCAACAAAATGATGTTTTCAGCATGTAAATCAGATCATGTCACCCCTCTTACTCAAAATTCTCCAATCGGACAATAATCTAAAGCTTCAACCATGGTTTACAAGGACACCTAATTCCCCAACCTCATCTCCTACTATTCTTCACCCAGCTCACCTGGCTCCAGGCACACTGGTCTCCTTGCTTTCACTCAATGCACCAAGTTCATTCCTCCTCAGAACTCCTTAACCCTCTATTTTTCCTCTGCCTTGAATGATCCCCTCCCGGAAATTTCCACAGAAACTGCCTCACTTCATTTAATCCTGATCAAAGGCCATGTCCTTAGGGAAACTCTTTCTGACTACCTTGTTCAAGATAAACCTAACACATAACCACATCACAATGCTATAGTTTTTTCCTAGAGTTAGTCATTATTATTTATTAGTAATAGTACTTTTGGTTGATTTTTTTGATTTATTATCCATCTGCCTTATTGGAATGTAAGTTCCACAAGGGCAGAAACTTCATCTGACCTATCCTGTATTTCAAGGACCTAACAGGACTGCTTGGCAGACAGAGGCCCCCATAAATATTCATGGAATAAATATTGATGAACAATGCTTTGTTTAAACATGACAGCTTTTGATTTTAAGCTTGAGATACTATCAATTCCCTTTTTTGTTAAGTGTTCTCTGCTATAAATCTTCGGGGCTTAGCAGAAACCCAGTTAAGGCTGGAGATTTTGTACATCATATAAGCAAGTGGGTATTGTCAGGATTATTGTAGATTTCTTCACAATAATTAACAGTATCGATGCAACTGTTTAAGTTATAAAAGCCCAATCTAGCTTCTGTTAGCAACTGAAGGTGGTAGTGGGAGATTTTCTCTCCTGGGTTAACAGTTCTTTGCAAATCATTTCCAAGAAGCTTTTGCACTCTTGTTGGGCAAGCTCAGAGTCCAAGACATTTGACTTCACAGGGTAGCTTGCTTATTCCATAAGCTTTAGAGATGACATCAATTCTGTCCACACTTTTTGCTTCGCGTACTTTCCAATTAACCAGTTATTTCTTGAGGAAAGGTAACATCTACACAATATGAATTTTTTTTTTTTGCTGAGGAATATTCACCCTGAGCTAACATCTGTGCCAATCTTCCTCTATTTTGTATGTAGGTTGCCACCACAGTATGGCTGCCGAAAAGTGGGATAGGTCCTTGCCTGGGAACTGAACCCAGGCTGCCAAAGCAAAGCATGCTGAACTTAACCACTAGGCCATGTGGCGGGCCCCACAATTTGAAATTTTAATCCAAATAAATTGGAAAGGGTTTTACCATGAGATCCCATTTAATCATTCCAACCATCCATCAGGTTATGACAATACATATCCCTGTTTTATAGAGTAAGACATTGACTCCTCTCTCTGCCTCCAGGGTCTGTTCTCCAGGCAATCACTGGCTTCAAATCCTCGCTCAGACACTTCCTAGCTATGTGACCTTAAACAGGTTACCTAACCTTTCAAAATACTATTTTGTTCACTATAAAATAGAAATAAAAGTAGTAAGTATGTGATAGATTTATGGTATGTATTTAAAAAATGGAAGTTCCTGGAAACTACCTACCCAATGACTAGAGCAGCAGGGATTCTTCGTGAGAGGTAAATATCAGAACTGTCTAAAGAGCCCCACATCTCAACTCTCATAGCTCCAGCTGAGAATTTTGGGGCTAAATTTTAGAATATTATATGGAGTAGTTGTTTTTTTGATCTATTTGCAAGAAGCTTAAATTATTTAAACCAATAGACTGTCATTATGATGCTCTCATAATAACCATTCACAAAGCTTCCTTTGCCATATGCACTTACTAGAATAAACATTTATTAATTTAAAGAACGTGTTCATAGTATAACTTCATAGAACCCACATGAATACCCCGTGTTCAGAATCAATAACTCTGGAGTCATAGCAACCTGGGTTCAAATCTCAAGTCAGACTCTTCACAGTCGTGTGACCTTGAATAAGGTAATGGTAAAGTCTTTGAAATATTCAGGTTGTCAAGCTAGGTGACTTCCCAGTTACAAGGGTAGAAGCACAACTCCTCTGGATCAAGTCAATCTCAAGTAACAGCGATTGCAGTGGTTGATATTCATTGAGTACAAGCCAGCACCCTGCTAAACATTCTACGTGTATTATCTCCTTTAATCAACACAAACGATCTATAAGGTTGATGTTGTAACTTGTATCTCCCTTTACAGGTGAGGAAACTAAGGTAAAGAGTTTTGTGTTCTACCTGTGTCTTAGTCCATTTGGGCTGCTATAAGAACATACTAGAGACTGGTTTGATTATAAACAACAGAAATTTACTTCTCATAGTTCTAGAGGATAGGAAGTCCAAGGAAAAGGAAAAGGCATATTTGGTGTCTGGTGAGGACCTGCTTCCTGATTCACAGATGGTGTCATTTCATTGTGTCCTCACATAGTGGAAGGGACAAGCTAGTTCTCTGGGATGTCTTTTATAAGGGCACTAATTCCAATCATGATTAATCACCTCCTAAAGACTCCATCTCCTAATACCATCACTTTAAGGGTTATTTCAACATATGAATTTTGGGAGAGACACAAACAATCAGACCATAGTGATCAGTTATCAAGTGTAAAGCCAGTATTTAAATTAATTTTGCTTTGACTACAAGGGTGTTGTTAATCTAGTGTTGGATGATTTCCACACTCTTTTAAAGCAGCCTATCCTTTTCCAAATGGAATTTCTTGAAAGACCCATCAGTGCAACAGATAAAACTAGAGTTTCTATTATTTAACTAGAAGATGAGGGGGCCCCAAACCCAACTCTTTTGCACTCCTTCTCCTGTGAGGTGGACCTAGAAAGATCTAAGGTACGGATTGAAAAATTTTTTATCTAAGCCAACCCTCATATATCTCTAGCACCCCTTATCTCTAGCTTTATGTGGCTATTTACATTTAAATTAATTAAAATTAAAAATAATAAAATATCCAGTTTCTCAGTCACACTGGCCCCATCTTGAGTGCCCAATGGCCACATATGGCTAGGGTTACCATATCAGATAGCACAGACATAAAACATTTTCACTACCACAGAAATTTCTATTGAACAGCACTGATCTAGACCAAACCTCCAATGACTGTCCATTACAGTAAGAATACAATTCAGCATCCTTATCATGGCCCTCCTTGTCTGATGTAATCTGGACCTTGTCTACTTCTTTGACTTTACTTCATACCAATCTCTGCTGGTCACTATGTTCCAGACACACTGGCCTTCTTTATTCCCCTCAGTAGAGGGGATATAGGGACCAAGCTTTCCTGGGCTCTTTGCATTTGTTGTTTCCTCTGCCCATTACGTTCTTCCCCCAGATCATCACATGGCTGCCTTCCTCTCATCCTTCAGGTACTAGCTCAAATATTGCCTTCTCAAAGATCCCTTTCCTGATTATCCCAACTAAATTAGCCCTTGCATCCCAAGTCTTCTTCTATTCTATTACCCTATTTTATTTTCTTGTAGCACTTGTCACTTTTGGAGTTTTTCTTATATTTTTGCTTATATTTCTATTGCTTTCACTCTTGAGTGTAAACTATAGATTCAGGGACCTTGGATGTCTTAGTCACAGATGAATCCCCAGCTTTAAGCTCAATGACTGCTCATAGTAGTTACTCAATAACTATTAGCTGAATACATAAATGAAAGAATTTCAAAGATGAAGAATTTAAGTCTCAGGTTAAGTAACGTGTCCGAGGTCACACGGGTAAATGTAAAAATGTGGGATTTGAATCCAAGTAGTTCCTCAGTCTGGAACTGTGCCTATAATAAAGAAGTGTTACTCAGAGGGAAAGTGAGGAGGAAGATGCTGCTCAGGAAGCACCTCAAAATCTAGTTGTAAAATGCTAGAAGTCAGGCTGACCCGTGAAGAAGGATGGAATCGCTGATACAGAGAGTCAGATAGCAATGCCAGCTGTTGGGATTTGGAGGAAGCTGTGAAGTGGGCACTTGAACTTTGCTCCCAAATGTTATTACTTACCAAAGGTAGCCATCCAGCTAACCTTAGCCTGAAAGGCTAATGAAAAAGTGCCTGCCACAGGACACCTGAACGGTTCAATTAAAAGCAAGAGAATCATGTAGGAGACGGAGAGGGAAGATGTCAGGAGGCTTTGGTGGAGGGAGACAACAGTAGATCAGAGAGTTGCTGAGGAAAAGTATCAAGTCAGTCAGCCAGCAGCACTAACGGAGAGTCAGAAGGAATTGATGGTGAGTTACTAGCAGGCCCTGAGCACAGCTGGTAGCAGCAAGAAGAGCTGGCGGGGTGAGAGGAAGGAGCAGCTAATCAAACTGTCTAAGGGGCTGATTGGACAAGCAGCAGGGGTAGGAGATTCAACTGCAGGAAGATCAGAAGGATGGGAAAGGCAAAGACAGAACAAGGTCAGTCTGGAGTCTGGGTAAGAGGAGAAGCTGATTGGGTAGCAGTCTGATCAGCCAGCTGTGACAGCTCATCACACAGGGAGCCAAGGATAGGAGGAGGAGCAAGGAGGGCTGGGGGAATGGAGCAATTTATAGAGCCGAGGAATCTCAGAGTCAGAAATGCTAATCAAAGCTGACAGCAGCTCCACAGAGCTGGGGGTGGGGCTAGTTGTGAGTTTGCATCCTGTGCCTTTGGCCAAGGGTTTATTTTTCACACCACAAGCAGAGCATGCTGCTCAGCAGCTTTCTCTACTGTCCCGTGGCTCAGGGGACCGTAATTTGAAGTTTCCTTGACAAGGCAGGGCAGAGGCCAAGTCTCAGCTCCTGTCAATATGGCAGTCTGGACCGGGAAGCTGAGGCCTGTTCTGGAGCCCTGGCCAACCTGACTCCCACATGCAAATAAATATGCAGACACTCCTCTTTTTTCTTTTCTTTTCTTTTTCTTCCTTTCTATCTGTCTTCATATTTTTTTCCTTTTAAATATAATACCTGCATTCTTGGAAAAGTTGCACAAAACGTGTCAGAAACATCTGCTCCTTGTTCTTTAAGCTGCAGGTGTAGCTACTCTCCACACTTAAGTCTTATGCTCTTTTCTCCTCTCAAACCACTATAAACATGTTTTTCTGTTGTAACACACATATGGAGACATGCACTTAACTACTTTAAAATTGCATTCTTGTGAAGTGATTTATACAACGAATTTTGTAAAAGCAGAAAATATATGTTGATTGCTTTCTGACTTTCTCCTAATGTGAGTCAATTCCCATCAAACCCATCTTAAATATTTAGAAGGCTAATTGCCTTCTTCTAACCTGTGTTTTCCTTGACTGTGACAACTTGGGAATTCAAAGGCATGTACTAATAACAATAAAATCTACCTTTTTTGAGTGCTTACTTCGAAAAATGATATAGCTAAGAACTATTCATGTCCCCACTTTACTGGGAAATGAGGCTCATTAGCTTAAGAAGTTTAACCAAACTTACACACTAGGAAGTGGGTAAGCTGAAACTCAATTGCTACTCCACTCATCTACTATGTCACACAGCCTTTGTGTTTCCAACAAAATTAAAAAATATTGGAGGAAAACCTGCATAGGATTTTACTACTCTTCCCACTTTTGTTCTTTTCAAGAAATAGACTAAAGGAAGCTTTTTGCCTAGGCTTAAAATTTCTGTGCATTATGAAAAGTAGTCTGCGTGTAGCAGGTGATGTTCTTTCAAGAAGTGAGATTGCTATATTTGGAAGGTGTTACAGCAGGTGTGAATTAAGTATGTCCTTATCATATCCCTTTCTGACCTCCTGCATCATCCAGATATGGATCTGGACCAAGAAAGAAATTAAAAATGTGATTTTAATGTATGAGGTAATTTATTCAATATTAACTGGGCTTGAAACTGCAATAATTAAAACAATGTGGTACTAAAATAAGAATAGACAGGTTGATTAATGAAACAAAATAGGAAATTTAGATTCAAGTAAGTAGAGGATTTAACTTAGTATAAAGGTGACATTTCCAATTGCCAAGGAAAAGATGAACTTCCTAATGGTTCTGGGTTATTTTCTGACTATTAAAAAGCAGTAAGATCCTTGTGTTACAAAGAAATACCAAATTAATTCCAGGTAGATTAAATTTAAAGTTGGTGGTATCTATGTTGGAATATACTTTAGTCAACATGTATAAAAATGTTTATAATATGCTTGCCTTTTGACCCAACACTTTTACTTTCAGTGGATGTCCATCACATCATTGTTTATTCTAGCAAAAATGAAAGATTAATGATGAAATAAATTTCAAACAAAAGGGGGATCACATAAAGAAAATACTAGTATATACTTATAAAATTGGGCTACTATGTTATCACTACTAATAATTTGTACTGCAAGACTCACATATTACTTTTGTAACTAGACAACAAACAAAACCAACATTTTAATGAAATATACAAAATATATGAAATATATATCCAAGTAAACTACTATAAACTACTTGAAGCCAAAAAGGGCACTTTTGGTGGTAGTGCCAATTTTATTCCAAGTGGGGCCTAGAGTGGTCAGCACTGACACTCATACTTAGGAAGGACATAATAAATATGTGATGAAGTCCATTATCACACTCCTGAAATCCATCCATAATTTTCCAAATTTAATTTAAAACATCTTTGTATCATTATGATCCTCTTTGACAATGCCTAGGTGAATGCTTAAAAGCTAACCCTTTAGTGAAATACTTTTTTCCCAGTTACTTGTTATTTAAACTTTAATACAATATATAATTTTTAAAATATTGCATTATGAACTGCTTCCAGTTCAGTTGTAAACCAATGAATCAGAATGACTAAGAAGAAGTAAGAAACACTGGGTAATTCTCTCACATCTCCAATCTCTCTTCCCCAACAAATGTAGTCCAAGGAGAGCCTCTTCCTATGTGAACTTTTGAAGGATCTGTATTATTCCAAGCTTAGCTGTAAGTGAAAAATCAGACAGTATTATTCTATTCCATTATACATGAGCCTTTCAAAGAAGTAGTACATTTTTATCTGCCTGTCCTCTCTCTAGGAGTTGGAGAGAAAGAAGAAATAATCATTCCTTACTGGTTATGTGACATGAATCATAATGATTATTTTGGTCAATGCTTCAAAATCCAAGGTGTTATATAAAAGAGTCATACTTTGGAGATCTTGAACAAAAAAACAGGAATCCTGAGCATTGGGCTAAAGAAAATATCGATTTAATTGCTTTAAAACATGAATAATATCACTAATTAGTAATAGTAATTCATAATCTTGCAAGAGGAAACTTGGTCAAACCCATTTAATTATCAGCATTGTGCCTATTTCTGAGGAATATTGACCATTAGAAGTAATTTGATTGGGTAACCTAGTCTTGGGTATATTTACTCAGGAAAGAGTTAATTTCTAACTGTACAATGGCAGTTCTAAATATGGGAGATCACTATCAATATGGCAGATTATTTTGGTTAATTTTTGTTTGCTTGTTATTTTGTCATTGTTGCTATTTTTCACTATTGAGGGTGGAATGACGTTGAGGAAGTTCATGCATTTATAACACTGATGGTTTAGAAACATAATGCAATGACATGGGTCAGATAAAAATTAACTGATTGATTCTGGGATTGAATCTAAATTCTCATTAAACCAAATGGGCTAACTCACTAGATGTATAACATACAGATTCACAGTTAAGCTCATCGAGAGCAGGGCTAGCAGGCTCAAATACTTACAGGGGCTAGGGAGATATCTGAAATGTGCTTATTGGGTTGCAATCATTACAGAGTGGTAAAGTGTATTAGAACCTACTTAAACCTTCAAAATTCAATTAAAATAACTGTGTTAGGGGGTGGGAGAGGATACTAAAGGCCACTTTCAGTCCAGAGGTTGCCAGTTCTGATCAGGCAAAATGACTAGTGTATGTAAATACACCCCCAAGATGAGGGACCAAATACTGGAATCCCTATGTATGTGACAACCGAGTCTGTGACCAGTTATCATTTGTTTTTGACTCGAGAGACCAGGCATTTGGCCACTTGCTGAGGAAAGAGGGATAAGATACAGTCCTCGTTCTCCAGAAGCTGATAGTTTATAATGTAAGTTAATATATAATAAATAGTAATTAATTATAAGTGCTACAATAAATGAAAGGACAGAGAAGAGGGGCATCTGCTGAAAATAGAGCTAGTGATATCTGCATTGAGTCATGAAGTATAAATAAGAATGATTCAGCAATGAATGTGAGAGGAACCTCCAGGCAGGACAACAGCATATCACACATATTAGTGATTAGCATTCCTTATCATTCTCTTCCATTCTTCCTTTCCCAACTGACTGTAGTTACATTAGATACATAGATAGATAGATGATAGATGATAGATAGATAGATAGATAGATAGACAGATAGATAGATAGAAAGAAGATGCTCACTCAATAAATTGTTATGATTATTATAGTGGAACAGTATAAACTGAGGTTTGAACTCAGCCAGACCTGGGTTCAAACCTTTTGGAGGCAGCCAGAGCTGGATTCAAATTCTGCTTTCTGAGCTTATTAGTGATGTGACCTGGATTATGTCAGTTCAACTCACCAGGCATGTTTTCTTATCTTTGTAGTGAAGATAATAATACTGACCCACATTACTGTCATATGGATTAAATGAAATGATGCACATAAAACCCAGCTCCTATTACACAGAGTGCATGTAAAAAAAATTTAATTCTAACTATCAGGGGAAAAAAAATTCAATATCCAGAGTTAGACAAAAGAAGGAAAGAAAATTAAGAGCAAATGAAGTAATACTAACTCATCCACAAGATTACTCTGGGCCAAGTTTGGTAATAGTTACTTCCTTCTCCCTAGAAAATCACTGGGCACTCAGATGTGACTCACAGATGCCAGCACTGGGCCTAGAGAGAGGGCTTCAGGAGAGGAATATTGGTGAGTCGCTAGGAAGAGCCTGAAGGGGCGTGTTCCTTAGTTTCCCAGAGCTTTGAGTTCAGAAGAAGAACCAGCTGCTACATTGCTGCGGTGTTTATTCACTAAACGTGGGCTGAGATGCTAGGGTTTGGGTTCCCGTGTTGTCTTTCATAAGAGCACTGATACACTTCCTTATCACCTGCACTGTCTCTCCCACATGGTCAATTTCTCTCTCTCATCATTTAAAATTAGAGTCTTGATTCTGTCCTTTGGACGAATGATTCAGAATACTATCAGGTTTTTTTTGTAATTTCTTATTACAGACTGCCTTCTATCAGAGCCACTTGAAATACCTTTAGGAAATTTTAAAACTCTAAGATGGAGAAAACTTTCTGGGTAACCGATTTATGCTTCTTTTTCAGTTAGTTTAGGATAGGAATGCCAACCCGAGCCTTCTTGGAAAAGGCTTGCCTTTCCTAGAGGTGGTCACTCTTTAAATCTAAAACCAGTGCTATGCACACTGTTGGTGTTCAATAAATTATATTCTGTGTTAATTACTATGGAATCCGTGCTTTATTTCCTACAATCTGCATCCAATGAAATGCAATTGTGCCAACCAGTTGATAAAGTATACATTTCATTCTTTCCTGTTGAATTTGGGCTAGTAATAAAAATTATAAGAAAATCCTGCTAACCATATAAGCTCATATCTAACCCAGAACTCTAGGAATTTTCCACATGTCTACAATATACGTTGGCATCTTTAATTCTTCTGTGACCAATAGAAAAATACTACTAATAAATAGTCAGTTTAATTGTGTTTATATGAGGAGATAAAAAATCCAAAGACTAGAAATAAGAAGATTCACATTTGTATCCCAACTTTGATATTTAAAATATGGCTCTGGGGGGCCGCCCGGTGGCGCAGCGGTTTAGTTCGCGCTTGGCAGCCCGGGGTTCACGAGTTCGGATCCCGGGCGCCCGCCGACGCACTGCCTGTCAGCCATGCTGTGGCGGCATCCCATTTAAAGTAGACGAAGATGGGCACGGATGTTAGCCCAGGGCCAGTCTTCCTCAGCAAAAAGAGGAGGATTGGCAATGGATGTTAGCTCAGGGCTGGTCTTCCCCACAAAAAAATAAATAAATAAATAAAATAAAGATAAAATATGGCTCTGGGCATGTATTTGAACTTACGGACACTCAGTTATCATGTTAATTGAGCTCATGTCATGTTACAGATCCTGATCTAAGTACTGCCCTCACCTAAGTTACCTCTTTTAATGGGCATAAAAAATTGCAAGGTCGAGTATGGTTCACTAAGACAACATAAATGTGTGTTCTAAATTGGAAAATTATATAGAGAATGATAAATTTGTCAACATTCCTTTCATTTGTCCATTCTCTGGACAATGTCCACTTTTTGTATACAGCGTAAGGCGAAAAGTGTCTCCTGCCTGATGGAAGTTGGAAATGGTTATTTTCAGATAGTTATTTTTCTGAAGCCTCCTTTGTAGCCATGAATCAGGCACAGGAGCTAAACTCCACCAGTTGGATGAACCAACCCTGGAGTCACAGGGACCAGGAGGGATTTTGTTGTGCTAGTGGTAAATGTAAGTGACAGCAGTGCTGCTGGCAATGTGGAGTGTGCTGAGCCTCGTGACAAGCTTCAGGGGCCAGGACTTCATGGTCACGTTACACCCTCTGCACTGGCCCAGGGCACACAGTCCCAAACTTTATTCCGGGATCTCCTCAGTAATTCTCTGAGCTCTCCAATATCCTGTCAGTACATTTGTTTTCTGTGTTAACCGGCTATAGATGGTTTCTGCTGTGGCATCCCTGGCTGATATGATGGGAGTAGTTACATCTTGATGGTTTTAAAATACCTTTACATCCATGGAAAATGCCACATGATTACTATCCTGGGTTAAAGAGGAAATAACAAAAGAGCTCTCCTCTCCCCTCAGGGATTTTCTGAGCTCTTCTCAACTACAACAGACAGTATCACTTTGACCTCTGACCCTTTCATCATAAGGTTCTGGAGCAGCAAGAAGCAAGTCAGGAGACAGAGAGTGTGCTGGGCAGCAAGTCCTAAGGTGTGTTGTGAAGAAAACAATTTTCTTGAGATGCCCCATGAATAAATGGCTCTGTGATCAAAAATTTTTAGATGTCGCATGCCATGTCTTCTCTTGGAAATTTGCAAAACTCATAAGCATAATCTCTATGAAGGGAAGTGGTAAAGAGATATTTGTAACTTTGTACCTTGTATCCAAACTTATTTTGAGTACACTTATAGAAACTTATTTTCCAAAACACTAATAACTCTCTGCCATAGAGCATTCTGTTGCATACATTTCTAGATATAAGTCTAAAAGTCAGCTTATCTAGTCATCTTACTTTGGAAGAGATAATCCTAGAAGTATGCTGTGCATATAGCAGGAAAAAGAGCACAGAAATGGGATGCATATCACATACCATGTACTAAGAATATAATCTTGGGGACATAAAGGCACGTCTTTGAGCGTTAATTCCCTCTTCTGTAGAATGTGGTTAATAACCATTTTTTCCCAGGGTTGTAGTAAGGAGTCGGTGAGAAAAAAATGTATATAAAACTCTTAGTATGGTGTCTAGCACACAGGAGACAATTTGTGCTGTTGTTATAAAAATAAAATGAGAAATATTAAAATTACATTATTTAATGACTGAAAATGACCTAGTATACATCCTACCCTCTAATTGGTGGTTAATAACAGTGACAAGTTAGATTACCTTTCTCTCATTGGTAAAAGCAAATTTGGCCAAATAGGATAGCTAGATTTGTCCTTTCTACTTACTAGACTGTGAGCTCAGGGAGGATAGGTGCTACGTCTGTTTCTGTGCAGCACATCCCGCCAACAGAGCACCTAAAACATAGTATGTACTGTTTTTGTAAATTTCCCTGTCTTTATTAACTTCACAGAGCATAGAATCAAGATTCTCCACTATTTACTCTGTAGAAATATTGTCAAAACAAAACATCATAAAAAGCTCTGAAAATTTACTACGTTACTCAGTCACGTCCCAAATTTGTTTATCAATCCAAACTTCCAGTGAATAGCAAAAGACAAAGAACTGAGACCATCTTACAGTAGTCCCCCCTTATCCGTGGTTTTGCTTTCCACAAGTTTCAGTTGCCCATAATCAATCGCGGTCCAGAAATATTAAATGGAAAGTTCCAGAAATAAACAATTTCTAAGTTTTAAATATCACACTGTTCTGAGTAGTGTGATGAAATGTTGCACCACCCTGCTATGTCCACCTGGGAGGTGAATCATCCCTTTGTCCAGTGTATCCACACTGTATACACCACCCACCCATTAGTCACTTAGTAGCTGTCTTGGTTATCAGGTAGACTGTTGCAGTATCCTCAGTGCTTAAGTTCAAGTAACCATTATTACACTTAACAATGGCCCCAAAGCACAAGAGTAGTGATGCTGGCAATTCAGATATGCCACAGAGAAACCAGAAAGCTCTTCCTTTTAAGTGAAAATGTCAAAGTTCTCAACTTAATAAGGAAAGAAAAAAAAAATCACATGCTGAGGTTGCTAAGATCTACAGTAACTTTTATGACAGCATGTTGTTATAATTGCTCTATTTCATTATTAATTATTGTGCCTAATTTATAAATTAAATTTTATCATATCTATGTCTATATGGGAAAAAGCATAGTATATATAAGGTTGGGTAATATCCATGGTTTCAGGCAACCACTGGGGGTCTTGGAACATAGCCCCAATGGATAAGGGGGGACTACTGTATTTCTGATTGAGTTAAGGTAACACATATTGGCATCTCAACAAGGGCGCAGATTGAAAACTTGATTCTGAAACATTTGAGGACTCCCATTCAACAGTTTTCCACTCTCAAATTCACATATACCAAATTGCTATTAACTGCAGGGCAGAATGGCCTAACTAATTTCACAGAATTACTTTTTGGTATATGGGTTACAACCACACAGAGAACAGCAGATTGATCAAAGATGCTGGCTTCTAGGGCAAAGGGAAAACCATAGCTGGGACAATAGATTCATATCAAAACCGAGAATATTTGTTTGATGGTTTGTGTTTTGCAAAATGCCAGATTTAATTTTTCATATTTGGTCTCTTCAATATTCCTGCAAGGATGGGAAAAGCATCTATGATTCTTATTTTTTAGTTATCAAAACACTCTTAACCTCACTTTACTCATCTTTTCTTCAAGTACTTATTATAGGATAATTTTTCAAAGAAAAATACCTGATAACTTATGTACTTTTTGAGATAGTTCAATGCTTTCTCATTGGTCTCAGAAAAATGATCCAAAGTATTAGTTTGGTCGATAAGGCCCCCAGTACTCTGAGACCATCTGTAATAGTCAGGTTAGGCTATGTTGTGCTACAATAATAAATAACCCCCAAATCTCAGTGGCCTAACACAGCAAATTTTTGGTTTTTATTTACACAAAGTCTGCCAGAAAGCCATTCAACCCTCCAGATCTCTTGTCCTCCAAATAGTGACTGACATCCAGGCTGCTCAGCTTTGGTGGCTTTGCCATGTCATTTCGAGGTGTCCTCATTCATCCCAGGAGGGGTAGAGGTACGAGATAATTGTGCAGGGGCTTTAATTCCTTCAGCCCAAATGGGACATTATTCATAGAGCTCATCCAACTGAAAGGTAGACAGGGTATGTACATGAGTAAATGAACATTTGAGGAGAACCCCGGTCCCTTCCTCACCTCCTCCCCTGTCCATCCTTACCTGTACCACTCTCCTACCTGCTCTCAGCTCTCAGCTGTACACTCTTTCTTGAATAAGCCACATTCTCTCCTCCCTCAGGGCACCTGCATAACTTTTCCCTCTGTGGGGACTATTCCTTCCTATTATATTCCCTTTCCCTCTCCTCCAACACTTCTACTTATCTGATTTTCATTTTCTTGCAATCTCAGCTAAGCATCACTTTCTTAAGGAACTATTCCCCAAAAGACTCCCCTCCTACAAATACCATTATAAAAATGTTCCTTTCAGAACTCATTACACTTTGCACATTTATGTTCCTCAGTGTGACTGACTAAGACTTGCCTATCCCACTAGAATGAAGACAGCAAGAGACTGCGAACTATATTGATTCTTGATCAGCATTGTATCCCCTGTATGTAGAAAAATAATTGGCACATAATATGAATTCAACAAATAAATATTTGTTGAGTGAATAATGAATGCTGAAGAATTTGATGTTCAGAGGGATTATAATGCATGACCAAAGGCACAACTAATTAGTGACAAAGCCAAGACTCACACCTGGTCTTCTGACTCTAAACTCCATTCTCTTTTCACTGCTCACCACGGGGCTAAATTTGGAAATGGGCAGTTTCTTGGAAGGAGGGCATGGGAGACATCTCACAGAGAGCCTTTACTGTCAGAAAGCTAAAAAGAGACACATATTTTCACCATCTGCTTTCACAGAGCCCACAGTTCTTTGGACTTGTAGATCTTTGGGTGTGTAAGTTAATTACAAGGCAACCTCTGTCAACTTAGAAAAGAAAAGGAAACTACTGTTAATGTCAAGCAAGAGAGCTTTCAAAGTTTGAAGACAAAACAAGTGTTCCCTTTGTGGCTTCTTTCTATTGTCCCTCCAGATTTATTTTCAGACTGTGGAGACAGACAAATCACATTGCTTATAATAAATCACCCTTTCTAAAAATGGAACTCTATTTGCATGAACAATAGTTATTGGTCCAGCTTGATAGTCGGTGAGGCTGAAAACTAGCCTAAACTGAGTAAATAGCTTTTTCTGTTCCTGTGAAACACCTGAAATGAGATGAAATTTCATTATGAGCTAGTCAGTTAAAAAATACTATTTTCTAAAAGCAGATGCATACTCTTCAGAAAAAGAATAGAAAAAAACATTAAAAATGTACAAGGAAAAAAACAAATTTCATTTGAAATTCTACCTCTCAAATATCATAAACACAGTTAACGTTTGGACAAACGTCCTTCCAGACAGCTGTCTCTCAGTTAGTTACTTGTATCTTTAAGAAATTGACTGTCTTCAGATGCACAACCGAAAGTTAAAATGTGCGGGGCTAGAGTAAGGAGCCTTGGACTGAATACTAACTCTGTCACCTGCCAGCTGTGTGACCTTGGACAATTACTTGACTTCTTTAACTTTCATTTTCTCCAGTTGTAAAATTGTGCCGGGTTTTGCTTTGCAGGGTGGTTCTAACATAAAACGAGATAAGTTATGCAAAGTACCAAGGACAGTGCCAGACACACACAGGCATCTAAGGGAAAAAGCCCACAATTTTATTTTCCCAGTGAAATGTAGACGGTGATGACCTGGAGCAAGGCACGGTACTCACAACAAATGGAAAAGTGGGAGCGCAGTCCGCAGACATCCTCCAGCCAGAACTGTAAGGCCAGTGCCTTCAGCTACTTTTTGATCAGTACTGATAAGTGCTGAGGCTGAATTGGCTTTTAGACGACTCTGAGTGTTAAGTTTCCTAAAATTACCTAAAAAGTGATTGTCTGCAAAAATATATTGTCTGTGTTATGTGAAGACAGAACTATCATTTATTGATCAAAATGCGAGGCAAGAGTTTATGATGGGTCCTTTACATTCATCATTTTATTGAATTCTGTCAACAATACTATGAGGTAGTTGTCATTACTAGCCACATTTTATAGATTAGGAAACTTCAAACTAGCAAGTTTAGGTGATTCACCCAAAGATTTACGTGTAATAATAGAGAACTTCAGATATGATCCTAGATCTGGCTGACTCCAAATTTGAAGTCCCAAATCTTTGGCAGTACTGCTTTGCCAGGCATTGGAACATCTGCATTTATTTTTTTAAATCCTATAAAAATGTGCTTACAAGAGAACAGTTACAATTTTAAAAGCAAAATATGATGTCTACTTCACAGACAATGAACTTAAGATCTGAAAGGATCCATTGTTTGCTTATTGTCTGATAACACGCACAACAGTGAAACAACAGAGCTGGGGACGACCTTGAATTCCTGAATTGCTCCAAATCAACTGATTTTTGGAAGGAGCAAGGGAATATTCACAGCTCATCACTTAAGAATTGTTACCCAGGGAAATAGTGACAATCACACTGCGCATCTAAACTGTATATTATGCTCTTTCAAGAGTCACATGATTCTTGCAACTGTTTTTAAATCTGGAGGGCAGACACTGTAATGCCTATTTTACTTACAGAAGAGGTTAAATCACAGATTCAATTAGTACTAGAAGAAAAATCTAGACATTTCTTACTTGAAATCCAGTGTTCTCTTTATAGTACTCTATTTTCTCTCTCCTGGGAACAACCTTAAAGTACTTTAAAATTCTTTCACCTACATTGTCATGTCTTGGAGCAAAAAATTTGCAGGACATTTTTAAAATATTTTATACATTAGCTAGGGAGTCTCTGGTTTGAGACACCACCACATGCACCTCATATAGTTCTGCCTGGGGAGTTATAGACTAAGATACTAACTGAGATTTACAACAAGGCTTTTCTGGCTTTGGTGCAGCCTTTCTGGATGAAGAAGAACTTTTCCTACTAACTTTGTGAGATCTATACTTGAGGCACTAGGGACTATTTCTGTGGGAAATCAAAATGACTGCCTTCATCACAATGAATGATATTTGACGTTAGAAAGAAAATGTAATTAACTGACTCAGAGTACAATCACTCTACATTAATCAAGAGTAGACAGACATTAATTCAGAAGGGGAAAATCCATCAAGAGCAAAGCAAGTTAAACACTGTAGAATCATTAATATCCATTTCACCAGATTGAATGCCATTAGCTCTAGTCAGACAACAGCCTGGCACAATCACTTTCTCTTCCTCTGCCACTGGTCCATGGAAAAACGCAGCTTACTCAATTTGTTTTCAAACAACTTAATTTGCTTCTCATTAAGGGGTTGTGTGAATAGTCATAATGGATTGATGTTTAAATGAGAAGTAAGAGTTTATTAAAATAAAAAAGGGTTTTATTAAAATTTTTTAACCTTCATACAAACTTCTGTTTTGAAGAGGACTTTTTTTTTCTCAAATCTTATGCCCAGTTTCATTTACTCAAAGAAATACTGAGGGTTACCCACAGCATTTCAGTACTGAAGCAGCCTATCCGACCAAGCTTTGTGGAGTAATCATAGTATAGCTAAGAATAAAACCCGGAATGGAATGCAAATTCTACCATCTTTCAACTACATGTCATGGGGAAGTCACTTCACCTCTCGGATTCTCAGTTCTTTCATCTGTAAAATCTGGTGACTATTTATCACACCAGGAAGTTGTGAGATTTAAATGTTTTGTAAACTGTATAGCAGTATAGTAATGAAGTTTTTGAGACAGAGAACCATAGATTCACATCCTGTTTTCTCTGCCTAGGTTGTCCTCACCTCAGTAACCTAGTAGCCCCTACTCATCCTAATATGCTGAAGCATATTAGCTGTGTGGTCTTGGGTAAATTGTATACCTTCTGGATTGAAGATATGTAATAAAAAGACAACAATCATTCCTTATAAGATTGTTGTGTGAAATAGCAATAAAGAACCCAATATAACATATAGTTGGCATTCAATAAGTTATTATTATTATTATTATGTTTACTAAGTTGATATACTTCCCCAAGCCTAACATTATGAGATTCTTAGACTGCAAGGGGATAATCATAATGGAAAGTATAAAATATAATACAAGAAATCAAAGGAAAAAACATGGCAGGGTTGAGAGAGGAGCATTCTCTGCTAAATATGTGATTATTTGCAATTCATACATTTATATATTTAAGAATTTTTGTGGAGTATTTACTGTCAGGCATGCAAAAGAATGTTACACATAATTCTTGCTGTCAGGGAGCTTAATATCTAGATAGGTGGATAGATAGATGATAGATGAAAAATAGAAATTTATATTTATATATGCATGTATATATCTGGATACACACATTACCTACACATATATACATATATGTAATTAATACATATTTGTTTGTATACACACTATATTACATTTTAATTTAAAAATTAAGCAATAACACGTCACAAGACAGTATTTAGTAAAATTGAAACAACTGTGACAGACAAGAAGTGCTCAAGTACAAGGACAATGCCTGTTGTTCACTATAGCGAGTGAATTCTTTCACCCACAGCGTGTTCTCAAATATACTTATTACAGAAATGAATCCATCCATGCAGGTTTCATTCCAAAAACTGGATTCTGAGGGCTGTAGTGAGCTTTCTACCTTTGTTTATCCCCTGTTTTCTCTGCTTACCTAAAATAAAGATGAGGAGGAGTTGTCTACAAAAGCCTACCAGCAAACATCAGCAAATTTGATCTCCCTCTTAGGCTTAAGGTCCTTCACTGTTAACCCTTTGGTATCCTAAATGGCACAAGAGGCTTCTCCTGTGTCTTGGTGCACATACAAGTCTATGGGCAGTGTCATCTTGAATAACTTACAATTCCCATACATCCTCTGTGTCATCCTACCAGCCCCTTGCACAAACTGTTTTCTCTGCCTAGGATGTCCTCACCTCAGTAACCTAGTAGCCCCTACTCATCCTTCAACCTCTCGTGTAAAATCTTCTTCCCCTTTGAAGTTTTCTCAGACCTCCTCTAGTAAAATGAATCATTGATTCCTTTGTTCTACTCCGACTTCATGAATCACCATATTGCAATGATCTGGTTGCCCATCTATCTTCTCCACTAAACTGTGAATTTTTCAAAGGCAGGGACTGTTTTTTCCTCTCTTTACGTCTCCAGGGCTGGCAAGTAGTAAGCAATTTACAAATAAATCTGTAGTTGATTCTTTCAAAAAATTTTAGTCTTAAATCTGTCACTGAATTACATGAGATTAGAAAGAACACGTGTGTTGAATAATGTCAGCTAATATTACTGAGTACTTATTATAACGACAGGTGTGATACTGTTATTAACCCCATTTTATAAATGAAAAACCTAAATTCAGAGAGGTAATGAGATTGTCCCAAGGTTATTCTAGCTGCCTGTATGGGACAGAGCCAAGATTCAATCGTTGATCTGACAGCTCTGAACCATTAGGTCAAGTGAGAACTGATTTACGGTGATCTGCCCAACCATCAATATGTTCAGTAAAGGGCACGAATGTGGTGACTCAGCTGTGGAAGCTTCGTGTTATGGAGAAGAAAACAAAGGTGGACAGAACCACCCGTGTTGCTGCTCTTAACAACACGTGTTTATTTTATTAACGAAAATGCAAACAAGTTTGTTCTATTTGGCAAGATTAAGACAATCTGGTTTACAGAAATTAAGATGCTGTTCTGTCGGTTTCATAGAAAAGAGCTAAAATAGAACTTTCAACTGCTAACACAACTGTATAAGGGAGATAATTATTCTGGTTAAAATGTCACTAATAACTAACGGGGAAAATTCCATTTTTGCTGAACATGGGAAAATATGTGACTAATAGCTGAGTGACAAAAGCGCTTAATCATCACTCATTAACTGATGACTTTTGAAACCACAGAGGTATCTCTTTTATTCTTTATTTTAAAAAGAAACATATATTTAAAAATAAAAGGGAGAGCCCTCTCAAAAAGGACAATGAAGAAACCCTATAGCCTAGACTACTCTTTCTGAGCAGACAGAAAAAGAACAGCAGGCTCTCCAGGAACCTTGGAGACGTCATTGGGGATTCCCTCTCTCTTTCTTTCCTTGCCTCCCCTTATATTTCCATGTGGAGAGAGTGTTATTTCACCCTCAGAAGTTCTGCTTGACAATGTCAGGCATAGGGAAGCACAAAGAAGGTTATTGATGACTCTGAAATGTTGTAGCTAAAAGCTTCAGCCTGTGGCTGTTGAAAAACTTTGAAAAGTGTGTTTGTTTGTCTCTTTTGGAATTGAGCTTCCTCTTTTAGAATAACATTGCAGAGACGGCCAGTGACAAGATCAGCAACTGCTAAGGACTTAAATGTCCACAATACCTATTCAAATGAATGAATGCCCATATGCACATGCATACACTCATATATGCACACACACAACTTGCTTTTTTCTAGAATTCCTATTTAGTATACTATTATCAGATGGCATTAGTTGAACTGATTTTTTGAGAATGATCTTTCATTCTTTTTATTGAAAAGACTGGCTAGATGCTCACCAGTCCCATTTTTTCTTCATGAAAACATAGGAACACTACATTTTCCAGCCTCTTTTATAGTTAGATCACATGGCTGGATTCAGGCCAAGAGAATGTGGACAGAAGTGATATATGCTGCTTCCAGGTCTAGCAGTAGTATCGTCTGGTCCAATTCATGTCCCAACCCCATCACTCCCCCAAGCCTCCCTGCCCAATCTACCTGGTTGATGTCACTAAGCTGACCTTGAAGCTTCAACCTGATAGAGAAATAAGATGTAGCTAGCTTCGGTTCTAGCATCACCACTTGGAAGACAGTCATCTGTCCTGCCTCAAACTTCAATGTGAGTGAGAAATAAATTTTCTGATAAGCCACTGGAGCCTTTAGAATTTGTCTGACTCCACCATGGATTGCCTACTCTGACTAGCAGGAAATTTGGCACAAGATATGGTGTTGCTTTCAGAAAAGCCTGAAATAATTAGAATTTGTTTATCAGCTGGGCATCAGTCATTAAGAAAATCAATATATAGAAGTTGCAAATATGTCAATCAATGATATTCAGAGTCAAAGCTTTGGCAAAAGTGTTGCCCCAGATCAGTCCCTACTACGCCAGCAGCACCGCTAAGGAAAGAAGATCGAGAATAGAATGCAAATATTCTGTCTTGGTTTTTGTTGTGCACATTTGAGAAGGTATTGCAGGAATGGAAGGGCTCAGGAAGGAATGGGTCAGATGAAAGTGGATGAGGAGTCCACAAATTTAGTCTCTCGGGACTGGGAAAGGAGACTGCTTCTAGACTCCAAATGTAAGGAATGGGATTTCAAAAGACTTTGAGTGAGACCCAGTAAAACTTCTCAGTGGCTCAGAGAACATATCAAATTAAGGATTGTGCCTTCCCATTAAAGTCCAATAATTTCAAGAGATTTGAGAAAGGAGAGTGGCATGACAGTGAGAAAGCACAGAAATAAATTTGATATGAGAATTGTGTCTAGGAAAGATCTCTGGGTGTAGTTTCATCATATGAAGCTGAGTAGATTCTAACATATCAGAAGCCTACTATCTAGTTGAGGGAACTGTATTGCCAGATAAACTATATGCCTGAAATTTAAAAAAAAATGTTGACTGGGGCCGGTCCAGTGGCGTAGTGGTTAAGTTCCCACACTCTTCTTCGGTGGCTGGGGGTTCGCCAGTTCAGATCCTGGGCGCGGACCTACTCACCACTCATCAAGTCACGCTGAGGCGGCGTCCCACATAGAAGAGCTACAACTCTACAACTGTGATGCACAACTATGTATTGGGGCTTTGGGGAGAAAAAGGAAAAAAATAAAAGAGGAAGATTGGCAACAGATGTTACTGCAGGGCCAAATCTGAAAAAAAAATATGTTGACTATTTGAGACTTAAGCAGCCTTTGGCATCTATCCTTCAGCCTACATTCTTCTAGAGCAGGAGTCAGGCTACTCAAAATTCCCATGGACCAGTGGCTGCTTTGTTGCTCCCATTCTTCCTGTTTTGATGAAAATGTTTATCCTGCCTTGGGTTCACCACTTTATATCAAACTATATGGCCGTGGAGGGCAGATAACTTTTATTTTTATTTTGGAGTTTCTCACGCCCTAGGCCACTACGTGCAGGCCTTGTGGAGAAGACTGAGCAGCACTGTCCAGGGCCTGGATAGGATTTTGGGCTGTCATTCTTGTGAAGGGGTGACTATTTTCTGTGCATAGAAGGAAGAGATATTTGGTGACCAGGATGTATAGGGGACAATGGCAGAGACTGATTAGATACTCAACCATACCACTTCTTCCTGGACACAAGAAGACTATTTCCCAACCTCCTGTGGAGTTAAGACTGTATTACTGATTTCTGGCAAATGGAAGGTGGGTATAAATGAGTTATGACATTCCAGACATGGTCATAATACACACTGATTGATTCTCAATGTTCTCTCTCTGACACCCTTCCTTGTCCTGACTGCCACTACTGGCTGGATAAAGCCAGGGTGAACTGAGAGCCACAGGAAGCAAATAGTTTGGTCTCTGAATTACTGTTTGGGGGAGAACCGCTTGATATGCATAAGATTGAATTTAGCAATAAATACAATTTTGTCGTATTATGCCCCTAAGATTTTGAAGTTTGTCAGCAGCATAGCTGAGCCTAGCCAACTTGTAAACTTCCATTAAAAGTTCACATACTCAGAAAAAAATTCATAGTCGTGGTACATTATTCCATTATTATTTTACAGGGTTCATTTTCTTAATATTTTGTTAAATCAATTACTAAGATTTTGACAATTATTTAGCACGGCGCTTGATTAGGAGGTGAAAATGATTTTAATTGAGCACTACTCTGGTTCAGTCACTGTGCTAGACATTTTAAAATCCTTTTGAGTTTCATTATTCCAGCTTTAAAGTTGAGAAACATGAAGTACAGAGAAACTACATAACTTGCTACTTGAGTGTATAGTTCTATTTTGCATCCAACCTCCCTTCTCTTTTTTTGGTGGGGAACATTAGCCCTGAAGTCACATCCGTTGCCAATCCTCCTCTTTTTGCTGAGGAAGACTGGCCCTGGGCTAACATCCGTGTCCATCTTCCTCTACTTTATATGGGACGCTGCCACAGCATGGCTCAACAGGAGGTGAGTCGGTCCATGCCCAGGATTCGAACCTGCGAACCCCGGGGCCAATGAAGCAGAGTGTACGAACTTAACTGCTCCTGGTCTCCCTTTTAAAGTCTTGTAGTGAGTTTTCCTTTAGGGATGGGTCCATTCCCCCATTTTCAGTCCAATTGTCTGAGTAGAGTTTTCTTTTTTTGAGGAAGATTGGCCCTGAGCTAACATCTGTTGCCAATCTTTCTCTTTTTCTTTTTATTCTCCCCAAAGTCCCAGTACATAGTTATATAGCCTAGTTGTAGGCCCTTCTAGTTCTTCTATGTGGGACGCTGCCTCAGCATGGCTTGATGAGTGGTGACTAGGTCCGCGCCCTGGATTCGCACCAGTGAACCCTGGGCCGCCAAAGCAGAAGGCGCAAAGTTAACTTCTATTCCACTGGGCTGGCCCCTGAGTAGGGTTTTAATCTAGACCTATACCTAGACTCATCTTCATGGCTGTAAGGACTGATTCAATGGTAGGCATATGACTTAAGCCAGTCCAATCACAGTGAATTTTTGTTTTTAGAATTTTTATTGAGATTGGGAAAAGTAAGTTCACTTTTTATACTGAATCTTAACCAGGAATGGGGCATCCCCTGGACTGCTGGAAACTATCTTTCAAACACATAGGGAGAGCTCATTTGCATATGAGAAGAGGCAGAACAAGAGATGGAATTGGTACTTATGACATCATTTGAACCTTTATAATTTGGGGGGCCTGAAATGGATAGGTAAGTAGATAAGTAGATAGACAGATAGATAGATATCCCTATACTTTGCTCTTATTTGAGACAATTAATCGCCTTTCCACTTTTTTAAAGCATCCTAAAATTTATGTACTCCTAGCTAGGTAACAGCCAAATCAAGTTGCAGACTCCAGAGCACTATTTTTTTTTCTTATTTTGTGATGTTGCCTTACCTTTCACTTGATAAAATATGGTGGGTTTGTTAAATGAAGCAATTTGTCTACATACAGACGTTTATAGGGCAACAACTACACACTGGGCATTAGGCTAGGAAGGAAATACAATATAGGCAGCACCAAGAGTTTACAGTTTTGCTGAGATACAAGTAATATCCATGAAGCTTTGAGAGACCTGCAGAAAGCAAAGATAATCAAGTGCTAAATTATGAATATCTTATTGATCAAATTCAAAGAACATTAAAAACCTTAGAACCAATTGACTCAAAAGACTTCTTTCATTGCAATATCTCATGAATTCTGCTCAGTTTATTTTCCTCCCTCCCAAATTTCAAAATTCCCTTCTTGATCTCTCCTACTTTAAGCACATGTTGTCATTATTATCTCCCATATGTATGACACAAAAAGCAAGTAAAGAATGAATGTTGTAGAAATTTTGATGACACGAAGAAATGTGGTGTGCTGGTAAACGTTTAGCAACCAGTTCTCTGCAAAAAAAAAATCACAGTTTGTAACATTGGCCCATTTCCATGGCATAAACGCTCCAGCAATGAATGATTTCAATTTATCAGCGTAACAGTAAATTCAGAGTAGGGGAAAAAATGCAAAGAGTAGGCACTCAAGAGTCACTACAAGCCAGCTCCATTGGACACGATTGGATGCAGTGGTAAAACTTTCTAAATTGTTTTAAAGTATTTGTAGCTGTATAAATTCATTTTTAAACTCACTAAACGTGTTTTTAAAAGCCTTGTGTGTGTGAGGGGCCGACCCCGTGGCGCGGCAGGTTAGTTCGCGCTTGGCAGCCCGGGGTTCGCAGGTTTGGATCCTGGGCGTAGACCGACGCACTGCTTGTCAGCCATGCTGTGGCGGTGTCCCATATAAAGTAGAGGAAGATGGGCACGGATGTTAGCCCAGGGCCAGTCTTCCTCAGCAAAAAGGGGAGGATCGGCAGTGGATGTTAGCTCAGGGCTGGTCTTCCTCGCAAAAAAAAAAAAAAAAAAGCCTTGTGTGTGTGTATGCATATGTGTGCCTGTGTGTGTGTGTATGTGTAGGTATAAATGTAGATAAACAGAAAAATGAAGGGAAAATATATATCAAAATGTTATTAGTGGTTATTGCTAGATGTGAGATTATGAATGATTTGTATTGCCTTGGATTTTTTCTTCTATTTTTCCAAATATTCTGCAACCATTATACATTATTCAAGAAAAAATTTGTTCCTTAAAGAAAGAGAAAGAAAAAATAGCTTTGTCTTGTAGGTTTTGTGTTCCACTGTTGAGAATGTTCATCTGAGAAAAAAATGCACAGCATAATCCTCATAAAAAGATGACAAAATCATTTACAATGTATGTGAGATTGGACATGTTGCCCTACTATTCAAAAGTTTTAAAACAACAAAAATAAACAAGACATAAAATAGTAACTCAGTATATTGTCTACCTGGATTTAAGCTAAATATGAAGTTGTTGTTTTCACATAGGTGAAAGCAATATCTTACCAGGCCTGCGTTTGGTATTCCAGAAAAGCTATTTGCAAGTGAATAACATGATCCACATAAAAATTTTGCTGCCATAGAATCAGAAGGCTCAAAGCAAAGACTCACACCACAGACTTGTAAAGTTTCACAAAACTATCTCAACCACGACCCTGGTGTCTTGTCATCACAGTACTCAGATTCAAGGAAATGAACTGCTTTGTGGCACTTAAATTTTAAAAGGACATTTGTGTCTAATGATGAGATAAAACATCTTTTGTTAATGATGAGATAAAACAAGGGTTCATAACTGATCTTCATCACTATAATGTTATATATGAGATTTTACTTGTAAAATGAATAGACTAAGTTACCCTTCACATGTTTGCTTAGGCTGTCTCCTTCAGAATAGATTTCCAGTGAAACTCTTAAGCAAGTAGCAAGGGCACACAATAGAGCATCTTAGTAGGTGGATATTGATAGCAAAATAAAATGCCAAAAATGGAAACTAAAACACAGTGAAAAAAAGACATCATTAGACAATATTTCCAAATTAAAATATAAATCAGAAAGATAATAAGGGGTGGAAAGGTACTAGTCACGGCAACTTGACTATTGTACCATAAATACCAAAGAATGAATTGCTTTAGTTCTGAAGAAGAATTTTAAGGTTGCATTAAATAGTAGCTGCCCTCATTAGTTGTGAGTGCCAGCTCAAACTCGGGGTAAATTTCTGAGAGAGAGATGATTTCTATCTTGCATTTGAGATGCTCAGTGAAAAATGCCTATTGAGGGCCAACATAAAATGTTAGATTTTTGGTAGACTTCTGACAAAGTAGTTATGAAATTCTTTTTTTTTTTTTTAGGAAGACTGGCCCTGAGCTAACATCTGTTGCCAATCTTCCTCCCTTTTTTTTGCTTTTTTTCTCCCCAAAGCCCCAGTAGATAGTTGTATGTCATAGTTGTGCATCCTTCTAGTTGCTCTGTGTGAGACGCCACCTCAGCATGGCTCGATGAGCGGTGCGTCAGTCTGTGCCCACGATCTGAACCGACAAACCCCAGGCCACCAAAGCAGAGCATGCGAACTTAACTGCTACGCCACCAGGCTGGCCCCTGAAATTCTATGTAACATCAATCCTCTGATACTTACTTAAATCATGATACCTCGTCAAATGATTTTTAACTTAATTTCAAGCACCTTGTATTCCTTCAAAATAAGTCTGGAAGATAAATAGGACAGACGCTTTATTTCTTTTTTAAAGGGTGTGAGTACAGAGTGAGGGAAGATATTTATAATTGTATGCAAAATATACTTATATATTTCTCCTAAATATCAACAAGAAAAAACCAGACAATCCAATGGATATATAAGTCAAAGACAAATAGATAATTCACCCACAAAACATATTCAAAAAACTAATAAACAGATGGAAACAGACGATCTTCATGATTTCTCAGGAAAATGCCAATTAAGTGAAATTAAATGAGAAAATCACAATGAGATAGCACTGTGCACACTAAAATAACTAAACAGAAGAAAAATTAAAAGGAAAATGCCAATTGTTGGTGAACATATGGGGCAATCAGAGCTCTAGTATACTTCTGGTGGGAGTGCACAATGGTAAAAGCTACTTTGAAAACAGCTTAGCCTTATCTACTAAAGCAAATATGTGGAACACTATGACCCAACAATTCCACTCCTTTGATATATAACAGCAGAAATGTTTTCAAAAAGACAAACATGAGATGACTCAAAGAGCTCTTTCATAGCTTTCTCAAACTAGAAACGACCCCAATACCCATTAATATTAGAATGGATAAATAAACTTTAACATCTTTACAACAGTGAGAGTAAATCTCATTACACGCAAAATTATGGATGCATCTCACAAGCATAAGGTTGCGTGAAATATGGCAGACATTAAAGAATGCATACCGTACGCATATTGTATGCTCCCACTTATACGAAAACCTTTCATGCTGTTAGAAGTTAGGAGAGTAGTTATCCTTGGGGTGGGTAGTGATCATAGGGGAGTACAAAATTAGGGTGGTTTCCAATGGGTTTGTCATGATCTGGGTGTTAATTACATGGAGGTGTTCATATGCTGAAAATGCATCAAGCTATAACACTATGATTTGTGCCTTTTTTCCACGTTTATGTGAACTTCAATAATATGTTTTGATAAAGTGAGACATAATTTTAAAAAATAAAAGTAATTTATCTACCATCAATCACAGAGCAAGTTAGGAGCAGAGTCAAAGCACAACCAAGTTCTGACTTTCTAGCTCCTGGATCTCTACTTTTAGATACTTGAAAAGATAATATAGAATTCATTTTTCCTCCAGAAATAACAATTTTTTCTAAGTAAAGACTTCGACAGTCTTTGTCAATATGAGCAGTATGGTATAGTGAAGAAAAATCTTTCAAACCAGAACAACCTGGATTCAAAATCGATTTGAACTCTATCCATGTCTTAAATTCTCATGACTTTGGTTTCCATAGCTCTAAGTAGAAGAGGAATACATATCTCACAAGCCTGTTATCAAACAAGTTCTGTCTTAAAATCATGTGATCAATAAATATAATTATTTATGTTGTCAAAAATTAGATTAAATAAAGGAGATTCTGACTAGTCAACTCTAATATAAGAGCTCTACCATAAGCCCCATGAGAGGAAGAACCACTGTATCCCCAGGGGACAGTGCATTTCCTGAAACATAGCAGATACTTAATAAATCTCTGCTAAATTGTCAGTGTCCTTTGCCATTCCTTTGCCATGCTTTCCAGTTTCTACGTGTTACATTATAAGTATAATGGCTCAAAAATGATTGAAATATAGTATGATCTCACAGTGATAGAATCTCTCATGTATGTTTCTACTATCTAGAACAAGGCATGATCCTGTCTTCCATATTGAAGGGCACATTGATATAGTGTGTTACATGTGGGAAACAGAAATACATATAGGAATGGAAATAGTTGTTCTTTAGTGTGGGCAGGATATGTTATATCAAAATATTTTTGGAGTATTTTATAGAGAAGAAAAGTAAAACATTTATTCTACTTAATATCCTCATCTAATTAATCCTGAGGCCCTAATTTGGAATGACTTTTCTATTAATAACTATAAAGAAACCATCAACTGTAATGGAAAACCTTTTAGAAGAACATTTTAAAAGATGTACTTATAGCAGTTACTTTTAAAAGTAAAGGACTTACTGGCGGCTGGACCGGTGGTATAGTGGTTACGTTCACACATTCTGCTTCAGTGGCCCGGGGTTCGCCAGTTCAGATCCTGGGCACGGACCTACTCACCACTCATCAAGCCATGCTGAAGCAGCATGCCATATAGAACAACTACAACTCTACAACTATAATACACAACTATGTACTGGGGCTTTGGGGAGAAAAAAGAGGAAGATTGGCAACAGATGTCAATGCAGGGCCAATCCTCTTCAAAAAAAAAAATTAAAGGACTCATATTCAAAAAAGTGTTGGACACTCTATTAAACAAATTTTAAAATTTATTAAAGTCTTTGATATGTTAATATGTCTCATGTATCTCCAAAAGGGATCTGTTGTATGGTGCATTAACCAAATTTATTTGACCTCTGAACTCTCCCCATCCCTCTGCACTCCTCTCCCCCAACACACACAAATGGAGAATTAGTGTTCTGAGGAATGTACTCTGAAAAGGAATGATTTAGAATCATTGCAAACTTATACCATTATAATAAATATTGGACAATATCCTAATGGGACGGTATCAGTGTAGCCTTAATAAAAATTAGGTTATAGGAATAGTCAAACTCTTGAAATTCTTTCCAACTTTATGTTTGGAATAGGAAGCACTACAGAATTTCATTTAACCAAAATGGTTGGAAAATGGAGTTCAATCAATATGGTCAACAGAACTTTCTTGTTAACTTGTTTATTCAGTGAAACTCTTCTGTGGCATGGTGGTTCCTTCTGGGATAAAGGGAGTTGTCTCTGAAACTCTGTTTCACTTGTGCTAGCTGAGCTCCCAATTACAGTTAAGCACTGCTTAATTACGGGGATACGTTCTGAGAAATGCATTGTCTGGCGATTTCATCATTGTGCAAACATCATAAAGTATACTACACAAACCTAGATGGTATAGCCTACTACATAGCTAGGCTATATGATACTAATCTTAAGAGATCATCGTTGTATATACAGTCTGTCATTGACCAAAACGTCTTTATGCAGTGCGCAACTGTAAATAGTTTTAGAAATCCAGAACTTTACCTACCACAAATCTTCAAAGTCACTACCTACACCAGTGGCAGCAATGCCAACACAATTTGTCGGAGACTTTATAAAGGCAAAGTTGCCTCTGATTAATTCTTCTAAGCAGAAAAAAAAGAAGAAAAATATATATTTTCTTCCACATCTGTAGACCCTTGAAGACAATGACAGGTGTTTCAAAACTAACCTTATTTAGTAATATAAGAAGCCAAAGATGCTTCTGACTAACAGCTGGGTAATTAAAGTACTTATCAACTAAACTGATAATTAAAATGTAAAATTCAAGTAGCTTCCATTAACAAGCAAAATAAATCTCCAATGAATCTAGGCTAGATCAAAAATTTTTTTTCTCCTTTCTTATCAAAACTGCAGAGTCACAATGGAGAAAATTTCACAAATTCTAAGGAAATAATACACTAATGTCGTAATTTGAAGTCTCTCTCTAACATTGGAATGGAGCAATTCCTTCTAGCCCCAGAACCTTATAAGACTTTAACCTTTCATGACTCTAGAATGTATGTGGTCAAGGGGATATGGGGAGAAAGCCGTGGATCCTCTAAGGCATGCAGGAAAAAAAACCAAAAGAACCTCACATAAATATAGTGATGTCCAGAATCCAAACAGATTCACCAAGATACAGCCTTTTCATAATATTGTATCCCTCACTTCCATCACCATTACCAACTACCACCACCAAAAGCATTAATAACAACAAATTAGCAAGTTTTCCCACAAAGCTGCTCTTGTGTTCATTTAATACAGTGGTTGTCAAAGCTAAGCATGTATCAAAATGACCTGGAGGACATATTAAAACACAGACTTCTGGGCCCTACTCTTAGAGTTTTTGATTCAGTAGATCTGGGATGGGTCACGGGAAATTTCATTTCTAACTAGTTCCCAGGTGATACTGATGTGGCTGGTCTGGGAACACACACTTTGAGAGAACCATTTAAAGTATTTTAATATGATTTCACTCAGTGAAATTTAATGCAGACCCTATTATGATGCATATATAGTTGTTCTGAGTGGTCCTATTTTTCAAAATTCAAAATAGGATAGTATGACAGTTAAATGTGATAAGGGAGAGAAATAACTACATTATAATGGATGCTAATTATCTACAATATACATGGGTACAATATGACTTATCCCTGACAGTAGAGATGGTGCTTGGCTTGGCATTCTGCTAGGCCAGCTCAGTTAATGAAACCAAACAACTTTCAGAGCATCCTATCTCTTGTTTGTACTCTTCACTATATTCCTTCTTCCCCCTCTTCCAGAAAATTATATGCTTCTTCCTTTGTCTGAAATATGCTTCTTCAACCCATCACACGGTTAACTCCTACTATACTTTAAAGTCACCTTTTCCAGGAGGTCTGCCTTCAAGAATTTCTTTACCTCTGTAAAATATGTTGGGTGCCTTCCTTTTTCCAATCAGAGCATGCCGTGTTCATCTCTACTACAGCACTTAGAGCATCTTGTAACTTCCGTTTAAGTATCTGTCTCTTGCCTGAGCTCCTGAAGAGCAAGGATCTCATCTTACTGGTGTTTCTATTCCCAGCCACCAGAATAAGCCCTTGACTGTATTTTTGAATTAGGGGGAAAAAAGAATCATTGTCAAGCTAAACCTGGAGATTTTGTTTTATTTGTGACTTCAGTTAAGTAGCTTTGGAATATAAATTTATTTTTGTTCCTTGAAATTTTAATTGACTGATCTCTATGTGCCAAACACAATAGATATATTGGTGAGGAAGTCCGTGAGATTTCTATGCTCATATGTCTCAACATTTGGTGCGGATGCAGATTAATAAAAAGACAATTGCCAAGTAGTGTGACAAAGGCCTGAAGTGGGTAATAGAAACTCCAACAGAATTATATATGAAGACTGATTAATCCAGACTTGGGTTAGGAAAAAAAATCACTGAAAAAAGTAATTTCTAAACTAGGGATTATTGTGATAATGTTTCCCTTGAGTGTTTTATGTAGTAGCTCAATGTACACATTGAGAATACCAATTATCTATGAGTCTGTTGTTTGGGCTTCCAGAAAGTTGAACTTGATGTTAAATGAGAATCAGAAAGAAAAAATTCATAAGCTAATTGTGTGATATCAGACATATAGCTCTTTTTATGTAAACAATTTTTGGTCCTTTGTATTTGGAATTTTAAACTATTTTCCCTTTCCCCCACCCTAGATTTTTATTCACTCATTTTGCATGCAAATATGCAGATTTGAGAAGTTGATTACTTTCATTATAATGTAGTTATTTCTCCTATCACGTTTAACTGTCAAACCATGCTATTTTGAATTTTGAAGGATAAAATTACTCAGAACAACTATATTTGCATTATAATAGGGTCCATGTTAATAATAAGATGATTCATTACTCTTTCAATATCACCTTTTCCTGTGAATTGTCAGTTTAAAGCATAGGTGTCACGGTGTGGTCTTCTGTGCCCAGGGTATTGGCATTTAAGAGATTTATCAGGCATCTAAAAGGAGGCAGTGGCCAGAGGCATAGAAAAGGGTGAAGATCATAAACTTGAAGAATAAAGTGAAAAGGTTCAATCTACAGTGTGTGAATAATTCACAAATACCAAATTGCTATTTGAAGTTTCTCCCATCATCACCTATTTTCCTTACTTGGGACGTTTTTTCCCAAGTTCATCTTATATCCTGTATATCTAATAGGAACTAAGTCCTGTATATCTAATAGGAACTAAGTAAGAACAAATTAAAGTGGAGACTTTATTTCCCCAGGCAAGAAGAAATGCACGTATATTATTAAAGTGAGGAAGACGTGACAAGTGTAAAAGGTTAAGCCTACCTCCCTCCTAATGCCACTAAATCATTTTTATTTCTCTCCGGTCCAATTTAAGTGACAATGTTCTACTTTGATTTCTATCCCTGGCTGCACATTAGAATCACATGATGGGACAGGCAAAATAATGGCCCCCAAAGATGTCTACGTCCTAATCCCTGGAACCTGTGAATATGACAGTTTACAGGGGAAAGGAAAATTAAGATTGCAGATGGAATTAAGATCACTAGTTAGCTAACTTTACAAGAGGGAGATTATCCTGGAATATCTGGGTGGACCCAATGTAATCACAAGATCCTTTAAAAGCGGAAGAGTGATTCTGAAGAAAGAGCAGAGAGGTGGCAGCATAAGGAAGACTTGGCCGATTTGCTGGCTTTAAAATGGGCCATAAGCCAAGGAAAGCAAGCAGCCTCTAGACACTGGAAATGGCAAGGAAATAGATTTCCCTTAGAGACTCCAGATAGGAATGCATCCTCTGACACCTTAATCTCAGCCCAATGACATCCCTGTCAGATTGATGATCTACAGAGCTGTAAGATAATAAATTTGTAAATCTGTGGGTTTTAAGCCACTAAGCTTGTGGTAATTTGTCTCAGCAGCAACAGAAACTTAATAAATCTGGGGACCTTTTAAAAATTGTGATGTCCAGATCACACCCCACATCAATTACATTAAAATCCCTGGAGGGTTGTGGGAGGAGGAGATCCAGGCATCAACAATCTTTTTTAACTCCCTAGAAGATGTGAATTTCAGAGCTGCTGCTCTAAGTGTATTCACTGGTCTTCACCAGGAACTAAAGTGCCTCAGAATGGACTTTTCATTGGTGGGAAGGCTGGGCCGTATGATGTCATGCCTTTCCAACCGTGGTGGCAGGAGCAGAGCATCAACGTCATCTTGGAACTTGTTATAAATACATAATCTGGGCACCAGCCTGACCCACTGAGTCAGGATCTGCATTTTAATACCAACTCTAGGTGCTATGTATGCACATTAAACTTTAAGAAACCAATAATGTATACTGGCAATTGCCTTCCTAATCTAAAATGTCTCCAACACTTGCAGTGATTTTTAAATCATTACTTAAATAAAAATTGGTAAAGCGGGCCCTCAAGGTTATGAGTTCCTAAAGAAAGGACCTCTTTCCCTCTTCTCTTTCTTCTTTCTTTCCTCTCTTTCTTCTCTCTCTCTCTGTCTCTCTCTCCCTCCCTTCCTCCCTTTCTTCTTTCTCCTCTCTCTCTCTTTGTCCTTCTTTACCTCCTCCTCCTCCTCCTTCCTCTTTCTCTCTCTCTCTGACTCCATCAATATCAGTCTCTCCTCTCTCTCTCTCCCTTTGCTTACCCTCAATGTCCAAGACACATCATTTCTGACTTGCTGACTAACTGCCTGAATTAATAATAGTTGTAACTACAGCAACGATAAAAATAACTTACTGAAATGCATGCTACTATGAAATAAAAATTAAGTTAAAATGACAGAAACAATCCTAAATTTTAATTGAGACTTAATGCTCTATTTCTTTTTATCCCAGACTAATTTCCCTTAGACTCTAGAGTTGTGGATCAACATTTATTAGCCTATTCTTAAAATTTCTAAATCATTGCTAACCTCTCTTGGGATTTTATTCTCATGAGCTAATAGATTCAATTATCAGAAATCTTTTGCTTACACCAAATTTAAATTCCTTTTATCACAAATTTACAATGTTTAAAATCCGGCCTCTGGGGGGCCGCCCGGTGGCGCAGCGGTTTAGTTCGCGCTTGGCAGCCCGGGGTTCGCGGGTTCGGATCCCGGGCGCCCGCCGACACACTGCCTGTCAGCCATGTGGTGGCGGCGTCCCATATAAAGTAGAGGAAGATGGGCACGATGTTAGCCCAGGGCCAGTCTTCCTCAGCAAAAAGGGGAGGATTAGCAACGGATGTTAGCTCAGGGCTGGTCTTCCTCACAAAAAAAAAAAAAAAAAAAATCCGGCCTCTGTGGAAAGAGTCATCCTGTGTTGATAGAAATATGTTCTTCTGTTTAAATTGTTTTTCTTCAACCTGGGAATGGCAATGACAGAGTAAGATTTGAAGATGAGAATTATGAGATTGCAAACTATGCTGCCATCTTCCATCCTATGCCTACAAAAGCCTCACCGATCTATTAGGATTCTCTCCTATGCTGAGCCCAAGACTTGTTTCCGATTGCTTCTCAACAAACCACTATAGATAGCATGCAACTAAGTGTGTAGGTTTTTTTTTCTTTAAGCTTTAATCATTTCATTTAATCACTACAACAAACCAAGGAGCTCGATGTTACTGTTCCCATTTTACAGAAGAGGACACTAAAGTCTAGAAGGCGTTAGTAATTTATCCAAGGTCATGCTGTTAGTAACAGGTGAAGACAGGATTTGAGTCCCAGGTTTCTCTGGTTCCAAGGCCCATGCTGTTAAAACTCTGTTGCCTGCGGTGGTATGGCATGATTTGTTAGCCATGGGAATGACAGGAAGCCACATGTTAAAGGAATTTCCCTTGAGAAGTGTTAGAAGGAACCCCAGTGGGTCAAACTGACCACATGGCTCTTTCTCAAGTAGCCAAATGTTTATAAAATTGTGCTATGTAAGTTCTATGAAGAAGATCATTAATAGAACACATCCCATCTCTAGAAATCTGTCATTGCAGAGCAGAGTGATGTATTGCTTATGTGATATCCCGCACTAAGGAACAAACCATTTTGGTTTCAAACCACTGGCTTATTAGGCTGAATTCCAGTTATTTGCTGGAAGCAAACAAGCAATTTCCAACTTCCAAAGATTCCAGGGAATAAGGTGCTACAATGTGTACGATGAAGGATTATCCAAATAGTTGCCATCTACTGTTATTGTGGAGAGGGGGAAGGGCAAAATTCATGGAGATAACCTGGTGCATTTAATATGCAACTATGGATAAATAGTTTCTGCTTCGAGATCATTATCCAGCACTGTTCCTCAAAGATATGTTTGCCTATTAGGTAGTTGGCAATGTCCTCCGTCTCCCACCAAGGAGACATCTGAAAGGCTGCTTCTGCAGGAAATGCCAGGCAGGCTTGCTGGTCTTACTTACAGCCATTAGGAGTCATAAGTCACACCCCTGACCGTGTCTACGCATATGCGACAGTATCTGATGAGACAGAAAGATGCAGTCGGTCCAATATGCCACTGATTTTTAAGATGACCCCAAACAGAGAAAACAGAAGTTAAAGATCACTGCCAGTTAAGTGATAATTAATTCAAAATAGTTTTATTACAAGAACTGAAATTAAAATTCAGGAATGCCAAGCTTTGGACTAGGCCTGGATTTCAGTCCTGGCTCTGCAAGCTTCTGGTGTTGTGACATTGGGTAAGCCAAATTCTCCTGTAAAATGGAATAACACCTAAATTTCAGGGTTATTATTTAAAAAAGTTAATGTGTGCAAAATGTTTAGCATGCAGCTTGGAGCAGAGTGGACCCTCAGAAAACATTAGCCTCCTTAGCACTCCCTTTCCTGGGACCCAGAACTTCAGATGATTCCTTTCACATCCTCAGTTATATATACTTGTGCCCTGGAGGTCAAAGTGTTCAGGGCAAGGTATTTTTCACTGAGTACCTCATGGAGCACATATTCTTATTTACATTTAATGTTTAATATACACAGCTACAGTCTTAAATAAGAGATTTCTACTGCCATGTATCATGGTAGAATATATTCATTAAGAGTGACTAACTTCCATTGTGTTCCTAATATGTGATTGTTTCTGTGTAAAGTGATGGGGAAAAAGAATAAGACATAATTTCTGTTCTTGAGGCACTTAAAATCTAGCAGGAAAAATCGTGTTAACTGAACCACATATCCCATACAGTTGTATGAAAAGGAATGTGGCGTGCAGAGGCATGATCCAGAAATGAATTATGGGGAAGGTAGTATTTCAGAGGAGCCTTGAATAATAAGTAAGATTTTAATAGGAAGATAGGAGAGTAAGGAACACATGAGGCAAATAACTTGGAGACAGACTATGAAGAACCTAGAATGCTAACATTTAGGTATTTAATATTTTGACTGGCAGGAACTTAATAAGGTGTATAAAGCAGAAGAGTGACAGATATATATCAATAGAAATAACTGATAAAGTAAAAATTAAAGTCTGCATTTAGCCAGCAGTACCCAATCTTCTATTCTGCTAATATTGGTGTGCGGAGGCTGCCAGATCTTTTCCCACTCATTTGTAAATGTATCTGGGTGCATATACATTATAAAAGCATCTCTATGCATGATTTGCATATGCAAAGACTAGTATAGGAGGCAGGACTTCTGGAATGGCAGTGTAAGGAGTTCTGAGGACATACTTCCCAGCTAAACAAAAATTTTATTTTTGAAAATTATGAAAAACAACCATTAAATCCTATGGAAATTGTCCTAAGAGTATACAGCAAATGAGGAAACATTCACAAGAAAAATCTACTAAATCTCAGTATGAACAGTGAGTGTCTGTGGTATTCAAATCATGACCCGCTCCGTTTCTGTCCCCATCCAGCCCAGCATGATGAAAATTCCACTGCAGACTGGTGCAGCCAAGGACACAGGACACACCATCTCCCCTCCCTCCACAAAGAGATATCCAAGAAGAGTATTGCTGGAATCACAGTCAACCCTGGAGTTCAGGAAGGTTGTGTACATGCACTAGGCTGTCTCCACTCAGGAGCAATCAAAGCAGGACATGGGTCAGACTTGAAAGTATTCTCAAAGCCACACTCAGACCCATCAACACCCTGAACAGTGGTAGCAACCTACAAACTATATGCATATCCAATAGTATAGAGCAAAAATCTTACTGGCTAAGGGGACTCAAGCATAATCTGTGACCAATAAATAGTTTATACTGATCATAGCTGATTTCTAAGTATCCAAACTAAAAGACTAAAGCAAAAAGAACAAAATACTTTGTTATACATTCATGAAAGAAGTATAAGACTTGTATACGGAAAATTACAAATCATTGTTAAAAGGAGTCAAAGACTTCTGTTCATGTGTCAGAAGACTCAATATTTAAAGATAGCAATGGTTTTCAACGTGATCTACAGATTCAGCACAGTCATTATCAAAATTCTAGCTTGCTTTTTTGCAGGCATTGACAAGTTTATCCTAAAATTCATAAGGAAATATAAGGGGCAAAGAATAGCCAAAACATTTTTGAAAAAGGAGAACAAAGTTGGAGGACTCACATTTCCCAATTTTAAAACTTACTACAAATCTACAATAATAAAACAAAATGCAGTATTGGCATAAAAATAGACATGTAGATCAACATAATAGAATTTAGAGTCCAGAAATAAACTAATATATCTATGGCTAATTGATTTTAGACAAGAGTATCTAATTAAATGGGAAAAGAATAGCCTTGTCACGAATTGTGCTGGGACAACTGGATATCCACATGCCAAAGAATGAAGCCAAATCCCTACCTCACATCATATGCAAAATTAACTTTAAATGGCTCATACACTGAAATGTAAGAGTTTAAAATATATAACTCTTAGAGGAAAACATAGAATAAATATCTTTTTTGCCTTGGGTTGAACAATGGCTTTTTAGATACAACACCAAGTGGCAAAAAGAATGTATAGATACATTGAATTATAATAAATTAAAAACTTTTGGTCTGCAAACCATACCTTCAAAAAAGTGAAAAAGCAATCCAGGGAATGGAAGAAACTGTTTGCAAATCAGGTATCTGATAAGGATCTTGTATCCTACAGCTCAATGATAAACAGACAAATAATGAAATTAAAAAATGGTCAAAAGATCTAAGTAGACATTTCCCCAAATATAATATACAAATGCCAATAAACACATGAAACAATGCTCAACATCATTAGTCATTAGGGGAATGAAAATCAAAACCACAATGAGATATTCTTTTACACATACTAGGATGGCTACACTTAAATAGATATAAAATAACAAGTGTTGATAAGAATGTGGAAAACACTTAATACATTGCAGGTTGAAATGTAAAATGGTGCAGCCCCTTTGGAAAACAGTTTGGCAGTTTCTCAACTTATTAAATATAGAGTTACTGTATGTCCCAGCAATTCCACTCTGAGGTACATACCCAAGATAAATGAATCATTAATCCACACAAAAACTTGTACACAAGTGTTCATAGCAGCTTTGTTCATAATAGCCGAAACCAACCCATATGTCCATGAAAGTTGAAACAACCTATATGTCCATGAATTGATGAATGGATAAATAAATAGTTGTATATCTATGCAATTTAATATCAACCATCAATAAGACAAATGTAGAACTTAATTATACTACAACATGGATGATCCCTAAGATTATGGTAAATGAAAGAAGTCGGTCATAAAAGGCTTCAAATTATATGGTTCTATTTATATGAAATGTCCAGAATAAGCAAATCGGTAGAAACAGAAAGTAGACTAGTAGTTGCCTTGGGCTGGATGAGAGTGTAATATAGGGAAGGGGTATGGTGATGACTCCTAATGGGTACAGGATTTCTTTTGGGGGAGAGAAAATATTCTAAAATTAGGTTGTGGTGATGGTTGCACAATCCTTTGGATATACTAAAAACATAGAATTTTATACTTTAAATGGGTGTGTTTTATGATATTTTAATATCTCAATAATCTGTTTATAAGATAATGTATAATACTAGATATATATTTCTAAATATGTATTTTTATGCATTTACTTATCCATATTTATATATATATGCAAATAAGTGATAATATATAAACCATATACATCTATGTACATGACATGCTTATAAATTTAAACATGTATTCATACAACTTCTATTCATTTTATAAATTTAACACATCTAAAGGTTATTTTAACATAAATAGCATTATGGTGTAGTATATTGTTGTGAAACTTATTTTAAAACATAATAATCATATTCCACTTTCCCATCAAGAACATACATTCTATTTTATTTTCTTTTTTGGCACTGTATTATTACGTATTACTGATTTACCATAACTTATTGAACTATTCCCTTACTTGTGCACATTTAGTTGCTATCCATTTAAAAAATATATATTGTAATGTTCTTTGTTCTTATTTATCTATGCAAATGTATCAAGAATATTCCTAGAAGTGAAATTGCTGAGTCAAAGATTATGCATGCATCAAATTTTGCTACATGCTGTCAAATTATTTTCAGAAAAACACTATAGATAACCTATATCCCCAACAATATTGGAATTGGAGCATAGAGCTTAAAAGAAAGGGATTTGTGATTAAACTATTTGGATTCATATCCAAGCTCCACCATTGTTAAGCTGGGCGACTCTGTGAGAAGCTTTTGAGCTTCTGAGTTTCATAAAGATGGTGTTAGGATTAATAATTTGATATCCAATTCATTGTAAGTGTTCAATTTAAGTTATATGTCATTTTTAAATTGATCATGATGAAGTTTCCTATTTCCCCACATTTTACCAACAGGCGATGACATCATTTTATTTAGTTTTTCCATTTCATTGATGAACAATAAATGACAATCATTTGTTTAGATAGTGGATCCTGGAGTCAGAACACCTGAATATCCACCACTATAAAGCTGTGTAAACATGGCTAGACTACATTGCTGTGCAGCAATGTCCTCATCTCTAAAATGAAGATACAATTTTAGGGAGTTGTTATAAGCAAAAATTAATAATTTTTATTTATTTTATTATTTCCCTGACCACTCACCACCAGAAAGATTAGATATTTTTATTGGCCAATTTGCTTCTTCAGTGATATGTTTATTCATAAGCATTGTCCAATATTCTTCTGGGATGTTTGCTATTTTCTTATTTATGTGTTGGAGCACTTTTTATGAATATCAATACTTTTCTTATTATAAGTGTTGCAAATATTTTCTCCTGACAATTCACTTGTCTCTTCACTTTGTTTAATTTTATTCCATTTCTTACTCTCTCTCCCACACTTGCTTTGCTTCAAACACCTGGTCTCCTGGTTGTTCTTTGAACGCACAGAATTTGCACTGGCTGTTCCCTTTGCCAGAAATGCTTTTCCCCAGATGTTCACCCTCTAACTTCTTCAAGTCTGTGCTCACATGCTCGTATGTCACCTCTTATTGAGGCCTACACTAATCACTCTGAATAATTTCAACACATTTCCCCTTCTGCTAAAGCCAAGCCAGATCACCCTCCTCTAGGCTTTTTTTCAAAGCACTTAGAACTTCTAACAGACCGTATTTTTTTCTTTAAAAGAGAAAAAAAATTCTTTCTTTGTTTCTTTAAGGTCTAACAAACCTGACTTATTTTCTGTCTTATCCACTAAAACTTAAAATTCATAAGAGCAGATCTTTTTGTCTGTTTTGTTCCCTATTTGTCCCCAAAACCTAGAACCATGCTTTGTACATGTTAGAGGTGTGTAAATATTTGCTGAGTCATGTATGACTACACCTTCCAAATAAGTCTTCAATGTTTTATGTTATCAAATCTGAAAAGAGATACCTTTATGAATATATACATCTTTATCTTATTCTGGCAAGGCATGCCTACTTTACGATTGGGCAAATATTCCCCTTTATTTTCATATTTTACTTTTTCATAGTAATTATCACTGTTGATTTACACTTGTATTGTGGCTTCAACTAGAGTATAGTTTAGGCAAGATAGAAAATCTAAAAGATTTTTCATTTGGAAAACTAGTTGTCCTGACAGTAATTATCAAATAGTCCATTCTTAACCCACTGATAATCAGCACGACGTTTATCATATGTTCAATCTTATTTGTACGGATTTCTGAAATCGATTCTCTTTCACTCTACAATAAATTTATCTAAATTAATTTTATACCTAAAATTGTAATAAATTTATGGGTGTATTTCAGGACAATTGCCCCACCTTTAATAGTTGAGTCTCTTTTGATTTCTAGCAAAATTAATCCCTTAAACTTGGTCTGTTCATCCCTTCTGGAACTTCTATTTGCTGATATTGAATCTCCTGGATCTATATCCTATATCACATCAACTTTCTCTTACAATTTATCTTTTATTTATTTGATATTCTGTGAGATTTCTATTACTTAATCATTCAACTTTATCTTGTGTTTGGTTTCAACCAATTACATGAAACTTTTATTGATATTTTTTAACATTTCATATTTCTTACATACAAAAGAGTTCATATGCATACATGTGGAATTTAAAAAACATTGTAAAATAGACACTGTGATAATTGCATTAAGAAGAGGAAATGGAACATTTCTCCTTGCATTTTGAAAATATGAAATTTTTCAGAAACTTTTTTCTGAAATAATTTTACTAACTGTATTTCCTTATGTGTGCTATTAAACATCCATTTTTTAAAAATTTAATTTATTCAAAACCACACATCTACGGACAGCTAATCTTTGACAAAGGAGCTAAGAACATACAATGGAGAAAGGAAAGTCTCTTGAATAAATGGTGCTGGGAACACTGGACAGCCACATGCAAAAGAATGAAAGTAGACTATTATCTTTTGCCATACACAAAAATTGACTCAAAATGGATCAAAGACTTGAAAGTAAGACATGAAACTATAAAGCTCCTAGAAGAAAATATAGGCAGTACACTCTCTGACATTGGTCTTAGAGGGATTTTTCAAATTCCATGTCTACTCAGACAAGAGAAACAAAAGACAAAATAAACAAATGGGACTTCATCAGACTAAAGAGCTTCTGGAAGTCAAAGGAAACCAGGATCAAATGAAAAGGCAGCCCACCAGCTGGGAGAAAATATCTGCAAATCATATATCTAACAAGGGATTAATCTCCATCATATATAAAGAACTCAAACAACTGAACAACAAAAACAAACAACCCGATCAAAAACTGGGCAGGGGATTCAAACAGACATTTTTTCAAGGAAGATACACAAATGGCCAATAGGCATATGAAAAGATGTTCAACATCACTAATAATCAGGGAAATGCAAATCAAAACTACACTAAGATAACACGTTACACCTGTTAGAATAGCTATAATGACCAAGACAAAAAATAGCAAATGTTGGAGAGCTTGTGGAGAAAAGGGAACCCTTGTTCACTGCTGGTGGGAATGCAAACTGGTGCAGCCTCTATGGAAAACAGTATGGAGATTCCTCAAAAAATTAAAAATAGAGATACCTTATGATCCAGCTATCCCGCTACTGGATATTTATCCAAAGAACCTGAAATCAACAATCCAAAGGGCTCATGCACCCCTGTGTTCATTGCAGCATTATTTACTATAGCCAAGAAGTGGAAGCAACCCAAGTGTCCCTCTACTGATGATTGGATAAAGAAGATGTGGTATATATATATATATATATATATATATAATGGAATACTCCTCAGCCATAAAAAGAAACTAAAATAGTCCCATTTGCAACAACACGGATAGAACTGGAGGGTATTATGTTAAGCAAAATAAGCCAGACAGAGAAAGACAAACACCACGTGATTTCACTCATATGTGGAAGACATATTAACACATGGACAGAGAACAATTTGGTGGTTACCAGGGGGAAGGGGGTTTGGGGGTGGGCACAATGTGTGAAGGGGTGCATTTATATCATAACAAATAATAATGAACAACTGAAATTTCACAATGTTATAAACTATTATGACATCAGTAAAAAATACAATAAAAAATTTTAACTTATTCAATTTCATTTCTAGAAGTTCTATTTGGTACTTTTTAAATGTGTTAGGTCATTTTTACAGTTTCTTGCCCCATACACACATTTTAGGGGATATAGAAGACAGTCCTCCAGTCTATCTTCTATTTTTTTTTTTACTTTTTATTGTTTTGGTAAGGAAGATTAGCCCCAAGCTAACATCTGTTGCCAATCTTCCTCTTTTGCTGAGGAAAATTCGCCCTGAGCTAACATCTGCACCCATCTTCCTCTATTTTATATGTGGGATGCCTGCCACAGCATGACTTGATGAGTGGTGTGTTGGTCCGTTCCTGGGATCTGAACCTGCGAACCCCTGGCCGTGGAAGTGGAGCACGTGAACTTAAGCACTACGCCACTGGGCAGGCCTCTATCATCTATTTTTTTTTTAACATAAAACAGCATAGTTTTATAATAGGTGTTTTGATAATTTCAATATCCAAAGTCTGAGAGTCTGTTATCTCCATGTTTTTTGTGGAAATTAGAGTAATGGACTCCCAAAATATCCACATCCCCCTCCCTGAGACCTCTGAATATGCACCTTACATACATGAGAAAAGGAACTTTATAGATATGATTAATTTAAAGATTTTGAGATGAGGAGATTATCCTAGATTATCTGGGTGAGCCCAGTGTAATCACAACGGTCCTTACAATAGGAATCAGGTCCTTATAATAGGGTCACAGTCAGAGGAAAAGGAATGATGATGGGAGGAGAGGTAGAAGTGACACAAGAAGGGTACCATGATCTAACGAAGGCAGGCAGCCTCTAGCAGCTAAAAAAGGCAGGAAACAATTCTCCATTAGAGCCTCCTGAAGGAATATAGCCCTGCTGACCCCTTTATCTTTAGGACTCTTGACCTCCAGAAGTACAAAATAATAAATGTATGGTGTTTTAAGCCACTAAGCTTGTGGAAATAAGTAACGATAGGATATTAATACAGTTATCTTGGTAATTTCTTACTTATGGTACGTTTTTCCTATGTGTTTGGTTATTTTTCATTGTGTTTTTCCTAGAAATCATTTGTGAGAACTTTGCATGGCCTAGGTTGAAGGTGAGGTTCTCTAGAGAGCATCTGCTTCTACCAGAGCCTGGGGACTCCTCCACTTGCAGTCTAGTGTAAAGCATTTTCATGTTGGGAGTGTATTTTTGGACCACCAAGTAAATTGCCCTGCTCATATTTTTGCACCTTCTCTTTTTTATATTATCATATTTTTTCTCCCACATCTTGTTTTACATTCTCATATCTTTGGTTTTTTGTAAGATGAAGCATCAATACAGCATTGTAGATAAATGGGATGGTTTCTCCAGTAGGATACAGTACTCTCCATAGCAGGTCATCTTCTACAATGAGATGCCTGAAAACTGTGGGAAGGCTTTTATTAGGTTGCCCAAGAGAAGAGCAGGGAAGGTGTCTAGGCATTCATGCAGTTATCTTTTATTATTATTTTCATCTTGCTCCTGCATTATGGTCACTATTTGTTCTCCTCTGTTGTTGTTGCTGTTATTGCAATGCCATCTGCTTTTCACCTTCCCTAAACTGTTTAAGAAACCCAAGGGTTTAAAGAAAGCAATCTGAAGTTATAACCAAGAAAGAAATGATGGGTTCAGATTGTATAGGTTTTATAAATACCTGAGAATATTATATTATCATTAAGCAAATATCACAGAATGAAAATAGTTTGCTTTAGGAAAATAAAGTTAACAATGTTTTGCAATTGATTCCATATTCATATCTTTTCCAAAGGCAGGTACTAGCATGACTTGGAGTTTTTCCAGGTTTAAAGACTATAAACATTATCAAGAATCCTCAACCAAAGACATTTGCTTGCTTACTACCATCTGTGCAGCAGCAAGATGCCATAAAGAAGTCAAAGCAGGGAATGGTAATTACACTATGGATATATTGGTACCCTAAAGGACATGTTAGTTAGCACTATGAAATTTGATTATTTACTATCAGTAAACAGGTGTATCATTCTGTAAAATAAGCATTGCCATATTATAGATATTTTAGAGAAAGAGAAATATCATCTATTAAATAACTATTTGACTTCTCTGACATAGGATAATTGATTACAATTAATTTCATATATATGTACCATACTTATTTAATAATAATTAATTTTTTACTCTACATAATTAAATATGAAGTTATGCACCTGGAACCTAGAGTAGTCTAATGTTCAAAGTAACTAGGTTTGATCCCAAAGCACAGGACTCTTCTCAAAGATAGTTGCTTATCTCTTTGATTGGTCCATATGAGATGCACGTATGTATGTGCTATGGCCCATGCTTTAAGTCAGACCATCTTAAATAAGTTGGTTAAGATCTATCAAGACTTTTCTTATTACTTAATTCAATCAACAAAACTGAGTAGAATGCACTTACCTAAGAGCTCAAGATACATCAATGGACACAGATGACAAAGATCTTTCACCACCTGGAAGTTACAGTCTAACAAGTATATGATATAAAAAGGTGATAAGTGTTATGGCAGAAAAATTAGGGTATGATATGGAAGATCAGAAGTGGTAGTGGTGTTGCAGTTTTAAATAGTGTCATTAAGGTGGGCCTTCTGAGAAGGTGTTATCTGAACAGAAACTTCAAGGAGTCATGGGCTTGGCCATGTGGATATCTGGAGGAAGAGCATTCTATGTAGAGGCAACAGACAGTGTAAACACCCCAAGGCAGAAGCATGTCTGGCATAATTGGGGAATAGTGAAGAAGCCAGATTTCTTGGAGTAGAGTAGAAGGAGAAAACAGCAGGAATTGAGATCAGAGGGGATTAGAGGGACAAATCATGAAGGCCCTTGTGGATTATTGTGTGGATGTGGACTGTTTTATGAATGAAATAGAGAGCCAAGGGATAATTTGAGTTGAACACTGAATTTAATATGACTTGTATTTTAAAAGGATCACTCTGACTGCTGAGTGGAGAAGAAATAATAGTTAGGAAAGGGTGGAAATACGTAGAACAGTAAGCAGGCTGCTGTGTTACCCAGACAAGAGATGATGATGACTTGGATCAGTGTGGTAGCAGACCCAGAGACAGAAGTAGACTCATTTCTTAGAAGGTGAATGCTTTGAGGTTCCAGTATGTCGTGGTATGGAACAGAACTCTTTGTCAAGCCAATTGTGTGTGAAACCCCTTCTGCCTGTGTAGAGATCGGTTCTATATCCCCGATGCTGCTGGAGGAATAGCTGTGCCCTTACTAGGCAGAACAATTCTGAATACAGCATGTTAAATCATGGAGAACATCAATTTATTCTAACTCTAGATTATAAAATTGACCTCTTGGCCTCCCAAATAAATACTTTTAGTTGAATACAATAACCAATCTCTTCAACTTCGATACCAAAAATAGATAACTGAAATTTTAATGTACTTCTAGTTCTGAGTTTTAAAATAAATGAGACGATATTTGCATCGGTTTCTATAGTAGTTATAGTTAAGCACTGAATGTGTGGGAAGAAGGGAGGAAGCAAAGCAGCGTTAATGATTTTTCAGAAATAATAGTCCTAATTTTTAGACCCGACCCAAAATGGAAATGTAGAGGAGGATGATTGAGCCTGGTGACCTCAACATGAAAATTTAGAAAGCAAGAGGAGTATTGATCTTTTCTCCTTCTGTCAAAAACTACAGAGAGTCACACAACTTATTGTTCTGCCTATTGAGCAAGCACCGTGGCAGAAAAGCAAGGAAGGAGGGCTTCACTGAAGCAAAGCAGGGAAAGGCTGCTTAGCCACAGTAAAGATTCAGTTATGCCTCCATATATTGTAAGTTCATCGTGGACTTCGGTGTCCATCAGACACAGAGTCAAGTACAAACTCTACCCCTTCTTTAGCCATGTGTATCACCTTAGGACAGTTAAAGTAATCTCACCCTCTTTTAGGTTCCTTGTTTTTAAAACAGATATAAAATCAATGACTACCACCTAAAATTATTTTGAGGATTATACAAGGGGATCATGCAAAGCACATTGCAAGGTGCCTGCCACACAGTAAGCATTTAACAAAAGGAGCAATTGCTATTAAAATTTGTGTACTAAATAAGTCAATGCAGTGGACGAAAGATCCATCCAACTGATTACAAGGAATCTTGAAAACAAAACATGATGTCTGAATTTGCGTCTTTTCACATACTCAATAAAGTGGTGTGCAGACAAAGATAATGGAATTTGCTACCTGCCTCAAACCAAAAATCAGGGTCTGGAATATGCAGACTCGTCAATTGTGTTACTATTCAGATTTGTTAATCATAGTGGAGTTTTGAGATTCAATGTGCATTATTTTGTGACAATATCTATATATTAATGAAACCTAGTAATACGGTATGAATGAATGACAGAATGAATGAATAAATATTAATAGAATGTATATATGAACTGGGCTCATTCTTAGTCTATAAATCCCAGGAGAGGAGAGAGGCTATTTTACACATTAATTTTATATAGAAAAAAGTCATTTATATTTGAATAATGATTGAACCTGATTCAGATGATATTCTGAGTATCATCTAAAATTATATAAAAATCTCATGATCATGCTTATCATTTCATCCTCCTTTACTAGCTTTTATTCACTCTCATTTTGTACATCTATTGAAATAATATTACATAAAAATTGGATCTCACTGTCCTCTATGCTCACTTGAAAAAAAAGTAACGAAGACAACCCACAGTGTACATCGTGTATACTTTCTGGAACAGGAAAGATAATGCCTAAAGTGGAAACTGAACAGTTGGTATCCTGTTAGGAGGGGGCTTTTTTTTCCAGTTGCAATGATAACTTGATGAGGTTGCTATTATTTTCCATCTCAACTTGTGTTTATTAAAATGATTTTAAAAGGCAATGAAGTGGAGAATGTATTGGCTATCAGGCCAAGTGGCTACATATCTTAATTCTCTGATGAAAAGGACAAAGCAATGAGAAGGGCTCTTCTCTTGGTACATGCCAAAATAGACATGCTCACAATGGAAATCTGAAAAAGTCTCCTCTGCATTTAACTAAGCCCTTCTCCCTACCCCCAGGTGGCTTCTCAACACAGAGGGTAGAGGAAGCACCAAGATGCCACCTTTGTAATATTGGTGATATAAGCATAGCACATAAGAATAAAAGGAACAAACCAGAAAGACAGGAATAATACAATAATGTTCACAGTACCAATTGTAGGTTCTGTATAAGTCACAGAACTAATACCACCTCAGAATGCTAGGGAAGGCTTCATGGATGGATGTGAGATTCAGTTTGAGTCTTGAAGGATAGGAGAGATCTGGATATGTAGAAGAGAAATGGGAGCTAGACTTGGAGTCAGACAAACTTGTGTTTAGCTCTCTGCTCCACTTAATTGGTGCATGGCCCTTGGAAAATTAATAACCCCTAGGTTACTTCCTTGTATGCTGAATAATACTAGAATCTCTCATGTAAGTTTATTGTGAGACTTCAAGGAAATGATGCACATAAAATGCTTCACACAGAATCTGTCGCATAGCAAGTTCTCAGCAAATGGTGGAAATTGTTTTTGTTCCTTCTATCCAAACTATTATTATCAATTAAATGAGGATAACAACACTGACCTCAGAAGACTATTTTACTGGAAAGCATCTAACACAGTAACCAGTTATTAGGAATTTAATACAAAATATTTGCCTATGCATTTGGAGATGGGATTAAGGTCCGTGTATTTATGAAACAGTGGATGCAAAAGCTTATGAGAGCAATGCATAGATGTTGAATTCAAGTTCAATGGAAGAAAAAAAAAGTGTTTAGTACTGGAAGATGTCAGTTAAATGTTTTGAAATGGAAGGCCTAGAGGCCTTTTGCTTTAGTATTAGATTAGCAATGTGTTTAATCATTTGTAGCAATTGTATTACAATCATATAATGGCCCCCACACAAGGTGTAGACAAAGATTCTGTACATACAAGCCTGCACACCAGAGTGTAATGGAGGTATTATTTCCTTTGGGTAAGATTCATTTCTCTTGCATGAATACACCCAGTGCTTTTTGTTTTTCAATTCGATATTTCTAGTGGAAATAATTTATGGTAATACAGGCAGATAGCACAGAGCATGGAAGGAACTGAAACAAATTTGAGTCTCAGATGAGAAACATCACAGTGTTGACAATAGCAAGACGGTTCTTTGGAAACAGAGCAAGTCTCATTATTTTTCCACACTGATCAACGAGGGACTTAGCTGAAAAGGGCGGTTAAGTGACTGAAGTTTTAGTTTTGACTTCCTGTGCCTCGACTGAGACAATTACTGCCAGCATCAGTCTTCCTAAATCCATAGATCAAATTCCAAGCAGTTTACAGCATAAGGTATTGTTAGAGCAAATCTCAAATACCACAAGTCTGTCAGCTCTATAAGAGCATTAAAATAGCCCATGGCAATATTGTCTTGTGGTTAGTTTCAAATTCTCTTTTTTTTCTTTCCTGGGTTTGAAATCACTTGAAATTAAAATAAAGAATTTGGGAAAGACTTTTGCAAATTACATATTTTGAGATACATGTTATTAATAAGGTTTGACCTCTAGGAAGTTGAACTAAAATAATGTAAATATTATTTAGATAGAAATAAATCTTGACATTCAAGTTCAATTTTCACTTACATAATCAATCTATATTCCTCTACAAGAGATATCATATACAACACGTGAAAATGATTGATTTCAATGAATTAGAACAATTGAAAATGCAATTCTAAAATTATATTGAATATATAATATAATCTTTCTTCAAACCAAGAGATTCAATTTCACATAGAGGGAAAAATGTTTTTGTAGACTTTTCTGACTATTCTGATTCTGACTTAAGCAGGAGTTGGTTCTAACAGGAGTGGCTAAGATTAGGCATACATACACAGGTATCTTTACCCCACCCAAAGCAGATGCCCCTAGTTATTCTGGACCATTTACTTCTGTTGATCTGGAACCAGCCACAGAACCAGCACGCAAGTGAGTCCCAACAATTCATCCCTCAGCACCTATTGCCATTCCCTGCCTTTGCAAAAACAACCTTTAAATCAGAGTAGAAGAAAATACAAATGGTCACTGTAAGGGTGTGTAAGTCCTCATAATTCGAAACAAAAGAACAAAATAAACTTGAACACCATACATTTCCTCCTGCCAGGTTTAGGCATTTGGTTTTACAAAGACCATCTTCTAAACGCTTCTCATGATAAAGCAGGCAATATCAATGCTCTGTAAAGATGGGATAATGTGACTTCATAATGTTTTATGATACTCATTACCAACAACTCAGTGTGCACCTAAACAGTCTCTGAAGAAAAACGAACAATGTGCTCAATTTCTGTTTCTGTGGCAAATAAATGCAATGCTAAAACTGCTGTGTGTCTTTGGGGGAAAAAATCTGAAATGCTCCATATGTCTGATACCAAATGCTTCTGGATGGAAGCATTCCCTCACAGCATCCTGTCAGCACCGAGATACAGATTGAAAGAAACTTCAGAGGGAACCACTCATGCTCAGGAACAATTGACAACCATTATCTCTTGCATAAACTGAATTTTTTAAAAAATGTTATTTTTTCAGAGCAGTTTTAGATTCACAGAAAAATTGAGAGAAAGGTAAACAGATTTCCATTAAACCTCCTGCCCTCACACATACATAGCCTCTCCCATTACCAACATCCCCCACTAGAGTGGTGGTTGAATTTGTTACAATTGATGAACCTACATTGACACATCATAATCACCCAAAGTCCATACTTTACATTAGGGTTCACTCTTGGTGTTGCATGTTCTATAGGTTTGGACAAACGTATAATGGCATGTATCCATCATTATAGTATCATAAAGAGTATTTTCATTGTCCTAAATAGACTCATTTTGCAGAGGCCTATAAAAGATGAGTATTGAAATGGACAGGGAAGGAAAAACAACATCAACAATTCTTCTCTGCCAAGGAAATATTTTCTACCCTTGAAAAATACTAGCAAGATATGGTGGATTCAGTGGAAATGCTAGTGATGAGATACCTGAGGAAGCAGAGTCCCTTTGACCTTCTCTATCATCTCACACAGCAGAAGGCCCTCAGAGTCTCTTTACATTGCAAGAGAAATAAAAATGAGAACATAACAGAGCAAAAGGGTCAAGCCTGGGAACTGAAAATGGATAGAAAAAATGTTATTATAATCATATAATGGAATACTTTGCAGCAATTACAAAGAATGAACCTCTGATATATGCTGGGTTAAGAGTTCTATAGACACCCATTCGGTCAAGATTTTTAAATGATCAGATCATCTCTATATTTTTTATTTGCTTGACCTATAAGTAACTGAGAGTGATGTACTAAGATGGCCCATCACAATTCTCAATTTTTTGACTCTTCTTATAGTTTCATTGACTATTTTCTTTGTGTTTTTGAGGCTATTTTATCAAGTTCAAAAATAAAATAAAATCGTTATATTTCCCTTGGAAATTGCACCTTTGTCATGTTATGACTACCCATATTTCTAGTGATTTTTTTTCCTGGTAAATTTTCTTCTTTTTAATATTAATACTTTCATTCAAACTTATTTTGTTTATCATTTTCCTGTGATATTTCTTTTCCATCCTTGTACATTCAACATTTTGTCACTATTTTTAGATGAATCTCTTCTAAGCAACATAGAGTTTGATTTTTAATCCAGTGTGATAATTTTTGTCATTTAGCTAGTGAATTTATTCTCTTTACAACTGATCTGATTATGGATGAGCTGATTTGTTTCTAATATATTTTGCTAATTTTTTGTTATCATTATTGTTAGATTTTTCTCTACCTTCTCAATTTTTGTTCATCCAACAATGGCTTTAGTTCATCTTCATTCTTGAATGATAACTTATCTAGTTATACAATTCTAGATTAACTTATTCTTTCTTTCAAGAATGTGATTATATTATCTGTGTTGAATTGCTTCCATTATTTTCAGCTGGAGGCTGAGACTTCTGTCCAGACACAGAGTTATTTCACATTATAATTTTTTTTGGCCCAGTGTTTTCTAGAATAAGCTATATAGTCACAGTTAGGTGAAAGTTAAGTAATTTTGTTTCAGGATTTTTTTTAAATGTTTAATGGCTTAATATTACTAAATACATATCTTCTGATTCAAAGTCCCTAAATAAATGCTTATAACTTTGATCTGTCTATTTGTTAAAGCATGTTTAGAGAGCCAACCTATCTTAAAAACCTAGAACATGTTTAATTTCACACAGAGTAGAGGCAGCTTGAATGTGGAAAGAAGAGGTAGGAAACAAATATTTATTGAATTATTTCTTGAGCTAGATACAACGCCACATGATTTCCACACAAAACCTCACTGACAACCAATATCTGAGGCTGGTATTATCATTTCTATTTTATAGGTGAGGAATATGAGATTCTAAAATTGAGCTTTATTCTATTTTACCTCTCTGTTATGATAAGACTCTCTGTGAGCCCTTTGAAGGGAAGTGCATTGTCTTATTCGTCTTTCTATCTCTAGTACTTAAGGTCAAAGACAAGAGTTCTGATGCTTCCTTCCAAGTCAAGGTACTTCAACTGGTGGAACACTTCAGGATTCTCTCTGCCCCTTTCCTCACCACCTCAGAGGACGTGGAATGACTTATCCGGTTGGTAAATTTGGAAAGAATAAACTGGACATGCTCAAATTCACCTCCCCTACTCTTTTCCTCAGATGGACATGAGATGCTGCCCGTAGAGAACAGGAGCTCTTCTCCTTCCCTCATCCCTTTAATCCTACCTGGTCAGCCTTTGTACATATGGGGGCCTGTCCTAGTCTAACACTACCATGGCATGATGGGTGAGTCTGCCAAATTCGGAAGTTTAATTAACGGACTATTTGTTTTTACATAGAGCTATGTTACTTAATTTAGTCTGTATTAAAAATAGTAACATTTGCATCTTCCACCTATCTTATGTTTTGCCTTATTTGTTATTTTATTCAGAACCTGGCCAGGGAAAAGGGGTACCCCACAGAGACTACAAAGCATGATATAACTTTGTACATAGTGCACTCTCAATAAATATGAAGGCATTAAATAAATCAATACGTAAATGTGTCCTTCCACTTCCCTTCTACAGTTTCTTTCCTTCAGAATTATCTGTCATCATGGTAAAAAATAAACTAAGCCTAAGCCAAAATAGGTTTACAATAAACGTGCATTGAATATTAATGACTTTATATCTTATTCCTCCCTTTAGAATTCCCATTTTTACAGATGAAAAGAGTAAAAGGTAGTGCATCTTTAATGATGAGATTTTAGGCATCAGGAAAAGAGCAGTGGGTAGAATATTTCAGAATTGTTTATGCTGCCCAAATCATACCATGTAGATCACCATTTAATCTTCCTAAGCATAAAGTCAGCTCTCCTTTTACATTCAAAATTTGTCCACCATCAATAATCGGCAACATTTCAGTTTAAGGAATGCCCGAGAGTAGGAAGAAAGAAGAATCTAATTAAATCAACACAGCAGCCAGGTGGAAGAAAACCATTTGTTTATTCTTTGATTCCCAAATATTAATTGGCACAGAGTATGTCTTCAATAAATATTTGTTGAATAATGAATGAATGAATGAAACTAATGGATAAAAATCCTATTTCATGGAACCAAAGCATTTTCAGATACATCAGATAAAATTATAAAACCAAGCTTTCCAGCTTGGTTTAGGAGTGGAACTCTCAAGTGGGAGCTTAATTTGTAAAAGAGATCAGTATAATGCTCCATCTCCTCTCTCAGGTCACCCTGAGCCTTCAATCCTCTATTTTTGGACAGAAGGAATCTAAGACCCAGAAAGAAGGAACTGCCTATGGCTAAACATGATGACCGGCAGGCAAGTTGCTGTAATCCTGCTCCTCTCACCCTGCTCCAGTGCTTGGCTCTTTCACATTAGTGCCTCCACGAGGACCTTACTGGGAAAGCCCTCCAGGGCCTTTTAGTCAGAATGGCTCTTTATGCACACTATTAAAATAGCTTTGCAAGTGACTTCAGGAAACTTTAAAGCCTCCCTGGGATAATGACTTCTCTTTGTTCTTTTCATTCTCAGCTAAACTGAGCTAGAATAATACCTTAAAAAATCCCCAAACCTAAGACCCAACAAAAGCCCTTTGTAAACAAGGATATGGAAGGTGGTAAAGAATGACTTTTTTCCCTTTCTTTCTGTATAAAATCTAGAATTAAAGACATTTCCTGTTTGGATTCAGATATTCAAACAGCCTGGCCTTGACTTATTTGGAATATTAAAGAAAAAAGCAAGTTCTTTCAAAGAAGGTACATAAATTACAGCGAAAATCATACTCTAATAAGTTTTCTCCTATTCAACCATCATTTCCCCATCCATCCCCATCCCAAGGATATGACTTCTTATGGGGTTGTGTTTAGAGATGAAACAGATTTGAGGGGACTTAAACATAACTGTAATTTTAGAGTTCATAAAATATTGCAAATGCATTTCTTTTGAGTTAAACAAAGACCAGATTTTTGCTTGGTTTCAATGGCATAGAGCATATTGTATGAGCAATAAAAACTTCCTAAGATTCTGCTAGACAAATAATTTTTGTCTTAAATTATGTGATTTGGGACCTTAAAGGTCACAGTTACAGGGGAAATAGATCCTAGATAGTTGAAACAATGTCCAAAGTAATAACTTCTGATATGATAATCATTGACTATCCAGAGAAATCTGAAGTCCTCGGACAACACAAGAAGACAGCACTGGTCTCAAATTTCTTCTGCGATTGAATCGATAGCATGATTATTGTCACATTTGTGGAGCTAGGCTATAGATATTCTCACCTTAGCTCAGAAGGATATATTTTGATCCTCACAATCTTTCACAATCCTTGTCTAGTTCTAACTTCTTTTATTAAAAGAAACAACACATAATCAAGGGTGGCTCCAACTGAAAAAAAAAAAAAAGATTTTCTGGACAATTTCTCTACTGGAACAAAGATCTGAAGGTGTCAAATTTGACTAATAATTTTTCACCTTTTATCTCCAGTGTTAGGTACTAAAGTACATGACCCTTTAGCATTCTGAATGAATCTGACAATCTTTTCCCACCTCCATTCCCGTAAAAAAACCTCATCACATAATAAGGAGCATGGCTTTTTAGGAATGATTGGGAAGTAAGATGAGTAAGCACTTCGTCTCTAATTAAAAATGTATTCTCAAATTTTATTCTTTTATGTGCTCCAGCACCTTCTGTATCTGCCCATGAATATGGAAATTTGCCGGACAGATCTTGGTTTTTCTCAATTACTTGACATGAAGAATGATACTTGTGTCAATCTGCAAAAACAGTTTAAGTTAAAAAAATTAAATAGTTTAAGAGGCAAAGCATTTATTTGGGACCAAAGAATTGCAATTCTAGGAGGACAGATTCATGTAGAAACCCAAATAGTGTCCCACTAGGAAGTAAAAGTCAGGGGCTTTTAGAGGAAAAGAAGGGAGGTGTATTTCAAAGAATCTTAATTGGAGTTGGAGGCAGAGAGCTAGTCTTGTCTAAACATTGACTATTGATTCTATCTTTAGAAAGTCCACAACCATCAGTCTTTGTGATCAGAATGTCCATTCTCTTGCTGACTTCTCAAATAATTGCTTGTAAAACAACTGCCATTTTGGCCTGGTCCAAAGCTTTGGCCCAGTCCAATGTTCAAGGCAGCAAAGCAGTTTCTCTGGAAAGGCAGCTTTTATTCCACTTTAAAATGGCTCCAATAAAGTCAATTTTGACATTTACCCGTTTTGACCGAGATCTTTCTTTGAAAGCATCAATGATCAAGCATTTGAAAGCACTGCTGATTGACTATTAGAAAATATTGCTGACCAGCCATCAAAGCATTGTTGGTTCCTCACTGTCAGGAAGGCTCATACCTGGTTTGTTGTGTCCCACATAGGAGAGAAAGTGGTTTCCTTAGAAGCCTTGGGCCACAATTGAGCAACAAGAGTGCCAGAGCAGAGAACAGCCTTATTGTCAAGTTCCTTCAAGGGCAAACATTGTCTATAGTTCAGGTGGAGGCTCATAAGCCTTAGCAATCATTTTAAAGCACTGAACAACCATTATCCAAGTGGTGTTTTAATAACATCGAGCTATGCAGAAGAGACAAAGTTTTGCAATAGTGAGAATCCCTATAATAATAAAGAAAATGCAAAGTCCAATTTGGAGAATAGATCTGAACCAGAAGGTAATTCCTGAAGGTAGCCAGCTAAAGAGATCAAAGAACCACGGGATGTCAGTGGGCACTGCATTTAACCATTTGGCCTGCGCTCAGATTTTGTCTAGTTCAGTTTCTACCTTGCCAGAGGTGTTGACCATGTACAACAAGAAGTATTTACAACAGTTAAAATGTTACCTCTTAAATCTCTAGAACTTTGATTGGTTCGCTAAGAAGTCCTAAATACTTAGCACAAGGAATTAGGAGAGGGAGGGTGGAGAGATTGGTAATTAGATGTACTATAGGATTCTCTGGATTCACGTACAGATTGAGGTTTCTGATGACAAACCCAACAGTCAGAAAGATTTCCCCCTTTTGTAATATATTGGGAGATGCGGATGAGAATACCATCTTTCCAAGAAAAAGAGGACTCTGTCGGGGTTCTGTAATTTCTTACCCAGTTCAGTTTTATGGTCTGAAAGTTTATCAGAAACCTGCATTCTAGAGTGTCAGAGGCTTTTCCATGAATCACTCTGAAGATGAAACTTACTCATAAAGGCATCAGGAGTAAAACAATAACTGTCTGTAAATGACAAAAGACTTAAAGTGGCACGGTTAGAGATTTGATTACAATGCAGTTGACAAGGAAATTTGGTTATTTCTGTGACATAATGCATATTAATAACATCTATGCACGCAATATAACCTAAGAAGGTTTATCATCATTTGTTTGACAATACTTCCCATGTGATTTAACATACCAAATAAGCCTAATTAGTTTAACATCTTCCTTTTTATAGGAAGAGAAAACAAGTTCTTTAAGAAGTCCCAGTAACCCACTGGAAATTCTCAGTTATTTTCATGTCAAAAGAAAGACTTTATTTAGAAGTTGAATTTTGGGGGAAGTTTGTCAAAAATATCAAAAGGTTTTAAAACACTTGGTCAAATAGGATCATAGATTACTGTGAAACAATACTTAGTTATCCATTTAACCAGAGTGAGAACAGAAGATGTTAAAGGCAAACAGAGAGAGTTAAACATTTTTTAAAAAACACCTTAGCCCTCTTAATAGAGAGATCTCAGCTTTTTGAACATAGGAAATTATTTTGACAAAACATAGAATCCCTGTCTTTTAGGTAAACTTACTTAAAGGTAAAGAAAAACATTTCACAATCTTTATATTAAGAGCAGATTAAAAGTTCAAGAAAACTGTCCTTGACGAGAGAGCAAACCAAATTCTAATTTTGTACCAGCTTACTTCTGATATTAAAACTCATTTACTTAATTAAATTCATTCCAATCTTAGCCAACATGACCATGCACATAATTCTTTTCTCAGGGTTCCTCTTCCAGAAAACTTCCACAACTTTCTTTTTCACATTCAGAATTTGTCCCTTCTTCTTTCCCATAACCAGTTTTACTTTAGGATAAATTTACTTTAACAACAAAAAAAACTCCTTTCCTTATACTTTCTTTACTGAAAACACACATTTTCTCATAGCATAAAATTTTTCTAATGTGGCACAAGACATGTTTACTAATAGACCCAAGCATCTTCTGTTTCTCTGTAATAAGAAGCCAAAGTAATCAATGTCTAAAATTTTATCTTATTTGGAAAAGATATTCAACAAATTTTCCATCATTCAATTTAACCTAGCAAAACTTCAAAGTTTTAAGTAACCAAAGAGATTTTGCAAGCTATTTTAAATGCATATTCCATAAAATATAATTATTGCTAAAAAATTTATCTATAAACTCTTATATCACTATATCTTTCTAAATCATTTGCTCCCCAGAATTATGTTTAGATTACCCATGAAAACTTCCTGATACATTAGACAAAATCAGCTGTCCATTCTAAGCTATTATTTTCGTAGCTGACAAATTTTGTAACAGAGACAACATGAGCTTATTTGACTAATAAATCCAGGTACAATAAAGGATGCATGTCTGCATCATTTCCAATGTTGATCACTCTGAAGACAGGCCTATTTCAATCAAACCAACATACTTAAATAAGGTTTTATTTACCAAAGATTATTCTATATCACGTAAATTGAAAAACATTTGGGTTAGCTTTTGTTATATTTCTTTTGAGAGTATACCCAATTTATATAGTGCTTGTTTGTTTTTAAGTCAATTAAATAGAGCTTTTTTATAAATTAGTCCTAATAATACCATCCAGAGGTAGAAAAATATCACATATTTATAACATACATATATGCATACACATATAAACACACAGATAAATGCAAACAGAGATCTTATAGCCTCTATTTTAAAATTTTCCTTAGATACTTGGGCAAAGGTGATTCCCTAGCAGTCTGCATCTCCAAAATCTTCTTTCTCCCTTTTTTTCCCTTCAGTCTTAGAAATCAGGAATGGTCTCGATGATAGTTTCTGGAGAGGTTACAAGCTTTTTGAGATAAACAGGGGAGGTTAGTTGCTTATCAAAGGACTGACATACCCATCCAATTACATTATTCTCAATTTGCTTCTTTTCCTTCGGGTACATAGTTTGTTTTAGCTTAGTTGTGGGGAGAATGTAAAAAGAATTCCTATCAAGCTCTGAATGTCAGCTTTCAATCTGGCCAAATTTCAGATTATAAATTCACTCAGTCCTTTCAAATATTTTATCAGGTTTCAGCCAGGACAAACAGTAAATATTTATGGCTAATAGTATTAAACAGCTCCATTAATTTTTAATTTTAGTTTCCCCTTGACTGTTTAAGGGAATAGCATAGCAGTTTACCAGAAAATCTCTCAGGGTCTTGTTGACTCTGGGAGGGGCCCACATGGGGCCCTCCTTTGAAGGTAGATATCAGGGGGCGAGTGCCTTTAAAGCCATTAACTTAATGTTTTTTTATATAATGTTTTCTTTTAGGTACCTCTCATATCTTAAATTTTCATTAGCTTTTTTGTAATGAAACTTTCAACAAGTCTATTTTGGAATTTTGAAGGCTTTGCTTTTAAGTGCACTTCTTAAATGACCTTATCTAATTGCAACGTTCCTTTTAGTGGCCAACGGAGTTCCCTTGAGGCTGGTAGCGGTTTGGTAGGACCCTAGCTGCAAGTGGAGTTCAATCCAGATTTCTGTCCAGCTGTATCTGGCTGCTAATGGGGTGCAAACCACATTTCTGTCTGATCACATTTTGGGCCTGCAGCCTGAGGGTCACCAAGCCAAGATCTCAGGACACAAAACAGGCTTTGTAAGATTTTACTGTTCTTTGTAAATACTCACAGCTTCTGAGACCATAGCTTTTAAGCAGATGTGCTGGAAGATGTCACACTCGATTCTTTAGAAATCAAAGATTGCATTCAATTTGTCTGGTCCACAGTTCTCAAATCTAGTGTGCAAAAAGATAAGTTTTGGAAGCTCAAAAGAGCTTCAAGGTGGCCACTGTAATTTTAAATCATCTTCTGTATTATAGGTCCACCAGGACAAAAATTAACAAGAGGAAGGACCATAGTTCTTAAATACAAATCCAGCTGGAGTTGCCCAAGGGAGGAACTTCTAGAAGATGTAATTCCCATGTTAAAGCATGGCCAGACAAAGATGTACCCGTTGCAAGCCCCAGGTTGTTACCTGTGCTTTTGATCCACTGGCTACAGCTGTTTGGACAAACAAAACAAAAGACGGAATTCGAGTACTCGCCAGATAAGGGATAAATCCTTAGACAGCAACAGCTGTGGCTGTCTTAAACAGAGAAACCCTTTCAGACAGCAATAGCCATGAGCTGCTGTAACATGGCCCAAACAGGAAAAGTCTTCCTGATTGCAATAGCCATGAGCCAGCTCAGAGAAAATTGTCTCCTGGTCGATCAACCCCAGATTGTGCTATTGCCTCCAGAATCCCAAAGAAAGGCAAAGACCTCAATCAAAAGGGAAGGAGGCCTGAGCCTAAGAGGTCCCACAGTCAGAGGAGTTGGCTGTCCATGGAAGTGGCTGAGCATACAAGGGGGCTTGTATTGGCACCAAACCTGTTTCCAGGGGACACCGGTCTGAGAAGGTGAGATCATTTCAGATCCCACTTCTGACGCCATATGTCAACCTGCAAAAACATAAACCAGTTTAAGAGGCAAAGTATTTATTTAGGATGAAAGAATTGCAATTCAGAGAGAACAGATCCAGGTAGAAACCCACATAGTGTTCTGCTAGGGAATATAAGTTAGGAGCTTTTAAAGGAAAAGAAGGGAGGTTGTGTTACAAAGAATTTTAATTGGAGTTGGAGGCAGAGGGCTCGTCTTGACTAACCATTGATTGACTATTGATTCTACCTTCAGAAAGTCCACAGTTCTCAGTCTTTGTGATCAGGATGTCCATTCCCCTGCTGACTTCTCCAACAATTGCTTGTAAAACAATTGCTGTTTTGGCCCAGTCCAAAGTTTGGCCCAGTCCAATGTTCCAAACATCAAAGAAGTTTCTCGGTAAAGGCAACTGTGACTTTCTGTTCTCAGCAGGAGAATTAACATCATGATTACAAAGACTGAAGATTGTGGACTTGCCTCAGATAGAATCAATGGTCAATCAATATTTAGCCAAGACTAGCTCTCTGCCTCTTAGTCTTACTTTTTGTAATACAACCTCTCCTTTTTGCCTTTAAAAGCTTCTGACTTTTTTCCCTACTGGGACACTATCTGAGTTTCTATCTGAACCTGTATTCCTCAAATTGCAATTCTTGATGCCAAATAAACGCTTTACCTCTTAAACTAGTTTCTGTTTTTGCAGGTTGACACTAAATTAGGTAACATTTTGCAAACCCACCTGGGTGTATGAAGTTGTCTGCATACTCATGTGGATCTTTAACATTGGGAAAGACATTTGCCTATTAGAAAACGCACAATGAAGAGATGGTAGTTTTAATTTTAACAATATTGAATTTAACATGGGAAAATACTTTCAAATTTTTGAGGGGAGTGATATGTGTACAGGTTGCTTCTTTTGTATTCAAGTAAATGTAGCTCATTGTGTTAGGCAGAATAATGACTCCCCCCAAAGATGTCCATATCTGAATCCCCAAAACCTGTAATATGTTATGTTACGTGGCAAGAGGGAGTTAAGGTTGCAGATGGAATTAAGGTGGCTAATTAGCAGACCTTAAAATAGGATTATCTAGGTACATGCTATGTAATCCAAGGGTCTGAAAAGATGGAAGAGGGAGACAGAAGAGTCAGCGTTAATGTGATCCATCATGGAAAAGACTTGACTGGCCGTATTGACTTTGAAGATGGAAAGCAGCCTCGAGCTTAGTGAAGGAATGCAAGTGTCAACCTTCAAAAACAGAAATGAGTTTAAGAGGCAAAGTGTTTATTTGGGATCAAAGAATTGCAGTTTGGGAGCACAGATTTAGGTAGAAAACCAAATTGTGTCCTGCTAGGGAATAAAAGTCAGGGGTTTTTAAAGGCAAAGAAGGGAAGATGTATTACAAAAAACTTTAATAGGAGTTGGAGGCAGAAGCTAGTGTTGCCTAAACCATCGATTCTGTCCTCAGCAAGTCCACAAACATCAGCCTTTGTGATCAAGATGTCCATTTTCCTGCTGACTTCTCAAACAGTCCAAAGGTTTAAGACAGCAAGGCAGTGTCTCTGGAAAGGCAGCTCTAACTCTATTTTAAAATGTCTCCACTAAAGTCAGTTTTGACACAGGCAGCCTTTGAAAGCTGCAAAAAGTAAGAAAACAGATTGTTCTCTCAAGCCTCCAGAAGAAACACAGCCCTTCACATCTTGATTTTAGCCCAGTGAGACCCATTTCAGAATTCTGATCTCCAGAACTGTGAGGGAATAAATGTGTATTGTTTTAAGCCACCAAATTTGTGGTAGTTTGTTACAACACAGCAAGAAAGTAATATACTCATAGATAAGTTTTTCTAGGAAATGGTAATCTTTCTACCTTCCCTTAAGAATTCTAGATACTTGGTTAAAATTGGAAATTTTTATTGCTTGTATATACTAGTGCTTCATTGCTTTGATTACTGTTTATTTTCTTAGTAGCGTTTAACACCATCTGAAATTATCATATTTCTTTGTTTATTGCTGCTTCCATTGGTACAACATAAGTTCTATAAGGACAGGCTTTAATCTGTTTGTTCACTGGTTTCAGAGCTTACAACAGTGCTTATCTCATGTTGAATATTCCACACATATTTGCTAGGTGAATGGATGAATATATGAAAGAATGATAGGTATTCAACAGTAATGATATGTAAATAAGTAAATAATAGCTAACATTCTCATTTGCCTCAAGAAGTGTGTGAGTGAGAATTCAGATTCTAACTAAAGTTTCCTGATGAATTTCACCTTAATTTACATTTCTTATTATTTTGCCTTCCTTGCCTCAAGAGTAAATTCGGTTTCCTATCAATTTGCATGTTCAGTATTCATGTGTGCTAACCCATGCACACAGAGTCACTCTATGACTCATAGAGTCACATAGTAGATCTGAGCTGATCACATTGCTCTGGTTACTGCCAACAAGTCCCTTAGGGAATTTTTAATGTCAACACAGCTGAAAATATGCGCAATCAAGGTTTCATGCTGAAGAAAACAGTGGCTATGTGATGAAGGAGGATTTTCTACAGCTTATATTTTCATGTGGAATGCCTTCTATTTTAGCAAGTTTCTGCAACCTCCTACCTCCCTTGACCCATCAGTATCTCCAGAGAGAGAGTCTCTGAGCTCTTGGAATATGCTGCTTGATAAGAATGTTTTGTATGCCTGAGGCATTGGACCATGCTCTACCAATTTGACCAGATAAATTTATCCTAACAATGTGGTTTGTGGTGAATACACAGTTTTGCTCTGGGGGGATTAGAGTCTGAGTAGCTGAGATCAGTCAGGAGGGTATTGCATGCTTATGCAACTGACCCTCCTTAAAAATCCTGGTAACCAAGGCTGGGGTGAGAGTCTCTGGTTGACAATACTTTGCATATGTTGTCACACATGTTGCTGGGAGATGTAAGCGCATCCCATGTGACTCCTCTGGGGTGGGAAGCTTTGTGCCTGGTTTCTCCTAGACTTCACCCCACATGCTTTTTCCCTTTGCTAGTTCTAATCTATATTCTTTCTCTGTAATAAACCATGACTATTAGAATAGCAGCTTTTCTTAGGCTTGTGAGTTCTTCCAGTGAATTATTGAGCCTGAGAGTGGTCTTGTGAACTCCTGACCAACTCATTAACTCATTTACCTCTCATAATAACCCTGTGAAGCTGGTATGATATTTTATTCTTATTTTAAAAATGAGGAAGCTGAGACTTAGAGAGAGAAATTATTTGGCCCAAGAAAAAACTAATTTAAAGAAAACAGAAAAAAATAAGAAATAAAATTTATTTATTTTTGAACATTTAAATCTTTCTGCCTTCAAGATAACTGTCAAATCTATAGAGTTGAATATGAGATGGACGGGGACTACAAAGAAATTTCTCCTGTCCAGATGAGTTGCTCTAATCAGTTTCATTATTAAGCTGCTATAAACCTAAGGTATAGTAATCAATTAGTTTATTATTATGTGTAAAGGAAATATGTGCCAAAGTGTCTAGCCTGCAGCTCAATAGATCCTTGACAAAATCTACATACGGATTGTAATTTTAACAATTACGTTGTAAACTATTTAGTCATCAGCTTCCTTTCTTTCCATGTTGGCAATTCTCATTGTGGCAAGTATTGGTCAATGTTTGGTTGTATATAACACAAAGCATTCTAAATAGTTAAAGTATGAGAGAATTTAAAATAAGATTTTTGGAAGAACTAGAGGAACAGGTTTGAGCCAGAGCTTCCAGAAGTAGCACCAGAACAGCACAACAGACATCACCCACCAAGAGGACTGCTGCTTTTGCCTGAGGAGGGGGTCAGGAAATCAAGAAGCCACCACTACCTCTGATAGCTACACCACATCAATCCATTTTGATTTAGGAATTAGGAGACTGCTACCAGCAAAGTTAATTTCCATGTCCTCTCAGCAGTCACAGTTAGGGACTTGGTACAAGAAATCTTCTGTAGCTTCTTCAGAAAAAAAAATTAGATGTTTCCAAGACTGCATTTGAAATCCTGCTATATTTTGAACTATTTTGACTATTTTCAGGAAATGTCCTTCTTCCCTTCCATTAATCCAAAGCTTTGCTTCAAATCTCATTCTGAGACCTTCCATGAAGCCTTCCCTGGTCAACCCAAGAAACAGTGATATTTTTCTTATTTGAATCCCTAATTTCTCAGTAGTCTGTGGTAAACTGTCTATACTTAATGTCCTCGCCTTGTCATCTTCTAAAATTATTTCATACATGTTAAGCTTGGCCTCCCTCTTTAGATGATAAAAGAAAAAGGGACCATGCCACATATGAATTCCTCCTTTCACATCAGACATGCAGTTACTTAGAAGCTTAGATTAATAAACAGCTTTAATTTATCTGGATAATATAGCACATTGTAGAAGTTTTTCTAATTCCTCCATTCCAATACTCAGTTTAAACAAATACTGTAGGAATACCGGAAATGGCTTTCTGTCAGAGCAGTGCAGAACACTCCCATTTATCTCCTTAAGTCTCCTCAACCACTTAGCAATGTTCAACTTCCTAACAGAATAAGAAATTCAGTTGACTCAGATTTCTTTGTGTCTTATAAAGCTAAAGAAAACAAACCAAATAAATAAATAAAAATCTGTGGATGCTCTGTTATTTCTTTTCTCTAGCTGACAACTTTCTTGCTTGCCATTTCTTTTTGATATTAAATAAACGTTGTTGTTCGTTATAACCATAATATACGATAATTGTAGACATTTGGCAAACACAAAAATGTAAAAGAGATTAGAAAATTGCCTGTAATCCAGAGATAAGCATTTTCAGCATGTAAATTATATATCTATATCTTTCAATATTTTATTGCACAATCAATAGTAGTCATAAAGTCTATATGATTTCACATTTGGCTATTTTAAATACATATTTTTATTAAATACAAAGAATTAAATGTTTACTTTTAAATCTTGAAAAATTTTTAAATCTCAGAAATTACTTTTTGACTAATAAGGAACATTAAGATATTAGCATGCTAGCAATTATTTGCTTACTTCATTTAATAGCATGCAGAATGCTTCTACTGCCATATATTGTGATTAACTTCATTGGTTTATTTAAGTCTTTATAGATTGCACGTTCAAATCAAATGTTACTGAGCCCCTACCAAACATATGGACTTGATAAAAAGGAAAATTGCTTCTTTCAAACCAAGTATTTGAGTTTCACAGCTACATCTATACATTCTAAAGAAATCTTTTGGCTCTATTTTAATTTCCAACCTCTTCCAACCAGGTTTTTCTTAAATCAGTTTTATTAGATTACTTGGTACCGATACTTCTGAAATTAGAATTGAAACCATTGTCTCTCTTTCCTCCAGAGCTGCCTTTATACCTGGGTCAGTATCTCTGAGCATTCCCCTTATTTCCAAGGGGATGGGTTCTCTGTATCTGAAAAATCATGATTGCTATTTCTAATCTGGACACAAATCAACCAGTACAGAACACTCAATAAATGATACTTGTTGTTATTGTTATTTTTATTACATAAATGCTATATAGAACATATTTCTCAATGTTATCAAAAAATATAGCACCATGAGCCCCATTCAGTTGTTTACATTTTCTCTCACCTCTCAGAGTGTTGGCACAAAATACTTGTAATTTTTTAAATGGTTGTATGCTTTTATTCCCTCAGAAATTTTAGTGTGAATAATCATCACTAAATTTGATAATTCCTCATGGAAATCACATGCCTACTGTGAGATGCAACCATTACCTCCCTCTCCTAAGGCAATGAAAGGGTAGATGTTTAGAGAATGGCCTAAATTTCTTTTTTTTTTTAAGTCAGTTCCCTGGAGTCAGTAGGTAATAGCCCAGGAGTTTTTTTTCCAAAATATTTTCCACTAAACAAAGACAGAGCTTGCAATTTATGGCTAAATCCAAAATACACCTTTGGATCATGGCATAAGTGGGAAGAGAGTGAATACAGTGAATTTTGTGCATTGACAAATAGACCAGGTGGAATAAAAAGAGGTCAAGGGCAAAAGTCAGGTTTTGATTGGTGCTGTGGTCATCCAGGGAGCACCACATGCATTCTGGTGTGGACCAGTTGTCTGAAAATCATGGACAAGCATCAAGTATTGGGAGTGGGTTGCAGGGAGGAGAGAATCTAATATAAGCAAAGTACATTGTTTTTCATTCCATCCACGCTTTATGGAAACATCATTTTCCTTTGTTTTACTTACCTTATTTTCTATGTAAAATTAACTTTTAAAACTTCGAGTCTCCTGTGGTTTTATCAGAGAAAGAAACATCTCTTTCCATTTCTCCATTATAAAAGTTAGCAACTCTCTAGCCAGTAGATAAAGAGAAAGGGCTTTGATTTTATTGATCAGAAGATTATCTAAGACATTTCTGTTCTCTGTTCTCTGGAAAGAAATAAGAGCAGACAGGATGAGATCACCAAAGAGGAAACAAGTAGTCTCTAAAGGATTTTTCTCAACAGATGAAACCTAAAGCAGAACATAGCAAATATCCCACCATCTCTTTATAACCACTATGTATATGATGTGCACATGCCACTGGCAACTGGGAAAGAAAAAGACATTCAACTGTTTCCTCCCCCAGCATGTGCTACAGAGAGAAGGGAAAGGCAAATAAGAACTAGAGAAAGAAACAGACACATTTGAGGTGTATTTAGAGCTACTTTTCAGCTTCATTGTTTTATCTGAATTGAATTTTCAGTTGCACCTAAACACCAGAAACAAAAAGAATTTCATATTCCTAATTTTTAAAATAAAGCACATTGTTTGGGACAATTTTTAGAATTACTAATTATTTCTTTCAAGTTGGATAATAGAAAGATGACATTACATGAAACTATGTGACTCCTCAACAACTTATTAGCTAAGCACTATTGTTTTATTCTATCAATTATTCAAATTACCAAATTGAGATACAAAGAAATTGTGTACCTTACCCCAAATTACACAGCTAGTAAGGGGCAGGGTCAGTATTCATGACAAATGTGTTGGTATAAAATGATGTCAAGTTGATAATACACTCAGCTGTCTGCCAGAATTGCATGCAAATCTCCTTTGGAGGAACATGCCTTCAAACAAGGCTTTAAAGAAGTCTCATGGATAAGGCTCCCACTGAACATGAACTGACGAAAAATCACAGGACGTACAGTGAAACAAGCATTATGATTGAGGGTCAGGAGAAAAAAGAAACAGCAAAATCAGACCCACCACAAATTCAAATATTGGATTTATATGAAACATACTAAAGTTATTAAAAGGAGATCAAGATAAGTGTATAAGAAGAGACTGTTAACATTGAAGAGGAATATTTTCAAAGAATTAAATAAAATTTGTCAAAATTTTCACATTAGAAGTGGAATAGGTTAGATAGCATATTTACCTTGGCCAAAGGACACATTAGTGAACTGGAATATAGGTCTGAAGAAATTAACCACGATTCAATATAAAGAGATGAAAAGATGTTAACCATACATTTTCTAAGTTTTAGGAGGATAGGATAGACAGGATAGAATTAATGATTAATAAAATGAGGCAATATTTTAAAAAATAATAGTTGGGAAAGCTCTAAATTGGTGAAAAGTATGCAACTATAGGTTCTGGATTGTCAGTGAATCCAAAGCAGCATAATTTAAAAAAAAAAAAAAATCACAACTAGACATGTTGCAGGAAATTTTGCAGACACAAACACATAAAAAAGTTCTTCAAAGAAAATAGTTTGCCTCCAAAAGAAAAAAGCAAAGGAAAAATATTTGACTGACTTGCCAATAGCAATAACTAAATCAAAAGATAATGAAATATCTTTAAATTATTAAGAAAAAATAACTATCAGAAGTCTATATTCAATTTAGGTAAATGATTTCAAGAATAAGGGTAAATAAAGACAATTTCAAATTACTAAAAATAGAGAGTTTCCCATAGATATATACTTATTAAATGAACTTCTTTTAAAAAATACTCCACAGGAGGAATATGATAAGAAGAAAGGAAAGAAATTCTGAAATGCAAGAAAAAAATAGTAAGCAAAGGAAATAAAAAGTACAAGATCAATACAAACAAATAAGGAATGTATAATATTTTGGCAGCAGGCAGATCTAGTAGAAATAGGACTTGGCTAAGGTCTAAGTGTGACTCTACCAGTACTAGTGACATGAGTACAGGAAGGCAGGGACTACTCAGTTGCTCCATTAGTAAGATGAAGATACTCATAACTTCCTATCCCAAGGGTTGCCCATGAAGATGAGAGAGACCATGGTGAGTCTACTTAAAGCCACTATGGAAAATAGTATGGAGATTTCTCAAAAATTAAAAATAGAAATACCATATGATCCAACTATCTCACTACTGGGTATTTATGCAAAGAGCATGAAATCAACAATTCAAAGAGATTTATGCATCCCCATGTTCATTGCAGCATTATTCACAATAGTCAAGACATGGAAGCAACTCAAGTGCCCATCAATGGACGAATGGATAAAGATGCAGTATATATATACAATGGAATACTACTCAGCCATAAAAAAGATAAAATTGTGCCATTTGCAACAACATGGATGGACCTTGAGGATATTATGCTAAGCGAAATAAGGCAGGAAGAGAAAGACAAATATTGTATGATTTCACTCACATGTGGAAGATAAACAAACACATGGATAAAAAGGACAGTTTAGTGGTTAACAAAGGGGAAGAGGGTGGAGGGAGAGGGCAAAAGGGGTAAAGGGATACATATGTATGGTGATGGATAAAAATTTTACTATGGTGGTGAACACAATGCAATCTCTATAGAAACTGATATATAATAATGTACACCTGAAGTTACACAATGTTATAAGCCAAAATGACCTCAATAAAATAATGTTTAAAGAATCTAGAGAAGGATACTGTAATTATTCAAATTAGCTATGCTATTTTGATCAGCTCCTAAATGAAAAATTAGATAAATTACATTGAACCTTTAAACAATTGCAACCCTTATGAATAATTTTTAAACAAATTCTGTAGTGAGGGAAAGGTACTCTTATTCTTGGTACTAGGGTATCTCAAAATGGAATAATAAAATTAAAATCCTCAATATTTTAACATCAAGTGGTGCAAAAGAGTGACCCAACAAACAGGATAAAGAGGAAAGAAAAGGGGAGTAAAACCATAATAGAAAGTATGGAAATTAATAAACAGAAACTTCATTAAATTGGAGTCAGGAGGCCAAAAGGGGCATGTCTCACACCCTACAAAGGTTGCAAAGCCCAACAGGAAGAAGAAAGACTTCCTCTTCTTGACCAGCAAGAATCTCAGCCAACGAGAAACTTTCACAACTCAGCCAATGCAAAACCACTACACCTTGAACTCTGTTTATAACAGCCCTCCTAACTTCCTCTTCTCCTCTATAGAAGAGTTTGTCTTCCCCTTGTTGCTCGGGACTTGCATGTGGTTCACCACGTTTGGAGATTGAATTGCAATTCTCTGCTGATCCCAAATAAACTCATTTTTGCTGGAGAAATAACTGGCTGTCCGTTTGTTTAAGGTCAACGTTTTGGTGGCCCATATGGAGATCCATAGAAGATTCCCAATGACTCTGAGACTGGTGAGCAAACAAGTGTGGTACCCACAACAGAGACCATTGGTCTTGCTGCTTTTCTCACTTGCCCTGGAGCTTGAGGGTAAATCTCTCCTGGATCTGAGCTTCACCCCTGTTTGCATTTGAAACTTTTCAGGCTTTATTCGAGATCTATTTTAAGGCTTTGTCCTTTTCTGGTTAAGACCTTATTTGTCTGTGAGTACTCAGTTTACACTTTGGCCTGATTCTTTTGAAATCAGGCTGTTTCTACCAGAACTGTGCTAAGACTTTGGTCGGATTCCTTTGGAACAGGACTGTTTCTACTTGAACCTGAGCTTGCACTTTGGCCTGACTCCCTTGGGAGCAGACAGTTCCTTGGAACTACACAGATTCAATCTTCAATCCACCTTACTGAAATTGAACTGTTCTTATTGGAACTGGCTGGTATTAAGCCTTCAGGCTGTTTGAGCTATTCAAGCTATTTGAGTTGCAAGCTGTTTAAGCTGTTTAGGCTGTTTGAGAATTATTCTTTTACTCTAGAGAAGAATCTCTGAGAAATAGGATCTCAGTTATCTAAATATTTTAAGGGTGCCCCCCTACAGGGACCCCGGCAGATTTTATGTTTAAAAACATAGATCATTCCTCATACGCATTTCTAAATAAATGAATTGACTTAACCAAAAGTAATTTATAATATCAATGGTCATTATGGGGAACTTTCAAATTCCCCAAGCTTACTTATCTTAAAACCAAATTGGACAACCACAGCTCTGTAATTTCCAAAACTGAACGGAACGCCTATTTTGATTGGTTATTTTGAGGCTTCTAAACATTATCAGGAGTCTAAAATTGCCTCTTTGCAAAGTAAAATTTTAGGATTAACTGAGGCAAACAAACAATTAAAGAAAATAAAAAGGCCTCTGCAGCCTCCTGTTTCTACTCCCCCAGCTTCTTCATCTCAGGCTCCGCCTCCAGCACCATCATGTCTTTCTCTCGCAGCTCCTCCTGCTCGGGCCCCACCTCTAGCACCGTCTTCCTCTTTCCTTTTATATCACCCGCACCCCCTCTACACTTTCAGTTCCCCCACACTAACTCTCTTGCCAAACTTCCCCTTTTTCCCTGAATCTTTACCCACTCCTTCTTCTGAACCTATCAGAACCTGTCCCTTTAAAACTAAGCTCTCTGAGGGTCAGCCCTGATGGCTTAGTGGTTAAACTTCAGCACACTCTGCTTTGGCAGCTGGGGTTCAGTGTCCAGGGGCAAAACCACACCACTCATCTGTCAGTAGCCGTGCTGTGGTGGTAGCTCACATAGAAGAACCAGAAAGGACCTACAACTAGAATATACAACAGTATACAGGGGCTTTGGGGAGGGGAAAAAAAAAAAAGGAAGATTGGTAACAGATGTTAGCTCAGGGCTAATCTTTCCCAGCAGAAAAAAAAAAAAAAAAAAGCTAAGAGCTTTTTTAAGAAATAAAGTACCAACTGGCTGGCCTTCTAAAAAAATAAAAATTAAGCTCTCTGAGAATCCAAAGGTTAAACCCTTAGTTTCTTATATTCATCCCCTGGACTAAGGCTGAACTACAAGCCATAGTCAAAAATTTTTCCAAAGTAACTGAAGATCCTCACAGATTGCTGAGGAATTTAATATAGTCATTCAAACTTATCACTTTAATATAGTCATATCAACTTATCACTCAGATGTTGGTTCCACCCAGGTAGCTTTTAACTCTGTTTATTAATGGATTATCACTCTGGTCTCTCTTACTTATATCAGTTAATTCATACACTTGTCAGTGAAGACAGGGCCCAGCATTGGATGAAAACCACTAATTGGGAAAATCCTGAAAGTTCTCTAGAATTACAACCAGGAGACCAACCTGCTGATCTGTTGTATGATTAGGCTCGGGCAATTGCTAGACGACTTCATTGGGCAATTCCTGGGGCTTTCCCAAAGGCTGCTGATTGGAATGAAATTCAAGCTTGCACACAAAAAACCTGATGAACTTGTTCACAATTATTACAATCAACTTTAGATAGTTCTTAAAGAAAATTCTGGTCTTCCTTCAGATGTTGGTTCCACCCAGGTAGCTTTTAACTCTTTTTATTAATGGATTGAACTGGGACCTTTCTCTTCTAGTAAAAAGGACCAGGATGGAATGGGGAAACCATGTCCATTCCAGTTAATCTGGCAAACCAACTCTTTCAAACTCTAGTTGAGTCACCTAAATATAAAACCACCAAAATTCTTAATCTTCACTCCAGCAAATGAAGGAGTTCAACACAACCAAAACTCTCCTAGTTTCTGTTTTTATTGCAAAGAGCCAGGACATTGGGAAAGAGATTGTTATAAATTTGAGCACTTCAAATACCTTCAGCCCTCTAACCAGCCTTTCCATTGTCCTTCAAATTCTCAGTTGTGGGGCTCCAAGGAACTCCTGGCGTTCTTCCCAATCCTCCCTCTTAATTGGCTGGGGGAAACATTTCTCCAGATTGGGGATGAACCTCTTCCTGTTCTAATTGACACTGGAGCCACACTCTCAGTGCCTAACCCCACTACTAGAAAGCAGCCCCGGCCTTGGAGTAGTAAAACAGTTCAAATAGTGGGGATTCCTAATAAACCTCCACAGGTTCCTGTCTTGGAACTATTCCCTTTTGCTTGGGTCCTTTGAGAGACTCAAACCCTTTTCTCCTTAGTCTCTCTACTCCTATCCAGTTACAAAGCTGAGACTTCTTGGAATAGTATCATGCCAGAATTTCTTTCTCCCGGAAAAGGGAAATAATTCCAGAATTTGACAGTAGTCATCAAAACAGCCAGCCAGGTGAATTAAATGACAGTTTGACATCTTTTATTTGCTCCATCTCTGACAGCATTAGGTCTAATTATGGAAAACCTGATCATTTGTCCCTATTGAATCAGCTGCCACCTTCTTTATGGACAAAATCTCCACCTGATATTTATAAAATTCACAGTACACCTCCCATCAAGATTCAAATAGATCCCTCAAAACCTCTCCCCAGAATTTATCAATACCCTAAAAATAAAGAACCCCTTCAAGGTCTAAAGCCCATAATAGAGAATTACAAGGCTTAAGGCCTCATTATCCCTTGACCTAGTCCCTGTAATACTCCTATTTTACCTGTGAGAAAACCCAAGGACCAATGTGGAGGCTTGTCCGCGACTCTGAGCAATAAATAACAGTTATCCCTCAATGCCCTGTTGTTCCTAACCCTCATACACTACTAACATCCATTCCCCCTGGAAGCAAATTCTTTACGGTAATCGATTTACGTAGTGCGTTCTTTAGCACTCCAGTTGATGAAGTTAGTCAATACCTTTTTGCCTTCACTAGGGAAGGAAAATAATTCATTTGGACAATAATGCCTCAAGGCTTTACTAAGAACCCTGCTTGTTTTTTACAAATCCTGAAGGCTGATCCGGATGACATGAAGTTCCCTAGGGGTTCTGCTTTGTTGCAATATGTGGAAGATTTGCTTATTTGCTTTTCTTCCCAAGCTCCTCACAGGAAGACAGCACCCACTTGCTAAAGCTTTTATCCTCAAAGGGACATAAGGTCACCAAGGAGAAATTGCAGTTTGACCAAGTCCAGGTTTGACATTTTAGGGTATTTGGTATTAGAACAAGGGCTACACCTAGATCCCAATAGGCTCCATGGTATCCTAAGTTTCCCAAGACCCAAAACTAAGTATCAAGTGTGAGGTTTTCTCTAGTTGGTTACCACCAAAGTTGAACTCCAAATTTCTCTCTTATGACCACACCCCTGTATGTTTTATTAAAGAACAACCCTGACCCAATTTTATGGGAAGAACTGGTTGGCATAGCCTTTAATGCCTTAAAAGAGAGTTTGATAAACCCACTTGCCCTTGGAAATCCCAGCTATCAGATTCATTTTTTCCTTTTTGTATATAAAAAGGAAGGGAATGCCCTGGGAGTACTCACCCAAAAACACAGGACCCATAGGGCATTACAGCCAGCAACTGGATGCTGTGGCATGGGGATATCCTCCTTGCCTTAGAGTAATTCCTGCCACAGCACTTTTGGTTAAGGCCATGGAGAAAATCATTGTGGGATCCCCTTTAACCATTTTTGTAGTTCATGCTATGGAAGCCCTCCTGAATTCTCATCACATTCAACATTGTTTGGTCAGCCACCTCACCTTCTATGAAGTCCATTTGTTAACTTCTCCTCACATAGCTCTTTTATGTTGTAATAAACTTAACCCTGCTGCTCTTCTCTCCTCTGTTACTGATGAAGCCCCTCACAACTGCTAAACACTGACAAGTCACTTCCCGACTCCTTGTCATGATCTGCAGGAAACTCCTTTGGGTAATGCTGACTTCTCATGGGTCACTGGTGGTTCTCACTTAAAAGGCGACAATGGCAAATACTATGCTGGGTGTGCTATTGCAACTTCTTTTGATATTGTTCAAGGAGCACCTTTACCTATGGCTACTTTGGCCCAACAGGCTGAATTATATGCTCTTACACGGACTTATACTTTAGCAAGGGCAAAGTTACCAACATTTATACTGATAGCAGATAGGCTTTCAGAGCATGATTTTGGAAGGTTGTGGAAGCAATGTGGCTCCCTTCCAGCAAAAATATAATTTAAAATGGCCTCTATGTTCAGGAATTGTTAGATACTATACTTTTACCTGCCATTTTAGCTATTATTAAGATCCCAGGGCATTCTAAATTTGACTCTCTGGAAGATAAAGGAAATCACCTTGCTGATATTTCTGCAAGGAATGCAGCCCTTAAAGAAACCAACAACAACCAAATCTCTGTCATGGTCCAAAGGGATATTTCCCCAAATGATAACTTAGAAAAACTAGCTACAGAAGCCCAACAACTGGCCTCAAAAAAGGAAAAACAAGAATGGAAATTCAGCACCTGTTGGTTTGATAAAAAGAGAAAGCTCTGGTTTAGACCAAGTAACAACCCAGTGACACTGCACACTCTAAAATTCTCACTCCTAACCACTTACATGCATTAAACCATTGGTCTACTGACAAAATGATAGCATTCATGAATCCACATTGGTGGGAAATATTAACAAGGCTGCAAAAAGTGCCTACCTCACTTGCCCAAAATGCAATCCCAGGAAGACTGTTCGCACTGCTCCTGGACATTTTAAACTGCCTAATGAACCATTTGAGGTTTAGCAGATGGATTTCACACAACTTCCCCTGTCTCATTAATATAAACACATTTTACTCATGGTTTGTATGTTTTCTCTCTGGACCGAAGCCTTCCTTTGCAGGTGGGCTACTGTCTCTTCTGTGTCTGAAGTTCTTTTGGAAAGGGTTATCCCCACCTAGGAAACTCTGCTTGAGCTTCACAGTAATGGAGGAATCCATTTTACTGGTCAGGTACTTCAACAAGTCTGTGCTGTTTGGCCGGCTTTACAACACTTTCACTGCACTTATGACCTCCAATCCTCTGGTTCAATCAAATGCACTCAGCTGGCAAAATTTGTAGAGACCCTTCAAATACCTTGGCTGAAAGCATTGCCATTGGTCCTTCTAAATCTCAGATCCACCCTCCTTGGAACTCATAAACTCTCACCCTTTGAGACAGTCACAGGATGCCCAATGTAGTTGACCCCTGCCTCTTTTGACCCACAGCTGATAAAAGTAGATATACTCCAATATTGCAAAGGCCTAATCACTTCTATTAAAAATAACCATGTTTGGGGGCATAGTGGGTAAGTTCACACACTCCACTTTGGTGGCCTGGGGTTTGCAGGTTTGGATCCCAGGTGCAGACCTACACACTGCTCATCAAGCCATGCTGTGGCAGCATCCCACATACAAAATAGAGGAAGATGGGCACAAATGTTAGCTCAGCAATAATCTTCCTCAAGCAAAAAGAGGAAGATTGGCAACAGATGTTAGCTCAGGGCCAATCTTCCTCACCCCAAATAATAATAATAATAATAAAATAACCATGTTTGGCTAAAGCAATCTTTCCAGAGTGTGCTCCAGGGAGACAGAGACCTTAAGCATCACACTTTGCAATTTGGAGATTTTGTCTATTAGAAAAGACCCTTCCAGAAGAACTCTCTTCAATTTCACTGGAAAGGCCCCTATCAGGTATTGTTAACTACCTTGTGCTGCAAAACTCCAGGGAATAGGTTCTTGGATTCACATGACACATCTAAAGAAAGCACCAAACACTGACTGGAACTGCACATCATCTGGTGACCTGAAAGTAAAGATTTCCCAGAATTGAAGCAGACAACATCTGATGAGATAGCTTCCCCAAGATGTCCAGATCAGGCCTGTGGGAATTTTGTCTGCCAAACCTTTGATAATGACATAATCCTTCGGATGATCTCCAATGCCCATGACGTTGATAACATATGGACTTTAGATAAAAGGTGTCTTGAAAGTTCTCCCTTCCATTCTCCCTTGTTACTCAAATGTGGCCACAATACGTTTCCAATCTGTGCACGTTCCCTCTGATGCAGGACACTACACCCAGGAAAAAGCCTTCCTGGCATTGAAGGACAAAAGACCAATGAAACTGGAAAAACCTGGCTCTTAATTAGTGATGCTTTCAGAGAAATATCTCAATTAAATGGCGGAAATGTGGAAATTAATAAACAAAGTCTGGAGGCCAAAAGGGGGAGTTCTCATGCCCTACAATGATTGCAGAGCCCAACAGAAAGAAGAAAGACTTTCTCTTCTTGACCTGCAAGAACCTCGGCAAATGAGAGACTGTCACAACTCAGTCAATGAAAAGCCACTATATCCCAGAACTCTTTGTTTACAATAGCCCCCCAACTTCCTCTTCCCCTCTATAAAAGAGTTTCCCCTCCCTCGCTGCTCTGGACTTGCACATGGCTCACCATGGTTGCAGTTCCCAAATTTCAATTGTTTACTGATCCCAAACAAATCCATTTTTGTTGGAGAAATAACTGGCTGTCTATTTGTTCAAGGTCAGCAAAGAATCAATAGAAATTTTCATCCTTCATCAGAAAATGAAAATAATATCAACTAAGATGTTAAATGTTCCATTTTCTCATTTTCTGGTTTAGAATGTATTTTGCATTTATAACAGGATGGCCATCCTCTTGTGGAAATAAAAGTAAGATTTCCATAATTTGTAAATAGCCTCTTGGATATCCTGATATTCTTGACAAAATAGGCATGTTGAGGCATATGCTGCTGTTGCTCACATAGCATTCCGTGGCAAGCTCATAAATTAACAGGGATATTTCAACATAGGAAACTGAAGCATTGAATAAAAGCACCAGAAAACATTAAGCTGTATCAGGCCCCCTGCCTGAAGTATTTACAGTGAGGAAGTGGCTGTGTGTGTGTTTTAATCTGACTAAAACTGGAGATGAAGCTGAGCACTTAACTCTTCTATTTTATATTATAAACCATACTATATGTGGTGGAGAATTTAAGAAGCTTAAAATTAGTGTGTTTGAGGAAGATGGAAGGATACGACGTTTTAATACCTAACGTGCTGCAGAAACCTGGAATGTGTTAAAATTACACATTACTCTTACCATCTGCTCTGTTTATATAACATCAAATGACGTATCAATTTTTTCATATTTGAAATTGTTTTATCCCCCAGTGAGTTCTTAAAGGCAAACAGAAAGAAGTGTTTTCTTCTTTTAATTTTAATGAAATTATAACTCCAATTAGTTTGTGTTTTAAAACACCTTTACACGTGAAGATATTTATTGAATCCCTGTTGATAAAGACATACGTCTCAAGTGTCCACCGAAAGCATGTAATGTGTGTATACAATGAAATACCCTACAGTCTTTAAGAAGAGTGAAATAATTCTATACATCTTGATTTGCAACTAATAAGTTGATAAATGAAAAGAGAAGTAGCAAAATAATAGGTATTATATGATATGTGTACCCCGCAAACTGAGTTTATATGTTTGAGTGTGCTTTTGTTAATTGCTTTCCATATCCACTCACCTTTTCTTTTGCAACAGTATCCTAAATTTTATCTGGAGAAGAAGGGGAGTGAGTGATTTAAGTCCTTAAATGTGTCCCACTCTCCGTTCCCACTGCAATTTATTAAGAAATGGGTACATGACCCAATTAGAACAAAATGCCCAGGCAGACTCAATTTCAGGATTTTTGTTGGGAATATCAGGGAAGCAGGCTTTCTATTTTTGACCAGATGTAGGCTTGACTGAGTATGTGTAGCTCTGGGAACTGCTAATAGCCATTCCACCTTCATGAAGTGAAAGCCATGGGGCCAACCAGAGTGGAGCTAAGAAATGGAGAAAGAAAAACAGAGCCCTGGTCAATTCACTCGAGCCACTGTACCAAGCCTCACCTGAAGTTAGTCTCTGTTCCCCAGTCCCTTGGCTCCTGTCCACACCCTGGTGGGGGGAAATGGTGTTTCATTACAGCCCCAAGGGTCAGGGTTCAGGATCCCACTAGCCCTCTGCCCTCACCACCCTGGCTGGGAGCGGCAGGGCTGCCTCATACTGCTCCCACATGCCTTCTCTGAAACTGTCAAGGGAGTGGGTACCCTGGAAGTTGTGAAAGTCTTGGCTTCCCGCGTGGCCTTTTCTGACACCAATCCAGTGGGGAGGAGGACACGCACCCTGTTACCACTGCGTGGGAGTGGACGTCCAGACTCCCCATGTGATCTTGACACCAGGGAGGATGAAAGTCTTCTTTCCCCATTCTGTCTTCTCTGACAACGCCCGGGCTTGAAGGAGAGGGACACTTCCTTATAGTCCAATAAGGGCTGGTCTAGGCTCCCACTGGGCCTTCGCTGACAGCGCCGGGGGTGGGGCCGCAGATTTTTCTATGGTGTGTGGCTGAAGTAGGACAATTATTGTCTACTCATTTTCTCTCTTGTTAGGCTGCCCCTTTTCTGATTTTGGGCTGGAGAGAGCAGGCTTTTCCTGGGGCTTTTTTGTCCTCACCCATTGGCATTTCTGGCTTGCTGGCTTTTGCAGCATTCCAGCCTGTGATGCACAAAGCAAAAGAAAACCCAGAGAATTGCAGCTCCTTGCACCAGAGGATCCTAGTCCATCTGCCTTCTTTCCACCTTTCAGAGTCTTCTTGTGTTGTTTTATATATAACGTCTGGGGTGTTTAGCTAAACTTAGCAGGAGGACTAGGAAAAAAATGCGTCTATATCCTGGCGTGGAAGTCCTCACTTTGTATGATTTTACTTCTAAATCGGCTGGGGTTGTCGTTATTGCCCAGCATGTGGTCTGTCTTGATTTTTCCATGTGTGCTTAAGTGGAATGTGCATTCTTCATTTGGGCTGGCATATTCTACACATGTCAATTAGGCCAATTTTACTTATAGTTTTGTTTAGATCTTCTGTATTCTTACAAAATTCTCTCTAACAGTGTGACTCACAGGTTCTCTCAAAAAGGACTTCTAAGAAGCTTAAGGGTACTGCCCCTCATGGAAGGGCTAGGTAGAGAATTTTTTATCCTGAAGACATCTGCAGTCGTGGCTTTTGTCTAATGAAGTGAACCTCATTAAATATTCACAGGAGATGCATAAAATCTTTGAGAGAATTATATATGCAGAATCATATATGCTCCGGCTTGGAGCAAAAGGGACAAAAATGGTGCCAAAGGAAAAAAAGCCTTTGAAACCACAAAATTTACTATCCAGAAACAGGCTGAGGAATCTGCTCAGCTAAAAGCCTGGGCTGCCTTTCATGAAAGGAAGGGTGACTTGGAGGGCAGAAGCAATTGCCTACCCGGAAGAACCAAGAGCTCCGAGAGCAGAGTGGAGGGTTTTGGAGAATCATTTCCGGGAAGCAGCAGGACAGAGTCCTAATCAAGGAACTTCCTACATTTGCCTGGATGAATTTTAGAATTGCTATGGGTCTATGACTCCTTTTTGATTCTCATATTCCCCCTTTTGGAACAGGAATGTCTTTAGTGGTTATCCTATGCCTTCAGCATCATTTGTATGCTGGGTGTGTAGGGCAGTTGTCTCTTTATTCCACAGGCCCGCAGGTTCAAAGGAACTCTACTCAAGGAGCAGCATATAAGAACTGTTTGTGAGGAGACTCATCCACACCTGGGTTTGATTTAGATGAGTTGATACTAGAGGTCTATCTGATGCTGCGATGGGATGAGACTGGGGAGTCCATGGGAGGGTGTGAGTGTATCTTGCATGAGGGAGGAAGTTGGACCATTTGGGCCAGAGGGCAGACTCTGGTAACCAGCATTCCAGATGAGCACCAAACTGTGGTCTCTCTCTCTTTTTTTTTCTCTCTCTCTCTCTCTCTCCTTCTCTTTCCCTCCCCTCCAGATCCCATTCTCTGGAAGAAACTATGTCATGAGCAGCCCTATGGAGAGCCCCACATGGTAAGGAAATGAAGCCTCCTGCCAATGGCCAGGTGAGTGAGCCCGGAAGTGGCTCTTCCAGATGCTTCCAAGAGACTGCAGCCTCAATCAACCTCTTACATGCAGTCTCATGAGAGAAGCTGAGCCAGAATTATTCAGCTAAGCTGGTCTGAGATCCCTGAGCCTAAGAAACTGTGTGAAATAATAAATTTTTGCTGTTTTCACCTGCTAAATTTTGGCTAATTTGTTACACGGTAATAAGTAACTAATACACCAAACCTTCTCAATTTACATAACCAGAATAGTCTACAAAAAAGAATGCATGACTTTTATTACCCACATGCTTATTTCTGTGGTATTGTTCTTAGGAATGTTTTCAAAATGGATTTGTGAATCAGCCTCTCATGCTGTCATTACATCTGTAAGTATGGTTGCTTCCTGAGCAAAAGGCAAGCTTTTCCTGACTTGGTGGCATGATTCTTTAGTAGGACATGTGGCTATAGCAGAGTCTCTGTGGTATTGCAATCTGTGTGCCAAACAGTTCTGTGCTTCTGTTTGGCCTGTGTGGGAAGTGGGGACTGACCGGAGTGAGAGGATGTTCTCTCAGCTCACTGTTGCCATGCAACACAGATCATAGGTTCTTTTATTTTTTTATATTTTGCCCGTTAACTCTCAATTGCTGTGCTAAGCTCAATAGAAATCAGAAACTCTTATACGTAGGTGTTTGTCTGCCTTTCTTGACAAGTAATAATTTGAGGTTCACGTAAGGTGACCAATTTAAAGCAGCCCCTGTTGGATAACAAGGTGATTTAAATGGGGTTTGTTTGAAACAGATCTTTGGCTGCTAATCAGCATGCAGTTGCATTGTAACTTGGTTTACAGCATTTCTTCCCTGTTTTTCTTTTCTCTCTCTCTCTTTTCCTTGTTTCGAATCACAACAAGTTCTAGGGCATACTGCATAGTTTAAAAATAATTCTGATATCGTTAAAGGGTTTTAGAATAAGGTATTTTTTCTTCCTTTTGCTTTAAAAGGAAATAGAGATTGTTACCGTTATGCCTCATACACTTTTATTAAAAAAGAAAGCCTAAACTAAATTATCTTTCTGGCAGATATTTCAACACACTCAATGTTCTGCCTGGCAGCATTTGTTTTATGGACATACACCACCCTCTGTGAAGATGTGCGGAGTATGTTTCTAGGGACAGAGGGATGGAAGTACTCTCTGTAAGGTGTGTACACCAAGAAAGCACTTCTTTAATTAAGCATTTTACCACTTTTTAAGATAGTCGGGTGTTTATCGTTTTTGTTCCTATTTGTGCTTTTTGTTTTTGCCCTACCCTTTTTATAGCAACATTTTATCTTCTGCTTTGTGTCTTTCTGCACATCTGTCTTGTGTGCCATTTATGTTTAGAATAGACACAAGATGAACTTATAAATCATTTAACATTTTTTGCATAATACCTTTCCTAGATATTGTATATAAGCTTATGTTATGTTAAAAGGCTTTTACAATTATAGACCACAAATTACCTGTTTAATTTGGCTTTCAGAAAGCAGAAAAGGCAGTTCTTCTACATATTAGAAATGTGAAATGGGGTACTGGAACATATGTATATAATTACACAATTATTACATTACTATTACATTTTATTATGTTAAAAAATACTTTACACCACTAGGATAAACTTCTTTCTCTCTCTCCTCTTGACTTCTGAACTCTCTTGGGAAGCATAGCTGTCTTTATCCCTATTGCATTCAATGTTTATGATGGAAAGTTGGCTGGTGGATGTCAAAAAACTTATAGCCTTCTGATATGGTGCAGATTTGCTCCTCTTTTCAAGTAGTTGTGAAATGATACTCAGGAACAGAGAGAGATATGGCTCCTGGTCAGAGTAGATTTCTGAGTAACATTGTTGGCAGTTTTCATTCCACACTTTTCCCTGTCTTATCCCCTTCCAGATGTTTCCCAAACTAAATAAAACTGACTATGACTAAGCACATATTAATAGTCAAATCTAATCCCTAAATCTGTTCCAAATCTATTCTCGTGTTCTGAGAAACAATCTAAGAATATACCTGGCATATTCTACGTGCTAAACAACCACAGTAATGTTAATAAGAGGAGAAGAATTCCAAATGCCGAGAAAATGCCTTTTCACTCTACATGCCATTTCTCACTTCTCAAACTCTCTGTGGTGAAGGATCAGTATATTTTCGTTTGTTTGTTTATTTTTATTACCCAATTCATTGTATATGGATTGAATTAAGAAATGTATTTTTTAAATAATTAATAGTAAAAGAAAAACATAGACAATATAAGCCTGTTATTCAGGCATCTAGATGTCAAAACAATGTCAAATTATCTTAAAATTTCTAAACACTTTCTCTCAATTTTGTATTTATTACAACCTCCTAACAAAGAGTTGGTGAGGAGGCATTGGTCCCCAGGAAACCCTTTGAGTAGTGTCTAAAAAGATGATGCAACTGGAGCACCAAGTCGTTTTTTAACAAGGACAGTTTTTCTCCACCTGTATCACAGCCCAATATCCTCGACGGATACAACATACTCCCACGAGTACCATCGACTTATGAGGGTAGGGAGATGTAGGATTTTTTAGGGCTGCATGTGAAGTTTGGAAAGCGCCCCATATAATTCTGGTGGATTTCTCCTTGCCCTGACTTAGAATCACTGCAGTAAGGAATTTGGTGATAAACCAATTTATCATCCACAAACAATTTCTGAAGTTCTATTCTGCATGAGGCCTTATGCTATGCATGTAAAAATACAAAGATGTATGAGACAAGAGACTTGAGCACCAGCATTAAACGAGAGAGTGGAGATACCAGTGGGACTCATGCCAGCATAACTAATAATACAGTGTCATATATGAAAAGGCAGGATATGGATAGAGCATATGGATTGAATATAGTGATAAAGGTTCAAATACCAGTTATATCATTTCCTAGTTTTTTAAATTTTGGCTTCTATTCTCAAATTTATAGGGTTGTTATGAGAATAAAACTACAGCTTTATGGAGGTTCAAACAAAAGTAAACTTATACTGGGGGAGGGGAGAAGTAGCATAAATATATCCCTTAGAAAATAAAAAGAAATATTAATTTATTTTATGTAACTCCACAGATATATAACACCTAATCTCACTTCTAGGGACTTGTGCTGTTCTGTCATATGTAAAAATTGATCAAGAAAATGTCAAATTTACAAAAACCATTAGAGATGAATATGTGAGATTATATTAATAAAGCTAGTAGTACAGAGAAGGCCACATAGTCTATGTTTAATAAATGGTACCTATGCCTAATTTTATTTAAAATTTTTTTCTAGCAAGATTAACTCATCGGGACAAGCTAATTTTATATTCATACAGCCTAGCACATTGTAAAGCTGTAGTTGCAATTCCATCAATACCTTGTGATAGATCACTCTTCAGTTCTCATTTTACGGTTTTACCAAAAAAGCTCTTTTAAGCAATATTGCCTTGCTCACGGTATGTAAATATTTGTTAATATAACCTCAACTAAAAGAACGATGGCAGAGAAATGCAAGATGGGATAAGGTACGGGCAGCTTAAGATAAAATTTTTTAAAATCCCCCAAATTTTAATGAAGTCAATGATAAATAAATTTGATTTTTTTTAAAGGCATGTATATATTTCAAATGTTTTAAAGTGCGTTCTACCTGCAAAAGAAAAACAATTTAGAAATGCAGGGCATATGATAGGAGAAGGGAGATTTTAGTCCTGACCCCTGAGGTTCTAAATATTTCCCACATATTTTAAATAATACACATTATTCAAACTCCTGACGATTCATCAGGGACTCAACTATTCAATATTGACGTGTTTGGCCAACTGTCCCATTCTGTGCCCGGTTCACTGAGAAGAAACATCTGGTTATCAAATAAAAAAGAAGAAAGAATTGGACAACATCCATTGTAAAAATGTGGGTTTTTTTCTTTTTTTTTAATAAAACTTAATTGCGAAGCTTAGTGTTTTGAAACTTTAGTAAATTTACTACTTTGGCCAAGCCACAGTTACATGTAGCTGCCCTTTGCTATCTCTGTGTGATAAAGTCTAGATTTTGTTCACATGGAGGTTTGTGGGTTTGCATTTTGGAATGTTTATGTGTATGTGTGTTCATGTTTTTGTATAGACTATCTCTGATAACTGACAAACTCTCTCAATAGAATTTACCTCTTTTATTATATTTAGATATGGACGTAAATTTGTCAACTTTTTTTTGTCACTTTCCCTTCAGAAATGAGTCAATGCTATATTTAATTACACAGACCAAGAAGTCAATGCCAAATCAAATGTAAAACATTCTAAAATTGGTGGCTTCTGCTTTGAGAAAGTAGTACAGTTAAGCAGTGTGATACATGTAATTGAGTTTGGTAATTTATGTTTTGTTTTTGTGATTTTTGAAAGAAACTATACACAACAAAAAATTAAAGCTACAAAAGTTAGTAACATGAAAAATAAATCCTCTGCTGCCCTGTCCTCAGTTTCCCAGTTTCTGTATGCAGGGGCGAAAACTTAATTTCTCTAAACCTCAATTTTCTCAGCTATAAAATTATAATATCACTAATAATATCGTGATATTATAATACTAGCGATAATATCGCTAATAATTTAACACCTACAAGTGCTAATTAACATTATTATGGTAAAATAGAAGAGATAAAACTCATGTCTCTGATGCTTAATGTTTTTATACTATCTCTGAGCCACTTATCTTTTCCTATTGGGTTAGTTCAACTGTGTCATGTTAACTAATCGTATTGATTATTACTGCTACTTATCATCTTCCTTGTCATCTTCCGTTATCTAGCAAAATACTATCATTCTCTCGTTTATTTTATCAGTTCACATAAAATATAAGAAGCTTGTAACTGTACTGTTATGTTTTATATTATATCTACATAATTTATAAACCTCCAATATTTGCTGGAGGTTTTTGCTTTGAACAGTCATAGTCTTTTAAAAAAATAGAGAGAGAGAATCTTTTATATGCGCTCACATTTTTACTATTTAAAATGTATTATTTCTGGTGATTCTCATTTAATCCTATAGATTAAAATTCCCACTTGGTGTAATTTCCTTTTAGCTTGAAGAATTTCCTTTAAGGCAGGTCTGGCAATGAAGTATTCTAACTTTTATCTGAAAATATCTTTATCTCACTTTCAATTTTGAACAATAATTTCTGTGGATATAGAATTCTCTCTTTAGAGCTATTTTCTTTCAGCACTTTAAAGATGTTGTTCCACTGTCATTTGGCCACTATTGTTTCTGATAAGAAATCAGTTATAATTTGAATCATTGGTCTCTTGTATGTAATATCTCAATATTTCTTGAGTTCTATCAATATTTTATCTTTTTCTTTGGATTTCAGCATTTAATGGTATGTTGGTGGTTGTATTTATGCTTCTATGCTGTTGTATTGAGCTTCTTGGATTTATAAACTGGGACATTTTCACCCATTATTTCTTCAAACATTTTTTTCTTCCTCGTTACCATTCTCTCTCCCCTCTCCTTCGGGAACTCCACATATAATAGACCATTTGATGTTCTCATACAGGTTAATAAGGCTCTTTTAATTTTTCTGTTTTGTTCTATGTTCTTCAGATTATGTAATTTCATCTATCCTCAAGTTCATTGACAATTTCTGCCATTGCCATTCTGCTCTTAAGCCTTTCCAATTAATTTTTCATATCAATATTGTATCTTTTAGCTCTAGAATTTCTATTTGGTTCTTTTTTCTTAATAGTTTCTATACGTTTACTGATATTCTACTTCTATTAAATTGCGTATATATTTCACTTTAAGAATTTGAATACATTTGTAGAAGTTGCTCTAAAGTCCTTATCTGTTAATTATAACATAGCTATCTTTTGAATGTTTATTTTCTTGAGTATGAGTCACATATATCTGTATTTTCATATGTCCAGTGATTTCTTATTGTATGTTGAATTTTATAAATGTTAGGTTTTAGAAAATCTAGATTGTGTTAAGTTCCTCTGAAGATTTGTTTTTACAGTCAGTTAACTAATGGTGGTACTCAAATTCCAGTTCCTATCTCCCCTAAAGTGGTAAGCCACTGAAATCTCTGCACAATTCTTTCAGTTTATAGCTGCTACTATTTTACCATGCCCTGTGGGTCTCACCTGTGCGTAAATAGTTTAGAAGTCATCCAATGTTTGAGGTGGATTTTAAATGTTGATTTTTTTATATCACACCTTCTGTTGCTCTCCTCCCTAGACCTGGCCCGTACTTGCTGCCTGCTCTTCCACATCCAGCACTTTCCAACCTCAAGCCAATAAGCTGCATCTTTTTGCCACTCTAGCAGGATTGAAGAATTGCAATTCATCTTTTCAGATATATTTCTCTCTGGTTTCTCCCAGCTTTTGGTCACCTGTTAGTACATTCAGATAGCTGTTTCATGTATTTTGTTGAGATTTTCTAACTTTTTTCTGTAGTAGGAAAGTTTGACCAAGTTACTTCTCTATTTCCAGAAGCCAGAAAAGTTTCTCCTCCATTCCTAGAAGCCAGATGTTTATCTCCTTTATCTTAGAAGTAAAATAAAAAGTTAATCTTTCACAACTCTCTTCTGTGACTTGTTGTGTATGTAGCCAGAATTGCCAGAATATGCACTCTTTTATATGATGTCTTAACTTGTGTGTGTGTCTATAAAATGTTAAATGTTGGCAAGGTACAGGAATATATTAATTAATGAAATGTTTATGAAACGCACATGTTGTGGTTTTACTATTATTTCTTCATCTTTCCAAGGGTTAGTTAACTATTTCCTGCTACATTCTATGACATTTTTCCAATCTCTGGGCTATAGATTATTTTCTTTTGTTATTCACTAATATTTTCTCTAGAAACACATAAAGTAGTCAGAACCAGACCATTAGAAGAGATTTTAGTTTTCTAATGAAAATGAGAATTTTCATATGGTCCATTGGTTTTAGTTCAGCTCTTTTATTCTTGACTATAAAGTTAGCATTAATGTAGACTTATGAAAGTTTTTGATTAGATTCCAGAATTTTAGCAGTTCCAAAGAGAGAGAGAAAGCAAGAAATAGAGATGAAAATAAGTTTTTTGATAATAGCTCTGTGAAGAGAATTCAAGCCCAGAAGACACAGAAGAAATCTTTGCCTATTTTAATTTTTGGTAGTAATTCCAGAATTTTCTTATTTTCATAGTCTTCAAAAATTGTCAATTAATATAAGATTCATTATGGCCAAAATATGAAATCAATATGTGTGAATATTTTTAGATAATATGGCATATTACAAAACTCTAGCTATCATGCTTTGAATTAGTTTTCTCTGTATAAATTTGCAATGTTAGTCAGAAGGTTGTGGAGCCAGGAAAAGGTCAGCTAAGCTTCCAACAAAATTTTGCCTAATTTTTATGTACATACTATCCACAGATATAAACATTTGAATGAAGCCATTCTGACATCAGTCAATGACCACTTACAAATTGAAGATATTATTGAAGTAAATAAGAAAACATATGAGAGAGATTCAATTCAGAATTGATGAGTTTATTACACATACTTCAAGTATCTTTGATGCTCTATATAACTTTTACTATTCAGTATAATTATTTCTATAGTGGGACCTTCGGCACATGTTTTTATATATACTTATGTAATAATAAGTGATGATAAAATGGTTTACAGTGACGGAATTTAGATTGAAATTAAGAAAAGTTGTTGTTCTGTAATTTCACAATTAGTTGAGGAGACAGTTCTATAATTGCAGTGTTCAGAAGATAAAGAGACACTTTATCAAGGAGGAAGAAAATGTTGTTTACCACAAAAGTTACCTCAGAAGAAAATTAAATTTGATAAAAATTCAATTTCCCTTCATAAAATTTATCAGAAACTCAGTGACAACCGTTTGCAATAGAGGTAGAGATATGAAAGAAGTTTGTTTATGAATTCTGGTATAGACAATATACGGCAGAGGCAAGGCATTGGGGCATAGCTTTGTGAACTGCATCTTTGAGAAAGAACAAGATTACAAAAAAGGGCATCCACTCTGATAATACGGATAATGAAATGCTGCAAGCACTGTAAAGAAGGTTTAAATATTGAGGAATGAACTAAATGATCTATAGATCAGTATTTGGTTTATTGAAACTAGTATGCCTTACACAGAGAAAAAAAATTGGCCTTGGGAATGCACTTCTTCACATCTTTCGTTGTTCCAAGCAGTGTCTTTTGGCCACTCTTCAGTAGTCTGTTTCAGCTGCTTTCAACAACAAAAATATTGTGTTTCAAGATATGGGTAATATTTCATAATGGAAATCTCGCGGGTTTTTTTGTCAACAATGAACCCACTTTGATTAAAGGAATTTCAGTCATTTTATTTAGTGCAATACAGTGAAGTGTAAAAACTTACATATTTAAAAACTCAAGATTTCTAAGATCATTGCCAACATAAAAATTTTATATGTATTTTCAATCTTGCATACACTTAGGATGTGGGTGAACTGTTACTGAAATCCCACGTGATGTGTTTAAGGGCGATATGACCTATGTGGATGCTAGTTAAATGATTACTATTTAATAAAGTAGATCACTAGGTCCTAAATCCCAAAATATGTTGTCAATGCCACTCGAGTGGAAAAACGTAGCCACAGTATGGTGCTTTATGAGCACAGTCTTAGGTGTCAAACAAATTCCAGTTCTAGCACCAACAAACTATGGAATCTCAGACATTTGACTTTTCTTTTGAAAGTTTCAGTTATCACATTTGTAAAATGGACATTACAATAGCACTCACATGTTAAGTTTATTGTAAAGATTAAAAACATAAATCCTAAAAAATTGAGCACCAAATTCACTCTCTGGCAATTAGTTGCTTTCCAATAAATTGTACTTAATAATAACTCATTTGATCCAGGTACCCAGTTAACAAATAATATTCCACAAATGTTATTATTTGTTCTACTTCACAAATATTATGATTTGTTCAGGTTTTATGATACATTGTATTGGTACTTGGAACCAAATTAGAAACTAGATAGGTCTCTTTTGAATCAGTTTCAAATAAGTTTCAATCAAGTTGAATAGGTTTCAAATAAGTTTCAAAACAGTATGATTACAAAATGCCCCATCCTATAGAGAAAGCAGCCCAAAGCAGGGAGAATGCTTGATATAAGACATAAGATGTTTATGTTTTCTGTGCAGCATGTCATCATTTTTATTGTCTCATCTTCTGGAAGTCAACTATTTATTTTTTATTAGATTATTCTAATCCTAACTACATGAGAAATTTTCTATTTTACAGCTCCTGGTTTAACATCATCATACCTAAAAATTTGAATGACCAATTTTATGTCAGAGAGACCAATAATTTGATGTAGTGATGCATCAAATTGATGAGGAAGGGAGCCCGCTTTCTCTTAAATTGGTCACCATAAAGGAAAGATTAATAATCTTGCCAATGCTAGAAACAAAAGGAGACATTATATATCACAAAATAAAAGAAAAAATTAATGTGAAGGAAAGGTTGAATCTGGAAAGCTTCTGGAAGCTCAGTTTTGGAGTTACCGAGAAGAAACCAAATTAACTACATCACTAATGGATATACTTAAGAGAAAATAAGAGGATTGGATCATCATAGATTTCTGAAAAATATGTTTTGGAAAAAATTTAAATGATTTAGTTGACTACTATTGTAGCTGTGAACTATTCACTTGGAGTTCCTCAGAATTTATTTTCAAAAACTTAGTAGGGCAGTTATATTTGCCCAGAACAAAGTTTAAAACAGATAAATAATTACTGAAATAGACAAATTTATCCATAGGTTTACCATCCATTTGAGTTAAACTAGTGGTAATATAGTAGAATACACACACACACATACATATATCTATACCTATATATATGTCAAAATTTCTATCCACTTACATATCTATTTCCCCATTGGATTTCCATAAGCACTGAAACCTCAGCTGCTCTGAGGGCATGTACCACTTAAGAAACTCAGAACCTTGATAGTGGCAGTTGCATCAAATTCAAGAGACAAAGCTTTGGGCGGTGCAAAGTGGGGAGACTCCGACAAGAAGAAATAACCCTTGAATGACAATATCTTCTGTGAGAGATTAAACTAGGTAAACAATGCCAGCAAAGAGAGACAAAGTACAGATTTCTGTTTGGTCACTGTGGACAATGATAACAAAATGGAGTAACATATGTCAAAGCTTCTAAAATGGAGCTGGGAGGCCATTAAGGAAAAGGAGCTTGTACAAGCACACCACATCTCTACCCAGATGCAATGTAACTTTTGAACTGTGCTTCACTGTTGTCATCTTGACCTTCTTTCAAGAAATATGCTTCCTCCCATAGATAAGAACTTTCTGCCTTACAGATGGCCTTGGCAACCAATCACATATAGCCAAGAAATAATAGTTGCTGCCAGCACCAATCACAAATTTTGCAAAACAACCTGTGTAGTTTATCTCTTTTTTGCCCTTATAAAACTTTGCCTCCTTTGTCTTCCGTGGAACACATTTTGGGTTTCTACTAGAATCTGTGTCTCTTGAATTACAATTCAAATTGCCCAAATAAAAATCTGCTATTTGAATCATAGTGAATTTTTCCTCAGTTGACAGCACCAGCATCATTTGGGAAAAGTAAAAGCAGCTCTAAGAGTTTATAATCTGCTCAATTACAAAGCAAATTTCTTATTTCTAGTCTCTACCCTTACTGTCTTAGATACACTAGGACACATCTATTTATGAAGAATTTAATAGTTCTCTCTGAAAAATTAATGGAACATGTGGACAGAAAATATTAAAAGCAGATACACATAAACAAAGATCAGAAATACTGCTGACTTCTCATCAAAAGCAGTGAAAGGAAGGACACATAGAGTGATATCTTCAAAGGATATAGAAATATATAGATATAGAAAAATGCAGAAGACTAAAACATTATCAAACAAATTTTAATAATTGGTACTTTTAGATATTTATGGAACACCACACTCAGTGATGTCAGAATACACTTTCTTATCAAATACATTATAAAATCCAGAAATAGTCCCACGCCTATATGAACAACTGATTTTTTTCAAAGGTGCAAAGGCAATTTAGTGGAGAGATGATAGCCGTTTCAACAAATGGAGGTGGAGCAATTAGATATCATTAGATTTTAAAAAAATCAACTCAAATGAACACACACCTCAATAAAACTATAAAACATTTTGATCAAACATAGGATAAAATCTTTGTGACCTTGGGTTAGGCATAAAGAGAAAAATAACTCCTCAGTAAAGAAGAACATTAATATGATCAATAGCAGACTTCTAATTTGATATATCGAAGGCCAGAAAGCAGTGAGATGACTGAAAGAAAAAAAAAATTAAACCAAGAATTCTATATCCAGCAATACTATCCTTCAGAATTGAAGCTGAAAAAAAGGCGTTCCTAAATAAACTGACTAATAGAATTAATTGCTAGCAGACTTACTTCATAAGAAATACTAAACGAAGTCTCTGAAAGGGACATTCTAGATAATATATTGTAGGAACTCATGTTTCCGCTTTTTAGTCCCCCTAAAGGCTGTTGTTTTGTTTGTTTGTTTAGTAATATGCCTGGACTACATTAATGAAATCTATCTTTCTCACAATGTGAGCTAGTTGATGTCTCTGCTCAGTTTATTATTATTGTTGTTGAAGTTATTCTTATTATTATTTTAAATCTGTCCTCCTGGGAGTAACCTGTGTGTCTCCATTGCAGGGCCAAGACAAAGGTGAGGCAGTAAGGAGCCTTGGGAGGAAATGTAAGGAGGTACTTGCTCTCAGTATTGTGCAGTACAAAATTGGTTGATGGGTCTGTGTGTAGTTTGGGTAGCACACTCAAGTTAGGCACATTTCAGTCTGTCCCCATTTTCTTTTTGCTGGAAACTCTCATGTCTCCTTTGCACATGTGTGCAGCCTCCTCCTGTTGGCCAGTAATAGGTGGATAACTTGAACTGTATCCAGTGTTTGATGCAATTGTACACAGCCTCCGTTCATCTCCAGGCATACTTAGAGAGTATATCAAGGCTGTCTATGGCTATCCTGCCTCCCAGATCTTCCTGTTAAACCCCTTGTGAGTCTGCAACTCTGAGGCTTACCCTAACTGGGACTGCAATCTCAGCCTAGGATGTCTTCAGGCCTTTGCTTTTCTCTGCTGGGTGTGGGCATTGTGCCTTCAACTCCAAATTAATTGATCCCTCTCCAGCATCAACGCTGCTGATTTTCTCAGATTGCCACTCTCTGTTAGAATCACTATGCCTACTTAGTTGGGAGGGTGAGGAGAAGGGAGCAGCTCCAGGGAAGAATGCTACAGACTCCCACTATTCTTATATGAAATTTAGTACTTTCTCATGAAGAAAATGCATCTCCATTTGCTATGTGCCTTTGGCTGAATCCCAGAACACCAAAATGGTTGTTTTTGGCAGTTTTGTCCATCTATATATTTACTTTTGAGGGAAAGGATTTTCCAGCCTCCTCGCTCTGACATGCCAGAAATAGTCTACCTTCATTTGACTATTTGGGGCATATTTTCTTCACCTCTGAATTGGGCCTAATGCTGCTTAATGTGCTGATCTCACATGACTTTGGTGGGAATCAAATGGTACATTATAATTATAATAGCTAGAATTCACTGATGGCCTTTTTAATATCAAAAACAATTCTAAGCATTTTAAAATACATTACCTTATTTAATCCTCAAAAATCCTGATTGATTATGCATCCTAATTATGAACTGTAGAGATTAGAAAACTGAAGGAATTGTGAATTTAAGTTGTCCAAGGACACAGAGCTACTAAGCAAAAAAGAAAGGATCCAGATGGAGGGCCTAACCAGTTAACCCCCACATTCTGTTACTCACCTTGTAAAGTCTGAGAGTGAGACATTGTTTATATCTTTCATAGTCTATCCCATCCTCCAGATATTTACAGGAATTTTCAGTACTGATTTATCTAACAATTCTTTGTTATCTTTATCAGCTCTGCGTCTCCAAGTGGATAACCTGTAGATATAGATAGAACCAGAATTTGCAGAGCAGAGGGCAACAAGCCAATGAGATTTTGATTAGAAAACTGAAGAGCCATGGCACAGAAATCGTAGCACAGACAAGTACATGGCCTATCTAGCTGTCATGTTGATGAAGTGATTATTTTCCCTTTGGGGATGGTCAGAGTTTATGAGTCATCTCCAGTCAGCTGTCTGGAACTTATTTCTGATAAGCAGAGTCTTTGGTGTGCTGAGAAGCAAATCATATTTTCTTTTCGATGCCACTGGATCTTTAGGATTGAGGACATGTCACACAGTGTTCTATTTTCTTATTGTCATTTATTTTCTACCAGGGTCTTAATAGATGTACAGAAAGGATGTCAGTGGGAGGAATGCAAATAACAGCCATCATGTAAAGTCTGAGTAATGACACAAAAACATTTCTCATTAGAGGTGGATAAAACACATGGAAACAATCTTTCCACTGCATCAGTTTATGTCATGGTTTATTCCCATTGGTGGCCACAGGGAGCCCATACAGTTGAAGCCTCATTTGACATACACAAATATACTCTGGATCCTTTGCAATAACAATTGTTCACCCTATACTAGTGTATCTCCATTATGTCAACATTAAATAAGCATTATGTCCAGGGTAAAGAATCATGAGTGCTCTTTATTTCAAATGCCACTGAGTCTCTTTGTTTTTGAAGTAAATGTCATTGGGGAAAAAAATTGCACCAGTATTAAAATTGGATGTGACTGAGTTGCAAAGCACTTCTTATTTCTTTCCTAAAGTACTTGGACTTGGTAATAGTGATGCCCTGAGGGTGCTCCCCCATAGTCAGGCTGTGAGGGTTCGAATTCAGCTCCATCACTTACTAGCTCTGCGATATTGGCCTAACCCAGTTAATTCCTCCAGCCTTATTTTTTTTTGCTGTCTATAATAGCAATTCTCGAAGCTACCTCACAAAGTTTTTGTAAGCGTGAAATGATATAATGTTTATAAATTCTAATAATAGTAAATACAAAATCACTATATAATTACTGGTTCATGTTATCTTGTTAATGAAAACTATTCGTATGCAAATTTCATTCAATTTTTACAATGGATCCTAAAATTATGCTTGCTGTCAATGTAGATTGCATTAACATCATTCTTATATGATTTCATTCCCACACTGAGACCTTCCTAATGGTTTCAAGTATAATTTTTAGAAAGAGCCAACTAAAAGTGAATTTGAACACTTTCATATAGAGATTTGGATTTTTTTACTGGTGATCCACAATTAAAACATTTTGTACTGGAAGATAGTCATGTAGGCATCAGAAATATGAGGGCACAAGGGAAAACTCCATGAATGTGGAAGATAAATCAGCTGAATGTGAATGGTTGCATGTTGCAGGAGAAAGAGTATGAGTTTTAGAGTTGGACAGAAGCAAATGCAAACTCTGATTCTGCTAATTTATACCTGTGGCATCATAGGCAAGACACTTATCTTAACAGAACCTGTTTCCTCACTGGTTTAGTGGTGGTAATAGAAATGCCTAGCATCTAATGACTATCCACTATGTATGAAGCACTATAGTAAACATACATCATTTAATTTTCAGAAAATACAATGAAGCAAGTTGTATTAGTATGCCCATTTTACAGAAGAGGAAACTAAAGCTTTCAAAGTTTGGATGGCTTACCCAAAGTCACAAAGTTGGTAGGTGGGAGAGCCATATTTATACCCAACAATCTGGTTCTAAAGCTTGTACATTTAATAACTACATTAAAATGTCTCTTTACCTCTTTAAAGTGATTACATATATGTGTATGTGTTATTGTTATAAATAGTTATATGTGTTATTTGTAATTATATATTTATCATTATATTTACATATATCATATATAAATTACATATATTATCTATTTAATGTCTTTCATAGGCATCAATAAATGGCTATTTTTGCTGTGAAACTCTTCAAAAAAGATGTCAGCAAAGATTTTATCAAATTTAACTAATATTTATTATTTCAGGTATTGAACTATGGTATTTTCCTTAATTTAACTCATTTAATCTCTTTGGAAAACATTTTGAAGCAAATATAATTAACTATTAATTAAATAGATTAATTAACAAAAAAGAGCCCAGGCAATTGAGTGACTTGCTCTGGGTTACTTAGCTAGTAAGTAGAAAAGCTTGGATTTAAACTTGACCTTCCAGCTTCAATGTACAGATCTTCTTGCTCTGCCACACTGGTGATTAAACCATGCCCTGTGGTTTATAAGTGTATTTTTGACAAATATTTTGTTAACAACACATTAAATAGTTTTTTCCTTTATCTTTTTTAAAAATAACTTTTTCCATTATTCTTTGAACATGCGTCAGGACTATGATTAACATATGCCAAGGAAGGTAGAAGAATATCTTCTTTATCAGCAAGCATTTTTCTATAAATCCATGAACACTTTTTTTTTTAAATTTTTGTGAGGAATATTAGCCCTGAGCTAACATCTGTTGCCAATCCTCCTCTTTTTGCTGAGGAAGATTGGTCCTGGGCTAACATCCGTGCCCATCTTCCTCCACTTTGTGTGTGGGATGCCTGCCATAGCATGGCTTGATAAGTGGTGAGTAGGTCTGTACCCAGAAGCTGAACCTGTGAACCCTGGGCCACTGAAGCAGAGCATGTGAACTTAACCACTATGCCACAGGGCCAGCCCCTCCATGAACATTTTTAATTAGGGATATGGCAACACTTGGTAGATGTTCCAGTTTGCAAGTGTCTATTACTGAAGACATCCTGTAATCATAATTTTCTCACCTTATTATTGCATAAAAGGACATTTGTATAACACAGATGAAGCTGCCAAAATCTCTGATTACTAATGCAACATCAAAGTAAATTGGTGTGGTCCTGGATAGATGAAGGGGAGACAATCCAGAAATACTGTGTCATAATACATTCTGAGCAATTGAGCTCATCTGGGAGTCATCACTGTTTTGATTTGTGGAGGTAAATTGACCCAGACAAGGAATCAGAAACTCAAGCAAACATTTGCATTTCATTGTAGCATAACCTTGGGTTTTTCTGCATTGGTAAATATGCCAGCAAAAACATGACCTTTTGAAGTGGTTAAGAAATCAGACAGACCTGAGTTCAAATCTGATGTCCATCCCTATTTAGCTGAAAAAGCATAGGTGAGCTACTTAACCTTTCTGAGTCTCATTTATAAGATAGAAAGTTGAAATATTGTGAGAATCACGAGACAAAGCATGAAAAGCTTAGCACAGTGCCTGTTATTATTATTACTATTATTGCCTGGTGTAGATTTTCCCTAATTTCTCTCAGCTTGCTGAAGGCAACAAGGTATTCATTGCTGACATTATAAATCTTCCTGATAATTGTGGGAAACCTTAGTTAGGTAAGGGACTATAACATTTTTTTAATTGTCTTTTTTTTTTAGCGTTTCTATTTTCATGCCTAGACTTCTAATGGTTATTGCTTTTTGTCTTGATATATGGCAGATCTTTATAGTGTACATGGGATGGCGGTAGAAATTGTAGAGAAGAGAAGCAGAATGATTAAGAACTGTCCCCACTTTCCAGAAATTTGTAATCTACAGCATGACGCAGACATAAATACAACTCCAGTGGGAGTGCACCACGGTAAGCTCCAAGTAACAGAGGAGTAACAGAAGAGTTATGACATTCTGAGAGGAAAAAAATAATCTGCTTGGACAGATCTGGTAACCTTCAGAGCAGGAAGCGGGCTTCAAAAGGTTGGATAGGAATCATCAGAAGGATATTAAAATGGAGGGAAATCACCAAGTAGAATGTAAGCGAAGTTCTTGGGAAATGATAGATTACAGGCATCAACTGAAGACAAAAGCTAGACAGTAATTGCTGAAGTATAGAGTCCAGTGGAGAATAAAAAGAAGGCTGATTTGCACCATATCCAGGAGCACCTGAATCACACGGGTCACTCGCCATGACCTGTGGGGTAAAGTTATAAAATCACTTTAAGAAAACACCTACAGAATCTTACATTACTCCCATGTGATATGTCACCCATGTTTGTTGGCATTTGAAATTTCCAGTTAGTAGAATTTGGGAAATTCTTGGAGATTCATCACCTTTTGTGTTTTACAATTTCTAACAGTAAATTCATGTTCAGTAACAGGTACGTATTTAATTTTTCGAACATTTTTGCCCGACAAGAGCTGCTCATGCCCTGGAATGTGAAGGCAACAGTTATCTGAGGAGTGATTCTGCTTTGGCTCAACAGGGTACATGGGACTATTGGTTCTGGGTGAGTTTTTCTGTTAATTTCCCCATTTACAATGTTTCTACTATGTGAGTAGTGCCAAATTCTGACCTGTTACCCTCACGACACATAGGATTAGAGGTCCTATTTCTAACTGTGGCCTTCTATACCTCATCTCCAGTCCAGTGAGAGAAGACTTTCTAGACTATCTCACAGAATGGACAGTATTTCAGTTTTCACTTGAGGCAGGGATCTCAGAAACTGCTTCCCACAATGCACAAGCCTGAGGCCACTTTCTTATTTTCTTTGCCTGCTGAAGCTTCAACTTCCATAGTCTATATAATTTTCTGATACTCCAGTGGGCTATATAATGTCAGTTGTTGCTCATGATTCTGGCTTTGAATTCTTTCTTCTTTCTAGCATATAAATTTCCCATTTTGCTTATTTTTTTTAAATGCCTTTATGGGATATATTTTGTATATCCATATAATTCACTTATTTAAGGTATACAATCCAATGGCTTTTCCAATCCAATGCACAGTTTTGCATCTATTACCACAAATAATTTTAGAATATTTTTATTACCCCAAAAAGAAACTCCTTACCCCTTACCCATCACCCCTCAATCCTTTCATCTCCTCCAGCCATAGGAAACCATTAATGTAACTTTGTTTCTACAGATTTGCCTATTCTGGACATTTCATATAAATGAAAGCACACAATATGTGGTCCTTTGTGACTGGTTTCATTCACTAAGCATGTTTTCAAGTTTAATCCATGTTGTATCATGCATCAGTATTTAATTTCTTTTTATCACTTAATAATATTCCATTATATGGATATGCCACATTTTCTTTATCCATTCATTAGCCGATAGACAATTTGTGCTGTGTCCAATTTTTGTGTATTATGAATAATTCTGCTATGAAAATTCATGTACAGGTTTTTGAGTGGACATATGTTTACATTTTTCTTGGGTATGTACCTAGGTGTAGAATTGCTGGGTCAAATGGTAACTGTATGGTTAACATTTTGTGTCACTGCCAGACTCTTTTCCAAAGAGACTGTACCATTTTACATTCCCACCAGTAGTATGTGATAGTTCCAATTTCTCCACATCCTCACCAACACTCATTATCTATCTTTTTTATTATAGCCATCCTGGTGGGTATAATGTGATGTCTTATGATTTTGATTTCTATATCCCTGATGGCTAATGAGGTTGAGCAACTTTTCATGTGCTTATTGGCCACTTGTATATCTTCTTTGGAAAAATGTCTATTGAGAAATCAACATTTAATGGAGTGTCTCTCAAACAACAATTTTTTTTATAGAAACTTGAGTACTCACATGTTTAATAAACTTGAGAAATATTGAACTTTTCATTCCAGCATTAATATTATATATATGTGATGTGAAGAGGGCATATGTCCATGGTATCACTTCCTTCCAGACTGTAAGCTCCAACAAGACAAGTACAGTCTGTCTTCATTATAACTGAGATCTTATTAACCAGTAAAGTGCCTCTAATACAATGGATATTCAAAATTATTTGCTGGCTGAATGAATGGAGACATCTCTGTTCTAGAGTGCTGACCTATTCCATTTGCCTGGGGCTAATTATTTGTTCTTTTTTATTCCCCAGACCACTTTTACTCTGAAATTATTGAAAGTAATAGTATAATCTTAACCATTTGCAACTTAGCTAAAAATTATTATTAACAAAAATATACTGATTCAAGAGAAATATCACACATATCATCAGGCAAAGAAGATGACTCAGTTGATATATTTCAGGTCTTTTTAAGTATTCCCTCATTTCTTTTCACTATTACACATTCACCAAGGGTCTAAACATGCAAAGCTCTAGGTTAGTACCAACAAATAGTAATCAGAGGCTCATGCTCTACCAGTGAGGTAATATTCAATTCTCTACTTATTGAGCTTTGGTCACTAAGCAGTCTGTTTTAAAGATTCTGCAGAACTGGAAGACAGACACTAAAATGCCTCCTGGCAACTTGCTCATTGGTTTTGGTATTTTGTATCTTTCTAGGAATTTATCCATTTCATCTAGGTTATACAAATTTTTTGGCTTACATTTGTTCATAATATTCTATTATAACAACTTTTTATTTCTGTAAAGTTGGTACTAATGCCTCCACTTTCATTTCTGATTTTAGCAATTTGAGTCTTCTCTCTTTTTTCTTGCTCAGTTTAGCTAAAATTTTGTCAATTTTGTTGACCTTTTCAAAGAACCATTTTCTCTTCCATTTTATTAACTTTCATTCTAATCCATATTATTTCATTGCTTCTACTTGTTTTGGCTTTAATTTTGTCTTCTTTTTCCAGTGTTCTAAGGTTGAGAATTCAGTTTTTGATTTGTGATCTTTCTTCTTTGTTCTAAGGTAAGCATTTACAGCCATATGTTTCCCACTAAGCAGTGCTTTGACTGCAACCCACATGTTTTGGTATATTGTGTCTTTATTTTCATTAGTCTCAAAGTATTTTGTAATTTCCCTTGTGATTTCTTCTTTGACCCACAGGTTATTTATGAGTGTGTTGTTTAATTTCCACATGTTTGTGAGTTTTCCAGGTTTCCTTCTGTTACTGATTTCTAGTTTTATTCCATTGTGACCAAAAAAATATTTTTATGACTTCAATATTTTTAAATTTATTAAGACTTGTTTATAGAGAATGTCCCATCTTCCCTTGAGAAAAATGTGTATTCTGTTGTTGGGAGGGGTGTTATATATATCTGTGTGTGTCTGTTAGGTCTAGTTTGTGTATAATGTTGCTCAAGTCCACTATTTCCTCATTGGTCTTCTATCTAGATAGGCTATCTGTTATTGAAAGTGGGTATTTAAACCTGACCACTATTGTTAAATTGAATATTTCTCTCCTCAATTCTGTTTGCCTTTGGTTCAAGTTTGCCCAATATTACTTTAGGCACTCCAGGATTCTTATAGTTGCAGTTTGCATGATATCTTTTTCCATCTTTTACTTTTACTTTTTACATCTTTTTTCCATAGTTCTACTTTAATCTAAAGTATGGCTTAGCACACAGTTTGATCTGTTTCTTTCTTTTATCCAGTCTGACAATCTCTGCCTTTTGATTAGATTCTTTAATCCATTCACATTTAATGTTATTATTTATATAGTTGAATTTTTGACTACCATTTTACTTACTTTTTATGTTTCATAGCTTTTTTGTTCCTCTATTTCTCCTTTACTACTTTCTTTTGCATTAAGTGAATATTTTCAAATGTAACATTTTAATTCCTTTAATGATTTTTTTCACTATTTTTTTAAGTTATTTTCTGGTAATTCCTCTATAGCTTATCTTATACAACTTATAAGAATCTACTTCAGATGTATATTAACTTTATTCTAGTGAAACATGGAAGCATTTATTCCCATATTACTCTACTTTCTCTTCTCCCTTTTTGTCCTATTATTATTATACATATTGTGTCTAATTATATTACAAACCCAACAAACATTGTTATACGTATTATGTTATGTCTATTTTAAAAAGCTGAGAAAAGAAAGAAGCGCAAATGTATATTTTTAGAGTTTGTTATATATAACTTCTTTTTATATTTTATTTTTTTAGATCAGTTTTAAGTTTACAACAAAACTGAGAGGGAGTTAGAGATTTCCCATATACTCTCCACCCCCACACATGCACATCCTCCCCCATTATCAACATCACTCACCAGAATGGTATATAATTTTTTTTTTACCAAAGATGAACCTACATTGACATATCATAATCACTCAAAGTCTACAGTTTACCTTAAGGTTCACTCTTGGTGTTTTACATTCTATGGGCTTGGACAAAAGGATAATGACATATATCCATCATTAAACATCAGACAGCATATGATAAGGAGGAGTTATTTTCTTTGAGAGTGTTCATAGGCTTTAATTTCCCTATATTTGTTTCAAATAAAGTCAGTTCATATTGTGAGAGCTTTGTAGTCTCTTTTCTTATTGACTGCCCCTCCTCCTGAGCAAACTTTCTGAGACACTATACTGGGCTCTTGGAGGAACAGTAACCTCTGGTCTTCTTGGCTTGTGTCTTCCTGCATGGAACCTCAGCCTTAAGATTAAGCTGGGGCAAGGTGATTAAGTTTCAGTATTCTCAGCCTTCCATGTCTGGGGTAGACCCCCTGTCCTATGAGTAGGGCTGGATGAAGGAAGGGAACCCCTGAACTCTCAGCTGCATTTCCCATGGATTTAGCCTCTTCAACTCAGAGTTGGAGGAGATGAGAAGTGCTGGCTGGCAGCCTGCCCCTCCCAGTGAGATATGGTAAGCCTTGACTGGGAGCTGTGGGGAGATGAAGCCCCAACTTCTTGACCACCACTGCCCATACACTTATGTGGAGTGGAGCTTCCATCAAACAGTTGGAGGGAGAGGTAGGGAATGGGTCATGGTTCAAATGCCAGACTCTTGCTGTTCCTACTGAGTTTTAGTATATTTTCTCAAATAACTGTTTCTTCATTTCTGTATGCACTTAATACAATTCCCAAAGATTTTAAATGATTGGGTTTTTTTTAAGTTTTCACCAGGTTTGTTTTTCTGGGGAGTAGGTACATTGTCATCCCAGAAGTGAAGTCCCCTTCTTTCCTTTTGAACTCAGCTCTATATTTCCAGTTCATTTGTTTCTAATTTAGTATAACATTTATATGTATGTGGAGCTGGAGGCTGGGGCCTTCACATGTTGGACCAAAAGATGCTTAGATAGTTTTGGACCTCAGAGTTAATTCTCACAGGTACTCCATGCCATAATATGCATATGTAAATCATTTCAGACAAGAGAAGACATTGACACAGAGAATAATTGCTGCTAGCCAAAGGTTAAAAGAATTAGTCGATTGGGAATTAGGCCTTGAGCTCAGCAATTTTGACTCCTGGTCAAGCCACTATTCCTTCAACCAACCAACATATAGATTCTATACCAGTGTTAGCAAGGATTTATCAAGTATTGCTCTAAGAATTGTAAATGGTCTGGATGTTAAAGATCCACTCGATTCACAGAGCATGAACGCCATACAAAGGTATAGGTGACTGAAATCTCTCCTGAAACACCGCAGAGTCACTGTCATTACTCTGTTCCCTCAGGTTCCAAGCCAGCAAGCTCTTCACCCATGCCTACAACTCATATTTGAATCAGGAGGCATTCGTAGGCCCTTTAAATGCTGATTGTGCCAGTATCTCAAGCAAAATCTTAGTGGAAGAACAAATAATGTCCTAATATGGAAGCTCCTGATCTCGTAATTTCCCTAATGTTCAAAATCCTTTCCCTTAACCAGAATGAATTTTTTTCCTTTTTTGGTGAGGAAGATTCTCCCTGAGCTAACATCTGTGCCAATCTTCCTCTATTTTGTATGTGGGACACCACCACAGCATGGTTTGATGAGCAGCATGTAGGTCCATGCCTGGGATCCAAACCCACGAACTGCAGGCCACCTAAGCTGAGTGTGCAAACTTAACCAGTACACCACTGGGCCGGCCTCATCAGAATGATTTTTTGTGTGTTTTTTTGCTGAGGAAGCTTAGCCCTGAGCTAACATCCATTGCAAATCCTCCTCTTTTTGCTGAGGAAGACTGGCCCTGGGCTAACATCCGTGCCCATCTTCCTCCACTTTACATGTGGGACGCCTGCCACAGCATGGCTTGATAAGCAGTGTGTAGGTCCATGCCCAGGCTCTGAATCCACGAACCCAGTGGAGCCAAAGAGTGGAGCACGCCAACCCAACCACCACTCCCCAGGCCAGCCCCCAGAATCAATGTTAACTGCAGTGTTCTTGTTATGAAATGGAAAGTGAACAAAAGAGACACTTTTGTAAAAAAGGGACAACATGGAAATACACAAAATCCCCATTCATTAAGCTTTAAAAACTGGCAAGACAGATATATCAACCAAATATAGACTTATTTTCACAGCCACCACTCAGGTCATCTAAGGACACCTATACCTCTTGTTTCTGTTGCTGTTTTTAAATACAGTCAAGATCTTTTCAAAAGCAGCTGCAGAGTAAGAAGAATTCCTTCATTGTTCAAACCTAAGATTTCAAACCTTCATAATGACTCGTGCATATTTACAAGCTTATCTTTAGTATATTAAATATACTCAATAAAGCATTTATTCAGTTTTAGGCATTCTGTGTAGTATATTCAAAGGCACCATTTGACATCATTTTCTATCAAACAAGCTTTCACTGTCATTGATAAGGAAATGGTCTCAAATTGGAATAAGGTTTGACAGATTGGTTCAATTCTGAAATACCCATTGTCCCAGAATGAACTGGTAACTACATATAGATAGTCAAGCCTTGTATAGTGAAAAGCATGCTTTTCAAAAATTGTGCCAGAGAAATTCTTCTCTGTCACAGAAAGATGGTGGCAATATTCAATACAGGCATGAAATATATCTTTTTCATGGGTGCCTGTGGAACAGGGAGCTGAAATCTTCAAGACTCAACACAGATTCTGATGACAACTTTTTCACGGGAAAAAAGTGTACATTTAGTTTTTGAAGTGGTTTTAATCTGAAGGGTCTTTGATTAACATGCAAATATCTCTAAAAGAAGCAGTTACTCAATCTCATCAGCTAATGTATTAGCAAGAATTCTCTAAGAATAAGGCACTTTATGAAAGCATCACAACATAAATGGCTAGAATCAGCTTCCCACAAAGCAGGAAGAAGGTTTTGCCTCAACAAGGGCATAATGCATAGAGTGAGAGACCGGATATGAGAATTGAGGGAGACGGAAGAATTAATAAAGATTATGAATGTTCAGTTGGATGGCTGGTAAAATAGTGATGACAAAAATAGAAATAGAGGTTTCAGGAGGAGGCAATAAAGGTTGAAGGGAAGATGATGAGTTTGATACTAGAACTCTGCTTGATTATGAAAATTTAGGAAACTACCCCATACATATACACATATATATAGTGCTCATTTTATATACTGTCAATAATTCACATATAATAATTCACATCAATTATATTTTACCTGTGTATGTGTGCTCATGTGTATTTCTGTGTGTGAATGTGTGTACGTACATATGTGTGTGTCTGTATAAGTTTGTGTGTTTGTATGCGTATAAACCCATATTCTCCTGAGATAATATAGTGTTCCTCTATAGACTTTGGATTCTGATGGAGCTGAAATGAAATCCTGGGTCTCTTGCCTACCAAATGTGGGTGGGTTATACAAACTTATTTATCTGCAGATGCCACATCTAATATTACATACCAAATGAAGTTACTTGTGAATAGTGCATACCAAGCACTTAGTGCAATGCCTGATACAAAAGTACTCAATACATGTTAGCTGTATGATATAGATAAATATAGAGTTAAAGATATGAATATGTTATCAATATATTTATAGCTACTGAGTTAGTATAAAAAAAAGCCTTCATCATTGAATAGGAGAATGATTTATTTCTCATATTCCTTTAATATCTATGAAAAATAGGAAAATAGTGTTTATTACTTGAGTTTTTATACATATATTTTAGAAACATTTATTGAAATCTATATACAAAGGAGATAAGAGAATAACTATTCAATTTGATGGTTTTTACAGCCCTTGTGTATGGGTATAGACCTATATCATTTTTCTACTTGGTACCATGTTTCTTAGAACATGTACATCTACAGCCCCAGGATCATAGGGAACCGTAGGACATGGTTTCCTAATTTCACAATGGGCCTTTGATACAAAAGATCAATTTAATTCATAAGGTTATAGCTTGTGATAGTATTTTCTAGACATTTTGAGCTATGATTTAGTGAATCCTGAAAAGTGTATGCAATGGTACCATTTAGTGTACATATACAATGACTATCTGGACATCTGGGTAACATCTCTGTATTTTATGTATCCACACCTGTGTAGTTGTGAATGAACTGAACACCAATGCAATTCTGCTACGGTTCTGTTATGAAAGTATTGGCTAGCTGGTACTGTTGATTTATAATCAAGAGGACTCAGATGCTGTTGATGCTCGTACTCAAAAAGTCACATGTGGTAGGTTAGATCTTATGGCTACACTGAAGGTTAAAGACACACCTACCTTGTAGACCTAACATTTGGAATGAGCCTGGTTTTATTTCGGTATTGAAGTTCATCAGCTTTCTAAAGGACAGCCCTGCACCCACTGGCTAAATTCCCTTTGTCCTTTTTTAGCAAAAGAGGATAGAGTAACAAACATTATTTAGTCCCTCTGCATGGTAGAAAGAATCTCACAGATTCATTATTCATTTACTTATTATTTTTACCTCAATAGGATTGAAGGCAAACTCACAGATTTGTTTTGATAATCAATTACCCTCAGGCAACAGGTAACTGAACTGTGAGTTAGGCTTACAAAGAAGAGCTCTTTCATTCTGAGCTTCCTATAATCATGGGCAAGACAACACACATAACTTTAAAATTATAGAATATTTCCCTTTTCCCTCATCAAACTAGTCTCATACCACTGGAAAAACAAAACAATAAACATGGTGACCTCAAAATTAATTAACATTTTTTTTCTTTTAACTCAAGTCAGATTAAAAGGAATCTGTTAAATTCTCTTAAAAGTGAATATTAATGTAAAACTGAAACTCAATCTGGGGTTTTGGCTGATGATTAGTCTTAGATTTTTTCCTTCCTCTCAATTATATGTTGTTATAGCTTAATCAGACATTTATCCGTATCACGGAACTAGATGTAAATTTGTCTTCAATGATTAAAAGTAATTGTATTACTTCATTTTCACATTAACTGTAATTTTTGCCATAGAGAGTGTCTCAAGCTCTGGTAATAACATTCGATGTAGTGCAGTTTGAGGAAGAAAGAGTCTGCCATCTTCAGAAGTCCTTCTCCCTTCTGACATTTTGCTGCCATTTGAGGTAAACTCAATTGCATAGAGAAATGGGGAATAAGGAAAACAGAATAGTCTTGAGATTCCCTTTAAAAGAGAGTTCTTAGATACATTATTTGATTAATTTCAAATACAAATGTCTACAGTTACCAGACAGGTTGTCTAAACAAACTGGCCTGCTGGTAATGGCAAATGGAGGGTGCCATCTCATCTAAAAAGGCAGAGGGTCCCACACTCCAACTCACTGTTGCCAGCAAGTATGGAATCCTGTGTTGGAATAACTATAGATTTCCCAGGAGAGGCCAGATATTTGGATTTGTGTGTGTATGTGAATTCTTCCAATTCACAAACTACTGGCTCAAATTTTTAAAATACTCTACTGCTTCCATTTCTTCCTTCCTCCCTCCCCCCAACCCCCTCAAAAAAAATTTACAGGTATATCTGGCTCAGAGGCCACCAGTGTGCGATCCCTACATATCACTATGATTGATGTTAATGTCAATATTAATATTGTGTGTGCCCATCAATGTATCCGTAATTTAATCTAGTGAAGGTTTGTTTTAAAAATAATGCCTAGTGTATTATAGTTTTAGGATGAATTAATAGTATCATCACAATGTTAACATTCTCCATAGAGGTGGCTTGGTTTAGCAGAAAAAGCAATGGTTTTGGAGTCAGATAGTTCCAGTTTTAATACTCAGTTCTTCCACATATTAGCTATAGGACTTTAAGAAATTTGTTGACTTTACTAAACCTCAAATTCCCCATCTGCAAAATAAAGATAATACAATTTATATTGCAGGACCATTGTGAGGAATAGAGCTGATACAGGGATAAAGCACTTTCCCCATATTTGGCTTACGTAAAGATTCTATGGTGCATCTATTCAATGATACAGTATATAATCATTAAAATCCATTTTAATGAAAGCTAGGAAATATCCTGTTTTATTTTACTGATAAAAAAAGCATAAATTAATAATCTTACATATTCTAAGTCAATGGTGAAAGATAATAGGTCTGAGTGCTCCATATACACATTTAGCATCTATCCATCCATCCACTGATGCATCTATCCATCCATGCAATATTCATTCATTCATTAGAATATGCATGAAGTGTGAACTGTATGCCAAGGACTGTGCTAGATAAATCTTATTTAAGCACAAAAATAAATGCCAGTCATTATTTATTATAGAATCTCGAAAGAACATGGTGATTGAGATAGAATAATGGCAGGGGTGAGAAAGAGATGGGTAGGGAGGTGCAGTTTAGATTTGAGGGGATGGCATCTAAACAAATATATGAAAATGAAGGATTTTCCAGCAAAACAAAAAGTTGGAGTAAGAGTGTCCTTGACATATTAAGGTTCCAGAAGAGAAGATGGCTCCAGAAGGCTCCAGAGTTTAGTTCATTAGAGGAACTAATAGAAGGATCATAGAGTAGTATTGTATGACAGTTATAAATTATCTCAATAAACTTTCCCACTGAGCCTGAAGCTGCCTCACAAATCTCAATCAATAATCCACTGTCAATAGAATTATATTGCCATACAAGATGGAACCTACTTGTTTTTTTCTTTTCTAAACTTTTTTCATTTTTCATTTTCTAATTTCTTTTTAAAAATTTTATCATGAGCTAAAATGGAGATAGCCAACATTATATTAGCCCAGAACTAATATAATGATACCACTATAATGAAGCAGTAATAATAAACTCTTGTCAAATGTGTGATTCAGTGAAATGAGCAAAGTGAAACTGGAACAGATCCACTGTTAAAATGAGAGGAGTTGGAGAGCCATATAAAGAAGAACCATATAAAAAAGAGCCATATGAAAAAGAACTGTACAGAAGAGAATGCAACATAAACATCAATAAAGATGAAACACTATTTGTAAATGCCCAAGGATTATGTATTCCTAGACTGAGACCGCCATCAATAAGACATATTTACTATAATAAACAATGATACACATACTCTGCTTCACGTCAGAGATAATTCATCCTCCTTCCTATGTCTAAATTCCATTTAATAATTTCTTATGAAATTAAATCACCACTTTTAGTACCCATAAGGTCATAATGATTTCAAATTGTAGGGAGAAATAATTTAGTTTGATCCAATCAATACATACTCACACACTAAACATAATGCTATCACTTGTTTTATTTTTTCATTCATAAATTCTGCTTCTATGATGTGTCAGATGACCTGCTTATAGCAGGAATGCAAATATAAATAAGAGTCAATCCCTATCCTAAAGAGTCAATAGGGGAGATCAAGAGATATATTTGCAATGGAGGGTTTGAGATTTGGCACTATAAAGATACGGACTAAATATGCTAGGCAAAAGGAGGAAAGGATTTAACTCGAGGAGAATTCAAAGAAGGCTTCTCAGAAAAATAGTGACTTAAGTGGGATCTTAAAAATGTGTATGAGTTTACAAGGTAGTTGTGTAACACATTACAGAGCTCTTCAGCTTTTAACCTGGGAACAAAGGGCAAAACAAGGCTTTATATGTTAAATACTGAAATATGTTGTATCAATTACTAAGTGTTATTCAAGTCAAGAAAGACAGTCCAAATTGTGAGCTATTGTTACTGAAGGAAACTTCTAAGAAAAGACAATTTGATCTGTGTCTGGGAAGGTATTCTAAGATACAGAGACCACAAAAAGGCCACTGAAAATTATATAACTTGGGGCTGGCCCAGTGGCGTAGTGGTTGGGTTTGAGCATTCCGCTTCTTTGGCCCGGGTTTCTCAGGTTCAGATCCGGGACGCGGACCTACACACCGCTTATCAAGCCGTGCTGTGGCAGCGTCCCACATATAAAGTAGAGGAAGATGGGCACGGACGTTAACCCAGGGCCAGTCTTCCTCAGCAAAAAGAGGAGGATTGACAACAGATGTTAGCTCAGGGCTGGTCTTCCTCACACACACACACAAATTATATAACTTGTGCAGAATAGGATATGATTCAGTTATGGAACAGAGACCACTTGAGCCCACCTGCTCCTCCTGTTTCCTCCTGTTATTACAGATGAGCTGTCTGTGTTATAAAAAGCTAATCCTTCCATTTATGCACTAGATCTCACGTTCTTTTGCTTATTCAAGGACATGGATCCAGCAGTTTCCTCACATCATTCTGACACTATTTATTCTCTCTCTTCTAGCAGTCTTCCCTCAGCTTACACATACATTGTAATTTCTACCATCATGTAAAACAAATCATATCTTGAGCTCATTTCCTCCTCCAAGTAACACCAATATTCCATTCTCATTTACATCAAAACTCTCTGAAAGTTTTGAATACTCCCCTTTTCCAGTGTCTTTCCATCTATTCTCTATTGAGCCCCTCCAATCAGTCTGTTGTCTCCAACTTTCCATTATAAGTGCTATTGTCAAAGTGACCGATGACCTTCATATTATCAAACAGAATATTTAAGACTCAGATTTCATCACTGTTGAACTTTCTGCACATTTAACATTTCATCCATCCTCACTGAATACTTTCTTCACTTGGCTTGCAGGATTCTACATACTCCTAGTTTTTCCCCTACCTTACTTGTTTCCTTCAATCTTCTTTGCTCATCTCATCTCATATCCCCAACCACTAAAGAAAATGCAGTCCTAAGTGCTCTTTTGTAACTTTATCTGTGTTCATTACCTTGGTGATTTCATCTAGTCTTATTATTTTAAATGCTGTCTATAAGCTAATGCCTCCTAAATTTAGTTTTCTAATCCAAATTCCTCCTGTGAACTTCATTTTTAAATGTTCAACTGTTTACTTGACCTCTCCATATGGATATCCAATAATGGACATTTCAAAATTATCATAGCCCAAACTGAATTCTTTATCCATCCCACCCGACCACCCACCAAAATCTACTCTTCCTACAATCTTATACATCTCATTGAATGGGAATGCCATCCTTCTAGTTGCTAAGGCCAAACCATTTGGATTCATTTCTGACTTTCAGTCAACCAGAAAATCTTACTGGCCCTACTTTCCAATATATTGGAAAACCTCCACTACCACTCTGGTCCAAGTCTTGTCTGGCTAGATGCAATAGCCATCTAACTCCTTTCCCATCTTCAGCTACCTCACAGTCTCTTAACAGTAAAGCATTATTTACACGGCAGTCTGATAATTTAAAACGTGCTTCAAAACATCATTCCTAAACCTCACATGACTACCAATTTCACGCTGAGTAAGAGCCAAAATCCACCCAATGCCTTACAATACCCTATATGATCCAGTCCCTCATTATCTCTCTGATTTGATCTCTACCCTTTTCTCCCTCTCTCACTCTACTCTAGCAGCATGGATAACCTTGCTGTGTCTTGAATATACCTAAGGGTTTTGTGTTCACTCTTTGCCTGTAGCATTCTTCTCCAAGATATTTAACATCCATGTATCAATTCTACTCCTCATCTCATTCAGGCCTTAGATCAAATTCCACCTTTCATTGAGGACTTTCTTACCTAACCTTTTGTAAATTTCCTATGCCCCTTTTCCTAGGTTATATTCCTTTGTAACACCGATCACTATCTATGTACATATCTATATCTATCTATCTATTTGTTAATTGTTTGTTTTCATGAAAGTAGTATTTCTTTTTGTGTGTTTTGTTCATCTACTGAATCCCTGGTACCTAGAAAAGTGTCTGGCATCTGGTAGACACTCAATGAATATTTGTTTAATGACTCAGTGAACAAATGAATGGACCCATTTCAATAAGGTTAAAATGCTATAGAACATTAAAATAATAGTGAGATATTGTAATAATAATCTTATAAAAATTACCTATGTGTAAGCTACTCATGTCAGAGTGGAGAAAGGGGTTTTAAGCCAATACAGAGCTTGTGGCAAATGCAAAACAGAAGTGTGTCACTGCCCAGTTGGGCAACAACGGACTTATCACTTGCCTTCCTTTCTTTTCACTAACGTATCTCACAGCACCAGTGCTCTGCCAGATGGTTCTATAAGGTGCCTGGACATAGTGTTAAATAACATCAAATCACATGAGAAATTTACGTCCTTTTTGTTCTGTCATTCTTCCTTTTACAAATCTTGTTATTTAACTAAGAGAATGAGGGCCTCTGATTCAGAATCTTCAGGAAGCAGCCGTATTTATAGCTAGGATATTTTAGTTTTATTATACCCTCATAATACATATTTATGTAAACAATACTGGTTTTCCACTGCTATTCTTGACATAAAGTGTTCCTTTAAAATACACTTGTTTAATAAACCAGAAAACTGATTTATAGAGAAATAGTAGCTGACAAGGTTTTGATATGTAAATAAGGCAAAAATAATGAAGGTGATACAAGAATAAGTGCATATTTTAAAAACTCAATTGGATAAGCAAATGACTAAATTTCAGAAAATGAAGATGTTTTATCCATCCCAGATTGAAACATTTACAGATTAATATTGTTTGGGCCTTATCATAAAACTTAAGAAAACACTGGGGCCGGCCCGGTGGCGCAGCGGTTTAGTCCGCGCTTGGCAGCCTGGGGTTCGCCGGTTCGGATCCTGGGCGCCCGCCGACGCGCTGCCTGTCAGCCATGCCGTGGCGGCGTCCCATATAAAGTAGAGGAAGATGGGCACGATGTTAGCCCAGGGCCAGTCTTCCTCAGCAAAAAGAGGAGGATTAGCAACGGATGTTAGCTCAGGGCTGGTCTTCCTCACCAAAAAAAAAAAAAAAAAACTTAAGAAAACAGGACAGATTGGCGCAAAATAAAACCTCTTTAACCTCTCCATCAATCCCTTGAGGCACAGCAGGTAGTCTATTAGAATGAGTTAATACATGTCTAATTAATGAGGCTTGATACTTGAATATCTGTATTTTGCTCTTCATTTATTTTCCTTCTCCAGCAAAAACCTTCTGAACAGTCAAATTATATATATTAGGACCAATTAGTACAGAAGGAGCCTGAACATCTTGAGAGAAGACATAAGAAGGTACGGCTGGCTTAAGATTAAACTTGATTTTCTTACTTCACTTGTTTTCATTTCTTTTTTTCCACTGCAAGTCAAAGTACATTACCCTTAAAATAAGGATTAAAACAAAGGAAAGAGCCAAAGTAAAGTTACGACAAAGATAATAGCACTAGGTTTTGCAGGCCACTTACTGAATGCCAGCCCTGTCCTTATTTGGGGTGGTTAGGGAGCTTGAACAAAATTTCCAGGAATTGAAAACATTTCCAGATGTCTCATCTACCCAGCCCCCCTTGGAGATGGATGATTATCATTTTCTCCCATTTTTCAATATGGTCAGATTTCCTCTAATCCTTTTTTGATCCCATTTCTCCTTTTTGAAATTGCCACCTCCATTTTTCTCTACCAATTGGTGCTTCAAAGCTCAAATAAAGTCCCAGTTCCTCATGAAAACTTCTTAGGTTATTCTAGCCTGGTTATTCTATCAGTCTCTTTTATTGAGCTCTTTTTAATAGCATTTTCAATCACAAAATTAAAATTTGGTTATTAGCAGGCTATTTTCTAGATTTCTGTTGCACAAAATTAGAAATTTATTACATGTAGTCTTGTCCTCAACAATCATTTCATATATCTAGTGTGTGCCTTTTAATGGTTATAAGTTACATTATGCCATTTTTGATTCCCACAGAACTTAGTGTGTATGTATGTGTGTATATATATATACATACACATCCCTACAAATTCCATGATTTTATAAGCCACGTGGCACAGAAATGTCAATAACTTACATGTCCTAATTATATAAGAGAATGCCTGCATGTGTTTTGAAATTCCCGTTCTTGCTGATGAAATGCTTACATTTAATAAATATCCAGCTGTGACAGCTAAAATTAACACATCTTTCTGTAACATTAAGTAGAATGCTCTGCAAGACCGCACTGGAGTGGAATGCAGCATTTGCCAGTTTTAGAACCTCTAGGAAAATAGGGCACTTCTTAGCTTCAATGGATGGGAGAATCACTGTACCAAACAGCATAGGCTCTGTCTTCCTAAATTTTTAAGTATTACATGATTATTATAATAATAAAAGTTATCATTTATTGATATGGTCTCTGGACTCCAGACGCTCAAGATTTTTTACATGTTTTATGCCACATAATCCTCCCGACAACTTTCTGTGATAGGTATGATTGTTACCTTGATTTTACAAATGAGGAAACTGAGACCTGTAGAGTATACTTGATTTGCTGTACCTGATCCCATCTTCATCCTTCTTTGCTGGATTTCAGATACATCTTAGTACAATTTCTTTCCAATATATCTCAGGTATATTCCCTACTGAGTATAGACCAGTCCCTTTCCATATACTGTCATTCCTGAACCTGGTACAACACCTAGATTGCCATTTTTCCATCTACCCATAATCAACCCAACAGGCATTCACTGAATTAATTCTACATATAAATCACAGTCCCAGCAATTGTGAAAGCCTCAGAACTTCACCAATGGGTTCCTATCATCACGCACTGTATGATGCGTATTTGGATTTATGAAGGAGTATTAGTTTCCTGTTGCTGCTACAACAAATTATCACAAATTTAGTGGCTTAAAACAACATTAGTTTATTATATTACAATTCTGTAGATTAGAAGTCAATACAGATCTCACTTGGCTAAAATCAAGATGTAGGTGGGGCTGCATTCCTCTCTGGAGGCTCTAGGGGAGAATCTATTTCCTTGTCTATTTCAGTTTCTAGAGGCTGCCCACATTTCTTGGGTCGTGATCCCCTTCCTCTATCTTCAAAGCCAGTAACTTTGCATCTCTCTGTGCCTTTCTTCTATAGTCATACTTCCCGATGACTTTCCTCTTCTATATCCTTCTTCCATTTAATGGTCTTTGTGATTACATTGGGATCCCCTGGATAATTCAAGATAATCTCCTCATTTTAAGGTCAACTAATTAGCAACTTTAATTCCATCTGAAACCTTAATTCCACTTTGCCACGTAACCTAACATATATATACACGTTCCAGGGATTATGACAAAGACATAGTTTGGGGGCCTTTTTCTGCTCACCAAAGAAAGAGAAAGGAGAAGAACATCAAAGAAAAAGAGATCCATGAGAAGCAAAGCACTGAGTAGGGAAAACACAGGTTTTTTTCAAGGAAGCAGTCTTGGAGAGAAACCCCACCTCATGTTTCATGAAGACATCTTGCAGATGTTACAGGTAACTTACAAGATTGCAAGAACATATAAGCATTTTTTGTAAGTGGCCTCAATTCATTTTTGAAAGTAAGCTATAAAATAGTAATAAAGAGATAACGATGACAGAGAGGGGGAGGGAGAGAGAAGAAGAGAGAGAGAAGCAAGAGAGAGGTCTCAAACGCTATTGAAGTTAGCAGATTTACTTCAGCCTAAAATTTCAGTCCTGATCTTTCACTTGTAGTCTCAGCACATTAATTCAATTTCTAAGGTAAAGAGCATATGATGAGTTATATTTGTGATGGGCCATACATTTGCAGAGTACTTTTTGTAAGAGGTTATATAATAGCTTTTAGAGAGTATTATGCATCTTTAAGAACTCACCTCCCACTATTCACCACACAAAGAGAGAACTCTTGGGTATTACTTATAGTTTGATTTTATTCTCTTTACAATAAAATCACCTAAGTTCTCATCAGAGTTGGAGACCCAAGCAGGCTTTATCTCTTCAAGGAAAATTTTCCATACTCTATTTTTTGTCATTTTGCCTATATCTTACTATTTAGCATTTGACTGTACATCAACATTCTATTATTCTGTAACTGTTTTGCAAGCTTAGGGCATCTTCCCAATTAATTCAATTACATGCTCTTCAAAGACCACTTTTTTAAAAAGTCCTCATGCTTCCAACCACAGTGATCAGTACATAATAAATGTAAGTGAATACAACTGAAGGGTCCAGGTCAAAAACAATCCCCTTGAGTCAATTTATATTTCAAATGCAATCATCATTCAAATGTGTTTGAACCTTTTTTTATTGTTGCAACTACTGCAGGTATTTATGATCATAATATTATGCTCATGTATGCTCAAGTTTCACATAATAATATTAATAAATAAGAAAAAGAATAACACTACCATTTGTTACACAATTACTATGTGCCAGAAACCATTAATTGCAAGTATTTTATAGGCATTATCTCATTGAATCTTCAAATGAGAAGATCAAAGCTCTAGATCACAGATGGTTGTGAAAATTAAATGAAGGAATTTAAATCAAGTCCTAAGCACAGGATCTTACCAATGATCAGTGAAGGGTAGCAGAATATGCTACTCCAACATATGACAATAGGAGCTCAGGACAAACCACCCCAAAATATGCCACTTTGGTATATTGATTATTTTGAGCTGTAAGCACTTGAAAAACAGCAAATGCAGGAAGAGGCTTTCTCTGAACTCCCCTTATCTGCCTCAAGACAGATCCTCCAAAAGGAACTCAATTGTCATAGATTCCCTCCTCAGGAGTGTCATCAACCAGAGAAGATTGCCTCTTATCACAGGAGAAGAGACGGGAAGTGGACACCACACCTAGACAAACTCTGTCACAAACTATCTTACCTCCCATCTGTTCTTCTAAGGGCCCATTCATCTTTCCCAAAAATCATTTACTCTCCCCTAAGAGGCCAATACATCCCCTTTTCCCTTCTCTTTTAAGATGGTATTTAATTCCAAATTCCAAGCCACCCCTGAGAGTCACTCATTTTTCCCTGGGTACCTCCCATATATACATGAGGTATATATGTTAATAAACTTCTGTTTGTATTTCTCTTGTTAATCTGTCTTTTATTATAGAGGTCTCATCTAAGAACTCAGAAGAGTAGTGGAAAAATAATTTTTCCTCCCTTACAATCAGCCTTCAAAACCTGTTAGCTACTTTTTAATTTTCATATTATATCGTTCACCAAAACAACTAGAGTTCAGTAATTTCAATGCCCCATTTTGGGGGTATTTAATAAAAATTAATAACTCCTAAATAACTAGGAAGATATTATCAACAGCATAATAAATTATTCTGACCTAGTGTGGCTCATTTTTCTTGCCCTTGGACTCTTCCCAGTACGCACAAGCATTTGCTACATTTCCCAATGAGAGTAGACAGCTTGCTTAATTTTGTTCCTACAGCATCAAAATTATTCTATAACTAGAATTTTTAAGTGAAAGGCCTTGGGTGACTGAATTATAATGACCAGACATTTCAAAGCTTCCACCAAAGCAATCTGAGCCCTGAGAAAAGCTGAAAGTATTAATGAAATGGCCTCCCTGTGGAGAGAAATACAGAAAGAGCCACATTTTCTTCGTGTTTTAAAACAAAGCATATAATTTTCAGGAGTCCAGAACACTGGAGAAGAATGTACTGCTTGGTTTGGAAGATAGAACAATTAGTGGAAGGACATACCTCAGGAGAGTGCATGTCAGAGAGACCTACTTTCGAGTTCTAGGAGGGTGAGTGATGCATACAAAACCTGAGGCAAATAACAAATGAGTTTGAGTATCTTTGAGAAAATGTTGCACACTATAGCAAAATTTGAAAGAAAATAAGTATTTCTTTAATTTTTCGGAGTTAAGTACAGTAATTGCCATTATAATTCATCAGTCATCAATGCAAACTTGTAGAATAGAGCTTGGGGTGCTGTTCTTCAAAGCGCTTCTCCATCTCAGGATTTAGCACAGCCCTTCAGCCAAAATCACCATAAAGTCCCACCTGCCATTTCAGTTAAAAGTTGAAATATTAATGGTGCTGAAGAGCAATACTGCCTTTGGACAGCCATTTATCATCTGCTCCCATACTTTATAGTCCAGGGAATTAAGATACTTCAGTACTGAAATGGAAGACAGTGGAGGAGGAAGGGCATATTTTCCCCTCCTTTCCAATCCACGTTTTTCATGAAAGTAGAAGTATCAAACTTTTTTCCAGCCTGGGCTTTGTTAAGATCCTCGGGTACATTGCTTGCCTTGAATATCTTAACTTGGTTCCATTTGACCTTCACAGTTCTTCCTCCTCCAGCTCTGCAATCTGAGGGCAAAATTTCAAAAGCTCATTTTGATATACTTTATATAAGGAAAAGTAATAATTTCAAATTGTAGGAAAATCACCTAGGTAATAAAATACCCAACTTTACATATTTAAATATAATGATATTAGTCTTTAGATGACAAGGGAAGAAATAGTTTCTTACCCTTTAGATTGTTTCTACATCCATTTTACTTAGTTCTTTCACATTATTCACTAAATTCATAGGTATGCCAATAATGAAAACATGTTGGGAAACCATTCCCCAAATCAAAGAGCATAAAACGACTCATCAGTCCAACTCAGGTGAAAAATGTTACCCTTCTGTCATATATTGATTTAATATTTTACTCATCTGTCTATATGTAACATACTGACAACAATAATAAAAACAGCATCATTGAAAATTTACAATGGCGTTGTAAAGAATAAGCCCTTATCATCCATTGTTTTATTTAATCCTCATAGCAAACTCTGTGTGTTAGGTACTATTATTTTACCAATGAGAAAAATGAAGCACAGTGTGGTGTAAGGTCCTTACCTAAGATCACATAACAAGTACATAGTAGTCAGGATTTAAACCTGGGCAGTGTGACAACAAATGACCACACTCTAAAGTCTCTCACTCATTTTGAAGAGAATTGTCTACTCCATTTCTTTTCTTATATGAGAAAATGGATTGGGAGTGGGAACCTGATATTTAACGTAGACTAGTGTGCACTAAGCACTGAGGCACTATATTGTTTTATTCTGGTGCCTTTGTAATTTTCTTTGTACAGAACAAAAACAATAAGGTGCTTCTAAAATCTTGGTGGTGTTTTAGTGCTTTAAAACATTAACTCACTTAATCTATATAATAACCCAATGAGGCAGATTTTGTTATTATACCCATTTTCCAATTAAAGCATCTTCAGTGCAAAGAATTTAAGTAATTTAACAAAGATTATGCAGCTGGTAAATGGCAAGATATCCTCCTACAAAGTTCCCCATAGCCATTGTGAATCTCATTATCAGTTCAAAGAAGGGGATGGTTCCTGCACTCAGAGGAGACTATTTTATTAACACCTATGCCTTAACTAAGAAAAGCTGGGATATTACTGCTAGTAGCAGGGTATTTCTATTTTGTGTCTTCTGGGGCTCCAATTAAGTTCTTTTTCACAAGGTTCCCTGGACAAATTCCACTTTCTCACATAATTGCTAAATTATTCTTCTAAGTTCCTTCTAAAACAGTGGCTCTCATAAATGTCTAAACAAAGGCAAGCCAGTTAAGCAAGGTAGATAAAAGGGCAATGGTGGCAACATGCCTCTCCCTAAAAGGTTTAATACCAGCTTCTCCAATAGAAAAGAGGATTGAGACGTGATTTCGACAAGTTGCAAAATGCAAAATCATTTTCTCCAAAACTCACTATTTGTATGAACTGCATGATTTAGTATGATAGGAATAGTTATTGTTTTTGATATTCTGAAACTAGAGATTACAACTATCTAATAGAATTCAATAAATATATTCTTTAAAACATTGTATTTCCTGTGTGTTTTTAAAACTAATAAATATTTCTCTGAATTATATTTTTATCATAAAAAATTGTGGTTATCTCTGGAAATTATCTTAATAGTTTCAAAAGGTGCAAATAGTCAAATAAGCAAGTCGATAGAAGTAATCTAAGTAGCAAAGGTGCTACAGAGACACAGAATATTAAGCAGAGAGAAATTCCTAGCAAAACAAGAACTACAAGGGTAGTTTAATTGGGTTGATAGCCATGGTTAAATGAAGCTGTGGCTACTGACCACATTAAGACAAGGAGATCAATTTCTACAGAGTATTTCTAGGAGTCTTTTCTTTCTTTCTTTTTTTTTATGTTGACAACAGAGATGAATGAGCAGCCAGTCCTGCCAACTGAAACAGTCATCTTTTCAGTTTATCTCCAGAAGATTTAGTATAGTTCCAGAAAATTAATCACTTTATACAATCTAAAAATCTACATATTGCCTAAAGTGTTTGATCAGCACATTTTCATGATGAATTCAAAAAATAAAGTCCTTTATTGCAGATTATTATACTTTGGCCTATTTAAAACAAGTACTTAACCTGACATATGTGCCACTGAATCCACTTTATGACCACATCATTTCCTGAGAGAAACAAATATCTCATCAACAAGAACTGGACTGAGATTACAAGCTCCATGAACAGGTATGGTGTGTCCTTATCCATAGCTGTGTCTCTAGCACTCTTAAATGGAGTAAGTGTTCATCATATCCTATGCCTTTTAAATTAATTTATCCCTTCCATGCTACAGCTCCCTGGAAAAGTCTGGATGCCAGAAGTTACTCACCAGCTCACCATCCCTTTCTCTGTAATTGCCGAGCTCCGCAATGCAGTCCCAGATATCTGCAACTAGTTTGGAAACCTCTAGCCTGTATAATCTATGAAATTTTGAGCTTCTCCTCAGTCTCCGTGAACTTGCAATCCTAAAGAAGAAATACGGTTGCAGGAGGTCATGAGAGGAAGTGACCGGGGGTTGACCCTCGGAGCTGGACGCGCCATCGGAGGCTTCTCACCACCCCACCCCCACCCCATGCCCGGCCTTGGAACGTCCGTTCCACTCACCATTCCTACACTAGATGTTGCTTCAAGAACATAGTCTTGAGAGAGTGAGGTGGGGTTGAGACCATCTGGACGGAATACGTGACTGAACCCCACTAAGGGCTCTATGTAAACTTTTAAGATCCAGGCGGGCGGGTGATGGAGATCTACTCGTCTTGCAGCCGCCCAAGACAATCTTCATATTCAAACAGCCACCTACCAATCTGGAGTGGTCTGCCTCTTTCTTCCATCTCTCCTTGCCCTCCGCCTTAGGGGGCCAGTTTGCAAACCAACAACATTCCTACTGCCTGCCTCCTCTCTTAGGACTCATCCCAACCAGGCCATTTCACCCAAAATTTCATATCAATCAGAGAGAATGGGAACGAGCTGATTCTCGGGGAAACAGTCAGGTGCGGTTGTGGGCAATGTCTTATGGGTTTCTGCAAAAAAGAAACTTTTTAGAAGAAAGGGAAAAGAGTAACTTGTTTGTTTACTTCTGCTATGAAGTGAAAAGAAAACAAAAAAATTACTCGTCCTGCATGAAGATCACAGGAGCTTTCTGCTGCTGCAATTTGCACCTTGCACAGCAGATTGTTGTATTAATGATGCCTCTTACTCTGGTCCCACCTCTCTATTGAGCAAGCTACTATGCCTGAAATTGCTTCCCATCTGTGATGGCCATTCTCCTGCAAAAATTCTATCATATTTGGAATTGGGAAAAATCCACTTAAAATATTTAATTTTTATGCAAGCACAATCTGTGCACTGCATGTCAAGCCTATGCTTTCATACTAAAGCCCTATTTTGCTTGCTTTCTTTAGCCTCTGATTTCCAAGTCAATAATTTTCCTCCTCTGATTCCAAGAGAAAGACCAAAATTCAAAAATTAGGTGCAGACAGCACCTCCATAGTTGTGTGTGCATTATGTATAATAGGATTATGGGCTTCTTCCCTTCAGAATATCAACTGTGATAGGTCAGATAATGTGAGTGACGTTCTGCAGGAACTGCCCAGTTTTCATCCTGGTACATAGACATTCACTCTAGTTTCCCTTTTAAAATGTCTTACCAGAATCATATACGCGTATGTGCAGACTCATACCTCCCTCTCCCCAAAGAGGAATAAAAATAACTCGGTGTTTAGCAACCAGCTTAGAGCATACTGTGGCACATTTCCAAATGTGGAAAACAACTCTTGTGGATTGTAAATAATGGCATTAACCAATCATCACTGAAAAACGGTAACACAGTAACTGAGATTTCTTCCTAGAGTGACCAAGAGAATGGCTTGCCTATTTTTCTGAGAATTAAAAACAAGTTGCAAGCTCCCAGTCTGTCCTCTGTCCTTAAAAAGAGTGAACAAGGTGTCTCTCAGCACCGCATTTGGCGCATCTCAACCTGGCTTTCTTTTTTATGTCTTAGTTTATTAAAATAAATGTACATTCTTGCTGTGGCCCAAAATAAACAATGGCTCATACTGTGCGTAGGTTCTTGTTCATGACAGTCCAGACTGCTAACAGATTGCTAATATGTTAACAGCTCTATTATAAGACTCTTAAAGACGCAATTTTTTATGCCATTTGTGAAGTCGAGTTCTCCATGTAAAAGAAGTATTGTACAGAAATGTTGGGATAGCACACACACTTTTTACGTGCATGTGTCTACAGAAGGTGTAACAGATCCAGATGACTGAGCCTTTTAAGGTTATATTCTTCAAGGTGTGCTGATTACCCAGGTGTGGGTAATATCGGGAACCAGAATACTGATCTGATGCAGTCAGACAGGATCTCTGCCTCCTGATCCAGATCTACATACAATAAATTAAAGGTACTCTAAATGCAGAAGTTTCTGGAAGCGATGGAGGTTAAAAAAATGTAAGAAGAGCTGGACTCAGTGAAACTAGGTGTATTTTTCAGTTCCTCCTTCCAAAGATACTGGTGAAAACCTTTACATAGATGTGATTCAGAACATCTATGGTTCTTGTGTGATCCAGATTTTTAAAAATATATATTATTTATACGTGTTAATAGTCTTTTATGAATCCTGTGCTGTTCATCCCACAGAATCTTGGTACTGATATTGTCAAGGGAGAGTCTGGCTTTAGCTAAGAACATGGATGATGTCCAGGAACAGGAATATATATCTGATACATGGAGTGTGCTCCATAGACGCATCCCAGTGAAATTCTTGGGATGAATGATCCTAACTCTTTCAAAAGCATCTGTTTTCTTTCCCAAAGTTGCTTGTTATTGCTAGGAGAATATTCTGTAGAAGACTGTCATGGTCCCTCAATCTTTAGGCCACAGTGTCAGTGAGGTTCAGCCACTGATTTAGATTCACTTAGGTAACACGTAAACAAATCGTATTGAGTATTTACTTTCCAGGCACCATGGCAAATATTTCATATGCACAAAATTCTTACAAGAAAAATATAAATGTTATAATCTTACTCTGTGTATTCAGCACTCGTTTTGCAGAAGAAATAATAATAAATGAGACTTATTTGTTCATGAATTGAAATTGTAAGGGGGTGATTTGGCTTCAGGCATGGCAAGATGCAGACGCCCAAACAATATTGTATAGATTCTCTCTTTCTTTACAATTGTTTCATTTTCCCCTATGCTGACTTTGTTTGGAAGCAAATTCTTTAAAAAACATTTAACCACCCCCCCGAATTTGCCATTCCAGTAGATTTTTCAGTAATTACAACCAAGATCCTAGTACTGTTGCTTGCTCATTGATACTGTTTATGCCTGAGTCATGTGCCTACCTCTAAACCCACACAGCAGGTTCAGCATCATCTGAAACATAAGCATTGAATCCCAGGGAGGGGAGTTCCCAGAAGAAACTCAGGAAGCTGTTATTGGAAGAGAGCTGAATGGCTGTTGTACTGACTAAAACAATAAGTATCCACTATGCCCTCACCTTACAGATAATTACACTGAAGCTTTGGTAATGTGCCAGGTAAGTAAAACAAAAACTCACACTCAGGCCTACTGACCCCAAAGCCACTCGACTGACCCCAAAGCCACTTGACAAATATATCATACTGCCTGTCAGTACCAACCGGACTAGCTCTGATATCAAACGTAGGGAGGATTGTTTATTCTGATCCATTCTCTAGAACCCTCATGACAGTAATTCAACCAGTGAAAACTGATCTGTTTTCTTCACAAATTTTATCTGTGAAAATAATATTTTTTCTTAAAATTGAGGTTTACGTATGAATATCAAGCACTTCAGAGGTATATCCCACTAAGACCCTGCCCTCCTCTAAGGGCGTTTTATAAAGGGCTTCAAACTCTCAGAAAACATGAGCTATTAGTCGAATCCACTATAATTTTTTGTTGTAGCTTTGAGTATTTTTATTATTTTAAATATAAGTAATGAATTTAACCCTGATTTTCTGTAAGTATAGCTCTTAAATGTGATAAAGCAAAGAGCTAAAGCAGACAAAGTAGAGGTGATTCAAAGACCTTCCTTTTAATATTCCTTTTAAAATCTCTGCTATCCCTCACCCTTTTTTCACTACTGACAATCACTTTTAACAAGGTTTTCTGAGATTGGAGAACAGGTCAAGATTCATAGATCTGGAATATGTGTCTGCTGTATAGGACTGTAGCCTACAATCTGAGTCCTATATGTCTTGTGCTCTAAATCAGCTAACTAGCCTCTCACTATGAATTCTAATAAAAAATTCTCATTACGCCACAGCGTGCTTGGCAGAGCTCACACTCCTTTACATAAAACATCTTCAAATGTGAGGAAGAAAATATCCATTGCTTCACACAGGAGTCACGTTGATTATGACATTCTCATTTTCAAGATGAGAAAACAGAGAGAGGTTAAGTGACAGCGGAAGGTCACACATTTCCTCTGCCGAAGGAGGGTGACAGTTTTGTTTGCAAAATTTGGAGAACTGGAAACAGATAGCATTATCTAAGCTGTCACAGATCCACAATCACTGCAACCTCTGGCTGTAGCGTATCATTAGAAATGCGTATACCCTCATATATCATATGTCATTGTTGTTTAGCTCCTGTGTGAGTAATTAATGAATCTTCACAATGATGTTTAAATTGCTAGATTTTTTCAGTTTTCCTTGGTTTTACATAAAATTTTACAGATGTTTCTCCTAAATCCCATGAAATGTTGGTATTTTTACTGTATTAGATAACTGAAACTCTATAACTTCTACTTTTTAATAATTTAACATATGAAAAAACATATGAGAAAGGATACAGCTGTCTAGTTGGTTCAACTAAAATCTGGTTCCTTTCAAATTTCTTTATGTGTTTTCACTAATTTTTCCCATGGCACCGATCAGAGTGTCATCAACAGCAAGCCTACTCTGTGAATCAACAGATGGGTTGACGTGAAGAGTGACCTTTTATGATTAGAATCCCAGATGACACTGATTCTTTGATATTGACTTCCAACCCCAGGTACTCTGTAATCACATCAACCATTTTTCTTTTCTTTTTTGGTGAGGAAGATTAGCCCTGAGCTAACATCTGTTGCCAATCCTCTTCTTTTTTGCTGAGGAAGACCGGCCCTGGGCTAACAACCATGCCATCTTCCTCTACTTTATACATGGGATGTCTGCCACAGCACAGCCTGATAAGTGGTGCATAGGTCTGCGCCCAGGATCTGAACCTGCGAACCCTGGGCCACTGAAGTGGAGCATGCAAACTCAACCACTACTCCACCAGGCTAGCCACAGCCATTTTTCTTTTCTTAACCTTCACACTAACAAACTTTGAATATCTGTTTTCTGACACTTTATAATATTCCCAAAATGCTAAGACGCCATTCCAACTTTCTTAATACATGCAGGATAGCTCAATTCTTAAAAGAATTGTCTTTATAGATGAGTTAATTGAAAACTCCTATTTGTAGAATATAGAAAGACTTCAGTCAAGATTGTAATCACAAAATAATTACTTTTTTATTCAGGAAATATGTATTGCCTATATATGAATTAAAAGGCACTTTGTTAGATATACAATTAATTGAACAAATTTCTTGCCTTCATGAACTTTTCCAGCTAGTGGTGTTCATTACGCATGTGTAAAATTAATTTTAGTGCAGCTAGGATGTAATTCCTGTCATAAGAGAGATACTATCTTCAACTGAATTTTAGAATAAAGAGTGGTCACTTTCAAGTAGGATTGTGTGGAAAAGACAGGAGTGACTCTGTGGAATAGGAAACATTTGAAGAAGACCTTCAGGGATAGTTACAGTTTTCAATGCAGTGATGAGAAGTGATAGGAATGGAGAGAATAAGACACAGAAGTGGAAAGGCACATAGATTGTTCAGGAATAGATTGGAATGAGAGTACATAATGGTTTGAATAGAATTAAAATATATTAAAGATATCCATTCTTTCCCATTCTTAGAGAACCTCCTTAGTCCAGAATCCTAGAGGAGTGTGGTTTGTGATATTCGTTACATTGGTCACAGCTGAGTTGACCAGGTTGGACACAAGACCAAATCCAAGGTGATCATATCTCCTCTTTTGTAAATCTGGATTTGAGGGGGAACAGGGATTCTAGACAGCCTCTGTGAGTCCTTGAATTTCCATAACATATTGAATAAGGGTTAAAGCAGACAATTTGGGGGCAGATATATTTCAGTCAGAAAAAGCCAGTCTGAGACAGGATAAAATTATGTAGAAACAAAGAAAAGAGATGATGTCACTCCAGAAAGAGAGAAAGAAAAAAGGAAAATCTGCCTTGTTTCCTGTGGATGTTCTAATTCTCAGCTTTAGTTCACCAAGAGCTTGTCTGCATGTTATGCTCTTGCTCTTTATCTGTTACTCCTATGTCCTCCTCTATCAGTCTTCATTGATTGCAAGTACAGAAAAAAATTCTGGCTAACCTAAGCAAAATCTGAAAATACTGGAGATAAATTAGGTAGCTTGAGTAATGACTGGATGTTTTATAACCCAGAAAGAACAAGAACAGGAATAAGAACAGAAGCCAAGGTAGCTTTTGGTGTCTAAACAGCTGAAGGTTTGACCACTCTGATTGGATGTTGCCACTAGAGTTAATTAATGCTAATTTATCTTTTCTATCATCTCTCTAGTCAATACTCAAAGTCCTTAGGGAGAGAAACTAATTTGACTAACTAGATCACATACTCAGAATGTTTGTAATCATCCATCGGCCAGAGGAGGGCAGGACATTTTGATTTGTAGTCTACAAAGAAAGCTGCATATAACTGAGAGAAAGGTAATTTCCCCAAAGAAATTGGGGAAGAGAATTGGATGCTAATGGCCAACAAGCAATAGATGTCTACCACAATTTCCTATAAGTATATTTTAATAACTTAAGCTAAGGTGAGTGAGATTTGATTTTCTGTAATATAATAAACCCTGGATAAGATCCCAGGCTAAATAATTTTAATACCATTTGTTAGACAATGAGGGGACATTGACAAATTTTAATAGGCGAGTGGCATCAAAGTTGTGTTTTAGGAAGGCTGCCTTAGATAGCACAAGTAGGAGTAATCAGAAGACTCTCTGAATACCTCAAAATAGAAGAAAACAGGATATCATTCATCAGGTAACTGTAATAATCTAAGCAAGAGGTAATGAGAGGGTCAACTGAGAGAATGTAAAAGAGCAGGAGTACAGATGTTACCAAAACTGCTGGGAAAATGGATACAGTTTTACATTTGAGTAACAGAGGGAAAATAAAGAAGCAAAATTAAGAAGTAAAGCTGGAGTATGTGGTAAGAGGAACTGTGTACACACACACACACACACACACACACACTCACTCACTCCATTCACATCAGAGAGAGACTGAATCAGAACAATGTCATTGGGACCACCATTCCTGAAGTAGAAAAGAGGGGAAGGCTTAAAGAATGTATGGCTCTTTTATGTCACTGCCAAGCCCTAGGCAGACAGGAAAAGAACACACAGCTCCCCGTACTGCCACACAGACCCATTAGGCTTAAAAGTCAGAAATAGGACAAATAACACTTATTCAACATGAGATGAATTGCTCTACCTCAGATATAAACTTATTTTAGAGATATATGTTACCTAATGGTTCAAGAATTAAAGGATCCAGCAAATTCATAGATTTTACCTGTTGGGAGCTTGAAATAGAATAGATGACTCTTACTCATCCTTACTCTTGGAGATAAAATCTATTCTCCTTACCTTTCCCTCCCCTTTCCTTACAGGGTAGAGATAGTGGTGAGCATCTGGTTGAAGTATGAGATGTTACTCAAGATTACAGAATGCGTTATGGATACAAGATAGACACTGGAAGGATATCTCTTTTTTGTAAAAGGAAGTAGGGATTGTCCTATGGGAAGAGATGAGATAGTGAGTAGGTGAATGGTGGGGAAGAAGAGATAGGCCAATAGAAGAGGGAGCTTCTACAGGATTATGAGTTAAAGCCAGAATACTCAACTTGGTTTTCTTTTTTTATTGAGGTAATATTGGTTTATAACATATAAATTTCAGGTATATATCATTATATTTTGATTCCTGTGTAGACTACCTCATGTTCACCACCCAAAGACTAATTACCATCCATCACTGTACACATGTACCCTATTAACCCTTTCATTCTTCTCCTCTGCTCCTTCCCCTCTGGTAATCACCAATCTAATCTCTGTAACTGTGTGTTTGTTTGTTGTTGTTGCTGCTGTTTTTATCTTCTATTTATGAGTGAAATCATATGGTATTTGACATTCTCCCTCTGACTTATTTCACTTAGCCCAATACCCTCAAGATCCATCCATATTCTCTCAAATAGCAAGATTTCATCTTTTTTTATAGCTGAGTAGTATTCCGTTGTGTATGTATACATACCACATCTTCTTTATCCATTCATCCATTGATGAGCACTTAGGTTGTTTCCAAGTCTTGGCTATTGTGAATAATGCTGCAATGAACATAGGGGTGCAGACACCTTTACACATTCATGTTTTCAAGTTCTTTGGATAAATACCCAGAAGTGGAATAGCTGGATCATATGGTAGTTCTATTCTTCATCTTTTGAGGCATCTCCGTACTGTTTTCCATAGTGGCTGCACCAGTTTACATTCCCATCAGCAGTGTATGACAGTTCCCTTTTCTCCACATCCTCTCCAACATTTGCTATTTCTTGTCTTGTTAATTATAGCCATTCCGACGGGCATGATAATATCTCATTGTAGTTTTGATTTACATTTCCCTAATAATTAACAATGTTGAACATCTTTTCATGTGCCTGTTGGCCATCTGTATATCTTCTTTAAAAAAATGTCTGTTCAGATCTTTTGTCCATTTTTTAATTGGGTTGTTTGTTTCTTTGTTGTTGAGATGTATGGGTTCTTTATATATTTTGGATATTAACCCCTTATCATATATATGGTTTGCAAATATCTTCTCCCAATTGTTAGGTTGTCTTTTCATTTTGTTGATGGTTTCCTTTGGTGTGCAGAAGGTTTTTAGTTTGATGTAGTCCCATTCATTTATTTTTAATTTTGTTTCCCTTGCCTGGTGAGATATAGTGTTCAAAAAAATACTGCTCAGGCTGATGTCAAAGAGAGCACTGCCTATGTTTTCTTCTAGAAGTTTTATGGTTTCAGATCTTAAATTCAAGTCTTTAATCCATTTTGAATTCATTTTTGTGTATGGTATAAGATAATGGTATACTTTCAATCTTTTGCATATGGCTGTCCAGTTTTCCCAATACCATTTATCAAAGAGACTTTCCTTTATCCATTGTATGTTCTTGGCTCCTTTGTCAAAAATTAGCTGTCTATAGATGTGTGGATGTGGATTTATTTCAGGGCTCTTGATTCTGTTCCATTGATCAGTGTGTCTGTTTTTCAGCCAATACCATGCTGTTTTGATTACTATAGCTTTGTAGTGTATTTTGAAATCAGGGAGTGTGATACCTCCAGCTTTGTTCTTTTTTCCCGGATTCCTTTGGCTATTCAGGGTCCTTTGTTTTTCCACATAAGTTTTAGGATTCTTTGTTCTATTTCTGTGAAAAATGTCATTGGAACTTTGATAGGGATTGCACTGAATCTGTAGATTGCTTTAGGAAGTATGGACATTTTAACTATGTTTATTTTTCAAATCCATGAGCATGTACTATGCCTTCATTTCTTTGTGTTTTCTTTGATTTCTTTCAACAATGTTTTATAGTTTTCAGTGTAAGGTGTTTCACCTTTGGTTAAATTTATTCCTAGGCATTTTATTCTTTTTGTTGTTATTGTAAATGGAGTTATATTCTTAATTTCTCTTTCTGCTATTTCATTATTAGTGTATAGAAACACAACTGATTTTTGTATGTTGATTTTGTATCCTGCAGCTTTACTGTGTGCATTTATTATTTCTAACAGTTTTTTTGGTGGATTCTTTAGGGTGTTCTACATGTAAAATCATGTCATCTGCAAATAGTGACAGTTTTACTTCTTCCTTTCCAATTTTGATCCCTTTTATTTCTTTTTCTTGCCTGAATGCTCTTGCAAGGTCTTCAATACTATGTTAAATAAGAGTGGTGAAAGTGGGCATCCTTGTCTGGTTCCTGTTCTTAAAGGGGTAGCTTTCAGTTTTTCACCACTGAGTATGATATTAGCTGTGGGTTTGTCATATATGGCCTTTATTACATTGAGGTACTTTCCTTCTATACCCTTTTTATTCAGAGTTTTTATTATAAATGGATTCTGTATCTTGTCAAATGCTTTCTCTGCATCTATTGAGATGATCATGTGATTTTTATTCTTCATGTTGTTAATGTGGTCTATCACATTGATTGATTTGCAGATGTTGAATCATCCCTGCATCTCTGGAATAAATCCCACTTGATCATGATGTGTGACCTTTTTGATGTGTTTTGTAGTATTCAAGTTACTAGTATTTTGTTGAGGATTTTTGCATTGATGTTCATCAGTGATATTGGCCTGTAATTTTCTTTTTTTGTGTTGTCCTTGTCTGGTTTAGGTGTCAGGGTAATGTTGGCTTCGTAGAATGAGTTAGGAAGCTTCCCCTCCTCTTCAGTTTTTTGGAAGAGTTTGAGAAGGATAGGTACTAAGTCTTCTTTGAATTTTTGGTAGAATTCACTGGGGAAGCCATCTGGTCCTAGACTTTTGTCTTTGGGGAGGTTTTTGATTACTGTTTCAATCGCTTTACTAGTGATTGGTCTATTCAAGTTGTCTATTTCTCCTTCATTCAGGTTTGGAAGGTTGTATGAGTCTAAGAATTTATTCATTTCTTCCAAATTATCCAATTTGTGGGCATATAGCTTTTCATAGTATTATTTTATAATCCTTTGTATCTCTGAAGTGTCTATTGTAATTTCTTCTCTTTCTTTTCTTATTTTATTTATTTGAGACTTCTCTCTTTTTCTAGGTGAGTGTAGATAAAATTTTGTCAATTTTGTTTTATCTTTTCAAATACCCAACTCATAGTTTCATTGATGTTTTTCTTTTGTTAGCCTCTATTTCATTTATTTCTGCTCTGATTTTTATTATTTCCTTCCTTCTACTGATTTGGGGCTTTGTTTGTTCTTCTCTTGCTTGTTCCTTTACGTCCACTGTTAGATCATTATTTGAGATTTTTCTTGTTGCATATGGTAGGCCTGTATTGCTATAAACTTCCCTCTTAGTACAGCTTTTGCAGTATCCCATAAATTTTGCATGTCATATTTTCATTTTCATTTTCTAAATATTTTTTGATTTCTCCTTTGATTTTGTCATTGACCCAATCATTGTACAGCAGCATTTTGTTTAGTCTCCAGATATATGTGCTTTTTCCAGTTTTCTTCTTGTAGTTAATTTCTAGTTTCATACAGTTGTGGTCAGAAAAGATGCTTGGTATTATTTCAATCTTCTTAAATTTACTGAGACTTGTTTTGTGTCCTAATATGTGATCTATCCTGAAGGATGTTCCATGTTCATTTGAGAAGACTGTATTCTGTGGTATTTGGATGGAATGTTCTGCATATATCCATTAAGTCCATCTAGTCTAATGTGTCATTTAAGGCCAATGTTTCCTTATTGATCTTCTGTTTGGATGATCTATCCATTGATGTAAGTGGAGTGTTAAATTTCCCTACTATCGTTGTGTTCCTGTATATTTCTCCTTTTATGTCTGTTAATAATGCTTTACATATTTAGGTGCTCCTGTGTTGATTACACCCTTTTATTGGATTGTTGCCTTGATCATTATGTAGTGCCCTTCTTTGTCTCTTGTTACAGTTTTTGTTTTAGAGTCTATTTTGTCTGATATGAGTATTGCTACCCCAGATTTCTTTTCCTTGCCATTGGTATGGAATATCTTTTTCCATCCCTTCACTTTCAGTTTGTGAGTGTCTTTAGGTCTGAGGTGTGTCTCTTGTAGGCAGCATATATATGGGTCTTGTTTTTATTATCCATTCAGCCATTCTATGTCTTTTGATTGAAGCACTTAGTTGACATGGACATCTAAAGTAGCTATTAATAAGTATATACTTATTGTGTTTTGTCATTTCTTTTCTGGGTGTTGTAGTAGTTCTTCTCTGTTCCTCTCTTCTTCTCTTGCTCTCTTCTCTTGTGGTTTGATGGCTTTTGTTAGTATTATGTTTGGGTTCCTTTCTCTTAATTTTTTGTGTATTTATTATAGGTTTCTGACTTGTGATTACCATGAGGTTCATACATGATAACCTATGTAAATAGCAATCTATATTAAGTTGATGGTTTCTTAAGTTTGAACTCTTACTAAAAGTCCTACACTTTTATTCTTCTCCCCCCACATTTTGTGTTTTTGATATCATATTTAACCTCTTGTGTGTGTGTGTGTGTGTGTGTGTATCCCTTAACTTCTAATCATGGAAATAGATAATTTTAGTACTTTTGTCTTTTGACCTTCATATTAGCTTTACAGGTGGCTGATCTGCTATCTTTACTGTACATTTGCCTTTACCTGCGATTTCTTTTTTCTTTGATAATTTTCTTATTCCAATTTGTGGTTTTTTCTTTTCCACTTAAATAAATCCCTTTAACATTTCTTGTAAGGCTGGTTTATTGGTGATACACTCCTTTAGTTTTTGCTTGTCTGGAAAACTCTTTATCTCTCCTTCCATTCTGAATGATAACTTTGCTGGGTTAAGTATTCTTGGCTGTAGGTTTTTTCCTTTCAGCACTTTGAATATATCGTACCTCTCCATTGTAGCCTGTAAGGTTTCTGCTGAGAAGTCAGTTGACAGACTTATGGGGTTTCCTTTGTATGTAATTTGTTGCCTTTCTTTTGCAGCTTTTAGGATTCTCTCTTTATCTTTAATCCTTAACATTTTAATTATAGTGTGTCTTGGTGTGGGACTCTTTGGGTTTATCTTGCTTAGCGCTGTGCTTCCTGTACCTGGATGTCTGTTTTCTTCCTTAGGTTAGGAAATTTTTCAGCTATTATTTCTTGAGATAGGTGCTCTGCCCCTTTGTCTCTCCCTTCTCCTTCTGGGGCACCTATAATACGGATGTTAGTACACTTGATTTTTGTCCCAGAGGTCCCTTAGACTGTCCTTGTTGTTTTCACTTCTTTTTTTCTTTTTCCTTTTCAGCTGGGGTGATTTCTTCTACTCTTTCCTCCAACTCACTGATCCATTCTTCTGAGTCATCTACTCTGCTATTGATTCCCTCAAGTGAATTTTTCATTTCCATTATTGTATTCTTGATGTTTGATTGGTACTTTTTTATACTTTCCAATTCTTGGTTGAAGTTCTCACTGTGTTCATCTATTCTTCTCCCAAGATCAGTGAGCATACTTATGACTATTATTTTGTACTCTTTATCAGGTAAACTGCTTTTCTCTGTTTCATTTAGTTCTTTTTCGCAGGATTTGTCCTGTTCCCTTACTTGGAATATATTCCTTTGTCTTCTCATTTTGCCTACTTCTCTGTACCTATATCTATGTGTTAGGTAGATCAGCTACATCTCCTGATCTTGGAGAGGTGGCCTTATATAAGAGGTGCCCCATGAGGACCAGCAATGTGCTTCCCTCACATCACCAGTTCCAAATGTTCCAGGAGTGTCCCCCGTATGGGCTACATGTGCCCTTCTGTTGTGGTGGGGTTGCTCTTGCTGCAGGTACATGGGTAGGCTAGGCTGGCACCTGGGCTGGCTAGTTGTAAGGCTCAGTCACATGTAGCTGCTAGGGTCCCTAGTCACTTTGTTGGGTGGGACAAGCCCCAGCACAGCTGGCTGCAAGGTCTAGTAGCACATAGTGGCTGCTCTTTTGCTGTTACATGTGTCAGGCCTCTAGCCTGACTGGTTGCTAGGCTCAGGGGCTCACAATTGCTGTAGGCCTCCAGCCTTTGAGGCTATTGTCAGCTCTCAGGAGCACAGCTGGGTGGGACTGGCCCAAGGTGTGGCAGCACACCCAATCATTTCAGGTGTTGGAGAGTGGGGCAGATCCCCTGTGTGGCTCTTTGAGATGACCAGGGGCACAAGTTTGTTCCAGCCAATAAGCCCCACCACCTGTGGGCCTAGACACCCAAAACAGTCCTGCCCAGTATGCATGTCCCACCCTGCCAAAGTGAATCCACTCCCCCTGCTGCAGAAGTCCCACACACCCCACCTTTGTGGGTCCACAAGTTCCCCGTAGGCCTGCTATTGGGTGGGCCCAGTCCCTAGGGTGAACTGTCTGTCCTGCCTGAGCTGGATTAAATTTATGCTCTAGTGGATGGGGCAAACCCCATGGCTAACAGGCCAGAGGAAGAAATCCAATGACGTCTGCCAGTGTCTATGTCAGCACGTCTGTACTAGGTTACAATAAAGGCGGCTGCCAGTGTCTCAGTTCCTGGGGAGGTGGGCCCAGCCACCTACTGCCTCTCTGAGATGCACTCAGAGCTTATCAAGGGAGTTTCTTTTAACAAGGACTATGCAACTTTCTTGCTATGATTTTGCGTTGGTTTCTGGAATGGGTGAACCTGCACATGGGCCCTTTAAAAACAGGCTTTTCTTTCTCTTATGTTCAATGGCTTTTCTGGAGGTATTCCCTGTTGGTTATAATAGCCAGCAAAGCTAGGTATTATGACAGTTGTCTCAGTTGTGCTGAATTCAAAGGTTGCTTATTGTGGCATAGACCTCCCCATCAGATCCCCCACTCCTCCAGGAAAAGCTCTGTACCTTAAGATTGCTCCCGACTGTGAAGTGATGCAACTAGAATGTGGGTTTTTCCTCAACAGAAAGGTATTTCTGCCTCTTCCACTTCTGTCAGTGTTATCCTTTGTTGTGGAGGTTCTTTTTATCCAGTTTCCAGTTCTCTCTCAGAGGTAATTTTTCCACAGTTAGTTGTAAATTTATTGTGTCCTCGGAAGGAGGTGAGTTCAGGGTCCTCCTATGCCGCCATCTTCCCAGCAATTGAAAACCAAACTTCTGCACCATAAAATTAGCCAATAATATTGGAAGAATAATTTAAGAACAAGACAATGCTTGACTTGATTTCTGCTTATATTGATGAAGGATTAGCCTGTTGCCAGTCAACAGGCTAGTTGATACTAGTTTGAGCCACTAGGCTAGCTGAGATTAGTTGAGAACAACTAGAAAAGTTGGCCAAAATATAAAAGGACTTATGTTTGAAGGCACTGGAGAGATCCCAAGGCAGTGAGGATTTGAGGACCAAGATCATGGAGAGAAAGAAATCATCGAAAAGTGACCCTATATGCAGTGCCACTTTTCTGCTGTGGAATTTATAAATTCCAAAGCATCAGCTGAGAATATGATCAGAACGTGGAGGCTAAGAAGAACAAACCTTTAAGCTTTCTCAGAGAGCTTGAGGGATAAAGATTGGAGTTCATAAAACCAGACACAAAAATATATTCTGTATGATTTCACTTATATGAAGAAGAAACTAAACTAAGATGCTGCAAGTAAGAAAACTTGTTATTTTTGATACATGGGGTGATATGGAACCCTGTGAATAGCTTTTGGTATGCTGGAAATATTCTACTATTTGATCTGTATTGTGGGTTACGAAAGTATGTTCATTCTGTGATAATTCATTAAGTAGTACAGTTATGATTTGTACACTTTTATGTAAATACATTAAACTTCTATTAAAAGTGTATCAAAAATAAATAATATAAAAATTTGACTTTATCTATCCTTGATTTTCTTATGGGAACTTGTGTTAATATAGTGTAGTAACTACAGTAATATCTTAACAATATCTTTGTTTAATATTTTCTCTTGTCTCTGAATAATTCAAAACAATTTGTAATCTGTGAACAGGGTTTGCAAGCTTCAAAAAGGGTGTATTCCAAGCATTTGAAACAAGGGTAGAAAATATCACTTGCAGAAACTGAATATAAATCCACTTAAGGGTTGATGACATCTATGGAAGCTATTTACAGCAAAATAATTTGTAATTAAGTTATGGATAAGACTTCAGTGGTTCCTAAACATAGATCATCTCTTAAAATATTTCTATTGAAAGAAATGGCAATAGTTAGAAAATTGTAATATTTCAGGTGGAATGAGTTATTATAGTCCTTTTTCAGTGCTAAGTAAAACAAAAGGTGATAAGATATTAGGTAGAAATTTCCAGTCAGTAATGGAGTGTGTGGTTTGATTCTAATAATTGTAATGTTCATCATCTAGACAGAAATAAACTCCCTGTATTGGAAAAGGAAGCATCAAACACTTGAGGCTTATGACATTTTCTCTTTATGCTTCCACTAACTTCCTTTCCTCTTCAAAATTTTCTGTTTTATTACTTGAAGCTTGAGTGGCCCTACCTATATAGAGTGATGTCCTTTGTTAATAATTAATTTGTTCCAAATATCAATAACCTGCCACATGTTAGAAGCTGCCATTTTGGATCATTAATTAGTATTCTGTGAGCTAATCTTGATCTTATTAGAGAAGGCATAGATAAAATTAGATACTATGTATATTTTTTGGTGAGGAAGATTGGTCCTGAGCTAACATCTGTGCCCATTTTCCTCTATTTTATATATGGGATGCCGCCACAGCATGGTTTGATGAACTGTGCATAAGTCTGCACCCAGGATCAGAACTTGTGAACCCCGGGCTGCTGAAGCGGAGTGCGCAAACTTAACCATTGCACCACTGGGCCAGCCACCAATTTAGATAATATTTTAAGCTCCTTCAAAAGCACCTGGGAAATTGCAGATGTTCAGTGTTTGTCATTATACTAGAAACTAGAAATGACCACTACCCGATAGAAACTTATTGACTATATCTCATTAGTGTGTTGTAGGAGGTTGGTTCTTAGGTTCTTTGAAATACACTGAATAAATCTACCATGCAAAGCAAAAAGTTAATGCTTGTTAATAATAATTATAATAACAATTATTATCCCTTCCATATTATACAAATATTTATTGAGTGGGTTTCCTGTGCAGGGTGCAGGTGACTCAGTAGAAATTAAGTTAAACATAATTCTTGCCCAATGGAGTCTAGTTTAGAAACAGAAACAGATATTCTTCAAATATAAGTGTAACGTGTGCTGCAGAGTGTGTTGTGAAACTGCACAATAAAGAATGTAACCTAGTCTAGGTTTTAATCTGAGCATTCCAAGACTTAAAGGATGAGAATAACATGGCCAGGCTAAAAGTGGAAAAATGACCTTTTCCAGGCAAAGAGAATACCGTATGCAAAGTTTACAAGTTAGAAAGATATTTGACATGTGGGTTAAGAGGTCAGTGTAGCTCGTGAGAAGGAGGAGCCACCAGAAGAGACTGAGATGGTATAGCAGAGAAAACAAGGAAACCTGGAGTGAGTTATCGGTAAAGTTCCTAATATATGCAATATTTGGCAAATACTTATACTAAAAACTATTCATTGCTTACCTGAAATTCAGATGCAACTGCATCCTATATTTTTTTATTTGCTAAATCTGGCAACCTAGTTATCAAGTACGACAAGAGTAGAAGGAAATCACAACAATTACAAATACTACTTGTAGAACATTGTGTCAAAAGCTTTGCATGATTTATTTAATTTTATTTCCCTGACTTTGCCAGTTCTACTTCCCACAGCTGGATCTACTAATGGTCTGACTTGAATTTCCTGAAAAGTCCTCATTTTGACAACCTTGATCCAGATGAAAAGTACCAAACTAACTTCAAATCCATTAGTCCTTGGTGTATTGGAATGGTATTGTCCTTTCAACCAGCCCTGAGATCTGGAGTGTTGAGGGTATGGTGCGGGTCCAGCACAGACCCAGACAGTTTCAACACCTTTTTCTATCCCTCTCACAACCCATCCATATTGGCCTAGTATGTGTGTGAACCCTATTCTGCTGACAGCAGAATTATTCTGTGAGAACCACAATGTCTTTTAGGACCAAGCCTCTGCCCTCCAGCCCCATTCAATAAGATTTATGCAAATGTTAGTTCTTCTTCCCTAAGTAACAGGTGCTTATTCCTCAGATTCTCTTAACTCCCAGAATCCTGAATCACAATTTGCTATCATCATCTTAATCATAATCATTATAACATTTAACATTTGCTGAGTTCTTATTATGTATCAGGCACTCTGCTAAGAGCCCAAATGAATTATCTCATTACATTTCACAGTAATTCAATAACATTAATTTCATCAACTACTTTTTATACACATGAAGAAACTGACATCCACAGTTAAGCCACTTGCCAGGATGAGAGAATTGAGGCTCCCGTAAGTAAGTTACTCGTCCAAGTTCAAAGTGAAGTCCCTTGACCAAGATGACTGGGTAGCTGTGTATTCAAGATGCAATTTACATTTGACTGTCAACTAAACCCAGTCTGTTAGTAAGTAGCCTATTCTCACTCTCCAGCTCCCTAAATTCTCTCCCAGCAACTGACACATTTCCTTATCATTTTCAAAGCCTGACTTTGGCCCGTTGACTTGGCCATTTGTCCAAGTGTCCCCATAAGAAAGAAGGACCTGGATCTTCTTGACAGGGTGGTTGTGTGGCAGAGTTCTCCTTTTTCATCTCCCCATTTTAGCATGCCTTGTACTCAAATTAACTCTCATCACCTCAAACTTAACAACTCTATTGTACCTCTAAAAAATCCACATAAAATTTGGATTTATAGTCCTCCTTAATATATCTCAAACTATGTGTGGAATTACAGGAAATGAGATGAATTATATATCTGGATTAGAGAGTGTGAATATATAGAAACATTAGTTTGTTTCATTGAAATCCTGAATATAATATAGAAGCTTTTTATCTCCCTAAACATGTCTATCAACCCTCAGTGTAGGCTCGGCCTCACTAAACCTCCTCATTTTGATTACATTAGTACCTCGGTTTCTGTTCCAGTTAGTTTATCAGATCAATAAAGTACAAAAAATTGCTGATGAAACTATTTGAAATGGCAGATCAAATAACCCGGAAGACTTAAAGGAGATTAAGTAAGCTCTAGGCAATCATTTGAAGGAGCTAAATCTCCAGTGGCTTCAGAAAGATGCAAACATTTCTTAACATTCTGGAATATCAGTTGAAGGACATAATAATGTTTGGAGAATAACCAAAAAAGATAATGCCAAAAATAAAATATCTATTGTGGGACAGCATGGGGATTGAGATCAAATTTTTCCCAGCAAGGGAATTAAAACAATAAAATAGTTTACCCTACATGATTTTGGGATAGAAATGACACTTCAAGATAGGGTATGCATTTACTCTGAAGGTCACACAAATTCTAGACTGAGAAAAAAAATACCTAGAAAGCTGACAAATGGGAGAATTTTCCTATTAAACTAAAAGAGAAGAGTAAATCAAATACAATGAAGAACTCAACTTGGTTTATTAAGACCAAAGCTACCTGTGATGTGCTGTTAATCTGAAAAACCCCAGAAATGTTTGATGTTTTAGATTCAGGCCAAGAAAAATTTCCCCATTAAAATTCATGTTATTCAGGATGCTTTCATTGCAACAATAGAAATCCAACTCAAGCTACTTTATGTAAAAGGGGAATTTATACGCTCGTGTAACTGAAAGGCCTGTAGCTTGGGACATGATTGTGTCCAGAGGTTCAAACAATGTGTTTATGTGCTGGTAGTTTTCTCTTCATCTTTAAGCTCTGTGTTCTTCCCTTTTGGATTTACTCTGTTAGGTTTCTCCATGCCACCCTTAAAAGCTTCCAACTCCGATTCCATTTGAAAGAGAGATACCCTCTTCCCAAGAGTTTGGGCAAAGGTTCTGGAATTAAGGTCATTGTCTCTGATTGGGTAATAATTCAATCTCTGAACCAGTCTCTTTGGCACAGGAAATATAATTAGCAGATTGTCAGGCAGGCTTATAGCCAGGAGTAGATTCAGTACTCACTCCTACCAGCTGGGATAAAGGGAAGGTTGGATCCCATGGAAACTAGGACATGACATTATCGCGAGGCAAAGCAGAGTGGGTGCTGGAGAGGCCAAACCCACAAATGCTCCCTTTTCCTTTCTCTTGTTTTCTTCCTCTAAATAAAACAAAAACTGATAAGCATTTGTTCCTTTTTTCTCTGTATCTACACTTCACTGTAGCCCACACAACTAAAAGTAGTTCCTTGAATGGGTCATAATGTTTTAATTCTCTGAGTCTTTGCACATGCCGGTGCTCACTACCTGGAATGCCTGTCTCTCTCTTATTCACCTAGAATGCTCTTCCTCACTCTTGTTGCATGATCAGTTCCATTAATTCTCTGTTTAAATGTCAGTTCCTCAAAGAAGCCTTGGAGTAAAGGTCCAGAGACTTTAATTTGCCCATTGCCCTATTAGATTGAAAACCAAATGAAAGACTTTGCCCCACTGCACATGAGAAAGCATTTGCATCACTGGAGACCAGAAGCCCAGATTTCGTGAATGTGCTATACTGCAGCATAACCAATACTGAATGAGAACAGAAATGTACTGAAAATGGAGATGGGCAGAGAGGAATACAATCTGACAAGAGTGAGTTATTATGGCCAGAGGGCAATAAACAGAAAAGTTTGTTGGAGAGTGAAAAGTTAGAGAGGCAGCAACTCCACAGTGGGGCTTTGAGTATTTCACGGTGTTCTATGGCTGTATCAGGCCAAGTGTAAGCTGACATTTGGAAACTCAAAAAACCCAACAGCAATAAAACCATGAAATCAAAAGTGACTACATAACTTAAAAAACAACAACAAAATTAAATTCAAATAACATTCTGATGGCTATCTCTAAAGTACCTTCTCTTCTAAGAAATAAAAAAGAAAAAAATCAAAAAGAGGAAAAGAATAATTTCAGGCTCTTTTCCTAGAAGTTTCCAAATCGTCACTCTTGGTTGTGTTCTGAATTTTTTTTGTGTGTGTGAGGAAGACCAGCCCTGTATGTAACACTATCATAGCACATATCACATTGTACTGAATCCATCATTATTATTCTCCCTCGTCTTCTGGAGGGTACCTAACACAGTACCTGGAATACAAAGAGTACTAGAGTGAATGCTGTTGAATGAGTGAAATGTATGAATGAACAGAACGCATATGTCCTACACCTACCAGCCTTCCCGGGCAGCATACTTGGTGTAATAGCGTTGTTGAAGATCCAAGGAACCACTATGTTGAACAACTCTGAAATGTACTATTCACTTCAAAAGCTATTACCCAGAGAGATAAGATGCAATTATAATAGCCTCATCTTTTAAAAATATTTTTAAAGGTAAACTTTTAATATCCTCACTACCTCACACAGTGAGAAAATATTTTTAGCCACTTGATTCTAAAGTTTTTCCAGTGTGACCCTATAACAGTGCCATTAACTGCACTTTCCATCATGTGAATGAGGACCAGATAGTTGACGCATTCCTCGTGGGGCAACGTGATTCCAGTATGATTCAGCTGCTTTTCACATATATTAAGTGAGAGTGATTCACAACATCTGAGGAACAGCGTGACTGCTCGTGAAAAGAAATGCTTTTCCTAATCCAAATCAAGGCCTCCAGGTCCCTTTCAAATGAAAGGGATGAGGCTATCTATTCATGACTACCAAATTCTCTTTTTATTTGAGACTTAGAGGAGATTCCTATGCCTTTGAATATGAGAACTTTCTTGACTAATAAAATGTATTTTTATTAGCAGCTAAGAAATTACACCTTTATCGTGTGTGTTTGTGTGTAAATGATTGGGTAATATACCAATCTCATATGTAGATATATGGTTTACATATTCAATCTATACATAAATAGCATATATGTATGTAATGCCCTGTCTATTCATGTAACAGATATGTATTGAACACCTCCTATGTACCAGTCACCATTCTAGGCTGTAGGAGAGCAGTGGTGAGCACAGCATGGAGAGTTCTTATCCTTATGGAGGTAACATTCTAGTAAAGGAAGACAAAATAAACAAATACAAGGAATTGAACACAATAATATGGTAACTAGGGAGGGGAAGCGACTTTAAATATTCCATTTGTACACATATACATATGGGTTATATGAAAAATTTACTGAATGTTTCAATGGAAATCTAGCACATTTTTTAACAAACACAAGAATCTAATAACTTCATTTTTAAGGAGCCTGTAAATAATTAAGGGTTTTTCCATGTTTAAGCATTTAAGTAGTCAATTTTTTTTTTTTTGAGGAAGATTGGCCCTGAGCTAACATCTGTTCCTTTATTTTGTATGTGGGTCACTGCCACAGCATGGCTTGATGAGTGACATAGGTCTGCACCCAGTATCCAAACCCACAAACCCAGGCCACTGAAATGGAGCATGCCAAACTTAACCACTATGCCACCCGGCCAGCCCCAGACTAGTCAAATATTTAAACTAACTCTGGTATATTAAAGAAAAATCAGGTGATTGCCAAGTTCAGATTTTTCTAAAGCTGTAGAATACTAAAGATGAGACTGGTATTAATATGTTTTTAGAAAGTCATTCCCAATTGTGGCTCTGATAAGAATCATCTGAGATGCTGTTGTAAATATAGATTCTGGTTGCCCATCTTAAGATCTACGTAATCACATTTTTGTGGACGGGACCTATGAATATAAGTATTTAAAAGCTCCCAAGATGAATTTGATAACCAGCCAGGTTTAAGATCTGTTCATCTAAGATGTTCAGTTTGAGCAGAACAAGAAAATATTCAGAACAGTGCTTTCTAGATTCAGGTAAGTAAACTTGCGCAGTTTGGTAAAAATGCAGCCTATAGTTCCCAGCTTAAGGATTCTGATTCACAGTTTTTAGAGAGCTGTTTGTCCAGCTTTTATCAAACTCCACAGAGAATTTTGATGTGCAAATAAGTGTTTAGAAACCTTCGTTTTGAAGAAAATATATTAGACAGAAAAATTGCCTACACGTACGTGTATGGTAATTCCTTCAACAAACCTAGGCAGACTACCAGCAAATTTAATGCTACAGAATCTGTCAACAACTAATGTGGCCTCATAAGAAAATACTGCTTTGGAAGAAATAGGAGTAGATGTTTACAATATTTGTAATTTACAATATTTGAGAGAAAAGTATATTTGGCTAGCTGGTTTTCATAAGTATCTACTAGCTATTGCATTTAAATGAGAATAAAGATTTCTATTGACGCATGAAAGACAAGATTTCAGGATTGTTCTGACATTATTCCTTATAATAATTATTGGGCATGAAGATCATAACGATGAATTGGCATTCATTCAGACATGAAATCTAGTCTGCTTTGAGCTATTTTCTCGTATGTTTTCCTATTACTTCGAAAAAATAATTCTGCTCTTCACCACTTTTCTTGTAATCCCTTGATCCCTATTGAGTTTTTATTCCTCTCAATGAATGACTTATACCTATTGGAACGAGACACTCTCATTCTGAGCTAGGAATTGTGGGAGAAGGAAGGGGTCTGAATGAGAGGCATCGAGGTTGGACCAGGTGTAACAAGTGATGAAGGGAAGATGTGCAGATGGGCAGAGAAGATGTGGCTTCCTCATCAATTGGGAGCAATGATGCCTGAATGGCAATGTATATCACAGTCTGAATGGGAATGTATATCATAGTGGTTCAAGGTGAATAGAAGAGCTTTGTCATACCTAGGTTATCACGCTTTGGAGTGGGCAGGTGAATGGAGGAGGTTCTATGAAAAGGAAGAGAAGAACTAGAGTGTAGTATAGCCTAAGTTCACTGAAAAGCAAACACATTATAAACCTACAGTAATTTAGACTATACGGCACTGAGTAAGAATTGACCTACAGCTCAATGAAGAAAATAGAGTTTCTAGAGAAAGAACTGATTATATATTAAAATAAAGGAGGCATTTCAATTCAACAATATAGATTAGTGCAAGAATTGGAAATCAGATAAGTAAAATATAGCAACACTCTATGTTGTTGCTATTATTAGCATTATTATTATTATTTTTTTTTTTTTTGGTGAAGATGAGTCAACCTGAGCTAACGCCTGTTGCCAATCTTCCTCCTTTTTTGCTTGAGGAAGATTAGTCCTGAGCTAACATTTGTGCCAATCTTCCTCTACTTTTATGTGGGTCGCCACCTCAGCATGGCTGATGAGTAGTGTAGGTCCGTGCATGGGATCTGAACCTAAGAACCCAAGCCGCCAAAGAGGAGTGTGCTGAACTTAACCACTACTCCACAGGGCCAACCCCATATGTTGTTGCTATTATTAAAAATATTATCAAATATAATAAAAAGAAATATAGGTCCTGGGAGATGAACTTGGAGAAGAACATGGAAATTGTGGATCCTTATCCCATTCTCTCATCTTGGCTTTGGGACTACACATCTTGAACTCATCAAATAGGTCATATCTTCGATGACATCCCCTGCAATTACCATTTATTCTTCAAGCTTCCTCCTCCCTCCAAACTGTATTCTGGAAAGTCAAATCTCTGTTCTGGGAAGCTCATCGGTTTCCTTGATATAGAATCAAAGATGAGAAAAAAGATAGAAATTAATATACCCTTTCTAATTGCACAGTCATTTTCAAAAGAAAAAAATGTTTGCATTGACCTCAGGTTGACAATTATTAATACAGTACATCTCAGATTGTAAATACATCCTAAATTCGGTAAAGAAAGTTTTTAAAAATTATGAACATGAAATCAATTATAAAAAATCAATTTATAAAAAACATTTGTGCCAATCTTCTTCCATTTTGTATGTGGGTCACCACCTCAGCATGGCTGAGTGTAGGTCTGTACATAACCAGCAGTTAATTAAAAAATGATTCTACCAGAACTTTTTAAAAAAGTAATTACTAAATGAATCTATAACTGATTCTTTCCCAGTGGCTTGATGACAAAGGAGAACATATTTACAATTAAATAAATAGTTATTTTGACAATGATCCTTTCTATGGTATCATTTCTCCAATTCTAACAAAAATGTTTCTAGTGATATTGCTCTTTACAAATCAATATCGAACACATCATTCAAATATAATTCCAAACTATTGTCATGTTCTATTCAATCCTATCATTTTTCCAAATATAAAGGCTGAATATACTAACCGCATAGTCCTTCTATCTGATGGATCTAACAGGTAAAGCAATCTTCCTGGAAACTTTCTTGCACGTGCAAAAGGATCAAGCCTTCCATTAATGTATTTAACAGAAGATATCAACATCTACTTGGAAAACATTGACAAATTTTTAAAAACCCTTTTCTATTTGATTTTTTTACTCATTCCTTCAAAGCTTCCAAAAGTCTAAGAACAGAAAATGGAAATCTACTGCCTTAATTTATATACATATCAGCTGTTACTATCTATATTGGGGAACAATGTTTCATCTCTTTTATCAGGTTTAGAATGGATTGAAAGTTAATTGAAAAAGTATTTCAGAAGGAAGGTTGGTAGCACAAGGTCAAACAGGTTTTTAAAGATATAGAGTTTCATATTTTTATAGTGGAACAGATGCCCAATTCTGGAAAAAATTTTCTACTGACTAAAGAACATAGGGAAATTTTTATCTGTACAAAACCTGGCTAAAATGTGGAAAAAATAAATAAACCTTTTGCAGATTCACTTTCCTGAGCAGGTTAAGAAGGATTTGCGATTATAGCCTTCAAGGTCCCCTATTATATGACCTTATTCTATTTTTTTAAGTTGCTTTTCATAACATTCTTTGCTTTTAGGCTAGGGCCTGCTCTATTCTTGCTTGTGGTTTTCTCTCTGCCTGTTTTGCCTTTCTTCTCATGTCCATGGTCTAAACTCCTCCACATCCACTGACAACATCTCAAAACCTTCCTCTTTCAGGTCACCTTCCCAGGTTTCCTGACTGGAGATTATATCTTCTTGCTGACACCTAGAGCTTAATCTACATGTATTATGATTATGCATATGTTTGTTCTACTTATTCTTCAATACTTTAAGCTGTTGAAGCCATCGATGTATCTGAATCATCCTTGTGGCTTTATAATACAAGCATATGCACAAAATAAACATATTGTCTTGAATGGATTTGACTATGGCCCCTTAAATCTGTGGAAAGACCATGAAACTTCGATTAAATGTATCCTGAGCCCCAACAACTAGACCCAATCCTAATATATGGGTGTCTGCAGACTTAAACTAACCTCCATCTTGAAAAAAAATGCTCTCAGTTTTTATGATAGAATCAGATATTGAAGTGTTTAAAACTACTGTCAAAATCTCACTCAACTGGGGTTTAAGTTGAATCACCAAGAAGAAAAAAAAACAGAGGAAAGAAAAAACATATCTGAAGTTTATGAAAATGTTTTGAAGTGACCTTAAAAGTTATAACGTACTATAGAAAGAGTCTATGAAACTCCAAGTAACTGCCATACCACTAGTTTCTTTTCTGAGGGAATAATAACAATGGAGGTTATTATTTCTTTAGTATTTGCTATATGACAAACATGTGCTAAGCACATTAGATTTATAATTTAATTTGTAGATTACTACATAGCACTAATTTGTAATAATCCTATGCATTATTGTGAGCATGCCCATTTTACAGATGAGAAAACTGTGTGACACAAAATTGCGTACTCACTGGATATGCTTCTCCACAATTCCCAATGCACCTGCAGGAAGCAGGGCTGCGTGACTGGTTCCGGACAGTGGACTACACGTGAAATTGATGGGTGCTACTCCAAATATTTTGAATGAGTGTGAGTTTGCTAAGCTCTTTCTTCCCCTGGAAGCGATCTGATGAGATGATGATGTCACAAGATTAAATCACACTGACTTGCTGAGTTACAAGTGGAGTTCAGCTGCCTTGGAATAGTCACACACCTGTATCAGATTAAATGAGCAAGAAAGAAATTTTAGTTGTATTAAGCCACTAAAATTTGGGGCCTTATTTGTTACCACAAGATAACCTAGCCTACCGTAACTAATATTCTGGGGCTCCAAAATGTTTTGTAAGTTGTAATTTTGAAAAAAAAAATTGGCAATTTTGAGAAAAGTTCAGTTTTATGCCAGAGTTCATAATTTGCACAGTATGCTTCTTGCAAGAAAGCCGGTCCAAGTGGTTCCTCCTGAATAGGATTGCTCGTGTCATAATCGCAGCACCAACAAAACAGCCCGGACTTTCTTTGGTGGGACCAGTGAACAGTGCCTAAGCCAGAGTCACTCTTTGACGACAGGCTGTGAGAAAAGTGAATACTCTCTGAAGCAGCACATGACCCTCGTAAGATCCTCTCTCTGGAAAGTATAAATTCCAAGTGCACAGGAAGAAGTAGACTACTGGAGTTCAGACTTAATTCTGTGAATAATACTGAGCTCAGGTTTCACTTCTCCATGAGACCATCCGTGCTAACTGGGAAGTCTGAGATCCAGAATAAATGTTAAGGTGCCAAGGCTGTTTCCGCTGCGACTTTCCTTTCTGTGTCTTTGTAATAAATCCACAGCAACAAAGATAATCTTGTCTTGTCTCTTCTTGGAAACCATAAGGAGCTTAAGCAATAAAGATATCTATTCCTTTTCTAAACAGCATATTTTCGAAGGCTGGAACGATATTGACAAGTTCATTAACCTGGACATCCTATGAAATTACAGCCTAAGTACATTGCACTTTTAAAATAGTGTTTCACAATTACATTTCCTAAGATAGATATTAATTTATGGTTAGTTGGAAAAAGATATTTCAGTACAAATGGCCATCAGTGGATTCAGAAATGTTATGAATTGTTTTGCTTTCCTAAATTCCAAGTTTGTGCGTGTGTTTTTATTGGAAACTAAAAGGATTGTTACTGACTCTTTGCACAAGAAAGCCCTGTTTATCTTTAACAAGACAGCTTTGCACGTGAGAATTTTGCAACAAAAATGACCTAGAAGGACATGTGCTTCTTAGCATACTAATTGCTTTTGCCTTGAGCAGGGAGAAATACCTTGTAGCTGCCTTTGCATTTCCTAAGATACATATGTTGACATCCCACATCCAGGAGGAAAATTCACTTAAATTGCTTTGTAAATTTCAGCAGTGATTACACAGCGGACCTACAGGTACTACTATGCTTTCGGCATGTAGCTTTGCAAATCTAGTAATTAGTTTTGTAGATATATGACTGCTCAATTGAAAAATACTGGGAGAAGCGAGGAGACTTCAAGGTTTATGGGCCATGGCAAGCTGGAAAAGTCATTAAAACTTTATTTTTTTAACTTTTAATTAATTGTATTTCATTTCTTAAAACATTCAGTTAGAAATTATAGATATCAAGTCCTCATTAAAATGATTAGTTTCCTGGGATTGGGATATAAAGTTATACACATTGCAAAAACCATTAAAAAGCAAACAGCTTACTTTTTCTTTGTTTATAAAGTGGTTAGTGCTAGCTTTGGGAAGCTTAAAAATTTCCCCCCTCACTCATATAGGACATTAAAATCAAGAATATGGCTGGTGCTCCCATCTGCAAGTGACTGATTTACTAATTCTGCCCGCACAGAATCCACTCCCACTGCTACTGGTAATAGAACATATTTTACTTGAGAACCATCTCCCCCAAGCCTCAGTTCATGTAATTTAATTATCTGACAGTACCCTTGCTCAAAGGGATAGTATGTGACCAAGGTCTGTAAATCCAAGCATCAGATCCCCTAGTCTAAATGATAAGTTCAGGTATAGAAACATAATTCAACTCAGACTAATGAAGCTCAACTCCAGGACATTTGTGGCCATAAAGAAGAAAGAGTCTATTAGACCTAGAGCTTGGAAAATGGTTTGTCTGAGAGTAAAGCCAACACACAAAAAAAGCAGAGTCAAAGATGAAGAGAGAAATTACTCTTGATATCACTTGAGCCTCTAGACCCCACGGGAGTTGTTCAGTGACTTGAGGCAATAAATTTCCCTGTTTTGCTGAAGTCAGTTTGATTTCAGTTTTAGTCACTTTTATTTGTGTTTCAGTTGCATGCAATAAAAAAAATCTGTCAAATAAAATTATCCTTTATTACCATGCTTTTTTGGTAAGATCTGAAATCGACCTACTACAAGTCTATCAATGTTGGACAAAGGCCTATTGCCATTAATAACACTGACTTCCTTTTGGCTCACCATAAATGGTCTACCTCCTTTTTGTTCATTCATAGAGGAAATATCTGAAGTCTACTATGTTCCTAGGTATTTGTGCTATCATGGGTAGTACAAGTCTATGAACAATGCCAAAAAGTCCTGACCCTCACGTCCTTTATGAGTAGTGAGGGAAGCAGAACATGCTTCATGATAAATAGGAGGAGATAGTAAGTGTTGCTATGGGAGCACACGAGCATATATGGGAGCAAATAACTTAAGTTTAGGGGCTCAGTGAAGGTTCCTGGAGGAGGTACCATATAAGACGAAAGAGATGTGTACAAGTTGTCAGGAGTGGAGGAAGATACACTCAGCAACTGTATGCATGAGAGAATCTTACTGAAAGAGAAAACGTGGAAGGAACAGCAGGTTTTGGGGCAGGGGAGGAATAATGATATAGTAGGATATCTGAGATTTACTCTCAGATTAGGTATTTGGCTCTGGAGTTCTAGAGATGAAGATTTGATTCACAAATCAAAAAATTTGATTGTCATGGGATTTGAAGCCATGAGAGCAAAAGAGTTTTCCCAAAAAGTATAGAGACTGAAGAAAAGCAGGCTCAGTGCAGACCTCAGGACAAGACTACTGCTAACATGGTCACAGGGCCCTGAAAAGGAAACAGAAAGAATTATCCACAGCGGAAGGTGGAAGAACAGGGAGTCTGGTGTCGCGGAGCCAAGAGACGAGTGCATTTCAAGGAGGAAGTAGTTGTTATTAACAGTAACAGTGTAGAGAAGTCAAGTAAGATAAGGCCTGAAAAGTGGTCCTTGCATTTAACATCTAGAAAATGTTCATATCTTCATTGAGATCAGTTTCAATGGAGTGATAAGTACAGAAGACAACTTATTGTGTGTTGAATGTTTGGTGAATGAGAGGTGAACAGGTAGAGACATTTTTCCAAGTAACTTGATCATAGAATGGAAGAATGAGAGATTCTAGGGGTATTAGATTTGGTATTAGGGATATTGATAGGGGTATTAGATTGAGAAAATTTATGATAATGAATATAACTATCTATTTAATTTGAAAGGTATTTGAGGATCTTTAAATTCTTCTTTTAGGAACAAGTCAGCAGAAGGAGAGGTTTAAGAAGAAAAGGAATTATTAATAGATAATTAAGCACAGAGACTACCAGAGGGAGATATATGGAAACTAGTTTATCTTTTTCTTTGTATTGAAAAATACAAACATGGTACTGCCACGAGTAATATTGAATCTTCATATATCTAAATGTTCTAGCTCAACTCAGATAATCATCCTTTCCTTGTATTTTTTGTCTTCAAATTCCCTGAAGGATTCTGGAATCAGATGTTGGAACACTCATGCATTGAATGGTTTTACCTGTTCTCTTGAAAGAATAGAAAATAAAAAAGAAACTAGGTAAGCAGACATGACACTCTCTCATCATTCTTTCAGAATTTATACATAGGCACATCTCATTTTTATGGGGAAATAAATGTTCCAAATAAAACAGTTCCAAATTGTATGATTTTTACAATTTTGTAATTTACTATAAAAACATATGCACGCAACACACAAAAATCTTATCTCTTTCTATTTTTTATTTTGTCTATGTATGTATCTATCTATCTTCACCCACTTATTTCCTGTGCTTCAGATGAGAAAATTTAACTTTGTAATTCTTCTGTATTTATCTACATGTCTTTGCATTTCTTCAGTAAATCTGTATTCAATATATTAAAAAAAAGAATGTTTTTAACTAAAGAAGAAATATTTCTTTAGTTAAAAAAAAGACTATCAGGGATGAAATGTTCAACAGATCCTTAAAAATATATTTGGGGAAATTACTCTATTAAAAATATAAATAGGCAGATGTCCACGGTAATACAGGTATTTGGCTGATTTTAGAAACATACTTTGCTCTCCAGGCAAAAATATCATTTGGATTCTGAATTAAAGCATTCAAGTACAGATGGATTAAATTCAGCAGATAATTGATTAGCTCTTTATACAACTATCTCATATTCCCATCCACAAACAAATTATACAGCACACAATGAACATTAAATTTATGAATAGCTCACTAATTCCATTGTTGTTTTAACCAACGTTCAAAAAGAATGTTGAAGACATTGCTACTGTGTGGCTTAAGGCCACAAGTATCTTCCACGTTAAAGTCAAAAGACATTTTATGACAGATGGAAACAAAAATGGCATGGACTCACAGCAATCTGAAAATGACCTTCTAGTTTGGTAAATTTATAAACCATTCCCACTTAAAATGAAGAATTTTAAAAAAGCGACATAGTCATTTTTAATTTCTTCATGTATCTTTCCTTGGACAGATGGAAGAAAGCCAAATAATCACTAACAATCCATCAACCACATACTGGAATTTGTGCTTTAACAAATCGACTAAATAATGGCTCACATTTAGGAAAATAGACTTTTTAAACGGCCTGTTTATTGTCCTCATCTATATTTTAAAGATACCTCTTTTGAAGGTTTTAAACACTGTAAGATTGATAATGCAACATATCATGCTTTGGCTTTAGGGCAAACAAAACAACAAAACTAATACCAACTAGTCTAGAAACAAGAACTCCCTAGAAGAGTGAGAGAAAAAGAGACTGGGAAACCTCCTAGCAACAAAATGAATCTGGCATGTTCCAGCCTCAGGCAGCCAAGGAAGCCACAAAGAAAATCAGAAATGCTTAGGACAGGTGGAACTCAGTTGTATAATGAATACAATTTCCTTTACTTTGAGGGGAATGTAAATTAAACTTCACAGGCTTCACAAGCAAGAGTAAAAGGCCTTTTATAACCAGCCAACACTCTTCAGGCTAATTCATGACACTAGATTCTAGGAGTTACTACACACATGAAACTGTCCAGGCTCCACTCACAGAAATGGAGAAATGAGACTCAGTGTGGAAGGAAACGTGTTCTTTGAAGAATTAGAAATTGCAGTGGTCAACTCTACTATTTTGAAAATGAAAGTTTCTTTTGATTAAGAGTTAATCTAACCCCCTAGCTTTACAATTGGAGAAAGATAGTGACTTAAGCCTTATTTTATCCTTCACAACACATTAAGGCAGAGACAACAAACCACAAATCCCATAATTAAAAAATAATGTCTATACAAACCATATAAATTATACAAGCATCTTCCACTTTGATTTCAATGCGGAGACTTGACCTTACTATAGCAGATTTGGTTTGATTTCATTCTCAGCAGCTGCCTCTTTTTAAATGACTCCCTGAGCTTATCACAGATGATACAGTTGTTCAAAAACAGTCTTGGCCTTAATTAACAAGGATACGATTCAGTAGCACATGCAGTAATTCTCCTGAAAATTAAAGTTTAACAATCATCAACATCAGGTTAGCTAGATTCAAACATTAGCAAAACATAAAGATGATTTTTTTCACAAATAGGTCACCTTCCTATCAAAAAGGTGTTGTGTGACCTTGCTTGCAGAAGAAGTAATCAATGTATTCATTTCTTCATCTATTTTTTGTTTGTTCCGAGGCAAAGAGATTGAGAAACCAGTGATATTTCTCTTCATCATGGTTTATATTTACATACTGTGTCTACATTTGGAGAGAAATTAAACTACAGTAGAGTTGTGGGGTAACAATCAGTAGGAAGTAGCTCTAGCAAGGTAAAGTGGACTTATGCAGGGAATTAAAAACAAAAGAAAAAAATATATTAAGCATCAAAGAGCAAGCACAAGAGAAACTTGACAAGTCTAGGTAGCAGAAACAGTTAGATGATCATTTCAGTCATCCTTCCATGAACTGCTCAAGATTCAATTTCACAGGAGAAAAACCTGGACTTGGGTTTCATGCCCATCTCTTGGCTGGTCAAGCATGGGGTACTTTGTTTAAAAGTCCCCCAAAGATTATACATAATGAGGTTATGCAGCAAAGAATGGAACTTATAATTAGATATCTGGCCTGTAACTTACCTATATCCTTGGTAAATTTATTTTCTATTAAAATAATCCATAGTTTCTTTTCCTTGCAATTTCAAAGACTGAGTAACCTGCTTTTACACTAGTAAACCTATAGTGCACCTGCCTACAATGTATCAGGTAATACATAACATAAATAGAAAATTGAAAATTGAATCAAATTAGGTTGTTGAACTCAAGGCACTACTAACATAAACAGGAAAGGTAATAAGTTTACAGTACAATAAGAGCTATGCCAGTTGTGTACGGTTAATGGAATTTTTGATGAAGCAATTCATGATATTCTACAAGAAAGGGAAAATAGATCTTCTGGCAAAGAAATGTTATGGGGCCCAACGCACACACCAGTCTGACTGTTAACTATTGGAAAGCAATCATAACTGCTCGTGAGTTGACCATAAACTCAAATTTAAGATTGGCTAATTTGTCATAATATTCCTGGTACACTCACTTCTATTTGTCAGATTATTCCCCCATCCACTGCAGAAGAGACGATCACTTTATTGCTAACACATGGGGGGAAAAACAACAAAACCGAGCTCTCTTGAACTTTAGAGGATACTGAAAAGCTCCCTTTGTTATCATGGTGTGTGTGTATGTATCTGTGTAGCAATATCTTTTCCCATGTGTAAAGACATCCTTTGAGAGTTCTCTAAAGTTATCTATACAATGACTCTAATTGTTTGCAAAACAAAATAGTTACAAACACATGAAATCTTCGAAAATGTATTTCTGGACTACAAGCTATGAGCAAATATTTAGATCCTTAAAGAAGAAATAATTTCATATTTTAGTGCAATAAAGGAACTCAGTCTATTAAACTTCAGAACTTGCTTCTAATCCAGAGCATCTCCTGTGACTTTTTAAATAAATTTTAATTTTTATTTATGATTAAGAGTAATAAAGTAGCAGAGCTTATTTAAAATACAATAAAATGCTTATTAAGCTTTGGTAAATTGCTTGGGGATTCTTCAGAGACATTTATTTTCCTTCTCCTGAAGTAGTGCCCTCCTCCTCTGCAGAATTTCATGAACTTTATGTACGTTGACTGGGATTAGAATTCCTGCTGTTTACGGTGGAGGGCTACGTTCTAAGTGTTTTTCCACAGAAGGCCTGCATCCAAATAGAATAAATTAAAAAGGTCATTGAAACACCTTTGGAATCCCAGCAGAACATGGCAGGAGAGAGGTGACTGAATCTTAAGAGGAATTTGACCATTTTGTGTCCACACTGTTTTTTCGTTCACTCTGTCATGAAAATTAACACAGCAACAATATTTTTTTTTTTTTGGAGGCTCTTGGCAACTCCTCTACTCTGAAAAACGTACATATTTTTCTCCTGATGAAGCCAGTTTGCTAATCAGTCAAGGTGCACTAAAAAGTCAAGTGCAATCAGGTATTAAGAGACAAGTGATTAGGGAAAGTATTTAAGAATCAGAAGCAGAAGTCATATTACATGTAAATGCTTCTGTCTCTAAACTTAGAAAGTTTTGCTTTGTGACATTTAATTTCTGTTCTCGTCTATACCACCCATCTGCCTTTCAAATTAACATTTTGCATTTGCTCCCAGTATCAGCGTCTCCTATTGGATTAAGTCAATGTGAAACTGGTTCCCCTCCAGCAAAGTAGGTCTTGAAGTAGTTCTAGTGAGTCATAGTGGGTCTAAAGAGATGAATTATTTAGACACTAGTCAATGTGATTTTTGTTCAGCTTCTCAATGGTAAAATGGAAATATCACATTTTTATGCATGACTTTAATATGGTCAAATCAAGGGATATATCATGTGAACCTTCTGTTCCAACAACTTTTGTGCTAATACGTTGTAATAACGATTGAGACAGATACACTGAAAGACTATTCTCACACTGACCCTTGGGAATTAAATTTGAATTTTATTTATAGGTTTTAAAGATTATTCTATACAAATATCATCTTGGAATGGGTTTAAGACAGGCGTGCCCTGCACAGGGATTTCTTTCTACCATGTCCCTGACAGTTGAAACCATAGAGAAATATAATTCAGCAACATTGAAAAAGTTTTAAGGTTTAAAAGTCAAGATTTTCTGGAGAAGAGACCCAGACACTGGTATTATGTCAAAGCTTCCCAGGTGCTGCCAATGTGCAGCTAGGGTTGAGACTTACTCCTCTAGAAAGTACACACACACACACACACACACACACACATCCAAAGTTATTTCAGGTTTCCAGAGAAGGGGATTTAAATTTAGTCCCTGAGTTTCTAAGAGGAATAGATATGGATGTACCAAAAGTTGTAGCAGCAAAATTTCCCATCAACTTTTTGCTGCATAAGAAATGCTTACTAATTTTCAAAGATGCATTAGTGGTAGACATATGAAGATGAAAGAAGCAGTAACTTCACACAGGATAGAGCTGAGCACAAGCATTCCTCAGTTTAGGACTGCTGGGGAAAATCTTAGTAGGTCTTCAAGAACCAAGAAATATGAGGAGCAGAAATACATTCTTTAATAGTATGGTTGCTTATATTTTTTCTTAATACCTTCAGATATTCTCCAAATATTTCTCAAAATCTTACTTGAAAACAAAGCATTTTATTCTTGGAGGACATCTGAAATATGTTAAATATTAAATTTATCTTACCTTTGAAAGAAATCAGTATATTATCTTTCACTTGTTATTTTATTGAGATTTTTCTTTCCACCAAGAATTTGTTTTCAAACCAAGGAGTTTTCTGGTTGGAGGGTTTCTATTACCTCAGTTGATTCTTCATCAATTTGAAGGCTTTTTCAGCTGTCTCTCTTTCTGAAGCTTCTCTTTCGTGTAACATGGTCACTTGTGGCTGTTGTCTTCCTGTTCACTATTAACAAAATTCTCTTCCAGGATCTGAAGTCCTATCTCATTGGCCTTTGTATTGAATCATTCCTGCTTCTTGGTGTGGGCCGGGAAAGAAGGAGTGTTCTGATTTTTCGTGGCAGAATTGCCCAAAAGAATGTCAGCAGGACTACAGATAAGAACAGTAGGACCCAAGTGGCCCAGTTTAGCCCAGTTCACAAGAGAGCAACTCACAGGTATGAACATAGAGATAAGGGCACAATCAATGAATTGTTACACTTTGCTGTTCCTATATTATCCTATATCCTCACATCCTGCTAGCATTTGAACATACTACCCAATTTCTGCTGGCTCTGAACTGCCTTCTGCATTCATGGGAAATAAAATTCCTTGCAAATTTCCTCCAAAGTAATTTTTGAAGCTTCTGTGCACTGATACTAACTTACAAATAATTTTGGGATTTTTGATGCTGCTGATGTGCCCCTTTATGCTTCAATTCTCATATTCCATGGCAATTCAACAATCTCTAATTAAATAAAGATACTCTTTATTTCTGGGTTGCCCACAGCAAAACACTCTGGGCACCAATGTGTCCTGAAGTGATTTAGATCTTTTAGCTAACAAATTCTATTTTCCCCCAAGAAGGAAGAATATTTATCATTTTTCTTGATCAGAGCAGTGTCAGTTACCACACCATATCCAAAAATCTACTTGCTTCTGAAACTAATGTTCTATTGTGTAACCTGGTTTATTGAGTCAGATCACATCTTCTCTTATGTCCCGTTTGCCATAGGGACATCATTGTTTCCCCTCTCCCCAGTCCACAGTACAAGAGTCAAACCCATATCTGCTTGAACCCTGGTCATTGACACAGTTTGAGTGATTGTCCTCACGTATGTCAGTGGATGCAGTTTGTTACTAGAGAGTTGGTAGTGGTTGCCTAGCTCTACCTTTGAGTTATATAAATCTGAATTATGGCACAAGATATGCTGCTACATGTGATTTTCCCCCATGTATGATTGGAACTCCTTGAGAACAAGGATTAGATTCCCAATGCTTGGCTCCTTACTACAGTTCAATAAAGGCTTATGGGAAAATTCTACAAATGAAACATTGTGGGATTACTCAGAGGTGGGAAAAGGTTAGGCATATCTGATACATACTCTTCTATATTCTCCAGCATTCTTTTTCACTGAGAACTTGATTTTCTCCCAACTTAAAAAAAAATACCAAAGATATTTTAAAAAGCCAGAAAGTCATCTTTACCCCTTACTACCTCAGCCGACAGAGAGGACATTGCTGCTTTTGTTCCCTTGGAAGAACATTTCCCTCAGAACAGCTTAAACAGTGCACTTATCCCAGCAATAAAAGTTAAATCCATATCTAGGAGCAGCAGTTCTGCAAAAGGAGGGCCATATGGAGGGATGCCTTACTGTTTAACAGTTATTTGGGTCAGGAGAACATGGGAGGTGTTGATGTGACTATTTTGTTCAATCGGATTTCTGGCTGCTAAAGCTGATAACCTAAAATACACAGACTCCCTTCTGAGTAAAGTTATGATTCTTGAAGCCATATTCAAGTTCCATTCAGTTAGATTTATCTTTCTCTCATGTCTTTTTTAGGATGGAGGGGGAAATGATATCTTTCTGATAGTATAGCAAAGACAAAACAATTTTTTGCTCCTCAATATGATTTGCAGTTCCAGACTTTCACTTCAACACTCAACCAAAGTCATCGATCTTTTAAAATTCAGAGCCTAGCACAGTGCCCTGAATAGTTGTGGGGTTTTTTTGTTTGTTTTTTTTGGTGAGGAAGATGGTCCCTGAGCTAACACCTATGACAATCTTCCTCTACTTTGTATATGGGACTCTGTCCATGGTTTGATGAACGCTGTGTAGGTCTGCACCCCAGATCCAAACCCATGAACTCCAGGCTGCCGAAGCAGAGCACACAAACTTAATCACTATGCCATCAGGCTGGCCCCTATGCTTTTTTAATTCAATAAATATTTACTGAACTTCTACAAAGTCCAGCTGAGCACTTAGTAGAAGCTCAATAAGTATTTGTGGTAGTCTTATAAATCAAAGTTTTAAAGAAGATAAATAAGACTGTAGAAGAATAAATGGAAGGATAACATCACTCACTACACTATGAACTCCTTCAGTGCAAGGACCCTTTTCAAGTACCTGGCAAAGTGGCTGGCACTCAACAAGTAATCAATAAATGTTTGTAGAAATGAATTGTGAAGCAATCAGAAAACAGGACCTAAGCCAAGAAAATAAGAGAGTAAACTTAATTTTACTCAGAAATGAGTAAAAGGTGTAGTTAAGGAGTAGAAGACCCAATATATATCATGTGCTTACTCTTTTTGGAATTCTGCAGGAACATGAGGAACTATGTTCCTTCACTTACCCATCTTACAGTCTAATCATAGAAGCAAGACTTAAAGAATTATTTACTTTTGCTAAAGTGACAAAGTTTGCATGTCACAGCTTTTGCATAGGGCACTATCAAAGAATGAAGACTCAGTGTCAAATGCACAATGCAAGCATCATTGAGTACATAGGACTAAAATATTACTGTGGGTTTCATAAAGATGGTAAGAATTTGGCTATTCTCATTTAATAAATTATCCAAGTGTGTCTCCTAAATATATGTTCCTGGTAAACTTCCATCTTTAAGAATATAAATAAAACATTCCCCATGAAAGACATCAACTCTTTGTGTATGTGTGTGTGTGTGTGTTTCAGAAGTACCAAATATATTTTATTTGTTGATGAGAATTTATTTGCCAACTTGTGAAAGGTTTTACAAGACAAGTATATTCCCATCAAAAACCGCTGATTTAAATTATTTGACACAAGCAGAATTGTAAAATAGTTGGAACTTATAAACCAAGTCATAAAATGTTAACCACTCACATTTATTTCACCTATGATTATTTTGTGACCACAGCCATGTTGTAAAATATCTGAATGTTGAAAATATTATTAGTTACATTTTGCTTCTACAATAGTCTTTAGCATAATGCTTAGGAATTTACTAATCTATATAAATAAATAAACTATTGGATAAGCTAAAGCTATCTGATGTTATTTCTAGGTAAGCAGATATTTAAAAACCTATCTAGAAATTTGAAGACTGGAAAAAGGAATATTCACTGTTCTGTAATTAAAAATCTCAAAGAATATTTTTTCATGAGTTGGCCCTGAAAAGATTCTAAAAAATGTACAGCTTCTGCTGGCCTGGAAAAAAATGAGAAAAAATGGAAACAGATATTATTCAGTATTAAGATGTTTGAAATTTATAAGATTATTTCAAACTCTGCTTTTAGCAATTAGGCCATTGAGCATACAAATACTTAGAAAATTCAGATAATTGCAAGTATGTTTTTTTTAAAAAAATGCTTTAAGTGTGGTTGAAGCAATACTGAATCAATCTGCTTCACAACCTTGGGGAAGAATAATTTCAAACAAAAGGGTCAGGATCAAGCAGTAAGAGAAGTAAATGAGTGACAGAGGAGTTAGTCAAGTCAGCACAGAAGACCAAATCAATTATGTAAAAATTTCCCTTAAATTATCCATAAAATATAGTAGACAAAATTCTGTGTATCCAACCTAGTCCAAAAAATTGTTTGCACACCAAAACTAAGAAACATTGAAGTAGATCAAGGAAAGAACAAAAGTCAGCATACAGATGTATAAAAACCCAAACCATTCTGCTTGAAATGCAATTATGAAAGCTCTAGAAGTAAGCAGGGGTGAGTGGGGATTCTAAAGTGTTTGTCTTTGCATGTTGGTTAACCAGCTTTAACATTAAGCCCTCATATCTTAATTTACTTTAACAGACTTATTAGCTGTTGTGAGAGGTTAGATTCTAAAGTTAGCAGACAATGTCAACATATTGGTACATGATTCCAATTATCTTAAAAAGGCATCCTGCCCCCAAACTCTCCCCATTTCAGTGTACCTGATTATCTCACATGGTAGATGATGGTTCAAAGATATCAGTAAAAATGCAAATGTTTTATGGAAAAGGTAGTTGCACGGTCTTTGGTGAGGTGCCTAATCTCTCTAGGTAGTTTAATTCATACTGTCCAGATCTCTATGTGTAGTTATCCCCATTAAAGATATTGCTATCTCAATCAGAAAACAAGAGATAAAATGGCAATATTAAGCCCTCGTATATCAATAATCACTCTAAATGTAAAAGGAATGAACTCCCCAGTCAAAAGACACAGAATGTGGGGCCAGCCCTGTGGCCTAGTAGTTAATGTTGGTGCACTCCACTTGGGTGGCCTGGGTTTGGTTCCTGGGCACTGACCTATACCACTCATTGGCAGCTATGCTGTGGCAGCAACCCACATACAAAACAGCGGAAGATTGGCAACAGACATTAGCTCAGGGCAAATCTTCCTCAGCAAAATAAATTTTAAAAAGACACAAAGTGGCTAGAAGGATTAAAAAACAAGACCCAACAATATGCTGCCTCCATGAAACACATCTCAGCTCTAAAGGCAAATATAGGCTCAGAGTGAAGGGATGGAAGATGATACTCCAAGCAAATGGCATGCAAAAGAAAGCAGGTGTTGCCATACTTATATCAGACAAAGCAGACTTCAAGATAAAAAAGACAATGAGAAACAAAGAAGGGCAGTATATAATGTTAAAAGGGACATTCCACCAAGAAGACACAACACTATGATTATATATGCACCTAACACAGGAGCACCAAAGTATATAAAGCAACTATTAACAGACCTAAAGAGAGACATTAGCAGCAACACAATAATAGTAGGAGACCTCAACATTCCACTTACATCAATGGATAGATCATCCAGACAGAAAGCCAACAAGGAAAAAGTGGCCTTAAATGAAATACTAGACTAGATGGACTTAATAGATATATATAGAACATTCCATCCAAAAACAGCAGAATACTCATTCTTCTCAAGTGCACATGGAACACTCTCAAAGATAAACCATATGTTGGAGAACAAGGCAAGCCTCAATAAATTTAAGAAGATTAAAATCATATCAAGCATCTTTTCCAACCACAATACTATCAAACTAGAGATCAACTACAAGAAAAGGGCTGGGAAGGTCACAAATATGTGAGGACTAAACAACAAGCTACTGAACAACCATTGGATCAATGGAGAAATCAAAAAATACCTGGAGAGAAATGAAAATGAAACGCAACATACCAACACTTTTGGGCTGCAGCAAAAGTTGTACTAAGAGGGGAATTTATAGCAATGCAGGCCTACCTCAACAAAAAAGAAAAATCTCAAATTTAAGAGTTGAGGTCTTCCAGGTCTTAAGATTCATCTTCAGATGAAACATTTCACACATTGCAGTTTACCACATAGAGATAGGCACTCAATTGCAGACAATGAAAGAATGCTCTTCCTTGACCTTAGCTTGCAAGTAGCTGTTTAGGAACATCTTACTGTAATCTTAAACTACACCTAAAAAACTAGAAAAAGAAGAACAAACAAAGCCCCTAGTCAGCAGAAGGAGGGAAATAATAAAAATTAGAGCAAAAATAAATGAAATAGAGACTGAAAAAAAAAATAGAAAGGATCAATGAAACTAAGAGCTGGTTCTTTGAAAAGATAAACAAATTGACAATCTCTTAGCCAGACTCACCAAGAAAAAAAAGAGAGATGGTGCAAATAAATAAAATCAGAAGTGAAAGACAAGAAATCACAATGGATACCACAGAAATTCAAAGGAGTGTAAGAGAATACTAGGAAAAACTATATACCAACAAATTGGACAACCTAGAAGAAATGGATAAATCTTAGACTCATATAAACTCCCAAAACTGATTCAAGAAGAAATAGAAGAATATGAATAGGCCAAGCACAAGCAAAGAGATTGAAATGGTAATCAACAACCTCCCAAAGAACAAAAGTCCAGGACCAGGTGGCTTCTCTGGAGAATTCTACCAAATGTTCAAAGAAGAGTTAGTACTTATCTTTCTCATACTATTCTGAAAATTTGAAGAAGATAAAACACTTCCCACCTCATTCTGTGAGGTCAACATTACCCTGCTACCAAAACCAGAAAAGGACAACACAAAGAAGGAAAATTACAGGCCAATATCTCTGATGAACACAGATGCAAATATCTTCAACAAAATATTGGCAAATCCAATACAGCAATACATTAAAATGATCATACACCATAATCAAGTGGGATTCATACCAGGGACATAGTGATGGTTCAACATCTGCAAATCAATCAATGTGATACACTGCATTAACAAAATGAGGAATAAAAATCACATAATCATCTCAATAGATGCAGAGAAAGCATTTGACAAGATATGACATCCATTTATGATAAAAACTCTCAACAAAATGGGTATAGATGGAAAGTACCTCAACATAATAAAGGCCGTATATGACAAATCCACAGCCAACATCATACTTAACAGTGAAGAACTGAAAGCCATCCCTCTGAGAATAGTGCTGACTCCTATTCAACAAGTACTAGAGGTTTTGTCCAGAGCAATTAGACAAGAAAAAGAAATAAAAAGTATCCAAATTGGAAAGGAAGAAGTAAAACTCTTGCTGTTGCAGATGACATGATTCTATATATTGAAAATCCTAAAGGATCCACCAGACTCTATTAGAAATATTATTAGAAACTATTAGAAATAATCAACAACTACAGCAAACTTGCAGGGTACAAAATCAACTTAAAAATCAGTTGCATTTCTATACACTAATAATGAAGTAGCAGAAAGAGAAGTCAAGTATACAATCCCATTTACAATTGCAACAAAAAGAATAAAATATCTAGGAATAAATTTAACCAAGGAGGTGAAAGACCTATATTGAAAGACCTGAACACTATACAGCATTATTGAAAGAAATCTAAGAAGATGTAAAGAAATGGAAAGATAATCCATGCTCATGGATTGGAAGAATAAATGTAGTTAAAATGTTCATATTACCTAAAGCAATCTACAGATCCAGTGCAATCCCATTCAGAATCCTAATGACATTCTTCATGGAAATAGAACAAATACTAAAATTCATGTGGAACAACAAAAGACCCCGAATAGCTAAAGCAACCTTGAGAATAAAAGAACAAAGCTGGAGGCATCACAATCTCTGACTTCAAAATATACTACAAAGCTATAGTGATCAAAACAGCATGCTACTGGCACAAAAACAGACACATGGATCAATGGAACAGAATTGAGAGCCCAGAAATAAAGCCACACATCTGTGGAGCTAATCTTCAATAAAGGAACCAAGAACATACAACAGAGAAAGGAAAGTTTCTTCAATAGACAGTGCTGGGAAAACTGGACAGCCACATGCAAAAGAATGAAAGTAGACCATTACTGTACACCATACACAAAAATTAACTCAAAATGGATTAAAGACTTGAATGTAACACCTGAAACCATAAAATTTCCAGATGAAAATACCATCAGTACACTCACTGACACTGGTCTTAGTAGCATGTTTTTGAATACCACGTCTACTCAGGCAAGGGAAACAAAAGAAAAATAAACAAATGGGAATACATCAGACTAAAAACTTCTGCAAGGCAAAGGAAACCATGAACAAAATGAAAAGACAAGCCACCAACTGGGAGAAAATACTTTCAAATCATATATCCAACAAGGAGTTAATTTCCAAACTATATAAAGATCTCATACAACTCAACAACAAAAAAACAAACGACCTGATCAAAAAATGGGCAGATGATTTGAACAGATATTTTTCCAAAGAAGATATACAGATGGCCAATAGGCACATGAAAAGATGTTCAACATTACTAATTATTAGGGAAATGCAAATCAAAACTACAATGAGATATCACCTTATACCTGTCAGAATGGCTACAATTACTAGGACAAAAAATAACAAATGTGGAGAAAAGGGAACACTCATACACTGCTGGTGGGAAAACAAACTGATACAGCCACTATGGAAAACAGTATGGAGATTTCTCAGAAAATTAAAAATAGAAATACCATATGATCCAGCTATCCCACTACTCAGTATTTATCCAAAGAACATGAAATCAACAATACAAAAAGATTTATGCACCCCTATGTTCATTGCACCTTTAGTCACAATAGCCAAGGCATGGAAGCAACCCAAGTGCCTGTCTTGGATGAATGGATAAAGAAGATGTGGTATATATATATATATATATATATATATATATATATATATATATATATATACACACAGCAGAATACTACTCAGCCATAAAAAAAGACAAAATCGTCCCATTTACAACAACATGGATGGACCTTGAGGGTATGATGTTAAGCAAAATAAGCCAGAGAGAAAGGCAAACACTGTATGATCTCACTCATATGTGGAAGATAAACAAACACATAGATGAAGAGAACTGATTAGTGGTTATCAGAGGAGAAAGGGTGAGGGGATGAGCAAAAGGGGTAAAGGGGCACATACGTGTGGTGAAGGGTAAAAACTAGACTATTGGTGGTAAGCGTGATGCAGCCTATACAGAAACTGATATATAATAATGTACACCTGAAATTACACAGTGTTATAAACCAATATGACCTCAATAAAATAATTTTTTTAAAAAGATATTGTTTTCTACCTGTGCTGTCCAATATGGAAGCCACTAGCCACATGTGGCTATTTAAATTAAAATTAATTAAAGATAGATAAAATTTAAAATTCAGTTCCTCAGTCATTTGAACAACAAAGATATAGAAGTTTTCCATCATTACTGAAAGTTCTATTGGGTAGCACTGGTATCACCATGTATCTAATTGCCTCATAACCTCCATAGGTGGTTGGTGTAAATTTTGTATAATCAACAGATTAGTAATTTAATTACCTATAGCAGATTTAATTACCTATAACTTACTTTGAGCCATTTGTCTCCATTGAACATGATTCCCATTTACAATGAATAATCTCATTTTGCTGATGAATGAAATGTATTATTTGTAGTCCAGAAACAAAGAAATATTGTGCTCTAACATTATGGAATTAGAAAGATACAATCTAGCCTATTAGGCTTTATAAAACGTTTATTTCTATCCCATATACACTCTTTTGGGGGCAGGGGATATTTTACATTTAATGCATTGTTCTAAAATTGACCAATGTATTTGATCCAAGAATAAAATTAAATATGGTGTCTGCTGTTAATGGAAATTACACAGCCCTTTATCCTTCACCCTTGGTGGCTGTTCATTTCTAGGAAAGTGATTGGGGGTACAAACGTCAATAACATGCTAATCTCTTCAAACAAAAAACTTTCACGCTTGATTTTCATATTGAATGTTTGGGTTCAAGGAGATAGAACTACACAAGTAAGACACCCTATTGCCTTTCTCCCATCTAATCACATTTCCACAGGGCTTTGTGGCTACCTCAGTCAGCTGGTTTCCCACTTGTATCCAAAGCAGAAAAAATAAATACATAAAAGCAAGAAACAAACACTAAGTAATGGACTTAAGTTAACTTTTCATGCTGGTTTCATTAATTTTCATCCCAATTCTGGTTCATTCATTCAGTAATTATTCCTGAGCACATAGTGCATGCCACCGTCATACGCACAAGGCAGAGAAGGCTCCTGCTCCCATGGGGCTTTAAGTCTGCTGGAGCTTGAGTAAGTGGAAGGCAAGGAAGGCAAGAAAAAATGTAAACAAATACATAAATAAGATAATCTCTAGTAGTGACAAATTGTGTGAAGAAATTAAAATAGGCTGATGGGAGAGAAGTGACTAATACAAGGAGCTACTTTAGGTAGGGTGCTCAGAAGAGTCCTCCACAGGGGGTGATGATTGAGATGACAAACAATGATGAGTAGATATTAACTGTGCAAAGATATAGGAGTAGAGAATTCCAAGAAGATGAAACAGTAAATGTAAAATCCCTGAAGCAGAAATAACCTCGGTGTGCTTAAGAAATAATTATTTTTAAAAAAGGCTAGGATTGCTAGAGTGCAGGAGAGAGAAAGAGAATGGCAAGGGGTGAGTTTAGGTATAGGTAGAAGAAAGATATTAGAGTCTTGTAGGCATGGTAATAAGCTAGGAATTTATTCTAATTGCAATATGAAGCCATTTGAAGCATTTAAAACAGGGAAGTGATCATGAAAGCAACTTTGTGAAGAATGGACTAAAGGAGGCAACAGAAAGAAGCTGTAATATGAACCAGGAAAAGCAGGTTGTTGCAGTATTTCCACCAGATAATGGTGACATGAACAGGCTGGTAAAAGAGGAGAAGGGGAAAAATAGATCCAGGATCTGTTTTAGATATAAAGTAGATATAACTTGCTAATGGTTGTGGGCGATGAGAGAAAAGGGGGGAGGGGCATTAAGAATGAATCCCAGTTTTTGTCCTGAGCAAGTGAGTGGATGATGGTTTCATTAACTCAAAGGTGGTTGCCATACACTATGCTACCTAATCTATCTTACATGGAGGATGTATAGCAATGTCCACTTGGCCCAGAAGACGATGGAGGGAGATATTTCTTAGTCACCAATTCGGTCACGTCCAGAAGCATCCTCTGACCACAGATGAAACTCCCTATTAGGACTGATGTAGTTGGTAAAATATGACATAGAACCACTGTACTATACATAATACTATCTCAACATATCATGATAACCTTACCATGTACATAAACTAACATATGTATACTCTTAAGATATCAATACTCAGAATGGAAAGCGATGGTAAATGTAAGCCATCTCCATATCCCACAGATCTGAGTTCAAAGTCTTGCTTTGGCACTGTGTAATCTTAGACAAATCACTTAATGTGTTTAAACCTCATCCAAAAATGGAGGAAATAATGTTGACTTTATAGGATTTGTTGAAGATTACGTGAGATACTATAGGTACAATACAACACTTCAAATACTGCATGTGATATAACTGATGTTCAATACATAAGAGAACTCCTCTTTCTTCTCTTTATACTTCTCCACTTCTAGTAATTGCCAAGTTGTCATTCAGCCTCATCTATCCCATTAATTTAGCGATCTTATCATATAGTGTCTCTTTCCTAATAGTTCCAGCAAAAGTTCCAGATTTGTGTCTTATTTCCCTTTCATGCGTGCATTCCAGGAATTAGTGGCTGAGAGGTAGAATATGTTAATTGGCTAGATGCGGCTCACTTGTCAATTCTTGGAACAAGAGAGTGGGCTCAGAACTCTTCAAACTGTGTCCAGTGAATATGAGAGAATGGTAGTTCCACAATGGAAAATCAAAATGAGGTTATCAGAAGAGAGAATAATGAATACTGATCTGAAGAAAAACACCTACTACTATGTATGTACATTTTTCTTGAAAGATATTTACAAATATTAATAATTATTGTCCCAATTCTATTTTAAAAGTACAAATCTTTCTGGTCCCCTCTCACCACTGAACTGCTCAATGGTAGGATCAGCTCTAGACAAGAAGTTCTCAGGTGCATTTCTACTCCTATCTTTTTTGCTATCAGCTCTTAAAAGTGGAGGCAATAGATTTTGTTTGCTGCACTCTCAGAATGAGAAAACAAGAAACTCTGAGTTTAAAGGCGGATTTCTCCCAGACGTCTTTCCTTTAATACAGAAAATGACATGGGATTCTCAGGCTTTATTCTACCCAATTCTAAGCTCACTTAATATACTTTTAATTTAGACCTGTCTTCTTTGTATTTATATTGAGGGAATCAACCCTTCACATGCAATGTGGACCTGGAAATTCAAATGAGTTCATCCTTAGGCCTCCTCCATCCTTTTAAAAGGATGATTATCTTTTTTGAATGCTTATTGACATGTGAATGAACATCCTAAAAAAATATGTTCAGATTCAGATAGCTTGAAAAATTATTTCTCAGCTCAGCTACTTAGTTGTGCAACTTTACGCAAGTCAGTTTACTTTTCTGAGCCTTGGTTTCATCATCAGCAAATAAGAAATGATTCCTGAGCCACAAGTACGATGTTTAGATGAGACTATATTTTGGAAAGCACTTTCTAAGCTCTGAAGATTCATTTATGTGTGGCAAACACTCTTATTCCTCTACTCAACAGGCATCTCACCTCTCTTCATTGCTAAGAGAATCTCAGCTATGTTCTGCAAGGCGGTGTGCCCAGCCCCAGGAAATAAATCATTATTGATCTAATCTGGTCATGGATAGATACTAATTTCCCAGTATTACTTGCACCTAAGGGTTTCCATGTTACTCTCTTCTGGCTAATTAAACAGAACAGGAAGTCTGCCAGGGTGTTAATGGGAAAGAATTTTGCTCTCTACTGTGAGCTGAAAGAAGATCAAGTCTTTACTTTTCTAGTCAACCACGGCTTCCTGTCTTTGAATGAAGCCATACTGACCAAAGTCAATACCTTCACTAAGGAAGGGAGAGCACAGAGTTGAAAGGGGTTGGGTCTTGGATGAAGTCATTGAAGAATTGAAGAAATCCCAGCAACTGCCAACATCTACAATTAGTTTTAAGTGAGAAAGACAAAACTATTCTTGTTTAATACAATATTAGTTAAGATTTCTATTATCTACTCTCAAATGCATTCTAACTGATAAAATAAGTAGTATTATGTGTAGCCTTTTATCCACTCTGGGAATGAGAAAATGGAAGCAAGGTAAGTGGTTTATATAGCACCAACGCCAGGGATTTTTTAACCAAGAATGCATGGCTCTCTGGATTCTATGAACTCTGTGGAATTGTATGCTAAACTGTGTGTGTATATGCATACTTTCTTGGAAGTGGTTGAATCAGTATCCAAATGCGTATGATCCAAAATAGATATGTGATCCAAAATAGATTAATATCTTCTCCTATTTGCTGTATTGGTTGTGCTAGCACATAGTAGGCACTCAATAACTATTTGATGACCAAGTGAATGACTAAGTGAACAATGTCAACATTTTGCTTTTCACGTGCTGAACAGTTGCTAAAACATGAGATTTCAATGGTGCCAAGGCATGCTCCCTCTCTTCAAAAGGCTTGCATTCTAGAGGAGAAAGAAGAAATAGAAATGATTTTATCTTCGATAAAAGATAGATTTGTGCAGAGATGCTACAGAATTACAGAGACAGGGCCCTGTTCCAAAAAGAAGGAACAGTATATTTCATATACTCCAGAATTTTTAAGTGGTGAGAAGAAATCTACTCCAGACAAGTGTCAAGAGTCTGAGTTTTGTTAAACTATGAAGAAGAATCCAAAACACAATGTAATAGGTTGAACAATGTCCCCCCAAAATTCATGTACACCTGGAACCTCATAATGTGGCCTTGTTTGGAAATAAGGTCTTTGCAGATGTAATTAGTTAAGATGAGGTCATAGCAGGTTAGAAGGAGTCCTAGTTTCAATAACTGGTATCCTTATAAAGAGGAGAGAGGACACACAGAGAAACACGCAGAGAAGGCCATTCGAGTGGCAGTAATCAGGGTGATGCAGCTACAAGCCAAGCAATGTCAAAGACTACTGGCAACCCCCAGAAGCCGGGAGAAGAATGTAACAGATTCTCACTCAAAGCCTCCAGAAGGAGCTACCCCTGCTGACTTCTGTTCTCCTAAACCGTGACAGAATAAATTTTTGTTGTTTAAGCCACCAGTTTGTGGTTTTTTGTTGTGGCAGCCCTGGAAAAGTAATACAGATGTAGGCTCCTGGTCCAACAGGAAGGCTTAGTAAAGGCCTCATTAAAAAAAATAATAATGAGCTCAATTTAGAAGGTATTTCGAAGTTCTTGTCTTAGTTCACTCAAATTTAAAACAAACAAACAAAAAAATCACAATATAATATTTCAAACCACTTCACATACTCTAGACTTTTTCAATAATCATAAGAAATCCACACCAAGAGTCAAAAATAAACATTGCCAGAATCCAAGTTTTGTTATTTCTATGAGGAAGAGTCCAATACCAAATATTTCCATTCTTGCTATTGGAGTACAAATTCAATACTCAGACTGACGAAACTGCTAGGATCTTACAAAAAGCAAATTTTGTGCCTCCTTCTGTTCTCAGTTTAGTAAGCCTCAAAGCAAACCAATAAGGTCAAACAGCTAACATGACCTGGAGACTCATGGAAGAAAAATACTCATCCCACTATAAGAGTCGTATATCATGTAATTCTAGCTGAGAAAGATTGTTTTCTATGTGGTTTTGCTTTCTATTAACAGCTAAGAACATCCCATTCTTAGTCACATGCACATTACATTTTACATTAATTCTACTTTTACGTTCGGATATGAAAAAGTTAATTTATATACAAAGGCGTTTTGTATATAATAAATAATCACAAAATGAACATGAGGAATATAATTATTGAGCATCACACACTATGTAGAATACTTTCAATAATAAGCATCTGAATCACATATACAGAGAAACAGTTACATGCAGATTTTAAATTTAACAAAATATTTTAAACAATTGCAAAAAAGTGAAAAAAGAAAACAAGCTTGCAAGGTGGTACCCCAGAACATTGGCAAGATTCCTCAAAATGTTATTCCTATCTGCCTTGTGCATTCTTCAGTTCTCTTTTTCCAGGAGCTGGAGTTGGAAGGAAGGCCCAAGAAGCTATCCACTCATAAAAAAATATCTGTACTTCTTGCCACTTGATTTAGGAACTCCTTCTATGTATGATGCATTGGAATCAGGGACAATTCTTATTATGTTCTTGAATAATTATTGTTCTTTTTATTGTCAATGAGCAAGTGAAGCTTATTCAGGGCTCTATTTCCGAACTGAAGAGAAGAGCTGAGGTCCAATCTTCTGGAGAAAGAGTTGTGCCTGGAAACTGAAGGACTTTTACTATATATCCTCCTTTCAGATTTCTCCAGGTCCAGCCTCTAGATCCAGCCTCTTCCTTTTTTTCCTTGTCAACCATTGTTTCAGCCTCCACCTGGAAAACGTGGAGCATCACCAAAATATCATGGAGGAGAATCCGTGAGATCAACAGGGCAATGATCCCATATTATCATGGCAGGTCAGTGCTGTCAAACAACAAACATTTTCTGAGCAATTACTATGTGTCAGTCACCATGCTAGGCACTGGATTTTCAGTGGTAAGATAGATATAATCCCCTATGGAAGACAGAGTTGCTTCTTCTAATGCTGGGACATTACTATCACCTGTCCAACCTCTCCTTGAGATCATGGTTCTTTTACTCCACACCCCACCATCTTGAAACCATTAGTTTTAGAATGCTGCAGAATAATTAGTATCATAATTTCTGTTTTAATCTATATAGTTAAAGAAATATTTTGATAGTATTAGTATGTTTCCAAATGTAATAATTTCCCTAGTTTGGGATGTTTTGAGTGGGTACTGGGGAAGGGGATCTGGAATCCTCCCAACACTTTGTAAACTCCAGATGATGACTCACCTCTCCTGTTGGCAGTTGGCCCAAAATAACTGTGAAAAGAGTCATTTGAAGACATTTAGGAGTCTTCTACATTCTGTTCTGAAAGGTGAAATTTATTCACTTCTATAATAGTTACAACCAAATGGCCAAATTGCCAACCTTTCTGCATTCTGATATGTAATTACCTGTATTCACCTGAAAACCAACAAACAAAACCCTATGCAGCAAAAAAGCAGCAGCCTGAAATTCTCAAACCAAGAAGGAGTGATATATTATAGATGTTTTAATTTTCTAGCCTTGGAATTTTTCTTAAGGAGAGATTCCAGAAATATCTGTAAACTAAAAGAAGTATGGCATTTAAAATAGCCCTAGAATGCCATGTTCTACCATCAAAATAAAAGAACCTAAACTTATCAATATCAAAATCTTTCATCATACCCCTTTTCTCTTAAATCCTCATGATGTTCATTTGCTGATATAATATTGAAGCTCTGTCAAATTGCTTTCATGTTACTGTTAGGGAGCATAAATGAGCTGAGTTGTTCAATTTCCCAACAGTTATACACACCACCATTTTCTATGCTGATCATGCTTATTTTCCATTCTCCCTTGTTAGAAAGTTTAAAAACAACTTTTTCTGCCTTTTTTTTTTTCTAATTTAAGGGATTTAATTTAAATCTTCTCAAGTGGCCCATTTTCTTTCATCTGTTGAGTAGATGTATTTAATCATTAAAATATCTCCTTTGTAAATAATGTCAAAAAAATTCAGGCTTTACATAAAAACAGAAACAGAAACAACTCTTATCCTGAAGATAAGGAAACATTAAATGTTCATGGGGAAATATTTTATACCTGAATTTTATTAGGCAATTATCTTCCAGAAGATATTGATGAAAATCTTTCAGTGATGTAAAACAATAGTAATAGGTAATTATATTTATTATAGCCATTTGCTTTGATTATTCTCTGAAGTTAATTTTGTTCTATCTAATGCTATTTTAATTAAATATACACTGCAAGTAGGTCAATGTTGTTAGATGTTGGGTCAATGTAGTTATGAGTCAGTTTATATTTATAATGACTCTCTTGCTCCTTTCCAGCAAAATTTAATGACCTATAAATTAAAACACAACTGAATCGCCTTTTGAAAATAAGACTAAGAATTACTTTCAAGAAATGAATACTCAAAGTAGGTTAGCATTCAGTGAGTTAAATTGTGAGCCAGTTTATTATATATGTGTGTGTGTATATATATATATGTGTGTGTGTGTGTATAGTGTAGTATTTATTTATTTATAGTGTGCAGCATTTATTTGTTTATGTATTTATTCACACAACCAAGCTAACTTCAAGAGAAATGAGGTCACTTATCAGAAAAGAAAATTTTATACAAAACCCCCAAGGCTTATGCTTTCTCAGATCAAGAGAGAATATCATCAAAGGTGGTAGACATTTGATGACGACAATAATGAGTTGAAAAAGAAAAACCTCAACAGCACCAAAGTTGTAGATAAAAGTCTCAAAAACATTATTTCACTGCATTGGCAAGACTCTTTGTGACCACTCTCATGGTCTAGAGATAGTGTCTACAAATAAAACTTCAAGAAGGTCCCACTAACTAGAATGTCCTATAAACTCAACCATAATATTTCAGCCATACAACTGAATGTTTGACAGGCATACAGAAATATTCAAGAAATCACATTATGATCTCATCTTCCTTGATCATTCAGAAAAAAAATTATGCCTGAGGCATGTACAAGTATGGTTCTGCCATTTGGGGCAGAGCCTGAGTTATCCCCTTCTTGGTCACTTGTAACTTAGGCTATGTTCTAAGATTCTGAAATGGCAAAACAAACAAACAAACAAAAATGTATAACTTTAGGTTTTATTTATCAAAGTTGAAACCAATGTCTTCCTGGGGTATGGGAAAAAATAGAAGACAATATCTTCCTATACAAATCCCTTTTGCTAAACGTAAAACTGACTTTTAGATCTGTTGAGTCATCCTCTTGCGTCACAGGCTTCTGGTTGCATAAATGAAACTAGGATATATAATGAACAAGGAAAGTATCATTCAAAAGATAGCATAATGTCTAAAATTTTAGGAAGCAAGATTCTAGAAATTTGTTTATTCAATAAATGCATTGTGCATTACCAGGTATTAAGAAGAGCTGCAGGGAATATGGTAGTAATGATTCAGTGCATTTGAAACAGAAACTTCTTGCTTTCATGGAATTATCCGTCTAGTGAGAAAGACGAGATGCACAACAACTATGACATGAAGATGTATGTGTTCAGAACTAAGAGACAGTGGTACAGTGCAATACAAATTTAGGTCGCAGAGAAGGTAGTTCTTATTAGCTTTGAATTGCCCACATATGCCCCAGGGATCCATCATGAATACTTTGCACATTCATATTTTGGCATATAAGTCAAATATTTTCAAACTTGTGTTGTGAAAAAATTTTTTAAATAACATTTTGACAAAGGAAGAGAATAATATGAGGGGAGGGGAAAGTAAGTCAGTTAAGTTGTCTGTTCTCTAAAGGTCCCAGTCCAGAGAAGAAAATTCAATACTCTACAAATATTAGTTACTGTGTTTATTATCATTATCATCATTATTTCTAATATTATTAAGAGCCATCCCCCAAACCTGCACCAAGGTATAACTGAGACCTCTATATTATGAATATAGGTCAACATTTCCCAAATTGCATTTCTCAGAATACTAATTCTGTGAGTCATTTGTGTTAGGGTTACATTAAAAAAAAAATTTCCTTCAGTGTCGAACATGTTTGGGAAACGTTGAGGTAGTCCTTCAGGGAAAATCTGCAGGACTTTTCTGGGCCCTAAAAATGATTCTCCAACTAGAGGACACAGCAATTACACAATTTATTTGAGCAGAGAAATATTTTTCTCTCAGTTCATTGAAAAATAATTTTTCTAAGGTGTGCAATTTGAACTCCTAAGAGACTTCTGTTAATCCCAAGACCAAGGTGGCTAGAAGTCACTCCATTGCCATTCCTGGCCAAGTCTATTTTAATCCCATAACTATCTTCTATCTTGCTCTCTCTTTCTTTTGTTCCCTTCCTTCGTTCCTTCCTTCGTTTGTTCTTTCCTTCCTCTCTTCCATCCTTCCTCCCTCCCTCCCTTCCTCCTTTCTTTCTTGCTTGCTTGCTTTCCTTTGTTCCTTCCTTCTTTTTTTCCTTCCTTTCCCTATTTATAAGACTAATGGGAAAGGCAGATACCATAGCACCAGTTTGCTTGGGCTTGGGGCAGTTAGAGTTTTTCCAGAGATCTGGTATTACTGGAACTAATGTCATTTTTCTTAGGACAGATATGGTCTAGATGATAATCCAGGTTCTGAATAGAGAGAAGATGACTGAAGGAAGGCATGAATTGAGGATTATATTTAGATCCAACCTGATCTCCTTTCGTTTGTTTTTCTCTCTGAAATAAGAAATTAAACCAGTGCATTCTATAATATAGATATAGAGAAATATACGATCAAGGTAGTAGTTCATACTCGTTCTTGAAGGAGAGAAAGTTACATTACAAATAGGGTTGAAGCATGATTTATTGAGATATATTTCATTATGTATCAGACTAAGAATCCTGCACATCAGGACACTTTACTAATGATAGTCTCTCTGAGCATTGACTTCACCTTCTATTTCCCTTTCTGTCATTCCATTTCATCCCAGTTTTTCTAACGTTGTTGCGACTCAACAATATGTTGGTTTGAGTAGTTACCAGGGCTGGGATTAGGGTGAGAGGAGTGAGGTACTCACCTCAAGGACAAAATTTAAGTAAGTTTCCAAAAAAAAGAGCAATCAAGATAAATAATATTTTAATGAAATTTTTCAAAAGTCAAAATTAATGTAAAAAATTTATGAACAAATCATCAAAGTTCTGAATCAAGACAGGATAATAATACTGATATTCCTTAGGCTCCAAAATGACTCAGCACGGCACCAGTATATGCCTCTTTAATCAAAATCTCCCTGGGCTGCACCTGAGGACATTTAGTTTGCAGTAACTGATTTTTACATAACCTCTGTGAACAAGCACATTTGAACACAAACAGTTTAATTCAGTCACTTAAGGTGTTATTTTGTCAACAGCCAATTTGTACTTAGAAGCTAGATTAAACTGATGATATTTCTTTTTCTCTAAACTTGTTTATGAATAGACATACCCTATGTGACATGATCAATGGAAAACACAAATATTGCTTATTAATGTTCTGATGGAAACTTCAAAGCCCAGGAAAGTTATCATAAGTTCAAAGAAAGAGTGCCAGATTCTGAACATCTCTGAGCTGCCTTTTCCTCTTTCAGAGTAAACATTATTACTGGCAAACAAAAAAAAAAGGCAAAAAATCATGATGCTAACTTTTCTTCTTTTATAAATGTATTACACCTATTTTGATCATTTTTCTAGACATTAGAATGAGGGATTTGGTTAGTTTTGTCTAAAACAAATTTATGAACCATTATTCTACTGCCCTCTATTGTTAAACAGTGAAGAATAATGTCCTTGAACAGGGTGAAATATCTTTTACAAAGCAGTCATATATATCTGTCTTCTATATATTTATTGAAAATCTAGAGTATTCCCTGGAAGGCAAAACATATGTGGATTGTCTTTGGAAATTCAAAATCCATTAGGAAAAATTTTTATATTGGCATTTATACTTCAGTACACAATATGACATATTAGTAAGATTTACTAAAATTAACTTATTTTAATAAAAATATACATACATTTAAAAATAACTGTGCAATATAGAAATGTACAAAGAGAATAAAGTCCCCCAAATCCTATACCCAGGGATAAACACTAGTGACATCTGATGTTATCCTTCCAGAGTTCACTGTACACAATTTTGCTTTAAAAAGTCACAGATATTCTTAAGTAAACTTTTGTTTTTACTCAATTTGAAGGCATTTTCTTTCCTTTGTGATTGGTTGTCTTTAAGATCTTAAGTGTTCGATTGACTAAGCTAATCTTCCATGATAAGAGCAACGAAGACTTTTAGAAAAACTACCCAAATAACCTTGAGCAACATATAATGAGCATACGTGAAACACCGACTAAAGAACATGAATGGAAGCATGATGTTGTAAAAATGGATCACAACTAAAGAAATGAAATGCAAAGCAACAAACGTAGGGTAGCTCCCATCTGCTGTGAGGATGGTTCTGAAAGGTTTCTCCATTCTGGAGAAAGCAGGAATGAAGAGGGGGTGGGATGACATTATTGCAGATGTCAGGTGACAAACAAGTAGAGGTTATGGTGGGTTGTACCACAAAGAGAATAAGCATGATTCCTACGGAGAAAAGTAAAAAAAAAAAATAGACAAAACAAACAAAAAACAAAAAAAATTGACCTGGCTCACTCTAGACTGTGAGCTACTTGGCAGTAACTATTTCATAATGTTTGTGGCATTCTCAGATCAAGATGTAGCACATAGTAAGCAACAAGAAATGTTAAGAGAGAGAAAGAAGAGTGACATAAAGGAAAGGAGAGGAGGAGGGTGGGATAAAGGTAGTACAGCAGGGAGGAGGGAGAGAGAATGATGGGGGAAAGCAGAGAAGAGAAACAATAAAGAACAAAGAAGGAAGGAAAGAAGGAAGAAAAGAGGGAGAGAGAGAGGAAAGGAGGGAAGGAAGGAGAATCATAGGCAATATTGAGAAGTACAATATTCATATATTCAGATATGTGTCCTGCTTTATTGTATAAAGAGCACAGCTAATAAAAATGCCATAAATGCAAAAAATAGAACCTTAAATTCAATCTTTAACATACCCAGGCATACACTGAATTTTGAGCAGGTGAATGACAAGACGAAAATATAATTCGGCCTTGGGTGGTATGTGCAGGTGCACAATGAATAAATGTTGACATTACCTGATCATACAGAATGGTATTTGTAATAACACATTATTGCTAATGATAATCTTCCTATAATTGTAATGCATGGGATAACATTTCCAACACTCCCTAGCCTGCTTAATCTGTCTGCTATTCATTCATTCATTTATTCATAGAGCAAATATCTACTGCATATCTTTTGTGTGAGGGGCATTATTCCAGATCTAACAAAAAAGTGAAGATTATTTCTCTATATATGTACTTGTGCTGCACCTTATTCTAAAAAGGATTTAAGGCAAGTAATTGTGATTAATATATGATTGCTCCTCTTAAAAAGGTTATAATCTCAGTGAAGAAAGATATGCATGCATAATAAAACAAAGCAAAATAAAGAAATTAATCATGCTATGAAAGCTCAAAGAAGGCTAAGATGAATTCCTAATTGCTGGATTGAGGAAGTCATGAAAGAGATGGTGTAAGAGTAGAGATATGAAGGATGCATAGAATTCTAATAGGCAGAGGAGACATATACATACTGGGCACTTCCCATATAAAGTGAACTGGCTGACCATAAATATGATAGTTTCAAAGAATAACAAAATATATTACACAGCTACAGTCAGGTAGACTGTATATAAGTAGATAGTAATCGTGATGTATTTGCAGTGCTAGATGATGTTAGAAACATTAGGGAGGTTAAAATTATTGAAGGTTAAGAATATCATATGAAATTTGGATTTTCTCTTCTGTGAGAATAAAATATTTCTGGTCAAGATGGGAGGAATTAATCAGATTTTATAAAGTAATGCTAACAAGAATACAAAAATGAAATATAGATATGACAGAGGGAGTCAGAGAGAACATACGGCAGGATATTGTAATATTCCAAACTGACCATAGTCAAGGCTTTAATTTAGGTTTTTGTGATGGAAAAAATGCAAAATTGAAAGAATCAACTAGATTTAGTGGCCAGTTTTATGAGGGAAAGTGAGTATAAGGGGGTGATAAGATAATATTTCTAGCTTAGTAACCAAGAGGTCAGTGATTTCAGAAGATTCTTACATTTCAGAAAAAGAAACACTAATTAAGTTGTTTGGGGTATGGTGATTTTTTGGACTAGTGGGATATTCAAAAGAAAACATTACACACAAAACTGTAAATAGGGATAAAAGAATATTAGGATGGCAGGTAGAGATTTGGAAGTCATCTTCAGCAAGGAGATTTTAGGTCAAGCCACTGGATTGAGATTTCCCTGGGAGAGGATGCTGAGCTAGAAGAAATTAAGATTAAAGATACAACATGGAGAATACCTATACTGTAAAAGCAAACAGAGGAAACGGGTGTGAAGAAGACATAAAAGGGATGGTCAGACATGCAGGAAGTACAATTATGATTTATTGATGATGTATACTACAGATTATTAAAAGAGACATTTTTATTATATCAGACATACATATAATATTCTTCTATTAGCAATAGATGTGACCCTGAGTAGCTAGCTTGATTTTATCTATGGGCACTATTATAGTCTTTGTCCTACGGAGAACTCAGAGGCAATATTGTGGCTTAATTCTTCTAAATGTATGGGTGTTTTAAAAATTATTTTATTTATTAAATTATCATGCAATAAAATTGACTTTTTGGTATATATTTCTATGCATTTTAAAGTGTGTATTTGTGTAATCATCACTATAATCAAGATACAGAACAGTTCCATCACCCAGAAAACTCCCTCATGCTACGCCTCTTTAACATCATACCCTTCCTCCACCCCAACCTCTAGCAGCCACTAATCTTTTCTCCATCACTATGGCTTTGTTTTCTTCCAGAAAGTCTTATAAATGAAACCATCCATTACATAACCTCTCAAGACTGGTTTCTTTCAGTCAGCATAATGCCTTTGAAATACATGCGTGATTTTGCATGCAACAATAGTCCATTCCTTTTTCAGTTCTGAGTAGTATTTCATTGTATGGATATACCACAGTTTATCTAGTCACTCATTGAAGGACATTTGGATTTTTTCCAGACTTTGACAATTATGACTAGAGCTGCTATAAGCAGTCATGTACAGGTTTTTGTGTGATCATACCTTCATTCCTTCAGGGTAACACCCAGGAGGAAAATTGCTGGGTCATAAGGTAAGTGTATGTTTAACTATGGAAGAAACTGCCAAACTGTTTTCAGTGACATTTTGCATGCCCACCAGCAACGTATGAAAGTGCCAGTTGCTCTACATTCTTACAAGTATCTGATGTTTGCTGTTTTAGCCATTCTAATACGTGTGAAATGGCATCACATTGTGGTCTTAATTTTTCATTTCCCTAATGGCTAATGATGTCAAATATCTTTTCATTTGCTTATTTGCCATATATGTATGTATATTCTTTGATGAAGTTGTGTGTGAGGTTACAGGGCATATATTTTATATGGTATCTTAACACCTAGGTTCTATGTTATTTCCATAACTTTATTTTTCTTTGCCTCATTTTTTAGCCTGGTTTTAAATAGTATTCATTCTTTATTATATGTCCTTTTATCAGTCACCTTAAATATTCCTGGAATAAATTTGGAGAGTTGGATGAGAGACAGAGAAAACATAATTACATATAAATAGTTAAATATTAAATTCTCTCAAGGATATTTCTAGTTTACCAAATCAGATTTGTAATCATGTAGTCATAGGAAGGGAATTTGGGTGACAGTTAGTCAGCAGAAGAAGGGATCCTACTTTTTCCTCATTACCTCTTTATAAATAGGGTTTTTTTTTTTTTTTTTTTTTTTTTGCTGAGGAAGACTCGCCCTGAGCTAACATCTGTGCCAATCTTCTTGTATTTTGTATGTGGGTCGCCGCCACAGCATGACTGCCAATGAGTGGTGTAGGTCCACACCTGGGAACCAAACTTTGAAGCGGAGGGCGCCAAACTTAACCACTAGGCCACGGGGCTGTCCCCTGGAGAGGATTATTTTGATGGATATTAAAGACAAACTGGAATCTGGGCTATTGTAATCAATGAAATTTACATTTGCACAAAAGCATATGCACTTGCTATAAATTCAAACAGAATGCTTGGTTTTCCTTTTTACGACAGGCTGGTATACTGATTGTAGCAAGAAGACCTGAAAACCTTAGAGTAAGGGATGCCTTGTAAATATATATTGTTGTTCCCTCGGGCTCTGAAGACAGGTTCTGGAATGTCAAGCGGAGTTTAATTAAAGAGTCTCGGCACTACAGAAACTGTCCCTAGCTGCTCGCTCCTGGCTGCTTGAAGAACTGTCCAGCAAATGAATTGCTGAAAACCAACGTGGCATTTATGCTATAATTAGCTCAAATAAACCTGTAATAATATGGCAGACCTTATGACTTCCACTTCACATTTTCTTTCATATCGCAGGCTGCTCTAAAGCAGTGAATTTTTCAAAAAAGATGATAAATATTAAATCCCAAAGATATGTCTCTTTTTTTTCCTCAAGCTGATACTGTGTATCTGAAATCCTAAAAATCAGGTATCTCAATCTATAAAGGCATTACTTTCTTCAAAGATAATCAGATAACAGCTTAGGAAATTATATAAGAATACATGCTAGAACTTAGATAAAATAAAATACAGGTTGGAGAACTGAATTGGAATCATGAAATATTTCTTACTGAAATTTTCATAATTTTCCAACTCTTTCATGTTTAATTTAAGCAATAATTTTCATCACAACTTCATCAAATCTTTACGTGGAGAGAGACTTTCAAGAAAAAATACTACAATGGAAATTTAAAACATAATAATAAGAATTTGTTTTTATAAATAAAAATAATGTTATCTTTATTGTGCTTCATTTTTTTTTGTAGAAAAAATGCATTTCGTTGAATTTATTTAAATCAACTTTATGCAGATAAATGTTTCTGACAGCTTTAAATCAAACTTCAATTCAGCATCTACTAAAATACACATCTTAAAAATTGCTTGCTGGTATTAACTTTTTTATGTTGAATAAATGCTTAATTTCCCTTTAAAATACCTTTTTATTAATCAATATTTAAATGAAAATGCCCATTTCACATTAATATCTTGCCCGTGGCCAGAACTCTAATTCTCATTAGCCGTGTTACTATTTGCTGAAGATAATTAGAGGAAGAATGAGGTATCATATAGTCCTCCTTAAAATTCACAATGCACTTTACAATAATGACTTCATGTTTTTCCATGCACTAGAAAGCTTATGCGGCAATTATTCAGTCTCCTCCATTTTCCTGGGATGCTTCATCATTGCACAGTGGAAAGAAAAGAGAACACAATTTGAGCAAGAAGGTAAGGCTTTGCATGTTAAAAAAAAAAAAACAAGAACAGGAAAGGAAAGCAAATGTTCTATTGGGCTCTGAGCTATTGTGAAGGAAACCAAGCCAGGCAAGTCAAACAACATAGAGTGAATGATCTCAAGAGCCAGCCTTGATGCTTGCAAAATGTCGGGAGAGGGCAGTGAGCGAGGGACATGACATGAGACTTAAAAGGAACCGGGTGTGACCAATCCATAAGGAGATCTGAGGCAGGGACAGCTCTTCTTCCCTCTTTCCTCAAGGTTATATGTATATATAATTTGAATAATAAAATGAACAATAATTGCACATGTGTGAACTCCATACTCACAATTGTTAGGTGAATACTGAAAACCACATCATAAGTGCCAAATGCATAGGGAAATTGGATGGTTTGACTATCTCCTCAGAGACAGCATCAGCCTTTCAGCATAATCTTTTGAGATTGATTATTATTAAGCTATATCTTTCATTATAGGTCAGTTCTCAAAGTGCAGTTCCCGAACCAGCAGCATCAGCCACACCTGGAAACTAAGATTTGCAAATTCTCAGATTCCACCAAAGACCTACTGAATCAGAAACGCTGCATTCAGCAATCTGCATTTTAACAAGCCCTTCAGGGGATCCTGATGCATACTAAAATTTGAGAACTACTGGTCTAGGTAAAACTATGACACACTGGTATAATCTAGAGGTAGCTTTCCATTCATTTGATCCTCTGTTTATTGGGCGTCTACTAGGTGTCAGGCACTAGAGATATTGTGGGCAATATAATATGGTCCCTGACCTTGTAAATTTATAATCTAGAAACAATAGACCAGCAAAGAGTAAGCAAATAAACAAAATAATTACAGTCGTAACGGAAAGGCTATTAAGTAGTCAACAGGGTGTTGGAATAGGAATATTAGGGAGACAACTATTCTAAATGACAAGATCATGGAAGATCTTTCTAAGGAGGTGATATAATGCCTGCTTGTCAAAATATGGCCTGTAGATCAACAACATCAGCATTACTTAGGAGCTTCTTTGAAATACAGACTCTCAGGGTGCACCCCAGACTTAATGAATCAGTGTGTGCTTTTGAACAAAGTCTCCAGATCTGAGACTTTGGAGGCACAATAAACACTAATGTAAAGTAAAAGAAAAAAACGTCTAGGTGGTGGGCTGGCTTGCTCCACTCAGGTAAATTTTCATATGCAAAGGTCCTGTAACCAGAAAAAAACTTAACGTCAATTTTGGAGCCTCTATGGAATTTAAGCATTTACTGTCCTACAACCAGATTTAGTTCCATCAAAAGCAGATGAAAGGGGCTGGCCCAGAGACATACCAGTTAAGTTCGTGTGCTCCGCTTCAGTGGCCTGGGGTTCACAGGTTCGGATCCCAGGCGCGGACAGTTGCACCGCTCATCAAGCCACGCCATGGCGGCGTCCCATATAAAGTAGAGGAAGATGGGCACAGATGTTAGCTCAGGGCCAGTCTTCCTCTACAAACAAAAGAGGAGGATTGGCAACGGATGTTAGCTCAAGGCTAGTCTTCCTCAGCAAACAAAAGAGGAGGATTGGCAATGGATGTTAGCTCAGGACTAGTCTTCCTCACACATACACGCAAAAAGCAGATGAGAAAAGCTACTCTGCCATTGCTATTATTAATAACGTGGCCCATCACCATTCAGTTTTTTCTGGTGAATCTGAGACTATCTGTTATAAGAAGTATCTGTAAGGAAATTTAATTTCCTGACCCGTGTTGTACTTGATGACAAAGCTGTGTGATGACACAGATTAGCTTCATGACTTGGGTTATACATGACCACTCATGATTAGACTGACCTGTGTTAAGAAAAAAAAGAAGATTCAATTAAACATTTTTTTAAAGTTAATTTAAATACTTCATTTGGCTTGAAATTTTGATACTATAGTAACTGTTATTATGATAACTTTTATTCTCATAATAGACAGAGCCTAACTCTACTCAGAGATGCAGGTTAGCAAATTGCAGGGAGTCAGGCTTTTTCTAGTTATGAGTTCACTTAACTGAATATTTAATTTTTGATATACAGACAGCCAATAAGACACATGGAAATAAGAAAGAGAATGAAAAAGTGGAAAATAATAATATTAATTGTTCCACCCATGCATGACTACTACAAAGATGTCTACCACTGAGCAAGCAAAATATATATATTTACTCATTTAATAACAAATGAATTCTTAAGATGTGTATTCTCCTATCCCATTTTTTATGTGTAAATACTAAAAGATTAATGATTTTCTGAGGTTTAAATAGTAGAACACAATGGTAGGGCAGGGTGGCAGGGCATGGGAAGTGGTTATTAGACTGGGTGGCAGAATTTAAAGTCAAAGCTGTAAAATAGTATTGTTTAATTCTATCCAGACACTGCTGGTTATCTGATGCTGAGGACCACGATGTATGAGGACCACTCTACAAAATAAAAATTGCCTCATGTTCAAGCAAGTTTGAACAATGATCACCAGATTAATGCTTTCTCCTGGGGATAATTTTGGTTGAGCAAGAATTGAAAAGGGAGTAACTTCCCCACCTTCAATGTTATTTAATGCCAATTCCATAAACGACTTAAAACTATCTTATATGGTTGTAGTTGAGCATTCCATATGCTATGAGCTATTAGATAATACTTTATGTTCAAACGGTGAAAAGAAAGCCCTTTTCTCACTAAATTCCAACAAATAGGCTTATTTCTTAGCTAATAAACACCACGCCAATTGATCAAATCATTTTAAACATACTTCTTCATGAAGTCAAGTAAAATCAAGAAGACTTATTCAGATTAGACGGGCTTTGAGCTCTGGACCGGTTCTCACTATCCATCATAACATTTCTGGGCAGTATTACTTGGAGGTTGAGAATGAAGACCTGAGTTCAATCCTGCTCTGCAACATGTTAGCTGGGTAACCTTGGGCAAGTAGCTAATTTTATTCACAGGTTCCTAAAGATAACTAAAGGTAATAAAAGTGCATAATTGTAGCATTATTAGGAAGTTTAAGTAAGTAATAACAGGTGAGATTTAGTACAGTGCCTAGCACATGGTAAATGCCCAATAAATATTACCATAATGATAATTATTATTATTTGCAAATAGTAGGATAACAGGCAGGAAGCACCAACTTTTGGAATGTACTGTACTCTTCATCTGCAAATTAAGCCATAAAATGACAGGTAAGGACATGTTTTTGTTGCAAATTTTAAATATGATTTCCATCAGAAAGATCACTGTATGTAAATGGGTTATTTGTATGACTATTTAAAAAATGCATGCTGCATTTGTGGAGTGAATTTGGACTCAAATCAGTTTCAGTGATCCTTGGAGTTATTTGATCATCTCAGCATAGGCTACGGTTTTCTTATTTTGGGTTCTGCTCCCCACCCTCACAGGGCCTCGCCTTCCGTCATCATCAGAAGGATGCATTGCTTAGGTTGATCATCATGATGGCTCAAAATTTGTCAGTCATATATTTAAAAATTATTTCCAGTCCTTGGGACCTACTCAGCAAACCACAGGAAGAGATTCATTTTGATCAACCTCACAAATCTCCAAAAAATGAATTGTGTTGTCATTAATAGGACCATGTGTAAGAAACACATCATATAGAAAAACAAATTTTCCCTGCGAGGTATGATTTGAATTATAACCATTCAAATGGATCTATATTAACCCAAACAACACATCCTGAGCATTTGCCTGCTATGTTCTCAGATCCAGTCTTAGGAATAAATAACAATTAGGGAATTTTTAAATATATAGTACATATCATACATGACATTAATTTAAAAAATTGGCAATATAAGGAATGGCTTACACCATTTCACTCAGTGATGTAATAGCTAATATTAAGTCATTACAGTGCACTTTGGTTCTGTTCTAAGCTATGTTATATGTATTAACTCATTTAATCCTCACAGCAAGCCTATAAAGTAGGTAATATGATTATCCCCATGTTACAGATCATGAAACTGAGATGCAGAGAAGTCAAAAAACCAGCCAAAGTCCCACAACTCGTAAGTGGTGGCACTAGGTTTAAACTCAGATGGTCTAGTTTCAGTATCTGCACTCTCACCAACTCCATAATCTTAAATAATGGTAGTAACAATAATTTTCAAGTTTCCCTACATAAACCACATGTATATTAATTTTTACAATCTTGCTATTTTTGTCTTATTAATTGCACAAGTCATACACATTATAATGGATGGAAAAGCAGGAAAAAAATAGAAGACAGTTCTTTCTGACATTTATTCTCAAGTCTTATCTCCTGCAGACCTGACAAAATATTGAGTCTAGCCTGTTTTCATTATGGTGAAGCTTTTTTCTCTCCAGGGTACTTAGTTATCAGGATTCGTACCCCTCAAAGCAAATTTCTTCTAGATTCATGCACCTCAAAGTAACCCCAATTCATTCTATTCCCAAGCCAAGTGCTTTCTCTAAAGCCCACTTAATTGTCTTCCAAAATTGAAATCCCTTCAGATTTGTTCATATGGGAGTTTCCGTGCTTTCTTCCTGACCATCCCAACTAATGACCATCCTTTTCAGTACTCACCACCAGGAGAACTATGGGCTCTGGAGCGGAACCACCAAGTGCCACCACATCTAGGTCAGCCCCTGTTTTTTATTTCTAATCACATGTAAACTGAAATACAACACGTCATCAATTATCAGTAACTATCCCGTGAAGGTGTCAATGGAAATGGCCTAATATTTGGGAATGATCACAGCACTGGGTTCCATTGCCCCTTTTTCTCCGTGAACTCTCCTCTGTTAAGGGAGGTCTGTAATCTGATTCCTCTGCCAAAGTCTCCTGACTGTTTCTAAGATTCACATACATTTCCATAATAAATCTTCTCTAATATAAAATGTGAAAATAATGAGAAGTAGTGATGGAATAATCAAGAAAATAAGAGAAAAATTAAAAGTACAGTGATGAACATTGAAAAAAAGAGAAAACAAAAGATTGACTGTGTTTAGCATTTTCTATGTGCCGGTCACTAGGCAAAGTACTTACCATACTTTGTTTCATTTAATCTTCACAGAAAACTCTATGCCATTAGGACTGTTAGTGTGCTCATTTTACAAATAAGAAATTCAGAGTTCAGAGTATTTAAGTTATGGCCTCATGTGATACATTTTGTAAGTATCACAACTGAGATATAAACACTGGTCTGTCTGATCTGAGAATAAATTATTTTAACTCTGCAGTTAGTAAATAATAGAATTGAATGCCTATAAAAATAATGATTCACAAGATCCAGATAGAAATTTTGATTGATTTTTTAAAAATTATCTCATATTAAAATTAATAGATTAGAGTTAAAGTAATATCAGAACTTATGTTCTCTGTTGCAACAAAGTTAATGGAAAATTATACTCATGATCAGAAATGCAAATTACACCTTGCTGAGTGAGGTGTAGTTGAATGCAAATGAGCCTCACTTGGCGAAGTGCCTATCGAAGAGGTCAGTGTCAGCAAAAGTGAGATGCTCATCATTGATTAGAAAAGATCTTAATATTTGTTTTGGATAAAAATAAGTTATCAACAAGAAATGAAGTCAGTGCTATGAGGTAAGTTATTTTCTACTACTAGGGTGAGAAGTCAAAGTTATTTTAAAAGCTTGCTGAGCAAGTATGCAAAGTTGATCACATTTTTCACATTCTGCATGATGGTGGTTGGTGACTGAAAACCCATAATTGGAAACAGTATTTTATTGGTAATGATTAAAAAGTACTAGTGTTTATCAACTCAACTGTAGTTAGGTGAATACTGCAGGCTGTGACTACACAATAGAACAATATATCATTCAAGTTACAAAGGGGAACTTGGAATTTTGCTAACTGTGCCTACACAAAGCTATATATGCATTACGTGTGCATGTGCGTGTGTGTGTGTGTGTGTGTGTGTGTGTAGATAGATGGATAGATAAATAGATGGATAGATATCTTTGCATAAAGCTACTGAATTAACTCTTTTTCAGCAACACTTCCTGTGAGACAAGTTACTACATTACAAAGAACTCTTGATGGATATTTAAGAGATTTGGGTACTAATTCTGGCTCTAGGCTTATTTGATTTCTTCTTTCTTGTCCATAAGTAAGAGTTTGGATCATATAATATCAAATATTTCTTTAGTTCCAAAATACTTTGGTTTCAGAACTCAGTGGCTAGATCTTTAACTTCCCCACAGTCACAGACTGGTTGTTAGCTACTGAACAGCTAATGGCTAGAAATAATTTGGAAAGGAGAATTTCACATGATTTAGCATTCTCATACTTCAAATATTCAAAATCAACTCTTTACTGATCATCTGCTCTGTGGCAGACACACTGCTAGGTACTTTAAGTCACCTAATTCTAATCTTCACAACTCTATAAGGTCCAAGTGACTGCTCACCTATTACAGATGGATAAATTGAAACTCAGAGAATTGCCCAAAGTCACATTTCTAGTGAGGAACAGGCAATAATTGGGATATACTTATACTAAAAAAAAAATTGTTTATCTTAAATTCAAATTTAACTGGATATCCTATGTTTTTATTTCCTATTTCTGGCAACCCTAATCCAAGTTCATCTTATTTCAAAGCCTTTACATTTATTGTCTTCTCCTGAATTTATTGTATTTATATTCTTTTACATTTTATCATGAAATTTTCACAACAAACCTGTGGAGAAGACTGCATTTTCCACATATTGCTCTGGATGTAGACAGCAATAAAATATTTTTCAAGGACAAAGGAATTTTGTTTGGTGGAGGGCCATTTTCCTGCTTACATAGTATAGGATTTGACAGTATATAATCCCTAAGCTTTGTGCCTGGCACATTGTAAATGTTTAAAAATTTTTGTTGATGATGTTTTTGTTAGTGCCACCATCATTATTATTATAACTAGGAATCACCTAGACTACAATTTATGATTAAGAACCTTTTGCATACACAGATCTATAAGGTTTCCCTAGAAAAATAGCTACGCCAATGAAATTTTGCCACACCTGGTAAGCAACTTCAAATCATTAGCAAGACAGGAAGCAAACACAAAATATTGAATTAAAGAAGAAAATGGTCATATTTGGAGGGCTAACAATGGGTCTCTGATTAATTTTACTAGGCTGTAAATGCTTTAGGGACCACCACAGAGTAGCAAAATAAAAATCTGTTTAACTCATTAAGATAGACTCCGCTGATGACGATAGTAGTATGTTTGAGTAATCCCCACTCTTTCATCGTACATAGCAAATAGTACGGCATGCAGGAAGGTTTGAATCTCAGATTTATCTCTTTCAGACTATCCACATGACCTCAGACAATTTATTTAGCTTTTCTAAACTTTGATTTCTCATCTTTCAAGTGGGAATAATATGAGAATCTATATCATTGGGTGGTTGCTACTCTTAAATGAGATACATGTGCAAAGTGCTCAGCATGTTGTTTGATAAATGCTAGCTATTAGTATTTTCAACGTTGTTTCCCTGTTTCCACTCAAAATACTTTGGTACTCTTTAGCAATCAACTTGAAATGTGATTTGACTATGTTTTTGATGAAGCTGACTCATCTGGTTAAATCTGTCAAAATAATTTGTGACTATAGATTTAGCCTAAATTGCATGTACCCTAATATTTGGTCTCAGTTAGGCCAGATTAATTAGATTTTCTGACAGCTGCCCCATTGGGCTGTTTAAGATTAATGGCTTAACGGCTTTATTGCCACCTTAATACCCTTCTTCAGAAGAACTAACTCTTACAGGAAACTCCAATGCCACAGTGCTACATAAAATTGATCTTTGTAAATTCTTCTAAATAAAGGCCTAGTATAACTAGCACTTTTTATCACTACTCCATTCTTTGCTTCTATTTTCTGTTGGGGTTTTAGTTTTAATGTATCTCTGGGTACCAGATGTTCCCAAAGCTTTAGGCCACCAGCATAGAACATTAATACCTCATTACAAATGGATTTCAAACTATTTTCTTATTTTCAAACCCTTGTTCATCTGTCTTGAGATACAACTATTAACAGTAGTCAAGCCATAATCACAATGATGTTATTTAAGTGATTATTCTCTGCAGGGAGGCCATAGCAATTGTTGAACAAAAAGGGAAAAAAGAAGCTGAAATCCAGGAGACAACTCATACGGTCTACTTCCTGATTCTCTCAGTGAATCATGTGTGAGCACTTCAAGTCATAACTTACTTTCATACTAAGATTTGTTCCTGCCTAAGAACAGGATTGCCCAAGGGAACTTCTTGAGTGGATTGTCTGGAACAGAAGAGTGGTCAGTCACATTCATATTCAATTTACTTCTGTCTCAAGAACGAAAACACGACTGGGGTCACTCACAAAGTCAGAGGTCAGTGTCTCCAACGTCTGCAGGATCACACAGGTAGCAGCACCTTCTAACCTACAGCTGATGCCTGTTATGTAGGAATAGGGTCTGGTGCTTCAGTATTTTGCCTTCTTTTTTTTCACAAGAAGAAAGAAATCTAGACTTACTATGATTATCTTGACTTTTAAATATCGGCAACTAATTCACATATATTTTGTGTGTCACGCAAAACTTTCGGGCCAGACCCAGCTAATGAGCTGCTGGATTAAGACTTCTGCTTCAGGTCCTGAATGAGTGCCCAAATGCATTTATTCAAAGAGATCCTAATCTGAACATAAAATAGCCCTAGAGATAGTGAGACGCTTTATCATTTCATAGCTACCACAGGCAATATCTGTGCAGCTGATCACAGTTCTTCTGGCCTTTATTGAGCATTGGCTTAATGGAGTCCATTATAGGGAGTCCATTGCAGACCAAATGAACTGAGCTATTTCTCCCTATTGGGTGAAAAGTACGCTCTTTGCTAATGCCATGACAATGAGTCAAAGAGCCCTGATCTTTTAAGCTCTTCCCTTGGTCTCTCCCCTTTAATTGCTGGGTATAGGAAGATAATAATCCTCCTTGAGTGGGTTCTAAATATCTCTTTCAATGACTCCATTTCATATTACTCCAGATCTGCAAGTATCAGGAAGAACCATCAGTGATAACATGTCTGAACCTTTATCAAAGTTCTGTATTATTATACCAGGGTTTTTTCTCATCCTATGCCTAAACTACCATCTCCTGGTGATCTTCCTGGAAACTATTAACCAAGAACAGTGAACAACGGTTATCTAATCACTTTTAGAGATGAATACCTTTTTTTTTAAAGTAAATATTTTATGGAAACTTAGTGTGTAAAACGACAGAAAGAACTACTCTTGATGAGAAAACTCATACTCTCAACCCTCCTCTCACTCTTTCTGTCCCTTCAAGTAGATCTTAGGGTATTCATGGAGTCCTAGAGGACAATAAAGAGCAACTTGAACCTTGAACATCTCTGCCTAAAACAGAATGATATCACTTGTTTGAATCTACAACTAAGCTCAGAATGTAGGAATGTGTGTGTTTGTGTTTGTGTATGTATCTTATTAGATCCAATGTTATTTTTATGTAGTATTTTAGCTGAATTGACAAGCTACTCTTCCCTTTGCTCCTTTCTTCTTAGTATATTTACCTTTAAGATCTATTTTTTCCTTTTCTTCTTGCTTAGAAATAGGAGTGTTTCTTCCTAATTTCTATTTCTTACAGTTTTCTCCTGGAACTTGATCTATCAACTATTTCCACCTCTATCTCTTTCAGTCTTCACTTTATCATAAAAAAAAAAATCAATCTTGAATCTCTACATAAAGAAGTCCTTAAATTTAATGTTACTTATTTCCACTGCTTACCATGTTAATCTATCTCGGTAACATTTTTCAAGCTTTACTGAAATAAATTGACAAATAACATTGTATAAGTTTAAAGTGTACAACATAGTGACTTTATACATGCATATATTGCAAAATGATTACCACCATAAGATTAGTTAACGCATCCATCACCTCACATGGTTACAATTTTTGTGTGTGTGTGTGGTGAGAACTTTTAAAATATACTCTCCTAGTAACTTTCAAATATACAATAGAGTATCATTAACTATAGTCACCAAGCTGTACATTACATTCCCAGAACTTAATCATCTTATAATTGGCAAAGGTACCCTTTGGCAACCTTCATTTACTTCCCCCATCCCCTGTCCCCCAGAGAAAGGGACAGAAAGTCTATTTTAAGCAATATTTTTAGACAAATAAGAAATATATCTTATAATACATTTACAATGCCAACTAAAAAGGATGGTTTGTGGCAAGAAAGACATTAAAAAGTATTCCTTTTTTCCATCCTTTAGAAAAATAAGTGAAGTTTCCATTTCACATTGTCTGGAGTTGTATGAAGTGTTTTTGTCAAGTCATAACTTTATTTATTCTGTACAAAATCATGATATTAAAAGGGAAATGATGTTGACCTAGAAGAATTGGAAATGTAATGTGAAGTTTCTTGCCTTGAAGGAAGTGGATAACATAGTACATTGAGGCTGTTTGTTGTTGATTGGGAATATTAATCTAAACAGCAATCTATTTTAAAGGCAATGGAAAGCTCTCAAGTCTAGATAGAAGAAAGAGAATGTGAAACCTGTGAGATCTGGGGATGTGTGCGTGCTATCAAGACCTTGAGGAAAAATAAAACAGGGGGAAGAAGACTTCAGAATATTAGAGTGGCATGTGTTATTTAAAACACAAAAATAAGAAAAGCTGAAGACACAGAGAGAGTTTGACCATGGGGCTAAGTTTTCAGTTAAGGCTGAGATGTATATGTACACTCTCAGTTTCCTTGCAATATCCCATTCACCACTCCCATATAGTCATGGCAATAAACAGAAACAGAGCCACATGTAGTCTAGTCAGATCCACCTTGAGGGAGAGTTTGGGAAAGAATCTGGGAGCAATTGGTTCCTCAAAACGAGTGAGACTATGACAGAAAGAAGATTAAAAAATTTTCATAGTAGTAGTATCAAATTGTTTTTTCCACTAAAGTAGGCCAAATCAGAGGTTAAAATCATGTGGTTGCATTTCTAGATTGCCTCATTCTTTTGCTTGCCTTCATTTCAGGAATACACTTGAGAAAGAGTGTATTCATCTGGATGAGAATCACACTGAAATTAATTATTTTATCATAACTAATGATATTTTAACTCCTTCCCAATATGTTTACTTATTATTTAACTGTCTTGTCTCATTACATGGGCTAGCATTTTCAAAACAATGTTATATAACATGTTTATAGTAGGGATCTTTATTTTAGTTCTTATGTTAGTAGAAATATCTCTAGTGTTTCATTGTTATATTTGATGTTTTCATTTGATTTAATATAGAACCTACTCATGAACCTTTACAAAATCCTTCCACTGTGAATTTAATATGTGTTTTTTTCAGGAATATGCATTTAATTCTCTCTAATGGTCTTTAGTAATAACCAAGCTAATTTTGTTCTATTCATTGATGTGATTCACTAGACAGACATTAACCAACCTTACATTCCTGAAATAAAGCTGATTATATGGCACAGAATTATGTCTTATACTATTAAATATACTTTGAAAATAACTTATCCAGTATATTTATATCCGTACTCAAAAGTGAGCTTATTATGTAATTTTATGGTTCAATATTGCCTTGCTTATTTCTGAATGTGCTTCATTTCCCTTTTCTACTATACTCCTTTCCATATCTAGAAGATCATGCCCTATTTGGGGCATCCAAGATTGACAGAGTATTTTAGAACTTGAGCAGGAAAAATGCAGCAAAAATGACAGTCAAGAACTGGAATGCTAAAGACAGAAATGTTTTGTCACTGAGAGAAATTGTTCAGGAAAAGACACAGAGTAAATCTTTTATTATATCTCCAGAGTAATAATTATCTATTATGCTGCATAGTCTGATAATGTATCTATTTTTGTGTCTGCGTATTATCACATAAAATGAATGAGTGAAATAAGCTTAATAACTAAAGGCAGGAAAATATTAAATTTAAATTCCACTTTATTTTTACACTTGTTTACTGTCATTTTAGTACATAGCTCCAAATATTTGAGTGCCCTATTTTACAGACTTTGAAGGAAAAAAATAACACATGAAATTTTTACTCTCAATATATGCATTTAATACATTTAGCAGTATAGACATGTTCACCCTGAAAATCAAAAGAAACTGCAAAATAGCTAATTTTTAAAAATTGGTGGCTTATTCAAATATTATGAAGAAATTTCATAATTCTCTGGAAAAAATGAAAATTAAAGAAGTTAAAATTTTCTTTAAAGATCATAATCTATTGAAAACCATCAAAACATCTTATAAAAATTAATTGTTTAAGCTTCACTGCACCTCAATAAGATGGAAATCTTTTCTTGTTTAAATAGCTGCAGTTTGTCACTTCACAGACAAATGTAGTTGGAGATCATGTAGTAATTTACAATGCAGAATTTTTTTATGTAACCCAATTACTTTTATGTGAATTAAAAACACACGCATATAAAGCAATGATAACTATTTAGCAAGAATACATATAAACAAAAAGAAACTCATTAAACATGTTAGAATGGATATCTATCATGGAAAGAGAAATGGGGGTAGAGTGTAGGGCTAGGAGACAAAAAGAAGGAATTTTGTAAAAGCTTTTCATTAGTAATCTACCTTAAGTAAGTAGACTGGATATTTTTGAGTGCCACCTTGAAGTTTTTAGAGCATAATTACATGTTGTCTAAAATAGTTCTCCTGTCATCCTAAGGTAATACAACCTCTAAAATCAGTTGGTTAAAAAAAAACAGGGAAAGGCTGGCTCTGTTGTCTAGTGGTTAAGTTCAGCATGCTCCGCTTTGGTGGCCCAGGTTCAGTTCCTGGGTGCAGACTTAACACCACTCATCAGCAGCCATGTTGTGACAGTGACCCACATACAAAACAGAGGAAGACTGGTGACAGATATTAGCTCAGGGCCAATCTTCCTCAGGAAAAAAAAAACAAACAGGGAAATATTAACATGCTGGGAAAAGATGCCCTTTTTTTTTTTGTCTGATTAGGGATATTAGATGGTTCTGATTCAGTAATAAACAGTGTCATGCATCATGGAAAAAAACTCCTCAACCTCCTGTATCCACATTCTTTTCTCCAAGACAAACAAGAAGATAGTGAATTCATTTTCTACCTGAATAAAACTCTCTGTGAAGAGTTTACCAACTGCCAGAGACTGTGAGTCCTACTGGGCCAATTTAACATTGATAATAGAATTACTATAAGAGCCTGCAACCCCACTTCCGGTGTATATCCAAAAGAACTGAAATCAGGATCTCAAAGAGATATAAGCACTCCTATGTTAATTGCAGCTTATTCATAACAGCCAAGATATGGATACAACCCAAATATCCATCAACAAATGAATGGATAAAGAAAATGTGGTATATACATACAATGGAATATTATTCATTCTTTAAAAAGAAGCAAATCCTGCCATGTGCACCAAATGGATGAACCTGGAGGACATTATGCTAAGTGAAATAAACAGGTCACAAAAGGACAAATACTACATGATTCTACTTATATGAGGTATTTAACGAGTCAAAACTCATAGAAAAAGAGAGTGAAATGGTGGTCGCCTGTGGCTGGGAGGAGGGGAATGGGAAGTTGCTATTCAATGGGTATAAAGTTTCAGTTATGCAGGATGAACAGGTTCTAGAGATCAGCTATACAGCGTTGTGCCTGTAGTTAAGAACATGGTATTGTGCGCTTAAAAATTTGTTAACAGGGTAAATCTCATATTAAGTGTTCTTATAAAAAATTCTTTTAAGAAATTTTATATAAAAATTTTATTTTCTGGCTCTTTGGGGAGAGGGGGCTAAAACACTGTCACAGCCACATTCACACACGGCCACTGTATTGAGGCGAAGCTCTTCCCCACCTCCTGGGCCCCCTTCCTGCCATTAAGACAAGACAGCATATAAGTTGTCACAGTCTCTCCTCTCTTTATTGCCTTCCTAATACTGAGATGGAGGGTCTGTTCATAGTCATCATTGTGCTTGCATTGCTTTTTCCTAGAATCGGACGGAATGGGATGTATTAATTGTTCCCATGTATCTGTCAAAAGTGAAAAAATGAATGATAAATTGAAAAGACTGCCCATTTCAGTATAATTGGAAGAAAACAATTTTTTGCATAGAAATGAAGATTCCACCTGACCAGCTTCAATCGAGTTACCAGCCTGGCCCATGAAGGCATCAGAGTTTGGAATCCCTGCTCTGTGTAACTGAGGTAAAGCAGATAACTAAAGTAACTACTAGAAGAATTAAGACTTTCTATTTTTCATGAAGAAATAGAGGGTTAAGGACTATTTCTCAAAGGTTCCTAAACTATAATATCATCAATTTTTTTAAATTTTTTTGTAAATTGACTGAATTACCCAACTAAGCATAAAACTTTAGGAAAGAAATAGTAGCCCTTTGGGCTACTGCCTCACACCCCAAATTCAGAAATTCTTCTGACTGCCCTGTCTCCACAGAAGCAAAATGTCTGGTATATTTAGTAACTTTCATAAAACTTCAATCAAGCCTAATAGTGTTGACTCTGTAAATCAAACATTCTTTTTTGTTGTTATTGTTGAAATTTTCCATGGATTAACTAGGGACATTATATAGATTACGGGCTCTCAAATTTTAGTTTGCATGAAAATCACCTGGAAGACTTATTAAAACACAAATTTCTGGGCTCTATCCCCAAAGTTTCTGATTCAGTCAATCTGGGATGGGTCCTGAGAATGTTTATTTCTTACAAGTTTCCAGGTGATGCTGTTGGTCCAGGGTTCACATGTTGAGAACCGTCGAAAACCATAAGGCAATTGTAAAGTAATACATTAAACTTTTTTAAATCAAAGATTATTAACAAAATTTCTGTCATGGTAAATACTTATAACCTCAAATAACATTCTTATATGAAAGCTAATAGCTTAGACCTATGCATTAACACTTCCTAAAGATAAAATTTCTCTCTAAAGAATTCTTTCAGTACTTCTATTTGTATAAGGAACCTCTGGTTAGCATACAAAATGGACTTCTATAGCATATATCATTTTTGGTGTATCTCTAGGAAAGATACGGAGGAAAAAAAAAATGCTAATATCACAATACCCTGCAATAAGGAAGGACATCTATCTCAGGATTTTATGAACAATTTATTGATTTTTAAAACGAATCTATACTAAGAATTTTAAAAAGCCTAAAAGGGATTAATTTTTGAAAAAGATTGCAAAGGTCAGTTGTTTTATTAAAAATAAACCTTAAGAAAAATTTGTATTCACACATATTCTCTAATATTCACTACTGTTCATGTTCCAAATTATATATTTCATTCAAGTCCATGTACTATATTGTAATATTTCGTGTCTTAGGCAAATTATATTTTTAAAAGATTAATATATTTGAAATGCATTTAAAATTATTCATGCACAATGTCTTGTCCATAAGCTGAACCTCTCTCTTCTATGGGGTAAAAAAATATATTTAAAATTGTTAAAGACATTGAATGCAGCACCTAAGCTTATTTCCACAACACACTTTCACGTTAGGATCTTACTAATATTTAGCTACTTCAATACCCCTTACATCTTTTACAAAAATTACAGCTATCACTATTTCCAAAAAGTAAAATTAAGAGAACTACCTCTATTAGAATATTTCATTAAATACCTCATTGTTATATGCTTTAATGGCTTAATGGACTCTATTATTACCTGCATATACATTCTCATTAGTCATTCACATATGAAAATAAACAAAGACCACCCAGAGGAGAACAGAGGCTATTCAGAGCTTGCAATAGCAAAGTCAATCATCATCACTTGTATTTAACAGAGACTCAAAGGCGGGCAGGGAAATGAGAACGTTTCACATTGAAAAAAAGGAGGTCTGTAGGTATACTCAGGCTGGATGTTGTCGGCATGGAGAAGCTGGAGGGGGCCTACTGAAAGCCAAGCATGGTATGTGATGGTTTGGGAAGCATATTTGGCTTTCTCTGGCTGGTCCTGAGTTGGAAACAAGGGCAAAATATAGGGGAGTTGCAGTTAATGACCAAGTCCTGACCATTCTGGGCTGATTGCTACAGAAGTTGTGGTTTGGCTTCCCAGGCCAGTCGCTGCAGAGTTTGTGGGTCAGACTTGTGTTGTCATCTATGGTCTGGCCATTGTCCATTTGTTTATTCAATGACTCATCCATATGATATTCAAACAACAGAGATCCTACATTTTCAGGTAAACCTGACATTGTAATAAATGAACTCCTTAGCATGAACTCAGGGCAAATAAAACCTCTGTTAATATTCCACAATATAATTCTTATTAAATAAATACTGTAAAGAGATGTCCAAATTATTTTTAATTCAGCATAATATGGTCACTATTGTACACACGCGACACTGAATAAAAGTACTTGTTCACTCAACAAACATTCATTGAACACCGTAGTATTTGGTTGTCAAATCCCAGGAAACCTAAAACACTTCTCTAACATCTCCTTCACCTTCTCGCACTAAGAGATATCTGGCTTTCCCTTGGGGTCCCCTGAAGGTCTCTCAATTGGTGATGGTTTCAACTGCCATATCCTAGACCTGAAGCTGGGGTAACGGATCACCTTGCCTCATGTTGCTGCATTCAAATCACCATTCCTCCCTTCTCCCTAATGAAACCCCAGCTCTCAGTGTCAGACTGCACCATATGCTTCCCCAACCTGTTGCTGCCATCTACAGACTGATCTCATTCCTTCAAGATTTTAGCACCTTGCTCGAATACTTTCTTGCATCTTCTATTCCTGTCATTTTTATTGGTGATTTCACAATCCAAAGAAACAATGCAACCAATGCCTTAATTTTCTCACTTCAAATGACTTCAGGTGATTCCAATGTGCAGCTAAGGTTGCATACCAGTGCCATAAACCAGTCGTTCTCCATATTGACAGTACCTGAGAACATTTTTCAATTTCACCGTTCTGGTTCCACAGCCCAGACCAATTAATGTCATAATTTCTGGGAATGGGGCCAAGGCAACAGTGTTCTTTAAAATGAGAAAGGAAGGCAGGCAGACAAGAAAGAAGAAATACATAAAGAGATGGATAATAAACAAGCGAATAAATAAATTTCCTGAGGGAACCTAACAATAAGTTAGAGTTGAAAATGAAGCTCTCCTCTAGACCTTTCCATTACCAATAGCTTCCCTCTTCTGAAATCTCATTTGTCTCCAATAACTGGACAGCACCAACTCCTCAACCACGTAGAGACTTCAGATCTGTTGATTTTTTTCTCCCTTACATTCTCATTTCCCTCCCTAAGCAATTTAGATTCTAAATCCACCATTTTAATCCCTCCCTTACAAAAACGCTCAAATCACTTGTTCCACTCTTTCGCTGCTGAAATAATGAATTATTCTTTCTCCACTGATTTGTACCATCCCCTCTTGCTCACTCTAGGAAATTATTCCCACAAGTGCCTCCTCTGTCTCATTCATCGCTAATGTCTCTTTCACTAGATCATTTCTATCATCAAATAAATATTTTATGATAATTCTGCATTTAACAATAATCTTTCCATTCCACATCCCTTCCCAGTTGGCGACCGTTTATCTGCTCCTTTTTATGGCATAACTCTGAAATGCTATCTCTATTTATTATCTTTCCATCCTCTTTTCAACCTATTCCAATCAGCAAATCCATTCTTGTCAATGTCAGTTGTGACCTCTGCATGAAGAAATAAAACGGGCAACTTTTAGTTCTTATATTATTCTACTTAGTAACCAGCTTTTGATGTAGATGATCACTCTTTTCTTCTAGAAATAGTCATTTGATTTACATGATACCATATTCTTTCTTTCCTTCTACCTCACTCCTATTTCCTACGTCAGTGTCTTCTTTGCAGAATCTTTATTGTCTTCCCAAACACTAAATGACAGCGTTAATGGTAGAGTTAAGCACAAGGGTCTGTCCTTGGATATCTTCTTTCACCTATCTACACTCAAGCTCTAGGTGACCTTAGTCTGTCTCGCTGTTTATATGTCATCTTTGTACTGATGACTCACAATTTAATTTCTTCAGCCTTGGCTCTTTTCTGAACTTAAAACTCATATCCAACAGCCTCCTTAATTTATCCCCTTGGATGCATAATAGGGGCCTCAAATTTAACTTGTCCAAAACCAAACTCTGATATATTTCCCTGCTTTTTCCTCACTCTCCTCAATCTCAATAAATGATAACTACATTCTTCCAGTTATCGGGATAAAAATCTGGCATTCATTTTTGACCTTTCTCTTTCTCTTCTACCCTAATCCATAAGCAAATCTTGCTGTTACTTCCTTCAGAATATATCCCAAACCTGATCACTCTCACAGATTCCACTCCTATCCATGGCACCATCACCTCTCACCTGGGCCACTGAGTTGGACTTCTAACTAGTCCCCTGTTCTACTCCTACACCCTAGTGTCATTCTGCTCTCCATACATTAGCCGGATTGATTCTTGTACCATATATGTCAAATCAACCGTTACTCCCCTCAGAACTCTCTCATGCTAAAAAGAGAGGTGAAAACTTCTCCTTACAAATACAATTTAAAAGTTTTACTTGGTCCCCAAATATCTTGTCTTGTATAATTTTATTTTGCAATCTCTTCTCTCCAGGCTTAATGAATTTTTACTGTTATTCTCACATGCCAAAAACAATACTATTTCAGAGATTTTGTGCATGCTATTCCTTCTGCCTAGAAGGCTTTTCCCCAGATGTCACAAAGACTTGCTCCCTACTTAATTCAGATCTCGGTTACAATTCACCTCCCCAGAGAGTCTTTATCTGACCACCATATCTAAAAGAGCACCTTCCATCACTCTTTATCCTCTTATGTTTTATTTTATTATATTTTATATTTTTGCCTATTATTTTATTTATCTACTCATTGGTTTGTATTGTATGTCTTCCCTCATGAAGATGTAAAATTTAAAGAACAAGGACTTTGTCTATTTTTTCCATTGTAGTGTTTTGGAGTCTAAACCATGCCTGGCACCTAGTAAATATTCAAACATACTCAAATAAATAGATGAGTGACATTTACTGTAAGTCAGCCTTTTTTCTGGTCCCACCCTCATGCAGCTTACATTGTATATTAAACAGACAATAGACAAATAGCCAAAACAAAAGCCAGATAATTACATATGGCCATAAGTGCTGTGATGGAAATACACAAAATGATGTGTTTTATAGCAGTTGAGTGAGACAACCTTAGGTAGGCCAGGGAAGGCATTTCTGAAAAAGTGATATTTAACTAGATGGCTACAGGCTAAGCAGAAGCTAACCTTTGAAAAAGCTGGAGGCAAAACACTCCGGTAGAGGAAATTGCAAATATTAAATTCCTGTATTAAAAGAAAAATCTAAATGCTGTGTAACTGACAGAAGGGAGTAAGAATACCAGAGGAGCTCTCTGAAGGAATGCATGAGTCAATCAAGGAATCTAACAGCAAGGAAAGAGATGTTACTTAAAAGGATTTGAATAATGACCAAGGTCTATGGTAAGATTTCATTTTCTGCTGACCCTCAGCATTATCAATGCCCTTATGGCCTAAATATAACCCTGACCTATGGCCCAACAATAGCTCCTTTGCCTGCATCACATATGCTAAGCTACTCCACACTCATTCTAACCAGTGCCATACATGTTGTCATTCTTCCAGAATATAAAATATATTGGTGAGTCTATCCTGCGTCTGTTTAAACAACATGATGTGATTTTTTAAAACAGAGACTACATCTGCAGCAAAGACAGAATAATAAACTCTAGTTCTAGTTCAGGCAGCAGTTTAGAAGGTAGCCTTGCATTAGTGGCTGCAAGTTTCTGCATCTCAGATTTTTCTCTGCAAAATACCAAGGTTTCACTAGATCATAGGTTGTCAAATTGTGTGCAGAGGAACTGACACAGGGGTTCCTCAGGGAAAAGCTAAGCAGAGCACGTAGACCTCTGGCATTGAGCTCAATTGTGACCAGAGAAGCACTGAGTTTATCTGTTTTAGGAAACACTGCGGTTCCATGTAAGATTTGATTTTAAAATGGATGTTCCTGTATAGATTGATAGATTTGTGATAAAGTATAGTTAAAATTTTAATGATAGAATCGAAGTGCTGTGAATATGGTGTTCACTATAAAATTATTTCAAGTTTTCTCTATATGTGAGTATTTTCTTGATAAAATGCTGGCAAAAAATGGGTTCCACTATAAAAAATAAAGTTATAGAATCTTTTGGACTGTCAAATCTTAATCAAAGCTTTACTAGCTCTTAGAGCCTATAAATCAATGAAGTTGTAATCTAGCCTTTGAATTTAAGGAAACGTTTTTAACATAATACTAATATATCAGTGTTCATATTGTTGAGAATTACTGAATCTACATAATTTTCTAGAAGACTGCATGCAGCTTTGAGGCAAAGGTGCTTTTATTTTTTTCCAGCACGAGGACAAGCTCATCAGAGGCTCATAAATGTGTGCGTATGTGTGATTTTTAATGAAAGAATAAACAGATGGCATAATAGCTTAGTAGTCATTTTGCTAAATGATTTGATTTCATTTTACCAAGTGCCAAGGCCCTCAAAATCAGTTTGTACATTTGAATTTACAAGGAGACTTTGCACAGGTGCAATATCCCTACATTTTCCTTCTTTTGATTATGTTAAAAAATAATACAAGGTGAACAGAATAAGAACAGGCTGAGTTCAGCAAAGCACTTAAAAAAGGCCCTGTGGGCTTTTTAAGCCATCATCTCAGCAAGGGACAAAAACTAACTGCCATCATATTGTCCCAAACACTGTGCAATAATTAGAAAATTCCTCTCTCTACCATGCCCAGTGAATGAGAACAGGCTTTTTTTCCTTTCCTTTCTCGAAACGTTATAGGATTCCATTCAATCTTACCTTGTCACTCCTTTGAAGACTGGTGATAAGATTAAGGGTGTCAAGTTTTGGACCTTTATTGCAAACACAGATTTCCCTGTGTCCACTTGGCACAGAGATAGGGATATTAACTCCTTCATGAGTATCTGTTAATCACATCTTAGAGAAGCCATCTTCTACAGTCATTATCAAAACAGGACAAGCAACAAATGAAAACCCTATGTTCTAATGTTCATACTGGAAAAAAGAATAATAAAAGGTTGTCATGCCTGGCTCACAGGTTGTGACACCAAGCACTCAGATATTTCAGTTAATGTTGACGACATTTCATAATGATAGCAGCAGGAGGTTACAAGCAAGCAGTTTCATTTGGGATCTGCTGACACATTAGCGAATAAAGTACTTCTCCCCAAATGTCTTCCACTAAGTGAGTAAATATGCAGAGAATTTTACTCGTGATCAAATGGAATTTTTCTCCCATACTTTAATGAATTTTAAATGGTCTGTGTTCATTTTACTTGTTAATTACAGTCATGTGCACACTGAAGCTGATGAAAATCTAATTCACTCGTATTAGGAATGAGTGGTGTATTTCCAAATGTCTTCACTAATGAGAAGGTAGTCCACTGACAGAGCAAATAAAACAGTTTCAAACAGCCAGCTGGGGAAGGTTATGCCCTGAATACCTATGGTTTAGAAATCATTACATAGTGTGTTCCAATAAGAAAATAAAGAATGACTGACTGAACGCTTTTCACCAGGATCTACAATAACTATTTCAATTGCTTGCTCTCATATATGTAATATAATACATGTAAAATATAATATAATCTCATTGTCATCCTGACAATCTTTTGAAGGAGACCATTTATTTGATCTTACTTTCAAAGATGAGAAAACTGAGGATTGGCGAGGTAAATTGTTCAAGGTCACACAGTGGGTAAGTGCTAAAGCTGTGACTCAACCCAGTTCTGTTTGATTCTAAGGCCCAAATGCTTAACCACCACATTTGATGGCCCCTGTTCAGTTCCTCCTCACTGTAACCCAGCACCCTCACTGGATTGCAGGAAACTAATTTTCACCCAGAGCTCTTTTGTTTGCATAACAGTGCTAGTCTGTGAATACAGAATATCAAGGTGTCAACTCTTGTAGACATGTCCTTTCTGAATTCTCTTCTCGGCATGGTGAAAGTGAAAATGGAAATTAAAAAAAAAATCAAATAAAAGCTTCCAGAACTTTACAGATTATATATCTCGTCAAGGAATATATATATATATCTTCTGAAAATTAAGTATAAAAGTGTGTAATAACCAGCAGAAACAAAAGATAGTAAATTAAATAAACTTCACTTTCAAGTTATATATTCATTTACCAATAAAAGTGAGGACATGACACTAATTAATCTGTTTATAATACTTATTCCTTATTTACAACCTTTAAAGAAAGACTGGGCTTTGGAATAATATGATCACTATTGTTACTCAACAAATATTTGATATTTCAACATATCAAATATAAGTAACTGATTAAGTATTAAGTAATATTTAATCAGTAACTGATTAAGTACTGATTAATTACTGAATAAGTACTGATTAAGTATTACTTAAGTAATATAAGTAACCATGTATTATCAATTTATGTCTCTCAAGATAGCATACCTTATAAAATTACATTTTTTTCTCTCTTTCTCCTATAGATAACCCATCACTTTACTTAAACGTGAAGTAGTGAAATCATTGTTTGAGTCTGCCCAGATCCATTTTTTCCCTTCTGCTAAAAAGTACCTTGATTTTTTTTCTGGTAGACTACCCCACCCCATGCTTAGACAATGTGAGTAAAGGGGTCTGGGAAGTGCCCAGGGATTGACAGTTTAGCATATGGCCAGTCAGAGATACATATCATGGTTTAGATATGGCCAAGTGACCTCATGCAGGCCAATATAGGACTTTTTTTTTTTGGAGGGGGTTAAATTGGAATGAAAGTCTCTTCAAAGAGGGTTATTAAGCTGGTAGGATGTGAGCCTGGATCTCCTGGTGGTCCTTCTCCTATCTTGGAGGACAGCTTGCCAGAGACTGAAGTCAACCTCTAGGAAAGCAGATCCAAAAAAAGTACAGAGAAAGATTCTTGAAGACATTTTTGAACACCTGGATCCCACTGTGCCAGAAGCTTAGATCTTTCCAGGTAGATTTTCATCTCCTGAGCCTATAAATTCCTTATTTTGTGTAATCTGTGTAAGCTGAGTTTTTAGGACTTGTACTCAAAAGAGTCCTGCTAATATATTTTGACCCAAAGGAAGGAAATATTCACCAAGATGTGACACACATGCAAAATTGAGAGAATTGTTTATTTCTGATTAAAAATAGCCTTCATAGGGGCCGGCCCGGTGGCGTACTGGTTAAGTTCGTGCACTCCACTTTGGTGGCCCAGGGTTCGCAGGTTTGAATCCTGGGCATGGACCTGCACACCACTCATCAAGTCATTTTGTGGTGGCGTCCCACATACAAAATGGAGGAAGATGGGCAAGGACATTAACTTAGCCAATCTTCCTTAGCAAAGAAGAGGAAGATTGACAACAGATGTTAGCTCAGGGCAAATCCTCCTTACTGAAAAAAAAAAAAAGAGCCTTCATATAGACTTTCTCCTCTCTGTATTAGAAGGCAATTAGGGAAACAAAGGATGGAAGTTGTATGAAATGGATTTCTAGACTTAGCCCTCAAAATCAGTACACAAACCCAATATAATATAGCAAAACATATCCACTTATTCCACAGTTAACTCCAAAAATTCTATAAACTCATTCTGATTATGAAAGTATAGCATTATTAACTGAAAAGACATAGCTCCCATACAAGGCAAGGAGTTAATGTCAAACAAGAGATGATGCACAAAAGTGGAGCTAAGAGTCAGTAGACCTGGTTCTAAATCCCAATGACTTTTTCTCTCTGGTTGTCAATTTTCTCATCTATAAAATGGCGATAATAAAATATTGTCTGTGTGCTACTCAGATTTTATTGATAATATAAAAGACTATTTTTGTGTAACCAATCAGAAGACAAGACACATGGAAGCGGCAAAGCTTTATTGTCTGCACTGATTTAATCACTAAAATCTATTTCACAACAGTACGCTGACTTTACATCATAAACATAGATCAGTTTTCTATCTCAACAGAAACATATTTTCTGAAAATTTTTTAAAAATGCATTTTATCTGTATAAGTCATGCCTCCAGAGTTTACCAGCCATTGAGGCATAAGAAAAGGGATAAAATTAAGCACGTCTACCTTCTGTGTGTTGAGAACCATACCACCTCTGAGGCTCCAGAAGCAGATGTCCCAGATCCCAACCCCAAAGTTGATTATTGATGTTTTTCCAATGGTTCCTACCATATTCTTACAGATTATTGTGGTTGTCCTCTGTAAATGCTATTGGCTGTTCACCTCCCTGCTCTGCCAGATGTGGCCCCCTTCTGTTGTTCCGCTGACATTGTCACTTCTCCACATGTGCTTTAGCAGCACTTGAACTGACAATGACCTTTATTCCCAAATGATTTCTTACCCTTTGCCTACAGTCTGGGAAACTAGAGGCTGAAAGTGACCCTAGTGACCATCAGATGCTGCCTGTCTGAGATTTGCAGAAGAAATCATGAAGAAGGATACTTGAATGCACTGCCACACATGTATCACTATCCTTCTCACACCTCCTGCTGTGTGGCTGCCTGCACAAGGTGCCATGCTCATAAACTGGCATTAATTAGCAAATGTAATCAAAGATGATTATAATTAATTACACAATTATGAACATTTTAAGTTTCATTCCATCAAAATTACTTCATGAATTATGTTGTGAATGATGCCTGGCTAAAAGAAAATACCTACCTTTAAGTCACATTCAATAGTCATATGCCAACCCTCCATGCAGCCAATATATATATGCAGAATTCTGATCATGGAACCCATTACTGATAAAACATTAACATCCCTAGTTTTGAACTCACTTCCAAAGACATGGTTTGAACTTCATGTTGACTTTGGCATTCAGTATTGCTTCATAACCTCTTAAATTGAGTCATGTCCTGTAATGGTACAAGCTGCTCTGGTTAGGCTAAACATAAGCTCTCTTCCCACAAAAGATACCCTTCTTTCCTCCCTGCCTCTTATTTCTCTCTCTCTTCCTTTCCTCAATTTTTATTGAGTTATTCCTATGTTTCAGATATCATACTAGTATGCAGAGGATATAATATTGAACAAGACAGAAGCTCTCTTTCCTTCCAGGATATTAAAATCCAACAGAAGACAGTAAACTGGAAAAACGGATAGACTGAGGGATGAATAGATGGATAGCTACGGTAATGTAAATACAGCAAAATGTTAACTGTAGAATCTAGTTGGTGAAGTAAATATAGATGCTCAATCTATAATTGTTTCAATTTTTCTGTTTGAAAATTTTCATAATAAAATTTTGAAGAAACATTCTGTAGAAGAGATAGAAAATAAAGCAAGCAATTCTATAAAGTGTAATAATTGTTATGATGAGAGCTGTACAAGATATTATTGGAGCTAAACTTGTCTAAGGGGTAAGGGAAGGATTCTTAGATTTCCAGATGAAGATCATAATGGGCATTAAGATGGTTACTCCAACATCCATTGTGTAAGAGCCATGTGGTCTGTGGAGATAGACTCCATCCCTGAGTTCTAGATTCTATTCATTCATCTAACCTAGGCCTAAACCAGTCAGCATGTGACAATTTCCTGTAATTGGAATAGGGTAATGTCACATGCCTCAGTTGCGGCCAAAGCAGCAAGAGTGAGTGTTTTCCAGAGATATGTAGAAATTTCATTCCTTACACTTTTGAAAAATGCTACCAGAACCAATGATATCTCTCTTTTTGAACAGTGTGATATGGTTTGTTTCACAATTAGGACTGCTATATTCATTCTTCTTTTTTACATTCATTTTTCTATCATGATGAAAACAGGGCTTAAGATGTGGCTGACAACTCAGTCCTTGATGACATCTTAGAACCAGTGATACAAACTGACTGTCAGTCCACATTCACCCCTAGACTTTCAAATTATGGGAGCCAATGAAGCCCCTTCATTTTTAAAATTACTTAAGTTTTGTTTTTAATTATTGCAACACAGAATCCAAACTGGTTAGAGGACTATTTTTGTTGTTCATTTGTTTGTTTTGTTTCTAATATATCTGGTTCCTAGTTTCTCAACTTTAAATGACTAGCTTTTTCAGTGTTTTGTAGCCCTTGACATGCAGCTTCAGGTGATGAGTCAAAAGAAAATTTGGGGGCTGTCCCAGTGGTGTAGTGGTTAAGTTTGCCCACTCTGCTTCGGCAGCGTGGGATTCATGGGTTCAGATCCCGGGCACAGACCTACACTACTCATCAAGCCATGCTGTGGTGGCATCCCACTTACAAAATAGAGGAAGACTGGCACAGATGTTAGCTCAGGGATAATCTTCCTCACCAAAAAAAAAAAAAAAAATCTGAATGAAAATACATTGTCATACCAAAACCTACCTCTAGATCAAGGAATATATGGGGATGAAACTAGTGCATTTTGACCCCCAGCTCCAACTTGTTTAGCTATCATCAACCCTGGGAAGTCACAGATATCATAATCTAACTTTCTCCCATCATTCCAAAACTCTCAATTTGGTCACATATTAAAATGAACAGTTAAACTTTTAACAGTGTTATATTCTTTAGCCCAGAAGTCTTTATCTTCTTATCACAGGTAATTTAAAACAATGTCTATTTGGAAATAATTCAACCCATCTGTTAGCATTTTGTTGCTATTTTTAAACCAAAACCTTCTCAGATGTTTGCAATCATAGAAGGATAAACAAATAAAAACAAATGCTGACATTGTTTGTTTGTTTTTGAGGAAGATTGGCGCTGAGCTAACATCTGTTGCCAATCTTCCTCCTTTTTTTTTTTTTTTTTCACTTTTTTTCTCCCCAAAGCTCCAGGTGATAATGTCATTCCTTCTAGTTGCTCTGTGTGGGACGCTGCCTCAGCATGGCTTGATGAGCGGTGAGTAGGTCCTAGCCCAGTATCCGAACTGGCGAACCCTGGGCTGCTGACAAAGAGCATGGGAACTTAACCACTATACCACCGAGCCGGCCCTGCTGGCATTGTTAAAAAAAAATAACAGTGTTTGGGAAATGAGGGATTTCTTTCTGTGTAAATATTGAGTACATGATATTGGCTTACTTTTATGCCTATGCCTGCATATTCATTGAGAGGAAAATTCTAAAAAAAGTTCTGAGTATATTTTGAGGTATATGGATCAGTGCAGCATATTTCACCCACTACACCAATCAGCAGAAATTCCAAACTGTCCTCCCTTTTTACTGGTTCTTCTTGCAGATATAAAATAAGGATCCTTTGATTTGTAAATGATGGTAATATTATTCTACCAGGAGAGGCATATTTAGGATGAAAACCACTTGAGAGCAGGAATAGCCGATCAAATGAAAATCAAGTATGTCTTCAGTTGCCTTCAAATTACTTTTCACAGTCCTCTCTTCTCTCCAAAGTCTGTTTCTCATCTACCAATCCCTACACCCAAGACACATGGTGTTGGGATGTTGTCTTTATCCATAGGGCTGATTTTTGTACCAGAAAAACAGCCCTTACTCTATATCCCAGTATTTTCTTATCTCCTTGTATTAGTTTTCTACTGTTACCAAAACAAATTACTACATGCTTAGGTGGCTTAAAACAACACAAATGTATTATATCACAGCTCTGGAGGGTAGAAGTCTGGGCATTGCCTGGTTCAGCTGGTTTTCCGCTCCAGGTTTCACCAGGCCACAGCAATGTGTGAGCAGGACAGCAATACTTTTTGGATGCTTTGGGGATAAACCTGCTTCCAAGCTTATTCAAGTCGTTGGCAAAGTTCAATTCCTTGTAATTGGAAGACTGAGGCCCCATTTCCTTCCCAGCTGTTGGCTGGGGCTCGTTCTCGTCTCTCATAGTTGAGATCCACATTCCTTGGCTCATAGCTCTCTTTCTCCATCTTCAAAGTCAACAACACATTTAGTCTTCATGCTTTGAATCTCTCTGACCCACCCTTTAACTTCATTTCTCCTCTGCCCTCCTCTTCTGCTTTTGAGGATTGATGTAATTACATTGGACCCACCAGGATAATCTCCTTAAGTTAAGGTCAGTGGGCTGTAGACAAATTCCTTCTTCAAAGTTGGTTCACAGCAGTACCTAGGTTAGTATTTTTTAATGGCTTTATTGAAGTATAATTGATATGCAAAAAAAAGAAAACACTACACACATTTAATGTTTACAATTTCATAAGTTTAGATACACACATACACCTGTGATACTATCACCACTTTCAAGGAAATAAACATACCCATCACCTCCAAAAGTTTCCCTGTGTCACTCTGTGGTTGGTGGTGGTTGTGGGTTTTTTTGGGGTTTTGTTTTTGTTGTGGCAAGCACACTTAAGATGAGATCTACCCTCTTAACAAATTTTTAGGTGCACAATACCATATTGTTGACTATAGACACTATGTTGTACAGCAGATCTCTAGAATTTATTCATCTAGGATAACTGAAATTTTATAACCATTGAGAAATAAACCTCCACTTACCCCTTCTCCCAGCCCCTGGCAACCACCTTTCTACCATTCCACCATTCTGTTCCTGTGAGTATGATTCTTTTAGATACCTCGTATAAGTAGAATCTTGTAGTATTTGTGCTTCTGTGACTGGTTTATTTCACTTAGCATAATGTCTTCCGGGTTCCTCCATATTGTTGCAAATGGCAAGATTTTCTTCTTTTTTAAAGCTGAATAATATTCTGCTGTATGTGTTTATCACATTATCTTTATCCATTCATCTGTTGATGGACATTTGGGTTGTTTCCTTATCTTAGCTATTGTGAATAATGCTCTAGTAAACACGGGAGTGCAAATATCTCTTTGAGATCTTGATTTCAATTCTTCTGGATATACACCCAGAAGTGGGATTGCTGGGTCATATGGCAATTCTGTCTTTAATTTGTTGAGGAGCCCCCATACTGTTTTCCAGAGTGGCTGTACCTGTTTATATTCCCACCAACAATGTACAAAGTTTCTAATTTCTCGACATCCTCTCCAGCACTTATCTTTTGTATTTTTGATAGCAGCCATCCTAGCAGGTATGAAGTGATATCTAGGTGCGGTTTTAATTTGCATTTCCCTGATGATTAGTGATGTTGAGCACTTTTTCATATAGCTAGTAGGCATTTAAATATCTTCTTTGGAGAAATGTCTAGTCAGGTCCTTTGCTCATTTTTTAAATGGGGTTACTTGGTTATTTTGTTGTTGTTGTTGTTATTGAATTGTAGGAGCTACTTATATACTTTGGTTATTAACCCTTTATTAGATAAATGGTTTGCAAGTATTTTCTCACATTCTATAGGCTGCCTTTTCACTCTGTTAATTGTTTTCTTTTCTGTGAGAAGCTTTTTAGTTTCATGTAGACCCACTTGCATATTTTTGCTTTTGTTGCCTGTATTTTTGTTGTCATATCCAAGAAATCATTGCCAAGACCAATGTTAATAATGTTTTCCCCTAAGAGTTTTACAGTTTTAGGCCTTATGTTTAAGTTTTTAATCCATTTTGAGTCGATTTTTGTGTATGGTATAGGATAGAGATCCAGTTTCATTCTTTTGCATAAGGATATAAAAGTTTTTCAGCACCATTTATTGAAGAGATGATCTTTTCTCCATGTGTATTCATGGCATGCTTGTGGAAGGTCAGTTGACCACATATGTTTGGGTTTATTTCTGGGCTCTATATTCTGTTCCATTGGTCTATGTGCCTGTCTTTATACCAGTACCATACTATTTTAATTACTGTGGTTTTGTAATATAGTTTAAAATCAGGCAGTGTGATGCCTCCAGCTATGATCTTTCTTAAGACCACTTTGGCTTTTTTGGGTCTTTTGTGGTTCCACGTGAATTTTAGGAATTTTTTTATTTTTGTAAAAAAGTCTATCAGGATTTTGATGGGGATAGTACTAACTCTGTACCTAAAGTACGCTTTAGGTAGTATGAACATTTTAACGGTCTCCAATCTGTAAACATGGGATGTCTTTACATTTATTTGCATTTCTTTAATTTCTTTCATCAGAGTTTTGTAGTTTTCATTGTACAAGTCTTTCACTTACTTGGTTAAGTTTACTCCTGAGTATTTTATTCTTTTTGATGCTTTGGTGAATGGGTTTGTTTTCTTAATTTCCTTTTCTGATAGTTCCCTGTTGTTAGTAAATAGAATTGCAATTGATTTTAGTATGTTGACTTTATACCCTGTAATGTTACTGAATTTTTTTATTAGTTCTAAGTATTGTGGTGGAATTTAGGGTTTTCTATATTTGAGAACCGTCATCTACAAACAGACAATTTTATTTCTTCCTTTTTGATTTGAATGCTTTTTATTTCACTTTCTTGCTTAATTGCTCTGGCTAGGACTTCCAGTACTATGTCAAACAGAAGTGGCAAAAGTGGGCATCCTTGACCTGTTCCTGATCTCAGAAGAAAAACTTTCAGCTTTTCACTCTTGACCGTGATGCTTGCTGTGGGCTTGTCATAGATGGCCTTTACTATGTTGAAATACACTCCTGCTGTACTTAGAAAAGCAAATAGAAAAAAATCAACAAAAGGAATTGTTGGTTTTTTTAAAAGATAAACAAAATTGACAAACCTTTAGCTAGGCTGAATAAGAAAAAAGAGAGAAGACTCAAATAAAATTAGAAATGGAAGAGGAAACATTACAACTGATGACACAGAAATACAAAGGATCATAAGAGACTAACTATAAACAATTATACACCAACAAATTGGGTAACGTAGAAGAAATGGATAAATTCCTGGAAATATACAACCTACCAAAAATGAATCATGAAGAAATAGAAAATCTGAACAGATGAATAACCACTAAAGACCTTGAGTCAGTAATCAAAAGCTTCCTGACAAAGAAAAGCCCAGAACTAAATAGTTTCACCAATGAATTCTACTAAACATTTAAAGAAGGATTAATGTCAATCTTTCTCAAACTCTTCTAAAAAATTGAAGAGGACAGAACACTTCCACACTAATTTTACGAGGCCAGCATTACCCTTACACTAAAGCCAGACAAAGACATTCCAGGAAAAGAAAATTACAGGCCGATATCCGTGATGAACGTAAATGCAAAAATCCTCAACAAAATACTAGCAAACCAAATTTAATGGGACATTGAAAGGATCATACACCATGATCAAGTGGCATTTATCCCTGGGATGCAAGGATGGTTCAACATACACAAATCAATAAATGTGACACACTATATAAGCAGAATGAATGACAAAAATCATATGATCATCTCAATAGATGCAGAAAAAATATTTAACAAAATTCAACACATTTTCATGATAAAAATGCTCAACAACTTAGATTAATATGTGATTGCAAAATCAGGGAGTGTTAATCTGAGAGGTGAGCAATCTTTAGAATTTTGATTACCATACTCCTCCATCCTTGACAAAGTAATCTTCCTGCATTCTATTCTGCCAACTAAGGAAAAGAACTTAAATTTTACTTAAGATTAATGATGATTAGCGCTTAAGAGAATCCTTCTTCCAAATCTGGGTTCAGTACATACATTTAAGGTGTTTACTTTAGGTAACGGGAAAGGATGATGACAGAGAAATTTCTTAAGGTTCTTTGAAACATACTTTAAAATATTTTATCTAGGGGCTGGCCCCATGGCCAAGTGGTTAAAGTTCCGTGTGCTCTGCTTTGGTGGCCCGGGTTTGCGGGTTTGGATCCAGGGTGCAGACCTACACCACTCATCAAGCCATGCTGTGGTGGTAACCCACATGAAGAATAGAAGATTTGCACAGATGTTAGCTCAGGGCTAATCTTCCTCAAGTAAAAAAAAAGAGGAAGATTGGCAGTGGATGTTAGCTCAGGGCAAATCTTCCTCTGCAAAAACAACAAAAAATTTATCTATAGTTATAGTCTACCTTGTGTCTTCCTGTGAATTCCCTGTGAGTGATAAATTCTGTTTTCCAGTTTTAGGACACTGTACTTCTTTCCCATGTTTGGTGAGTTCTTCATTTTATAAATGAATATCTCCCACTGTAAAAGCTAGAAAATACCATATACTTACTACCCTAGGCTTCAATGGTATGACACAAGCATGTGACCTAGATTCAGCCTCTTAAGTGCATCAGAGCAGTGCCTGGAGCAGCAAGGGTGGTGAGAATCGCTCTCTTTGTAGCAACAGTAACAGTTTCTGAAAATAATAGATCCCAGCAAATTTGTCAGTTTTATTAACAAACTAGCTCTATGATTTAGTTTTAGACATGGCTTCTGGCTGCATAACTTTGAGTCTTGTTTTCTAGCACCCCAACAATTCTATGGACTCCCAGTATCCTTATGATAAACTCTTTTTCCATTTACTCGGCCAATGACGGCTTTGGTTGTTTTCAACCAAGAACACTGAGTAGTACAGACAACATAAAATGTGATAAAGGAGACTTTGAAGGAGCTAATGGCACTTCACAGGAGACCTGATTTACTGCTATCCTTGGCTCAGATTCTGAGAGTGGAATACAGCCTTGTCCCTGGTGTATTTCTGCCACTCATCCAGGGAATTTCATCTGAAATAATTGAACTATGCATTTGGAAATTGCCAATTTAATTCCTACTTTGTTTTTGTTTTGATATCAAGTAATTTTTCTCTATTTACATGACTAAATGTTCAATGAGTTATAAGCAAAACAAAAATTGCCAATTTTTGACACATTTGCATAAGAAATTAGTGTAATGATTTTAAATTGCATTCCAGTCAAATAAATTCATAGTCAGTAATTCAGATGGAAAGCTATGCATGCTTTTTCTTTAATGAAAAATGGAGTTTTTCACTTAGAAGACTAAAATTAAATTCCGTATATTCTTCTGGAAGACTTGAAAATAGTTTCAAACAAGAGCAGCAGAAACAACAATAAAAAGTCAAAGTTTAATCATTGTACCTAGCCTAAATCATCCATTTGGTCACACAGCACATTTTTTATTCTTTAGCTTCCCACTCTTTCTTCTTTTGCTGTAGATCACATGGAGACTAAGAGAGCCCAAACATCTAATTGTAGCAACTTCTCCAAAACTTTGAATGATGGGTAAAATTGAAGATAGATATCTCTTATAAATGAACGCCAATGAAAATTAAATGAAAAAGAGAAAAAACATAAAAGGCACGCAACCAATATTATGGTTCATTGATACTACTTCTATTTTATTTTAGATATTGGCGAGGATAATAAATAGTTGTTACCCAGAATACATCTTTGTACTCTCCACCCTACCTTAAAACAAAGCCTGGTTTTGAATCTGGATGGTGAGTCTCACTGACATGATCCTCTTGACTTATACCTGGCTTATTATTATATACAGTTTTAAATGTCACGTTAATGCTAACAAATTCTTTAAAGCATCACATCTTTGTGAATTATGATTCTTCCCCACTCTTTTCAAAAGAAATTTTTACCAAGAACACTGTTTATTTTGTGTCAATTTAAAAGTCATAGAAAACAGATTCCAGAACTTCCTTTATAAGCTGTGACTAGCTTTAACAAACCTTTACGAGCAAGTCATTCCAGAGGACTATTTTGCTAAATTAGATTCATTCAGTCTTACCAATCTTAATTGCAACAAGTGAACAAATAAGTATTTTCTGAGCACCAACTATAATGTGTAAGTATCAGGATGTGTGTGTGTGTGTGTGTGTGTGTGTCTGTGTGTGTGTCTGTGTGTGTCTGTGTCCAGTATTCAATGCCCTTCCTCCTTGAAGGTAACTCTCCATTGCAAATATAATTGGTGGGATACTTTACATCACATCCCTCTATAGAAGGCTGGACAGAGGAGCACTATAGAATCCTTAATCCTTATTCTGCCCATTTCTTTGGCATCCATATGTAAGTACATTCACTAGGTCACCAATTACAAGTTCCCAAATCTACTCTTATTCACTTGATTGTGAGGTAAAGAGGAAGAGCATCTGCCTCCTTAAACATAGTAGTATATGCTTCCTTTCCAGCTTTCTTTCTATCCCTCCTGCCCACATGCACACCTTACAAGTCTGTTTCTCCAGCCTTCATTCTCCTCCATGAATTCCAAAAAGCTTTTTATTAAACATATTTTTTTCACAAGATAGCTAGAGATGGTTTCAGTTGCTTGCAATAAAGAAACTAAAAACTCAAGAGTCCTAACTGATATACTATTGGGTTTAAAGGATGGTATTGACTACTCATAAGGGCACCAAATATTCAGGAAAAGTCGTTGTATGTGTGGGTGAAAGGCATGAAAGAGAATATTGCTGCTAGGTTTACAAACACCAAATGATTATCTGAAACCCCGTGCTTTTCCATCTTCTTTTTTAATAACATTACAACGACCCTATGAAAATATCTCTCAGAAAATATCTCTTTTCTAAGTAAGATCATCCAATTTCTCAACGTCAAAAATGTCAGGTTTAAAGCTCTGCTTTGGCAAATATATACCCTTTAAAAGTGACAAAAAAATTAAAACCTAAACAGATATTTATAAAATCAACTTTGACTGCCATCACCATTATATACAAAAGTTTAGAAAACGAATTATATTTGCGTCCCTCACTTTCCACAATTGAGCTTATGTACTTTCACTGTTTAAATTTTATTTGACATAGGTGAGAAACTAAATAAGTAAAAGTAGGTTTAAAAAGGACTGCAACCAGCATCATTGTATTAGAATTGCAGACAACCAACTCAGGCTCACGAGCTTGCCTTCAGATTTAATTCTAGATGTCCTTTCTCTCCTGCACATGTGAATAAATAGCAAAATGATTTCCGTTAGCTACATCTCTGGTTTAAGCAGAAATGCAATCATCATGGTTCCTAAGTGTTGTGTGTACACTCTCTAACTCAATTTTCTCAGCATTATTTAGACACGCTTACTGCTTAAACCTGATAGGAAGCCTTCCCGCCCATACCAATTAACCTAACCCTGCAATTTAGTTTTACCCAGTTGTCCTTGAATCCTCCCTTGTTCTCCTCTGCACTGCTTCTTTGAATTGGTTTGAATTCTTTCCCAGAAAGTGTTTGTAATCTAAAAATTGTCTTAATCTCTTTGGTCCAATTTTTCCTGCCTTTAATTTCCCACGGGACTCAAGTGGATTTCCAAACTTTTCCATACATCACATGGAACACTGTTTTTTAAGTACAATGTTCTTTTTGTGTTTTGCCTATGGGAACTGGCACTCTAAAAATGGCCGTCATTGGCCAAACTGCAATAAAGAGCTTCTCTTCCTCCTATTCTTGAAGAGTTTCTAGATGTTTCCCTTGGTAGAGTCCATGAGGGAAAGAAGAGACAAAAATATGTCATAACTGCTGAGTAAATTCCACTCTTTACAGGTGAGTTATTGAAAAATATAAATCAATTGAGAGCTATGGAGTCAACTGTGCCATTAGAATGACAAATTCTATGGGTACTTGGGACAAGACTTATGTAAATAAATGAAGCTTAGAGAAATCTCCAATGCAGCTTGAATAGGAAATTGATTATTAACCCCACATCACCTAGTATCATAAAAGCAAAATATAGTCATTAGAGGAGATGAGTATGTTCTCTGAAGGTTTCATTTAAAACTTGGTACTGTTTTAAATCACCATCTTTAGATCACCTATAAGTAACCTTGAAATGACAATATGGGTTTATGGGTTTAATTGGCTAATTTAGATGCATAAATTCATGATTTTCTGCAAAAATATTGACAAATATTTATGTCACTCTTCATGTATTCACATTTTTTTCATATTACTCTAGGTGGGAATTTTTTATGTTGGTATTCTCCAACCAGTAAACAAAGAGTCCTGTCATAAGACATTGTGGTGGTCTAGTGGTCAAGATTTGATGCTCTAACCGCCATGGCCTGGGGTTCATTTCCTGATCAGGGAACACACCACCCATCTGTCATTTGTTATACTGTGGTAGCTGCGTATTGCTGTGATGCCGAAAGCTATGTCACTGGTATTTCAAATGCCAACAGGGTCACGCATGATGGACAGATTTCAGCGGAGCTTTCAGACTAAAGCAGACTAGGAAGGACCTGGCCACCCACTTTCAAAAAAATTGGCCATGAAAACCCTATGAAGAGCAGTGGAGCATTGTCTGATATAGCACTGGAAAGTAAGAGGATGGCACCAAAGGGCCGGGCAGGGTTCTGCTCTGCTGTACACAGAGTCACTAGGAGTTGGAATCAATCCACAGCACTAACGACAACAAATGATACAATAACAAATGATATGTTGCAACAGACTGGCTAACTTTGGATCTAACATCTACACAAAATAGATTTCCTATAAAATCAATAACAACGCAACATAAAATATGGTAATACATCTAATTTCTCTTCAGTGTCTTAATGATTTTAAGTGGGATCTTTGTAGAATTATATATGTTAGTGGAAAATATAGTTTAGAGAAAATTCTGAGAACTTTTTACTTCATTTCCTCAAATAAGCTGCCTCTTGATGGTTTTTCCTAGTGAAATATGGAACAAAGACTCTTACAATAATAATTTATATGCTAGACACTGCATTACCATCATTTCAGTTTATTCTCAAAATAACTTTATGAAATCGGTATCCACATTACCTCAGTTTTACAAAGGGGGTGACTGAGACTTAGAAAGAATTATTACCTGCCCAGAGTTGCAGAGAATTCTGGTAGAGCCAGAACCCAGGCTACAGAGTTCAAATTCTTAAACACATCTGATCTCCAAGGAGAGCCGCAAATATTTATATCATAAATGTAAATCATACAAACTGCAATTTTGAGATTAAATCTATGCCTGCTAACAACTGTACTGTGCTGTTTATCTTTGGCAACTAGAGGGGAAGCCATCCTCGTGTAGGCCAGAATTTTTTCCTCTGTGCGATAATGGTTTGCATTTCTCTCTAAAAAAGTAGAAAGGACTTGAAATTTCCCCAAAGGACATAACATGAATACCAATCCACACAGAGCTTACTGCTTAACCTACAATTATATTAATCTTTATGTCCAAAAGCTCCAACTATAAGACCAAACATACTTGTAACCAGTGACCTGGTGATCCACACAGCCTTTTCATAGGATTATGTGATGGACTAGGATAGCACATATCGTAGATATGCAGGAGAGAGGAGTGGTTTGCACGGATTACTTTTAGTATACGTGTGAGTATGCATGGGTGTTTGCATGTGGTGAACATAGAGAAAAAGGAGAGTATCCAAAACCATTTAGCTTCACAGAATTATTTTAGGAAGTTACCAAAGGATACAGGTCTTCAGAGCATAGCGTATTTTTAATCTTTTATTGAAAGAATCCCATGTATCCTGTAATTCATGCATTCGTTGAATTTTCTGTAATATTTTGAATATTTTTACCCTTAAAAGTACACAACCAAAAGTACATACTCTGAAATTGTCTTTCTTGCATTTGACTCACTGTTCTGATGCTTGCTAAATAGAAGCATATCAGACAACGCTGAAATAAATAGCTCACCATGTTACAGAACATAGTGCTAAGCCGTGATAAGCCTAGAACTCTATTTATTGTATTACCATGTGTTAGTAGTTTTAAGATTAAAGACAATTCATAAAATAACTTTTTTTGCAGAACAGACATTTCACCAAGAAATATTACCTTTTCTTTATGTATGTCCTGATATATTTGAAAGGAAATTTTTACAATCTGGTGTGTGGGTGTGGGTGTAAACAAATCAGAGGCCACAAAGTCAAGAGTTCACAGGCTTTTGTTAGTCCACAGAAAAGTTTTACTTGAATATAAATTTGAACCATATGAAAATACAGACTCTGACGTTAGCACTCTCCTATGTAAAATACAATTTTTGGACAAGGTGATCTCTTAGCTCTTTTGGTCTGAAATAGTCTGAGACGCTGAATGCTGAAAATTGCTAATTGCCATTTTTAAAAAAAGAAAGACTACCAATTTCCATTAAAGTGATACCTTCTCATGGTAGAGCTAGAGAGGCGATTAGTAGGAGCAAATAGTAATGTTGTTTGTAACTCTCTAAAGTGGTACTTTTTAAACTTTAGAGTGTATAAAAATCACCTGAGAACTTGAGAAAATGCAAATTCTTGGGCTACACCCCCAGAGATTCTGACTTAATAGGTTTGGAATGGAAATTTGAGCATTTGCATTTCTAACAAGCTCCCAGGTGATGCTGATGTTGGTCCATAGAAATCTTTGAAGAGCACTCACTGACCTGAAGAAGAATCCCGACCATTCAAAAGGCATTCGACTCACACCATTTATAAAAATTAGCTCAAAATGTAATCAAAGACCTAAATGTGAGAGCTATAAAACCTTAGAAGCTATAAAAAAAACCCATAAAACCTTAGAAGAAAATATAGGCATAAATCTTCATGACCTTGAATTATGCAACAGTTTCTATATGTGACACCAAAAGCACTGTCAAAAGCAACAATGAAAACAAATAAACAGACATCATCAAAATTAAAAACAATTTTGCTTCAAGGGACACCAATAAGAAAGTGAAAAGACAATTCATGGAATAGGAGAACATTTTTGCCAATCATACATGTGATAAGGGACTTGTACCTAGAATATATAAAGAGCTTTTACAACTCAAGACCACACAAAAACCTGCCCATGACTTTTCACAGCAGCATTATGCATAATAGCCAGAAAACAAAAACTGCCTACTATCTATCAAATGATTAATGGATAAATAAAATGTGTTTTATCCATACAATGAAAAACTATTTGGCAATAAAAAGGAATGAAGTACTGATACATGCTACAACATGGATGAACTTTGAAAACATTATGCTAAGTAAAAGAATTCAGTTAAGGACCACATATTGTATGATTCCATTTATATTAAATGTCCAGAGTAAGCAAATCTATAGAGAGAAAAAGTAGATTACTGTTTGCCTAAGGCTGAGGGAGGAGAAATAGGAGGATCCTGGGGAGTGTCTGCTAAGGGGTGTGGGTTTCTGTTTGGGGTAATAAAAGCATCCTAAAATTGATAGTGATGATGGATGTACAACTCTGAGAATATACCAAATGTTATTGAATTGTATACTTTAAATGGGTGAATTGTATGCAATGTGAATTATATCTCAATAAAGCCGTTTTCAAAAAGGCATTTGAAAATGTTTATTGAGCAATTACTGCATTTTGAGTACTGTCTTCTCCCTCTTTTTAACTTTCTACGTAACAGATTAAATAGCATTCTTCTGGAAAATTTTTCTAAACTTCTCTATCGCCAATGACTTGATTTGATACTTTTGCTAAATTCTTTCAACACACTTTCCACTTCCTCTTCAGAGCACATATGACACTTTAATGGGATAGGTTATTTAATTTTCTGTCATCTCATTCAGGCTCTAAATTCCAGTGACCATGAAAATTTTGTCTGCTATGTTATCCCCACAACTTAACACAGTGTTTGGTTAGAGTTGGTGCTTAATAAACTATTCTGAAAATAATTAATGAAGAGTTCATGCTCTTATGGGACCATAAATCTCCTTGTTAGTCTCATAATACTCCGACAGCATGAGGTGAAGAGAAAGTCAAGCACTTCTACTCTTCACAGGCATATATAGGCACAGCCATCATGGAGACAAAGCGACCTTTGTTACTACCAAAGAAGACTCCAATGGAATAATTTTAAAAGGAGCCTCAGAATACAAAAGATTTAGATTAAAATCCTGACCTTTTTTGGGTATGTGTATTTTGTTTCTTTTCAGGCTGTGCAGCCCTGAGCAACCTGCCTCACCCAGCTAAGCTTCAGTTTCCTCATCAGTAAAATACTGATAATGATGCCCACTTCTACTTTCCTCTCTGGGTGGTTGTGAAGGATGAATGAGATAACGGTGTTAACTCCTTGCAAAGATATGAAACTACAGATATAATTTGCTAATAGTGTGACATATTAGTAAAGAACTAAAGACATGGCAACTGAAGAAAGGCATTTATTTGGATCAGAACCAAATAGCAAATGTTCTTAGTTGCCTACACCACAGCCATTTCCCCTTACTTTCTTGATAATGGAATTCCAATTTTGTTTGGGCAGCCACGTGCCCTCCCCTGGGAAATGAATTATGATTGATTGGTCTAAGCAAATCATTAACATTATATTTCCCTCATTTGTAATTGGCTTCAGGATAGACAAGTGACCAGTGAAAAGGAAGATGAATCTATTGTGTCCTCCAGGGAAAGATTTTCTGCCTTGAAAATAGGCACAGAAGAAGAAAACCCTTTTGCATCCACCTGTCTCACTTCCTCTGCGAGATTCCATCCTATCAGGACCTCAGATAGAGCTCTGCTGCTAACTTCCAATCATGAAAGAAGGGCCAAGAGAATCACAGAGATGCTGCACCAACAGCTGCCACTGAACCACCAACCTTGGAACCATCTACCACCAGATTTCTCACCATGCAAGGTAAATAACTGCCTTTAACGTGGGAGCCACTATTAGTGGGGTTTTAAAATAGCTGTTTTTGAAAGCATTCTAACTGATACTGAGCTCTCTGGGGAAGTGCAATGGCCCAGTGACATGGGAAAGACTAGGAATCTGTCCTAAGGCCTTTCTGAGCTAGGTAAAGCAAGGGCAGTCCAATGTCCCCTTGTATTTTGCCCCATTAGAGCTGTAACAATAGGCAATTAAATTTCTGAAAATTGGAAAACTTGCTCTTGAAATCAGGCAGATTAATTGAAATGATAAAAGGTATTTTTAAATGTTCATGTCTAAGTACTTGTCACACTACTTTTGATAAAAGAAGAGAAGACAAAGCATAGGAGAAAGGAGGCTGAGTTTCTCAAGCCCGAAGGATTTCCTAATCTCTATTGTAGATTCCTATGGGTTCATGAGACTGTTTTATACGATGTATAGTTGAAGACGAATTATGCAAATTTCTGTGTGGCTTTTGTAGCCTTGCTGTCTCAGCCATCATCTGTCTGTTGTATTAGAGTAACCATGTCAAAGCAGCTGTGAGGCCCAGGAACGCATAAGCAGGCACACACAAACACACACAAGCACAATTATTTGCGACAATTCTTCCTTTAACTCATCGAAGAAAATGAGAATGATTGCTACCCAATTGGATTTCTTTTGGGGGTATTTTAATTGAAAATACACAAGCGCTAACTGTTAGTTAAATAAACCATACAGAGGGAACTCAGACAATGCTTTTTTTTTGAGGAACACCAGCCCTGAGCTAACATCCGTCGACAATCCTCCTCTTTTTGCTGAGGAAGACTGGCCCTGGGCTAACATCCGTGCCCATCTTCCTCTACTTTATATGGGACGCCACCACAGCATGGCTGACAGGCAGTGCGTCCGCAGGCGCCCGGGATCCGAACCGGCGAATCCCGGGCTGCCAAGCGCGGACTAAACTGCTGCGCCACCGGGCAGCCCCTTAGTGCTTCTTAACACTGTATCTGAAAAGAATGATGACTGACACATATTTTGTAACAAATTTATTCCTCTTTCCTTCAGAGATAAATCCAAGGCAGTCTCAGCATGGATAAAGCTGAATGAGTCATTTGTGTGAAAAAGCTGACTCTAAGTTCATTGATGGCAAAGTACTTGGCCTTATTTATATTTGAGTTCCCAGTACTGGGCAAAGTGCCTGGCGCTGAGTAGTAGCTCAATAAATTTTTGTGCAATAAATGTTCGAATGAATGAGGGGGTGAATAAATCAATAGGTCCTCAAATTTTACCACTGTGTTGCCCTTTTATTTCCTTTTGTAGATCATGGACACTGTGCTTTTGGAAAATATCTTTCAAACTCTATGTATTATGAATTTTTTAAAACATGAGGACATACATGATTCTACATAATTTACGTCATTGTGAGCTAGAGTTAAGAATTGTTGGATTTTAGTTGTATAAATATCATGCATTTATTAACTGAGAGTGGGTAATATGTGGTTTTCAGCAGGGATCTGGGACATGGAGAATAATTCACAGACCTTACATAGTACCTAAAGAGTCCATTGCATGTGCAGAGAATCCCAGGTGGAGGGTCACTCATGTTGTCACGACCTGTCCTGGAGAATATACTTTGACCAAAAACTGGTTCTCTTGCTTTTGGTAAAGTCGTCCATTTCATCCAAGGCTCAGCTTCAGGTAAGACTCCTAGGAAGTGGTAAAAGAGGGTCTCATTCATCTAGTCAGCCAGTACGACTTAGTCCTGGGATGGAAGGTATTGTAGCCAAATTGCCTTCATGTCTGGCCCTCCTCTGTCGAGAGGAAAGGAAATGACCTAAACAACCTCACATGCAACCCCCCAGGTCAACCATATTGCTGCTTTATCTGACATTGTCTTAAATACAACCTTTGCTCATCCTCTGCTTCTAATTTCCTAGGTCATAATAACCTCAAGAATATCCTTCTAAACACTCTGCTCATTAAAATGCTCTTCTGCTTCATAATAGTCTATGCAACCAATCCATTTTGTAGTAATGTCTTCCTTCCTCGAATTCCTAAACCACGTATCACCTGTCCCATATCACTATTTCACTATGTATAGTCTATCCCACACCACTTCAGCATATATAGGCTGGCCTGTGTCATTTCATCATGATCACTATTATTTTTAACAACAGATACCATTTACTCTTTACATATTATGTGTTAGGGGCAACATTACTTGCTTCATAAATGTGTGTTAGGGTTATGTTTCAGACATGTATCCCCCTTCTCCCAGCCTACACCAAAGTAGAAAAAGACTCAAAGAAGCTGCTAGCCTAAGTATATACCCTGGGCTAAAAAGTGACTATGTCTCCCCTTGAATACTAGACAAAGCATTTATCCTTAGGCTTTCCTGTTATTTTCTTTCTAGATCATGGACACAGTGCTTTTATAAAAAGGGCCAGGAGGAGACAGAGGGGACAGGACTGGAGGATTCTGAGTAACCAAAGAAAAAAGAAGTTTCCATGCTGGAGGACCAGGAAGTACAGTGGAAAGCACAACTCTCCTGACTGTCCTGGAGAATGGACGACCCACTATCGTAGGACAACCCACTCTCCAAACAGTCCTGGTCACTTGTAACTCCCTGAACTAAGGGTGTCCAAGTTTGAAAATTATTGTGTAGTTCTTCCCACTTGCTCTGAATTAAGAGACCTTGGTCCGTATGATATTTGGAAGGGTTTCATAAAAACTATTTTCTTATTTATATATCCTGTGAGTTCACTGCGATTATAGACCTATACAGGACTAGAATGATATTCAGTTCATCCTAAGGGCACGGCAATTATCCTATTAACCAATATACGCAATTAACTAAGATGTCCTATTCATCAAAACCATGCTTCATAAACAGAAGTTCATTTAGATAAGAGAAAGCACAGACCTCTGAAAGTCCAGTAAACTTCAGATAACAATAAGATTAAGAAATGTTTATAAATCATCTCTGTCCCTTGCCATCAAAGCAAACATCAAGCTCAGACTGCCATCCTTTTTATCCTAAACCATAAATAATGTTAACAAGGCTACCTTTAAAAACTAAACAAAGCACAGAGCACATCTGTTATTAGGGAGTAAGATGGTCCCAGAAACTTAAGTTTTTCTTACTAGTTAACCAAAAGACTTCAAAAATCACTTTTATCATTTTTACCCCCTCTCTAAGATATAAAGTACTACTTGAGAAAGTTTTTTAGGTTTGTCTACTGCATGATTTGTGGCATCATTAATCATGAAGGAATCGATTATTTTTGCCACCTAATTAGTGAAACAAACCTCTACTTAGCACCTTGCGCTGAAAAACGTGTCTGCACTTCATTATACAGATATCGGAAACTGTAATGTGGTTGCTATGGTGACAACAAGATCCTATGGGGATTTTCGTGTTTAGCTGACATATCTAGATGAGACAATACGATTAAAAGGAAAGAATCTAACTTAAAGCACTTTTGTGCTCAAAACAAAACACTGAAAAATTATGTTTTTGAAACTGCCAATTTCAGATAAAATGATTGCATAAGTCTCCATAGAAATAAAGTTCTTTTTTGTATTTCATTATCCTCTGACCTTCATTTTTTTTACTTTGAAGATAAAAATCATTCTTGTAGAAACACTCAGACCATAACCTCCATTGTTTCAAGATTTTATTGATTATAATAATGTATAAATCATATTAGAAGTCACAGAGTTAAGCCAAAGCAAAGAAGACAATGATTTATGGCCTTAAAACAACAAATAAATCAGAAACAGAGGTTGCTTTATGTTAATATGATTCTGTGACAGTAATTGGCAGGGAAGCGTGTTAAAAAGGCAATTCATTAAAAGTTATAGCTTTGGTTGGTTGGAAGCCAGATTTTCCCGTCCAGCCTTTATGCTATGCCCCTACATTCATTTGCAACACTTGATTTGTACAATTTGACATATATACAATTGAGTTCTGGGGTCAATATTAAAATATAGAAAATATTCCAGTTAGCAAATAATTAGAGTCCTCACTCATTCCAAAATAACATACCACTTTATAATTTTCTAAGCTTTAATCCTCCTTTTAAAATTTTGGTTGATCTCAAAATATGCAATGCCCTATTTGCACAACCCAATTCACCACCTAAGTAAGGAATAGCCCTGGGCAATCATGTCCTGGCTTCTGTTAAGATTAAGGTGCCATTAGCAACAGAGCCGGCAGGATCCAAGAGACAGAGAGAAGCCTAGGGTGGGTATGGCACCTGCTTAACAAGTGGACTCCAGAGCAGATAATGCCAGCAAAGCGTGGCAAAGAGAGAAGTCACTTGGCAGTTGGAGCCCCAAATGGTCAGTGATGATGAAGGCTCTCAGCAGCAAACAAGATCTGAAATTTCATTGCAGCAAAGATCTCAACCCTGGAAAAAGTAAGATGCTGGGCAGAAACCAAGGCATTAGCAAACCTGCAATCTAGTTTGGGAAGCTGTTTTAAAAAGTATCTAATTTCTGCTGATGCAGAGTCAACAGAAGCCAACAAGTCATTATTGAAGTCCCATCAACACACGACAGTTAGCCCTGCCACTGGAAAGGCAGATGTGAGACTGGAAATGGTAACTCTGAGAATCTAACCATGTCATATAGTGGCTTATATTGCTGAACATTGACTCAAGAGAGCCCTAAAATAACTGAAAGTGTGTTCATAGAAAATCTGTTTATAGAAATCATTTGCCAGTCTGAATAATGAACTAGCAGGATTATAAAGACAGAGAGACCCTGTTCACACTACTTTAGGAGTCAATAGCAAAGCCTTTAGCATAAATTATTGCCTTTAGCCTAAATTATCTTGCTGGTTTCAACTTCCCTGGAAGCACAAAAGTAAATAAGCTTGTATAAAAATAGAGAAGCAACATTTGATAATCTAGATCCTATTTAGTCAAGGCAAAAAACATGTATTAAATTTTCTATATTTCTGTAGAATTATTATTTTAAGCCAGTAGTAGCCATGTGTATTGGGTATAATATGTCTTCAGGGTTACTTTGAGTGTCAAATTTGTGGCCTCGCTTTTAGCTGTCTTTATGCTAGCTAGAATCTCTCTTAAGCACTATGCTGAGCCATCAACTCTATGACTGGAGCAGGTATACATACGCTTACAGCTGTGGAGCTGGTTTAAGTTTGATGCATGATTTATGAATAAATGTCTGAGTTTTAAACATTATTGTTAGATATTTATTGAGTCAATTCCAACTTATCACTTAGGAAGATGGATAGCTATATTATGAGTTACATAAGCATATTTAAACGTCAGTCTTTAGACAAATATGAAAGGATACACTGCTTTTCTCTGTTTTTTAAATAAACCTTTTTTGAAGATAGTTTTAGATTTACATACCGTTTTATGAAATAATATAGGGAGATCTTGTGCACTCTTACCCAGTTTCACCCAATGGTAGCATCTTGTAAAAACTATAGTACAATATCCCAACTAGGATATTGACACTGATGTTATGAAGTCACAGAACATTTCCATCACCACGAGGATCCCCCATATTGCTTTTTTACGACCATACCCACTTAATTCACAGTCCTAGCCCCGCTGTAGTCCTTGGCAGCCACTAATCTGTTCTCTGTGTCTATAATTCATCATCTCAAAAATGTTATATAAAGAGAATCATACAGTATGTAACCTTTTGGGGATTGGCTTATTTGACCCAGCATAATTCTCTGGAGATTCATCAAGGTTGTTGCATATATCAAGTTAGTTCCTTTTTATTGCTGAGTAGTATTTCATGGTAAAGAGGTATGACGATTGGTTTAACCATTCATTCATTGAAGGACATCGGGGTTGTTTCCAGTTTTTAGCTAACATGAATAAAGCTGCTATAAATATTTATATGCAGGCTTTCGTGTGAATGCATTTTCTTTTTTCCGTGATAAATGCCCGGGAATGCAGTTGCTAGGTCATATAGTAGTTGCATATTTAGTTATTTAAGAAACTGCCAAATTGTTTCCTAGAAAGCCTGTGCCATTTAATATTTCCAAAAGTGATGCATGAATGATCCAGTTTTTTGACATTCTTGCTAGCATCTGGTGGTGTTTCTGTTTTTTATTTTGGCCATACTGCTAAGGATATAGTGAGATCTCATTGTGGTTTTAATTTCCCTAATGACTAACGATATTGATTGTCTTTTCATGAACTTATTTGCCATGTGTATATCTTCTTCGTGTCTTTTGCACCTTTTGTAATTGGAATGTTTTGTTTCTCTTTTTTACTTTTGAGCTTTGAGAGATCTTTATATACTCTAGATCGTAGTCCTTAATCAAATGTGTGGTTTGCAAATATTTCCTCCCAGGCTGTAGCTAGTCTTTTCATCTTCTTAACGGTGTCTTTCACAGCAAAAGTTTTTAATTTTGATGAAGTCCAATTTATCAATTTTTTATTTTCTGTATCACATTTTCAAAGTCAAGTCTAAGAACTCTTTGCCTAACTCTAGATCCTGAAGATATTCTCCTATGTTTTTCTTCTAAAAGTTTTATAGTTTTATCTTTTACATTTAAATCCACAATCAATGTTAACTCAATGTTTGTATAACGTGTGAGACTTTAGCTGAGGGTCATTTTTCGTTTATGCTCAGTTTTTGTTTATGCTATTCATTTGCTCCAGCACCATTTGTTGAAAAGTTATCTTTTCTCCATTGAATTAATTTATGCCTTTGTCAACAATCAGTTGGGCATATTTGTGTGGTCCATTTCTCTGTTTCTGTTCTGTTCCATTGGTCTCTGTGTCTGTCTCTGGCAATACCATATCATTTGGATTACTGTAGATATATAATAAGTCTTGAAATCAGGTAGACTGATTCCTCCTACTTTTTTTCTTTTTCTTTCAAATTTGTTTTAGCTGTTCTATAACCTTTGTCTTTCTATTAAATTTTAGAATAATTTTGTCTACACAAAAAAATCTTGATGGGATTTTGATAGAAATTGTGTTAAATCTGTATATCCATTTAGAGAGAATTGATATCTTTATTATGCTGAGTCTTCTTACTGATGAATATAGTACATCTCTACATTTATTTAATTCTTCTATGAATTCTTTCATCAGCATTTTGTAGTTTTCAGCATGCAAGTCTTCTACGTGTTCTGTTGGTTTACGTTTAAGTATTTTAATTTTTTGAATGATTCTAAGTAGCTTTGTATTTTTAACTTCCGTGTCCCAAGTTCACTACAATTATATAGACATACAATTAATTCTTGTAAGTTTATCCTGTATCTTGTGACCTTGATGAAATCCTTTATTAGTTTTAAGAGTTTTTCTAGATACCTTGGATAGTCTGTGTAGAAAACTATGTCATCTGCAAACAGGGACAGTTTGATATCTTCATTTCCAATCTGTATGTATTTTATTTGATTTCTTGCCTATTACACTGGTTAGAACTTCCAGCGATACACTGAGTAGGAGTGATGAGAATAGACATCTTTGTTTGTTCCCAGTCTTAGGGGAAAAGGATCCAGTCTTTCACCATTAAATAAAACATTATAGTCTTTTTTTTTTTTGTAGATGCTCTTTATCAAGTTGAATAAGTTCCCCTCTATTCCTATTTTTCTGAGAAATTTTTATCATGAATGGGTGTTGAATTTTGTCAAATAATTGTATTGTGATTTTTCTTCTGTGGATTCTTAGTATGGCATATTACACTGCTTTTTGAATGTTGAACCAATCTTGCATCCCTAGAATGAACCCAACTTGGTAATGGTATATAATTCTTTTCATGTATTGCTCAATTCTATTTGATAACGTTTTGAGTTTTTGCATCTTTTTTATGAGGAATATTGGCTTATAGTTGCTTGCATTTTTTTTTTTTTTTTACTGTCTTTGTCTGGTATTGATATTGGGTTAACAACTGCTTTAAGAAGTGAATTGAGAAGTGTTCCCACTACTATTTTCTGAAAGAGCTTGTATAGAATTGGTGTTAACTCTTCTTTCAATGTTTGGTAGAATTCTCCAGTGAAACCATGTGGCCCTGAAGATTTCTTTTTGGGGAAGTTTTTACTTACAAATTCCATTTTCTTAATAGTTATAGGGTTATTCAAATTACTATTTCATAGCAAGTGATTTGTATTAGTTTGTACTTTTTGAGAAATTTGTCCATTTCATCTGAGTTGTCAAATTTATGTGTGTAGAGTTGTTTGCAGTATACCCTTATTATCTTTTTGATGTCTGCGGGTCTGTAGTACATCTCCTGTTTCATTCCTGATATTGATAAATTATGTTTTCTCTCTTTTTAATTTTTTCTTTGTCAGTCTTGCTAGAAGTTTGTCAATTTTATTGATCTTTTCCAAAAGCTAACTCTGTTTCATAGATATTAGTCTATTGTTCTTCTGTTTTCAATTTCATTGCTTTCTGCTCTTTATCGTTTTCTTCCTTCTGCTTGCTTTGGGTTTACTTCCTCTTCTTTTTCTAGATTCTTGATGTGGAAGTTTAGATTACCAATTTGACATTTTTTAAATTTCAAATGTATGTATTTAGTGCTATAAATTTTCCTCTCAGCACTGCTTTAGCTGTTTCCCACTAATTTTGATATGTTGTAATTTCCTTTTCATTCAGTTCAATGTGTTTTTTATATTTCTCTTGATTCTTCCTCTTTTAGTCATGGATTATTTAGAGGTTTGTTGTTTAGTTTCCAAATGTTTGAGATTTTTCTATTACAATTTCCAGTTTGATTCCATTTTAGTTAGAAAATATAATCTGTATGATTTCAGTATTGTTTTAATTTGTTTGGATTTTTCTTAAGGCCCAAGATATGATTGACATTGGTGTGTGTTTCATGGGCACTAGAAAAGAATGTATATCGTGCTGTTGTTGGGTGGCATATTCTATAAATATCTATTAGATCCTGCTTGTTAATAGTGCTTTTGAGTTTTTCTACATCCTTGCTAATTTTCTATTACTCCACTCAGTTACTGAGAGAAGGCTGTTTAAGTCCAATTATAATTGTGGATTTGTCTGCTGCTTCTTTGATTTGTTCAGTTCTTCTTCTCTCCTGTCAGTTTTTACTTTACAAATTTTGAGGCTTTGTTATTTTGTGAGTACATACTTACATTGCTATGTCTTCTGGAGGACTGACACTTTTATCATTATATAATGTCTCTGGAAATTTTCTTTGCTCTGAAGTCTACTTTATATGATAGTAATATCCTGCTTTATTTTGATTAATCTTTGTATGATATATGTTTTTCCACCCCTTTGTTTTCAACCTGATATCTGGATATTATGTTATGAGATTCTGAACCTTACTTAACTGTTCTGTTTTAGTTGGCTTCCACCGGAATTGCTCCAAAAGGGGAAGGGAAGTGTATTGCCTCATTACTGCTAGACGGGGGTTAAAGTCCAGATTCCCCACTTGGCCTCCATTAATACCTCAGGAGGTGGCTCCTTGCTACTTCTGGGTGGATGTGGGAGTTCCATCTCTTCATTAGGCCTTCACTGATGCCTCCCCGGATGAGAGGGGTGAGAGTGCCTGGGTACTGCTCCCTATGTGACCTACACTGACACCAGAGGGTGGGAGTTATCTTTGGTAGTGTGGATTATTGGTGAATGTCTGGATTCTCCATTAGGCCATCTTTTTCACCACCTCAGTGAAGAGGGGGGGGAGCACCTCTTTACTGCTAGGTGAGGATGGCAGTCCAGGCTCCCCACATGGTCTTCAGTCACACCACAGGAGAGGGGACTCATTATGGCCTCCTTGGAATGAAAGTCCCACTTCCTACTTTGCCTTCTCTGACATCACCCCAGTGGGGATCTTAGGGAGCCTCATTACGGCCTCATGAGGGTAGAAGTCTAGGCTCACCACTTGGCCTTTGCTGGCATGGGTGGGGGTGTGACTACAGTTTTTCTGTGTTACTTGACTGGAGTAGAGTGGTTATTATCTAAAATTTCTGCCTTGCTAGACTACATCTTTCCTGCTCCTTTGGCTACAGAGAGATTGCTTTGGTGGGGACTTTTCAGTCTGTCTCAGTCAGTGTTTCCAGGTTTCCAGATTCTTCAGCTCCCTGTCTTAGATATGTGAGGCAAAAAGAAAAGCTGGGGAAGTCACCACCATCTCATTCCTTGGGTACCAAGGTCGCTAGCTGTCTGCCTTATTCTCTTCATTGTCAGAGGCTTCTTATATTTGTTTTATATATAATGTCCATGGGTTTTGGTCGTATTTGGCAGGAAGACTAGAGAAAAGTACAATTATTCCATATTCCTGGAAGCAGAAGTGTGTTGGCATAAGCTATTCTAATATGGAAATATTAGAATATTTCTGTTCTGAATTCCTTCATTTGCTTTGTTTCAAACATTTCCTCTCACCTTCTGAAAATATTTGACGATAAAGTCCTCCCTTTCCTTTAAAACTTTTTGTTCACAGTCACTGGTAATTTGAGGTCTATATTTAATGCTCTAATTAAAAGTAAGAGGATAATAGGATAGTTTGGGGTGAAGGAAGAAAAGGAGAGGACAACCAAGAGGATCGTGTGGAAAAGGAATAAATTACTGAAGATTATCAGATGGGGCCACAGAAACTGAATTTGATCCTTAACAAATAGAACAAGATAAGAGAGGACTGATAATTTCAAAAGAATAGTTAAGGGTGGCCTGGGAAGGAGAGATATAAGGGGTGTTGTTTAAGTGACAAGGAACCTCACCAGAAGTGAATCTATAAGTGAGCACCCATGCCACCCCCTCCCAATATTTGCTCCCTGAATCTATTCCAACAGATGCTTTCATTGACTTTTCCTTTTGTGAGAATAGTATACATCCCCATGTCACTGAACTCAGGAGTGGCCAGATGACTTGATGTGACCAATGAAATAATGGAAGAAATAATATGTGTACACTCTGAGCAGAAGCTTAAGAGCCATCTCATGGTCCACATGTTTGCTTTTTGCTCCCTGTAGACAATATTCCAAATAAAGACTGTTTGGTCCACCTGGATTATGGAATATAGACAACATGGAGCAAAGCCAGGACTGACTCACAGTGTACATAAAATGTGAGTGAAAAATAAACCTTTGTTATTTGATGCCACTGAGATTTTTGTCACTTCAGCACAACTTAGCCTATCCTTAATGTTTATGTGTTAATTTCTAATTAATGTTTCACTGTTCACTTATCCATTTACATGAGAAATCTTATTTTCTCAGAAACATCATTACTGCTCTTTTTCTCTCCTTCACTCTCAATTCTCCTTTCTTTACTGTCTCAGCCCAATCGGTGTGAAAACATGCTATAATAACTATGCAACTAAAAGGAACTCTCCCTCTGTATCGCACCCCCCTCCAGCTGCTGCTCTATAACCTTGCTTTTCTTTTCCAACAAAACTCTCCAAAAATCTGTTTATACTTCCAGTGTCCACTCCTTCTCACATTCTTTCTTAAATTATTCTCATCATAGTCTTTTTCCCACCATTTCTCAAAATGCCAAATCCAACGGTCAGTGATCAATCTTCATCTTACTCAATTCATCAGCAACATTTGTCATTTGATAGCTCCTTCCTTCTTGAAGCACTTACTTCACTTGGTCTCTGATTATCCTTCTACTCCATTATTCTTTCTCCAGTTCCTCTTCTTCTAGTCATTGAAGTGTCCAAGGTCAGACTTTGGACCTTTTCTCCTTCTATACTCCCTATGCAATTTAACCTGGGTTTTAATGTACTGTAATACATACTGCCAACTCTATATTTCCATTTCTAGGTTAGATTTCACCCATAAACACCAGATTCATACATTCTTCCATCTACTCAACATCTTCATTTGGATGTCCAATAGACAGCCCAACCTAATCATGTCATAAATGGAACCCTTGAGTTGTACCTTCAAATTGCTGTTTCCTGCAGCCTCCCTTATCTCAATAAATAGCACCTCCATTCCTTTGTTGCTCAAGCAAAATCCTAGAGTCATTCTTAACTTCTAACTTACTCTCTCATCTCCTATCCAAATATATCAGAACATACAACCCTTCAAAATATACCCAGAATCTCGTCGCCTCTGACAACCTCCCTTGCTACCATCCTGGTCCAAGCTTCTCACCTGTTCTGCCTGTTTCAGTGCTTGAAGCCTTACAGCTTATTCTCTCTACTACAGTAGAGATGGTTTTAAAATATAAATCAGATCATATGACTTATTTGTTTAAAATATTCCAGTATTTTATCTACTCCATAGAATAAAATCAAAAGTCCTTACCATGACATATTAGGCCTTGTATGATGTGGCCTCTTGTTTGCTCTCTGATTTCCTACTGACTCCATTCCAACCAATCTGGTCTACTGTCCAGACATGCACCTACCTTGGGACTTTGCATTTATGGTATACTCTACCTGAAATGATATTGCCTGAGATAGCAGCATGGCTCGTATTCTTTCTTCCTTGAAATCTGAACTCAAATATCAAGTCTTTGGAGAGGTCTTCCCCGCCCACTTTATATAAACTAGCCCTGCTCCATTTTATCATGCTTTATTTTCCTTCAAATTACTTGTCATCATGTGACCCACTGGATATATGTTTGGCATATGGTTATTCTCTCTACAATAGAATGTGAACTCCTTGAAGATAAGGATTATTTTTGTTTTGTTTTGTTTATTTCTGTATCCCCAATGCCTAGCACAAACAGCCAAAGTATTCAAAATATATTTGTTAAATTAATGTATTTTATTGAATTCTCCTTTCTCTTTAACAACTGACACTTTGTACATTTTTATACCAGGGGCTATATTATTTGTATCATGATTGTATATTATTTTTATAACTCTTCAGTGGCTTGTGGCTAAATTATGTCACATATTCATGTTTGATCAACCTAATTCCTTTTGCCTTGAATTCAACTTTTTCTTGTATAAATAGGACTATCTCTGTTTCTATGTGTTTTTATTTTCATAATATTTCCCCATCCTTATATTTTCTATCAAATATCTTTTACACAGAATTCATAATCACTCTATAGAAAACTTTTAATGGGGGAACATAACTGATTCGAACATTAAAGTCAACAGTATTTTGGATCATTTACTCTTATTTTTTTGTGTGTATCATGTTTTCATGTGATTTATACTTTTTCTTTTCCTGAAGTTTGTTGAACAGAATATTTTTAATTTGACTTCCTTTGTTTTTCTCTTTTAGTTGGAATATATATGAATGAGTTTTTAGTTTGATTCATATTGGAAGCTAAAGTATATATCCTACATCTAAGCAAAAAGTCTTGTCTCTCTGGTACTGAATAAAGAACTAAAGTTCCAAGAGTTATTTGAGGGAGTAAGGAGGGAAAGAAAACACAGCTCCTTGAGTTTTCCTACGAAAGAGAAGAATCTTGCTTCACAGTGTTGGAACCGACATCTGGCCCTAAATTTATAGGGGGTATAGCCTGATACTTTCTCTGCCCCAAAGTTCACTAAGAGAGTCTCCTATAACAGATATCCAACTTTACCTGGAGAAGTAAGTTCAGTTTTTATCCTGTGGGCAAACACTAAGCCAGCTTCCCAAAAAGCTGGGACATGAAGGCACTGACCAAAAGCTCCACATAATAGCCCACAGCCTACTCTCTTTTCCAGGCCTTGCTGTCTCTGGCAGTCACATTATTCTAGAGTTTTCCTGGGAAAGGTCACTTTATTTTGGAAATTTTTTTCTTTCTTCTGTAAGGTGTACTGGTTCTTCAATTCTGCTGGAATTAGGAATCTATCTAATCTTACCTGTATTACAGCTTCTAGAAATGCTTCAGTTTGGGGGTCTTCTTTCATTGCTCATTCTTGCTTTCTAGAGCTGGTGTGAATAACAGGCATAGACTTAGAACATCTTCCCGTTTCTTGTTTCTCTATTAGATCACCTCTTGGTTTTTAAACCCAAATTTCAGAGTGCAAACATATCTCTTAATACATTTTCAGCCAATATTTGTAAAGAAAAATGTTATTTTTAAATCCTACTACTTAATACAACACTTTAAACAAAACTGTGTGGAAGAAAAGTCTAGTTACATTCCAGATATGATTGGTAGAACATCAGAATCATGAGAAATGTGCAATATGTTACTGCATAAAAAACAACTTGTTAAAAACCATATTATTATTTTAGTGGCAATGAATTAATGGTTTAAGTATATCACATCCCGGAGTAGTAGTTTTTATTTATACATATGCTTTTCACTATGTTTTAGGAAATTGGTTGGGCATATTAGGTTGTATACAATACATCATAATTTTTTCTCATTTAAAACAAAAAAACAAGCTTTGATTAGATATTTATGCAGAATGTCTTGTTTTCAGGAATGGAGTTCTAATTTAAGCATTGCCTGTCTGAGTTATTATTTTTGTTTTTTGTCCTGCCATTTAAATGTGGTTTATGAAATGGACAGAAGGAATTCTGAGTTCCCAGTCAGCCATATTAAGTCAGCAGTACATTAGCTCCAATAAAACAATGTGTTCTTTAGTCTCTCATTTCAGGCCCCTTCCACACCATTGACAGCCCACACAATAAGAGATTCTGAAGTTTCTCTTTACCAAGAGTACGGGTTATATGCAAAATGCAATCATTTAAACCACCGCCAAAAGGGACTTGGCTAGACTTCTCTACATCAAATGACAAAGATTACCTCAATTTTATATGAGAAGTAGGACAACCTAAAATCTTCACATTTCTCTCTATATATTCTTTTTCACATGGAATTCTAACTGAATCCATGTAAAGATCTTTAGCAAATGCATTCTGAAATAAATAGCTGGAAACAAAAGGGACAATGGAAAATGTATTAAATAAGTAGCAAGTATTTTGTCTTTGGAACGAGAACGTTAAATCTTAAGAGAATAGAGAAGGACAGGTATTCAGGAGTTTTCTAACTACTTTATTTTATTCAAGTTTTGTTTGATTCATATTAAGTCTCTGGCTGAAGCCTCAGGTGAGTGCAATCTTAACTCGTGAATAGTCATCAACCGAAAGAGTAATAGAAAGTTTCATATAGTCCTCCTTAGTAAGAAAAGGTTTTATATAAATGCATCATTCTTAAGCCTAGGAGAGTTCCATGGAAGTCCTTTATAGTTCTCATTCTCAGCCAGTGAGTATGTTCAAGAAAACATGCCATAGTAAAAAGGATCTTGAATGCTCAGAGTTACTGAGTTAGAACTTTTTTTGATTAATGTAACTGCCTTGAAAAGCTAGGAAACCAAAATCTGCTTCTTTAATTTTTAATTATATATCTTGCTAACTTCCAGAAAAGACTTGAATCAGCTTATCAAAAATAAAGCCCCACATATATAATAAAGCCCATCAAAATAGAAATAATAAGCCATGGAAAAGAAAGAAAACATAAATAAGGCAAAAATCTCAGCTAATGTGGTTTCTACATGTACCTGATTCTAATCTATATTAGCTTTAAGCTGCTTTATTTTTTATTTTTTGCTGAGGAAGATTCACCCTGAGCTAACATCTGTTGCCAATCTTCCTCTCTTTTTTTTTTTTTTTTTTTTTTTAAGCTTGAGGTATATTTGTCCTGAGCTAACATTTGTGACAATCTTCTTCTATTTTGTACGTGGGTTGCTGCCACAGCATGGCTGCCAATGAGTGTTGTAGGTCCATGCCCAGGAACCAAACCCATGAACCCATGCCACCAAAGCAGAGTGCCCCAAACTTAGCCGGTAGGTCATGGGGCCAGGCCCATATGCTGCTTTATTTTTATAACAAAACTGGAGAGAGAGAAACAAAGGGAGAGGGAGAGAGAGAAAAACAGAAGAATATGAATTATTTACATTGATATTTCTGCTTCAAGGAAAAAGTGAAAAGCAATATCTAAGAGGAAAATAAACATTTATTAAGTGCCTACTTCATTATAGAAATAGTGCTAAGAAATACACACATATATTATAAAAATACCTCACATAATCTTGACAATTCTTTGAGATATAAATGTTATCCTTATTTTATAGTTAAAAAATTGAGCCCCCTAGGGGCCGCCCGGTGGCGCAGCGGTTTCGTCCGCACTTGGCAGCCCGGGGTTCGCGAGTTCGGATCCCGGGCGCCCGCCGACGCACTGCCTGTCAGCCATGCCGAGGCGGCGTACCATATAAAGTGGAGGAAGATGGGCACGGATGTTAGCCCAGGGCCAGTCTTCCTCAGCAAAAAGGGGAGGATTGGCGACGGATGTTAGCTCAGGGCTGGTCTTCCCCACAAAAAAAAAAAAAAAAACTGAGCCCCCAGAAGATGAATAATTTTCCAAAGTTCATATGACTGGAAGGTGGCATACCCAGTATTGAATTTTGGTCTCACTACAATAAAATAGTCTTCATAGACCATAACTAGGAGGATTTTTGGGGGGGAGGGAGATTTGCTCTGAGCTAACATCTGTTGCCAATCTTTCTCTTTTTTTTTTCCTCCCTAAAGCCCTAGTACATAGTTGTACATTTTAACTGTAAGTCCTTCTAGTTCTTCTATGTGAGCTGTTGTGACAGCATGACTACTGACAGATGAGAGGTGTGGTTCCATGCTGGGAACCAAACCTGAGTTGCCAATCTGGAGTGTACAAAACTTTAACCACTAGGCCATCAGGGCTGTCTCAACTAGGAGTTTTTAAGGACAAATAAATATAATTACAGAATATGCACCCACACGTGCACGCATCCAGTATATACACACACAGTATGCAAAATATCAAAGAGCTTCTCTCTGTTTTCAAACACAGGGAAGGGAATATTATGTCCCTTCAGTCTGTAGGTAATCTCTCTTCTTGACTATTAACAGACGAGTTAGGGAAATTTAGGATGTGTTAAATCAAGGCTTTTATCTCCTTTCCCTGTAGGAAGATATTTCTGACTCAACAAATGAAATCAAATTGAATCATCATCTCAAGAACACAGAAGTGGCTTCTACAGCAACAGGCCACAATCGAATGCTCTGTAAGTCACTACACCATGCTGAGGTGTTTCCCAGACCTCAGCTGGGGTTGATGGAGAGGACTAGAGAGTCAAGTTTCTCCTGATTCCTGCCTAACAATCTTCAAAAATAGCAATTCCATCAAAAACTATTTTATGTATTGGCATTTGAATTAGTCATTGCTGTGTAACTAATTATTCCTAAACTTAATTACTTAAAAAATTAATATTTATGCCCTCCCACAGTTTTCAAAGTCAAGAATGTGGGAGTAGCTTAGCTGCATGGTTATGGTTCAGGGTCAATCATGAGGTTGCAATTAAGATATTGGAAATACTGCAGTCAATGCTTTCACTCACATGGCTGTTGACTAGAGGCCTCGGTTCCTCACCAGGTGGACCTCTCCATAAGGCTGCTTGAGGGTCTTCACGACATGGTATTTACCTTCCCCCAGAGGGAGTGATCCTAGAGAGAGCAAAGAGAAAGCCTCAATGTCATTTTTTACCTGTCACTCACTGTCACTATTGCCATATCCTATTCATTATAAGAGAGTCAGTAAGTCCAGCCCACACTCAAAGCAAGAAGAATTAGACTCCACCTTTTAGAAGAAGGGGTGTTGGAGAATTTTCTTAAACCTACCAGAGAATTCCACATAAGGTGCCATTAAAAAAAAAGTGTTTTATTGCTTTCAAACCAAAAGGTTAGAAAATATTTTTCTAAAGTCATTAATGTACATGGCAATTAAATTATATCACTATTTAGGCATCATAAATCTTATTCTTGGTAATCTTTGGCAGGGGAACATAGGAAATTGTGAAATCAGGAACCAAACAGTCAGAGATAGTCTAATATTTGATTATAAATCACATAAATACTAAGTAACACTTAAATGCTGTCAAGAATCTCTTTATGTCCTGACAAGATATCATAAATTTGCTGCATGTTTCATTTGGAATGAAACATATAGGAGACCCCAAAGAAGTATGAACTACTAATGAAAGCCTGGGCTTCAGGTAATCATACTGGACAGACAGGTGCTGATTGTTGATGCAAACATCTTTCCTAAGATCAGTGATGCAAACTAGTTTCTAGTTTCATCTTTTTCAAGTGGTATTAAGCTTAGATATATATCCTATGGTTTTATTTGAGCATTAAGAGAATCATAAATTGACATCACAATGAACGTAACTGTAAATACCAAATGGGGAGCTAGTTTACTAGTTCCAATAAGAATAAGAATCTATATTTATTCCACGACTAATTTTCATCATAGTGAATTGCTGGGAAAAAAAAAAAGAAAAAAGGTATTTGTGGCAAGCTTTGCAAGACAATTGTACATGCAACCACACGCACACACACACATCTTCCAACTCCATGCCACACACACAATAAACACTCACTTGTCTAATCCTTTTTTCTCATGAGTAAAATAGTGATAGTAATAGTATATAATACATAAGACTGTTGTGAGGGAAAAATGAGATAATACATGTAAAATACTTAGCACAGTGCTGGGCACATGGTTAGTGCTCAATATGTGTTCACTATACTTGTTATTTACATACTTACGTGACATTATCACAATTTTGCTTTTGCTGTGACTGTGAATAGGAAGACAGAAGTTATACAGGATTAATTCTACATTCTGGTACGTATCATGTTAAAATTAAATTCCTCAAACAGGAACATCTTATTTCTCCCCTACTACAATCTCATTTTTACAACTCTAATACTCAAGGTCACTCAGCAAATAAGTAGGCAAATTGGGATTTAAGCCCACAGTTTTCTGATCTTTCCACTACACTACATGGATTGAATAGTTGGTCTCTCAATACATATCCTTTTTTTTTTTGGTGAGGAAGATTGGCCCTGAACTAACATCTGTTGCCAGTCCCCCTCTTTTTTGCTCATAGAAGATTGTCACTGAGCTAACATCTGTGCCAATCTTCCTTTATTTATATATGGGATGCCACCACAGCATGGCTTGATGAGTGATGCATAGCTCTACTCCCGGGATCCGAACCCATGAATCCCAGGCTGCTGAAGCAGAGCACGCGAACTTAACCACTACACCACTGAGCCAGCCCCCTCAATACATATCCTTAATTGCATCTTTTTGTAACCACCCATTGATGTATAGGTTTCCAATATAGTCTTCATTATTTAGATATAATATATACTAATTAGATGTGTGAGGTCCTCAGTGATAGGATCCAAACTCTTGCTGCTTTCCCTGTCCTCTTTGCCCTTGCATCCCCAACATAGTCTCTTAGGAGATGCAATTCTATGTATAGGTACTCAATAAATTAATGCTTATTGAGAAGACAAATTCCTCCCAGCACCTACTTGTTTGTAATACCTGGTTTTGACTGCAAACATTCATCTCTGACATAGGAAATTGATCCAAATCATATATTCAGTAGCCAAGTGGAGATTACAAATGTGATGGTCATGTGAACATATTGACCTATATGTGCGTGAGTATTCTGAAGTTAGCGCTTCTCTTCGGTGTGTGCAGGCTTTGCTACAGACAGTATAGTCATGTTGGCATTTCAAATAAGTGAGAAAAAGAAAACCTCTCTCTCAGACTTCAACTCTACTAAGAAACAAGAAATTGAGGGACCAGCCGAACAACATAGTGGTTAAGTTCATGAGCTCCACTTCAGCAGCCTGGGGTTCATGGGTTCGGATCCTGGGCACAGACCTACACACTGCTTATCAAGCCATGCTATGGCAGTGTCCCACATACAAAATAGAGGAAGATTGGCACAGATGTTAGCTCAGCGACAATCTTCCTCAAGCAAAAACAGGAAGATTGGAAACAGAGGTTAGCTCAGGGCCAGTCTTCCTCACCAAAAAACAAACAAATAAAAAACAACAAGAAATTGATTGTGGTTTTTCACTGCAAAAGAAAAGTACTTAATGATATATAGTAAGTATAGTCCACTGGTTCTCAGAAATGAAGACTATGTATACAAATGGAAAACACATTTCAGTTCTTTTAGGGATAATAACTTCTGAAGAACTGATGAATAGAAGGAGATCCTCGTAAAACGACAAATTAGAATTGTTTTTGGTGCCCTTTCCCATTAAGTGTAATCCAACAGATCATCTCCCAAACTAAGCTGGTCCCTCGAAGATAGAATCAAATCCTCTGGCTATGCTGAGTTCTCAGGAAAACACCTGGAAGTGAGAGCCTGGTAATGACATGGAGAGACTTCTGGAATAAAGAGTCAATTAAATTTGGTGAATTCTGAAAAGGTCCTGACATACAGCCTCTGTGCAAGTACTGTGCCTTGGAGGTTAGGTTTGACTGTTTGGATCAGAGGACCTAAAAAGGAGTTAAAAAGCTGCATGGAAACCTCTTTTATTTCACAAGATGAGGAACACCAGCCTTAGCAATACTGAAATTTGTAAGCAGAGAAGCCTCCCCCAAGGATCTAGACTCTAGAAGGAGCTTTACAAGTCATTGCCTGGCTCATTGGCTCAACCAAGACTATTCAGATAGAGACTGTAAGATTGTCAGCACTTAATGTGCTTCAAAAGTTCAACCTCAGCACCAAAAGGCAAACAAAGGAAGAAAAAACCAGCCACCATATAAAGGAAAACAGATGAAGAAAACACAGAATGAAAGACTCTTAGTGAAACAGAACTACTAAGAAAAAAAGAGCAACTTAAGCAACACAGAAAAAATAACAAGCAATTCAGGACATTCAAAATTAGTACAAAACAATATTTTGTGGAAAAAAGTGATATACAACTATAAAATTCAAGGATAAATTGAAGATGAATTGAATAGACATTGTTGAAATCAAAATTAGTGGTCTGAAAAATTAAGAGAAAGTTACAATGAAAAAAATAATAATAAAGGAGATGGGAAATATTAATAAAATATTAGAGACTTGGAAAATGAATCTGAGAGTACTAACTAATAATAATAGGTGGTCCTGAAGGAAAAAATGTAAGAACACATAGAAGAAAGATGATAATTAAATAAATTGAAGGAAATTTTTCTGAAAAGTTCTCAGGAAAAAACTGTAACAAAAAAATGCAAATGTTAGGACAGAGATCTCAATATAAAAGAAATTGAGAGAGAGTAGAACAATTAACTTTGCAATATACATAGTTGAATCTAAGTGGATAATGATATCATGGCTAAGGGTATATAATTTAAGTGCCAAGTAAGGATTCTTGGCATAGAAAAGACATACTACTGGGGAAAACATAATAATAATCTGGAACTAAAAATACTAAGATATCTCAGAAAAAAAATAAAGCATTAAAATGAGGTAGGATACAAAAGTAGACTCTTCTCAATATCTCTTCTTGGAAAATGGAGACACAACTGAAAAACATAGTTTATTATGAGAAAGAATAATTTATAAATTACTTTCATATGATAGATAAATGTATTTTGCCATTAACGAAGGTAGGTAGACATTAACGCAATGGAATGAACAATAAAACTCCAAAATAGCGAGAGAGCTAAAACAAAAAAAGGATCAGCAACTTGGTCCAACCGGCAAAAAGTGAAATGGAAAAAACTTGCTAATAATATAAAATAAACAATAGACATACATGAAGAGAAGAAAGAAAATCTACCATATCCATTGTTATGCCAAGTGTGAGCATTCAAAACTTTTTGTTATAAAAGAAGGAATAGACAAACGATTGATCATTCCATCGCCATGTTGGTAAAGGGTCATTATCAGTTCCTTTGGGAAGAAGAATTGGAGACAAATGGAGCCCACGTTTTACCCTTAATATTTGTATATAAATATGTTTAGAAGACTCTAGAAATTCTTTTATGAAGGACATTATGTGGGAAGGAGGGAAGAAAGAAGGGAGGGAGTAAGAGAGGAAGGAAGGGAAGAGAAGGAGGGAAGAATGAAGGGTAGGCGGGAAGGAGGGAAAAAGAACTCTGTGGGGCTTCACTGGAAACTTCCTCCTATGATTATTAGAATTATTTATCCAGCTGCAAGTTAAAATGAAAAACTTATTTGAAAAGGTATCACTGAATTTAAGGAAGATTTAAAAAGTTCTGGAGAGGAATGGTTATGACTGTTTCACGACAATGTGAATGTACTTAATGCCACAGAACTGTACCCTTAAAAATACTTAAAATCATAAGTTTCATACTATGTATATTTTACTACAATAAAAAACTTATCACCACGATATTTGTTCTTTTAGTGTCCTAATAACTCTTAATAGCATAGTAAAATATTAAAGGAACAAAGATCAAAAAAGAAAATCACATCCACTCTGTAGCAGTCCACTATTTATGTTCAAATACTAAAAACAGAAAATTTGCTGTTTGTCATTTTGAATGCCTACCATGCTCTCTGATTTAGAACATGTCTTTTGTAACTAGAAAAATGGTCCTGGCTCTTAGTGCAAAGAGATATTAAGGAGGTGTTTAATCAAAAGATGAAGAACAGGAATGCCTTTTCTCTAGATCCTTCTGGTTTGGGGTAGATGCATGTTATCTCAACTGTCTGCATCTCTCTAATCCTCCTAGCAGAGAAGCAACAATGCTTCTATGGCAATAGTCAATCCCAGATTTCCCTTTCTACCTCCATTCAACCTATACATGGTATATTAATTGCAAGGATGGCCATACCAAAATATCACAAACTGGGCAGCATAAAACAACAAAAATGTATTTTCTCACAATTCTGGAGGCTGGAATTCTGAGATCAAGGTGTTCATTTGTAGGGTTGGTTTCTCCTGAGGCCTCTCTCTTTGGCTTATAGATGGCTCTGTGCCTTTTCATGGTCTTGCTTCTGTGCATGTCTATGTCCTAAATCTCTTCATATAAGACAACCAGGTATATTGGATTAGAACTCACCCTAATGACCTCGTTTAATGTAATCACCTATTTAAAGGTCCTATCTCCAAACACAGTCACATTCTGAGGTACTGGAGATTAGGATTTCAACCTAGGAATTTGGGGAGGTGGGGTGGGAAACAATTCAGTGCATAACACCTGCCTTCCTCATCATTGTTTGCTGAGGATTGGAGGGACAACATGTCACTCACTCAGACTGTCCAATGAGCAGTTGCATTTTGGTGTTCATTTTCCACTTCTGCAGAATCCGTAAGGCTGCTTAGAATCACCTGGGTCAAGAAACATAGAATTAAATATTACTTCACCAGCAGATCACTCACCTCTAATTATCATTTGTTGGCACTAACCTGGAGGTTTCTTGCCCAACCCTTAGTTAATATGGACTAGTGACAAAAATAAGAGAATGCTTGGTAAGTGGAAAAACTTCTGTTTTTCTCTATTTTACTCTTACACTTCACTTCTGACACCAAATGTGAGGGTTTTGTTCCCACACTAATTAATTCTCCAACACTACTTGGGTGTCCTACAATTCAATTTAATTCTGACACTAACTGACTGAAGTTAGTGCAGACACCACAAGTTAAGAGCTCAGTCCCACAAGATTGCCCCCACCTTCTGATTCCAAGTGCAAGTTTCAGGTTGTCACTTATACTTCTGCCTGACCAGCTACAAACTGGAGGTTCCCATGACACCCCCCTCAGGTTTAATAATTTGCTAGAATGGCTCACAGAACACAGGGAAGCCATTTATTTATTATTGCTAATTATGAAGGCTATATGAAAGGATACAAATGAATAGCCAGCTGGAGAGATACACAGGGCAAGGTCCAGAAGGGTCCCAAGCTCAGGAGCTTCTTTCCTCATGGAGCCTAGGGTGCGCCACCCTCCTGGCACATGAATGCGTTCTTATTCACTAACCCAGAAACTCTCCAAACCCCTTGGTTAGGGTGTTTTAGGGAGGTTTCATTACATAGGCATGAGCGATTAAATCATTGGCCATTGGCAATTAGCAACTGCCAGCTCCTCTCCTCTCCTCAGAGATTGGAGGTGGGGCTGAAAGTTCCAACCCTCTAATCACATGGTTGGTTTCCCTGGCAATCAGCCCCCCCCATCCTTAGGGGCTTTCCAAAAATCACCTCATTAAAATAAATTCAGGTGTGATTGGAAAAGTCTGGTCATCAATAACAAAAGACACTCCTTTCACCTTTATCGCTCTGGAGTTACTTCAGGAACTGGGGACAAAAACCAAATATTAATTTATTTTATTACATTAGTTGCTCTGTGCCAGGAGCCAAGGACAAAGACCAAACATATTTCTTATTATACTACAATATACTTGGAAAGACCTGAAGGATATGATCTGAGTCATCTTCTTTTCCTCATAGGAATGGTATTTCTCTCAAAACAAGTGTATTTTTGGTTAATAATAATAATCATCTTTGGTTAAGTTGCAAGTGCTTAAGGTTGTACTATTATTTTTAATAATTTCATAATAAATCTGGCCTGGAGGGAATATAAAAAAATCATATAATCAGCCCCAGACATGCAGAATTGGTCAGTGTTTTTGAACAAGAGATGTTTCCATTCATTCATCCTTCCATTAAATAATTCTTTAGTATCTATCATATTAAAAGTCCTCTACTAGCTGCTAAACACTCTACACTAACTAAAACAGACTGCACTTGTCTTCCTGGAGCTTACAGTCTGGTGGGGAGAGATACTATGGGCTGTGTACCCTCTTCAGATCATATGCATCATATAAAATGATAGAATATTAAACTTGGGGTGAAAAAAATCTAATATTTCTCACTTATTAATGACTTGGGGACTCTCAAGTTTCTACAAAGAAATTGTTATTTGAGAAATACTCAATTAAATGTTGATTGCTGAATAGACAGTTCTCCAAAGAAGATATACAAATTGCCCAATCAGCACATCATTAGCCATCAGGGAAATGCAAATCAAAACACAATGAGATGCTATTTTGTACCCGCTAGGAGAGCTATAATCAAAAAGACAGGTAAGTGTTCTTGAGGATGTGAAGGAATTGGAACCATCATACACTGCTAGTGGGATTGTAAAATGGTGCAGCCACATTGGAAAACAATCTAACAGTGTCTCAGATTGTTTAAACATAGTGTTACCATTTGACCCAGCAATTCCACTCCTAGGTATATACCCAAAAGAAAGAAAAATATATGTTCACACAAAAACCTTGTATGCAAATGTTCACAGCAGCATTATTCACGATAGCCAAAGAGTGTGAACAACCCAAATGCCCATCGTCTGATGATCTGATAAGCAAAATGTGGTATACATATGATGGAATAATATTCAGCAATAAAAAGGAATGAAATAATGATACATGCTGCAACATGGACAAATCTTGAAAATATTGTGCTAAATGAGAGATTTCAGTCACAAAAGATTACCTATTTCATGATACCATTTATATGAAATGTCCAGAATAAACAAATCGATAGAGACAAAAAGTAGATTAGTGGTTTCCCGGGGCTGGGATTAGGGGTAAGAGAAGCTGGAGGAAAATGGGGATTGATTGCTAATGGATATGAGGTTTCTTTTTGGGGTAATGAAAATGTTCTAAAATTGTGGTGATGGTTGCACAATTCTGTGAATATACTAAATACTATTGAATTGTATGTTTTAAATAGGTGAATTCTATGTTATATGAATTATATCTCAAAGCTATTATTTTAAAAATACCAATTGCGTCATTTTTGGTGTCTACTTCTTGTTTCTATAATCTTAAACAAAATGGAAAAACAGGTGCTAAAGTAGAATAGCCATTACTGATATAAAGTGGTCACCCAGACGTTCAGTTCATGTTTTTATTCTTTAAATTTTTTGTCAAGATAATGGCTCAACCCTAGCAAAGTCAGTAAGTAATTGTATTCTTCTAGCTCTCAGAAAAACGTTTTTTCTATTATACCACTGTGATAGTTAATATTTTCTCCTGATGTATTGTACAACTTCAAAAGGTGCCATTCGCAAGATAGTATAATGAATGGCACCCCCTTGGAGTTGTGCAGTGCACCACATGAACAGCAGTACACAGTGATCCTGATTGGGCCACTGCTCCAACGGGTAGAAAAGGTCTGCTATTAAGTATTTGAACTTCCCAAAGGTAACATACACCCTGATTTGTTTACTGAGATTTACCATGTACTTTGCATTCTGTTCTCCTTTCCCAAGACCATGAAATCAGCATTAGGAAAAGCAAGGCATTTACTGACACCTGCAAGTTACCTCTCTGAAAAGGAATGAGTTTGCTGGTAGAAGTCACGGATTGCTGTCCGGGTGAACAAACTTGTCTCAGTGATTTTCTACAGTGAAGCAACCCCAAGTAACCTTCAAAACAAAACCCAAATCATTTCAGCTTTAGAGAAATGTAAAAAAAATCAGCATATGATAGAATTTGGCAATGTAATTTATTTCCCTTGATTTAATTTTCACATGCCAAAAGTGCAGACTAAAGAGGTGTTAAAATGCAGAGAACAACTTTATAGAATTATCCTTGCTCCCTGTAAGAGGTTATGAAAATGACATTGGTGAGCATTTCCCTGAACTACTAAATTTTAATGCATGGTTGATGTGGGCATTTTGAGATGAAGCGTGTAAAGGGCTGATTTCCTTGAGATTTCACTGTGTACATAGATCATAAATGCACATCCTTACTGTTTCCCTAAGGTCTTTATGTTGCCTGTTTAGAAGGCAGTGCATTATACAAGTGAAATGCTGAAGTCATGCCTGCTCTGTGTAGACAGTAAATAAATTTTTTTGTGTGAATGTTGATTCTTCAAAGGGTCCAGTGAATTAATGAAGAAATACATTTAAATGATGGACTGAAACAAAGTAATGTGTTGAAGAAATAGTTTGAAAAGAACATAAGGAAAAACATGTCTTTCTCCAACAATAGTTATAGATAAAATGATAATATTACCTTAATTTTTCATTAGAAAAATAATGCTTATCCCTTAAAGAAAAGGGTGAACATAGAGAATAGTTTTTAATACCCCAAGAACGAGCATCATAAAATAATCAATACTGACATTTCAGTGCATTTCCCCTCATTTTTCTTTCTTATGTATAATTTGTCTCGTTTTGCAAAGCATAGATCATCTACGGTAACCATACTGTTTATCTTTATTGTTTGGTCCCAAAGCACAATATTTAAGCCTGAATCATGCCACGTTCTTCACACACACACAAACACCAACACTTCATCCATAATTTACTCATCCAAAAGACAAGTCCTATTTGCTCTTGTTTCCTTACTTTAGCCAGAATATATACGCACTCCCTTGAAGATGAAAGATTCCAGAATAGCTACCAGAATTGATCAGTCTAGTCCACATAGTCCCCAAAACAGGTGCCTGCAGTTGAATCAAAACCTGGAGAAAGGCAGAGTTGCCAGGGTGGATGTTGGAATACATCATCGGATGTACAGATCCAATGCTAATGCTTGGGCCTGAGCCCTCTTTGGAAGAAGTTATTACCCTCCAGGCATGTCACAGAGTTTCTTCAAGGTGAGAGAGAGGACAATCTTTCCATCAGTGTTATGGGAGCTAAGGATGTTTCACACCACCATTAGCCTTGGACCCCAAGATTATAACTACTTGGAGTGAGTCACAAAAACTACTTTGCTGGGGCACAAGCCTGGCTAGCATAGGGCATATCCCTGTGTCACCCACCCCTGTATCACCATTAGAACCACACCACTCCCTTTTGACCTGTAGTTTTAGAGCAGCAGAGAGCCCACTTGATCATTCTGTGCCTTTCTGCTTTTATTGAAAGTTTATCTGGGAGTCATATTGCTCTTGCCTGATCCCAGGGCCTCACTCAGGGCAACCTCAGTCCAACTGGCTTAGGAGAAAGGAAGTGGGTCTTAATCCTCTCTTCCAAAAAGTTCCCTAGCACCTTATGTAAATATGTCCATTAATTCCAAGACAAACTCAGGTCACACCAATCAATGCTTTCCTCAAGTAGACAAAATAAAATTTTACATCTCATGGCAGTTAAGAGTATGGGTTCTGAAGCCTCAATGCCAGGGTTCAAATCTCATCTTTGCCATTTACTTTCTTTATGACCTTGATCAAAATACTATAAATCTCCTGTGCCTAGACTTCCTTATTTGCATGAGAGGGACAACATCAGTGTCTTCTTCACAGGGGTGTTAGGAGAATTCAGAGATAACGTGTGTAACATATTTAGAAAATCACCTGACATATAGTAAACACTGAATATGTGCTAGCTATTAGTATTCTGATTTTTTTACTTAACATTGTGAATATTTTTCAAGTTATTTTTAACAGTTGCTTATTTTCTAGCAAATGAATAAAAGCTTATTCAACAAATTTTGTATAATTGGACATTTAGGTTCTTTTTAGTATTTTTACTATTACAAACTATATTGATATAAATATCTTGGTCCAAGAATTTTCTCATGGTTAGTGTTATGCCTTTGAGTTGAAGTTCCCAAAATGGAAATTACCAAATCAAGGAATAAACATTGAAAAGCACCTGACAAATTTTTCCAAAATATCTTACAGGACCAATCTGATTGTTTTCGCCAATTGTAATGCCAATTTAGTCCCAGACTTCAAAGGGTAGAATTTGAAGAAGAAAAGAAAAGACTCTCCCAAGATGTTTTTAAACAAAATGTTTTGAACACAACCTTCAGACTTTATTATGGGAATTATTTGTCCTTATCTTTTGCTCTGAGAGTAATAATATTATGCCAAACCCAAATGTAGATGCCTCTTGTCTTCAGCTTTTTTGGGACCTGAATTTAAACTTGATAAAAATGCAAAGTGGTAGCTGACCTGCATTACAAACTCTCAGTCTATACACCTGTCATTAAATATTGCTTAAATAGTCACTGTGTCAAAAGTCCCACAATGGACTCAGAGGAAATAAAGGGATGACTCAGAGACAAATACCTGAGATAAACCCGGAACACATGAATTCAGGATAGTAGATGAAGAAAACTTAGAAAATCAATCTTATTCCCTGCCATCAAAATGTTACTATAGAATAGCAGTAAGCACAGTGGTTAATGCAAGCTCTGGTTTAGACTGTTTAATGTGAATGTGAGGTCTATCACAAAGAATTCTTATTTTGAGCTAGTCTTAAAATTAGGTAAAGTCTCACGGAAAGTTGAATGTAAGTTTCCATTTGCGGAGATTATTTTGCATGGTACAGGTACAGCTTAGTATAAGTTGTCTCCTAACATTCAGTCCCCACCTTCTCATAAAGTTTTGGCTGAGCATGTGGCCACCTAACTAAACTACATTTCCCAGCAACCCTTGCATCTGGGTTTAGCCATGTAATAGAGTTCTGGTCATTGGAATGTGAGAAGAAATTAAGTGTGCAATGCCTAGATATTGCCTTTAAAAGGAGTGGGTGTATACTCTCTAGGCTTTGCTTCTTCCTATAGGGTGATCTATGGTGAGAAGTGGAGGATCTGTCTTGATGACACAAGCCAAAACCAAATGTTGTAGATGACTGAGCTGGACTGTAATATCAGAACAAAATTAAGTTCCAGGCACTTTAACAGTAGGGTTTCTTTGTTATAGCAACTTAACCTCTACCCTTCCAAATATAATATGACTCCAACAGAAGCCAAGTTTGTTTTGATTTCAATTTTTTAAAAGAATGATTACAAAATATCATTCAAAAACACATATTCATTGATGATTTCTACATTCTTCAATGATCTGCTGGGAGTACTGTTGGCCCACCACTTCATCTATCATTTCTTCACAGTTTGCCTCAGCTGTATAAAGCCACCTCACCCATGATCACACCCTAATAAGCAGCCTGCACACTAAACCCTTCTCATGGTCTAATTCCCAGAAAGTTCAACCTGCAACAGTATGTACCAGGAGTGGCCCAAAAACACAGGCAATAGAATGGATTTTGTAGCTGGATTAGTCACTGTCTGGCTGGCAATTAAGGTCCATCGTTGGTGGTAGACAGAGCACAGATAGACCCTGCTACAACTAGATGGCTCAATTGCTAAAACTTCCACTGGTAGTGAATTATGATGGGGCACCAGCGCAAGGGAAGGCATGAGCTAACACATTGTATCAGACATTTGCAAAATATTGGGAAATAGCAACCATAATGACAATGGAATTAAATGGCTATTACTAAGATCTACTGATGCTCTAGAAAAAGACATGAAAGGCTGAGAGCAATTAACAGGCAATTGAAAGCCAAGTGTGAGAGCCAGAGAGCCTCTTTGGTGGTATACAAATAAGCTCTCATCTTCTGCAGTAGGAGGCCAGAGAAAGTTAAGGATCAGATCCATGACTTAATTATCACTTGAGAGATTTGTACTTTCTCTTCCCAAAACTCTGGTTTCTGTAGAGTTAGAGGTCTTGGTAATCAAATAAGGCACACTTCCACCAAGGGACAAACCAAGAGTCCCTTTGAATTATAAACTGTAGCATTGCCTGAGCACTTTGGACTCCCTGTGTCCAGAAACCAGCCATTTTCAAGGAGAGTCACAACCTTGGCAGGCAAGGGACATTGTTACACAATGGGGGCAAGGAAGAATATTTTACACCCCAGTGATCCACTTGGGTGCTGCTTGGTACTCCCTTGCCAAATTTGACATTAAATCAACAAGTGAAGCAACACTGGCCTGAGAAGGGCATAGTGACCAGAAATGAGGTTCTGGGCCATGCCACCAGATAAGCCACTGAAATCACCAAAGATGCTAACTGTTGTTGAGGGAAATCTGGAACATATAGTAGAGGAGAGAGACAGTGAGCATCATTTGTGACCCCCAAACCATCTGTAGCTGTAGGGGAGTAGATTATAGTGGGCACAATGATGTACCACTCAAGGAAGAGCTTGTTGCCTCAGCCATTAGGAGGGATGTCAGTTAACAGCCTTTGACTGTCAGACACTTAATGAATTGCCTCAGCTGCAGACAGTCACTTGGCTCAAGATTACACCCTTTCCGGGGAAACACAGACTCAATGACTAATTGTGGCCAGGTATTAAAAGCCCAGCCATTTCAGCCCAACAAGGGACAACTCTGATGGGCCATTTCAACTCTGTAGGATCAACTGAGGCTGTCATCAGATCAGCATTGCAGTTCTCTCTCTCTCTTTGCCCAAAGAAGCCTCTCTGCTTCCTTCCTCTTCCTCCCATAGGTTTTGCTCCCATCAGCATTCCCTAATAAACATTGCATATGCTACAATTGGTCACAGAGTCTGCTTGTCAGAGAATCTATTTTGTTGTAAAATACACTTTATTCCTCATGCTGCTTGAAACACATTATTCACTTAGATTACAAGACACCATAATCTTCTGGTTTTTCGTCTACTTCATTGGCCACTAATCCTTCCTCCTTTTTGCCACTTTTCTAACATAGGATGCCCCAGTACTCACTTTCCAGTCCCTTTCCCTTCTTTTATATCCCACACTCTCTTGCTGATATTAAATAGTCTTGTTGCTTTAAATACCATACAATCTGTTTTCAATAAAGCAGCCAAAGCAGTTACATTAAAACACCAAATCATGTCATTCCTTTTCCCCAAACCATCCCATAACTTCTCATCTCAATGAAACTAACACTCAGTTTTGTTGTTTGGTTTTTGTTACGATGGTCTACAGGGATGACATCAGTGGTTCTCAGCCCCACATATACATGAGAATCACCTGGGGAGCTGAAATTCTAGTTTAGAAAAAATAAGCACTTCACCTTTACAAACTACAAAGAATTTTATAAAACAGGTATGTCATCATATCGCTAAATCAAGTATAGATAATGTTATCAAGCAATAACAGCTATGGCTACAGATATAATAAAGTACACTTTTTAAAACTATTAAAGTCAGGTTTGTGCTTATGTCAATAACTCCTCCCAACCATTCTAATTGCACAGGTCGAATCTTGGGAATGACTGTGGTTTTCCACTTTTTCTCACACCTGTACAAGCCATCCATCACCAAAACCTGTGGCTCTATTTTCAAACTATATCCCCTGTAGAAGGAACCATTAACATTCAACAAATATCCTCATTCTCCTTCACATTTCTCAGTCCCCATGCAGTTAGGTTGAAACCATGGAATTAATTCAAGCCAAATAAGTTTGAATGGCAACAATGAGTATCTCTTCCAGTCTGAGACAATTGGGAGCTGGGGTGCCTCCTTTATCTCTCTTCCTCTGCTGTAGTGACCTTGAAGGTCACACGTTCTGGGTAGCATAGCTAGAAGATAGAAGATACATGGACTCTTGAGTCACCATTTGGAGGAGAGGTGCTTTGGAGAGTTCCCCAAACTGTATCAGACTGTAAGATGAAAAATACACTTTTATTGAGTCAAGCCGCTGAGATTCTAGGATCTGTGTCTTACAGCAGCTAGCATTAATTACTCTAAGAATTAACAAAACTGATACCAGGAATGGGCAGGGGCTTCTGTAACAAAAATGAAAGCAAAAACATGTGGCATCTGCTCAGGGGTCAAATGTTGGGGCAGCCAGGAAAGTGAAGTTGGAAGTTGAAAAGATATAAATCCCTCTTATCAGTAGCAAAATGTAGTTATGCCATTACCTACTATTACCTAAGGTAACTTGCGTTCATGTCGTTACTGAGCTAGCAAATCTAGGAGAAATGGAAAAATAGAAAATTAATGTTAGTTGCCTAGTATAGGCTCTAAAAATGTCAACAATCCACAGAGGACTTTCCTTGCCCCACTCCCCACGATTTAACCCTTCATTCTGCTCTATATCACTTCATATTACTTGCCATTATCCTGAATTACAATATGTTGTTTCCTCATTGAGGATCTGTCTCACTAGAATAAAATCTCCATGAAAAAGGGACATGGAGTCTCATGTTTACCACTTTATCAGAATCCTTAATAATGTCTAGCACATAGCAACAAAAATAAATGTTAAACAAATGAAGAAAAGAATGAATGAATACAGGGAGTGACATGAGGGAGTCAGTTGTTCCCTTTGTCTCTCCCCCTCTGAATTACAACTAAACAGATATTCATTCACCAACAGAAGATATCTACACAGCATAACAGGATGCCTGAGAGACTCACACAGCTATAAATCTGAAGGTGGATGGACTGGGTCCCCGGGAAGCAATGGAGATAGATGAGTGCTCCCCTACCTCTCCCTGGCAGTAGCAAGCCAGGTTGCAGGTCGTCTCACAGTGGTTGGTGCTATTCTAGGGGAGGTGGGGACAGCCCAGACTGTGGGCAAATGCTATCCCAGCCCACAGGAGAGCCCCCATGCTGCTGCAGCTCTGCCAATGGGAACACACCCCAGCACAACTGTAAGAAGAGGTGGAAACAGATCTGCATGAGCACCAGTGCTATCCTGCCCTGTGGGAGGGCCTGCTGTGCCACTGAGGCCCCATCAGTTGGAAAGCACCTTGGTGCAATGGTAAGAAGAGGTGGCAGCAGACCTATGCATGTGTGAGAATGCTTTCCTGGCATGTGGGAGCACCCACATTGCTGCCATGGCCTCGCCAGTGGGAACACTCCCCAGCATGACTGTAAGAGGAGGCAGTGGCAGTCCTGTGCATGCATGTAAACACTCTCCTGGCCTGCAGGAGTGCCCACTATGTTTCCAGCAAATTTCCAGCAGACAGGGTGGGATCAGAAACACAGCTCCTGCTTCCCCCCGAGGGTAGCAGATGGAATTTGTGAGCTGATACTATCACAAATGCACTGGCAAAGGATTAGTTCATCAAACATCATGAAAAACTACAGTAACAATTCAGACCAGATGGAATATGACAAATCTCCAGAAACCAAACCTGAAGTCACAGAAATTTACAATCTAAATGACAGAATTCAAAATAGCTGTCATAAAGAAACTCAATGAGATACAAGAAAACTCAGAAAGACAGTTCAGTGAGCTCAGGAATAAAATGAATGAGCAAAAGGAATACTTCACCAAAGAGGTTGAAACTCTGGGGAAACAATCAAACAGAAATTCTGGATATGAAGAACACAATGAATGAGATAAAAAATATTCTAGAATCCTTAAAAAATAGAGCTGAGATTATGGAGGACAGAATTAGTGATTTAGAGGATAGAAATATAGAAATGCTTCAGGTAGAGGAGAACAGAGAACTAAGACTTTTAAAAATGAAGCAATTCTTGAAGATAATCTGACTCAATTAGGAAAAGTAACACAAGGATTATAGGTATTCCAGAGGGAAAAGGGAAGGAGAAAGGAGCAGAGAGCTTGTTCAAAGACATTATAGCTGAGAACTTCCCAAACCTGGGAAAGGAACTGGACTTACAAATGCATGAAACCAATAGAACTCTTAATCACATCAATGCAAAAAGACCTTCTCCATGGCATATAATAATAAAACTGGCAAAAGCCAATGACAAAGAAAAAACATTAAGGACAGCGAGGGAGAAAAAAATAACCTTCAAAGGAATGCTTATTGGGCTTTCAGTGGATTTCTCAGCAGAAATCTTACAGACTAGGAGAGAATGGAATGATATATTCAAGATACTGAAAGACAAAAACTTTCAGCCAAGAATTTTCTATCCAGCAAAACAATACTTCAGATATGGTGGAGAAATAAAAGCTTTCCCAGATACACAAATGCTGAGGGAGTTCATTGCCACTAGACCTCCCATAAAATAAATGATGAAGGAAGCCCTCCTACCTGAAACAAAAAAGCAAAGGTCTACAAAGCTTTGAGCAAGGAGATAAATAGACAAAACCAGAAAATTGCAGCCTTCTATCAGAACAGGTTAGCAAACACTTAATTATAACATAGAAGATAAAGGGAAAGAAAGCATCAAAAATAATTATAAACACTGCAATTTAGTCACAAACTCACAACACAAAACATAATTTGCAACAACAATAACTCAGAAGAGGAAGAGGATGAGGAAAGGGATGGAACCTGCTTAGGCTAACAGAGATAAGAAGCTATCAGAAAATGTACTAGCTAATCTACAAGATCTTTCATACAAACCTCATGGTAACCACTAAACAAAAAATAAGAACAGAGACATAATTCACAAATAAAGAGAAAACCTCCACAGAAAACCACCAAAATAAAATGGCAGTCAGAAATACAAGGGAAGAGAAATAATGCAAATATAGAACAACCAGAAAACAAGAGGTAAAATGACAATATTAAGCCCTCATATATCAATAATCACTCTAAACGTAAATAGATTGAATTCTCCAATCAAAAGACACAGAGCAGCTGGATGGATTAAAATAGGAGATGCACCAATATGCTGCCTCCAGGAAACACATCTCAGTTCTAAAGACAAACATAGGCTCAGAGTGAAAGGATGGAAGATGATTCTCCAAGCAAATGGCAAACAAAAGAAAGAAGGTATTGCCATATGTATATCAGAGAAAGCAGGATTCAAGATAAAAAAGATAATGACAGACAAAGAGGGGCAGTATACAACAATAAAAGGTACTTTCCACCAAGAGGACATAACACTTATGAATATATATATGCACTAACACAAGAGCTACAAAGTATATAAAGCAACTATTAACAGACCTAAAGGGAGAAATTAATAGCAACACGATAATAGTAGGGGACCTTATCACCCCACTTACATCAATGGATAGAGCATCCAGACTGAAAGTCAACAAGGAAATAGTGGATTTAAATGAAACACTTAATCAGATGGACTTAACAGATATATAGAGAGCATTCCATCCAAAAACAGCAGAATACACATTCTTCTAAAGTGCACACAGAACATTCTCAAAGATAGACCATATGTTGGGAAACAAGGCAAACCTCAATAAATTTAAGAAGATTGAAATCATATCAAGCATCTTTTCTGACCATAATGCTATGAAACTAGAAATCAACTATAAGAAAAAAGCTGGGAGAGTCATAAATATGTAGAGACTAAACAACATGCTACTGAACAACAATTGGACCAATGAAGAAATCAAAGCATAATTTTAAAAATACCTGGAGACAAATGAAAATGAAAATACAATATACCAACTCATATGGGATGCAGCTAAAGCAGCTATAAGAGGGAAATTCATAGCAATACAGGCCCACCTCAACAAACAAGAAAAATCTCAAATAAATAATCTTAAACTACACCGAACAGAACCAGAAAAAGAAGAATAAAGTCCAAAAAGAGGAATGAAGTTGAAGGAGGGAAATAATAAAAATTAGAGCAGAAATAAATGAAATAGAGACTAAAAAAACAGTAGAAAGGATCAATAAAACTGTGAGCTGATTCTTTGAGAAGATAAACAAAACTGGGAAATCTTAAGCCAGACTCACTAAGAAAAAGAGAGAAGCCTCCAATAAATAAAATTAGAAATGAAAGAGGAGAAATTACAATGGACACTGCAGAAATACAAGGGATTATAAGAGAATACTATGAAAAACTATATGCCAACAAGTTGCATAACCTAGGAGAAGTGGATAAATTCTTAGACTTAAGTATTCAACATAGTACTGGAGGTGTTGGCTAGAGCAATTAGGCAAGAAAGAGGAATAAAAGGAATCCAAATAGGCAATGAAGAAGTGAAACTCTCACTGTTTGCATATGACATGATGTTATATATAGAAAACTCTAAAGAATCCATTGAAAAACTGTTAGAAATAATCAACTACTACAGCAAAATCACAGGGTACAAATTCAACTTACAAAAATCAGTTGCATTTCTATACACTAATAACAGACTAACAGAAAGAGAAGTCAAGAATACAATCCCATTTACAATTGCAACAAAAAGAATAAAATATCTAGGAATAAATTTAACCAAAGAGGTGAAAGACCTACATACGGAAAACTATAAAAATTATCAAAAGACACTGAAGAAGATACAAAGAAATGGAAAGATATGTCATGCTCATGGATTGGAAGAATAAACAGTTAAAATGTCAATAATACCAAAGCAATCTACAAATTCAATGCAATTCCAATCAGAATCCCAATGACATTCTTCACGGAAGTAAAACAAAGAATCCTAAAATTTATATGGAACTACAAAAGACCCCGAATAGCCAAAGCAATCCTTAGAAAAAAGAACAAAGCTGGAGGCATCACAATCCCTGACTTCAAAATATACTACAAAGCTATAGGAATCAAAACAGCACAGTACTGGCACAAAAACAGACACACAGATCAATGGAACAGAACTGAAAGCCCAGAAATCAAACCACCCATCTATGGACAGTTTATCTTCAACAATGGAGCCTAAAACATACAATGGAGAAAGAAAAGTCTTTTCAGTAAATGGTGCTGGGAAAACTGGACAGCCACATGCAAAAGAATGAAAGTAGACTATTATCTTACACCATACACGAAAACTAACTCAACATGGATTAAAGACTTGAATGTAAGATCTGAAGCCATAAAACTCCTAGATGAAAATATAGGCAGGACACTCTTTGATACCAATCTTAGCATCTTTTCAAACACCATGTCTACTCAGGCATGGGAAACAAAATAAAAAATAAGCAAATGAGACTACATCAGACTTAAAAGCCTCTGCAAGGCAGAGGTAATCATGAACAAAATGAAAAGACAGCTCGTCAACTGGGAGAAATTTTTATATCATATATCCAACAAGGGGTTAATTTCCAAAATATATGAAGAACTCATACAACTCAACAACAAAAACCTGATCAAAAAATGGGCAGAGGATATGAACAGACATTTTTCCAAAGAAAATATACAAATGGCCAACAGGCACATGAAAAGATGTTCAACATTACTAATTAGGGAAATGCAAATCAAAACTACAATGAAATATCACCTTACACCTGTCAGAATGGCTATAACTAACAAGACAAAAAGTAACAAATGTTGGAGAGATGTGGAGAAAAGGGAACCCTCATACACTACTGGTGGGAATGCAAACTGATGCAGCCACTAAGGAAAACGGTATGGAGATTTCTCAAAAAATTAAAAATAGAAATACCATATGATCCAGCTATCCTACTACTGGGTATTTATCCAAAGAACATGAAATAAACCATCCAAAGAGATTTATACACCCCTATGTTCATAGCAGCATTATTCACAATAGCCAAGATGTGGAAGCAACCCAAGTACCCATCAACAGATGAATGGATAAGGAAGATGTGGTATATATATATATATACACACACACAATGGACTACTACTCAGCCATAACAAAAGACAAAATCATCCCAGTTGCAACAACGTGGGGTGGACATGGAGGGTATGATGTTAAGCGAAATAAGCCAGACAGAGAAAGACAAACACTGCATGAATTCATTCATATGTGGAAGATAAACAAACACAGGGATAAAGAGAACAGATTAGTGGTTACCAGAGGGGAAGCGGGTTGGAGGGTGGACAAAAGGGATAAAGGGGCACATATGTATGGTGACAGATAAAAATCAGACTATCGGTGGTGCGCACGATGCAGTCTATACAGAAACTGATAAAAAGTAATGTACACCTGAAACTACACAATGTTATAAACCATAATGACCCCAATAAAATAATTGGAAAAAAGAATGAATAAGTACATTGCAGTAATTTCATACAATGGAAACTACACAGCAGTGAAAAAAGAGAATTACAGCTACCAGCTACAAGCAACAAATGGATGAATCTTGGAAACACAATGTCGAGAAAAATAGGAAGTTGTAGAAGAACATATACAGGACAATAACATTTTGATAAACTTTAAAACTAAGCAAAATTTAACCATATATAGGAGCACATATATATGTAGAAAGATTATTTAGAGTAGCAGAAGAATGAGGGAAACAAAAGAAATTCAGGATGCTGATTACCTCTGAGGCGTGGAATATCAGGAGGGAACCTGAAATATTTCTGCTCATGTTGTATTCTTACATTGTATACTGAGCTACAAGTGTTTGTTTCATTATTATGTTTTATAACTTACATATAAATTATGTGTGTTCTTTTGTGAGGTATCAAATATTTAAGTATATAATATTATCAGTAGTCAATACAGTTTGTAACTGAATGAAAGCCAGCTCGAGAAGTTTCTTCTTTTTCAAAGGGAACTATTATTTCAGCTATAGAAAAATAAAACTTCAGTTGGACTGTCAAAAAAAATGAATGAGTATACTCTAAATATTTGAGATAAAAACTCCTTTATTAATATGCCCTGATACCTGTCTTTGCTTCTCTTTCTCATTCTCCTTCCCCTTTTTGTTCTCTCTACACACAGTCTCTCTTCTCTTTTTCTCTCTGTGCATTTGCTTTGTTCTTTTCTCCCTAAAGACTGGTTTCCCTGCTTCTAAGTTCACATGGCAGCCCCACAGCTTCCAAATTAATGTGTTCTCTTTCTATACCACAGTTCCAAATTATCTTGGGAAATAATCTGGTTAAACTGGCTTGGATTATTTACAACCAATCATTTAGGGTCCTTGGGGGGACAGGGAGCTGTATACATAGTCGTCAATGCCCCAAATCGTAACTTCGAAAGATGTCTACTACCAGTGCTCTTGACAACAGATTAATAAAGAGGAAGTTAACTAATGAATTTTCAAATAACTGTCCCCTATTTCTGATAGGATATCAACCATAAAAAAGGTCATGGAAAAAGCCCTAAAAGTTGCATTCTTTTTTTAAAAAGGACGTACATAGCTGAGTGATATTACTGACCATTTTGAAGAGCAGGGAAATGATAAATATCTTACTCAGATTGTACGTAAAGCAATATCCCCAAATCTTTGGAGTTACTTGTTCCCTATTACACCTTTGAAGTAAAACTCTCTTTTTGGTGAGCATATTTAATGACAATGTGACAAAAAAAATATGAGGGTTAAAAAAATAGAATAATGAGTACTTTTGGATTCTATATTCAGTTGTTTCATTTCCACTGCCTTTCATTTAGGAAAAGAAAAATTAAAAATCTCAAGCAACCAGGTTGTGAGCAGATGAAAAAGAAAGTTTGTGACAATTTACTCCGGCTCATTCCTGGAAAAGTCACAGATCAAACTAGAGTTTCTGACAGTAAATACCCTGTTTATGAGTGTGAAATATGTTTGTGAATATAGCTACTAATTTAATAGCATATACTTTATAAATGATGCTTTAAATATTACTCCAAGTATGTAGTCCAGGCTAATCAAGTGTATTTGCATTTTGACTTGGGAAAATAATTTTAATGTAATTTTATTATTATTTGATAATTCTTTAATGTACAAGTGGTATACATAGTTGTATAATATATACATATGTGTAAATATACAACACATATATATGCAAACACACAAACACGTAGTGTTTGTTGGTTGAAAATATTAAATTTAAATTAGTTCTAATTCTTCAGATACTCATTATTCTCTGCTGCTCAGAAGCTGTCAAATTTTATTGCAACTAAGGTCTTTTTATTTTATTCCATAAAGTATCTCTTCTGTTTCCCTTCTCACACCAATCAGAAATACATTCCAGAATGTCAAGTAGATGATTACCTTGTTATTTTACACTGTAAAAAAGCTTTAACACTCCTCATTTTCATTCATTTAAGAGGCATATGTGTGTGTGTATACACACAAACAATAAATCAATAATATGCTAAACACTGAAAAAACAATAGTGAACAAGCCAATTTCCTGCCCTCAAATCATGTAGAGCTGAAAAAATATTAAGCTCTTATTATATGCCAACAGGTGATATACAAAGTATAGTAGCCCATTTTATTCTTTAAACCCTTAGACCTAAGTCTAACACCACTTTAAAGGTGTGATAAATTATTCAAGAAGCCCAAGTTCAGGTAGTGTCAATTTTTAAGTCTCTGGATATCTAATCCTCAAAAGCAAATATGAGGCATTAAGATAGTGTTTGAAGCACTATGTGATGAAATTTGAAAAAGAACCTAAGAACCCTACAATTGGATTTCATCAAACATTCTCTCCTAAATGATTGCTGAGGAAGCTAAATACATATATCACTAATAAATGGGAACCCAAAACATCACTTTCATTTTAGATGGGCTAATAGTGATACCCAAAGGCAAAACCTTCTTGTAACCTGGAACAAACATGCAGCTTAGACTCAAGTCTTAAGTGGGCTTCTCTGTGTCAAAGAATGGAATCCAATCAGGATGAGAGCTTAAGGTTTAGGGAATGCTCTGAGAGGAAGCATAGAGACACAAGATGGGTAACTGGCCCTCCCATGTACGAGTGGGCCTTAGTCCCCTTACAGGTACTGGAGACAAGGAGAAGAAAGCAGAAGAAAAGAGCTGTACAGTGACCCTGATTACTAATAACAGTGGTCCAACCACAGATCCAGAGTCTGAAGAATTAGATTAATTCCTCCCTTTAGGGAAACAGAAAAAAAAAATGTTTTGGAGAGAATGGCACTACCTCTCCCATGAAATTAGTAAATGTTGAAGTCAGAATATAACCCAAGTCTTTTTCACTTCAAGAATTATTAACCACTCTACTTTTAAAAAAGTAATAATGTTATCCTTGTATTTTAAAAGAGCTTTATTTACAAACATAAACCTCTAACTAACGGAATACTCAAAGGATCCATTTTTAAGCACAAATGATTCCTCTGTTTCTCTTTATAGCAAATTGCTTCTTCCCACTATACCCATTCACTCCATTCATTCCTCACATGTGTATTCTTGCCAAAGTGTTTTTTCTCAGATTTTATTAACCTTTGTTAATTTCATTAATCCAATTTGAGGAATAATCTAAAACTCTCCATTAGTGACATTTGAAGGAAACAGAGAGATCAAAACAATTATCATGATTAGCGATGCTAATTTTAGAAGAATATTTATTTAACCTTGCAAAAAATATATTTCTTCTTCATTTTTTTAAACTTTAAACCTGTAACATTAATGAAAGAACAAACTCTTCTAGTTTACCAAATGTCCTCATTCTGGGTAATACGGAACCTATAGCCCATAAAAGCCCCATATCCTTGTGAAGTAAATTATGTTGTGCTTTTTTATTTTTAAATACTTAAACCCTTTCACCCACCACCAGATTTCAGGGTAGGTGCTCTTCAATGTCTCTGTGCCTTTGAAATTTGTTTTCCCTATTTCTAGAAATTTTGTTTTGTTCTCCAATTTTATAAACTATGAATTGTCAATCTTTAACACTCTGATTATCTGATGAGGGTGCTGGCACTCCACCTCACAGAACTGTGTGCCTACAGAAATGTACACTTGATTTTAGAACTTGCCACAATATTTTCTGTGCCATAATACTGCGACATCCTTGAAGGACGAGACCATATCCTATTCAGCTCTGAAATCTTGCCTCAAAGCCCATCAGTTTCTGTCTATGACATGAACAATGTTTGGAAGGAAACAAGTATAAAAATCCATGGCTTTAAACTCCCAAACAATTATTCCACTCTCCCCAACCCCACATCTACTAATACCCATATGAATGTAATAAGCAAGCTATGACTTGGTGTTTTAACCTCTATATAGTTCTTGGAAGTCTATGCCTTATAAGGATGCTACAGCATGCAAAGATTGGTTCGTGCTGACTCTCTGATCCATGTTAAACAGGACAACAAAATGTATAAACTCTTCAAACTTTCAGATTCTAGCTCCTACGTGATTTACTGGAACAGAGATATGGTATCCTACCAGAAAATTTAAGTTGAATCATTTTAGATGAGGAAGAAAGCCGAACAGAGCTTTGCATGAGCATTTATTTAAAAATGCCTGGAAGAAGAAGGAGTATCTAACTTGTGTTATAGGGCATTAGCAGGAGAAGGTGGGCCAAAATTCAGCTATTTGCAGGAATCATTGATGAACAATGGTTCTGGGAAAAGAATAGTTTATTTTTATTAAATGAAAACAAACATTATACAAAAATAAAATATGCAACTTACCAGCATTCCCTCTTTTTGCTAATTGTTAGAAAGCTCAGGACCTTGTTTACAATCCTCCAAAGGCAAATGTTCAGACCTGATAGACTGTAATTTTTTTATAGATACCAAGCCTGGATTCATCATATTTTTCTTGCTTTGCCTGGATATCTTAAATATAATTAAAAATATATCACATGTATTTTTATAAATAACCTCAAATCATTCTTAGAAAAATTTAAGGAATGAATGAACAGACAAATGAATGATAAATAAATTGAATATTTCTATCCACCTAAAAATTTTTTGCAAGTCCTATAGTTATAATATAACACTACATTAAGTTGACACTAAAAGCAAAATTGGTTATTATTTAAAATGTGATGTTGGGCATTCTCCCAGCACACATTTTCCACGCAGGAGAGTTAGAGTTTTACTGGCCTTAATTCCTGTCTCCAAACTCATTTCATATCCAAACAAGCTGTTTTATTCAATAAATATTTATAAAGCTTCTCTTGACATGCATTCAAAGTTGTTCTGTCAAAGAGAAAAGGTTAGCGAAGCTCAATTAGACCAAATGGAATGCTTGAAAGAACAGATCTGTCTTTGGCATTTTTTGAACATTAACACTGAGTTGGTCAATTCTATGTCCTTGGACAAGGAATTTTGTAGCTCTGGGCTGGAACTGACAAATTTGTCAGTAGCACCTGCCCATGCCAATCTCTATATGGGGATGGATAATAAGCCATCACATCAGGGTTACACCTGGTAGTATAAAGAAAAAATTTATTTTCAGGTGAGCATTTCCCAGCTATTTGATGTCCTTAAAAGAGAGCCTGCACTGTTGCTTTGAGACTGATAAATAGATGCTCGATTCCACCTCAGAAGAAGGTACGATTTAATACAGAAATATCGGCAGAAGAGACAACTAAGCAAAATATTCAGGGAATCTTCTGGAAAAAAAGGAGTTGCTACTCTCAAGTCACTGAAACTCTATTTTCTTATCTTTTTGTGTGTGTGTGTGAGGAAGACCAGCCCTGAGCTAACATCCGTTGCCAATCCTCCCCTTTTTGCTGAGGAAGAATGGCCCTGGGCTAACATCGTGCCCATCTTCCTCTACTTTATATGGGACGCCACCACGGCATGGCTGACAAGCAGTGCGTTGGCGGGCGCCCGGGATCCAGGCCCGCGAGCCCCTGGCTGCCAAGCACGGACTAAACCACTGCGCCACCGGGCGGCCCCCTTTCTTATCTTCTAATTGTGCCTCTTAAGTAAAAGCTAAAATATGCAGTAATTCCCAGCTTGGTCACCAGAGAATTCTCATTTAAACACTGGGTATAAATAGTTGAAATTGAGATTCAAACTGAGCAAATGATCAGTTTAGTAACATGTACATGTTATAGCTGTAGATTCAGAAAGAACCATGTGAATCTAAAATGTAATGCCTATATCTCTATGGAATAAAGCAAGAGCAAACGCAGATCTGTTTTGTTATGTGACTGATTTGTGTAACTCGATAAAGAAGAATTCTACCAATAATTAAGAAGGTATATGGAAACGTGAAGGAATTTCTGTTAGGAATGAAGTAAAAAGAGTGGAATGGGTTAAACATCAGCAGTTTTATTTCTTTTTTCAACTATATGTTACCAACAGATGTTACCACATAAATGCATTTTAAATCATTAGTCAATGTTAGACATTTTCTCACCAAATCAAAAATGCATAAGTTCTGGTACTTAACTTTGCACCAGCTTGCTATTTAAATTTAGGCAAGGTTCTTTGTAAGACACTATTTTTATCAGTAAAAATGAAACTAATAATATATTTCCTCCTTATCTCCCAAGATCATTGTAAGGTTACAATGACATAGTAGGTAAATGTAAAGTTCTGCATTTAAAATCAAAAAGTTAATTGTTCAAAATAAGTCAATTGTCCAAATAGAGGATAGAAGAAAATATACTTAAAACTATACTGATAAAATAAGATTATAATCTCCTATGATGGCCATTTTAATTAACTGGTTGCTAAAAAGCAAATGAAATCCAAGACTACAAAAATAGAACTGTTGTCTAGCCCAAGGGACAGAAGAGGGTACCATACTCTGTACTGGTCACATCAAGTAGACATTGCTCAGAACTTTGAGAGCCTCCTAGAAGAGGATAAATGAAGTGTTTGGAAACTATGTCATAGAAACAAACTTTGAAACAATCAAGGATGATTACCCAGGACAAGTAAGGTTTCAGACGTGTTGTCATTAGAACATTACATTAGAAAAAGAAATCTGTGAGCTAGCCCTGATGGTCTAATGGTTAAAGTTCAATGCTCACAGCTTCAGTGGCCCAGGTTCACTTCCTGGTCGTGGAACCACACCACCCATCTGTCAGTTGACATGTTGTGGCAGCAGCTCACATAGAACTAGAAGGACTTACAACTAGGATATATGACTTTGTGCTGGGGTTTGGGGGAGGAAAAAAAAAAGGAAGATTGGCAACAGATGTTAGCTCAGGGCAAATCTTTCCCCACAAAAAAAAAGAAAAAGAAATCTGAGTTGAAATATGTCTAACAATTAGAGCTATCCATAAGTGAAAAGACAATCCTACAATGTAATGAACTTCCTGTCATTAGAAGGGATCAAGCGTAGGCTAGGTAATCAATCAACTGTCAGCATGTTATAGAGAAGATAGTACTATATATGCTCCAAAGTCTCTTCCAACTAGATAATTTAAAAATTGTGACTATAATAGTAATTTTAAAATTAACAATATTATACAGTGCAGAGACATTACTATCTTGTGGAAATAGGTTTCTCCAACGAAAAATCATTGGAAAAAAATCATGGAAAATATACTAACATGCCATTATTCTGAAGATGATGGTTCTAAATGGTAAAAGATAGAAGAAAAGAAGAATTAGCTCTTGTTTACCATTTTCACAGTGAATGCTATGACTTAGATACCACTGTCAAGTACATGGTTAAAAACATACTTTTCAATGTGAACATGCAATTTGTCTATCATTTCTATTAATGGAGGCACAAATTACTTCTGTTTTGAAAATAAACTTTATAAAATATTCTTCTCTATAATAACCTGAAAGGAGAAATTTGATTTTATTTGGAGTTAATACAGTACTAGGAAAACAATATTGAGATGTAATATAAAAATAACAACTGTTTCACGAAATGTTATGGCCCAATAGAAAGTGACTTGAGGTTTTTTTTTATTTAAAACTCTATCCCACTTCAGATCAAAATTGTTGGCATAGGGGGCCAGCCCAGTGGTGTAGTGGTTAAGTTCGTGTGCTCTGCTTCAGCAGTCCGGGGATCGCATGTTCAAATCCCAGGCATGGACCTACACGCCACTTATCAAGCCATGTGTGGCAGCATCCCATATACAAAATAGAGGAAGACAGGCACAGATGTTGGCTCAGGGCTAATCTTCCTCAGCAAAAAGAGGAGGATTGGCAATGGATGTTAGCTCAGAGCCAATCTTCCTCATACACACAAAAAAATTGTTGGCATAGATTTAGATAAATTTTTGGAAAACATAACTTTCCATGAGCTATATAACTTGAAAGTCTCTTGGTTTACATAGTACACAAACATTTATCTGAGGTTACATATAAACAAATACACTTTTAAACAGCAAAACTCTACTAGATTTTGTAGACATATCTGGGGAAATTCGAAATTCATTCTAAAATCATAATTGACTACATGACAGAATTAAATATATAATTGGGACCCCTATTCTTTTTGCTATTCAAGTACATTGAGAAAACTCAAACAGGGTTAGGTGGCCCATTTCAAACCCACATAGTTAGAATCATAAGATTTTGAGACCATAACTGTCCTCAGGGAACATCTGAATGGAATCACACTGTCAATTGTCTTCAGGGACCAGGCAGGTAATAGATAAGACACCAGAGAGTGATAGAGCTTGTGGAGAATCACAGACTGTCCCCTGACAAAATGCATCAAATTCATTTTATAAAAATAACATGATGATCAAACAAACATTTGTCTGTGCTAGATCTGACTCAGAGTCAACTAACTGAAACTCCGGATTCAATGTTCAGCCATCTCATCCTATAGAGAGAAAATGGAATTGGATGTTAAGTAAGTAACTTATTCAAAGTCATTATAGTAAGTTGTGGCAAAGCTAGATTTGGATTCTAAGTGTCCTTTTGGTTGCATGACTTCATACAATTGACCCTATTTCCAATATCCAGAGCCTTCCATTCTGGCCTTTAAAATATTTTCAAGTATATAAAAATTGTGTTTAATTGTGCAATGATGTCTTTTATAATCCTAATTCCCTGTTCTTGTTGCTTTTTCCTGTTTACAAAAGACTACCATGTGAAGCAAAATATAGTGAAAAAACCTTATAAACATATTTAGCAGCTATCCCTCTAAGTTTTGGTGGGAAAGTTATACTACTTTGCAAATTACGAAGCACCAAAATTTTCTATTCTGAGAGGCAGACTTAACTAATAATAAAAAATACAGCTACCAGATTCTTTATTCATATCTAGTTCTGCTATATTTGCATAGATATTTCCTTGAGGAGAACAATAAACCATTTTATAATGCCCTGTGCAGTTGGCCTGGTGTGAATCTTCCCAGTCTGCTACTAATAAAAGAAACTTTGTTAGGACAAACCAAACAATAAATGTTTGCTTGCTAGCAAGTCATTTGCAGATAGACTGTCATCCTTTTTTTTTTTTTTTTTGCACAGCCCAAACATGTGTTCATCGCACCTTGGGAAAGATTCATTTTTGCTTAGATGAGACATGGCAAACAACTGCAGCCTTCAATCTGGTGATCTGCAAGAATGACATTGTACCGGGCATCATCACCATGTTTACATCAGTTATGTCCATCAGGACATTAAGCAATTGTTGCTCCTAAATAGGCCGGAGAAGAGAAACAGAAAAATCTAGTGAGTATCATTATTGAAGTGGCTTCAATCTCTGGGTCCAAATTACAGTTATTATTTGCACCCAAGGCTTCTGATTATATAGAGATTCTTCAATAACAATTTCTCTCCTCTAGAAATTTGTTCTTCATTCTTAAAATAGAAGCATAGCTCTACCTTGAACTAAGCTATGATGAAAGATGAGAGCATGCAGCCCAATCTATTTGTATGAATGAGTTGGTTTGATTTCCTTTTTGGCAACTGCAAACTCAAAGGATTAGGAATAAATGTGTTCATTCAACAAAAATGTGTCTTGTCTGGTTGAATAATGCTATGATCCAAGCAAAAGAGTCTTAGAAAAATGGAAAAGATTTGTGAGGAAGTGAATGAGATATTCATCTCATAATGGAAAGAAAGTCACTCACTGGAATTTTTTAAAGACATCCTTAGACATTCTCATCTAGAATATAAGAATGATATCCAGCTCTTCCCTACCGATCCATAGTTGCTAAACAGTTATAGTCATTCAGTTATTCCTTGACCCCAAGACCAACTGTTTATCTAGCCTCCAGTATTAGTACGCCTCTCTCAGTTAGGATTTCATTGGTTGTAATCAACAGAAATCAACATTGACTAACCACAGAAGATAAGAAATTTACTAGAAGGTTGCTGTGTAGCACCCAGATTCAAAGATAATACTAGTGAGCCAGATTCAGAAAAGGATAAGAATCAGAGAAACTAAATACTCGAATTCCCAAAGGAAAGTGTGTGAGTGGCCTAATTTGGGACACTATGCTAAGACTTGCACTCCCAACAAAACTGCAGAGAGGAAAGGTAATTCCCCAAAAAGAAAAGGGGTTGCTGTTATCAAGTGAGAGGGAGGGGAATAAAATAAATATGCACTACACTGCCCTTCATATTTTGGCTGTGATCAATACAAGATTGAAAAGGCAGATTGCAATAGAGGCCCAGAGTATCAGCACAGGTTTCTGCCCATGCCTCTTGATTTGTCTCCATCTGACTCTAGTCTTGCTATCTGACTGGAGATATATTTTCAACACTTCTGATTTGGGACCAGGCCCACACCTGGGGACTCTAGCTATTTTGTGCTTCAGTTTCACAAGAAGAAATTTAAACAAATCGCCAAAGACCCTTTTAACATGAGCCAGGCCAAAAACTTGTGGGGGTTTTATTTTTTGTTTCATTTTATTTTATTGTGTAGAAAATGTAACTGCTTACTGCCAACAGTTTCTGGATGTTACTACACATCAGTCTATGACTCTATCATAACAGAAATAGCATTCAACAAGGGAAAATTAGCTTTATATAAATCAGAGGTGAACAACCAATTTCTGTTTTTTCAGATTTACAAACTTTTAAACTTGGTGTGAAAATAAGGATTTGGGGAATATTTATTTATTTACCAAGAACACCTAAAAACATTTTACATGCCCAATATGCCACAGTGAGCATTTTGACTGATGAATATTTTATTATGAGCTTAGTAGGTCTAAATGAAATTCCTAGCAGCAGCAGCATCAACTGCCCAAATTTGGTATTTCAGCCCTGTGATGGATGCTTTGCAAACATCAGTCGCTAATGCTTATAGCCGCTTGTGAGAAGAATGGCCCTATTTCCATATTATGGATAAAGACACTAAAGCCACAGCAGTTAAGTAACATGCCAAGAGTCATTTAGCTTGCAAATGCTTAAAACTGGAGATTAAAGGCTTCTTGGACCTCAGTTTTTCTCCACTGTGCCATAATTCTCCAAAAATCAACAGACAGCTTTGAATATTATTTAAGAAAAATGAATCTAATTTATTCTTATCAGGTGGCTCAAATTTAATTCAGGTGACTTAGTCACAGATGGTGTCTATAAAATTTTTAATCAAAGGGGGTAGAATTCAGTGTAGGTGGGTCAAGAGCACGTATAATATTCAAATTTCACATTGTAGAAATAAATTATGGTAACTCTCTAATGAATTCAGCTAATACCTTTTTTTTAATTGCTAATTATTCAGATCTGACAAGGAAGTAACCGCATTACTAGAGACATAATTTAACCAGATGATAAAACTCATGGTTAGTGTTTATTGAGTACTCACCATGTGATGAATATTGTTGGGGCCCAGGACAGGCCACCTCAAGATGGGCCACAATGGCATATTGACTATTTTCAATTAAAGTTACTTAAAAAGCAATAGGACTTTCTGACCCTCATGTCTCTGTTCCCTCTGAAAGCCAGAAATAAATCTCCCATGGGAAAGGTGCTCTCCCTGCACCCGTATCACTAGAGCTAGGGGATTCAAGGCTGAGAAACCCGCATAAATAAACCCTGCAAGTTTACTACCTCAAGCCTAAACTCTGCTTAAATTCCCCACTGATTGTGTACCCCAAAGCTAAGTTTCTTTGTCCTGTCAATTTTTCATAAATCTATGTTTCTTTGTGTAAAAGATATATGAAACCAGCAAACAGCCATTGATGCTTAAGCAGTTAGTAATTAGGGGGGGATCAGAATTGGCCTCCCCAAAATATGTCTCTGCCTACTGGAGAGACACTTTGACCCCCACCCCCACTAACTGATCAGAAGAGTTTTGGATGGGAGGCCCGCCCCTGGAACAGGCCATCACCATAGACATCTCTGGGTATCTGGGAGAGTCCTTGCTAAGCCATTCTTAGTTCTGGTCACCCTTTGTAAGACATTTACATTTGTAAAGAAAGTCTCCATTCAATAAAGGTAACTTCTTCCCTGTACCAGGAAGAAGCAGGAGTGGCCCTCCCTAGAAACTTATCAGAATGGAAGGCTTAGGACTTACATCTGCATTGTTGATGCAAAATAGCCAATAACCATTCTATAGACATGGTGAGTTTACTTGAGCCAAAGTGAGGATTATAAGCTGGGAAGGCCTTAGGAAGCGTTCTGGAGAAGCATGGTTTTCAGTAGTCTTATATCTTTTCAGAACAAAGAACATACATTAAGCACACCCAGGATACATTTTCAGCAAAATCTCAAAGAGGTATTCAGTTGCAAATTAGCAGGTCAATGTGACTGTGATGCCTGGAAAGGGACTAATTTGGGCCTTACCGATAGGGGGTTACCAATAGCGCATAGGAGGGGAAGTACACATTCTTCTCTTAAGAGAGTGTATTTTTTACTTTAATGGTTAAGCAGATGTGCAATGTATGTTTGATAGGCCATAAGTCAGGCTTTTTAGTTCAAGCCAAATCAGTTTCAAAACCCAGATAGTGACCCCATATACCTCAATATGCGAGAATATCTTGTCAGCATGATAAACTCACCCATTGTTAATTGTGCTGTGCAGGCAATATGCTATCTGACTTCCACTAGGTTTCTATAGACAACATCTCCCTGGGGCCTGGGCCACCATGGCAATTGTTTTTTTGAGCTATTTTTTCAGGAGCCGCCATTCTGTGGACATGTGTTCTACAAGGAGGCATGAAGCCTGACTACACTTGCGCAGATCATCAATTACCTCATCTCTCCTCACCTCCAGTCATTTCAGACCACCTTGCCCCTACCCTATTTTCGGGAAAGCAGATTTGAGACTCATTCTCTCTCATTTCCTCACATGGCTGCTTTGTGATTAAACTCTCTGTCTGCTGCAATCTTGTCTCAGTGTGTGGCTTTCTGGGCCGCGGGCAAACACGGACCTGGCACGGTAACATATATATATACTGCCTGTTTTGTTCACTCTCCGAGCATCATTTCTTTATGGTCTCCAATGCATATGTATTAAACTGGGATTTTCTCCTGTTAATCTGGTCTTGTGTCAGTTTTACTATTAGTATAGCCACAAGAACACAAGAAGGGAAGAAAGGGGGTTTTCCCCACCCCAACAGTTTTGGGGAGCCAGACAGGAGATTCACCAGCTGGGAAACTGCTTTCTCCCTGAGGCTGCTGCATCTCAGAGATGCTGGGACATTGGACACAGAAGCCAGCAGGAAGGTGAGCTTTCTTGCCACCTCAGCCTCCCTCCCAGATCTCCATATGCAGAGTGCAATGGGAATGGAAGTGGTGAGAGTTTCTTTGTCTCTCTCAATGTAGATTAGCAGGAGAAAATATTTGTGAAACTAGTTTCTTGGATTTTAGTGCCTTTGGCATTTGGTAAACGAGTACTCTTGGTTTTGTTAATCTTTCCTCCCAGAGAAGGTCTTTATTTTCCTTGTCTGTCTGTTGTGTTGTTTGTCATGAGGAAGAACCATAAGGTGGGAGAGCAGGTTCAGGCCCTTGATGAGCCTGCTGTTTGAGCCAGCCTCACAGACTGGGGAGTTTTATGGTTCTCACCAAACCGGCATCTATTTAGACAAACTTCGCTGTGAGTCCCCGCTGCAAAAACCAGATGAGGTTTTTCCTTCCATCTTGCTCTATATCCTGAGAGCTTGGCTTTGTGACCAGACAAAATATTTTCTCTGGTCTCCACCATCTGGAAGGTGCATTTACAGGGGTGCACCTGGTGGCCAGTCAAAAGACTGAGGTTTTGAGACACACAGTCACAAACAGCACTCTCTTTTTCCTGCCACACCAGCTCTCAGGGTAGTTTGTCATAAACTGTCCAGTCCATAAGGGCTCTTGTCGTCTCAGTCTTCGTTGCTTCTTAGTGCTGGAGAAATCCCATTCCAGTGGTGCCTGCCTGGTGTCACAGATTAGCAGGTCTGTGACTGGAGGTGTCCCAAGCTCCCATGGGAGAGGGCAGACACCATTTTCACTATGCCATCCTTACTGCCTGTGCAATGAAGGTCTTTCCTTTCCACTATTTTTGGGAGTGAACTTCTGCATCTTGTAAGGGCTGCTGCTTTTGCACTCTCTTTTGGGGATACCTCTTGCATCCATTTGTTAAGCCACAAAAAGGCTTATTAGTATGAGTCGCTATTAAGATCCCACATGTCAATGGCCAGAAAATGGATCCTTTAAATTGGAAAACCTTCTAAATCAAAAAAAAATTTTTAGAGATCTCTCATATTGATATAACAGCCTGCCATTAAGACTCCCTTAATAAGATGAAAGGACAGAAATTAGAACAAAAATCAAGTCCACTCAGACTCCTTCTTATTTGCCTTCAGACATTTGCAGATATTATTTAGAAAAAAAAAAATCAGGACATTGGAAGTACAATTGTCTGGCAGTTAAGAAGGAAAAGGAAAACATAATATAACAGCTAGACTTAGGGGCTCCCTAACAAGATGAAAGAACAAAAATTTAGACAACACAAAAATCCAATGTAAAACACCTTTTTAAAAATCTGACTCCATCTGCCTGTTATAGTTTCCTTTTCCTACAAAATTTAAAAAGAACACTCCAGCCTAATCTCTAAGAGTATACAGGCCACTCATGTAAATGCTAAAAGCCAGAAAGTGAATTCAACAGTGGCACCTAGGACAGGCAGTAAAGCTTGCTTTTCTGGGCTCTATAATCAGGCTCTGCCACATTCAGGCCTTCCTATGCAGTATCCTCTGCAGATTTATCCTAGAACCCCTCCCAGGGAATTTATATCCCCTGGACAGCAGCTCTTTTACCTCCACTCAATGGTCATTTTGTAATGCTCGGTCAAGAAAAAAAAAATCACTTTGTCCCTTCCTTTCCAAATCCAGACCCACCAGTTATTGGCCCTTTCTCTCCCGGGGATAGCTATTAACCTTACTTGCCTCACTTTGTGTCCTATGGGCTTGGCTTAACTTTCTGCTTGCCTGGGACATGCATGCAGGCTGTCAGTTCCTTCTTTTGTCTATCTTTAGGAATGATTCTGAATCTTGGGAGGATAATAATCTTTGAGGACACCTCTTGGGTCCATAGATTTGTTTAATACTGCCAGAAATATTTACTGTTTGTCTCAGCTGAAAACTGACAAGATATTTAGAAGGAATTTTTTAGCAGCTTTAGGGTCAAAACTTGGTCAAATTAAAAACTAATATTCAGATCCTATAGGAAATGTTTGTAGGCCTTCTTCCCTAAGATAAAATAAAACTATGCACCCAGAGAAAAGAAGTAAATTAGGAATAATGTAATTGGATGGGTAAATCAACCTATGATGCCATTTAAGTTACAATCCAATTTCGAAGAAATTAAGAGCAACTGTCCTTATCTTATAAATCTTTGCAAAACTAAAAATGTGATTCTAAAGGCAGTTCAGATTCCACCCATTCCCTTTTACCAATCCCAAATCAAAAGATTTTTAAACTCCCCTTATTTAGACCATTCTCAATTCCTAGGACTGAAGGAAAATTTTAAATTACAATTATCCTGAAACTTCTATTAAAAAACTTGCATTTTTCTCTCTGTCTCTAGAAGTTGTAAATTTTACCATGTCTTAAAAATGCAAACACCCCAAAAGATAACAGCCCACAACAGCCTGAGACTGAACCTGGCTAACTCAATCAGTAAAGCCTAAGGTTGGAAAAAAAATGTTTTATTCTTAATACAGGCTGCTAGAAAGACTCTTTTGGCCCGAATCTAATTCTCAGCTTCCTTGTCTAAGGCAAATATATTTTAAAAGTCTTCCCCAAAATATTAGCAACAGCAACAACAAAAAACAACTTTCAAGTACATAACCTTAACTAGTTCCATAAAATATTACTGTTTTTTTCATCTTTCATTTTTCTAGATTTAGAAAAATCTTTTCTTCCTTTTCTCTTAAGCTAACTATGACTTATAGCAATTTGGCAAATTATACTTTTGTAAACAAAATTGAAACATTTATCTTTTTCTCTCTCTACCTGATCCCTGCAGGATTTGGAAACTCTTAGTAAGTAAATATTCTTGTTTCATGGCAATATAATTATTTGCATAAGTTCAATAAGAATCTGTTCTCCTTGTAACAGGACACAATTGGAAACATTAGTTATATCACCAAGGCTTTGATTGGAATATCATACTTGAGAGAAACATACAGACTCAGATATGAGAAGACAGGTTTTGAGGAATAAAAGTTGACTTTCCGGAATAAAGCTACTTGGAAATATTGGCCTGGTACCTTGTTTACAGCATTCTCATCAACCTTACTGGGTAAGTAAGGAATGCCACTTATCTGGCACATGCAAGGAAACTCAGAACATTTTGAGGGACCTCGAAAAGAGAGGAATTCATCCAAATCTAAGGTATTGCAGGCAAAGCCTGATGACAAATCCTTGGCTTGGCTTCCCTGGCCTTGAGAGGCCTTTAAAGTTCAATCTGAGATTCCTTATAAAATGTTCCAGCAAAGCAGATTTAAAAGAGCCTATATGATCAGTTGCTATTCTTGCTGCAGTTATGTAAATAATTGGACCAAATTTATTGAAACTAAACTTATTTTACAAACCAGGTAGTCTTAATCTGGCTATCTTTGGTAAAAATAAGGGTGATTTTAGAGAGAAAAATAATGTTTCAATAAAAACTATAACACACACTTGTAAATATTAAATTCTAGTGCTGTTAATTTTCCTTGAAGTTTGTTATTTACCTAAAAACTAGACTAGATATTAAATTCTTCTAATTTCCTCAAACATTTGGCTACAAATCTCCAAACTAATGTTTTAATTTTTTTCCATCACTTACATTCAGAATCATTGAAAATTGAACCTGCCCTTTTCCTGAAGCCCTGCAAACTGAAGCTGGACAACTTGATATAAACTTAAGAGAGATTCATGTCTGTTGCTGCGTAAGTCACTCAGAAAGACACCTGAACACCAGATGACATCATCAGAGACGTTTCAAGATGCAAAAGATGCTTTGACTCTAACATCTAGAGGTCTTTTTGACTAGCTGCCCTCCTGGGCTCAGAAATTCGTTTATAGTTTGCTCCAACATTAACCACTGTTTTCTTAGTTTCCATAGAAATGCCTCTGATTAAATACCTGATTGCTTACACCATAAACCTAACTTTGGGATCCCACTTGCATCATTGCCTCCTGAAATGAGACACAACTGTTTAACTAAACTGACCTATTTTCAAGACTAAAAGATTAATTCAATGAAGTAATAAAATTATCTACCAGGTCAACTTTTAATATGTGAAACTTCCAGAGAAGTTTCAAAGGAGGGACCTTTTGGGGCCCAGGACAGGCCACTTCAAGAAGTTCCACAATGGCATATTGACTATTTTGAGTTAAAGTTACTTAAAAAGCAAAAGGGCTTTCTGACTCTCCTGTCTCTGTTCCCCCTGAAAGCAGGAAATAAATCTCCCATGTGCACTGTGCTCTCCCTGCATCCTCATCACTAGAGCTAGGAGATTCAAGGCCAAGAAACCTGGGTAAACAAATCTTGCTAATTTACTACCTCAATTTTTTCATAAATTTCTTTGTGTAAAAGATATATATACTGCCTGTTTTGTTCACTCTCTAAGCATCATTTCTTTATGGTCTCCAATGCATATGTATTGAATATGTATTAAACTGGATTTTTCTCCTGTTAATCTGGTTTTGTGTCAGTTTTACTATTAGTCCAGCCACAAGAATACAAGAAGGGAAGTTCCTTGTTTGGGGATTCCCCCTCCAACAATATCAAATATAAAAATATGTTCACTTCTTGCCCCATCCTATTCCTCTACCCTTTTCTTACATTGAAGTTGTTGCCTGTTCTTCTAAACATCATTTTTCATCATCAACAATATTTACATTTTGGGTTGAATAATTCTTTGTTATGGGGACTGTCCTGTGTGTTGTAGGATGTTTAGCACCATCGTGGCCTTGACCCACTAGATGCCAGTAGCACCACTTCCCCAGTTGTGACAACCAAAAATATATCCAGAATTTCCCAAATGTCCTGGGGAGGGGTAAAATACCTCCCAGTCAAGAACACTGCTGTACAGTTATTCCCGTCTGTACCTATTTCTTGTACTCATCCCTGCCACTTTTGCAAGAATCTTATCCTCTCTATAATCACCTTTCTCTCCAGAATCTTCAAACTCTCTCTTTTAAATAGATTCTTCTCATTGGCTTTAAATACGTGAGCCACTCCTTTTAAGAATACCAATTAATTAATTAATTAAACAATTTATCTGACCTCTTATGTTTGTCTTAATCCCCGTCCTGTCTCTCTTCTCCCCTTCATAGCCAAGTTTCTCAGAAAAGCCATCTATTCTTGTTGTGCTATTTATTGACTTTCCTTACACTCCTTAGCTCCACCCCAAATTAGCTTCCATCTATCCCTCTCTTTCCTTGGCTTCTATGTATATCTATGCAAATTTCCTAATTTTCCTTCCTTTCTGGAAATTTTTTTCTCTCTGTCTCTCTCTATCTCAGGCTCTTTCTCCACCACATGGCCAAGAAATGGTGGAATTTTTCAAGGCTGATTCCTAATTCACTTTCTCTTTTTACTCAAGAGTCTCTGCCTCAGTGATCCCATAAGTTTAATAGCTATATATATAGTAATAGCTCACAATATTACCAGGTCCCTCCTCGGAGCACCAACTGACCACATGTGTCCAACTGATCATTTGACATTTCCTTTTGGAAATCCTAGAGCATCTCAAACTCTACATGTCCAAAATAAAACTTAAGACCATCAATCCCTAAACCTATTTTCGTCCATTTTTCTATACAGCAATTGGGTCTTTGACTCATCTTTTTGTGCAATTGAGAAACCTAAATGTTATCCTTGAAACCTCCATTTCCTTTAATCTCTGTATCCATTTAAACACAAAAGTATGTAAATTTACCTCTAAAATATCTCTCAATTTTATCCACTTTTTTCATATTCATCAATTCCAGCCTAGTACATACTACTTTTTTCTCAAACTCAAAGTTATGACAATAGTCTCCCAATAAGTCTACCTGAATCCACTCTGGCCTGCTCCAAGTAGAGTGATATATTTCAAATGGAGATCATTGATCTCACTACTCCCTATGCCTTTAAAAACTTCAAATGGATCACCAATGCCATATGAAGTGCACATTATTTAAAGTTTATACTACAAGTAAATCACTATACAAAGCACTGTAGCTAACTATAGCCGTCTATAGCAACAACGACAAAATAACAACCCAAACTTTTATTAAGAACCACATACTATTCTAAGCACTTTATATACATTAATTTCCTCCTCACAACAATCCTGAGAAGTAAATATTATTTTTATTACCATTTCATAGATTAAAATACTGAGTCAGAGAGAGTAAGAAGTGATCGGGAAGACCACACAACTAAGAAGGGTCAGAGGCAGGATTAAAATGCAGATAGTCTGGTTCCAGGTTCACTGTCTAGACAATCACACTATTCTCTCTCTCAATAACATAAGAGTTTTAACTGCCTCACAAAATATACACCAGGATTTTCACTTAACTGAACTTTCCTTACCACTTTTACAGTGATAACTACTGTAAAAATTGGGAGAAAAAATGGTATTCAATGCTACCACTTAAGAAACATTCAATATTTTCAATCAAATGTGTGTATGTCCCCTTCTGAAGTGCTGGAACGTGGGAGGAAATGGGATCATCCAGCTAACTATGAAATAGAATGCATCAGGAAAGAGAGTGGGAGAGCCATGAAAAAGATATAAAATGCTCTCAGTGCTACAAAAGTGGATTAAGTTCATTATAAATTCTAGAGGAAAAGAAGGCATTAATCAGAAGGGAAGAGGGAATTCACAAAGGTATACTTTTGCTATGGACAATCACCACCAACAATACAAGAAGGGCTGATATTCACTGAGCATTTACTATAAGCAAATGAATGAGTGGAGACCTTTATGTGCAGTAACTCATTTACCTCTCACAGCAACTCTATTTGTAATAAATATTATTACCTGTAATTTATAGGTGAGTCAACTGAAACTCGAGATCACAGAACTAGAAAACCTCAGGTCTGGAATTTGAACCCAATCTAGTCTAACTCTAGTGATCATAAAAAAACTACTTATTACCGAAAAAAAATAAAATAAAATAATAAAGCATACTGATGCAAATATAGGTCAGATTCTTCCAGGTCCTGATCCAATGGTGAGACAGCTTTGCCAAGAAATGACAGAAATGTATGAGAAAACCTTCAGAAGCTCAGGAGAAAGGAGCAGGTTTTACTTTTATACATTTTCTCTGTTGTCTTTTTGTCTGCTCTGCTCTGAGAATTTGATAATTAGTTTTTAGAGAAGGCATTCTCTAGCAAACGTCTTTTGGTCCAGCCTTTAGACGGATTAATTTTTGAAGCCTTCACAGCTCGTTTTCAAACACTACTCTCCAGCACTATCTAAGGAAGGCAGTAACTGAAAGCCCTAGACACATAGCCAGTATTGGGGAGTGTTATTGGCTGAACAACAAAACAAAAGGAATAAATGATTAAATTCAAATAAAAGCTAAATTGAAAGTTGCCCTTTGTTCTTCCTGATCTCTGGAGAACTTGCCTGAAAATAACTGCTTTTAGCTTGTATTCAAAATGTCTGAATTAGAGACCACCCTTCTAATGTACATAAAGTAGAGGAGACCAAACAGTGTCTAAAAGACCCCTGTAAGTGACAGAGTGCCCAACACAAGCCTTCGTGTAGAATTCCTCTCAGGATCTGCCCAATCGTAAACTTCTCTCTCAGAAACATCTGTACTGGTAAGATAACTTTGACATATATGAAAAATTAAATTTTCAAAGACCAATAGGAATTTAGAAAGAACAAAATTATCTGGCTGTGAAAAAAAATATGTTGTACAATATTAGAGGTCCTTTATAAAAAGAAGGGTTTTTTTTCCTTCAGATGGATCCACTACAAAGCATATCTCAGACCTAGTGATTTGGCATATGCCAAGACTTCAATAAACATTCATTCATTGTGCCATGGAGCATAATATGATAAATAAGAGCTTGATCAAAATTTCTTGTGCACTTTGTAGCAAAAAGAAGTCTGATGAGCACACAGGCCACAGTTCCCAACCCAAGTCTAAATCCATGCCATAAAAGAACTTAAAGTGGTTTCCAGGTAGCTTGCAAGATCATCTAAGTGTCTGAACATGTTCTATAGAAGAAAATATAGAATTATATTCCACTATTACTATTATAAAATAGGACCCACTTTATTGATAATAGAAATGTTAGTTATGTTAGGCTAAAATACTCTAAAAGTAAATCCAAAACTCTAATGTCTCAAAAATAATAGTTGCCTATTTCTTTCTCAGTGCAAAGCAGGTGCTGTTGGCAGGTGCTGTGGCTCTTCTCTGCACGTGGTTTGGGGCCCATACTTCTTCCATTCTGCCCTCTCTAGAACCTTGTAAGGGCCTATATCCCAGCAGATGATGGGGATAAAGAACACATGCACTTTTAAAAGACCATAACCCAGAAGAAGCATATAGCAATTCCACTTACGTTTATTAATGAATACTAGGTTCATGGCCCCATATAGATGCCAAAGGGACTGGGAACTGTAGTCCATGTCTGGGCAACCACCAGACAACTATGCTTCTGTTGACATAGAAAAGGAGAAAGGGTTTTGAAGGTCACTTCATCCTCTCCATCACAAGTCTACACGAGTACCAACAAGTTCGGCTTGACTGACAACAGAATTTCAAAGGCAGAATATTAATAGTCTAGGTTCCAATGACCAAGCATTCAAAATCAATGTAAATATATCAGGAAAATAGCAAACACAATTTTAAAAAGAACCAAAATGTTGGCATGACATTACACAGGAGGACTACAAATTCAATCTTGGATCAATGTTCAATAGTCATGTTATTTTATGCTGTTCCATTTCAGAGGAGACAGTATGTAACAGGAAAGTTAGACAGACCTGGTTTAAATTAAGTCTCTGTGTAATTCCAGCTGTGAGCGCTTGGAAACATTAGTCCAGTTCTCTGATTCTCAGTTTCCTGTTCTCTAAAATGGAGTTAATACCATTTCTTCATATGACTTTTGGTAATTAATTAATTAATATGTAAAAGGACTTAGCAGAGTTTATGGTACAAATAAATGTTAACTAAGGTAACCACTATCATTATTATTCTTTATCACATAAGTTTTAACTTTAAAGGTTACTGCAACATATCCAAAACCAAGTTCATTATCTTCTCCTGTAACTCATTTCAAGTCCTTTGCCTGAGTGCTGCTTCTATTATTGGAAAAACAGTTGCACCCGGGCTCAAAACTTTGTAGCCAGCTTTGGTTTCCTCTTCTCTCTTTATCCAAATTCTAGGTGTATAAATACTCATCATGTGACCACCCAATCTTCCTAACTCACATTTGATTATGTTTTTATGGACTACCACAGCATCACCCTGGACTTTCCCACTTCAAGCCTTTTTATCCACCAATGACGGGTCAACATGAAAGACAATAAGAGAAAAACAGCTGAAATTGTATTTCCCTCTGTCTAGTCCACACTAACCCAATCAAAATTTTAAAATCACATGGCCTTGCTAGATGTATGGATTTTAAATCAAGGCTTAAATTCCAACTGTGGTCTCAGACTTCAACAAAGGACAATAGAAGTTCCAAAGTACAAGGCATTAATTGGTCCTTCATTTTAAAGTGTTTGTCATTTAAAAGCAAGTACATAAAATCATTGTACATCTTTGCTTACACACACAGACAAAAAGATCCTTTATACTACCTAGTATACAGGCAACTCCTGCCATATCAAACCTCACAAATCTTATTTGCAAATACCTCTAAGAATAACATTTCTTTGATCATTGAACCATCTGACTTCTTTAGCAGATCTGACATGCGCTTCTAACAGTTCTTTCTGATTGTTCATCCAAACTAGGCGCTTCTCACATCAATTACCGTAACATCCTAATTTGTCTCCATGTTCCCTATGCTTCCTTGGCATGTTGATTTATTTTTTCAGTTGGGCAACATTTGAATATATAATGTATAATGGCATCTAAAATTATAACTGGAGGAACAAGATTATTTCCTCAAAGTCCTTCTTTTTGCGGCATCTAATCTGAGCCATTTGATCTCCATGTAACCTATTAAGTGTGTAAAGACTTTTAATAGGTATAACAGAGAGGAAACGGAATGGGCTTTAGAATCAAATGGACCTGTCTTTCATTCTTGATTCTACAAATTATTCTCTGTGTTAACTTGGATGTGTTAGTTAATTTTGAGATTTAATTTCCTTACCCTTAAAATGGAAATATAATATCATGCCCTTAAAATTCCTATAAAGTTTAGATAAACTTTAGATTTCAGTTTGCTTGAAATCAAATACCTAGCCTCGATCATTCAATCACTCGTTGTTATGTCCCCAGTGCCTAACAGAGTGCCCTACATTTGATAGTCAATAAGACATAGATTTTGTTATTATCAATAATAGGGTATTATAAAAAATACCTGGAGAAATCATATACAAATCTAGGTAGAAGCAAACACTTACAAGCCACAGATAATGGATTTCATTAAGAAAGATCATAGAAGCAATAAACAAATTGTTAAAAACCAACCCTCAACTAGTCAGTAACCTTTAAAAAAAAACTTAGGTGCAGAATTTAGTGTTAGGACATGACCACATAACCTATCTAGCCCTGAGATATGGAAAACCCTAAATATCCTAAGGAAAATACCTTCAGGAAAAGGGAGGGAGAAAAAGTGAAATTTGAATCTGTATGTTTAAAGTCAGATAAAAAGTGAATCTCTAGTACCTCCAGTTTGATGGTTGTGGAAGTTGGTAAGAATTTGTCACCAAGATCATCAAAATATGGTGCAGGCCCAACAGCGCCATCTGGTTAATTTTTTATTGATCCCTGAACTAACGTGCTCTATTCACATTCAGCAGTTATTTAATAAGCATCTCATTGTTTAAAACATAAATGGGTGTTTTTTACCCCAGTTCTTTTCTTTGGAACTTCATATTCCCATAAAACAACAAGGTATACTTAAATATTTACTGCATGAAATGATACATTCAGCTCCAATGACTTGTATTGAGTCACTCAAATTACAAACATTGGTTCCCAAGCACACATGCAAACTAGGTCTGGTCATGTTTTTGTATTTTTTTTTTATATTAATTTTTTTGTGTGTGTGGGGAAGACCAGCCCTGAGCTAACATCTGTTGCCAATCTTCCCCTTTTTGCTGAGGAAGACTGGCCCTGGGCTAACATCGTGCCCATCTTCCTCCACTTTATATGGGACGCCGCCACGGCATGGCTGACAGGCAGTGCGTCGGCGGGCGCCCGGGATCCGAACTCGCGAACCCCGGGCTGCCAAGCGTGGACGAAACCGCTGCGCCACCGGGCGGCCCCATGTTTTTGTATTTTAAAAGACAGGGGGAAAGGCCATTGGAGCAGCCACTGTTCAGTGTCTCGTGGAGCTTTGTTTTTAGTCAGTGTCACAAACTGAGCCACAGACTCAGCATGGCTCCTCTTAAATGAAGTGATCAATAGCTACCATAAAGACACAGTATAGTGCTGGTAGATTCAGTAAGTTGTGGGTTATAATTCTCTATTTTTTGGTACCTCAGTGCTTTTTAGCTCCTTTTCACAGAGGTGACTTTAGTATGCATCAAAGAAGGTGGCCCTGCAGTTCTGTTCCCTCTTGAGTCTGTGCTTATCAGAATATCAAACCAAACAGCAGAAACCAGAAATGGAAAAAAGAAAGTGTAAGAAACATGTCTGAGAAAAGGTGAAACTCAGGGGTGCTTTGGTTGATTTTCCTCCCTCTAGCTATGATCCTTTGTAATGCTAAAATAAGGGGCAGGTATCATCAAAGCATGTTGATAAGGTGTAGGACTTTGGAATGGACATATTCTGCCAGACAGGCCTGGTAAAGGCAAACCCCCACAGTGCCAAATCACAGTGCTCAAATCCACAGAGGAAGCCCAGGTTCTAGGACGCTATAGTCGTAGAACATAGTCCCACACTCTTTAGTGATGCGAAGAAAAGTCTCCCGGAAATCAAGGAAAGCATTAAAAGTGAGTAGAGATGGAATTTCACTTATATACACATATCAGTCAAAAAAAAATCTTCTGAGTGTAACTCAGATGTTTCAAAGTCCTCTGGCCTCTGGGGGTCCCATTAGCAATATTCCAATAAGATGGATCCATTCCGTGCACAATGGGAAAACATCCAGTATCTTCATGGTCTCCCAAGGGGCTTACAATCCTCTTGATTCATTTACAGTATAGCCTAATTTCTAACTATTACTCTCATCCTCCCTTATCGTTTCTCTTTTGTGACTTATTTCCTTATTCAAGTGTAAAGTAGGTTGTGTAGCACATGGGAAAAGAAAGTTGAGAGATCAGAGTTCAAATGTCTGCTCTCTGACGTTCTAACACAACTCATAGGATTAAAAGTGGATTAAAATTGATGAAGGTTTTAATGTCCTGGCATGAAGCTCCTCATAATTCGGTATTATTAGCTTTGTATTAGGATTTCTGAATTATGAGTTTTATTAGCAATTGCCTTTTCTAACCTTATCAAACAAAAAAAAATGCAGCATTATTGAAAGCTTTTTATTTGCCTAATGAGTTTACTTGAAAGGTTGTGTCCACAGTTTTCTGAAGGCCTCAAAAGAAAGATCAAAGTGCATATTTAAAAGCATTATCTATTTTTTTTTAATCCTAGCAATTAGGTTGTCCCGTTTTAGAAATGTGGAGACTAACAACCAGACACAAATCACAAATGAAGTAGGAACCAGTTGTAAAACCATGCTCTCCTGATTGGTAGATTGTTTCCTTGAAGGCAGATGGCGCTAGCTTTCTGAACCAGCTCCTAGATCTCCACCTTCCTCCCAGAATTTACATTTCACTGAGCCCAGCAAGTCTTTCAGATTCTTATTTATTTCTAGGGCATTGATCCTCCATCAGATTAAAGCCAGCAATGGAACAAAGACAAAAGCCCCTTCAGCGGAGTGTCTTCTCATAATGCTGGGGCACAATTGACTGGCATCTTGACTTGCAGCCATATGACCTTTCTCTAGAGCCTTAGAAAATTAAATTCATGCGAGGATACTATAGGGAGAGGTTGCTTCAAAGATGGTAGGATTCCATAATGAGAATCATTTTTACACTGAAATACTCAGAGCATTCATTATTTTACTGCTATGGGAGTGAAAAATAATGTCTGGAAGTTTTTTAGGTACAAAGAGAAGATAGGCTTTGAAATTTTGTTGTTGTTTTTGCTGTTTTAACATTCTTAAAGAAATAAAGCTGATTAATGATTTCAAAGAAATAAACCTGAATGACAAAAGATATCTTAAAATAGTTACATAACCTATATATGTTACCAGTTTAGAAGTCAACTTTCCAATCAATCTTCCCTTTAGAAACTTTTCAGTGTAAATGAACAGCAAGCATGGGAATATTAAGTATGCAATGTATTGTCTTTGGTTCAATTAATGGTACTAATAGTTACCTTTTTTGAGTGTTTGCTGTGTGCTAAATTGTGGGCTAAGCACTTTACATCAATTATTTCTAATCCCTACAGCAACTCTTTGAGGGATGAGCTTAAAAAATATTTATTAGAATACTGAATAAATGTAATAGTCTCTGGAGCCAGCCCTGGTGGTCTAGTGGGTAAGATTCAGCACTCTCACTGCTGCAGCCCGGGTTTGTTTCCAGTCAGGGAACCACACCACCCATCTGTTGGTTGTCATACTGTGGCAGCTGCATGTTGCTGTGATGCTGAAAGCTATGCCACCAGTATTTCAAATTCCAGCAGGGTCTTTCATGGTGCACAGGTTTCAGCAGAGCTTCCAGACTAAGACAGAATAGGAAGAAGGACCTGGTTACCCACTTCTGAAAAAAAAAATGGCCATGAAAACCCTATGAATAGCAGTTGAGTACTGTCTGATACAGCACAGGAAAGTGAGAGGATGACACAAAAAGAGTTGGCAGGTTCCACTCTGCTGTACACAGGGTCACTAGGAGTCAGAATCGACTTGGCGCTAACAACAAATAGTTCTCAGGGAGATAGTTTTTGTCTGGCCAGCATGCCTCCCTCCTTTCTTGTAGTTCTTCTGGGATATTCTTCCCATACCCTATGTGGTCCTCTGGATGTTTTCAGTCACGGTGCCCTACCTTCTCCAACAAAGGGAGGGAACACAAACTCTAGACTGGCCGCTGAGAATACAATCATCTGCCTGACCACAGCATTAACTCAAGCAGAATCAATCAGACAATTGCCTGGGCCTTTAGGAGCAACAGTTCCTCTGTGTTTTCTATTGTGGGGATACAAGTCTGGAGATGACAGGGAGAGTATGAGAAGGAAGCTGAGCAGAGAACAATCAAGCCAAGAGGTGAAAAGAGAAACCCTGTCCCAGCAACATCTTTTGAACCTCTACCCTGAACTGTGCCTAAAGGCAAACTACCCTTGGATTTCAGTTACATGGTCAATCATTTTGCCTTTCTGATCAACATGACATGGTTAAAACCTTGTTTATAACTCGTTTTACAATTTCCAATTCTTTCCATGAAGCTCCATTCAGTCTCTCATGCCCCTACTTACTCAGTCGCCTCTGGCTAGGAGCAAAGGAATTTACTTCAGGAGGTGATCAATGACTTTAATCCCCTGCTCTTGGAGGCACACCATACCCTGGAATGCAAGATTACATCTCATTCATCAGCCCCCACGCCCTAATCTTTGAGACTAACCAGAACCCATCAATTCGCTTGACCAGATCACCTAATATTTTTCTCTTTGACATTTCTTTAGAGTAGTTATAATCATATATAATGGCCCTGTGCAGATACTTACACAGAAGCTCTTTACTGCCCATGGGTCCTATCCCCATGCTGAACCCCGAATAAAGGCACACGAACGGATGAGCAGCTCATGTCTGAAAATTCTTTTTTGACTCACAACTCATCAGCCCCACATCAAATGTAGTTACATTTGGATTTCTCTCATGTGTAGCCAAAAGAGTCCAGATCAAACTTTATGAATGAATCCCATCTTACAAATGAGAAAACTGATAGTCTGAGATGTCAAATAAATTACTCAAGGTCACCTAAATAAGTGGTGAAGCCAAGGTTTAAAACTAGGTCTCTAGACTCCATAGCACATAAGCTAGAAGTTGACATGAGAGCCTGTTTGCTGCCCTTGAAGACAGCATATACTTAGAGGTTTTGTTCCTCTAGCTGGTGTTAACTTGTCAGTTGTGCTCTAAATCTCAGTCCTCCTTATCACCCATGGAACACAGTTCTGAGGCAGTCATGGAGACCAACAGAGTGAAACTAACTAATATATACAATATCCAATTTTTAGCACTGTATTAAACAATGGGTGGAAGAAGGAGACGGGATGATGAAAAAAATGAAAAATCATGCCCTCAAGGAGCACCAAATTAAAGAAAGCATAGAGAGACACATGAATAACTAATTACAATATAATGTGATAAGTATTATGTTAGAGTTATTTATGCACAGTAAGCTATAAGAACAAGAGAAAAGTATGAAAAGATATCTAGAGAATGTGAGAAGATTTCCTAGAAGGGATATTACTTAAACTGAGAATTACAAGAACAGAAACTTGCCCTTTATAAAAGTAGAAAGAAAATTCCTGACCAAAAACATATTTTCAAAGACACAGAGAGTCAAAGTCAGATACAGTCAGAAAATGGATTTTGATAAGCATCAAATCCATGAATCTAACTTCATTAGGGCTGCTCTTGCATTTCTCTTTCAACTGAATAAATAAGTCCTATAATTTGGTTACTCATCTAGGATGCTTTAAGGTAAATCTATTTCATTCAGTTCAACAAATATTTATTGAGCACTTTTTATATGCCAGGCTCTATGTCAGGGAATGAGTAGATGTGTGTGGGCAGGGGTGGAGCGTGGGCAGGAGGACTTACTGATGAACATAATAGTCAGGTTCTTCAAGGAGCTTATCCAGAGAGAGAGAGATACAAATAGAAAATCACAGTACAGTGGGATAAGTACCCATCTTTTGTTGTGAAAGAACAAAGAAAGGGCTTGGAGGAAGCTACCTGGAGGTCATGACATCTGATCCTGAATCTTGAAGGAAAAGCTATAATGAAACTGACTGAAAAAAGTATGAGACTGGGATTCAAGGCAGAGGAGTAACTCCGAAACTACATGGAATACACACAAAAAATCAAAATAATGTGGTATTATTTCAGCAGGCAGTAAAAGGCGGAAAGTAGTTGGAGAGGCAGATAGAGACCAGGTCATGGAAGAGTAAAAGATCTAAAACTTTATTCCATAGGCAATGAGGAACCACCGAAATGTTTTAAGCAGAAGTGTGACAATGCCATTCTGGTTTCAGCTGCAATTTGGAGAACAGAGCTAGGAAGGGGAGAATTGAAGACCAAGTTATTTGTAAGAAGGCTAGTGCAAAATGTAAACCTATCAGATACATTTTTAAATCTAGTTTGGGTAGCAGTTACAATTCAGGGGCATTCAGACTTCATTCTCTATTAGCTAGGGCATTGGTGCAAAGCTCTCAAAATCCTTTGGCCTCTCTAGATTTTGAAAGCAAGATAATGGTACGGTTGACTATGGAGGTTACAGATGAAACCCATATCTAAGGTAGCCGTTAAAGAAGCCTCTCCATCTTTTAAATATTTCTCTACTCAGAAAAGGATTTTACTTGATTCTTCCTTCGGCAAGCCTAACCAAACAAAATATTGTTGGCAGGGAAATAAATGATACAGTTCATTGCTCACACCAAAGCAATAAAATCAACTGTTCAGATGGCCTTTTGTTTGTTGTAAAGTCATGTTGAAGCTCTTATTATAAGAGCTCAGAAGTAAATTCCAGATCCAGATCATTTCAGAGTTGGGTTGGAATAGATCTCGAAAGTGCATTTATCCATTTATCCTGTTTTTTTTTTTAACATGATTGTTTTTTCTAGAAGTGGGAAGTTTGAGTACACAATCCATAATCACCACTACAATGAATAAGAAAAGTAATTCCAAGGACAGTGTTCTTCACAGTTATAATGTGCAAACTAACTAGAGTTTTCAGAGTTAGTATGAACTAGGAGGTGGGGAAGAATTGGCTTTTTGGAGTAGTTGAATTGTTTACAAATTCTAAGAATCCCAATATAAATTCTATATCTGAAAGTAATCTGTGCTCATGTGGTACAGTCATCCTCCGAGATTCTTCTATCTTGCAGAGCTTACAAAATGTGGGAACCATCAGTATTTATCATTACAGCATATTCATTTAATTTGATGAGTTTTAATTCAAAAATTCAGAGTTTTGACTTTGGTTAGTTTGTAACATTGACAGTGATCAAAAGCCAATTCACTTTTTCTCATGCAAGAAAAAAATATTAGAAGGATGCTGGTATATCCCATAAAGTCCAAAGAAAAACAGAACTATCAAGGAGCTAAATGTAGATGATATAGACAATGTGGAATTATTGGTGGAAAATATAGGTATTGATTTTATGGTCTCTCATCCATTCAACCACTTCTATAAACAGAACATCCATTAAATCCCAGACTTTGTGAAAACCAACTCCTTTACCTCACCCCAAACTTGTCGATCAGATGATATGACTCTCCCCTCATCTCCTAGAAAGTCCTGTGGCCTGTGACTAAACTACTTAGCATATTTTGTTCTTTTGACAACAGTAATTTGTTCAAGGATATGATTACAGCCCGTGTTAAAACATCATAACCATAAAAATTCACTTCTAGGACCTCTTTCTGAACTGTTAACGAGGTTGACTCTATTGGTCAGGCTAAACTAGATTATGCTCCATGTTGGCAAGGGGCCTCTGCCCACTGTAGGGTCTCCAGGACTCAGGTTGATGGAAGCACCAGCTTGACACAGGCTTCTATGATCACAGAGCCAGGGAAGAGAAAATTTGGCAAATTACACATGTTCCTTCCCCTCTCAATTCATAGGCCAAAAGAAATCATGTGAGTTCTAATTTGCATTGTAATGCAAAGCCCATCTCATTGTTATCTTTCACCCATTGGAAATGAGAATCAATAGCCTCTCCCAACCCTGAAATTCTAGACTCTCCCCCGTCCCTTTTATACATGCTCGCATGTATGAAATGACCAATAATTTTCTGAGTTATGTCTCTTGCAGTTCCTTGTTAAAGGCAAACAATAATAAGCAAACACTCTAATAACATTCTGCTTTCTAACATCTTCACCTAAAATTCAAGATCACTGGGTACATTATATGTCTAATAATAAATAAATATCCAGTAAGTAATAAATATCTAAAAAAATAAAAACTCTAGAAGTAAATATTATTTAAGCATTCTATCATTGGATATAATCATAATTAAGTAAACTTCATTAAACAATTTAAACTGTTACACATTTGATGTATATTTTTGCTGCAGCAAATTACCATAACTAAATGGCTTGAAACAACATAATATATTCTCTTTCAGTTTTGACTATAAGAACTCTAACACAGGTTTCTCTGAGCTAAAATCGAGGTGTCAGCAGTGCTATGTTCTTTTCCAGAGGCTATCGGGGAGAATTTGCTTCCCTGCCATTTCCAGCATTTAGAGGCCACCCACTTTACTTGTCCCATGGCCATCTTCAGAACCAGCAATACTGCATCTCTCTGACTCTTCTTACACAGTCACATCTCCCTCTGACTGCAGCAGGAAAATGTTCTCCGATATTAAGGACTCGTGATTAGTTTAAGTTCATCCAGACAATCCAGGATATTCTCCCTATGTCAAGGTCCTTACCTTAATCACAACTGCAGAGTTCCTTCTGCCATGTAAGGGGACATATTCATAGGTTCTGAGGATTAGGAAGTCACTTGAGGTGGGGAACATTATTCTGCCTGCCACTGTGTACCTGATTCTTTTGGATGTTTCAAACCTTATAGAGTAGACAAAACCACACAAATACCAGGATTATAAAATTTAGCTCTGGGGCTGGCCAGGTGGCATAGTGGTTAAGTTCACACGCTCCACTTCAGCAGCCCAAGGTTTGCAGGTTCAGATCCCAGGCACAGACCTAAACACCGCACATCAAGCACAGCATCCCATATACAGAGGAAGATGGGCACAGATGTTAGCTCAGGGCTAAGCTTCCTCAGCAAAAAAAGGGAAACTGGCAACAGATGTTAGCTCAGAGACAATCTTCCTCATCAAAAAATAAAATAAAATAAAATTTAAAACTTAGCTGTATACTTAGACAAATCTATTCTAAAAATAACACCAAAAGTTTACAAAATGTGTCTCTATTTTAAACTAGTTTTATGTGATCCTAAAATAATAGATAGACTTAGTTTTAGACCTCCATAGTCTATCAGGAAAATAATTGTGAAACACTTTGGTAAGGGTAAGATGAACTTTTAAAGTCCCACTTAGTTCATATTACATATTGTTCTGTCAGTTTGCCATATTGACCTGGTCTGTTAGAATTATTTAAAAGTTGATGCATCCCTTATTAACATAGTATTGTAATTAGCAGGGCCCTGTAGAGGTTTCATTTCCAAGAAAATAAGGAATTGAATCTATGTAGCAAGCTATCTATTTTGAGAAATTTGCCTAATTTATTATCCAGGGACATGCTATATAACTTCTGCTACTTGATAATTGTGTAGGAACTTATTCCTTCCCATACAATAGAGTTCTCAGATTTCAAGGACTACTTGTCCTAATTTATTCTTCACTGCTTGTAAGGATAGAAAAAAAATATATAATACAGAGACAAATATCTAATGAATACAATAATTTTTTAAAAAACATATATGTTTACATAAACTTATATACACATACACACTATATATATATATCACTACTCAAAAAAATAAGTTCAAAACAAGGTGTGCTATTTAAAATTTAACAGCTGGGAACATTCAAGTGCCAATTCATCAAAACAGATGCCAGCCCCAAAAGAATGGATGTGTAAGGGAGCAGAATTTGCCACCCCAAAATGTGTCTCTTTGACTTGATTGTTTTTAAGAATAAAAGACTCAGGAAGAAACTTTGGCCTTCCCCCTAACTTCCTCATAGAATTTAAGAGAGAAGGCTTGTTCCAGGAAGGAGCTATCACCATAGATAACTATAGTGTAATATGAACTAGATGTACTAGACAGGGATGAACCCAGCAAGGTTCATTTGACAAAGTCCTCTGCATGTTCCACTGTCTCAGCAAGGCATGGCAAACATTTGCTTTTCCATCTCCATGTGAATTGCCTTCCTCTCCTTTGAAATTACAAACCACTACCTCCAACATCCTCTTTTGTTTTTAACTGAAGGTGATATTTAAGGTGATGGCTTTGGCCATTTTGGCAAGTTACTCCGTTTTCCTGTGTTTCTCTCATGTACACGTGTTATTAAACTTTGAGTTTCTCCTGTGACTCTGTCTCATGTCAATTTAATTCTTAGACCAATGATAAGAACCTAAAAGGGTAAAGGAAAATTTCTTTCCTCTCCTACCACTGGTATGTCCACAACAAGTCATGCTTATTGAATATTAACCTTTTTTACATTATGTAACTTTTTTTATATTCTGTATTTTCTTTTCTGTTTTAAGTATCATTATGAATACATAAACTTTAACAAACTAAAATTATTTCAATTAATAATAGCTATGATGATGATTATTTTTATTGATGTTATGTTATTTTTATTGATATTATGATATTTTATTGATATTATATTGATATTGATACCAAATTTCTTGGTAAATGGAAACTCTTTAAGTTAGCTCTTTTTTCCTGTCAGCACTGCGGTTTCAAGGAATTCTGACTCCTTTTATTAGAGAAGACTGTTGGACACCCATATCAAGGGGTGAGATGCATGAAAGTTGGTGGTGGTCAAAATTGTCTCTGTAATTGGGTCACTTGTAAAAATCTGTAAAAGGTATATTTTAAAGTCACTGATTATTCCAAGTATTCCAATATATACTGTGACGCTTTATCATACTCTTTTTCAACAATAAGGTTTCATACTTTAAATCTTTCTACTACATAAACACCTCAGAAACATATTTATATTCAAACACTTTACTCCATTTCTTGGGGAAATAATTCCTATTTTCTTCCTAACTTTTCAACAACTACATAATTCTTTTAAACTTAAGAAGTCTGATGAGACTTCTTACATATTTATTAAAATGTAAGCTTACATATTTATTAAAAATACATATTGCTAGCATGAAGGCTGTTTAGTATTCATTTTAGTTAGCTGATTGGAAACATACCACACAAATGGGATGAACTGTGCTGAATACCTATCCAAACTGATAGACAGGACATGACATTTATGATCAATGGAATTATGAAAATATCTGCTTAGGTGAAATAATCATTTTTTCCTCTTTTTCATAAGTCATATAGAGAAAATCAGGTGAATAGTTATTAGGGGTTTAAAAGCTTAATAAATGGCATGGTTTAGGTTTAAAATGCATAATCCTCTTTCAAAGTTCATGTATTTAGCCTCCATATTTCCAGAATTTTAAAATGTACACTAAAACTACATATACCATTATGGCCAATCATTGAGAATAACATATTTTAAAAATATTTTCTCCAAAGTGATTAGGTCTTCTAGAGAATCTACTAGTTGAGGAAAATAGAAATTTTTCTTCCTCTTCCTTTGATCATATGATTACGTGGCTATTAAAAATAGTATGCATACTATTTATGCTATATTTAGAAAAGCTAGTCTCTCCAATTTGGCCCTGGATTCTTGAAATTTACCTACTCATTCATTCAATAAAAATGTATCTAAAACATTATTCTAAGTACCGGGAACAAAGTAATGAAGGAAGTAAATGCACTTTTCCTGAAATTCTGTTTTGTCTTTTGCTATCCCAACCTAGCTGCTTTCTCCTGGATATTTCTTACCAATATTTAAGAACTCTGCTTAGGTATCATATTTTCTGGAAAATCTATCTTGATACCCTGAGACTGAAAGATGTCCTTTCCATATGCTTCCATAATGCTCTCTATTTAGTTCTTTTGTAACATTTTTATCCTGGATGGTCATTGGCTATTTTCTTCTCTGGATTCTTTCTGCCCCCAAGTATCCTACAAGAAATTACCGTGTCATTCACCATGGTGTTCCCATTGCCTAAAACGTGCTTAAAACAATCAGACCTCCATAAATATTTACCAACTAAATTAATGCAGATTAATGCTAGGGTGCTGTCCCTACCTTCCAAACACTTATTTTTAACGAGTCAAGTAAACAGACACGGGTACTGCAGGATTATAAATGCTCCACTATAGCAGGTACAGAGTGTAATGAGAGCATGAAGGAGGGGCAATTAACTGGGTCTTGGTAAGCCATGATCACCTCAAGGGAGAGATGTTATCTACAGCTGTCTGCACCCAAAGGGCTGTATAACATGGACAGGAAACATAATCAGTACTTCCCAAGTAATTGCTTTTCTTGCACCTTACCAAAACTATCCATAGCTTTTTCTTGTTTATCTTTACCCAAAAAATATCATGGAATGCCCTACCCTGAAAGACAGATGAGAATAGAATGTCTCTCCAGTTCAAGCTAATCAATGTTTTACTGTGAATTGAACAAATAAGTAGATAAATAGCCCACACCAACAGCTAAGTGACTGAAAGACAGAAGCTTATCGACTGTCACTTCTGTCAAACTACTCCAATTTCACACTCTGGCACTCTTCCTATTATGGTAGGGAGAAGATACCAACTTGGAAGAATGATCAAGAGAAACACAGACTGAAACGAAACTGGTTTTGTAACTTGCCTTCAGAACAGATAACTAAAGGCAGAGATCAGAAATTCACATTAAAATAGAGAGAGAATGACATCTACTGGTTAAGAGAATTTGGCCTGGTGGACAACTGGTAATGTTTTTTTCCCTATAAAGTTTAAATGTTTCCCTTTCTTCTTACACACAAAACTCCAATTAATGATAGTGGGAATTATCTACACACAATACGGGAGGAATTGACCTATTATCTGTGTAGTTCTAATAATAATGAAAGAAAATCCTTAATTGGCTAGCATTGCAGTCAGAAGTATTTTACAAATGACTTTAAATGACTGACTTTATTTCTGTACACATAAGCACTATTTCATGACCATCTCTTGTACAAACCTAAAAGTCATCATTTTTCTTATCAATAAAAAGAGACTTATGTGAGGAATTTTTTTAAAAATCACTTATTCTAGTTATCATAGGAGCTTCCTGCACTAAAAATTACTTGTACTCCTAAAAAGAACCATCAGGAGAAAATCTGTGTGACCTCAGGTTTAGTGATGAGTTCTTACAGCACCAAGGGATAATTCCTGAAAAAAAATTAATTTGGACTTTATTAAAATTAAAAACTATCCTGTGAAAGATACTGTTAAGATAATGAAAAGACAAGGCACACACTGGGAGAAAATATTTGAAAATCACATATCTGATAAAGGACTTGTATCTAAAATACACATAAAACATATTCATAACAGCCAAGACTTGGAAGCAAGCTAAGTGCCCATCAACAGATGAATGTACAAAGAAGATGTGGTATATATATACAATGGAATACTACTTGACCATAAAAAAGATGAAATCTTGCCATTTGTGACAACATGGTTAGACCTTGAGGATATTATGCTAAGTGAAATAAGTCAGATGGAGAAAGACAAATATTACATGATTTCACTCAGCTGTGGAAGATAAACAAATTAACACATTAGATACAGAGAACAGATTGGTGGTTACTAGAGGGGAAGGGGTGGGTGGAGGCAAAAGGGGTACTAAAAATAACTAAATAATAAAATAAAATATACATAGAACTCTTAAAACTCAACAATAATAAAGCAAACAAATTTTTAAATAGTGAAAAGTTCTGAACAGACACCTCACCAAAGAAGATATACAGATGATAAATAAGCATATGAAAAAATGTCTAAGATCATTTGTCATTAGGAAAATGCAAAGTAAAAGAACAAGGAGATACCACTACACATCTATTATAATGATTAAAATCCAAAACACTGACAACATCAAATTGCTTGGAGCAATAGGAACTCTTACTCTTTGCTAGTGAGAATGGAAATGGTATTAGCCACTTTGGAAGATACTTTGGAAGTTTGGCAGTTTTTTCATAAAGCTAAATAAAGTCTTACCATGGAACCCAGCAATCACAATTTTAAGTATTTACCCAACTGAGTTGAAATCATTCTGTATAGCAGAGTAGTGTTGGATACACGATACTGTACATTTGTCAAAACTCATGGAATCTTACTCCACAAAGAACGAACTTTAAAATATACAAATTTAAAAAATCAGTTAGGAGATTGAAGAGTCCAAGATTGAATGCAGACACTGGTAAAAGTATCTAACTGTTTTAGAAATGTATGACACAACCTCACTGAAGGGGGTGGGAGGAAAAGTGCTGCCCTAAGTAACTTTGGAAAGAACAGAGACTGTAAGACTAAAGACAAAAGGAATTGTACATAAGCACTGTATTATAGCTGGTAAAGTGGTTTCCCATAGGACTATGGGTTAACAATTCTAAAATCACAGTATATGTGTACTGGGATTGAACGAATAAGTAAATGAATGACAGATGGTGAGAGCCAGGTTTCTCACTGTTGGAGTGAAAGTTTACAGATAAGCAAGGGAGTAAGGCTAGAATAATCCATGTGATACTGGATAAAAGTCAGAGACATCAGGCTGAATTCACGTTTAGCTTAATATTGATACAGAAGGATATTTTATATATATATATATATATACAATTATTGTTATGTGTCATACACAGGATGGTAAACACACATCTATTTCCTCGCTTTATCTGCTGAGAGGGCCTAGAAGCAATGACACTCCATAGCGAAGAGGCCCTTTCAGCCCTAAATTCCACAGTACTTGGCACTTACCATCTCTTGCATTCTCACCTAGTCACGTGTGTGTTTTGCAATCTGCCCCTGACTTCAAGACTGTATGAAGAGGATCCACATCTGTTCTAATTAGCAGCTCCAGTGGGATGATTAAAGGCAACATACGTAATTATATCCAAGGGGAAAAGCCCCTATATATTAAACTTAACAACTTAGAGTTACATACATTTTTCAGTCCTTCTACAAACTTTTATTGAGTGCCTACTATATTCTAGGAATCATAGTAAGTACTGGAGTCACACAAAAGAACAAAAAAGCAAAGTCTCTGTCATAGGGGAAATTAGTGTCAAGAGACAAAAAAGTCAAAACAAGTAAAATGTAATAACACTAAGAATATTAAAAATGTGACAAATGTTAAAAAGCAAATAAATTAGGGTGAGTAAAGATGAATAGAAGGAATCTGGGTTAGGCCTACTTTAGATTAGGAAAGGTCTCTGAGACTGCATTTGTATCTGAGACTGAAACAGTCAAAAGGTTAGCATTTATTCTACTTGTAACATGTGAAAGTTTAGGGGAGAGCTTGACAGAAAGAAGGAAAAGCAGGTACAAAGGAGCTGTTAGGAGTCAGTGTGGTTGGAGCATAGTTTGAGGAGGGCCAGGGTGGCCAGAGGTGACTGAGTGGAAAGGAGAGGGAAGACAATGCAGGGCCCCGCAGGTCATGGGGAGAAAGCACTGAAGGAGTTTGAAACTGGGGGTGATTTGGTTTATGTTTTAAACTACAGCTCTATCTGCTCCGTGTAAAACTAATTGTGGTAGATCAGAACGGGAAGCATAAAGACCAGTTACGATGATACTTTAATAGTCAAGTGATTGCTGTGCACACTTGGACCAGTGTGGGACTCCTAAAAAGCATCCCCTAGCTTTCCCTATCCCTCTACTAGAGAGATACCATATGTAACTTTTTGAAAATCTCTACATTCTTCATTTTACCCAGCTAACCTTTTGTGAAAGCCAGTTCCAATTCAACTCTGCTCTATAAGCATATTGAATTCTTCCTACGCTGCGGCAGATGCTGGTATATGGCAAGATGTGTAGGAACAGACCCCTGCCCACGAGGTCTCCCAGTCTAATAGTGGAAAATGACGTGGGTACAAATAAAATCAGAGAATCTGCTACCTGCTGCATGAAACAAGATTTCCATTAGTTTCTCCTAAAACTATCTCCTTCACTCTTCAGAGAATGTTTCCAAGATTTGATAATCAAGTCCTAATAGTTAGGTTTTTAGCATCTCCTTTCTAAACCCTAACCATCTTTTTTCTTTCCCATGTGAAAACTTACTTCTTCCTTCAACCCAGTCTGCACTGATGTTCCTCTCCGTTCTCCAAGGAGAGCCAAGGCTTCCTACAGCATTTAGACACACTCTTGGGTGGTCACAGCTGAAGACAAGAATGCAATCTAAGCAAGGCAGTTTAATTTTTTTTCAATAAAATCTTCAGATGAGAAGCAAAAAGCTCAAAGATTAACATTTATTCTCTTAGCTAGGAGAAAGAAGTGATGGGAGCAAATTAATTTGAGCAGATATTTTGCTGTAAATATTTCAGAGCAATTCCATTTCAAGATAAAGTGGAATCCTCCATTTGCTAGTGATATTATAATCAACTTAATCATTTATTTTTGACCTTTCCAGCACTTCCTTTCTTCTCATAAATAACATTTAAGGACACCAGTTCAGACCAATTGTACCACACTTACCTAAATAAATCTAAGTCAAGCATCATTGTGCGCTAACCTCCACTTTCTCACATTTATTCTACATGTTTCAGGTGTTAGAATTACATTCTTTAATGCTGACTTTCTTCAAAAGTCAATGGGGGGGGGAGACGATTTTTTAAATCACAGCAGAATAAAGACATAGAAAACAAACTAATTGGGTGTGGTTAGAGAAGGGGATTCATGGCCCTCTCATGTCACATTTGCAAGGTTTGACTTGTGGAAACTGAGATGAATTTTTTTAAGCAGCAGTATATCAGTTTCAAAAAAACTTGCCCTAAATTCAAATTTGTGACAAGAGAGAAAGAAGAGAAATGGACTCATTAGAAAAGCTAACTATACCACAGCAGATTTAGAATTTTAAGCAGAAAGAAGAAAATTTCAGATGCAAAATTTCAATTAGTAACATGGAAGATAAATACATCTCTAGTCATAAAGGTATGAGGAGCTTTCTGCTTCCAATACTTTGATGGGCTAGATTCCCTGAAGAGGTTTGTAACTGGCATACAACTAGGACTTTGAAGAAATTAAAGGCAATTTCCAAAGTGGGGAGGAGAAGAAAGGAAGAGAAAGCTGATACCTGTGAGCAGTAAATAATGCAAGAGCCAACTGGGAGTAAATGCAGCATATGAGCTAATATTAAAAACAAATGTAGGGGCCGTCCGGTGGCGCAGCGGTTTAGTCCGTGCCCGGCAGCCCGGGGTTGGCGGGTTCGGATCCCGGGCGCCCGCGGACGCACTGCTCGTCAGCCATGCCGTGGTGGCGTCCCATATAAAGTGGAGTAAGATGGGCAGGATGTTAGCCCAGGGCCAGTCTTCCTCAGCAAAAAGAGGAGGATTAGCAACGGATGTTAGCTCAGGGCTGGTCTTCCTCACAAAAAAAAAAAAACAAATGTACAAGAAAACAAAAGTCTTTGCATGAGCTTGATGCCAAAAACAAACAACAAGTATTGCTCCCAAGTGTTTAAGAGAGAATTGTCAAACTAAATATATAATAGCTATTTACTGAAATATGTTTTAAAGGATAGAATAACAAAAATGAACAAGAAACAGGAGACTAAGAATGACCAGAAGTATCTAAAAAAAAACAGGTCAAAGGGAGTTTCTATCACCTAAGTATATAATTATTGAAATAAAAAAAAAATCAGTGAACAAATTAAGGAGCAGATTAGGAACCAACTTGAGAGAAAATAAATACACAAAACATATATCTAAATAAATTGCCGAAAGTAAAGCATTGAGAGACAAGATGAGAATTATGAAAGAGACATTAAGAGAATATATAGGACAGGATAAGTTCCAACAAACATAATCAGAGTTCCGACAAGAAATAATAGAAAGAATGAAGGGGGAGATGTATCAAAAAAAAAGAATGTCTAGGTATTTTCCAGAACTGAGGAAAGACATAAAAGTAAGGTGTATACTAAACAACACAAATCGAATGAGATCCAAAGTTAGATCTATTGTGACACTGAAGAGCACAAAAAATAAATAAAATATTAAATCAAGCAGAAAAAAAGATTAACTGAGCAGGAGCAGAAATAGAATCTCAAACATCTTAACAGCAACAGTGAAAACAGGAGTACAGGGCATAATATGTTCAAAGGGCTGAGGGTGGGGGAGAAGTCATCCTAAAATTGTATTCCTGGCAAAAGTAGCTTTCAAAGACAAGGGGAAAATAAAAATATTTTTGGATAAACAAAAAATGTGATCAATTTTACCACCTTACAGAACTTCACTACAGAAATTTCAATTTACATACTTCAAAAAGAAGGAAATAACCCAAAAAGAAACTCTAAGAAATAAGGAAAATGAGAGTAGAGATATCCATGAATATGTATGTCTACCTAAACCAGTTATTCTCAAATAGGGATGGTGCTACCCCTCTTACAGTGTATTCAGAAAAGTGGTGGTGAGGGAGTATTTTTGATTGTCACGATCATTAGAGAATATACTACTAGCATTTAGCAATAAGACCAACAATGATAAATACCTATTAAAGAGGAATAGCAAGATCACTTTTAATGCATGTCGATAAATTAGGCATTTCAGTTAATATTTCACATTAGTATTATCCATATCAAACTATCAGAATCCCATTTTTTTTCCAAAAATATTTATTTTTATCTTTCTGAGCATAAAAGCAATTTATGTTGATGTTACTTGGAAAATATTTAAAAACATATATTTTTAAAATTACAGCAAAAAGAAAGGCTATCAAACTATCAACACTTGGGGGATACCAATCTTATTTTCATTTTACATGTATTTATATATTTGAAAAACGAAATTATGGTTATGTTACCAAGGCTATTTTCCATCCAGTTTATATTGTTTTCTTGTTAAAATGGTTTATAGTCATACATTCTCTCCCAGGTCAATGAAACATTTCCTAGTTCTGAGGCTGCTTAGTGTTCAGCAGTTGATGTGTCACAGCTGATCTAATCAATTCTCCAATGTAACATATTTAGATTGCTTCTAATGCTCGCTATTACAAGTGATGCTGATGCTTCTTGCCTTTATTGGTCTTTTTGTCCATGTGAACTGCATTTCCTTTGGTCATGTCTTTTCCAGAATTTCAGAAGGGTTATAATTGGCTCAATTCCAATTGTGACTACTTTTGATTTTTTAGTATCCAACATATATCGGTTCAACCCATGTATTTCTAATTGTCAGAGTCAAAAGTGAAAACTTATCTTTTGAGTCCCCCTATCTAAGACATAATTTGGCACATTTTGATACACTCAAATTCCATCCCTCACTGCTTCACTTAATAATGAAATTTTGAATATGAGATACAAATTTTATCTAGGTTATGGTTTTTACCCTATAAAGTTTCTTTAAAATATTTTAAGATTTGCACATGGCTTTAAAACCCCAAGAAAGACAAGATGTTTATTTATATCTAGTTTTAGTGCCCACCCCCTGTCATGTTATATCACAACTTTTTCATTGTAGAACACGTAAATAACAGCTAAATTGAAATGTATTTCACAAATCATAAATTTCACCCTTTTAAAGTGTACAATATGAGAGTTTTTCAGTATATTTACAGACTTGTGCAACCACTACCACTGTATCACTCCAGAATATTCCCATCATCCCCCAAAGAAATCCCATATCCATTAGCAGTCACTCCCCTTTGCCCCCTGCCCAATCCCCCCAGCACCTGAAAACCACTAATCTGTTTCTTTGGTCTTTCTTACCTGAACATTTCACATAAATGAAATCAAGCAAGCAATAAAATGTATTGATTAAAGAACCAATCCCAGTGTCATAAAATATTTGTTGAATTACTGAATTGTATACTTATTTATTTATATAATCCTCGTTTTCCATGAAGACTCAAAGATTATCAGACTGTTTCACTTTATAAGTGAGGAGAATTATGACTAAAAGGTAAAAAGATTGCTTCAAATCACCCAGAGTAGGGGGCAACCCTTATCTGATTCCTAATTGAATTTTCCTTTTTCCATACTAAGCTACACGCACCTACGTTGAAACCTCCAAAAGACGCACCAGGACATTAAAATACTGACCTGAACTAGTTCTCTTGCTAGATAATATGAAATTCAACCAAAAAGAGAAAACTGGGCCTGTGGGGGTGGGAGTTACACATGCTAGCCAACACAATCAATGCTGTTAAGAAGAAAGATGCTCAGGTTAGAGTTACTAATGATTATTGTCAAAATTATCTCTTTTATTTCATATCAAAACAGTTTCTTTCCAAGAGCCAGTTTCTTTTATATGCACTTATTGTATGGAATGCATTTTTGCCTTTTATTTTAGACACTTACTGTGTCTTGATTCATTAAGAGGCAGTATTAGGATGACCAGATCCCTGGCACGGTCATTGATTACCGTTGGATGTGGGGGGAAGTGCTGAAGGCTTGACATAGAAAATTACATCCTAAAGGATTCTATAACAAGCAAACAATGAAATATGAAAAAAAAAGTTTTAAGTGGCAAGAAAAAAGCCCTGTTGTTATAGAGCTGACCTATTAAAAATTACGTTAGTTCATGTAGAATAAAGCCTCCCCCAAATTTAAGGCTTATATTAAAGACTAATTAAGCTTTCATTGGCAGCCACAAGCCATGTTTCTTTTGTATCCTTCTAAAAAGATTCATTAGGTTTTTATTTCTAATTATAATCTGGCTTATCCTCTTCCCTTCCCTTTCCTTAGCTTCCTTAACAATTCATTTCTAAATCCATTAAGTAGGGCAAAACAAAGTAGGTATTCAGCCATCGGGAGACAGGGAATGTGTTGGTCCAGAGAGGGGTGGCCTAAGGTGACTCCACAGATGGAGGACCCCAAGCAGAGTATCAGAGCCTAAACATATAAGGAGGGCAAATCTGAAGAGGGGTGACCTGGTATGGAGTGCCAGAGCCCTCCTAGGATGAGAAGGTCATCCACAGGGTAGGGGCAGGGACAGCTGGTGTATCTACGGCATAACTTGAGTATAAGGAAAGGAAAGCATCCCCCTAGGGTTTGGTCCAGCATGGGAGCCCAAGCAGGGTGAGAAGGGTGTCTGTATAGTACAAGCAGGCATCCAGGAGAGAGGAGTCAAGAACTGAGCAGAATGAAGGGAGCATCAGCACACAGAGGTATGGCAATGGCAATAGAAGATCAGCTATACAGAAGGAATTGGTCAAATAAGTAAATACATAAGGATAATGCAAGCCAATCTTCTAACTGTCAGAGAATGGAGTTACAAATATGCAAAAGGAGAACTCTATTGTGATTTACATGGTGGGGGATTGAAATTGGGAGTATAGTGTGAATTCATGGTTTTCAACATACAGAGATAGAAATACAAATAAACATAGAGGAAGTGTATACACATATATGTGTGCACATATGTATTGTGTTCACAGAGATGGCCTAGGACCAATGATGCCCATAGCAATAAGCACACGGAATGCCCAGTTCTTGGCTTCTAAATACCATTTTTCACCAAAAAGAACTAGGACTTTTAGTAGAAATGACTTCTTCTGGAGCTGAGGCAGGGAAAGTACAAAATGAGCCAGAGATATATTTTTTGTGTGCCTAAAAGCAAGCAAGTATTCAAGGAATGATTAGGTCATGTCAAAAGGACACAGGAGACAGACTGAAGGGGCTCTTATTGACCTAATCTGAGGCAATTTGAATATCAAATGAATAATCAAAATATCGGATTATAAAGCATTGAGAAAAATAGGAAACCCTGAGTCCATGATTTGATGAGTAATGGTTAAAAGTAACATCCCACAAAATATTTATTAATTTCAAAAGAGAAAATAGTGACGAACAGACACCAGCTTAATTAAGTGAACATCAATAGTAGCACCACAGATCAAAATTGTGTGCCACCTGATAGGATGCAGGGAGAAGGATACACCATCACTTCTGCAATAACTCTCCTAAAAATGCAGAATTTAATATAATCATGAGCAAGCAAAAGAGAGACACAAACTGAAGGACATTTGAAAAAATAAGTACTCTCATCTTAAAAGGGTCAAGGTCATGAAAGTCAAGAAAAAAACCAAAGAACTGTTTAAAGCGAAGGAGAGTAAAGATTCATGACAACTAAATGCAGCGAAAAGTTCTGAACTGGATCCTTTTGCTATAAAAGATATTATCAGACAACTAGTATAACTAGAACAGGATTAGAGGACTAGATCATAGTATCTGTGTTATATAGATGTATATATATATACATAGATGCTATAGATATATCTGTGTTAATTTCCTGATTTCATAGTTTATTATGACTATGTAAGAGAATGAGGAATGTACTGCATGTAGGCCTGTGTTCCAATTGTTTCAAAGGTATAAAAGACAAAGTTCATAACCACAGATATCATAGGAAAAATTCTATAGTAATGCATTAAACAAAAAATACAGTAAACTCACACTAAACTTATGTGGTCAGAGGGCATCAGGTCAGGTCAGCCCCTCTCAGATATTACAGGGACAAAAAGTTATTTGTACCTTCCTGCAAATTTGAGATTGCTTTAAAATATTTTAAAGTTCCAGGGAGAAAAGGATCTGAATTTTAGGTAAACATTAACATTCAATTCTTTTCATCACATATAGAAGCCAACATATGACTTCCGGTATTGTAAATAGCTCGTTAGGCTCAGCAGGATTGTCATTTTTGATTTTTCCAACCTAAAAGAAACAAAGCAGAGCCACAAAAGAATTGTGCCTCTTTGTCAGCTGAAAGGGAGAATTTGCTAATGAAAGCTCAGCTTTCCTTCTGCTTCTTGCATACAATTTTGTTGTGCATATTTGCAAGTATCTCTTGAATCCAGAACCTAGTACAGGGTTTGGTGACAGTATTAACAGAAATAGTAGTAGTCATCATAGCAAACTCTTAAATATTGCTTATTGTATACCAGGCATTGCTCTCAGCAGATGACATTCATTAATTCATTTAATCCACACAGCAAGCCAATAAGATTGTGCTAATATCATTCCCATTTTATGCATAAGGAAACTGATATACAAAGAGATTAAGCCACTTAGTCAAGGTCACACAGCTAGTGAATGTCAGAGTTAGAATTTAAAGATGGAGTGTTTGTCTCCAGAGTATATACACAAATAATTATTTACTAAAATTTAACAATGGTGGTCTAGTGGTTAAGATTTGGTGCTCTCACAGCCATGGCCTGGGTTCCTTTCCCTGTCAGGGAACGACATCACCCTCTATCGGTCGTCCTACTATGGTGGTTGTGTGTTGCTATGATGCTGAAAGTTCTGCCACGGGTATTTCAAATACCAGCAGAGTTACCCATGGTGGACAGGTTTCAGCAGAGCTTCTGGACTAAGGCAGACCAGGAAGAAGAACCTGGCCACCCACTTCTGAAAAAAACTGGCCATGAAAACCCAATGAATAGCAGCAGAGCATTGCCTGATATAGCACCAGAAGGTGAGAGGATGACACAAAAAGACCAGGCAGGGTTCCACTCTGCTGTACACGGAGTCACTAGGAGTCAGAATCAACTAGACAGCACTAACAACAAAATTTAATAAATTCACTTCCCTTAATTGAGTAGTTTATTAAGGATGTAAAGGCTAATTTTCCCACTGAATTGCTTTTCTTTTTTTTTTTTTTTGTGAGGAAGATTAGCCCTGAGCTAACATCTGTTGCCAACCCTCCTCTTTTTGCTGAGGAAGATTGGCTCTGCACTAACATCCGTGTCCATCCTCCTCTACTTTACACGTGGGACGCCTACTCGATAAGTGGTGCATAGGTCTGCACCCAGAATCTGAACCCGCGAAACCCAGGGCCACCGAAGTGGAGCACGGGAACCCAACCGCTACACCACCAGGCGAGCCCCTGAATTGCTTTTTTGTGTGTGTGTGTGTGTGAGGAAGACCAGCCCTGAGTTAACATCCGTCGCCAATCCTCCTCTTTTTGCTGAGGAAGACTGGCCCTGGGCTAACATCGTGCCCATCTTCCTCTACTTTATATGGGATGCCGCCACGGCGTGGCTGACGAGCAGTGCGTCGGCGGGCGCCCGGGATCCGAACCTGCGAACCCTGGACTGCCAAGCGCGGAGTAAACCACTGCGCCACCGGGCGGCCCTGTGAATTGCTTTTTAAAATCACCTAAGACATAATGTAGCTCTGGTTTGTTAAAAAATATATACATCAGCATGTAAGAGGAATATAAGTCATATATATCATATTTACATATAAGTACAATATGAGTCATATCTTTAGTAGACACACTCTTTTTCTGTTACTGTACAAAAGTCACCAGTTTTTAAACAGAAATTTTGAAGTTGAGATATTTTATGCATGTTCACTTTTAAGCCCAAGCTCATAAACTGAACTAAACCATTCAAAACTAAATTCTGAAAATGCTAATTAATTGCTTCAATAAATATTATTGAACAAGCACTATGCACCAACTCTATTCTAGGCATCAGAAAAATTATTCCAAAGAGGAATAAGCAGTCAATTGAATTAGTAAGGTTATACAGAGCTCTCACTAATAAATCCAGCTTCTAAAAGTAACATGTAAAAAGTTTCATTCATTCATTCAAAATATACTTATTCTCTACTGTGTCCCAGAATGTGATTGTAGATAGGAGGGCAGTCAGGGAAGTCAAGAACAACAATGACAAACAAGAGCAAGAACAAGCTTAAGCAAGTCACTGAGAAAAATTGTCCCAAATGTTCTTACAAAATCCAAAACAAACTATTTTAGCAAATATGAACAGAAATACTTGAAGTCCAAACAAGCATGAGAGAGAGATAACCACTATATTAAAATGGAAGAGCTAACATGCCTTTTACGTGTCAGTAAAATCATATATTATTATTTCATTAACTCCTCATTTCCCAAAACCAGTGAGGTAGGAATGGCCTGATTCCTACATGTCAAAGAAAGTAAAAATACTTGGCTCTGTCAGTGTGAGCTGCAATCGAAATAGAAAGAGCAGTGTTAATATAAAAATTAACTGAAAGTCAGGAAAGGTGAAGAGAAAGCTGCTTTTAAGTGCTTTGATTTTCCAAGTACAAGTGAATTGCTTTCCAAATATGGTTATGAAGCAGGTTACTGGTGCTGCTTGGGGAATCATGGAGAATGAAGAATGAACTGCAAGTAGCCCCATTTTCTGATTATTTCCAAAGGAAAAAAGGGTAAATTTCAAAACAGAACTCCTAGAAAAAATGTTAAAGCAATTTACTATACAGAAAATTTATGAGTATTTTAAAAGTAAGTTAGATCCGTCGGGTCACTAAAATAATAGCACAAGAGCAGCTGACATTTATTGAGGATTTACTATGTGCCAGCATTATTCTAATGTCTATATAAAAATTGACTCATATAACCCTACAAATATCCTGTGGGAGAGGTAGCATTAGTATCACCATTGTACAGACAGGAAACTGAGACCTATATAGGTTCAATAACTTCTCCGAAATCATACAAATAACAATTGGCAGAGAGAATTTGAACTCCAGCGACATGATTCTAGTCTCTACTTTTGATCTACTTTTGTTAGAAAAAGACCCAATTGAAATGCCATTGGCAAAGTGTGAGTACCCCAGAATTACCCTAGCATGGTGACTGGAACATACTTAGCATGAGACATAGATATTTGTTGAATGAATAAATGAATAGCCTTCTAGCTTATTTCTGCCTCAACATCTTTATACATGTTGTTCCCTCTGCCTAGAATCTTTTCCCATATTTTTTAAAAGGGAGCTCTTTTTTGACATTTGGATCTGAGCTTGGTTATTTTCTCCACAGAGAAACTTCTCTGACTGCCCTTCCAAAAACACCAACATGGGTGAGAGTCATATATCCAGATGTATATCCATATATATGTCCAGGTATATATCACTTTGAAACCATGGAATATACTTTATTTATTTACTTGTAGTTTGTTTTTTCCCAGTAGGGTATCAGCTGTAGGGGACCAGGGGCCCTGTTTGTCATGTTCATCACTCTGTGTACCTACCAGGCTTTCAACAAATGTTTGATGAATAATTGGATAGAAGGATAGGTGCATGGCTGGCTGGCTGGATGAATGGATAATGTATCTGAATTGCAGCCAGGCATTTGGTCATAATTCTTATGATGTCCAGATGGGCTATATGTATTTCCAGCTGGTTAAATTACCAGACTACAGAAACATTGATTTTACCCAAGTAATAACAGCATAGAGAAGCCCGCTAGTTGCATGATAGATGGTTTCATCTTTGATTTAATACTTTTCAAAAAGTATTTTTTTCCAAAAGTATGAATGTGAAATGTATAATCTGTAAACTCGAACATAAGTACTCAAAAATATTTTAGTTTCAATTTTTTATTTGATATTCTAATATTAATTGACAACCTCTAGAGTCATTTCCAGGCTCAAAAATATTATCATCACACTGTAGTGCGTGCTAATGCTTCAGATATACTTATGTTGTTTTGTGTGTGTGTGTGTGTGTGTGTTTGTGTACGTATATGTATGTGTAACCAAGTTAAGCAACAGAACACAGTATACACAAGAAAAATTTTTACAATTGTTTTGCAATGACCATGGAAGTCTAAGTTGTGACTTTATTAATATACAAATCCAGAAATGTTATTGAGGAAGATGTTGCAGTGAAATACCACTTATAAATTTTAGAGTGACAGAGCAAATGTGGCTTTATAAGCATATACTAACAACTAGAGGTATGAGAGCTCCTGCTTAAAAGAGTACACACCAAACAGATATTTAAAAGAAATAGTCATTCTTCCCTAAACACGAGCATGTCTTTTTAGTTATAGCCTTAGACAATATGAATATAAGGAAGTTTGAAAATGTCGATCCTTTCCTCTATCCATTCCCTTCTTTCACCATCCTTGATATCCTTACCCAAGGGCAAGACAAGACCCTGAATTCCAAATCTTCTATCCTCCTCTTCCATAACCACTGCATGCTCCCTCCCTACACCCAAACACACTCGACATATTCTTTTCTGATACAAACTCATTCCATTGGCTACAATGAATCGAAATTTCTTTAAAAGGCCCTTCAAGAGCAACAACTACTGACTTCTGACAATGTGGGTGTCTGTTCAGAAAACGATTTTCAGGTAAAGAAGATCTTTCAATGTCCCCAAATCATACCACCATAGGCACTTTCCCTGGCTTAACACCAGCCTTGTCCCTGCCTTATAAGTCTGTGTGCATTTCGGGTCCTGGGTTTAGTCAAAATGAAAAGACTGCCACCTACTGAATTACAGGCAATGACATTTGGAATCTTGAGGCATATTTAATTTAACCCCCTTGAGTCAGTCCTTTTTCTACTGCAGACATCACCTATCCTGGGGCAATCCAGGGAGAAGGCAAGAGGATGACTAGCATGTGGGTGGTGACTGACAGTTGATCAGGAATAATTTCCACAAAAGCCACTCCTTGAGTGAGAAAATAAAGTAATAACAAGGTAATTCTCAATTCAACAAGAGTTAGTAAACAAGAGTTAGCATAACAAATAAGAGTTAGCATAAGAGTTAGCATAACAAATTCCTTGAGATATTTCCTAATATAAATACTGAGATTGTGTTTCCCTATTCATCTTTTCTGTCTGCTGAGGCTAACAACCCTTTCCTTGCTGAAACAGTAAAATCAAAATGGTCAGCTAAAGGGCTATAAAAACTATCAGATCAAAGGAGGACAAATCATAAAGATTTCTTATGCCTTTCTGTACTTGCATCTTATTCAATGTCATCCCTGCCTCTTATTATCTACAACTTCACAAATCTCACCCCATAGATAAAACTGAAGAGTCTCTTCAAAATTCAGACTACAGCAAGCAAGCAACAGTCATATCACTGACAGGGACAGGGATTGTTTTTTATGGGCAACAATTAAAAAAAAAGATTTTTTTCCATTAACCATAATTACCTGGGGTTTAAAGAAAAAATAATGTGGAAAAATCAAATATTAACTCATTAGGAGAAAATAGTAGATCACCTTCAAATTGACTATTCATGAATGTTGGCATTCATTAGCTAAAACAGAAAAGGCACAGATGCAGAAACCACATAATTTACAGAAAGGTTACCTGAATGATGCCAAACACTCTCCAAATACAAATAAAAGCTTGATTAATGGCTTAACAGCCAATGAAGCTCATTTAAATTCACTCATGGGGGAAAAGGTAATTTTCAAACTAAGCTAATAAAAGTCTCACTGTTTCTTGAACTAAATTAACTTTATTAACTTCATTGTTTAAATTCATGATTACTTAACATTTAAAATGTGTTTACTGTTAAAAACTCAATGGTTTATTTCATTATTTTAATAGGTCATTAATCAAATACCAAAAAAAAAAAAACTAAACTAAATCATGTCTGTCAACTTGTTAATGTTTCAGTTTCTTTGGAAATGGCCTGATTCCTGTGTTTATATTCCTGCATATATATATATTTCACTATTATTTTAAATTTTCAACAAGTGCATGAATTTTGTATACAAATAAATCAGAGCCCTCAAGTTACTTCTCAAGAGCCAAAGCAGTGAATTTGCTACAAACTCGCTTAAGGATTCCATTTTCCCAGAAAATGAAACATATAGATATGGAAGTTTTCTTTTTGATAGAAATACTAAAGGTAGCAGCACAAGCTATTGAGATCTAGTAATATCTTAGAAGATGCTTACTAAGGAATTTAGGGAGAAGGAATTTTGAGGTGTACAACTTACTTTCTAAAGATTCAGCAAGATAGACAAATAAAGCAAATATGTCAGAATATTTGACTAGTCAAATATGTCACAATAATGAATAACAATAATTGCTAACTCTAGATTTTGGATGGATACATATATATATACACACATATATATATACTCATTTTAATATTCTTCCAACTTTTCTGTATATTTGAAAATTCTGGTAACACATGTCGCATGTTGGGGACAGGAAATAGCAAATAGTTCAAAAATAGCAGAATTTCTGTTTGATATCTTAGAGCAATGCCCAGCCTCCAAGATGCCATTCTTGAGTGCTATTGATGAGGACCACAGTCCAAACAAATATTTTTATCATCATGCTTTAATGCCAGAATTGATTATACCTAGAAGATATATAGGTCAATAAAGATTTGCTACCCAGAGGTATTCCGGGGTCTTATTATTGTTAGGAAGCCCAAACAGATTGAAAGTCTAGTCAATTGTTATGCAAAGTAGGGCATCCAAATGAGTAGAGAAGATTGGAGAAAAGATATTCAAATCACTAGTCAAAGAGTGGCATAAACACATCCCTACTAAGAAAACGTTCTGGTCACTTTGAGCTCATCCAACAGGACTTCAGGACTAAATTCTGGAAAATAAAGTGATACGTAGGTAAGCCAGGCTAGGCCAGATGGTCATTTTAAAAAGTAGCCTTAGTTTCCACCTCCAGAATGTAAAAAGGAAAGAGCTCCACACAGACCTGCTCCAAAGGGAAACTGGTGAAAATTATCTTTAAAAAAAAATTTAAATTCTCTGGACATGGTCATAAGGACATACAGCAAATGAAGAAACTTTTGAGTCAAGAAAATCTACTACAACCCCAGAAGAATAGTGAGTATCTGTGGCATTTGAGCTACAAACTGATGCCTCCCTCCTCTAACCCAGCGTAGCATTATAAAAACTCCATTCTAGTCTGATGTAGCAAAGAACACAGGGCTCCTCTCTCCAAGCAACCGGTCAAGAGTTACAGTATTTTTGGTATATTCCCAGGAGGAATGGGATGTCATTATTTCTCATCCCATCCCCCCAGCCATCTATTGCAGAAGCCAAATTCCAGAGAGTGCAGCTGAGAGGTCAAGAGTTCCCTTCTTACAGCTAGCCCCCACTTGCGGGGCAGAGAATAGTGAGAACACTGGGGCCTCAATTGCCTTCACCTGGTTCATTTATAGGGCAGAGGTTCTATGCTAGCAAGACAAGCCAAGAAGACAAAAGAAAACCAAATCCACCATGCCCAAAACCTTGTTCCTAAAGCAGGGGTGTCACACAGAGAGAAGCATGCCACTGTCCTGGCCCCCAGCTCAGAGATTTTCCCAGGGGCAAAGGGAGACCATGAAACAGAAAGCTTTGAAGCTCTCCCCCAAAGGAATGCCCGAGGAAGACTCAAAGACAGTGGCGATTTTGTTGGAAAGTTGTTAATAGAAAATTGGTAGCCTAATTAGAGATGTAAGCTAAATCATTGGCAAACTAGTTTACCAGAAAGAAATAGCACAAGAAACAGCTAAGAGCCCTGCTGGTGTCAGAACAAACCTCAAGTACTGACCTCAAAAACTACCCCTGGAAAGAAGCCTGGTGTAACTAGACCAGTCTATGAAACAATTAATACACCAAGGCATTGTTGAAACTAATAGAGCAATAAGCTAGGAATTAGTGGAGCTTAATAGCTAGGTGTGGTCAAGGGGAAAAGAAAAACCAAAGAGAGGCCTGCTAAGACCTCTGTCATCCCAGAGTGACTGTGCACATGGCCAAGGCTGGGCCTTCTCAGGAGTAACATCAGAGGCTTGGGAAATAGACTTCACCAAAATAGTCCAGCTAGTTACTAAATAAATAAACAAGCAGACAATGAAAACAAGTCCAAATGGGGGAACAGTACCCAGAGTCACTACCGTATATTATCTAAAATGACCAGCGTTCAACAAAAATTATGAGATATGCAAAGAAAGAGGAAAGTGTGAACCATACACAGGAATGACGTGTATGAGCACACAGTGAACTGAAGCTGCCTGTGAGAGTGACCAGAAAGTGGATTTAACAAAGGCTCCAAATTTGCTGTATGTTAAAAGAACTAAAGGAACCATAATGACGACGATAACATCTTATCAAATAGATAACATCAATAAAGAAACAGAACTTATAAAAAGAACCACATGGGAATTCTGGAATTGAAAAATATAAGAACTGAAATGAACAATTTACTGAACAGTCTCAATGGTAGATTGAACTGACAGAAGGAATTAGTGAACTTGAAAATAGCATTTATACAATCTGAAAAACATAGCAAAAAGAGTGAAGAAAAACAATCAGATTCTCAGAGAAAATGGAACACCATTAAGTGCACCAATATACATAACAGGAGTGCCAGAAAGAGAGAAAAAGAAGAAAAAATATTCAAAGAAATAATGCCTGAAAACTTCCCAAGTTTATTGAAAAATGACAGCCTACATATCCAAAAAGCTCACCAAACCCCAAACAGGATAAACACAAAGAGATCTACACACAGATACACCATAGTAAAAATTTTGAAAGACAAAGACAAAGACAAGGAGAAAATCTTAAAAGCAGTGAAAGAAAAACAATTCTTCACCTACAAGGAAACCCCAGTAAGATTAACAGCAGACTTCTCTTCAGAAACAATAGCAACCAGAAGAGTAGGAAAACATACTCAGAGTGTTCCAAGAAAAAAACTGCCACCCAAGAATCCAACATCCACAATAATTGTTTCTTTAAAAAAGAAGAGGAAATAAAGACATTCCTAAATAAACAAAAACTAAGAAAATTAGATCATAGCAGACATATATCACAAGAAATAATAAAGGAGATACTCCAGATTAAAAGCAAGTGACCCCAAACAGTAAATCAAATCTACACAAAAAAAATCACACAGCACTGGTTAAAGTAATATGTAATTATAAAAAAGAGTATAAATACATATTTCTTCTCCTTTGTTCTCTTAACTAATTTAAAAAGCAACTGTGTAAAGAAATATGTGTGTAATTATATTGTTGGGCCTATAGTATATAGAAATGTAATCATACATGGAATATTTTTCAGCAGTAAAACAAATTACATACTGATACATGCTAAAACATAGATCATCTGTGAAAATATCATGCTAAGTGCTAGAAGTCTGTCACAAAAGACCACATTATATGCTTCTATTTATAAGAAATATGCAAAATAGGCAAGTCTATAGATACAGAAAGTAGATTACTGGTTGCCTAGGGGTGAGAGGTATGAAGGAATTGGGGTGGGGAGCTGAAGGGGATGGGTTTTGGGGGGAAGGGTGATGAAAATGTTCAAAAACTGACTATGGTGATTGTTGAACAACTCTGAATATCCTATCACTAAAATGGAGAATTGTATGGTACATGAATTGTATTTCAATAAAGCTGTTACAAAATAATTTAGTCTCACTTTTCCTTTCTCTTACTATTATGTACTTAATCATAATAAATAAGTTTTTTTCAGTCACTATACAAATTATTAGTGGTGGATACTACAACAAATAGTAAACAATCCTAGTCGTTGAGATACTCTATCGAGAGAGTACAAACAATTATAAAAAGAATAAGAATAACAGTGAGAGCATATATATAGTGTGTCAATGAATCCTGTAAGAAGAGATACCTTACAAAAACTTCAGATATCAGAGGAAGTGACATCTGAACTGATTCCTGAAGAAGTATGGGGTAGTGGCCAAAGCCTTTCAGTAGTATACCAGGGCATATGCAAGTTCAGAGGCAAGAAAAACTACACGATCTGCCCTTGAATTATAATCACACAATATGACTAGAAAGCAAAATTCAAGGACAGGGAGAAGGACTTGAGGCTAGAGATGTAGGTAGAGACTAGGTTTTCTCATTGATTGGCAGAAGTGAAGAGTAGGACTTGATAATTACGAATAGGTACCACCGACTTCTACAATACCATATCATCTCATATCACGTCCTCTGTAGCTACTGACTCCCAAGTTTATTGTGTCTTACAGGTTTGCTTACATGTAGCAGAGATCCACGAAGCGTTAGGAAAAATTTTACCTGCATTTTATATTCAATATTTCTGAAACACCATGTTTTCTTAATATTAAATGTTCATGTTTCCTCTTCAAATCACCTCGTATCGTTTTCTCTATAGGTCTTATCATTATTACTTTTTAATATTGGTTTCTTCTCACGCTAAAATATAACTACCATGAAAGCTAGAACAGCATATGATACATGGTAGGCACTCAACAAATACATGTAGAATAAATAAACATTCATTCATCTCCCGTTCATTCTTGATTTTATTTATCTGTTAAAACCAAGAAATTTTGAGATTGTGTTGAATCTACACACCTTTAAAAAGATTTCCCATGGATGGAAGAGGAGTTGGTGATGGGGAGGGGCTTGGAAAGGTCAAGAAACTGTTGTTTTTCTCAAACCTTAGTTTTTTGAAAGAAAATATCATTATCCTTATGAAAGCTGAGAACATAACAGTAACTATCTCTTTGGTCTGAAAGAGTCCCATCAAAATATTGACCTTTGAAGCATGTATCAGACATAACTGATCTTCCCAGATAAGCAAGAATCCAAAGCTTCATCTGGAGTTTCTATTTTCCTTTGTAATATTTAGTTTTGAGAAAACTGACTTACATGGTTGCCATGGAAATGAGTACAATGGTGAATCATGAAGCTTTTAGAAGTAAGAGTGCTGCATGAATGTAAAGAACAGCTATTTTTCTTAATGTTTTCTTTTTAAAAAAATTGGTAAATCTCCAGGTAAGGAAAATACTATAGAAAAAGAGAGAGGTCGATTATTGCAGCTCTTACCCAGGCTATGTTTTGTAAATGCTGTAAAAAAATAAATACATTGTTACAATGAATCAAAGCAAATAGAAGAAGAATACGTCTACCTATTGATTTATTGTTTTATAAATGTGGATATATCAAAAACTATAAGCCCTCTGAACCAATATAACAGCAATTCATTTACACCTGTGTAGAGTTTCTCTTTTCCAATCTCAGCCTCACAAAGCATTTCCTCTTATTTTCAACTATAGCACTCAGCTCTTTTTTTAAAACCCAATATGCAATAAACAATTAAGTAAATAGAAAAATAAATAAAGTAGAATAATTGACTTGGCACCTATAAAAATAAACCAACTTTCTTTTTTAAAAAGCAGCTTTTGCTTCTGCTGCCTTCTGATGTAAGATGTAGTACAGATCTGTGAACTCTGCAAGACAGCTGGAGTGGGAGACCAGGTATTAAGCACAGTTCCAAAAGTATTGCATGAAATGTTTGCTGACCAGCATTTGGGACAATGAAAAAAGCCACAGGATATAATCAGATTTCCCAGATGGAAGATGAACACCAAGAACAAGAATGGCCCTCACCTTTCTATGGTATATTTTTAATTATGTTTTCATTATTTTAGGCTTAAATAGAAATTTTCTTTATCAAATTATACAATTTTTAATTGGCTTTATTCAGAATATATATAATAGCTATAGTCAATCAGTGGAATGATTTCCCACCATGGTTATTAAGGTAGTAGATTGAGCTTATGCCGGCCCTTCTGATTTAAAACTGAATGGTTTATTTATTGCTTTTATGGTTACTGCCTTTTTGAAAGCCTGTTCCATATCTAAATTGTGTTTATTGAGCATGGTATATTTTCCTGTTTGTTTCAAAACTAATTTTTAGAATTCTTTTGTCATTCAGAAAAATGAGGTAACCACAAGGACTGGTAAGCTAAGGTGAAACCCAGTTACAATTCATTAGTTTTCTGTATGTTAAGGGATATTTGCCAAATGGCATGCTCCCCTATATGATGTTAAAGAGCCTAAAATAAAATCTCATTTTCAATTTAAACTTTTAAGTCCTGAAGTGTTCTGGAAAGCCTTTCTATGAGAACTGGAAATTCTTTTTTTCTGAAATGAAATAAAATGAAATATGGGAGGGTTTAAAAGTTACACTTAAGGTTCCTACAATTATAACTTATTTGAACTTGATGAGTCTCATTTACCCTTCTAAGAATATTATATCATAAGATCAATAAATAATACAAAACACATTTGCTTCTTATGGAAGGTCAAGAAAAGTAATTTTCTTTGGGTGATAGGGAGAAATGTTAGGAGATGAAGGTAATGTTCAAAAGATTGTGTGTGGTTTTGAAGTTACTTGCCTTGATAGAATAATCAATAGCTAACTAGGAAGACCTTCATTTGATCGTTCTTGCCTCATTGCTCATGAGCATTATTAAATATTCTCTTGGTTTCTCAGCAGGCTGTCTTTGAAGTTGCCACATGGAACATTTTTCTGCATGAAGAATTATAAAAAATGTGATACTGATGTGTAGCTACAAGATAAAAAGATATAAACTTGCACATAGCTCATCAATTGCTCATTGACCTTGGATTATGAGATTATTTTTATCAAAAGATGCTTGTCTCCTCTTGAGAAGTCAGTTTTGCCAAATGGCCAACCACATCCTATTGACGATGTGGTCATATTGGACATAGGAAAAACATTTAAACCATAGGCGTTACAGTATATGGGAGACTTTCATAAAGAAGCAAGTCATCTTTCTCATCCAAATATTCTTTGTCAAAAGTTATGGTAAATTAAAATCATTTTCTTCAGTTGTGTCATATTTGCCAACGAAATTGTTAATGAAAGCATTTGCTGAGTCAAAATTAAAACTTAGAACCTCTGTGCCATGAGCGTTAATGTTTTTCAGAATTCTAAATATGTAGCAAACATGAAGCAGAGCATAAGTGTGAACTCACAAAGAGGAATTTTATGCGCAACCACAAAGGAGATGTAGCCAAAAGCACTGAAATGGTTCATGTTTACAAAAATCCAAGATCCTAAAGAAAATTCTGTCATTTCAGAAGAACAAATCTTTAGGAATGAGTCAGTTTTGACCAGCTTTATGTTCCCATACATAAAATATGTTCATTTGAAAAGATCTCCAAAACCCATTCTAAGGGTAAGAATGAGATGAAGTTTTCACTAAGAAGTTATTCCATGATCCCTCAATCATGGCAAATCTTTTATTCTAAAACAGTGTTCCCCATTCAGCGAAAAGGTATTTATTAGAATTGAGTATGGGCTAAGACATAAATAGAAGCTGAGACTGCAAGGATAAACAAGCCACATTCCTTACTTTCAAATAGTGGGGAAGCCAGGCACACAAACAGATTGCACTATCCTGTAACAGAACCATGCTCAGAGGAAGCATGGCTGATCTGTCTAGGAATGTCAAGATGATGTCCACAGAGAAAGTGATGTTCTAACTTAGTCTTGATGAATAAGTTTACTATAATGAGAACATATCAGAAGACGATCTATGGAAAGAGCATAGGATGGGAAAAGGATTGGAGTTTTGAAACTCATAGGTGATCTGAGAATTGTAAAAAATTCAGTGTTACAGAGCATAGAATGCAAAGGATGATGCAGCTAATATAGCTGAAGAGGGATTGTTGCCATTTTAAATGTTTTTAATAGTTAAGAGATAGCTATTTGAACACAGATTCAGTTAGAGTTGAATAACATTAAAGGGCCCAATCACTAAACTTTGTAATTGATTACATTGGGAAATGAGGGGAAAGGAAGACGTTAAGGATGCCACTAATCTTTCTTGCATAGATTTAAAGTCAATAGTAATGTCATTAACCACAATAGAAAATAGAAATAAGGAACCGATAAGAAGATGGTGAATTCTACTTTGGATATTTCAAATTTGGGTTTCCTGAGGAATATCTATTAGAAATGTAGAAAATCTGTTACAGATTCAAAAGTGGATCTCAGGAGAGGGATCAAGCGCAGGAGACACATAGTTGTAAATAAACAGTTCTAAATAGTATGTGAAATCTTGGGAGCAAATGTTATCACCCAGGGAGAAGAGAAGGAAAAGAAAAGAATCAAGGATAAAATCTCAGAGAATTCCAAATTTTAAAGAATGAAAAAAAGTCAGAAGGGTCAAATTTTGGAGGAAATCCAAGGGCATGGAGATGGGGAGGGGGCAGGTGGTGAAGGGGAATGATTTTCTGGAAGCCAAGTAAAGATTACATCAAAGAAGAAAGGCAGGAGGACTTTGTCAAGGCCATGAAAAACTGAAGTAAGATCAAAGAGGAAACTAAAATAGGTCATTGGATTTAGCAATTAGAAAATAAACCACTGGACTTTGCAAGAAGACTTTCTATGTAGTAGAAATACAAACCAGGTGTGAGTAGGCTAAAGAGTAGGAATGAGGTGATGTTATAGAAACAATAAATATATTCTACTCAGCCTAGAAGTTCCAGAAGGATGGAAGAGGGTGACTAAAAGGAGGCTAACTAAAGCAATGATAATAGTGAGTGCAGGTTTGTTGCTCTTGTTTTATCATTTTTTTTTTTCAGTGAGGGAGGAGCAAATAGTATGCTTTTAAACCAAGGGGCTTTTAAACAAAGTGACTGTAGAGAGAGGCAAAAACTAATGCACAAAGTCCTAAAGAATTTTTAATAGATGAGCGGCTTAATCTTAGAAAAGGTAAGGTTCCCACTCCCTCTCAGACAAGAAAGATACTTGATACATAGAAGTTTAGGTATGATTAGAAACAGAAAGAAGGAAAGTAATAAATGTTGTAAACTAATAGCTTCTATTTTCTTTGGACAGTAAGCTTCTCATCTTCTGAGAGGTGTATATCAGAAGGGGAAGAATCTACAAATTATATTGTAGCAATAATTAATTTGTTAATCTACTGATTAGAAGCATGAAGATAAATCGGTTTTGGTATTCGGGTTATGAAATCTATTAAGTTCGAAAATACTCAAAGTGACTAAAGTTGAGGGTTAATATCAACACCTGTGGATCCTTTTCTGTACCACACATATATAACCTTCCACCACAGACATATGCACACATACGTTTAACCCATTTCTTTGCAGTTACTCAACAAAACCAAGGTGTCTAGGTTAGGAATCCAGAACACTAAATCTCTCAAATGTTGGAAATATAAGTTGGTTGAGGACATTAAAAGACCATTAAGCATTGTGTTGCATTTGTATTGAGTTACATGATACTTAAAATGATGGAAATACTTACCCAAGAACTCCTAGCATAATCAAGAGCTGTTGGCTAGAGATTTGTATATGGACTTAATGGTCTTTTAAAAAATATTGTCCTCTCACCCATAGTTTTGGGGGGAGTTCGACCTTAAGAAGCAAATCTGGAAAATTAGTTCATTCAAACCTGATTCCTTCAAAGCACAGTTATATCCCAAATGTTAGGAAAAATTGTCTAAGACTTGGAAATAGATGACTTTAAGGGGCACGCTCCATGTTTTCTGGTGGGGCCTCTAGGAATTATCTGATTCTATAAGCTGAACATCTTTGTCTGATTTTCTATTGAGTAGGCTGTGTTACATCTCTCTAGTGGCAGAAGATAACTTGAAGAAATTTGATAGGAATGCAAATTGTCCCTAGCCATAATAATGCAAGTGAATTTTGTCCAGTGGAGAATCAACTGATTTATGCCTTGTAGAACAGATAAACACAACACTTTATTGTCCTATATTATATTAACCCAGTTTTACATTTATTAGCAAAGTTATTTTTACATTCCTGCATGTGCTGTCCTGCACACACACATGCAAAACCAAAAATAAAATAAAGTAAAATGTGTCTAATCAAATTAGAATTGTACATATTTGTATAGTAATAGGACCTCTATTTTGTTGAGAAAGAAATGTTACACAGAATAAGAATTAGCCAGAATGTTGAAAAGCATATCTTTAGTCACTGTGGAGCTATTTTTACAAGAAAACCTGCACTTTGTTTAACACGTTCCCTTGGGAATTAAGAGAAAAAACACATTGAAATGGAAAAAAATGCACTTGGAAATTCAGCCTAACAACTACATGGTCTAGCTTCACATTTTAGGGTAAATATTCACAACATATTATTAATGCTCTAAATTTTCATGTAATAAAATAGAAGAAATTATTCATTCGTGTAACTACATCTGTAAAATAAAATTCATGTAAAAATGCACTATTTGAAAAAGCAGGTATAAATTAACAAAATGTGAGCCATGATTCTTTTAAGGAAACAGGAATGGATTTACTGCTCTTAGTCCACCAATGCCATAGAAATTACTTATTTTATGAACTCCATTTTACCTCAAAAATAAACATTTTCATGACTCAGGGAATGCATTATTCTGATTACCCATAAGTGTTCACCTTACTTAGTTAGTGATTCATATAGACAGACTCACCATTTAAATACACAGAAAAAGCCATTTCTATAATGACCCTATCAGCAAAAAATAAACAAATCATGCCACACTATTATTTGACTCTAAACATGACTGTGCAGATGGGATGTTCTAATTCAATCTTGGAAGAGACAATTCTGGGTACAACACCAACATACTCTATATTTTTCAATACTGGGGATTTTGTCTCCACCGATGTTTTAATATTTTACTATTGATTAAGTACTTGTATTTATGAATAAGTAGTCAGGATATAATTTGAAATGAAAAACTTGTATAAAATGTTATGTAAAATGTCAAATGAGTAAAAAAATTATATGTATATTATATACACACACATAGACATATATACATGGACAAATATGTATATACTGGAAGAATATAATATATATACATAACTATACATATGTAAATAGATAGATAAACTGAACTCTGGACTGTTAATAGTAATATTTCCTGAACCAGTTTATGGTTGATACGTTTTGTCAACTTCTTCATAACTGATTGTTTGCAAATTTTTGACAGTGAAATGAAAATTACAAACAAAATCCATGCTTTCCCATTTGTCCCGCTCTGAGCTACACATTTTTCTCTCTTCACAGTTTTCACCTGCCATTTCTTCACTAAAGTGTTTCAAAAACTCAAGAAGAATCATGATTCCCACTATTTTCACAATTGTTTTTACCTTCAGAACTGAATTGAATTCAGTGAATATGGTTCATAAGCTCCCAGCTATGGCAGGTTTACTTGTTAACACCTTGCCTCTGATGCATTATAAATGTTTTACATCATTTCACGCTCCCTTTGAGTAAATTACGTGGCACAGCTCTCCACTGTTATGAAAAGAATCCACTCTGAAGTCATACCCATGACTAACCAGAAGCATATTGCCTGGGCATTTGCCAAGTCAACAGGGACATGATTATTTTGAAGGAATTTGAACAACATATTTTCAGTACTAATCAAGCTAGAAGCAAATAGCTTTGTCCTAACAGACATTTTATTTACTAATTACTATATCCCTTCAGTTCTACATGGTTACAAGATAAGCATTTAAAATGAAAATGACATTTGTAAAGATATTTCTGGTGCACTGAAATGATTGAGAAGTATTAGTCTCATCTAGTATTTAGGAAAGTTCCATGGAAATGCAATATCATTTCTGCAGCCTCGTAATTCTTGGAAGATGGTGGGTTGAATGACTCCCAGCTTGGTTAGCCTCTCAGTTCTCACCTATTCACCTTTGCTAAGCAAGCAGCCACTGGGAATAACAGGTAGGCAGGGCGAGGGAGGGTGAAAGTGAGTCCCAACTCCGTCTTCCTCTTGATGAAGACAGTTTCTCTGGACTACAGAAACTGGACAGTGAGTCTGGAGAACAGCATCAGAGAGGCCTAAGACAGGAATTAGATTGCCAGAACAGGCCTGTTCTCCTTGGAGCTCAAGCACTCAGTAACTGATGAAGAAGTGGATTGAGACTAAAAGACTCCATTAGACTAAAAGACTGAGAAGAGAACAGGGAGCAGGGAAGCTTCCTCCTGCGCATCCAAAGGTGACTGACAACTTACCAGCTGTTACAACATCAACCAACATGTACAGATACTCCTGCAACTTGCACCACTCATGGGCTGCCAACACGTAAGGTACGAAGCAACTGGCACACAAAGGAAAAATACTATAAGCTCAGTGGGACCCCATCAGCAAGAAAGAGGAACTGGACAAGCAAAATTAGCCCCTAAGGATATTAGAGACTATGGAGAGGAGGGATAACAACATGACCAAACCTAAAATAAGAGTACAAGAGCACATCAATACATTCAAGAAAAGCACAGAACAAGTTTCCAGAAATAGATCACATCATTTTCAAGCTAAACAAATGTTCTAAAGTAAGAGAAAGAAAAGTTACTGGTGACATCTGAATTAGTAGAGTAGCAGGATGTGCTTAAACCTTCCAATAACTTCCCTTCTTATTCAAAATAAGTCTGCAATTTCTTACCATGGCTGGTAAGGCCCATTATGATCTTGAATTTCACTATTCTCTGACCTACAATCTAACTTGTCTCCCCTTCCTGTATTCCTGGCATATTTCTGTTCCGCCTTAAACACTATAAGCATGATCATGCCTCCAGACTTTGCACTTGTTATTCCCTCTCCCAGATAGTCTCATGTCTTGTTCTCTCATTTTACTCAGGTCTTTGTTCGGCTGTTACCTCATCAGAGTATCTTGGTCTCTCTGTCTAAAGCTGCTGCAGCCATGCTCTCTCGAAATCCTTAATCATATCTATCATTATTATATGCATCATCATCTGGTATATATTTAATTATTCATTTTTAAAAATTTTGTATCTTCCCCCACAAGAATATGCTCTCCCTGACCATGTCTGTTTTATTCATTTCTCACTCCCTAGTGCCTAGAACAATGCCTTGCACATGGTAGACACTCACTAAATTTGTTGAATCAGTGAATAAATAAGTGAATAAATGAGTAGTGTGAAAGTTTCAACTAAAATTGGTCTCTCAGTGTCCTCAATTCTTGATATGGGGCTGATCTACGTTAAAAACCAATGAGAAGGGGCCGGCCCGGTGGCGCAGCGGTTTAGTCCGCGCTTGGCAGCCCGGAGTTCGCGAGTTCGGATCCCGGGCGCCCGCCGACGCACTGCCTGTCAGCCATGCCGTGGCAGCGTCCCGTATAAAGTGGAGGAAGATGGGCACAGATGTTAGCCCAGGGCCAGTCTCCCTCAGCAAAAAGAGGAGGATTGGCAACAGATGTTAGCTCAGGGCTGGTCTTCCTCACAAAAAAAAAAAAAAAAAAAAAAAAACCAATGAGAAGCATTGTGCAAATGAATTCCTATATTATTGTGTATGGATATGAGAGTGCTAAAATACTGAGGTCAAATATAGCAAAAAGCAGTGGCTACTAGGAAAATATTTACTACTGTGGTGAATTGTATTATTTGTTCACAATTATTTGCTTCCTCTGCGCCCTTCTCATGCTGTTTTGTAGGCAGATTACAATTACCTGTCCCACTGATCTCAGGCTCGATTATGTGACTTCCTTTAGCCAATGGAATGTGAGTGGATGTGACTTTTGCTGCATCTGGGCAGAAGACTGAAAGGTAGTTGTATGATTTGGTGCTGACCTTCTTGCTCTGAGACTTTCACCATGAGAACTGAATGTTCAAGACAGTGGCTGGCTATTCTTTCAGCTTAGGTTCTAGTGAAGATAGATGGAGCTCAGGCAATCCCAGCAAAATTGAAGCCTTCCCACAGCCATATAACATAAACAGTGGTATATGCCACTGTGGTATTGGGGTTCTTTTTGTTGCAGCAAAAGCTGAATAATATAACTAAGTATTTCAGAGTTTAAATATCTTTGCAAAAAAACCTAAAAGTGATGGGTATGTGTCTTATTTATTTGCCACTGTATCCCCAGTGGCTAGAACAATGCTTGGCACATAGTAAGTGCCCTGTGACTAGCCATCAAATAAAAGGGACTACTTGAATATCAAATAAATCTTAACAAAATCACCTGTGTATGAGCAAGAGGAGTCTATTATATTATTATATAATAATAATTATTATTATTATTATCATTTGTAACACTTCGATCATAGTTTTACATTACGAGATAAAACCCTGATGAGTTCTTCTAAGTGTGTGAAATTTGTGTTTTCTAACTAGCAGGCAGAGCCTCCCTTCATTACCTCATACTTCGAATTTGGCCACCCACACTCATGTGCTAATGCCTCACTGGGCTGACAGCTACACATGCATCTGAATGAGGACATACAGTTTATTATCATTAATGTATTCTACAATTGGTATTCAATGTCAATTTTAATTCTAATACTCTCCCTCCTTTATTTCAGGGTGACTCTCTTCTACATAACAACCAAATAAATTTTTATTTAGTTTGAGTCAGTGTCTGAGCTTTCGGAATTACACAAATTCTTTCAGATATGCCTCCTTCATAAATGCAATAAGAATAATGGAAGTGACTACCTTTAAGGTTGTATTGACCTACTTGTGATTTAATAGGTTTAGAAAAAATTAATGAAAATAGATAATATGTAAAAAGTGAGGATGTTCATAGCATTTTCTTGATTGAAAGAAGCAAATGAAGGAATGTTGTGGTCATCACTAGAACTGTTCTCTCCAAATATTTCTTCATCTCCGTCTTCTAGACTTAGTACAATTGTAGTTCTGGGCCTTTTGTAGTTGAGTGGAAATAGACAACTAGTTCTGGACAATGAGTTGTAAGTGGAAATGACATGGGGCACTTCTGGGCCAAAGCATTTACTTGCTGGTTTGAGACATTAAGAGTTCTATCCCTCTGGCACTGTGGCTGGCAATGTCCCAAAGGTAGCCCCTCCATGAGCTGGGTCTCTGTGTGACTACAAAGAGTAGACCTCCTCTGCCAACCCATCTTGGACACGTCGTGTAAATACGAAAACCAAACAATTGTTTTAAGTCACTGAGACTTTTTGGATTGATTACTACCATGCATGACTGTGTAATTTAATTAAATAAAATAGATAGAATACATACATATAATTGAGTATATATCCTCAGTGTGTATATGCACGTAAAATATAATTGGTCTGAAAGAATGACACAAAACTAATTAGTAGTTACAATTCTAAAACTATTTATTATAATGAATTGATAATAAAATCAATTGATAATTATGATCGTTAATTGTAAATAATTATTAATTACATGACAATAATTATCATAAAGGTGGATTTTAACATTTATACACTTTATGGCTTTTTTTGCAGTGTGCATGTAGTAATGTTATAAATTTTCAAAATAATTTATAACAATAAATACAACTCTATATCCCTGAAAAAAAAAGAATGTCTTTTAGTAGAAAAGAGTAGGAAACAAGATAAGTCATGGGAGCTCTGTTTGGAATAAAGAACTAAGAGCAGAATCTCAGAGAGGTCAAGGATCAGCTTCTTGCCTATGATTTCACTTTTGTGTGGTATCCGGGAGCAAACAGACAGTAAGACTCCTGTTCAAACCCTCAGCGTGTATTTCACATAAATGGTTCAAACCTATGGTGTCTTAGGTGGAAAAAATCTACATTGGACCCCTAATCCTGCCAGCTTCACATCAAGCGTTGGTACTGTAAAGGAAAGGAACACAGTGGCTAAATTTGAATCAATTCAGAGCTTCAGAGGTAAAGTTTAACGTCAGATTGAGAAGGCTGTCTCCTCCTGCCTTCACTCATAATCTTCCATTCTCCTTTGCATTAAATGTGACCCTCCCAAAGCAGCCATTTTAGCCATTTTTCTAAGTTACCACTCCTCTCCACTTCTCTCTATGATAGCCACTGCATTGTTTCCATCATAGCATTTATCATAATACGTAATTGTTAATTTATTTATTTTTTGTATTCATTTATGGCTGTATTTCCTCATATGATATGTGTTCCATGAGGGCAGGGGCCATGTCTGTCCCTTCTAACACTTTATTGCTGGCTTTAGACAGTGCTAGACACACTTAATAAATATTTAGTACACTCAATAAATATTTACACAATAGTACACAGTATTAGTACACTCAAATATTTACTTCATAAATAAATAAATCACTAAATAAATCATCATTATTCCATATACAGACTAGCTCTCACTTTAACAAACAGGAATAAAATATGAAAATACTGATAGATTCAATTAAACTTCCCTTTGCAAGAATTGTCTTAGACAAAGTACAATTCATTTTTAATGAATTCCCTGGTTATCACATGCAAAGTAAGTGGGATTGTTTCTCAGTTATTTTTCTTCTGGATTTTAGTAAAATACTAAATTCTTCTATGGAATTTCACTGGATTCTGGACAGAGAAAAAGACTTGAGGCATATGACCTGAAATTTACATGAGTTCAAAATTATTTGAAGACTTCTGAAATTCTACAAAATTAGAGCAAATTTGTTTAAACAATCAATTTCTCAAGTATTCTTCAAAAGCATGCGTTTCAAAAGAATTAATTTTATAGCTAAGAGTTTGGCTGTTTTTGAGCAAGTTGTTTTGAACACCTCTACAAACTAGAGAGTTCCTGTTTGAAACCTTAATTGGAAATCTCAAGGAATTGCTGGCATTTCTAACTTGATTATTCCAAGAATAACTCAAAGAAGGGGTACTTTATGTCTAGATTACTTAAAATTCTAATTAAAAATGAATTTAAAAAATCATCCCTAAGTACTCTTGAAAGAAATACCTGAATCTGTGTAATTTAGATCTTGCAGCAATTTACTAGTTAACTCCTAAGCCCTTGCTCACTGAAATATACTGTCAAGACATTTTCCACCCATTCCAAAACAGGTTTAATTTGATTTATATGTTAAGCTAGGTTTTAATCCTTTTCAGAAAAAGTTCAGCCTTCATTATAGCTTTCCTAAGGCCAAATTTCCTTACATAGAATTCTCTCTTGGTCAAAAAACTTTCACAATAGCTATTTGCTAATTATTATTAACATTAGGGCTAAACAAATTTAACTCAGTTCCCCTATTGGATTAGGGCTTCATCACCACAATCTTAAATGCAGATCATGAGACCAGACCCTGTTTTAGTTAACATTAAAGTGGGCAATATTCAATGTTGCAAACACTGCTGTCTCTGTAAGTAGAGTGCATTCAACTGCATTCGCCGTAATAACAGATTCAAGGACAAGTGGGTTGACCTTCTAAAGTTTCTGATGCAAATAAATATTCATGAGTGAAGATTTTAAGAGTCTGCTATTTATATTCCTAAAAAATGTCATGGCCAATAGCATTTCTAAATCCTGCAGAGTCAAGCTTGTGTAATTGAGAGAGAAGTGGATCTGAATTACCTAGTTAAGTGCTTAATTCTGGTAAGACCAATTTGAAACTAATATCATCTTCCATAATGTACATGCTAATTGTTATGTTTTACTCCCAGACAGCCTCTGGTAGGCTACCTTCAGGCTGTGGACTTGATGACAAAGTAAGAAAGAAAACAGGTCCATCTTGAACTATAGTTTTCAATGTTTAGTCCCTGGACCAGCAATATCAGCACTACCTGGGACCTTGTTAGAAATGCCATTCTCAGCTCTACCTCAGATCTACTGAATGAGAAACTCTCGGTGTGGACCCAGTAATGTATGCTTTAACAAGGCTTCCAGTGATTCTGATGCTCAAGTTTGAGAACCACGGCATTAGCATCTTCTTCTCCAGTAGTCAGAGGACCCTTGCATGCTGGCATTTCCCCTCAGAGTGGGCCAAGCTCAGAGGTCCTCTGACCTGGAGAGTTTCTCCCTCCATGTGGGCTGTCTTGGCCCCTGAACTTTAGGCTCTTCTCCCCAAGGAACTAGGGAGGTGTTGGCTAGTTGCAATGCTCCCTAGTTTATATCCTTAATTACTGCATGACTGTGGCCATGCTCGGTTCCTGATTGGAAAGTAAATTAAATGAAAGGCAGCTTGATCCTAATCAGAATTGGCATCATCGCCAGTCTTCAAATCTAAACCAACTCTTTGTGTCCAAGTCCAGCTCAGTGATAGTGTGAAAAAACAAACAAATGAAAAACAATCCTACTGTTGAACTATCCTTTATATATAACTGATGGTCCAGAGGATTCTGTAGATAATCCAGATCTCTGGATAATGAGATTTACACTTTGTGTTCTGACCTGAATAATTTAGTTTCAAAATTTAACAAAAAGGAGTCAGACCCTCACCAATGTGTCACCCAAGCCAGCATTATTCTCAGCATTTTGTTTTGAGATTTCAGGGGGTGTAGCTTTTATTCTGATCAGTAAACATAGGAAGTTAGCATATAGTCCATAAGATCCTTTGCCCTCTGAAAGAGCCATTAGGTAAAGTTTGAGAATTGCTATTTGAAATTATCATATATTTTAAACAGCATTGCCTACATATGTCTAAACTAATTTCTGTGCCAGCCACCTTCTTCTGGAATAGCTACTTCTTTCAAACCACTGTTAATCCCATACAAGTGTAATGTTCCAGAGAGCAAAAGGGTGATGCCGAGAAAACATCAACATTATTTAAAACTCTGAAAATATTTGACATAAATCTGAAATGGTACTAAGACCAAGGACATTCAATACTGCCTCTGAAGGGTCAAATTTAAATGGGAATGGAGAATGCAGCTGAAAGGAGAAATGGAAATTTCCATGAGCCTAAGTCAAAAATAGAATCAAAATATTTTCTCTCAATTGTCCTCATTCTCTGAGAAATACAAACTCCTGATAATTAGTCCCGTGTGATCACACTTCCCACGTGGTAGGCTTCCAGGCCCCCATGATATCGCTAACACGTGGGTGGGGGTGTTAATTGCATTTCTGTTTTCGGTTGCACTTTGCCTACTTAAGTAGAATGTGACTGCCATTCTACCTCTGGCAGAATCTTAAAGGTGAGTTGTCAGTCTCAAAAGATTCAGGAAATTATCTAGGTTGCCAAGTCATAGAGGTTAGTCTGCAAAACTTGAAAATGGGAAATGATCTTTGTTTCTGCGTTTGTCCCTAACAACACTAACCATTCAGTTTTACAACGTTTTTACTGAAAAATATTACAGTTTAAACTTCAAAACTCATCACAAGAAGTAAAGTTGGATATTTTTGACTCAATTAATTTAAACTTAACAGGGATAGTCCCGGGCAATGTTTCTCAAATATTTCATGACATCCTTAGAAAACGACAATTCTATGTAGCACACTGAGGCAAATGGCCAAGAGTAGTGTCAATTACCCTTGCCTTTCCCACCACTGACCACCCCTGAGACACATGTACATTTGTTGCCCATTCACTGAATATCAAGGTGTGTATGCACTCCAACTGTAAGACTCTGCCCCCTGTTTTTTTTATAATCTGTAATTTCTAAAATGAATTATAGAATGAGGAAGGAAGAAAGGAAGGACAGATGAGGGAGGGAAGGAGGGAGAGGGGTAAAGAGGAGAAAAGAAATTTTAAAAGAAAAGGAGGACAGCAAAAGTAATGATATTACAGAGAGGAAAACAGTTTAAAAACAAAATTGGTTGTCAAAGTTTGAAAGACCTAAATTTAAAAAGCAAAGAACAAATATACAAGCCAAGAAACAGGCCAAAGAACAGGTTAATGAACAAATCATCTATTATTACACGAATGTAAATAATAGAAAAAAGTTAGTTTTAAGGAGTATAATAGATAATTATAGGCAACACAAGACATAGACATTAAAAAATAAATGTTAGGATTGTGTCCCCTTTTTCTTTCTCTTTCCTTTTTTTCTAATTAATCAAAGAGAAATGTTCACTTCGATACTAGTATGTCTTTCACTCATTGTAATTACTTTCACCTTTAACTTACATATAAAGTACCCAAATGGCTCAAGAATGACGGAATTTTGGAAATCTAGTCTGCCCAAATTTTACATTACAAGGGTCTTCTAATTTCTGAACTGAATCTTAAGAAATTGTGCTTATTTTTCTCAAGTCACACAGCTCCCTAGAGCCAAGTGGACATTGGAAAATAGCACTTTCTGTCACTCTCACACTCTCTCTCTGTTTAATGAAAAGAAACTTAGAAATACACACCAACTAACTTGTTTAAAGATTTCTTAAATTTTCCTCAAATTATACTCAAACATTTAATTGAAAAAAAAAATAGCGTGCATCTGTGTGTTTCATTCTGTTAACATAAATACAACTAATAGCCAAGTAAAAGCCATGCTTGCCAAGGTTGCTTAGTGACAAGTGAGAGATCTTCACTTCTACAATATCTGGACACACTCCCTCTGATTTTAATGGTTTAACATGAAAGAAGAACATAAAAATCTTAATAATTTTATGTGGAATAAATATCAAAATCATAATATTTTGCATATACTGATTTAAATATATTATTAGAATTAACGTCTTCTCTCTACTTTTTTTTTTTTTTTTTTTTTTTTGGTGAGGAAGACCAGCCCTGAGCTAACATCAGTTGCTAATCCTCCTCTTTTTGCTGAGGAAGACTGGCCCTGGGCTAACATCCGTGCCCACCTTCCTCTACTTTATATGGGACGCCACCACAGCGTGGCTGACAGGCAGTGCGTTGGTGGGCGCCCGGGATCCGAACCAGCGAACCCTGGGCTGCCAAGCGCGGACTAAACTGCTGCGCCACCGGGCTGGCCCCTTCTCTCTACTTTTTTAACACGTCTACTATAAATTTTTTAGTTGTATATGTAGGTCACATTACATTTCTACTAGACAGTGCTAGAAGTTTTCACCAATGGATTGAGCAAAGTGAAGGACATTAATTACTGTGAAAAACATAATTTTTGTTAACTTTTTCACAATCTCTGATAATTATCAGTCTATTCTAGTTTTTAGCATCATCTTGAATTATTTTTTATAATTTATATTTTACTAGAAAAAAGTTCATTTCAGAACTTTTGAAATAGTTAATAGATATAACTGACATATAATCTCCTCATAAATTTCTGTTTTTCTCTGTACCAGTAGTTATATTTCTAATGTTGAATTGTGTATACTTGGGATTTCTTCTTTTATCTATTATTTGGGATTAGTTTATTATTTTTATTGCTTTTTTGTTTTCTATTTTCTGAGTTTCTCCTTTTATATTGACTAGTATCTTCTATTGCTCTTACTAATTTATAAAATTTAATTCTTATTTTCTTTTTCTTGTTTAACAATAAAAAGCATTAAGATAATAGACTACTGTTTTTGCAGCAGGACATACAATTGTTATGTTTAATGATTTCTTTGCCATTATTTAGTCGATGGTACATAATTTGAGCTTGATTTCTATTTTATCTTGAGAGGTTAAGATTTTTTTTTAATTGCAAGTGTGTTAGTGCTTCCTATTTAAACATTTGTTTCCAGTTATGATATTGATGATGGTAAATGTAAACTGTATGGCTTCTACTTTGGGAAATTTATTGAGCTTTTTTTACTGACCTAGAATATAAATAATCAACATTCATTTAAAAATGTGTATATTCTCTGTAAGACATAAAATTTTATATTTGTATATTACATACAGCCTATTAAGTCCACATTTCAAATTCCCAAAATCTTGCTTTTATTTTTTCACTACTTTTCAAAGCTTGAGAAAGCATTTGTCCATTTCTCCTCATATTCCTAATAGTTTGCCCTATCCCATGTAAAGGATGATCTTATCTTCCATGCTTGAATAAGCTGTTTCTCTTTCTCTTGATGTCTATAAACAAGAAAGTATGTTATCCAGTTCTGCTGGCAGCCATCTTGTAGCTATGAGGGAAGCCGGCTTGAGCAAAAGCTAATAAATATCGTAGTCAGTAAAGCAGAAAGATGGAAAGAACTGGATGGATGTTGATAGACATAAGTCATAAAGACAACTAATACTGGAATCCTCCCTACCTTTGGTCCAGGTCTGTAACATAGTATTTTCCCTTATTATCTAGATCTAGTTTTACCCATGTTTTCTGTTACAACAGAAAGCATCTATGACTGTTACAATTCTATATCTGCTTCTCACTAAGGACAATCTTAAGGACAGGCAAGGTAATATAAGTATTAGCTTGCTACATAAGCTACTATTGCTACAATCACCATCAACTATGTTTAGAGACATGAACACTAATATTTCTCGGTGCCAGCTCACTTCAAGGCAGGGACACAGATGGTTAAAGCATGTCAGATAACATCAATGTGAAATGAATTGATTTATTGGCATGTATGAGAATAAGCCAGTGTGATAAACAATGCATCTATAATTCCTCAGATGAACTAGAGCACCATATGCCCAAATTAACCTCACATTATTTTTCCCATCCTTTTTCTATGAGTCAAATTCCTCCGAAACAGCTCTCTGGACATATTTCAAAAGTGCTAACTAGATCACATCTTTCTCTGTCTCTAATTTCTGTGTAATTCAGTTATACGTGGCTCTTATTATTATACTATCAATATAATACAGTGAAAGCTCCTTTACAAGGCAACCAGAAGTGGCATTGAATTACATGTGTAATTCAGCCTTCCCTGAATCCTTAATTCTATGTGTCATACCCTCAGCATCAGCTCCTCTTACTTGTACAAGTGAAAGAATAACAACATTTCTATAGTTTTGCAGTCTCCTGTCTGTTTTCCTGCAACTCAACATACTTTTCTTCATGTTGGACCAGCTGTAGAACAGAGAGGGTCTGGATCCACTCAACCAGTATGCCTGCCCAAGATAATTTCACTTGAAATGAGACCTCACTCTTAGAAACTTTCAAAGAGCCCTTGATTAAAAACAGAAGTACCAAAATTGAATTTTAACGCTTATCATTTTATATTCACTTCTAAATGTATTGACTCATTTTATCTAATAACTTATCTTCATACCTTTATATAGCAGACTGTATTTTCCAAACATGGCTGCAACAATATCATTCATAGAATGATATGCTCTTCTTACCATGTGACATTGATAATCCTTCCATGAAGAGGTGGCAAAGATGTCTCACTAAATCTGGGCAGGCTGTGACTATAACAGATATGACACTAGGTAATTTATGAGGCTAGTTCAAAAAGGCGATATAACTTCCACCAGGTTATTTTGAGATGTGTGCTCTTGGAATCTAGCCACCATGCTGTGACGAAGTCCAAGCAGCCACGTAGAAATGTTACATGTACTGCCAAAAGTTCCAGCTGAATTCCCAGCTAACAAGCAGTATGAACCACGAGGCACGTGAGTAAACAAACTTTCAGATGTTTCCAAGCCACAATTGCTGAATCATGCCCAGCTTTCAAATCTTCCCTGATGAGGCTTTGTCATTGGTGTATGCCCTAAGCAGCTCGAAGGAAGTCTTAAAAGTACTTAACACTTCCTCAAGGTTGTTTTTTAGAGATATGTTAGGAAGAGGTACCATCATCAACCCGCCTGAGCCAGACCGAGCCCCACCACGAGAGCAGTCCCTCTGTAGACAGCCCAGAGATGACCAAAAGTTGCCCTCTGCCTTATTTTAATACTAAAATCTCTACCCCAGGAGAAGCGTAAGTCTTATTAGCATAACACGTGATGTATGTGAGAGATGTTTTCAGACTGCAGGCTAATACCCACCTCTACATGTGATGACAAAATTTCCCTTTCAGATATTTATTTCCCACCCAAAATAAAAGACACCTGCTTCCCTTTGTTTGGGGAGCCACAACTTTGGAAATGATTCCATGTAGTCTCCCACTGGCTGCAAATAAATTTTACTTTGTGTGACAACTACTTCTGGTGAAGGCTCTGATTTCAACTCACCAAGAAGCAGACCCACTTTGGTCCAGTAACAGCTTCAGACATCATGGGACCGAGACAAGCCATCCCCACTGTGCCTTCTTCCTAATTCCTGATTATAGAATCTATGAGCCTAATGAAATGCTGGCGTTTTTATGCCACTAAGTTTGGGGCAGTTCGTTATCCAGTAATAGATAACTAACATACTTTCTCTCCTCTTAAAACTACTCACTTCTGATTGATATTACTCACAATATAGACTGCTTTGCTTTCCTTTCATTTTTTAAATTAGTTTTTTAACTTGAGAACAATTTTAGACTTACAGAAAAATTGTGAAGAGAATACAGAGAGTTACCATATACTTACCTAGTTCCCCTAGCATCAACATCTTATGTTAATATGGTACATTTTGTCACAATTAATGAATCAATATGGACACATTATTATTAACTAAAGTTATACTTTATTCATATTTCTTTAGTTTTTACATAATGTCCTTTTTCTGTTTTAAGATTTCAGCCAGGATACCACATTACATTTAGTCATCGTGTCCCTTAGTCTCCTCTTGTCTAACAGTTTCCTTGAGTTTTGACTACCTTGACAGTTTTCAGTAGTACTGGTCAAGTAGTTTATAAAATGGTCCTCAAAGGAACTTATCTGATATACTTCTCATGACTGGACTAGAGCTATGGAATTTGAAGAAGAATAACACAGAGGTAAAGTGCCATTTTCATCACATCATATTAAGGACACATAATATTAAGATGATTTATAACTGTTGGTGTTAACCTTGATCACCTAGCTGATACAGTGTTTGCCAGTTTCTCCACTGCAAAGCGACTCTTTATTCTGCCATCTCCATACTGTACCTTTGGGAAGGAAGTCACTATACACATGTAAGGAGATAGGGGTTATACTCCACCTCCTTAAGGGTGCAGTGTCTATATAAGTTATTTGAAATGCTTCCTCACAGGAGATTTGTGGGTTCTCTCACAATTATATATTTATTCAATCAATTTTTTATATCAGTATGGACTCATGGATGTTTAAATTACACTTTGGGTTATAACCTAATACTGCTTTATTTTGTTACTCAAATTGTTTCAGCTTTGCCATTGGGAACTCTTTCAGTTGGCTCCTATGTCCCTTTGATATACTCCCATTTTATTATTATTATTATTATTATTAGCACTTCCTTACTTTCTGGCACTAGAAGATGCTTCAGATTCATCATGTATATTTCCTGCCACAATCTTAGAATCAGCCATTTCTCCAAGGAATCCTGGTTTCTTTTAAGAAGTATGGTATTAGAAATCAAGATTTGAGTACTAGGTTTGGTTGTTGCTACTGGGGTGTCCTCACTTCTAGGCCTTCTCAGCTGACAGTATAAGCAAATATATTTGTGTATACTAACTCATGCATGTACATACATTGTAATAAATATATTTATTACATATTGATATAGATACATGTACATGCATGGGTTAGTATATATTACAGCAATAATGAGAAATATGGCTCCACCAACCATCATCCACTTACATAATTGTTCAATTCCAGTGTACATGTATAGCAATATGAAAATTATTAACTTACACCCCATGGAAAATAGCTTTATCAACTAGGATACGTGCTTATGTACTGTTTCCTTAGGCTTTCATCTTATAGACTCCACTTGTTTCAGAATTTTCTTAGATCAGCACTTCCCTCACACCTCCACCTCTTCACTGAGATTGTTTAATACACTTGTAATATAGTTAGATTGCTTTTTTATTTTCTACATCCCATTCTGGGATCCCCTGACCTACCAAATGGTATTTTACAAATCTGCATACTAAGTAAGGTTCACTTTGTTCTGTAAAAGTTTTAATAAAGGTATAGTGTCCTGTATCCACTGTTACAGTACCATGCATAGTTTTACCACCCTAAAAAGTGCCCTGTGCTTCACCTATTTCACCCTGCCCTGTCCAACTCTGCATAAAGTCTTAGCAATTACTGCTCTTTTGGTAATCTCAGTAGTTTTGTCTCTTCCAGAATGTCATAAAATTGGGATAATAGGGTATGTAGCCTTTCAGACTGGCTTCTTTCACTTAGCAAAATGCATTTAAAACTCACCTATGTCATTTTGTGGCTTGATAGCTCATTTCTTTTTATTGTTGAATAATGTTTCATTGCATGGATGTACCATAGTTCGTTTACCTCTTCTACAATTGAAGGACATATTGATTACTTCTAATTTTTGGCAATTAAGAATAAAGCTGCTATAAACATTTGCAGGCAGGTTTTTGTGTGGAGTAAGTTTTCAAATCAATTGAAGAAATACCTGGAAGCATAATTGCTCGATTGTATGGTCTTTGCTTTGTTTTATTTGTGTTTGCCCAGCACTCCTTTGACAAGTTTTTGATATTTACATTTTGTTTCAGGTATATCTCCTGTGAGTAATAATACATAACAATAACATATGTTGCCGATGGTCTTTTTTTACCAAAACTAAAAATATTTGACTTTTAATAAGTTAAATATTTATATGTATATGTATATTATATTCTGAAATTTGATGGTTACCTTTATGTTCTCAAAACATGTATCTCTACACACTTTTCTTTAAAAATATTGCCAAGAGAAGAGAGCATCTAGTGAATACCTCCTTCGAAAACTGAGAAACTTAGCATACTTTTACTTCATTTCCCTTTCCATTTTTCAAAGTTGTAGATATAATCTAGAACAGGGAATTTAAATCTTTTTAGTAGTGGAGACTTATCTTCAAACAAATTTTGCATGAAAATACAATATATAAAGCAGTGAAACAGTGCAGCTGCTGTAGCTGAGTCACAGAGCATTATTGCTTCCTCAGTTCTTTTCAGTCCTTCTGAGAAGGCTCAAAGATGGTCTTTGTTTGATGATAGCATTTCTTTACCATCTCATTAAAGTGTATCAAACTCATCTCACAAAGGGTAGGCAAGGTATTTTCACTGTATTATTTTACTCTTACTCCTCATGGCAAGTGATCCTATTGTTTCACCATCATGGTGAGACAAGGTCTCCTCCTAGATAAATTAATTTAAATAACAGAAGTGAGTTGATCTAAAGAAAAATACTATGTAAATACTCATGCATACAATATGACAAAAAATTCCAATGGTAGATGAAGAAATAATATAGTAGAGAAAACCCTGCTCTACAACCAAGTCTCCTAGAAGAAGTAAAGTGGAGTTAAGGAGAAATAAAAAGTACTGTCCAGGACTAAAAAATAGATAGACTGGGGCTCTTGCAAAGATTTTGCTTGAACAACAAAATATTAGGGGAAATGTAATAAAATTAACAGGTTTGGTGAGAATTCATACAAGGCAACAGACCCATGTTAGAGCCACAGACTCTTCCAGTTTGCCCTCACCCCTGCTCACTTTATTCTTCAGCAAGCAGACAGCCTTCTGAAGGAGTACATAGTAATCAGTAACAAACCACCACAAGACGTATACATGAAAATGCATAGAAAAAATTATAAACATGGAAGATATGCAAAGCATATCTGAAGAAGAGTCAAAAGATGCAAAAGAAAAAAGTGTTCAGGATATAATAAAACTCTGCTTGAAATAAAGAAAAAATAACTTGAGATTTAGATTAAAAGAGTATCCCATATACTGATACAGCGTTCTAGTGATATGTTGAGACATTACTGAACTTCAAAATAAGGAATGATTCTATATGCATCTGGGCAAGAAAACTGAATAAAGCATTAATGAAAAACTGATTTACCTCAGACTACTCTATGGCAATACCCAATGCCAAAATAAAGTGGATTTAATGTGTTTAGTATATTGAATAACGGTCACCCAAAGATATCAAGTCCTAATCCCTGGAATTTGTAAATGTCACCTTATTTAGGAAGAAAGTATTTACAAGATTTGACTAAATTAAGAATTTTGAGATGAGATTACTCGAGATTATCCAGGTAGGTTCTAAATGCCAGAGGGAGATTTCACAGAGACACACAGACGAGAAGGCCACAGAAAGACAGAGGCAGGCATTGGCATGATATAACCACAAGGCCAGGAGTGCTGAGGCAGCCGTCAGAAGGTGGAAGAGGCAAGGAACAGAGATTCTCCCCTAGACCCTCTGGAGGGAGTACAGCCTGGATGGATTTCAGGCTTCTAACCTCCAGATCTGTGAGACAATAAACTTCTGTTATTTTAAGCCACAGAAAACTAATACAACGTTCAAGATAGGTTGAGAGAAACTAAATATGATCCAAGAATATTATGCCCAGACCAACAAGCTCAAGTACACAAGAAGCTTGGAAATAGAGGCTGTCTTGAAAAATGAAACAACAGCACTCACTAGAGTACAAAATTCAATCAACTAAGACATAAGTCAAAATAACTCAGAAATAGAGCATCCGTGAAAAAAAGAATAAGAAGTAATGAGTCAATTTGAATACAGAATCAAGTTTAAAACCATAGGAATTATGGTTAAAAACATTAACATATATATTAACACATAGATATATGTTAATATATAACATTATAGCAATATTAAAACTGTGGAAGATGATTACAAAATGGAGTCACACACGTCAAGGACCCCTAAAATGGAGCCGAGAGGCCATTAGGGAAGTGGGGCTTATGCATGTCTCTACCCAGGTGGAATATAAGCTTTTGAACTGTGCTTCACCGCTATCATCCTGACCTTCTTCCAAGAAATACGTTTACTCCCATAGATAAGAACTTTCTGTCTTAGAGATGGCCTTAGCAACCAATCACTGTAGCCAAGAAATGATGGTTGTTGCCGACACTGATCACAAATCTTGCTAGACAACCTGTGTAACTTTGCTAGAATTTATCTCTTTTTGCCTTTATAAACCCTTGCCTCTTTTGTTCTCCTCAGAGCACATTTGAGTTGCTACTAGAATCTGTGTTTCCCGAATTGCAATTCCTAAAACCCCAAATAAACATTTTTGTTATTTTCTTACACTTTATGCCTCTTATTCGTTGACATTTCTTTGTGCTCTGTTGTCTCTCCTGGCAGCTCCGGCTTCCCATGGTAAGTTGTCCTGGGCCAAACCTCCTACCTGGTGGAGGTTCAGACATTTATTTGGGTGCCATCTGTTGCCAGCTTCTGTTAGGGAACTTCTGTTCCTCCCGTTCTTATATCTGGTGAGTGTTTAGAAATAGAAGTCCATTTTCTAAGAGGACTGCTGAAGGGCAGCCCCCCTTTGGGACTACTGCTGGTTTTATGTTTAAAAAATACTGTCCTTCTACACGTAGACTTTTGTCTCACTGGACTCACAATACTCGGGACAATCTAAGGCTTCACTGGCCAAACTGGGGCTCCTTTGAAATTCTAATATGGTTTACTTGCACGTTCAACTGGAAAAAAGTTACCGAACCAAACAAATTGAATGGGAAGCGTATTTCAGTTGGGAACTTGAGGCCTCTAAATGAAACGCTGACAAAGTTGCTTTCTTGCAAGTTGTTAATTCTAACTTGCCAAGGCCAATTCAGACCTCTCTCAGAGGCTTGCAAAGCTAGAAGAGTTGGTGGACATTTCTCTCGCTACTGTCACTGCCTCTGCTCCTCCTCCATACACTTCCCCCTCCTCAGTACCCTTCTTTGGCTGAACTCTCTTTCTATAATGATGACTCTGAAGTTCTGCTTGATCTTCCTCTCGTAACTGCCCCTTTTAAGGTCAATCCAGGGGAAGGTAATTCTTCTGTAGTCACCTATACTCTCTGGACAAAATCTGAGTTATTGGCCCTTGCCAAAATGTTCCCAGACCCTAAAGAGGACCCCATTAAATTCACCAAGGAATTTGAGCTAATTATTGAAATATATCAACCTGGTTATTCAGATTTATACCAACTTGTTCACCTACTTGTAGGAGAAGGAGAAATAAAGAATGGATTTCTAAAGTAGGGTAGAAAAACCCCCATTTCTGACTGCTCTAAACAAGGCTCAAAAGCCATGCCAGATGCTCATAAATTAGCCAAGAGACTCCATGAGAAAATTTCTGATGTTTTCCCAAAGATTATAGATTGGAAAAAGATTCAGCAATGCATACAAAAATCTGATGTATCTGTGTTTGATTATTTTTGACAGATTTGAAGAAATTTTTAAGCAATATTCTCTAATTGATAACATTAATTATGACACTTCTCTCTGTTTAATTTTCATTAATGGACTGGAAGATGGCCCTGCTACTCTTGTCAAATGGCGACACTTAACTGGGCTACCATGGAAACTCATGACTTAGTTAATCTGGGTGAATAGCTATCAATAAGTTTCCAGAAAGCTGCCAATAAGAAAGCTGCCCAGGCCCTAGATGTTCAACTCCAGGCCACACAAATCGTGCAAGTTCAAATGCAACAACTAACACAGACCTCCCCAAGTAAACCATACTCTTATAAAAGGTGTCTGTAATTACTGTAAAAAGCCAGGACACTGGAGAAAGGATTGTTTAAAATTAAAAAGGATATTACAAATCAGGCCTCCCAGCAGGACCCTCAACTCAAAACCCTCTTTTCAAAAGGGGGAGTTTTACAACAATTTCGACAATAGGGCTGCTCCAAGGATTTAAGGCAAACATTTCCTTTCCTCCTAACCAATTCTCTGGAGGAAATCAATTTAATAATTGGAGATGAGGTTACCAAGCTCTTATTGATACTTGTGCCTTAAACCCACCAGCCTCTCATGCCCCCTTGCTCAGAGTTCAGAAACTATAAATATGGTAGGAGTACCTAACCACCCTATGACTGTTTTTAAGTCCTTCCCAATTTCCTTTCAATTAAGATCAATATCAGGATCTCAATCATTTTTGTTAGTTCCTTCAGTGCCAATACATTTACCAGGGAGAGAATTTCTCGAGGCCTACAAGGCCCACATATTCTTCTCTCAAAAGGCGTAATATTTCTTGATCCAAGAGACCTAAATTGTTCTTCAGCAAACAACCCTAATTATACAAATATTCTGATGGTCTCTATGCCCATCCTGTCCACCCAAATCAAAGAACAGGACAATTCTATCTTAGATTTCGTCCCCAATTGTCTCTGGTTGAAAAATGCCATGGATGTCAGCCACATTCACTCTGCAATATCTAGAAAGATTAAAATAGATCCAAATAAATCCTTACCTAACAGTAAATAGTACTCTTTATGTGCAGAAGCAAAATATGGCATTAAACCCATAATTGAAGAATATCTCAAACGAGGACTTATTCCTTGCACAAGTCCTTGCAATACCCCATCCTTCCTGTGTGTAAACCTCATGAAAAAGGATGGAGATTTGTACAAGACTGAAGAGCCATCAATAACCTTGTAATATCCAGACATCCTGTTGTCCCTAATCCTCATACCTTACTGTCTGCTATTCCTCCAAATAGCAAATTCTTTATGGTCATAGACCCTTGCAGTGTCTTCTTCAGCATTCCCGTAGATCCTGATGGCCAGTTTTTATTTGCCTTCACCTAGGGTGGACAACAATACACATGGACAGTCATGCCTCAAGGGTATACTGAAAGTCCAACCTGTTTCTCTCAAATTCTAAAAGCAGATATAGCAAATGTGTTCTTTTCAGAAAATTTCACCTTATTACAATATATGGATGACCTCCTCCTCTGTTCCCCATCAAAGAAGGTATCTAATATTGACAGTTTACATCTCCTAAAGGAACGTGGTTCTAAAGGACACAAAGTCTCTAAAGAAAAACTTCAATTTAGCCAATCTCAGTTAAATATCTGGGGCATTCAATATCTGACCAAGGCTCATTACTTGATCTGACAGGATAAAAGGAATCCTTTCCTTTCCTGTCCCTCAGACTAAGAGGCAACTAAGAGGGTTTCTGGGACTAGCTGACTACTGTAGAAATTGGATTCCTAACTTCTCAATGATGGCTCAACCTTCTTATTCCTTACTCAAAGTCAATCAAGCAGAAGTTCTTAATTGGACTGAAGAAAGTCAAACTGCCTTTGAATTAATCAAAAAAGCTCCTTCATACTCCAGAATCAGGCTACCCTAACTATAAACTGCCTTTCTTCCTTTTCATCCATGAAAAAAGAGGAAATGCCCTGGGTGTCCTCACTCAGCAACATGGAGGGCAACATAGGCCCACAGGGTACTATAGCCAACAACTAGACCCTGTATCTAAGGGACTCCCTCCTTGCATGAGGGCTATCACTGCAACTGCAGCCCTCCTTAAAACTACAGAGGAAACTGTTATGGGGTCTCCATTACCATCTTATGTTCCACATGTGATGGAAGCCCTCCTCAACTCTCATCATACTCAGCATCTCTCTGCTAGCAGGTTAATCTCTTAAAGACCCTTCTCCTATCTTCACCTAATGTTACTATCACCCATTGTCATTCCCTAAATCCTGCTACTCTTCCTCCCTCACCCTCTGATGAAACCCCTCACAACTGCATTACCTTGACTGACCAGTTGCTGGTCCCTAGACAAGACTTAAAAGAGACACCAATTGAAAATACAAATGTAATTTGGTTCACTGATGGATCCTATCTAAAAGATGAGACCAGTGAATACAAAACAGGATATGCAGTTGTGTCCTTAATGGAAACAATAGAGGCTGGTCTACCGTCCATGGCTACATCTGCTCAAGAGGCCAAACTTGTTGCATTAGCTAGAGCTTGCTGTTTAGCTGAAGGAAAAACAGCTAATATCTACACCAATAGCAGACATGCCTTAGGAGTTGCTCATGATTTCGGTATGCTGTGGAAAAAAAGAGGGTTTCTAACTTCTGTGGGCTAAATAATTAAAAATAGTTTCTATGTACTAGACCTTTTAGATAGTATTCAAAAATCAAAATCTCTGGCAATAATGAAAATTCCTGGAAGTTCTAAGGCAAGTAGAGAGGAAAGTAAAGGCAATCACTTGGCTGACTCAGCTGCAAAAAGTGCAATCCTACAAAGTTGCAAGCCCCTTTTTGAATTTTCCCTAAAAAAAGCTGTCCTCCAATCTTCTCAGGGACCTAAAAGACAACCTTCTGGAAGCACAGCATCTGGCCACTAAACAGGAAAAGAAAAAATGGACAGAACAGGAATGAATATTTGAAGGAAGGAAAAATCAATGGTATAGTCATAATGCCCACCCTGGCTTCCCTGATCACATCGAGGGATACATTCTAAGCTATGTTCATGACCTAACTCATTGGAATGCTGATAAGATGATACTTTGGGGGAAACGATATTATTGGAAGCCGTTACATAAGATAGCTTAAAAGATTTATCAGAGATGCCATATGTGTCCTAAACACAACACTGGAAAGCCTATTCACAGTTCCACAGGTCATTTCCATTTACCTTCTGGACCCTTGGCAATTGGACTTCATTCAGCTGCAACCATCTCAAGGATATAAATATGTATTGGTAATTATACGTATGTTTTCTCACTGGGTTGAAGAATTCCCATGTCGCAGGGTAATACCTCATACAGTAATAAAAGTCCTGGAAAGCATCATTACTACTTGGGGAATTCCTTCAGAGCTTCATAGTGACTGAGGGACTCATTTCACAGGCCAAAGTGTACAATCTATCTGTAAAATCTGGTCCATTCTACAGCACTTCCATTGTACATATCACTCCCAATCTTCTGGCCTAGTTGAATGAACAAATAGAATCATAAAGACCCAATTGGCTAAATTCATAGAATCGTTTAGTCTTCTTTGGCTAAAAGCCCTGACCCTGGTATGGATCAACCTCAGGTTAACACCTTTTGGTAAACACAAGTTATCTCCACTGAGATAATTACTGGAAGGCCTAAGAGGTTAGATCAAAATTTGTACGAGCCCATTCTACTCAAAGGAGATATATTAACTTACTGTAAGGAGCTCACCCAAACAGTTAAAGATAATGTCACATTGGTAGAACAGTCTTTTCAAAGCACACTCCCAGGAGACGATGATCTACACCATCATGACCTCCAACCTGGAGATTATGTTTCCTGGAAAAGACACCTCCATAAGGACACCCCACAAACCCAATGGAAGGGGCCATATCAGATATTATTAACTAATCCTTAGGCCACCAAACTAAGAATCATTGACTTTTGGATTCATGTTTCTCCTTAAAAAAAGGCTCTTTCTCCTAAACGGTCCTCCAAAGCCACCAATGACCTCAAACTAAGATTTTCCAAAAACAATCTACAACTGAGAGTCAACTTCTTTGACTTTGTGTCTGGAAGAGAAGCAGATGGCACCTGATGCAGACAGCTTTCCCAAGACTCTGGACCAGGCCAGTATTGTTCTACATGAAAAGTCTTTAAATACTCATGAAGTTTTTAGACTCTTCCTACTTGCTTATCGTATTCTTGCCCTTTTTCTGATTCTTTCTTGTACCTAAGGATTTTAACTTACTGCTGTTTTTCTCATTTGGCTTGACATGCTTGAGTTCCTCAGATTATAACTATCTAAATTTGTTGTTTGACCAGTTGGTCAACAACCAGTATGCTCTGAGATTTGGATAAAGACTACCCTAGCGGCACGTATTATAATAAGCTCCAGCAAGCCTTGCACAACATTGTCTCATCCTTTTGTCCCAATTTGACAAAAACTTGCTAAGAGTGCCAACTTTACCAGTTGGATATGTGTTAGGGCAAACCACGCTCATGATGTTCCCGAACTGATAGCATAGCCTCTATCCTTAAAGGGCTGGAGAAAAATAACTGGGAAGGATGTGGATTTTTCTTAGGGCCTTTTGAAACCAACTATCAGCTGGCTTCTGGAAAATAGGCCCCAGATATCACCTGATTTCAATGGGTACCTCCATCTCACCAGGGCCTTTCACCCAAATCTGGGTACTTACCCAAAACATTTCCTTATGCATTGAAAATATAAATGGCACTGTAAAAACTTTGGGCTACTTACCACTAAATGTCTGTAATTTTACTCTTCTCTACGATTCCATTGACCAAGAATTTATAGCTCACTGGGGTTTAGAAAATTATTATAACATTACGTCTCTTAAAGCCTCCCTAAGGTGAGGGGACTCTCAATATAATGGAATTGGTAATTGGGAGGACAACACGTTCCCTTTAACTGGCACTCATCGTGGTATAGATCAAAAATCAGAAGAATGGCAGAGATTGAAGGAAACCTATAATAAACTTAATCAACCAATTGACCCTCAACAAAATTTAACTAACTAAAATCGATCTTATCTTCTGCTCCAAGTTTACAAGAACCTTCGCTGCTTCTAGAACCATTCTCACAATAACATTAGCTCTGATTATCATGTCCTTTGTGAAAATGACTGCATTTATAACCAGGAGATTCTCTCTTTTGAACCTAACAAAAAGGTCTTGGCATATTGACCCACTTATGCCCAGTCTCTCGAACATACTGGATACCTCTTCCTGTGTGACTCCAATATTTTTTCCACTCTTCCCACCTCTTGGATAGGACGTTGTGGGGGTGTAGCACTCACCCCAGATGCTACGGTTAGAAAAAACTCTTCCTTCCACTGCTTACATCTTAAACCTTGGCTCATTCCCCATAAACTTAAAAGAACCAAAAGGAACTATGACTTTCAGGGAATCCCTACAGATAACCCAGTTATAGATGATACAGGATTTGGGCCTTTGCTAGAGAATTATTTCCCACTTATGGGGTTGTTGCCTTTGAAAAGACCACCCAGGGGCCAGCCCAGTGGCGCAGTGGTTTAGTTCACGCTTGGCAGCCCAGGGTTCACGGGTTCGGATCCCGAGTGCCTGCCGATGCACTGCCTGTTAGCCATGCTGTGGCGGCATCCCATATAAAGTAGAGGAAGATGGGCATGGATGTTAGCCCAGGGCCAGTCTTCCTCAGCAAAAAGAGGAGGATTAGCAACGGATGTTAGCTCAGGGCTGGTGTTCCTCACCAAAACAAAACAAAACAAAAAAGAAAAGACCATTCATAATCTTTCCCTTGTGATAGCTTCAATCTTCAATGCCACCCAACAAGCCACCAAATATCAACAGGGTCAAATAGACAGTAGACAGAAGTTGTCCTTCAAAATCAAAGGGTCCTTGACATCCTAACTGCTCAATAAGAGAGTACTTGTGCACTCCTGGGAGAAGAATGTTGCTTCTATGTAGATGAATCCAGTCACATAAAACAAGAGTTAAAGGTCACAACAGATAACATAAGTCTTCTCAATGATCTAGGTCACACTACTGGCCTCTTGAATCACTTTGATCTATTTAGTTGGTTATCCTCTGGAATTGCAGCCATCCTAAGATCAGGGCTGCAAGTTAAACTAATGATTATCCTGATTTGCGGAATCTTTGTTGCCTTCAAACTAGTAGTTATTCGCATTTCTTGATGCTGTATGTCCGTCTCCACTACCAGAATAATGATAGCTCAGCAACTTGAGATAATCAAACAATCTTGCATCTCTGGACTAAAAAAAGACTTGATACTTTTTCTAGAAGGAGACCATGTGTAAGATTCATTTCCAACCACCTCCTTGTTGCTCAAATATGGCTCAGTCCTTCATCACACAGCTCCTACAGGTAATATATTTGCACTCTCCCCGCTACATGGGACATGACCTGACCTGACCTTCCAAGAATGAGCCTTCCTGGAAATATGGAATCAATACTTCTTGATCAATGATACTTTCGGATAATCAATTGACAATAATCACCAATGATTGATCAATGATGCTTTCTGAATGAAAGCTCTCCATCAAAAGGGGAAAATGTGGAAGGTGATTACAAAATGGAGTCCCCACATCAAGGGCACCTAAAATGGAGCCGAGAGGCTATTAGCGAAGTGGGGCTTATGCATGTCTCTACCTAGGTGGAATATAAACTTTTAAACTGTGCTTCACCACTACCAGCCTGAGCTTCTTCTAAGAAATACGCTTACTCCCATAGATAAAAACTTTCTGCCTTAGAGATGGCCTTTGCAACCAATCACAGATAGCCAAGAAGTGGTGGTTGTTGCCAGCATCAATCACAAATCTTGCAAGACAACCTTTGTAACTTTGCTGGAATTTATCTCTTTTTCCTGTATAAACACTTTCCTCTTTTGTTCTCATCGGAGACCATTTGAGTTTCTACTCTAATCTGTGTTTCCCGAATTGCAATTTCTAAGACCCCAAATAAACATTTTTGATTCTCTTAACTGGGCCAAAATACTATATTTTATAAAAAGGATTAAAATATAACTCAGTAAAAATGTATAATACAAAAACATAAGAATTTCTACCTATAAATTTTTATAACCTTTTAAGTTTAGTATGATTTTTTAGGAACATATAAATGTGTCAACTTGGGTAGACTGTAGTACCTAGTTAATCAAACACTAACCTCAGTGTTACTGTAAAAGGACTTTGCAGATGTGGCTAACAACAACAACAAGTAGACTTTTTTTTTTGAGCACTTTATATATTTATTTTACTGAGGTAACATTGGGTTATAACATTACATAAATTTCAGGTGTACACCATTATATTTCAATTTCTGTGTGGACTACATTGTGTTCACCATCCAAAGACTAATTACCATCTGTCATACACTCATGCCGTATCACCCCTTTCAACCTCCTCACTCCACCTTTCCCCTCTGGTAGTCATCAACCTAATCTCTATGTCTATGTGTTTGTTGCTGTTGTTTTTATCTTCTACTTGTGAGTGAGATCATATGGCTTTTGACTTTCTCCATCTGATTTATTTTCCTTAGCATAATACCCTCAAGGTCCACCCATGATGTCACAAATGGCAAGATTTCATCTTTTTTAAGGATGAGTAGTATTCCATTATGTATATGTACCACATCTTCTTTATCCATTTGTCCCTTGATGGGCACCAAGGTTGCTTCCAAGTCTTGACTATTGTGAATAATGCTGCAATGAACATAAGAGTGCATATATCTTTACACATTTGAGTTTTCATGTTCTTTGGTTAAATACCCAGCAGTGGAATAGCTGGATCATATGGTAGTTCTATTCTTAATTTTTTCAGGAATATCCAAACTGTTTTCCATAGTGGTTGCACCAGTTTACATTCCCACTAGCAGTGTATGAGAATTCCCTTTTCTCCATATCCTCTCCAACACTTGTTATTTCCTATCTTGTTAATTATAGCCATTCTGACAGGAGTGAGGTGATATCTCATTGTAGTTTCAATTTGCATTTCCGTGATAGTTAATGATGCTGAACACCTTTTCATGTGCCTGTCGGCCATCTGTATATCTTCTTTGGAAAAATGTCTGTTCAGATCTTTTGCCCATTTTTTAATTGGATTGTTAGTTTTTTTTGTTGTTGAGATGTATGAATTCTTTATATATATAAGCCCTTTATCAGATAAATGGTTTGCAAATATCATCTCCCAGTTGTTAGTTTGTCTTTTCATCTTGTTGATGGTTTCCTTTACTGTACAGAAGCTTTCTAGTTTGACGTAGTCCCATTTGTTTATGTTTTCTATTGTTTCTCTTGTCCGGTCAGACATGGTACTTGAAAATATGCTGCTAAGATCAATGTTGAAGGGCATACTTCCTAGGTTTTCTTCTAGAAGTTTTATGGTTTCAGGTCTTACATTCAAGTCTTTAATCCATTTTGAGTTAATTTTTGTGTATGGTGTAAGATAATGGTCTACTTTCATTCTTTTGCATGTGGCTGTCCAGTTTTCACAATAGAATCTATTGAACAGACTTTCCTTTCTCTACTGTATGTTCTTGGCTCCCTTGTTGAAAATTAGCTGTCCATAGATGTTTTATTTCTGGGCACTTGATTCTTGTCCATTGATTTGAGTGTCTGTTTTTGTGCCAGTACCATGCTGTTTTGATTACTATACCTTTGTAGAATATTTTGAAATCAGGGAGTGTGATACCTCCAGCTTTGTTCTCTTTTCTCAGGATTGCTTTGATTATTTGGGGTCTTTTGTTGTTCCACATAAATTTTAAGATTCTTTTTTCTATTTCTTTGAAAAATGTCATTGGGACTTTGATAGGGATTGCATTGAATCTGTAGATTGCTTTAGGAAGTGTGGACATTTTAACTATGTTCATTGTTCCAATCCATGAACACAAAATATCTTTCCATCTCCTTTCATTTTCTTTGATTACTTTCAACAATGTTTTGTAGTTTTCAGTGTAGACATCTTCCACCTCCTAGGTTAAATTGATTCCTAGGTATTTTATTCTTTTCGTCACGATTGTAAATGAGATTGTATTCTTAATTTCTCTTTCTGCTATTTTGTTATTAGTGTATAGAAATGCAAATGATTTTGTATGTTGATTTTATAGCCTGCAATTTTACTGTCTTCATTTATCATTTCTAGTAGTTTTGGATGGATTCTTTAGGGTTTTCTACATATAAAATCATGCCATCTGCAAATAGTGAAAGTGTTATTTCTTCCTTTCCAATTTGGATCCAATTGGTTTCTTTTTCTTGCCTAATTGCTCTGGTTAGAACCTTCAATACTATGTTAAATAAGAGTGGCAAGAGTGGGCATCCTTGTCATGTTCCTGTTCTTAAAGGGATAGCTTTCAGTTTTTCACCATTGACTATGATGTTACCTGTGGGTCTGCCATATATGACTTTTATTATGTTGAGGTTCTTTCCTTCTATACTCATTTTATTCAGAGTTTTTACCATAAATGGATGATGTGTTTTGCCAAATGTTTCCCTGCATGTATCGAGAAGATCATGTGATTTTTATTCTTCATTTTGTTAATGTGGCATATCACATTGATTGATTTGCAAATGTTGAACCGTCCTTGCTTCCCTGAAATAAATCCCACTTGACCATGGTGTACAATTCTTTTACTGTATTGTTGTATTCAATTTGCTGATATTTTGTTGAGGATTTTTGCATCTATGTTCATCAGTGACATTGGCCTATAATTTTCTTTTTTGTCTTGCCCTTGTCTGGTTTTGGTATCAGTTATGTTAGCCTCATAGAATGAGTTAGGAAGCATCCCCTCCTCTTCAGATTTTTGGAATAGTTTGAAAAGAATAGGTATTAAATGTTCTTTGAATGTTTGGTAGAATTCACCAGGGAAGCCATCTGGTCCTGGACTTTTATTTGTTGGGAAGTTTTTGATTATTGTTTCCATCTTCTTACTACTGATCTGTCTATTCAGACTCTCTATTTCTTCTTGATATGGTTTTGGAAGGTTGTATGATTCTAAGAATTTATGCATTTATTCTAGATTATCCAATTTGTTGGCATATAGCTTTTCAAAGTATTCTCTTATAATTATTTGTATTTCTGTAGTATTCATTATAATATCTTCTCTTTCATTTATGATTTTATTTATTTGAGCTTCTCTTTTTTTCTTGGTGAGTCTAACTAAAAGTTTATCAATTTTATTTACCTTTTCAAAGAAACAGCTCTTAGTTTCATTGATTTTTTTCTATTGTTGTTTTAGTCTCTATTTCATTTATTTCTGCTCTGATTTTTATTTTCCCTTCCTTTTACTGATTTTGGGCTTCATTTGTTCTTCTTTGTCTAGTTCCTTTAGGTGTAATGTTAGATTGTTTACTGGAGATTTTTCTTATTTCTTTAGGTAGGCCTGTATTGCTATAAACTTTCCTCTTAGTACTGCTTTTGCTGTATCTCATAAATTTTGGTATGTTGTGTTTTCATTTTAATTTGTGTCCAGGTAATTTTTGATTTCTCCTTTGATTTCCTCATTGACCCAATAGTTGTTTAGTAGCATTTCCTTTTTTTTTTTTTTTTTTTTTTTTGAGGGGGGAGAAAGACCAGCCCTGAGCTAACATCCATCTCCAATCCTCCTCTTTTTGCTGAGGAAGACTGGCCCTGGGCTAACATCTGTGCCCGTCTTCCTCTACTTTATATGGGATGCTGCCACAGCGTGGCTGATGAGCAGTGCATCGGCAGGTGCCCGGGATCCAAACCTGCAAACCCGGGGCTGCCAAGCACGGACTAAACTGCTATGCCACCGGGCAGCCCCAGTAGCATTTTCTTTACTCCCCACATATTTGTGGCTTTTCCAGTATTCTTCTTGTAGTTGATTTCTAGTTTCATACTGTTGTGGTCAGAAAAGATGCTTGGTATTACTGCAATCTTCTTAAATTTATTTAAACTTGTCTTGTGGCATAATATGTAATCTATCCTGGAGAATGTTCCATGTTCATTTGAAAAGAATGTGTATTCCGCAGTTTTGGGATGGAATGTTTTGTATATATCTACTGAGTCCAACTGATCTGATGTGTCATTTAAGATCAATGTTTTCTTATTGATCCTTGTTTGGATGATCTGTCCATTGGTGTAAGTAGAGTGTCAAAAATCCCCTACTATTATTGTGTCACTGTCTATTTCTCCTTTTATGTCTGTTAATGTTTGCTTTATATATTTAGGTGCTCCTATGTTGGGTGCATAGATATTTATGAGTGTTATATCCTCTTGTTGGATTGTTGCCTTTATCATTATGTAGTGCCCTTTTTCTCTTGTTACAGCTTTTGTTTTAAAGTCTATTTTGTCTGATATAAGCATTGCTACCCCAGATTTCTTTTCATTGCCATTTACATGGAGTATCTTTTTCTATACCTCTACTTTCAGTTTGTTTGGTTTGTTTGAAATATTATTTGGTAAAAGAGTCATTTTTTCTATTAGATGTTATATATTATATATAATTATATATTAGGTGGCTTTACATGTTTAGGTCTAAAGTGTGTCACCTGTATGTAGTACATATGTGGGTGTTGTTTCTTTAATCCATTCAGCCACTCTATGTCTTTTGATTGGAGCATTTTGTCCATTTAGATTTAAAATAGCTATTGATAAGTAAGTACTTATTGCTATTTTGTTACTTTCTTCTGGGTGTTTTAGTAGTTCTTCTCTGTTCCTTTCTTCTTCTCTTGCTTCTCTCCTTGTGGTTTGATAGCTTTTTTTAGTATTGTCTTTGGGTTCCTTTCTCTTAATTTTTTGTGTATTTATTATAGGTTTCTAGTTTGTGATTACCATGAGGTCCATATATAATAACCTATGTAAATAGCAATCTATATTAAGTTGATGTTCTCTTAAGTTTGACCTCTTACTAAAAGCCCTATGCTTTTACTCCCCCACCCACCCATTTTATGTTTTTGATAACATCTTTAACCTCTTTTTTGTGTGTGTATCCCTTAACCTCTTATCTTGGAAATAAATTTTTTTAATACTTTTGTCTTTTGACCTTCATACTAGATTTATGGGTGGTTGATCCACTATCTTTACTGTATATTTGTCTTTACCAATGATTTTCTTTCTTTGATAATGTTCTTATTTTTATTTGTGGTCTTTTCTTTTCCACTTAAATAAGTCCTTTAACATTTCTTATAAGGCTAGTTTAGTGGTGATAAACTCCTTTAGTTTTTGCTTGTCTGGAAAATTCTTTATCTCTCCTTCCATTCTGAATGATAACCTTGCTGGGTAGAGTATTCTTGGCTGCAGGCTTTTTCCTTTCAGCACTTTGAATATATCATGCCACTCCCTTCTGGCCTGTAAGGTTTCTGCTGAGAAGTCAGCAGATGGCCCTATGGGGTTTCCTTTGTATGTAACCTTTGTTTCCTTTGTTGTCTTTCTCTTGCAGCTTTTAGAATTCTCTTTAATTCTTGACATTTTAATCATAATGTGTCTTGATATACACCTTTTTGAGTTCATCTTGTTTGTTGCTCTCTGTGCTTCCTATACCTGGATGCCTGTTTTCTTCCTTAGGTCAGGAAATTTTCCAGGTATTATTTCCTCAAATAAGTTCTCTGCTCCTTTGTCTCTCTCTTCTCCCTCTGGGACATCTATAATATGGATGTTAGTATACTTGATGTTGTTCCAGAGGTCTCTTAGACTGTCCCCGTTCTTTTTAATTCTTTTTCTTTTTTTCTGTTCCACTTGGGTGATTTCCTCTACTCTTTCCTCCAGCTCACTGATTTGTTCTTGTGTCATCTACTCTGCCATTGATTCCCTCTAGTGAATTTTTCATTTCCATTATTGTATTCTTCAGTTCTGACTGGTTCTTTTTTATATTTTCCAATTCTTGGTTAAAGTTCTCACTGTGTTCATCTCTTCTTCTCCCAAGATCATTGAGCATCCTTATGAGTATTAGTTTATACTCTTTATCAGGTAGATTGTTTATCTCTGTTTCATTTAGTTCTTTTTCTGAGGATTTGTCCTGTTCCTTTATTTGGAACATATTCCTTTGTCTCCTCATTTTGCCTACTTCTGTGTACTTATATTTATATAATAGGTAGATCAGCTACATCTCCCAGTCTTGGAAATGTGGTCTTATGTAAGAGATGCTTTATGGTGCCTAGCAACATGCTTCTCTCTTGTCAGCCACGCCAAATGCTCCAGAAGCATCCCCTGTGTGGGTTGCATGTGCCCTTCTGTTGTGGTGGGGTTGCTACTGTTGCAGGAGTGTGGGTAGGCTTGGCTGACCCCCCCAAGCCAGATGTTTTTAAGGCTCAGCCATGTGCTGCTACTATAGTCACTTTATTGGGCAGGGCAAGCCCCAGTATGGCTAGTTGCAAGGTCTAATAGCATGTAACTACTACTGTTTTGATGTTAAGAGAGTCAGGCCCCCAATGTGGCTAGTTGCTAGGCTCAGGGGCTCACAATTGCTGCAGGCCTCCAGAGTGCCTCTCTGTAGTGTGTGACTTTTGTCAGCTTTCTCATGAGTGCAGATGGGTGGGGCTGGCCCCAGGAACAGCAGTGCACAATAATTTCAGGTGTTGGAAGACAGGGTAGATCCCCTGTGTGGCTGTTTGAGACAGCAAGCAGCACAAGTTTGTTGTGGCCAACACACCCCACCACCCACAGGCCCACCCACCCCACCAACACAGACACATGCACCCTGCAAAGGCAGCCCCACTTGCCTTGCTGCAGAGGCCCCACACACCCTGTGTATGCAGGTCCACAAGTTTGCTGTGGGCTTGCTGGTGGGTAAGGCCAGTCCGTGGGGCAGACTTCCTGCCCTAGCTGACCTCTATTAAATTGGTGCTCTAGTGGACAGGGCAAACTCCTGTGCCAACAAGCTAGAGGAAGAAATCCAATAGCAGCTGCCAGCATCTGTGTCAGTACAACTGAACTAAGTCACAATAATGGCTGCCAACAGCATCTCAGTGCCTCTTGCCTCTCTAAGATGTATCCTGAGGTTAGTAAGTGAGTCTCTTTTACCAATGGATTATGCACTTTTCTTTCTAGTGTTTTTGTGTTGGTTTCTAGAATGGGTGAATCTGTGCATGGGCCCTTTTAGAGGATGTTTTTCTTCCTCTGATGTTGGATAGTTTTTCTAAGTGTATTCCTCACTCATTTTCAAAGCTAGCAAAGCCAGGTATTATGGGGTCTCATATCTGTTGCGCTGAATCTAAAGGCTGGGATGTCTACTGTGGCATAGATCCCCCTCTCAGAACCCCCATTCCTCTGGGAAAAGCTTCGTACCTTTGATCACCCCGCTCCTCCAGGAAAAGCTTTGTACCATAAAGCACCATGGCTAGGTGTATTTTTTTCCCTCAGTAGAGGTATATTTCTGCCTCTTCCACTCAGTGTTGTCTCTTGTGGTGCTTCTTTTTATCCAGTTTCCAGATCTCTCTCAGAGAAAATTGTTCAACAGGTAGTTGTAGATTTGTTGTGTCTGTGAAAGGAGGTGAGTTCAGAGTCTTCCTATGCCACCATCTTCCAAACTCCCCTATATAATTAGTTGACTTTATTAAAGGAATTTACCCTTGATGATGACGGTAGGCGTCATCCAATCAGTTGAAGAGTTTAAGAGCAAAAACTGAGATTTCTTGAAAAAGAAGAAATTCTGCCTTAGGTCTCAATTTCTGCCTGAGTTTCCAGCCTGCCGACCCGCCCTACAGATTTCAGAATTGCCAGCACCCACAACTGTGTAAATCTATTCCTGGAAATATATGTATGTATGTATGTGCCTGTCTGTCTGTCTATCTATCTATCTATCTATCTATCTTTCTATCCATCTCATCTATCTATCCCATTGCTTCTATTTCTCTGGAGAGCCCTTATTGATATAGGAACTAATTCTTAATGAAGAAATAATTCTTTCAGTTTTTCTTCAGATTCTTTTTTCAACTAAATTAAAATAAAATTTTCATTTAAAAATATGGCCTGTATAATGGAATTCCATTAGAAAGTTTCCTTCTTTTTTTTTATATAGTTTTCTTCCTTTCTTTTCCTTTTCTCCTTCCTAGCTTCCTTCCTTCCTTCTTTCTCTTTCCTATTTCTGCAGATGTGTATGTACATAAGGGAAAACAACTAGGATAATGTTCTCTAAGAATTATGAAGGTCATTTCTAGCTGGTGAGTTTTCTTTTAACTTTCTTTTTTGTACTTTTTGGTATGCTTGGAAATGTTATAAGTGTTCACATGTGATATATTTTTAAAAGCATGCAAAAATAAATAATGCTAAGGTAAACAATTTTTTGGAGGAAAATGAAGTTGAAACCCTTCCTTAAATATACATGTGCATGCACGCACACACACACAAATGAATTCTAAGTTCTTTAAAGATTTAAATGTGATAAAAGAATGTAGAACAAAATAAAGCCCTAATAGGAAAAGTAGAAATTATTAGTATATAATTTACCTAATATTAGGATTAGACAGTACTTTCACTCATAAGATCAAGAAAAATAAAATACAGAGTATATTTATGAGGGTTCTCCAGAGAAACAGAACCAATAGAATATATAATGTTATAGATAGACAAATCGAGAGAGAGATTTACTATTTTAAGGAACTGGCTCACGTGATTACAGAGGCTGGCATGTACCAACCCTGCAGGGAAAACCAGCAGGCTGGATACCCAGGGAAGAGCTAATGTTGCAGTTCAAGTCCAAAGGCTGACTCCTGGCAGAATCCCTCTTGCTCAGGGGACTGACTGGATCAGGGGGGACTGATTACTCTTCAACTGACTGCATGAGGCCCACCCACATTACAGAGGGCAATTTGCTTTACTCAAAGTCAGCGATTTAAATGCTAATCTCATCCAAAAAGTCTTCACAGAAACATCTGGAACAATATTTGACCAAATCCCTGGGCACTGTGGCCCAGCCAAATTGACACAAAAAATTAACCATCACACAGAGAAGAATTATTTAATGTAACAACATAAAAATAAAAGCCAAAATATGTTCTAGAAAAATTAAATGGCAAACTATTAAAAAATGTATTCATACACATATTCTATCCACGAGAAAAGAGTTACTTCTGTCTTGCTTGCTTCTGGAATCTCCAACTCTTCATATAGGCACAGGCATACAATAGGAACTCGGTGTTTTTTTAAAAACTGGAAAGAAAGAAAGAGGAAGGGAGAAAAAAGAAAAAAAGGAAAGTGCCAAAATTTTGAGAGAATTACATTGCCCTCTTTATTTTTTTCTCTATTTCTTATCTTTCTTTTTTTTTACAGTGAATATTCTATTAGATACATATTATTAGTTTTAAAATCAGAAAATAATAAATATCCTTAAAATAAAACAGTAAGTAGTGTAGATTAAAAGCACTGACGTATTCCTTCACCCCTAATATTCTCTTTAATAAATGTGATTGAAATTACATATTTTTTATAATGTATTTTTAAAGATACCTTAAAAACATAAATACTTATAAATTATGCCTCTGATTTAGTGTTGGTCTTATAGAAAATATAACTCAAACTATTTGTCTTTGAAGAATTAGAATAATAATTAGCATGGGTTTACAATTTATGTATTAATACAAATTTCCCAGTTCAGTTACTTATTGGTTGTTTGACCCTGAGCAAGCATACAAAGTATGCATCACAGTATCTGAAAAATAAAAAAGGCCTAATAAAAATATGGCTATTACGATGCATCTATAGAAATGTTCAGTATAGTAATCTGAGAACGAGAGGATATCAGTGCAAGCACCATAGCACAATAAAAGCAAATTCATACCACCAAAAAATTATTTTGTCACTATTATAAAATAGCCATTCATGTTTTCTGAAAGTAAAATCTTGCTTGAATTACATTTTTCATAGATCTGGAGACTATTATTCTAACAGTGAGCAGATGAAACTGACAGTCTTATTTGTTAATGTGCATTGTTATTATTTGAACTCACAGCTACACAGGGCGAATTACTTCATCTCCCTTTATAGGCTCAAACCTGGCTTTATTTTTTTGCTTTGAGTAGTTTATATAGGAAAAAATTAAAAAAACAAGGATACTTGGATCCATCCCAAGCAGTTTTAATACTATAATCACTACCTGTTTAGTTACATGAAATTGAACATTTACTTGCAAAAAATAATGATTGATTTAAGTAAAATGTACGTTGCACAAGAGCCACAAAATGAAGACAAAAGTCTAAAAAGAATTAGAGCCACCTAAAAACCATCAAAGGCAAAAGAACTGATTGAAAGTAAATTTTTTTATAAGCTACAAGGTCAAAAGACATAAGAACCGCATAAGCAGAGCAAGACAAATCAACTTTCTTTCACCAAAAATAATTTTATAAATAAATATTCTGCTGTTAGGAAAATACTATCACTGTTCAAAATATGGATCTCTGTCTTCAGGATTTATTACATGTTTAGTTATCATTCATTTTAATTTCCCGCAGCTAGCCTTGGAGCCCCTAACAGGAATAGTCACTCAAATTCTTGGGATTTAGCTGTAGTTTATGGATACAATAATAGTGCTTTTTATATAGAGGGACTTAATCAACACCTTTAAGGTACTTTACAAATATTATCTCTATAGATTAGGATAATGGCATGATTTAAGTAAATGACTGAGATCTGTTTTGCTGCCAAGAATACATAATATTTGCTGAATTCAGTTTCCTCCATAATACCTTCTCTGATCACTCTAGCTGCACTGGTTTCATCTTTCTTTGTCCCTGTTATGTTCATCATCAGAGAGCAGCGTGGGGATTAGCACTTAACTGCATGGTGCAATTTAGTTCGGTTCCCTAACCAGGCTAAAAGCCCTGGGAGTGAAAGCCTCATGCTTTGTTCCTTTAAATCCATCATATTTCCTGGCTCACTGTGAAATGAGCTAACTAAATGCCAAACACTTTCCTCAGGGATTTTATATGTAGGGTCTCATTTAATTCGCACAACTGCCCTGTGGGATGGGTATTGTCGTCACAGCCATTTTTCTAAATGGGGAAACTGAGTCACAGTCAAATCAGTGGTTAATCCTAAACCATCTGATTCCAAAATCTTTCCTCCCCTCATTATTGGAGACATCCACACACTAGATGTCTAACAAGCACTTGGGAGCAGAAGGAGAAGGTGAGCAGATCTCAGTTTTGAATCCTAGTAATTCAATTTTAATGTCTCCCATTCTAAAAAAAGTAATAGGTATAAAATAACTAAAAGGATATAGAAGATAGGAGAATTAAATTAACACTAGTAAAGTTTACTGAAGGTAATTTTAAAGTTAAATTCCTCGATCTGGCATTCAAGTCTTTTTAGGAAAATAGAACTTTTTATTTTGGAATAATTTTAGACTCAGTACAAGTTGCAAATACAGTGTAGAGAGTTCCAGTATAACCCGCATAACTTTCACTCAGCTTCCCCCGCTGTTAACATCTTACCTACCCATAGTACATTATCAAAACCAGAAAACTGACATTCATAAAACACTGTGTTGTTTTTGGATGTTAAATTTTGTGGACATGTATATGCTCAATTTTCTAAAATTGTTTGAAACTCATAGACGGGCTGAACTGTTTCTAGAGAACCATTTCTTATGGCTAATAGTCAAATTCCTGAGAGACAGAAAGGATTAGAGGTCAAATACATTTTTTGTTTTGTTTTTTTAATTAAGCAGCTAAAACTGTAGAGTCATGCAGATAGAAAGAGACATAGTATCATATTGACGGATCTTCAGATGTAGAAATGCTCTTAAGGAATATTGAGTATAACTCCTCATTTTATCAAATGATATAAGAGACTAAGAGGTTTACCCACCATCACACAGCAAGTTAGTGATTTTGCCTGGATTAAAACCTATGTGTTTCCAACCAGCACATTATCCATTATACCGCACTGTCCTTTTACAAGTGGGATGAGAGGATATATAGGCTTACTTCTGAAAAGTGGCAGAGAGCCCCACAGGACTCTAGCTTCAAAATCAGACCAGGTTTAGATTAAACAGGGATTAATTATATTTAAAGATTAGTGAGAGAGTTGCCTAATTACACATGACATTAAAAACTTTCAATTTTTTAATTTTAGATTTGATAATATTTAAATTAGCCATTTTCATTCTAACTAATTTTTGATGAGTCAGCTGACTTGTATTAACTAGATATGTAGCCTGATAATATTTGAACCACAAGGGAATCACTGAAATGAGATAGGTAGATATGCAACATACTGAACCAATCATTTAAAGATTAATAAAAGTCCCGGAAATTGAAACTGCAAACCTTTTTATAAGAACTTGTAAGAATCATCCCCTTTGATCCAAAAGTATCATTCTTAACCCTTTTCAGTTCTGATTTTTCTCTGATTCCTTAATTAGTTCATGTTAATGTACCTCTTCCCTGATCCATCCTACTACTCATAGTCTGTATCAAAGAGTTTAATAGCTGACGAGACCCTGTCCCATTCTTCCTCTCTGTATGTTCTCTCAGCATTATGAAGAGCGCTTTGGGAAGCAGCCTGTATTTAATGCCTTTCTTGTCCAAGCCAGCCACGGGACAAGTGTTTAGGAAATAAGTCCAAAATTATTCTGACAAAGGCAATACATAGAAGTTTTATGTGTTCCAGCAGAAAAAGCTTTTTATTGCATATCAACTCTGAAAATCCTCTTTGTATCAAGACACTGATAGAGGAGAAAATTAATATTCTGAAAGTGTTGATGAAATAGGACTAAACATCTGACAATGAATCATCAGTAATTTATACACAGAGTAGCATTAAAAAAATTACCTTGCTCTGCACAATGCTTTTTACTTTAGAAGGTTGGTGAGGAAAGCTCTACAGTGAACGTTAGAGGAACTCATTTCCAGCCTGGGCTATTCTTCCAGCAAGATGCATGACCTTGGGGAAGATACACAATTTCTTTGGGCCTCAATTAGGATTGATATCTAAAGCACTTTTGCTCTAAAATATTACGATTTTATTTAAGTTCTAAAAGCAACCTTTATTTATACAGAGGTTAAGAGGAATTTAATTCACATCAGAGCTTAGGAAATCAAATGTTTTAGATTATCTCAGTTTCAATATAACATAAACCTTTACTCTTTTTTTGGCTGTTTTCTTATCTATAAACAGGTGCAGGTGGTGGGGGGGGAGAAGGGATGTTATTACAATAAAGATTCTCTAAAGACCTTTCCACATTTTTCTGTTATATCGTGGGAAAAATGGTATGACATTTCAACACAACCAATATCTAAAGAAAGAAGAGAATTAAATACATAGCAAAAGGAAAAAGTATGGGTCCGAAGCAGTCACAGCTTCCAAGGGGAATAGGTGGGGTGTCCTATGATCCCCAGAAAGACGCTAGAGGGTGAAGCTGGAACTGCAAGATGGACTGGTTGCATGATGGAGCTGGAAAGCACTCCCAGGAGGCAAATCTCCGTAAGTAAATTTCAACTTAGCCCCTCGTATGGACTGAATGTTTGTGTCCCTCAAAATTCATATATTGAAGCCCCAACTCCCAATGTGATGGTATTTGGTGTGGAAACTTTGGGAGGTAATAAGATCATGAAGGTGGAGCCCTCACGATGGAATTAATGGCATTATAAGAAGAGACACCAGAGAGATGATCTCTCTCCCCACCAGCTGAAGATCCAGCAAGAAGGCAGCTGTCTACAAGAGAGCTCTTACCAGGAACCGAATCAGCCAGCACCTTGATCTTGGTCTTCCCAACCTCCAGAACTCTATGAAATAAATGTTTCTTGTTTAAGCCTTGTGTTCTGTGGTATTTTGTTGAGGCAGCCTGCACCGACTAAGACAGTGCTTCCCTGAGGCAGCCATTTCTTTTTAATCTAATGCTTTCAAATCTGGCCCAGACTTTTCTTCACAGGTATGGATCCATATGTCTGTTTTCACTTAGATGTCCCACAGCCATGTCAACCTCAACATGTCCAAAGTTGGGATGACTTGATTTGTCTTCTCAAACTTGTTCTTCTAGTGTCACAATTCACCCAGGTGCTCAAACCAGAAATTCCTGATTCCTCTTTTTTTTCTACTCTCCAAATCCATAATAGTCTACCTCTAAAATGTCTTGAATGCATTCACTTTTCCCCATCATTATGGCTATCCCCTAGTCAAAGTCACTGTCATATCTTGCCTGGACTGGTCCGATAGACAGCTCCCATTCCTTCTTTACCCTAACCACAATCTAATCTCTCTCTGACGATCAGAATAAACTTCAAAAAATATAAATAAGATTGTCATTATTATGACTAAATCCTCCAGAGGATTCCCACAGCACACTCTTTATCCTATACTGCAAAACCCTTTATGATTCAGCATGAGCCTCTCTCCATCTTCATCCTGGCCAGCTCTAGTCCTTGATCACTTCCCCCTAGGAGCCCCAGATCCTGGAACAGACCAATCTCATTTCTGCTCCAAGTTTTTGCACAGGCTGTCTCCACTCCTTCTGCCTGGCAAGCTTTTCCCTTTCCCTCCTCTAATCCTTTAGCTCAGCCCACTCCCCTTCACGTAGCCAGTTCATTCTCCTTTAGGGTTCAGTTTGATGCCAGCAAGACACAGTAGCTTTCCCTTACTACTCTACCAAAAATAGCTTCCTCTTAATTATCACCGAAGTCCCTTATTTGTTTCCTTCGTGGCTCTTACTAGAATGTCCAATTATTTAATTCATCCATCTGTTTATCTGTAATCTTTCTTTCCCTCCAGAATGTTGAATCCCTGAAGATGGGGAACAAATATCTCATTCAACATTGTTTCTCCAGTACTTAACACAGTGTCTAGAATGTGATAGGCACGTGATAAATATTTGTTAAATAAATACATTGCGTGTCAGGAAATTTTCCCATCAGGAGACATCAAATTTTCTCACAAAAACCAATGATGAAATTACAGTCATTTTCTCTAGCTTCTTCTTTGCCAAATTTATTCCACAAAGCAGGGGAAATAAGATAACTGTGAAACTGCTGTCCACATGTTTTCTTATCACGTTGCTGATTTGAATTTATTTATTTTTATTTTATTATTTTATATTTATTTTATTATTTATTTTTATTTGTCATGACTCAGCAGTTTCTTAAAACTATTTCATCTAGATATTAGAATATATTTTATACTTAAAACTTTTGAAGAATCCATATTAGTATCCTCAGTATTCCTTGATGTTTTCTTTTTTTTTTTAAATAAGTTTACTGGAGTTCAGAGTTGCTGATAAAGGTCACCTATTGTACTCTGAAAGCTCTAAGAATATTATTGGATACTTTGAACACAAATATATGTGGTATTAGTGGCATATATAGGACCATATACCACCAACATCACACAGCACTTATCTGCTAACATGCTATACAATTTACTTCCGTAGGACAAAAATCAGTTTTCTAGGGAGACTGTACAATCTAATTAAACTTGCTTTAATTTGAATCTTAAGTGATTTGATGTAACTCAACAGAATAGTGTGTCCAGCAATAGAAACTTTATTAAATAATACTTTGAATAAAGTTGTATCTGCATTTATAAGTTATCATAATCCAATTTTAGACAACAGAATAGTGTTTCCAGCAATAGAAACGTTATGAAATAATGTTTTGAATAAAGTTGCATTTATAAGTTATAATCCAGTTTTAGACCATCTTATACTCTCAACAGGTCAGTTTTTGTATGAATCCTGCCACAAATTATAAACAAGTCGGGGAAAACAAGTGAAAAAATTAACCCACTGGTCAAAGTAAGGTACCTGTGAATAAATCTGTTTACTTTTGCTGAATCATTATTTTCTTTGGGGCAGAGTTTCAAAACAGGTGATTGGATTTCTATAACACTTTCACCTGAATTAAGAGCAGCTAGGATCACATAAAATTCTGTTGCATGAATTCTCCTAAAAAGAAAAATCCAACATTAGAAAAAAAATCTACTAATTAAAACTAGTACTCAGAATAAATTGCAGAAAATTGCTAAGAATTAATTAACTCCTGTAGTCTAAGTAGGAACTGATTATAAACTGTAAAAAACAGGGTAGAATCTGAAAACTTGCCTGAAGCATCTCAAATATGAGTGATAAGCAGTCAGAGAGAGTTTCTTAAATTAGTCAAATTATATTTGAATTTGGGGAGGAGAAAGCATTATATCTATCATTGTTCTTAGTAACTTCACTATTTAAAATAGAAGTCAACACATTTTTAACCATTTATTGTGAAGGGTCCAGAGGTAAACTTGGTCATAGATATCTGGAAAAAATTTAGACTGAATATAATACAAGGTAGGAAATATTCTCAATACAGCAGCCAGAGTTATCCCTTCAAAACATGAGGCAGATCCTGGCACTCCTCTGCTCAAAATCCTGCCATGGCTCCTCCTCACTCAGAGTCAAAGCCAAACTCCTTAAAGGGAACTTCAAAGCCTTCCGTGATCTGCTCCCCTATAACCTCTCCCAAGCCACAGCAGCCCCACCTGGCCTCTGACTTGACCTCCTTCTCTCTCTCTTTCATTCCCCACCAGCTACAGTAGTCTCCTTGCTGTTCCTTGAATGCTGCAGTCACACTCCCACCTGAAAATCTTCGTATCAGCTGTTTCCTCTGCCTAGAATGCTCTTCCCCTGATATTCACAAAACTAACTCCCACCTTTTCCCTGTCTTTGCCCATGTTAACTTCTCAAAGAAGACCATGCCAACCACCACATTTGAAGTTGCAACCTGCCCTCCACACTCTCAATCCCCATCTCTTGCTCTACTTTTTCCTTTTAGTTCCATGACACTTATCACCTTCCAACATGTTATATAATTTATTAATTTATTGTTTATTATCTCTCTTCCCTTATTAGAATGTAAGTTTCAAGAAGATAGGGCTCTTTTTTCTGTTTTATTCCCAAACACCTAGCAGAGTGCCTGGTATGTAGTAGGTATTCAGGATGTATGTGTTGAAACATTAAGTCCATGATTTTTCTCCATTAGAACACTGTCTGTGGGAGAAGAACATAGCCTGAACCAGGACTACAAGCCAAGAAGAACTAGAAAGGATATAGAACCCTAGGAAAGCCTAGGCTAGGAAGGAGTTAGCTTGGAGTGGCTGGACAAAGAAATTCTAAAAGGAGGAAGTTTAAACACTAAGTTAGCCAAAGCTGGGATTTTTCAATAATTCTTTTGATTTCTTACCTACATTCTGTAGTAATCTTTCTGACATTAGGAAGTCTGTAGTAATATTTGTGACACCAGGAAGCATTTTCTATGAAAGTATTGCAGATGGCTTTCTAGGAAGAGAACAAGAGGAAAGTGAGGCTTTATTCATTTGGCCACAAACCAGCAATCCAAGTATTAGTGGCAAGAGGCCCTAGAGCCGATGAACTATTATGACTTTTCAGATACCCTGACTCTTCGGATTTCATTGACCATTAAAAACAATTTTCTTTTCATCCAAATTGGCATTTTATCCACAGTTGGGATTTTGTGTGGATCTTTAAGATGCTCTCTATATTTTTTATTTCTCTAATTAGAACTACTACTCTATCTAAAAATTGACTTTAAACTTTAAAATTAGATTAGACTTAGGGGCTGCGATCTATAACATGCTCTCAAGATGAAAATTCCTCATTCTCTAACCATTATCAGTGAAGTTGCAGTCACCTTTTTAAATCTCTATAATAAAAATGAACTAAGTTCCCTAGAAATCTCATGACTAGATTAGGCAGGCATATGAGAAAGAAAAGACTAGTGGGCAGGGAAGATTCTACCATTAGTAACAAAAATGCTGCTATTCTGCTATTTTGACAAATTACAGCTTCCTTCACTCAAAATTCCATTCACTCTTCTCTCATCATTGCTTGCTTATATATTTATTTGTACAATGTCTTGCCTATAAATTTATTTACTTACTGACATTAAGCAAAGAGGTATGTCAGGGAAGTTTCACCCTATACAGATTCCAGAAACTTTCTAGTCTTTGAATTGGTGTCACTACCCAGGGCCTAATCTAATCAACCAGAAATGTGCCACCATCAGCTCTTACTTTCAGCTGATTTTTATTAAAAAAAAAATTTATGGCTCAAGTATGAATAAAATGATGTATATTAATTGTAAACTACTCAACTGGATGGATACCTGTATCAGGGATTACTCTAGAAACTGGATATGAATTTACCATGAATTTTTTATGGTAACTCTAATAGTCAGAGAAGTAAATGATGTAAACTGCCTACTCTTTTCTCACGCAATAATATCAAGTGATGTTTTCAGATAACATCTTTAGTGCCCTCCACTTGATTCCGACTCCTAGCGACACTGTGTACAGCAGTGGAAGCCTGCCCCGTCTTTTCTGCACCATCCTCTCACCTTCTGGCACTACATCAGACCATGCTCTGCTGCTATTCATAGGGTTTTCCTGGACAATTTTTTTGGAAGTGAGTGGTCACGTCCTTCTTCTTAGTCTGTCTTAGTCTGGAAGCTCTGCTGAAACCTGTCCACCATGGGTGACCCTGCTGGTATTTGAAATACTGGTGCCATAGCTTTCAGTATCCCAGCAACAGATAGCCACCACAGTATGACAACCAACAGATGGGTGGTGTGGTTCCCTGACTGGAAACGAACCCGAACCTAGAATGGTGAAAGCACCAAATCTCAACCACTAAACCACCATTTCAAATAACATGCAAAAGATTAAATGTCTAATTCAGCCAGTTAATAATTCTCTTCTTTCCAGACTTCATAATTGTTAGTACCCAAACAGGCTTATTGATAGGGATTTATACCCCTGATGTGGCATTAATGTTCAATAAGTTCCAGTCGTCTAAATTGGAATCACAGTTGATCACATTCAATCAAGTAAGTGGTGGACATTATAGCCAATGATTGGCAGTAGATTAGTTCTGAGGGTTGATCTAGTGAGATTTCTAAATTATCTTAATCATATTTATAAGATATAGTCAAACAACTTAAATAGAAAGATACATTAAAATTAAGAGAAACTTTCACTAGTAGGGACATCATGGTACAGCCATCTATTAGAAAATTCTGAGGTCACTTAAAAAGATAACTTTGATGTTTATGTATTGACTTGAAAAGATATCCATTAATATATTTTTAGTAAAATATTGTAAATAAAGAAAGTGAATAGCAATACTGCAATAATACCAGTTGCTATGTGTTTGGTAAGCATGTTACGTGCTTTACTTCACTGGATCCTTATATTAAGTCTACTAAGTAAGTACCATGAGAATATTTTACAAATAAAGAAACTAAAATTCAGAAAGATTAAGTGACTTGCCTAACTTCACTCAGAAAGGCAATGGCAGAGCTTAAACTCTAGCCTGGGTCGGACAAAGTTCAGAGCCTGCATAAGAAAGATGGGCTTGAGATTTGCCAAATAACAACAGTGGTTTGAACTGAGAAGTAGAAATAAGGAGTAGAGGAAAAGGAGCAATTTTTATTTTCCGTAACCTCCATTGTTTAAGTTTTATAATAAATACATATTATTTTTAAAATAGAAATTTTTGAAAAATAATTTTCAAGAGAAAAGCACTTGTGTGAAATATTTTCAGTTGTGCTTTTCGTCCTGGAAAAGATGGGCATTAGCAGTTCTCCAGTCCCTAGAAACTGACTTCCTCTTTTAGGATTAACTTTGAGAACTCTTCTTAGAGGAAAACCATCTGTCTCAAGCTATAGGCACGTCTTTACTCTGTGATGAAAATGAAATGGCACATGTGGTCATGAGCAACATCCAGTGTAGACGATCAGAAATGAAACTGCAACCAATGAAACAGATTGGTAGATAAAATATGACCTCAACAAAGATTCAAGGCACATAAATTAAGGTGCCATAGACACACTGAGGCTGCAAGGAGGTCCAAAGTTTTTGCAAACAGTAGCTAGAAAGATCTGATGAGTCCAAATTGCCAGTCAAAATGACTACTTGAAGATTCTGAGGAGCAACGCTTAGAGACTATTGGGTCACTAAGACTAAGACCCAATAGACTGATAGACTAGGACTACTGGCACCCACAAGACAGCTTATAGTCCGTCACTAATTACTTTTATTCCTTTACTTTCCTGGCATCCTATATGTGACACTATCCGGCTGCTACCTAACAGGATATGGAACAGACACAGTTCTCCAAGCATCACCCTAATGTGAATATTTGTGACAAGTTAAATTCTTTCAACTTCTTGAACAAATGGTTTCTCTGAATCACGCTTAGACTTAAATACTTTGTCACATTATGATTCAAAATTAGATATCGTCCACACAATTCTATCCGCACAAATGATAACTAACACATATATCTTTCATTCAACAAAGAGTTATTGAATGCTTATAATAATATAGGCACTGTGCTATATGCTTAGTATAAAATGTGGCTCAAGATATAAAGGCTTTGCCATCAGAAAGATTAAATGTGTAGTGAGAGAGAGAGAGACTAATCAAATAACTAAACAAATAAATGTTAAATTTCAGCTGTGAAACGTGATAAAATAGAGAGATAAATAGGGTACTATGAAAACATGTAAGTGATCATTAAGCTTTATTGATATTTCCAATCACTAGAACAAAAAACATCCAAATATTTAGGACTGGGAATTCTTCTATTTCCCAGGAAGATGTTTGGTTCACTATTTAGACTTGTTTCTTTCTAGTGCAAAATAATTCCACACCCAGAACAAGATGTCTTTATTTACTCTTCCTACATGATCTAGTGCCCTGTCCTCATATACAGCAACTGTAATTAAATATAAAATATTGGAGCACTGTCTTTATTGGATTCTGCAGTAAAAACATTTGTCCAACAGGCTTCAATAAATGAAGGGGGGAAACTCCATAGTAACTGAGGCTATGAGAGAAACTTGAGAAAAGAATTGCCTGATGACATTTACTCCTGAAAAAATATTTGTGAAAAGGAAGCGTTATGTTTCTACAGCAACTTATTTTGTTGGGTCCACTAAGCTCTCTTAAAAATAAAGAAATAGAGAGAGATGGAAGTCAAGACAGAGTGGAATCTAATGTGAAATGACATATTAGGCAAAAATTAGGAATGCTGAGGTCGAGGTCATTGGAAGAGGGACTGAAAAATCCCCAAGCTGACCATGGATATTCTTATTTAGTTCTGTCCCTTTTGACTTTCAGATCAGTGGTTGAAAACACAAATGCCAATAGGACAGGTAGGTTATGCAAATGGGTAAAGTGGACCAGACGGTAACTTGTATAAATAACAGTCACAGGTTTCGACCAAATGGGGTGTCTACTACTCAACTCCAATTCAGTGTGGCCAAACAAAACAATGTGCTCAGAAACATGAATTTTTCTATGTGAAATATCTCAGTGTTAGTTTCCTTTTTCTGCCATAAAAAATTACCACAAACTTAGGGGCTTAAAGCAACACTCTTATTCTCTCACTATTCTGTAGGTCAGAAATCCAGTTACGATGTGACTCAACTGGGTGCCCTGCTTAGAGTCTCTCAAGATTGAAATCAAGGTGTCAGTAAGTTACATTCCTTTCTAGAGCTTCTGGGGATGAATCGGCTTCCAGGCTCACCCAAATTTGGCCAAATTCAATTCCATGGGGCTGTAGAACTGAAGTCCCTGTTTCCTTGCTAGGGGTGGTCTTTGCTACTAGAGGCTGCCCACATTCCCTCTCATGCTTTCCATGTGGCCTCGCTCCTGCAACAGCAAATTTAGTCTCTCTAAAGCTTTGAATATCTCAGATGTTCCCTGCTGCCATATCTCTCTTCTTTCCAGATAGAGAAAGTTCTTTGTTTTTAAGGGTTCATGTGATTAGATTGGGTCCATCTGGATAATCCAGGATAATCTCCTTAATCTAAGGTTTGTTCCATAACTTTAAATATATCTGCAAAGGCCCTTGTGCTGTGTCGTGAAATATATTCTTGGATTCTAAGAGTAGGGCATGGACATCTTTGGGGAGCCATTATTCTACCTATCACAATCCCAAACTTCCAATGTTGACAAATAGTTATTAACACTACTTGGGCCAGGCAAAACATGTCTGTGGTCCACATCTAGACTTAGGGACAAAATTTGTGATCTCTACTTTAGGAGACAAATGTTATCAATAAGATCAATACAGTCATGCACCACATAATGATGTTTCAGTTAACAACAGACCACATATACAACTGTGGTCCCATAAGATTAGTCCCATACAGCCTAGGTGTGTAGTAGGTATACCATCTAGGTTTGTGTCAGTACACTCTATGATATTCGCACAACAACGAAATCACCTAAGGACTCATCTCTCAGGACATACTCCTGTTGTTAAGCAATGTATTACTGTATCGCACTATAGCTTTTAAAATAGAATGTTCTTAAGTTAACTGGCATGAAGATAAATATATCATTAAAAAGAAAACGGAGATTTGCTTTTACAGTCTTTGCTTCCACATGCATTTGTTAGTACTACCTATAGGGCATGGTTCTTTAGCATGGACTTTGTTAATGTTTGAATAATTAATAATCAATATTTGTTTATAACCTGTCTCTCTTTTACAACATTATTAGAGTCATTACTATTGTGTACACTGGCTTGAAGGCAATTTAAATAAGTTGTTTTCTTCCTGGGTTGATTTATATAAACTATTAGATATTTTTTACCGGGTCAAGAGAATTAATACTAACCCACAGAGTAATTTGTCATTTGTGTATTTTCATTAATTCTATGGCAAAATGAACCATGGAACCATATTAAAATATATTGGCATTAAAAGCCTCCCTTAACATTTTATTTATATTTTATATCTTCAAAGTAAATTTCAATGCAATTTTTAAATGCTGATAATTTAAAAAGAAAAACAAACAGTGGGATTGGGGAAGGCTGGCAAGAGAATTGCAACACCTCTTAACCAGTTTGCCTGGACATAGACAGTTGCCTTTGAACATCTCTCATTTAATGGGAAGCAGGGGTCTAGTCTTGGGAGACAGACCTGGATTTGAGTCCAGGATAAGTCAGCTAACCACACAAATTGCTAAACAAACTGAGCTTCAGTTTTCTCCTCTGTAAAATGATTTGTAAAATAAACTTACCTATTGTTCATAGGTCGTTGTGAGGATGAAGTGAGATAATTCGTGGAAAGTGCTTCGATAATGCACGATGCTTAGTATACTCTCAGCAATATAGTAGCATAATTCTGGTTTAGATCAGATAATATGTTTGGTCCACAGAGTCTACTACTCGGCTTACTAATTTTCCTTCAGGCAAATCTCTTCTAATTTATTAATTTCTTTTTCAATTTCTAACTTCCTATTAAAAATTCAACCTGCTATTATTATTGCCATTTTTTTTGGGAACTAATACATTTCCAGATACTGAGTTAGGACTTACATTATGGCCTTTAGGATTGCTTTAGTTAATAATATTTCCTTAAGAAAAATAATCATTAAAAAGGCCTAATAGAATTGAAAAAAAAGTATGATAAAATGTGAAATAAAAAATACAAAATTGTACCTAAATGCAACTATGTAAAATATATACATGTGGATATGGACAAAACCTAAAGGCAAATAAAAGATAATTTTATTAGAGATTATGGGTGGATTATTTTCTGTTTTTAGTAGTAGTTTATAATGTTTTCCACTAAAAAAGTGCTTTAAAAATCCTTAAAAATTGGCAACAGGCTTTCAACATGTATATACAGTTGCTTAATAAATTCAAAGAACTCATCATTTACAAATAGAATTTAAAAAATTAGAAGTGACCTTCGGTAATCCAGCCGGGCAGTTTTCACACCGCACAGTGGACCCCTAGCTGGTCCACAGAGGTGCCTTGGGTGTAATTAAATGTCATGGTTGCTATGAAGAATAGACCCAAGCCTCTCCAGCCCTGCTTCTATTAGTACAGTTTCACTCTTCTTTGTTTTATATATTTTTATATTTCATTACAAAAAATATTTCCACTGATTAAGAAAACAAAAAATCAAAATTCACTTATGTGGAAGATACAGTCATACTTACCAAATATTCCATTTGCTCCCCTACATTTCTCAGCTCTTTTACAGTTTCTCTTACTGTTTCTTGCCAGTGAAATGTGAGCAGAAGTGATACATGTCACTTCTAGGATAAGGCAATAGAAAGCTTATGCACAGTTCTCCAGTCTCTCTCTTCTAGTGATGAGACAAGATGGCAAATAAGGGAGACTCGTGTTCACAATGGTTCAACTCCAAGAGATGAAAGTCTCCATCTTCCAGTCCCTGAGTGACCATGTGGAGCAGAGCCCACAGGGGACATGCAAAATGAGTGAAAAGTTAACTTTGTTGGGTTAAACTGCTGAGTTAATATGGTTACTTGTTACTTCTGGATAACCTAATCCATCCTTACTAATGCACCCCATTTTAAAGATGAGGAAACAGGATTGTGGATAATAGAAGTGAATAGTTCAAGGTCACTGAGATCTGGACTGAATCCAGGTCTCCTGACACTCCAATGCAAAGCTCTTGTATATTAATCTATAAGGCTTTAGTGACCACAACAGAATAATAAGCCACGGTGTTGGGGTGGACTTAAAGATCACCAAATCCAAACTTCTCTAAATTCAAGATGACAGAAGACCACCCAGTTGTTGGTGAAAACCAGTGATGGAGATCTCACCATTTCCAGGGTTGGTTCATTCCTGTTTGACAGTTGTCATTATTAGCGATTCCTTTTCTTTTTTTTTTGGTGAGGAAGACCAGCCCTGAGCTAACATCCGTTGCTAATCCTCCTCTTTTTGCTGAGGAAGACTGGCCCTGGGCTAACATCGTGCCCATCTTCCTCCACTTTATATGGGACGCTGCCACGGCATGGCTGACAAGCAGTGCGTCGGCGGGCGCCCGGGATCCGAACCCGCGAACCCCGGGCTGCCAAGCGCGGACGAAACCTCTGCGTCACCGGGGCGGCCCCTGCGATTCCTTTTCTAGAGACATGGCATTGCAAATAACGTAGCAAGGACAGTGAAGATTCATTCAACAATTAAGTGTTGAGCCCTTACTAAGTGATAAACACTGCAGTTATAGCAAAATCAAATACATAAGCACTGATGAGCAAACATAGATATGATCCCTACTCTCATGGAGCTTAAAAGCCAATGAAGTGTTTTATATATATATATATATATATATATATATATGAAATAATCACAAATATAAATCTATGATCACAAACCTCAATAAATTCTATGAACCAAAAAGTCACACAGTATTATGAGAGCACAAAACAAGGGATCTGACTTAGTCTGAGGAGTCATGATGGACAGAAGAGGGAGGTGGCAGGATAACATATACATTTCTGGTTTGCCCACCTTGATAGATTAGAGTATAATTTGCTGAAATAGGAACGCTGGAAGACGATCTGGTTTTGGGGAGTGGAGGAGTGGGGTGAGGAAACCAGTAGTTCAATTTCAGAACATCTGAAGTTAGGGGTATCAGTGTAACATCCACACACAAAAATATGCACGAGAATTCCAGGAATCTTTGAAGGAGTGAGTAGTATCCCTATAGAAAAATCTAGAAAAAGACAGAGCGGGGGAATGACAGCAGATTCACTCAGCTGGAAGCACAGACCCTCCCTGCCCATTCATTTTCAAGTCACTGGCAACACAGGCAGATGACTGCAGCTGAAGTCCAGCAGCTGTTGCTCCTATCCCCTCTTCTCTGACATTTGCCAGATGGTGTCATTCTGCGGGTGATCCTTATTAGAGAGCAACCCCGTTGGTGTGGGCCTTAAAGGGCTGCCTGCGTCAGGAGGTAGAAGTAGTTGACCTTTTGATTCATATCCATCTCCTGCCATCCCTTAGGCCAGGTGTGTTCCAGCGCCAAATAAAGTGCTCCCCTCTGAATTTTAGAATCCACCAAAGCACTGTAATAACATTCCGCATCGTGCGGCAGCACAACCTTAGCCTTTTTGAAAGCCCCTAGAAAAACTACTCAGCTAGCACTACTGTCAGTCAGTTATGATTCTCAATGTTTTTTAAAGAAAAAAGCTTTTCAAAGGTTTGCAGTTAGAAAACCTAGAGGGCAATCACTGGCCTCTGGAATCTAGATCAACAGAGAGGCAAAAATATGACATTCAAATGTACCAACAATCTGAGTTACGGAAGCTGCCATCAGTGACCAGTCATGTGGCTTTGAGCAAGTGACATAATTATTCTGGGTCTTGGTGCTATTAACTATAAAATTGAGTTAATGTCCAATTTTGGGTTATTGTGATGACTCTAATATAAGGGCTTATTTATGTATGGCACCTGGAAGCTTGATACATTTATAATCCATATTATTTTATACATTGATATGTATCTGCCTAATACTATAAAAAACAATAGCCACCATTTCCGAAGTGCATACTATGTACCAGGCAGTGAAATAAACTTCAGTTTTTTCAGTTGAGAACACTGAAACAGAGTTGCTCCCTCAAGGTAACTCAGATTATAAGTGAGGGCAGTAGGATTTGAAGCTAAGCAGTCAGCCTACAGAATCCATACTCATATCCATTAAGCTACGATGCCAAAGACGAAAGATTGGGGTGTAATTAAGAAGCAGATATATTGTACACCTCTTTCTTTAGGGGCAATGTTAACACTTGAAAAAGTTTCTAAAAAATTGTAAGTTCATCCTTCCTCGGCTGGGCAGGATAGGGAGAAATCCCTGTTGCAGGGAGAGATGGAAAATGTGAAACAAGGGTTTGTGGGAGATTAGCAGGAAGGATGAATAGTATTTCACTAGCTAAAGACAATCTGATGGCTTTGAGGTGAGGTTGGAAGCATACAGAACTAGAAGCCAGGAGACCTGTGTCCTCGTTCCAGCTCTGCCACTAACCAGCTGTCTAGCATCGTACCCTCCATAACCTATCACACTACCTTGTCTAAGATGAGGAGTTGGGTCTAGCATCTAGACCAAATTAATTTAGACCGATAGTCTCTAAAGATTGCCCCAGGTCTAGTTTAATAGTGTTATTGTATTAAAATGCAACATCATCTTCAGCCACAGAGACCACCAGCAATATATTTTCATCTTAGTAATAGGATTTTCTAATTACATTTTTCATTAAGTTTAATGAATGCAAGTTATACCACTTAATTCAAGAACACTGAATAGATATAATTTTGATCTAGCCTGGGGAATTGAGTACTTGTGTTTTGGTTTGTGATGTGCCGCTAGCTGTGGGACCCTTGGGTCAACCCATGCTTGATGGAGTAGCTCAGTGTCCTGACCAAAAGGGGTAATTGCCACACTCTTCCCGATATAACATTATTCATGGTCCAGTTTTAACCAAGTTAATAAACTTTTGGAAACAAGTGTGTTAAATATATTTACCTGTTTTTGAAAAACATCCATTGCTTTCTGATTAAACAAGTTCTAAGGACCCTCAGCTGGTGACATTATGTAGTACAAATCTACCATCAACAGACAGAAACCTCTGGGGATTGCTTCTTTTCTAAAGGCACATGGCTAACTGGTGGCTAAAAGTTCCAGGGTTTAGCCTCCTGACTTTCTGATTTGTCCAGATAGGAAACTTTCCACTACTAGTAATTAGCACACTCTAGACATCTGTTCCCTTGGAAAAAAATACATAAGCCACAGAAAGATTAAATCTAATTATTATGATTTCCATTGCTGGGGCAAGGCCTTTTCATAAATAATTATATCTTAGTGCAAAACTGGCAAATTTTAAGCACAGGCCCTATCATTCATAATAATGAATAGATTTATAGCCCACAAGCCCAGTAGCTACAGAAGGCTAATTAGGACTTTAACCAAAAACACCAATCTGTGAACTGCTCAGTGAGGCAATCACAGCATTTTGGCTCTGAAAACACCCAATTCTTACCAAACAAACCCCATATCCAGACCCTAGGGCAAAAGTGAAGTAGTAACTACAACACTGGGAAAGAGGAGTTTACAGCTCTTTATGAAGTGACCCTCGGACAGAGGCAAGTTTCTGTATTCCTGGGGATGTATGCACCTAAAACCCATGTGAATGGGAATCATGGAATAAAATACTAGGAAGAGCAACAAATAGGCACAAGAAAGACCTCAGGTCTAACTCTGGCTGAAACACTGGCCCCCTTTCTCCCATTAATATAAGAACATCGAACTAAATACACTCTAAAGTTCACTTCTAATCCCCATATACAATAGAAAAGAATTAAGACTGAAGCACATTTCACCTCCTGGTTAATAAGATGTATTTTATTTTTATTTTTATTTTTTTATGTGTGAGGAAGATTAGCCCTGAGCAAACATCTGTTGCCAATCCTCCCCTTTTTGCTGAGGAAGATTGGCCCTGAGCTAACATCCGTGTCCATCTTCCTCTACTTTATATGTGGGACGCCTGCCACAGCATGGCTTGACAAGTGGTGCATAGGCCGGCACCTGGGATCCAAACCCGCGAGCCGCAGGCCGCCGAAGCAGAGCACGTGAACTTAACCACCACACCACCGGGCCGGCCCCAAGATGCATTTATTTTATTAAATTTTATTTTATACACACATATTCTACTTACATGTGCCAGGCACTGTTCTAAACTCTTTACAGATATGATCTTATTTAATACTCATAGAAATGCCTTAAAGTAGGTAGTATCATCCTACCTTAAAAATGAGGAAACTGGGCCATAGAGAAAGGTTAAATAATTGGCCCAAGGTCACATAGCTAGTGGTTCTCAATCCACATGCCACAGCATGCTGCTGTGCCACAAGTTCTTCATAGCCAAACGCCAATCACAGCCAAAGTCTGATCACAGCAAAATGCTGATCAAGGCCTTAATTTATTTTAATTATAATTGATATATACTATTACTGAAATGTTTGTCAGAAGTAGTTACTTGAGTGACTTGTGTGATACCAGGATTCTTCATTTTTTTAAAGATAACTGTCAATATTAAAAATGATAGTTTTGATATATAATTTTTTGCTTTTTTATTTTCCACCTCTTGCCACTAAGTATAAAATCCATGAAGAGAGAATTTTCTCTAACACATTACTCTATCTCCAGAATTTAGAATAAATAAATAAATAAAATGAGAATCTCTTTTCTCAGTGATGGAAAGGAGGATTAGTTTTAAAAAAACAAACTATGAGGAAGAAAGTTTGGAAATAATTAAAATAACATTGCCAAAATATCTATGGTATAAAAAGCCATAAAAATGCAGTCCACACCTCTTTCAACAAAGAAATTTACATATATGAATTAATTCTTATCAATCCTACCATAATTCATATTCATTAATCAGAATTCCAATAAGTTCACAACTTTGCATCATTTTAATAACATATGTTATTCACTATATTGCTGATTGTGGTTGACTACCCCATATCAACACCACCTCTAAGGATTCTTCTAAGCTAATAATGGGAAGCCCATCTCTTTTCCAATAATTAGCTCAAAAATAGGCTGGTAATGGGACCAGCCCAGTGGCCTAATGGTTATGTTGGGCGTGCTCCACTTTGGCAGCCCAGGTTCAGTTCCCGGGTGTGGACCTACACCATTGATGGCCATGTTGTGGCAGCAGCCCACATATGAAAAATAGAGGAAGATTGGCAACAGACGTTAGCTCAGGGCGAATCTCCCTCATCAAAAAAAAAAAAAGAACAAGCTGGTAATATAATTCTCTTCAGATATGAGTAGGCATTTGTTGGGTGGGCCTCTAGGAAGTACCTCCTCTGTACTTATTGACTGCTGTAGGAATATACATTATCTCTTCTTATCCTGTCCAGATGTAAGGCCTGGAACTGTTGCCACCATTTTGCAATGGGATTGGTAGAACGGACAGATGGAAGAAAAGGGATCCTGGATGATATCACTGAGGCACTGAACATCTCCTGTAGCCTATCCTACCTCAGGATTTCCAGTTATGTCTGCTAATAAATTTCCTTATTGATTAAAGCACTTGTAGTTGAGTTTTTTTGAACATACAGCCAAATTTATTCAGACACCCTTGCAAAAAAATATTCTTTTAATTACCACTGTTATTCAATGCACTCTTTCCTGTGATAAAGATATGTTCAAAAGATGAAACAATTGGTGGCAAAAGACTGCTTCCCTACCCTGAGTCAGTCTACTGTAGCCTTCGCCATTAGCTTTCACCTCATGGAGGCATAAATCTTCTGATATTTTCCCATTAAACACCAGGGACTCTTGCTTCCTCTATTTTCATCAATCCAATGTTTGTAGATGGTCATTAAATCCTGATACTTTGAATTCTTTTTGACCAGCTGGTAGAATTCTGATCTTTACCACATTAAGAGTGTTTCACTCACTAATAATAGTGTTGGTATTTGAAGTTTGGCTGATAGAATTCCAAACTTCATTTCTGTATTGGCTATAGCTGCTACAGTTGTTTTTTTGATGCTCTCAATATGTCTTTGTAGGCCCACAATTGGGCATAGTAGGAAATTAGAGATGAAAAGGCAAGATGATGTTACATAATTAGGGGAAAAAAGATTAAAATATTGTTCTTTTTATTAAATCAGGGGCATCCACACTCTTTATATTCATCCCAAACCAAGCAATTTAGTCAAATTTAGGAATATGGCAGAAGCCAAACGCTTCACTCCAAACTTCAAGGCTTTTCACTAATAGTAACTTTTCTCCTTATTTCCTCTTTATAAGAAATTTACTTTTGATTACATGTCAAAGCTACTTCTGACTCTGCCATGCCCAGCTCCCTGCTAACCTCTTGGTACTTCCTAACTATGCCTTTCAACGTGCTTTTCTTCTCATCTAAAAAAATTTCTCCTATCTTTGCATAAATCCAGGATATATTCCTCTCCTTCAATCCAGTTGATGACTAATAAGAAGAAATGAGGCAATATAAACAATACTGGAAAATTGGAAACAATGAATATGCCCAACCGACGAGATGAGATAGCTATGGAATATGTATATTGTGAACTAATATGCAACTAGAAAAGCACAGTTTTGCATATGGAAGAGCATACATAATATGTTAATATACAAAAAAAAAGAAATCCAAACATTGTGTAAGTTCATCCACTGATAATATTTAATAGGCTCCCTCTATATGCCACCTACTTGTAATATGATGAGTAAATTGCATATATTGCCCACCTTTCACATTCTAGTGAGAGTGACAAATATTAGTCAAATAATTACATGATATAAAGGAGAGCTACCTGGACCTATAACTAAGTGTAATACGGATATTTGACCCAATTGTAGGTCCAAGGACTAAGCAGAGATTTGAAGAATGGCTTGTGGTTAACTTGGTAAAGAGGGGATGGAAGAACATTCCAGGAAGAAAAAAGAACCAAGTAAAAGACCTTATGGTCGAAAGGGGAAGATATATTTGAGAACATCAAATAAGGCCAGGAAAGCTGGAGAGCAAAAAGAGTGGGGGAAACTGTGTTGCCTCATATGGGTGTTTTAATTGTGATACTGCAGAAGCTGGCAGGCTTCTTCACATAGACTAAAATGTGTCAAGTGCTCCCTGGAGTTGTACAGCGCACAACATACAGGACTATGCATAGCAGCCTTGAGGGACAGTGTGACACAAGGTGATGCTAAAAAAGTAAGATGTTGCATGGCCTTAAAATCTGCAATGAAGAGTTTTATCTTCATCTGAAGTGTACTAGGAAACCATTGAATGGTTTAAGGAACAAATGTGTGGCTCACAAAAATCTCTCTGGCTACACTGTGGAGAATAGTTTGGAGGGAGAAGTATGGATGGGAATTAGACCAGTTGAGGGGTTATTTTAGCAGTCCAGGTGAAATGTGATGGTAAGTTGACTATTGCCAGCCCCAGTTTAGTATAGCTGAAAATAACTTGCTGCATCTGGGAGATATTCTGGCAACAAAATCATCAAGACTTGCGGTGGATTGGATATGGGGAGAGAGGGAAAAGGAGATGTCAAAATGGATTCCATGTTCTGCTTGTACAACTAGAAGCTACTAGATGAAGGTGCTGCATTCACAGAGACGGAAAGAGTTGAAAAAAAGCAGGTTTGGGGCTGAGAGATCATACAGTGTCATCACATACTGTATGACCCTATTTTTACAAAAGAACCAAGAACACATGCTCAGAGAGAAACAAGATTTTGAAGAAAATAAAGCCAAACATTGATTTGTTAAATATACACAACGATAACAGAGCAGACTATCAACTTATTCTCAGCTTTCTCATATATTTAAAATATTTCACAATTTTGTAAAGGTTTTAAAAACCTGTCTTTCCAGTCTTGTGTTAGACCCAGGCTTCCAATTACTACTCCGTGACTCCCCCTCCGATACCGTGTACTCTGCTTTAGAAGAATTTATAAATTCCACACTTTCTAACACTTTGCTGTGTCACTGATGCCCTAATGCCCACAAATCCCTGCAGGGAAGAAACTAGTTTCTTCTGGCTTCTTGCGGTCTCCCCCACAGAGCCTAGTTCAGAGCTTGCCATTCAGAAGCGCTCCATGCATATTGCATATTGACTTTTTATCTACTTCCACGGTTATGCTGGGAATATTTGTGAGGGACTGTTCTAGCTCCATCAAAGGAATCATCAGTGCGATTTAATTTAGCATATCATAAACTACTCTGCAAAAACTAAAGAGAAAAGAGAAACTAACACATGAGGCTTTGGCTGCAGACAGGACACGATTATAATTTATGATGTGCTCCTAACCAGAATTTACTCCCAGGAGGTAAGGGATGGCATGCAGATCAACAAATCACCATTCACTTCCCGCATCCAGCCCAGCTCACAGCAGTCTATTAATCTAATGCCTTTCACTCCGCTCTGCAGTATAATTTGGTAAATTAGCAATAAGGTCTTGCCTAAGTGCATTTCACGCATCTGTTATGCTTCATTCACACAATCCGTTACACCTATTTCCACTGGTCGATTTTACCTTTTATTATTGTTTCAATGTTATGTCAGGAGCTAAGATAAATTGATGGAGCTAAGATAATTCAGGAGCTGACATAAACTCATCCAGTGGCCCCTATACTTCCTGTGCAGGCCTTTTGAACTTCCTTTGAATTGCTAAAGGACCAAAGTAAATTATCCCTACCTCCAGTTTGCCACCTTGCAGTAATCATTTTCACTATACGCAACCCCATTATAAACTTCCAAGGTGCTTTTATGATTTTAAAGCAAGCTGAAAAAATAAAAATAAAACCAAATGAAGAATGAGAGATTCTAGGTGCCTCAGAATCCGTTCCAAAATCAGTGGCATAATTCTAGTATCGTCCCTAAAACACTGGCTTCTGTGCAGCTCCAGGACTCTGACAGAAGTTAAGGCTTGCCTCTCCCAAAAGATGATTCTTTTTCATATTCTGTCCTGAGAGATAACATGTTGGTAAATGTTTATTGCAGAAAAGCCATCTCCAGAAAAAAATGCAAATCGGATATGCTGCTATTAATTTTCAGGAGGCCACGTAGAAGAGCTTTTCTCAAATTTTTTGGTCTCGTATTCCCTTTACCCCCTTAAAAGTTATTGAAGACCTTAAAAGCCTTTATGTGAGTTGCATCTATCTATATTCAACAGATATGAAAATAAAAACTGAAAAACTTTAAGATATTTGCTTATTCATTCATTTAAAATAACAGAGATAAAGCTATGATGTCCACATGAATAAGATATTTTTATGAAAAATAAAAACAATTTTAAAATAATTTAGTGAGAATTATATCGTCGTTTCACACTTTTGCAAAACTCTTTAAAGTCTGGCTTGACAGAAGACAGTACTATTCTAATATTTTCTTGTGAACTCAATCTGTTGTGATTTGTTGTTTTGGTTCAAGTATATAAGAAAATTCAGCCTCACACAGATAACGGGGTTGGGAAAATGGTACTTCGTGTGAAGAGCAGCTAGTTCAGCTCGCAGGTCAGACAACCACCACACACCTCTATGTGAGCAGCAGAAGTGCTTTTTGCACATTTCCTATTTGTCACACAGAATGTTAACACGATGTGTACTCAAAGGTTGAGATTTACTAAAATTTTTTTTACCATTCATTATGGATGTGAAAACAGCCTTTGTTTAAGATTTTATTTTTTTTAGAGCAAAATTAAGAGTAAGGTGATGAGATTTCCCATATACTCCCTGCCCCCACACATGTACACTCCCGCCATCATCAGTATCCTCCAGCAGAGTGGCACATTTATTACAATTGATGAACCTACACTGATACAACATAATCAAAGCCCATAGTTTAACCTCGGGTTCACTCTTGGTGTTACACACTCTATGAGTTTAGGTCAATGTATAATGACATGTATCCATCATTATAGTATCATACAGAGTATTTTCACAGCCCTAAAAATCCTCTGTGTCCCATCTATTCATCCCTTCCCTTGCCCTCAACCCCTGGAAACCACTGATCTTTTTACTGTCTCCATAGTTTTGCATCTATGTTAATGAGAGATATTGGTCTGTAATTTTCTTTGCTTGTAAATGTCTGTCTGGTTTTGGTTACAGGGTAATACTGGCCTCATAGAATGAATTAGGAAGTATTCCCTTTGCTTCTATCCTCTGAAAGAATTATAGAGAATTGGTATAATTTTTTCCTTAAATATATGGTAGAATTCACCAGTGTACCCATCTGGGCTGGGTGCTTTCTGTTTTGGAAGGTTATTAATTACTGATTCAGTTTCTTTGAGATATAGGCCTAGTTAGTTTGTCTATTTCTCCTTGTATGAGTTTTGGCCAATTGTGTCTTTCTAAGAATTGGTCCTTTTCACTAGGTTATAAAATTTGTGAGAATACAGTTGTTCATATTATTCCTTTATTATTCTTTTAATGTCCATAAACTCTGTAGTCATGTTCCCTCTTTCATTTCTGTTTTAGTAACTTGTGTCCTCTCTCTTTTTTTTCTTAGTTAGCCTGGCTAGAGGCTTATCAACTTTACGGGTCTTTTCAAAGTACCAGCTTTTGGTGTCATTGATTTTCTCTATTGATTTCCTATATTCAATTCCATTCATTTCTGTTCTAATATTTATTATTTCTTTACTTCTGCTTACTTTGGATTTAATTTGCTCTTCTTTTTCTAGTTTCCTAAGGTGGAAACTTAGATTTGTGATTCAGATCTTTCTTCTTTTCTAATATATGCATTCAATGTCATAAATTTCCCCCTAAGCACTGTTTTCACTGCAACCCACAAATTTTGATAAGTTGTGCTTTCATTTTCACTTAGTTCAAAATATTTTTTAATTTTCTTGAGATTTCTTCTTTGAAACCCATGTGTTATTTAGAAGTGTGTTGGTTAATCTCCATGTGTTTTAGGATTTTCCGGTTATCTTTCTGTTACTGATTTCAAGTTTAGTTTCATTATGGTCTTCTTTCTTCTTCTATTCTTTTAAAATTGCAAAGGTGTGTTTTATGGTCCAGAATGTGGTTTATCTTGGTGAATATTCCATGTGAGCTTGAGTAGAATGTATTTTCTGCTGTTGTTGGATGAAGTAGTCCATAGATGTCAACTATACCCAATTGATTGATGATGTTGTTAAGTTCAACTGTGTCCTTACTGATTTTCTGCCTGCTGGATCTGTCCATTTCTAATAGAATGGTGAGTCTCCAACTATGAAAGTGGATTCATCTATTTCTCCTTACAGTTTGATCAGTTTTTGCCTCATGTTGCCTCATGATGCTCTGTTGTTAGGTAAATATACATTAAGGATTGTTATGTCTTCTCGGAGAATTGATCCTTTTATCATTAGGCAATGCCCTTCTTTATCCCTGATAACTTTCCTTGCTTTGAAGTCTTCCCTATCTGGAATGAATATAGCTACTCTTGCTTTCTTTTCATTAGTGTCAGCATGGTATATTTTTCTCCATTACTTCATCTGTTTACTTTTAATGTATATGTGTCTTTATATTTAAAGTGGGTTTCTTGTAGACAATATATAGTTGGGTCTTATTTTTTGATCGGCTCTGACAATCTGTCATTAATTGGTGCATTTAGACCACTGACGTTCAAAGTAACAATTGATATAGTTGGATTAATACCTACCATACTTGTTACTATTTTCATTTGTTATCCTTGTTCTTTGTTCTAATTTTTGTCTTTTCACTAATTTTTGTCTGCCATTTGTGATTTTAGTTGAACATTTTATATAATTCCATTTTCTCTCTTTTCTTAGCATATCAGTTATACTTCTTGTTTTCCTTTGTTTAATGGCTGTGCTGACGTTTGCAATATACATTTACGACTAATCCAAATCCACTTTCAAATAACACTACACCACTTCACAGGTAGAGTACATTATAATAACAAAATAATCCTAATTCTTCTCACTTCTCCCTTGCATCATTGCCATCATTATTTTTTCCCTCTGGCTTCTTTAGGGATTTTCTGTAGTTTGATAATGATATGTGTATATGTAGTTTGTGTTTTGGGGGGGAGGGTGGCATTTACCTCTTGGTGTTCTCTGGGCTTCCTGGATCTGTGGTTTGATATTAATTTGAGGAATTTCTCAGTCATTATTGATTCAAATATTTCTTCTGTTACTTTCTCTCTTTCTTCTTCCGGTATTCCCACTATGCATATGTTACCCCGTTGGTAGTTGTCACAGAGTATTTGGATATTCTGTTCTGTTTTTTGGAGTCTTTGTCCTCTTTGCTTTTCAATTTTCAAGGTTTCTATTGACATATCCTCAAGCTCAGAGATTCTTTCCTCAGCTGTGTCCGGTCTGTACATAAGCCCATCAAAAGCATTCTTTATATTTGTTACAATGTTTTTGATCTCTAGCATTTCTCTTCGGTTCTTTCTTTAGATTTCCATCTCTCTGCTTACATTGCACATCTGTTCTCGCATGCTGTCTACTTTATCCATTAGAGGCCTTAGCATATTAATCATGGTTGTTTTAAATTCCTGGTCTGATAATTCCAACATCCCTGCCATATCTGGTTCTGATGCTTGCTCTGCCTCCTCAAATTGTGTTCCTTACCTTTTAGTATGCCTTGTAATTTTTTCTTGATAGCTGGACATGATGTACCAAATAAAAGGAACTGCTGTAAACAGGTCATTAGTAGTGTGGTGGTAAAGTGTCGGAGGAGAAGCAAGCTGTAGTCCTATAGTTAGGTCTCAGTCTTTTAGTGAGCCTATGCTCCTGTACTGTGAACATCACAAGTATTTTTCAGTTGTTGTTGTTGTTGTTTCCTCCCCTCTTAGGTGGGAAAGGATGGCTAGAGTGGGCTGGAGTTCAGTATTTCCCTTCTTCCATGAGGGAAAGCTTGAGAGGGCTGGAGTTGGTTATCTTCCTTCCTTCCCCAGGTCAGTTAGGCTCTGATAAGACCCCAGCAGGTTAGGCTCTGGTTAATTAGTTCCTCCTGGGGGCAGGCCTTGTTAAGAAGAAAAGAGTGTTCTGGTTTATTTCAAAATTGTTCCTTTTCCCCTCCCCTTGCCAGAAGCATGAGGGGATTTTTCTCTGATATTTACTATGAGAACCTGATCAAGCTTCTGGCAGTAAATCTCACAATATTGTGGGGGCCCCCCTATGCCTGTGTTCCCCTGGAGTTTTTAACTCTCGGAGTTGTCCACACTGAGCTTACAGCAATTCATCAATTACAGTTCAGGTTATCCCACCCAAGTTCTCATTTCCGCTCTTGAGTCTCTGCTCCAGTAAGCCATGACTCCCTGTATTTGCCTGTCTGTCTCTCCATTCTTGCAGGCAGCGATTTGCCCTGTGTCCTCCCCTCTCTTTAGAGTCCAAGAAGAGTTGTTGATATTTTAGTTTGTTGAAATTTTAACTTGTCTTTAGGATGGAGGGGTGACTTCCAAGCTCCTTATGTGTAGAACCAGAAGCTTGTTTTTTCACTTTCTTAAACCATGAATGCATAGTAGTTAAGAATACAAGTACTAGTATAGTTTGCTGCCACTGCATTAATTTGTACTAAGGCACTAGCAATTTTACCTGCTGTTACTTTTGTATCATGATGGCAAATTTCAAACACCAAAATAGCAAATAATGCCTTAGTATCATTATAAAAATAATTTTGACCTTGTGGATCCCTGAAAGAATCTCAGGGTTCCCTAGGGGTCCACAGATCCTGCTTTAAGAATCATTGTCTTAGAATTTAGCACATATAAAAACTCTTATCTTGTATGCTATATCAAGATTACATACAAAAATGGAATGGTTAATGGTCTATACCTCTTTCTCTCTAAAAATATTTTTGCTCAACAACATTTTTTTTTCTAAGAACAACAAAGAAAAACACTTCAGGGCACCTGCCCTTTTCACCGCTGGTTACTTTTTGGTATCATAGAAATGCAGCTAGAAATAACCAATGAAGTTGCCTAATCTGGGCTTTTACACATGGGAAAACTGAGACCAAGAGAGAAAAATTCAGTAGTGTAAGGCTATAATTTTAAGTCTCCTGATTCTCAGCTAAATCATGTTATATTTTTGCATACACCACTTCACTCAATCATTTAATTCTTCTCTCTTTAGTATGTTTATTTCCCTCTCTCCATCTCTGTTCTTCTTTTAATCAGATACACTCCTAATCACACATACCAATGTCTCTCATTCATGTTTTGCTAGTTCAAGCTAAAAGATCTTGAAAATATTGTCTCTGGGTGGTTTGACTACGTTTAAAAGCTGACTTCTAGCCCAAAGCAATTGAAAATGGTTTAGTCTAAATCTCTGAGTGATAAAGTTTAAGGAGAAAACAGAATGCGTATAACTGCTAATTATCTTTGCATGAATTTGAAATCTTTCGGGAGGACAAAATATTGTTTAAACGTAAATAATTGCAGTGGAGAGGAAATAAGTTCGCCCTGGAATGCTATCTCTGAAGATAGTAGTTTGCTCCACCCTTCAACGGCTGTAACCTTGCCTGAATTAAATGTAATGAGTAAGAAACTATTGAGAAAAGAAAGCAGAAAGGGCAAGAGGAGAAAAATGCAATCGATATTTTCAGCCCTAAATTACAGGTTTACTAATCTAGCTGCATCATATTGCAGATGTTTCTTGATCCATTATAAATGAACCACAGCAAATTTCCTCCTACACAGAATAAAATTGTTACCTTAACTCCAAAAAAAAAAGATGATGTGAGATGATATGAGCATCAAGCATTGGATAACAGCTTTCAAAATGTTCCCATCTGAAATCTGTGATGCCTTTAGCCATTAAAATGTGATTAATAATTCTTTTGTCAGTCATTTAAGTGCTATTTAGGTCTTGTTAATTGAATTTAAAGGAGCACTTTATCATAGAGAAAAGGCAGACTGGGTTTGAATATCTTTCCCAAAATAAATTGTTAAAGGCCTTTCTATGTCCAGTGTATGGAACAAGCAGGTGGCCTATTTAAAATATAAATATCTAGAAAGTGAGGTGCCATGTTGCTCTTAAGATTTCAACATAATAATCTGAGTGCCAAGGACCCTACTAGAAATGGATATTGTAAAGCTGAATTTCCTTATCGAGCTTAAAAGGTAGGAATTTTATACTTATGTTTGAGAATTACACCTTAGCTCTTTCTAGGTTTTGTGTAATATAGATCTAAAGATGGCTCTAGCTTATGCCAACTGAGCATATCATTCTACAGACAGTTCTGGCTTATGTTACAACAAATAAATATGGTTAGCTACACACTTCCTGTCAATCTTTCACCGTCTTTAAAGGCTGAAATTTAGTGAGAACAGTGCTGTGGATTTCTGTTTGTTCTGTTACAAAAGCACATTAACTTGGCATCCATGGCTGTAAGTTCAATATATTATCCAGCATTCAGAGTTCAGCCATAACAAATTGTTAATAATTGGAACTCATTTTTGTATCATATATTATAAATTGTAAGGGATTATCTAAAATTTCAGCCTATTTCTGAAACATTGGCTCAAATACTTTTTGTGATATCCTCCACTGATCCAACAATTTTATAGACATTATATGTCTAAGCCCAACATTCTACAATCTAAGGGAAAAACCGAATCAGTGGGTGTCTGCCCTGTAGGCCTCTCAATATGCTAGTGTCACTTCAAGGCACTAAAAACAGACCTGAAATCCTTTTGCCCCATGGGTATGGACTGAACAGCTTTTGCACAAATGATAGAAGGACCCTGGATGATCAGTTCTTCCAAGCTAGTTTTATTTTATTCCTTTCTTAACTATAGATGGAACAGAACACTAGCAGGTAATTTCTAATGAGCCATGGTAAGAGATCAAGCCCAAGTTTGATGATTCTGTACACAAAGATGACCACTTCAAATCCAAGAGAAGGACTGACCAGAACAAACGTGGATGTTTGAATATTCAGCTTTGCTGAATACAAACTGAAAATATCACCCTGGAAACATTACTCCACTCTCAGCTATAAATTTGGGGTGAAATTAAAAGTGGAAAAAAGAAAATGTGACAATTTGCCTCCATTTTACAAAAAGCAAACCTTCTTTGGTTCAGTTGTCACTCAAAGTGACAGAAGCCAGAATATTTTGAGATGAAACTGACTCAACGAAGCAGAAAGCTGAGAGGAGGAAGAGGAGTTTAAATATATATTCCATACTTTAGGTAATTCCAGAATATCAAGAGAATATGAATAATAACAGCAGCCACATTCATTGAGCGTTTGCTCTAAGCATGATTCTGTCCTTCGTGTGCCAAAATGAAACTAAAGTAAGGCAGATATTAAAACGCTCCTTTAACAGGTAAGGAAAAGAGTAAATACAAGAGACATAAGAATCCAATAATAAAAATTGCCAGTGGCCAAATGCATTATTCCACTCTACAGTACTCCAAACTCGGACTCCACTTGCTGGATTATTGAACCAAGCTGTCATTCCATGAAAGTTATCAGAATTTTTACTTATCTATATATCTGTTACATATGTTTGATGTTAAATAAGTCTCTACATCTAGATATATAGATATAGAGAGATAAGTACATATATATTATACAATAAATATATGCATATTTAGAGATATATAGATAGATATGCATACATATATTTATACACACACACACACAAAGACAGACAGAAAAGATTTGGTAAATCTTCAAACTCATCCCATGGTTCAATTCCCTGAGTCAGGGGAAAAGAAATTGGGCCACAGCTCCTCTTCACGAAAATTGCATTTGAACTATTATATTTGGCCTAAATCTGACTATCCTCTTTTCTCAGATGAATTTGGTCCTCGTGAAAAAAAATATGGATTGTCAGCACTGGATCACAACCTTGAGTCAACCTGGAGCATACTTTATGAAGAAAAAGTGTTAACTATGTCTGTAGGGATTTTAAAGATATAATACACTTCCGCAAAAATAAGAATAAAATTTAGATTCTGTACCAATAGAAGGGCAGTAGGAGGAGAGTGTGGAGACTTCTCTGTAACATTCCACATTGTGGCTCTTAATCATTAATGAATGTACACAAAAAATGGGGCCATAGGGAACTAGACCGACCAGAAGCTTCCTGTTTAAGCAAATCAAACTGGGCCCAATTTATACCAGAATTCCATAAGTAAGGTTGTGTAATGACACTTAAAAACAATTTGAAGTGAAGTAAGTCAGACAGAGAAAGACAAATACTGTACAATCTCACTTGTACATGGAATCAACAAAAACCAAACTCAGAAACAGAGAACAGATCAGTGGTTGCCAGAGGCAGGGGGTGGGGGGTGTAATGTCCAGCATGGTAACTATAGTTAACAATATTGTATTGTATATTTAAAAGTTGCTAAGAGAGTAGATCTTAAAAGTTCTCATCACAAGAAAAATATTTGTAACTATGTGAGGTGATGGATGTTAACTAAACTTATTGTGGTAATCATTTCGCAATATATACATGCACAAAATCATTATGTTGTACACCTTAAAGTAATATGAGGTTATAAGTGAATTATATCGCAATAAAAATGGGGAAGAAATAGAAGGTAGACCAATGTAAGAGAGAATAAAAAATTCACTGGTATGAGTTCAAACCTCCTTTTGCAACTAATTTTTAAGAAACCATCGGTTGTTAAGTTTTGATATGGTGTAAAAGAAGAATATCCACAATTATTTGAAAAGAACTAATAAAATATTCCTTCATATTCCAACATTAAAAAAAAACAATTTGAACATATATCAATTTTAGGGGAAAGGACTAGAAATAAATTGGAACTCACTCAATTGTTTGAACCTTGCAAGACTTAGAAAGTCCCTGAAATAGGAAGGAAAGACTATCTATGGCAGGTGTTTGAACTAAAGTAGGACCTTGAAGGTCCACTCGAGTCTCACATCCTCTAAAGCTCTCACTACTAAGTTGTATCCAGAACCTCAATGAGTCTGATACGATCATCCTGATCGTCTTCGTTGGTAAAGGAGATATGTCAATCCCTGGGGTAAATGGAATGGTTTTAAACTAAAAATAACTCTAGGTATAAAAGTAATTACAGATGTGGGGGTCAACTGTTCCATTGTAAGTACTTGTGGGGGAATTTTTGTTTTGTTTTAACATATGTTAAAATTTATCAGAAAATTGTAATATTTATACTTTAAAGCTATTTATATCCAATAATGTTAATATTTGATTTAGAATAAAATGCTTAAGAAAAAAAACACACATCATGATATCAAAAACCTGAAAGGAACAATATCCTAAGAGATTTTTCATTTTCTTTTGAAAATTAGGTAAAAGGAGTCTTCTTTTTTTTCCAAAGTCTTCACAAACATCTTATCATATGACAGCAATATCCAGGGATACCAATTATACCTTGATCAAGCCGAGCAATAAGAAATATTCCCGGGTTGATGGAACGAGGCATATTTGATTGTTAGAATGCTACTGAATAAGTGCTTAGACAATTAACATTACACATGAGGGCAACACTGATTGAAGAAATGAAGAATAAATAGTAAAACATATTGTAAATGTAAGGAAGTAAAGTTCAATGCAAATATCAACTTTGCCTCCCACTTGGGACAATACTGGACATTATTGAACACTGATTATAATCCAAGATTCTGAATATTTTAACACCTTAAGCTTGTTGAATTCAGGAAGATAAAATAAATTATTCTTCAAACAAAAATCACCTGTGAATATAGAACAAATGTTGACCCAAAATATTGATTTTTGAAAAGTTTAGATTATCTTCTAGTGACAAACTGTGGGTTATCTTAGAGATGTTTTCTGAAAGTTAACTTCAAAGAGACGTATTTCTATAATTCTGCCCTTGTGCCTGTCCTTAGGTGAAACAATAGACTGGAGGAACCAGGTGCATAATCCAGTAAACTAATTTGTATTCATTTATTTACAGAACAAACTATACTATACTATTTATAGTACCAACTATGTGTCAGGTATTTGAAGCTTCCTGCTGGGATTAAATAATACAGAATGCACATGGTTAGGTATGCAGGAGTTACTATATTGCTTTTAAAGTTGAAATAATAATTAAAATTAATATTAAGGTGAAGTAGAGCATATCTTTATAATGGTGAAGAGTACAACATACAGTGAAGATATAACTGTGGTTGAACATCACAGTAACAAAATATATGGGGTCAAAACATCTGGCTTTACAGGGACAAATAGATACAAGTAACAAGGTGTTTTAACACTGTTCTCATTCTTTATATGAATAAAATAATCAAAAGTGACATAAGAGAGCTAAATAAAAGAAAATTAATAAGAATTGACATTGAACTCGGTACTCTTTCAAATATCCATGAAACAGTAATCAAATTTTGATCATATATTTGGCCACAAGGAAAAACTCAATAAACTCTTTAAAATGTAAAGAGTAAAAATCACATTCAGTGACTACAATCTAATTTAAAAAACAATAAAAATCAAAAGTAAAAAGTATATCCAGCCCCTCAGATATTTAAAAACACAACTTCTTTTGAAGAAAAAGTAAATGAAAACTGCAATTACTGAAAAAAATCAGTAAGAATAATCCTTCATTTCAAAATTCATGCGATGTGATTGAAGAGCACTAATTTGGAAGGAGAAAATGGGATGAGGGCAATCACTGTTTCATTTTGTAGTTGTTATCATTGTTTTTAAGGAGAGGGGCAGAGACAGCAGAACCAGCCAGCCAAGCTGACAAGAAGGTACAGAGAAGTGGTCAGAGAAGCCCCCGGTCATTGTGTTGTCACCATTGTAACAGTGTAAGAATGTGGGCTCTGGGCTTAGTACCTGGAATCAGATTCTCTTGCTCGCATGTGCTAGCTGAGCGACCATGGGCAAATTTCCCCATCTTTAAGATTGAGATAATGAATACTCCTTTTGTGAGGTTTTCACAGAGTAAATAAGTTATCGAAGGCTAGAACAGTGCCTGGGACAAAGTAAATTCTCAATAAATATTAGCAACATTCCAGTGGGGAGAAAATCTAAAAAATAGGAGGACAAAGGTACCAAATACTACAAAAAGTGAAAGGGCCTGAGTTGAGACGACATCATTGGATTTGACTATCCGGATGCCACTTGAAATTACAAGAATGCAGTTTGAGAAGAGCCAGGGAAGGGAAAGATGATACACTGCAAGAGATTATAGTGTTCCCACATGACATTTTGGGGGAAAAAATCTTCCACGATGTCCAATAGGCATTTCTGAAAGAGTAGCACATATTAATCATTTTGCAAAACTATTTCAAGAAAAAAATCATTCCATTCTCTTTTTTCTCGTGCCCTCTGTTGGCCTCCTGAAGACCCATTGGCATTATTCACTTAATCACAATCACTCCATATCTTGTTGAGCAAAATCATATTGAGCACCTATCCGTCTCAGAAGGTAAATCAGATCTGATTTTTAGAACTAAAGAAAAATCCAAATATTTATGCAAAATATATGGATTTTTAATGTTGGCTCAAAAATATTAAGACCACACAAACAAGTAAATTAAACAAAAGATTAAGTAGAGTTCACATTTGACCACTATGATAATTTAGTTCTTGATATCCAATCTCTCACCTATTGTCATTTTTAATCTCTTTCAATGTTTCCTGTAAAATTCACGCCTTTTTGGGGAAAAAAAAGGTCTCTAAGGTACAAGACATTCAGAAATAAAGAAAGCCAGAGAAGAGTACTGCATGACCCTGGGGCATTTATTTCATGTCCTTGAGTCATTCCATTTTGTTCTTTTCTAGTTCTGAAAACACCATGCTGACTAGATTTCTGATTAAAGGTGGATTTGGGCTGAGCAGAAAGAGAACTCTATATCAACTGACCAAAATCCCTTTCAGAAATAAAATTGAAGAAGGTACATTTTCCTTTCAGGTACAAGTCTCTCATAGGAGCAAAGGTATTTCCTCAGGATTTAGCAATCCTCCAATCTCTTAATGCCAAGAAGTTCATAAAAGACTATCTTATAATTACATAATATATTAGATTTGAGTATTATATGCCAGGCATTATTCATCCTATTTTCAAATGAGAAATCAGAAACTCACAGAAAATAAACAATTTACCATAGGTCACGTAGCTATAACCAGAGGCGTTGAGATTCAAACCCATAATTATGTGCTAATTCTGTTAAGGACCAAAGAAGATAGCTAAATTGCAAACAATAAAAGACTGGAATACAGGACAAAAAGAAAAAAGGAGAAAAGAGTAAAACAGCTCATAGAAAGGGTGGCAGTGGCAATAATAGATATAAAATCCCACACCCAATATTCTGCCTTTACAGAGTTCTACTTTGCATTTCATCCTGTACAGGGAACCGGAGAAGAACTTTTGGACTGTGCCTCTTAATAAGAATGGTCTGTAATCTGACAAGGAGAGCTGACAATAGAATCTAAAGAGATACTGAAAAATGTCTGATCATCTCTGTTTTTTTCCCACTCACTGAGTAGAAAAAAGAAGCAGCAAGAGGAAAATGGGAAAATGTGTGCCACCTTTTCCTCTTTGTTCCAAATGGGGGATGGGAGGATATATTCATATTTCTACTGGTAGCATCCTCATACTTCACTGCCTAACTTTAAAAACAGTTCTAGGATTCTCTTTCCTGATAGAATTATAGCATTGTTATTTTTTTAATTAGGTTCATATCAAAAATCTTTGGCAGAGAAAAATTTATAGAAAAGGTCGAATGTGCCACAGTAAAGGCTAGATGATTAAATAAGGAGATAAGCTACACTATCATTTATTAAAAAGAGGTGAAGAGAGATGTTGACTGTTTTTGTAATTAGCTTTCTTCATATTTGGAAGTAAAGGTATAATCTTTGGATCTTAAAATTTTTAAAAAATCAATAAGATTATTTCCTTGGAAATAAATAAGATGCCATTTAAATCAATACCAAAGTTATTTAAAAAGTCAGGTAATGGGAAGGGCAGAGTTGTTCTTTATGCTTTTATTAAACCATAGCTGGGCTATCAAAACTTCACTTGCCAAGGTTGTCGAGAATTCACATGAAAATGTTCATGGTGAATGGAATCAGTTGAGGAAAGAGGAAATGTCTTATGTCCAGAGGACAACCTGCTGGGTCACTCTGGTGAAGGGCAAAATGATTTAGCCAGGATCGCCTCTGTTGCTGAAAAACGGCACCACCAGTCGTCACAGACTTAATTGCAGTTCTAATTTTTGGGCTGTAGAATTCATCTGCTGCTGAGAAATTACTTTGCCGTGTGTTTCTAAATCTTTTGACATTTAGCAGTGTTATGAAGGTTGCCAAAATTATACTAAATACAGAACTTCAAAAGGAGAGGTATTTTTAGTAGGGGCAAATGGTATACAGAAAATAATTATGTACCTGACAGCAATAATAGGAGTAACGGAAATTGCTAACCAATTTTGTTATTTCTTATTTACTTACATATTGGTAATTCAAGAAAGACTGTGTAGTGTTATGCTTTTAAATCTAGCTCCTAATGTATACTGCTGCCACATGGATGATATACAGTGTGTCCAAGCATTGTAAACTCAGATGTTTTGAGAGTCTAGGCTGGTAAAGTCAAGAAGTAAAGTGAGCCCAACTGGAAAAAAATCACATGGTCATCTTGGTCTACATTTTTACTATCCATTTTTGATAGAGATACAATGAGCATATAAATTTATAATATGATGATGAATGGCAAATGACTTTCACTATTGGTATCAGAGTCAAGAGGGAAGGTTTGGACTTTAGCAAAACGGAGATCCCATATCTCATCAAAGATGTCAGCTCTTCCTCAGTCCCATCTTATCATTGCCTTTGAGATTGTGGGTCCAGAGCCACCCAATCTTTTGATTTTTCACATTTTTTAAAATGTTTCCAAAATATCATGCTAACATAAACAAAATGCATCTGTCAACTCTGTTTAGGTTATGAGCCTGGTCTAGGTTCATCTAGTGGTCAGGAAATATAGAGTCAGATATGACAAGTATCATGCAGTTGTATGTGAGTTAGTAAAGTTTGGGCAACACTCCCACTATGGGTCTATCTTGCTGTCTGTTTTGTTCTTGAGCTCTTCTAGGTTGTGTGCTCAAGGGAGACAGAGGACAAGGAGTGAAGAGGGACACATAGACCAGGCTGTAGGAAAATGGGCAGAATGGAAATACTGCAATCGACTCTGTATACTTGGGTGCTGGAATCAAATTTGCTGTTAATTGGTTTTATGACACTGTACAAGTCATTTAACATCTCTGTGCTAGCTTCGTCGTCTTTCAAATTGATGAGAATTAAATTAGATAATGCCTAAAATCTCTTCTATCCCTAGCAATCTAGAATAGAAGTAGGCAAAGTATTTCACAGCTTCTCAGTGACACCTAAGGAAGTTGTCGGTCATATTGTATCATCTATAATTTATCTTCACATCTTCTTTTATAATCCTTTTCACTGACATAATTTTCATTTTTAATAATTTCCTTTATTTTTCTACTCTCATGCATTTTTAAGCAATTCTTCCTATGCCTATACCTTAGGAATAGGCAAAGAGATTTCATGTCATGTGACAGGTCTAATATTGGAGTAGCTTCCTAGAGGACTGTGTTCAAAAGGATTGTGGGAGTTCTAGAGATGATACACAGTGTCATGACTGATTAGCAATGTCTGCATGGGTGAGGAAGAATGATTCATAGTTTATATTACAGAGTAGGTGTAGAAGTATTGATTTTTGAATCCCAAGATTTCAAATTACCTGAACCCTGGATTAAACATTCAAGATTTATGGCTATTTTTCTCTCTACACTTCATAAGAAACTTTAGAAGTAACATTTTTTTTAGCCAAAAATATCAACTTCACTTTATTTATTTTGGGGAGAGGGGTTGGGGAGGCCAGAGGGTAAATACTTCTTTCTCAAATTATAAGAGATATTATCAAAAACATCATTACTTTAAGTTTTATTTCAAAATCCTGGAAATTCATACGTAAAATATATAAATTATATGTTGAAACTAAAATTAAGCAAAGTTAACTCTGCATATATCAGTTGCATTCTCAGTTAGGTATTTTCTAACAAATCAGAAATCACTTATCTTATTCTTCACAGCTTAGTTAAATGTGGGAGAGAGGAGTGGTGTGAACTGTACCAGCCCTCTCAAAATTTAGCCAGATATAAGCTTCTTATCAGGTCTCACACACAGGTATATGAGATATGGGATTCTATGCTCTGCATCATTGCAAAAGGATTGAAGGCTCCTAGAAATGTTAGAATTTAAAATGAAAGTAAAATCTTGAAATACTAAAGAGAGGAAAGAGTCTTGTTGCCCAGAAGTTTCAACAGGGACTTACAGCTAAACATTAATTCAAGAAAAAAAGAAAGAAAGAAAGAACAGGTGACTCCTCCAAATGTCATGATCTCTAGAAATACTTTTTTGAAGAAAGTTGGTAAGTTTGTTCTGTCAAAAAAACTTTCATTAATTCTATGATGAGATTTTATTGTTTCTCAAGTAGAGTTCTTAAAAGTTTTGATTTTAAAATGTCTATATGTAGAATTTTTAAAAATAATTATAATTTTATTATTTGTTCTACTTACTACAAACTAAGATAGAAAAGAACTGCCTGATAGAGATCTTATCTCTTCCTACGGAACAGATAAGAATAATTTGAGATTTTTTCTATTAATTTTCAGTAGATAGATATGTGCCAATTTAGGGCTTTAAGATTCCCAAAATAAACTGTTCTCTAAGATTAAGCATTATTTCCACAAGTGACCTTCATGAAGAGTTTTCTAAATTGAGGTAAATTCAAATTACCACCAGTTCCAAATTTCTGAAGTCATAAAGAATAAATTATCATGTAGTCATCTTACCACTCAACTTCATACTTATTAATAAATATATTTAAAAGAAAAGCCACACTTGAAAATTCAGGTACTCAAAAACCTTTCCTCATGAAGCTTGATCAGATGAACATTTTAAATCTCACTTATATTTCTACTTGATATTACAAACCTGTCTCCTATGCTTGCATCTCCCCCAAGAGCCAGAGCCAAGGCTTTTCCAATTACTGTGCTCTGCTTGGAAATCCCTAAATCTCTAAATAAAAGCTCTCTCTGGATTCCATGGAAGAATTTCTGTGTGAGTTGCACAACAAATTTAACTCTTACACAACCGTTAACGGCTAACAGAGCTGTTGACTCAGAGGGAAAGAGGTCCATTTATTCTTCATGCCTGCTAAAGAAAACCAGTCCAGCTATTCTGGAGAGAAAAAAAAGTTTCATTTCTCCTTCTGAGCAATTCCCCATTGAAAACATGTCTTCTACCTTCAAGAGTCTTCTCACTAAAATTTCAAAAATTTTCCAAACCCTCAAATCTCTCTGAATTGCCATATGACCTGAAAAAAATGCAATCTTTAAAACTTATCCATGCTAGGAAGTATCAATATATTAAATTTATGCAGGTCTTTTATCATCAAAAAGTAATTAATACACTGATTGTAGAGAAACACCAAGAATAATACCACAGGATTACAGGATTCGTTTTAGCATCAAAAGGAATTACAAGCCCCAAAGTGTGTCCTTAATTATTCAGAAGACCAAGTAATCATCTCCATGGACTTTATCAATAATTAATATGCCTTCCCTAATGCACTTTAACTGAACTCCCCTTTTACAGAGTGAAGCATCCACATTCAACACTATAAAACTTGAAAGTTTTAACAAACTTAGGTGTGATAACAGTGAGCTCAGGCTTGGGTCTTTTTCTTTATTTTCACTCTCCCCCTGGGTTCTCTCATCCACTCCTACATCTCTGAATACTAATTTTGATGCTGTTGGTGTCTCTAAGGTTTATTTCTCCAGCTTGGTCCTTCCCACTATACTCTATATCCACTCACTCAACTGCTGATTTGATCATTCCACTTGGATAGACATCCAATGAACATTTTAAACTTAATACTTCCAAAAGTCAACTATTTCAATTTATAAAATCCTCTCTTCTACCAATTTTTGCCATTGGCATACAAAAGGCCACCCTCAGCTCTATGGCACAGATTAAACAGCCTACAAGTTGTCCCAGATTCCTTGCTGACACTTATCTGTTGCCCAGCAAACTGCCGTACTCTCTGAAAAAGATCTGTTTTCATCTTGCTCCTTCTCTAATTCATTTTCCCAGTAGCAGTCAGAGGAATCTTTTGAAACAATAAATCAATTCATGACACGCTGCTGAGCAAAGCTTTCTAGTGACTCCATATTTCATTGAGAATGAAGTCCAAACTCTTTACCTACAAGGCCTTTATCATCTAATCTTGGCCTTATTTTTTGAATCCTCTAAATTCATTATTTTTTGTTGTGATTCTCTCCCTTGAATATAAACTCCAAAAGAGCGGAGACTTTTCTGTCCACTGTGCCTTCAGCCCAGTCCCTAGAAAAATGTGTGGTATATAGTAGACTCTGAGTGCATGTTTCTAAAAAGAAAGACTTAGGTTTCCCAAACATGAATATGAACACATGCGTGCAAAATGGGGGAGGAGGCAGTGGTGGTCATTTTGCTGTTAAAATAAGATCATGTAATATGCATTTCTGCACCTTTTTTCCTCATTAAATAATAATTTGAGCTATCCTTTCTATTCAGATGGTAGGGCTTCAGTTTCTTCTTTATAATGGTGCATAAGATTGCATTAAACAACTCAAAAATTTTTTTAGCCATAGTCCTATTAATAGACTTTTTTTTCACCTTTTGTCAATTTAAACAATGCTGCTATATCCTTGTACATATGTCCTTACCTAAAGATACATCTAGATGTCTATGAGATTGACTCCCCAAAACAAGACAGCTGGGTCAAAATTTATACATTTTTAAATTTAGTTAAATATTACCAAGAGCAAAAGATGTAGTTCTTCACATTTTAACAGCAAAATATGAAGGTATCCTTTCCCACATCCATTCCATTACTAAGATTTTAAGAAGCTGTTTTTGTTTGTTTTTAATTTTAAAATTTTGGGTTTTATTGCTATATCATTTATGTACAATAATTTATTTATATGATTTTACAATACCAAAAAGTTTTCTATTTTAAATAATTAAATATTATTTACTCTTTTCTTGTTGCTGTTCTTTAGTTTTATGTTTTTACCCATGTTAAGAAGGTCTTTCCATCCTGAGATTGTAGACACAGTCTCCTATATTTTCTTGCAAGATTTTTATTGTCCTATTGTTTAAATTTAAAGTTTAATCCATAAAGAAAATACTTTTAAATGTAACAGGAGACAGAGGGTCCACTATCGTTTTCTCCTAGAGCTGTTTTGAAGATGTCACTACTGTCCTATTCCCATACCGAATTAAACTACCATTTATATCATCTGGTAGTTTATCATATGTCTCCTTTCTCAAATATTCTGGGATATATTCTTGCCCCCTGATTTATTTGCCTGTTCCACATACTACTACCATATTGAGTTGGCTGCAGTGACTCTATATTATCCTCTCGTTCTTCAGGTATTTGCCAGCATTTATGGTTTCATATAAATTTTAAGATCATCTTATACAAGTAAAACTCCATGCGGTATTCTAATTGGAATTGCATTACATTTATGTAAATTTGGGGACAATTAATCTTTTTATAAGAAGTCTTCCCAGTTAAGAATATGATTTTCTTGTCTATTTACTCAGAGTTTATGACTTTAAAAAAGATTTTCTCACAAAAATCTTATGTCACTTTTTCCCGAATTTATTACTAAGTGCTTTTCAGTGTGCTTTTGCTATAGTTAATTATTTCCACTACAGATTTACCTGTATTTTTCTAGGTATTGCTACAGTAGGAAAAAATGGGTTGATTTATGTTTGTATTTCTTCTCTCCATTCATATTACTCCATTTTATGTTGAATTCTAGAAGTCTTTATAATTTTTCTTTGTTTCTTACATTTTATAGAAATATAATCCATCAGCAAAAAAAGAGAATATTTTATTCTAGTTTTTCCAGTATCCATGCAAAATATTGAATTTTCAAGAACTTTTGAAGGCAATTAATAATAATGTTGATAATAGACATACCTGTCTAGTTCCAAGTAAATTCAAATAGTTTTATTTTTATTTATTTATTTATTTTGGTGAGGAAGGTTAGCCCTGAGCTAACATCCATTGCCAATCCTCTTTTTTGCTGAGGAAGATTGGCCCTCAGCTAACATCCAGGCCCATCTTCCTCTACTTTATATGTGGGACCCCTGCCACAGCATGGCTTGATAAGCAGTGCATAGATCCACACCCGGGATCAGAACCTGCGGACCCTGGGCCACCAAAGTAGAGCATGCGAACTCAACCAGTATGCCACCAGGCCAACCCCCAAATAGTTTTAGTTTTTAATAGGAGCATTGATTTAATTTTATATTAAAATACTACAAATTTTACCCTTTCAGAATTTCAAATATTTGAGAAATGTAAAAAATTATTCAGTTCATTAAAACAACTCAAACCTATTATAAAATGTGCTCTATGACTACCATGATCTACTTGCAAAGGCCTATGTACTTATGGGTTTAGTTTTTCTAAAAGAGTCTATACCATATTTTATTAGTATCTTTATTAGTATCTCTGTCAAGAGATATGGCTGTTGAATTTTGCCAGATACATTTTCACTATCTATTGACATTGTCTATCTTAGTGTAATACAATGTATAATAATTATTTATTTCTGGATATTAAACTTACATTCCTTAAATAAATGCTACATTATAATAGTGTATTATTCTTTGACACATTTTTAAACCATTTGCTAATATTTTATCAATAATTTTGCTGAATATTTAGAAGTAAAAGTGGTCTATAGTTTCATATTTGTACTATATACTTATATATACCTTATATTTATATTTATTAAAGCAATTTTGGTTTCACAAAATGGATTGGAAAACAATCCATCTTTTTCTATGCCCTGGACTACTTTAAAAGCCATTAGAATGTTCTGATCTTTAAACCAAACCTAAACTCAGTGGTGAATCCATCGGGTCCTAGTTATTGATCAATAGCAAATATCACTACACACCAAGTAAATTGGCTGAAATTAAAAAGACTGACAACATCAAATGTTGGCAAGGATGTGGAGTAATTGAAGCTCTCATACACCACTGGTGGGAATGTAAAATGGGTCAACCTAGTCAAAATAGTTTGACACTTTCTGGAAAAGTGAAACATATATCCACCAAATAATCCAGATATTCCAAACCAATCCAAAAGAATTAAAAACTTATTCATGCAAAGATAAGCATACAAGTGATCATAGCAATTTATTTGTAAAAGCCAACAGCTGGAAACAACCCATGGTCGGTCACCAGATGAAAGGATAAACAAACTGTGATACAGGCATACAATGGACTACTACTTAGCAAAATAAAGGAATTGATTCCTGATACATGCAAGAGCATGAATGAAACTCAGAATAACTGGGCATATTAAAAAAAAAAAAACAGACAAAATGATTACATGCTGTATTATTCCTTATTTAAAATTATAGAAAATGCAAACTAATCTATAGTTAAGAAAAGCAGATCAGTGGTTACCTGAGATAAGAGGATCAGGGAGTGGGGAAGGGATGGAGTACACAAACTTTTGGGGGTAATGTATATGTTCATTATCATTGTTGCAGTGATGTTTTCATATATACATGAAACACTTCTCAAACGGTGCTCTTTAAAATATGTGCCATTTATTGTACTTCAGTTTTACCTCAATAAAGCTGTGTAGCATTCCTAAAGTCCCTTCCTGGTGTGTAAAGTCACAAAAGATGAGTAACTTATAGAGACCAAGAGCGAGAGTTTTGTGTCCTCAAGTGAGGCTGTCTGTGTGAATCCAGCCTCCTCGTATCCCAGTCTCATCTTCAGATCATTGAAACTATAAGAGGTCTGTCACAGCTGACAAACAAATTCTTATTGCTAAATCTCAAAAATACATAAAAATATGAATCAACTGGTTCGCCACCTTTGACACTGATTGCATTTATGTCACTTAATCTGATGGTAATTGTAATGTACTTGTGCATATGTACCTTTAAATAAACTCAGTTAATAAAGAACATTCATCAACACTCTTCCAAACAACCATGTTTAATGATGTCCTTAAGAATTAAAAGCCTGATTCTTGTCATTAATTTTTAAAGCAGTGTATATGAATTTGATTAATAAACTCTAGGTACTGATTAAGCTTTCTACTTGTGTATGCATTCGTCTACCAAAAACTCATTGTAATTCAGCAACATCATTAACTCTAATGGTCATTGCTGAAAATAGGGATGTTGTTAATGTCATGGTCATCAGCATTAGCACATTGAAGACACTTTCCCACCCACCCCCAGACTTTAGTGACTTGATTTTGTTTTGACAAAATGGAGAAGTATTTAATATGATCTGATTATGATATGTAGCAGCAGCACTTGAAATAGCAAAGGAAAAGTCTATTCTCCAATAGAGGAATATATGAATAGTTTCCACACTGTAGGACATAATGCAGCTGTGACAAAACAGTTTTTATAAATATGAAAATTTTCCAAGTTACATTGTTAAGTGAAAAAGAAAATTAGAGAATAATCTTATCTTAAAAAATGAATAAAAATTACTCTGTAATATGTACATAAGCCCTTTTTTTAAGAATAGAACAAGTACAAAAAAGTGTTTACCAAACTGTCAACATCAGTTACCTTAGACTGGATGGCAAAGACATAGATTTTTTTCCCTTATTATTATTACAAAGTATATATTTTACTTTTTTAATTTTTATAAATTCTGAAAAGAAATATTATCTCTCAAAAACACTGAAAATTTCAAAACTTCCAGAAAAGACCTCCTCTGAAAGTAAAATATCTATATAACATTATTCATTCAAATTAATAAAGTTAGTTCAAGGAATTATCATATATTGAGGAGACATAGGTATGCTCTCTAATTCTTACAACAACACTACAAGATAAGCATATTTTCCACATTTTACAGGTGAGGAAATTAAGGTTCAGAGAGAATAAGTATTATTCCCAAAGTCACCTAGTTACCAAAGAGCAGAAGCTAATGTGAACTCAAGTCTGTCTCCAAACCGTTGGCTTTTGACTATACAATATTACTTTTATATATTCATAGCCTCTTTTAATACATTTACAGAGCATTCCAACATTGCAAATATTATAAAGGACTAAATATTATAGAGCAGACTCTCTGCCTTTAAGAAACATTATATCTTGAGAGAGAGATAAGATACAGCCAATTAAAGAATAATATGGTACTCAGTAACTAAGTCATGATGGAAGGGGCCACATCTATTTCATTCGTCTCTGCTTATCTCCATGCCTATTATTCAATGAGTGCTTGACAAACATTTGTTGAATGTATGATGTCTTTCATTGCGTAATATAAATGTATTAAAACACTTCATAATATTCAAATGAGTTCTGCCCAAAACATATACAGATACTTTGTCAGTCCAACGTGGACAAAACACAAACCATGAAACATTTCTCTTCACTTAGAGCATTGATATTACTCCAACCACACAACTTTATGTGCCCTCTTTTGCAAACAAGAGAAAACATTTGTGAGCTGGCTGGTTGGGGATATGCATTGTCCATGGGCCTGAAACAAGAGAGCTCTCTGGATAAAGCTCACTGGCATTTTTAACTCATTTCTCATCTCAGACTCCCAGAAGCCATATGCCAATTGAACAAAGCTAATTGGCACTTAAAAACATTTCTAAAGGTAAGGTATTGGGCCTGAAAATATACTCAAATGAAAGTGATAGATTCACATGCCTCCCAAGGGGTTTTTCATTCTCCTTGAAGCAACTGTGCCTGTTTTCCAAAAAGTAAGAATTGGTGTTAGAGTACTCTCCCAGGTCGGGTCACTTTCCATAAAACCTATACAGGCTCTTATACCAGAAGCTATGTGGTTTATAGTTTCATGCTCCTTGGAAAATTATTTTAAAGCTCATTGGATTCCCAAGGAAGAGGCTCTGCTGAGATTGTATCTAGTTGTATCTATCTATCTATCCATATATGTATGTATACATACATACTTGCTGCTAAGAAGCAGTAGATTCAGACATATCACAGCTCAAATGCCTCTTTCATTATCTGCTGTCAGAATAATCAATATTTATAGAGTTTTAAATCTATTATATTTGAACTGAGTCCCCCCGCCTATGAATTTTGAATAAGAATTATATATGATTTATATAATTTGTTAATGTAAAACTCGAAGAGACGCCATTCATTCTTTCACTCACTCATTCTTTCTAACAAGTAATAAAAATCTATTATGTATAAAGCAATGTCCGAGGCACTGAATTTTTAAAGCATTCCAAAGTTCAGCAATTATTTTAAGTACAATTATTCAAAATATCAACTGAAGTAACTATAAAAAATTATTTTGATAACTGCATAACAATCTGAGGAATCCATGTTTATAGAAGATTTCAGTGTTTCAGTCAATATCTATTAAGTACTAGTTTTATTGGTTGAATGTAAGACTGAATGTTTTTACTTTTCAAAATCATAAATTTTGACAAATGTAAAAGGTCATTAGCTGCACTGAAATTCTTAAGATCTGCTATGAAATGTGTTCACAATGGGATATTAATCAATTTCAGAGACATACATTTCAGTTGATTACCCTTGAGGAAGACATAAATGTTACAGGACCATTGCTGCTAAAGAGATGGCTTGGTTTTGAAATAAGGAATGGAATGAACTGGCTTTTCTTTTTCTTTGCTTTTCTAAAAGGAAGGTAATGAAGATACTTTATCTACATCTAATTTTACTTAAAAATAAAAATAAGACTCTTGAATAATTAGATCCTCTTTGTCTTAGAAATTCTACTTCCATAAATTTTTCTTAAGTGATAATTAAGAACTTGCACAAAGAGTTACTTAGGGAATTGTGCTGGAAATATATTTTATAACAGCAAAATAACTGGAAAAAAATAACTACTTAATGGGAAACTATATTCACACATAGTGCATCTATCTGAGTCTCTATATGTATATTATATTTAATATACTATACTGTGGGTATATACAATTCATTAATTGCAACTGGGTCTAATGATATATACCAAGAAGCAAATAATCTGGGATCAATGGTGGTAGATTTCTTTAATTTTTGCCTGTCTAAATAGTCAGGTTTTATACCTTTATGTAGTATGTCTTTACTGTTTTTACAATGAGAAAAACATTTGAAGCAAATTTTTTTTAAAAAAACTTGATACTGGGGTTTTGTAACTTTTAAGCATTAAGTATCTACTTTATCAATTAGTTCCTCCCCATTTTATGAGCCTCATGAAATGCAAAGTTAATCTCACTCACTTCCACAAATCTGTTTACTGGCTCCTACCTTCATGCTTTCCCACCCCTCTTCAACATGCATCCCAAAGATATCTTACATATACCCTTGGGAAAGTTACTTCTTTTCTCTGAATCTCAGTTTTCCTTCTCTATAAAATGAAGGTGTTAGAATAGCTTCTCTTTGTACTTTAACATTTAGTATTTTTATGATATTCTAGGAAGTATTCCTAATACAGCCCTCACAGCCTTGGTTAGTTCAATACTATATAACTTCATTGCCATATAGGTGAACTTAATTTATTTTCCATTAATCAAACAAAAGGACACTCACTAGGCATATATTTTCTCTCCTAGTATGCCCTAAACTTCTTAAAGCACAGCCCTTGTAGTGCACACATGTTTTATCTCACCATCCCTCCTTTAGTCTATGTGATTTTCACGAAATTATGAACTCAAAGTGTTCATGTGACCCAAGTCTGTCAATCATTATGCTTCATGTCATAGGTATAAGTCCAGAGTAGCATGGAAGAAGAGTTCTTATGGTCAATGTGTGAACAATGGCTGAGAGAATTTTAGTTTTATTGGTAGATACTAAGTTGTACCTGGACTTATTCATCCAGACTTGATAGTAAATATTTTGTTTTATTAAGAAATAAAGTAAATGTTATGTGAAACAAAAGCATTAAGGCCAAAGTGAAGCTAGAGCTGCTGGCCACCATTTTCCCTGGCTGCGTAAAGAAAGACCATTTGAAAAGCAGAGAATGTGGGCAACATATAGAAGGTATCAAAACTGAGAGATAGAGGAAGGAAAAGAAAAATGCTAACAACAGTAGTTAAGCCCTTGGACTAAAATGTGATTAAATCATTCCCACATCCTTGACTTTCCAGATATATAACACAATATATATCCTTTTCTTAAACTAGTCTTTGTTGGGTTTCTAGTCCTGCAATCAAAACAATTCTGATGTATAAATACCAAGAATTGTCCTATTTATTTATGTTTTGGTTTGGTTTGTTTTCTTCTCTTTTAAAGCTCTCCCCAATACCTACAATAAATTCTATACTCTATTGGATTTCTCTATATTTACTGGTTGAAATACACAAGAGAATGCTTTCAACCATTTATTTTTTTATCTCCTTCCAAGCAACACATAAAGTCTTTTTCATAGTATTCAAAAGTTTAGTGAATAAATTCAAAAAACAAAGCAGTGTTTTCAATTTGTAAAACATACAAAGCTTACATTTCTACTTTGGTGTCAAAGGTTGGCAAACCTTCTGCCTCCTGGTAAATTGGCATCAAGCCACAGAGGAAGGAAAACTATATGCTGTTTTCTATAAAATCACTATAGGGACAGACCTGGACATGTTGTCCATCGCTTCAAATCCTCTCTGCCTCACCTCTTACTTTAGGCACAGAGGCAGCCATGGACACTCTCTTTTCCTGCCCAGGCTTCTTTAATGTCCTAGGCAGGAACTTGTTCCTCATCAACAGACATAATCAGAAAGTGCAGGGGACTTAACCTGTCTTGACTGCTGTGTGGAAACCCAGGCTAAGTCCAGTTCATTTCATGATAATCTCAAAACTATTATACTCACCATTCCTGACCATGCTGAGTTGACGGAAGGCTATTGGTATGGCCTTCCAAGGATCTATTGGAAGTGACCAGTCAATTTCAAAAAGGCACCCGACCATTTTCAAACTATTGATGGATTTTTTTTCTTTTCCTGAATTGACTGTTTAATGTGATCCTCTAGAAACAACCCATGACCCAATGGCTCAACTTGACCCCTTATGCTTTAATTTTATTTTTCATTCTCCTTACTTGTAACTAAAATACAGTCATGCATCACTTAACGATGGGGTTACGTTCTGAGAGATGCTTCGTTAGGTGATTTCACCACTGTGAGAATGTCATAGAAGGTACTTACACAAACCTAGATGGTATAGCCCACTACACACCTGGGCTATATGGTACTAATCCTATGGGACCATCGTCATATATGCAATCTGTCGTTAATCAAAACATCGTTATGTGGAGCATGACTGTATTTACTATCACTTTTTAATTTTGGAGGCCAAAGAAGTCTAGTTATAACAAATTATTACGTAAAGAATCTTTGATACATGAGAAGCATCTAAAAGACTGATCTTTCTACAAAATCCTGACAAGTGAAAACCTAAATGTCATTTCTATTGCAATGTAACTTGGCCCATCAATAGAAACAACACTTTATTCTCCAGACCATTTTTCTTTCCCTAATATTCTTAGCATAAAAACTCACATATCCATCAATTTTCTGACTGTGAAATTAAGTGTCCTGAATTTTTTGCTAGACATTTTAGGGCTTTTTTATTCACTTGCTCATACACATAAATGTTAGCATAAGATTTTATATATTTATTCTTGGTAAACCTCGAAATTGTATCCACCAGGGAATATTATTCCATTTAAAACTTACAAGAAAATAGTATCATTTGAAGCACAGGCAATTTATGCAGTCTTAATAACATTATGACTTGTTTTCAAAGAACAACATAGCCACCTTTCTTTTACTTTTTATAGGTTCAGACTGTAGAAGTGTCACTGACACGAAAGAAAGCATAAAATGGGATGTGTAGTGGTCTCTCCACCCCAGAATACTTTATTCTACTCCAAGCTCTGCTACTGACCAGCCACATGATATTTTCAAATTATATTTGTCTCTTCTCACTCTGCTCAGGAAGAAAAGAATAAAAACACTCACTTACTGGAAATAAAATTGAAAAAAAATATTTGAAGCATGTCTGAAAAATATATATTTATTGTTTATACCTACTATTTCGGGTAACAGTAATAATACCAGCCTCATTAACATTATCTTATTTATTATCTACTGCATGCCAGTTTGCTAAGGCCTTTTTCATAATAGTGAAAATAAAAATAAGTTATATTTTGCCCTTCTACAATATGGTAGGAACCATGCTGAATGTTTTGTATTTCTTATTTTGTATATTTCAATATTGCAATATATTGCAATCCCTGTTTTGTAAAAGAAGAAACTCATGATCAGAGAAGGTGCATCTCTTAACCCAAGAGGAGTCTGGACTTGAAGCCACATCCTTCTAATTCAAATTCCCACTCTATTACCTTTGAACTGTACTGTGAATATGTTAAATTTATTAACTCAATTAACAAATATGTATTAAGTACTACTAGGTAATAAATCTTATTTTAGGCATTAGGAATATAGTATAGAAAGAAAGAGGTAATTTACCTTCCTTTAAAGGTTAGCTTATAAGAAATCAGTAACTAATTAAAATATCACACAAGTAAATGAATGTAATATTGTGATAAGTCTTACAAAGGTAAGATGCAGAGTGCTTTAGGGTCTTAAAACAGGGAGACCTAGTTTAATGTAGACATCAGGTAAACGTTCCCAGAGGAAATTTTATTTGATCAGACTTAAAGGATGAGATTAACTAGGAGAACTGAAGGTAAGTGGAAGGAAAGAAAGCATCCTGGCCATGTGGGGAAACATGGACAAAGCTCTGTGGTTGGAGTGAGCATGGAGAGTAGACACGGCTGATGGAAGGTCCGTGTGAATGGAGTTAAGAAAGTGAAGGAAAGCCTTCACCATAAGAGGTCCTGTAGACCGTGTTAAGGTTTTCATCTTTATCCTGAGAATAGAGGAAAATGATAAAAGTTTTTTAAGCAAGAGTGGGTTTGGTGTGAGAAGACTTGGGGTTTTGGTTGGAGTTGTTAAGACTTTTTTGGGTCAAAGTCTACCTTCATTTTACCAAGACTTCACTTTATCAAGGCTCTTAATCTCATGTCATTATGAGGATAAATATTTTCCCACTTTACTAGGTGAACTAAAGAAAAAAACTCTTCTTAATTATCAAGGCACTTACGTACACATAAATATCTAAACTTACATACTCACACATGATATTTCACACATGGATAATCTTACCTCTCATCTCTTGATTCACTTTTCTAATATGACAACATGCAATCACTCTATGATTTTCAAAATTTCCAAAATTTTGCATCAACATTACCTATTTCACAGTCTTATTAGGATGAACAGTTAGAAGAAGGTATGTATGATTTAAGGCCTAAAATTAAAACCCAATATCACGTGCTACCTTGACATCTGCAAAAAAAACCAGGAGAGCTTCATCTGGCCCAACTGCGAGTTTCTCTCCCCACTCTGCTCCTGTGGATAAGATCCCCTGGCCAAACAACCTTCCTTATCAAGGGGACCAGGTACAGTCTCTGCTTATCCCTAAGCAGAAGATTTCAGCTCCCTGCCAGCCCATGAAATTATTCAAACAAGCCAATTACATCCTCCTTTAGGAACCAGAGGTCACTTCATCCTCTTAATACTACAAATCCTACTGCCCACAGTCCCTGGTTGTTCACTCTGTTCTCGAATATAACCCCTGTGTGGCCCTGCACAGCATAGTGTTCTCCTCCTTCAGGCTGTGAATATATGTGACTAATTAACTGCTGTCAATCTCATCTGTCCAATGTTGTGTGTCCTGCATTCAGCCATCCCCATAGCCCTACGGCAGAATCTCTCTGTCATAAATAAGGTGAATAAGACATGATTAAAACAGCATGTGAATAAAAAAACAACAACTTGTGAAAGTGTTGTGAAAAAATATCAAGTACTTTACAATTATAAAGTCAGACCTTTAATTTAAGGTAAGTCTCCTTATTTTCTGCTATCAGATCACACTGTGCTGTTTTATAGATGAGGAAACTGGGACCAAAGAAATAAAGTTGTTTTCCTAAGTTCACCCAATTACTGAGTGTTAAAGCTGAGATTTAGAACTTTTGGGTGGTTGAATCCAAAGCTCATACTCTTCCTATTACCCTATATTGCAATCATTTATCCCCCTTCAAATGTGAAGTATATACAATGAAAATAATTAATATTTTCATTTTAAGAAGAACATAATAACAAAGAAATTATTTTCTTAAAAATAATTGTCAGGGCTGGCCCAGTGGCGTAGTGGTTAAGTTCGCATGCTCCACTTCGGTGACCCAAGGTTCACATGTTTGGATCCCAGGCACCGACCTATCCACCACTCGTCAGGTCATGCTGTGGCAGCATCCCATATACTAAATAGAGGAAGATGGGCACAGATGTTAGCTTAGGGCTAATCTTCCTCTATTAAGGAAGGAGGATTGGCAAGGGATGTTAGCTTAGAGCCAGTCTTCCTCACACACACACAAAAAATTGTCATTACTCCCAGTACGTCCACCCATGATCATAAGCAAACAGCTCATTTAAAACTCCCAGCTATCTCTGGTTAATCCATCACAAATGTCCTTTGACAGACACATATGACCATCACCACCTCCATCACACATCCTTGCATTTGGTGTTAACACCTCTAAAAAGGACAGATTTGTCTCCGGTCAAGCAACACAACCATGGAGATTGTACAGTCATAATATTTCAACTGCCAAACAACACATTATGTTGCTACTGTTACAATATTTAAATTTCTACATGGCACCATTCATTTGCAACTTCTAACATGGCCCAATATCACAGAAAGATGTTTGAAGGAGCACCGCATAGTCGAGCTCCTTGAGAAAGGATTGATAAACAAACATGATCGGTGTTTACACTTGCCTGGGCTCTGAAATGTGCATAGCAAACAGAGACGGGAGCATCCAGAAACCAGTGCCAGAAAAAATCTTAGAGGAATAAAGTGGTATGTTCCAACCTGTTAAAAAGATAATGATTTCATAAAATCATCATCATAAAATGATTTCATCTCTGTAAGAGATGATTTTATGTAAATAGTTTAAAATGTAGAAATTACTCAATATATAAGGCACATTAGAGATTAGGATTCAAAGGCAAATCTGATGCTGCCTTATGTAATCTTCAAAGTGCAATAACTATTTTGCATGTTTAACATTATAAAACATGCCATGAAAAGCTATTATACTCACATTTATGGATTATTACACCAAAAGGATACAGATTAATATCAATAAAGAAAAAGGCACATATGGCAGAGTCCAGGAAGACTAGGCACAAGCTTCCAGTTGTCCTTTCCCAGTGGAGTTATACGGACAGCACTTAGTTCTCCTAGCAATGATGTGTGACAACAAGCATTAAATATTGCCAGCCAGGGAAGCTCACCCGAGTCTCTTGTCAAGGGTTTTTATTGGGGGCAATCACATAGGCATGAAACACTCATGTGACTGATCCTGGTTACTCAGTCCCTAGCCCCTTTGGAGATCAAACTGATACAGCACCACTCAGGGCGCCCCCTCACCCCCCCCCCCATAAATCACAGTGTTCGCATAAACTATCTGCCGTGGCTCAAGGCCCAGGGATACGAAGATACTCTTATCAGGCAGGATATGTCAAGAGCTTAGATGTTAACTCTCAGGGACAAGTCAAGGACCAGTCCTTTCTTTGGAATGTGCAAGGTTTGAACACGCCAAGCCTGATGAGTCAATCCTTCATAGCACATAGATGTTTACTGCACACTGAATGAATGAAAAATGAGGAAATTTTTGACAGGCGGAGAGCAGGGTGTTTAAGAGGATATAGCAAGGGATGTAGCCTAATGGAGGGATCAGAACATGTCTCCCTGAGGACGCAAGTTTAAACTGTGATCTGGAAGATAAACAGAACTTATCTAATTAAATGATGGGGTATGTGAAGAGGGAGTAAAAAGGAAGTGACAGTGTCAGGGACAGCATATGAGACAATGTGAATAAGCAACATGCAGAAAACCTGGAGACACATTTGTCATGTTTAAATCACAGCCATTCACTGTAAAGAACGCACATTGATATTTATAGAGAAAAGAAAACTCTGCATAAATTTCTTTTAGATGCATCATTTAAATTTTACACCAAGAGCAAACAATCCCTTCCGCTGGCCTATATGGTTTAGGCCCCAATCTTTCCTTATAGTCTTTGCAGTTCAAACATTTAAAAAATATTTACTGAGATTTACTATGTACCAGGCATCGTGCAGGGCATTGTCGATAGAGCAGTAAACTTCAGTTCTTGCCCTTAATGAGGCATTTTATCTAAAATGAATCGGCACAGTTTTACAAATTGTGAGAGTATAAAAGAAAGGAAAAAACTATTCGTGGGGATAATAGGTGGAATCAAATTTATATCATTTAGACTGGGGCGGCAAGGACATCCTGTCTAAGGAATGACATTTGAACTGAGATCTAAAAGACACGGAGGAGTGAACCAGATAAAACACAAGTGGATGGGAAGTGGGGACCCGCAGCAGTGCTGAAAAGATCTTAGGCCCCTGGGAAGACTCAGAGTGGGAAATTCTTGATGTGCCCAGAAGCAGAAAGAAAACCAGTAATGCTGGGTTAGAGTGTACAGGAGAAAAACTGGCCCAAGGTACAGTTGAAGTGGAAAATAAAGGCCAAATGATGGAAGTCCTTCTGGGCTATGATAAGAATGTGCCTTTAATTCAAAATGCAGGGCGAGAGTAGAGCTCTAGAACTATTCACAGCCTGTTTGGGAAGAACCCCTAATAGCTAGTGATCATGGCCAGCTGTGAATCCCATTCCTGCCCTGCCTGGACATGGCTGTTTCAAATACTCCAGCACAACACATGTACAGACACACACGCACACACACACACACACATATACACACCGCAAACTTAGCACTCTCAGAGAGAGAGCAGGCTAAGAAATATACAACTCCCACTAGCTTTGGGACAAGGAGAGGTCCTGAGTTTACATGAGGTCATTCTTTGAGTCAAAGCCCCTGAGTCAGTAGGGTTAGATCTTCAATCCTGGTAAATTTATAACCTCACCTAAGACTCCCCTCCCCTCTCCTTTCTAATTCCTAGCCCTGTGTCCATTGGTGTGCTGAGTCAACCAAATTAGGACCAGGAAAAGTATTTAATGATCCCTCAATACATATCTATGTATTGGAGAAATTTAAAAACTGTAAAAGAATTATACTCTGTTCTTAAGCAGCTTGGAACATAGTAGGAACCTAGACACAAATTATCTCAAGTTCAAGCTCAGCCAGAATACAGCAGACAGAATGGGGCAGACAATAAGATTCAGAGGAGGCAAGAAAGGAATGGAATCACTCATTACTTTTTGGAAGGAATATTTTAGCTGTAATCCAACTATGTAATAGCTTCAACAAAAAGTAAGTAGGTAAATGTATTAGGGAAATTGACAAGAGTTCTTCAAAGGGAAGTTAAATGGAGTGGTTGATTTTAGCTTCTACTGGTGAAGGCCAAACTTCTACTTCCCTCTGCATGTGCTGAGAACAGTTCGAAAGCTCCTCTTGCTGTCATGGGATAACATATGCACAATACACTTTGCCATTAAAGCAGTCTGAGCTATGGCTTTAGAGCAAAGCCAAGCAGGGAAATTGCAATTGTTTTGAAAAACCCAAATGACATAATGCCAGAGTAATGGAAATGTTTTACATTTGCAAAGCTTTCAACTATAATTTCAAGAAGCCCAAAGAAAAAAGTTTCATAGACCTCATCACAAGATGAGGAAAAGCATATGGAAAGGTCTCTGAAGGAAAAAGTAACCAAGGGTGGTGATCAGACAGTTAAAATGGCCCACAAGCAAGTCTCTGTGGTGCTGCTTATATTGTGCTATTAAATTTACCCTAAACAAAATAGACAGGAGACAAGGCTTGAGTTCCTTGTACTCAAAAAGCAAAGTCTTTCAAAATGACGCTGTGACAGGTTAAATTCCTCATGCTCTATTTGCAGGAATAATAAGAGAGTTCTCTAACACTGAAGATGCATTAAAAATTCAATTCCTTTCACTTTTATTTGCAGCAGGATGAGAATTTCTTTCCCTCTCCGAGACTTCCTTGTTTTGCATCCCTCTACACTCTCACCCCTCGTGAAGTATTGGTAAACAGACCAGAAGGGCAGAGACTTCTTAGAATAATAACACATTTATTTATTCATACATTTAACAAATGGTTCCTGAGCACCTACTAAGTGCTAGGAATTCCATAATGAGCTACCAAAGTCCTGCCCACATAGCACATGTATTTTCATGGATCTTACATTCTAGATCTTTCCTCAATATTATTTTATGAAAAACTCTTTATTATCCAAAGAAAGTTTTGTCTTTATGTTTCACCCTAAGGAATATCAACCTAAATTGCCTTCCCCCAACACATGGGAGGAAGGAGAAAAAGGGATTGAAAAAAAGGGAGAACTATCAGACAAAGAACTATCCAAGGTGGACCGACAAATTATTTCATGAAAAAGTAAAGAATTGGTATGTACCCTTTTCTTTTGGGTAATGGAGTCTATCACATTATTGTTGTTACCCACACATTATAAAAATAACCACAGTGTTTACATTTGAAGAACTCATTTTTTTCCTTCCCCCTGACCCTTTCACAGAGGGAGGTCTTCTCTAGGGCAGAGTAAATGGGTGTTCAATATTGGCAAGAGAAATTTTGATTTTTATATATATGCTCCAATCCAAAAAATCTAAAACCTTCTCAATGGGTGCCCAGGATCTTGCCTCTTCAGGATAGAATGAGTCTCAGAGAAAGAGCAAAGGAAGGAAAGAAGTGAGGGAGGGAATAGAACCCTTCTGGCAAATACCATTCTGTTCTGGCTATGAAACAGGCTTTGCTTTGGGCCCTCATAGACACTGAGCCTTGGTCCCTGTTGTGAAAGGCCCACACCATGAGGGGGCTATTATACACCATAGCTCTAGTCCACAGGAAAGAGCCGTAAGGAAGACACAAATTACAAAATGAGATGTTGCCTGTTCTGCCAAAGGGAAAGAGCAAGCATCCTGTAAGCAGAGATGCGGGAAGAAAGACATCATGGAATAATACCAGCACACACAACAGTACAGACCTGGAGGCTCCCTGGGTATGTAAAAGATAGAGCCAGCCCTCCAGTCTCCCTCCATTATAGGGTATCAGTAGAATTTTCTGGGAGTGAGACCAGAAGATATAATTGGATTTCAAGGTTTGGAAAAGCATGTGAGAAAAGGAAGCACTTTAAGTGCCCAGAAGAGAAGTTGGAACTCAGTTCAGCAGGAAATGTGAAATCACCCAAAGTTTGCCATTAGAACAATGATGTCAGGATTAATAATTTCCCTGGAAAGGAGAATTTTCTATTTCTAAACTCACTGAGGGTGGGATACGAGGACTTTAACCAGACAGCATGAGAAAAACTTAATAACTGTATAATACATGGGTGATCTGAGAAAGAGGAACTGTACATTCATTGTTCACTTACTTCCTTTAGGACTAAATTGGAACATGATGGTAAAATGTTACTATGGTAAGAAAGAAAAGCTTCAAAGTGTGCCATTAGTGTTTAATAAGAGCCTGTTGCTATTTATCTGAGAATAAAATTCTCCCAAATGAGTTAATACAAAGTGTAGCAGATCTTTAGCTGTACCATAATCAGATAAATCTAAATGACATAAGGAATTCCAATATCCAGGAACTTCTCCTTGAAACTATATCAAGCTCACTAAGAACACAGTCTTCGGAATAAGAGAGGACTACACTATTTGTGTGACCTTGGACAAGCCACTTAACCTCTGAGTGTCTTTCATTTAGAAAGGCAGTTTCACATTTATTGAGCATTGGCTATGGATCAAGCATCATGCAAGCTACTAGAATATAATAGAGAAATAGATATAATCCCCGGCTTCCTGGAGTTTACATTCTCACAGGGATTTATTTAAATAGGAGTGAACAAACAATGTCAGTTTTGTAAAAAACAGATTTTACAAAACCTGTTAAATTTACATTATAGGTTGTCATGAAGATTACATAAAGTAAGGTCTATACATCCTTTCACTGGCATAATAATAAATACTGACTAAGTCTTAGTTATCATTAATATTATTAGTGACATTGTGGGCTTCAGGAAGCTGCTTTTTAAAAGCAATTTGCAAATGCAAATCTTGTGGAAGTCTAAAAAAGTCAAGTAAAAAATGATTTCAAAGCAATTAGAATCGCAGTTTCTAACGGGGATACCATAAGCTCAATGGAACTGATACTGTGCAAAAAAAATGCATTTTGTTATTTTAAAATGACACCTACTGAGGCAGACATCATTCTTTTTATCTGAGAAAGTGCTTTGCTGTCCAATCACAGAATCAAAATCTACTTTGATAGCAACTGGCTACTTCGAAACAAAAGAAAAGCAAGAGGCAGGTTAATTGCATTTCATGGGGATTGGAACGTTAAAATAACTAGGGAACAATTACTTGCAGGACAAAGAATCTGGGGCTAATAACGTTTTCACTAACTATGAAAGACATCCATGGGAATGGGGCTGTGTTAAAGAAAAGACTAGTAAAATTCACAAAGACTCCCTTTTCTGAAAGTTTGCAATCTGAAGAAAATAATATTAAGTAAGATAAAGTGGGCAAATTTTTAAAAAACTGTGTTTTCTAAAAACAGAAGAAGCAGGTTTGGAAAATTTAGAGCTCAAAATCATTATCAAACTGTGGCCTTCTGGAAATCAAGACCTAGAGTTTCCTCTGTAGTCCCTGGTCCAGCGTTTGCACACAGTAGGACTTCAGAAAATACTTGTTGGATAAACCGAACCTTCTGGCCTTTGTAAACTCCACTATACATTTTAATAATTCAAAAGCATAAGCTGAAAACAGTGCTTCATCATTAATTATACAGAGGCTTCACATGCTACAATACAGTTTTATTAATAAGCCAAGTATTTCAGCTCTAATGCCATGTGACATGAAGTTGGAGGAAATTTAGCTGTGCTATTTCCTCATATTCTTTCCTGTCCCTTACTAATCATTTTCCATTATCAGCTGTTAACACGTGAGCCACCACAGAAGCCAGGCTGAGCCTCCACTACAGTTCTCTGTATTTCATCTTCAAATGGTATTTAAAATAATTTGGTTTTATTTTCTGATGCTGTTAATATCATAGGGGGTCCCATCTGAAAGAGGAAGGCTATTGAAAGAACAGTAACTTTGCTGAACAATGTCACAAAAGGATTTGTCACAAAAGGAATTCAAAAAGTGGTTAGTTGCTAGAAGTTTCCACAGAACTCAAAATAGGTCTGAGCACATGTTCAGCTAGAGTATCTTCACACTGACTGCCTAGCACAGTGTCTGAAACATTATCCAGGCCACCATCAACATTAACTTAGACCACTGCAGTAGCCTTTTGGATGGTTTTCCTGCTTCCATTCCTGTGCTTCTACGGTTCATTCACCGCTGACTGGCCAAAGTTATCATTGTAAAACTTAGATCAGATCACGTTGCTCCCTTGTGTAAAATGTTCCACTGCTTTCACAGCATTTGGAATTAATCCATATTCAAACTATGATCTTCAAGGCCTTATTTAGGATCTGGCCCCTGCGGACTCTCCAATGCCAACTCGTGCTAGGTGCCCGGGCCCACTATATGCCAACCACACCAGCCTTCTTTCTGTTCCTTGTGTTCATCAAGCGCCGCTCCTCCCCAGAGCCTTTGCATCTGCTTTTTCTCCTTTGGCAGAATGTTCTGTCCCAAAGTTTTTCTAAAGAATGCCTTCTTATTCAGCTCAGTTCTCTGTCACTTGTTCAAAGACTACCACCAACAACCAATCTAAAGACGCTGCTACTCCTGGAAGTCACTATCTCATCCCCCTATCTTATTTCAGTCATACATTTGTCACTGTCTGAAATGATTGTCTTCAAGCATTTGCTTACCTACTGATTAGCTGTCTATTCAATAAGCCCGCCCATAAGATTTGCAATGCCCACTAATGTAAGTTTAAATATTTAGAAGGTATAAATCAAGCTTTAAAACTGCTAAATAAAATATATTCTATCTTCCTATCTTTGATAAAAGCAGTTTGGTAATGAAAGGCCAAGTTCAAATTTAGAATTCTTAGACTCCTTGATGTTCTGTGTCAGAATATGACAGCGTAGGAGAGGGGGGCAAACCCTGGCCCATGAAATGACCCCTTTCCCTTCCCACCCCTTGACTTTTTTCCACCCAGAAAAGAGCCTCATGTTCACATATGAGACACTCCAGCCCATTCATCCATGTCCCATCTACAGTTTCGCCTCCCCAGGCAACAACTATGCCCTGGCCACTCCTCAGAAACAGAAGGGAGCACAACAGCATCATACTTTGTCTTTATGAGAATGGATCCAGGAATAGGCTCATGCACCCTCTAGAAGTGGGCTCAGGGTGACTTGGGCAGGGAATTCAAGGTGCCAGTTACCTGGATTATGATCTTAAAAGAGGGGCAAGTGGGCAGCTTCCCTTAGCATCCAGGCTCCTTGGCCAGTGGGGAGGAGTGTGCTGGATAGGGCCAAAGTGTGTTCCTCTTACACATAAGGCCCAGCACAGGGGCCTGCTTGCCTGAATCTCAGGGAAGAACTGCAGTCTCAACCCCACCCCTATCCCATCCCAATCAGAATGCAAGTGCCACAAGAGCAGGCCTATTTGGTTTTTCTTTTTCCTTCACCAAACAGTTCCAGGCACTTAGTATGTGCTTAATAAATATTTGTTGAATAAATAAATATTTGGCACTCAAAAGTTTATGGAAATGAATATAATGTCTTAACCTCAAAATATCCTTGTGAATGTCTAGATACCTCTATCTTCATCTTTTTAATGCAAAAACTTGAGTATGAGTAGGAAAAAGAGACGAGTTCAAGTTCACATACTGTCAGGACTGAAAATGGTGATTAAAGGGATTTAGGAATTTAAGAATAGAGGATTAGTTATTGCCATTCACCAGATTGCCGATTCTGTGGAAGACAATTTTTTTATTTATTAGACTTTATTTTTTAGAGCAGTTTTAGGTTCATAGCTAAATTGAGAGAATATAAATTTTTTTACCCTTCAAGTAACACAGGAGAAAATGAGAAATTTAAGATCCACACTTCTGCACCAAAAATAACATGAAACCTGGATTTAAAATATGTCAAGGTTAGGAGAAAAGGTGGTTACATAGGTCAGTAGGCTAACTCTGCACCCTCTCTGGCAGAGACACACTATTCCTGTTGGAAAGCCCAGAATCCACAAAAGACTGAGGTGCTAGGAGCAATTTGAGATCTGCTATTGGACCTCTCATAGCCTACCAGATGGTCTCATTGTACTGGGTGAACATTTTCCCTTAATGGTATGGTTATCAAAATAAACACACAAAGTTTCCCATTGTCATCAATTTTTTTCTGAACAAGAAAAAACTATTGACTCTAACTCAAAAGGAAGAATGTCAATGGTCATCACGTGGCAGAAAAAACATAGCAATAACAACAACAATAATCATGGCTAACATATATTGATTTTAGATTCTCGAAGCCATGAACTTCTTGCCCTCTCCACAACAATCTCCCTAATTCAAGGTGCTATCAGCCCTCACCTAGCCTATAGCAGTAGCCTCCACACTTAGGTCTCCCAGCATCCACTCCTACCCTCTCCTACTTCTTCACATTGTAACCAGAGTTCAAAATGCTAAGATACTCATGTTACCACCACCAACACCCTATCCTTCTTAAAACTCTTCAGTGATTTCTCAAAAATCTCAATTAAAAAAAAATCAGAATCCATAACATGGTCTAAAAAGCCCTATATGTTCTGACCCCTGCTAGTATCTCAAGCCTCATCACACGTCACTCTTTCCTCTTGTTCCCTGGGCTCCAGCCACACTGGCTTGTACTCCATTCCTCAGAAGCTCCCTGCTCCCTACTGACATAGGGCTTTTGCATGTCTTACTCTCCATGTGATGAAACCTCTCCTCTCTCTCTCCTCATCTTCCCTTAGCTAATTTCTACTCGTCTCTGAGATCCAGCTCTAATAGTACCTTCTCAAGGAAATTTCTCTGATCTTTCAGACTCACAAATTAACTCAAAGTTATGACATTGTATTGCTTTATTTCATAGCACTTGTCACAGTTAAAATTTTACATGTATTTGTGTGATTATTTAACTCATAGCTGTCTCCCCAACTAAGCTAACAAACTTCCCAACTCATAGGCTCCATGAAGGCAGAATGAGTGTGTTTTGGCTCACTCTTCTATTCCTAGAACTTAAAATCATTCCCGGGAAAGTGACGTCAGCAATCTGGCTGAATAAGACATCCCTCGTTGTACCTCCTCCTCAACAACAATTTAGCATACATCCACAGACAAAAGTGCCTTTGTGGGAGTTGAGCAATCCAGCACCATATGCCAAGGGACCCGGGAGGAGTCTCGGCCATCCATACATTGAGTCATGGACATACAGACCTTGATCCTAGCTGTGGACCCTGAAGTGGCCTGTGAACTAGCTTCAGCCCCACTCAGTCATGGTCTGGAAGCCCCTGGAGAACTCTGTTTTAGACAATCACACATAGATGAGAGGGCCTTTGTGGAAGTTCAGGTTTTCAGCAGAGAAGTTCTAGCACACTGTTGGAGCAAAAAATGTGAGTTTGAATGCATTGGAGAGAGTTAGAGGAAAAGTTTGACTTTACCCATATCATGCCTCTCCCAAGCAGGCATAGCTCAGTGTCAAGCAAGACCCTCTAGACCTGTGATTTCTCCCACAAGAAAAAGTGAGAGCATGTAAGTGAGCACCCAGCTTCCTCAGCTGTATGGAATGTTGCCAAAAAGCCCATTTCTCTCTTGCGCCATTCAGACTGCTGAGTCATGAGCTGCTTGACTGGGGGTAGGAAAAGTCTGAGAGAGCTGCAGATAGGACTCTCAGAGGGCATTAAAGGGACGTAGATCCTACTAACTGCATCACAAACTCCATCAAGAAACCAACCCATGAGTCACTGGTGATACCTTGCCCACAGATACCCCCAACTGACCCAGGGGCACCCCCAGTGATGTAGGCACCTCAACAACACACATAGCCGTCATGTGCCTGGCACTCTGTGCATGTTCAAGATGGCAGCAGAGTGACTTTTAGCAGGCAGCTAGGCTAGTGAGCACACCCAGAAACCCAGCCTGAATCTGTGAGCCAGAGGGAGACCATAACCTTGAACTTTAGCTCTGCCCTTGGGAAAGCAAAAGGAAGACTGTCAGTACTCAGCCTGGTGTGTTGCAGGATTGAGAGTAGGCATACAAACTTAAGAATTCTGTCACAAGAGGAAGCAAGAAGCACAGAGCAGGTATATCCATAGAAGGTCTGAGAAAGCCTCAGGTTTCTTTAGTAGGACTGATGGAAGGTATTTCTCTCCCAAAGGCAGTTAGTAAAAACTGGAGAAGGTGACTGCTATGCAAATGTGAAGACTGCAACAGAAGATTTCAAGAAACATGAAAAATCAAGGAAATATGACATTGCCAAAGGATCACAATAATCATCCAGGAACCAATCCCAAAGACATGAGCATCTGCAAGTAACCCGATAAAAATTTCAGAATAGCTACTCGAAGGAAGCTCAATGAGCTACAAGGAAACACAGAAAGACAATTCAACAAAATCAAGAAAACAATACACAAACGAAATGAAATGTTTAACAAAGAGATAGAAATCATAAAAAAGAACCAAATACAAATTCTGGAGCTGAATTCATTGTATTATAATGAATGAAATGAAAAATGCAATACAGAGAATCAACAGCAGGATGGATCAAGCAGAAAAAAAGAATCTGTGAATTAGAAGACAGGATCTTTGAAATCATCTAGTTAGAGGAAGATAAAGAAAAAGAAGGAAAAAGAAGGAAGAAAGTCTATGTGATCTATGGAATAGATAAAAAAAAAAAAACAATCTGTGAATTATTGAGTCCCAGAGGCAGAAAGCTTATTAAAGAAATAATGGCTGAGAACTTTCCAAATCTCAGGAGAGATTTGGATATTCAAGTTCATGAAGCTCACAGGCCACCAAACAAACTCAACTTAAAGAGATCTTCTCCAAGGCACATTATAATAAAACTGTCAAATATCAAAAACAAAGAGAGAATCTTAAAAGCAGTAAGAAAAAAGAAGTTGTAATTTATAAGGGAACCCCCATTAGGCTATCAGTGGACTTCTCATAAAAATCTTATAGTCCAGGAGAGAGTGGGATGATATTTTCAAAGTACTGAAAGAAAAAAACTGACAAATAAGAATATGTTATCCAGCAAAGTTGTCCTTAAGAAATGAAGAAGAGATAAAGACTTTCTCAGACAGACAAAAGCTGAAAGAGTTCATCACCACTAGACCCACAGACAAAAGCTGAAAGAGTTCATCACCACTAGACCCGCCTTACAAGAAATGCTGAAAGAAAATTTCCATTTCTTCAAGATGAAAGGAAAGGATGCTGACCAGTAACATGAAAACATATGAAAATATAAAACACATTGATAAAGGTCAGTATGTAGTCAAATTCAGAATAGTCTATTACTGTAATATTGTGGTATGTTAACCACTTAACTCTAGCATAAAAGTTAAAGGGCAAGAGTATTCAAAATAACAATAACTACAATAATTTGTTAATGAATACACAATATAAAAAGAGATAAATTGTGTCAAAAACATCAAATGGGGGGCCAGTCCGGTGGTGTAGTGGTTAAGTTCACATGCTCCACTTTGGCTGCCTGGGGTTTATGAATTCAGATCCCAGGTGCAGACCTACACACTGCTCATCAAGCCATGCTGTGGCGGTGTCCCATAAACAAAGTAGAGGAAGATGGGCATGGATGTTAGGTCATGGACCATCTTCCTCAAGCAAAAAGATGAAGACTGGCAACAGACGTTAGCTCAGGGCAATTCTTCCTCACCAAAAAACAAAAAACATACAATGGAAGGGGGAGTAAAAGAGTAGAGTTTTTGTATGTGATCAAAGTTAAGTTGTTATCAGGTAAAATATACTGTTATATCTATAAGATGTTTTATGTAAACCTCATGCTAACCACAAAGCAAACACCTACAGTAGATACCCAAAAGATAAAGAGAAGGGAATCAAAGCATATCATCAATTCACAATGGAAGGCAACTAGAAACAGAGGAAGGAATGAGGGAACTACAAAACAGCCAGAAAAGAATCAATAAGATTGCATTAGTAAGTCTTTAGTAAGTCTTTATCCATCAGTAATTAATCTTAATGTAAATGGATTTTTAAAAAGCCCAGGACCAGATGGTTTCCTTGATGAATTCTACCAAACATTTAAATAACTAACACCAATTCTTCTCAAAGTCTTCCAAAAAATTTAGGAGGAAGGAACACTCCCAAACTCATTTTATGAAGCCAGTATTACCCTGATACCAAAGCCAGATAAAGACACTACAAGAAAAGAAAAACTACAGGCCAATAGTCCTGATGAATATAGATGCAAAATTCTCAACAAAATATTAGCAAACCAAATTCAACATCACATTAAAAAGATCATACACTGTGATCCAGTGGGATTGATTCCAAGGATGCAAGAATGTTGCAACATATGCAAATCAATAAATGTGATTAATAGAAATAAAAACAAAAATCTTATGATCGTCTCAATCAATGCAAAAAAGCATTTGACAAAATCCAACATCTTTTCGTGATAAAAACTCTCAACAAAGTGGGTATAAAAGAAACCTACTTCAACATAATAAAGGCCATATACGATAATCCCACAGCTAACGTCGTACTCAGTGGTGGAAGGCTGAAAGTTTTTCCACTAAGATCAGGAACTAGACAAGGGTGCGTGTCACCACTCCTGTTCAACACAGTACTGAAAGTCCTCACAGAGTAAGCAGGCATGAAAAATCAATAAAAGGCATTCAAACTGGAAAGGAAGTAAAATGTCTTTGTTTGCAGATGATATGATACATGATATAATATAGAAAATCCTAACGACTCCACCAAAAACCTTTAGAATAAACGAATTCAGTAAATTTGCAGGATAAAAAAACAACATACAGAAATGAGTTGTGTTTCTATACACTAACAAAATATCTGAAGATGAAATAAAGAAAACAATCCTATTCACAATAACAGCAAAAACATAAAATACTTAGGAATAAATTTAACCAAAGAGGTTACACCTGTAAGAATGGCTATTATCAAAAAGACACGTAATAACAAGTTTGGCAAGAATGTAGAGAAAGGGAACCCTCCCGCACTGTGGGTGGGAATGTAAACTGGCACAGCCACCAAGGAAAACAGTATGGAGCTTCTTCAAAAAATTAAAAATAGAAATACCATATGATCCAGCAATCCCACTTCTGGGTATATATCCAAAGAAGATGAAATCACTATCTTGAAGAGATATCTGCACTCCCATGTTCACTGCAGCATTATCACAATTGCCAAGATATGGAAACAACGTAAGTATCCATCTATGGATGAATGGATAAAGAACGTCAATTATATCTCAAAAAACTGGGGAAAAAATATTCCTGCCACATAGTTGATGCTCCATAAATATTTCTTGAATAAGAGAATAGGCAGAGCAAGCATATTTGTATGCAAAGAACTGTGCTCTGCATTATTCCTGTTATAGATGAGGAAACTAAAGCTTAGGAAGTTGAGTAATTTTCCCAATGTCATTAATATTTAGTAAAAAGATGAAGTCAGGAACCAAGCCCACATTTTCTGACTCAGAGTTTCTATACACTCATATACTATGCAATAACATGGCTGCAAAAATTTACTTTACCTTGCTCCCCATATCATGCTTCTTCTTTCTTCCATAGCATAATCTCATTTGCAGATAGTGTTTTAGCAGAAATAAAAATATTTCTAAATTATTCCAACATATTTTCAAAGAATGAAGTGAGGCAGTTCTTTCAAAAGCATTCTCACTTTTTCTAAGATGGAAAAGACACTCAGAAATGTATTTCTTTATCAACAGGTAAATTGAAAAATAATGTGAGGTACCATGGCGTTACACTAAATTATTCCCTTTCCTTTCCCAAAGCAAATGGTATTATCAACCTGGTGCCACACGAGTCTTATATCCCTCTCCCCCATGGTATTGAATTAACCTTTACCTGACATTTCTAGGTAATCATTTTGGGATCCAGCCAATAAATCATTTAACAAAATGAAAATGGAATAGCTTTGCAGAAAGAGCATGTGCTTGTTTTAAGTACTTCCAAATGGAGGCAACAATTGCTCACAACAACAAAAATAACTCTTTGTATCACCAAACACAAACAAGTGGATTGGCCTTCCACAAAGGCAGCCAGGAAGTATCTGGCCAGAAACCAGAATGGGCTTCTTAATGACATCTCAAACAAGGACAACTACGCTTGTGGGGTTTTTCTTCCCTGCCCTCTTCTCCATCTGTGGCCACTGAACTTTTACAATTGATCAGAAAAGCAGATTGCTTTTGCAAGGCATCACTGTGTGGTATAAAAACTGATATTTAAAACTCCTTACCATTTAGCTTAAGGGATTAGTTATCTTTTGGAGAGGAAGTTGACATCTATTTTATTGTATGAAAAGGCACCTTGAAGATGATTTTCATTCTAAAAAGGTCATTCAAACCCTCACTTAGTTATGCCAATATAAAGAAGTGTCATGTTCCTGAGTGCCTTAGCAAATCTGCTTCACTCCTTGATATTCCAAGTCGGTTTCTCAGAATGAACAGACCAATATGCCTAATGAGGCTATAGCCTTTGGGAGGGAAAGGAATGAAATCCCGATCTTCGAGATCTGAAGTTAGGAAATCTGGAGTTGTGACCCAGAAAAGCTTCAACAAAGACCCAAAAGTAAGACAAGGAAATAAAATTACCTTGAAATATGAGGCTTTTAATCTGGCAACCCTGCCTCAGCACAAGAATATAAGAGATTGTAGGGGACAGTAGATTTAATAGGAAAAATAGCTTGTAGCTGCTACTTGCTCTGAAATATTTTCTTTATTGAGCTCTCAGATAAAAAGATTTGCCATTTCACTTCAGAGGGTGAACACGTTGAACACTCACATAGAAAAGGCCTTCTGAGGATTTTAAATGATAATAATTGTCTTGAGAGATTAATGCAATTAATATATCTAACAATAATTAAAAGCACAACATAGTGGTCACTTAGAAGTTCCCTTTAACAACAATGAAATGAGTATACTTGTTACTCAAAAAAAGACTGGCCATTTGTTTCCATTCTATAAAGTAAGGAAATTTTGCATCTCTGGGAAGTGTATACACGTGGATCAATGGTTCTGAATTAGAGGCAATTTTTGCCCCCTCCCAGGGAATATTTGGCAATGCCTGGAGACATTCTTGTTTGTCACATCTAATTGCTGCTATTGGTATCTGGTGGGTAGAGGCCAGGGATGCTGTGAAACATCCTACAATGCAGCAGACAGCCTCCCACAAATAATTATCTGTCCAAAATGTCAATAGGACTGAGGTTGAGAAACTCTGATATAGATCAAAAAGAACCATCTTAAATTCACAGAAAACAGTATTCAGATCTCATTACAAACTCCAAATAAGTCAATGAATTTGAAAACTGGTAAAAACTTGGAAACTTTGTATTTCTCAGACACCTAATTGACTTCTTTATCCCAGGAACATATTCATGAGGGCCATTGAAAAGAAACTCTTCAGTCATTCCTTCTAGTATAATCCCACATCCACATTGACATTCTGGAGGATTTCAAGACAGGCTTTGAGAATTTTATCTATATTTAAACTGACAAGAAACATTACTACACAGTGTGTTATGGGGAATTTAGTGTACTTGGCAGTTTAGCAAACGAGACTCAACAACCAAACAAAATTTCAATAAAAATCCACTATTGCTGTATAATATCTAAGAGCAGCTTTGGGCCTCCTAAAATGGGTTGTTCTCTGATTTGTAATTTAGTACTAAGAGTGTGAAGCCTGGTCAGACAGAACAGGTTTTGAGTCCCAGCTCCATTTTAACAAACTGTTCTATTGTGGAATCCAGATTCACATACCTCACCTAAAAATAATATTGTACTTATCTCAGGGGGTTATTGTTTAAGTTAAATTAAATGACACATATCCAAATATTGAGGACATTAACAGCTTAATGCTCAATAAAAGTAGGCAACGGTGACATTGCTCCAAGCTAACCTATGAAAGTGTCACAAGATGAAACTTGATTATGAGAAGAGAATTCTGGGAATTTTCTATATTTAAAGTGTCTCTTCTTTTGGAAGTTTTGACTTTAAGTAAGACATCAGTCTAAACCATGAAGATACTGAAAGACAGGAGAAAAGCTTTCCTGTTACCTCATGCTGATTCTAAATCAGGGTATTTTGTTAATGTTGATATCAAGAGAAAACTTTGTCACAAAGAATGAAGTCACAGTTACACAGGATTTCCGTAGTTTTATTATTATACAACTTCAATTGCTGGATGGCCAATTTCAGTACTTCAAAATCTCATCTAAATAAATAAATATAAAAGATAATGAAAAGTGACAATTTTTGCTGGAAATTAAAAATTTATGCATCTAAATAAAACAAAACAAAGATTAACATAATTGTCAGTTTAATATAAGCCATTTATAATTTAGAGCCAAATAACTGAATGAATCCTAAACTTCTCAATGAAAATTTCTTGGGAACATACCTACCTACTCTAATAGGTAACATACTACCTACTCAATAACCCCAAGATACTTATCCCAGGGTACCTATCCATGTTAGAGCATTAATAGCATTTGATTCATAACTCTTTCAGCTTGAAACCAACTTCACACCTTGTCCAATTATGCACCAATGGTCTAATACACACACAGAATTTATTGTTCCAAGTGGGTAGCTAAGCTTGTAGCCTTCAAATGATTTATATTTTCCCATGCCCAATCTGTCACACATGTTGTGATCTCCTTTTTTTTGTAATTTATTTTTTTGTGAGGAAGATTGGCCCTGAGCTAACATCTGTTGCCAATCCTCCTCTTTTTTGCTTGAGAAAGATTGTCCCTGAGCCAACATCTGTGCCAGCCTTCCTCTATTTTTTGTATATGGGCCACCGCCACAGCACAGCTTGATGAGCGCTGTGTAGGTCCACACCCAGGATCCAGACCCACAAACCCTGGGCCACTGAAGCAGAGCACACGAACTTAACCACTATGCCAACGGGCCCGCCCACATGCTGTGATCTTGACACGAGAAATATGGTTTTGACCTTGTTTTCCCGCCTGGACACTAATGAAAGAACTATATAAAAGCCATACAAAGTGAAGAAAAAAGCAGCTCTGTGATAGAGTTTGCCCGATACACCTTTTTGCTACAATATCCCCTTGTCAGTAAACAAAACTCACACGCGTTGGGAAGCAGTGCTTTATGTGATATCTTGGAAAGCCTGAGATTCTCCCTAGGCCCATCAAAATTAAAGAGCAACAGAAACAGAAGTAAGGAAGTGATGGAAAGAAACACAAGCTAACAAAGTACCTGGAATATAGTAGTAATCAATAATGTTTACAATATTTAATATTACTAAATGAGCTCAAAATATCAACATTTAAATTCACTCATTTTCTAGAACCAGAATATAGAGAATTTACCTCACAAACTTCCAATCTCATTCCAAATATCTCCAAGAGGCTTTTTAAATTATCTCACTATGTGGGAATTTACCATAGCAAATTATTTTATATACTTGTTTCAGTACAGTTTTAAATACAAGAAGAATTAGTTGACAGTTGGAAAATTACACTATGTGCAGGATAATTTTATTTTAATTATATGGCTGGAGAGGATATGTGTTCTTTTATCCATTGTTCGTCTCTTTCTTTTGGAAGCTTCTTCTCCTCTACTCCACATAATTCGGAGAACTGAGATTGAGGACCATTGGGATGGTATAAATATAAAGCTTCCTGGGAACTACTTTTGCCCCCACATGGAGAGAGTATGCCTGAGAAATGCAGCCAATGTAGGAGAAAATGAGATTCCAAGGATAAAGAAATGCAGGCATTGGAGTTCCTGATGATTCCTAGCAAGGATCGGATCTTTATCTTCAGAGTGGTGGGAAGTCATGAGGGCATTGAAAAGAATTGATCAGGAGACAAGCCTGGTTATATTTACACATGGCGAAGATCACTCTGGCTACAGTGTGGGCATAGTTTGGAGAGGAAATAGGGTGAGTGTGTGAAGTCCATTTCGGAGGTTATTGCTGACATTCAGGCAAAAAATCAAGGCATATATTTGTGTAAGTCTTCTCTGATAAAGGATTTACTCCCAGCTACCATGTATTCTGATATCTTGCATTTTTTCCTCATCATACTTATCACAACCGTGAAGGAATAATTTTTGTGCTATACTTTTTTTAATATCTGCTTCTCCACTAGACTTGCCCATGACTACAGGGATTGCATCAGTTTTATTCACCTCCTTTAACCCCAGTACATAGAAGAGTGCTTAGTACACAGTTGAGGCCTAATAAATATTTGTTGAATAAATGAATGAATGACCACATGAATAAGAATTGACACTAACCTTTATTGACCTTAGAAGCATGGTTTCAATAGAAATGCTACCTCTGGACATATGACAAATAGAAAGAGACGAAAACAAATACATGGCTGAACACTCATTTATATCAATAACTTATATTTCCACAAGCAAAGTCTTTTTTCCCCTCATGGCTGTTTTTACCTTTATTTTGCTCAGTATTATAAGGACATTCTAACAAAGAGAAAATTGGCAGAAGTTGTTGGAGAGTAAAAGAGTTGGATAATATATAGGGCAAACCCTTTGGCCACTAAGTTAAAAAGCTACTTACAAGCCAAGTCTATATCAGTGTCAAGATCCTAAAGCAAGCTTGAATATCATCTAATTGCTAATCTGATGGCATTTCCTAGATTTTCACTCACCCTCCAGTAAATTAGCTTGATGATATAGATAATGGATTCCTTTAAAGATAACTATAGTTTGAATTAAATTTTTGAGCCCCTTCCTCCCACCACTGTCATAAAAGTGTACTGTTCATGGGGCTGAAACTCCAAAGACGGATGGCTAAATTTTGTGAAGGTCTAAACACAGTCTCAGCTTTTCTTTTTGATGCATGACCACAGGCCCCTAAGTTTGTTGCCGGATTCATAATGAACCTCTCCCACTGGCTTAGTGAGATAAGGCACATTCTAATTATTTAGTTTCAGGGTCTGAAATCACACTGAGCACAAACCAGCGTAGAATCAAAATCATGTTTTGACTGACTAATCTGTCAAGCAATACTGAGTCATGCTTTAGAGAAGGTTATATTTTGCATGCCCTATTTAGATTTTCCATAACATGACATTAATAAGTAATTATTGCTTTACATAATCTGAAAATCTGTTCAGATTACAAGAAAACATTTTATCTCTATATTAAGAAAATATATGCTATACTCCTACCGTGTTTTTTTTTTAATAAAGCTAATTCTACACAAAAATAATGGGATGATTTCTTTTCACATTTCTCCCTCAGACGATATGTTTTAGTCTATATGAAATCTCAAAGCACAGTTGCAACATCAGCTAACAAACAGGATGTATAGATTGTCACTACATCATGGGAAAGGTATATGCAGCCAAAATTGCTAAATGTATTATTTCTATGTGCCCTACCTAGGTTCAAAGATGAGTTGGTTTCTGAAGTTGGAATAATTTTCATTTATATTCAATGGTTAACACGACTGTTATTCACTATGATACAAAAATAATACATCTTAGCTCCTTTTTTGTTTGGTTGTTGCTTATCTACTTTGTTATTATAGAACTCTAAATTCAGTTAGCAAATGTCCTTTGCAGCTCTGGATGGAAATTAGTTTGGCTGAATTCCTCAATTCAGGGAGATAAATAAGTGTTTAAATGGATATGACTTGTGCCTTTGAGTAAATGTCCTGGGAAAATTATTTTCCTTTAATTAATTTCCTTTTCCACAAGAGAGAGCTAAATAATTTTTATTTGTATGAAACTTATGACATTGTATATACTGTGCTATGGCTCAGTTTAGACCACAAATATGTCACCTTAAAATCACATTCCTGTATGAAGAGAAAAAAATAACAGTTACCTGATATTTCACTGAAGTTTGCACAAGAACCTAGACTGAGTTTGAGAACAGATGTTGGAATTCTCTGAAGAAAATTTAATACCCTGAAACCTAACCACATTCTGTTCTTCTTGTCCATCCTCTATGATCACTTGATAGGGGAAATTATTAGTTTAAATAATATCTTTGAGTACTTTAAGAACTCAATGGATCCTCTGGAACAGGGTCAATTCTTTTCTATTTTCAGCAAGCCTCAAAAAAACCCATGTTTGTTAAACAAATATCTTTGCACTTTTTCTATTTTCTGCACTGTGTTGAGGGGTATACAAAAGAAAAATAAACACACCTTATATCTCTACAGTTCTACATGACTTGCAAAGGGTGTTCCACTACATTTCATTTAACCCACAAAATAATGCAGTGAGGTAACTCCCTGGAAAACAGACCCAAGGGAATTTGCTACTTGCCCAAGTTCATACAGACAATGACAGAAATGGGACTTGAACCTGTGATTTCTGACTATAGCTTGAATGTATTTTCTAAAGGTGTTGCCTAACATAATGCCCGACCTAAAGAACGTATGATGAATTGAAAATAAAATGCATATATGCATTTCTATATACATGAAACATATATGGAATAAGTTAAGCACCACATTAAAGAGTCAAGAGAAATGATCTACATTAAATTAGTGACCTATATAAAATAATGTCTAATGTAAACTGAGTGGAAAAAGAAATGTTGGACCCTGAGATGGCTTTCTTAGAAAAGAACTGAAAATTAGAGAATTCTAAATAATTTAAAAATAATTCCCTGAGACTTTTGGACCATGATAGTTTCCCAGCGGCTTTCATGAAGGAAAATCAAAGAATCTTCTCTATGACCAAATAAACAAACTAACTAAAAATAATGTACACCAGAGGAGGCAGAAATGGCATCTTCTAATAGCCGTAGACATTTAAAATACCATTCCTTGTATTTCCATACAGATGGCAATTCTATAGAATTTCATGTCTTCTTGTTTTATTCTTGATAATGTTTTGGAGTAGTATAGAGTGAATTAATCTTTGCTGCCATACTCATTGAGGTGAAACTGGAAATGAAATTTCCTAAACATTTCCAAATGTGCAGCTATTCCATATTTTGAAAGCAGTTCAACCAGTATTTGCCTAAGCATTTTACTTTCGTTCTTAATGTTAATATTTAATGATAGAATAATTCTTTAAAAACATGGGTGAGAAAAAATTATGTTTCATTCGATAATCCAACTAATTTGCCCAACTAATGATCTGATTCATAGATATAATGAGGGACAGAAATCATGAGCTAATTTACTGCAGAACCTGTGATGAGTCCTTTCCTACTTTTTGGCCCACACTCCACTAAAACTATAAAGAATTATAAAAATTGAACTGATACTACAGAAACCTGCATATTGAATAACAACAGTCCTTGATGAGAACGAAAAAAATATAAAACCATAGGTTGTTATTGAGAGAGGAAAATAAAAACACTTAGTGTGAAGAAACCTACATTTTATGTGACTATTTTTTAGCAACTCACAAAGAAATCTGAGCTAAAGAGAAATTTTCTATAAGAGGAGTGGATTAGATAATATAGGTCCATTCTAAAGTTTATTTCAGCTCTTAAAAAAGATATTACTTTCCAAAACTCTGATTCTTTTATTATAAGGATTATTCGGATTGCAAGTAGCAGAACACATTTCAAATTTGCTTAAGATAAGTAAATAAGTAAGTTCAGAATGGCTGAGCCTAACTCAAGACTCAAAAATAGATGAGAGAAAAATAAATTAAAAATTTATTGCAATAACCCAAAAGAGAGACAATGATAGCCTTGACTAGTGTATCAGCAGAGACGGTTAGAAAATGGAAAGGCACAAGAGACATTTTTCATGGCAGAAATGACGGGAACTTTTATTTTTTTTCAATTATTTTATTGAGGTCAATAACTGAAATAAATATTTCAATTATTTTATTGGTTTGTAACATTGTGTAATTTCAGGTGTGCATTATTATATGTCAGTTTCTGTATAAACTGTATCGTGCTCACCACCAATAGTCTAAATTTATCCATCACCATACATATGTGCCCCTTTAACACTTCTGCCCACCTCCCAACCCCCTTCCCCTCCGGTAACCACTAATCTGTTTATCCACGTGTTTGTGTATCTTCCACATAAGAGTGAAATCATACGGCGTTTGTCTTTCTCTGTCTAGCTTATTTTGCTTAACATAATACCATCAAGGTCCATCCATGTTGTTGCAAATGTCATGATTTTGTCTTTTGTATGGCTGAGTTGTATTCCATTGTATATATATGCCACATCTTCTTTACCTATTCATCAGTTGATGGGCACTTGTGATGCTTCCATGTCTTGGCTATTGTGAATAATGCTGCAATGAATAGAGGGGTGCCTAAACCTCTTTGAACTGTTGATTTCACGTCCTTTGGATAAATACCCAGTAGTGGGTAACTGGATTGTATGGTATTTCTATTTTTAATTTTTTGAGAAATCTCCATACGGTTTTCCATAGTGGCTGCACCAGTTTGCATTCCCAACAGCAGTGTACAAGAGTTCCCTTTTCTCCACATCCTCTCCAATATTTGTTATTTTTTGTCTTGGTAATAATAGCCATTCTGACAAATGTAAGGTGAAATCTCATTGTAGTTTTGGTTTGCATTTCCCTAATAATTAGTGATGTTGAACATCTTTTGATGTGCCTGTTGTCCACCTGTATATCTTCTTCAGAAAAATGTCTGCTCATATCCTCTGCCCATTTTTTGATTGGGTTTTTTGTTTTTCTGTTGTTGAGTTGTATGAATTCTTTATATATTTTGGAAATGAACCCCTTGTTGGATATATGATTTGCAAATATTTTCTCCCAGTTGGTGGGTTTTCTTTTTATTTTGTTCATGGTTTCCTTTGCCTTGCAGAAGCTCTTTCGTCTGATGTAGTCCCATTTGCTTATTTTTTCTTTTGTTTCCCATGACTGAGTAGACATGGTATTCGAAAAGATGCTGCTAAGACTGATGTCAAAGAGTATACTACCTATATTTTCTTCTAGGATTTTTATGGTTTCAGATCTTACATTCAAGTCCTTAATCCATTTTGAGTTAATTTTTGTTTATGGTGTAAGAAAATGGTCTACTTCCATTCTTTTGCATGTGGCTGTTCACTTTTCCCAATACCATTTATTGAAGAGGCTTTCCTTTCTCCATTGTATGTTCTTGGCTCCCTTGTTGAAGATTAGCTCTCCGTAGATGTGTGGTTTTATTTCTGGGCATTCAATTCTGTTCCATTGATCTGTGTGTCAGTACCAATCTGTTTTGATTACTATAGCTTTATAGTATATTTTGAAGTCAGGGATTGTGATGCCTCCAGCTTTGTTCTTTTTGCTCAGGATTGCTTTGGCTATTTGAGGTCTTTTTTTGTTCTGTATAAATTTTAAGATTCTTTGTTCTATTTCCATGAAGAATGTCATTGGGATTCTGATTGGGATTGCATTGAATCTATAGATTGCTTTAGGTGATATGGACATTTGAACTGTTTATTCTTCCAATCCATGAACATGGAATATCTCCATTTCTTTATGTCTTCTTCAATTTCTTTCAATAATTTCTAATAGTTTTCAGTGTATAGGTCTTTCATCTCCTTGGTGAAATTTATTCCTAGATATTTTATTCTTTTTGTTGCAATTGTAAATGGGATTGTATTCTTGATTTTTCTTTCTGATAGTTTGTTATTAGTGTATAGAAATGCAACTGATTTTTGTAAGTTGATTTTGTGCCCTGCAGCTTTTCCATAGTTGTTTATTATTTCTAATAGTTTTTAGTGGATTCTTTAGGGTTTTCTACATTTAGAATAGCGTCATCCAAAAACAGCGAGAGTTTCACTTCTTCATTTCCAATTTGGATACCTTTTATTTCTTTTTCTTGCCTAATTGCTCTGGCCAAAACCTCCAGTACTGTGTTGAGCAGGAGTGCTGAGAATGGGCACCCTTGTCTTATTCCTGTACTTGGATGGATGGCTTTCAGCTTTTCACCATTAAGTATGATGCTGGATGTGGGTTTGTCATATATGGCCTTTATTATATTGAGGTACGTTCCTTCTATACACATTATATTGAGAGTTTTCATCATAAATGGATGTTGGATCTTGTCAAATGCTTTCTCTGCATCTATTGAGATGATCATGTGATATTTATTCCTCATTTTGTTAATGTGGTGTATCACATTGATTGATTTGCAGATGTTGAACCATCCCTGCATCCCTGATATAAATCCCACTTGATTGTGGTGTATGATCCTTTTAATGTATTGCTGTATTCGGTTTGCCAATATTTTGTTGAGGATTTTTGCATCTATGTTCATCAGCAATATTGGCCTGTAATTTTCCTTCATTGTGTTGTCCTTGTCTGGTTTTCATATGTTGGCCCCAGAGAATGAGTTAAGCATTTCATCTTCTTCAAATTTTTGGAATAGTTTGAGAAGTACTTGTATTAAATCTTCTTTGAAAGTTGGGTAGACTTCTCCAGAGAAGCCATCTGGTCCTGGACTTTTAGTTTTGTGAGGTTTTTATTACCATTTCAATTTCTTTACTTGTGATTCTTCTATTTTCTTTATTTCTTCTTGATTCAGTTTTGGGAGGTTGTATGAGTCTAAGAATTTATCCATTTCTTCTAGGTTATCCAATTTGTTGGCATACAGTTTTTTATAGTATTCTCTTATAATCCTTTGTATTTCCGTGGTGTCCATTGTAATTTCTCCTCTTTCAATTCTAATTTTATTTACTTGAGGCTTCTCTCTTTTTTTCTTAGTGAATCTGGCTAAGGGTTTGCCAATTTTGTTTTTCTTCTCAAAAAAACCAGCTCTTAGAGTCATTCATCCTCTCTACTGCTTTTTTAGATTCTGTTTCATTTATTTCTGCTCTAACTTTTATTATTTCCCTCCTTCTGCTGACTTTGGACTTTGTTCTCTTCTTCTCATTCTATTAGGTGTAGTTTAAGATTACTTATTTGAATTTATTTTTGTTTGAGGTGGGCCTGTATTGCTATAAATTTCCCTCTTAGAACCGCTTTTCCTACATCCCATAAGAGTTTGTATGCTGTATTTTCCTTTTCATTTGTCTCCAGGTATTTTTGATTTCTCCATTGATCTAATGGTTGTTCAGCAGCGTGTTGTTTGGTTTCCACATGTTTATTGCTTTTCTGGCTTTTTCCTTGTAGTTGACTTCTAGTTTCATAACATTGTGACCAGAAAAGATGCTTGATATGATTTCAATCTTCTTAAATTTATTGAGGTTTGTCTTGTTTCCCAACATATGGTCTATCTTTGAGAATGTTCCAAGTGCACTTGAGAAGAATGTGTATTCTGCTTTTTTTTGGCTGGAATGTTCTACTTATATCTGTTAAGTCCATCTGGCCTAGTGTTTCATTTAAGGCCACTGTTTCCTTGTTGAATTTCTGTCTGAATGATCAATCCATTGATGTAGGTGTGGTGTTGAGGTCCCCTACTACTAGTGTGTTGCTGTCAACTTCTCCCTTTAGGTCTGTTAGTAACTGCTTTATAAACTTTGGTGCTTCTGTGTTAGATGTATATAACTTCATAAGTATTATTTCCTCTTAGTGGAACGTTCCTTTTACCAGTATATACTACCCCTCTTTGTCTCTCGTTGTCCTTTTTATCTTGAAGTCTGCTTTGTCTGATATAAGTGTGGCAATACCTGCTTTCTTTTGCTTGCCATTTTCTTGGAGTATTGAGCCTATTTGTCTTCAGAGCTGAGATATGTTTCATGGAGGCAGCATATTTTTGGGTCTTGTTTTTTCATTGATCCAGCCACTCTATGTCTTTTGATTGGAGAATTCAATCAATTTACATTTAGAGTGATTATTGAAATATGGGAGCTTAATACTATCATTTTATCTCTTATTTTCTAGTTGTTCTATATTTCCATTGTTTCTCTTCCCCTGTATTTCTGACTGCCATTTCAGTTTGGTCATTTTCTGTGATGGTTTTCTTCGTTTTCTCTTTATTTATGATTTGTGGCTCTATTCTGATTCTTTACTTAGTGGTTACCGTGGGGTTTGTATAAAAGATCTCATAGATGAGACATTCCACTTTCTGATAGCCTCTTATCTCCATTAGCCTAAGCAGGTTCCATCCCTTTCCTCTTCCCCTTCTGCGTTATTGTTATCACAAATTATTTTGTTTTGTGTAGTGAGTTTGTGACTAAATTGAAGTGTTTATAGTTATTTTTGATGCTTTCCTTCCCTTTATCTTTTATGTTACAATTAAGTGTTTGCTAACCTGTTCTGACAGGGAGATGCAATTTTCAGATGTTGTCTGTCTATTTACCTCCTTGCTCAAAGCTTTGTAAAATCCTGCCTTTTTGTTTCAGGTAGGAGGTCTTCCTTCATCATTTCTTGTAAGGAAGGTCTAGGGATGAACTCCCTCAGCTTTTGTTTATCTGGGAAAGCTTTTATTTCTCCATTGTATCTGAAGGATAGTTTCACTGGATAAGGTATTCTTGACTGAAAGTTTTTGTCTTTCAGTACTTTGAATATATCATTCCATTCTCTCCTAGCCTGTAAGCTTTCTGCTGAGAAATCTGCTGAAAGCCTGATAGGGGTTCCTTTGAATGTTATTTTCTTCTGCCTTGCTACCCTTGATATTTTTTCTTTGTCATTGACTATTGCCAATTTTAACATTATATGCTTTGGAGAAGGTCTTTGCATTGATGTAATTGGGAGTTTTATTGGCTTCATATTGTAAGTCACTTGTAAATCCAGTTCTTTCTCCCAGGCTTGAGAAGTTCTCAGCTGTTATTTCTTTGAACAAGTTCTCTGCTCCTTTCTCCCTCTCTTCTCCCTGTAGAATACCTGTTATCCTTATATTGCTTTTCCTGAGTCAGATGTTTCTCAAAGGATTTCTTCATTTTCTAAAAATCTTAGTTCTCTCTCCTCTTCTACCTGAAGTGTTCCTATATTTCTGTCCTCTAATTCACTAATTCTGTCCTTCATAACATCAGCTCTATTTTTTTATGGTTTCTAGATTATTTTTTATCTCATTAATTGTGTCTTCATATCCAGAATTTCTGTTTGGTTTTTTTTTTTTTTTTTTTTTTAGTGTTTCAATCTCTTTGGTGAAGTATTCCTTCTGCTCATTAATTTTATTCCTGAGCTCACTGAACTGTCTTTCTGCATTTTCTTGTAACTCATTGAGTTTCTTTATGACAACTATTTTTAATTCTCTGTAATTTAGACTGTAAATATCTGTGACTTCAGTATAGCTTTCTGGAGACTTCTCATTTTCCTTCTGTTCTGAAGTGTCACTGTTGTTCTTCATGTCATTTGATGAACTGATCCTTTGTCAGTGCATTTGTGGTACTACCATGTCACAGATCCCACCTGTCACCACTGGGGGGGGGCAGGAGCTGTGTTTTCTGATCCTGCTCCATCTGTTGGAAGTTGTGCAGGTAGGGCTACTCTGCATTTGCCCAGGCTGGCCATAGCTGCTCTGCAGGTTTCACTCATGTGGGCAGGGTCTCTGCTCTGAGTGGGTGGGTTGGGAACCATAGACAGGGCCTCTGTGCTCAGCAGGGGACCAGCTGAGCTGCTGCATACTAGGCAGGAGGGGCAACTATGTAGAGGCTGAGTTGCCACTTGGTGGGTATCATGGGCTGCTGTGGGCGGGGCACCTTCTGAGCTGGCAGGGATCCATCTTGCCTGTGCTGTGCTAGGAATGAGGGGTGCCCATGTGGGGGCTGAGCTGCCATTCAGTGGATCCCGCAGGTTGCTGTGCCCCATAGGTGGGGGCACCTTCTGAGTAGGTGGTGCACCTTCTCACCTGCACTGTGCTCAGCATGCAGATGCCTTCATGGGGGCTGAGCTGCCACCACTCAGTGCGGAGCATTCCTACTGGTGGGGCCATGGTGTCATGGTGGGTGCTCCTGGGTCAGGCTGCAACTCTGAAAGCATTAGCGCAGGCCAGTCTGTTCCCACCTCCTCTTACAGTTGCGCCAGACAGTGTATGAGGATCCATGACCTGGCTTGCTGCCACCATAGAGGGAGAGAGGTGTGTCACCTAGTTCCACTTTATTCCAGGGATCCAGTCCTACCACCTTTAAATGTATAGCTGTGTGGGTCTCTCAGATGTTCTGTGGTGCAGGGCAGGAAATCCTCTGCTGGTTAATGAATGTCTATTCAGTTGTAACTTAAAGGGGAGAGACTGAGGGAACAACTCATTCCCCCATGATGCTGATGTCACTCCCAACAACAGAATCTTTTAAATTATTGGATATTAGAGGTGAAAATAAAAGAAATACCAAGGAAAACTTGTTTTTGTTTTGTTTGTATGAACAATTGGATAGAAAAATTCAGGGTAGTTTGGGATATGTTAAGTCTAAATATTTTTGCATAACCTGGGGGGAAAAGTAATATGTAAAGTAGTAATTTATTTAAATTCATCACTTTTCCCTTAATGTTTGGTGACGTGAAAATATGTATTCCTTTATGTTTTCTTCTGTTGGTTTTACAATTTTATTTTCACATTTAAATCTTTAATCCACATAGAGTTTATAAGTTGAAGGGAAAATCATATAACAGAATTTTTAAAAAGAATATTCTCCCACAGACCAAGGATAATTGTGTGTTACAATTTGAGGAATATGATGACCTCAATTCTAAGCATCTGAGAGCTTAAAAGATGAAAATATAATGAACCAATAAGTTTTCAATAGAAGCATTAATAAATCATTATAACAAATTGTCTATATTTACATTAGTTGGCTTAAACTATTCCCAGATAATCACACATTGGTGTTGAAAAGAACCATAGAGACTACATAATAGTTCCATCTTTGTTTAGAATGAGGAGATTGAAGCTCAAGAAGTTAATTAGCTATTATAATATAATCAGATGTTAGCACAGGTGAGACCAGGACCCTGTTTTCCCAGTATCCAAATGAGTGTTTCTTGCCCTCTTCCATTTTATTGATTTATCAGCTATTTTCTCAGCACCTACTATTTGCAAGGAATATTGTAGGTCCTATAGAGATGGCAGAAATCCTGGTCCCTATGACCAAGGTTTTTAAAATATATTCAGAATACAATAATAGGTACACAAAAGCTACAATACAAGAAAGCATATAAGGGCCAAACAAGTGGTTAGGTGTAGCTTTTGAGTTCAAAAGAGCAAAAAAAGTCTTAGATACTATTTCTTGCCAGACATTTTGCCAAATGCTTTACAGGTCTTCTCTCATTTAATCCTTATAATGAAACTCTATAAAACACTTATTATTTAACACACTTTACAGATGAGGACATGACAGGAGCAGTTGATTAATGGGCACAAGATAACATAGCTGCAAAATGTTCAAACTCAGGCAGTGACTTCAAATACAGTCACGTGCCCCTTAACAACAGGTATACATTCTGAGAAATGAGTCATTAGGCCACTTCATCATTGTGTGAACATCATAGAGTGTACTGAAGGGGAATAAAATTTGCCACCCCAAAATGCATCTCTTTAAACAGGAGGATTATTTTAGGCTGATTATTTTTAAGAGACAGAAGACTCAGAAAGCTTTTCTTGTTACCTCCTCTTTAACTGCCTGAAAGAATTGAAACTAAAAAAAAAACTATCCTGGAAAGGAAGCTCTCACCTTAGCATAACAGAAAGTAGGTGGTAGATAGGGAGGAACCTAGAAAAGCCTGTTTGCTGGGCTCCCCTCTGTGTTCTTCTGTTTCTGTGTGGCCAAACACTTGTTTTCCAAAGTTTGCTCCTTTTCACCTACCTGTGAATTGCCTTCCTTCCTTTTGAAGTCCCTGATTCTCCCTATCCCCAACATCCTCTTTTGTCTTTAGCTGAGAATGGTACTTTAGGTGAGGGCTTTGGCCATTTTTGTGGGTTACTTGGTTTTCTTGGGTTTGTCCCATGTATACATATTATTAAACTTTTGTTTGCTTTTCTCCTATTAGTCTATCTCACATCAATTTAATTTTTAGACTACCAGAAGAAACTAAAGGTTAGAGAACAATTTCTTCCTGCTCCACAGTACTTACACAAACCTAGATGGTACAGCCTACTACATAGCTAGACTATATGGTACTAATCTTATGGGACCATCATCATATATACAGTCCATCATTGACCAAAATGTCACTATGCAGTGCATGACAGTATTGTATCCCACTGCACACCCACAATAGTAGAAAGAGTGACAAAATTTTGGAGAGAACATGAGATGTGCACTAGTACATAAAGTATACATAGTATTTCCAGTTATGAGAAAGAAAAGGAAAATCACAGGCAGAGAGAGCATCTTGTGGGTATTGGGGAAAGCATGATATTGCAGGGATAGCAAAGTGCATGAGTTCACATAGAGCAGTATTAGAAAATTAAGATGGAAAGTTAGGATAGGGCCAAATAGTCAAGGAATTTGAATATCAAGCTAAAGGGTTGGGCTTTTATACTGTAGGCAGTGGGAGATATTGAAACTCTCTGAGCATGGGAGCAGCTGATTCAAAACAGACTTTTACTATCGTTAATCTGGCAGGAGTATGAGATTTAGAAAGAGAAAAAAAGCAAAAGACCCAAAGAGGTATTCAAATGTTTTGAAATCCAGGACAGCAGCCTACACCAGAAATAATAACCAGCCAGATTTGTTTAAGGAGTCCTCATCACCAATGACAACACACCAGATTTGTTTCTTACCAGCTATGAAAAAAATGCCCTCACTTTCAATGTTTGTTTTTAATTACTGGCACCACTTTCAATTATAATTACATTCAATAATATTTTGAATAATTGAAATGTTGATTCTCAAGTAACCAAAATTCTTGGTTTTGTTGCAGTATGAAATTATTGAGGATTGACTCTGGTTACCAAAAGAGCCCCTAAGTAAAATAGAATAATTCAGGTAATTACTTAAAATCTGACCTGGATTATATATGTTCCAAATGTTTACCATTGTAAAGAACAGTTCTGCAAACATAAACTGTTGAGAATTCAGCACATCACTTATAATAAAAGATATTGTAATCAAGTGCCTGGAAGTCCATTTAAAAAACCAAAACATTGGGCAGGCCCAGTGGCACAGCGGTTTAGTTCGTGCTTGGCAGCCCAGAGTTCGTGGGTTCGGATCCGGGTGCCTGCCAACGCACTGCTTGTCAGCCATGCCGTGGCGGCGTCCCATATAAAGTGGAGGAAGATGGGCACGGATGTTAGCCCAGGGCCAGTCTTCCTCAGCAAAAAGAGGAGGATTGGCAACGGATGTTAGCTCAGGGCTGGTCTTCCTCACAAAAAAAAAAAAAAAATTATTCCTATATAAAAACACTTAATGTGAAGAATCTTAGAATCTGTGTGACTTCTTTTTAACAAGGCAGAAGAGAATATGACGTAAAGAGAACTTGTCTATAAAGTGAGTGGATTGGACAAGATGGACCTTTCTAAATAGTCTCCCCCCCTCCCCGCTCCAAAAAAATAGAACACCTATTCTGAGCATCTCTTCCCAACCCTATTTTCAGTGACAGTATGTTAGAAGTGAGAAATTGGCCACACTGGGAAAATATACCCCATGGAAATCAGAAAATGCTACAAATTTGGGCATCTTTTTTTTCAGAGCCAATTTGCCAACAAATTTGCCAATTTGCTATCACTAATTACATGTGTTCCACATATTTCCTATACTGAAGGACCCTTATTCTTGTGAAAATGTTTGAGAAGTGGCACTTGAAATGGAAATTTTAAAGAGGACTTTTGAGTTGAAAAATTAGGTATATTTTTGTTTCTTAAAGAACAGATGTCTCCTAAGATGTATAATTTTCCCTTTGTTATAGCATAGCTCAGTAACATTTTACCACTCATTAAATATTTTTAAGCCTATTAATATTATTTAAGGCTCACTAAATAATAGTCCAGATCAGTTGTTCTCAAATATCAAAGTGCATCAGAATCGTATAGAGAACTTGTTAAAATATACATTCCTGGGTCTTACTCTGAGAATTTCTGATTCTGTGGATTTGGGTGGGGGCTCAAGAATTTGCATTTCTAACAAGTTCCTGGGTGATGTCTAAGCTCCTGGTCAGGTACCACACTTTGAACACATTTGGCCCAATTAAATATTTTTTATTATCAACTAGAAAATTTACCAGGAATAATAAACATTTTAACTTTCAGATGCAAATCCTTCTAAAAGGGAGAGGTCTACATTTTTACTTCAGTATGCTTACCATTACCACACACAGTTTAATGTTTCTTTATAAGGGATCTCTCTGGGCCATTGAGTCATCACTTGGCCATCAGTTCTCATTTTTCAGAATTTTAGATAAAAAAGATGACCAGCAGATATGCTATTATGACCCCAGCATATAACATCTCTGAGAGGTTTCCTTGGTAATCTATAGTTAAAATTACCATCAGAATGTTTTGCCATGATTTTCCTCTTTTCTTAAAGGTAAAAACATTCTGCTCTAATTGAGAGTTAATTAAGATTATATTGTCTATTTTTTTAAAGGCAACAGGAACATTTATTAAAGCATAAAAATCCCACACAAATGTGAAAATTGACAGCACAAATGGGAGTATTTCAAAATCTAGCCTTGGTGTCAGTTGCTTGCTCACTCACTCTCTCTCTCTCCGCACAAAACATCATTTTCAAATCTATTTTCATATTTATTATTGTCCCCTTAAGTTTGAGCAGTCACTTATATCTCCTATAACTTAAATTTTCTTCCCAAAGTAGAAATATTAGTGTTTCCCTCTTAGGGATGTTGTGTGAACCAAGTAACTAACAATGGTTTATGTTAAACAATATTGTTGACAATGCTCAAATGTTTAAATATATACTACAACAATGAATCTAATATTAGTTGGAATTGTAAATACTTTGCAAAACAAATAGGGAAGATAGAATGAATACCTATTAAAATGTCAGGGTACTCATTTAAATTAAATATTGAGTTTTTTCCTTCATTAAATTAATACTGATTGAGTACCTACTATGTGTCAAGTACTAGGCACTGGGGATACAGTGCTGAACAAAAACAGAGCCTGCCTTCATAGATCTCAGAGTCCACTGGGGCATAGAGATATGAATGAAATAATAATGTTAATGGATATATCATTCTAAATTGAAATAATTTATCAAAAGTAAAGAAACAGGGAGTTATGAGCACATATAATGAAAAATGACTGACCTACATTTGGAAGTCAAGGAAATAGTCCACAAGGAGATTATAGTCTTATGCTCAGATATGGAGGATTAACAGGAATTAACTAGGCAAAAAGAGAACAGTGTTCCAGAGGGAGGAAGCAGTACACAGGCCCCTGGGCTGAGTGAGAGGATGTTGGAGTGTTGGATGACACAAAACAAGACAGAGGATCCCTGGTCTTGGGAAGGGAATGGAGAGAAACACTGAGAGAGAGTCAGCACATAAGGCTGGACAAATCATGGTAAAAATTGTAATTACCCTAAGAACACTAGAAAGGCATGGGTGTGTTATAAGATGTGGGGAGACATGAACAGGTTTGCTTAAAAGATTGTTACTCTGGTTGCTTTAGACATATTGGATTACATAAAATATATGTAAAATTTGTTAAATTAACTCCATTTTGTTTTTTACTTTTTTAATGTGGTTACTAGAAAATTTAAATTTTTTCTATTGAGGTCACATTGGTGCACCCCTATGTCTATTCCAGCCTTATTCACAAAAACCAAGACTTAGAAGCAACCTAAATGCCATCAATGGATGAATGGATAAAGAAGATGTGGTATATATAGAAAATTTAAAGTTTTGTATGTGGCTCTCATATTTCTCATGGACAGTGCTATCCTAGAACTTTATTTTCTCTACTGCTTTGAGGTAAGCATTTGAGAAAAGCCAATTGGCAGGGAATCAGAATGCTCTTTGTTATAGGTAAGCTTTTTAAAAAAATTCTGAATACTACTAAACACTATTACACATTAAAGATAATGATCAAAAATGAAGGCGTTGGGGCCGCCTGGTGGCTCAGCGGTTTAGTCCATGCTTGGCAGCCCAGGGTTCACAGGTTCGGATCTCAGGCACCCGCCGATGCACTGCTCGTCAGCCATGCCATGGCAGCGTCCCATATAAAGTAGAGGAAGATGGGCATGGATGTTAGCCCAGGGCCGGTCTTCCTCAGCAAAAAGAGGAGGATTGGCGATGGATGTTAGCTCAGGGCTGGTCTTCCTCACAAAAAAAAAAAGATGAAGGTGTTAAAATGCATAACTTCAAGGAACTTAACAAATCTGGGATAAAAAGTAAGGAACCCTGGGGCCAGCCCCATGGCCTAGTGGTTAAGTTTGGCATGCTCTGCTTTGGCAGCCCAGGTTCATGGGTTTGGATCCTGGGTGCAGACCTACACCATGTTGTCATGGTGAACAACATATAAAAAGAGGAAGACTGGCACAGATGTTAGCTCAGGGCTAATCTTCCTCAAACAAAAAAAAAAAAGAAAAAGAGGAAGACTGGCAACAAATGTTAGCTAAAGGTGAATCTTCCTCATGGAAAAAAAAAACAAGGAATGCTATTCATTAGAATTTATAACTTCATAGGCAATACACTTAATTATCTTGTTATGACAATTATGAAGTCAATGAATAGTACCCAGTAATGATGATTATACTGACAGAGGAATAATCATGTCAAACCCTGATTCTTAAAGTGTGAATCATACCATATGAACTTATACACATAATTCATACCCCACACTCAGCTGCTTAGCCAAAAGCAGTAAAGAAAATACACAGTTCTGGACATCACTGTCCATAAGAAATATGAGAGCCACACATAAAATTTTTCAGTTTTCTAGTGGCCATATTAAAAGAAACTTTACTGGTGAGCATCATTCTGGTCCTCAGAGACCCAGCCTAGTGGCTGGCACATGACAATCCACCCCCACGGAGCCCCAGCCCAGCAGCTGGAGCACAGCGCCCTGCCCCCACAGAGGCCTGGCCTGGTGGCACTGCAACCTGGCAACAATGCAAGGCACTCCAGCCCAGTCACACATCAGCCCAGCTGAGCTTCAGTCCGCCCAGAACACCTGCACCTTAGCAGTTTTGGAACACACAGTTATTGACCCCCACCTAGTGGTGGCAAGTGGAATCTATGACCAGACATCTTCAGGATGAGGAAAAATAAGAATTCACCCTCAACCACAACGCAAAAAAGAACAAACAAAGCCCAAAGTCAGCAGAAGGAGGGAAATAATAAAAATCAGAGCAGAAATAAATGAAATTGTAACCAAAAAAACAGTAGAAAGGATCAATGAAACAGAGTTGGTTCTTTGAAAACATAAACAAAATTGACAATCCCTTAGCTAGACTCACTAAGAAAAAAAGAGAGAAGCCTCAAATAAATGAAAGAGGAGAGATTACAACAGATACCGCAGAAATGCAAAGGATTATAAGAGGGTATTATAAAAAACTATCTGCCAACAAATTGGACAATCTAGAAAAAATGGATAAATTCCTAGACTCATACAACCTACCAAAACTGAATCAAGAAGAAATAGAGAATCTGAACAGACCAATCACAAGTAAAGAGATTGAAACAGTAATCAAAAACCTCCCAAAAAATAAAAGTCCAGGACCAGATGGCTTCTCTGGAGAATTTTACTAAACATTCAGAGAAGACTTTATACCTATCCTTCTCAAACTTTTCCAAAAATAGAGGAAGATGGAACACTTCCTAACACATTCTATGAGGCCAACAACATCCTGATTCCAAAGCCAGACAAAGACAACACAAAAAAGGAAAATCACAGGCCAATATCACTAATGAACATAGATGCAAAAATCCTCAACAAAATATTGGCAAACCAAATACAGCAATACATCAAAAAGATCATACACCACAACCAAGGGGGATTTATACCAGGGACACAGGGATGGTTCAACATCCACAAATCAATCAACACGATACACCACATTAACAAAATGAAGAATAAAAACCACATGATCATCTCAATTGATGCAAAGAAGGCATGTGACAAGATCCAACACCAATTTATGATAAAAACTCTCAACAAAACGGGTATAGAAGGAAACTACCTCAACATAATAAAGGCCATCTATGACAAACCCACAGCCAACATCATTCTCAACTGGGAAAAACTGAAAGCCATTCCTCTGAGAACAGGAACAAGACAAGGGTGCCTACCCTCACCACTCTTATTCAAGATAGTACTGGAGGTTTTGGTGAGAGCAATTAGGCAAGAAAAAGGAATAAGAGGACTCCAAATAGGCAATGAAGAAGTGAAACTCTCACTATTTGCAGATGACATGATCGTGTATATAGAAAACTCTAAAGAATCCATTGGAAAACTATTAGAAATAATCAACAACTACAGCAAAGTCACAGGTTATAAAATCAACTTACAAAAATCAGTTGCATTTCTATATGTCAAGAACAAACTAACAGAAAGAGAACTCAAAAAGACAATCCCATGTAAAATCACAACAAAAAGAATAAAATATCTGGATAAATTTAACCAAGGGGTTGAAAGACCTATATAATGAAAACTATAAGACACTATTGAAAGAAATCGATGAAGAGACAGAGAAATGGAAAAATATCCCATGCACATGGATTGGAAGAAAAAACATAGTTAAAATGTCCATACTACCTAAAGCAACTTACAGACACAATGCAATCCCAATCAGAATCCTAATGACATTCCTCATGGAAATAGAACAAAGAATACTAAAATTCACATGGGGCAACAAAAGACCCTGAATAGCTAAAGCAATCCTGAAAAAAAGGAACAAACCTGGAGGCATTAAAATCTCAGGCTTGAAAATATACTACAAAGCTATAGTAATCAAAACAGCATGGTACTGGTACAAAAATAGACACAAAGATCTAAGGAACAGAATTGAAGGCCCAGAATAAAACCATACATCTAGGGACAACTAATCTTCAACAAAGGAGCTAATTACACACAATGGAAAAAGGAAAGTCTCTTCAATAAATGGTGCTGGGAAAATTGGACGGTCACATGCAAAAGAATGAAAGTAGACCATTTTCTATAACCATACACAAAAATTAACTCAAAATGGATCAAAGACCTGAAGGTGAGACCTGAAACTGTAAAACTCCTGGAAGAAAATATAGGCAGTACACTCTTTGACATCGGTCATAAAGGGATCTTTTTGGATTCCCTGTCTACTTGCACAAGGGAAACAAAAGAAAAAATAAACAAGTGGGACTTCATCAGATTAAAGAGCTTCTACAAGGCAAATGAAACCAGGATCAAAATGAACAGACAACCCACCAGCTGGGAGAAAATATTTGCAAATCATATATCCAAAAAGGGGTTAATCTCCATAATATATAAAGAACTCACACAATGGAACAACAAAAAAACAAACAACCCAATCAAAAAATGGGCAGAGGACATGAACAGACATTTTTCTAAGGAAGATATACCAATGGCCAATAGGCACATGAAAAGATGTTCACCATCACTAATCATCAGGGAAATGCAAATCAAAACTACACTAAAATATCTTACACCTGTTAGATTGGCTGTAATCACCAAGACAAAAAAACAACAAATGTTGGAGAGGTTGTGGAGAAACGGGATCCCTAATCCACTGCTGGTGGGAATGCAAACTGGTGCAACCTCTATGGAAAACTGTAGGGAGATTCCTCAAAAAATTAAAAATAGAAATAGCTTATGATCCAGCTATCCCACTATTGGGTACCTATCCAACGAACCTGAAATCAACGATCCAAAGAGGCTTATGCACCCCTATTTTATTGCAGCATTATTCACTATAGCCAAAAAGTGGAAGCAACCCAAGTGTCCCTCAATGGATTATTGAATAAAGAAGATGTGATATGTATATACAACGGAATACTACTCAGCCATAAAAAAGACAAGATTGTCCCATTTGCAACAACATGGATGGACCTAGAGGGTATTATGTTAAGCAAAATAAGCCAGAGAGAGAAAGAAAAACACTGCATGATTTCACTTATGTGTGGAATATAAACTAACACATAGATAGAGAGAACTGTTTGGCGGTTACCAGGGGCAAGGCGGGGGGTGGACATAAGGGGTGAAGGGAAGCATTTATATGGTGATTGACTAACAATAATGTACAACTAAAATTTCACAATGTTATAAACTATTAAGACATCAATAAAAAAAGAAATTTTAAAAAGTGAAATTAATTTAATAATATATTTAACCCAATATATCTAAAGTCTTATCATTTCAACATGCAATCAATATAAAATTATTAAAGAGATATTTTTCATTTCTTTCCTAGTAATGTCTTTGAAATCAAGTACATATTTTACTCTTAGCACATCTCAATTCAGTTTCCACATCCCAAATGCTCAATAGCAACATGTGGTAGGTGGCTACTGTGTTGCACACCACAGTTCTAGGAGGTAGTGGTTTGGGCATCTTGTTCTGTCTCCATCACTAAACAACTTGGTAGCCTTGAAAAAGTCACCTAAACTGTAAGTTTAATCTTGTCAACTGTGACATGGACATCATATCTATTTTGTCTGCCTCAAAAAGTTATAAAAATAATAAATTCAAAAATAATTCAATATATATTTCCCATTATAAAGAATGACTTCAATCTACTTTCATGATTTTTACCCCCAAAAATAAATAATAAAAACATAAAGCATCAAAAAGGGATTACTATTACTATAATTAATACTACATCTTTTACTGCTACTACTTATACTGCAATGGTTTTAAAAAATATAGTATGTGTTGAGGCCAGCCCAGTGGTGTAGCAGTTAAGTTTGCACACTCTGCTTCAGTGGCCCAGGGTTTGCAGGTTCAGATTCTGGGCACGGACCTATGCACCACTTGTCAAGCCATGCTGTGGCAGCGTCCCATAGTAGTAGAGGAAGTAGAGGAGGAGAGTAGTACAAGTAGTAGAGAGTAGTAGAGGAAAATGGGCACGGATGTGAGCCCAGGGCCAGTCTTCCTCACACACACACACACACACAAAAATATATATATATACTATGTGATATTCAATTTTCTCTAAATAAAATTAGAACTCACACAAATGTCCCTTATGATTAGAGTCATTAGTTCTTCAAAAAGAACATGCACAGGAATTTTAATGAATTGGAAATATTTAATGATGCTTGTGTGTAAATATTGGACAGATGCCTTGGCTATGAGTACCATAAGCATTTTCATTACCAGGAAATTGGAAATCACACAGATTAAGAAGAACATTATGAATAACAGTACAGAATTTTAATTAATATTAAAATACTCTAAGTTCAAATTACAATGACATATAATGAAAAAATCTACAGCAGCAACTCCAGATTTCTATCTTTATATAACTTCTGAAAGGTAAATGAAGTTGAATGAAGTGTTTGGCACCCGATTTTTTTGGATATCTTATGCTATCCATTTGTTACAGAAGAATTTAATTCTTTAGTGGACTATACGTAGCATGAACAAAACACAATAAATGGGGTTTGACTTGTCCCCTACAACTTGAGCTTGTCATTGTAACTAGTATTTTGTGTGGTAAGGGGCCTGGGTTTCTTGTCACTGGTATTCTTGAACTCAATTCCAAAATTCAAGTCCCTGTTACATACAGAGTACTATGCTAAGACAGATATAACACCTCACTACAATTTTTTAAATCTGTTATAAATGTCAAAGTCATTTGAAGAAAATTAAGTTTTGCAATGATTCATTGTGCTTTGAAAAAAAATGTTACTCTCTTTAAAAATATCCTCTCTGGTAGACTGATTGCTTGAATGTCCCCAATTACTTGCTTCTCTGTGCATCCATGTCTACTTTGCTACATGACATTGCAGTAATAATTACTAATGAGGTCAAATCTATTCCCTTACTCTTTTTCACTTTTTTATTGTGGTAAAATACATGTAAAATAAAATTTACCATTGTAACCATTTTTAAGTGCATGATTTAGTGACATTAAGTACATTGACATTGTTGTGTAACCATCACCACCATCCACCTGCAGAACTTTTTCATCTTCCCAAACTGAAATTCTATACCCATTGAACACTAACTCCCCACTCCCCTCCATCCCCAGCCCCTGGAAGCCATCATTCTATTTCCTGTCTGTATGAATTTTACTACTCTGGGAACCTTATATAAGTGGAATCTTACAATATTTGCCCTTTTATGACTGGCTTATTCCACTCAGCATAATATTTTCAAGTTTCATCAATGTTGTAGCATGTGTCAAATTTCCTTCCTTTTAAGATTGAATAACATTCCTTTTATATATGTATAAATACATATATATATACACACACATACACATATATATACAGACACACACACCATATTTTGTTTATCCAATCATCCATGGATGGACACTTGAGTTGCTTCTATCTTTCAGCTATTGTGAATTATGCTGTTATGCACATGGGTGTCTCTTTGAGCTCCTGCTTTCAGTTTTTTTTATTTCTACCCAGAGGTGGAATTTCTGGATCATACAATAATTTTACTTTTAGTTTTTTGAGGACTCACCCTACTATTTTCCACAGCGGATGTGCCATTTTATATTCCCGCCAGCTATGCACATCCTTGCCAACACTTGTTATTTTCTACTTTTCTGATTATAGCCACCCTAATGGGTATAAAGTGATATCTCATTATGATTTTGATTTGAATTTATTCCCTTACTCTTGAAGCTGACTGGCTTTGTGACTCACTTTGGTCAATGAAATATTAGCACAGTAGCTCAACAACAAGCTTGAAAAACTGCATGTGCTTGTTTCTTGCCCTCTGCCAATAACATAGGGTGAACGTGCTCAGGTTTGCCTGTTGGAGGAGGGGACATGAGGAACAATGTCAAAGCTCAAGTCATCCCAAAAGAGGACATCCTAGATGAGGTAATAGGCAGCTGATCCTCAAATATGTGAGTAAGCCCAGACAAGATGAGCAGAGCTACCCAGCTGACCCACTCTGACTGCGGAGGCATAAGTGTGTCCAGCAGAGATCAACCAAGCATAGCTATGTCAGCCAAGCCCAGTTCAAATCAGAGAAACCCTACAGACTTGGGGCTAAATAAATGGTTATTTTTGTTTATTTTGCAGCATTATTGTAGAAAAATGGATAAATGATACACCATCTATTGGGAGAACCCAAAAGGTAAATTATTGTGTGAAAATCTAGCGCTAAATGATAAGTCAAGGTAGAAGTATCAGTGGTAAGAATGTACCAGACAGAAAGATCAATTAGGTCACGATTGCCAGAGTACAGCGAAATAGACAAGTGAAATGAGGATGGAAAAACTGAATTCTGTTTTTTTGAGGAAGCACACTTTCCTGTCTCAATCCACTCTGTCAAACCATGGCCAGTGTACTTACCTCCAGAAACTTCTTTCCAAGAATCCATAGCTGAGAAAGCAAAGAACCAAGGGCATTGGTTTAAACTTATGTAAGACCCAAAAATTTATGAATCCAGGCATGACAGTCTTCCTCACAGTTAGACTTTGTGGAATTCTTACTCACAACACAATTTCTTCACTTAACTCCACTCCTTGTGACCTGTGGTCATCTATTTGCCCTTATTTTGTTTTACACCTAGGCAACTGTAGGCCTGTATGTTTCCTGCCTGACCTCTATCAACATTTGAGTTGAAACTCTGATCTGGAATTATACTTCCACTGGATTTTTTTCTCATTATATTCCTTGGAAACACAAATTTTAAGAAAACATAATTTGGATATTGTGGACATTATGCCTAGTTTGCTATTGAAGATGGCTTTATTTCACTATGAAAACTCAATTTCCAAGAATTTTAAACACAGTACTAGAAAAAATTATGGTTTTTTGCCTTTGGTTCATTTCTCTACTATCCTTTTGATGGTATTCTGACAGTTGTAATTATCATCATTATTTTTATTACTCATGAAATGAGCCATACAGCATTTTCAAGTAGAAGCCAAGGGAACTTCATGCCAATTTTTGGCCTGTGATCAATTGAAAATACCTTGCTGTTTTGGTCCTGACTGAAAGAGGTTAACAACTTCTTAAGGCAAAATGCTATTGATTAATTTCCTCAAAAAAAAAAAAGCCTTATTCCCATGGAAATTTATTTCTGACTCATCAGATCCTTTTATTTAGTTTTTTAGTCTAACATTATTTTCATAAATAGACACCCTTTTCCAGCAATGTCAGAGAATACAAATACCACGGGGATTTTATTAAATGCTTTTAACTAAGGTGAGTATGCCAAAAGAACACTTTGTCTCATAATGAAAGAAAATTCAAAAGCAAAAAGAGTAAAACCTGGCCCCAATTTCCCTATAAAAATATCATTTCAAAGATAATTTTTTAGTTATATCTTATGTCATGAGAAATATATCAAAAACATTCTTTGAAATATAAGAAGAAATCTCATTTATCTTATTTGTCTTAATCTATGTAGCAACAATTTTTAACCTGGGGAACACAGGCCACCAAGGAGACTATGGATAGAATTCAGGAGGTCTGTGAATGTGGATGAATAAAATTACATCCTTGCTTTCCCACTGACCTGTAACTGATTTAGCTTTTCCTTCAATTATGAATGTAGGCAACAAATTCCAGCACAGTTAGCAGAATCTGTGGCTCTGTCAATAAGGAGAAATCCAGATATTTTCATATTACATTACAGTTTTTGCAAACAGTTCAAAACATCACTTATGTTCACCCCCACTTCAAAATTGTAATTACGTAATAAGAGATCCTATTATTAAAGGTGTTGAAGAAGTATATATATTACTATGTCACAGGCTTGTTTTTATTATATTTCGAGAATTGTATTTAAACATAACAGGATTCCTTTAATCTTAGGTATTCTATTTTATACCTTTAATAACATTATTCAACAAAGGGGTCTACATGATTCACTAGATGCCTTCAGAGATCTACGGTAATGAAATTTGATGAGTCTCTGACTGAAAATTTTGTGTGGGCAGCCCTAAGAAAAACTAAAATAAGCACTATCCAAGGCAGGTCTCCTTCTCTTGTCTCAGAGCTCGGGGCCCTTATTCTGCCTGTGCTTAAAGTACCAAGGATCCTCCTGGACAGCAAGCAGTTTTCCCTCCTTTTCTGGCACTTCTCAAATGTCAAGACTTTCTCTAATATTCTGTTAAAACCAGGTCTCTGCTATAAGTATAAAGAACTGATAAGTGTGTTAATGTTCAAAGCCCATTGGAAAATGACTTACATTTTAACAGAAGCTTTGTGGAGACAGTAAACTGATGACAGAAAATTCTTAAATGTGAGGAAAAAAGACAAGACACCATTTACAATCAGGAGTTCATAAGCTTAAGCTTCTCTATTTACCTGTACCTCCAAAACTCTAGAAAAGGTCAAGTTCACAAATGTGTATAATTGATCTACATTTTCAAGCCAAATTCCAAGGCTTGAGTTAGACTAAGGAAATGAATTCTATTCCTCTGCTGAATTAGAAAATAATAAAAAAAAAAATCACAGCAAAAGTTTTCTTCGTCACACCTATGACAGACCCTCTGAAAGCCGACATGTCTGAACCAGTATTCCAAAACCCAGATGTTTTCCAAAGTTCAATAAAACTGTATGTATCTTCAACTTAATTTAATTGGTCCCATTTCATGCCCTCTTCTTAGATCTGGATATTTGAATTAACATATTCATTCTGGTGAGACTAGCAGCATATGATATGAAATATCACAAGATAACAAGTGACTCAGCCAAGTTTTTTCCCTCTCTCTCCATTCCTCTATAATCTGGGGCACCCAGTTTGATGGGTAGAGGAAAATTTCAAGACTTGAAATTTTAAGTTGAAATTGGATAGGTTAAAAAAATTGTATTCACATTTCTCTGCCAACCTCAAGGGAAATATACTGAGAATCACATTGAAATGGAGGTGTATTCAGACACTTCCTGGGTTTTTATATTTAACTTCCTTTAGACTCAAAGCAAGAACACAGGGAGCCCACCTCCATTTCATACTCTGTTAGCACATTTCCTAAGGGAAGAAAGAGATGATTGAACAGTTAGAATCTGTAGCAATTCTCATTATATGGGATGCTGACATAAGATTAGCAAGAACTGAAATGCTAAGTAGACAACATCCTCTAAAACAGTTAAGGAAAGTCTTGGCATCAGACATTTGAGTGTAGGTCTCTTCCCAAGGAGCTTATTATAACAGGAAGATTAAAACTTAGTACATGGTACAGAGCAAACCTGAAGACGGCTGACCCTCTTCCGTCAGGGAATAGATCTTTAACCATTTTTGAACGAAAGAACTTCAAGCATGAAAAAAGCACCCCTGAAGTATGAGGTTCACACATATTCTACTGCACCCAGTAATTAATAACTGTAATGTTATTTGTAGAAGAAACCTGTCACTATTCCATTTGGCCACATCCAGGACCCATCTGCTTACAGGCCACATCTATGTGAAGTTTTGCATACATTTAGGAACAATCTATAAAGAACATGCGTTAGCTAAATCTAAACATCTCAACAGATAGCAAATGTTAGTGTGAATAGTGACACCTTTGAACAATACAAATTAATATGACTTATTTCTATGAGAAAAAATTATTCACTTCACTTGGCTTTTTCATACAGTTTCTGTTCTTACCCTCTCCAAATATCATTTACCCTCCAAGTTGTATTTATCTAAAAGCTTTTGGGCTACTTAAATGAGATTACACTTAAAACTACTTGCAAGGTCAGAGGACAAGTCCTCAGATTTTGGCAAGATCTTTGCCATTTGTTCAGTTAACTCACTGATGATCTGAAAGTAAATGTGGTATTAGAGAGAGAAAGTTACATAATGTCCATCTATGTGACAAGCAGCTGAACTGTATTAGTTCTCTCTGAGAGCCTAAAGAGCCAAAGTCATGATGAAATACAAGCCCCTACCTGGGAAGTGGGGTGGGGTGGGGTGAGATGGGGGTTAAACAATTCAACAAAATTGTTAGGTTGGCTGAATCAAAAGGTCAAGAGCAGGGTCAGGGCTGAGAGTGAGTGCCTCCCTAAATTTTGCACCTTGGGTACCTTGCTGGCTGCACCCAGCCCTGGTTTAAGTAGTTTGATACTTTCGGCCACATTTGATATTAGGATACATAGCATATAGGAAGGCAATATTTTCTTAAATATGGTTTATAGTCCTGAAACATAAGTACCTGCAAAACCTGTAAAAACTGAGATTTTTTTTTATCTCTTATCCTTGACCTACCAAGATAGATGCTCAGAGAGTGAGGCCCAATAATCTGCATTTATATCACGCACTTGGGGAGATACTGATGTATTCTAAAGTAGATTTTCATAAGCAAAAGAATGAAACTGGACCCCTATCTTACACCATACACAAAAGTCAACTCAAAATGGATTACAGACTTGAACATAAGACTTGAAGCCATAAAATCCCTAGAGGAAAATATAGGTGGTAAATTCCTTGATATAGATCTTGGCAATGTTTTTTTTGGATTTGATGCAAAAAGCAAAGACAACAAAAGCAAAAATCAACAAGTGGGACTACATCAAATTAAAAAGCTTCTGCACAGCAAGGGAAACTATCAAAAAAATGAAAAGACAACCCACCAAACAGGAGAAAATATTTGCAAGTCATATATTTGATAAAGGGTTAATATCCAAAATATATAAAGAACCAATATAACTCAATAAATAGCAAGAAAACAATCCAATTAAAAAATGGGCAGAAGAACTGAAAAGACATTTTTCCAAAGAAGAAAACAAACAGCCAACAAATACATGAAAAGGTGCTCAATATCCCTAATCATCAAGGAAATGCAAATCAAAACTACAATGAACTATAACCTCACACTTATTAGAATGGTTACCATCAAAAAGTCAAGAGATAACAAGTATTGGCAAGGGTATTGAGAAAAGAGAACCTTTGTGCACTGCTGGTGAGAATGTAAACTAGTGCAGCCACTATGGAAAACAGTATGGAAGTTCCTCAAAAAGTTAAAAATAGAAATATTATATGATCCAGCAATACCACTTCTGGGTATTTACCCAAAGAAAATGAAAACAGGACATCAAAGAGATATCTGCTCTCCTATGTTCCTTGCAGCATTATTCACAGTACTGAGACGTGGAAATAACCTAAAAAGTCCATCAATGGATGAATGATAAAGAAGATGCAAGTATTATATTATATATATATAATTATTTATATATGTAAATATATAATTATATGTATAAATTATATAAATATATAATTATATTATATATAATGTTCCATTCCAATGAAATAATTTCATTCTAATAATATTCCATTCCAATGGAATATTCCATTGCAATTACATACACAATGGAATATTATTCAACCACAAGAAAGCAGGAAATTCGGCCAGTTGCAAGAATATGCTTGCACCTTGAGGGCATTATGCTAGGTGAAATAAACCAGACAAAGAAAGACAAATACTGCATGGTATCACTTATATATGGAATCTAAACAAAAGTCAAACTCATAGAAACAGACAGTAGAAAACTGTGTGCCAGGGGTTGGGGAGTGGGGGAAATAGGGAAAGGTCGGTAAAAGGATACAAACTTTCAGCTATAAGACAAATAAAGTCTGAGGATCTAATGTAAAACATGAAGACTTTAGTTAACAACACTATATATAAGTGAAATTTGTTAAGAGAGTAGAACTTAAATAGTCTCACCAAAAAAATAAATAAATAAAAATAAATCAAGTAGATCCTCAAGTACTTGCTGTATAACTGGACAACTGATTGAACAAATAGAAGACAAGTGGAGACTTAGGCAGTGGTTTGAGAGTCATCTTGTACTCTGGGCATTTTCCTTGAACTAAAAGAAAAATGCGGCAGAAAGAAGACTATCTGCATGATATTTACCCATTCATGTAATTTACCACATTGTTTTTCCTAATGGAATATATTCTGACAACTTCAAATAATTTTATGCAGAAATACTGAATTTAATCTGAAGTGTTACTTTGTTCTAGATAATAGCAAATACTGCTATTTTCTCAGGTAGGTAAATTAAAAACAAATGACAACTGAATTTCTTAACTTTATGAATTTACATTTTTTTTTTTTTCATTGTGAGAAAGACTGATTCTGAGCTAACATCCATTGCCAATCCTCCTCCTTTTGCTGAGGAAGATTAGCCCTGAGCTAACATCTGTGCCCATCTTCCTCTATTTTGCATGTGGGACACCACCACAGCGTGGCTTGATGAGCGATGAGCAGGTTCACGCCCGAGATCGGACCCTATGAACCCCGGGCCGCCAAAGTGGTATGTGCCAACTTAACCACTACGCCACTGGGCCAGCTCCTGAACTTACGTTTCTTAATTTCTGGTCCCCAATATTTTACTAGTATGCTCACCCAGAATGCAACTAAATTAGCACAATATATACACTTTAAAAAGTTAGAGTATCTTAAAGGAAATTATATATGCCCTTAAAATAGAGGATACAAGTTTCATACGATTCCACAGAAAGCATGGGATTGTGATTCCCCTACAGGACAAAAGGTTATTATCTGAATCAGCCTAGGACAGAAGAAACACTTCTATTTAGGAAGGTGGAATAATGATAGATTAGACTTTTGATTGTGGAAAACACCTATGTTTGTATTTTCATGTTGGCATATTGCTGCTGTGAAAGAAAGTTTTATGTTTTTCTGTCTTGAATTCATTTTTGTATTTTATATAACGTACAATGCCTGTGGGTACAGCAGAGCCTTACTCAATAGATATTCTCAGTTATCCCATTTGTTATAGCAATGATTATGATATGAAGACATATTTTGGTACTAACAAAGCCATATTGTAGGCTCAATAGTTAAAGTGACAGGGCAGAATGGCCCACCGAGGTACAGTTTTTGAGGAAATATTGCCACAGAATGTTCATCTAGGGAAATAGAGATTGTTTCTGCATGTTAGTTGAACACTGATTATAATACTTTGGGGGATTGCAGGATGGCGTTTTGGCATTTGGGGCTTCTATAAATGTGGCAAAAGCTTTTTCTGTGTTTTCTAGGAACAAAAGCCTAATTTAAAGTACAGTAACAAGGGTGACAGATTCTAAGAAAAGGTGACTCCTCAGCCTTTCTTACCCAGTCACTAGCACCAGATCCCAGTCTCACCAGCTTTGGCCCTTTCCCCATAGGTAGAATGAGAAGATAAGGTTATCAACACCTAGACCGATATGATCAGGATACTGGAGAATCCAAGCATGATCAACTTCAAGCCATGGAAGTATGAGTTTAATGTACAGAAGAAATAAGCAAATAACAGGGCATGTTACTAAAATAGATCTACGAGTCTTTTAGGGCATTTCTCTAGGTAGCCTCTTTAGTAAGGCTGAAGTATAAAACAATTTTCCAAAGTGAGGCCTTGGATCACCTGCACAAAATCACTTAGAGAACTTGTTTAAGGTGATATAGGCAGAAATCTGTTCCTCTGTCTCTCATGTCTGCTTTTGTGTGTTGGCATCATCTTCAGGCAGGCTCTCTCCTGACATGTCACAGGCCAGCTCCAAGTTTCCACGCTGCCCACAGTTAGCAAAACATGAGTTCCTCTGCCCCAGCCTTTACTAGATTATATTCTTTTGGTCTGATTTGTGTCACATGGCTGATTCCTGCACCAGTCATTGTGGAAGGGGATGAAATATGGCCAAGCCTGGCTTGTTTGCCTAACCATGGTGCTCAGTCTTATCCAAACATTAGGATGTGGGAGGGGTGGTTACCCCTCAAAATCAGGCAGCAGCTACTAAAAGATAGGAAATTAGAGACCAGCCTGACAAAAACAAGAAATGTCTTTTTACAACACACTTTATATATGCTCATTTAGTCCTTTTTTAGGTTTTTATTTATATATTTATTGGTACCTTTCTTTGTTCCAAGAAGGATTTAAGACCAAATGTCTGGTATAAAAAAACCTTCTCATGAACAAAAGACATGAATTCTCCACAATACAGTGAACTTTTTTTTCCACCTATATATGGAGAAAAATAAAAAATATTGATACTTGCTTTATTTTTTTAACTACTTTATTAAGGTATGATTGACATATAAAAATCTGTATGTATTTAATTTATACAACTCTATGAATTTGGGGATAAGTATATACCCATGAAACCATCACCACCATCAAAGCCATAGACATATCCATCACCTCCCAAACTTTCCTCCCACCCCCTTTATTACTATTATTAATACTATTTTTATTTTCTCTGTATGCTAACAACACTGAATATAAGATCTACATGGATAGACCTGGAGGACATTATGCTAAGTGAAATAAGCTAGACACAGAGAGACAAATACTATATGATATCACTTATATGTGGAATCTAAAATAGTCAAACTCACAGAAGCAGAGAGTATAATGGTGGTTGCCAGGGGCTGGGAGGAGGGGGAAATGAGGAAGTGATGGTCAAAGGTCACAAAGTTTCAGTCATGCCAGATAAGTTCTGGAGATCTACAATACAGCACAGTGCCTACAGCTAACAATACTGGATTGTATACATAACATTTGCTGAGACGGTTGCTCATTTAGTTATTGTGTCAATGAAAGCAGAGGCTTCCAGGAGGAACTCTTAAAATTCTTAATTGTTCTCATAATTTTTGTCCTTGCTCTGCATTTCTTTGTCTCATTTATTTCTACACCACACTAATTCTCATTTTTGCTCTGTGTAGTTTGGCCTTCCCACCATCTTCCCATGGGCTTAAGATGGTTTAGTGGAAAGCAGACCAAGAACGTGCAACAAACTATTGAGTGTCATGTGAATTTGGAATTGCATTCAGCTGCTAAAGCAGAGACCTGGAATAGCAGTTGCTTGAGCAAGATAAAGTTTTATCTTCTCTTATTATGGAAGTCCAGAAGAGGTAGGCCAACTAGGGCTGGTATGGAAGATCCACAATATTCTCATTGTCTTAAGCTCCTTCCATCTTACTGTCCCATCCTCTTTAACATGTGGCTTTCATTCTCAAGGTTGTCTCAATGAAAACAGAGCAACTGCAGCTGCAGCCATCATGTCCCCATAGTAGGTAGAAGGGAAGGACAGAGAGGGGGCATCTCCCTGCCAAGTTGCTCTCTTTACAAATTGTTCCTGGAATCTCTACCTAATGACTTCTGCTTACATGTCATTAGTCATTTTTATCTGCAGAAGAGGCTGGGAATTGGAAGAGTTTTTGTTTTTGTTTTTGTTTTTGTTTTGAGCAGGGCACACTGCTTCCCTTCCCTATCTCCACAATTCATGGGACTGTTACTAATGAAGAAAGAGAAAATGGATAATTAGACAATTTACAATCTTCACCGCAAATGAATATCAGTAGGTTCTTGAGACTCTGCAAAGTTAAAACTCAACCTGTAGAGCAATTCATTGTTTCTTGAAGAAACTTTCCAGGAAAAATCTTGATAAGGCCTCCCACAAATTAAAACGAAAATCAATTCAATTTTAATCTCTTCCACCTTTGATTGGACAATAAACCTTAAGGAGTAATTTAATGAATAAAAGTGCCCATATTTTAGAATATAATGGTACCGTAAAGTAGAGCCACTATACTCCGAAGGGGAAATATGCATTCCCAATTTCTCCAGGAGAAAAGGTTTATTAACCCAAGTCCCAGACAGAGGTAACACTGTCTTGTTATTGGAAGCTCGGCCATTTAGTTCTCTGCTACTAGACGAGAAATCTGAGGAAACCATTCATTTATATAACGACATGGATATCTCAGTTCCCTAACCTGCTATTAATTTCACCTCGTTGGATGATGGGCACATCCCTTACCTGAGTCCATCAAATTATATGTGTGTTTTCTCAACAACAGAGGCAAAGAAACTTCTTATTAATTTGAGAGAATAGTGGAGCATAAGAAAATATAGTGCAACAACCATTCCCTTGGCATAAACATCCATTTAATGAAGAACAAACTGTAGACTCACTCATTTAATTCTAAGAATCCCTCCTACTCAGACTGCTACATTCCCTAATGCTTTCCAGTATGACTACAGTTCTTCTCCTTTTGCCTCCTTTTCAACATATTTTAATTGGAAAGTTACTAACATCACTCATTTTTAATATTGTAAATGGGATGTCCACAGAAATTACATTATTTTAAAAGTAGGAGAGAAGTAGGAGATCTTTGCTAGGCAATGCATCCTTGCAATCAATGCTGCAACGTTATGATATTTTTACAATTTGTTTTGTTTAGTTTATTGCTATCCCAGCATCAATTCCTTTTCTTTTCTTTTCTTTTTCTTTCTGTCACAGGACTCTGAGTTTTCTTTGGATATAAATTTACTAGGAAAATAAATCAAAGCCCCCTCAACTCCTGGCCACGGGTGGGCAGGAGGCAAGATGCTCTCCTCCTGAAACTTAAATCTTAAGCAGAAAGACCCACAAATTAAAAGAAATTCGAGTTTACTCATCCAACAGAAGTGCCCCATAAAGACCATCCGTTTCTGCTACCTGAATTTTCAGAGTGACTGTGGTCATTTCTAAAGTTTACATCTTCATACTTTTGTTCAATTCTCTGAACTACTCCATAGCCTTCCAACAAACGTCTACTTTGATTAGGCTTATTAGAGTCCATTTTATTTGCTTGCAACTAAAGAACCATAATTGACATGAAGAGTGAAGACCAAATGTGATAATAGCACAAGCCCCCAAAGTCCCTTCCCATCCCTGAGTGCTGTGCTTCTAAAGCAAATGGTGGGAAGATTATCCTTCCCAAATTTTGAAACAAAAATCTAGATTGTCTCTACACAAAAAGTATAACTCAGAGCTTCTGCCCTTCAGGTTCATGTCTTGCCACACAGATATTTTAATGAGTTAATCCTAGAAGTTGTCTTATGCACATAAGAAAATTTAAAGATTTGAATCAATATACCACTGTTTCTAAGCTACAATTTTTTAATATATTAAGTAGAGGATTTAGTACTGAAAAGAATTGAATACCTTGACCTGAACCACAATAAGAAATGAGGGACAAAAATACTCAGTAGAAGTAACTTTGTTCCCAGAGCCCAGGTAGCTTTAATCTTTACTTCTTTATATCATATATCGCACTTTTCAGAGAGAAAGAAAAATAAGCCCTTTCCCTAAATGGTCCTCAGTTTTGCTCATCTGCCTCTGTCAGCTCTAAATTATAATTATTGGGAAATTAAAAGCGGCATTGGTTGACGGTTACTCCCTTTGAGTAGGTGGAGTCAGAAGGTTTTTTTCTTGCTTAAAGGATCAAAATGTTTGGGCAGTATTATCAAAGAATAAGAAGAAGCCAGCCATGAAGAGCAGGGGAGACTATTTAGGGAAAAAAATAGGATGTTATACACATAAATTTCTATTGCTTTTCTTTACTACACTTCTCTTCTCCCAACTTTCAATTTCATGCAATTATAATAAAAAATTTTCCTAGCTCATGTCTATAGAAAAAGATAAATTAAAAGCTCAAAATATTCTTTATAGGTTGCCATTTATCAATGTTCTGAAGGGCTTTTAAAGCATCTAATAAGATAAGTGTAGTTTTCTTTGGTAAACAAAGAAGTCTATAAACGGTATTTGACAATAACGATTTACATTTTACTTACTTAGCTGCACATTCGATTACCCACATCCAAACATGAAATTAGTATTTCCTTCACCCAACTTTAAAGCCTTAAAACGGTATACAAAATGATAAATGAGGAATAAACTGCTTTCCTGTAAAAGGATTTTAGGGACACTCAAAGGAAGAGATAAAGAAATAGAATCAACTTGCATTGTACCGAGGTGGGAAAATAATGATCGCTTTCTATTTGCATTTTGGAAGTGTAGCATCACGGTATAAGCAAGAGATTCTTGCTTTAATCATTTTTCAATTGTGAACTATTTTGTACATAGAAAATAGCATATATAATGGTTAGATATATGGTTTAAATAGTGATAAAACAAGCACCTAGCATCCAGAACCCAGCTGAAGGAAGAGAGCCTTATAGATACTTTGAAGACCCCTGGATGCTCCTCCCTGAACAGAGCCCCTCTATACCCCTGAGAGGTAACTGCTATACTAAATTCCTTTTAATCATTTGATTTTCCTTAGACTTCTACACATGGACGTGTTCCTAATCAAAAAGCTTGCTCATGCCTGTTCTTAAGGTTTAGAGAAAGACACACATTCACAACTTGCTTTTATTTTATTTATTTATTTATTGCTCAGTATTGTTTTTTTTAAATCATCTGTGTTTTGTCACTAAATAGGAAACTATTGTATATACAATTCAGAATTTAATTATCCAATTTTTTTTAATGATGGACATTTGGGTTGTTTCCTCTATTAAGAAAAAAAGCTGCTGGGGCCGGACAAGTGGCACAGTGGTTTAGTTCACGCTTGGCAGCCCGGGGTTCGCGGGTTCGGATCCTGGGCGCCCGCCAATGGACTGCTTGTGAGCCATGCCTATGCGTCGTCCCATATAAAGTAGAGGAAGATGGGCATGGATGTTAGCCCAGGGCCAGTCTTCCTCAGCAAAAAGAGGAGGATTGGCAACAGATGTTGTTAGCTCAGGGCTGGTCTTCCTCACACAAAAAAAAAAGAAAAAGAAAAAAGCTGCAATAAATACACATACCATCACTTACACACGTTTAAGTCTTTCTCCAAGTTATATGTCTGGGTGTAGAATTGCTGGTTCTTAGAGTTCACTCATCTGCTTTTCTACTAGATAATACTAACTTGTTTTCTCAAGTGTTTATATCAATTTTGTATTTTCACCATCAGAGTTCCTGTTCCCAACACTTCATAATTTCATACCTTTTAGAACTTTGCCAACCTGGTAAATATAAAATGAAGTCACTTTGTGGTTATAATTTGCATCCTTCTGCATACTATTAAAAGTGCGCCTCTATATGTTTTTCAGACATTTCCTATTTCTTTTTCTGTGAAATGCTTGTTATATCTTGATCACAATTTTATTGACATCTTTTGTATTGATTTATACGAGTCTTTTATACAGTCTGCATATTAATCCTAAATCAGTCATAAGTATTACAAATATATTATGGTTTTTGGTCTGCATTTTCATGATTTATAGTATCTTTTGATAAATGTAAGTTCTTATCTTTTATATAATTAAAGTCATTAATTTTCTCCTTTAAGTTTTTTTGAATCTTGTTTAAGAATATAATAAAGATATATTTCTCTAAAAATATAAGATTACATCTTTCATATTTAATGTCACCAGGAACTGATGTTTGTGTGTGGGTCTGTGCAAATGAAGTCGGATTCAATTTCAGATCTGTCCATATAAACAAACATGTGTCCAAGAACCTTTTCATTGCTAAGTCTACCCTTTCTCTATCTGCACTTCTGAAATATTGTTTTCATATATATATGAAATATTTGGATACGTGGATATATTTCTAGGATTTCTAACACTGCATTGATCAGTTTATCTGTCAGCAAGAGCTCTCTGCACCTGCTGTCGCCTCCACTTGGAGAGCATCTCCTGCAGGTCTTTACTTGGCTCACTCTTCCCCCATTTAGGTCTTTTCTCAAAGGTGACTTTCCTGACAATTTTAACCTGAAATAGTCCCCAATCTCCCATTGCTTTTTTTATCCTGTATCAAATTCTATTTTGTTATATCCTTCACCACTGCTTTATATTTATATTTACTTGTTTGTTTATTGCCTGTATCCTCCACCAGAATATAGAACCATGAGAACTGAGACCTGTCTGTCTTCATTTGTGCATCTTCACTGCCCTTGGAATAATGCTTGGGAGATAGCAAGCATTTAATGAAATTTTGTCCAAGGAATAAATGAAGAAATGGGTATAAAATTTGCTCTGTCATTTAGGAGATGTGGAAGCTTGGAAAAGCTACTTAATCTTTCTGAATAACACTTTTAAATGTCAATATTATTTCCTTTCTTTGCAGGCTAAGGCTTAGGGATAATTTACGTAATGCAGCTGCCGTAGTGCCTGGTACACAGAAGGTGCTTTGTAAATAATATAATATTATATATAGTCCCCTGAGGAGAAGAAACAAGATGCAACCTGCTATTAAGAAAACCCCAAACATAGAGATAGGAAGTATCAAATGAGAATTTTGAACTCTTAGCTGATTATAAAAAATGAAAGATTAAAAAAAAAAAAAGAAACTTCTGGAACTACTTTCAACAAAAGAGGGAATCCATTAGGAAATTACAGTGATATCTCGTGGAATCCAAGACTAGAAATAGGGAATCCAGGAATCCTCCCTTTCCCTCTCTCATTGGTGCTTTTCTCTGCAATAAATTTAATTCATCTCTTTCATTGCAACCCGCCTTCCCTGTTGTTTAGTTTACATGGCAGCCAACAGCTACTGAGTTTATATGTCACATATTCAGTCAATCGGAAAAAGGCTGATCTTATTTTTTCAATCTCAACTGCAAATTCTCCTGGAAAGGATTGATTTGACTGCTTTGGTTTATATGCCCACCGTGCAACAAATCACCTGTGGTCAGAGTGAGGGTCATATTGCACAAACATAGCAGCTCCCTCTGATCCATGTAGATGGAGAGAGCAATTACCCACTCCCAAAAAGGAAGCAGTCTGCCATAAGTTAAGAGGACTGGGAAGACCAAGAATAGGCATCAAATGTGACTATATTTTTTTAATGTTAACTAGTCTGATCTTTGAGCATCAGCTCAAAAAAGAACCACAACAGGAAGGTATAGTATAGTGAAAGGCCACTACTCTAAAAGCTAAAAGACCTGGTTTCCAGTATCGAGTTAGCCAGTTGGGAAAATTCAGAGAAGTCACTATACAATAAAAGGCTTAAATCAAATAGTATTATTTTGGTCGCTTTAAAGCTTTAAAATCTAATCCTTTCAATGATGGGTTAAATTCCATGATACACTGATGGATATAAATTAAAATTTCCTTTCTTGTCTTCTTAATCGGTGCATGTTTTTCTAGATCCCTTCTCTAATGCTGCAATTATATGATTCTACAATGAATGACTAGGCTTAAACATGAATCCCTTGCTCAGAGAGACACTAAAAAGGAGAATTTATTTTGTTCTCCAATGGTAAAGAAAGATAGATATTGAGACTGTCTTTCATATCACGAAACTTATTTTACCTGATATCCTGCATGGCTCCACAAGGGCAAGGCACTAGAAGGATCTATTTTTCTTCCCTCATTTAACCCTGCATTCCTCAGGAGGGGTCACTCCCATGGCGATAGCTTCTGGCAAACTTTGACAGTACCATCACCAATTAAAGTGTCTCTTCTTCCTGACAGTCAGTACCGATTTTATCCTAGAGGTGCAATTTGGCCTCTTTCTGTCATAAATCTCCTCTCCTGGAAGGCAGTTTGAGGAAACAGACACCACTGCTTCATTTCTCTCATACAAGGGGAAGTTTCAATCCACTGAAATCTCATCCATGTGGTACTAATTACTTTCCCCTAAACAGCCCTCAACTTTGAAAGGCACTATCCACAGATCCACAAAGCACAAGACCAAGTAGATAATAGTTCGCAAATGCTATAGACAGCAAATCTATAAATGTCAAAAGAATAAAATAGTGTATTAACAATTGTACTACAGTAATGTAAGCTAGATCCATACATGAAAAATAATGATTAAGGAATCTAAGGCTTCTCTTTCTGAGCAACTACTAGACACCAGGTATTAGGCTAAGTTATTTAAATAGATTATCTCATTTAATCCTGTAATAAAACCTCCATTTTTAAAACGAGGAAAAGGAGCCTCAGAGAAGTGACGTATATTTCCCAAAATTATACAGAAAAATAAAAGTATCGTTTAGAGTAATTTCACAAACTCAAATGCTCACAGAAGTCAAGTAGGCAAAATAAATGAATAAATTAGGTATGGCACTTGCACATTAAACAAGAAGAAATATTCTTTGTTATTTGTTAAATATTCTTAACTTACAATTAAGAATACATTCTCTCCTAACAACTTTCAAGTATATAATACAGTATTATTAACTATAATCTTAAACATTCTCACCACAAAGAAAGACATGGTAATTAGTGACATGATGGAGGTGTTAGCTAAGCTATGATGGTAATCATTTTGCAATATATAACTGTATCAAATCAACATGTTGTACACCTTAAACTTACACAGTGTTATATGTCAATTATATCTCAATAAATCAGGAAGAAAAAAAAAGAGTATACTCTTTTTCTCTGAAAATTCCCACCCTGTAGATCAATCCTTCATTTTCATAGGTACAGATAAATATTTCTCTATTATAAGAAAAGCAACAACGTGAAAGAAATGATCACTGTTACTGACACTGCTTCGGAGTCAGGGCAACAATATAGAAGGATAGAAGCTATGGCTAACTGTGGAGGGCATGTCTTCACTAAATGGAGCAGATATAGTAACTCTCCAGCTGATAGTTGCCGGGAATGCAGACAGTTTGCCCAGACCTCATTTTCCAAGGAAATATGCAAGTCTAGATTTTTACATGAAATTCTCCAATTTTTAAAAGCCAGTTCAAACGTTTTAAAAATATAATACATAGGCCAAATAAAATACACCTGTGGACCACCATTTTTCAAAGAAATAGTATAAATGAAGACTCTGGAGAGTGTGCACCTGGGTTGGAAACCTAGCTATGCCACACAACAACTGCATACTTAGCTTCTCTAATCCTTAGTTTCCTCACTTGTAAAATAGAGATAAAAATAGTATCTGTAATAGGATCATTCAGAGGATTACATAAGTTAATGAATGTAAAGCACTCGGCACACAGTAAATGGTTAATGGATGTTAGCTAATATTTATGCTAAGTAAATGAGTCAGGATTTAAACCAAAGTTTACACTACTCCAAAGCCCGTGCTTTTTCCATTATATTACCATTCTCCTTAATAAGCTGAGGATTCTTCATGGTGTTTTAGGGATCTCTTCTAGTTGTTTCATCATATAGTTGCTTTGACCATCCTATAACTGTAATTAGTCTCATGAACTTCCTTTAGCTAGCACACTCAGAAAGCTGAACATTGGTTTTGGTCACCAGTAAAAGAAAGCCTAACTCAATCTGGTTTACAAGATAAAGGGACTTTATTAGCTCACATATCTAAAAAGTTTAGACTCAATTGTGCCACAAAAGGGGTGTGTGTGTGTGTGTGTGTGTGTGTGTGTGTGTGTGTTCCATATCTCACGTTGAAAAAGGGATTTAGGAGAGGGTTATCAAAGAAGATATCATCAAACCAGCCCATTACATTGGTTTTAAAATTTTGTTTATTTGAAGAATTGAAGGGTAATACAAGCAGTAAGTTTTATTACCAGGTGGTATTGACATAGCCATGGACTGCACCAGTTATAGTCAGTGATAATTTTACATTAAATAATGTCACTCTTTAATACAAAACAAAGTGATACTTAGTATCACGGACTCTTAAAGCTTAAAAGCTAGAAGAAATCTTAGAGAGCAGCTGATACAATATACATATCTGATGGGTAAATAAAATGTTTCCTGAGTAGCATAAATGACGTGCTTAACATCAAACTTAAAAGTTAATTGTAACTGGAATTCATATTTCTCTACTTATAGTTCTGTTTTCTTTAAGCAGCTTAGAACAAAAGTATAAGACAAATTGAAAACCTCCTTTTAGAGAAAATTTAGACTGATAAGCATAATTAGAGTAATTTTTAAATCAGACCTACATTTTCTAAGTACTTCTAAGAGAAGAAAATTGATGGCTTCCTTTTTGGGGGGAAGAAATGGATAATAATCTCTACATGCGCCTGAACACATGCTATGATCCTACATAGCCATTTCATTTTGCTTAATATTTTCAAGTTCTCCAACTGATCACAGATGAGAAGAGAAAGGAGAAGAGGAAACAGGGAAAAAGAGGATGGGAAAGGATAGGAAGGGAAAGAAAGGAAATAATTTAATTACCAGACCTTGTATTTTGTCAAAGGCAACTCTTTTTTGAGGTTTTCGGATTTAAAAAATATAGAGTTTTTTTTATATTGTTCTCTGTCTCTGCCAACTTCAAGAGTAGAATATTGCCAACAGAAGTGGTAAGAAATGCAATTCCCAAAAGATATGTTTCACTTGCTAGGGAAACCAAATTCATTAGAATCTATATCTTTAAAAGATTTTTGTTTGTGTAGGGATAACAAGAATACTAGGATAAACCTGTGCCCTGTACTCCTAACTTGAAAGTGAAAGCATTGTGTTTTCATAACTTTCAAAGAGATTCCATAATGGTACCCTCTAAAAACTAAAGAATCTGTGCAAATCCAAATCAAGAAAAATGAGCAAAGATTTCCAAATGACTTTTCCCAAAATATACACTTCTCAATCTCACTATTCTCCCTGGTTTCTTCCTCACATAAAAAGTTATGATTGTAGTCCAGCCTTTTTAGGGAATGATGATTCTAATGTTAAGTTTAACTATGGTCCGGATGGAGTCGCTGTGTCAAGCAACAGAAAACAGGTTGAAAAGAACCAATTCTTGCGTTTAAATTTAAAAATGCAGATTGAAAAAAAATTATCTGGAAATAAGAGCCTTCTTAGACTGTCACTGTCTGATGTATCCCTACTTCACTGGTAAATAAAGATTTGCAGAGTATATATGTGGCTGCACAGCGAAAAATCTTTGAACTACTTTTACCACCAGCCTAACGAGGGTTGGATTGTTGGGTTGTTGGATGTTACGCATCAGTGTATTACAGCACCTATCACTCCTGGGAAAAAATACTTGGAGAGGTGTGAAAATTATTTCTTTAACAGACAGCAGCGGATTTCTTTCTTTGGAGGGAACCAATTTTGTGTAGGAAAATGCACTGATAAGAAAGTGAGTTAGGGGAAGTGTGAGTGGTTAAAGGTCGGCAAAGCAAAGACAACAGATGAAATAACCAAAATTCTCTGCATTAAAAATAAATAAATCATTTAAAAAAAATAAAGTATCCTCTTTGCTTGCGTTTAATTACCTGTTATGCAGAGAATCAAAAGCGGGGAAAGTGAGAGAACAAAGATAGAATGAGGGGCAAAGAAGGCCCGAAACACAGCCAGGAATCCTGGGCCTCAATGTAACCGAAATAGCTACAGGACTTCTAAAAACAGGAATTCCTTACAGTGAATTTCAAGTTATATGGGTTACTTCAGTGTACAACTCTCCATATACTCAAAAATCCAGGAAAACCTAGACACAAAAATTCCTTAAATAAGTGGTTTGGTGAGAAGTGAGGGGAAAGGCTAAATTCCGCCTCTGGGTCCTGTGTTGTGAAGCAGAGCCTGCAGAGTGGATAGACAGTCCCTAAACTGACCTTCTTTATCAGAAAGGTCGTTTCATTCATCTCAAGGACCTAGAACAGTGTCTGGCACCTAGGAGGTGTTCAATAAATATTTGTTGGTTAAATGAATGAATGAGCAAATGAATGAATGAAGAATCTCAAAGGCAGCAGTGGTTTTGACAAGGTAAGCCCCTTGGGAACCATAACAATCTTGGAGAGGTGGTCATCCTGTCAACAGAGTATGAAATGAAGTTTCAAGCAATCTTACTGAAATCAATAAAACCCTGGTTAACATCTAGTTTACATCTAGGTTAATATCTAACACCTTTAAAAATGAAAGTTTCAAGAATAAATACTACTACAAGGCTTTTTTTTAACCTTAAAGTATCTTCTTTTGCTTGTCTTTAATTACCTGTTGTACAGAGAATCAAAAGGCTTTTAAAGTCATGACCAAAAACAAACGTCCAGAGCATAATTTACAACTACTAGAAGAAAAGCATCCTGAAATAACAGCTTTATAGACACTCTAGTTAAACCAAAAGCTACTCCATCAATGCGGATTTCCAAGTATTAAAGGGTTAAGCATAACAAATTACCTTAAAACGTAGTGGCTTAAAACAGCAATAAATATGTGTTACCTCACAGCTTCTGTGGATTGGAATGTGGGAGCTACTTAGCCCAGTGATTCTGACTCAGAGTCGCACGTGACGTTGCAGCCATAATGTTGGCCAGGGCTACAGTTTTCTGAAGGTTTGAATAGGCCTGGAGGGTTTGCTTCCAAGATTCATTCATTCACATAGCTGGCAAGTCAGTGCTGTCTCTTGACAGAAGGCCTCAGTGCCTCACTGCAAAGACATCTCTATAGGGCTGCTTGAATGTCCTCATGAGGCAACCAACTTCCACTAAAGCCATGATTCAAAAGAAATGAAGGCAGAAGCTGCAGTGTCTTTTATGACCACACTTGGAAGTGATACACCACCACTTCCACCACATTTTCTTCATTAGAGGAAAGTCACTAAGTTCAGTCCATAGTCAAGAGGAGGGAGATTAGGCTTCATTTTTTGTAGAGAGGAGTGTCAAAGATTTGGGGGACATATTTTAAAACTACCACCATTACTATGGGTCAAAGAATCTTAAGTATTCAGTTGAAAAGCTATATTTTAAAAGTATGCTGTACTTCAACAATACAACACAACTTCACAATTTGATGACCTGCTATTTTTAATATTATTGTAATAAGTCATTCTTGGACCTAGTCAAGAGTATTTTCTTCAAGACGGAGGGGGGAGGGAGGAGGAGGAAAAGAAACCCTGTATAGTTTCCTTACATTGTTTCTTATTGGCTCTAACAAGATCATGTGCCATCCCTGATCCAATCACTGTGGCCAAAGGAATGTTATATCTGAATAGACCTGAGGCACGTGTCCATTTCTGGAGTCCACGATAGTGTCAACATGTTAGAAGCATGTGAACTGCAAGTGAAAAAGTAATGACATACCAGAGAGATCAGAAGCATGGTTACCTAAGGAATAAATAGATTCTGGTTAGCCAGAAAACAGATCTCCACTAATAGACATTTGATTTCTCTTCTTTCAGGTAAGTCAGTATTTCTATTAAAACATCATTTTTTGCAACTTGACGTAGGGATTTGATGATTTTAACACTAGTGAGAATCTCACTCAAAATTTTTTAAATTTTCTACATCATGGTAGTGGCTCTGGAAAAAACAGTATATCATGAAATGGGAATGCAAATGAAAATACTCTGAGTTATTCTAAAATGAAACAGCAGCATTATTCCTGCATTTCACTGGCTGTTATTTTAGCAAATTAGCAATGCATTATTTAGCAAATTAGAAGGGAACTAGTCAGTGAAGAATCTTCCTTTATTGGGTCACCCGATAAAGAATGTTGTTAAAATTAGATCTTAAATACAACTCCTTTAATGCCAAATCAGCAAGGTCTGCCAGGTTAATACATTTTTATATCATTTTTCTGTTTTTATTCAATATTTCTAACACTTTTATTTAACTAAAACTTGGCTACCTCCAAATGAACTTGAAAATAGTTTTTAAAGACAGACATCAAGGCTTTGCATTCTAACAAAGGACAATGTTTGGATAGTCTTTTGTATGCATTCCCAGAAAATATGTAGGTATTTACAGGCATTATAGTGACTCAAAATGAAATTGATGCTTCATTAAAATTACTGTGAAGAGATAAGAGAGTTGCCTTTGGCCATTGGGTATGATGATGAACTACTAGCTTACTACATTTCCTTTTCAACCAATTGTATTAAGAACACAAGTTATTTTAACCTTAATGTACACCACAACAAGAACCAAAAAATATTGTCATAATAAAAACATGCAATTGAAGAATTGCTACCCTTAGGCAACATGGAGAATGTTACCATCAGGTTTTATAAAACAATAAATATTTGACATGTTTTCTGAATCCACTACTAAAGTGCTTTTATGAACGATGATATTAGATTTTAAGACTCCTATGCTTATTTGTGCTTTCAATTAATGACTTATTAATTTTAATAACAAAAGGTAACAGAAATTGTTGACATCCAGGAAAGAAAATTAACATTAAATATTAGAGATCTTTCTTGAATAATGCACTGTTTGAATAACCAGACCTGTTTTAATTAGCATTTTCCATTGCATGTTTATTTACACCAGACAAGAGAATAATTCATGTACAGACTACTGAATTACTTTTCTGGAAAGTTTAGAGAAACAGTGGACACCTGACTTAACTAGAAAGGGAAAAACATGACAGCTAGCTTGCTGATAATGATCACATTTTACTCTGAAATTATGGGTCAAATTTGATCCTTTGTATTGTAATTGACAGGCATATATATTTAAGATAACCACAGAAAATAATACCATCCAAGACTGATCCATCATAACAATTCATGATTAATATTTTCTCAAAAAAGACATTAAATGAGCTATATGCTATAATAACCATAGTGAAATGCTTATTCATACTAACACAAGAAAAAAATATCAACATAATCATCTACTCTTACAAAGATTTCTAAATTTACAATAGCTAATAATCTTCTTAATATTAACACACCTACAAAAATCTAGAGTGATTCAGATGTTCAATTGTAGACTAAATATTGTCAAATAAAAACCAGAGCTGGGTAGTAGGTAAAAGGATAAAAACAGATTTTATTCAGGACTATTGCAATAGGGGGAAAGAGATTTAATATCAAACCAGGCTCAACTTCAAATGCAGCATGGGCAAGTGGGAACTTATAACCAAGGAACAGGGCAGAGGATGGAAAATTACTAAGAGAAAACATCAGGGACAAGGGGGCTTCTGGCTAAACCGACCTAACAGGATTTCTTGCTGAAGGCAGGCCAGGGTAATCAGACACCACCAGGGATGGTGGAGGATGAGGAACCTGTTCAGATATCAAGGATGATCAGATATCGAGGGTAAGGGACTCTTGCTAAACTCACTTGGCCAGGTTCTTGCTAAAACTGGATTTTACAAGGAAGTGCACAGGCGGGCCCAGGAGAAGTTTCAGGAGCCTAACTAAAGTTTGGTCAACAAACCTGTCAAGATAAACATAGATGATTTTAGGATACACATTGTAGTGATGTCCAATCACCACATGCTCTTTAGTCAACCTCTAGTTTCAAAAAGTTCTAAGTATGAACACACTTACCAGCAGTGCTTAAAAGAAGGAACTACTTTTTTCATAATTGTCAGCACATGGAAGATCATTCTAAACATGTTTTTAAAGTCCAAAGAGGCCAGAAAGAAAGAGGCTGATAGACGTTAAAACAAAAAAATTTTAGAAATTTGAATAATAAAATGCCATTGTCAATGTTTACAAATGACACACTGGCCTCTACACTAGTCCTTGAACCTACTAAGCAAGACTCCTCCTTAGAATTCTTTGCATTTGCTGTTCCCTCTACTCTCTTTGTTCAGATCTCCATGTGTCCCTTTCTCTTACTTCCTTCAGGTCTCTATTCAAATGTCACCTTCTCAGTAGGGCCTTTCCTGACTACTCTACATAAAATGACATACATCCCCAAAGAAGCAGATCTTCCTATCCCCCTTACCCTGCTTTATTTTTGTCCATCAATCACCATCAGAATCAGTGCCCTCAACAGTTCATGCATGTATTTTTTTAGCTCTAATAACTAAAATGCAAATAATATACATCACCAAGGGAACCCGTAATCCATCCATTTCAAGAAAGCATCCTTCAGCCAGGACCATCCGTCTGTGAAATAAGTAGTTTCTCTGGCAGTTCTGAAAGAAAGAATGAGGAAAATGAGAGGATCACTCATTATAACTGCCCTCCTGGAGCCCTTTCAAGAATATGCTTCAATGACAGAAAAAGAGAATGCAGAGGCTAAGAGGCACTCTGCCACAATTTACAGGGGGCTTTGGCATAGATCCACGTGAAAGATAAATACAAACGTGCAGAGAAAGAGGCATGTGGCAGGGGTGAAGACATCCTCCATGTGACATGGAAGACCCCAAGGAGCAGAAATTCTGGGAGTGCAAACTCAGCTTGTTGAATAGTCTTTGAGAACAACATTTTAAAAGAACATCAAGCAATTCGATGATCTACAGGGAAATTGGCTTAGAATCCGAAACTTGACAGTCTGCATGCTCAAGTACGATAAGGCACAGATTATCTTTAAAATTTCTCAGTGTTCAAAGATCATTGCCATTCCCAATATAGAAATTACCAAAAGGAGCCACTCTTTGAATAGTTCTGAGTGAATAAAAATAATAGCATAAACCAAAATTAACACAGCATTCTGCCATTCTTCTCTTTTTAAGTTATTCTATTTTCTCATAGTTATAGGGTTTTTAGAAGTAAAATGGATATTTTTCCAAATTGCAACCTACATATGTCTTTTAAAAACCCAAAATTTTCAGGCCTACTTCAGAAATAATTAGCCAAATTCTCCATTTGGGAGATAGAACTTAAGCTGGAGGTAAAGCCCATAAAAAGATAAAATACTTCCAGATTACAGAAGACTTGGATCATTTCAGTGATGTTGCCAACAGATGGCAAATGCAGGGCAATGGAAGATAATGCCAAAATAATTACTTCTCAAGCCAGGAGCCAAGCCAGGGATGTGTTCTCTGAGAAGTAATCAGTCTGTTCATTGCTCAGGAAAAGGACATACAAACACAAATATTAGGAGGAAAATAATCAAATCTATAGACATAAAGGAAGAGCACTAAGGTTAAAAAATATTCTAGTGGAGGGAAAGAAAAAGGAGAAGGAATATTTTAGATATGCCAACTAAGAATAAAATTCTGTTAAAGTAATTCAATAGCAACAGTGTCCCCCATTTTAAAGCAGTACGTGCTAGGCAATGTGCTGTGTCCTTTTACAAGCATATTCTCATTCAACCAACAGCAATGCTATGAGCTTGATTTTATTATTTACTCACATTTTGCAGAAGAAGAAACTGAGGGACAAAGAAGTTAATAATCTTCCTAATGTCACACAACTTGTAAGTGGTAGAGCTAAGATTCATTACTAGGCATTCTGATTCCAGGGACCCTACTGTTGGACATTACACTATGTATCAGGTCAAATGTTTCATGTAAACACCCCAAAGGCAACTTAACTTTCTGTTTCAAGGCAATCCAACTATGTAAGCCTGGTACACTATGACAATGCAACTCTGCTCACATGAGACATTGATTCAAACATTTAATTAGCACTTACTATATCACAAGCATCATACCAGGCACTAGAGAGATAACAACTTAATTCCAGCTCAGGAAGAGCTTATAGCCTAGTGGGGAATAAGACAGATGTGTAAACAAATAATCATAATGCAATGCAGGAGGTGACATCCTAGGAGGTATATTCAAGTATAAAAATTTTCAGACTTACCATAGGATTCTATTGCATTTTCATCTCAGGCAGGCAAGGGAAGATGGGAAGGATAAAAGGGCTAAAAAATAAATAATGGCTGAAAACTTCCCAACCCTGGAGAGAAATTTTGACATCCAAGTCCATGAAGCTAATGGGTCACCCCAAAATTTCAATTCAAAATGATCTTCTCCAAGGCACATTATAAGAAAACTGTCTAAAATCAAAGACAAAGAGAGATTTTAAAATCAGCAAGTAAAACAAAGTTCTTTCATATAACAGAACCTCCATAATGTTATTAGTGGATTTCACAGCAGAGACCTTGCAGACCAAGAGAGAATAGGATAATATATTCAAAGTGGTGAAAGAAAATAATTGCCAACCAAGAATACTCCACCCAGCAAAGTTGTCCTTCAGAAATGAAGATGAGATAAAGACTTTCCCCCAAAAACAAAAGCTGAAGAAGTTTATCACCACGAGACCTGCCTTACAAGAAATGCTGAAATGAATTCTTCAAGCTTAAATGAAAGGATGCTAACTAGTGACATGAAAACATGTGAAAATAAACAACACTGGTATAGGAAAGTATGTAGTTAAATTCAGAGTATTCTAATACTATAATATAGTGGTGTGTTAACAACTTAACTCTAGTATAAAGTTTTAAGGACAAAAGTAATAAAAATAGCTGTAACTACAATAGTTTGTTAACAGATACACAATATAAAAAGAGGTAAAGTGTGACAACAAAAAGAAAAAAGATGGAGGGAGGAATAAAAAGGTAGAGTTTTTAAATGCAATTGAAGTTAACTTGTTATCAGTTTAAAATAGACTGTTACATCTATAAGATATTTCAAGTAAGCCTCAGAGTAGATACCTCTAGCAGATACACACAAGATAAAGAAAAGGGAATCAACGTATAGCTCTCTAGAAAATCATCAATTCATAAAGGAAGACAGCAAGAAAGGAAGAAAAAAACAAAAGAACTACAAAATGGCAAGAAAACAATTAACGAGATGGCAATAGTAAGTCCTTACCTATCCATAATTACTTTAAATGTAAATAGATTACATGCTCCAATCAAAAGGCATAGAGTAGCTGAAAACAAACAGGACCTAACTATATGTTGTTCACAAGGGACTCACTTCAGCTTCAAGGACATACATAGGCTCAAAGTGAAGAGATGGAGAAAGATATCCTACATAAATGGAGACCAAAAGAGAGCAAGGGTAGCTATACTCATATCAGACAAAATAAATAGACTTTAAGCCAAAAGTGGTGACAAGAGACAAATAAGGTCATTATGTAATGATAAAGGGTCAATTCATTAAGAGGCTATAACAAGTGTAAATATATATGTACCCAACATCAAAATACCAAAATATATTAAGCAAATACTAACACATCTGAAGGGAGTAATAGACAATATTATAATAATAATAGTGGGGGATTTTAATACTTTGCGATAGATAATCCAGACAGAAAATCAATAAGAAAATATTGGACTTGAACTATCCTTTAGATAAATGGACCTAACAGAACATTATAGCCAACAGCAGCAGAATACACACTTTTCTCAAACATGCATGAAACATTATCCCGGATAGATCATATGTTAGGTAACAAAATAAGTCTCGGAAAATTGTAAAAGATTAAAATTATACCAAGTATATTTTCTGACTACGATGGAATGAAACTAGAAACCAATAACGGGAGGAAAACTGGAAAATTCACAAATTATGTGGAAATTAAACAACATGCTACTGAACAACTTAAAGGGTCAAAGAAGAAGTCAATAGAGAAAACAAAAAATATCTTGAAACAAATAAAAATAGAAACACAATATAACAAAACTTGTGGGATGCAGCAAAAGCAGTGCTAAGAGGGAAGTTTATAGCAATAAATGTCTACATTAAGACAAAAAGAACAATCTCAAAACAAACAAACTAACTTTACACCTCAAGAAACTACAAAAACAAGAACAAAGTCCAAAGTTAGCAGAAGGAAGGACATAGCAAAGATCAGAACAGAAATAAATAGAAATAGAAAACAGCAATGAAACTAAGAGTTAGTTTTGTGAAAAGATAAACAAAATGGACAAACCTTAAGCTAGACTTACTATGAGAAAAAGAAAGAAGACTCAAATAAAATTATAAATGAAGAAGTGACATTACAACTGATATCACACAAACACAAAGGATCATAAGACACTACTATGAACGGATTATATACCAACAAATTGGACAACCTAGAAGAAATAGATACATTCCTAGAAACACACAACCTACCAAGACTGAAGAAATAGAAAATATGAACAGAGCAATGATTAGTAAGGAGATTGAATCAGGAATCAAAAACTTCCCAACAAAGAGAATCCCAGGACCAGATGGTTTCACTGGTGAATTCTATCAAACATTTAATGAACAATTAATGCCAATCCTTCTCAAACTCTTCCAAAAAACTGAAGAGGAGAAAACGCTCCCAAACTCATTTTATGAGGCTAGCATTACCTTGATACCAAAGCCAGATAAGGATACTACAAGAAAAGAAAACTACAGGCCAATAATCCTGATGAATACAGATGCAAAAATTCTCAACAAAATACTAGGTAACTGAATTCAACATCACATTTAAAGGATCTTACACCATGATCAAGTGGGATTTATCCCTGAGATGCAAGGATGGTTCAGTACAAGCAAATTAATAAATGTGATATACCACATTAATAAAATGAAATATAAAAATCATATGATCATTTCAATAGATGCAGAAAAAGCATTTGACAAAAATTCAACATTCCTCCATGATAAAATCTTTCAACAAATTGGGTATAGAATGAATGTACCTCCATATAATAAAGTCCATATATGACAAGCCCACAGCTGACATCATACTCAACAGGGAAAGGTTGAAAGCTTTCCCTCTAAGATTAGGAACAAGACAAGGGTGCCAAACTCACCATTCCTATGCAACATAGTCTGGGAAGTCCTAGCCATAGCAATTAGGCAAGATAAAGAAAAAAAGGGCATTCAAATATAAAAGGAAGAAGTAAAATTTTCTCAGTTTACTGATGACATGATCTTGTTTATAAAAAATCCAAAAGAATCCACCAAAAAAACCTGTTAGACCTAATAAACAAATTCAGTAAACTTTCAGGATATAAAATCATTGTACAATAAAGTAATGAATGTGAATGGTGGGAGTAGGTTTCTCACTATTGGAGTGGGATATAACAGATGAGCAAGGAGACAAGACTAGAATGACTCGTGTAGTAATAGATCAGAGTTAGAGACATCTATTACTCATACTAAACTCAGGTGTAGTTTAACATAGATACAGATGGAAATATATAGAAATATTTATAGATATTTGTACATGCACAGGTTAATAAACACACATATATTTCCTTGTTTTGTCAGCTGTGAAAGACTAAAAGAAACAACACACCAGTAGCAGCACGCACACCTAAAGCCCAGATCTTGGGCTTCTAATACCATTCTCAGTAAAAGGAATCAAAGCTCCTTGGAGAAATATCTGATTCTAGGATTGGGGCACTAAGTATACCAGATGAGTATGGAACATCTTTTATACAAAAGCAAAAATAATAAAACCCGAATTAGTGAAGGTACGTCAAAATGGCACAAGTGCCAACCACAAGAGCTCCCAGAGGTCAAAGCTGAAACAATTTGAGCAGCAAACGAAAAAGTTGTATTAGATTATAACCTAAAGTATAAAATAGATATCCATAAATCCATACTAACATAAATAACTGATTGAATAAAGAAATAGGTGAGGGAGAATACAGAAATCTCTTAGGCAAAATTCCAGATGATTTATGAAGATACTCTACCCTCAAGGAGGTGAAACACAACTGCCTATATCTAAAATGTAGATTATGCATTGTGGCTTCCCTCCAAAGAATAAAGTATGGGAAGAGGTGGGGAAAGAATAACTTTACAGTGGAGAAACCTAACAAACACCACCTCAGGCAGGAGTTCAAGATTAACATCAACAGTGATAACTCATGTTGATAGTATGTACCCTTGATATGACATGATGACAATGGCACTTTACCTCTGTGGTCTTCCTCCCAAATACCCGTAACACCAGTCTAATCATGAGAAAACCACAATATTAATCCAACCTGAAGAACATTCTACAAAATGCATGAACAATAATCCTCGAAACTATCAAGGTCATCAAAAGCAAGGAGAGTCTGAAAAGCTGTCACAGCCAAGAGGAACCTAAGGAATGTGACAACTAAATGTTATGTGGCATCCTGGATGGGATCCTGGAACAGAAAAAAGACATTAGACAAAAACTAAGGAAATCTGAGCAAAATCTGGATGTTATTTGCAATATTCACCAAAACTAAATATATCATACTAATGTAAGTTATTAGTAATAGGGGAAACCAGGCGTGGGGTATGTGGGAACTCTCCATATTATCTTCATAAATTTTGTGTAAATCTAAAACTATTCTAAAATTTAAAGGTTTATTAAAAATAAACATCATAATAAAGAAAAAGAATTTAATGAATGTAGGAAAGAATATTTTTACATTTATGAGCTTCTTAAAAAGAAAAGTAGCATCCTCTGAAGATGTACCTTCAAATATTAAGAGGTCAAGTACCCTAAAAACTCATACATGGGAAGGATGAACACCTATTCTCAATATATAAGAATATTACAAGAGCAAAGCAACTTTTGAGCAAATTCTAAGATGTAGGACTTGTGAAAAACATAAAGAACTCAAGCAAAGGGTTGCAAGACAAACTAATCTGACCTTCCTGAAGTGGATGGAATTAATATTATTAAAGAATATGATTGTCTCCCTGAATGACTCTTTCTCAATTCCTAGGAAAGTTCTTTCTTATCTTTTTACCAAACCATTCAAAAAGATGCGCCTTAAATGAACTACCAGGGACTGAACGGACTATGGTCAATTTTCACAGCAGCTGAACAAAACAGGATCATGGGATCACAGAGCTGGCAAAATCACCAGGGTCAACCCCTCATTTCTTACCTGAGGAAGACGAGATCCAGAGATGAGGCATCGTGTCCTGTAAAATACATGTAGCTGGTGATTCAGTTGATTCTAGAGCAAGTTTCCTCTAACTCCAGGGCCATGCTTTTTCCGACATATAACATAATATATTCCAACATATAATATAATATAACTAGTGATTGTGAATAACTGCTATCTGTTACTTCATACAATCATTCCTTTCCCAACACACTCACTCATTCTCTCCCTCTCTCATGACAGACAGTGCTCGTCAATCACAACACACTTTCTCACTGAGCAGATACAGAGGTCAAAATCATCATCTGCAAAGGACCTCATGCATCTCCTACTCAGAATAAGAGTCGACACATAAGAGTAAACTTATTTTCCATCCCTGAAAGACAAGAAGTTGTAGAGTACAAAGCAGCTATGCCCTAAGGCGACAAGTTAATATTGGAACTGGAGTGAACGACCTCATACCATAATAAACTCAGAAACTTCATTAAAGTAATGTTTGCTTATTAAACTGGAACCAATCAAAAGTAATCAACAAAAGAGTGATCCATTTCTTCTACTATATTAATTCAATTTGGATGAGAATAAACCATACATTGAATCAATCACTTCAGTGGGAGCTGGTTAAAATGGTTAGGTTTTCTAGCCTATCAATTTTAAAACTAAAATGGAGAAAAGCACAAAAGCAGTTCAATTTAAATAAAAGTACAGCTTTAAACTTCAAAATAATTAGACATTGAGCAGTCAGCTATTTTTCCAACTTAGATTCTAATTCGTTTTCTTCAGTCTGAGACTGATATGCATCCAATAAACTTGCAAATTTAGCAATTATCTGTAAAAATCTTTTTCTTTAAATAACTTGAGAGTTGTCTTCTGGGACTAAAAATATCGGCAACAGATATAGAAATGTTTAAAAATGAAAATTTTGCTTAACTGAAATATACTTAGAAATGTGAAAAATCTGTGCTTAAATAAGTTACCTCAAAATTGCATCATTTGACCATGAATTTCAAACTAAAACTTTTAAAACCTCAATGGTGGAAGGAAAATGTCAGCAGTTGATGGCTAGCAAGAATAAACTTCATATTACGGTAATTCTTCGCAAACCTCAAAATCTGAATTTCAGAGCAGAAAGAAATCTCCACAACCACCTAATCCAAATTCCATATTTCACATTTGTGCAACATACCCACAGAGGTGGAGTTATTTTCCAGAAGGGATGAGGGTAGTTGGGATTAGATCCCAAGGACGCTGCCTGCCCACTCAATGCTTGCCACCACTTTCCAGAATAACACACAGCCCTCTCAGTTTCTTCTCTTCAAAGCTGGGTGGCCGCCATTGCTTATATAATATGAAACCTCTACTCCCTTATCCTCATCTGTGTTTTCTCGGTTCCACTTCACCCTGAAAGTCAAGACTATTTACTTTGGGATCTATTATTTCTTCATAGAGCACAAGACTTGACTGTTTGCTTTCTAGCTTGAAGCAATAGGTCTAAAATATAATACAACCTTTATTCTTCTCCCAAAATAGGGTGACAGCAAGTAAAATATATTTATCAGATCCAGGATAAGCAAAAGAGAAGCTATGAAAGTGAATGCTAATTAAAGATAATCGTATTAAGTGGAGCTTCCCTCAATGACTCAACACAGTTGGTTTAGTGAAGAGGCAGGCACTGGAGTCAGACTTCCAGACTTTAAATCCCGCTTCTCCCACTGATTAGCTGTGTGACCTTAGGCACAATGCTCCTCTCACATCCTCATCACTTTTATAATTCAAAAAGAGAATAAAAGAAAAAAAATACTAAAGTCCCTGAGGTGTTTCCCATAATTACTGCTTCAGTGCTTCTTTTTGAAATATCAAATAAATTATTTCATTACTTTTTATCTTTTAGGGGGCATCTCTGCTGTACTAAACATGTGTCAGCCAGCCTGTTACATAAACCAGGGGCTACTTACACACGTACCTTAAACATTCTGTCTCAGGTTTCCTCATAATTCTTATAGAATTAAAGGAGACAGTAAATATTCTGCTGTGTGCTGACTGGAGATTTGGCAGGCTTTTCACTCCCTTCTAGGCTTCTCCCTTTCTAACAGAGACTAGAAGCTGAGGAACTATATTTCTGACTCCTTTGCCAACATGATTCTAGACACAGTTTAGGTTCTACCAATCTGGGTGAGCTGTGGAAGAGAGAAGACAGCAGAAGCTTATTACTCTTCCTCTGGCAGTGACGCAGTCACATGACCTTTGGCAGACGTGATGTTTCACAGCGGCCTGACGGAGTTCCTAACCTTCCTGCTACAAGTTTTCTGTGTTTTCCTAAGATGGCAAAAGCAGCAACCTCCCGATCCTCTAAAAATCTATAGCAAATAGAAAAGTGAGTGACAGCCTTTCCTGACCTTCACTCTTCAAGCTCATTCAAGGATTTTGTAACCACCTAAACCCTGTAATAAATTCCTTTCTTCTCAAAATACTTAGAATGGCATCTGTTTCCTGACTGACCTGACTGATGAAGCATATGAAGTATTCATCACAGTGCCTAGTACAGTAGAAACTCAATAAAGGTAACTTGTACTAGTAGTAGTAGTAACAGCCATAGCAGCAGCGGTAGTAGAGGCAATAAACTCCCCACCTTTTCAAACAAAACATGGGTAGAGTACCATCCAAATCAGAGGAAATTCTAGATCATGTGAACCGGAAGAGAAATACTACATTAGTACTTAAAATTAGATGCACTAGTTCAATCCAGCTGTCATGCTATTTTGTAGAATAATATATGGATTTGCAAGTATTGTTTGCATATTTTATGTCCAGGTGATTTGGAGGAATGATGTCTAGACAAAAAAAAACAGCAGATCTGAGTTCAAATCTCTCTCAGCTACTTTTTAACTGTGATCTTGCCCGAGTCAGCTTTCTGCGTTTCAGTTTTCAAATATGCAAAATAAAGTCGAACCAAATGCTCGCTGAGAGCCTATTCAGCTGTTTAATGTTATGTTTTTAGAACTAAGTATGTGAAGGCCTTTAAGGTGCTTGAAGACTACTGCCTAAACTCATTTAAATATTCCCCTGAAATCAAATGTATGTGATTAATTTTCCTAAGAAAGAAAGCATTTGCATATCAAAAGGTATTTTTCATTTTAACATAGCCTAGCTACTGTCCCAATTACCACCAAATTTTTATTAATAAAGTAATGCTGTCTCATTTCAACCAATTTACAGTCAAGAGAAAAGAGACAGACGTGAAAAGTATCCATTCATCCACTCATTCCAGCTATACTTCAGAAAGCAGTTATGCACTGGTCTCTTCAATCATCAAAACCAAACAAACAAATAGCTTCTAGAAAAAAAAAAGCAAAGAAAAAGAAAAGGAGAGAGAGATAGACAGAGACACAGAGAAACAGAGACACAGAGAAACAGAGACACAGAGAGACAGAGATGGAGACACAAACAGAGACTATAGAAACATTCTGAAAAGTACATAGCACTAAATAAATGTAAATACAGGCGGCTTCAACTACCTAACTGAAGAATTAACCAATCAATGAATTCCATTTCTTTATGTTGCTAGAAAATTTAAAATTCCTAAGGCAGTCTACCAGATGGTAATTAGAGCATGGGCTTTGAGTCCAGGCAGACACGGAGGTCAATGCCAGATTTTAGTAATTGCTAGCTGTTTGTAAGCAATTTAATCTCCATGAGCCTCAGTTTCTCATTAGTAAAATGAGAATAATAACCTCATGGGATTTTTGTGTATATTAGCTGAAAAAAAAATACATGTATATGCGTGTATAACACTTATCAGCACATTTAGTATAGAGTAAATGCTCAATATCTGTTAGTTGTTGGTATAAATCCCCCTCCAACCTATTATCTCGCTGCATGAACCATCCTTAGCTAACCCATTGGTACCCTTTGCAGCATTTTCATTATTCTAAGCCCAGCTCTGTAGGATTAAGTTGATTTCAACTTACACCACTTTGGACATGTGAAGATATGCTAGAAGGAAAAGTCAGAACAAATCAGAAATTAAATTTAACTTATGAGGTTGAAACTGAAGTTGAATTATAAAGGAAAAGTATGATTTTTTTAAGTAGTGCTCAGGAGTTCTCTATTCTGTCACAATTCTATCTCTTAATATACTTTTATTTTCAACAGATGCTGACCCATTCAGTCCTAATTTCATTACAAAAATGACCGTGAGCCAGAAAAAGACCAACATGTGTACCAGCAGTCCCATGTGAGAGTGACTGATCAGATTACCTTCAAGGACAGAGAGAAACTTGCAAAATCTAGGAAAGAGAAAAAAATATTCAAATCCAAGGGGGCTCAGAAAAATATTCTTCAATGTACTAATTATTATATTGGTGTCTTATCAGGCAGTTATTCTCAAAGTGTGGTCCATGGCCCATCATAGGCTGCTACAGTCTTCATGGTGGGCCATGAACTTTTCCAATTCAAAGGCAATATCATTACCAAATATTTATTAGACATAGTATGTCCCAGGAACTATTCTAGATGCTGAGTATATAGTGGTAAATAAGGCAGAACAAGCCCTTATTCTTCTGGACTTACATTCTAGTGTCCAGAGACAGACACATAAAAATTAATAATTAATATATAGTCTGTATCAGATGATGATTAGTGCTTTGGAGAAAAACAAACAGAGAAGGGGCATAGGAATGTCATGGTAGGGAGAGGGTTTCCATTTTAAATAGTGTGGTCAGGGAAAGCCACACCAAGATGATAACATTTAAGTAAAGATCTAAAGGAGGTGAGATGTAAGCCATTTACATACCTGGGGAAAGAGAATTCCAGGCAGTGGGAAGAACAAGACAAAGACACTGGGGTGAGGAAGTACAAGGAGGCCAATGTGGCCAATCTTTTTTGTTGAGTCAACTCTCTTTTTCACGTACTGCAGTAGGTGAGCCATGGGATATCTTGGCTTCCCAAAATAACCTCTTTCCAAAAGTCTGGAAAGTCCTCAGATGCACTGTTGCAAGTTGAGCCCCGGACAGTGGAGACCTAGGCAAATTACTCAGAACAACATGATGCAATTTACAAAATGTCCAAATGAATATCACATGCAGCTATTATGGTCACAGTCTCTTAACTCTGGAAAATACAACCTCTATAAGCATAGACTAAGGTCTAACAATCATGCAATAATGGCACTTATTCAATAGTCAGCAATTATTTGGTAAGCATGCATTATGTTTCATATATTATTCTTTGTATTATTATCAGGAATACAAATAAGTAGACTGCATTTTCTAGCATCTGGGTCTTGGACAGATAACAGGGACACATTCACATAGTCATGTGGTAAAACAACTCATGCACATGGAATCAACTTTCACACCACCAAGCACCACCAGGAACATTCTGAAGACAAATTCTTTTGGAGTCTCACATTATAGCCTCACTAATCTCCATTCACAGACAATCACCAGATTACCTACTTAACATTATTCCCAACTACTGGATAGCATAGGTTCTGAAAATAGATGTAAACAGATTAGATTCTTCTTTCTTAGTAGAGATGAATTTCCCATAACGTAAAACAAGGAATAAAAAGGTATTTTGCAGAAAAAACTTTCCACTTATCCTTAGGCTGGACAATCCTTTTGGAATTTGTGCATGAGGAAGATAGCATAGACAATTCCCCCTTGTCTTCTATTCCTACAATCAACATCTGTTGCATTTGTCTGCCCAAAGTCCATCCTCCCCTTCTCTTAAAGAATCACTCCCTTTTCCACTCTGAGTCAGTATGTTTTGATTATGACTTACAGCTCCAGTGGTGAGCAAGTGACAGAGATTGAAATGGAGTAGTCCATGACCTTTGGAGGGCCAGCTTTCATGGATGTGTGAGCTGTACAGGTGTGCAGGGCCATGTACTCACACTTGGTTTAATGCTGTGTAGTCTCTGTTCCAAAATGCATAATAATTTAACTTTGAATTTGTGTTTTGTAAGTCCAATGGACCAATAGAGTACACATGTGAGCAGAGAAAATACATAGAATATGCACTATTCCTTGCCACTCCATTCACATATAGCATTCAGGAGGCCCCATGAATACAGAATTCCTGGGTGTTCAAGTTCATCAAAATTCAAAGTAAGTACAAGGTAAGTATTTGCATCTAAAACTGAGTAATCGGGGCCCCTGAAAACCATACTTTCCATTTCAACCAGAACTTGCTTCAATGGAGAAAGAAGGCAATGGCAGTCTAAGAAACACAAATGGCCAGAGAACCCTATCATGACCATTCTTTCTAGAGTTACTTTCCTGTATCAGCAACCATTATGCTGAAAATGATGACGTAGAAGGATAGGGAAAGATGGGGCAACTCATAGTTCCTTTTTTTTTTTGGTCCTTCCTTACTCAAAAGTAATCTGAAGATAGAGAGTGTTGACAGATGTACACATATCAAGAAGTGAAATAAGCCTGATGCAGAGTCTCCACCATTTTGGTAAAAGCAAAATTCATATGCAGGGACAAGCTATAAAATACAAAAACAAACATGTAATTTCAATGATTACGCATATGAGTTAAACGCTATTTAAAATTGGCATTGCACGATATGAAAAATCCACGCTAATAACTTAAAAATTTAAATTTCCTTTACTTAAATGACATTAAATAGCAAATAAAAAACATGATGACAAGTCAGGAGAGCAACCTTGGAGGAAAGAAATAGCTCTATATTTTAGTACCTTTAATGACACTCTTCTCCTACTTTTTGAACAAGGCCCTCACATTTTCATTTTGTGCAGGGCTCTGCAAAATGTGTAGCTAGTCCTGTCTCCCTGCCACTGTGATTGGTTCAGTTTGGGCATATGAATTAATCTAGGCCAATGAGACTTAAGACCATGTTTTTTGTGTGTGTGTTTTCCTGGAGCAAAGAGATAGAGAAGCTCTCTCTCCACTGAAAGCTGTGAAGATAAAAGCATTGCAGCATGAGTCACAATAGCCATGATGTGGAAGCAACCCAAGTACCCTTCTATGGATGACCGGATAAAGAAGATGTGGTGTGTATGTGTGTGTGTATACATATATATGGAATACTACTCAACCATAAAAAAAGACAAAATTGTCCTGTTTGCAACAACATGAATAGTCTTTGAGGGTATGATGTTAAGTGAAATAAGCCAGACAGAGAAAGACAAATACTGCATGATTCCACTCATATGTGGAAGATAAACAAACATATGGAGAAAGAGAACAGATAAGTGGTGACCAGAGAGGAAGGGGGCTGGGGGGTGGGCAAAAGGAGTAAAGGGGCACATACGTATGGTGATGGATAAAAATTAGACTATTGGTGGTGAGCACGATGCAGTCTATGCAGAAACAGATAAATAATAATGTACACCTAGAATTACACAATGCTATAAACCATTATGATCTCAATAAAATAATTGGGAAAATAAAAGGGCTGGAGCTGCTTAAGAATGAAAACAACCCGGAGGAAAGGCAAGCCCAGAGGTGGAGAAAGATTCCTAATAGCACCATCTGAGCACCTGGACCCAGCTATGCCTACCCCTAATATGTTCCCTTTGCTCAAACCAGTTGGGGTTACGTTTCTATCACTTGCAATCAAAACATCCCTGCTATCAAAATTCTCTTGCCCAAAGACCTTTGATGTGGCCCTGTTCTTTTGACTAGGAATAAAGGTGATCCTGAGGAGTTTGGCATTCATGCCAGATCCCTACCCATCTTTCCACTCTCCCCTTCCATTCTGCAAACCCCACACTTGATATGTTTTGGCCACTCCACTCTGCTCCCAGTTGCCCTTTCCTATCTGTGCCTCACTTTTACTCCACCCTTCTTCACCTAGAGACTAGGTATCCTCATTTATTGCTGCCAAAATGCTGCATCATATCCTTCAATGCCTAGCTGGAATGTTCTTTCTCTAAGAAAACCTCCCTATTTCTCCTCAAAACCATGTTCTTCCTCTCCACTTATTTAAACTTAGTTATTTCAAATATACACTTGGTGTGACAATAATTAGTTATCCATCTCCCTCACTAAACTGTACATATTTCAAGGGTATCTTTGAATTCTCTACAGTGCCTAGCACTAGTACTAGTACATACTTGCTGCTCAATAAATGTTGGTTGAATTGAATTAAATGGAAGACTGAAGAATAACAGAGAAGAAAATTCAAAATATGGAAGAAGGCTGGAAGAATCAGAAGCCTTGATAAATACTGGTGGTGACCTCTTAATTAGGCTATATTGTGTCATTCTTAATTGAATGGTACTTTTGACTGTGGCAAGACACAATAAATGACATTAAAAAGTCATATTATATATTCCTGCTCACATGGCTTAGGATGAAATGGAATTAAGGAGTTCCACATCCTACCTGATCAAAATTTTGCCTAACTTTTACTCACAGATTCCACCAGACAATGCTTCAAGTGGACAAACTCCCCCAACCTCTGGTTTGAGTCTCTCAAGTCACATTTACTCATCTTTGTGGCACAACAGGAAACATCTATTTGGTCTTTGTCTCCAATTCCTGGCACACAGCTCCTAAAACCTCAGGATCTCCAGAATAATGACTGTCTTTTGTGCTAATGAGATGACTGGTGGCTGAGGGCCCTTTGATAGCTTCAGGAGGGGGGCTGGTTGCCAGAAAGACTAAGGCGTGATTAGAGGGTTGTAGCCTTCAGTAGCCCCACCGCCTCTGGGGAAGGGAGAGGGGCTGTAAATTGAGTTAATCACCAATGGCCAACGATTTAATCAACCATGCCAACATAAAGAAACTTCCATAAAAATCCCTACATGACAGAGTTCATAGAGCTTCCAGGTTGTAGAACACATCCATGTGCCAGGAGGGTGATGCCCTCCAACTTCACAGGGACAGAAGCTCCAGTACTCAGGAACCTACTGGACCTCACCTCTTCATATGGCTGTTCCTTTTTGATCTTTTATAATAAACCAGTGATAGTAAATAAAGTATCTTCCTGGATTTTGTGATCCATTCTAGCAAATTATTCAACCTGAGGAGGGGGTCATGGGAACCCTCAATTTATAGCCAGTTGGTCAGATGTATGAGAGGCCTGGAACTTGCAATTAGCATCTAAAGTAGGGGGTAGTCTTGTGGGACTGAGCCCTTAACCTGTGGGGTCTGTAAGAATTCTGGGTAGTTAGCATCAGAATCGAATGGAATTGCAAGACATTCAGTTGGTGTCTGGAGAGTTGGAGAATTGGTTGGTGTCGGGGGAAAAAAACACACATTTTGGTGTCAGAAATGTGATTAGAAACAGATCAGAATCTTTCAGGCAAAACCAGCAGTTGGATATAGAAACTCTAATATTGTATTCCAAACGGTTTTGTGTTCAATAAACAATAAATTCAATGAGGTCAAGTCATACCATTTACTTTTCTTCCATCCTTCCCTCTCCTCTACTCCCAGAACAGGGAAAGCATTCAATAAACTCTAGTTGAAAGTTTTTAACTAAGATCTGGTTATTAGCAAAGTCTTTTCCCTAAATATTTCTTCCGTAGTTGTCATTTAGGTATTCTAATGTAAATGTCACCCTTTGAAGGACAGAATACAATGTGAACAGTGCCCCTGGAGTTTTGCAATGCTCTGACCTTGTCTTAGTTTAGGTTTCTCCATAAACAATGATATGGGTGCAAGTAGTTTATCTGGGAGGTGATACTAGGAAGCATTGTGAAAGAACAGAAAAGTGAGAGAGGAAAGGAAGGAAACGTTAATATTAAGAGTACATAAATAAGCAAGTTACTGCTGTAGGCAATTGGATACCAGTCTTGCTGAGGACTCCCTGAAAGTCTTTGTGGAACACACACTAAGATTCCCATCCCTCATTGGTTGAAAGTCACTCCACGAACACTAACTCTCCAGCACTTCTGGCCTTCCCCTTGGCTGCCATACTTCTGCCAGAGAATGTCCTTGGGCAAAGAAATACAGAAGGCTGCAGGCTTATAAGGGAGTTGTGTGCAGTTGTTCTAGGGTAGGTTGAGGGGATATGACTGACAGCATCTACTACCGATCCTGATATGTGCCCATGACATGCTGCTAGAGGGTCATTATTTATCTATTGGGTATCTGCTATGTGCTAGGCATTGTTCTAGATGTAAAAGATACAAAGTTGAAAACAACAGATTAAAATATCTGCCACTATGAAACTTGCAGACCAAGTGAAGTGATAGATATTAATTAAAATATTATACAAATATATACAGCATGTTTTATGAAGTTCAGGAAGTAATAAATGCATATAACGATGATTTGGTCATGTCTGGGAAATTAAGGAAAGCTTCATGGAAAAGTGAGGTTTGAGATGAGGAATGAAAGATAAATATATATATAAATATATATGTTTATATCTCTACCTATATATTTGGATAAATATCAGGGAAGAAGTATATTTAGATAAAGGAACATTACTTCACTTTGGACATGCCTTTCAGACATCCAAGTGGAGAGGCTGAGTAAGCCTTTGAACAGCGAGTCTGTGGCTCACAGGAAGATCTGGTCTGGAGATGTAAATCTGGGATAGTCATATATATTTTATAACTGAGGCCCTGGCCATGCTTGAGATTGCCTGGGGAGAGAATTTAGTATAAGAAGAGACCCTTGAGGAACTTGATTGTCCACAAATTAAAACTAATGTACAACTGCAAATCAATTTTTCCTTTGAAAGTTTATGTAAATATTTACATTATTTTGATACAAATAAAATGGAAAGAGCAGTTTTTCATGTTGCTTTTTTGCTTTGTTTTGTTTTTTACATTGTCTTGATTTCTCAGTCTCTTAGAGATAATTTTGTTTTTCTCTCAGACATAATTTCCATCCAGACACAAACACACAAGTGAGTCTCACATTTTAAAAGTCTGTGATAAAGCTTAACACAGCTTGAACCATTATAAATAAGAAAACTATTCAACAGTGTTCTCAAATAGCTCTCTTTAGCCTCTAAATTTTCTAAAATGCAGAGTTAATTACTTAGTGGGCCATAATGGCAAATAAAATTAAATGGAAAGAAGGCACAGAGTTGTCAACAGAATCCAAGAAAAAAAGCAATGGCTTACTTGTAGGTCAATAAAGCAAAGAAAAAATCTCTTTCTAAAGATTTTTTTCTAACAGAAACAGAACATACACATCAAATAAATAGTTTATATCTTATATCTAAGAATACCATAAATACACAAAAATACATTTGATCTCTGGGATCCTGTAAACACGCCAACCAGAAAAACAGTGATTAAATGATATTTACAACATTGGAAATTAAGCCAAATAAATGGGAACTTCAGTTCCAGATTACTTCAGTTTAGATTTTCCTTGAATGTTTGCTTAAGCCCCGTATACGACAGGGGAGAAAATAAATATAAGCAAGGGTAAGTGATATCCCTTATAAATCATAAAGAGCTAATAAGGAGCAGATCTGGGATTTGGATTAGGGTGTGTCTTAGACCAGGACTCGTCACCAAACCACACTTTTCATTTTGACTCCTTGTGAGTTCCTCCATTAAAATGAGTCTGCTCTATCACACCGATCAACGCAAGGGTCATTATTCTAAATAAGCGAGAGAAGTGAAATATGAAGCTTATATTTGAATTTTACTGAGTCAACACCACCTGCTTATCAGTGAATTGAAAAAGGAAACTAAGAAAAAGTGGGCTCACAGAGTCATAGCCAAGGGTGGATCTGTTCATTAGGCAATATCAGCCATTAGCTATTCAGGGTGATTCGACTTCAACCCAGACTGGGTAACAAACTGTCCAGTGGTGAGCAGCATGTAACTGGCTCTTCACCGTGCTTCTGGGTCTATAGACATGAAATGCCAAGAATCAGACTCACTTAATTTTAGATTTTGGAAATACTATTAGACATGAATGAGGAAAATACAGTTTTAAAACTCTGACATATAAGTAAAATGAGATATACAAATGGACTTGCCTCCAGGAAACCAAAACTTAATAGAAAACACTTCCTATATGTGATTAGATTCTGTTTATTACATTTTCTCAGGCATTTAATCAAATGTAGGGGTGCCCCCAAAGGAAAAGCCACAGACTTTCTCTCTTCTCTGACTTCCAGACTCATACTCCAAACTGACTTCTCTACTAGGTCATTCCACAAAAATCTCTAAAACTCTATTGTGGATTGCTATCTTCTCCCTCCAAATCTGTCCTCCCTTAGCTTTCCCTATGACATTAAACTGCCACCCAGTTGCTTAAGTCAGAAATATAAGAGTCATCCTACTCCTTCATACCCCACATAAAATTTATCAGCGAATCCTATTGTTACCATATCCACAATATGAATGAAATCCGTACAATACAGTAGTCTCCAACTTAGCTACCACCACCATCAATCTTCTTCTGCATAACTGCATCAGCCCCCTGTGTAATCTCCCTGCTTCTATACTCACCCCTACTCAAATTAATAGTAGCCACGGTGATATTAGAAAAACATAAACCCGATCAGGCCATTTCCCTGCTTAAGACCCTTCCGTAGCATCCAGACAAACTTCAAATAAACCCAAATCCCTTTTCATGGTCAAAGGTAAACCCCTGCAAGACTGAGCTCTGGCCACCTGTCCCATCTACCCCAGTCATCACTCACCACTGTGCACACTGTCACCCAGCGCAGGGCCAAGTCAGAAGCTGGTCAGATGCACTGAGGTCTTTCCCACGGTGGGATTTCTGCATGTGCTACCTCTTTTGCCTGGAATTTTCTTTTTCTACTTATCCTTGATTGTTCCCCTTAATCTTTCTGCACTCAACATAAATGTCATCTTCTCAAAGTGTCCTGCCAGAGTCATCCAATTCGAAGAGGAACATCCCCTCCCCACACTCTTCACCCAGCAGCCTGGTCTTTGCTTTCTTCTTACACTTACAGCAGCAGGTAATCAGACGTTGGTTGCCTCGTTTACTTGCTTATTCCTTGTTTTCCTCACAAGACTATGAGCTCTGTGAGGGCTGGGCTTGGTTTATTCACTAATTTATACCCAGCATCAGGAACGTTGTAAACACTAGATATATATTTGCTGAATGAATGAATGATTCAATGAAGCGGTAAATGCTCCTCCTTGGAGAATCATGGCATGCATCCTCAAACATCAGCCTGGCTGATTGGTGGAGGAGGTCATGGAGAGGACATGACCTCTGGTTGACCCAGAAGCTGGAGCTGGAAATTGGAGGTTCCTCATCCTCCTCCCCTGTGTTTGAAATGTATGCTCCACCCACCATTCCCACAGCTGGAGCCATTTTCAAGGACACAGCCTTGAGAGAGCAATGTGTTGTTGACACCATCGGGATGGTACACGTGACTGAACCTGGTTAAGGCCTCTATACAAATGTTTAAGATTCTGGCAGGCGGGTGCAGAGATCTACTTGTCTTGCAGCCGCCCAAGATGACCCTCCTGTGTAAGTTCCTTTGCTTATTAAACCTGCCACCTACCAATCTGGAGTGGTCTGCCTCTTTCTTCAGTCTCTCCTGACCCTCCGTGTATGGGGGCCAGTTTGCGAACCAACGCTGATAATCTACTAGGAATTTCAAACCCACCATGAGTGAAAAAGCAAAAACCGAAACTACAATCTGGCAATTTTTGCTGCGAAAAGATGATTTTTCTCTCTCATCTGAAATATTCTAACCACAGAGTGTTTCATTGATGTCTCCAATTTCACAACTCTTTTTAGGATTTTATTTTTAACCTTTTTTCTAGTTTAAAATGAGTGTTTGTTTCGTCAGCATTAATGGGTATGCCATGTTGATTTCAGAGCAGTGAAATGAAAATTTAAGACTTTTATTTTCAGAAAGTCAGTTATTTTGGATGTTATAAGAAACTGAAGCCTCAAACATTTCTAATCTTTCTCAATAAGCATTTCCCAAAAAATTTTTCTAAGAAAAACAGTTGTCCCAAGAAGTGTTATACAAAAAGACATACATACCTATATACATACATAAATACATACATGGTATTTATATAGTCAAATAAATACAGGAAATACTGAGTTAAACAAGGTTAAATAGGCCTTGTAATTGTTGATCTTCTCAGAGCCTTTATTAATATGTGAATATGATTATGAATTTCCAAAGTGAGATAAAGTACTCCGAATTTCCAATTTTATTTGACCCTGAAGTCCTTATCATCTGTTACCATCTTGTAGAAGCATTGTTCTGCAGAACACAGTATAGAAAATGCTTTTCTAGAAAGAGTGATTGATTCTAATTTAAGAATTTTTAAATTGTAGAACCAGAAGGAATCTCAAGAGATCATCTCACTCAGCCTCTTGACGAGATGTCACAAACTCAAATGCATATGACATCCGGCAGATAACATAATGGTTCAATTGGGCTTGGTGAGGACTATGGCACACTGAAAAGCATATACACCCAGCATAGAGGAGAAAGTAATGACTTAGCTTCAGCTCTAATGGAGAATCAATGTCCCAGATTATTTAATTTTCCAAAAGAAGCCAGAAACTCAGAGTTTGTATTAAAGCTTCCTAGTTTTAGATATTTGTAACTATTTCAAAACAATCTTTTTCAAACAGTGCGTAGACCAAATAAAAATACCTATAGACCAGATTCATTACAATTCACCAGCTTGCAATCTGATTTAAACTACCTAGTATAGATATTTGTCTATTTTGTTTTTCAAAAGTTTGTACTTAGTGTCGCATCCTAATATTGCCGCATTTGTATCTATCTTTGATTTACTTCTCTTTATGGTCCCCTGTGAATCCTCCAATGCAGCAAATCTTTTAACTGAAAGGTATAAGTAACATCAGAATAGTCAAAATTTCCTTTGCATATAACATTAAGAAAGAGCCAGGTAATGGTAGTAGGTAGATGATGTCCTCGAGGATGAGCTCTATTCCATTGAAGAGATTCGTTTACTGTCACACATTCTATAGTGTCCTATTCTACTCAAATAGAAATATCTAAAAGAACTCATTAAAGACTATTTCACTTGGGAAAATACCAGAATTTTTCAAAGGGAAAATTACAATTATTAGCTCCTGAAAATAATAATTTTAATATCACTAGGACCTAGTCATTTATCGCTTATGAAGTAGTAGAAGAAAAATTAGTAACATAGATAAGAGCATGGCCATTGGAGTCAAATAAACCTGTGTCCCAATCCCAACTCATTTCTTACTGGCTGGGTGATTTTCAGTAAGGCATCCTCCCAGAGTCTTGGTGTCTTGGTGTCCTAGGTTAAAATGGAGAAAATAACTGCACCTGCTAATATTCCACTTATATAACATGCTTAAAGTAATAAAATTATAGCAATTGAAGAGATCAGTGGTTATCAGGTGTTAAGGCTGAGGTGTGTGACCACTAAGGAACAACATGAAAGAATTTCTTTGTGCAATGGAACAGTTCTGTATCTTGATTGCAATGACGGTTACAAGAAAAATGCATGTGGCAAAATTTCATAGAACTGTATACACAAAAAAAATGCATGTAAAACTGATGTAATCTGAATATGGTCTGAAGTCAAGTTAATAATATTCTCCCAATGTCAGTTTTCTGGTTTTGACAATGTACTATGGTTGTGTAAGATATTACATTGGGGGAAACGGGGTGATGGGTACATAGCAATTCTTTATACTACTTCCCAATTTCTAATGAGTCATAAACTATTTCAAAATAAAAAGTCTAAAGAAAAACGGAAGAAGAAAAAAGCCTGCTGAGAGGATTATATGTGATAACGGTGCAAAGAACTTAGCACAATATCTGGCACATTATAAATGCTGTCTAAGTGGTAGATATCATTTTTTTATTATTAACAGCCTAGGAATTGAAACTTGAGAATTATAGAAATGGAGTATATATCATTAAGAAATGAGATGAAGTTTATCAGTTATCTAAGGAGGTAACTCAAATTGAATTTTGAATATTAAGAGCAAATAAAAGAGCAAAAGATGAAGAGATAACATCATTAAGAACTCATCAGCTTCAAACTCATTTCTCATTGCCCACCTACCACTTGACATTATACCCGGGAATCATTAACACATTACCGAAATATTTGTTTTGCTTTAAAGGGTTGCATAATTTACTGTAAATGGCACACTAAACTTTTCCATCTCTATGCACTTTGATACTAATGAAGCTTTGAATACTTATAGCTTACTAATAGCCATAATACATTATAAATAGTGTATTATCTAATTACCTATTTTAATTTATAGCAGGGCTTAAGCAGTAGGCAAAAATAAATTGTAATAAATCTTTATAGACAAGTTAAACTGACTTTCTGGTGAGTATAAATGTTCCCACCTCTTGAAGTAAACGCAGAAAATAGACTTACCAGAAGATTAATGTACATAAATCTTTACTTTCTTCTTTCCAGATGCACAGCTGTTTTAGAAATAATAACAGTTTGACATTCTAGTTTTAATGAAAAACATTCTCATTATTAATGAATTGATATATGTCTAAAATAATCTATAACCATACAAATATTCTGATTAAGGGATAATGAAAACAGCGTGTAATTTGGAGTGAGAAAACATGGGCTCTGTCATTAATACATTCATTCAACAGATTTTATTGAGCTCATACTGTGTGCCAGTCATTCTTCTAGGCCCTAGGCATACAGCAGGAAGCAAGACAAAGTCTCTACCCTTATAAGGCTTACATTCTGGTAGGGAGGACAGACAAACAAATGAATACAGAGTAGAGCATCCCTTGTTATAAAGAAAAATGATGTGGATCCATAATAAAAAGTGAGGAGTGATGGAGGTAGTTAGGACTATGTTATACAGTGGTCAGGGAAGGCCTCTTCAAGGAGAAGGCGTGTGAACAGAAACAAATGAAGATGAGGAAGTAAGCCATTTGAACACCTAACAGGAGAGTATTCCTAGATGAGGGAGCAGCAAGCACAAATGTCCTAAAGAAGGACAAGCTTGGCAGTCTAAGGAAAAAGAGAAAGCCATTGTGACTAGCCTAAATTAGCCATGTAGAAGATGAGGTAGGCAAGACAGCAAGAGAAAGGTTCATGGTAAGAGGCATGGCTATTACTGAGTGTGATGGGAAGCTTCTAGAAGGTTTGAGTAAGTGTGTGTGTCATCATCTGACTTAGATTTTTAAAAGCTCAGTCTAGAGGCTGGCCTAGTGGTGTAGTGGTTAGGTTTGCGCACTCTGCTTCAGCAACCTGGGGTTCGCAGGTTTGGATCCCGGGTGTGGACCTACACACTGTTCATCAAGCCATGCTGTGGCAGCATCCCACACACGAAATAGAGGAAGACTGGCACATATGAGAGCTCAGCAACAATCTTCCTCAAGCAAAAACAGGAAGATTGGCAACAGATGTTAGGTCAGGGCCAATCTTCCTAACCAAAAGAAAAAGCTCAGTTTAACTCCTGGATGGGGAACTAACAGTAGGTGGGGCAGAATGAACAGGGAGGCCTAGCTTAGTAGTAGTCTTCCAAGTGTAAACTGATGGTGCCCCTTCTCAGCACTATGAACAAGTTATTTAGCCTATCTGGCCTCAGTTTCCTTATCCTCAGACTGTGAGCTATAAATGAGCAGTTGTTACATGTAACATAAAGTCTACATTGACAGTTAAACAAACTTCGATGGCTGACCACAGATTTGGCCTCTGAAATCAACATCAGATTCCAGTTCTACCCTAGGCAAAACTGAAGGGATACCTTCCACAGAATTTATTTCATATTGTATTATATAAATTTTGGAAAAGACCCAAAAGTATAAAGGACAACATTTTAAAAATCTACACAATTCTAACATGTAAAAATGATGATCCATAACATATTCATTTCTCCCCCCACCTCCAGCCCCCAAAGATATCCTTTTGGAAACCTGCTTTTTTCCACAGAAGCATTTAATATCCTTCAAATCATTAAATATCCTTCAAGATGTGACCTTTTGATTTATTCATACAACTCTCTACCATTGTACATTTTACCTGTGTCCAGGCCTACCTAATTATAAATAATGCTGGGATAAACACGCTTTACATAACTCTACATAAGTTAGGCTCCTACCCTCCTAGAGAGACTGGGAGATAGGGGCCCTATCTCTTCTGATGGTTACACTTCAAAGAGATGACTCCCAGGTCCTTAAGGAAGACATTCCCGGGTTGTAAAACTGGCAGGGGCTGGGAGAAGATTTATATCTCAAAGGGGCAGAGAACGAACTTATAGTTGCAAGGTTTCCAAAGTAAATACACTAAGAAAAGGGATCTCAGGGGCCTAGAATCAGGAAGAAACCTATCTAACGTTTAGTCAAGCTGAAAGGAACAATGAAGCCATCTTCATTGAACATGCTGTTTCTCCTTCCGAGTTCTCCTAATCACTTCCCATTTCGAAAATCTGTGCTAAGGAATTAAGTGAGCTTCTCATGACCTCTCAGCAAATTTCCTTTTCCCTAAAATGGCCAGAGTCATTTCCCGTCATTTGCAACCAAAGTCCCTCTGATGAATCAAGATTACATTTCTTTGTTTTGAAAATTAGGACATAAAATCACATTTTCTGTTGAGAGTAAAGTGGACCAGAAGGAACAAAGGCACTGGGCTTGGAGACCAGAGGTCTGGATCCTAGTTTTAGTTTGGTCGCCACGTGTTTGAGGCCTGAGGCTCATTTTGCTCAATCTGACAAATGAGAGGGTTGCACCTGATGGTCACTGAGGTCCCTTCTAAATCTGATACTCCAAAACTCTGTGAAAATTTTGATCAAACAAACGCATCTTTAGAAATGGAAAATGAAAAGATCACTCCTTTAACTCCAAATTTTCATTAGGTGGAAAGAATAAAGATGACTATGTCAAAGCTGTCCACAGCTCAGCAGAAGTGAAACCACAGGCAGAATTTCAAACAGCAAGTTTTGATTAGAGGGAGTTCAAAGTAGTCATAATTTACTTGCTCTTCAAAGAAGCTCTTAACACAGACCTGCACAAATTACGAATATAAAATGGTTGGCAGGCACAAAGTAAAAAACAAGAACTATATTGAGTAGACAAAGAGTTATCTTAGACACCAGAGGATACTTTAGAACAGTAACTTGAGAAAGGAGGAATACGACAAACTGAGCATTATAGAATAAATTCATTTTTCAAGCAATCTAAAAACAGCAGTCCAAAGCAATGAAATAAAATCAGCAAGTCTCACCACATGGGGCAGCTAAAGCTGTAGTCTCCACAAAAGAAGGATAAACAGAATGTGTCACAGGGGATTAAGTGTTTAAGGGAGTAGAAAGTTCTAATAACAGCTACTGCTTGATGGATCTCAAGAAGGTTTTCAAATGAGTAGATAAGGTATTGAAATCCTTGCACTCTGCCTGGGCTCAATCCTTTGGGAAGGGAGTAGAGTAAGCAGCAGGAGCTGAAATTTGTTGCTAGAAAATGCTGAACATAATTTTAAATATAACTTTTTTCTTATTTGAAATGTAATCTATGCCCATCTTAGAAAAAATTGCAAAAGAAAGAAACACAAAAGAAAATTTTAAAAAACACATATTTCCATTACTCTTCAAGACACAACTCTACTACTTGATTTTCTCTGGAACAAAAATCTCAGACATTCCAGTAGAGGAATATTTCCTCACATTATTAGTCACATACCTAGAGGGAGTGTGTTCAAATTGGAGGACCGGGGAGAGGTGGGCTGTTATCTTTTCTGTTTCTCCACCTCTAACTATAAATATAATTATGTAGATATTACTTAGCCTAGGAGTGTGGAGGGCTTAACATAGTTTGCCCAAGCTACTAAGTTAGGCTACAGGGAAACTATTTCCACTACAAAACTAATTTTTCTATAAGCCTGGCATCACTTTTTGGACAAAGGCTATAGCAAGGATTCCCATATATTAGGTTTCCCTACACTGGGAATTATCAAGGTACAATTCCCTGCATTAATCCCTTAGGTTCTCTTCCTATATACCAGCACTATTCACTCATGGTTCATGGGGAGTAATGGATATTCAAGCTATAGACATTGTCTATTGTCAGCACCTACTACATCTAAGTCCTACCCAATCAGGGAAGTAAAAGTGTTTTAGCACATAGCTCCACCCTTATCCTCCTGTTATCTGCATAGCACTTGAAGAGCATTTGGAAATCCTTGTGTGGCAATATTACACTCCCAGATGCAGGCTAGGTCATACTTCTAGCCTGGAAAATAGGGCAACAGACCATGCTGAATGGCATAAAAGGCTCTGTCAGAGGGACTAATGAGGATTTCCATGGGGTGTTACAGCATTAGCCACAAAAGCATTAGACTTTTCATTTAAAGTCAGCTGTTAATCCCTGAGACAGAGGCAGAGCCAAACACACATATTTTAAAAGCACTACCAACCAATCCAATACTTTAGACATTTAAATTCTTCCTAGGAGGTGGGCAGTTCAAGCTGTGCAGCCAACACCAACTAGTTTTTGCATACTCCAAACAAAGAGAACAAAAAAAACCAAAACTGTAACCCTGCAGCATTCAAATCCTGACAACACATCACATAAATCATCACTTCAAAAGAACATATTAACAATGTCAGGTCGTGACCTCCCCGAACTAAGCACCTAAGGAAGTATTACAAAATGTGTTGATTGGTTGGTTTTGCCAGGAGCAACCTAAGGTTTTAAAGGAATGTCCAAGATATTAAAACTTGTGATTTACTTATACCATATGTGCGCAAGATCTACACTGGGACTAGATGTTGAAAAACATGGCATTCAGAAGGAAAGAGTGCCTGGGGTGATTTTCTAAAGACTCTTGGGAGAGGATTTCAGGATTCCCTCTCTTATTTCTCAATCCATCTTAAAAAGTTAGGAAAGAATCCTGAGGTGAAGTATGGCAATGAAAATAATTTTGAGGAATTTTCCAGAAATTTCCAGAATCCAAAATTTCTTTCCCAAAAATTTAATGGAGCAGAAAGTTCTCCCAAAGTCCTTTGAGCTAGCCTACATATGCTGGTTTTAAGTGACTTTGGACAGATGGTTAAAAGTCTGAAAGAGATAAATAATGTTAATCAATGTAAACAACTGTTTGGCTGTTGATTGATGATTAAGTTGTATTACCAATACTTTAATGGAATATTACCTCTGTGATGTGATATAGGATATAACTAGATTCATCCACAATAGCTAGCACCAGTGATGTACCAAATGTGTGGAAGTTCCTAATATTCTCAGTTGAAAATATAATCTGACCCTATCATTATAGGAACAATGTTGGGCTCTTTGTTTTGTAATATTATTATCTCTATTTGAAGAGAACTACCATGAAGTAGATAAATTATCTAAGAATCAAGTATAATCTCCTTACCATCTTCTAGAAGACTGCATGAACTGGACTTGCCTGTCTTTTGAGACTCATATCCTAAGATCAAGCCTCAAAACTTGAGTCTCTTCCAACTTTGTACTCACTTTCCTCCACACGAAACACTCTTCCTTCATCCAGTCTTAGCAGAGTTAACTCTTACTTGGGTTTCAGCTCAAATGTTACCTTTTCAGAGAAATGTTCTTAACTGACTAAAGTAACCTCATACCCTAGGTAACACTTTATATTTTTCATGGTTCTTATTCCTATCTGAAATTACCTAGGATATTTGTTCATTGTCTTTTTTGTTCCTACAAGAATATAAATTCCATGAGGATAGGAACCTTGTATATCATGTTTATTGTTAGATTCCTATTTTCTACAAGAATATCTAGAGTATTTGTTAAGGAATGAATGAATGAAGAGTATAGTGGTTTTCCAAGGAAAAAAAATTAAAGAAAGATTTTGTTTCTTCAGTACTAGTATGTGTCTAGCACAGTACTTGGCACATATCATGAACACTATAATTAACAAGAGATTAAATTACCTCCAGTGTCCTTAGTGTGTTACTGCTATCCACGTGGCATGAATAAAATCAAAGGCACATGTAGTATATTTTTACATTTTTCAGTGGGAGTTATATAGTTTTGTTCACAACTGACTCCCAGCACTTAATTTAATGCTATACTGAGGTATGTTTTAGATTTTTGTACTCATCTAGCTCTAATCAAATTAAGCCAAGTCTATACCTGAGCCAAATGCTGCACTGACCCAAAGTTTAAATTCCTTGCTGGAATCCATCAGAGAAGATGGTCTATGGTACAGCATGGTTTTCAACTTCTCTTCAACATTAAGTTGTTATTCTTATCCCAGGATGTGACCCTTGGCTAATCCTACAAGAGACCCTCTTTTCATATTAGGTTCGATAATAAATTTAGGAGCCCCATCAAGCCTAGGAATGAGTTGTGCAAATAAATATCATCCCAGAGTTGATGGTTATCTTTTCAAACAATAACCCTGTCCTCCAAATCAGCTAGGAAGCTTCCCTGGAAAATAATTTAAACATTGATAAATGATTGAAACCCAGTCTGTCTCCTCCCCAACCTCTGCCCACTCTCACAACCCCTGCATTAAATTAATTCCATCTAAGCAAAAAGTAAGTTCAATTTTAAAGGATTCCAACACCTTCTCATTTGAGGTCCCACCAGGTTACTGCTAGATTGTTTGGAATCTGACTGTTTCATTATTGCTATCAACATCGATTAATTAATATGTCTATTAGCTGTCAATGTCGATGTCTTTAAAACCTCTTGACTGGGTCCCTAATTGAAAGACATTAGATGATAGGCAAGTGATTTCTCTACCATCCTTTTGGTGTCTGCCATCAGTAATGTGATTAATGAGGTGACCAGGGAACCCAAATCACTTGTCATCATTAGACTGCTAATACGATAGCCAAAGCTCAAAGGTGGGGAAGGTATGAGAACAGAAGTCTTCTCTTATCTCTGTTTTCTACTTTATCAAGGAGACAGATGACCTAGGTTGTGTGAACCTCTTCGTAATAGTAAACATCTTGTAATGGTAAATGCTAAGAAAATGACAAGTGTTTATTTGGTTCCAAATTATTTGTGATGACTAACAAAGAATTATTTTATTTTTAAAGCTTAAGAGTACATTCTAAATGATTGAATAATAATTATAAAATAGAAGACAAATAGTTGGATCAATGTCTTTAATTTTTATTTATTTATTTTGTGTGTGTGTGAGGGAGACCAGCCCTTAGCTAACATCCGTTGCCAATCCTACTCTTTTTTTGCTGAGGAAGACTGGCCCTGGGGTAACATCAGTACCCATCTTCCTCTACTTTATATGGGACGCCGCCAAGGCATGGCTGACAAGTGGCACATTGGCAGGCGCCCATGATCCTAGCCCGTGACCCAGGGCTGCCAAAGGGCAAACTAAACTGTTGCGCCCCCGGGCTGGCCCTGGATCAGTGCCTTTAAAAGGGAGCAAAAGGAAGGTACACTCAGCAATGGAAGTCATTGACTCTGTTAGTGAAAAGTCCAGCAGTAGTTCTTGCTTCAGGTGCAGCTGGATCTATCTGCCCCCTCCCCATCCCTCTCTTCCTCTCTAGGCCATTTCCTCTTTCTCCTTCCATTTCTCTCCTCTAATTTTCTCTATTGTTTTTTAAAATCCTAGGAACAGAGAGAGAGAGAGAGAAAGAGACTGAGAGAGAGAGAACTTCTTTTCTCTCATTGCAGTAAAATCCCCAAATTGATAGAAACCTGGCTTGGGTTACTTACTCAGTCTTAGAGGATGAAAATGTAACATACATTGATGTGCTCATGTGAGTCACATGTCCAGTCCTGGAACAGGAAGAAGTAGTTCACCCCAGTGTGAAACACACTCCTGAGAGTGAAAAATCGCAAAGCTTTTTACCCATAAAAGGAAAAATCAGTCCTAAGTAGCCAGATAATAAAAATTAAATGTCTGCCATGAAAGGATAAATGGTTTTTAAAGGGAAACCAGGTTTGCATTTGGTCACACAAATTTTTTCTACAGAATTAAGGACTGATGGGCATTCACATGCATGGCTGGTGAGAGTGTAAACTTTAGAATTTTCCTGGAGGGCAATTTGGAAACATTTTAAATATGAATATATGCCTTGATCAGGCAACTATCATTCTAGGAATTTATACTAAATAAATAATAATAAATCTTCACAAAAATGCAACTAGAGTGACGTTTATCGCAATGGATATTTGATAACAATGAACTGGCAGCAACCTAAATATCCAAAAAATAGAGGAGTAGATTAAAACCAGCATGGAAAGTACTATTTTTAAATTTATTATTTATTTGTTTGTTATTTATTTATATAATCTGAAAAGATACACACCAAGAGACTAGGAGTGTCTGTCTCTGGGTGGTTGAAATATGGGTGAATTTTCCTCCCTTCTTTTTGCTAATCTCTGTTTACCAATTTTCCCCAATTAATACAAATATGTATTAATTGTGTAATGTTTATATTCTGAGAAGAAGGCAGCTTGAACACAGATTCCTGATTCACTCCAAATAACCTTTCTAAGTAATGCCACATTTGGATTGGTGAGCAGGAAGTAGGATATTTCTAAGATGTCTTTAGGGACCAAGAATCAACTAAAAACTATTCCCTTTGCTGTTTGTCCTAAGCCAAGAGGCCAGACCCAGGGGAGAGGGCTTACCTATGTTTGGGGTCTCCGATGATGACTGAGGTTTCTTGGTTCCCTGAGGAAAATCAGCAGGCAGATATCTGGGCTTCTCTTCCAGAAAAAATATACCTGTCCACTTGCTGCATATGGTACAGCAGGCACCTTCCAGAAAACCTGGAAGGAATTACACAGAGGGGAAAAATGCCCCCAGTCCCTGAAGTGGGGAGAGGAATGCCACTTGTACCCTAATTTCACATGATATTTTAAAATTAATTCCAGATGAAATCATGATTTAATGCAAAATATAAAATAGTTAAGACATTATAAGGAACTTCAGAAGAATATTTGTATAACCTGGGTTATACCAGATCTTCCTAAGAAAACCTAAAGGACATATGTAATATTTCATTACATAAAAGTTTAGCTTTGTTCATGGCAAATATAAGCAGAGGTAAAAGAATAATGAAAGACTAAGAAAAATAATTTCAATGCCTATGTCAGATAAAGAGTTTATACTCCTTATATAAAAAGATCTCCAGAAATAATTAAGAAAAATAAAAGCAACTAAAGGAAAAATGGACAAAGAGGAAAAGACAGAAGAGGAAATCCTAGTGATCAATAAATACACAAGAATCCTCTTAACTTCTCTAAGGCTTAGGGAAATGCAAGTTAAAACAACAATAAGATGTCATTTTTTCATTCATCTCATAGTGAGAATACAACATGGATGAGGAAACATGGATATGTAATCTCTGAGATGTAGTAACTTGTGAATTGCAATGATCCCTTTTGGAAAGTAATCAGGCAATGGGTATTAAAATTGTAAATGCTTATCACCTTTGACCTACTAATCTCAATTTGGAAATCTATCTTATAGAGATAAAAAAATCCTTGCGTTATATGAACAAAGACGTCTATTGCAACAGTATTTTTTAGTGGCAAAATAAAAGAAAAAAATAAAGGACCACAATAGGAGAAATAATTGGATAAATCACAGCACATCTACTCTATGCAAGAGTCCATAGCTATCAAAAAGAATAGGTTAGACCAGTGGTTCTCAAAGTCTGGCGCTTGAACCAGCAGCCTCAGCATCACTCAGGAACTTGCCAGAAATGCGTATTCTCTGGTCCCATCCCAGGCCTACTAAATCAGAATCTTGGAGGATGAGGCCCAGGAATCTGTGTCTTAGCAAGTTATCCAGGTATTTCTGATATGCAGTAAGATCTATATCAATTGTCTTGAGTAGTCTATTCATATTGCTAAATGAGAAAATTAAATTTCAGAGTAATATATTTAATGTGACGCATTTTTGTAAAACAAACATCTATAAAGCATACACTTCTTTTAACATGCACTCATACTTTTGTATGAGAAAGCAGAAAGTTGTGGAATGATACACCTGATGCCATTAACATTGATTAAGGTAGGAAAGGAGTAGGGTGGGAGAAATAACCTCTCTTCATGCATCTTTGCTTCATTTTACACTGGAAACAGTGAGCATATATTACTTTCCTAATTTTAAAAAAAGGACATTTAAAATAAATTAAAGAAAAATTAGTCAATGAACATAGATTTTCACCTGACCTAGATCAAATAGACTGCAAGCTAACTGGTCATCAGTTGGTAAGAGAATCTTCCTTTCGCCAAGCCTTAATACACATTAAGGTCTAACTAGTGAGGATCCTGGTATAACCCTTCATTAAGCAAACTATTTCAATAAGTAGATCAGTCAGAGTAAGGATTCTTGAATTTTGTGTGAAGGAGCTAAAAAGCACAACTCCTCTGGATTATTTTCTCCAAACTACCTTTTTAGTTAAAGTTGAGACCCATCCATTAGATCCTCTGGAGAGATTACAGTCACTGAAAGCAAACTATGTAGACGCCAACATCTATAATACAACTTGATGCATCGTTTACTAAATGTGGAAATTTTGTCCACTGGTACTTTATCCCAGTCCTTCTTTCCATTGTGTATTTTGTTTGGGGAGATATTTAAATTTTATTTTATTGAGGTCACATTGGTTTATAACACTGTGGAAACTTCAGGTGTATATCATTATACTTCAGCTTCTGTGTAGACTGCATCGTGTTCACCACCAAAAGTCTAGTTTCCATCCATTGCTATATATATGTGCCCCTTTACCCCTTTTGCTCTCCCACCACCCCCTTCCCCTCTGGTAACCACCAATCTGTTCTCTGTATCTACCTGTTTGTTTATCTTCCACGTATGAGTGAAATCATACGATATTTGTCTTTCTCTGTCTGACTTATTTCACTTAGCGTAATACCTCAAGGTCCATCCACATTGTCGAAAATGGCATGATTTCATCTTTCCTTATGGCTGAGTAGTATTCTCCCTTGTGTTTTAAATTATAAATTGTAAGTGTGTGGAAACAATCATTTCTTGTTTAAAGCCTAATCATTCATTGAAATACCATTTTTAGGGTCAAATTAAATTAAATGTTGAATTACTACTTTCTTTGGCTAAGAGTTTCCTTTCAAGGATGAAATATTCCAATACTATCACCTGAGATTGATCCTATTGATATCTGAAGTTTGTTAGAAAACACATTTACTTGAAAAGGTCTAGCAAGCCAACAAGTACAGGACTGTGAGATCCAAAAGTTACATCCTAGGAAGTCACAAAAGCTAACAACATGGGCCAGAATAATCACAGAGGTTTTGTAAATTTAACTCGTGATGTTGACTTCTTCTTTTTAATTACTTAGCTCTTGAATATAGTCAATCGTCTGATGAGCTCTGATTATGGAGAACTCAGCTAAAAATATTTTGAATTAATAATCGTCTGCAATGTGATATTTAGAATTCTAAAACTGCCCCCCCCACCACCATTCTTTTTGCAAGGGACAACTTTAGGGTTATAACTAAAGTGACTCTCTAGTGACTAATGCCCAGGTGATTTGATTTTTTGCATTTTGCTGGAAAATTAAGAGGAATATTTACTTGCCCTTAAAAAATCTATATTCCACTGAAAGGAACCTAGATTTAAAATTTCCCTGAGCCTGAAAGAAATACTTCCATAACCTAATCTGTCATGGTGGTCTAAATGAGAATTTTCCAAGACAATTTCATAAAAAGAAGCCACAGACTTAAAATAGATTAGACTTATATAATTCAATTAAGTTAACAAAGTCCACTGTAATTCGTTAGAAGTAAATCTCTTCTAATCTTCCAAGTTTATTGGCTTCATTACTGTTGCAAAGAATTTCTAACCCACGATTGCATCTGTGCCTTTCCACAGAGCCACTCAGAGTTCCGAGAAAAACCCAACTAATTTTATTACACGCTTTAGTTCTCAGCAGATACCAACAAATAGAGAAAATCCTTTCTGCCTCAGCTCTAAAATGGTTGCTCTGCATTAACATATTTCACGAGTACAAGTAAATAATCTTTTCTTCCTTCAAGCAAATATTTGAGAACCTACTATGTGCCAGTTCTTGCCAAGCACTTGAAGTACATAAGGAAAATCAAGACAAGGAGTTGACATAAGTAGCTTACGTTACAGTGAAGGTCTCTTTTTTTTTGCTGAGGAAGACTGGCCCTGGGCTAACATCCGTGCCCATCTTCCTCTACTTTATATGGGACGCTGCCACGGCATGGCTGACAGGGAGTGCGTCGGCGGGCGCCCAGGATCCGAACCCGCGAACCCCGGGCTGCCAAGCGCAGACAAAACCGCTGCGCCACCGGGCCGACCCCTGAAGGTCTCTTTCTAAAAGGATTCCTTAAATATTTTTTGTTAACTCAATGATTACTTAATCAGATGTTTGACTTAACACCCATGCTATTTCCTACCTTTTTAACAACTGATTAATGCATGTTCCTATTTTGCTTTAAATGTTTTACCACCTCCAACACTGTCCCTTTGGATATTTCCCTTCATTGAAGCTAGATGGCCACTGGCACCCAACCAAGGAAAAGATCCTATGTACCTCCCAAAATTATTTGACTTTATTTCTACAACATAAAACCCCTTCTTTTATCAGAGTGTTCTGAAATGCTGGGACTGGAGAGAATATTTTTATTTAAATATCAAGAATTTGCATCTGCATAATTTAAAGCACAGTATCTTCTCCTGAAAGGATTTATATGTTATGCTGAGAGAGTTTATCAGTTTTATTTGTGGTGTTAATGGAAGTTCAAATTGTTAGATTAGATTCAGATATCATATTCATGGTCTGTATTAACAAGGAAAAAAGCAGACAATTGAATAGATTTGGAAACTGTACATGTTCAAGGCAATGAGCATATTAAGCGTGAAGAGACAAGTAATGTAGTTTTAGGAAAAAGTCTTTCTAGTTTAAACTCTCATCCATGGCCGTGGGATTTTTTTTTCTCACTAAATTTTAGTCTGTTCTATAGTCCTAAAAAGACTGCTCAGTAGAGGGAGCAAGAAATCCGATTTTGAAGAATTCATGTTGCTGAAATTCCCACCAGTTGTTAATATCCCTCCAGAGCCATGGCCAGACACTTCAGGTGAGAGAATGTATTCCCTCCTACAACGTTCCTCCTGTTAACCAGAGGAACCACAGAATCCTGGGGCTGAAAGAGTTCAAGGTCGCCACCCCTATCAGATACTAGATTTCCCACATTTGCAGTAGGAGATTATCCAAAAAACGCTTCTATGCATTAACAACAACAAACTTTTAAAAAGTTTGATGCAGTCCAGTAGGAGTGTTCCTGGAAAATTTAACTTAAAACTTTCTTTAACTAAAGTACTTTAAACTTCACTGTAGAATTCTTAGAAGGGAGATTTATAGAACCCATCCTAGGGTTTTCTATTAGAATGACAACAAAGAAAATAGGAAGCTTCACCTCCATCCAATGGTTAGGAATGAAGATGCTGGAGTTAAAATGCCTGAGTTTGATTTCCGGCTGTGCAGTCTTGCACACATTACTCACTCTCTCTAATCTCTTGAAGCTTCAGATGCTTCACATGCAAAATGAGTGTGAAAGTAATGCCCATCTCCAAGGGCTCTTGTGGAGATTACATGAAACAAGGTGCTTAGTACAATGCCCGGCACACAGGTTCCGCTCTATAAATTCATGAGTCAACAAATATATGTGTGCTACTCTTTGGTCATTTGCAATATTTTTACTCCATCATCTTCCTTAATAGACTCAAAGGGGTTTATCAATTTTACTGGCAGTTTTGAAGAACCAGATTAGTATTTATTTATCTTCTCTAGTACTTTTTTCTAAATTTTTGCTTTCTTGTTCATAAATAACATCTTTTATCTCTATTTTCTTCTCCCTGCTTTCTTTGATTCTTTTGTTTTTCTTTTTACTAACTTCTCAATTTCTTTATTTTTGCCTTCTCTGGTAATATAGGCATTAAGACTCTGATTACAGCTTGTACTATAACCTGTAGGTTTGGGTGTGATGTGTCTCATTTCATTGCTTTGTAAAGAGTTTGCAGTGTTTGTCATCTTCTCTTTGATTCAAGAACAGTCTGGGAGTGCATTTCTTAATTTCCATATAGCTGAGATTGTTTGGGGTCATCTTTTGATTTTTGGATTACTGCATTTGATTGAGAATGCCTTTCAATTTAGAGCCATCTCTACAAAAAAATGATTTTTTCCTTAACAATTAGTTAAAAATTAATTAGCATCTAAGGAAATTGTTTTAGCTAATAATTCTGGCAGACCTTTAAGAATTTCCAGGAAAATTTTCACAGGCTCTGTAGCCACAATGCTGAGAAATACAGAACAATGAGTAAAATCAAAAGAAAGTCCATATTTGAACATCTGGGCATTCATTCTATGTTGCTGCATTATAAATTTTAAATATCTAGTAGGAATCAGGATGGGGAGAATTTAAAGTATTTCCACTTGCTTTAATTTACACCACTCAGTTTTGATAATATGTCTTTATAATAAAAGCCAGGCCAGGGAATTTTCTAGAAGTAAAATTTAATAAGAACTCAAGTATCAAAGTAGAGTGTTCAATGTAAAATGAGGCCAGCAGACTGGGTGCAAGGAGGATGCAGGTGATGAAAATCAAGACTTAGTTGAAAAAAAAATAGACCATCTGAACAATATGTATGAGCCATCAGAAGGAAACCCTACCATTGTGGTACCTGTGCCTCAGGGAGAAAAGAAACCCCAGGAACAAGTGGCTTTAGTTCCAAGACATGGCCAACAACTCTAAGTCAGAGCCCTTCATACTAGTTCTAGAAGTTTATAATCTAATCCCCAGTCCCAGAAAAACAAAACATTTTACCACGGATCCAGAGTTCTCTCCAGTTTTATGTAGAGTTGTGGAAAAAAGGAAAAGACCAATTATTTCCAGAACTTTGGGCAAGTGGTTTTCACTGAACCTTAGTTCCTTCATCTGCTAAATAGCTACCAGGTGACAATGCGCCTGATTACATAATCATAAGATTATTTTTATCTGTAGTATTTTATAATTCTCTGGTCTGGTTAACATATGTCTAGTCTAAGAATTAGAAACATATAAAGAAATTCCAATCACAAATAGCAGGGCTATAATAGACCCTACCAAAATAGTTTTGCTCAAATACACAACACCCTGAAGTATTACTTGGTAAGACTAGTTTTGAAATAACCCTGTCATTGATAAGTTAAGTTTTCAGATATGAAGATTAATTATGTCAAAAGCTATTTTGCAATGCAGAAATTTTATTTACCTAAAAGAATAAGAAGGAAGTAAACTTTTAAGTACCTAAAATGAGCCAGGAAATATGTGCCAAATAACTGGAAATCGTGAAAATAAAAATTGTGGCCTATCAGACAACAGCAGATACTGTTGGTTCCCTGCCCATATCCCTCAGGCTTGTGACCTCAGCTTGCTCCTGCACTGATACCAACTGCCCGTATCTGCATCTCTGCCCGAGAGTCTCTGAAGCCTGGAAGGCTGCCGTGTCTACACCTAATAAGCCTAAGGTGCCAGGGAACTAATGCACCCAGCCCAGGGAGCAGCCTAAACCAATGGCTGGATGGAATTGCTATATAAATGACCAGCTTGCTCACTCCACAGGCAAGGTATGTGTTTTACACCATTTCTTCAGAATTTCCCAGAGGTGTTAAGATTTAGTCACCAATAGCACTGGCTGCCTTGATAGTGCCGCCCGCACTGGCTACCTCGCCTTCCCTGTCTCTCTTCCTCACTTCCCTACTCACATTTCCTGCACCTGCCAAGCAAACTACTTGTACTCAAGTCCTTGATTTGACACAGGATCAGCTTGTCGGGGGATCCAAACTGACTACCCAGAAGAGATTAATCTCATTGTGCAAGTAAATCTTCAAATCAAATTATGATTTTGTCCTTCACTGCCCCGCTTATGCACACACTCATGCTCTTTGCCCCAAATCAGCAACAACTTTGGCAGGAATCTTGCATATGCAATCCAGAAAGTGATACCCACTTACAAAACAAAAATAAACATAGAGGCAAAAGTTAACACCTACCCTGGGAGCAAAGAACGTGACAGACACTTTTTCGCAAATGAAGATATTATAGGATGGAGGGGGTGGGAGAAGAGGGTTTGTGCTTTAATTACCATTTTCCCTGCTCTCGGGAGAATTTTGAAGATAAAGAATTGGACAAGCATATTTTATCAGGGTAAGTGTGAGTTAAGGATGAACGCTGATCCTGAGTCTAAAGGCAAAATTCTGGCAGGGACACATCATGGATATAACCTTAACCTAGCATAGTGGTTGGAACATCGTAGGAGCTCAGTATGTATCTGTAAATATATAGTGAGAACTAAGGTGGATCGGGCTGGGCTTAGAAGTTAAGAAAGAGGGAGTTAATCCTCTATAACTAGCTAGTGACTCTAAGAAGAAGATTAAAAAGAAACTTGGATGTTTCTTCTAAGTCATCCAGTTCAGCTCACCAAGTTAGGAAGGAAGACTGCTTGCTCAAAAACTCCATGTGTCCTGTGTTTCAGGAACTTAGAGGTAATAATAGAAAGGGAGGTGGAGATTCTCCAAAAGAAAGAAGGAGAAACATCCATCATCCCAATTATCTTTTCAGTATAAAGTCCAAACCAAAGGCAAACTTTAAATTTTACTTTCAGATTGACTAAAGAATTAATTACTGTTGTAATATCTTGATTCTTATGCATGAAAGTCAAAATTATACCTTCTCAGATGTCTGTTTTCATATCTCGGAATCTCTCGGGAACACACTATGGGTGACAGGCATGCTGTTGTCATCTGGCTTGGCCATCATGGGGCCTTTCATGTTAACAGGGCTGATGCTTGGTAAAAGTTACTCTGATGAAGACAAAAGAAATTTAATGTTTGACGATCCTAACCTCCAGTTACAAAGAATTTGATCTTTTTTGCTCATCCTCTTTCCCTTCTCTCTTCTCTGCTCTCTTTCAAGAGTTTTCTTGGTAAGCCCAGTCCCCAGGACTTTATCATTCTGAATTTGGAGACTGGGTGTAGTGAGACTGATTGGAGGAGAGGGGATGCTTCAAAAAACAATGGACACATGGTTTGGGGCTTGGTAAGACAGAAAGTAAAGGGAAAGAATGAGAGGATCAGGGACTACTATGGTATATGAAACACTGAGAAAGGAAAGGGGATTTTATAAACTGTTGTTGAATTACAGAGCTGTGATTCAAATATAAATCACTAAAATACTTGTGTATGGAAGTATGAGCTTAAAGTAAAGTATAGTACGGTACAGGAAGTATCGTCTGGGATACTAGGCTAAGCTGCCTCTCATACCCCCTTTCTAGCCTGAAGCTATATACAATGATGTTGATGGGTCCCCAGGGGACTAGCAGGACAGTTTTGAAATAATTTATTAGAAAACCAAACCATCAAACAAGCATTAAGCTATCATCTCTCCATCAACCACAATATCCTTCTGTCTCTAAAAGACAGATGTTTAAAGAGTGAGCATATGCACATTCTATCTGGGAAAAAGGGAATTTTATTTCAGCTTTCTGTGCACCATTAGGTTGCTGGAAATCATGGAAACCTAAATTACACATGCAAGCCATTTCATGCACTGAGACCCCTTGTAGGAAGAAAGCAGCCATCAAATCAGGCAGCTCAAATCGTCCTTGATGTTAACAAGGTGGCTGTAGGATCATTTTAAGAAACAACTTTCTGCTCCTATTAGCAGACTGGTTATACCCCAGCTTCTGTTCTAGAAGCATATGACCGAACTAGTCTCCCAAAATGTATATTAAAAGGATAAAATTTCTTTGCCAGTGTTTATACTCAAATTAAATATTTTTAAGAAAAGAACAAGAATACCAAAAAATTGGAGCCATGGCAGTTTGCACTTCAGCAAAAGCAATCATCAAGGCAAATATTTACTGTTTGGGTTGTTGAACATAGAAGTGCGGACAGAAGTTTAATGTCCACGCAATCTGTTTCCAGTGCATTAGCCACGTTATTAAAAACAAGATTCTTTCTTGGGGCCGGCCCAGTGGCGCAGCGGTTTAGTCCGCACTTGGCAGCCCGAGGTCCGCCAGTTCGGATGCCAAGCGCCCGCCGACACACCGCTTGTCAGCCGTGCTGTGGCGGCGTCCCATATGAAGTAGAGGAAGATGGGCATGGATGTTAGCCCAGGGCCAGTCCTCCTCAGCAAAAAGAGGAGGATTAGCTACGGATGTTAGCTCAGGGCTGGTCTTCCTCACAAAAAAAAAAAAAAAAAATTCTTTCTTGTTTAAAATGTGTCCCAAATGCTCAGAATCAATCTTGATCAACAGACTGCAGTATAATTTGGCGGTTCAGAGATGAGAAGATTATGGACACATTTCAATTAAACAATAAATTCAGAGATGACAACTCGGATGCATTATGTATCTAACAATGCTTCCAAAAGACATTTAGGAATCCACCAAGTCAACTCTGAACAGAACCTTGGTCCTTGGCCTACTTTGGCAAAAAATATAATGTAGATGAATTACCTCTGGAGAAGCTACAGCAACCTTCCACTTCTTTATAAAACAAATTCCTGAAATATATTCAAAAGCTGAATATGAAAAAATAAAATGGTCTGTGTTAAATCTTAGCTCCACTGATTACTAGTTAAAAGATCTTAAATCACTTAATGCCTCTAATTCATACATTTATTCATTTAACAGATGTTTATTGTGTGCCTTTTATGTGTCAGACACTGTTCGAAGGTTTGGGAATACAGATGTCAACAAAAGAGGCTACAATCCCTGCCTTCATATTTTGAAATAAGGGAGGCAAAAAAGAGGACTGAAGACAAATATATAGTATATTAGAACATGATAAATGTTAGAAAGAGAAATAAAATAGAGAATGGGATATGAACCATTGGGGGTATGACATAGGTATTAGATAGATATTTTAGTTAGGGCCAGGTAAGATGTCACCACGAAGATGACTTTGGTGATAACCCAAAGAAAGTGAGGGAAAAGTCATGCAGATATCCATGGAAAGAAAAAGCATTCCATGAGTGGCAAGTGCAAAGGCCCTGAGGCAAGATCATGCCTGACAAGAAAAGAAATGAGAGCTAGAGCAGAGAGGTGAAGGGTAGAGTGGTAGGAGATGAGATCAGAGAAGTAATGGTATCAGAGCTGGGGAACAGACCATGAAGGCCTTTTAGTTCATGGCAAGGACCTTAAGAGGGAATAAGAAGCTATTAGAGGATTTTGAGAAGTGTTATTGTGGGGGATCAGAACTGACCACCTCGAAATATGTCTCTTTACCTTGATTATTTTGAAAAACAAAAGACTCTGAAAGAAACTTTGACCTCCCCCTCAAACTGCCTAAGAGAATTTAACTCCGGGTATGGATAGACTGGGAGAGTCTTTGCTAAGCCCATTCCAAGTAAAAGTAGAAGTTATCCTTTGTGAGAGACATTTACATTTATAAGAGAAATCTCCATTTGTAAAGGTATCTCCCTCTCTGTACCGGGAAGAAGGGGGGATGAACTTATCTCTAGAAAATCTTATCAGTGCAGGAAGGTGAGGACTTAAATCAGCACACTCTTGTTTACTGTGATTTTCTTGTAATCCCCCATAGCTGACTCCCCCCAGCCCCAATATCCTCCTCCGTCTATTCAAGAGAACCTCTGCCATTTTGGAAAGAAACTCAGTTTCCCTGGTCTCTCCCATGTATACATGTTATAAAGCTTTGATTTTCTCCTGCTATTCGGTCTCATATCAATTTAATTTGTAGCCCAGCCAGAAAGGACCCAGAGTGGGTAGAGGATACTTTTCCTCCCCTTCAATATCATCTGGCTTACATTTGATAGGAGTAATAATAATTCTTCCTCATAGGTTTACTGTAAAGATTAAGTGAGATAATTGACATAAAAGGCTTCTCGCAGTACATGGCAAAAGGTAAACATAAAATATTAGCTGCTATAATTATCTGTGTTATCTAGATGGAGATTAGAAAATCATAATCAAAAATGAAAGCCGGGGGCCACCCGGTGGCGCAGCGGTTTAGTCCGCACTTGGCAGCCCGGGGTTTGCGAGTTCGGATCCCGGGCGCCCGCCGATGCACTGCCAGTCAGCCATGCCATGGTGGTGTCCCATATAAAGTGGAGGAAGATGGGCACGGATGTTAGCCCAGGGCCAGTCTTCCTCAGCAAAAAGGGGAGGATTGGCAACAGATGTTAGCTCAGGGCTGGTCTTCCCCACAAAAAAAAAAAAATGAAAGCCATTGCTAGGGGCCAGTCCAGTGGCATAGTGGTTAAATTCTCACACTCTGCTTCGGCGGCCCAGGGTTCGCAGATTTGGATCCTGGGTGAGGACATACACAGCACTCATCAAGCCATACTGTGGCAGCATCCCACATACAAAATAGAGGAAGATGGGCAGAGATGTTAGCTCAGGGCTAATCTTTCTCAGCAAAAAGAGGAGGATTGGCAACAGATGTGAGCTCAGGGTCAATCTTCCTCACCAAAAAAAAAAAAGATGAAAGCCATTGCATGGGTTATGCATCTTATTTTTTTATTTTGTCTTTATCCTTCAAAAATCAGAATAACAATTCAAGGAGTGAAAGAGAAATAATAAAGAGATGCTTTGGTTCAAAGATCAAATGAAGATAATTTCGGGAACATGTAAGTGCCTAAAAAAATGGAGGAAATCTTAAAGTACAAAACAGGGGATATTAAATTTTCCAGGTAAATCTTTCAATGCTCTAAACACCAAAATAATCGGAAATCTATTTGAAGCAATTTGAATTGATGTTTCTTCCAACTTAGGGCCAGGAAGAAGTATCACAAACTGGATGACTTTCGGCAAAGAGTTATACTCAGTAAATAGAAAGGATTTGTTGTAAATAGATTCTAAGAAGGCTACTAAAATGCCTCCCTGCTGGTTGAGCAAGATTACTGAAATAAGCAAAGCAAAAGGCATTATTGCCTACTTAAGCAGTCTGGCATAAAAATTAATGTGATAGCTGGACTTCAGAGAAAAAATAAACAGATCACACTCAAATATCATGAGAGGCAAAGTACATTATATGTCTCCCCATAAATCATGACAAGTGTACAATAGGCATAAATGATATAAAGAATGGAGAAGGATTTATGATTTGAACTCCTGGAGAACCTGCAAAGTGCAGGATCTCATTTCACACACAGTCCAAGGAATAGTATATTGTCTCTTTCATTTTTATATCATTTTATGTATTTCATTCCTTTAAAAAGCATTTATTGATTACCTATTATGTGCAAGGAGCTGTGAAAAATAGAAAATTGTGTAAGACATGGTCCTTACCACCCAAGACCCTCACATTACAGCAAAGGGACACAAGGCACAGACTATATTTCATTGAACATATGACACCATCCATTTAAGTTAAATCAAAGTAATAACTTTATAGGAAAAAAGAAAATTATTAAAAATACATAGAGTTTTTAAGATAAACCCCAATTTCAGAAACTTTAGAATTTAAAAGAAATGAATACCTTAATATATAAAATCAGGTATATAAATATCTGCACCAAGAAGAAGCATAAGATAAGTGTCAAAGATGATTTTTAAAATACTGGGTGTTACAAAAGCACAAAGGAAAAAGATATTACTACTGGGTCAGAGAGTTTACAAAATCGAGATGATGTTAACCATTCAGCTGGGCTTTAAAAAGACACAGAGGGGATGGCCCAGTGGCGTAGTGGTTAAGTTCACGTGCTCTGCTGCAGCGGCCCGGGGTTCATGGATTCGGATCCCAGGCTCGGACCTCCGCACCACTTGTCAGGCCATGCTGTTGCAGGCATCCCACATAAAGTAGAGGAAGATGGGCACAGACATTAGCCCAGGGCCAATCTTCCTCAGCCAAAAGAGGAAGATTGGCAGTGGATGTTAGCTAAGGGCTAATCTTCCTCACACACACACACAAAAAAGACACAGAAAGTCTGAAATGGAAATGATAGGTAAAAAATGCATTCCAGGCAAGTGGAAATGGTGGGTAAGAAATGCATTTCAGACAGATGAAACAGCACACACAGAAGCACAGAGTAAAAATTACTTTGCACAGAGGAGCAGCCATAAATTCAGATTGACTAAAGGAGGTTCATATTGGACCCAGTTGGAAGGGCTTTAAATGCTAAGTAAAGGATTGTAAACATTGCCCTGTCAGAAACTGGAAAGTTTTAAAAGTAGAGAACAAACGCTCTCACACTCACGGTTTAGGAAAGTTAACCAAACAGCAGTCCACAGTGAAGCGCAGGGAGGCGCGGCCGCAGAGCGGGAGAGCAGTAAGGAATCTTTCATTACACTCTAGGTGAGAGATGCCAAACCAGACGAGGGAGCTGGAACAGTGGCTTGAAAAGAGATGGATGTGTCTGTGGCTTGATAGTGCTTTTCCTTACATGATGATAATTGATGTTACATCATAATGTGACATTGGAAGAACAAGAATTATTGTTCAGAGTTTAAAGAGGAAGAAGCCGACAGAAAAAAAAATGGTGACTATTTTTTTAACCATATCTAGTGTTAAAAGATAAACTGAGGCATATTAAAGAGTTTAAGAGTTTATATGAGAAAAAATCTATTTGTATCAGGCGGTGCCAAACCGGAAGTGGTTAGGAGCACTCCACTGACAAGAGCCGGGGGAGAGACTCATATAGAAAAGTAGAAGCAAAGAAAGGAAATTATTTGATGGGCTACAGCTTAAAGCCTAGTTGGCTGTTTGAGACTGGTTGTCCTTAGCGTTTTGATTTTATAACCTTGAGGCATTTACAGGCTCAGATCTTGGTTTGCTTTCTAGGCCGCCAGGGCATTAAAGCCACCTCCATCAAATGGCCTTCTTGTTAAATAATTTAAAACTAGGTACTGACAGAATCAGCCCCAGAAAACAATTCTACTGCCTCAGAGGACAGATCTGTGTTCTCTTCCCAACACATCACCTAACTCACGTGTAGGTTTCTGGTCAGGATTTAAAGAACGAATGTTTTAGGATCAATTGGACATTACAATTTGAAAGCTAAAAGCACTATGAGAATGAAGTATGCAGTGCTTCACTAAATAGAGATGGTTATAGTGACTCAGCAGCTCAATCTCATACAATTGCTGATGTTTTTAGTGGCTGTGACAGTTTATAAAGGCATTATCTCCACACCCAGCCTCTGGCCATGTAATCAGAAAGTTGGGACAGATGGCTGAGTGACTGCATGGGATGACAGGTGAATCAAAATTTTGGCTATTTCATTAGCATGATTGAGTTTAGGGTGATCTGCTAATTCCACATTCCTATTTCAAAGAATAAAATATTTCTGAAAGTGATTGGAAATGCACACATCATCAAAAGAAATTTTATTTAATGATAATGAGCAAATTACCAATCAAAATAGACTAAATTCTCCAAGCATACCTTGCATGGTGAACATTGGTTCTCAATTTCCAAAGAATTTCTTAGATTTTGTGCAGTTCAAAAATGATGGTCTTTGGGACAATTCTATTAGAATCACATTGGATGATCCATAATTCAGATTATAAACCAGGCTGACTGGAATCAGGCTTGGAAATCTGTGGCAACCAGATTTGGAAAACATTGCTCCAAGGGTTATGGGAGCAATAAATAGTTCACATGGAATCCATGAAAATAGATTAGTCTTTATCCCTACATGCCACAATAGCTTACATGTTCAAATACATTCCAAGCCATATCCCTTCTCAAGCAACCAATTTCTGTCTTTCAAGATAATTATATTAATGTTGATACTAAACACATATGAAAACTGTGTATTCTTTTCTGTGTGGCACATTTTAAGACGAACCATGTTATAGTGTGTGTCGGTGACGTGTTCCTTTTTATTGTTGAGTATAAGAAGAAGGTTGGGAAGGAGGGAGCAATCCTGATCACAAGTGCGATTTTTCTTCCATGAGAATTATTCTTGGTTAGTAAATAGTTACACATATATGCACATATATACGTACACATACATATACACGCATGATGCAAAATTCATTTATGGTTTCAAAATTATTCTATTTGTAGTTATATGGTTTGTGATGATATCTTACTGGCTTTGAGCAACTTCTGTTTACTTAATGCTCCCCCAAAGGTGTTTGTTCAACAAAGAAAAGAATACAAAAGTCTCATTTTTGCCAAGTTCTTTGCAGGATGGAGCTGTTCAATTACTGCATTAGTAACAGATCTATTCCACTGCTCTAATAAAAGACCTTGCAGGCTCATGATTATTCTAATGAATAAAACACAAATATTTCATAGGAATTTTGTATAAATTCTTTAAAAAACATCAGGGAATGTGCTAGAGAAAGATATTCTCAAAGCAAGTCTCCACAAACTTTTTCCAAAAAAAGCCAGATAGTAAATAGTTTAGGCTTTGTGGGCCATATGGTGTCTGTCACAACTACTCAACTCTGCCATTATAGCATGAGAGCAATCACAGACAATATGTAAATAAACGAGCACATCTACGTTCCAATAAAATTTTATTTACAAAAACAAGCAATTAACAACACCTATTAGGATGGCCAAAATCCAAAACACTGGTAACACCAACTGTTGTTGAGGATGTGGAGCAACAGGAACTCTCATTCATTGCTGGTGGGAATGCAAAATGGTACAGTCACTTTGGAAAACAGTTTGGTGTTCTTACAAAAGTAAACATACTCTTATCATACATTCCAGCAATTATGCACCTTGGCATTTACTCAAATGAGTTGAACATTTATGTCCACACAAAAACCTGCACGTGGATGTTTATAGCAGCTTTATTCATAATTGCCAATAATTCAAAGCAACTAAGATGTTCTTCAGTAGGTGAATCACTAAACAAACAGGCACATCCATTCAATGAAATGCTATTCAGCAATTCAAAGAAATGAACTATCTAGTCCTGAAAGACATGGAGGAAACTCAAATGCATATTGCTAAGTGAAAGAAGCCTATCTGAAAAGGCTATATACTGCATGATTCCAACTATACAACATTCTGAAAAAGGCAAAACTATAGAAACAATAAAAAGATCAGTAGTTGTCAAGAGTTGGTGGAGGAGCAATGATAAACAGATGGAGCACAGGGGATTTTTAGGGCAGTGAAACTAACTATTCTGTATGATCTGCAATGGTGGATACATGACATTATGCATTTGGCAAAACTTAAAGAATGTACAACACAGAGTGAACCCTAATGTACACTATGGACTTTGGTTAATAATAATGTATCAATATTGGTTAATCAATTTTAACAAATGTACCACACTAAAGCAAGATGTTAACAACAGTGGAAACTGTGGGTGGAGTGAGAGTATATACTTTCTATTCAATTTTTCTATAAAGCTAAAACTGCTCTGAAAAAACAAAAACAGGCAATGAGCCAGATCTGGCCTATGGCCTATAGTTTGCTGACCCCTGGTCTAGAGAATGAAAACATGATCAGAGAACACTTGGAGTTCATAAAGTTGTCTTTGTGAATCTCACTAACTTCAAGGAAATCCATTCAATACGGCTTTCAGAATTTTGTTTGGAAAAGCAGTGTTCTCACAATAGCACTCCTGCCAAATGCATTCATATTTTCATTTCTATTGCAGAAAGTTACGCATCAAAATCACAAAACTAAATCCATCCCCTTTTCATACAAGCCAACAATTAAGCCTATCCTTGCTCCAGCATTAAGGGGATCTCCCCTGTGCTGGGGAACCTAGCACACTTCATCTCCGGCACAGCAGTGCTCCGGATACAAGGGCCCTCAGGTGATGTCTTCAGCTAGACTGCTCAAAAATTCTCCATGGGATTGGATACTTTATTGCCCTCTTAAATAGTCTCATATTTTATACCACAGAAAGCTTCATCTTCTAGAGTTTTCACCTGTTATGTGACCATCGGCAGCACAGGAAACAACCCTGGTGCTTTTTTTTTTTTTTTTTTTTTTTTTGGTGAGGAAGACCAGCCCTGAGCTAACATCCGTTGCTAATCCTCCTCTTTTTGCTGAGGAAGACTGGCCTTGGGCTAACATCCGTGCCCATCTTCCTCCACTTTATATGGGACGCCGCCACGGCATGGCTGACAGGCAGTGCGTCGGCGGGCGCCCGGGATCCGAACCAGCGAACCCCGGGCTGCCAAGCGCGGACTAAACCGCTGTGCCACCAGGCCGGCCCCAACCCTGGTGCTTTTTAAAAAGAATGCCATAACCTTAGTCTTCCTCAATCTCCATGGCCGCATATAGCAGCAATGTTTATTTAATCGAATTTATTTTAGTCAAAATAATAACATGTATTCTTAGTAGCAATACTATAAATAATCTGTTTTGCACTTAATGTAACAGTAAAAATATATATTCAGTAGTGTTATTTTAAATATTTAATTGTTTTTGTAAAATTTACTTCAACTGCAATCACCAATGCAACTACACCTTTTCTTTTTGAGGTCACACTGTTTATAATATTATATAAATTTCAGGTGTACATCATCATATTCCAACTACCATATAGACTGCATCGTGTTCACTACCAAAAGTCTATCCCTCGCCATACACACATGCCCCTTTACCTCTTCCCATCTGGTAACCTCCTATCTGTTCTCCATATCTATTTGTTTGTTTGCTTGTTTATCTTCCACATATGAGTGAAGTCATAATAGTAATCATCTTTCTCCATCTGACTTATTGCACTTAGCACAATACCCTCAAGGTCCATCCACGTTGTTGCAAATGGAAGGATTTCACCTTTTTTATGGCTGAATAGTATTCCATTGTATATACATACCACATCTTCTTTATCCATCCATCTGTTGATGGACACCTAGGTTGCTTCCAAATCTTGGCTATTGTGAATAATGCTGCAATGAACATAGGAGTACATATATCTTTTTGAATTACTGTGTTCATGTTTTTTGGATAAATAGCCAAAAGTGAAATAGCTGGATCATATGGTATTTCTATTCTTAATTTTTCAAGGAATCACCATACTGTTTTCCATAGTGGCTGCACCAATTTACATTCCCACCAGTTTTTATTTTCTTATAATTTGTCATAAATCATAAATAATGTAATGCCTATATATGCACAACTATCTTTCTTGGGAAAAGTTGGCTTTTTATTCCTGTAATTTTAGTGAGATCTGTCAAGAGTAGAATTTTAGCTAACCTGGTATCCCTCTGCTGCTAAGTGATAAAAGACGTACAGAAACCTTGTTGTCTTTAGGACAAACTATAGCTGCTCTGGGAATTGTAACATGCATATTCCTGCCCCTTTTTTGCTATTTTCAACATAGATAGACTCATTAACAGTGGGAACGCAGCTGAACTTCAACCATGTAGCATAAGGATCACATTGATTAGCTGCTAGGGGTAGGATGGCTGAACTACAGTGAAAGACTTAACTTCTCAGTATCTATACATAAGCTCTTTGCCATTCGTAAAAGACTAACAGCTTCCTTTCCTGACCACGTATGTAACTAGGCCAACAGCCATTTTGAAAAGAGATGGATATGTATAAACTGTGGAGAGAGCAGAATAGAAAAGAGAGAACACAGAAAATTCTCTTTTAAAGAGAAGCAGTAGCATCTGAGTTATGAATTGAGTTTCTTTGTCAAGTGATCTGGTTGTGAGCATGTATAAATAACCTTTAGAGAAATAAGAGAAATACCTACTCCCAGCTATTTACCACATAACAGAAGCCAATACATAAACAAAACAAGGTCAAATACATAAACAAGGACCCAGTGCCACAGAACTGCAGTCTGCCCCAATCTCTCTCTCTCTCTTTATTTTATCTCCAATTTTTATGTGTGGGAGGAAGGCAAGGAGAGAACCAGAGCTTGCAAGGAGAATTTTGCCTTGTTATTTTGCTAATTTAATGTTCAGCATCTGGTCCACCTGCTGCTGTGCATGAGCTATGTTGATCTGACACTAAACACGGAATGCTGATTGAAAAATAATCAAGAGTTGACTTCAGATTGAAATTCTTTGCAGGTGAACTAACAACATTCAAGCTTATTAAGACCAGTCAATAACTAACCAAGTTTTTGCTTTTGAATTATTTTAACAGATGGCTGCTTTATCCTGTTTCATATATCTTTCATAAGCTCACAAACAATGCGTATTTGCATTTTCTTTCTATCTTAGAAAATAATTGCTGTGGTTCTCTTTTATTCCCTTTTGTGTTCAAGTTGAAATCGCTATGTTGAAATTTTAGTCTGGACTTTTCCACTTTATAGTGGCAAGATTAGAATAAGTTAGTAATAATTAAGTGTGGGTCAGAGGCATATGTAATTTTCAACATATGCCAAGGCAAAACTCAGGTTGCCTTAGGAAAACACTCCACCTATTTCTTCAACCACAAAATGTGAGAGTCTGTGTATTCCAGAGAAAGATCTGCTTATAAAAGACAATTTTTCAAAAAATTTAAGGCAATAATGTGAATTTTTAAAATAGTGACAGTGACTTTTTGTAACTGCAAACAGATATTTAAGCAACTATGATAAAGTCACATCTCTGAGGTGCTTATAGGGCAAAGTTTTCTGGTGACTCCATGCTCCAGGCTAAATCTAGGAATATTCAGCAAGTGTCATAGTTTGATGTGGCACATTACACCAATATGGAATTTATCCCAATCAGTAGATAATTTTTCTCCTCTTGTCTAGCCTAATTTACTTCTAGAAATACTTGAAAGAATTTTTTTCCCTCATGGATAGGGCTTCACTTTAATCAAGGATAATAATTGCTATATGAGAGAAACGGAAGAAACATATTGTGGAGATGTGGTCAATTAATCACAATATTCATAAAACTTCTCAAAAAAATAAAAAGAAAATTGAAATCAGGTCTGAGAATACCATAATTACCATCTGAAAAAAACAAGAAAACTAGTTTACATACAAACTAGTTTACTAGTTTGATAATTCTGCAGCCAATTAGTAACAATACAGCCAAAGTTACCTAAAGTACTCAGAGAACAAAGCTTATTCTTGTTACACTTTCCAAACAAAAATAAAACCAGCCTGGTGTGGTAGATTGGTTACATTAATGGTCCAAAATAATGCTTCCCCACCCCAAGGTCTTTGCCCTTAACTGTATGGTCCTCTCCCACTCTGACTCTGCCGTCCGACTTATTTTTACCAATGGGATACCAGCCAATGTGCTGTGAGCAGAGGCTTGAAAAGGACATGTATGTTTCTGCTTGCTCTCTTATGTGATTGAGCTGGCTCACTCTTGGACCCTTACCACCACCAAATGAACATGCCTAGGCTTGTCTGATGAAGGGATATGAGAGACTTATGGACTAAAGTCAAGCTGTCCAAGTGATTCTAGTGATTCTAGTCAAGACAGCTCTGTGCTAACCTGCCAGCTGACCACAGATGGATGAGCTAGACCAACTCAGATCAACCTAACCCATATTGCCATAAACACCCAGCCAACAGATAGACTCGTGAGAAATAATAAATATGTGTGTTTTAAACCTCTTTGTTTTGCAGTGATTTGTTACACAGCATTATTATGGCAAAAGCTAATTGATATACCTTGTTATATTCTGAAAATCTTTCTGAAAGCTTATTAACCCACTTTTTTACCTGAACGTGTTGAGTTGCTGAGCACAATAATTTTCTCCATTTGTCTCTTTTCTCCCTCATTAAACTGAAATTAAATGTTTCATTACAGATTGAAATATCTCTCTGTTATTATTATTATTTGCATTTTAGGTGTGATATACAAGTTAACTAAATTACTATTCAACTTCCAGGTTAACTTTTTGCAGTTATCCAATATGCCTTTTACCTAAAAGTAGTCTTAAGATCTGAAGGGACACTTCTAAAAGAGATGAGGCTTAATCTGAGAAATAAAATATCCTTAAGAGATTTGGGGAAACAAGGAAGGAAGGAAGGGAGGGAGGGAGGGAGAAGAAGGGAGGGAGGAAGGGGGGAAGGGAGGAAGGGAGGAAGAAGGGAGGAAGGGAAGAAGGGAGGAAGGAAAAAAAAAAGAAAACTATTCCAGGATATCAAATAAGAGTTTACTTAGAGTATATGCAATTCCTTGCTGTTACATTTTCCCTTTTTGAGCTTTCAATAAAGGTCAGTTTGATGACAATTAGAATCAATCTATTTATTTTTTCGTTGTTAGTAGTCAAAGGTCATTTTAAAGGGAACATCCACTTGCCAAGTTTTCCATACCCTTCCCAAGGACAGTACTACTATATTGATGTTAGTATAATATGCTCATCATATGTCTTTGCACTGATAGATTGGAAATCATCAAATTTTTTTATATAGAAAGGAAATCTGGGGCACTGGAAAGGTGAGGTCACTTGCTTTTTGCTCAACCTCTCAGAATCTTGTTTTTCCGTTTTATCACATATCAAATGATGTCCTTGGGAAAAGAAAGGTTTGGGCAATATGATGCCCTGTCCTCAAATAACTATTTTATTCTCTATATTTCTGTGGGAGTAGAGAACACTATGAGCCAGTAAACAGAAATGATCGGTTTTTATCTTAAATTCATCAACCTAAATAAAGGCATGTATGGAAATTTAATGTGAGAAAGTGATAAGTTCTAACAGTTTAAAATAAAGGTTAAGATACCTTATTTCTAGCGGGTTTATAGCATGCAGTGAGAATGTATGATATAAACAAAAAGAGGTGAGATTGCCAAGCAAATGGCCACTTCTTATTTCCTCGTTATTGATAATGATAATAACTACTATACATCTACTTACTACTAGTCAGACTCTCTGCTAAGTGCTTTCCAGACATTTTATTAATGCTGCAACAAGCATATGAATCAACAGCAATTAGAAGTAGTTGGCAGATCCAAGAGCCATTTCTCTCTCCCTTCTCCTATACTACTGTGGAAATTAGTAAAAGAAATTCAACTAAATTGGAGTCAGGAAGGTCTGTGGGAGGAGTTCTCATGCGCTATCATACATTGCCAATTACACCAAATAGGAAGAGAAGTATGCTTGCATCTTCAAAAGGAAGTAACACTACTTTACTACTGAAGAAAGATTTCTCTCCCCACTGGCAAACAGCCCAGCCAATGAGAAATGCTGCAGCTCAGCCAATGAGAAGCCATTGCCTCCCTGAACTGTTACTTTCCCCCAATAGACTTTCTTTTAGAACAGCCCCTCTCTCCGCTCCCTTTTTCTCTATAAAAGCAGCTCCCCTCCTTTGTTTTCTGGATTTGCCTATGGTTTGCCATAGCATGCACATCCCAAATTGCAATTCTTTTGGCTATTCCAGAATAAACTCATTTTGAGGGTAAAATAACTGGCAAATTTGCCTTTTAAGTTGACACTACCTTCCACTGTAGTGGCTAGAAAAGTGCAATATTCAGTTTTCCAGCTTTCCTTGTAGCAAGAGATGGCCATGAGACAAAGTTCTGTCCAATGACATATAAGTAGTTGTTGGTTGAAGGGATTTCTGGGAAACCTTTTGTTTTTCTGATTAAAATGACAGTCATGACTGACATGATTCCTCCTCCTTTCTTTCTGCCTTGATGCCCAGAGTTGTGGCAGCCATTCTGTCACCATATGGAAAAGGCCAAAAGGATTACAGAGATGCCAATCCTGATATTACTGAACCACTAAACCAATCCCAGCAGCCATCTACCTCTAGATTTCTTGTCATGGAAGAGAATATAAAATGCTATTTATTCAAGTCACTGTTAGGCAAATGTTTCACTACTTCAACTTGTAAACATTCTTGATAGAAATTCCAAATCCCATGCTTTGTGGGATTTTTTTTTTTTTTGCTGGTCTGTAGATTATTTTCTTTAAGGCACTTCAAATAATTTAAAATCCAAAAGAAATCCACACATTCAATTAAAAATGCATAAACTCTAAATTTGAAATATCTCAGGTAGATTTAAGTTTTTGCTTTGTTGAACATTCAACAAACTGAAATTAGTCTGTACTTAGATATCCAAATATATTTAAGCATAAAAGTAATCTCTTAACTTTGAACAGCCATTCCTTCTAAAATATACCCAAAATATGCCAAGAAGTATTCTTACTTACTTAGAAATTAATAGAAGCTATGATGCCATAATTGAAAAATAGCCTTTAGAAAATATCCTATACTATTAAAAGTATAGATTAAAAAGCCTATGTATGTGTGGATCTGGGGAGGCCAGGCAGCAGCAGCAGCAGCAAGCGACCTGCACGGGACCAGGCCTAATTCAGGTAAAAGCCCTGTGATGGGTGACATCAGCATCATGGTGGAGTCAGCTTTCCCCCTTACTCTCTCCCCCCTAAGATACAACAAAAAGGACATTCATATATCAACAGAGGACATTCACACAACACAAAAGATATCTGAGAGACCCACGCAGCCTTACGTCTGAAGGTGGAGGTGCTGGGACCCCTGGAGGAAGTGGAAGGAGGTAAGGAGAACTCCTCTCCATCCCCAATGACAGTGACCCTGGGACCGGGACCGCATGGTTCTGAGAGAGAGAAGGGGGGGTGGCCCTCTGCAGGAAAACTGTCACTCTCCAGTTCTCTCACAGCCCATGGAAAACTCCCATATAGAGGGGACTGAACTGTTGCAGGGGTATCTTCATCAAGCTAGCACTCCAGGAGAGCAGATAGTGAGGGAAGAGCAAGAAGCCCCCAGGATCGGGCAGGAGAAAGAGCCAATCCCCATGCCTAGTGCTTCAGCTCAGCCAGCAGACCAGAGTGACTGCAGATACTGGCAGGCTCAGAACACACTGCTCTTGATCCCCACCCAGTGGTGGCAGTTGGAAACTGCAACCAGATATTTTCAGCATGAGGAAAAAATAAGTTCATGCCCTCAAGCACTATGCAAAAATATATTACATCTCCAGATCAGGAGGAAAATGACAGGCACCCAGAAGTCAATCCTGAAGGCACAGAAATTTATAATCTAAATGACAGAGAATTCAAATTAGCCATCATAAAAAAGTTCAATGAAATACAAGAAAATACAGATAGACAATTCAATGAAATCAGGAACTTCTTCAGAAAAGAGATTGAAAATATAAAGAAAAACCAATCAGAAATGTTGGAGATGAAAAACACAATGGAGGAGATAAAGAAAAATCTGGAATCTTTAAAGAACAGAGCTGACAATATAAAGAAAAGAATTAGCAATATTGAGGATAGGGATGCAGAAATGCTCCAGATGGAGGAGGAGAGAGAACTAAGACTAAAAAGAAATGAAGAAATTCTCTAAGAAATATCTGACTCAATTAGGAAATGCAACATCAGGATTATAAGTTTTCCAGAGAAAGGAGAGAGGGAAAAAGGAGCAGAGAGCTTTTTCAAAGAAATCATAGCTGAGAACTTCCCAAACCTGGGAAAGGAGCTGGAAATAGAAGTGAATGAAGTCAATAGATCTTCTAAATATATAAACATGAAAGACCCTCTCCAAGGCATATAGTAGTAAAACTGGCAAGTCAATGTTAAAGAAAAAAATATTAAGGGCAGCAAGAGAAAATAAGATAATGTACAGAGGAATTCTAATCAGGCTCTCAGCAGATTTATCAGCAGAAACTTTACAGGCCAGGAGAGATTGGAATGATATACTCAAAATTCTGAAAGACAAAACTTTCAGCCAAAAATACTCTATCCAGTGAAAATATCCTTCAGATATGATGAAGAAATAATAACTTCCAGATAAACAAAAGCTAAAGGAGTTCATTGCCACAAAACCTCCACTACAAGAAATGCTCAAGAAGGCCCTCATGCCTTAAAAAAAGAGAGAGAAAGGGAATACAAAACTTTGAGCAAGGAGAAAAATAGGTAGACAAAATCAGAAAAATTACAGCTCTCTATCTGAATAAGTTAGCAAACAATTTTAACATCAAAGATTAAGGGAAGGAAAACACCAAAAATAACCTCACCACTTTAAACACAAACTCACAATACAAGATGGAATAAGTTGTGACAATAATAACTTAGAAGGGGAGGAGGAAACTGATGGAATCAACTTAGTCTAAGGAAATAAGAGGCCATCAAAAAATGGACTAAATCATCCATGAGATATTTTTATACAAAGCTCATGGTAACCACTAAACAAGTAATCAGAACAGAGTCACATACAAAAAATAAGGAGAAAACTAAGAGAATCATCACATAGAACTACCAAACTGTATTGGAAGTCCAAAACACACGAGATGAGAAAAAAAGGAAATTCAAAACAACCAGAAAATGAGTGATACTATAGCAACATTAAGCCCTTATATATCAATAATCACTCTAAATGCAAATGGATTGAATTCTCCAATCAAAAGACACAGAGTGGCAGGATGGATTAAAAACCAAGATCCAACAATATGCTGCCTCCAGGAAACATATCTCAGCTCTAAAGACAAACAACTGGCTCAGAGTAAAAGGATGGAAGGCAATACTCCAAGCTAATGGCAAACAAAAGAAAGCAGGTGTTCCCATACTTATATTAGACAAAGTAGACTTCAAGGTAAAACAGGTAATGAGAGACATAGAGGGGCAATATATAATGATAAAAGGGACACTTCACCAAGAAGACATATCACTTATAAATATATATGCACCCAACATGGGAGCACCAAAGTACATAAAGCAACTATTAACAAACCTAAAAGGAGATATCAATGACAATACAATAAGACTAGGGGATCTTAACACCCCACTTACAACAATGGATAGATCATCTAGACAGAAATTCAACAAGGAAATAGTGAACGTAAATGAAAAACTAGACAAGATGGACTTAATAGATATATACAGAGCACTCCATCCAAACACAGCAGATTATACATTCTTCTCAAGTGCACCTGGAACATTCTCAAGGATATACCCTATGTTGGGAAACAAGGCAAGCCTCTGTAAATTTAAGAGTATTTAAATCATAGCAAGCATCTTTTCCAACCATAATGCTATGAATCTAGAAATCAACTACAAGAAAAAAACTGGGAAAGTGACAAAGATGTGGAGACTAAACAACATGCTACTGAACAACCAATGGATCATTGAAGAAATTAATGGAGAAACCAAAAAAATATGGAGACAAATGAAGATGAAAATACACCATACCAACTCATATGGGATGCAGCAAAAGAGGTCCTGAGAGGGAAACTCGTAGCAATACAGCCCACCTTAACAAACAAGAAAAATTACAAATAAGCAACATTAAACTACACCTAACAGAATTAGGAAAAGAAGAACAAGGCCCAAAGTCAACAGAAGGAGGGAAATAATAAAAATTAGAGCAAAAAAATGAAATTGAAACAAACAATAAAAACAGTAGAAAGGATCAATGAAACAAAGAGCTGGTTCTTTGAAAAGATAAACAAAATTGACAAGCCCTTAGCCAGACTCACTAAGAAAAAAAGAGAGAAGGCATAGGCCTGGCCTGGTGGTGTAGTGGTTAAGTTCCCATGCTCTGCTGCAGCAGCCCCGGGTCCACGGGTTCGGATCCTGGGCGCAGACTTACACACCGCTTCTCTAGCCACGCTCTGGCAGGCATCCCACATATAAAGTAGAGGAAGATGGGCATAGATGTTAGCACAGGGCCAATCTTCCACAGCAAAAAGAGGAGGATTGGCAACAGATGTTAGCTCAGGGTTAATCTTCCCCATTGAAAAAAAAAAAGAGAGAGAAGCCTCAAATAAATAAAATTAGAAATGAAAGAGGAGAAATTACAACAGATAAGATAGAAATACAAAGAATTATAAGAGAATACTATGAAATACTATATGCCAAAAAATTGGACAATCTAGAAGAAATGGATAAATTCTTAGACTCATAAAACCTCCCAAAACTGAATACAGAAGAAATAGAGAATCTGAATAGACCAATCACAAGTAAAGAGATTGAAACAGTACTCAAAACCCTCCCAAAAAATAAAAGTCCAGGAGCAGATGGCTTCTCTGGAGAATTCTACCAGACATTCAAAGAAGATTTAATACCTATCTTTCTCAAACTCTTCCAAACAATAGAGGAAGATGGAACACTTCCTAACACATTCTATGAGGCCAACATCACCCTGATACCAAAGCCAGACAAAGACAATAGAAAGAAGAAAAATTATAGGCCAATGTCGCTGATGAACACAGAGGCAAAAATCCTCAACAAAATATTGGCAAACCAAACACAGCAATTCATTAAAAAGTTCATATACCATGATGAAGTGGGATTTATACCAGGGAAATAGGAATTGTTCAACCTCCGCAAATCAATCAATGTGATACACCACATTAACAAAATGAAGAATAAAAATCACATGATCATCTTAAGAGGTGCAGAGAAAGCATTCAACATACAACATCCATTTATGATAAAAACTCTTAACAAAACAGGTATAGAAGGAAAGTACCTCAACATAATAAAGGCCATCTATGACAAACCCACAGCCAACATCATACTCAACTGGGAAAAACTGAAAACCATTCCTCTGAGAACAGGAACAAGACAAGGGTGCCCACTCTCACCACTCTTATTCAACGTAGTACTGGAGGTTTTGGCGAGAGCAATTAAGCAAGAAAAAGGAATAAGAGGACTCCAAATAGGCAATGAAGAAGTGAAACTCTCACTACTTGCAGATGACATGATCTTATATATAGAAAACCCTAAAGAATCCATTGGAAAACTATTAGAAATAATCAACAACTACCGCAAAGTTGCAAGGCACAAAACCAACTTACAAGAATCAGTTGCATTCCTATACTCTAATAACAAACTAACAGAAAGAGAACTCAAGAAGACAATCCCATTTACAATTGTAACAAAAGGAATAAAATATCTAGGAATAAATTTAACCAAGGAGTTGAAAGACCTATACAATGAAAACTATAAGACATTAATGAAAGAAATCGATGAGGACATAAAGAAATGGAAAGATATCCCATGCACATGGATTGGAAGAATAAACATAGTTAAAATGTCCATACTACCTAAAGCAATCTATAGATGCAATGCAATCCCAATGACATTCTTCACAGAAATAGAATAAAGAATACTAAAATTCATATTGGCCAACAAAAGAACCCAAATAGCTAAAGCAATCCTGAGAAGAAAGAACAAAGTTGGAGGCATCACCATCCCTGACTTCAAAATATACTACAAAGCTATAATAATTAAAATAGCATTGTACTGGTACAAAAAACAGACACACAGATCAACAGAAAAGAATTGAAAGCCCAGAAATAAAACCACACATCTACGGACAGCTAATCTTCGACAAAGGAACTAACATACATTGGAGAAAGGAAAGTCTCTTCAATAAATGGTGCTGGGAAAACTGGACAGCCACATGCAAAAGAGTGAAAGTAGACTGTTTTCTTTTGCCATACACAAAAATGATCTCAAAATGGATCAAAGACTTGAAGGCAAGACCTGAAACTATAAAATTCCTGGAAGAAAATATAGGCAGTACACTCTTTGACATCGGTCTTAGCAGCATCTTTTCAAATTCTGTGTCCACTTGGACAAGGGAAACAAAAGAAAAAATAAACAAGTGGGACTTCATCAGACTAAAGGGCTTCTGCAAAGCAAACGAAACCAGGATCAAAATGAAAAGATAACCCACCAGCTGGGAGAAAATATTTGCAGATCATATATCTGACAAGGGGTTAATCTCCATAATATATAAAGAACTCACACAACTGAACAAAAAAACAAACCTATCAAAAAATGGGCAGAGGATATGAACAGATATTTTTCTAAGGAAGATATACAGAAGGCCAATAGGCACATGAAAAGATGTTCAACATCACTAATCATCAGGGAAATGCAAATCAAAACTGCACTAAGATATCACCTTACACACGTTAGAATGGCTATAATCACCAAGACAAAAAAATAACAAACATTGGATAGGTTGTGGAGAAAAGGGAACCCTAATTCACTGCTGGTGGGAATGCAAACTGGTGCAGCCTCTATGGAAAGCAGTATGGAGATTCCTCAAAAACTTAGAAACAGAAATACCTTATGATCCAGCTATCCCACTACTGGGTATTTATCCAATGAACCTGAAATAGACAATCCAAAGAGGCTTATGTACCCCCATGTTCATTGCAGCATTATTCACTATAGCCAAGAAGTGGAAGCAACCCAAGTGTCCCTCAACTTATGATTGGATAAAGAAGATGTGGTATATATATATATACAATGGAATACTACTCAGCCTTAAAAAAGGAGAAAATCATCCCATTCGCAACAACATGGATGGACCTGGAGGGTATTATGTTAAACGAAATAAGCCAGACAGAGAAAGACAAACACTGTATAAATTCACTCATATGTGGAAGATAAACTAACACACAGATGGAGAGAACAGTTTGGTGGTTACTGGGGGAAGAGGATTGGGGGGTGGGCACAAGGGGTGAAGGGATGCATTCATATGGTGACTGACAAACAGTAATGTACAACTAAAATTTCACAATGTTATAAACTATTATGACATCAATTTAAAAAAAAAAGCCCATGTAAAATACCCAATCCAGAAGGCAGATTTTATATTTATTCATCTACTTTTCACACATATACCTAGAGTCCTTATGTCTGGGAAGATGCTTTGTATTTCTGCTTGTTATTGAATCCCAGGTTCTTAAGCAAGCCCAGGACTGCCTCTCTCCCTGTACTCAATATGGAAGCAAACATTGCATTGGTAATTTCTCCAAAACTTCCCAACACGAATCTCACCCTAGGTTCCAAGCGCATGTGAGGTGCTGGTTGTAAACTGAAATCAGTTGATTGCTGATTTTAGTATAATGATCACTGAGAGAAGCAGAATTAGTAGATGTAATTGCCAAAAGATTTATTTTTCACTTGGCCGTAAGGTAGACATGAAGGAACAGGGGCTAAGACTGACACTCAATGCAGGGCTTTCAGAGAGCACGTTTCCTGGGAGCAGGCCTTGCATTCATCTTTTTATCTCTGAGGCCCCTGTTACCCTCAAACTGCTCCTAATTTAGAGAAATTACTAGAATGATTTACTGTGGATTTTCAATTATGAAGACAATTGAAGTAAAACTGCATTCTCAGATTTTGGTATCATAGAAAGAGATCAGGCTTTGCATCCAGATGGGCATGACCAGCTCACGCACCTGGAGTGACTGACTAAGCATGTCCAAGTCTCAGGGTCTCCTCTGTAACTCACAAGGAAGCTGCAAACTAAACACATCATTTCTAAGTGCTTGGTACAGACCGTGGCCTATATTGGATGTTCAACAAATGATTGCTATTTTTATTAACTCGATTATCATTTTAATATATTATCTTATTTTTTAAGCGTCTTTAGACAAAACTAGGAGAAGAAATACCACAATACATTCTGCCACTTTCAGACTTACTCAACGTTCCAGCCTCAAAATTAAATCTTCTTTTAAAACCTATAATCTCTAAATGTGAAGCAAGTCAACTGCGGTGAGAGCAGCCACTGATCCTGACTGGGCTGAGCAAACACTGGGTAAACTCCAAGTTCAATGAGGGCCGAGAGAAAATAAAATAAAACCACAGCAAGCTCTGTTTGCTCCATCTGCCTAAAATGTGAAGAAAGTACAAATGTGGTGTCCTATTAGCCTACATTTTGTTTGTTTAGTAAATGTGAGATTCGTCTAGGAGCCTGTGGTACATTTGGCAGCCTGGGTCACAAAATGTTGTCTATAAATGAAAAACAAGATTTTACACCATCTTTATACTCATTCTTCCCTCTAGACTGTTCATTTAACGAGTATTTGAGCTCCTTCTGTTTGTTAGGCACGGAGAATACAAAGGTTAATAAGATATTAAGCTCCTCCCCCATGAAGAGCTCCCAATATGGTCAGAATGAGAAACTTTTAAAAACTGGCTTCTGTGGCAACCATGATGGGCAGCAATGGGAGTTGAGAATGGGTTGTTCGTAGAGATGGTGGAAAATAAATGCTGTGTAGCTCAAGTTACTTATTAAAGTTATATCATGAAAGGTCTCCCCTTCCCCTGCCTCCCTCATGAAGCTTCTCTCTGTGAGTGCCAAGGCTGGGAGACTGGTGCAACGCAGACGAGATTACCCAAGCTTAGATTGAAACAAGATCATGAAACCAGCCTGAGAAAACAAAGAACTACGGGTCATCTGTCCCATGGAGGCTGACTCAGAAATTCCAAATGTTCACTCTGACAAGCAGCCCAGGTGGGCAGCCTGTGAGCCTGGCTCAAGTCCCCATGAGATAACCTTATCCCAAAGAGGAATGGTGGCAATTGTGCCCTGATATAAATCAGAAAGGCCCTCTGATTGCCAAACCCAAACAAGTACATTTTGTCTATGGCCCTTGTGCTTCTTCTCCCTACAACAATGGAGATGGAAGAGTAATAGGCCGACAGACATGCAAATAAGTAATGTAATATGGAAATACTATGTATTTCATTGTATTGCGATGCATTATAATGTATTACAATGTAAGATGGAAATATGGAGTAGTAAGCAATAAATTCACTCCATGCTGGGATAGGATGCTCACAGAAAACTCAGGAGGCTTGTCATGTGCTGATACTTGGAGGAGGATATAGAGGTTTTATCAAGCTGGTGTGTGGAAGTAGGGAGCCAAGAAGAGAGCATGCATGCCAATGGAGGAGCAGGGAGGTAGGAAAGCGACTGATGTGCTCTGGAAAAGATAAACAATTTGACATACTGAGTGCAAGTGATCTGTGCATGTAAAAGGTAGGAACAGAGTGTGATGGGGTAGGAGTAGAGAGATAAGGCAAAAAGAAAGTTAAATCCAGACTGGATATAGCCTTTGGTGCCAAATTATAGGGTCAGGCATCCCACAGGCCCATGCAGCTCATATTTGCTCCCTAAAAGGACTTGTTTTTAATCTGCAGTAGATTACATAATAGGAAGATTTTTTTTTTTAAACATAAAAATCCATATTTTTGTTTTTTCTTGAAAACTCAGGCATGGCAATAGCCGTGGAAGAGAGGTGCAGAGGCCTTCGCAGAGGTATGTGTGATCCAGGTGACTACAGACCCCCCACTTCCTCATTTTGTTTCCTGCCAGACCCTGGAAGGCACGTGAGTCTTCTACTCCTGCACTCAGCAATGAAAAGATAGCAAGTGTTTTAATAGGAGACTGGTAAGGTCACATTCGTGATATGTTCAACACGGTGAGCAAAGAATACCACCCAGACACTACTAACGCCAGCCAGCATTCTGACAGCTAAAAAGTGTCTCACTTTTGTCTATGCAATTTTCAGTCTTTTGTAAAATGGACCTCTGAAATCCAGCCGTCTTACTACCAAATGCCCCTTTTTCTCTCCTTTTTTAAAAGGATTTTCAAAGCATAGAGCTTATCCCCAGAAAGCCACAGAAGAGAAATTATTTTAATGTGCTGAGCTCCTTTAAATAATTCAAATCAAAGCAAACAATGAACTTAATATCATTCATCCATGATGTTTTCATGTATATTAAATACCTAGCTTTGCTCCAGTTGGTTAAATAAAAGTTTATCCTAAATTTGGAGCATCTGCAAAGCCCTTTAACATGTGTTTTGTTGTGGTATATGACCTCACGATTTGATCATGGTTTAGTTTTGCCCCCAAGTCAGGGGAAAGAAGAGTTTAATAATGTGCAGTGCAGTGAATTAAAAACAAATTAATATTTAATCCTCAGGTAACTCTTACCATAATCCAGAAAGTCTTATTAAAGGAACTAGGAGTTTAGTTGATTTAATTTAGCTTTTTGTTATTAAGTTTACTAATCAGAGTTGTTTAGAGATTCACCAAGATGCATACAAAAGAAGTACAAAAATGTAAAGCTTCTTAAGAAATTGAGGTTGCAAAATCCTCTAAAGTAAAATATTGGCCAATGGAAAATACAAACAGATATGTCTCATGCCATCACAATGAATGAACACAAGGTACAAAAAAAGTGATTGACGAAGGGATAGATCTCTAATATTCACCAAGCACCTTATATTTGTCAGGTACTATTTGGGGCCTTTTATATATTACACATTTAAACCCTATATCAAACCTATGAGAAGTTACTGTCTCCAATTTACAGAGAGGTTAAGTAACATATGCAAGATGACACAGCTGCAAATGGCACTCAATTTTGAATCCAAGACTTGTCTGATACCAGAGCCATGCTTTGGAGGGAGAGTAGAGACTTAAAATGATCAGCAGTTTTACCAAGCATTGCCCAATCCCACTGAAGGACTGCTGCCAATCTCAGCTGTATGGGAGGATCTGAAGCTAGATGTGCATATTAGGGAGGAGAGATTCATGGGTCTCTCATATTAATTCTTCTGTTAAGGGGTGTTCCTATAAGGTTACGTAAATACATATACACACAAAACACACACACATACACACACCATCATGCTGAGAGCAGTCCTATATATCTAAGAAGTTATGAGAGGATGGGCCATTCCTCCCTGCCAGATATTTAGGCCATTTTAAAGGATATCAAATGTTGGGCACCTGAACAGACAGAGCCCCCTGATTGGCATGGACAAATCTACAAGATTTTGCTCTAAGTAACAGTAGTAAATATATTCACAAGCTATCCATCTTTGCTAACACTCTGAACTGAACTGTGCACAGAGGCCATTGACATCTTCTGAAAATAAATCCTGAAACCAAAGACACTCTTTCACTTGTTTCTTTAATATTTCACTAGGATTTGAGGAAAAGCTGGCCAAATAACTCCACCAAAGTAGCAATAATGCTATCCAGATATTCTCGTATGCAAAGGAGCTAATAAGACTCAAGGGTAAGAACAATAAAGCTGCCAAACAAGATGGATGTAATGGCAGCATGAAGCAACAGGATACTGACTGAAGAGCAGAGTGCGGGCTACGCCGCAGAGGCCAGTAAACCGAAGGCAGCTTGTTCGGACTCAGCTCTAAACATTGAGAACAGATCACATCAGAGAAACCCAAAGAAAGGCTTTGAAAGAGCAGATCTCTTTCTGAAGGATTCGCTCCATTTATGGATTCACACCGGTGCACGCCTACTTTCAAATTTTGCTGTCTGCCTAGTATGAAAGAGCAGAAAGGGCAGGAAATAATACCCTCAAAAAAAAGACAGGTAATAGCAGTTATCAAAATTTTAAATGACATCATTATTCTACTTGATGTTAACAGCTCTGCTGTAAATGGGCACATTTCCAGAATCTTGACAATTATTTTATGTCCAAATTTCACAATTTTCCCCAGTTACAATAGCATTTGAAGAGAGCTCTTATCTCCCTTTCTATATATTGTCTGAGATTTTAAACTTCTAGAGGCAATGATATATTTTACTATTAATTTTATATAACTGACTTTCTTTCAAATAATAACTTGTTGCCTTTATAAAGCAGATTATATATTTCAGTAGCTTTTCCACTATATCATTTTATTTGACTCTCATTGTCTGGTGGGAACAAGCAGGATGGCATTATCCCAATTTTACAGATAAAACTTAAAAAGAATAGTTTCTTAAGAACACACAATTATTCAACAGGAGGGTTGAGGAAAGAACCTGAATCTTCTGATCTAAGGATAAATGAACCCAATCTTCAGGTTATTTATTTGTTTTCAAAGAAGAAAAAAGCTGCAACAATTTTCATGTAATCCTCTACTCAGCCTAAATCACAGGACACCCATGAGCAAAATATTCAGGACACTTGTTTAGTCCAGATACTGTTATAAAGGGCAGTGTAACAAATTACTTAAGTAGTTGGCAGAAATGTGACATAGATATTTTCTTTAAGGAAGAAGGTGATTTTGATTGGGTGCATGTTGAAGTTTTAATTAATACAATGGCCTATTGAATAGCTTAAATTAAAAATAAAGCAAAAGTCATTGCTATGGACTGAATGTTTGCATGCCCCAAAATTCAGATGTTGAAACCTTAACCTCCAACATGATGGCATTTGGATATGGGGTCTTCTGGTAATTAGGTAGTTAGGTAATTTGGTAATAAAGTAATTAGGGTTAGATTAGGTCATGAAGGTGGAGCCCTTATAATGGGATTAATGGCTTTATAAAAAGAGGATGAGACATGGGACCTCTCTTATATAAAGAGGATGAAACATGGAAGTTCTCTTAGCGCACACACCAAGGAAAGCCACGTGAGGACATAACCAGGAAAAGGGGCCTCACCAAAACCCGACCATGTTGGCACCCTGATCTTGGACTTCCACACTCCAGAACTGTAAGAAATAAATGTTTGTTGTTTTTGCCACCCAGTCTAGGATATTCTGTTATAGTGGCCCAAGCAGACCAAGACAGTCACACAATTAGGCAAGTGTCATGCACGGCCACAATACAAGCAGCTTAGCACCAATTCCTTATGTCAAGTGGCCTCTGTTGTCATTTGAGACTGTGACCCTGCTAACCCAAATAATGATTTGTTCTTATTTCTTCTAAAAGGCACTACACAGAAAATTCTGTTCCTAGTAAGTTACAGCTCCTAAAATGCCACCAAGTAAAGAACTCCTCAAAACAAGGTTAAAATATCTATCAACTGAATCAATCAAAAATTCTTTAAGTGATATCGCTGGTTAAGTCCATCAGATGATTGCCTCAGTATGACATCCACTGTTCAATGAGATGTTACATATTATTTTCCAAAATAAAAACAAAGACCATCTTGGAGGCACTCTTAGAGAGATATAGTACCTAAACACACTGCTTAGATCATAAGAGTATTAAAACATTTCCTAGAAAAAAATATAAGAGTTATCTAAACATAATAATCACAAGATTCAAGAGTCCGAAGGGATATATGGGTGAAATATGTTTCTGTGGATTCTTTGAACCTCAACATTTATATAAATTAGTAAAATGTCTAAATGAAATGCCAGTGCTTGGTTATTCAACTAGGAATAAGGAGGGGTGAATGAAGTCAGTACAAACCATTAGGCCCTGCTGGGTAGAAAGAGGCTGGGGTGTATCCCACATCTCCTTTTCCTAGGGAGCCATGTTTTTCCACTGGGCCAAAATCAGGTCATAATCAAAGTAGTCAATATTTATTCAAAAAATACTACCTGAACACTTACAATATTCTAGGCATTGTCCTTGACACAAAGAACAGAGTAGTGAATGAGACAGAGAAGATCCTCGACCTAATGGAACTTGCATTCTAGTGGGGCAAATAGTTCACAAAAATGTAAACAAAACAGGAACATTTCTAAGGACGATACTTTTTTATGAAAGAAATATAAAAAATTAATTTGACAGAGAGTGACCTGGCTACATGTATACAGAAAACCCGCTGTTAGCAAGTATCTTTGTCCTAAATTTCTATCTTCTTTCACTCCCTGTCTTGGTCTAACTTTTTCTGATGACTGTAAGGCAACATAATCAGCTGTCCTAGGGCTATAATCTCAAATTATTAACATCATTTAACCCTTTACGCTTCACAGATTGCATTCACAAAGATTAGGTCATTAACTCCTCATACCCTAGGAGATAAGCAGAGTAGACATTTATCTATTGGGGGATATTCTGCCTCATTTCCACCTTCCTAACCACACTGTTACTTCCTTTTAGGAGAGTATCTGTCTCCTGTTGTGTATAGTCTAGGTAGGATTACAAATCCAGTTGTCTGTCTGCCACTAGAACCTAAACTGACTGGATTATTCCACACTGTCCTAGTACACCCAGCAGTTGAACTTATGACCTAAACCTTGCCAAACAAATGCTCTCTCACAAAAATTTTAATCTTTAAGGCAAGAATGAAAGAAAAAAAGTGGTTGGATGTTATTCATTCCTATTGTGTGGCCTTCACTAGACTGACTCTATTATCAGATGAGTCCTATACTTTCTAGCCTTCAGACGAGGCTTTGTTCCAAGCCATTCTCCAACCTTCCGTTTGATTTCCTGACCTCTAGGCAGACTTTCAATTAATGCCTTTTGCCTGAGCTACCAACGGTTTCTGTCACTTGCAACCCAAGTCTTCCAACCAACAAATTAGCCCCTTTTTCCAATGAGGACTGAGACTGAGAGAAGTCACCTGTCTAAAGTCATACTGTTATGGAGTATTTGAGATGGAATTTGAACCTAGTTCTTATTACCAAATGCAGTATTCACTTTGCAACATTCTAGCCAATAAAATGTATCAGAAACCTTCTAGTTAAAGACTGTAAATTGAAAACCTGCATTACCTCTTCCTCTCCCTCTCCCATTAAATAAAAAGGGAAGTAAGAAAATTTAAAAAATACAAACCTAGAACTATAAAAAATAAAAGGATGGTAATAAAATTCTAGAAACTGGAGAGCAGAAGGGTGAATGGCATACACAAGAAAATGGAATCTTACAGGCCAGCCCGGTGGCGCAGAGGTTTAGTTCATGCTTTCGCAGCCCGGGGTTCGTGGGTTCGAATCCCAGGTGCCTGCCGACGCACTGCTTGTCAGCCATGCCGTGGCGGCATCCCATATAAAGTAGAGGAAGATGGGCACGGATGTTAGCCCAGGGCCAGTCTTCCTCAGCAAAAAAGAGGAGGATTGGCAATGGATGTTAGCTCAGGGCTGGTCTTCCTCACCAAAAAAAAAAAAGAAAACTGAATCCTAAGCCAATAGTGAGAAAGCTGAGATGCAACCCTATTTAGACTGCAGAATCCCTCAAAAGACACATATGTTGTTTGTGCATATTCATTCTAGAAGTAAATCTGAAAAAATAAACCTAAAAATTGGAGAATATGTATAAAGTCTGTTTAGGAAGAAATTAAACTTCAGATTCCCTGCTCATCATAACAAAAAATGGAAGCTTACTCTATGGAAAGGTAAAACTGAGCTTCTGGACTGGTAGACACAGGCCACAATTAAAAGCAATAAGGAAAACCAATGGATTAAAGTTTTCATGGGAACACTAAAATGCACAGTCACCTCCCCAACTCAGCTTCCAGAATACTGGCAGCCGGGCTTACATCATCTGGACAGAACACAGGAGGATCCTTCACTGGGTCACCCAACCAGTCCAAGAAACAAAATCTAAAGTTACAAACATGAGGTATTCCCCAACTAAATGGTCCACATAGATCACCCTATAATGAAGCTCACATCTGACCACCCCCCACACACACACACACATCCAATCAGTGTTTTAATGTCCCACTCTTAAATGTGAACAGACAGGGAAAATCACCAAACATCTGAGGAAAGTTTCAAATATGATATATATAGACCAAAACACATAAACTGAAAAAGGGCTATTTTAAGGAAACAAAAATGTGCAGAGAAATAAACACTTCAGAAAACTATCATTAATATCCTCAAAGAGATAAAAAGATATTGCATCCATGAAATAAGAACAGGATGCAATTTTTTAAAGAAAGAACTATCAAAGACCAAGAAAGAACACTTGGAAATTAAAAATACGATAACAGAAGTGAAAGCTCAATAAAAAGTTGGACAATAATATGATTTTATGCATGCCTATGATGAGAGGGGTAACGAAAGAGGTAAAATTTCCTCTTCCATGATGAGAAGTGAATACATACTGGTTAAAACTGAAAAATCAATGAGTAGTATCATAAACCTTTGTTCGGAAATGTGGAGGTACTTTCCATACAGGACACTGAAAATGGTTGCCTCTGGAATGCAACAAGTGGGCAGAAGAAACTGGGGACAGATATTCTTCCAATAGCCTTGTAGAACTTTGAGTCTTTAAATTAGATTTTTTTTAATAAAAATAACTTTAATAAAAATTAAAATTAAATTTAAAACACCCAACTGACTCTCCTTCCCCACATTAAAGAAGCCACACATCTAAGTTTTCCTTCCCTAGGTCAAGCTTTAGCTATTTAACCATTAAATCATATATGCTTATTCTGGCAAACAACAGAGGATGCACTGTGTATGTGTGTGTGTGTGTGTGTGTGTGTGTGTGTGCATTTACTACCCAGGGAAATATTATTCTCCTGCTGGATTGCAACTGGCAAAGGAGATTGCCTGAAAAGGCTAGAAGAATCACTTTGATTAGACTGGAAGAGAGAACAGTTTGCTAAGAAACTGTCCCCAAATCCACCACAGAATAATAACGCTAATTTCCAAAGACACTGATGCAATTCTTTGTCCTGCTTCTTGGGCCCCATCCATCTTCTCTGCATTGGTAGGCAAGGATCACTGCAGCAAAAACCTTTTTCTAATTTAATAGATGCTGAGAAATAAAACTGACTAATGAAGGTAGCCAGAACACCTAAGCAAACTGGATACTTATTTAACACTTGAATTTCACTGATTTAACAGCATCTCTCTAGTTAGTCATCTCTGGTTGCAGCCCCTTCACTAAAGTGTCATTTAGAATCTCTGTGTCTTCTTTGAAAGACAGAGAACTTTTGATGCTTATAGGGATCCAAGGTTTTCTAGGGTTTTAAAGCTTCCTTTGAGTAGGTTAAAGTAGGGATATTTCACCATTCTTCATTCTTGAAAGATTATGCCACTGCAAGGTGTTTTCCCTAAAATGTTTAGCTAGAACAAAATCACTTTGAGATGTACATACAGGAGATGCATCCCTCACACACCCCAAGCACACACATTGCCATATAGTACAAAACCTAATTAATCTGGGGTCAGTAGCCATATTAACACATGTTTTAGTTGTGCCATTTTCTTTCTTCACTGGTCTTCTCTTCTCCTTGGCAGTGGCTCTCAGTGTCCACTGGGCATAAGCATCACCTGGGTTGCTTTTTAAAACTTCAGGTTCCCAGGCCCTCAATGATGTGGATTCTTTGTCTGCAGTGTTGAGTTTGTGAATCTGCATTTTAACAAATCTCCCTTCATCCTATTCCACCAATGCAATATATTCAAAATACTGGCCTGTGAGATAAAATTTCAATCCCTTATCATACCATACACAGTCCTCCTAATCTTGGCCCTTGCCTATTTCCATAATCTATATTTCTTACATTCAGAGTGAATGCTACCATTCTAGTTGAACTGGCACATTTCCATGCTATTTCAAATATTTGTGTCACATTTCTCATCACTTCCTAGAATACATGTCTCTAGCCAATATTCATTATTTTATTTTCCCATCATCCCTCATGTCTCCTGGGAAGAACAGGCTCTTTGGGGAGGGGAGGGACTCTTTTATCCCCACTCCTCACTCCAAACATGTCCTAATAGAATCTGCTAACCATGGCACCCACTCCCTCGGCCACAGAGAAACAGGAGCGAGAATGCGAGACTAACCAAATATTTCCCCTGGGATTTTTCAAACTGGAAATTGTAAAAAGAGATAGACCTTTACCAGAGAAAAAGCTGAGAAATGTAAAAGTCAGGAGCTACGTGAAGACTTGTTACTAGAAAATGGAGGGAGGTAGTCAAGAAGAATAAAGCTAACATCCACAAAGAAGCAGAAATAGTTAAGAATGTGAATTTATCAAAGTATAATTTTGATACAGATAATAATTGCTAAAGATTTTTAAGTTAAATATCCTGAAACAATTATTACTTGACTGATAGATTGAGGCCTGCATGGGTATATTTTATGTAGGAAAAATGTATTTAATTCTAAGATTTATTTAGGACATTAGCATTGTCCATAGTTTACTTCAAAATGCCAATAACTTGACCTTAATATGTTGGCATATATTAATATCTAGCTAAGATAAATCATTTCTTATAAATGGCCCTAAATTGACAGGAAATTATAACATTTTCTGGGTCACAGCTCCCTTTGAGAAAGTGATGAAAGCTACACATTCTCCTGGGGCAAAAAAAAAAGTGCACATTCACAAAAATTTTGACAATTTCTGGAGAATCACAGATGCCCCTGAAGCCCATTCATGAACCTCTTGGAAATCCCTGGGTTCAACGAGGCTTGTTCCAGTTCTGTTTTCTGCGTCCGCTACACCAGCCTCTCTGTGTACACAAAAATGGATAAAGTAAGTTAGCATTTGTGAGAATTGAAATTTATTTAGTTTCCAGGTCAGAGATGGTAGACAATAAAATAGATGACAGAATTCCAAGTGGCAATTAAGAATCAAGGAACACTTTAACATAACCAATTTTAAAGGCATCTTTCTTTTCTCCAGTTTTCGTTTGGTTTAGTTTTCACTTTATTTGTTGCTGTTGGTGGAAGTGTTTGCTTGCCTGTTTTTCTTATGATTTCTTAGTATATTTATTTTGTCCAATGTAAAATGCAAATGCTTTTCTTACGATTTTTCTTCAGATTTCCTTATGATCTTTTTCTCATGCTTACTTGACACATTCCAGGTACTTTGTCTTCACATCTGTTGACTGTGAAGATGGGGCAGCACTTTCAAATAACAAATAGGTTATTCAAGATTGAACAGAGTTTCTACATATTGAATAGAGATTCTAAACTGTCTTTACAATCAGCATCTCATGAGACAATTTTTAGACTTCATGGTCTGACATTTAATAATACATTTTATATTGGTTTCTAATGATTACATGCCTGTTAATCTTCTTTATCATAATTATGGCAAATTATTTATGGGCAGGTTCCAGGTCTTTTGTTTCCTAGGTAATTTTCACAGGGTACTTTGGTCAATATTATGAGCTGCATGTGACAGAAACAACTCAAATTGCCTTAGAAACAAAAAGGAAGGGAAGTGTCATTGTCTTCAGAAACTGAAGAGTTAGGGATAAATCTGGAGCTCGGAGCAGGGCAGGTCCCCTGAAGCTGGTTGTGGAGGCCAAGAGGACATTATTGACATCTTTAATGCAATTTGACACAAAATTTAATTCTGCATTTTGCCACAACTACAAGAGAGTAACACAAGTGGAAATAAATAAGAAAGTAAGGCTCTAATCATGAGAATTTGATTCTATGTCAGGCCAAAACCAAATTTCCATTTAAAGAAAATGGTAAAGAATGAGATGATCTGTTATAAAATAAGAATTCATTCATTTTAAAGCAAGGTAACTAAAAATACTTTATCTTATGAATTAGGTAAGTAATGGTTATAATTAGTAGAAGTTAAAGTTTTAAGGGATAATAAAAGTAATGAACTTTTAAGTCCCACCAAATGTAAGAATCTCTGAGATTAAAATATATTCATATTTATATATCTTTGAAATTCATATTGGAGTTAATACCAAAATAGTAGATAATATCTATTTAAATAAATATGTTATTTCAAAAACAACAATACAGTATATATTACAGTCTCAGCTTCTAAATATTCACTAACAGTAAAAGTAGGGTTTTTTAATCATTTTAGCTATATTTTCCTTTTGCTCTGAATCTGTTGATATTAAAAAAATGGAAATGAACACATTTTTCCATTAGATTTAAGTAAATTGAATCAACCACACAGAAATGTGCAACTCTGGTATATGTTCCTTTTCAATATTCCATTTAAAATTAACCAACCACCAAGAAAAGGCAAATGCTATTTACAACAGTACCTTCCAGAAGAGGGAAAAACAAACTGATTTAATTCATTACACAGCAACATTTAGATCATCTAGCAGTAGAAAATCTGTCAAATGTTTTCTATTTATTTCTACAACTATGTATATAGAAGTTTATATTCCTGCTTGGTGTGGGCAGCTATCAATAGACTACAATGAAATAATGCCTCATTTAAATCTTAAATCTTCCCTTCCCTTTGTCAGTTTAGAACCATCAGTTGTGGTCATAATAAGCCTGTTGCCATGAAATCTCTAGTGCATGAAATAAAAAAGACGCTAAGAATCCCCCAGAAAATGCATCATCTACAGTTCCTTGAGATTTCTGGGGATTGTCTTTGTGGAATTTACGTCTCCCAGATCCTATATTGGGAAAGCAATTTTACAAAGTAGTTAAGGCAGGAGGTTAAAATCAGACAGAGTAGAGGTTGAATTCCTCCTTCTCCACTTACTGGCTATGAGATCTGGGACAAATTACCTAACTCCTCTCAGCCTGTTTCCCATCTATAAATGGGTACCCACCTCATGGTTGTTGTGTGGATTAACTGAGATAAAGTGTGTAAAGACCTTAGGACAGTACCGACACACAAAAAATACACGGTCAATTGTAGTCATTGTTGAGAAAGAATCCATTATTTAAAAAAAATAAATAACCATAAGGCCATTCGTACTTCTGAGCTTATATATTATACTGCTTTTATAATACATACGGTAATTATTTTTCCATATCTGTCCTACCAACCCTCACTGGACAGTGAGCCCCTTGAGGACAGTGATTTTGTCTTATATTTTCATGCTGAATCCAGATCTTGGTACATATCAGGTCTTAAACAACTGCTTGTAAATGGAACTAAAGCAAAAAATTCCTACAGTCCATTATTCCTTCCAGGATACAGAACTATGTAGCTCTTTATTCTGCTCTATGCAGTTGAAGTGAATAAGATATATCGCCCTCTGAAACCTTCAGTAAAATGCCAGAATAAAAGAGGCAGCTGTTCACGGTAAAACGGGCTAGGCAGAGCTTTTTAACTGGGAGAGAAGCTTAAACTTTCACGGCAAGTACTGAGTTCATGTCTAACAAAACCTGCCCGCTCTTCCATTTTAAGCACGGACAGCATTCTCAGCAATCAGCATAGAAGAAAGAGGCTGTCACAGTCTTCCAGATATTGCGTCAGAATTCTCGGTTCTGCACTCCAACTCTTGCTGCATCAATTTACATTCTGAAGGTTATCTTCAAAGCCTGAAGGGTGAGGAACAGAAAGATTTAAAATAAAAAATTTCTAGGGGTTACTATATCTAAAAATCCTTATATTTTAGAATTGGCTTCACCTTGATAATAGGCCTCTGATTGTGGTAAGAAACAGCCTGAATTCTTTTCCCCTTGAAAATGTACTTTTCCAGTATGGGTGAATGCACTGGACTACTTTTAAAGTTATGTTCACGGATATTTCATAGATTTCATAGACTTAACGGGTCCTGAAAGGGTTAGTGTTTTTCTCCTTTGGAATCCTGACTCAACTCCTGGACGAATAATCAGCAAACTAAACCGAATCCTAGTTAGGAGCTTTGAGCAACTCCCACTTGTTCCTAAATGCACCTCGGGGGCTCACCTGGCCTACATAATATTCAGCAAACATTGAAGTCGGGTGCTAAATTACAGAGTGGGGAGAGGTTGACTAAAGTCAGATAATCTAACACCTGCCTGGAGAGTAAGGAAGAAATGTTTATTCTGATTTAGGGGCAGAAGAAGGTGATAAGATGAGAAGGGGGATAGAGAAGATAAGAGAAGGGTGACAGAAAGGAACTTCAAGGTGAAGGGCAAAGCATAGAAGTGAAGGTCATCAGTGGTCACTTTGGGTAAGAGTTCTAATCAACCACTGCAAATCAACCCAAGGTACAAACCTAGGAAATCTCGCCGTCTTGACAGAGTGAGTGCCCTGGGTTAAGATATGCTCCAGTATTCTTAGACTGGCAACATTGGGGCCCCTTGTGTTCAGTGCTGGGTCCTATTTTCTTTCCCTTCTATAGCCCCGCTGCCCTTAGCAACCTTGTCCACTCCCATGACTTCAATTCATTTATATACCCTGATGACTCCGAAACCTTCATCTTCTAAGCTCCACCTGCCTACTTAACATCTCAGTGTGGACATCTCAGCCACCTAACTGTATCACCTCCAATGCCGAGCCCTTGATCAGCCCACAAAATTGGCTTCACTCCAATTTTCCTCAACATCGTAAATGACGCTACTATCTACTTCCTTCTATTTTCCCTGACAACACCCATGTCAAAGCAACTGCCCTATCTTGTCTGGACAACTCTATCTGTCATCCCAAATGGTCTTCCACAGCTGCCTTTGTCCTCCTAGCTTTCTCCATACTGCAGCCAGAGTGATTTCTTTTTTCTCTCAAGGAACAGTGTTTGATGGTGTCACATTCCTGAGTAAAGGCTTTACATGGTTTACCTTTGCTCTTAGAATCTAATCTCATGTTCTTAATGGAGCCCAAAGGCCCAGCACAATCTGGTCCCTTTCAATTACCACTTTTCCTCTCCCTCCCTCCACTCCAGACATAGCAGTGCCTTAACCATGCAAAGACCCATTGGAGTGCAGGGCCTCTGCAAACACTCTTTTTCCACCCTAATCCTCAAACACTTGCACAGGTTAACTCCTACTCATCTCTTAAGACCTAATTTAAATGTCACTGACTCTGGGAAGCCTTCTCTCCATGTCCTGGAAAAGATTAAGTGTGTCTCTTAGTTTCCTTCTCCTTTTTCCATCTTGTAAATATAAGATTCTTTGTGCATTTTTTGTGTGGTCAATTTCTCCCTGATTAGTCTGTGACTTCAATAGAAGCAGAGGCAATGTCTGTAGTGTTGTCTACTGAATGTTCAGCATCTGGCAAAGTCCTTGGCATGTATGTAGTAGGGAAACAGTAACTATAGTATTTGGGGAGAATTCACTAATGAAGGAAACAAGTATATTAAAAGATCAACTAAAGATGGCAGCTGTAGTATTCAGGGTTCTCCAGAGAAACAGAGCCAAGGATAGAGGAAAAGAGAGAGCGATTGATTACAAGAAATTGGTTCATGTGATTGTGAAGGCTGGCAAGTCCCAAGATCTGCAGGGTGACTTGGCAACCTGGATACCCCGGAGAACTGATGGCTTAGTTGCAGTCCAAGTCCAAAGGTCCAAGAACCAGGGGAGTCAATGTCCTAGTTTAAAGGCCATCAGGCAGGAAGAATTCTCTCTTAGTCTGGGGAGGGTCAGCCTTTTTGTTCTATCCAGGCCTTCAACCGATTAGATGAGGCCCACCCACATTATGGAGGGCAATCTGCTTTTCTCCATCTACTGATTTAAATGTTAACATCATCCAAAAACACCCTCACAGAAACACCCAGGATAATGTTTGACCAAATATCTGGGCACCCTGTGGCCCAGTCACGTTGGCACACAAAATCAATTGGCCAAATGATCCCATGGGTGTGGCTTTTTATTAAACATTAAATGTCCTTATGTCTCCAAAATATTAATGTTAAAACCAAAATCCTAACACACAAAGGGTTTTAGCAAAGTCAATTTGTCTGACATGTTGCTGGACAACTCTGTTTATGACTTTCTTTTCCTAAGTGCTAAGCTGCATTCTATTTCAAAAAAAAAAAAAAAAAGCCAAGAAAATGGTAGTAGAACTAGTCATGTTAGAGGGTCCAGGGGCTCTCTCTACATCCCCATCACCACCACATCCACATGCCCTAACACAAGTCTGTGTGTTTTCATCAGATGTTTCTGAAGTTCTGGAGAAAAAGCACTAAAGTAAGTTACAGTAAAGAAAAAGAAATTTAGACCTGGATACTCCATACAGTTTTCCTCAGAGTCAGAGGGAAAGAATTTTAAATAAAAATTTAGCAAATTACATGGGTTCTCTTAAAGGACCATCCACAGTCTCTAGCTTTATTTCTCTGTACCTGCTTCCTCTTCTCTCCATCCTCAAAGATGAGTCCCTTCAAACTGGAAATCCTCACCCTCATTTTGAAGAAATGCTCATCCATTGCCTTCCCCATCCGAGGCTCACAGTGAAACACAATTACACATTCCAGTATGTTTTCTGAAGATTACACATTCCAGAAAAAGGGGGCGGAGGGCTCCAGCAAAACGCTGCACAGTGGGAGAGAGTTTGAGACTCCAAATCTAGTCGAACTCTATGGCTTTTAATACACTGAGTTCTTTCATTAGTCAGTTCTCCAAATGCTATGAACTGAATGCTTATGTCCCTTCAAAATTCACAAGCTGAAATCCTAACCCCGATGTGATGGTGTTAGGAGGTGGGGCCTTTGGGAGGTGATTAGGTCATGAGGGTGGAGCCTTCATGAATAGGATTAGTGCCCTTAAAAAAAGACACAAGAGGGGCCTGCCCGGTGGCACAGTGGTTTAGTTCATGTTTTGGCAGCCCAGGGTTCGTGGGTTCGGATCCTGGGCACCGGGTGACGGCCAACATACTGCTTGTCAGCCATGCCACGGCAGCATCCCATATAAAGTAGAGGAAGATGGGCACGGATGTTAGCCCAGGGCGAGTCTTCCTCAGCAAAAAAGAGGAGGATTGGTAACAGATGTTAGCTCAGGGCTAGTCTTCCTCACCAAAAAATAAAAATAAAAAAAAATAAAAAGACACAAGAGAGTCTGCTTTCTCTCTCTCTACTCTCTGCCATTGTGAGGGTGCCATGTGACATGCTAGCACCCTGATCTTGGACTTCCGGCCTCCAGAACTGCAAGAAATAAATTTCTGTTGTTGATAAGCCACCCAGGCTATGGTATTTGTTACAGCAGCCCACACTGACTAAAACACCAAACATGTAATATTTATTGTGTGCCTACTACACGCCAAGCACTACGCATTTTGAAGGGTGACCACCAATGTATGGTGAGGATACGTCCCTTCATACTTTCAACTGTCAGAACACGATACGTACACACATACGTGTAAACACACTCTCATGGAAAAACAGTATTTTCCCAAATGTAAATTTATCTGCAAAAGTTTCTCCTGCCTACAGTGCAGAGAGCATTTTACATTTTAATGCAGAGCAGTCTGAGTTCCACTATCAGCTCTCTCTTATTCACACCAAGTCGGGCTCTATCTTTGCCTAAGAAACTAGCAGATAACAAAGCATGTACGAACAACAGAAACACCTGCCTGACGTCCCCACTCCTAGGTACAAAATGACTTGAAAAAAAAAATCTTTGAAATTATCATTTTTTTCCTTTTACTGTCGTCCAAATCCTCCCCCCCCGCATCCCCACATCCCCACAACTGGTTTCTATAGGCAGAAGGGGAACAGAAGGGGCAAGAGAGGATGGGCTTCTCTTCCAGTTATACAAATATATACCATGTAGATATATGTATATAAATATATATATGCATATTTACATAGTGTGTCTTAAAATAAAATGTAACTTGTTGTAAGAGGAAAGGTCTTTTCCAAACACAACTTTGCAAAATGGATTTTTAAGGGAGAATCGTACTGCACTCACTGGGTTCTTGAAAGGTGACCTTCACCCCCAACTACATTAGTCAGCAATTCAATTTTCTCAGTATCTTAAAGAGGTGATAATAGCTGCAAATTGTCCTGACATATGCGACCAGCTACTTCTTTAAAGCAACAGTTACACAACTTGCTTTTTCTCAATTTGAATTTAAAAAAAATGTTCTTCTTTAACAGTTGCATTTTCAAACTCGTTTGGAAGTGAACGTTGGGAACTCATATGTGCAGGAGGATCCAATAGCCAGTCTCGACTAAACATACTAAAGCCACTTTTACTGCCACACAATTTCACCTTCTCTCAACCTCATTATTTTTTACATCACTGAAAATGCTACCCTTTTTGATATGTTTATATCATTTGTCATTGCAATTTCACTAATCTGAAATAACACCACATTTTTTCAGAGACTGTTCATCTCTCTCACTTCATGAAAGCCTCACAAGCACTGTGCATGTGGTATGTGGGGTGGGTACTAGGAACCACAGTTCAGAGTAGGAGAAATGGAAGCGCAAAGAAATTAGATGTGAATATTCTCAGTAACCGTCTTGAGCCCCTGTTCTTCCGTTACCCAAGAGAACTCTTGTACTATATCATCACAGATCCAACACTCAACTTTATGTGTTGGCCTCATAAAATTCTATCTTTAATTCCTCCTATTTATCCAAGCTCCAAGTTGTGATTCCAAATATCTCTTGACCATTTCTTGTTGTATATTTGGCCATAATTCAAATTGAACTGAACCATCGCCTATGATCTTTTTCTCTTTCACTAATTCCTGTTGCTATCACCTCAGTAGCCTACTCTGACTTGAAAACTTTCAGATTTTTAGGGATTTTCCCACCCTTTCCACAAATAAAATTAGTGGGATGTCATCCAACTCCTCCCCTCAGAAATCTTCAATAGCTCCCCATTTCCCACCACAATTGAATTAAACTTCTCCCAGGCCCTTAGCATCCTTTACAAACAGGTTGGAATCCTCTTATCTATCAACCTCATTTTCAGTTGCTACTGACCCCTTGTCCTGATTCTAATCAATTTGCCCACTTTACTGTCTTGTGAAGATACCAGGATCATTCCTGAATGATCTGCCTCTTATGTTTTTCTTTTTACCAAAATACTTTCCACCAATGTCTCAGTCATCACTATTCTTTCCTTGTATGCCTACAAAACTTAATGTCTAGTCCAAAAGTTCCAACATTTTAGTATGGTGCTTTGTGATTTTCTAAAAATTTCCCCATCTTTGAGCTTCTTAAAGACAATATGGAAATAGATAATGTGAACTCTATATCCTTTTCCAAATATCTTAGCCCAGAGATTAGACATACCCAAACAATGTGGGTGACAAAGGTAGTTCTGGACCAGGAATCAGAAAGCTTATTCCTAGTTGTGTGATTTTAGATAGCTCATTTAACCTCCTGGATTGCCAGATTTCTATCTACAAACTTAGGAATATTAGAATAGGAAAAAAATCCCTCAAAACTCATTCACTTCCTATCTTCATGATTCACCTACTGAATCATCCCCTCAGCTTATAAATAAATAGTAACACCACCATCACCTAGATACCACGATACCTTCCACCTACCACTCCATTTTTCTGATCCCCTTTATGGCAAGGCTGCTCAAAAAATTGTTTCCGTTCTTTCTGGATCCATTTCTTTACTTCCATGTTTTTCCTCAACCCATTCTAATTAGACCCTTTGTTTCTTGCACACTACTAAACTATGTTTGTCAAGGTAATAAATTATCTCCATTTTGCCAAAACCAATGATTAATTCTTAGTTCTCATTTGACTGAAACTATAGCAGCATTTAACATAGTTGATCACATTATCCTTCTTGAAACACTTGCTTAACCTGAGTTCTAGGATACCACACTATCCTGAGTTTTTCTCCTACCTCACTGACTGCTCCTTCTCAGTCTTCTTGCTGGTTTCTTCTTTCTCTGATCTCTAAAAGTTGGAGTGCTCCAGGGCTCAATCCTCAGCCCATTTCTCTTTTCGATATACATTCATTCACTAGTCACACATTCATCTTTAAATATCATCTGTACATATACCGTCAACCATATATCCATATGTATGTAACCTTTCATTTGCACCCCAGATTCATATACACTACTTCTTATTAAACCTCTAATAGGCATCTCACCTTTAAAATGTTCAAAACAAAACCCTTTAATGAAACCCACCCTCCTTAAAATCTCCAACTTTCCTCTTCCTTTATGGTTCCCCATCTCAGTAAATGGCAATACCTCTCACCCAGTCATTCAAGTCAAAAGCCTCGGAGACATTCTTGACTTCTCTTTTTTCTTCAACCCACATATCCAATCCATTTGCAGATCCTATAGGTTAAACTTTTGACACTTATCCTGAATCCATTCTCTTCTCGCCACCTGCATCATCAAAACCCTAGAAGAAGCAAGGATACTACTGGCCTAAAATTGTCATTGTGTGACATTTTTAAAGGTACCCACTTTGGGCAGGCCTACAGCTGGATGAGAAAGTAGAGCATCTGTGAGATTTAGAAAAATGTGTCCCTTCTGTGGGCACATGGCTTGGCAGGAGATGACTTTGCAGATTAGAAAAAGGCTCTCTTTCCTCTAGGTGAAAACAACCCTGTGCCAGGGCACAAAGCTTGAAGAGCAGAGCTCTAGCTGTGTTTCAGCCCTTACTTGATCCTCAACCTGCACAACTGTACTTAGCAGCCCTCAGTCCAAGCCATCTTTGTCTCTCACCTAGAACACTGCGGTCACTTCGTATTCACCTCCTTGCTTCAACTGATGTCCCACTACGTTCAGTTCTCCATAAAACGTCCAAAGTTCTAAATTGTAAAGCTGATAAGGACTTTCTCCTTGACCAAACTTGAGTCAGATTCCTCTAAGCCCTCTTTTCCATAAGACCCAAGCTTGGGCTCTGTCCTTGGCCTGCTGAGTCCAGTTTTAGCAAGAATCCTACTGGGTCCTATTGAGAATCTACCACCTTGATATTTGATCAAAATTCCTTACCCCCTACCTTTGGTATCTGATCATCCTGGATATCTTATCACTCTGGCCTACCTTCAGCAAGAATCTCATCAAGTCAATTTAGCCAGAACCTCCCTTAACCCTGATGTTTCCTCTTAGTAATTTTGCATCCACTGACTCCCATCCTAGTCCTTGGCAATAAATCCTATGTGTCCCTGTCATATTGGGAGTTGAGCCTGATCTCTCCCCCTACTGCAAAACTCCTTCTTGAATAAAGTCTTCCTTATCATTATCATTTAACAAGTATCATGAAGAATTTTTCTTTAACAAAGCAGATCTTGGTGCACTCTGACCTAAAGATCTCCAGTGACTGTCTATCACGCTCAGAATACAATGCAAACTCCTTACCGTGGCCAACAAATCCTTGCATAATATCACTCTTCCTCTTCCTTTACTTTGTCTTTCTGCATTATCTGCCATACTCACTCTTGTCTAACCACATGGCTTTCTTGCTGTTTCTTTAGCACACCAAACTTATTCTGCCTCAAGACTTTATAGTTGCTGCTTCTTCTACCTACAGTCACATTCTAGGAGATCTTTGCACAGATTATTGCTTCAATTTACTCCAGTCCTCTTAAAAAATTCCTTCCTGAGTATCCTATATTTAAAATATCACATACACACACACACACATACACTTTCACCCTCTATCCCCTTACCCTCCTTTGTTTTCATAGAATTTATCACAACATGATATATTTTATACTCATTCATTTTTTTTTTATTATGTGCTTCTCCCTCTAAGTTGTACAGTTGCTAAAGGAGATCATATCCATCTTATTTAACACTGTATGCTCCGATATCTAGCAGAAACTGGCACTAGTAGATACTCAATAATTGTTGAATGAATAAATGATACTTGCCATGTTTATATACCACCTTTACTGTTGTTTTATTTAAACTGAGTGAAACAACTTTGTTACTTAAATGGCTATAGTTTAGATGAAAAAAATTGAAAGTAACTAATTAACAGTAGCATTTGCCACAAATAGAAAGTAATCAGAAAAATGGATATATTAAAAGCAGAATAGTATTATTGCATTTCAGTAAGCTATTTATAGTTAAAAACTCTGAGTTTGGGCCTCCTTCTGTTAAAAAAGGAGATTACAAAGTATTAGAGAGGTCATAAGGACACATCAGCACCAAATTCAGACTTTCTCCTGAGGAAATCAAAGTAACCAAGAGAAAACTAAAGAGAGGAAAACATTTTCGATTTTGAGATTCAAAGTTATTGGATGCCATGCCATTCTTACTACTTAAAATCATCACAGTCGTTGACTTTTCACACATTGGGATGCCCAACGTGTATCCCTCTTGATGGTTAAGGCCTTCAGACATCTCACTCTGTGAGGAATAAAAGCAGCTTGCCCAGGTTCATGCAACTGTTCAGGGTAGACTAAAACTTGGAACCAGATTTTCTGACTGTAGCCCAGGGCTCTGTCCACTTAATTAACCATCTCTCCCAGTTGACACCAAAAATATACCTACTATCTTTCTACACACCTGTAAGCCAGCTTTGGCCTTCCCTAAAGTGTCCAGATAGTCCAAGTCTCTAGCCATGAATGGCACTCGAAGCTTACCCATGGGTTAAACTGAGGTCTAGGAGAATAATGAATTTTACAATCCTTGATGCAAAGTCAATTACACCACAGGGCTCTTTTTTTAAGAGCTTACATCATTTGCATATGTGAAATGAAGTTGATGTGCAGTTGAAATGACAGAAACAGATGCTTCTGCCATCACTTAATATGAAACATATTTTTCCATGCTGATGAACAGAAGGCTATCAGCTGCAGAGGCTATAGGTGAAAAGGGTCTTACATTTTAGAATCCACTGAATATAAAATGTCTCCAAACTTTTCCCAAAATGTATTTGTTTTGTTCATTTGAATGTTACACATTCCCACATTGGGTTAGGTTATAAACCTCACTGATTAATGATTGTCCACAGGTTGACATTTTCACTCCTGCTTCTAAGACATAAATACCTAGATGGAAAACCTGAGCTTCTGACCACCTAGACCTGGTAAACATTGGTTAATTATAAATGATTGTCATAGAAATAATCAGAGTATTACAAAACCAAGATAGAACAATATGTCCACATGGAATTTAGACAATTTAAAATATCCAATCAAGAATATTTAAGACAGGGGCCAGCCCAGTGGCGCAGCAGTTTAGGTCGCACTTTGGCAGCTGGGGGTTTGCGGGTTTAGATCCCAGACACACTGCTTGGCAGCCATGCTGTGGCGGCGTCCCATATAAAGTAGAGGAAGATGGGCACGGATGTTAGCCCAGGGCCAGTCTTCCTCAGCAAAAAGAGGAGGATTGGCAACGGATGTTAGCTCAGGTCTCCTCTTCCTCACACACACAAAAAAGACTATTTAAGACAAAATTCTAAATCCACTATAGTATAATGATGATTTAAATGTCCGTATTCAGCAGGTTTTCCAGCTTTAATTTATTCATTTACTCAACAGTCTTTTGTTGTCAGGAAGCAACATGATATGGCGAATAGGGTAAGAAATTTGGAAGAAACATCCTCTTCCACATCAAAAATGATAATGCCTTTCAAGGCTATTGTGGAATTAAATTAAATAACATGTGAGTCCAATATAGTATTTGATAGTTACCAGGCAATTAACAAGTGTCAACCTACTCATAAAGTCCTCTTCCTTCCCAGAAGCCAACCTCTCCTACCATGTGCTGCTATCTGTCATGAACACAAAGATTAGGGTATAGTTGTTGACTCTGGATTCACAGTGTGAAAAAAAGTCAAATTCCTTTCTACCTTAGTGCCATATGTGTGACTTCTCAGTCTGGAAAGCTGGATATAATTCTACTGTTACTGCCCAAAAAGGGGGTTCATCTGCCCACCGCAAGACGTGCCAATAGTCAAGAGGCAAGGTGGTAGGAGAGAAAAGACTCTTTATTACAGCTTGCCAGCAAGAGGGAAGATGGCTGACTAATGTCTGAAAGAGCCATCTTACAGAACAAAGACCACAGGCCAGTTATATGGGGGAGCTGGTCTCCAGGTGAGGGAGGCATCTGGTCTCAGGGTAGAGGCATCCATCTGATCTTAGTTTCTGATCATCTTTTGCTTTACTGGATATGCATCAGAGACTGGAGCAATGCCTCATACCCAGATCTTTCAGTTGTCATTGATGATGGCTATCAGCATAGGCTCTCTGTTCGGGGGTCATCACATTCCTAAGGAACTCAGAAGAACAAAGTTATCATCTTATCACAGCTGCGAGGTACATGCACAAGCAGGGTCGTAAAATCTACAGAGCAGTTAGATCTCCTTGAGGGTGCATATCCGGCTGGATTAATTAATCAGAGGTCATTCAAACTTACAGTAGGGTTCTTTTCTACAATATGGCTTCCCTTATGTCAACCTTGTCTCGAGCCAGTATCACTATGATCCTCTGGTGTTTCATTCCTTCTCATCCTTCAGATCTCAGCCTAAATGTGACCTCTGAAGAGAAGTCTACCCCGACTAGCCCCTGACACATACAGTTAGTCTTAATTTCCAACATCCCATTTATTTCCTTCATGGTGCTTATTACTATTTATATAATTATTTTGTGTGTGTGTGTGTGTGTGTGTGTATTTATTTATTTTCCTCCACTGCTAGGGCTGGGAACACATTTTTCCTGTTACTATATGCCCAGTTCCTAGTCTAATGCCTAACACTTAGTAAACACTCGAAAATATTTGTTCAACAAATGAATTGAGATATACTGTTGAACAGTAAGAACATATCTCTTTCACTTATGAAAATAACATTCTAAAGCAAAAAACAAATATTAAACAATGAATTAAAAACAATTGTTCAATTATAACTGAGATAAGAACATCAAATATGTAAAAGAGGCTAAGGACATTTATTTTCGAATGAAGAAATATCTATAATACAATTTGATGGGCACTATAATCAAGGAATTTTCAAAGTGTTTCATTAACAAAGGTGGTAGCGAGAAGATCTGTTCTAAGTAGGTAGAGGGGAAACCTAAAATTTCATGGAGTAGCTGACATTCTGATCTAGGACTTGACGAATAAGCATAATATTGTGAGAAGATGAAAGAGTAAGAGAGTATTCCATGAGAGAGGGCTGACAGTAAACAAACACATATTCCAGAGAACATTTGTCGAAAGGTAGAAAGAAATGTCAAATGGGGAAAAACAGGAGCATAGTTCAAAAGTAACTTATTAGCAAGACCTTCAGTTTCATCTCTGACATACAAAGAGTTTAGAGGTCGTCATCCCTATCCTCACCAAAAAAAAAAAAAGAAAGGACATTTGGACAAACTGAAAATCAATGACTTTTCCTGGACTTATCAGAGAACTGAATTTGCAGAGTAAGCTACCAGTCTGAAATCTCAAGAGATAGGCTCATCTGGAGAGACAAAGCTTTGTCTGCTTTGTCTTCTGGACAGAAGTTGCTAGGGCCAGAAATTTACTATTTTCTGGGGCTGCCGTAACAAATTGCCACAAGCTGGGTGGCGTAAAACAACGGAAATTTACTCTCTCATAGTTCTGGAAGCTAGAAGTTCAAAGTCAAGGTGTGGGCAGGGCCATTCTCCCTTTGAAGGCTCTAGGGAAGAATCCTTTCTTGCCTCTTCCTACCTTCTGGTGGTTGCCAGAAAATCTTGACCTGTAGCTGCATCATTCCAGTTTCTTCCTCTGCCTTCATGTGCTGTTTTTTCCCTGTGTATCTCTGTATCTTTCCTCTGTGTGTTGCCTCTCTGTGCAACATAGATAGGCTGATATTTTTCCAAATCATCAAGTTCCAGTTCCCTTTTGCTTAACAATTTCTTTCTCAATTTATCTCTTTCCTCTCACATTTTGCTATAATCAGAAATTTCCCTTTCCTTTCTCTTATAAAGACACCAGTCATACTAATCCAGTTAACCTCATCCTAATTTGATTACATCTGTAAAGACCGTATTTCCAAATAAGATCACTTTCACAGGTCCTGGGGTTAGGACTTGAACATATCTTTTTGGGAGAACACAATTCAACCCACTACAGACTGCCCTCTGGCCCCCAAAATTCAGATTCTCCCCACATGCAAAATACATTTACCCCATCCCAACATCCCCAGAAGTCTTAACCCATTTCAGCATCAACTCTAAGTCCAAAATCTCATTTAAATATCATCAACTCCAAAAGTTCCAAATCTCATTATCTGAACCAGGCATGGGTGAGAATCTGGGTATAAATCTTCCCGTGGCAAAATTCCTCTCCATCTGAGGTCATGTGAAATTAGAAAACAAATTACCTGCCTCCAAAATACAATGGTGGGACAGGAATAAGATAGGCATTCCCATTCCAAAAGGGAGAAATTGGAAGGAAGAAAGGGGTCACAGGTCCCAAGTCTGAAAACCAGCAGAGCAAATTTCATCAAATTTCAAGGCCTGAGAACAATCTTCTATGGCTCTATGCTCTGTTCTCTCTGCTCACTGCCCATGGCAGAGGCCCCATCCACTCCTGCCTCCACAGTGGTGTCCCCTCTCTCTTAGCTGGCAGCTCTGTCATTTGAGTCATTCTTCCCTTTTCTTGAAGGAAAACACCTTTTTGTAACTGAGTAGCTTCATTGGCCCTCACCCTGCCTGGAGAATCCCAGAAGTCTGACAGTCTTCCTTCATTTCTTCCCATCTTTGTCCCCTTCAATCCAAACTGGCAGTGTTTTGGTAGCACAGCATTCTCAAAACCCTTATGAGCCTTCCGAGTATTTCAAGGAGATCCCTGCCATTAGACATGAGGGTTCTCCACAGGTCCTCCTGGATAACCACATCTCTATTCCTGGCTTCTGCTGAGATGGCTGATTGGATCCAGGAATCACACACCTAATCTCTCCAGCAGAAGGTTGCCCAGCTATACCCTTGGTGCTCTCTCCAGAATATGTTTTAGCATCTTTTGGAATATAGATAGGCTGAGATTTTTCTAAATCATCAAGGTCTGGTTCCTTTTTGCTTAACAATTCCCTCCTCAATTTATCTCTTTCTTCTCACATTTTACTATAATCAGCAAGGAGAAATCAGGCCATGCCTTCAATACTTTGTGCAGAAATCTCCTCAGATAAATATCCCAGCTCATTGCTTACAAGTTCTATTTTCCACCCAATAGTAGAACACAGTTCAGCCAAGTTTCCTACCACTTTACAACAAATCCCAAAGCCACTTCCACATTTTTAGATATTTGTTACAGCAGCACCCCACTTGCCAGTACCAAAATCTGTACTAGATTCCTAGGGCTGCCATAAGAAATCATTACAAATTGGTGATACGAAACAAGAGAAATTTATTCTCTCGTGGTTCTGGAAGCTAGAAATCTGAATTCAAGGCATCAGTGGGGCCATATTCCCTCTGAAAGTTCTGGAAATGATTCTTTCCTTTTCTCTTCCTACTTTCTAGTGATTGCCAGAAAAACATAGCATTTTTTGACTTGTAGCTGCATCACTCCAATTTCTGCCTCTGTCTTCACGTGGCTGTCTTCCCTCTGTGTGTATCTGTGTTCAAATATCCCTCTCCTTTCTCCTAAAAAGACACTAGTCATTGGGTCTATGGCCTACCCTCATCTAGTATGATCTCATCTTAACTTGATTACTTTTGCAAAGACCCTATTTCCAAATAAGGTTTCATTCACAACTACAGGGGTCAGCACTGCCAAGAGCTAAGGTGAGCTGGAGAGAGCTGAGTTGCCAAGTTTTAGAGTAGTCAATTAAACAACAAGCCAAATGAAAGTAATAGTCAAGCCTTTAAATAGTTAAGCCTTTCTGCCTTATAAGCAAGGGCCTAAACCAGAGAAAGCACTGACTCCTCTCTGTCTTATATGTCCCCATGGAATGGTGCTTGTGGAGGGCAAGATGGATCAGCACAGATATGGGGAGTTTTCTCACTGCTGAGGGAGCCCCCAACAAAAAGCTGTTGTGGTTTTTTTGGACCTGGGGGCCAGAAGGAAGATGAGGGGAAGGACTAAAAATGGAAAAGTACTGAGTCAGAGTGGAGAAAAGTATGTACAGAGGGCCCTTCCCCAAGTAAAAAAGTTTTGGCATATGTGCCTGTGGAAGGCCCCAATAAAAAGGCTTTTGAATGCAGGTGCTTAGGCTAGGAATGCAGATATGTGTAGGATGGTTGGCCAGAAGGGCCTGAGTCCTTGGCTGTGGCTTCCTTCAGAGACTTCAGTTCATTGACTGTGCACCAAGTCTGGTGTGGGTAGGTCAGCTCTTGCTTGTGAGACTTGGCAAATAAAGCCTATGGTTGAGCCTGAAAAATCACATCTAGGCTTTTGGCCAGGAGCTGGGCTCCTCAAGGACTTGAACATATCTTTTTTTCTGGGACACAATTCATTCTACTACATATGGTAATTTTGACAAGTTGCTGGAGACTGAGTGTGGTCTATTGTGAGAGTGAGAAACTCCTAAGGCTGCAGCCTTAGGGAATAAGATGCTTTCCTGGGCTTTACCTCCAGGAATCCCACCAAGTACTAAGAGGGAAGATCTAAGAAAGATCCTCTCTTGGCTCTGGCACAGAAAAGGTAGAGTAATCAATGTGAAATACACCCAGAGCTTTCTCCATAACAAAAGGCTTCTCTTCAGAGAAAAAGACTTTTCCAGAGCTTTATCCTAGTAGAGCATTCCTCCTTCTCCAGTCCCCTCAAGGCTTCTTGTCTCACCTAAGGAGGAAAAAAATCATAGTCAACAGGGTTCAGGGCTTCAAGGAAACAAAACGGGAATGCTGCAGCCAGGGGAAAAAAAATAGGAGACAAGGACAATAAAAGGTATACCACTGGAGAAACAATTGTGAAGGTCATGGCCCCAAGACATGGGGCCACTAAAAGACTGAAATTTAGTGAGAAGATCCCCATATCTTGGCACTACATCAAAAAGCCTCCAGTATAATAACCATGGATTACAGCTGAAAGAGCTACCTGACAGACTCTCTCTGAGGAGGAGTACTTAGGGAGGCTCAAAGTCAAGAGAGGAGACAAAAGCAAAGACTCAGAGGAATTGGAAGTCTCTGGAACCTATAGCTATGGCAAACAGTAAATACAGCCCAAGCACTAGGCAGATTACTATAAATCCTCATACTAAATGCCTATTTACCTCAGTTTCTACTGCCTGACATAATAGCTTTCAACAAAATATTACAAGCATGCCTAAAGCTAGAAAAAACAAAGAATAAAGAGACAAAGCAGTCATCTGAACCAGACTCAGATATGATACAGCCGTTGGAGTTATCAGACAGAGAATTTCAAATAACTATGATTAATATATTAAGGGTTTAATGGAAAAATAGAGTACATGTAAGAAAAGATGGCTATGTAAGAGATATATGAAAACTCAAGGAAGAAGCTAAAGTTAATGCTAGAAATCAAAAACACAATAGAAATGAAGACTGCCTTTGACAGGCTCAACAGTAGACAACATAGCCAAAAAAAAAAAAAATTAGTGACCTTGAACATAGGTTAATATATACTACAAAAAGAAAAGAAGAAAAAAAAATAGAACACCCAAGAACTGAGGGACAATTACAAAAGGTGTAACATATACATAATTGGAATACCAGAAGGAGAAGAAAGAGACAACACAGCAGAAGAAATATTTGAAATGATAATGACCAAGAACTTTCCAAAATTAATGACAGACACCAAACAATATATCCAGGAAGCTCAGAGAACAATGAGCAGGATAAATACCAAAATAAATAAATACATAAAATAAAAACAAAAATAAACAAAGAAAAAACCAAAATATCCATACTTAGACATGTCACATTCAAACTACAGAAAAGCAGAGGCAAATAGAAAATCTCAAAAGAAGTTAGAGTGAAAAAAATATCTTACCTACAGAGGTAACAAAATAGGAATTACAGAAGACTACTCATCAGAAATCACATAAGCAAGAAGAGAGTAGAATGAAGTACTTAAAGTGTTGGAAAAAAAAGACACATAAAGGACTTGTATCCAAAATATACAAAGAACTATTAAAATCACCAAAAAGAAAAAAAAAACCAAATTTTTAAAACACAAATGATCTAATCATGCACCTCACCAAAGAAGATAAACAGATAAGCAAATAAACACATGAAAATATGCTCTACTTTGGAAAATACAAATTAAGATAATGAGGTACTACTACGTGCCTGTTAGAATGGCCAAAATCCGAAAACCTGACAAACCCAATTAAAGAGCAAAAGGAACTCTTATTCTTTGTTGGTGGGAATGCAAAATGGTTAATCATTTTGGCAGACAGTTTGCCAGTTTCTTATAAAGCTAAACCTAGCTGAACAATACAATCTGGCAAACACACTTCTAAGTATTTATCCAACTCATTTGAAAACTTATGTCAACATAATAAAACTAGTTCATAAACGTACATAGCACCTTAATTCATTAATTGCCAAAACTTGAAGCAACCAAGAAGTTTTCAAAAGGTGAATGAATAAGCAAACTTTATTTGTTATCCCACCTGTACAATAGAATACTTTCAAGTGAAAAAAAGGATGAACTATTACGACATGAGAGGTGATGTCAACAACATGGTGGAGTGAGCTCTTCACCTTATCTCACGCCTTTGAACTACAATTAAATGGACAATCATTGACCAATGGAGGATAAGCACACAGCACAATAGGATGCCTGAGAGACCAAGCAGCTATATGTCTGAAGGTGGGTGGATTGGCTCCCCAGGAAGTGGTGGAGATAGGTGAGCATTCCCCTACCCTTCCCCAGCAGCCCTGTGTGCACACCCAAACATTTTCCTGGCTGGCACAAGTGCTCATAGTACCGATGTGGCCCCAAAAGTGGGTATGTGCCTCAGCATGACTAGGGGAAGGGGTGACAACAGCCCTGGACCCATGCACAAACACTTTTCTGGCCAGTGGGAGAGCCCACCCTGCCGCTGTTGTCCCATCAAGTGGCCCAGGCTTGGACCCCATGAAGAAGCCCCTGTCACCAAGCACAGCAGCTGGAGCAACTGTAAGAGGCAGTGGCAGATTTATGTGCCCATGGGAATATCTTCCTGGCCAGTGCAAGTGCCCATAGTACCACTGTGGACCCACAAGTGGGAATGCATCTCAGCAGGGTGGCAGCCCTGAGCCTGCATGCAAACACTTTCCTGGCCAGAAAGAGCACCCACCATACCCACACAACTTATACCAGATGGGGTGGAATCAGAAACACAGACCCTGCTTCCCCCCAGCAGTAGCAAGTGGAATCTGTGACCTGATACTATCACAAATGCACCAGCAAAAGATTAGTTCATCAAACACCATGAGAAACTACAGCAACAATTCAGAGCAGAAGAAAATGACAAATCTCCAGAAACCAACCCTGAAGTCATGGAAATTTCCAATCTAAATAACAGAGAATTCAAAACAGCTGTCAAAAAGAAACTCAACAAGTTACAAGAAAACCCAGACAGGCAGTTCAAAGAGCTCAGGAATAAAATTAATGAGAAGAAGGACTACTTCACCAAAGAGATGGAAACTATAAAAAAGAAAAACCAAAAATAATCATCTAAAATGCTTTAGAAATAGAGCTGATGTTATGGAGAAAAGAATTAGTGATTTAGAGGATAGAAATATAGAAATGTTTCAGGTGGAGGAGGAGAGAGAACTAAAACTTAAAAAAAATGAAGGAATTTTTCAAGAAATATCTGACTCAATTATGAAAAGCAACACAAGGATAATAGGTATTCCAGAGGGAGAAAGGAGCAGAGAGCTTGTTCAAAGAAACAATGGCTGAGAACTTACCAAACCTGGGGAAGGAAACAGACTTACAAACACATGAAGCCAATAGAACTCCTAATTCCATGAATGATAAAAGACCTTCCCTAAGGCATATAATAGTAAAACTGGCAAAAGTCAATGACAAAGAAAAACTATGAAGGGGAGCAAGGCAGAAGAAAATAACCTACAAAGGAACCTCTATCAGGGTTTCAATGGATTTCTCAGCAGAAACCTTACAGGCTAGGAGAGAATGGAATGATATATTTGAAATACTGAAAGACAAAAGCTTTCAGCCAAAAATACTCTATCCAGCAAAACTATCCTTCAGATACAATGGAGAAATAAAAGCTTTCCCAGATAAACAAAAGCTGAGGGAGTTCATTGCTGCTAGACCTCCCCTACAAGAAATGATTGAGGATGACCTCATACCTGAAGAGAAAGGCAAAAGTATACAAAACTTTCAGCAAGAAGATAAATAAAGAGACAAAATCAGAAAACTGCAACTCTTCTTCAGAACAGGGTAGCAGATGCTTAATTATAACATAAAAGATAAAGGGAAGGAAAGCATCAAGTGTAACCATAAACATTTCAACTTAGTCACAAACTCACAACACAAAACAGAATAATTTGTGACAATGAATAACTTAAAAGGACAAGAGAAAAGGGGTGGAACCTGCTTAGGCTATTGGAGATAAGAGGCTATCAGAAAACAGATCATCTCATCTACAAGATCTTTTATACAAACCTCACAGTAACCACTAAACAAACAAAAAAACAGTGCAGAGCCACAATATATTAAAAAAAGAGAGAAAACTGAGAAATCCTCCACAAAAAACCACCAAAATGAAATGGTAGTCAAAAATACAAAGTAAGAGAAACAATGACAATATACAACTGGAAAACAAGAGATAAAAGGGCAATATTAAGCCTTCATATATCAATAATCACTCTAAATGTAAATGGAATGCATTCTCCAATCAAAAGACACAGAGTACCTAGATGGATTAAAAAAACAAGACCCAACAATATGCTGCCTCCAAGAAACACATCTCAGCTCTAAAGACAAACATAGACTCAGAGTGAATGGATGAAAGACGACACTCCAAGTAAATGGCAAACAAAAGAAAGCAGGTGTTGTCATACTTATATCAGACAAAGCAGACTTCAAGATAAAAAAGACAATGACAGACAAAGAGGGCCAGAATATAATGATAAAAGGGACTTTCCACCAAGAGGGCATAACACTATAATATATATGCACCTAACACAAGAGCACCAAAGTATATAAAGCAACTATTAATAGACCTAAAGGGAGAAATTAACAGCAACACAATAACAGTAGGCGACCTCAACACCCCACTTACATCAATGGATAGATCATCCAGACAGAAAGTCAACAAGGAAATACGGGATTTAAATGAAACACTTGATCAGATAGACTTAATAGATACATGTAGAGCATTCCATCCCAAAACAGTAGAATACACATTCTTCTCAAGTGCACATGGAACATTCTCAAAGATAGACCATATGTTGGGAAACAAGGCAAGCCTCAATAAATTTAAGAAGACTGAAATAATATCAAGCATCTTTTCTGACCACAAGGCTATGAAACTAGAAATTGACTACAAGAAAAAAGCTAGTAAAGTCACAAATATGTGGAGACTAAACATGCTACTGAACAACCATTGGATCAATGAAGAAATCAAAAGAGAAATTAAAAAATACCTGGAGACAAATGAAAATGAAAATACAACATACCAACTCTTGTGGGATGCAGCAAAAGCGGTTCTAAGAGGGAAGTTCATAGCAATACAAGCCTACCTCAACAAACAAGAAAAATATCAGATAAGTAATCTTACACTACACCTAACAGAACTAGAAAAAGAAGAAAAAAGGAAGCCCAAAGACAGCAGAAGTAGGAAAATAATAAAAACTAGTGCAGAAATAAATGAAATAGAGACTGAAAAAAACAGTAGAGAAGATCAATGAAAGTAAGAGCTGGTTCTTTGAGAAGATAAAATTGACAAATCCTGAGGCAGACTCACTAAGAAAAAAAGAGAGAAGGCTCAAATGAATAAAATTAGAAATGAAAGAGGAGAAATTACATATCACAGAATATACAAAAGATTACAAGAGAATACAATGAAAAACTATTTGACCACAAATTGGACAACCAAGAAGAAATGGATAAATTCTTAGACTCATACAACCTCTCAAAACTGAATCAAGAAGAAATAGAGAATCTGAATAGAGCAATCACAAGTAAAGAGATTGAAACAGTGATCAAAAACCGCCCCAAAATCAAAAGTCTAGGACCAGACGGCTTCTCTAGAGAATTCTACCAAATATTCAAAGAAGAGTTAATACCTATCTTTCTCAAACTCTTCCAAAAAATTGAAGAAGTTGGAATGCTTCCTAACTCATTCTATGAAGCCAACATTACCCTAATACCAAAACCAAGCAAGGACAGCACAAAGAAAGAAAATTACAGGCCTACATCACTGATGCATAGATGTAAAAATCCTTAACAAAATATTGGCAAACTGAATACAGCAACACATTAAAAGGATCATATATCATGATCTAGTGGGGTTTATACCAGGGACACAGGGATGATTCAACATCTGCAAATCAATCAATGTGATACACCACATTAGCAAAATAAGGAATAAACACCACATGTGACCATATTACCATCATCTCAATAGATGCAGAGAAAGCATTTGACAAGATCCAACATCCATTTATGATAAAAACTCTCAATAAAATAGGTACAGAAGGAAGGTCTTCAACATAATAAAGGCCATGTATGAAAAACCCACGGCCAACATCAACTTAATGGTGAAAAATTAAAAGTATCCCTCTGAGAACAGGAAAAAGACAAGGGTGCTCACTCTTACTGCTCCTATTCAAACCTCCTTACTGGAGGTTTCAGCCACAGCAATTAGGCAAGAAAAATAAATAAAAGGAATCCAAACTGGAAAGGAAACAAGAAACTCATGCTGTTTGCAGATGACATGATTCTATACATAGAAAACCCTAAAGAATCCATCAGAAAACTCTTAGAAATAATGAACAACTACAGCAAAGTTGCAGGGTACAAAATCAACTTACAAAAATCAATGGCATTTCTATACATGAATAATGAGATAGCAGAAAGAGAAGTCAAGAATACAACCCCATTTACAATTGCAACAAAACGAATAAAATATCTAAGAATAAATTTAACCAAAGAGGTGAAAGACCTATACTCTGAAAACTATAAGACATTACTGAAAGAAATTGAAGAAGATATAAAGAAATGGAAAGATATTCCAAGCTCATGGAATGGAAGAATAAACATAGTTAAAATGTCTACATTACCTAAAGGAATCTACACATTCAATAATCCCAATCAGAAATCCAGTGACATTCTTCACAGAAATTGAACAAAGAATCCTAAAATTTATATGAACAACAAAAGGTCTCAATAGTCAAAGCAATTCTGAGAAAAAAGAAGAAAGCTGGAGGCATCACAATCCCTGACTTCAAAATATACTACAAAGCTATAGTAATCAAAACAGAATGGTAGTGACATACAGATCAATGGAACAGAATTGAAAGCCCAGAAATAAAACCACACATCTAAGAAGAGCTAATCTTCAACAAAGGAGCCAAGAACATACAATGGAGAAAGGAAAGTCTCTTCAATAAATGGCGTTGGGAAAACTGGACAGCCACATGCAAAAGAATGAAAGTAGACCATTACTTTGCACCATGCACAAAATTTTAAGGACTTGAATGTAAGATCTGAAACCATAAAACTCTTAGAGGAAAATATAGGCAGTACACTCTTTGACATCGGTCCTAGGAGCATATTTTCGAATACCATGCCTATTTATGCAAGGTAAACAAAAGGAAAAATAAACACATGGGATTACATCAGATTTAAAAGCTCTGCAAGCCAAAGGAAACCATGAACAAAATGAAAAGACAACCCACCAACTGGGAGAAAATATTTGCAAATCATATATCTGACAAGGGGTTCATTTCCAAAATATATAAAGAACTCATACAACTCAACAACAAAAAAACAAACAACCCAGTCAAAAAATGGGCAGAGGATATGAACAGACATTTCTCCAAAGAAGATATACAGATGGCCAAGGACACATGAAAAGATGTTCAACATCACTAATTATTAGAGAAATGCAAATCAAAACTACAATGAGATTTCACCTTATACCTGTCAGATGGCTATAATTACCAAGACAAAGAAATAACAAATGTTGGAGATGATGTGGAGAAAAGGGAACCCTCATACACTGCTGGTGGGAATGCAAACTGGTGCAGCCACTATGGAAAACAGTATGGAGATTTCTCAAAAAATTAAAAATAGAAATACCATAAGATCCAGCTATCCCACTCCTGGGTATCCAAAGGTCTTGAAATCAACAATCCAAAGAGATTTATGCACCCCTATGTTCATTTCAGCATTATTCACAATAGCCAAAACATGGAAGCAATTCAAGTGCCCTACAATGGATGAATGGATAAAGAAGACGTTGTATATATATATATGAAATGGAATACTACTCAGCCACAAAAAAAGACAAAATCGTCACATTTGCAACAACATGGATGGACCTTGAGGGTATGATGTTAAGCAAAATGAGCCAGACAGAGAAAGACAAATACTGCCTGATTTCACTCATATGTGGAAGATAAACAAACACATGGATAAAGAGGACAGATTAGCAGTTACCAGAGGGGAAGGGGGCCAGCGGGTGGGCAAAAGGGTAAAGCGGCACATATGTATGGTGACAGATAAAGATTAGACTACTGGTGGTGAGCATGATGCGATCTATACAGAAATTGATATAATAACATACACTCGAAATTACACAATGTTATAAGATTTCAATAAAATAGTTACTTTATTTTCAATTATTTTATAATTGAAAAAATAAATAAATGTGCTTAAAAACTCAGAAAAAAAGACATGATAAGACATGGATAGATCTTAAATGCATATTTCTCAGTGAAAGAAGCCAGTCTGAAAAGGCTGCATGCCATATGATTCCAACTATACGATGTTCTGGAAAAGGCAAAACTATACATACAGGGAAAAAAAACAAACAGCAGAAAAAGATCAGTAGTTGCCAGAGGTTTTGAGGGGCAGGGGAGGGAGAGATGAATAGGTGGGGCACAGGGGATATTTAGGTCAGTGGAACTATTCTGTATGATACTGTAATGGTAGATACATGACTCAGTGCATTTGTCAGAACCCACAGAACTTTGCAGCACCAAGTGTGAACCTTCGTGTATGCAAACTTAAAAAAACTTAAAAAAAAATCAAGTAGGAGGTCAGAGATCGCAGGATGGAAAGCAGTACGTGACAAAAGAATCCAACAATTATACAAATCTATGAAACAACTTCACTGGAAGGAATTGTGTAAAAGATGCTGACTCTAGAACTTTAGAAATGCGTGGAATTTGAAATACTAAGGCAAAGGGAACTGTACATAAGCACTGTACTCCAGTTGATAAAGTAGCTTCCTACAGGGGTATGGGCTAACAATTTTGAAATTATACTGTAACTGAAAAATTAAGTAAATGGATGGTGGATCATAGGAGGCTGGTTTCTCATTGCTGGAATGGGATGCTAAAGACAAGCAAAGAGAGAGTTTAGAATGATCCATGTAGTAATGGATTAGAGTTGGAGATATCATATGAATTCATGTTTAGCTTAATAGAGATACAGATGGTTAGAATACAGAAATATTTAAGCTGTGTGTATACTGGCGCCCCTCAGTATCTGCAGGGGATTGGTTCCAGGACCCCTGCAGATACCAAAATCCAAGGATGCTCTGGTCCCTTATATAAAATGGTGTAGTATTTGCATATAACCTATGCACATCCTCCCATGTACCTTAAATCATTTCTAGATTACTTATAACAACTAACACAATATAAATGCTATGTAAATAGTTGTTATACTGTATTGTTTAGGGAATAACGAGAAGAAAAAAAACCTGTATATGTTCAGTACAGACACAATCATCCGAGGCCTTCAGATCTGTGGTTGGTTGAATCCACAGATGCAGAACCTGCGGATATGGAGAGCCAACCACATAAAGACATATATTTCCTTGGTCTGTCGGCTGAGAGGGCCTGGAGGCCATGGTACCTACCACCCAGATCTTGGTTTCTAACACCATTCTCCAACAACAGGAACCAAGGCTCCTTGAAGAAATGGCTGATTTTAGGAATATGGCAGGAAATATACAAGATGAGCCTGGAGCACCTGGCATATATGGAAATTTGCATTTTTAACAAGCCACTTGAATAATTGTGGTAATCCTCTAAATTTAGGAAGCACTGGTCCATATTGCATTGATACTTAGTTCATTATCTAACCCCATAACCAGATTTGTAAGCTTCTAGGGGACAGAAACTAAGCCTTAAATGATATGCTTTAGTTTTTCTGGTATATTTTCTGTCTTCTTCTGAGGTAGTATTACTCAAAGCATAGCCCAAGTCCATGGCAGGTCCAGAGATTATTTTAGGTGGAGCATGATATGAATGGATGAATATGGTATGCTTATCTTAAAGATATGGCCTGAAATCTAATTTCAAAGCAGCCTTTAAGCAGTCGTGGGGGTAAAATCATCTACAGAAAACTAAATAAAAGAGCTCTGTGAGAATCACTTTGTTCCACTAGACACCAAGAATTCCGCAGAACTTATTTTTATATTTACCTTCTATCTACTATACATAATGTTAATTTAGACAAAAATGCTATGCAAAAAGAGTGGAGGTGGAACTCAAATGGTTGAAAATTGGGGAAGATTGCTCCATGGGATTGTGGAAAATAGACAGTCTTAATTTTATTATCCATGACAGTAATCCCATTAATTAACTAGAATAAAATTTGAAAGATAATCTACCTTCTACTTACTTTGGTGCCTCACACCAAGTATTACACATAGTAAGAAATGTATTATAAAAAGGGAAATAAAATCAAACATTTCACCCCCTGAAGAGTGGGGATTGAATCTCTATGGTCATTCACACATTCAGTCCTTCATTCATTCAACAAATATTTATTGAGCATTTGCTATGCAGCAAGCATTGTTCTACCAACCATTTGGATGCTTCAGCGACTAAGCAAAAAATCTGGAAATTTTCATTTTTAATAGGCTATTTAGATGACTGTTATGATCCTTCAGGTTTAGGAAGAACTGGTCTGTGTTACATGGATATTTAGTCATATGTTCATTAATGTTGCCCTCTTGGAACATATATTTTCCATGTGGGAGAATGTAGATAATAAAAAATTAACAAATAAATACCTAGTATGACAAATAATAAGTGCTGTACAGAAAAATAAATCATGGTATTACCAATTTAGGGCAGGTGATGTTATTTTATATCCAGTAACGAGGAAATTCCCACTAATAAAGTGGCATTTGCACAAGATCTGAAGAAAGGGAGGGAGGGAATCATGGGGATATCTGGGAAAAGAGTGTTCCAGAAAAAGTGATAAGGGAAGGCCCTGGAGAGAAGCTTTAATGGAATAGCAAGGAAACCAGTATGCCTAGGAAGTTGAGCCATAGGTAGAGGAGTAGGAAATGAGGTTAGAGAAGTAGTGGAGGGGCCAATCTTGAAAGCCCATTAGGCCATTAAAAAGTGTTTGGTATTTATTCTGAATGAAATGGGAGGCCAGTTGATGATTTTAAGGAGAAGGGAATGATCTAATTTATGTTTTAAAAAAATTACCCTGCCTATTGTGTTGAGCATAGACCATAGTAGGAGTAAGTGTGGAAGCAGGGAGGCCAGTTAGATGACCAAGGCAGTAATGTGGGCAAAATATTTGGCAGGTTGAACTATGGTGATCCTGATGAAAGTGGTAAGAAATGGATCAATTCTGTGTGTGTTTTGACAGTAGAGCCAACAGGATTTCCTGAAGGATTAAAAGTGGGGTTTGGGAAAAATAGAAGAATGAAGGAAATGCCACAGTTTTTGTTTTTGTTCTTTTGTTTTGCTTTTTTTCCCATAAATTTTTGTCTGAGCAGCTGCAAGGAAGGAGTTTCTGTTTATAAAACAGGGAAGATTCTTGGAAGAGCAATGTTGGGGAGCAAAGGGCAGAAATCAGAGTGTGGTTGTGGGCGTACAATACTAAGTTTGGTAAGGTTGCAATAGAATGAAGTGGGAATGAAAAGTAGGCATATGAATCTATGAGTTTGGAGTTGGGGGAAGAGGGTCTACGTTGGAGGCAGAAATTTTGGAGTTGTTAATATTTAGCAGGTATTAAAGCCATGAGATCTGATGTGATCACCAAGTGAGGAAGTGTGGATAAAGAAAAGACATGGCCTAAGGATGTAGCCCTGAGGCATCCCAAAGAAGTTAGGGAGATGGGAAGGAACTAGCAAAGACTAAGAAAATGTGCCCAGTGAGGTAGAAGAATCAAGAAAGAATGGTGTCCCCAAAGATAAGTTGAAAATTAGGGAATGAGTACCTGTTTTAAATGATCTGAAAGGTCAAATAAGATAAGGTTGGTCATTAGAGGAGCAAAAGAGTAGTCGTCACTAATGACTTTGACAAGCACAATTCTGATGGAATGAGAAGAGAAATGCCACGAGAGAATGGAAGGAGAGAAATTGGTCACAGGTGATATAGACAGTTTTTCCAGAAGTTTTGCTTTAAATAAGCTAAGGAATGGGATGAAAGCTGGAGGAGAAAGTATAACCACAAGATTTTTTTTTAGTGGGTAATATTCCATCATACCATTATGCTGATGAAAAATTATATATGAAAAACTGATTATAGGATAAAGGAGAATTGTTGGAATGATGTTCTTGAAAAAGCACAGGAAAATGGGATCCAGTGGAAAAGGGGAAGGGTTGGTCTTAAGTAGAACAGCTAGTTTTTCCATAACAACAGAAGGGAAGGCAGGATAAGTGGATACAAATGCATATAGGCTCATACATGTGGTAGCATTGAATGGTACCCTATACCAGACCTCAAAAATCTTAAAAATCCACTTTTGTGTGTGTGTGTGTGAGGAAGGCTAGCCCTGAGCTAACATCCATTGCCAATCTTCCTCTTTTTTCTTTTGCTAAGGAAGATTGGCCCTGGGCTAACATCCGTGCCCATCTTCCTCTACTTTATATGGGACACCGCCACAGCATGGCTTGACAAGCAGTGTGTCTGTCCGCACCCAGGATCCGAACCCGCAGAACTCCAGGCTGCCAAAGTGGAGCACACGAACGTAACCACTTGCCACCGGGCTGGCCCCAAACATCCACTTTTCATTTGACAAGAAGGAAAGATGGGTCATTATTCTGTTTTTCCACCGACAGTCTTCATTAGAGGATTTTAATCAGATCCTATATCTGAATGAACATAGTTTTACAGAGGTATTCTAACTCAGTTAGCTAGAAAGGAAAAGTACAAAAAAGCAATATTCAGATGAGTAGTCAATAAAAACTATCTTGTCTTCAAATAATGAATGAAGGAGGGAGGAAAGTTTGAAAGCTTTCTTCTACTTGACTATACTACTCTTACTATTTTTAATGTTAACCATATGATGGATAATAACATAATTCAATAATGTATAATTTCCTTCTGACTATCGTTGGTCAGGACTATAGTTGCTACAGGATGAGGCAATCAATTGTGCCCTGGCTTAGTCAATGATGCCATATCTCTTTCAACTTTCCCCTACAATTTGATTTAGGAGTCCCTGCATTATGGTAAATTTGATATTGAGATGATATTTTAAAAGCCTGTAGAAATATATAATTCACTGAAATGGTGTACATCTGGATGGGATCCAAAAGGTGATTAGTTTTGCCTGCTACCCTACTTTGGGCCAAAGTCCCTGGAATGCTGAAGCATCAGTTCTTGGATCAGGGTGAGGCTTGATCAACATGCAAAATAAATCAATGATATAGGAAAAGTTGAACAAGATTGGCCCTTAAGCCCTTGAGAACAATTGAGGTTTGCATTTCTCATTCTGATGAGCTAACAAAAAAACAGAATAATGAAACTACACAGTCTTAAACTTTAAGCTGATTTTTCCATAAACCACAAGCATATGCAGCATATTTTCAATATTCAGTAGCTTAAGAATAGCATTGCTAAACACAAAAACATCTTTGCTCTATTTGAGAATATCTGATATTTACATATAGAACCAGAAGCTTTTCACATGTGATCCAAAAATTATGGCTGAGCCAAAGCCTACAATTACTTTATTTCCATTAGTTCTTGGGAATCAGTCATTCTTCTCCTTCTGATGTAAGTGATTTATCACCTGTCTCTTTCCAAATCAGCAGACCCAGAATCACCCTAAAAGCTGACCAATTCTTTTTGGTGATACAAAATTAAATTGTTTAACTTCCAAATATTGAAACCTCTTATAAATTGGACCTAAACTTTACCTGTATAGTCGCCTATCCTTCACCACGGTTAACTGAGAACATAAAACACTTAGCTCTGAAAAGAAGAAATGTCATTATGTAATGACATTTATATAGGTGACATATGTCACCTTTTGGTACATTACTTGCTGAGTTATAAATAAATACACAAATCTGCACAAAGTACATGTCGTTGGAAAAGCACAGGAAATATGTGACAGAAACAAACACCTGACAATCAGGAGAGATGGTGCCTTAAAGGACAAGTTGAGATTTTCAAGTGATCTAACCTGCATGAATCATTAATATTTCTTCAATTATCTAGGATACAATTTTTATTTTTCACTGAGGGCATCGTGAGAAGATTTCTAATAGTCTTTGTTGTGGTTACAATACCACTTCTGTTTAACTAAATAAGATCATCTCATTACACGTATGTGCCCACAACCACATTCCAATGCTAAAGACCAAATGCACAAGGCAGTAGGTTTAGTAACATCAACCAGTTTATTTTTATTAATCTCCACAGAGGTCAGAAAAGAACATTTTAGCATTTTTAAATATCTGCGTCATAAGGAACTGTAGCAGAAATTATTTACACCCACTATAATTAGCTGATATATAATTCCACATGTAAAATATAGTAATACACATACGTAAATGTTTCTAATCATAGTTTTCTATCTATGGGACCAAATCTAGCTTTTTTCACTTTTTCCTAACTAGAAATTTCATAGGTGAGTCAGAGATAGAACTCAAAAGAAAGTGAGGAGGGAAATGAGTCAGGAAATCTTTGAGAAAAGCTATTAAAAAATGTAGCTAATTTTCTTATCCATATTAATAGAAAACAGTTCTGTCTCCATAAAGTCATCTAATACTATAAATGTAAAGCTAATAGCATAAGTCAAAGCTTTTCATTAATTGTAAAAGCATTTCTTCTGGGTTTAGAACCACTTTCTTTATTCCTCAAGTCCTGTTTGTGGTTGGGGAGTGCATGAAGGTGCAGAATTCTCAGCATTGATCACACATCAGAACAAGGCCCTTTTGATAGATACCAGCTCGGCACAAGGTTGACATAAGGGAAGCCATATTGTAGAAAAGAAACCATATTGTAACTTTGAATGACCTCTGATTAACTAACCCAGCTGGATATGCACCCTCCAGGAGATATACATGCTCTGTAGATTTTATGGCCTCTCCCAGCTGTGATAAATTGATCACTTTGTTCTGAGTTCCTAAGAAACGTGATGACCCTTGGGCAGAAAATCTATGCTGATAGCCATCATCAATGACAACTGAAAGATCAGCGTATGGGGTGTTGCTCCAGTCTCTGATGTATGTCCAGTAAAACAAAAGATTATCAGGAACTAAGACCAGATTCTGCCCCACCTGGAGACCAAATGCCTCCCCCACCAGGAGACCAGCCTCCTATATAACTGGCCTATAGTCTTTGATCTGGAAGATGGTTCTTTCGAACATTAGTCAGCCATCTTCCCCCTTGCTATCAAGCTGTAATAAAACTGTTTATCTCCTACCACCTGGCCTCTCGACTATTGGCATGTCTTGTGGCTGGCAGAGGATCCCCTTGGGCGTAACACTTTTATCTGGAATCTGCCTTTCCCATCAGGAGGAGCTCAATCCAACAGCTCCTGAGGACTGCACGGCTTAGAGCTCATTATTTATGAGTTGTGTTTCTATTAAGGCACCATTCAGAAAGCAGGATAAATGAAAATGCTTTTGAGTTCCCATTTGTGGTGTGAGCACCAAAAGCAGCTTGTAATGTCAGTTGTAGTGAGCCCTGGTGATGGTTCGCATGTGGCACAAAAAGCAAGAGCAAGATACTGCTTAGCATCTACCAAAATGTGAATATAATTCTTTCTCCTCTTGCTTTCTACTCTACACTCCAAGAAGGTTATGGCCTACAGATATTCAATAGGTAACAAATTCAATAATTCTGTAGACCCAGGTACATCGAGGCAGTATTTTTCATGAAAAAGTATGACTGTATTGTCCCCCATTAGTCAGTAGTGCATTAAAAACTGGTTTTTATAAATTCTAATGGCAACATAGTTTAGTAGGAAAAAATGGCACTTTTGATCAAAGATCTATAGCCTACTCCAAGCCACCAAACATTTATGATTGCAATCCTGTCATTTTTCAGGTTCCTTTGCTAGGATATGGGTATTGAACCTGATTACAAACAAGTGCTATGGGATTTGGATTGAGACAATGCTGGATACATGTTTACAGTAGACGGTCAAGGGCAGCTTGCACTTTCCAGTCTATCACTACAACACTCCTCCCCGTAAGGCCACAGGGAATAAGGCAATGACATCTGTGAGATAACAAGTTCACTGAAGACTGTCTTTGGGATTGAGTCAGGTCTCAAAGCAGAATTTAAATGAGTGTGTATCTCAGCAATCCCAGTCTTTTTATAGTCTTTTACCTGCATTTGTTTCAGCAGAAGGAGGGATCCACCCACCACCTTTCCATCCCATTCATGGGGGCTACACTGGAAACAGAGCGCACATCTAATTGGCTTATTCACTCTTAGAAAAACACACAGAAAAAGTGTCCACTTCTAATAGTACAAATCTTTTGTTTATTTGTTTTTTCTTGCTCATTAAGGCAAAGCTCAGCAACCTTTAAAAAACAAAAAATCTGTTATTGAGTTCAAGGTCCAGTCCAGTTCCTTCTCTGAGAACATTTTACAGTAGAAAATCTCTAATTAGCCTTCATTTAAACTATTCGCTAGATTAACAGACTTGTGTCCATTCCCTCCAGTAAACTCACAACCTGACTAATATCATGGTGTGATTAACTTATAAACATCTTTCTAACACTCTACCCACTTACAGGCCCACCAGTTGGTTGTACATTCACCAAGAGTCAACTGTGTTTGTTCCTACCCTGTTTATACAGCTGAACTTGTTAAGGTAATTAAAGCATTTAATGAACTATTATGTAAACCACTGAAATACGAGCTCAAAAAGAACAAATGGTGTTTTTCTATGAAAACCAAGTTGAATGTTTTGAAAAGTTGTTCTAAATAGGACCACTATCAAAAATTTCTATTGAATTAAGTATGAATGAGATGGGGGAATCATAAACATCTAGATGGATTCTGGAAGTAGGCAGCTTCACAAATATTTGTAAATTCTGACTCTTTTTAAAGAAATGTAACCTGAAAACAGAATATGAGAGATACGACCTTATGGTGTAGTTTAGTCAAGAAAAAAGATACAGAACTCCAATTAGTGGAGCTCCCCACAAGAAAGGCCTCAGCTTATGTTAGTGACAGTGGCAAATGAATATATATTTAAATGTTTTAAATTAAAATATGTAAGTTAAGTGTGTGTGTTTCATTTTTTTATGATTCCCTCTCAAAATGACTTTTTCAATTAACCCACCACCCATTGTTCTTAATTGCCTCAGGCAAGAGGCCTGCTTCTATTTTTCTAATCTAACCACATATCTTTCTCCAGTTACTCACTCTGCTTCCCCCAAGGCAAACCCCTCAGAATAGGATTTATGAAGAAATCTCCCTATAGCATGACTAAAAATTCTGGCAAGTAAAACGATAACTAGTCTTGGCATTCTAACAGTGAGTAGTGATAAGGAAACCTATCAACCTGCATGAATTAAGATTTCATTCTGGCTTCAATTTACTTCTAACCCTGTTATCATCCTATGACATTTTGTATCATTGCAGGGAGAGGGTAGCTAAGTCATTGGTGCAGATATAATTTATGGCAATTTAAACTGAGTCAAGAAGTTAATAACTTTGAAATAATGCATGCACCTCATACTGAGTTTAATCAGGGTTTATTAAAAGATGGGTTACTTATGCCTTTTTGCCCTTCATGTATCCTCATTTAAAAACAAGTTTACCAGGAATCAAGCAAAAGCCCTCATAGTGCTCTTAATATTTTCTGAATTGTAGGCTTTTTATAAAAATAACTTGTTGGAACGTAAATGGTTAAAAAAGATTCCGCAGCTCACCTTCATCACTCCTCAGGTACATTATCAGCAAAAAGCACATTTCTCTTCACTTTGAAATTGTAGAAAATGACACTGTTGTGAAGCCTCTGGGACTCCTCACTAAACATGAATATTCAGCACCAAGAACAGAAGCTTCAGCACATCAAATTAAATGTAACCTTAAGAAGAGCTTATCATTTTTAGGTCATTTGCATCTTTTCCCACCAGACTTCCCTTCCCAACTGTGGAAGATGACTGGGCATCTCTACCGAGTCAGCATGAATTTCACACGCCTGAGTGAGAGGCAAATGGCTGCCTTCACTGGGGCTCCAGGGTGAGGAGCTTGGGCTGGTCACCTGTAACAGGCCTGTAACCACCAAACAGTCAGAATTATATGAGATAAGGGTGTCATTGGCAAGCCTCATAGTACTATTCAGGTCCTGCAAGAGTAAGTATGTGTTAGGAATTCTGAATTAAGAATGTTTACTTGCAAGTATCAGAAACCCAACTGAAGCTGGTTTAAGCAATAGCAGAAATATATTATTGTCCTGGAAGTTACAGGGGAATGGACTGGCCTCAAGACAGTTGAGGAGTTCAAACAATGTCATCACATCTCTTGTTCCTTCCCTAATCTCTGCTCTCCCAGATAACCTTCACTGTATAAAGGCAAAGATAACGTAAGTGGTCCTCAGAGCCTGCAAATTCAGCAAAAAGAGCATCCCTGAGTGTCTATGTCAGCCTCTTGATTGTGCCATCTCTATTTGGGTTACATGCCCATGCTTTCAGCAGGAAACTCTGGGCCAAATAATTAAGAACCCTTTCAGGATTACAGGGTATGGAAAAAAGCCTTCCCAAAAAGAACAGATGTAGAACAGACTAAAAAATAAATAAAATAGCCAACATCTACAAATATCCTTAAGATAGCCAATAGGAGTCGTAGGCAGGGAAGATATGTGTGGGTAATGAAAAGGATGCAAGCTTTTGAGCCAGAATTCTGTCTTTGAAAACTGTTTCTATCACCCACAAGCAGCGAATGCATGAGTCACACATCTCTCTAAACCTGTTTTCCCACCTGGAAGGCAAGTCCTAGCTTATAGAGTTATTTCAAGAATTAGATATCCTCTTTGCTAAACACCGAGCATGGGGGCTGCCATATACTAGATGTTCAGTAAAGGGTAGTTATTATTATTTGGATGAGGCAAAGGAGCTGAGATTAATTCTAAATCTCAACCAGAAAGTAGCAGAGAGTTGAAAATAAATGAAAAAATGTAAAGTTTACTCTCTCTAACAGGGAGTAAATAAATGACCGTATTTACTTTGAAATATTTCAAATAGAAATTAGTGAAGGGGAGGAAGACTCTCCTCTACCCCATCTGGTCCTTTCTGGCTGGGCTGCAAATGCAATTGACATGAGACCGAATAGCAGGAGAAAATCAAACAAACCTTTATAACATGCGTACATGGGAAAGACCAGGGAAACAGTATTCTCGACAAAATGGCGGAGGTTCCCCTCTTAAACAGAAAGACAGTGGAGGATGTTGGGGGTGGGTCAGTTAAGGGAGATTACCAGAAAAGCACAGTAAGGTTATTATGTAGCCTCGCCTTCCAAGCTGATGAGTTTCCAGAGATGAGGTCATCCCCCCTTCTTCCCAGTACAGAGAAGGAGATGCCTTTACAAACGGAGATTTCCCTTACAAACGTAAATGTTTAGTAAGCAGAACTTTGACAAGAATGGGCTTGCGCTGGCCCCATGGCATAGCGGTTCAATTCGAGTGCTCCGCTTCAGCAGCCCAGGGTTTTGCAGGTTCGGATCCGGGTGTGGACAGATGCACCACTTGTCAAGCCATGCTGTGGCGGCATCCCATATAAAGTAGAGGAAGATGGGCATGGATGTTAGCCCAGGGCCAGTCTTCCTCAGCAAAAAAAGAGGAGGATTGGCAACAGATGTTAGCTCAGAGCTAGTCTTCCTCACAAAAAAAAAGAAAAAAATGGGCTTAGCAAGGATCCTCCCAGTCTATCGATACCCAGACTTATCCATGGTGATGGCCCGTCCCGGGGACAGGCCTTCCATCGCAAATCCTTTTAGAAAGTTAGTGGGGGGGAAGGTCAAAGCCTCCTTCAGAGAAAATAATCAAGGTAAGAGATATATTTTGAGGTGGCCAATTCCAATCCCCCACATTAGCATAAACTTATAATAGAGCAATTATATTTATATAAGTAGTAATGTATTGTTATATGGTGAAGTATTACAGTGCCTCATTTACAAACCAAGCGTGTGCTCAGAGTGTGTAGTTGCAACAAATATGTGGCAAACTTTTTCAGTCTCAGTATTCACACTGATATTTAATACACACTGAATAATTAGCACAACTCAAAATGGGCTAAATGTGTTTCTAAAAACAGAACTAGGAGAAAGCGGCAGTAAAGGCTTGTGGATGACTAGGGAATGGAAGGTTATTTAAGGTTGGAAATCCTATTTCTGGCTCTCACACTAACCTTCTCTGTGACTTTGCCGGTCAGACCATTAACTTCTCAATGGTGTCCTCATCTGCGAAAGAGGAAGCTCCAGGCCCAAGCCACCTCCAAAAGATAGTTTGTGTTTGTGAACATGGCATGAAAAAGGAAGAAGATTTATTTCAATCTTTAAATTTCACCTCACCTCCCAGAACAATTTTATTAAATGAGCAATTAATTAATACATACCTATCTTTTCTTATTAGTTGCACAGATATGTTAATTGGGTTTTAATGTATAAGATCAAATCTATTAAATAGGCATATTTCATAGTTAATATAGGAATTCAAATCTACAGAATCACAGAGCTATAGAACCAGAAGTAATCCTAGAATTGAAATAGTCCAACCTCCTCATTTTACAGATGAGGAGAATCAGAGGCTGTACTTTCTAGGCCTGAACTTCTATTCTACCACTCCACTTTAGCAAGAGATTTTTAAAGATTTAAAAGGTATTCTTAAGACAATAGCAGTTCTCTCAACTACAAAGAAGAGAATATAAATAAGAACAAAGAAAGATGTAAGAGGCAGGACTGAACACAGGTGGTCCAGATTGGGGTCTGAAACTGGTTGAAAAGACATCCTGGAGATGGGAGACTCAGGAAAGCCACTAACCACAGAGATGAGTGGAAAAGCAGAAGGAGAAAGAGAGTCACAGAGAATTTTCACTTAATAATCTCCGAGACCCACAGGGACAGCACAAGACTATCTACAAAGTAAAGAGTCGGGTAGATGTACATCAGAGGGAGAACTAAACACTAGAATTCAAGGAAAATGCTCACGTTACTAACCAATGTAAGATTACCAAATTAGCAGTTGATGAGAAAAATGTTAAATAAATTGTCATCACCCCACACAACTGTTTTAAGTAACTGCAAGCAAATTGTAAACAAAGAGAAAATGATTATTAGTAGGTAATTATGTGACAAATGTCCAGAAAATCAACAAACCAACTGTGTCCAATGATAGAAATTTTCAAAAAACCTTAAACAGCCTCTGTGACCTTATCTTTGTGGCTCTGAGAACAACAGCTAAAAAGTGACTGGATTGAGCAGGACCTTTGGAATAACAGAGTAAGGAGATCAATGGATCTTCTCTCAAAAAGCAATGATAAAACTGAACAAAATTGTCAAAAATTAACACTTCAGAATTTTGGAATGGACCAAAGGAACAATTTCTTTGGAAATGGACCAAAGACACATAACAAATTGAGAAATGTTTATTCAAGAAAAAAAACCCTAAATCTTGGGTAATAACAGTGGGAGTCTGTGGGGTTTTAAGCCTAGAGCTGTTTTCAACCCCCTACCCAGCACCAGCAGCTTCTTAGCTCTACCATGGTGGGGCAAGCTATGAAAACCAGCAGTTTTATTGCCTGAGATGGACGTCTTGATTTGGAGGAAAGGTCAGAAAAGGCCCATGCTCCTGGGCACTGTGAGAAACAGTAGCCATCTTGATGTTAAAAGAATGAGCAAACCAAGGACACAGCTGATGTGATGATCCTGGTTGGGTCTAGTGACAAACTGGCATCCAGAAATTTAACAGAGAGATCCAGAGAATGAGACATACATGTTGGACCTTGATAAGCAACTACATATCCCTGGTAGTCTGAGATGCTGCGCATAAGTACAAGGTGAGACTAGAGAGCAATTCACACATCCCTGGCTGAACATGAGGCCATGCACACATGCAGAGGTGAAACAAGAGGACTGAGCAGAAAGTAAAAGTCAGAGAAGACTTGTAAACTAACAGAACTTTGAATGCTTTTCCCCAAACCACACATATATCCATTTACAAAGGGTGGAAACGTTGCTGGCTTAAGATGTTTGAATATGAAGGAAATCAGAATATGTCACCCCCAAATATGCTACTTTGGCATAAAGATTATTTTTAGTTGAAGGCAATTGAGAAGTAGATACAAGAAAAGCTGTCTGCCTTCTCCCTATTTGCCTAAAAGCAGGACACAAATTTTCAAAGGCATCCCTCCTCCACTCTTTACTAGGAAGGACAAAAGTTAATCACTGGAGATAACTTTAGATCCTATCAGTCTGGGAGCCTTTATCTACCATTGGTTTCCCATATATCTGTTTCTCATAGTTTGCTGCTCTCAGAAGCCTAAAATTGCTTTCCTTTGTCCTGACATTTCTCTACAAATGTCTTGCTCCTCATTGAAGATGTTATTTAAGCTTGAATTCTAAGCCACCTCTTTGAGTTCCTCTTCCCTGACTTCCATATATGTATATATCAAATACATGATGTTAATAAACTTTTGTTTGTTTTTCTCTTGTTAATCTGTCTGTTATTAGAGAACCCCAGCCAAGAACCTAAGATGGATAGAGGAAAAATTTTCCTCTTCTACAAACATAACATCTGACCAAGCACTCACCAAACTCTAAGTCAACGTGACTCCAGGGTGACCCCTAAGAAGCCAGATTTTAAAATAAAAACAAGAATTAAGAAGAAAACAACAACAAAAACACTGAACAGAGACATCAGTGGCTACAAATCATGAGGGATATAGACTCCACAGAATTAGTCCAGGAAATTTACAAACAAAAACAGCAGCAAAAAAAAAAAAAAAAACCCAGAAGGGGAAAAATCAGAATCCAGAGTTGCTACAATATATTTAAAATGTCTAGTTTTCAACAACAACAGTAAAATGAGATATGAAAAGAAATAGGAAAGTTTGATTCCTATTGGGGGGAAAATAACAGGCAAATGTAACTATTTCTGAGGGTTCCCAGATGTTGAACTTGGCAGAGAAAGATGACAAAACAACTATTATAAATACATTCAAAGTATAAAAAGAACCATGTATAGGGGTCCGGCCTGGTGGCGTAGTGGTCAAGTTCGCACACTCCACTTCTGGTGGCCCAGGGTTCACAGATTCGGATCCCAGGTGCAGACCGATGCACAGCTTGTCAAGCCATGCTGTGGCAGTGTCCCATAGAAATTAGAGGAAGATGGACATGGATGTTAGCCCAGGGCCACTATTCCTCATCAAAAAGAGGAGGATTGGCAACAGGTGTTAGCTCAGGGCTAATCTTCCTCACACACACACAAAAAAGAACCATGTATAAAGAATTAAAGGAAATTATGATGACAATGACATATTAAATAGAAATCTCAATAGAAAGAAATCTATTTTTTAAAAAACACATGGAAATTCTGCAGTTGAAAAGAGAAAAACTGACTTAATTACTAAGTCTTACCCAATATAAAAGGGAAATAATATTATTTCATTAACTTCTCCATAAAATTTATTCCATGAGGTATTACCAAATTACCAAAGCCAGACTAAAGACATAACAAGAAAATAAATTACAGACCAATATCCCTCATGAACACAGATGTAAAAATTCTTCAACAAAATATTAGCAAATCAAATCCAATAATGTATAATAATAATCATACACCATGACCAAGTGGGATTTATCCCAGAAATGCACAGTTGGTTTAACATCTGAAGATCAAGTAATGTAATATGCTTATTAGAATAAAGGACAAAAATCCCACAACTGTCTGAATAAATGCAGAAAAGGCATCTGATAAGAATTCAACACCTATTTCATGATTTAAACTCTCAACAAAGTAGGAAAAGAAGGGAACCTTCCTCAACCGGATAAGGAGCATTTAAGAAAATCTATAGCTAAAATAAAATTAGACTTTGCTTTCCCCCTAAGTCTGGGAACAGGTAAGACTGCCACTGTCTGCTCTGTTGTCACCACTTCTATTCAACATTGTCCCGGAGATTCTAGCCAGTGCAATAAGGCAAATAATAATAATAGATTAGAAAGGAAAAAGTAAAACTTTCTTCATCCACATACAATAAAATCTTATAAAACACCCACAAAAACACTGCTAGAACAAATAACCAAGTTCAGCATGCTCACAGAATACAAGATTAATATCTAAACACTCATTGTAGTTTATACATTAACAATGAGTGATAAGAAAAGGAAATTAAGAAAGAAATTCTATTCACAGTAGCATCAAAGAAGACAAAATACTCAGGAATAAATTTAACAAAAGAAGTGCAAGATTAGTATACTGAAAACTACAAAACATGGCTGAGAAAAATGAAAGGTAAAAATAAATGGAGAGACATTCTACATTAGCGGATTGAAAGACTCAATAGTGTTAAGATGGCAATTTCTCCCAAGTTGATCTTTAGATTTAATGCAATCTCTATCAACATTACAGCAGGATTTTTTGCAGAAATTGACAAGTTGACCCAAAAAACTTAGGGAAAAGCAATGGATCCAGAAGAGGCAAAACAATCTGAAGAAAGAATGTAAACTGGAGGATTTATGCATTCTAATTTCAAAACATACAATAAAACTGTAGCAATCAAGACTGTATGGTCCTGACATAAGAACAGACATACAGATCAATAGAACAGAAGTGAGAGTCCAGAAATAAACCTTTACATTTATGGCCAATTGATTTTCGATAACGCTGCCAAGAATTAGGAAAGGATAATGCTGGGACAGTTGGATACTGATAAGCAAAATGATGAATTTAGACCCTTTATTCACACCATACACAAAAATTAACTCAAAAGGGGTCATAGATCTAAATGTAAGAGCTAAAATTATAAAACTTGTATAAGAAAGCATAGGACAAAATCATTTGACATCAGTTTCAGCAAAGTGTTCTTAGATACAACACCAAAAGCATGATCCATAAAAGAAAAAATTGGTTAATTGGATTTCATCAAAATGTAAACTTTTGTACTTCAAAGACACCATTAAGAGAAAATTTTTTAAAAGCCATCAACTGAGAAAAAATATTCATGTATCTAATGAAGCTCTTGTATCTAAACTATTTTAAAAAGAGAAAAAAAGCTCTTACAACTAAAAAATGCAAATGCAAACAACCAATTAAAAAATGGACAAAAGATTGAATAGATATTTCATTAAAGAAGACATACAAATGGCTAATAATTACATGAAAATGTGCTCAATATTATTAATCATTAGGGAAATGCAAATTAAAACCACAATGAGATACCACTTTATATACCCACTAGAATGACTGTACTCTGATGCAGACAATCACAAGTGTTGACAAATATGTGGAGAAACTAGAACTCTCATGCATTGTTGGTGAGAATGTAAAATGATACAGCCACTTTGGAAACAGTTTGACAGTTTCCTAAAAAGTTAAACAATAAACTTACCATATGACCCAACAATTTTATTCCTATCCATGCAAAGACTTCTACACAAACGTTCAGAGCAGTATTATTCACAGTAGCCAAAAACAGGAAGCAATCCAAATGCCTATCAACTAGAGAATGGATGAAGGAACCACAGCGTATCCACTCAGTGGAACACCATTCAGTGCTAAAAGTGAAGTAACTACTGATACATGCTACATTATGGATGAACCTCAAAAATATTATTCAAAAGATTACACATTGTATAAGTCCATTTATATGAAATGTTCAGAACAGGAAAATTATAGAAATAGCAGATAAGTGGTTGCCTGACGCTGGAGATGGGAGCAGAAATTGTCTGCAAACAGGCACGAAGGGTCCTTCTGAGTTGATAAAAACATTCCAAAACTGGATTATAGTGATGATTGCACAACTCTATATATTTACTAAAATCACTAAATTTTACACTCAAAACAGGTGAATTTTATGGTATGTAAATTTTACTTAAATAAAACTGCTAAAATAAATGGATGGACAGATTAAAAAAATTAAGTGACTGGAAGTATAATTCACGCCACTTGCAAACAATATGTATTGAAATTACATACAGGAAGTTAAAACAACTTCTATTATTCCTTGATATCTTTTATTTACAGTAAGGGCAGGTTCGGTCAGTCCTCTGTCAATTTTAATTCATGATTTGGAGGAGATTTGGGAGCTGAATAAATAAGACAAGTGAGGCAAGAGGTTTTAAAGAGTAACTGAAGGGGCCACCCGGTGGCGCAGCGGTTTAGTCCACGCTTGGCAGCCCGGGGTTCGCGAGTTCGGATCCCGGGCGCCCGCCGACGCACTGCCTGTCAGCCATGCCGTGGCGGCGTCCCATATAAAGTAGAGGAAGATGGGCACGATGTTAGCCCAGGGCCAGTCTTCCTCAGCAAAAAGGGGAGGATTGGCGACGGATGTTAGCTCAGGGCTGGTCTTCCCCACAAAAAAAAAAAAAAAAAAAAAAAGAGTAACTGAAAAACTAAGTGACAATGTATGATGTAATAAGAAGATCAAGATCACATATAGGTCACTGAGTACTAGACTTCACATCACTCCATATAAATAACATGTAAAGCAGATGATAAATGGATGAAACCATGAACACTGATATCTCCAGGTTCTAATGTTAACGTTAAAAAAAATCTTGAGTGAATGGCTCTAAAATCAGAAAACTTAAATATTCATACTTTGCATCTTTCTCTCCGTCCTAACCAAGGACTGATAAACTGTGAGGTTTTTGAAATCATTGTGTTCCCAGGTAAACTACTACAGAAATGCTTTTCCCACATTTGCAATAATTTCTTAACCTCAAGAAGAAAAATAATTCATATCCAGGACTGGATAAAGCTGAAAAAAGCATGTTTCTCCTCTACCCTACCTACATTCAAAGAAAATAATGTTTTTATTGATTGATATTTATTGATACTGGAGTTACAACCACAAAAACTTAAAATATTATTATATTACTATGCTTGGACACTAAAATTTAATTTGCAGTGTTGTAGACAACAGGCTGTCAACAAGAGCAATGGTTCCTGGAAAAGCAAACATCAGAAGCCAGTGGAAACTGCGTCCTTATTAGTAACTCCAGTTGCTCATGGGATGTGGGTTGTCATGGAAATTGGAGTGAGGATGAGGACAATTAGGAGACCGGGAAATATTGTCATAATGCACAGGAGCTCATCTACAAACTCTTTATAAAATCTTTCTTCTTTCAGTTATGCCTAAAACCAGCCTGATCTCCTGTAGCTATCATCAAGTTCAAAATAAGTCTTCCAAAGTTCTACGAGCCAGTCTGATCTCTATTTTTGCCTTTGTTAACCCAGGATTCTTAAGGAGCCTGAGTTACAGGGTGTGGGAAGGAGTATCATCGTATGAGTAACAAATTGACCTTATTTAACAAGTTTTAGGGATTACAAGATCTTTAACACTAGAGTTTGATTCCTATTTTTATAAAGAAAAGATGACATTATCCTATTTTTTTTCAAAATTGAACAATAAGTCAGAGAAAAGTTTTAAAAGAGAAATCTTTAGTCACATTCAGTTTAAGACAGAAACGGAGCTGCCAGCAGACTAAACTTTCGAAATAACTCCACAAATGAACAAAAGAAGCCCTCCCGATTTGCTGCTCTACATCTTGAAGGAACAGAGCTCAAAGCTGCATGGTCAATGCTACAAGCAGCCAGAAGCACGGAAGGAGTGTCTGTGGGCATCTCTCATGAAGACTTAGTATTTCTCAATAAGAGCATCTCCCTTTATCACAAGTAAAGAAGTACAAACATTTCTTTTCACTGAGTGCTCTTCTAGATTATATCCAGTCTGTATTTTCATGAACATTCAGAAATCGCTTTTTTTTTTTTTACTATAGCAGATTCCAGCCTGGTGTTTTCATTTATTTGCTTTTTAGATGTTGATGTTATTATTGCTTCTGAGAGTGGTTCTTTCTGAAATCATAAAGCTAGCCCTCATTAAGAAGACAAAAGGTATTTGCATTTATTTTTACCTTTTTGGCTATCTAGGGGAAAAAAATGTTCTAGTGCAAGAGCTTTGAGGTCAATAGACTTAAGTAGAAGTCTAGATTCGGTCACTAACTAGCTATGAACACTGGGGCAGTTTCCTTTATCTCTCTGAGCCTCTGGAGGATAGTAATGATAATGCCTGTCCAGAGGGCTGGAGAGATGGTTTAAAGAAATAGTATATATAAAATATTTATGTTAGAGCCTGAATGAAAGGGTACATTCAATAAGACAAACAAGGGAACATTTCCAAAATCAAATCTGAATATTTGATCTTAGGAATTGCCTAGCTCCTACAATTCAGTTTATGTGTTGTGGAAAAATTAAAGCAGTAGAAAACTGCATTACATTGAGAACTTTCCAGTTCTTAATGTCTCTCCTACTGAGGCAGGGGTGAGCAAACTATTGCCCGGTGGACAACCAGTCTACCACTTGTTTCTGCAAATAAAGTCTTATTAGAACACAGCACATCCAGTCATGTACATTTGTGTATGGCTGCTTCTGCTCCGCAAAAGCAGAGGTGAGTAATTTTGACAGAAACTGGATGGCCTGTAAAGCCAAAAATACTTACTATCTGGCCCTTTACAGAGAAAGTTTACCTACTCCTCCTAGAGCACGCTATATAGGCACATACAGCAAAACCAACATCAGAACCCATATAAGCTTGTAGCTAATTTCAAGTTTAATCATTAAAACTTAATCAACTAAGAAAAGAAATTATGAGTAGGGGAAAAAAACAAATAAATAATCTCTGGTTATTAGCTACCCAGTCTCTGACAAAAATTCCAGAAGAATATGGCATGGTTATAGTCCAGTGGAATTTCTTAGAAATCCTACATTCTGACTAGGAGAGGGAGTTGAAAGTAAAATAAAGCTTTCTTAACATATTTGCCATCTGAAATTATCAACACTCTGGTAATTTGTAGAACAAGTTTATTCCTGATTAGACTTGTTACTTGAGTGACAGCTAGGTACCAAAAAGTCACAGAAATGTTATCTCATGGGAACTAAGAGTCATTTTTCATGTGTGTCTGTTTTTAAGGTTTAAACAATTAACACTGCTCAAATGACAGAGACTCATGGAAGATGACAGTCTATCTGCATTTCTCAACTAGGATTCCATAATAGCATTAAGCCCTGATGGCCCAAGACATCCATCATATATAATGAATTAACTTATCTCCTTTGCATCTAGAATAGCACTAGTGTACTATCCTTGGGAGAATTGAGAAAAGAGTAGCTCAATCATTTTCTATATGCCTTAATTTTCTCATAGAACCCTAGTAGACAAAAAAGCTTGTTGATACAGGGTTGAGGGACTATGATTTAGTCGCATTTTCTTGACAAGACTTATAAATGCCCTACCCTCTCACCTAAGCTTTGACCATTAAAAAACATCTCTGGAGTGTGAATTAGAGACAGACAGACTAGGATGAGAGATTATAAAGAAACCACAGAATCATCATAGCTCTGGAGTCAGACACCTATTAACTATGAGACTTTGGGAAACTAAATGCAATAATGCTTGCTAAGTGCTTACAATTTAACAGGGGCTCAATAAATGATCATGTTTATTAATTTTCCCCACTTTTACATCCAGTTCTCAAAATCTTCTAGCAGAAAGAACCACCTTACTTTAAATGCACCATACCATAATGGCCAACCAGAGTCCCAGTGAGCAGAATGTGTAGAAGATGGAAATTGGCTTGAAAATGGAGAGAGTGCTTGGGAATATCTTTTAGATGTTCAGTTAAGTTACAGAGTCAAATAATTCAAAGATTTCAACAACTAAAAAGTCAGTCTTCTTACCATCCCCTACTGGAAAAATAATGCAATTTGATAATGCCTGAATTTTTTCAATAATGATTCAAATCTTAATAGAAGGATCAGAGCATATAGGCTTGTTGAGAAAGTTAACAGAGTTTTCATCCTTAAAGAAAATTTCACTGGTAATTAAGGAAATGCAAAGAAAATAACAAGAAGATACCATTTTTCACACGTTAGTTGGTAAAAAATAAAAATAAATATCCATTTTTGCCAATGATATGAAACAATTTCTATGTGCTGATTTGGAAAGTGCTTCCAGATACACTGTTAATTGAAAAGGGGGAAAAAGCAAATTCCAGAACAATCTTCATAGTATGATATTATTTATGTAAATATTCTTCATGTCGGTAGAATGCATTTGTGCACACAAACAATTCCAAATGCAAAGAAAAATATGTGGAAAGATATATACCAAGTAGATGATAGGGGTTCTCTCTGGGAAAAGAAATGGGATTGGGAGAAAGTGAGTAAGAGAGGAGTTAGTTTTTACACTCTACTTACTAATTATTTTTAAATTATTTAAAATTTCCATCAAGCACGTATTACTTTTGTGACTAAAAGTATTTTGAATCATTACTAATAGATTTGGTATCTGTCTTTCTGATTTGGTCCAGATACAGCCCTAGAAGCTTGATCTAATAATGAAGACTTCTATCAATACAAATTAGAAAAATCAGGGATAACTTTCAAAAATAAAGGAAAGAACAATAAATATGTTAAGAAAATATAAGAATCAAGAAATGAATAGCCTCCATTTAAACTCAACAAACAATCATCTAGTACTGGCAATGTGTCCATCGCTGTGAGTCGCTTGGCATGGAGAGATTGTTAGAAGAGATACAGGCCCTGGCCTCAAGGAGGTCTCAGTTCAGTGGAAGCATTTGACGTAAGGCAGATTCTTCAATATCCTGAGATAAATGCCATGATTGAAGCATTGAGAGGCTATAAGAATAGTGAAGAGGTGTCCAAGAAAGGAAGTCGAGATAATGTTTGCTTCTAGACTCCAAGGAATTAATCTCTAGGAACTGAGACCCTTATCCATCTGACAGCAAATAAACCCGATTTTAAAAAACAACAACACACTGAATAGACCACAGAGGCCTTAATCTCTACAATACATCATTTTACTAAAGAAGTGAAAAAGTAAATGTCCATGTCAACACCATGTTACATTTTTGCTTACTATGAACAAATTAAAAGATTCAGGGTTGCATCATTTATTTATTTCTTGCTGAGTTCCCACCAATAATAGCCATGAACACCATTTCATTTCATCCTTACAATTGTTATGTTAAAAGGGAGGAATTTTGCCAGTGCACAGATTAGAAAATGGAGGTTTAGAGAAGTTATAATAGATTGTCCATAGCCAGATGTCATCCTGCAAAAACACAGGGTATTTTTCTTCATCCGGAGGAAGATCCTGAATTTGCAAGTAAAATATTTAATAATTAGAGAAACTATAACAAAATGTTCCTGTTTTCTCCATAGTTAACAGGAGGACCTTTTTATACCATGCTGATATGATTACACTAATTATCATGTTAACAAGAATAGAACATACTGTAATAAAAGCAGTAAATATCAGCCTAAACTTTCCTTAGAACTCCTGGAAATGCTCAAAATGGCACCTTATTCTTTTCAGATCTAAGTTCCCTCCATGCAGTTGTTCCGTCTATTCAAAGAACTTTTAGTAATTTAATATTCCATTTCCACGACTTAGATCAGCAAGATACTATATCAACCATGAGATTTCCAGGGAATTCAATGCAAAATAGTTTATTTTAAAAAGAAAGGGTATTGGAATCACAAAATATAAATTCCAAAAATATTTTTGCTTCAGGTATGTGTTGATCCAGGGGCTCAAATAATGACATAAGGATCCAGACTCTTTCCTTCTACTGGTTCTGCTCTCCTCAGTGTTGGCATCAATCTCAGGGGGCAAAATAATCATCAGCAGTTCCAGACCACAGGCTTTCAGTTCAAATCCAGTAAGAAAAGTGCACACACCTTTTCCTCAGCAGCTCAAGTAAATTTTGTTTTCCCTCATTGGCTCTTATTGAATGACATACTTATTCCTGAACTTTGGCCAGAGAAAAGTGATACTTTGAATAGTTAGGTGTAAATCTCAAGTCAATCCTTTAAACTGGAGATGAGTCAGTGTCAGGCAAAGCACACAGAATGAGAAAGAAAACGTATTCCCATAAGAAAATCAGTATATAGTTGCTAGAAGAAAGCTTAGAGGATTCTTAATGTCAGAAACAGTATATTAAACCCCAAGCTCAATTTTACATTAACTGAAGGCTGAGAGTTGGTTTTATGGCATAAAGCTACATAAGGGTAAGGAAAGCTGCTATAGATCAGATTCCCTGGGAAGCAGACTGAAATAGAGATTGCATGCATGAAGTTTATTGGGACATGTATTCATCAGCACCTGTAAGTGAGTGAAGGAAGCAGTACTGAGCAGTGGAAGAAGTTGAATTCTGAAAAAGTTGATCTCAGCCAATCCCACAGGGAGCTCTGAGGCTAGTATGGTCTTCAGAGTTGTCCTGAATTGAGGCAAGGGGACCAGGTCTTTGTACTCCCACCTTGTCCAGTAATTGGATGTAGGCTGCTCCTGGGGAGGGCACATAACCTTGGGTGAGACAATGGCCTTCCACTGAAGACAGTTTCTGGGAAAGCCTTAGCTGTGCCCTCTCAGCAGATAACACTACCAAAGCTGGGGGAATAAGTGCCTTGATACTGACAGTGGTGATCTAGGTGGCACACCACAACATTTCCCTCTTGCGCTACCCAGATCCATTGGTAGTAAATAATTCACCTCATTTGGAAACACTTCCTCCAGGATTCTGGTTGGTCTCTTTTCCTGGGGAAATTTGCAAGTGGAAAGTTAGTGGGATAAACTATAGCCCCCTCACCACTGGAACTGTTCTCAGGGCTTCAACTGATATCCATCATCTCCTTCCTCTGTTACCAATTCCAGATGCCCTTCCCCCTCAGCTAGCACCTCTGCCAGTCTAAGCCCCGGGGTATAAGGCCCTATTCATCATGCCTTTCTCAGACTGTGGTTGCTGTATTTGTCCATTTACGGTCGAAGTCGGGCAGGGGAGTACCAAGAGACGCCCAGTGGATTACCTAGGTCTGTTCATTGTATAACAGCAATCCTACCTTCTCCTGATGATGAGGGTCAGTAATCCTTGCCAGGATGGTGCCTCCTTTCCCTGCCTTCTAGTTTCTTAGTACAAGGATAGTAAAGTGACTGGATCCTTAACCATAGCTTAGAATTTAATAGGACTCTTGCTGTGTCCCCTTGTGGAAGGATTCTCACTCTAAGAACCATAATCTCTAGACCCACAGAGCCCAGAGTTGTGGGAATAAGAAAGACAGATTCTATAAGAGGACCATTGGGAGTGATAGGAAGCTGGTCAACTCCTACTACCACTCCTTTGTTCCCAGATCTACGCAGTCTACTTACTGGAGACACAGCGTCATATAATGGTTATTGATTAAGAATGTATATGGTGTTCTGTGCCCTTAAAAAGCTGTTCATTCATCACTTCATTTTCTGGCAGACTAGCATTTTCTGGGTGTTGCAGTATAGGATAGAACAGTGAATAACATGGCCATGTGCTCAGTTGCACCTCTCTTGCTGTAAAGTAGGTCCCTTGGTCTGATGTGATGTTATGTGGAATCCTATATCCATAGATAAAACACTACTAACCTATTGGATAATGGAGCTAGCTGAAGCCCTGTGGGCAGGAAAATCAAAACCATATCCAAAATATATTCCAATCCCAGTCAACATTAATCTCTTCTCATTCCAAAGTGGAAGAGGTCCGATATAATCGATTTACTGTAATGATTACCAAGTGGCTAGGTGTTCTCCTCAAGGAATGGTGCCATATCGAGGGCTCAGCATTGTCTCTGTTGCTGGCAGTTTAAACACTAAACAGCAGCAGAGATGGATTAAGATGGATTAACCTAGGTGAGTTAAAGCCCAGGCTGTGGGCTCAGGAATAGCCTCCATCCTTGCCACTATAGCTACTCCCAGAACTGGGATGGCTGATGACAAAGACTGGCCAAATCATTATTGTCTACTGAGTTGTTTAGTGCCACTTCTGTACAGATGCTTTCTAGTGGATATTAATATACAATACAAAGTCTTTCAGACAAGATGAAGTTAGAGACTGAATTTATACTCTCAGGTGAAACAATTAAAAAAACAGATAAAATAAATGAAACCACAGTTTCAATACACTAGACATCAGGCAACAGAGGACAGTGAACCCTTGGGCTAAGGAGATGGAGCTGAGAGTCCATCTTTAACTTATGTAAAGAAAGAAACTGTCAACCCAAAGTTATATACTCAATGACAGTATCTTTCAAAACTAAAGATGAAATAAAGGCTTTGTATGTCTGAAAAAGACATACAAAAGCTGAGAGAATTCATCAACAGCAGATCTGCACTACAAGAAGTGGTAAAGGCAGTCCTTGAGGCAGCAGAAAAATGACACCAGATGAAAACATGGATCTACACAAAGGAATTATGAACAGCAGAAATGGTAACGACATGGGTAAATTTTTGTGATTTTGCCCGTGTCATCTAAATATCATTAAAATAATTTACTTTTATCAATACATTGATAAAAGAATATCAATGTATTGTGGGATCTGTAACATAGGTATAAGTGAAATGTACGAAACAATAGTATAAAATTGGAAGGAGAAAAATAGAAGGATACTATCATAAGGTTCTCACATGATTTACACAATAGATGAAGTGGTATAATACCACTTGAATGTAGACTGTGATAAGTTAAACATGTGTACTTTAAATTCTAAATCAACCACTAAAATAACAAAAAATTATAGCTAATAAGCTAACAAAAGAGATAAAATGGAATCATAAAAACTACAATTAATTCAAATGAAAGCATAAAAAGAGAAAAAGAAATTAAAGAACAGATGGGGCATATAGAAGATGAATAACAAGGGGACAGACTTAAACCTAATCATAAACAATCACATTAAATGTAAATGGTCTAAACATGCTAAGAAGTCAGAGATTGGACAAGAAAAAAAAAGCAAGACCTAACAATATGCTGCTTCCAAGAAATGAACTTTAAATACATAAACACATATACATTAAAATTAAATGGATGGAAAAAGATATACTTTGCTAACACTAATCAAAAGAAATCTGTGTTGAGTACATTAATTTTGACATCACCTAGTTTTTAATAGGATGGAGTGGTCACTTCTGCAGGCCCAGAGGATTCAGGGAGATCATAAGTTTTAAGTTTCTCAGGTATTTTAATTTAAATGTCCTCATCCCATGACTCAGCATTCCACCCCTTCCCACCTAGGATCTCTACCTTACATAGCAGAATTCCTGGCCTTGAGAATTCAAATTCTCTACTGCTCTGCTCTTAGGGAGCTCAATTCTGATCCTAATATTCAATGTTTTCTTTTCTCTGGCTTTGAGAGTGAGAGTTTCTTTACATCTTATTATTGAGATTCTTTTACTTTCACACTTAAGTCAGCCTTTTATTATCTATCTCCAATGCACCCATGGTATTCAGCAAGAGATAACCAATTCCACAGACCTTATGATTACTACTTTCCCCAAGCCTTTCAAATATCTGAGATATTGAATCTTCTACTGTATTTCCTTCTACCAGCATCTGATCTTGGTTCAACACCAATGGATGTTTGAATAATTGCACTGTACATCATACCATAGGATATCTACACTCCATCTACCATCAGTGATGGACTCCTTATTGCCAGCCAACCAGCAAGTAATCAGCACCAAAATCTCATTTTACAATCTGCTCCTTATTTATAGTCGGCTGGTTCCAACTGTCTTAATTCAGGCTCTCTGCGAAACAGACTCTAAGATCAAGATTTGCATTCAAGTAGTTTATTAGGGGATGCTTTCAAGACGAAATCCTATAGGAGTAAAAAGAAGGATATAGGACTGAACAGCAGAACTTGAACTATGATGTAAGTTGCAACAGAGGACTCAGATGATCCCATGGAGAGTTCTGAAGCTGGGATGTCCCACATAGAAACAGAAGGACCAAGCCCTTATGCCCCACATCTTTGGACATGGGTCTTTCCTCAGGATGGGGCACAATCTTGGGCAAGAAGACTCTCCTTTACTGAAGGTAATGCCTTGGTAGCCTCTCAGCTGTGAGCTGTCAAGAAGGGTAGACTATGACCAATTAAACATGTGTACTATAAACCTTGACTTCTAAAATAAAAGGATCTACCACAAAAGGAGCAAAAAAGGGAAAAAAACAGTTAATTTTGTTTCCATCCTTAGAGTTCCATGACCTAAGAAAAAAATAACTCCACTACTGCCTCACTTTCTTGGGGGAGGGGGAGATGATAATGAGCAAACACTGCAATAGGAATTTTTGGCATCTTCTTCCAAAAGAACCTGAAAGAATAGATTTGTTTTACTTACAGCTGTCAAATAGTTGCACATATTATTATAGATTCACAGTTATTTTACTTCAGGTTGAGAGATGGACACATCAGGGATGGAAGGGGAAGGCCAAGGAAACAAACAATCTAGCTGATATTCATTTTCAAATCACACAAAACTACTTCTCAAGTGCTAATTTCTCTCAATTGTCAACATGAGCTCAACAGTATTTCATTTTCATTGGACCCATATTGTAGGATTGGTCTACTCAATCCAATAACGAATCAGTCAAAATCATTTTTTTAATGTATAGCCATCAAAAAAAGTGTCTGTCTGAACTTTTTCCAAATAATCATCATGTGGAATAAATATTTTTGGATTACAACTTCTTTCTGCCTCCATTTAACTCAAGTCTTCTCATAAGAAAGCTCTTCTCTTTTAGAGTTAATGTGAGACAGACCTATCCAACAGCAAAGAACTGCTCAAAAACCAAATGTATCAGACAGTTCCATTTCCCTAACTAAAATTAGTTTTATTAGTTCAAAGACTGTTCAAAGACAAGTTACTAAGAACTCATCCCATACATCCTCCCCACAGTACCTAACAAAGTCACAAGAAGCCATCCACACCCATACAGGTTCCAACTACATCTCCAAAGTAAGCTTTGACAAAGCACATGCCATGACACCCATGTCATAGGACCACCACATTTTCAAAGAGCTTCAGAACAGAAATAACACCTGCCTTTACATTCCAAAGAATAACTGCAGAACTCTGATGCTTGAGTTATTAACACCAGGGAAATTTGACAACTAACTGCAGTAGTCTGGTCAGGATGCCATAACAAAATACCATAAACTGGGTGGCTTAAACAACAAAACTTTATTCTTCACAATTCTGGAGGCTGAGAACTCCAAGATCAAGGTGCCAGCCTATTCGGTTCCAAGATCCTCTTTCTGGCTTGCAGATGGCCACCTTTTTGCAATGTCCTCACACAGCCAGGAGAGAGCTTTAGTTTCTCTTCCTCTTCTTATACAGACACTAATCCCTTGATGGGGGCCCCACCCTCATGACCTTATCTAAACCTAACCATCTCCCAAAGGCCCCACCTCCAAATAGCACCACATTGGGAGTTAGGGCTTCAACATATGAATTTGGTGTTGGGGCAGGGGTAGGAGCATAAACATTCAGGCTATAACACTAACACACTCAGAGATTCAAGATTATGTTCTTTTTTGGTCAATATTTCAAGGCTGTTTTCAGTATATTAAATAAATGCCTACATTAGCTGTCTTATTACACAAGAATTAAAATTGGTCAGGAAAGTATATTTTAACAACTATTTTTAAACACAGTTTTTAATGAAAATTAATTGGTTAAACACCTTTTGTGCCGTGGTTTTGAATCTCATTTTGTATTTTAATTGGATATTTTATCAGCTAATCTAAACATTTTACATTTTATGGAAAGCTCAAATATTGAGAAACTATGGTTAATTGATTTGTCTGGTTAGCTAAATATTAAGGCAGAAGACCCGTTATTTCAACAATTTCTGAATACATGCACACTATATCTTTATCTGTCTATCTATAGCTGTAGAGTTAAATACATATATTTAAGTTAACCTTTCTCAATGCCTCAAGGTCTTACAAGGCTTTAAAAAGATTTTGATCACAATAATAATATCATACTATAAATGCAGATGGTCAACATTAGTCTGTCTTGTGTAAATCAGAGAGTAGGTTTGTGTATTTTTCATCTTCTAAAAAGGAGATGGAAAAATTGAGAGTCCTCCATTAAATGGATATAATACATATTGATAAAGAACATGTACAAGTCCAGCCAATCAGCTGCTTCAGGGTCACTAAGGGAAACATCTATCTGTTACCTAGAATAACAAAAGCTTATTACAAGTATTCATACTATCACAAAGTAGGCGAAATGACTTGTTATAGCATAGTCATGCTGGCTTTAGGTCTCCCAGCTACAGGATATTCAGTAGGTTTTAGTAATAATTGGAAATAGTTGTTTGGTCTTGAAAGATATGAAAAACTTCAACTAAAAAACCTAAATTATATTTCTTTGCCCAGCATTTACACTTCCAAAAGTGAGGATTTGATTGATGTCATTCAATATGAAAAATTTGTATCAAACCCCCTACCTATCTACTCACTTCTAATCCAGAGCTACCTGGGAAGCAACAGATTCCCTTCATATTCATCCCATTTACAGTTCCCAGTCCCTCGCCCAGTCATCTGTGTTAACCTAACAACTGGCTCCATCTCCCTTACAGAGCATCTGCAAGGATGGCTAGGACTGAGGTAGAAAAGAAAAAGTTGGGATGACTTTCTATGAAGCAGGAATAAGAATATATGGAGTCTAATCAGTCAGGTGTGGGTGTAATGGAAGTTAATTCACAGGAACCTACCTGATTGGGTTTCCTACATATGAAGCCCTTAAGAACAACTTCTTCTAAAGGCCTTTCCCCTAACTTCACCAAACAAGACAAATGTGAAGTCTTTCTCTTTACTAGACCATGAATCCATCTTTTATGCAGCACCCAGATTTTTCCCTATATGATTGACAACTCTTCTACCCCAATTTCATTTGATTATCTTATTCCCAGGAATCAGTATGATTCTAATTACTGTTAATCCTTTTTGGATACATGTATCCACTAATCTTCAGTAATAACTTCAATTAGAAAATTCTTTTTATATTTCATATATCCTAGAGCTTATTCTGAGAAGCTCTGGCTACTTGCATATATGATTTTTGAGCTGGGGACTTAAACAGTGGTCTTTGGACACATTGGACAAAGTAGAGAAATTCTCAGTCCATACTCATGCCTGATCCCACTTTTCCCTTCTCTGGCATAAGCAGTGGGTTTGTAAATTTTTCATTGAAACTGACAGATGAAGGATGTATCTTTATGATGTCCCCAAAAGAACACCCACCCCCCAAAAAAAATTTGATTAACAGCTGTAGTTGGTTAATATTTTTACAAGTTTGGTTTAACTTTAAACCTACAAAATAAATATATCCTTACCCAAAGCAAGATGAAGTAAAATAGGCAATTAAAGCATGGTCTTGGCTTTTGATGCACTCAACTTCAAATTTTTCACACTTTTTGTAAATTTGCTGTGCTAAAAACCTTTTTTTTCCCCTGTTTAACATTCAGGACAAAGCAATGTACATGTCTATAGACCTATTTGTCAAGAAACAAAAGTAATGAATGAGAGTCACATTTGAATAACAAGAGTGGACTAGACATGAGAGAATAGAACAAGCCTAGGCAGCTTCAATTCTCCATCTTAAAATTACTTACTATTGTTGGGAATAATAGAACATCAAAAGGAGAAATTCAAAACTCAAATTAGTTCCTGTCCTCCCAGGAGAGACTGCCTGCCTGATTCTCATCTGTCTTTCGTGTGTATTTCTCATTCAAAATTACAATTTCAAGGGCTAGAGTGTCATTCCAATATGCAAAGGAGCGTTGACATTAATGAGAGTTATATTTAGAAATCCTTCTACTGTGAGATAGGCTATAATATTAAACTTGTGAATTTTAAGGTCATAACAAGGACATATTGACAAGCTAAAGTTTCAAAGCTATGTAAATTAGCTACTTGGAAAATCACAGGTTTTACAAATCTTCTGCTCAAATTCAAAGAGACAAGTTTGTTCATTCTTTCCACAATTAAAGATCTGTCAGAATAGGGATATGTCATATTCTGCTAACAAACAATCCCCAAATCTCACTGACATAAAATCAAAGGTCTATTTCTCCCTCATACCACATAGCAGCCATTCCAGGTTTTCTCACTCCTGGTGGCAGCTGACAGAGCAGCAACCATCCCAAACGTTGCTGGTCACTCTGGCCATGTGAAAAAATAGCTCTAGAGTGTGTTGCACCACAGATTAACTGTTTCTGCCTAGAAGTGACTCTCTCACTTCTCTCACAACTCATTGGCTGAAACAAGCCATATAACCCCACTCAACTATAATGAGCAGGGAAATGCAATCTCTCCTGGTACCTAAAGAAACAAAGATGACTACCAGAGCAGTGATCACAACAACAGTCCCTGCCCTTAGAAACTTACTAGTGAAAAGAGTCACATAAATACAAAATACACAAATAAATAAAGGAGGTAATTTCCCATTGTAGCAAGAGATATGGAGAAGATAACCAATGTTGTCATAGAGAGTAATGTGAGGGGAGATAGATGAATAAGGTCTATTTTATAGATAAGGTGGTTAATTATAAGATAAAATAGACAGTAGGTACATTTTGATATCTTCCCTTTGCCTTTCCCGGTCTACTCTCCTTCCTTTTCCATTCTGCTCTGTGCCTTGAGAAGCTGACATGGGAAGGGTAGCAAAATATGCCACCCCAAAATATGACTGTAGGAGATCAGGACATGCCACCCCAAAATATGTCACTTTGCTAGATTGATTATTTTGAGCTGTAGGTACTTGAAAAACAGCAAATACAGAGAAAGGCTTTCTCTGAACTCCCCTTAACTGCCTAAAGACAGATCCTCCAAAAGGAACTCAATTGTCAGAAATCCCATCCCTGGAGTTTCATCAACCAGGGAAGATTGACTCTTCACAGAAGAAGACACGATATAGCATAATCCTTCAGAGAATGGGACCGGAGGTTTAGACAGACCTGGGGTTTAATCCCATCTCTGCACATAGCAGCAGAGTTACTTGGGCAAGTTACTTCTCTAAGGTTCACATTCCTCACCTGTCAAACCAGAATCACCATTTGCTTTACAACCAGTGCAGTTACTACAGGGTTGCAGTAACAGCCCAAAATAAAACAAAGAAAGCTATTACAATCACTATTAATTATTTCTATTACTCTCTTACCAAAAATCCTTTTGTGATAAGGCTATTTGGGGAAGTTTCTTAAAACTTGAACATATCCATAGATGCTAGTCCTCACCACCTTCATAGCCTATGGGAGTTTTACATTAAAAAGAATGGATTAGTACACACCAACAGGCTCCAAAAGCAACATGAACTAAGGCCAGGGGGCATCCTGCATTTTACCTACAGAATATTCTCTTTAGAGGGGAAGCTAATCAAAGCCTTATTACCTTTAATGAAGTTCTCATATTAAATGCAGGACACTTGATATAATTTACTCTAATTAATTACTTTTTTATGCTTAGAGGAAGTTGTTTGACAAATTATTTGTTCTGCCTGTACATTCTCTCTTTATCCCTTTTCTTGCCTGCTGTCACATCAGACACAGACATGACCTATACAGAGAGCTGAAAAATACTAATGAGCATTAGCCCCTACCTCAGCAACTAACACAAGAGTTATTCACACAAGCCATCACTTAATTTTTCTTTAATAACACAGAATTTTCTACGGCTCAGTCAATAAGCATCTCACAGGGAAGTCAAGCCAGGCTCTGAAGTCTACACATATTATAAGCGTTTGCAATAGGAAAAAGGATTTCTCAGCAGGCAGATTAAATCATAAAAAGTCTGAAAACCAACAATTTATGCAACAAGGAATTTTTGGTTTTTTAAATCAAATGTCCAAAAATAATTTCTAATAAATTGCTACTTACACATGACCTTAAAAGATACCTAATCAGCCCATACTTCCAAGATGAGAATGTTAAACAAATGAGTTATATGACCTTGATCAAGTTCCTTAGCCTCTCTAGTTTTCAGATTCCTCATTAAAATAGGGGAAATCATAGTACATAGGGCAAGGGCTGCTGAGACAATGAAATGCAATAAGACATGCAAAGCGTAGCTCCTGATACACGGAAAAGCACTCAATAATTGTTAGTCTATTACTCTGATATCTGATATCCATTCTAGCTATAGAATATTATGACCCATTGCCATTTAGAAAACTTGATTCCTCCTACAACAGAAAGGGGTTATTCTTATTGTTATATGACCACTCTTCTAGTGTGTGGCTTTTCTGTAAATATTTGTATGCCAAAAAGATTTGACAGTTTTCAGTTTTCAAGGTTATCCCATGTGGGTTTGCTCATAAAGATAACTGGCTTATTAAATAATTCCATACCACTAAGCAAAAAAGCTTTTTCTGTTTTCTGACTCATCACTGTCTAGAACATAATAAAACAAGGGCAAATTGTACCCTAAATAGCTTAAAGAGACCGGGAGATCAGGTTTTAAATATTAAACCTTAAATATCTACTAATTTGCTTCAAAGACTCATTTTAACTGTGGAGTTTATAACTTTAAAGAAAGAAAGTATAGGGCCAGCCAGCTGGCGCAGCAGTTTAGTCCGCGCTTTGGCAGCCCAGCGTTCGCAGGTTCGGATCCCGGGCGCCTGCCGATGCACCGCCTGTCAGCCACGCTGTGGCGGCGTCCCATATGAAAAATAGAGGAAAGACGGGCACGGATGTTAGCCCAGGGCCAGTCTTCCTCAGCAAAAAAGAGGAGGATTGGCAGCGGACGTTAGATCAGGGCTGGTCTTCCTCACCAAAAAAAAAAAAAAAGAAAGATAAAGTAAAGAGCGAACAAATAGAGACGTTCTTATTCCTGTTTTGAGGCTTCTGAGTTTTCTGATAGGTATTTCTTTCATAATTCCAAAGCACATTTTTAGAATGGCGAGGAGGCATAATCCGAAACAGCCTACCACAAGAGGCAATGTTTCTGAAGTGCATTCATGCCACATAGTTGGTCATCCTTTCTGGGTAAACTAGTCAAAAGGAAGACATGTTCATGCAAACATTTCACAATTCACTTTTCTTTTTCCCAATCAGGAACCAAACTGTAAGGAATTAAGCAAATGAAACTCTAACCCTTTTAAATATTTTGTTTTCTTAATTTTCTTTGGAAAGGAGAGAGGTCTTAAGAGAGAAAATAACTATTTTTGCTCCAGAAATTAATTGTTGTTATATTAGCTTAAGAGAGTAAGGCTACCATACAAAAATACAATTCAAGCAAAGTTGGCATGCTAGTCAAGATATTCCACCTCCTCACTGAAGTCTAAAGCTGGATGAAATTTGAGCTTTCCTAAGGATCGGAACAAAAAAGGATTTAATATTGATTTTCCCAGAATAAATGCCCATAAGACAAATTTCCAGTATGATGTCATGGGCAAATGCTTCATACCTCATGTCCGTTCTCACCTGGAGTTAACAACCAGGGAATTAATAAAGTGACTCCCACTAAAGGCTCTGAAATAAAACGTCCCAATGTAGTGTCCTTTAAAGCACTTTCAAAAACTCCTGAAGGTGGACTGTTCTACTGGATGACTTTCTTGAATTCTTCAAAAGTCAATGTCATGGAAAAAAAAACAAACACACACATCAAAAAAAATTTTAATAAATAAAATGGGAGCACACCTATTGAAATGGCCAAAATTTATAAAAACTTACTTTACCAAGTTTTAGCAAGGAGAAACTGGAATTCTCACACCCTGTTGTTGAAAATGTAAAGTAGTATAACCACTTTGGAAAACAGTTCTTCAATTTCTTAAAAGGTTAAACATATACTCACTATATGAATAACCATTCCAATCCTAGAAGTTACTCAAGACAGAAAAAGCATATATGTAAAGACTTGCATACAAATATGCACAGCAGCTTTATTTGTAATAGCTAAAAAATAGAAACTACCCAGATGTCCATGAACAGGTAAATGGATAAATAAATTGTGATATATCTACAAAATGGAATGCTATGTAGCAATAAATGAATTCACTATTGATATTCACAAATACGTAGAAGAATCTCAAAATAACTATGCTGAAGGAAAGAAGTCAGACACAAAATAGTACATACTGTATCATTCCATGTATATGAAATTCTAGAAGATGCAAACATCTCTAGTGACAGAAAAATCAGTAGTTTCCTGGAGATGGGGGAGGGGGGCAGAAAGGGGGCAGAAGGGAAAGATTAGAGAGAGGAACAAAGAAGCTTTGGGGGTGATGTATATGTTCATTGTCTTGTTTGTGGTGACAGTTTCACAGTGTGTACATGTCAAATTGTACACATCAAATTGTACATTTTAAATCTATGCAGTTTTATGTCAATGATACCTCAATTTTTAAAAAATAGATTTCTCTAGATTAAAAAAGACTAAAAGTCATTACTATGTGTGACCATTCATTAGACCCTTCTTTACAAAATCATATAAGACAACTGAAGAAATTTACATATGAATTACATAAGACATATGGAATTTGGGGGGTTTTTCCTTACATATAACAACAGTATTATAGGGAAATTTTTTTCTTAGAAGATGCACACAAAAGAATTTTGGGTGAAGAGTTGATTTCTGCAAATTAAATAAAAGAAAAATACTGAGAGAGAGAGAGAAAGTAAATGTGATATAATGTTAATTGTTGAATCTAGGTTGAGGTTAGACAAATGTTCATTTGACTATTTTTTTGGATTTTTTGAAATTTTTCATAATAAAAGAATTGATATACTACTTTATTCTCTTTCATTTCACTCTTTTCTTCATTCAATAAGCAATAACACTCAGTAGGACTATTTTTTGAATATCCTCCTGTGTAGCAGAAAACAATAGTCATAAAATCTTTAGTCATTTAATTGGTGAAAACTTACCCTCTCTATGAGTGGCTGAGATCACTCCACAGGTATCAGCCAGGCTGTTAATGAAGTAACTGACTAACCCAGTTGATGTAACAATAACTATAATGATGATGATAGCAGCTTATTATCATCGGCACCAACCATGTTCTATAGTCTTTAAATGTATCTTAACACTCTCACCTCCCTTAAGGTAACTCTGTTAACAATCCAATAATGTAGGTAGTATTATCATCATCCCTATTTTGCAGACGAGAAGACAACACAAAGACGATTAACTAGCTCAGCAAGAGTTACACCGGATAACGGGAAGGGTGGGTACTCATGCCCAGGCAGTCTGAGTCTAGAGCTGTGTTCTTAAGTCTGAGGTCATAAACCCCAATGCCTCTGAAGTCCAGGCCAAGAAGGAAGGACCAGGTAGGGCCTGTGACAAATTGGTGCATTTGCTCCCTGCTTCTTGGCCAATATTGCCATGTGTTTGGATTTTTTCAAGAAAAGCCAGAAATATAGATTTTTAGGTGAGATGTTCTGGTTGTTTTGTTTGTTTGCATTGGTGACATTCATTTTTCTAAATACAGGGCTGCTAAGAAGTAAAAATTTTAAAAGAATGAATTTGGCCCATGGCTGCCAGTTTGCAATCTCTGGCAAAACAATTCAAGTCCCTTGGCATTGCTGCGTTAAGAAATACATTAAGAATTTCCAAGAAATTCTCTTTTGGGGATCCATGATCCAAGCTGTTGGTTCACAAACTGGCCTCCGTAAATGGAGGGCAAGGAGAGACCAAAGAAAGAGGCAGACCACTCCAGATTGGCTGGTGGCAGTTTTAATAAGCAAGTGAACTTACACGCGAGGCTTATCTTGGGCAGTCACAAGACAAGTAGATCTCCATGCCTGCCCACCAGAATCTGAAAAGTTGATAAAGAGAACTTAACTGGGTTCAGACACGTATATCATCCCAATGGTCTCAACAAGACGTTACTCTCTCAAGGTTGCATCCTTGAAACAGCTCCGGCTCTGGGAACAGTGGGAGAAATGTACATCCCAAGGACAGGGGAGGAAGAGAGGAGCCTCCAATTGCCAGGGTCCAGCTCATGGGTGAACCGGCAGTCATGTCCTCTCATTGACCTCCTCCAACACAAGCCAAGAGTTAAAATATCTACTCCCATCCATGGATCCTTGGACAATGATAATTCTGAAACTAGAAACCCCTATCGTGACAAAACACTGGATGGGCAATAGGTTTTGTGGAATTCACTGCAGTACATACAGAACATAGAGCATGACTTAACTCTCCACCTTTTCACCAAGTCTCTGCATCTATAGTACACAGAGGGGACACAGAGCGCAGGAGGGCCAATGTTAACAAGAAAATCCTTTTCTAATCTCTGTCCCCACACGGCCCCGCCTTGTTGACTTTCACGAAGGGAAGGCAGATAAGAAACAGGTAACAGTCTCTACTTTTCCTGCTCAGGGCCCCCAACAGATAACACAAATGTAGGCCGACACCATACCTCTATTCTCCCTTGTGCTTTTCCTGCTTAGCACCCTGCACAAGATCAGGGGTTTCTGAGAATCTCACTGCCTGCATGGTCTTTGCTCGGCTGTCAGTCTAATAGCACTCCCCTTTCTGCACTCATGACTGGGCTCAGCTCCTCACTGATGGGCCTTAATTCAGAGCTAAAGGGAATAGAAAAGGAGGGAGTAAAAGAACAGAAAAATTTCCCTGGTGTGTTCACAGTCCCATGTAACCCTCCATAAGCTCACACTTCAGAGTTGGCAACCCCACAGGCAGGTACAGCAAGTTAGTGCAAAGTAGAAATCAAGGTCATCATAACAGCAATGTTTAAGCACTTACTATGTACTGGATATTAAATACGTCACTCTCTGAATTCTGAGGAAAATTCTTAGGGCCATTTCACAGATGGAGGAACTGAGATTCAGAACGAATTTACCTGCCTCTGTCAAGAATTCACCTTTAGTAAATACCATATCTAGGATTCAAATCCAGACCCCACTCCAGTCCCTGCGTTTTTTCCATAACACTCTATCTCAAGGACCAAAGGTTTGTGATGAAGAGGAAAGAAATGAGGGTTAGAAAAAAAGAACTAAAACAACTTTCAGAGCAGAGATGCACACCTCCCTACCCTAAGCTACAGCCCCCAGCCCACCAAGAAGACCTGAGCTATTTCTCACAGCCTTACCTAGTACCCCTGCCTCAGAATCACCTGAGGAGATCATTTAACATGCACATTCCTGGGCCCTACCCCGTCCTGATGAATCCACATCTCTAAGTTAGGGACCAGCAATGTGCACTTTTAATCACACCCCCATGGTGAATTTGAACCAGTTCTCCAGGTGAACCACTGAATTTGATGAATCAGAAAAGGAGCAAGGCAGAGTTTAAAAATCTCTACCAGATATTCAAAGATAAAAAAGATATTTTAAGTTAACAATCTAGGAAAGAGCTTTTACTGTCAGACTCATACAATTTTTAATTTTTTTAGGGGAACAATTATCAACAAACATCTGAAGGAAATCTAGTCCATTTATTTCACTTGTTTTGACATCTGCAGATAATGACAAGCTACAGGGAAAAACAGGTTTAAGGATTGTAGCAATTAGTTAATTTGTGACTGATTATTAAAAAATAATATATGCAGCTCTGTGTTTCTCCAGAGGTGAGAGTTACAAATTACTCTGGTGGTGGTTGTTGCCGCTGCCACTGCTGATGTTACTGTTGTCTTCAAAGGATTGCAGCCTCCATATGTTTGTGAATATTAATACTGTTTGAGGTTTGTCAGGTTGCCATAGCCACCTCAGTTCCCTTCTGCCAGGAGGACGTGCTGCATTGGGAGTCAGAATTATAAAGGAGTCCACATATGTAAATGCAGCCTGGGAAGCAGTTCAATCTGGAAACAGCCTCTTCCCTTCCCACAGTTGCCCATCTAGTTCATTTTGATGCATTGACCAAAATGCACCTGCTTCCAGCACACTGGACCTCTCATACTTGTGTTCTTTCCAGCTCAATCATCCTCCCCGTCTCCCCTCCATTCTCCTAATAATCCTTCACTGTGCCCTTTTGAACCCTTGGACACACATCCTCACTCAACTCTCTGGCAACACTTCCTCTACTTTCCCTCCTAAGCTGAAACCTAGCTTTTCCCCAATAATGATAGTACTGAACTCCTACATGCACACAGATCCTGGTTATGCCATCTTTTCCCCCTCATGCACTCCTACACATGAACTAGACCTCAGCCACAGGTACTTTATCTCCTCTACTCCAAAGCTGTCACTTCAGTTCCCTCTCTTGTTGATTTATGTTCCACCTGCAGGCCCAGATCCAGTGCTCCCAGCATTGCGGTAATTTTTCTACAACTTGAGTGACATTCTCTCTGCATCCCCAATGCATGGGAAGCAGGAGAATGTAGTGCTTAGGAATGGGGTTTCTGGATTGAACTACATGGGTAAAGTCCTAGCTTTACCACTTACTGCTTCTGTGGTTCAGGTCAAGCTACTTAACTATTCCAGGCCTCAGTTTCCACATCCATAAAATGACGACAATAATATAGTCTATTTTATAGGGTTGTTATGAAGATTGAAAAAGATAACTCCTGGGTATAATTTAGACTGGTTGAAGGTAAGAGAAAACCCAACTCAGACTGACACAAAAAACAAAAGTGTTTTATTGGCTCACTTATCTCAAAGTCCAAAGGAAAGGAAGGCTTCAGGCTTGGTTTGATTCAGTACTTCAGCCACAGGATCAAGGATCTAATTTCTTTCTCTCTCCCTCAGCTCTGCCTTCTAAGGTGTCAGACTCAGTTTAAGGCTGGTTCGCCCTCACAGTTATGAGAGGCTATCATTGGGTTATAGGCTTCCTCAGCCAAAACAAAGGAGTGAACAAAATGATGACTTCAAAAAGCTCTCCCAGAATAGAGAAGGAGAACTTTTCCAGACATTGTCAGAAAACCTCTCATGTCCCATTGTCCAGAACTGAACAGCCCATTCCTGCACAATTGCCTAGAGCAGAGGATTTCTCATTGGCTCAGACCTGCTCAAATGAACCAATCACTGTAGCACAGGAGAGAGAATTATAAACCCTGGAAAATAACTTTCTACCCGTAAACTGCACAGTAGGTAAGAGATGGGAAAGGAGAGCGGAATGGATGTTGGGGAGATGACCTAACACCCACTGTGAGAAGTCAAGTCCTTAGCTAATGAGGGGCAATTAGTAACACTATGTTAATGTTAGCACTTATTATTATGTCATTTTTACCTTTGATGACTATTTCTCATTCTTCTTTGAATCATCATTTATCGTTTACATAATTGCCTCTTTATACTCTCTCATCCTCAAACTTGTAAGATCCTTAAACTTTAATGATCACTGCCATGGCCCACCCCAAACTCTACCTAGCAGAGAGCATAAGAAGAATATAGCTTCAATAAATGCCGGCTGAATACATGAATAGACTATAAAAATGGTTCTACCTAGTGACAAAGTCTCTCTCTGGCAGGAATTAGGGATTATGCAATGCTCTTCTGCCCTTCAGTAAAGAACAATTTAACACATTTTTAGAATAATCTTTCTTATACAAAATAATATTACTAACCCATCATTGACTACACAGGCACAGAGAGTAAGTATGCCTGTAGTATTTTCTAACTGATCAGTAAAAGCTTATTCTTTACCACAATTACATGCAATTTATTCATTTTTTAGTTTTCTTTCACAACAACTTTTGAAGTAGATGATTTCATTTGAGCAGACTAAATAAATGCACTACAAAGAATACCACGAGACACAAGATGTTTTTGGTCTGTGTAGCATCATAACAAAAGCTAAGAAATCTTCAAGTCAGTGCATTTAACTAAGACCTTTAGTTCTCAAAACCATAAATTATCAGAGAAAACTCCAATATTACACCGTGTGAAGTTATAAGATATTTATATAGAAAAAGACTTCTCTGTTAAGATTAATCTTTAAAATGTCCCCTTTTCCACAAAATATACTTCAATTTTAAACCAACATAAAAAGATATATGCCTTACTCTGCCCTATTTTTTTTTTAGCAAATAACATCACTTCTAAACAAGTTTATTTCAATGCTTTTGAAAAATGGGTAATATTAGCAATTCCATAATAATGCAACTGGCAAATGGGCAGCTGTAATTTTTAGATAGATGTGGTAAATGGCTCAGTATGTGATTTTTTTTTAATTATTTGTATTTCTTCTAAAGTCTGCAGGATTCCAGAATTTTATTACCTGAAAATTTTCTGACTTTTTAAAAATATATTATTACACTTGAAAATGTCTTTGAGAGAAGAAAAGTATCTGGGAGACTATAAAACATACTGGCAGTCTAAGAGTAAAATGAGGAAAATGTGGATTCTCTGTCTTTTCACTAAAAGGCTTCAGCAGCACAGAACTTTTGCTTCTTTTCTGTGGAGACCGTGCAGAGAATTTTAAGAGTGGAATCTGATGAAAAAGTAAAACAAGAAATGTCGAGAATATAAACTAGTCAGACTATCTGAACTTCATGAAAAAATATAGTAATAAATTTTAAAATTATAATTATAGCACATGAGCCCAATCCAGGTAACACTACATATATAAAGCTATATTATACATTTTACATCTAATAATCCACACTCACGACCAGTTACATGTATATTTCACATGCCTTTTAAAATTGCCACTTTGATTTATCTCTAGCCGCAAGCTTTTCACCACCCAAAACAAAGTAAAGCCTCAGAAAATAATGAAACGACATGAAGGATAGTTAAAGCAGTGGACAGTAGTTTATCCCCATAGAATCTGATGCCTGATCCAACTCCATGAAGTAGATATTGTTACCTGAGGCCAAGATGTTAAATAATTTTTCTCCATGTTTCTGAGTATTGAGAATCAGGTCCCAAAGCCCCTGGCTTTATTGTAATGTGAGGTCTAACCAATAAATCTCTTTCCCAAAGCAAAATCCAGGGGAGAAAATGGGAACCATTGATCTTGCACGGCCGACTAAATAGCCAAAAGGCTGTGCAATGTAAGTTATTTTATTACCTCTGTAGGATTTGGGTGATGAGTCACTCGGGTGAAGCTTTCGATGGTTCCTCAGGAATCAGCCTGCTTGATGGAGCAGCCAAAGTTCACTCACACCCATATACCCTGCAGCCTCCACTCTGGTTCTTTGGTGACCCTAAGTACAGAAACAGTTTAGGATGCAACCAATACAATGGAAAGAGCCCTAACCTCAGTAATGTTTATAAAACAACCACCTTGAGATGTCCCCTATCACTCATTATTTAAAAGAAAAACTGAGGAAAATTAAATGCCTTTTTTGCCCATAAAACTAAAACAATATAATTTTTTTTAAAAAAAAGGAAAATTTCTCACTTGTAGGAGGATAAATTGATGCACTCTTGTTGGATTCAAATTTTAAACATGCATACATTTGAACCAGTAATTCCATTTCTATAAATGTATCCCTAGAAACGTGTTCAAAGGTACATACAGAAAATACTACAGTGTTGAATAAGGAAGTAGCTAAATTTATTACAGTAAATCCATGCAATGGAATGCCATGAAGCCTCTAGAAAGAATGAGGTGAGTCTATATATACTGATATGGAAAATATCCCAATTATATTGCAAAGTGAAGAAAAGCAGTTTGGATAACAATATCTATAACGTGATTCCCATTCGCACATTATATTTCTCATTTGTGAAAACAGTGTATATATTTTTTTTTCCTTGTATACATAGAAATTTCTGGAAGTACTCACAAAATACTGATAATCTGTGGAGCGGGGGAAGGGCCAAGGTGGGATACAACAGGACGTTAACTTCCCACTTTATCTTTTTTTTTACTTGTTAAAAAATTTTACCATGAGAGTGGCAAGCAAGTCTCTTCTCCATTGTCATGCTTGTATGAGGGTGAAAATGGATGGTATAAACGTCCAATGTAAAGAACCTGTCAGACACCAGGAACGCAGTGAATGTTGGTTCTCCTATTCAAACATGAGCACGCATGTGTGCGCACATACGCACACACACACACACACACACCCCACTCCCTTCCAACACTTTCTGAACCCCGATATCATTTTCCAAACCTCTAATCTTATGGTATGTCTGCCTTACCTTCTAGATATCCTTATTTCAGGGGAAGATTAAAGGAAGGGCCAGAAGAAGAGTTAATTTGGACATTGTTGTACCCTAATACCTAGCTTAGGCTTTTCAAAAGAGAAAGTTAGAATTTTGTATTTTATTTTCCATTTCCCAAACAGAGGGAAATAAAACCTTCCCAGGTACTACCAGTGACATAGGAAAATGCTTTCTCTTGCTCCCTACTTCAATCAATCTTGAAAGAAAGACTAGGGTGGGAACATTTAAAATAGACCGCTACTGTTATTGAAAACCACAAGAATGATGAAACTTCATGCATAATGATGTTGAAATAATACTCAGTGAATTGTGGGGATTCTGCCAGGCATGAGATTTACGATTCCTTTCCTCCATCCCAAATCACAGAACAAGTAAAAAGCTACCTTCCAGGTCAATGGTCTCCAAAATATATGTTGATCTCACACCCCAGCAGGAAGAAATTTTGAGCAAGCATCCTTAACATATTTTTATTTATTTACAAATCATATACATCACATCGTTGTACTAATATATTATGAAATTTAGCAAATGTAAAAATAGAAATTAAAATGGATGAAATTTAAAATATATAGAAAATCAAGCTTCTAGGATTTTCTTCCCACACTCACCCAATGGGATACTGTTCCAAATAACTCAAATAGCAACTATCACAGTGTCTCATATACAATTATAAAATTTACATCCCTAAAATACCACAACTTGAGTTGTTATGCCAATGAAGAAGTTTCAGGACAAATCTTGCTGCTGAAATGCCTCCTTAGATAGCCTAGGGGTATAGAATTAAATTGGGAAAATAAATTATTATTCTTTCAGTTCGGGGGGGGTGGATAATATTTAATGAGTGTTTTCTAGGTCCCAAGCACTGCTAAGAACCTTAAACTGTATTTAATTTTCCCAACAACTCTTTATGGTAGATCATATTATTCCCATTTTACAGATGCAGAAACTGAGGACCACATGGCCCCAGATCAGCTAGTTAGAAACTCATAAGATATAGTATCAGAATCTAGTTTGACTGATTCCAAAATCTAAACAGTTAATCACTTCTATTTATTGCCTAGAAAAGGAAAACATTAGGGGTTAAAAATGTGTAAATGTGGTCATAGAATGTGAAATCAAAAATATTATATAGTCAAAAAGATGAAAAGCAATTTGAGATTTGGGTCTTCTCTCCCTATCTCTGAGCTATAGTACTCTACTGCCACACAGAGAGATTTTCCTGTAGCTAAAGAGGAAGTAGGACCCCACTATATTTTTCACCGGGCACACTAAACTCTAAGAACTTCGGTAGGAAAGGTTTACGAGAAATTTTTTCTCAAAAATTTTTAAGTTTGTCTCTTTATATCTTCATATTACTTTCTTCAAATTGTAAAGAAAACCTAACTTAATTTTTTTTAACTTTAAATTGTGTATACCATTTATGTGACAAATTCTAATCAAAAGAATTTACTCTGGAGCAGTGGTTCTCAATGGAGGAGAAATTTTGGCTCCCAGGGGACGTTTGGCAAAGTCTGGAGACAGTTTCACTTGTCACACTGGGAATGGGGATACTACTGGCATCAGTAAGTAGATGCCAGGGATGCTGCTAAATAGCCTAAAGTCCACAGGACAGATGCCTACAGCAAAGAAAATTATCTTTCCCAAAATGTCAGTAGTGGCAAGTTTGAGAAACTGTGCTCTAAGAAAATAATCAATGTTATGTCAAAGATGACTATCCAGATGTGTTCATCACAGCACTGTTTGTGACAGTTTAATAACATGAGACTCATTAAATTACAGCACATCCATTCACTGGAACACTGCAGCCATTAAAAATGATGCTGTGGAAGAATATTTAACAACATGAAGAAATGTTCATGATATTTACGTGTCCTAAAATAAAATGTTTAGTTTAATTATAGCATTGTGAAAGTACACATACATTTGTGCATAGGCATGAAAAATATTTTGAAAGAGTATCAACCAAAATATTAATACTATTTATTTCTGAAGACAGGTAGGGAGTTTATATGAAAGAATACCTCATGACCAATGTCATTAGAAATATCTCCACCATTATCATCCTGAGGAAAAGCACACTTGATATAAGTCATCATCTCAAAATCATTACAAGCTTCTTAAGTGTCTAAGATTTTGTACCCTCTCTTTTCAGAATGTGTCATTGGAAGAGTTTTATTTCCTGACATCAAGTTCTTTAACAATAGAAAAGAGGAGCAGCAGGTGTTCCTCACCAGGTGCCTTTGTGACAGCAACAGACAGAGTTCACTGGATATTTTTGTTCAGAACCAAAATAGCACCCACTATTCTCATTCCTTCTCTTTAAAGGCCTTCATTGTTATACTATGAGTCAAAGGTAGAATTACTTGCTTCCACCCACACCACATACAATATGATCATGACACTCTACAAACTCAATAAATGTTTGAAACATCATGAACACTCAATATCCCCCATTTCAGAATGTTTTATGAGTAAGATGCATTAAAATATTCTCTGCTATGCAGCCTTGGAACTTCCACATTAGAATTCAGAAGAATTGATGTCCCTCCAGAGACACATGCTGATAAATTATCCTTTAATTTAGTGATCAGTAGCCTCATGTAAAGAAGGAAACAAATGGCAACAGGTTCTCACAAATACCACAATGTTTATATCAACCAACAAAACTGATTAGAGAAAGTTTGCTCACCAGTATAACTGAACTTCTAACCTGCACTGGAGAGAAAGAGAGAGGGCAAGAAGTAGAGAACATTTGGCCATGTTACTTGATGACATCATAATACAATTAGAAATTAAAATTTTTTACAGTATAGTAAAGAAAAAAAAATCCCATAAAAGAGATAGATCTCCCAAACAGAAGAATTCCAAATAATTTGTGTAGATACTGCCCCCTCAAGGAGGTGGAGCTTAACCCCCACTCCTGAGTCTGAGCTGTGCTTAGTGACTTGCTTCCAGAGAGTAAGAGTATGGAAGGAGGAAAACTGTAACTTTACAGTGGAGATCCTGACAAGTATGACCTCGGCCAGGTGGTATGATACCATGAGAATGGCACTTCTCTGTGATCCTCCTTCCACAACCATATGCTAATCATGAGAAAAAAACTTCAAATAAAACCAAACTGAGAGACAGTCTATAAAAAAAAACTTGATCTCAAAACTGTTAAGGTCAACAGAGAAAAGGAAAGTCTGAGAAACTGTTATAGACCAGAGTAGGCTAAGGAGATGTGTAATGTGGTATCCTGGATGGGATCCTAGAACAGAAAAAAAGACAGTATGGAAAAACTAGTGAAATTTGAATAAAGCATGGAAATTAGTTAATAATAATGTACTGATGTTGGTTGGTGACAAATGTACCGTAGAAATGCAAGATGTAAATAACAGCAAAAACTGGGTGAAGGATAGAAGGGAACTCTCTGTAATATCTTTGCAATTTTTCTGTAAATCTCAAACTATTCTGAAATTAAAAATTTGTTTAAACCAGAAACAAATTTAAAAGTACAGCAAAAAATCTGTCCTGTTAGAATTTTTTAAATTTGATGTAAAAATGAACATTAAAACTGAAATTAAAAAGATAATAAAAGAATAGCATGAACAATTTTATGCCAACAAATTTAACAACTGAAATGAAAAAACAAATTCCCTGAAAATGACAACTTACCATGACTGAAACTAGATGAAACAGAAAATATGAATAGCCCTATTAAATAACTGAATTCATTATTAAACATCATCCCAAACTCTAGGCCCAGATCTTTTCACTGATGCAGTGTGTCACACATTTAAGGAGAAAATAATACAAATCTCACACTAATTCTGACACAAAATTAAAAAGGTGAAAGACCTCAAGTTGATTTATGAGGCTGACATAATCTTAATAGCAAAACCAGATGAAGACATGATAAAAAGAGAAAAGCACAAATCAACATCTCTCAAAAACATATATACAAATATCTTTTTTTAATATCAAATTGCTTTCAGTAATAGATAAAAATGATAATACATCATTAGCAACCAGAGTTATCCAAGGTATGCAAAGTTGGTTTAATATTTGAAAAGCAATAAATATAATTTACCATGTTCAAAAGAAAAAGTAAAATCCATATGACAATCTCAATAGATGAAGAATAAGCATTTGACAAAATATAACATCCAATCATAATAAAACTCTCAGCCAACTAGGAACAGAAGAGAATTTCCTTCATCTGAGATAGAGAATCTAGAAAAACCAACAACTGAAATCATACTTAATTGTGAAATATTGAGCACTTTCTCACTAAATCAGGAATAAGACAAAAATGCCTATTCTCACTACTTCTAATCAATTAGAGGCCCTAGCTATTGCAATAAGGCAAGTAAAAGAAATAAAAGGCATACTGAAAGGAAGAAATAAAACTGGCTCTATTTGCAGATGACATAATTGTTAACTTAGAAAATTCTAAGAAATCTATAAAAAGAGCTACTAACTAAAAAGTACCTTTGGAAAATTTTCAGGGTACAAGGATAATATATAAAAATGATTTGTATTTTTCTATAGTGGCACTCAACAATTAAAAATGATTTTTAAAATTCCATTTACAATAGCATCAAAAATAAATTAGGAATTAGAAATTAAAAAATAGGTAGAAATGATTTGAATAAAGGAACACTAAAATCTGCAGGCTAATAACTACAAAACATTGCTGAAGGAATTTTTTTAAAAACAAAAAGAGATGGAGATAGATATATAATTGGAAGATTTGTTACCCAAATTGATCTATAGGTTTAATACAGTCCTTATGGGCTTTTCTATAGAAATTGGCATGGCAATATAATTTAAATGGAAATACAATGACCTAGAATAAACAAAGCAATTTTAAAATAAAAAGAACAAAGTTAGGAGCTGGCCCAGTGGTGTAGTGATTAAGTTTGGAAGCTCTGCTTCGGTGGCCTGGGGTTCACAGGTTTGGATCCCAGGCATGGACCTACACTGTACATCAAGCCATACTGTGGTGGCGTCCCACATACAAAATAGAGGAAGATGGGGACAGATGTTGGCTCAATGGCTAATCTTCCTCAGCAAAAAGAGGAAGATTGGCAACAGATGTTAGCTCAGGGCCAATCTTCCTTACCAAAAAAAAAGAAAGAAAGAAAAGAACAAAGTTAGAGGACTTTGACCACCCAATTTCAAAACTTACTACAAAGTCAGTAATCAAATCAGAGTGGTACTGGCATAACTTACATGGTTATTTGATACTCAACAAAGGCACCAACACAATCCAATGGAGAACTAAAAATCTTTTCAACAAATGGTGATGGAACAACTGGCTATTCATACGGGATAAAATGAACCATGGCCCCTACCTGACACCATTCACAAAAATTAATTCCAGGTGTGTCATAGGCCTAAAGTAAAAGCTAAAACCAGGAAGCTTTTAGAGGAAATGGAGAATATCAAGACTTTGGGTAGGCAAATGTTCCTTGGGCAAGTCACAGAAAGTAATAAGCATTAAAACTTGATCAACAAAATTTTTAACTTTTGTTCATCAAAAGATACTACTTAGAAAATGGATAGGCAAGGCAGAACTATTTGCAAAACATATCTGATAAAGGACTGGTATCCAGATTATATAAAAAACACCTATAACTCAATAATAAAAAGACAAATAAGCCAACTAGAAACAGGGCAAAAGTTCTGAAAAGAAAATTCACAAAGGAAGATTTACAAATGGCCAGTTAACACATGAGAAGAAAATAGTAAAAACTGGAAATAGCCTAGGTGTCCATCAATAAGAGATTAGATAAACAAACTTGAGGTCCAGTCATACAACAGAACACTATTCAGCAATAAAAATGAATAAATTACTGAAACACACAACAACATGGATGAAGCTCAAAAACATTATACTGTGTGAAAGAAACCTTACACATAGGAATACCTATCTGATTCGATCCATATGAAATTCTAGAAAATGCAAAACTAATTCATAATCAAAAAATCAGAACAGTGGTTGCCCCTGGAGGTGTGGGACAGAACATGAGGGAACTTTTCAAGATCATGGTAACATTCTAAACCTTGATGGGGTTTGGATTACACAGGAATGTGAATTTGTCAAAATTCAGCAAATGTACACTTAAGATCTGTGTATTTCACTATATGTAACTTTTAAATCAAACAAAAAACAAACCCCATAAGTGAATATTGAACTCTAGTTAAGATATGCATGATGAAGTATGTAGGAGAAAATATACTGAAGTCTGCAATTTACTTTGAAATGTATCCAAAAGAATATAATAACAATGCATAGATAAAGCAATGGGTAGGTGCATAGATATGTGGAAAACAGTAGAATAAAGGGTAATGGTAGAATCTAGGTGGTGGCTGTATGGGTCTTCCCTCTAAAATTGTTTCAAAATTGCTGAATGTTCATAATAAAATATTAGAAAAACTGAAATTAAGGACAATTTGGAATTAAACTCTGCTATATATCAAGAACTGTAGGATAAGGTTAAATTTATGGTAATAATAGTTTGAGGTGATGATAGAGTCAAAGAACTGTTTTACTGGGAGAAAGTACTTGAGAAACTGGAGAATGGTTGTACTTGAGATAGCAGGTTGTGTTCAAGGTCGTATGTTGACATTTGAAATTACAGATGAGGTGACACTTTTTAAGTGGTTCTGAGTGTGTCCATGGAACTGAAAGGCTGGTGTAGTAAAGGAAAAAATCATTAATAATAAGTTCCAGGAATGAAGAAGCCAGATGTTGAAGGGTAGCAACTGGATTTTCCAAGAATAATACTAAGCATTGAAGTCACAAGGAAGACTATGTGATGTGGTAGAGACATTATGAGGAACAGGATTATATAATTCCTGAAGGAGCAGAGTTTTTTCAAGAAAGAGAGAGTGCTGGTCCAGAAGAGGCAATAGAGAACAAGAATACCTACCCTAGCATCTGCTCTTGAGGTATATGGGGCAGGAGGGGAGAAAAAAATACAGCCTTTTTAAGAGAGTTGAATCCATTAAAGACACCTAAGTTTCAGTTACAGTAAGAAGAGAACATGAGGCAAAGAGGAGAGGAGAGAGGGGGCAGTTTACTGATCAACATTGCAGGTCCCAGAGGACACAGCGGAGACTTTGGGAGTCCAGGAATGAGGGGTTGGTGATGTACAGGGCAGTACACAGATGACAAAAATGGGGTGATCATGAATGTTCAGGAAGATTTCATCATCTAGAGGTGACTGAGGTAAACAGGGATGTGTGACATGAAGAGATTAATCCTTACAGTCTTTTAGAGGAAAGAGTGATCAAGTCTAATGCTGTGGACTGGACTCCTTCAGGATAACAGTTCAAACCTCACTCCTCTCTCAGGGAGCACCTGGCAGTATTGCTAGAATAAAGCTGAGAAAAGGAAAAGAATGGGATTAATCAGAAATTATTAGAAAATAAAACAAATTTTAAAGATGTAGACTGATAAACCAAAAAAAGACTGGTTCTTTGGAAAGATTAATAAAATAGACAAACTTCTGGAAAGCTTTATCAAGAAAAAATAAAGAAGAAAAATTTTCAAATAGCCAATATTGGTCATAAAAAGGGGAACATAACTAGAAATACAAAGATATTTTTGAGGTTTTGGAAAATTTCAAATATGTACAAAAGTAGACGAAATAGAATAATGAATCTCAGTGTACGCATCAGCCAGCTTCTGTAATTACTAACTCATGGCTAATTTTTTTTCATCTCTATTCCCTGCCCATTCCCCCAGCCTAGATGATTTTGAAGCAAATCTCAGACATCAATGATTTCATCTGTAAATATTCAGTATGTATTACCAAAAGGTAGTATCTCTTTTTAAAGACAGCCACTATATCTTCATCATACTTTCAGTATTCATATCTCAGTTTTCATTTTCCTAGTCATCTTATAATTTTTTCAGTTTGTTTGTTTGTTTGAACCGGAATCCAAATGAGACCCATGTATTGCTTTTGGTTGATATGTCTTTTCTGTTTCTGTTAATGCATATTCCCCATCTCTTTTTAGCTCTCTCTTTTTCCCTGCAATTTTTTTATTGAAGAAACTGTCTTTTGTCCTGTGGTTTGCCCACAGTCTGGATTTTGTTAATTACATCCAGCAGGATCATTCAATATGTTCCTTTGTACTCCTCACTTGCTGAAAGTTGGCAGTCAGATCCAGAAGCTTCGTAAGATTCAGGTTCCACTATTTGATAAGACAACTTACTTCACAGGTGACATTGTATACTTCCATCAAGATCTGATTCTCTGTTTTTTGTGATAGAACAGCCACTGATAGCCATTGCCTAGACCAATTAATTCATTAGGGATGAAAAGTGGTTAATATTCTATCATCAAAAAAAATTGTCAGAGAATATTCTGTACAGCCTCATACTGATAAATCAACAACTCTAAATAAAATGGACTATTCTCTTGGAACATGTTAATATAAAAATTGAGTCTTAAATCAGTAAGAAACTTTAATAGACTAATTACCATACAAGAAATTGAAAAGGTAATTAATGAACACCCATGTTATAGGGACACATTTTCCCAAACCTTCAGGGAACAGATAATTCTTTCATTATAAACAGTTCCAGACCACAGAAAAAGATGAAAAATGTCACAGTTCATTTTATGAAGCAATAATCATTTTGATATGAAGCCCAATAAAAGTGTAATAAAAAGAAAATTATAAACCAGTTTCATTGTGAAGATTTAAAAAATCATTAGCATAAAATCCAGCTATATATTAAAATAATTTAAAATAATAATCAGTTGGGGTGGATCCAGAAATGTAGAGGTGTTTGAACATTAGAAAATTATTTATATTAAAAAAACAGATGGATGTTCTCTCTCACATCAATTATTTAACATTGTTCTGGAGATTATAGTTAGTGCAAATAAAATGTGAAATTTTTTAGTACAGTCATGTGTTGCTTAACAACAGGGACACATTCTGAGAAATGCGTCGATAAGCAATTTTGTCATTGTGCAAACATCACAGAGTGTACTTACACAAACCTAGATGGTACAGCCTCCTACGCACCTAGGCTGCATGGTATAGCCTATTGCTCCTAGGCTATAAACCCATATAGCATGTTACTGTACTGAATACTGTAGGCAATTGTAACACAATGGTTAATTATTTGTGTATCTAAACATATCTAAACATAAAAAAGGTACAGTAAAAACACAATATAAAAAATAAAAAGTGGTACACCTGTACAGGGCACTTACTGTGAATGGAGTTTGCAGGACCGGAAGTTGCTCTGGGTGAGTGAGTGAGTGAGGGGTGCATGATGTGAAGCCCTGGGACACTACTGTACATGACTGTAGACTTATAAACACTGTGCACTTAAGCTACACTAAATTTATAAAATAATATTTTTCTTTCTTCAGTAATAAATTAACCTTAGCTTACTGTAACTTTGCTTTATAAACTTTTTAATTTTTTTAACTTTTTGACTCTTGTAGTAACACTTAGCTTAAAACACAAACACATTGTACAGCTGTACAAAAATATTTCTCTCTTTATTTCCTTATTCTATAAGCTTTTTTCTAGTTTTAAAATTTATTTTTTTACTTCTTAAACTTTTTTGCTAAAAACTAGGACACACACACACATTCGCCTAGGCCTACACAGGGTCAGGATCATCAATATCACTGTCTTTCACCTCCTCATCTTGTCCCACTGGAAGGTCTTCAGAGGCAATAACACACATGGAGCTGTCATCTCCTGTGATAACAATGCCTTCTTCTGGAATACTTCCTGAGGCTCTTCTTGAGGAGGTGTCACTCTTTTCAGAAATATGGCTAAGGTGTTTTGCTTGGTTTGTTTCTTTTTTTCTCATAGATTTGCTTGTAAGCAGATAATGCACCATGAACATTCCTCTCTATTAATGAATACCTTCCGGTGTTGGGGCCATGTTTTCAAACTTTTTAAGGAGCTTGTTGAGGTCTGCAAAAGTTTCTGCTAAACCCTTCACTGTGAATTTTCCTGGGGTTCTTGTTTTTCTCCTCTGTAGTTTCCTTTTCTCTTGCTTCTTCTTCAGCTATGCATTCCTGTTCTAGTTCCAACAACTCCTCATTAGTCAATTCCTCAGGAACCGCCTCAATGTCATCTTCATCCACTCCCAGCTTAAAGTTGTTTGCCATCCCAACCACAGCCTTGTTGATTTTTGCAACCTCCTCGTCCTTGGCAAATCCTCTGAAGTCATGGATAAACCTCTTGGGTGTCTTTTTCCAGATACCATTCATACACTCCTTGGTGACATCACCCCAAGGCCAAGCAAGGTTCTTGATGCCATCATAGATGTTGTAATCCTTCCAGAATTGCATCAGTGTCTTCTCAGTGTCTTTCTCAGTTACAGCAATAGCCTGGGCAAAGGTCTTCCTCGGGTCATAGGCCTTAAAAGCTGCTATAACTCCTTGATCCACTGCTTGGATCAAAGACGTGGTGTTTGGAGGGAGAAACATTGCTTTGATATTAGGATAAAGATCACCAATAAAAGAAGGATGTCTGGGAGTATCATCAACAATAAGCAAAATCCCGAAAAGTATGCTTTTCTCCCAACAGTACTTCTACATTTCATGGGCATAGCAATTCAGGAGGCCATCTTAGAAGAGGAGCTGGGTCATCCATGACTTCTTATTGCTCCTGCAGTACACTGGCAGTATGCACTTATTGTATTTATTGATATGCTTGAAGACCCTGGGGTTCTCACTGTGCCAGATCACCAAGGGTTTCCATTTGTAGCCTGCAACATTGCCTCCAAGCAAGGCTGTTACCCTGGCCTTAAAAGCCCTGAAACCTGGCATTGACTTGGCCTCCTTATAGATGAAAGTCCTTTCAGGCATCTGTTTCCAGAATAGAAAGGTTTCATCCATATTGAATATTTGCTCTGGCAAGTAATTTTCCTCCACAATCAGCTTATCTAGAGTTTCCAAAAATTCTTCAGCTGCCTTCACATCAGCACTTGCAGACTAACCAGTCACTTTCACATTATGTAATGAATAACAATTCTTGAATTGTTGAACCTACCTAGAGCTAGCAGTAAATTCAACATTGTAGTTGGGTCCAGCCTTTTCTTTCAATATTGCAAACTTTTTTGCTTTGGCTGTGGTCATCACGGTGCTGAGAGGGATATGCTTCTGTGTCTGGCCTTCAATCCAGGTCAGTAGAAGTTTCTCCATGTCTGATATAGGCCCTTCTCAAATTTTTGTTAGTCTTGTTGCCTTCAATGAAGCAGATCCTTTAATAGCTTCTACCACTTTGTTCTTGCTCTTCAAGATTGTAGCTATGGTGGAATGGGGCATGCCTGACTGGCGAGTAATAACCATCACTGATTTTCCACCTTCGTAGTTCTTAATCACTTTTAATTTCATTTCCAGGTCAATCACTCAACATGCCCTCTTACTGGCAACATTAGCACTGAATTTTGTATGATTAGGGACCGTGATGAACAAAACAAATGAGATTAAATCAAGCACAAGAGAAAATGATGCAATCAAGAGACGTAGTAAATACCAGATATATGAGGCTGCTGCCAGCATAATGTGGCATACTGTTTCACAGCAAATTTTTTTTAATAAGTAGAAAGAGTATACTCTAAAATAACAATAAAAAGTATAGTATAGCAAATACATAAACCAGTAACATAGTCATTTATTATCATTATCAAGTATTATGTACCATACATAACTGTATGTGCTATACTTTTATATGACTGGAGCACAGTAAGTTTGTTTACACCAGCATAACCACAAACACGTGAGTAATGCACTGTGCTAGGATGTTATGACAGCTACAATGTCACTAGACAATAGGAATTTTTCAGCTTCATTATAATCTCATGGGGCTACCATTGTATAAGAAGTCCGTCATTGACCAAAATGTCATTATGTGGCGCATGACTGTATTTAAAGATGATATGATTGTATAGCAGAAAAATCCAAGATTTCAACTGAAAAACTATTACCAAAAAAATCAAATAAAAATAAGTAGGCTGGAATACAATTTATATACAAAAAGTGACAGCTTTTATATTTGCAAATAATAACCACTTGGAAAGAATAATGGGAAAAATACTGTAAAATCAATAGCAATAAAGTATAAAATATCTAAGAACAAACATTACAAGAAATTCACAAGATCTAAAAAAAAGTTTTAAATGATTATGAGGGATCTAAAAAGATGAACAAATAAAAGCACACCATGTTCTTAGATAGGAAGATTAAACCGCATAGAAATGTTATTTCTCCTTAAATTAATCTCTAAATGTAAGGTAATCTTAACTCCAAAATTTATATGGAACAACAAACAAGCAAGAAGAGTCAGGAAAAAAAATCTGAGAAAAAAATCAGAGTATTAAAACATACTGGCCCAAAGAGGCGTTACAACATTATAAAGCCACAATAACTAAAGCAGTGTGATAGCAGCACATGAAGAGATTATCAATGGATTAGAATAGAAAGTGCAAAAATGGACCCAAATACACACAAAAATTTAGCATACGTTAAAGAGCATCTTAAATCATTAAGAAAAAGATGGCTTATGCAATAAGGACAAGTGGATAGCCATTGGGAAACTGGATCCATCTTATACCTAAATGAATTCCAGAAAAGATGAAGGATTTTATGAAACATAAAAATGTTACAAAAAACCACTTGCAAACCCTTTTAGAATCCCAAAATAGGGAAAATATGTCTTAACTATGACACAACATCTAAAAGAAAAACTTGATAAGAGAGAGACTAGGCAAAGATATTTACAACTAATATTAAAAATAATGCCTAAATGTTTTTCAAATATGTGAGATATAGGAAAAGTCCAGTCACAGCATGAGAGTGCCTCTTCTGTGATGCCTTTGTCCAAACAATATGCTAATATTTTTGCGCTACCGATAGGCGAAAAATAATGCTTCCACATAATTTAAGTTCATGCTATATATTTTTAAACTCTCTGTATTCACTTCAAGAAAAAAAGACACTTTCCATATTTTCTGTTGCAGATGTATATAAAGCTTTGATTACAGTGGAAATATCCCCAAAATTGGAGTCGAACTGAGCTAGGTCCAACATTCAGCTCTGCCTCTCCTTCAGTATGTGTCTGCATAAATTACTTAATGTTACCAAGCTCGAGCATCTCCATACATAAAAAACACTAGTAATGTCTCCTTCACAGGGTTCTTGTTAGAAAGAAAATGAGACAACATTCGTGAAGTTCTGGGCACAGAGGAGGGATCAGACAGGTATTACCTTTTTTATCTATCTCCTTTTCTTGCCCCCACACCTGGAGTGTGGGCAGTCACATTTCTTCCAAGGCCAAGCTGATCTGGATGGGAAACACTTTAAAAACACCTTAGACTGCCAGAATGTTGTAAGGGGAAAGGAGCACAGGAAATGGCTAATAAAGCCTATTCATTCTACAAATGGTAGAACTGAGGCTCTTCAGGGATGTTTCAAGAGGAACATCCCACAAAGACCTGGATGAACCATGACAATTTCCTCCCATCCTCCTGAAATCATCAAAACCACAAGTCACTGCAAAACTCTCAAATTCCAAACTTCAACAGGGCTTTTTGCTGGTTTTCCCATGTCCCGTGAAATTCTATTAATCCAGTCTCTTCCACAAACTATCCAAGGTGGCAATCCAGGTGTTAAAAAACAGCCACAATTTTTTTTGCTAAACTGTGTCCTTTCTAGAACTGCATAAACAAGTTTAGAAGCCTTAATGCTGAGAATGTCTCGGACACAGCACAAGGGCTCCACCTTCAGCTCTCAGACTAAAGAGAAATTTTTCCAAAATGCTGCTGTCTGAGTTCTCAAAAAGCAGATTTGAAATATAATCCCTTCTCATAAAATTTAAACCACACAACCTTTCAGTTTTAAATATGTCAGTCCAGAATATGTATCTACTATCCACAGGCAAAATGAAAGGTAAGAGTCTTACAATGTGCTATATTGATATTAAATAGACAAGATAAAAAATGTATTACATTTTCTTTAAATTCTTCAGTATGCATCTTGATGTCACTTTATAGCAGCAGCAGAGTCTGATAAGCTCTTTCATTCTATTCCTATGGTTTCACTCCACTTGGATTTAAGTCTTGTAAATAAAGGAAAAGGTTAATTCTCACCCATCAGAACTATTCACAAATTACCAGCAGTTGTTGAATATCCCAGTAAACATATGCCAGGTTTTGGAGGAAATTTCATCTGGACAAAGGGAAGTAAAATTCAGTTCTACAAGGGGGCATTAGTTGGGCCTTGAAGATTAATATCTACTAATGGGTGGCAGTAAGGAATATTAGTTTATAAAAACAAAAGTGAAAAGCAAACCACCAAAAGATATCCCCATAATTTCAGAGAGTGAAACGCCCAAATCTAAGCTGAATTCTAAAGCAGTTTATACAATTACATAACCAAGTAGAATAATCTTTCTTCCATCACATATTTTACGGCAACCTATTAAAGAAAGTACAAAGTACATGCGTCTTTACAAATTGTGGCGTGTAAAAGGGAAATTAGTCATTTTTCTACATTAAGTTACCAGTAGAGGGGCCGGCCAAGTAGTGTAGTGGTTAAGTTCGCGTGCTCCACTGCAGCGGCCTGGGGTTCACAGGTTCGGATGCTGGGCGTGGACACATGCACCGCTTATCAACCCATGCTGTGGCGGCATCCCACATAAAGTAGAGGACTATGGGCACAGATGTTACCTCAGGGCCGGTCTTCCTCAGCAAAAAGAGGGGGATTGGCAGCAGATGTTAGCTAAGGGCTAATCATCCTCACGCACATAAAAAAAGTTACTAGTAGATGTAGATTATAAGCAAATACATACACAGACACTAAATCTTTCAAAATCCAATCGTAAGAGTAAATTTGTTTTTAATTTTCTCCCTGCTGTTTTCTTCTTGGCTCAACCAAATTCTCAGATTTCTGAGTCTCAGTGAAAGGAAATCATAGATACGCAGGGTTACAAAACTGTGTCTAGGTAAACCAGAAAATTAAATGTATGTGTTATACCCTAGAAAGTTTCTACATGCCTTCTAATGATGCCCAGAATTCTTATCTTTTTCCCTTTGGGCTGTTACAATCCTAGAATCGGAAGTCGCCACAGAGAAATGCGAGTTTTGTGTGTCCCAAAGACCCTGAAATGGGATTACCATGCCACCAGAGCAAGGATTGAAACTAAGTCCAAATTTCTGCTTTTTCAATACCCAATGTTTCCAAGTCCTTGTCCACCTAAAATTTCCTTTGTAATAGTGAATAGCTGAAATTTATAAAGCAATTGCTATGTGCCTACCTTCCTGATAAATATTTTTTGATGATTTCTAATCCTCATAATAATCCAATGATTTAGTTTTCTTAATATCCTTTGTTTTATCATTGAGAAAATCAAGCTAAAAGAAATTAAATAAGCCCAGAGTAATGTAGGTGGACCAGCAAGCCCAAACTCTTAATCCCTAGGTACTGTACACATATCACCCGCAGCAACCCTCACAATAACCCTGTATGTAGATGAGTATCCAATTCGACAAATATGTTTTGAGCAATTTCTACTTGACAGACATTATGCCTGATGAAAATGAAGCACAGAAGTGTTAAGGGACTTGCCTAAGATCTCAGAGCAACTTCACAAGTGCTAGAACTAGAACTCATGCATTGAATCTCAATCCTAGAGAGTAAATTGGAAGCTGTGGTGAAAGAGCACACGCTCTGGAATCAGACATGTCCACATTTAAATCCCAGCTCCACCGCATGTAACCAAGATCAAGTTAGTCATCATTTCTATACCTCAGTTTTCTTTTCAATGAGTTGGGAATAATAATAGTTTGCCAAACTGTTATGAGTACTAAAGCTACTATATAAAAAGAATCTAATACAAAGTATACGTGCAAGTAGTATTAGTTTTCCTTCCAGGAAAAATAGGATCTCGGGGCCGCCTGGTGGCGCAGCGGTTTAGTCTGCGCTTGGCAGCCTGGGGTTTGCGAGTTCGGATCCCGAGCGCCCGCAGACACACTGCCTGTTAGCCATGCCGTGGTGGCGTCCCATATAAAGTGGAGGAAGATGGGCACGGATGTTAGCTCAGGGCCAGTCTTCCTCAGCAAAAAGGGGAGGATTGGCAACAGATGTTAGCTCAGGGCTGGTCTTCCCCACAAAAAAAAAAAAATAAAAAAAAAATAGGATCTCGTAGGCCTTTTTCCCACCATGAACAATTGTCCCAGGTAGTCTCAACTTTTAGTGACCCTGGTTTTTCCACTTATCCCAAACATAAGAATTTTACCATCCTAGAAGAATGAGCCTGGAGCATGGTTATCCCCTAGGATCTAATGGAAATATTGTTGTAGGTGGAAAAGTAACAATAAATGCCCAAGCTGTCCCTTGCTCTAGTTCTCTTCTTCCTTCTTTCTCTCTCTCTCTCACACACACACACAGTGTCCCAACTGCAAGTAGAGCCATCAATAAGACTAAAGTGTTTCACTCAATGGAAGTAAGAGAATAAATATAAACTCTACAGAAAGATGCTTGATTAAGTGTTGCTATCTTTTTGATGATAAAACAATATCTCACAATGACAAATAATTACCATTGGGCTAATTATTTCAATTGAAAAAATTGAAAGGTATGATATTAATGCCTTTTAAAGTTCTCTCCCCATTGGCTTCATGTCAGATTTGGAAAACAGCCACATCTACATGGGACCTTTCATAAAATAAGAAAAAAGCCCAGGAGTTATAGGTAAAATTTTCATTACTAAGACGATATAAAGGAAGTGCTATTCACCTCCTGAAATCCGTCACCAAGACTAATCTTTAGCAGAAAAGTTCTAGATTACATTAAAAAATTCAATTTCTCCCCACGTCATAGCTCATCCAATTTTAGAGCTAGAAGAGACCATAGAGATTATCTAACTACTAGGTGGGAGAATTAGATTAGCCTTGAGTCTCAAACACGCTAATTAGCACCTGGAGTTAAACGGGAAGTTGGAAAAACCATCTTTGATCATGTGCATACCAGCTCAGGAAAAGAGTTTACAGGATTAGAGGAAAAGACAACAGAAAATTTAAGAAGAGAACACATGTGGAATGAGAGAGGATGGGAAGAGAGAAATAAAGAAAGTAGCTTCCTTATATCCTGACCATTTTCCAGTTCCAAGTATTAGTAATTCATGAAACCAAACTCTATTTGATGCTCTTAGTTTCCATGCCTACTCGTGATTCTTTATGATCACTTGTTTCACCCTTAAAATATGGGGTTTTTTTCTAACCACCAAATAATCCCTCACTAAAATATTAGACCAGTAGCCTCTTCCAATGCCATTTTATAGAACAGACAGAGATCCTGAAGGGCAAAGTTCCTGCCCATTGTCACACACATAATCAGCAGAACTAAATTCACTTCTTTTGTTTAAAGCTTAAGTCCACTTTATAAAACACCAATTTCCATTTAATTCCCTAAAGGGCTAGAATGGAAGTATGAGAAACTCGTATACCATATTTCACAAAGTCTAAGATCCATCATTTGTATGATATATCACACATTACAAATTAAACTATGACACATTGCTAAGATGCCATTGATAGTGAGAGACATTCATATTTCTTATATATTAAAATATAAAATAAAATCTGAAACAGTAAAAGCAGTAATATAAGGGATTAATTGAATCTGGAACAGAGCAAGTTGAAATATATTAATTGTGGTCCCTGTTTGGGAGGAACTTGCTGTAAGGTTTGAAGTAGGAAAATGAATATTGTGGAATTTCTGTTTTAAAACCCACTCTACACGTGTTGCCAAGAGTGCTTCAAAGATGGATAGAAGGGGCACTTTTAAATCCTCTCTTGATTTTCAAATACTCCATTTGATTGATGTTAAAGTTGTAACGCTGCTAGGCACTGAAATAGGAGAAATGGAGGGGGGAAGAGAATATGAGGAAAGAGAGAGAAAAAGTAGCAACACCATGTCTACCCCTCATGCATCATTCTTTCATCAACAATATTTATTAAGTCCTCATCCTGGGATGGGCACCATTTCAATACTGGTCCTACAGCACAGAACAAGAGAAGCAAAGTCCATCATACAGCCAATATTGTAGTGGAGGAAACAGAGGATAAACAACAAAAATAACTAAAATGTCAAAAGAATATCAAGTAGTATAAGTGCTCAAGAAAAATAAAGCGTAGTAAGGAGCCACTCCCTCAAGAAACATACAGTCTAGAAATATCTCACATGCATGAAATAATTTTGCAAATCCTTTAAGACAGTAGGCGACTACACCAGTGTGAGTTGTTTGGACACTTAGTATACTAGAACTCAAAGATACTCTCCCAAAGGCTCCCTCTAGCCTTGACTTTGGTCTACCAACACCATCCTTTCATGACTCTGCAAAAGTCTTGATTCAAAGACCTGATACTTGATAAGAAACAGCAACCCCGCTGAGACTGTCAACCAAGCAAGCAGGAATCAGTTGCACATAAACTCTACTCTGGATTTCTACAGGATTCCCAGAACCAGTCACGCTACCCTTTGTTGCTCTGTAACTGAATCTTCAAATATTCTATAAAGCAAGCATTTGCATATGAATCTATGTGTTCACTGTCTCAAAGTCAGTGTCCCTTTGGCCCCCCTCATGTCACATGGTGCTTTCCTTACTGATAAATACCATCTCTTTCTATTTGGTTGTCCAGAAGGTCTTCTTCATTAACACTCAGAGCACCACTATGCAATTCCCAGGACAGCAACCTGAAGCTAAGTCATATCTCTGCCATCACACCACATGCCCCAAGTTTAGCAGAGATTATTGAATTATCAATTATGGAGAAAACAAAAATCTAAACTTCTCAAACAGCCTGAAATCCCTTTCCAGGAACATTTTTAAATATTTCTTTCAATTTAAAAAATTACATTAGTATTTCTTAATTTCCAAAAACTTCAAGCAATAGAGACAATGAAATAGCATCTTTGTTCACCTAATATCCCAAACTACAGAGAAAATTACTCTTACAAGTTTCATGTGTATTCTTATCTAGTGATTCTGTAATTACTTATTAACACATATATAAACATAAACAGAAGTTACTTTATGTATAATCTTCTGTAACCCACTTGTTCACTCAAACATTAATTGTAGATACCTTTTTCTGTAAATAAATATAGATGTCATGTTCTTTTTAGAGGCTACATAGGAGTTCATTGTGTGGCAGTACTGCAATATACTAAATTATTGCCATATTGATGAGAGTTTAAGTTCTTTTCAATTTTCACATATATAATGATGTTACAAAGAACATACATTTACTTGTTTGATGTATTTGCGTCTTTCCATAGAATAAATTCCTGAAATTTGAACCTCTAGGTCAAAGGAAACGTACATTTTAAATTGATCGAGATAGCCATATTGACTATGAAAAAGACTGTACTAATTTGCATACCACTGTCATTATAGGAGACTGTCTATTGTCCCATACCTGCACCCAAATTGGTTGTTAATCATTTTCATGTTTAATTATCCGATCACTGAAATACAATTAATCACCACAATGTTTACCAAAAAATCATGGTATTCCTCACAACAATTATTCCTTTCAAATTTTAAAAAAGAAAAACATAATTCACCCTTACAAATAGTACATGTTCATGTTAGAAGATTTAGAAAATAAATAAATACTTATGGGAAAGTAAAATATCAGGGGACTTCTGGTGACAGCTAAGATGGAGAAGCTGATACATGTTCTCTCTCCCACTGATTACAACCAAAAAATCTAAAGAGAATGCAAAATGCATTACTTGCAGACTCTGAAAAGTAAAAAAATAGCAGGTATACTGAGAACTAAAAATCAGAATTTAAATAACGGTCTGCGAAGTGGGAGGATCCAGTCACCAGCAACAGCAGAGAATAAATACTAAAGGGCTGAGGGAAATAAATCTTTCTGACCAGAGGTACTGGGCAAAGAGACCCCTGGGAGCTGGAGAGTATGGGAAAAATCCCAGAGAGCAGAGAGCCAGAGAAGAGGATTCCTCTAATTTTGTGTATGAAATGACATGAATCCTGGGATCATCTCCAAGCTGTGTGCACACAGAGCAGACGCAAAGAAAATAGCAAAGGCTTCAAGAAGTGAACTACCATAAAAACCACTGCCCGGGTCCAAGACTAAACCCTAAGAGGCACATCTGCCAGGCTGATCCAAACAGCACAGAAAAGGTTTGAGAACTGAACTGACATAGGAAACATCACCCTCAGAAGGAGAATCAGAACTTTTGGTCTGAATTCAACTAGGTTGATTGCCTGCTTAAACAAAAAATAACATTCTCCAGAGGATTTAACAGGACTCAGAATCTATCAACATAATATTCAAAACATCCAGCAGAATACAATACGAAATTATTCATCATACAAAGAACAAAAATTATCTGACCAATACTCAAGAGAATAGACAATCAAGCCTTAGATGACCCAGATGTTGGAATTATCAGACAAAGACTTTAAGGTAGCTATTATAATAATCTTGCATGAGGTAAAAGTGAACGCTATTGAAATTAATGGAAAAGTAAAAGTTCTCAAAAGCGAAATTAAAACTGTGAAAAAAAGAACCAAATGTAAATTTTAGAATTGAAAAATACAGTAACTTAAATTTAAAATATTCATTGGATGGGCTCAATAACAGATGGAGATGAAAGATGAACTAGCCAGGGAAATTGAAGATAGAGCAATAAAGTATACAATCTAAAGAACAGAAAGAAAACGATTGGAAAAATAAATAAACAGAGCTTCCAACCTGTGGGACAATATCAAAAGACCGGAGTTACCGGAGTTCCAGAAAAAGAGTAAAAAGAAATTGCTACAGAAAAATATCAAGAATCCTGTCATCCAGAGATAACCAATTTTAACATTTGATGTAGACTCTTCTAGGCTTTTTTCCATTTACATAAACACACACACATACACACAAATATACATACACACACTACATGAGATACCAGAGTATCTGCTGCTGGTAAAATGTTTTTTCCTTTAATAATACACTATGAATGTTTGTATATTTCAGTAAATGTGCACCTGTATAATAATTTTTAATGTCTGGTTAATAGTTCATTGAATAATGTAGCCATAATTTTGTTATTCAGTAACCTACCACTGCTTATTTAGTTTTTTCCCTTTTTTAACTATTATAAAAATTCTGCACTTATGCTTATTGCTAAATCATTGTCACATGATTATTATTTTCTTCATCTATATTCCTAAAACTAAAATTGCTATGTAAGAGGGTATTCATTCAATCAATATACAGTAAACAAATATTTCTTGAACATTTAATATAAACTAGGCACTGCCAATATGTGGAAGTACTATTTTCTCCGAACCCTTGCCAATTCTAAATATAATCAACAACAGTTAGTCAATCCTGAATGACAAAGTTCAAAAATATGCATCTGTTTGGCTTCAATGGGGCAAGAAAAGTTGGTCTCAGGGGGTACTGATGGTGCAAGGTCAAGTCTCCAAAAAATTCTTTAAGAGTCAAGATTCAAATCATTAAATATTAAGAATACAGGAAACAAGATGATTCACTTTCTAGCATATTCTTTTTCTTAAATAATGTGAAGTGTCTTTTAGCAGCTTCAAAATTGGCTCATATCAGAACTATCCACTTTGTCTCAGTCAGTACACTGGTGATCCATATACATTAAGACAGCTTCAGTGTTGGATCAGTGCTACAATTATCTAATAGACTGTAATTATTTAATCATTTCTGCCAAACAACCAAATTTTACAAATTTTAAGATTGCTTTCCAAATTTTCTATAAAAGGTCATGGAACATATGCTGTTATTATTATTACCTCAAAGTTGATTCCCAACAAGTTAGTCCATTCCCCTGTATTCTTTTAAAAACTAATCTTTGTGAAGATAAACCAGTGGAGGGGGGAAGAGCACAAAACATATTAATGTGTGATATTATCCCTTAGTTGGGACAGTAATACTCAACTATATGGGTGTCACTCCTTCCTTTGTGACCTCACTTTATCTTGGATATACTAATACATAATAGAGCACATATTAAACAATTATAGGATGATATTCTTTGAATTCTGTCTCTACTAGTATATGCTGAATCCTTTGAGGGCAGGAATCAATTTTATTCATTTTTATATTCCCATCAGTTAACTCAGAACATGCTAGGTACAGGTATGCTGATTTTTTTTTTTAACATATGTTGGTCTCTTTCCTCCCTGCGAAGGCAGAAGATACTCCACTTAAAAATAAAATGAATTTAAACAATGTATGGTTGCCAGATCAAATACAGGACAACTAGCTAAATCTGGATTTCAGAAAACCAATTTTTTTAGGAATAAGTATGTCCCAAATACTGCATGTTTATCTGAAATTCAAATTTAACTGGGCGTCTCATATTTTTATTTGCTAAATCTGGCAACTCGAAAATGAATGCAATTGAAATAACTGGAGATTTCCTAGAATATCACTCAAACCAGAGCAAAAGTTTCTCCCAGATCTAGGAGGTAAGAGTTACCAAAATCTCCACAAATGGAATGCTGGACTCCAGCTCCCAGCTCACTAGATGAGCCACCTTATCAGGAATGCTGTATTACTCAACAGTTTGGACAATGTTACTTCTACGTCTTTACCTTTTTGCACATTATGAGTGTGTCCCTGTGCTTTCGTTTCTGGAGTCCTTTTTGCTAGCAGAATTAGAAAATCTTGAAGATTTGAATTGGATTGATTCATCTCCACCAGTGAGTTTGTAGCTTTGAACCATCCATCTCTCTACTGGCAGGTTCTCTACCTTGCTCTGGAAAGCCACCCTAGTGGGTCCTCTCAGGGGAGATGCTTTGGGAGAAAGACCCGTGTGCAGATCACAGCAGCTGCATCAGCGCACAGCCAGACTCCACTTCAGAAGCTATTTTGTAAGCACACATTTATCCTCCTACAGATAACTCTTGTTCAGTTACCTTCCCCAAATCCCCAGCTGCTGCCAAGGTTAATGCAGGCCCTGACTCTGCCTGTTGATTCTTATTAATTAAGCCAATCAATGATCTTGTATCATATAGTGTCTGTTTTTAATATAACCTATTTGACAAGGCTCTATTAATTTAGAAGAAATATGCACTGGCATTCTGGCACGCAATTTTCCTAATTATCTTACAGCCCTCGTTCAGCAGTGAAATTAGTCTGTGGTTATCACAGTTAATGGAAGCCCATAGCTCTTAGCTAAGTGATCTCCACCAGTCACCTGATCTTTTCTTGCTCTCAGCTGCATACACATGATTGCACTATCTATGCATTCCCTGGTGAATGCATAATTGGAGCGTGGGTGTGAATGTTTTAGCAAAATCTCCTGCTTTAGAGCAACAAGATGGCACTCTATTCTGGTACATTCCTTTAAGTGGATGGATAACAAGATTGGAAAGACAAGACTGTGAAAGGAAAAGTTACACAATCACAGAGACAAGGTAAGGAGAAGCAGCTTCTGAGGAGACACAGAAAACTTGAAACCTGACCTTGTGATTATGTGTTAAAGGTCAGAAGATGGATTCTCCATAAAAAGCAGCAAAGGACATAAAAATTCTCCACGTCTTTGCTCATGGTGCTCTTAAGCTTGACAATGCCTAGCCTACATTTTCCACCTTTCTCTTACAAACTTTGTGGAGTGCCTAGTCAAAACTATTAATTCCTCCTCTGCGTTACCATTCACTATATTAATTCATTCATTCAATAAGTACCTACTAGACACTGGACACCGTGAAAGGGACTGGGGATGAACCTATGAGTAAAACAGAAATAGTCCCTTCTTTCATGAAAATTCAGTCTAGTCAATGAGACAGGCAATTAAATAAGCTAGTTAAAATGAATAAATGTAAACTGTTAAACTGCTAGGAATGAAAAAAAAGAAATGAAACAGGGTGCTCTAATAGAAAATGACCAGGAGGAACCAGCCCTTCTAAGAACTAAGACAGAACGATCCAGCAAAGGAACAGCAAGTGCAAAGGTCCTAGGGCAGGAATAAGCTTGGTGTGTTCCAGAAACCAAAAGTAGACTAGAGTATCAGAGAAGAGGAGAGAGGCTGAGAACATGACCCTCTATGAAGCCCTTCTACCATTGGAATCTGGGTTATAAACAGCTGTATGTCTCCTTCCCCTTCTCCCCCTGGATAATAAACAACTTAAGGGCAGAAAGAATATAGTATTTCTTTTTCATTACCCACAGTGTCAAGTATGATGCCTTACGTAAAGTAGGTGGCCAAAAAATGTTAGTTGAATTTACCTGTATTTATTTACATGTACTATGAATTGCAATTCCATCTGCGAACAGAGAAAGCTACTTGGTGTCTGAAAAACTTGTTAATTATAACAGTTACTATTTGTTGAACTGTTAGTATTTACCAGGCACTGTTCTAAGCTGCCTATACATATTCATTTCTTTAAGGCTGACAAAAACACTATAAGAAGATATTACGTTTGTTTCCATTTTAAAGATGAGAAACTGAGGGGCACACAGGGCAATAAACTAACGTTGAGAGTATAGTAAGTGTCCAAGCCAGGATATAAATCTAGACAGTCAGGCTCCACGATGTCTTTAGTCATGATGTTAATGCTTCCAGCAGTCTAAATATGTCTTGGAAAACTAATCAAGCCCTTGAGATACAACAGTACTTAATATTCTGGGATTTAAGTCAGCGGTTTGACATGACATGGAAGGAATATACTTACTCTGAATATGTATCATTCAGAAATACACCTTTAACAAATTTCCTTCTCTGCTTCCTTGGTTATAAGAAAAGATTAGTCTTCCTTCAAATGATTTGAATGTTGCTATAGAAACTGCTTTTTCTTAAGTTTCCAAGGTGGCTTCCTCAGCCTTTAAGACACTCAGCCATAGAAACAGTAGAACGCAGCGGGACCGGCCCGGTGCCACAGCGGTTTAGTTTGCTCTTTGGCAGCCCTGGGTTCGCAGGTTCGGATCCCGGGCGCCCGCCGACGCACTGCTCGTCAGCCACGCCGTGGCGGCGTCCCATATAAAGTAGAGGAAAGACGGGCACAGATGTTAGCCCAGGGCCAGTCTTCCTCAGCAAAGAGAGGAGGATTGGCAACGGATGTTAGCTCAGGGCTGGTCTTCCTCGCAAAAACAAAAAAATAAAAATAAAAAATAAATTAAAAGATTTACAAAAAAGAAATAGTAGAACACCACAGTCCTGCCAACAATGTAAGCACCGAGGGGTGGTTTGGCAAAATCTTCAGTTTTTCCTGATAGTCTCCATCTTCTTCTCTCCCTCTTCCCCCAAACTAATTCAAATACAGGATCTAAATAAAATCAGTGTGAATGCTATGCAAACACAGTTTTAAGATAAATCCCTAACTCCCTCCTCCCCTGCAACCCACTTACTTCCCCTAAGATGCTCTAAAATAAAACTCTGGTACATCCACTGCCCATCAATGATATGGGGGAGAGCTATTTCTTAGAAGACTCCTGTTCCTTGGTTATTGCCTTCTCTTAGGACTTTTTCCTAGGCCATAGGCTAAGGCAAATGGAAAATAGTGGTGTTCAGAAAAGCAGGAATGTAAAGTTTTCTGGAAAGAAATGAGATGAAAGTGTTGAAGTTCTGGTAAAGCAATTCACCTATTCTAGAAACCAGTGTCTTACTCATCCTCATATCCATAGCATCTAGTACAGCTCCTGGTACCCACTGAGTGCTCAGTAAATGTTAAATAAATGTATTATGTCTCTGGTCCTTTGGGAGATAAAAGTATGAGGGAAAGATAAGAAAGATATAGAAAAGTCATAAGGCTATTCCCTGATGACTCCAGTCATAGTGATCTCTAACTCCTTTTGCACATATTGCCAGATCTGCCCAATCAACAGCTAAGATTATCTTTTGCAGTTGTTTTGCAATTGTTTTATTTTATGATAGAGCATGTCAACCATGCACTGATATAGTCATTTATTTTCATTTAGGTTTATATAACTGTCTCTCCAAGTAGATGCTAAGACCCTTGTGGAGCCATTTCCCTTCTAATTGTTCTTTTAATACATCCTTTTTACTCACACAGTGCTGGGCATGTTACAGAGGCTCAACAATATTTGTTCAGTAGCTGACGAGTGGAGGGATTCCTGAGTGCTCTTGTTCTTGCAGTGAATACCATTTTGTCACTCAAGCTGAGAGATTTCCACAGAAATCTTCCATTCACTCTCACTCAAGAAATTAGGAAGAAAGGAAGGAAGGAACGAAGTCACCCAAAGTAATCAAAGCATAGTTAGTGTGAGAGCTTGGATCACATTCTGTGACTCTGAATTATTAGTCTTTTGCTCTTTTCACTACATTACACAGTCAATTTTTTGAGAGTTGATCTCTGTGAGGGCATAAATTTATTTGGGGGACTTCGGGTAAATTCAAATTAAGTTAAAGAATGGGACTTTACTTTTCTTGTAAAGAGAAATTAAATATAAAATGTAGGGATGACAATCTTTGACAAACTATGACTGACTTTGGTAAAAGAACAAAATGAATGATGATGATGATGATGATGATGGTGATGATGATGATGATGATGACGGTAATGAAGACGATAACATATTAAGGTCATAATACCTAAATATAAACACTCGATAGAGAAGAATGCTGATGAGGGAGAACTGACCTGAAAGATTCACATACAGGCTTTCCAAAATATAAAATATTCTTCAAATTTATGAAAAGATAATATTCTGCAGCTTTTTTTAATCTCTAAAAAAGTGCTGAAGAGCTATAGGGAAATTAAAACATCATCCAATTTCCACTTTTAACTGAAGAAAATTTCTAACCAAGACATAACTGTCCTTGCACAGAAAACACTGCAGATGCAAAATTTTCTGAATTGTTTTATTTTATGATTTCTAATTTGGGGTGGTCTTTGTTGTTATTGTTTGTTTTGTCTTACTTCATGGTTGTTTTTCACTATAAAGCATCATCCTAGAATGTCTCTGCTATGGGAGCAAATTAAAATAAGACTCCATTTCAGATGATCAGTTTGAGAGTCATAGAAAGAAACAGGGAAGTGTAACTGTGATTTAGGAAACCTTCATTGCATCCAGATCAGCGTGAGCCTAGGAACAAGACAGGGTAGGAAAGTGTGGGAAACCAGGCTGCAATGTTCTGAACACCCTGTGGCAGAAAACAAACCTGAAGGCCACATCCCAAGAGCAACCAACTTGCCTATCAGAGAAAAACAAACAAACAAATAGACGGCACTAATTTCTATTTTCATAGAAATGCCAACCTCATTGGAAAGCTATTTTTTTCAAATAACATAAAAATATAGAAAAGTAAATTGACAGTAAATCAAACCTATGCATCTGGAAGAATTCCATATGGATCAATTTACGACAACTAACAATCTAGGTAAAACACATACACACATATAGGTATGTATATGTATATATACACACTTGTATGTGTTTATATGTATATATACAATCATGCACTGCATAATGACTTTTCGGTCAATGACGGACCGTATATGCAACAGTGGTCCCATAATATTAGTACCATACGGCCTAGGTATGTAGGACGCTATATCATCTAGGTTTGTGTAAGTACACTCCATGATGTTCACACAATGACATCGCCTAACGATGCATCTCTCAGAACATATTCCCGTTATTAAACAATGCGTGACTGTGTGTGTGTGTGTGTATATATATATGTACACACGCACATATATACACAAATATATTCTAAGAAGAATTCTAAGATGTATATATGTAAACATTTACACATATTCACAATGTAATATGTAATATATAAATGTAATATGTAAATATATATAAACATCCTAAGACCTTCTGTAAAATGGAAGCAAGACTAAGCACAGTACTGTATGTCTTATTAAAAACAATGTGAGACATTTAAAAATTGGGCTTGCCATTTCTCCAGCAGGAAGAGAAATTTAGCCAATTTAAGACTGAAAGGACAAATAGGCACTACAAATACATATCAAATGGAAAGTAAAAGAGAAATGAAGTAACTGAGTCCAAAAATTTCAAATGGAGCTCACTGAAAAAAGAGAGAGAAAGAGAAAAGAGAGGCCAGATGAGAAACAGACTCTAAGCACACAGTGATAATGAATGTATAACGATGTGTAGAATCACAGCCTCTCTCCTGAGGACAGGTCTGACACTGAGTAGGGGGTCGGGAGGGTGGTCCTCAAGGCACAATGTGTGTCAGACTAACCTGAGGCACACGTACTTGCGGGTGCCTCTGCTTCAGGTCCCTTACCTAGATTATGACCCAGAGATTCCTACACGGTCTGGATCTCTGAACAGAACCTCTATTCGGATCCCAAATCCATTGGGTCTCATTCACTCAACCACACTAGACTTCATATTTCATCTCTGTAGATTCAGGGCACAGGATGTTTCTCTTTGCCTCAGCAGACTTTTCTGGTCTCTGGGCATAATCCTTAGTTATTCAGAGTTATTATGCAGCCTGATCCCTCCAGCCAATGGTTACCTCTCTATAATTCACTTCCAGTCCCTTTAGCTCACAATACCTATCAATGAAATGCTACATGATACAGTGGAAGGAAGTTTTAGAGTCAGACAGACCTGGGTCCATGTCTGCTCCTCCACAGACTGCTGTGGGACTCTTAGCAAGTCACTTCACCTCTCTGAGTTTCAGTTCCATCCTTGTAGAGTTGTTGTCTAGATTTACAATAATTTTTAAAACCTGACTCATTGGTATATCACATATGCTTAAAAGTTGTAGTTATCATTATTATCTGAATTCCAAGCTAGGCATTTCATTCTGTCCTTCTATTCTGTCATTTCTGATCCTGTGTGGAACCAAGTCAAAGAAAAATTCGTCTTATTCTTCATTCATTCATTCATTCAAAAATTATTTTACTGGATGACTACTAGGATATCAGCCTCTGTGGCAGACACTGGAGATGCAACAAGGACCAACAAAAATACAGACACAGTGCCTGCCCTCATCAATCCTGGAGTAAAAAAATTTATATCAAGTGAATAATTATATATGCTGTTAATTGCTATGGTAATGAGTGCATGAAGAAAAAGTACAGATGGGCCTAATGTAGTCTAGGGAAGAGGAAGGCCAGAGAAAAAAACCTAAGAAAAATTCCTTCAAGCTGAGACCTAAACAATGAATAGGATGAGCTATTCAAGCAAAGAGAACGGGAAGCATCTCAAGAAGACAGATCAATGTGTGAGAAAACCAGGAAGTGGGAAATATTTGGCACATTCGAGGACCAGGAGACAGTATGTCCACAGATGTAGAATGTTCAGGGGAAAGAGGGTCACTGTTAAACATATATAGTCATGTGTCGCTTAATGATGAGGATGCATTATGAGAAATGTGTTGTTAGGTGATTTCGTTGTTGTGTGAACATCATAGAGTGTATTTACACAAACCTAGATGGTATAGCCTAGTACATACCTAGGCTATATGGTACCAATCTTAAGGGACCACTGTCATACATGTGGTACATCGTTGACCAAAACATCATTATGTGGAGCATGACTGTAAATAGCAAATAGGTCAAATTTGAACCATAAAAGGAGTGTTACAAGAAACCATTCCCAAGTCATTGAATTACTCAATGAGTCAATGAACAAGGGAGCACAGAATCTTTGAGACAGCACAGTAGTAACAGGTTTCTTGCACAGAATTGAGCTGTAGGTGGTGAATGTCACAGCAATGTTGGGAAAACAGTTGTGTCCCAGAGAATTCCTGCCTTGTAAATATAGTTCAACCTATTTTAGGGACACTTGAAGGTAGCACCTGACAACTAGATAATTCTCAGCCACCATGTGTCAGTCAACCTCGTAATATTCTAGCCACAAGGTATTTCCCTCCTCTGAGCTCCCAATAGAAACATGTTCCTAAAACTTTTTAAATTTCACAAGCTTGATTGTAAATACCCACTTATCTATGTATGTTCTCATGTAAAATGGGACTGTGTTATCTCCAGAGCCTAGAGCAGTGGGACACAAATTAGATGCTCAATAAGAACTGTATTCATACGTTTTTCTTCCACGCCTGGAATATCCTTCCCCTCTCACTTCCTTTTTTTGTGACTAAATTATCTTTCAGATAAATAGACGGCCTTTCTGTATATTTCCTCAAAACTCCACTCATCACTGTCACGCATCCACCCATATTGTAGTTGTCTCTTTTCTTCTCTCAACCCCATCAGAGAGAAACCTCCATGAAAGGGTCACACGTATTTCATTCATTATGCCCCTAGGACCAATAGAAGATGCTTAATACATATGGGTTGAATTAATTAGTGTGTTGAATTCAAGAAAAACAAACGCGTTCATGAAGCCTATGAACCTCATTCGTTTTACAGCACAATGAGATTTGTCTAGTCATCAAGTTGAGAGCAGCACCAGGCTCAGAACTCACCAAGCCTGAGTTATCACTATGGAACTCATCCCACTGAATTCAGCTAATTTCCTGTGGCAGACATTAAGAACTATTTGCATTTAGATTTTGTTTCTTTGTTTTATTTTGTTTGGTTTTGTAGAGGGAAATGCTTTGGCATTAGTATCAGCCATTAAAAAAAAAAAAAACAGAAAAGACATAAAGGCAGAGGATCCTAAGTATTTAGAAAAAGGAAATCAAGTAAAAAACTGAGCAAAACCTATTCATCACAAAAGAACAGAAAACAACAAATTAATTCTAAGGCTTTCCAGGGGCTAAAAAAAAACAAATAAATGCTAGCAATGCTACAAAATATTCAACAACCATGAGCCTAAATTTGTTCTTTTAACAGAAGGAATCAGGCCATTTTATCCCAGCAGTGTTTGCCTGTGTGTACTCCATGGAACATTCTCTGTGAGGGTTCCACGGTTGAGTAGGTTTGGGCCAAACGCCTCATCTTCCTCTGTAATTAACATGTGTGACAGTGAAGAAACTGGTTCCACCTGTTTAATCCAGTGCTTTCCAAACTCATTTAACTTCAAAAAACTTTTTCTCCTCCCTTGACCATCAATTATTACTAAGAGAAAGTAATGTTTCCCAAAACATCCTCTGGAAAATACCTGTGTGTATAGCGGGAGACAGGGAGTGGATAAAAGGGAAAATCTATCCCAAGAGTGGATACAGACTAGTAGGTCTCAAACCACATGTAAATGTAAAGCTTTTCCAAAAGAGCACTCTCATTACTGTCTTCCCTTCTGCTACTTGAGATATTCCTGTGTCTCCTAAAATCCAGGTAAATTAGACCATAAGGAGGACTGTAGGGGATGATTGCCCTCCCTCAAAATGAAATAAAGTTAGTTTGATATGAAGTTAGAAACTCCAACAGCTTTAATAATACAGTTTCCATTGTCAATCACATCTTTTAATAGATACATAGTCCACAGCAGCCTCCTAGTCCGTTTTTTGGATACTTTGTACACGACGTGCTGAGAATTTTTTCCCCCTTGCTGCTCTAGCTTGGTATGGCATTGTCTATTCCAAACACGCAGCTAATGACATTTCTGAAGAATTGAGGTAGGAGATACAGAAAGGCCCACAGGGAAAGTAACAGTCATCAAGTCCTCCAGACATGAGCCGTGCAGACAGCAGACAGGCTTTGCCATGACTGAGCTGCAACTTTTAAAAACTTAGTGTTATGGACTGAATGTGTGTGTGCCCCCCAAAACTCAGATGTTGAACCCTAGCCCCCAGTGTGATTGTATTAGGAGGTAGGGCCTTTGGGAGGTGATTAGGATTAGGTGAGGTCATGAATGGGATTAGTGTCCTTGTAAGACACGAGAGAGCTTGCTTCCTCCCTCTGCTCCACACCGTGTCAGGGCAATGAGAAGACAGCAGTCTGCAAGCCAGAAGTGGGTCTTCACCAGAACTCGACCATGCTGGCACCCTCGTCTTGGACTTTGTCTCCAGAACTGTGAGACATAAATGTCTGTTGTTTATAAGTCACCCAGTTTGCACTATTTTTGTTATCACAGCCCAAATGGACTAGGACACTTAGTAACATAATCCAAAAATGTATTAGCAATGAAGGAAAAAATGGTTTATAAAACATACCATTTGTGGGGTGATTTTAGCATTTTCCAAGGAGTTTTAAATGTACAGAGCATCAGTTACAGAGTTCCTTTAAGTGGCAAATTTTCTTGGGAATTTTTCAAGGTGCGTTCAATATTTATTAAGCATTTTCAATATCACAAAATATACCAGAGATGCAAAAATGAAAGGGGCTTCCCTGTAGAAGTTTACAGTCAAATGGTGGAAACAAACATGTAGTTAAACAATTGAAATAGTGTGTAGTACATGTTTTAATAAGATAAGATCACATAGATTAGCATGATGGAACGAAGTGACTAGACAAACATGGAAGAGCAGAGGAAGGCTATATCACAGAGAAGATGCTAGAGTTTGGTCTTGAAGGACCAACAGATGTTTGCTGGATAGCCATATTGGAGAAGGGCATTCTGAGCAAAGGAAATCACATGAGATACTTGAAACAGTCTGGTCAATTCAGGAAACCGTGAGGCAGTGAGTGTTGCTGGTTATTAAGAGGCAAGCAGGGGAGACAAGGAAGCAGGCGGCGGAGTCGGGTGGGGGGACAGGGCGGGATGACACAGGTCTACCTGCCCTCCCCTAGTACGTAATAATAATTGTAACCATTTTTAAGCTATTTCACATCAGTCAACCAAGACTATTATTTCCTCATTTAAAAGATAAATTAAATGTGATAAGAAGAATTTAATATAATCGAGTTTTTATATCAGCAAGTTAATATCAACTCGTCTTTTGCCTACGATCCCTTCTACAGGACAACAGAAGCTTCTGAGTTAAACCAGAATTCATTTCTACCAAAAATTCATTTCTAACAAAAAATTTTAACTTTTCTGACACAAAATGGCAAATGGCTGTTTGCAAGGAAGAGCAAAGTCCCTATCAATTCAGATAGCAAGAAAGCAACAGGCCCAAGACTCCCTTACACCTCTCCTTCAAGCCATGAACACTAGACATGTTGCTCCAATCTGAACTGATGGAACCCTCCCACACCAACACTACGTCAGTCTGACGAAAAAGGAACAGTGTCAGTGGAGACATTAAGGTTCTTTGGTTGGAAGCAAAATAAATAGAATCTGGTTATCGGAAGGCAGAAAGGAATGTCTTGGAGGGACACAGGACAGCTCACAGAATTGAAGGAAAAGCTAACATGCCAGACTTCTGAGAGGGCCCAGCTGGAGCAGCTTCAGGAATCATGATTCTTTGCAAGAACTCCCGTCTGTCTCCTCCAGACGCTCTCATCAGGATGAAAGAAGAGCAAACATTTCAGTCTTTCTCATTCCCCTTAAGAGTCAAAATCCAGGACTAGAGCATCTGATCCCACTAGCTTGCATCCCTTATCTACCCCTCAGGCAAGGGAAGGCAGGGCACCAAAACATATATATGATGAGGGAAGGGTAGTTTCCCTAAGCAAAATCAGGACGCTGATCCCAATATGAGAGGAGATGTTGAGCAGAGAAAATCAATGAAGGCCACCACAGTCCATTATCATTTTTCTGCAAACAATACCACACACTTGGAAATGTATAAATAATCATTCCACTTATTCACTGAAATCTACACCCAGTACACATATAAATGGGAGGACATGGAAGAGGGAGGCAGGAGAGCAGAGAAGAGCAAGATCTAGGGAGGTAAACTGCAGGATCAAATCTTAGTCCCACCATTTAGTAGTGGTGAGAATTCAGCCAAGTCTGAAACGTCTCTGTGCCTCAGTTTTCTCATCTGTAAAATTAGAATGATAATATAAGAGTTGTTGGGAGGAAATATGAGCTAAAGCAATGTGATGCATTTAGTGCTGTGCTGATCTTCTATAAGCACTCAATAAACATTAGTTACTGTCATCCAGAGGTCTGGCACTGTGAATTCTATAGATAATTCTCTCCCTCTTTTAAAATTTCTTGTTTTGATCCTTGTTTTCTCTAGATCTTCTTGTACAACATCACAATATCATAATAGGAATTCAGGGTGAGAAGCATCTTTGTTTTTCTTCACTGCCTTGTTTCTCTCCTACCTGAAAAGAATAGTCAAGACTCCATTTAGATTTCAAGCTAATGTTCTGTGGCAACTGTTCAGCATGGGCAGCATTCAAAATATAACTCCAGCAATTTTTTTTTTCTGAGAGGTATACAGCTAAGGTTAATAGAGGTGCCATTTTCAAAATACATCTGCCCCAAGCAACACAAAACGATTATTTAAGGGCACAGGGCACAGGACACACCCTGATATGAAGACGCCAAGCAACTAAAATTAATTTTACAAGCTCCCACACACACCAATTTTCATTGACTCTGAATTTTCTATCCAAATTACTTTTTTCCCCTTGTTCAGGGAGGTCTCAAAAAAATGAGTAGGAAGAAGAAAAATCCTTTCATTTGCAAACCATTGCACAGACACCACCTGCACCTTTTCGGCATTTAAAGGTAAATGACTTTGTCCGTTTGCTGTTTCTTTCTTCTCTTTCTCTGCAGAGTTGATTGACAGTAGTAAAAGTACAAAAATAAAATACCTATTTCCCCTCATCAACTCTCACTGCTTTTTAAATTATCTTGGATAGTCTTCATCTGTAAATATCCTATCTATGAGAACAGATGCCTTGAAATTTGCTAAAGAAAAGAGTAGCTTTCTCTGCTTTTTAATCAAAAAACATAACTTCAACATAAGTAAAATCGAGGAAGATTTCAGCTTTTTGAAAAACTTCATAGCCCTGAAAAGCTTCTTTTTTTTAACTTATTCAAAGTTTAAAATAGAGGATAAAGCTCTAAATTAGATCAGACAGTTTTTCTTCAATTACATTCCTGGGATAGACATTTGGAATAAACTTCGAGCTAACAAATTATTGGTCAAAATGTTCTCAGAAGTGTTTCAAAGTCCAAGACTATGTCTTTATTCTCTTACACTTGTTTATGATTTTATCTCCATTAAATCATTTGAATTATTATTCAAAAGCAACTACATTCTTTTGACTCTTAACTAGTTCTGTTGGCTTAGTATTTTAATGCATAATTTTACTTTTAAAGTTCTTCAGATTGGCTTAATTCTATGTGCATATTACATAATTCAAAGACTAACAAACCAAGATGTTATAGAAGGGAAATTTTTCAGTTCTATAATTTGTTAATTAAGACTGCAGTACTCACATAAGATAGCTCTAGATAACATAGAAGTTTCTAGAAATAGGCAAATTGTCCCATTTTATAGGAGAAAGAAGACAAAAAGCTGACAAAATTTTAGATACCATAATATGACATGATGTCTTGCTTGGTGCCAATTTTGCCCTTATTCCCTAACCTTCTTCACTTAAGCTTTAATTTAAAAGATAGAAAAAGTAATAGGGAAGTTTAAAGAGGAGTCTCTGATGTAGATCCTCCTAATGTCTCACAAAATATATTCTCATGAATATTTACATACAATAACTAAGAAAGAACTTAAAATAAAGATGAAAAGATATGCTATTGCCAATATCTACGAGGAATTTCTCACAATGCTATGGCTTATGAAACTGAATAAAGGAAAAAAAATCCCTTACCCATGCTTTGGTTCATCAGACAGAGCAACCCAGAGAGAAGATAGGAAAACATTTTATTCCTCTTCCACTCTAGTCTGATGCCTGAGAGATCCAGGATCTGTACCAATAAGGGAATGGGATGGGCATTCATCTACTAAGAGAGCGCTCCTTGGAGAGGGACAGAATACTGTCTCCTTCTACCCTCTCCCTGCCGGATCACTGGATTTCTGCTATTGCACAGCACCCACCTGCCCCCTTTACAACTTCAGAAGAATTCCCCCATTGTGTGTTGTATTCATTTCCTAGGACTGCAATAACCAATTGAAACAAACCAGGTAGCTTAGAATAACTCTCTTCTGGAGTCCAGGCTGTCTCTGAAGGCTCTAGAAGGGGAACCTTCCTTACCTCTTCCTGGCTTCTGTGGATGCCATCAATCCACAATGTTACCTGGCTTGCAGCTATATCACTCCAACTTCTTCCTCCCTTATCACTTGGTGTTCTCCCTGTGAATCTGTGTCCAAATTTCCCTCTTCTCATAAGGACATCAGTCATTGGATTCAGATCCACCCTAATCCAGGTTGACCTCATCTTAACTGGATTACATCAGACCCTATCTCCAAATAAGGTCACCACAGATACTGAGGGTTAAGACTTCAATATATCTTTTGAAGGGACACAATTCAACCTACAACCTGTGTGTTCTGTTACAAAACAGTGTCCTTCTGCCCTGTGCTGCAGGGCAAGGAGTCAAATCATCCCACTTCCCAAATAGGCACATGACCGGATCCCAGCCAACTGGATGCTCCTAGTCCAGATATTAAAGTGGGATCAAGTGACACAAAGATGAAAGACATTTAAATTTCATTCCCAAATGCAGCAGTGATGCCCCTCTAGCATCCCAATACTTGTAGATTCTCTAATTTCTTCCAAAATATTAAATCCCTTTTGATTTAAGATAGCCAGAATCAGTGTTTGTTATTTAGGAAGGACAAATCTCAAAAATATAAATAGGAAAAATAGAAGAAGAGATAGCAGAGCTATATCTTCCCTAAAAGGTGTAGTCTCTGCAAGAAAAGAATGTGGTCGTAGAAAAGCCAAGAAAGGAAGAGCCTAAAATAAGTACATACTGGAGTATGTCTATGGAATCAGTTCAAAATGTTAAGGTTCCGGGCAGCAGAGTTTAAAAATCCCTGTATTTAAATTTATAAGGCACCAGGAAATGGATACTTTCTTATGGTTGATTTAATACAGGAATTTAAGAAGCAAGGAAGAATCATGAGAAATGCACACAATCCTCTGCTGACAAACATTGAATGTTGATAAATCTCTCCTAATTTGAGAATAGATTAGATAGGTAGATAGATAGATAGATAGATAGATAGATAGATAGATATCCTCAAAGAATGATTGATACATGCAGAACATCAAGAAGGGAATATCACACTGAAGAATCATAAGAAGGAGATCATGACTCTGAAGGTGTTTTACTAGTAGAAATAAAGGAAAAAACATCACAAATTTTATAGCACTCCTCAATAGGATGCCACAATATCTAAGCTTCATGAAAGAAGAGCAGAAAATCAAATACAAAGTAGACTGAGAAGAAAAAAACAGCATAATGATGTGAAAATATAATTGACTGAAATAAATCAATGAAATTAAAATTAGATTAAAGATTAAGAATCAATGGAAGTATAAAAGAACAGAATTGACAATATTGTGAAAATTGGGCAAGGAGCCATGTTAGGTTTGGTTTGGTTTCCAATGAACCAAAGGTTAACACCTAGCATGCCAAAATGCAAACAAAGCAAAACTAGGATGCAGTATTGAGTAGAAATGGTTACTACTCCTAAATACCATATGGGCCTTGCATCCCTTAATAGAGATGTCTTCTACAATTAAAGTAAGAATCCGGTGAGTAAAAAAAAAATTCTTTTGTTTCCTGAAACACTACAAACTGTCATATAAACTGACAGCTTGTTTGCCATATTTACCTGATACTTTAAAAGAACAACGTAGGGTTTTAGATCTAAATCTTTTAACAAGTCAGTTTGGAAAGATGAGCCTAACCGAACATATATTTGGATGTAAATGGATAAACTATACCTCAACGTGCTGTGAAAAGATAGTATACATTAAAGTCTCTTGGGAACACCTTCTTACACTCTTTCCCTCGTGCAGTCTCATGTCGTCACATAAAATAGAAACTTTAGTCAAAACTTCAGCTTTCTCTAGGAAGAGCTGGACAAAAAATCTTCCACACTTCTCTAACTCCTTATTGGATTCTTGCCACAGGAAAAAGTACTATAAATGGTCGGGGAATGTGGTGACAGTCTGACATCCATGCATTTCCTTTCCTATACTGAAGATCTCAACTAGGGGCAATTTTGACAGCCAGGGGACATTTGACAATGTCTGGAGACATTTTTTTATTGCCATGACTTTGGAGATAAGAGGAGGGTACTACTGGCACCTAATGGGTAGAAGCCAGGGATGCTGCTAAGCACCCTACAACACATAGGACAGTCTCCCACAACAAAGAATTATCCAGCTCAAAATGTCAATAATGCCCAGATTGCTACACCACATGGAGATCTCTGCGTCTGCATGGCCCTGTCTCATGTTCTTCCTTCCTCTTGCCTATTTCTGCTTCCCATCTCATGAAACAAGAAAATCAGGCAGGATCTTCTTAAATTTTCCACCTTCATTTGCATTGGTAAGTTTTATCTGCATGAGAAGCAGGAGGCCCTGTTTGTACATGTGGTACCAATATGGCTTTGTACGTGACAGTTTGAGTCTCACAGAAGATGAGAAGGCAGATTGTCCACCATCTTTGCTGTGGTATGAATCACTCTAACAGCCAGAATATTTGATCAACTGGAAACTTCCTCTAATCATAGGAAAGACTCAGGGAGAGATGGGTTTGGAGGGTGGGATCAAAATATGTATTAGGTATGAGATACTTGTTCGATATCTAAGGAGAAATGTCAAGGAACCAGTTGGACATGTGAGTCTGGGACTCTGGGACAGATGGAGTTAAAGATGTAAATTTAGAAATTATCAGTGATAGCTATTTGAAACCATGCAACAGGGTGGATTATGCAGGAAATGAAGACAGATTAAAAACAAGAGAACTGAGAACTGAGCATTCCGGTATCTCAATATTTAGAGGTCAGGAAAAGGCAGAGGAATCAGCAAGAAAGCTGAGAACCAGAGGCTGTACAAGTTTAAGGGAGTTGTCTTCCGAGAGAAGAATGCAACAGACATTCAGAAAAAGGAAAGATTGAAGGAACCCTTGAGAAATGGAGAAAAAGATCTCAGTTTCTTGTCTAGAATGGACATTAATTATTTTCCCTGTCCAACATCCATTCCTAATGTCTTCATTTAGGCTCCCTAGAAGCACAACCTGAGAAAGGGTTATTTATTGAGGCTGTGCTCTCAAGAAAAGGGGAGTGAGGGAAGCAGGGAAAAGCTAATCAAGGATGTGCTCTCTCCTGGAGCTTTGAAGCATGACATGTGTTAACTTATTCCCTCCTGGAGACAAGGGTCAGCCCTTTGTCCCCTTGAGTCCGTCATTAGATGGAAGCTGCTGGAGGTGGAGGTGGTTTACTTTCTTGATAAGCTTCCTTTGGCTGAAGGCAATTATCTGGAGAAGAGAGCAGCTTTGAGCTGTTGGCAGCCAACACTCATAGCAACTCAGGGATGGATACCCCAGCTTGGTAAAGGATCTGGGAGGGGCACCAACAGCATCTACCTTCTTCTTCTGTTAACAGACCTTAGTATTCCTTTAGGGAACCACTCCTCCTCTACTCTCAACTTGTTCGGGCAGGGATGACTCTACTCCCTCCACTCCCACTCCAGTTATCAATTGACATGAGACAAGCTCCTCAAATAGTATCATAATTATGGATTTAGGCACCAGCTCATGACCCAATTTGGAACAGTGAGGCCAGATCCAGAATTTTTGCAAGTACTAGGAGAGGAACTATCTCTGCCACTAGGGTTGCTAAGATCTAAAGTGAAGTTGCAACTTTACCACCAGGAGGAAGAAGCCTATCTAAGAATGAAGCCAACTCAGTTTAGGGACAGAGACAAACTCCTGACAGTGTCTGTGCACCTGGATACAAATATACTGATTCACCCACACATTGTAGTTTTCTGAAACAGTCCCTCTTTTGCTCTAGCCAGCCTGAACTGAGTTTCTGACTCTTATACTCACCTTGAGGTCTAGCTGTACTGCCCAAAACTGACCTCCCTGTGATTCCCCTCTATTATTTACAGTAATTCCTGAAGCCAATTTGAATAGCTCTCTTTTCCTTGCAATCAAACACGCTCTAAGATATATATAATACATACAGACTAACGATTCAAAACTATAATACAACTAAGTGAACCACCTCAAAATATCACCAAAATATACTTTGATCTTTCCTGGATGATTTAGAAGGCCCTTCAGAATGATCCAATGCCTTTGGGTATGTTTTCTAACACCAAATATCATTATAAGATATTTTCCATTTGGCATAAATATTAAAGAGAGAAAAATAGATTTTTACTAGCATTTTTCCAAAAACAAGCAAAATAACTATCCTTTGCTGAATGAGAAGCCATTATTAGGACTGTAGATTGTGTTCCACTTTGGTTATCTATTGTCTTTTGTCTGATTTAACTTCTATAAAGTGCTATAAGAAATGACTTATTTCTAACATAAATGTTATAAAATGCTAGTTAGAAATCATTTATTTCCTCTATTAACACATTGTTCACAAAACATTTATCAAAATTTTGCTAATATACACTGATCCAGCATAAATCTAGGAAGTAAATACATCACAACTGACCTTGTAGAAAATCTGACAGTTTCACTTAAACCCTTATTCATATCTGTGTATGTGTCTTTCTATATTATGGTTTCAACATGCTGTAGTTGTTCTTCGACCCCTAAAAGGTCATGTTCCTTCATAGTGATTTCAACCCTGTTCAGTTATAGCAGAGACTGAATACTGAGTCTCTTGCCCAAGCCTCCTCTCTCATACAGGTTCATGGGTGTTTGAGGCATGAAGCTATTGCTGGAACTATAAAAATTAACTTTTTTTTTTTGGTGAAGAAGATTGTCCCTGAGCTAACGTATGTGGTGATCTTCTTCTATTTTGTATGTGGGACACCACCATCACATGGCTTGATGAGCAGTGTGTAGGTCCGAGCCCAGGATCCAAACCTGCAAACCCGGGGCCACCAAAACAGAGCACATGAACTTAACCACTATGCCACCAGGCTGGCCCCCCCAAAATTAGCTTTTTAAAGAGAGATGAATGGGAGAAAATGCATCATAAAGAATCTTAACACATTTAGTGCAAAAAAAAAAGCAATACCAAGCATTCAGACAAATGCTGATGCATGCCAATTAGAAAGATAATGTACAATGAGATAAAAAGGCTACTGGGAAAATTGTGATGATGGATAGATTTTTGTGCCTGTTTGTTTTTTATTAATATGACATCACCCAGTAACAAGAGTCCTTGTCTCTCTGCATTTCGTAGCTAGAGGAGAACCTTCAGAAGGGATGAATTTCCTTTGATTCCACCTCCCCACAATCCTCTTAGCTCCTCAGGGAGCAATGTCAATTATACCATCGTCGATGCAAATGGCATTTTAAAGAGTTAGTACAACAGACAGAGAATGTTAATGCTGCTCAGAAGTGCCAATGTGCACTGCAGACTTTCCCCTAAAGTCTGTAGCCCATCACACGTCTTTATTCATTCAGATCTAATCCTATCAACAGAGAGGATAGGCCCCTGGCTTTCTCTCTGCCTTTGTCACTCAAACTCACCCATTAAAAACAATCAATTTTCTGAAGTCGGGCAGTGTGGAATTCAGGTTTGGCAGCCAAAAGATAAACTCCTATATACAGAGCATGACAATGAGGAACCTGCTGACTTTCTTGCTTGAAGGGTTATTCTTATTAAGATAAAATGTCGCTCCAAAAGCGACTCAGAAACATGGAAATAAGCTAGTTCATAAAAAGTTATGGGAGCTACGGCTTTCAATTAAGGAAACAAGTATGATGAACATAAACTCAAACTCAGTAGAAAAGTGTTGCCACTAGAATGTCCTCCTCCTACTGTGTTTTCTAATGTTGCAGTATTATAAAGAAGAATCTCATAATTGTGTTATCATGAGAATTTAGATTGCTTGATAACTGAATCATCTCTACTAAGCTTTTGTGTAATGAATGTATAACTGTGGTAACAAATAAAGCCTAGAAGTAAATAATTACCCTATGTTAATGGAGCATCTACCATGTACAGGGCACTGTGCTAGGCATCTGGAAGGACGTAAAAAAGTGTACGATAAAACACACAGGTCTTGCCCAAAAGAAGTAATAGTGTATTAGAGAAAATACAATAACCAGAATGCAAGAGAAGATATAAAGCTGGAATGTCACAACAAAGCAAATGTGTGTACTTAGTAATCCTGTAGAAACTCAAAGAGCAATAAAGACATGAGAACAGCCCACACTAAGGCTGGTTGAGATCAGGTGACAGGCCTTAACTCCTAGGATATTTACTTTATTCTCTAGGCAATGAAGGTCTAAACAGTCTTTGGGCAGAGAGGTGACACAGTGACATACTGAAGGAAGATAATACTGTCTACATATATATATTGTGGGATAACATATTGGACTAGAAAAAGAGTTTATCCACTGATGGTATAAGAAATGATTTGAGGTGGGATTAAATAATATTGAATTGTACTGTGAAATATATACACTATTTTAATTTTAATTTTTGGAAGACTTAGAGAAAGATTTTGGATTGGTACTAATATGACTTTAACAGCTCTCTAATCCTCTATTAATATCCCTTTTAACAAAGCGAGCAGGCAATCACATCTACTTAGAATTCAATAAAATTGTTTTTATTAGATTTGCATTTACTTTTATAGTTACCATCTATTTATGGCAAGTGATATTCATTTCCTATTTATATAAATAAGTAGAAATCATCTAAAGCTTCTACTTAAAATTAAAATTAGTCAATTTAAGGGAAAGATTATTTAATGCACATATGGAAAAAATGAAGAAATGGAATGCAATTGATTTTCATTTGGAAAACACAGACCCAGGCTAGGAGTCAGTAAACATTTTCTTAAAGAAATACTTGTAAAATGTGCAAAAAAATTGTTTAAATATGTTCACTACAGTATTGTTATAATACAGAAAAATCTAAAACAAATTAAATGTTCCTAAAGAAAGAAGAGGTTAAATAAAATATGGCATCACTACTCTAGAATACTATACAGCTTTTCAAAGAAAGAGAGAGAACTACATGCATTTATGTGGAAAGATCACCAAGTTAAAAAAACAGGCAAATAAAGCAACTCATAAAACCATACGTTTGGTATGATCCCAGTTATTTTTTGAAATGTGTACATATGTAAGTAAGTATATGTAAATGTACAGGAAAAGGACTGGAAAAATAATCATCATGGTTAATATTGTTCACCTCGGAAGAAGTGAATGGAATAGGGTGGGGGGAATAGCCACGTTTTCTTTGATATAGTGATGGATTGTTTGAATCCTAAATTCATGTATCTTTGAATTGTTGTAATTCTGAAAATACTTAAAAAAACAATGGAGACTTTTGGTAAATTTCCATTTATTTTACTCCCTCCCAAAACTACACTAAAACAATCAGGAAAGAACTTTTTAGAGGGCACAAAACCACAAGGACAAAGAAAAAAAGAGACAACTGCAGTAAAACTTTGGAAGTTGGATGAGTGGTAAAGAGTCTAAAGAAAAAGAATCTAAAGAAAGCTCAATCTTAAACCAGCAGTGGAAGAAGCCAAGAAGAAACTCAATACGCTTTGCAGAATCTACAACAGCTCTGGAATTGGCAACGTTAGGTCCTCTAGGAATGGATGTGGAAGTGAAATTAAAAACAAGAGGATTGTCTGAAGGACTATTAAAGAAGTAGAGAATTTTGAGAATCAGTTACATCCCTACCCCTTGCCTACTCCATACAGCCAGTCTATGTATCTCCTCTGCCCCAACAGGATAAAAGAGGCTTATGCACTAGAGGAAATAAGGTAGGTTTACTCTTCATTCTCTAGATAGGAGGAAAAAAGGCACAGTTCAGAGTGGAGATATAATATATATATATGGAATAATATACATTTATTGTTATTATATAATACAATATAACTATCATAGTATATATTTTCTCCATATATTAAAATATATGGAAAAAAGAGATTCTCCATCAGTAATTCCCTTAGTGAAAGGATCCATTGAGATCAAACTACAATGGAGCCCACAATCCAGAAACCCCACACATGCTCTCAGGACTTTCTGTCAGCTGTTTATTGCCCCACTCATAAAGGATCACCAATGTCAGGAAAAAGCCTCAAACATGAAAAATAGAAAAGCAACTTGGAGGATACAAGTCTTTGCAAGGAGAATAAAATTTCAAATAAACTATCCCTGCTATACTCAAAAGATTAGACAAGCTGTAACATACATGAAATAAGAATGGGTACTATTAAAAGAAGGAGGAGGAGGAGGAGGAGAAGACTGGAGAGGGCAAACGAAAAGAAAGAAAGAACAGAACAAAAAAGAGCTATTGAGAAAAATAAATGTATACATATATACACTTATATGTATATAGATATATGTGTATGGGGGGGGGGTAACTCAAGGAATAGATGAATGAAGAAAGTAAGGAAATCTTCCAGAAACTGAACAAAAAGACTTCAGAGAATAGTTGTGCCTATATTTATTATATTTCTGTGCTTTTCTTTCAGAGTTGTTTGCTTGCAGCTTACATTATAACTCATTGGCCCATTTGCTTATCTTGATCCTCCAATTTCCCTGTTTCCTCTAACACTTAGCTTTCTACTATCACCTCAGGGCTAATTCTTCTCTAGAAAAGATCCAGTTTGCATTTCCCATTTTGATTTCCAGTCCAATGTCCTAACCAAAACAATGTTTACATGTAAATCTCTCACTTCTCTGCTTTTAGCCCTGGAAGAAGAGGAATGTCAACTCATAAAAGGAAGGAAAGAAAAAAGTCTAGTGTTTGTTTATGTCAATCTCTCACTCTTGAATGTAAGCAACATGAGGTTAGGGACTTTGTTTTGTATTCTCACTGCCAAAATAGTGCCCAGTGCAGTATAAGAGCACAGAAAGTATTTCCTGAATAAATGAATGAATGAATATATGCCACGTATATGTGGCTTTTAGAAATGCTGTTGCAACCTGGGGAGAGAATGGACAAAGTGACAAAGAAGCAGTGAGAAAGACTCTGACAAGCACAGACTTTTGTCTCTTACAGCACTTGTTTTGAAAAATCTCAAGTAAGGTATCTGTGCAGTTAACTCCATTTCCCCCAGTCTAACTAACCAGACCATTCTCAGAGGTACAACAGTCAATATCTATAATGGCTTTCCTTATATACATATTTGTAACCCAGGGATTCCCATCTGCTATGGGATACCCTGGGAAAAATCCCTTCTATGGGCCTTAGAGCCCCCACTCCCTCCTCAAGACAAGCATTTTTCTTCTCGTTAGAAGCAGATGGTTTAACAAGCTATGAGTTATTCTTTTTTACTTAACGTCTGCCTAATTTTAGCAAAGAAATAAATCCACGTGGTTTTAAAGTCACAGTCAGATGGCTGGGTAGAGACTGGGCCATTTGTTTGGGGAGCACCCAACTGTCAGCATTTGTGGATCCCTCCTGTTTGGGGGTATGAGCCTGGCTGTGGGTATTCTGAAAGCATTTCAGGAGAACAGGGACAGGGGATCTCACCACTCAAGTTGCAGACATTCAACATCTCACTGTGATCCCCAGCTGTACAAACCTCTTCAGTGTGGTCCTCCCATTTCCTACCAGGAGGAACAAGGAGCAGTTCATGGGCTAGGAAGGGTGAGAGCGGTGATTTCGGGCTCTAAATGCTCATTATACAGAAGTCTAATAAATCCCTCTTTTTCGTCTCTTGCCTTGCTCCATTTTTAAAGCTACCAGGATCTCCAACTCCTAAGCCTTTCTAGATTCTAGGACATAATGTTTCTTTTCTCGCATTGGCGTCATCCACTGCACGCTTTAGTTTCAGCTTTTCCAGGTTGGCTAATTCAGTTTCTACTATTCCATCTGCTTTCAGTTTCCAAAATGTTGTCAACTTCTTTCCTGTGTTGTCATCTTCCCTTATGTTTCAGTTTTTTTAAGTGAGTAAATACTTTTTATTCATTTTGGGGGGTTTCGGAAAGTGCAAAGATAAATATATGTGTTCAATCCTCCACATTTAATTGAGAGTCTTTATTCAATGTCCTTAAGCCAACGTCTATGTGCACTTCTAAGAGATAAGCTGTATGTCTGCCTTGAGAAAAAGAAAAATTTATAATGCCCTTAAATCTCCTGTTTTTTTAGAAATCATGTGTCTTTGCTTTTTAGGATTTTATAAAACAACAGTGATCCAAATAAGGAAAAAGAATGCCATAAGTGGGTGTCACCAAAGATCCATAATTTCTGCCCTAAAGGAAATAATAAAGGAGGCAGAAAACTCACTCCCTTACCACACACACACTCCAGGATAGTGCCCTTTTCAAAACCGCAGGTTGGTAGCAGTGCTAGAAGTCAATCTCCATTTACTTGTCCATGTTCATTCACCTGAAGCCACATCAGCTCAGGGGCAAAGACTTTTCAGAAAGCTGAAGAATCCCATTTTCAGAAAATTGCAGGTGCTGAGTGGGTAATATTATCTCAGGGTCACTTGGGACTGTTTCAGACAGGAAGTAAGTGAAGAACGAAACCCCCTGACAGGTCTCTGCCTCTTAGTACTCTGCAATTTACATTTCACTTGGGATCAAAAAAGATCCAAGTAAGACCTTCGCCAGTGAAGCAGCAGCCTTGGCCCCAAATAAGGGCAGATGGAAGGGCTTCCTGAATGTTACTTCTGGTGCATTGATCTTGATCCTCTCGGACATCTTGGAGTCCATTACTATGGTATACTTGATATGTTACACTATCGATGACACTGACCATCAAGTTTTGGTCCTTTTTTTCCACTTTGTCTAGCATCCTGGTTCCTGAGTCTTAATCCTGATCACTAATATTCCAGGTTTCTCCATTCCTTCCTTGACTTCCTGACTCACATACTTCAGGCTGCCTCTGAACACTGATAAATCTGATGTCTCACACTGCCCCCATGACCAACATCATTAGCTCTACAGTACTGCTCTTACCCCCCTCTCCTTTTCCTGACTCACACTTATGAAGTGTTAACCTGTTGCCAGCCATGTCTATGACAGCATCACTCCTGCTCAAAAATCTGTGAAGTCTCCCTAGTAATCATAGATAAAACCCACTGTACTCAGCCTACAAACAAAGCCATGCACAAAATATCTTTACCTAAAAATTACCCAAATGTGTGACACCACTCATCAACTAGCTATTTTTCCATCAGATATTTACCTAAATATCACTCTGAGGGATCCCCTTTAGGCCTGTTCAATCCTATACATCCCTAAAAGGCTAGATCACATTACCCTTTCTAACCCTCATCTAATATTTTGAGTTTACATTCATTTCTCTTTTCCACGCCTCTCAGTTTTACCTTTAATTATATACTGCCTTACATTGCTATTAACTGTTCCTGATTAAGTAAAGGACAAAAGATGAGTTTGATGAGAGAGCAAATGATAGATACAGAGAAGAGAGAACAGTGAGTCAAGCTGGGAATTATACATATTCCCAAGCAGCAAAACAGAGTAACTGGGACAAAAGTAATTATTAATGTATATTGTTACAGTGCTATAACTTTGTTATAAAAGAGAAAAGATTACACTATGCAGTTAAGTAATAACTCTATGATGACTCTTCCCAGCTTATTTACAGCTAAAGATTTGGACATCATGAAATCAGAATACAGTAGGCCCCCATTATCCACAGTTTTGCTTTTTGTGGTTTCAGTCACCCTTGGTCACCCATGATATGGAAGCAGATGATCCTCCTTCTGACATATCTCAGAAGTCAATAGTGGCCTTACGTTACGTCACAATGCCACATCATTCACCTCAATTCATCTCGTCACATAGGCATTTTATCATCTCACATCATCAAAAGAAGAAGGGTGAGTACAGTACAATAAGATATTTTGAGTAAATTTACTATCTTTTCTAGGTAAACTCAGTACCTATAAAAGACCACAGGTAAAGATTTCTGATGTTAAAACATTAATAATTAAAGACATGAAGAAAACTTTCCTTTGTTGAAAAACAAATAAACAAGGCCTGAGAGTGCAGTATGAATGCATTCACCATGTTCCAGGAGAAATCAACAGAGAGAGACTCAGATCCAGGCACATCATGACAAATATTTTGGTTTACAGGATAAAGAAAACATCTTAAAAGCATTCAGGCAAGAGGAAGAAACAGGTGGCCTACAATGAATAAAAACTAGGCTGGCCTAAGTTTTAACATTAAATTATAGTATGAAGGGAAAATCCAGTGACCCAATAATTTGGTATCCAGATCACTTGTGTTAAATGTATGGAGATGCGCTGGCGCACAAAATTTCCAAAAACAAACACACAAAAAAATCCTGCTTGAAGACACACTCAGACCAACTGAAAAATATATCAAAACTAGGAACTAAATTGAGAAAGACATGAAATAAAATTGATCCCCACACTTAATTTGTACCAAACGTTGAGAATCGGGTTTGATTATGTTATCAACTGCATTCAAGGATGAAACTTGACCCTAAAGTGCTTTGCTCACACGTTTCTCTTCTGTGTGTCTCCCAGTCTTCATTCCAGAAAATATATTTCTTCAGCCCTCTAAGAAATGCAGCAGAAAAGGATGGAGATTGTGAAACATCTTCACCAGAATTTTACAGCAATTTATGGCAATGAACAATAAATGGCAACAAATAATAGCAAAGAGAACAACATTAAGCACTTAACTAATTTGCCAAACCTAATGAACTTAGGCATCCACCAGGGGTCTTGGGACCTCCAGAAGGAAATAGAAACCATAATTCTAGTACCAAGGTGTTTTGTTTTTTGTGTGTGAGGAAGACTAGCCCTGAGCTAACATCCATTGCCAATCCTCCTCCTTTTTGCTGAGGAAGATTGGACATGGGCTAACATCTGTGCCCACCTTCCTCTACTTTATATGGGACGCCGCCACAGCATGGCTTGACAAGCGGTGCATAGGTCTGCACCCAGGATCTGAACCTGCAAACCCAGGGCCACCGAAGCAGAGTGTGCAAACTTAACCACTGTGCCCATGGGCCAGCCCCCCAAGACTTTTTTTCATATAAATAAATAGGAAAGTTAGAAATATAATAGGAAATCACTGATCATTGTCCAAAGCAGAAATTATAGGGTCTAGGGGGAGATGTGTTATATCTATCCTCCAAAACTTCTAATGTGATGTTTACATATCCATTTAAGGAGGGAAAAGATCTATTACCAAAATTATTGAGCTTCGGATGCTGGCCATAAGCATCAATTTGGGAGCTTGTGTTATTATTCAATCTGAAGCTACCCAACATAATTGGAAAGCATTGTAATATAGAAAATACTTTTTGTGTATGGGTGAAAATTGAATTTATTTGCAATAGCACTGTTCCTTTCACTGATTTTAAGGGGAAAAGTTGCCATTTGGATTATCCAGACATATCTGTTCATATCATTTCCCAAGCTACTTATCGAAGTTTTATAGCAGGGAAAAACTTGTATTAGGAAGTAAATTACTTGTATATGGGTGTTTTGTTTGGTTCTTTTTGCAGATGCCATAGCCACATACATAACTCTTGAGAAGAGTTCTTTATTAAAAAAAAAAAAAAACTCTCTATCTATAGTGCTCTCTGTCTCTTGCCTCTCTAAGAAAGGTGCTAGCTACACAATGATGCTCATCATGAGAAGAGGAGATTGGATGACACCTAAAACCTCTGAACAGAAGGGAGGAATCCAAGTACCTCCTTACACTGCTCACAAGGACCCAGAATCAAATCGGCAGAGTCACCAAGGAGAGCCTGGAGCTGTTCCAAGGAACGGGCTATTTTAGTAATGAAGAGTGTTCACAGAGAAAATCATGCTCTAAGGCCATGACTTAAAACCCAACACATTTTCATCAGAAACTTAATGGAAAGATCACATAATATGGTCAAAAGAGTTTAATCTTTACAGTCAGAAAGACCTGAATTCAGGGGCCGGCCCCATGGCCTAGTGGTTGAGTTTGGCACACTCCACTTTGGCAGCCCAGGTTCACAGGTTCAGGCATGATCCTACACCACCCATCGGCAGCCGTGCTGTGGCGGTGACCCAGAGGAGGACTGGCACAGATGTTAGCTCAGGGAGAATTTTCCTCAGTAAAAAAAAGAAGAAAGACCTGAATTCAAATCCTAACTATCCACCCCTGGCATATAATTTGGACAAGTTATTGAAAATCTCTGACCATCTGTTTGCTCATAGGAAAAATGAAGATAATGATATCTGCCTCATGGAGTGTTTATGAAGTTTTGAGTTAATATACGTATACCATATGGTTACACTTTAAATATTATTTACAATGTCCCCAGATCAACTTAGAGAAAAGAAGGAAGGGAGGGATCACTATTTGAACTAAATAATAGTAGCATCAACCAGTAAAAATTTATTGTAAATTTACTGTGTGTCCTTCAAAGTTCTGCATGCCATGGAGTATTTAAAAATTACTGTTTTGCCACAATTATCCAATAATAAACTCCTGAAGGTCATGGACTAAACTATGAAAAAGTGAAAAGTAGAAATCTGTGTAGAAAGAGGGGCCTAGGAGCGGGAGATGGGAGCTGTGGCTTAAAGAATGAACAAAAGAGAGATAGAGAAAGCAAGGGAGGATAGAGCAATCCAAAGAGGAAATTGGGGGGGTAGGGGTGCAGGGGGAGGTGTGAGAGAGAGAGAGAACCATATGTTGAGTACCCAATGAGTGCCAGTACTGCATTCATTGCCTTACATAGTAGTCACATTTAATCCTCAGAACAAGTCTGCAAAGGTATTATCTCCATTTTACAGGTAAGGAAATTGAGGTTCAGAGAGGTTAGAACACTTAGCTATCAGCAACAGAGTCAGGATTTTAACCCCGGTTGTGCACAATCCAATACTTAGGCTTTTCCCAACATCATGATTGTCAAAGTAATGATAAACATGATCAGACTGGAGTGCCTGTCCCTGTTGAGGAAGGAGTACTTTTATGTTCAGAGGTCTCTGAATGTTTGTTTTTGTGAGGAAATCCTAAATTTTCTTGAATTCCAAGATTGAAGTAAATGTCCCATTAGCCACTCTCTTTAAAGTGTAGGAATTGGGCACATTTCCCCATTGGTAAATTTGCTCAGCAGATCTAAGAACCCCTGGAAAGACTTCCTTTCATATACTAAATTCCCTTCTCACCCACCTCCTAACCTCAGTAAATTCTGTTTCTCACTCAGGGAGGAATTGATTTTCATTGGTATTCACTTGAAGTAAGGAAGGTCACAGCTTAGAACATTGGCAATGTATTGTCTAAAGAGCACAGTTTGTATCTTGCTTCCGAGAGAAGATCTTTAAAGATGCCTTGGCTTAGCTGACTTTTCTTCCCCTCCTGCATCTAAGAAACATCCTCAAGGGGGAAAGTCGATTTCAAATCTTCACACTGCAGAGGCTCTGGGGCAGTCAGTTACAGAATGCAGATCAGCCGATTTCTTCTGTTTTGAGATAAGCGAAATCTGGGGAGAGTTTTAAAAGGAAAGTTTCTGAGCAATCCTTAGAGCCTGGACTATGCTCAAATCAGACCAAGAAACGAGGTTCCAACCAAAAAGCCAGCATGTTCCAATCTGAAAGCCAACTTGACTCTAGCCTTGACTGCCACTAAGAGAATTTATTTTTACTTTCCAGATCCTCCCCAAGCTTTGCATTTGATTGATAAACATTCTCAATTACATAGTTCTCTTGTGCAAAAGCATCCATGACAGGAGGTTTGTTCTTAAAATGGTGTGTATGAGGAATGTATTATTCTGCAGTTTCCTGAGAAAGAGCTCAGTAGAACCTGGAAGCATTTGAAGTATTCTTAATTACTCAGACACAAAATTCAAAGCACACAGTGGCTCCAGAGATCGCCCCCTAGGATCTCACTCTAATTTTCTTTTCTATAATGTAGATATTTTACACAAAATTGTCTGGAGGAAAAAAAGACTATACTTGAGGGAGCAAATGTTAGGCCAGCCTTTCTCTGCTGTGACTGGTGCTGGCAAGGATCTTGAATATTCATGCAGAATACTTTTTAAAATCACACGGAGTGAATATCACTTCTTTTTCATTTCCCCCAACATTTTCCCACACTGATTAGAATAATTCAAAACTTTGGGCTGGGCACCAACCAGATTACATAATTGTAAATTTCGATTGCAACAAGTAGCAAAGTTGGAATCTTACAGGAGCTCCTTCCTGAGTGAAGAGAGGAAGCATGAAGCTCTCCTGACCTGCAGCTCCACTGAGGTATAGAGCAAATGAAGATGATCCAGGAGATCATCCAAATGAACTACCAAGAGCCATAAGGCAAAGACTCCAAAGACCAAGCCTCTCGCCTTGGAAAACCCACGCTATGTATTAGCACATGTGCTAGGCCTGTGGTAAATGTTTTGCATGCATTCCCTCATGTAATCTTTACAACTCTATGAGAGAGGCATCATTATCATCCACTTTTCATAAATGAGGAAACTGAGGCATAGAGTGGTCATGCAGTGAGTAAGTGGTGGAGCCAGGATTTGCACCAGGCAGTCTGACCCCAGAGCCCACATTTTTAGCCACTGTGCAATCTCATCTCTTTCAATTACTTTCTAGATTGCAAGCCCCAGGAGGTCAAGGACTTGATCCATCTTGTTCACTTATGTACCTCCAAAATCCTAGAAGAGTGTCTGGCACATGGTAGGTGCCTCATGAATGTCTAATTATTTAATTATAAAATTAAATAATGAAAATATGAATAAATGAAATTCTCAGTCTAGCTTGTTCCCTTGATCTTCAAATTTATTGGGGACAGAAAACAGGACAACAGGACACTCCCAGGTGCATGAAAGATAAAACCAAATGAAGAATCCCTACTCTGCTATTTCTCTGATGCGGATCTAGCCAATGGACAAGCAAGATGGCAATGCCTCCCCTGTCCCCACCCCTGTGGATATTTTTCTCTTCTTTCTGTATAATCCTGATTAGCTTCTAATGTGCAATTTCCTAACACCATTCTTTGTCAGCATTTAACTAAATGGGATTTGAAGGCAACGGAAAGGAAACCATTTGCCTCTCCACACTCATCCACAGTCCCTCAGCACGAGGTCCATGGAACCCCTGCTTCAGAACCACCTGAGGTGTTTGCTGCGGATGGGATTCCAGGGGCCTATTTCAGACCTTCTGCCTCAGAATCTCAGGGCACTGGGCCCAGGAATCTGAATGGCTAACCATCTTCCCATGTGATTATTGTGCAGACCTGTGTTTGGCAAACAGCACCACTATCGAATCTCTTCCCCAACAAAGGAGGCTACAGGCTTGTTTTTAAAAAGCTCCTGCCATTGGGCTCCAGCATTTCAGGAAATCTCTGTAAGAGCAGCCTCTTTCCCTCCATGCTGAACCTGTTCACTCTTTCTCAATGTCTCTAGTTTCTATCCTGCTGCCTCCCTCAGACTCTGCCCAGCTCCCCTTGGTTAATCCTCTGGCTGAACTGTGTGTCTGACTTGACTACAGCTTCCTGCCTGGATTCTTGCTTCATGATCTTTCTTCATGTGTCCTTGGTAGTCCTTGAGCAGTACTGTCCATCCACAATTAGCTCAAGCTCGCAGAACCCCAGGCTCATCCAACTCCTCACCCCTACTACTAGGGCTAGAATTTGGATAGCTGTGAACTGGACAAAGTTGTCTGCATTCCCCTTCTCCCAACATTGTTATTCAAAGGGAAGTACAGCAGCAGGCTTAAGAATGCAGATTCTGGAGCCAGACCAAATCCACATCTCAGCTTGGCCACTTAGGAGCTGTGGCCTTGGGCAAGTTATTTTTCTTCTCTGCCCTGAGTTTTTCCATTCGTATTAGTAGGTCCCTCACAGGATGGTTGTAAGGATCAAACGAACATGTGTTGAGCACTGGAACAGCGCCTAACCCATGATAGGTGCTCCCTAAGTGTGAGTTGTTGCCATTGCTGCTGTTGTTGTTGCTGTTACTGTTATTCAGGTGAAATAAGGTATCATGAGCACCCAAGGAGAGCCTTAGAGTGGGGAAAAGATGTCATGACTGTGAACCCTAAGGGCAACTCAGAGTAAAAGAGGAGTCCTACCACCTGTCTTGCTGGGTGTGCTATGTGATTAAGAGCAGATTATACATATAACCATCTCTTCTTCCAGTGATATCAGCAAAACATTCTCCTCTTCAATTCCTTAAGTACAGAAGCCACACCCTAAAGACAATTTTTAAATCTCCCTTTAAGAAGAAATGTATTTAGGTGAGAGTGAAGTCAGCATCATGGCTGAGGGAGATTCCCTCTTTGAATCTCTGCCCCCTAAGACACAACAAAAACATCATTCCCATACCAACAGAGGTCAATCAAACACTACAAAGGACTTCTAAGATACCCTTGCTGTGGTACATCTGATGGTGGAGGCACAGAAAGCCCCAAAGGATGTGAGGAGAGGTGAGGAGATTTACTCCCTCTCCCCAGTCGATCAGCAAAGACAGACAGCATGGCTCACAGACAGGGGGGGAGGGGCAACCCTCTGTGGGGAAAACTATCGCCCTCCACGTGCTCTCACAGACTGTCAAGAGATCCCCACCAGGAAGTGATGACGGACTATTTTGGGGGTGTGGTAAATGCCCCAAGAAAGCCAGAAAGGAAGCCCCTGGTGGGGCAGGCAAAAGAGGGAACCCCTCCCCCCACACGCCCTGCGCTTTAGCACAATCCCTCCAGGGACTGCAGCGGCTCAGAGCACACCACTCATGACCTCCACACAGTGGCAGCAAGTGGAAACTGCAGGACCATCTTCAAGATGAAGGATAGCAAAGGTAAATCTGCCAGCTGTATGCAAAAGTATCTTAAGTCTACAGACCAAGAGGAAAATGACAAACACCCAGAAACCAACCCTGAAGGCACAGAAATCTATAACCTGAATGACAGAGAATTCAAAATAGCTATCATAAACAAACTCAACAAAATAGAAGAGAACACAGAGAAACAAATCAACGAATTCAGGGATTTCTTCACAAAAGAAATTGAAACCATAAAGAAAAAACCATCAGAAATATTGGAGGTGAAAAACACAATGGACAAGATAATGGAAAACCTGGAGTCTTTAAAGAGCAGAACTGACAATATGGAGGAAAGAATTAGCATTATCAAGGATAGCCATGCAGAAACGCTCCAGATAGAGGAGGAGAGAGAGCTAAGACTAAAAAGAAATGAAGAAATTCTTTGAGAAATACCAGACTCAATGAGGAAAAGTAACATAAGGATAATAGGTATTCCAGAAGGAGAAGAAAGAGAAAAGGAGCAGAGTTTGTTCAAAGAAATAATAGCTGAGAACTTCCCCAACCTAGGGAATGAGAGGGAAATAGCAGTGAATGAAATCAATAGATCACCTAAATATATAAACAGGAATAAAAAATCATCTCGCCACATAGTAGCAAACTTGAAAAATATCCGTGACAAGGAAATAATATTAAGGGCAGCTAAACAAAAAAACAAAATAACACACAAAGGAAACCCCATCAGGCTCTCAGCTGATTTCTTGACAGAAACTCTACAGGCTAGGAGAGACTAGAATGATAGATTCAAAATCATGAAAGACAAAAACCTTCAGCCAAGAACACTTTATCCAGCGAAAATATCCTTCAAATATGATGGAGAAATAATAACTCTCCCTGATAAACAAAAGCTAAGGGAGTTCATCACCACAAGACCCCACTACAAGAAATGCTCAAGAAGGCCCTTAGGCCTGAAAAAAAACAAAAGAGAAAAGGGATTCAAAGTTTTGAGCAAGGAGAAAAACAAGGAGACTAAACCAGAAAAACTACAGTTGGAAAACATCAAAAATGAATTTAAGCTCATCACTGTAAACACACACTCACGACACAAGATGGAATAAGTAGTGACAACAACAAATAAGAAGGGGAAGAGGAAAGGGATTGAATCAACTTAGTCTAAGGAAACAAGAGGCATCTGAAAATGTACTATCTTATAGAGGACATCTTTTATATAAACCTCAGGTAACCACTAAACAAATAACCAGAAGAGAACCACATATGACAAGTAAAAAGAAAACTAAGAGAATCATCATGCAGAACTACCAAACTGAATTGGCAGTCCAGAACACATGAAACAAGAAACGAAGGAAATGCAAAAGAACCAGAAGATGAACAATAACATAGCAACATTAAACCCTCATATATCAATAATCACTCTAAGTGTAAATGGACTGAATTCTCTGATCAAAAGACACAGAGTGGTGGGATGGATTAAAAACCAAGATCCAACAATTTGCTGCCTCCAGGAAAAACATCTCAGCTCTAAAGACAAACAGACTCAAAATAAAAGGATGGAAGAAGAAATATATTTAGATTTTTTTTCAATCCTTTTGTGATTCCTCTCAGTAAGAAGAGAAGTTAAAAATGCTGGGGAACTGGATAAAATAATTAACTTTCCTAGGCCTCAGTTTACCATGAAATGAGAGGGCTGAATTTAAACTATCCAGCTCTACTCTCCTACAACGGGCGGGGCTCCTAAGCTTTCGCTAAATTAGGCTGAGCCACAGAAAGTTAAGCCTCCTGACCTTCACTCTTCCCACTGCCCAAAGAGCAAGGCATGGCCGTTAATTTTCGACCACACACCAAAAAACGTGGTGAGGAAGCTGTGGACGGGAAAAGACGGGAAGTTAGGGCAGAGAGATTGAAATGAAGAATGGGTAGAAAGAGAAAGTCAGAATGTACCTAAAACATTGTTTCCAAAGCGTTCAGTTAAAAAACATGTGCTAGAGATTTGGAATTTGCAAAATATATCATATAACAGCAAAAGATTGAAAATAACTTACATGGGCATCAACAGAAGTGGTTAAACAAATTATAGTAGCATCACAAAATGAAATGCTATGCAGCCTTTAAAAATAATTAAGCAGGGGCTGCCCGGTGGCGCAGCGGTTTAGTTTGCGCTTGGCAGCCCGGGGTTCGCGAGCTCGGATCCCGGGTGCCCGCCAACGCACTGCCTGTCAGCCATGCCGTGGCGGCGTCCCATATAAAGTGGAGGAAGATGGGAACGGATGTTAGCCCAGGGCCAGTCTTCCTCAGCAAAAAGGGGAGGATTGGCAACAGATTAGCTCAGGGCTGGTCTTCCCCACAAAAAAAATAAAATAAAATAAAATAAAAAAATAATTAAGCAGCTCTATTCTTTATAAGTCCTGTTAAGGAAAGATGTCCAAGGCATAGTGTTATACGAAAAAAGCAAAGTCAGACCATAAATATAATTCTTTCTCTCTTTCTCTCTCTCTCTCATGCGTGCACACACACACACTCACACGTTTATACATGCATAAAATATCTATAAACAAATACATAAACCAGTCACAGCAGCTGCTTCTTGAGAGAAAAGAAGACAGAGGGAGAGGGGAAGACAACTTTTTATGGGTACCCTTTTAAATCTTCAGAATTTGGAAGTACATGCATCTACTACCTGTTAAAAAGTAAATAAACATTAAAGACAATTTTTAAGTTTATAAAAATTCCCACAATGGAGACAATAGATACATAGTTATGATATTTGAGAACACAATGCATATTACATATTATATACATTTAATTTATATAAAGCAAGCATATGCAATTCTGCTGATTTAAATTAAAGCAAAAAAGCTCCGTTAATATAATACCTGGGAATTTCTCCAAAATAATACAATTGGAGGCGAAAGGGATAGGGGTTTAGATGAAAACACAAGTGGCCACAAATTGGTAATTGCTGAAGCTGGTGATGGGTACATGGGTTCCTTGTAATTTCACAAAGTAGGCAGGCGTTCTGTCTACTTCTGTAAATGACTAAAATTTTCCATGATAAAACGTATTTTTAAATGGCTTCATTAGGAGTCTATAAATAAGTAGACAGGCTATGTATAGGACTCTGAGGTAGATCAAATTGGTTGCAGGATATGAAGTTTGTGAGCAGAGACTTAGTAAAGGGAAAGAAAGGCCTTCATTAGTATTTAGCACCAGGAACGCTGCCCATAGCCAGCCATGAGAAGCAGACCAGGCTGGAAGTGAAGACTTCACTGAGGCAGAAGCTGGCAGCAGGTGCCAAATTAAAAAGTAATTTTACTTAAATTAAATTAAGTAATTTAATACTTAAATCTTTTTTTATTAAGATTCTATTGTTTAGAGCATTTTTAGGTTCACAGCAATATTGAGAGGAAGGTACAGAGATTTCCCATACACCCCCTGCCCCCACACATGCACGGCCTCCCTCATTACCAACATCCCCCACCAGAGTGGGACCTTTGTTACAACATATGAACCTACATTGACACATCATAATCCCCCAAAGTCCACAGTTTACACTACCTTCACTCTTGGTGTTGTACAGTCTATGGATTTGAACAAATGTATAATGACATGTATCCGTCATTAGGGTGTCATACAGAGTATTTTCACTGCCCTTAAAATCCTCTGTGCTCTGCCTATTCATCTCTCCCTTCCCCAACCCTCAGCAACCACTGATCTTTTTACTGTCTCCTTAGTTTTGCCTTTTCTAGAATGTCATATAGTTGGAATCATAGAGTATGCAATTGACATCATTTTAAGTGTGTCATAAGTAACTTTTTTAGAGCTTTCTAAACCAGGACCACCACCTCAGTAAGGTCTTCAGGCTTCAAAAATAGCATATAATCCTGTTTCATTTAATTGATTATTACTCAGAGCTTCCATGTTGATATTTGCCTTCTGCATATATTCCAGGGTAAAAAATAACAGTAGAATGATTTTCGATTACCTCAAAATTTTTACACCTTGAACAAATTGAGATATTCTGATTTTAAAGGAATCTGTCAAATTCAAGGAATGTGACATAAAAATGCTAATCCTATTTTAAACTCAAGGTGCTCAAGAGTTCCTTAAGCATTTCCTACGTCCAGCTCACTCAATTTCTCAATTGTTTTACTGTTGAATTTCTGGGAGACCAAGATGTACCTTGTGAGCCCATAGAAGGTTTATTTGATGCTGATACTTCCAGGACCCAGCACTTCTTGTCAGTAAAGTTGAAGCCACAAAGGTGAGTTATCTCAGATGCTGCTGCTAAGTTTTTTAAATTCTCCTCCATTGCTTATTGCTGTCAAAATGGTAGCTCTTTGATTTTCCTTTAGAAACGTACCATTTTCAGATATAACCTAGGGACTCCTTTCTTCTGGGAAGAATCAGACATACTCCACCATTTCATTCACTTGCAAAAAGTTGGAACCAAGTATAGGTCCAGTTGGAGTGGAGAAGTTTGTTAAATGTGTACAGGATGCTTTGTTCTTGGGTCACTTCCTCCATGCTGGCTTCACGCTGCTTAGAAGATATTTGATGCCTCTTTCAGTGCCCCACGCCCACTTTCTTTGTATCCTCTCCCCTACACAGACTTTCTTTGCCTTTTCCACCTCCCAAACAGCCAAGTCTAGACTGGCTTCCATCTCCACCATTCCAGTGAACTGGTCAGGCCAAGATCACCAATGACCTCCATGCTATAAAGATCTACTGGAAATCTTCGGTTATCATCTTTCTAGACATCTCACCATAATTGATCTCCTACTCGAAATACTCTTTCTTAAATTTAGGGTCTGTTCTTCCACCCTCCTAGTATTTCACCTGCCTTTCTTTCTTTCTTTTTCTTTTTTTTTCCTTTGAGGAAGATTGGCCCTGAGCTAACATCTGTTGTCAATCTTCCTCTTTTTTTCTTTTTCTTTTTCTCCCCAAAGCCCCAGTACATGGTTATATATCCTAGTTGTAGGTCCCTCTAGTTCCCCTATGTGGGGCGCCACCTCAGCATGGCTTGATGAGCGGTGAGTAGGTCCATGCCCAGGATCCGAACCCACTAACCCCAGGCCACTGAAGCAGAACGTGCAATTTTAACCGCTACACCACCAGGTCAGCCCCTCACCTGCCTCTCTGACAATTCCTTCTCAACTTTCTTTGCTAGCTCTTTCTATCTATTAATTTTAAAGTTTTTTAAATTTCTCAAAGGTTTTGTTTAAATAAGAAATTAACAGAGATGTAGGTTTCATTTTTTTGTTATGGCTACCTTCACACGTGGAGGAAGATCATTCCCCTTTTGGTTTAACAGAGAAAACTCACAAGTATTTACACTACTTAGAAAACAAAGGTGTCAATTTAAATATTATTTCCAGGCAACACATTATTAAGCAAAACTAATGAGATTTCCAGACATTTTATAAGTTAAAGGTTATTTTCACAGGATCCATCAGTATGTGAAGTCCAAGTGCCTTACAAGATGCTGTTGTTAAAAATATCCATGGCAAGGAGAATTTTACGATGCAAAACAGAACCTGCTTTTCTGCAGCTACAAGAGAAGGTGGAAACTTTTCTCCTTGTGGCACTAAGATTTCTTGCACCAGTAATTAGAGGAGGCTACAGTTTGAAGGCTAATATTGGAATTCCATTAGTAGCTTAGTGAGCAGAAGAAGCATGGCTGAAAATGTGGAACTTAAAATTTGGGGGGGGGTGGGGGAGAAGGGTGGAATAGGAATTTTAACAAATGTGAACATATAATATTTTGCATTTCTTTAGGCCAGATCTCTAAATATTTAAGTCCCTCTGTGCTCAGTCCCAGGCCCCTACTACTATTCTTTCTCTACCCCTTCTCACATGATTACATGTATTCCTGTGGCCTTAATAACTTCTCTTTGCAAGTGACTCCCAGATTATATCTCTAATCTGCCTCCTCTTCTGGGCTCCTGACAGGTGTTCTACAACTGCTTGCTTGGAATCTCCAAGTAGAAGATGCTCAAACACCCTAAAATGAATATATCCAAAACAAAACTTTTGATTTTAGGTCCCTATAACCTGTCCCTCATCCCTGTCTTTGACATCTGACCGAATGGCACCATCCTGCATCTACCCAGTTTTTCAAACCAGAAATCTAAGAGTCATCCTAGACTCTTCTCTTTCCTTCACACTCCTCTAAATTTATCCACTCATCATCAAGTCATATCTATTCTACTTCTAACTGTGTCTTGATTCCATCGGCTTTTCTTCAGCTCCACTGCCACCACCCAAATCCAGTCCATGATCATCATTTGTCTGGACTATTACAACCAACTTCTAAATGATCTTTTGCTTTCATTCTTGCCTCAATCCAATCCATTTTCCCTACAATAGTCAGTATGATCCTTTTAAAACCATAAATAAGAACATTTAGGTCCCTTGCTTAAATCCTTTCAATGGTTTTCCCTTATATTTACAAAATCATCCTAGCTCCTTAATGTGCTCCAAGAGCTTGCATTGTCTGGTGGTTGCCTTTCTCTTATTCTTTATAACCTCATTGACCCCTCTCTCCCTCTCACTAACACTCCAGTCACACTAGCTTTTTTCAGTTCCTCTAACATGACAAGTTCTTTCCCACCTCAAAACCTGTAAACACACTAGTACCACTAGTACCACTACCTGGAACATCCTTCTACTCATCCTTCAAAAGACTAGCATCATCTTACTCTTCAAGGCTCAGCTGAACTGTCTTCATAGAGGCTTCCCGAAGCATCACCTCTAGGGAGAATCTCCCTGTTAACCTTCCTTCATGGCTCCCTGTTGTTTTCCCTTGTGACATTTATCTTAAATTTTGTTAAGTATTTCCTTATTTGTTTACTTGTCATTGTCGGACTCCTCCACAAGACTAAACTGTGTGATGACAAAGATGATGACTCGTTGGTTCTTCATTGCACACCAGCACCCAGCACTCGGCCTAGAATGGAGTAGAATTGCCATAATCTGTTCATAAAAACGCTGGTTACAAATCAATTTACAAATGTTAGGATTATGTAAAACAGAGAATACTTGTAATTATTTTCTCTCATTCTTCAATGGTAAAAAGAGAAAAATCTTCAACTAATTTCATGATCATGATAATTCTTTGATATGATGGGAGAGGGTCAGGGCAGGGCTCTCTTGTGCATCGTAGAATGTTTAGCATTATTTCTGGCCTTTATCCATCAGATCTAATAGTGTTGCCCTGCCTCACCTGTGACAACCAAAAATGTCTCTAGATATTGCCAAATGTCCACTAGGGGGGCAAAATCTCACCCAAGTTAGAACCACTGACCTATATAACAAACACTTACTATGTCATTTTATCCCCCACCCGGCAAAAAATAAAAATATTAAGTGAGAAAGTTAATGCACCAAGAGCATAAGTAACCTAAGTTACTTATATATAAGTTACTTATAACATAAGTTGAAGGCTGCATATAATTAAGAGTAGAAAAGAGAGCAAAAACCAGTCAACAGACCTCCTAATTAATGCTAACGGAGATTCCTGGTTCATAAACACCTGGTTATCTGCTTTTCTGGATATGAATATATTCACTTTGAAAGACAACAGTAATTATATTCCCATCAAAGTTAACATTAATTAATGTCAATTAACTGGAAAGACATACACTGAATTTACAAAAATTCTGTGAGTCATGGAATTCTTTTCCCCGGTCTTCAGGAAGACATATCAAATGCTTCGTTTCTAACTATACTGGTACATCAGTAAGACTTTTAAACAAAATTATTTTAAAACTAAATTTATATTTCATAGTTAGCTTTTTCACTAAAATCTCAGAACTACATAAACATTCTAGATTTTAGTTGCTTTTTAATAATTCATACAATGTGCATCTCTGTTTGACTTCAGTAAGTGCCTAAAACACTTTGAATATGAATCATTTTCTTATATTTTATGCATCAACTTGTCTTATTTTTTCATCAAATTCATTTGTCTTCTGGACCAAGTGCAGCTTTGGGTTATCCTAGAGGTAAACCCAAAGTTATTTTTAGAAATATTAAGGCATTATCATTAAACCCACATAAGCAGAAGATGGAAAACCCTCACCATGGAACAGTATCTTTCTACTATTAACTGGTTCTCTGCTATGAGGCTGGTGCTGTACTAAGTGCTTTACATACTTTATATCACTTAGGCTTTATAACAGCCCTTTGATGTAGGGACTAATATACCCATTTCATAGATGAGGTAAACAAACCAATTAAGTAACTCACCTAAGCTATCATATAAAGTCAGGAGTGGAAACCCAGGTCCCTCTGATTCCAAAGTCCTATTTATTAACAACCAAATATATCCTACTTAGTGGGGCTAAGAATCAATCCATATTGTACATCTCTGATGGCCATTCTAGTCATGATACCTTGTCACTGGTTTTTTTGAAAACACCTGAGGCTTAAGAGAAATCTCATATCTCATTCTAGAGAAGCCACAAGCTAGAGGTGATCTGAGTCAAGTAAATTGGTCCCATATTTGTCCATATACCTTGGATTGAACCAAATATGACTTCTAGGAAGTTGGGAAGGGATGCCGTCTACTCTTACTAGTTCTCCCAGAATCCAACCTTTGGTTTTTGGCCATGTGGGCTAGGGTCACCTACTACCCTAGTATGCCCAGAACCATCTCAGTGTTAGCACTGAAAGTCCTGCATCTGGCAAACACTATCTGTGGAAGTGTTCCCTCTCTACCTTCTACCAAATCTCCCTGATGCCAACTGCCTTTCTGCATCTCTAAATGTTGCTTTTTGTTCATTTTTTGAGGAAATATTAAGACTTTACTATGTGACAAGCACTGTACTAGTTGCAAAGGATATTAAGGCAAAAAAATCCACAGCTCCCTACAGGTACTATCTGCCTGGGGTATCATCCTTTCAAACTGATATTCATTCTTTCAAAAACCAGCCAGGACTGAAACCTACCACCTGCCATCATACTCTATAAATACCAGGTCCCATCTGCCTGATTCTTCTTCCTCTAGCTAGTTGCTCTAGCAACTGCCTTGTGTCCAACTGCTCTTCTCGCATGGTCTAGTCTATTCCCCCGTTGACTAAACTCCTCATCCTACAGTGACAGAGGTTTCAGTACCTCTTTTCTGAACATATCCATCATTTCTTACTTCAGTGTGAGATGTTTTGGGTGACTTCAGAGAATGTGATTGTTTCCTTTACAGTGCTGATGATCCTTGACCCTCAATTATTCTGAGAAGAATTGAATTGTTAAGTGGTTTCCTACAAATTGATATAGACACTTTTTATGAAAGAAACCAGGGTGATTGAAAAGAGAAACAAATGGAAATGGATTCTAAAAGGAAGCCACTTGTCTAACTAGCCTACCTAGCTAAGAGGGAAGCTGGAAGTGACTAAAAGCAAAGAACACGCCTCGGGAGAACTGTTGAGTTAATAGTGTGTTTTCTCAAGGTTCTAGACCACAAGTCCTCAAGTAAAATACCAGAAAAAAAATGGTTATCAGAGGCTCTCCCTTTTAAAAGATAATTGCAACTTTGGGAAATCTTGTTTTCCCATCCTCGGTACTTTTGTTTCTCTGCCCCCTTAGTTCTATGCTTGTGCATTTCCCCCCTCTACCTGATGAAGCATCTAGGGGAACACTGAGGCCCATCGCAATACTTCCCACATCTGCCTTTCATAGAGAATACATTTCTGAATATGTTGATATCCGTTCAGTCACGTAATACCTCTGCTACCTTGAGGAAGTCTATAACATGAGTGGAATGACACTATCCTAATAAAATAACTAACATTTATTGACTTGTGTGTCATGGATACCTGTTGGCTTTGCCTACCCTACATATATATATAGGGTATATATAAGGAGTGTGTGTGTGTGTATATGTATACACACACACACACACACATATACACACATACATATATATACATACATGCATATATACCCTATATATATAGGTGTGTGTGTGTATACATACATACATACATACATACATATATATATATGTATCCCTTCACCTTCTATCTAGTACCAGAACCATCTTAAAAACAGAAAATCATTACAAGTAGTCTGGACTCAGTTTGTGCCACCATAATACACCTCTACCCAGCACTTAACTCCTTTTGCCCAAGTATACTATCCTCATTTTCCTTGTAGAATATACATCTCCCCATTCTTAGTCATGTTCTAGCTGGATGAGTGAGCTACTTTTGGCTTAATACAATTGATGTATCCCACCCTCCAGGCCACAGGGATTGGTTCAAGAGGAGGCATGTGACCCAATGCCAGCCAATGAGAGAGGGGGTGGATGCCAGAAATTGTGCGGGAGCACTGAAAGAGTGCTCCTTACCTGGATTGCATGGTGTGAGATAGAAAATCACTTTGACCCTGTGAAGGGAGAACCTCCAGGTGCCAGGGCTATGTATGCAGCCTGATAATGAAGTCACAGGGGGAGAGACGGGGAGAAATCTGATCCCTGATGACAGTGTTTATAAATTAATCCTTACTGGAAATCATATCTACCATAAACCAATAGATTTCCTTTATTGCTTCCAACAGTTTGAATTGAATTTTTTGTCTCTTGCAAACTAAAGAAATTTGAACCAGCATGAGACCCAGGCCTGGCCAATTAGAGCACATCCATCCCTCAGATTATAGTAATTAGGGTTCAAGGGCGCACAAAGAAGCCAAGACAGGATCTCCCAAGGACTGCTCAGCCAGTGGTCTTAGAGAAAGATGTTTCTTTCCCCTGAGTTGCTAAGCACTCTCTCCTTGCCCTCCGCAAGGAGAGAATCTATCCCAGAAATGAGTCTCTTTCTAATCACATTCTTTGATTTATGGAATCCGGCAGTGCCAAATCCAGGTATAGCCTTTGATTTTTAGTTATGTGGAACATTCCTTTTGCTTAACTAGTTTGAATTGTGTTTCTGCTACTTATAACTGCAAAGGTCTTGCCTAGCCCCTCTGCGCTAGATACTTTTATGTAAGTAAGACTTTTATATACATGAGAAACCATAATTATCTCCATTTCATAGACGGGGAAAGTGTGGCTCAGAGAAGTTAAGTGACTTGTCCAATGTCATACAGCAAGTAATTGAGAGCTCCTGAACTCAAAACTTTGTTCTCATTAATTGTGTTAAATGGCTTCCAGTTGATTTCCTGAGGTTGTTCACAATTTTCAGATTGTGATTTAGCAGCTAAGCTCTATGGGACAATATGGAATGGGGCAATCTTGATGGATGATCTTACTGGCATGTCCTCAGAAAAGATCTCATCAAAGGTTTGGCCTGCTAACTCTTCAACAAAGCTCCTGACAGCTGTGGATTCTGTTTGTCACCGTCAAACTCAAATAGTTCAGCATTATACATTTTCCTCCAAAACCAAGAGTGCCTCCCAAGTGGACATTTACCACCTGGTTTAAAGGAATGCATAATACTGGTGCCCAAAAGAGAGTCAGCAACATTCACATTCCACTTATAAACAAAATAAAAAGCAGGCAGCTTAAGGATTTCAAATGGCAGCATCTTCTAGTGTTAATTTTAATCGTTGTTGTTGCTTGGTGGTGTGGTAGTGCTAGGATCTTGAAAACAGACATTTAAATCCAAGCAGGAAGAATTCTACTATGAAAAAAAAAATACCTCAATTAAACTATCTAAATATTAAGTCCATCCCATGGTACATTATGAAATCACGTTCCATCAGTCTTTCCCTCCTTTTCAGAATAAAGAAAAGCCTGAGTGGATTGTGAGTTTGGTTGCACATTTTTCCCGCACCGCCCATTTATGACTGCCCAAACATTGCACAGCATTTAGGGCCGGCCCTTATTTATTCATAACTTTCGGATGGATTCATCTCTTCTGGCTCAAAGAGGAGAGTAAGGGTTTAGTATGAGCAATTGGACTCAGTCTTGCCTCTCAGCCTCTAGAAATGGGTATATCCATTGCATTTTATATTAGGGTATTAGTCCCCTATTGCTGCTGTAACAAATTACTACAAACTTAATGACTTAAAAGAACACAAATTTATTCCCTTACAGTTTGGAGCTCAGAAGTCAAAATGAGTTTTAAGGGACTAATACCAAAGTGATGGGAAGGCTGGTTCCTTTTAGAGGCTCCAGGGGAGACCTTACCTCTTCCAGCTTCTAAAGGCTGTAGCATTCTTCATCTCCTGACAGCATCGCTCCAATGTCTGCTTCCATCACCACATAGCCTCTTCCACCTTTGATCTTCTTGCCTCCCTCTTATAAGGACCATTGTGATTACCTTTAGGGCCCACAGGATAACAGAAGACAATCTTCCCTCTTCAAGACCATTAACTTAATCACACCTCCAAAGTTTCTTTGCAACATTTGTAACATTCACAGGTTCTGGAGACTAGGATGTAGACATCTTCAGGGAACCATAACTCGGGCTAGCACAATAAGGAAGCCTGACTTCCCACTGGACACTTGGACAGAGGGCCAAAATCTAAAATAGAAATTTTAAAATAATCAGATGAACAGGTATGAAACCTTAGATAGCCTTCTGGATGGAGTGGAATGGGCATGGATGAAAAATAGGCATGCATCGTCATTTGTAAGAACGGTCTAATTTATAACATGGCACAATTAGGCCAGATCCAGGAAAACCAGGCCTGGAATGGAAAAAAAAAAAATAGGTTGTAGCTCTAGTTCCACCACTTACCAGCTCTCCAAGACCTTATATGAATTATTCAGCATCTCTAGACCTGTTATACTCTCTGTGAAGCAAGGATACTTACCCTTCTCACAGTGCTGTTGTGGGTGTAAAATATAATCCACGTAAAACATAAGCTCATGGAATGTAGTAAGTAACCTATATATGTTAACTATTTGTATAATATTAATGATAACAACCATAATAATTTCTTAAACTTGTGAAATAATTGACTGTATTGGCCAGGGAGGTTTGGAATTTCTTAGGGTTTTTTTCTAAAGCAAGACTGGAAAGCTATTTTTCTCAGAGACCGTCATAATTTTTAGAAACAAAAGGGATCCTTTTTGCCTGAGGTCTATCTCTAGCAAACAAGAAGGAATCATTGATCCCAACTTGTCACGCAACCCTGCGCTCTTCATAGCAGCAGATTAAAAAGACTAAGACGTGTTTTCTGTCCTCAGGAGCCTCACACTATAGTTAGTGTTGACAAGACTAACTTATTTAAAACAGAGCAAAATAAGAGACAACATCGAGTTGAGGCTAAACCACACAGAATGAATTATAAATGCAACAAAATCGCAGGAGAAAAACAGACTCATCTGGGCTAGCATAGTTAGACATGAGAATGGGCATAAACTGGAACTTCAAAGATGAGTAATATTTGGATAGCCAGGAAGGGAGCATGGTGACACATGAGAAATTGAATGAACAGAGAGGCTGAGGCTAGAGGCCAAAGACAGAGCAGTCATTGTAGCCTGGCGCCAAGCATATGAATGTTAAAGACTAATGTAAAGATGTAAGTGCTGGAAGAAAAAAAAAAATACGTAGCAGTGGCTAAGGGTAGGGACTCAGGGGTCAGAATGTGTGGGTTTGGATCATGTCTTCACCACTTGCCAGTTTTGTAACCTAAGGCAATTCCTTTCTCTTCTCCCATCCTCAACTTTCTTGCCTTTATAATAAGGTTGATAAAATCTACCTCGTAGTATCGCCGCAAGATTAAAGAAGCTAATGAATGTGAAGCGCTTAGCACAATGCCTGGTCCATATTAATAAAACGCCATTTCTACTAATAGCTGTACTAGTAATCGCAGTAGTAGGATAATCAGGCTTGATTGTAGAGTCATAGATATTCAAACACAGAACAGACTAGAGAGAGGGTTTCATCCCCTCATTGAAGAAAGAAGATAACAGAAGTCCGGAGAGATGAGATGAATTGCTCAGGCTCTCACTGGCTGACTCTGTTCTCTCCACCACACCTGTCAGATTCAGCATTCCTATTCTGAAATAACTAGTTGTTGGTGTTCTTGAATATGCTAGATTAGTGCTGATTTAGGAATCCGTTTTAAAGGACTGCTGAGTGTTAGCTGCCTCCAGTCGGAGGGAGGAGAAGAGAAAGACAAATTCTACAAATAGAAGTCTTCAGCCCTGCAATAACCACTCTGCGAAGACTAGAAGCTGAACAAGGTCACCATGGGCTTAAACTCAGTTGCCTGGTCTTCCTCCAGCCAATTTCTTACCCCATCTTTCAGCTAGAAACAGTCCACTTTTGTCTTCCAGAGTTTAAACCAAGTCCACTAAAAATCTCTTGTATATGCTGGAAGTTTTTTATATGCGCTGGAATTTCTCAGCCCTGGAAATACATGTAAAAATAATTTCACAAAACAGTTGGTGTGATTCCTAATAAAAACATTCTGAAATGCAGATTCTTTAAGGAGTTGGTGCGGTAAAGGATGAGCAAACTATGTTCTTATACTGCCCTCTTCTGGTGGATGGCAGAAAGAGACAGCCTCCAATGGTTTAAAAAACGAGCCCAATTTCATTTTAAATAAAATCTCTCTTGTAATCTTCTTGCCCCAGCCCTGTTGATAGGCAGCTGTAGGTAATTTTCTTGCTGGAAATAGTTACATTGGATGAGTAACTCATTAATGTTAAAGTGAAGACAGCTTTGGTGCTCTGGAAGGGCAAAAGTAAGGAAAAAATTACTCAGCTGTCTTTGCTTCGGGCAGGGGCACTGAAGCAGAGAAGGAACAGAACTTGCTTCTTGGTTTCTGAGAATGGATGGTGTGAAATTTCCTCAGATGCCAAGGTTAGCCAAATCACAGGAGGATTGCAGTTAAACATAAGGTGAGCAGCAGGAATATCCACCTGAGCTTTCTTTTTGGTAAGACAGAGGGAAGGAAAGGCCGATTTCTACAATACCGTAGCTAAACAGAGATCAATTTGTGGAATGAATCCTGTCCACTAATAGATATTTCTTCCTAAAATGAAAAAAAGGCTTGAGAGATGACTTAGGCAGGTATAATTCCTCTTCATCCAGATACAGTCTGTTTTATGATAAGATAGGTTATGCCACAATGACAAACAACCATAAAATCTCAGTTGCTTAATCCAAAAGAAGTTTCTTACTCGTAAAATCCCAACTGTCAAGGCTCATTGTCCACATCACACTGTAGTGCAGTTGCCTATCTGCTTTTCATAGCAGACCCTGAGCTATCTTTGGGTAGGGACTATGTCTATTCAATTCTATGTTGCATTAGCACAACACCTGGCACATAGGTGCTCAAGGAATATTTGTTGAATGAAAGAATGAAGGAATAGATAAATGAAACAAACTAAAGACCTGTGGGCATCATTTCCAGGAGCCCTGACTTCTCTTTCTCCCTCTCTATACTTTAGGGGCAGACCACCTAGCAAATGCCCATTTTATATTGGGGTAGCATTCCCCTGTTCCCCTAGGCCTCTGCCACGGTATCATGCCCATGTAATTGTGTGATCTCTTTTAAAGATCTTCTTGGTGAGCCCTTGACAAACTGGGGATGTGAGTCAACAAGGGTGGGAAGCAAGTATTCTTAGCAACCAGGCTTTGTAATGCTTGGATTAGGGAGAGGGTGATGGATACAGGACACAGCCCACCAGAGCCCTTAGAGATGGGCTGTTTGGGGAGCCACTTCCCAAAATGGTGCCAGCACAAAGCAAGAGAAATCAAAAAGGCAATGCAAGACCCAATGAGATCACAAGAAGAAAAAGAAAGAGAAAAATATTTTAGTTAGGAGGGAAAGAGAAGAAAAGGGCAGCTTAAGATGTGATTACTCATCAAAACAAAACATCCATACATCTTACCGGCAGTGTGGAAGACCCCAGAAGATCCTCTTCATTTCCATTTTCTTTTCTCTTTCGGTGCCTCTCCATTTCTCATCTACCAAATACTAACTGAACTTATACTGTGGCCAACTATCTTGAATCCCCTTCCCTAAAGATCTTACTATTTCTGCCTGTTTTTTCAGCAAAGACCCTTTTAACCTTTATACATTGATAGATACCAAGCTGGCAGCTTTGGCTCTCAGAATTCCTAAATTAAGACAAAGAATCTTCCAGGTATTGATTGAAGAACTTACAGATTATTATGTTCCACCTAAAGCAAGATAGGGAGTGTGTGTGGAATCACAAAGGCGCTGGGACATAAAATCTCTGAACCATAAATCTTGCAGTTTAATAAGAATTGTAGCAAGGGGTACTGAGTCTGTCTGTGTATGAGGTTTTGAAAAAAGAGCAATTCTGTGGATCATAGCCCCATTCTTTGTACTTAGAGAATGAGGATTGGCTTACAATTTGTACTGAAACACTGAGCTATTAGCCCCAATTCCTTCCTCCTTCCTGGCCCCAATGCACCCCCACCCTGTGGTTAGAGAGAGAACTGCACTGTCATTGGGGCTTATATTTGCCTGACCTTTGCATCCTCACATTAGGCAATGATGACTATTTCTGGACTGCAAAATACTAACTGAAGAACAGATAGATTATATAGTGTGCCTTTTAAGTGGCATGTTGCTATGGTTTCCCACTGAAAGAACAGAATGTCTCCATTAGGTTATCTGAAATCTGCAGGATTGCACCAAAATGTTTCCGCAGAGCAACGGACTGTCCTTTGAACCCAGCGCCATCTATATGATCAAATCCAGTCTCAGATTAACAGGGAACATCATGTGTTTTTGGAAGAATGTCTTCACTGAATGCAGTAGGATTTGCAGGACATTTATAACACTAAAACTAAGGCGCTGACCTCTGTGGATAAGGGACCTTTCCTATATTTACTATCTATGTCCCTTACACCAAAAATTTATTGAATCTGAACCAGCTGGGCATGCAAATAAGAGCATGCCACTCCGGTGCTTAAAACCCTCCAAAGGCTTCCCACTGCTATAAGATAAAATCCAAATCCTTTTTCACGGCCTGCTGTTCCTTGTATGGTCAAACCCCGGACTACTTTTCTATCTTCACGTCACCTTACCCGACTCTTCCCTCAGTTCACAACCTGCTACACTCACCTTCTTTTACTTCATTTGGAGTTTCCTATAAAATACCAAGTTTTCCCACACTAAGGTCTTTGCACATACTGTTTCTTTTGCTTGGGATGCCCTTTCCCCATTCCTGGCCTGCCTTAACTCTTACAAATACTCCAGGTTCCAAATTAAATACCACATCCTGAGATACCTATCACCCCAATCTAAATTAAGTTCCCATTTATACACTCTGACAGGACTCTGCACTTTCAGTTCATACCAGGCACCAAAATTTGACTATTTCTTTGTTCAATTGTATATTTCTTTGGTTTCAAAATTGTGTATTTCTTTGGTTGTTTAATAGATATCTCCCCTATTAAAATAGGGGAAGTCAAGGGCTATGTCTTTTTGGTCTCTGCTATATCCCCAGCACTTACTACAAAACTTGTCCTTAGAAGGCATTCAATATTGAATGAATGAATCAGCCCACTGACTTCATTCCTCATTTACTTAGTAATTAGGAGGGACTGAATGTCTATTTACTCACTCACCATTGAGCAAGTATTAAAACAAGAAAATTCAAAGAGGTCTTGCCCTCAAGTAGCTTATGAATACAGTAAGGGGAAATATGACAGGGAAAACAAATATCCATACACAAATGAAACAGCATGGGACATGGGACATTTCCTGTTGTCTCCTGGGAACCTAAGGACAATCATAGGTAGTTAATGCCCACGCATTTAACAGAGTTGTGCTAGACACACCTCTGAAGGACTTGCTAAAAGGTAACACAAACAGTCCAGTAGTAGCCCTTAGTTCACCACAGACCACCAACCAGGATAAAAGAAGCCCAGAGATTCAGTAAGGAAGAGAGAGTACACTCTGAAGGGTGTTTCTGGGAATGGAGTGCTGTGACATCTATCTCCTCTCTCCTAAAGCCATGTGAAGGGTCAGCAAGAGACTCCTTCAAGGAGATTGGGGAATACAGATCCAGAGCGTCTGGGGTGGGAGGGGAAGCAGGTGCTCACACAGAAAGGTAGCTGAGCCAGAGCCATCTTGGAAAGACTCCTGCTTCAGGACAAATGGAACACCAGGAGTATACTGCTGATGGGCAGGATCTAAGAGGATGTCAGTAGTCCAAGAGGGTGGCACTTGTTCCTCATGGGGTATCCAAAGAGTTCTTACAATTGCCCCATGATAGGAAAAACCAGAAGGTTACCCTTGTCATGAAACAAGGCACCAGCAATCAAATTGACCAGCAATAGACAAGTAATATTTTGCCCTTCCTCTGTAAATTCAGCTCATACACACACACACACACACACTCTCTCTCATACATGCCCTATGCTCAGCTCTAGAGGAGCCAGAAGCAGCAAAGTGAATGGGAGGACCAGGTGGAGCAAGCGGAACCCAAGAATGAACCGTGCTGCCCTCTCTCACTGGTGGACTAAGGAATCAGGAGTCAGGCCTAGGGGGAAGAGGGTGGATAGAGAGAAACATTGAATTGGATGAGAGATTAAAGTCTTGATTTAGGTTGTACTAGAATTGATAATACCTGATAATGAGACTGTTCAAATACCTGAAAGTGTATGAGATTTGCCCAAGATATCTTCTGAGTTGGGGAAGGTGATCCAAAGAGTCTAGTTGAAGGCAGTGCTTAGAAAATAATGAAGCTGATTCCTGATTATACCTTCTCAAGTCCAATCGGTCCAATAAACCAACTACATAAAATAGAAAATGATAAGTTCAATGAGAAGAGTAAAAATAAAGTACAATAGGATATTGGAGTTGATGTAATCAGCTCAAACCTTCCTTTGCTTAGGAAATTATTTAACTTACCAACTAATGTTCTAGGAATATTAGGAATAATAGAATCATACTTGTACCTATTACATATGCAAAATGTACTCATATTCTTCTCTTCCCTCAAAAATTATTCACGAAAAAGATAAATTTCTCATCGACTCCCAGAAAAATCGTGCATCCTGCAATTGTAGATAATTCAATAATTTTTGTGAATGTAACATGACAATATATTACATCTGAATATGTTGGCCTATGCAAAGAACTTCAATGATAAATGTCTTTCACTCGATCATAACCACCCTAGGTGGTTGGTAGAGAAAATATACCTACTTTACAGGCAAGGAATGTGAGACCAAAAACAGGGGTCTGTAAACTATGACTCAGCAGCTAAATTCACCCTACACCTGTTGTGGTATGGCCCATGAGCTAAGAAGGGTTTTTACATTTTTTAATTCATTGAAAAAAATCAAAATAATAATAATATTTCATGGCACATTAAAATAATATGAAATTTAAATTTCACTATTCATAAAGTTTTATTGAAACACAGCCAATGCTCATTATTTACATAGAGTTTATGGCTGCTTCCATACTACGATAGCAGGAATGAGTAGTTGTAACAGGGATTGTATGGCACAGCTTGAAATGTTTACTATTTTCCCACTAAGAAAAAGTTTGCTAGTCCCTGCTCTAAAAGGCTAAATGGCATCTAATTTCACATGCTTAGTTAGCTGCAAAAATGTCATAAGACCATTGATTCAGGACATAAATCATTTCATCATATTTCCTATATAATAAAAATAAATATTGGTAGCGTTACATGTCTTTATTTCCCCCTTCTATTGGGCTACGAAATATTTTTTGGAAAATAAAATCTCATAAAACTTTTGCTTGGAAGGCCGCCTATTCTTGGCCTGCCTTAACTTGTACAAATCTTCCAGGTCTCAGATTGCTCACATGCCGCCTCCTGAGATACCCGTCTAAATTGAGAACCCAGTGTAGAACCCAGTCTAAACTGAGTTCCCTTTTATAGCCCCTGACAGGACTCTGCACTCTCACTTCATAGCACTCATCCATAGAGTGCTGTGACCTGGGCAGGACCTTAGCAATCATGTAATCCAGGAGTCAGCAATCTTTCTGTACAGAGTAACTATTTTAGGCTTTTCAGGCCATAACAATCTCTGTAGTAACTACTCAATTCTGCCACTGTAGCACAAAAGCAGCTACAGACAATACCTACATGAATGGGCATGCTGTATTCCAATAAAGTTTTATTTACAAAAACAAGGAGCTGGCTGGATGTGGCCAGTGAACTGCAGTTTGCCAAACCCTGATATACAGTCATGCACCTCTTAACAACAGGGATATGTTCTGAGAGATGCATCATTAGGCAATTTTGTCATTGTGCAAATGTCATGGAAGGTACTTACACAAACCTAGATGGTATAGCCTGATACACACCTAGGCTATATGGTATTAATCTATATGGTATATGCAGTCCATCATTGACCAAAACATCATTATGTGGCACATGACTGTAGTTCATTCTCTCATCTTGGTTTCATTGGATTTTTTGCCCCCTGGAACTAACCAGAGAACAGACTTACAGCAGACTTACATTTGATAAACTTTTTTTTTTTTTTTTTTTGTGAGGAAGACCAGCCCTGAGCTAACATCCGTTGCTAATCCTCCTCTTTTTGCTGAGGAAGACTGGCCCTGGGCTAACATCCGTGCCCATCTTCCTCTACTTTATATGGGACGCCGCCACAGCATGGCTGACAAGCAGTGCGTCTGCGTGGCGCCCGGGATCCGAACCGGCGAACCCCGGGCTGGCAAGCGCGAACTAAACCGCTGCGCCACTGAGCCAGCCCACATTTGATAAACTTTTGATGCATAAATGAATAAAGCAAGTAAGAAGGAAGGCAGGGAAAGAATGCAGGAACACAAGCGAATGTATTCACAATACTTTCCTTGAAACTGTTCAAAATATAGCTAGGGAGACAAGCTATACGAACATGAGAATACCTTGTGTTACAAAGCAGGATGACAAGCGATGCAGACACTGAGGGCCATCTGAACTCAGAAGAGGAAGACATCCTGGGTAAAGTCAGATTTGAGCTGAGAATTGAAGTCTGTTGCTTGCTTTGGATTTTTTTTTTTTTTTGGCGTGGGGGTAGGGGATATGTTGGCACTAATCGAATTTGTACAAAGAGAATCATCACATTTGCATAAAAACTCACTAATTTTAAAACACAACATAAATCTTTTTGTAGAACAAGAAATCCTTGAGTGATATATATAATCATTTTTAGTTCTAGGATTTGGGTATGTTAGGTTTTCTTAAGACATGGCATACTTTTCTTTGAAGGAACAGAATCCCAAACGAGGAATTCCCTTAGGCCAGTGGTTTTCAAATTTTAGGGTGCCCAAGAAGAATCTAGAGAGGTTTTAAGCAAGCAAATTCCTGGGTCCTGTCCCAGACATTCTGAACCAGAATCTCTAGGGTAGAACCAGGCGATTTACATCTTAAAAATCTCCCTCATGTAATTCCTCTGCAATTAGTCTGTGGAGAACACTGCTTCAGGTTTTTGTTGTCATAGAAATTAAACTTCCGTATTAATAGTAAAGATGTTATTATTTCATGGGAAAAACACTGTTTAGTAGAAAGTAAACGGCAGTATGTCAGACCATTGTTTTCTTGCTAATTTTTTTCCAAGTGTATTTTCCAATATCTTCCAGATACTGATCACCTTCCAAGATTTCAAGTTTTTTCTCTTCAGTTGACAATACATTAATTTAAAGGAGGACTATGTGTGACTTAATATCACTTGCCTCCTTTTTTAGACTTCTCAATGCATTAACTATGCCTCTAAAAATCAGAAAGCTTATACATTGACCAACTATCTTATGAAGTTATAGAAAGATTTAGTGTTGTTTTATTTTTAAGCCATCTTTATAATCTTGAAAAATCAAACCGTTCCTTAAATATGCACAGTATCATGAATTCAGAGAGTATCTTTTATTAATATTTGATACCCCAAATTGGCGGCACATTCCACTGATCATGATTACCAATGAATGCATGCCAGACACACAGAGAGCAGAGCAGTATTTAAGAACTAAAATTTTCATTTTCCCTACTCTCTAGCAAAATGTTCCCTACAGAAAGACATTTTCAACCATTAGATTGGCAAGCCTCAATCACTGGACTGAACTATACTACTAGCACGTATAAAGTCAAAATATGCCTGTATAGATGCTCATGAACAAAATATCATCTCCTTTCGTCCCCCCTCCTAAAAAGAAGCAATTCTTCATGCTTTAATGTAAAAAAATTTGGAACCATAATGATAAAAGCTTGTTAACTGAGCATTTACTATGTACCAGACACTATACTAAGCATTTTAAATATCAGTATCAACTTGTTGTCATGACAGCCTGTGATGGAGGTTCCATTATCATCCTCATTTTACAGATGAGAACACTGGAAATGAACTGTCCAAGGTCACATAGCTATTAAATAATAGAGATGAGATTCGGACTTGTGATCATCTGCTCCAATTCCTGTGCTACATACTTTCCCCAATATTATGAGATCCTGGTGAAGTGGAATGAGCACCGGGCTGAGAGCCAAGAGATCAATGTTCTTGTCTCAGCTGTGACACTAAATAACTGGGAGTTTTGACCATGATATTCCCCCTCTTTGGGTTTCCATTTCCTCTTCTACTAGGAGTGGTAATTGGACAACTAGATGAATAATAAAATTGCTTCCAACACTAATATACCATGATTTAAGAGCAGCCACTTTGCACAAAAAGAGGACTAGAAAGACAATGGGAGCCATCTGGATGTGAAAATGATGAATGGCAAAAGCTGTTGGAGGGGATAGTCTCAGATTAGCATTCAGTGCTGCGGGGTCCACACACCACACTGCCGGTCTCCTGCAAATTGCCTGCAGCTGCACTGATCTAGAGGCTATTTCAAGTGCAGAACCCTTAGCAAACTGTTCGAGGTATTTAGTCTTGGGTTTCCCAGGAGCCCATCTAGCCCCGTAAAATAGATGTCTTGTGATTTTGCCAACTTTGCTGTTAGAAGTGTAACAAAGGTTTTTGTTTGTTTGTTTGAACTCAATTATCACTTCATTCTGGATAGAATCTGCAAATTCTTTCTTGAGTACCTCATTGTGGAGCATTTTCACATCAGTCAAAAAATGAAAACAATCTAACGAAACAACCATAACATGATGACGGGAGAAAACCTGTGGTATTCTCATATGCTACGTGTCTGCTTCCACTTTCATAGGGTCATGCCTCCAATACTCATGCCCCCAATCCACGATGCTCTTCCCAAGATGTCTACAGATTTTTAAGGACTTATATTCTCATTATTACTACCTACTTTTATTTCTAGATCCTACAGAAGTCTCATTCTCACTTATTCTAGCCTCCTATGACTATCTTTTCTCTCTATCTTATGTTAACCTATTGTTTCCCAAATGTGACTCCCACAGGGCAGTGCTGGAGAAGACAAAGGTGAGTTCCATCACAGCATACAGACAGGGGTACACCATTCAAAATCTAATATGACACACCCCTTTCTTAAAATGTTCAAAGCCATCTTCGTCACTGGGAATTTTTTAGTGGCTATCTTTTGTCTTGAAGTCCTGGCATCTCTCAACATGTTTGACCCTCTCTCCATCTCCCTCATTCTTTAATCCCTTGAGATACCCTCTTTAAAGTCAAGTGCCTATAATGTTCTTATGCAGAAAAATGCACTATTTCTATTGCCCTCTCCTTCTAGACCATGCCCAGAGCCTATTTCTTCATACTCACAAAGAACTCCGCCACTGACATGCTAATTTACAGAAAATGACTTGGAGGTCCATTTGCTGTTACCCAATCTTAGTACAAATATATTACCCAAATATAAGTGGGGCTCCACACGGCCCAGTCTCACAATAGTGTATTATTCAAAGAAAAAAAAAGTGATTCTGACTCTTCAAATTATTTTAAAAAAACTTCCTTTAAAAAAAAAACTCGCCACATCACATCTTAAAATTCTTCTCCTATTTCTCTCCACCCCGACTTTCATATTAATTGCCCAAAATTGTTCTCCCAATTCTTCACTCTTCATTTTCTGAAAGAAAATTTTTAAAAAACATTACCCAATATTCCTATCTCAACAGACATAACTGTTTTCCATTCCACTGCCAAACTCCCTTTTCTATCAGCACTTTGGTTTCTTTTTTTTTTTTTTTTTTTTTTTTTGCATATTTGCAGTACCTCTCAGCCCTTTTTGAAACAATCTCCTCCTCATCCCTGGTTCACTGATCCTGATCAGCATAATAGGCAAAGGGAGAGGAGGTAGCGTGGGCAGGAATAAAATTTTCAGGTTCAGGTAGTGGGAAAGAAAAGAATGTGCTACTCATACATCACGAATATCTACCCTTTTACAAATAAATTAAAAATTTTGAATGAATGGAAACAAGACAACAAATGAATTGCAGCTGAATCATGCAGTGACAATTGTCAGGCCTGGAGTTCTTAGGACTTAAAAGAGAAAACACGCCAGAAACAAATTAAAGTTCTTTTTGACATAGTAAAATGCACGACTAAAAAGAGGTCTAACTTGAGAACTGTACCTGAAAAATGACAGCTGGGAATTGACTTGAATGCAACAACTATTAAAGGGAACCCAAAACAACTATTTGCTACAAATGCAAAAGAATCTTCTGAACAGTGTATTTGTAGCTCTTGGCAATATTCAGGTAACAGAACAAAACAGCACCCAGTATAAAGAAATCCAGTCCAACTGAGTGTTGACACCAGAATGCAAATGCAAGAGAGCTTCTGAATCAGTTAAGTTTCGTTGGTTGCAAACAATAGAAAAGATCCTAACTTAATCAAAACAGGCCGTTATTATAAAAATACGAAGGAATGCACAAAACAAAGAGGAAGGTTTAAATCTGGCCATCTCTCTCCCCTGCTGGAAATGCTTAAATGAATTTCTTTTAACTATCATTAAGATCAAGACCAAACCATTAATATAGACTCTACACTGTGCATGGTCTGGGCCCCTCCTGCCTCTCCAGCTGTTTATTTCATCTCTCTCTCCCTTAATCTCCAAGGTCCACCCACACTGACCACCTCTCGGTTTCTCTTCTACCATTGTCCTCTAGCCACAGGGCCTTTGCACATATTCTTCCCTCTTAACAGATGCTTTTCCCCTTCCCACCTCTCCTTCAACTAGTCCTCATCTCTCATCCTGCAGGAAAAAGCTCAAGCTGCACTTCTCAGGTGAGTGAGTTTGGGGTTGGATACACACATAAAAATCCAAATAAAACAACAAAACAAGGTTATTAACTCCAACAGGAAATAGAAAATTTTGTGAAAGAAAAGAAAAATAATTATTGTATACCACATGACTAAGGCATGAATAGTGTTTACAGACAACAATCGTATTGCTGAACACTGAATTTTCTAACCAAATGATGATATAATTGTATTGGGTGGGAGAGGGGTCAGGAGAGTGGTTACATGTGAGGGGAAGGAGGATATGGGAGGGGTGAAAAGCAGATAAATCTTTATATTCCATAGCAGAAAGGTCACCAGAAAAAGTCCCTAAAACTGAGAAATCAAAATATAACACTAAAAGCCTATTATTTAGAATTTTAAAGACGAATACCAAAAAAAGCTGGAAAAACCTCAAAGTATTTGCCTCTGGAGGACTGGGGATATAAGGAAGCAGGAAATAGGGTTGCGAGGTGACTACCGTCTTTAAAATAAATTTTGAGAAATATTTGATTCTTAAAGCCAGGTATACATGTAACTTTAATCTTTAAATGACAATAGTTTTAAAAAGCAGTAAATGTATTAAAAGGAAATATAAACATGCAAGATACAATGAAGACAGGAGTGAGGCTAATGCACGTTGTAAAAACGTGTGCATCTCCTAGTGATGTGCCACCAATTTGACCTTCTCTAATGATGTACTTTTTGAAAGAACTTTTAGTCAAAAATCTTGTTCTCAGAAAAATATAAGTATCATTGCAATTAGCACCTTGTATCTAAAAAAGTGTCCTCATTCAAAATTGTTCATTGGCAAGCTACTGGTAGAGCTTCCAGAAGTGGTAGGTCTCAGAAAGGCTTATCTAGAAGAATTCCTTCTCCAAAATGCATCAGGACCACTGGTAACATTTTTTTCAATGTGAAAAATGATGTTTGATAGCCCATGTATGTTGTGAGGCAATTATTTCTGATGTGGAAAATAATAAGGTCACGTGCTGTAGCAGAGAATGCATAAGCTTGGGAATTAGTACTGAGCTTTGGACTTGTCCTGTCCAATACAGCAGTCATTAGCCACAGGTGGTACTGCATATCTGCCATGTTGCTGGTCTGAATTGAGATGTTCTGTATATGTGAAATATACAAATGGCTACTAGAAAATTTAAAATCACATCTGTGGTTTACATTTTGTGTGTGTGTGTGTGTGTGAGGAAGACCGGCCCTTAGCTAACATCCATGGCCCTGGGCTAACATCCGTGCCCATCTTCCTCCACTTTATATGGGACGCCGCCACGGCGTGGCTGACGAGCAGTGCGTCGGCGGGCGCCCGGGATCCGAGCCCGCGAACCCCAGGCTGCCAAGCGCAGACTAAACCGCTGCGCCACCGGGCCGGCCCCTACATTATATTTCTTTTGGACACTGCTGCTCTAGTCTTAGCGCGTTTACTTCGTGGTTACATGGCAGTGATATTATTGCAAGTCATTTAACCTCCTTGGGCTTCAATTTTCTTTAAGTGTAAAATGGGGGGTTAGACAGATGTCCTCTAAAGTCCCTTCTGAGTCAGAAATTTTACAAGGTTATAATCCTAAAATGTGATGGAGATGAATGAATTCTAGACTTGAAAAGCCTGTAGATGGTTCCTTCAGATGGCTCACCCTCACCACGCTGAACTTTCCTCCCTACCACCATCAACCTCATCCAGACATCTTCACCAAATGCTGCTCTCACTGCCACCAAAGTATGTCCTAGGCAGACTGCTTTACAATTATTTCATTACACCCTAATTCCTGTGCGATGAAATCAGTATTACTACCATGTTTCACAGATGAGGAAACTGAAGGTTGAAAAGGTTAGGTGACTTTGGAAGGCCTCAGAACCAGGATTTGGAGGAGTCATGATCCACATTCTTCTGAATCCAACACCCAAACTCTTAATCAGTGTGCTCTGCTCCTCTTTGCAGAAACCAAATTGGTTTTCCTTTGGTTAATCTAAATGATAGCCTCAACTTTTTGAGTCAGTACACCTCTTCTATGTTGTTTTCCATCCTGGGTTCCTCAGCACTTGAAAAGGATAGTTAATGAACAATATGTTCCAAAATTTTCTGAATTTCCATATCACTTGGTTTAAAATGAAGATTATACGTTAAAGTATGCCTATAAAATAATGTGAAGTGGTTGGGTTTTTAAAAACAAATATCTGAAAAAATGTATACACATGACTACTGTCCACTTCAGATGAGTAAATTTAAGTAGTTATTCCAGCATTGTCTTAATTTAAAAAAATTTTAACGTCTCTTTATAAATTGTCTTTGGAGCCTACAACATATTCCCTTGAACATCTGTGGCACTAATTTTGTCTTGTTCTTTATGCTTTTGTTGCTCCAGAGAATAAAATATCAAAAGGACTCAAGAACCAATGTGAAGAGACTCCTAGTGGCCTAAGATGGGACAATTTGAGCGTCAAAAAAGAATAAAAATGGTATCTGCTTAAAATATAGTAAATATTTTAAAAACCATACTGAAGAACACTCATTTATCATCACTGGAATGTGCTCTCTTCCTAGAGTACAAATAAAGCAGAAAGAGAGAGAGAGAGACTACTGTAAATTAAAAGAGTTAAGAATACAAAAACCAAGTGTAACGTGCACACCTTATTTGGACTCTGATTCAAACAAACGAACTCCCCCCCGCCCCGAGGAAAAACCACTTTTGAAATAATCAAGGAAACTTGAATATGGACTGGGTATTAGATAATGTTAAGAAACTATTAATTTTGTGAGGTATGATAACGGTACTGTGATTGTGTTAAAAATATGCCATTATATGTCAGAAATGCATAATAAACTAGAAACTCAAATTAAATGGCATGATATTTGGAATTTGCTTTAAACAATGAAATATACCAGCAGAAACACCACCACAGCCACCAACAGCAGCAGTAGACATAATAGGGATGGGAAATAAAATAAGGTGAACAAAATGTTTATAATATGGAAACTGGTGCTAGGTATATTAGAGTTCATTCTACTTCTGTATATGTTTGAAAATTTCCATAATAAAAATAATTTAAGCTCCAAATAATTTGTAAGCAAGTCTCATGAGTGAGGTGTTGATTAAAATGCATTATTCTATTTTGGTTGAAAACTATGTTTGTCTCTACCATAATGAGTGTGTTTCTGAAGACAATTTCAAAACAGGACAACTGGGTTTTAATTGTCATTCTAGGTGACCTTGGGCAACTGGGCCTCCACATATCTTGCTTTCCTTACCAGTCAACTAAGAAATTGAATGACTGATTCACCAAATTCTTTTCCAACACTGTTCTGGAGCTGTTTTTCTCTATAATAGACTAATTAGATATGGGAATGGCTTTTTAATGCAATAATAATCATTTGATTATATAAGTATTCATTTTTTAAAATAATTTTAAAAATAGCTTCATTGCCTGTAATGATTATATTTAATATTTGACCATAGACATTATACAAGGTTAGAAATGTTCAAAAGCAATCAATTCTATGAACAATATCTTATAAAGAAACTGCTTTAATTTGTACTTTCCCAGTAAGAGTGAACCCATAACTCCTGGAAATTCTTACCTGCTGATAGTAATCCAATCTTGATTGTCTACATGGCTCAGATTACCAGATAATAGCTCAATTTACTACAATGAATTGACTGGTTGTCCCATCACATGGCAAAGATTCTTCAAAACACTAATCTGATACTGTAAAAATTTTTAAAAACTTTTGGGAGGTTTTCTACTCTTCAAACAATTGTGCTGATGACTTGTAGTTGACCAATAGTTGTGGATCAACTATTACCAACTGAACTAGCCATTACATCCCCACTTTCCATACACACAGAGGTGAAGTGAGGCCAGTGGGATAATCCAGTGTGGGGTTTGGATTCTTGGTTTTTTTCTGTTTTTGTTTTTTCATTCTCAATCCTTTTTTTTTTTCCACAACTCCATTATATACTCTTTCAGTTCCTAGGAACATTTCCAATTTAGGATCAAACAAATCACCCATTAAGAGTAATGTTTCTATGGGGCCAGCCCGGTGGCCTAGTGGTTAAGTTCCAGGCACTTCACTTCAGCAGCCCAGGTTTGGTTCCTGGGCACAGACCTACACCACTTGTCAGCCATGCTGTGGCAGTGACCCACATATAAAATAGAGGAAGATTGGCCACAGATGTTCACTCAGAGCAAATCTTCCTCAGCAAAAAAAAAGAGTAATGTTTCTAAGAATGACATTAGCATCATGGTGGCATGAGATGCTCCCTTTGTCACTCCCCTTCAATCTACAATTAGTAAAATATCCATAACTCAAGAAAGATTCCTCTGTCCAGCACACCAGGACACCAGAGAGATCCACATATCTGCACATCTGAAGATGGCTGGATTGGAACATACAGAGGAGGCAGAACAGGGGAAATAGTGGAGGTGGTGGCCATGATCCCAGCCCCCTGGCTGCAGCAACTGAGCACAGCCCCAGGGAACTGACTAGCAGCAGCGGTGGCACGGCCCACAACCGGGATTCCTCCAGCCATGGTGGCACCCACAAATACAGGCCCTCCCCCCGCTGCCTGTGGCAGTGACGCCCACAAACTCAACAACCCCAGATGGGCAGTGGAGGCACCCTCAACTCTGGTTCCCCCACCCATCCACTCATGCCCTTCTACACCTCCCTTCTCCATGGTGACACGACCAGGTGACCACAAGCAAGAGAGAGATGTCAGCCATCCAGGTACCCCTAGTGGCAATGCCAGCAACCACAGCAACAACAGCAATCTACCGAGACTGAATCATGAAGAAACAGAAAATCTGAATAGACTGGTCACCAGTAAAGAGATTGGAACAATAATCAAAAACTTTCCAAAAAACAAAAGTTTAGGACCAGGCAGCTTCACTGGTGAATTCCACCAAACATCCAAGGAAGATTTAATACCTATCCTTCTCAAACTCTTCCAAGAAACTGAAGAGAAGGGAATGCTGCCTAACTCATTTTACAAGGCCAACATCACCCTGATACCAAAACCAGACAAGGACAACACGAAAAAAGAAAATTACAGGCCAATATCACTGATGAACATAGATGCAAAAATCCTCAACAAAATATTAGCAAACCGAATACAACAATACATTAAAAAATCATTTACCATGATCAATGGGATTTATTCCAGTGATGCAATGATGATTTAACACCCACAAATCAATCAACAGGATACACCACATTAACAAAATGAAGAATAAAAATCATATGATCATCTGAATAGATGCAGAAAAAGCATTCAATAAGATTCAATATCCATTTGTGATAAAAACATTCAATAAAATGGATATAGAAGAAACATACCTCAACATAATAAAGGCCATATATGACAAACCCACAGCTCACATCATGCTCAACAGAGAAAAACTGAAAGCCATCCCTCTAAGATCAGGAAAAAGACAAGGATGCCCACTCTTGCCACTCTTATTCAACATAGTATTCAAAGTCCTAGCCAGTGCAATTAGGCAAAAAAAGAAATAAAAGTCATCCAAATTGAAAAGGAAGAAGTAAAATTGTCACTATTTGCAGATGACATATTTTATATATAGAAAACCCTAAAGACTCCACCAAAAAACTGTTAGAAATAATAAAGGAATACAGTAAAGTCATATGATACAAAATCAACATACAAAATTGGTTGTGTTTCTATCCACTAACCTAGCAGAAAGAGAAATTAACAAAACAAACCCATTTACAATCACAACAAAAAAGAATAAAATACCTAGGAATAAATGTAACGAAGGAGGTGAAAGACCTGTACACTGAAAACTATAAGACGTTGCTGAAGGAAATTGAAGAAGACATGAAGAAATGGAAAGATAGTCCATGCTCATGGATTGGAAGAATTAACATTGTTAAAATGTCCATATTACCTAAAGCAATCTACAGATTCAATGCAATCCCAGTCAGAATCCCAATGACATTTTTCACAGAAATACAATAAAAAATCCTAAAATTTGTATGGAACCACAAAAGACCCCAGATAGCCAAAGTAATTCTGAGAAAAAAGAACAAAGCTGGAGGAATCCCACTCCCTGATTTGAAAATTATACTACAAAGCTACAGTAATGAAAACAGCATGGTATTGACAGAAAAACAGACACACAGATCAATGGAACAGAATTGAGAGGCAGAAATATACTCACACATCTATGGATAACTAATTTATGACAAAAGAGCCAAGAACATACAATGGAGAAAGAAAAGTCTCCTCAATAAATGATGTTGCAAAAACTGAACAGCCACATGCAAAAATATGAAACCAGACCACTATCTTACACCGTACACAAAAATTAACTCAAAATGGATTAAAGACTTGAATGTAAGACCTGAAACCATAAAACTCCTAGAAGAAAACATAAGCAGTATGCTCTTTGACATTGATCTGAGCAATATCTTTTGGATATGTCTCCTCAGGCAAGGGAAACAAAAGAAAAAAATAAACAAATGAGACTACATCTACTAAAAAGCTTCTGCACAACAAAGGAAATCAAAATGAAAAGACAACCTACCGAATGGGAGAAGATATTTGCAAATCATATATCGATAAGGGATTAATATTCAAAATATACAAAGAACTCATACAACTCAACAATAAAAAAACGAGCCAATCAAAAAAACGGGCAGAGGATCTGAATAGACATTTTTCCAAAGAAGATATGCAGATGGCCAACAGACACAGCAAAAGATGTTCAACATCACTGATTAGTAGAGAAATGCAAATCAAAACTACAACGGGATATCACCTCACACCCATTAGAATGGCAATTATCAAAAAGACAAGAAATAACAAGCACTGGAGAGAATGTGGAGAAAAGAGAACCTCGTATGCTTTGGTGGGGATGTAAATTGTTGCAGCCACTATGGAAAACAGTAGAGATTCCTCAAAAAATTAAGAAGGGAACTACCATACGATCCAGCTACTCTGCTTCTGAGTATTTATCCAAAGAATATGAAAACACTAATTTGAAAAGATATATGCACCCTTATGTTCACTGCAGCATTATTTACAAAAGCCAAGATTTGGAAACAACGTAAGTGCTCACCGACAGATGAATGAATAAAGAAGATGTGGTATTATATATACAGTGGAATACTACTCAGCCATAACAAAAAAGAAATCTTGCCATTTGCAACAACATGGATGGACTTGAGAGTATTATGCTAAGTGAAGTAAGTCAGATGGAGACAGACAAATAATGTATGATTTCACTCATATGTGGAATACAAAAAACAAAAAACAAAGTAAATGAACAAACAAAAAAAATGAAAACAAACACATAGATACAGAGAACAGACTGGCAGTTACCAGAGGGGAAGGTGGTGGGAAGGGGGCGAAATGGGTAAAGAAGAGCAATTGTATGGTGACAGACAGAAACTAGATTTTGGTGGTGAGCACACTATAGTGTATACAGAAGTTGAATTATAATGTTGTACACATGAAACATATAATGCTATAAACCAATCTTAGCTCAGTAAAAAAAGAGTAATGTTTCTATATTTTTCTTCTGAGAACATTAACTTAATTCAATTATCATGATTTGATTCTTAATTGATTTTTTATAAGGCAGAGAAAGATTTTTTATATCCAATGCTGTCCCTCTTTACTTAAGCTGATTTTAAAACTCTAAGTCACTGTTTTTCAACAAGAGAGGAAATAAAACTTGCAATCAGTAAAATAATTAAATATTTGTATCAGAACATGGTAGATATAATTAACTACAACCCTATTTAGGTTTAAATCTGAACTATTTGAGTGATGGGTAATTACCTTAAAAAATAAAATTGCAATTATTTGCCTCTATTACTCAGTATGAGTACTTTTTTCTCCCTAATTGCAAATAATGAACCAATCTGTCAATAATTTTACACATTGAAAGATGTCAGATCTAGAAGAGAGTAGAATTAGATGCTACAGTTTTGAAGTTTTTAGAAATATCTCTGGTTTCTTCCCTGCCTTAGGAAGAGAGTAATCACACTCTACTTAGATTTAGAATTTTGCAAGAGTTTATAAAATCACCTTTTGTTTCATTTTTCAAAGCCCTTTCAAGGTAAAATTTTCTATTGCTTGAGGAAATGAGAGGTCTGATGAATTTGAAACAAAGTATTGCTTTTGAACTCCCTCATGAATTTTGTTATCAGGCTATAAAATCCCTACTTGATAATTTTGGATTGAAAAATTTGCATTTCCCTTGGAATAAACTTCCAAATACAAATTATCATTGTTTGCAAAAGCCCTGTGATACAGTATGAAATTTTTCATACTTTAATTGCTAAACCAGAAGACACATATTTCAACTTCTAACAGGCCACACACTGCATACCTTCAAGAAGTACCATGCCATCCCAGTCCACATGAATGATGCCCCTTGGGCTGTACTGCATGGCTGTGTGCAGCTGCCCTCACCTCTGGCAACTGCATGCTCAATTTCATAAAAATGCTGTACCAGGAGTAAACACTCAATAAATATTTGTTAATTAGTTAGTAGTTTCCATAGCAGCAGATTCGGTTGAACATTGGTGGGATATTAGAAGACTCAGATTCCAAAATTTCTTAATGGTCAAGTAGTACCTGTGAAACAGTTTTTATTATATTAAACTCTCCTAACTTGGGCTATATCCACACAGTGCAAAGTGAGTAAACATTTGGCAATCTTTGCATGCATTTGTTAGGGAGAGATAGACAAACCGGATTTGTAATTCAAACCACAGTGTGATTGTAGGCATTGACCAAGCAAATACATAAAATGAATACCAAAATCCTGTTTTGCTCTTGGAGAAAGACCTAACATCCCTTCAATGTCCATCACAGAATAAAGTTTTCCATCCATGAGTGCCTTGCTCTTAACAAAATGCTGTCACAGACATCTTACCTTTTCCTTCCCTTTTCAACAACAGTATGAGGTGGTATTATTATCAATATCATTATTATTACACATTGGAAGAAACTGAGACTTGGGAGTTTAAATAGCGTAACCACGGCCACAGCAAGTGGTGGCAGCAAAACTGAAATCCATGCCTTCTAACCCCAAGACTTGAGCACATTCCACCCCACGAGGTCAAGTTCTCTTTTAGTCATTCTTTAATTCTTCCAACCTGCTCTCTTGTCCCTTGAACATAAGAGCATAATGAAAAGAGAATTAGGTTACGTGAAATAATTGTAATGAAGAAAACTGCCAAAAATAAAGATAGGCAAGTCGTCTTGATTTGCAAGTTTTTGATGTGAAAGTTTATCAAGTGAATGGCATGGAACATGGAGCCTGCAGGTTGACCTTTCTCATCAAGAATCTTTTTCCCCCTTCAGTGATTCGCAACAGTCAGCGGGCAGGGAGAGGTGGGATAGAAGGTAGAGCTGGAAGCATTCCAAAAATCTGGGTTCAAATCCAAGTATGTGTCCTTGAGCAATACTGAATGTCTCTGAGCTTCAGTTTCTTCATCTATAAAATATATAGACTAATACCCGCCCTCATAGTAGGTATTGTGGGATTAAATGAGATAGCGTATGTATGACACTAGTACACAACAATTGTTCAAAATAATTGCATCTAGTCCAATATTTTCCAAATGGTTAGGGATGTTATTTTAGGTATTTCTTACCATCACTGCACTGTGTGACATACTGAGGTAGACGCAATTATATTGAACAATTATTATTTCGGGTAGTTTACACCTAATCACCAGACTCTGACCAGCACAGTAGCTCAAGAGGCAACCTGTTCAATCTGGTTTGGCTGATATTCTCACCTTCCTGCTTGCCTATTCTAAAACCTCCAGCTTCTCTGATCCCTCCTCAACCTCATCCATCCTTCGGCTTTCACCTCTGAGTCCCCCTTGAACCTCCTCTCCCGGGACTCAACTCCCACGCTGGACTTTCCCTCAGCCACCGCCTTGCCTAAAAGAGGCTGTAGGAGGTCAGTTAGAGACCAGTGAGCCTGAAGGAGAAATAGGCCTATGGCCTGACATTCCAGCAGGACGGGGTTTAGGAAAAGTAGGTGAGGGAATGCTTTCACACAGAGCAGGCGATAGCCCCGCTTCTCCAGGATTCCTCTTTTCTAAGCCCTGACTGGCAACCCTGTATTTTAGAACCCTCTTTAGTCTTAGATCCCCTATTGTCTAGATTTCATCCCTTCCATCCCAGGGCCCAAATTTGTTTTCCTAAAGTTGCCAGAAAGCCCAGCTCTGTCTGCCCTCAACTGTTCCTGCAACCTCTTTCCCTCTATTTTCCTGACTCCCAGGCTCAGACCCACTCCCCTCCCCCGAGTCCCTCCCTGGGCTGTAGGTGATTCTCTCCTGGCCATTGTCTTCACTACCCTTCACACCTGACTTTCATTCCTCATATACTTACCTCAGTTAAAAGAAGAAAAAGGCTTTTTTTTAAATGTTAGCTCAATAATAGTATAGATGTGATGGGGTATGAACAAGAAAAACAAACAAACAAATGAAAAACATGAAGAAGAATATGCAGATAACTGAAGTTTGAGGAATATAACTAACCCAAGTCTTTCTCTTTGGAAATGAGAAAACTGAAATCATGAATTGCTCAAAGTCACACAGCTGATGAGTGCCAGAGCCTGAGCTAACATTAGCTTTTTTTGCAGCGTGTCTCCAAAGCAGAGACGTTTTCAGATTAACGGTGGTTATTCGACACAAAGAGAAAGAGTATGCCTACAAAGAGGCCCAATTTTCCCACTCATTCTGATGTAGTTTAACATTCCTTTGTTTAAAGACCCCAGCCTCTTCTATTCCCCCATTTTCAATTACAATCTCAAATTGTAGAATAAATGTCTGTTAAGATTTGGAGAAAGAGATGTGGCTAGCAAAATATTATCACACAGCATGTCCTGTTAGAGTCTTTTGAGGGAAGATATACACACACACACGACTCAGAGAAGGACCTTGGTGATTGATTTAAGTAAAAAATGAAAACTGCATCTTTTTTCTTTTTAGTGACGAAGGACTGAAATGAGAAGGAAGTCATACTGGGGATCTTTAAAAATGCTGAGAGACAACATCTAAAGTTTCTACAGGGACCTCCAAACGCTGCAATCATTCCACTTCTAGAATTTAGTCAATTCTTTTTCTAAGAAAAACAGTAAAAGTAATAAAGACCTATTACCTAATTCTAGACTCAGGCTGAGTCACTGTGTAAACAAACTTCACCTACCGTCCTGCTTTCTCAAGGGTGCATCAGTTGCCTTGAACAATGAATACTGTGAGTCTTCCAGGATTAGTCCTGCAGAACAGAACCACTTGGCATTGTTCTGTGGAAGAATGAAGTATAAGTCAATGTCTTCTGGGTTTGCCAGCTCTCTTCTGTTCTGGAATTCGAATTTGTCCAAGAATCCTGCAAAAATGAGCAACTAAGAAGGAAGGGGAGTTGGTCCAGTGCCATGAAGGCACAAAAGACCAGGAACTCGGAGACCTGGATTTACTTCACGGCCAAAACAGAATAAAACTCCAAAGTCCCTGGAAAAAGAAAATCTGCCAATACATTCACAATAAGATGCAAAGGACTAATTTCACAGCCTTTCCTTCCATCTTTTTCAACAAAACTCTGCTCTCAGGAAAAAGGCGGGACACTACTGTCCCACTGCCCCATCTTTTGCTTATTACCTAGTCTTAGGCGAGTCATTTAAGCTTTTTGACCTTCAGCCCTCTCCCCACCTGTAAAATAAGATGATACTAATATTACCTAGTGTCAGTATGAGAATTAAATGAGATAATACATCTAAAGCATTTAGCAATGTGCCTGGCATAGAGTAACAGCCCAGTAAATGACAGCTATTATTTTTATTATGAGGTATGGCAATGACAGTGTGGCTGGAAAATAGCTTGAAGATTACTCAAGCCAGCTTACATGTGGTGAGGGATAAAGGTGAAGGTAAAAAGTTAAAAAGAAAAGAGAAGATTTCCCTCTCTTCAAGATTTCGCTAAAGAATGATTCTAGGTTTACAAATAGTTGGTAGCCAAGCATGAGAGGGTGATTTCTTTCTTATAAAACCCAATCAGTCCTTGTAAGAATGGACCCCATGTTGACCTAAGTAGAGTAGGGTTGCCAGATTTAGCAAATAAAAATACTGGACACCCTAGTTAAATTTGAATTTCAGGTATATAACGCATTTGTGTAGTATGAGTATTCCTGAAATATTTGATGTATAGCTTTACTTAAAAATTATTTGTTGTATATCTGAAAATCAAATTTAATTGGTCATCTTCTTTTTTATCTGGGAACCCTCACGAACACCTGGGCTCCAGAAATCAGGAGAATCTGATGGTGTACCTAGAGCAACCTTCAAAGACAACAATTGCAAGCCCGGGGGCTGATGAGGCTATTTAAGGGAAATAAAAATGTGATATTTACCTTCACTGGCTTGAATGGGTTTCTCTTCCTTGCAATCAAAAAGGTTTGACTACCAAAACACTTACCTTGTCTGTTCTAGTTTTCTTATCTTAAAAGATGGAGAAACGATAATCATAAGGTTCTTATAAAGACAAAATAGAAACTGAATGTGAAAGTACTGTGTAAACTAGGTTTGGGGGACTTCCAGGGAAAAATACTAGATTGATCACATGCTCCCTCCAGAAACCCTTCTAAAATAAGAAGAGAGGGATTTTTTTTTTTTCAAGCATGAACCCAAAAGGATGGAGAGGAGACAACAGCAATAGCAAGCTCTCCAAGGTGCCAGACTGGTGAGTGAAGCTGTCTTGGACCTTCTAGACCAGACCACCTAATACCATCAAGTGACCTCAGTCAACAACAGATGGAGAGCAATCCCCCAGCAAACGCCTATTCAAATCCTTGACCAACAAAATGAGGAGTTATAATAAAATAGTGGGTATTTTAAGCCATTAATTTGGGATGATTTATTACACAAGACTGCAACACATAACAGAAGGGAGAATGGAATTGGTGTCGTTATGACATAGGGCGCTGTGGGACACAGGTGGAGATCCATTTCCTTTTTTTTTTTTTTGCTGAGGAAGATCACCCTGAGCTAACATCTGTGCCAATCTTCCTCTTTTTGCTTCAGGAAGATTCGCCCTGAGCTAAGATCTATTTTCCTCTATTTTGTATGTGGATTGCCACCACAGCATGGCCACCAATGAGTGGTGTAGGTCCATGCCCAGGAACTGAACCTGGGCTGCCAAAGCCAAGCACACTGAACTTAACCACTAGGTCATGGAGCCAGCCCCAAGATCCATTTCTAACTAAGCAAATCGGAGAAGAGTTCACAAAGAAGGTAGTATTTCAGCTGGTCTTAAAGGACAAGTAGAAAACAGGAAGCATTTCAGATAGTGTACAGCAAAGCCTAAAGACCTTCTGTCTTTCAGAGGGATTTTGAGAGCCCTGGATGCTAGTCTGAAGGTCCCTTCAAACTATGGAAGACACCAGGATGAGCTGAGAAGTAAAATCCCAGGTGGTAATGGGAAAGAAGAGTAACTCCATCAAAAATATTAGCTTCAATTCTAAAAAATAAGATTATGAAAAATACATTATTTCCCAACACCATTCAAATATTGCTACCTACAGAAAGTTTTCCTTGCCAGTGCAAACAGAGGCCCTGAACTTATTATTATTATTATTATTATTATTTTGGTGAGGAAGATTGGCTCTGAGCTAACATCTTTTCCTAAATTTTTGTATGTAGGATGCCACCACAGCATGGCCTGATAAGCGGTGCATAGGTCTGAGCCTGGGATCCAAACTCGTGAACCCCGGGCCACCAAAGCAGAGCATGCAAACTTAACCACTATGCCACCAGGCCGACCCCGACCCTGAACTTTTAATATAAGTATTACTGCCTTTTATTTTTATGGATTTTTTTTTTTTTTTTTTTTTGTGGGGAAGGCCAGCCCTGAGCTAACATCCGTCGCCAATCCACCCCTTTTTGCTGAGGAAGACTGGCCCTGGGCTAACATCCGTGCCCATCTTCCTCCACTTTATGTGGGACGCCGCCACGGCATGGCTGACAGACAGTGCGTCGGCGGGTGCCTGGGATCCGAACTAGCGAACCCCGGGCTGCCAAGCGCGAACTAAACTGCTGCACCACCAGGCGGGCCCTATGGATTGTATTTTTAAAAGACTATTTCTGTTGGAACTGACAGAATGCCAATTGAAACCAGCTTAAGCAATGGGACAACTTTATCGACTCAAGAAACTTAAAAGCTCAGACATGAAATTGACCTTCTCCAAGAATTCAAATGATAATCTCTTTCTCTCTCTCTTTCCCTCTGTGTGTTGTCTCATTCTTTCCTACCATACAGAGGCTTTTGTCATAAGATGTTGAGCAGGTTATGACTTCAGATAAAAAACTAAGTCATCCCAGTTTAGTAAACCCAGAGAAAAATGAAAGCTGCTTTTTCCCAACCCCTCCTTTCTAGTATTTAAAATCTCAGGGAAGGACTCTGATTGGCTGACTTGTTCACATGCCCAACCTTTGTCCAATCATTGTCACCAGTTGATAGGGTAATATGATTGGCCAGTGCCCAAAGAAGTGAGTTAGTATCTCTGGCATGTCCAACAGAACTACTTGCAATGAAGGAATAACAGTTCCTACAAAAGAAAGGGTAATCGTGCTTTAAATTAGAAGCAGGGTGAAAGTGTTGCTGGGCTGATTTAAAAAACAGATGCCTAGCACATGTATATAATGACTGACTTTGTTTGCAGAATTACAATTTGAACAACAAACCCTCACACTTTTAAGGGCAGCATAACTATTCATTCCTAATGCACTCTTTCCTCATCCCACCTCAAACTAGTCTGATTGACTCTAGACTTAAGAAATCATAATCCCTGAGGAGTCAAACAATTTGCACATCACAAAGAAGGTCAGTGAGTAGATCTAGCAACATAAATCACCTTTTCTGAATTCCTGACATGTGCAGTGAAGGCAAAACACTCAAGCAAGGATACATACCTCTTGAGAATGCAAAATAAAAATATAGACAGCAAAAATAATGTGAAGAGTGGATAAATTTTCCACTCCTATACAGCAGATTTTATTTCCAAACATCTCATTCCCTCTCAAAAACTGCAGTGCAGATTTTGCAAACACGATGGGTTACATAAGTAGGATTATGTACTCTTCATGCAAACTCTGAAGCCAGCTGTCCATCCAGTTCTATTTCCCAGACAGGAAAAAAGATTACTACACAACTCCAACACAGTGGTGGACAGATATTGATAAATTCTGACTCTCATTTCAAGTTAAGAAGAGGAAAATATATTGGAAAAGCTTGTTCAACTGGACTCTCTTATTGAAGGCAATGACATTTTAATTACACGATTATGGTTTTATAGTTACATATTCAGTGTATATATCAGGGATCCACACAATATATTTAAGTATTATGGGTTTAACTCTGTCCTCCAAAAATTCGTATGTTGAAGTCCTAACCCCCCATACCTCAGAATGTGACCTTATTTGGAAATAGGGTCTTTACAGAGGTAATCAACTTAAAATGAGGCCACTAGCATGGGCCCCAGTCTAATCTGACTGGTATCCTTATAAAAAGGAGAAATTTGGAGACAAACACACACAGGCAGAATGCTATATGAAGATGAAGGCAGTGAGCAGAGTGATGGTTCTACATGCCAAGGAACACCAAAGATGGCCCGAAACCACCAGAAGCTAGGCAGGGCGCGTGGAACAGATTCTCCCTGCCCACACCTTGATCTTGGCCTCCTAACCTCCAGAACCGTGAGACAATAAACTTCTGTTGTTTAAGCCACCCAGTTTGGGGTACTTTGTTATGGCAGCTGTAAGAAACTAATCCACTGAGCCACATCACAGGAGTGGAAGTGAAGGAGGGAATACATTACCTCCGAGAACTTTAATCTTTTATTATTGCATCCCCTTAACGAAGAAGGGGTTTAGTCTATTCTCCCCAGACCAAACAAAAGTCAGAAAGTGAGGTAAGTACCTTCATAACACAGGCCAAACATTCTACTATGTTTTATTCAGTAAAATTATATTAGTTGAAGTAAAATTATATTCCTTCCTAATGCCTAAATTATCCAGATAATGGTCTCAACCTTCAACTTTGGTTGGTCATTGTGAAGTAAACCTGACTTCAGGTAGAAGAGTTTAGATCACCTTTGACCAAAAAGACTTCACAGCTTTGTCAGTTTCCGTTCATTGGCCCATAGAGAAGAGACCATAAAAAGGCAGGGTTTTCCTCTTCTAACCTGTGACTACCTGCTAAGCAATTTAGTCCTAGTTTCAGTGTGAGATCTAGTCCTCCTTTCAGTTCCATGTGGGTTCATGTTCCTTCTTGTACAAGTGGTGGGGAAGGGGAGGAAGGAGTGAAGATCATGTTGGAAATGCAAAGGTAGCAATCCCAACCATCTGTGCTCATGTGTCTATGTGTGAGGTGAAGGTCAAGACCCAGTAGCTGCCTGGGAGAATATCTAGGCTTCTCAACTTTTCCATTTCAGGCACACTAGCATCCCACCCAGCCAAGAAATGGAATCCAAGCTTTAGTGAAGAGATTATAAATCTGATATCCCTTATCCCGTGACTCCAACAAGTTTCTCTTTTAGGCCAGTGTACAGTTTTGGCAGAACTATGGTTCCTAGCTACTTATTCACTGATCAATCTGAACATGAAATTCAATTGTTTCTCTAACAGGTGGCGAGAAAGCAGGATGCAGTGAATGCAGTTCTCAATTCTCTCAATTCTCTAAGGCAGCCTGGAAAGTCTGGGATTTCTTGTCATTTCAACCTCAGTTGGAGTCACTAGCAGGCATAGAAAGTAAAATGGGGTAAAGATTACTCATCATTCAAGAAACAAGGGTTCCAGGAGAAGCATGTCATCCTGTTCTTGTCGTTTTGTTAGAACACTTGGCTATTTACTGATAGCAGAAGCCCATTTAGGAATGCAAGGAGCTTGGTAGATGTGCCAACCTGTACATTCAAAACGGCAAATGTTGAGTTGTTTTGTGTGGGCAGATGGTGAGCATTTGGAAAAGGCTTTGAGGTACATATGTTCTGAGCAGAAGTAAAACTGCAAAGCCTCAAGGAATCTCTTCAATTTCAGCCCTTTCTACCCTCCCAAACCTGCCCAATCCCCCAGATGACACTCCTTTCACTTCAGGCTTTGCTATTACTTCTGCATGCCCACCCGCTTGGGAGCTATGTTAAGAAGGGTGCTGAGGTCTTATCCTAATTTAGTTGGAAAAGATACCTTGCAATGAGCAATATCTATCATAGTCATTGGAGAGAGAAATGGAAAAACACCTGCTATATATTTGCCTACCCTCCTCTGTATCATTAAATCCTGTGCTTTGGTTACTTCCTCAGACACATACACATCATTTTAAAAGAGCTATTCTAGTTACATATTCTTACATCTAACAATTCAACCACGTGATTAAGGCAATTTTAACCACATGGTAGCAACCTGGTGTTGCAAGCCCAGACATTTGAAAATGTGGTTTGCAAATTTAACTTTTAAAAAGACAATCATTACATGACAAATTACAAAACATTAACACAAACACTTATACTTATTAACGATATTGCCTAAAAAGACCCTGAATAAAGAGAGCATGAAACATTTTGATGGACTAGAAGAGGAAAGAGATAAAGTCTAAAGATGGGGCTGGGTCTGGGAGGTCAAGCCTAGAGGAATGGAGGGTCTTTAACACACCAGGGTTAGGAACATCTGCGGAGATCCTGAAAAGAAAAGACCTCCGAAAGAAAAAAGGCACCAAAATCACGTTGCCTTATTTCAGGGCTTTTGAGGGTAGATGCTAACTATAGGGAACATCTTGTGGATGAGATGGTATCAGACTCTGTCCCAAAATGAATAACCTTGAAATTGAAATCCACAAAGAGAAAAATCACATGAGTTAAGCTTCCGTAGTCTATCTTTATACAGAATTTGGGGGGAAAATCTATTTAAAACAAGCATTTAGAAAAGCATCATTTCCCTGGCATGATTATCACGTGCCTCATGTTGGCAGGAAGACTTCGTTTCCAGTGATATTTTCCAATTGTTAAAAAGAAAAAAAAATCCCTGCCGCTTTCTTTGCAATCCATAATTTTGTATTTTTAATTTCAATAACTCAAGTGTCTCCAAGCAGAAATAAGCTGCATATTCATGAGCCCTGATTTGCTGTAATCATTATTTCTGAGGCTCTCTATCTGTGAAGACTCCAAGTACTTGAGTCCTTGTTCTCAGGCAATTATATCAGATTGGCTTGGAGCTGAGGGAGTTGGGAGACCCAACCTCTTCATCTTCTCTTTGAAGAGCTCTGTTGGTCTATCTGAGGTCAACTTTCCTTGCTCCCAAACGGGGCTGATAATTAGTTGCCTCAACATTGGCAGGAGGGATAAAAGTCATTTAATATGTTAACTAGAGAATTGTTAACTTTTCATCAATCAGCCTTTGGTCACAGACAGCAAAGGAAAAAAACCAAAGGGAAGAAAAGGATATATTAAAATGAGCTGAGCAAAAAGTAAAGGAAGGATAATATATATCGACAATATTTTGCATGTGTGAAAAATATGGAAGAGGAAATAAAAAATTGAAATAAAACACAGATGGCAAAAGGATAAAAAAATACTAACAACTAGAAAAACATCTAGAAATCACCTATCTTCCTATATAAAACTTGGCTTCTCTTAGTGGAAATAGCCCAGGTTTGGGGATCAAAGAAATGGGAGTTTGAATGTCAGCTCTGCTGCTTACCAGCTATCTGTCCAAGAGCAAATTCCTTAATCTCTTGGCTTTGTTTTCTTCCTCAAGACTGATACCCTCATCTATGAAGGGATGATCATACTTCCCTCTAAAGGTTTGTGGGGAGACTTAAATGAGATGTATCGAAAGCATATAATGTCGAGTCGAACACAAAATATACATTCAGTAAATGTTACTGTCTTGCTCTGCCTGATTTCTTTTTTTCCCTCTGGCTAAATAGCTAGTCTGTTTTTAAAGGCCTCCCAGCTCCCCTTTAGCAAGCACTCCAGACTACAACAAGCATCCCATTTAGGAAGTTCTTCCTAAAGGAAAACACCAGAAGGGATCTCTAGAGGTCATCTATGCATTTGCCTGCACTGGAGCTTTCCTTAGATATAGTGGGAAGATTACAAACTAGGCTCCAAAATCTGGCTCCACCATTTACTAGATATATGACTTTGGGTTCTCGAAACTTCAGTTTCCTCGTCTGTAGAATGGGGATTAAAGAACACCTACATCGTAGGGTACTTTTTAGAATTGAGATAAATTGTATAAAGGGGCTTACCACTTCGGTTGCACATAGCAGTAGATTAACAAATAATATTTGCTGTTGTTATGTCTATTCTTGTCTTCCTACTTCCCCCCCAAGAAAATGCCAGCAAGAAGACAGCACATTTGGGGATTGTGTCCTTCCATTCTACAATTATTTGGCAATAGTTATGTGGCCACATCATTTCGTTCCAGAATCAGCTTGAATCAACAGCTAGATTCCACCCAAAACCTCCATTTTTCAGATATTGCAGTTGAAGCCCAGAAAGTTAAAGTCCCCTTCTGGAGGTCACATAGCAGAGGAAATCTGCTGTATTTAAAATCTGAGATTTTAAAGCCATGAGGGCAAAATAATTGTATGTCTTGGGGCATCAGCTCAGCTTTCTGGAGTGACCGAAGTCTACTTCTTTAAAAAATCCTATCCCACAGCCTGTTTTTTCTGCCTGTCAGTCGGTCTGTTTGTTTCTATGTTTGTTTAGGGTTAAGTTTAATTTGAGATATATATTCCCCACATACATAAAGCTATAGTATATTTATTCATTGATTTATAAAATGAATCTCTACCAGGGAAATAATAACCTGTTCTATATAAATTCCTTCAGGGCAAGGACTATGTCTTAATCTTTGGATCCCTAAAAGTACTCAGTTAAATACCTCCTAAAAAGTATTCGTTAAATAAATCATGGAGAATAACCCAGTTTTGGGGGGCTCATCTACTTTTCCCTGGTTCCTTCCTTACCATGCCATTCACAAAGGACAGAGTTGCTCTTTCCATCTCTGAACCTTTGCACCTGCTGTTCCTCTCCCTACAATGCTCTTCCCCATCTCTTCAATTAGCTGGCTCATTCTCAACCTTCAGTTCTAGGCTTAAGTGCCACTTCCTCCCAGAGGACATCCCAGACCATCCTCTGTAAACTCCAGTTACTTACCATCTTACACCCCCGGTAGCTTCTTTAATTGCACACATCACAACAGAATGACGAGGTGATGGGTTTTACGTAAGCTATACGAGAACACGTTGCTTACCTGACTAGTTCTGTGCTCTATGCCTAGAGCCTAACACTGTGCCTGGCAACTACAAGAGGCTCTACAAATATTCACCAGGAAAAGTGAGCAAAAGAATGCAAAGCAGGGACCCAGAGTGAATTTCTCATCTAGTGTTAGGAATACACGAACCGACTTCTCTTCGTCTTCTGCTAAAGTTAGAAAATGTGGACTCAGTGCACTTGATTTTCTTTCTTCACTATTTAAAAAATTAATCAGTTAATTAAATTCATTCCAGAGTGCAAGTTTAGCATGTCTGTGGTTTCTGAAGCCTTCACTCCCCAACTTGGGGCTTTGGCTTGATCCCAGGCAACTACGAAGGCCCCTAAAATCAAGATTGGTAATTGCATTGGGGAATTTTGTGTTTCTTTTGAAAATGGAGTCCCACCTGCTATTCAAGACATCAGCACTTACGCTTCAGTTTTTTTTGTTCGGTTACAGAGAAAGAGCAGGTCGATTCCCAGTACAATGATTAAAACAGCATTCCGCCACCTCCTAATCTTTCTCTGTAAGAGAATCAGAGCTGACAGGCCATCACAGCAGTACAGTACCCAGCTGACAATATCGACCAAAAAGCAACTACCTTGCTTATTTTCTGTTGACTTAATGATGAGACAGGCACAAACGGACCTTGCTGTCTTAGCTTTTAGTCCTTAATCCCGTCATAGTGCTTAACCACTACCATACAGATCGTGTAGAAAGAGATATCAAGCTAAAAATAAAAGCCTGCCCAGGATATTTTGAGACTATCACAAGGCCATATCACTCTTACATTTAGACTCTTCTCCCTCACATCATATTAATGAATCATATAAAAATATACCCAAATGACTCATTAAAATAAATTTTGCTATATAAACATTTTATAAATTTTGTTAAATCGTTTGGCTCTATATAGCATATTTAATTTATATCAGCGATCATTATAAATACTTAGGAATTCCTATAAGGTGAGAAAACTAATCTAAAAAAATTTATTTTTTTTTTTAATTTTTTTGGCGAGGAAGATTGGCCTTCAGCTAACACACCTGTTGCCAAGCTTCCTCTTTTTGCTTAAGGAAGATTGTCCCTGAGCTAACATCTGTGCCAATCGTCCCCTATTTTATATGTGAGACGCCACCACAGTGTGGCTCGATGAGCGGTGTGTAGGTCCGTGCCAGGATCCGAACCTGGGAACCCCAGGCCACTGAGGCAGAGCGTGCAAACTTAACCACTACACCACCAGGCTGGCACCTAAAAAAGTTTTTTTAACTGAATAAAATTTTATGGCTAATACATTTGAGAATTATTAAAATTGACACACTGTTACATTTTGTGAATATCTGATTTACCATTTATTCCATTATGGTTTTTTAGCTTTTTATTGCATGTTTGAACCAATGAAAAGATTTTTTTCAGGTCTCAAACACAGCCCTTTAAGAAGCCCATAGAGCCTAATCTCTTCGCAGATAAATTGGCCCTGCACATGCTGAATCCACGTAAAAGTCAGATTCAGAGGTCATCACTTTCAATAGATTATCATTCCTCTAGAGTAAAACCACTGGTGGATTATCCTGAAATTGTGCACAAAGACAAAATAAATAAATACCATTTAATCTATGGGGCAGAGAAATGAACAGGCTATTGACTCCCTTCAGAGACAGACTTAATGGAAACGAGATAATTCTGACAGACCTAAACACAGAGTCTACCAAAGAGTAGGTCTTCACAATTATTTTTACTCATGTGAATTTATATTATACAGAGTGGCCAGAAATATCTCTAGTTCTTCCACTGAAACCAAATACCCATACATCTTGATCTGGTGGTGGAAGTGGCCACCTTAAAATAGTTTACCTTGAATTTATGTTTCTTTTGTGGCCAACTATTTGGAAACTTGTGATACCCTAGAAATTTTTGTAGAAGTTGTTATAACCAGTTCCAAAGAAATAGTTTGCATACTATACATTCTCTTCTATATACACTGAAAGGGCTCAAGTCAGCAATATTTTCAAAAGGGGATGTGGGGTGCGAATGAGAAAATGAATAATCCGGGGCATGGTATCTCCATATTCTCATTCCCTAACAGTTCACTATTAGCATTCAGAGTATCTGAAGCAACCTTTTTAAACCACATTGATGATCAGGTGATTTTCCTCTTCAGCTCTCCAATTTTTCTGAAGTGCATCCCTTGAACTGAGTGCATTAATATTAAAGTTTGCAAAACAGCAACCTTGGAAAAAGTGTATGCTCTGACTTTTCCCCTTCCAGAAGTGCTTTCATCAGTGGCTGAGGCCACCTGAAGCCCACTCAGCTGAATAACAATGACGATAGTTAATGTTTATGGAGCACTTGTAATATGCCAACGCTGTGCTCAGCACTTTACATACATCATTTACTTTCTACAGCAACACTGTGAGACAGGTATTATTATTTCCATTCTACAGATGAGAAAACGAAAACTCAAATGTTTAAGCAAACTATAAAAGTCTCACAGCTGGCAACAGTGTAACTGGGATTCAAGGCCAAGCAGTCTGACCCAAAAGCTCACACTCTCACCCTCTAAACTAGTGGGGGTTTTTTTGCAAGTGGATAGTTTCATCAAACTGATTATTTAACAGGCACAGGCAAAATTCTAGAAGATAATGGATTTTTTTTTACCAGACCAATAATATTGACATTATGATGATAAAAACACTACACCAGGGGCCAGCCCCTTGGCCTAGTGGTTGAGTTTGGCACACTCCGCTTCAGTGGCCCAGGTTCAGATACCGGGCACAGACCTACACCACTCATCAAGCCACACTGTGGTGGTGACCCACATACAAAATAGAGGAAGATTAGCACAGATGTTAGCTCAGGGCGAATCCTCCTCAGCAAAAAAAAAAAAAAAAAAAAAACCACTACACTGATTACTTCCAACAACTAACATGATTATATCTTATTGTCAATTATTCAATATGGTTTAATTGGTAGTGAATGCAAAACCTTTCTGGACATGGAGTGGGGGTGGGGGGGTCCAGGCATCCTCATATGGATGGCATCAGCCTAAAAGATGTACTCTTAAAAAAGCTGTGACTTTTAATCCTCAAAGTAAATATTGACTGACCTGTTTTTTTTTTCCCCCTCTAACTTTTGAAAAAGACATGGAAAGAGAATAAAAGAGTGAGCTAAACTGAGAACATGATCAAGAAGGAGAGGATCAAGAAGGAAAGAAAAAATATCTATCACCACTATTCCATGTTCCTTGGCTTTAAATTTTTCCAATGAACTAATCTATTCTGATATCTATCTGAGTAACTCCACTTGACTTGGGTGAGTTGTCAGGGAAATTGATAGCCGTGTAACCAGTAATATCCTTTTCCACTTGCAAAAATCTGTATTGTCTTCTGGAAGCCCCCTTTTGTGGTATTTCTTAAATACAAGCAAGGGAAGCACAAAAAACGTTTGCTGCAATTCCGTGGAGCTCCTCAGTTACTTTCCATCTTAGTCCAGGTGTGCTGCTATCACAAATACCACAGACTGATCCTTATCAACAACAGAAATTTATTTATTTTTGTGTGTGTGTGAGGAAGACTGGCCCTGGGCTAACATCGGTGCCCATCCTCCTCTACTTTATATGGGACGCCGCCACAGCATGGCTTGACAAGCAGTGTGTCTGTCTGTGCCCGGGATCCGAACCTGCAAACCCCGGGCCACCAAAGCGGAGTGCACGAACTTAACCGCTAAGCCACTGGACTGGCCCCAACAACAGAAATTTATTTCCCACAGTTCTGGTGGCTGGAGGGCACAGATCAGGGTGCCAGCATGTTCGGGCTCTGGTGAAGGTCCTCTTCCAGGTTGCAGACTGCCAACTTCTCACTGTGTCCTCACACGGTGGAAGGGGCAAGCCAGCTCTCTGGAGCCTCATTTGTAAGGGCATTAATCTCATCGCTGAGGGCAGAACCATCATGACCTAATCCCAAAGGCCCCACCTCCTGACACCATCACATTGGTGATTAGGATTTAACCTGTGAATTTTGTGGGGTACAAACATTCACACCATTGTACTTTCCTAAATACATATAATCTCTCTCTTTCTCTTTCTCTCTCTCTCTCTCTCACACACACACACCAAAATGGCCTTTATTTACTTCACAAGTGCATGCACACCTCAGCTACTTAAGTACTTTTATGATTCTAATATTTATTCATTTCTACATATTTTCATCAAAGAGTTATTGAGTAGTTGTTATGTCCCAGACGCTATGAGCAACACCAGGTGAACAAAATGAATAATCTATTGTTCCTACTGGATTTTAAAGTATCTTTAGTTAAGAAGACAAACATTAAAAAAAAAAAAAATGAGCACTTATATGCCAAGCTAAGGGATTTCCATTTATTCTCTCATTTAGTCATCACAGCAGCCTCAGGATGTAGGTACTATTATTTTTTCCATCTGCCCATCAAGGTAACTGAAGCTTAGACAAGCCAAGAAACTTACAGGATCACAAAGTTAGTAAGTGACAGAACTGCTGCTTCTTTTACTAGCAGAAGCTCATATATGTATTAAGCATTTACTATGGACCAAGAATTGTTTAAGATTCTTACATAGGTTAGCTTATTTACTCTTATTACCTTCCTTTTACCAATGAAGAAACAGTAGCACAGAGATGTTAAATAAGTTCTCCAAAGTTAACTAACTAAAAGGTGGTAGAGCTTGAAGGTAAACCCCAGCATTATGATAGCAGTTGTTCTTAATAACTCCCAGACTCAAGTTTGACCGTCCCAAAACCCAGGCTCATAACCACCATGAAACTGAAAAGCAATGTATGATGTCCCTGATTATGATAATGTGTCCATCTTCCTGGTCAGAATACTAATGAAAGAAGAGGACTTAAGGACAATGGTTTATTTCAACAGCTGCAACTTCTTTCAGAATACTTTCTGATCTCAATCTACAAATCGCATTAAGAAGTTATAAAATTCAGCAAAGAAAACCAGGGTTCCATTGAAGTGCCATTATGTGGCTCAGTTTGCCACCTATTTTTCCTGTTTATAACAAAGGAGTGAGTGACTAATAGTCACTACATAATATTGCTTTCCAACTTTGAGTAGTGTGCTCCGTAAGCTCCATGAGAGCAGAAATTAGGTCCATTTTTACTCACCATTTTGTTTAGAAAACTGAGCATAGTGATTGACATATAGTAACCACTCAATCAATTTTTATTAGATAAATGCTGAGAAACCCTGTCTGAACAAGCACTTAAGAGTATTTCCAGGATTGGGACTAGGGTAAGGCAAGTGAGGCATCCATCTTGAGTGCAAAATTTAAGGGGGTATCAAAAGACTCCTTCTGTTAAATACAAGCGGTGAAAGTGGGCATCCTTGTCTGGTTCCTGTTCTTATTGGGATAGCTTTCAGTTTTTCACCATTGAGGATGATATTAGCTGTGGGTTTGTCCTATATGGGCTTTATTATGTTGAGGTACTTTCCTCCTATACCCATTTTATTCAGAGTTTTTATCATAAATGAATGCTGTATCTTGTCAAATGCTTTCTCTGCATCGATTGAGATGATCATGTGATTTTTAGTCTTCACTTTGTTAATGTGGTGTATCACAATAGTTGACTTGAGGATGTTGAACCATTCCTGCATTCGATTTGCTACTTTTTGTTGAGAATTTCTGCACCTACGTTCGTCAGTGATATTGGCCTATAATTTTCTTTTTTTGTGTGTTGTCCTTGTTTAGTTTTGGTATCAGGGTAACGTTGGCTTTGTAGAATGAGTTAGGAAGCTTCCCCTCCTCTTCAATTTTTTGGAAGAGTTTTGAGAAGGATAGGTATTAAGTCTTCTTTGAATCTTTGGTAGAATTCACCAGGGAAGCCGTCTGGTCCTGGACTTTTACTTTTTGGGAAGTTTTTGATTACTGTTTCAATCTCCTTACTGGTGATTGGTCTATTCAATTCTCTATTTCTTCTTGACTCAGTTTTGGAAGGTTGTATGATTCTAAGAATTTGTCCATTTCTTCTAGATTATCCAATTTGTTAGCATATACCTTTTCGTAGTATTCTCTTAAAATCTTTTGTATTTCTGAGGTGTCCGTTGTAATTTCTCCTCTTTCATTTCTGATTTTATTTATTTGAGCCTTCTCTTAACATAGTATTGGAAGTCCTAGCCAGAGCAATCAGAAGAAAAAGAAATAAAGGGAATCCAAACTGGAAAGGAAGAAGTGAAATTGTCACTATTTGCAGATGACATGATTTTATATATAGAAAACCCTAAAGAATCCACCAAAAAACTTTTAGAAATAATAAATGAATATGGCAAAGTTGCAGGATAGAAAATCAACATGCAAAAATCAGTTCCATTTCTATATGCTAACAACAAAGTAGCAGAAAGAGAAATTAAGAATACAATCCCATTTACAATTGCAACAAAAACAATAAAGTACCTAGGAATAAACTTAACCAAAGAGGTGAAAGATCTGTACACTGAAAACTATAAAACATTGATGAAAGAAACAGAAGACACAAAGAAATGGAAAGATATTGGGGCCGCCTGGTGGCGCAGCGGTTTCGTCCGCGCTCTGGCAGCCCGGGGTTCGCAGGTTCGGATCCCAGGCGCCCGCCGACACACTGCTCGTCAGCCATGCTGTGGCGGCGTCCCATATAAAGTGGAGGAAGATGGGCACGATGTTAGCCCAGGGCCAGTCTTTCTCAGCAAAAAAAAAGGAGGATTGGCGATGGATGTTAGCTCAGGGCTGGTCTTCCTCATAAAAAAAAAAAAAAGAAAGAAAGAAATGGAAAGATATTCTGTGCTCTTGGATTAGAAGAATTAACATAGTCAAAATGTCCATACTTCCTAAAGCAATCTATAGATTCAATGCAATCCCTATCAAAGTCCCAACAACATTTTTCACAGAAATAGAACAAAGAATCCTAAAATTTATATGGAACAACAAAAGACCCTGAATAGCCAAAGCAATCCTGAGGAAAAAAAACAAAGCTGGAGGTATCACACTCCCTGATTTCAAAATATACTACAAACAGCATGATACTGGCACAGAAACAGACACCCAGATCAATGGAACAGAATCAAGGGGCCAGAAATAAACCCACACATCTATGGACAGCTAATTTTCGACAAGGGAGCCAAGAACATAGAATGGAGAAAGGAAAGTCTCTTCAATATATGGTGTTGGGAAAGATGGAAAAAAGAATGAAAGTAGACTATTATCTTACATCCTACACAAAAATTAACTCAAAATGGATTAAAGACTTGAATGTAAGACCTGGAACCATGAAACTTCTAGAAGAAAATACAGGCAGTAGGCTCTTCAACATCGGTCTTAGCAACATATTTTCAAGTACCATGTCTGATTGGACAAGGGAAATAATAGAAAAAACAAACAAATGGGACTACATCAAACTAAAAAGCTTCTGCACAGCAAAGGAAACCATCACCAAATGAAAAGACAACCTAACAGTTGGGAGAAGATATTTGCAAACCATATATCTGATAAGGGGTTAATGTCCAAAATATATAAAGAACTCATACATCTCAACAACAAAAAAACTAACAACCCAATTAAAAAATGGGCAAAATATCTGAACAGACATTTGTCCAAAGAAGATATACAGATGGCCAACAGGCACATGAAAAGATGTTCAACATCATTAACTATCAGGGAAATGCAAATCAAAACTACAATGAGATCTCACCTCCCTCCCGTCAGAATGGCTATAATTAACAAGACAGGAAACAACAAGTGTTGGAGAGGATGTGGAGAGAAAGGAACTCTCATACACTGCTGGTGGGAATGCAAACTGGTGCAGCCACTATGGAAAATGGTATGGAGATTCCTCAAAAAATTAACAATAGAACTACCATACAATCCAGCTATTCCACTGCTGGGTATTTATCCAAAGAACGTGAAAACACGAATGTGTAAAGATACATGCACCCCTATGTTCATTGCAGCATTATTCACAATAGCCGAGACTTGGAAGCAACCTAGGTGCCCATCAAGGGATGAATGGATAAAGAAGATGTGGTATATACACACAATGGAATACTAATCAGCCATAAGAAATGATGAAATCCAGCCATTTGTGACAACATGGATGGACCCTGAGGGTATTATGCTAAGCAAAATAAGTCAGAGGGAGAAAGTCAAATACTGTATGGTCTCACTCATAAGTAAAAGATAAAAACAACAACAAATAATCACGTAGAGGCAGATTGGATTGGTGGTTACCAGAGGGGAAGGAGGAGGGCGAAAGGAATGATTAGGCACATGTGTGTGGTGAAGGATTGTAATTAGTCTTTGGGTGATGAACATGATGTAATCTATACAGAAATTGAAATATAATGATGTACACCTGAAATGTATACAATGTTATAAACCAATGTTACCGCAATTAAACAAAGAAAATTCCTTTTGCTTCAGACTCCAATATGGCTCAGCACAGCATTATTACAAATCCTGTCTTTATAGTGATTTTGATATTTTGTTCATATGGATTATTTTGCATTAATTTTTGTTCCACCCTGATTACACACATTCTGATTACATACAGACTCAATAAAGGCGACATAAGGCAAGAATGTAAAGAAATGACACAGGCATGGAGCCTATCTTCCTGAAGTGTCACAGGGAAGGAGACGATTTTATCTGCGAACACAACTGTACAGTACAAAGCAGAAAGTGATGCACACCACAAGAAAATCACATCTAAATTTCTACAAGCTTTGAAGCAAAAAGGGTTAGAATTCTAACATACAGTTGGAATCAGAAATTTTTATTTCTAAATCCTGATTAAACTGATTTCTTCTCTATAATAAATCTAGAAAAGGCTAAAATTCCTTCCCTGTAAAATAAAACCAATGAAACTTCTTATGTTGGAATATAGAGAACAGTTGTTTTAAAACCTTATCTATGATTTCTATCTTGTAAAACTTGGGGTTTAATCTAGCTGTAATTTACTGCAATGTCAAAAAACCTACTAATTCCAATAAACATTCCTCAAGGATTTAGTGAGCTTGGTGGACTGGCAAATTAAGCTAACCTGGGTTCCAAATTCTGTTCGACCTTTCAGCTGTGTGGTCTCAGGCTCATTGCTAAACCTCTCTGAACCTCAATTTCCTCCAAAGTAAAATGAGAGGTAATGATACTTATTTCATGGGGATGTTATGAGAATCAAATGAAACAATTTATGTAAAGTGCCTGGCTCGTGGTAGTTACTGAGGCTGTGCCCCCATGGGTTTAATTAAAGCTTTGGCTCTGGGCCTCTCAGTGCACAAAAAAGTTTGAGTGTCATAATTAATGGAAGAAATCCAAAAAAACAGAATGTCAAAACCACATGCAGGATAGAAATGAATGAGCTGGCATCCTTTCCAAACTCCTAAGCTCATTTTTTCCTCTTAAATTTAGACTTTTCTGACTGCTTGAAATGTGGCATGAGGCTGCCATCTAGTGGGTGAATGAATGAAAACCAAACCTTTTGTATTTAAGAATCAGAGCTTCAAATCCTTCCAAAAAGGGACCTCTAATTAAAACAACACCCCCTCAACACAAGACTTGATTGGCAGCAAAGTGCCAACTTCCTTGGTCACAGCAACAAGCCTACTGACACAACAGTTTCTTCGAGTTCTCTTCAACGGTGTGCCCCACTTTCCCGGCCAGGGTCTTGCTGTTCTATGGTCTTAACACCCCCACAACTCTTTCAAAACCTGCTGTTAGCCACCTATCACGTTGACAAGAATCTGATGAATTTACATTGTTATTTTATTTTAAAAAATTCCTGATGCAAGGTCATTCCACAGGAGATTTGCATTTTAATTTTGATTTAATTTGAATTTTATTTTGCATTTCATTTTATTCTGTATTCGGTTAAGGACAATTGCTTAAGGCAGTGCCTTTCAAACTTTGGTGTTCATCAGAATCATCCTGAGGGCTTTTTAAAATACAAAATATTGGGCCCCATCACTACACTTTCTGGAAATGTAAATTTCTAACAAGTCCCCAGATGATATAGTGTTGCTAGCATGGGGACCATACTTTGGGAACTACTGACAAATTTCTAATATCAGAATTTCAAGTGGGACATAGCTGATGAGGGAGACACTTTTTAAAGGAGCACCTCTGCAGACCTTTCCTATGCTATCTCCTGTATTTCTGAAATCCATGCATTCTCTCCAACCCCACTGCCACTTCTGAACTGTTTCTCTTCTCCACTCCTGCAATGGCCTCCTTCACTTTTGCCCCTCTCCAGTAGATTCTCCATATGGAGACTGAAGTGATCAGATGCACGTCACCATCAAGCCCCAGCAAAGGGTTCCCATGGAACTCAAGACCCGATTCCAAGGTATCTGTCAAGATCCTTTATAATCGACCCTGCTTCCTGTCCAGCCCAACCCTCCACCTCACTCACTGTGCTTTTTCTAACCCAGTGATTCTCAAAGTGTGGTTCCCCAGACCAGCAGCATCAGCATTACCTGATAATTTGTTAGAAATGCAAATTCTCCTAAGCCTCCCTAAACCATTAGAATCAGAAACCCTTGAGGTAAGGCCCAGCTACCTGTGTTTAACAAGCCTCCAGGTGATTCCGATGCAGTTACTTTAGGAACTACTACCCCCCTCCATCCTCAACCATTTCTCAAGCATGTCACACCTTTTCTCTCACTGTCAAGTTTTGCACCTGCCTCTCCCATTGCTGCTCATTGTTCCTCAGGTCTCAGCATTCGTGTCACTTCTTCCCAGATGACTTCCCTGTTCACCGGTCTAGATTCTGGGCTCATGTTAGGAATTTCACAGCATCCTGCGCTTCCCTCGCGCTCAAGCCATTACCATAATATAACGTAAGTTGAGTGTTCACGTGCTTCAATCCTAGTCGGTGCTAACTGCTTTATAACATGCACATTGCATCTCAAATCCTAGGGCAGGGCCTGGCTCAGAACAGGTGTTAAGGATTTGTTGAATGAATGAATGCATGAATGAATATCACATGAACAGCTGCCCGCTCCCCTTGGCCCCATATATAAGACATTAAGAAAGACGAGTAGTGATGAGTAAGATGTTTCCTAGTTCAGAGAAGATATCTGGCCTTGGTAGGAGCTCACTGATTTCACAATGGGTTGTGAGCAGCCCGGGTCTGAATAACATATTGCTGTTGTAAGTCAGCCTTAGAATAACAGTGTGACGTGAGCAATGCTTTGTTTAAGTTCAACAAACACATTGAGGCCCTATGATAGGTCAGGTGTGCTGGGAACACCGAGTCTAAAGATCCTAATCTCTCAGGTGAGACAGGCACACAAACAATGAGAACAGTGCCACAGGATCACACAAGAAGGGAAACTGGGTGCCGATCAGGAAAGCCTTCAGCGAGAAAAGTGAGTTAGGCCATCGTAGTGACTTGAGTAATAGCCCCAAAAGAATTTATCTAAGCCCTAACTCTCTGTATCTGTGAATGTGATATTACTGGAAAAAGGGTCTTTGCAGATGTAATTAAGTTAAGGATCTTGAGATGAGATCATCCTGGATTCAGGGTGGTAAATCATCCTAAATTCAATGACTGGTATCCTTACAAGAGAGGGGAGAGGGAGACTTGAGACAAGGAGAAAAAAGAAGGCCATGTGAGGATGGAGGCAGAGACTGCAGTGGTAGGGCCAGGAGCACCGAGGATCGCCAGCCACCACCAGAAGCTGGGAGAGAGGCATGGCACTGATTCTCCCTCAGAGCCTCCAGAAGGAACCGATCCTGCCAATACCTTTATTCGGGGCTTCTGGCCTCCAGAACTGAGAGAGAACAAATTTCTGTTGTTTTCAACCACTGAGTTTGTGGTGATTCATTACGACAGCCCTAGGAAACTAAGCCTTGAAGGATGAGTTGAAAGTAAGCCCTTAGACAATGAAAATGGAAAGAACAATAGTATAATCTCGTGAAAGTATCATGCGTTCCAGGGACAGCAAGAGGCCTGATGATGGAAGACGGAAGGAAATAATCGAACTCAAGGGTAGGCTGTCACCAGGTTGAGAGGGCAATGAATCTCATGCTGTTAGAAACTGGAATCATATTGAGAGGTATTAGGATGTTATTATGGCCAGCAAACTCAGGAATAAGGCAATTATCTCACTATTTTCATTGTTCTTACCCAGACTTAGGAGAGGAACACTTTACTACCAGCCCCAGCCTTGGACCCAAACTCCAGAGCAGAAATCTAATAATCAGGTTGGACCATGTGGAAACTTTCTTTCTTCTAAACCTCAGACCAAAACAGATTCTGAGGCCTGCTCTCCCCATGTCACCTCCCCCACCTCCAATGCTCTTGACCACGATGATGCAGTAAAAGCAAACTGTTAAAAGCTAAACAGAGGCACATGAAAGTTTTCATGAGTTTATTTGAACATACATCAGTTTGAATCACGCAGCACCAAACTGAAACTGGTTAGGAGCACCCACCAACAGGAGCGAGGGTAGAGGTTTTTATAGAAAAGACATGGAAGCAAAGCAAGGAAGTTATTTGATATGCTACAGCTTATATGGTTTCCTTATTTGGGAAAGCCCAGTTGGCTGCTTGTGATTGGTTGTTCTTGAGTTTCATTTTCTTGGATTCCAGTGCATTGACTCCGGCTTAGGTTTTGGTTCACTTACATTGCCTACCAAGGCATTTGAGCTTCCCCAGTCTAATGGCCTCCTTGTTTGATTACTTTAACAAGACCAAGCCCACACCCTGCAGCATCCCAGGAAATGGAGCCAGAGAGTCCAAGCAGGATCGTGTTTACCCCCCCAGTGCCTGCCACTGAGGCACCTGGGCCACTGTTCTGGGACCGATTCAATGTGGAGGAGCGAGGACACATGGGAATGACTACACCCACTCCCCTACATGTCACTGCCTCTCAAATTCGTCACGGGTTGCCTGTTGTAAATTTTATATATATAAATATACATACACACACATATATATACATATATATACATATATATAGCAAATAATACAATTTGCATTATAGAATTTATTATTTCCTATTCACGGAAGGATTTTTTTTCTTTTCTTTTTTCTTTTTACCTAAAATCGCAGTCACTTTGTACCTAGCATGTACTATGGTATCTAAACGGCTGAATTCTAGACTTCTAAACATGTTCAGTTAGTAAGATACTCTCTATCTTCTTTGACAGAGCCTGTAAACTACTTAATTGTGAAATGTTTGCTTATAGCATCTCTTCATAGATAGCTCGGCAAAATAAGCTATTTCAAATGAAAACAAGATAACTGCTATATTTTTAACCCAAACAAGAACTCCTCGTCTACTTACTTAGAAACACATTATTTGCCTCAGCCGAGATTTATTTTTATTTTGAAGATGGTCCTTCTCAGCCTCCAGACCAAATGTGCCCAACATCCTACCCTCAGAGTCTCCACTTACACTCCACCCAAAGCCCCATAGCTCACCAGTCTGGATTTGATCCATTTCCCAGAACAAGCCATGTGGTGCTAACACACCCCATCCTCCTTCACCTGTGAGATCAGCCAACAGAACATGAAAGCACTTGATCAGCACAAGACCTCAAAGGCGAGAGAAGGGTTCTCTCTGAGGCAGTTCTTGAAATTATAATGTCAAAGCAAGCTAAAGTGGAGTCACTTATGTCAGGGACAAAATGGGGCTGGTCAACACAGGAGTATAAAGGAGAACAAAACTTAACCTCACCTAACAGGAATTTACAGTTCCTCTCAGAGGTCAGCAGAGGACACCAGCCAATCCTCAAACACCAAGTCTGTTCACCTTGTCTCTGGACTTCTTTGTTCCCTGACTCAATATCGTGATCCAAATAAGGAAGAAGACCACTAGGCAACCAATCAGCTGAAAAGCCAAACAACATCCACATTTACGCCATAAAAATACCTTAGTCGAGGCTGGCCTGTGGCATATTGGTTAAAGTTCCGCATGCTCTGCTTCACGACCCAGGTTTGCAGGTTCAGATCCCAGGGTGCCGACCTACACCACTCATCAGCCATGCTGTGGTGGTGACCCACATACAAAACAGAGGAAGATTAGCACAGATGTTAGCTCAGGGCGAATCCTCCCCAAAGCAAAAAAAAAAGAGGAAGATTGGCAACAGATGTTAGCTCAGGGCAAATCTTCCTCAGCAAAAAAAACAAAAAAACCTCCCTTAGTCTGTAAGCAACTCAGAACTCATTGCTCCTGTAGTCTTGAGTTTCCTGGCTTGCAGGTTGAAACCCTGGCAATAAACTCACTTTTCTGCTTTGTTTTACTCAGTATGCAGAGTTTGGTTTCTGACAATAACCTGGTCCCTGGTCCAACATAGGGAAGAGAGCATGTGGTCCATCAGTCTTTGCTTGCCCCATACTGGTCAGTATCATCTAGATTCATCTTGCTCTTATCACCTCTTCCAATTATGCTGTTTAAACTCCTTAAATTTCTACTTCTTCATCACTTTAATGTCCCCCTGGAGTTCTGAATGTCAAGGGGCCAACATATTGAAATTTTCATAGCAATAAATAGTCTCCATAGTCTTTACAGTGACAAAGATCAACTCTATTTTGGTCTCCAACAAGCCTTGAAAACACCTTAGTTTCATATAAATTTATGTCAGGCCATGGTGAGACAGTGAGACAATACTTCAAACATATATAGTGTATGTGACACTTAATTCACCAATTCAAGTGTGTAAGAAATTTCACATTATTTCCCTTTAACCCAATTCTGCCATTATTTCCTTCTCAAGAGTTCTATGGGAATCTGGGGAGCTCACAAGTACCTGAAAAGTCGACAAAAATCATCTAATCTTCAGTCCATCGTGACTGCTGCCACTATCCTCATTGTCTGATTTTGCTGGGCCCCTTGAAGTGAGTGGTTCCACTGCTGTCATGTCAGCGGGGCACAAGGGACTTTGCCTAACCAAGGAGCCCCAGGATTCAACTTCCTGGCCACACCAATGGCAGTTTCTTCTGGTATTTTGCCACACCCTAGGTGGAGCTAGGGCTGTGCCCAAGAATCCATACTGCTATTATATCCTGGGCTTTCACCACGCTAGGAGAAGGGCAAGTGCTTCCCTAATCACACAGCTGAAAGTCCCTCTCAGGCAGTCTGATGTCTGACTTTGCCAGATGTCTGTGCTGCCCTAGAAGAAATGGGCAAAAGGTACCCATCTGCCTGCGAAGTAGTTCTCTGTGAATTTTCTCCAATGAACACTGCTGTCTTGGGTCTGATGTGTGTGCTCTCTAGTCATTTGCCCTTGCTTGCATATCACACACCTTATGCCGGAAAAAGAGAAGATGAATCTCTAGAGGAAGAATCACTTCCTTCTTTTAGGTCAGTTTTTATTGTCAGATACTCCAAAGCCATGCAAAAGGATTCAGGGCATTTGGGACTTCTTTTAATGCGGCAGACTGAACACATATGTTTATTGCCACTCCCTTCTGACACCCACTAAAATAATAGTAAAATAAATGCAAATAGTATAATTCCAAAATGCAAAGAGAATAGGAGAGGAGACAATGAAGTTAACACATTTTCGAAATATGAAAAGTAGTTAAGAGGAATGGTAACTGATTTACCAGAGCTACACAACTTCAGGAAAGAGGTTTTCTCCCCAAAAAAGAAAACCTATTCAATCAAAAAAAGAAAGAGAGAGAAGAAAGGAAAGAAAGGAGGGAGGGAGAAACGGGAGGGGAAGAGGGAACAGAAGAGAGAGAGAGGCACCACAGGAATTGAAGGCTCCAGGTACCTCAGAAGACAGAGTGGGATGTGGCTGATCATTTGAAAATCTGTATAAGGAGCAGTTAAACCCCCCAGATCCCCATCCCCACACCACAGCCAGGCAGTTACTTTTCCCAGACCACCACAGGATACCACAGGGCTTATTCTCTAAAGACCCTGAAGCAGAGAGATCCTGGACTCTGGAACACCTGGCACTGAGGAAAGCAGGGGTGAGGCACCAACTGAAAACAGGGGGACTGAGAACCCCACCTCCCTTCCCTACCTCACTCTCAAAACACTGTCAGCCATACTTACTTAAAGAAACTTCTGCAGACAGAATATTAGAGGATCCCTTGGTGAAGAAAATGAACACTCCCCAAGAAGCTCTGTAGATAATAATTTTTGAGATAGTTTTGTGCATTTATCTCCCAGTTGTCCTATCACTAATATAGCAGAGGTCATTATGCCCAATCACCTTGGCATAACTGACATTTTGGACCATAGAATTCTTTGTTGTGGGGCCTGTCCTGTGTATATAGGATGTTTAGCAGCATCCCTGGACTCTATCCACTAAAAAATATAGCTCTTCCCCAGTGGTGACTATCAAAAATGTCTCCAGACATTGCCAAATATCCCTTGGGGAGTAAAATCGCTCCCCAATGAGAACCCCTGCCCTCCACATAAAAATATGGAGGTAAATGCAAGAAGAAGCAGTTAAAATGTTGAGGCTTTTGTCTCTAATGAACGGAAGGGAGGGATGGGAAGCAGTGGAGTAGGGGATTTGAGTTATATCAATAGACGTGGAATCGGCTGTTACCATTAGCACTAAGAAGACATAAGGTGATAACTGCCAAATGCAGAAGACAAACGGTGCAAGAACTTCAAGAGAAAAAGTTGTTTTTCTCTTGGGAACTGGGGAGTCGGGAATGTCCTCACTGAAGAAGCTGTGTTAGAAACTATCTTAAACGGCCATGACAATTAAAAAGGGTGGAGAGAAGAGGGTGGGAGACATTTCAGGCCGAGAATTTATATGTAGGTGAGATCAAACATGCAAGTCAGGGAGAAGAGAATCAGTGTCTTGGAGCAGTTACAGGGAAACAAGGGAAAGAGTTCGGTTTCTTCAACAAGAGAATAGAGGGATGCACTGCTGGGTGCAGCATCACCTAACAGTGACAGCTTAGGTCATGTCAAACTCTAACATTCTAGGAATCTGCTGTAATTCTAAAATATTTTAAGAGGCGGATGTCAACCCAGTATGTGGGATTAGGAAGTCTCTGTGGGGTTCTAGTCTTGAAGAGAGAATTAATGTGTTAATATCCAGGTCTTTAGGAAACTACTAATATGAAGAGTATTGATTTAGGATGTCCTCATTGAGGATAATTAATAACAAGAAAATTAAATCTACTTAAAAGGGGAATATCATTTCATATTAAATAATGCGAAAAAATTTATAGGGACATTCATAACAAGAAGAGAAACCAAAAATTACGAAATAATTTTATCTTGTATTTAAAAATTACTTTATAATGACAATTATGTTCTAACACAACAAACAAAAAATGAATTACGGATTGATTTTGGTTTATTTTTGGCATGATTCTTTTGATAAAGTTGTATGAGAGTCATAAGTCAGATTTTCCTTCATACTCAATTTTCAGATTTTTTGCAAAATATTCTAGAGCTTCATCAATTTTCCCAAGAGCCTCTCCTTATCCTTTGATATTCAAATCATTCCCTTCTGAATCATCTATCTTATCATCACCCTTTATACAAGATTTGCAATTTCATTTTGTAATCCATTGGTATCCTATTTATGTTATACATTCTGCCTGACAAAGACATTGACCTGATGGGTGGGCTTGACGCAAGTGCTAATGAGTGAAAGAATCTTTGAGATGAGACTAATTTCATACGCATTTGGCTCATTAGTATGTTCACATTATGATCCACTATTGTCACTGTGGGGTAACTTGCATGAGCACTTATTTAACAAGAACTCCCTGTGACTACCACAATAGTCTTGAGTTACATGTAAAATAAAGGCTCTGTTGCCCAGGGAAATGATAAAGGAGAGTTAGTCAAACATTCTGGTTAACTGCTAGTATTAAGGTTTCCTTAATCTTTAACCTACAACTCACGGAAGTAAACAGGAAGAGACAACTGACGTAACAGCCTGTGATTAAGAGAATGAAGCAACAGTCTCTTTCTTCTCATATCAGAATAATAACTAACTGTCGCAACCCAATATTCACTTAATGCTCTGTTCCTGTGAATGTCAGCATTTGGTACCAGTGATTAGACTGGAGTCTACAAAAATATCAAATGTGTCTATTTGTAGAACTTTCTGATTGGCAAAGTGGCAAACAATAAAGTTTTGGAGTCGTTCTTTGTCCCCCAGTTACACGTAACTTTCTCAACAGGCACGTATTAACCATGGATAGAATCAGACCCGGTTACACAGACGTAAATCACATAGACTTTAAGTTCAAAAACTGTATGAATAAGGCACCGCCAATTTCTTGGCACTCAATTGCAACAGAATCACTTTCTTCATAGAATTCCAGATGACCTGCAAATCCACGCGGTTCTCTGACTTTCCTTGACATACCACTGTTTTCAACATTCATCTTTCAAACTGTCTAGTCTTTACTAACTTTATAATTAGGTGGTTTCAGAATTTTAAAAAGGAACCCACACTGATAACATCCTGACCATTTTGGATAGCAATATTTCCATACAAGTTTAAGCTGCAATGATAAGGGAACTTATTAGAACATTCCCTTCAAATCCGGAGATTAGTGAGTTTGCAAAAATAATTTCTACTTTGCAAGACTTTGCATGGAAAGCTTGGCTCACTTAATCCTTAGAAAAGTTCATTGTTCCCTTTCAGAACTGGCCCATGTATTGTAGAATATGTGGTTGCTTACCTAATGTTCTTGAAAGAGTTGCCTAAATATCTCTGCCAGGGGTGTGCTTTTTTGCCTGAAATTCCCACTTTGACAACCATTTCTTTAGATTTTGACATTGCCTTCTAAAATTTGTGTATTACCATTGGAAAGTATGGAGATTATCTTTTCCAAAAATAGCCATAGCGATATTTCTGGTCTTACATGCTCTTCCAGAACCTTGCAGCTTTCCGTCAAGAAATGAAGCCTATTTTCCCTGCCTTGAACTAGGCTAGGCTACTTGACCAACAGAGAACAACAGAAGGAATGCAGCACGACTTCCAAAAGTAGTTCATACAAGACAATGGCTTCTGCCTGCTCTGTCTCTCTCTCTTTCTCTCTATCTCTGTCTCTGTCTAAGTGCTCACCCTTAGAACCTAACTACCATGCTATGAGGAAGCCCAGCAGCCACATGGAAAGGTCACATGTAAGTATTCTGGCCACAGCCAAAGCTAAAGTCCCAGATAGCATTAAGGCCGCACATGTGAGTGAGTGAGTGAGTGACCCTGCAGAGGATTCCAGCTGCAGCCTCTAAGCCACTATAGCCAACTCTAGCTGAGTGTAGATTTGTTAGTAAGCAAATGACATCATTGTTTTAAGTCACTTAGCTTGGAGGTGTGTTTTTAGGGTAGCCATAGATAACCAACAGGAATAACACATTAATATGCATAGAGGTTAATTTTTCAGATTAGCTAGCCATTTTGTAGTAGATATAAGAACCATAAGGGATTACAATAAGAAGAGAAAAAGGAAGAAGAAAGATATTGCACCTAAAGCAAGACTTTCTGCTTATGTTGGGTAGGCTAAAACTCTTAGAAGCGAACACAGAGGAAAAGCTTCAAGACATCGGGTTTGGCAATGATTTTTTTGGATATGACACTAGAAGCATGGGCAACAAAAGAAAAAATAAAAAATTGGACTGCATCAAAATGAAAAACTTTTATGCATCAAAAAACACTATCAACAGGGGGCCGCCCAGTGGCGTAGCGGTTTCGTCCGCGCTTGGCAGCCCGGGGTTCGCCGGTTCGGATCCCAGGCGCCCGCCGACGCGCTGCTTGTCAGCCATGCCGTGGTGGCGTCCCATATAAAGTGGAGGAAGATGGGCACGGATGTTAGCCCAGGGCCAGTCTTCCTCAGCAAAAAAAGAGGAGGATTAGCAACAGATGTTAGCTCAGGGCTGGTCTTCCTCACAAAAAAAAAACAAAAAAACACTATCAACAGAGTGAAAAGGCAACCCAAGGAATGGGAGAAAATATTTGCAAATCATATATATGATAAGGGGTTAATATCCATAATATATAAAGAACACCTCAACAACAAGAAAAACCTGATTAAAAAATGTACAAAGAACTTGAATAGACATTTCTCCAAAGAAGACATACAAATGGCCAATAAAAACATGAAAAGACACAACATCCTGTGAAATGGGAGTTATTACTTTTACAAAGAGGGAATAGATGCTCAAACAAGTTAATAATACTCCTAAGGTCACATAGCTAAAGCTAGCCTAAATCCAAAGAGGTCTTAAGCACTAGACTACACTCTGCTAAGAAGAGCTTCCTGAGGTCCAGGATCATGTATTTTGTTTCTGTGTGCCCAGACCTAGGTCTTAGAAGACACCTAATAAACATCAGTTAAATAAATAAAAGAAGGGCCAGCCCGGTGGCGTAGTGGTTCAGTTCGCGTGCTCTACTTCAGCAGCCCGGGGTTCGCAGGTTCAGATCCTGGGCGCGGACCTATAAACCGCTCATCATGCTGTGGCAGCGTCTCATGTACAAAATAGAGGGAGATGGGCACAGATGTTAGCTCATAGCCAATCTTCCTCACAAAAAGATAAAAAATAAAATGACCATTAATTGCATGAAAAGATGCACAACATCATTAGTCACTAGGCAAATGCAAACCAAAACTATGAGATACCACATCATACCCACTAGGATGGCTATCATCAAAACAACAGATAACAGGTGTTGATGAGGATGTGGAGAAATTGGAACCCTCATGCATTGTTAGTGGAAATATAAAATGATGCAGCCACTTTGCAAAACAGTTTGGCAGTTACTCAAAATTTTAAATATAGAGCTATCATGTGACCCATCAATTCCACTGCTAGTTAAATACCCAACAGAAATGAAAATATATGTCCATGCAAAAACGTGTAAATGAATGCAGCATTATTCATAACAGCCAAAAAGCAGAAACAACCCTGTTATGGACTGAATGTATCCCCCCAAAATTAATATGTTGAAGCCCTAACACCCAATGTGTTGGGATTTGGAGGTGGGGTCTTTAGGAGGTAATTAGGTTTGGATAAGGTCCTGAGTGTGGGACCCGCTTGATGGGATTAGAGAGCTCTCTCTCTCCTTCCCACCCACCCCCCTCCCACCTCCTCCCTGGGAAGACACAGCCAGAAGGTGGCTATATGTACACAAGGAAGAGGGGTCTCACCAGCAACCAAATCTGCTGGCACCTTAATCCTGGACTTCCCAGACTCCAGAACTGTGAGAAATAAAAGTCTGTTGTTTAAGCCACTCGGCCTGTGGTATTTTGTTATAGCAGCCTGAGATGACTAAGACAAACCTAAATGCCCATCAACCAATGAATGGATATACAAAATGTGGTATATTCATACAATGGAATATTATTTAAAAGGAATGAAGTACTGACACATGCCACAACATGGATGAACCTAGAAAACATGTTAAGTGAAAGAAGCCAATCACAAAGGAGCACATGTTTTAAGACTCCATTTATATGAAATGTCCAGAATAGGCAAAGATATAGAGATAGAAAGTAAATTATTGACGGCCTAGAGCTGGGGGACTGGGAGGAGGGAATGAAGAGTGACTGCTAATGGATATGGGGTTTCTTTGGGGGTGAAATGTTCTACTCTTGCATTGTGGTGACGGCTGCACAACTCTGTAAATATACAAAGTCCATTGAATTGTATGCTTTAAATGGGTGAATTTTATTGTATGTGAACTAAAATCTTGATAAAGATGTTCAAAAAGTTTTAAAAATCACTATGATAAGTGACAGAAGAAATGATATATATGATCATTTATGGAAGGCACATGCCTGTGAGAAGGAGGTATATATTCAGAAACAAACATATATTCATAGATTCATAAAATTCCTTTTAGTTATGATCTCAAATTGGAGGTAGGAAAAGGGAAGCAGGTGTACCTTTTGTGTGGATATCTTTCTATAGAATATTGGTATGACTACCTCCCCTTGGAAGAAAGAAGAGGACAGTCATACTGGCTATGAAAACATCTTCTGTTTAAAATGTACAATGAATCAGAGACAAGTCTGTATTAAAGATCTTTTTTTTAAATACACAGTGAATCAAGAGTACATGTGTAAATGTAATAAAATATCTGACTAGAAATATGTTTTGAGTCCTAAAATATTACCAATTTCTGTTACTCGATATGATATAAATTTTTTGAGCCTTGTGGGAGAGAAATGAATCAAAGCAGGTTGCTCCTGATGAACTGCGGGGTGGGGGAGGACAGAAGAACTGAAACTCTGTGTTCCACAATGGACATTTCATTTATTTTGATACTCACAAGATGTCCCTATTAATTCTCCTGTTTAAAAAAATGGAAATCTGGAACCACAGCAATAATTAATTCATGGCCCAAGAGGGGTTCTTAACATCACATCCCTCACCAGCAGTTTCACAATAGGCTCTTTCCTTTTTTTAAGTGGTTTGTGTGCTAGGGAGCTGGCCTAAAGCTAGCCCTTAATTTCTCAGGCTAGTCTAAAAGCTGTTGTGAAATGACCATCTAAAAATTAACAAGAGTGAAGTCTAAAACAGTGAGTTTAGTGGAATAGAGCAAAGTACAACCAAGCAATGAAATTCTGAGCTTAGATTTCAGGAGTGGATAAAATAGGATTCTTTTGTCTATGAACTTAAAAGCATTTCATAAACACATGCCATCAAGAAAATATTTCTGGAGGGCCACCCACTGGCGTAGCAGTTAAGTTCACACTTTGGCAGCCCGGGGTTCGCGGGCCCAGATCCTGGGTGCAGGCAGACGCACTACTTGTCAGCCATGCTGTGGCGGCGTCCCATGTAAAGCAGAGGAAGATGGGCACGGGTGTTAGCCCAGGGCCAGTCCTCCTCAGCAAAAAAAGAGGAGGGTTAGCAATGGATGTTAGCTCAGGGCTGGTCTTCCTCACAAAAAAAAAAAAAAACGTATTTCTGGAGAAGTAATTCCAGAAGGGAATGTGAAATGTACAATGGGGAAAAACTGGAGAATGAAAAGTCCTGAGCATCAGTCCTAACTTCTTATCCACAAGCCAAGTGACCCTGAAGTCATTTAACCTCTCTGGCCTTACCGTCCTCTCCAAGAAAATACGGATCACAATCTGTTATGGACTGGATTGTGTCCCCTCCCCAAAATTCATATGTTGAAGCCCTAACCCCAAAGTGACTGTATTTGGAAATAGGACCTTTAAAGAGATAAAGTTAAATGAAGTCATATAGGTGTGGCCCAAACCAACAGGACTGTTGTCCTTATAAGAAGAGGAAGAGACACCAAGAAGATTTATGCTGACACCTTGACCTTGGACTTCCAGCCTCCAGAACTGTGAGAAAACAAATCTCTGTTATTTAAGCCACCCAGTCTGTGGTATTTTGTTATGGCAGGCTAGCAAACTAAAACACAATCTCTGCCCTGAAAATCTGGCAAGGACTCTAGGAAGTTTGGGTGAGAAAATACATGTGAAAGTCCTTTGTAACCTATAAAGTTTACTAAAAATTGAAGATAACATTATCTCTTGATGGGAATCATCATACACTTTTATATACAAGGGAGAGTTCACTTAAGGAAAACGCTTAACAGAAGAAAGACTAAAGAAAAACCTAAAATATTGGTTTACGTTTGTTAGTTGATTTGTATTAAGCCAACTCCTCCCAGTTTATGAGGTCTTATATCTGGCATATTAGGAGTTGAATTCCCAATTTAAAGTGAAAACAACTGGAAGACTAATGTAAGTATTGAAGGGCAAAGACCTTGATAACATCACTCAGTTTAAACACATTTAGTCATTGACGTCAGCAGTGCCGTGCGTTGTAATTTATTTATCTCACAGAAGGTTACTTATTTCTACAGACAATAATATGTAACATTTATTGCCCACTTACATGGGCTCTTTCCAAGTATTAGTTCAATTAATCCTCACAACAACCTTTGACATAGTACTGTTATTAATTCTCAATTAAAATATGAAAGTACTGAGGGTGTGAGCTAGCAGGTTGGGAAACTGACACCCAGACTGTAGTCTGTCCTTTAGTGACTTAACCAAACCACTGCGTTTTAGTTCTTCTACATGGCCAGGATTGATAGGAAATGTCTTCTAGAAAAATCTGTATCAATGCTATTTGGCAGTATTATTTATTACATCCATGTATTTTCATGTTCATGCATACTTATTTATGATTGCATGATGTAAATATACGTATATTTCCATTAAAAATAGAAACTTCCTGGGGCCGGCCCCCAAGCCAGAATATTTTAAATCAAGAAGAGTTTTTGAAACTGAAAATTATCAATATAAAATAGGTATAGAGAACATAAACATATATAAAGCATTTAGTGATATTTCTTAACACCTATTTCGAGAATTTTAAGCAGGCTAAATACATAGAATTTCTGCTCCTTTGTGTTGTTCACTTCCATTGTAGTCTGTGAGTATGTGACTAGAAGCTTCTATAACAATACAGCTGACTGAATGTAAATGGACTAGCGTCATATGAGGCCTTAGATTGTTCCAGCAGTCAGATACTTCTTTTTCTCTGCTGACTCTTTCCTGTCATGATTTAAACAGGCACAAATCTAGCTCATCTCTGAAAAGCAAAATATCTCAATATCATATCCACCCTCTGCCCATTGCCTCTACCCCTCATAATCAATTTCCCTGCAAGAGTGGTTTATATATTCATTGATTTCATTTTCTCTCTTTCATGTTCATACTTCATTTTATCCTCTTTGCAGCATCAGATACTGGTGCTCACTTTCTCCTTGAAACACTTTCAACATAATCTGTGGTGTCTTTCTTGTCCCTAACTAATCAACTTCCATGACTCAAATCACCCCCTATATTCTGATGAGTCCCACAGCTATCTGCAGCACCAAATGTCTCTGTAGGTGCCTTTGGACATGTCCACCTGGAAGTCCCTCAGGCATGTCTAGCTCAAAGTCTCTCCCCACAAACCTGGTCTTTGTCCTATATTCCCTGATCTTAGGACATAAACAGAATCTCCACCCAATCTTTTGCTTAAACCAGAAATTTGAACATTATTCCTGACTCCTCCTTCTTCCTGATCCCCTAATCAATCAAATCTAATCAATAGCCACAATCCATCAGCTCTACCTCCTAAGGTCCCTTGAATCCATCTCCTTCTTTCCATTCCCATTCTCACTCACTCAGTTCAATCTTGTCACTTTTTCCTGGGTTAAGGAATGGCCTCTTAACTGGTCTTCCTGACTCCACTCTTGGCCCCTTCTTTCCAATATTCAGGCTGATGCCAAATGCTCATTCTAAATCACAAGTCCAATTGTGGCATTCTCTTTAAATTCCATGGTTGGTTCCCCATAGCCTGTTGAATAACGTCCAAAATTCCACAAATGTTATACATGGCCCTTCAGGATGAGCAAGTGTTTCTCTCCCCATCTCATTGCTAGACACCCTCCCTCAACACCCTCCATGCATTAACCAGAGTAATCTATACTTCATTTGTAGAAATCAACTTACTCTCTCTTTTCTCTGTGCCTCTGCACATGCACAAACTGTTGCTTTTGTCAGGAATGCCCTTTGCACTAGCCTCTTTACTTAGCTAAATATTTCAAAACTCAGATCAGGAATTAAAGAGTTAAAAACTAAAGAAATGAGGAAAGTGGTGACCTGAAGTAAGGAAAGCCTTCACCAGTTTAAGGCCAACCTAGAGAACAAAAGTTCGGACCTATGAGGTCCCTTATTCTAGTACAATGCAGAGACAGAAAAGCTAGATTAGAAAGCGCAATACTTCATTTCCCAAATCTCAACTCTGTCAAAACGTTCTGTGTAGTTGTTTGCGTGTGTGCCTGTGCTTTTGGGGTTGGAAGGTTGGAAGCCTAGGCAGAAACCTGAATAAGGACAGGAATTGTTATCCCTCCCCATTCCCACCTTCTCCTCTCACAGCAGCAGACCCCAGAGACACCTTAGTGTGGGCTTCAGAATACAGAAGAGATCCACCAGGAGGACAATGACCCAGCTGATCCTTCCAACTTCTGACCTTCACAGAGAACAATAGCCAACACACCCTGGGGCACAAACACTGTAACGTTTTTAATCTGGGACTACAGAACACAATGGTCTGGCACCTGGAAAGTCCTTAATAAATATTTGTTGAGTATTTGGACAAACGGAAAGTAAATGGGTAACATGAGCAAAATGTTGATGATTATTGAAGCTGGGTAATGAGTTTGAAAGGTTCCAAAATACAAACTTTTTAAAAAATGCAGTAAAATCCAAATTCAAGTTATGTGTATATTCAGTAAACAGTAAATAGTAGTTACTAAACAGGAGGTATACAAGATAGCCTTCATTTCTGAAGATAATAATAATATCAGAGTTGTTAGAGGACTAAATAAGATCATGTGCGTTTAAGTTCAGCACATGGCCTGGCACATGGGAACTATAAAACAAATGCAAACTTTTTATTATTGGCAGATCTTGGCTTTGAGCCCTGCACTCAACGGAGTCTATGGCCATTGAACTAAACCCTAGAGAGCAGGGGATCTCCCCCCATTTGTCTCTCAATGCCTTTATACAGCAGTGATTACTTGACAAATCAAAAGTTTAGTTTTTCATGGAATATAGTAAAACCTCAATTAATTGGAAGGGGTTACTTTATCTGAGGTAGCTAGAATCTCTGAATGGCAAGATATACCCGACCTTTCTAGTCTGTTTTCTATGTATCCTTCTCCCTGCCTCCCCACCACCACCGAGACTATGCACAATTTCTCTGGTGTCCCAGAGGCTAATAAAGGCTCAAAGAAGCCACTGCCAAGCAGTTTTCTTCAAATGAACAAGACAGAGCTGATGCACTACAGAACAGGTGGGGAGGTGGTGGGGGCTGAAATAAATAGTTCCGGGAAGGATGAGGTAGTGGAGGGAAGGGACTCTGCTGAGATCCTTTTGATCCTCACTTCCTCAGCCTTCATCACAGTTGGATGAGCCTACATTCAAAAGTTCTGGACATTTGTCAGGGAGCCGGAACAGAGGGTGAGGTGCAAAGCTTCCTCCAATCTCCAGAATGGAAACAGAACCAATTAGGAATTTCCCCATGAGTCAGGGCAGCATTTGACACGCCATCACTGTTATACCTGCTTGTTATAATTTTTGTTGCTCAAAGGCACTTTTGCAGTCTACAACGCAGAGAATATGATTAAATCTTCCTGCTACTGCCTGGGATTTTTGCCCAGCCTCAAGGCCATTATTCTGAGCTTTGGTTCTTGCGACACTTAACTAGTGATGGAGAAGAAAGTAGGGAGATGGCAGCTGAATATATCATTGAACCTAGAAAATACCATAGAAGTCAGTCATTTAAAAAATTCCTGGTAGAAACTCATTACTAAATCTACACGTCTTTAAAAATAAAAAAATAGTTAATGAAGGGCTCATTTTCTTTCTTTTACAAGAGTATATAATTGAGTCTTACATTTGCACATTTTGCTAATTAGGTCTTTTAAATTATTTAAATGATAGTCTATTCTAATATTATGGAATAAAAATCACAGTGGAGATGAGAGGAAGAAGAAAAGGTAAAAAGATGTCCATTTGACCTGATTTATATTTAATCAGTATTTCTTCAGTGCTATTGAAACAATTTTTTTCAAGTAGGAATTTCAGATTTTAATAAAAAGTAACAGCAAGATCCTAATGTGAGAGAAAACATTTTTATTACATAAACAATGATATATTACCTAAAGCCTTATGTGAAAAATTCAAGTATAAATAAGGTGTAGAAATTAATACATGCAATTTAGATACTTTTAGTGTTAAATAAACAATTCTAATACTCTGACTCTAGGCTGAGAACAGAAGGCTAAATCCGACAATAGAGAAAACACAATCAAATGTATGTTTAAGCAAGACATTTCAAAAGAAATGTTAGTAATTTAATAATAAAGGCTGCCATTTATCAAGTATTGACTGTGTTCTGGGCACAGTGCCTACCTCTTTATGTACTTTTAATTATTCAATCCTCTCAAACAGTGTACAAATAAGGTACTTTTACTTCGTATTTTTGAGAAAAGAAAATGGAAACTCACTGTGATTTAATAACTTGCTAAAAGTCACACAGCTAGTTAGTAGTCTGTGATTTGAAAATAAGTCAGTTTTATTCTAAAATCTATGTGTTTATATTGTCCACAAGACTACATGTTCCACAAGGACAGAGACAGTATAGTTTGTTCTCCACTGGCCCATATTATATGTGCAACAGATATTAGTGAACAAGTACATGTGTATATATTCCTAATTTTGTGACTAAAAGTCAAAAGGAGAAACATGTACATTTGTAAACTCACACATTATTGTAATACGTACTTTTTAAATGTTTTATATTGGCCATTTAAATTCATTAGGTAAGTTTGTTTTCAAGGAGGACCAAGCCCCCCTCCCCACTTGAAAGGCCGAACTTTGACAAACTGACCTGATTATGTGGGTGAGGTATTATTTTGAGATATTAACTTTTTCTCCCTGGTTTTCCCTTCCCTTTTCTCCCTACAACTTTGTCCCATTTCAGGGCTTGGTTCTGTGGCACTGCCGCAGGGAAGCAAAGGGCAGAGCACACAGCAGAGATGCCAGCAAATCTCCGATTTTCACTTTTTCAAAGCTCAGATAGTCACTAACCAGGAAGAGGCCATGAGAGCAGTGACATCCAAGTACAATCCATGAAAACTGATAACTGACTCCTTGCTCACCAGTACTCAGGCTGTTTTAGTGTAGGCCCTTCTCATATGTGACAATCTGGGAGAGAGAGAGGCAGGGCTTCAAGCTAATTATTTCCCCACTAACCCGGCACAGACTCAGAATCAGAGATTAAATTCATTTACAGTAAACAAAAAGAATAATATTGCTTCACACACAGATCTGTGGACTGAGATTCATAGACACTACAATTTTGCCCATATATTCCTCTTGAGTCAATCACACACCTTTCATTTTAATCCATTGAAAAACTACCTATTTTCTACTTCAATTTGCTCAGAAATCAAATGCAGAAAATTGGTAGAAGACCGAGAATTTATGTAGCCCAACTCCACTATTTGATAAATTATACAGAAAGCAAGACAAGGCAAGGATCAATTGATATCCAACCTCACAGGGAGAAACCTCTGGATTCTAATAAACCACACCACAGAAAATCCACTACCTCTCCATCTGTAATGAAAAATCAAGGCTTTACTTTTTTTTGTAACTAGCCACTGTATTTTTAGAAAGAGAGGGCAGAACCACCCTACTCAATCTCACGGAACAAAAACTCCCAGTACATTCTGGAACGACATTCTGGCCAATCCGGCTGCCAGCAGAGACCTTACCCGGGACGGGGTTGGTGCGTGCAGCACTGAGTTCGCCCTCCTCTTCATTGAAGACACTTTGGGAAATTCTCCAATGGGAGACACTTAGAGGTAGGGGGCGTGGCCCCAAGGGGCGGAGAACTTGACTCCAGGATAATGGGAAGTGTGTGCTGATTGGCCGGACTTCTTCCCTCTACAGACCAACACTCTTTGGGCCGAGGGAGCCATCCATCAAGAGACTACACCAATCAGCGGCCAAAATGCCCTCCTCCCCTCTCGCGGGAAAGCCCCGCCCTCAATATATTTCTCAGGCGGTCAGGCGCGGCCCCTTCGGCTCCGAGCTGACCCTGCGGAGGGCGGTGTCGTCTGGACGGCCCTGCGGAGGCCTCCGCCCAGGACGGCTCCCCCTCCCCGGGCCTCTCCCCTCTTGCCCGCGAGTCCCCTCGCCTCGTAGGCCTCTCGGATTTGATATCGTGGGGTGAGGTGAGAGCAGGCCCGGGGAGGGTGGTTACCGCTGAGGAGCCGCAGTCGCGATCAAGGTGAGCTGGGACTGCCGCGTTGACCCCTGGGCGCGGGTAGGGAGCGGGGTTGGGGGCGCAGGGTGAGGGGTAGGTCTGGCCCGCGCCCTTTTCCTTGATTAACCCTCCGGCTGCTGTAAGCAACAAGTCCAGGCTAGTCCGAGCCTGGAGGGGCGGGGCCAGATCCGACCTCCAGAGGTGTCTTAGAGTCTGGCGGGCCGGGTCCCAGGGAGCAGCCCGGGAGCGAAAGAGTTGGACCCCTAAACTTAGTGGCTCCTCATCTGCCCACCCCTTCCGTCGCCCAACCCTGAAGATCCCCTGCCTTCCTGTCTTCCACTTGGTGTGGGGAGGGACTGTCCTGTATCCAGGGCTTAGCTTGTGCCCGGGACGTAGTAGATGTATAATACCCAGTTTCAAATTAATGAAACTCCCAGGTTCATTTTGCAGGCTAAATTTGCCTCCCGCCCTCACTGCGTGCTCTCACAGCACCCTTTAAGCTTTCTTTCCTAACACCAGTAAAAGTTAACAGTTATCGTGCGCTATGTGTGAAGCATTGTGCTAAACTCTATATGAATCATCTTGTTTAATCTTCACAGCCATTCAAAGAGACAGGTGTAGATACCTCATTTTACAGACGTAGAAATAAGTTCATTTTTATTGTCCAGTGTTTATTAGACACTTACTATATGTGCTAAGCTCTACACCTAGGTCATCTCATTTATTCCACACAAGTCTATGAGGTCGGTGATAACCTCATACCCACTTTACAGGTGAGGCACTAAGGATTAAGAAAAATGAACTAACTTGAACACAATACATGGCAGAATACATACTACCATCTAATTTCAAAGTTTTGGTATCCTGTCTTACAGCATCTATTCATAGTTATCTCTTGACAGTGAATGACTTGAACAAGTATTTCTTGAAGATTTGCAATTTTTTTTTTAAAGGCATGGCTCTTGCCCTCTAGGAACTCACAATTTAGCATGTGACTAATGGATGTAGGGGGGAGAATAACAGATGGCACTCTTCAATGACTTAGATTCACTAGCGGCATTGGAAGAGGGGAGACTTGTGATATAAAGCAATTGGCACAATACAACGCAAGAAGGACTATTACACTCCTTTCTGGGCTTTGTTCTATATATAGATGATTGAGGTACTGACAACTGACTCTCAGAAACTGCTACACCAGCTGAATGTCCTGTTGGAACAGGAGTCCAGATGTCAGCCAAAGGTCTGCGGCTTGAGACTAATTGAATCTGCACACGATAATGGCCTCCGAATGACTGCAAGGCTAAGGGACTTCGAAGTAAAAGATCTTCTTAGTCTAACTCAGTTCTTTGGCTTCGACACAGAGACATTTTCTCTAGCTGTGAATTTACTGGACAGATTCCTGTCCAAAATGAAGGTATGTTTTAAGCTACATTACCCTGAGTATTTCTTAGTTTTGCTCAATATGTTTTGGAGATGGAATTGCTAGCTTTGGGCTGGTATTCATAAACTTCCTTTTTTATTTTCTGCGAGTAGCCAAAACGTTATAGTAATTCTGTGTACTACAGCATTGATGAATACTCTTCCTTATAATCAAGAGTAATGCATTATTTATTAGACTTAACTTGACATTGAAAAATATTCGTATCATGTAATTAATTGCAGAGTCTCCCAGTAAGAGAGTTGGCAGTTGTGTTTAAAAATCTTTCTTGATAGGTTGCGTATTTTCATTTATTTGCTGTTGTTTTTAAAGAAATGTGTTAGAGCTAGAATGCTAGATTATGGTTAAGAATTAGAGAATATATACATGTATATTTGATGCTGTCAACCACCTACCTACCTCGTCAATAGAGTATGTATTTCTTAATCTCTACTCATATATCCATTCTAATTGTTTTAGCCTTAGACCTACTCAAATCTTGCTTATGCTTGGCACTTGCAGTCTCAGTTTGCATACAATAGAAAAGAGAGTATCTTCTGAGGGAGGAGAATTTATACAATTATTTCCCTACATTGGATAACCAGGACATCAGTGTAGCTTTCAGAGCTTAACTGTTAACAATACATCTGCTTTGGTGCCAGCCCTGTGGTGTAGTGGTTAAGCTCGTGCACTCTGCTTCAGCAGCCCAGGGTTCACAGGTTCAGATCCCGGGCATGGACCTATGCACCACTCGTCAAGCCATGTTGTGGCAGCATCCCACATACCAAATAGAGGAAGATGGGCACAGATGTTAGCTGAGGGCCAGTCTTCCTCACTAAAAAAATATATATATATATCATTGTCATTGCCTCAATATAGCTCGTGACCCCAAGAAACTACACCTTACAGAAACACTTGACACGTGTGTAAAAGTCTATACATCAATTAATCATATTTTTTTTAAAAAATACATCTGCTTTCTCTGTGTGCCCGTGGTCATTGGTGAATAATGAGATAATGTGACAATGAAAATGAAACTCATCTTTTAGTTCTCAGTACCTAACAGAATGCATCATATACAAAAGGAACTCAATATGTAATTGGATAATTCAAGAAATTTGTTGAACAGACTAATTAAAGAAGTCTTTAGACACCATATGCAGGCACTACCTTTGACTCTATAAATGTTGCACAGGTGAATAACATACATCTGTCCCTTGAGTATATTAAAATCTTAGGTGGAAATAATGCCTGCACTGACAACTATCATAGTTACAACACATAATAAGAAAAATAATTACATTATACCTCAAAAGAGGCATAAATATATTGCTGAGGGGGTTCCAAGAAGAGGAAGAGAACACAAATATTGGTAAAGTCTTAAAGTTTCAGTTGAGCCAGCACTTAAAGCAGGTAGAATTTTGACTGCCTCTCACATTGTAGACATTCAGAAAATGATGAATAAATAAAAAAAGAGAGATTGGTAGTGGATAGAGCTTTACAGGAGAATAAACAGTATGTGCTATAGTATTTTAAAACTTTTGTTTTGTTTTGTTTTGTTTGAGGAAGATTAGCCCTGAGCTAACATCTGTGCCAGTCTTCCTCTATTTTATATGTGGGTCACCGCCACCACATGGCTTGATAAGTGGTGTAGGTCCATGCCTGGGATCCAAATCCACGAACCTGGCATGCCAAAGCAGAGCATGCCAGACTTAACCACTATGCAGTGGGGCCGGCCCATAAAAACTATTTCACATGTGTTACTACAAAGAAAACAGCCTGGAAAAACTCAACATTCTGGAAGGAAATTTTGTGCATAAGCTGTAAGGTGTTTCAGTCCTCATATAAGCCTTTGACCAGTTAACTTATTTGGTCCAATTAGAACACAGTGCTTATAGTTCTACAGTGATTTAAACAACAACAACAAAAGTAAGAATTTTTATGTGCTAAAGCCAAACATTTTATTGAAACTTAGTCCAGATACTCAAAAATTGGTTCCAAGTAGGGTGCATAGGGTTCACAGGCTACAGGTAAGATATGAGTGGATCTCATTAAGTCCGTCACAATTGAGAAATACACCTCACAGATACATTTTTGAAATGATGGATCTGAGTTCTAGATTATCCTTTATGCTTTTTTTAATTGAAATAAGGTAAAAACATGGACTTATTGTCTTTTTAGGTACAGCCCAAGCACCTTGGGTGTGTTGGACTAAGCTGCTTCTATTTGGCTGTAAAATCAATAGAAGAGGAAAGGAATGTCCCATTGGCAACTGACTTGATCCGAATAAGCCAGTACAGGTTCACGGTTTCAGACTTGATGAGAATGGAAAAGATTGTGTTGGAGAAGGTGTGTTGGAAAGTCAAAGCTACTACTGCCTTTCAATTTCTGCAACTCTATTATTCACTTATTCAAGAGAACTTGCCATTTGAAAGGTATGTGATCTTTGTTTTGAACAAAGGAGATTTGGAAATCAGAGTGGTATTGTCTGGATGTTGCATGAAATCAATATCCTGGGAGAATTCCAGTCAAAATAATTAAAATGAGAGCTGCAGCTCCTTGAATTTCACTTCTCTGTCCAGCAGAAGTAAGAAGACTTTCAGTTGTCAATAGCTTCTTGACGTCTCTGGAGGCTAATTTTTGAGATTAAAGGACATTTCTACTTTTTTTAAATTATATTTTCTATTTATAGACTGGTTTACTTATAGAACCTAGTAGGTTAAACATCTAAGACAGACTTATGGAAAAAGGAACTTTAATAGATGCAAAAATAGATTTATTAAAATGAAAAGAAATCTTGACAGTTGTGACATACTTTTCATTTTATTTTTTTGCCCCAAATCATTTAAAATTCATGTATAGTATCCTTAAGTTAATATCTCTGAAGGAAGGGGAATTCTTTACTTCAAATAATTTATTTTCTATGATGTGTGTGTAAATTTCACTTTAAAAGTGACTTCAGTGTTTTTCTAAAAATTTGTCTTTTGGCTAGATACAAAATTATCTACATAAAATTAACCTCATTTTCTTTTTAAAGGAAGAATAGCCTTAACTTTGAAAGACTAGAAGCTCAACTTAAGGCATGCTACTGCAGGATCATATTTTCTAAAGCAAAGGTAAATATTTTATTTTATAAAGATTAAACCTATTTATATACTTTTTTTTTTTAAGCTTCAATGCATGGTTATGTATCCTAGTTGTTAGTTTAGTTCTCTATGTGAGCTGCCACCACAGTATGACAACTGACAGATGGGTGCTGTGGTTCCATGACCGGGAAACGAACCCCAGCCACGGCGGTGAGAGCACCAAATGTTAACCATTAGACCACCAAGGGCCTGGCTCTGTATACCTATTTTTACATTTAACATTTACTTTAAAATTTCTCTCTTTTTAGCCTTCTGTGTTGGCATTGTCTATCATTGCACTGGAGATCCAAGCACAGAAGTGTGTAGAGTTAACAGAAGGAGTAGAATGTCTTCAGAAACATTCCAAGGTATGTCAAGGTCATAGCCTAAATCCTGTTAACAGCTGTAAAAGAAACTAAACCACTTGTACTATTTCCTGAAGTAAAATGAGATGCCATGTGTTTATTTGAAACTTAAGTAGCTTATCCTCAAATTTTTTTGATGAGGAAAGACACAGTAAGACTGCAATTATTACTTTAATTAAATACTGTAAGACTTTTATTCTAATTGAGTAATAATTTTTTAAAATTTATGCACAGATAAATGGCAGAGATTTGACCTTCTGGCAAGAGCTTGTATCCAAGTGTTTAACTGAATATTCATCAAACAAGTGTTCCAAACCAAATGTTCAGAAGTTGAAATGGATTGTTTCTGGGCGTACTGCACGGCAACTGAAGCATAGTTACTACAGAATAACCCACCTTCCAACAATTCCTGAAATGGTTCCTTAATTGGTAAATTTGTTCATAGTTATTCTCCATATAGAGAAAATTTTCTAATGCTACACTTTTCTTCTGCAATTCAGGAATTAAAATCTGAATTATTTTCAAAATAAACAAAATGGAGTTGGAATAGCAAAGGGAAAAATGATCTTGTCAGCTAATATTTGAGGGCATTTATCACATTCAAGGTACAACACCCTCAGAGTAAGGAATTATCCAACCTTTGATATATACGTTAGCCATTCCATTAAATTATCAGCTTAGAAAACAGCATCCTCCTTAATGACCTGAATTTTAAAAGTAGCACTAAAACAGTATTTTCTTAATTGCACATCATTTGTTATATGTAGACTCAAGCTCTGGCACACTTAACGTTATACAAGCCTGAGTAGGACAACAGGACCAAAAGTTTGAACCATATATGAACTAATTTCAGACTATTAGCTTATAAGCAAAATCAGTATGCTCTTGGGTGTCGTACCTAAAGAAAAAGTAAGTTATGGCAGATTGTCTCCACATTGGGTGTATCATTGCTATAGCATTTGGAACACTGGAAAGTAGTTATATGCATAAAAAACATAAACCTCATCACTGATGTGTGATATACAATCTTGTCATCTAAATTTAACTCACAGCAGTGATATAACTTTTTTCTACTCAAACTAAATGTTAACATTGAACACGTCTAGATATGACATGATTATGAATCTTAGATGTGAACAGTTCATTTTTAACAGGTAGTAATATTTATGTTTGGCACACTTACAATAACTTGGTTTTTTGTTTGTTTAAATAGGATTATTACAGCAACAAAAAACTCCTCTCGGAAGCCTCTCTCCACAATCCTGAGCTGTGGAGTCCATAATGTTATAATGGATTCAAGCTGTGAAGCCTCAAAGCATCACAACTAGATTAGCGTTGATGTTCTCAGATTTGGGAAACTGCCTAATTAGCATTATGCTGTAGTGGAATTATGCTTAAATTTGAATTCGTCTGTGAAGTATACAAATCAAAGCTAAGAGCATAAATGCGAAATGCTAATGCCAAGCCTGGGAAGGTAAACTGTGAATCTTCATTTCTAACATTGATCCAACTCTCTATATTGGGTCAATATATTGTATTTCGGTGGAATTAAAAATGGTAACCTACTTAAATTTTAAATTAAGAGGTTTACATCAAAACCAACATTTCACAATGCACTTTTAAGGCATAACGAGTCACTATTCTAGGCAGTGAAAATGGTTTCTTGGCACCCGTAATGCAAGTAATAGATAATCCAGAGATGTGGACTTTACTGCTACATGGGAATTACACTTAAATTTGAGGGCATTTTATACAAATAAAACTACAGACCTAGTAATTTGGGCATATTAAGTTATCTCTAATATTTTTTTCTAGAAAACAGGTGATGTTTGTATCAATGATAAAACATTTTTATACAAAATCTGCCTCTAGTCCCATCAAGAAAATTAGTCTTTATTGTATTAGTAACTCAAAGTAAATTAACATCCCTCTGAAAACTTGATTTAACACTCCAGAAGTTTTTACTAAGTACTGTTTTTATAAATCTGTCATTGCTTCTAATTTAGAATTTTGTTTAAAAGGAAGAGAATATATTTTCACTAATTGCCCCTAGTGTGCCAAAAGAAAGTTAAGAAAAGTAAGTAGGCATCTTCATAATTATGAGATTACTGAGGGTAGGGTTCAGGATTTTCTATTAAGTCAGTGAATCTAAGGAGATTGACAGTGTTAAAAGTGTTGTTAACGGTTATTCAGTGCAATGTGTAGCCTGAGTTCATCCAGGATGGCTGTACCCAATTTTGACATCACATTATGGGTAAATGTGCACTGGAAAAATAAACCAAAGAACCACAATATATCCTATACTTCCGTAAACCATGTTATGTGGATAACTTTTCGGTTTTCCCAAAAGGCTGATATATTTCAGTATTTTGAATACATCAGTGTTAATTTTGAGTTGGCAGAGGTAACCTAAGCAACTACATTATGTTTTGGTACTAAGGGATATACCTTTCAATAAAGTCATTGAAATGCATTCCTTTGCTGGGTGGCTTTTCTATTTATTTCTCTTCTGATTGAATTAACTTTTTGGCAACGTGGTAGCAGAACCACAATAAAAAGCTATCTCTACTCAGTATATTTAAATTTAGCGCTAAAGATGCATGGTAGTAGAAACAAAATCTCTTTTAATAGTATGGCTATTTACTAATTGACGCTTTACTTTCTAGTTTTTTAAAATCGACACAAGATGATGACAAATATGCCTAATGTCCATTAAAAGGTTAGTGTTTATGGGGGCTGCCTGGTGGCGCAGCGGTTTAGTCCGCGCTTGGCAGCCCGGGGTTCGTGGGTTCAGATCCCGGGCGCCTGCCGACACACTGCATGTCAGCCACACCATGGCGGCGTCCCATATAAAGTAGAGGAAGATGGGCATGGATGTTAGCCCAGGGCCAGTCTTCCTCAGCAAAAAGAGGAGGATTGGCAACGGATGTTAGCTCAGGGCTGGTCTTCCTCACAAAAACAACAAACAAACAAAAAAAGTTAGTGTTTATGCACTATTGGTCACTTCTGTCATTTAGATTCATCACTACTGTGGATATCCTTAGTACAAATTCACCCTTAGATTCAACCCACCTGAAGTTCTGTGCAAACCTTCTTAGCTAATTAAACAGCATTCCAGCAGGGTAGTTGGTAATGAGAAATAACTGCCATGTATTGTGTTAGCCTGCTTAGATCAATTGGTAATTATTATTGGAACAGAAACAATACGATTTTGAACTGTCAGTGTTTAATTAAACTAACAAGACATCTTATAAAGTGGACACCACAAGGAATTACTGATGAAAGAAAAACTTAGAAAAGAAGGTTCCTTTTGCACTTGACTCAGATTAGATATATCTAATAATCCCTCATTTGGGCACCTGAACCTTATATGTATTTCCAGTTATGTGACATAACAATCTAAAAACAATAGACATTTCTAACATTTGTGGTTAGCAATGATAGTTTTTACTGTCTGGCACTATTGTCAGATGTTTTATATGAATCATCCAAACTGAATGAAGTATCCCAATTTACAAATGAACTGGAGCCACAGAGAAGGTAAGTGATTAGCCCAAGGTCACATACCTGGTACTTGGAGGTGGGATTCAAATCCAAGCAGTTCTGACCCAAAACGCTGTGCTCTTAACCACCCTGCACATTACCTCCGAAAGTAGATTAAATGGACTTTTGTGAAACTATAATTTCCAATCAAAACTGTATTCTGGCCACATTAACTTCAGTGCTACCATCATGAATTTGTTTTCCCTATTTTATACTAATAGAATAATTTTTATAAAATTTGTTATTGCTTACTGTGAAACCTGTAATTTTTCATAAACCAAAACCAGAAACACAAGTCAAGATGAATTAAAAGATAAGCCTTTTTTTAATATCAATCTGACTATAGATTTAGGAGCAATCAAAATGACCAGGGATAAAGAGGGATGTTAAGTAATGATAAAAGAATCAATTCACCAAGAAGACATGACTGTGCTAAATATGTATGCACCCAACATCAGAGCTTAAAAATACAAGAAGGAAAAACTGACTGCATTGAGAAATAGACAAATCTTCAATTATAGTTGGAGACTTAAACACTCCTCTCAAATCTACAGAATTACGAGAATATCAGCAAGGATGTAGAATTGAAAATATCAAAATGTATAGAATGCCATTAAACCAGTGCTTAGTAATTCACAGTATCAATTGCTTTAATTAAGAAAAAAGGTCTCATCAATAATCTAAACTTCCACTTTAAGAAACCAGAAAAAGAGCAAAATAAACCCAAAGCAAGCAAAAAGAAAAGAGTCATTTAAAAGGTAGGAGTAAAAAAAATCAATGAAATTGAAAACAAATTAACAATAGGGAAAAATCAAAACCAAAACATGGTTCTTCAAAAAGAGCAATAAAATTAATAAACCTCTAGCAAGACTGACCAAAAAAAAGAAATGATCAATCTTAGCAATGACAGATACCACTATGGACTGTAAAGATACAGTCAATATTGTCACAGACAATACCACAAACAACTCTGCACATAGAGTTAGATGAAATGAATGAATTTCTTGAAAGACATGAACTACCAAAACAACTAACATAGATAACCTGAATAAATTCTACAGTTATTTTTCTAAATTAAATTTGTTGTTTAAAATCTTACTGGCAAATACCATAAAACATTTAAAGAAGACACTTAACACAAATTCTACAAATCTCTTCAAGAAAGAAGAATCACTTCCCAATTCATTTTATAAGGTCAGCATTACCCTGATAGCAAAACAAAACAACAAAACAAAATACTGACCAACGTCACAAGTGAGCAGACATAAAAATTCTCAATAAACGAATCCAGAGATATAAGATGAATAATACACTATGACCAAGTTTGGTATGGGGGGGGGAGATACAAACTGGTTCAAAATTCGAAAATTAATCAATATAATCCACCATATTAACAATCTAAAGAAAAAAAATGATCAAATCAATTGATACAAAAAAAGCATTTGAGAAAATTCAAATCTAATCATGAGAAAAACTCAGTTGACTAGAAATAGATGGGAACTTCCTCAATCTGATAAATGTCATCTATAAAAACCTACAGCTAACATAATAATGGTGAGAGACTGAATGCTTTTGAAACTCTAACATCCAGAACAAGACAGGGATGGCCGCTTTCACCACTTCTATTCTTCCAGCAAGTGGAAGAAAAAGAAAAGACCTATAGACCTAATAGATGAAATAAAACTGTCCTTATATGTGGTTTTGCTGAAAATCTCAAGGAATCAACAATGAAAAACTAGAGTAAGTGAGTTTAGCAAGGTCACAGGAAACAACCTCAACAAAAATCAAACATATTTCTATGCACTAGCAATGTGCAATTGGGAACTGAAATTCCAAAAAAATGTCATCTGCAACAGCTCCACAAATGAGCACTTAGGAATAAATCTAACAAAAGACATAAAGGTTCCATAAGCTGAAAACCACAAAACACTGACGATCAAAATCAAAGAGGGCCTAAATGGAGAGACACCTCATGCACTTGGATTGGAAGACTTACTCTATTCCAATGAAAACCCCAGCAGGACGTTTTGTAGAGAGACTAGCTGATTCTAAACTTTATACGGAAAGGCAAACTTAAAATAGCAATACAATTTTGAAAAAGAAGTTGAAGGAATCATGCTACCTGATTTTAAGACTTACTATAAGGCTACAATTATCAAGGCAGTGTAGTCTAGATCAACGGAAAGACACACAGATCAATGGAATAGAATAGAGAGACCAAAAACAGACCCATATAAATAGCAATAGATTTTTGACAAAAGTGCAAAAAACAATTTAATATGAGAATGGATAGTCTTTTCCACAAATGATTTTGAAACAATTGGCCATCCATATGCAAAAAAAATGAACATCCACCTATATTTCACAGCTTCTACAAGAAATAAAATGGGTCACAGATCTAAATGTACAACATAAAATTACAGAACTTTCAGAGGAAAACATCCTCATAACCAGGGCTTACACAAGTTCTTAGACATGACACCAAAAGCACAATCCACAAAAGCATGATGAATTAGACTACATGAAAATTAAAAACACTCATGCTTCAAAAGACACCATCAAGAAAGTGAAAAAAAACCTACACAATAGGAGAAAATATATGCAAATCATATATCTGATAAGGGAGTTGTATCCAGAATATATAAAGCACTCTTACAACTCAATAATATAAAGACAGATAAAGCAATTAAATAATGGACAAAGGATGTGAATAAACATTTCTCCAAGGAAGTTACACAAATGGTCAATAAGCAGAAGAAAAGATGCTCAACATAATTAGTTACCAGGGAAAGGCAAATCAAAACCACAATGCGATACCACTTCACATACACTAGGATGGCTAGAATTAAAAAGTCACATAAGAAGGGGCCGCCCGGTGGCGCAGCGGTTTAGTTCGCGCTTGGCAGCCCAGGGTTCGCGAGTTCGGAACCCGGGCGCCCGCCGACGCACTGCCTGTCAGCCACGCTGTGGCGGCGTCCCATATATAGTGGAGGAAGATGGGCACGGATGTTAGCCCAGGGCCAGTCTTCCTCAGCAAAAAGAGGAGGATTAGCAACAGATGTTAGCTCAGGGCTGGTCTTCCTCGCAAAAAATAAATAAATAAATAAATAATAAAAATAAAAAGTCACATAACAAGTTTTGGCAAAGATGTGGAGAAATTGGAACTCTCATACACTGCTGGTGGGAAGGTAAAATCGTGCAGCCACTTTTGAAAACAACCTAGCAGTTTCTCAAATGATTAAACATAGAGTTTCCATAAAACTTGAAATTCCACTCCTAGGTAAGAAATGAAAATAGTCATGCACATAAAAACTTGAATGTTTATAGCAGCATTATTCATGATAGCCAAAGGGTGGAAACTTCCCAACTGTCCATCAACTGACAAATGGATAAACATGTGGTAGTCATACAATGGAATATTATTCAGTCATACAAAAAGAGTGAAGTACTGACACATACTGGAACATAGATGAACCTCTAAAACATCCTAAGTGAAAGAAGTCAGTAACAAAAGACCACATATTATGATTCCATGTATATGAAATGTACAGAACAGAGGAATCTGAGGTAGAAAGTAAATTAGTGGTTGCTTGAGGGGGAAGGGGATGATAGCTAAAAGGTATGAGTTTCTTTTTGAGGTGATGAAAATGAAAATTGAGTATGGTGATGGTTGAATAGATCTGATTAGACTAAAAACCACTGAAATATACACTTTAAGCGGGTGAAATGTATGGCATGTGAATTATATCTCAATAAAGCAGTTTTTTAAAAAAGATTACATGATTCCATTTATATGACATTCTTGAAAAGACAGAACTATAGAGACAGAAACTAAATCAGTGGTTTCCAGGGTTCGAGGCTAGGAGTAGAGTGTGACTATAAAGAGAGCATTAAGGAATTTTCATAGTGACTGAACGGTTCAATCTCCTGATTTTGGAGGTGTTTACACGTATCTCTACATATGTTAAAATTCACAAAATTATGAAGAAAAAAAGTTAATTTTACTATAAGTTTATTCAAAATATAAAATTTTTTTAAAAATCAAAAAGGAGAAGCTAATTAAAAGAAAAAAGCCTCTTCCCCAATAATTCATTCCTAAAATTACTGGGTACAAGAGAGGCATCTTGCCAAAGGGTGTGGCTAGGCTGCAGGGGCCCAGAGGGGTGTTAGGGTCCAACCAAGTGAGGAGGATACCCCTGCTTGCATAGGGTGTTGGAGTCTGAGCAGAGTGAGGAAGGCATTCACGTAGGGAGATGACCTAGAACAGGGAACCAAAATTAAGGATAATAAGGATCAGGTTTCTCACTGTTGTTGAAAGGAGTTACAGAGAAAAGGAGAAAACAAAAATGAACCCCATGGGATTAGAAATGAAAGTTTAAGTGTGAACACATGATTTTCTTATATGTAGATACAGAAACATAGATGTAAATGTATGCATTATACACAGACACTAATAGCAATTGCTCACTAGCACGCAGATCTTGGCTTCTAAACACCATTCTCCACTAAAGAGAACTAGGTCTTGTTGGAAACATGGCTGATTCTTGGGCTAGGGCAGGGAAAGCACAATAAGCCTGGTATATCTTATCCCAGAGAGTAAGTAATTGCTCAAATAATGATGAGGACATGTCAAAAGGACAAAGAAGCCACCTAGAATGGTCTTCCACTGGCGAAATCTAGAAAAATTTTGAGTAATGGGAATAATAGATTTTAACCCACTGAATAAAGTAGGAAATCATGAGTCTAGATGGATATAAATTGAAAGTATGATGATAAACAAGGTATTTTGAAACTACCTTCACACAAAATATATAATTATAAACACAAAAAGAGTAGTTTTACAGTGGAGAAGACTGGCAGACACCACTTAGTGATCTAAGCAAACACTATCAGGAAAAGGACAAAGTGAAATTAGTAACTCATAATAGGATGCAATAAGAACACAGCATCACTTCTGTAACATTCCTGCCAAATCGTATAACGTGAATCTAATCATGACGAAATATCAGACAAAACTCAAAACGAGGAAAGTTGTACAAAACTAGCCTATAATCTTCAAAAGCGCCAAGGTTGTAAAAGTCAAGGAAAAAAATGAGGACTTGTTCGAGACTCAAGTAGACTAAGGACACCTGACATCTAAAGGCAAGGCATAATTCTAACAGGATCCTTTCGCTATAAAGGACATCATTGGGACAATCAGTTAAACTTCAATGGAATGAAGGTCTGGGGATTCGGTGGTCGTAATGTGTCAATGCTAATTTCCTGATTTTAATGGTCATATTGTAGTTATGTAAGAGCATGTCCTTTAAAGGAAATACATACCAAAGTACTCAGAGGTGATGGGGCATCATGCCATCAACTCACACAAATGGCTCAGGAAGAAAACAATTCTGTGTACCTTACCTGTAACTTTTCTATACATTTGAGACTGTTCAAAATATTTTTTTAAATTAAAAAAGTCATAAAAAGGATGAAATAAAATTTCAAGACACTTCTTACCTATATTATGTCTGGATTACTGAAGATCAAAATGATGTCACTGACATATAATCATAGACCATAATTTGTTTTTTGTCACTAACAAAGGACTCGACCAATAACCATATTCACTTCACCACTTCTCTTTTGTATTAATCCATTCCTATTGTTAGGTTAACTATTTTTCAATTTCTTGACCTAGAGTCAACTCTCAAGGAACAATACACTAACTCAGAAATTTTCATTAACTCAGAATATATTTGTGGATTGTTTTTTCCTTTCTTAAAATTTTTTTCAGTAATATAATTTCCTTCTGTGAACTGGTATACTTAGAAAAAGGGTACACAATTCCTATTTAGAAAAGTTTATTGAACATTATTCCTGCATCACACTTATTGAAAGAAAAATTTAATTTTCCCTGAAGGTACCCTGTCATTTCACATGATCTATACCCTACTGTTTTTTGTATTAAAAATACAGGTTAAATATGAAATTAGTAAAATGCAGCATATAAAACTTCATGCTGAGCAAAAACAAGTCCAAAAAAAAGTTACCATATATCAATAGAATAGTTCCCACAGTATTTAAGATGTTTCCTATGTAAATCATACTTGAATGCAATTTTTAGAACCATATGTATATTTTGCAATTTGTTAACTGCAGGCATCCACATTTTTCTTCCACCACATGATCCGTTCCTTTGATTAAGCTGGCAACATCTGCTAGGATCCACAGAATGCAGCAAAAAAACCAGCAGTTATTTCTCAAGATTTGAGAAATCTGGTCCACCTTTAGTGTAGTTTCCTGAGATTTCTGCTCCACTGAAGTCAAAACCAGGATTCTAAAAGGTATGAAAAAAAAAATTATGATAAAACTTATAAGGAAAATATAAGTAACCCAAAAGGAAAATGCTAAAAAGATATGAACTGGCAATTGACAAAAAAGGAAATCTAAATGGCCAATAAACATTTGAAAAGATACCAAACTTCACTGTAATCACCAAAACAGAACTCAAAACTATGAGGTATCTTTCAATTTTCACATTTACAAATATTTAGAAGATCAATATGCATATTGCAATGTTGACAAGTATATAGGCAAACATATACATTAGTATCAGTATGTAAACAGGTTTTACTATCATTTTTTGAGAGCTTACTATATGCCAGGCAGGGTTCTTAGAGCTATACATACATTAATATATTTAATCCTCACAACAATCCTATGAAAGAGTAAGTACTACCTCAGTCTTTTTGGAGGGCATTTCATTTATTCAACAAACATTTGAGTTCCTACTGTTTGCAGGACACCATTAGAGGGATATGGATTTTAAAAGCGAACAAAACAGAAAAAGATCCCTCCTCTGGTGGAGCTTACATTCTAACAGGAGGAAACAAATAATAAACCATTAAGCTATCTAGTGCAGGGATCAGCAAACTTTTCTGTAAAGAGCCAGGTAGTAAATATTTTAGGCTTTCAAAGCCGTACAGTCTCGGTCATAACTAATCAATTCTGCCATTGCTATACAAAAGACAATACACAAACGAATGAGCATAGGTGAGTTACAGTAAAACTTTACTTCAAAAATAGGCAGTGGGCCAGATTTGACCCATGGGCCATAGTGTGCCTGCCCCTGAGCTAGTATGTTAAAAGTTGGTATCTAGTGTGTTAAAAGTTGGTAACTGCCACAGAAAAACAAAAAAAAAAGAAGGGAGAAAGAAAGTTAGGGCAGAGTAAGGGAAAAGGGGAGAAGATTACAGTATTTAAAACGGATAATCAAAGATCAAAGTATGCCTCACTGAGCAAGGACTTGAAAACAGTGAAGAAGCCTGCCACGCTTTGGGAGAAGAGCACTGCAGTCAAGGACAGAAAAGACATAGGCTGGCACGTTTAAGGAACAGCAGAAAGCCAGTATGGCTCGAGCAGAATGACTGAGGGGGACAGTAGTAGGAGAGGAGGTCAGGGAGATCATGGAGGACCAGAGCAGGTAGGGCCTTAGAGTGAAAGAGTTCTGAGAAGAGAAGTGATGTAATCTGACTTGCATTTTAAAAAGACTGCTCTAACTGCTATTTTGAGAAGACTGTAGCTTGGCAAGGGTAGAAGTGAAGACAACAGTGAGAAGGTTACTGGAGTAATCTAGGCAAGACATTAGAGGCGGTCCAGATCAGAGTGCTACCAGAGTGCATGGTGAGAAGTGGTCAAATTCTGAATATATTTGGAAGGTGGTGCCAGTAAGGTTTCCTTACAAACTGGATAGGGTGTGAGAGAGAGACAGGAATGGAGGATGATTCCGCAGTTTTGGGGGGGTTGGACCAACTAGCTTCCATCAACTGAGATAAAAGGGCTAGAGGTAGAACAAATGTGGGAGGGAAGTTAGGGAGTTCATGTTGGACATGTTGAGTTTGACAAGTCTGTTAGACAGTCAAATGGAGATGTTGAATAGGCAATTGGATATGTGAGTCCAAAATTCAGGAGAAAAGTCTAGGCTAGAGATATACATTCGGGAATCATCGTCACACACGTGGAAATTATCCACCAAAACTTTAACAGTGCTTTGATCCAATAATTCGTCCCCTAGGTATCTATCTTAAAAGAAAGTTTGAATAGTTTCAAAGAAATGAAAGCACGATCTTTGTTTGAAATAGACACAAATGGAGAAATCTAAATCTTATCAAAGGGAAATACCTAAATAAATATGATACATTCAAACTAGAAAACACTCTAAAGCAGTTAAAAGGAATGAGTTTTATCTATATGCACTAGTAGGAAAAGAGACAAGACATATTATTAAATGAAAAAGCAACACGAAAAATAGACAGAGTGTGATCCTTCATTTATGTTAAAAACAAAACAAGCCAATATATTGATGAAATGAGAATGAGACAGGTATGGAATGGGGAGATGTTGATGACAGGGCCCTTCCCTTTTTCAAACTATTTAAATCTATATGGATTGAATTTTTATGAGTTTATTCATGCATTTACTGGTATGCAATATATAAATTTAAACTTAAAAATCATGGCAGCACAAATTCCTCTCAAGAAAATAAAATTAAAAATCAAATCCGTACATAGAAAGGCCAATCATTTTTTTAACCACTTAACTTTAAAAATGCCTCTAAAAATGTTTCATAACCATGTTTTTATAACCATATTTGAGTTTTAATTTCAAATAATAATTATTCTACAATTTTAAGATGTTTAACTATACCTATTCATACATTCATCTGACTTACTTCTTTCTGGAATCTCTCTAATGTAAGTTTTCTCTGCATTTGGTCTTGCACCCAAGGATCAGCTGCATATTCAGATTCTAGAAGAGAAGTCCAACAATTTGCTGCATCTCTCTTTGTCTTTGTAAGAACAATACGGACCATTTTTCTGTCTTCTAAACAAACAAAAATCACAAAAAAATTAGAGTTCATCATTAAGTTTTTCATTTTCAAAAACCATTATGTAATCTTGACATACAATTGTTTTCAATACATTTCTATTATTATATCTTCCAAAGCTGCAAAGACAAAGGACCAATACAACAGGGGAAACATACTAAGTTCTAAGACAAAATTAATTTTAAAAAAGATTCTAAGAATTATAATAGATTACCCTTACCCAAAGTCCATGTTCCCTCGTCAGCTATTGTAGAATCAAAAAGTTTGCCCTGAAAAATAAACATATAAAGCACTAAAAATATAGACATTTCATTAACTTTTATAAAGCTTTCATGATTTAAGACTTACCTAATTTCCTAACTAATCCACATATAATTTTCTAATTTGGTTAGAATAGAGAGATCAAATTTTATACCATTTTAACACACAGACAGGTGTTCAACCTTAAGTTTCCTCCTAGCAAGTGGAATGGAACCTAGTTTACAATGCTTGGAATATTGACTATGACAAAGAACACAGGGCTCTAAAGAAAGATCAGGACTCCTTAATTTTTAGAAGATAAATACTACTGACCACTGATTAGCCAAATATGAAATTAATATCTGAAATACTTTAACTTGATCAACTAAAATGAACTAGAAGAAGACTCTCCTACTGAAAGCAAGAAGAAATGAAGTCTTTCAAAACAAACTTTTAAAAACTGGTTCAATCTCTTTGTTGAGCAACTAGGCATTTAAAAAATTTTAAAGCACATACTGCAAATCTGATGTCAGATTAGTTGTGACCGGTTTTTCAGAAACTCTTAAGAAAGAAATAAGCAAAAAAAATTTTTTTAATTAAAAAAAGCAAAATATAAGTTTAAAAGACAATGCATCTGCTCAAATCCATTTCGATTTGTTGTTACTTGCCAAAGTTTTATGAAATGAAATTAAAATGTCACATAAAAAATACATTTTTTCATATGTAATACTAGTGAAAAAAAAATCTCACTGGTCTAAATGTACACAAATAATCCTAGAGTTAGAGTTAACTCTAAATTCCCAAAATTACTGGAATTACTAAAGTAAATTTGAAGTGTAATCTTAAACCACTGTTCAGGAAACTATGAAATGCACAAATATTCAGAAAGGTTATTAACATCCAAGTTGACATAAATCAATCTTTCATATGAATCTTCCTTTTGCATGAGGCAAAGCACTTCCATATAAAATAATAATAGCTAACCTATAGTGTTCACTTATTAAGTACCAGGCACTACCCCCAGCTCTTCATTCACAGGGATACTATGTTATGCTCAAAACAATCCTATGAGAAAGATACTATAATTACCGCATTTCGTGGATGAAGGATTAGAGACACTGAATAATCTGTTGCCCAAGGTTACAAAACTAGAACAGCGGCAAAACCAGATATCCTAACAAGTAGTCTCCGTTCACCACTACACTGCCATCGAACATTTTGGGCATCTAATCTGAGAAAGAAATCTAACTTCAACTTAATTGAATTTAACTACAAGGCTTAACAAGGACAAAGAGGGTCCCAGATCCAAAAGGCAATGGTGAGAACAAATAGAGTATTATTTTCTTCACACCTCTTGACCACCTGCTTAACCGTTCCACGAATACGCAGAATTTTTCTGATTTTAGATGAGAAAATCACCTGACACCATCTCTGAATCCTCATCCCGATATCCTTAGTTTTCTTCTTTACTTTCCTGTAACTGCCTAAATATGTATTAGTTTAGTTTTATTATGCCTCTCTACAAGAATATCATCTAAGTACAGGAACCTTATCAGTCTCATGCACCTAGATTAGTGCCTGGAAGAAAGTATATGTATGATAAAATTTATTCCTTTAAGGATCTAGTTAAGTTGTTCTCAGCTCAAGACCCCTACAGGAACAAAAGCAGCAGCTTCATTCGGTTTAGAAATAAAGCCAGAAAAACGGGCTCCTCAAATTTCCACGTCAACTCAGCACTGGCCCTGAGGGTGAGGCCTCCAACCAGATCAAAACCAGGCCTATTTTCTCTCTTTCGGCCACCCAGAGGAGCCGTAAGGCTTTCCAATAGTCTTTCCACGGAAACCATGAACTTCAGGACTCGGGGATTCAGGGAGGCGGGGAAGAAACTGAGCACAAGCCCCGACCTGCCGCTACCTTGAGGATCTCGCGGCCACCCACGGCCAGAGCCACATGCCGGCTCTGCAGGCCGCACTGGATATCCTGGGCGCGAGTGCCTGGGGGCACCTGAACTTCAATGAACACCTCCTCCAAGGTCTGGTACCACTGGCCCCACGGCGTCCCGCACGGAACCACCCCACTGCGTTCCTCAAACGGGGCAGACATACTTCTGTCGGCTCCCAGCAGCAGCCGCGCCGTGCGACCTGAGCGCATGCGCGGAATCTCCACGCTCAGGCCACGCCCCGGCCTCGCCGCTCGGGTCACTGCACATGCGCAGGGATGTGAGCCGAAGTCTCAGCCTGTATGTTTGTTTTTCCCTTTCAATGGCCTTTTAGGCCATTTAGGCCAAACTGGTCAGGATCCAGTTTGAAAAAACTGAAACCCAGAAAAGTTTACATCCAAGGAACGGTGGGAGAGGGTTAGAACCAGTTAAGCTGGAACTCACTGCACTGTCAACTATATTACGCCAAACGCAACCTTTAAAATTTCTCAGGTATTAAGTGCGCTTGCGCAAATGCTGCTAAACCCTAGGCTACAATTGAATAACGCCAGGAGCGATTGGGCGCGCGGGAGAGGGGGGGTGGGGCGGGGAGAGACAGTAATAGTCTCCTATTGGCTGGTATCCTAAACTTATAGGCCACCTGATTGGACTCTGCGAGAGCCGAGTGCGCTTGCTTTTTGGATGTTGCCGTCTTGGATTGGTGAGCCCAGGGTTTTGGTTTTCCAATTGGCTAACGTTGGGATGGGCGGGGAATGAGCGGCGAGATTTGAATTTGAAGCGATTAAGTTCGTAATAAGCGCCAAGAAGTTGCCGAGGAACGCTAGAGACCTTCTGTTTGTGGAGCTGGTCGTCAGTATGTCCTTTCCTAAGGCGCCCCTGAAACGATTCAATGACCCTTCCGGTGCGTACGGGGAAAGGAGCTGGGGGACGGGAGATGCTCTCACGCCCCTTGCCCCTCTCGGTGTTCCCTTCATCAGAGGCATATAGGAGGCGATTTTTGAGCTGGGATGGGGCTCATTAAATTGACTAATTTTTCTGAAATATGTACTAAGCGTTTACTACATGCCAAGCACTATTCAGGATGATGAGGGTAGAGCAGTGAGCGAAGCAAAGTCCCTGCCCCATGGAACTTACATTCAGTTGAGAACACAGCCAATAAACAATTAGTGCTGTGGAGAACCTAAACCAGAGGGAAAGGAATGGGGTGAGGAAGCATTGGTAGCTATTTGATGGTTAAATCTGGAAGGCCTCGCTGATAAAAAAAAAAAAATTTGACCATTGCTTTTCCTCTGAACTTGTGTATTTCTTTTGGATATTCCATTCGGGCATAAAAGAAGGAAGATTGGTAAAGGCAGTTTATGGGTATAAAATTATAGCAGTAGCACTTACTGAAAACACTATAATTTAAGTAGTGGCAGCTAACATTGATAGTATCCCAGGCACCATACTAAGTCTTTACGTTATTAGTCCTTTTTTAATTCCCCAACATCCCTGAGAGGTAATCCTATTATTCATTATTTTATTGATAGAAAGACTGAGACTTAGATTTGCTCAATGTTACCCAACCAAACGGGCAGAACCGAGGCATGAAACCAGGCCTCCATGAATCCTGTGCTCTTAACCACTGCAGTGCATAAGCACAGTAACCAGGAAGCATTGGATGGGGTTAATAAGGCACTCATCATTAGTAGATGCTAACTGTATGCAGGGACTGTGCTAAGGTCTTCCCCACTAGATCTGGTTTATTTTTTCCAACAGCTGGGTAAGAAAGATACTGATATTGTCCTCATTTTACGGGTGAGGTTTAGGGGTTTTGCAACTGTACTGAGCAGCCAGTAAGTGATAGAGCTGAACATCAAAGCCCATGATTTATCCATTATAATGTACACTTGAACAGTCACTCATTACATCTTTAATTTCTATCAGCTGACATGCAGATAGACCTGAGCATCACTCTGCTCACAAAGGAAAGCCAAGTGAGCAAAGGGATCAGCGCAAGCTTATTTTCTTAATTAAAAGACTCAAGGACCTTGTTATTTCCCAGCTATTCAAAGAAGCTGCTCTAAGTTCTGTCAGTAGTGTGTCTTTTAAGGGGATTTTTTTCTGCTTTATAATGGATTAAACTGGCTTTACAAATGACAATATTTCAGGCTCACAGTCTCGGGAGTAATAACAATGATCACTTATTTGATGCTTGGTGTGTGTGTGAGGCACTGTAGTGTTTCTCATATTACTCCAGTAATCCTAATAACCATACTAGGAAGTAGATACTATTTTTTATTCCTGTTTCATGAATGAAGAATCAGCCTCAAATAGAAATAACTTTCTGGGGTCTTAAAGCTAGACTGGAAAAGGAGAGAGTCTTATTTACCATCTTCTCCCCATGACACCAAATTACCTAGCACACACTATCATCTCTTGATTGGCTGACAAAGCTGGATTTGAACCCTGATCTGGCTGATGACAAAACTATACCCATTCCTACATCCCAACGACTTTCTGTGTTTTCTTCACCACACTGCCAAACTCAACCCTGAGCTAAATACTAGGGATACAGACATCATTAAGACAGTCCCTAACTTGAAGCAGTTTTGTCTAATGTGGAGACAGATAAGTACATTATCTAAGGTGGGAGACGGAAAAGTACATTATTATAAGCCATTACAAAACTGAGAGAAGTTCTGTGATAGGAACAATACGTACAGGCTGCTATGGAGGGAGGTTTCTAACCTCATCCAGGCTGAGATCTGAAGCATAAGTGAGAGTTAGCCAGGCAAAATGGAAGGTGGGCTGTCCATTCTAGGTGGGAGAAATAGAAAATAAAGAGGTCTGGAAGTTTGAAGCATTTATTTAATGTAATGCATAAAATGTTTTATTTGCATACAAGTATTAACTACCTGTGTGAGCTTCCAATCATTGTTGATCAAGATATAAGTTGGTCCAGAAAGCTTGTGATATCTTCCAGGATATCCCATTCCTTTTGTCTGATGTTCCCTCTCCCCACATTTCTCACAAGTCATGTGTGTGATGTCATACATTTAAGTGGTTAGTAAGGAAAAGACCATGAAAATAGCATGTGCCACAGTCTCACAAAGAGTTGGTAGGTGTACAGGCTGGATTTCAACCTAGTTGTTCTTAAATCTAAATCCCCATAACTATCAAACTTGACTCTTTAGTCTTTAGGGAAGAGTTTTTGTTAAGTATGGTTTTAGTTGTCCTTAGCTTACTTGATGCTGCTTAGTCACTGTCCACCATCACATCTTTTGCTGGCCATTATCCCCTTTTGAGAATGTGGACCTAATGATGAACTAGAACACTAGAATTCAGCATCATTTTATTTTCTGGCTGCTCTGCCAAGTCTAGAGCATTGCTTCCCACACTTTTCCACAGAAGCATCCCTAAGAGCCGAGAGCAAAGGAGAATAACCATGGTCTCTGCATCCCCTCAATCCTACTTCCCCCAAAAGGCATAACTAACAACAGTGGTGACGATTTTCTCTGATGCCTCCTATTTGCTTTAAAATATAGTATGTTCCCCACTGCCTCCCGCACTTCTGTACCAAATAAGTAAAAAATAAGTAAAATGTATGCTCTAAGATGTGCCAACCTTAACCTGATTTTAGGGAAATCTCTGTCACCCTACTGTTCACCCCAGGGTGTGATTTGTGAGGTCTGAGAAACCTGAGCTAGCCAGGATTAATGCTTTTTGCTAAGTCTGACTTTACCTTAGATACCCCAGTGAATTCTACACTTCATTTTCAGACTTTCTCCTGATTGGAAATCCACTATCTCTACCCTTTATTGACCACATTTAGATCTGAAAGCTCCCAGGATTGGAATCTTTGTGTCAGTATCTATAAATGATCATTGTTGCAGATAGAGGAATGGAAACTTAATTCTATCCTTGATATTCTTATGGCCTACCTAGAATTGATGAAAGCAGTGACTTTAATACTTTTTAATTGTGTCCCAGGGTGAGAAATAAATTGTCTCTCTCTACCCAGGATATATTTTTATATTTCTACACATAACTGAAACAAAAGTCCCACAAAATAATGCTTAACTTTGCTACATGTGAGTCACACTGGTATTTTCTAATGTGTTCCATTTTTTTTTAATGCTAGTCAAGATATACTGAGTTCCTATCTATCATTCTATTGGAAAAACACTTAGGGGACAGGAGGAGTTGCCTTGGGATGGTTGGATTCCTTGCTGATCCTATTTATTTGCATGAAACTCTAGACTAAATTAAACAGCTCTTCAGACAATAGCATAAATCTATTGATTACCAATCAGCTAAAGATTTATGCTAGTGACGTTTTGATTTGTGTAGGTCCTGGGAGCCAGATCTCAAGTTAGCCGTACATAAGCACTCTGAAATGCCTTCAGTTTGGGGCTCCAGTTACATGAGGTTATACAGTATACATTTCCAGAACATAGAAATATAGTCTAGTACAGTTTGTACTTTGCATAACATGGCTTTATAAATTTCCTGATGTATCAATATTAGCCAGAGATGGGTTATCACTATAAATTTTTATTCTAGGCTAGATCTTTAGGGCTAGACACTTCTAGTTGCTTCATTTCTAGAATCTGTGGGTAGTTACGTCAGTGACTCTCTTTGAGTAGAGTTGATTCCAAACATTTTATTTCTTATGTTCAATCTTTAATAACAAAGCCGCATTGCTTGTTCTTATATGATGTTCATCCTAAGACTGTCTTGGCTGTTTTGCTCAGTTGCCTGTGTTTCTTTGACCCAACTGAAATAAAGGGCATTTGGGAAGATAATGGTACTGTTTTTCATAGAGAAGCCTACTTTGTAATATCAAATAGGTGCTATTTTTACATTTGAAAAAACAAAGAAGCAATTTATTAATGGCAAATTTATGTTTATATTACTCACTTTGCTATGATGTGTTTTTAACTTAAGATCATAAGTAACATTAGATGAAACATTAATGTTTTATGTTTCCTCTAGGTTGTGCGCCATCTCCAGGTGCTTATGATGTTAAGACTTCGGAAGTATTGAAAGGACCAGTATCCTTTCGGAAATCACAAAGATTTAAAATACCAAAAGGTAATGGATCCCAAAATAGAATAATGGTTATATGATCTCATAAGTTTTAAAGTTATGAGTAACAGTATTTAAATTTAAAGAGGCTGTAGTATTTCTAAAACTGAAGCTGCAACTATATTTAAATGTTTTTATTTGATGGATTTACAAAAGAGTCACCTACAGAATATTACTTTTGTCATTACATTGTTGTATAACTAGGAAAATGAAGCAAGACACTCACAGAGATAGGTAGTTTCCCTTTTGGTAATTACCTTAACCTTCTGTCAGGGACTATTAGGAAAGTCGGAGAAGTGTTAGATGTGTAAAAAATATTGTGCAACTAATTGTTTGGAAATGTACAATCAAGAATAACTTGGGGCCACCCGGTGGTGCAACGGTTTAGTTCGCACTTTGGCAGCCCGGGGTTCATGGGTTCAGATCCTGGGCACTGGCCGACACACTGCTTGTCAGCCATGCCGTGGCGGCGTCCCATATAAAGTAGAGGAAGATGGACACGGATGTTAGCCTAGGGCCAGTCTTCCTCAGCAAAAAGAGGAGGATTAGCAACAGATGTTAGCTCAGGGCTGGTCTTCCTCACAAAAAAAAAAAGAAAGAAAAGAATAACTTTATCTTGCTTCACTAATAGTTGTGATAAGAAATTTGGAAATTGTGTTTTGTCTCTGGTTCAAACATGTAAGCACCAACCATGATCTGTAAAATGTATCTCATTGCAGAATCTCAACAAAATCTTAATGTTGACAAAGAGACTACCTTGCCTACTTCAGCAAGAAAAGTTAAGACTTTGGGATTAAAGGTGAGGAGCTCTTATATTCTAGCTGGTTTATCAACTATCTTTGAAAACATTTCTGAAAGGTATTGTATTTGACTAGAATAGGTTAAGCATATAAATTAAGCTTACAAGTAAATCTGTAAATTTGTGAAATATATTATCATTAGGACTCTAGTAAGATTTACATTTCTGCCCACATCATGACTGAATATATTGTGTTTAAATGTGCCCTTAGTTCAGAATTACAAAATGGTCTGTACTTCTCAGTTATTCTTTTATCTAGATAAATTTTGTAATACCTAGTAAGCCTTCAAAAATTATGTGATGCTTTGATTTGTTATTCATCATCGTTTGAGTTGTTTTGTTTTTGTTTGTTTGTTTGTGGGGAAGGGTAAGTATTGGTGAAGAAAAAGGAAAAAACATTCTAATGCCTAAAAGAGGTTTGCTACTCAGAAACTGCTCAGGAGTGGTGGGAGATTAAATTCTCAATAACTTCATGTATGGCTTGCGGCTTGTGCAAGAGTCTACTACTATTACTATTTCCATTGGTTCATAAAAGCAAGATGTGTTTTCTTAAGGAGTTGCACAAATTGATATTTTAATGTGAAAAAGATTCAGAGTTGGGAAACCAAAGCTGTAGATTAAGCTTAGACTTGTTCATTCATTTGTCAATTACCTAAGTCTCTTGTCCTATAACATAGAGCTGCATTGTCCAAGACGAAATGTGCTACATGTGGCTACTGAGCACTTGAAATTGAGCACTGGAAACCGAAGAACTAAATTTTTAATATTATTTATTTTTAATTAATGTATATTTAAAAACTGATACTCAAATCTGTTGGAAAAATTTTAAATGTTGTTGGAACAACTTGGATGTGTGAATCTACTTTTCCATCTGTATTTTTTATGAAATCTAAATATAGGTAGATATTTCTGATGAAAATTTAGCATCTAAATGGAGATATGCTATAAGTGTAAAACACAAAGTAAATTTTGAAGACCTAGTACAAAAAATATGAAATATCTCACTAATATTTCATACTAATTTTTATACTAATGACATGTTGAACTAATATTTTTTATATATTGGGTTAAGTAAAATATATTATTAAAATTTTTACTTTTTAAATATGGCTACTAGAAAATTTGAAAATATATATATGGTTTGCATTGTATTTTTATTGAGCAGTACTGATATACTCTTTGCAAAAATTGATGTAAATTTCTTTACTTTAATCTCTTGGAGAAATAGTTCTGAAATTTTGAATAAATTATAGAATTCACGAAGCCTCTTAGATAACTAAATTACATACAAAGTTTGTGTAAAATCCCAAAATAATAGGCTTTCCTTTTTAGAAAATGCCATCAGGTGGGAAATTAATAAATGTGAGACTGGTGTGGCCCTCCCCCAACTTAGAAAAATGTAAAACAGATTTCATTCAAGATGTTTATGCATTTTCTTCTGTTTTTAGATGGAAAAGATAGATATTCTGGTTTTGGCCATTATCTCAGAAAGTCTGTTGAATATGAAAAGAAGTAGTGTGAAAATTATATGTCTTATTTAGAATAAAGGCAATGAGTACCTTAGAGCTTATACTATTTCAGTTTTTTTTTAATTTCTTTGCATCTGTATTTTTTTCCCCTCTTTGAGTATCAAAGTTTAAGTGGATTTCTATTTACAAGGTTCTTTTTTTTCTGAGATGGCATAATTAAATATTCAAAATGTACTTCTGTTTAACATTAGAAAGGAAGCAGTCAGAAGCTCCACCTGTTCTTTTCACTGGACTTGTTAGAAAAAGCCTAATCTATTTGGGGTGAAAACTTTTAAACCTGAAATATTTTGAGGTTTAAAGAATCTTTTCCTTCATTTACCAGATAAGTCAAAATGTTTAACAGACTCAGTGAAATGAACTGTTTTGAATCCTTAATCCTTTCTGATAACTAAAAATCAAATTTGACTGTGATTTTTGTGGCACTTAAATTCATCACTGTTCTTTGACTTTTAAATAGAAGGAATCACAAAAGAATGATAAAGATTTGAAGATATTGGAAAAAGAGGTAAGCAATGCTTTCAACTTACTGAAAAACAAACATGCCATATAATGGAAAGAGAGTTACATAGAGAAGAGACAGGGATTCTGTCGCAGTTTATAGAGTCATATAATAAGGCAAATATGCCATCCAGACCAGTGCCTACAGGGCAGTCATTCCTTGGCTTGGATATGTCAGAGCCTGGTTGTCAGTGTGGTATGCTGGCAAAGTCAAGTTTGTTAGCATACTAAGGGACAAATTTAAAATAACCCACTGCATGAAAAACTGATAACTAAAAATTAGTATGTTGGTTTATTACCGTTATGCGTGGATCAAATATTTACATTTACTCATAGCGCACACTCTTCCTGTATGCTAATCGATATGTTAAGATAACGACTAGCTAGAGAATTGTTTGGTGAGCATGAAATCCTAGTAAGTTACTTGGATTGTGATGGAGTTGTGCTAACCTGATGCATTCCTCTGCACCATAGGTATATGCCTTTCTCAAGGATAAAATGACCTAGAGTAACACTGTCCAATCTGGTAGCCACTCGCCACATGTGGCTATTTAAATTAAATAAAACTAAGAACCCAGTTCTTCAGTTGCACTAGTCACATTTCAAGTGCTCAATAGCCACATGTGGTGAGTAGCTGCTGTACTGTACAGTGCATTTCCACCATGGCAGAAATTTCTATTGAGCAGAGCTGACATAAAGAACTCACTTAGTACCCTAAGCAGTGCTAAGCTGGTCACTGCCAGCTTTGTTTTTCTGGCAGTCTTTTTTCCATGTTTCTGTTGCTGACCAGCTCTTTCTAGTGGACATACTCTTTTGATGTATTAAAACTTTCCATTGATTACAGTTAAATATTGATTTAGGACCAAGAATATGTCAAGATAACTTTGTATATTTTTGCCCTGGTTACTCTGATACTTTTTGTATTTATTTTAATAATATTAGCTATCGTTTTATTGAGGATACATGCCTGTACTGTAGGGGCTAATACTTAGAGATGGAATAACTGAGCCTCAGTGTGACCACTGGTAAGTAAGTGGCAGCGCCAGGATTAGAAGTGATAATTTGGGTCAGTTACTTAATCTTTTAGAATGGAGATTTTTGACAAGTGGACTGTTTTAAGCCCCACAGTATTTGTTGTTTGTTTGTTTAATTTGAATTAATTATCAATATTTAAAAGTAAACTTTCATGCAAAACAAATTCAGATTTCTGACTTCTGTTGCAAAATCAGAAGATCTGACAACACTGGTTCACGTTCCCCTTTGGGGCAGCACTCTGCTAGGGCTATGCAGGGCTGCCTCCTCGAGACCACGCATTTGCTCTTCAGCCCTCACCTGGCTCTCTTTACTTACTTATATTATCTGCTTGGCCCTATAAGCATTTGTGCTTACAAACCCTTTTTTGGAGCTTAAGCTTCTTTTACTGCAAAAAATGTGATGTAGATAATCTCAGTGTTCTTTTTTTCTACTTTATAATACTCTGCTATAAACACTGGTTAGAAACTAACAATATAAGCTCATTCAGTCCCTAGCATCTAGTTCACAGCTTTATATATAAGTGATGCTTGGTACGTTCCCAGTTAAGCCGTGTTAGCTTAAAATATTGAGATTTGTATGAATACAAAGCCAGTAATAGAAAATATTTTACATGTGACTTGATATAGCTGTGCTTTCTTGATACTTGCTTTTTACCCAGCAAATAGTCTATTTTGGTAAATGTTCTGCGTGCACTAGAAAAGAATGTATATTCACTTGTTCGGTATAGTGGTCTATATATGTCAACTAGTTCAAGTTAGTTAATGGTTTTGTTCAAGTCTTTATCTGTACTGATATTTTTGTCTGCTTATTCAATTAGTTACTGAGAAAAGTAGTTTTAAATTTCAAGTTCTGTGGATTTATCTATTTCTCTTTTTAATTCTGTCAGTTTTTGCTTTGTATGTTTTGAAATTATGGTATTAGATGCACAAGAAATTTAAGGTTATGTCTTTCTCTAGAAATGACTTTGATTATCATAAAATTCTCTCTTTATCACTAGTAATACTTTTTACCTTAAAGTCTACTTTGTATGATATTAACATAGCCATACCAGCTTTCTTTTGTCTAAAGGTTACGTGGTAAATGTTTTCTGATCCCTTTATTGTCAATCTATCTGTGTCTTTATATTTAAAGTACATATCTTGTAAACATCTGGGATCATTTTCCTTCAACCTGAAGAACTTCTTTTAGTATTTCTTGTTGTGTGGACCTACTGTTGACAAATACTCTGAGCTTTTTTTCTCTGAAAATATCTGTATTTCACCTTCATATTTAAAGGGTATATTCATGGGAAATAGAATTTTAAGATTGGCAGATTTCACCCCCCACATTTTAAAGATGTCATTTCATTGTCTTCTGCCTTCCATGTTTTCTGTTGACAAATACGTGGCTTTGATTTTGGTTTTGGTTTTATCTAGTGATCACAGCAGGAATGATGGTTTTCTGATGGCTACTACATCCTATGCAGAAGCCCAGCTCTGCCTTCTTGAAGTAAAAAAGATCTTTAGCATTTCAAACTATAGTTTAAATTCATGTAATTAGAACTAAAGAAAAGAAGAACTCTTATAGGTAGAAATATCTTAAGAGTGAATAAACAGTTAATTGCACCTGGAAATTTATGGCAATTAAAATCCTCTGTTCTTAAAATGCATGCAGATTTTTGAGATGTATCATAAAGTAAATATAATTGTTCAAGCAACTAGTGAAATTAGAATATCTAAGAGCATCATGTCAAAATCAGAGGTTTTTTTAGAACTTTAATATTGTAAGTATCAGTAACATCTGGTTACAGTGGCATTGTATCAGTGAATCATGCATTTATCATCTTGTTTTTGTCCAGATTCGTGTTCTTGTTCAAGAACGTGGTGTTCAGGACAAACGGATCCAGGATCTGGAAGCTGAGTTGGAGAAGATGGAAGCAAAGCTAAATGCTGCAGTCAGGGAAAAAATCTCTCTCTCTGCAAGTAATGCTTCACTGGAAAAACAGCTTATTGAATTAACCAAGACTAATGAGCTACTAAAATCTAAGGTATTTGAACCTCATGATCATTGAATAAATAATACACCAATATACAATTGAGTAATATACAAATATACAATTGAATAAATAATAAACATGTTTTTTCTCATATAGTTTGGGGATTTTAGGCTCTAGTTTACTCCTTTTCCTTCACCAAATGTACCTTAAATATTGAGCTGCATCCAACAGGAATTATTATTGCATCTTTTTTCTTTTTTTTTTTTTTTTTTTTTTTTTTTGTGAGGAAGACCAGCCCTGAGCTAACATCCGTTGCTAATCCTCCTCGTTTTTGCTGAGGAAGACTGGCCCTGGGCTAACATCCGTGCCCATCTTCCTCCACTTTATATGGGACGCCGCCACGGCAGGGCTGACAGACAGTGCGTCGGCGGGCGACCGGGATCCGAACCCGCGAACCCCGGGCTGCCAAGCGCGGACTTAACTGCTGCGCCACCGGGCGGCCCCGCATCTTTTTTCTTATGGTTCCTGGCATGTAAAAGGTTATAAACAAACAAGTTACTTTTTGGTTTTTGGGGTGGGGGTGGTTGGGTTTTATTTTATTTTTTATTGATGTCTTAATAGTTTATAACATTCTGAAGTTTTAGTTGTACATTATTGTTTGTCAGTTACCATACGAATGTATCCCTTCACCCCTTGTGCCCACCCTCCCATTCCCTTTACACCTGGTAACCACCAAATAGTTCTGTCTGTCTGTGTGTTAGTTTATATTCCACATATGAGTGAAATCATGCAGTGTTTGTCTTTATCTTTCTGGCTTATTTCACTTAACATAATACCTTCCAGGTCTATCCATGTTGTTGCGAATGGGACAATTTTCGCTTTTTTTATGGCTGACTTCTTTTTGTCTTTTTTTATACTATTCCATTGTGTGTGTATATATATATAAACGTACTACGTCTTCTTTATCTGATCATCAGTCAAGGGACACTTGTGTTGCTTCCACTTCTTGGCTATAGTGAATAATGCTGCAATGAACATGGGGGTGCATAAGACTCTGGATTGTTGATTTCAGGTTCTTTGGATAAATACCCAGTAGTGGGATAGCTGGATCATAAGGTATTTCTATTTCTAATATTTGGAGGAATCTCCATACTGTTTTCCATAGAGGCTGCACCAGTTTGCATTCCCATCAGCAGTGAATGAGGGTTCCCTTTTCTCCACAACCTCTCTAACGTTTGTTGTCTTTTGTCTTGATTATAGCCATTCTAACAGGTGTAAGGTGATAGCTTAGTGTAGTTTTGATTTGCATTTCCCTAATGATTAGTGATGTTGAACATCTTTCCATGTGCCTGTTGGCCATCTGTATATCTTCCTTGGAAAAATGTCTCTTCATATCCTCTCTCCATTTTTGATTGGGTTGTTTGTTTTTTTGTTGTTAAGTTGTGTGAGTTCTTTAAATATTATGGAGATTAACCCCTTGTTGGATATATGCTTTGTGAATATTTTTTTCCAGCTGGTGGGTTTTCTATTCATTTTGATCCTGGTTTCATTTGCCTTATAGAAGCTCTTTAATCTGATGAAGTCCCATTTGTTTATTTTTTCTTTTGTTTCCCTTGTCCGAGTAGACAGGGAGTTCGAAAAGATCCCTTTGCGACCGATGTCAAGTAGTGTATTGCCTATATTTTTTTCCAGGAGTTTTATGGTTTCAGGTCTCACTTTCAGGACTTTGATCTGTTTTGAGTTAATTTTTGTGTATGGCGATAGAAGATGGCCTACGTGCATTCTTTTGCATGTAGCTGTCCAATTTTCCCAGCACCATTTATTGAAGAGACTTCCCTTTCTCCATTGTATGTTCTTAGCTCCTTTGTCAAAGATAAGCTAGCTATCCATAGATGTGTGTTTTTATTTCTGGGCTTTCAATTCTATTCTATTGATCTGTATGTCTGTTTTTGTACCAGTACCATGCTGTTTTGATTACTATAGCTTTGTAGTATATTTTGAAGTCAGGGATTGTGATGCCCCCAGCTTTGTTCTTTTTTCTCAGGATTGCTTTAGCTCTTCGGGGTCTTTTGTTGCCCCATGTGAATTTTAGTATTCTTTGTTCTATTTCCGTGAAGAAGGTCATTGGGATTCTGATTAGGATTGCATTGAATCTGTAGATTGCATTAGGTAGTATGGACATTTTAACTATGTTTATTCTTCCAATCCATGTGCATGGGATATTTTTCCAATTCTTTATGTCATCATCGATTTCTTTCAATAGAGTCTTATAGTTTCACCTCCTTGGTTAAATTTATTCCCAGCTATTTTATTCTTTTTGTTGCGATTGTAAATGGGATTGTCTTTTTAAGTTCTCTTTCTGTTAGTTTGTTACCAGCATATAGAAATGCAACTGATTTTTGTAAGTTGATTTTGTACCCTACAACTTTGCTGTAGTTGTTGATCATTTCTAATAGTTTCCCAATGGATTCTTTAGGGTTTTCTACATATAAAATCATGTTGTCTGCAAACAGTGAGAGTTTCACTTCTTTGTTGCCTATTTGGAGTCCTTCTATTTGTTTTTCTTGCCTAATTGCTCTGGCCAGAACCAGTACTATGTTGAAAAGAATATCAAGAGTGGGCACCCTTGTCTTGTTCCTGCTCTCAGAGGAATGGCTTTCAGTTTTTCCCCATTGAGTAGGATGTTGGCTGTGGGTTTCTTTTATATGGCATTTGTTATGTTGAGGTACTTTCCTTCTTTACCCATTTTGTTGAGAGTTTTTATCATAAATGGATGTTGGATCTTGTCAAATGCCTTCTCTGTGGTTTTTATTCTTCGTTTTGTTAAGGTGGTGTATCATATTGATTGATATGTGGATGTTGAACCATCTCTGTGTCCCTGATATAAATCCCATTTGATCATGGTGTATGATCTTTTCGATGTATTGCTGTATTCAGTTTCCCAATATTTTGTTGAGGATTTTTGCATCTATGTTCATCAGCAATATTGGCCTGTAGTTTTCCTTCTTTGTATTGTCCTTGTCTGGCTTTGGCATCAGGGTGATGTTAGCCTCGTAGAATGTGTTAGGAAGTGTTCCATCTTCCTCTATTTTTTGGAATAGTTTGAGAAGGATCCATATTAAATCTTCTTTGAATATTTGGTAAAATTCTCCAGAGAAGCCATCTGGTCCTGGACTTTTATTTTGGGGAGATTTTTGATTACTGTTTCAATCTCTTTACTTGTGATTGGGCTATTCAGATTCTCTATTTCTTCTTGATTCAGTTTTGGTAGGTTGCATGAGTCTAAGAATTTATCCATTTCTTCTAGATTGTCCAGTTTATTGGCATATAGTTTTTCAGAGTATTCTCTTGTAATCCTTTACATTTCTGCGTTATCCATTGTAATTTCTCCTCTTTCGTTTCCAATTTTATTTATTTGAAACTTCTCTTTTTCTTAGTCTGGCTAAGGGCTTGTCAATTTTGTTTATCTTCTCAAAGAACCAGCTCTTTGTTTCATTGATCCTTTCTACTGTTTATTTTTGGTTCAATTTCATTTATTTCTGCTCTGATTTTTATTGTTTCCCTCCTTCTACTGACTTTGAGCTTTGTTCTTTTTCTAGTTCTGTTAGATGTAGTTTGAGGTTTCTTATTTGGGATTTTTCTTGTTTGTTAAGGTGGGCCTGTATTTCTATGAGTTTCCCTTTCAGGACCACTTTTGCTGCATCCCATGTGAGTTGGTATGGTGTATTTTCGTTTTCATTTGTCTCCAGATATTTTTTGATTTCTCCTTTAATTTCTTCAATGATCCATTTGTTGTTCAGTAGCATGTTGTTCAGTCTCCACATGTTTGTCACTTTCCCAGTTTTTCCCTTGTAGTTGATTTCTATTTTCTTAGCATTATGGTCAGAAAACATGCTTGTTATGATTTCAGTCTTCTTAAATTTATAGAGGCTTGCCTTGTTTTCCAACATGTGATCTATCCTTGAGAATGTTCCGTGCACGCTTGAGAAGAATGTGTTTCTGCTGTTTTTGGGTGGAGTTCTCTGTATATATCTATTAAGTTCATCTCATCTAGTTTTTTGTTTGAGTCCATTATTTCCTTATTGACTTTTTGTCTGGATGATCTATCCACTGATGTAAGTGGGGTGTTGAGATCCCCTACTATTATTGTGTTGTTGTTAATATCTCCTTTTAGGTTTGTTAATAGTTGCTTTATGTACTTTGGTGCTCCTGTGTTGGGTGGATATATATTTATAAGTGATATGTCTTCTTGGTGAAGTGTCCCTTTTATCATTATATATTGCCCCTCTTTGTTTCTCATTACCTTCTTATCTTGAAGTCTACTTTGTCTGATAGAAGTATGGCAATCCCTGCTTTCTTTTGTTTGCCATTAGCTTGGAGTATTGTCTTCCATCCTTTCACTCTGAGTCTGTGTTTGTCTTTAGAGCTAAGATGTGTTTCCTGGAGGCAGCATATTGTTGGGTCTTGGTTTTTAATCCACCCAGCCACTCTGTGTCTTTTGATTGGAGAATTCAGTCCATTTACATTTAGAGTGATTATTGGTACATGAGGGCTTAATGTTGCTATTTTGTCCCTCATTTTCCAGTTCTTTTGTATTTCCTTCATTTCTCTTCCCATGTAATTCGGACTACCAGTTCAGTTTGGGCATTCTGTCTGATGATTCTCTTAGTTTTCTATTTATTTGTCATATGTGATTCTGTTCTGATTATTTGTTTAGTGGTTACCATGAGGTTTGCATAAAAAATCTCATGGATGAGATAGTTCATTTTCTGATGGCCTCTTATTTCCTTAGATTAAGTCAATTTGATCCCTTTCCTCTTCCCCTTCTAAGTTATTATTGTCACTGCTTATTCCATCTTATATTGTGAGTGTGTGTTTAAAGTGATGAGGTTATATTTATTATTGGTGTTTTCCTTCCCGTAATCCTGATTTTTTATAATTAAGTGTTTGCTAACATTCTGATAGAGAGCTTCAATTTTTCTGGGTTTAGTCTACATATTTTTCTCCTTGCTCAAAGCTTTGTATCCCCTTTCTCTTTTTTTTTTTTTTTTCAGACATAAGCCACTTTTTGAGCATTTCTTGTAGTGGGGGGTCTTGTGGTAATGAACTCCCTTAGCTTTTGTTTATCAGGGAAAGTTATTATTTCTCCATCATATCTGAAGGATATTTTCCCTGGATAGAGTATTCTTGGCTGAAGGTTTTCTCCATCATATCTGAAGGATATTTTCCCTGGATAGAGTATTCTTGGCTGAAGGTTTTCTCCATCATATCTGAAGGATATTTTCCCTGGATAGAGTATTCTTGGCTGAAGGTTTTTGTCTTTCAGAATTTTGAATATATCATTCCAGTCTCTCCTAGCCTGTAGAGTTTCTGTCTGGAAATCTACTGAGAGCCTAATGGGAATTCCTTTGTACATTATTTTATTTTTTTGATTAGCTGCCCTTAATATTTTCTCTTTGTCATCGACTTTTGCCAGCTTTGCTACTATATGCCTTGGAGATGGTCTTTTCATGTTTATATATTTAGGAAGTCTGTTGACTTCAATCACTGGCATTTCCACCTCTTTCCCCAGGTTGGGAAGTTCTTAGCTATTATTTCTTTGAACAAGCTCTGTGCTCCTTTTTCCCTTCCTTCTCCTTCTGGGATACCTATTATCCTTATGTTGCACTTCCTAATTGAGTCTGATATTTCTCGGAGAATTTCTTCATTTCTTTTTAGTCTTAGTTCTCTCTCCTCCTCTATCTGGTGCATTTCTGCATTCCTGTCCTCAATAATGCTAATTCTATCCTCCATATTGTCAGCTCTGTTCCTTACAGATTCCAGATTTTCCTTTATCTCATCAATTCTGTTTTTCATCTCCAAGATTTCTGATTGGTTTTTCTTTATGGTTTCAATCTCTTGTGAAGAATTTCCTAAATTCATTGAATTGTCTATCTGTGTTTTCTGGTAATTCATTGAGCTTTTTTATGATAGCTATTTTGCATCCTCTGTCATTTAGGATTGATTTCTATGCCTTCAGGGTTGGTTTCTGGGTGCTTGTCATTTTCCTTCTGGTCTAGAGATTTAACATATTTTTGTATAGAACCTGCAGATTTTGGCTTATTGTTTCTCATAACAAAAATATCTGGTCACAGTTTCCACCTGCCACCACTGGGTGGGGGTCAAAAGCTGTGTATTCTGAGCCCACTGATCCACAGGCACTCTGGCTGACTAATTGTCCTGAGGCACCAGGCGTGCAGGGGAGGGGCTCTCTCTTTCACCTCCCTGATTCTGGGGACTTCTTTCTTCCCTCACTGTCTGCTCTCCTGGGGTGCTCGGATGTTGATTGCACCCCCAAACAGTTCCATCTCCTCCTTGTGGGACTTTCTCACAGTCTGTGAGAGAACTTGGAGAGTGATAGTTTTCCCACAGGGGGCCACCCCTCCCCCTGCCTCTGTGAGCCTCATGGACCAGAGTTGCTGATCAAATGGGGAGGGGGAGGATTTCTCCTTACCTTTCCCCACTTCCTCCAGGGCTTCCAACACCGCCACCTTCAGATGTATAGCTACGTGGGTCTCTTACACATCTTTGTGATGTGTGAGTGTCCTCTGATGGTATGCGAATGTTCTTTTTGTTGTATCTTAGGGGACAGAGATTTTAAATGGGGACAGCTCACTCCACCATGATGCGGACGTCTCATAGACACATTCTTAACTTCTCTCTCCCCAATTCAAAGAGGTTACATCCTGTTTCCTAACAAAGGTAGCTAAAAGTAAAGATGATTCCTAATTGAGTCCAACGTGTAGACACATAGGATATACCGGTAACAAGGTTAACATAAGTCAAGAAATTGTTGAGAACCAATAAACGGCACTCTCTGACACTCTAGTCCTACTTTTTATTTTAATGTCTGACATTTCCTTACCCTCCTTCAAAGTTACCCCCAATAAATAAGGCCATTCATAAAAGTTGCAGAGTTTACATCTAGGAGTCACTTTAAAGATCTTTCTCTGAAATAAATAGTACCATAATAGCAGACTTCCATTTCAAGTCATTTTGGGAATGAAGTGGGAAATGAATAAATTTGTGGACTAAATGTTTAATAGATAAATTGTGTTTATTGATATTAATAGATCTTAAAGAACATAACGTGGTTGTCCTGCTTTTCACAGAAATAGAGGGAGGCTATAAATCACTGTTCAGTTTAATGAGTCATTTTTCTAGGGCCTGCAATGTGCTGGGCTTTTGCTTACAAAGGGAATGAGGGTGCATGAGAATCAAGCATGGGGACAGGAGCAGATTCCTGGGCCCCACCCAGGGAGATTCTGATTTAGTATACCTGGGATGGACCCTATTGTCTGCATGTTTCAAAGTAGACCAGGCAATTGGGATGCAAACATACTTTACAAAATCTTCTCCAAGACACTTGTTTTCAAACCTCTCAATGGACTTTCCTGCGTATAGAGGTAAATGACCACCCAAGCTACTTTCAAAAACAAACCAGAAAGTCACATTAAGGAAAAGGAGGGACAAGAACAGTAGTAGTGTAAAACTGGTGTTGATCAAAGGCTGTTTTCTCTACCAGAGTATATTGTAGGCAAATAATAGTCCCAATAATAGATAGAATGATCAATGTTTAAGTGATTTTATATATGATTTGGCAGAAAATATTTCTGAATTTTTTACATATTTGTTGTACTTAGTTTTCTGAAGATGGTAACCAGAAGAATATAAGAATTCTAAGCCTGGAGTTGATGAAACTTAAAAACAGAAAAGAAACAAAGATGAGGGTAAGTGATACTTTTGCAAAGTTTGCTGTGTCTGGATCTGGGGATCTGAACAATTTCTCATTTCCTAAAACAGATATTTCTGTTGTGTAGAGTATGATGGCTAAACAAGAAGGCATGGAGGCGAAGCTGCAGGTCACCCAGAAGAATCTTGAAGAGTCTCAGGGGAAAATAGCACAGCTTGAGGGGAAACTGTGAGTGACTAAAAAGAAAGAGGAATGATTTAGTATAACCAGTTCTTGATTTACCTCTCTCACCTAGTTAGTGTTTACTGAGACTTTGACCTTCCCTCAATACTTACCTCAGGGCCTCGCTCTAATAGCCGTACTTCTCTTCCTAAGTGACATTTGGAAGTGACAACCCTAGTCATTCCCAAACATTTGATGCTGAAAAGACGTACAAATGTTTTACTTTTGTAGATCTCCTGTTTCAGTGCTGAGGAAAGACCTCATAATCTTTCTAATAACATAATCTTGTGGAGGTAAGTCACACCAACACTGAGAAATGTTACCATAGGAAGCTGTGATTCATGCACAATTCTAGCCTTCTTTTTATTACTGAGCTGTATTTTACATACAATAACACGCACAGGTCATAAGTATTCAGTCTGATGACTTTGACAATTGCATACACCTTTGTAATCACCACCCAAACAAGACTGAGAACATTGTCATCCCTTCAAAAAGTTCCTTCATGCCCCTTCTTGCTCCCCTGCTCCTCCCAGTGTAATGTCCCCGCAACCACTTTCTGACTTGCATCGTCATAAATTAGTTTTGTCTTTTGGGGATGTTTATCACTCTGTGTGTGTGTGTGTGTGTGTGTGTGTGTGTGTGTGTGTGTGTGTGTGTGTGTGTGTGTGTGTGTGTGTGCGCGCGCGCGCTCACACATATGTGTATGTGTATGTGGCTTCTTTTGTTTAACATAATTTTTTGAGATTCATCCATTATTTGGGTTTCCAATTTCTGACTATTATGAATGAGACTGCTAAAAACATGTTGTATGTCTTTTTGTGGACATGTGTTTTTATTTCCCTTGGGTAAATACCTAGGAATGGAATCCCAGGTCATAGAGTAGTATATGTATAACGTATTAAAAAACTCAAAGTGGTTGTACCATTTTACACTCCCACTTAGCAGTGTATGATAATTCCAGTTTTCCATGTCCTCACCAACATTTGATGTTTTCAGTCTATTTGATTTCATCCTTGTAGATATGAGGCAGTACCTCATTTGTGATTTTAATTTGTTACTATAAATGTTGAGCATCTGTTTATGTGCTTATTGACCATTCATATATATCCTTTTGTGAGGTGTCTATAGGTCTCTTGCCCATTTCTTAAATTGAATTGGTTGAGGAGGTGAACACATAACTAACTGAATACAAAGCAGCCTGGAACAAAGCCTTTATAGCACGCAAAATGCTATTTTATATGTGTGGTGGGTGGGGAAACCACAAAAGCTACAAAGGAAATTATTCCTAGCACTTGGAATCTTGTAGATGATGAATCACATCATCACAGCCCTTTTATTGGAATATATTTGGAAAGCTTTCTCACTTAACTCTTGAGTTTCCTATTTGTGTATCTTAAATTGTCACCTTGAGAGGTCACATAAAATAGTGGTTAATAGTTTGGACTCTGGAGTCAGCCTGCCTGATACATCAGTTTCTGGTACAGAGTAAGCATTATGTGTGATCATTAAATAAATAAACTAGTATGTATTATTATATGCAATTTTTTTTTTTAGTATTTCAAGAGAGAAAGAAAAGATTGATGAAAAATCTGAAACAGAAAAACTCTTAGAATACATTGAAGAAATTAGGTAATGTGAACAGTAGTTTTAAATTGGACTTTATTTTGTTGAATAGTGATGAATATATCATTTTTCAGTTAATTTTCCTATGCCTAAATAGATGTGCTGTTCAAAGTAATTTGTTTTAATGCAGTTGTGCATCAGATCAAGTGGAAAAATACAAGCTAGATATTTCCCAGTTAGAGGAAAATTTGAGAGAGAAGAATCATGAAGTTTTAAGCCTTAAGCAATCTCTTGAAGAAAATGTTATGTTGTCTAAACAAGTAGAAGACCTGAATGCTAAATGTCAGCTGCTTGAGAAAGAAAAAGGTATTCTAGTATTTATAGTGTTACTTCCTTTAGATAAGTCCTGTACAATATTTAAGAAAAGCACTGCTATGTTAAAAGGTTTTTTTAAATTATATACACAACAAAAAAATCTTGTATATATGAGAGATTTTGTCTTTTATAATGTTTGTTCTGTTTATTTCAATATATTGTTTGTCTTGGTTGAAGTATATACATTTGTGCATTTCTTGATTTCCCTATTGGGTGGCCATTTAAAATTGGTAGCTAAGTAGAACCAGATTTGGGGGTTTTATTTTATAGCATGTAATATATACTATATGATATATAGTAATACAAACTTTAGAGTTATGTCTTCTATTCATTTTTTGTTTTTGTTTTTGAAATACTTGATCTGTGTAATATGCTAAAAGCTTTATGCCATATATTCCATAATAATGGAATATTATGGGAATCTGGATTTCTCAAAGTTAATATTAGTATCTAATAACAGCATTTTTAATGTTTTTCCTTTTACAGAAGACCTCATCAACAGGCATAAAGATTGTGATGAAAATGTAAATTCTGAAATGCAAAACTTAAAAGAGAAGTTTATTCTTGAAAAACAAGAACGTGAAAAGCTACAAGAAAAAGAGTTGCAAATTGATTCACTTCTGCAACAGGAGAAGGTAGTTTACTACAATATGAAAAAAAACTAGTGCTTATTTTATGTCATACATTTCCCTGTATATCAGCAAACCTTAGATTGTATATATTCTTTAATCCAACAATTCTACTTTTAGAATCTTATCCTGAGAAAATAATTATGGCTATGCTGCAGATTAAGCTACAAAGGTGTTCACCAAAAGGTTATTGATAATGTGAAAAAGTTACAAACAACAGATGAAACAAAATAGTAAATCATTTAAAAGTTTTTCCAGCACATTCTTGTGTTAGATCACTGCATTAGAGCATCTAGTTACACAAGAAACAAAACTGACAATTTTTTAAAATCTAGATTACCTAAAGAACATTTACATATCAATGAGAAAAGACAGTCCAATTAAAAACTGGGCATAGGATGGAAATAGATAATTCTCAAAAGTAGAAATTCAGATAGCCTATTAGCGTGAAAAGATGTTCTACCTCAGTAGTAATCAGGGATGGAAATATTTTTTTTTCACTTATAACATTGGCACAAATTAAAACATTTGATAATATAACACATTGGTGAGAGTGGGCAAACAAGTACTCATGTGGACTGATGTGAAACATTGTTGGACAACCTGTAACACCTAAAGGGATTAAGTAGATATATATATACTGACTTGAAAAGATCTCAACAACTATTTTTATGATTTTTTTAAATCACCTTTACATAAACAGAGAATATATCATTTATATTTTAAAAATGCACCAGAAGGCATATATAGCAAGCTAGTGCTTTTCTCTGGAATGAGAAAACTGAGATTGGAGTGGGGAGTAGTTAAAGGCAATTTCCACTTTATTTGTAATATTAGAATTTTTTCACAATGGTGATTTATTTGTGTATTATATAACGTTAAAATATATTTAGTAACATTGAAATCACAGCATGCTTTTTATATAATATCATATGAGAAAAATATATTGTAAAATATGATTTTAGTTTTACAAAAAGTGTGTGTATATGTTGCATAGAAAAAAGACTCAACATTTGCCACAGTGTTAACAAGGTGTAGGATATAATCCATGATAAAATGAGTATGATATCTATATTTTTCAAGTTTCTTTGAGGCTCTTGAATTTTGTTTTTATAGTTCATTATCTTCTTTTTGTCCTTAGTAAAACCTCACAATTTATTAAATTAAATTAAATTATTAAAACCTTTCAAATTATTTTGGTGGTTTTCTATTTCGATGTAGGAATTGTCTTCTGGTCTTCAGCAGAAGCTATGTTCTTTTCAAGAGGAAATGATTAAAGAGAGAAATCTCTTTGAGGAAGAATTAAAGCAAGCACTGGATGAGCTAGATAAATTACAGCAGAAGGAGGAGCAAGCTGAAAGGCTGGTCAAGCAATTGGAAGAGGAAACAAAATCTAGAGCTGAAGAGCTAAAACTTCTAGAAGAAAAGCTGAAAGGGTTTGTATTAATAGGACCTCATGTTTACATATGACTTCAGATGTTAGAAAGTATCTTCTAGTACAGTCTCTCAGGATTCTCACATCAATCACGTGAGTAGGTGAAGTTGAATTATTTTACAAGTAAGGAATAGACAGAGAGGTAAAGTAGGTGCATAGGATGTACATACAAACAAGTGTGTCAGCCAAAGTCAAGAGTCATGCCCTTTCTTTTTTTAAGGCTAGAGATTTAATTAAAGACAGTTTTAATAAACAAATGACCAGAATTGGGGGTTCCTTTACTACTCATAAAAAATTTTTGGACATGAGCTTTAAAGCAATAATGGATTTTGAAGAAAACCCAGAAAACCAAGAATCCCACCTTTTAACAAGAAACATTTTCATTTTTTTCCTATATGTTCACCAGTTTTACATAGTATAAGTTATACCTTTATAATTACCTTTTTTGAGGGAGCACAAACACTTCAGAAGTAGCAATCAAAAAAGCAAAATGGCAAAAACAATCGGAACTGGGAAACATTCAGAAATAAGGAATTCATCATTAAAAGTAGAAAGACTGAGATGTCATGCATTTTTTTAATCTAGTTCCATATTATTTTCATCACATTGTGTGTCCTTCTCCACTACATTTATTTAAATTAAAATGTCCATGTTGATTCTTGAGTTCAAATTGCAAATAAAGTGTTGTTTAAATCCTTGGGATTTCATCACTAAAAAATTTTCTAGGCAGGAACCATAGACTAGACATGAGCCTACAGAATTAAAAAATACCTCACAACTGTGTATCTCTCATTGAGTTGAATAATTTTGTTATTAATCCCTTTTCTGTTTTCTTGTGATTAGTGATATAAACACCAACGTTTTGTATATGCCTGCTTTTTTGGGAACAGTGCCAAAGTGTAATTAGGGGAATTGTTCTATATTGCAGCCAGTCCCAGGGAACAGGCACTTGAGGAAGCGGAGTAGATGATGTCAGTTGCAGAGAAAAAAGAAAGTTGAGGCAGTCTTTTATTCTAACTCAAAGAACTCAGTCCAGAGATCAGGAGATAAGGATTTTATTACTAGATCTGTTAACTAGCTGTGTGATTCTGAGCAAGACAATCTTAATTCAGTTTTCTACTTCATTAGATATAAAATAAAGGAGTTTTATGAGATGTTTTCTAAGTTCTCTTCCAGCCTGGTATTTCAGGCTTAAGAGAGTTGAAAGTGATTCCTCTAGGGGGCAGGGAAGAGATTATTTTTATTACAAATCCTTTAGTAGTACTTGACTGCTTTTAGTGGTGTGGCATGTATTTGTGGTGTGTATACAGTCATGCCCCACAGAACAATGTTTTGGTCAACAACAGACTGCATACAGGAAGACGGTCACATAAGATTAGTATATACAGCCTAGGTGTGTAGTAGGCTATACCATCTAGGTTTGTGTAAGTACTGTAGATGAGGAAGAAATTTTCCTCTACTTTTCTAGTTCTACTGGTTGGTCTAAGAATTAAATTGACGTGAGACAAATTAACTGGAGAAAAACAAAAGTTTAATAACATTTATACATGGGAGGAACCCAGGAAAACCCAATAACTCACCAAAGTGGCAGAAGCCCTCACCTTGGGTACCATTCTCAGCTAAAAGCAAAAGAAAATGTTGGGGGTGGGGAGACTCAGGGACTTCCAAGGGAAGGAAGGCAATTCACAGGTAGGTGAAAAGGAGCAAACATTTGTTTGGACACACAGAAACAGAAGAACACAGATGGGAGCCCAACAAACAGGCTTTTCTAGGTTACTTCTTGTCTACACCTAGTTCATGTTATGCTAAGGTAATAGCTCACTTTTTGAGACAGGTTTTTTAATCTGAATTCCTTTAGACAATTAAGGGGGAGGTAACAAAAACTTTCTGAGTTTTTTATTTCTTAAAAATAATCAGCCTAAAATAATCCTCAAGTTAAAAAGACATATTTTGGGGTGACAAATTTTGTTCCCCCTTCAGTACACTCTGTGATGTTCACATAACAGTGAAATCACCTGACACATTTCTCAGAGCATATCTCCATTGCTAAGCAGTTCATGACTGCATTTTAAAATCCCATATTTGTTACAAAATGAATTTGATCAGCTGTTTATCTTGTCTCAGCGTCTGACTTTCGTCTGTAAGTGAACAATGCTTCTTATTTATAGATTTTAGTTCTATATGTTTTTTAGAAGATCTCTTATAAGCTCATATGCTTATCTAAAAATTTTTATCACCGTTGTGGTAATATATAATATTAACATTTCAAAAAATATCTGCTATTCTGTCTATGCAAAAGAACCCACTAAATTGTTGAATCTTTGAACAATAATAGTTTATTATGTATGTTATTGATATCAAAATAAATCTACATAGTCCTAAACTCTTTTTTCTAAAGAACTTTTAAAATGAAGTGTCTTTAACTGTACTTAGTATTTCTTAAATGTGTAAGTGCAGAGAATTAAACTTTATTCAATCCAAGTGCTTTTTCACTGGGAATCCTTCACATTCTTTAGTCTTGGCTGCTGCTGTTAAGATTCTTCTTTAGAGTCTTTTTACCTACTATCTTCCAAAAAAATGTTTAAACTACCTACGTAAATACATATAATATCAAAAGATAAATTTAGAAATCAGTAAATTAGGATGAAAACAAAAGTAAAATAAGAGCAGGAAAGATAAGATAAAGCCAGAAGAAAAGTTAGTACACAAATAAACATGCTATTAGAGGTAGGTCATTAATTTACATCTCAGCTAGCCAGTAGTTTATGCAAAGATGAAGATGTGGGATACTTGATTCACAGTGTCAAAAGTAAATACTAATCTCTTTCTTTTTTTTTTTTTCTTTCCATTTTTTTTTAATTGATGTCTTAGTTTATAACACTGTGGGGTTTTAGTTGTACATTTTTGTTTGTCCGTCACCTTGTGGATGTAACCCTTCACCCCTTGTGCCCCCCCCACCCCCCTTCCCCTTGGTAACCACCAATCAGTTCTCTCTGTCCGTGTGTTCACTTATATTCCATATATGAGTGAGTTCATGCAGTGTCTGGCCTTCTCTCTCTGGCTCATTTCACTTAACATAATACCCTCTAGGTCTTTCCATGTTGTTGCAAATGGGACAATTGTGTCTTTTCTTATGGCTGAGTAGTATTCCATTGTATGTATATACCACATCTTCTTTAACCAATCATCAGTTGAGGGACACTTGGGTTGCTTCCACTTCTTGGCTATAGTGAATAATGCTGCAATGAACATAGGGGTGCATACGCCTCTTGTGATGGTTGATTTCACGTCCATTGGGTAGATGCCCAAGAGTGGGATTGCTGGATCATACGGTATTTCTATTTTTAATTTTTTGAGGACTCTCCATACTGTTTTCCATAGAGGCTGCACCAGTTTGCATTCCCACCAGCAGTGAATGAGGGTCCCCGTTTCTCCACAACCTCTCCAGCATTTGTTGTTATTTATCTTTGTGATTATAGCCATTCTAACCGGTGTAAGGTGATATCTCAGTGTAGTTTTGATTTGCATTTCCCTGATGATTAGTGATGTTGAACATCTTTTCATGTGTCTATTGGCCATCTGTATCTCTTCCTTGGAGAAATGTCTGTTCATATCCTCTGCCCATTTTTTGATCGGGTTGTTTGTTTTTTTGTTGCTCAGTTGTATGAGATCTTTATATATTACTGAGATTAATCCCTTGTCGGACAAACGATTTGCAAATATTTTCTCCCAGCTGGTGGGTTGTTTATTCATTTTGATCCTGGTTTCATTTGCCTTGTAGAAGCTCTTTAGTCTGATGAGGTCCCACTTGTTTATTTTTTCTTTTGTTTCCCTTGTCTGGGTAGACATGGAATCTGAAAGGATCCCTTTATGTCCAATCTCAATTAGTGTACTGCCTATATTTTCTTCCGGGAGTTTTATAGTTTCAGGTCTCACTTTCAGGTCTTTGATCCATTTTGAATTGATTTTTGTATATGGCGATAGGAGATGGTCTACTTTCATTCTTTCGCATGTGGCTGTCCAATTTTCCCAGCACCATTTATTGAAGAGACTTCCCTCTCTCCATTGTATGTTCTTTGCTCCTTTGTCGAAGATTAGCTGTCCATAGGTGTGTGGTTTTATTTCTGGGCTTTCAATTCTGTTCCATTGATCTGTGTGTCTATTCTTGTACCAGTACCATGCTGTTTTGATTACTGTAGCTTTATAGTATATTTTGAAATCAGGGATTGTGAAGCCTCCAGCTTTGTTCTTTTTTTTCAGAATTGCTTTAGCTATTCGGGCTCTTTTGTTGCCCCATACGAATTTCAGTAGTTTTTGTTCTATTACCGTGAAGAATGACATTGGGATTCTGATTGGGATTGCATTGAATCTGTAGATTGCTTTAGGTAGAATGGACATTTTAACTATATTTATTCTTCCAATCCACGTGCATGGAATATTTTTCCATTTCTTTATGTCCTCCTCGATTTCTTTCAATAGTGTCTTATAGTTTTCATTGTATAGGTCTTTGACCTCCTTGGTTAAATTTATTCCCAGATATTTTATTCTCTTTGTTGCAATTGTAAATGGGATTGTCTTTTTGAGTTCTCTTTCTGTTGTTTCATCGTTAGTGTATAGAAATGCAATTGACTTTTGTAAGTTGATTTTATACCCTGCTACTTTACTGTAGTTGTTGATTGTTTCTAGTAGTTTTCCGATGGAATTTTTTGGGTTTTCTATGTATAGGATCATGTCGTCTGCAAATAGTGAGAGTTTCACTTCTTCATTGCCTATTTGGAGTCCTTTTATTCCTTTTTCTTGCCTAATTGCTCTGGCCAGAACTTCCAGTACTATGTTGAATAAGAGCGGTGAGAGTGGGCACCCTTGTCTTGTTCCTGTCCTCAAAGGAATGGCTTTCAGTTTTTCCCCGTTGAGTAGGATGTTTGCTGTAGGTTTGTCATATATGGCCCTTATTATGTTGAGGTACTTTCCTTCTATACCCATTTTGTTGAGAGTTTTTATCATAAATGGATACTAATCTCTTTCTTAGGGTAATGTTTTCTAGTTAACATTTTATCTTTTATTTGTTCCTTTTTCTTAGGAAAGAAGCTGAACTGGAGGAAAGTAATGCTGCTTACGCTCAGGCCACCCTGCTTTTGCAGGAGAAATATGATAGTGCACTGCAAGACCTGGGAGATGTTTCTGCTCAGTTTGAAAGGTATTTTTATTGGGAGCCTACGCTCTCAAATGTAATACGAGCAGGGAGGTGTATTTACCTAGGGAAATCTGTGAAAAAACAATCAAACAAATAGAATGGTTGGTATTACTTTAAATTCCGTAATGACCAACCATAAATGGGCATTTAGCGTTACCTGGTTATCTTACTATGTATAGAAATTTCCCCTTCCCACTTCAAGTTTCATGCACTCTCAAAACTTTGGCACTTCTGTCTTAACTCTCCTTATGTATCATTTTCCTCATGAAGGATTCAAAAGCTTTTATCTCCTTATCATCAGACCTGTGAACACACTGGCATTAATACTCATCCCATCTTCCCTCCAATTACACGTGAAGTGTCCCAGTCTTTTAACCTTCGGTGACATCATTCTGTCATTTATTCTTTGTCTCATAATTTTCAACTTTTCCACTGGAATTTTTCCAGTCAATATTAAAATATGTTAATGTGCCTTCATCTTTAAAATACATAAATTTTATTAAAAAACTCCTCTGACCCTCCCACTTCCTTCTGCAGCTATCCAACAACACCTCTCACTCCCAATGCCCTTCTTACCCCAAAGCTCTATGCCTCTTCATAGCCCATCTTTTTGGTAGAAGATTCTCTATTTACTGCATCCACTTCCTTACTTCCTATCCTATCTACCTATTTTCCCTTTTAAATATAAAAGTTCATTTTGGGGGGAACTACAAATTGCAAAGGATAATAAATACCCATGCCTCTCACACCAAGAGTAGGTTAATGTTAACATTTTTATTTTTCATGTTTACTTTAGAACATTTTGCGGGGAGGTCTCTTTTCCTTTTATCTATGTAATGTATTTAATAAATACAGACAATACACAACATGTACGTAAACCTTAAAGCATAAAGATAAAATCAGCATGCATGAGCCCATAAAAGACAATGAATAAGCCAAAAGATTTTCAACAACTTAGTATCCATACATGCGTTCCTCCACTAACCCATTTTCATGCTTTCCCCCCAACAGATAATGCCGTCTCAAAGCCAACGTTATTTCCTCACTTTTTCCGTGTATAATTTTATAACATGTATATCCATACAAATAATATATCATCTAATTTTGCTTTTTCCTGAACTTCACCAAAAAATGTCATCATAGTTTATGCCATTTCCTGAGACTTGTCTTTTTATTCTACATTATGTGTGTTTCTAGGATGGAATCACACTATTGACTAAGGCTGCAGTCTGTTCATGGTAACTGCTATAGAATATTTGATTTTTTTAATATACCACAATTTATTTATCCATTCTCACTTTGGGCTTTTGGGTTGTTTCCCAAAAGACTTCTTTTATTATTATTCCTATTTCTTTTGTTATTATTAATAGTACTCTTAGGAATATTTTTGTAGTCTCCTAATATACACGTGTATTACTCTAAAGTCATACGTATGTGAATGTTCAACTTTAAAATTTAATGCCAAATCACTTTACAAAGTGGAGATGAGAATCTACACTCCCACTGGTGATGTATGAGTTCCCATTGATCTACTTCCTCTCCAAAGCTTGTTAGACTGCTTAAATTTTGCCAGCGTACTAAGCATAAAATGGCTCCTTATTGTAGGTAATTCGTCTTTCCTTTTCTGTAAAAGGCTTGCATATGAATTTTGTTCATTTCTCTGTGGGATTATTTTCTTTTCCTCATTGATTTGTAGAGTTTTTATCAACAATATGGGTTGCAAATATCTTCTCCCAAAGTGTGGCTTATCTTTTCATTGTTTTTATGGTTTCTTCTGATTAATGGAAATTCTTGATTTTAATGTGGTTGAATTTATAGACTTTTATGTGAACACTTTTGCATCTCATTTAAGAACTTTTTTCTATGCCAAGAACATGAAGATATATGACCTATTTTTCTTCTACAAGTTTCAAAGTTTCACTTTTCATTTTTCCACCTAGAACTGATTTCTGTGTGTATAGTGATATAAGGATCAAATTTTTTGTGGTTATTTTTCCATATGGATAACCAACTGCCTAATGCCCATTCATTGAACAGTACTTTCTTTCCCCAGTAATCTATTTCTACACGTGATATATTATGACATAGATATCATATATATACATACACACATATATGTGTATATATATTTTACTTATAATTTATATATGTCATAATATAAATATAAATTATATAAATCATAAAATATATGTATATAATTTTTAATGCTGTTCTCAACACTTCCTTTCTTGCTACTTTGAAAAATAGTGCTTTAGGAGGTTTTTAGCCATTCTGTGACTTCACTCACCATCAGTGTCTAATGGCATTAAAATTTATTTCTTCAAACCAGATGCCTCCTTTCAGCTCTGTGCCCATACATCCAGCTGCCTACTTGACATCTCCAAGTAGATATCTCACTATCATCTTTTTGTGTGTGTGTGTGTGAGGAAGACCAACCCTGAGCTAGCATCCGTTGCCAATCCTCCTCTTTTTGCTGAGGAAGACTGGCCCTGGGCTAACATCCGTGCCCATCTTCCTCTACTTTATATGGGACCCCGCCACAGCATGGCTGACAAGCAGTGCATTGGCCTGCACCTGGGATCCGAATTCATGAACGCTGGGCTGCCAAAGCGCGAACTTACCCGCTACATCACTGGGCTGGCCCTCACTATCATCTAATAGTAACCTGTCCAAAACAACTCTTGATCTTCTTTCTCTTTCTACCTCTAGTCTCTCATTCTTTTTTATCTGTCAGTGACATTGCCATCTTCCCAGCTTCTCATTCCATAAATCTTAGATCATCTTTGATCATTTTTTCTCCTTTTCTCCCAATATCCAGTCTATTTCTTGAATTTTTCAATTCTGCCTCTAAACGAGATCACACATCTTTCCATTGCCAACTCTTTTGTCCAAGCCTCCTTTATCACTCGCCTAGGCTGATAATTGTCTTCTAGTTAATCTTCCAGTTTTGCATTTCTGCTCCTTCCCCAATCCATTTTCCACATCTCCAGAGTAATCCGTACACTTACTTAGAGACCTTTAACTTCTCTGCTTTATCCCTCTGGTAAACCCATTGTGCCCTGCAGTGATGATCGGCCTCCTGCCTCTAGCTTCTGCTCCTGCCTCTCTTATTCATTAGGCTCCAGTTTAATCTCTTAATGGACTGTGTTCTACCTGCCTCTGAGCACTTACACATCTTTTCCCTCTGAAATACTCTCCCCTAACTGCCTAGCTAAATCCTCCTTATCCATCATGTCTCAGCCTAACTATAAATTCCTCAGAAAGGCCTTTTCTGAATCACCAACCAAAATATGTTTCCTCATTCTATCAGCTTAAGGTGCTCTGTAGTTTTCCTTCGTAACACTTACAACAAATGTAATTATATATTTCTTTTTCCAATTTTTTCGCAAAGACCTAGAGAGGCATTTCCTTGTCTTCCCCACAAGACCATAAACTCTGTGATAGTAGGTGCAGAGATTGTCAATTTTTTTGTTTTGAAGTAATTTTCATGTTTGTTAGTAGGTTTTTTCCTCTCTATATGCATACTTCCTGTACATAGTAGGCACTTGATTTTTTTTTTCCTTTGAATGAACAGCATTTGCCATATAAGCTCATTAGTACTGACCTCAGAACACTAAATTCTTACCTGTGTATGCATAAATACATTATAAGGCTTTGTTTTACCTAAACATGTATAAAATATAAACTAATTGGCTGTATATTTGTCATGCATACAGTAGTTAGAAAAATCCGTTGACTTTTTTTTTTCTTTTTAATAAGCTATAAAGCATTAACAGCTACTGAGATAGAAGATCTTAAGCTGGAGAACTCATCACTTCAGGAAAAAGTGGCCAAGGCTGAGAAAAGTACAGAGGATGTTCGACATCAGATATTGGCAACTGAGAGCACAAATCAAGACTATGCAAGGTATGTAGGAGAAATAAAGCCAGCTACTAAGTGATGCAGAGGTTTATAGTCCCATGGCTTGCTTTGGGTGATCTTCAGTTGCAAATTAAGAATTTACACAGTTTAAAAAGTACAATTGTTAAATAGTTCCTTAAGTTAAAAAAAAAAAAAAGGAAAGAAAAAAGTAATTTAAATGGCTGTAAAATGTTTACATGGAGTTTTATGAACTGTTCTCTCTCAAACCCAAGGATCCTTCTAGATCTGCAGACCAAATCAGCACTTAAAGAAGCAGAAATTAAAGAAATCACAGTTTCTTCTCTTAAAAAAATAACTGATTTGCAGAACCAACTCAAGCAACAAGGTGAAGACTTTAAGAAACAACTGGAAGAGGAAGAAGCAAGGTAATCTGGGTTTAGAACCTGAGTGCCACATATCTAAGTTATTTTTTTTTAACACACTGTGTTTTTAAATTTAATTTCCCCTACAGAAAATCTGGAAAAGAAAACACGATGGCAGAATTAACTGAGGAAATGAATAAGTGGCGTCTCCTTTATGAAGAGCTGTATGATAAAACAAAACCTTTTCAGGTTTGTCAATTAGGACCAAACTCCCTTGTGTTTATTTTAGGATTCACTTTGTTGCTGGTCACAGTCACGACACTGACTTGGTTTTTTCTGTAAGATCATTTTGCTGTGCATTTACTGTGCCAATTTAACTTCCCACTAAAGAAAGCTTATAAATTTTGTTAATTTTATAAAGGCTAAAAAATACCTTCTAATAAGAGACTTAAAGTTAATAGCTTAGAAGGCTCACCTGATATGAGCTTTTGGTAATTAATCTATGTAAGTTTGTGTTACTTATTTGAATTAATACACTAATTTGAAAAGAAAAAAGGATAAATGCTCATCTCGGCAGTTAAATAGAGTAGAAAGACAGTATTGGTTATAATGTGGTGATCTAGCTGATGCAGTTAGGCTGCCCTCCTTTCCTTGTTTCTTTCCCTCGGTTTCAATGATCTTTGAAATGAAAAACAGCAAATTTTTTAAGAGTCTCAGAATTTATGAAGACGTCTGAGAATATGTCACCATAATCTGTTTTTGTCCATTGTTTTTTTATTTTCCTTTACTTTAGTTTTCTTCTTATTTTATATTAAACAAGTGAGATTTAACAGTTTTAAGGCTTAACTTGATTTAAAAAATCTTTTTCAGCTACAACTGGATGCCTTTGAAGCAGAGAAACAGGCTTTGTTGAGTGAACATGGTGCAGCTCAGGAGCAGCTAAATAAACTGAGAGATTCATATGCTAAATTATTGGGTCATCAGAATCTAAAGCAAAAAATCAAGCATGTTGTGAAATTGAAAGATGAAAACAGCCAACTCAAATCGGTTTGTAAAATAACACAATTAGTTCTATTGAAGATATTGGGATGGGGTATTTTTCATTCTAGTTGTTTATAATGTTTAAGTAAAATGAAGGACTTTGGTATCAGAAAAAACTAACAGTTTTTAGAGGAGAATCCATCTGAGAATTATGGATGTTTTTAGAGTGTTGACCAGATGGGAATGAATATTCTCAGTTTTCCAGCTACCTCATTAGTATGTTGAAACTTACTAGTGTAATTGGAAGAATTCATAAAGTTTTACACATCCATTTCTATTTGCAAAATAGCAAAGTCATTGATGTAATTAAATACCATAAAGATAAGCAGCATTCAAAAATAGGCATTAAAATTTTTTAACAACTTTATTGAGATATAATTCACATACCGTACAATTCACCCATTTAAAGTGTACAACACATTTGTTTTTGGTATATTCACAGATGGGTGCAACTATCACCACAGTCAATTTTAGAACATTTTCATCACCTCACAATGAAACCCCTTACCTTTTAGCTATCATCTCCCTATCTCCTCATCTGCCTCTCCCACCACTAATCTTTCTGTCTCTATAAATTTCCCGATTCTGGACGTTTCTTATTTGTGCAATCAAATAATATGTGGTCTTTCGTGACTGGCTTCTATTGATTAGCATAATGTTTTCAAGGTTCATCTATGTTGTAGCATGTATCAGCACTTTATTCCTTTTTATTCCCTAATGTTTCATTTTGTGGATATGTACTATTTATCCATTTGTCAGTTGATGGACATCTGGGTTGTTTCCACCTTTAAGCTATTATGAATAATGCTGCTATAAACATTCATGTACAGGTTTTTGTGTGGACATATATTTTTGTTTCTCTTGGGTTATACCTAGGAGGGAAATTGCTGGGTCATACGGTAACTCTATGTTTAATTGTTTCGGGAACTGTTGGACTGTTTCCCAAAGCAGCTATATCCTTCTACATTCCACCAGTAACGTATGAGGGTTCCGATTTCTCCACATCTTCCCCAATACTTCTTCTTATCTGATTTGTTGATTTTAGCCATCCTAGTGGATGTGATGTGATACCTAATAGTGGCTTTGACTTGCATTTCCCTGATGGCTAATAATGTTGAGCATCTTTTCATGTGCTTATTGGCCATTTGTAATCTTCCTAGAAGAAATGTCTTTTCAGATCCTTTGCTTGTTTCTTACTTGGATTACTTGTCTTTTTAATGAATTTTGAGAGTTCTTTTATGTTTTGTATACTAGTCCATTATCACATGTATTATTTGAAAATATTTTTTCCCATTCTATGCATTGTCTTTTCATTTTCTTGATGATGTCTTTTGAAGCACAAAATTTTGATGAAGTCCAATGTATCTATTTTTTCCTTTGTTGCTTGTTCTTTGCATCTAATAATCCTTTGCCAAATTCAAGGTCTTGATGATTTACCACTATGTTTATTTCTAAGAGTTTTATAGTTCTAGCTCTTATATTTAGGTCATTGATCCATTCTGAGTTAATTTTTGTACACAGTGTGAGGCAAGGGTCCAGCTTCATTCTTTAGCATGTGGATATCCAGTTATTCCCACACCATTTGTTGGAGAGACTGTTCTTTTCCTCATGAATGGTCTTGGCACCTTTGTTAAAAATCAGTCGACCATATATATATGGGTTTATTTCTAGACTCTCAAATGTATTCTATTGATCTCTACACCCATCCTGTGCTACCACACTATCTTGATTACTGTTGGTTGGTGGTAAGTTTTGAAACCAGGAAGCCTGAGTCCTCCTGCTTTGTTCCTCTTTTTCAAGATTGTTTTGGCTATTCTGGGTCCCTTGCAATTTCATATGAGTTCTAGAATCAGCTTTTCAATTTCTAGAGAAGTCATCTTCTTGGTTTGGAGCATATTGCCATCTTATCTATGTTGAGTCTTTCAATCTATCAACATGGGATGTTTTTCCAATTACTTAGATCTTTAATTTCCTTCAACAATGTTTTGTAGTTTTCAGATTATAAGTTTTAAACTTCTTTTGTTAAATTTAATCCTAAGTATTTTATCCTTTTTTGATGCTATTGTAAATGATATTGTTTTCTTAGTTTCATTTTTGGATGGTTCATTGCAAGTATATAGAAATACAATTGATTTTTGTATATTGATCTTGTGTCCTGCAACCTTACTGAGCTCATTTATTAGTCATAATATTTTTTTAGTGGTTTCCTTAGGATTTTCTGTATAGAAGATCATCTGTAAATAGAAATAGTTTTACCTCTTTTCTAATCTGAATGCCTTTGATTTCTTTTTCTTGACTAAGTTCCCTGGCTAGAACCTGCAGTACAATGTGAATAGAAGTGGTGTGAGTAGATGTTTTTGTTTTGTTCCTGATTTGGGGGAAAGCATTCAGATTTTTACTGTTAAGTATGATATTAGCTGTGGGTTTGTCATAAATGCTCTTTATCGAGTTCAGGAAGTTTCCTTCTGTTCCTGGTTTTTTTGTGATGAAAGGGTGTTAAATTTTGTCAAATGCCTTTTCTGTTTCTATTGAGATGATCATGGGTTTTTTGAAAAATTCTGTTGACATGATTTCTTAGATTAATTGATTTTTGGATGTTAAATCAACTTTGCATTTCTGATAAATTTTGCTTGGTCATGGTGTATAATTCCTTTTCTATGTTGCTGAATTTGCTTTGCTAGTATTTGTTAAGGATTTTTTCATCCATATTCCTAACAGATACTAGTCTGTAGGTTTCATGTAATGTCTTTGTCCGTTTTTGGTATCAGGGTATGCTGACATCATAAAATGAGTTGGGAAGGGTTTTGTCCTTTCTATTTTTTGGAATAGTTTGTGAATAATTGGTATTACTTCTTCATTGAATGTGTGGTAAAATTCAGTGGTGAAGCCATCTGGACCTGGGCTTTTCTTTGTGAGTAGTTTTTTTTGGGTTTTTTTTTGTGGGGAAGACCAGCCCTGAGCTAACATCCGTCGTCAATCCTCCCCTTTTTGCTGAGGAAGACTGGCCCTGGGCTAACATCCGTGCCCATCTTCCTCTACTTTATATGGGACGCCGCCACGGCATGGCTGACAAGCAGTGCATCCACCGGCGCCCGGGATTCGAACCGGCAAACCCCGGGCTGCCAAGCGTGAACTAAACCGCTGCGCCACCAGGCGGCCCCTCTTTGTGAGTAGTTTTTGATTACTAATTCAATTTCTTCACTTCGTATAAGTCTGTTCAGATTGACTATTTCTTCTTGAGACAGTTTCAGTAGTTTATTTCTCTAGGAATTTGTCCACTTCATTCAAGTTATCTGATTTGTTGGTATATAATTATTCATAGTATTCCTTTACAATCCTTTTTGTTTTGGTAAGGTCAGTAGTAATGTCTCCTCTTTCATTTCTGATTCTAGTAATTTGAGTCTTCTCACTTTTTTTTAGTTCCTTTAGTTCTGTGAATATGTTCATAAAGGCTACTTTAAAATCTTTTTTGGATAAATCCAATAGCTTAGTATTCTCACAGGCATTTTTTTGTTCCCTGCTTTTTCCCAATGTATAGGTCATGCTTTCCTGTTTATTTGCACACCTTGTAAATTTTTGTTGGAAAGTGGATATTTTAGATAATATATTGTAGCACCTCAGAGTTCTGCCCTCTGCTTCCAGGTGTGTGTTTATTTTCTTGTTTATTTGTTTAGTAATTGGCTGGATTGTTTTAGTGAAGTCTGTTTCTCCTCTCCATCCCCGATAGTGTTGTGCCTCTGATGTTGCTACTCAGGGGGGTTCAGTTTGGGGTATGCCCACAGTCACCCTGGGATGACACTGGTTTTGGTATAGCTGTCTTCCTCTCTTTCCCTGAGCACATGTTAGACTCCGCTAGTTGCTGGATAACTAGTTGCTTATTGCTCTATTATTTTCAACAATGCCCTGAGGCATAAATTGCTCTACGAACTAGTCTAATCAAATTCTCTTTTGTTGGAACTGTGTCTGAGGTCAGTGATTGATTTCGTTCTGACTCGAGAAGGGCTCTTCCCAGCCGTCTTATTCACCAGTTCTCTTCTACAACTAGACAATCTACAGTGTAGCCTGTATTTTGAATTACCTCCCACCATAACCTCTACCTTTATTTGGAGCTCTCTTTGTCTTTAACTTCTCCAAGCTCTGTTGCAAGTGAAGTCAGCTCCTTTGGGAAGAAATTAGGAGCTATGTGTTCTACGGCCTGCTTCTCCCCCCAGGTAAAATCTCTGAGGCAGGGCTCTGGAGCTGGAGTTGGGGACAATGGCAAGCTTTTCTCTGAGTGACACCTCTGCCCTAGGAGCTGAGTGCTCTGTGGACTTGGGGAAGAAGGGAAGGGGGAGCAGCCTGAGATTCTCTCAGCTTGCGTCTTTTGCCGGGGAACCATCACCTCATGAGCCAGGGCAAGGGTGATCCGGATCCCAGCATTTTCAGCACACCACGCCCCAGGTAGAGCCTCTGTTCCATGGAAGAAAGGATCCTCCACCTCTTATTTGCTTGGGACATGGCCTCAGCAACAGGTAGCTGAGGGCAAGATGTGAAATGCTGCTGTCCTCCTCCTCCTGGTAGGAAAAGCTTCTGAGTGGACGCTGGGGGAAGAGGGAGCCCTGTGTTTTTGGCTGCCGCAGTCTGACTGGATTTTTTGCCTTGCTAAGCTGGGAATGGGAAGAGAGAAAGCAGGCTTGGTTCAAATACCACAGACACTTGCCTTTTTTACCACATTTTTGTCGATTTGCTTGAATAGAAGTTTCTTCACTGACTTTTTTGCCCTAGGACCATTTTTAGAGGTTTTAAATGGTTGTCTTTTTATAATTTTTAGTTTCACTAGGAAGCAGGTCAGCGGAGCTTCTCATGCTGTTATGCCGGAAGTTGATCTCAGCATTTGATTTGGAGATGAACTTTTATCAGAAACAAATCTTTGTACCTGTAGAGGGGCAAGATTTAAATGACTCATTATCTCCTTTGTCACAGCTCTTCAAAGCCATTTTGTAATTCATAGTCTTAAAGCCTGTATCTAGTAGTGATTTTGCCATTTGGTTTGATACATGAGCAACTTTGGAATTTGTCAGTAGCGCTGGTAACACATTTCACCAACGCAATCTTTAATGATTGTTTACTGTCTATATTTTTCTTACATAGGAAGTGTCAAAACTCCGCTCTCAGCTTGCTAAAAGAAAACAAAATGAGACAAAACTTCAGGAGGAATTGAATAAACTTCTGGGTATCAAACACTTTGATCCTTCAAAGGCTTTTGTTCATGAAAGTAAAGAAAATTTTGCTCTCAAAACCCCATTAAAAGAAGGTAAGAAATGAGGAAATGTATAGGAGTATCAGCTTCCTTTGGATTTGCTTTCACAGCATTTAGCAAGTTATTTGTTTTTATTAACTGAAAATTTGTTGACAGTTTCTGATATGAAAGAAATTCTTACTGAGATTTTTGTGTAAAATTCCTTTTCTTTCCTCCTTCCATACTCGCTATTTTTCATATGTCCAGATCCCACCTGTCCTTTAAGCCCAGTTAAAACTCCATCTTCCTTAAAGTCTCATCTGACTTTTTTTGCTCCTACCTGCCCCTCACCGGAATTATTCCCTCTAACATACCCTTAGCATTTTAACCTAAATGTCTAATTTGTAGTTGTGGAGAAGTAGACTTTCTCTCTTTCTTGACTGTGAATCTTTGTATCTTTAGTAATAAATCAAAATTAGTTGATACAGTGAATGAAGAAATATAAATAAAATTAAGCTACAGAACACAAGCATTGCTTCATCTGCGTGTTTTTAATTTATAATGACTGGTGAATTCGTTTTAGTTTAGAAGACTAATACTACTGTTTAATAATCCTTCCAGGCCATGCAAACTGCTGCTGAGCTCCTACAGAGTTTCAAGAATCGTGCGAGTAAACATCTGAAAAACCTGTTGAAGATTATTTTATTCTTATTATTTTTATTGTTGTTGGTATTATTATTATGTTTGTAGTAAATATTTTTTAATGTTGTATTTAATATTACTTCCTATCCTGAGGTGTGTGAAAGGAAGTTCAATATTTTTTACCAATACATCTTCTGACATTTTATTTGTATTGTCAGTACCTCCTCCATGATGCTCACTTTTGTCACCTCATTCTAAACTCTCTAACTGGCTTTCCAGATTTACAACTCATCCCGTCAAATCAACGTTCCTTTGAAAATCACTTCCATATTATTATTCTCCTATTTTGAAACCTTAGGTGTTTTCAAGATTCTAATCCTCAGGTTTTTCAGTTTGATACTGGAGACCTTTTCTGATCTGAACCTCTTAAGCTAGGCTAAAACACCTTGGCTTGTTCTCTCTACTTTGATTCACCTTCTGTCCTTCCCATCATCCATTTTTCCAGTTCAAGTAAGAAATAAGGGTGTGGTTAACGCCATAGTAATCTCTCTATCTCTTATCAGAATCACTGAGTTGCTCAATAATTTGTAGATTCCTAGACTCCATCCCAGTCCTACTAAATTAAAATCTGGGATGTGGACTGAAAATCTATGTTTTTAGCAAACTCTGCGCTTAATTCTTAGATACATTAAAAATCTGAGAAACTCTGCTCATAACCTCTTTAGAGAATTTGTCTTATACTGCTTAGCATCTGCCTGACTACTGTTTGATTAATATTTGTGTAATATGAAATAAAATCACATATTAAGTCAGTGACCCAATTATTCAACTTGTATTATATGAAGTTACATTAATGCTTCTATTTAAAGTGTATTTATTGTCTCTGCCCTCCCCTCCCCACCTTGTCCCCAGAATCACAAATAATAGTATACTATTTAGAAAGTGGTAATTCTCCATCTAAAGTATCTGATTTACACAGTTGGTATGTTATTATAATAAGCCACTTATAAGCCACTTTTTGGACCAACAGAGACTATTACCATCAGAATAGCTTTTTATAACAAATTATTTTATTAGATCTTAATACATGGTTGAATTTTTGAATATCATTATTTGGATTAAGTTCGGAGGAAATGTAGAAATTAGAAAAATTGTCTAATAAAATCAAATACTTCAAGACCTCTGCTTTTAGCCACAATAGAGTAACAGGGATCGGATATATTGCTCCTCCCCCTACCATCCACACATACATACACCCATACCCTTAAAACACCCCTAAAGACTGGGCAAAATATACAAAAGAATGACTTTCAAGATGCTCGACATGAGACAACAAAAAACAACAATCCCTGAGGGGTGGAAAAATCAAGGTGAGCTCTATGATTGCTCCCTGTTGACAGTCTTGAGAGAATTTCCAAACTATGATGTAGGAAAGGGAAACCCAGGCAGAGCCCACCCAACTATCTGAGTTGAAAAGACAGAGCTGAAATTTGGGGAAACCAAAGTGGCCAGAGTTTGCAGGACAGAGTACTAGAAAGGAGAAAAATTGCACAGAGAGAGCTCTGGAGATCTACAAAATGTCCCTCAAGTATTCACCGAATTAGAAATCAATAACAGAAAAATCTCTGGAAGACCCATAAATAGTTGGAAATTAAATATCACACTTCTAAATGAGCCATGTGTCAAAGAAATCAAAAGGGAAATTAGAAACTATTTTGAACAGGATGAAAATGAAGACACAACATATCAAAACATGTGGAATGCTCCTAAAGCAGATTTAGAGCTAAATTACCTCACTGAATGCCTATATTTCAAAAGAAGAAAGGTTTCAAATCAATAACCTCAGCTTTACCTTAGAAATAAGAAATAAAAGCAATTAACATCCAAAGTAAGTAGAGGAAAAGGAATCATAAAGCTCAGAGCAGAAATCAATAAACTAGAAAACAAAACCAATAGAGAAAAATCAATGAAAAATAGTTGATTCACTGAGAAGATCAATAAAATTGGTAAACCTCTAGCTAGACTGATGAGGAAAATAAAAATACATGAACTACCAATACCAGGAATAAGGTGCATTATTCTGTGGATGGAGAATATATCCACTATCATCTTGATTATGGTGATGATTTTGTGGGTGTGTATATAAATATATATATATATATATGAATGTCAAACCTCAAATTGTACAAAAAAATATGTGCAGTTTATTATATGTCAGTTCTACCTCAATAAAGCTCTTAAATAGTTCATTCTCAAACTAAAGTCTTAATATTGAGATTCTTTTCTCTTGGGCTACTGGTTTACAATGGCTTTATTTATGAAAATCTGTTCATTTTTGCATGCATTTTTTTTACATAATATTTGTTTTCAATGAAATTAGTTTGCATTCTTTAGAGAATTTCTAGCTTTGTTTTGGGGGGAGCATTTCGGAATGTGTTTGTTTTTTAATCACTAATGGAAGAAAATCCTTTAAGAGAACAAAATATATCCTTTTTAAAATTGCATTTTCTAGGGGCCAGCCAAGTGGTGTATGGGGTTGGGTTCGTGTGCTCTGCTTCAGCAGCCCGGGGTTCGCACATTTGGATCCCAGGTGTGGATCTCTGCACCGCTTAACAAGCCATGCTGTGGCGGGCATCCCACATGTAAAGTGGAGGAAGATGGGCACAGATGTTAGCTCAGGGCTAATCATCCTCGCCAAAAAATATTGCATTTTCTAAAAAGAACAAACAGTTTGTAGAAGCTAATGATTGCTTGCCTTTTGATCATAAAGAAAATGGGGGACTTGTTAGGAGGAATCTTTGGTACCACATGTGTGATGGTTTCAGAATGAGAACGTCGAGTCCCAAACTTTATTTTTTGACCCTCCTAACCCCCACCATCTCCAGTATTATACAATTCTTCAAGTATGAAATAATAAACATCCTCTTTATTTCCTTACACAAAATGTCATCAAATTCCATTTGCTGGTATTTTTAATAGATATTTGAAACAGTTTCAAAATATATTCCCAGATTTTTGCTACTACCACCCCAGAGTGCCTACAATTTCTAAGAAGCACCTAGTCTTGAAAGGCTATATACTGGAAAGTGTTCATGGTTAAGGCCTAATGAAGATTTACAGATACTCAGTTCCTGAAGACTAGGCTTCTGACCATCTAGGCCCTAACTAATCAAATGGATCCTAATTTTCCTTCTATTGCAGACAATATTTTCCAAAAATGGCCACACTAACATCTCCCATCCAACATGCTCTTTTTCAATGTGACATTGACACTCTTACACTGGGAGTTTGTGGTCTGTCTCCCTCCATGAGTCTGGATAGGTCTGTAACTACGATGGAAATGGCACTATGTAACTTCAATATCTAAGTCATCTATATTAGTTTCCTATTGCTGCTATAACAAATTATAAATTTAATGGCTTAAAAGAACACAAATTTGTTAATTAACAGTTCTGGGGGTCAGAAGTCTAAAGTGAGTCTTATGGGGCTAAAATCAAGGTGTTGGGCAGGGCTGCATTCCTTCTGGAGACTCCAGGGACGAATCAGTTTCCTTGTGTTTTCCAGCTTCTTGTGGCCACCTGCATTCCTTGGCCCATAGCCTCTTCCTTCATCTTCAAAGCATATCACCCCAACCTCTGCTTCCATTGTCACACCTTTTCTGACTCTACCCTCTGGCTTTCTTCTTATAAGGACCCTTTTGATTACATTGGACCCACACAGATAATCAAGTGTAATCCCCCCATCTCAAAGTCTTTAATAATATCTGCAAAGTCCCTTTGCCGTGAAAGGTAACATTCACAGGTTCCAGAGATTAGGATGTGGACATTTCTGGGGGAGCCATTATTTTTTCTAACCACAGTCATCAAAGATGATAAAGTTTCTCTCTGGTGTTCTTGGATAGTTGCTCATGGAACACAGCTGCCTTCAGTTGATTCCCAGCCTTCGAGCCAGCTGCCCCGGGTGATGTGGAGCAGCAATGAACAGCCTGGGCTAAGCCCTGCCCAAATTATAGATTTGTGAGCAAAATAAATCTTATCATTTAAGCCACTAGGTTAGAGAGTTGTTACCAGACTACCTTCTATTTAATTCCCTTTACTATTTATCTTAGACTTAATGGTCCATCACTCTATCCTCTATCTTTCCATTCTTGTTCCTCTCACCTTCCTGTTAAAATTCAACACTGCACAAATTCAACTGTCTGCATCTTATGCTTTTATACCCAGGCTGTTGAGCACTACTAAATAAAATCCTTTAATTTCAGGATGGTGGCCATGGCAAAGTCCTGCTTTCCAAGCTTAACTAGGCTTTTGATATCACCTAACATTGTTTCTTTTTCTTTCCCATTTTTAACTTTCCTCAAATCTCAGACTTCAGCACCTCCCTCTCAGCAGATGATAGCAACTTCTACTTCACAAAGAAAATAGGAACAATCAGTGGTGGAATTTCCTCAAAACATACGTTATTCAATAAATAATTTTTGGAAAACTGGCTTTCTACATGGGGGGAAGAAGTTGTATCTTTCACTGCTTTCAAAACAAAAATAAATTCCAGATTTAAATTTTAAAAAAAGAAACTATAAAAATAATACAAGGATTAAAATGTGAGATGGTGTTTTTATAATTTCAAAATGAAGAGACTTTCTAAAGCAGACTATGAAGCCATGAAAGATAGCTATGAAATAAAAGAATCTGGATGGAGGAAAAATCCATAATCAAATGACAAACACATATGACATGCAAAGCAAATTTCTTCTGGTTAAAGGCTTTTATAAATCAATAAGGAAAAGTCCAAAACGAGGTAAGATCCATGCAGACAGAACCTAAAAGAAATGCAAATATTCTTTATTTTTGAAAAGATACTCTTACTCATCATCCAAAAAATGCAAAGTAAAATGAAATGCTAATCTTTCTATAGCAGATTAACAATGAACAAACACTTTGATGATACACTAAGGCGAAGGTAGAGGGAGATGGCATATCATACAACTTAACTGTGAAGGGGAGAAAGAGCATTCTCTACCCACTCTGGGTCCTTTCTGGCTGGGCTACAGATTAAACTGACATGAGGTCGAATAGCAGGAGAAAATCAAACAAAGCTTTATAACGTGTATACACGGGAAAGACCCGAGGAAACCGAGTGTCTCTCAACAAAATGGCAGAGGTTCTCCTCTTAAATAGACAAACGAGGATATTGGAGGTTGGGTTGGTTATGGGAGATTTCCAGAAAAGCACAGTAAGTTTATTATGCAGATTTAAGGCTTTGCCTTCCACCCTGACAACTTTCTAGAGATATGGTCATCCACCCCTCTTCCCAGTACAGAAAGGGTGATACCTTTACAAATGGAGATTTCCCTTACAAATGTAAATGTCTGGTAAACAGAACTTTGATAAGAATAGGCCCAGCAAAGACCCTCCCAGTCTATCGATACCCAGAGTTATCCATGGTGATGACCTGTCCATCCCAAATCCCTTCAGACAGTGGGGGCAGGGAAGGTCAAAGCCTCCTTCAGATCTTGAGGTGGCCAATTGTGGTCCCCACATTTGTAAAAATCAACTTGACAGTATCTGTTAAAGTCAAAAATCATGTGCTCTTTGACCTAGAAATTCCTCTCCCAGGACCTAATCTTTCAGATAGTCTGTATAAAGACATTAGTGTAGGAATGTTCCCCACAAAATTATTTGGTAGCAAAAGACAATGTGGTCCTTGATTACTTAAGTGCTTGATTAGGTAAGTGCTTGATTAGCAAAATACTTAGTGATCTAGCAAGAGTTTCTAACCTAATCCAGATCAGGTCAGGAGGTGAGTACTAAGGTAGGACCTAAAGAATTAGTAAGAGTGAGTCAGATGAAGGAGGATCAGGGGTATGATGATTCAGTGCAAATGTAACATGATAGGGGAAGGGAAGAGAGTTTGGCACATTTGAGAAACTGAACATTTGGTATCACCAGGAGTAAAGTGGCAAGAAGTTCAACTACAAAGGTAAGTAGATCTGATTATGTGAATCAAAAAGAGCAAAATGCACAATAAGAAATTTGATCTTTAATCTGTGGACAAAGGTGAGCCATTAAACAGCATTAGATGAGCATCACATATGTTTCAGAACATCACTCTGACTGCTGAGTGGAAAATAAATTCAATGGGAATAAACCTGAAGTCAGACCATTCATCCGATACTATTTATGAATACCTAGTATGTGTTAGGCACTGTCTAGTTGCTTTAAAAAAGACACTAATTCCGGGGCCGCCTGGTGGCGCAGCGGTTTACTCTGCGCTTGGCAGCCCGGGGTTCGCGAGTTCAGATCCCAGGCGCCCGCGGACGCACTGCTTGTCAGCCATGCTGTGGCGGCGTCCCATATAAAGTGGAGGAAGATGGGCATGGATGTTAGCCCAGGGCCAGTCTTCCTCAGCAAAAAGGGGAGGATTGGCAACAGATGTTAGCTCAGGGCTGGTCTTCCCCACAAAAAAAAAAAAAAAAAAAAGACAATAATTCCTTTGAGACTTTTTTCTTTTTTTCTATTATTATTTTGTGTGTGTGTGAGAGAGAGAGATTAGCCCTGAGCTAACATCCTTTGCCAATCCTCCTCCTTCTGCTGAGGAAGATTGGCCCTGGGCTGACAGCCGTGCCCATCTTCCTCTACTTTATATGTGGGACACCTGCCACAGCATGACTTGACAAGCGGTGTGTTGGTCCACACCCAGGATCCAAACCTGCAAACCCCAAGCCACCAGAGGCCAAGTGCGCAAACTTAACTGCTACACCACCTTGCCAGCCCTAAGACAATAATTCAGATAAGAGTAGAAGATGGCCCCTAGCCTGAGGAAGAATTCAAGGCTCTCTGGCTTGGGCAATTGGAGTAATAACCATGCTATTCCCTGAGATAAAGAACTTGGGTGAAAGGGCATATTTGCAGAGTCAAGTTGACACATTCAGTTTGGGACATACTGAGTTTGAGGTGAGGTGGAGATGTCAGGTAGAATTTTGCACATATATGTCCTCAGGAGAAGGCTCTGAGCTAGAGACACACGTCTAGGAATGATGACTGTGCAGATGGTAATTGATCCCCATGATCAGTGAGATCTGCCAGACTGTTAGTCATTTAACAACTACCGAGACTTTTTGAATAACTACTATGCCAGAGGCTACAGAAATAAACCAAAACAATTCCTATCTTCACAGAGCTTACAGTCTAGCAAGAAAGACAGTCAGTTACACTTACAAATGTAAAATTACAAACTGATTTAATTACTCTGAAGAAGGAGCACAGCTTTAATAATAGTATAGGGTAAGGTACAGAAGATAATAAATGACCAGCAAGGGTTTACACCAAGGACTATGTGGATGAGAGGCCAATGAGGCTAGCATTCCATAGTGTTGCCAATAATAATAGTCTTGGCTTTCCCCAAAAAGAGAGGATCAGGGGGAAAAAATTAGACCTTTCAGAACTCAGCTCTGATGTGAGTGGACTGCATTTCTGAAGGAGTGCCAGTCTAGGCTGTATTGAATGCGTGGATGTCTCTTTCGAAGAAATGAGCTGAACTTCAGACTGTTTATTAAGCCTCCACCCTTTTCCCTCAAGGCTTTTGGCATGTTGTCTCCCAGGGAACAGGCAGGACCTGGCCAGTATGTGCTGACACTAACAAGTAAAAATCCAAGTGATTAGAAGCCTAGGCTTAGGAACTGAGGGCCAAGTCTAGTTCAACTCAGGCCCTCTATACCCACAATCACCATTAACGTTGAACACTTGTCCATGTTCCATTCTACTGCTGAGAAGATCATCCACAATTCGGGATCCCTGCCTCCTTCCTCACTATCCCAGGAACACTTCCTCCTGATCTTCTCTTCTAGCTGATCTTCATGACTTCTAGGTGAATACCCACTAAAACAGGGTGGGGGCCCCAGAATGTGGTGGCAATGTAAAAGATAAGGCCCCATAACCCAAAGACATTGAGATATCCACTCTCGTTACAAAGGTTTTAGTTGAGACTCCAAGTCTAGCTCATTCGATAGTCTTTGAAATTAGAAGTCAGTCACACATCAAATTTTGGCAACCAGATATTCTGGAGACTGTTACAACAGAGAGCACGGCTTCAAAATCTTCTCTCCCCTTCTCAGTCACGGTAACATTTATCCGTTCTCCCTGAGTCAGGGGGAAAAGATTGATCCTCTCACCCGGCCATTCACTTTATAATCCTCGTTAGATCTAGTTTCAAGAGAATAACAACAACAGAACAAATTTTGCTTGAACCATCCTAATTCTCCTCCTGGCTCTAAGATGCTGCAATCTGGGTAGAAGAAAATTACGTACAGTAAGAAATTTAAAAGCACAAATATTAGTATTTCAAGATCTTAAATCACCACACTATGTTTCAAAGCTCATATTGAGAGAAATGACCAAAGGAAGAGAAATTAATGTAAAATTTGTGAAAGCCAATAAATGTTTACTGACAGGCCCAAGCTAGAGATATTTAAAGCGACATCTGAAAAAGTATGACTCTTTCTCCTTTGTTATTTCTCATTTTTAACCCACTGTAGTCTGGCTTCCGTCCCAGTCCTCTGCAAGGGCTCCTGCCAACTTCTCCAGTGAATTCTATCTTGCCGAATTCAATGGACACTTCTCTGGTTTCATCTTACTCTAATCACAACTTCCTCTTGAAACACTCTCTGTACTTGGTTTCCTTTCATCTAACCACTTCTTTTCTCACTCCTTTGCTGCACCATCCTGTACCTGACTCGCAACTGTTGGAGTGAGTAAGGGGTTGAACCTGGACTCTTTTCTTCTTTATCCGCACTCTCTCCCTAGACAATCTCATTCTCATGAATTTAAACACCATCTTTACCACTTTGCCACCTCCAATGTAATAATTGATTTAGATGAGGAACATCATTGGAAGCAATTAGGTGAAAGTTGTTAGGTTACAGGATACCCACAGGTTCCAAAGTCAGACTCCAAAGAGTACTTACTAATGGCAAAGGGTAAAAAAAGTACCACCCTACCAAATGGTAAAACGTAGAATCACTAATACTGGGATGACCTTTTGTCAAGTGCCTCCTAGTGTAATACAATATGAAATACACAGCATCATCAATCTAATCAAGTCTCAAAAAAAAAGTTTACAGAAAATACAAGGCTTAATGGAATATTTAATAACTCCTTTTTTAAAAAAATTATTTTTTATTGCAGTAACATTGGTTTATAGCATTGTAATAAATGACTCTGGAAGAAAATAATCAGATAACTAGTATCATCTCTTGATACCAGTAATGAAAGTAATGAAAAAAAAAGGTAGTAATTCCACACAGAAACCCGCACACAGATGTTTATAACAGCTTTATTCATAATGACCAAAACTTGGAAGTGTGGGGACCAGAATTGGCCACCTCAAGATGTGTCTCTCTACCTTGATCATTTTCACTGAAGGAGGCCTTGACCTTCCTTGCCCCCACTAACTGTCTGGAGGGATTTGGGATGGAAGGCCTGTTACCTGGACAGGCCATCACCATGGATACCTCTGGGTATCGATAGACTGGGAGGGTCTTTGCTACACCCATTATTATCAAAGTACTGTTTACCAGACATTTACATTTGTAAGGGAAATCTCCATTTGTAAAGGTATCTCCTTCTCTGTACTGGGAAGAGGGGTGGATGACCTCATCTCTAGAAACTTGTCAACGTGGAAGGCGAGGCCTTAAATCTGCATAACAGCCTTACCATGCTTTTCTGGTAATCTCCCATAGCTGACCCAACCTCCAATATCCTTGTTTGTCTATTTAAGAGGAGAACCTCCACAATTTGTCAAGAGATACTGTTTCCCTGAGTCTCTCCCATGTATACATGTTATAAAATTTTGCTTGATTTTCTCCTGCTATTCGGACTCATGTCAACTTAATTCGTAGCCCAACCAGAAAGGACGCAGAGTCGGTAGAGAATGCCCTTTCTCCCCTTCAGTTTGGGGACAAGATGGGATAAAAATTCACTGGCTGGATGCTCTCACTCCTGGAACTGCTGCAGCCAAGAGATTCCAGACCCCTGACAAGAGACAGCAGGGGGTAAGAGTTCTTACCACGTCAGTTTCCCGGATCTCTGCCTGCAGGGTCCAGTGGAAGTGCGAGTGGTGAGTTTTAGAAAATAAGGAGAAAATCTTAGTGAGGCTAGCTTCTTTTTTTTTTCTTATTTATTTATTTATTTTTATTGATATCTTAATAGTTTATAACACTGTGGTGTTTTAGTCGTACATTGTTGTTTGTGCATCACCATGTGGATGTAACCGTTCACCCCTTGTGCCCACCCCCCACCCCCCACCCCCCACCCCCCTTCCCCTTGGTAACCACCAATCAGTTCTCTCTGTCCATGTGTTCATTTATATTCCATATGAGTGAGTTCACGCAGTGTCTGTCCTTCTCTCTCTGGCTTATTTCACTTAACATAATACCCTCTAGGTTCATCCATGTTGTTGCAAATGGGACAATTGTGTCTTTTCTTATGGCTGAGTAGTATTCCATTGTATGTATATACCACATCTTCTTTAACCAATCATCAGTTGAGGGACACTGGGTTGCTTCCACTTCTTGGCTATAGTGAATAATGCTGCAATGAACATAGGGGTGTATACGCCTCTTGTGATGGTTGATTTCATGTCCATTGGGTAGATGCCCAAGAGTGGGATTGCTGGATCATACGGTATTTCTATTTTTAATTTTTTGAGGACTCTCCATACTGTTTTCCATAGAGGCTGCACCAGTTTGCATTCCCACCATGAAGCTAGCTTCTTGAACTCAGCAACTCTAGGATATAGTTGAGTGCTCATTGGTTAAGTGATCCTTTTCTTCCCAGAAATAGTCACTATTTTTAACTTTTTTGTCATTTGTCATAAGACACAGGCATCTCCATAAGCCTGTTGTCTGGGGCTTTTGTCTTGTTCTATGTCTTGAGAGTTTGACTTTGTGACCATTCTGGTCTCTGCCATCCGGAGGTTGCATGTACCAGTGCACGTTTTGGCAGCCAGTCGAGTAGGCTGGGATTCTGGGACACTCTCTCTCCGGCTGTGTCTGCTCTCAGGGTTTGTCATAAGGGATCCCATTTGCTTCCATAAGGGGCCTTTGTCATCTCAACCTTTGTTCTTTCTTAGGCTATTTTGGAAATAAAATTCTCTGGGTTGCTTTTGGTGACACTTCTTGTGTCCATAGATATAAGCTTTGGTGAGTTGCTGTTAAAGTTAAGATCCTACTCATCAATATGGCCAGATGATGGATCATTTAAATTGGGAAAGCTTCTAAATTGGGGGAAAAAATTTGTGAGAGCTTTCATCATAATTGTTTTTATTGGTAATTATGAAAAGGCTAGATTTAAAAAAAAAAAAAAAAAAAAGGAAAACAATTTAACTAGCCTTGTACGTACCCTAGGTAAGGGAATCCTAAAGGGAAATTTCCTAGGCCAGATGAACCTCAGGGGAATTTTGGAGTGAATGAGGCAGGCTGACTTTTCTAATTTGGCTTTAAATTGGAAATAATTGTGTTTATGAAGTCTGAACAAATTGCTTGATAGAGAAATGAGAGACTGCCTTAGATGTTGGTTCAGACTTTATAGCAAAAGAAAACTAAAAGAAAAGCTGGATATCAAGCTTTTAAAAGCCCTACCAGTTCCCAACTGGGTGCCCCCCGCCCCCGCCAAACTCTGGTTGGCTTTATGCTGAGGCTTGCACAAGTGCTTTACAAAAGGGGAGATTCCTAAGACTGAAAGAAAAAAAATGTAAAAGTGTAAGTGTTGATAAGATTATAAAGGTTGAAATGTTTGAGCTAATTTTATATAAAGAGGTTATAGCAACTTTGCCAGAGTATGTTTTAAAATGTCTGACTGGGAATGCTTCCCCTGTCCAAAATTATAAAACCACGACATATTGATAAAGTCCTAATGAAAACTATGATTGGAGGTATAAGAGGTGATGGAATTCAGATGAAATTTTGTAGAAAAACTGATATTTATGGGTTTTATGTGAAGTGATTATATCTCTTTTTGCCTGATTGTATTGTATTATGGGGACAGACATTGCATCTCACTAAGAAAAGGGAAGGTTTTCCCTTCCTGATGGTAAAACAGCATATCAATCTGCCCTTTTGCAATTGGAAAAAAATGTAACTGGAAGGGTAGGTGAACTTCTTTGTCATTTAAACTGTAATCCAATTCCTTGGGGAACTGGAAGCAAACGTCTTTGTCTTACAACTCTCTGCAGGGCCAAAGGACATTATTAGATAAGGCAAATATGCCCCAGGAAGTCCATCTTGGAAAAAAACATCAGTGGTTTCTCTGTGCCTTTATGATGTAGATTTCCTGCTCCCATCTTCTCTAGGACCTAAGAGCCATTCTTTGAAATGTAAATGTCTCTCAGAGACTAGCGAGTTTTGTATTACATCTGATTCATAACAAAAATTTAAGGTCTGCCTGTGTCTACCTGTGTCTATATGTGTGTGGCTATGTATGTTATGTATGTGTGATATTTTACCTCTGGATGGTATGGCTAAAATTAAGAGCTCTGTTTAATTGGCTTAAAGTAAGCAAAGTGCTTACAAATCACAAAAATGATTTCTAAATGCAACTAACCCAAATGTCTTTCAAGTTAATGCAATATGAAATAATCTTTGGTAAATGAAAGCTGGCTTAAGTTTGTTGGTTTGACTGAAATAGGCATGTCCTCAAAAGTTGCCAGTATTTGGATATAGTGCCAATGTGCATCCTGGGTTTATTAGTCAAATAAGCCCATGTTATCCCTGTTACAAATTTGTCAGAAAAATAGTAGCTTTAAATGATAGCTGATTTTGTCCAATGTCTCATGAAGGTTTTTTGGGTAATCTAAAGCATACTTTTTGGGAACAAATGATTTAGATGTAAGTGATTTAGAGTTTATAGATAAACTTTTAGCAATAATTATAGTTTGTGACATGTGTACTCAAAATTAGCTTCTAAAATCTCTTTGGTAACTTGAAACTTTGAAGTTTGCTAGGTTAAATTAATTTAAATGATAAAAATTCATTGAACATGGGGCCGGCCCGGTGGCGCAGCGGTTTAGTCTGCGCTTGGCAGCCCGGGGTTCGCTGGTTCGGATCCTGGGCGCCCGCCGACGCACTGCCTGTCAGCCATGCCGTGGCGGCGTCCCATATAAAGTGGAGGAAGATGGGCACGGATGTTAGCCCAGGGCCAGTCTTCCTCAGCAAAAAGAGGAGGATTAGCAACGGATGTTAGCTCAGGGCTGGTCTTCCTCACCAAAAAAAAAAAAAAAAAAAATTCATTGAACATCTAGATTATTTCCAAATAAGATAAAATATTAGACATTAATTATAAGGTAACATGTTTCCAGAAATTGTGAGTGTGTTTATAGGTTTGTCAGTACACCCAGTGCTAATGTAAATGACTGTTTATAATTACTTAGTTTTTATTTAAAAATTAAGGTTTCTGGGGGGCGCCTGGTGGCGCAGCGAATTAGTTCGCGTTTTGGCAGCCCTGGGTTCAGGGGTTCGGTTCCCGGGCGCCTGCTGACGCACTGCTTGTCAGTCATGCTGTGGCGGTGTCGCATATAAAGTAGAGGAAGATGGGCACGGATGTTAGCCCAGGGCCAGTCTTCCTCAGCAAAAAAGAGGAGGATTGCCAAGGGATGTTAGGTCAGGGCTGGTCTTCCTCACACACACAAAAAATAATAAAAATAATTAAGGTTTCTAAGGGTTAAAATTCTAATGTGTGATTAAAGCTACTGAAAATTAAGGAAAATATGTTTGTATTCAAAGAAAGGTAAACTTTTTTTAGTAAAAATAAGGTATGAAAAATAGAAACATTTTTGTTTGTTTTTCTTAAGAAAGATAAATTTGTCCTGAAGTACTAGAAGGGAAGAAAGGAAGGCATGGGACAAATTCTGAATGTAAAAAGTAAGTGGCAGAAAGTTTGTTAAAGTAAAATCCTGAGGAGTTTTATGCATGGTCAAGTTGGCTGAGATTGGACTAAATCCAATTAAGTAAATGAGTTTTAATGTCAAAAGTAAACTGGTACAAAATTAGAATTTCATTCTTAAAGGATAATTTTCTTAAACTTTAGTCTGCTTTTGTTAGAGAAATTATAAAATGGTTTTGTGTTTTATCAAAATAAATTTCCTGTATTGCTTTTATCAGGTCTTTAATCACAGGTGATAAGGTTTTTCTTTACCTTTGAGTAAGTTTACCTAAAAGTCAGAAAATCTGTTTTCCTATGTTCAAAAGGACTGAGGCCCCTCTATTAAGGTTTTTTTCTGGACTATTTTAACTGTTGCCCTTGGCTGTTGTCACTTTGATTGAATGGATAACTGAGCACTGTTTCTCACAGTGAGCATTGTTTCCTATTTCAGCAAGTGTTTTAAAACCTTTTGATTTTTTTGACAAGCTTCCTCCCCTCCCAAAATATTCAAATGTTGAATAAAATCTTTCTTTTGACTTTTTTTCTTTGAGAATTTTCGAAGGGCCCTGGGACTTCTCAATGAAATTTACTCTCTCTTCCTACGAAGGAGAAGATAGTGAACTAATTAGGCTTATTTGGTGTGTTAAATTACATGAGAAGCATTGTCAAGTAAGTGATGGTAAACCTTCTTAGGGGTATTGTGTGGGTAAATGTTATTGATCTAAGTGTTTTTTAAAAAAATTATATAACATTCCTAAAATCCTGATCTGGCCTGGTTACCAGTCTGGTTCTGGTTATTATTTTAAAGTGTTGTATGTCACAAAAATAACCAAGTTTCTTTGTCAGTTGTCATTATTAAGTCTTTTATTGTTTACAGTTATTGTTTTTCTCTGATACCTTTGTAAATATGTTTCCTCTTCAGAGAGATTCATAGAAAGGACTCTGGCACTTACTCTAGAATACAGGTTTCTGATAAACTTTTAGATTGTAAACTGAACTGGGTAAGAAATTACAGAACTCTAATGGAGAAACTGACGATTTTATGAAACTGCTAACAGAAGATTAAGATCAAGGATCTATTACAAAGGAGTAAATGAACTGACAAGGATGATTATAATTTTTATTTGAAATATTGCTGATTTTTTAATGTTTTGTTTTTTCAGACTTAAGGAAAACTTTTTCTCTTTTCTCTCAAGCTAACTGTGGCTTGTAGCAATTTGCTGAATTATATCTTTGTAAGCAGAATTGAAACATTTATCTTTTTCTCTCTACCTGATCCCTCTGGAATTTGGAAACTCTTAGTAAGTGAATATTCTTGTTTCATGACAATATAGTTATTTCCCTAAGTTCAGTTAGAATCTGTTCTCCTTATTACAGGACACAATTGGAAACACTGGTTATATTACCAAAGCTGTGACTGGGATGTCATATTTGAGAAGCATACAGACTCAGACACGACAAGACAGCTTTTAAGAGACAAAGATTGGACTATATGGAATAAAGCCACATGAAAATATTGTCCTGGTACCTTATGGACAGTGTTCCAAGCAACACTCACTGGGTAAGTAAGGAATGTCATTTATCTGGCAGGTGCAAGGAACCTCAATATTTTGGGGGACCTCAAGAAGAGAGGAATTCACCCAAATCTCCAGGTATTGCAGGCAAAGTCTGACAACAAGTCCTTGGCATGGCTTTCCTGGCCTTGAGAGGCCTTTGAAGTTCAATCTGAAATTCCTTATAAAAAGTTCCAGCAAAGCAGATTTAAAACAGCCTATATGATCAATTACTATTCTTGGTGTGCTTATGTAAATGACTGGGCCAAGTTTATTGAAACTAGATTTATTTTACAAACTACTTAGTCTTAGTTTGGCTATCTTTGGTAAATATGTGCTTCATTTTAGAGAGAAAAGTTATTTCAGTGGAAACTGTAGTACACATTTGCAGATATTAGACCCTAGTTTTGTTAAATTTTTTTGAGATTTTTGTTTTCTACCTATAAACCAGACTGGATCCTGAATTCTTCTAGTCTCCTGAAATCTCTGAACTGTTTTCAATTTTTCCCATCATTTTTATTTGGAATCACTGAGAACTGCACCTGCACTTTTTCCTGAGGCTCTGCAAACTGAAGCTGACAACGTGATATAAACTTAAGAGAGATCACCACAATAGCATGCCTGTTGATGACATCATCAGAGACATTTTAAGCTGTAAAAGATGCTTTAATTTGTAGCCCAGCCAGAAAGGACCCAGAGTGGGTAGAGAATGCTCTTTCTCCCCTTCAGAAGCAACCATGATATCCTTCAGTAGGTAAATGGATAAACTGTGCTACATCCAGACAATAGAATATTATTCAGTGCTAAAAAGAGATGAGCTATCAAGCCAAAAAAAGACATGGGGGGAGGAACCTGAAATGCATATTAGTAAATGAAAGAAGCAAATATGAAAAGGCTACATACTGTATGATTCCAATTATATGACATTCTGGAAAAGGCAAAACTATGGAGACAGTAAAAAGATCAGTAATTGTCCATATTTGAGGGGTAGAGTGGAGTAAATAGAGCACAAAGGATATTTGGGACAGAGAAAATACTCTGCATGATACCACAATGGTGGATATGTGTCATCATACATTTGTATTATGAATGTACAACAGCAAAAGTGAGCCATAATGGGGGCCGCCCGGTGATGCAGCGGTTAAGTCCACACTTGGCAGCCCGGCCTTCGCGGGTTCGGATCCTGGGCGCCCGCCAATGCACTGCTTGTCAGCCATGCTGTGGCGGCGTCCCATATAAAGTAGAGGAAGATGGGCACAGATGTTAGCCCAGGGCCAGTCTTCCTCAGCAAAAAGAGGAAGATCGGAAGTGGATGTTAGCTCAGGGCTGGTCTTCCTCACAAAAAAAAAAAAAAAGTGAGCCATAATGTCAACTATGGACTTTGAGTGATTATGATGTGTCAATGTAGGTTCATCAATTGTAACAAATGTACCACTCTGGTGGGGGATGTTGATAGTGAGGGAGGCTGTGCATGTGTGGGGGCAGGGCACATTCAGGAAACCTCTGTATCTTCCCCTCAATTTTGCTGTGAACCTAAAGCTGCTCTAAAAAAATAAAGGCTTAACTTTAAAAAAGTAGGAGGGCTGACTCAGATGAAAAGAGAACTAAAAAGACATAACAAGCAAACAAAATTTGGGTAGAAAGTATGAGTGTTCATTAGGCTATTCTTTAATCTTTTCTGTAAGTTTGAAAATTTTCATAATAAAAAGTTTTTAAAATTCTCCTACAGTAGCTAAAAAGTTATATATAATTTTAGCTTAGGCCTTTCCTCAAAGTTCTGACTCATGTAGCCCTCCTTCCTCCTCACCCTCAGCTGATGGCATTACCACACATTTAACTGAAAATTCAAGCAGCTGGACAAGGACTTCCTCATCTTTCCCCTATTAAATTTGCCAACATGAATACATGTGTACTGTACTCATATCCTCTGCCTTTACTCCTCATAGCACCTTGTATTATTGTTCAAAACACAGTAATTCCAAGGGGAGGATTACACTTTTCCACTCCACTGATGTCAGCTAATGCTGTGAGACTTGCAGTGTCCCTCCCTTCAGGAGAATTATACATCCCTGCCCTGGTAAATGTGAGTTGGTCAACGACCCTATTTCCAATAAGGTCACATTCTGAGATGCTGGGGGTTAGGATTTCAACACATCATTTTAGGGGATACAATTTGAAGGGGAGAAAGAGTATTCTCTACCCATTCTGGGTCCTTTCTGGCTGGGCTACAAATTAAAGCGACATGTGGCCAAATAGCAGGAGAAAATCAAACAAAGCTTTATAATGTGTATACATGGGAGAGACCCAGGGAAACTGAGTATCTCTCAACAAAATGGTGGAGGTTCTCCTCTTAAATAGACAAACAAGGATATGGGGATTGGGGGTTGGGGGTTGGGTCAGCTATGGGAGATTACCAGAAAAGCACAGTAAGGTTGTTATGCAGATTTAAGGCCTCGCCTTCCACGTTGACAAGTTTCTAGAGATGAGTTCATCCATCCCTCTTCCCAGTACAGAAAGGGTGATACCTTTACAAATGGAGATTTCCCTTACAAATGTAAATGTCATGTAAACAGAACTTTGATAAGAACGGGCGTAGCAAAGACCCTCCCAGTCTATCGATACCCAGAATTATCCAAGGTAATGGCCCATCTCAGGAACAGGACTTCCATCCCAAATCCCTTTAGACATTTGGGAGAGGGGCAAAGGTCAAAGCCTCCTTCAGAACAAGGTAAAGAGACACACCTTGAGGTGGCCAATTCTTATTCCCCACAAATTCAACCGATAACACCTAATGGATCATTCCCACTACCATACAGACATGATCTAGTATTGGACCTTCTAAGCAAAAACAAAAAACAAAACAAAATTCACAATCCTCCTTTGATCTTCTATTAACCTCCAGCTTCCACACCTTTGCCTTCCCCCATCACAGATAAATTGCTTGGAAGAGTTTTCTACAATATCGGGGTCCATGTCTTTATTTTCCATTCTCTTTCCTCACCCTTCAGTTGAACCCCACCCCATTAACCCGCCAATTCAAAGGGCCACTTCAAAGAAATTAGCAGTGTTCACCGGATAGTGGTGATGGTTGCACAACTCTGTGAGTATACTGAAAACTGTTGAATTATACATTTTAAAAGCTGAATTTTATGGTATGTGAATTATATATAAATAAAGCTGTTATTTAAAAAAAAGAAAACCTGACAGAGTGACACCTTAAATTGCCTAGAGATAAACCACACAGCATGTTACTTCCTAGAATGCAAATTTTCTTGCCTGTACAACATAAAAATAGTCTTACATAAATGAAGACTACAAATGGTTCAGTTTTTTTTTTCTTCTACAATAAATATCTTGACTATTTCTCCTTTAAATGTACTTTAATTTCACTATTAGCAGTCATCAGCAGAGATCGACTCCTCTCTACTCTTTTTCTACTATTCTGTCTTTCCTATAGTGATCTCTTTTCACATTTAAGATGTGTTGTCTCTTCGGCCATTGGTACTTAAAAGAGTAAACCAGTTATCTTTAACAACAGAATGACATACATATAGCTCACTAATTTGAATTGTTTAAAATAAACTCTATTTTTTTGGAAAACAATAACAAAAGTATTATATTCATGCAGTTACATAGTTGACAAGTTAGTGACCTGAGGATAAAATAAGTTTATCTATAAATTATGCTTTTGAGATTGATTTTAATCCATTCATTTATTCATTGATTCATACATTCAAAAAAAATTTATGAAATATCCATTCTGTGGCAGGCATTGAGCTTGGAGCTGCTACACAGAGGTGAAAAAACTTTACCCTTGAGTTTATAGTTGAGTGGAAGGAGACAGACATGAAGTAAATGATAGTAATCACACACATAAAAAATGCTATAAAACAAAGGTATCGAATGCTGTGAGAAAGGAAAACATGAAGACCTAATTAGGATTGTGTGTGTGTGTGTGTGTCTCTCTCTGTCTGTCTGTATGTCTGGTTGAGGAGAGAGGCAGATAATAAGGGTGGAATCAAAGATGGGACACAGATCCTGCAGGGCCTTGTAGATGGGAAGTTATTAACAGGTTGTAAGCAAGTAGTAAGGCAATCTGATCTATGTCTTAAACAGGTTATTCAGTCTGTGGTAATGCAGTCAGATGCAAGGAGATGCCAAGAGGAAAAAGCAAAGTGGTTATAGTGGCCCACATGGCCCTACCAGATCTCTATCCCCTCACTCCTACCCCTTCCTCTCTGACTTTACCTCCTACCACACTCTCCCTTATTTCATTCTTTTCAGCCCCAGTGGACTCCTTGCAGATGTTTGAGCACATCAGGCTGTGTAGGTAAGTGTTCTGTGCATTTGGTGTTTCCTCTGCCTGGAATGTTCTTTCGCTAGATATTCTTGGAGTTGCAGAATGGAGAAACCTCCTTTGGCCTAGGTCTCTGAGTAACTGTGAGGCAGATCTCTGGCTGGCTGACCCACAGGAGATGCATAGCCTGAGTGGGAAGTACAGTAGTCCCGCCCCATCCACAGGAGATAGGTTCCAAGACCTGTGGGAAGAAAACATAGTATATATAGGGTTTGATACTATCTGTGGTTTCAGGCATCCACTATGTTCTTTTCTATACATACATACATATGATAAAGTTTAACTTATAAATTAGGCACAGAAAGAGGTTAACAACAGTACCTAATAATAAAATAGAATTATAACAATATACTGTACCAAAAGTTACAGTTAAATAGATCTCAGCAACCTCAGCATATTTTTTTTCTTCTTGAGTCAAGAACTTTCACCTTTTCACTTAAAGGAAGCACTTTACAGCTTCTCTTTGGCATATCTGAATTGCCAGCACCACTACTCTCACACTTTGGGGTCATTATTTAGTAAAATAAGGGTGACTTGAACACAAGTACTGCAATACTGTGACAGTCGATCTGATAACCCAGATGGCTACTAAGTGACTAACTGGCGGGTAGCACATACAGCATGGATACACTGGGCAAAGGGCTGATTCACATCCTGAGAGGGACTGAGCAGAACACTGCAGGATTTCATCATGCTACCCAGAATGGAAGGCATTTAAAACTTATGAATTGTTTATTTCTGGAATTTTCCATGTGGAAAATTGTTGACTGTGGGTAACAGTGGAAAGCAAAGTCACGGATAAGAGGGGATTACTGTAAAAACTTTTTTAAGTTAAGCCACTGAGATCTTGGATATAAAGTGCTACCTTAGTGTAAACTAGCCCATCTTGACTAATAAAAAGAACATTTAACAAAATAGACAAAAATTACTAATTTTTAAAAAATCATAGCTTTAATCTTTAAATATTTTTCAATGTGTTAGAGAATTTAAAATGTCAATTTAAATTTTACTTTCCTGACTAATGGCAAGGTTGAGCATTTTGTCATATGTGTTTTGGCCATTTGAATTTTGTCATTTTGGATTGCCTTTGTGGGGTTTTTTTTTTTTTTTTTGGTGAGGAAGATTGGCCATGAGCTAACACCTGTTGCCAATCTTCCTCTTTTTGCTTGAGGAAGAGTGGTCCTGAGCTAACATCTGTGCCCATCTTCCTCTACTTTGTATGTGGGATGCTGCCATAGCACCTTTATGAGTGATGTGGGTTCAGGCCGGGATTTCAACCTGCAAACCCGGGTCCCTGAAGCAGAGCACACTGAACTTAACCACTGCGCCACTGGGCCGGCTCCTCGGATTGCTTTTTAATATCAATATTCAATGTCTGTTTATTGTTTTCTTTCTATTGATTTTCAACAGTTCCTTATATAGCATGGCAATTAGCTCTTCATCTTTCATGCATCACATATATTTTCTCCTAGTTTGTCTTTTGACTTTGTTAATTATCATTATTGCTATTGTTGTTGTTATGCAGATATTTACAAAAATCTATGTGGTCTATTTTGTTGATATTTTCGCTTTTGGTTTCTGAATTTCATGATATGCTTATAAAAGGCTTCTTCACTCCATGATTATTCTACACATTTTCCTCTAGTACTTTTGTTCCACATCTTACTTAAACTTTTTTAATCTATCAAGAACTTATTTTAGTATAAGTGAAGCAGGAATCCAGCCTTATTGTTTTTATTGATTCATTTTTAACTTATTATCTTTATCCCCTAATAAATTCCCAAACGCATATTTGAATCTATCTGGGTTGATTAGTATAATAGTATCTTTCACACAAACCTGGGAGGTTAGGAAGATCAGGTTTGGTGAACAAGAGGATGAATTAATATTAAATTTAATTTCAATTTCTTGGAAGTGTGAGTTTGATATTCCAGAGGAAGATGCCTTTTAGGCATCCGGAATGGGGAAACTACAGCTTGAGAGAGAATTTGGGTCAAAGCCAATCAAGTGGGTGGCAGATTCACAGAAATGGGAACAGCTGGGATGGCCAAAGCAGATGGTAGTTTACAAAGGAAGAAGGGGTTGTAAAAAGAAGAAACAAAACCCTTTGTTCTTGTCCTCGGAGTATCATAATAACTTAGAGATATATTTCTCAAACATGAAAAATGTATGCATACTCAATCAAGGAAAAAGATTTTGATTTCTTAGATCCTAATGAGTGTAGAAATTTAAATACTGTCCATTTAATTCATCGCTTGGTACCAATGCAAAGGTTAACACTATCTGAAATACTAAATTCTAGCTACTTGATCCTGGAAATTGTTGACTAATTCTAAGGTTTTGACCCAAATGATCCAAAATATGACTGTATTATTGTTTTAAAATTGAGGTATAAATTATATACAGTAATACAAACAGTGAAATGAACAGATCTTAATTGTTACAGTTCAATGAGTTTTGAAAACCATGTATACTGATGTTACCCACACCCCTATCAAGATATAAAACACTTCCATTACCTCAGGAAGTTTTTTATGGCCTTCACAGTCAATCCCTACCCTTCCCTGAAGGGAAAATAATTTATTTCACTATAGATTATTCTCACCTGTTTTAGAATTTCACCTGTCTCTGGCTTCTTTCACTCAGCGTAATGATTCTGACACTCATTGATATAGTTCATTTCTCTGTATAGCTGAGTAATATTCTACAGTATGGATATACCACAATTTGTCTATCCATTCATACACTGATGGATGTTTGGGTTGTTTCCAGTTTTAGGTTATTTTGAATTAAGCTGCTATGAATATTCTTGTGCAAACATTTATGGATATATGCTTGCATTTCTCTTGGGTAAGCACCTAGAAGTGGAATTACTGGGTTGTGGGGTAGGTATATATTTAACTTTATAATAAACTGCCAAATAGTTGTCTAAAGTGGTTGTTTTCATTTTTTTCCCACTAGCAATGAATGAGCATTCTAGTTGCTCAAGATGCTTGTTAGTATATGATAATACCAATCTTCTTATTTTAGCCATTCTCTTAGGTATGTAACGGTATCTCAATGTAATTTTAATTGCCGTTTCTCTGATGTTGAGCATCTTTGTATGTGATATCAACCATTCTTATGCCTTCACTTTGTGAAGTATGTGTTCAAAAATTGTCATTTTTAAATGATTTTTTAAAAATAATTGAGTTGTAGGAGTTCTTTAAAAATTTGGAATATAAGTCCTTTTCAGATACATGTATGCAGATTATTTTTTCCCAGTCTGTGTTTTGCTTATTCATTTTTTAAAATATTGTCTTTTGATGAAGAGAAGTTTTTAATCTTGATGAATTTTAATTTATGAATTGTTAAAAGTTGTATAGTCCATCACTTTACTTCACTACTTCATTACCTCTGCATGCCTCAGAGTTTAACATGTGCTGTGTTCTCTAAGTGGTTATAGAGTTAAGTGATTTTTTTTTTTTTTTTTTTTTGCTCTGACTGGCAATTTTGTTGTTGTTCTTAAATTGTTACAGAGCCATAATCCAGAATAGTGGTTCAAAATTTAACCAAGCATATTCATCACTTTTGAAATTGCTAAAAATAAGATTGCTGGGCTCCACTCCTACAGAATGACTTTGTTCCACAGGTTCTGTGGTATAGGCAGGTTTGGGAATCCCTGATCTAGAAGTCCTTAATGCTTGGCCAGTCCTAAGGTTTTTCTCAAACAGAGGGCACGGCAATGTTAATGGAAATGACTTGTTGCATTTTCATTTCTGCCTGCTGTTACCACCAGTACCTTTTACTGTCCTTTGAAATAGTTAATTAGAAATCACTGGGGGAGATGTGGGGCTGCTGAGTCTCAAGTCAAAAAAGAATTTTCAGACACAAGCTGCCCATTCATGTTCCTTTATTCAGCACGGGGACAGAGCCCATGGGCAGTAAGGAGCTGCAGTGTAACTGGACAGGGCCATTATATACAATTTTAACTAGTTTCACCACTCTAAAGAAATGTCAAAGGAAGAAATATTAGGGGATCTGGTCAAGAGAATTGATGGGTTCTGGTTAGTCTCAAAGATTACGGCGTGGGGGCTGATGAACAAGATGTAATCTTGCATTTCCAGGTATGGTGTGCCTCCAAGGGCACGTAGGCAGGGGGTTAAAGTCATTGATCACCTCCTGAGGTAAATTCCTTCATTCCTAGCCAGAGGCAATTGAAATGTTTAATCCTAGAGAGGAAGTAGGGAAACTGATGATGGAGTTCAGGGCAGGCAACCCCAAGATGTGCCACTCTGGTATGCAGATTATTTCGAGCTGATGACAATAAAGGCTCAGAAGAATCTTGAAGGACATCTGACCTTCCCCCTCCCAACTGTCTAAAGGAATTTGGGGTGGGCCCATGGACAGGCCTTCACCTTGGAAGACTCTGGGTATCGATAAACTGGGAGGGTCTTTGCTACACCCATCCCTATCAAAGTTCTGTGTACTGAATATTTACATTTGTAAGGAAAATCTCCATTTGTAAAGATATCTCCTTCTCTTTATGGGGAAGAGAGGTGGATGACCTTCTCTAGAAACTTGTCAGTGTGGAAGGTGAGGACTTAAATCTGCATAATAACTTGATTACGCTTTTCTTGTAATCCCTCGTGGTTGATACTCCCAACTCCCCCCCAAAAAAATCCTCGTTCGTCTATATAAGAGGAGAATCTCCACCATTTTGGAGAGACACTCATTTTCCCTGGGTCTCTCCCAAGTATACATGCTGTTAAACTTTGTTTTATTTTCTCCTGCTAACCTGCCTTTTTAATTATTCGGCCAGCCATAAGAACCGTAAGGGAAAGAGCGGAGGGGGCATTCTCCCTCCTCCCCAACACTGAGTCAGGCCTCATGGAAAGAATTGGAAATTGTAAAATGAGTCATAAACAAGGTTTCGACCACATTACGGGGAAAGCACTGGAGAACTTTACTAAATAGGTTCTGTTGTAATAAGGCATAATGATACAATAGTTCAGAACAGGAATCAATTGCATGGTCTGCGTGCTTTCCAGCTGCTGGCCCTCGCTTTTCTTCTGCAAGAGAAAATTTCAACAAGTCTTCAAGGAAGTTTTTTTTTTTAAATAAGTCGGTTTTCCTAATGAACCCTCACTTGGCTGGTGATTAAACATGAAACTTCTCATTGGGTATTTTCGAGACCGCCATGGGGAATCAGCTGCCAGTTTACTGCAATGTGGAAAACTGCATGAGATTCTGGGATTGGAATCAAAATGCTAATTTGAAAGGTCGAGTGAAGCTGCAGCTCACGTTTTTGCCGGCCTGCGCTCTGTGCAGGCAGAACAAAGACCCAGCCAGAGGAAGCAGAGGCTCAGTGAGACTCAACCTAAATCTGTTTTCCTGAAATAATTTTGGAACCATGCCTGAAATGCCGGAGGACATGGAACAGGTAAGAGTTAGCTATACAAGAACTGAAGTATTCTAGAGTTAGAGTTGCTTTAAAAGCATCCCAGTGAACGTCTGGTGAAAGCTGGAAGGTTGTGTTAAAAAAAAAATAGAAACAGTGTCATTCATTTCCTTAAAACATGTAACTTTGGGACATGCAAGAATAAACCAACCTTAATTATTGACCCTGGAACTAGGTTACAGAGAGCTCAGCCGTCTCATTAATTGACCAAAATAAAATGCAAAACAGAACAGTAGTTTCATTTACCAGATTTTATGCAATGATGTAGGCGAAGTTTCCATATAAATAAGGATTTTATCTATAGTTGTATGCTCCAGCCTTTTTGTCTTGGCATGAACTGAATCACCTAATGTAACTTTTAGCTTCAGGTCTGCTCTCTTTATACTTACAGTCTTAGCCACCACATGAACTTGGATATTGTCTGTATAATGATGGTGTTTCTATTCACATAGAAACTTTCATCTTTAAAGAAAATGTTTAAAAATCATACACAATCATATGCTCCTAGAATTATACCCAAGTTTTACCTGGCAAGTATCAAATCAGATTCTCAAATATAGGCAAATAAACTCTTTTTTATCCTAACCCTAGACAAGGCTGCTCTGAGAATCAAAATGCTAATTGCATATGCATGTCCTTAAACCTTCTTCACTTTGAACACTTAATTTTTTTCCCCAGAAGGATTAGATTGCATCACACCTTGCAACTAGAAACTTAAAAAAAAACAATTCCCAGTTTTTAAAGGGAGGAAGATTAAGAGGATCTTGAATCCGCTGCCCCGAACCCACACTTGCCTTTTCTTTGTTTGCAGATCATGCATGTTTAGGGCCAGGACAGTTCTCTCCAGGACTTTCTAAATAAAGCTAAACTGATTAAGGGTAACAGCCTGGATGAAAACAAAAATCGAAAAGTGAGGGTCCTCAGGCTCTCTTCCGTTATTGTTCCGAAGAAACTTTACATTACACAAAGAAGGAAATCAGTTTTTGTTGGGGGTTGAGTGGGAAGGAAAGGCACGGGACTCAGACGTGAAAAAACTTTTTTAAAACGCTGCCTAGTCTTTAGCTGTAACACTAAACCAAAAAGGATTACGGAAATAAGGCCTTTTAGGAAAGATCCAAGCAGTAGTCACGTTTGTGGGCGACTTGTAGGTCTTGGTATCCTGTGTCTGGACGAGGACACTCAAGTGTGTTCGGTGAAAAGTTGGGGAACCCTACAGGGTCTATGCTGGGTTTTTTTTTTCTGAGTAAATTTCACAGGCATCGAGGCTGTCGGGGGACTTAGACGTTTTGAACCGGAAGGGAAATCATTTGAGCGCTAGGGCGGTCTCAACACTTAGAGCTATTTCTGATTTGTCACTTAAAAAACGCGCGTTATAGGTGGCAGAAGGTCCAGCAGTACTCTCTCCCCTTGGTTCCTCCTTTTCATTTTCGGTGGTTGCAGAGGCGGGGCTCCTGTAACCCAACTCTGCAGCCCCTAAGGCGGTTCTTCTCTAAGGGTGCTCTGAACTCTTGTTAAAGCAACTAACTGTAGAGTCCCAGGCTGGATTACCAGAGATTCTCATTCTGTGATTATTGGGAAAATCCGAGAATCTGCGTTTTGGAAAGGCACCCAAATAATGCATCCCCCCGTCCTCCACCTGCTTAACTTGTTAAAAATAGTTCATCTTTGGAATTTCACACATACTATCCTTTTAGCATCCCAGAAGGACAAATGGGTTCTTGAGGTGTTAATGACTCAGATGCCAACACTTTCATTTTTATTCCCTGTGTCTTTCTAAATCTCTCTGGAGATACTATAGGTCCATTGCGCCTCCTCCCTCTCCCCTCACCGCCCATGACTTTAGAATGTTTTATCCCATTTTATATATTACACGCCCAGTTGATTCTTACACACTGCTCAGTCCGCAAAATTGAAACTCTAGGCAATCCGATTCAATCCTTCCCTACTCAAGAAGAAAAAAGGAAAAAAAGCACAGAAACAAATCCCACAAATAAAACTTGCGTTCACCGCTCAAGGCCCAGGTCTTTGTTTTGCGCCGTGCTTTAAGCGTTGGCGCGTGGGCCAGGAACGCCCGCAGGGCTCCCTCGCCCTTCCTGGGGTGTCGGCGGAGCGTGGCCAATCAACGCGCGCGGCCGTGGCGGCGGAAGCCGGAAGTGGTGACGGGGGCGGCCCGGACTCGGGGAGGCGGGCCGAGGGCGACGGAGCCGCGGGTCGCAGCGATCCTAGGCCGGGTCGCTGCGGTGGCGGCGCAAAAACGGCGGGCATGGTGGGACGGGAGAAGGAGCTCTCCATCCACTTTGTTCCTGGGAGCTGCCAGCTGGTGGAGGTGAGGGAGTCGGCCCGGGGGTCTCGGAATCCCGGGCGCAGGGGGACGCGGGGCCTCGAGTGGTTTCCCAGGCGCGTCTTGCCCAGCCGGGGCCCCCGTCGTGATTCGCCTCAGCGCCGCCTGTCCAGCCCCGGGAGGCGAGGGCGGTGCCGCCGAGTTTGTTAATCTCGGCGCACACCCGCCAGTGCTTTCTTTTATCAGCTGCTGCGGCAGGAAACGAATAGGTCGGATTCCACTTTAGAATCTCTGTCTCTGTTCCTGGGAACGAAGAGGGGTTTTCAGAGCTGTTGCAGTTTTGATTCTTTCTTAATTTTTTTCATCCTTTGTTCGTCTTCCTCGATCTTACCATTACCAGTTCGTATCTCTGAGAAAGAAGGGGAAAGGTGGCTTTCCAGAAATAATAACAGTATTGGAGATGAGAACTTAACGAACTCTTTTAGTTTTTCCAAGGCACCATGTTATGCACTTTACGTGCGTTATTTACTTTAATCCTCCTAACTGAGATTTGCTTTTGCTCCATTTTACAGATGAGACAGTTGAGGCTTAGAGGGTGAGTCCTTGGCTCAAGTTCATTCAGTGAGATTGGAGCCGGGATTCAAATACAGGTCTGTTGGATTGTCTCAGGCTTTGAACTACTACGGAGGTTGCATAAGGGAAGGCTATTACTGTGTTTGCGACAGCCATCCCTGGCATTCCCCCTCCCCTCACCGTCTTCTCTCTGTCCTGTTCCAGGCCCCCCAGCATTCATCAGTCCACAGAATGTGTCTAGCACTGGGGATTAGGAGACTGTTAATGCCCAGAGCGATATATCTTATGGCTCTACGAGAGGCTATAGAAGATGGCTGTTTTTGATAATGTGAAAGTTTTACACCTCCGAAATGTACCATGTTTAGTGTTTTCAAATCATCTTGGGATTTGGGGGTTAAAGTTAGGATGGATGGGTTATTAAACCTCCGTATTGTTCCTGTGTACCCCAAACAGTACTGAGTACATAGTGTTACATATTGTTTACGTTAATGTGCATGCATATGCATACATGTATGTGTATGTGCATGTATAAAGTTTAATCAGTTTTCACAGTAGGAGTTCAGTAGACTAACGGAAATGGGTTTTCCTTCATTAAAAATGGTGCAGCCAAAAGCTTGGCACATATTCGCTGCTCTCAAAACCTGTAGAATTAAAATTCACTCGTGAGAGTGAGGACTGTGGTATAGTTTATGTTAAAGAAGCAGACTGTAATGATTTCTGTTAATAACACTGGCTGTGGGGTATGATAGGGTGACAGCAGGAGTCAGACCAATGTCACCTAGTTAGTAATGGGATCATAAGTTTCTGAAAAGTCTAGGCATGTCTACTGAAAGATCTGCCTGGAGGGGAATGTTGTGAGGACCAATTAAAGAAATGAATATGGAACTTTGCCAAATTTAAGAGGTTCTAAAAATAGCAAAGTATGATTATATTTACCACTAAAACTTAAGAAGATCCCTCTTTAGATACTAGTGATGTTTCACTCTTTACTTTTTCTAGGACATTTTTAGTAGAGGTTGATGCAAGTGTGCTGAAGTAGAAGTACTGCTGTGGACCATTTTGAAAGAGCTGTTTATCTCCCATTACCTATACAGTTTGGTATCATTTAATTAAATAGCATAATAAGAGCAGTGGCTCTACATTTATTTGTATGTATTTAATTTTTCAAGAATTTTTTTGGTATCTAGAAATCTGGTCACCTGAAGTTAATGAATTCTGTATATGTAAGAGTTTATACAATAAGAGGCAAATATGTTCTGAGTAACTTAAAGTGATGTTTGAGATACTTAACCCATAAGATAATGAGAATTTAGAAAGTAGGCTTCTCAGACAGAATATTTGCAACTCTTTTATTGTGGTTTGGGTTAACTAGACAGCTTTTTATTCTGTTCTGAGTTCCTCAAGGTGTTTGGACATTCCTGTTTTGCAGGACTCAAATAATTTATAGAGTAATGGTCCAAAGTAATTTTTTCTTTTAAAAAGAAAAAAATTAAAAGTGTGCTTTAAAAAGCTTCAGGTAGAGTTCTGTTTATATATAGAAACTCAAAAATAGAAGAATTATTTTTGTTTGGCATCTTTTAATTTCAGAGTGATGCATATTTTATTTGCCAACCACCAATAAACTTTGCCATCCAAATGAAAAAAATCTTGTTTTGGCTCCTTACTGGTGATACAAGGTGCTCAGTGAGTCTCTAGAGAGAATTATGTGAAAGGAGGAAAAGTTATTTGAGTAAATGAAGCTCCTTTCACTCTATTCAGACCCCTTTGTGGTAAGGATAACATGGAAAATGTTCGAGTTGTAGAACTGTCAAGCTGGAAGACCCTTAGTCATCTTGTCCCAATGCCTCATCTTACCAAGGAGGAATTAGATCAGTAGAGATGGAGTACCTTCTCAATACCACAGTTTGTGCTGGAGCAGGTCAAATTTAATCATCATGAAACCAAATATAAGTTCAAAGGACTAGGTATTTGGCTGACCACAGGAGCAGGAAGACCCGAGTTCTGGTCCTAACCATTTCCCCGTCACTGTGGGCAAAATCTTTAACAACTCTAGACTTCAGCTTCCTCACTTTGGAAATAATATCTGCCCTGCCTAACGAGGCTATTCTTATGATCGAAAGGTATGATGTAGGTTTGTATAACAAATATACAATTGTGTAGAATCACTTCTGTTTCAGAAATTGCTTGCACTTCACATCTCTGCTCTTTTAATAAAGAAAATTTTGAGCAGTGACATCTGACCACTGGGTAACCTGAACTATTTCATGTTTTCTTCTGGGGACCTTACCTATTACCCCAGGGTATAAGGATATAAGCTTTATTTTCTCTACACAACTCCCATCCTTTTTTTTTAAATTACGTGTATTATAATCCCTAAAGAGCCTTATTGTGCTTATGACTTACTACTGTATTTCATCAAATCTAAGATGCTCTTGATTATAAGATCACCTGGACTCTTATTTTAAGCTGCACTAGGGCAAAAAACATCACCAAACTATGATGCGTTCATAAGATGCATTTCTGTTTTGTTCATTTAACAGAGATCTTAAAATGAGGAAGTGTGCTTCACAGAATCAATGAAGGATTAATTTACTTCATTATTTAGTAACAATTTACTCTTGAGTAATCTGTAGATTGCATAATGCTTGTTCTTTGACTTCTTTTTCTAGTTTTCCTTTTTAACGTTGCTTCTAGAAAGGTAAATGGCAATTTATTGGCTTGTTTGCGTAAGAGAAATTTATCTTTAGGAAAGCCTTGGACTTTCCTCGGGTTCACGATTACAGTTCTCAAAGTCCAGTTCCCAAATCACCGTCATGAGCACCACCTGGGAGCTTGTATCAGCCCTTACCCCAGATCTACTGGATCTGAAAGCTTTCCAGATGATTCTGATCCACACTGAAGCCTGAGAACCAGTGACCTAAAAACTGCTATCTATTCCTTTGCTTCTTTAGAGTGAAGTAAAAAGTGAAAAACTCCGAAGGAACCAAATCATAGCTCTCTTCCAGTATTTTCGCAGGGATCTTTATGGTATTTATCCTGTGTAAATTGTTTTCTGATTGTATCTCTACTAGACCTAGGTTTGTTTTCCCCCTGTTTATAATTCAGTCTTTGTAGAGCTGTTTTCTTGCCAGAATTCAAAGAAAATATTTTGCTGGCTGAAAGCTTTGTTTTCAGAGGTCAGTTGGCTTAGAACCAAGTTTTGCAACAGAAAACCTAGATGAATTTTTCTTCAACTTTTAAAATGTGTTAAAACTGGTTGAACTAAAGAAAAGATATCTTTAAGAGTTTACCTTTATACTATCCCTGTCAGCCATTTTATTTCGAGTTTTTCCTGTGATATAAGTATTTGGTTTTGGTGGCCTTTTTAAAAAAATATATATAGGCTGATAAGTTATTTAGCTGAACTAAGGGCGGAACAAAAGATCTTTGGTTATTGTATGCTTATTTGAAGTTTTTGACAGCTCAGAATTAGGTGACTCTAACAACATTTGGAATAAAAAGACCTCAAGTTAATGAAATATAATAAAACTTGTTTTTTAATAGTACATGTTGACTTTATTCAAGTCTGGGAGGAAATTTGTCATTACCTGTCTTGGGAAGAAGGGAAATTTTTTAAACTTGCCTTGGAAACATAGAACTTAAATTGTTTCCTAAGTAGTAGTTGCTTTCTATTTCAGTGTGTAAGGAATTTTTTCATTTTTACAATAGCAACATGGATCAGTTTAAAATATTTTAGTTTTTTTTTTTTCCTTTTTTCTTATCCTCTGTCTGTGTTTATTAGTTTTAACTGGGCTATATGGGTAAATTTAGAGTTAACTTCGAAATATTCACCAGTTTGGTTAAACTTAGAAAGATGTGAGCGCTATAAGCATCGAATTAATTTTTTTCTCCACAAAAATTCCGGTGAAATGTGAATTCTAATTCCACCTATCAAAATATGTTATCTCAGTGAGATTTGGAAAAAAACATGGAATTAAAAACTGAAGACCAAAAATGTCAGTTTGTAGGCATACTGGTGGAATATAGCCCAAATATTTAATCAGGCTATAAAATAAGTAAGCTTGAAACTAGTTGTGCATTTTTATAAACTGAAGAACACAATTAAAATTGCTGTTTATTACTCATTTGGGCATCATTGATCATCAAAATAAGATTTTTCATCATTAACATAGGATATCTAAATCTAGTTGTCTAGGTGATTTCCTGCAATATAAATCTTAGATACTTTTTCTTGGGTAAGATTATTAAAACTTTTTCTATGTGATGCAGTTATTGATGCAGTTTGATTAATCTTTCTTCTAACTTAAGAATTGGCATATAGATTTGGGACATGAAGCAAACTGCTTAGAATTTGAAGTATTAAGTGAATGACGATGTTGACTAATTTCATGGAGAGAATATTTTCAAAGTAAATAATCCTTTTCTCCCTCTTTCACCTTTTAGGAGGAAGTTAACATCCCCAGTAGGCGGGTCCTGGTTACTGGTGCCACTGGGCTTCTTGGCAGAGCTGTGTACAAAGAATTTAAGCAGAATAATTGGCATGCCTTTGGCTGTGGTTTCAGAAGAGCAATGCCAAAATTTGAACAGGTTAATCTATTGGATTCCAATGCAGTTCATCATGTCCTTTATGAGTTTCAGGTGTGGTTTAGTCTCTTTATTTTAACACATATGCAAGCTACATTAAGAATTGTCTCGGGGCGGGCCTGGTGGCATAGAGGTTAAGTTTGTGCGCTCTGCTTGGGCGGCCCAGGGTTCGCAAGTTCAGATCCCGGGCTTCTGCCGACGCACTGCTTGTCACCATGCTGTAGCGGCGTCCCATATAAAGTGGAGGAGGATGGACATGGATGTTAGCCCAGGGCCAGTCTTCCTCAGTGAAAAAGAGGAGGATTGGCGACGGATGTTGGCTGAGGGCTGGTCTTCCTCACAAAAAAAAGAAAAAAGAATTGTCTGGATGATACAGAAAATGTTCTTGCTCTCAAGGAAGTTATGTACTTAAGCTCTAACCTATAAAGTGTATAGTGCACTTATTTATTTATTTATTTTTTAGCATCACAAAGTAAATCAATCCTTAAAAAGATTAGATTGTGACATAGGTTGAAAAAGACAAAAATATTAAGCATTTTATAAAAAGCTCATGTTTATGAAGTGTTCTTCTAAGTACCACTTTCTGTACAGATGCTTTTTTAATATTATCTGTAAACCTTACAACTCTGCAAAATAGATATTATCATTTCCATTTTAGAGATGACAAAGGCTCAGAGAAGTTAAATAACTTGTTGGCCATGGTCACAGAACAGTTATAGAAAAATTTAGGTTCTGTTCCATCTCTGATCAAAAGCAAGAGTTCAAGTTCTTTTTAAGAATATAGTCCAAGGAACACCTGCATCAGAATCACTTGGGAAACTTGTTCTTAGGCCTCTCTCCCAGAGATTTTAAGTCAGTAAGTCTGTGATGGAGTCCAGGACTCTATATTTTAAAAAGCACCTCAAATTATGCACATTAAGTTTGAAAACCACTCTAAGATCATGCTTCCTCAAGCAGTTGTTGGGAAGGAGGAAGTTTGGTGTGTGGGTGTACTAAGGCCTGCCTGTCTTTCCAAATTTTACCGCTGACTCGGCTCCTCTGGGAAGTAGGTGCCGCTTGTTTACAAAGGACCCTCTGCATTCCTCTATGTTGACATCTGTCTGTCACATTATATTGAAATAGTCTCTTTACACATCTGTCTTTTCCACTAGATTATGAAATCCTTGGTCCTCACATAGTGCTTAGCATATAGGTGGCACACAAAATGCTCAGTTGGGCATATAATTTTTATAGATAGTTGGTTTTCTTTAAATGATTGGTCTCAGATTTGAATTTTTGAATTTAATTTGCAGTTGATATTCCTCTCCCTTTAACATAGACTTATCAAATATTTGGGTCTTATTAGTTATATAAATGACAGCTCTTTTCTCCCATCCAAATTAGGGGATGAAGCTTCTTTTGATTTAGAAATATAGTTGCTGACACAGAGTTTTGTCTGGTTTTGCTTAGGGACTACTAAATTGCTCTTTCCTTTTTAGGGCCTATATTTTTAAGGAAGTTTGAACCTTGAGAAAGGGAGTTGTGACAAAACTACATTAAAAAGTATAATGATTCTTTAGTTGAAGGAATGTCAATTTAACAAACATTTTTCTATAAATTAGTTTACTGTTGGAAGACTGTAGTTCCTCTGTTTTATTCCTTTTTTGGGTTAAAAATACATCAATGCTTAACTTCCAGCCTCATGTCATAGTACATTGTGCAGCAGAGAGAAGGCCAGATGTTGTAGAAAATCACCCAGATGCTGCTTCTCAACTTAATGTGGATGCTTCTGGGAATTTAGCAAAGGAAGCAGGTAATGATGACTTGATAAAATCTTCATAAAATATTAAATGATTGCCGAGTTTGTAAAGATTAAAGATTTGTAGATGGCATATAAGAGATTTGATTTTATATATGATGAATAAGCTGTTAATAAATTCCAGTAAGGAGTAACGTCATGTAATAATTTAATGATTTTTTCTTTGTCATTTTTTTTGTAGCTGCAATTGGAGCATTTCTAATCTATATCAGCTCAGATTATGTATTCGATGGAAAAAATCCACCTTATAGGGAGGAAGACATACCAAGTCCCCTAAATCTGTATGGCAAAACAAAATTAGAAGGAGAAAAGGCCGTCCTGGAGAACAATTTAGGTAAGATACGGTGTCTTCAGCCCCTGATTGTTTTTGAGGATTCCTTTTTGTTTATGACATATATACGTAGATTTTTAATTTAAAAAAAAGTCAAGGGACACAAATCATTGGAAAAAAATTAGAGAATGTAGTTAATAAAAAAGAAAAAGAAGAATTTTAGAAATCCTGAAGAATTTATGAATCCTTCCAGACTTTTTCCAGTATCAGTGTATACTTAAAATCGTTGTATATAGAAAACAAATCATGTAGTACAAATTTCTGTACTTCAAAAAACAGATCAATATCATTTGTCTTAGATTGAGGTATTCTGTTATTTCTATGGTTTTTATTTTTTCATATGTGTGTTTGTGTATACATACACATATGTATGTGCTGATTATGAAAAGTATACCTTCCTTGAAAGAAAAACTTAAAAATTGTAAAGAGTGAAAATTCTCTTATAATGCTACCTCGGAGAGAGAGACATCAAATGCAGTTATGTATGCGAGCATTTTTGTGCATGTTGTTTTGTAACCTGTTTTTCCCCACACACACTTGCTTTTCTGTGCATAATGGAGCCGTCTCTTGGTTATCTTTCCCTGTCAATGGCTGCATAGTACTTGATTTAATGATCCTGCGCAATAAAACTACTGCCTTAGACTGCACTGCATCCTTGAGAAGCATCCCCTATTATAGATACCACGCTGACAGACACCTAGTTTTTCTGTATTATAAATTATCCTGCAGGAATCATCCTTGAATACATATCTATATACAGTTGTCCAAGAAATTAATTTTAAAAAGTTTGGAGTCCGGCCCCACAGTGCAGTGGTTACGTTTGGAGCATTCTGCTTTGGCAGCCCCAGTTTGCAGGTTCTGATGCTGGGCACAGACCTACACCACTCGTCAGCCATGCTGTGGCAGCAACTCACATATAAAGTAGAAGATTGGCAATAGATGTTAGCTCAGTGCCAGTCTTCCTCAAGGAAAAACAGAGAAAGATTGGCAACAGATGTTAGCTCAGGGCTAATCTTCCTCAGCAAAAAAAAAAATTTTGACTGAAGTGTTAATTATCCAAAGTCTCTTGTAACCCCTCAGTAGGGACCAACATAAAATCTAAATACCTCATAATTCCTTAATCAGTGGTTTCAAGAATTATGTAGTGAACACTCACCCTTTATATAGATTCACCAGTTGTTAGTGTTTTGTCACATGTGTTTTGTACATATACTTTTTTTTTTTGGACTCATTGAGAATTAGTTGAATTTCACCACAAAATACTTCACCATGCATCTTCTAACAATAAGGATGTTCTTTACATAATTATAACGTGGTTATCATACTCAGGAAATTTAACATTAACATAATACTATAATATATACAGTCTATGTAGGAATTTTCCCAGTTGTCCCAGTAATGTCCTTTATTGCATTTTTTTGGTGAAGAAGATAGGCCCTGAGCTAACATCTGTTGCCAATCTTCTTCGTTTTGCTGAGGAAGATAAGCCCTGAGCTAACATCTGTGCCCTTCTCCCTCTATTTAGTATATGTGATGCCACCACAGCATGGCTTGATGAGCGGTGCGTAAGTCCACGCCCAGGATCCGAACCTGGGAACTCCAGGCTGCTGAAGCAGAGCACCCGAACTTAACCACTATGCCACCGGGCGCCCCCCTGCATTTTATTTTTCAATCTAGAATCCAGTTGAGGTTCCCTCATTGCATTCAGTTGTCAAGATCAGTTTTATTTTTAATGATCATAGTAATGAAGAAATTATATGTAAAAATACCCCAAATGACAGAGAAATTTAAAAATATTCAGGATCACCCTTGTTAAGTGGGCATAATTACAGGTGAGTGGTGTCATTTTGGTGTATTGCAAGTTTTCTACTACTCTATTGTGTAAATCCACATACTTTCATTTTACATCAAGACTTAAGAACCAGTCAGCTTTAAAATATCATCTGCTTCTATTAATCTCTAGGAGCTGCTGTTTTGAGAATTCCTGTTCTGTATGGAGAAGTGGAAAAGCTTGAAGAAAGTGCCGTGACTATTATGTTTGATAAAGTGCAGTTCAGCAACAAGTCAGCGAACATGGACCACTGGCAGCAGAGGTTCCCCACACACGTCAAAGACGTAGCCACTGTGTGTCGTCAGTTAGCTGAGAAGAGAATGCTGGTGAGAACCTTTGGAAGGATGAGTTCCTAACTTCCATCTTAGTAGAAATTCCGTAAATGATTAAAAATCCCGTTAATGAATAAAAGTTAAAGTGTTTTTTTTTAAACTAAAAGGAGACCAAACAATAGTAGTTTACAAATAGTAGTCTGTATTTATGAACAATAAAAATATTATGCTCTTGAGTTTGAATTTATTTCTCAAATACTATAGACCCTGTCTGTCATTCTTTCATTGCAAAATGACTGAAAACTTGTATTTTTTCCTTTGGGTAACAAAATAATCTTTTAATGTCTTTTTTTTTTTTTTTTGTGAGGAAGACCAGCCCTGAGCTAACATCCGTTGCCAATCCTCCTCTTTTTGCTGAGGAAGACTGGCCCTGGGCTAACATCCGTGCCCATCTTCCTCCACTTTACATGGGATGCCGCCACGGCATAGCTGACAAGCAGTGCGTCGGCAGGAGCCCGGGATCTGAACCCGCGAACCCCGGGCTGCCAAGCGCGAGCCAAACTGCTGCGCCACCAGGCCGGCCCCTCTTTTAAGAATTTACCCTGTTTAAGATCTGTGTAGTGCCAAAGAAGAATCTATGTAGGAATTTATAATTTCAGCCCCTTTAAGAATAATTTGTAATTTTTTAATAGATACTTGGATGGGACTTAATTTTAAACATTTGAGAAATTGGAGCTAAATTGGAATATTCATAAAAAGAAAGAATAACTGATCTATTTTAGAATATTAATAGTATGACTAAAGTTTAATACATAAAAATTTATATATACTTTAAATCTGTACTATGACAGTATTCAAAGATGTTATGACTAATTAGCTCATCCTGAAAAATGGTCCCATTAAGGTTTGGTTTTAGCGTCTTTGGATAATTAGAAATACTCACTAAATTGGTCTGTGATTCCATAAAAAATCTGTAATTATTTTTAGGATTTCCACTAATCCTAAAAGCCATTTATGTTTTTATTTTAAAAAATTCTTAAGGCAAATTCTAGAAATTGCTTTTTGTGTTTGGGTGGGAGTATTTATAGGAATTTGATTTTAGATATCTTGTGGAATGCATTCCAGAGAGGAGGGATATGTTTTAATTCCTGAACCTTTTAAATTAGCTTTCTTGTCAAACCTACCATTCCACTCAACTCAAAAAGTTGAAGCTATTTTGCATGTGTTTTGTCCTTGTGAGGACCCGTCAATTAAGGGAACCTTCCACTGGTCTGGCGACGAACAGATGACTAAGTATGAAATGGCGTGTGCCATTGCTGATGCCTTCAACCTCCCCAGCAGTCATTTGAGACCTGTAAGTACCTGGCATGTGAAACCTCACTTTTTGAAAATCCACATCCACAACTATAGTGTGTATTGATAAAAATTTTTCTTGTTGCTTTGGAAGTGTTGGATAACTTCATTTTCTGCTACTAATCAAAGGGAACTTTGCTTGTATGTTGGTGGTTTATATTGTTACTTTTCTCTAAATTATCATGTATACAGGAGACCGTGAGTATTGGTGAAGTTTATAGGAAAAGTATTGTCTTGATTGTGGCAGACTTTTTATTTATTTTTCCAGGGATCACATCAGATTTCTTGCACTGAAGGCAAAGTGAAGGAGAGAATATAAAACCTCACTATATGGCTTTTCATTTATTTTTTGTTTTTCTTTTTCTTTAAAGATAACTGACAGTCCTGTCATAGGAGCACAACGTCCAAGAAATGCTCAGCTTGACTGCTCCAAATTAGAGACCTTGGGCATAGGCCAGCGAACACCATTTCGAATTGGAATCAAAGAATCACTCTGGCCTTTCCTCATTGACAAGAGATGGAGACAAACGGTTTTTCATTAGTGTATCTGTGGTCTTTTTTTTTTTAAATGAGAAGTATAGTATGTGGCACTTTTTAAAGAAAAAAGGAAATAGTTTTGTAAGAGTGCTCTTTAATTGTGACTCACGATCTTTCAGGTAAATGATGCTCTTGCACTAGTGAAATTGTCTAAAGAAACTAAGGGCAATAATGCCCTGTTTGAAGTAATGATTTTTCCGTTCTTCATTTTGTTTGTTCTGGCTTAACTTGCTGTTTGCGTAAATTATGATTCTTAAATATTTGAGAGCTGGGATGAAACGGATCTACTGTAGACTTCTTCTTTGGGTGAAATGCGTTGTTCATTCCTATAACCTCTGCATTTTCAGGACTTTTGCAACTGTTGACCCTTCTATGTTCTAAAGTGTGTTATAGTATGAAAATCATTGGTGTTCATTATTTGCTTTGCCTGAGCTCAGATCAAAATGTTTGAAGAAAGAAACTTTATTTTTGCAACTTAAGTGCGGTTTTTATGCTTGAGATATTTCAATGTGTTATGTATATTGGAACTCCTGCAGCTTGATGCCTCCTGCTTTTGTAGCATTGTATGGTGAGCACTTGAGAGAAGAGAGTATGTGTGTATGTGTATTTTTTTAATATATATATAAAACTGTCCTTTTCACTCCATGTCACACTAAGTGATATTTCTTTCATATGTGTGGTTATACTAATAATGGGCCTTGTAAGTCTTTTGACCATTCACGAGTAATAATAAATATGTACTGCTGGCATGGTGATGCTTAGTTTTCTTGTATTTATTTCTCTTTTTAAATGTAAGGGCCAAATGTCTAAACTAATTGTTATTTTGTTGCTATAATTTTTTTAAATTACATTCTCATCATGTAACATTTGATGCACACAAGAGAATACAGTTAATATATTGAGATATAAAACACAGTAATAAAATGAACACTGGTGAACCCACCACTTGAGATCTAGAATGTTACAGATACTGTATTTACTTGTGCCAGCTGGTTGTCTTTTAACTAAAAGTAACTTTGTAATCTTCTCATATATTTACATAGGATGTTCCTTTTGAAGAATGCAGAGTATATGAATGTATTATTTATACTAAATGATATTCAGGTGTCCTTAGCCTCAACAGTATTTTTAATCCTTAATAATATTAGGAAGCGGAAAGGTAGAGTGACTTGTATGACTCAGCTTCTATTCAGGCTTCAGTGCAAACCCTGGTTTCTGATTTCACTTGTGGGGTACTTTTCCCCTAGATTATGATCTTATTCTCTCATTGGACAAAGATATTTGTTTCTAATTTCCTAAATTACTTAGAATTTTTAGTTTAGAGAGGATCAGATTTGGGTGATTGGGTTAAAGCAGCAATTCCCAAACCATGCTATGTTTTATAATTAACTAGGGAAATTTTACCGATACCTGAGCCCTACCCTGGACCCACTGAAATAGAATTTCTGGAGTTGATGCCTGCTCATCTAGTTTTAAATGTTCCTCAGGTGCTTCTAAGGTAGCCAGCCTGGCATTTGCATTTGGCAACCACTGAATTGAAGCTGTTTTTTGGGTTTTTTTTTAAGTTACTTAATTTCTTGTAGTAACAAATTCAGATTTTCAGGGTGAAAAAACCTTCTCATCCATTCCTCTAGCCCCCTATTTTCTATCTGGAAGAAACCAACGTAGATCAGATATTGGTATGTTTGTAGAGGCACTCTGTGTATATAAGAATACACTCTGATAACATATAGTATGTGTTCATACTCTCACCATCCTCTTATTTACACAAAGAGGAGCATAATACACATTTTTCTGCACTTTTTTTCATTTAATATGCCTTGGAATTTGTTCTATATTAGTTATAAAGAATGTCCCCCCCTTTTTTAAACTAATTTTGAAATTTCAATCTTGCAGAAAAGTTGCTATTATAGCATGCAAAATGCCTGTATTCCCCCTTCCAGTTCCCCAATTGTTAACATTTAGCCACATTTATCCTGCCATTTTCTCTTTTTACATACACATGATATAGTATATCATGTTTTTTTTCTGAACCATTTAAAAGTAAGTTGCAGCTATGATGCCTAATCACCCACTTAGTATATTAAATTAAGTGCATGTTTTCTACCAATAAGAATGTGCTTCCACATAACCCCACGATATAACCGTCAAAATCAAGAAGTTAACATTGATACAATATTATCATCTAATCCACAGACCCTCTTCACATTTCATCAGTTGTCCCAGTAATGTCCTTTATAAATCTGTCCAATCCAGGATTACTCATGCATTTCTTCATTTCATTAAGGTTTTTTCTGAAGTTCTATTTTGTTCTTTCATTTGGAACATAGTCCTCAGTGTCTTCGGTCTGGTTGATTCTCTGTGTTGGTTTCTATATGGTAGATGAAACAACCACCTCTCCTGGTCTCGGAGGAGTGGCCTCATGTAGGAGATGAACCTTTTGGTTCAGCCCTGGCCCAGCTCAAACCTCTGCTTGTCTAAGCAGCCTGTTTTTTTTGTTGTTGTTTTTTTGTGAGGAAGACCAGCCCTGAGCTAACATCCATTGCTAATCCTCCTCTTTTTGCTGAGGAAGACTGGCCCTGGGCTAACATCCGTGCCCATCTTCCTCCACTTTATAGGGACGCCGCCACGGCGTGGCTGACAAGCAGTGCGTCGGTGGGCTCCCGGGATCCGAACCCACGAACCCCAAGCTGCCAAGCGTGAACTAAACCACTGCACCACTGAGCCGGCCCCAGCCTGTTGTATTTTTAATAGCTCCCAGTAGTTGAGGGTGTGCCAAGACCTGTCAGTGTCCAAGGGGAAAGGTCTCAGCACTTACATTCTGGAAGCCACTTTTGAAAGTATGCAAATACATACAGTCCTGAGGGGCTGTGAGCATTAGCTCTGCTGGCCACTGCTGCCAGGCGGTCTGGAGGTGTCCCTTGGGCAGCAGTCGCAAATATTGGGGCTCCAAATGAGTGTCTGAACTCCTTTCTGGGAGGGGCTGGCGAGCTGGAGCAAGGCAGAGGGAGAGTGCAAAGAAGGCGTCCACAGCCAGCATTCCTTGAGAGCAGCTCCGTAGGCCACCAAATATGTGCCACAACTGAAGCCTGCCCCTCAGTTTGAGGCTTCAGGACAAGCAAACTGGCCTCCTCCACAGAGAGACTGAGGGATGTGCCTCAGTCCACTGCCTGTGCAGTGCCGTGGGGGTGGTAGCCTGCCAGTAACCTTCCCTCCGAATGACACAGTCCCATGGGACCCAGGGCTGTGAACCCCTCCGTCCACCAGAGCCAGGCGATCAAGGGGCGTCCCCTGGACATAAGCCGCAAAAGCCAGTGCACCAGACCCTGTAAAGCTCCCCTCCAGGAGTTCTGGCGCTCTGGAGCACGGCAGGAGTGAAGACAGTGCCCACCCTCCGTCTCTGGAAAGGATTCCAGTCAGTCCCTAGATGTGAGTTTCATTAGAAGCCTGCCCTCAGGCTGCAGTCATAATTCGCTAATAGTCCTCCTTCATAGAAAGATGGGGACCCTGGGTCTGTTGCCTCTTGCTATACCCAGGGGAGGTAGCTGTTAAGAACTCTTTCTCTGTTGGTTCCAGTCCTATAGGACCCACGGAGCATAAGCCCCACTCGCCACCAGCGCCAGGTGATGTAGAGGCGTCCCCCAGGCGGCAGCCACAAAAATTGAGGCACCAGACACACGTGAAGGCTCCCTTCTGGAGATTCTGGTGCTTTGGAGCAAAGGGAGAGTGGGAACATGATGCCCACCAGTCTCCGTCTGGGAGAGTTCCAGCAGGCTCCTGGATGTGTGTGTTCAATTAGATGCCTGCCCCTCAGGCCGAAGTTTTAATATAAGCAGGTGAGCCTCCTTCGCTGTAAGTCTTGGCTCCATCGGCTGCTTCTGTGCTGGGTGCTGCGGTGAGTGAGTCCTTGCACGAGAGCACTGTAAGAGGCTTTCTCAGATCTACCTTCTTGTGGGTCCCAGGACGCCAGCCCCGTTGGTTTTCAAAATTAGATGTTTGGAGGGCTCGTCTTTCAAGGGTGTGTCTTAAATGTTGCTGTGCCCGATGTGGGGTTTGAACCCCTCCCTCCTCAGGGAGAAGCTCCAGGTTTTGAGTTCCTGCCTGGTTGTGCGTCGCTGCCCCAGGGTGGGGTTTATGGAGAGATCGTGTCCCAGCCTCTCCTACCCACTTTATTGTAGTTTTCTTCTTGTTTGTCTGATGTATAGTCGTCACTCAGCCAGCCTTTAGGTTTTTTAAGAGGAAATGGTTCCATATGTAGCTGTAGACTCAGCGTGCCCGTGGGAAGAAGTGAGTTCAGGATCCTCCTTCTTTGCCATCTTGAACCAGAACGTCTCCTGGCATCGTTGTCATCTTGCTTTAGCTTCAATCTGGAACAGTTCCTCAGGGTTTCTTTCTCTTTCATTATCTTGACATTTTTGACATCTCTATATATTTAAAGAAGCCATAAATTCACATTGATACCTCCAATTCCAGTAATGCTCCACAGGGTTTATTTTAGCTTCCCTCTCTCCGTATCTGTAGCTCCTTTCTCTGACAGAGAAACCTAGCCCCCGTTATTCTCAATATATTTACTCATTTGCTCAAGTCATTAATAAAGACCATTCTTCTGATCACACCAAGTCCCCTCTGCTCCCCTCATCACTCAGGCTCCATGAACCAGTTGAGCAGCTTTGACTCCTGGGCCATGGTTTTGATGCCAATGACCGTATGGGCCACTGCACCTGGTCGAGGACCTCCCCCATCCCCAGCCCACAAGGCACTGTACCAACAGCCTCACAGGCCACCACATACCAGCAGAGCACCAAAAAGAAAAGAACTCGATATTCTTTTATGGCCACATTTATTCCCTTGTATCAATGAACCATAGTTTATTTAATCAGTTTCTTATTGATGTGCATTAGGTTGTGTGGAATCTTTCAAGCGTGCTTTTAGTGAGCCCAGTGTATTAAGCATTCAAGATCGTGAGACTCCCTATTCTCCTGTATATCCACAGATTATACCTATACACTCACGAGTATATGCTACAGGTCCTGAATGTATCTTTGTCTGCAGAATAAGAATGAATTCAGAAAAATTTCATTGCCAACATAGGAAAACAGCCTGAGATATGGACCTGAATGTGTGAAGAAAAGAATGTATCTCAAATATTTCTCAATCAGACCATTTTTATATTACATGCTTAAACCACTGTCCTACGTAGTTAAAGGTATTTGCTTGTTTCACATGGGGTTTAATACGAAATAGTAAACATTTCAGCCATTTTCAAAAGGAGGTCGGAAACACCCGACTCTCCAATAGCAGAACCTCTGGAAGAAATTACTAATGGAGTCTAAATTAAATCCTGTCTCTTGGAAAACTCAATCATATCATTAGCAGTTACTATGGTAGTACATTTTTTTTTTTTTTTTTTTTTATTGATGTCTTAGTTTATAACACTGTGGGGTTTTAGTTGTACATTTTTAATTCAAGGGTATAGGTTAGTCAAGAGAATTTTCTGACTTAAAGGCAGTATTATGTATAGTGAAAAAAAAGATCAAATCTGGATTTGAATGTGATTCCACTTCTTGCTCCTAGCAAGTTATCCTTAATGAGTTTCAGCTTCTTTTTAGGGTTAAAGGGGGGAGTACCACTTATTTCACAGGTCTATTGTGGAAATGCCTGGAGCACAGATAATTAGCAAATGTAGCGTTGGACTGACCAAGTGCCTAGAGGTGGGGTCTTGCCGGAGGAGGCCTGTGTTTGCTTGGTACTATCTACTTCATCTTCACTTTCTTACATAAGACATTTGGAGTTCTCGTCCATAAGTAGGATTGCAAGTGACTTTAAAAAAATGTTTTCCAAATTTTCTACAATGAGTATACTTTTAATATTTTGGAAATAAATTTTAAAACATTCCAAAGAAGAAAAATTGTTTTTGTAACCTGTGTAGCCTAACGACTTCTGCAAGTTCTGTGTTTTGCTACACAAATGGCAAATTACTTGAATTTATATGCACTTAATTGTATCTCTGGAAATTGGATAAATTAAAATTCATTTATTTATTTGCAAGTGATTTATATCAAAAGATGGCCATGAAATTGCTCAGCTCATGGCTACAATTGTTTTGCTTTCCATGGTCCCCATCTTCATTCTGATTTTTGACAAACATACTATGTATTACTGAACAATTTTGATTTTCCCCCCCCGTTTGTTATAGGACTCAAAAAATGTTGCCTTTGAGATGTAAACTTTATATAGAGGCTTCAGAATGTTTTGATGTGAGATGCTAAAACTCATCCAGGATAAGTCAAACACCTTGGCATGTTGAAGGGCTGGAAATAATTTTTTCTTCTCCTTATACCCGATCACCCTCAGGCTATTATGTGCTTAGTCGTTGGATAGTTGAATGGAAAGAGTGATGAGGGTTCTGGCCTTCGGAAGTGTTCTTCCATAGTTAGAATTCACTCTGAAACTAGAGGACGAGGATGATGATAGAAAAAATACATACCGTTTGAGAGAACACCATATGAGATGGCACCATCTAGTTTGATAACATATCTCTCAGCAGCATGCGAGATAGTCATCTTTCATAATGTCAACCCCCCAAAATTCCTAAGTTCTCTTAATAACTCCTTACAGATCCATCATCCATGATCCTCTTAAGTCCGCCAAACCAATTTAAGTTAACATCATCTCCAGCTACAGACAGGTTTATCAGGCCCAGGTTATTTATTTAAAATCTTGAAGCATTGAGAAATAAATCTAGATGTGAACTTTGGTGAATAGATTGGTTTTATCCCAATCTTAGATTAAAAAAATTTTTTTAATAGTGAAAAGAATTATACATACAAAAGAGTGCATAAAATGTATATACAGTTTGAAGAATAATGATAAACAGCCATGTACCTACTACCACCCAGGTTAAGAAATGGAACATTATGGGTACTTGAGAAGCCTCTGTATGCCTTTCCCCTATTATGCCTGTATTAGTCAGGGTTCTCCAGAGAATAAGAACCAATAGGATGTGTACATATATAGAAAGAGATTTATTATAAAGAACTGGCTCACACGACTATGAAGGCTGGCAAATTCAAAATCTGCAGGGTGGGCTGCTAGGCTGGACACCTAGGAGAGCTGATGTTCCAGTTGAAGTCCAAAGGCACTCTGCTGTAGAATCAGGAAGAGCTGATGTTGCTGATGAACTGAGAAGGCAGGCTGCTGGAGAATCTCTCTTGCTAGGGTGAGGCCAGTCTTTTTGTTCCATTCAGGCCTTTGACTGATTGGATGAGGCCCACCCACATTATGGAGAGCAATCTGCTTTACTTGAAGTCCACTGATTTAAGTTTTAATTTCATTCAAAACACCCTCAAAGAAACACCTAGAATAATGTTTAACCAAATATCTGGGCACCCTGTTGCCTAGCCAAGATGACACATAAAATTCATCACCACAGTGCCACTTCTTCCTACCGAGGTAACCATTACCCTCATTTAGAATTTTTTTTTAAATTGTGGTTAAGTACACATTACGTTAAATATACCATCTTAACCATTCTAAAGCGTACAGTTCAGTAGTGTTAAGTACATTCACATTGTTGCGCAACAAATTTCCAGAATTCTTTCCATCTTGCAAAATTGAAACTCTATACCCATTAAACAAGAACACCCTTTTCTCTCCTCTCCCCAGCCCTTGGCAGCCACCATTCTACTTTTTCTCTCTATGAATTAGACTATTCTAAGCACCTAATATAAATGGAACTATACAGTATTTGTCTTTTTGTGACTGGCTTATTTCACATAGCATAATGTCCTCAAAGTTCATCCATGTTGTAGCATGTATCAGAATTTCTTTCATTTTTAAGGCTGCATAATATTCCATGGTATGTATATACCACATTTTATTTATCCATTCATCCATCAATGGACACTTGGGCTCCTTCCATTTCTTGGCTATTGTGAATAATAATGAAATGAAAATGGGTGCCAAATATCTATTCAAGAGGGCCAGGCCCGGTGGCCTAGTGGTTAAGTTCAGCATGCTCCACTTTGGCCCAGGGTCAGTTACCTGGTGAGGACCTACATTACTCTTCTATCAGTGGCTACGCTGTGGTGGCTGCTCACATACAAAAAGAGGAAGATTGGCAATGGATGTTAGCTCAGGGAAAATCTTCCTTAGCAAAAAAAAAAAAAAAAAAAATCTATTCAAGACCCTGCTTTCAGTTCTTTTTGGTACATACTCAGAAGTGGAATTGCTGGATTATATGATAATTTTTTTTTTCCCTGAGGAAGATTTGCCCTGAGCTAATATCGGTTGCCAATCTTCCTCTACTTTGTATGTGGGATGCCTACACAGCATGGCTGATGAGTGGTGTAGGTCTGCGCCTGGGATCTGAACTTGTGAAGCCGGGCCACCGAAGTGGAGCATGCCGAACTTAACCGCTAAGCCACGGGGCTGGCCCCCATATGATAATTCTATTTTTTGATTTTTTGAGGAGTCACCATACTGTTTTCCGTAGTGGCTGCACCATTTTACATTCTTACCAACAGTGCACAAGGATTCCAATTTCTCCACATCCTTGCCAACACTTGCTATTTTCTTTGGCCCAGTGAAACCCATTTCAGACTAATGACCTCCAGAACTGAAAGATAATAAATTTGTGTTGTTTAAGCCACCAGGTTTGTGGTAAGATGTTACAGCAGCAAGAGGGAACTAATACACTGATCCTCTGATTTTCATCTCTATTTTTTAGCTCTTTATCTTTTTACTCTACATTCTGGGAGATTGCCTTAAGTTTAAAAAATTCCCCCAATTTTTTTACTCAGTTATTCTTTTTTGTTACCATCTTAGCTTACCATCTTCCAAGAGCTTTTCTTTGTTCTCTCAATATTTCCTTTTTTAAAAAGTAGTATCATTCTCATGTTTCACAAATGTATGTATTCTGTTCTCTCTCTGAAATATTTTTGTTTGTTTGTTTTTGGGGGGGGGAGACCAGCCCTGAGCTAACATCTGTTGCCAATCTTCCCCTTTTTGCTGAGGAAGACTGGCCCTGGGCTTACATCTGTGCCCATCTTCCTCCACTTTTATATGGGATGCCACCACAGCATGGCTGACAGGCAGTGACGTCAGCGGGCGCTCGGGATCCGAACTCGCGAACCCCGGGCTGCCAAGCGCGGACTAAACCGCTGCGCCACCGGGCGGGCCCTCTCTCTGAAATATTAGTGATAGTTTTGTTTTAGGTTTTTTTTGAGGGGGAGTGCTCTAAGATATCTGTTTCATCCAAACTGCATTTGTTTATTTGTGCTGATCTGTTTTCTTTTCTGTTAGAGGCTTTGCTAAACTGTCTGGTAATCTTTGGCTGTCTGATCATGACTGAGGGTGAGAGAGGAAAAGGCTAATTGGAATCGCTGAGTGTGTGTAGGAGGGCTGTCCTGGGCATTGTAGGATGATTAACAGCATCCTTGGCCTCCACTCACCAGATACCAGCCACACCCCTCCAGCCATGACAATCAAAAATGTTTCCAGGGGCCGGCATGGTGGCGTAGCAGTTAAGTTTGCGCACTCTGCTTTGGCGGCCCAGGGTTCGCAGATTCGGATCCCAGGCACGGGCAGACCCACTGCTCATAAAGCCATGCTGTGGCAGTGTCTCATATAAAGAAGAGGAAGATGGGCAAGGATGTTAGCCCAGGGCCAGTTTTCCTCAGCAAAAAAGAGGAGGATTGGCAATGGATGTTAGCTCAGGGCTAGTCTTCTTCACACACACACAAAAAGTTTCCAGACATCACCAAATGTTCCCTGGAAGCAAAGTCATCCCAATTGAGAACAATCATTCTAGGACAATGTGAGTGGTTCTTTTTTGTTGGGAAACTCCCAATGTCATTATTTTTACATTTTTCCTCTTGGGCAGGTCAAATTCCTCAGAAAGGGTTCTCCAATCCCCTGCTTGGGGGGCAAACGTGTGACCGCCAGTGTGATCTGGCGACTGAGTGGAAGAAGAAGTCTGAGATCTCTGTACTGTGAAGCTGCTTTGGGGAGAGTGTATCCAGGTGAAAGTTTTATCACAAAAAAGTTTTGCTAGAGGGAGGAGATTGCTAAGCACATCAGCACATCACTATCATGCCTTTAAGCTATCTTGAGAGGCTGGAGATAGAGGGGCCAGAAGCGTAATCAGCCTCGGGGTACTCAGTCACTCATAGCTCCCTATCCCTCCTGAGGTTAACTACACCTTAGAGATGCCGTAATTAGTAACGTAGTGAGCCACTGTTAGAACCAGGTTTACCTTTCATGTAATAGACTTTCTTACTTAAGAGTGTGCAGTTCCTCCGGTAGAGACCTAGTCCCAAGATACAGGGTAGGCGATTTTGGATTCCTTGCTAGATTATGTTGGAGTTCCCACACAGATCAAAGGTCCTGCAATTAGCATTCAGCTTTCATATGTTCGCTTATTACTCCCGTTTTCAGTGCAGAACCTCCATCCTCAACCTGCCCATCTCAGCCCCCGCCCCTTCTAGTCCAGAAATCATCCGTGTTAGTCTCTCCCGAGGATAGAAGTCTGGTAATTTGGGGGTGTTGTGGAGGGGATCTGGGAATCTAATTTCACTCATTTCTCTTTACTCCTTTCCTTCCCTTTTACCCAAGATTCAGAGGAATGTGGTCCTGAGCCTTTGAGGTTTTTCAGAGTAAATGACTTTGATTCTTAACTCTCCCAACTGTTGGCTACAATTCAGCTTTTTGGGGTTGGTTACATCCTTTACCATTAGACCCCTTTGCTTTCCAGCTTCCAAAATGTTGCTACTGTGGTCTCTTTCCAGCTCTCCCTGTTGTTGTTATTTTATGTCTTTTTTTAAAAAAATATTTTTCTCTGGGGTTTTGGAAGGAAACAAAATTTGATACATGTATCCCATCCACCATCTTAAAATGGAACACCATACTTTTATTGATTTTTATAGTCTTGGATCATAAATCTCCTCCTGACCCACTTTATAAGCTGAACACACTCAGTTTTCTTTAGTTTGATGCCTTTCATAGCGATTTTTGTGGTCTCCTGGCTCACTTGAATTGCTATTCTTTGCCGTTATGTCTTTGGGAAAGTTAATTAACTACAACTGGAACATAAGTATCTTAGATAAGGTCATCCATCGTTTAATACAAATGAAGCACCAAACTAACCATTGTATTTTTGGCTATTAATATTGCCTGCATTCACCTGGAGAAAGTGATGCTGTGATTAGTTATGATTTCTATCATTTTGGAGTATTTTTTAGTTGAAAAGATCTAAATATTCCTTGAACTCCTGTGGACTTCTTATTATAGACTACCAAGGCTAAGCTTTAAAATTGGGAACAATCAATTCTCTGATTCCTGCCAACAGCAATTCTTGGGAGGTGATTGAGGGTCAGCATGGCATATTAACACTGTTGATCTAAAACAAAGCTAATAATTTTCATCCTTTACCCAATGTTCCAACCAGTGTTCTTCAGTTAATAATGTCAACTTCCTGAAAGGACACTAGAATCTTTATATTTTCCATTTGTGAGATATAATTTAATTTGATTTTAGCAAGCAGTATTTGAATTTCCATGGCACAGGGAGGTACTGACTAAATGCTAAATAATACAGTTAATATTAAATCTCTTGTATTTGGGCACTTCAAGGATGATCTGGGTACCAAAATAGGATATTACGCTATAGACAGCATATTGGTTTTCTATGCAGCTTTAACAAATTACCACGAACATAGTGAACATGGTGGCTTAAACAACTCGAATGTATTATCTCATGTTCTGTAGGTCAGAAGTCTGACACAGGTCTTACTGGGCCAAAATCAAGGTTTCTCCAGGCTGCATTTCTTTCTGGAGGCTCTAGGGAAGAATACGTTTCCTATTCATTTGGGTTATTGATAGAATTCAGTTCCTTGTGTCTGTGGGAATGAAGTCCCCATTTTCTTGCTGATTATAAACTGAGGACTGTTCCCAACTTCTGGAGGCCACCACACTCCTTGGTTTGTGGCCCCTTCCCTCCATCTTCAAAGACAGCAGCAGTGAGTTGAGTCCTTACGTCGACTCTCTCCAACTTCTGTCTCATCTCCCTCTGACCACAGCAGGCAAAGATTCTCCAATTTTAAGGACACAAATGATTAGATTGAGTATCCCCCTGTAATCCAGGGTAATCTCCCCATCTCAAGGTCAGTAGCTTTAATCACATCTATAAAGTCAAGTCTATTTTGCCATGTAAGGTTCTGGGGATCAGTGTGTGGACATCTGTGGGCCACCATAACCCTGCCTACTGTGTACATTAGATGCAGTTTGTTCCATAACTAAGAAAGGAAATTATTTAGAATTGGCACTTTGAAAATTCAAGGTAAAAATGTTCTCCTAAAATAAGTAAGTGTTCCATCATTTGCTTAAATCTGTTAAAATAGGGTAGCAGAAATACAATCAGCTTTTGACAGTGTTCCTTCTCCTCCCCAAATTTGGTTATTGCATTTTTGCTTTAATCTTTATTTATTTAATCTTTGGTTAAGATTCTTCAGAATAACAAAGACTATACTTTTGTCCTTTTGTAAATATTGACTGCGTTCACCCCCAAAGTGACAGCCATCGCCATGGGGCAGATAAAAATGGGACATTTTCTTCTCACTATTCTTAGATACTGTCATTTAAATAGAAACCAAATTAAAATAGAGATACTGAATAGTTTAAGAGGCAAATGTTGCCTTTCTTTGCTATCTCTTACCCAAAAACTTCAGCGTGTGATCTTAAGACTGACTGGCAATATTGTCTACTGTCTTTTATCATGCTCCAGAAAGCAGTTGATTACCTTGGAAGGGCTTCAAAAGCAATTAAGAAAATCCCTTATGTCAAGTTACATTTCAGACAGGACAAATTAGATGTATGGGGAAATGTCCTGATAAAGTACTCAAGAAATAATGAATCTGTGTACAATTTGTAATTGCTCCTACAAAAAATTTACAACATAAAAGAGGTTGTTAACCTGAGACTGGAAGCTCAGAGACTTTTTCATTACAAATGCAAATGCCTTACGAAATTGAGCCCAGAGCATTTTTAAATGTCCAAAATGTAATTCAAAACATTGTTTATTACATTTCCGTCTGGGCTCTTCACTGCATCACAAGCTGCTTTGTAAATGCTGATTTTTAAGCCAGCAGGTCTGCAATGAAAAAATGGTTGATTTGGCTCACTGACGTGGAGCAGGTTCTCAAGGGTGGCTCTGCGTCAGAAGGAAGGGTAAGGGTGAGCACCAATGCCACAAAAAGATGGTGATGGAAAAGACATTTAGTTGTTAAGTGTCCATGAGATTGTTGCATTTGGTTTCTACTTTATGCATTAAAGATAGACAGGTGATCTTCAATCTGCGTAACCCCACCCCCGTGACTGCAGAACAATGCAGGCTCCACGGATGGCTGATAATTAGTTGGTGTGGACAGGGGTTGGTGAGTTGAGTGATGGAGCCTGGGGATACTCAGTCACGAATAGGCATCATCTAGATAGAATACTTTTATCACAATGTTGGGAAATTCAAATGCAATTTCTTTCCCTTATGAGCTGCTATTCCCCTTTGAGTAAAATGATTTCAACTCTTCCAAACTACTTGAATTTTATCCTCAGTTTCCTAACTTTTGAAGTATGGGTGTGTCCATTGCTAATTTTCCCCCGATGATAAACATTAGCAAGTGGGAAGTTATTCTAGAGTTATTATACAATATTTATGGACCAGTTTTTATTTGTGAAGCGTTTGAAGGTCTCTTAAATATGAACTGTTTCCAAATAACCTTGGGCTCATTTTTCATCTTGATCCAAATCCCATGGAAGCAAACCAATCATGAAGCTCTCTACAAAGTCATTGGGAGCCCCAGGCTCAGAACCCAGCTGTGGAGCATGAACTATTAGGTTCTACGCTGCTGGAAGCTTTGAGTAACTGAACCATGGGGACTGACGCTCATTTACGAATCAAAGTTGGTGCTTTGTTTCCACAAGCCTTTGCCTGAGCTGAGGAAAGTAGACTAAATCCCTCACAGGAGTTCAAATTGTGTAGACCTTACTTTTTACACAATTGCTTTTGAAATGGTTCAACAAAGTGATGTCTTTTCTGTTCAAAGAATAGGAAACAACAACAACAACAAAGCCAGTGAAAAACAAATGTCAGGGTATTCCTATCCACAGGACAACTCTGATTTCCAAGATTGTCTTCATTAATGTTCAGGTCCATGTTCTCTCCTGGTGAGCTTTTTCCCACTCCCATTCTCAAATATCATCACAGAGACATACGCTGAAACCTCCCCATTGTTTCTCTTGCCTTGATCTACCTTCCTCTTACAACTTGATCATATTCCTTTCTATCTCTCATCAAAGTATGTTTGTCCTGATTCTCTCCAGAGTCAGCATTTGACATAATCACAATAATGCTTACTAAGTACATTTCTAGGTGCTCTACTTGTATAAATCCATTTATGTTTAAAATAACTCTCTTGGGTAGTTACTATTCTTGTGCTCGTTTTACAGATGGAGGAATGGGTGGCACAGGGATGATAAGCATGTTGTTTAAGTCTCACAGCTGGCAAGTGGTGGAGTCAGGATTCAGCCTCAGGTGATCTGGCCCCAGAGCCAGCACTTTTCACTTCTGCTTGTCACAGGCTCTTGTAGAGGGGAGAACATCAGTGTTAGGTCAGATAGACTTGGGTTTGAAAGCAGATTCTGACATTTCACTGGCTGTTTGATCTTGGGAAAATTAAGGAACTTCTCTGAGCTTTAGCTTCCTTAGCAGTAAAATATGGATATTTGTGTGAAGAAAACTGAAGTAACCCCCATAAAAGTTCATGGCCGTAGTAGGTGCTCGAGCAAGTTTAAAGTTGAGCTAACCCTTTCTCTCCCTCAGTGTTCTCTCCTCAACTACATAATTTACCTGATTTCTGTATGTTGATGGAGAAAGTGGTTTAATATGCTAACTGTCTCTTGAGGTTAACATTGTGATTTTTCAGATTGGCGGACTTTTCAACACTTCGATCCACCTAGGCAAGGACTCCATCTTCTCTGAAGTTGTACCAAGTCACATGTTCTTGGGTGTACTTGTTTTTAATCTAGAACTTTGATGTTTCACTTGACATGTGCTCACTGAAATGATCTTCAGGAAATGTTGTGAATGAAGAAATGAAGTGGAGCAGCCACCACCTCCTTGTGGGTTTGTGTCATATCATGAAGAGCTGGTGGGCTGGGCTGGGGCTCCAAGAATGGCAATGACCTCTGACAAATACGTCGGCAGCAGTTAGCATATTCCCTGGCCATGGGGCCAGCTGTTTCTGACTGCACACCATGTGGTGGGAAGTTCCCTCTCCAAGCTGGGCCCTTTCTGGGAACCACACGGACTATTAATTTTACAATGGCAAAAATAATCGCAGATGGCTGTGTGCAAGACTGGGTTGCAGGATAAACATGATGAGGTATGCACTTTCTGGGGACAAAATGGAAAGTTTTATCTTTTCTGTTACACCTGTCACAATAGCAAGTAGAATGCGCAGGCTTTTGCCAAGTTTCAGTTACACTTATTTATATGAGGTAAGTAGAATATGAAAAATTTGTGGTGGTGTATTCGAGTACTTCCTCAAATAAGCCCACATGTTATTTTCATCACCAGTTTGGACAGATCTTTCTCTTTACACCCCTTTCTTTACTTGGCTTTGCCATATGTAAATCTGAGCATGTTAATCCACAACCATTTACTGAGTGTACACTATGTCTAATTTCCTGTGCATGTGGGAATATCAAGAAGAAGAAAGCATAATCCTTGTCCTAAAGAATCTTGAATCTAATAAGAGCTAAGAATCAAACACGTAAAAATGTTACACAAACATATTAATATTTTTGGAACACAGCTATTTGCAAACTACCAATTATTTAGATATGCTTCCAGAGATAGCCTGTGCATAGATAAAGCATATATTTCTATACATACTCCTATTTAAAAAGACAGTTAAATGCATGCTGTTATGTTCCTTGCTTTTTCTCACTGGACAATGTTTTGTAAGTCATTTCATAGCTGTTCTCATATATCTGCTCCATTATTTTTGATAGCTTCATAGTATCCCATTACATGGAAACCAGTTATTTTCTTTTAATGTTAGCTTATTGTTTTAACCCCAAACAGGTACACTGAACTTGAGCACTCACTTTAGTCTTAGATTTAAATGAATTTTAATTGATTTTAAAAAGTATGCTCTTAAGGGAAAAATTTTTAGGTATGGAAGTTTGGAACACACTACTACACTCACATTTGAAACTGGGACTTTGGCTTCCTTATTCTAGGTTTTGTAAATTTTATTATGGTGAGAACACAGCATGGGAGCCACCCTGTTAATAAATGTTTAAGTGTACAATGTGGTATTGTTAATTATAAGGACAGTGTTGTACAGTAGATCCCTAGAACTTACTGATCTTGCATAATTGAGACTTTATACCAACTGATTAGCAATTCCCCCTTTCCCCCTCCACCTAACCCCTGGCAACCACCATTCTACTCTCTGCTTCTATGAGTTGGACTATTTTAGGTACTTCACATAAGTAGAATCATGCAGTATTTGTCCTTCTGTGACTGGCTTGTTTTATTCAGCATAATGTCCTTACGTTTCATCTGTTACATTGTAGCATTTCCTTTTTAAAGGCTGAATAATATTCCATTGTATGCATAAACCACATTTTCTTTATCCATTCATCTGTCGATGGACATTCAGGTTGTTTCCACTTCTTGGCTATTGTGAATAATGCTGCTCTTTGAGATCCTCATTTCAATTTTTTTTGGATAAATACTCAGAAGTGGGATTGCTGGATCATATTGTAGTTCTGTTTTTTTTTTAAATAGCATCTCAAGGTGATGTCCAGTTATGATTTTTTTCCCCCTGCAGGGAAAGATTCACCCTGAGCTAACATCTGTTGCCAATCTTCCTCTTTTTTTTTTTGCCTCCTCAAAGCCCCAGTGCATGGTTGTATATCCTAGTTGTAAGTCCTTCTAGTTCTTCTATGTCAGCCACTGCCACAGCATGGCAACTGACAGATGGGTGGTGTGGTTCCACGACTGGGAAATGAACCTGGGCCACCAAAGTGGGGAAAGTGCCAAACTTTAACTACTAGACCATCAGAACTGGCTTGGTAGTTCTATTTTTAATGTTTTAAGGAATTTCCATACTGTTTTATATAGTGGATGCACCATTTTACATTTCCACCAACAGTGTTCTAATTTTTCCACATCCTTGCCAACATTCAATATCTTATTTATTTATTAATAATAGCCATCCTAACAGGTGTGAGGTGATCTCACTGTGGTTTTGATTTGCATTTCTCTGATGATTAGTGACATTGAGCACCTTTTCATATACTCGTTGGCCATTTGTGTGTCTTCTTTGGAGAAATGTTTATTCAAGTCTTTAGCCCATTTTTAAATTGGGTTAATAGGTTTTTTTGTGCTATTGAGTTGTACAAGCTCCTTATATATTTGAAAATTAACTCCTTATCTGATATATGGCTTGCAAATATTTTTTCCCACTCTGTAGAGTTCACTCTCTTGTTTCTTTTTCCTCACTCTAGTTTTTGCTATTGTTGTTATTATTTGTTTGCTTGTTTGTTTTAAGGCAACATAAAAAAAGAAATAACATGCTCAGCAAATCCTAACTGGTAATTTTTATATTTTTAATACAATAATAGCTGATGCTTATAATGATGTTTTGGAAATTCTAAGGTGCCTGTATCATTGTTGAAGAAAGATGAAATCCATGCTAGTTTATTTTTTCCTACATATTTCCTTTATTATTTATTTATTTATTTTGGTGAAGAAGATTCGCTCTGAGCTAACATCTGTTGCCAGTCTTCCTCTCTTTTTCTTGATGAAGATTAGCCCTGAGCTAACATATGTGCCAATCTTTATTTTGTATATGGGTCAACACCACAGCATGCCTTGACAAGTGGTGTAGGTCTGAAGCCGTGAACCTGGGCCACTTAGGTGGAACATGCTGGACTGAACCACTATGCCATGGGGCTGACCCCTGTACTTCCTTTATTTTTACCTACATTTTATTCTAACATTTTCTAGTGTACTTACTATTGTGCTAGGTGCTTTACATGCATTATGTTATTGAATCCACACATCATGTGAGGTACACATTATCCCATTTTACAGTTGAAAAAAGCTTAGGGAGACTCACCCAAGGTCATACAGCAGGTGTCAGAGTTGGAACTGAGGTCTACTTGTACCCAAAGACCTATTATTTCTGTTCTGCCACACTACCTCTAAGTCTTTGAAAACTGGGAATCTGCATGCAAACATATACAGGCACAGCCATCCACAATGTTAACTAGAATAGTACTCCTCAGCCATTCCAGGTAGCGTTTTGTTGTAGATGGGGTTTAGACCCTCACATTATAACATTATACTCATCTTTTCACTTTAAAAACTTTTGGCCAGCACTGCCAACAAATAACCAGTTTAGTTCATGTGAATTTTATGTCATCTCGGATTTGCCTGCTTTGGGATGGAAGTGAAGAAATGAGGCAAGAGAGTGAGTTGATGGAAAAGTTATTGTTTAATAATCACTATGTGCTACACTAAGCTAAGAGCTTTGTAGATGTAGTGCATGGTGGAAGCCCATCTATATCATATCAAAGCCCACTTTTCTTGAGGAAAACCCATTCCATGTGGTTCTAATGGGACTGAACTCCTTCTCCCTTCCTGTCAAGGGGTGGTCATATGATATGTACTTGGGCAGAGTACCCCATTTCCCTGGCCAAAGGACTTGAATCAGAAATGAGCATAAGACCCAAATTGTGTTAATTTGACCTCTCCATGGGACTTTTGCTGTGACTATCAGGAGTTTTCTCTTTTTTCTTAGGAGAAATAGTTTCAAGGGTAAGCATTAGTGGCCATCTTAGCCACCGTGTATAGGCTAGAATGTTGCCTAAAAATGAAGCTGAAAAAAGCAGAGCCAAGTTTGAGAGAAAGATTTGAATTCCTAATGAATTCAGTTGAACCCTTTGATTCAGCTGTGCTTAAAGCCAGCTTCATTACCTTGAACTTTCCAATGACATGAATCTCCTTGGAGAAATGGCTCATTCCAGGGCTGGAATTATGAGATGAGCATAGGTGCCAGAAAGTGAGGAAGGGCTCAAAAAATAACAGGGCATGTCAAAAGGATACAGGAACCACATTGAAGGATCTCTCAATGGCCAAATCTGGGCCAATTTTAGCAAATACTACTACTACTACTAACGATAATAATGGATTATATTCCATAGAATAAATATTTGTGAGTTCATACTGATATAAATAAATAATTGAATAAACAGATAAATCAGTGAGATGAGACAGCTCTTCCTTATAGTAGAATTCCAATTAATCAACATAGGATACATGGTGGAAATAGAAACTTACCATTTGCCAAACACCACAGTAATAATTGTTGCAGGCAATAATCACTGATGGATGCTGAAGTGAGTGGACAAAAGGATGATGAGAAAAAGCATATTTACACAGTCACAAAGTATCACCTCACAAAATACTTATTATGTACAAAGGAATAGTAAATACAGTGGAGAAACCTTGTAGACACCACCTTGACCAAGTGATCCAAGTTAACATCACAGCAATAAGCCGTATTGACATATGTTTCCTGACATGCTGTGCTGAAGACACAGCATCACTCCTGTGGAATTCTTACCAAAAATGCATAACCTCAATCTAAATCATGAAAAAATAAGTGTCCAGTAGTCTTCAAACTTATTAAGGTTGAGAAAGATAAAGACTGAGGAACTGTTGCAGATTGGAGGAGACTAAGGAGATATGAAGCCTAAATGCAATGTGGGATCCCGGATGAGAAAAAAGGACAATTGGCAAAATTTGAATTAGATCTGTAGATTAAGATATTTAATCAATATTAGCTTCCTGGTTTTAATAATTTTATGACAGTTAACAAGTTGTTTATATTTGGGGAAGCTGGGTTAAGAGTATACGGATGCTGTGTAAAATTTTTGTAATTCTTTTGGAAATCTAAAATTCTAAACAAAAAGTTATTTCCCTCTTTTGATGTCATTTTAAGTTATTTTATGTTGGGTTTCTCTCATCTGAAATAAAAGATCCCCTAATTTAATAAAATACACTTATTTTGTCTAATTTTCACAACAACCCCATAAGGTCAAGCTTATTATCTTCATTTATTTCATCATATCATGAAACTAAGTCTTAGGTAGTTTAAATAATTTTCCTAAGATCACACAGTAAATGACAGAGCCAGGATTTGAACCTACATCTGCTTGAATTCAAAATTTTATGTATATTATAAAAAGAACCAATCAACTCGATAATGTCTTATTTTAAAATTTACTGTATTTTTCAAAAACTCTACCTTGTTCCAGAGCAGACTTGAGGCAGACTACTTGACAGTTGGGTGCAGGTTAGGAGAAATATTGGCAAAATATTAGGAAATCTGTTGGTGTTTTTGTTTCATGAGCATAGAGTAGGACTCTGTAATTATGTGGTACAGAGGGCATGCCAATTAGCCTCAATATGAACTTCCTCTGAAAATAATTAACATTTGACAGACAGTATGATCCAATAAACCAAATGACTGAGGCATTTTTCCAATGGGATATATACTTGGTTTAAACCTTTGATGAACTGTTTTTTTATATGGGAGTAGTTTAAATTTAAGGAAAAGCAAACAGTAGAGTATGTTAAAATATCCATTAACTAAACACCCTGAAAGGGTATAAAATGCCTCCAGCTGCCAAAAAACAATTAGGCTGCAAATATGCCTTTGGTTACCTAACTACACATTCCCTAAACATTTAGTTCTAATTAATTTTCTTCATTACACAACAATGCCTCTCCTAATTACACTAGAGAAATTCTATAAACCTACTAGCTATTCAAAGTCTTTATTGCACAAATTATTCTGGTAGGTCCCTATTATAAGCAAATCCTCACTCTCTAATTTATACATACCTCATCTCAGCGGACGTGGGCTACTTAGTAAACCCTTGACAGCCAGGCAAGCTAATCCTGTATGTGACCATATTCCAAATTAGTAATTTGAGTGTGATGGAACATCAAGCCTGAATAATTTAAAACATACCAAGGTAAAGGTGAAAAGTACAAGCTCGAGAACCATGTAGCATCTGAATTCGTACACATGTTGCCAAAGCTTGTGATCCTGGGATCAGCAAGAGAGGCTGACCCAGAGGAACAAAACTCCTGTGCTTTCACTGAATTCATTAAGTGCAAAGGGCAGGCAGTGGCAGTTCTCAGGCACTGGAAGCAATACAGCAAGTATAATAAATATAGAGGACTGAATGGCATAGAACCATAGACTTTTAAGGTTAGGCAAAGACCCCAAACCCTTCACTCAATAAATGAGGGAATCAAAACCCAGTGAAGTGACATGAGCTGGGACAAGAAGTAGGACTCCCCAAGTCCCTGACCAGAGCCGTCTACACAACACAGTGTCACTCTAGAGAGAGTTAGAACAATGTATCGGAGCCTATTAGCTTACTAGTGACAGTGTTTGTAAGTCAGGCCAAAGACAGAGATTGATACTTGCGAAGCCATTTCTGGCTTCCTTTCCCAGCCATGTGAAAGTCTGTGATCTTAGCTGACAGGGTTTTGGAGGTCATGTGGGCCAATCAGTGCAAACGCACCCTTCCGAGCTCAAAGCCAACTGACGCCATTTTAGCAGCTTCTGTTTCTCTGCCTGAAGCGTGCTGATCAAACAACCATTTCAGCCCAGGCCTGGGGATCTGCTTCTGACTCTTTTTTTTTTAAATATGAATTTTCTCTCATGACATTAGATAAAAAATAACCTAGAGTTTTGCTACTCAAAGTGTGGTCTACGAACCAGCCGCATCAACATCACTTGGGAGACTATTAGCTCCCAAACCTACTGAAAGAATTTGCATTTTAACAAGATCCCCAGGGAGTTCATATGTGCACTGAAGTTTGAATAGGAAGGGTCTAGAGCAGTAGTCCTCAAATTTTAGCCTGCCTCGGATTCATCTGGAGGGTACCCCATCCCAAGTTTCTGATTCACTAGGTCTGGGCTGAATCTGTATCTCCAAGTGACTCGGGAGGCTTCTGAGACAAAATGTTCTTGGCTTCTGGCATAGACTCCTCACTTTGTCAAGGACTTTTGAGGTTTTGGAGATTTATATGCTGGAGGTTTTGGTAGCCAAGGGCTCTACCAGAGTTCCTGTTCACAGAGTTTGGATTTGTGCAGTCTTTTTTAGGTGATTCTGGAAATTTAAGGATAGCTATAGTCAGTAGTTCCTAATTTTAGAGGGAAGTTGTTAACAATGCAGGTTCCTGGTCCCCACCACCAAAACCTCCCCAAATTAATGGGTCCTGCCTGAATGAGTTTCAGAAACCTGCATTTTTAGTAAACATCCAGTTGATTCTGAGACAGGCGGTCAATAGACACACTCTGAGAAACATTGATTTAAATGCTGAACGTCTTAGGGAAAGAGCGGGATTTGTGCCCTCTCAGCAGCAGAATTTCAATGTTCTCCCAAAGCGGCAGCCAGCGCTTCTCATAATTTAGCAATTGAAGCAGTTCCAGGAAATCAGTCCACTGGGTCTTTCCCTCACTGAAGCCCCAGTAGAACTTGCTCACTCCTCCTTTCTTAATTATGTCTGGCCTGCAGTGAGCACTCCAGCCGCTGTGCTGTTTAATCTACTTATCCATCTCACAACTCCAATTAACCAGGTGCAGCCATCCATCTGGTTAATATGAGGACAAACTGTTAATTTGTGAATGAAGAAAAAGGTCTGCAGACAACAAACAAACTAGCAAGGAGCTCTGGAGGTAATATTTACCCCAATCTTTGCAAAGCAGGATGAGGGAACAGGGAATTTGTTATAATTAAAAAAGGAAATGCTTTTTGGTAGAGGGAAGCAAATACAGAATTTAGGCAGCTCTGGGTACCCATGTGACTTGCCCCAGGTCATCTCTGAACTTAGTATCTTTAGCTGTAAAATAGGAAGATAATAGGACTCGATCTTCATCTCAGGGAAGTTAGGAAGTTTCATTGAGATGAACTGAGACGAAGCACTTTGTAAAATGCAACAGAAATATTTTTGTTAGATTCTGTGCCATTTCTCTTACTTATTTTATGCGTATGTAGAGGGGAATCTCTTTTCATGCACATCTGACATTTTATGATTAGTGTTTTCTAGCAAGCAGATGTATACTTGATTACATGGTACATGTACACTTTGATTACATGGTAGCTTTACTATTTTGTAGACTTCAAGTATGTTTTTTTGGATCCTAACATCCATATAGAACAGATTCCTCTGTTTTCCAACCCATCTCACACTTAAGCATGCAGTGGAATATGCTATGGACCGAATGTTTGTATCCCCTTCAAATTCATATGTTGGAACTCTAACCTCCAATGTGATGGTATTTGGAGGTGGGGCCTTTGGGAAATGTTTAGGTTTAGATGATGTCCTGAGCGTGGGACCCTCGTGATGGGATGAGTGCCCTTATAGGAAGAGGAGGAGAGCGCTCTCTCCATGTGCACACACCTAGAAAGGGCCACATGAACACACAGAGAAGGTGGCCATCTACAAGACAGAAGAGAGCCCTCACCAAGATCCAAATCTGCTGGCACCTTGAACTTAGACTTCCCGGCCTCCAGAACTGCAAGAAATAAATATTTGTTGTTTAAGCCACCCTAGTCTATGGTATTTTGTTATAGCAGCCCGAGCAGACAAAGACAGAATCACTGGAGAGCTTGTTAAAACCCAGGTGGCTGGGTGCACCCCCAGAGTTTCTGATACAGTAGGGGCCTGAGCATTTGCATTTTTGACAAGGGCACTTTCTTGCTTAATTATGCTGATTGTGGACTGCATTTTGAGAATCACTTCATTAAAACAAAACTTCTCCTGATTATAAAATATAAGCTTTCTTTACTTTAAAAAGTGAATATTCTCCACCTCAGATTACTACTCCTGGTTTCTAAAAGGAACGCCACTCCAGATTTAGAGCTGAATGCGGTGGTAGAAAATATACACCTAGTAACCTTGGCTGCGCTTTTGTCAACTGTGCTAAGCGCCATTTCTCTCTTTCCATGTCATTAAAAGCATTTTTTTAAACCTTCCAACTACCCAGAAGTTTATGATCAAGCTGGGGAGACCAAAAGTACCCGTAAAACACTTTGTGAATAATTACCGAGCAAAATAAACTATAAATGCAAAACAGCATTGCCTAAAGTTCCCAGGTGAGAACGCTGCCACATTCCTAAAAGGAGAAATTGAGATTTAAGTCCCAAATGCTCAGAAAATCTATTTTATCACTTCAGCTTTTTTTTACAGCTAGCTGAAGGCAAACTTCTGACTTCAGTTCAACCAGAGATGGGCTAAAACTTTGAGGCACTTCCGTGGGCCTCACTGTCTGCCCTGTGTCATTAGATAAAGTTTGCAAGCACTGTTGCTCAGGGTGTGATCTCTGGGCCACCTGCAGCAGAATTGCCTTAGAAATCTATTCAATGTACACATTAAAAATGACCGACTGAAAAAGAATCTTGGGACTGAAGTCTTGCAAACTTCTCATTTAACCAACTCCTCAGAGAGAAATCTTATTTGTTTAGTTTGAGAGGACGCCCTCCGGGAACTTCTCCCCGACCCCCTCCAATGCACCTGTCTTTGGGATTACCACACCGTGTTTCACACAACTGCGTGTGTCAGGCGTTAGTAAGCCTGAGGCTGTAAGGAGATGTTTAGTTTTCGGTCGGAAGCTCAGTTTCTGAGTAGATATAAGGTCCTAGCAGGGACTTGACCCTACCTGTGATAGGAGCCTTCCCTTTGCACCAGAGATCTGTAACAGACAAATAGGAGACAAGGAGGAAAGACTGATACACACAGAAAAGAAAAGGAATCCAAAGGGAGAGAAAAGGATCAGGGTCTGAGCGTGGTCGGAAGACCCATGTTGCTGTTGGTTGGGTCCAGGGAGCTTGACAGACTAGGTTAAGAAGTAGACTGACTTTGTTTTCTTAGAGTCCTATTTCTAAAAGGAAAATTGCTTTCATTTACCCATGCTGTCTCCAAAGGGTAGATGATATGAGTATAAGGGCAGTAAATATACTCCTGTGGTTCAATTGTGAGCTTCAGGGTGGGGCAAAGTCTTTCTTCTTGAACTCCATTGAGCAATTTCTAATTATGAATTAATAGATATCCACTGCGGACACCTCTATAATCAGCAATAAGTGCAAAGAAATCTAATCACACCAAACTAATCTAGGGATGATTACTGAGTATATATTGGTGTAGGATTTCAGTTTTTTGTGTGTGTGAGGAAGACTAGCCCTGAGCTAACATCTGTTGCCAATCCTCTTTTTTTTTGCTGAAGAAGACTAGCCCTGGGCTAACACACGTGCCCATCTTCCTCCACTCTACATGGGATGCCACCACAGCATGGCTTGACAAGTGGTGTGTCTGTCCACACCCGGGATCTGAACCTGCGAACCACAGGCCGCTGAAGCAGAGCGCGCGAACTTAACCGCTACAGCACCGGGCTGCCCGCGGATTTCAGATTATTAAATAAATGGAACCACACTATGTATTTGCTACCTGTCATTTTCACCTAATATTCAGTCACCGTTTTTCCATCTTAAACTATATTCTGTGATCTGATTTTTTAAATGACTGTATAGATTTCCATTGTATTGATATTATAGTTTATATACATAGTCATTGCTGATAAGATGTAGTATCCTTTGATAGTTCCCAACAAGATTTCTTTATTTTTATATCAGAAGGCTTTTCCTAGCTCTTGCCTAATGACTAAGAGATAAAGTTCTGATTATAGCAGTTGTTCTGTTTCCCTCCCTCCATATCACTTAAGTTCTTATTTCATCTGTTGGGGCTTGCTGAAAGCAAATGCAACAATCCCAACCTCTTGTATTTCACTCATTAATTCATTTATTTGGCAAATAATGAGGAAATGGAGGTGACTGAGACACAAATGCTGCCTTTCATGGGTTTCAATTCTGCTGGAGTCCAAGGCAATATACAAGTGAAAATAAATACATAATATAATACCAGATAGTGATAAGAATCACTTAAGTAGATCTAAATGTATTACTCTTAATTGAAAGAACATCTGTTCTGTTACAAACATTGTTGTCAGGTTGAGGTCATGGTAGGTCAAGGGGAGGGAATCGAGGACCCCTCCCCCCAACATACACACACTTCTTGCTCAGTCACGGATGGTCCTTCTGGTTCCCCCTTTGTCTATGATATAAATAACTATCTGATTATTAGCTTACTGCATGATAATTTAAAAATTAGATGGCGAACACCAGGTCTTCTTTCTAAAGCAGATCATTTTATTTATAATGGTCTTGCCTTTGGCTTGCTGTCTACTGTTTTCGTGGTTTTTCTTTTGTTGTTGCCTTTTCCTTTTTTTTAAATCAATGAAGGATTTAGATTGGTATGGACAGTGTTGGGAGTCCAGTTTCTCTTTTCAAGTTGAACAGAATGCTGTTTATTGCGTATGTCTGGGGTCAGGCAAATCAATAAAAGAGGCCAACAAAAGCCTGCCCTTCAGAAGGCACTCACTTGCTGAACGTGTGTTGTGGCAAAAGCTGGACTTTTATATCTCAAGAAAAAGGGACGGATCCCAATACCATCCGACTGCTCTGCCAGACAACAGATGAAGAGAAACCTGTCTGAAAAGTTGTTATGATTCCTCACTAAACTTTCAGATGTCTATTCATAGATGAGCTTCTAATTAACCAAAATCTGGCTCCCTTGAGGTCAATAAAAATCTGACACTTTCAGAACTACATTTTAGAGTGACTTTCCAGTCATTTTAGAGAGCATTGAAGCATAAAAGCATTTTGCTTTCCAATGGAAGTCCTTTTCATTTAGTGTCAAAGATAAAAATCTCCACGATCCCTTTTGTGTTTCTAAGCATCACAGCTAAACAACTCAAAGAATGTTCCTTAAAGGGAATAATAATGATATCTAGGATTGGCTTGTGTAGACCTAGATGGCTTTTGCATATTTTCATTACACATTTACTTGGTTATCAGAAGAAGTTTTTTGATTCTTATATAACCAGTTCCTCATACAAACAGAGTAAAGTCATAATAAAGTGAACCATCAAGTGTTATGAGTATACCCGTGTTAGAGGAAAACAGCCTTTTAGCCCTCTCTTTATGGAAAGACCATTAGGAAGTACAGGTTCAAAATTTGCTAAGTCTGACCATTGTAGAATTTATTTCCTTAGTGTGGCATGGTTAAACTTTTGTGAGTTAAAAAGAAAGGATGTATAGCTTGGGCTACCATAACAGATATCACAGACTGGGTGGCTTAAACAACAGACATTGATTTTCTCACAGTGTTGGAGGCTGGAAATCCTAGGTCAAGGTGCTGTCACTGTAGATTTCTGGTTGGAGCTCTCTTCCTGGCTGGCAAACAGCGCCTTTCTCTCTGTGTGCTTACGTGGCCTTTTCTCTGTGCGTGCGCAGAGAGTGCTCTGGTTTCTTTTTTCTCTTCTTATAAGAACACCAGTCCTTTCAGATTAGGACCCCACCCTTATGACTTCATTTAAATTTTGCTATCTTCTTAAAGGTCCTATCTTCAAAAATAGCTACATTATGGGTTAGGGCATCAACACAGGAATTTTGGGGGACACCCTTCAGCCGTAACAGATAGATCAATTCTAAGGGACTTAGCCTGGGATCTTTCTGGAAAGGTCTTCCCAAGTGTGAAAACCTTTCTAGGCTCTATCATTGAAATGACTAGAGAGGGAAATGATCATCTGAAATGAGACCTTTCAGAAGTGCTGACACAGCCTCAGCTGACCATCCTGGTTCACACAGGACCTGTGGTCCCTGTTCAAGAGCTTGTTTTGTTACTTTTCAATCTAGATATGTGAGGGCACCCAGACGCAAGCCTGGAGAATTTCCATAGTATGATCCTTCAGTCTCCTAAAGCTTTCTTCAGCAGGTTAAGTAAGAAATACGCTTATTAATAACCAAGCCACCTTTTCCTTTACCTTTAGTGTTAATCTTCAAGCAAGCTAAACACATGTTTCTCAACTCTGGATTTAACACAACTAATGGCCAGTTTTGTCAAGGATTTATGTGGTCTTCCTTGTGCTCTTTGAGAAACTTCGGCAGGTCCACTCAGTTTTTTTAACCTGCCTCACTCTGCTCTATGTATTTCAAGGCTCTCAGCCTCTGTAAGAGAACCACTGTGCTCTCTTTGGACATAAATGCTCTTGCAGTCAGTGAAATCAGGTCTGTTTGTTCAATTATAGGACTCTCTCTGGATGTCTACAATTGAACATTTATGTCTGGTCAGTTTTTGGTGCTTTAACTTCCAAGTGAAACCAGCATGGCCAGGAGAAGAAAATTTCTTTCTTTCCTGGTTTGAAAAAAAGAATTATGGATGGTTATTATAGAAAACAAGGGAACAACAACAAAAAAGCAAACCACACATGTAAGAAAGAAAGCTCATGATTTTACCATGCAGAAATAGTCCCTGTTAACATTTTGGCTTATTTTCAGCCAGTCTTTGTTTTAATAATATTGACAGAGTATTTGCCATGTGCTAAATACTCTGCATTCATTGAGAGATAGATCTTGTTATCCTTAGTTCTTAGAAACCATGCCGCATACAGACTAGAGGGCAATATACTTAAGGGTACTCCCACATCTACACACCCTGTGCATGGCTTCCTCTGTGGGTTTCTCTGTACCTTATTTTACTCAACATGCTATAATAGACATTTAACCATGAAAATAAATAATCTTTAAAAACATCTGTTTCATACTATTTCAGGTTGTGAATGTAACACGAGATATTTAATCACTTCCTGTTGTTGGCTTTTTCAGGTTGTTGCTTCCTCTTTTTTGCTGTTGCTTTCAGCACATTTGTATGTTCTACCAAATCAGAACCAAAAAGTCTATTTTCTGAGACTTGGACATTTAAAATGGGTATTGGGGCAATCTTTTTGGACTACCTGGAAATGGTGTCTTATATGGGGTTATGAACAAGCAGACATTCAATGTGAGCATTTCCGGAAAGGGGGAGGGGGCATCAAAACAACTCTAAAGAGTTGAAAGCATATCTCAGAATTCCCAGTCCTCTCACACCACACCCCGTCTATCTCCTGACCCCTTCCATCAGTTCCATACACATTATTTTGGGGGAGCAATGGTGTGTGTAACTTTTTATTTTAATAATACTATAAGCTTTCAAAATACTTATAAGAATAATATAAAGAGCTCCCTTATTTAAAACACTTTATTTTTTTTAGAGTTTAGGTTCACAGCAAAATTGGGGGGAAAGCACAGAGCATTCCCATATACTCCCTTCCCCCACACATGCACAGCCTCCCCCTTTATTAACATCCCCCACTACAACTGATGCACCCACATTACCACATAATAATCACCCAAACTCCATAGTTTACTTTAGGGTTCACTCTTGGTGTTTACATTCTATGGTGTGGACAAAACTATAATAATACGTATCCATCATTAGAGTAGTTTCACTGCCCTAAAAATCCTCTGTGCTCTGCCTATTCATCCCTTCCTCCCGACCCTTAGCAACTACTGATCTTTTTACTGTCTCCATAGTTTTGCCATTTCCACAATGTCATATCGTTGGAATCATACAAGTCTGAATATTTTTAAGAAGAGAGCACAAAAATCTGGAAACTGAGTGAGACTGGGGTTTGTAAACTGTGAACTTCACTATAAGGTGACTTCATTGGCTATTCCATTAGGGTTCCCCAAATATCGGCATTGTTAGGTTTTTCCTTTTTGGCTGGTCAGATTCCCTAGAGAATTCTTTTGTTATATCCTGCCCAGAGGGTATAATTTGGGGTGCCAACATTCTGGGCTCAAGTTGGGGAGGAAGGCTGGGAGCTCAGTTTTGTTATGTAATCTTTCTCTTAATTCTCCTGTTTTTGGTAGACGATCCCTGGCTTGGCCTCTGTATTACCCTCACTGGCCCTCTGTGCAGAGTGAGGGAGAGAATCTGAGTTTAACTCCTTACAGAACAGACTGCCAATTTTCAGGTTTTTAGTCCCATCCTTTTCCATACTCCCGGAGGTATCTAACACCAGCAACTCCTGTGCATTTTGGGTTCTGATGTCAAATGGGTTGCTTCTTGCTCTCCCTACCACCAATTTAAGATTTTGTTTTCCTAGATCTGCGAAATCAATGACCACTTAATCTGTTTTCCAGATCCCCAAATTTTGTTTCCATTTTCTCTTCTATTCTTTGTCCGTATGAGCTTATGCCTTTTTTTTCTTTTAAAATCCCTTTAGTATTGATATAGTTGGTTTTGGGAAGGAGAGGAGATAATGCGTGTGTTCTATTTGCTGAATTATACTGAGTCCCCTCATACCTTCTTTGTGTTATGTTTTTATTCCCATGTAAGTGAAGCACACTACTGACTAAGAAGCTCTCTCAGTTTACCCTACTGTACCATTCTAACAATTACAAGCTCTGGAGGGAGACAGATTTCTGTTCAAATCATGGCTGTGCCATTTACTACTTTGCGACCCTAGGAAAGTCCCTTCATCTCTCCAAGCCTCAATTTCCTCACTTGTAAAGTGAAGATTAAAATGGTACTTGCCTCATGAATATTCTAAGGACTAACTGAGACAATATTAGGTTTAATGTGCCATCATGGTGCCTGCCACATAGTAGGTGCTCAGGAAATGGCGACCCTTAGCCTGATGCTCATCTTTACATCAGTTTAAGATACGGGTAGAAAATGTTTGAAAGAGCTATGACATTTTCAGGAATTGATCCTGTTTCTGAAATGCTGATTTCTGTAGGAGGTAATCTTTAGGTCTCACCTGCATGGGCAACTCTTGGACATTCAAAACAGAGTAACCTAATCCACAGGTGAAGGCCATAGCAACACTCATTCATTCATTCATTCACTTATTCAACAAAGAGTGCCTACTTAAGGATATTTAAGAAAATATCCTTAATTTTATCTAATATCCAGTACATATTAAAACTGCTTTGATCATCATAAAATTTTTTGCTAAACCATTGTTCTGTTTGTTGATTTGGTTTCCAAATGTGGTCTGTTTATTGTTTTTTGATTCTTAAACCTCAGTTTTCTCTTAGCTCTATTTTCCCCCCCAGAACACTTCCTTTTCCTTTATCCCCCATGTCTTTGTTTGTTGAAGCAACAAGGCAATCGTTCCACTTCCAGATTTGGCCAATGCTTCCTTGCAGTGCAGGTTAACTTGTTCCTCTTTCTCCAGTGCTCTGTGTGAGTGGGAAGGTAGAACTAAAGGCAAGTTAATTTCCACATCAGTTCGTTTTTCATTTGTTCGGAAGGATATGCTGTAGTGGTGCCATGTAGTTTATATTTTATCATTTCATGTGATAGGTAATGTTGGTTGTTTAGCTTTTAGTGATACTAATATTGATCAGTGGGTTCAAGTGGTGATGTTCTCATCCCTTCAGTGCAAAGTTTCCCATCAACATTTTATTTAATCTTTTTATCATCTATTGTTGACTATTATGCATCAAATTGTGTCCCCCCCAAAAGTTATGTTGAAATTCTAACCCTTGGTACCTGTGAATGTAATTTTATTTGGCAATAGGGTCTTTGCAGATATAGTTAAGTTAAGATGAGGTCATTAGGGTGGGCTTAAATCTAATATGACTGATGTCCTTATAAAAAGAGGAAAATATCATGCAGAGTCAGAGACACATAGGGAGAATGCCATGTGATGACAGAGGCAGAGATTGGAATGATACAGGTGCAAGCCAATGAATGCCATGAACTGATGGGGCCACCACCCAAAGATAGCAAGAAGCAAGGTAGAATTCTATCCAGAGTCTCAGAGGGAGTTTAGCCCTGCTGACACCTTCATTTCAGATTACCAGCTTTCATAACTGTGAGAGAATAAACTCGTTTAAGCCACCCAGTTTGTGGTACTTTGTTACAGCAGCCCCAGGAAACTAACACAGTGACCATTGCCTGGATTTGGTTGTTTCATTAAAGGTTGTGAAATGGTGATTTTTGAATTCTGCCATTTCTTCTGCATTTATTAGCTAGAATTCTTTTAGATAGAACTTCCTTTCCTTCACTAAGGCTATTTTCATTGCCTTGAAATATATTTACCCCAGACAGGTGTAGTATATGCTGAACTTTTTTTTCTTTTAATTATCAAATTTCAAAGTAATGAGTTGGTTCTCTAGCAGCTCTTAGTGATGTTCAATGAATTTATTTCATTCCTCTTTTTTCTTTTGAATATATTATGGCTTATGATGAGAACTTATTAAATTATTCTGGGCCTCTGGGCTTCTCCCAGTTGTAAATAAAATGTAGGATTGATATCTTGCCCTTGAGTAAAATGTACACCAAGAAAAATGACCTTGTTAGGATGTCTAAGAAAATACGTTTTGATGACCCAATGGGAGTCTATTTAAGTTCCAATAGGTTCAAAGTTGAGTTTGGTTCAGATAATTCTCTGAATACCAGTTTAATACTAGGTGTAATTATATTACTATTTGTTTTCCGGTTTGATAAATCTTATATCTCCTTGGAACCACCACCATTTTATCTAGAAAAGAATTAAACTTAGGTGCACTCTCAGAATTTCTTCCTATCTGAAAACCATTACAAGTTATGAATAGAACCCCTCTTTTTATGGGGCAGATGAACATCAGGATAAAGAGTTGCATAGTAGCAACTGAATGGAGATTTGTGTTTACCTTTGAAAATAAAAATTTGGATATGAGAATTCGTGTATTCGAGGGAAGAGGACAGATTACTTAAAATTGGCAAAGTCTTGAAAAATCCAATTTTATGATCTAAGCTATATCTCATATCTCCCCACTAAATTCAAGCTCCTCCAGTGCAAGAATATGTCTATTATATCCCCAAACACTCAGTTTAATGTTTTCACAGAGTAGGCTTCATAAATAAATGAATATAATTAGAATTCAGTGCAATTAAAGTTCCTCAACAGATCAATATACTTTAGACAAATTTAAAGCAACGAACATAATGTGAGAAGACGGAATGGAACCAATTACCATAAAAACAATATATTAACTGTATACAAAATGATGTGGAAGTACTTTGATAAAGATGCCCACAATATAAAACAGGTTATGGTGTTACAGTATCCCGTCATATAAAGAAAAATGGTAGGTAATATTTCAATATGAATTAAAACAACCTAGAGGAATACATATGTATATAGTCGGCTTTGTCCGTCAGGATGCAATTAAGCAAACAGAAACCTTACAAAATATTTCAACATAAGGGATTTAACATAGACAAATACAAGGTTAGAGCGGCTGAAAGAGCAAGAAAGGAATACTGAGGTATCACAGAGATAGTAACAGTGGGAAGCAGCTCCCACACCTAGGAATGAGAAACAAAAGATGAGGTTGAGCATTATCAGAACCTCAGAGGAGGGCTCAGACCTCTGAGAAGGGAGCACTGCCTGGCTTTTGCTGGTACCTTTCAAAAGGGTGCTTTGGGGACGGTGCTAGGACTGGAATCAGCTGGAGGCTGGAACTGGAACTGACTGCACTCTTGGGGTCAAGTGGCATCGCCAGGGTGACACTGACAGGAACAGCAAGCCAAAAGGAAGTGAAACAGTCCTCTCTCTTCCTGCCTTCCGATCTCCCTCTTGTGAGAAATGTGAGGGGCAGAGTCCCAATCAAAACATCACAAAGCAGGTTATGGAAAAGTAGGCTTGGAGCCCAGAGACAAGAGCTTAATAACAGCCATGTGGGGGAAGGGAATGCAGACACTTACTCTCACCTTTTACATATTTCTGCATTGTTTGAATAAGGTTACACTGATCAAGACTTACTTATTTTTTATTGAGACATATTTCACCCACCATTTTAAAGTATATAATTCAATATTTTTCAGTATGTTCACAAAATTGTGCAATTATTTCCACTAACTCCAGACTATTTTCATCAGATCAGAAAGAAACCTTGTACCTTTTAGCTATCACCTCCCCAAAGCCCCAGACAACCATTAATCTAATTCTGTCTCTGTGGATTTGCCCATTCTGGATATTTCATATAAATGGAAACATACAATATGTGGCCTTTTTTCATTGGCTTCTTTCACTTAGCAAAATATTTTCAAGGTTCATCCATGTTGTAGTATGTATCAGTACTACATTACTTCTCATAGCTGAATAATATTCCATTATATGGATATACCACATTTTGTTTATTCATTCATCAGTTGATGGATATTTGGGTTTTTGCTACTTCTTGGCTGTTATGAATATTGCTGCTATGAACATTTGTGTACAAGTTTTTGTGTGGCCATATGTTTTCAATTCTATTGTGTGTATATCAAGTTGTTGGATTGCTGGGTCATACAGTAACCCTATGTTTAACATTTTGAGGAACTACTTAACTATTTCCATAGCAGCTGCACCATTTTACATTCATGCCAGCAATGTATGAAGGTTCCAATTCTGTACATCCTTACCAAGGCTTTTTATTGTCTGTCTTTTTGATCATAGCCATCTTAATGGATATAAAGTGATATCTCATTGTGATTTTTTCTGCAAAATGAAATTATAATTTATTAATAACCCTAGCATCTTTCCATGTGCTTGTTGACCATTTGTACATATTCTTTAGAAAAATGTCTATTCAAGTCCTTAACTCATCTTTAATTGGGTTATCTTTTTTGTTGTTGAGTTGTAGGAGTTCTTTATATATTCTGGACACTAGGCCCTTATCAGATATATGAGTTGTAAATATCTTCTCCTATTCTGTAGGTTGTCTTTTAATTTTCTTGATAATGTCCTCTGATGCACAGAAGTTTTCAATTTTGATGACATCTAATTTGTATATTTTTTCTTTTGTTGCTCATATTCTTGGTGTCATATCTCAGAATCCATTGCCTAATCCAAGGTCAGAAATATTTACATATGTTTTCTTCTAAGAGTTTTACAGTTTTAACCCTTGTATTTAAGTTTTTGATCTATTTTGAGTTAATTTTTTCTTTTTTGTGTGTGAGGAAGACTGGCTCTGAGCTAACATCTGTTGCCAATCTTCCTTTTTGCTGAGAAAGATGAGCTCTGAGCTAACACCTGTGCCCATCTTCCTCTATTTTGCATGTGGGATGCCGCCACAGCATGGTTGATGAGTGGTGCATAGGTCCACGCCCAGGATCCGAACCTGTGAACCCCTGGCCACCAAAGCGGAGTGTGCAAACCCAACCACTATGCCACTGGGCCCGCCCCTATTTTGAGTTAACTTTTTGTGTGTGGATATCCAGTTGTCCCGGCATCATTTGTTGAAAAAGCTATTCTTTCTCCCAATAAATTATCTTAGCATCCATGTCAAAAATCAATTGACCATAAACGTATGTGTTTTTTCTGGACTCTCAATTCTTTTCTGTTGATCTATATGCCTATTCTTCTGCTAGAACCACACAGTCTTAATTACTGTAGCTTTGTAGTAAGTTTTGAAATTGAGAATAATATCGATCTCTTTCAAGACTGTTTTGGCTATTTGGGGTGCTTTGCACCTCCATATGAATTCTAGGATGAGCTTGTCAATTTCTGCAAAAAGGCAGCTGGGATTTTGATAGGGATTGCATAGAATATCATGTCTTACTTTTAGCAGAAACATTTCCACTTTGACCAGAAAGTCTCTGTTTTTCAAGATGCTTCCTCTCTTGGGAATAGGCAATTATTGTAAACTGAATTAAGTTAGCTCAGATTAAAATCAAGATTTTATCTCTCTTTTATAGAACATATCACATTGATAACTTTAAAATTATTTGGATGAAATAAATATTTGTGTAACCCTGTGAGAGCAAGGACTATGTCTAGTTTTGTTGACAACTGTGTCCCCTGGCTAAGCCCAGAGCCTTGTATGTAGAGGGTGCTCAGAGCTGCTCAGAAATACAGGCATTTTCTCTAACAGGCTAGAGAAGAAAAGCAGACGGCTATACCATATATACCCTCTTGGGCTGTCCAAGGTGATGTCCAAGGCACTAGGATATGTAAAAAGAACTCAGCTTGACCAGACACAAAAGTACATGCGTTGTATTATTTCATTTATATGAAACATTCAAAAGTCTGGGGGTGGGAATCTGAAGTGACTGCAAATGGGCCCAAGGTTTCTTTTTAGGTTGATGGGAATATTCTAAAATTAGATTGTACAACTTTATAATTTTACTATAATCCACTCAATTGTACACTTAAAAGTGGCAAATTTTATGATATGTAAATTATATCACAATAAGATTGAAAAAAAAAAACCCTAAAAAATAACTCCAGTTTGAGACCGGGGTCTCAATCAATTTCAGTTTTTATTGGGGAAAGTGCTGCAGCCAAGGCAGGTCAAAGGAGGCTATATTTCACTGGCACAAAAAAAGTGGAGGTGGAGGGATTGAAAGGAATAGTGGATCTGCACAAAGCAGTTGGGACTAAAGCTCACAGAAAAGGTAATGAGGGATCAAGGGCCAAGATTCCTGTCTGGAACTGGTCTAAAAAAGGGCCTGGGATGCAAAGTAGAGAATGGACACTAGGTTGAAGGGAGATTTGGGACTGGAAGCTCAACCCATCTGCCCAGTTCTTGACAGCGAAGAAACAAAGGAGGTCATGGCTTGCTTTTCAGCAGCACTAGGGGACCACATCTGAAACAGTCCAGGGCAGGGCTGGTCACCCCGGTGTGAAAAGACTATAGCAGCAGCCAGAGAAACGTGGCGGTGCGAAAACCTTCTAGTTAGGAGCCATCACTTCGCCATTCACCCTTGTCAGCCCAGCTGCTGGAATGGCTCAGAAGGGAAGGAAAATGATCGATAGTGGCCCCTGACAGGTTACAAGGGAAGAAGTAAATGTTCGACAAATGGCTGCGGGTCATGTTGGCCAGGCTGTCTGACTCCCAGTCCTGCCCTTGATCTTGATGCTGAGGGTTTGCATCCCTCATAGTCACTAAGTCTAAATCATATCCAGAGGTTTTCTGACTTTGATACTTTTGCTCACCCCAAGATAAAATTCACCTGGCCTTTGAAACCTGTTTCATGTATTTACAATGCCATCTCTCTTATCATTCTCTGCTGTGTGTGATGTGCCAGGAACTCTGCTAAGATCTTTCCAAACATGTATGCATTCTCACACCAAACCAAGGAGTTAGGGACTGTTATCTGCATTTTATAGATTAGGATACAAACTCAGAGGCATGGATGAACTTACTGAGTTTACAGTTAGTAAGTGGCAGAGGTGGGGCTTGAACTTACATGTATCTGATGCCAAAGCCCATTTTCTCAGACACTGCTGTCCTCTCTATCTTTCCAATGTGAATCCCCTAGGCCATCCTAGTGCAGGTCTGATTAAAGATTAATTTCCTACTTCTAAAGGCAGAATAAACAAACAGCAAATTCTTTCCCTCTGATTGAGTGGGCACTCACACAGAGCAGCAGACGTGCCTGATGTGAATTTAAAAAACCCCAGGTATTTTTTCCCCCTGCTCACTAGCTGGGGAGTGAGGGTCCCATTCACTCTGGTGGCAGGGTCTAGGGCAGTCATGGGAGTTGGAACTGAGCATTTGTCACAGCAGCCTGCAGCCCTCAGAAGTGCTCTGGGTCGAGCTGGTAAGGACCCAGCATGGCCAGCACTCAGCCAGCAATCCCTGACACCTACTGCAGCAGCCCGGACCAGGCAGCTATGTTGGGCTCCCCTGGGGAGGGACTTGGGGGCTCTTCCCTTTTGAGCCCATTAGCCTGGTTTCAACCCTTACTAGGGGCAACCAGGCATTCATATGCTGGGTCACAAAGCTCAAGCAACCTACTCAGTTTAAATTATCATCTAAACAATCACATTCATGAAATTTACATCTAACACTTGCACCTAAATTCAAACTAGAACATTATGATAAAAACCTACAGGCTTTGACCAATCTTGGGTAGCCTTTGGTACCCAAGGGAAGAAAGCCTATTCCCTCTTATCCCCCCACAGAGTGATGGTAAGGATTTAACAGAAGGCATTATCCCCATTTTACAGGTAAGAAAGCTGGCTTAGAAGGGTTTCTATCCTGAGTGTGCCTGCCACCATGTTTTATGTTCGCAGATATTCCATTTTAAATATTTGTTCATTGACTGACTGAGTCGCCCTATAGCTGGTGGAAGAGAAAAGAGAATAGAGGTATTATGTTTTTAGTTTTGGGTACAATGTTGTCCCCCTTCTGTCTCGTTCACCATGCTGGAGAAACTTTCCTTTCTACTCTCTGTCTGAGCACTGAATTCCTGTCACCCCCTTGGAGGATGCCTACCCAAGAATAGCCTCTGGGATTATCTTGCCACCGTGGACTTGAACGGTGCAGCCAGAGGTGGCAGTACAAATAAATGGTGTGGAGCCAATAAATGAGCATGGGAAGTAAAATGTCCTTTTTTTCCACCCCTTGCAGGAACCATGCAGGAAGGCAGTGAGGTGGGAAGCCAGGTGTGGGCACTGCGGCGGGGAAATGACTGATGTCATCATTAGGTCCAAGACTTGTGCGTCCTTGCTGTCCAGCTGTTTCCTAATGACATTTTTTTCCCCTTGATTTCTTCTCCCTTTCATAAGAAAGCTCAGCCTGGAATGAAACTGAGTCCAGGGTCTGATTTGAATGGAGGTTTTATTGTAAGTGATATCTGTGTTCTTTAAAATGAAAGATTCTTCATATATTGTCCCACGTTATAAATAATTTATATCTGTGACAAGTACATTTCTAGTCATAACCTTTCAAGCCTGCTTGGAAAACAGCTGCATTATGTTTTTAAACCGCATGAGGGCAGTGGTGTCACATGTAAAAGATGCCTGCCCTCTGCTTTCTGAACAGATGGCTCGTTTGTTAGACTTCATTGGATGTATTTTTCCTTTATTGAAGCACAGGGGAATTTCACATTTTCAGGTAGAATGGGGGAAGATAGTTAAAATTTTATACCGTATTTTTATCTCTTTGTTTATGCTGATAAAGGTAGCAGAGGCAGTTGATTTATCTCCCTTTTTTGCTATTTTGAGGGATTGGTGTGCTAACAAGCTGGGGTGAGCGTTCATTGCCACCGTGACCCTGGCAGAAGATATTCTGTTGATTTTGCGTTTAATTGGAAATGTCACAAAGATAATACATCACCCCATTCTTCCTCCAAACCCTCAATACCCTTAGATATGACTTCAATCCTGCTGTTGCTATCAGGAAATTTTTGCATTTAATCTTGCACCACACCTATTAAGTAGGCAGTTCCAGCCAGCTTTCTCTGAAGATGGAACCGTGTGACCGTCCTTAACCCCATGATCATAGAAACTCTGAAGTGTCTCTTTCACAGATAGGTCTAGTCCTGCTGGGTTCCTAATGTCCTTTGGCCCTTCAGATGCAGGAGGTCTTAACTCAGAGCTAATCAGCTGACTCTTCCTAAGGTAGGATAATGCAGAGGGTGCAGCGCAATGGAGGACAGTTCTAGAATCGTCCTATAAGCAGTTTGGTTTGTCATGCTGTATTGGCCCATACAGTATTTAATATTTTTAAATTAGTTGCCAATACTTAAATGCAAAGACTTCTTATCAAAGATCCAGGTTTCTTGCTTTTCTGGAAACAGTGGACAATTCGGTATGACCAGCCTGTGCAGTCCTCTGGTGACAGTCGGTAGCAGCCACTTCTTTGTGGCTATGTAGTCACTACACACCCAGGTCTCCCCTTTTGTTTCCCTTGACACCAAGGGAGGTGCCGACTGTAATCACATTTGCACTGTTTTTGTTACAATAAAAAGGAAAATGAGAATTTAATACCCACTTCTGTCTCAAAGTAGAAAAATGAAAGATACAGTGAAGGAGCCACATGTCTCAAGGAAAAGGAGCCTGAATACAGACCTCCCTGCTGCAGCACTGAAGAGCAATTGCTTGGTCTCTCTAGCACCTTGAATATCACACCTGGCAGAGCTGCTCCTTTGAAGGTGGTCAGGCCTGGGGTTGACCTTGAGTGGAGAACACTGGTGATCTTTTTATCCATACAGTGGTTAAATGGGGATAATCTCATTTAACTCTCACAACAGCCCTGTTAGGTTATCTGGGCACACTGCTTAGAACGGTGCCAGGGTCGCCCACCTCCTGGCTTTTTCTTACCTTCCTCTTGGGAGCAGTGGGTTTTCAGGCCGGTGCTTCACGCAGTCTGCTAACCAGTTCTCTTTGGCAAGTTGCAGATTCACTGCTTGACCGGGCCGGGGGAAGAAGGGGTTAAGGGAGGGGGGGAGCGGGAGCGGAAAGCCCTTTGGACGGGGGCTCTGACCCGGACGCGGCTCGATGCCTGTTCTGGAGCCTCGCGGTGGCAGCTGAGCTCCGCGCGGCTCCAGGAGGCTGGAGGAACAGACAGGAAATCCATTCTCGCTCTGCAGATACATCGGCAAAACGCCCAAAGCAAACAGCAGAGGAAGTTTGCTTTAGTGGAGACAAACGCACAACTTTGCTCTTTCAAAGCCTCTGTTTACAAGTCAAAGCCGAGGCTCAGGCGGGCTTTGGGCGCAGACTCACCTCCGGAGGTGCCGCCCGCGGGCCTGTCGCTACCAGAGAGGGACCCCGCCGCGGCGGGCTCGGGATAACCGGGTGGGGGCGGCTCGGCTCGGATGGAGAACACGCTCCAGGCCTTGGGGAGCCAGGGCGGCTCACCCCACGCCTCCCAGGGTGAAATGTGGGTAAAAGAGGAGATGAGAAAAAAAGCCCTTAGCGCTGGTGAGTGCTGGAGTTGAGCATCACCTGTAGGTTAGAGAGTGAGGTCCCTCGAAAGGAAACTGACAAGAGTTGGCCCTAGGAAATTGCAGGCTGAACAGAGGCGCCAAGCCACGCCACTCAAAGAGCAGAAACCGCAGAAGGTACCTCAAGTGGTGGTGTTGGCTCTGTCACCTGAACAGTGTCCAATGTTATAACTGGATTGGGTGTCTCTGTTAGCTTGAAATAAAATAACTATAATAATAGTCGGTGTCTGGATAAAAGCGTGTTGGCTAAAGGTAGAGTTTGGAGAATTTTTAAAAACACTAGCGCAGATCTTATGTAACTTTATATTCCAATAAAACTTTTCCTGTGGGGGAACTGAGGCAAAGGTGACACGCTCAGCTGACTATTAGGGAAATGGGGACCCAGAGGTACCAGGGAACCGTGGGGTTGGTGAGTGACTGGCTTTATTGCCCTTGTGGGGCTTAAGGTGAAAACGTCCTAGAGGTGGCCAATACCGTGGACAAGCCCAAAGGTTCTGGAGGCAGATACACCTGGTTTTGAATCCTGGCTGTGATGCTTTTTAGCCATGGAATGTCTAGCAAGTCACATTCCTTCTTTAAACCTTTGTTTCCCTGTTGCTGGGAAGGGGGTGAAGTGAGATTAAGCACCTAAGTCAAGTTTACACAGGAGGTAACGACAGTGCTGACTTGCAAATGGAAATGTCTGATTTCAAAGTCCTGGCATTTTCCACTGCATACACTGCCATCGAGTTAAAACCACATCCCACCTCCCCACCCCACTTCACCCCCCCAACGTTTCCTCCCGATTCAGAGATTCAGATTTTGAGCTCCTAGATCCAGTCCTGTGCATTCCATCTCTGCTGCTTATGTTACGATTCCTCAGTTCAGGAACCTCTCACTTTCTGTTCATTCAGGCTTTCCAGTTCGTTTGTAATCTGGTCCTTATTTTTTCAAACAGAATCTTTGACTCTTCCTAACCACAATTCCTGGTTAATCTTTGCTCCTCTTCATGCCTTTTTCTCAGACCATCTCCACCTTCTGTAATACCCTGCCTTCTACTGAGAAGGACAGTGTGAGTTTCGTTCTCTGCCCCTGCATTTCTTTAAATGGTTCGTTCCTAGGGTGTGCCTTGTGGAGCTCAGTGGACAAGGAAGTTTGAAAAATTGTTGCTTGTTTAAATGGAGTTTTTTCCTAATGTGCATTGTAAATCTCTCAAAGGTTGCTATTGCATGCAGGGATTCTCAAACTATTTGGACCTAGAAATTTAAAACTCTTCCTTCCTTCTTCCCTTCCTTCTTTCCTTCCTCTCTCCCTCCCTCCCTTCCATGCTTCCTTCCTTCTTTTAATCTTTTTTTTCTTTTAGTATTTCATGGGGCCAGAATGTCTTGGTACATGTTTTGGTGGCTACGGGTCTGACCATTTTGGTTGAGGTTATTGAATTCCTAAGCAGGGGAGGCCCCAAGGCCAGCCTCTATTCCTCCGTGGGGTATAATGAGGGCATCAATCAGACCTGCTCTTGCTCTTCGGGGAATTCATATTTTGCATCTAGAACTGTGTTCTTACCATCTCACCTGGTAACCAAGTCCCTCTCTTATAAGGCATTCCAGTAAGTGCTTCCCTGCTTTAGTCTCCTGTCCATTATCCCAATTCCTTTGGCCTTATTTGTCATTCCAAGGTCTGGCATCCTACTCTGCCCCCAAACTTGACTCTATATTGCTAGTCTTCCCCTCATGACACTCTACCTGTTTTCTTCCAATTTGCCTTTCCCTGTGGGCCTGTTGGGTATCCCAGTCTTTGTTCTTGGTCCTGAGCCTCTTTGATCTATCCTAGCTCTTTGCCAAGTGTTTGGAATAATTTAGTTGAAGAGTTCAGGCTCTGGGATCAAACTGAGTTCAAATTCAGTTCCACCATCTAAGAATTGTAAACTCTTGGGTGAGTTATTTAACCTTGGGCCTCAATTTTCTCCTCTTCCCTCATTCAGTCCTGAGGAGGATTAAATGAGACAATACATGCGAAGAGCTTCTCATACCATCTGATGCAGAGGGAGACAGTGACGACTATCAGTTATTCTGTTATCCAAGTCCCGGGGCTTCTTTGATCAATGTAGCCCACACTGAGCTCTCTGGGCTCCAGATACTTTACAGTTAGTGTCTCAGACTTAGCACTTGATTTTGCTTGTGACTTAGTTATAGCTCCTCACACCAGATTTGGACTTAATTAAAAAAAATTATGTGTAATTTCAAACATACCATAAGTAGAGAGAATAATAACATGGATTCTCTTGTACTTGTCACTGACTGGGTGTTCCATGATAGTTCCTGTTCATTCTGTTCTGACGTTAAATCTAACGCTGCTCCATACACAGGCCGTGTATGACATAGGCCGTGACTGAGGGCGAGCCTCGTGCTGTGGGTGAGACTGTATGTCAGGATGCCTCTGCTCAGCCTCCCTAGGAGGGTGGGGCCACCAAAAAGTCTCTCTTCTCTATTTTTCTAAGGAATGGGGAGACGGAAAAATAGCAACCAACTGTATTGTTTCCTGGGGAATACACTTCATTCTCCAGAGCTAAATTCTCTTACCTCCCCTTGTCAGTTCTTCAAGGGCTTGAACTGTGTTTAATTCGTTCTTATATCCCCAGCCGCTAAACTGAGCCTGGTGCAAAATAATGTTGTTTGAATGAATCACTTCCCATTTTTTCCTAAAGTTTTATTAGAACTGCTTTCTAGTATCGGATTTGAATCCCAGTTCTCGACCTTTGAGGCTTAAAGCTGCAAGACTGGAGGAGACAGATCTCAGAGGTAAATCTCTCCATTTTTTTTTTTGCACCGGGTGATTGACATCCAGGGACACAGCATATTGACTTTTCTCAAGATGTTGAACAAAATAAAAACTATGTGCAGGAGGAAACATGATCCTACATTTATTAATGCGGTATCAGACAATGTCTCTGGAAACGGATGTTTTATTGCGCAATTCCTCTTGATGGCACTGGAGCCTTAAATATCGTCACGAGTCCGGTCTTTCACATTCTAAATCCTATTATCTAGGTTAGCTCATCTGTATTCAAAAGATCAATGTTGCATTATTACAAAGATCCTTTCAAGTGTAAAAAGGATGGCACTTCATTACAGAAAGTAAAAGAAACTAATCAAACTTTCTTGGTGAAATCATTGACTTTTTTAAGTAAAGGGCAAATTCAAGAATTTGGAAGTCCGAGATGCGCGAGAACTCGGTGGTTTGGGCTCACTCCGGCATGCATCTGGTTGCAGCATGTAGGTCTTGGATAACATAAAGAAGAAAGAGGCTTTCTTGAAAGAGTCTCAGTGCTTGCAGCTATTCTCATTTCTTCTGTCATTGCTTGGTTGTGTGTCTTGGAAAAAATGAGCTGCTGGTGGGAAGACTCAAAGAGATGATCCGTGATGCGTGGTGTACAGGCAGCACTTGTATTACCTGGTTAATAGAAATTGTTAGGAAAACTTTGGTAAATATTATTTATTCACTGCCTTAACTCTTCTTGCAACAGACAGTTCTTGTTCCTTATCATCACCAGTTGGGTTCTGTGGGTTGTGCATTAACATGCAGGATGTTTATGAGGGAGTGCTTTTGGGGTTGACACCTGTGGAAAGGAGAGGACAGACGCAGGATGGGGTAGAGGGAGAAGCTGATCCATGATGCATGCCCCAGGATACACACACAAGGATGAGAGGCTCTGGAGCTGGAATGGCCTTTCAGAGCTGTCTTCCCTGAGGAGAGAACCTGCCTGATACTCATTGTATTGTAAGCAAACAGCCTTGGAAAAGGTGCCTGACTTTAGCAAGCCATCTGTCTCTAGTTGAGCAATCCCAAAGGGAGATGACAGCCGAGGGCTGGTCGCTGGCTGTACTCCCGGCAGCCTGGGTAAAATTCCTTTTATTTCTGAAAGTACGATCTGGGCAGCGCATCACAGTGTCTACCACTCTTAACATCTTAAAAGAAAATGTTCATGACCACCTTCTGTGTACCAGGACTGTGCTAGGTACAGGGACTTACAGTGCTGAATAAGGAACAGTCCTTCCCTTCAAGGTATTTCTGATCAGCCTCTTGCTAAGACTTGTTGATTATTATGATATGCCAGGCACAGTTCCAAGCACTCTACTCGTATTCACTAATTTAACCCACTAAGCCATATGAGATAGCTAGAGCTCTTATCCTCATTTTACAGATGGGGAAACTGAGGCATGTAATGACGAAGCTTGGGCAAGCTTTTCCCAGAGTCCTGAGAGCCTGCTAACCATACTACCTCCCAAATATTGCCATTTCTGTGAGATCAAAGCCATTCTTCCTCTTCTTGTATCTTTTGCCTGAGCTAACTACAGCATTCTCTTATTAAGAGATATTTAGTGTGGCTGTTACCTTAGAGCTGCATGTCCATTAATGGTAGACACTAGTCACATAAGTCTATTGAGCATTCGAATGTGGAAAGTCCAAATTGAGATGCTGTTAAGTGTAAAATACATATTGGATTTCAAAGACTTAAATGGAAAAAGAATGTAAAAAATCTCATCAATCCTTTTATATTGACTGCATGTTGAAGTGATATTTTAGATATATCGTATTAAATAAAAAATATTTTTAAAGTTAATTTTACCTGTTTTTATGTTTTAGTGTGGCTACTAGAAAATTTTTGAATTACTTAGTGGCTCATATTTGTGGCTTGCATTTTATTTCCATTGGGCAGAGTTGCCTTAGAGTATCTTGAGATTCTTCCGATGGGGACATATCTCGCTCAAATTCAGAGAAAATCCGATTTAGTTTGGTATTGGGATCAGGTTCTTTTGATATGCTTCATTTAATTTGTATTTATTAATGGAGATTCTATCCACCAAGTAGCCACCACTTGCCGGTTGTTTAGTGATTGTTGAAAACTAGTTAGAGGCAGCCTGAGTGAGATGAATTAAAGTTCTATTGTTGTAGGGGAACAAGGTCATCAACTTGAAATTAATCAACGGATTTCAAATCACCAGGAAGGGATATTTTACCCTCAGCTTTACAGTTTCAGCATGTAAATTGCTGTTTAGAGGAGAGCCTGTAAAATCAATTCAGCCTTTCTCCCTTCAGAAATTAAAAGCAATTTATTTTTATTTTTGGCAAGTCCTGGAAAGCACTTGTACATCCAACTCCTTCACCCTGACACCACCTGTGTTGCATGCTTTTTGGACGTTTGAGTAGAGAGGTGGGAAATTCGGTTGTCTTGGTGTCCCACAAGATTTGGAGGAGACCCCTCTGATCCCTGTTGGGGAGCCCATCTGTCCCCACCTGATACATTTTACTTCAAATGATTCAGAAACCCCGAAGCTAAACTTGGCCAAAGTAGCACCTATCATGTGGACTCCAACCAAAGCCGTATAAATCATCCCCGGATCACACCAAACTTGGCCCCCAAACTGGGCACACAGATTTTTCAATCTGGTCCTGGAATTTGCCAGGAGGCAGGAGGACCACAGGGATGTGTGGGATGCATCTGGGTTTTGTCCCAACTTCTGTGGTTAGTGAAGCTTGTCTGATCTGGGGTTGGATATAAACACAGCTTGTGGACTCGAAAGACACCAAACCACCTTGAAGAGTGATTTGGTCCAAGCCCCTGCAGAAAACAACCCCACAAATAGCTGTATGTCCAACCACCCAACCTTCCCCACACCCCCGTTCCCCCAGGAATGGAGAAAGATCCAGAGACAGATTGTTAATATATACATTAAGCGTTTCAACTGATTGTTCTCTCAGGACTTTTTGATACCAATACTTTGATGATAAGCCTAAGTTGGGCCCCTAAGGGAATGAACTTTTATATCTTTCTGAATAGATATGCAGAATCTGCCTTATTTGATAGACTGACTCTTGAATATAGCAACAGTGTATTTTGTTTATCTGATTTCTGGGAGAGGTTCTTTTTCAAGTTTTTGGTTTTTTTGGTTATTGTTTTTAATATAGAGGAACAATAATGATTAACTTTGTTTATCATAGTTTGTTGTCCTTGGATCTGATATATATATTTGTGTGTGTGTGTGTGTGTGTGTGTGTGTGCGTGTGTGTGTAAGATTAGCCCTGAGCTAACATCCTTTGCTAAGCCTCGTCTTTTTGCTGAGGAAGACTGGCCCTGGGCTAACATCTGTGCCCATCTTCCTCTACCTTATATAGGACACTGCCACAGCATGGCTTGACAAGTGGTGCATCGGTCAGCACCTGGGATCCCAACCTGTGAACCCTGGGCCGCTGAAGAGGGGCACATGAACTTAACCGCTACGCCAGCAGGCTGGCCCCATTGTCCTTGTATCAATGCAATTTATTTTCTTGTTTTCACTGACGTGGCACTATGCTATATGGCATTTGTCTGATTTGTGAAGTAACCTATCTTTTGGGGAAGAAGGTCTGGAAACGTGGTTAGTACTTTTATCTTAAACTCTACCTAAGAGCCCCAAATGGCTACACCTCTACATAAAGAGAGAGACTTCGTTCTCATCTATTCTCCTTTCTGGTTTTTCTAACATGACAAATTAATAACCCATTTGATAATCAAATGAGGGCATTTCTGGAAACAAAGGAACAGGTATAGCTGGAGCTTTCAAGGAACTTCTCAGTTAAAACAAAGTCACTGCTTTCCGTAAGGAGGATTCTTCAATCTGCTCAGACAACTGGCTGGCTGGCTGAGAGAATAGGATTTATTGGCTGTCCATTTGGGGAATTTACTTAACCTCTCTGTGCCTCAGTTTCTTCATGTGCGAAATAGAGATAAGACCTTATCTCGTAGTTTTATGTGGCATAAATAAGAGAATACTGTAAAATGACTAGCACAGTTTCTGGGTTATGGTGAGTTATCACCTGTAGGGAAGTAGGTGGCAGAGGTTGTGAAGGATCATCTTTTCCAGTCTTAAAGTTTTTTGATAAAGTTGTTTGTTTCAATTCTGGAAGAAGTTTCTAATAGCATTTGTGTAATTTACTTCCATGATCATCTTAAAAATAGATTACGTGTATAATTCCTATGAAATATGTCTTGTTTAAGCGTAATGTAAAAGGAAGTCAAGGCCGTGAATTTGATTACCTCATGAGTCAGTATTTTCAAGGAAATTGAGACTAGTCATGCTACTTTTAGTTCAGACAGATGCCTGCAAGTTTAGTTGTCACCTCTCTGAAACACACAGTAGGACCACAGCAATCTGGTCATACTTCATCTTTTATCTTCTCTTAGGCTCGTTTTTAACACCCAGCCTGACTAGACATCCCATGTGCTGACCTGAACATGTCCAGAGAAAGTTGTTCCTGAAATCATGGTGATGCTGTTTTCATTCTTGTACCACGCTGATTATTGGGATATTCTTCTTTCTAGGAAGCTGATGTTTGCTACTTTCCTGTAACATCTGGTCTTGGTCCTGGATCTATCCTTTGGAGAGTAGAGCTGTTCTGTAGCTCACATGCCAGAGTTTCAAATATTTGAGGATGATGATTATCCTTTTCTGAGGTGTTCCCTTCTCCAAGCTAAATATACATTGTTCCTTTAATCATTCTTCATGTGGCAGGAACTGGCCTGTGAGACAGAAACTTCATGTTTCAGTTCTCTATTGTTGTATAACAAACTTAATTGCTAAAACCACTTTTTATTGTAGTAATACTTATTATACATGATGTAATAATATATTAAATGATTAAATTATTATTATATCTCATGAATCTGTAGATTGACTTGGATCTCTCATGTGGTTGCAGTCAAATTGTGGGCGGGGCTGACTTGACTTGGGCTGACTATCCAAGATGGCTTCATCACTCACATGTCTGGCTCTGGCCTGGGATGATTTGAATGGCTAGGGCCTGGAATAGCTCGAGACTGGCTGGGCTTCTATCTCTCCATAAGGCCATTCCCCTTGGCTAGCTTGGGCTTCCTCATAGCATGGTGGCCTCAGAGTAGATGGACATTTTACATGGTAGCTCAGTGCTCCAAGATGGAAGAAGTAGAGGCTTCCAAGTATCTTAGTCTAGGCCTAGAGACTGTTAGAGAGTCAGCTATATTCTAGGGATCAGAGAAGTCCCAGAGCCCACTCGGATGCAAGGGGAAGGAACATAGGTTTTGCTTCTCAATGAGGTTTTGCCTCATAGGTGCATTGAAAAATTTATGGCCATTTGCCCTTCCACTCTCAGCTCTCCTGATGCTAATGTCTAATGCCACCTCTTAAAACATAGCTGCAGTGTTCAAAACAGGACATAATAGCCTAACATGCTATCAGAGAAGCTACGAGATTTTTTTTCTTCTTTTATCTTTTTTCTTCAATTTATAATTTCCTAATAGCCTTCCCAATATCTATCACCCACTGTGGGCTCCTTAATAAACTCGTCATTCACTAGATCCTCCAAATCTTTATTTTGCAGACTATTTTCAGGTCTCCTAGTTGTGTAGGCTCCTTTTTGCATCAAAAGGCAGAATCTGATTTTTGTTAATGGAAATTTCATCCTATTGATTTGAGCTGGTTATTGTTTTGGAAGTCGCTACCTATAGGATGTTTGAAGAATGTATTCATAATTCAGATGGAGTTCGTGGCCTTGCTTGATCTTGCCAATTCACCGCAGGTAGAGTGAACTTCCTACAACACCAATCTGGTTGTTGTTCCCCTACATAAAACTCTTCAGAGCCCCAACATGTTGCCCTCAGGAGAAAGTCTGATTTTTATGCATGAACTACAAGGTTTTTCATATCTATCTCCTGACTACACTCTCATTCTCACTTTTTTTTTTGGTGGGCAAGAGCAGATTTCTGTTGGAGGAGGTCATCAGGAGGATGTGACCACTGGTTGACCTATGGGCAATTGGAGGCTCCTCACCCCCTCCCCTGTCCTTGGGATGTACATTCCACCCATCATTCCCACACTAGGAGCTTTCAAGGACACAGCCTTGAGAGAGTAAGATGTTGTTGAGATCATCCGGAGTGTGTATGTGACTGAACCCCGTTAAGGATTCTACATAAACTTTGAAGATTCTGGCGGGAAGGTGTGGAGATCTACTTGTCTGCAGCCACCCAAGACAAGTCTTATGAGTAAGTTCCCTTGCTTATTAAAACTGCCACCTACCAATCTAGAGTGGTCTGCCTCTTTCTTTGGTCTCTCCTTGCCCTCTCTTTATGGGGGTCAGTTTCAGATTTCACCTGGGATACTCCCAAGTTTGTGAACCAACAATTTCCTTTTAAAATTTTCTAATTGTTTATTGATGTATTGGAGCACAACTTTAAAAGAAAGTGATCTTATATTTAGCAAGTTTCTGATTCTTTTTATTTGTTCTAATAGTTTTTCTGTAGAATAATCTGGATTTCCTATGTTCACAATGTCCTTGCCTATGAATAATAACGGTTATTTTTTCCTTTCCAATGTCATGCATTTTATTTCATATTGAATTGTCTGCCCTCTAGTTCAATGTTGAATAGAAGTAGTGGTTGGACAGCCTTGGCTTGTTTCTGACTTGAAAGGAAATGCCTCTGACTTTTCATCATTAAGTATTCTGTTTGCTGTAGGTTTCTGTTTGAAGTTACTATTTATCAGATTAAAGCAGTGTCTTTCTCTTTCCCAGTTTGCTTTATTTTTAATGCTTGAATGGATATTGAATTTTAGAAGGTCCTTTTTCTGCATTAACTGCTGATCATATCCTCTTCTTTCCTTTAATTGTTAATACGGTGGATTATAATGATAGGTTTCCATAGTTCATTCCTTTTTATTGCTCCGTAATATTCCACTTATAGATACATCACAATTTGTTTATCCACTTACTTGTTCATGGACATTTGGATTGTCTGCAGTGTTTGACTATTAAAAATAAGTTATTATGAATATTCATGTACAAATCTGTGTATGGACATGGGTTTTCATTTTTGTTGAGGGAACACCTAGGAATAGAATGGCTAGATCATATGGTAGGTGAATATTTAATTTTAAAAAACTGCCAAGCTGTTTTCTAAAGTGTATGTATTATTTTACATTCCTATCAGCAATCTATGAGAGTTTCAGTTGCTCCACATCTGTGCCTTTAATTGGTATGATTATCTTTGAAATTTTAGCCATTCTAATCTATGTTTCGTGATAGCTCATTATGGTTTTAATTTGCATTTCCCCGTTGACTAATGACGTTTTCCATCTTTTCATGTGCTTCTCAGCTATTTGTATATCTTCTTTATGAAGTGTATGTTCAAAGTTTTGGCCTATTTTTAAAATTGGGTTGTTTTCTTTTTATTGAGTTGTAGTGTTCTCTATGTGTATTCTAGCTACAAGTCCTTTATTTGATATATGTTTTTGGAATATTTTCTTCTAGTCTGTGACTTGCTTTTTCACTTTTTAAAATGATGTCTTTTAAAAAGTGAAATTGTTTAATTTTGAAGTCCAATTTATCAGTTTTTTCTTTTATGACTTGCATCTTATGTGTTCTATTTAAAAAATTTTATCTACCTCAAGGTTGTAAAGATTTTCTCTTGTTTTATAATTTTAAGTTTTATATGTAGGTCTATGATCTATCTTGAATTAATATTTTTGTACGGTGTGAGGTAGGGGGTTGATATTATTGGATTTAGTTTGCCAACTGTTTTTTTGTTTGTTTTGTTTTGTTTTTGTGAGGAAGACCAGTCCTGAGCTAACATCCATTGCCAATCCTCCTCTTTTTGCTGAGGAAGACTGGCCTTGGGCTAACATCTGTGCCCATCTTCCTCTACTTTATATGGGATGCTGCCACGGCATGGGTGACAAGCAGTGCGTTGGTGGGTGCTGGGGATCCGAACCCACGAACCCCGGGCTGCCAAGCACAAACTAAACCGCTGCACCACTGGTGGCCCTGCCAACTCTTTTTTAAAAAATCATTCTTGCACCTGTGCTCAGGTGAGTTGGCTGTATTTTTTTCTACATCAGACATTCTTCATCCGTTTTTGAGATAAGGTTGTTCTCATCTCATAAAATGAATTGGAGAGCTGCTGCCTTTTTCTATTCTCTGCAATAGTTTGTATGAGATTAAGATTATTCCTTAAAATTTGGGAAAATTTACCTCTTAAACAGTCTTGGCCTGCTGGTTCTGTGTGTGTGTAAATATTGATTTAATTTTAAAAATATTATTAGTCTATGTTTTATATGCCTTCTTTCATCCTGTTTGTTATATTTTTATGGAAAATTGTCTATTTTTATGTTTTAAAAATTATTAACATGAAGGCATTATGATTCAGATTTTTTTTTTATCAGTCTAACTCATTGCTATCGTGTGAGAGCTCATTGACAGCTGTGACCAAATCTTATTTATCACTGTAGACTCTGGCACAAGCAACAAAACCTGGGTGTTGAATAAATTGATGAAACTGGTGTTCAGTCCAATAACAAGTCTTATCAGCTCTACCTATAAGATATAGCCAACCACTTCTCACCATCTCTTCTGCTATCCTACTGTTGTACTCTAAGCATCATCATCTTCTGGACTTCTGCCATAGACTCCAGATTTCTCTGTTCCACTTTTGCCCTTACTTTGGTTTATTTCCCAGAAAACTCTCAGAAATATTCTTTTAAAACTTTTACCAGATCATGTCATTCTCCTGCTCAAAATTCTCCAAAGGCTTCTCATCACACTTGGAATCAATTCTGAACAGAGTAGGAATGTAGAATCGACAAAGGGTATCTTCAGAATCCCAAAACTTTCTGTTTAGTATACCCAACTGTAACTCTTATAACTTCCCCATAGGTACCAAATATCTTTATATTCCACTTTTTTACTCCAACTCCACCCCTAACCTCAATTCCACCAATCTACAGGCTAACTGGAATCTTCAGAATTTGGGGGAACGTTTTTTTGCTCCTTGATAGAAATGTTTGCCTTCAAATGAATCAGCACCATTTGCCTGGGACCTGAGAGCGCTGCAATGTTGGAGACTATCCCAATTCATGTAATTCATTAATTCAAAGCTGTACCATAATGCTCTTTTTTTTTTTTTTAACATTTTTTTTATTGATGTCTTAGTTTATAACACTGTGGGGTTTTAGTTGTACATTTTTGTTTGTCCATCACCTTGTGGATGTAACCCTTCACCCCTTGTGCCCCCCCCACCCCCCTTCCCCTTGGTAACCACCAATCAGTTCTCTCTATCCGTGTGTTCACTTATATTCCATATATGAGTGAGTTCATGCAGTGTCTGGCCTTCTCTCTCTGGCTTATTTCACTTAACATAATACCCTCTAGGTCCTTCCATGTTGTTGCAAATGGGACAATTGTGTCTTTTCTTATGGCTGAGTAGTATTCCATTGTATGTATATACCACATCTTCTTTAACCAATCATCAGTTGAGGGACACTTGGGTTGCTTCCACTTCTTGGCTATAGTGAATAATGCTGCAATGAACATAGGGGTGCATACGCCTCTTGTGATGGTTGATTTCACGTCCATTGGGTAGATGCCCAAGAGTGGTATTGCTGTATCATACGGTATTTCTATTTTTAATTTTTTGAGGACTCTCCATACTGTTTTCCATAGAGGCTGCACCAGTTTGCATTCCCACCAGCAGTGAATGAGGGTCCCCGTTTCTCCACAACCTCTCCAGCATTTGTTGTTATTTGTCTTTGTGATTATAGCCATTCTAACCGGTGTAAGGTGATATCTCAGTGTAGTTTTGATTTGCATTTCCCTGATGATTAGTGATGTTGAACATCTTTTCATGTGTCTATTGGCCATCTGTATCTCTTCCTTGGAAAAATGTCTGTTCATATCCTCTGCCCATTTTTTGATCGGGTTGTTTGTTTTTTTGTTGCTCAGTTGTATGAGATCTTTATATATTACTGAGATTAATCCCTTGTCGGACAAACGATTTCCAAATATTTTCTCCCAGCTGGTGGGTTGTTTATTCATTTTGATCCTGGTTTCATTTGCCTTGTAGAAGCTCTTTAGTCTGATGAGGTCCCACTTGTTTATTTTTTCTTTTGTTTCCCTTGTCTGGGTAGACATGGAATCTGAAAGGATCCCTTTATGTCCAATCTCAATTAGTGTACTGCCTATATTTTCTTCCAGGAGTTTTATAGTTTCAGGTCTCACTTTCAGGTCTTTGATCCATTTTGAATTGATTTTTGTATATGGCGATAGGAGATGGTCTACTTTCATTCTTTTGCATGTGGCTGTCCAATTTTCCCAGCACCATTTATTGAAGAGACTTCCCTCTCTCCATTGTATGTTCTTTGCTCCTTTGTCGAAGATTAGCTGTCCGTAGGTGTGTGGTTTTATTTCTGGGCTTTCAATTCTGTTCCATTGATCTGTGTGTCTATTCTTGTACCAGTACCATGCTGTTTTGATTACTGTAGCTTTATAGTATATTTTGAAATCAGGGATTGTGATGCCTCCAGCTTTGTTCTTTTTTTTCAGAATTGCTTTAGCTATTCGGGCTCTTTTGTTGCCCCATACGAATTTCAGTAGTTTTTGTTCTATTACCGTGAAGAATGACATTGGGATTCTGATTGGGATTGCATTGAATCTGTAGATTGCTTTAGGTAGAATGGACATTTTAACTATATTTATTCTTCCAATCCATGTGCATGGAATATTTTTCCATTTCTTTATGTCCTCCTCGATTTCTTTCAATAGTGTCTTATAGTTTTCATTGTATAGGTCTTTGACCTCCTTGGTTAAATTTATTCCCAGATATTTTATTCTCTTTGTTGCAATTGTAAATGGGATTGTCTTTTTGAGTTCTCTTTCTGTTTTTTCATCATTAGTGTATAGAAATGCAATTGATTTTTGTAAGTTGATTTTATACCCTGCCACTTTACTGTAGTTGTTGATTGTTTCTAGTAGCTTTCCGATGGAATTTTTGGGGTTTTCTATGTATAGGATCATGTCGTCTGCAAATAGTGAGAGTTTCACTTCTTCATTGCCTATTTGGAGTCCTTTTATTCCTTTTTCTTGCCTAATTGCTCTGGCCAGAACTTCCAGTACTATCTTGAATAAGAGCGGTGAGAGTGGGCACCCTTGTCTTGTTCCTGTCCTCAAAGGAATGGCTTTCAGTTTTTCCCCATTGAGTAGGATGTTTGCTGTAGGTTTGTCATATATGGCCCTTATTATGTTGAGGTACTTTCCTTCTATACCCATTTTGTTGAGAGTTTTTATCATAAATGGATGCTGGATCTTGTCGAATGCCTTCTCTGCATCGATTGAGATGATCATGTGGTTTTTATTCTTCATTTTGTTAATGTGGTGTATCACGTTGATTGATTTGCGGATGTTGAACCATCCCTGTGTCCCTGGTATAAATCCCACTTGATCGTGGTGTATGATCTTTTTGATGTATTGCTGTATTCGGTTTGCCAATATTTTGTTGAGGATTTTTGCGTCTATGTTCATCAGCGATATTGGCCTGTAGTTTTCCTTCCTTGTATTGTCCTTGTCTGGCTTTGGTATCAGCATGATGTCGGCCTCATAGAATGTGTTGGGAAGTATTCCATCTTCCTCTATTTTTTGGAATAGTTTGAGAAGGATAGGCGCTAAATCTTCTTTGAATGTTTATAAAATTCTCCAGGGAAGCCATCTGGTCCTGGGCTTTTATTTTTTGGGAGGTTTTTGATTACTGTTTCAATCTCTTTACTTGTGATTGGTCTGTTCAGATTCTCTATTTCTTCTTGATTCAGTTTTGGGAGGTTGTACGCTTCCAAGAATTTGTCCATTTCCTCTAGGTTGTCCAATTTGTTGGCGTAAAGTTTTTCATAGTATTCCCTAATAATCCCTTGTATTTCTGTGGTGTCTGTTGTAATTTCTCCTCTTTCATTTCTAATTTTATTGATTTGAGTCTTCTCCCTTTTTTTCTTAGTGAGTCTGGCTAAGGGTTTGTCAATTTTATTTATCTTCTCAAAGAACCAGCTCTTTGTTTCATTGATCCTTTCTACTGTTTTTTTGGTTTCAATTTCATTTATTTCTGCTCTGATTTTTATTATTTCCCTCCTTCTACTGATTCGGGGCTTTGTCTGTTCTTCTTTTTCCAACTCTGTTAGGTGCAATTTAAGGTTATTTATTTGGGATTTTTCTTGTTTGTTAAGGTGAGCTTGTATTGCTATGAATTTCCCTCTCAGGACTGCTTTTGCTGCATCCCATATGAGTTGGTATGGTGTATTTTCCTTTTCATTTGTCTCCAGATAGCTTTTGATTTCTCCTTTAATTTCATCAACGACCCATTGGTTGTTCAGTAGCATGTTGTTTAGTCTCCACATCTTTGTCCCTTTCCTAGTTTTTTCCTTGCAGTTGATTTCTAGTTTCACAGCATTATGATCAGAAAAGATGCTTGTAATGATTTCAATCTTCTTAAATTTATAGAGGTTTGCCTTGTTTCCTAATATATGGTCTATCCTTGAGAATGTTCCATGTGCACTTGAGAAGAATGTGTACTCTGCTTTTTTTGGGTGGAGTGCTCTGTATATATCTATTAAGTCCATTGCGTCTAGTTTTTCGTTTAAGTCCATTATTTCCTTATTGACTTTTTGTCTGGATGATCTATCCATTGATGTAAGGGGGGTGTTAAGATCCCCTACTATTATTGTGTTATTGTTAATATCTCCTTTAAGGTTTTTTAGCAGTTGTTTTATGTACTTTGGTGCTCCTGTGTTGGGTGCATAGATATTTATAAGTGTTATGTCTTCTTGGTGAAGTATCCCTTTTATCATTATATATTGCCCTTCTTTGTCTCTCATTACCTTTTTTATCTTGAAGTCTACTTTGTCTGATATAAGTATGGCTACTCCTGCTTTCTTTTGTTTGCCATTAGCTTGGAGTATTGTTTTCCATCCTTTTATTTTGAGTCTGTGTTTGTCTTTAGAGCTGAGATGTGTTTCCTGGAGGCAGCATATTGTTGGATCTTGGTTTTTAATCCATCCTGCCACTCTGTGTCTTTTGATTGGAGAATTCAATCCATTTACATTTAGAGTGATTATTGATATATGAGGGTTTAATGTTGCTATTTTATTGTTCATCTTCTGGTTCTTTTGCATTTCCTTTGTTTCTTGTCCCTTGTGTTTCAGACTGCAAATTCAATTTGGTATTTCTGCATGCTCATTCTCTTGGTTTTCTCTTTATTTGTCATGTGTGGTTCTCTTCTGGTTGTTTGTTTAGTGGTTACCATGCGGTTTATATAAGCGATCTCCTGGATAAGAAAGTACATTTTCAGATGCCTCCTTTTTCCTGAGGCTGGGTCAGTTCAATCCCTTACCTCTTCCCCTCCTTATTTGTTATCTCTTTATTCCAGATTGTGTCATGAATGTATGTTTCCAGTGATGAGCTTGAATTAATTTTTGATGTTTTCCAACTGTATTTTGTTCTGGTTTAGTCTCCTTGCTTTTCTCCTTGTTGAAATCTTTGTATCCCCTTTCTCATTTGTTTTTTTTCAGGCCTAAGGGCCTTCTTGAGCATTTCTTGTAGTGGGGGTCTTGTGGTGACGAACTCTCTTAGCTTTTGTTTATCAGGGAGAGTTATTATTTCTCCATCGTATTTGAAGGATATTTTTGCTGGATAAAGTATTCTCGGCTGAAGGTTTTTGTCTTTCATGATTTTGAATATATCATTCCAGTCTCTCCTAGCCTGTAGAGTTTCTGTCGAGAAATCAGCTGAGAGCCTGATGGGGTTTCCTTTGTATGTTATTTTGTTTTTTTGTTTAGCTGCCTTCAATATTATTTCCTTGTCACGGGTATTCTTCAAGTTTGCTACTATGTGGCGAGATGATTTTTTATTCCTGTTTATATATTTAGGTGATCTATTGATTTCATTCACTGTTATTTCCCTCTCGTTCCCTAGGTTGGGGAAGTTCTCAGCTATTATTTCTTTGAACAAACTCTCTGCTCCTTTTTCTCTTTCTTCTCCTTCTGGAATACCTATTATCCTTATGTTGCTTTTCCTCATTGAGTCTGATATTTCTCGAAGAATTTCTTCATTTCTTTTTAGTCTTAGCTCTCTCTCCTCCTCTACCAGGAGCATTTCTGCATGGCTATCCTCAATAGTGCTAATTCGTTCCTCCATATTGTCAGTTCTGCTCTTTAAAGACTCCATTTTTTCCACTATCTCGTTGATTTTGTTTTTCATCTCCAATAATTCTGATTGGTTTTTCTTTAGGGTTTCAATCTCTTTTGTGACATAATCCCTGAATTCGTTAATTTGTTTCTGTGTGTTCTCTTGTATTTCGTTGAGCTTGTTTATGATAGCTATTTTGAATTCTCTCTCATTCAGGTTATCAAATTCTGTGCCTTCAGGGTTGGTTTCTGGGTGTTTGTCATTTTCCTTTTGGTCTGTAGGCCTGACATATTTTCGCAAGGATCCGACGGGGACGGCTTTATTTTTACCCCTCATGATTAAAGTTAGTCCTGCAGTTTCCCCCTGCTGCCACTAGATAGAGATCGCGAGCGGTTTGCTCTGAGGCGGCTGCAGCCCCCGGAGGGATTATGCTGAAACGCCGGGTGTGTGGGGGGAGGGGTCCTCTCTTTCTCCTGCTTGACCCAGGGGTTTCCTTTCTGGCTCTCTTAGGGTGTTTGCTACACCCCCTAAGCAGTCCGTCGTCGCTTCCCAGTGGGGATTTCGCGACAGTCTGTGAGAGCACCTGGATGGCACTAGTTTTCCCCGCTGTGGGCCGCCCCTCCCCCCTCTGTCCGCGAACCGCGCTGTTTTTGCCGATCAATTGGGGAGGGGGATTACAATCTCCTACCTCTCCTCCCGTCCTCCTGGGCTTCCCGCGCCTCCACCGTCCGATGTATGGCAGCAGGGGTTTCTCAGAAGTCCTTCGTAGTGTTTGATTGAGCTCTGTTGGAATGTGAATGATGTTTTCGTTGTGTCGTAGGGGGCAGAGATTCAAAGAGGGAATCTCACTCCGCCATGATGCTGACGTCACTCTCTGTACCATAATGCTCTTGCTCACATATTTCTAAATGCACCCAAGTGATTAGATGGATTATGCTTTTGTTTGGTAATCTTTTTCTTTTCCAGTTCTTTGGAAGATAGTATTGGTTATTTAACAGGAGTTTTTATAATTCAAGTTCTCTATGTATTTATGTCTATATGTAATTATTTTTATTTTGTCTTATTTCATAAAAGTTCTGAGGCAATTTAACTAGCAATAATTTCTCCTTGGATAAACCTCATTGGCTCCAATACTGCCACTGTGCAAAGCTTTGAGGCAATTTATAAGAATGTTTACTATAAGATGAAATATGCACACAAAAATAAGATATTAAGGCCAGAGAAGATAGAAATTATAATTGAAGATAACCAAGCCATTAACTCCTATATAATTAGGAAAGTTGGAAGAACTTTTCTGAGCTTCCTAGCAGGCAAATTAAAAGAGGAAGTAATGCCAGTAAATTATTTGTATAAATCATAAGCAAACATAGCAGTTCCTTGGGAGAGGGAAATCTTTGCTTAGTACCTAAGTATATCTTTTTAAAAAATCGCATAATTCCCCTTCTCCCTTATGAGGAGTGTTGAATGATACCTTAACATCCTAAAGCAGATGAATGGCATTCCCTGCTGGTGGCATTCCTTGTTGTCAGCAGCTCAGTGAAATGATTTCAGATGTAACCCAGGCAAATGCTGCTTTCTGATGGTCCAGCCTAATTCCAGGATATAATTTAAAATATCTAGCCTAAACATTGGTTCTCAGAAGAATTACTAGCTTCTTTACAAAAAATAGTGAATTCCTAAACTCTGTCACACACCTATTACCTCTGAATCTCTGGGGACGGGGCCCAGGAGCTTAGTTAAAAAAATTTTTTTTTCACTTTTAACATATTTATTGAAGTATAATTTATATACCGTTCAACTAAACCATTGAAAGGGCACATTTCAATGATATTTTAGTCATTTATGCAGTTGTCCTATTATCACCACAATCCAAAGAAAGCTGTGTTTTTAACAAGGAACTTCCATGAAATGGTCTGGGCTCTCAAGTTGAGAAGCCCTGCTTGATGGGATCAGATGGATTGCATGAGCTTCACCCAGTTTGCTTTGAGTTTTAGTGTTGTTCCATAGGTCTTTGGGCGGGAGGGAGTCCACTGTTGGTCACAGAACCTCGGCAATGATAGATTTAACAATTTTGCTTTCGGCATCCTCAGGTGACCGTGTGAGTCCATGATGCACTAAAATTTACTTTCGCCGGAGTACAGATTTGAATTCTGCTCGCTGGTTCATTGGCTGTAAGACGGAGTCCCTCAGCTACTTCATGACTCTAGTCAACTCTCCAGCATCCATATCTCAAAGCAGCTTTCTTGTGTTTTATTTGTAAGCACAATAGCTAGTTGTCTTGGAACTAACAAATTATGCTCCAAACAAAGCTCTGATTGTCATTACTGACAATGTCTTTAGATATCTTTAGACTTGGATTTCTTTCATTCCTTGGCAGAAAATAGATATTTTGGATGCATTTAAAAATTGTGTGTGTGTTGGAGAGGGGGGGCTGGGTAATGAAATGTTAAGACATCTGCATTAGCAGTATAGGGATTCAGGAAGTTTGAAGCATTAGAAATGACAAGCTACCCTTACAGAGGGTCTTCTTCAGCATTTCTTAAAATATGTAAATCAGCATGTTCCTTGATACAATGTAAAGAACAGGTTTTGTGATTAAATCAATCACAAACTCCTGAAAGGTTAATCCAACTTATTTCTGCGGGATGTTTCGGGGCCATTGTACATTGTGAATCTCTACTGGAGTCTTGTGTTGTATAGTGGAATTTAAATTTTTCCAGACAGCATCTCTGCAGGACTGTTGGTCTATTATTATTTCTCAGTCTCAATATCCAATTTATCTTATTTTGATTGCACAATGTTGAGAAAATTATAATTCACAAAGATAAGTAATTGCAAACGGTGACCGGTTTTTGAAACAGACTGCTTTGCCGTGTCAAGATACTTGTCAATTAAACTGAGCAAAAAGTGTAAAAGAGCAGCAGGACATTTTTGTTTAAATTGTCTATGTTTAAATTGTTTATGTCTTGTGTTTAAACATATCTATTTTTTTAAATTTATTTTTTATTTTTTTGTGAGGAAGACCAGCCCTGAGCTAACATCCACTGCCGATCCTCCTCTTTTTTTTTTTTTGCTGAGGAAGACTGGCCCTGGTCTAACATCTGTGCCCATCTTCCTCCACTTTATATGGGACGCCGCCATGGCATGGCTGACAGGCAGTGTGTCGGCAGGAGCCCGGGATCCGAACCCGCGAACCCTGGGCTGCCAAGCACGAACTTAACCGCTGCGCCACCAGGCAGCCCCATAAACATATCTATTTTTTGATCAGTGCCTGATTTAAAGATATTTTGTACTAGTGACTGCGATAGGATCTATATGCTTTTTACCAGCGCTCCTTAAATTGTGGTATGTGGACCAGCACAGTTTGTTACTGGTCTAGGGCAAGAAAAGACTAGAAATTGAGAATTAGTATTTAGAAATTTTTACAGCAGTTTGTCACTGTTGTGACATCTAAGCAAATGATTAGTGGATTCTTGTTAATCAAGTTCTGGTCCAGTTCAGTGATGTCAAACCCACATGACGAGTCACATATAGTACAAGTCACTTATTTTCATCAATCTCCGATGGAATGGAAATTAATAAACAGAGAAATAAAAGCAGACTTGTCCTTCACCACAGATAGTTTGTGAAGCACTGCATTGGAGGACAATTAAGCTGTTGGTCATGTGTACATGCCATAAAGATACAATATATATACTTTTAAAAGGAAGGGATCAGGTTGTTGCTATATCCACGGCCTTATAACTATTGCACTGCTAAAAATGCTTCTATACAACTTTTTGAAAACTTGTTGAGTTTTTAGAATCTTCCACCAGACAAAATCCAATTTTCTTTCCCAGAGCCAGAGATGTTTTCTTCTCCACTGGAGGTTTTCTTATCCGAGGACATCAGAAGCATCAAGGGAGTTGGTTTACCTCCATTCAATTAGTTATTCACTGTCTTGTCATTATTTAATATGGTTTGTTGGCATTTTCTTGATTTATAAATTCTATGCAAATAGAGCTCAAGCCAAACTCCTTTTCAGATTGCTGCCTCTAGGCTCTGCCTGGATAGAAATTCTGGAGCTGCTATGACCTATAGATTTTGGATTTTAGTGCTCTTTTTCTTTCTTGTTCTGGCTAACATTTTCAGAGCTAGCACTGTGATTGGTTCCTCGTAAGAGCTCAATACATGTTAACAATTACTAAAATTATTCTCTGATTTCCATATGTGGCGAAAGATAACTCAAGCATTTTTTACAAGGAGAATTGTGGAATTGTCTCCTTCTCTGGTAATTTTAGAGGACAATCATAGACTATTTGGTGGCTTAGATATAATTGTTAAAAATATTATATCTGAATGCTTTCACATTTTCCCTTATGCACTGATGCCTCTTACCTGTTTAATTTTCCTTTTTCTTTCTCAAAATTGGCCTCTTTGTAAGCATTTACATGAATGAGATCAAACCTTATGCCCTGTTTTCTAACTTAACTTTTTTCCCTTAATGATATAACTTGAGCTTTCCATGTCGATGTGTTCAACATAAGTCCAGCTGGATGGCAGTTGAGTTTTCTGTTGAATGGATGTACAGTTATGGGTTCTCCCACCCTCCTACTGACGGATAGTTAGGCTTCCTGGCCGAGCTGATTGTCTTCATGATTATACAGACTAGTCAAGTTCTAGAATATTAATGCCGATAAAATGTTTTCATATTCATGCAAATTACCATGTGCTAAAGGGACTAAAAGAAATCAGCTTGGCCCTAAAGGGAAAAAAGGCAGCAATTTCAAAGGCATTTGAACAACAATGCTAAAATAAAATTAATTAACTTCCCTTTAAACAAATTCTTTTAAGTTTTCATGGCAATTTGTGCTTGTGAAAAAATTCTTGGCGTGTCTTCTATAGGGAAGACTTAGTCTCCTCAAACCCTAAAGATAGGAGGAAAAGGGGATAACTCTGAGTAGAGAGGGACAACTCTATTAATACTGGACAGAGCAGAAAAATTTTTTAGTTGCATGACTGTTTGCTAAAAGGCCCTTTGAAACAATCTAAAACTGCCCTGTTAATTCCATAGTAAAATTTCCCCATAGAATATTAAACTATAGGCTGGATATGAGACAGTCTCTAGTTTCTTTCTAGGCACAATGTAGGTGCTCAGATGTTTGTGGAATGAATGTGGTTGTGGGATGAATGACCAAATGCAGAGCCAGAACCAGAGATGTGGCTGAGGTCTCATGGTGAGCCCAACACTGCTTGGACCATGAGCCCTGAAGAATGGTTGGCAGTCCACTGAGTTTTCCTGAAGGGCTGAAAGTGATCCCAGAATTCAAGTAAACCCCATGATCTGGAGTGTGGTGAGCAGGAAAAGTACTTCACCCATGCTTTAAGCCCTTAGCAGCCAGGCAGAAGTTAGGAGAGGCTCCCACTGCAGAAGAGCTCCTCTAGGGAATATACAAGGACACAGCAGTATAAGATTCACACAAAGATGTGGCCACCCGGTGGTGCAGTGGTTTAGTTTGTGCTTTGGCAGCCCGGGGTCCATGGGTTTGGGGGTTCGCGGGTTCAGACCCTGGGTGCCGGCGATGCACTGCTTGTCAGCCATGCTGTGGCAGCGTCCTACATAAAGTAGAGGAAGATGGGCACGGATGTTAGCCCAGGGCCAGTCTTCCTCAGCAAAAAGAGGAGGATTGGCAATGGATGTTAGCTCAGGGCTGGTCTTCCTCACACACACACAATAAGAATTATAAAAAGATTCACACAAAGTTGAAGGGTGATTTTTTTTAATGTTTTTTTTTTTTTTTTTACCATTTTTTAAATTGATGTCTTAATAGTTTATAACACTGTGGGGTATTAGTTGTACATTTTTGTTTGTCCGTCACCTGAAGGGTGATTTTTAAAAATAAAGGATACTCTTATAAATCACGTCGGTCCACTATAGAGATCATTTTATAAGTGACTGCCATATTTTTTTTTCATTTTTATTGATGTCTTAATAGTTTATAACATTGTGGGGTTTTAGTTGTACATTATTATTTGTCCATCACCATGTGGATGCATCCCTTCACCCTTTGTGCCCACTCCCTACCTCCTTTCCCCTTGGTAACCACCAACCAGTTCTCTCTGTCCATGTGTTCATTTATATTCCACATATGAGTGAAATCATGTAGTGTTTGTCCTTCTCTCTCTGGCTTATTTCACTTAACATAATACCCTCTAGGTCCATTCATGTTGTTGCAAATGGGACAATTCTGTCTTTCTTTATGACTGAGTAGTATTCCATTGTATATATATACTACATCTTCTTTATCCAATCATCAGTTGAGGGACACTTGGGCTGCTTCCACTTCTTGGCTATAGTGAGTAATGCTGCAATGAATATAGGGGCACATAAGCCTCTTGTGATCGTTGATTTCATGTCTGTTGGGTAGATGCCCAAGAGTGGGATTGTTGGATCATAAGGTATTTCTATTTTTAATTTTTTGAGAATCTCCATACTGTTTTCGATAGAGGATGCACCAGTTTGCATTCCCACCAGCAGTGAATTAGGGTTCCCATTTCTCCACAACCTCTCCAACATTTGTTGTTTTCTGTCTTGGTGATTATAGCCATTCTAACGGGGATTGCCCTATTTTTTTTTTTTATTTCCGTGCCCTATGTTTTTAATTGGAGAAATTGCTTTTAAAGAAGTCTGTGGCCATATAGTCAGAACTTCAATGTTTGACAGACACAGAGAAGGAAAACATAGACCTACAGACTCCAAAGAAAATTTGACTCTACCTTCTTCAAAATGATGTGGAAAGCTGTGATTTGGAGTCATGTGATAGATAATGATCTCCTGGAACCCTAAATTATCACCTTGGGAACAATGTACTATGATGCAATAGATCAAATAGCAGAAGATCTGGGATCTAGTCCTCCTTTTTGCTCCTTAACTACTTTTATATCTTTGGGCAAGGAACTTAGCCTGACTAGGCTTTATCATCAGAAAGTTTGGAAGAAAAATACCAGTCCTGCTTATTTTGCAAGGTTGTTGCAAGGATGAAATGAAATAAATGAATATGAAAACATTTTATAAACTGCTGTTATACAACTATAAAGTCTCATTACTTGCTGAGATTACAATGTCCTCAAACTTTAATGTGTGGATAAGAATCATTTGCAGTGTTTGCTAAGAATGCAGTTTTGAGAACTTCTATTTCCAGCAATACATAAGGCAACAGAGCCCAAAAAACCCTCGCACTGCAGAACCCTAGAACTGTTGAATAGGTATAGCCAACATCATTATAATGCATAGCTGAGCTTGTGATCAAGAAAGGAAAATTCCTAGGGCCAGAAACTGGAAGGGGGAGCAAACTCGGAGAGGTAATTGGGTGCTAAAGCCACTGCTGCCTCAAGGGGCAATAAGCTAGAGTAATGTATTTTAGGTTAGAGAGGGACAGAAGACAAGGCCTGAGGCTCATCCAAGGTGCAGAACGAGAATCGAGAGCTCCCATACTTCCATCTCTCCTAAAGGACATTTCTCCTCATTAAAAAGGCGGACTAAAAGACAAATCTACCATTGGCAAAGGGAAGCGACAAGGAGTCTAACCCTCCTGGTCTGAGTTCCAGGAGGGGGTGACAGTGGACTCTCCCCTGTGGCTTATACCACCAGCTTGCCCTTTTGTGACCTCACACCACTTCCACGGTCCACAAAGACCCAAGCCCTGAAACTAATTATGAGTTCCTGGGTTGGTGGAACTAAGGCATAGAGGGCAGAAGCCAAATTAGTTTTCCTTGCAGGGATGTCCCCTCTGCCCAAGTGTTCTCTGGATTCTAGAAATAAAGCCCAGTCTAATATTAACTCCAGTTCTCAAATCCATTTGTAACAAGACCCAGCAGAAATACAGACTCCCAAGGACTTCAGACATTGGATATAAGATATAGAATGTAAGTTTGTTTAAAAAGTTTGAAAATGCAGATTCTTGGGTCCCAAAGAATCAATAGCTGGGGTGGGCCCAGGAATCTCCATTTTAAGTAAGCATCCCAAAGGAGTAGGATGCAGATGACTCTCAAAAGACCCATTGGGAAATCTAGCTTTGCCAGTTTCCAAAAATTTATTTCATTGGCCACTTTAAATACTAAAGATAGCCACGCTTGGTTCCACCTCCACATTAGTAGGTTAAAAGCACACCCTTTAATGGCAAACTTCCTTTTCTCCTCTGTGGCTATTTAGGCTTTATCCATTTTCTGACTTAAATGAATAATTAGGTAGCCTGAGTTTTTCTCCACTGGCCTGAAAAACAAGCAAACAACAACAACAACAAATAATGATACTGAAACAACACGGAGAGGAAATGCAAGTGACATTCTCTTCTCCCCTTCTGCCATCTGCTTCACTGGCCTTCTTAGTGCATTGCTATTGAATCCCTCCAGGCTGGAGATACCACCTCATCTTGTCATGACTTATGGAGGTTAAAATGGTGCATAATGGACCATTGAGGCAGATGGCAACTTTCTTTACTGTTCATGTTCTTTCCATACTGAAAACTTGTAATGGCTCCGGATGCATTTTGCCCTTCAGAGGAGGGCGGAGGAAGGGATCGAGGAAGGGTTAGGGGGAGATCTCAAGAGAACAGCCACCAGGAAAACTTGAGTCCTGGCTCTCCATCTTCTCATTCTTTGTCACCTTTTTATCTGTTGAACTCAAGATGAGAGGGATTTGCTTTTGAAAACACTATGCAGGAAAGAGTTGTTTTTCCTATCTTTGAGCTGTTCAGCCATCTGTCCCAATTTCTTCCTAGTTTCCTGTTATTTTCAATTCTGCCTTTTATAAAGATTAACATGCGGTGCAACCACATATTCTATTAAGCTTGTCTCCTCACTACTTTATCTCATTAACTGCTTGATCACTGTGAATAAAAATAATCTTCCATTGGGGCCGCCCGGTGGCGCAGCAGTTAAGTCCGCGCTTGGCAGCCCCGGGTTCGCGGGTTCGGATCCCGGTCGCCCGCCGACGCACTGTCTGTCAGCCCTGCCGTGGCGGCGTCCCATATAAAGTGGAGGAAGATGGGCACGGATGTTAGCCCAGGGCCAGTCTTCCTCAGCAAAAACGAGGAGGATTAGCAACGGATGTTAGCTCAGGGCTGGTCTTCCTCACAAAAAAAAAAAAAAAATCTTCCATTAAGTCACAACTTCAAACGTCTCTGAGACTTTAGATCAAGCAAACCTTCAACAGCTTTAAAAAAAATCTCTTTAAATCCGAGAGGTTCACTTCAAAGGAAAACCTATGGGTGTTCTCAACCCAACTGACAGGTAAATAGTCATTTGTAACTAAAGATATGCAAGTGAGAAAACATGGCTGACTCTGGAGTTTGTAGCTTCTCTTAACTTTTTCTCTGGTTAAGGCACCTTAGAGCGGCTCTGGGATGGGGTTGGCTTGGATAACACAACATCATACATGTGGAAATGGGGTGGTATCAATCATCAACCCACCATTTTTCTAACTTATTTTGTACTTTATTTTCCTATTTACAAAATTATCACAAAAAGAAATAAAAGGGAAGACAGGAAAAAATATCACCCCAACTGCAGATAACCACTGTTAATACTTTGATAGCTCTTTTGGTTAAGTGTGTGTGTGTGTGTATAAAAAAGCAGTATAATGTGCATACGCTTTGTAGCCATTCTTTTTTCCCACATGCATATGCTTTCTTCATGCAAAAGATAACGGCTTTTGTGTGTGCTGTTGCCTTTGCCTGGACGCCCTTCTTTCACCCAAGTAGCTCTTCCTCTTCCTTCAGATCTCCACTTGAAATCACCTTATGCTTGGGAGCCATTTTTGATCTCCCTGACCTATCTATTTCCCATTGGATTTTCTCATTGCTTAGTGGTCTTCTTCTGGGCAATGACCACAGTTGTAATTTTTTATTCCTGTGTGATTTTTTTTTTTTTTTGGTGAGGAAGATTGACTCTGAGCTAACATCCATTGCCAATCTTCCTCTATTTTGCTGAGGAAGATCAGCCCTGAGCTAATGTCTGTGCCCATCTTCCTCTATTTTGTACGTGGGATGCCTCCAAGCATGGCTTGATGAGAGATGCGTAGGTCCACACCTGGGATCCAAACCTGTGAACCCTGGGCTGCCAAATCAGAGTGTGCAAACTTAACCACTACGCCACCAGGCCGGCCCCTCCTGTGTGATTTTTGATTGTTCTGTCTCTCCCCCTGGACTGTGAGCCTCATAAGGGTAGAGGCTGTGTATTCCCAAGGTCCAGCACAGTGCCTGACACATAGAAAGTGCTTCAAGAACTTTGGTTTGGATGAATGAATGATAAGTATTTAGGTCTACAAGATATTCCATGCATGGATAAACCATTGCTTGTCCAGGCATAGTTTAACTTTGATGTTGCTGATTAGCTATTATAAATGGGATAATGGGCATCTTTGTATGAAACAGCCTTGCCCACATCTGTAGTTATTTCTTTAGAAAAATTCCTAGGAGTAGGATAACTGGACTAGAGGATATGGGACACTTTAGTGCCTTAGAACCATACTATTAAATTGTTTTCCAGAAGATATCAATTATTACACAGTCTCTGGTAGTAGAAGAGAGCCTGTTTCCCCACATCCACATTGTCATACTTCTAAATTTTTTTGCTAATTTGTATTTTTTTCCTACAAATTGACCATTCCTAATATTTGTCTATTTTTTCGACTTGGACATCTATCTTGCTGTATTTATAACAATTCTGTAAATTAAGATTTTTGACCATGTATCACATTGTCTGTTGACTTAAATCTTTTTTTATCTATCAATTGATGTATGTGTGTTTATTCACACAGATGCAAAACTCTCCATCTTTTTCCTTTATTTTTTTGGCTTTTATACTTATAAAGCTTTTCCTACATTAAGATTATATAGAAATAATAGCTTAGAAAAAAAGATCTTAGGGTGTATATGTGAGTATATAGAGGAGAAAGGCTAGATTAATTTATAAATGATGCTGGTGAATTGATCAATTATATGGAGGGGAAAAAGTTATCCTGATCCAACATCTTACATCAAAATATCTTCCAGATGGATTCAAATCAAATTTTAAAAAATACAAAAGAACTGGAAGAAAATATTGGTGAATACATGGTTCCGCTTATCAGTCTTATTTGACTGAGTACCCAAATTTGTGAGAGTCTAAGAATTACTTTGGATGAAAAAAAATTCTTTATTGTTAAAAGTTTTGGTTAGAAATTTTGATCAGAAATTTCCCAAGTAGTTCAATGTTGAGAGGCAGAGTCTAACTCTTGGTCTCTGAATCCCAAGTATCTTTTTCTGAACCCCACAACGATGCTTCTCCTAGTTAAATTAGGCCAGGGTAAATAAATAGTATGGTGGAGAAAGGACCCTGGACTTGGAGTTAGAAGACAGTGTCTAGTCCTGGCTTTATCTCATTACTCATCACGTAGTTGGGTCATCTTGGGAGGACTTTCTCTTAGACATTCTTTTTATCTGTAAAATGGAATAACAAAAATCCCTGTGCTGTCTACTTCACAGAGTTGTGGGGAAGTTCAAATCAGATACAGTAAATGAATAGTACTTATTACTGAAGAGTGCTGTATTACATAGTAATAGCACAATGTGCTTTATATTATTGCTATTTATGTTCCTACCTATCTCTCCTACTGAACTATCTCTTTAAGAGCAAGCTTGTTCCCCCTGCCGCACTCTGAAAATGCTTAGCATGATGACTTTGCTTAATAGATTCTATTTTGCAGTGATTAAGAGCTCTGACCCTGGAGTCCCACTGCCTTCAGTTTGAATCCAGGTTCTGTCATTTGCATTGATGTGACCTTGGGCAAGTTATCTAACCTAAGATTTAGTTTTCCCATCTTTGAAAAGAGGATAATAGTACTTATCTTGATAAGTCAAGGCTCTTTGGTTATGTCAGTAATCCAGATTACTGTTGCTGAAGCAAAAAACGGGAATGTAGTAGCTTATCTATATCTATATCTATGTCTATGTCTATGTCTATATCTATATCTATATCATCTATACCTGTATCTGTTTCTGTTTCTATACCTGTATCTATCTATGTAGCATACTCTCCAAGAATGGTTAGTTAAGGTATGATCTTGTTGCCCTCTTTTGATTTGCTTCTTTTAGCCTCAATCTTTTTTGGTAAACAGAATTTGTCCACATAGCAGGGAAGAAGGTATTGCAGCCTCTCATTTACATGTATCAAGTTCCCTAACTTGAAATTTAAACAATTTACTGATTTTAAAAAATCGTGGTGAAATAGTGTTAATTGGTTCTACTTTGGTCATATCCCCACCCTGGACTAGCCCCGTGGTCTTGTGAAGGGGTCACTTTGATTGTTTAGACCTGGTCTGCTTGCCCTCTTACGGCGGTCGTAGTGGGGTACTAGGACCAGCCGTCCCATCACTATCATGTAATTGGAGAATGGGAGGAGCAGTTCCCCAAAGGTAGTGTCGGGTGTGTTAACAGACAAAAATAACCAATGTCTACTATTTTCCTCATAGGTCTGTTGTGAGAATTCAATGATAGGACTTTTTTGTACCATTGGTATACAGCAAATGCTCAAGAAAAGAAAAGAGTTAGCTCTTACTAGTGTTGTTATTCATTGGAAAGATATTTGTTTCTAGGCATCTTGCAGATATCAGTTACCTTATGAATTGTTTCAGTTAAACAGCCTTTGAATAAGTTTACTGTAAACATATAGGAAACAGATCGTGTGATAAGAGGTGAAAGGCAAGGGAGTCGTCATTATTCTTCACAGGAATTAGCCTAGAGAAGGACAGTGGGGCTTAGAATAGGGGAAAGAAGCCTATGTTTTCTGACTAAGGGCCCCTCATAATAAATGTTCATTTTCAGTGGCAGCTGTAGGATTATACTAGCCTTGAGTCTTTGCTGCCGTTCCCAACCTCCCTTCAGAGTCAAATGGTCAGTCTTAAACATGATTAAAGTGACGTAAGACTCTGGCTCCTCTCTGTTTTCTTTCCTTCCTATTGATTAGTCTGCTACCCTTAGATTTTTGTTCTTTTGTCTCCTCAGGCTTAGATTTTGACTTTTTCTTTTAGTTTTGACTAAAAGATACGTGATCAGAGTCAGACTAAAAGAAAGATAGAGCCCAATATTAATACATAATGAGAAAAATGGAATTTAGTTTAGTTTCTTTGTATGTGTTGCATTGTTGAGACTAAAAAAGGGGTTGAACCTTTTGACTTGGAACCATGGAAACACTCTTCTTATTTAAGCACCATCAACTTCGAGTTGAGGCTTCCAGTTGGCATAGATCATCACAGCAAGCAGGCAAATCTATTGAAATAAACCCAATTTTCTCTTAAAGACAGACATCAGGAGCCCATAAAAAATCATGCGCACCAGGACGTATTTTGGGGGGTAATTCTCCTTGATTATAAACAACATCTTGATATACTCATCTCTAAAACATCTATGAGAAGGAGTTCAAATGAATAAATAGTGTCTGCATTTCATGAGTGATTTTAATTCCTCCACCTTGGCTGCTTAGGGATGACAGCTTAATCTGATATCACTGAAAATAGGAAATATCTATATTTCCATGATCGCTGAAAGTTCAAATTGGATTGTAAATGCAGATAGAACTGACCCGAGGCTTATCAGAGCTGAAGCAATGGAACTGCGTAAGAACAGAGAAGATTTAATCAGAAAGGAAATTCTGCTTAAGAAACAGTCTTTGCCCACCAAAAGACATTTGAGTTTAGGAGGAAGGAGGACAGGAGATGAGAAACAGAAAAAAGGAACATTTCAAAACATTTAAAAAATAGCACTTTTTCCCCATGCTAACTTCTCCATTCAGAGATAGAAAGTAATCCTGCATGTTCCTCGGGAAATTTCCTGGTTATGTTCTCGAAGCAGGTGGAATAACGGAGATATCCGCAACACTGGAAAATACGACTGATAATACTGTATGTGTTGGTTTGCCATACCTTTTTGCAGCTGACTTGCCTTCCCCTTTCTCTGTAGCTTGGCTGCTTTGTTTATAGATGTGATTTTTATCTTCTCTTTTCCTAATAGTGATGTTTGGAGGACCAAGGGAACAGTTATGAAAGCAACTCTGGAGGGCAAATAACCAAGCCCATAGTACTGCAGTAGTATCTTGAATTCACAACCCATTTGGTGCATGTTGGTCACCCTTTTCTGATACTATTCAGGGCAGACAGATGTGGGCATCAAAGCTGTTGCTATTGGAGGATTTTTCTGCTCAGTCAGAGTAACGTGCTGTAGCTAAAATTTTAATTTTAGCAAGTATGATGGTTGTTACTTTTCTAATGTCTCTAATTAAGGTTAGCAGCAGACATTACTTGGGAATAATTAAGACTGCTTTCATGGGAAAGTTACACAGGGGGAGAAAATCAACTTTTTTTTCTGTCTTGAAAATGAGGGGTTCCAGAAGGAAATGTGTCATGTACAGATTGTATCAGTTATCTAACACTATGGGATGTGCCACCCCAAAACATAGTGGCTTAAGACAAGAATCATTTCTTTTCTCATACTTTAGCAATTTGGGCAGGGCTCAGCTGGGCTGGCTCATCTCTGCTCCACGTGGTGTTGGCTGGACTCACTCCTGTGTTTGTGGTCAGCTGACTGGATCCCATGGGCTCTTTGACATGCCTAGCAATTGGCTGGGTGGCTTGGTTCTCCTTTGCATGGCTCCTCAGCAGGATAGCTGGGGCTTCTTACAGTGCCTTGGCAGCTTCCCAACTACACACCATAAAACTCAACTCCCTTAAGAAATATTTCACTGCCTTCCCTAGACCATTTCCTGTACTTCCTGGGGATGTGTCACAAATGTGCTCAGAAAAGACATTTCCATTGAAACTGTCCTGCTCTGCCAGCTGCTGCAGCTTGTGCCTGCCCCTCCATGCATTCCAGCATGGCAAAGTTGCCATTGCAGCCATCTCTTGTTGCATACCTTCATCCATGCATTGGACCCTCATGTCCCCAGAGCAGTGTGGCTCTCTGGGGCAAGTGGTAGCACTGCTCCTTTCCCCTTTGGGCTACCATGCTAGAGGCACTCCCAAGCAGGACTGCTGTGTCCTCATTTTATTTGCCTTTCTCCACCCTCTGTTGTCCTTCATCCATTTCAGACATAAGTCCTGCGTAGGTTTGGCAGGGAATGAATGGATTTGACCAAGGGCACCATAGTGAATTAACCTAATGACAATTTATTTAATTAAGCCTATCATGCCCCATTCTCTCTATCTTTAGGGTGAATTCCCCCAAGGTCTGATTTTCTAGACAGCATCTAATCTTCATCTAACTGTCCATTACTTCACCTATCATGCCTCTCTTGAACTAGCACCATTATCAAGTGAGGTTTGTCCTGTTTTAGACTTGAAGAAACTAAGTAAAGGAAATGGAAAATTCAAGTGCCTTGACTTAGGCAGTCACTGCGGGTTAGGGCAGAAAAAAGTGAGATTCCAGGGCTCTATTTAGTCCGTCCCTCAGTTGGCAAATTCTCCTATCCTAAGAAATCAAAGATATCCTGTGGGGGTAGCAATGAGATACTCCATATGGTGTTCTGCTCCTTCTCACCCTTTTAATTTGGCTCATTGTTCAATCTTAATTTGCAATTGTCACAGCTGCGATTACATTCCCGATGTTCCACCAACTCCAAAAACTCTTGAATCTGAACCCTTGGCGGTTTTAATTTTATTTTTGTTGAGAAAGGTTATGTTGTCACAATGGGTAAAGCTTCGGTGAGGGAAAACATATTTTTGGGAAAAAGATAATTCTAATTTTGTATTAAGCCTCAGAATGGGCTGTAACTGTGGAACCTCAAGTGCAGGGGAGTTGACAACTCAGCCATAATCAAGCTAACTGAATTGGACAGAGCAATGTGAGACATAATTAGCAATTCCGTTCAGCGAGCTGTCTCCTGAAAAACTTAAAATACCTTCCCTGCCTCATGCATATTCAGGGCCTCATTTGCTATTGTTTTTATCCAACAGGTTGAAATTCAAAAGGAGAAAATTCTGAGTTGTCTGTCTCACTTTCTCCTCTCTTTTCAGCAGCCCCCATCCGAAGCCAGTTCCATTTCAATACAGCTGGTCACCCCAATGCCAACTGCACACTGACAAATACAAAATACTCTGAGCACGGTTTTTCTCTTGCTTGTACCTTTGTCAACCTTTCCTCTCAATTAGATAAACTGAGCAGGTACGTTTGCCCTGGGGAATTAGGACCATTTGGTTGCTGTAGTCAGGCTGCTGTCGGGGATTCTTTCTGTCCAGTGGTTACTGGGTCATGAAGATGTTTGTGCTGAACTGGAGATTGACTGATGATCCCACGCTTTCCTTCCTAATCTCCATCCACCTTGATGGGTTAGGCTTTCACTCGTTGGTGTTCCAGGTGGCTGGGCTTCTGCTTGTGGATATGCAGGGAGACCTTAGAGGCAACGAGAGGGCAAGGGAAAGAATCAAATACATTCCCATCTGTTCATTGCATCTCCCGATTAGCTGAGTCTAGAAGTTCCCCATTAGAAGGCTGTCTACCTGGCACCCAAAATATGTTGGGTGTGACTACTCCCTGCTCCCTCAGGACCCCCCAAGGAATGATTGTTTGTTTGGAGAGGCAGGATAGTGCAGTGGAAGCAAAAGTCTGATGAGGATGTAGAGTCAAATCCTAGCACTATACTTATTAGCCATGTGGTCCTGACCGTGTCACTTTACCTCCTTAAGCTTCAAGCGCTTTTTCTGTAAAACAAAGATCCTAACAACCTTGTATGTGGATATTATTATGAAGATTGCATAAGATAATGTATAGAAAAGTGTCTGGCACATGGTTGGTGCTCAATAATTGTTTTCTTCCTTTTTAAATTCCTCCTCTTCCTCATCTTAGTCTTCCTTTTCCTTTTCTTTCTGTTTTATTGTATTTTTGCAATCTGGTATCAGGAAATGTAAAATATGCTAAAATTTCAAAACTATGCTAAACTTTCAATCTCTTTGCCTATAAACTTTCTTTTTAAAAGACATAGTCTAGCAATTAGTAAATGCTGATTTAAATTTCATCTTCTTTCCTCCTGTCTATTGATATCTGGTAAACGTGACTGGCCAAAGGCATAAGTTGAGTTAAATGAGAAATTAAGTATTTTTCTAATCCTAAATTCCCAGAAGCATCAATGTATTTCCTCACTTCAAAATAGCCTCTTTCAGATTTTAGCTTTTCCATTTGGGGAGCATTAGAATAAAAAAAGCATATTCATAAAATTTCAAGTTAAAATTTTCAATTTGCTGGCCTAACTTGCTGAAGGTTTGATTTTCACATTTTTTTAAAGCAGGAAGTAGGAAGTTAAGGCATACTCAGGCTTGTAAATATTTTAAAGGAGGCTGAGATATACTCTAAATGGATTGCTGTATCAAATATGATGACAATTTTGGTAGAGAGTTTCAGAGGGGGAAAAAAGAAGGAGAAGTGTCACCAGTGTTGTAAATCAGAGGAAAAGCATAGGGAGATTGCTCCTTTTCAAAGTTAAATTTGCAGGTTGACATCAGAACGAGTTCATAGAATGAGAAATGAATGCAAGGACTGGATCAAGTAGAAGCATTTCTTTCCCTCCATCCCTTCTTGAAAGCCAGATGATCTTATATGTATCATACAATTCGGCAGGTGATTTAGCCTTCATTCATTACCATCACACAGTTCTCTAATTTGTTTTCCAAGTAAAAGTCTTGTATTTTTCAAAATATTGTAAAGTACTTGAGGGGATGGGTCACCTCACATACTTATTTGATGTGGCCTCCCACAGCTCCTAGCCCCATCCTATATGTGCATTAAGCATGAAAGGAATCCTTTCAAATTGTAGACAGAGTGAGAGAAAATGAAGCCATGAACCTATCTCCCATCTGCAGTATCCCTCACTTTATGAATATGTTAAGGCCAGGGCTATGACCCACCATACTCACCAATAGAAATGAATGGACGCACAGGAGGCATGAAGAGATGAAGGCCAGAAGAGAAGCATTTGAAACAATTACGTTGAACTCCAACAGTAGAAAGAGGTGAAGAATGGGGTGAAGGTGGGGAGAATGTGAAAGATGGAAGAGAATTGTTGTTGCTTAGTTTCCATGGAGAGAATTTGGCCTGTGGACAAATTCCAAAACAGTTTCCATCTCATAAATATGGTGAACAGGGTAGAGGATATATTAGAAGTCATGACCCCTTTGACTGAATAACCTTAGTTAGGTCTTCAAGGTACACTCTTGTGTCTCTCAAGCAGGAGCCTGATAAGCAATACTTAATGGAGAACTGAGGGAGCCAATACCCCAAAGAATGGGGACAAAATAGTACCTGGACATTTGAACTTTAGGGAGAGGTTTGCACATTGTTAGCATTGAAAAAATACCATCCTTTGCCTCCTTGAGTAAAAGTTCCCAGAGTTGTGAAAGGAATTAATCTGGTGTTTCTACATTAACCCCAATAGAGACCTAAATCCTGAAAAGTCTCTGCAAAAAGTATATTTTGTTGGCAGGTTATTTTATAGGGTATAACCTCCACAAAAATCTTGTCTAAATCCACCAGAATGGTGAAAATGAATGATACTGTATCAAAGTCATGGCTGTATTTGCTGCATGGCCTTCAATTTCTTGTGTCTTTCTCCCTTACACTTTTTTTTTAAGCAGTGAGTCTATTGAGAAATCTTATTAAAAATCACAAACTGAACAGCAGACCTTTTTTTTTTTGAGAACCAGGAACAGATTTTAAATGACAAAAAAAACTCCTTTAATCTTTTCGTAACATCTTGACAGTTGTGCCAGAAGATGTCTGCTTCTGTCTTCAAAATATAATTGCTTTTGGTCTGAAATAATTCATTTCCCACTCTTTTTCCTCTACTAGAAAATCTTGCCCTTTAAGCTGGATATTTTTCCTTAATTTTGTGGCTACTTTTTTGGAAGGTAATGGAAGGGGTAGGGAGCCAGCAGGCTAAGGAGACCAGAGTGAATGTCATAGCACACCTTGTGAGGATATAATGTGGAATAAAGAAAGCATCTGTGAACCAAGGAACAAAAAACTAACACATTTTTCACAAGAATGAGGGTAACTGTCACAGTATTGAATATCTAGTGTCATCAAAGGTATTTGACCTTTTAAAATCCATCAGAATATGTTTCTATTTGTTTTTTCAATAACTCGAGTGATTTTTAACATCATGGTTAAAAATCTTTTTAGCAGTTAGTGTCTCAAGGATCCCAAATCTTACTTGTGTTTTCTCCAGACTCACTTTATAAACATTGGAATAAGGGTGTCATCAGATTTCCATAAAATCTGCATCTATGGACTCTTTAGCATGAAACATTTCTGATGTATAAAATGAACCTAATGGGAATTAGAAATAGGTGATCTCAGCAAGAGTGGGAGCTTTAATGGTGGGATGGGAGGTTTAGGCTTTAGTGAGGATCCATAACTGTGAAGTGGCAGGGTATGTCTTTCTAACACCTAAACTCAGGTCTCGAATCACGAACTACAGAACAGGAAAGATAATAAAGGGGAAAAGAGGACGTGAAAGAGGGTCAGAAGAGTTGACCATCACAGTAAACCTAATAGTTTTGGGCTCCTTGCAATGTAGTATACATTTTTTTCCTACATATTTCTGTCATATTTTGCAAACCAGTTCTGTGAAGGTAAGTAAAGTCCATCAGCTCTTTTACGACTCAATTTTATGAATGTTTTTGGCTTCCTTGCTTCTACTTCTCTCTGTTGCCACATTAGCCCAGAAGAGGACCTTGCCATTCATGCTGGGGGGCTCACAGGATTAAGCAACTCTGTGCTGCCCACTTCTGTCCAGATTTGATCTGCTGGATGAATGGAGACTTGTCTATGGAGTACCTTCTCTGCTTTTCTAACTGCCTGGGAAAATAGGAAATACATGAATAAAAAGGGGGAAAAAAGGGAACCCCAAGCCTCTGTTGCAGTACTCCCTGGAAACTATATCATGCACACTATTGCTTCCACCTGCCTTGAGGCTACTTAGTTATTGAGGGCCGGGGTGAAAACAGTGCATTTCTATGTAGGCAGGAACCTGAGATGCATTTGGAGAAGCAAGTCCAAGCCCAAGTTTTTTCTTTCTTAGGGTAAACAAGGATAAGAATATACATGCATGGAGCACTTACTATGAGCTGGGCATTGTACTTGATGCTTCCCATAGTATGTGGTCGGGCCTCTATCCCATTCCCCAGTAAGACAGGGTCACCAATATTTTGGGGAGGATCAATTATCTTCAAATCAAACCCACAGTTTATGCTATATATTATTATGGTCTCTTAGGAGATTCCCAATGGATGAGAGCAAAGATTCAATCTTACTAGCTGGGTCCAAGACCTAGACGTAGGAAATTGATTATTTTTCCTTAGGTTTTCTTTTCCCAGGTCACATGCTCTGATATAATATAGGTATCCCAACCCACTACCCATTCCCCAGGGGTGGTCTTTTTGTTTCTCTATCTCAGTTCAGAACCTCATATGTCGTCTTCACTTCTCTTAACTTCTCATTTAATGTTATCTGTCCTTCCTGGGATATAAGGTCTGTTCAGTCTTCACAGTCCCATTTCCAGGATTCCTACTACAGTCTGTTATTTTAAATTCCATTCCTTCTCAAGAGCATAGCTCCTATCTATTTCAGTCTTTGAGGATGCCAGCAGTTTTATGCAAAGCTAATGATTTCTTCTTATTATTAAGAGTCCTGGTATTCCTGGAGGGTCAGTTACCTTTTAACTCCAGATACTACTTTATTTTATCCTTATAACATCTTTGCAAGGTAGGTCATACCATCCTTATTTTATAGCTAAGGAAACTAAGATCCAGAGTTAGATAAGTTGCTTAAATCATGTAATTAGCAAATGGTAGAGCCAGAAGTTAAACATATGTTCCTTCTACACAATGATCTGTTAAAATCTGACATTTATTGAATACCTACTAATGGGTCAATCACTGTGCCAGGGCTACTATGTTGAGGAATTCTAAACTGGAGTTGGCATAAGAGTTGAAGACTACAGGCTTCCTGAAACACTATGATAAGAGAGATTCTGTTGTCATGTCTACACTCAGTGGGAAAGGATGCTGGGATTCATTGTTAATGTCTATCATGGGAGCACGATAGGGTGGCTTTGCCAATTACTCACCTTCTCTCGCAGTCACTCAGTAGTAGGGATAGGATGATATGGTATTTAAGAGCTAGGTTTTGGGCTGCTACAGACCAGATTCAAGTCCTGAATCCACAGTGTACTTGACTGTGATTCCTTGAGGAAATTACTCAAACTGAGTCTCCATGATCTCATTCTTTAAATGAAGATGATTATAGGATCTACTTTGGGGTTATTGTGAGGCTTAAATGAGACAATGCACTTGAAGCACATAATACAATGCTTGGCACGTTAGGTCTTTGGTAAATGTTACCCATTAGAACTACATGTAATGAGAATGGAAGGTTAACTTGATAGACCACTTACTATCTTTCATTTTTCTTTCTCTGATCTTAGAGAGGTTACCTCTCTAAGGGTACCTAGTTGACACATCTTTCACAGTGACATAGAAGAGTAATTATTTTCCCATTTATTTCTCTGACAGTTTTTTCTTCACTTTCTTAAGATTAGAAGACCTAATTTGGCTAATTGATTTAGTCAATAATGAGCACCAAATGCTGAATAGAAGACTCGGGTAAGAAGTCATATGCAAAACCACAGATGAAGGCGTGATACATTTTGAAAAATCAGGATGAGTGTAATAGTTTTAAGGAGCTATAGGGGGTGCAGGGGAAAGAAAACCCTGATGTCCGTGTTTTGGGTGAAGATGATATTGCTTTCGCAGACCACAATTTCTCTATGCTGCTGTCTTTGAGATAAGAGAAATATGAAAGGGTTTGGGGAGGGGCTGAAACTGAGAAATGTGACCACAAACCACTGTTTCTTGTCCCAGTTCCATTAGCACCATACAGTCAAGTGCTCTGGTACTGTGAGTGTACTTCGGTAGCTTGTAATTGCACTGTGCTTCAGTCAAGAGATGGGTAATTGCTCCTATGGGCTATGGATTTCCTGCTAGTAGCAGCTGATTGAAACCAGTCATTTATTGTCGTTAAAAACCCCAGACTTACTGCAGTGTTTACAGATAAACCTTCTGTGTGACAGTCATTTACTCTACGCAGCCATCCATATATTAAAGATATTACACACTACCCCCTCCTTTTCTCGTGGAGACAGATCAACTGTTCTTTTCAGTTTGATTAAATTTTAGTATGTAGTGTTGGTATGCCAACTCTTTTGTTTTGTAACTTATGCTTTAAATAAAGTTGCATTTCTTTAGACTTAAGTTCTATTTGGGAGGCATTTGTTAGCCACACTACTGGAGTTTTAGGTAGATACTTCTGCAAAGTTGCTTTTTTTCTTTTCTGTTCCTCTGATAGGCCAATTACAGATAGTAGCCTGTGTGTCTGGTGGTGCCCTTATGACTTGTAATGTGGTAAAGGTAAGCCATTCAACCTTTGGCAATCATGAGCTTTTTGCGTTTTGGGGAAGCTGAAAGAAGAGTGTGTGTTTTCTTATTTTAATGACACCTGCATCTGCAATGGATACAATGGATGACGCTACATAAAATCGCAAGGTGGACAACACTCTGTGTCCACACTCAATTTACGGGTGTCCCCATTCTTCCACCTGTGAAGTTCTATTAAAATTAGGTTTTAGGAGCTAAATGAACAGATTCACATTTACATATGATTCAAGTCTGTCCAATGGATCTCAAGATTTGGGTTTGTTTTAATTCAGTTTCTCTGTTTATGAATAGTAACGCTGATACCATCTTCTACTTGTTCCCTTTATTCCTGTGCTAAGAATGAAGGGTAAGAATGATCAGGGATAAACCTGAGTGCCCTGGACTTGTGAAATCAGAAACTCTGTCATTCCCTGCCACACCCTCTACTTTTTAACTTCCCCACCAAACCTGTACACTTGATTGGAATTCAGGGGTAATTTATGCTCTTTCTATAGGAACAAATAGGATTATCTGGTACTCTTGACATTTATGTGTAAATTCCTTAGGTTGACTGGTAGGAAAAATGTTTAATCCATTTTTTTTTAACTGAGTGACTGTGAAGGATTTATATCATCATGGTCAGACCTAGACAAATTAACAAAGAAGGGAGATTTGTCTGTGTGTTTCCTTTAGCTCTGTCATCTCTTTTTGCAGCTCTGTCTTCCTTAGATGTATAGAGCTGATCAATTTATTTGTAATGCAGTGTTAAAGAATATATTAATTAGGATTGTTAGGGCTATGTCTAAGCTGGGGTTCCTGGTACCTCACATAATGACTACTAATTTACCCTCCAAATTCTGAGGTTGAAATTGGTGGTTTGAGCAGAAGCAAAATATAGCAGTTGAATTAAAGCAAAGAACACTATACATAGTGTATAAAGCCATGGATTTGGTGCCCTGGTAGACAGCAGATCAGGTGTGTATGTCCAGGTGTTTAAGAACATGGATACAGGACAAGAAAACAAAGACTTGACCCTATGATGGTATGGCTCTATGAAGCATTTTAGCAGATCCAAATTTAACACAAAGATTAACAGAGTAATAATTAAGTTTACAAAAATAGTTCTTCATAAAAGGCCAAGGGAAATAATAAATTAATGAACACTTGCTTATAGGCCGAGGTACTTTGCTTATATCTTCTTATTTATTGTTTACCTTGTGTGGTAGATCTTATCTTCTTTACTAAAGACGAGGAAGCAGGGGATCCTGGAGGTTAAATAACTTGGCTCAGATCAGAAAGTTTGCAAGAGGAACAGCTGGGCATTCTAATTCAGAAAGGCCTGACTCCTAAATCCTGTGCTTTCCACTATTTCACCTAGTCCTTGAATTTTTCTTATGATTACTCTGAATATCAAATGTCCTTAGTGCAGTTAAACATGATTTGATTGATCAGTATTTGGTTTTCACTTGGCTTTTTAGGAACTCATTCTATTATTGATTCTTCACCTAATATTTATTTTCATATCTCTCATGTGTCAGGCACGGAGAGTACAAGATTAATGAGACGTGGTTCCTGTTCCTGAGAAGCTTTCAGGGAGGGAACAGCTATGTAAAAAACAACTTGTGATTCAGTATAAGAGCCACATTAGTAGTATGTCCAAGTTTCAGGCATGAAACAAAAGAGTAAGTAACTGTTTGTGAGAAGAGGTTGTGTTTGGTAAAGCATTTTTACAGACAAAGAGCTTTAACTGGGGTCTTAAGAGACAGTGATGATGATGATGAGGATGTTAGTGATAGTAGCTAAAAGTTTTTGAATAATTAGTGTGTTCTCAAAAGCTACCTGATTAACATCTTACCTCATGTAAACTTCTCAACATCTCTAGGTGTTATTCCTTTTACATGTTGGTGATGAGGAAACAAAAGCACAGACAAGTTAAGTAACTACTAGATGGTGGAACCAGGATGAAAGCCAACGTGGCTAGCTCCAAAGCCAGCCTCATTTTGTGGCTCTGTTTTACTGAAGCAGTGGTGAGTAAGGGTTTACCTGGAAGATGGTGGGGTTGAGGTAGAGGGAGGGCTGGGGGTTTTGGAAGGGTTTTCCTGGCCAAGTGAGCAGCATGTGCAAAGATAAAGAGATGAGAAACAGTGTGGCATACATTGGGGATTTGTAAGTAGTAGCATATGGCTGAATGTGCCTTGTATGTTGCAGGTCGTTGAGGAGGGGAGCCCTGAGGCTGTGCCCACATCAGGCAGGACCTATTTGGACATGATAAGGAGTTTGGACTTGGTATCACTGAAGGATTTTTAGCAAGGGAATGAAATGAGCCCATCAGTTTTCATCACTAAGGTCTACTCAGGTAATTAGGAGAAAGTCTAAGTTTCAGGCATATGAGTTAAAGTCCTCAAAATATGTTAGTCACAGGAATTTGATAACCTCAACTTAAAAATATTTTAATGGTATACATTATTTATCTCAATATTTAAAGATGTGATAACCTCAACTTTTAATTTCCTTGCTTTCTTTCTAGTCAAAGCGCTTCTGACAAAGAGGTTAGACCAGTCTCTGAAACTGAAATCTGCAGATATCGTGATCATTCTTCTGGGTTTCAGACAGACCAGCATAACCTTAATCACTCTCTGTGTCACCTGAGATAGAGATTCATTCTGGAGCTGAGCTTCAGATCAAATTGCTTTCTCCCAAAGGAGGGCCTCATGGAGAATTTGTAAATCACAGATATAGCTTTTGTGTTGCTTCAGGAGCCCGTTCTAATGTTTCACAGGCCATAACCCGAACTCCAGGCCTCCGAACCCACAAATAGGTGTTGACAACCCATTTTGGGGAGGGAGAGCCGCGGTTGAAAGGGCCACTGGGTTACTCGTTTTCATTACTGCCTTTCTAGGCACTGCAGCTGCCAGAGGGAATGCACCACCTGAAGATTTAAAGCCAATAGCAGCCTTAATCTCTCCTAATATTTTCCACCTTAGATTGGATTAAGCATTGCCTGACACTGGCAGCTGTTTTCCCTGACTTGCTTTGCTGTTATGTGATGACCTTTTCTTTGTTTATTGTTTTATTTGAACTTGCTGGGAGCTTATATAATTGATGGGCTTGTATGCCATCGTATGTCTGGGAATCTGCTGGTGATATACTACAATGTCTGAATGTGTAGTTCTTCTTGCCTTCCTCCTCCACTCTCACCCCTGATGTCAGATAGTCGACATCCCAACTCGTGAGCTGATATGGTGATAGATACTCTTTCTTATCTTGTAAGCAAAGAGTATGGGTCAATCAGAGTCACCCGGGGTCAGCCTATATTAGAAATTTCAACTTTTCATTGACGATCTCTTGAGCTCTGATATAATATCCGAGTTTTAGTTTTCTATATATTTCTGAACAGGGATTCATATCTGCTTCCGTTGCCTCAGCTTGACAGGGGTGTTGAAATGTACAAATCATGAAATTATTATCTATGAAAATTAGCAAAAGTAGGTTTGCTAGCTGATTATTTAACATTTTTATCTGATTTTAAATACTATAATCATTAGAGAAAAACAAAGAAAATGAAAAAAGCAAGTCACTAAGCAGTATATAGGATCACATTTTTGAACTGTATGTGATCTTAAATGAAAAAAATATGGCAGGAAAAACATCAGAGAGTTAGCAGTGATAACCTTTGGGTCACAAGGATTTTCTATGTCATCCTTCCTTGTATTAGTGAGTATCTAATTTCTTATATTTAGAAAAGTTTAAAAGCACAAGCATTATTTATACTGCTGGTGTAACTCAAAAGCCTTTAATGTGCAATAGGATAGATGCTTAGCAAATAATTTAAATATGTTATATGTTTCAAATAAAGAAGTTAATTGTTCAGTTGACACAGTTAAGACTTAAGTTCCTTAGTTGTCACTTTAAATTAAACTGTGCTTGGGTTTTGCAGGAATGATTGAGTTTCTTACATTTTGGCACTAAAGAATCAGGCTTGGTAAGTCACCACTTTCATGTTCTTAGAGCCTTGTTCAAGGAAAGCATCAACAACATTTCCACTAGTTCCGGGAATTGATATGGAAATAGATGTACTTGTGATGACTCTTGCTCTAGTCTTTAGTCTTTAATATATATATCCCAGTACCTTCTCTGTCAGTCAGTTAGCCTGCCCAACATTTGTTGGAAGCATACAGTGTGCCAAACATCGTGATGGGTGTTTAGGATAAAAAATACGTAGTTCCTGTCCTCAGGGAGCTCATGATTGCTTTGAAAAAGAATTCAATGTAAATATTGAATTTCATTGCTCACACATGTTTTCCTTTAGAAAAGGAGTTTGTTTCTAAAATTGGTTATGCTTTGCCATCCTTCTGAGAGGTGTTCTAAAACAAGGCATAACTGCCTCACGATGTTGTGATTGAATATTTTATCAAGGGCATGTAGTTAATTGTTAAACATCTAGTTTGGTGCTGATGTAGCAACAATTCTCCATGAATGGTCAGAGTTGAGATTTTCCTTGAGTTCCTTAGAATGGAATTGGAAACCTGCAGGCAAGAGCTGAAGTGTTTGATTTGGTTCAAGGGCCTGATAGGGAGGGACTTGTTAGAGTTTCTGCAGGATCCCGTAAAGTTGATTCTGTGTCCCCTCTTCATGGAATAATACCCTAAACGAGGAGCTTGGAAGAGAAGAAAACCAACTAATAGGCAGTGAAATGGGCAAGAGAAATGCAGAGGACGTTTGTCAAGGTTGATCATTGTCTTAGTCTATTTGGGCTGATATATCAAAATACCACAGATTGGGTAGCTTATAAACAACAGGAATTTATTTCTCACAATTCTAGAGGCAGGGACGTCCAAGATCAAGGTGCCAGCATGATCATATTCTGGTAAGAGCCCTCTTCCTGGTTCATAGCCAGGGCCTACTTGCTGTGTCCTCACGTGGTAGAAGGGGTCAGGGATCTCTCTGGAGTCTATTTTATAAGGCACTAATTTTATTCATGAGGGTTCTACCCTTATGGCTTAAGCATCTCCAAAAGGCCCCACTTCCTAATACTATCATCTTTAGGGGTTAGGATTTCAACATGAATTTTGGGAGAACACAAACATTTAGACCATAGCCACCAGGCACTCACCTGTCCAGATTGGTCCCAAATCATCCTGAAGGATTGGCTCTTTGTGATCAGAGAAACCAGCAGAGGTGGGGATGCATGTAGTTGTGATGCTCAGGGTTGCTTCTTATTTCTGTTAGCAAACATGTTTGTTGTGTGTGTGTGTCTTGATATGCAAGATATCATGACACAAAACAACAATAACAAAAAACTAATGAGAAAAGTCTATGCCAGAAACATTTCAAAGGTAGAGAAAAATACTTTCCCTTTAATAATACCACTGTATGGATAGAAAGCATTCAGATTTTTGAAGGGACTTATTTTCCCATAGTATCTGCATTCATATATGGATTTGATAGATCATTCTATCATTTATCTATCTACCTACCTGATCAACATATATATATATATACATACACATATATATGAATTTGACTCAGTTGTTTTGGCTTTCAAATATTTATCTGCTGTAGTCTAATGTGTTGAAGAGAAAAAGGTAGGGCATGATTTTAACTTAGCATTTTTAATTCACAGTGTACAATTAATAAGTGTTGAATAATTTAGATGGAGAATGAGTCTTTCTGGGTCAGACTTTTTTTCTGAGGAATAACTATATTCTAGATTTTACCTACATTTTCTTAGGGTCAGAACGTGTCATCACTCATTGTGGTTTATTTACAATGTATGGTTTACTTATGGGAATTTACTGGGGAAATGACATCTTTCGCCTACTCTTTCTCTCTCATTCTTTCATGCCTTCTCTGAGTCCAAGCTCCAGGAGAACCTCTGCAGTGGATTCATATTTTGTATTTCCTGAAATCTTGTTGCAAAATACAATAAAAAAGAAAAAAAAAGGGCTCCACTCTTTCAATCTTAATTTTCTGAATTTAATTCCTTCTTTTAAAGATGGGGATGTTGATGCCTTCCTCTCCTGGTTTGGGGAAGTGGTCTGGCTCATGGCAGGCACTCAGATCACTTGTGGAACTAAATTTAAAGTGCTTAACAAAAAGTAAGACGTTTGACAAACGTTGTGCCCCTTTTCCATCTTTATACTAGAGATACAAAGATGAATGAGACATAGTATCTGCTTTCAAGGAGCTTGAAGTCTAGTGGAAAGAAAAGCAGGTAAATAAATAGAGGCAATGAGACCTCTTATTCAAGGTGCTTTGGGACTAAGGAGGCAATGACTAAGGACTCTGTTCTCAGCCAGCCAGAATTATCCAAGTCTGCCCTGTTATTTACACAGGGCATAACTGAATGTTCACTGAAAAGACCTAAAGTCATTGGCAATCTATAAAAAATGTTGTAATGGTGAGAGCTATTAATGTGTATGCTGAGGAGAAAACGACTATGGCAGTGGGCCTGTATTAGTTTGCTTGGGCTGCCACAACAAAGTACCACAAACTAGTTGGCTTAAATAATAGAAATTTGTCTCACAGTTCTAGAGGTTAGAAGTCTGAGATCGAGGTGTCAGCAGGGTTGGTTCCTTCTGAGGGCTGTGAGGAAGAATCTGTTCACGCCTCTCTCCTAGCTCCTGGTGATTTGTTGGCAATGTTTAGCATTGCTTAACTTCTGCTGTGTTACGCAGATCTCTGCCTTCATCTTCGCGTGGCATTCTCCTTGGGGGTCTGTCTGTCTCTTCACATGATACTCTTTTTATAAGGACACCAGACGTATTGGATTAGGGGCCCACCCTACTCTAGTATGACCTCATATTAACTTAATTCATTACATCTGCAACAATTATTTCCAAATAAGGTCATATTCTGAGGTATTCGGGATTAGTACTTTAACATATGAATTTGGGGGGGGGACACAATTGAATATATAACAGGGCCCTTTCTGATGTAAAGTGTTTCTGTATTTTTCAAGGTACAAACAGGAGAAACTGATTAGCATTTCTCCCAAATGCTGCAGACATAGGGGAGGTACACATATTATCCTGATGAGAGAAATGGAAGAGCAGGTATTGGGAGAGAAGGGAAGGAGCTGGGCTTCATTGGAGGTTTTCTGTAGTCTAGACACTACTGGGTTCTTTGTCCAAGTTATTTCACTTAAAATAATTTAATTCTCATTAAAACATGTTTATAAGGTCATCTCTCTTTTGCAGATGCAGAAACTGAGGCTCGGAAACATGGAATAACCACCGAGAGTTTGGAGCCACAAAGGAGACAGAGCTGGGATTTGAAAGCTAATATGTTGGTGCCAGAAAATATGTTCTTTCCCTGCTAGTCTGATGTCTTCCCAAGAAAAGCTGTGATGATGAATGTAAGACTGTGGAAGCCAAAGATCCTAGAACACCTTTCCTATAAAAAATCTCTATCCCCAGGTGGAGTGACCTTATCAGTTACATTCTTGGTCATATTTTAAAACATCTTAATGGGAGCAGATACTCCAGTGTTCTCTCATTCTTGCAAAGGTATTAGAAACTCATCAATCTTAACTTGATTTCAAAAAATTTGCAATTGTCTGCATTTTCTTACCCCACTCATCAGCTCATTGACCACTATGGGAAAGAGCTGAATCCACAATGGCATCACAAGGAGAGAATCTTGTGGTGGTTCGTATGGAAATTTGTGGCACTTAAATTTTGACTTTCTTCTGTTTGGCACTCAATATACTCAGTTTCTCCCCCATTCCCCTTTCTTCTTCTCCACTCTTGTCCTACCACATCCGTGTCATGAAAATGGCTACTGAAATAAATTAGTTTAATTTGTAAAATCACATTATGGTTCTCTCTGCTCATGCCAGTTTGCCCAGATTAGCCCAGGCAGATGGCTGTGGAGTTTCATCGCTAGTGAGAAAAGGGGCCCTTTCCAGAGATGAAGTACAAGTGTGGGAGAAATGTTGTGGATGCCAAAAAGCTGTGTGCTTGAGTTTTTGGGCGAGCAAAAGCAGCGCCGTGCATCAGGTCGACTCTGCCTTCTGAACAGAGGGCTCTCTGAGAGCTAGAAGCAGCTGGTTCTGGAGAAAAGATGGCTTGAAAAGAATCAGAGGCATTATGAGTCTTAAATTATTTAAGTTCCTCCTGTGGCAGCGAACTGTAATTGCTTCCTATTTCTGTAAATATTAGCAGCTGTGAGCCTTTCAAAGTAAGGAGCTAAAACTGCACTCAGTGTATCATACTTAAACTCCGGAATATTGTTAAATATCTGACCTTGGGCTGTCAAAGCACACTCATTACCCACACTAGCCCTTCTGCTGGGGAGCTGTTGACACTCTGAACTGGTACATTATTTTCAGCCTGGTCTGTAATAGCCTCAATAGATGGAGAATCGGCACAGGGAATTGCGAGTCACTGAGTAGCAATGTCATGATCCATTTCCTCGGGGAAGGTCACCTCTCTGTGCCTGCTGCCTTCTAGCTGTTTTCACACCAGTGACTCCACCTACAGCTGTCATGGCACATCCTTTCTCAGGCTGGCAAAAACTTGAAATAGGACTAATTCGCACACCAGCTCTTACCTCTTTAGTCTCAGGTAACCTCTCTGCCTTATGTTCAGTGATTTAGTCATACTGGATTTTTTTTTCCAGCCTCAGACTCACCATATTCTCACTTGTCTCTTGCACTTGGGCCTATGCTGAGCCTTCTATCTGGAACACACTCTGCTTGTCCCATAGCATCTCCATGCTAGCTTCTGCTTAATCTGTTGATGACACTTGCTCTTGGAAGCCTTCCCTGACCAACCATATGTGGGTTAATTATGTCTTCGTTATTATCCCATAGGTGTAGGCACTTTCCCCATAAGAACACACATCATATTGGATTGTAATAACCTACTTAGTGGTCTTCATCTGCCATTGTACAGTGAGTTCCCTGAGGGTAAGAAAAGTGTCAGTCCTATTTGTTGTTTTAGTTGCAGGGTCTGTGTGGAGACTGGTAAATAGAAAGTGATTGACAAGTGTTTGTTGAGTTGACTTCATACTCTTATATCTAGCATTGTTGGGATAAAATACCTGTGGGCTTAGTCTTGAGTAGAGCTGCCAAGGCTATCTGTGTATGCGGCAGAATCTCATAGACGTCTTTGGATAGCCACTTACCCTTCTTCCTTGTTAAGAAGTTTATTTGGGATAGAACATACCCACTTCCAGTAGGTAAATCATGATTGGCCTCAGCCAGTTATCACAATCCCATTCCTTTATGCCAGTAATTGTCCAAGGGTGGGTCTATGACCCACTTCTGGCCGATGAGATATACGGGGGAAGTATGTTGAAGGTTTTGGGAATGATTTTTCTTTTTATTAATAGAGTGGTGTGAGAAGGAAGCCATTTTTATTCTTGTCCCTTCTTTTCTACTGGGATGCTTTCATAGAAGATAAAAAGAAACGCTACAACTATTTAGCAACTATGAGGAAATAGGTCTCAAAATGAAAGCAACGCATGAGCATGGGCAGGTGGAAAGATGGAAAGTTCTTAGGTCCTTGATGATGTTGATGAGCCATCAAAATCAAGCCTGGGACTATTTACCTCTGGATTTTTGTAAAGTAAACAATAAAACGATCTTCTGATTTAAACTGCTTTTTTGCTAGGTTTTCTGTTACCTACAGCTAAAATCTTCCTAACTGATTTAGACACCAGAAAAAGGAAGGCGTGTGCGTGGATTTGGAGCTCGTCTCAAAAACTAAAGAGCCTGTGGCACACAGCGAGAGAAGGCAGCTAGAAAATGTGTTGAGCTTGGAGTTGAGACATCTTAGTTCACCTGAATCTTTCTTGTGTGATCTTGGACAAGTCATTCATCTCTGTTATTTTCTAGTCAGACAATCAATCATTTATTCAACAACAAAAAATATATTTCATTGCCTGTGTGTTATATACTATGTTGTGTTTATTCAGGAAAATGGAGTTGAACTAGATGATCTCTAAGCTCCTTTATTTGTAAAACTCTGATTCACTTTTTATTTCTATGTCTTTGCAAAGAGTTTTGGGAACTAGGAGTCTGTAAAAATGCTGTACAATTTCCCCCCAAATCTTCCCTGATTCCAATCATATTTACCATTGGCCTTTCTCCTCATCCAAATTTCTTGCAGATCCTTCTCTGATAGAATTTTAAAAAATAGAATAAAAAACAACAAAACCCACAAGCATCTGTCTCTGGCAAGCCCGCTCATGAGTCACATCTCCTCCTCTGCAAAGCAAAGTCTCATGAAACCAGCTGATTAAAAGGAGCACATAAAGAGGAGGCAGTCTGTTAAACTTATTTTAGGTCCAGCCCTCTAATTTCTATTCCACATACACTTATTTATTCAGTCACCAAGTCTTGGCAGGTGCAATCTATTTAGGTGATCCTGCTGTGGCTCATCTTTCAAATTTCCTGGCTGGAGAAAAAGGTTATTGAACTGTCTTCAGAGGTGTTACAGCTACTGCTGACCAGGCTCAGTGGATGATTTCAAACTGGATCCTCATGGTCCCATCTTGATGAGGACAGGGCTCTTGATTCAAACTACCATGACCCTGCAAGTTGAGTATATGTGGTAACCCCCATTCTTGGTAGTGGTGGTGAGATTACCATTGTGCCAGGCTGTTAGATGGGGGATCATCCGTGCTTGATGGGGGCACTCGGCAATGTCTGAGGAAGAGACAATCATTACTGCAAATGGGACAGAGGGTAGTGAAGAACTGATCAATAGCAATTGGTGACTGTAAGTTTTAGATTATTGGTTTGGCTGCTGAGTGTAAGAAGTCTAGGGCTTATATCATGGATCTGTGGTGTGGGGACCCAGCACCTTCCATAGTGCTGCTCTTTCATTCTTAGCTTGTGCCTTCTTATTCTTGGTCTATGATGGGTGCTTTAGCTCCCACCACTATGTCTGAATTCCAGCATGAAACAAAGAATAAAAGAATTGGACGTGCCTTATTTTTCAAGGGTGTGACCAGAAAGTTGCATGAGTAATTTCTGCTCATATTTCCCATCAGCTAGTACCCAGTCACACTGCCACATCTAGCTTTAAGGAAGGCTGGGAAATGTAGTCTTTAACCAGGCAGCCATGTGCACAGATAAAACTTCTATTATTATGGAAAAACAGACGGGGTGGGAGGCTAGAAATCTCAGGCACCGTGGTCCGCAGGGGATGGCAACCTGAGGAGTATCTTGATGAGACTCAGCATCAACCAGCTCCGAATTCTTTATGGAATGATTCTGGCTACAGCAACGGCTCTAGTTTCCCTCTTATACTTTCTCGTTTGTGTTCTTGTCTCTTCTCCCAATTTGCTTCTATCTTCTGGGGGTGGAAAAGCCTGTTTTATCACAGGATCTTTCTACACTGGGCTTTGGTCAGTGGCATTTTTTAATGAGTTAAATAGTATTTGCACAATTGCTTCTGTTTTTACAGACTGGAGAAGCAGATTGACATCTTAACATATAGCTTCAAAATATGTTTCTGCCCCGTCCTTTCCCCAGACATGTGGCAGAGCCCTTTGCCTCTAAAGGAGAGAGCAGAACCCCAGTCCCAGCTGGGAGTGCATGCAACAGAGATATTTAGAGGCAGCTTTTTTGCCTGGTGAGGGTGTATTCTCTAGAGGTGTTTGTACCTTGTTAAGGAAAACCAACCAAACTGCTTTTGATCTCTGTTTAAGATTTGTAAAAGACAATAGCAGGTAACTTGCTCATTGCATATTCTCCAGACACTTCTACTCTCCTTGAGAGCTAAGGAGAAATGACATATTATCAGTTTCCTGACAACACGATCTAGAAATATTCCCCCAAAGAACTATTCTTGATTTGTACTTTATTTTGTCCTTTTAAGAGATACAATACTAGGGAATTTAAAAGTTATAATATTTCATACTTGAGGGATTTCAGTTCTTTCTGTCCATTACTTTGGCCTTGAATTGGTGATCTTTGCTCATTCCCCAATGAGTCCCCAATACGTCCTTATTAAGCTCTCTGAGCAGAGAGGTCTACACTCATTTCTACAATGAGTGAAGGGAAAGTTTAAGCAGTCCTCCTCTAGTGTTCTATGTATAACTAATAGTTTAAAAAATGAACAGTTTACTTTGGCAACTTATGGTTGTTTTAGGGAAAGGAGGCCATTGGTGTAATTTTATTGTCTTATCGCATGGTGACGTTCGCAAGGCTTTTTCCTGTAGAAACATGAGAAGAATCAGGAATAAGTTGGTGTTAGGTGGGAAACAAGCAGTGGGAGAGCACCTGGCTCCCATTCCCTTACAGTGTTCTCTCCACCTTTGGTTCTGGGCTGGTTAGGAAATGCCGTCTTGGGACCGAATGTCAGCATCCCTTCTCTTAGAGATGCAGCAGGTTCCTGATCTCCCCATCCTCTTCCACGTGGACAAAGCTTCTCATGTCTTCCGAGGCCGGTTCTCTGCTAGGTGAACGGCTGGTTGATCTAAGAAGATGCTCTAATGATGGGAACATCAGGCACTCAGATAGTTGAGCAGAGGAGATATTTTAGGGCAGATGTTTTTACATTCCTTAAAAGCCCATTCCTATCAGATTTCAGAACCATGGACTCTCTCGGGATAAAATAACTCGAAGATTAAACATTTCCATGTGAATGAGGAACTGAAAGAAACTTGAAGGGCAAGTTCTTGAGAGTGAGAAAGTTGTCTACCCTTTATTTTTGCCTGGTTTTGTAAGAATATCTCTCTCTGTCTATCTACGTATCTACTTATCTACCAACCTACCTACCTACCTACCTATCTATCTACCTACCTACCTATCTATCTACCTGCCTACCTATCTGGAGGAACAATTCTCTATGTATATATCCTGCCAAAAAACTTGCTTTTTACTATTTAAGTAAAGGGTAAAGAAGAGGGTGAGAGGGTGGAGGAAGACATTTGACTGCTAAAATGAGGTTGATGTCAGTATAGATTGATTGATCCATTTTGTCCTTGTGAAACTAGGGATCTTTTGTAGAATCAGAGCATTTTTGCAAGAGAAATCTGAAGACCATCTTGTCTAACTGCTTATTTTACACATGATGGAAACTTTGAGGTCCATAGATAAGTGACTTGCCTGAGGTCACAAAAATAAATTGCTCTGTTGCTTTACTTTTTGGAAAGTAAACTATTTATTGAAGAATAACGTACATTCAGAAAAATGCAAAAATTTTCCCAAAGGGACTAGATTTGTGTAACCAGCTTGTAGACCAAGCATAGAACATTATCAAGCACTCCCAAAATCTCCCTGTGTCCCCTCCTCAGTCACTACCCTTTTCCCCACTCCCAGAGGAAACTGCTATGCTACTTAAAACATAGCTTAATGTTGCTTGTTTTTTAAATTTATGTAAATTTAATCATACAGAATCTATTCTTTCTTTTGTCTGGCTCTGTCATTCAACATGATGTTTACAAAATTAATCCATTTTCCATGTTGCAATAGTCTGTCCATTTGCATTGCAATATTTCAGTCTGTGAATATAACACAATTCACTTATTTTCCTGTTGCTTTGTTTTTAATGACTAGAGAGTCCTAGTGATGATTTTCATGGCTATCATCATTATTTTGCCTCTTGATAGCAGTATTTTCTCAAAATCAACCTACAAGGCAGTTTTCTGAAGTTGAATCCTTAAATAAAGCAACCAGAAAGCAAAAATATATATCACTACTGATTATTTGCTGTAGCAATCCCTGTTTTTCTTTGGCCTGACTTTCTCTGACTGTTGAGAAACTAGTTGAACAAGAGTCAGATGACATTTCCCCCTTGCCTTCCTTTTTATTCTTCATCATGGCCTTTTGCTATTAAGAATTAATTTACAATTTGGGTTTTGAACAATTCATGTTAAAGTGGTTTGTCTAGAGGAGTGACTTTCCTTGTTCATTTTCCCCAGACCCTCTGGGAGAATCCAGATGGTTCTTGCATTTTTAGTGAATGAACACTTGCCATCTTGCATAATCTAATTGTCTAAAACTGCCCACATGCTTACCATCTGAAGGAGTGCTGTCTGCCAAAGGTGTCAGGTTATCTTTCATATAGCTTCAAGAAAGAAGACATTTTAGCCCAAAAGTATGGCATCAAAAAGCATCCCTCCTGGGTGGCTAACACTGACAGCTCTTCAACCCCTTTATTAAAAATACAATTCACCAGTCTGAAAAATAAAATCTAATTATTTAACTGACAGTAGTTTTCCCTATGGTAAAATAAACCTTAAGTGTTTACAATCAAGTTAGCTAGATTTTAACCAATTTACTTATTTAACTAGGTATTAAAAAAATCCATACCATACCTTGTAAGTTCTTCTAAGCTCTTTTTATTTCCATTGATTTTGATTAAACAGGTAATTGGCAGTTGATCAATAGGCACAATTCTGATGAGCTGGTTTGGCTGAACCTTCCGTGTGACAGAGCTCCGGGAAGAGGGAACCCAGAGGTTTGCTAACAATCCAATCTATCTTCAATGAATGCAAGCTGGCTAATAAATGTTTAATGGGCAGTTGTTTGCAGTTTAATAGAATTAGATAATTCTATTAGAATTCTGTTTGGAGACCTACAGGTATCATATATCACAGTTGAAGACATGGTTAATAATTTAAGCTAAGTGACTCGTAATTAGAGAGACAGTCAGATTAAGCAGGAACTTTTGGTTTTAAGCCATTTGGGAATTTGTGTGTGTGTGAGAGAGAGAGAGAGAAAAAGAAAGAGAGAGAGAGATAGAGAAAGAAAGAATTATACAGGATTTTAGACTGCAAACCATTACAAGGATTAGCTAATGCAGCAAGTCTGGGCCAAGCCTTAAATGTGATAACAAAGCATGAGGCCCCTGGGGTTTATTTAATATCTCATCCTCTTAGTTAATGAGATGGAAAATAGTTCACTGTTTATCTACAGTAGGTTGAGCAGATGTTGCCAATTCCGTTTTATGGAATGTAATCTTGGTGAGATTGTCTTCTGCCCATTACCTTTTCATGGCCTCAATCTCTCCTGTACTCTTCTTATTTGGGGGGTGCAACAACCCTCCTTGCCATGGACCAGATGAAAAAACTTCTAAGTTAGGACTTAGTGGCCTTTTCACATTCTGAAAGCTCAGTCACCTCTAACGTGGCAGAGCTGGATGGCTGATGCAGAAAGGTTCGCAATCAATGCAAGTCTTCTAAAATGTGAAGACTGTCAACTCTAAGGACCTCTCCTCCAATTGCTGTTTATGAAACTCTTCAAGTTTGTGATTTTATGTCATATGCCTCTTTTACATTTTTCTATTCTACAAATGCATAGTATATTAATTGGAGCATTGGGTCTAAGAAGCCTAGTACGAGTCTTTTTTTTTTATAAGCAATTTCAATTTTTTAGAATCATCAGGTAATTAGTGTTTTCCTAAATTGTGATATTAGGAGAAAGTAGCTGATTTGGGAACATAAAGTAGTAGAAATTTAGTTAAAGGCAATAAGCCACTTTAGGAAGTGGCCGATGGATCTGTTAGGACTTGTCTCTGCCTGTTACAGAAAGCTGGACTTGTAATAGGCATAAATATATAAAGGCTTTTTTTTCTCATGCAGAAATATCTGGAAGTGTGTGATATTTGGTGTTAGATCAGTGGTGCAAGGATGTGAGGGACCGAAGTCTGTGATTCTCTCTTATGTCCCAAGATGGCTGCTGCCACTCTAACCATTATGTTTGCATTCCAGGCAGGAACTAGCAGAGAGGGGTAGTGTTTCCTGGAAATTCCCAGGAGACATCTGCTTATTTCTCATTGGTCATGCTTATTTCTCATGGTCACATGGCCACCCTTAGTTGCAAAGGTCTCTGGAAATGTGGGTTTCTATTTATTTTCTATAGGAGAGGAAGGAAAGGGAAAGGGAGTTGGAATAAGTATTATGTGAGCCAACCTACAACATTTGTTGTATTCTTTAATGAAATTTCCTTATTTTTGTAGTAAATACTGACTTAAATCTCTCCTACCAGAGTATACGCCTTTCAAGATTTCTGTAGGCCCAGTGTTCCAAATGCTAATTGCAAAGCCTTGCACATATTGGAAGTTCTTGATAAATTATGCTATGTTCTTGAGAGAAGGAAGTAGAAAAGGGAAGAGTTAGGGAGAGAGGAGAAAGATAAGGACTAAAGATAATGTTAATATATATATAACTAAAATATATATCATACTGAACCATTAAAATGTTCCATTCCTTAATTATCCCCAATTATTCTAGTTAATGAAAATTTTAGGTTTAGCTTTATTTGTATTTACTAAAAGGCTGTTATTACTGAGGTGTTATCAAATAATATTTCCGCTTGAGTTTTCCTTAGCTTTTTTTCCTTAATGTTTTAAAAATACTTTCTTTCTTCTTATCTCAAAGTGATACATGGTCATTGCAAAAATTTTACAAAATACAGATTAAAAAAGGGAAGAAATATTCAAAACCTCATAACTAGAAATAACTTATGTTGACATTTTGTTGTGTAATAAAACTTCACTTTGTGAAAATTTAAGGAAGTGGTGAAATGATATAATGCAAACATCAATGTTTCATTTAGTATACAGATTTGAAATAAGAATTTCTTGAATTAAAAATTATGCCCTAGAAGGGTATAATTTCAAAGTTGGGCAGCCATAGGAATTGTAAAGGGTGTTTAGGGCTGTGGGTTGGGGTCACTCCAGTTGGTAATCCCAAACCCCCAGCATGTTTTGTCTGAATTAGTCTTCGGTAGCTCCTCACTTGCACCAAAGTGATGACCCTGGATATCCTCTTTCGCGTGAGCTGTGTGTACCTACATTAAATATAAGACTGTGCTCTAGATTCTTTTTTGGTAATATCTTATTTTAATTGTTTGCCTGGTTTGTTATCCTATCTTGTCCTCAGCAGATTTGTAGGGGCCAGTGAGAAAAATTTTCCAAAATGCTTGTTGCCATAATTTACAGTTAAGCCAGTAACAGTATATGGCCTACCATATGGTTCATTCTTCTCAGGTTTTTTAAATGATATGAACAAGGTTCAGATTCAACTAATGTTTATTGAGCTCCAGTTATGTTTCAGGCATCATGCTAGGCACAATTATAAGCACTAATTCAATTAGCGCTCAGAATAATCCTGTGTGAAAGTGGTCATATACTTAGTGTTATCCTCAACTTCTTTTTCTTGCCTCCCATATCTAATTAGCAAATCATATGGCCTCTACCTTCAATATATGTCTGAGTCTGATCACCTCCTAGCTCTATCACTACTTCTTTAGGCTAAATCACTGTCATCCTTTGCAGAGACCGCTTCAAGATTCTCCAGGCTGCTTTCTCTGCTTCCGCTCTGCACATCACTTCCAGTCCATAACCATTTTTCTACAGGAAAGACAGAGTGGGAAGTGTGGTCTGGTTAATATACAAACATATTCTATGGCTCCTAGTATCAGATGTATGTGGAGAGTGGAGGACAAAGAAGGTTTGGAAGAGTTTTGTACATTTAAATAATCAGAAATATAAAGTTATAAGAAAATTCAGTTCTCACTGATGTCCAGTCAATAATGGAAGTGTGGAGGAATATATTTGATCATGCCTTTAGGCAATTTAACTACACCATATATTTTTTCTTTTGTTATGAATCGTGCAAAATATAATTTGTCAGAGTTCCTGTCTTAATAAAGCAAGGACAGGAATCAGTACTGCAAACAGTGAGTACATCTGTGTACGATGTTGCATGTTTTCTGAATCCTAACTTCAGTAAGAAATTTTGATCCACTATGCTAGAAGAAAGACTGAACTATCTTTTTGTTCTTTTAGAGAAAAAAATTACACTACAAGATTATTGCCATGTGGAGAGGTGATCAAAGAGCAAAGAGACAAAAGGAGTAGGATAAAGTTATTATAGAAGAGTTATCAGTCGATTAACAAAAATGTTAGAATATTTTCATGGATTTTGTAGTATTCGTGACTTTTGTCAACATTTAAAAATTTGTAGTTTGCTGTGGTTTCTTTTCTAGTTCTTAATGAATATTCACTTTCGTACCTAATTTTGTATTTGGAATTAAAGAGACACACCCCCCACCATTATTTAAGCTTTGGACTCTACAAAACCTGGATCTTGCTTTATTTTTGTCATTCTGCTCTAGCTTTATTTTTGTGAGCTAACCCAGTTACAAGATCTCCAGAAGGTCCTTCTCCCTAGTTTGAAGTGAGTTTCTATTTCATACAACCCAGAGAGCTTTGGCTTACACAAATACCTTTAAAGAAATTAGTGGCCGAGTGGGACCCAGAGGAAAGGAGAAGACGTGTGTGGTGGGTGGGCGAAGAAAGGTCTCAATTGTGGGACAGCTCTCAGGGAGATCGTTGTCATATGGGGATAGGTGGGGGGGTCATTATGGTGTTCCCAACGGAACCTAGTTGTCGCAAGACAAAGAACCACCCTCTCCCAGCCCCCAGCCTCACAAAGGAAAAAGCGTGGAAGGAGACTGAAAGGGACTGGAGAATTTAGCCGGCAGCCAGTCCGCTCCTTGGCGAGTTGTACACAGTCTTCAATACAATGTGTTGACTTTGTACGAGGAGGCTGAGGGGCCGCTATCCACTCAGACAATGCTGGTCATAATGAAAGCAGAGCAGCAGGAGCTGTACAGTGGAGAGGGCTCTTTGATTTGTAGCTTCTTTTGTTGCTTCCTTTTGAGTTTCCTTGTTTCTGTGGTTTGGACCTCCACAGACCTAGAAAAGTTCAGAAACTTGAAAGGGAAAAAGCCCTGCCTCCCCAGGGCCGGCTCCTCCACTTTCATCCTGTGTCAGGTGTTCACACCTCACAAAGATGGTGCTCAATGGAACTCTCTGCAACCTCTGGGTAGCTGGGAGTCCTTCTGAGATGTTATGTTCTGGCAATAATGGAGTCTTGTTACTACAGGCTGTTAACATGCACCTTCCATTGTTGAGGAAAGACTTCCAGGCAGCCACAAAGCACATGGCTTCCAGTAGAATCTCAGGCTCCAGGATCTCTCAGGGAGTCTGGTTCTGTGAAAGGAACATAGAAACCTCAGGCCTTTACTTCTAAGAGCTCTTTTTCTCTTTTTCCCTGAGTAAGTTCTTTCATTTTATCTGTATGTTTTGCAGCACAAGGAGTTTAAAGTAGATCATTGTAGGAAACAACCAAATACAAGCAATTTCAGGGAATGTGCTTTGAAATGAGATTGTATTATCTTCTTTGAAGGATTGATATTCTAAATATCTATGTCTATGTCTGTATCTGTATCTATATCTACACAATAGGCTAGATATCTTGCTTTCTGGAATTTTCTGTGTCATTCTACTTTAACTCCTAGGGAGGATAAATATATGGAAGATGTTCTAATATGCCACCATCCTCTGTGTAGACATTGCTATTTGATCATGGCATTCTTTCCTGCTAAGCTGTGATGTGGCTTCCAAACCATTTTCAAAGAGGATTTACTGTCAATCCATTGAAATTTGTGCCTCAATGAAAAAGATTGTCTAGGTAGTGCAAAGTTCTTTTTACATGATTCTAAGATCCTTTTACCAAAGACCTTCACAGAGGCCAAACACTTATTTGTTTACTTCCAAGATAAAAAAGGAAAATATGAAGTTTCATAAAAAGTTTTAAACAGGCATGGGACAGTAGGGTTGGTGAAATGTGGAAGAGAGAGAGAGATGAGTTTAATTTATATTAGATATTTTTGTCTGCTGGGCTGATTATAAAAAAAAGTTACCTTAGCAAATCAATTATAGTTAGAATGACAGGGGACAATAGTAATAGTGGAGACAAGCTTCATTAGGCATTTGTGAGTGTAGCTTTTTTTCTTCTCAAAGGTCTGCCTGGGTCACTAGAATAACTGTGAATTTGGGTCAAGGACCTGAGTAAGGAGGGGAAGGCTCATTTATCATCAGAGAAGGGTGAGACAACTGTCATCACTCCATTTGACTCCAGCTGTGAAGTGAACAGCTTATTTTGTTTTAGTGATGATTTGAGAGACTCATCAATAAAATCACCAATACTCTTTGCAGTGTGGCAATCTATCTGTGTGTAAGTGTGTGCCTGTGTGTGTGTGTGTGCACACGCACATACACGTGTGCTGGCTGCAAGCAGAAAGGAAAAAAGGAAGAAAAAAGTTTACCTTCATGCACATATTTACATATGATTTCCTCCTTTCCCTTTGCGGATGTGAGGGACTCATCTCGGAGTCTCCAGCTGGTCCATCATTGTCCCTGATGGTTAGCATATTGAGCTTGTTTCACAGCTTTATTGCTGAAATGTGCTTCGGTTGCCTACTGTGCTACTCATATAACCAAGCCAGAGGATTGTTTGGAGGAAGGAGTGATTAACTGGAAGAAATGGACTGAGTAGACCCTCATCATTTGCTTTCCTTTATTTTCAAGAGCTCATCTCTTGAAACTTAATTATTTTGAAGACTAAAGTCCTTGTAGTAATTTCCTGGGTACTTACTAAGTGAACACACACTCAGCACTTATGATATGTGAGGTACTGTGCTAAGTTTCTTTTTTTCATGATTTCATTTAATCCCCACAGTCACACTGTGGGGTATTATTATTGCTACCTGCATTAGTTAGTATAGGCTAACTGTTCTAACAAATAGACCCCAAATGAATGATGGCTGAAGTTTCTTCTTTGCTCACATCATAGTACTGTGTAGGTGAAAAGCTTAGAGGGGGTGGCCTGCATCTATACAGCTATTCAGGGACCTGGGCTGATGGAGGCTGTGCTGTCTTCAGCAAATCATTTTCAGGTCACTCTTGAGGATCACCTCCATTCTAGGTAGCTGAAAGGTGAAAAGAAAATGGATGGAGTACTGTGTGGGAGGTCTTTATGTGTCAAGTCTGGAAGTTGGGGTCGTCATTTCTGTTCACACTCAACTGGCTAGAACATAGTCACGTGACTGCCTTTAGTGGTAATGGGGACTGGGAAGTGTAGTCCCTGTGCCTGTGCCTTGCAACATATGAACTGAAAGCTGAGTTATCTTCTCTCCCCCTATCATATACCCAATAAGTAGTGACAGTATAACCACACACACACAGACTCCATCATGGAAAATGAAAGCATGGGAAACTCACCACATCACTGATCTGCAGCAATGATAAAATCATCCCTGGCATGGTATATGGTGGACTTTCTAAAAAAGATTTTGTGGGCATTTGAATAGAATTCATCTTCTCTGTTTGGTATATCCGTACACACACATACATATAGGTATATAAAGTGCATATTATATATTAAATTCATATGTATCTATAATATATCTATATGGATATAATATTCATACTTATACATATATATGAAGAGAGAGCATGTGTGTAAAAGTAAATGGATCTTGCTGTTATTCAAATCCTCTGTATCTTTACTTCATTTTAAAGATTTCTTATTGAAATAAAGCATAAACTGAGAACATGTACATACATGTACAGTTTAACATGGTAATAAAGTGAATATCATTGCAAATAAAGTGAATATCTTTGCAACCATGCACATCGAGAAATAACATTACTTGCAGGCTGGAAGCCCCTCTCCCCCATCACTTCCTCATCACAGCCCTTTCTATTACTGCCTAAGGTGATTACTTTCCTGACTCAATGAGACTCACTCGCATTTTCCTGTGTGGTTTTACCACCTAAGCAAACATTCCTAACACATACTTTCAATCTGTTTTTGAGTTTTATCTGAATGGACTCAGGCTGTGTGCATTTTTGGTGTCTTATGCTTTGCACTAAACATTGTAATATTTGTTGACTATTGCTGAAGTTGATTTATTTTCATTCATGATTTAGAAGTGCTTACCTCTTATTCTAGCCTATTTACATTTTTTAAGTCTTACATATTCAGGAAATATACCTAATCCTGTGGTCTCTGCTTTGCCAAAAATTAATCAACAACAATTATTCTGTATTAACTCGAGATATATTGATTTCCTTTGCTTATCTCGGCTTTTTTTCTCTTTTCTTTAGTTTTTATGGACTTATAACATGCATACAATAAAGTGCACAATCTTTACGTGCATAGCTCGATGAATTTTTACAAATGTACCTTTGTAACCACCACCAGGATCAAGTTATAGAACTTTCTAGCACACAAAAGGCTTCCTCATGCTCTTTCCAGTCAATATCCACCCTCCATAGATATTAACCATTCTGATTTCTATCATCATAAATTAATTTTTCTTTTTCTTGAACTTTATATAAGTTCGTACAAATCATACAGTGAATTCTTTGTGCCTGTCTTCAATACATTTTGGGGTTTTATACATGTTGTTGGGTGTGGTAGTAGTTTGTTCTTTTTTATTGCTGTGTGGTTTTTCATTGTATGAATATATCACAATTTGTTTATCCACTCTGGATTATAATGAATAAAACTGCTCTGAGCAGTCTTGAACATATCTTTTGTGGATATATACACTCATTCATCCTAGGAATATGCATAGATATGGAATTGCTGGGTAACAGGGCAGCCGTATATTTAACTGTATAAAAATTGTTTTCCAAATAGTTTTGGAAGGTGCTTTTAACACTTTACACTCCAACTGGCCATGCCTGAGCATTCCAAATACTTCATATCATCCCCAACACACAGTATTTTTAAAATTTTAGCCAGGGGTTGGCAAACTTTTTTGGTAACTGGACAGATAATAAACATTTTAGACTTTATGGACCAGAAGGCCTCTGTCTCAATTATTTAACTCTGCCGTTGTAGTGCAAAAGCAGCCATTTGACAATAAGGAAACAAATGGGCGTGGTTGTGTTTCCTGATCATTGGTCCAAAACATCTATTCCAGCACATCGGTATTCCAGCCAATGGGTAGGGGAGAGGAAAAATGGAAGGCATTCCTCTTTTTAAGAGCCTGCCCCACAATTATACATATCGCTTCAATCCACATCTTATTGGTCAGAAATTTGTCACTTGAACAGTTTGCAAGAGAGGATGAGGAATTATTTAGTCCTCTGTGATCAGCTAAAACTCTCAGGGGTTCTATTAAAAGAAGAAAAGGAAAATGGATATTGGTAGACAATTAGCTGTCTTTCCCACAGTGGGCCGTGTCCTATGGAGAATTTTTTTCTTTTTTTTTTTATTTCATTTACGGAAAATTTCTTTAAGTCAAGGAAGATTGATTTCTATTTCTTTCATTATATTCCCTCTCTCTGTTTTTCATTCTTTTCTTCTAGAACTCATGGTAGACAGATATTGGCTTTGTAAGATCTATCTTCCGTGACTCTTGTCACTTCTCTTATAATTTCTATCTCTTTGTCCATTTGATAGATTTTCAACTTAATTCACTTTTTAGTTGATGTCCATTTGGTATTTAGTTGATTTATTTAGTTTTTTAAAAAATCTTAGCAATCATATTTTTAATCTGCAGACTGTGATTCTGTTTTTCACAGTGCTCTCTTATGGCTGTAACATCCTATGAAATTTCTTGGGGATAATTATTATATATTTAAATTTCTATTAAATATTGTTCATAAGCTCTGTTTACAGGTATTGGTTATTTTGCTTTTCAGCCTGGTGTCTCTTTCATTTGTTAGTTTTCCTCATTAAGTCCTGTTAATTTGGGGTTTCTGCCTATATTTATAAATTGGGGTCTAGACTGATACTACTAGCAGTTGGGTTGGATTTCTTCAGCACAAACGAAAATAACTGTTCTTCTGATAGGATCCGTGGCTCTTCAGCTATGCGGGGCAGAAGGATAGAGCAACATTTGGCTGTATAGTATTTGAGTAGCCTAACTTCAGGATGCATGAGTAGCCTAATTCGGGATGCCAGGAGTTTCATGTAACAGAGCCAGTGTTTCAATGCTTGTTTGAGTTGTCTTTTGGGGGCATATCTTCCACTTTATTTAGAGTGATATATTTGAGGCTTGTCATTCAAAATATATTGAAGTCACTTTGAAAGTAAGGGCCAATGCAATTGTTCTCCAGCACTTTCATTAATTTTCTCATGGACAATCACAAGATTTGTTTCTCTGCCAGGGCTTGCCCACTGCACCCACTCTTAAATGGGGGTTATTCCATAGTTTTTTTGGTCTTCTCTTTTGTCTGAATAGGGTTGTAGTTTTCTCAATTCTTTGGGAGTTCACTGTCAATCTTATGACATGTGTTTTTTATCTTGCAGAAGTTCCTTAATGATTGGGCTGGCTGATGCACCCTCTGTGCTCAGTCAGCCAGCATGCAGTGGGACTGCTCCTATCAGTTACATTTTGTGTCAGGGCTGTTGGCGTATGAGCCAAGAATCTTAACAGGGTTCTTGGAACAGGCTAAAACTTTGAAAGCAATGTCTTTTCTGTGTTTCAATGACTTGTTCAAAAACATTCCAACAGAATGTTTCATTTTGCTGGAATCTTTTGGAAGGACAGTTTTGTGGTAAGCCTGGGAGGTATATATCTGGATAATAGCACAGAGTTTGGTACAGCAGGCATCATGGGACTGTCAAGGGAGCCAGTTACCATGCCAGCTAAGGCCTAGAGAAATGGAATCAAATGACCAAGTGGGAGATGGTGGAGGTTTTGTATTTGAATTTGTTACACTGTGCTGTAGTTTTGTTTTGTTTGCCCTTATTTAAAATTAAGCCCATCAACTGATTTTCAAATTGGTTTTTGGCATGTTTACCTTATTTAGAGGAACAGAGTTGTGATCTAACTATTGTTTGGATTTGTCAATAATTACTCTATTAAAACTATTATTTCATTTAAGTTCCAGTTTCCTTAGTTAAGTTTATTGTTATATAACATTTTTGTTTTTCTTATTACAAAAATAATATATGCTCATTGTAAAAATTTTTAGAAAATTAACTTATTTTCATAAATTAAATAATAAAAGTTTAATGTTTAATCCTTCTATCCAGAGATAATCACTCTTGACTTTTGAATATATATATCGTTAGCTCTTTTTTTCTCATGTGTGAATTAGGCTTAGTAGGAATTAGGTAACTTACTGACTGTTATACAGTAAATGGTGAAGCCATGATATAAAATAAGGCAGACTTTCTTCGAAGACTTTACTCTTAAACACTACAATTTATATTTGGCCTTATGGGTCAAATCCTGGCCTTAGGAAGTCCTGAAAGATGTAGGATTATAGCAGTTGGTAGCCATCAGCCAGGGATTGAGTGGAGGAGGTTGATTACAGTGAAACATCCTCTTGGGCTCCAAGGGGAGTGTTGCTTTTTAGGGGGTCTATTTCTCTTAGTTTCCCAAAGATCCTACTCTTGTTGGTGACTCATATCATATTGGCTCTGAAATTCTGCTGTCTTCCAAGTATCCTATAGAGTGGATCCATATGTTTAGTTTTGGGGTCTTTTTTAAACAGAAACTCTGCACTGTTGAACTCTATAGGAAAAAAAAAACTCACATGGATTCTAATCTTGTAATTATCAACTTGGGTGCAGTTTTCTCCTTGAGGTGGAGCAAAGATAGAGGAGGTACTATGCAGGCTACCACCTTCTTCATTATCCTTCAATTCGCTCATCTTCTTGGCAGGCTCGCAGAAGTTTGCAATGACCCAAAGAACTGGCTTGCCATAACATCTCTCTAAGATCTGCTTTAGGCAATGCATTTCAACAAAGAGCAAGCCTTGTAATATCACAGGTATCTGAAATGGCAGGTGATGGTCTAAATTCTTGGCTCCAACTATAAAATACTGATTTCCCCAACTCCTCTACTCTGGGCTTTCTTGCTCTGAGGCCAGGCTGGCAGTTTGCATAAAGTACTGTTCCATTTGAAAACAGCTGTGCCTAGAAGCAGATGAGAGCGTAAAGTAGGGATCATAAGTCAGCAGAACTGTGCTACAGAGGCATTTTCTGTTGCTGCTTTTGGTGGATGCTGACTAGAAAATCAGACTCTATAATCAACAGAACTTTACATCATGCATTTCACAAGTTAAAAAATCTAAGCTCGGAGATCCTTGATGACTTACTTCCCTGGACAAAAGCTGCAGCTCATAGATTCTGTGCTTTATGGCACAAATATTATGCTCTCATCAAAACGAATGTTATCAGAACTCCTTTTAAATAGGTTTTTTGAAGTTTGCTAACTTATGATTACAAGATCTGCCTTTTCCTCTTCTACTGAATGTCCCGTGGTCTCATTTTCCCTACTTGAGTAACATAGGCTCCTTCTTGGTGGGAATCTTAGCTATACTGAGGGACAAAAGGGACACTATCATTTTGATGTGCTAAGGAACTGGGGAGTGGTGGTTCCTGTCACCTGGCTGGTGAATGTTCTCCTGCTTCCTTCAGTGTAGTTCTTATAAATGAAAAGTTTTTGGGTTTTTTTGTTTTGTTTTGTTTTTACATTTATGAGTCTTTTTTCCACAACAAAGTGCACCCAGCTCTGTTTGAATAAGAAATGTAAGCCAAGCAGGAGTTTGAGATTTCAACTCATGCTGAATAAGGCATTCTTAGTACATCTTTTTTCTTCTCTCATATGTGATCTATCATCTTTGACCACAGCCTCCGGCTTCATCTATACTCCCCAGCCACAGTTAACACAGCCATGAGTTGTGACCCTGAGTTTGACCTGAGCAAGAATCAACTCCTGGTGCTGATGGTAAAGCTGGTTTTGAACTTACATCATGATCCAGGTTCCTGAGATAGAGTTAGACACTACAACCAGCCTGTTACCATACTGGGTGTAAAGCTTGGAAGTGGGGTGACCAAAAATAAAGACAAGTCAATAGTTTCTCCTTCCTCGTGAGAGAGGCATTTGTACTCTATTCCTGCTCCTAATAGTCCACCTGTGAGGCATCTTTATCATCTGGTTAGATCTCCTTTAAAGTTTTGAAAAAAAAATTCAGCATGATAACCACACAAAATTACTGATTATGAGGAAGCAGGAAGATGATGCAATACTTCTAGCTAATGATAAAGTACAAGTTGAAATAGTTGGGATCTAAAAACAGCTCCTAGGACACATTTATATAAGAGACTATGTGACTGTGGAAGAAACTAGCTGTCCACCAAAATTTAGTGCTGCACTTTCCATGGTATAGGATCAACCTTGGGGGGAAATGGCCCATCTAGGGATTACATTTCCTGGTCCTCCTTGCATCCAGATGTGGTCATGTGACCATTCTCATGAAGGAACAGAAGTATTATTTCCTGGGCCAGAGTTTGAAGAAGACGGTATCTCTTCTACTCTCCTTTCCCATGTCTGTCACCTGGAGACTCCAGAGGCCTAGAAATTGACAGAGCCACAAGACAGAAGGATCCTGGTTCTCTAAAACTCCATGTGGAGGAGAGGGGCCTGCTCACCAGGAACACTTTCACTGGGCGCTAACATTTAGTTTTATTTTTAAAAGCAGCTGGCATTGCCCTAACTAATACAGTCAGGCAAGTTGGGATGATGCAGCAGTCACAGCAATGACCTTGTTTGTATTTGTGTTTTGCATTTCAATAGCCCAGATGATGTTGTATCCAGATGCTAATGTCCAGATGCCCCAGCAATTGAGGTATTTATTTAAGTCAAGCTACATGATCCTACTCCTTTGCCACTTTATTAACTACCAAGGGTTTAAAATGGAATGCTCTCCTTTGTCTGAACATGGCTATCAAAGTTCTTTTATCAATAGCAGTAGAAAATGCAACTAACAAAACCTATTTCTTTTAGATCTATTTCTGTATGTCTCATATTCTCAATGTCATTGTGTACTACCCTCCTACTCCTAAGTGGTCATCTGGCCTTCCCTAACACAGCTCTTTGATTTCATTGAGAACAGCCGTTTGTCAGATTTAGGTGGCATATGTGCTAATCATAGTTTAATTGGTCTCTCCTGGTCCATGGTGGTACAGGTGCGATGCAAATAAAACATATATGTGCAATGGAGGTGATTGGAATTACGGTCAACTGACAGAAGGCATCAACCTCTCAGTGCTTGAATAACTGGTTTATTGGATAAGACAGGACAATTACCACAAATGGCCTGTCAGAATGGTTAGGGCTCCCTACAGGCTTTGAGGCAGGTGTTTGTGCCTTCCATTTAATCTCTTCATTTCTAGTTCCAGGCTGCATGCAGCCCTTGGCACCAGCAGAAACATTTATAGAGAAATGTGGGTCACCTGGATGCCCAGCCCAGTGGATCCAGACATTCATTGCCAAACAAGGCATGATCTCCCTGTAATGCAAGCTCAATTTCTCCAGGGGAAAGGTAACCTGACTTTCTTTTTTGGATTGTCTGTTTGATTTAGTAGAATTGTGGAAAATTAGAATGTTTTGCATTAGCTCCAGTAGACCTTCTAGAACCTATGCCATTCAAATCTCTCATTTTACAGTTGAGGATTTGGGGGTCTCAGAGAGATTAAGTGTGTGCTCCAGGCACAGCTAGTCAATGGCTGAGCCAGGACGAGGTTTTAGGGCTTCTCAGCCAGTGCTGATTACATGACCCACAGCTGGTGCTCTGAGCATCTTTTTCCATCACCTGTCAGCTCCTGTTCCTAGGAGTTGAGGACTCAACCCCTTCTAGAGATTGGAGAAGTAAACAGATACCTCCAGAAGGAGAAGTTGTGAGCAACTGTTTTCTTCTTTAACCCCTCTCTTCTTCAGCAGGGATTTTTGTATGTCACGGCCATCAAAGTAGTTGTTAATCCATGTGGTGCTTTTCTTTCTGGTGGTGTTGAAGTCGTTTGAGACCTGTGACAATTCTGCTATATAGCAGGTTCTATTTCATATATTATGGTTGATCATCAAAGTTTCATTTCATGGAGAACATGTATGGTAGTATTACAGAAATTGGGCTTAAGGAATATCTTGTAACTTTACTAAGGTCACTTGGGCAGTAATGGCAGAGCTGAGATTTAAACCCAAGACTGGCCTCCACCAAACCTGTGCTGTTGAGCCCGTGATACACAATCCTGCAGAGCACTGAGCACCGCCATAGTAGTTTGACTTACTCCCAGGGAGTGGATTCAACCTTACGAGAATCTTCATCATAACCCTGAGACATTTTCTCAAAACTCCTCTTTCAGGATCAAGATTCAGATGGAAATTTCCTTATTCTTAGATTTTCTCAAACTATGCATAGTCTGAACATTGTTTCAGTGATCAAACTAAGATCAAACTTGGAGTTGCAAAAATGTGCCAGGGCAGTGGAAAGATCCAGAGGTCAGGGTGATGGTACAGCCTTCCAGAGAAACCTCTGTCAAGGAGATCACTGTTGTATTAGATGTCAGTTTATTCTTCTCTGGAAGTAACTTAGTTCCTTCAATGTTTGGGGGAAAATTGATCCTGGCTACATATTTATCACTTTCCTTATAGAAATATAGTCCTTGCTACTTGGGTCATTTCTGTCAAAACTAAACAATTTCTAGGCTAGTAAAAAATTTGAGCATTGCTGTTTTATGGACCAATTTATAAAACTGTTAGCTTTCTAGATGGCATTTTTTTTATTTGTGGATTTTTGTTAGAAAACCCCATGACTTGAAAAGCCTTTTTTTTGTTTTACAGTTCATTATACACCTTTTACCCCCATGATATCCCTGGTGGTTGTGAACAATTAACCCAGTTTCTCTTATTCTCGTTACAAAGAACAAAAGGGATAAAAGCGTGGAAGGCTTGTTAAGAAATGCCAAGTTCTGGGAGAAATTGGCAGACACCACTCAATTATTGGTTTAGGAAAAGGGCTTCTAAATCCTTGTTTGGATGGCAGGACGGAATGTGAAATTTGGGAAGCGTTCTGCTCCAGATGGTTTTCTTGTTCCCTTGCAAGTCTACATTTTCTTCTTTTTTGGAGGATGAAAACAGAAAAATGAAAGATAGCAAAGCTCAGTTTTCAGTTAACTTCGTAGGGAGCAATTACTCTAGTCTACCCATCTTTCACATGTACTGCTTTTCAGAATTACCAGTTAGCATATTTGAATATGCAAATGAGCATCACCACCTAGATAAAAGCATGACCAGTTTTAAAGCCTGGGGTACCTGTGCAAAAGAACTACTGCCCTAGATAGAGATGCTCAAGGCTGAAGATGACCTTGACAATTTTGTCCTTTCTGCCAGGAGCTTGTTCAATGCCTAGGTGCATACTTCCCATATATCTTTAAAGTATGGACCATTTTTTTTTGTCTTTTTTTCCCCCTCTCTGTTTTTTCCTACAGTATTTATGTAACTGTGTTCCATTTTCTTTGGTATAGTTCTCTGCTCCTTGGTGGGCAGATATTCTTATAAACCAAAAGGGTTTGTAATAGGACCATTAAGAGGATGAATGGAGGGTTTAGCCACTGCCCAGAATCTGTCTGTATCCTTTGATATAAGAACATTGGATTGTTAGTTTGAATTGGAGGGAGGAGTTTGGTTTCAGTAAAGGTTACACGGAGGAGGAGAGACAAGAATGATAAGGGTGTTGTTTTGTCTTTCTGGCCTTGTACAACAGAATGGGTTTGAGTTTGTTGGTTAGTGGGGCAATGGTCAGAAGTTGCTGTGTAATTTTTTTTCTTATGAGAGGCTTTAGGGACTGTGCTCCAGCAGTCATGTTTCAGGGCCTAGGTGTCATTGTCATTGTATGGCACAAAATGGAAGAGAGCGAATTCTCTACGTACTGTTTTGGCACCTTTGGAATTGGCATCTTAGAGGAGTCTCTGGAGACCATGCTTTTGCACGGACACTGGCACTCACGTGGTTGGCAGCTGCTGGAGGGAGGTTCAAAATGCCTATGGCGGCAGTAGGTGCAGGAAAGGGGGAACATAGCAGTTTCATTTGGGGACTTTGGCTGAAACATTGGTTCACGGACTTGTGTGAGGCATTCCCTTGGGAGTGACAGTGGGGAATATTTAAGTACACCTTAGAACATTGAAAATCAGGAGTCAAGCAATTTATTATTCCTATAAAGGAAGAGTTGGTTACATTCAAGTTACATGTTAATTTGTTAAGTCTAGTGAGTGGCCAGAACTGTGAAGGTCTGAAATCTTACCCTACTTACAGGCTAACAAGTCAGTCTGCAACAGTTTCATATGGACACTGGCCAAAAACATGAGACTCCTAGGTAGAGACAAAAGACTTCATTATCATAGCTCAGCAGGCAGCCTGAGCTTCATGATCACATCGGTTCCCCTTGTTCCCCAAGGAGGATGCAGAGGAGGCCCTAGGTGATCCTGTGCATGCAATGGGTTTGTGACACAACTGAGGAACCCTGAGCTTAGGAAATCCCAGTATTTTTAAAGGGCTGCTAGCAAACTTGACCAACATTTGCCTCAGGGGGAGATGTTATCTTCCTTACACTGGTCAGGAAACAAATCTGCCCTCTGCCCCACAGGGGGACACTATCTCTATCTTCCAAGGCTGCTTGCTATTCAAACATCCTTGACAAGATAGTCTAGAAAAAAACCTGTCAATGCTTCTGCTCAGAAGACTTGCAGGAATTTGAGAGACCCGTGAGGAGCTGTTCCCCAACAATATCCTGCAAAGACTCATATTTTTGTAATTATTCCAGGTAGATAATGCCTCAAGTCAAAGGAGTAACACCAATAGTGGTAAAACAGGGGAAGTATTTTGGGAGCATGCTATTTTTTTGTTTCTCAAGTTATACCTACTGAAGCTTTCCCTCCTGTGGCCTGTAACATGGATACATTTTCCAGAGTTGTGTCTCTTCTCTCTTATTATTTAGGTGCATCTGGCACAAATGCTTAGGATCTGTCCACATGCTAATAGGTTTCAGAATTGGATGCAAAGAAAAGGCTTCAGATGAAATGTTCCAGTGTCCATTAAAGAGTACTGACAGGGACTAGAGGATGTCTTATCATATCCTGTCCCTGTGTAATATGCTGGGTCGCTTCTGCAGATTAACTAGGGAATAATGAAAATGTTCCCTATGTGTGAGTGAGTGAGTGTATGTGTGATGAGTGTGTGTGTGTGTGAGAGAGAGAGAGAGAGAGAAAGAGAGAAGGAGAATGGGAGAGGGGGGAAGGGGAGGGAGAAAAGGTGGGGGAGAGGGGTGCCAGTTGCAGTCTACATTCAGAAAGAGCATGTACACTTGTGTGCTTCTGACAGCATTGGGCTAGTGTAGCTCACTTGAAAGGCATTTTAAAGCTCTTAAATGTATTCTGTCATACTTTCAAGACCTGTAAAGGATAACTCAAGCTTTTTAGACTGTGATTATCTTGGGTAAACATGAAATTAGCCTCAGAAACACCTCCTCTTAATTCAGATATCGCTTAAGTCAAGGGTATTACAAAGTCCTAAAGATTTTGTAGGTAGGAGGAGAAAGGAAGAAGTCCATATTTTAATTAAGTATTTGAAAACAGAGTGAAAAGAGGAAAATAATATATACTTTACACGAAGAGACTCTTACGCCTTTTCATAGCTCATCTGTTTGGACTTCTTTGGCTAAGGTGAAATAAATGTATTATAAGAGAGGATCTACCGAGCACAGTGTGATGGTAGCTTAATCTGACTGTGGCTGTGTCTCACAGATCACTGTACCCAGTCAATACTCTATTATTGCAAGCTAAGTGGTTTGCTACAGTATTCCACACACAAGGTATTAGAAGCTGTGTTCCCTAATTTCCTCAGCAATAATGGTATAAGCAGTATGCATTTTTTATTATAAAAGCTAACAATTGCCTCCACAGAGTTAATGGTTTTTTTATATACCATTGGTATCCAGGAGATTCAGTCATAAATCAGCAAATTAAATGTAAAGTGTACTAAATTTTGGCAGAATCAGATTTTGTTTGCAGAGACTGAAGTCTTCCGTTTTGCTTGGAATCAAACTTTGGCTTTTTTTTCCTGGTGCTTTTATTTTCATTTTATTTAAATGGGTGTGTTGTTTCCTGATTAAAATTGATTCTGAATAATTATAACAACGGTAATTCACAGCATGGGGCTGGGCAGCGTTCTTTAAATCTCCTGGAGGCTGTCTTCCTCCAGCCTTCCCGTGCTTGCCAGTTTTGAAGTGTTAATTATATCTGAGGCACAGACAGGGTTATGAACTGCACAGCAAAGACTGTAAAGTGAAAAACCATTCCTCCTTTCAAATGGCTGCTGCTTTTCCAGGTTAGGGACTCTGTGCAGGATGGAACTTACTTGGTGAACTGCTTATCTACTCATTTGACAGTAAATAGAAGGTAAGAAAGGACTACGGTTTTCCTCATTAGGAGACTTTGTTAGGATTGTCTGTTTCCACTTATCAGAAGCCCCAGCCCAGGATGGTGGAAGAGGCGGGTGGGTTACTGAGAAGGGACGTGGGTGTTTCATTCAGACTGAAGGTAGAATTAGAGCTGCCCGCGGGTGATAGAACGGGAAGTTCAAAGTCAGCACGGTCAAGCTTACACTCCTGTCCCTCTTAGAGGCCTCCTGTTTGCTCCTCTGTGCATATCTGCTTCTTTTTTTGCTATGGATGTTTTCCGCATGTGCAGTATATGGTGGGCTCACAGGGTCCCAGATTGTGCATTCTCAGTCTTAGAGACCAGTCTCACTCACTAGGCCAGAGTCAGGCCCAAAGGCTTCAGGAGCTGGGCCACATTTTAATTAATAGGGGGTGATGGGACGGTGGCAATAAGCAGAGCTTAAAAGCGTTCAAATTAAACAATGTTAATGGCAAAACTAAACATAGCTACAGTCTGCATGCCAAATGAAGTCTTGAGACTATTGGTTTACGATCCCTTGACCAGTCTTTCTCAGACAATTTCCCAAATTCAGGGGACACCTACTTTGCTAGCAGGGATGGGACTAGGGTGGGGAGAGGGAAGCCTCAGGTGCAAAATTTAAGGCAATGCCTAAACATATCAGTAATCTGGATAGATAATACTTTAATGCAATATTTTAAAAAATAGAAATTACGCAAAGAATTCCGTGGTGAACAAAATACAAATTTTAAATAGAGACAGAATCACTATTACTGATTTTTCCTTTTGCTTCAGGCTCCAGGATGGCTCAGACCCGTAGACCAGTCAGTCGTGGGCAGGGGAGTGAGTCCCACCAATACCCTGGGGGTGAAGGGGGTCAGTTCTCAGCAGTAGGGATGTTGGCCAGGTAGGCACATCCCAAAAGATGTCCGCTAAAGGATGTTGGAGCATGACACTTTCTTCTTGGATACAGTCCCTGTAATAGTCAGCTGTGGCTGCCATAACAAAAGACCATAGACTGGGTGGCTTAAACAACAGAAATTTATTTTCTCACAGTTCCAGAAGCTGGAAGTCTGAGATCAGGGTGCCAGCATGGTCAGATTCTGGTGAGGGTCTCTTCCTGCCTTCTCACTGTGTCCTCACATGGTATTTCTTCTGTGTGTGTGTGAGGGGAGAGAGAGAGAGAGAGAGAGAGAGAGAGGGCTAGCCCTCTGGTGTCTCTCCTTAAAAGAACACTAATCCTAACATGAGGGCCCCACCCTCATGACCTCATCTAACCCGAATCACCTCCCAAAGGCCCTACCTCCTAATACCATCATATTGGGGGTTAGGGCTTCAACATGTGAATTTGTTAGGGGGATTCAAATGTTCAGTCCATAACAGCTCCCAAAGGTTAGGGATATACTCCAAACTTTCTTAACTCCCCTTTAGTTGTCTTTCTTGGATTTCTCATGTATAAATTAGTCTTTACTTTTGAAAAAAATCTAGTTATCTTTTGACTTGTGTCAAAATATAAGCCCAATAAAGTAAGTTAAGAGTTTGTCATTGACTTCTTATTCCAAGTAAGTTGCCACAAGAGTATCTTTTTGTAAAGCTGAATTAATCATCAGAAGATTGACTCAAAGATTTAACTAGAAAATGAGGCTTGGGTGCTTAACCATTTCTGAACCTCCTGGGACCTGACCAATAATTACTCTTCCCATCTATAAGAAGACAGAAACATTTAGCATATGTTTTTTCTTTCCTCTCTAAAATCAATCAGAATATGTCACTTTGTGGCTTACTGTAGTCAATCAAAATGTTGTGCCTAGTTCTTCTAAATGTAAATCTCCTAAAGACATTTTTCAGAAAGGACTGTCAAATTATGCTGGTAGAGGAAATAAATTCCTTTAGACATTTTATAGGGACTCAAAAATTAGGGAATGCTTTTTTTTCATCTCCTCAAGGGCTGTTTTGGTTTTGATGTTCAAACACCATATTGGAAAACATTTTAACTGTGAATATAATTCTGAAAACACTTCGAGCCCTGACAATATCTGTCCTGGGCAGCCTCGTATCAAGCTGGCAAAACAGATCCTGGAAAAATAGGGAAGCATTTCTGTTTTCAGAATGTTTTATATGCAATTCCCCAGAAACAGCTCAAAAAGATAGATACTCTTTTCTGAAAGGTTGCTGGTTTAGCACTTCCCAACTTATAAAGGTTGGAATTTCCCACTGGCTCAGTGGAAAGATTTGTATCAGTTATTTTAGATTCACTTAATAGTGCATTTGTGTTCGAGATGAAACGTGAGTCCCACCAGACAAGTAAGATTGTTCTTAAAAATTGGCCTCCTTCTCCCTCTCCCCATGTAAACTCAGATCTAAAGTAGCGTCTTCTAAATGTTATTCCACAGCTAGATATGACATCCTAGCTTAAAACAGCAGCACTAGCTGCTGTTTCTCTTTGTAGAGAACATGGCTGAATCTGTGAAGACTGGTGATTTTTCTGTTCCTTAAGTGAAGCCCTACCTTTAGCCCTCTGCCCCCTAGTATCAGTGTAGATGGAAGCGAGGATGAGGAAGGTAGTAACGTATGAAGTACCATGAAAGTTTATACAAAACACAGCTGAATAACACTTGCCTAATCATAGGTGACCTCAGTGTATTCATTGCATTTTGTTTTCACTTCAGTCCTGACATTCATCATATTCTATCCTATTTTTTCCCTCCTTCCTGTCATCTTTATTATGATTTTTTAAATTTTGACTTTTTTTTAAGAGAGTTTAAGGTTCACAGCAAAGTTGAGGGGAAGGTATAGAGTTTTCCCATATACCCCCTGCATCCACACACGCACAGCCTCCCCATTATCAACATCCCCCACAATAGTGGTACATTTGTTACAACTGAGGAACCAACATTGACACATCATAATCACCCAAAGTCCATAGTTTACCTTAGGGTTCACTCGATGTAGTACATTCTATGCATTTGAACAAATGTATAGTGACACGTATCCATCATTATGGTACCACACAGTGTATTTTCACTGCCCTTAAAATCTTCTATGCTCTGTCTATTCATCCCTCCCTGCCCACTCCATACCTGGCAACTGCTGATCATTTTACTGTGTCTATAGTTTTGCCTTTTCCAGAATGTCACATAGTTAAAATCGTACAGTATGTAGCCTTTTCGGATCGGCTTCTTTCACTTAATAATATGCATTTAAGTTTCCTCACTTTTCATCACTTGATAGTTCATTTCTTTTTGCTATTCCATTGTCTGAGTGTATCACAGTTTATTTATCCACTTACCAACTGAAGGGCATCTTGGTTGCTTACAAGTTTTGGCAATTAAGAACAAAGCTGCTATAAATACCCATGTCTGGGTTTTTGTGTGGGCATAAGTTTTCAACTCCTTTGGGTAAATACCAAGGAGTGCGATTGCTGGATCATATGGTAAGAGCTTTTTTTGTAAGAAACTGCCAGACTGTCCTCCAAAGTGGCTGTGCCATTTACATTCCCACCAGCAATGAATGAGAATTCCTGTTGCTCCACATCCTCACCAGCATTTGGCGTCGGTGTTCTGGATTTGGGCCATTCTAAATAAGTGTGTGGTGGCATCATGTTCTACCTTGTTTTGCTCTTAGGTTTTATTGCCTCCACTATCTTATATGCTTCTCAAAGACAGATGTTTTGCACATCTTTTTGTCCTCAACCACCCCTTTTATGATCACTTGCATGTACAGGTCACTCGGAAGTGTGCCAAATGATTGGTGATGCTGAATGTATTTGAATTGGTCACAAGTTCAGTTAGGGGAAGGGAAGAACTATCAATTACTGAATATACATGCCAAACATTCGACATCCATGCATTTTTCCTATTAATCCCCACTGTAGTCCTATGAGAAAGACAAGATTATTCCCATTTTGCCAAAAATGGAGAAACTGAGACTTAAAATAGTAAGTAAATTACCCAGCATCAGTAGAGTCAGCTGGAACCAGGGTTCTAAATGAAGTCTGTCTGGCCTGAAGCTGATTTTATTAGGATGGGGTGTGCCTGCAATTAGAGCCAAGATCCCAGTCTTAGATGCCCATGGGGCCAGGCAGACAGGGGAGGAGGCCGGAGGGTGGAGAGGAAGAAGTCCTGCCTTCAGAACTTGTCCAAAGTGAACGGCCTCTACCTAGCTCCAGCCAACTGTTACAAATTTTTTTAAAATAGAGAATCCATAAATCTGGGTTTATTTTTGAGGGCTGCAAAAGCTTCCAAGCTTTATATTTTGGCAACTACTTTAATAATAATACTTGTGAAAGTTAAAGCAGGTCTGTGGGCCAGATTTAGGCCACAAAGTGAAAGTTTCTGGCTGTTATATTAAGCAGTAGTTATAGAATTGCAACTCTTTTTCCCCAAGTATGTATAGTAATCCTGAACGATGTAAAGTGCTACCTGTCAAGAACTTAGAGAGCTTACTTTAATTGTTTTCTCTTTTATTGGCATGAAAAATGTTTACAGATAATCACTTGTATAAGAAGTGCTTATCCCAAAGCAAAAAATAAACAAATGAGACTATATCAAACTAAAAAGCTTCTGCACAGCAAAGGAAACCGTCAACAAAATGAGAAGACAACCCACCAACTGGAAGAAAATATTTGCAAATCATATATCTGATAAGGGGTTAATTTCCAAAATATATAAAGAACTTATTCAACTCAACAACAAAAAAATGAACAACTCAATCAAAAAATGGGCAGAGGTTATGAAGAGACATTTTTCCAAAGAAGATTTCAGATGGCCAACAGACACATAAAAAGATTTTCAATATCACACATTATTAGGGAAATGCAAATCAAAACCACAATGAGATATCAACTTACACCCGTCAGAATGGCTATTATTAAAAAGACAAGAAATAACAAGTGTTGGAGAGGATGTGGAGAAAAGGGAACTCTCATACACTGCTGGTGGGAATGCAAACTGGTGCAGCCACTATGGAAAACAGTATAGAGATTTCTCAAAAAATTAATAATAAACTACCATATGATACAGCTATTCTGCTTCTGGGTATTTATCCAAAGAACATGAAAGCACTAATTCAAAAAGATATATGCATCCCTATGTTCATTGCAGCATTATTCACAATAGCCAAGACTTGGAAGCAAACCAAGCACCCATCAATGGATGAATGGATAAAGAAGATGTGGTGTGTGTATGTAAATATATATATATATATTTACACACACACACAATGGAATACCACTCAGCCATAAAAAAGACAAAATCTTGTCATCTGCAACAACATGGATGGACTTTGAGGGTGTTATGCTAAACGAAATAAGTCAGAGAGAGAATGACAAATACTGTATGATTTCACTCATATGTGGAAGATAAAGAAACAAGCAAACACATAGGTAAGGAGAACAGATTGATGGTTACCAGAAGGGAAGGGGGTGGGGGGAGGGTGAAAGGGGTAAAGGAGCACATATATATGGTGTTTGATAAAGACTAGACTTTTAGTGGTGAACATGGTGCAGTCTATACAAGTCGAAATGTAATGATGTACACCTGAAATCTATACAATGTTGTATACCAATGTGACCTCAATAAAATAAAATTTAAAGAAGTGCTTACCTATCTACTCAATGTGGAACCTGGATGGTGAATGAAGATGCTTACTATTTTATTTACCCTACTTGACATGATGTTCTGACCTGGAACTTTAGGAAAACATCAAAGACATTTACTGAGCAGTGAACTGATGCTGCATACTGAACTAGATACAATTTTCTAAGGGCTTTATGCAAATATATGCACTCTTACACAGGAAGTTACAAATAACATGCATACGTAACACATGTAGTCTTGGCATTAATTACTAGTTGCCCATGATGAGTACATAGATGATGCCCTTTGTCAGAAGCAGCTAGTCTCTGGGTTTTCCTCTTATCCTTTTCCATCTATTGTTATCCTGACCCAGGTCACAAGCCTGTGTTGTCTTTTTCACTGTTCCAGAGTGTTCTAGTCTTTTTTTTTTTTGACATAAGTGTTGATAGGATAATCGCAACAAACTTTTTCTGCTGCTTTTCTTGAAGTTTGCATCTGTGCAGAGTTCACTTGAATTTTTATTGCTTTAGCAATTTCTGTTCCTGACAGCTATTTCAGGGAGTAATGTAGTGAGGTGAAGCCCTCTCCTTGTCAATGTTTGAATGCCTGTAAATGTCCCCATTTGGCACTTTCTTGGAAAGATGGGTTTGATGAGCCTCCATGATTTCTATGTAGAAAAAAGAATGTCTTTTAGAATGTTACTAAGGCTCAAATGTCTGTTCTTCAATGATTGTGTACCACCTTGCATTGTAAAAACGTCTACTTTCCTACTGCAAGGATATTCCTTGTCTCTGAATTTTTCAAATTTCTCTGCCTTTTTAAAGTGGTTTCTTGTTCTTTTGTTTGCTTTTGTCTTGCTCCCTCTCCTTTTCCCTCCCTACTTTCCTCTTCCAGAGAAAAATTATCTTTAATTATTTTAATTTATTATTTACATTATGCCTCTAAATAACATACTTTTATTGCCATTTGTTGATTTTTCAGTTTTAAGTGTTATCTATGCAATTTCAAATATAGGAAGATTTAGGGGCCGCCCGGTGGCGCAGCGGTTTAGTCCGCGCTTGGCAGCCTGGGGTTCGCAGGTTCGGATCCCGGGCGCCCGCCGACGCACTGCCTGTCAGCCATGCTGTAGCAGCGTCCCATATAAAGTAGAGGAAGATGGGCACGATGTTAGCCCAGGGCCAGTCTTCCTCAGCAAAAAGGGGAAGATTGGCAATAGATGTTAGCTCAGGGCTGGTCTTCCCCACAAAAAAAAAAAAAAAAAAAAAAGATTTAGCTCTGTTCCATCCTTGATCCCTACCAAAAAGCAAAACCTTCCCATTTCCCCATTTTTCCATAGAACTAGTTGAAATTTGTTAGATTGGTATTCTTATATTCAATGTATGTTATTATGGCTTCATTAGCACTATTCACAATCAAGCCATGAAGTATACTATGACATATATTTTTTTAATGTTCTGAAATTTCACATTGATGTGTTTTGGTGTACATTTGTTTTCATCCATTTTGTTGGTGATTTAATCCATCTTAAATTTGGAAACTTGTATCCTTCAGTTCTGGGAATTTTCTTGAATAATAGTTATTTGAATGGTTCATTCCTTTGCATTTCCTCCATTCTCTAACTCATCTTATTCAGATGTTGGACCTCCTGGACTATTCCTCTAGTTTTCTTATCTTTTCTTTCCTAATTTCAATTTCTGACTTTCTGGGAAGTCTCTTCTCTTCTCTCCCCATCCTCCCCTCATCTCCATTTATACTTGCTTTGGGTTTAGTTTACTTTTTTTTTTTCTAGTCCCTTAAAGTGGAAAGTTAGGTTATTGACTTAAGATCTTTCTTCTGTTTTAATATAGGCTTTTACAGCTATAAATTTCCCTCTAAGGACTACTTAAGCTATATTCCATAAATTTTGGTATGTTGTGTTTTTGTTTTCACTCATCTCAATGTATTTTCTATTTTTTCTTGCAATTTCTTCTTTGACTCATTGGTTATTTAGGACTCTGTTCTATAATTTCCATGTATTTATGAATTTCCCTAAGGTTCTTCTGTTATTGATTTCTAATGTCATTTCACTGTGGCTCGAGAACACATTTTGTATGATATGTATCTTTACACATATATTAAAACTTGCTTTATGGACTAGTGTAGGGTGTATCTTGGAGAATGTTTCATGTGCACTTGATAAGAATGTATATTCTTCTGTTGGTGGGTAGACAGTTCTATAGATTCCTGCTAGGTTTAGTTAGTTAATAGTGTTGTTCAATTCTTCTATTTCCTTTTTGATCTTTTGTCTGGTTGTTCTATCCACTATTGAAGATGGTATTTTGAAGTCTCCAACTATTTTTGTTGAATTGTTTATTTATTTCTTTAATTGTGTCAGTTTTGACTGCATTTATTTTGAGACTTTGTTGTTTAGTTGAATATATGTTTGTAATTGTTATGTCTTCTTGATGGATTGATCATTTTGTCATTATAAAATGTCTTTCTTTGTCTCTAGTAACAATTTTGTCTTAAAGTTTATTTTGTCTGATATAAGTATAGCCACTCCAGCTTCTTTTGGTTACTCTTTGCATGGTATGTCTTTTATTGTCCTTTTACTTTTCACCTACATGTGACTTTGAATCTAAAGTGTGTCTCTTGTAGATAGTCTATAGTTGGATCATATATATATTTTTAGTCCATCTGTCAATCTCTGCCTTTTGATTGGAGTGTTTAATCCACTTACATTTAATGCAATTACTGCTAAGGTAGGATTTTTGTCTGCAAGTTTGCTATTTATATCTCTATATCATTTATCCTTTTTGTTTCTGTATTCTTCCATTGCTGTTTTGCTTTGTGCTGATTAGATATTTCCTAGCTGGTTCTGACAGCTACTGTGTTTGCCAGACTGTTGGTTTTCAAAGCTTTTGCAGAGCTGGGTGGAGGGTGAAGGGAATAGGCTACGTTAGAACACCACAAACCTTATTGTCCTAAATAGACTTAGATGTTTTCCTTGAATAAACGCTCAGATTGTTTTATGTCATTGGTTAATTTCCAGAGTTCTGACTAAGTTGATTTTGACAATTTTTGCTACTGTTCCATTACTTTTATGGAGGAGCAGATTTTTGAATATCCTTTTCCCACCATTCCAGAAGTGCTTTCAGAGATTTCTTGAAGTCCATTATCCATTCTTTCTCTTAACTGTATTTATTCTCTGAGTTTTTTTTTTTTTTTGAAAAAATAGATGTCTGCTTTAATTTCCTGGACATAATAGCCAGGATATTTTATCTCTCTGAGATTATTATTAAAAGTTAAACTATTTTTTTTCACCTTCTATAATCTCCATTTCCTCTAATTTGCTTTGGCTTCCTCATTTTGTCCTTTCTTGTATGTTAGAACTCTCTTTAGACAACAATGACAACTGTAGGGGCAACCATTTATTGAACACTTACTATGTGCTGGTCTCTCTTCTAGTGCATTATACTTATTAACTTATTTAATACATATTAACTTATTTAGTCCTCACATTAACTATTGGAGGTGAGTATTATCATTTCCCCAATTTTACAGATGAGGAAGCTGAGACATAAAGAAGGTAAATAACTTGCCTAAAGTTACATAGCATGAAATTGCAGAGTTGGAGTTCAGGTCCAGTCTAAATTCCACATCCTCTTTCTCAGATATCAGCTCATCCTTGGGTCATCTGCTCATATGTACCAGTGGGGCTCTAAATATTTTGAGCATATGGGGAAGCCTTGTTGACTGTGGGGTAAATTGGGTGCTTCTTGGCTTTTCTTATTGCTACTTTAGAATGTAGCTTTTTCTTGTTTGCTAGTCAGTTATCCACCAGCTTTCCATCCTTCAAAGTTTTCTTTGGTTTTTGTTCTCATTTTTTTTTCTTTTTGAATTTGTGAGTTTATGCCTCAGGGAGGAAAAAAAGTTTACTATCATTTTAGTAGGGCTTTGGGAAGAACCAGAATTAAATGCATGCTTTCAGTACACTGCCCTTTTAATCATTTTAAGCATATTATTTTTTTTCTTTTAATAATCTGACTGTTTTGTTATCTGAAGTTCTTGGGGGTCTAGTCCTTCTGTTAATCTGCTGATTATCATGAATACTAGATTTTCCTCATGAGCTCCATAATTTTGTTTTGCATGTGCATCCTCAGTGGGGCTTTATCCATGGGATTTCTGTGTGGTTTGGACTGAGTCTTTATCTAGATAAATTTCTCATTTTCTCCTGCAGTGCTCCAGGAGGACTTTTAATGTTAATTTCTTGCCTTAGGAATACAGGACCCTGCAAGGACAGTGTAAGACAAAACCCAAACTCATGGGAAGACAGGCTTCTGGTTAAGAATTTTCAGGGGGGGCTTCTCCCACTCCTCACGTCTGGAATGTAGAACTTCACCAACCTCCTTGTTACCTGCCTGTGCCAGTGAGCATGTAGAACACCATTTCATTGAAAGTGCAGCCCTGTGAACGATTAAAGGTGAGGGTCTCATTTCTAACTCTCTGCTTTATAAAGGTCCCAGGTCTTATGCTATATATGTGCAGCTATTAAAATCAAAGCCACTGGGTTAACTGAGACCAGACTAATCCCTTCCCCAATCACCACACTAAGACAACAGGGCACTTTCTCACTGAGTTTCCTTCCATCTTCATTTTTGATCTCTGGGGATTTCCCTTACTTTCTTTTGAGCTCAGACATGTATTTAAAAGGTTACTTGTGATATTTTAATTAGAATATCAATGTTTTATAGCAGGAGGTATTCATTTATCTGAACTGATACTGTTGCCTGAAGTTCTAAAATTAATTTTTTTTGTTGAATTATTTCATATATACTCAATGGATGTTATCCTTACATTGAAAGTATGTGGAATTTTTCCATGACATCGCTAAGAATGTATTTTTCCTCAGCTTTATTGAGCTATAATTGACATGTAACATATGCAAGTTTAAGGCGTACAATGTGTTGCTTTAATACAACAGATTGCAAGATGATTGCCACCATAGTGTTAGCTAACACCTACATCATGTGGCTTAATTACTTTTTTGTGTGTGTGAGAACATTTAAGATCTACTCTCTTAGCAACTTTCAAGTATATAACACAGTATTATTAACTATAATCACCATGCTGTACATTAGATCCTGAGAACTTACTCATCTCATAACTGGAAGTTTGTACTTTGACCAGCATCTCCCCATTTCCCTTACCCCCCAGCCTCTGGTAACCACCATTCTAGTCTCTGTTTCTATGACTTTGGCTTTTTCAGATTTCACATATAAGTGATGTCCTATAAATTTGCCTTTCTCTGTGTGACTAATCTTACTTAGCATAATGCTTTCAAGGTCCATTCATGTTGTTGTAAAAGGCAGGATTTCCTTCTTTCTCGTGGCTGAATAATATGCCATTGTTTATATACCACATCTTCTTTACCCATTAATTCATTGACGGACACTTAGTTGTTTCCATATCTTGCCTATTGTGGCTAATGCTTCATTGAACATGGGAGTGCAGCTATCTCTTTGAGATCTTGATTTCAATTCTTTTGGATAAATACTCAGAAGTGAGATTGCTGGATCATATGGTAGTTCTATTTTTAATTTTTAAAGGAATCTTCATACTGTTTTCCATACTGGCTGCACCAATTTACATTCCCAACAGTGCACAAGGGTTTCCTTCGCTCCACATCCTTTCCAGTACTTGCTATATCTTATCTTTTTTGATGACAGCCATTCTAACAGGTGTGAAGTGATATCTCACTGTGATTTTGATTTCCATTTCCCTGATTAGTGATGTTGAGCAACTTTTCATGTCAAAGAATGTATTTTTAAGGTAGCCTAGTGGAATTTGTGATCAGGCCAATAGAGGTAATAATAGTTTCTTTGTATTCTATGCTGGCCAGACCTAACTGGAACATGGCATTCTGTTCTGGACACTGCACTTTTCAGAATATTAATGGACTTGTGGTGTTTCATGATGGGGACAGTTAGGATGGTGAAGCATTGGGATATTATGTCATTTGAGGACCAGTTTAAAATACAGGGAGATTTATCTTGGAGAAGAGAAAACTTGAAGGGGTGTGATGAGTTGTGTTGTGGAAGACCAATTAGATTAATTTTTTGTATCTTCAGAGGGCTCCACAACAGACAGAACTTATAGAAAGAGATAAATTTGGGCTTGATATAAAGAAAACTTCTTGCTGAATAGAGGCATCTGCACATGAAAAGATAGTCCACCTTACAGACGGTGATGACTTTGTCCTATCCTCACCATTGGGAGGGATCAAACATAGGCAGACATTATCTTTTTGTGCGTGTGTGGGGAAGACCAGCCCTGAGCTAACATCCATTGCCAATCCTCCCCTTTTTGCTGAGGAAGACTGGCCCTGGGCTAACATCCGTGCCCATCTTCCTCCACTTTATATGGGACGCCACCACGGCATGGCTGACGGGCAGTGCGTCGGCGGGCGCCCGGGATCTGAACTCGCGAACCCTGGGCTGCCAAGTGCGAACTAAACCGCTGCGCCACCGGGTGGCCCCGACATTATCTTATTTATAATAGTTAAGATCTCAGACTCTGGAATGAAATTACTTGGGTTCACATCCTGGCTTTACTACTTACTAGCTTGATGACGACGGGCAAGTTATTTAACCTCCTTGAGCCTCTGTTTGCCTATCTGCAAAATGGTGTAGTAACGGTACCTGTGTCATAAGGTTACCCGGAAATTTAAATGGAGTAAACATGTAAAGTTGTTGGAATGGTGTATGGCACATAGTGAACCCTGATCAAATGTTTACCAATATCACTATCATTTGTCGAGGATACAAAAGGGTGTCTAGAATCAAAAGTTTATAGCGCTGGAGTTGTGAGTGCCTGTGTTAGTTTCCTAGGGCTGCTGTAACGAAATACCACAAACTCAGTGGTTTAAAACAGCAGAAATTTATTCTCTTACAGTTCTGGAGGCCAGAAGTCTGATATCAGTTTCAAGGGGCCAAAATCAAGGTGTCAGCAGGGCTACACTCCCTCCGGAGGCTCTAGGGGAGAGCCACTTCCTTGCCTCTTCCAGCTTTTGGTGGCTGCCAGCATTCATCGGCTCTGGGGCATCGCTCGTATCTCTGCCTCCATGGTTACATTGCCTTCTGTTCTTCTGTACGGAGTCAAATCTCCCCCTGTCTCCCTTTTATAAGGATATCTGTGATTGCATTTAGGACCCACCTGGATAATCTAGGGTAATCGTACCATCTCAAGATCTTTAACTTAATCATATCTGGAAAGCTCTTTTTTGACATATAAAGTAACATTCACAAATTCCAGGGATTAGGATGTGAATATCTTTTGGGGTTGATTATTCAACCTCCTACAGCAGTCTTTGTGAATATCAAACTAACATCTTCTCTGCTCTGGGAACACTCTCTACAACATCTTGGGCAAGTGTCCTCCAGCCTCCTCTTGACTATTGTCAGTGTTAGGAAACCAATATTATTGGCCATTAGGTTGTACTATAATAACCTTTAACCCTTTCCTATTCTCAAGACTATATGGTTTTGAAATTATTGTTTTTAAGTTCCTTTTGCAGTTTGGTTTACATTTGCCTATATTCCATTTGTACAATCTAGGTATGCAAAAAAAGTATGTCCTAAGCTCAGGTAAAGTTATCCCAATCCATGCCTGAACAGTTATTGACGTTTTACAGTGACCTATCACATTTAAAATAAAGAAAGTAATAATCAAAATTCTTATGTTCGCTAGTATTAAAAAATAGCTGAGTGACTTAAGCAATGACAGGAATGTTTTGGCTCATGTAACAAAGTCCTGGAGCAGGTATAACTTCAGCAGGATCCAGGTACTTCAGTGGTGACTTGGTTGCTCAGGACTTGGTCTCTCCATGTCTTAGTTCTGGTTCTTTTTGATTGATTTTTATTCAGCAAGCTAATGCTAAGGCAGCAATATGATCACCAGCAACCTAGGCAACTTGACTATCTTCTTAGACCTCAGTGGAAAAAACTCCATTTTTTCAATAATTTCTAGAATTCATATTCATTGGGCTGGCCAAGGTCATAAGTCCAACCTTGGATCAAGTCAGCCCCATTTGAAGCTTCAGGGACATACGGTAAAGAGTGATGGTTCTTTAAAATACTAAAAAGTCACTATCAGAGAAAGGGAAATATCTTTTGGTCAGGCCACAGACACAGATGTAATATGCAAAACATTACATATGCTATATGTAATCATAGTTTCAGCTCTATGTTTTGCTGGAGGCTTATGGAATGAATCCCATTGCTCTATAGCTGTGTGTCAGTCTCTGTGTACATTTGTGTTTATTTATATCTTAGATAAAATTTGCCAGATGGGAAAAAATCCATCGGTGCTGCCTAACCAGTAGGCTGGCCTGGTGGAAGTGATCAGAGGATGTGGGTAAATTCATCTTGGAACAAATGAATTAAATATGCACAGCAAATGGTTTAACGCACAGCAGGAAAGTGCCACCCAATCTTTGGGGAAGAAAGCAAAGCCAGCGGAGCAGCAGGCCTCCTGCAGTCCCTCCTGTGGTCGAGTCTGAGAGGTGGTGACAGCCAGGAGCCTAGCAGAGCGCTTTGTAGCACAGCGCTTGTCGGAGTGTGCAATATGTTACCTACAGCTGGGTCTGGCATAATCATCCCTGACTAATGGGAGGCAAGAGGAGGGGGTTCAAGTGCTGAATAAATAAATTACTTAATTACATATTATCAGAGAGAAGAACAGATGGTCAGCTTAGCCCATCTCCTAATGCCTTCGGCTTTGGAATGGAGACTAGATCCTCAGAGACTGGAGCATGTTGGGCTCTTGATTCTGTTTATCTGCTGGTCCTACCAGAGGCTCATGGTCTTCGGGAATAAACAGGCCTCATTTCCTCCAGGCTGAAAGGCACTGGGTGCTCCAGTGCCCACTCTAAGCTGAAGTTGGACAGGCCCAAGCTGGTCGGCATTTTCCACCTTGTTAATTTTGGCGCAGATGGAGGTGGAAATGGATTTCATTTCCTGTGAAATGGTTGAAAAGTGATTTTCAATTGAGGATCTAATCAAATGTGAAAGGGGTAGTTGAGCATTTACTTAATGCGCTCAGGAGCATTTCCTATCACTATAGACCGTATGCTTGTTTTCCTCAGCTGTGGATGTCCCCACAGAGAATCCACTTCTTTTTCTGAGTCCTGGTTGCCCTGATGTTAGAGGGAAGTGTAGCTGGGGTTGTATTCTGGAAGCATCATGTTTGTTTCCAAATGCTTCAGCTTGGCATGGTAGGGTCTGCAGAGCAGTGGTTTCCCAAATGCTGGTCTGGAGGTGGTTGCCAGGTTGGCTGCATCAGAATCACCTGAGTTGCTTATTAAAGTTACATGTTCCTTAGCTACAAACATACAGATTCTGATTCTTTAGGTCTTGGGTAGGATCTGGGAATCTATGTTTCTAAAAATCTCTGTAAATGATTATGAAGCAAGTTTGGAGATCACTGTGTGTCAGTCAGGGAGCAGGAAACAGACAAACTCAAAAGGGTTATTAAAGAGATTTTAATAATAGCTTGTTTACAAAGGTGTGGGCAAGTTTAAGGGAAACTATTAAGGAATACTGAGGCACCCACAGCTAGCCATAGTGGGAAACAGGTGCAAGAGGAGGGAGTAGTTAGAACCTGGAGAGACTGGTAGCTGTAAGAGAGGACCCTTGGAAAGGAATTGTGGACAGCCATTATCAACCCATGGTCCAGCAGGGAGGAAAACTTCTCTCTCCCTTTGCCCTTTGATCTCTTTCTGGTGTTTTCCATTGGCCAAATCCAAAGGGTCAGGGAGTCCAGGTGATGCAATCTATATAGATCAGACTCCTGAGACACCAAAACAGGATGGAAAAGGCTGGAGAGTGGACCTGGAGGGGGCAAATGGAGAATACTAGCACACGTTGGTATAGATAACATTTTCAAGTTATGCATTTGTGTGCCAACGTGGATGGAAAATATGCAGATTTGGTTTGTTCTTATGGACATGCTTCTTTTCTCTGTATAAAATTGCCTCTATAATTTCAGCATAGGAACTGGAAACTCTTAAAAAGTCAGCCAGTTCATATTCTGTCTCCGGGAAGGGCTATGAGGAGAATGTTTTGGAAGATCATAACTGTCTGCCTGGTTGTCAACTTTAAATCTAGCAATGTATCTGTCGGATACTCTAGTCTCTTGTATTAATTATGGATCTATCATTCTATATTCTAGGAATTTATTTGTACTTTCCAAGAAGCTATTTATATTTGTAACCAAAATAGTCTTCATGCTGACTATTCTAAATATATCTCCTTAAAGAAACCACATTGCTTTACCTCCTCAGAAACAGCATTCAGCTGTATTGCTTTGTCTTGGTTTTATGTTATGCATTCCTTTCACCATATTTAAAGCAAACTTTTAATGGTCATTTGTAGTTATAACTCCACATCAGAAGGATTGGGTTACTTTTGACTTTAGAATGTTTCCTGTGAAGATTTGAGCATATCTTAAAATATAGTATTAAAAGAAACTTTATAGAAATTATCTGTGGAATCCCTAATTTATCTGTAGCTTCTGTATTAAGACTCCAGCTCCCTCTCCCAGTGAAGAAGTTATTGGCATTTAGAGACCCCATTCACAATAGAAACTAACAGCTTAAAGGCAAAGTTTGCCATTACAGCTATTCATTAGACCACCTGTGCTTGGTAAAGGGGACATTCACTGGTCTCACACCAAGGGAATAACATGCACACTGACAGCTAGCATCTTTTAGCACCTACTGAGTCCTAGGCACTTTGCATGCAACTCGGGTCTTCCAGCTGCTTAGGCAGAAACCTTGGAGTAAACTCTGATTCATTTCTTTCACACTCCATGTAAGTCTATCAGCAACTCTGTTCTCTTTTCAAAATATATCCAGAATCTGGCCACTTCTCACCACCTGCACTGCGGTGCTCTGGTTCAAGACACCATCATCTCTCCCCCGATTAGTGTAGTCACCTCCTCACTGCTCTGCCTGCTTCTCTGCCTTCTCCCTTCCATCTTTTTTGTACATAGCAAGCAGAGAAAGCCTTATAAAAGGTCAGATCATGCAGCTCCTCTTTTCAAAACCCTCCAATGGCTCCCATCTCACTTGGAGTAAAAGTCAAAGCCATTACCAAAACTTTAAGGCTGAAAGTTTGCTTTTTCCTTTGCTCCCTGTCTGAGCACATCTCCTTTCATTCTCCTCTTTTCATTATATTCCAGGTACAGCATGCTCCTGCTTCCCAGCCTTTGCATAGGCCATTCCTTCTGCCTGCAATGCTCTTCCTCCAGTTATCTGCCTGGCTTATTCTCTCATTTCATTCAAGTATCTTAAAATATGACCCTAGAAGAGAGGCCTTCCCTGACCACCATATAGGTAGAACCCACCATCACACTCTTCACTGCATCTTTTTATTTTTCCTCATAGCACTTATCACTATGTGACATTTCCCTGTTCGTCTCTTCCCCACAGAGTAAAAGCTTCTTGAAGGCTGAGACTGTTGAGTTCACTGCTGTATCTCTGGCACCTATTTTAGTACATGGCACATAGTTGGTGCTCATCAAATATTGGTTAAGTGAATGAGTGGATTAATGAGTAAATCAATTGTTCTTAAGAAGTATATTGTCGGGCATTAGCAAAAATAACTCAGAAATTTTTTAAGTAATATTTTATTGAGTACTTATCTGATACTTTGCTAAACATTTTATTGGCCTTATTGTTAAGGAGGGATGTTTTGGTTTACAGTCAAAGAAGGAGATATCCATATCATATACACACACATATTTAAAATAAAAATACATATATATATGAATGTGTATGTGCATATATGCATGAATGTGAGTGTGTGTAAGAATGTGTGTGTAAGAATGTATGTATGTGTGTGTTTGTATATATGTGTGCATGAGTGTGCTTGTGTGTAAAATTTTTTTGGCCTAAGAAGGAGATGACTTCCTACTAAATGTCTCACCGGAAAATCTCCATCTTCTGCCCTAGGAGACGGTGCCAGAGGCAGGACATGGAAGAAGGAGACAGTGGGGACCTGTACACAGATTAAGAGACCTGACTGTGAAATGTTAGGGAAATTTATTAAAGGATTGAACAGTATTCTTCATGGTCTTTGTGAAGCTTTGAGTTACTAACTGCCAACGGAATATGGTATAATAAAGATAATGAACTTTAGTAAGAGTTTAGTTCTCTGTTCCTACCTTGGAAAGCAGTAACCTAATAAACCTGAGTGGTCAACATTTATGGTACTCCTCTCTCTCTTCTAGGACCCTTTGAAATATATATATTTTTGAATTTAGTTTTCCCTGAAAAATCTGCATCCAATTTGAATGAAATTGAATATGTTTCAGGGCTCAAGCAGCATGTCTCCCATCTGAAGCAAAATGGAGATGAATTTCAATTAGATGTTCCCATTATAATCTGTCTCCACCTGTAGTTTTCATCAAAAATTGCTAGGAAGTGTGATATAATGTATGATCAGGATTTGCCCACTGGCAGCAGTGTCCCATTATCTTAGTAAAAAAGCACAAAATAATTAGTCTGATGCATATAGATAGCAGCTTCTTGCAGCGAGTGACTTTAATTGTGGTGAGTAATATATATGGAGTTTGAAGCATTATATCTTTTCCCTCCCAAGAAGACACCAATTACTAATTCAGTTGACAAAGTAACAATGTTTCAGAAGATTTAATGCAAACTGAACATCGTAGTCAATAGCCACTGTAAAATGTCCATTTTATGGCCTTATTTTTGCCTGAGCTTAATTTATGGTAATTTGGTGGTTGCGTATAGCCTGCAAGTATGCTGTTGGCTTGAGACTTAGTACTTGGGTATCGCATAAATCAGGGCTGAATGTGTTGGCTTCATCTAATGCTCTTCTTTCTCCTGCAGTTGGAATCCTTCTCATCTTGTCATTTCCTTCGCCTCATTCCTGCCTGCACATTCATGGGGCTCTGAGAGCTCAGTGTTTAGGAGATCATTTCTTCATAGAGGGGCGTCTTCCAAATGCCACGTAGAGCGTTTCTGGGCTTCAGAGGAAGGGAATTCAGCAGATCTTTTTGTGAGATTTAAAGTGTTTAAAGAGAAATATAATTCTCTCTCCCCACCCTCCCATTTGCCCCTAAACTCTATGCTAACATAAAAGGTAAGGTTTAAAAGTATATAATATGAGCTATTTCTTTTCAGGACAGGTTTATATTGGTTGTTTTTTAGATTAATTTGAAACACAGGGCAAGTAAGTCAGGACGTTTTAGGCCCACAGTTATTCTACATGGGGACCTAAATAATATGAATCATCTATCGTTACTGTAGGATTTAGTTTAGGTGATTGGTCTTCAAAGAAATATATTGGATGTTTCAGAACTAATGAGATAACTGTCTACCTTCTACTGTTCCTTATCCTTGTTTACAAAGATTTTGAATTTTTAGTTGTGATTAATCATTTTCAGAAGTGATTAAAACTTTTAAATAAATAAATGTCATGTCTAAATGTGGACAACCTTATTCTAAATGTTGTGGGAAACCATGTTTTAAATTTTAGGTTCTCCTCTTGAGTCCCAAAAATCATAATACAGATATTGCCATCTATTCCTAAATTGGATAACAATATTCTTCTAATTCAGTTACACATCTCTCTTCCTTTACTTGTCTTATAATCATAATAGCTAACATATGAATATAAATTATACAGAACTTTTATGTGCATTATCACTTTTAATTAACATATCAACCCCATGTTGAGGCATTATTATCCACAATTTAAATGAAGAAACAAGAAAATTTTAAATGGTATTTAAAATTATAATATTTTTCTAATTATTAAGTGACAAATGTTACTGTAAGAAATCTGAAAAGTGTCAAAAGTACTCAGATGTTGATAACAAGACTGACCAAACAAAAAATATAGAGAAAAGACACAAATTACCAATTTCACAAATAAAATAAGTGACTATCACTAGAGCACCTGCAGACATTAAAGGGATAATAAAGAAATCCTGCAAACAACTCCATGCATATGAATTCAACATTCAACAATAGATGAAATGTACTGATTTCTTAAAAATACAAATTACCAAACTCAGTAAAGATGAAATAGGTAACTGGAATAGTCCTATTACTATTAAAAAACTGAATATATTGTTTAAAATCTTCTGTAAGAGAAATCTGCAAGTCCAGGTGGTTTCACTGGTGAATTCTAACAAACATTTAAAGGAGAATTCACAGAAATTTTATACAATTTCTTCCAGAAAATAGAATAGGAGGGAATACTACCCAATGCATTTTATGAAGCCAGCATTGTCCCGATATAAAAACCAAAGACATTATAAGAAAAGAAAACTACAAAACAATATCCTTCATGAATATCAATGCAAAAATTCTCCATAAAATGTTAGCAAATTCAATCCAACAATGTATAAAAAGAATAATATAACATGACTGAGAATTTTTTATCCTGGGAATGTAAAGCTGGCTTAATATCTAAAAATCAATCAAGGTAATGTACTGAATTAACACTCTAAAGAAGAAAAACCGTATAATCTTATCAATTGATGCAAAAAAAGCATTTGCTAAAATTCAACATCTATTTCTTATAGTAACTCCTGACTGAACACTTTCCCCATGAAGATCAGTAACAAGGAGAGGATATCCTACCTCACCACTCCAATTCAACATTCTACTAGAAGGCCCAGCCAGTACAAGAGGCAATAAAAAGAAATAAAAGACATATGAATTGAAAAAGAAGAAATAAAATTGTCCCTATTTGTAGACAACGTGATTTTTTACACAGAAAATCTAAGGAATTTACAAACAGCAACAACCACCACAAATCAAACAAAAAACTCCTAGAACTAATAGACGAGTTTTGCAAGGTCACAGGATACTAGTTTTAATTTTTATTATTTCTTCTTCTTACATTGGATATAATTGCTCTTCTTTTTCTAGTTTTGTAAGGTAGGAACTAAGATGATTAATTTTAGATTTTCTTCTTTTCTAATATATGCAATCAATGCTACAAATCTCCAAGCACTGCTTTCACTGCATTCCACAAATTTTGATAAGTTGTATTTCCATTCTCATTTTGTCCAAAGTGTTTTAAAATTTATCTTGAGATTTTTTTTTAAGTTGGCTCATGTTATTTAGAAGCCTGTTGTTTAGACTCTAAGTATTTTGGGATTTTTCAGCTATCTTTCTGTTACTGATTTCTAATTTAATTCTGTTGTTGTCTGAGAGGGGACATTGTATATTTTCTGTTCTTTTAAATTTGTTAAGGTGTGTTTTATGGCCCAGAATATGGTCTTTCGTGGTGAATGTTTCATGTGAGCTTGAGAAGAATGTGTATTTGCTGTCGTTGGCTAAAGTAGTTGATAGACGTCAATTATATCCGGGTGATTGATGGTGCTGTTGAGTTCAACTATGGCCTTACTGATTTTCTACCTGCTGGATCCATCCATTATTGAGAGAGGGATGTTAAGTCTTCAGCTATAATAGTGAATTCATCTATTTCTTGTAAATCTATTAGTTTTGGCCTTATGTATTTTGACACTCTGTTGATAGGTACATACACGTTAAAGATTATTATGTCTTCTTGGAGTATTGAACCCTTTATTCCTGCTTTCTTTTGATTAGTGTTAGCATGGTATATCTTTTTCCACACCTTTTATATATGTCTTTGTATTTAAAGTGGGTTTCTCATAGACAACATATAGATGAGTCTTGTTTTTTGACCCATTCTGATGGTTTCTGTCTTTAAATTGGTATATTTAGATCATTGACATTTAAAGTGATTGTCAATATGGTTGGATTACTATTTACTATATTTTTTATTGTTTTCTATTCTTTTCCCTTGATCTTTATTCCTATTTTTGTCTTCCACTATTTTTCCGCATATTGTGGTTTTAATCGAGCATTTTATAAGATTCAATTTTCTCTCCTTTCTTAGCATATCAGTTACACTTCCTTTTTAACTCTTTTTAGTGGTTGTCCTAGATTTTGCAATATACATTTACAACTAATTCAAGTTTATTTTTAAGAAATACTATACCACTTTGTGGGTAATGTGAGTACCTTATAATAACAAAATAATCCTAATTTGTCTCTTTTATCACTACTGTCATTCATTTCCCTTATATGTAAGTACACATAAGCATATATATAAAAATAAATAAATAATAATATACAATAAAATATGTAAGTATATAAAATTGAATGCAATTTTACATATAAAATTGCATACATTGTTGTTATTATTATTTTAAACAAACTGTTATCTGTTGGATAAATTAAGAATGAGAAAAATAAAAGGTTTTATTTTATCTTCACTTTTTCCTTCTCTGATGCTCTTCCTTTCTTTATGCAGATCCAAGGTTCTGAACTATATCATCTCCTCCTCTCTAAAGAAATGCTTTTATAATTTCTTGTGAAGCAAGACTACCGGCAACAAACTTCCTTAATTTTTCTTTATCTGAAAAAGTCTTTATTTCTCCTTCACATTTGAAGGATGATTTCACAGGGTACAGAATTCTAGATTGACTTCTAAAATGAAATGGTTAGGAAAAAATCTAACAAAATATGTTTCAGGAACTGTATACTGAAAGTACAAATGCTGCTGAAAGAAATCTAAGAAGACTTAATGTAAATGGAGAGACATACCGTATTCATAGATAGGGAGACTCAGCAGAGTAAAGATTTAAATTCTTCCCAAATTTGTCTATACATTTAACACAATTCCAAAAAAAAATTTCAGCAGGATTTTTGTAGATACAGACCAGATTCTAAAATATATATGGAAAGGCAAAAAAATTAGAATGGCTGAAGCAATTTTGAGAAAGAAGAGTGAAGTTAAAGAAATCAAACTACCCAATTTTAAAAACTTACTATAAAGCTACAGTAATCAAGGCAGTGTGGTATTGCCAAAAGGATAGACACATAGATCAGTGGAATGGAAGAAAGTCCAGAAATAGACAAATACGAATATAACCATTTGATTTTATTTACACTTGAGAAATTTATTTATTTAAAAAATAAACTATTTTTAGAACAATTTTAGGTTTACAGAAAAACTGAGAAGATAATGCAGAGTTCCCATGTACGCTGTATCCACAATTTCTTCTATTATTAAGTCTCACATTAGTATGGTACATTTGTTACAATTAACAAACCAATATTGATACATTATTATTAAATAAAATGCATGCTTTTTTCAGATTTCTTTAGCTTTTACCTAAAGTTCTTTTTCTGTTCCAGGATTCCATGTAGGATACACATTACATTTAGTTGTCACGTATCCTTAGGCTTCTCTTTGCTGTGACAGTTTCTCAGACTTTCCTTATTTTGTTGACTTGGACAGTTTTGAAGAGTACTGGTCAGATCTTTTATAGATTGCCCCTCAATCGGGATTTCTCTGAAGTTTTTTATCATAATTAGACTGGGGTTATAGTTTTTTGGAAAGAAGACTGTAGAGATAAAGAGACTTTTTCATCACATTTTATCAAGAGCACATACTACCAACATGACATCACTGTTGGTGTTGACCTTGATCATCTGGCTGAAATAGTCAAGTTTCTTAACTGAAAAGTTGCTCATTTCCCCTCCTTTCCTTATTTTACTCTTTGGAAGCAAGTCACTATGCATACCCCACACTTAAGGAGTGGGGAGTTATGCTCCTGTCTCCTTGAGGGAAGACTATGCAAATAAATCATTTGGAATTCTTCTGCATGGAAGATTTCGCTCCTCTCCCCATTTATTTATTTATTGAGTAATTTATTTCTATCAGTATGGGCCCATGGATATTTATTTTATATAAATAATAGAATTTTATGATACTATAATAATAATAATTAAAAAATGAAAAAATAATAATTGGAGGGGTTATAATCCAATACTACTTTATTGTCAAATTGTTCCAAGTTTGGACATTGGGAACTCTTTCAGATGGCTCCTGTTTCACTTTCATATGCCCTCATGGTTTTTAAAAAAATACTTCCTTGCTTTCTGGCACTACAAGATGCTCATGGCTCATCTTGTATATTTCCCCCTCTAGGCTCTTCTTCCATATTTTCTGCTCTAGTCCTAGAATCCCCCATTCTCCAAGAAGGTTCTTTTTCTTGGATAATGAAACCAAGACCTGGGCATTAGGTGTGTTCATTGCTACTGAGATGTCATTGGTTCTAGGCCCACTCAGTTGATGGATCAAGGAAATATATGTGTGTATACTAACTTGTGTCTATAAATATTCCTATATGTAACCATTATAACTTATAGTAAGCTAAACATGAGTTAATAATGATGTCTCCAACTCATATCTCATTACCATATGGATCATTTTTGCTCCTTCTCTTGCTTATCTGTAAACTCCCACTCCAACAGTGAGAAATCTGGCTCCCATCATCTGCCATCAATATTCTTAATTGTTTAATTCCAGTATACATATATAGCTGAGTTAAATTTGTTAACCCATACTCATATGGGAAAAAAACTTTATCAACTAGAGCATAATGTTTACAGTTGATATTAGCCAAAAGGATGACAAGTGACTGAGCATAGTGTTTAAATAGTTTCTTTTATCTTTAATCTTACAAACTCCACTAATTTCCAAAGTTACTTAGGTCAGCACCTTTCCCCCTGACCCCTTCCAGTGAGGTTGTTTCATTCATTTTTTTTTTATGCTTTTTTTTTTTTTTTTTTTTGTGGGGAAGACCAGCCCTGAGCTAACATCTGTTGCCACTCCTCCCCTTTTTGCTGAGGAAGACTGGCCCTGGGCTAACATCCGTGCCCATCTTCCTCCACTTTATGTGGGACGCCGCCACGGCGTGGCTGACAGGCAGTGCGTCGGCGGGCTCCCGGGATCCGAACTCGCGAACCCTGGGCTGCCAAGCGCGGACTAAGCCACTGCGCCACCGGGCGGCCCCCCCATTCATTTGTAATACAGTTAGATTGCTTTGTCACATTCTGTACCCCATCCTGGGACCCCATGTCATCCTAAGTAATTTTTTAAGACTTGCATATATTAAGGTCTGTTGTAAAGTGCTATAAAGTTGAATGGGTTTTGACAGATGCTTAGTGTCATGTGTCAGCAATTATGTACATACAGAATAGCTTCACCACCCTAAAAAATCTCCTATGCTTCAACTAGTCAACCCCTCCCTGCTGAACCCCTGGCAACCACTGATCTTCTTACTGTCTATAATTTTGCATTTTCTAGAATGCCATATAATTTTGATCAGACATTATGTAGCCTTTTCAGACTAGCTTCTTTCATTTAAAAATATGCATTTATGGGGGGCCGCCCGGTGGCGCAGCGGTTTAGTTCACGCTTGGCAGCCCGGGGTTCGCGGGTTCGGATCCCGGGCGCCCGCCAATGCACTGCCTGTCAGCCATGCTGTGGCGGCGTCCCATATAAAGTGGAGGAAGATGAGCACGGATGTTAGCCCAGGGCCAGTCTTCCTCAGCAGAAAGAGGAGGATTAGCAACGGATGTTAGCTCAGGGCTGGTCTTCCTCACACACACACAAAATATATATATATGCATTTATGATTCATCCATGACTTGATAGCTTATTTCTTTTTGTTCCTAAATAATATTTCATTGTATGGTTGCCATTTGATTTTTACAAAGGTGCATAAACAATTCAGCAGTGAAAGTATAATCATTTCAACAAACAATGTTAGAATTATTTGAACCTATTTGCAAAACATAAACCTCAATCTCATCCTTACACCTTATATAAAAATCCACCCAAAATGAATTACAAATCTAATTTTAAAATTATAAAACTTTTAGAAGAAAATCTTTATGACCTGAGGTTAAGCAAAGTGTCCTTAGATGGAACTCCAAAAGCAGGATCCATAAAAGAAGTTGATAAATTAGAATTCATCAAAATTAAATACATTTGCCTTGCAAAAGACACTACAGTCATGCACCACGTAACGACATTTAGGTCAATGATGAACTGCATACACCATGGTGGTCCCATAAGATTAGTACCTATATATAGCCTAGATGTGTAGTAGGCTATTCCATCTAGGTTTGTGTAAGTACACTCTGTGATGTTCGCACAAAGACGAAATCATCTAATGACACATTTCTCAGGATGTATCCCTGTCGTTAAGTGATGCGTGACTGTATTTAGAGAATGAAAAGAAAAACTATAGACTTGGAGAAAATATTTCCAAACCACACCTCCAACAAAGGACTTTTATCTAAAATATATAATAAAAACTTTCAAAATTCAATGGTAAAGAGACAAGCAAACTAATTTCAAAATTGACAAAGACTCGGACATACACTTCACCAAAGAGTACTACAAATGGCACATGAGAAGATGTTCAACACCGTTAACCAACAGGGAAATTAAAATACATGATCTGGCCGCTTAGAACTTCCCTGAATTTCTCTCCTACATCTCCCTGCCTCACTTGCACCACATAGGCCACATACATATCTTTGCCATTCCTATAGTACCCCAGATACAGTCTTGACCTCTACCTGAAATGCACTTCCTTGTATTAAAGAAATAAGGCTGTTGTGCACCATTTGACAGAATTTTCATATTGTGATGTTTGAATATCAAATATCATTTTTATGTGCTTTAAATCCTTATTAATTTAGTGGTTAATTATAGCGGGTAGTTGTGTATAAATACCATTACCTTTTCTTGTACCTACATTAGAATAACATGATTTTGCATAGAATCCCTAGTTCTAAGACTTATGACTAATTATTCTACTTTCTCAATGTTGTTTTATCTTTCTGTATTTCCTTCTCTTCTTTCTTTTTTTTTTAATGGGAATTTATAATTGAGCTAGATTAGTGACATTCTTCTATACTTTTTCAAGTATGAAGCAATGTTTTTTAAAAAACTTAGGAGTTTAAGGTAGTGTTATTAATATACATTTATGAAAATAGTTTATTTTTCAAAGGAAGGGATGATGTTGCAATAGAGCAAGGCTTTGCTTTTTAGTTCATTTAAAATATGGAATTGGTACCAAGAAATCCAAGTAAGACCTCTCAGAAGTAAGCAAGTAGGTATTCATTTTTGCTGAACAAATTAGGTAAGCTCACAGAAGCAGAAGTTTGGCCAGTTCCATTTTTTCTTTGTTGCTTATGTCCACAGTCAAGCTTTTTGGATATACTGTCAATGAGAAGAAAAGTGTAGATAAAGGTCTTGGTTTTGCAAATTGTTACTCAAAACACATATTATGGGTGTCCCAGCTCTTAGTTCAGTCCTTAGCTCAAACTCATGTTTGAAAATACTAACACTATTATTTCTCTTATATAGAATGAGTCAAATGGCATAAGTTTAAAAAACCTATACAGGAAGTCTTATATTGAGAGCCATTTAGGTTTAAATGGATATTTGTTCTTTGAAAATCTTTACAGAAAGCCGTGGAATGAGCACTAGCTTTGGCTCCAGAAAGTGCTGATTCAAAAGGCGAGAAAAGCAAACAAAGTCCCTGGTTTCTTAGAGAATATAGTGTAGTGGAGAGAGATGAGTGTTTAAAAAAATATAGTGACATGTAATTACAAACTCTAAGAGTTTCGAAAGTAGAGTAGAGGGAGCTACAGAGAGGCTTAAAGGATGATTGGCCTATCTGGGGAGCGCAGGGCAGGTATCCCTGAGAAATGGTATTGAGTTGGGATATGAAAGGTGACAGTTTAGTAGGTGAGGTGAGATGTGGTCGGGAAGAATTTCCAGTCTGAGACAACAGTATTGAAAGATCCCTAAAGCAGAAAGGACCATAGCATGTTGGCAGAACAGCAAAAAGGCCAATAGGACTAAAGTATAGAGAACAAGGTGGGAAAGTGTTGTAGCTCATGCATCACCTTGAGGGTGCCAGTAAGAATCTTCATCTATCTCTAATAAATAATCTCCAACAGCTTTGGGAAACCATAGAAATATTTTATACAAAACTCAGATGTTCAAAATTTGATTTCAAAAATGTCACTTCACATCCCCAAATGTGGAAAATCAACTGGGGTAAGGGGAACCAGAGTAGAAACAGGCTCATTAGGAGGCTATTTAGTATTAGCAATAATCAGGCAAGTGATGGTTTAGACTAGATCAGTTAGGAGGTCTTGTAATAATCTAGGCAGGAGATGAGGGTGATTTGGACTAGAGCGGTGGTAGAGGAGATGGAGAGGGATGAATGTGTTCTCCATAGGCGTCTCATTTCTTCAACATCATATGGACCAATATGGGCTATCCATGTAGTTGCTGCAATGTATTAGCTGCCTAAAGCCAGTTGATATGAAATTTACAGGCATGGCTATGGTTTAATGGATCTCATTTTGGAAATCAAATAATAGTGCAGTTTTTTAAAGGACTGAGATTTCCATTAGGATCTTCCTGCAGTTTTAAGAAAGATGGCATGATGCTGTTGGGAATGACAGTACAGATAATCTGTCAAAGCTCCAAGAAGACACCAGAAGAGGAGGGCCCTTGACTCAGGAGCTGCTGCAGTGGCTGGCAGCTAACACAGCAGCAGGAGGTAGGGAGGGGACAGACACACAAGGCAGATGTTCTGCTGAGCTTCTCCATCTGGATGAGGCCTTTGGTTCTACTGCTCTTTCCCAGCCATACAGGAAGCAAGTGCCAACGATACATCTTCATTAGGATGAACAGGACCTTGGATAGAGGAAAAGCAATTGCCACTTAGTGAAAGCCCAGGGTCAATGAGAAACCAAATACTGTACTGATAGCATTGTGGGAAAATGACAGGACAATAATCTATTCGGCAAATTTTTTTTTGAAAGAGGACTTGTTGACAGTGTTAAGGGAAACCATCTAATCCTAACCTCTGTCAACAATACAGGGATAAAATGTGTTAATAATAACTACCTTTTGAACTCACTCTGTGCCAGGCTCTCTGTGATCTTTCTCCCCTCCTTTCCCCTTATTTCTCAGGTCTCATTTCCCCCTACTCTCCCCATTGGCCCCTGTACATCAGCCACAATGACCCCCTCATTGTTCCTTGAAGACCCCAAACATGTTGCTGTCCCATGGAATTTGCACTTGCTATTTTCTCTGTCTAGAATTCTCTTCTTCCACATGTGTGCATGGCTTGCTTTGTCACTTTAATAGGTCTCTACTCAAGTTCATCTCCAAAGAGAGGCCTTGCTTGACCACCCTTATCCCCAGTAGCACTTTTTGTTACTCTCTAGCCTTTCATACTGCTCTTGTTTCCCTACATAGTCCTCTGCGCCGCCTAACTATAAAGTCCACATATTTATTTACTCCCCCATTAGAATGACATGGAGATTTTGAGAGTCTTCTTCACTGTGGTATGTTGAGTGTCTAGAATGGTATCTGCACACAGTAGGCACTAAGAAATACTGGGATAAATGACCAGTTCATGGATCTCATTTAACATTCACGGCACAATCTGAGAAGCAGGTATTATTGTTACCCAATTTGACAGAGGAGGAAAGAAGATTAAGTATTTTATACAAAATCAAACAGATATTGATTTCAGAGTCTGATCTTTTTACTTAAGCCATTCTGTCCCATTTTAATCTTTGACTTTCTCTGTATGATATAAGCTGAAGAGAAAGATCAGAAAATACTACTTACCTTTGTTATCAAAGCTGTCCTTTTGCCAGACCAGAGGGTATAGTACAAAGAGAGGGTGATGGTGTGGCTATCATCTAGGTATAAGAAAACCCTTTTGAGATTGGAGGCAGGAGCAGATAGGAGAATTGTTATGGACTGAATGTGTGTGTCCCCTCAAAATTTGTATGTTGAAACCCTAACCCCAATATGACACTATTAGGAGGTAGGGCCTCTGGAAGGTAATTGGGTTTAGATGAGGTCATGAGGGTGGACCTCTTATATGAGATTAAATGCTTTTTAAGAAGAGATCAGAGAGGCATCTCCCTCTCTCTCCCCTTTCTTTCTCTCTCCTTGTCTATACCATGGGAAGACACAGCAAGGAGGCAGCAGTCTGCAAGAGGGCTTTCACCGGGTACTGAATCCGCCAGCACCTTGATCTTGGACTTCCCAGCTTCCAGAACTATGAGAAATAAATGTTTGTTGTTGAAGCCACCTAGTCTATGATATTCTGTTGTAACAACGCAACCTAAGACAAAAATATTCTCTGAGTATTTATCAAGGTTTCCTCTATTTTGAGGGGTATAAGAGAATTTATATGTACACGTTTCAAAGAAGAGGCTTGGCGTGATGCTGCTTCTGAGGAGCAGACAATGACCTTTCTGGACAAAGGACAAGTGAGAGAAATTGAAGACAAACGTCCAGGAGATTTTCAGCCTCTAGCCAGAGTTCTCCGGGAAGGAAAATTGTAACCTCTCAGTCTCCCAAAGATGAAGCTCTGAAATACAATCTCCTTCTTCAGCATTCTTTGTGGTCAGAGGCAGAGCTGTAGAACTGATGAGGATTTAATGATGTAAGGCTCTATTTGTGTAAACAACTGTGGGAAATCTCAAAGCTTATGAGTGGTAATGACCACAGACTCCAGGTCCCTAAAGCCAGGTGTGTCGTGTAATCTGTTTTCACATTCTGGTCTACCTCATGTTGAATGCTTTTGGTTGGGTGTCTGTTATATTACAGTTACGTCCCTATTTCTCAATTCTAAGTTAGCTTATATGGAAAACCGGAAGCTTTCCCCATGGAAGATCTAAGCTGCTGACTCTTTGTGAACTTTTATTATGAGTATGTCTTTGAATGGTTATTTTTGTGTTACCATTTGCAGAAATATTTCTTCTTTGTTAACAAGCACATTACCAAATTATGTGCATTTCAAATGATTTTGCCAGCATAAAAATTAGAACTGTAGATGTGGTAGGCAATATGCCAAAGGTAAAATCAGGACTTAGTAATAAAACTTGGATAAACTCAAATGCTGGAAGAATGGGGTATTCTGGATAATTAATTTTTTTTGATCAGCTGAGGCTTAGGCATCCTTTTTTCCCCAACTCTGAAAATCTTTAACAATGTTTGAGTTCACTTTCCTGTCTTTAAAAACAGTATATTAAACCTAATAAGATCCACTTTTAATTAAAAATTTTACAGAGCATCAGGTAAACCATTCTAATTTATCAATTTTTATTTATTGTAATAGATAGAAGATTGGCCTAAATGTTGGTTGATTATAAGTCATACCTAGAATTTTTAAAATTTATCTTTATAAATATTCTAAGTTTTAGTCAAATGGGAAAACCCTAGCTAGTTGAAAGTTATGGTAGTTTGAATTTCAAAGCTCTTCTGTATTTTTATATTTTCCCAGTGAAAGACTGGATTTTTCAGGTTCTTTCTTTTCTTTGTAAATGTCAACCTAATATCTCCACAATCTTGTAATTCCATTATGTTAGTGCTATTGCCAAACTTCTAATAATGTACTAAAACTTCAATTTTAATTGTAGTTATTACATTGGCTGACTTGACTTAAGCAACTATAAAATAATAATTGCAATTAGGGTTTCTCCTCTTTTTTGAAAGTAGTGAAGAAAATCAGAATGATTGGTTTAGAAGAACAAAAATAAATAAAATACCCAAATGAAACAAAACATACAATTTACACAATTTTTTATCATGGTTTTAATGTGTGTTACCATATTAGTTTTATTTAACAAATCTTTATGTAGAGCTCACCATGTGCCAGGCACTGTTCTTAGAGCTGGATAGATAGTAAGTCCCTTCATTAATCTGTATAACACCCCACGAGGTAATTACCTTTAGCCCCATTTTGCACATTAGGAAAGGAGACACAGAATGGTTATATAACGTTCCCAAGGTCACACTACTAATAAATTAAAGAGCTGTAATTTGAAACTTCCAGAATATGTACTTTTAACTATCGTGCTATGCTGTCAGTCCTGGTTGCTTAAAAGACACAAGTTTTCAAAATGTCAACTTCCAGTACCCATCAGTGTCTGGGGCTATTAATATCTGGAAGTAGACAAGTTTTATGACCTATCTTTCTTACCTCAGGAATATATAATGAATATGTTATAAATATATGCGTTTAAGCATGTTACATACACACTACAATAAAAATACAGTTATAATGACATTATACTTATGGCATTTCTTTACAATTTGTCCTCTCCAAGGATTCAGGTATTTCCAGATAATCCAGAAGAGGCAAATGGAAATGTCTCAGCCCTGATCAATTTGTAGCTCTTCCTCCTTTTTGTCCTGCTTCAACTTTGGGTGTTGATTATCTCTGTATTCCATGCTTTTCCTCATTCCAGGTGAATTCACAATATACTCATGCTTAACTTATACCATGGTTAATTTATTACAGCCAAAACATATCAGTTAGTCTGCAGTTACTCAAATTTCTCTCTGTGAAATAGTCAGAAAAGCCAAAATTCTCATTATGACTTAGATGTGAATAAACATGTAGCTTTCTTCGTTTTCCAAAACTGATTTCATATTGCTCTCATGTTTTTCTTTTACTTATTCCCTCTAGTGGAAGAAAAAACCCCATAAACTTTCCAACTGTGTTAACTGGGACTCCTCTAGTTTAAAACCATCTCATGTAGATACAAATACAGTCAATTCAGAATTGATAACGCCTCTCAGGGCTGTTTTGTCCTGGGATGATTCCTGCGGTGGTGAGTTCCTGGGTTGGTCCCTAGGCATGCTGGCATCTGCCATGGATCACCACAGACCCTATCTTTGTCTCTGGTTGTGAGGTCCCTATTCTGAGGTCTCCTTGTCCTAAGCACTGGTCTTCTCCTGTCCCCTGCCCCTATTAGCACCTATAACAGAATGTTGCAGTAGGATTTTACAAAGGTAAGAAGATGTAACAGTAACGGATGCTCTTTAACCAAGTAAGGTGCCAGATTGAAAAGCAGCTTATTTAAAGGAGAGGAATACTCGGTCAAATCAAAGTTGTAGAAAAGGGGTCAGAATGCTGAGAGGAGAGGATTTGGTGAGATTTTCTTAGAGAATGTTGTGCTAAACCCTGTATTAGTCAGGGTTCTTCAGAGAAACAGAACCAATAGGATCTGTATATATATATTTACACAGATATCTATATATAAAGAGATTTGTTTTAAGGAATTGGTTCATGTGATTGTTGGGACTTGGCAAGTCCAAAATCTGATGAGGACGCCAGCAAGCTGGAGGAAAGAGTTGCAGTTCAAGTCCAAAGGCAGTCTGCTAGAGAATTTCCCCTTGCTTAGAGGATGTCAACCTTTTGTTCTCTCAGGACTTCAACTGATTTGATGAGGCCCATTCACATTATGGAGGTCAATCTGCTTTACTCAAAGTCCACCGATTTAAATGTTAATTTCATCTAAAACACCCTCATAGAAGTATCCAGAATAATGTTTGACCAAATATTTGGGCATCATGATCCAGCCAAGTTGACACATGAAATTAACTATCACAAGTCCCCTCCCCCCATTTCAACTTGGCATCCCTCATATGCATCTCCTTAAACCATACTTAATCTCCAAAGACAAGTGTTATTGTCATACTTCCAGCTCACGTGATACAGCTATCCTGTGTACAACCAAAAACACACTAACCCTTTCTCTAGAAGAGGATGTAAAGTCCTTGGATGATATTTACTCTTCTCCTTGATATTATGTTACTTAAATACTATGATGTAAAGTTAACAACACTTAATTACTATGATATAAAGTCAATGCATGTATGTTACATGATAAAGGAATAAGAGAGAAGAAAAAGATATTTGCTTAATACACACACAAACATATTCATAACAAAATAAGGAAGAAATGCTCATGGCATCATGACAACTACAGTCCTCATTTTTGTAACTGGTCATGTGATCATAGCTGGTATTTATAACTAACTTCTACTAACCATTCCATATTCTCTTTGTCCTCAACTGGTCATTGTTCTTTACCTGATGAGCTGCCCCAAACCTTCATTCTTGAAGGGTATGGGCCATTAGTAGTCCTGTCTGGATTGCATTGTTGCAGTTTTCCATTGACCTTAATCACAGGGCATAGTAATACAAAGAGATACCCTAAGGAATCTCTTGTACTCCAGACATACTCTTCCTTACCTCCATTGTGGAATAGCAGTCCAGTTTCTCCACAGTCCTCCAAGCAGGTGGAGTGGGGATGGTCTTCTCCTTACTTAGGCCTAGTTAAGAATTGGGGGTTTCATTGAGACTATTAGGAGAGCCTGCAGCTGGGACCTCTGTGGACTATGGGGTCTCATTCATATCAGAGAGAACTAAAGAAGCCTGAGTAAAGGTAGAGAGAGCTGCTGAAAGACTGCATTTAGAAAATAACTACATGTCCACTAATGACCAAACAGATAATGCATGTTTTCTATGGACCAAATGTGGGTCACGTGAAGATCAGACCCGTCCCTGACCTGTTTTAGATTCTACCCAAGAAGAGGGCAAAGAGCTTTCAGTGGTGAGAGTCTGTGTGTAGAGTGGCCACTGGAGAACCACACTGAAGGAGAAATCTCATTCATGTCATTGGAGCTGTTCCCTGAGAGGCCCAGAGAAGAAGGAAGCTCTGATGCTCACAAAAGCACCCAGGTTAAATATCTGCCAGGCCCAGAGGGCATGATGTTCCTCTATCACTTTCATGCTATGTGGAATGTGGTGCCATGCTGAACACTTGGGCTTCTATGAGAAGTTCCTGGCCTCTTCAGCTACACCCATGGAAATGGGGCACCCACCCCCAATGTTCTCAAATTCCAACAAAACTATCTGGATATTTCTGTGCCTTTTTCTCCCCTGAAGGTTGTAGGTGGCTGGGATGCTCCCATCCTTCTCTTTCTTTCTTTTATGTCTTCCTTTCTTCCCAGCACTGGAAAGATTCTCTATTTTATCCTCCTCTCTGGCAGGAATTTTTGCCTTATGTTAGGGCTTGTTCTTTTTTCACTCCTTATTAGTGACTCCTTATTAATCTTAATGCAAGAAAGGAAGTAGAGAACCAAATGTATTCTAGCAAAACTAAAAATATTTTGGGAGATAATCTTATGGCTGTTCCTTCAGAAAAGCTTCTCCCTTTTGCTCTGTTGATATCAAGGGTTTACTTTGCTTGGGGTGTTTGGGTAGAATCCTCATTGCACAAAGAACCTTAACTCGTGGCTGCCTCCTGCCTTACACAACCAATTTCTCTCCCTTTATCTAGCTACAGATCCCTTTTATTCTTATTTTTCTTTTTTATATTTAATAATCTTGAGGTTACTTTTCCAGCCTGCATTAAAGAAGAGTTACAATAATGTTATTTCAGTGCTTTACTCTCTTTCTTGTAAGTTGGTTGTACAAGCCAGGATCGATCATTGGATTCAAAAGAAGGGATAAATTGCACAATAATTATATTAAACTCTGTTTAAAGGTTCATGCAGAAAGTAAAATCCTGGATTTTCTTTAGACAAAAAAAGATATATGACTATTCAATCAGAGTGATTTCTAATAACTTCAGCATTTTGTCTCAATAGAGAGTGGAGTGATTTTTTTCTAGTGGCGGGGGGTAGAGGCATATTTTCAGTAAAGATTTTAATTGTGTAATTTTACTTTTTAAAAATAGGATGCTAGATGTAATGTCAGTACATGCATTTTCATTAAACTTTTTTTTTCAATCAGATATATTTAAAGATTCTTGTTTGGGTTAAGTCAGATTTGTCAGCTCTTCAATCAGTTTGTAGTACATTGTAAAAGAATATACTCAAAACAGTGCTAAGCTGTCAAGCTGTGACAATTTTGAATGAGGAAGATTTTCAAAAATTATGAGTGAGATATTTTAAATGTCTCCTTGACATCCACAGCACTATTCAAAATACTTCATCAGGGTCTGTGCTTCAAAAACGTACTTGAAAATTAATGTGAGGAGTGCACTTTGTCAGTCTTTGTCTTAGCAAAAGCATCACTGACAGTCACACAGCATTTGCAGTAATACAGCACTGAATCTCTCCACTTCGATTCTGCGGGATGCACGAGAGATGGAGCGACCTGTTCAAGGGGGAGTTAGAAGGGCCTTGAGCAAAGCAGAAACATAAGAAGCTTGATTCCAAGTCCTGTTGATACCTGTTTGAGCCAGTGGCGAATGGCAAACTCCATTTGTCCTTGGCCAGGAGGATGGTGTGATTTAGTGATTCCTCGAAGGAGCCATTTCATCCTTAGCTGTGAGTCAGGGACATCAGCTATTTGTCCTGACCTCAGCTCATAATAGGGAAGGCTATGTCAAAGAGACAAAGCCTTGGCTATTTATTTTAAATAAGTTTCTTAAGGGGTGAAGAAATATCACAGGCCTGGGGCTGTCCAAAGTTAGCTTCCTCTAAATTCAAGGAAACCTTTCCAACACTTGACCTGGAAGAACCCTCCAGGGATGCCACTTAATTGGTGAAGGGGCTTTAGAATGAATTATATTGAGTCATGCACTTTCATGTTTCTTTTCCCTGCTTCTCAGTACCTGTCAAATGCATGTGTTGTATGCTTGTCTGTTGCCCAAGTTTAAGAAATCAAGGTGGGGAGGGTATACAGTACTGGATATTGAAGAGAAAAACTTAAAATTGATTTAATGGTGGTCCTGTCGTCCATTTGCATAGCGTCTCTGGTCTTTTAAGGTGCCCCAAAGGGACATTCACAGTAAGGATTCATGACAGTGTCACAGAACCCAAACTCAGAAAGGCTGGAAACCAGGTTCCAAGAGCTAAAAGGAACTCAGGCAGCTGCTGACTCTCGGCCCACAGTAGCTTTTCTTCTGTGTGTCTGCCTTTCTCTCCCTCCACAGACAGAAGGTGTTCAAGAAGAGGGGAATGGCCAACAGTGTTAGATGCTGTTGAGGCCTCGTGGTAGAACAATGGGGGCTGTAAAAATGGCCATTGGCCATTGGGCTTAGTGACAAGGGTGACCTTAAGGAGAGCTGTTTCAGTGGAGGGGAGTAGGTAACAAGCCACGTGGGAGTGGGTTGAGAAGTGCATGAGAGGCAAGAATATGGCTTTTTGATACTTTACATATTCTTATTGGTCCGTAGCTAACCAATTAGGAAAAAAGGACTTTAGGAACGTTCAGTACTTTACCTGGGAGTGGCAGACACAAGATTCAAACACGTAAATGTCTGCCCTGCAAGACTGAGCTCTGAACTGTGGTCAATTTTCCATCACTTTCATCAAGGTCATGAGTATGTGGTCACCTACAGAATAGAGAGCCTTCCTGGTCCCAGGGCATGCTGAGTACATTTGTGGTCACAGATACTGTACAGAAGAGATAGCTTCCATGTTTTGCTTAGCCTCATAAAAATATGCCACAGCACAAGGAAGGAGTTTTTATTCTTAATCCAATTATTTATCTTGACTTACCACAGACATAGTGTCCCATTTGGCACAACCCTCCAATATCCCTTGAAGTAAATATACTATTTTGTTTGCCTACTGTCCCTTATCAAGGCACCTATAATGACTCAGTATTTTTCTATTTGACTTGTACATTCTATCTGTAGCTTTTAGAATAAAAGAATAATAGAGACAATTAGTTCTGCTAAATGCATGTTGGAGCCATGTGTTAGCTTATCTATGGATTTTCTTCTTAGATGTTTAAATATTCCCCCTGCAATTTAGGTTTCATCAAACGAAGGAGATCTGATTTAAGATAACTCTCTTGGTAAGAAAGCAATTGCTGCCGCAATCTGCCATTCACTCAGAGCCATTGATCCCAGGATAAACATTCATTTATCAGAGAATTCAAAATAAAACACAACATATGCTGTCATTTATCACAAATTGATGGGTAGAATTCTGCATTCTTCCTAGGTTCTCCTATCTAAGTGTTGTTTCACTTACTTTGGTGAAAATTACTGTAAAATATCAGTTTTGTCTCCTTTTGCCATTATTCTTAATTTAAACTACAAGCTGGTTAACTTTTTATAAAGTCAGTCCATTATCTTAACCTCATTGTACTGTTATGTTTATTTGAAATCGTCTTTTCAAAGCATTAACGGATGTTTAAAAATGGTCTCTTTTATAAGCCACTCCATCCTTTGGAGCCATTCATTCTGCAATGTGCTAGTAAGGTGCCTGGGAGGGATTCAGGAGTCTAGATTGTTACTTTGGCCTTGTGTGGTGACCTTCTTGCAGCAACCATATAATCATCTTCTGAAAGCTATAGTTCAGGTGTAAAGAGGTTGTGGCCATGAAGAAATGCTTTTCATTAGAGTTGTTATTGGGTTTTGCAATCTGCACGTAGCAGGCAAAATGACCATGAGATGATAATTAAGTGATCTCTTTATTATTTCAGAGAGGAAAAAAGTTCACAGTTCTGGTGATTGCAAAGCCTCTGCATTAGAGATTTAAAAAGAAACCAACAACATAAAGCACTTGTGTGAGCACAGAATCCCTCCTTTCATTTTTTAAATGTAGATGATATTTTTTCTTGAATAACGAGTGTCTTGTAGGACAAGAGGCTCTTGACTGAAAGTTGGCATTAAAATACTTGCTATCTAACAGCAGTATAAGCAGATTGTACAAAGGAGACCACCGTTTAATCACTGAAGTTCAAAACCAAGGTTTCTCTCTACGAAGGGTGTTTGGAGCCTCTAAAAAATGCAACAGATGGGTACCTCAAATTTAAATTCCTTTGATAATGATTAAGGATTTTCTGCTTAAAAATGATGAAAATAAAACTTTCACTGGCAGGCTTTGAAGATGACAGGAGAAGATCTATCAGGAAATTATAAATTTTTTGTGAGATTCATTTTAAAGTAAATGATTTTTGCTTCCCTGTACTATATAATCTGACTTCTCTACATTTTGATAAAAGTTTTCACTTGAGCTCACATAAAACTCAGGAAGAAGCTGTGGTTATAAATAAGAATGTGCGCATTACTTCTTGTACGTCTACTAAACCGAAAAACTTAAAAAAATTTTTTTCAGTCCCTGGTGCAAAAAAGTAGAGATGGTCCCAACTGGACTGTTAATTTACTTATGTTTCCTCTCTTCATTGTTGTATAGACTATCACCACTTCAAGTAAACAAAACTCACCAATGACCTACATGACACAGTGGTGCCATTCATAAATGTGTCTGCTAGTTTTCTCATCTGTAATCTGGATGGGATTATGTAAAATTCCATAAACATCAATTATGAATATATTTTGTTAATTCCTAATAAATTCTTAAATGGTTTTCCCCGTGTCATTAAGGAGTTTTTTTTGAAAACCTTCCACTGTAGTAGGTCCTTCAAGCATTTCCAGGGCATTGCCACCCTGGAGGAAGGCTGTCTTAAACACATTCACCTTTGATTATGCTCAGTGTATAGGCTAACATGATGTGTATTACATCTCCTTATAAAATTTGTCATTTGGTAGTATACCAATGCTTTGCTAATTTAATAGTCACATGTCTAATAAATTAATTCTATATCTTCATAGAATTTCAAAAGGCACATTGTGTAATATACTTGGTTAGTATCTGGAGAAAAACTTTTATATTATAAACTCAGCAATTATTGACTGAATTATTGCTGCTGAATTCTGGAGTGGCAAATTTGTACAAAGTACAAATGAAACATCATAGAGAAGCATAGAAAATTTTTTAAGCTCCACAAGGGACTTTAGCTATCATCAGTATATTTTGTAGCTTGGATGGCATACTGAATATGGATGAAAAAAATCAATATTAAATGCATTTTATTTAAATTAAAAAATGTACATCATATTCAAATGCAACAGCTCAATGGTTGCACTAGAACAATCTAAAAGTTGTTAATTCCACAGCATGAGGCCCTATATATGCAAAATGCGATGAAATCTACCATGTGCCAGAGCTCCAGATTGCTGGCTGCCTTTGCCTTCTGATATATGCAAACGCTCAGGAAAATATGCTATGTGAGAAAAGGAATGAGTGGGTTTATGTTATTATTTTTAGTAGAAAAAGCTACATTTCTTTGTTTATGAAAAACTCTAGAGGTCTATTGTTTGCTTTTCTCTTATTTTTATTTTATATTATAAATTCCTCTTGGAATTTGGTGGCGTTTAAAAAAAATTTTTTTTTTAGATCATTACCTTTAAGAAACTAGTCATAAATCTACATACATTAGGCTTCTTAAAGCTGTATTTGCATAGCTGATTTGAAAGTAACATTTGTTATAAGCTTAAGTCTTGAAGCTATTATCCCATAGCAATTAATTCCAACTGTTGTGAAATGTCAAGGATGATCTGTTTGTGTGACCCTTGTATCCTTGCCAAGTAGAAGGCATTGGATAAGTGTCTAGATTTGAGGAAGTTGAGGAACAGGCACATATGATGCCTGTTATTGCTTACGATAATTGGTTATTCCTTTCCCTTGTTCCTATGGAATTAAAGGCATCCCCAGCTGTTGGGTGCCTCCACTCTTTTCTCCCTCTAGTACTTCCTATTGGCTGCTATTAGGGTTAAATCCTAAATTGCACATCTGATCATGGACCTTCACTGCCCTGAAATTTATATGTTTAGAGAGGTCTTCCCCAACCACCCTATCTACAGCTGCAGCTATGATAATGTAGTTCTCAACTGGTATACTTTGCTTCACAGCATTTATCCCTACCTGACATTATATTCATTTGTTTATTGTTTTTACACAGCACAATTTTCACAGTTTCCCTACTAGAATGTAACATCCAGAGGGCAGGGGCCTTGTTTCCTGTCCTGAGGATTGTGCCTGGCACATGCAGGTGCTCAATAAACATTTTTTGCACAAATGGATGCTTTTTCTTTAAAGGCAAATTGTATCCCAACATTCCCTCCTGCAGCCTTGTGGTTCCACTGTTTGACCATAGCAGTATCTGCTATTCATCATTTATTATCCCAAATAGAAGTATTTTTTTGTTTGGAGATGATATATGACATGTTTAATCTATACTTGGAGATCCCCTGGTTAAAGATGTATTCATGAGAAATAATCAATGCAAATGGTGATATTTATGTTAAGCTCTTTTTTCTATGAAGTGATGTCTTTAGAAATTTTGCTTCCTCTAATCTTTCCAATCTGCCGTAAGATTATCTGTGAAATTGCTACAAGATTTGCTTGTGGTCTCGGGGTGTAGGGATTGCAGCATGAAAATTACACTAGAGTATTTTAGAAAAGTAGTACATCAGGATTAATTTGTTGTTGTTTTCATTCTGATCTATAAGCAGTTTAAATTCATCCTGGCCTCGCTGTGTGTGGGAGAGATCCATAAATAATTTGTGCTTTTAATGACAGAGGTTCTCACAATTCCTTACATGGACGTCCTGACAGGAAAGGCAAAATGGCCTTTTTGCCACTTAGAAATGCAGGACAAAGCAGCTGACAAATGTCATCTGGAATTTTATATCATACAAACATACACTCCCTGTGTCAGCAAGTGTATGTCTATATGATTTTAGTGGTTTCCTTCCAGTTTCTCCAGAAATAACAGGTTAGTTCACATAGGACAGTCTCAAGATTATTGATATAATCACAAATTGAAATGGGACCCTGAGCTCTCTGTTTACAGAAAAGCTCGCCTGGCTCTCTATTTGAAGTGATTAACGATGCTGCAGCATTATGGGAAAATGATATGTCTATAATTATATGAAGCCACAGGAGGGAGAAACCCTTTCTGACACTGGTCTTTGAAGCCACCCAAATTATTTGAGTCTGAGCCATGTAGGGGGGAAAAATAGGAAGAAAAAGGTAAGACAAATATAAAAAAAGAAAAGAAAATCAGAGTATGTAGTAGTGATACTGGTCTAGGGAGACTACGTGTGTGAGAAAGTAAAAATCAGGTGGGGCCATGAAAGCTGATGAACGAGAGGAGATACTGGTTCAGCAGTTAAACAAGCAACTATAAAAAGTCATAGAACATTTACCTGGTCTCTAATAATCTCTCTATTGTTTTATCACTTCACCCTCCTTTCTAATCTGTAATATGGAGACAATATTTCTCATCATCTTTGTGGGGCACAATGACACAGACAGACTTCACTAAAAATATAAAATGCTATGTAAATATTATAAACAATGATATACAATGGGTGGTCCTCATTGCTACCCTCCCCCCCACCCCTTGGTGTTTGTTAAAATATAAGCCTTCTTAAATTAGGAGAGTTTAGGACTTATGTGAGTTTTAGAGTCACCTTTAATGTGTCAGGGGTATGTGGGGCTCTGTTTTCTTCCCCCACCTTGGTCACCCTCTCTGAGGAGATGGGCTGCAACCTCCGCAACAGCAAGCACCCTGAGCAGAGGAGGCGAACGAACCGGCAGCCTACTTCCCTTCCTGACCACTTGGTGCCGCTCTGGCTTTAAGAACTGAGCAGCCGCAGCCAAATCCTGGGAAACAGCTTCCTCCTAGGTCGGCTTCTGTGGTTTCAAAGACAGTCATTGTTTTGAAGAAGGTCATTTGGAGAGTTCGGTGGCTGATGTGATTAGAATGTATACAGCGAGCCGTATTCCAGGTGCTTTGTGTGCTAACACTTAGGTGTTATTACCAGCATTAATTATCCAAGGGACATGTAACAAACACAGGTGGGCCTTTGTTGGTTCATTTAAAAGGCAAGGCTCTGCAGAATGCAAACTGCCAGGTAGCCACCCTGGCCTTTACCTTGCAGTTTAATTTGGGGATAGGCTGGAGCCCACCACATTAGTCTATTCGTAAATTGGATACTATAAAAAGAAAATTAGCTCAATATTAGTTCCTCCTCCATATATGTTACACACACACACACACACAGTCATCAAGAACTTGAAAATGCTGTTGTTGAGTATGCTTCCCGGCGTACAATAGTTTAGGGGTTTTTTTTTTTCCATCTTCACCCTCTTTATTTGCATAACTTTTTATTCATCAACAAAAAGGACATTTTCCTTCATAGAGAGAACTATCTTTCAAGTGAGTTAACTATCTCTAATGTTATCCAAAATGTTACCCAAATGACATGTTAGTCAATATGACACATCTTCATCTCTTTTCCAATCTCTCTTTTTCTTCTGGGACCAAAAGGAATTCGAGGAAGGAATCTGTGCACGGGCTTTTACAGCTTTGAGATGACTTTCTAAATTGGAGGACATTGCAGCATTTAGCTGAAGGTCCTGTGTTCTGTTTTAATGTGAACCCAGGAGGGGGGCTTGCCCACTTCTAAAGATGCTATTGAGAGCAGTGTTTTTCTGACTCATTAATTTGGAAAGGCAAGAGGAGGCTGCCATTAAGAAATGTCTTTGCAATTAATTGCATGTAAAACCTCAAGTTTTTTTCTGATACATTTGCAGAAACTTCTTTGCCTCATTTATGCTGGTGTACTTCTGCTGGCCTTAGCATGAGAGGAATTGGCCCTGGGCAAAATTGAGATGCTGGCGAAACCTCTTTCTGAGCCTCTTCTGATTTCATTGCTTACCTTTCCCTTCTCTGAACGTAAACTTTCCTTCCATTTCCCCTTAAACCTCGTTAGTTTTGCGTTGAATTGCCCCGGCATCTGGCTCACCAACTTTGGGTTGTTCTTGGGTTTGGGGGTCTGGGAGCTATGTTAGGATCCTGGTTCTGCCATTTCCTCGCTGTGTAAGTTTAGACAAATTATTTAACTTTCTCGTGCTTCATGTCCCCATCCATAAATAGGGCTATTTTGAGAAATAAATGAAACACCACACATAAAGTTTGGTATCTGGCATCAGAAGAATCGAACACTTAAGGTGCTTGTTAAAAATGAAGTTCCCCGGGGGCCGGCCCGGTGGCGTAGCAGTTAAGTTCGCGTGCTCTGCTTCAGTGGCCTGGGGTTTGCAGGTTTGGATCCCGGGCACGGACAGACGCACCACTTGTCAGCCATGCTGTGGCGGCATCCCGTATAAAGTAGAGGAAGATTGGCATGAATGTAGCTCAGGGCTAGTCTTCCTCACACACACACACACACACACACAAAAGTGAAGTTCCCTGGATCTTATTCTAGACGGCTGACGCAGAATCTTGAGGGAAAGGCCCAGGAATCTGCAGTTTTAAAAGAGCTCTAGGAAATTCTTACAGTCACCAAAGTCTGAGAAGTCCTGGCTTAAGGAATGAATCTTCCAAGGGGAAACTGTCTTTATAAAAGGATCAGGGAGAAACAGCGTAACCAGGAGGATGGAATGAGTAATGGAGGGACTCAGGCATCACAGTTGTTTTGTGGGAGAGAGATTTTTGGGCAACTACAGCATGTGATTTGATCAGGGCTGTTCTAAATCCTATATAGATAGGAAAATGTGGACAACTGATTTGGTGTGTTGCTGAGGTAAAATACACAGTGCCCCCTTTCTAAAGTGAAGATGCTAAATCTACTTTTCTACTTTAACTTGTCACTGTTTTTCAACTTGGTTTTATTTGTTTTGGGTACCCATATGTGTGTAAATGAGGCAGGGATTATTTCTCCTGCTTCTGCTGATTAGCAGACTCTTGCTCACTAGACTGTAGGATCTGCCAGGGCAGACATCATGACTGTACTCCTTTGGGATTTTTGGGTCTAGCACAGAGCACACATGTAGGTAGGCATCTGGTCAATGAATACATGAGTTGGGTAGGAAAACGGTTTCTTAACCTCTAACACATACTAATTAATCTTCCCTTTTCCTCTTTCTGTTCACAATCACACACATACTTAAAGCTTGATTAGATTCATTTTCCTTGAGTAATAGACCCATTTAGGGGGAGCTGATGCTCTGGATGAAGCTAGGTCACGCTAATAGAAAATTAGGGATGACCAGATATATGGAATGCAGATTTTAAGGGAAATTAATTCAGTATTGGCTTGCTGCTGAGCCATCTTTCTAGTTCAGATCATCTAGGAGATTAAAGATCTGCTGACCCAATACGAATCTGATTTGCAGAGCTTATTGACCACATGGAAAATTGAGCGATGGAGGGCGAGTTGCTGCCCACTGGGCTTTGTTGTTGATCCCAGTACTTAATGCCCAGTCAAAACACTTTAAGAAGTAACAACAGAGAAGACTGTTTTGGACATGGTTAATATTTCCCTGAGGCATTAACAACATCTAATTTTTCTCTAAATTCAGTATAATAGGAGATGTAGATTTGAGGGCCCTACTCCAGATCAAACCTACATTTTGCAAACCAGGGAAAGGAAGCAATATCGTAACTATATATGACCCCTACTCACTAGTCTCTGTGAATACATCCTAGCCTGCACATAGATGATTAAGCGCCTCTCACTTTTGCAAAATACATGATCTGCTAGTTCTATGACTCTTGCTTATGTATATCTCCCAGCTGCGATAAGATGATAACTTTGTTCTCTGAGTTCCCGGGGAACATGATGACCTCCAGAAAGAAAAGCTCTGTGTTGGTATCCATCATGAATGACAGAAGAAACAGATAATGCGGCTCCTCGAAGTTCATCACACCAGATGGTCAACAAATCTACTTCCCTGTCCATTTCCCCTCTATAACTGCCTCAAGATTCTGTATGATTTTAAGTTGATTCTTTAGGACACTAGTCTGCCATCTTCCAATTATGCTGGCTAATTGTATAAACTTTCCTTTCTCAACCACTGACTCCTTTGCAATTGATTGGCATCGGATTGTGGCGAGCAGAATGAGCCCTTTTTCGCTTGGTGTCAAGACCACGTGACTTTTTTTTTTTTTTAAACAAGATTTTCTTTTGTTAGAGAAGTTTTAGGTTCACAGCAGAATTGACTGGCGGGTACAGAGATTTCCTATATACTCCCTGCCCCACACATGCACAGCCTCCCGCATTACCAACATCCCCCACTAGAGTGGTACATTTGTTACAATTGATGAACTTACATTGAGACATCATCACCCAAAGTCCATAGCTTACATTAGGGTCCACATAACTTTTTTGAGCCTCATTTGCTTCACCCATAAAATGATTTAAGCAAGGAAACTTCTCTCACGTGCTCTGGCTATTCCTGTTTGCATGTTTTAAGTGGGTAACAAGAAGAGTTTTGCAGATTTTTGTTGTTGTTAACTTTGAATCTTTTATATTAGATAGTCTAGAAGCCCTACTTGTTCTTTTAGTTTAGAGTAGTGATTCTCAAAATGTTGTCCCTAACCTAGCAGTATCAGCATCCCTGGGGAACTTGGTAGGAATGTCAATTCTTGGGCCCTACCCCAACCTACCAAATCAGACGCTGGGGTGGGGCCCAGCAAGCTGTGTTTTAATCAGCCATTCAAACGGGTCTAATGCCACTGTAGTTTGAGAACCCTTGGACTTTAGGGAAATGTTGCTCATTGGCTTAAAATTTTAAAGAGCACCAATTTGGCTGAGGGGCTGATCCTTCACAGAGTGGCAATTAAAGAGAATAGAAAAAGGCCAGTCTGGGGCTCTGTGTGGCAAGATAGTACCATGGATCAGCTATGTCACAGTCACATTTATTTTTTTTTCCCTAGAGCTGACCCTACGGAGTATATTAGAAAAATTACTTAACCTCTGGGCTTCAGGGTCCTTGTTGGTAAATTTGGGGACTAATGAGAGTCCTACTTCATCTGGCTAAATGTTAAATGAGCAGGCAGTGCCTCGTGCAGTCTGGTGTGCAGTAGGTGTTCAGCGACAGTCCCTTTGCTGCCCTCACTGAAGACAGAGAATGATGTGAGATTCCACTAGACAGCGAGGCCAGGGAGGGGCAGGGCCTACATCTCCTTTGGTCCTTGTTACAGCCCTAGTAACCAGCACAGTTCCTGACCCAGAACTTGCTCAATAAATATTGATTGTATGAACAAATACGAGTGAGTAAATGCAAAAAAATGAATGAAGACAGTTTTATTGGATAAGTTGGCTGATATAGGATAAATATGAGGAAAAGTTTACTATTTGAGGCAAAGGTTAGACCAAGCAAAGAAAATGTTAAGGGCTGATTCTGAGGTCTGGGTGGGAAGTGCTGGCACCTGGAGCCAGGCGGGGTGGGTGGAAGGTGGAAGGAAGGGCGGTTGCTTTAGGATCCCCGCCCCCGGCACAGCCAGGCCCTAAATAGCCTCAACGCCACAGCACGCGGCCCCATTGCCTCCTCCCAGCGCAACCTCATCCTTGCTGGGCGGGGAGGGTGTGCCCTGTCCTTTCCAAGGGTGCGCTGGGCTGGCGTCAGGGTCAGCCAGCCGGAGTCAGGCGCGGTGACTCGGTATGTCTGCAGCCCAAAGGCCGCGGAGGCCAAAGAGAAGATGGAGTGCCTTCAGGAGTTCCCTGAACCTCGTAAAATGAGCCTGGACCGATTGACTGAACAGCGAGAGCAGGACCGGTTTACAGACATCACTCTGATTGTCGAAGGACACCTTTTTAAGGCCCAGAAAGCTGTTTTGGCTGCTAGCGGTAAGTTCTTCTACAAATTCTTTCAGGAGTTTTCTCAGGAACCTTTGGTGGAGATGGAAGGTGGTACTAAAATGGCCTTTCGTCATTTAATTGAGTTCACGTATACAGCAAAATTAATGATATAGGAAAAGAAGAAGCCAGTGATGAATGGAAAGCAGCAGAGTTCCCACAAACGCTAGAAGCTATCAAAGCCCTGAAGTTAGATGAGGAAGGTGAATAAGGTTTTCTTCTCACATTTGCAGTATGCATGTATTTTTGAAATATAGTGTAAACTTTTTGAATGGCACTGAAAAAAACACTAGGACCTTATTTTGCTTTGCTGGAATTGCATCACTGTTTATTTAAAACTGTGTATGAAAAAGTTCCTGTTTTTTGTTAGGAAGCAGCCATTGCCCTGTAGATTTTTCCTCCCCAGCCTACTTAGGTCTAATTTACATATAATACAATTCACCCGTTTTAGTGTAGCGTTTGCATTGGGTAATTGCATTCAGTGGTGTAACCACCTCCACAATCAAGACATAGGAAATTTTCCATCACCCTAAGTTTTTTCGTGACTCTGCGGTTGACCCTCTTTCCCAGCCCAGGCAACCACTGATCTGATTTTTATCGCTGTAGTTTTATCTTATTTAGAACGTTGTATAGATGGACTCTTGCAGTGTGTAGTCTTTTGTGTTTGGCTTTTTTCACTTAGCATTATGTTTTAGAGATTTGTTCATGTTGTGTGTATTACTATTTTGTTCCTTTGTATTGCCGAGTCATATCCCATTGTATGCATATACCACCTGTTGATGGACATTTAGGTTGGTTCCAGTTTTTGGCTATTGCAAATAAAGTGGCTACAAATATTTGTGTCCAGAAAAAAAAATTTAAGGGCCATACAAGCACTTCTCATATCATTACGTGTAAGGAGAATAGGGTTATCTCACTAAAATATAATGGTAATTAAATTAGTATGGGTATTAACGGATTCTGTATAAGTGATTAGGGGGAAGTTTTTAAAATTTCAAGTTATGAAACAGAATGTAGAGATTTATTGCTGAAAATGTTTAGACAGACTAGAATCCAGACTAGATCAACTTTGAAATGTATTTTTTCTGTCTTGGTTTCCCAATGATCCATTTGTTGTTGTTGTTGTTTTTTTTTGTGAGGAGGACCCGCCCTGAGCTAACATCCGTTGCCAATCCTCCTCTTTTTGCTGAGGAAGACTGGCCCTGGGCTAACATCCATGCCCATCTTCCTCTACTTTATATGGGACGCCGCCACAGCACGGCTGACAAGCGGTGCGTCATCGGGCGCCCGGGATCCGAACCCGCGAACCCCGGGCTGCCAAGCACCAACTAAACTGCTGCGCCACTGGGTGGCCCCTCAATTTGTTTTTGACTCTCTTTAAACCAAGGGTTGCCAAAAAAAAAAAAGTCTGCAATGAAGTTCTGCCTTTATGTTCATGTATTCTCCTCATTTTCTTCTGGCTTCATTTTCATAACCATCCCATCTCTTTTTTGAGTTCTAACTATATGACTGCTTCATTAAGCACCTTATCAAGTTTATCAAGTTAATATTCTTAACAGCCGTGTTGTTACCACCCCACTTTACAAATAGAAAGACTGAGTTCCTGAAATGTAAGTAATATAAGCAAAGCCAGGACTGGAACTTAAGGCTGATTTCTCAGCCTGGGCTCTTTATACTACAGCACCTGGTACAGAGAAACATCTTCACGTTTCTTTCTGGCTAGATGTGATGACCTGTTACTCCTACACTTAGCAAGGGTAGGTAAGTTTACTGATTATTAAAAGACTTGCAGGTAGAAAAGGAACAGAGAGAATTGCCAGAGCATGAGTCATGTAAGAAGTGGATGTGCGAATATCAGGATAGAAAAAACTTAAAAGGGAAAGGCCTTGGTGACCTTGTAATTGGATGAAGGAATGCCCTCAGTGCTGTTTGCTATTTCCTTACTACCCCTTGGCTGCTTCTGTTCCAAGTTCCATGACCTGAGCTTAATTTTTCCCTGGCTTCTGACAGCTGGCGGCCTGTGTGCTCTCCTGCTTCCTCTTCGTTCATGGAAACTTGAAGCTTCTTTCAAGTCATTTTTGACCAGTCTAGGCAAAAGTGATCTCTCCTCTGAGTTCATGATTCTGTTTGATATTCACTAGGTGCTTAATTACATATTGCTTTGTGGTAGCAATAAATTAAATTAGCTAAATAAGAGCTATTCAATATTGGATAAGTATTGTATTGTTCTCCGACCACAATTAGATTGTAGAGGTCCCATTAAATATAGCAAGCGTTTAAAATAACAATAAAAGTGAAATAATTGTTAGTATTTATTGAAAACATTTACTATATATCATTATTTCATCTATTTCTCACATAAACTTTATGAGAAGGATATTATTATTCCTACTTGAAAGTTGAGGAAATGGAGGCTTACTTTGCCCATGTTGATATAGCTGGAAAATATAGTCCAAAAGGGAAAATAAAAATCAATGTAATCCTACCATCCAATGATAACTACTCTTAAATTTTAAATAGATTGAGAACAAGGGCCCTTTTTATAAACTTAAAATGCTTAAGAAAATGCTAGACAAATAATACTCAGGGTACATTTATTGAATAACGCAGTGTATTCCATAAAAACACCATTGAATAAACTTTCAAAGTAGTTGTATCATATTTTCTTGACATGACTGTTTAATTTAGTTTCCCCTTTTCTTCCCACACAGCTGACTGTCCAATATGTAGTTTTCTACCCACTGATGTCAAAGACTGTTGTTATGGAGAAATTCTAGTCATAGGAAAAATCACACTTCCCCAGCCTTACCCTTTACTTTATTTAAAGAAACCAGAAAGGATAAATTCTAATGTTTTCTTCAGTAAACGTTCCAGGCTCTAACAAGTTGCATTTTTAGGTAAATTTTACTCAACTTAAATCCCCTGTGGTTCTGTAATGTCTCCTGTAGAAAAATGTCTTGAAATAGCTATGCCTCTTTTTCTCTGAAAAATTGATCTCCCTTTGGTCCATGAAGATTTAGTTATGTTGATTTCTAAAAACCACAGCTTTGACCATATTTTCCTCTCCTGTTGAGTTCTTGGTCTTTTATAACAAAAAGATTCATGCTTTTCTCTGGATCCTTCTCTTTCCTTTTTCTTAGCCTCTCTTCAAAATGGATGTTATGCCAATAGTCTTGACTAGTAGCACCATAGAAAGTAATGTCTGAGAGCATGTGATTTTGGAGTTTCAAATCCTCATTCCATTACTTTTTAGCACTGTGATCTTGGGCAAGTTACTTAACGGCTTCTGTTTTCTCATCTGGAAATGGCAACAATAATATCTACCCCTCAGGGTTATTCTGAGGATTTTATATAAAAGCTATTAGTTATAAGGTGCTTAGCATACCACCTGATTGATGTTTAAACATAAGAAAGGCTTTCTGTTCCCCAAAATATTATCCTCCAAAAGACTGAGTGACAGTTAATAAAAAGTTCTTATACAGCTTCTCGTAAGGGATGCACTGTAAAATAGAGTCAAGGTTTGTGGAAAACACACAGGCCCGAATGACCTCAGTGACTGCTAGTTTGGGGTACTTACAGAGATCATCTGCCATGTTAGGAAGCAAAAAAAAAATTAAACACAGTTTTAGTCATTGTTCCTGGAGATTTGACTACACAACTTTAAGCATTGTATGTGACTGTAAACAAAAATTTTAAAAAGAGTCCTTAAGAAAGGAAAATTCTATGTGTTTGGGTTTGTGGAAATTAGGAATATATTCCTACAGGATGATGAGAAGAGTTAAGTGCCCTAATGTAATGCTAATAAGTGCTTCAGGCGTGGGTTAATATTGCTGTCGATTGCATTTGCACAAATTCATACGATTTAGACAGAAGTGAACATGATGAGCCCTGGAAAACTGTCAGACTTCTCAAAATGTGGATCCAGGGTTGAGAAATACATGATGACAATGATGCAAGTGAAGAATTCAAATCAAATCATTTCAGGTAAAATGAGTGTAGTAATGAGGAATACGTATGAACTAATATATTTTATATAATAAGTGATTTTTAAAGTGCATGAGTATAAAGAAATAAAAAAATTAGTCTTTATAAGTAAATATTTAACTCTTTTATGTTTATGTAAAAGTTTATATGCTCAAGTTGGCTAAAAGCAGTTTAGGAATCTTCTTATTGAGAAACTGGAATAATATCCTGGGCCGCCATCCGTTCTGGTGTATATGGTAATGAGTCTTAAAAAATAAGCCATAGTATTATGGGTAACAATATTTTAAAAAAAGACCAGATCTCCTTAAAAGTAATCAACCTGATATTTGGAAGCAGTTAATTCAGGTCCTTTGTCCCTACAAGGACTCTTTTCTCTTAATTCACCATTTTCCCATTCTATTGATCTTTTAAGTTATCAAATTGTACCTTCTTCCTTGAGTACCAGAGTCCACAGTGATGCCTTTCTCCTTAAAACACAGACTATGACTGAAATAGAAACCCTCAACAGTGTTGATTTTCCTCCTGTCTGAACCCATCAACTCTAAATACACACATATATAATCACACACACACATACCCCTTTATACTGTAAAAAACAAAAAAACCCTGTAAAATCTGTGATGATTTGTCTCACAGTTTTATTCATAATTCACTTCTGTTTAGCATGTTCTGTGTGCCAGGTACTATTTTAAGAACCTTACAGTCATTATCCCATTTAATCCTCTCAACCACTTTTTCAGATAGGTACTGTTACTACCCCTTTTTAAAGATGAACAACTGAGGCACAGAGAAACTGAGCAATTTTCTCTAGGTCACATAGCTAATAAGCTCCAGAGCCAGCATTTGAACTCAGAGTCTGACTTCAGAGTCCAAATCTTTAATCACTTTGCTATAGCTCTACCTTGCCTAAGTGGTCTTGTTTATGCTTACTTAAAGAAAATAAATCTTTTGTAATTATAAAAAGTAGTACATGCTAATCATTCATCTGCATAATAAAACATACGAAGTTATTAAAACCTCAAACAATGGTAAAATTGGTAATAATAGTCCCCCCTCATCTTTACAGTTTCTGTACAGATAGCTACCATTAAAGTTTGTTGTATATTATTTTATATTATATATATATATATATGAAATGACATCACAGTAAAAAACATACTCTGTAACTTGTGACTAATTTAATTGTATGTCATGGATGTCTTTCCATGAAAGAATGTGTGGTTCTGTCGAAATTTATTTTACTGGTTCCATAGTATAGATATACCATGATTTATTTAGTCATTTAGATTATTTGTAATCATGGGAAAATAGGAAACTATGTGGAAATGAGTATCCTAGTCTTTACCATCTCTGTAAATACCAAATTCATTTTTTCAGTTTAGGCCTGAAACTGATTTTGTCCTTGATACCTCTCTTTCTCTCACACCCCATATCAATTCATCAGCAGCTCCTGTTGATTTTATTTTTTAAATATATGTGATTATTGGCCATTTCTCAGCACCTCTTACCACCACCGTCCGGTCCAAACCATCATTGCCTCTTATCTGGAATATTGTAATCATCTTCTAACAGTCTCTCTACTTCCCAACAGCTGCCAAGAGTGATCTTTAAAACTCAATCAGATAAAAATCACTCTGCTCAAAACCCTTCAATGACTCCTCATCTGACTCACTAAAATCCAAAACACTTGCTCTGGTCTTTAAGATCCCCTGTAAGCAAGCATCCTACTACTTTTCTGACCTTGACCTCTACCACTTTCCCCCTTATTCACTGCACACCAGTCACATTAAAAGAGTTGCTATTTCTTGACTGTAATAAGCACAGTTTCTCCTTAGGGGCTTTGTATTTATTGTTCTCACTGCCTAGAAACCTTCAAGCCCCTCCCCCCATATTTGCCTGACTCACTCCCTTATTTCTCCTTTGGGTTTCTGTTCAAATGTTGCCCTTTTTGTCAAATGAGTGTTGAATGAATATATCTTTATCCATTTGAATAAATGCTTCTGTAGAATAAATTTCTAGAAGTGATATTGCTTACTTTTGCACTGAGTGGAATTGTTTTTCTTTTTCAAATCTTTTATTAACACCTCCCCCCACACACACCCACGCCTATTTTATTTTCGTATTCTCATGCCCCTCTTCAAAATGGTTCTGTGAATCTGTCTCCTGTTTCTACAGTGGAAGGTTGGCTGCCTTCCTCTCCCTCCTGGGAACTCTGGAGGAAAAGCAGGCACTAGGCAGCTGGTCTGATCCCCATGGGCCTCTTCACAGGGCTGTGATTTCAAGAGTGACCTTGGGGTATGACAAAGTTGTCATTAAACGATTTAATAGGTGAAAGAATTTCCTCTTCGCACTGCAGTCACATTTACTTCTCCCCAAATGTCTGGCACTAAGTTGTAAATACTCAATACCACAAAGAAAAGTTGCAAAAAAGATCTGATTTATCGTATTGGTTTAAAATTTCTAGAACATATATTGAAATTGGAAGAGATCAGAGAAATCTTGGGATTTTAGTCATGAAATAAAATCTCTATCCAAGTTTGCCTTTAGAAAAACTATAGTACTTTGCTTATCCTTACCACCATCCTTTTTAAGAAAATACTATGAGTGTTAATTGTTAGGTAATTTGTGATTTGCATTATTTCCTGGATCACTAGGACAACAGTGAGTAACTGGGATCCTAAAATGATGGAATTTTTGAGTTAGAAGAGCTCATTTGTTTAATCCCCTAATTTTACAAAAGGGAAGCAGAAGTCTACAGAGGTTGGGTGACTTATTCAAGGTCACACAGCTAGTTAATGGTACAGGTGGGTCTTCTGATTCCCAAAATAGTGCTCAGTAGCATCCATTGAACAGTGTCTATGAACCAAGCTCTGTACTAAATGAAGTTCTACCTGCTAGATAATTTCTCTTCCTTCCAATTGTCCTGACACCCTGCAGTTTATTTAGATTACGTGATTTGGCCTCATATTTCTCCTGGAGCTAGGGGGATAAGGATCACCCTATTAGGGTGCTTAATTTTGTGCTAATGATCCTTCTTTCTGTCTGAAGTCTTCAGGTTACAGTTTTTTCAAAGGAACTCTGTGCAGCTTGTCCTTTTCTGCGGGCTGCATGATGTGCGCATCAGTGCCTCCTGCAGCCTTCCACTTTTTAATTGCCTCTCCTTCCTAATGAAGCCTGTATCAGCTCCAGTGCTAATTGAACTTCGTCCTTCATTCAGACTGTGTTATTAAACAAATAGTCACAGTGTTTGGTCTCACTTTAATAGGAGCATTGATGTTTGCTTAACATCAAAAACTTATTAGTAATCCATTGAAAAGGCAATTAATGGAGGACATGTGGGTAAGGAAATTGAACGAGTCTGCAGCACAGGACAGAGAATGGCAAAAACACTCTGGCGTTGTAAGGTTTAACTGTCTGTGTCCTGGAAGTTGCAAACTGATTGTTAAATTCGAGACTCTTAACCCAAATCAATGAAGTTATCCTTTCTATGAAGTAGCATTTACATGTCTGATATTGAACTGAAGAACAGACTGGTTGTCTGTTTCCCTTGATCCCAACTATTCTCTCTCTTTACAACACTTTCCCCAAGCTTATTAGCATATAGAGTTATATTTGTCATCATGGAAACCATTGACGAGGAAAAAGAAGCAAACACCTCATACACAGTCTTAGTACCCAGAGATAACCACTGAGATTTTGGTGTATACTCTTCTGTGCTGCATTTTAACACACGTATACAGGTACAACATTGGATCACATACCATATTAACCTATTGTTTTTTTAAATTTTTTAATTGGTGATATGTCCTGGACAATAAATAGGACCTATGTATCATATTCAATGTCTGTGCTATATCCTCTTGAATGGATAGGCTGTAATTTATTTCATCATATTGTTGAAGCCTTAGAAACCTAGTAAGTGCCTCTTACTTGTTTGTATAGCCCTAGGTGAGCATCATTATTTGGGTGAGTAATATTAATATTAGGAAGTCAAATTGACACACTGCTCTGTTGTAAAACATCTTCCTCTGTTGTGTGAGTATATGCAATATTTAGTGTTATTAGGCTACAGATTTATGTCCTATACAACAACTTTTCTGAGTATCAAATTTATTTGTAATATGCCAATAAAATAATTAAGAAACAACAGGAGGATGATCAAGAAATAGTCTTAAGATGATGGCTTAAGGTGTGGATTTCCCCCTACCTGTGAACTCATGAGGATAAATGATACCTGGGTTCAAAGGGAAAACAAACTCTAAAAATATGAACCTAATGGTATTTGGCAATTGAGTAAGTCACAGCAGACAAAATTCTTTTTATAATCCACTTTAAATAGATAGAAGAATAAACAATAATGGGTTACTGCATTTGTTCCACAGACCTTGGATATGACTGTGAAACTCCCATCTGTATTAATGTGAGTCATGCATGGCTAGGTCCCCAGGCAATATTTAGTAAATGAATAGTGTTACTGCCTGGTAGGGACCCTTTTAGAAAGTGCTGTTGTTGGGGGAACCTAAACAGATATATATACTCTGGTTTAGCTAGGATTATGTTGCATAAAATGTTGGTAATAGGTTTAAAAGATTAGCATAGACCGGCTTTCCATGAGATCATTCCTTACATGTAAAAAATTAAATGTTATTTCTAGTATTATCATAAAAGTAAGGCAGGAGGATTATCAATTTCTGGAAGCTTTTATTAGATAGCCTGATAATTGACTCTCTCTGGTTTTTAGTATTTGGTTCTGGGTTTGCTGTTTACCTTGCTCAAGCAACTTGGTGTAATTAATTTTAAAAGCTGTATTTACTTTTAGGGTTTATACTTTGGTAGAAAGATATCTGTAGTCAAAATCTCATAGAATTATTTTTCCTCTTTGAAGTAAAAATGTACAATAGCTTAAAATAAGAATCTCCTCTATGAAATTAAATGAAGAGAGCAGAATGCAAAATCTTTTAACATGTTCACAACTCTGTGAGATAGATTCTGTAGGAGAGGATTGAAAAGAAAAACAAAAATGAAAGCAGTTAATATGTTAGATGGTAAAATTGATGCATATTTTTAGTAAAGAATAAATAAAAATTGAGGAAAAGAGGGCTTTAGATAAGAATCTTTTCTTTTTTTGGATGCTTCCGAAAAGCTCATCTGTCAAAAAATTTGGCTGGAAAATAGTCATTGATCATGTTGACTGATAAATGTAATCAGTCAGAAATCGCACGTAGCTCTGTAGGTTTCTAAAGAAAGTAAGAGAAACTATGGATAAGGTTAGGAAATGATAAGTTCTCTAGCACTGGAGAAGCCTTCCTTTTCTTCCTCTTCCTCCTCCTCCTTTATATATCCCCAAATCCGTTAGGTGGTATGTTTTCACCATATGATATCAGATCTCTCAATATGTCTTAGGCTGACACCCTGTTCTTTTTAATGATTAAAGCAGATATAAAATTTTAAAAAGAAAACAGTTATGATCAGATGACTCTCTTTTGTGTTAAAAGGATTTTTCTTAAACATGTTTTTTCCTTTTTGTGGGGAAGACTAGCCCTGAGCTAACATCTGTTGCCAATCCTCCTCTTTTTGCTGAGGAAGACTGGCCCTGGGCTAACATCTGTGCCCATCTTCCTCTACTTTATATGGGACGCCACCACAGCATGGCTTGACAAGTGGTGCATCAGTCTGCACCCGGGATCCGAACCTGTGAACCCAGGCCACCGAAGCAGAGCACGTGAACTTAACCACTATGCTACCCGGCCACCCCTTTCTGAAACATTTTTAAACTCTGAATTTTTAATGTAATATATGTTGATTGAAAAAATTAGAAATACAAATAAAGTAAAAAGAAAACAAGAATAATGGATACTTCCTCCATTCAGAGATATATCATAGTGTTGAATGGTCTCATTGCAGTCTTTTTTTCTCTCTCATATGGGTTATGTGTGTGTGTATTTTTACTACTGTAATAGAATAATGCTGTGATAAATGCTCTGTACACATATTTTGTGTGCAGTTCTGATTGTTTCCTTAGAATAAATTAAAATTACTTTAAATTTCTCTGAAGTTTTAAAGTCACCGTGGGGCTTGGGGCCGGAGAAAGGGATTGGCGATATTGAAGCTATTGATTAGAGGAGGGAAAGAGCCATGGCTTTTGAAGTATTTCCCTCGCTTCTGGTAATCTCTTCCAGCTTTGTGGGGGAGAGCATGGAATCGTCTCTGGCTAGATTATAATTCTGAGGACCCCTAGTTGGTATTTAGGATGTATGGGAAGAAAAAATTAGGAGAATTTCTTATGCATGTAAGTCATTCCTTGAAAGTTGTGTAGAAAAATACAAGGTTATTTGAGATTATTATATGCTATAAATATTCTGATCTATAAATTAGATTTTTTTTCATTAGGGAGAATATGAGTCAGTATCATGAGTCTTCTTTCTTTAAAAGAGAACACGCTTTCAATAACAGAGACTTACAAATGGAGGAATAAGAGAAATATGAAGTTTTGCTTTTGCAAACATACTGAAGTGGAAAATAGGAAAGCTGAAATCTACAATAACAACAAAAAAAATGCCACATCCATTTGGACTAAAATACATGTATATATAACACAACTTTCCAAGCATAAAACGAAAAACTCTAGCCAAGGGAATAAAAGAAATACCTTTTGAAAAACTGCTGAAATAGGCCTGTTGTTGAAATAGTTTTATTTCCCCTTTAGAAGATCTATTTACTACAATTCTGGGAATGAGAGGGATGATTTTGAATAAAGAAGAGAGCCATTTAAGATGTTGTGCGCAGTACCAGAATTTATGAAGGTTGGTTCGAATTAAAACTAAATGTCACCAGCAAATAGAAGCCAACAGAAATGTACATTTCATTTGTTGTGTTGGGAATTGGGGAGGGGAGCAAGGATGGGCTTACTCTTACAGGATTTTTTTATATGGCACTGATTTTTATGGGGAGAACTTAGACCTTACAAAAGCATGTATTTCTCTCAAACCTTCTTAGCTGTTCAGATTAATTCATTAATTGGCAAGAGTTGGAATCATACCACCTACTTGGACCTAGTGCAAGAGGGAAAATATTCAAATGTTTAATGCAATCATTCATGCAGCAATTTTGTACTAAGTACCTACTCTTTGCCAGGTGTCATTCCTGCCTCTGGGAGGACGTTGGTGAAGCAGACAGACAGGTCCTTGCTTTTGGGAGTTTGTAGAATTGGGGGACAGGTAATACACAGCAGGAGAGAGATGAGTGCTTTGCCAGCAATTAAAATTCAATGACTGGGAAATGCTGGCGTGGGGGACACTTCAGGTGGGTGGTCAGGGAAGGCCATTGTGTCACGTTTGAGAGGGCCTTCCAAGATCATACTGCTAGCCTGCTCCTTTTTCCCTGCCGTTTAGAATATGTATCTTTCCTCCTTCTGTGGCCTTTACCTTCTTATAGATGGCTTACTATTACAATTTGCTTTGACTGAAGAACTGTAAAACTGAAATAAAGATGCGGTTTAAAAAAAGCTGGAAATGCATTTTTTATAAATCAGAGGCTCAGGTGCACCATCATTTTCTCAGCTCCAAGAAAATCATGAATTATTTTTTATTAGAGGGAATTACTACAGCTCTAGAGCTTAATGATTGCTGAACAGGGGGTCTTTTTTTTTTTTTTTTTTTTGCTAAACATCAAGTAGCTGCCAGTTTTAATTTTCTTTTAGAATTTACACATTAAAAACATTGTTTTAGCTGTTGAACAAAACTGTCTCTTATATCCAAGGGATGGTGCCAGAGTGTGAAATGCTCATCTTGGTTTGATTTCTTCCCCTCCAGCCTGATTGACGAGTAAAAACCAGCCTTGCGTTTTATGATTAGAGGGCTGGTGTTCAATATTAATAACTATGGAAAAGATCAAATTCCAACTTTACCCTTTAATGTCTTCACGCCTAGAAGTCATATATTCGGGAGTCTGAGAGCAGGTCGACCACATTCCTGGTATCTTTCCTTGATGGCGCCAAGTGGTTCTTTAGCATAGATTACTTGTGCAGTAATTCTGGTACTTGTGATTTCAAGAACCAATAATATAGCAAAAAAATAAATGAACAAATATTTATTCAGCGTTTGTTATATGGCAGACACTGTTCTAGGGGGACAGACAGCAGTGAACAAAAAAGAAAAGAAATAGGCAAAAATTACTGCCCTCATGTGGAGTACATTCAAATGGGGGGAGGTGTTAGATGATAAATGCATAAACAAGTAATGCCAGATGGTGATGGATACTAAGAAGAAGAATTACAGAGAAGGAATAAAGGGACAGTCAGGGTGGGAGTGAGGTTTGCAATTTTAGAAATGAAAAAGATCTGCTTGGGAAATTCTTGCTGAGCTGGTAACTTTTGAGTATAGATGGAAGGAGGTCAGGGAGCAAGCCAAGGTGAATATCTGGGTAGGTGGGAGCAGCAAGTGCAAAGGGCCTGAGGCAAGTGCATGTCTAGCATGGTCTAGGAATAGTTGGGAAGCCAGTGTGGCTAGAGTAGGGGGAGAGCAAGAAAGAGTTGTAGGAGGTGAGCTCAGAGAACATGAGGGAGCCAGATCATATAGGTTGTTATAATCCAATATAAAGACTCTTGGTCTTTTCGTCTGAGTCAGGTGGGGAGTCATCTCAGGGAGACATTCTTGTGAGCACAGGAATGTCGTGATTTGACTTTCTAGGAATACAGTCAAGGAGAGCAAGGCACAAAGCAGAGAGACCAATTAGGAGACTGTTTCAATAATCCAGGCCAGAGGAGATGGTGGTTTGGACCAGAGCAGTAGCAGTGAAGGTAATGAGAAGTTGTCTGATTCTGGAAATGTTTTGAAATTAGAGCAAACAGGTTTTACTGTTGGGTTGAATGAGGGATGTACAATAAAGAGAAGAGTTGTGGATGAATCCAAGGTTTTCGGCTTGGAGCAATTGAAAGGATAGAGTTGCTACTTGCAGAGAATGGAAGGACTGTGGCAGGGTGCAGGTTTTTGGGGGAGGATCAGCAGCTTGGTTTTGGATATATTAGGTTTGAGATGCGCACTAGATGTCCAGTGGAGATGATAAGCAAGATACTGGGAATGAGTAGCTCAGGTTGGGGGTATAAATTTGGGCACAATCAGCACCAGAATGTGTGGTCTTCAGTATTGTGCACACTGCCTTCTATATTATGCTGTTTGACTTGCATAAAAATTGTGTTTGCAGCACCCTAGAGTTGTAACCCAGTTTAAAGCCAGGCCTCTCCAATTTTAACTCTGGCTTAATTCTGGATTGGGAGTGATTTTATGTTTATTTTTGTTTTTTGTCAATATTCTCTTTTCCCCCCTGCTCAGTTGTAACCATGTAGCTTCTTATTATCCTTATTCTCCAAAGGATGTGGGTGAGGGGCAAAGGGTCTGATATTGATTCATCAGCCACAGGAAAGCAATGCCTTTTTGATATTCCTCTGAAAGGAGGCTCTTTTTGAGAGAGTTTTTGTTACCTTTCCAATTAACCCATCTTAGGGTTGATTATGATTTTAAGCTTCATGATGCAATAATCTGTAACGTTTATATAGTGCCATTATCTCTTTCCCAGTACTTGGTGAACATTTGTTAATTGCTTGCCAGATCACCCCGGGAAGCAGGTAAAGCCACATTTGCGTTCATGGTAGGAGTTTCCCTACAGTGGGGGTTTGAGCAGTGAAGAAACTGCCCATCAAACACCTGGCCAGTCAGGGATTGAGAGATTCATAATGAGAGTAATCATGATGACCTCATCTCCATTAATTATTATTATTTTAGTGCCTCCAGCATTCTCCTCGTAAAAGTCAGAACCCCAAATGAAAGAGGTGTTTTCTTTCCCTAGAGATCACAACCAATATAACCAACTTGATGAACAGATGGGAGATATTAAGCACCAAAAGGATGAATGAGGAGGTGGGCCAAAGTTGCCATAAATACTTCCAATTATGAAAGCAAACAACTATCACCCAGAGGATTTTAAAGCAGTACTCAGTAATCTGCTAGAGTAAGAATAGAAGTGTTTGACTGACTAGCTAATTCAACTTCATTTTTGCTTATAATGTTGGAGGACTCAGGCAAAAGTGTTTTCTTTTATTCACTCACTGACGAATTTATTGATATGCCCTGTATGATAGACATGTCATAGGCTCAAGGAGAGATAGCAATGTATGAAACAGACTAACATTCCTGCCCTCCTGGAAATTTCTAGGGGTGGGGATAATGTAATTAACATTTATGGAGTGCTTACCGTGTGGTAAACCCTCTTCTATTACTACATTTAACAAGTCATTTAATAACAACAGCAGTCCTATTATTATTCACATTTTGCAGAGAAGAAAACTAAGAGAATAAGTTGCTTGCTCAAATGCAGTTAGGATGTGGTGGGGCTTTAGTCCAAAGAGAACCACTCTGCTTTAGTTAGTTTTGTTTTCTGTATGAATTATTGGAGATGAAGGGGGTGGTTGGTTTGAATAATTCACAGTAACTACTTACAGTGATAAAATTCAACATATTGATCTTAAATTCTTGGGAGCCAAATTGCATGCATCCAGACTTATGTCACAGGTCAGAGAAAAAAATGGTCTCACATTGTTTTTCTCCAAGTTTTCGCCTTGGGCAAGGAGGGCTTGGATTATTTCGTTCTCACGTATTCTCTTTCCTGTTCATCTATATTTAATGAAGACTGCTGGTTCTTTGAGATAAGTCTTATTTCTAGGATATTTGGAGATGATAATTTAGGGCTGGCCTTAGGCAAAATTGTAAAGTATGTTGAGTTAGAAATCTTAGATACTCTCATTCTCTCACTATCTTCCCACCTTTTTTACTTCCTCACTTATACAACCTCTTCTCTGTTCCTTCTGCAAATAAAATGAATAAAAATAGCTTAAATTTAACTCTTTCCACACAATAACTTTACTTTTATGTATTTCAAGAGGGATGCTACTGAAATTTTATGCAAATATTACATCACGGTCAAGGCCTTGGAGGATCTCTCAAAACATCTTTTAATATCTTCAAAGAATTATTGAGTATGATGCAGTGGAAAGAGTAGGGACTTCCGTGATGGATAGAATTGGGTTTTAATTCTGACCCAATCATTTACAAATTGTAGGATGCTGGGCAAAATATTTCAGTCAAGGAGCCTCATTTTCCTCATCTAAGTAGGATTAAATAATTTCTAATGTATGTGAAGTGATTTTTTCTGTGCCTGATGTTTGATAGGTGCTTAATAAATGATTGCTGTTTGTTAATGTTCATTCAACAGATGTTAGAATGCCTATTATGTATGGGCTAGATTCTGGGGACAGACATTTATGTGCGATGCAAATACTGTGCATACTGATGAAAAGCGTATTCACTCAGCCTCAATCACTGGAGTAGGTGCCCTCCCTTCCATCACTTCTTTACTTTTCTCCTTCTTTTTGTTGGTGAGTACTCTGGTAACTAAAACACTCTTCTTAGTGTCCATTAGAGTCCTATTTTGATAAGAATTGCCTCTAACCTATCATTTTGCCCTTTGTCTGTCCTAAGCTTCAAGAGATTGGCCATGAATGTTCCTCCTTCTATTCCTATAGGTTCCTCATTGCTGCTTGTTCCTCTGTAAGATGAGGAATTTGAGTGTTTTGATTGCAGTGTCTACACTTTTGACATTGTGCTGTACTGCCTCCCTGAAATAGTGATCCTGAATCAGGCTTTAGTGGCAATAGAGTAGAGAGGTGGATTCCAAAACTAAGTATAAGTAGAAAGCAAAGGAGATGAAGTTGTTTTGCAAAGTTCAAATCTACCATTAACCAAAATTATGAGCACCAGAGGAGAAGGAGAAGGGTGACAGGTCTGGGTGTTAGGAAGATGGTTTCATCTTTAGACATAGACATAGCAATTTGATATGGTCAGTATTTAGCAAAGTGGAGAAATTCTGTAGTTATGTTAATAGAGATGTTTGAAAGCAGAAACATTATTGTATACATTTCTCGATCCCTGCTACTTCCCAGAGTATACAGGAACTAAATGATTGAAAGTTGAATAGAATTTGGAAGAGGTGTCTGGGATGGGAAGAGAGAGATGACTTATAGATCAGTGTAGTCATGATATTTAAAGCCATGAGACTAGATTAAAATACCAAGAATAGCAAGGTGGAGAAGTAGAAAGAGCAAAGAGGAGGATCAGGTTCCTTCTGCAGAAGAACTTACATCTAATGAAGGAGCAGCCAGGAGACTTGTGTTGAATCAGACACAGGAAAACAGTGGTCCCATGACATAAGAGAGTTATGGAAGACAAGTTGTCAAGACTATGAATGGCTGCATAGGGTCAAGAAGAAGCAAGACTGAGAAATAGATTTAGGATTTTTTGATGAAGTGGCTGTTAGAAACCTTCAAAGGAGCAGTTTGGGTGTAGTAATTGGCACAGATTGCTAAGAGGTAAGGGCAAATATGAGCTACTCTCAGGATTTTGGATGGTGAAGAGAGAGAGGGAGGCAGGTAAATTAGTGAGTCTAGGAGGCAGGTAGGCAGAAAGCAAAAGAAGACTGGAGTGATGGGGCCGAAGGGTAGGAAGGATTAGGAAACAACCTTAGGGGGAAGGGAAAGCTCAAGTAGAAAGGGAAAGAAAAAAAGGCAACCTTAAATCTCTTCCTAGAGAAGCATGGTAGTTCTTAGTTGTTACACTAGTGGGAAGAAGATAGATTAAATACAGATAAATGCTGAGGAGGATGCAATAATGTTTAGGGTTTAATGAGAAAGTAAGGGCTTGTTAGGCATTTTTTTTTACTCTTTTTAAAAATTTTTTAATCTTCATTTTATTTAATTAATTTATTTAAATTGCAGTAACATTGGTGTATAACATTGTATAAATTTCAGGTTACATCATTTTGCTTCTATTTCTGCATAAATTACATCGTGTTCACCACCCAAATATTGATTACAATCCATCACCACACACATGTTGCCTAATCATCCCTTTTGCCCTCCTCCCTCCCTGCTTCCCCTCTGGTAACCACCAATCCAATCTCTGTCTCTATGTGTTTGTTTGTTTGTTGTTGTTTTTATCTCCTACTTATGAATGAGATCATACAGTTTTTGACCTTCTCCCTCTGACTTATTTCGCTTAGCCTAATCCCCTCAATGTCCATCCATGTTGTCACAAATGGCTGGGTTTCATCTTTTCTTATGGCTGTGTAGTATTCCATTGTGTGTATATACCACATCTTCTTTATCCATTCGTCCCTTGATGGGCACTTAGGTTGCTTCCAAGTCTTGGCTGTTGTGAACAATGCTTCAATGAACACGGGTGCATGTATCTTTATGTGTTGGTGTTTTCATGTTCTTTGGATAAATATCCAGCAGTGGAATAGCTGGATTGTATGGAGGTTCTATTCTTAATTTTTTGAGGAGTCTCCATACTGTTTTCCATAGTGCCTGTACCAGTTTGGACTCCCACCAGCAGTGTATGACAGTTCCCTTCTCTCTACATCCTCTCCAACACTTGTTAATTTTAGCCATTCTGATGGGCGTGAGGTGAGATCTCATTGTAGCTTTGATTTGCATTTCCCTGATAGTTAATGATGTTGAACATCTTTTCATGTGCCTGTTGGCCATCTGTATATCTTCTTTGGAGAAATGTCTGTTCAGGTCTTTTACCCATTTTTTAATTGGGTGGTTAGTTTTTTTGTTGTTGAAATGGATGACTTCTTTGTATATTTTGGAGATGAACCCCTTTTCAAATATATGGTTTGCAAACATCTTCTCCCAATTGTTAGGTTGTCTTTTTGTTTTGTTGATGGTTTCCTTTGCTGTGCAGAAGCCTTTTTAGTTTGATGTAGTCTCAAGTGTTTCTTTTTTCTATTGTTTTCCTTGCCCAGTCAGACATGGTACTTGAAATATGTTGCTAAGACCAATGTCAAAGAGCGTACTGCCTATGTTTTCTTCTAGAAGTTTCATGGTTTCAGGTCTTACATTCAAGTCTTTAATTCATTTTGAGTTAATTTTTGTGGATGGTGTAAGATAATGGTCTACTTTTGTTTTTTTTTGCATGTGGCTGTCCAGTTTTCACAATACCATTTGTTGAAGAGACTTTCCTTTCTCCGTTGGTATGTTCTTGGCTCCCTTGTCGAAAACTAGCTGTCCATAGATGTGTGGATTTATTTCTGGGCTCTCAATTCTATTCCGTTGATCTGTGTGTCTGTTTTTGTGCCAGTACCATGCTGTTTTGGTTACTATAGCTTTGTAGTATATTTTGAAATCCAGGAGTGTGATTCCTACAGCTTTGTTCTTTTTTCGCAGAATTGCTTTGGCTATTGGGGTCTTTTGTTGTTCCATATACATTTTAGGATTCTTTGTTGTATTTCTGTGAAAAATGTTGGAACTTTGATAGGGATTGCATTGAATCTGTAGATTGCTTTAGGAAGTATGGACGTTTTAACTATGTTAATTCTTCCAATCCAAGAGCATGGAATATGTTTCCATTTCTTTGTGTCTTCTCCAATTCCTTTCAACAATGTTTTATAGTTTTCAGTGTACAGATCTTTCGCCTTTTTGATTAAGTTTATTCCTAGGTATTTTATTCTTTTTGTTGCCATTGTAAATTGTATTCTTAATTTCTCTTTCTGCTACTTCATCATTAGTGTATAGAAATGCAACTGATTTTTGTATGTTGATTTTGTATGCTGCAACTTTACTAAATTCATTTATTATTTCCAGGAGTTTTTTGGTGGATTCTTTAGGGTTTTCTATGTATAAAGTCATGTCATCTGCAAATAGTGACAGTTTCACTTCTTCCTTTCCAATTTGGATCCCTTTAATTTCTTTTTCTTGCCTGATTGCTCTAGTCAGGACTTCCAATACTGCGTTAAATAGGAGTGGTGAAAGTGGGCAGCCTTGTCTGGTTCTTGTTCTTAGAGGGATAGCTTTCAGTTTTTCACCATTGAGGATGATATTAGCTGTGGGTTTGTCATATATGGACTTCATTATGTTGAGGTACTTTCCTTCTATACCCATTTTATTCAGAGTTTTTATCATAAATGGATGCTGTATCTTGTCAAATGCTTTCTCTGCATCTATTGAGATGATCATGTGATTTTTATTCTTCATTTTATTAATGTGGTGTATCACTTTGATTGATTTGCGGATGTTGAACCATCCCTGCATCCCTGGAATGAATCCCACTTGATCATGTTGTATGATCTTTTTAATGTATTGTTGTATTCGATTTGCTAGTATTTTGTTGAGGATTTTTGCATCGATGTTCATCAGTGATATTGGCTTGTAATTTTCTTTTTTTGTGTTGTCCTTGTCTGGTTTTGGTGTCAGAGTAATGTTGGCTTCATAGAATGAGTTAGGAAGCTTCCCCTCCTCTTCAATTTTTTGGAAGAGTTTGAGAAGGATAGGTATTAAGTCTTTGAATGTTTGGTAGAGTTCACGAGGGAAGTTGTCTGGTCATGGACTTTTATTTTTTGGGAGGTTTTCGATGACTGTTTTGATCTCCTTACTGGTGACTGGTCTACTCAAATTGTCTTTTTCTTCTTGATTCAGTTTGGAAGGTTGTATGATTCGAATAATTTATCCATTTCTTCTAGATTGTCCAACTTGTTGGCATATAGCTTTTCATAGTATTCTCTTATGATCTTTTGTATTTCTGAGATGTCTGTTGTAATTTGTCCTCTTTCATTTGTGATTTTACCTATTTGAGCCTTCTCTCTTTTTTTCTTGGTGAGTCTAGCTAGCGGTTTGTCAATTTTGTTTATCTTTTCAAAGAACCAGCTCTTGGTTTTATTGATTTTTTTCTGTTGTTTTTTTAGTCTCTATTTCATTTATTTCTGCTCTGATTTTTATTATTTCTCTCCTTCTGCTGATTTTGGACTTTGTTTTTCTTTTTCCAGTTCCTTTAAGTGCTCTGTTGCATTATTTATTTGAGATTTTTCTTGTTTGTTGAGATAGGCTTGTATTGCTATAAACTTCCCTCTTAGAACCACTTTTGCTGTGTCCCATAAATTCTGGCATGTCATATTTTCATTTTCATTTGCCTCCAGATATTTTTTGATTTCTCCATTGACCAAATTGTTGTTCAGTAGCATTTTGCTTAATCTCCACATATTTGTGGCTTTTTTGATTTTCTTCCTACAGTTGATTTCTAGTTTCATACCTTTGTAGTCAGAAAAGATGCTTGGTATTATTTCAATCTTCTTAAATTTATGGAGACTTGTTTTGTGGCCTTGTTACTGCGCTGCAGATCCAGGTTGCTCGATTTTGCAGCGAGGACGGGTACAAAGAGTAGGGTGTTTATTAGAAAGATACACTCCATAGACAGAGTGGGCACACTCCAACCAAGGAGCTGCACTGAGCGGTTTTACCATTACATCTTTTATATGCTTGCTTTTGGGTAGGGGGTCTTATCTTGCTTCTCAATGCCTCACTGCTAGATTTTTTTAAGATGTTTCTTAGAAATGTCAAGCTGCCTCGCTTGTGGTATACGTGCTAACTTCTTATTCTCACACGTAAATGGGCTCATCCTGTTGAGGCAGGGCCTGGGGTTTATCAGGGTGCACATCAAGACAGTGACAGATGGGGGGTCTGGAAACTTGTGGTTACCTAAGGTGTAACAGCTTAAGCTATAATGCAGCCTAAAATTTCCATGAGCATGTTAGGTTAACTATGTCTTAGCAATGTCCTAGCAATGTTCTTCCCCAACCCGCGCATAACCCTCCTATTCCCTTGTGGTGCCAGATCTCTATACTAACCTGCCTGTCTCAGCCTGATACGTGATCAATCCTGGAGAATGTTGCATGTGCATTTGAAAAGAATGTGTATTCCTCAGTTTTTGGATGGAATGTTCTGTATATATCTATTCAGTCCATCTGGTCTACCGTATTGTTTAAGGCCAATGTTTCCTTGTTGATCTTCTGTTTGGATGATCTATCCATTGGTGTAAGTGGAGTGTTAAAGTCCCCTAATATTATTGTGTTACTCCTTATTTCTCCTTTTATGTCTGTTAATAATTGCTGTATATATTTAGGTGCTCCTATGTTGGGTGCATAGATATTTATGAGTGTTATATCCTCTTGTTGGATTGTTCCTTGATCATTATGTAGTGCCCTTCTTTGTCTCTTGTTACAGTTTTTGTTTTAAAGTCTATTTTGTCTGATAAGAGTATTGCTACCCCAACTTTCTTTTCATTGCCATTTGCAGGGAGTATCTTTTTCCATCCCTTCACTTTGAGTTTGTGAGTGTCTTTAGGTCTGAAGTGTGTCTCTTGTATGCAGCATATATGTGGGTCTTGTTTTTTTTATCCAATTAGCCACCCTATGCCTTTTGATTGGAGCATGTAGTCCATTGACATTTAAAGTAGCTATTGATATGTATATACTTACTGCCACTTCTTAACTTTTTTTCTTGGTGTTTTAGTAGTTCTCTGTTCCTTTTTCTTCTCTTGCTCTCTTCACTGTGGTTTGATGACTTTCTTTGGTATTATGTTTGGGTTCCTTTTGGTTAGTTTTTTGTCTATTTATTATAGGTTTCTGGTTTGTGATTACCATGAGGTTCATATATAATAACCTATGTATGTAGAAATCTATATTGATTTGATGGTCTCTTTAGTTTGACCTCTATCTGAAAGCTCCACTCTTTTACTCCCCTCCTCCCACATTTTATATTTTTGATATCATATCTATCCTCTTTTTAGTGCATTTGTATCCGTTACTCTTTTATCATGGAAATAGATAACTTTTTCCTATTTGTGATCTTCTCTTTCTCCCTTAAATAAGTCCCTTTAGCATTTCCTGTAGGACGGGTTTCTTGGTGATAAAATCCTTTAATTTTTGCTTGTCTGGGAAGCTCTTTATCTCTCCTTCCATTCTGAATGATAATCTTTCTGGGTAGAGTATTCTTGGCTGTAGGTTTTTTCCTTTTAGCACTTTAAATGTGTCATGCCACTCCCTTCTAGCCTGTAAGGTTCCTGCAGAGAAGTCAGCTGATAGCCTTATGGTGTTTCCTTTGTATGTAACTTGTGTTTCTCTTGTGGCTTTTAGGATTCTCTCTTTATTTTTAATTCTGGACATTTTAATTATGATGTGCCTTGGTGTGGGCCTCTTTGGCTTTATCTTGTTTGGTGTTCTCAGTGCTTCCTGTACCTGGATGTCTGCTTCCTTCCTTAGGTTAGGGAAGTTTTCAGCTACTATTTCTTCAGATAGATTCTCTGCCCCTTTGTCTCTCTCTTCTCCTTCTGGGACACCTATAACATAGATGTTAGTGTGCTTGATGTTGTCCCAGAGGTCCCTTAGACTGTCCTCACTCTTTTTAATTCTTTTTTATTTTATCTGTTCAGCTTGGGTGATTTCCTCTAGTCTTTAGTCCAGCTCACTGATCAAATCTTCTGTGTCCTCTACTCTGCTTTTAAGTCCCTCTAGTGAATTTTTCATTTCCAGTATTGTATTCTTCATTTCTGATTGCTTCTTTTTTATATCTTCCATTTCTTTGTTGAACGTTCTCACTGAGTTCATCCATTCTTCTCCCAAGATCAGTGAGCATATTTATGACTCTTTGAACTTTCTGTCAGGTAGATGTCTCATTTCTGTTTCATTTAGTTCCTTTTTTGGGGTTTTGTCCTGTTCCCTTACTTGGAATGTATTCCTTTGCCTTCTCATTTTGCCTCTTTCTCTGTGCTTGTATCTATGTATTAGGTAGGTCCACTAAGTCTCCTGCTTTTGAAGAGGTGACCTTATGTAAGTGATGCCTTATGAGGGCCAAAATGTGCTTCCCTCTCATCACCAGTTCCAAATGTTCCGGGAGTGACCCCTGTGTGGGCTATGTGTGTCCTTCTCTTGTGGCAGGGTTGCTCTTGCCATAGGTGCCTAGGGAGGCTGAGCTGTCCCCATGGCTAGCTGGTTGTAATACTCAGCTGTGTGTGGTTGTTATAGGCCCTTCAGTCTCTTTATTGGGTGTGGAGAGCCCCAGGACACTTGGCTGCAAGGTCTAATATCACATTCCTGTTGCAGTTATTTCTATTAAGTGAGTAGGCCTCCAGTGTGGCTGGTTGTTAGGCTCGGGGGCTTACAATTGCTATAAGCCTCTGGCCTATTAGGCTCTTGTCAGCTCTCTGAGGGTTGCAGCTGGGTGGGGCAGGCCCCAGGCACAGGAGCACCCAATTGTTTCAGGCTTTGGAGGGTGGGGCCCATCCCTTATGTGGCTGTTTGAGAAGCACAAGTCTTCTCCAGCTGAGAAGCCCTGCCCCCCACGGGGCCACACATACAGTCAACACAGTCCTGCCTTGAGCATGTGCCCTGACCCCCTAAAGTGGACCCAATTGCTCCACTGCAGGAGCCCCATGCTCTCCACTCACTCCTCGGGTTCATCCTGCCCCACAGAGGTGGACCCACTTGCCAGGCTGCAGAGAATCTAGGCAGCTCCCTTAAGCAGGCCCACAAGTTGCCCGAGGACTTGTTGTTGGGTAGGGCCAGTCTCTAGGGCAGGCTGCTTTCCTTGGCTGAGCTGGATTAAATTGCTGCTCTAGTGGGTGGGGCAGACCCTGGGCTCTGGGGCCACAGTGAGAACGCCAATGGCATCTGCCAGCATCTGCACATCGATACCAGGTCACAACAATGGCTGCTGCCAATGTTGGGTCCAAAAAGTGCCTACAGTGGCAATGCTCCCTGGCTCAGGTCCCCACCTCCTCCAGGGAAGTCTGTGAACCTTTGTAATGCTCCCCGGGCTGCTGTGAAGCATTGTGGCTTGGGAAGGTGGTGTGTTTTCTCTCTGGAAGGGAATTTCTGCCTCTTCCACCTCAGTTAGGACTGTCCTTTGTTGCAGGGGTTCCACTTATCTAGTTTTCAGTTCTCTCTGAGGGGTAATTTTTCCAAGGTTAGTTGTAAATCTGCTGTGTCCATGGGAGGAGGTGAATTCAGAGTCCACCAACACCACCATCTTGACCTCTCTCCTCTTGGTAGGCATTTTATAGGCATTTATATTGAACACAACACCTTTATTTCACAGTTTACTCCAATAGTGCTTATGGGCACATATGTGCTCCGGCATTAAAGTTTTAAGAGTTTAATTGATAACAGGACCATCAATCTAGAAATTTGTGGCTTTATTTCTGAATGTATCACCGTTATCACCTTAAATATATAAAACTGTTTTTCTATTTTCTGCAGTCATACATTGCTTAATGGCGGAGCTACATTCTGAGAAATACATCGTTACGTGATTTTGTTGTTGTGCAAACATCATAGAGTGTACTCACACAAACCTGGATGGTGTAGCCTACTACACACCTAGGCTATATGGTATAGCCTCTTACTCCTAGAGTACAAATCTGTATAGCATGTTAACTGGACTGAATACAGCAGGCAATTGTAACACAATGGTATTTGTGTATCTAAACGTAGAAAAGGTACAGTAAAAATACAGTATAAGAGATAAAAAATGGTACATCAGTGTAGGGCACTTACTGTGAATGGAGTTTGCAGGACCAGAAGTTGCTCTGGGTGAGTCAGTGAGTGAGGGGTGCATGATGTGAAGGCCTAGGACACTACTGTATATGACTGTAGACTTTATAAACACTGTACACTTAGGCTACACTAAATTTATTAAAAATATATTTTTCTTTCTTCAGAAATAAAGTAAGCTTAGCTTACTGTAGCTTTTTTACTTTATAAACTTTTAAATTTTTTTAACTTTTTGACTCTTGTAATAATACTTAGCTTAAAACCCAAACACATTGTATAGCTGTATAAAAATATTTTCTTTTTTTGTATCCTTATTCCATAAGCTTTTTCTGTTTTTAAAATTTAATTTTCTTTTACTTTTTAAACTTTTTCATTAAAAACTAAGATGCACACACACTAGCGTAGGCCTACCCAGAGTCAGGATCATCAATATCACTGTCTTCTACCTCCACATCTTGTCCCACTGGAAGGTCTTCAGGAGCAATAAACCATAAACACGTGAGTAATGCAGTGTGCTGTGATATTACAACAGCCACCATGTCACAAGGCGATAGGAATTTTTCAGCTCCATTATAATCTTACGAGACTGCCGTCATATATGCAATCCATCGTAGACCGAAACATTGTTACATGACGCATAACTGTATTTTTATTCACACATTTGTTTTAATTCATTTAAACCTTAAAAACTCTAGATTTTTAAGAACTGAAAGTATCTAAGAGATCATACTCTCTAACCCATTAGGTTGATTTCAACTTATTAGCAGCCAATCGTTTTGTGTCCCTTGTGTTCTATTGAGGATATGACCTTTCTTAGAATGGTGAAGTGGTCTTATTTCTATAGCTCTGTCTCTAGAGAGACAGGTAGAGAGCTGAGATTTAGGAGAGCCCAGTTACTATGCATGTGGCTTCAGTATCTTCTTAGGTCACAAGGCATAATAATATCTATCTCATGCATCTCTCAAAGCAAATATGAGCAATCATAGTTTAAAAAATCTTTGAATACTTAAAATGCATAGTGGTATATATCTAATATGTTAGTCATAGGCCCTGAATAAACCCATTGATTTATTTGGAAGATCAATATTTTAAAATTTTAAATGGTTATTTCTAAGATTTGATATTTTAATTTAAAAAGAGATTTTAAGGAAAGGTATTAATTTAGTATCTGATGTTTTTAAGCACTAAACATAAGTTTAACTGGCTGTGTCTACCATGTTACCCATTATCTGGATAGGTGATAAAGAGCAAAGTTTCAAAAACCAGAATTTACCAAGAACCTACTATATATCAAGCATTTCGTGATGTATTTGGAAATAAGATTGGAAAGTAACATTAAATGTGAACTGATCAAATGCTAACATACTGTATAGCTCAGATATATATGTATAGTTTAAGAGAAGGGAAAATCCATATGGGTTGTCATAGTTTGAGACAACTCCATTAAAAAGGAGGCTCAAGGCAGATTCTGAAGGATAGGAAGAATCTGAGATAACTGGAAAGCTAAACATGGAAAGGCCCATGGTATTTTATTCTAACTTGAAATTATACGTCGTTTAAAACAATTTCTGTCTGTGTGCTTAGACATGAAGATAAAAACTCAAACATCTCAAACTTTAATCGTTAGGTATCATACCAATATCAGCATTCAGACCGACTTTCACACACACACAGCTCTGCACACATAGTTTGTAGCTGGTGAATTGCTGAAAAATTCAGGAGAAGACAAGTGGAGTTAGACTTGTACAATGGGGGACCAACTTCTGCTGTAGTTTTGGGGAAATGACCCAGGGAAGTTCCTTTTATTTCTCCAAATAATAAAAAAACATATTTATCTTTGAGGGACCATTTACTTACAGTAAAAACCACCAACCAACCAGATGAATTGGATGATAGATAAGCTTTGTTTGAATGGTTAATTTACACATAATAGTGAGGGCTGGGGCATTGATCCAGTGGAAGAGGAACAGCTCTGCCAAAGCATGTTGTTTCCAGAAGGAGGGAGGGATACTAGGACACAACAGTCAATATCCACTACTCTGTAGTTGAAGACTGTGTCCATTGTATCATCTGATATTCCCTACGTAATGTTTCCTCTGAGTTTGGTACTTGTAAAAATGCTTAGTGCTGCAAGTCACAGAATACTCAAATCTAACAGCACTGCCTGTTAGCTTAAGAAAAGTACAGGGAGAGGTTGCTTTGACAGCTCATTGATGTCAATAGACCCCAGAGGCTTTACCTCATTTCCATCCTCCATCCTTTCTATAAGTCCCCTGTTCTCTTCTGAGGCATGTTACCTCCTGGTCATAAAATGGCTGCCAAATGTCCAGAAATCAGATCCTGACATGACCATGTTCAAGGTAGGAAGCAGAGATTCTGCCAGGGTGACAAGAGAGACACATCTTACATCCTCCTGTCTTTTTGAAAGGCACAAAAAAATGTCAGAACTCTAGTAGATTTATTTCTTTTATTTTCTTTCTTGAAATCAGCTTTATTGAGGTATAATTTATTTACAGTAAAATTCACCAGATTTAAGGGTACCAATTAAATTTTCACAATGCATGTACTCTTGTAATCAACACCATAATCATGACATAGAACCTTTCCATCACTCCCAAAAGTTGAGACGTTCCTTTTTAATGGATCCAGCTAGAGTACAATTTCTTTAACTGGCAGTCTTAAAATCCATCTGTCTATGATGATATTTTCATACTGCTGATCATCAGATCTTAATGAAAGCTGACATTACAATAATAGCTAATATTTAAGTGCTTCCTATGGGCTAGTCACTGCACCATTTGATACACGTAACCTCCACGCATATTTGACATATGTTACCTCCTTTAATTCTTACAACAACGGCATGGGACAGGCTCTATCAACAGGGCTGCTACTAGTCTATATGCTGCCTTTGTGTGAAGTAGAACAAGGAAGGCTCTCTGGTTGGAGGGAGGGGACAAATCTGGCTAAGTAGAGCAGGGATAGATTTTGGCTGCTGCCTTCCCCCTAAACTGAGCCCCTTTGTGGAGAGCATCAGTGTTGCATCTGGATGAGGCAATCTTGTCAATGGTTCCCATTTTACAACATGAAAACATCAGATTAGAGGAGTGAAGCAACCTACTGATGGTTAAATAGGATGGGGCGTATCTTGGTTTTTGACTGTAGGATTTTATTCACCAACATCTCTGGTAGGTCTATGGAGAAATGTCCTTGGCTAAATAATTCCTTGAATTACCTCCTCAAGTTTTGCCTCCTTCCTATTATCTATTTTCCCACTTTCATGTACTTATTCAGATTTATCTCTCTCATTGATTTCACATGAAATGTTTTTCTCAGTTATTATGCTATTAATTATTGCAGTTACTATTTGTTCATGGAACCTTGTATAATTATATTTATCTTTTTAATGGAAATTAGTTTCAGATGATAATTATTACATTAATTTTTAGTTGACTAGTGACTAGCATCCTGTATGAATGAGTTTGTTTGCATTCAGACACATGAAAAGCTCATATATATGTTTCCTGTTTTTGATAAAATCATTCTTCATTTAAAAAAACTCATACCTCTTTGAATAACCATATATCTTCTTTTATTAGTCATAGAAGGTTATTAGGTTCTGTTGAATTGCTTGATGATGCCATAACATAAAATGACAAATCTGGTTCAACATTATATACCTTGTACAATTTTTATACAATTTGATTTTAAATCTATCATTAAAAATCCTGGGGAAAATGTCTTTGGGAATTGCAAAACAGTTGTTTTTGAAATAAATTGTTTAGAGGTTGTCAGTCCACACCAGATTTTGTGAGTGTAACCTGTAATTGGAATTTTTATTCTTTTTCCTGATGTTGAGAGCAAGTAAATTAAAATCAGATGTTCATTTCTTGCTATTTAAGTCTGTGGTTTACTCGTCTTCTGAAAAATAGGTATAATTAGATCTCTTGCATAATTTACTAAATATTCTATAAAAAGCGGCATACAGATTAGTAACAAACTAGAAATGTTGGCAGAAAAGACTCCCAATTAGAAAATGACTGATTGGTTTGTTGAAGCTGATAAAGTATTAGTATCATATTTTCAGATTCTAGGACTATAAAGCAGATAACTTAATCTGGAGTATCTACCCGTGTTAAAATCAAAGACTGCCAGTTCCTTTGAGACTCACTCCTTTTTGGAGTAAACTTGTTTCACCTTTTCTTCTGTTTTGTTTTCGTTTCTCAGAGATAATACTTCCCCTTAAAACACCACAAGAGATCTCAAGCAAAACAAGAATTTCTTTGCTATACATCCACGTCAAGGTATAAATCTGGAATAACACATCACTCTAGAGCAGTGGCTCTCAGACCAGTAGCATCAGCATCAGCTGAGATCTTGTTATAAATGCAGGTTCTAGGGCTCCATCCCAGACCTACTTGATCAGAAAGTCTGGGATGGGCCCAGGGATCTGTCTATGTTTTAAGAAGCCCCCCAGGGGATTCTGATGTATGCTAAGATTTGAGAATTACTGCTCTAAAGAAAACTTAGTATATCCAAAATTACATAGGTTGTTACTATTTATTTAAAATATTTTGCTCCTGGAAGTAGAACTGCTAAGTCACAAGACATGGGCATACTGAACTTTACTAGGTAACCCTAAATAGTTTATAAACACTCGTTCCAATTTAGATGACCACTAGTCTTATTGAAAGTCTTACTGTCCTTGTACCCAACTTTGTTAGGCACTTTAATTTCTACAAATCTGGTGGGTGTGAAATGGTATCTGGTTTTAATTTGAATATCCCTGATGAGGTTTAGCATCTTTTCATGTATTTATTGGTCAGTCATGTTTGCACTTAAGTGAATTGCTCATTTTATCTTATGCCTGTTGCTCGATTGGGTTGTCCTTTTTGATTCATAGGAGTTTTTACGTATTGTGGATACTGATTCTTTGTCATTTTATATTTCAAGTATCTTTTTTGCTGATTATAATTTTTCTTATCACTCTTTCTGATGTATCTTAGAAGAAAGGGAGTTCATAATTTTAATGTAGTCAAATCCATCTTTTTCATTTATGATTTTTATTTCTATGATTTATTTTAAAAATCCTTTCTACCTAGAAAACATAGAGCTATTCTCTGGTATTTTTTTTCCAGAAGATGTTTGATGTTTTGTCTTTGTTTTCCATATTAAAATTATATATACATACATACATATGTATATACATTTTATTGAGGTATAATTCACATAAATAAAGTATACTCATTTAAAGCGTACAGTTTGGGTTTTGACAAACGTGTGCACTCGTGTAACTGCCACCGCAATCAAGATGTAGAACATTTTCATCACCTCAGAAAGCTCCCTCCTGTCTCTTTGCAATTAGTCCCTCTGACTTGCCTGGCCCCACCAACCACTGACCTGTTTTGTAACCAGAGATTAGTTTTGTCTTTTCTAGAATTTCCTATAAATGGAACCATACAGTGTGTGTTATTTTGCATCTGGCTTCTTTTGCTCAGCAAAATGTATTTGAGATTATTCATGTTGTTGTACGTAGTAGTAGTTGGTTCCTTTTTACTTTCTTTTTTTGCTGGTCCTGTTCCATCCGCCGTGTGGATATTCCATAATTTGTGTGTCCGCTTGCATGTTGATGGACTGTTTCCAGTTTTTTGGCTATTGTGAATAAAGCTGCCATGAACATTTGTATTTAAGTCATTTTGTGGGTGTATGTGTATTTATCTTGGGAAAATAGCGAGGAGTGGTTAGTTTATGTTTAACTTTATTAAAAAACTGCCAAACTGTTTTCAAGAGTAGTTGTACGTTTTTGCATTTCCACCAGCCGCGTATGAGAGTTCCAATTTCTTCACATTCTCGCCAACACTTGGTGTTGTCAGTCTTATTAGTTTTAGGCATTTGAATGTGTATGTAGTAATAGCTCATTGTGGTTTTAGTTTGCATGAAATTGATTTTTGTGATGTGTGGGAGAGATTCAATTTGGTTGTTTTTTCCATGTGACCAACCAATTGTCTCAGCACCATTTATTGAATAAGGCAAAATTTCCTTATTAATATGCAATGATAGTTCTGTCATATCCTGAGATGATACTAAAATTGTTTCAAAACTGGTATGAAAGTGGACACTTTCCTTTTTTTAGAGCTTATAGTAGGATGTTAAAGTTTAACATGCATATTTAACTTTATATTTTAAGTTAATCAGTATTTTAATGTTTCCTTTAGAACCTGGAATGTTTCTTAGTAAGGTGGTCATTCATCCAACTCCAGCTTATTCTGTTCTTGTCTAGTGTGTTTTTCTGTAATCTGTTTTTAAAAAATTCTTAGCCATGAATTTTAAAAAGGGTTCTTTTTAAAGAATATATTTGATCTAGAATTTTAGGTGGTCTGTCCTTGAACTGTACTCCAGATATCTGGTCAGCCATATTGCTGTCAGTTGAAGGCCTCTTTGTTCTACTTTTAAGGTTTATTCCCATGGAAGGGAATTGGAAAAATATATACAAGTATGAAGGAGAAAATTAAATATCTCCCATAATCTTACCTCCCAGACAAAACCATAATCTGCATTTTTTGTTTCTTTATCAAAATTATACGTGCAAATGTTAAAGAAATAAAATAATTCAGAATAATTTAGTAATGGAGGTAAGTGTTTAGCTCTTTCTCCTTCTCAGTCCCATTCTTTCATATATTTCGTATATTCTTTAACATTAAGTATACAGTCTGTTCTAGAACCATTAACACTTCTGTTTGACTACTGTTAAAACCTAGTAAAAAGTACTTACATTTTTGTGACTGTATATTTGAAAATATTTTTATAAAAATAATATTATTTTAAGACATAAGAACAACAATAAAATATATGTAATTATAATTACAATTAAGAAAATATGTCCTAAAATATATCAAGGCTGCAATATTGTTTGACCTGAGAAGCATGTTTGGTCTTATTCTGAGTCAAGGATGTTACTTTGTGCTAATGTTTAGTTTTATCTATCAATTTTTATAGAAACCCTATAGTGAGGTAAATAGTGCAAACTGAATTCATCTATTTTTATGTTTTTCCTGACAAAATTTATGTTTTCATCCCCAAAGCAGAAGCTTCAGATTTATTTTCTAATATTTAAATTCCCTAGTTAAGGACAGAGCCAAGAAAATTTAAAATGTCTAATCTCTTATGGTTTAAAAATACAAGCAATTATGGTGTGTTGGATTTATTACTTTTGTAGATTAAAATCAATGGGATTTTAGCAATTAATGACAAAATTGCATATAATGGTCTTATGATATTAATCGTCTTAGTAAACCATCTGTAGCAGTTTCAATTCTCAGCATAATTGCATAGAATAGTTTATGTTTTCTAAGGAAAAATCTCTAGACAAACTATGCCTCATTTTACTTCGGTTTAAGCTTATCCCCTAAATGAATCTAAGATCTGTGAGTTATTCCTTTTTGGAGATTTGGGAGTTGGCAGAAGTCTAGAGATAATAAAATCATGATTTGAAAAACTGCATACTGTTCAGAGGTGACAGCTTCCTTGTATGCAAGTATCAGTGTTTCATTGTTTTTTTGCGTGTAGCGGGTTGGGGAGAAGGAGAAATAACATTCTCCGCTTCCTTTGGGGTGTGTGAGTTTATCATTTGGACATAAGCAGGTTTCACCCATCTGGAAATCAGTTGGGTAGAATGGAGTCTTTCAATGGGCATTTAGTTACGTGACACAGATGGCCATTTCTCTTCTGACACGTGGATGTGTGCCTGAGGATGAAGCCCGTAGACCATTTTGTTTTACTTAGTATGAACTTCAGGAGCTAGAACTGTTAATCTTACTCAATTCATGGCGATCTCATCATTGCTTAATATCTTTTATTTTCTTTTGTGGTGTTTTCCCCCTTTATCTTCAAGCCTTACAGTCATTCCACTGTTTCTATAAGCACCCAGTTTATTGAATTTAACACATGTCTTTCTAATCTTATGTTCATATGTATATTCAGGTGTATCTCCTTAACAAACATGCTAGTAATTTTTTTCATGAGTTTTTAGTTTACATATATGGCATTATGCTATACAATGCACTCCTGATTTTTCCCCTCAGCATTTAAAAAAGCATTTTATTTATTAAAGTATGTTATTTGTTATTTCTTGTTTCTGTCATATACATTTATTACGTTTTACTTACCTATCCTTTCAGTGATGGAAACCTTGGAGGTCTCCAGCATCTTGGTATGAGAAACAATGCTTCAACAATTATCTTCGTAGGTGTCTCCTTAAGGACAATTGTTGGGTGCCAGGATGTACTCATACTTCATGTTCTCCCACCAGTAGTTCATGATGAGGCTTTTGGTAATTGATGTTATCTGATCTTTTAAATTTTGCCGTTCTAATGTACATAAAATGGCATGTAATCCTTTTAATTTGCATTTCTCTTATTACTAATGAGGTCAAACATCATATGCTTATTAGCCATTGAAGGTTTTCCTTTTTGTAAATTGCCTGTTCTTAGACTTGCCCATTTTACTTATAGATTTCCAGTTTTTTTCTGAATGATTTATAGGGATTCTCTGTGTACTGTTGTAATTAATCCCTTGACTGTCTTAATTATTGTGAATGTCTTCCTTCAGTCTGTCACTCATATTTTGTTTATGAAATTCTTCATTGAACAGGAATATTTAATGAAATGTGCATTAAAATTATTTTTTCTCTTTATGATATGTAATTTTGACTATTTTAGAAAATGATTTCCTTCTCTACCCCCAAGGTCTCCAAGATCTACTCTTACTCTTTTTTCTTTAGCTTTATACTTTTGTATATACTGGTTTTTCTCCTTGTATTGAGACAGTTTCTCAGAAATCTACTCTATAATGCATCCTAAACCTACTGATTTATGATAACTCTTTATTACAAAGCTCCTCTATTCTTTTCTACTGGCCTAATTATCTATTCTTGCACTAATTACTGTCTATTCATCATCTATCTATCCATCCATCCATCCATCCATCTATCCATCCATCTGTCTGTCTATCTATCTATCCATCCATCCGTCCATCTGTCTAATCTCTCTGTCATTTATCTTTATCTCTTTGGCTTTTAATATCTGCTACAGTAAATCCTCCATCTTTGTCTTTTTTTCCTAAATTGTCCTACCTATTTATGATTCTGTGTTCTTTCATATAAATTGTAGGAAGAACCTATCAAATTGCATTCAGTTTTACTTATAATATTTTTTTGAAATGACATGAAATTTATATGGGGACAGGTGATATCTTTTAACTACTTAATTGTCCCATCCAGGAACATAGTATAAATTTTTACTCGGTTTTAAGAATTTTTAATAAGAGTTATTATTTTTTCCTGCAAATGTCCTATTACTTTAGAGTGATTTCTAGATATTTGATACATTCTTTGTCATGGCTGTTACTAGTATCTAGTTTTTTATATCATTTAGTTAATGTTAAAGACAAAACTGTATTTTCGTGTTAATATTTTATCTGCAAGCTTTTCTCAACTCTTATTAATAAAAGTATTTGTTAATTTTCTTGGGTTAGCTATGCAAGAGAGAATATTATCTACTAAAAATAACAGTTTCACCTTCTTCAAAATCCTCATACTTCTAGTTTCTTTTCTTTGGCTTATGGCATTGGCTTATGGCTTTCTTATGGTTTATGGCTTCTAATACTATGTTGAGGAGTGGCGATGTTTCTGATGTTAAAGGGAATATGTCTAAACTTGTGCCATTGATATTATATTTGCTGTTAAATTTTGAGCAGATATTTAAGTTAAGAAAGGCCCCTCTGTTTCTGGTTTTCTAAGTTTTTTTAAAAAAATAATCCTATAAACTATTAAGATTTGTGTAATGCCTCCTCTATATCTGTTGAAATGATCATGTCTTTTTTTCTGCTTTATTTCCTTAATATGGTGATTAGATTTTCTGATGTTATAGTTGCTACATTCCTGGGATAAACCCTGTTTGATCACGATGTAGACATTTTAATATAGAATTAGAGCAGTTAGCTTATATCTTATTTAGGATTTCGGGATCTAAGTTCGTATGTTGAAATGATGCTATAATGTCATTTTTTTGTATCCAGATTTGGTTTTAGGTTAATACTTAGCTTTCTAATATAATCAGGGAGTTTCCATTCCTTTTATGCTTTCTAGAATTTCTTGAATAAGATAGAGATCATCATTGCCTTCAAAGCATCTGATAATGGACGTAGGGAACCTATTGATTAGCAAGGAACCTATTGACACCTTTGTATCTGTCACAGTGTTGTGCTGAAAATATTTAACAGGCTCAGGGACAGGGGGAAGCTTCCTGATTTAAGTGTTTGCCAATTTCTGTGGTGTAAATATTGCCACCCTGTGTGATTTCAAGCTACCAATACCATCTGAACGTGAAGTTGTGAAGAAGTATGCATAACCAGCTCCTGTGAACTGTCACATGCTGGCTCCAGCAAACCACTGGTCTGTCACCACATCTGACTGTGACAGCCTTCAGGGAGTAATGGCAGCTGCTTCATTTCTAACTTCCAAGTCTTTTACACACTCCTCTTTTGGCCAGCTCTAACTCAGAAGAGCCAGTCAGGGAAGGGGCCTCTGGGAATCTTATTTCTAGCTTCACATGTCATTGTTAGCTTAGTGGAAAGCCAACTGCCATAATTATCACTTTTAAGTTATTTGATGGTTATTGGCCTATTCAACTTTCCTATTTTGACATTTTATATATTTCCAAAAATGTATTCTTTCTGTCTAAGTTTCAAATTTGTTACCATATAGTTTTCCATTGCATTTTTAAATTTTTTACTACTTGTGATATTGTAATAATTTACCCACTATAATTCTGATATACACGTTTTTAATTCTTTTTTCTTGATTTGTCTTTCCAGGGGTTTGCTAACTTATTAAGTTTTGGTTTTGTCAGTCACCTTTATTTCATCAACTTCTTTCCGTCCTTCCTTCCTTCCTGATGGGCCCTAAGCTAATGTCTGTTGCCAGTCTTCCTCTTTTTCTTTTTTATCCCCCAAGGCCCAGTACATAGTTGTATATCCTAGCTGTAGGTCCTTCTACTGCTTCTATGTGGGACGCTGCTTTGATGACTGGTGAGTAGGTCCACGTCTAGGAGCCAAATCAGTGAACCCTGGGCAACCGAAGTGGAATGCGTGAACTTAATCGCTATGCCACTGGGCTGGCCCTTCATCGATTTCTTATTTCATTATTGCCTTCCTTCCATTGTCACTTTTTTCTTATTTTGATCTTTTACTCCTTTAACCTGTTTATAATATCCCTTTTAGTCCCTTATGATGTTTTTCTAAGTTGTGTGTTCTCAACTAAATGTTTTCTTTCTTCTGTTTGTTCTCATATTTCTGGAATACCAAATTTGTGTTGAAATTTACACCTATCACCTCTCTTTGAACTTCTTTTTCATATTTTGTTTCTCTCTCACTCTGTGTACTGCATTCTGAGTTATTTCTTCAGTTCATTAATCATCTGTTCAGAGGCGTCTAATTTTCTGTTTAACCAAATATCTTTTAAATTCTATTTGTTGTATTTTCCATTTCTAAAACTTCTCTTTGATTCTTTTTCAAATGTTCCTGGTGATTTTAATAGTCTCTTTCCCCCTCTCTGTGCTTTCAATTTCTTTTTTTCAGTTCCTTAAGCACATTCAATATTGTTAATTTGTATTCTAGATCTTATAATGCTACTCTTTATGGTCTTCAAATATATGCTTTCATTTCATCCTCACCATAATTATGTCAACTTGTAGCTCTCAATATCTCTATTTCCAGCTAAGGAAAACTGAGGCTGAGAATAGTGAGGATTCACCTAAGTCACAAATTTAATAAGTGTCTGGGCTGGGATTTTAATGCTGGTCTGTTTGACCTCAGAAATGCCATTGATGTGATCATACTTGATTATTCCATTCACTATTTGTTGAGCAACTAATATATGTAACATTAGCTCTTATACTTGACTGTGAGTGCATTGAGGAATAATGTCATATTCAATACTGTATCCCAAACATCTGTTACAAAACATAAAAAATCCAAAGACACTAATTAATATTTGCAGAGTTACATAGTTATTGTCATAGGATCTCATTACTACATCTTCTATTACTGCAGATTCAGTAAGTTTATAGGATCAGTTAATGTTTGCCTCATTAACCCTAGACTGCTTCTTAGTAGGATGTGAGCTAATTCTATGTATAATTATGAAATATCTTTGATATCTTCATTTATATTTACTTCCATTCTACTACTTTAGGTGGTGGTGTTGACTGTGGGTATCTTCCTGTGCCTTTGCTTCTTTGGACTTTTGTCTTAATTTATTCACTAATGCCAGTGTCTTTTTTTCGCAGTCTATCCTGGATACCACTGACACATTCTTTTTTCTGAAGTATAACTCTTATCATAAAACTCCTTGACTCAAAAACTTTCAGTATTATCTTTCCATCACCTTTAATACATTGTCTAAACTCTTCTCAGTGGCATTGACACCAGTCTTCAGTGTGGTCCCAACCTTCTTTTTCAAGCTTAGTTCCCACTACTTGCCTGCATAATAACAACAGCTAACACTTTCGTACTTGCCATGTGCCTACTGTCATCTTAAGAGCTTGATATGTATCATGTCGCTTAATCTTTGAGACAAATCTAGGGATATGTACCATTATCCTCATTTTACCAATGAGGACACTGAGGTTTAGGGGGCTTAACTAATTTGCACAAGTTCACATAGCTAACAAGGGATAAAGCTATGATTTGAATCCAGACAGCCTCACCCCATTGCTGTTGCTGTACATCACCCACTGCACATTGTCCCCTATTCTGTATCCTATTCTGAAGCCAAAATTAATCATTCATTGTGTCCCAAACCTACACTGTATTTTTTTTGTCTCTGTTCCTTAGTTTGTACTTTGTCTTTCTTCTGCGGTGCTGCATGAGTCACACGTCAAAATCTACATGGGCCAAGCTTAAATCTCATTTCTTGCAAATCTTTCCTCATTTCTCAACTCCTAATGTACTACATATGCCCTTCCTTATGGCACTGTCACAGACACATTGATTACAGTGCTCTTTGTGCCCTTTCTCCCTGGTTCAGTAATCAGTTTCTGGAAGGCAGATGATGTCTGTATTTCTCCTGCAGGAAGTTGTGTGGGGATTTGGGTCAGCAGAAGTAAGTTTAGATGCTGCTTCTGCCGTTTTGCAGGTGTGTGGTCTTGAGCAAACTGCTCGATGCTCTGTGTGTCTGTTTCCTCATCTGTAAAATGAAGATGACAACCCACCTCACAGGGCAGTGATGAGAGAGAAACATGGGAACACAAGTAAAGCTGTGGGCACGTAAGTGGTGTTCATCCAATGCTACAGTCTCTCCTCTTCCGCTTAGTACAAGCACAGGACCTTGTACGTATTGCATATTTGGTAAAAAATTGTTGAAAGGATGAATGAATGCCCAACGGGTCTGTCACTGGCGGACTGCACCAGCGTGTCCTGTGATTGCGTTCTTTGCATAGGATTTTCCTGATGTTGCCCCTCCTTGTCTCAAATAAAAGCTGCCAGCCTTGTACATTTTTCAGGTCACCTTACTTTTTCTAGGTGATAGTGGCTTTAATTGGTTCAAGAGATAAACTAATCCTTTTATTGAATTAGTTGTCTAACGTTTCTTTCTTTGAGGACAAGTAAGTGTTAATCTATTTTAGTGCAGAGACTCCTATAAATAATGTGTCCTTTGTGGAAGTTTCCTGTCAGGCTTAAAGGGAGTTACTTTGGATATATGCAGGTTTTTTTTAGGATCGCTCAAGGCTGCTGTTCTCCTTATTCATAGGACTGACCTATGTCCATTTTTCCTCTTGTCCCTATGAGCAAATAGGTTTGTCATTTGGATAACTGGGGAGTTGGAAATAGAATTCCTCATTGCTGAGATCACTTTCAACTTAACAGATGAGAAGTGAAAACCTCTTTCATCTGTGGGTGCCGTTTGGAATCACCACAATAGCAGGTCACAGTGGGTTCTGCCACAACTGGGTATGGGATTCCGTCTTCCCACTCATTATTATTATCTGTCTGCCTTCTGAGCAGGATTCATGGAAATTCTCTTGGAGCTGTCAGCCTCTGAAGCAAACCCAGGGTCCTACATGATATTCTTCTCAGACATTCATTTCTGTTTTCATTTAGAAGGATGGGAAACTTCTTTTGGAGTCCACTTCTGGGCTCCAAAATAAAGTGTTTTTAAAAGATCATTACAAAATATAGTCTCTAAGGACTCAGTTTTATTTGAATATTAGTTTTCTGATACTCTTTATTTATTTGACATAGTTTAAATAATAAGAACAGCTCTTACAAATACCTTGGAAAAAGAACACAAAATCGTCCTTTTGGATACTTTGTAATAGCCACGCAATGCCAACTCCCTGCAAATGTAATCAAGTGAAGCGATCTTTTACACAAAGCAAAATAAAGCTGTTGCTGTAATTAGTGTGAACATACCAAACAAAACAAGGCTAATTACTGGAGGGGAAAAAAACAGAATGAATTTTGTGAGAAATAGGCCGTCTTCCTCTCTAGGCAGGTTTTTTTTTTGCTGTTTCCCCAACTCTGGAGAATAGGAATTTTGATGACATTAACACAGCTTATTAATGATCATTGTAACTCACTCCATCCACCTAATTAAATCATCAGCTACAATTGGTAACAGGGGAGCATAATTTAAATGGAATTGTTCTGACAAACTAGATGCTACCACTCTCTTAAATATTTAACACTCCCTGTGGCTAGATTAACTGGGAGGTTTAAGGAGTCATTTAGCCAGGTCTTTCAAAGGTGACTGACAGACATTTTCTATGCCCCCTTTTTAAAAAAGACAAATTAACTGTAAATAAATTTCTGCTTAAAATATTTTGTCATTGGGTATAATATAGACTGAGAAGTTATAATTAAAACCTTTTTTTTACTCCATTGATAAGACAGCTGAGTCCCTGAAGGAGAATTGATTTACTTTAAGCACTTTATAAGACTGGAAAGCAGAGTTAAAAAATATGCCTTTAGTTTCATTAAAACAGTTCAAAAACTAAGTAAGAAGCAAAAATATTTTATCACTCAGGAAGTCTGTTTACTGAGCATTTACTATTCAACAACACTAAAATAGGTCATGGGGATTTAGTTAGTTAACAAAATGTAATGATCCCTTCTGTGTTATAGAGGAAGCATAGATTAATAATTACAAGTGTAGTGAGTGCTACGGAGAAGAGAAGAGAATTGACAAAATCTTTAATCTGACACTTATCCATTCTAGGTCCTAGAAGGGGAAAATCCACATAAAATTATGCCCATCTCTACTCTACCACTGGCCCCGGCTTTTCTAACCAGTCCCTGTTTGCTAAGTGGTTGGGTACAATTTAAATTTTTTTTTTTTCTGTTTTTATCTCTTTAGACAAGTTTGCATTATGCTTCCTCTGTGGACCTGTGGAAAACAAAAATATTAGTATCTACTTCCTGGCACTTAGACAAGACAGGGGCATACAGATCTGCAGTGCCGGCCACCAGCAACAATCCTTACTTGCAATTGTTAGGATCAGTTTCATAGCTTCAAGCTTCCACCTCAGATGGCCCCCGGCCTCTTAGTTCTTGGTTATTTCCATTGCTTCTTTAGTTGTAAGCCGGAGCAAAGGAGCTGAGCAGCTTTTGGGCTCTAGGTAGTGGGGAAAGCCTGGTTACCATCAAAAGTGAAACTGAGGAGGAAATAGGAAGTTAACATTTCCTAACACAAGAGCCTCTTCTTTATCTCTTGTTAAGAAAATTTCCCACTATCTATTTGTATTATGAATCAGGGCTAGTTTTCTGCAGAAAGGTCAAAGAAAGATGGGATATGCTAGTTTGGTCTTTCAGGATGGCTTTCGTATATGTGTGGCTAAGCATTTGAAACAGGTCTTGTGAATTACTTTAGACAGAAAAGAGAGTGTCAGATAAGTGAAAATTGGGGAGAGTTTTTCGGGCAGTAGAACAGCATGTCCAGAATCTTAGAAAATGTCATCCCTGAAGATCGGAGAGAGGTCCAACATGGCTAGAAAGGAGAAAGAGTTGTTTGAGATGAGCTTGGAGAAGTAAGCAAGATAAGCTTTATTTTCATTCCTTTGGACAGATGTAGAGATTATAAATTCATACTTGCCAAAAAGTATCATCCCTGCTGGATTAAAAAAAATAAACTTGTAAATTTTACAATAGGTTTAGATTTACAGGAAAGCTACAAAGATAGTACAGAGGGTTCTACCCCACACTCGGTGTTCCCTGTTATTGACATCTTACATTGGTATGGTGAATTTGCCACAGTTAATGAACCAGTATCGGTACATTATTATTAACTAAATCCATACTTTATTCAGATTTTCTTAGTTTTTACCTAATGCCCTTTTTTTTTCTGTTCCAATACCCTATCCAGGATACCACATTATACTTAGCTGTCATGTCTCTTGAGGTTCTTTTTGGTTGTGACAGTTTCTCAGACTTTGTTTTGATGACCTTGACAGTCTTGAGGAGTACTAATCAGGTATTTTGTAGATTGTCCCTCAATTGGGATTTGTCTGATTTTTTTCATGATTGGACTGGAGTTATGGATTTGGGGGAGGGAGAGTACAGAAGCAAAGTGCCATCTCATCACAGCATATCAAGAGCACTTTGAACGTGACTTATCACTGTTGAAGTTAATTTTCATCTTCTGGCTGGAAATGTTGGTGAGGTTTCTCCGTTGTACAGTTACTCCTTTTACCCCTTTTCATTCTGTCCTTGTTGGAAAGAAGTCATCATGAACAGCCTACACTTAAGAAGTGGAGAGTTATGCTTTACTTTCTTGAGGGTGGAGTATAAATTATCTAGAATTCCTCTGCATGGAAGATTTGTCTCTTCTCCCCCATTTATTCAACTTTATTTTGTAACTTAAATTGTTCTAGCTTTGACCATTGGGAACTCTTTCAGTTGGCTTCTCTTTCTTTTGACATTCCCTTATTATTGTGCTCTTCATTTTTGTTTTTGTTTTTAGCACTTCTTTATCTTCTGGCACTAGAAGAATCTCCAGACTCTTCTTGTATATTCCCTGCTTCAGCCCTAGAATCAGTCATTTCTCCAAGGAGCCTTCATTCCTTTTATTGAAGAATGGTATTAGAAACAAAGATCTGAGCCTTAGATTTGCTCATTGCTACTGGGGTGTCATTGCTACTAGGTCTTCTAGGCTGGCAGAGTAAAGAAGTATAAGTGTGTATACCAACGATGTATATATACATTTCTGTAAATACTTCTATATGTTTCTATTGATATTTATATCAAGATAAACGTAAGTTAATACTGTTGTCTCCAGCTCTCATCCATTACCACATAATCATTCTAGTCTCTTTTTCTTGTTTGTAACCTCTCATTCTTATGGTGAGAAACCTAGCTCCCACCATCTGCCATCTATTTACTTAATTGTTCAGTTCCAGTATATACGTATAGTGGTTTCAGAATCATCCCTACTGTTTCACCTCTCTTGTTTTCTTGATGCAGAGGACACACATTTGATGGTGGTTTGAGTTGAATCTCCAAATGCTTGCCTCTCTTCTTTCCTTCCTTTTCTCCATCCATTCATCCATCCATTTATCCAGTTAATACATGTTTATAGAGCTAAGTGAGACACATTGACTCTTAGAGGTAGTGTTGCAAATGGTAGATTTGGGTTGACTAGTACTATTATAGTAGACTCTCTCTTAACTGAATTCTATTAGCTGACTTGCTAGATTAATCTATGACTTCCATTCTCCTTGTAAAACATACTGCAAATTGCTTTTGGCTTCCTGAAAGCTTTCAAACTAGACATTCTTTATTACACCCATGTCTATATGCTCCCACCATTTGAGTTTTGTATAATAAGAGACAGTTTTTTATTTCTAAATCTGTTTGACATTTTTCATTTTATTGTAGTTATATAATTTATTATACAAATTGATGAAATTAATAAAGATTAAAAACTACATTGAATATTTTGGAAATCTCTTCTACAAAAAAGAATATAAAGATGGCTATTGAACTGGGGTGGACAAGATGACTATAAAATACTGGGAAAATTTATTAAAAATCTACAAGTGTTCTCTGCCAACAATGCTACACAAGTGTCTTTAAGTTCTCATACAGTTTTAAAGAAACAAATGCAGGGAAACTAAGGTGATGTGCTTTGGGAGCCATTTATAAAAACAAGACCATGCGAAACTTCAGCTGGTTATAGACTCACAGCAAGGAAAAGGCCTTGGCCCTTTACCAAAGATTCACATTTAATGTAAATTTATGTTAACATAATAATCCTCCACTTTCACTGACTTTTTGTCATTTATTTATCAACCATTTATCCCAACTGCTTTGGAGAAGAGAGTTACTACTACAGTTTTATTGCTGAGGTATGTTATGAGTTTAACAGACTTGTGGCTTAGGTGGAAAAACAAATCACCACGAAAGATTTGTGTTCAGAGTCATAAACAACAGTGGTGAACATTTGAATTAGCACCTTTGGAACTTGTGCTGGACATTTTGCATCTGCTCCTTCAAATCAACTCTTTAATTTTCTATCCTCCTTCGTGCCCAGGAGACTGACCTGCAGAGAGTACATCATTGGTGATCCCTTGCTTTCTGGGCTTCCAGCTGGGTTAGGCTAATGTAGTCTCCCTGGAGGAGAGTGGAGAGCCGGAGGAGAGTGAGGCCTGAGGGGTGGTTCTTCTAATTTCCTTCTTGAAAGGTCACCTTTAGCTAGGTATGTCCCTCAATAAAGGTCACGCAAGGAGGATTCCCCTACATCAACCTCTTTTCTTCTAGGTTTTGGCAACTGCTCCCACTCATTCTTTGACCTAGGGGTGGTAATAGCTCCCCAGCTTTTAGATCCAGGTTACTGCACTATTTCTTTTTCTTCTCTATACTCACATCTCTGTGAATCAACCATTTATAAATAAATACTCTTCAAATTATTCCAAACTCATCCATAATACATATACTATAGTTTGTCTGAAATATAATCAAATGAAAAATAGCTAGGTATTTGGGGAGTTTGGAAAAACCAGGTTCTTTGTTCAATTATGTCATTATTTACTGTTTGGCCCCAGATAAATCACTTAACTCTTCTCACTTTTAGTATCTTCCTAACCTACCAAACAATCTGAGAGAAGTGTTCTCACACATTTGGAAGAGGAAATGCAAGTACCCTTCTCCGAATTCTGCATTCAGGTAGGAAATTTAAGGGAACTAGCATTTTTGAGCACATACCAGGCATTATGTTAGGAAATCTCATTTCAACCTTACAACAACCCCATAATGTGTGGTGTTATTCCCATTTCACCAGTGAGGAAACTGAGACTCAAAGCTACTAGGCTAGTCACATAACTAAATTATCAGTTTCCTTATTAGACCAATTGGTGGCTCTATCTCCAGTTCCCAGCACAATATTTAAAGCAGAGGTCAGTGCTTATTAACATTTGCAGGAAGAATGGATGTGGGGGGAAGGTAGAGGAAGGGAGGCAGGATTTAGGTTCAGGTCTGAATGACCCCAAAACCCACTGTAGTATAGTTTACACAACAGTGATTTTGATTCCTGATGTTAAGTAGATGATGCAAAACCCTTTTCTATCTTTTTTATTGAGATATAATTGACATACAACATTATATTAGTTTCAGATGTACAACACATTGTTTCAACATTTGTATATATTGCAAAATGATCATCATAATAAGTCTAGTTAACATCGGTCACCATATATAGTTACAGAATTTTTTTTCTTGTGATGAGAACTTTCAAGATTTACTCTCTTAGAAACTTTCAGATATGCAATACATTATTATTAATTATAGTTGCCATGCTGTACCTTACATCTTCATGACTTATTTATTTTATAACTGAAATTTTATACCTTTTGACTTCCTTCACCCATTTTCCCAGCCCCCACCCCCACTTCTGGGAACACCAATATGTTGTCTGTATCTATGAGCTTGGTTTTTTTTTTTTTTTAGATTCCACATATAAGTGAGATCATATTGTATTTGTCTTTCTTGGTCTGCCTTATTTCTTTTAGCATAACTCCCTCAAGGTCCTTCCATGTTGTTGCAAATGACAAGATTTCATTCGTTTGTATGGCTGAATAATATTCCAAGCATATATATACATTTTCTTTGTCCATCCATTGATGTACACCTCAGTTGTTTCCATGTCTTGGCTGTTGTACATAATGCTGCATGAACATGGGGGTGCATATATCTCCTCAAGTTAGTGTTCTGTTTTCTTCCTTTTTCTATTTTCTTGTGGACTAAATTTTTATCTCTTCTTGTATATTTACTATTACAACTATGTTTGACTTAGATTTGATCTTTTAAAGAGTTATTGTTTATCAGGAAAATACCTACTGATGGGTGGGAGGGCACAAAGATACAGTTAGGCCTTGCTGCAGTGTGTCAGACCATAATCCTCCCAGTCTAGAATGCTCTTGCCAGTAGAGGCCAAGGAATCATTGGACTTGCTTAGCATTCTTGACTGATATCAACCTTAAAAAATAGATATACCCCAATTAATGTTTTTGCTTTACTATTTTGAAATTTAAATGAATCTATTATCTTGTATATGCCATTGATTTAAAATTTTTTGGTAACATCTTTTTACAGCCTTCCAAAGGAAGTCAAATTTTGCAGGCTGTGCTCACACGACAATCTCTTCATCTGTCTAGGTGGTCACAATAGGGGGAAGTAAGATGAGGATCAGATTGTTTGCTGCTGATGGCACTTGAAGTGGATAACCTCTAGGATTTGGCTTGCTGCTTGTGTAAACACACAAAATTATTATCATGCAGATGTTTGTTGTCCTCTTCTTCTACAGCATGAATATATATGTATCAAAAACACATGCTAGTAGACATGTATACATATATTACACACATGTGTGTTTGCATATGTGTGTGTAATTTCATCCTGTTATTTTTCAGGCACTTGCTAAAAAGTAATTTCATGTCTCCTGTTGTGTGGGTATTGTAGCCAAGGTAAAGATAGTCTCTTACTGGTTCAAAGGACCTTTGTAAGTGAACGTGAAAATTCAATGGATCAGCTGTAATGACTACTCTACCTTTTTTATTCTGAATTTTGCCTGGGCTAAGGACTTGGGAGCTTGATAGTGGTTAGAAACTTCAAACAGATGTTTTGAGTGTTGGGTCTGTAGAGAAGTTCTAAGCCAAACATTAGAAACATTGACAAATTTCTCTGTTTTAGTTCTATTGCATTTACATGATGGATTGTCAAATAAAAGGTCATGAATATGACAGTTTAGTTTCACATTAATCAAATCCTACTATATTGCCATCACAGAAACTTCTGGGGTCATGATCCAGAGGGTCTGTGATTCTGAGTCTCATAAATGGTTTTATAATGTCCATGTGAAGTTATTAATATTAATTGCTTGTGGTTTTTCCCTTGGTGTTAATTCTCCATTGCTATTTGTGGTTTATTCTGAATTCTGTGGTTGTGATTCACGGTGTTCCTGAGATCGTGCACTAATATGCATTTTTGAGTTGCCGTCTACCATCTTGAGAGGCATGGTGGCTTTTTGGCCTCTGAGCAGTTGTCCAAGAAACAGAAATGCTTTGTGTTTTCATTACGTAATTTTTTTTTCCTTGTGCCCATAAATTTGCCTCTGTGGGGGTTTGTTGGATCACTTTTTTAATCTCTTGAAGGCTCAGTTTCCTTCTTTAAAGCAGAGATAATAGGAATACCTACTTCATAGTGGTGTTGTGAAGATTAAATGTGCTGACATACGTAGGGGATGAGCCTGGTGTGTGGCATTAGTAAGTGCTAAATAAATGTCATCCACGAAAGCCATTGGTACTGTCAGAATTAGATAATAGGCTGTAGCAAAACTCACACTCGTTTTAATTTGCCACTGTGAGCATTTGTGTTTCCCTCAACAATGCCAACCCTAGACCTCAGCATCAGGTAATAAGGAGCAACCTCTGAAAGGTCCATTAATTTTTAGAGGCCACTTATGCACCATTGAGTAAACTGGCTTCTTGGCTCTCTGAATGATATCCTAGAAGAGTTAACACTTTCTTATAAAAGGGAAAAGTAGTTTATTCCCATCTCACTACTATTTTCAGACCCATTAAGCTCTAAGTAATGGTAAGGCTTCCATGACTGCTTTGAGGAATACACTATATTTTTTTATTCTCCCTCCAAAGGGCCTATTACAGCTCTATCATTGGGTTGTTTGTTCTTTGATTTTCATCAAAGAGAGTAATTCCAGTAAAGGTTATCAAAGGCCTCTCTGTCTCTCATATTGCCTTTCGATTATCTGACTTATCATTTATCATTTACTGATTATGAAAAAGTTAAATCACCAAAGAGTTTAATAAAATAGTTGAATAAAAGAATTAAATAAAATGAGAAGCATAGCATCTGTCGAAGACTTAAAGGGCATTGTGGGTCTTTTTTTTTTTTTTTTTTCTCTCAATTTACACAGCTAAAAGAAATACTAATTATCAGGATAACTCCTGAATTGTGATTAGCAAGGAGGAAAGAAAGGCAAGGGAACTGTCTTTCAGGTAAAATGAATTTTCAAGATATCTAGTCAGCCATATTGCTGGAAATGGAATTTATGAAACCAAAAAGGCGAAGCTGCTTATGAATTTTAGTAACTTTTGTAGATTAAATCCTAAACATGGGCTGTAGTCTGTCTGCCTGTTTATTTGATTGGGTAATATTTCTTCCTCACTTCTCCTCTCACTTCACTTGTGAAATAGTGGGAGCATCTTTCCACCAATTCACAGCCCTTTAGAAGGAGGGCTCTGTTGACCACAGCTAGAGAAAGCCTGGCATTTAAGTTCACCTTGTCTCCATTTGTGTTAGTCGCTGATTTTCACCAAAGTGGACAGTAGTCTGGTAGGTAATTAACTTACACTCAGGTTTCTAGGTACAGTTTTACTAGTGGCATTCATCTCAGAGCTCTTTTGTACAAAACTTCAGGATTAACATGATGCTTCCAGTTGTACCCGGGGATGGAAGAGGGACTTCCTTTGGGGTGTACTAGATTAAAACCCCAGGACTTCTGAATGATATTAAGGGAGGTCATTCTTCCTTGCTGATTATGATTTTAGGTACAAAAACTTGATTTACAGTAAAACATGCTAAATCTCGGACAACGCAACCCCTTGAAGACTGCTGCAAGCAGAGGATGTTGTGGCATGTCTGCAGAAGGTTTTGCCCAAGGTTCTCCATTACTCTGGGAAATGCTTATTTTATTTTATTTTCGTCTTTTCTAGTTACACCTGATCTCAGTGAGGTTTCTTTTTCTCCGCTCCTGGCCAGGCTGCCATGCTCTACATCATTAACCCTAAACTCTGGGGAATTGATCCCCTGCCAGCCTCTTTGATATTAGATTAGATCCCTTCCAGGCTGCATTTAATTGACTGAGCTCCTAGGGGGAATAGCTGGTTCCTGTCCCCTCTCACTACTTTGGCCACTCTCCTTTAGTAGCTGCCTTGCAAATTCACTGTGTCCCTGTGAAGAGGGAAGTGTGACAGATAAAACAAATGCCTATGATTCCGAATTCTCCTTTTTTTTCGTTCTAATAACATGTCTACAGTTAGACCTGTCAATGAGCTGCTTTGTTCTTTTTGAATCCTCTTCCTCCAAGTAATAAGAAAGAGGCTTCTTTCCTCTCACATCTTTCGCACTGCACCTTATCTATTTTTCTGAAAATGAAAGACGAGAGTCCTGGTAATTAAAACAGCAGTTCTTTTTCCTTGGTTCAAATGTCTTCACTTCTGTTTTTAAACTTTTAAAATCTTTTACTATCTTTTAAACGACTCTTACATTGCAAACATTTTTGCTGATCTTTCATTTTTTTGCAATGATTAAAAGAATTAAAACGACCTTCTTTTCCCCAAGATGTAAGTCGTATATGCTTAATGTCAAATTTTCACACATTATAGAGATATGTAAAATGGAAAACAAAAGATGCCCATAAAAATAACTCCCTCTCCCCCCCAAAAAACCAAATCTTTATTTTTGGATGTATAATCCTCCTGATTTTCATATATATATATATGAAATATATGAAAAAAATATATATGAAATATGTATATATAGGGTTAATTTTTGATGGTAATAATATCACTTTCCAACAATTGAAAAAAAAGTTTGGAGGGGGGGCAGTTAAAATTCATTTCTGTTCCTTCTCTAAGACATATCTGGAGGCTCTTGAGCAAATACCCTAGAGTCCAGTCTGAATTGTAGATTTATAATTGGTTGAAGTATTGAAAATCTGGTCAAGTCATTGAACCCCTTTTTAAGTCCCTTCCATCCCCCAGTAGAACTCTGAGATGTTGCACATGTGCTCGGATGTCACAAGCCACTGATGTCAGCCTCATTGTTCCCTACCCTCGAACTTAATTCTCTCTGGTGGGTCTCCCCTTGATATGGTAGCTCAGGTGTGTTAAGCTTGAGTTTTGCTGTTTACTACCTTGTGGCTTCAGAACATGTCCTCATCTTCAAAATGGGAAGAGCGCTAATTTCTGTGGTTGTTAATTCTTGAATTTCTCTTTGTGTCTGAATAATCGCAATTAAGAGATTGTGAGAGACCCATCTGCAAAGGACTAGTTTTCCTTTTTCTTGAGGAAGATTCAGAGCTTGGAGGTGTTGGTAAGCCAGGCATTGACTGGATGCACCTCCTGATGCCCCACAACCTGTGCTTCACCCTGAAACCAAACTAAGTCCACTTACCACCCCCCATGCCCAGTGTTATGAGAAATTTTCTTTATAGTTTATTTTTTCCCCTGATATAAGAAAACAAATTAGTCATGCTTCAGATCCAGGGCTTTTGATGGTGACTTTGCAGATATCCCAATGAATTAAAAATAGTTTTGTGCTGGTCAACAGAACACTGCCAGAGTAATGCTCTCATTTATTAAGCTTTTTTTCTGGAATCTGCAAATAAGATAAAGTAGTTGAGCCAATAATACCAGCCTCTCTCTTTTCTCCTGGCTTTTAGGATGAAATAACCCCTCGAAGGATTTTCTCTGCCCTTCTTTCTGGTGTGTTATCCTGGAGGAAAGGCACAGGGAGAAGCTGGTTCTGCTCAGGTAGACAGAAGTTGTGAGAGGCCCTTTCAACTCTCTAAACTCTTTAAATACAGACTAGAGCTGTTGAAGTTTTTATTACATCCACTACAACAAGAAAAAGTCCCAAGACCCTAGTGCAATATTGTGGTTTATGAGAAATATATATTTGGTCATTCAGATGACCAAATTTTGGTGTTTGTTTACAGTTACTAATTTACAGCTCCCAAAACCCTTGGAATTTTTGAAGTGTGGATAGTGATTAAGGCGTCTGTTGTTGTGTTAATGAGATGACTTTGGGAAAGCTCCTAAGGGTAGGGGCTCCTTGCCAGGAGAACCAGCCATGTGATCAGAGGATTGGAACTTTCAGTCCCATCATCTGATTTCGGGGGGAGGGGCCTTGAGAGTGAATCAATTGCCAATGGTCAGTAACTTAGTCAATCATGACTACCTAATGAAGCCTCCATAAAAACCCAAAAGGGACTTCCACCTTGGGGGGACCAGAATGCTTCCATGTGCCACTGTGCCAGGCCCCATGAGGACAGAAGCTCCTTTGTTTGGGACCTCACCTTATGTATCTCTTCATGTGGTTGTTGATTCGTATCATTGTAATAAATTAGTAGTCTCGTGGGTGAATGGGTTTTCTTGAGTTCTTTTGAGCTGTTCCAGCAATCGAACAGCTTAATCGAACCCAAGAGGGGGTGGTGGGAACCTCTGATTTATAGCCCGTTGGTCAAAAGCACATATATCGAATGACCTGGGCTTGGGACTGGCCTCTGAAGTGGGTGGGCTCGGGGGAAGCAGTCTTGTGGGACTGAGCCCTTTACCTGTAGAATCTGATTCTATCTCCGGGAAGATAGTGTCAGAATTGAGTTGAATTCTTGGACACCCTGCTGGTGTCTAGGAACTGCTTGTTCATGTGGGGAAGCCTCTACACAGGTCAAAATTGGTCCAGGAACACTTTGCACCTACTCAAGTCCTTTAATTCCTCCAGGGATGGCAAAGGTATTTCTAGAAAAATCATAGCATCAGGCCCACGGTAAGCTACCTCCATCCCACAGCATGACATACCCAATTATTGAAACCAGAGATGGAAGACTAGGTGAAGAGGGCTTGGAAATCTGTGATATTACTATCTTTTTTCTCCTTGGTTCTAACACAGCACATAAGTAAGCTTTCTTTTTCCTTTCGTGTTCCTTTTAAAAACTGCCTAATTTGCTTCATCCATGGGGATGAGCTAAGGAAAGATAATAGAGGTGGGAAATGAATGGAGTTAGCCCACACAAGTCATTCTACAACACCTACCGGATGTGGTACCTGTAAGCTCTTAGGGTATGATTGCTTTCATGATGGTGGATGGTCCTGGCACCTTGTCGGGGTTTCTTGTTGCCATATTCATATCCTTTCCCTGATCCTCAGATGATCCTTGTCATTCCACTGCACTACAAGTTCTCAATTTGTTGTTGTCTTTCTTGTCTTTATCTGTAGTAACCTGGTTATTCCCAAAGCCACTGGCATTGAGTTCCCTGAGGTGCGGGTGAGAGGAATGCTCTGTTTACACGAACTAACACTTTTTAGTTTGGCTCTTCAGTAGGTACTCCGTATGTTGCAACTTTGATTTGCTTTTTCAATGTCTAATTATCCTTAACCATGAAAAAATGGAGAATAAGTCTTCCAGGGCCTCTGTTGGAGGGTAACTCAAATAGCATCACCCAATTTCGTATTTAAAATTCTTTCCCCATTTATGCTAATCAGAACCTCAGCATTGGGTTAAATACCTTGCCTCTTTTTTTACTTTTAGATGACTGTCATTTATTCAAATATATTTGTGCCATGTCTATTACATGACAGGCATATAAGGCAATGTTCTTTTAACATTGAAAAAAAGACAATTTCTCTGCTCTGAGGAAGTACTTTTTATCAGTGGGGGAAATAGAAAGTAAATAAGAAAACAAATAAATGTGTAATTATTTTAAGAAGGATAAGTGCTAGATGTAGAGTGTCATGTAGAAAGGTAAAACTGATGATTAAAAAAAACTGTTATAGGAGAAAGGGATATTTTAGATAGGATGCTCAGAGGTTGTGATATTTGATCAAAAACCTGAATGAAATGAAGAGTCACTCTGTGCGAAGCCCTGGGTGAAGAGAGTTCCAGGTGGAGGAAACAAAGCATGAGACCAAGCCAGGAATGAGCCTGGAAGGCCAGGGAGGCTGGAGTAGAGTGGATGGAGGGCGGGGTGGTCCAGAAGAGCCCAGAGTGGTAGCCACAAACCAGACTGTACAGGATCCAAAGGGTTTGGATCCCAAACCTACTGAGGACCTTTCCTACTTATTTAAGAATTTCTATCCGGAAGTTGTCAGAAGAACTTGCCTCATCAGTATTTCTCCCTGGAGATCTATCAGCGCTTCTCATGTGATACCATATTCCATTTATTGTAAGCTAAAATATTTTTCAATATCTTTTACATCTCTGACTTTGGGATCCTGCAATTGAGAATGTCTTAGCATAGTGTCGTAGTTTATGTGATATCATTTGTCTTGCCTAGTGGTAAATTAAAAAAGTGGGGCATCTTATATTTGATGATTTGGTGAAATATGGTATGTCCAGGTTTCTGAAATGGTTCACAGTTGACATATCTCCTATCTCCCTTGCTTCCTGGTGACCTGATGGAATAGAGCCATCATCAGAAGCTCTTAAGTGGTGAGGTAGTGAGAAAGAATGCCTTTCAACCATACACACTTGAGAATCAGTCCTCCTTCTGATTGTGCTTTTTCATGATGATGGCTGACTGGAAATAGGAACGTAGCTTATAGCTTTAGGACAGAGTTTGTCACGTGCAGAGCTAATTAGGCCACAAAGCAAATGAATCTACTACCCTGACTTTATTGCTGGTCTGCCCTGACTGAGCTAAGCAGATAATAATAACCGTCTGTGGATTTGGCATGTTTTCCTAGTTTGTATATAACTTTGATGATTCTTCCATTCTCTCTTGAGGTTTTTAAACGAGGTATGGGATCCATTTTTTTGTGAATGGACCTATGGAGCGCCTATATTAAAATAATTTTGTGCTTTCTTTCTTTACTGTAGACTGAGCTCCTTGAGAACAAGGACTGTACCATTCATTTCTGTATTTTTAGTGCCTACTAGAGTGCCTTGTTCATGGTAGATAGTCAATAAAAATTGGTTAAATGGATGAAAGGAGTCACAGTTCATCACCTCAACTAGCTTACGGTCTAAAGAATAGCTTGCTTCTTAACATATTGAAAACTTAAACAAATTCCTAGTTTAATAGGGCCAAATATGTATGTACTACAACTCAGACATAAAAATAAAGTGGCTCTCTTTGTGACTTTTATAACTGAATTTATCTCATTCTTGGACTCCCATTTCTGCTGACAACAGAAAATATTTAAACTTCATGTTTAAAATTACCTCAAACTCTTTGGGTATAAAACAATTTTGTTTGGGTATGGATTCAGTTGGTTCAAAGTTCAGGAACTTAGTCTATTTTTTCTTCTTAAGTAGCCTTCCTTTTTCTTTCCCAAGATAATATCATGTGGGGAATGACCTAGACTCAAATGATATACTCTGTTTCTTGGCTGGCCTCCAATGAGATGTTAGTCCATTAATTCACTGGGTGTCTGGACAAGTGATATTAAGGCATGTTTTGGTCTTTTGGGCAACCTCGTATTGGTCCCAAACGGCCATGGTGTGAGGAAGCCCAAGCCAAACAGCAAGGCCATGCGTATGTATTCCAGCTGACACCAGCTGCAGCTAAGTTCTCCAGTTGATAGCCACCATTGACAGCGAGACATCTGAGCAAGTCAGCCTTCAAATGCTTTCAGTCCTCAGCTTTCAAGTCTTCCAGCAGAGGCTTCAGTCAACAGGGAGCAGAGACAAGCTGTCCCTGTTGTGTCCTGTCTGAATTTCTGACCCACAGGATACTTGAACATAACACATGGGTGGTTTTATGCCTCTAAATTTTGGAGTAATTTGTTATGCAATCCTAGTTATGCAACCCTTTCTCCCTCCCTCTTTCCTCTACCACCTCCTCTTTCTTCAAAAAATAAATTTCTTTAAATATTTAGAATATTTGGAGGACAGTCTTAAAAACAAGGACGATTTCTTCAAGACCATAATTAATGAGTATTCTAATCATGGGGTACATTGAAAAATGTGTTAGGAAAAGCATTCACTTTTTCTTTTTTTTTCTAAAGACTTTTGCCAGAGCCAAATTATTTGAAAAAGATGTTTTTTTAACTCAGGACAATTCCACTAGCTTCACCCCAGGCCAAAAGCTATTTTCATTAGAGAAAAGAATGTTTTTCATTTCCTCAAATGGTAATATGTGCACCCAAGTAAGTACAAAGTTGAAAGTCAAAAGTTGTGATACAGCTGACTGCATTACTTGATCTCTATCTGAATGTTAGTCTCATGATTATTGGAGTTCGTTGTCACAGCAGGGGTGGGAGAGGACGTGGCAGCATCAAAAGGAAATTACATTTGCTAAAAAATATGGGTGAAAATGTCTTCAGCAATTACCACAGGTCATCTGCGCTGCACACAGCAAATGGCAGAGAAAAAGGGCTTCCTGTGGGAAGGAGCAGAGAAGAGGGTTAGAACTGGCCTATTGTGCTGTGCGGAATCAAAAGGGACCCCCCATTATGCAGGCTTGGAGTAAACAGCAATATTAGTATAATGGGCTGTAATAAATTACTGACGGTTTTTAAGATTTCTGTTTTGTTCTTTCAGGTCAGCAAAAATGCAATCATTTTTCCTTGCTTTGTGTTGTCGTCTGCACTCCCCTTTTAGACCCAGATGATTCCCATTCTCTTCCAGCTGGCTGCCTTTAGATTTTTGAATTAGCACTCAATATATTTTAATTCAATTTGGAAACTAATGGATGCCTGAACTTATTTAGCCCATACATTCAAGGATCTTGAAGTGCAATTCTGATTGAGGCAGTTTTTCTAATTACAATTTTAATTCTTCATTTTTCTCTCTCTCAAAAAATTAAACTCTGCTCCATCGATGACTGGAAAACTCTAGGTAAGCAGTATAGGAAAGTAGAATCTAAGTGGTATTTCCAATTTTTTTCCTGGTATTAGTGGAAAAGATAAGTATTAAATAATTTTAGATTTATTTTGATCGTAACAGTGTTGTATATAACTCAGCCTATTTCCACCCATATTTTTATGGGTAGTCTGGGGGTCAAATTGTCTTTCTCTACCAGAAAAAGATAATGAAATAAAAACCTAACTTGCCGTGGTTAACCTATCAGGCAGGTGTTTCTCTTGTTACCTAGCTTCTAGGGGTTTTAAAGGGGTTCAGATATTTGCATTTTAAGGACAAACTCAGCATCTTTCCACTTCAAAGTATGTATTTTCTACGTCCCCTTTGCTTTGCTTTTTGAAAAGCTCTTCTTTCACAGTGGGAGAGAGATGCTTGAAGCCAAAACAAAAGGTAGGACGCCGCTCTCCCCACAAGGACCAAATTTTATTTTCTTTTGTTACCAGGGTAAAGTGTCTGGACAGCCTCTTAGCTGAGCCATGTTTAGTCAACTAGAGTGGGTGGTGGTAGATCTTTTCTGGTCTGCTCATCAAACTTTTCCATCTCCCCTTTTTGGGTAATGCACTTAGCTTCCTGAACACAGGAATGGCTGGAGTTGTGGTCAGCCCTTAGTTCTATTCTCTCTGTCAAGAGAAATGGGTCCTAAGCACGGGCTCATGAACCATACAAAGATCAGCAGAGTCCTTAAGTGATACTGGTATTGGAGAAAGAGGCTCATAGTTTCTGATAAGGGTACTTGTTTGGCTGTGGTTCCCTTGTTTCTTGCCATTCTGACTAACCTGTGTTCCTTAGAGGAAATGACACATAAATGCAAAGAGAAACAGTGTTGCAATGATGGAAGATGGATGCAGAAAGAACATGTGTGTCCCAACAGTGTGGAGTCACTCATTCTTTTCCCTAGGTCCTAGATTTTCTTGGCCCTTCCATCAATTCTGTAACCTACTCCAATATTTGGCTACATTGCCAACACATTTCTCTTTTGTAAAGGTTAGTTTGAGTTGAGTTTTTGTGATTTGCGACTAAGTTGTATTAAATTGGCCTGCATGGGTGGGGGGGTGTATGTGAGTGTATGTTTCCTTCTATCATGAGACCTACATGGGACTGGCCATCCCTATTACCTTTTTTTCAGTACCCTTATCTTCTTTCTATAAATTAATTCAAGAGATATTCGTTAACTACTACTGTATACTGGTTACCGAGGTTGCAAAGACCAATAAGAAATGAATTCTACTGTTAACGAGCATACAGACTCTTTGGGGAGACTGACATGTAGATAATCACAAAATAACCCACATTTTCTAAAATATTCTGTAGAACACTAGCCCTACAAGTTATTTTGTGAAGAAGGGGATTCCTGGCTTCAAGAATTTTGTGACTACACAAATTTGGAAAATATGTTAAACCATAATCTCTTTTTAAATTTCACAGTGCATATAAGAATTCAGAAATGCTACAGAAATGGTACATCTTTAGCCAAATATTTCACAACTTATTTAAAATGGAAACCTTTTGCCTCTATGTGACCTGTTGACATTCCATGAAACTAGTGCTCCTCAGAAAGTATTTGAATAGAAATAGACAGCTATGGGAGAATGGAGATGGAACAATTAATTGTTCCATCACCTTTGGAGGGGGTGGAAATGGCTTCACAGAGGAGGTAAGAATTTGAATTGGATATTAATGAATGAGTTCACCAGCTCAGGAAAGGGAAAGGATATTCTGGAAAAGGTTACAAGATGTGGAAAGACAGAGATATAAAAATAAAACTATGGTTTATTTGGGAATATATAACATCCCACGGGACTGGAAAGGGTACAGAAATGAATAATAACAGGAAAGAGATAAGAAAGGAAGAGAAGACGGGGAAATGTAAAGTGTCAGGTTAAGACAGTTGGGGCTCGTGCTATAGTGACAAGCCACTGAATATTGTTTCTTCTGTGGGACATGCATTTTATTTCAATCACAATATAGCACCTAATATTTTGGAAACATATTTTTTACGGTCTAGGGCTTTGTTACCAGCTGAAGTGTTTAAAATTTTGCTGATTGGCAGACTAGACAGACTAAAATGGAGGAATCTAGTTTAGAAAGAATGAGTTTTGTTTTCTTCCATCCTCCAAAAGTTTATCCTCTCCAATATTCTATCTTATTTATATAAAGTCTAGCTTTAAATTGGAACATGCTTAGTGATAAACAGTTAATACCTCCTGGAGTTAACCATTAAGGATATTTGCATTTTAGTAAGCTCTACTGAAGATAAAAATTATTGGAAAGTCCCCCTCCATTCCATTTTACCTGCTTAAATTCCTCTGGAGCTGATTTAGAGCTCCATCTTCTCCCTGACGTCCTTCCCAGCAATTGCAACCCACTCATTCATTTAATAAGTATTTTCTGAGTGCCTAATGTCTGTTAGAATCTGTTAGGCACCGGAAAGCTGCTACAACGGGAGAGCTCCCAGTCTCAGTGATCTTTGAGTTTAACAGAGAGACGGAGAAGCAAACAGAAGTTCCAATATGATATCATGATTCAGGTAAATACAATATTGTGGGCAGTACCCAGGTGGAATACCTCCTAGGTTTGTGGTATCTCTTTCTGCCTGACTGTCTGTATGAAAGATCAGAGAGGGCTTCATGGAGGAGATGGCATCTAAAGCTAAATCCAAGAGGATGAACAGGAACGATCCAAATATAAGAAAATGAATGAGAGTGAGGTGGTTCTGGGCAGAGAGAAGAGACTATGCCAAAGACCAGATAGGAAACCTCAGCATTCAGTTTGGCCTTGAATACAGGGAGGATTTGTAGGAGATTAAGATTTATCCTGAAGTCTGTGGAGCATCATCAAAGTGGCTTAAGCACTGAATCAATTTGCATTTAAGAAACACTCATCCAAGTTAAGTATGAAGAGGGGCAATGCTGGAGGCTGCAAAGGCTGCTGCAGTAGTCAAGGCTGGAGATGTTGGCGCCCCCACCCAAGGGAGGGCAGTGGTGATGGAAAGAATGAGTTGGAGAGAGGTGCAGGAAGGGGAGAAGATGGGATTGGGTGTTTGCTTGGATATGGATATGAAGGGAAGGGGGGAGTGGAGATCTGAATGAATTTTTTACCCTATAAACTTCTGTAGCCTTTGAATTTGTCAAGTGCCTGATAACTGAAAATATTTGTCTCATGTAGTTATTCATCTCTTCTTATTTGTCTTTCACTGTCCAAGTGTTACCAAACCAGGTTCATTTTGCCCATGGCATGATTATGCCAATCACCGAGAGGATGAGTTTGCAAAGAGAAAGGATTTAATCTCAAGGCGGCCAAGTGAGGAGGCGGGAGAATCAATCTCAGATCTGTGTTCTTGAAAATGGGGACTCAGGGATATTTATGGGATGAGGGGGCGGGGTGGTCTGAAGTGTGGGAATAGATGATTGGAGGTAAGGAAAAGTGAGGTAATTGATGATCTGTACAAGCGTAATGAAGCTTCATGCCTCTTCATAGGACACCTGTTCACAAAATGGCGGCGTTACCATGATCTGAGGTTGGAGTTTTTAGTTCCTTGACATCAAAAAGGTCACTTGTCAAGCATTTGTACAGGCCCAGTTGATGGGTTGGTTGTCTCAACCAGCCTGAACTGGACAAGGGGTGAACTCTCAGTTCTTGAAAAACTCAAGCACTCCACCCATTGCCATGGTGACCTAAGCCTCAGAGATGTTATCTATAGGGTGAGTTTTAGTAATGCATTATTTACCACTTTTGCAAACAAACAACTGAGTGTAGTTAAAGCAAGTTGGCCCCCGGTTTCATAAGCATAAGCCTCATAAGGAACAGGGACAAGTTTGTGTTCTATGTAGCACCACAGAAAGCACATAGTGGATGCTAAAAAGAAAACTAGTGAAAATTTATATTTTTTTTCTAAAAAAAGAACCACATTTGCTTTCATATTTTTTTGTTGGAAAAAAGGCATTAAGTGCTATTTGCCACACTGGGCTTTGGGAAGGTAGTTTTTTTTACTTAAATACAAACTAATAGCATTTAACCAGATTCTTGAACTTCTCTATTACTTTATCTGGATCTTTTAAAAGTATTTTTGATTATTCCATTTCCTCTTCCAGCTGCCTTCTACTATCAGCTGAGAAGTGCTGTTCTCCTCTGTCCCTAATCATTGCCATCATCTCTGGCAAAGTTATCACCGGGAGCCTCACTTTACACTTCTAGGTCAACCTTGTCCTCTGGGAGCAAACTAGGTGTGGAGTGTCTAATTTGGGCCTTCTAAAATATAAATGAGGAAAGGGAGGAATGCCTTTGGTATATCAAAATGCCCTAGCTATAGCTCCACTGAATTTTGCACACTCCTCATTAATCAGAACGGGGAGTCATGGAACCCTCATTGCTGGCTGCTCCCAAAGCATGGGCCTTATTCTGGAAGTCTGGCTAAGCAGAGATCCTGAAGGGTGGGCAGAAGTGAGAAAGGAAGACCTTCCATTTGTTTGGTACTTGCTATGTGGCAGTCACTGTGCCAACAAGTCAGTGGATTCGATATCTATTCCATTTTACGGATGAGCAGACTGATGCTTAGAAATTTAACCAACTTGCTCAAAGCCACACAAATAGCAAAAGAAACAGGTAGGATTAAAACCCGACAGCAAAGCCCTGGGTCTATCCAGTACTCCTTGCTGCCTTTATTCTTTGCAGTTGTTAAAGTAACCAGATGAGGCCCAAGATGGAGTCACTCATGATAAGCCCCACGTCATCAAACCAAGACTTAACTAAGTTTCTGTGCTCTGCTCTCCCAGAAAAGGAAGGCCTAGGTCAATCAGTCAGCACTTGCCTGCTCCATACGAGTTTCCTAACCTGCCTCCAAGACTTCCCTTTGCTCCGTGTAAGGAGAATAACCCTGCTTTAACCAATCAGCAAATGCCTAGTATGTCTTCCTTGTTCCTTCTCACTTTGCTCTATAAAAATTTCTTGCCTTGTACAGCTCTTTGGAGCTCCTATCTCCTAGATTCTATCTCCCCATTCATGAATTGCTTAATAAAGCCAGTAAGATCTTAAAGTTTGCTCAGTTGAATTTTTGTTCTTTAACACAGTTGACTGGGGTAAAAACATGACGCAGATATTTATAGCACTGAGAGTGTGTGAGTAACACTGGGGTGGGGAGAAGGATCAAGGAGAAGGTTGAATTGTCCCTTATTCTGTCATGGACATTTGGAGACCATGATCGTCATTCTATCTCTGTTGCTTTCGGGATCTCTTGATTTTGAGCAAGTCATTAAACTAACTTGGGCTTTACTCGGTGCTGCTGTGTCTGGTTATGCAGTCAGTGCACTGCACAAGAGCACTAGGCTGAGAGGATGAGCATGATCGTTAGCTCTGAAATAAGGCTGCTTTTGCCCAGAGGTGCATATAGGGTAGCAGCGGCCCTGACTTTTGTTTTCCTATCTTCAGACTAGGTAAAATCCTCAATGAAGACGAGTATTGTCTTTTAGATAAGTGGAACATCCAGTTATATTCTGTGCAACATCTTATAGGAACTCTCTTGCTTGCCACTTTCTTGGACCAATGTCCTCTGTGAGGAAATATCTCCCAAGATATTACAACAGCAGAAATGAGAACCACATCTTTGTGCTTTATAGAATGGAGATTTGATTCCTAGCTTTGCCACCTCCTAATTTTATGACCTTGGACAAGTTCCCTCTATAAGCCTTTAATTCTTTGTTAAATGGAGGTAATAATAGTTCCTACTTCACAGCCTTATGAAATTTAAATGAGTTAACAGATGTAAAGTTCTCTGGGTGGCCCCTGATAGAGCTCACATTTATTCAATACTTACCACTGTGACTGTTATTTATCTTTGTGTCTGTCTCCTAAAAGGAGCTTCCCTCACAAACAGTAAAGAAGTTGTCAATTTTGACTTTTCACCCTGGGGTATGGTGTCTGATTTCTCTGTAATACTTTTTTCTGTCAGCGGGACTTTTTATCACTCAGCTCAAATTGATTTAAGCAAAAAAAAAAAAAAAAAAAACACCCAAATTGATATTACATATAGCTAGAGCCAGAGGTTCAAATGATGTTAGAGGATGGAGGACTCTCTTTCCATGAGGTGACTGTTTTCCTCTGTGCCGGCTGCATGAATAGGCAGGCGGTTTCTACTCTAAAGGCCTGTTAGCTCCTGGCTCACACCCTCTTTTTAAAAATCTTCAAATTCAGGAGAAATCTTGTTTCTTTTTCCAAACAGTCTAACAAAACTGAATCTGTACATCTTCTTGGAACATGTATTCATCCCCGAATCAGACACTGTGGCCACGGCAGGAATGCTCTGGTTGGCCAGGTCTGGGGCATCTCCTGTTCCTGGAGCTGGGGGAGGGGATGGGATTGAACAACATTCAGAATGGGGGACAGGTGGTTCCTCAAAGGAAAATTAGGGTGCTACTGCCAGAAGAAGAGAGAAGGGGTACTGGGAAGGCAGAAAATGACCCGTGTGCATCACATTCCCCTGCCCTTTTATTTTACTATTGGTTTTTGAAATCTATGAAAAAAATGGAGCATCTTACAATAACATTCCTTCAAACTATGTGGAAAAGTAATTTACATTGTAGCTTGGACAATATATAAAATAATGGAGAAAATGATGGTTTGGGATTTTTCTAATTGTACATCTGCTTCAAATGAGTTGTGTGACCATTGACAAACTCTCTTCTTTAAATTGAGGAGGCTGGGATAAATCTTTAAGTATGCTTCCAGCTCTAATGGTTTATGATGTAATGAAATAATATATGATGATGAAATAATATAGTAGTCCTCCCTTATCCATGGGGGATATGTTATAAGACCCCCAGTGGATGCTTGAAACCGTGGATAGTACCGAACTCTGTATATACTGTTTTTTCCTATATTGTACATATTTGAGGTGTGACAGCAAAACTAGCACAAATTTCTTTTTTCCTTCTTCACAATTTCATGGATAGGAGAATCGTTCTTACCCTAGATCTTAGCAACCTCGGCGTACGATTTTCTTCTATTTCTTTTTTAAGTCGAGAACTTTCATCTTTTTACTTAGAGGAAGCACTTTATGGCTTCTCTGAGGCACATCTGAATTGCCAGCATCACTACTCTTGCACTTTGGGGCCATTATTAAGTAAAATAAGACTAACTTGCACATAAGCACTGCTGTACCTTGACAGTCAATCTGATAACTGAGACGGCTACTAAGTGACTAACTGGCGGGTAATGTATGCAGTGTGGATACGCTGGACAAAGGGATGAATCACATCCGGGACAGAGCAGTATGACACAGGATTTCCTCACACCACTCAGAATGGCATGCAATTTAAAACTTATGAATTGTTTATTTCTGGAATTTTCCATTTAATATTTTCAGACTGCGGTTGACCACAGGTAACTGAAACCTGGAAAGCGAAACTGTGGATGAGGGGGGACTACTGTACCCATTATTGGCAATCACTATTAACTTTTTCCGTTTTCCATCTGAAAGTGGAGAATGGTATATGTATGCCTTGACAAACTTTAAGGTATCATAAAATCTTTGATCTGTCACTTTTGAAAAAGCAGGATGAACAATGATACAAGATACTAGGTTTTCTCTAAATTCTCCTAGAATAAGACCTCCAGATCCTTAATAGAAAATGTTATGTTAGAAGAAAGTCAGGTTTTTATCTTTTACTCCCATAGTCCTCCCTTGCCTCCACGTACAAGGAACAGGAGAGAGGAGCTAATACTTGACTGGGATGGAGTAACTCCCAGGGTGACCTTGGAAGTTATTTACAGTCTTCCCTCCATATCTGCAGGGAAATTGGTTCCAGGACCCCACCTACCCCCCAAAGAATACTAAAATCCACAGACGCTCAAGTCCCTTAGTCGGTCCTCAGTATCCACGTGTTTCACATCCATAGTACTACAGGATCCATGGTTGGTTGAATCCATGGATGCAGAGTCCGTGGATATGGAGGGCCGACTGTGCTGAAGATGGCAGAGCCATTCGCCTTGGTTTCCTGAATGACTGCATGGAGCGGGACCTCCCCTGCCTCCCTCACATCCTCTGTCCCCGCCCATCCCAGCTCATGGACTGTTACCTGAGCATGAAATAATCTTCTGTTGTGTTGAGACACTAGATGTTTTAATTTTTTGCTGCAGCCTAACACAGCCCAGTACAGCGTATTGTGGATTTTGGAAGGGAACAACACTGGTTAGACATCACAAAGTACAGCTGCACGTGTTGGCCCACACCATTTTGTTTTATTTTTATTGAATTTGTTGCCAGTTAATTTGATATAAAATCCAGTTTTCCAGCTTTTCTCGAAGAATTAGAACTTGTCGAATCTTGGGCAAAATTAGAGGAACTGGCAATCCTGAGACTTCATTTCCCCATGAAGGCAGTTTTCTGGAGCTCAGTAAGTTTCCCCTGTGGGTTGTACCTGTGCTGTCAAGTTTTCTACAGTCCCCACCGTGGCCTTATACTCCCAACCTAGCTGGCTTTACTGATTTATTATTTTTCCTGACCTCTGTGGCTATTCAAATTTATGTCCCTAATCTAAAGGATGAGCCACCAAGTGCTCAGAGCCTGGCGCTAAAACTATAGTGACCATGGGTGCAAATCTTGGGAACCTCCCTCACTTCGGAATAAATTCTGTGCTATTTTAAAAGTTATACATATAAAATGTGGTAGTTGGGAAAAAAAAGTCTTAATTCTCGGAAGAAGCTACATTAAAGGATTTGGTGTGTGTCCTTTTGCAGAACTTTGTATGTCAGAGATTTTGAAAATGGGAAGTGTGAGTGACTGATTAGAAGTTTGTAATCCCAACCAAGCTAAATCCGGGCAATCTGCCTCCTGCTGCAGGCGGGACAAGAGTCAGGGTGTGTGGTGGGCCTTCGCTGAGGGGGGATTTTCATCATGCGATTACATAGCAGGGACAAGGGCCAAGCAGCATGCGTTAAGTTCTGTACTTTTCCTGTGTGAAGGAAAATAACACTCTGTCCTGCTGCTCCTGGGGCGCTGAGCTTCAGTTCTTAATTTAAATCCTCCTAAATGTTTGGAGAAAAGACCGTGGAAACCCTCAGTCATTTGCCGTCATATGTATCAAGATGATAGTGAAGCACTAGGAGGAGAAGGTCCCTTGGGTGTACCACCTTCCTACCCAACTACCCTCAAGAAGCATTTACTTTTTCTCAAACTGGGGAACCATCTAAATGGTAGTGAAGGGAGCAGTGGAAAGAGATTATTCAGAAGAGGCAGCAAGAAGAAAATCACGTCCTATATGTTCTATCATTTTTTAGTTGTGGTCTCCTGGTCAGAAAGCTTTCTGATGCCAGAAAGCACTCAGAATCCCGCCTTCCCTGTCCCTCACCTGTTTCCTTGTCACCTAGACCACTCATCAAAACAACTCCAGGTCTTGGTCTCTGGCTTGGCTGTGGGGCTGCTCCCCTGTGCTGTACCACCGCATCTCCTGCCAAGCCCACGGTGTCGGTGTTCGTGTGCACTTCTCACTTATTACTCTCTTAAATTCAATTAGTGCCCTCATGCCGTGGGAGGCCAGCGTGCTCTCAGAGAGCAAGAAAGAAACAGCCCCAGAGCTTGTGTGTGGCCCTGTCTTGGCATTTTCGTGCAGTCCTTACCTCCTCCCCAATTTAAATTCAGTCCACAGCCAGGGTCACAAATCAGCGGTTGTTAGAATGTATTATGAAGAAATAAACATTTATCAAATTGCTTTTTGAGAAGGTGAATAATTTAGCAAAAAAAAAAAAAAAATTACCACCACCATCACAACAAAATTGTGCTGCTGACTGACAATTTATTTTATTCCTCTGAGATGCTAGGAGCTGAAGCACGTTGAGTGAATATTGATCAGCTGGCTGCAGATAAATAAAATTCTTTATAATTCTTGAGTTACTAACTTGTTGCCAGTTAAGAGCAAAAAAAAAATTTAAATGCCCCCACAGTAGTGATACAGACCCCAGGTTTTGCTGATGACCGGGATTGCCGGCTTGTTATTGCCAACTTATTGTTTAATCACCACAGAACCTCAAGTTATTGCAGGAGTACTTGAGAGAGGCCTTACTCTTTGGTCTACCCGTGTAGAGCTATGTTCTTTCCTGGGGAATGTTCTTCTGAACATTTATTATTATCATCTTTCCTAATACTTATTGAGTGCTTAGACTGTTAGGCACCATTCATCTCTTTCATGTAACTGAACTAATTTAGTCCTCTTAACAACCCTATATGGTAGGTCCTATTATTTTCATTTTACTCATGGGGAAACTGATGCTCAGAGAGGGAAATTCACTTGCCCGGGGTCACACAGCTTGTGAGTGGCAAAACAAAGGTTTGTGTCCAGCTCAATCTAATTTCAAAACCCTTGCTCATTAAACACAAGTGTATCCCATGTTGTTTAAGACACGGGCCACTTATGACTGGCTCTAAAACCATCTTCTGTGAAAGTTCATGATTTTCAGAATCCATAATAGCATCTCTGTTTTCAACAAATGGGAAATAGGTACGATTTCTCTAACTTTAAACAGAATCAACAATCTTTGGAAACTCACATAGGGAGGCCTTCACATATGAACAAAACCAGGCTGCTTGTTTGGCATTACATCCAATCCACTGGTTGCACATTAGGCACCTACTGTGAGTTCATGTGTGAGGGTGAATGCAGGGCAGTGAGAGATTATGGGCATTGGATTGGATTATGGGGCAAGGAAAGATTATGGGCATCGGAATCAATTGCAGAGTTGAGGCTGAAATGCAGAATCCATCACTTGTTATTAGATATCTAGTTTTGGGTAAGCATCTTAACTGTCAGCCTAAGTTTCCCAAACTGGTAAGTGGGGTTAATGGTACTTATTGTGCCAGATATTTGCTATCAGAGTCATTCTTCCCTCTGCTCTGCTCTGCTCTGCATCACACTGGGGGGCTGACCTCGGCAAGCTCCCTTGTCAGCTGGCTTGTTCTGGGCTTGGCCAATGGGAAGCACTAGTGGGAGAATAGAGGGCAGGAGGAAGGGAGAAGTTAGAGTATTTCTCTCTCTGTCTGCTTCCTGTAGCCTCTCTGTAGCAGCTGCATCTCTTCCAGGGCTCCAGCTCCCACTGGACAAGTTGGTTATGGCTTCAGCTTCCATCACTGGTGTCGACCCATGGGCTCTGGTGACATGCCTTCTCCCTTGTCCCTCCAGCCCTGAGATAACAGTTTCCTGTTTTGGCTAAATTCTGGGTAGCCTTACCATCCCTGTTAGGCTTCTCAACTCTTCTATCAACTTTGTAACTGATTTCCTACATTAAATGCCTTTGGTCTGAAACACCTACAGTGGTTTTTGTTTACCTATCTGGACTGTGACTGATAAACCAACCCATCTTTCGGCATTCCTAGGATTAAGTGAAGAATGCATTTAAAGCACCTAGCATATAAGAGATGCTCAATAAGCCTCAAAATGCTTAGGGATACGGTGATAGTGAAGAAGGTAAAAATTGAAAGGTTATGTCTAAGTAGATTGTAGCTGAGACAGTAGAAAGTGGTTCAGATGAGAGTCTGGACACTTAGGTTTAATTTCTGCCTCTGGGTTAAGCCATCTATGAGAAAATAGGTTAGTACCTTAAGTGTTAATGTCCTCAGCTTACCTACCTGTTTAGTAAGACATTTAGAAAATAATGTATTTCTCAGCTACTAAAAGATAGATATTAATTTGGTTGAGGATAAATGGTGGGGATCAGGGAGAACTTAAGGAAGGAGGGGAAATTTGCCTGAGTCCTGAAGGATGACTAACCCAGAGGCTATCGATGTCACAGCCAGATTGGAAAGCTGCTCGGGGTATAAACATTCTGGATAAGGGCATGGAAAAGACCTCATTAGAAAGCCAGACAGCTCTTGACAGGAACCAAGGAGGAGCAAGTTCATTGCAGATGTTTAGGAATCATTCGTCCATGAGGAGAGAAGGAATGAGATTTGGCGACATTCCCAAATTCCTCCTGTCCCCTTTCTCTATCCTTCACTTGTCACAAACCCTCATCTAAGGAGTCCTACCAAGAAATAACTATGAGGACTTTTAGCAAGTTGAGATCTTTGATTTCTTTGTAAAGAAATTTGTCCTGTACTTCTGCTACTTATTGGATAATTTGGGGTTTTCAAATGGACTCTCAGGAGAGATCATTCTCTGTATCCTGAATCGTATAGGAGATTGGGGGGACATTGAATATTCAAACTTTTAGGTCATGTTCGTAACCTGAAGGAGACCCATGATAACAGCCTCTGCAGACACCCACAGAACCTTTCCTAGTTAAGTAAGAAACTGTAAACAGACATGTCAGGATTCCTGGGCTAGGGACCTTGCTTCAGTGTTGTGACCTGTTTTAATGTCCTGAGGTAAGTTTGAGTAAAAAAACTCCAGACAACTCATGAGTTGGAGATTGGCCTCAGACAGTTGTTTGGAAAACTCTTCGTTTAGTATTTTGGATGTATTAAAATTTTGGTATTTGCGGTGGCCGTAGGCTAAGAAAATATTTATTGGGTGCAGAACATCTTTCCGTCTGCAAGTGAAACCTGTCTGGTGTTTGAAGCTGGTGTTTTCCCCTGCGGGCTTTCTCACATGGTGTTAATGAGGAAGGAGTTAAGTTGGAGTGAGTGGGACTGAAGGAACGAGCATATACATTTCTAAAGAGCTGTTGCACTTTTTGATTTGAGCTTCCACTGCCAGATAACTTGGCAGGCACCAGAAACAGCTACTGCAGGACTGGAAAGTTACATGAATACCAGAGGGAAAAAACTGATTTGCTCACTAGGAGGCTCTATTAAGTGAACATCTGTTAACTGTAAAAATCCTGTGCACCAAATGGGGAAATATAATGAAATTCAGAGCTTTCGAGCAAATTAAAATCATAAAATACCAGTGGGCAGGAATCACTGTATGTTTCACTATTCTGAAATTTACATAGAAACTTGGAGCAAGGCAAAACAAAGCAGAAACACTTAAGGTTGTTTACTGTGGGTATAGAATTGAGCTATCCTTTGCTATGGAAGAATGCTGGGAGTTGGGGGAAAATGAGCTCAGTGAGGAAGTGTGTGTGAAGAGCTCCCCAGCTGATAACTATTGACACAATAAAGATTGTGGCTGTGCAGTAGGAGGGCTCTAGCCAGAACAAAGAGAGTCTGGGACTTGGCTCTGTCCTTTGCAGAGTTGGGGACTGTCACAGATTTGTGCTGTCCAGATGCTACTGAAATCCTAAAGGAGAGAAGGGAAGGAGCCAGGAATGTGTGGGTTTTCCATATGGTGTGTGCCCAAGAAAAATGCCTTAGCAGTGTGGTGTGTGGAGGGAATTGTCTTTCAAAGGGTCATCCCATTCGGTGCATTGAATACAAAAGGCAATGCTGGGACAACCCTTAGATTGGGATTATGTGCATGCTCACAGTTGTGGAAATTCCATTAACTGTTTCCTTGGTTGTTTTGAATTGTAACCATCCTAGACTAGGCAACAAGAGAAAAACACAGGTTAACTGGAAAGAACAGATCTGTGTTGAAGATAGGGTGAGGTCAGTTTAATTTCAATACTACATAAATCCCTGCAGCCACTTGGGTATATGTTATATTAATGGCTTTGAACGTTTTAGCAGTGGCATTGGAGTTATTTAATCTTATGATTATCTTCACTGATTTCCTGTGGGAGCAAAGGAGGGGTAGGGAGTTAACAAGGGGGCGTGAAGCATAACAAAGGGGTCAAAGGTACGTAGCACACCAGAAAAATTTTGATTATCGTTGGGTGCATATAAATGGAATGGGCTTCTGGAAAGATGTGCTTTGCCCCACGTTTTGCTGAGCTCTAATTGGAGACCTAGCTTCCCTAATTGTGCGGTGAGGTCTAGCTACTGGAGTTAAGAGGGAAGCTGTATATCAGAGGGCAGAGGGTAAAGCTTTTAAATAAGAATGCCTAAGCAAGAAATTGGAACAGAAATATACTGTAGAGCTAAAAAGTCTTAAAGTGCCTCTTAAATCTTTACTACAATTACCATAATATAGAATAATAGAGCCGATATTATTTTTAAAAGCTTTTGAAGGTTGCAAGTAGCAGCCATAAATTGTGGGTTGCAGAAAATCTGTAACTGTAGTTTTTCAGGGGCTTTTTATTTTAATGAAAGAGAAAAGGTTTTAATAAAACCAGAGAGAACTAATAGGGGACATTGTGAGGTAATGAGAATGTCTTCTTTGCTCCAGAAGTACAAAGGAGTCTGAATGATTGGCGAGTGTGCTTTTGTTTAAAAAAAAAAAATCAGATTCTCTTTCCTGGCCACATTTGGGGACATTTGGGTAAGTTTGATTTATTAAGTCAACACCATGGAGGTAGCGAAGCATGAGAGCAAGACATAATCTGACACTGGCTGAGATGTGAATAGTTTGGAGAAAATGAGGCAGGTATTCTGGCTCCCTTGGTGCAGGAAAGAACAAAATGCCATTAGGATGCCTTGCTGTAAAGAGAAACTCAGTACCAATGACCTGATTGGCCTAGCGAAAATTGTTCCCATGTCTGTTGGGATTTATTATGGGTAGGAGTTCTGAAAGAAAAACTTTCAGTCGTGATGGAATGCTTACAGATGCCTTCTCTCCCCCACTCTTTTCTCCAACTAGAAAATATGTAAATATCTTTACAGCAGCCACAATTAGATCCTAACCAAGAATACCATTCCCATTTGAGATCAGAGAATTAATGTTTGGTATATCCATAATACATCAACAAAAAGTCAATTATAATTTGATAGTTGAGAGGAATAATGTTATTAAATGGCAAATGGGTTTGTTATGGAAGTTTGGTAGATGAAGCTCCAAATGGTTTAAACTCAAAGGGTTTATCAGCTCTACTTGCTGTGATGACAACTGGGTGAAGAATGAGGAGGCACAACAATGTATGGTGTGAGAAGCTTTTTTTCTTAATTTCATCCTTTATTTTTTCCCTTCATTCCAAAATGGTGAACAAAAACTCTTTGAAGGCAGGGACTGTTGTGATGTAAGAGAGGAGACTGACACATAGGCAGTTAGGATGTAATGTGACAAAAGCAATAATGATGGTGATAGTGGTGATGGTGATGGTGATGGTGGTGGTGGTGGGGATGCTGGTGGTGGTGGTGGGGATGCTGGTGGTGGTGGTGGTGATGGTGAGTACCCACCCAGAGCATCTGAAGGAGGATGGCAGAAGGTGTTAATTTACCTGAAAAAGTGACTTCTAAGGGGAGCTTTGTTGGATGAGTTGGATAGGGATGAAATGGGAGGTGGGGAGAGGGGAAGAGGGTCAAGTGGAAGGCCAAGACATTGCATGTGTGGTGGGGAAAAGAAACATTTAAGGTGCAGAGGTGAGTAGAGGTCAGACCATAGAGTAGTGGACATGGTGCCTAGTCCCCAGGATCTTCTATTAAATATTTACTGGAAAAATTAGTGAATATCTGGCCAGTTGTTGGCTTTTAATTACTAAATGTAATAATCAGGAGCCTCTCAGTTCCAGCCAGTAAATTTCTGCCTTTTTCATTTTTACTGATGGTGTCGAAGTATGCATATGCCTCCCTCTTTTACTCATGCTGTTCTTTACTCACATATTTCAAGACAATGTCACAATGTCAATGTTATCTTCTCCACAGAGCTTTCCCTTGTATCCCTGTGGGATGTAAATATTCTCTACTCTTCCATGATGGACTCTTGGTACCATTCATGCCTCTTTTCTCCTGTGATCTTGTTGGTATAGTTATCTATGATTCTCTCTTTTCCCTTATGTGATTCTAGTCTCTTTGAGGGAAGATAATCTGATCATTTTTTGATGTCTTCAACTACCTAGCACAAGATTGAAGCTTAAAAATATTTATTTAAATGAATAAACAATTGATTAGTGTAAGGAGAGTCCTGTTATTTTCCTATTTTCTCTAGTTTCTGTTAATTTCATGCTGTTATTTTTTAAAAAGCACATTAGTAGCTCATTAATTAATTCATCTAATGTGTATTAGGTGAGCATCTTTTATGCGTGAGTGCTGAGATATGAAGATGAATAAGATGTGGTCTCTGGTCTCTCGTTTAAGTGAAAGAAGAAAGGGAGGTACTTAAAAAATGATAATATAATGAGATAAAGAGGCACTAAAAAAGAGACATCTATACTGTGTTTTCAGAAAACAGTGAAAGAAAGGACTGCATGTGCCCGGAGAAGACATCATAACAGATACACCGGTTTGTGACTCACTCTTTCTGGCTCATCCCTTGATTCATGAACTCCAAAGTAAAGGGCAGACTTAATACTCTTAATCAAACTCTTAATATGAGTTTGATTTTGGATACATTTGTTTTGGTCTCTATTTCAAATAATTTTTGCTTTTTCTGATTATAGTAATAAATCACATTGAAAGTTTGGAAAACAAAATTTTAATGAAATAAATCATTCATAATTCTGCTGCTTGCAAATAATTACAATGAACATATTGGCATTTTTTTCCCCTCTCTCTACTTTCCCTCTCATTTGCAGACATGTGTAAATAGTCCTATATATTTAAAAATTAAATTGGAAACATAATGTGTACATTTTTATATCCTTACCCCCACCCCCATTTCTATTCTCTTAACACTGCAGATAATATGTCTATGCATATAGAGGATATGAATTTTATTCCATAAGCTTAGATATATGAAAAAGATTGCATTTCTTTCATTTTGTTTTCTTAAATTCTTTTTTATTCTGTAAATTTATAAATAAACTTAGACAGCAATGCACAGCTATGTGCCATTCACTCAGCTGTACTAAACATCAACTAATGGCCACTGTGGTTTCATTTATACCTGTACGTTCTCTTTACCCCCTCCCCAAGCAGATTTTCACTACCATAAACATTTTTTGGCTCTCTGATTCCTTAATATCATTAAATATCCAGTTACTGCAAATTTTTTTTGTTATAGTTAATCTGTTGACATCAGAATGCAAGTAAAATCCACACATTGAATTTGGTTGATATATCTCTTAAGTCTTTTTATTTTCTTGAAATTTATTTGGCTAAGGAAATAGTATTTTGTAGTATTTCCTTCATTCTGGATTTTACTGATTACAACCATTAAGCTTCATTTAATAAGCTCCTCTGTTCCCTGTATTTCTTATAAACTTATTTTGCATCTAGAGATTTGATCTGATTCAGGTTCTTATTTTATTTTTTGGCAAAAATACATACTAGGTGGTTTGTGTACTTCCCATCAGGAGACAAATAATACAAATTGTCTTTTTGTGATATAAGCAGCCTAGATGATCATTGCCTAGATCTGTTACTAGCGATTTGCCAAATGGTGATATTCTTTATTTTCTTTAAAGAGGTCATTCCATTGTCTTTCTGCTTGCATAATTTCTCATTAGAAGTCTTTTATATTTCTTACTTTTTTCACTCTTCTTTACAAAACCTGTCTTTATTTTTTCCTCTGGCTCCTTCTAAGATTTTTCTCTATATCACTTTTTTTTAAGCAATTTGGTTATTATGTGCATTGATGTGGTGTTCTTTGTATTTCTCCTGCATGAGTTTTGTTGATCTTTTTGGATCTGTACATTGAAAGTTTTCATCAAATTTGGAAAAATTGTGGCTATTATTTCTTCAAATGCTTTTTCTTCCTTGCTGCCATTCTTTCTGCTTGATATTTTCCTCCATTTTACTATTGCTCTGATTTTTTACTCTTTCTTCTCTCTGTGCTTTATTTTGATACATTTTATTGCTATTTTTCATGTTCCCTGATCTTTTCTTTTGCAGAGTGCAATCTGCTATTAAGCCTTTCTAGTGACTTTTTCATTTCAGATATTGTGTTTGTCATGTCTAGAAGTTCCATTTGGAGCTTATATCATCTGTTTCTCTCCAATAGTTTGTGGTTTCCTTTAAATACTTGAACATAGTTATATTAACTGACTTAATGTATGTGACTACTAGTGCTAGCATCTGTGTCATTGCTGAGGGTTTTGGTTTTTTTTGACTGATTTTTCTCCTGGTTTTGGGTAACATCATTACCAGGGCAGAACGAGTTACTTATTTTATTTTGTCTTTCATGAAGATGTAAGTTCCATGAGGATAGGGCTGTCTATCTTGTTCACTGCTACATCCACAGCACCTGGAACAGGGTTTAACCAAGGTTACCCACCCTGTCAGTGGCAGAGCTGGAGATGAAAATCCAGCCTGAGTTCCTTGGGTGGGTAAAAACTCCCCAAGATGTATATATAGTGAATAAGAACTCACAGTACTGACCCCTCACTCTGATCTGAGAAAACTTCTATTATTTCTTTGCCCTTTAATTTTGTTCTCTTTCTCCCTTTGCACACCTAGTGTTATCTCTTCTATGAATCTACCATCTATAGAAAGAACTCTAGACTTGGGCTTCTTTTGCTTTTTGCCTTGAAAAATACCTGAGTTGAGCAAGCAAACAACAGCCTGGCCATCTGCTTGAAACTGGGGGAGGGTGGGGAAATATAGAAAGACCTAATTGAATGAACATTTGTAGAAATCATTGTGATACACACACACACACACACACACAAACACACACACCCCTGGTTAGTTCTTTAGTGTAGAGTTCTAGAGGTAGGATTACAGGGTCAGAGGGTATACACTTTTAAATGCTCTTGTAGCATCTTGCCAAACTGCTAGCATATGGAGAATTTTTGAGTTGAACACTACCCAGATTTTCCAGCCAAGAAGTTAAATGGAGAGTTCTACAGCACAGTGACTGTTCACTTTACTTCTCTCCTTAAGTCGATATTCATTCCACAGCAAGTGCTCTGTCAGCATCTAAAAACCCTGTGTGTTGCCCCATTATCTCATCCAAAGTTGTGTTAGCCTGTTGGGTTCCAATAGCATCCAGTCCTCACTGATCCTCCAGTCAATCATGCAGTTCGATGAGTAGTTCAGAGGACATGACATGAAAAGCAGAAAAGAGGCATCTGTTGTACATTTACTAGACTAATTCATTTCAACCCTTTTAATAATTTCTTGTTTCTATTCCAAAGCAATATCGTGATATGAGTGTATTAGATTTGAGTGCAGATGCACCTTGTTATTGCCAGGAATATGACACATTAAAGGCAGCAGAAAAAAGAAGTCCAAGACAAGAACATGGAAAAGATGTTAGCATTGTGTGCTTTGTCTGACACTGAGATTATATTTAGGATGGGTTTCTGTATAGGATAGCATATGATCACTGGTCAAGCTAATGCTTGCTTTCTTTTGCCTCTTCCCCAATTTTAATTATTTAATATTTAATTATGAAAGTGTAATATGGCATTGGTTATTGAAAATTTCATTGAAGTTGTGGACAGTTTCTTTATTACAGCTGGTTAATATATATTAAGGTATAATATAGAAATAGAACCCTGGATGGTTCTACAATATTATTTTTAGCATGTTCCTCACATCTGTTTCTTCTCCTTTCTTCTTTGATTCTGTAACTGTTAACCTCACTCTCAGAGTCTCCTAGGCTTTAAACCTCCAAGTCATCTTCAACTTTTTAGTCTTCCCTCCAACTACTGTGCATCATGTTTCTTCCATATTACCTATATTATTTTCCTATTGCTGCCGTAACAAATTACCATGGACTTGGTGGCTTAGAACAATACAAACTTATTATTTTATTGTTCTGGAGGTCAGTAGTTTGAAATTGGTCTCACTGGGATAAAATCAAGAGTTGGCAGTGCTGTACTCCTTCTTGAGACTCTAAAGGAAAATCCATTTCCTTGCCTTTTCCATCTCTTAGAGGCTGCCCACATTCCTTGGCTCACGGCCCTTCCATCTTCAACGCCAGCAATGTGTGATGGAGTCTTTCTCACATTGCATCACTATGCGACAGACTCTTCTGCACCCCTGTTCCACATTTAAGGACCCCTGTGATTATTTTATTGGGCCCACCAAGATAATGCTGGTTAACTTCTTTATTTTAAGGTCATCTGATTAGCCACGTTAATTCCATCTGCAACATTAATTCTCTCTGGCCATTTAATATAATATATCCACAGGTTACAGGAATTAGGACATGGATATCTTTGAAGGACCATTTTTCTGCCTATCAGAATACCTATCGTATCCATTTCTTCCTTTATGATAACCATGTGACTTTTTATTTCAGGCTCATCTATTAAGATCATTGCAATAGCTTTTGATGTTCTTCTCTGCCTTTAGTTTCTCATCTCACCAGACATCCTCATCTCTGCTGGCAGACTAATCTCCATAAAGTCTAGTGTAGAGTATTATATCTCTTCTCAAAAAGCTTCATTGGCAGCCTTTTCTGTAAGGCAGTGCTCACCAAGCTCATTTGATTATGCAACCCATCAATATAAATTTGTGTACACATTAATATGTTTTTATTTAATTATAATTTACATTCATATGCTATTGTATTAATATTTTGTAAACTTATAAACATACATAAAACAAATTAAAAATATATGCAAAAGATGAAATAAAGATTTTGATATTTAAAATATTTTGTTTAAAGTACAAAATTCCTACTTAGAATTATTATCAATATTGTCTATGATAGAAATGTGATGAAATTATGCAGCATTATTTTATGAAAATCTTGGTTTAACATTTTAATTTAATATATTGAATGTCTTGGACTACATCCAGATTAGGTTGATACTTGTTATAGATGTTATAACTAAAAAAGTTGCCTCGTAATATATGTAGGAGAGAATATATTGTTTACTGCACTGTCATGATATTCATTTTTCAATCTGCTTTGCCAACTGTGTGACAGTTTTTTTTTTCTTTGTTGAAATTGACATGTAAATTTCTGCCTTCTTTAACATTAATCAGTTTTTCTTGTAGATTAAATTAATCTTGTAAATTAATCAACCAAGCCTTTTCCTATTATTAACAAATGGCTTTAAAATATCTGAAACTCATTTAGAAGGTTTGTATACAAACAAGAAAATTTCATTTCCAAATTTAAATGTGTTGATATATATTTGTTTAAATATGTAACATAAGTCATTTTGTTAATAAAAAATTTTAAAACTTCCAAACATTGACATTCTAGATGTTCTCTCCATAGCTTTTTTTCTCTCCCCAAAGCAGTTACTTTCTTAGTTATTAAAATAATTATATTTACCTTGAAGGAACAGGTAAAGCATGTATGATATTTTAAATCCATTGTCATTATAGAAAAGGCCTGCAAATTTGGAATTTATTTCTCTAAAAGGAAAATGTGTAATTCGTCTTTAATTTGCCAATTCTACAACTCTTTTAAATACTGTCTCTGTCCCTGAGATCACCGACAAACATCTGAGTGATACATAAGATGTTCCTGATGAGTCCTTATCTTGTTATGAAGTATTATAAAAACTCCACTAATTAAAATTAGTGACATCTATAACATCTCAGGGCAGCAATACAAACACTGCAAGTGAGAGCAAGATTGAGGGAAATGACCCCCTCTGTCAAGATTCCTTTCAAGATTCATGTCCGTCCAATGTATGGGTCAAGTAAGGAAGCCATGCTAATCTTCATATTAAAAATATTAGGTGAGGAATGTAAATAGATATTTCGATGTGTTCTTCCTATTCTCAGTGGATTAATTATTTTGTAAACCCCAATTTGTAGATAGACCTCTGTGCTAGAGAATAAAGCCCGTACTCCCTTGTACAGAATTCAAAGCCTTCTAAGATCTCACTTTCATTTGATGACTTGCCTGTAATTTTTTGTCCTTTACATTTCTTCATGTTATTCATTCTACATAGACTACTATTCTCATTCTCCTTCTTTCTCCAATTTTTCCTTTTCTGGTTCTCATCCTTCAAGCCACAGGACCAGACTTATTGCAGTTGCACAGCAGATGTAGGTTGAATGAAAGGCCTTCTGTTATTCTCTTTTGGTGTACTTTTCTTAAGTTGTAATTACATATTCATTTATTTGTTGACCTGTTTGTTTGTCTCTATGACTAGATCTAGACTCACAAAGGCATTTGGGGACCATGATCATCAAATAAATATTGGCATCTAGGTCAGTGACTAGCAAAAGGTAGGTGCTTTATGACAGTTTTTTGGATGAATAAAGGTTGTATCCCCCTGAAGCCTTTACTGGTTCCTCATCTCACCTAGCCCTAATTAATATTTTCCTTGTATAGAGTAGGTACTCAACTATTGAATTAGAATAAGCTTCAGTAAGTGGCTCAGACTTTTTTGTTTTTGTTTGTTTTTTGCTTTGTAGTTAGATCTGACCCAGCGGTAAAGGCACAGTGGAATTTTGATTGCTAGAGTGTCGTATAGTTGAGATGGAAAGTTATTTGGAAGGGTGCCTGATGCTGAACATCAAACCTTTAGTTGTTCACTTACCAAAGTCATGTCTGTGTATGTTATTCACAGCAATGTGCAAATTGCTTATGACTGTACCCAGTAGAATGGTACTCTATCTGAGCTCGTTTGCAGCAGTTTAAAAACAAACTCCAGAGCCCAATATCACAACTGTTTTCTTCCTTTTTGATCTTCCCTCATTAGGGGGATAGGGTAAGGGTTGTATAATGTGCTGAAATCTGTCAATACTTTGTGTTCCTTATTCATTAAAACCTTCAGATGCTGTTTTCCTAGCGGCCCCATTTACCGCGGAGGGCGAGGAGAAAAACACTAAACAGGTGTTCTTGACTTGAAAAACAGCAATTTCAAGCAGCTCGCAAGGGGAGAAGTTGGAAATTTTCAGATTCTGAAGTTGTCACTGGGAGATAAATTTGGGTTACACATTCGCCTCTCATAAACAGACTTTCTTTAACATAAATTTCTGCAGTGCACAAGGCACCTGATTTCTCTGGGGGCAGACATGCTTCACGGAGCAATCATGCTGCAAAGAGACAGTGTATATTTTCCCAGCCTTCTTCCAAATGCACAGATATGGGCTGGAGGAGCAGTTGTGCTGAGCTGCTAATATGGAATTCTAGCTTCCCCTGGCAGGGAGAAAAATACCTATGGTAAATATTTGGCTTGATTGATGGGAAAGTGTCTAAATTTTGAGTAATCTAAATTCAAGCTTAAATGTTTCTATAATACCATAAGGAGATTGTTTGTCACATAAACAATGAGGTACATTAAGTATCTTATTCAGAAGGACTGCAGAGTCCTGTGTTTCTTTCTGAAGAAGTAGCTGTATGAAGCAAGGGGAAAGTTAAAAGAGATATTTCCTACAGCAGTGATTTTCAAAATGTGGCCCCAGGCTAGCAGCATTAGCATTATGTAGTAGCTTGTCAGAAATGCATACTGTCGGGCCATACCCCAGTAGTACTGAATCAGAAATTCTGGGGGTGAGGTCCAGCAATCTATGTTTCAGCAAGTGCTCCAGGCTCTGGATTCTGATGTATGCTTAAGTTGGAGAACCATTGTTCTATGGAATTCAATTCATTCATTCATTCATTCCACAACTATTGGGTATCTAATAAGTTCTAGGCACTCTTTTTAGGCACTGATAATACAGCAGTGTGAACAAGTAGTCAAATTCTTGCTCTCTTGGAGCTTACGTTCTAGTGGGCAATCTGGAAAGTCAAGGGAAAGGAGGAAATCGTCAGTTTGAGTACACCATTTTGGGTCCTGCAAGATGCCCTTTTCAGTGACTATGATATTTGAGGTAGGTTTGGCAAGTTTAAATGTAAGCGTTTGGGAACTGAACCAGACTTACTTCATTTTACAGTGTTAACTACTTTCTCTTTCATGGCCAGCTCTCCTGGGACTGGTTTCAAGATCTCTATCTAGATGCTCAGGATCTGTGACTTACCTAAATGGGCAGTTGATCTGCATATTTCTTCCTCCAAATGATTTATTAATCGTCTTTGTGTGTTTGGCTCTCTAGTATGGGCATTGGAAATGACTTGAATGGCATGATCCCTGACATCTGGGCTCTTATTCTATAAAAGATTATAATTGAACAAAATGGTATAAAGGACACACAACTAGGGAACGGTCAACAAACAGATGGCTTAGATTATTAAAAAAGTGTAAATAAACATTCTTATGAAAAATTGGAGGAATAGTGGGTCCTGAGCATTTGATATTAGGTAGGCTAGAATCTATCAAAAGGAATTTGCTACCTTTTGTATAGCTAGTCATTTTTTCAAATGCTATTTTTCCCAACTTTGAAAATTTTTGTAATAAAATATGCAAATAAGTCCAAAAACAAGTACTTTAAACACTCATGTAAATCCTTTAAGATTTACCATCTATACTTCCTCTTTCTCTCTCTTTGTCTACACACACACATTTTTTTGCCATTCCATTTGAAAGTTTTAGTTGCAGATATTAAAAAATTTCACGCATTAATAATTTAGCACGGATCTCTTAAGAATAAGGACATTTGCCTAAATCACCACAATGTCATTATCATTTCTAAGAAAATAGCACTAATTCCGTAAATCATTGACTATCTAGATCCTCCTCAAATATCTATGTTTTTCTCAAGAATGTCTTTTTGTAGTGTTTTATTTTTCCCATATGAGGATCCAGTCAAGATTCATGCAAATAATTTTGCTCTTATGCTTCTTTGGCCTTTTTAAATCTAGAATTATTCCTTTACTTTGTTTTCTCTATAACATTGACATTTTGAAGAGTTTGAGTCAGTTATTCTGTATAATCTCCCACATTCTTGATTTGCTTGATTGTTTCCTCTTGGTGTCATTTAATATGTACTTTTATCCCCTGTATTAACTGTGCAGTGGAATTTAGGTCTAGAGGCTCACTTGGATTACATTCAATAAATGTTTTACTGCCTATAATGTGCCAGACATTGTATTGGAAGCAAAACAGACAAAGCTTTGCTCTCATGAAGCACAAATTCTATTTACGGAAGTAAACATGAAACAAACATATTATAAACCTATATAAAGGTAACTCCTCCTAGTGGTAAGTGCTATGATGAAAATTAAGTGTGATGATGTGACAGTGTGTTAGTGACAGTTGATGACACATGGGATGGCCAAGCAGGAGCTCATTGTGGAGATGATATTTGAGTTGTGATCTGAATGGAAATGACAGAAAGTCGGGGACAGGGGTGTAGAAAATCAATTTGTTAAACCCGCTGAAACAAAGACTTTCTGGAGGATATTGAATTTCATGAGATTCTTGAGTGAAGGAAGTGAGAGCTTGGGAAGCACTTAAGAATTTTAGGAGGATAATCATGTGAGTCACTGGTCAGGGGTTTGTGGGAACAATCTTGATCAATTAGTTAATAATTCCAGTGAATCATGGAGCCTGTTCCCCTTTGTTAGTGGCTGCACATATATTATACCTGGCTGGGTACAGTCATGCTAACACAGTGACAAAAAGGAGAGAGTCTAAAAAAAATCATCAAGCAATATAATACAAATTTATCAAGTACTGTTGATTATCTTTATCCTGGCAAGTTCCTAAAATGCTATGCAGAACTTCATTGGGAGTCATGTGCCAGAAAAATCCAATCTTCCACCATGGGAAGTTGGGAAAGTAGAATTATTCTTAGTTCTTCTGCCATGCTTATCATCCTTCCTATCCCTTCAAAATGTATGTCCTATTATTCAGGTCTGTTTTTTGAGTTGCTGGAGTCTACTCTGGATGCATTTATGAATGTGACATTATTAAGCACATGCAAATAAATATCAGTAATGACATTTGTAGTGAATAGAGAGGGGAACTGAAGAAGATGCTTTTTTGAAGAGTTTCATTTGGTACCTTGGCAGAAAAGCGATATAAAACTGGATATTCAAGTACACTTGTATGCCGTAATAGTGTGCTGGATAATTGCGTCAGATGAAATATCCACTTGCATATATAGTGCAAGTCTAGTAGGAGGTATCTGGTCCATGGTTGGTCTCAGCCAGCGTTTGACATAGCCCGGAAGAGGTTTTTGACACCTGTCAGAGAGATCAAAGGAAATAACTATCTCTGGAAGTATATGGGAAGGGAGCAGACTGAGCTCTGGCTGTTGAAAAGAGAATCCTCAAAGAAAGAAACACACTGGAGCAACTGACATTCCTCATAACTGTTTCTGATCACTGTTCCTCATGTTAGGCCTCAGTCTGCCCATCTGTGAAACCCATCTGTGAAATGTGTTTATTGAAAATGCTTGATGTATTGATGTGTCAGGAAAAACAACTGAAAAAGAAGACATTCGCCAGTTATGTAGTATTTCTAGGGATTTGTAATCAATGCTTATGGTTCTGTGCAAGTTGGATTCTGTTTTTGATTTGTGTCTTTCATGGTAAAATGCTTGTGTCTGTCCACACAGGAGCTTGTGTTCACTCTGGAAAAGAAGGATCAAAGGGGATGAATATATTATTCCATTATAATACCAACACATTTCAGGAAAATTAGTAGTTAATTTACATACTTTCAAAAGGCCATGGTCTAGAGCAAAGCTGTCCAATAGAAATTTCTGAGATCAGAGAAATATTCTAAATTTGCATTGTCCATTATGGTCATCACTAGCCACATGTGGCTATGGAGCACTTGAAATGAGGAACTGAATTCTTAATTTAAGTTAATTAACTTAAATTTAAATAACCAAATGTGGTTGGTGGCTACCATTTTGTACAGAGCAGTTTTAAAGAACTATTGAGGAAATTTTTTAAAAAAAGGCCAACATCTGGTTATTAATTAGATTATTTTCCTCTTCAATTCTGCTTATTAGTATATTTTTGTGTGTTTAAAATTTACACCAATTCCCACCCCCTGCCAGTTCCTTCCCCCTCCTGGTCTTACCCATATACACACAAAATTCCCCAGTTTACTCTGCTGTTTTCACCAAGCACTAAAATTATCTTTTATATTCACACTTCTTGAAACAGTACTGTGTACATATTATGTTCTGTCAAATTCTTCACTATTTTTTCTCCTTTAAAATTAAGAACCTGGTGGTCACCCGTGAATTATATTCTCAGAGGTAACCACTGTCTTCCATGGGGGTCAAATCCTTCTCATTAATCTTCTGGTTGTATTTGCACTATTATCAACCCCTGCCTTTGGACCGCTCTCTAGCCTCCTAAGTGCTGCAACATCCTGGGTGTCTTCCTTCTTCTCCCATTGGTCTTTTTCTCTTCTTTCCAGTTATTTACTACATCTCAGGTCTTTTGGATTCAGCCAAAAACTCTGATTTATGTTTTCTGTGAGAAAATTTATCTAATTGTGATCTCTGCAATGGTCTGTCTTAAAATTTCATACCTTTCCTTGAAATTTCTTGTTTGATGTGCAAAAATTTAAGTTTGTAATAAAACATAACTCATAATTTTTGTATTAAAATTAATCCTGCATCCTATGTTGAAAAGGCACCACTATGTTTCCTGTTGCCGAAACTTGAAGGCTTGGTGATCCCAGACTTTCCATACTTCTTTAGGCTCCCTCTCAACTCAACCAATACATGCTGGCAGTTCTTTTTTTTAACATAATGTGGACCACTTCATGAATTTGCATGTCATCCTTGTGCAAGGGCCATGCTAACCTTCTCTGTATCATTCCAACTTTAGTATGCACTGCCAAAGTGAGCACTGTTCTCCCTTTCTAAAGGATGTTGGGTTATAACTAGTTTCCTTTTCCAGGGTCTATACCCTGGCTTAGGTCTTCTTTGGCTCATATGTGCATTGTTTTCAGTCCCCTAATTGGTGTTATTACCTTCAGTCTCACTTGGGATTTTACTACCCACTCCAGTTCTATTTCATCTGACTGTTCTGCATGCATGTTACCCTCCAGGTACCTTGGCCTGCCCACTCTTGCTGAATCACTCTTGCTTTTCCAACCATGTGCTTTTGCTTAACACTACTAGCTCTGCCAAAAGTTGAATTGTCTTATTTGTGTATTCAAATCTTACATGCTTTTATTCTGTTATTCATGCGTTATTCATCAACTGTTTATTGAGCACATGCTATGTGCAGGCATTGAAATAGGCACCTATGTCTTTAGTGCTCAGCTCATAACAGGGCAGGATCTTTGCTTTCAAGGAGCTTATATTATGACTGGGAACCTGACAAGTAATTGGCAAGTATGCTAGGGTGTGATAAACTTCTATCTCATCATCATCTGGAAACCATCTCAAACCACTTTGGCTCCTCTGAACTCTTTGAGATTACTCATTGGCCACTTAATTACATTACTAATTTTTATCAGTTCTGTCATTGATTATACTATTATGTGTTAATCTTATTTCCTCTATTAGATTATAAACTCCTTGAAGGCAGAGAATACATTTTATAAGGCTAAACGTACGTTATAGCCTCTAGCCCACAATATTTTGTATAAAAATATTTATGTTAAATACCTGGCAATTTGTAGGAGAGCTATATTTTAACTTTGGGAATCTTTCCTATGCACTGCATAACCATTTCTCTGTCCACATAAAATACTCAGTTTTCATTGAATGACAGTTTTAAACATGTAAATTGAATTACTTATGCTATTTAAAGTATAATACGTATTGCAAAATGTTAGGTGCTTATACTTAAGATTTCCCCTGATACAAAATACCCAATAAATCTTAAAAATGAAGAACATAAACTAGAGTTGTATTTCCAAACTACTATGAAATTTATGAAACATATGCTAATAATCAGAAGCCAAGAGCACAATTTTATAATTGTTAGGTTGTAAAGCCAGATGTTCATTTTTTTAAAAAAATGAGTCTTTTATTAACGTAGTTGAATTTATGAAGTCTTAATTGTATGCAGCAGATTTTTTGATAGAGTGGTCTTTAAAATAAATATAAATGAATAACTTTTCAGCATTCTCATCAATTGAAAAAAATTATTATTGCATTTTAATCTAACCCTAGCTTATTCCCAGATGTTGATTATAAGACTTCTTGTTAAATTAATTTTCCATAAGAATGTTTTTTCTCTTTGCTTTTGGTTTAATTTTTAAAAACAGCTTTATTAAGTGGCTGGCCCAGTGGCATAGTGGTTAAGTTTGCATGCTCCACTTTAATGGCCTGGGGTTTGTGGGTTTGCATCCCAGGCGTGGACCTCCACACCACTGTCAAGCTATGCTGTGGCAGGCGTCCCACGTATAAAATAGGGGAAGATGGACACAGATGTTAGCTGAGGGCTAATCTTCCTCAGCGAAAAGAGGAGGATTAGCAATGGATGTTAACTCAGAGCCAGTCTTCTTTGCCCAAAACAAAAACAAAACAGCTTTATTAAGGTACAATTGACATAAAATAAACTACACATATTTAAAGTGTAAGATTTGATACATTTGGACATAAGTATATACTGGTGAAGCCATCACCACAATCAAGATAATGCAGATATCCACACTCTCAAAAGTTTCCTCATTCCCCTTTGTAATCCCTCCAGCCACTGCTTATCTCCCCCACAGAAGGCAACCACTTGTCTTTTTCCTGTCAGTATAGGTTTGCATTTTTTGGAATTTTATGTAAATGAAATCGTACAGTATGTGCTCTTTCTTGTCTGATTTCTTTTACTTAGTAGAATTGTTTTAAGATTCATCCATGTTATAGTGTTTAATAATAGTTCACTACTTTTTGTTGCTGAATGGAAACACAACTGATTTTTGTATATCGATTGTGGATCCTGCAACTTAACTGAATTCATTTATTAGTTCTAACAGTTTTTGGTGAAGTCTTTAGGATTTTCTATACATAATATCATGTCATCTGCAAATAGAGACAGTATTACTTTTTTCTTTTGGATATGGATGCCTTTTGTTTCTTTTTCTTGCCTAGTTGCTCTGGCTAGGACTTCCAGTACTATGTTGAATTGTTTAGCTTTTAATGTATAGATCTTCTACATCTTTGGTCAGATTTATCCCTAAATGTTTCATATCTTTTATGCTATTGCAAATGGTATTGTTTTTAAAATGTCAAATTCTGATTTGTTGACAGAATATAAAAAGACAATTGATTTTTACATATTGATCTTTTATCCTGCACCTTAGTAAACTTTTTGTTAGTTCTAGTAGCTTTTTGTAGATTCCATTGGATTTTCCATATAGACAATCATATTGGCTGTGAATAAAGAGTTTTATTTGTTCCTTTCTAATTTTGATGCTTTTATTACTTTTCCTTCACTGATTGCACTGCCTACAACCTCTGTACGGTGTTGAGTACAGTGGAGTGGACATCCTTCTCTTTTATTCTTCGTCTGAAGAGGAGATCATTTGGTCTTTCACCATTAAGTATAATGCCTGCTGCAGATTATTTATAGTTGCTCTTTAATATTTGGACGAAACTCCCTTTATTCCTGGTTGGGAGAGTTTTTATTAGGAATGGATGATGGATTTTGTCAAATGATTTTTCTGAATAAGATTTTTCTGGAAAGGTCATGTGTTTTTTTTCTTCTTTATACTGTTAATATGGTAGATTACATTGAATGATTTGTGAACATTGAAACACTATTGCATTTGGTCATGTGTGTTATTCTTTTCATATATTATGGGATTTGATCTGCTAACACTGTGCTGAGGATTTTTGCTCCTATGATTGTGAGAGATAGATTGATCAGTAATTTCCTTTTCTTGTAATGTCTGCCAGATTTTGGTATCAAGGGAATCCTGGCCTTATAATGTGACTTAGGAAGTATTCCCTCTTACTTAATTTTTAGAAGGTTTTGTGTAGAATTTGTATTGTTTGTTCTTTAATTGCTTGGTACTGTTCACCAGAGAAGCTGTCTGTGACTGATGTTTACTTTCTGGGTATATTTTTAACAATAGATTAAATTTCTTTAATAGATACAGGGTTATTGAAGTTATCTATTTCTTCTTGAGTGACCTTTGTTAGTTTGTGTCTTTCAAGGAATTTGACCATTTCATCTAAGGTGTCACATTTATTGCCATAAAGTTGTTCATAATATTTCTTTATTATTTTTAACAGCTTCATTGAGATACAATTTACACACCATATAATTCACCCACTTAAAAGGTACTATTCAGTGATTTTTAGTATTTTCACACCATCCTGCCATCTAATTTTAGAACAGTTTTGTTTGCCCTAAAAAAAACTTCATACCTATTAGCTGTTACTCTTTATTCTCCTCTCCCTGACAGCCCTAGGCAATCACTAATCTACTTTCTGTCTCTATAGACTTGCCTATTCTGGACATTTCATGTGAATGGGATAATATGTGCTATTTTGAGACCGATTTATTTCACTTATAATACTGTTTTCACGTCGTTACATGTATAAGTACTTAATTGCTTTTTATGACCAAATAATATTCTATTGTATGGCAATACCATATTTTATTTATCTGTTCATCATTTAATGGATATTTGGATTATTTCCACTTTTTGACTATTATGAATAATGCTGCTGTGGACATTCATGTACAAATTTTTGTGTGGACATGCGTTTTCATTTCTTTTGAGTATATATCTAGGAGTGGGGTTATTGGATCCTATTTTTAAGTCTATATTTAACTTTGTGAGGAGCTGTCAAACTGTTTTCAATAGTGGCTGTACCACTTTACCTTCCTTTACATTCCGCTGTACACATACATTGTTCATACATACATGAGCAATGATAGTTCTATTTTTTCCGCATCCTCACCAACAAGTGTTATTTGTTGTCTGTTGTTAGTGGGCGTGAAGTGGTATCTCACTGTAGTTTTATCTGCAATTCCCTACTGACTAATGTTGTTGAGCATCTTTTTATGTGCATATCGGCCATTTGTATATCTTCTTTTTTAAATTTATTTATTTATTTATTTTTTTTATTGATGTCTTAGTAGTTTATAACACTGTGGGGTTTTAGTTGTACATTTTTGTTTGTCCATCACCATGTGGATGTAACCCTTCACCCCTTGTAGAAATGACTATTCAAATTGTTTCTCCATTTTTGATTGGGTTTTTATATTTTTATTGTTGACTTGTAAGAGTTCTTTACATATGCTAGGTCAAGTTCCTTATCAGATACATGATTTTCAATTGTTTTCTCCCATTCTGTGGGTTGTCTTTTCACTTTTTTGATGGTATTATTTGCAGTAAAAATTTTTAAATTTGTTGTAATCCAATTTAAATATGTTTTCTTTTGTAACTTACCTTATTATTCTTTTAATATTCATGGAGTCTATAGTAATAGCCCCCCTTTCAATTCTGATACTGTTAATTTGTGTTTTCCTTCTTTTTTTACCTCATCTGTCTGGGTAGATGTTTATCAATATTATTGATTCCAAAAGCCAAGTTTTAATTTCATTGAATTTTTTCTATTTTTTTGATATCTGCACTAATTTTTATTATTTCCTTTATTCTTCTTACTTTGGGTTTCATTTGCTCTTCTTTTTCTTGTATTATAAGGTGAAATTTGAGGTCTTTAATGTGAAACCTTTCTATTTTTAGTGCTTTAGAATTTCTCATAAGTACTGCTATAGAGGTATCCTGGGAATTTGTGTGTGTGTGTGAGGAAGATTAGCCCTGAGCTAACATCTGTTGCCAATCCTCCTCTTTTTGCTGAGGAAGACTGGCCCTGGGCCAACATCCATGCCCATCTTCCTCTACTTTATATGGGACGCTGCCACAGCATGGCTTGACAAGCGGTGCGTCTGTCTGTGCCTGGGATCCGAACCTGCGAACCCGAGGCTGCCAGAAGCGGAGCATGTGAACTTAACTGCTATGCCACTGGGCTGGCCCCTATCTTGGGAATTTTTATATGTTGTGTTTTTATTTTCATTTACTTCAAAATACTTTCGAATTTCAATTTTGATTTCTTCTTTGACTCATGAGATATTTAGATGTGTTATTTAGTTTCCAAATATTTGAGGATTTTTCCAGAGATCTTTCTCTTATTGAGTTCTTCTAGTTAATATCATTATGGTCATGGAGCATATTTTGTATGACTGGAATAATTTTAAATGTACAATGTTTTATGATGCAGAATGTGATGCACATATAGGTAAATGTTTTGTGTGTACTTGAAAAGAATGTGTATTCTTCTCTAGTTGGGTGGAGTGTTCTATAAATGTCAGTTAGGTCAAGTTGATTGTAGAGTTTTTTAAGTCTTCTCTGTCTTAACTGATTTTCTATGTACTTATTCTATTAATTATTTAAAGAGAGTATTGAAATCTCCAACTATAATCGTGGATTTACCTATATCTCCTTGGAACTTAGTTTTTTTTTTAATGTGTCTTGAAGCTCTCTTGTTAAGTGCGAAATTATTTAGCACATCAGGTCTTCCTGATGAATTCACCTTGTTATATTTTCAAGTAAACTTCTTTATCCTGGGTAATATTCTTTTCTCTGGTCTCAATTTTTTCCAATACTACACAGTCTCTCCAGCTTTCTTTTGATTAGTGTTACCCTGGTATATCTTTTTCCATCATTGCTTTTAACCTGTTAGTGTCTTTCTACTTGAAATGCATTTCCTATGGGAAGCACACAATTGGGTTTTGCTTTTCAATCCAATCTGACAAAATTTGCCTTTTAATTGGAGTGTTTAGAACATTTATATTTTATATAATTGTTGATAAAGTTTAAATCTACCATACTGCTATTGTCCCACCTGTTCTTTCTTCCCTTTTTCCTCTTTTTTTTGCCTTCCTTTGTAATAATTGGGTAGTATTTATGATGCCCTCTTGTCTCCTTTGTTGACTTATTAGCTATGATTCTTTGCTTTGTTATTTTAATAGTTGCTTTAGGATATTTTTATTTATTTAAAAATATGGATTTTTATCCATATTTAACTCATCTCAGTCTACCTTCAAGTGATATTATGCCACTTCACACATTAATATAGGAACCTTACAATAGTATACTTCCACTTTTGACTGCCAGCCTTTGTGATATTTTTTGTCATACTTTTTACTTTTAAATATGTTATAAACCCTACACTACATTGGTAATTATTATTTTGTTTAGTCAGTCAATTATCGTTTATATAGATTTAAATAATAATAAGAGATTGCATATTCATCATATAGCTATTGTTTCTGGTGTTTTCATTCATTTGTGTATATTCATATTTCCATCTGGTATCATTACCAGTATTTCTGCCTGAAGGATTTCCTTTAACATTTCTTGTAATGCAGATTTTCTGGTGATGAATTGTTTCAACTATTGAAAAAGTCTTTATTTTACTTTCATTTTTTATTCAATAGACCTCACTTTTTAGAACAGTTTTAGGTTCACAACAAAATTGAGAAGAAAGTACAGAGATTTCCCATATACCCCTTGCTCCCACACATACATAACCTCCAGCCCCCATTATTAACATCCCCCACCAGAGTGGCACAATTGATGAACCTATATTGACACATCATCACCCAGAGTCCATAGTTTACATTAGGGTTCACTCTTTGTATTGCACATTCTATAGGTTTGGCCAAATGTGTAATGACATGTATCCACCATTGCAGTATCATACAGATTAGTTTCATTGCCCTAAAAATCCTGTTTGTCCTACCTATTCATCCTCCCACCCCTAACCCCTGTCAACCACCCATCTTTTTACTCTCTCCATAGTTTTGCCTTTTTCAGAATGTCATATAGTTGGAATCATACAGTATGTAGCCTTTTCAGATTGGCTTCTTTGACTTTGTAATATACCTTTGAGATCCTCCATGTCTTTCCATTGCTTGATAGCTCATTTCTTTTTAGCTCTGAATAATATTCTGTTGTCTGGATGACCACAGTTTATTTCTACTGAAGGACATATTGGTTGCTTCCAAGTTTTGAATACAGCTGCTGTAAACATCCATATGCAGTTTTTTGCATGGACATAGTTTTCAACTCCTTTGAGTATGATCGTTCTTAATATTCAGAGGTCATGCCCAATAGAGGAGATACCCCAACTTGTACCTTTGATCCACCTTTTCCAGTCCTAGCCTGGTACCTTGCTGCTGGGGCACACTCTTGATTATTCTACCACACTCTTGATTATTCTACCATCTCTTATCCAATGTTGATATTTATTAAGTACTATTTATTATCATTTTAGGTTTGATTCATCTTCTCTTTGAATTATGGACTGAAAGTTTTGAACTGTAAGATATATAATTTTCTAAAAACCTTTCATTTAACTACAATTACCAAGTCTTCTTTAGTCATTTGTTTTAATTCTTTAATTTCACCCTTTGTCACTTTAACAGCTCATCAGCACACCGGAAGTGAAGAATAATTTTGGTTAAATATATCTTTCTTTTTTTGTTTCTTTAAGAAATGTTACTATGAATATGCATTTATTATTTTAGTGTTTTAAAATGCATTTGATTATATTTGCCTAATAAGAATCTCTTGTTCTTAAAAACTAAATAAATGTATTGAGTGTCAAACATCACGTTGGACCAAATTCATTTTTACTGAACTGGATTACTTAAATATGAGGAATTTTAAGGCTGAGTTGTATGGATTTAATTATTGCATATAGTAAAATGTGGTTATCATGTAGGCTAATTTTACTAGCCATTCTAAAGATATGAGGAAGTACATGGTAACACGGAACAGGAAGTTTTGAGAGCATATTCAATTCACCAGTATAGGAGAAATTCTTAGGGCTGACCTGATGGCAGAATATTTAGTTGGATAGAATGATTGTGGAAAATGCTACCTTGAATAAAGCTGTAGTCATCCCATATGGGTTGATAGTTGTCTTACTTTCCATCATTATAAGTCTTTGGTTGTCTGAAAAGTACAATACAAAATCCAAAATTTCACCACCTGTTATCTTTGATGGTTAGATTGATTACTAGTGATTTTTATCCTTTTTTCTTCTGCTTTGCTGTATTTATATACAACGCATGTGTAGTTTTTGTGTAGGTTTTTAAAAAATTAATTTAAAAAAACTTTTGGCCATACCACAATCTGTTTTCTAAATTTGTAATTGATATATTAGGATAATCCAACTAACTTCATAGACTTTTCCTTTAGAAGACTTTGAATACAACTATTTCATTAATCAAAGGATTATTTGGGTAAATTTAGTATTGGGTTAGAATGGGGGAATAGAAAAGAAATATAAATGTGACATACTTTGGAAATTACTGGCAGTGGCATCCTCATCTTTCCTATCACCAATAGTTAATGTACAGGGCACTTTGGATTGCCATATCTTTAAAGAGAATTAGCTTCTACAAGGCCTAAATATCAAGGGCTTGGTGACAGTAGTTTATTTTTCCATCAGCAAGATAAATAAGTATCTCAGCATTCCAGACCCCATAGAATTCCTATAGCCATTGCAGAGAGCTGACTATATTGACATCTGGTCACTTGGCATTTATAGCCTTCTCATGAGAAGTTGCAGTCCAAGGTGACTGGTATTTCTTTCTCATGCATTCTAAATACCAGGAATACCAGAGCTGACTCAGATCCCCTGTCAGTGTCTCTAGACTCCTGACGTATGACCATTGGTCAATAGTTTCAAGTTAGCATTTTCAGTATATCTTCAAACTTCAAGCTTTTCTATGGAGCTCCTGCACTGGAAAAGTGGCCTGGGGTGAAGGAGTGGGGGAAAACCTTACTATATCCTATTGCTAAATCTGAAGGTTAAGACTGCTTTAAAAATTATTTTTATGAGAAGGAAAGTTGGCTGTTAATTTGATTCTATGATCCTTAGGCCGAAGAAAAGTGGACAAGGGAGAGCCCTTGTTAAATTCACACAAGGGTATATTTCTGTCCTTTTCCCTATGACATTGGGAGTGACTAATTGGGGTTTTCCCATCATATCTCACAAAGTCACAAAACTACAGGAGGGCTGATTGTTTATAAAATTTGAAATATGATCATCTCATGGCATGAAAATTTCCTTGGGTAGCTTTTTGACAGCAGTGAGATGAATGGTTCAATGATGTGTACTAATTGTAATTTACAATTACGCCTTTGAACGCTGTCATAGAAATGATCTCATGTACTGGGGAGTCACAACAGATGCGTTCATGTAAATGAAAGACAGTTGGCTAGATGCAGGGTTAGATTTATTTAATACTGTCTTAGGAGTAAAAACTAAGGTCAGTGAATAAAACTTACAGAAATCGAAGGAAGAATTTATCAAAAAAGAGAGTTATTTTTAAAAATGTAATTAGCTCTCTCTGTAGGTAGTGAGTTGGTTGGCACAGCAACCAACTCTGTAGGTTGCTGAATTGGATGGTCAGTGTTGGGGCGGGTAGCTTCTGGTTTCATTCTCATTTATTGAATATTTGCTATGTGTCTGCATCGTAATAACAAACTCAAAGGCTTCCCAGGACAAATAAACTCAGTGTAAGGCAGTGGAAAGTGGTGCCTATGGTAAATTTGAGAATGCCTTTTCTGCTTAAAGTCATTTAAATTCAAATAAAAAATAAAGTTCATTGTGCTGACCAAACAAAACTTATCATCTGACTATAACCACTGGATCTATTATGGTAGACATATTCATGTACAGGATTTTTATTTTGTAACTAAAATCAACACTACATTATTCTGGTTTTACAAATAAAGGACCTGAGATTGAGGTAAGTTGAGTAATTTGTCCAAGGTCAAATAGCTATACGGTGGAAGAGGTAGAATCGAACTCCAAATACATTATATCATGGTTAATTCATTTCATTTTCCTGATAGCACAGACATTAAGAGTTTAAATCACTTATCTAGTATTCCCAGGTAATTTTTGAAAAAAACCCAAACTGGTCCACTGACCACTTTATTCCAAGTCAGTTTGGATTCTTTCATTGACATCTGTTGATGCCAGTGCCGTTTTAAGATGAGGCAGTTGGTCCTTGGGAAGGGTTATTTATATATAATTTCAGGCTTGGTGTCATAAGGGAAATGAGACAGGGAGACACAGAATCAGACCTTTATTTAAACAAAATAGTTGACTACAAATAAGGTATAGTCAGTGTAGTGGGTTGAATAGTGTCCTCCCAAAATTCACGTCCACTCAGAACCTCAAAATGTGACCTCATTTGGAAATAGGCTCTTTGCAGCTATGAATAGTAGGGATCTACAGATGAAATCATCCTTGAATTAGGGTGGGCCCTAAATCCAATGACCGTTGCCCTTATAAGAGGAGAGGACACAAAGAAACACAGAGGTGCTGAGGAGGTAGAGACAGAGAGAAGAAGGCCATGTAGACAGAGACAGATACTGGGTTAAATGCTGCTACAAGCCAAGAAGTGCCGAGGATTTCTGACAACCACCAGAAGTTGGGAGAGAGGCATGGGACAGTGTTCTTGAGAGCCTCCAGAAGGAACCAACCCTGCTGATACCTTGATTTCGGAATTCTAGCCTCCATAACTGTGAAAGAGTAAATTTCTGTTGTTTTAAGCCACATAGTTTGTGGTACTTGGTTATAGCAGCCTCAGGAAACAAATATGGTGGGATATTCCAGAAAGTCTGCCTATCTCTCACTTCCCTCTCCCAACCACTCACATACATATATGCCTTCCAGCTTTGGGTCCCTGAAAATATCACCACTAGAATTCTATTGAGTATTAATAGATTCCTATAAAAAATATATATTACCTGTGAAGAGTAACACATCAAGCATTAACATAATAGCAGAGTTCTTTAAAAAAATGATGATTGTTTCTAATATCTTAATATAGAAGCTCTTATGCTGATTCGGACAGTATTTTAACTGGATTTGAGTGAGGATATTTGAAGGTAAAAGTCAAATGCTAAAACTCATGGTGATATAGAATACTTGATTATAGTTTGCAGCACAAAGAAAGGTACTTTTAAAGCAGTAGATTTAAATTTGGTATTGAATGTGTTCTCTATTTTTCAAGTATAGTAGGACTGCAAATTCATGTGCCAGCTGAAAATCTGAGAAGATAATTAAGCCTGTATTTCATACCACTTTAGGTTACTTGGAAGGGTAAATATTTTAATGGGTACATTTTCTGTCTACTTTCTCTTCAGGTGCTTGTGTGCGGGCTTTATTAAGCATAAAGAAATGAACCCAGTCTAAATTTATGGCAAGTCTTTTTATTCATAATAGAATAAAGCATAATTTTTACTTTCTCTGCATAAAATGCGCATACATCTTCCATATAAATTTGAATTATTTTTCTCATTTTCTTAGAGATGATGATTTCTTAAGAAGAATTCTAGCAAAACTTCTGAAGTGATATTGAGAGAAGAGAACCGGGGGTGAATGATGAATTTAGGTGTTATTTCATTTTTTTAAGCCTAAGACTTATACAAGTTATTTTGTCCTACCAATGCAGCACTTTGAAATTTCTGGTATTTTCTTGTCCCACCCTCCTTAGCTTCTGTAAATACTGTTTCTGTATTACTCTAGATCAGGGTTTCTTGACATTGCACTACTGACGGGGCGCTGTCTTGTGCATTGCAGGATGTTTAGTAGCATTTGTGGTCTTACCCACTAGATGCCAGTAGCATTCCCTCGTAGTGACAACCCAAAACATCTCCAGACATTGCCAAATATCCCCAGGGGAGCAAGATCACCCGGGTGAGAAGCACTGAGGTTTACGTGCATTTCCTCCTTGATGTTGAATCTATCAAAGGACTCCCTGAGGATTTGGGAATGGTTGATTGCATCCTTTGATTTTCCTCATATCATTGATATTACAGACTACTGGAATTTTAGAATTAATTCCAAAGCTTCATTATACAAACTCAAAATCTGAGATTGAAAAAGCTATGATTACCTCACCCAGCCACAGAATGGTAGAAATTGGCCTAGACCCCGTCACTTTACCTCTTACAATCCTTGTTTACCTTCCCTTAATTTAGGATTCACTAATGATACTATGCATTTTAATTTTCCTTTACTCTTATGTCTCAAAATCTCAACATCTTTATCCACCTTTTCTCAGTAATTCCTTCTTTATTGGCTAGAGTTCCAATCTCTCCACTCTGCCCCATGAGTATTTCTAGTTTAGTGTGGTAGAAAAATTAATATACTTTTTTTTTGCATTAAATCATACTTTAAGTGCATTAGGTTGTTTTTTTTTTTTCTACTTAATCATTTCATTCATTCTTTCCTTTAGCAAGTATTTATTGAGTGTTTTCTAGAGTCAGACTCTGTGCAAGATTCTGGGCATCTAATAATGAATGAGACTGCTTGTAACTATTGAACCAATGATAACTTTTGACACAAACAAATGTAAAATACCTTCGTAGGGCATTAATCAAACTCTTCTTGGCTTACTCTTTCCTATACCTCTCGTTAGCTGAAGTCTGGTTGTGTAGCCATTAGCAGGTCTAGCATTTCTCTCCTTTCAGGTTCTCTAGTTTCATTTGCCAAGCACTTTGAATAATACTTAACATATGACCTGTGGGGACCTCCCTTCCCGCTCATGAACATCCAACTGTTGTCTTCTACCCACATCTTCAGAGGACCCACATATTGTTCTCTTCAAAAAAGTGGAGCCTCATTTTGTCATTCTCTTACTTAACTCTCTGGATCTCTAAGGATTTGCTGGGTCATTGTTGGCCGACCATTATAATTTTTCAATCAGTCACCTGAGCCACCTTACTGTGTAGAAAAGTGCTGTACAACAGAAATAGTGTGTGAACCACATATGTACTTTTAAATTGTCTAATAGCGACATAAAAAAGATAAAAACCAGTACAAAATTAATTTTAACAATATATTTTATTTAACCCAATACAGTCAAATGATTACCATTTTAACATGTAATCAATATAAAAATTATTAATGAGATATTTTATGGGGGGTTTTTGGTACAAGTCTTTGCAATCTAATGTTTATTTTACACTTACGGCACATCTCAGTTTGGACGAGGCATATCACAAGAACTCAAAAACCCTATGTGGCTAGTGGATAACCTGTTGGATGCGAAGATTTAGAATATTAACTTTTCAGGGCCAGCACACCCAAAGTGCAGAAAGTCGCAGCCAAGGGGTTATGGTATCCCTAAGACTGACATACTCCCACTCCAGAGATACGTTATCTTTCTATTGTCTTTTAAATTTTTTTCATTTTGCCCTTAGAAAATCCATTTGAGTGTGTGTTTCATGGAAAAGAAAGAGTTATTCCTGTTGGATTCCTCACTGTAGTGAATGTAGTAGTCTGGGGTTTCCACTATTATGTCCCTATAAAGCATGCTGTACATCTCCTAACAAGACTGCCATTCATTTTTTCAATAAATCCTGCACAGGGGTATTAGGGTCTGTGAACTGACAATTGATTTACTGCCTGGAAAATTATTCTTTATTGATTTATATTACATGGAGGCGACTGCAAAATCTATAGTGTCTCTAATCAGAGAGAAAATGCTAAAGTTAGTGTCATTCTTATTTAGACAGGCAATTCGAAGTAGGAGAATTGGTTTAGCACCTCTAGGTGACATCTACATATTATTCAATTATGAATTCCAGTAATACATGAATTATAATACATAAAGCAAGTGAGAGCAGGATAATTAATTAAAAAAAAAACTCAGTGTCCTTTGTGCAAATAAGTATTTTAAATGTCAACCTAGCATTTTCTTTCTATGTGGAATTGAACACCTCAGCTTGATTTTTCCTAAAGATTCTGCCTCATATCTGGCTTGTTATCTACATATTGAAAATGCAAAAGTGTTTCAAATGAGTAAAACCTTTGAAATAGAAAGAGCTCTAGGTTGATTAATCAAGTTAAGGAAGATTTCTAAAAACTATATTAAAATGATTTACTTAATTTCTGTGAGCTGCTTCAGGAACCTCTCTGAGATTGGGAAGGGGACTGAGATCACCTGCCATCTTGCCCTGCCTTTGTGAGCCTCCTTTTGTAACCTGTTCTAACCCAGAGGCTTCTGTCCAGAACATAACCTGAATTTAATTTAAATGCAGAAAGACAAAATACAGCAGTATGTCAGATTACTGCTTGGGCAGAGGGCAATGGAATCGGTAGTATGCTACATATATATATATATATACACATCTTGGGTATGTAAATTGGCTTTAGATCCTCCAAAGCTTCCAAATTGTAGGCAAAACATGTACATGTTTGAATGTGCTCTTTTTTTGATTGAGGAAGATTGTCCCTGAGCTAACATCTGCACCCATCTTCCTCTATTTTGTTGTGGGATGCCACCACAGCATGGCTTGATGAGTGGTGTGTAGGTCCGCACCCTGGAACCGAACCTGCGAACCCCAGGCTGGTGAAGCGGAGCGTGTGAACTTAACCACTATGCCACCGGGCTGGCCCTGGAATGTGCTTTTTTTTTTTTCTTTTCCTGGGGAGAGGGTCTATATATCAGATTCTTAAGTTTATCCTGGACCTTCAAAAAAAAATCTCAGACGTGCATTGCGGGTTCGCTGTTGAATCCACAGCACCTAGCACAGTGCTTAGCAAATAGCAGGTCTCTAAATATTTGTTGGATAAATGAATGCTCTCAACTTGTGTCAGCATGTTAAGTGGGTTTCCTGGAACACTCTAGTTTGTCCAAAGGAAAATTTTTTACTTTGCCTAGTTTCTTGCAGTGCCTACCAAATGTAGTCACGATTTAATCAACCGTATTTATATTTAGAGGTAAGCAAAGACGGCCATTTGGAATTTGGAGCCCAAGCTTTTGATCTGATTGTGCCAAGTGACATTTTTTCCATTTCCTATAGCTTTTCTTTCTATTATACCCATTTTTCTGTCCTGGCTTCCTAATCTCTTTCTCTTCCTTTGATGCATCCTAAAAATAGGAGATCAAGTGGGAGCTTAGGAAGATTTCCACCTTGAGAAATTAATGGTGAAAGATATTGTTTCGACATCCATTCAAAGACAGTTTTTATTTGATCCAGTGGGAAATTGAAATTCATTTATTTATTCAAAATGCATATATTAATCATGAGCCACATTTTGTGCTTAGCCCTGGGGACACAGCTACACACACACACAGACCTTGTCCTTATGGTGCTTACAATTTAATATGGAAATGATTAAATACAGATTTTTAGCCAAAGGCTCAGTGATTTGATTTTATGTCAAGTAATTTCACCAACAGGAAACTTGGAAGTAGTTCATTACCTTGATCTCTTTTGAACCAAGTGTATTTTAAGTGATAGAAGCTTTTTGTTGACACTTATGGACTCACTGTGGGGCCTCGAGTGACATACAGAGTTCTAGGGAGCAGAATCTGAGCAGTTGAATTTGTTCTTTGCCTTCTGGACTCTCCTTCAAGGCTCAAGGGAGTGGGTTAAGGCATTTTTAAAATATAAACAAAGCCAGACTACTCCTTTCTCACTTTCTTTTTCTGTCTTCCAACCTAAGACAGCAAAAACAAAAGCACTGTGTTCCCTATAAATAATCTCTAATTCTATACTTTTATACAATGAAGGCCATGTCTAGATCTTTTATTTACCATACAGTGTGCCATTAGGCTTAGTATTTTTCCTCATTCTATTTTTTTTTTTAATCCAAACTGCGGAGATACTGGGTCTTTAAAACTGAAAACTAGATATTTTTTAGTTGTTGTAGGCAGCAATTTAATGAAAATGCTACTGAAATGCTTTTTCCTCTATGAAAACTAGTAAATCAATTACAAAAGCAATTTCCTTACACAGTATGATTTTATTGTGTTTGACCTGGGCATTTGATAAGTATTAGTTCTTGCTGAGAGCAAAGAGTAAATTTTATTTCAAGCTTTTCTTTCATGCAAACAGCAAGAGAAGCATCAGAAGGGCTGTTGGATACTAGCCTTGCCTGGCTGGTGTACACAGAGGATGGGGGAGTCAGTGGGCTGGTCTGACTGCATCAATGTGTATGCTGAGAAATGCAAGAGAGAGACTCCTTTCCTAATAAAAATGGGGAAAATAATGGTAGCTTCTCATATCTGGGCTTATTTCCTACAGGAACAGTTGTTGTGGTATTCCTTCTTTCTTCTTCCTGAGACACTTTTCCTCATTAAACAAACACATGCTCAACCCCAATTCAAACAAAACAAATAAATGTATGACAAGAGACAAGAAAATCTAGGTCTGATGTGTGAACACATTGGAGCGGAGGGTTAGCAGCTATGGATTTCATTTCTGCCCCTAAAGCTTGATGTACAGATTATTCTTGGTGCAAATATATAAGAGCAAAAAAATGCTTGCAAACAATTTATTGTGTGCCTGGTGCTCTCCTAGGATTCATGTGATGTGTGTACCCACCCTCCCTTGCCCCCAGTTTATTTTATATCACTCACTGGTGATTGAGCATGGTGGTGAAGAGCATGGGTATTGACTCAGTGTCTCTAAGTCGTGGTTTTTTTTTTTTTTTTTTTTGTGAGGAAGACCAGCCCTTAGCTAACATCCGTTGCCAATCCTCCTCTTTTTGCTGAGGAAGACTGGCCCTGGGCTAACATCCGTGCCCATCTTCCTCTGCTTTATATGGGACGCCGCCACACATGGCTGACAAGCAGTGCGTCGGTGGGCGCCCGGGATCCGGGCCGGCGAACCCCGGGCTACCAAGCGCGGACTAAACCGCTGCACCACCGGGCAGCCCCCTCTCAGTCTATTTTTTCAGCCATAAAATGCTGACCATGGTTAAATGAGGGTTGTAATGAGAGTTAAATGAGTTAATGGGTATGCTCCACAAATGTTAGCCACAGAAAGTGACTGTGACATGTTATTTTGTGATAGGAATCTAGAGAAAGGAGATATAATTTTCTTAATGACTTCTCCCATTCCTCTAGTCCCCATGTTCAGTCAGAGGGAGTTCACTTCTTGCTGCCCCCCACAGCACCTTGTACCTTATCACACTGTATTAAAACTATGTGTTTAAATACCAGCCACTGCCACCCCACAGCATGCAAGCTCTTACGTAGTACAGTCTGTTACTTAATTTTGTTTTCTTGGCGCCCACTGCTGTTCCTAGAATAGAAAGAGAATTTGAAAATGTCCTTAAAATAAGGAACAGAAAGCCGGAAAAAGTCAAGAACTGAAGTGGTCCTTTTGAGATAGAAATTAATTGCAAGAGATGAAGACATTCAAGATAGTGGCAACAGAGTAAGCACAGGCCAGAGGTGGGAAGAGGGGAGGAGAGGAGAGAAGGGAAGGGGTAAGCTAGGGGTAAATGAGGAGGAAAATATTTGAAAATAGGCTAAAAACCCCCACAAAATACATGTTTTAGAAGGAGTGTTTGAAACATGCTATGTATTTTGTTGATAAGGTCTTCAGTGTCTACTCCAAGAATTTGGATTTTGGAAATAATAGGAATCCACGTAATTGATCAGGTATTTAGTGAATGATGCTTAGTGCTGTATGAAGCCTGTGTGGGTTTTTAAATAAATGTAAAGCAGAACCTTAAAACCATCAGGGAACTTACAGCACTATTTGAGGCAACAAGGCTTGAAATCTGATGTGCATGAGACAAGGACAAGGGTTAGCAGTCAAAAACCTGACAACAATCTTTCAGTCTGTAGTATTAATAAGACTCATGCAATAAATATTCAGTGATGAGCTGCTGTTTTCGAAGCACCTTGCTAGGAGCTAGTGTTTCAACAGCAAGCACAGTAAAAATGGTCCCTGACCTAAAGGAGCATTTGGTCCTTTAGGAGTGTTTGGAGCAGGGGAGACATAATATGACCTAGGCAATATTATGGTATGATAAGAGCTATGGATTATACAGCTGGGGCATCTAACCCAAACCTAAGGGGTCAGGGAAGACTTCCCCAAGGATGTGATGCATAAGCTGATATCTGAATGATGAGTAGGAAATAGCTAGAGAAAAGGAGGAGAAAAGACTTTGTGTAGAGGATGTGAAAAAATTTTAGTGAGGTTGGAGGGTAAAATTCAGTGAGCTTGGAGAATGAATGTGAAAGAAATTTGTAGGAGACATAATCAGGATCCAATCATGCAGGCACTTGTAAACTATATTACAAGGTCGGAATTGCATATATAAAAAACTCTGTCTGCATAGTTTGCGGGATGATATAAGGGGCCAAAACTAAACACTGAGAGGTCATTAGGAGGCTTCTAGGGGTAATCTAGGTGAGAGACTGTGATCTGAGCTGGAGCAGTGAGAGCAGGGACTTAGATACAGATGAACATGAGATATTTAGGAGTAGAATTGACAGGTGTTGATTGATTAGAGGTGTGAAGTTAGAGCGAGGAGTTTCATATTGATTTTTGGCTTGTGCACCTCAGCGGGTGGAAGTGCTGTTTTCTGAAACGGGGATCCAGGAGGAAGAACAGTTTGGGTAACATTAGATGCGGAGTGCAGTTTTCGATGTACTGAGTTTGGAATGTCTTTGTAACATCCAAGTGGAGTTTGATTACATGAAAGTGGCAGTCAGGAGAGAGAGAAACTTAGAGATACACAATCAGGAGCTATCAAGATATGGATATTAACTGAAACAATGGAGGAGATAAACTGGCCTAGGGAGTACAAGTGGAGTAGAAAGGAGGCCTAACACAGAACTCTAAGGGATACCAATTACTTTCTTTAAAATCATCTCTATTGCAGTATAATTTATATACAACAAAGTGTACTCATTTTAAGTAAACATTTCCATGATTTTGAAAAATGTATACACCCCTGTGACCAACACACTAATCAAGATACAGAAAATGTCTAGTGTGGAGCTGGATCTGGCTTGCCAGTTCTGATTATTTAGTTTTTAGGAATTTTGGATGCTAGTTATTAGATACAGCCTTTAGTTAAAAATTATGTTATGTGATCTTATAATTAAATAAATTATATTAAAAACAAAACATACTCAAAACTTAACACTTCCTAGTTACTTACTGTATTTAATACCATCTATGATCTTGGGGTTATTTACATGTGTTTCATTTGAATGAAGGAAATACTGTATGTTGGTATGTGTTCAGTGATGTCATATTGGTGACTTGAAGTCGGCCATGGTGAGAGTACTTACACCATGAATCTTGGTAAACACTACAAGTCGGGGCTTGACTTATTTTTTAGTGGATTATCTCAGCATAAGTAAGTGAAAGATAAAGTGTTTATAATGTAGATTAAATTTAAAAGTGTCATATCTGTAGCTATTACTTTATGAATAGCACAAAAAATTGAGGATATAATCTTCCTGTATTTAAAAATTATTATCTGGTTCAGCAAAGAAATCATTCATGTTTTTGATGAACAAGTTAGATTCCAACATACATAGAGCTGAAGCTTAATAAATTACTCTGCAAGAGAATGAGAAAGAGTTTAACAGTATCTCACATAGATGCAATGGAAAAAAAATTATTGGGAAAGGAATTAGGAATTAGGATGCAACTTCATTTGTGAAAACTTGATTGAATTGCAATTATAGGTAGTTTAGGCATGTAAGAGTTTGGCAAAAACCAAGGAAAGCATTCTATGAGTACTAATTGGCTATATGGAATTTACAATGAAGTGCATTATATATTTTGTTTGTAAATTGTGTACTGTACATTTTTATATCAGTAAAACTTATAATAAACATATTATTTTTCAGAGAGCTGGTTGTTAAGCATTTTCTAGCACAAAACTGATCATATACATCCTCCCACCAAGTTTCCTCATGCCATTTGCTGAATCCTTAGCCCCAAGCAACCCTTGATTTGCTTTCTGTCAGTATAGATTGGTTTTGCCTGTTCTGGAATTTCATATAGATCGAATAATACTCTTTTGTGTATTGCTTCTTTTGCTCAGCATGTTTTTGAGATTCATCCATGTTGTTACATATGTCAGATATCAGTGGTTTACATATTTCTTTTGATTGCTGGGTAGTATTCCATTGTATGGATGTGTCATGATTGGTTTTTCATTCATGTGTTGATGGGTTTTTTTCTTCTTCAGTTTTTGCTGTTATGAGTAAGGATATTATGAGTTTTCATGCACACGTCATTTTATAGACCAGTTTCTTTTTGAGTAAATACCTGAGTAGAATTGCTAAGTCATATGGAGCATGGATGTTTTAATTCTAAGAAGCTGCCAAACTTTTCCAAGTGACTGTGCTCTTTTACCTTCTCCCCGGGAGTGTGAGAGTTCCAGCTGTCCCACATCCTGACCAACACTGCATTGTGTTCGTCTTTTTAATTTTAGCCATTCTAGTGTGTGTACTGGTATCTCATTGTGGTGTTAATTGGCGCATCATTTTTGAAGAAATGAAAAAGTCCAGCAAAATGTCTAGCAGAGTGAAAAGTCAGAGAAGCTGACAGAGAAGAGCATTTTGAGAAACAGGAAGCAGTCTACAATGTCATGTGCTGCTGGAGGTTAAAGAAGATAAGAACAGCACAGTGCCCATTGGATTTAAGAACAGAAAAGTCATTTGTTGCTTTGGTATGTGCAATTACAGAAAGAAAATTGAAATCATCCACTGGAAATTCCCATTACTTTCCACCCTAAAACCTGGAATCCTATACTGTCCATGTCATGAAGGGTCCAAGGATATTATGAAAATACCATTCTTTATGTAGCTTTAAGCCATTGGACAAGGGAAATTTCTCGAGTAGAACTTTAGACTGGCACTGAACTCTCTCTTGAAAGGACACTTAATGTCCAGACTGACCTAAGAATAATGTACAGTCGTCCGTGCACATCCTCTAATCTGACTTTATCTTCCCCCTCTTTGGCTTGTTCTGTTCTCCCTAAATATGTGCTCTCTTTGTTTATCATTGTCAATTAGAGATCATTCTCTCTCTCTCCTCCCAGAAAGTCTCCAGTCTTTAAACTCAAAGGGTCAGACTACACTACCTGCTGCCCATCCTTTGTTGCAGTCTTCATAGACACGTCATTTCCTTATTTCATGAAGATTTTAGCTCCTAGCTCACTGTCATTTTCTCTAACACTTTTCTGTCATCATTGTGACTGATCTTAGTTTCTATGTTAATAATTCTTCCATCTCCCTGACTTCCAAGTTCCTCGACTTCTTCTCTTCCAAGGATCTTGTCTTTTACCTTAATACAGCCTTACACTCCCTTAGTTCAACCCCAGACTTTGAGATTCTCTATAATTACACTCCTTCCATCATTTTAATTACAAGCATCTCACTCTCCAGCTACCAATTCTTGTCTTTCTAGCTCAATTCCTCTAATACACTTCCAGCAATTTTTTTACTCCATGGGCTTTACACTATCACATTTTCACTAATATCACATTTCACTCTCATACCTTGCTTAGCTTGGGTTTTCTGGTCTAATTATGAAATATCTCTGCCTACACCTTGCACTGGCACTTCAAAGTTTAACCACTGCTTGACCTAAATCTGATCCAATCTTGCCCTGCTCATAAGGACTGGGTCACTCCTAACACTAAGCCAGTTTGACACTAAGTTCCTTTATCCCATCTTGTTGAGAATCAGGCCCTGTTTTACTCCTACACAAATGACCACCCTTGGTGAGATAATGACCAGTCCTAAGAAAGGCTTTCCTTACCTTTCTCTATAATCAAAAAGTGCCTTTCAGAATTCTATCCTATTTGGATAGAACTTCCTTCTTCTTGCCCTATATCTAGCCTTAGACTTCACACTCAAACTCACCGTGTACTCCAGAATGACTTTCCCTTGCCTGGTAGACTAATAAATTCAGCTTTGATATTTCTGGTGTTTGGTTATTCTTTAACAGGTCTGTCATTTTAATCACTTCCTTGCATACACTCTCAACTACATTGCTCTTTCTTCCTCTATCCCTTCATTGTATTCACTTGGTAACACTTAATCCTGGTTGAATCCAACTCTACTTACTCTGCTACTGGACCTATATAGTTGAACATGTCTGGAGAAAAACAAAGTTATGTTGAATAGTCTTACTTGAAATCCATGGCCACTTTCTTCAAGCGGGTCTATCTGCTGTTGAGTCATCCTACCTCATATTCCTAGTCCATTCATTCTTTTACTCTCCTAGACAACTATTTCTTTTTATCTCCTTTTCATCAAACTTTCAATACATACTTTCTCATCTGACAACCTTGCTTCCCATTTCACTGAGACAATAGACACAGTTAAAACTTCTACGTGGTCCCCCTCTGACATCTGCTAGTCTACTTGAAACTATACCCATATAATCTGCTTTTCCTTAATTTTTAGGAATGAAATCTCTGTGTTTCTCTCTAAGGCTAAACTCAACACTTGTGTTTTAGTAATTTCTCCCTCTCTCTTCCATTTTACTGATTTGTTTTTATCAGCATGAAAATAGGCTGTAATTTTTCACATTTGCAAAAAACATTTCCTGACTTCACATTTCCCTCTAGCTTCTGACCTATTTTTCTTACCCTCTTTCCAGCAAAACTCCTTGAAAGAGGTGTCTGTTTGCTTGCTCCTGTATTCTCTTGGACATACTCAAAGTGGTTTTTACCCCCACTACTCCACTGAAAATGTGACCAGACACATACCCAGGTTCTTTACCTGCAACGCAAGAGGGGCCAAAATAAAACTGGAACACCAGGCTTATGGTGAGGAAAGAATTTTTATTTTGGGTGACGTCAGCTGGGAGACAAGAGTGAGCCCTTAAATTTGTCCCATCTCCCCGAAAGATGGCAGGCAAGGGGTTTTAAAGGTTGGAAGGAATGCAGCTGCTTGTAGGGAGGGGGAGCCTGTGGCCTTGCTGGTGGGCGCTTTCCCACCAGCCTGCATTTGGCCTTGTGAGGCTGCTTGCAGGGAGGGGGTGGTGAGATAAGAGAATAGCAGCTGGGTGTCCTTGGTTGTCTGTCTCCGTGGTGGACAGTGGATTCGGGTTCCAGGAAGGCAAGGAGTTGAGGTCTGGGAAGCTTCAGCTTCTTGACATTCTCTGGGTACCATTTCCCTGTAAGAAACCTCAAGAAAGGGTAATTAGCTAAAACTTCACTATGAGCCCAACTTGAGGCCACCTGGGCTTTTAACAATTTGTAACTTCTGTTTGCCTTGTGAAGTTTAGGGATACACAGTTTAAAAAGGACCAATACTTACTTATGAATGTAACTTAGAGAAGCAGGGAAAGAGGATGAGTGCTTTTGGTTTTAACCCCATATGTGCTGGGTTTAACATAGGTGAACTGATATCAGGGCCGGCATCAAAAACACTTGTCAAAAATCACCGATGTGAGCTCCATGCAGCGAAATCCAAATGTCACATCTTAGTCTTCATCTTTCTTGACCTCAGATGTATCACTTGGAGTCTGGGTTAGTTTTCCTCTGAGGAACGAGATACTACTTCTTGGTCTCTTTTGCTAGTGGTTCCTCATCTCCCCATTTTAGTCCTTGGATCTCTTCCTTTCTTTATGTATTCTCACTCCAGAATGATCTCATCCAGACTCTTGCTTTTAAAACCATTTAAAAACTGATGATTTCTAAATTTTTATCTCCAGTGTGGACCAATGTGAACTCATCTATCTGGCTGCTCTCTCAGTAGTTCCATTTGGATGACATAATGCATCACAAACTTAATATGGCTACGGTTTAATTGCCAACTCTTCTCTCCTTCTCAACCTCTTTCTTGTCTTCTCTATCTCAGTAAAGACTAACTTCATCTTTCAATTGTTTGTGCCAAAATCTTGAATTGTCCATCACTCTTGTCTATTTCTCCTATCCTACCTCCAGTGTGAGGAAATCCAGTTGGCTCTACCTTTAATATATATACAGACTTCTGATAATTTCTTAACTACCTCTACTGCTATCTCCTGATTCAACAACCATAATGTCTCACCTGGATTCTTGCAATAACGTCCTAACTCTTCTCCTATGCTGACACACTAACATCCATTTGCAATCCAGCAGTCAAAATGATTCTTTTAAAACATGTCCAGTCACATCATCTTCCAATGGCTTTTAATGATATGGGAATATCACTCAAAGCAAAAGAAAATTTTATTACAATGGCTTGTAACACCTTTTAATATCTGGCCCTTTGGAATCTCTTAGATATCGTGTCCTGCAACTTTCCCCTATACTTTCTAAACTTCATCCATACTGTCCTCCTTCCCCCACCTCAAACATGCCAAGCATACCTCCGTGTCATGGCGCAACCACACATACTTTTCCATCTGCTTAATTTCTTCTCCACTAGACGCATAATTTCTTCTCCACTAGATGCATAATTTCTTCTCCACTAGATGCATAATTTCTTCTCCACTAGATGCATGACTTTCTCTCTCTTACTTATGGACAAGTGTTTCTTATTAGATAAGCTTTCTTTTATCACCATAAATAAACTTTTTCCCTTGTTCCTGTTGCTTTCCCTTTCTTCCTTATCTTATTTTTCTCCTCATTTATCATTTGTATTTTATATTTACTCTTGTTTGTTTGTTTACCATCTGTTTTCCAAGCAATAATCTTGGAGTTGTGAACTCTAGGCCATAAGGGACCTTGTTGTCTTCCTAGTGATCAGCACAAAGCAAGTGCTGATTACATATTTGTAAAATTAATTAATATAAGATCATGTCCTGTCTTGGTTTCCTGATTTGGGCTTACAACATGCTATTGTGTTATTAAAATTCTACACACAGTGCTCACCAAGAACCCCCAGATCGTCGTTTCCCCTCACATTCAGCTACTTCTAGTTCATCATTGGGTTTAGTGATTTACCTTGCATGTTATTTCCCAATGCTTTTCCACTTGATTAAAAAAAAAAGCAAGAAAACAAGCATAAAAGCAAATAGAAAATCCTCACAGTTAATTTTATTAGAGTAAGGTAAAAATTGGGAAATATTGGTGGAATAATATTGGCTTCTGGTGATGTTTAAAATGGCTGGAGATTTGGCGAAGTTGGGGAGATCTGGAGAAGATGCTAGAGATGTCTACAGCGCTGGAGGAGAAGGCCGAATTTGCCAAAGTAAGTTGGAATTCATCCAGAGTAGGTTGTCAGAATTCTTTGCAGGCATTCCAATTGATTTAAAATGTCGCAATTAGCACTAAAACCCATTATTTATCTATTTCAGCATCCATTGGAATGTTGTGTGCTCATTAAAACGCACACTGTGTAAAACTCATGATCATTCTGCCCCTTGGCCCAAGGATTTGGTCCTATAACTCCTGTGCTGGGAAGGGGTCCCTTCTTCTTGTGGCAATTGGGGAGGTGGCAACCTCAGCCCAGATCACAGATGGTAATTGAAAACAATGTGATTCAACCTTCTAAGATGACCTTGACTAGGCTGCTCACAGATCTCTCCGTGCTCCATAAATTACAGGTAATTACGCAGAAGTAGGAGATCAGCTCGTTCCCTTGAGTTATCTGTGAAGTGCAGTTGATTTCACTTAAGGCTGAGCAGCAGTAAAGTATATTAATATCAGCTTAATTTGTGGTAATTGAAGTAGCAATAAAGAATTGTCCCTGGAATATTTTATTCCCATGATTATCTGCGTGTTTAAACTATGGAAGTTATTTTTTTGGTCATAGTATAAAATGTCCCATTCTCTCCCATCAGGAACTTAGTGTAATTAGCATCTGGCAGACAATGCTGTGTTCAGTCATCTCCCCTGTCCCTTGGATGCATTTTTATTAGCCAAACCGTCAAGTAACCTTATTTATTATTCTAGATAGAAGCATTTTGATCTCATTAACATGGATAATTTTCTCCAAACTTATGTAGTCATACTGCAGCCAAAGCTCCCTTTATGACAATTAAGATATACTGTTTTTTTCTTCTGGTGCCCTACTATTACAATTAAGATACCATTCAAATCAGTAAATTTATTAGTATATTAACACACTAATTGGATTACAAACACATCCTCTTATTTCTCAAATGTTTATGATTTAATTGACTTGTTTAAACTAATTTTCATCTCCCTGTGCAATTATAACTCGTTGTTAATTGAACTTATTTACACGTGGAATCAGTATACTGCATTCCCTTGTACCAAGGAAATATCTCTGAAGGTCTCCTCAGAGGGCTAGGGTTTTGGCTTTATTCTTTGGGCACCTGAAACTGCTCCTAGAGATAATAATGATCATGTAATATTCATTTGCTGAAATGTGTAAGAATTAGTTGCAGTAACTGTTAGAATAACTAAGTATGATTCCATTAGTCTATAATTATTCATTTTTTTCAAGCACACTATATGTGGAAGAGCTCTGCTTAAAAAAGTATTCTTTTCCTCACTCCCTAATTTAGGTAGGGGTCCATAACTGCGCTGACCAGGCCCAATATCACAAAAATAATGGACACAGTGACATGTTTTAGAATGCTGTTATTCTGTGCTGCTGTTTCTAAGTCTGGAGTGAACTAAAGATTTTAAAGAGACAAAGAGACATGTGCATATTTATGAAAAGTAATTTCAAATGCATTGTAATGCTTAATGGTACTGATTTACATCACATAGGATAAAAATCATTGAGCTCATAACCATGATGTTGGAAGAAGGTAGCTCGAACATAAACAGAAGGGTTTGTGGTGATTTTGAAGACCTTTAGCATGGTGGTTTTCCTACTTGCAGCTTTGAATTTCCTCTTTGCCATTATTGTTGTGAAATATAAGCCACATGCAGAAAAGGATGCAAAACAAAGATGGGTACCTGTGTGCCCACTGCCCAGGTCAAGGAATAGATCATCACCAGCATGCCTGAACCCCCTTCTTATCCCCCCAACGTCTCCCAAAGGTTACCACCCATCCTGACTTTTATGGGAATTACTGCCCTGCTTTTCCTTTGAAGCTTGCCCCTCAGTATGCATTCCTAAACGCTATAGCATAGCTTTTTTCTGTTTTCCAACTCGATGTGGACAATCACAAACCATATACTCTTTTGTGTTAGGATTATTTAGCTCAATAATATGTTTATGAGTATTTGTTCAATATCCGAGTTGTTCTGTGTAGCTGTAGTTCACTCACTTTTATTGCTGTGTAGTATTGCATTGTATGAACATAACATAAACGATGTATCTATTCCATTGTTGATGAACATTCTAGTTGTTTCCAGGTTAGAGCTATGACATATAATGCTACTCTTAGACATATACTTTGGGGTAAAGTTGCTAAGTCCGAGTTGTGCAATTTACTTCTTAAAAGTAGCTTGTTAATACTTCTTGTTAATCCTTATGTTGTCAATCTTTTTACCGAGTGCAATGGTATCTAGTTCTGATTTTAATTTGCATTTTCCTGATGACTAATGAGGTCCAGCACCTTTTCATATTTATATTGGCTATTTAGATATAACTTTTCAATTTTCAATATTTTTATTTACTAAAGTCTCTTTTGGGCTGTTCTGCCCCAAGTCCTCTCAAATCTCCCTTCTATGCCCATGCAGTGCCATACCTTGCTGGCCCGTGTTCTGAGGTCTTCACACCCCCAACAGATTTTCACCCATAACTATAAAGAGTTAGTTCTGCTCTCCCGAGTATCTGTCCCAACCTGCACACCTAAACCCATCTGGATTTAGAGCCTGGGTGAGACTTTCTCTTCAAGAGAAGTTGGAGTTCTACAATGCAACATATCTGCTTTTTAGAAAAATTATACCTGTGGTTACTTACCCTGTGAAGATTTTTACCTTTGTTTCGTAAGTTTTCACCAAAATTCCCATTGGCCTTTCAGTAATTCTTAGAAACAATTAATGAAGTTATACAGTATTTATTAGAGTTATCTCCCATGTTTGGCAGGCATATAATGACGTAATACAGCTTCATTGCCAACAGTCTGTTTATGATGATTTAGCTATTCTCTGAGACATAATGTATGTTTCTCTACCATTCTCTTCATTTCCTTCTGATTCCTCACTAGCGGAGTCATTATCATCCATGTTTCTACTCACACTCTGTTTGAGGCAATCTAGGCTTTTTCTCTCATGATCCTCAAATTTCTTCTGTCAACTGAAGTAAAGAGTCTAGGTAAAGGTTAAATGAAGGAGTTTATTCAGTAATCAAAGTGAGGAACTCGAGTCCCGGGAAATAGTTCAACAGAGTGTTCTGAGGAACAGCTCCAAGGTCCACAGATCTGAGTGTAGTTTGTATACTTTTTTTTTTTTTGAACAAAACTGCATGTGCAGGAAAGGGCTTACACATCTAATGGTCAAATACTTCAAGGATAACATGAACAAGAGCTTTTTGGTTATACATCAAACACGGCTTGTAATGTTGGTGTCATCTCTGTGTTGAGGGAGGCAAGGACCAAGGTTGTCACTTTTCCCCTCAGTCTCTAAGAAATGCAGCTGGGAAATGTGAGAGTGAAGTACCTTTTCCTGTTGTGGATCTGTCCAGCTGGCATCTTCACTCATGAAATGTAGGGTTGCAAGGTCATTCTAATACAGGCTTAGGATGGCCTGCATGGCTGCTTCATAGTACAGCATGGATTTTTATACTGACTTTAAGTCTATGCAGCTTGCTTGCTAGATTCGCCTGTTAGACCAGGGAGAGGGGTCCCAAAAGTTTGTTTACACTTCCATCCTCTTTCCATTTCCCAATTACAAAACCACTTCCACATTTTTAGATTTTTGTTATAGCATCATCCCACTTCCAGGTCCTAATATTTGTATTGTGTTCTTTTGCTGCTCAAACAGATTACCACAAACTCAGTGGCTTAAAAAAATCGTAAATTTATTATACTATGGTTCTGAAGGCCAGAAATCTTAAAAGGACCATGCTTGGTAAAATCAAGCTGTTGGCCGGGCTGCACTGTTTTCTGGAGACTCTAGGGGAGAATCTGTTTTCTTGCATTTTCCAGCTTCTATAGGCTGCCCGCCTTCCCACGGCCCCCTTCCTTTTTCACATCACATTATACTCAACTTCTGACACTGTTTCCTGCCTCTCTCTTTCACTTATAAGGACCTATAGGATTATATTGAGTCCACTCTGGTAATCCAGGATAATCTCTCCATTTGAAGGTCACCTGATTGGCAACCTTAATTCCATCTGCAACCTTAATACCCTTGACATGTAACATAACATATTCCCAGGTTCTAGAGATTAGGACACGGACTTTTTTGGGGGGTATATTATCTTGTCTACCATAATAGTCACATGGGGAAAGGGTTAGAAAAACATCATGAATCACAAATGCATTCTAGTTTATGGAATTTTTGTCCTGCATAATCTCATGTCGTTGAGCTTATTTATATCTTTGCTTTCAAAGGAGAGAATTGACCTCAATGTCATAAAACATTGCAGATGAAAGTTTTTACAGAAAAAAAAAATCATGGGAGAAAAATTGAGAGTAAGATTATGGTCAAAATAGATCATTTCAAATCTGAAGTTGGCTAGTTTATTTGGGAAGTCCCTGTTACCCTCAGGCAGATCATACAGCTTGAAACAAATCTGTTACACTGTAGACATATTTATCATTTTCAGCACTTCATTCAATTTGCTTTATAAGAAATTCATTTGGGGATGCTGGAGAATACTTCTCAAATGCATGCTGTTGATTAAACAGGGCGGAATGGCTGTGGACCAGAATTAGTAAAGAGTTACAGAGGGAGAAGGCAGTGGGAATTTATGTGAGTAATGGTGTCTATCCATGCCTTGAAAAGTCCTCTTTAAATTACACTTGTGAGTGGATGGGAGAGCACATTTTCTTGAAGCCGCCATCAATCCTCTGCCCAGGCTGTGGTTCTCTGTAATACGTCAGCAGACCTCCCTTCTAGCTCACTTGCTCCTCTGCTGTCTAGAGATGAGAAGCCATAGTCTTCACAGTGACAGAAGGACACGAGGGCCATTGATTCAAGAGTGAGATCAAAGGACAGACTATTTAGCCTCAAATCCCCTGGACAATTAAGTAACATCCTAGGGTGAAAGTTTGCTCTGTGTAAGGTGTTTGCAATTGAGCTGAATTGAAATTTTGGCTGATTCTGTTTTTTTTTGCTAGGAATGATTCACCTTGAGCCAACCTCTGTTTGCCAATCTTCCTCTCTCTTTTTTTTCCCTCCCTAAAGCCCCAGCACATAGTTGTATATTCTAGTTGTAAGTCCTTCTAGTTCTTCTATGTGAGCTGCCGCCACAGCATGGCTACTGACAGACGAGTGGTGTGGCTCTGTGCCCAGGAACTGAACCCAGGCCACTGAAGTGGAGTGTGCTGAACTTCAGCCACTAGGCCATCAGGGCTGGCTCTTGGCTGATTCTTTTTTAAAGGAAGGGAAAGAGTCTACTGATGAACAATAAGTTAATCAGCTTCCTTGGTTAGTTCTTAGAGCATATTCTGATGTTTTTAGCTATTGTCCAGGAGTTGTTCTTAATAGAAATATTTACAACATACTCCTTTAATAGAAGCAATACAAATAGTAGTTAGGAGCACACACTTTGGGTAATATAGACTTGGATTCAAATCTAAGCACTACCACTAGAGAGCTGTATGGCTTTAGGCAAATCAATCAATCTCCTTATCTATAAAATGGGAATAACTGTATCTAACACATTAGATTGTTACCAGGATTAAATATGGGATAATATGCGTAAGGCATTTAGTGAAGTGCTTTTGTATAACATCTTGATATCATCGTCATCCTCCACCAGACTTCTTAAATTCTTTCAGGAGGTGTGGAATCAATGTCACTGTGTTGGAAGCTGAGTGTAGGAGATAGTGTGTGAGGGAATTCTAACAAATTGGTGAGCAAAGGAACTTAAATTAAAAATTATTTAAAACGCTTGTTGCACCAAATAAAATATGATTGTGGAGCAACCTTGATTTTGTTTCCTGCCCTCTGAGAGATATTTCACCACAGATGACCACATCATAGTGGAGACTTTGGATCTAGGCACACCAGGAATTCAGAGGCTGGTTCTATTACTTCCCTGGCTGTGTGAGCCCACTTTTAGTTTCAATTGACCCTAAACTGTAAAATGAGAATATCTATATCTACCTCACAAGGGTGTTCTGAGGATTAGAGGTAATATCTTTAAAATTTCTAGCAAAGGCTTAGAAATCATAAGCATATAATGTATGATAGGAATGTATTCTCTCAAAAACAAATTTGGAACAGATTCTTATCTTCTACTATATGTGGTTATTTTAGTCTTTCTAGAATTACCTACCTCTGTCCCCTCAATGGTGAAAATGATTCTTATTTCACACTCTTATTATATCACAAAACTCCACATAATCAGCTATATTCACGTTGAATAGGGCACAGAGGGAAGGGGAGAGATTCCATTGTCCAGTTACATAAATACAAAAGTCTATTCTCGCTATGCCAAGAATAAAAATCTTAGAATGCATTGCCTCACAGAACTGACTTTACACATTATGGTCAGATTCTGTATAACCGTATTCATACTTTCATATGGATGCAGTATGCTTTTGCAGGTGCTTGTAGAACTATAAACACTGTAACATGGTTTCTAGCGGGAAAATGCTCCAGTCAAGCAGCTTATACTTGAGATACAACATAATAGAGTGGTTGAGGTAGGTTCAGGAGTCAGAGAGCCCTATATTCAAATCCCACGGTTACTACTTACTAGCTGAGTGACTGGGTGAGTTTCTTTTCTTTTGTTTTAGTTTTAGTAATATATTTAACTTCATATATCCAACATATTATCATTTCAGCACGTGATCAATATAAAAAATGTTTAATGAGACAGTTTACATTCTTTTTTGTGTTAAGCCTTTGAAATCTACCTTGTATTTTACACTTGTGGCTCATCTTGCTGTGGACCAGTCACGTGTCAAGTGCTCAACAGCGACGAGGAGTGTAGTTCTAACGTGTCAGTCAGACCTTGGCAGTCCTCTACTTAAACCTCTTCAATGCCCTCCTGCTACACTCAGAACATGACCTGAACACCCTGCAGTGGGCGACAGGGCCCTTCACGACCTGGGCTGACTCCTGACCACATCTCCTCCCACTCCTCCCATGTGGCTGTCTTCCTGCCTCTTGCACATGCCAAGCTCTGGGTGAGTTTCTTAATCTCTCTGTCCTTCAGTTGCTCTGTCTGCATATGGATTTGGCATAAATACATCCCTCATGTGGTGTTTGGAGGAATAAATGAGATAATGTATGTCAAACATTTAATAAACACATAGTAAGATATCAGATATTACCTGTTTAATATTACTATTGTCATTATAGGTTACGTTTAAGAACTCTTTAGAATTAGCCAATGTTTATACTTATATTCTTGGAAATGAGAGGGCAACTGAGAGAGGCCATTTGAGACACAAAAAACAATTTCGTAAATGAATTTGTTATTCTGTGTATTTACCCAGCAGTTGAGAACCTTATGATGAAAGTATTTGATGGTCTTATTTTTAATTATTGTTGTTCCCACCTTTAACCCTGAATAATGCCAGAAGTAGATTGTAGGAGAAACGTCAGAAATGAAAACCTAATAGTGATCTTAGAACAGTAATAAATGTTGTATTCTCTTATTATTGTGGCATTTATATTAAGGTAAATATATTTTGGAGTCTAATATAGTGTGGCCTTTTCCTAATACTTTAAACAAAATGTATGGAAGAAAACATAATGCTTTCTATTATATTGTAATTGATTTCTCCTGTATCTTTACATGCACAGACACACTATTGTGTTTTCTCAGTTCTCATATCTTTTATTAAATGAAGTAACACGGACATAATATTAAATAAAAGAACAAGGGTGAAGATAACTCAGCAGTTTGTGTCTGTGGCATTTTCTATTACTTATCCCGGGAGGCAGTAAAGCGTGGTTTTGTTGATTCACAGTAGGAAATAAAAGTTAAAGAAGTTGACTGTGTAATCCATCTTTCCATACACAAATTAAATCTCTCTCTCAATGTTTACATAGTGCTTATTGCAGAATGTAGAGGAATATGCCTTAGCACATCGTCTAAGCTATTTTTCACTTGATATTTAGCAAGATGTTAGACTGATTTTAGAGACTAAAAATAGCGATAACACCTAGATCACCAGCGGAGCACACCCAGTTTATTCTAAGGCTATAGAATAAACTGTAATGTATACAGGAAAGATACCATACAAATTGTATTAACTGTATTTTCTTTATTCTTAACGTAAGGGTATATGGGGCCTCCCTGATGGAGGTGGGGGGTGGGAAAGAGATCTCCCCATTCTTGGAGATAGCAAACACTTGCCTGTGGGTATGCCTTTGATATGTAAACCAACCAATTCTGAGTCCATCCCTCTTTCTGCCTCCTTTTATCAGGCTCCTGAGTCTGGGACACAATCCCCTTGCCCTAAATCACTCGAAGACCAGGGACCGGAAACCTGGAGACCACCCCTATAGCCCAGAGCCCACTGAAGTTATTCAAACTATCCAGCCCTAAGCCTGCTCAGCTGCTTGCTCTGCCTTGCCCATTCCTTCTCATGAAAACCACAATAAAGGCTTTTGCCCACCCTCTCCCCTCACTCTTCTTGCCTCCTGACCCAGCTGGTGCTTCTCTGTGTGGCCCTGCTCAGCGTGGCACGCCCCCTCCTCTTGGGCACCGGGAGTAACAAACTCTTTTCAGTGACAGTCATCTCCTTATCTGTTGGCCCCTCCATACCTGAATGAGAACAAAATCCCAGGTTCATTTTAAAACGTAAATCCAGGACATTTTTATAGTTAAGATTAGCTTTGGTATCTACAAGATGGCAGAAGAAAGCATTTTTTCCCCCAAGGGGTGGGTGGGAGAGAAAACAGTCATGAAAATAGTATCTTTTTCCCGTCTTTCCTTCTTTCCCTCTCCCAACAGTTTTTGATTATCTTCATATGTTAGATGTGACTTGAAGCATCGGGATACAGCTTTGGGGGGAAAAACCCTCAAGAAGCCCAATCCAGTGGCAGAACAGACGGGAACATCAGTGAATTTAACCTGGAGCACTAATACTAAGCGCAAGGATAGAGGCACGTCACATTGGGTGGGCAGAAGAGGGTGGCCATTTTACTACTGGAGTGAGATGCCAGGCTGAAAATAATGGAGGCAAGAAATATTTCCAAGAGGAAGTGACAGCTCAGTCTAGGTTTCCTTTACTTACTCTTTTTAAAAGTAAGGTTTATTGAAGTAAAATTTACATACAATGAAATCCATACTTTAAAAGTGTTCATTTCTGTGGCTTTTGACAAATGTATACAGTTGCATAACCACTGCCACAATCAAGATATAACATTTCCATCACCCCAGAATGGTTGTCTTTTGCCTCTGCGTTCAAGCTCCTGCTCTCACCCCTGGTCCCTGGAAATCACTGGTCTGTTTTCTAACCCCATAGTTTTGCCTTTTTCAGAATAGCGCACAAATGAATTCATACGTTATGTGATTTTTGTTTCTAGATCCTTTCACTTAGTATAATGCTTTTGAGATCAAACCTTTGTGTTGTATATATCAGTGATTCATGGCTAAATAATATTTTACTCTATGTTCCTACCACAATCTGTTTATCCATTCATCAGCTGGTAGACATGTGGGTTGTTTCCACTTTTTAGCTATTATGAAGAAAGTGGCTATAAACAATTGTGTCCATGTCTTGTTGTGGATACATATTTTGATATCTCTTGAGTAAATACCTAGAATTGGGATTGCTAGGTCATATGCTGCGTCAAGACTGTTTTCCAAAAAAGTGTGCCATTTTGTATTCCCAGTAGCAATAGATGAGAATCCAGTTCCTCTGCCTCCTCACCAGCAATTAGTTTGGTGAGTATTTCTTTTATTTACTGTTTGTTTTTTAGGCATTCTATTAAGTATATAGTGGTATCTCATTATAGGGTTAATTTGTATTTACCTAAGGACTGATGCTGTTGAGGTATTTTTCTCTCTGCATATGTGCTTTCTAAATCTATTCAAATCATTTGCTCAATTTTTAAATTGGGTTGTTGGTCTTATTGAGTTGTAAGAGTTCTTTTTATATTCTGGATAAAAGTCTTTTATCAGATATATGTTTTGCAAATATTTTCTCCATTCTGTTTCTGTCTTTCCTTTTTTTTTTTTTTTTTTTTACAGAGTAGAAATTTTTAATTTTGCCGTCCAATTTACCTATTTTGAATTTTATGGTCCATGCTTTTTGTGTTCACAAAGATTTTATCATAAGTTTTCTTCTGGATGTTGTATAGTTTTAACTCTTATGTTTAAGTCTATGATTCACTCACTTTGAATTTATTTTTATATATGGTTTGAAATGAGACTGGAGGTTTTCTTTAAGACCATGCTTTTCCTATTGAATTGCCTTGACACTTTTGTTGGAATTATTTGCATACCTATTACCTATTATATTTACATATATATAGAGTATAACATATCTATAATATATATAACAAAATACATGTAATGTGTGTATATATGTGTATAAGTGCACATGCACATGTGTGTATACACATACATATATGTATGTGTGTGTGTGTATTTTTTCCCTCTTCTGTTTTTTGATTTGTGTGTCTGTCCTGTACCATACTATCTTGATTACTGTTGCTTTCTAGGATATTTTGAAATCTGGTTTTGGTAAGTTCTCCAATTTTGTTCTTCATTTTCAAAATTGGGATTTTAAAATTCCTTTGTGTTTCCATATTAATTTTAGAATCAGCTCTTTAATTTCTACAGAGAATCTGCTGATATTTTAATTGAGATTGCAGTGAATCTATAGTCCAACTTTAGAAGCATTGACGTCTTACCATTAATAAATTTTCTAATCCATGAGCATGACTTTTTATGTCTTTATTTAGATCTTTTAAAATTTTTGTCAGCCGTACTTTGTAGATTTTGGTGTACAGCTCTTGCACATATCCTGTTTAATTTATAACTAAGTTTTTCCTGTTTTGACAAATGCCAGTATTTCTTTAATTCCAATTTCCACCTCTTTGTTGGAAAAGTGTACCTGTTAAGGGTTTGTAGACCTCTGTTTAGATGTTCCAGCTTCTGTCATGCGGTCATCAGAGGTTTCACTTTATCACATGATTAAATCTGGGAAACAAAGCAAAATAAGATGAAATGCTCAGTTATGATCTATTTATATATATATACACACATACATATATACATATATATATAAATACATATGTATGTAATTTTTTTGGTAAGGAAGATTAGCCCTGAGCTAACATCCATTGCCAATACTCCTATTTTTGCTGAGGAAGATTGCCCCTGGGCTAACATCTGTGCCCATCTTCCTCTACCTTATGTGGGATGGTGCCACAGCATGGCTTGACAAGCAGCGTGTAGGTCTGCACCCGGGATTCGAACCTGCAAGCCCCAGGCTGCTGCCAAAGTGGAGCACATGAAGTTAACCACTACGCCACTGGGCCAGCCCCTATTTATATTTTTTATCCTTTTCATTTAGCTGGTAACAACTACCTCCTAAGAATAGCTAGGGACTGCTAAGTCATTACTTGGTGTTGGTGGAAGAAATATTCATTGTTCTCCCTACTTGGTGAGTCAGAAGGTTGTGCCGTGGCCAGTGAGATGCATGAAGTTGCCAGATCACCACTTGGAGGAATCAGTGGGTAACATGGAAGTTATTCGTTAAGTGTATGTGAAATATGTGCAGGAAAGGAAGGCTGAGAATATTGAGAATGTTCTTGCTACAGTGATATTGATATTTATTATATGGTCAAATATAGAAGGGTGTATTTCATTGTTTGGTGATGCATTTAATTTTGGAATAAATCCTTTTGGGTGCAGTGAGCTCAAAACTGCAAGTGCATGGTTAAAGAAATTAAGTCCTAAGTTTCTGTTTTTCAAAAACGTTGATGGAGAACATGTAGCTTATGCAAAATATTTGTTGACAAGTACCATCTGCCATGGGGACCACAGTGATATCAATGACTGCATAGGAAACAGAAGACAAACATGCTAAGGAAGCATCAGAATCTACTTAAAAAGTTAATAATTATATTAAGAAGAATGTGCCTGAAGACTGTGATTTAATATGCAGCTGCAGATGGTATGTTTACATATCACTCTGTGAAATATCATTTATCATTTAGATAAAATGACTGTTTTAAATGGATTTTATTCAATTTTTATTCCAGATTTTCTTGTGCATCTATGAACACTTAAGCAGTGGCTATGAATTTGTTGGCTGTTTCAGCAGAAGAATATCTCCAATCACTAAATGATGACAGGTTTATATTAGTATGTTCAGATCCTTCAAACAGAAAACTAGTTAATTTCAATGATGGATCAAATTTTTTCCCATCCAATTTATGGAATCAAAGTAAAGGCTTTGGATGTTCATTCTGTCAAATGTGAAATAGCTGATATTATGGTGGATGCTTTTGTAAAAATAAGTTAAAAGGTTCCACATTCAAAATAAAATTACTTGGTTTTGCTGCACTACTAAAAGTGGTGGAACACTGCATCACAGAAAAACAATATTGTTACTAAATTAAGAAAACTTGGAGCAATGTGCTTGGTGTGCATCATGGTGAGCACATAATTTATCATTGTTCCTATTCTATCAATGGTAACAGAAGCAAGAGTTGTCAAATTGATACAATTTTAAATACATACACAGTTCAGAGTAACTGAATTACAAATTTTTTGTGTGAGAAGCTCCTCCGAATAAGAACAAAAAAAGAATTTTAGCTGGCAGATGTGTTTTCCATCTTTGCTGCCCACCATCAGTCAGATATTAGAAATGTTTTAGGCTCTGAAAACTCTGGAAATAAACCTAAACAGTCTACCATGATATTGAGCTTTTTTGGATAATGAGTCATCTAAAATTTTTGTTGTACTTTATTCAAAATCAGTTGGAAATATTTAATGAATGCATTTATGAATGGAGCAGCAAGAAACATCGGGTCTTAATGCTTTTTAGAAAATTGCAGTTGTTCAAAACTTATAAACAGGAAACTGTTGCAATGCATCCCTATAAGGGAAGATCAAAACAAATTAAATATTATTCCTCTAATGGTGGACAAGATTTAAATCTGAAATTTTATAATTGCATTTTGGAATATTTCAAAGTCTGGAGAAATATTTTGATGGAGCTCCTATTCTTTTTCTTTTTTTTTTTTTTTTTTTGTGGGGAAGACCAGCCCTGAGCTAACATCTGTTGCCAATCCTCCCCTTTTTGCTGAGGAAGACTGGCCCTGGGCTAACATCGTGCCCATCTTCCTCCACTTTATATGGGACGCCGCCACTGGCATGGCTGACAGGCAGTGCGTCTACCGGCGCCTGGGATCCGAACCGGCGAACCCCGGGCTGCCAAGCGTGAACTAAACCGCTGCGCCACCAGGTGGCACCTGGAGCTCCTATTTTTAATGGAATAAATATATATTCTGTACTGAAAAGGATTGAGTTTAAGTTCTATGAGTTTTCAGTATTTATATTTTGTGAAAGATGTGAAGAGTATATAAAACATAGAGAAGACTTATTGGAGATTTTATTTTGTAAAAATTGTGAAGAAAAGACAGTCATAATGGAGGCAAAAAGTCAGTACCTAAAATATATTGGGCTGAAGTATTTACAAGGTTCAACATGAAAACATTAGAATTGAATATTCTCTATTTAGCAGAGTTTGTTCTGCTTACCTTGGAACCTAAATAGAGAATAATTTCTAAGGTTAAATACATTATATTCTATAGAGAAAAGTCCATTGGAAGTGTGAACAATTTCAAATTTATTAACTCTAAAATGCAAATTTGAAGATTGCAAGTAATTTTATTAATAAGATTATATTAGAAAAATACATACTTCAGGACAATACCTGTGACATGGTATAAGAGACATATAAAGTAAGAATAATTATTCTTCTTATGATGTTTTTCAAAGTAGAGTTAATAATAACAAGTTTGCTTAAGTGAAGATATATATGTCTTTTGATATTTACAAAAATTTTGATCATTTTTAGAAATGTTTTTATTAATCTAACAATATAATGAAACAAATTTGTTGGTCAATAAATACATATTTCAAAAAGTATATGTTTTAATTATTTTAGCTTTGCTTTTATTCTCCAAATTTTCCTAATTTGAATGATAAATTATATGGTCACTCAACTCATCAGTTTAATACGCAGTGATAATTGCCCTTAGCAAATTGGTATATATTTTTAGAAAGATATAGATCTATTTTAAAGAAGTCTTCAAATGTAATTTTTTCTCTCACTACGAGATTCTTTTTTGGCTTAAATATTTTTTAATATTTGCTAGAGGTTGTATATTAATATAAAAAACACGTTATTAACATTTTGGTAAAATATTTCACATATACAAAGTGAGTATTCGATATATACAATCTATTTAATTTATTAATCCTTGTCTTACCTTGTCTATGCTATTTCTATTCTAGTCATTCCTGATACTCCTTACCCTTTGTATCATTATTATGATTATATTATTATTTAGGGCAAGGGTTGGCAAACTGTGGTCTGTATGCCAAGCTGACCCACTGTCTGTTTTTTGTGAATAAAGTTTTATTTTGAATACAACCGCAACCATTTATTTATGTACTGTTTGTGGGTACTTTCACACTAGAACAGCAGATTTTGTAGTTGTGATAGAGACCAATAGCCTGCAAAGTCCGAAATATTTACTATCTTGATCTTCACAGAAAAAGTTTGCTAACCCATGATGTAGGAGAAAAGTGATTTAAAACATGTTCTAAGGAGAATTCAGTCAATGGAAACAGTACCTTCTCCCTGCTAGACTTAAGAGAGTCTGGGGCATGGTGAGGAGGGTCTTGGGCATGGTATCCTAGAATTATCATTTAGGTACATAGGTTCACAAACCAATAAAAAGCAAATCTAGAGCTTTTCCCTCATTCTGAGTGTTTCTCATTAGAAATATGGGCTGGCTTCACATCAGATTTAGGAGAAATGATAGTTGTGCATAGCATCTGGTGAAAAGTTATGATTCATTTTAGTGAGGTTTTATTAAATGCATATAATTAAGCATATTTTATTATTTGATTTGAACACTGAATTTTTATTGGTTTATGTTTTGTTTTCACTATATTGACAATTAACATCTGTTAACAAAATAAGGTTTTTGTCATTGAAGAGAGAATTTCCAGAACATTATTTCAGCACGATTCTTTCTTATCCCCACCACTCAGCCTTTCCATAGGTGCACACACACTCATGCAGCTTGGAACACATATATATCACACACAAGTGTACACATGTATAGAAATACACAAATATTATTGTAAGTGCCAGTTTGTGTGAGCATTTACCCGTTGTCTATAACATATTGTGCTATATATATTATAGTGTAAGCTGATTTGTTCAACTAATATATTGTGGCCACTTTCGCATAAAAATAAATTCTACAGCCGTTTCAATTTTTTATATTTTCTCATTATACATATAAACTACAGTTAATTTAACCTATTTCTTAATTTGAGGAACTTCAATTGATTCAGTTATTTAGTACTATAAACATGCTGTAACAACTATCCTGTAGTTAAATTTTGCAAATCTTCTAAATTCATTTCCTGTGCAATATCTAGAAGTGGAATTTATGGAACAAAGAATATCCATATATCAATACTTAATTCATTTTTTATTGCTGTGTAGTATTCCATAGTGTGGCTAAATTACAATTTGTTTATCCATTGTCTTGTTCATGGACATTTGGGTTGTTTTTAATATTTGGCTATTATGAATAAGGCTGCTATAAACATTCTTATACAAGTTTTTGTGTAGACATAGATTTTCATTTCTCTTGAGTAGCTACCTAGGAATGGACATGCTGGGTCATAAGGTAGATCTGTGTTTTATCAACAACCGTCAACAGTCCTCCAAAATGGTTGTATCATTCACATCCCCACCAACAAAGGAGAATGCTGGTTGTTCCATATCCTCACCAATGTTGTCTTTTAGCTGTCTGTCATGTTTGAAATAGTATTTCATTGTGGTTTTTAATTTGCTTTTCCTTATGACTATAATGTTGAGTACATTTTCTTGTTTTCCTGGCCAATTAAATACATTTTGTTGTCAAGTGTCTAACTGTTTAAGTTTTGTATCCATTTTTGAATTTGGGAATTTGGGGGTATTTTTATTGGTAATTTGTAGGAGTTCTTTATTCCAAATACAAGTTCTTTGTCAGATATATGTGCTGTGAATGTTTTTCCCAGTCTGTGGCTTGTATATTCATTTTCTAACTTGGTGTTTTTTGATGGGCAGACGTTTTGTTGAAGTTCAATGTATCAGTTTTTTTTCTGGTATCATTTGTGTTTTTGTGTCCTACCCAAGCCTATCCCACCATCAGAGAATTATTCTGCTATATCTTTTTTCTGGGAGTTTTGTTTCTGTGTTTTACATTTTGGTTCTGTGATCCATATCAAATTTTTCTATATGGATGGATAAAGGAGTTGACTACAAAAATTTCTGCTCATTTTTCAGAGAAAGTGAGGAAAAAGTTCAAAGAAAGACCAAAAGACCAAAATTTCAGAGAAAAACCAAAAACAAACAAAAAAAGGGAGGAGAAAAGTATAGATTCTCTGTAATTTAGTTTTCCAGCTTGAAGCTTGGTGAAGAGTAGCGAAGATATTGTGGCTGGCTGGAAATATCTGTCAGGGAATGATCATTTAGAGAAAGAAATTTTTATTTTGTGGCTTGCTGAAATCAGCTGGGACTAGCTCCTTCTTTTAGTGGCCTCACCAGTACATCCCCCACATTACTTAGTTTATTGTTTGTAACGAGTGCTATTCGAAATCTCCACAGTGGGATTCCTGATACATGGCCTGAAGTGCCTGGTAAACACTCTAGAAGCTTCAGTAAATGTTCCATTTGTCAATGGCTGCATAACAAATGACCCTCAAACTTGTTAGCCTGAAACAGCAAACATTTTATGATATCTCATGATTTTCTGAGTTGAGAATTCCGGCAGGGGTTGGCCAGGTGATTCTTCTATGTGGCGTGGATGGAGGTCCCCTCATGATATTCATCTGTTGGAGGGCTGCTCTAGCGTATCCAGGGTTGCTTCTCTGACATTCCAGCGCCTTGGTGGCAGTGGTTGGAAGGTTGGGCTCAGCTGGAACTGTCAGTGATCCTGCTTACAGATGGTCTGTTTAGCATGGCAGCCTCACAGTGGTCAGACTCCCACCGAACAAGTCAGAAGCTGCATGGCCTTTTATGAGCTATCCTCAGAAATCATTGAGCATCACTTCTGCTATATTTTATTAGTTAGAGCATCACTAGCTCACCTTGGTTCAAAGGCAGGGTTTGTAGACCCCACCTCTGGATAAGAGAAGTATCACAAGATTTTGCATTCACGATTAAAACTTCCACAATCTGCCTTTGGGCCATTTATATTTGCATTTCTCTCACATACAAAGTATACTCACCCTCCCTAAGACTTCATTCCAGAAGTCTGATCATATTACAGCATCAGACTCAGGCTTGAGGTCCAGGATCTCGTACTAAATCATGTACAGGAACAGATGAAACTCTTTGAGTTCAGTTACTTGGACACAATTCCTCTTGTTCTGAAGAATTGTGAACTTAAGGAACAATTCCGTGCCTCTGTCCCCTCCCCAACACACACATAAGATACAGTTATGGGAAATAGATAAACTAGATACTCCTGTTCAAAAAGGAGGGAAATGGGAGGTATGGGGCAGTCACCAGTAGAGCAATTCTGAATTCAGCTGTGTACATATTGTCAGTTTCATGAATGGGGCTCAGTCCTGTTTTCTGTGAATGATTCTCTGGAACTCTTGGTTCTGCCCTCTAAGTAATATTTTCTTTCCCTAAAACATAACCAATATCTAGCTAAGTAACTTTCTTAGTCTGTTCTCTGTCCATAGATTTTGAGGTTCTTTTGAGTCTTAGAAGCACTATTGTTTATTTGAGAGCGTCTATGAAGCATGCTTTTAATGTTCTCTGAAGCCTCTCTGTATAAGTGAAAGGGTGTTTGAGGTACTGACTTAAATCTTCCTCACAGTCTTAAGAAAGGATCTGACAGCCAAAACCTGGGTTCCTTGAGGCTGTGTTCTATTTCCTGTGCTCTGAATTTGATCTTTTCCCTAAGGCTCTATCTCTGAGAACCTTGAGTTGTTTAGAAAGAATATCCTGGGCCTTTTACATTTCCTCCAAATTGTGTTCAAAAACTAAGGAGTTTGTGATTCATTCCTCTCCTTTTTCATTTTATTATAGGCATTAAGAACAGGTCAGATGGTGTCTCCAACCTGTCCAGAAATCTCCTTTGCTCGATCATTTAATTCATTAAGTATGCTTCCTATTTTCCATGTTACCTTAGGTGACAGTGTTGCCAAACTAGAATTTAGTTTGCCATAACTAGAATTTCTTTTCTGCCAGCCTCCAAAAAGTTGTTCCTCATTTTTCATGAAGCCATTTGACAGTCAGCTTGAGGCCTATCATGCTTTCATCCATTGCCTGTTCCCCACATCCATGCTACATGTTGTACCTTTAGTTTTACCACTTCTGTCATCAAATTCTGTTGCTGCATAGCAAAATATCCCAAAACATAGGGGCTTAACCCACCAGCGATTTTATTGTATTGAAGCTGGGTACCTGAAGGTTACTATAAATATTCAGTAAAAACATGGTTACCTTTTGACCTTGTTCCCAACACAGACATAGATGAAAAGAAGTTAATCTTGTCAATTTGTTGTTTTCCTGTTTAACCTGAGAGGCAACTCAAGGGTCATAAGGATTTATGAGCTTGTTTTGCAGAAGAAAAAGAATGCCTTCAAGGAAGTTACAATCAGCAGATAACTAACCCCCAGCTGCCATTGACACCCAGAAGTCAGATTGCCCAAAGGCTTATCTGGAGTGAGAGAAACACAGATTACCCGTTTATTTCTCTGAAGCTCCTCCTGCCAAGTCCCTCAGCTCTATAAAACCCCCTGCTTTCTTCTCTTGTTAAAGCAGATTTGAGAGAACCTATCCTCCCACCATCTTGTTTTGGCCAGTTTGAATAAACCTTTCTCCATCTCAAAGCACCAATGTCTCTGTGATTGGCTTACTGCACATCAGCACATGAACTTGAGATTAAGAGGTTCAGTATCAATATCTTTCAAATTTATGCATCAGGCATTCAGGCAGGGCTTGACTTTGTTTTTCTTCTGATCAACGGGACATTGATGAAGGTCACTCCATGATATTCTGCTGGTAAAGGGGCTGGTTAGGAGTATTGGCTTCAATCACATAGCTGGCAGCTGGGCATGGATGCCTGGACGCCTGCTGGAAGTGTTGACCAGAGTGCCTACACATGGCTTCCCTCACGTGGGCTTCTCAGAGCAGCAAGACTTTTCACATGGAGGCCCAGGGCTCCATTAGTGAGAGTCTCTTTGAACAAAGCACAAACTGCATGGTCTTCAAGCCGTTTGTAAAATCTTGGTAGTCACAGAGTCATGTCTGCTGTGCTCTGTTGGTCAAAGCCATCATAAGCCTACTCTGATTAAAAAGGAGATTTCATAGATTTCCACATCTCAGTGAAAGGAGTGTTAAAAGAATTTGCTGCCATGTTAAAAACATGCTCTGGTAGGATCAGTCCTTTTTTTGATCTCATTTGCTTTTCTTAGTATGAGGTCCGAGGATGCTTCTGTTGGGGACACCTTCACTTACTCCCCATCTTGGCATTTCCTTTGCATAAGGTTAATTCTACTCTCTATTCCTTCCTTCCATTGTTTACAGAATTGCCTCAAAATACCCAGCATTTGTATGGAACAGTCTTAAAAATTTTTTTCTAGTAGTAATACTGATTTTCTTACTAATGCTGCGTTTCTTACTAATTTTAAGGAAATTTGAAGGTAAAATGTGTGGAAGTCTGTCTAAAGGCTCATATTTTCATCTGGAACATGAAGAATAAACAAAGGTTTAAACCATGTTTAGAAGTTAAGAGGTAAATTAATTTTTAAAGACTTGTTGAACTTAAGATACCTAGGGATATTCGCAGGAAGAGCTTTAATTGCTATTTAGAATCATGAGTAGAATTATTTATTGAAAGTCATGCTTTAATATAGTGCTAAGCTCAGCTAGTTTTTATAAGTGAAAAGATGGCTCATTTCCTTTCTTCTGGTCTTTCTTAGTTTCAAAAAAATAAGTGAGCTTAAAGGAGAGGATATAGGGCTCCTACTTCAACTAGTTCAGAGTCTAGTTGAATATAATTAAACCAATATCTTAGGATTCATTATTATAAGTTATTTGAGAATGCTAAGCATTTCTAGAAAACTGGAATGTTTGTTTTAAAAATTGATTGTTATTAAGGAGAAGATTGGGCGGCCAAGTCATAGGGGAGGGAGAGAAAGAATGGCAGATATCTTGGAAATTGAGCCTAGTTTTCCTTTGATTGTTTGTTTTACTCATTCATTTGTTGATTTAATTATCTGTGCATCAGTCCATCTCTCTGATCATCTAATTATTAAAATTTTGAGTTCTTTCCTTATCATTTAGATGTCTTGATTATGAACAACAGAAACCACTATTGACTAATTTAAGCAGAAAATGAATTTATTTGTAGAAAACTATGCAGTTCATACAATCAGAAACCTGGACTGAGGGCATAAGGCAAATGACAACAGGTCAGATAACACAGGCCACAGCCAGGTAGGTGTCAGGGCTTCTCCGTGGTCTTTTTCTGATGACGATTGCCAATACTGGCCTCCTGATAGCACAGAGGCCACTGTGAATAATCTCTGTCTCATGTGCTTTGTTTTCTTTCCTGTGAATTTAGAGTCCTGGGCAGGGGTGTCCAGTTGGTGAAGCTTAGGTCTCATGCTCAAGCCCTAACTTCCACGTTTCAGAAATTTATGGCTTCTGTCGGCCCTGACTGTTATGAAGCCTCGTGCACTGGAGGTTTCACCAAAAACGAGAAGGGTGTTTGGATGCTGGGCTGCTAAAAAACAAATGGCAAATGTTAATTCTGACCACATATTTGTCAGACTCTGTATTGATTGCTAGAGATGCAGTGGTGAATAAGAAATGCTCCTTGCTCGAAAGAATTGCAGTATGATAAGAAAGATGTGACAAACTAGTGATTTATATTATAGCACAGGGCATAGCTCCTGGACCAAGTAGAAAGACTACTGGCCTATTTTAGTTTTTGAGAGGCAGGCCAGTCAGTAAGACAAAACTTCTTGGAGCACTTAAGCTTAGAAGGAAAGGATAAATAGAAGTTAGCCAATAGTGGAGGTGTTGAAGACAGGTGTTCCAAGCAGTCTTTAAGCTGTCCATCGTGCAAGTGCTTTTTATTATGGAACTCCACACTTTGGGGGAAGAAATTATAGGGACAAAGATAATCCAAAAGTCCCTGACCAGATTAGGGAATGACAGATACCCTTTTGCATTCTTCTTTGAATTACATCTGATCGCCTACCTCTTCCACTCCCTGAGCCTGTACACACACTTTGTAAAGATAAACTCTGTCACTGTGTCACACACTTTATATGCATTTCAATTATCTCATTACTTCTTCAACCCTACCAAGTAGATAATATTATCTCCATTTTACAAGTGTAGAAACAGACGCACATGGAAGTTAAATGATTTTCCCAGGGTTACTTGGCTAACAAATAATTCAGTCAGATGTTGAATGCAAGGTATTTTAACTTTAAAGCCAATTTTCTTGCCTCTAACTTGACTCCTATTGTTTTGCCCTAATCCTAGTGCTTTAGATCCATAAATGCCCTTATTTCTTTATTTATGGAATACAGCCATATGTCACTTAATGACGGGGATACCTTCTGAGAAATGTGTCTTTAGGCGATTTCATCATTGTGTCAACATGATAGAGTGTACTTATACAGCCTGATGGTATAGCCTAGTACACACCTAGGTTATATGGTACTCATCTTACGGGACCACTGTCATATAAGTGGTCTGTTGTTGACTGAAATGTCATTATGCAGTGCATGACTGTATATATAGTGTTTGGGGGCTTGCTGTGTGGGTAATAGAAACTAGTCACCTTTCCTGTACACCTATATCTACAGGACATGCGTTCCTGAAAGGCCCATATTACATCACTCAGTCCTTGTTTCAAGTGACTGTCAACTGGGTCCCACAATGCTCACTGACTTAGTCAATTCCATGGGAGTTTTGACAGAGATTTTCCTATTAGTTGGTAAAACAAACTGTAGACGTTGTAAATTTGTCTTTTCAGAGTGAAATTAAGGACTTAGTTCAGACAAAGAGAGACTCTCCCTTCATTGAGTAGAGGGTGGAGAGCAGAGAGTTAGAAGGAATGTGGAGAAAGTGACAAAGAAATGAGGCAGGTGGCAGGCATGCTTACATCTATAAACGAGGGGTGACAAAGAAATGAGGCAGGTGGCAGGCATGCTTACATCTATAAACGAGGGGTGACAGAGGGTGTAGTTTCTCGTTTTAATTCCTAATTCTGGGTTCTCATGAGGAAAGATGAACTTTGTGTCTCTAGTTTTGTGACCTATTCTTTTACTTTGTGAACTATTCTTTTGACTTTCATATACACACATACAACCACACACATTTTTTGGGGGTGGTGGTGGGCTTTTGTTTCTTTCAGTCATAGTTTAAAAAAACCCAGTGAATTCTAAATACCCAATTAAAAGTGAAGCCTGTTATTTGGCATCACGTAGGAGCATAAAATGGTTTCACTGAATTTTCCTTTAAAAACTTCAGTCACACAGGTGTGTGTATAGACTGACAATTCTATACTTAATTTCCACTGGAGGTGGATCTATAGAAGGAATTGATTCTAGAGCTTCTGAAATCTCTGCGAACATTCACTTGAAGAGAAAATCTAGCAGAATCACTTGGTTTTTTTTTTGGATGGTACAGGCATACTAGATGAACAAACACTCTTTCATCTAATACTCATTTTTAAAAAGTAGATCCAGGGCATGAATTAAATATATGTATGGGGGGGAGGGGAGGGGGAGAGGGAGAGAGAGAGAAATTGCAACATTTCTAAATTATAATTGAAGAATAGGTCAATTTATATTATGATCAGAGATTAGTTTAAAAAACTCAAACTCAAAAGTGGCTCACCCTTCTTACCTAATTGCAGTATTTCAAAGAGAAAGAACACCCAGTTCTGATAAATTACCTTAGGCTCAAGACCCACATTCTTTATTTCTACGTGATCTTCAGTGTTTGAAACAATCATTTTCCCATGTGACTCAATCTTTCAGCATACATCTCAATATATAACTGGAGATTTCATTTGTTAGTCATTGAGTGCAAAGGAGGTATAGATCCCACATTCTACTATCTCATCATGTTTTCTGCAGGGATTTTCTAAGGAGTATGATTTATTGATAAGATAGCTTTGCTGATTACCAAAACTGCCAGTAGTGTTTTTTTCTCCCACTCAAGTAAATAAACCTTAAGAAATTATTATGAATCAAATTATTCTGAATCTGGACTGAGAAAGCTGAGGAAAAATCTCCAGTAACTATTTTATGTTTATTTTGTATCACACATTGTAAAGTGCTAAGAGAAGAGCAAATGCTTTAATTAAAAGGAACAATTTTCTTAGGAAAAACAATCGCTATGTTTGCTAACCGAATCCAATGTGTTGCAAAGCCAAACTGAGCCTTTAATGTATGCCATCTTTTGAAACACCAACTGAACCAGTGGTGGTTGTGACTATATGTTTATTCAGTGTAATTGATAGAAATGTTTAATTAAATATTGTGAAGGGTAATTCTCTAGCCTTTGCTATCAGATAAATTGAAACCACGAGCTTATGAGATTATTCTTGTATAATTAAATAAAAACACCCAAAGAACAGAAGAGCAATGCTGCCAAAGTTCAAGATGGTTTTAATACACTTTTGTTTGTAAAAACCCTGGATAAGAATTTCCCCACTTGTTTCTTCTAACCACCCGCCCTCCCTCCTTTCTTTCACCCTTCCTCATGCATCTACGGTATGAAATGATTCTATGGGATAAGAATCGAAGAAAATATGGACCTTTCATCAAAGAGTTTATGGACTAGTTGTAAAGGATTAATTGTCTGATAAATAACAAGATAATAAATGCCATAGGGAAGAAAAAAGTAAGTTTATTTTCAAATTGAAAGGGGAAAATCCCATTCAAAGTGATTTAACTTTTAAAATTTTCCTGATTAAACAAATAGATTGACTTTATTTCAGCCTTTCTACTTTGCTTGGTAAATAAAGGGTAGATATTTTATTAGTCATCAAGCTTTAAATAGCCCCATATCACAGTGTTAGCCATGTAGTGTAGCCTTGTCATCCTCAGGTTAAATATTCATTTTAGCACTTGTATATTTTAGCAAATGAGCATTAAATGGCAAAGGTATGTCTTCCTTAAAAAACAATTTAATTTTTTTGACAAAGTAATTTGCACAAGTGTTCTAATATCAAACAATACTTCTGCCCCTACATCATTCTTAAACTATTTTAGCTGTTTCATCTGGGATTTACCTGCATGTCTTTAAATGACAAGAATATCCTGCATACTTCTTTTTTTGAACAATATAGCTGCACCAAGGATGACGACTTGGAAAGTTTTCTATCATGCATGTCTGTTTGGTCTGTTTTCAGAAAACAATAACTAGTTTTCATTTGGTGATTTGAAAAGTTAATTTATACCTTAACCTTTCTGAGTAAAGTAATTTCCACTGAATAGACAACAGTTTTTTCTGGGTGTCAACTTAATTTATAGAAATTATTTGTGCAAAGTAGGAAATTAATGATGTCAGAAGGCCAAATGTTTTACCTTTATTATGCTTACACCATGAAAAACAATAGTGATATGCCGGGAGCACTATTTTGCTAAGCAAAAACACATCTTGAATATGAATATTGTACTTTAGCCAAAGTCGTATATCTTTATATGACTGAATACTTATAGTAGTATAGTACTCCATGAAAATGAACTCCTATTTCATACAGCATTGAGACTGAATCCCTTTGCTGGGTCTTGCTCCCTTTACTCCACCTAACAGATTCCAGGAATCCTCATGATAGATGCTCTTGTTAAGTTTCATTGGTTTTGCTGTGTCCCTAAATAATGGTTGTTTTATTTCTATGGGTTTTTTTTAATGTGTTTCCAAAACTGTGATCTGTGGCTTACTAGTTATGCTAACTAGATATGCTAGCTAGAATTCCATGGTCAAATATGTTTGGGAAATATTATACCTCTTCCCTCCCTTGGAGATTTACAATGTGCAGAAGCATACTGAAAGGCTCTGAAAATTCCTACAGTGTTAAAACAAAAACAAGAACATAAAAAATCTTTTACTCCATCTAAATGAGACTTTCTCCAGCTTGTTTGAACTAGAACATGTTTGTAGCACACTTATTAACAGCCTGCAAAACACTGATGAGCAAGCAACTGGTTCTGGATGCATTGTTTCACGCTATTCCCTTATCTGTAATATTCACCAACTTTTCTCCACTGCTTTCTATGAAAATCCTATTCATTCTACAAGATGGAAAGGTGTATGGCATTTGGGTAACTGGGGAAAGATGAAGGGCACTGTGGGCAGGGGAAAAACATAAAATGCATCTCCATCATTCAGCAAGCATTATGTCAATATATTAGTCTCTCTCTTCTCAACCATATTCTGAGCTTCTTTAGAGCAGGGTTTGTTTATAGACAAAAAAAGTACTGCAAACCAGACTCAGCACAACTTCCCAAATTATCCTGAAGTACTGGGTGTAATTCTAGCAGTCACACCTCAAAAAGACATAACACCACTTATAAAACGATCTAGTGAAGGATTGGGGACAAGGGGTTACTGTATGAAGCCAGAGTTAGAAACAATAGTCTAAGGAGAAAATTGGCTTTCTGTCCAAATCTGGAAATATCAGCCCAAGGAGATATTATGTGTGATTTGAGTGAAGTAAATATAGGAAACTTAAAGGAAAGTACTGCAGAATCACTAGCAGATAGCTGAGGCAGAACACATAAATGAACATCAAGAGGGTTTAGACAAACTTAGAAATGGCATGATGCCTCTTAAGAGATGGCAAGAATACACTGTAATTTTTTGTTTGTTAAAGAAGAGAACCAGTTTCTTCTATGGGCTAGAGGATCTCCCTGGAATGACAATTTTCCTAACACGTTTCAGATGACTATCACTTGTTAGCTCTGCAACCTTATGCAATTATTTAACTTCTTGGTGCTATAGTTTCCTCATCTGCAAAAGGGGAATAATTATAGTGCCTTCCTCATTGGAATGTTTTGAAGATTAAACAGCTCCTGGCTCTTAGTAGGAGTTCAGTGTATAATGGCTATTTTTTATTACTATTTCTTTTGTATTCCCCATGGTAACTAATAATGATAATATTAGTAGCTAACATTTGGTAAGCTGATACATATATTTTGTTACTTCCGTTATCTATTCAATCCTCACAACATGGGTAAGTAAATATTTTCATCTCCGTTTTGCAGATATAGAAACAGAGGCTTAACTTGGTGGAGAAACTTCTCCAAGCTCACACAGCTAGTGAATCAGCATTTGAATCCAGAGAGTTTAATTCTGAGAAGTCTGATTCTTGACCAGGACATGCTCTTCTCTGACTTGGAGCTTCTCATCAGTGGGCTGAGAAGCAGTTTCAGGTGTGCTGAAGTTTGCTTCCTTCAGTCCTGTCCTGAGAGGGACCTTTCCCTCAGTGTGCCATACAAGTATTTTTATTTGTGTGTGTATGTGTGTTACAATGTGAAAGAGTTGGAAAGGAGAATGGTAGGCCCTCACAAAATGCTGGGGAATTGAAGAAAAAGACAAATTTGTTTTAAAGATGTTTGATTGGAAAGACTTTTCCATTCTCATCTACCCATGTCCACCATTTTACTCCATCCTTCAGCCCTACGAAACAGTCTGTGTACTTGACAAATGTTCGCTGCATCACAAATGCGCCTCTACATTTGATTCTTTTCTACTTGCCCAAGATCTACTCCTACTCACGGGGTGGAGTGGGATTTGTGACATAAATATTTCACTAAGTAGTGACTCCCCTAGACAGAGTCACTTTAAAGGTGTGCAATTTTTGCACGCCTGGATTGTGATTCTCATCAACTGGACTGAAACTGGCCCTGTGATGCTCAGGCCTGAGAAGATGCAGAATTCTTCAGGGGGCAGCAGCTTACCTTTGTGTCTTTATTATGTGGTCTAAGACCAATATTCACATAATCAGTGTCTGCTACATTAATGGAAGCAAAATCTTGAAGTTATCAAATTATTGTCTTTAGTGTGAAATCTTTCCCTTGGATTGTGAAGATGGAATATGGGTTTGGGACTCCATTTACAGTACTTACAATTTGCAACTTCTCTTTTGCTGGTAGTATTATATTTTTGACAAGTAGAAAACTGGGGCAAACTTTTTTTTTAAAGGCCGAGAGATATGAATTAATCGGTCTAGTGTATCCATCAAAGTCTAGATGTAAATTTAACTTGAGACTGATTTTTTTTAATTGATAACTTGGTCTTTTGAGTGTTGTTGAAGCTCACATATACAAAAAAAGAGGAATACAAATGCAAGCGATCTGTGAATGATTTGACAACTTTCCAGCATTATAGAGATTGTATTATTTAAATCCTTCCTTCACATCCCAATAGCTTCTTAATCACCCATGGTATGAAAGACTTTCCTAGACTTGTGCTGAAGCAGGTCTGATTAGGGAAGGAGGATTTTTACATATTCTAAGACATCTTAAAATATACGAGGTTAGTTATCCAGGAAATTATTGTCTGGGAGTATGATTCTGCTTGATGGTTTTGATTTATAATCATTGGACCTTATATAGAAAAGAAGGATATTCCAAGAATACCAAGATGTCATGAATGCGATTTAAAGATTTTGGAGTGGAAAAAGGTTTTCATTCTAATAAAAGAAAAAGGGAGAGAATTGTAATCTTGAAATATCCTGTGACCTGGTGATGTATTTTATCCATGCTTTTGTTATCATCAGCCTTTCTTAATATATTTTTATAAATTGCAATAACTCCTGGAATTTTAATATTCTAATCAAAGTTAGTGGTGCTACACTGAAAGGAGCCAAATGAACGGCTAAAGTTGCAGCATCACCATTCAGATGTCTCATTGTATTTATAAGGAGCTTTAAAAAAAATACAGACTCCGAGATCTGAAAGATTCAAGGGTAGTTTCTTTCCTCTTTATTTCTTCCTTTATTAAACTAACTTGCCCATGAATTATAGCTATCTTAGTAAATTTCCTATTGATGGTGTATTAGTCATTTTTAATAAAATTTACTTTCTATGTGAGGTACTTTGACCATAGCTCCTGTCACCATGGCAACCAGTTATTGGTATTAACAGTGCCAGAGTCATGGATTTTATTCCCAGAATTGACCCCCTCAATATTACACTATTTTAGGCTTCTAAATACATCCAGGCCAATGTTTTCCAAGTGCATGTTTCAGTGGAAATCGTGAAAGGTATTATAAAAGAATTCATCACATCTATCCTTGGCATTTGCGGTAGAAGGGGCACACCACCCCAGACTTTTCAGAGTGTGGTTCACAGACCTATGCCTATGGATTCTTGAAGTCCTGTTAAAAATGCAGATTTGAGGACCATAAAGCTGACCTACTGAATTAGAATCTCTGGGAGTCCTACAGAGTGCATGTCAAAACAAGCAAACCAAGCCTAGTTTGCTCCCTGTGGGAGACCAGAAATAATAGCATTTTCACTTACGGAAGTCAGCAGATTATCATTAAATCTATTAGTGATAAATAGCTGATTATTCAAATTTTTTCTTCAAATCCCAATGGTTTCTTTTTTTTTTTTTAATTTATTTTATTGAGGTCATATTGGCTTATAATATTGCGTAATTTCAGGTGTACATTATTTTATATTAGTTTCTATAAAGACTACATCGTGTTCACCACCAATAGTCTAGTTTTTAATCTGTCTCCATGCTTATGTGCCCTTTTAACCCTTTTGCCCTCCCCCCCCACCTCCTTCACTTCTGGTAACTGCTAATCTGTTCTCCTTGTCCATGTGTTTATCTTCCATATATGAGCGAAATCGTAGGTTTGTCTTTCTCTGTCTGGATGATTTCACTTAGCATAATACCCTCCAGGTCCATCCATGTTGTTGCAAATGGCACGATTTTGTCTTTTTTTTATGGCTGAGTAGTATTCTGTTATGTATATATACCATATCTTCTTCATCCATTCATCCATTGATGGGCACTCGGGTTGCTTCTGTATCATAGCTATTGTGAATAATGCTGTGATGAACATTGGGATACATAAATCTCTTTGAATTGTTGATTTCTTGTTCTTTGGATAAATACCCAGTATATTTATCCAGTATCCCAGGGATAGCTGGATCATATGGTATTTCTATTTTTAGTTTTTAAATCTCCATACTGTTTTCCATAGTGGCTGCACCAGTTTGCATTCACACCAGCAGTGTATGAGGGTTTCCTTTTCTCCACATCCTCTCCAACACTTGTTATTTTTTGTCTTGCTAATTATAGCCATTCTGACAGATGTAAGGTGATATCTCATTGTAGTTTTGATTTGCATTTCCCTAATAATTAGAGATGTTGAACATCTTTTCATGTGCCTGTTGGCCATCTCTATGTCTTCTTTGGAAAAATGTCTGTTCATATCCTCTGCCCATCTTTTGATCAGGTTTTTTGTTGTTGTTGTTGTTGAGTTGTACGAGTTCTTTATATATTTTGGAAATTAACCTCTTGTCTGAATGTATGACTTGCAAATATTTTCTCCCAATTAGTGGGTTATCTTTTTGTTTTGTTCATGGTTTCCTTTGCCTTGCAGAAGCTTTTTAGTCTGATGTAGTCCCATTTGTTAATTTTTTCTTTTGTTTCCCTTGCCTGAGTAGACATGGTATTATAAAAGATGCTGCTAAGGCCAATGTCAAAGAGCATACTGCCTATATTTTCTTCTAGGTGTTCTATGGTTTCAGGTTTTACATTCAAGTCTTTAATCCATCTTGAGTTAATTTTTGTGTATGGTATAAGATAATGGTCTACTTTCATTCTTTTGCACGTGTCTGTCCAGTTTTCCCAACACCAATTATTGAAGAGACTTTCCTTTCTCCATTGTATGTTCTTGGCTCCTTTGTTGAAGATTAGCTGTCCATAGATGTGTAGTTTTATTTCTGGGCTTTCAGTTCTGTTCCATTGATCTGTGTGTCTGTTTTTGTGCCAGTGCCATGCTGTTTTGATTACTATAGCTTTGTAGTATATTTTGAAGTCAGGGATTATGATGCCTCCAGCTTTGTTCTTTTTTCTCAGGATTGCTTTGGCTATTTGGAGTATTTTTTTGTTTCATATAAATTTTAGGATTCTTTGTTCTATTTCCATGAAGAATGTCATTGGGATTCTGATTGGGATTGCATTGAATCTATAGCTTGCTTTAGATAATATGGACAATTTAACTACATTTATTCTTCTAATCCATGAGCATAAAATATCTTTCCATTTCTTTATGTCTTTTTTGATTTCTTTCAGTAATGTCTTATAGTTTTCAGTGTTTAGGTCTTTCACCTCCTTGGTTAAATTTATTCCTAGATATTTTATTCTTTTTGTTGTGATTCCAAATGGGATTGCGTTCTTGATTTCTCTTTCTGCTAGTTCCTTGTTAGTGTGTAGAAATGCAGCTGATTTTTGTATGTTGATTTTGTACCCTGCAACTTTGCTGTAGTGTTGATTATTTCTAGTAGTGTTCTTGTGGATTCTTTAATGTTTTCTATATATATAGAATCATGTCATCTGCAAACACTTAGGGTTTCACTTCTGCCTTTCCAACTCAAATCCCTTTTATGTCTTTTTCTTGACTAATTGCTCTGATCAAAACTTCCAGCACTATGTTGAATAAGAGTGGCAAGAGTGGCACCCTTGTCTTGTTCCTGTTCTCAGAGCAATGGGTTTCAGTTTTTCACCATTAAGTATGATGCTGGCTGTGGGTTTTTCATACATGGCCTTTATTATGTTGAGGTACTTCCCTTCTATACCCATTTTATTGAGAGTTTTTATCATAAATGGATGTTGGATCTTGTCAAATGCTTTCTCTGCATCTATTGAGATGATCATCTGATTTTTGTGTGTGTATGTGTGTGTGTGTGTGTGTCAGGGACAGTCTTCCTCTATTTTGTATATGGGATGCTGCCACAGCGTGGCTTGATGAGTGGTGTGTAGGTCCATGCCCGGGATTCAAACTTGCGAACTCTGGGCGGCCAAAGCAGAGTGCTGCACGAACCTAACTACCACACCAACAGGTCAGCCCCAATCATGTGATTTTTATTCCTCATTTTGTTAATGTGGTGTATCACATTAATTGATTTGGATGTTGAACCATCCGTGCATCCCTGGAATAAATCCCACTTGATCATTGTGTATGATCCTTTTAATGTATTGCTGTATTCAATTTGCTAATATTTTGTTGAGGAAAATCCTAATGGTTTCTTAATCATCCATAGAGGAAAGACTTTTTATTTTTTTTTACTGTAGTAAAAAACGCATATATGAGATCTACCCTCTTAACAAAATTTTAAGTGTACCATATAGTATTAACTATAAGTACAATGTTGTACAGCAGATCCCTAGAAATTTTGCATCTTGCATGACTGAAACTTTATACCTATTGAATAGCAACTCCCCTGCCCCTAGATTTTCCTAGGTTTTTGATAGAGCAGTTCTGATTGGATAAGAATGATTCCCTTTATTCTAGTCATATAGGCAAAATGTCATACATTCAAATAGTACATTCAACTTGACAGTCCAATCAAATAGACATAAATAGGCATATTTGTACTTTACTTTCATTAGAATTATTTTTTCACCAATATTACCCAGTTAAAAGTTGTATTGTATGTGAGAAGTATAAGAATGAGTGACAGAATCTACAGTTTAGTCAGTCCAGGAATCAGAAGAAAAGCAGGTGAGTTGTGAGTTATTATTACTTTTGTTTAGCAGAGTAGACAAGTGACAGAGAAATCTAAACAAGTAATAACAACTGATATTTACATAAGGATTTATCTTTCTCTGAGAACACATTTTCATTGTTTCCTTAAACTGGGTAGGGGTAGGGTTATAGTCTCTGTGAGGGCAGTGACCGTGGTGTCTAATAAACATACATAATTTACTTCATTTTTGTTCAGTCTTTTACACATTTACCAAATGATATGGCAGCAAACAAACATCTAATGACTATCTGTTAAACATATGCAAGATACTGCTAGTAACTGAGTAAGCTGTAAAAATAATCTTTGCATTCCAGAAACAAACAATATTGGAAAAAAAAGATGAATGTTTTCCCTGGGTTATTTGACTTCTTAGGGTAGAGTTAGGATCAAGACTCAGATTTTTCTGAAACCAAACACAAATCTACATTATGGGGTTGTGTCTTTTGGAAAGAGATAGAGTTAGAGAGAGGGAGAGAAGGAGAGAGGAAAAGAGAGACAATGTCCATTTAATAGTGTTTTCTGGAATTGAAGTTTAGACACTTTAAAGGGAATGTATTGACCTTTTCCTCCTTTTTTCATGCAAATGAGAGCAATGGGCAATGAACGAATTATAAATCCAGCAAGTACGCAATATGAACATAGCTTTCATAACCCTTTTGATATTGAAGACTTGGGGCATCATTGCCTTGTCACTTTTCAGTCACAGAGAATAATCTCTTCTTTTCATTTTCATCCCTCTGGAACCCTTAGTTTTAGACAAATGTGCAGAGGATTCTGTTAAATTATAAGGGCAACTCATTTTAAAGGTTAAAGGGTGAGATGCAATTAGCCTCTAAATTCAGACCTGATTATTGAAGTCAGATTATCCTTTGGTTTCGAACAATGTAACCAGACATTTTAATGCATAAATGTGTCCACTCGTGGACAATTAGAATTGTCAGTTTAAGTAGTCAGTTGAAGAGGTAGGTTAAACTGAAATTGGTAGTGTCTTTATGACCTTGTGCTTAGAGACATTTCTCTGGAGATACAATCATGAGTTTTGAATTGGTGAGAGAAGTAGCAGAATCTAATTATGGCTAAAGTACCAATGTCTACACACTTTTCATATACATCATAAACAACTGACCTATGAAAGGATGGATACTAGATGGATATTCTAGAAAGGCAGCAGTAATTGGTACTTGGGTAACCAAGAGGATCAAGCAATTTTTGTAGCCTATAATACCCTTTTGAAATAGAGTCCCGATCAGGGAGAAAGAAGGAATAAAAGAAAACGTGTTCTTCACCTTCACTTCCCTTCCATTTTGTGTGCAAGTGTACCAAATCTGCAAGGAGAATTCTGGTTCTCGCCTGAGCATGAAAATAGCAGCTTCCTATCTGATGGCTAATTACTCATCTTTAATGAACTTTGCTCACTCTGACACACTTTGTCCAAAGTGCCTGCCACCATGGCAACCAGTTATTTGGAAAGTGCATTAGGCTAAAAACAAACATTTGTGTGGGAAGAAAACTGCCTTTTCCATTCAAATTGGTATTTAATTGAGTGAGTGGTAATGGGAGGTGAGATGAGAGATAATTAACCCATACTATCAGGAGTTTCTCAGAGTAAAGACCTGGGTGGAGCATTCCTAGTCCAACTTCAGCCTGTAAACAGCAGCTCAGAACATGTGAATTCCAAGACAAGAGAAAAAAGGCAGGAACTTTAAATGGGTGTGACCAGCAAATGTGAGGAATTAAAGATAGTCAACATTTTGGGCCAGGTTCAGTGTTGAAGATTAGCAGTAATATGTTCTCTTGTTCATAAGATAAAATTATTCTTAATAATTAGATATCATGATAGCGTTTAATTTGGCACTTTGTCTTGTCTATAAGGAATTTTGTATGTTCCTAAGAAAGGCAAATGTGGAAATGGCTATGAAGGAAAAATTATTAAAGCTGGATAGATTCATCAATGATACTATGAATATTTCCCACACTAAAACCATATTAATGTATCCTCTTTCCCTTTTCCCTAAAATGTTATATTTTGCTCCTTTACAACCTTGTTCTGTTGCAATTCATTGGAGGGTATTTCTCTCTACTAACGTGTAAAGTTAAGTCCAAAAGTTTGTTAATGAAGTTAAGCTAGATAAAGGCAATTGTTATCTAGTAACTAAAACTTTGCCTTAATTCAGATTAACAGTGTCTAATGTAATTTCATTGCTAAACTTGTAAATAAAGTTTGGGTGATATTTTCAAGTCTTTATCTCCCTACTTTCCCTCCCACATGAAAACCTAGAAAATGTGTAGTAATTGGAAAATAGTATTTATTTCCATTTTTACTTGAAATTATTATATAAACTAGTAATTAGATCAGATGAGAGATGTTATTTTTCCATAAATAGTTTACTTAGTTATAAGGGGATCAGAAATCTACCAGAGGAGAAAATTGACCACCCTTAGCCATTTCCCATGGCTCTTAGTCTCTCCATTAGGTGACATTTTGTCAGAAGATGGAGTTGCATTCAATACAAAGTCTGTAGACCAATGGACTGCCTTTTTGCATACTGAGGTACTTCAGTGAAATGGTATTGTTATAAAATCTTAACCAACTAGATTGCCAAAGAAAGAGGAATTCTGATTAGTTGAATTTTCTTCTTAACTGAAATTGAATCAAAAGGACAAATTATTTTTGTTTGAATTTTGTTGCTAAAAAGTTCCAAATTCAAATTTCCTGCATTTTCTCTTAAAATGCACTAATGTAATTTTTAATTACGTTCTTTGGCAAGTGAGACTCTTCCCAGGGCAGTGTATCATAATTCTGAATAATAATTTTCTTTGTATAATACTAGAGATATAAATGATAAAGTGGATGAAGGTAAATGTGCTCTGACCCCTGGACCAGAGATTCCCAAATTCTGTGATGGGCACATATTCCTGAGGTACAACCAACTTAATAAACAGTGTCTTTCTCAAATATGCCCTATGTTTCAAGTGTGTGCAATTCTCTAGTGGATAATGAATTATAAATTCATGTATAAGTGCTATTGAATTCATTGTAACATGGTCATGACTGTTTTCCTTAGAAAAGATGGCTGTAAGTATAACTACTCTTATGTGGAGAGAATAGTCAATATTTCTAAATGATGATGAACTAATATTTATTGTCTGTTAACCACAGGTCAGATACTTTTCTAAGCACTTTACATGTATTATCTCTTTTAGATTCTCATTAACTCTATGATGCAGGTAGTTTCATCTCCATTTTATAAGTGGAGAAACCAAGGCACAGAGAGATGGATTATCTGGGCCAAGTGCACACAGCTAGATATTGGTAATTAATGAGATGCTAAAAAAATAGGTCTTCCTAATTGAAAAATTTGGGACCCACTGCTGTAGATGACAGCATAAATTTAAAAAAAAATCCTCAGAAGACTTTGTTTTGGTGGTTTGTCAGGAGAGATAAGATATCTGGTGGGTAATATGGAATAATTGGCTCAGGTTAGCTGCGGTTTATTCCATCTCCAGTCAGGAGATATTTGTCGATGGGAGACATAACTGTGTCACCTGGAGTGTGTCTGCTTAGTATTCCTTGAGAATACCTGCTTTTAGCCCTGTTTGAGATATTCAGCACTGCGGCAGCCATAGTCTCCGGGGTCTCAGCGGAATCCAGGCGCTTGTTTGCCAGGCAAACCTGCAATAACTGTTATTTATTTATAGCCTCTGGCACTGTCTGAAACATTCGCAACACAACTAGGTTAACAACTTCAAGTTAATGTAAACACTCTGAAAATGAAAGCACCGGTGCTGAATTGCAAACATGGCCAGGCAAAGAAGAAGGATGGGAAGAAGGAAAGACACAGGCCACACACAGACTCCAGAGTCCATGAGCCATTCTCTTAGGAGAAGTTTGAAGAGGACTGATGGTTGTTGAGTGCTTGATGCTCTGAAGGACGTCTGCTGGAGGCGTCACCATTTGGACGTGGCTGTTAGAGACAGAATTTCATGACAGGATGTTCGACTGAAAATGATGAGCCACTGCTCAAAACCCTGCAATTCACTCACAGTTAAGAGCCAGTCCTTGAAATGGCCTTCGTGATCTGCTATCCTGCTTCCTCTCTGAGCTCATCTCCTACTGGTTTATTCTTTACTTACTCCACTTCAGCCATGGGGCCACTTGATGTTCCTTGAACATGCCTAGTGTTTTTTCACCTAGGTTCTTTACTCGCTATTCCCTTTGCCTGATATTGGCATGTCTCACTCCCTTATTTTCTTCAGATGTTTGCTCAAATGTTGCCTTATTAAAAGAGATATTCCTTACCACCTCTTCTAGTCATCTATTCCTACATATCAAACTACCCCAAAATGTAATCGCTTAAAACAACAACCATTTTCATTATAGCTCACAATTTTGTGGGCCAGGACCTTGGGCAGGGCTTGGCTGGATGAATCTATTGCAGTTGGCATTGACAGAGGTCATTCAGTGGTGTTTAGTTGGTAGATGGGATTGTACGGAGGCTTCACTCGCATGTCTGGCTCTTTGGCAGGGATGGATGGAAAGCTGGCCTCAACTAGGATTGTTTTCCAGTATACTACTTATCTGTTGCTGTGCAACAAACTACCCTAAAACGTAGTCATTTAAAATAACGAACATTATCATCTCACAGTTTCTGTGGGTCAAAAATCTAGATGGAACTTAGCTGAGTCCTCTGGTTCAGGGTTTCTCACAAGGCTGCGCTCAAGGTGTTTTCTGGGGTTGCTGTCATGTCAAGTCTCCGCTGGGTGGGGAGCAGCTTCCAAACTCATGCAGCTGTCGGCAGGTCTTAAGTCCTTGCTGGGGGTTGTTCAGATATTAGTTCCCTGCTACATGGGCCTCTCCATATGTTGACTACAACATGGCAACTTGTGTTCGCCGGAGCGGGAGATCTGGGAGAGAGAGAGCAAGAAGAAAGGTCAAGCACAAGAGAGAAAACATAGTTTTTTGGAACCTAATGTTGGATATGACATCCCATCATGTTTGTGGCACTCTCTTTGTTAGAAGTGAGTCACTAGGTCCAGCCCATACTCAAGTGGAGGGGAATACACAAGATATGAATATTAGGATGTTGAGATCATTGCAAGCCAGTTTAGATAGTTCCTACCACAACCAGAGTGTCTGCACATGACGTTTCCAGCTTGATGCTCTCAGGGCTCCCAGAAAGAGTGTCCCAAGAGACCTGGGCACTTATACAAGGATTCTTATGTTCTAGCCTCACAAGTCTCAGAAAATCACTTTCCCTGTATCCTCTTGGTCAAGTAAGTCATCAAGGCTAGCTCAGATTCAAGGGTAAGGGAATCAGACTCAACATCTCAATGCAAGGAACGGCAGAGAATCTGCAGTCATCCTTCCTTCACCACAGTACTCTCTACAATATAGCGTGCCTCGCCCTACCACATACCAGTTAGCTTCGTTCCATTTCATTTTTCTCCATAGCATTTGTGTTTTTAAAAATTTTTTATTATCTGTCTCTAACAGCTAGAAAGTGAGTTCCCTGAGGTCATGGAATTTACCTTTTGTGTTCACTGATAATGTCCCAGAGTAGAATAGTGCCTGACACATACTAGGTTTTCAATAAATATTTAGTACAATTATTTGGGCCTACCAGGCCTTACATGACCCAGTCCTTGACTGCTTCTCCAGCCCTTCCCTCTAGGTCAGTATTCTCTAGCCAGATCGATGTTTTGTTGTTGTTGTTCCTAAAACATGCTAAATTTATTCCTGGCTCATAGCCTTTGTACCAGCTGTCCCAACTTTTACTTGATTTCCAAATGACTGGATACTTTTTGTCATTTGGATCTAAGTTCAGTGTGACACTTCAGGAAGGACTTATACATTAGGTCCCAGGTCATTTTCCATTATATCACCTAGTTTTGTTCTCTTCATAGCACTTACAACTAATACTTTCTGGTACATCTGTTTATCTGTTGATTTCATCCCACTTAAAAATAAATTCGGCAAATTCAGGGCCTTGTCTATCTTATCCAGAACTCTATCCTTTAGCACCTAGAACAGTGTCTGGCTAGCTGTAGGCCCTCAATATATTTTTGTTGAATAAAGTCTATTGATAATCAATGTATGGAAACGCTGGATTTCTTATTCATATTTTTTTCTTTTAAAATTTAGGTTAAATTCAATGCCTATAAGTCTTCCTTCTTGGCATCACCTCCTCCCTCTTTTATTGCTGTGATCATGAAATCACTGAATGTCATTATACCACTTTTCTTAATGAGAGTAAAATATCTACTCAAGATGGGCCTAATGACCTGGAAGTAATTGCAAGAGTGTGCAAACAAAGAGAGCTGCCAGCTGGCCAACAGGGCTGATATTTCATGCACAGAGCCTTGTCCCCCCAGCAATAAATCTGGTTCTGCACTTGGTTTTAGACCTATCATGTGAATTGATAATTAAAACTTGGGAGAGCTTGGAAAAAACACCTGGAGACTAAGATCCTTTTAGAAGGTGTAGGTATGAAGCTGTGGGGGTAGAATAAAGAGCAACATTTAATGTGTGTATTGTGGGCTACATTTTGAACCTAGCCAATTTTCAGCAGATGGGGATATCTTGTTCCTTTAAAATCTGTCCACTTGTCTCTCCCCTTTTTTCCTCAGCTACAAAGCCTTTTTTAAATTATTACAAACAATAAAATATCATTCCTTCTATCACCCTGAAGTTTAGGAGAAGGTCATGAACTCAGCATCAGTGGAAAGTTCTTGCTTCACTGGGTGTGCTTGTCCAAGTGACTGTGAAGGTAGTGGCCAGGCAAAGGAAAAGAGGTCAGTGGAATTCAGGAAAGTCTCCTGTCAATTAGTCTTTGAGAATACAGGAGTATGACAATTTCAACCTAGTCTGTTTTAGGCAATTATATCCCCCTTGACTGACCTAAATGCCTCCTTAAGCATACATTTCCAGTACCAACATCGATCAGCAAATCATACATGTTGAAAAATAACTGTTTCAGTAACAACTAATTTTCCAAAAAAGAAAAGATTAGATGACAAAAATAATTGGCTAGATCAAAGTTGATAGTTCATGAATTCCTGGTTCTGGTCACTGGATCTGCCCAGTCATCCCCTTTCTCCAGTGAGAATCACAATGTTGAAAGTATAGAATATTTGGTGAGAGAGCTCTCTGAACTAGGAGCTTGTCTAGTGCTTCTTCTGTACAATGACAGAGTCATACACACACACACACACACACACACACATATATATATACACATACATACATAGGGAAACCAACCATGTCTTTTATGAGCTCAGTAACCAATATCGTAAGATTCATTAATGGGAGATGCACATAGCCTTGAACCCTAGTCCCACGGATACAAAGTTGGCAGCTCCCACAGGTGAAAAGGTTTTGACTTGTTATATTTTAATGGTAAATAGTGCTAGAAATTATTGATTTAGAATTGCATTTCGAATTTAGGCTTGTCACTTGCTAACAATAGCTTTTCAAGAAGGTAGTAAATCTTTCCTTCTCTTGATATTTCCCATTTCTAACTTCCAATCTTCTGCCTAAATGTTTCTTCAAAGCCCATCTGAAAATTGACAGATTGTAAGATGGCTCTTAGAGGCAATGGGATCACGGTAAAAAAAATCACTGGAGCAAGAGAAATGTTCTATGTTCTATGTCCTATGTTCTAGACTCCCTGGCTCTGTCTGTTGGTGACTTTTCACAACTCATTCAAGCAGTCTTCTTTTCTTTCACATTAGTGCATTTTAGAAATTATTGTGAGGTTCAAAGAAGAGATGTGTGAGAAAGTGTAGGTATTATTATTTCAGTGCATGTATATTTATTTATGGGTAATGTCTGATAGATATAGCTTACTAGTGCTGTTGGATACACAGAAATGAGATCCTATATAAAAAAGATACCATTCTTTCCATTATGGAATTTACCATATATACAACTAACTTCTGTATGACCCAAGTCTTTTAAGTGTTGTATTCAAGGTTAAAAAAAAATGTAACAAGAGAAGGAGGGCAGATAGATCCAGACTGTTTGGATGTATTGGAAAATGTTTCCTGAGTGGAGATGGTAGTAGAGAATTATGTGTAGATTAAGGGAGCAATGTCAATAATAGTATAATAATGGTCTTTTACCAGATTGTAAATTTCCTTAGGATGGAGTCCAAGTTGTTTCATTGTTGTATTTCAGGGATCCGAAAGATAGTAGGTGCCTAAGTCATATGTGAGAATGAATGAATTAGGGTGTAATTAAGAGCAATAAATATTTTGATGTATCTGAAATGTAGGAAGAGTTGAGGAGTATTTTATAGATGAAGCTAGAAAGGAAGATGGATACAATATCTTGGCTTCTGAATAATCTTGGCTTCCTTTTCTTCTGTTCTTTTTAATTAAGACATTTTTATAATGTTTATAATGGTGAAATGATAATAATAATGCCCACACAACTTATGAGGTAGCTTCTACTTTCCCCATTTTACTAGTGAGTATAATGATACTTAGAGAGGTTAAGTATTTTGCCTTAGGCCACAGAGTTGGTAATGGCAGAGCTTCAATATAAGAGGAGACAGAGGCCGAGGCCTATGGTAATTCATCCCTATGTGTTACTTTCACTCTGAGGAGCCTTTAGATCTTGTATCTGTGTCTTCTGGATGATCCTGCAGAGTTGTCTCCTGAGTGAACCATTGTTGTATTAAACATTGAACACAGAATCCCTCTGAATCACGAAATGACGACATTTGGAATGTCAGATTTCAACTTAATTTAAGATCCATCACTCCATTTTCAGTTTAAAGACAAAAGAAAAAATTGTTCCTTGATGTAATCTCTGGACCACCACATTGCCCTTAATGATCTTACTTTAAAATTCTCACAAAATGAGGAGAAGCAAGATTCTCCAAGAACTGACTAAAATCCCTGTTCTTTCATGCCAGTTGCTTTTAGAGGAGAAAAGAAACATCCCCCCACTCCTATCTTATTGATCATCCACCAAAATAGAATGCTGGCATCATTTATGCATCTGTTTGTTTCATAATCAACATCATCACTTTCATTGTAGTCCTAACTAGTGTTTATTTCGGGCTTCACTCAACAGGCATCCTGCTAAGCACTTTAAATGCACTATATGGTTATGTGTGCACAACAGCCTATGAGGTTACAGATCCTGGGAAGAGGCTGGCACTCACGCAAGCATCCTCTGAAGGTTAGATTGTAATCCTAAATTAATTAGTCAAGGATGCAAAATCTTTGTGTAAGTGAGGTGGATGCTGAGAGACAGCAGGACCAGTGTCGGTATATTTTAGCATAGCTTCCCGTGTGTCCCAGAGCCCCAAACAGGAGATCACCCAGATCTACTAACAAGATAGAATCTTTCCAGACCTGAGAGTATCATCTTTGCTGTGCCACACTCATTTTTGTGTCACCATTCAAAACTTGCACAAAAAAAATCTGTTCCCTTTTAAGAGAATCTGTACAATAATGGGACCCTCATGATTCTGAAACCAAACTTAGTAATATCAAATCTATATCTTTATCTGGAAACAGAAAGTAGATTTATAGCTTCACCCAGTTTTCTTGAACTACATAAATCCATTTCCCTAAAGTCTACCTCAACTCTGGTTTAATAGTCTTTTATCTGAGTGGTTCTGATACTAAGTTTATATGAGGACCATGAAAACAAATCTATTTTCCCGCAGCTCGATATTATTATTATTCTCACTTTAATACGAGGAACTTGAGACTCAGAGATTAGGAAACATGCACAAGTTCTTACAGGTAGTAATGACTAAGTTTTGGCTTTGAAACCATCCTGAGCTCTTAATAATTATACTATTCTGTCTAGTTTTTAAAGGAAATAATGCCTGGGCTTATCCTATACTGTTTTGTGAAATTAGTTAGTTGTGCAGCTGGTGATGTAATATTTGAGGAGGATGAAATAAATTATGTAAAATGTAAAATCACTGTATGAATTTGGATTTCCTATAGATACAGTTGTTGCTCGTGTATGAATAAGACAACAGACTACCAGAGAATCATTGTAATTCCCTCATCTTTTATTGAAAAAATGCTCTATTTTTACCCATTTTATCTTGAATGGCATAAAGTATTTGTATTGGTAATGTGTGTGACTTATAAAAGGAAAAGACATGGACCTCGTTCTTTAATTGGATGATTGTATGCAGCAGATGTGTGTGTCCAGTATGTTTAAGAGCAAGAGCAGAGAAGTAGAAGACATCTGCAGAAATTCCATAAAAAGTACCCGAAAAGTTCTTTCTTGCTTTTTCCGCCAATCTGTACATTGCCCGTTCTTCAAAGACTTCTTTGAGCACAAATCTTGACAAAAGCTTCTCTGACCATTTCAAATCCTCAGTAGTATGGGACTTCTTCCATGAATTCACAATGAGATTAGACCTGTATAATACAAATTATTTTCCATTACATTCCTCAGCATTTATTTGATTCTAGGTTATTGAGGAAGGATAACTCATAGTTCTTATGAGGAATAGTATCCTACATTACATTATACTTCAGTTTTAAGATATATCCTACTTTTAGATATATTAAGATTTTAAAAACCATTGAAATTTAGGAACTAAAAAATAAGTCAAATATATATTTGTTGGTGTGGTGTTAAAATTTTTTAAATTTTCTTTGAAAAATATATCTATGTCTTCTTTCTATAGATCTTATTATATTTATCAAAATCAGGGATTAATATATTTTAAGCCCTTGTAGTACTAGCACGGGTGCTGAATGTATATACCTTTTTGGGGCAGAGGGTGAGAGCTTTATTAAGATATAATTTACATACCATGCAATTTACTCGCTTAAACTGTACAATTCCGTGGTTTTTAGTATATTCACAGAGTTGTGCAAGCATCACCACCATGTTAGAACATTTTCATTACCCCCAAAAGAAACTCCATGCCCTTTAGCTATCACTCTTCAATCCTCACGCTTCCCCTTATCCCTAGGCAATCACTAATTTACTTTCTGTCTCTATAGATTGCCTATTCTAGACGTTTCCTAAAAATGGAATCAAATAATATGAGATCTTTTGTGACTGTATTCTTTCACTTAGCATAAGGTTTTCAAGGTTGATCCATGTTGAAGCATGTATCAGTATATCATTCCTTTTTATTGCTGAATAATATTTCATTTGATGTATAGACCATGTTTACATATACCATGTATTATACCATGTATTAATGAACATTTAGGTTGTTTCTACATTTTAGCTATTATGAATAATGCTACATTTGAGTATAAGTTTTTGTATGGATGTATACGTTTATTTCTCTTCAGTATAAATCTAAGAGTGAAATTGCTTGGTAAAATAGTAATTCTATGTTTAACTTTTTGAAGAATTGCCAAACTATTTTCCAAAGCAGCAGCACCATTTTACATTCCCACAAGCAACGTATGAGGGTTTCAATTTTTCTATCCTTACAAACTTCTGTTGTTATCTGACTTTTTGATTCTAGCCATACAAGTGGGTGTGAAGTGGTGGGGTTTTGATTTGCATTTCCCTAAAAACTAATGATATTGAGCATCTTTTCATGTACTCATTAGTCATTTGTATATCTTCTTTGGAGAAATGTCTGTTCAATCCTTTGCCCATTTTGTCATTGGGCTATTTGTCTTTTTATTATTGAGTTGTAAGCATTCTTTATATATTCTAGATACAGGTAACTTGTCAGATATATGATGTGCAAAAGTTTTCTCTCATTCTGTGGGTTGTGGTTTTCTCTTTTCTAATAGTGTTGTTTGAAGCACAAATATTTTAAACTTTGATGAAGTCAATTTATCTGTTTTTTATCTTGTTGTTTGTACTTGGTGTCATGCCTAAGAAACCTCTACCCAATCCAAAGCTCATTTCTGGACACTCAGTTCTATTCCTTTGACCTACATGTTTATCCTATGCCAGTACCATACTGTCTTGATTACAGCTGCTTTGTAGTAACTTTTTTTTTTTTTGGCTGAGGAAGATTTGCCCTGAGCTAACATCTGTGCCAATCTTCCTCTATTTTGTATGTGGGTCACCACCACAGCATGGCTGCCAATGAGTGGTGTAAGTCCGTGCCCAGGAACTGAACCCGGGTCGCCAAAGTGGAACGTGCCAAACTTAACTGCTAGGCCATGGGGCTGGCCCCTCTAGTAACTTTTAAAATCAGGAAGTGTGAGTCCTCCGACTTTGTTTTTTCTTTTCAAGATTGTTTGGCTATTCTGAGTCTCTTGAGTTCCCATATGAATTTTCGGATTAGCTTGTCAATTTCTACAGAGAAGCTAGTTGGGATTCCACAGAGATTACATTGAATCTGTAGATCAATTTTGGAAGTCTTGCTATCTTGACAGTATCAAGCCTTCTGAACCATGATTGTGGGATGTGTTTCCATTCACTTAGAGCTTCTTTAATTTCTTTCAACAATGTCTTGTAGTTTTCAGAGTATGAGTCTTACGCTTCTTTTGTTAAGTTTATTTCTAAGCACCACTTTATTCTTTTTGATGCTATTTTAAGTGGAATTGTTTTCTTAATTTCACTTTTGGATTGTTCATTGCTAGAGTTTAGGAATATGACTGATTTTTTATATTAATCTTGTATCTTATAACCTTGCTGAACTCATTTATTAGTTCTAATAGTAGATTCCTTAGAATTTTCTGTGTGCAAGATCATGTCATCTGTGAATAGAGTGTGTTTTATTTCTTCTTTTCCAATCTAGATGCCTTTTATTTCATTTTCTTGTCTTAATGCCCTGGCTACAACTCCCAGTACAATGTTTAATAGAAGTAAAGAGAACAGACATCCTTGTCTTATTCCTAATCTTTACAGAAAAGCATCCAGTCTTTCATAATTAAGTTGATATTAGCTGTGGGTTTTTCATAGATGCCCTTTATCATGTTGAGTGAGTTTCCTTCTATTCCTAGATTTTTGAGTATTTTTATCCTGAAAAGGTGTTGGATTTTGTCAATTTTTTCCCTGCAATTTAGTGATGATTATGTAGTTTTAGGTTTTTAATTCTATTTATTGATATGATCTGTTACATTAATTGATTTTTGCATATTAAACCAACCTTGGCATTCCTGGGATAAATCCCAATTTGTCTTGGTGTATAATCTTTTTTTGTATGTTGTTGAATTTGGTTTGCTGGTATTCTGTTGAAGATTTGTGTCTGTCTTCATAAGAGATATTCATCTATAGTTATGATGTCTTTTTGATTTTTTAAATGTTTTGTAGAATTCACCAATGAAATCATCTGCATTTGGGCTTTGCTTTGTGGGTTTTCTTTACTACTAGTTTAATCTCTTTACTTGTCATATCTATTCATATTTTCTATTTCCTTTTAGGTGTGTCTTGAGTAAATAAAAACCCATTGAAAAATAACTCCTCAGAACCCACAAAAGGCTTGCTCTTATGTGTGGAACAGATTAGTATTTGTCAATTCTAGTCTTCAAATTCTGATCCTTTTTAATATAAATATGTCTGGAGTTGTTTGTATTCCTTTGGTATCACAACTGGTTTTATCTCATATTTTCATCTTGCATTTCAATTTACAAATGATTTTCACATTAAAATATCATTAAATTTCATTAATCATTATTCCTCTTTATGGATGAAAACCAACACTCAGAAAGTTTATGTGACTAGCCATAGTCCTAGAGCTAGTGACTCTCTTTACTGAGATTTAAAAATAGATCCTTTTATTCCACATCATATAATTTCTCCCTTCCTCTCATATTCATAATGAATAAGTTGATTACCAATTTTGCCTTAGCAACCTTCCAACTTATATTTGAATCTATACTACCATTTTTTTTTCAGTTATGAGAAGTGACCAAAGATACATTGATTTTTCTCCCTGCTTATATTACAGCTTCAAACTTTGAAGTTTTGCAAAACTCTGAGATAGGGGATTTCTGCTTTTGGCTGTGATAGAATAGCTTGTATCTGGACAGCCCTCTATGAAGAACAATCAGAAACGATGAGTAAAAATACAAAAGGCATAGTAAAGCAACCAAAGCATCCAGGACCTGAAGGTTAAAGATCCTATAGAAAAGGGTGAGATAAGCATAACATTCTCCTATACTTTTCCTTAAAAACATTCTGTGGTTCCTAAATGGTATGGGCAGTGAGCAGTGGCTCAGAGCTTTTGGCTGTCCCCTGGGGTCAAGTAGATAAAAGATGGAGTTCAGGGATATGAAGGAAGTCAGGACTTGAGAGGCCAAGATTCTAGAGAGAAGGGAACAATAACAGCCAAACAGACCTGACATTCTATGGTTCTGTCCCAGTTGAGGCATTTACTAATTCATATTCTGGACAGGGTAGAAGGCTAAAAATCCAAGCAGAAAGGAATGGAGGCTAAAAATCTAAGCAGAGTTTCTCTCAGAATCTTGATTTTAGCAATACAAAAATTACAGTCCAAGACTTTAATATAGCTCATTATTATGTTCAAGAAAATAGATAAGAACATGGAGAATTAAACATTAGAATCAATAATAAAGAATCAAATGGAAATTCTACAAGTGAAAAATAAGTAGCAATTATAAATCTAATAATTTTATTTAATAGCAGAAGATAAAACTAATGTACTACAGACAGATCAGTAGAAAATATTTAGATAGGGAAAACATTAAAAAATTTGAGATATATGGGATAGTACAAAACATATGTGTAGATTTCTAAAAGGAAAAGAGAGAATTGAATAGGGTAGAAGCAATCTTTATAGATATAATGGCCAGGAATTATCCAAATCTGATGAAATACATCAATGCACAGATCTAGGAAGTTTTTCTCTAAACTCCCAGAAGTATAAATTAAAAAAATAAGAAAACAAACATACACACACACATCTAGGTTCATGAGAATGTAACCAAAGGTAAAGAGAATATCTTTTTTTTTTTTTTTTTTGTGGGAAGACCAGCCCTGAGCTAACATCTGTTGCCAATCCTCCCCTTTTTGCTGAGGAAGACTGGCCCTGGGCTAACTTCCGTGCCCATCTTCCTCTACTTTATATGGGACGCCGCCACGGCGTGGCTGACAGGCAGTGCGTCGGCGGGCGCCCGGGATCCGAACTCGCAAACCCCGGGCTGCCAAGCGCGGACTAAACCGCTGCGCCACCGGGCGGCCCCCCGAGAATATCTTAAAAATAGCCAGGAAAAATACACTTTACTTTCAAAGGTATAACAACAGTACTGATGAATAGCTATTTAGCACAAATGATGGAAGCCAAAAGACATTAAAATATCTTTAAAGTACTAAAAAGGAGATAACCTCTAACCTTAAAAATCAAAAGTGAAGAAAGTAATATTATCAGGGGAAAAAAAAGGAATTTTTTCATCAGACTCATACTAAAAGAAAAATTTAAGGGAGTTCTTCAGGCAGGAGGAAAGTGATCCCTTATAAAAGTATGAAAATTCAGTTAGTAATGAATAGCAATGAAATGGGTAAATCTAAATGTATACTGACTTACAAAACAACAAATCTACTTGGAACCAAAATAGACGACAAGTACATGAAAGATTGGAAAAGAGTAAGTGGATTTGGAGAGTTCTAACATCCTTGCATTGCCGTGGAAGTGGCCAAAGTATTAACTTAGAGTAGAATTGAATAGTTCAAACATGGTAGTATAATTTTTAGGGTGACCTTTAAAAATAATAAAATATAGCTAAAAAGCTAATGATGGGTGAAAATGGAATAAAATATGGTTGATTACTTCAAAAGAATACAAGAAAGGAGGGAAAAAGAACAAAGAACAGATGGGGGTCATTTGCAAACAAAGAATAAGGTAGTAGGTGAACCCAGATATATTAATAATCAAATTAAATGTAGGTGGACTAAATCATCCAAGTAAAAATCAAGTAAATCATCAAGTTAGAAATATTGTCAGTCTGGATAAAAAACAAGCCCTCGCTATATACGGTTGATAAGGGTTACACCATAAATAAAAAGACAGAGGAATGTTGAAATAAAAGATTAAAAACAAGAGAGAAGAGGCAAACACTGTAGAAAAGAATGCTGGCATAGTTATACTAATGTCAGAAAAAGTAGACCATAACAAAAAAAAACATTGTGGGATATACAGAGACATTTCATGACTATGATAGGATCAATCCACTAGGAAAATATAATAATTCTATTTTTATGTATACAATAACATAAAAAGCATTAAAAAAGAGTCAACTTTGCATCTGATAATTGAAAATTTTAACACATCTCTTGCAATACCTGATACAATAGAAAATTAGTAGAAATATAGAAAATTTTATCAATACATGACATGGTCTAATTGATATATGTAGAATACTATGCCAACAACTGTAGGGTTCACTCATTTTAAATGCACATAAAATGGACCATATGTTGGTTCCTAAAGCAAACCTTTACAAATTCCAAAGATTAGAATTATGCAGAGTATGTTCTCCAAGCAGACTGAAATTAGTGGGAGATCAATAACAAAAAGATATATTTGAAGCATAATTTACACTTCTAAATAATCCATGGGTCAAATAAGAAATCAAAATAAAATTTAGAAAACATTTTAAACTAAATGATAAAAAATACTACTTATTGAAACATATGGGATGTAGTTACAGCTGTACTTACAGGCTATCCATTTAGCCTTAAATGTGTATATTAGAAAAGAAAAAAAAAGTTGAAACGACAAAATTTTATTATCTAATTTAAAATGTTAGGAAAAACAGGAAATAAACTCAAAGAAAGAAGGACAAGGAAATAATAAAGAAACCAATAAAATAGTAAATTTGTAATAGAGAAAAATCAATAAAGCCGAAATTTTGTTTTCTGAAAAAACTAAATATAATAGAAATACTCTTAATCAAGAAAAACAGAGAGGAAGCACAAATTGTTAGTATCAGCAATGAAGAAAAGTAAATCACTTCAGAGCCTACAGACATTAAAAATATATTATAAGATAACTTTAATAATACATCTTATAATTTAGATGAAGTGGGTAAAGCCCATAAAAACACAGTTATCAAAAGTGATACAAGAAGAAATAGAAATTCTGAACTGTTCTATATCAAAGGAAAAAAATATAAAACTTAGAAAATCAAAACAGTGTATAAAGTATCATACAGTACAACGAAGTTGTATTTAACTCAAGAATACAAAGTGTGTGTAATATTTCAAAATTAATCACTGATCTTCACCACATTAATTGAGTTAAATGCATGATTATCACAATACATACAAAAAAATAGCATTTGATAAAAGTGAACAGCTACTCGTGATAAAAACTCATCATAAATAACGAATAAAAGGGAACTTCCACAATTTATAGAGTGTAAAAAGCCTATAGTAAACATCTTAATTTAGGATGAATTATTGAACTATTTTTCCCTCAGATCCAGCATAAAACAAAGATGCTCCCTATGGCCACTTCTATTAAACATTTTATTGGAAGTTCTAGTGCCAATAATGAAAGAAAAGGAAATGAAAGGTATAAGTTTATGAAAGAAAGGAAAAAAAAGTTATTTAGAAATATGATTGCGTACTTAGACTATCCAAAAGAGTCTGCAGGTAAATCATTAGAATTGATAAAGAGGCTTAACAAATTCTCTGAAATCAAGTTCAGCACACAAACACTCACACATATACTCACACATACACTCACACACACACACTTCTAAATATCAGCAATAAATAATCAGAAAGTAAAATTTTGAAGCTATACCATACATAATAGCAAAACAAAGCAAATAACTAGGAATAAACCTATTAGATGATGTATATTTACACAGAAAATAACAAAACGTTATTGAGAGAAATTAAAGATGTCAGTACATTGAGGGACATACCATATTAACAGAATAAAAGACTCAGTATTGCAACAATGTCAGTTATCACCAAAATAATCTATTTGCAATACAATTTCAGTCAAAATCCATGCAAGTTATATTTTGTTGTGAAAATTCGTAAGTGATTCTTAAATGTATATGGAAATGCAAAGGACCAAAATAGCCAAGGAATTATTGAATGAGAACGAAATTGAAGGACTTATTCCACCAGATATTGAGACTTTCAAGGCTATACAATTAAATGGTTGTGCTATTGACACAAGGATAGATAAATAGAATAGAGTCCAGAAATAGACCCACATATATAGGATCGATTGATTTAGGAAAAAGATGTCACTGCTGTGCATTGAGGGTAAGGGGTAAGGGTGGTCTTTCCGATAAAAGGTGCTGGATCATAGTATATCTAAAAGGAAAATAATTATTTTAATCCCTATTGACACAATATACAAAAATTAATTTGGATTGTTGACCCAATTTGAAAGGTGAAACAATAGAGATTCTAGAAGATAGTTCACTTTGTGAACTTGAGAGGCAACAATTTCTTAAACAAAACATAGGAAGCACTAGGCAGAAGTGCTAGGCAGAAGACAGAAAAAAATTATTGATGTGAATTGAATTTCTTTAAAATTAAGAACCTTTTAAGGACCCAAGAGAGTGAAAAAGAAAGCCACAGGATAGAAATTATTTGCAATACATATATCTCACAAGAGACTTGCATCTAGCATAAATAAAAAAAGATGAATCAATCAAATAATGGTCAAATGACTTCAACAAACACTTCACAAATGACCAATAAATATGGGGGTTTGCTCAATTTTAATAGTTATCAAGGAAGTGCAAAATAAAATTACAATACAAAGCCGTTACATACCCACCAGATTGCTGAAGTGAAAAAGACTGATGATGTCCAGTGTGGTCAAGGATGTGAAGCAACTGAAACCCTCATACACCACTGGTGGATATGCTTATTTTGGAAAAGTGTGACCAATTCTAGAAATGGGTCTAATTCTATCAGAAATGCATGCATACGTTCACCAAAAGACATGTATAAATATGATCATAGAAGCACTATTTGTAATTACCTCAGAGTAGAAAAATCCGCAAAGTTCATCAATAGCAAAAGGGGTAAGTTATGGTATATTTATAAGATATACTTGCATACAGCAGTGACAGTGAACAAATACCCCTACCTGCAGCAGAATGGATGAATCTCAGAGTGTTGTGTGAATGAAGTCAGACACAAAATAGTAAATACTGCATGAGTCTACTTATGTATATTTCAACAAGATGTAAACTAATCTTTGGTGCTGGAATTAGAATAGTGGTCACGTTGGGGGAGGAAATAACTTGGGAAGGAGCACAGAGCCGGCTTCAAGGGTATGAGTAGTTTTTTTTATTTCTTGATCTGGGAGGTGTTTACATGGGTATGCTCACTTTAAAAACATTCCTTAAGCTATAACATTTATGATTTGTGCACTTTTCTGAATCTGTTTTATGTCAATAAACATTTAAAATCTATAAGGATTTTTGAAAAAGCTCTTGGAGGAAGCTAAAGGAAGAATCTTAATTAAGAATCAAACTGCCTAAATGGCCTAAGATATGATGAGGTTTCCACTTAATAGATGCATTGGTTCAGTGGCCTGTCCATTCCATTATCATGTGCCCTTTCTGAACTTACCTTGGTGACCCTTGCACAAGTGACTTAATCCTCTTAAGAAGCAGTTTCTTTAAATATAGATTTTGCTTCCATATGTAAAGCAACTGTGCTGAACAAAAGAGATGGATTAATTGATGCTTTAAAATCCTATAAAAATGCTAAATCCCAGCAAATGAAATTTACATCTTAAACAATCAATTTTCACAAGCGAATGTATAAGCTCGGGAAGAAACAGCCTGGCAAATTCATCTGGTGTTCTGTATAAATACAATTTTAAACTACCTCCAGTTTTTTCATGCTATGCCATCTGCCGAATGGCTCTTGGAATGGAATTTTAATCTCTAATTGCAAATGCAGGGATTAAAAAGGTTACATTCAAAATGTGCTGAGAGACCAACTAACAATTCAGAAAGAAAAAAAAAAAGTCTCTATCTGCAGGTTTTTCTGGCATGCATGTTTTCTGGAAATGATAACCTGGCATCAGGTCTTTCACAGTCAGAAGTGGAAAAGGAAAATAACCTGCTCCGATTGGGTCTGAGCTGTCTGGACCTTGTATAAACTCCAGGTGCTTTTGACTGTGGAATCAGAGCAAGAATGGACAACTTTACTCCTTCATTTCCTTAGAAATTGAAAGTGTTGTTTTATCTGTCAGTTAACCAATTAAAATGAAGGAAAAGGAATATACCACACTCTGCTTTGGGACACCTGGCAAAGATTCAGTTAAATGAAGACACAGGGGAAAAAAAAATCTCAATTGGAAATGGTAAATTCTATACACAAAAAACCCCAGAAAATTTTACAAACAAATGACAAACTGATACTCCATGCTTCTGAATTGGGTGGACATGTATGAAAAGATTTCAACTTAAGTTTTCATTTCAATATGTTTAATATATAGATATAGATAATTCTCCTTTTCTGAACTTTTCCCATACTATTTCTTCACCAGGCCTCTGCTCCTGTGTATAATAGTATATTAAAATGTGTGCATCACACTTCAATCCTCCTGCATGCCCTTGCACACATGGTATTTCTTCCTTGGACTGCCCTCTGGACAGCCCAGTGAAATCTTCTTCTATAATGACTTCGACAAAGTGGAGGGTCATTATGGAATAAGATTATGTACACTTCTGATCTGTGTATCATAGAAACTTGAACTTGATTTTATTGTACCTCAGTTGTTTTATAAGTGTATATTTTGTCTACTCAACTCCAGATCAAGGACCATGACTTCTTTTATGTTCCCTAATGAAAGAGAGATTACAGGGACTTATAAAATAAAAGCCTTTAAAAAAAATCAGCAAAAGGACCATTTAAAAATTATAATGCATAAAATTTTTTGTAAAATAAGATTATTTTTATAATACATTTTAATTCCCCCATGTATCATAAGTTTTTTGAGTGATACCCACACATATACACACACACACACACATAAGCAAATTGTCACCCTATAGTGAACTTTTGTAGTGTATGGGAATATTTCCTAACATCTATTTCCCTCACTTACTCCCTAAAATGACCCTGAAAACCCAATGAAATTAACATTAGATTTTGTAAAACAGTTCAAATGGGGAAATATTGGCAGAAGCTCAGGTTAGAACATCTGTGGTGAATCAACAGTCATCTTGCCTCTGAATATTGGCTTTGGGAAGGACCGATTAATGAAAACCAAAGTTTCTTCTTGGTAAGGGAGAGAATAGAGGAAAAATAGACCTCCGAAACATGTGCAAGATAAATATTCTTTTAATGTGTCCTTAGCCACTCAGAGTAGCGGCAGACAGTGAGAAAGCCGAGGACCAAATGCTCTGTCCTCAGTGATGTGAGCTTTAATCTCCGCCATCCACAGGAGTTCACTCCAACCGAGGACTGTGAGCTTACTTTTGAAATCCAAGTACTGTTTAAAATTAAATGAAGAATCCCCCAAATCTAATTCGAGGCAAGGAGTACAATGTGAAAAAGTAGTCGTGAATTCAATAGTGATGTGGTCCACTACTTTTTAATGTGATTTTGTTTTTTCTGTTTTTTTTAAAAAAAACCCTCCCCAAATCCTTAACCCTCACTTCCCAAGCCTATAAATCTCTCCTCCTCCCGACCCACATAATTCTGTCATGGTTCATTTGTGAAAGAGAATAAACAAATTAAAACAGCCTTTCAAAACTGTACAATCTCTAATCAAATAAGATGGTGCCAGAGGTGTCACCCGAGTTTCGGTAACAGCCCTTGCTTTCTAAAGCAGCATCATTTCCACATAATAACACTAGTGCTAATGATCACCCAGAGTATCTGCTTCGGCAAGAGAAACTTCTCTGTCCTTGAGATCGTGAACTTTCATCTTTTCTGCCTCTGACTAGGTTTGCTGTTCTGCCTTTTGCTCTTCCAGCACGTCCTTAGTGGACGCATCACAGCGGTATGTTGCTCTCCTTTTCCAGGTCTGTTTTTCTTGATAGGACCACGTTTTCTCCTTTGAAAACAAAAATATGCCCAGAGAGATCAGCATACTTTTTTTGTTCACAGATGAATAAACTCCACACTTTGATGTAACAAAATAATCATTACTTCATAAAATATCTTTTGAGTGTCTTTTGTTAAAGAAATAATTATCCATGGCACTTGTTAAAGAACAGTAAGAGACTTTATTAAGGACTACTGTGGAAGGTGTAGGGACTACTGCAATGGGGTTTTGCAGTAGGGGAGAGAGATGGGGCTCCACTCTGAATACAACAAAGAAAAATGGGAATTTATAGCCAGGAAGCAGGGTGGAAAATCCTAAGAGCAAACATTGGGGTAAGGAGGGATTCTGGCTAAATTGACCTAGTAGAATTCTTGCTAAAGGAAAGCCAGGGTGATCAGACGTCACCTGGGGGATGGTAGGGGATGAGAAAAGTGATCAGATATCAAGGGTATAGAATTCTGACTCATCTGACTTCACAAGATTCTTGCTAACATTGGGCTCTGAAGGACATGCCCAAGGACAGGAACTAGTCAAAAAGAGCTCAGAGGAACCTGACTAGAGTTTGGTCAAGGACAGAGTCATTGTCACTTACCATCTTGACCCAGGAGTGTATAAACTTGAATTTGAGCAGGAGTAGAGGGTGAATGGTAAGGAGTAGGCATGCAGACTCCAAAATTCTACACCTCCTCTCATCCATGGTTGTCACTTCTGTGTGTGACCTGACATTTTCTGTTTTCCTAAACCAGTCTGCGTGAAACTATAAAAGGTTTCATGCCTAAATCTATAAAAATTCATGACTCACACAAGCCTATAATCTATATAAGATGTATTGCAACTAAAATTGTTTCTTTTTCTGTGATGATTTTATAGTTCTAACAATAAAGAATCATTGACTTACCCCTAAATATCTAATATGTGCAAATAAAATGTCTTTTGTACATAAACTTTATTATTTATTTATTTTTTAGCCCAAACTGCTTTACCTTGGGAATGTCCAAGAGAGTCAAATGACGTATTTTGCAAGGGAAACTTCAAAGATAATTTATGGAGCAATCCTGGTGGGTAGTGCTATTCTCCTCCAAGGAAATCACTAAACTTATTATGGATTGCTAAGGCCAAAAGCAAAACAAAACAAAAACGAAATCCACCCCCCGCCCCCAAGCAAAATGAAACAAAACAAATGCAAAGCTCTTCATGGTAGAAAGCACTATTAAAATAATTGTTTGGGTTTAAAAATTAATGACTCCCATCATCTTAGGCTGTTATCAAGTGAATACACCCCGAATTTTATTACCAATATGTTTCCTCTTCATCCGGATTGAATCATTCTTGTTAAAGCTTTGACCTAACTATCATATGCCTGAGGTGACATCAGAATGGAACATACTGTCAAAACCAGCTGTCAGCACAGAGAGATGGGGTGTGAAATGGAAGAAAGAGCAGAAATATTCTCAGTGCCTATTGAATCGTTTGGGAGAATTTGACTGGGCTACATCATCCTATACTGCCTAAGTGAAAAGACTTTGGAAAAGCCATGTGCTCCTGTCTTTCATCAGTCTGTTTGACGGAGGAAGAGGAGCTAAGATACTGAAGGAAAGGCTTCAAAGTGATGGGCGTAGGTGGGAAGGACAGGAAAGGCCTTGAACTTGACGTTTCAGGCAGAAGTGACGAGAAAATGTGAGTGCTGGAGTCAGGAGCAACAGAATATTGAAAGACCATGTTGAAAGACCATGTTCAAAGGATGTTTGTTTTCCAAGGGCTTTTCATCATTATTAATGGTGACTGAAATGTGTAAAGGAGTTTGTATAGATGGTACAAGGGTGAAGATTAAGATTTGGGGAGAAGAGTCATTTACAAATAGAGTTTTCAAATCAGCTATACCAGTGAACTGGCAGCTGTCTAGTCACTTGTTCTATGTGTAGGAATGGGATCTGTGTCTTCTTCAAAGCCTTATTATATTTTCTTCCCAGATCTAAGCACAGATGTGTGTACACATGCACACACACACGCTCCTGGATATTTGGGAGTCTTCATAACTTTAATTGATGTGGGGTGGTGATAGTGAATTTACTGATTTCTGCATTGTTGCTGATGTTTCTGTGATACACGTTTCAAATAAGAGTCAGAATTTCTTCCTAAGCCTCTTCATTGAAAAACCTCTAGAAAGCTTTAGAGTGTTCACTTTGGTGTCCCAGCTTGGTATTTGGTCCTATAGTTTTCTCTTTTATAGGAAGGAACTTTTCCACTGTCAGGATGGCTGTCAAATGCTTCCCAGCTGTCACTAGGAATCAAGAGAAATGCATCTGAACTTCATCTGATTTTTCTGTTTTCCTTGTTGATACACATCAAAAGGCCTGGCATGAATGTCCTAATCTTTGGTTGTGCAAATATATGCATTTCTTTTCCCTAAAGCAAACTTCACAACAGATAGCATATCTCTGCTCTGGCACTTCAACAATTCTTCCGACGTGTAAATTTGAGAGCTACTATTTTGTGAAGAGCATTCGAAGAAGCAAGCCTAGCTTGCAAACGGGGCGTATACCTGAAACATAATTTAAGATTGGCAGAATACGTTTGTTGGTAGTTGAGGGTGAGAAAAACCTACTCGGAGCACATTCACAGAAGGAAATGACTTCTTTCTTGCACATGGAAAAGGATACTTTAAAGTCCTCCAACCTTCATGCACCAAAACTTTATCAAATACCTCTCACAGTGTCAGGCACGAGGCTAGACACTGGGGAGAGAAAGTCTGATATGATGCTGTATTTGCTCTCAAGTCACTCATGGATTTGATGGCTGTTTGATGTTTTGTTTCTTGTTCTGAAAATATGTGAAGGGTATCTGCAGAATAGGAGCAAAAGTGCAATTGAAAAAGAAGAAAAACCTCTGCATTGAAAGGTTTTTGTTTGTCTGCTTTTATTGCTTCAGCTACTGTATAGGCATCTGGGAATGAAATGTGAACATTCAGTCACAGAATGATGGGCGGGATTACAAACCACCCTGGTCTGCCCAGGATTAAAGTTTCCTGGGCCATGAGATTTTCACACTAAAACTGGGAAAGTCTTGGGCAAACCTTGGCATTATGCCAAGGTATTCAGAGACGGGGACGTCTTGAACTGCTTAACTCTTTAAATATCTTATTTTTAAAGGGAATATTCAATAAGAAGTTGATGGTGAGCCATTTCCATTGACAGAATGTCTATAAGACTGGGAGTGTATATAGAGTATAACATATATTTTCAATAATATATAGCTAAGTATAAGTCTAGTGATCAATGGTGAGTCCTTCTGGGCAATCCTAGGTGGGAAAGCGATTGCAGCAGAGTAAGAAGCAAGGCATAGAAGACGAAAGAACCTTCCAAGGATTACCCTCTCTTTTTGAGCTTTCCAAATTGGTGCTTTGTCATAATAATTTATGAATATAGATTCCTGGGCCCACTCTCAAATTAATCAATCAGATTCTTTGGGAGTAAAGTCTGAGGATCTTTAGTTTTCACAAGCAGTGCTCACTAAAGTTGAGGGATAGCTGCTTTATCCTTCCTGTTTTGTTTTCTTCAAATAAATCATGCAATTCAGCTCTAGGTCTATGGTTCTCTTCCTCTCTGAGTTCTTAGGCTCTTAGGGAAGTTTTAAATAATACTAGATTTGGGGGATAGGCAAGCTTAAAAGACTCAAAACATTAAATTATAACTGTGGAAGATACATTGGTCACTTCTTTTTGTCTTGCTTTTAACTTAAACATCCTTAGAAATCATTTCCTTTTCTTGGTTGGTCTTTAGGACATTTCATTTTAGAGCACTGTTTACTGCCTCTACAGCTTGCTCATTCATAATAATGATACAAAGCCCTCTGTGTTCCAGGAAACAGGAGCTCTTTTTTGTTGTTGTTGTTTTATCTTTTGGCCCTGAGTTGAAGGTACATTTTGCCTCTCATATGTTCTTTGAAGAAAAATGTACTCTGGTCTCTACTGTCACAGGAAGACTCAAACTTGTCTAACTATATGAATATTCAAGTTACAAAAAATGTAAAATTTATACCTGGGTCAAGATTTGACAAAGCAAATATAAAATTTACACCCTAATTAAATTTGCCACAGAGACAGAAAATGACCACATTAGCCATCAGAAGGAAAGCACCAGTAAATCCTTGCCCCCTAAAGTGAACGAAACAGTTGTAATGTCGTTAAACTAATCAAACAAGGCCATTAGACTGGGGTGGCTCTAACGCCTTGTTAGCTTACGTAAGCAAACCAAAACCTAAGCCAGAGTCAATGCACTCAAATCTGAGAAAATGAAACTTAAGAAAAACGCATCACAAATAGTCAACTAGGCTTTCCTAAATAAGGCAACTGCTTAAGCTATGGTGAAACAATTTCTTTGCTTTGCTTCCACATTTTCTTTATAAAAGCTCCTCCCCTGTTTTTATAAAGCTCCTGTCAGTGGAATGCTCCTAACCACCTTTGATTTGATGCTGCCCGATTTGAATGGATGTATGCTCAAATAAACTCTTAAAAATTTTAATGTGCCTCAGTTTCCCTTTTTAAGTTTTAATGTTTTGGGCCACAAAACTTAGGTGTGCAGGAAAGCATAATTTATGTTTCCGTAATTGAACATAGTTTGTATCTTAAGTGCTGTTGGCAGAAAATATAATCTTACATTTTGTAGCACACCCATATGTTAATAATCTCAAAATATCATGCCCGCTGAACTGATTTTGTCATAGATATGATACAGACTTTGCTGTGTTTATTCAGTGTTTTTACAGTTCAGGTACTTTTAGAAATCTTTTAACCTGCAATGAAGTAATACTTTAAAATCCTAATGCTGATGACTAATGAATTTATCCTTCTATGGCTTAAGCCAATGATTGTCATTGTGTGGTCCCCAGACCAGCAGCATCAGCATTACCTGGGAACTTGTTAGAAATACAAATTCTCGGGCCTCACCCCAGACCTATTGGATCAGAAATTTGGGTGGAGCTAAGGTTGGAGCACTTCAGGCTTAGGCATCTTGTGCTATGGTTATGTGGGGGTCTCAGCGACTCAATAAAAGCAGAGAAAAGATGACCAGAAACATGTTGTCCTCCACACAGGAATAATATAATAATTCTCCTCTTGTCTTGAATGCTGTGACTGTTTCCTGAAATTTGTCATTGGAGTAGGCACAGTGGGCCCATCTAAGAGAAAATGTATCCACTATAAATGTATCTGCTATTCATTCACTTTTGAATGACAGATCCAAGAAAGTTTTAATTTTTATCAAAAGCATTGCAACTTTACAAATTTTTTTCCAGTGAGACTTTTGGGGTTCCAATTAGCTTAGGGGACAAGGGAAGATAAGTTGTTGTTTTAAAAATAGGCTACTGAAGTGTTCTTTTAGACCATGATAAGGTGTGATACCATCAGCACGCAGCGAACAAACCCAGATAAGTAACTTACCATTTCCAAAAAGGTGCGGGTAGAGGGAGCACCGGCTGTGGGAGACTGACCTTGAATTCTCTCTTATTTTCAAAGGGATTTCTGTTTTCCATTCCATTCAACAACTGTGAGCTGCGCCTCAGTGAACTCTTTAAAAAGACTATCAATAAAGATGCTTCGCTTTGCATTTGTAAGCCACACAGAAGCTACTCTCCTCTTATCTCTCACGGTCCGACTCGTCTAACTATGCTTGGCATCAGCAACAAAGCTAAGGCAGCTGATACAAATCAAAGAAGCAATTAAATGGAAAAGTTTCTTTTCCCCCTCGTCCTTACTGGATAGGGTATTTTAGACATAGTGAAAATAATCTCTTGGATGCTGAGGTAAAGCAGGATGCTTCCTGGAAATCCTATGCTCCAAATCCTTAACTGATACTCAGAAACCCAGAGTTACATGGAATTTTTTGAAAGCATAGTGAGAGTAAAATTATGATCTTTTTCTTTCCTGGAGATACATAAAATACAGTTTAAAATAAAGTCTAAAGATATACAAGATTTATTATGCTAGTTTACTGCACCACTTGACAATAGTTTACCAAGAAAAGTAATGAAATAGCTATCCATACAAAATAATACATATGCAGGTATATTTTTTCCACATAATTTCAGGTCAGTGAAGAAATCTCCCCAAAGTTTAGATTAAGAGTCTTCACTCTAAGCAAACCTGTCAAGATGGAGTGATTACCCATCTATGGATGATCATACTCAAGCTCAGAGAAGTTCAGCAAGTTGACCAAAGTCTACAGTCTGTACTTGGTGGGTGTTGAGACTCACATTCAGGTCTGCTTAATGCCAAATGTCACACTCTTCCCACTCCACTACAGTATACTGGGATTCTGGTTATTTAGAGAAGACTTCCCCCAAGAGCTGAAGCTACCTTTTTTCTTTTCCTTCTTTCTCTTTGGTCCACCTAATGTCTTGTTACTGAGAATTATTCAGAGAATCATTCTGAGATCTTAGTGGAGATTACAGTGTACTGTGAACTCAAACTTTAAACCACATTTGGAAATCACACCTGACATTTATTAGGAGCTCAGTAAATTTTTTTTAAATGCACATATTTCATTTTTACTTTTTTCTCCATGGGATGGGATGAGACAGAAATAATACTTCATATCTCAGCATATTTCCCTCTTTTCCTCATATGGCCCCAGGGCCTGAGAACTGAAGTACTTTTACTGAGCTTCATATATTTTGTTAATTGGGGGGAAGGCCAAAGCGGTAAGAGGGGACATTTGTATGGTGATGGATGGTAATTAGTCTTTGGGTGGTGAACATGATGTAGTTTATACAGAAGTCGAAATATAGTGATGTTCACCTGAAATTTATGTGGTGTTATAAACCAATGTTAGCCTCAACTAAAAAGAGAAAAAAATACTTTAATAATAAGCACTTTTATAACTGAAGGAAAAAACAAACGCACACTTCTGTGAGAGTTAGGTCTGCGAGGCCTTTGGGATTCAGCCTGCCAGCTTTTCAATATTGTGGAAAGTGAATGTTGAATATTTAACACTAATGACCCTACTTAGGACTTCCTTTGACAGATATAGTTTCTATTGTACTCCTTCATTTCTGCAACTTATAATCATGTCAGTAATATTGAATATAAGAAGCCTTTTAATTTAGGTTATTGTTCCTCACTCTCTTTATCAGAATTCTAATTGATTATTGGAAAATATCTTTAGTCTTTGCCTATGCATACCAACTATTATACAGTTGTTATTTCTTATAGACTACATGTCTTGTCAAATTTACTTTTGATTTCATCAACCCTGTAATTTGTCTTACACAAACAACTGTATACATATAGAGCAACTTCATATTTATTATTTTGCATTTAAAATAATAATAGTGCAAATGAAATTCATAGCAACTCAACATTAATGAATTATCATTAACTATTATAATACCCAAGTGCATAACCTAGGGGGAAAATGAAGAAAAGTGTGCCTGTGTGTTTAAAAACAATGGTACCAATAAATCACAAATCACATTTAAAATTTATGTTTTAATCTCAGTCATTACATGGAATGGGGTGAGCATTTTCATGAAACCAGGGCCTTTATTTTCTCTTTTTGGCTCCTGCTATTTATTTCTCACCTGTAGTTATACTCTTCAGTTCATGGTATCAGACTCTCCTCCAAAGTAACTTAAATTAATTGTAGTATCTTGCATTCCCTGGGCAACAGTGATTGGATCAAGGGTGGGCCCACAGTCTATTTAGAATCACTCAGAACCAATAATGCAATGAAACCTTTCTGGAAATTTTGGAAAAGTGTCTCTCATTCTTCCTTTCTGGACTGGTAGTTAGGAGAGAAGGTCTGGAATTGATGCAGTCGTCATAGAAACACAAAAGAAGAAGTGTCTAAGAACAAAGTTAGCGCACAGAGAGCAGAGCTGGGTGGGAAAAGTGTACTAGTAACATCAAGCTATATCTGAAGTAAGCTCTGTTACTCTGAGCTTTCCATTCACAAGAGCCAATAAATTCCCTTTTGGCATAAGATCATTTGATTTGGGCTTTCTGTCATCTGCAGCTGAGATCCGATATGTTCTGCCAATATTAAAAGGGCATATAAGGGGATGACAATTCTTAAAGTTTCTCATTGTAGGTAGGAGACTAGATTCTAATCAGAGATTGGTGATGACTTTCCAGTATACCAGAAATTCCTGGACCTGCAACAACGCAGACATTATGGTGGAAGAAATGAGAAATTTCTGTCATGTGAAAGGTACATCTTCTATCAAGGAAGTAGCAGACCACAAACTACCTTTATTCTCCACGTTACCATGAGCACAAGTTTAGCTAAAAGGCTTATTCATCGGAATGTATGTAGACTACATAATCCAATTGTTTCTCCAGATTTTCTGTTATTTAATCACTTGTGTTGATGACGTATGGGAAAAGACTTCATGAAATGCTAAAATTTATGGTAAGAACTCTGTTGTAAGAGAAAAAAAAGACAACTCTAGCATAAGGATGTTGATGAGTGAAAGCAAACTTATGGATTATTTGAGGAGCTATGTGCCAAGGGGAAACATATCATTATGGAGGCTGCTGAGCATATCCTGGGCCCTCTTTGAGCCTGAGGACAGATATTAGAAATGAGAGAAATGGTAAACTAGAGAAAAAAAATGGACTCTGGTTTCCAATCTAGCATGTAAGGAGCTTTGAAATTGCCACTCTGCTCTAACAAGTAAAGAGCTGAACGAAATGAAAAATCAACAACTCTTCTTAGATTTGTCGGAGAAGTGAGGTCACAGGGCAAACCACTGCCCCAAAATTGAAGAGACAGGTAAAGAAATACAGGGAATCACAATTTACTGGAGCAGAGATTACAGGAACCAGTGGTGGGTTTGGAAAACCCGAACTGTCATTGATGAATTGCTGGAGGCTCAGTTGTGAGAGTTAAAAATTTCAGGGGTGGGGTCTAGCCATAAAGGGTATGTGAGTTTCACCTCCAGGTGCTAGACCAGATTCTCTCAGTGAATATCAGAGAAAAATCCTTTCATGCTTTCAGTAGAGGAGGATAAAAATAACTATTTTGAAATACATCAGTGCATTCTGTTTTTCTTACCAACACTTGTCCTCAAGAGAAACTATTTTACTAGAGCCTAAACTATTGAGTTTTCTTTAGAGCCTAATCAACCTAAGAGAAGGGAAATACTCAACTCTAGCCCTCTCTAGCCTTTCAGTGGGAGAAGGGAGATACACAACTCCAGCCTGCTCTAGCTATCCTGTCCACTTAAGGAGGGGGAAAAACTGAGAAGCATTGATAAGTTCACAGTCCAAAGCACAGGCTAATTAAAAGACTGAGACCTAATCATAGAAACATAGAAGGCTTCTCCTCCCCCTCCTCCATACCTTATCATGTTATGAAAGGCCTATTTTCTGCAGTTCCTTTTAGCCTGTACATTATCATTATGTCTGGCTATAAAAAAAAATTACAAGATATACTGAAAGGTGAAAACAAATAAACAAAAACAATTTGTAGAGACAGAGCAAGCATCAGAAGCAGACTCAGATATGGTAAGGATGTTGGAATTATCAGACTGAAAATTTAAAACAGCTATGATTAATATGCTAAGAGATCTAATGGATAAAGTAGACACCACACAAGAAGAGATGAGCAATGTAAGCAAAGAAATGGAAATTCGAAGACAAAATTAAAAAGAAATGCGAGACCTAAAACACTGTTACAGAAATGAATGCTTTTGATGGGCTCATTAGTAGACTAGACATGACTGAGGAAAGAATCTCTGAGCCTGAGGATATGTCAATTGAAACTTCCAAAACTGAAAGCAAATAGAAAAAAAAGACCAAAAAAAAAAAAAGAACAGAGCATCTAAGAATTGTGGGACAGCTAAAAAGGGTATAGGATACGCATAATTGGAATACCAGAAGGACGAGAAAGAGAGAAAGGCACAGAAGAAATATTTGAAGCAATAATGAAGTCAGAGGAAAAAACACTTTACCTATAGAGAAGCAAAGATAAGAATTATACCCAACTTCTCCCAGAAATTATGCAAGCAAGAAAAGAGTGCTGTGAAATATTTATATTGTGAGGAGAAAACCCCACCAATCTAGAATTCTGTGCTCTGCAAAATTATCCTTTGAAAGCACAAGTTAAATAAAAACTCTCAGACAAACAAAAGTTGAGGGACTTTGTTGTCAGTAGACTTGTCCTGCAAGAAATGTTAAAAGAAGTTCTTTAGAGAGAAGGCAAATGATATAGGTCAGAAACTCAGATCTACGTAAAGAAAGGAAGAGCATCAGAGAAGGAACAAATGATGGTAAAGTAAAACTTTTACTTTTCTTATTCTTAATTGATCTACCAGATAATTTTTTCAAAAGAATAATAGCAACAATATATTTGAGTATGTACTTATGTGTGCTATGTATAAGAAAATGGATGACAGAAATGATATGAGGGATGGTGGGAGGGAGAAATTTGGATCATTTGTTATTATAAAGTACTTGTACTAACCTGTGAAGAGGCATAGTGTTATTTGAAAGTAAACTTGCATTAGTTGTAAATGTATGTTGCAAACTCTAGTGCAACCACTAAAAAAAATTTTTAAAGGAAGTATAATGATATGCTAAAAAGGAGAGAAAATGGAATCTCATAAAATACTCAATTGAAACCAGAAAAGACAGAAAAAGAGTGGAAGACAAATACAGGAATGAAGAACAAGGGCAATGCATAGAAAACAGTAACAAATATGAGAGATACTAGTTGAAATATATCAATAATCACTTTGACATTCAATACTATGTTAACTCTAATTAAAAGAAAGAGGGAGTAGCTATATTAATTTTAGACAGAGTGGACTTCAGAGCAAGGAAAGTTATCAGAAATAAAGAAAGGCTTACATAATGATTAAGGGGTTAATTCTCCAAGAAGACATAACATTTCTTAATGTGTGCACACCTAACAAGAGAGTGTCAAAATAAGCAAGGGAAAAACTGATAGAACTGCAAGGAGAAATAGATGAAACCACTATTATAGCTGGAGACTTTACCATCTGTCTATCAGAAAAGGCCAGATCCAGCAGGCAGAAAATCAGTCAGGACACAGTTGAACTCAACAGCAACGTCAATCACCTGGATATAATGGACATCTGTCAACTACTTCATCCAAAACCAGCAGAATACACATTCTTCTCAAGCTTATATGGAACATTCACCAAGAAAGACCACATTCTGGACCATAAAACAAACCTTAACGAATATATATATATATTTATTTTTGAGGTAACATTGGTTTATAATATTGCATAAAATTTAAAGTGTATGTCATTATATTTTGACTTCTGTATAGATTATGTCATGTTCACCACCAAAAGTCTAGTTGCCATCCATCACTGTACAAATGTTCCCCTTTATGCCTTTCACCCTCCCCCCACCCCCATCCCCCCTGGTAATCACCAATTTATTCTCTGTATCTATGTGTTTGTTTGTTTATTGCTGTTGTTTTATCTTCCACAAGTGAAATCATATGGTATTTGACTTTCTTCATCTGGCTTACTTCACTTAGCATAATACCCTTGAAGTCCATCCATGTCGTTGAAAATGGCAAGATGTCATTTCTTTCTTTCGCTGAGTAGTATTCCATTGTATATATGTGTATACACACACACACACACACACACACACACACACACACACACATATATACAACACATCTTCTTTATCTATTCATCTATTGATGGGAACTTATGTTGTTTCCAAGTCTTGGCTCTTGTGAATAATGTTGCAGCGAACATAGGGGTGTATATATCTTTTCGAGTTAGTATTTTCATGTTCTTTGAATAAATACCCAGAAGTGTAATAGCTGGATCATATGGTAGTTCTATTTTTAATTTTTTGAGGAATCTCCATACTGTTTTCCATAGTGGCTGCACAAGTTTATATCCCCACCAGCAGTGTACAAGGGTTCTTTTCTCCACATACTCCCCTAATATTAGATTGTTTATTTGAGATTTTTCTTGTTTCATGAGGTAGGCCTGTATCACTATAAACTTGCCTCTTAGTATTTCTTTTGCCTATCCCATAGATTTTGGTATGTCTTGTTTTCATTTTCATTTGTCTCCAGATATTTTTTGATTTCTCATTTGATTTCATCCTTGACCTAATAGTAATTCTTCAGCATTTTGTTTAATCTTCACATTTGTGACTTTACCAGTTTTCTACTTGTAGATGATTTCTAGTTTCCTACTGCTGTGATCTGAAAATATGCTTGATGTGATTTCAATCTTCTTAAATTTATTGAGACTTTTTTTGTGGCCTAATATTTGATCTATCCTGGAAAATGTTCCATATACATTGGAAAAGACTGTGTATTCTGCAGTTATTGGATGGAATATTCTGTATATATCTATTAAGTCATCTGCATATCTTAACAAATTTAAAAAGACTAGAAAATATGTCTCCTCTCAGACTGCAATGGAATTAAAGTAGAAATCAATAACAGAAAGATCGCTGGAAAATCCCAAAATACTTGGAGTTGAAACAAAACACTTCTAAATAAGGTATGGGTCAATGAAGAAATTTCAAGTGAAAAAACATTTTCAATAAAATGAAAATACAACTTATCAAAATTTGTGAGATGCAGTGACAAAATGCTTGGGGGGAAATTTAGAGCATTGAATACATATGTTGAAAAGAAGAAAGATTTAAAATCAATAATCTAAGTTTCCATCTTTGGAAACTAGAAAAAGAAGAGCAAATTAAATCCACTGAAAGCATAAGAAAAGAAATCATAAAAATCAGAGAAAAAATCAATGAAATTGAAAGCAAGAAGTCATTGAGAAAATCAGCAAAACCAAAAGCTGTTTCTTTGAAAAGAGACATAAAATTTATAAGCCTCTAGCCATGCTGACTAAGAAAAAAAAGAGATGGCACAAATTACTAATGATAGAAATGAAAGAAGGGATATTATTGCAGATCTCATGGTCATTGAAAGAAAAGATAGTAAAGGAATATGATGAGCAACTCTGTGCCCGTGGATTTGATAACCTAGGTGAAATGGACCAATTCCTTGGAAGACGCAATCTGCCAAAACTCAAACAAGAAGAAATAGACAAGGTGAATAGTCCTATATGTAGTAAGTAAATTGAATCAATAATAAATAATCTTCCAAAATAGAAAGCACCAGGCTCAGATTAGTTTAATGTTCTACCAACATTTGAGGCAGAAATGATACTAATTCTCTACAATCTCTTTCAAAAGATAAAAGCAGAGGGCACACTTCCTAATTCATTTAACAAGGCCAGCAATACCCTAATACTAAAACCTGGTAAAGACATTACAAGAAAAGGAAGTGACAGACCAATATCTCTAATGAACATAGATTCAAGAATCCTCAACAAAACATTAGCAAATTAAACAATGTATAAAAAGAATCCAGTGATGTATAAAAAGAATTATACACCATGACCAAGTGGGATTTATCACAGTTATGCAAGGGTGGTTCAACATTCAAAAGTCAATCCATGTAATCCATTCCATCAATGCCCTGAAGAAGAAAAATCACATGATCATATGAATAAATGTAGAAAAAGCATTTGACAAAATCCAACATCCATTCATGATAAAAACTCTCAGTAAACTAGGGATAGAGGGTAACTTCCTCAACTTGATAAAGGACATCTACAAAAACCTACAGCTAACATCATACTTAATTGTGAGAAAATAGATGCTTTCCCTTTAATATCAGGAACAAAGCAGGATATTTCCTCTTACTATTCCTTTTCAATATCATACTGGAAGTCCTAGCTAACGCAATAGTAAAAGAAAAAGAAATAAAAGGTGTATAGTTTGGGAAGGAAGAAATAAAGAGTCATGATATCTAAATGTAATTTATGATACTGATTAGATTCTTGATCTGAAAAAAAAGCTATAAAGGGCATTTTGGGGATAATTGGAAGAATTTGAATATTAACTGTTTATTAAATATCATCAAAATTAAATTTCTTGGTTATGATTATGGTATTGTAGTTATGTAAGAGATTTTTGCAGAAGTATATAGAGGTGAAGTATTTTAATGTCTGCAACTGACTGTCAGAAGTTTTGACAAAAGTAATATGTGTGCTCAATGATACATAAACATGAATTAATTTATTTTGTCTTCCAATGTGGGAAAGATTAGCAAAAATGATAATATCAGAATATGATGAAACCATGTGAAGGCAAATTCATACACTACTCATTGAAATAGAAATTGATACCACTTTCCTGGGAAGCGATTTTGTACATTTTAAAAAAAAGTTTCAAAATATACGTATACACTTTGATGTTGCACAACCACTTCTATAAATTTATTCTATTAAAATAGTCAGAAAATAATACATAAACATACATAAAGATATTCCTTGAAGAGATGTCTAAAATGAAAATCAAAAACAACCTAAATTTCCACCAATGGTGGAGTGACTTTACTGAAGTTTCCAGGGTTGGGCATGTGTGTTAGTCCTGACCAATCAGAGCACTGTGCCTCTCCACTTGCAGTGATTGGTTCAGGATTGGCTACACGATCCTGCCAAAATAAACCTGAGACTTTTGCTGGAGTGTTTCGGAGAAAAACATTTAGTCTTCTATGAGATTTGAACCTGAAAGAATGTAACCCAAGACTTGCTGGAATATATCAAAGAGAGAGCCTTTTTTGAGAATGAAACCAGTACATAGAAAAGAAGATTTAAAATATGGAGAGAGACTCATTTAGGCACATGGCTCCATCCATAATTGAAACTCTTTCATTAAGTAAGTCACTAAGATTTTTTGTTGTTTTTGCTTTTTTTCCTTCTAAATCCAATTTGAGTTGCATTTTCTGTCACTTGGAACAGAAATCATTCTGACCAACACAGTATTCTTAGACACGAGAATCGAAATGTGCAGACATAAAGGAAATGTAAACGTTCCTTATGTTAAGTACGGACCCGTTATTTGCATTTGTAGTCAGAAATGAAAATTGCTATTAACTATAGTCTTAAATTGACATAATCACATACTACTGCTTTTCAGTGTTATTTTTAATCTCTGTTTCTCTACAATTATTTTTGATTCAACTGTTCAGCTGGATGCATCATAAGAAAGGAGTCAGTAAATATTCTCAGGGTATTCTTTTTGTTTGTTTGACAGATATCACCAAGCTTGTCTATATTACAGTGATTCCCTCTTCTATTCCCTACTGAGTCACCTTCAGGCATGTAGGACAGCAAAACAAATTGTAATTCACATTGTAAATGGAGTAGGGATGGTTCCAGTGAAAGCAAGATGAAAATAAAATTTTCTTATGTGTGGAGATGGAGGTTGGCATCTGAAGTATTGAGACGCTTAAAATGATTTTTGTGTGTGTGTGTGTGAGGAAGACCAGCCCTGAGCTAACATCCGTTGCCAATCCTCCTCCCTTTTGCTGAAGAAGACCGGCCCTGGGCCAAAATCCGTGCCCATCCTCCTCCACCCTATATGGGACGCTGCCCCCAGGGCCTGGGATCTGACCCTGCAAAATCCAGCTGCCACAGCAGGAACCAAACTGCTGTGCCACTGGGCGGGTCCTCAAAATGATTTTTTCAGTGGTTTCAAGTGCTTCAAGTAGGCTAGTGCTGTGGGTATGCAATGCATAAAGTACAAGCTGATTTCTTCCATATTAGTCCCTCTTACACTCAATATTTCATCATCCTGTGAAATTGTAAAATTAAAAATAAAATGAAGTAACATGTCTTTGAAATTAAATTCATGATTTTCAAACCTGGTTCCTTGTAATGATGCTTCAGGCATTCCACAGTGTTTTACTGTTTTCCTTTCACTTAAAAAATATATTTTTAGTATTTTAGTGGGTTTGAATGGTGTCCCCCCTGCCCCCCAAAAATACCTCCAAGTCCTAACCCCTGATACCTGTGATTGTGATCTTATTTGGGGAAAAGGTCTTTGCAGCTGTAATTAAGTAAAGGATCTCGAGGTGACATCATCCTTGATTAACTAGTTTGAGACCTAAATCCAATGGCAAGTGTCTTCATATGGGACAGAGAAGGGCCACCAGAAGAGGGAGGGGGCAAGGAAAGATTCTCCCCTAGAACCTTTGGAGAGAGCACTGCCCTGCTGACACCTTGATTTTGGACTTCTGGCCACCAGAGCTGTGAGAGAATAAATTTCCTTTGTTTCAGACCACTGAGTTTTTGGTAATTTGTTATGGTAGCCACAGAAAACTAATACAAGTATGTATTAAAACTAATTAAAATAAACTCTGAAAGCACCTACATACATGTATAATCTGCCAAATCTGAACACACTGGAAATCACTAGTATGTTCTTTTCAGGGGATCCCTTTTTTCTTTTTCTTTTTTTGGTGAGGAAGATTGGCCCTGGGCTAACATCTGTGCCCATCTTCCTCTACTTTATATGTGGGACGCCTGCCACAGCATGGCTTGATACGTGGTGCATAAGTCCACACCCAGGATCTGAACCTATGAACCCCGGGCCGCCAAAGCTGAGCACGTGAACCTAACCACTATGCCACCGGGCCAGCCCCAGGGGATCCCATTTTTATGCAGAACTTAGATATCTGGATAAAGTTTACCTTACCCTTCATAGTTAATGGAGTGCTATCCTAAGATTTCAACATAAGGTGTTACAATACTGTTATTTTGCAATCGATCATCTCAGTGAATCAGATTATTTAGTTAGGCCTCTTTCAGATGCAAATACAACAAACTTAGAGAGAGAGGGAAATAATGTATTGGTTTATAAAACTTAAAAGTTCTGGAGTATATGCTTGATTCAGAAACTCTAACACAGGCTTAGAGTAAAATTCAAATTCCTTTCTTTGGACTAAAAGGTCTTAAAATATCTGATTTCTTCCAGTTTCTTCCTATTCACTTACCTGATCTCTTTTCACTCCTCACCTTATCCACACCACTCCAGCTTCAGTAAATTTCTTGAAGTTTCTAGACTAGAGTAAGTCAATTAAGCTTTATTGCTATGTCTGTTTGCCTGGAATGTTCCATCTTACGGTTTCCTCATCCATATCATTTTGATCTTGATTCAGATGCCACTTCAGAGAGTGAGCCTCTTTGGCTACGCTGCCTAAAATAGACTGTGTCTTTTATCTATTGCTTCATAACAAGCCACCATGAAGCTTAGTGGCTTAAAATAACCATTTATTGCTCATAATTCTGTGTGTCAGAATCAAATAAGACTCTGTGGGTAGCTTATCTCTCCTCTATGTGGTGTTGGCTGGGTGGATTGTCTCGGGCTGGAGAACCAATATAGCTTCAGTCACTTGTTTGGGGTTTTGGTGCTGGCTGTTGGGTGGGACACCTCAGTTCTCCTCCACCTGGCTTCTCTCTTCACATGATCTCTCATCTTTTGGACCTTCTCTTTCTTGGACTTTGCTATACAGTAGCTTTCTTCCAAGAGTGAAAGCTGAAGCAATCAGAGCTTTAAAGGTTTGTGTTTGGGAGTCCCAGAATGTCATTTTCACCTCATTCTATTGGTCAAAACAAGTCATAAGACCACCATGGATTCAAGTGGTAGGGAAATAGACTGCTTACTTGGTGTTACTTGTGTCATGTGTGTACAGGGATTGGATAATTGTTGGTGACCATTTTTGCAGATAATCTACCACAGTCCACCTTCTGGCTATACCCTTTCTCATTTGTTCCACATGCAAAAAAATACTCACTCCCTGAAGACCCTCAAATCCTATGCAAATATAGCATCAGGCCCCAAATTTGATGTCTTGTGATCTACATCTGCTCTGGTGGGGATAATGCTCCTTGAATGTAGTTCTTCTTGATCTAGAGATTTGTGAACCAAAAGTCAAGTTATCCTCTCCCCACACCAACATACAATGGTGAGACAGGGGCAGGTTAACTGCAAGAGACACTCCCATTCAGCAATGGGAGGAAGGAAGACACACAGCAGTCACTGGTCCATAGCAATTCTAAAATCCATCTGGGCACATGTCACCCATTTCCCTCTTCAAGAGAATGTTTTTTTGTTGTTGTTGTTGTTGTTTTCACTAGGGGCTGGTTCTCCTGCTCCCTGACAGTGCTTCTCTAGTGCATTGTTTTCCTGGATTCATGGCTACATGCACTGAGAATTCCTGTGTTCACAGTTTAGCTGCTTTCTCCTCCTGCTTTGTACCTGCACAAATTTGGGGGCCCAGAGGCCTCTTTTCATTTTCATTTGTCTCAATCCCATTAATCTAAGCTGGTAGTCCTTCTGCCAATGTGGCTCTCTTAAAATATTTGTGGACCTTTCATATATCTTATGATGGTTCACTCAATGTCCCAAAGTCACATTGATAACTTTTTTTTTTGTTCTACTTTGGACATGTCAGGCTTCTGTAGGACATGCCTTAAGATTCTTATACTTGTCATAATTTAGCTGAAGTGTGTCATAAGCATTACTTTAATTCTTCTGAATTCTTAACAAAGGATCTTATGGCCATACTCTTGATTTAGTTTTTACTTGGAGGCCATTTCTTACTTTCAGAACATCTTTATGACTGGAAAAATTGTCCCGGGTCCTCTATATTTCCTTTAAATTCTTCTTGTATATGGAGCAATTATTTAGTTTCTCTCTCTCTGCTATACTTTATTATACACAACTATAAGAAACCAACTGGCACTTTCAGGTTTATGCCTAAAAATCTTAGCTAGATTCACAAGTGTTGCCAAACATTCTGCCTCTATGTACACAGGTCATCCTTTCTCCAGTCTTTAACAGTATTCTTTTCAACACTCTTCAAAGCTCCATTAATGGTTCCTTACCTCCCTTCAAACCTCTACCTGTCACCCAGTTCCAAAGGCAATGCTCTGTGTTTTAGTTTTTGCCAAAGCAGCACTCTAATTCTAGTACCAGTTTCTGTTTCGCTTGTCTATTACTGTAAAACAAAGCACCCCAAAACTTAATGGCTTAAAACAACAATCATTTTATTGTCCACAGTTCTGTGAGTTAGGAATTCTAGTAGGGTTTAGTAGAGATGATTTATCTCTCTTCCACATGGTAGCTCTTGGCTGGGGTGCCTTGACTGGGGCTAGATGACCAAATATGGCTTCACTAGTGGGCCGAGGGCCTTAGTACTGCCTATGATGCTTCAGTTCTCCTCCATGTGGCTTTTCTTTCCATATGGTCTCTTATCTTTCAGAGTCTCTCTCTCCCTGTGGCCTTTCTCTCTAGCAGGCTAGCCTAGACTTCTTTACATGGGGTCTGGTTTCCAAGAGTGAAAGCACAAGCTACAAGGCCTCTTAAGATATAGGCTTGGAAGTCTCAGCATATTACTTCTACATCATTCTATCGGCCAAAAACATTTACAAGTTCAGCCAAGATACAGGTGGGAAAATAGACTCTGCTTTTTGATAGGATCATGCTTGTAGAGGGACAGGAGAAATTCTTGGCACCTACCTTGGTAGACCAGCAACGTTTTTCTATGAAGGGCCAGATAGTAAATATTTTAGGCTTTTATAGCCACATATGGTCTATGTTGCATATTTTCTCTCTCTATCTATCTTTTTAACAATCCTTTACAAATGTAAAAACCAGATTTGATCTAGGACATGTAGTTTGCCTACCTGTGCTTTAGACAATATAGTACATACACTTCATCATTCTTTCTTAGTATACTTTGCTTTATTCATTACAAGGCTCTGTATCACTCTGAAATTATTTAAATTTAAAAAAATTATTCTTATCCTCACCACAAAGTAAGCATCATGAGGTCAAGAGCCTTTGTTATCTGTCCTGGTCCATAGTAAATGCTCAATAAATATCTGTTGCATGAATAAATTAGTAAATAAATGAATGTATCAGAATTTATTTTCACTTTTTCTTGTGGAGCTATCTTCTATTTTGATGGAGTTATTCGCAGGCCCTATATAATGTTAGGATGGCTGCAAATAGCTCCAGACCAGTGTTTCCAGGTTCAAATCCAGTGACTCTCTTAATAATTGCAGAAAATTTTCAGGGTTTGACTCTTTCATGGATCTCAACTGCGTGGGATACTCTGTTTTGAAGCAGTTACTATTGCTAGGATCGCTCAAACCTGAGTCACATGCCAGGGGTGAAATTATGAACATTTCCAAATATGTGAACTGAAAGTTGGGTAGGTGGCTTCCAGAGGAAAATCATCTTACTGGATGAATGACGAGTAGATGCTTTCCAGCCAAAATATGTCCAAATCATAGACTTTTTTACCCAACATTCTTCAACTTTAGTTGAATAAAATGCCGAAATAGATTGAATCAAAGGCCGTTATATGACAAAACTTTTCTCTGCATCTCTAATTTCTAATTGTTGATATCATGAAAATAGCTTTATTTTTCTAACTTATTGACTTTAAAATCAGTGAGTTTATACTTCTTAAAAAGTATATACTATAATATAAAATAATACCATTATCTGTCTTATTTCTGAGAGTTTTTTCTTTGTTTTAATGGAGAAAAAGTGGTGGCAGTGCTGTTAAAATAAAATTGAAGGGCAGTGATTTAAAATTAATTAATTGATCACATGTACTATACTTGTTTTATTAGGATTGCCTGAATCTTATTAGTTACTCTAACTTAGTGAAGGATATTGCCTCAGTGGAGAAGAAACATCTTTCCTGAAGCAAGAGCTTTCAGTCAGAAATCTATTTTCTCAGAGAAATTTGAAAATCCATTTTTCTACATATTGTTTAAAATCAGTATACTTTATCTGACTAGTGTCTTGAAGAGAACTTACTAATATTTATCTTTTAAAACTTGGTGTATTGAAAATCAATTTTTAAAAAAGCATTTCATGTTGGAGCATACATTTCCTACTCTTTCCTTAACATTTGAGGCAAAAATAGGTGTGGAAAACATCAGCATCTTGTCCTTTCCCATAATAGCTCTTACATTCCAATAGTTTCAGTTATGACCTATTTCCAGCCTAAATTTTTCTGGCCAGATAAATATAGAATAGATTCTCACATTCCAATTTGTAATCACTTGGGAGCATTTGCCTGCATTCCTTGCTAGGTTGGCACTTTATTTGTATATTCTGAATTAGATGCTTCCTCACTCAATGTTACATATTAGTTATGCACTTTCTCAAAGATTATATGGCTAACAATAGAAGAGCAAAGATGTGGTTACCAGTATGATTTAGAAAACATTGATTTCAAGTTTCTACCAAGGCTTTTGTAGGTTTTTCTAACAACTGCTTTGGAAGTGAGGTGAAGTTGACTAGATGGTACTATTAACAAACAACCAAGACTGATGAAACAACTATTTCGGAATGCCTCTTTTCAACCAATTTAGAATCAAAGCTATAATTCTGAGAAATTGCATAAGTGCCAGTTATTCTATGTTGTTTTCAAGTCAGTCTGCAATATCGTTATGTGCTTGAACTCCCTCTGTAATTTGGTACACAACGAAACAAGAGGATTTGTTCTTCTTCTTTTCTGTTTTGGTAAACACTAACATTGATAAAAACAAGCAAACAGCAGTTCCTCTCCTGTACTCCCCTTCTTTTAACCACCCCCACCCCATTTAAGTAAGCATGTTTGGAATTGGGATTATAAACAGCCCATCAGGAAAGACTTTCCCCCGTTTTTCATGCAGTGAATTACAGCACAGCAGGAGCGTATTTCCAAGTGACATGTACGGACGAGATTGCTAGATGGCTTTGCTCTAAAGCAATACAATCTATGGATATCTCACAGTAACCTTATTTTATATTGAGTTCTTGTTCTTTGTTTTTCGACCCATCTCTCATTTTACAATAAATTCCAAGACCTCCCAGCAGCCACCACAATTATGTAAAGACACAAGAAGTACATTGTTTTAGTTATCCCAAGAGTAGAAATGAATTAACAATCCATATTGATTATTCTAACTTCTCATTCTTCTCTGAAAGATATTTGATGGTTCCTTCTAGTAGACCCTAATGTGCCATCACTTTTCCACCAAGCACTGGTGAGGCTTTGTTTTTTGTTTGAGCCATCTGATCTAATCTGTTCTGTCTTTTTATATTGAAATTAACAAAGCATATACCCTGAGGCATAGGCTGTATCTACAACAGTGAGGCACAAACGAACTTGAACATGAGGTCAATCAAGTGCACAAAATACATCACACTGTTATTCTAAGTCTCACGCTGTGTCTATAATTGCCCCTTGTTCTGTCATTAGGGCTCCCTTACAAGTCATTATTTTGAGTCAACAGAGCTACAGGGAGTATTCTTCTTGATGGTTAGTATAAAGTTGAATTGATAACATAAATATCTCCCAGCACAAAATACAAGGAGCAGGTATTTAGATTAGATCTAATAAAGTGTGCAGCTGTTCAGTCGCTTTATGAATCTTGGCTAAAACAATAATCACAACTTTCAATATGGGTTCTCCTTCAGTAGCTCTGTGAAAGAGAAACTGTTTTTCTAAATGAGTGGACATATACCCTATTAGAATTTCCCCGTCTGCTCTTATCCTAGATTGTTTTTGCTGGGCCAAGACCAATGGTATCCAGATTTCATGAGAATTTTGCCTTAGTCAGCATTGTGTAAAAATTGTTCCATTTTAAAATAGAAGCATCATTTATTCATTTGTTTTGTGGAGAGAGGTGGTGTGAGTTTAATGCTGAAAGAATATACTTAGTTTGTGACCTCGAGCACATTTTTAGAAGTATTACCTTTCCTGAGAAAAGGAGAATTCAAATCCCCTGTTCAAAAGATGGTGGCTGACAGGGCTCAGATGAGGCTTGTAGAGATGAATGCAGTGTGGATCCTTCACGTGGATCTAGCCTCTGGACCAAAACAAAGTGGCCAGGAAGGATGAGGAGGGAAGACCTGAGTATTTTGGAAATACCCATGCACTCAAAGGAGGACACTAAGATGCTTTTTAAAAAGTGACCAAATTAAGTGAATCAACACATCTGAGGTCCAATTACTTAGCATTGGAGAGGATAGTTTCTCTCTTTGAATGTCTTTTCTTAATTGTAACTGTGACACAGAATGCAAAACAGTGACCTGTGGTCTGGGCCAGACCCACAGAAATATTGTGTTTGAACTGTGTTGTGTTTTCTAAAAAACATGAATTGGTAGCTAACTTTTAAAAAACTTCCATCATAGACAAGTATCTCTATCCTACATGGATAGAGGATGTGTTGTTAGAAAATGGGAAGCTAGTCCAGACCAATAGACTCAAGAAACAGATGGAAAACATTTTTTTTCCAGATCACTCTGCACGATACTTCTCCCAAGAACTTCTTTCAGGCATGAATTTTAAAAATCAGAAGATTTCACCTAAGAACCTGGATTTGTGTGTCAGTTATCTACTACCATGTTAATGCTGCATAACAGCCAACCACAAAACTTCAGTGGCATGCAAAAGTAAGATTATTGCTCACGTATCTGGGATGTGGTAGGAGTTAGCTATGTGACTTCACTGATCTTGGTGGGCTCACAACATCTGGTTGTCAACTAGGGCAATTGGTCTTTTCTTCACATCCCTGTCTCTCACACATCAGGCTAGCTGTGGTGTGTTCTCATGCTGATAGTAAATGTAAAAGAGAGTACATAGAAACATGCAAGATCTCCTAAGCTCTACGCTTAGCAGCTCTGGCATTATTGTCACTTGTATGTCATTCTGTTGGTCAAAGCAAGTGACATAGGTGATCACAGTATGAAGGCACTGTGTAGTTACATGGCAAAGGGCATAGACACAGGAAGAGGGGATATTTTTGTTATCTACCATATTTTGCTTAAAAATTCAGAACATCTGATAATATTGGAATCACACTTCAAGAATGGCACTGATGTGTAAGACTGGGTGGCCGCTGCCAGCTTTAGATGATCACACATTTGCCAGTTTGTGACAGTGCCAGTCCACTCCTTCTTATCTCTCTGAGACTAAGACCAATGTTGGTTCTTAACTCTTTGAGACTAAGACTAAAAAGATAAAATCATGCCATTGCAACAACATGGACAGAACTTGAGGGTATTATGCTAAGCATAACAAGTCAGACAGAGAAAGACACATACCATATGATTTCACTCATATGTGAAAATTAACACATAGATAAGGAGAAGATATTAGTGGTTCCCTGAGGAAAAGGGGGTGGGGGGAGGGCAAAAGGGACATGTGTATGGTCACAGATAAAAACTAGACTATTGGTGGTGCACATGATGCAATCTATACAGAAACTAAAATATAATAATGTACATCTGAAATTTACACAATGTTAAAACCCAATATGACTTCAATAAAAAAAACCTGGGCCCAGCCTGGTGGCGTGCTCACTTTGGCTGCCTGGGGTTCACTGGTTCGGATCCCAGGCGTGGAACTACACGCTGCTCATCAAGCCATGTTGTGGCAGCGTCCCATATATAAAATGGAGGAAGATGGGTACAGATGTTATCTCAGGGCTAATCCTCCTCAGCAAAAAAGAGAAATATTGGCAACAAATGTTAGATCAGGGTCAATCATCCTCACCAAAAAAAAAAAACACCTTAAGAAATATATGTCTTCATAGAAGGGGAAACATTTCAACAAATATGGATCACTGTGGGGAGGGGAGGCAGAAATGGCCAAATTTTTTTTCTCATCTCAATAAAACTGGGAATTTTATATACATACATGTATATATATATGGCACTGATTTTTTATCCTTCTGTCCATCTGCTATGTATGTATGTAAAGAAGCAGGAGACTAAGACCAAGTGCATCATTGCACTTTTGCAATAACTTTTTCTTACTGCGCCAGGTCCATTTTTGTCCGCCGCCCAGAAAGCCAAATACTGAGATGACGAGATTGCAGCAGAAAGAGAGTTTAATCACAAGGCAGCCAAATGAGGAAATGGGAGAGAAGGAATCTCAAATCCGCTTCCTCAAAAATAGGGATTCAGGGATATTATGGGGTAAGGGGCAAGGTGGTCTGAAATGATTGGAAATGAAGAGAGACAAGGTAATTGATGATCTGCACAAGCGTAGTCAGGCTTCATGCCTCTTCGTAGGATGCATGTCCACAGAATGGCGGTGTCAACATGCCCTGAGGGTGGAGTTTTAACCTCTTGACATCAAAAGGTTGCTTATAAGTTGAGGGGTGTTGGTGGTCTCACCTGGCCTGAACTGGGCAAGGGGTTCCACTTCCTGAAAAAAGAGCTCAGATGCCGTTCTGATGAGTTTCTAGGTAAGGCCATTCCCCCCACCTCCTTCCTGGTACAGGGAAGAAGATGCCTTCACAGATGGAGATTTCCTTTACAAATGTAAATGTCTCTTTCAAAGAGTGACCAGGACTAAGAATGGCTTAGCAAGGACCCTCCCCGATACCCAGAGATGTCTATGGTGATGGCCTGTTCTGGCAGCAGGCCTCCCATCCCAAACTCTTTTGATCAGTTAGTGGGGGTGGGGGTCAACGTGTCTTTCCAGCAGAGACATATTTTGAGGTGGCCAATTCCGATCTCCCCTAGTTAGTAGCTGCTTAGTAGTCCCTAGTTTGGGGCACCTGTCCCAGATGACTTCTAATTTTGAAACATTCTCCATGACTTTAGAATTAGGGTAAAATAAAGACATTAGAATTCTTGACAAAGCCTGACCAAACTGAAAGTTCATGATAAAATCGTAAAATTTCTAAAAATATTCCTGTGAGAGCTGGAAAGAGCTGTTAGTTAGAATTTATGGAAACACAGTGCAACCACACATAATTGATTTGCTCCATAAGCATTCATTTAACTTCAGTCATAGACAAATATCTCTATCCTACATGGATAGAGGATGGGTTGTTAGAAAAGGGGAAGCTAGTCCAGACGAAAAGACTCAATAAACAGCTTTCAGCATCAATTTCCTCAGGCATAATATCTACCAGAAAACATTTTTATTTTTACTGTTATCCAGACTTAGAGAAAAATATGTTCCCAAGTGCTCTTCAAGACTGTTCTTCATCTCTCCTTCCTATCCCCTTCAGGGCCTCACTCCATTTATTATTTATTCCTTCTGTTATTCATCCTTCTCATGCAACCTTTTGAATATGTATGAATATGTATATATGTGTATATGAATATGCCTGCAAACCTATATACAGTTTCCTTGCATCACCATTATCACTACAGATTCTGTCAATGTTTGCATTTTTTGTAGGGTAGAGAGGAAGACTCTTAGGACAAGAGAATTAGCTGAGGGGAAATTGAATTGGTCAAAGAGGCAAGCTGTTGGTGAGTTAACCTACCTTCCTGCTTCAGTGTTCTCATCTGTATAATGGGGATAATGGTTTGTACTGTAAATAGAATAGAACCCAAATCATATTATTAGTATTTGCTATTACTACTACAATACTATTGTTATTGTTTCTGGACCTGTCATTGAAGAAATTCTGTAGAAATTCAAAGATAGAGTTAACATAATTTGGATGTGCTTTTAGCACCTTTTAATTTCTTCTTTCCACTTGGACCCTTCTCTCCCCCTGTTTTCATATTAAGGGATATTTCTTTGTTGTACCCTATATTAGGGAAATTTTACTTTTCTTTTTTTTTTTTTGTGAGGAAGACCAGCCCTGAGCTAACATCCGTTGCTAATCCTCCTCTTTTTGCTGAGGAAGACTGGCCCTGGGCTAACATCCGTGCCCATCTTCCTCCACTTTATATGGGACGCCGCCACGGCATGGCTGACAGGCAGTGCGTCGGCGGGCGCCCGGGATCCGAACTCGCGAACCCCGGGCTGCCAAGCGCGGATGAAACCGCTACGCCACCGGGCGGCCCCTACTTTTCTTAAGTGAATATACTTAGAGCTATTTCTTTCTTCGAAAATATATGTACCACCACATTACTAGGTTTTGGGACGAGACTTGTGAGGGGTACTTCACCCACCCCTCACACCCTTCCAGAGTGAAGGAGATTGTTCCCTTAACTAAGGCTTATGGTTTTCCAGGCAGGTCCTGCCTTGTGGTAAGCTCAAGGTTCCCTTTTACAGTCATTTTTACATATGATGCTCTGGTAATCCTGTACTTTACTGAGGACATTACATTTCCCCTCAGACTAGGAGTCGTCTGACCCTTGATGGCCTTAGTGCCAGTACAGTACCTTTGTGTGGTGGCTTCACCATCATTAGCAAGGCCATTTTAACACTCTGTGGCAAGAACACACAGAGAGGGATGTGTTATTGCTCCTTGCTTGGTGATTTCCGATGAGTCAATATAAGCATCGAGTACAGTTTATGTTCCCTTAATACGTTCCCAAAGCCTTCCATTATTATCTAGAGCAGTGTGTGTTCTGAAGATAACCTGTGCAGTGTGTTATTTTGCCAAAAAAAAAAAAAAAATCTAGTCAATGTATTTGTGAAGTGTTACAAACTGCTCCCCTCAGAGCAATTTGGTTACAAACAAAGGAACTCTGGCTACCAAGGCTGAGTGGAATTCATTAGAAGGATGCGGGTAGCTCAGAACATCCAAGGTAACCTGAATTACTAGGCCTTGGGAGGGAGGGGAAGCCTATTACCAGGAACAAAGCAGTGATGCTTCATGGCACTGATTTTTTATCCTTGTGTCCATCTGCTAAAGCGGTACATTCTTAGGAGGGAGAGCCCAATCGGCCTGGACTCAGTCATGTGCCCACTAGTTGTTTGGGAGGGGTATATAACCTGAGCACTCTGATGGAAAATCCCAATGCAAGCAGCCATCCTGCTCCCCAAAGGAAAGGTGGCGAGTTGACGATGGGGGAACAAAGAACAGGTATTTACCATACATCTTCCTTTCGGGGTATCACAATGCATGTTAGCTCTGAATATTCTCTGCAGGAAAGAAACCTTTGTAACCACATGTAACCTGACTGTTTTTCATATTTATTGTTTTTTGTAATATCAGTTACCTTCAGGAGAGACTAGGACTCTTTTGAATACTCTCTGGAAATGCTGACTTCTATCTCTTGGGCATCACTCTTTAATCTTTGATTGGATTCCTCCTATGCTCTATATTACAATTTCCTAATCCTTTGATCAGATTATCCTGACAGTTTCTCATATTTTAAAATGTCAACTATTGTAGGTGACATGGGTGTTTGCTTCCTAATCACTTTGAATAAAACAAATATTTCTAAAGATGCTGCTTTGGAACTATTCATCTTCCTTTTCTCTATGCCGCTATGTTGGCCTATGATCCTTCTCCCATTTCTGAAGTCTCTCTCCTTTAGAACATCCTCTGTATTCTCTGGCTCACCTTGAGTACACCACTCTCAGCTTTTAGGCCTTATCCATATATGGCTGCTGACAAAGCCTTCTTTCTTACGGCTTTCTGTTTTTCTAGTTGTTGTTGACCTTGAGCCCTTCCTTGCGTCTCAATTGGACATATTCTGTAAATACTGCCACTCACAAGATGGCCCACACCTGCCCTGCATCTCACTGCTGTCTCATCCTTTTATGCATGTGTCACTTTACTTATTGATTATTTAATCTTTCTTCTATCCAGGGTCCCTAAGTTATACTTTCTCAGGTTGTTTCAGGATTTGACTTGTAATAGCAAATTCTGAATTGGCAGCAACTCTGGAAGAAGAGAGATGATTTCACACAGATTTCAACAGTAAAAACTGTTTACCAAATGTGAGGTCATCCAGTAGTCTGGGGGATAATTCAAGACATCAGATTTCAAAATAAGGCAAACATGTTGTTCTTGACCAAGGCTTGTTTAATGATATCTGCCTTATTCTACAGTTACCATTGTGTAATCACCTAGCTAGGTAATAAGTGATCATCATCTTTTTGGGGGTGGGTTTTATATTACATCCATCGAACTGTTTTCAAACCTTTTCGATTTCTCTTCTGTCAGTTTCCCACAGCCCATCTCCCCTTCTGCTTTTGTCTTTCATTTCTTTTCCATGAAAATTGGAAAGAGACACATAAATTGGCTGCAGAAAATGGACACCTGTTTTCTTCTCTCCTCAAGGGTAAGATAATTTACTACCACACCCACTATATATATATTTTTTATTTAACAAAACTCCCCATACCAAAAAGAGAAAAAAAAGAAAAAAAAGAAAAGCCCTTCCCACTCTGATTTCTGACAGTTGCCCAGTGACATTCTCAATTTACAGTGACACGTAACAGAATTGAAAGAACCTCCTTTAGTCCTGTGCCCTGGCTTTATGCCACAAGCTCTATCTAATCTTTTCTAACAGACATCTACGCTTTGTCTGCATCATATCACTAGACACAGTGTTTCAATGTCGCTCTTTATATTCTCTCCGTCTTCTTCCAGTGTGCTTCCTTACTTTAGTTTGGGACAAAGGAATGGTTTCTGGAAGATAATGGACAAACCAGAAATAGGTATGGAGAATTTGATACTTCTGACTATTCTTTGTGACCCTGTAACAAATGTCATCTATTTCTGATTCTGAATATAAAATGAGAGCAAACATTTAATCTTCACAACCAGCTGAAGAGGTGGAGGTGGCGGAGACCTAATTAGTTGTCCCCCAGTACAGATTCTCTAGATTCCCCTTTTCTTCCTTTAGTAATAGGAACCTAGCTATAGCTGGACACGTGACCATCCAGTGAAAGACTACATCTCCCAGCTTCCCTTGCACCTACTCTGACTATATGACTGAATTCTTACCAATGGCACAAGAGTGGAAGTGATATGTGCAGATTCTGGGTCATAGCATTAAAAGGAAAGTGATGCCTTTTCCTTTTATCACTTGCTGCCTAACAAGCCACCCCAAAATTTAGTGGGTTAAAACAACGATAATTTATGTTTACTCATAATTTTACAGGTTGGCAATTTGGACTGAGATCAGCTAATAGATTCTTCTGGCATTATCTGAGCTTATATATCTGTGATTAGCTATCAGGTTGGCTGGGGGCTGACCATCAACTGAGGCAATGAGGATGGCTGGGCTACAATTCTTTCTTCATCCAGAGGGCTAGCGTGGGCTTCTTTACACAGTGACTGTCAGGGAACTAAGAGAGCAAGTGGAAGAGTGCAAGTCCTATTGCGATCTAGATTCAGAACTCACATATGCCATTTTGGTGCATTCTCTTGGTTAAAGTCAGTCATAAGGCACTCAAGGATTCAAGGGGTGGAGAAATACTCTTTACGGGAGTTACTGCCAAGTCACCTTGTGAAGAGGCATAGATACAGGGAAGAGTGGAGAATGGTGATCATTTTTGTAGTGTACCTCACCTCCTCTTCCTTTATTCATTTTCCCACTGGCTGGTACGTGTACATGATAGCAAGAGCTTAAGCAGCATTTTTTGACCAAAATATGGAAGCTATATGTTGAGGATGGCAGAGTATATGATAGAGAGCCCTGTCCCCGACACCATAAAGCTGCTATAATCGAGGGTTATGCTCAGCATGTCATTTGAGAAATAAACTTCTGTCTCATTTGAGTCAATATTATTTTATAGTCTGTGCTAGAGCAACTGAACCACAAACCCAACTATTACTATACCCATTTTGCAGATGACAAAAATGAGCTTTAGAGAGACTAAGAAACTTGCCCAAAGTCACCTAGCAGATAAATAGCAGTGGCACCATTTGAACCCAGGTTTGTCAGATCCCAGCGCCCATGTGTTTAAGTCTGCATTTTCATATTGCAGCAGTATTTACTTTTACTTATGTACAGGGAGTAGAACTTGGAAGATCTGTTTTTCATCTTCAATAGGCATTTATGGCTTCAGCAGATGAGTACACTAAATTTAAGGTCTCAATCAATGATTTGTAGTTCTAAATATATTTTTCCTGTGTAATTGAAGAAAAAGATATGTATATTGGAGATTATATCTCTGTTTATCTAATCTTTAAACATGTAAATATTAGTGACCAGTCAGCTTTTGAACTTCATCCCTTGGGCGTTTATGTTATGTAATCAAAGCCAAATTTGCATGATCAGCCAATCAAAGAGAAAATATACAAAAGGTCAAATAATGTTGGGTGCTGTTGTAATAGACATCTCAAGTTGAGTGTGACAAGAGATGGAAAGGCTTTGCATTTATCTATTCTTGGGACAGAAATTGCAAAATAGATACAAAATGGTCCAAGCATAGCAGTCAAGCTCAGGCATTAATGGATATCTATCGTTAGGGACAATTTAAATATTTGGAACTTAAATCATCCTTGGTTTATATCTGTAATAGTATATTCTACTACTCTAATCAAGTTTGAGACTAATCATTTTGGGGGCTTGTATAGGGATGTGTTGTGATTGGGAATGGAAGCTGACTGTTTATTGAGGTTCGATTTTTGTCTGAATAACAGGTAAAAGAAATTAGTGATCTAGAGCAACCGTTCACCAGTACTTTGCTTCCTCATACCTTGGGCCATTGTATTGTTCCTCTGGTTTGGTCTAAAGACTTAAAACTAGATATTTCTAAATTCAGCTGAAGGTTTTTCTATGTCAAGTTATTAGAGGGAAAAACACACTCAGTGCTGCCCGTGTAGAGAACTGAGAATCTTCTACAATTTCTTTCAATCCTTTGTGTACATGATGAGCTAGAATAACCTCACTGAACTGAATTATCCTTCCATGGTATGGTTCAATGAATACCATTATATTTCAGCACAGCTTGAATGATTTTTAATGCCAAAAACTTCAGCAAGAAATACAAATGTTACAAAAATATTGAAACAATACCATAAAAAAGCCCAGGATCATAAATACTTTACTTTGCAAGGTCTCAGAGGTCAAAATAGCAATACCATGGAAAATTAAAATGCTCTCTGTGTGAGTGCCTTTCAGGGGAAGACACACACACACGCAACAGTGGTTTACTATCAAAATGCACAAAACCGTTTTCCGATTCTATTTTAGGCTGATTATCAAAGAAAAAATAACCATTTTCCTGGAGAAAAACTTATGAAGTTATTCATCTGCATGTTTTCTTATTTAGTTTTAATTACAGTTTAATTAAAGGAGAATTACAGACTGTGAAAGAGAGAGATGAATTTTATATGAATTACATCCTTAACCGCACAAAGGAATGTGACGTATAGATGGAAGTTGGCAGAGGATTTGGATTTGGACAGTTAAAGTATCAAAAACTGTTGCCTAAGAACAAAGGCTTGGAATCTGAGAAATCTCCTTTCAATGGAGTGCTCTTTGGGAGACTGTGCTACAAGTGTATGTAAAGTGAGTCGGGAGAAAGCAAAACCTTGCAAGATCTGTGCACAGAGCTACGAAAGTTGTTCTTTATTCATCTTATGGTACTCAGGTGTGTGCTGGCTCCTAATGGATCTGCCTACCATGGATCAAATCCTTGTGTCTGCCGCTTCCTTGGGTGATGTGTCAGCTTCAATTTAAGTCAGTGAATTCATAGAAAAAGATTCTAACCTGATATTTCTAATAAAGAGAGGTGGCCCAGATGCTTGGAAATAGCAGTTTAACAAAGAAGGATGGCTCTGTGTTACCGTCTAGGGCATCTCATGTTTTCAGAGGCGTCAGTGTTCTGTCAAGCCTCTTTCTTCCATCTCTCACATGTTGTTCGGGCTTCTCGTTTTTCACGTATATTTTAGGTAGCTTGCTTAGTAGAACTGTAGTGAGTTCCATTATTTATTAGTTTCATTTTAAAAAGTATATCAAAGAGTCCCAAAACAGTCCTACCTATATGGCCAATTGATTTTAGACAAAGGTGCAAAGGAAATTCAATGGAGAAAAAAAGAGTCTTTTCAAAAAATGGTAATGGAACAATAGGATATCCATGTGTAGAAAATGAACCTAGACTCATACATTGCATCTTAAAATATTTCCTAGACGCAAATATAAAGCCTAAATTATAAAACCTGTAGGACAAAATCCATAAGGATTGTCAAATCCTTGGATTAGGCAAATATTTCTTAGATATGACATTAAAACACAGTCTTAAAAAATGATAAATTGGGACTTCCTCAAAATTAAAAATGTCTGCCCTGTGGAAGACACTATTAAGAGAATGAAAGTCTGTCGGCTGAGAGAAATATTGCAAAACACATACCTGACAAAGGACCTATATTCAGAATATATGAAGAACTTTCAAAATGTGATATTTGAAAATATAGACAGAGGTTTTGCACAGACACTTCACCAAAGAAGATAAATGAATGGCAAAAAGGACGTGAAAAGACGTTCGATATTATTAGTCATTAGAGAAACGCAAATTAAAACTACATTGTGATGGGGTCGGCCCTGTGGCATAGTGGTTAAGTTCATGCACTCTGCTTCAGCGGAGCCTGGGGTTTGTGGGTTCGGATCCCTGGTGTGGACCTACGCACTGTTCATTAAGCCTTGCTGTGGCGGTGTCCCACATACAAAATAGAGGAAGACAGGCATGGCTGTTAGCTCAGGGCTAATCTTCCTCAGCAAAAAAACAAGCAAACAAAAACTACATTGTGATACTACATACCTATTAAAATGGCTTAAAAAATCAAATATGACAAAACCCAGTGCTGGTGAGGATGCAGAGCAATTGGACCTCTCATACACTGCTGGTGGGAATATAAAATGGTACAGCCACTTTGAAAACAATTTTTCAGTTACTTATATAGTTTAGAACATGTTTACTAGATGGCCTAGCAATCCCACTCTAAAATATTTACCTAAGAATAACTAAAACTTATGTTCACCCTCAAACTTTTATGTAATGTTTACAGTAGCTTTATTAATATTTGACAAAATCTGGAAATAGCCTAATATCTTTAAACTGATGGATAGATAAACTGTGTGATGCATCCCTACAATGGAAAACTATTCATCAATAAAAACAAATGAACTCTTAATAGATGTATGTATGAATGTAATCATATGTGAATGAACGCCACATGCATTAAGCTAAATGAAAGTAGCCAAACTCAAAAGACTGCAAACTGTGTGATTCCATTTATTCTACATTCTGGAAAAGGTGAGACTATAGGAACAGAAAACAGACCACTTGTTGCCACTGGCTGTGGGTTGGAGAAGGGTAGGGAAGGGAATAATTAAAAAGGGCTCAAGGAAATTTTTTTGGGTAGTAGAACTGTATTATATGTTTTGATTGTCATGATAGTTATACAACTGTATGTTTTTTCAAACTCGGAGAACATTACACTGTAAAGATCTAATTTTACAACGTGTAAATTATAACTCAATAAAGTATATCAATTTGTTGAATTGACGTTAGTGTTGATCATCATGATAATAAAGACTTGAGTCCATTATAATTTGTATTTTACCAGATCATTAGTAGATACAAATTATACTCATTGAATACCTTATTCTGGGCCAATTTTATATTTACTTATATGTGTTTGGGGGGTGGGTGCATTGAGGCATTGAGGGTGGGAGGGTAACATAATAGCAATCATTTACTCTCTTTTTTCCTACATGGTTACTTTTTAAATATACACAGATAGCTTAGGTAGCCACTTTAATTCTCAGAAACTAAGATCTAACATATATCCATACTCATGTGCATGCACACACACACACACACACACACACACACACACAGTAGAATCCTGATTTCCTCTCCTCCATCATCTGCTATTTCTCTCACTTGTCCTCTAGCCATACTAATCACTCAGAAACCCCTTAATGGACCTTACATTCCATGCCTCTATATCTTTTTCCTTACTTGAGGTCTGCCTGGAATGCCCTTGATCCATTTATCTGCCTGGTGAGCTCCTCCTTATGTTTCAAGCTCTAAGTCAAGCTTTCTGTCCTCACTGAAGCTTCCTGGCCCCTCAGGGCAGTGCTCAGTCACCTTCATTCTCGTCTACTGGCCTCCCTCCATTCTCTCACTTACATCCCTTTCCTGGGACTGTTTGATTCCATGTTGATCTGTCTTAGTAAACGGTGGATTACTGGACAAAACTCCTTGCTTTATTAAATTTTTTATCTCCTCAGCTCCTAATACAGTGCATAACATATAGCGAGTTCTCAATGTATTTCCTTGCGTGAACTAATGAACAGAAGCATACTTTCTTGGGAAAATATAAAATGTTTGTCAATTGTATTACACATTCGTGTCTTTTTAATATTTGCTTCCAAATTGAATTGTAAATATATAAACTCAGACTCATATTCTCTCATATGCATTCAAGGAGTACAGGATGTAATATCTTATTAATATATTCTTTGATTTTAAATACCATCTAATCTTCACATAAAACAGAAAAGTGAAATAGCCACTTCTAAATAGGCTTGGATTACTGATGTCTTTCCATTGCTGGAATGTTAACTGTGCTTTAGTTTAGGATAAAAGGGATAGAAGCATGCTGCTCAGAAGTGATCCTATTTTTGTAGTGTAAGAACTTGATCGTCAGGGGCTGGCCGGTGGCCCAGTGGTTTAGTTCGTGCTTTGGCAGCCCAGGGTTCACGAGTTCAGATCCCGGGTGCCTGCTGACACACTGCTTGTCAGCCATGTTGTGGTGGCATCTCACATATACTAGAGGAAGATGGGCATGCATGTTAGCCCAGGGCCAGTCTTCCTCAGCAAAAAGAGGAGGATTGGCAATGGATGCTAGCTCAGGGCTGGTCTTCCTCACCAAAAAGAAAAAAAAACTAGATCATCAGAACTTTGGACAGTATTAGCAATCGATTGGCATCTTTATTCATTTGTGTGTAATAAACAGAGCCTAGAAAAAGCAAGAGACATAGTTATTTACAATCCCATGTGAAATATGGAGTTTATTAATCATGGCCATATCATTATATTATGCTTGGGAACAAAAAGAAATTCAACATCTACTTTTGATTTGTGGCCAAGGCTCATAAGTGTATGAAGAGGTTGACAGCCCTTGACTGGTGGTCGTTACTAATTTAATAAGCAGTCTTCAAAGCTTTTGCAGATACAAAGGAATCTGAAGTTACATGTGTAATATGCAACGTGGGCAAAATACTTAATTCTATTCACTTTGAAACCTAGAGGACAGTTATTAAAATTGTATGGTGCAAATTAAAATTTAAGATTAAAATACAAGATCAAAAGAATCAGTTTTTTTCTCAGCGCTATTAAGGATCAGCTTTCTGAATAGAGAGACTCAATGTTCAATGTCGTGTCCTTTTCCTCTGGAGAGCCAGATTAGAGCTAATCAGAAGTGACTAGAGAAACATATCTTTCTGTATTTTGTTTCAAGTGGGAACACTTTTTTTTATTACTTTTTAATATATAATGTAATTATAGTCACAGGATAGAAAATGCAAGTCAAGTAAGAGTACGGGCAATTTTGGAGAAGGAAGTGTAATGTGAGAAAAGATAAAATTTGCATCAATGACATTCATAGAACTCTGAAAAAGTGCAGCATTTCGTTACATAACAAACACCTGCAACAGGAGTAAATGCAGACTCACACGCAAACTCACCTCTACTCTCACCTACTTATGACTTTAAAAATACCCTGATCGTTATTTTTTATGAGCCTTTATAAATGTGCCAACAGCATGTAGGGTGAGTTATGAGGAGTGATTGGAGCAATCAACAGCAAACCTCTTTAGCTTGTGGTTGTGAGCTGACATCCCTAGACCTGAACACATCTCACATTATACGATGGGGGTGTTAGACACGGCCCAGGACAGAACACCTCTTGTGAGTGAAAAAACTTCCATCTCTCCTGAGTTGTCTCTTTGGCCACTTTACAGGGAGGAGACATGTACTTAAATCCCTTTTCTCATGTGGGGAAATTTCAGTAACAGCATAAGTATACTCAGGGGGCAAAAAGCTCCAAAAGTTAGCCATGTTTAAAATTTAGTGCTAGTCAATAACTTTTATTTCATTGGCAAAAAGAGGCAGTCATAATAACTAAAGCAACTCTTCTCTTTTAATTGCTAAACCTTGCTTTTCTGAATGTTCAAATATTTAGAATGTTCTCTTATTGAATTTTTGAGAACAGCACACGATAAACACACTACTGTGGGTGACTTTTCTTAAACATAAACTTGCCAAGCCATAGGCAGGGCATAAGTTTTTACCTTCACCATCATTCCTTTATTTGTTAAACAACAACCGATTTTGAGTGCCTAGAGTTTACTGGCACTGTACTTAGCTATGATCTTGTAAAACTAGGTGACTGTATAATTTATTGTCTAAACCAGGACATTTTTGAGAGTGAAGTGGGTATATTAATATGTTTGCCCAGAAAACAGGCATAAATCAGGTGTGTCATGGGCAGACTAGGATGTATGGTTTCCCTAGAATAATGATTATTGTTGTTCAGAGTTGAGCCTGAAGCACTGCATGACCCTGAAGTACTTTATATTATTAAAAATATTACATTGTATTTAGTGTGAGTTATAGTTTATCACATGGTAAAGCAGTTTATTAAGGTAGATAGTTTGACTCTGGAGTCTTGGTTCAAATTCCAGTATGTACAAATTATTAGTTGTGGAACCATGGAGACGTTTCTAACCCCATTAAGCCTCAGGATCAACATTTATATCCTGGAGGTAATAAGAGTATATATATATAGTAGTATGTTGCTGTTAAGTATAAACCGAGAAATCCATGAAGGGTGCCTGGCACAAAGTCTGCCACACAGGCAAATGTTCAATAGATAGCAGCTATTAATGTAGTATGAAGTCAGTCCAGGTCAACAAATTGAAATGAGAATTAAACTATTCTCACTGTAACAGTCTAATCAAGCCTAGTGGAAAGTAGTAGGTGCTTAATAAATTCTCATTGAATGAAAGAATGAATGAGAATGGGAAATAAAAATTCAACAGAAATATTTCATATTTTCTAACCATTCTAGATAAACAGGAATTTCCTGGATATTTGTTTCTCAATTTAAAATCTCAAAACTAGTTTGAATACATAAACCCCAGAATAAGAGAAGATGATATAATGTTATTGCTCTAATTCAGTGGGTCTGGGCCCTGGTTTCATATTAAAATCACCTGGGATGTTTGAAATACTGACACCTGGGCGCCAGTCCCAGTGATTCTGATTTAATTGGTTTAGGGTTGGACCCAAGCATTGGAATTGTCCCCCAAATTATCCCCAGATTATTTTAATGTACAGCGGGGATTAACAACTTCTCTAGGGTTTGTGCTAAGAAGGTAAAGCATTACATTTTTTATTGGGCGCCATATTTTAGGAGAGAATGGAGCTGGTACAAAGAAAAGGGGTTGAGATGGCAGAAGGTTGAGAAATTATGGCCTAGAAGGAATTGTTGAACGAATTCAAAAGGAGGTTTAGAGGGATAACAAACCAGTCTTTCTCTGTCTGAGTTCTTTCGCTTAGCATAATACCCTTAAGGTCCATCTATGTTGTTGCAAATGGCAAGATTTCATCTTTCTTATGGCTAAGTGGTATTCCATTGTATATATATACAATATCTTCTTTATCTATTCATCCGTTGATGGGCACTTATGTTGTTTCCAAGTCTCGGCTATTGTAAATAATGCTGCAAAGAATATAGGGGTGCTTAAGTACACCTGAAATTCATATAATGTTATAAACCAATGTTATATCAGTAAAAAATTAATTAATTAGAAATAATAAAATAAGATAATTAAAAAAAAAGAAACCAGGGTCATATAATCAAAGAAATATAAGATCGACATAGGCCAGATGGGGAGTCCACATTCTATTTAAGGTGGTAAATTATTTCATTGTGGGAATTTTGTCATGTGGGACCAGTGTTGCCAGATCTTCAGATTTTATAAGAGGAGACAGAAAGCAAGGTTTTTATGTGAATTCTCCTGGTATTTAAATGTGAGATTATTATTTTTTTGAACACTTGGTGTTCAAAGCATATTTGTAGATATTGTCTGGCTGTCATGTTGTCTGTCGGTTTATGCCAAGAGTCAGCAAACTATGGCCTAGGGTCAGATCCAGCCTGCCACCTCATTTTGTATGGCCTGATAGATAGAAATGGTTTTACACTTTATTAATGATTGAAAAACATCAAAAGAAGATTAATATTTCATGATGTGAAAATTATATACAATTTAAATTTTAGTGTGGGATACAACCATGCTTATTCATTTACTATTATCTATGGCTGCCTTCATGCTACAAAAGCAGAGTTCAGTAGCTGCAAGAAAGACCATATTATCATCATCAGCAGCATACAAACAAGTGTAATGATGCTGTTATAACTTGACAGCATTTCAAAATGCATATTATTGTACATTATTTACTTTACACTACACTATTTACTTTTACATATCTACACTAACACTATTTATTTACTTTTTATTAGTGCATGCTCATTATATCAAAATGAGAAAAGAAAAGTAGACTTTGCACAGTAGGCCGAATATCTCAAAGGTGTCCACGTCCTAATTTCCAGAAGCTGTGTGTTACCTTGTATGGCAAAAGGGATTTTGTAGATGTGATCAAATTAAGGATATTGAGATGGAGAGATTATCCTGGATTATCTGGGTGTGTCCAGTGTAATCACAAGGGTCCTTATAGCGGGGATTTAGGAAAGTCAGATAGAGAAGGTGATGTGATGACAGAAGCAGAGATCGGAGTGATGCAGGCCACAGGCCAAGAAATTCCAGCAGCCTCTGGAAACTGGAAGAAGCAAGGAACAAATTCTCCCCTAAAGCTTTCAAAAGGAACTGGCCCTGCTGATATCTTGATTTTAGCCCCATAAGACTTATTTCAGAGGTCTTACTCCCAGAATTGTAAGAGAAAAAATTTGTGTTGTTTTAAGCCACTAAGTTTGTGGTAATTTTTTACAGCAGCCACAGGAAACTAATACAGAATATCACACTTTTAAAGCACAATGGAGTGTGAATTATTTCACTATTGAATTAGATGCCCCAAATTGTGTTTATTCTACAATGACAATACAGATGTGCTAAAAGACTACAATATATGATGATGTTACCAGAATAAGCATGCATCACAATATTCCCAATGCACGGGAAAGCAGTGGTCAGGAAAATTAGAAAATTTTGCAAGAGAGTATGTCATCTCAGCAGAAATTCTTCACAACGATGAAAACTAAACATGAAGCTGCAAACGAAGTAAACTTTTGAATGGCTCATTTGTTAACTAAGCAAGAAAAGTCACTTACTGATAGTGAGTTAATTAAATCATGTTTGATCGAAACAACCAAAGAGATGTATTTAGAGAAAATAAACTTGTTTAAGACTATTAGCTTTTCAGCAACAGTTGCTTGAAGAGTTGAGGACATTTGAAACAACATCAATAGTTAATTACAATACAAGGCAAACAATTTTGAGTCGATTTGTTTGGTTATTTGTGAGCTGACAGATGTTACCATATTGCTCAGTTATTTATCTGAGGAGTAAGCACCAAGTGTGAAGAAACTGAAGAATTAGTCTGTATGGAACATTACAGGCAAATCTTTTTTCAAAGACTTTAAGAAAAATATTAATTCAGTACTACCTGAAGTGGAATCTGCTAAGATGTGTTATAACTGAAGGTGGTAAAAATAGGTGTGGAGAAGGAATAGGTTCAGTTGACAAATTTACAAAGCTTGTGAAAATATGAAGTGTTTAAAGCCCATAGTTATTCACCATGTTATTCATTGGCAAGTACTTTGCAGAAAATATTTGAATCTATCGTATGTCACTGAACTAGTAGTGTCGACGGTGAATTTCATTCACTCTCATGGACTTACCTATCACCAGTTTGTGAATTTTTGTCAAAAGTAGAAGTTAAATATCATGACTTGCCCTAGTACTCAGCAGTCTGATGCCTTAACAGGGATAAAGTTTCACTGTAATTGTTTGAGCTCAGGACTGATTGAAAGTTTTTCAAACAAGAAGAATGCTCATCAACTGTTATGGAACACTGCACATTTTGGAAATTAATTTGCTTTTGCTGAAGACTTGATAATATTGTATAATGAATTAAAACTAAAATTATAAAGCAAAACAGCACTTATATATGAAATTTATACTGCAGTAAAGACATTTTGACAACAACTAACATTGCTTGAATCATAAGTAATGTCAAGCTTCTTCCTGTACTATTGAGTTCAAACAAGAAGTAAGATCCTCAAACCCACACACATTTACAACAGGCATACTTCCTCAAGTCAAACTACAGATCTAGCAGCATTTTTCAGACCTCAATACAAGTGAAAAGGGAATTTCTATATTTCAAAGTCCGTCTAACTGTACAACTGAGGGGTTTCCACTTAACCTTCAACTGGAAGTGATTAATCTACACTGTAATGGCATGCTGAAGGACAAATATCAAGAGAAGAATCTAATAGAATTTATGTCTTCCAAATGATGACTATCCTCAATTAAAATTGCAATGCTCATGAATTAGTATCAGTACTTGACAATACCTATCTGTGTGAAAAGACCTTTTTAAAGATGAAATTGGTAAAATTTCATTACAGATCAGCATTAACAGATGAACATTTGCAACTGCTTTTTATTATAGGGAATATTAACTTTGAACACCATTTAAGTGAAATGTTATCCCTCCCACATTTAAGTGAAATGTTGTCCTTCCCCCAAAAGTAAAGAATTCCATTCTTCTCATTTGTAGACCTCTATTACAAACAACATACTCAATTATTTTTATATTTTGAATTTTTTTTTTTAAATGTAGAAATTTGTTTTTTCTCTTATTACTGCCTATATAATGTTCTTGATTTTGGCTCTTGGTTCGCAAAACCTAAAATATTTACTTTCTGGCCTTTTACAGAAAATTTTGCTGACTGCGTATCCTGATTCATGTGGACTGGAGAGTATATGTGGGGGTGGGGAAGTAACTTCCCAAATAAATCTAGGATGATTTCCCTGTGTAGGAAGATAAAAATGGACACTAATCCAGCCATACTTGAGGTTCATGTGCTCTCTAGCTGGCCTCATTTCCAGCTTCCCTGGCTGGAAATCCTGACCAGCCCCCAACAGTCAGGAGTGCATGAATCAGGACAGTAGAGAGAGAAGATGCATTTGAAACTTCAGACCAGGGGAAGTTAGTGTACCACTACTCTAAATAAATGTCAAGATATTTGAAGCCGACCTAAAGCTTCCTGCCCATACCCCCTGGGGCATTGTAACTGCTGAGCACAAATGGCTTCCAGTTCCCTGCTACAACATGGGTGAACCTTTAGGACATTATACTAAGTAAAATAAACCAGTCACAAAAAGACAAACAGTGCATGATTCTATTTATATGAGGTATTTATAGTCAAATTCACAGAAACAGAAAGTAGAATGGTGGTTGCTGGGGTGGGGGGGGGATGGGGAGTTGTGCAAAGGATAATCGAGTTTCAGTTTTGCAAGATGAAAAAGTTCTAGAGGTCTGTTCCACAACAATGCAAATAAACTTAACACTGAACTGTACACTTGAGATGTACCATAATTTAAGATGGCAAATTATGTTATGTGTTGTTTATCACAATTAAAAATGTTAAAACATGAACTTTAAAAAAATCTATCTTCTACCAAAGCATTAAAAATGGGGGTGGGTGGTTGCATAATCTCCTTGTTCAGAAGTATACTCTTAACATGTTTTATATAAAACATAAAAGTAATATATACTTATAAAATTAGCAAATTTAAATAATGTTGGTAAAAATATTAAAATTGAAAATCCACATCCCCATCCCTCACCACAGTTAACTACTATTAATTATCTTATGATTCCTCCTACAGAAAGGAAACTACACGGGGCAAGAGAGAGGGAGGGAGGGAAAAGGAGAAGGAGGGAGGGGTGAACAGATTGACAGAACAATGAGAGGGGAGAAGTTTTTGATAAAAGGCTGGCTACTAAATAAGTTCAAATGTTTCTTTCAAGTTTGCACCAAACAATAATTCCATCTTTGAATATCTTCCAATAACAACCTATAATTTATACAAGTGTATTTAAATGATGATGTGGTTCTGGTCACTGAATATGCCGTGGATTAACTCAGTTAATTCACCAGTAAAGATACAAATGAAGTCTGTTAACTGAGAAGAGTGACTGGCACTGAGACTTTTGCCACGACTCTTGGGAGAATATTTTCATCCCCAGGGTAGCCAAAGTTTTACAACTTAGCCTGTTAGAACTTATGTGTTAAAATGCATTTATCAGTATTTTCAGTGGTTTTTAACCATGTTTATAAAAGCTTGCCAATGCTGACAATATTTTTTTAAATGTCTCTGGTGTTTTTATGATTTTTTTCCTTTATATTTTAATCTTGGATTTTACAGATACTTAAAATAAGAAAGGAATGAAGCAGAGAACTAAGGTAGTTTTCTAGAGGTGGGTTCTGCAGCTTTTAAGATGGACCACAGATTAATGGGAAGGAGCAGCACACACCCACACAAGACCACAGAACATTTTCAGAAGACAGGTAATAGAGACTCCTGCCTTGCGATCTTCATGAGTTTAGTGGAGCCATGACAGGTATCATTCAGGGACACCCTCAGTTTATGCATCATAGGTGGCTCCTGCACCTTTCCCAGAGGGTACAGTGCTTCTGGGGCTCATCTTGGGCTTCTGCTCAGCCCACTAAAGCTGAAGTCACCAAGTGTTTGCTCATCCGCCTACACTGGGACAAAGTCATTGAATGGCTGAGTGTAGCAGCTGCTGGCAAAGATGTTTGCAAAGGGATGGAAACCACCAAAGAGGCCAAGGTTTTGTGGGAGGCGCCTATGAATGGTGTGGTGAAAGCCCCTGGAGTCTGCTGATTAACCCCTGATGATCTTCATGCCTAGAAGGGTGGACAAGCTAGGGATGACACGGTTCATCCTGGCTCCACCCCAATACCTTTGCCCTGTTCTACGTGCTGTATCATGGGCCTAAAAAGAAAACATTAGTTCTAACAGTTTCTTATTTCTTGTCTCTAATGCCCACTGTGTGGTCTAGTTTAAGTAACTGAGAGCTTTGTCTCCTGAGTCTCAGACCCTGCCTTGGTCCTTTTGTCTTGTTCTCTACACAGCCACATGTGAAGCCTAAGATTATAAACAGAGAGGATTTAGGGGAGTGTTCACACCCGTTCTCATGGGGAAGCCTGGCCACAGAAAGAGACCCGAGAAGGCAGAGTGGTCAGGAATGGCTGTGTGAGAGCACGAGACTGGATCATGGATAAGATCAAGAGTGGTCGTCTGGGCAAGGGACATCTCAGGGGGAAAGTGCTGAGGCAGGAATTAAGGCAGCACTTTCTGGAACAACCAGGAAGTAAGCAATACTGAACTGAGTTAGGACTAGAAAGAGATGTAACTAGGACTTGAAACTAGACCAGTGTGACTCCAAAGTCTGTACTCCTGGACTTTAACAACATCACTATTTTGCCATATTAGCTTTATCTATCTGCACATTTATCTCTCTGTGCTAAAACATGTGCAAGTAAATTGCAAACAGCAAACCACTTCATATCTAAATATTGTGTACATATTCCAAAAATAAATATTTCTCATATATCTAAGAAAATTAGCAATAATTCTTTAATATCATCTAAATACAGTCCATATTCAAATTTCCTTTTTAGTTTCATTTAATCTAGAACAGTCCCTAACCCTTCTTCTTCTTCTTCTTTTTTTTTCTTCTAAATGATATTGACTTGTAAAGAGACCTGGTCAGTTTTCACGCTGAAAGTCTCCATTACTGGTCCCTCTATTTCCCATGGTGTGAATTTCTTGTCTATACCATTTTTCTTGGAAACTGGAAGATAAATCTGCAGATTTGATTCGATTGTAGATGCTATTTTTGGCAAGAGTACTTCAGAGGTGATGTTATGTACCTCATGTTGCACCCATCAGGGGACATTTAAGTTGTCCCATTTTTAATGACGCTAGCCTTGATCAGTTGGTTAGAGTGGTAACCATCATATCTCACCTTCGTTAAGGCTCGTTTTTGTTTTGTTTTATTTTTTAATTAACAATCTGTAGGATGCTACTTTGGCAAGATGCAAATATTCTGTTCCCTGGCAACATCTCACCTTATGGTCTTGATGATCCTTGTCTGAATCAATTACTATATTAGAGACACAAAATCTAGTTTTATATTTCTGTCATTCCTTCTATGTTTGTTAGCTTATATTCTCCTATTCTTTGAGCGTTTTGGAGCCATAAAAACCAAAGCTTAAATTCTCTTGGTTCAGTAACGGCCTTCAAGGTAAAACTGAGCTTAAGTGTTCTGCTTATCAGTCTGGGCTCCTGACTTTGCTTAGTTGTGAGCCTGAATATCACTTACTTCCTTGTAAAATCATCAGTAGGCTTGAAATATTTTTATATTTCATCCAGAATGTTTAGGGTAAATGGAAGTGTATTCTTTTTTCCATGATTCTATTTATTTTTATTCTATTAGGTTGAGCAAATTTTCTTTTTTACTTTTTCTTTTCAATCCTCTGTTTGGAATTTATACATTCTATATCGATGTTTTAAAGATTTAAAATGCATATTTGACATAAAATCTAAAATTAATTTACATATCTTACTCCTTCTGAAGAATTCAAAGACAAAAATGTTACATGTTGCTTTCTGGTATTTTAATTTTACCTTCTTTTTCCTTCCCATTAGAAATTACCTCTATTATTATCTTACATAGTGTTATGGACCAAATTGTGTCTCCCGAAATTCGTATGTTTAAGCCCTAAGTCCCAATGTGACTGTATTTGTAGATAAGGCCTTTAAGGAGGTAATTAAGGGTAAATAAGTTTATAAGCCTCGGGCCCTAATCTAATAGGACTGGTGTCCTTCGAAGAAGAGAAAGAGACAGCAGGAGTGTACATGCACAGAGAAAAGGCCATGTGAGGACATAGAAGATAGCCTTCTGCAAGACAAGGAGAGGTCTCACCAGAAACCAGCCCTGCCAGCTGCTTGATCTTGGACTTCCAGAACGTGAGAATTAAATTTCTGTTGTTTAAGCCACCCAGTCTGTAGTATTTTCTCATGGCAGCCAGAACAGAGTAACACATATAGTCAATGGTTCTTTAGACTTGGCAATCTACACACCACTTTCTTTTCTCACCACTTCTTCCTGCTCTTCCTTCCTTCTGAGTTTAAATTCCTCTTTCACAGAATACATCCTTTGGCAGTTCTTATAGCAAAGCCATTTCCTCTCTCTCTTATTCTTGACTGAAAATTCTTTTATTTTTTTCCTCATTCTAGAATAATAGTTTAGCTGGGTAGTAATTATTAATAATTTCTTTTAACACTTTAATTTTATTCCAATATATTCTGGGCTCCATTGTTGTTACTGAAAAATTTATTAAAGATATAAGGTAGTCTTTTTCTTTCTCTTTGGACACTTTTAAGAGTTATTCTTTGTCTTTATATTCATTGTATCCAGGTGTGGATTGTTTTACTTTTCTTCCATTGTTTTCTGAGGCTAAGGATTCTTCCATTTAGTCAGTTATGGGAAATTCTCAGTTGTAATCTTCAATATATCACGTTTCTCCATTCTTTGGATTCTCTTCTTCATATATTCCTGCTAAGATGTATTAGACCTTCGCACTCTACCCTCGATGTCTCCTAACTTTTCTTCCAAATATTCTTCTATGTGTGATCACTCCAAGGTAATTTCTTTATATACACAGTTTACTAAATCTCTTTTCAGTGATTTTATTTGGTTTATTTCCAGAAGTTTAACTTGTTTCTTTTTCAATTTTGCCAATTTTTTTATTATGGCTTATGCTTTTAATTTTCTTTTTTCGTGAGTATAATCATTTCAAAATACTTAACTCTGGTAGTTTTATTATCTGAAGTTTTGTGTGTTAGTTGGGTTTACTGACTTTTTCATGGTCTGTTGTTTCTTTGAGTATTCTGCTACTTTGTGCTTTGTGGGCTTATTGTTAGAATTATTGTGACAATTCATCTTTTAAGGAGGTTTGCATTTGCTTCTGTCAAATGCCATTAATTATTATCATTGTCCTTTATAATATTAATTTTTCAGCTTGGTGGGGTCCAGATCAAGCACATAGTTTAAATCTGAATCTCTGGCCTATGAATTCTCAAGGAAGACTTTTTTCAATCAGAATCCAACCTTAAATTTCCTTTTCACCTCCTTGTACCAGTTTATAGATGGTAACACATTCAATAGCATTTTACTGATTTAATAACCACTCAAATGTCCTGCCTTCATCTGAGAATCTATGTGATAACATCTCTTCCTCTTCTGTATTCTCATGACCTTTAAATATTAAGTCCCTTGGTTATGAGATCAATAATCCTCCATACAGCTTCTGTGGAGTCAGCCTACATGCCAGCCCCTCTGCTTTCCAGTTTTCTTTAAATTTTTGTCCCCTGGGAGATCCAAATGCATGCACAAAACACATGCACGTAGGTATGTTTTTTGTAAAAGACTGCTTGTTATATTTCATCTAGAATTTCTTTGTACTTGGTAATAGAAGGTTTTCAGTCAATAATGCTGTAGAAATGGAAATCCATCGGGGTGTTACACAAATCTCAAATTGAATGGGCTACCTTGCAAAAAAGCAAGTTCTCAGTCAAAAGAAGTATATCCAAAGGCTAAGGACCACTTCATTGGAAATATATATACGGTTGAGCAAGATAATTTCAACTCTGAGATTCTTTGATAGAACTCTTACTTTATAATCCACGTAAGGAAGACATTTAGTCACTGGTGTGCTGGAAAACAGACAAAATAAAAATAAACAAAGCCCCCTATTTGTAGTGCTTGCTAATTTCTGTGGTGTAAATACTCTCACAAATGACTGATTTCAAACTATCAGTGGTTTACCAACTAACTCACAAAATTCCTGAAAATTTAATAATTGGTTCTTGGAAGCTAGTATGACCAGCTCTAGCACATCGCTGCATTTAATCCATATTCCTGGATAATTTTGGGGGTAGATACGGCATTTTTACTTTTCTTGGTTCTAATTCTCTGTCCTAGTTTGTTGCTTTCCTGGTAGAGGAAAAAGAAATACAAGTTTAAATTTCAGACTATGGTTTAGAACAGGGATCAGCAAATTTTTTCTGTATAGTGCTTGGTAATAAATGTTTTCGGATTTGCTGGCTACATACAATATCTTTTGCATATTCCTCTTCTTTTTCTTTCTTTTTGACAACTCTTTAAAAAGGTAAAGACCATTCCATAGCAGGTCCTTAGCTAGATTTGATCCAGGACTGTAGTGTGCTGACCTTTGCCTCCGGTCTAGAAGCTTGTGATTATTGCTGCCTTAAAACAAACTTTTGTTGAAATTTCAGAGCGATGATAAGAGAATCATAGTCTCTATTTCCTAGCTTCTTGAACCATTTCTATAGTTATCAAACCAAGTTTTCTCTGGCATCATTGAGCTGGAGAAGTCTATTTTGATTCTGATTCTTTGAAACTATCTTTATAATAAATGAATACATATATCACTAGAGGGAAAATATTTAATTTCTAGAATTTTCTTTTCAAGGTATCTTTGAGATATTTGTTTTTTCCTTTTTGATACTTTTCGAAGGCTCCCCAAGTAAACCAAAATGTTAGAGCATATGGTTTATTTTGTCCTTATCCAAATGCTTGAGGTTATTAATTTTTCTTTGTATAAAAATGTTTTTACATCCTTCCAAACAGGACTTAAGCTTACTTCCAGTGGTAGGTAAGGCTTGAAACCCTATGGCTTAACTGCTTTATATTATTTTAAGGACTGTGGAAATTGATGGATTATCATCAAGAAAATGAAAACAGTATTTAGAACTACTTTGCTTAGAGAATGGAGCCTTTCAAAGCATACCCCCTCCTCAAACACCAAGTATTATGTGGTTTAAGCTCCTGTTATTTCTGCAAAGAGCTTAAAAGACTGACCAGCATGAAAAAGAAATAGAGCATTAATTGAACAGATTTGAAATAATTGAGTTCTACATTAGTTAAGAACATAATAAAGGATGTTATCAAAGTTTCACGTGTGGATATACCATTCCCAAAACTGCTTATAAAAATAATAGACTTTGATGCTAAGAATGAAAAAATATATGCTTTAAAAATGCATTAGGAAACTTCCCATAGAAATGAACCATAGGAATTTCTCCCTTGTTATAGAAATACCTTCTGACAGGCTGCAGTTATCAATTTCCAGATTTGTATATCGTTGAAGCAAAATCGTTGAAGATACAGGGCATTGTACATTGAATACAGAAAATTCCATTTCCTAACAGAAGTCAAAAATAGAAATGAGATCAAATGAGAGAAAGAGGGCAACTGGGAGAAGGAAAATGGAAAAGAAAAATGTTTTTCTTTTATCTATAAAGTGAGTCTAGGCAGCAGAATGGAGATGGTTGTCAGGATAAACAGCAAGAAATCAGAGTTGAAGGCACATTATATATATTCTTTGTTAACTGATCACTGTGCTAGCTTATTTTAACTCAGAAATGTAGTCATCACAACTTTTCAATTGATAACTATTTGATGTAAAATGTTATTTGAGTAGTCGAGAAATTTACCTTTTTTTAAAAAATGAGCAAAAGCTTTAAGATACAAATCAATACTTGCATAGTTCTGACAATTATGAATTTGGTAATATCTTAAAAGCTCATCAAAAGATTGTGCTACTGCCTTGGTGAATACTGAGAAATAAACATCTATTTTTTTAAGAGTGATGATAATCCACATAATGCATATATTCTAAAACAAAAAGCAATTTCCACATGTCACCAATGGCTACCTTACTGAAGGTCATCTCTATGTTATTACACACGAATGACTAAATTCTATGGTGTATTACTTCTCTTTGTGATAAAAGAACAAGCTAGTTTACCTTTTAAAGAATATGGCAGGTAAGGAAGGTATTCATCCATTCAGTAAGCAAATGTTTAATGATTGCCTTTTTTTTCTGAGCACTAGAAATAGAGCAATGAATAAAACAAAGTCCATACTTTCACAGAGCTTATAATCAAATATATTGGCCAGGAGGGTAGGAGGAAAGAGCAGTAAACAAAGTTGTTGATAAGTGCTAGAAAGAAAAATAAAGAAGAGTAAAGGAAATAGAGACAGAATGTGGTTGTGATTTTATATAGATGGTTAGAGAAGCCCTGTCTGATATAATAGTTCAGCAAAACTGTGAAAGACTGTGTGATGGTTAATTTGATGCATCAACTTGACTGGGCCTAAATACTTGGTAAAACATTATTCTGGTATTTCTGTGAGGGTATTTTGGATGAGATTAACATTTCAATTGGTAGACTGAGTAAAGCAGATTGACCTCCCTAATGTGGGTGGGCCTCATGCAATCAGTTGAAGGCCTGAATAGAACAAAAGCCCTGACCTCCCATGAGTAAGAGGGAATTCCCCTTGCCTGACTGCCTTTGAGTTGGGACATGGGTTCTTCCTCCCTTTGGACTTACACTGAAATATTGGCTCTTCCTGAAGTGTTGGCATTTGAACTGAAACTAAACCATCGGCTCTCCTGGGCCTCCAGTTTGCCAACTGCAGATCTTGGGACTTGTTAGCCTTGATAATTGTGTAAGCCAATTCCTTATAATAAACCTCTGTGTGTGTGTACACACACACACACACACATGCTATTGGTTCTGTTTCTCTGGAGAACACTGACTAATAGAATTAGGAAATTACCATTTGGCCATTGTCATAATAATAATTGATTCAGGTAAGAATTATTAACGGATATAAAAACCAGTGGTTGAAAGTTTAAGGAGTAAGAGAATATTTACATAGTCTCTATGTATCTCCTCATAAGACACTTATCAATTATAGGGGCTAAAATACTAACTTTACAGTGGAGAATGCTGGCGGATACTGCTTTAACCCGTTAGTCCCAGTCATGGGACTAATTGATAGCATGTACCTCCTGATAGGATGCTTTAAGAAGAAGCTTACATCACCTTATCACCTCTGAGGTTCTCCTGCCAAAAGTCCATGATGTGAATCTAATAATGTGGAAACATAACACACATCCAAACTGAGGGACATTCTACAAATAAGTGGACTGTATTCTTTAAAAATGACAATTCAACGTCTTGAAATATAAAAACTCAATAACTGTTCAGATTAAAGGAGACTAACGTGACAGGACAACTGAATGCAATGCATGATCGTGAATATTCTTTTACTACAATAATTATTACTGGTATAATTGGCAAAATCTGAATAAAGTCTATGGATTGGAGAATAGTCTTGTGCCATTGTTAATTTTCATATTTTAATAATTTGACATGCTTTAAAACATATTTGATATGCGTTAAAAGAACATGACTGAAAATGACAATGTATCTAGGTGGATATTCTTCATGTTTGCTGAGTGTTCAATATCACTATGGCTAAACTTATTGTAATGTCTATTGAAAATAACTACAAATGGGAGGCTGTTCATATCATCGTCAAGCTTATTGAATATCTGCATTTCAGATTGGACACTGCCTTGGGCCTCAAGGATACAAAAGACAAATGATGGGGTCATTACTTTCAAGGGCTTTAACACTTTATTTAGGAAGAAAGGATGCACATGTAGAAATTTAAATATCATTGTGAAATAACGTATACTAAGTGCTGAATGAATGTTGCATACACACAATACCATAAGAATACCATAGATAAAGGAGTTAGACAAAGGAATGAGAGAACAAGTGGAAAAAATGGACAATGAAATCCAACTCTGCTTAGTGTGTGGAGTTAGCTAAGTTACTTCTCTTTTCTAAGACTGAGTTTGTCCATCTGTGACATTGAATAATAATACCTACTTCGTAGTTTAGTTATTGCCCCCACTCCCCCCAGTGCCCTCCTTGAGAGCAAGGCCCATGTCAGCTTCTGTCAATATTATATTATCCCACCATAGGCACTTGATAAAATATATGTGGACTAAATGAATGAAATTTATGAGAATTAGAAATGATTTTTTAAAATTTGATGTCTTAATACTGAGGATAAGAATTCACATAAAAGGAGGATAATCCAAGCACGGTGTCTGATAGATAATAAAAAGAACAGCTGTATTTGTTGAGAAGCTGATATCATTACCATCACAAAACTCTGACACTATCTGTGGAAGTGTTGAAGAAAGGATGATGCTTCTAAATGCGGAAGAGAGGAGCGAACAGGCAGAAAGAATGGTGTGAGCAGAGTTCCTAAGGGAATGTTGACTTCTTGTTCTTGCAACAGTAAGGAGAAGAATTTGACTGAGATGATTTATCCAGTTGGCAGTGGGAGTTAAATTTAGACAGGTAGGTAGACTTGTCAAATCTTGTGTTCTTAAGTGAGAAGATTGGAATTTATCCAGTGTCTAGTGAGGAAGCATTAACGGATTCTGAATAGGAGGTGATATATCCTAAGCATTAGGAAGATTAATGCAATAATAAAATAATGAAGGTATCAGAGACACAACAAACAGCCGGGATATTATTGAAATAACATTTCATTAAATATATTTGAAATTTTGACATTTTGCCAATAACAGTTGTTTTTTAAAAACTGTCTTTATTCTATATAATTATCTCGCCAAAGACTGAGGTACATATGACAAAAAGTATGCCAGGCAAATCTTGACAGTGGTTTATCCTAGAGGCTAAGGAGGGTTATTTGTAACCTCTGGCATCCTTTTATTTATTTTAATTGCAACTGAGACATTCAGGACATTACCACCAATGACCATATGAATGACCATCATAGATATGGTTACCTGGAAGCAATAGATATGTCCAAGGAAATTTATTACTTTACAAGAAGTTCATCTCTGAATGTCTTCCAGACACAATGAAACATTTAGGGTCTTGGTTATGTCTCGAGAGTGTAGCAAGAGTATATATAGTAAATGTACTTAGGAAATGCAAAATTGCTACATTTCAGATGGTTGCCATAAGTCATCTGTTACATGCTGACTGCACCCATAAAGTACCTCAATTTTGTATATTTCCTTAGGGAATGCCTCTCTTTCACATATAAATAAGAAAGAGATTGGTTTGGGAAAGTTGTAACATATGATCAAGCCAGGTAGTAAATGAGAAGGATGTGAGAAGGATGCAGAAACTGGGAACTCTCCATCATACAAATGTTTTCCTAGTCTTGCCTATTTAGAGGGTGGGGCCAAGAGAACTCCTGGCAGAAACTCCCATCTGTTATATTTCTAAGGACCTTGTTGGCTTTCTTGGTGAATGCCTATTTGGACCTAAATTATTCAGTCGGTTTATTTTTCTAAACCCACAAAATTACACAAGCCATCTGTGTTATATAGCCAATGGAATAGCTGGACTGATTGGACATTTTGATGTGAAACTGTTTAGGCACCATGTCAGCTGACTCACATGCTATGAAGACTATGATGAACATTATTAAAAACAACAAAACTCCTGGAAACATTATATTCACATCACTGACTGCTTGTACATTTCAAATTGCAATTAGAGGAAAAAGTTTAGATTATGGCATTTCCTTCACTTCCATCAACACACATACAAAAAAGATGCCTGATCTATCTCTCTTTTCTAGAACTACGTATTTGCTTTGATTTTTAATTTCACATTGATTATCTAGAAAGAGTGTTAGAATTCTGTAATTTTAATTTATTTCCTACAAGGGAAAACAATTAGTATATAGTAAATTCATATTTTAATATGCATTTTCCCTCTAGGAGAAAACCTCCATGAAAATAGTTTAAAGACTACCTCATACTGAATTATTTTGTGAGACGGGGTGGGGCACAGTATTTTCTATTTTAAAGGCCTCCCTCAAGGAAGCCAGTTGCAGAGGGTCAGCTTTGGAGGACAAGATGAGGATTCCTGGAAAGCACCTTGTGGCTTGGGTACAGAGTGGTACTCTTCACGGGATTTAGACCTCTAGTCTGCAGTGAGTGACATATGACTTAAGAGCCTTGAGAAGGTGATTTGTCGCTGAATGTCATGTGCAACTCTGAACTAGCAGGTGAAGTGGAAAGATATCATACAATGTCCCATCTTGTTCAGAAGGATACTAAATGAGCAGCTGTTCTGAAGTGGAGTTGTGGGTTTAAGACTGGTTTTACCACTTACCTGGAATCTTGCTGAAACATGCCATGTGGTCATATTTTCATTCCCTGGGAAGAGAATAACGAGAAAGGTCTTAGTTCTTATCTCTTTTGTAGGGATGGTTTTTAGGCAGCTTGATGTTGCCAATTCTGTTATTTTTGCTTCTGTATTCATAGAAGGTACCATGGTGGCAGATGTCTGGAGAAAGTGCAACAATTTGGTGCTTATTGCATGCTATATTTCTCGCTAATATAGTTTATCACTTTTTATATCTTAGGGGAAAATCAAGATTAAAAGAACAATGGACTCCATTTTCTCTATTAACCCATGTTAGTAGTTACGCATGTGTGTTGATATATTAATAGCCACGTAGTAATTTTTTCTTCCTGTCTCATTAGCTGTATAAGACAAGAGTCTATAATTGTATAAAGAATGTATCAAATTTATAAGTACCTTTTGATAACTTGATTCAGTCTTGTGTTTGTTGACAGAGCAAATGGATGTTAAAATTATGTACTTGTAGTTGAGAAGGTATGGAGTTCTTACTGATAAATCTATTTTCTCCACTATCATCTTGGGAATACCAGGAATTCTACCAGTAGAGGTACATTCATTTGTAATATTCAGTATTTTTGTTGAGGTGGTTTCTTAAGATGCAATTAAAGCAATAATAAACACCAGAACACTTCCTTTAAGGTGGGAGCGGTAGAGCCCATGCAAAGGCACTGACTACAGATTTTGTGGTAGAAGAAAGATGTCAATGACATTTCATAATTTTACCTTTATTCCTCATTGCACTTGGAATCAAAGTATATATATAAATATACAGTGATGAATCATTTAATGACAGGAATACATTCTGAGAAATGTGTTGTTAGACAATTTTGTCATTGTGCAAACATCGTAGAGTGTACTTACACAAACCTGGATGGAATAGTCTACTACAGAGCTAACCTCTGTGGTACTAATCTTATGGGACCACCATCATATATGTGGTCTGTGGTTGACCAAAACATCATTATGTGGCGCGTGGCTTGTGTAATGTTTATGTCCTCTCAAAATTTGAATGTTGAAACCTTAATCCCAATGTGATAGTATTTGGAGATGGGGCCATTTGGGAAGTAATTAGATCATGAGGGTGGAGCCCTCATGAGTGGGATTAATGCCATTATAAGAAGAGGCCAGGAGATAGCTGGCTCTTTTTCCGCCATGTGATGACACAGCAAGAAGACCACCATCTGTAAACCAGAAAGAGGGCCCTCACCAAGCACCTGACCACGCTGGCACCCTGATATCAGACATCTATCCTCCAGAACTGTGAGAAATAAATGTTTGGTTTTTTTATCACAGCCACCCAGTCTGTGATAATTTGTTATAGCAGCCTGAACTGACTAAAACAACATGTTGTATGAACAGTACCTCGATTTTAAACCTACTCTACTTGATGTATATATTTTTGGAGCTTCTCTTCTAATACTTAATGACTTGGCAATGAGCCCTAGTACTTTGACTTTAAAAGAGAACATATTATTTGAGAAATATATGTGGGTTGTTAGGAGGAATATAATTTCCCATAAAAAGACACATATTGTTCACTAAAAGGGCTAGTATTATGAAGATCAAAAATCAGCCTGTGGTTGAAAGAAGCAATATGAATTTTTCTTTTTGCTTACCATTTTTGCCTACTAAGGCAAGATGAGTAAGGTGCAAAGAGTAGAGAGGGCAACAAAGTACTCTTTTTTTTTTTTTGCCCTAAATATTTGTTTAAACAAAAATATCAATTCAAAGAAAATTGGAAACATAGAATTATTAAGACTCCCTCTTTAAAATAAATGCTCAGCCAAATGAAGGAACAAAATGTAGACACTGGGCATAGATTCCCTACAATCCTGGGCCAAGTGTTGGGGCTATAAATTATGCAAGTAGCCACATAACAAAGCAGCATGAAGCCTAGGTATGTTTACAAAGGAACATTCACATCAGGTCCTGGCAACTTGAACCTAATTTCTACTGAGCCCCAAATGACTGATGAAACATGACTGCTGGAGGTTATTATTTCTGTATCTTTAACGAGTGACATATTGTGCAGCAACATAAGATATTCAAAAGCCCCTATAGGTAAGCAGGCCAGATCTTATTATGCTATCCAAACTACCTGAAGCTGGGTGTACAGACCCGGTGTATCAGCTCCCCAAGTAGGTTGGCCCCATAGGGCACCCATATGATTATGGCTAATGTAATCGTTGCTTTCAAGGGTTGTGAAATTTGACACACCATGTGGTGCAGTGGTGGTTACTGAAAGGGAGGGTTTGACTGCAATCTGACTTGATTATTTCCATAACGTTTTTTCTTCCTCCTGAAGCAACCCAAAACCTACCTGGTTCTTTTTTTTTTCAACCTATGTCCAGGCTCATCTTCCCAGCCCTCGCTTTTTTTTCATTCTTTTTCCTTTCCTTTCCCTCCCTCCCACCTTCTTTCCTTCCTGTCTTCTGTTTTTTTTTTTTTTTTTCTTTTGAGAGAGGAGAAGAAACTGAAACTAGAGATTCTTTTTCAAGGGTAAAGATGATTAATATTGCACTCTACAAGTTTAGCAGGGGAGCACTCAGCAAACAAAATTGATTAACTTTAATACTGTAACAGTTCATCAGAATACAGAATGTTTTGTTTTCCTTGGCCTGAAAATCCTGTGCTTAATTTTCTGTTATTTCAGTTTAATAACAAATCACCATCATGAGGAACATTTTGCTGTCCTTGCCCTCTTTATGTTCTTAGACTACGTGTTAAGGAAGATAGTCATATATTACAATCAATTTTATGAATATTTTGCACTAGAATAATTGTACATAACCATGAAATAAGCTTATTTTGCTATTCTTACAGAGGAGAATAGGTTCTGGTAGATTCTTAATATTTGAGTTGAGTGGAATTATAGGGCATTTATTTTTAGGGATATGTAAATGCTAAAAATGGAAATGAGTCATATGTATTCATAGACATTAACAGTGTTTATAATATTGGCTAGTAAGTCTTGATTGTGTTCATAAAGATAGCAGAGGAAAAAGAAAATAGCCTTGTGTTTGAGTTTTACGTTTATGCTGATCAGGATTCTCAATCATCACGTAGTTTATGGAATAATTTTACATTTTCTCTTTTGTCTGGGCCCTTATTTATATTTATAAGTATAGACTTCTGTTCCTGTTTCCCTGTCAAAGTAACTTACAGTCTCATTGTAATGTAGCAAACAGAACTAAGTTGGAGGCAAGACAGTTTCCCTAATAAGGTCTTAAGCAACACAACATAACACATTTTGCAAACTCTTCTGTCAAGACCCTTGTAATGCATCAATATGAGAAATACACAGCAATTGTGTTATTAATTATGAAGAATGAAATTGCAATTGCTGAAACATAAAATACTTCTTTGCATCTTCAGGAAAAATGTCTCAGGAAGAAATGATAGTAAATTTCAATTAGAGAATAAATCCCACACTATAAATTTGGTTGTTCTAAAATGAAATATTTATATTTATACATAGCATGACTGTAACTTTACTGAATGCAGACATATGTTTGAATGTTTGCCTCGTCATCAAGGAAATAGCTGGTTTCGGGAGGGTGCTGCTGTGAGTAAGTCAAGGGGTGTTGTATACAGTGTAGATTTTCTATCCTAGGGCAAAGTTTGGAGAACAATGTCTTGATAGTCTATCAAATTGAATGTAAAAGTTTTGATAAGCATTGGCTTGAAAGTCACTATGACTTTGAAATGTGTCACAGGGGTTAGTGTTTCTTTTTCAAGCCCTTCTCTCTCTCTACGTTGATCACTGTTTGGAAAGCTCATATTCAAATATCTTAGCATGCTTGGATTGTCATAACAAAATACCATAGACTGGGTAGATTAAACAACAGAAATTTATTTTCTCACAGTAGTGGAGCATGGAATGTCCAAGATCAAGGTTCTTCTCTTCCTGGCTTGCCTTCTTGCTGTGTCCTCACACTGTGAGGAGAGAGAGAGAGAGAAAGAAAGAGAGAGGGATCTCTTTCTCTTCCTCTTCTTATAAGGCCACAGTTCTATTGAATTAGGACTCCATCCTTACGACTTCATTTAACCTTAATTACCTCCTAAAGATTCTACCTCCAGTTATGGTCATACTGGGGTTAGGGTTTCAACATATGAGTTTGTAGGAGTCCCAGTTCAGTCCACAACACCAGGAATTAATTGCTTTTCTTCTATTTCTGTGTATGTATTTACAGGAGAGGTGTTGGAACTTTGAGTAAATAGAGATCAGCATCAAGTCAAGCAAAAATCACCTCTTATATTGGACAAAAATGCTCTAAGTGTTGTTTGAATTCTATTGTTTAAGTTCTTTTACATTAAGCAGGGTTTCTCAACCTTAATGCTACTAACATTTGGGCGAGATAAGGCATTTCTGTGAGGATGGCTGTGCATCTTATGAAGTTTAGAAGCATCCCTGGCCTCTATCCACTAGATGCCAGTAGCACCCTGCAATTGTGACAACCAAAAATTTCCCCAGATGTTGCCCAATGTCCCCATGGGGAAAAATCTCCCCCGGGTGAGAACTCACCGTTTTATAGAAAAAGTTAATAGTTTTGGAATTTTGAGGGATTATAACAAACAATTTCATTCTTTATATTTTTTAATAACCTCAACTAATTTCTCTATATAGGATTAGTTAGGGACACTGGGATTGAATAAACAAAATATGAGTCAGCTCCAGTAACTCCCATGCCTAGTTCCCTGTAGTGGCTACTCATGTCACATAAAATAAAATCCATACGTTTTTACTGCAGTCTGTAAGTATGAAGATTTTCATGGTCTGACCTCTGTTGATAGCTCTTGTCTTACCTTCTACCAGTCATCCCTTGTTCACTCCAGCCACTAGTTTTTCTGTCTGGTCCTTGAACAACACAAGCTTTTTCCTGCCTCAGTGCATTTACACAAGCTCTCCTTTCTTTCTAGAATGTTCTACATCCAGTTTTTATACAGCTCCCTGATCCTTGTCATTCAGGTTTTAGCTCAAATATCACCTCCTCTGAAAAGACTTTTTCACTGCCCTATCTACATGACACCACTCACTATCTCTTCCATTGCTAGATTCCATTGCTATTCCTCACAGCATTAACACTATTTGAAATTATACTGTTTATTATTTTTTTCTATCTCCTCCCTCCCCATCCATTTGTACTTCTCTTGAATATAAGGTATATGAGGGCAGGAGTCTTGTCTCTCTTGCTCATACAATTGTCCCCAAAACTCAGAATGTCCCTGGTACAGAACGGACACCTTAACTACATTTATTGACAGGGAAATATTTGAATAAAGAAATTTTTAGAATTGCTTTTAAGGTCTATTATTACTGAATATAATATATATTCAGATATGTATTCGGATGCCTCCCTTTTCTTTGAATGCCACGCCAGGCCTCCTTGAGAAGATGAGGAAGGAAAGTACCCCCCAAAATAGAGTATGGGAAATATATTTGTATTCCTTTATCTCAAGCCACTTATTGAAACCAAAAAGAGAGGCTTAAAACACACAAATCCTATTCTTTTTCAAAAAACACATACTTTAATACCTTTGCAAATGTGTCGTCTGAGATTTCAGACTTAAATGAATGTTTAGCTGTTTTTATTCACATTTTCCAGATATGAAAATATTTTAAGAGAGAGAATATCCACATCCCCCAGCTTGAAAGTGCATTACTGATACCAAAAATACTTGCAAAGCAGAGTAATAGATAAGAACTCCACAGAACTAGATTTTATTTGACAATCCCAAGACTTTTTTCAATGACTGCACAAAAGCGTTAAATAGAAATGGCCTAGGGATACGCAATGAATCAATATGCACCAGTAACTTTCTGAAATCAATTGTTTGCTCCTCAGATACAGGAAAATTGATGTAACCGATGCTGTGTAACTCCTATTAATTGCTCACAGTGACAAAAAATTTATCAATTACTTATTGACTTCTTCGAGACCATGGGAAAATGGCAATAGCTTGAAAGTTAAGTGTATAATATGGATGCCTTCCCTAGCTGAATGAAGGTGTAACTAGAAACCAATCAGGTTTTAATATGTGTAGTTCTATATTTGGTTTCACATTTACATGTCTCTCTCCCACTCATGTCTTGCCTCAGACATTAGGTATCTCAGAGATGTCTATCAGTTAAGGTTTATGATAGAATCCTGTTAATAACGTTAGTAGTAAACATTTTCTGCGGTATTTACCACGTGCTAAGCATTCTGCTAATCAAAAAACACAGGGATTGGTACAATAATTATTTTAGATAGTATCAGAAGAAGAAACTATTAGAATGTGCTCTGCTGCAAGAAATGGAAAATCTAGAAAACAGGAGCTTAAGCAAATGAGATTTAGTTTATAGGTATAGTGTCCAGGGCTGGTGCATTTGCTACATGGTGTCATAAGAATCCTTTGATCTTCCTACTTTGCTTAGTGTGTGATATGTTTCCCCGTTCCTTCAGGTATTGTGTCTACATTCTAGACAAGCTACAGAGGGGAAGGGTGAAGAACAAAGGACCAAATGGAATGCCAGCGGACTCTGCCCCTATGTAAAAGCTTTCTCGGAAGTGCCACTCAGGGACTTCCTCTAACTTCTCAAATGACTAAAGCTAACGCAGGGAAAGTTGAATATTAACTGGGCACATTGATACACAACACTAACTGGTGTTTGTATCTAAGGACAAGGGGAGAATAGATATTGAGTAGGCAACCGTAGCATCTGCCACTGAAACGGAGAATAACTAAGGTAAAGTAACTTTCCAGAGTCACAAGGCAAATGAAAGGAAGTCAGACCAGGCTCTGGGCTAGGTCTGTCAAACTCCAGGGCACTGCTCTCTTGACTGTACTCAACAATCAGCAAATCGAGGAGAAATGATTCTGTTCGTGTGTTTGCTTTTTAAGTTGAAAAGGAAGTTGCTTGACCAAAAAAAAAAAAAAAAAAAAATTGTTGAATTCAAACACTCTTGGGGAAAAACAAATTTGACTTATTTGTTATTGATCAGAATAGAAATAAAATATCTTACTTAAAACAGTGGCAATAGGCACAAAAGTAGAAATGCAACTAATGAATTCGACACTCTATCTTGTCCTGCTATAGCACTCATTTTTTTCCACTGTAGTGTGCATAGATATGGTTATGTGTTCTTTCTTTTTCTGTCTTTAAAAATACAGTTTAATGAAATGTATTAAATTTAATTTCCACAAGTTTTTTTCCCATCGTTTTATTTATTTTAATTTAAAAGCTATAATTCAAAACAACATAGATGTTCTAGAATAGAAGACAGGTTGGAACAACTAACTGTTTTGCTGTGCAGATGGGAATTAGCTTGAGCCAGGCTGAGGGTAGTTAAGTGTCCAGTTTAGGGTTACACTGCTATTGACTGGTAGAGCCAAGATTTGACCTAACATCTGCTATATCTCTTTTCTCTTCTGTAGATTTGCTTTGATTTTATTTACTTTTTTTTATAAGGAGATATTGACTTACAACATTGTGTAAATTTCAGGTGTGTATCACTATATTTCAGTTTTTGTATAGATTGTATCGTGTTTGCCACCAACAGTCCAGTTTTTATCTGTGACCATATATTTGTGCCCCTTTATTCTTTTCACCCTCCCCCAACTCCCTTCGCTGGTAACCACTAATCTATTCTTATCTATGTGTTTGACTTCATTCTTTTTTAAAGCTCATTGTTTCCTTTATTTTTTCTATCATTTTTTAATGTTTACTATATTCCTCTTGCTTTTCTAGGTGCTCAAGTAATGTTAGTTGAATAAATAAATAAATATTCAATCAGGTTATTGTTGATATATAGAATATATATGTATATATGCATCTCATGCTATCTTATACTCTTTTTTAAATACAACAACTTAATTGAGATATAGTTCATCATATAATTCATTCATTTTAAAGTATACAATTTAAAGTATACGTGCAGACTTATACATGCATCACTGCAATCAATTTTAGAACTTTTCATCACTCTAAAAAGAAACTCCATTTCTGTACTAGTCATTCTTTATTCCTTCCCACCACTCCGCTTCCTCGGCAACCACTAATATCCTGTTTTTGTAAATTTGCCTATTATGGATATTTCATATAAATGGAATCATACAATATGTGGTAGGCTTCTTTTGCTTAGTATAGCATTTACAAGTTTCATTCCAGTTGTAGCATGTATCACTTCATTCACTTTTATGGCCAAATAATATTCCATTGTATGGATAAACCACATTTTATTTATCCATTCTCAGTTGATGAACATTTGGGTTGTTTCCAGTTTTTTCAGGCATTATAAATAATGCAATAATGTACAAGTTTTGTGGAGATGCATATTTTTATTTCTCTTGGATTTATACCTACGAGTGGAATTACTGTGTCATATGGTAACTCTATGTTTAACTTTTTGAGAAACTGCCAGATTGTTTTCCAAAGTGACTGCACTGTTGTACATTCCCACAAGTAGTATACCAGGGTTCTGTTTCCCTTTGTTTAATGTTCTTTATCATTAAATATGTGCTTGCCTGCAAACACTGTATAAATTTAGGGGGAAATTTTCCTGATATTTTCAAAGGAAGAAAGGCCATTCTTCTTAAGATTCTGACTTAATGAGATCCATTAACCACAGGAATGACTGGAATCTTTTCCAGAGAGTATGAGAGGAGGGCTGTGAAATGCCCAAAGACATATTTGAATGGCTGAGGACAAGAATTCATGAATGAAGACTATCTATCATGTTTTCATGTTTTCAACAGGATAGAGTTTGGTTTAGTTATCTTACATCAGAGAATTCCCCATGAAAAAACACCTTGAGTTTTTTAATAGTCACTAACAAGTCTAGAAATATTATCATTTGAAGTTAAGCAGAGATGGGGCCTACAAATTTATATTTAGTGAAAGACTCCAAATGTGTCCTATAAAATCTCAGTATTTTTTCATGGTAGCATGAAAACTTCCCGGATAGAATACCTTAAGATGCAGGCTAAAATTCATTTTCAAAATCCATTGTTGGAAGCTTGACCAGTTGGATTAACTTAAAAGAGTGTTGGACAAAACGACATTTAATGAAATTCAAAATGTAGAATGTAGGCACACTGCTTACTTAGTAAAAGCCTAGAAGGAAAGAAAAACTTATTTCTAGATGCACTGAAACCTGGCAGTGACAAATTGTATGTTTGGTTTCTTTGAAGTTTTAGATACTACAAGGTCAATTTGTTTTGCAAGAAATAAAAGAGTAGCAGGAACAGCAAATAATAAAAAATTAAAAATGATCTCAAAATAATTTTACACATAATGTGTAAACAGATAATATGGGATAGTATCTATTTTTATCTATAAATAGTATATTATGCTATACTATGCTAAAGGTAAATTCCTCTTTTAGAACATATATTTTTTCAGGAGAGAATCTCCCTTTTAACAAACAGAGATGAGAAGTTTTCTTTGTTGTCATTTTTGCAAATCTTGCCACCAATTTTCCTACTGGACTTCTACAAATTCATGGAGTGACTTTTGCAATACTGTATTATTTAAATTAGAAAAGCATCTTTTACTCTCCATTATTGGTTTAAGAGGCATTTCCAAATTCTTTTTTCTTTCATCAGAAAACAGGAAGACATCATAATTTTATGTCTAGCTAGTCTTCGTGCTTTTATCTATGGGCTCTTTTGAACACCCCTTTGAGGCACTAAATCCATTTAATACCTTTGCTATGAATGCACACTAACACCTTGTTAAGTAAGGCCATCAGGCTTTTACCATTTGCCGATTTTTCATGCCTTCTATTGTGTATAGGCTAAATTTCAAAAACTGATTGAAAAGTAATCCTTAGTAACACGATTTTAATGGTAACAAATTACATCTGTGACATTCCTATATAACATTAAAAATCATTAACACTTAAGTTTGGGGTCCAGGATATATAATATATTCAAGAAGAAATTTAAAACAGGTATTTCAATGCACAGTCCATTGGTAATGAATGAAATACATAATGTATGCAGAAATAATTGATTAAATTAGTGCTTAGAGGAGAGATGGAGATGGAGTTAAATGTGAGTTACTTAGGGGAAAAAATCCTTTTATTTAAAAGTCTTGAGAATACCAAATAAATAGCACAATCATTAATTTAAAACAACATCAATAATAAATGCACTGAATAAAAGGAAAATGGCCAAATCAAGTCCAGTCATGAGATGTTTCAAAGTAAACAGAGCTTTATAAGGAAAAAAAACAGTAAACATGTAAATATTGCTGATGATTTCAGTGAAATGTTGTAATGTGGGTTCTGTGCTCTTGGGCTTGGGGTGTATATGTGTGAAATGAATAGGCCACAGAGAAAGTTAAATGTGTGATCTTCCCAGAGAGCTCCTCAAAAAAATGTTTTTGGGTAATAAATTGTTCTGTAGCTCTTAATGTAATTTCTATTTATATTCTGTTATTCTTATACTGTCTTAAGTTAATTTTAATAATCTACATAATAAAGCTCTAAAGTTATGCTCAAACAAATCACTACCCATATCCATGGTAATAATAGATTACTTAAGATCACTGTACAGTACATAGAATTCTTGGAAGTTCTTCTAATTAAACCCTATTTTATAGATCCAGTCAACTGCTATGATAATAAGTAGTGGCTATTCTTGATCTTTCTTCAGAAAATAATATATTTGTTAACTGTTTCATCTGATTTTTGTATAAGCTTACCATGTAATTTATCACACAAACTATGTCACTTTTTAGGAGTAAAATGGGAGGGGCACGCTACTATAATTATGCCAGAAAACACAGGTGTAGAGTGGGACTTAGGCAAACTGGGACATGTGGTCACTCTATGTATGAAGATTTTAGTTTTAACAAAAATCCATATTGAGCTTGATTTTTCCAAACTGAAAGCCACCAAAATGTTTACCAATTGTAGAATGGATAAATAAATTGTAATCTATTTATAAATGGAATGCTGTACAACAGAGAAAAAGAATAAAGTACTGCTACACGCAACAGCACGGATGAAACTCAGACATAGGTTGAGTTGTTGAAGAAGCAAGTTTGTATTCATGTGGTACTCAAAATGGACAAAACTATTATATGGTAATAAAGGCGAGCTTAATAATCTCTTTTGGTGGAGTATTAATAAGCAGACAGTACAAGAGAGCCTTCTGAGCTTCTAGAAATATTGGTCTGATTGGTAATTATATATTTATAAATGTATAAAAATTCACTATCTTATGACTTGGGCGCTATACTGAATTTAAATTATACCTCAAAAAATGTTAGACAAATATAGGGAAGAGATGGTATTCCTAGGCATGTCAGAGTACTCTCATCAGAATAAGGTAAATGGATGCTGATCAGACAAAAGTAAAACCAAAAATGAAGCATATGCTTACTACTTGGCCCTCTGTCATGTGAAATCCCCACATGATACCTCCCAGAGGTACCTTTCCAGCTAATCAAACTTTTGCAGTCAAAGATGGTCCCTGCTCTTCATTGAATTTAGCTTTGTTCTTTTCCGTATTTAGGAAATGCTCATGCTGAATTCTGTTTCTTAAATACCCTTTCTCTCAATAACTGCCTGTCAAAATCGTCCTCATTCTTCAAAAAGCCAGTTCTAATACTTACTGCATGATTTCTCCCTCAGTCACACTTAGAGACATTTTATCTTTTTATCATTTTGTACGCAACTTTGGTCCATCTTTCTTTTTTCCAGTTTTTAAATTCTCCATTCATCAGACACATTGGACCTTATGCTTGAAGAAGAGAATACATTGGTGCGTGAGAGCAAGGCTTCTGGAGGAACTCCTGGTTTCTTAGATAGTGGTCCTTTCCATATTATATCTTCCACTGTAGGTATTTTGCGTCCCTATCAAAAGTCCATCTACTAGATTAAATACTCTTTAAAGGTGGGGAAGAGGGGCACCAAATCTTATTCATCTGCACATTCCCCATAATGCCTCAGCAAGAGTGAAAATAGATAATAAATGTAGCGAATTGAAATAACTTCATTTGGTTGAATTGCTTGAAAATTTTCTGTGGGAAAATATTATAAAGGATTTCACAATTTGGTTAACAATAGGTGGCTGATGAGATTAGTTAGTGTTTTCAATAACTCAGGTTCATTGTACAGAAAATACGCCACCTATAATTTAAGCTTTTCCCCAATAGAATGACTTCCCAAGATTTCAGCAGAGCCTCTGCAAATTAAGTTAATGTAGTACAAATGATTTCTGTTTCCTTCAGTTTTAAACATGACTCCTTTCACCATTTGGGCACAAGGTAGATAGGATCTGTCACCAAGACCCCTAGGAGGTCAACTTTTGTACTCCATACTGCTTTATTTCCAACATGCCCACGTATTATCCTGAAGTCTTGTGCCAAATTTAGTTTGAATTAGATTCAAGTCACAGAGCACTTTTGGGGCACTGATTTATAAATTTTAAGTTAAATGGTTTCATTCCTTTTTTGCTTTCTTCTGTCATATTATTATTTATCTTCAATTATTATTGAGATCTCTATTAGTTTATATCAAAGATGCTGTCAGATACAATGGAATTCTATTCTCCTGTATAATACTTCAGGCTTTCCTAATTCCTTATAGTCAGTGTTACATTTAGAGAGAATCTCAAGTTCTGTGTATGTAAAAGCTCACATTTGGATATGCAACATTAAAAATAAGAACAGGTATGCCTACATATTCGATTCAATATACAAATCATTTAATGAGTTAACTAAAATTAATTGTTCCTATATAGTTCTTGTTTTGTAGATACAACTATTCAATATATTTTAGGATAAACTATAGTCATGAAAATGATTTTTATCTGGGAATTTGGTGTTCTCTTATGAAAAATATTCTAATTTTTTTTAAAGCAGGTAGATGGGAACTTCATATGGAATACTTACTAAAAACTGTGAAGTGCCTGTCAATGAACATATTTCAGTGGAGGATATATAACCATTTGTCACAGAAGCTGTATCAGTAGTTGCTGCCATAAATAAGAGGTTGGTCTGGATGATCTCTTAGAACATTTATAAGTCCAAGTGTGTGAGAAGAAAATAGATGAGTGTCACAGAATTGAGATCTTTATCTAAGAATGGCCTATATTGACTAGATGATAATTACTAATAAAAGCTCCAATTTGTTGAGCACATACTATTTTCCAGGAACTTTGCTAAACAGATTTAAATTGCTTTATGATGATCTTCATAAAATAAACACCAAGTTTAAATTTTTTTCAAATCATAATAAATCTAAGTTGATGGCCCCACTTCCAAAATTGGCCAAAAGTCCAATATCAGCCATTTTCCATTGGTAATCCTTTTTTTTCCCTTTGTGCAGTACATGAAAATGGGAAGGGTCTTGGTTTTTAAATCCACATTTGACACTTTGGCAATTTTTCTTTTCCCTGAGCCTCTGTGGTCATTTGGGTACCACTGGTGCACCACTTCCTGTACGACAAATATGTCAGAGCACCTTCACTGAGATACCAAGGCTCCATGATGTGGTCTTCATTTTTACCCCAAACGTAATCCTTTGCAATGTCTGCTACCTTAAGAACATGACTTTTCATTGCTTCACACCTCCTCTTTTCACAGTATCAAGTTCCAGGATAGACAACAGACCTGAAATCGATGCCTCTACTCTTTCACCTTTGACTCCCCAAGCATACGTTCCATTGCCCTGGGCTTAAAGGCCTGTTAGGGTTTTACTTCTTGGCCTTAAAAAAAAAAACAACTTTAAAAATACCCTCTAGGGATAAGGCAAACCTAGAACTTGGGGATATAGGCCTGAATACCCTCCTGAACATTGGAGGGAAGAGGAAAAATAAAGGAAGTTTAAATATTCAATTTTGTTCCTTCCTAGTAAATCTATAGTGGCAAGAAACAATTTTATCAACAAGTTATCCCACTACGTGATTTCTCAAGAATTTCTACTATACTTCATAGATATTAAATTTAATACCTATAATAACATTATAACATAGGAATGATTGCCCCATTTCAAAGACGACAAAGGTGAGGCTTAAGAAAGGGAAGCAACAGTCCACAGTTTACACTGCTAATAGGTGTGGGAACGATGATTTAAAATCTAGTCTGTCTGGTTGAAAAGCCTGTGTTTATAGTCACTATAGCATCCCACCTCTACAGCATCAGTATCCTGATCATGAACAATTCACTCAGAATATTCTGAACACCTGTGTGGGAGGTTTGCAAATATTTTTTGTGTGTGAATATAAGAGTAATGAACACATCTGACATCACATGGCATGATTTAGATTGGAGTTAACTCCAAGTTCAGTTAATTCATAAATCCAGTGAATGGGGTGACTTGTCAAGAGCTGTGAAGGGTCTGAGATTTTACCCTATTTACAAGGTAAAAAGTTATCCTGCAACAGTTTCATGGATGTTTGTGGAACACAGGAGGGGGCAACATAAACGGTTCCAGATTGATGTCTGCACACACAGTGGGTTGCTTTACAAGACAGAAAGCCTGAGCTGAGAGAACCCAAATCTTTGATAATAGGCAGTAAGCCTGACTGTTCTTTGCTCTGAATGAAGATATTCTATCTCGCAAGGCTGTTCACTATACAAGTGTCTTTGACGTGATTGTCCAGAATGAAAGGGCGATAAGTGCCTTGCTCATAAGACGTGCAGAGATGCGGGAGATCCATGGAGAATTATCTCCCAACTTTACCACTTAGACTAAATTGATTTGAAAATATGTATAAATAAATGGTCTATTTGAACTCTTATTTTTCTACATTAAACTAACTGGTGGCTTTGTAGTTGTATAGACACTGCCTAATTATTGTCTTTTCAGTAAAGCATACACTTGTTAGAGCAAAAATTCACAATGTAAATCCCCACAAATGTCCTGTAAGTAAAGTGAGTGAGTGAGGAGGTTTGGATATGAAGCAATTACTAAATGGGCTCAGTGTTGAAAACACAAGCGAGAATGCTGAGGACTGTGGTGAAGTGGAAGTGAACATTCCATTTGAAGGGGGAGGGGTGACTTAGGTTTGGTTAGTTGTTTCCAGGTTGTCCAATTAATTAAGAGAAGTCAGAATCCAGTGTGTAAGCAAAATCTCCTGATTTTTCAAAGTAGGCAACAATTTCCACAACAACCTCAACGAAAATAACAAACTCTCTATATATGACATACGAAAATGTGTACAGACCAAGTTTGGCCTGTAGATTCTTAGTTTTCATCCCCTGATTTAGCATGTTCTAAGAGGAGAAAGAAGAGAAGAAATGGAATACCGTTCCTGGGTCCTCTAGGTCTGAGAACATGCATAGGATTTAATGGGATTACAAATGATTCAAGTAGATTGAACATTCCCAGAGATACTCATTTTCATTTCTATTTATTCATTAATTTTCATTCTTGTTGAGCAATTCTATAAAAAGGAGCTCTGTGTACATTTTTTCTGGTAGTTTTTGAATAACTTTGGCTTAAAAAATACTGAATGCAGCAACATTTTTTAAAAGAAAAAATAAAGATCATCTCTCATTACCATACTATTTCTTCCTCCATTTTTTTTGACAATCATCAGCCATTTGCATTTTTCATAGTGGTCTGTATTTGAGAAATCAAATTCATACCACTGGTTGACAAGACATATAAAAGAATGGATCAATTTTGACTTATCCAAGTGATTTTACTGAGCTGTCAGGATTAGCATTCTTCCACTGTGATTTAAGTAGTGCTCAAGAGGGAGTAACCACGTATTTCAGGCAAAGAACTTAGGAAGGGGAAGGATATTGTTCATAACAATGGAGTATATGATAGAGATATTGTCTACGTGTACACAGAATTGAAGATTTTGTGAAAGGAACTCATGTTATTAAAAGCATCATATTTATATGTGTATAAAATATACATATGTATATTTATATGTCTATATGTGTATAAAAGAAAATAAATTTCATTTAATATGTATAAAGTGCATATATATAATAAAATACATATATTTTTATTGTGATTTAATATTATATATAAAATTTTATATAAATGAACAAGATGAATAATGTACAGGTGATCCTAGGAAAGGCAGCTCCATAAATGAGAAAATATATTTGCAATTTGAAAACATGGAATTTTTCTATCAGGGACATAGTGGAAGAAGAGGAGGAAGGCTTTAAGGTACAGAAATTTTACTGGGAAGTGTGAAACTTGGATTCTTGTTCCAATTTTGTTACCAATTTGCCATCTGACCTTGGGAAAGGTATTTCAATTCTTCAGATTTCAGTTTTCATACATGTAAAGTGAGTGGTTGAACTAACTGCTAATCTGCTAGATAGTTAGATGGTTGCAACCTTCTGCTTTGTTTATGCTGATGCCTCTCACAATGCAAAGTGAAAACAGTTGGTCCTTGGGCATCTTATGAAATGCCTTATAAGCCTTAAAGTAGAGATTTCAAGTGCTCATCTACTCCATGGACTATATTTATCTCAAGGATGTGTTTTATTTGATCTATGTAGGGTGTTCAATTTTTAAAAATTATTTGATAAGATTGTTAAATTAGGAGATTTCATATAAAAACCTAGTTTTCTGTTTTTTATTTTTAAATGAGCAATTTTGTGTCCACATTTCTGTCTGCTAACCATTGGCATGAGCCAAGTAATAGCTGTCCCCTTTCATGGGGCAAGTGCTCACCCATTCTGAAATCATGAATTTTAAGAACCACTGGTATAAGCATGATGAGAACAGTTCTTTAGGAAGTAAATACAGGGACATCAGACAAGATGGTGAACAGAAGAAGGAATGGAAAATGTAGATTAGTTGGAAATGTATTATATTAATCAATGTTAATTGAAAAGGGCTTAAATTAGAATCATAGACAAGATGATATAAAAGTGATTAAAAGGAAGCTTGGTATAATTTCAAAGTTGAGGGGCTGTCTTCCTCACTCAGTAGTAAATGGGGAAACCGAGGCCCAGACTGGTTAAGTGATATGCCTGAGATCATAGAGCTGAAGACAAAGGCAGGCTTTGAATCTATTTTTACTGACTTCTGGTCCAACTCCTTTTGCACCACTTCTTTTTTCCTGTTTCAAGTCACCATCTAAAAAAGGCTCCCCCCTTCACTGAGACTACACACTGACTTCTGGGCAGCTCTAAGTGTCAAAAAAATGTCTATAAGCCCTTTTAGGGGTGAGCTCTAGAAGAGATAAGCACTCAGAACAAAGTGTCTGGCATATAAATGGCACCCTAGAGACATTTTTTGGGTGAAGGAACTATTATTTACCCCAGACAAGTTCCAACATTTCATTTTAAAGTGGATGGCCCTCCTCTGATGTGTGAGAAAGGCAGACAGGCCTCATTATATCCCATTTGAAAGATGTATGTAGTGGTTCGGGATGGATGGAGAGAGGAGATTTGTATGTGACTGTAAGGAAAGCCACAATTAATTACATTAAAACATTTCATTTACCAAGAAGAGATTTTAAATTATGAGAAAAATACTGGCTAAAGTTTAGGTGACAGTTCTCCTTAGTTAGCCAATCTGTTAAAGCTGGTTTTCTTTCTTCATTATCCATTCTGTATTTTGGAGTTCAGTCAGGGTGGAAGGCCATATATAATGGTCTACAGAGTTTTGTAATGTTCAAGACTGCTGTAATCAAGGACAGTGCAGGTTCTGTTGGAAGAAAATAACCTATGCTACTGAAACAGAAACTGTTATCAATATTTCTAACAGTGCCTTGAAATGATAATGCCCTGAATCCACCTGCTGTTTTATCAAGTTATTACATTTAGGGATTGCATGGTTGACATCAATTTTATTGAAAATAAAGGACTGCCATTTTTAAACAAATGTAATGGATGAGGTAAGCAATATCATTTTACATTAGGGGTTTTAGAATTTAGGTATTTTAAAATAGAAACCCAAATTCTAAGGCAAGAATTAAACATACTTGATTTTCTGAAAAAGCCAAAATTTAAGGATGGCTTAATCCATTGTCAGATATTAGCTAATTTCTCTCTGTGTGAGGAGCAAGAGGATTTCTCTCCGACTTACAGATAAGAAGTAATATTGCAGATATGGGAAAAGAAAATATATATACTGCTTCTAGTAGGTACTTCCATAGAAACAATAGCCAGAATTTAACTTGCATGATTGGAATGATCTTTCTGTTATTATGCACCATACAAATAGCTGCTACCTTGCACACTGTCTGGAAGAAATGTTGTACATATGAAAGAGAACATATTTCATTTACAATTTCAGAGAACATCTTGCACAATATTCTTTATTGTAATCTTATTTTCAACCTAAGGTAATCATCATTATCATCATCATCATCATCATCATCATGAAAAGCTAATAAGATTCATTATTGTTATTGCAGGCTGTTATTAGTCTCATTGCTATTTCCAAGGGAGACAGTTGAAGTATCTATTAGTGCAATAGTTCTCTCATTCATTGGTTGTTGGCTTTGCCCAATCTAATCCCAAAGAAAACAAATTTTGTTTTCCCAAAGAAAACAATCAATGTCAGAATATGTCTTCCCTTGTAGTTGCTATTTTTCTTAGAGATGTTTAGTGGGACTCCTCTTTATAGAGCCAGAAGATTGAGAGGAAAAATGTTTTTGTTTGTTTTTTTAATTTCCTTTCATGAAAATTAAACTGTAAAACATACAGGTTTGGAATCAACCCAAATTTATTTTATAATAATTAAATATTCACAGAGTTAGGGGAACTTCTGACCTGAAAATGTTGGTTAAATGCTATAAGTGTATTCCTAGAGGGGATTCCACAGCTACAGTATATTTTACCAGCATTGTAGAATATCAGATCCCAAGTCTCTTTTGGTATATTTCTGATGAAAATGTATGTTGATATATTAATGAATGATTTATTATATGAAATCAACCCTAAAATGTTACCTATTTTTATATTCAGAAATTCACTTGAAGTTTGTTGTGTTTTGATCTTTGTAATTTAATTAAGAGATCATATTGCACCTCCTCTTTGCTCTTTAAGAATATAAAAAAATTAAATTCTGCTATGATCCAGAATGCTTCTGTATACACTATTAAAATATAAAATAGAGGTCTGGGTTGAGTTCAAGATGGTTTGATTAAATTTGAATGAATGTTTGCAGTTTTTCAAGGTGTTTTGTTTTATCTGAGTTGTTTCACCAAACCTTACTTTATATTAATTTATATTGTTTTCCTGTCATGAGGATTTTCTTTCCCCTATCTTTTGACCTTTGAAATTCAAACCTGTTTTGTTGCAACCACTTTTATTTTATATTAAGTTTCCATTACTCAACTCTCTTCTCCTGAAGATTATATGCCTTCTCTTCACTGCTGCATTATTTTTCTTCATATTGTTTTTCAGTTTTCTTTTTTCATATTTATAGATAAGTTGCCTTTGAAATTTTATTTTGGTATTTCACACAGTTCCTCTGTTTGCTTTATCTTTTAACAATACTGTATATGAAATATAGTTTTCTTTCAAAGATATAATAGATATAAAAGTTAATTGTGATCTCAAATCCTAATTAGCTACTTATACTATGCCTTATTTTTTCTGTAGAGATATTCAATGGATATATCTTTCTCACTTTCTACTGAAATATATTAGAAAATATATACTCACTTATCATCCTCTTTAGATCCATCTTTTATCCTGTACTTTTTCTCACAATAAGAAAAGTAAAACAACAAAGAAAGTTAAAGGCGAGGAAGAAGAGAGCAATTAATTATGAGAGAGAATTAGAAATATTGACTTTTGAAAGGCCAAACATGTTTCACATATAAAACGAAGATAAGAAATGATGAAAAATGAAACATGGAAAAGACTAATAAAATTTCCACAATTTTGATGAAAACACAGAGAGGAATGAAACAGATGCGGTACTCCTCTTCGATCCTTTGACTGTGCACAGGCTCCTGCACAGAGATGTAGCCACTGATGATAATTAGTTGAAGACTCTTATTAGTTGAAGACTTCTCATTTTTCAAATGCAAATTTAATGGTTTCTATGACAAAAATAAAAGTCCTTGACACCCTCTTGAAGAAGGACTCAAGTAAAATGAATAATCAGTTGAGATGAACACCATAGAGTTATCAAGAAAGGATACACAGATTCTACTTTTCCAATAAAGTAGAAGGAACTGTTGGAAGATAACACTTGTTTCAAAAGAACCGTTTTATTACAGGCAGGGAAAATAATAATATCCAGTTAAGATCTAGTGAAATGGAATGCCCATGTGAGGATGGACTGGTTCCACAGTATATGATTATGCATGGCTCTACCTTCACACCAGAGATTCATATTTTCCTATTTACAGGTATTTCCAGAAAAAGTAAATCCTAAAATATTATATTATCAGAATTAATGCTCCTACTATTTTATAGCAGCATGTGCTGTTAAAGAAAAAAAGGACAAAGCTTAATTTAAATGATTTTGTAGTCAGATAATTATCCTCTCAGTCTCATCTAGCGTATGCTTGATGCTAATTTGATTGAAATATTTGCAAGTTTCTTCTACCCCTCCCCCACAATTTTTCTCTTTTCATTGCATCTGTGGCAGATTAAATTTCTATGATTTATCTTTGTTTACTTCCTCTTTCTATATGTGAAGTTCTTTTTTCACAAATGTTTCAAATGAGGATGAGGAAACTTCAAAACATTAAGAGGTTTCCTTCTGGTAGAACAAGCAGACATACTTGGGAATGACTGACAAGAATTCTCAAGCTTATTCCAAATGGTCTAAAAGCAGACGCAAAAAATCTAATATCTCCACAGATTTTACTCCTTTAAATGCAAACTTATTTTTACTGTGTCAGAAACAGTTCCTTTAGGCATTTGTGCACATCTGGCTCTTAGGAAGGATAGTAATGAAAATGAAAATTTGTTAATACTATCATTCCAAAAAGCCACCATTTGGTCAGGGCCTGTGATGTGTCAGGAACTGTGAAAGGCATTTTATGCATATTGTTTTATTGAATTCCCATGGAGTCCCATGAAATGGCTGATATTATTCCATTTTTAAAATAAGTAGAATAAAATATGAGTTAATGTTACTTGCCAAAGATCACATAGGCAAAAAAGCCATTATTTTTTAAAACTATATATGTATGTATTTTTTTAGTTTTATAGTTTTAAAAACTATGTCATTGTGATTGCAAATCCATTCTAACTCAGCTGAAATAAGATTAAATATTTTTATAGAAATAGCCTTATATAGCAATTACTAATGGAGGAACTTCAGCCATCCACAAAAATGTATGTTAATATCTTAAAAGGCTGAAAAAGTTTGAATTCAAGGGTTGTGTAGTTGTTCTGGTTATCTATGGCTGTGTAACAACCACCCTAAAACTTGGTGGTATAAGCAACAATCATTGACTATGCCCACAAGGTTGTGAGTCAGTAGATTGGGCAGGGCACAGTGGGGATGACTTGAGCTTCAGCTGGGATGGCTCTACTGTGGCCATACGCCTAGTGCTTCGGTACTGGCCACTGGCTGGATTCCTTGGTTCTTTTCCATGTCATGTCTGCTGGGTTCTGGAATGTTCAAGATGGCTCCTTCAGTCACACGTCTAACTGGGCTGGAATGGTTGAAACTCATCAGGCATCTTTCTTTTCTTTATGGGGCCTCTCTAGATAGCAAGCTTGGACTTCCTCACAGCATGACTATTTCAGAGTAATTGAACTTCTTACATGGCAGCTGGCTTTCCCGAGAGTGAGCATTCGAAAAGGCTCAGGCAGAAGCTGAAGGTGTCTAATGAACCAGTCTTGAATGTCCCAAAACGTTATTTCCAACTGCATGCTGTTGATCAAGGATATGTGAGCTTCCTGTGGCTTGAGTAGCAATGTAGATGACTTGAGCTATTTTGCCAGAACCGCATTAAAGATATCCTCCTGCCAGGGAAATGGCCCCAGTAGTAAGAGTCTGAATTGGGCTTCCTTGGTGAGGGACTGAGAAAAGAAAAAGAGATGAAACAGGAGCTCCCATGTCAGTGATCTGTGTAGTAGGGGAGGCCCCCTACAGCATCTTTCAAAGATTGTCAGCAATGACAACCAGCCTAACATCAGACCATATTTTTGTCCAGTTAGGAAATGAGATGTTGCCCTTATTCCCTTGTCTATCTCAACATTCCCTACAGGTGAGCCAGCACCTGGGTAGAGAGGTGCAGACCATGCCTGGCCCCTCCCTTCCAGTTTCAAGACCTTATGTCAAAACTTGGTGCATGATTTACATATAGTCATTTTAAGTTAAAAAGTTATAGGGATCGAGTATATATTTTATAGATATTTATAATACATATTTATATTTATTATGTATTTATTACTATGTATTTTACATGAATATAATTTATATTATAAATTATATATATTTAGTTCTTCACTCTGTCTGATTTGTTAGTTCTTGTAACTGAATAAAGTCAGATAAGAGGGTTTAGCTTCTACTGTAGTTATGAGTCTGGATTTAGGCAATGACCTATCCCCTGGAATTGCTGCTGGCTTTTTGGGCAGGTTTTATTTTGCAGGATGTCGGGGAGGAGGCATGTATAGAGAAAGAGCCATTTCATGGAGAAAATTGGGTAATAGGAGCAGACACAGGCTATATGAGGGGAAGTAGAGAGACGATGTCAGACTGATGACTGATTTCTGGTTCCTGGTTCTAAGCCTTCATGAGGATTAGCCTTATTTTCTGACCTTGACCTCCATTAGATAATCATATATCTTTAAATGCAGTTCATCTTTTCCTTAGCTACACAACAATAATGATAATTAAAAACACTTCAAAGAAGACCTCAGGATGTCTATGAGAAATATCTGATAGACATTTCTCTAAACATATATTTGGTTTGAGGCCAATCTACTGCCTGAAAGCAACTTCTCTGAAATGGATATGATGTGGCCAAACTACTGCTACATCTAAGATCATATAATATCCATAGAAATGGAAAAATGTCGTTTTCCACTCCCAGAAATTATACCTATCAGAAACTGTTCTCTTTTTTTTCTTCCTCTTTTAGGTCTCATCTGTGATTCAAATGGACCAAAATCTATTGAAAAGAAATTCTTATATTTCAATGTAATTGTGCTAGCCAATCAAGGAGCTGGAAAAAAACCAGAATATATCATTGATATAAGAAAATCAATCTCCCAATGCTCTAAGCTCTTTTCCTTGTTTCTTTCCATTTGTTCCTATTTACCATTACCTATTGGCTTCCAAGGGCAGTGCTGGTATTTATGTTTTGACGAGGTTACTTTATTTTAGACCCAGACACTGGAATAAACCGTTATTCACTAATAAGTTATCATTTATTTTCATTTGGGCTCTTGGGTTCTTACTAGGTAAATGCTTATTAAATTGAAATAATAAATACACTTGAGGACGGGCATATTGCAAAGCATTTTTTCTTGGTGTTCTTGAGATAAAAACATTTATAAAAGCATGTGACCCCTGGATTTGACTTTTCCCTACTGCTGCTCGTGAGTGACCTTAGGCAATTATCTCTCAGCTTGCCACGACTTTGTGTCAGTTGAACTCTAGAAGCAGCTAGAAGCTTCTGAGCCTTGGAGCTCTTTAGACATCCTTCGATTGAAGCTGTTAACTTTAAGCAACAAAATCTGAATTGTGTTTCCATTTAGTGATAACTAGGATGTTGGTCCTTGACCATTTGGAATATTAAAAAGGCATATTCCTATATATTTGACCAGCTTTGAGTTATTTTTTAGGACAGAATCTCAGTTCCAAATGAATGTTGTAAGCTCTTCACAATATTAAATATAGGCCAATTCATGTCAAGTAAATAGGATATGAAAGCAAGAGAGATTTTTTAAAAGAGCCAGTAATTTAAAATGAATAATAAATCAATGAATTCATTCTATTGGCAGGCATTCGCTAGACAAATCACTGATCAAAGTTTTGGCATGTCAGACACGGTTTTGGCATTGTATACATGTTTTACCTTCAATTTGCCATCTGCAAAATGGGCCTACAAATTGTGAAGATTATAAATGTTTTGAAGTCTTCTGAGAAAATTGTTACATAATTATAGATTATTATCTTGCTGCCCTCACCCCATACAAATTTCTAGTCTAAATAATATAATTAGTGAAAATTAAAAGAAAAATAGATTCATTTTTAAGGCTCTATATCTCTATAGCTAGCTATCTGTCTGTCTATCTGACTGTCTGTCTTTCCCATGCTTAGTTAGGACTTTATTCATATTAAATGGATACAGATAATAGAAGCAGACAGTATAGAATAGGAAGTAACTAATATTTATTTGACTGATGTATTAGAAAAGTTTAGAACTACTTCATAGCAAGTATTATCTGAAATTACCACTCTTATAATTAGAAACTAAATGTTATGTTACAAAACTCAGTTAAAACCTACATTTCTTGGCCTGGTAGAATTTAAGGAATGTCCTTTTCCTCCAACAATTTTGTGTGTTTAATGTTATAGTAAAAATGCAAGGGCCTCTAATTTTCTGATGTGTCAAGTCACTGGACTGGGTAACTTATTGGATACACTTCTAGTCCCTGGTTTCGTTTTCTCTGTTATCCACATTTGTTGCACCTTTTCATTTCCCCAAATAGTTTTCAGATTGTGTTCCGGAATTTTGAGAATTTGATTTCTGCCTCATAGCTCTCCACGATGAGGATAGCAGAAAAGTTATGGGGGGAGAGGCTGGATACACATATCCATTTGCTAGGCATGCTAATTTTCAAAGAAGGAAATAGTCAGAGGATGAGCCACTGGTAACTTTAGAATTGCATGTTGAGTAAGATGCCACTAACATAGAGTGGCTGGCCTGAATTGAGATGTACCATCAGTGTACAATACATACTAGATTTCAAAGACAATACAAAAGAAAGAAAAATATCTCATTAATAAATTTTATATTGATTACATGTTGAAACTATAATATTTTGAATATGTTGAGCTATGTAAAATATGCTAGTAAAATTAATTTCACCCCTTTTTTGACTTTTAAAAAATCTAATTACTAAAATTTTTTAAATCACACATGTGGCTTATATTATATTTCTACTGGACAGTGCTGCTTTAAAATTACTATATTTACTCAGTAAGTTTAAAAAGTCATAATTGCGCTTACTTTTGAAGCTTGAACCGTTTGGGAGTTAGACTAAATAAATTTAATGTATGATTAAAGAGGAAATTCTAAAGTATGATTAAAAAGAATCCCAGTTGGGTATATACTTATCTCCAAACTCATCAGATTACATACATGAAATATGTACAGCTTTTTGTATGTCATTTATACCTCAATTAAGTGGTTTAAAACAATGAAAATAATCCCAGTTTTATCTGACTATGGCTACTCAGGAAATAATGCAAAAACGCGTGCGCGCGTGTTAAAGGTCTGAATATTTGACAAACCTAGGTTGCTTAATTCAAGATCTTCCTTTAAAACAACCTAGTTCTTGAAAAGAATCATTTTGGTAAAACACTTAAACTAAATTTAACTAAAACATCATCAGTTTGCTAATTTTATTCTCACAAGACTTCAAGTTAATTTAGCAGGGGTAACTAAATCCTACTATGCCTGTATCATTTTGCCTGTACTCACATTTCGTTTTTTAAGTGGTACAGCCAAACCTAAAAATGTACCTTGCGATATTTCCGATTGAATGTCCTGCTATACTTCTGAAATTGAGTTTACAACAGTATAAATGAGAAGAATTATTATATTGTGTTTAATTTCTAGTGTTTGAAATCCCTGAAACATTTGTGTTGGCATTACAAACATAAAGTTTTAAATTTTCCTGTATGAATTACACACATTTAAAAAAAGAGACCACATCTCCTTTATTTCAAGAAATCACAAAGTACTATTAGTAGCCAAATTACAAGAATTTTGAATTTTCCTTCAAATACACATGCTAGATCTTAGTTCCAAAGCTTATAAGTGAATTTTCTTTCTTTTATTATAGTTCCACTGTGCTGATTCTGTGATGGAATTGACCTTATTTACTAAGAATAAACATATAAGAATGTGACAAATTCTATAGAACTTCAAAAATGTCTTTAAATATAATAACATTTTAATATAGGCACATTATTTAAATTGCTGGTTATCAAATTATGCACCAGAAGGAAATAATTAGTGTCATTATTAATTTCTCTCTACAGCAGAGAGGTGTGGACAATAGGCCACAGAACTACAACAGAAAGTCCCAAATTACTTCCACTGGTGTTATTCTCAAGTCATATGATAGCTTTATACAATGCAGTTCAGTTTAGCCTGATTGTGCCAGAGTGGGTTTTCCTGAAAGACCCATTATGGCCCAAGTGACCTATTTTGTTTTCCTTTGTATGTCTAAGGCTTTTCATTTGAAATACTGCACCTTGGAATGTGAAAGTGATTGACATGAACGGACGTGACCTAACCCATTTCTCCTCCCTGTTCTTAGCCTTGTCACTTCAGACTCCAAACTGGTTTCTCCAGGCCTGAAAAAAGAGAACTGGAGAGCAAGGTTATCACACTCACTGGCCCCTTCCTCTGTAGCACTTCTGTTAGGCATCCATATAAGGGTTTCTGAACTCTCAGTGCAGCTTATTATTATTCAGCAAATACTTTCCCAGTCAACCAGCAATAAACTGTGCCAGGCCCCATGCTGAATCTTTTACATATATTACGTTATAAAAACTCCTCACAAAAATCTCAAGAGGTAGGTAACTTGTCTAAGGACATGCCAATGGTAATTAGCTGTATTAGCCAGCACTGTTGGTTGCAAGAGATAAAAAACACACTTAAATTTATGTCAGAAGAAAAATGGAGGTGGTTTAGTGACTTATGTAACCAAAAATTCAGGACTCACTGCTGAGTTCAGATATAGGTGCTTGATTCAAGGAGCCCAGTGATATTCATTAGGACTTGGTTTCTCTGTGTTGCCCATCACTGCCTCCTCATGTGTTGGCTCTGTTCCCAGGCAGACTGTCTCTCCTGTGGTGGTGTGATGGCTGTCACAGACAGACTGGGACAGCATCCCCAGTGAAAGTGAAAACCTCCATTTCTAGCACTTTCCAAAAAAGTCCTGGGCCTGGCTTGATTAGACCGATAACAGTCATGTAGCCATTTTTGATGTTCACAGGATAGAATATGTTGAGAGGGTTAGGCTTGGGTCACTGGAGCTGGGGTCAGGTAAGTCCTTCCCTCCAAACATAGGACTTAGAATAGTGGTGGGCTGACCTCCTAAGCAAAATGGGGAAGCTGTTACCAGAAGAATGGAGAGTTGATACAAGAGGGCCAGTAATCACAGAGATGCACCATGGAGGCCAACCAGGATCTGAACACAGGTTGTTTATCATTATTAGTGTTATGATTATTATATTATATCCAGGCTCATAATGGCAATACTATACTATATTCCCTCCAAACTAAAATGCTCCTTTCTCTAAAAGTTTTTGCCCACTGGCTAACATTGCTTTCCTCACTAAAAAGTAGCATGTACATAGTCTGAATCATTCCTTTCAGCAAATTAATATGCATTTTTGCAATTGCTCTCTATTTCTTAAATTCACAATTAGACAATGAGCATCTCAGGAGCAAGGACCATCCTTTCTTCTTCTTTGGGACAGTGCACAGTGCATGTTGACTAATATGAATCACAGTGCAAGATTCTTCATATACACAACAGTCTATACTCTGGTTCTGAATTTGGTAAGTACATCTTGACTTCAAAAAAATGAGAACGGTTTGATTTCTAATAACAAACAAGCATCCGTAGTCTTTATAGGATACCACACTCTGAAAAACTGCTCGTATATTTAATATCACAGACAGATGTTCTCAGAATTTTGGTGTGATTCTCAGGAAAATTATGATGGTTTTTGACATTTATGAGCAAGTCCTAAATCTGGTACATACTTGCTATAATATTTGTAGCTTTTGAAATAAAGACTACATTAAGTATTTGAGAAATAGAATAAGCATGGTTTCTCTGTAGTGGGAAGAATAAAGGTTTGGATCCAGACAAGCTTAGATTCCAATCTTGATAACTATGTGGACTTGAACAATCTCAATGTCACTGAGCCTTAGTTTTCAAAACTTAAAGTGATGTGGTAGGATTTATAAAATATATACCAGGTGCCTGGCTCAGAGTACAGTGTGTATAACTGCTCAGTAATAAATGCTTTCTTCTCTTCCTCTTTCTCCCCTTCCTCTTCCTTGTCATGTAATTGTTATGATCAAATAAGGCAAGACCCATATTTTGGCATACTTGCTTACACCTTCAAGCCTCCGTTGGGGACAGCAAAAGATGACCTGCAGTATCGATACTGTGCATGAGTCCAATGCTTTCTTTGTAGAGCAGCCTAATACATTGCTGCTGCCATATTTGTGTCAACACTCCACAACTTTGCTTAGTTGGGGACGAAGGGGAGGGCTACCTAACCTTGATTAATGCTCCCGATAATTATTTCTTCAATGTGAGTACTGATCTCCTCTGTGAATACCACCTTGAAACAGATTTTACTCAAATCACTTTGATGAACATTCATTGAGTGCCTACCTCCTAGAGTCAGTCTGCCTGGGCTCACATGCCACTCTGCCCCTTACTAAGTCTATATCTTAAGCAAGTGATTTACTTTCCTCATCTGTAAAATGCGATGATCATAGTGCCTACCCAAAGGGTGATTGTATAGATTTAAAGAATTAGACATGTAAAGTGCTATGAGCAGTATTCAATTAAAGTTAACACAGCCATCATTATCAAGTGCAATATGAAGACGAGTAAAAATTTGTCTTTACCCGCTAAGCGTTCCCATCTAATAATGGATGGACAGAGACATATCCCTAAATAACTCTATTGCAATCTAAACTGTGTGCTAAAACAGAGTAAAAAGGGATTCCAAATATGGTAAAGAAGAAAATTAATTTTCACTAGAATTAACCTTATCCACCTGAGACACAATTATCTTTTTCTGCTGTTGAATGATATGTAGAAAGTGACCTTATTATCTATCTATTCTGCACAGTTTATTCCATAGCATGTGGTCTTAAACTATGTCACTTTTTGCATGTACCTGTTATTTAACCGCAATAAGATGGTTGATTTCTTGTCATCAGGAACTGGTAGACATTTGGGCACTTGTTGGATTGAGTTAATAAAATCATATTTTAAAAAGTATAAACAAGAAAATTTTGAGTTCAGTAATCTAGACAACTAGCGTTAATATATGGGGTCTACAAAACCAAATTCTTTGCACGGAGACCCTTATGCATCTGGATGGCTATAAATTTTGCTTTTTTTGAGCCGAACTATTAAAATGCACAGCGGTTGCTTCTGAAGGAATAGCAGCAAAGTTATTGTTGTTGAATTTGCAGATAGAATTAATTTTTAGGACATTGTTAAGAAAATGTTCTGACATCATCTACATATAAGCAAAATATCATAAGCTTGAATCGGGTAGCCCCAAGTTGAAATTCTGAGTCCACCCACTTCTCTTCCATGGAACCTTCAATAAAGTGCTTAGTTTTTCTGAGCCTTCCAACCTTCTTCTATAAAATGGAAATATAATAACCACCTCACTTGTGAGAATTAAATTTGATTATGCACATAAAGGAATACAGGATTTAGCCAGTGTCTTTCATGTAGCAAGTGCACAATAAATGGAAGTCATAATAATGATAGTCATTTATTGCTTGGGATAATCATGTTCATATTGTTTATCAATTCGGAAATAATTTTCTCCATAGGTTGATTAGACAGGTCTTGGTCCTGAGAACAAACAGCGTTTGTCCACAAATGACCGTTTTCCCTAGTGTGTTTCTAACTGGCTCTGAAAATTACAAAATAGCTTAAATACTCTGAGGGGATAGTTCCATCTGTTCAATTTTTAGATCAAATAAGGAATGAGCCCCGATTAGAAGAATATATGGAGCACGGGGGACCCAGTAATGTCTCCTCTGAAGTCTTAGCGCCTGTCTTCTTTTTTATGATTAAGCATTAAATTTTACATTTTGTGTCCTTCCCCAGTGCATTGACTATTACTAAAAACTAAAATAATGTAACCTAGAGTTAAGAATAAAGAATCTGGAGCCATATGTCCAGTGTGAACTTGGGCCAGTCATTTACCTTCAATGTGCCTCCATTTCCTCATCTAGAAAATGAATAATGGTATCTATCTTTTAGGGTTGTTGCAGGCACTAAATAAATTAATGGACCTAAAACCCTAAGACTACCACTGAGCACATAGCAAGTGCCATAACCTCTCTCTTCCTGAATGTAATCTATTTTCTACCCCACATCTACCCCTGATATTTTTGTACTGCCTTCACAATTTCTTTCATACCTACAATATTTCCTTAAATCAAATTAAATTCAGTTTTTACTAAGCTTTATGTTGGGCATTTATAGCTACAAAATCATGAACTTTATATGCTTTGTATATTTTTATCATAATACATGAAATAAATATATAACCTTATAAAAACAGTTGTCACTGTATCACTCCAAACCCCTCACATACTGCCAGTATTATGCATATTTACAGTTTTGCACCATTTGTTTGGAGTTTCAAATCCACCTAAAACTATCTATTTGCAAAACTAGGAATATATATTGAGAGACAGAGAAAGAGGTGCAACAGTCGAAGCCATACTTATTATAGCCATTTACTATTAAGGTCAACCTATGTTCGTATGGTTTATCTATTCAGAAATAATTTCCACTATAGATTAGTTGAACACTTTTGGTCCTGAGAACATAGAATGTTTGTCCACAAAGCACAGTTCATATACAGCATACACACATACGTATGTACAGTCATGTGTGGCTTAACAATGGGGATATGTTCTAAGAAATGCATCGTTAGGTGATTTCGTCATTGTACAAACATCATCGAGTGTACTGAAGGGGAACAAAATTTGCCACCCCAAAATGTGTCTCTTTAACATAACATAACATTATTTTAGGCTGATTATTTTTAAGAAACAATAGACTCAGAAAGTTTTTCTTATTACCTCCCACTTTACTGCCTAAAAGAATTCGAATTAAAAAGAAAAACCTGTCTCAGGAAGTGAGCTATCACCTTAGCATAACATGAACTAGGATGGGGAGGAACCTAGGAAAGCCTGTTTATTGGGCTCTCCTCTGTGTTCTTCTGTTTCTCTGTAGCCAAATAAACATTTGTTTTGCAAATGTTTGCTCCTTTTCACCTAACTGTGAATTGCCTTCCTTCCTTTTGAAGTCCCTGACTCTCCCCACCCCCAACATCTTCTTTGTCTTTAGCTGAGGATGGTATTTTAGGTGAGGGCTTTAGCCATTTTGATGAATTACTTGGTTTTCCTGAGTTTCTCCCATGTATACATGGTATTACACTTTTGTTGGTTTTTCTCATAATAATCTATCTCATGTCAATTTAATTCATAGACCAGTCAGAAGAACCTAAAAGAATAGAGAAAAATTTCTTCCTCCTCTACAGTACTTACACAAACCTGGATGGTATAGCCTGCTTAGGCTACATGGTAATCTTATGGGACCACCATCATATATGTGGTCTGTCATTGACTGAAACATCATTATGCAGAGCATGACTGTATCCATATGCATATACATATGTATACACACACATATGTGTGTCTCTATATATCTAAATAGAGATCTATATATAAATATATATATGTAGATATAGACAAATATATGGACATAGATAAATATATATAAATAGAGGAGAGAGAAAGCTCTAGTGAGGCCTTAAAGAAATGCAAATAGTGAAGAGATTATGGTGTACTTTTCTTTGTAATATTACATTATTCATATATAAAAAAGTTTAATATTTGTGTCTATATGATGAGCTTTAGCAGTGGCCCTGAAAGCACTCTCCAATGGTGATAAGGTACAGATTTATTCTCTTAAATAGTTAGCACTATGATATCCCATCTGACCTTAAGAAAATGCCAAGTAATTCTCTAGAAATAGAAGTATTAAATGGTAACCTCTTAGAACGACAGCTCTCTCTGTAAAGGATCTGCTAATCATGAACATTTCTCAGTAGAAATCAATAGTTAACTATTGTTTAACTGGTGAATGCAGTGTGACCTAATCATCTTGATGAAGTCCTCCTTCCAAGAGGTTCATCCCTTGGGATAACAGGAATGAGCCTCAGGAATAAGGAATTAATAGCAGAAAGATAATGAGCATAGTTTCAATCAGGCTGAGGGGGAGAGACAATGGGATAGAGAACTTAAATCTCAAGGTTCTGATTTATCTATATTATTATTAATTAGCACAAAACATTAATCAAGCATGACACCAAACTAGATACTGTACAAAAGATACAGACTGAACTTATTAGCAGAGTCAGAAAGAGACAAACTTAAAACTGAACCCTGGTCTCAGGGTTTTCACTTAGAATCTGAGTAGGATAGGCTCCATACAGTGTATATAAAGATTGAAGATGCTTTCAAATTTCTTCCTTTCCATAGGCACTGCCTTACCCTCTTCTTTGGTCTGAGTGGAGGTTTGCACCTTTATGTCAGAAAGCAGAGCTAGGCATTGTCTCCCCAAAACACCTTTAACTTGCTCATGTTAAAAAACTAAACAAATAAGCAGACAAACAACAACAGAAAAAACAGTCCTCTGATGTTACAATTTTCTTTTTAGACAAGTAGATAAGTGCACACAATTCATGCTGCCACTTAATGGACACTGTCACTTAATGGGTATAAAATCTTAGGCAAAGTAATCTCTCGAGGTCTTAGGTTCCTAAGAAATGGTGATACCAATGCTTATCTCATAGGGTTGTGTGCTTTTTTTTTTAATTTATGTGGTAAGAACACTTAACATAAGATGTACCATCTTAAAACATAAGATGTACCATCTTAAAAAAATTTTAAGTCCATAGTACAGTATTATTTACCACAGGCATAATGTTGTAGATCTCCAGAACTTATTCATCTTGCAAATTGAAACTTTACACCCATTGATTAGCAACTCGCCATTTCCCCTTCCCATGCCACTGCACAAGTCCCCCCCCCCCCCCCCACTGACCCTGGTATCTGCCATTCTACTCTCTGCTTCTGTGAGTTTGACTATTTTACATACTTCCTACAAGTGGAATCATGCAGTATTTGTCCTTCCATGACTGCCTTGTCTCACTTAGCATAATGTCTTCAAAGTTCATTCATGTTGTTGCATATTGCAGGATATCCTTCTTTTTTAAGGCTGAATAATATTGCATTGTATGTATATACCACATTTTCTTTATCCATTCATCTATTGGTGGACATTTAGGTTGTTTCCACATCTTGGCTATTGTGAATAGTGCTGCAATGAACATTAGGGTGCTAATATCACTTCAAGATCCTGATTTCAATTCTTTTGGATGTATACCCAGAAGTAGAATTGCTGGATCATATGGTAATTCTATTTTTAATCTTTTGAGGAACCTCCATACTGTTTTCCATAGTGGCTGCACCATTTTGCATTCCCACCAACAGTGCACAAGTGTTCCCTTTCTTCCACATCCTCACCAGCATTTATCATCTCTTGTGTTTTTGATGATAGCTATTCTAACAGTCATGAGCTGATGATCATTGTGGTTTTGGTTTGCATTTCCCTGATGATTAGTGATCACCTTTTCATATACTTGTGGTCATTTGTACATCTTCTGTGGATATTTGGGCTTGTCATATATGGCCTTTATTATGTTGAAGTACATACCTTCTATACCTTGTTTGAAGAGAGTTTTTATCATGAAAGGGTGTCGAATCTGTCAAATGCTTTTCTGCATTTATTGAAATCATCATGTGCTTTTTGTCCTTCATTTTATTAATGTGTTGTATCATATTAATTGATTTGCAAATGTTGAACCATCTTGTATCCTAGGGATAAATCCCACTTGAACATGGTGCATGATTCTTTTATTGTGCTGTTGAATTCAATTTGCTAGTATTTTGTTGAGGATTTTTGCATCTATATTCATCAGGAATATTTGCCTGTAGTTATTTTTTCTTGTGGTGTCTTTGTCTGGCTTTGGTATCAGGGTAATGCTGGCCTCCAAGAAGAGCTTGGAAATGTAATTCTATTTTTTGGGAAGAGTTTGAGAAGGACTGAGGTTAATTCTTTAAATGTGTGGTAGAATTCACCAGTGAAGCCATTGGGGCTAGGCTTTTCTTGGATGGGAGGTTTTTGATTACTGATTCAGTTTCCTTACTAGTAATCAGTCTGTTCAGATTTTCTATTTTTTCATGATTCAGTTTTGATAGGTTGTATGTTTCTAGGAATTTATCCATTTCTTTTAGGTTATCCAGTTTGTTGAAATATAACTGTTCAGGGTAAACTCTTATGATCTTTTTTATTTCTATGGCATCAGTTGCAAGGTCTACTCTTTTATTTATTTTATTTATAAATTTGGATTTTCTCTCGTTTTTTCTTAGTTAGCCAGCTAAAGGTTTGTCAATCTTGTTTATCTTTTCAAATATCCAACTCTTAGTTTTGTTGATCTTTTTCTATTCTCTATTTCATTTACCTTTAATCTTTATTATTTCCTTCTGTCTGCTAACTTTAGGCCTGCTTTATTCTTCTTTTTCTAGTTCCTTGAGATATAAAGTTGTTTATTTGAGATCTTTCTTCTTTTTGTGTTTTTTTTGTTTGAGGAAGACCAGCCCTGAGCTAACATCCATTGCTAATCCTCCCTTTTTTGCTGAGGAAGACTGGCCCTGGGCTAACATCCAAGCCCATCTTCCTCTACTTTATATGGGATGCCGCCATGGCATGGCTGATAAGCAGTGCATCGGCGGGCGCCCGGGATCCAAACCCACGAACCCCAGGCTGCCAAGTGCAAACTAAACCACTGCGCCACCAGGCGGCCCCCTTTCTCCTTTTTTAATATAGATGTTTATTGCCACAAACTTCCCTCTTAGTACTGAATTTGCTGCATTGTATAAGTTTTCTATGCTGTTTTTTCTTTTTCATTTGTCTCAAGATATTTTCTAATTTCCATTTTGATTTCTTCTTTGACCCACTGGTTGTTCAAAAAGTGTGTTGTTTAATCTTCGCAAATTTGTGAATTTTCCTTCTGCTGTTGATCTCTAGTTTCATTCCACTGTGGATGGAAAAGATACTTGGAATGATTTCACTGTTCTCAAATTTAAAATTTGTTTTGTGACCTAACATGTGATTTATCCTGGAGAATGTTCTGTGCTTGCTTGAGAAGAATGTATATTTTGCTGCTGTAGGGTGGAATGTTCTGTACATATGCTGATACCAAAAGGTACAAGAAAAACACTTTTCTGGTTTCTGTCTATTCATAGAATGCTCTGTATTCCAAATGTGAGTGTGTGTGGTGAGGTGGGGGTCATTCTCACACCAATGAGTTCTGTGATACTAACTGGAAGTCCAAGAATTTAACTCAATTCTGACACTATCTACCTAGAGTTAGCATCAGATCCCACAAGTTAAGGACTCAGTCCCACAAGCCTGCCCCCTCCCACTTTAGATGCCAATCACAAGTCCAAGTTGTTATCTGTGCTTCTGACCAATGAGCTATAAATCAGAGAGCCCCATGACCCCCTCCTCAGATTTGATTAACTTGCTAGAATCACTCACAAAATTCAGGAAACAGTTTAGTAGATTACCCATTTATTATAAAAGGATATAACTCAAGAATAGCCAGATGGAAGAGTTGTATAGGGCAAGATATGGGGGAAGGAGCGTAAAGTTTCCATGCTTTCTCCAGGAGCACCACCATCGCAGCACCTCCAAGTGTTCACCAATCTGAAGCTCTCTGAAACCCATCTTTTTGGGTTTTTAATGGAGGCTTCATTACATAGGCACAATTGATTAAATCATTGGCCACAGATGATTAATTCAACCTCCAACCCCTTTCTGCTCCCTAGAAGTTAGGGGGTGAGGCTGAAAGTTCCAACCCTCTGATTATATGGCTGATTCTCCTGGCAACAAGCCCCCACTCTTAGAGAATTTCCAAAAGTCACTGCATTAACATATACGGTTAATCAGATGTGATTGAAAGGAGCTTGTTATGAGTAACAAAAGACATGAATTTTATCTTTATCTCTCTGGAGTTATTTCAGGAACTGGAAATAAAACTAATGCTGCTATAGCTCTTACATTGGAAATCACAAGGGTTTTAGAAGCTATGTGCTAGGAACTGTGGACGAAGACCAAAATATATATTTCTTATTATATCACAATGTCACACATGTGGTTTATCCTGGAGAATGTTCTGTGTTCTCTTGAGAAGAATGTATTTTGTTGCTGTAGGGCGGAATGTTCTCTACATGTTGGTTAGGTCCACTTGGTCTATAGTGTTGTTTAAGTCTGCTGTTTCTTCATTGATTTTCTGTATGGTTGTTCTATCCATTATTGCAAATAGAGTATTAAAGTCTTCTACTACTATTGTTTTGCTGTTTATTTCTTTCTTCTGTTCTATCAATGCTTGCTTTATTTATTTAGATGCTCTGATGTTGGTTGCATATATGTTTATAATTGTTATGTCTTCCTGTTGAATTGACCCTTTTATCATTATCTAATATCCTTTTTTTGTTTCCTATGATAGTTTTTGCCTTAAAGTGTTTTGTCTGATGTAAATATAGTTACCCCTGCTTTTGGTTGGCATTTGCATGGATTGTCTTTTCCCTCCTTTCACATTCAGGCTACGTGTGTCCTTAAATCTAAAGTGAGTTTCTTGTAGATAGCATATACTTGAATATTATTTTTTTTAATCTATCCAGCCACTCTTTGTTTTTTGATTGGGGAGTTTAATCCATTTAAATTTAATGTAATTATTAAATAGGGAAAGATTTACTATTGTCATTTTGTTCCTTGTTTTCTGTTTATCTTGTAGTTATTTTGTCCCTCGTTTGCTATTTTCCTTTGTGTTTCATCGATTTTTTTTTTGTATTGACATGTTTTTATTCTTGTCTCTTCTTTTTTTGTGTAAATTCTATAGGTATTTTCTTTGTGGCTACAAAGGGGCTTAAGTAAAATGTCATATAGCTATAACAGTCTATTTTAAGCTGGTTACAACTTCAATTGCATACAAAAACTCTGCACTTTTACTCCCCCACACACACTTTAAGTTATTGATGTCACATTTTGTATCTGTTTGTACTGTGTATCCATTAACATATTTTTTAGTTATAGTTACCTTTAATACTTTTATCTTTTAGCTTCTATATTAGAATTAAAAGTGACTTACCCACCACTGTTACAGTAACACAGTACAGGCATACCTTGGAAATATTGCAAGTTAGATTCCAGACCACAGCAATAAAGCAAATATCACAATAAAGCACATCGCATGAATTTTTTGGTTTCCCAGTGCATATAAAAGTTACATTTACACTATACTGTAGTCTAATAAGGGTACAATAGCATTGTGTCTGAAATATAAAGTGCACGCCTTAATTAAAAAATACTTCCTTGCCTACTCAGACAAGGGAAACAAAAGAAAAAATAAACAAGTGGGATGTCATCAGACTAAAGAGCTTCTGCAAGGCAAAGGGAGCCAGGATCAAAATGAGAAGATAACCCACCAGCTGGGAGATAATATCTGCAAATCATATATTTGACAAGGGGTTAATCTTCATAATATAAAAAGCACTCACACAACTGAACAACAAACAAACAACCCGATCAAAAAGTCAGTCTGTTCATCAAAATATGAACAGACATTTTTCCAAGGAAGATATACAGATGGCCAATAGGCACATGAAAAGATGTTCAACATCACTAATCATCAGGGAAATGCAAATCAAAGCTACACTAAGATAGCATCTTATACCTGTTAGAATGGCTATAATCACCAAGACAAAAAATAACAAATGTTGGAGAGCTTGTGGAGAAAAGGAAACCCTCATTCACTGCTGGTGGGAATGCAAACTGGTGCAGCCTCTATGGAAAACAGTATGGAGATTCCTCAAAAAATTAGAAATACAAATACCTTATGATCCAGCTATCCCACTACTGTATACACACACATATACAATGGAATACTACTCAGCCATAAAAAAGACAAAATCGTCCCATTTGCAACAACATGGATGGACCTGGAGGGTATTATGTTAAGTGAAATAAGCCAGACAGAGAAAGACAAACACCATATGATTTCACTCATATGTGGAAGATAAACTAACAGACAGAGAACAGTTTGGTGGTTACCAGGGGGAAGGGGGTTGGGGGGTAGATACAAGGGGTGAAGGGGTGCATCCACATGGTGATGGACAAATAATAATGTACAACTGAAATTTCACAATGTTATAAACTATTATGATATCAATTGAAAAAAAAATCCTTCTTTGCCAAAAAATGCTAACCATCATCTGAGTCTTCAGCAAGTTGTAATCTTTTTGGCTGGTGGAGGGTCTAATTAAAAATGCAGTATCTGTGAAGCACAATAAAGCGATGTTCAATAAAATGAGGTATGACCATATTTTGTATTTATCTATATATTTTCTTTTATCAGTAAGTTTTATACTTTCTTATGCTTTTGTGTTGCTGTTTAGTGTCTTTTCATTTCTACTTGAAGAACTAAATTAGTATTTCTTATAAAGCAGGTCTAGTGGTGTTAAATTACCTCAGTTTTTGTTTTCTGGGAAAGTCTTTATCTCTCCTTCATTTTTGAAGGACAGTTTTGCCAAGTATAGTATTCTTGGTTTGCAGTGTTTTTCTTTCTGCACTTAATATAGTATTACATATGCACTTTAAAGTAGTATCACTCCCTTCTGTCCTGCAAGATTTCTGCTGAGCAATCCACTGATAGTCTTATAGGGGTTCCTTGTACATGACAAGTCACTATTTTCTTGTTGCTTTCAAAATTCTATTTTGTCTTTGACTTTAAATAATTTGATTATAATATTTCTCAGTGGGGATTTCTTTAGCTAATCTTTTTTAGGATCTTTCCAGCTTCCTGGATTTGGATGTCCATTTTCTTCTCCAGATTTGGGAAGTTTTCAGCCATTATTTCTGTGAATAAGCTTTCTGCCTCTTTCTGTCTCTCTTTTCATTCTGGGACTCTCATAATGTATATATCGGTCCACTTGATTGTATCTCATATGTCCCTTAGGCTTTCTTTACTCTTTTTCATTTTTTTTCCTTTCACTCCACTGACTAAATAATTTCTAATGACCTGTCTTCAGGCTCAGTGAGCCTCTCTTCTTCTTGATCCAGTCTGATGCTGAACTCCTCTAGTGAATTTTTCAGTTCATTTATGGTATTCTTCAGGTACATGATTTCCATAAGTTTTCTCTTTGTTGAAATTATCATTTTGTTATTGCATTTTTCTCCTGATCTCAGTGAGCATCTTTATGATAGTTATTTTGAATTCTCTGTTAAGTAAATCATATATTTCTATTTCTTTAGGGTCAGTTTCTGGAGATTTATCTTGTTCCTTCATTTGGAACAATTTCCATGTTTCTTCATTTTCCTTAACTCTCTGTGTTGGCATCTGCACATTAGACAAAACAGTCACATCTCCTAGTCTTCATGGACTTGTCTCATACAGGAAAAGACCCTCACCCATCAGCCTGACCAAAGATTCTGGGACTCTCAAGCTTTTGTGTTGTCCAATCTGCTTTTGTTCTTAGTGGCCTCAGATGTCTAGATTTTGCTGGGTCCCATCAGAACTCTTAGACAAGCAAGACTAAATAAGCCAATTCCTGAGGAATTCCCCAGATAAGCTGGGTCATTGGATGCTCTGTCCAACTCTTTCCCTCCCCAGGGAGAAGCTAGAAGATGGAGTTTTTCATCTGATCATTCTGTGCTGGGCTACAGTGACTACCAGCCCAAACCACCATTACTGTTCTCACTGGTCCCTGGTAGCTATAGTTTGCCATGTCTCATCAGCACTCTGAGAAAGGCTAGACAGAAGCCAGTCATCTGGGTAGCCCCAGAAAAGTTGGAGCATTGGACACACAGTGCACCCATTTCCCTCTCCAGGAAGAAACTGAGAGCTGGAGCTTTTGGTCCTAATCATTTGGTGCTATGTCAGGGGTAGGGATTTTGGCAAGAAGATGTCTCAAATTTTCCCACCAGGTTTGATGCAGCTGGTTTTGTGCTTATTTGTGGGTGCAGGAGCCTGTTAGCTAGTTTCTGAATTTCTTACAAAGGGAATCTGTCCATGCATGGTTGGTGAATCACTGTGTTTGTTGGGGAAGTGAGGGTCTAGGGCTTCCTATTGCACCATCTTGCTGACATCCCTCACCCTCATAGGGTTTTCTGAGGAGGAACAGAGACAGTAGAATAAAAGTTCTTAGCACTGGGCACTGCACATATCAAATAGTCAATAGGTAAATGCTGATAGTAATATTATTAAAATATTATGACTGCAATTTCTGGTCCATGTTTTACTGTTAGGCTGTAGATAGTGAGAACATGCTCATGATAATTTCTGAGCAGCCAAGGGAAGCCGACAATAGTACAGGATGGCATGAGTGTACAAAGTCATCTATAAAATAAATGTGCCTGTACACACATATCTGGAATCAATAGCAGAATAATAACATCAGACTAACATTATAATTTGCTAAATATTTATTGGACATTGACTAAATTACCAGAGATTCAAAGGAGAATAAGACAAGGGTCTCTTCCTTAGATGAATTTACATTTTAGCAGGAGAGAGACACAACAAATTAACTATCATGTAATCTAATCAAGTGCCCTGGCAACACACAAGATCAATTCTTCAGGGTGGGACAGAGAGAGTCAGAGAGAACTAAAGAGCAGGAGTTTGCCTGGTGAACAAGTTAAGGAAGGCTATTCTAGGAAGAGCAGTGTCATTGTGGAGTGAGCTCTGAAGGGCTAAAGTTATGTGTGAGTGTGTGCCCTAGAAGTGGGTGTGTGTATGCATGTGAGGAGTGTCTAGAGATGAGGTAAAATTCATCTGAGAAAGGTCTTGAGTTCTCCATGTGATACCATCCAACTTTCCCTTAGAAAGTTAACTCTGATAGAAATAAAGACAATGTATCAGCAAGAGGAGAGATTGGGGACAGGAGTTGAGATATTTCAGGTATAAATTAGTGATGGACTGAAGAGAAGAGAGGAGGTGGTTTAGAATTTGGCAAATAGAGTCATTGACAGGTTTTCTAGATAAATGTCAGGGAGTTTCTGATAGTAGTATCCAGAGGACTAGGGAAGTAAGAATGAGTAGTCTGTGAGAATACTCTATTCATTTAAGAAGCTTGATAATCACAAGAGGCAGAGACATGGGGGTAGTAGCCTTGAAAATGAAGTCAGTGGGAGAAAGCTTTTCCTTATAAGAGAATTGTAATATTTATAGACAGAAGGAAAGACATGAGAGAGAGTTAGGATGGAAAAGAAAGTAGCTAATTGATGAGGAAGTTTCAAGGAGAAGTAGAATAAAAATAATAGCACAGACGTCAGGCATGGTCTTGGAAGAGATTAGGATTAGCTTTTTCTCTAATAAAGGAAAATGAATTAAGATGTTAGTAAGAGTGTTCTTACTGATCTCTCCTGGTTTTTTTGTTTCTTTTTTGATAAAATTGATGTGATGAAATCATGAACTTTGAACATATAAGGCAATTGGGCTACAAAGTCATATGGATGTGGATAACAAGGATAGATATGTTTTAGAAGTGAGGGAAAGAAACAGTTGGTGTGGATCGCGGCTTGCATTCCTCTTGTACTGTCAGCAAGAAGCGTCAAGTCATGTGTTAAGTCCAGTTTCAATTACATCAGCCCCAGAAAATAGCATATTTACATGTTCTACCTCTCTATGGTCCTGAATTCCTTTCATATTTTATTAAAGTTATGAGATTTATCTCCCTTATTATAGGAATACCTCAAATCTCTAATGGATAAAACATGAATATACTGAGGATGTTTCAGAAACACTATAGATATGGGAGAGATGGGGCCATATCACTGATTATTTTAAAATGATCAAAAATTAGAAGAGATACCATAGGCCTTTGTGTGCAGTCTGGACATCTTGAAAATGAGAAAAGGCCTTTAGACTCTAGCAGGCGTCTGTCACAGAGCAGTGGCAGCCTGAGAGACTCTAGCAGGCGTCTGTCACAGAGCAGTGGCAGCCTGAGAGAGCACAGAGAATCTGTGGCACTCACAGCTTTGAAGGCTGTTGTGTGTCACGATTTGCTTCAGCAATTCAGTAAGTCAAGTTCAGAGCCTCCTAAGACCATTTAACTCTCAGCCCTAATTTATTCCTCTCTTTGGTGAAATTACTCATAATGCTAAAAGATACAATCCCCTCTTGATATGGTCATGAATTGACTAAATCCAAAAGCCAACATAACTGACATGAAGTTTAGCGCTGTCCTTTCTAAGAGACTAAGCACCAATATAAATCTCTAGACATGGAAAGATACAAGAAAATTATTTTTCCGAGCCTCTGATTAAACACTGTAAATTAGTTAAGTGCTACCATGGAGATTTGTGCTGTAGAAGTAGAGTTCAGAACTCCAGTGAGAGCTTATTGGAGACCTTAAGAAAGGAATAAATTGCATCTGAGAGAACCTTACATTTCAACAAAGACAGAAAATAGACTACAAGTATTTGTAGAGATATGAGAAGCTATAAATGGGATTTTGTTTATTCTGAAAATGTAAGGGGAGGGCCTTTATTTTGCAGGGAGGCTCAAGATGACATTCCAAGGGCTGGAGAGAAAGTTTGACCACTAGGTAGACAATAGCATTCTCCAGGTACAAGCCCTCCTGAGGAATAGAGGAATCTCAACATACTTTGAATACAGTCATGTCATGTAATTTCTTTTGCTTTCAAGCATACCTTCACTGACCTTCTAAGGTCACTAAATGAGAATAGACACCCCCCTCTTCACCTTTTTCTCCTCTTTATCAATAATGTTGAGGTGGTTCTTTGTAGCCCCCTTTAGTCAGGACTTTAAATGTCCCCCCTCCCCAAACCCGAGTCTTCTATTCCCATAATAATGAAATGGGAAGACACTCCTTGGTTCACTTTTCACGGGAGCTGAGGTTCCCACTGAGCCATAACTGGTAACCAGAGCTGAAGGCTTAGCAATTAAATCCCCCATGAAAATATATGAATAAAAGTGGAAATGTTATGGGCTGATTTTTTGACTAAACTTCTGCCAGCTCTTGCAATATTTTGTGAAGAGATGCTGACATATTCAATAAATCTCTGCTGGCTATTGTCCAGGAGAAATTATCACCAGCCTGTTGAAGGATCTCTGGCTTCTCCTCAGGAAAGGGAGGGGAGGAAGAATCATTCTGGTTCATTCTGAGTTGTGCATTATACGTTAAATTAAAATATATGTTTCACCCATTTAGCAGTCTGAATAATAAAAGCTGTATACAGCTGCCACAACTCTACTCTATGCATTTTAATGACTGATTTGTGAATATACTAGAATTATAGCTGCTATTCAAATATTTTCCTTTTTAAAGAAGTCACAAATCCCTCCCTTTAAAAATGCACAAACACTTTATAATCTTTTAATAATTTGTACTAAAGAGTTTTAAAGCTTAGACTATGTGGAAATTATTTGTTTTAGGACCAGTAAATATAATGGGCTTGTCAATATGGTATTCAGATAACTGTCAAAATATTTGGAGTGTCTCCAATGAAAGGAACCTAACTCGATTTCTGCATTCAAATGAATTCTAAATAGAAAAAGTGATATACAGTTCAAAAGGAAGCATTAGACTATAAAGCACCTTTCCATTTCTCTAAGGAATTGTGATCTACTGCTCAAATAGACTTTTAAATGGCTGCCGAGTCTTCAGGCTTCTCAGATGTTCATACTTAAATCAGTTTGAACTAGTTAAGTAGAGTCACAATTAGAATTGTAATTTCTTTTCTTTCCATTTTTAACCAATTGTGAAGAAAGCTAATAAAATTGAGAAACAATCATCTGCAACCTTTAATATGATAACTAGGTCTTGGAAGGGTGAAACGCTTTATTAACTTCCAGAGGTTATTTTTCTAAACGTAAATGGCAATTTTGATATAAGAGCTCTATACTTTTTGTATGATGACCTATAAACCGCAAACCAGAAGATTTATCAAATGGGTTTTAAAAGCCAGGAGATTTAGATCCAACTTATAAGAAAAAAAATGACATGACAAAGGTAATAATATAATATATATAAAAATATATATTATAAATATAAAATATTAAATATTAAATATTTATATTATAATATATTTATATTTATTTATATTTAATATATTAATTTATATTTAATATAAAATATAAAAATAATATATATATAAAAATATATAATTTCTCATTGAAACACAAAATTAACTATTAGCTAAGCACCCAAAAGTTTAGGATGATTACACTTGATGCAAGGAAATTCTCAGTCATTTGCCATTAATTCAGATGTCACCTTCTTAGATTGGAAACATGTTAGTAAAACATGAAGTTCTATAAAATCTTTAGCAGACAGAGCAAATGATCAGAAGTAATCCCCTCTATTGTTCACTTATTTCAGCCGCAAATAACCCTCAATTTCTTAACACTGCCCCCCAGGATCTCATTTTATAAAGTATGGCTTAAAAAAAAAAACAATTTGAAGATTTTTAGAAACTGGAAAATAATGTTTTATTTCTGAATGTCTTAGTAGTTTATAATACTGATGATTCAAATTTCTTCCTAAGCAGATTTTTACATCTATAAACCGACCTAAATATCTGCTATGAAGATTAACTTAGAAAAGCCCATTTGGAATTGTTCTAGAGCAGGGGTCAGTAAACTTTTGCTGTAAAGGACGAGATAGTAATTCGGGCTTTGGGGACCCTCTCTGTCACAACCACTCAACCCTGCCATTGCATAGGCAATATGCAAACATATGTATGTGGCTGGTGGATTTGGCCCATGAGCTGTTCTAGGACAGTGATTCCCAATTGATGTTTGTGTGTGTTGGGGAGGAAATTTTGGAAAGTTCCTTGGTGGATAAAGGTTAAGAGAATCTCTACTGGAAATTTTCATCTTTTTTCCTATCAGGAGTTAATAGGAAATCTTTTTTTTTTTGGCTGAAATAACAATTTAGTGGGGTCTGTACTTTATTAAAAATTACACAAAAACACAAAGGACAGAAATTACATTTAATATTACATCATTAACATCTATAATATAAAATAGTGATGTCCCATAGAAATAACATATGACACATATGTAATTTCAATTTTTTAGCAGCCACATTAAAAAAAGTAAAATTAATTTTAATAATATGTTTTATTGGACCCAATATATAAAAATATTATCATTTTACCATATAATCAATGTTAACAATTATTAATGTATATTTTACATTATTTTTTGTAGAAAGCCTTTGAAACCTAGTGTGTATTTTACACTTACAGTGTATTTCAACTTGGACTAGGCATATTTCTAGTGCTCAAAAGCCACATGTGGCTAGTGACTACCATTTTGAACAGCACAGGAAAAGACCATATAATGCTATTTATACTTACTGAATAGTTTGAGAACAAGAGATGTAGAACATGGGACAGATTAATGCTCTCTTTCTCCTTCTCTATAATACTGAGCCCAGCAGCAGCCTAAAACATCTTCATAACACAGCATTTTGGGAAGTCACTGCCAATCAAGAGAGCTGGCATTTAGGATGAAACCTCTCTGCCAGTCTATATAGAGACCATAAAGTGAATTCAGCCACATAATTGGTCATTTGAAATCTCAGGACACACTTCAAACAGTTATTTTCCTTTATTTGCCAACCAGGGTCAAAAATTTCAAGGCCAGGAGAGACCAGAGGTAGAAATGAGAGAATCCAGCTGGGAGAAGACAGTAGAGAGTGATGGGCCCATCTGTGGCAAATGGCAAGTGTAAGCCCTCCTCAAAGTATCCACATTCCCCAAACTAAACACTGTGTCACCAAACAAAACACATCTGCAAGACCACCACTGGCTGGCCAGATTTATTGGTTTGCAGTCTCTGGCTATACACACTAAGCCTAAAGATGTGTCACTATTCCAAAAGAATGAACATTATTGGACTGAAACAGATCAGTACTTGTCAGATCTCTGCCAATTTTTTTCTCAGGTGATCTGACCCCGCCTCCCCTCTCCCTCTGCCCTTCTGTCTTGCAGGGTATCCTGCTCACTTTCACCAGAGAGACTGTCACACGTTCTCTTGCAATTTCTCCACTCTTTACCAAACAGGGAAAAATGCCCCTCCCTGAAGCCTGCCCAATCTCTCTCTAACGTTCATAGCCATGCAGATCCACAAAGCCAAAATTCGAAATGCTCTGGAAACTAAAAGCATTTAAAAACCCATCTGGTGATAAAATCTTGCCTGATCTGAACTCATTTATCAACAAAACCTGACTTCACTGGACGTGAGTCTCCTTATAGGTCTTTACTTAGCTAACAATTGTGAAAATTCATACTGTAGAAATATTAATGTTTTTGAATATAGGTGCTGTCCTGGATCCCACTGGGATGGTTGTTTAATATATGGTGTTCATACCATGCTATCTTTCTAATATCAGAAAGTTCTGAAAAACGCCTGGCTCCAAGGATACCTTTCTTAGTGGTCTTTATTAGTAGTAGAAGTAGTAATAGTAGTAAATTGTTATTTAGAACTAAATATGCTCCAGTACTTTAACATATTTTAATTCCTTTATTCTGCACAACTACCCTATTAGGTAGGTATTATTATTACCCTCTTTGATAGATGTGAAGAGTAAGGCATAGTGGAGTTAGGTGACTTGCCCAAGGTCACACAGCTCCTCAGCAGCACCACTAGGTAATGCCAATAATCAAACCCAGACAGTGTGGCTTTCGAGTCTGTAGTCTTTACCGCCGTGCACAAGTGCCTCTCTGAGTTTTTGCTATGGGTCTCCCTCATTTGACATTTAATATGTGAATGTTCTGTCTCCCGAACTAAAATTCCTATTCCTTGAAGGTAGGAATTGTCTGCTGGATGCTTTCTACCTGGTAAGGGTGAACATAACAGCATTTATAGCAAAGAATCAATAAGGTTAAAAAGAGAGTTCTGAATTTCAGGAACTTAACTACAGATTCTGCAGATTATGTTCTCTCTTCTGAAAAGCTTATTTAACTTTGCATGACCTGACAGTTATTAAACTCTGCCTCTATCAGTGAAAATAAGCACAGGCACAACCATGTATGCTAACACTTCAACTCTCATGAAGCGGTAGTTGGTTCCCACTTATTAAATGTTTACTCTGAACTATGCAGTGTGTAACAGCTATATAAGTCTTATCTCAGTTTATCCCCTACAGTTTCAGGGGAGGTGCTATACTATTCTCATATAATAGATGAGAAAGATCAAGACTTGGAGATGTGTGGTCAGTGATGCTGGGAAATGATGAAATTGTATTAAAATTTAGGTAGTTTGACCCCAGACAATCTTTTTCTTTTCTTTCTTTGCCTCTGGCTTTCTTCTGAGACTGCTTTCTAGGATGCTGCTAGAGTTACATTTCTCAGATACAAGTGACTTTCTAACTTCGCTCTTCCTTTCTACTCACATTTCCTGCCACTCCACTTACATTGGAGGACCTGACAGTTTCTGAATATTTCATCCTCTCACCATTGACAATACTCATTAATCCTCATAATGATATTATGGGTTTGTGCTATTGGCGTTTCCATTTAGCAGAGTGGGGAATTGAGGCTCACAGATATTAAGTAATTTACTCAGATTCACATAGATAATTTGTGGCTGAATTGGGATTCAAGCACAGGTCAGCTGATCTAAAATCTCACATACTTACAGCCCACGTTATCCTGTCTCTTATTGAACTAGTTTATACTATTTCATCACTCTCAGAACAAATCATGACTATTCAAAAAATACTAAAATAACCCATGGAACTTCTTTTAATTGAACTTCCTACCTACTGACTCAATGAAGAAACATGAACTTAATCAGATATTATTCTTGGATTCACTAGGGGTATATTTTTGCTCTTTGCATAAAATAGTTCCTGTATGTCTCTGTTCAGCCTATACATTTCATTTTCAAAGCTAGAGTCTTTTTCCAATTACTCATATTTATCAGCAAAACACAGTCAAGTCACTGAAATAAAAATTAAATGAAATAAGAGGAGAAAGGTTGAATAAAAAAGTTCTAGACAAAAGCCCTTTGACTACAAATGGATGCCAGGTTGGGAATTTAACTTTCCTTTAAAAATGATTAATCATAGCAATCACCAGTAAACAGTAATATATATTTGTGTATCACCTCTTTATACATTAAAAAAAGATCAGCTCAACCCAGCACCACCTCATTCTGTTTAACTGCTGGAATTTTTTTTTTTAAGAACATCAATGTAGTTTAAAAAAAAAAGACTTTATGAGCACTTTGATTGGAAGTTAAAAAGAAGAGTAGGCTTTTTCCTTTTCTTGGGCTTAAGTCCTGTGAGGATGTCTCTAGATCTATCTTCAAATAAGTCCCTCCAAGGGAGAAAAACTCCAGCTCTTACAAACTGCAACCTCGGTGCCTGGGGACTCCCTGTCACCTCATGTTGGAAGTATTTGGTGAGCTATGCAGATCACGAAGATTGGGCAATAAAAACCCACCACCATCCAACCAGGGAAATCTATTACTCACCTCTTCTATTAATAGAGTTAGAGCTTCGATTTCACACTGCAAAAAGCTCAGATTTATTTTGCTTACTTGAATCTCAAAGCTTGAGTGGTCTCCGATTTGGGAAATGTAAATTCTGCTTCCCTTTAAACTAAAAAGTAGTTCTATTTATAACACTTGTCATAGCCTTTATACTCCTTTTTTACATACAAAATGCTGCAATACATATACTTACTGTAATGTTTCTAGTAGGGTATGTTTAGCACACTGATTTATTAGAAAATAGGAAAAAACGAACCGTGCTCACCTGGGGGGGAGGGAGGTGTTGGGGACTGTTGCCCATTCTACCCACTTATAAATGAGGGGTAAAAATCCATCCTGTTCATTTGTAACTTCACGTGGAGCCTTTCTTTTTGTTGAGCTGTTTGATTTAATAGTGGAAACGTGCTGAGGATTTTGTTTTAAGACAATTCCATTTCTCAGGATGCCTCCTACCTTCTGTGTATCTATCATTTAGAAAAACAGTGAATAGCAGCTTAAGCAGCTAATAGTCAATTGCAGTTCCCATTTTTATCTGTGGAAAACAGTTTCTCTCTTAAAATGGTAACAGTTAATGCACATCTAACCTAACCAGCCATTGGGTGGCACTGTTGCTCCACTGAGTTCTTGGTGAAAGAACATTTCTCTTATACTAAAAAAGGAAAAGAAATGAAGTGTGATTGTGCCTTAAGGAAAGTAGCATTGTTTAAACAGGACAATTGGCTTTCCTCTTTTTCTTTGAGCCTTTCTATCCACTGAACACTCTTTGACCCAGGAATGACAAGTACGTTTGAACTCAAATGTCAATATCAGCTGTTTGATAGCTGCTAGCTAGAGCCCAGTGCTGAGAAGGATTCTGATGCCATATCCAAGCCAATGGGGAGAATGTTATGGATTGATTAACAACATCTGCTGTGGATACAGACTATTGGAATGGTGACATATTTGCCATTCTTGCTTTAGCCTACATTTTGAACTCTATATACTGAGGACCTATGGCAAGAATAAATTCTGCACTGCCATAGGGGCTAGATAGAGAAAATATAAGTGGAATATAAAAAAAATGTTAGAGTAACGACAGGTGATATGTTGAGAGTCAGACTACTGGAGCATATTGTTCATCCTTGATAATGTGAACGTGACCTGAATTATAAGTGTTCTCTTTTCTTGCCTCACCTAATCAAGCCAGAGTTTTGAAGATTATGAGAAAATGGTGTCATTATTACAAGCAGGTTAATGGATTTTTGGCTGATTGGTGCTAGAGGGTAGAAGCCAAAAAAAGAATATCACAATATCAGAAAACTCAAAGCCCAAACTATGTATTCAACTTAGAGTTTCAAATGCTGTGTTTATTTGATTTCAGATGTATTATAGTTTTAAGATTTACCATGGAAGAACTATGACTGTCACATATGTGTGATTCTATGAGTACATTAAACTTCTCTACCTCCTGTAAAAATCTTACAATATTCCTTGACACTGGGGTATTTATTGAATGTGCTATGCAGTAGAGTTTTCTATGATGATGGAAATGATCTATATTTGAGCTGTCAAATAGGGTAATAATTAGACAAATGTGGCTACTGAGCACTTAAAATGTAGCTAGTGTGATTGAGGATGGTCCTCATATAAGCATAATAATGCCCAGTAAGGATAGTTAAGGTTTATTAAGCATTCACTATGTGTCTGGCACTGTACTAAACATTTTACATATTTGATCTTCCCTATGGCATATGTAGAAAAGCTTTTATCACCATTTTAGAGATGAAGAAATTTATAACAAAGTAATAAGCACTAAAATATAGGTAGATCCCCAATGGGATATGTTGGCCCTCTGTGCTGGCTGATAGTTTGGTTTCCCTTCCAGTAAATACTGTTTAGACGTGTATTCATTGTTTATTTAGAAAGGGGGTTGAGTCTGTGGTTGGAAAGGCAGAGGAGGATAGCAGTGTCAGCCTCATGCTCACTCTGCAAACCGGAGTCCTCTTTAGAAAGCAGTGTGGTGGCCAGTATGTTCCTTGGGAGCCCCATCTTCCTCCCTCCCTTCTAAATAGCTTATGGAAGTATTCCCTCCAACCAAATACACCTCCTTCCTGGGAGGTTTGCTAGCAAATACAATTTCCTCCAACTCATTACATTTTCGGCACTGTTCTAACATCCTTTATAGATAAGCCTCCTGGGCAATCGCCTATACCTGACTCTGAGGGGATTGCACAGCTAAGGTTCTGTTGTAGTCAGAGGATGGCAAAGCTTTACTCTATGGCAGGAAATCAGTGACAGCTTCTGTGGTATACAGAATAATGCCCTCCCCACCAAAGATGTCCATGTCCTAATCCCCAGAACCCATGAATACGTTGCTGTACATGGCAAAAGGAACCTTGCATGTGTGATTAAGTTAAAGATTTTGAGATGGGATGATTTTCCTGGATTGCAGCAGGTGGGCCTGATGTAATCACAAAGAACCTTGTCAGAGAGAGGCATGGGGTCAGAGAGGAGAAGGCAATGTGATGATGTGAGAGAGAGATGAGAAGCTGCTATCCTGTTGGCTTTTAAGATGGAGGAAGAGGCAAAGAGGCAGGATAAAAAGGTGGTGTCAAGAAGCTGGAAAAGGCAAGGAAACATTCTCCCCAAGAGCCTGCAAACCCATTTTGGACTTCTCACTTCCAGAACTGTGAGGTAATAAATTTGTGTTGTTTTAAGTAATTTGTGGCAGCAGCAATAAGAAACTAATTTGGCTTTTTAGGGAGACTTGAACAGTCTTAAAGGATCAATGAGCATTGTCAGATAGAGAAAGGAAGGGTGTTCCAGCCAGAGGAACCAGCAAGTTCAAGGGCACGAAGCTCCAAAAAAGCATTCAGTACATGAGAACAGTGTGTATCTCAGGGAGCCTGCAGCTTAGCTGTGTTTCAGAGAAATAAGAGGCAAAGCTCTGGTGCCACTCACAGAACTCTGTGGGACAGGCAAGGGAGCCTTCTGATTTCACAGCTAATCCCTAGCATTATGAGACAAATCCCAGGGCCAAGCTTTCCTCTTCTGGACCACACGCAGACCTCAGGAGTCTGCTGTGGTTCTGCTCCATGTATTTCTCTTCCCACAGAGATCAAGAGGAAAACCCATAAATATTTGCTACAGGAAAGATGAAGGCTCCAGAGCAAAGGTGGCCATTAAAAATAAGAACACAATTTGAAAGAGAGAAAGCTACTTCTGTTACCTTTGTTATTACGTGCCCTCAAGTCGGCCGTGACTCCTGGCAACCCTGTGAATGAGTGATGTCCACAATGTCCTGGCCTCGACAGCCCTACTCAGCTTCTGTAGACTCATGTCTATGGCTTCCTTTATGGAGTCAATCCATCTCATATTTGGTCTTCCTCTTTTCCTGCCGCCTTCTACTTTTCCCAGCATTACTGTCTTTTTCAAAGAATCCTGTCTTCTCATGATGTGCCCAAAGAAGGACAGCCTCAGTTTTATCACTTTTTCTTTGCCTCCAGTGGTAGTTCAGGCATTAATTTGCTCTAGGAATCACTTGTTCATCTTTCTGGCAGTCCAGGGTATCTGTAGAGCTCTCCTCCAACAACATACTTCAAATGAATCATTTTATTTCCTGTCAGCCTTCTTCACTGTCCAGCTTTCACACCTGTCCATAGGAATTGGGAAATCAAGGGTGTAGATAATCTTGCCCTTGGTCTCTAATGACACTTCCTTACACTTGATGATCTTTCCTAATTCTTTCATTGCTGCCCTTCCAAGTCTCAGTCTTCTCTTGATTTCTTGGCTGCAGTCTCCATTTAAATTGATAACTGAACCAAGGTAAACAAAATCTGTTACCTTGGACAGAATTTTTTGCTGGCATTAGGAAGTGAACGAGAAGGGAGAAAATGATCAATTCCAGATTGGACAAAGGCTCCTAAAGGAAATCTTTTTGACCCTTATAATGTATCTTATTCTTGTACCACATTTATATATGTTTTATAGCAGGATGGTGAAGAGTAAAATTAGTTAAGATATTTCTTCTTGAGGAAAATCTTTTTCCCTCTTGGGAAACTTTTTTGATAAGCCAGCTGTCTTGGGGGAGAAGCCAGTTCTGCAAACCTGGATGCATGAGCCCCAAGTTTTCAGAAGCATTTGAAGGGGCTCAAGATGCGGGAGAAGAGGAACAGAGAGGAGGCCAAGAGGAAATTTTATGCCTCATGATGTAGACTTCTCGACCCTAGACATCATCAAGGAAGACTCCAATGTCATGGAATATTTGGTGGGTTTCTTGTAGCACCTGGTGAACACAGTAAGCTCTACACCTGACATTCTTCAGGGGAGAATCAGAGAGCAAATACAGACACAAGCCAAACAGGCCCCATGGACAGTTAGGTGTTTGCAACATTAGTTATTTTTATGCTTTATCCAGTGACTTCTCTCTGCTATTCTTTTTATCTGCATCCATAATACCAACTCTAGTTTCTTCAGAGTTCCTAGGGAATTGGTTGGTAAACAGGGCAGGGGCTCAGGTGAAGTGAGTGAAGCCCTTGCCTAGCACGTGGAATTTAAAGGACACCAAAAAATTCAGTAGTCAGGATAAATGATATTTATATGCAATATTTTTAAAAACTGAAATTAATGTGAAAAAATCCACCGTGCCATGCTGGAGCCTGAGGCAAAATGAAAAATCAGTAACATTGATCCTGTCTTTATTTTAAATCTTTGATATTTTGTCACCATGAATTTTGCATTAACTTTGATTTTTAAAAAAATGTTATTTATCTTGACTATTGAGTTTTGTGGCATCTCTCTTCATGGATATTAGATGGTCGGTAGCAAGCTGGGAGATAAGGAGATCAAGAAAGTTAAGAGTGAGGCTTCACCACCTAAATTTGGCAGGTTTTCTAAACTTTATTATATATCAACTAAGTATGGTAGGGAAGAACTGATTCTGTTAGCCTCATTTGATGAGGAAAACAAGGCACAGTGTGGTAAAATGTCTTATGTGACAAGTCAGAGCTAGAACAATGTCTTCTTAATTCCTCGGTCTATTTTCTTATCGCAGTTTAGGTAATTTCTTGGCTGAGATTTATGATTTCCGTCTCTCTTTCTTATATTACTTTATCTTCTTACCTGTTTCTAGTTTGTATAAGAGTGAGAATATCTATGTGAATTTAATTGTCTTATTTTTTCTTATTTGCTGATATGACTCTCACTCATATGTAAAAGTAGCAAGACAACTGCTGCACTATTGCTTTTTTTAGGAAAAACATTCTTGCCTACATATAGTTACAACATCTAAACATAAGAGCTAATAGATTCTGGCAGAAGTCATCATTTAGATTTTGGTTATAATTACAGTTTAATTAGAATGTCTTCCATTGATTTTTCTATTGTTTTTTATCTTTATGGATAAATGATTTAGCAGTGAATTATAGATATATAGGTAGACAGATAGATAAATACAGATACAGATGGATGGATAGATAGATAATAAACAGTGATATCTGTTAAATGTCTCAGTTTAAATGAAGGTTAATTTTTGTTTTCCCCAAATTATTGCCTAGTGAAAAATTATCAAACATTAGCTAGCAAATGCTATAATTTATTAATGTATTTGGGGATATTTTTATTATTCATACTTGATATCATCTTCCTGTGATCTAATTTTTAATGTATGATTCAGTCCTGATAAATATAAGGAAAGTAAAAATAATAAGGGGAGAAATTGCTTTAATAGAGTAGCATATAAGGGTCAAACTGTTTATTTTTGTTTGCCCATAATGAGAATGTTCCAGATAGCTGAACTCATGCTGGATGTGTAATGATGAGGAACCTCTGTATTGAGCCTATGAAGACACAAACAGCATTCACAGAGACTAACTAGGAAAGACCCTATCACTCATGCATTATGGCCATGTTCAGAGATGGCAATGTGATCATAGGTCAAGGAGATGGAGAATAGATACGCCACCGAGGAAGGAGACAGCTGGGAGACAGAACAAATCCCAAGTAACTAGCCAAAGGGCAATGAATGGGAGAATCCACCTCTAAAATCTGGCGTTGTCTGCAGGACTGTGGGCACAAGCTGATGGTGACATAACAGACCCCCTTTACATGGAATCTGTTCACCTGCGACGGTGGGCTACTGATTGCCTTGGATCTGGAAGAAACTAAATAGTTGTATCATGTTTGTACTTCATTTGAAGTGGCACAGCACAATGGTTAAGGAACTGAGTGCAGCTGGAATGTCAGCTCTTTCACTAACTAGTTGTGCCTTTGGCTAATCTGCCTAACCTTTCTAAAATGGGAGGGGTAATAGTAGTTACCTCACAGTGTGATGGTGGGCATTAATTGAGATACTAGACTTAAAGTATCTTCCCTTTAAAACACCAACCATACTATATATACACGAGGCCCCTAAAGATCTGACTTTTGCCTGGCTGACCTCAACTGTGAGCACTCTCCCCCTCATTCACTATACTCCAGCCCCTCTGGCCTTTTTTTTCTCTTGCTTGTACACACAAAATTATTCCTACAGGAAAAGTCTTATGCTGATTGTTTCTTCTGCTTGAATGTTCTTCTCCTAGCTATTTATAGAGGCCTCCCCTGACTGCTTAACTAAAATGCACTCTCTCTCCACCCCATAGTGACCGTCTATTCCTTTACCCTATCTTATTTTCTCCACATCACCTGCCACTGTCTGAAATTGTCTCTTTGTTTCTTATTTTCTGTCACCATCCCCCTTGCCTCTTTAGGCAAGCTCTGTGCGAGCTGGGATGTCATGTGGGACCTTGCCTGTCTCATTCAACATGGGATGCCCAGTGTTTAGAATAGTGCCTGGTAGTAGGCACTCAATGAAAAATATACTGAATGACTGAATGAGCACAAAGCTTATTGCTCAAACAAGACTATCTCTTATTTGTATCTGTGTTGGTGATACTATTTACGTAAATGAGATGGCAAATTTGGGCCTTGTAAGGGTTGTTCAATGGCTTTGCTCAGTGTAATTCCTCTCTCAAGTCCAAGGGGTAAAGGCCTTTTTTTCTCAGGATTAGAGGACTATTTGCTTTTACTGCCTGGAGTATGTACTGTCACAGTTGATCATTTGAACTTTCATGGTATTCAAGTGCTGATGCGGCATTTAAGATCTTAATAGCAAAAGTAAAAAGAATAAAAGGACACCCTATGCTTCCTTTTTGCATTTTACAGCACCTCATCACAGTGGAGAGTGGATTCAGTGACGCACTAAGTTTTATATTATCTCCGACTTGCACCACAGTTAAAGGACCACCCTGGCTTTAAAACTTCTTGAAGCAAATCACCCATTGCCACCAATACTAAGATGAAACTTCTTCTTTAAATCTCAATAAATCCTCCAAATGTTATGCAAATTGAAAAATACCCCTGTCAAAAGACTCTCAGATAACACCTCTCATTCCCAAGGACTATTTGTAAGCATACAGAAACATCCAGAAAGAAGTAATAAATTGTTCTAGTACACTGTTCTGGCAGCCATTAATAAATCAATATGAAGGGGAGTTCTGAAGGGCAAAATGTTGCTGTCGGTGGGTGTCCGATTTAATTTTGCTCTAAATTAATATTTCGAATATGATAAGTGAGCTGGCAGGAACAGATTTCATGATTAATTCTATGGAGTCAAAAATGCTTTGATGGCACTTTAATAGCTGCTCCACTGATCTAAAAGTGCCTGAAACAGGCTCACGTGGGCAAGCTCACAAATTGCATGATAATGTGGATCCCACCCAAGGAGGAGATTTACTTTTTATTTTCAAATCTCTGGCGTACCTTGGGATAGGCATGTTTCATCATGCAGGCAGAGACATTTTTATAGCATTGTGAGCTGTGGCTGAATGATACATGTGGAATAAGTGAGCAGAAAGTGCCATTAGAACCCTCCTGTAAGTCCTGGCTCCCTGAAGCCACATAAATCAGCTTATGATTTTCAGGGGAGTCATTGCTCCCCTGAAAATGAGGGTCCCTAAAATGAAAAAATTCTATTTCAAAAGGACCAGTAGGATACATACAACCTGAGCTCATGGATGACAAACAAGAACAGAACCTGAGTGTTTACTTTGGAGTCAACACTGACCTATAATTGTTGCTAGCATGATAAGCTTATGGTTATGTGAACTGGGGGGGCTACCGCTGAAATTTTGTTAAAAGTTTATTGAGCGCATCAGGAAGTTTGCCACATGATGTGACATTAAGGATATAGGCAACAGAGTACTTACACTCATGGAGTTTATATTCCAGCATGGGAGGCAGATATCGTAACACCACATACAGAAGGGCTGAATGGAGGATTGAACAAAGTGCTTTGGGACCGTATGGGAGAACAGAATTAGCTCTGTCTGGGGGCTTCTGTGTTTCATCTCAGTCTTAAAGAATGAGTAAGGCTTTGATGGGAGTACACAGGTATTTTAAGCAGAGAAAATACAGGGGGAAAGCATAAAAGGATGAAAATTCTTGCCATGTTTGAAGAATGATAGGTAGTTCAGAATGACAAGAGCACAGGGGCTTAGGGGACAAAAAGAGGCAAGACTGGAAACTTAGTTTGAAGTCAGTGAAGGGTCTTGAATGTGATGTAAAAGTGAGCAGTGAAGAATCAGAAACGGGTTCTTAATGAGGTAGGATCATGAAATGCACTTTAGAAAGAATACTGTGGAAGCCATGATTATGTTGGGAACTATATTGGAGAAATCTGAGTCTCATCACTAAGCCAGATTTGTGTTCCTACTGATTAGAGGTCCCATTACCTAATATATCTGGAAGAGTAAATTTGTGGGGAGGCTGATAAGTTTCAGCTTTGGGTAAACTGCGTATCATGGGTCTATAGGACATTAAAGGGACCTCAGAATTCATTAGGATTGTGGATGCGTGGATATGAAGCTCAGGTGCGACATCTTGGTTGGACATATGTTGGAGATCACCAGCTTGGATGAGATTATGCCGGTAGGGTGGGTAGAATGAGGAGAGAAGAGGTCTTGGTCATCAAGACTCAAGAACATCAACATTTAGGGATGAGCTGGAGAAGAAAAGATCCAAAACAGAAGGAGATCAAATCTGAGGGAGCATTTCAAAAAATGAGGGATCAGCAGTGTCAAATATTATATAGAAGTCAAGTAGGAGAGGGACTAAGACATGTCTATTGGAATAAGCCACAAAGGGAGTGAGGTGGCACACCCATAAAGGTTTGATATAAGTGGAATCTAGACAAAAAAAGTAAAAGAAAAGTGTGGGAGCTGAAGAAGTTGTGAATGTAGACAATTTTTTCATGATTGTGTTCACCTTTGATCAAAAATACTGAGTCCCCTCTCCACCAGAATAAAATCCAAACTTAGTTTGGATATTAGTTTCATGTTCAACTTTTTTAAACCCTTTAGCTTAAGCACAGTGTTTTGGGAATAAGCTAAAGCTGAACTGTCTGTGGTCACCACATATATCTTTCTTTCCCTCTTCTGAGGGGTGGTCCCTCATGCATGAGTTGCCATCCTTCCTGCCTTGTGAAAACTGAATGCTATAGACAGTTATTAAAGTGGAAAGGAATTTCTCTCCCTTAGCAATCATTTTTACATCTACTAAGGGTCTCTTGACTTCAAAGAAAGCTCCTTATTGTCATAATCAATCAGTGTTTATTAAAGAGTTCATGGAATTATTTGCAAGACCCAGTAGGAGAAAATAAAGACTTGGGACTTGAGTTTGACTTGATATATTGGGTTTAAAAAGAAACTTCTTATCCTTAAATAATCAAAGCTGTCAAACCAGAGTATGTGAGAGAGATTTGCTAGGCATTCAACCGTTTTTTATTTTCTTGAGAATTTTGTTTTACTGTATGTTTTAAACAGTTTAGTTTTGTTTTATCTTGAGCTGAACATTAAAGATTTGGAGATTTGTATTTATATTTGAGAACTTTTGTTGTAAACTTAGATTAGAGCATTTTATAATATAAAATGTCACTAGCACATTGACCATTATTAGTTCAAGCTCACAATTTTACTTTAAAAAGAATATTTGTTCTAGAGAATTCTACAGGGAACACCTCCTAGTAAGCCTAGATCCTCCCCATAGGTACACAAAGACTTATATTACAGTTTTCTTCCATTAATTTCCAGACATCAAATAAATGTCCTAGTATTCAAGTGTGCATCTTGAGGCTCCCAATGTAGAGACATGTCTTAGGCCTAAAACTAATCTTTATGAGAATGTGTTCAGTCTCTTCTATGTAGATGAATAAAAATAATAAGAGGGAAATGAAAATCAATTCTTTTGTTTAGATTGTTTTAAATATAGGCTAAACTTTGAAGTTGGAGGTACACTGATTGATCTTCATATCTTACCAATGCCACAGCAAACATGAAGGAAAAGCATTCCCATGTTTGCTGTTCTTCCGAGAAATCTATGTAATGTTTCACTTATATGATAGTTGGGTAAAATGTGGGTAAATGCAGTCTTGTTTCTTTATAGGGAGGAAAAAAGAAATGCTAACAGCTTTGATTACTTAATTTTCTTTCAATCTGTTGACTCACTTGTTATATTTTCTTTCTTTGCCTTTGCCATTTCAAAGTACACATCAGTGATGTTTAAGATTATTTATTATGCATTTGCATTAAACTTTGGCTATTTATACTCATTGGGATCCTTGAAAATTGATCAGTAATTAAGTTCCAAAGACTTACCTGAGAAGCTGTTCATTCACTCTTCTTTTGTTTAATATTCTTCATATACATAGTATCATTCACTTGTTTTTTCACTCCTCTCTCAAGGATCTCCCAAGAAATTATTGCTTAACAAGCTCATGTATTTTTGGTTTCACTGGCATTTCTAAGCTATCTGGCTATAAATCTAATATCTAAGATTGTAAATTAATGGGTAAGGGAAATATCCAGACTCATATGAATGAATCTCTTTTTGTTTGTTTTAGATCTAACAGAACTGAAGTTTAAAGATGAAAGCTGTTTTGAGGATCGGATATTCACTCAAGTTGGCTTTGCCCATTGACAGTACCTGCCTGGGATGCAGCTAATGTAGGGTGTGCTCCCACTTTTCAAAATCACTTTGATGACTGAGATTCCTCCATTCACGCTGAATAAGTTCAAATATTGTATACAAGACAGTAAACCCAGCCACCTCCATCTGGCCATTGGCCATGCAGAATGCTGGTTTCTTCAGTTTTCCAAAGTTGTTCAGACTTAGAGACACTGACTTTTCCTGGAAAGGTCCATAAGAGACTGAAATATCAAACCAGAATGCTAATTTATTAATTTACCTTGAGAAATACAACTATCAGGAGGTCCAGATATTGTTCTGACTTAGCACATTCTCCCCTTTAGGCCTTGGAGTATCAGGATGGTCTTCACAATCGTCTCCCAAAATTGTATGTATAATATGGAAATCTGTTTGGTTTCTTTCCTTGTCGAGAGGGCCACAGCTTTATTCAAATCTTGAAGTTAAGAACCCATGCAGTAGGCAAACTGCAAATGAAACCAAATTCTTGAAAGACTTCTCAACAAGCATAGGACCAGAAAAAAGGAAAGTATTCAGAAAAGGTAAATGTTTAATGGCACTGCCATAACATAGTACACTTTCCAGGGCAGACAGGATCACTGTGACTGGCAAGGTATGCTCCTCCCCAGACAGGCTTCCGTGTGTACTCCGAGTGTTTGGTTTTGAGATATATCTTCTCTAAGGCTTTCACGGCTGACCAAGCTCTCTTCTGCTCCAAAGTCTTTCTTGAGGTCTGTTGCCATCCTTAATCTAGTTAAATTCAACTTTTCCAAGCCTGAGAACTCTTAAATGTCTTAAAGGTGATGTTATTAGTTGATCTATTTGATATTGGTTTTATATTTTCAATTTCAGAGGACAATCTTTATTGTTTTATTTATACAACTTGGCAGAGTTAGGAGAAGGCAAATCATTATAATCTGAAGGTAGTGGCAGTATGAATGTCAAGAGTTTTATTCCTTTAGATTATGAGGCAGTTCCTGTTGAAATTCATTTATCCCTGAAGGAAAAAATATACAGCTTTGATCAACTCTACTTCTCATTTTGAATTTGTCTATCCGATCCTTCCTTGAACAATCATGCCAGATGATTGTCAAGCTTGGCTTTCTTGATTACCTCTACTTTATGTTTGTATTCTACTTCATTAATTTCTGATGTCTTAACAATTTTCTTCCTTCTACTTTCATTGGCTTTATTATGCCATTCTCTTCTTTCTTCCTAAGATAATGTTTAATTTCTTAGTGTTCAACTTTTCTTCTTTTCTATTATATGTATTTAAGGCTATATATTTTCCCAGAGTACAGTTTTAGCTACCTCCCAATATGTATTGATATGCAATATTTTTATTATCATTGCGTCCAAAATGTTTTCTAATCTCCATTCTTGAATCTCCAGTATGGATTATTTAGTTCATTTCTTAATTTCAAACATATGAGGAATTTCTAATTATCTTTGAACTAGTTTCTAACAGTTTCATTGTGGTTAGAGATTTTGCATGTAGAATTTCAATCTTTTGAAAATTTTTGAGAATTGTTTTATATTTCAACATATATAGGTTTGCAAATATATAGCATGTGTGCTTGAAAAGTACATTTTACAGTTGTTGGGAGCAGTATATTTATCTGTAGATCAAGAATGTTCATAGTAATCAAATCTTCTCTATCTCTCTTCATATTTTTTGCTGCTGCGTCTACCAATTACTGAGAGAAATATTAAAATCTTTTAATGTGACTCTGAATTAGTTTATTTGTAGGTCTGTCACTTTTTGCTTTATAAATTCTCCAGATTATGATATCGGCTGCATATAAGTCTAAAATTTTAAATCTTCCTGGTGAATTAAAACTTTTGTCATTATGTGGTGAAACTCTTTGTCTCCAATAATGATTTTTGTTTTAATATATATTTGTTCATTATCAGTATAGTCACCCCAGGATTCTTTCAGTTATTATTTAAAAGATCTATCTTTTTTCTATTTTATATTTCTACATATATATACATGTTTTCTTAGGTTTTAGAAGAAAAAGTATAATTTGGACTTTTTAATTTTGCAATTGCCTTTTAACTGAGCATTTAACTGTTCAAATTTACTATAATTGGTAATATTTGATTGTCTCTTTAAACGTGGTAGGCACGGGTTCAAATCTATATCTGATAATTCCAGTATCAAAATTGTTGCTGGTGTTTTTTTATGGTATCTATTGTTTCTTCTGATTTTCACTCACGTTCCCTTGTTTCTTCAGATCTAATTATCTTCGACTGCTTGGTGGTCATTGCCCTTGAAAAATTATTTGTGGTATTCCCTCAAGTCTAATGATGTGTCAACATACCTCCAGAATGACTTTGCACTGCTGTAGCCACAGCCATTGCAGGGCTGGTGGTTCCTTGGCTGACCCAGGCTATGTATAATCTTGGCTACAAATTCCCATGAGGTCCTGTCTGTGCCCACAGTTCTAAGGGACTTTTTCTCCCTCCCCCCCATTTTTTACTTTCTCCTGCTTTGCTCAATACCAAAGCAAGCAATTTTAGCTCTTGTTTCCAGAGGGATGGTTGATCCAAATAACCTAGGCTGCAAAAGTGAGAAGCCAGGAAATTCTTCTTAATGTTTCAAATTAACTTAAAGAATAAGATGCTAGCAGATATATTTTGGTGGAAGAGAGTGCAGAGATAAAGGTCCAGAACTGAAGGAGAATCTCAAGAGCCAAGAATATCAAAGTCAAGACAAATAGCAAGCAGTCTTCAGTAGTTTCCATCCAATCAAGTTCTCTGAGTTCTAAAATAGCACTGTAGAGGACTTAATTTCTTTCTTTTCCTTTTATTCTCTCCATTAATCACTTGCAACTTGGGGCAGGAATGGGGAAGAGGAAAGTGTTAACTTCCCAAGGCACATTATTTTCTTCTTTTATGTTAATAGAAATCAGAGTTTCATCAAAATTAAAAATCACACATATGTATTTCATAATTTCTCAACCTCAGCACTATGGACATTTTGGGCTGGATAATTATTTGTTGGGGGGGGGGCTGTCCTGTGTTAATAGAATGTTTAGCAGCATCCCTGTTCTCTGCCCACTAGATGCTAGAAGAACCCTCTCTCCCAAGTTGTGACTATCAAAAATGTCCCCAGAGATGCCAAATGTCCTCATTTGGAGGGAGGGGCAAAATAGCCACCAATTAAGAACCAATCTATCCTAACATTAAATAAATGAGTTTTTGTGGGAGAGTGAAGGTTGGTTTTTGTTTTATATTTGTAAAAAGAACTCTTGCTTTAAGTGAAATTGACATTTTTTTGGCACTGAAGACTGGCCCTGAGTTAAAAACTGTTGCCAATCTTCCTCTTTTTGCTTGAGGAAGAGTAGCCCTGAGCCAACATCTGTGCCCATCCTCCTCTATTTTGTATGCAGGATGCCTCCACAGCATGGCTTGATGAGTGGTGTAGGTCTGCGCCCAGGATCCGAACCTGTGAACCTGGGCTGCCGAAGTGGAGTGCATGGAACTCAACCACTATACCACCAGGCTGGCCCCAAATTGGCCACTTTTTTATTGGCAGCCTGAATTGTGAAAATCATAGGATTCTCATTTGCAATGATGTTTATCCAAGGAGCATACACCTGCTTTTTCCTTTATTGTTGGGAGGATCATTGAATTAATTGAAAGTACCTTAGATTGTCCTTCCTGTGGTCCCTCCTCAAACTCCAGGCCATGTGCTTGGTTCATTGACTTAACAGCCACTCATGGTTATTAAAGTGCAGAGCATGGTGCCAAGTGCTGAGCATGCTCAACAAAGCTGAACACTTGTCCAGGTGGGTGTGCTTTCTACAATTTTCTGCTGCCTTATTGGATACGTTTTAGGCAAGAGGTTAGGAGAATGAACTGGGAGTCATTTTGGCCAGGTTTGAATCCTGGCTCTGCCATTTAGTAGCTTTGTGATTGTGACCACAGTACATATCTCTATGAGTCTCAGTGTCTTCTTTATAAAGTAGAAATAATAATAATTGTCTCATAAGAGTGTGATGAGGATAAAATTAGGTAATTACAGGGCTTAGAACTAGTTACTGCTATATAAATGGTAGCTATAATATTTATTATGTCTGCTTTTTAATATCTCTTATGTCAGCTGAAATACCTTGTTTTCTGTGTATTTGCTAGGATGTTATGATTAAAATAGAAGTCATATAAACAACTGCAATAGTTTAAATGATAAATACAAAATTATTATATAAATTATTTTTATATTTTAAACATTATAGAATATATGTTATAAATATGATGTCAGATGCTTTATTAATAAATAGTTAAATACAGGGCTATTTTGAATTATTTCTAATAATTTTGTTGCAAGAGTAAAATTCCATCTTGAACTGAAATATTTTGGAATATTTGCAAAAGTGAAATTGATGTTTGCATTATATGAAAGTGTTTTGAAAATTTTCTTTCAACTTGCCAATTGTTTTCTTGTTAATTAATATAGCAAAGTTACATAAAATGTCAGGAAGAATTTTATAAATACTTTGTTTTTAAGAATAAGCATTTTGTGATCTTTTTCTCATATGCTGTTGAGATACTTATTATCTTGGATGCTAAAATCAGATAGAAAAAAGGCAAACATTTCTGTGAGGTTTCCTCACATTTATAAAATGCTCTCTGATCTGAATAGTGTACCAGTGGATAGGGCAAATGATGAGATAACCACATATCCCATGAGCCTAATGCTAATTCTACACTGCTAATCTCCTCAGGAGGAAGGTATGTTTCTCTTTGTAGGGCTTAGACTTAAAAATATTTCCACTCTCACTTCTAGTTTTAACATATTGGAATAAAGGTTGACAGTTCCCAACTTCTCATACAAAAAATTTTAGGAGAAAAAGAAACAAAAATATAAGTGCATCTTTAATGAAACCAGAAGTCAAACAATATTTGAATATTTCAGGAAATACTACCAAATGCAGTAAGTATCACAGATGGTTGTGAGATAATGATGAGAGAATATGAAATGATGAGATAATGATGAGAGAAATATGAAATATGGATGCAGAACTCAGATAAAGCCAAAATGTACTGTTCTCCAAATTAAGGTGAATACCCTATAACAACAAAACCCACTAGGAACAGGAAGGGCATGATGAAATCATGCCAGTATCCTCTGTTAGCACAGAGTCTCAAGAAGCTAGCTGAGTATGAACAAGAATCACATGGACATACCAATTTTCAGGGTGTAGTGTATCAATGAATGGAGGAATGAGGAGAGAAATCTTGCATTGTGAGAATTGCCGCACTGCCAATGTGGGGTTGTTGGGAAGAAGTAAATATTAAAGGAACTCACAGTACAATCTTAGTACATAAGATCTTCTGCTACTCTGTAACATGTCCCTGGCCTCCTTTCCCCAGTGAATCTCCTTTAAGTAGATGCTTAAGTAGTCATCTCATTAAAAGAAACCATAAGAATGACTTTTAATATAAATAAAAGTTGTCTATATGAAGATAATGTAAGAAAATAAAAGGAAAAAATGACAGATGAAGAATGTTGATTGTAAATATGTTGCAAATGGAGCATGTAAAAATTGTGAAGAAATATATTTATACTAAAAAGTTATGCATTAATCAATAGCATAAAATAAAAATCCCAAATAGGGTTTCAAGAATGAAGGTAAAATATTGTCCAGACAACAGAAGATGAAATGTGAGCTGGTGGAGCTCAGGAAACAAAAGGAATGAAAAAAAAAATCACAAAGATAAAGACAGATTGTAAACAGTGCAAAGAAGAGATATTGCTGAAAACTCTATAAAGTACAAAGAGGACAGAATCAAGCAAAGCAAACAAATAAAATGGAATAGAACAGAGTTTTTAAAAATATGTTAGAGAGAAATTCATAGATCTTGATCATAGGCAAAGGAGGTAAAACATTTTTATAATTGGTGTTCTGGAAGAAGAGAGTAAAAATAATGGGGCAGAAAAAAATATGTATATCAGACAAAAACCTTTTTAAAAGAGGACTTAAATTTATAGTTTAAAAGATTAAAATGTGTATCAGAAAATCTTTATCTAGAAAGACTAATACTAAGACCTATTAGATTTTAATGAGAAAGAACAAATCCCTTAAGCAACCAGGCAAGAGAGCAAGTCACAAATTGGGGAAGAAGGTAGTGAGTAATCAGATGTGCCTCATACTGCTCATGGCAAGTCTTAATGCCAGAAGTCACAGGTGCAATGTCTAAAAGCCCACAAAAGGCAAAATGTCACCCAATAATTTTATGTCCATCTACACTGTCACTCAAGTATAAAGATAATTAAAAACTTATTTGAATTTTCAACAACTGTGCATTCTGTGAGCATGTATTAAAAAATAAATTCTCAAGGAAAAACTTAAGGCAAAAATAAAATTAATGAAGAAACTATAGTAAAATATTGCTAGTGAGAATTGAATCCATTTAATTCTAGGACTAAGAGTAAAGAAGTGTGGAGATTATGGTTATAAAACAGAATGTAAATGTTATAAATCCTAACAAGATAGATAGTTATCTTAACATAGTTGGGAAGTGGATAGTGGAGAAGATGGTGATCAGAATACTGATTTCTTCAATTTTCATAGAGGGGGTAGTACAGCAAATGGTAGGCAAAAATCAAATTTGAAACTAAGTGATCAAAGGATGGAACTATAAGTATATTTAAAAGTATAAAGAATTGAAGAAAATTCAATTTTCTGAAGAAAAACATTATCTACTAAAATTGAGTACAAGAGAATTTGGAAAAATAGTAAATCCTTCATTATACATATGAGGAAGTAGTAAATATTACTTTAAAAATAGTAAATATTATCATATACTTAACATGATATAAAGCTATAGTTGTAAAAATAAGCATTATTTATAGTTATCAACTTTGTATTAGCTATAAACTTTAAAAATCATCAGAAGAAAAATTATAAAACAAAAATATTCATGAAAACTGAAAGCATAACATAAAATTTGCTAATACATATATTCTATCAAAAATGAAACTTTGCAAAATTTAACTACTAAAGTGAAAGGGTCCAATTACATCAAAAGAAAATAAATCTGTAAACTACATATAAAAAATATAAAACCAACTGCTTCAAAAAGATTAGGAATAAAAAGATAACCAAAGATATTCTAAGCCAAGGCAAACCAAAGAAAGCCGTGTTGAGAGGTTAATATCAAACAAATCGAATTAACACATGTTCTCCACCCCCGCCAAAGAAAACATCACCGAAGAGAGACAAAGATGGGCACCTTATCATGAAATAATGTTTAATCCAAATGAAGATTTATCAGTTGTGAATAACTACATATAAAATACCAAAGCATCAACATTAATATAACAAAGGTCCAGGAAATACAAAGAACAGTAAGGAACACATTGAGATTATGTCATTTTGGGGGCCAGCCCAGTGGCATTGTGGTTAAGTTTGTGCTCTCTGCTTCAGCAGCCTGGGGTTCACAGGTTTGGATGCCGGGTGCAGACCTATGTACCCCTTATCTAACCATGGTGTGGCAGCATCCCCACATAAAATAGAGGAAGATGGGCAGATGTTAGCCCAGGGCCAATCTTCCTCAGCTAAAAGAGGAGGATTGGCAACGGATGTTATCTCAGAGCTAATCTTCCTCACCAAAAAAAAAAGATTATGTCATTTTAATTTGCTGGTCCCACTCTGACATACAAGTGGTCAAAAAATAAGCAAGGATATGAGAGGTCTAAATAACATAAAATTTAATAATATAGATCTAATTGATATTCATAAGACTTTATGCCTAGAAATCTAAGAACATGCTTTCTTTTCAAATTTACAATGAAAACAATCATAAAAATTGTTTTTGTGTGTGTACATAGGCCCACACCCAGGATCCAAACCTTCGAACTCCGGGCCACCAAATGAGAGTGCGTGAAATTAACCACTATGCCACTGGGCTAGCCCCTAAAACTTATTTTTATGTTAGGCCTCAAAGAAAAAAACTGTTTAAAAAAATACAGCAAACATTCTGTGATCACAATGTAATAAAGCTAAAAAATAATTACTCACCAGATGAAATAAAAACTTACCAGATGAAAATTAAAACTGTCAATAAATTTTTTGGGCCAAAGAAACAATTGAAACCAAGATTGCAGAATATCTAGAAAATAATGATCATGAAGATACCACATGGGAAATAGCAAAAGCCATGGTCAGATGAGAACTCACAGCCCTACACACGTACTAACACAGGAAATAATTAAGATAAATTAAAAATCTAACTTAAGTTAGGAAATAAACAAGATAGCTATAAAGAAAGCAAAAGAAAGGGAGCAATAAACGTAAATGCCAAAATTAATTAGGCAAAAACTATAATGTAGAGAAACCATTAACTTAACCAAAGGTAAAATAAATGGAAAAGCAAAATTAGATGTAGAGAACTAACACAAATGCAGGTTAAAGTAACAGAATTATAAGCAATTTTTTTCAACATGGAAAGGGCAAAAAGAACAATGGAGAAAAATCTTAAACTTCTATAGCTTTAAAATACTAAGAACAGATCTAGTCAAACAGATAAAATAAAAACAGGTAAAAAAATTATTAATAAAATACAATAGATAAAGAAATAGTCACATTTTCTGTCTCAGAATTTTTCTCTGCTTTAAGATAAAAATAATGTCATAGTCTTTATAATACTTTCATTTTTGTTGCTATCTACAACTTGCAAAGTTAAATTTTAGTATTTCCTTTTTGAGATCTTACCAGTTTTATGGTTACGAATGAACTGAAAAGTAATATATATATACACATATATATATTATATACACATATCAGACAGAGAAATGGTCTATAATACCACTGTTCTCTATCCATGTTCTGCAAGCTCTTGTATTACACTATTTCTAGGGATGTTAGACATCTCGTATCCTACCGATCGCTCCTCAACATTAATTTAAGAATAATTCTAAACCATAACTTTAGCACCAAATGGATCCATTTTCTATTCAGTATTACAGTTTATACTTAAGGACACCATAAATAATTTTGCTGGGACCACAGGTATAATTGGGGACTGTCCTAGTCCCCAATTATACCTGTGGTCCGAGCGTAAGTATCAATAGCCATCCCACCCCTCTCATTTTACTTTAAAAAATATCTCCGTTTGTTTGATAAAGTATATGATCCTTTCATTTATGATGCTGCTGCTAAGATAAAACCACACACTGAAAACTGGAGAAACTCATTAGACCTTACTGTCACCTCATTAACTGAGATTGGAAAATGCTTCCTCTATATGCTGCCACTCTCCACTCTTCTACCCATGGCAGACATAGTTAATCAGTTATGGACTCCCTTCCACTTATCTTACACTCAATTTCAAAATCCTATTCAACGCATCATTTTAAACAACTACTCTTTGTCAAAGATGACATGAGTTTAGAAATTCTTTTGTCATCCTTGTGTGGTATATTATACTCTAATGCAATATCTTCAGTTAAATGGGGCTTAGTCCAGGCTATTTAAATCAAAGTATTTATTGAAGACATACCACATTTAAGGCTTTAAGAAATTAATTTTATTATTGATTTTTTCTTTAGATATTTAAAAGGAGTTTTTGTTTTTATCAAAGGATATACATATACTTTGAAGTACTTAAGCATGCATATAATTTTATCAAGTATAATGCATATAATTTTTCTATAAGACATTTTATGAAAAATAACTGTCCCCTCACCCTACTTCCTCAATTATTTCCTACTCTTAAGATAACTAGTTTTAGTTCATTTTGGTCATTCTTTGGGTTACTGCCTCCATATTTCTAAATAATATGTGTATACTGCTGTGTTTTCATTTTTCAGTTTTAAACATGATCTATTGACTTTCCTCTAAAGGAGATCAGCATTTCACTTTCTGTTCTTCCTCTCTCCTCCAAACTGCTCTGCCTACATGCTTACACACACACACACACATACACACACACACACACACACACACAGATTTCCAATCCTCCTGGCCTCCCAATACAGTTATGTCATAATTTTCTTTAAATCAATATTAAGCATTTATATTATTTGACTATGCAAATATATTCTCAGCTAAGCTAGGTCTCATGATTAATTTTCCTTTCTGGCAAATTTTTGTTTCCCTGGAATTAATTATTTGTTGCTATTTATTTGCTTCGCTCTCCATGAACTTATAACAAATTCAACTGCAATTTCTTCTCCCAGTTGTGTAAGTTTTAATAAGGAAGAGGCATCAGATAATCTACATTTCTCATTGTAAAAGCAACTTCCCCTGAAGCCTTCACATGTTCCCATCTAGACTATTTGTTCTCTAGGCATCTACTCAGCTGTGGTCTTGGGTGTTTCATTCACGATTTCCTGGGGACTGATGCCCTTTTTCTCTTTTTAAGTTGGACCTTCTGTTTCTCGGATTCCTTGTCTTCCTCTCTCTTGAGTTATCCCTTATTAGAGAAGTCCATTTTCTAGTAGGTTTCAGAGAATGATCTCAGGTAGTACTTTTTTCTTTTCTTCTCTCTCTCTCTTTTTTTTTTTTTTTTTTTTTTTTTTTTACATATGGCATATCTGTAGAAATCATTCTTCTACCTTTACACTTAATTTTAGTTCAGCCAGGTCCAGAATTACAGTTAGCAAATCTTTTTCTTTCAGAATTTTAAAGGCATTTGGGTTCTGTCTTGTTGAAAACTCAGATGCCGTTCTAACTCTTCCTTTTATTGGAAGTCTGTTTATTCTCTCCATAAGCTGGTTTGAAGCATCTTCTCTCAGTTCCTGGTGTTATAAAATTTCATGATGATATTATAGTCAATGTCTATCATTAGTGCCGGCATATCATTATCCATTATGCTGGTCACTCAGTGGACCTTTGCAATCTTAAAACTCAAGTCCTTTAGTTCTGGGAAATTTTCTTGAATTTCCTCCCCTACTTTCTCTTTCTCTCTTTGTGGATCTCCAAGTATATAGGTATTGCGCCTCATGCCCTAGTTTTCTAATTTTTTAATCTTTTCTATGCTATTTTACCATTTCTGTATCTTTTTTCTACTATTAACACTTTTGTTGAGTCTGCTATTTCCGCTATCAGAGTAATTTACAGGAGCTCTTCCTTACTTTACGAGCGTTCCTCTTTTATAGCAGTCTGTCATTGTTTCATCTAACAAATATATTCACTGATTTTTCTGAAAATATTAATGACTTTTTAATTTTTAAAATTTCTCTGCATGATTCTGTTTCCTTCATATTGTATGCTTGCTTGTTTTGTTCTCTATATTTCACCAGAGAAATTTCCTCATATCTGGTGATCCTTGACTTTCTGCTGATTTTAATAGTGAGAAACAGAGAAGCTGATTTGAGACTCTGAACTTTTGAGTGTGGTTTATCAAATGAGGTCTTAATTTAAGACCATCTGTCTGGGCAGTTATATTGCAAACACAAAATATCAGTATTGTTATATTTTCTCTATTAGTTTAAATGCTCAGAGTCGTCTGTTCTAAATCCTCCCCAGATGCAAGCATTCTGGAAGTTGTATGTGAGAAAAAAAAGCTAAGGGGACTAACATTCTGTGTGTAAACATTTGCTTCACTTCTCAGCCTCCCCTCTTTCTTAGTATGATATCCCACTCTAACTGCACTTAGCGTCCCTTAGAAAGACTTTTTTTTTTACCCTCAGAAGAGAGTAGCCCTCTAGTCTCCTGCTGGAGTAGGGGAGATTTGGCAGTTAACTGCCTCATAAGCAGCTTCCTCTTTTTGGTACCACCTTCATGCCCTCTTCCAGGCGTATGTAGTACAACCAATTCCTGAGCTTTTGCAGGTGTGAAGAATAACTTAAATTGGTTCTTAGATTTCTTCCATAGCAGCTTAGTAATCAATTAATTCTATGTCACTTACCACTCATCTACCTGCCTTTTAGTTTCCAAAGTGTTGGGCCTGCTTTCCCCTTTCCCATTATCTTTATCTTTATAGCTTTAGGCATTAGAAATCATTTGTTGTCTTACTACTGGTTCTTGGGGAGGGAATGGAGATAAACGTGTGTATTCAATGCAAATCTCAACCTTGATTTTTAAACATTTTTTAAGTTGAGAAACCCTTTTAAAAGTACAGCAGAATAAGACATAAAATAGATATAAGTAGGAATAGTCTGACTTTGGGGGGATGAGTTGTGGACATAATCCTGCTTTATATGTTAACAACCCCCACCCTTTCCTTACTATCTCTAAAAAGCTCCATTGGGCTGAATATAATTTATATATTTCAAATCAGCAATTTTCAAACATAAGTTAGCAAATTACCAATAACCTTAAAGAATTTACAGTTTACTAGGACTAGTAAAATAAGCATGTGTGTATTTATAACATAAGACAGAATAATATTAAATTTCTTACAGAATGAAAAATAAATGATATATGTATTCAATGCAATCCTAATCACAATTCCAGCAAGTTATTTCATGCATATAGACAAAGTGATCTAAAGTTTATATGGAGAGGCAAATGACCCAGAATAGTCAACACAATATTGAAGAAGGACAAAGTTAGAAGACTGATACTATACAACTTCAAGACTTACTATAAAGCTAGAGTAATCAAGACAGTGTGGTTTTGGTGAAAGAATAGACAAATAGATCAATTGAACAGAATAGAGAGCCCAGAAATAGACCCACATTGATATAGTCAACCCATCTTTGACACAGGAACAAAGGTAATTCAGTGGAGCCAAGATAGTCTTTTCAACAGATGGTCCTGGAACAACTGGACATCCACATGGAAAAAAACATAATCTAGACACAGACCTTACACCATTCACAAAAATTAACTCCAAATGGACACAGACATAAATGCAAAATGTGAAGCTATAAAACACTTAGAAGATAACATAGGAAAAAACCTAGATGACCTTGGGTTTGTTGATGCCTTTTTAGATATAACAACAAAGGCATGATCCAGGAAAGAAACAATTGATAAGCTGGACTTCATTAAAATTAAAACTTCTGCTCTGTGAAAGACAATGTCAAGAGAATGAGAAGACAAGCCACAGACCATGAGAAAATATTTGCAAAAGACACATTTGATAAAGGACTATTATCCAAAATATACAAAGAACTTTAAAAACTCAACAAGAACACAACCAACCTGATTAAAAAATGGGCCAAAGACCTTAACGGGTCTTTGTCTAGATGGACAGATGGATGTGTAGATGGCAAATAAGCGTATGAAGAGATGCCCCACACCATAAGTCATCAGGGAAATGCAAATTAAAACAACGAGATACTGCTACACCGTTATTAGAATGACCAAAAGTCAGAGCAGTGACAACACCAAATCCTGGCGAGGAACTATATAAGAACAACTGTATGAGAAGCAGGAACTCTCATAAATTTTCAGTGGGAATGCAAAATGATATAGCCACTTTGGAAGACAGTTGAGTAGTTTCTTATAAAATTAAACAAACTCTTTACCATACGATCCAGCAATCATGCTTTTTGGTATTTACCCAAAGAAGCTGAAAACTTATTCCACACAAAAGCCTGCACATAGATGTTTATAGCAGCTTTATTCATAATTGCTAAAACTTGGAAGCAACCAAGATGTCCTCCAGCAGGTGAATGGATAAATAAATTATCTAGACAATGGAATATTGTTCAGTTGTAAAAAGAAATGAGCTATCAAGCCAGGAAAAGACATGGAGGAAACTTAAGTACATATTACTAAGTGAAAGAAGCCAATCTGAAAAGTTTATATAGTGTATGATTCCAACTATATGACATTCCGGAAAAGGCAAAAGTATGGAGACAGTAAAAAGATTAGTGATTGAAAGTGGTTGGAGGCTGGGGATGGATGAATAGATGGAGCACAAAGGATTTTTAGGCAGTGAAAATACTCGTATGATACCATAATGATGGATACATGTCATTATACATTTGTTCAAACTCATAGAATGTAGAATACCAAGAGTGAGCCATATGTAAACTATGGACTTTGGGTGATTATGATGAGTCAATATAGGTTCATAAATTGTTAACAGATATACCACTCTGGTGGGGGATGTTCATAATGGGGGAGATTATGCCTGTGTGGGGGTGGAAAGTATATGGGAATCTCTGTACCTTCCCATAAATTTTGCTATGAACCTAAAAGCTTTAAAAAATAGTCTTAATTTAAAAATTGTAATTAATAGTTTGAAGGAAAAAAGGTATGGTGGTTTAATTCCTGAGACTACATGATTAATAACAAATGACTAGCATGTCATGGGGGCATTTTTAATAATAACAACCCAAAACAGCTGCCTATATAAATATTCTTTATTATTTGGTACTATGCTAATAAATACATATATATTTACATATATAATATTATATAGTACACTATAATATATGTGTACTATATTACATATATATGCTGTGCATACTATATGTATATTACATTACCTATATATTATTATATATACTAGCATACTACCAAGGATTAAGGAGGTATAGTTAACACACAAATATTTCTTAATTAATACATTAACTTTAGGTTAATTAAACAAGACTGGAGTGAAGAAACACAATTTTGGCTGTTAGTTATTTGGATGTGTACTGCCCCAAAATAATACCAGCTGAAGCAGAAAAAGCATCTGGTCCATTCAATATGCCATCCTCAGTTTCCACAAATTTCCTTAAGTAATAATCTACTGTGTACTCTTTCTCTACGCTTCTTGTCTAGTAAATATATCAAAGTTCTTAGAATATAGTAGCTGTAACATCACATGTAATGAAAAGCTTTGTTCAATTTCATAGGATAATCTCATAATTCGTATCTAGTTATTTATACCACAGATGGGCAGATGGCTTGGTAGTGTAATATATGAGAAAATAAGCTGCCTGCAGATATTAAAAATGGCTTGTCTCTCATAGAGATTCATTCCACTTAACCACAAAAGAAAGCCTATTAATTAGACTTTTGAATCCCATTAAGAAAAACAAATACCAATACTTAACTGCTCAAATATGACATGATGGAAAATTGCTAACATAATTAGATTTTTAATAGTGTTAATGACTCTTGTATCTTATTAATAAGAATTAAAACTAATGTAATATTATATGAAGAAAAATTGCCACTGTATGCTCTTCTACAGGGAAATGTAGCACGATTATGTCTATTTCCACATGAAGGGTTTTAATTTTTATTCCCTTGCAGTTGTAATATAACTCACATGTTCCTTGGCTTAATATATTATCCCTGACATTATGTGACAGAAGGTCCTACAAGTACACCATTTAGGTCTGCAGTCTCATTAGATATCCTAAGTCAAGCATGATGTTGACTCTCAATGTAAAACTATCCATATAAAAGGTTGAAATGTCTTTTCCCTGCCCTCTTTCTCTCCCTTTTTGCAGATTATCACTCCTTCAAAGCCTTGTTTCAACCGCTTTCAATTTTCCCTTATATTAGCCAAATTCCATTCACTGTTTATGCCATGCAATTTGTCATGTTTGGCATAGTCTCTCCCTCTGTAGTTATTCCATGGACATAAAAAGCATCTTTTATTGTCCAGTGAATATGTCTCATCAATTAGTTAATAAACCAATACTGTTTATTTAGCATCTTCTTTACGTCCATCGTGTTGAAAACACCGAGGGTCACAAGAGACATTATTAAGGAAGGACATGATCCTTGTACTCAGAGATAGTGTTTTTTTGCTCAAATTATATATATGTATGTTTTAGAAAGTTTTTTTCTTCAAAACTTGAAAGTGCAATATTCATATTTCTGTGAATCCCTCCAACTAGCTAAATTCACTATTCTAGCTGCCACAAAGACAAATGGATGTTGGTTTCCAAACCAGGAACCGAGCAGAACATCTGAGCAAATAACCAATATTTGAGACAGATGGCTTACCAACCAACGTACAAACTCACCAAATACATAAAGATTATAAAGAATTCAATGGAATGACTTATGATATGACCAAGGCATACCTCAGGGATATTGTGGGTTCAGTTCCAGACCACCACAATAATGTGAACATCGCAATAAAGTGAGCCACACAAATTTTTTGGTTTCCCAGTGCATATAAAAGTTATGTTTACACTATACTGTAGTCTATTTAGTATGCAATAGCATTATGTCTAAAAAAACAATGTTCATACCTTAATGAAAAATACTTTATTGATAAAAAATGCTAACCATCATCTTAGCCTTCAGCAAGTTGTAATCTTTTTGCTGGTGAAGCGTCTTGCCTCGATGTTGATGGCTGTTGACTGATCAGGGCGGTGGTTGCTAAATGTTGGGGTGGCTTTAGCAATTTCTTAAAATAAGACAACAATGAAGTTTGCCACATTGATTGACTCCTCCTTTCAAGAACGATTTCTCTGTAGTGTGCGATGCTGGTGGTAGCATTGTACCCACAGTAGAACTTCTTTCAAAATTGGAGTCAACACTCTCAAACCCTCCCACTACTTTATCAACTAAGTTTATGTCATATTCTAAGTCCTTTGTTGTCACCTCAACAATCTTCACAGCATCTTCACCAGAAGTAGATTCTATCAGCATCTTCATCAGAAGTAGATTCTATCTCAAGAAATCACTTTCTTTGCTCATCCATAAGAAGCACCTCCTCATCTGTTAAAGTTTTATCATGAGATTGCAGCAATTCAGTCACATCTTCAGGCTCCACTTCTAATTCTAGTTCTCTTGCTATTTCTACCACATCTGCAGTTACTTCCTCCACTGAAGTCTTGAACCCCTCAACGTCATCCATGAGCATTGGAATCAACTTCTTCCAAACTTCTGTTCATGTTGATATTTTGACCTCTTCCCATGAATCACAAAAGTTCTTAATGGTATCTAGAATGGTGAATTCTTTCCAGAAGGTTTTCCATTTACTTTACCCAGATCCATCAGAGGAATCACTATCTATGGCAGCTATAGCCTTAAAAAAATGTATTTCTTAAACAATGACTTGAAAGTCAAAATTATTCCTTGATCAATGGGCTGCAGAATGGATGCTGTGCTAGCAGGCATGAAAACAACATTAATCTCATTGAACATCTCCATCAGAGCTCTTGGGCAACCAGGTGCATTGTCAATGAGCAGTATTATTTTGAAAGGAATCCTTCTTTTCCTAGCAGTAGTTCTCAACAGTGGGCTTAAAATATTCAGTAAACCATGTTGTAAACAGATGTGCTGTCATCCAGGCTTTATTGTTCCATTTATAGGACACAGGCATAGTAGACTTAGCATGATTCTTAAGGGCCCTAGGGTTTTTGGAATGGTAAATGAGCATTGATTTCAACTTAAACACCAGCTACATTAGCCCCTAATAAGAGAGTCAGTCTGTCCTTTGAAGCTTTGAAGTCAGGCATTGACTTCTCCTCTATAGCTATGAAAGTCCTATATGGCATCTTCTTCCAATAGAAGGCTCTTTAATCTACACTGAAAATCTGTTGTTTAGTGTAGCCACCTTCATTCATTATCTTAGCTAGGTCTTCTGGATAACTTGCTGCAGCTTCTATGTCAGCACTTGCTGCTCCACCTGGCACTTTTATGTTATGGAGACAGCTTCTTTCCTTAAATCTCATGAACCAACCTCTGCTAACTTCAAACTTTTCTTCTGCAGCTTCTTCACCTTGCTCAGCCTTCATAGGACTGAAGAGAGTTAGGGCCTTTCTCTGGATTAGGCTTTGGCTTAAGGGAATGTTGTGGCTGGTTTGATCTTCTATCTAGACCACTAAAACTTTCTCCCTATCAGCAATAAGGCTATTTTGCTTTCCTATCATTCATTTGTTGACTGCAGTAGCACTTCTAATTTCATTCAAGAACTTTTCCTTTGCATTCGCAACTTGGCTAACTGTTTGACACAAGAGGCCTAGCTTTCAGCCTATCTCAGCTTTCAACATGCCTTCCTCACTGAGCTTAATCATTTCTAGATTTTGATTTAAAGTGAGAGACATGCGACTCTTCCCTTTCACTTGAACACTTAGAGGTCATTGTAGGGTTATTAGCTGGCCTAATTCCAATATTATTGTGTCTCAGGGAATAGTGAGGCCTGAGGAGAGGAAGAGAGAAGGGGGAACAGCAGGTCAGTAGGGCAGTCAGAATACACACATTTATTAAGTTCTCTGTCTTACATGGGCACGGTTCATGGTGTCCCAAAACAATTACAATAGGAACATCAAAGATCACTGATCACAGATCACCATAACAAATATAAAAAAGAAAAAGTTTGAAATATTGCGAGAATTACCAAAATGCAACAAAGAGACACAAAGTGAGCAAATGCCATTGGAAAAATGGCTTCGATAGACTTGCTCAAATTCAGGTTTGCAACAAACCTTCAATTTATAAAAAAACGCAGTATCTGTGAAGCACAATAAAACAAAGTATGCCTGTATTTACTCTTTCTCTGTCAGCACTGTCATGTCACTCTAATGTGATTCTATCAGCCGGCAGACCTCTACTACTCAAAGTGTAGTCCTTCGGCCAGCAATATCAGCATTACCTAGGAGCTTCCTAAGTGCAGAATCTTGGGTGCCATCCAAGAGATTTTGAATCATGATCTACAATTTTACAAAATCCCTAAGTTACTCTTATGCACAGTAATGTCTGAAAAGCACTGGACTGTGTTTGCTTGAATAAGGTGAAAATTTTTTTGCACTAAGAAAAGGGGAACTGATGGTGATCCTGCTCAGGTCGTCTTGAGAGTACAATGTTTATCTGAGAGCAATAATTTAGGCAGTGTTGTTAGAAATTGAAATTATTTAGGAATAACGTAATCAACATAATGAAATAATTTGAAAATATATAGGGATCTTAACCCTGGCCACACATCTAGAATTGCCTGGGGAGATTTTAAAAATACCAATGTCTAGGTTCCACCTCCAGAGATTCTGATTCAGTTTTTCTGGTGAGTTTCTTGGGCATAAAGATTTTTTAAAATTTCCCAGATGATTCTTATGTGCAGCTAGGGTTGAGAACCACTGATAAAACATGAGAAATGGTGGAGATAACTTAGGTTAATTAGTTTGAAGAAGAGAAAAGTTATGTGGATGACCCTAGGACAGACTAATTTTGTGTAGTTCCAGGAAGCTGGGTTGGACAAAGGAGAGATACTAATGATTGAAAACCAATATAAGAAGAACTGTGGTAATTTGAGAATCGGAAACAAAAATGGGCATCTTTGAGGGCACCTATGAGTTCAGGTAGAGACTGCATAGCCAGAAAGTTCTCAGGGACACTTTACAACACTCATGCATTTAGCATTGGGCCTTGAATGAGTGGGATACAGGACTGTCAGATCGCATTATAATAGATTAATAATAAATATGTTTAATGAGCACTTTCTGTGCTGGGCACTTTACATGAATTACTAAATTTCATCCCAATCACAATTTTATGAGGACAGGTCCTTTGAAATGGAGGCTTAGAGAATTGAAATAAATTACTTGATATTACAAGTTAGTGAGTAGCAAGAACAGGCTTCAAATTGAGATCTGTCAAACCCCAAATCCTGTGATTTTACCTCATACAGGTTTTACCATCATGCTCATGGATACTTAATTCTGTGACTTTGGATGTGCCATGCAGCAGTTATTATACTGTTTACTTAAAGATCAGATTTAATGGCCAGGGTGGCTTATTTAAGCAAACTCCCATTAACATTGGAGAATACTTTTTTCCAGTTTTACTTAGAAATAAGTGACATACATACATATAAGTTTAAGGTATATAGCATGATGGTTTGATTTATATATATTGTAAAATGATTACCACAGTTGGTTCAGCTAGCGTCCATCTTTTCATATACATACAATAAAAAGCAAATAAAGAATAAAGGAAAAAAATTTTCTCCTTATGATGAGAACTCTTAGGATTTACTCTCTTAACAACTTTCGTATGTATCGTACAGCAGGGTTAGCTATAGTGATCATGTTGTACATTACATCCCTAGCACTTATTTATTTTATAGCTGGAAGTTTGTACCTTTTGACCACCTTCCTCCAATTTCCTTTCCCCGCAACCCCCATCTCCAGTAACCATAAGTTTGATGCCTTTTTCTATTAGTTTTTTTTTTTCTTTTTTTTAGATTCCATGTAAGTGAGACCTTGCAGTATTTGTCTTTCTCTGTCTGGCTTATTTCACTTAGTGTAATGCTTTCCAGGTCCATCCATGTTGTCACAAGTGGTAGGATTTCCTTGTTTTTTTAATGACTGAATAATATTCCATTGTATATATATATGTGGTGTATATATATATATATACCACAACTTCTTTATCCAATCTTCCATTGATGGACACTTAGATTGTTTTCATGTCTTAGCTGTTGTAAATAATGCTGCTGTGAACATGGGGTGCAGATATCTTTCTGAGTTAGTGTTTTTATTACCTTTGGCTATATTCCCAGAAGTGGAATTGCTGGATCATACAGCAGTTCTATTTTTAATTTTTTGAGAATCTTCTGTACTTTTTTCCCTAGTGGCTGTACCAATTTACAATTGCACCAACAGTACCCAAGGGTTCCCTTTTCTCCACATCCTCACCTTCAATTGTTATCTCTTATCTTTTTTCTTTTTTTTTTTTTGAGGAAGACTCGCCCTGTGCCAACATCTGTTGCCAACCTTCCTCTTTTTCTTTTTTCTCCCCAAAGCCCCAGTACATAGTTGTATATCATAGTTGTAGAGTTGTAGCTCTTCTATATGGGATGCCACCTCAGCATGGCTTGATGACTGGTGAGTAGGTCTGCACCCAGGATTTGAACTGGCAAACCCCAGGCCACTGAAGCAGAATGCACCAACTTAACCATTATGCCACTGGGCCAGCCCCTCTTATCTTTTTGATGATGCCCATTCTAACAGGTATGAGGTGATATCTCATTGTGGTTTTTATTTGCATTTCCCTAATGACTAGTGATGTTGAGCATCTTTTCACGTACCTGTTGGCTTTTCATATATCTTCTTTGGAAAAATGTCTGTTCATGTCTTTGTCCATTTTTTTTAATTGGATATTTTTTATATTGAGTTGTATGAGTTCTTTATATGTTTTAGATATTAACACCTTATCAGATACATGGTTTGAAAATATTTTTTCAATTCTGTAGGTTGTCTTTTCACTCTGTTGATGGTTTCTTTTGCTGTGCAGAAGCTTTTTAGTTTGATGTAGTTCCATTTGTTTATTTTTTATTTTGTTGCTTGTGCTTTAGGTATCATATCCAAAAAATCATGACCAATACCCATGTCAAGGAGCTTTGTTCCTGTGTTTTCTTTAGGAGTTTCATGGTTTCAGGCCTTACATTTAAGTCTTTAATCCATTTCGAGTTAATTTTTGTGAGTGGTATAAGGTATGGGTCCAGGTTCATTCTTTTACACGTGGATACCCATTTATCGAAGTAACTGTCTTTTCTCCTTGTTCAAAGCTTGGAAAATAGAATGCCATTGAATGAACAAGTCTGGGTTAAAGGACTGAGAGTCTTAATTAAAATAAATAAATAAGAGAACAAGTAATAAAATCAGGTAATTTGCAATACCAACACATTTTGTTATAATTCCTTTTTTTCCCCTCTGCTGTGATTGAAAGCATATTTGTTTTTACTCTCTCTTTTTTTTAAATTGTAATCTATGTTAGTATTGCAAAACTAATTATGAGTCACCCAAGTGTAACCAAGGAGTGCTAAGGACTCCTGAAACAGGACAAAGGAAATTCATTAAGAAATAATGTTGAGCTTATGGTTTCAAAAGGTCATTAGAAACGCTAAACCACAGAACACCATTGCCTGAGCTGATACCAAATTCAATCATTTATCAGTTCCAGCGTTCTGAACACGTGGTCATCATTGGGCTCCTTATTACAAGGAAAAAGTCAGCTGATTTCTACAATATGAGTCTAGGGTTAGTATGCCATCCTTTATCTAGGATATACCAGCCCTGTATTTCCTCCATCTTGAGACACCATGCTCAGTATGCATCTTAGAGCCTGGCAGGCTGGAGACCTTCAGTTTTCAGCTTGAACCCAAGGCATTACCTCCTGTCTGTTTTCTCTGTGAAAGGATACTGTGGGCTGGCTTTTGTCAGCCTTTTATATGAGAACTTCTTAATAACAGGCAGAGTGTAAAGATCTGTAATCAAAAGGTGAATATTTCAATGTTGTGTTCCAATAATTCCAGGTACTCTTATTCAGAGGCATACATAGCATACCATAGCAGAGACGACCATTACTATAGTAAATTTGCTGGGTGTACGAGGGGATCAGAAGACATTTGTTTCAGCATCATTTTCATAAAAAATATTTTTTTCTGAACAGTCCAGTACCAGCAACACTAAGATGCAGAGGCAAGGAAAGCAGTAAACTTTTCTGTAAAGAGCTAGGTAGTAAATGTTTTAGACTTTGTGAGTCATACAGTCTCTGCGGCATATGTAGAACTCTGTCATTGTAGTGCAAAGCAGCCATAGGCAGTATATCAACTAATGGACATGGCTATCTTCCAATAAAAGTTTATTTATGGATAATGAATTTTGAATCTCTTGTAATTTTTCTGTGGCACAAAATATTCTTCTTTTAATTTTTTTTCCAACATTTAAAATGTAAAAACCAACCTCAGCTCATGGGCCATACAAAACTTAGGTGGCTAGCTGGGTTTGTCCCACGGTCCATAGTTTGCCTACACCTACTCTGCTCTCCTAAGCACTCTTTGATTTCTAGAAGAGAAGTAGAATTCTGAATTTAACTCTTTAGATTGATTGATTGATTGGTTTGTTAATTTATTTGATTATATCAAGCTGCTACCCATATTTCTTTCCAAAGGACTTCGAAGATAAGAATTGGTGGTAAAATTCTCACCTCCCTTGAGAGTGACCTGGTTTTGATTTTTGGCCAAAGCAATAAGACATATAATGTAGTAAATGACTTTGGAGCATGAGGGCCTGAGTTTGAGGCGCCCCTTACCCATGTGACTTTGAAAAATTACTATGTTGGCAAAATAAGAATAATGATTATAATAAAATGAGAAGCAAAGAAGATTCTCTGAGTAGATTCTTTGTCATTTCTGGAATTCTGTACAAAATATAATTTATTTTTAAATGTGGAAATGATATCAGCTTACATTAGTAATAATAATAATTAATAATTACAGTTCCTCCTATGGGCTAAGCATTTTTTAAGGGCATTACGTGTATTGATCCATTTAATCCTCACAACAGCCATATGAAATGGGTACTTTTATTGTCACCATTTTACGTATTTGCAAAGTAGGGCGCAAAGAGGTTAAGTGATTTGCCCATGGTCTCACACCCCGTAAGTGGCAGAGGTAAGGTTTGAAACCTGCTTTCTTGTGCCTGAGTCCACATTCTTCACTGCTGCATATTCTGTTTCATATTATGGTCTATTCATGTGCCACACACTGTACTAACCATTTCACATACACTGTGTAATTGGATGCCCACAAACATCCGATGATGTAGACATGGCAGCTTAGCCGTTACATGTATGGGCTCTGGAGTTGGGATTCATGGCCTCAGTTTTTTTCTTCCCTACTCTGTGACCTTAAGCAAGTTACTTATCTCTAAGCCTGCTTTTACTGGGAATGATAATAATAATAGGTACCTTATTGAGTTTTGTGAAGATCAAATGAAATAATGCACGTGACATACTTAACATAATGCTGGCTTACAATTTTATATCTGTTCATTCACTCACTTGCTCAGTCATTCCTTCATTTCTATTTCTCCCTCATCACCATAGAGACAAATTTTTTAGCATGTTGTTGAATAGTAGAGTTAATTAAAAATTTAAATAATGCAAGCATATATTTTATTTCCCTAAGTGTGATATATGAAATATCTATAGGTAGGTTAATCTGGTGCTAGTCAATTAAGAATATACTAATATGGAGACTGACATAGATTTTGGTTTAAATAGTGAGTTTGATGTAATAATGCCTGAAAACCCAGTGGCAGCATGCATGATATCCAAAACAGTTTGCTGATTTTGACCTTGGCAGACATAGCACTTGAAAGACGTCTACCTTGAAGTTGAGAACTGAATGTATTGGTAGAATTTCATTAACTAGCTTATATTTGGTGATGTTACTTGAAAAAAAAAACTATTATGTAATAAAAGTTTTAGCATCTTGTGTTTTGACAAGGTATCTATGAAAAGACAAGTTCTGCAATATATAGGAAATCTTAAATGTATTTCTCAACATCTTTCCATAGATTAAGATGATTAGAATTTGCTACATCTTGGAAAAACATTTGGAGTAAAATATTTGGAAGGCAGATCTTGGTAAGTAATTAGAGAAGCTTTAGCTATGCAATCTAGCTAACACTATAGTAATATTTTGCACACTTTCATTTCAGTTACAGAGTGGGAAGTAAACTTAGAAGGATATGATTTATATTTCTCATTTTACAAATGAAGAAACAAAGAAACACAGACAAAAATCACTTGCCTAATGTTAAACAGGCAGAGAGAGAAAGAGTAGGGATAGAATCCCAGAATCTCATCTCCTAATCCCAGTTGTTTTCTGTTACCACGTGCTGTCTTGTGCATTTAATGATTCCACTTCCTTGCAAACCCTCAATATTTCAAATAAAAGATCAAACTAAATTTATAAATCATTGAAATATTATAGGGTCCCTGATATAAACAAACCCACGAGATTTATCTTTTTATCACATTTTTTATAAAAAGCCTTTATAAGCTATTAAGCAGGTGTCAGCCATTTTTATGAGCTCTGCTTTATCAAAGGAATTCAATCCTATCTTTTATTTATGTGATCTGCTAATTGATAGGAAAGATTGGCTATTTCAACTAGTAGATTCGGCTTCATAAAACTGACACTTTTAAAGAATACTAATCAAACATTGATCCCATATTGGCATTCGGCACTTGGCGACTGGTTCTATATCTGAAATTTTTAATTCTATTGATAGGAAATAAATTTTTAAAAATCTAAATACCAGTTTGACTGTCTGACTCTTTCAGATGAGCTTCTACCAAGAGCAGCTCTCCTATCCAACAGCAGTGCTAATGCCAAGTGGGATGAGGGAGTAACAAGGCCAGTCTCTGAAGTAATGAGAAAGAAAAGTATTTTGCCAAGACAATGGATAGTGAGAGAGAAAGGAGGACTTTAGATAGAAAACTGCAGACATTTATAGGTTATTCCTCAAGGGAATGGTGGAAGTTATTGTCAAGGAAAGACAGCAGACTTTGGACAAGATACAAATATTGATCCTTTGACTGAAACAGTGACTGAACCTGTATTCTTGCTCGTTACAACAGTCACTCTGAGCATAGAGAACTCCGATGCTGTCCCTGGTGGTGTAACTTCAGATTCTGAAACTGCAAGTGGAAGCATCATCAGGAAATATAAAAGCGAGACGGATTAAAGGGAATTAAATTGGGAGGCCGAAGTCAAAACTAGAACGTGTAATGCATCTTTGGCAATATTACCCCTGGTTTTCTTTTCTTTTCATAAACATGGTTTTTGGTATCTAGATTTTTTAAAAGTTAATGAGTTTCACTTCTTCATCTCTGTGCCTCTTTATGCGCAATATAAATTGAAGTAGGGTTATTGCTGTATTACCAATACATATATTTGCATCAGTCAAAATATATGGCTGAGTTGAGCATGATTCAGGTTGGAATAAACACTTTAAAGCCCTAGCTAGCTTGTTTATCAATGATACAAATAATAATGCAAATGTATTAATATCTTGTAGAGGAGACATATTCATTGTGTTATTGTTACGTAACCCAATTGGAAAAGACACAGGAGCATTTCTGATCAGTACACATCCATTCCTTTATTCACCCATCTTTACCAGAAGGTTATTACGTGTATAGCTCTGAGTTATAGTCTATAGAAGGTGCAAGGATGAAATTAATGATGAATGGGGCAATAGATATAATCCAGTAACTCTGACGAAAGTTAAATATGATAAAGACAAATATGCTTTTGTAACCACAAATACAATGAATGTTGTGTAGGAGGAAGTTCAGGTTGCTATGAGGTGAGTTTGTGGCTCACCAGGTGCTTATAGGAGGAAATTAATTTCTACTCTGCTGCTCTCTTTAGTGAAGACTCCTTGATGTTCCACATTCTGCATATCTTGGAGCTGGTAGGAGATGCTGACCTTTTTAATTCCCCTTTCCACTACCAAACTAGTGTTCATTCACCTTTTTGGGAGAGCCATTCTCACATGAGGCTCATGTTACCTCGCTGGTCTTTTATCTAACTCTGATCCCCCAACCTTTTGTGAAGGGCTCCTGCCTCAGTCTCCCCTTCTACTCCAACTGCTGTCGGCTACCTCAGATACTCCAAACATTTGCATGGCCAGCTACCCAAATTTCTGATCTTTTCTTCTCCAGTGACCTTCATTTCCATTCTCTGTTACTCAATCTGTGGCCAGATGTCTAGATGGTATACTTGTTCAGAGATATCTTATCTCTGGAATCTTAAAAGTTAGTGGCACATTTTTTCACCATAACCTCTCAGTTTTTCATTTCCTCAGTACCTTGATGGTAATACTTCTACTCTTTAAATTCATCACAACCTCCAGTTCCTAGGCTCCTCCTAGCTTTAATTTCTTCCCTAGCCCTTATGATGCATCACTTCAGCCTCTCTGTTGCCTAGGCACTCAAATTTCTTCCTCCTCTAACCATAGTCTAACTTCTGCCCTACAACTCAACTAAATTTGATCCTTCAAGGGCCACATTGAGTAGACACATTTGGGTCCTTATCAAGCCTACATTTTCTCTATTATTTAACACTGATGACATTGCCTGTACTCCAAATCTCTCTTACAGATTTTTTCTGCTTCACTCTCTCTTTACTAGCATTTCTTCTCAGCCTCTCTCGTGGGATCCGACTTTCTTGATATCTAGGCACTTTATCTTCTACATACTCTCCTGACTGATATTGCCAACTGGCACAACTTCAATAGCCTATAAATTAGTTACACACAAATACATATTTGGCCTCAACCTCTCTCTGCATCCAAGATCATTCTATTCAGTTGCCATGATATTCTCTATAGGTATATCAGTCACATCATTCCCCAAAGAGAATCCATCATTTCCTTCATTCTACCCTTAAATGTGTCTTCTTCCTATATCCCCTATCAGTAGAAGTAACTACAATCTAAATATTATTACTTAAGCTAGAAATGTGAGCCTCACTTTAGATTCCTCCTATTTTACCTGTCTCCACATATCCAATCTATCTAGAAAAGCCCTGTGGATTTTTCTTCTTCAATATCTCCTGAATTTGTCCACTTTTCTTCAACTCCCACTCACTCAGTTCATGTTATCATCTCCTGCTTCAAATATTGCCATAGTTTCTTAAGTTATCTCCTAACTCTAATAACTACTTCTCTTGTCTGTCTTCTGTACTGATTATTATAAAACTAATAACTAATTACCTATTATAAAACTAATACATAATTCTGTCCATCTTTTCTTTAAATCCTATAATGATACCATATAGTCAACAGGATAAAGTCCAAACATAGTGTTTTCACATTTAAGGACTGTCTCTTTGACACTTTCATTTCTGATTTGTGTCATCTCTTGTAGCTCACTCCCAGATACCGTAGATTTTTAGTCATGGAGAAAAATAGGATATTCCTAGAAGTGCCATGCTATCTCCAGTGTTGTAGCAAATGGGCTCTGGAATCAGACTCTCTGAGATAAAATCTAGCATGTTTGACTTTGGACAAATCATTTACTTTTAACCCTTTATATAAAGATAACAACAGTAAATCCCTCACAGTTCGTTGGGAGGATTCGAGGAGGTGTCCTCCTTAAAGCACCTAGCATAAGGCCTGACTTGTAGTTGCTCAATTAAGGTAAAAATAACAAACTAAGAAATATCCTCTTGTCTTGATCCAAAATGCTCTTTCTTCCTGGAGTGTACTAACCAAATTCTGGGAAACTCAGCTCAAATAACTTTTTCTCTAGGAAATCTTCAATGACCGCTCCCTGATTCCTTAGGTTCTCTTCCTTCTTATTCCCAAATTCATATAAACTCTCTCTCTCACACACACAGACACAAACACATCTATTATTGCACTTGTCACACTGTATTATAAGTATTCGCTTGGGTCTTCACACACTCTCAACTAGACAGTAGCCTTAACGTGGAGATCTGCATCCCAATTGTCCGAGGCTTTACCAAGTATGTTGTAGGTGGTTGAATGAATGAATATGAGCATAAAAAATAGATCAGTTCTTTTAGATAGTCCAAGTTAATCTGTACATATGGACTATACTTGAATGCAACATAATAAACATAATTCATGTTTTTATTTTCATATTGTCATGCATGTGATCCTAATTTCTTACAAATTCCATGTTAAAAAAGATGAACCTAAATTAAATATACATTTTAATGCACTGTTTCCATCTGGGATATTTTAGGTTTAATGAAACATTGAGAAATAATACTCAATTGATAATAACAAAAGTCTGGATTATTAAAAAATAAAAGAATAGCAAAGTGGTCAGTTGTAATGTGGAATTACATTAATGAACTTTGTTGTCGGTGGTGCCATGGAGTTGATTCCAAATCCTAGCAACCCTAGGTCTAGCAGAGCAGAACTCTGCCCAGTCTTTTTGCGTCATCCTCTCACCTTCCAGCACTATATCAGACAATGTGCCACTACTATTCATAGAGTTTTCATGGCGAGTTTTTTTGGAAGTGGATGGCCAGGTCCTTCGTGGTAGTCTGGAAGCTCTGCTGAAACCTGTCCACCGTGGGTGACCCTGCTGGTATTTGAAATACCGGTGGCATAGCTTTCAGCGTCATAGCAACATGCACCTGCCACAGTATGACAACTGACAGACAAGTTTGTGGTTCTCTGACTGGGAAATGAACTCAGAATGTGGAGGTGAGAGTGCCAAATCTTAACCACTAGACCACCAGGGCTGGCTAATGAACGATTTGTGTTATTTTGCAGTTGACCAATAGTTTTCTTGGGTATTTTTGTCTTGGCTAAAGGATAATACTTTCTTTTTTTTTTTTTTTTTGGTGAGGAAGACCAGCCCTGAGCTAACATCCATGCCCATCTTCCTCCACTTTATATGGGACGCCGCCACGGCATGGCTGACAGGCAGTGCGTCGGCGGGCGCCCGGGATCCGAACTCGCGAACCCCGGGCTGCCAAGCACGGACTAAACCGCTGCGCCACCGGGCCGGCCCCGATAATACTTTCTGAATCCTTCTCTTTTATGCCTCAGTGATGCTCAGACTTTTTTGGGAAGCATAAGAACCAAGGTCATTGACAACAGAATGAGGTGAGGGAAGGGAACATTTTAATACCTTTAATGCCTTACTTGAGTTCTTCCTTTATACAACTATTTATAAATTGTCTGCAGAAGAGCAGATGCCAACTAAAAGGAGGCTTAGTTATAATGTCCTCTTGTCATTCTATTTTCTTTTGTTTAATTGAGAAGGAAGATGAGAAAACAGGATAGGCTCTCTGCTATTTCATATGGTATATCTGGCAGCTGGAGAATAGCAGTGGTTGACAAAATGTTCAGTTAATTGAAGCCATGTAGTGGATATTGATGATCTTTCTACATTTAATGGAGAAATAAATCTGCTGCTGGAGAAAAAAAATACAAATGGCTCTTTGGCTGATATATGTCCACATTATCCTCTTCAGGCAAATCAAAAAATAATAATTACTTTCCCAGATATAATACGTTAATGCTTGATTGTGCTCTACAGAGCATTTCAAGTTTAAGAAAAATAACAATATAGCTTATTCCTCGATTTTTAACTGTTAGATACAATGAAAACATGCTGAAATGAAAACATTTAATTCACACAGCAACCTGTTGGTGACAGCAAAGTTACACAAATTCTAGCATGGAAACATACATTTAAATGAGACTATTCAAGCTTTCAAAATATTTGTAAAATAATGGATAATACAAAAGATATTTATTAAATGGGGCTATTATAAATACATTTAAACTCTGGTTACTCCTGTTTATACACTACTTTGGACCTATTGAGATTTTAAACATATAATGGTTTGGATAAATAAAAATTATAAAATGCCCTGTTCCTTTCAAAAAAGGGAAGCATTTAATAGCTCATAGGCAATGCCATTTATCAAAGGAAAAGAATTTCTAACGACAATAAAATAAGTGAGGGCTGGAAGGCCTTAGTATTAATTGTATTAAATCCATTACAGTGATATTTTAAAAACTCAAAAATTCTCCAAATTGTCTTAAATTCCTTAAATTTAGCCTATTTGCAAATACTTAACTGCCTTAACTTTAACTGATTTTAAAGTATTTGCCTCTTCTTTCCCCTTCAATAAGACCAGTTAGGAAAATTTCTGCCATTGCACTATATCAAAACCAAGCACCAGGCCCTCAGTTACAGGGCAATACGCTTTGTAAATATAAATTAATGTGATTGTGTATAAAAGTTATAGTAGCTAAAAACTCTCTCCATTGTGGACTCCAGTCCGTTCTGTCTACTATTCCCTGTTAAATTTCTCCTTTATCTGATTTGCCCTCCACTGTTGCCTCCAACAGTTCTCCCTGCATTTGGAGAACATTCCCTCCACACCATCTCTTTGTATTTCCTTTCTCAAGGGTATCTTAAAGTTCATATCTCCATGCCCAACCCTCTCCCCTCCATTGCTCAAGCCTATGTCCTAAACAATTTTTCATACACTGAGAAGCTGTATGAATTCTGTAGGAAATTATAGTAAAAATCACAGAAAGATTTCAATTCAAGGTATAACTCTGATTGATTGCCAATATGTCCTGCATCTCTCTGTTGAGAATGATTCTGAGACCATGGCCTGGTCTCAAAGGGGAAGCCTACTATGATCAAATACCAAACTAATATAGGGTGGGCTATGCCATCCTTATCAGAAACACCTTGAAGGCTTGTGAAAATACAGATTACTGGGTCCCAATCCCCAGGGAGTCTAGAATTCAGTGTATCTGGGGTGTGGTCCAAGAATTGGTACTTTCTATATGTCAAAATGATGCTGATGCTTCTGGTTCAGGGATCACACTTTGCAAATCAAGTGCACTGATTCTTTTATTTCTTTTTAAAAATTTTTCTCTGTGTGTTTGTGCACATGCATGTGCACAGTGTTTCTTAACCAGGAATACCTTTGAGTATCAGAATACCTTGAGGATTTTAAAAAACATAACTGGGTTCTGCCCTAGAAATTCTGATTTCATATATCTGGGGTTAGGCATTCATATATGCATCTATACTTTTAAAATCTTCACAGGTAATTGTATACCGTTGGTTAAGATCTATTTCCCTGGAGGCAGATATTATTTCTATTTACAGTGACATGCACAATGGCCAGCATATACTAGGGTTTTGTATGAGAATGATTTGATAATGTTAATATAAGAAAAATAGTTAATAAGAACTGCATTTTAAATATCAGTATAACATCATAGAAGATGCCATGGAGAGTGCTGAGAAAGGGGAAAGAACACAAATATAGTGAGTGGATGTGTCATGGACTGCCTCCTACAATAAGCAGCTAGATCAAGAGGAAGGGGGGTTGTTTCATGAAGAGAGGGTATTTTGTTCTAGTGAGAAACAGCACTGTGGCTTATAGAAATTGAAAGTGTGGCTCAATTTGTTGTTCAAGGTAGAAAGGAAAATGTGGGGGAGTATTAGTGACATAAGTCCAGAAACATGAGTTGGGACCCAATCACGCTGGGTCTTGTAGGCCATGTTACAGAGCCTAGGCTTTGTCTTAAGAGCACTGGAGATCCACTGAAAGATTTAGGGTGAGGAATATCATATCTGAAATTTTATTTTTAGAAAAATAATTATTTGGCCTCAATATAAAAAAAATAATTTGGAAGCTGACATACCTGGAGAGAAGAAGACAAATGATGAGGCTATAGCAATAACTGAAGAAAGGTGACAGAGGCTTCACGAAGCCTCAAATAATACCTCACTTGATTAACAGTCTTTCTTCAGTGCTTATAGCATGGAGTTGGCATTCAAAAGAGTTTTTCTTTTAAATAAATGATTGGCTGAATTAGAGAAGTAGGAGTGGGGCTGGAGAAGACTGGATGGATTCAAATTTCAATGTTTATTGAGTAGAATTAAATCAACCTGGTGATTGATTGGTTTGAGGAATGAGGGATAGGGAAGAGCTGAGGGAGCGTGAAGACATAAATATTAGATGACTAGAAGGTAGCACTGGACACTGAGATAGGAATATAGATCAGAGAGTCCATTTCAGAGGAGTAGGATGGGTTGGGGGGGCAGTGACATTGAAAAATTGTGACCCAGAAGATAGGAAGAAAACCAGAACAGGAGGATATCACAGAAGCAAATAGATGAATGTTTAATGAAGGAGCAAGTGGCCAACATTTTGCAATGGTACTAAAAGGTCAGATAAGATATGTAATGAAAGCATCTAGTGGATTTTGGAACCAAGATATCGATGACCTTGGCAAAAATTCACTTTGTGTAGTTGTGAGGTCATTTTGTAGAGTTGTGAGAGTTGAAGTCTGATTGCTGTGAGTATAAACAACTCTTTCAAGAGATTTGCATGAGGATGGGAGAAAAAAGATAAAGCCATAGTTGGAGAGTAATATAGTCAAGAGAGCATTTTTTTAAAACTCAAGATTAACTGAATTTGATCATGTTTAAATATTTTTCAGCTTTATTGAGATATAATTGTCATATAACATTGTGAAAGTTTAAGGTATACAGCATGATGATTAGATACACATATATATTGAGAAATGATTACCACAATAAGATTAGATAACACGTCTATTACCTCACATAATTACAATATTTTGTGTGTGTGGTGAGAACGTTTAAGATTTACTCTCTTAGCAACTATCAAGTATATAATGCAGTATCGTTAGCTGTAGTCACCCTGCTATATATTAGATTCCCAGAACCTATTCATTTTATAACGGGAAGTTTGTACCCTTTCAACATCTCCTCATTTCCTCCATCCCTCAGGTCCTGGCAACCACTGTTTTATTCTCTATTTCTATGAGTTTGGCTTTTTTTTTTTTTTTTGAGAGTCCATATATAAGTGAGATCATACAGAATTTGTCTTTCTGTGACTTATTTCACTTAGCATTATACCCTCAAATCCATTCATATTGTTGCAATAGGCAGGATTTTCTTCTTTTTTATGGCTGCACAATATTTCATTGTATATATACTACATTTTCTTTGTCCAGTCATCCACTGATGGATGCTTAGGTTGTTTCCATGTCTTGGCTATTGGGAATAATGCTGCAATGAACATGGGGGTGAGGTACAGATATCTATTTGAGGTAATGATTCTATTTCCTTCAGATCCCAGAAGTGGGATTTCTGGATCATATGGTAGTTTTATTTTATTGAGGAACCTCCATACTATTTTCTATAGTGGCTGCACCAATTTACATTCCTATCAACAGGACACTAGTGGTCCCTTTTCTCTACGTCCTTGCCAATGCTTGTTTTATCCTGTCTTTTTGATATGACAGCCATTCTAACAGGTATAAGGTGATATTTCATTGTGGTTTTGATTTGCATTTCCCTGATGATTAGTGATGCTGAGCACCTTTTTTATGTACCGGTGGGTCATCTGGATGTCTTCTTTAGAAAAATGTCTATTCAGGTCCTTTGCTGATTTTTAAATCATATTATTTGTTTTTTGCTATTGAGTTGTATGAGTTCCTTATACATTATGGATATTAACCCCTTGTTTGATATATGGTTTGCAAATATTTTCTCCCATTCCATAGGTTGTCTCTTCATTCTGCTGATGGTTTCTTTTGCTATGCAAAAGCTTTTTGGTTTGTTGTAATTCCACTTGTTTATTTTTGCTTTTGTTGACTGTGCTTTTGGTGTCATATCCAGAAAATCATTGCCAAGACCAATGTCAAGGAGCTTTTTCTCTGCGTTTTCTTCTAGGAGTTTTATGGTTTGATGTCTTACATTTGAATCTTTAATCCTTTTCCAGTTAATTCTTATGATGGTATTAGATGGAGTCCAATTTCATTCATTTGCTTGTCCATATCCAGTTTTCCTAGCACCACTTATTGAAAACCTGTCTTCTCCCAGTTGAGTATTCTTGGCTTGCTTATCACATATTAGTTGATCATATATGCGTGGGTTTATTTCCGCATTCTCTATTCTGTTCCACTGATCTGTGTGTCTGTTTTTATACCAGTACCACACTCTTTTGATTACTATAGCTTTGTAGTATAGTTTGAAATCAGGAAGTGTGATGCCTCCAGTTTTGTTCTTCTTTCTCAAGATTGCATTAGCTATTCATGATCTTTTGTGGTTCCGTATGAATTTTAGGATTGTATTTTCTGTTTCTGTGAAAAAAATACCATTAAAATTTGATAGGGATTTCATTGAAAATGTAGATGGCTTTGGGTAGTATGGACATTTTAACAATGTTAATATTTATGATCTATGAATATAAGATATCTTTCCATTTATTTGTGTCTTCTTCAATTTCTTTCCCTTATGTCTTATACTTTTCAGTGTATAGATCTTTCACCTTGTTGGTTAAATTTATTCCTAAGTATTTTATTGTTTTTGAGGCTATTGTAAGTGGGATTGTTTTATTTCTCTTTTGGATATTTCATTGTTAGTGTATAGAAATGCAACTGATTTTTGTAGGTTGATTGTGTATCCTGCCACTTTACTGAATTCATTTATTAATTATAACAGTTTTTTGGTGGAGTCTTTGGGGTTTTCGATATATAAGATCATGACATCTGCAAACAAAATTTTTACTTTTCCTTTCCAATTTTGATGCCTTTTATTTCTTTTTCTTGCTTGATTGCTCTGGCTTGGACATCCAGTACTATGTCAAATAGGAGTGGTGAGAATGGGCACCCCTGTCTTGTTTCTAATCTTAGAGGAAAAGCTTTCAGCTTTTCACTGTTGACTATGATGTTAGCTATGGGTTTATCTCATATATGGCCTTTATTATGTTAAGATATGTTTCCTCTATGCCCAATTTGTTGAGAGCTTTTATCATGAAAGGATGATGAATTTTGCCACATGCTTCTTCTGCATCTATTGAAAGGATCATATGATTTTTGTTCTTCATTCTATTAATGTGGTGTATCGCATTAATTGATTTGCATATGTTGAACCATCCTTTCATCCCAGAGAGGATTCCCACCTGAACATGGTGTATGATCCTTTTAATATGCTCTTGAATTTGGTTTGCTAGAATTATTTTGCCAGAATATATAGAATTCTTGGATCTGTATTCATCAGGGATATTGGCCTGTAGTTTTCTTTTCTTGTAGTGTCCTTATCTGGCTTGCTTTCACGGTAATGCTGGCCTCATAAAATGAGCTTGAGCTTATTCATGATCTGCTACCTTGATCCCAAAGCTCTTAGGAAATCACTTTAGTCTGTGGATGGTGCCAAATTATTGTTGGAAGGGGAATGTGAGGGACATCTTATTTGGCCATTTTTCTGATGTCACTCAATAATGTTTAAATATTAATAGGAACAAGCCAGTAGAGAGGCAATATTTGACAATTCAGAAAGAGATACAGGTATGTGTGTAGATTTATAGCAAACATTCGACATAATTCTTCTCTAAAGTGGTCTATTTCTATTGTGCAGTAGTAGAGAAAGACCAGAATTTATATGATAGATTTGAAGCAAATAAGAAAGTTGATAATCTCTACTGTGGAGAATGGATGAGAGAGCTGACTCAGGAAACATAGAAGGATGAGGGTCAGGCGTAGTGTTGAAAGTTCAGTTGGGATTGCAGGCCAGCATCAATAAAGATTGCAATATATTCCAGTTTCCTCCATTGACCCGAGCCATATTCTCTGAGCATGCAAGAGAGTTAGATGTAAACATTGGAAATATTACAGTTAAAATGAGTGGAGGATATTTTAAGGTAGAGTCTAAGTGGTTGATGTGAAGTCTAAGCTGGATAGGAAAGGAAGAAAGAGGTCTTGGATGGAGCTGACAGAGAAGGAAAAATTAAGGGGTTAAAGGTCTAGGAGATCTCAGAGGGGTGAGAACAAGTGTAGCATGATTCATGCTATAGTTGGAAGGAGAAAACACAAAGGATAGGAGGATATGGAGAGCGGGGACTTTTGAACTTAAGAATGTGCGGTTGGAGGATATTTGGGGGGAAAGATAAAATTTTAATTTTTATACACATAAATCAACAGAACTCTGAACTCCATGAAGGAAAGGGACAGTATTATAGTCAATATTCAGTAAGTATCTTGAGTCATTTCTCTTGTTCATCTCAATTAAAGCACTTAACAAGTTCAACTAGTTTTTCTCTTGCAGAACCCTGAGTTACTCAGCATCTAGAGAAGCCAAAAACATGTGAGCTATTCTTTGCTCTTTGTGGGGCATAACAGAATTTATAAGTGGTTACCAAAGGGAGATTGACTAGCCCTGATGATTTTGTCTGCCTGAGTAACTTCTATATAAGATATAGCACAATGCTCTGTGTACACAAAAGAGTCTGTGTGATAACAAATATTTGTACATTGCATAATACTTTCTTAGGCATTTTCTCATATATTATCAGACTTGATTTTTATAGAAAACTCTGTAGAGGTATGTAAAATATCATTGTTATTCAACAGATAAGGAAAATGAAATATACACTATTCAAGGATCTTATCCACAGTCTCAGGGTTAGAGAATGGCCTAGCAAGGCAAACAAACCAGATCTCCTACCTTATAGTCCAAAGCTCTACCCACAAAGATGCCTTTAAACACTGTAAAATAAACATTTGCTTTTGCTAGTTCCAAAGGAAATTTTTGTTTAGTTATTCATGTCCCTGCTTTTGAACTAATTGAAGAGAAATTTAAAATTAACATACTCTCCTTTGAAAGCTGACTTTACAAGATGCTTTTGGGAAAAATATGTGATTAAACTAGGTGCCTGCGTTTCTCTCTCTCTGTAGCAATAATAGAAGAATTTATCAATATTGTAATTCCTTGGTCACAAATGCCATGTGAAAGTAATGTAAAGGGAATCTAGAATTTACTATTGTGTTTCCTTTCCTTCAAAAAAGAAACGAATTGTCCACTCATATGATGTGAGGGGAAAGAAAGATAAACAGATTGAAAAGCTTGTGACAAAATGCCAGAAAGGAGCTGGACGGATTCACTAGCTCTTGAATTACTAGCAAATCCAACTTACCATCTCGCATGCAATTATGTGGAACCTCATCTCATTCTTTTGTGATGAAACAAGGTACTATACAGTAGATACCGCACAATATAATCACACCTGTTGAATAGGGAAGTGTTGAAATAAACATTTTTTCCATCACTAAATTTGGATTGCAAGACATTTAACAGCTGTAAAGCATTTGTAGGTGGGTTGCAGGATAAGTGTCCATGGTTTGTCAGTTCAACGTGGCTCTGATGAGAACATACTAGACTACCTTTGTGAGACAGATACAGCCACTCAGATATTAAGGAACCAGAGAGTATCTGAAGTGCTTGGATAAGCATCAAGAAAATTGAGATTTCTTAAATGGACAAATATTACTGTGATTCTCACCTATACTCTGGATTGTACTAGACTCATAAATTTAATACATCATCCTAATATTAATATATTTATTCTATCCTTTCATTAGAAGGTTAAAGTGGGAATTACCAGAGAAAAACAAAAAACATGGTTGGGGTCACTGATCTACAGATACCCTTCTTGGCTATGGAGGGAGAGGCAGCAAGAGGAATAAGTTGTCAGAACATTATTTCATATTCATTCAACAACAAAAATATCTGTTGAACATTTACCATATCTCAGACACTGAAGTATATAATGGTGAAAAAAAGAGACAAGATTCTTGTGTTGATAGAAGTTAATGCCAATCTGTAGCCCTTGGACCTTTTAAAATTATCTGAATGGTAAGCCTCTGAAAACAAATTACAAGCACCCTAATACTGGCAAATTTCACCTGCTGGATGATACCTTTTATTTCATTATGAGAGCTAAATTTGATCATTTTTTCCCTAGCGTTTCTGTAGTTATCCAGAAGATGAGTCCAAAACCAGAAAATACAAATTTGACATGGTAACCATATTATCAGTTAGTTTACATAAATGCAGCGTTTTGGAATTTCACAGAGAATATGCTTTCACTGATTAGGAAGCCACACAAAACTACCTTTTGTTTTAATGACATGCCATTAAATGTAATAGTCCTAGTATTTTTGTACATGCTTTTTCCTCTGCCTGGTGAACTTCTTTATTGAGACTTTGCTCAGAAATCACCTCTGAGAAGTCTTTTCGGAGACCTTAGGTAGAATTAGTTATTTCCTGCTCTGTTTCCCAGCTCTTAAGTTCTGTGAGGACAGCTGTCATTGCAGCGCTTAGTATGGTCCCAGCTGAATAAATAAAGGGTATGTGTACGTACTTCTGGTATAGGACTGATCATACTGGAATTATTATAATTATTGCTTATCAGCCTGTCCCTGCCCCTTAAAGCTTAGGCCAGAGAATATTCATTTTTTAAAGTCATACTTATTGAGGCATAATTTCCATATAATACTGATAAATTTGATGTATTTTGACAAATGAATGCAGTCATGTAGCCACACAACAAATATGAGATACAAAGTTTCCATCACCCCAGACAGTACAATGTGCTCCTTTGCAGTAAAATCCCCTGCTCCCATTCTCATCCTGGTAACTACTTACCTTTATTCTGTTACTATACTTTCCTGAAATTTCATATAAGTTCTATTACATGAAAAAATATAAAATTTTATATAATATATAATAAATTCTGTTAATGTATATTAAATTTCATAAAAATGGAATCATGCAGCATACGTTCTTTTATGCTTGGCTTCTTTCACTTAACATTATGCATGAAGATTCTTTCGTATTGTTGCATGCACCTGTAGTTTGTTCCCTTTCATTGCTGGGTAGTTTTCCATGGTATGGATATATAACAATTTGTTTATCCATTCATCAATTGATGGACATTGTGTTGCTCCCAATTTTGGCTATAATGAAGAGAGCTACTATGAACATCCATATACAAATCTTTGGGCAGACATATGTTATCATATGGTAAGTGTATGATTAACTTTATAAGAAACTACTTGTTTACAAAGTTGCTTACCATTTGGTATCGATACCAACAGTGCATCAACAACAAACAACAAACAACAGAGTTACAGTTGTTTTCCATTCTCTCCAACACTTGGTATTTTCAATGGTACTAATTTTAGCCATGGTAGTCAGTGTGTAATAATATATCACTGTTCTTTTAATTTGAACTTCCCTCAACTAATGATGTAGAGCACCTTTTTATGTGCTTATGTGTTTTCTCTCTCCTTTGGAGAAAGTTACTATAATCTTTTACCAATTTTTAAATCAAATTGCTTGTCATCTTATAATTATATTGTAAGAATGCTTTATATATTCAGGATAATAGTTCTTTGTCAGATATGTGTTTTGCAAATATTTTCTCTCACTATTTGGCTTGTCTTTTCAATTTATTAAAAGGGTCCTTAGAAGAGTGAAATTTTTAATTTTGATGAAGTTTATCAATTTTTTTTTGCATCTTATTTAAGAAACCTAAGTGTAATCCAAAGTCATTAAGATCTCCTATGTTTTCTATAGTTTAAGAGATTCATATTTAGGTCTATGATCCATTTTGAGTTAATTTTTGTATATGATGTAAAGTAAGGATTGAGATTATTCAATTTTTTTGCAAATATATACTGGAACAATTCTTTTTTTTTTTTTTTTCAAAAAATACAACTCAATATTTATTATTGTTCCAGTATAATTTTTTGAAAAGACTATCCTTTCCTCATTCAATTAACTTGGAGTATTTAAATAGTTAAAATTACTTCCTTTATTCAAAATGAGTTTCTTGGAGACAGCATATAGTTGGATCTTGCCGTTTTACCCAATGTGACAATCTCTGCCTATTAATTGGTGTGTTCAGGCCATTTTCATTTAATATTATTAACAATATGGTTGAGTTTAGCCAGCCCTGGTAGTCTAATGGTCAAGATTTGGCACTCTCACCATTGCTGCCAGGGTTTGCTTCCTGGTAAGGGAACCACACCACTCATCTGTCGGTTGTCATATTGTGGCAGCTGCATGATGCTATGCCACTGGTATTTCAAATACCAGGAGGGTCCTCCATGGTGGGCAGGTTTTAGCAGAAATTCCAGACTAAGACAGACTAAGAAGGACCTGGCCACCCACTTCCGAAAACAGTTGGCCATGAAAACCCTATAAATAGCAGCAGAGCATTGTCTGATATAGTGCCAGAAGGTGAAAGGATGGTGCAAAAAGACCAGGTAGGGTTCTGCTCTGCTGTACACAGGGTCGCTAGGAGTTGGAATTGACTCCACGGCACTAACAACCAATGGTTGAGTTGAAATCTACCATCTTGATTCTTGCTTTCTATAATTTGTTATATCTTTTCTTTGTTTCTTTTTTTCTTTCTGCTTTTTTTTTTTTGATTAAGTAAAGTCGTATGATTCCATTGTATTTCCCCTATTGATTATTAGCTATACATATTTGTGGGGCTTTTTTAGGGTTTATCTCTAAAATTTACAATAAACATCTATAACTTATTACATTCAGCCTTCTAATAATATATCCTTTCACATATATCGTATAAATCATGCAATATACTTCCATTTTCTCTTTTTTATTCTTTGTCTTCATGCACTTTACTTCTACATAAATTATAAACAGAATTCTAAGTTGACTTTTTTTTCTTTCAGTACTTTGAAAGATGTCTACTTCATTGTTTTGGCTTGCATAGTTTCTACCAGAAGGATGCATTGCTGAAACTTTGTACTTAGGTATGTAAAGTCTTTTTTTCTTTGGCTGTTTTTGAGATGTTCTTTTTGTCATTGGTTTCCTGCAAACTTAATTATGAAGTGATTGTTGTTGGTTTTTTAAAATGTTTATTCTGCTTTGATCTTCATGGGTACACATTTCATCATATTTGGAAAGTTTGGGGCCATTATTTTTTTTACAAGTATTTTTTCCAGCCCCTCCTCTTTTTCTGGGAATTAATTATATGTATGTTAGATGGCTTGATTTTTTAACTCCTTTTACTCCCTACCCTTTATTTTGAACACTGTTAATTGCTATGTCTTCAAGTTCACTGAATTTTTTCCTTTGGCTGTGTCTAGTCTATATTATTTTTAAATTTTATATATTGTATTTTTCATCTGTATAAGGTCTATTTGGTATTCTTTTAGATCTTTCTCTTTTCCTTTCTCTTCATATTCATGATGAAGAACATCATGAATATATTAAGCATATTTACAATATATGAATATAATATAATATATAATGTACATTAAAAATAAATAGTACACGCACGTATTTCCTATTTCTGTCTACTGAGAGGGCCTAGAAGCAGCAACATCACATTCACAATGAGCACACCCAGTTCCCAGATCTTAATTTCTAACACCATTCTCCAATAAAACGAACCAGAGCTCCTTCGAAAAATAACTAATTTTAGGACCAGGGGAGTGGACATACAAGATGAGCATGGAGCATTGTGTGGTTCCAAAAAGTAGGAAGCGCTCAAAAAACAAAATGATGGAGGCATGTCAAAGGGATATAGGAGCCAGCTAAAAGGTCTCCCAGTGATCAAAACTGGAATCATTTGAGCAAAAACTGAATAAATAACACTACTGTATAACTAAGGGATTAAATAAATGAATGAATGAATGAGAATAGACAAATCTCCCATACAGAAGAATACCAAATAATTTATGTGGATACTCTGCCCTCCAGGAGGGAGAATATAACTCCCCATCCCTTAAGTGTATAATTTTCTAAGAAACTCAGTATGAAAAGGGGGAATAAGAGTAGCTTTATAGTGGAGAAACCTGACAAGCCCTACCTCAGCTAAGTGATCAAAGTTAACACCAACTGTGATAAGTCAAGTTGATAGTACAAAGCCTTGATATGATGCAATGATAATGACACTTTACCTCTGTAGTCTATCTTCTAAAACCCATATTCTTGTCTACCCATGAGAAAAATATCAGACAAAATCAAATTGAGGAATGTTCCATAAAATACCTCACTAGTACTTATCAACCGTTAAGGTCATCAAAAACAAGGAAAGTCCAACAAATTGTCAGTCTAAAGAATTCTAAGAGACATGATGACTAAATGTAATGTGGTAGGCTAAATAGGATTCTGGGTCAGAAAAAGGCCATTAGGTAAAAACTAAGGAAATCTGAATAAGGTATGAACTGTAGATAAAAATAATGTATCAAGGTTGGTACATTAATTGTGACAAATGTACCTGTAGGGGAGGAAGACAATTCCTCTACCCTCTAGGTCCTTCTGGCTGGTCTACAAATTAAATTGACAAGAGACAGAATAATAGGAGAAAATCAGACAAAGCTTTATAACATGTACACATGGGAGAAACCCAGGAAAACTGAGCAACTCACTAGAATGGCTAAGGTTGTCACTTTAAACACGATTTTCAGGGGCTGGCCTGGTGGCATAGCAGTTAAGTTCACGTGTTCCACTTTAGCAGCCCAGGGTTCTTAGGTTCAGATCCCAGGCACAGACCGAGGCAGTGCTTGTCAAGCCATGCTGTGATGGCGTCCCATATAGAGTAGAGGAAGATGGGCACGGATGTTAGCCCAGGGCCAATCTTCCTCAGCAAAAAGAGGAGGATTGGCAACAGATGTTAGCTCAGGGCTAATCTTCCTCACAAATAAATAAATACCATTTTCAGCTAAAGACAAAGGAGGATGTTGGAGGTAGTGGTTTGGGGCTTCAAAGGGGAGGAAGGCAATCTACATGGAAATGCAAATGCAAATGTTTGTTAAACAAGTGTTTGCTGGTCAGTCTGTAGACAATGTTGTCTTATGGTATTAGCTCCTTCCTGGAACAGACCTTCTATCTAAATTCTTTTTGGCAGTTAGAGGTAAGGTTAAAGTTTCTTTCATAGTCTTTTGTTCTTAAAAATAGTCAAGGCAAAGAGACACATTTTGGGGTGGCCAATTCTGATCCCCCACATACCACAGCCATGTGAGATGTTAACAATAGGGGAACAGGGTGAAAAAACAGGGAACTCTGTAGCATCCTTGCAAGTGTCCTGTAAAATGAAACTATTCTAAAATAAACATTTACTAAATGTTAAAAATAAAGATATTTCAAACAAGTCAACCAAACAAAATATGTAGACTTTTTTGGATCGGCTTCATAAAAAAGTATATATGTGTGTGTGTATATACATTTATATGGATAAATATAAAATATGAAATTTATATATACATAACAAGTGTATATCGATATACACACACACATACATTATTAGCCACAAAAAGACATGCAATAATTGACAATAATTTTCCAAATCAGTATTCAAAATTTTTAATTGTGTATACATACACATATATACACATATATCCTACCTTAAAAAAATGTATATATGCACACACATATGAACAGAATATATACATAAAAAGTACATATACACCCATATTTACGTACTATATATATCTACAGTTACAAACATAAAAGTATATATTCATAAAAATAGATACATATACATATATAAAATGTAGATATACATAAAAAGTGCATACATACGTCTATCTCTATGTAATCAGAGGAATTTGAACAGTGATTTGAGGAATTATTATCAATTATTCTGTTTGCTTGTTTCTATAATAATAGTACTATAGCTATGAAAAAGGAAAAAAATGAGTATCTTCAGATTATGTACGGATAAAGTGTTATGACCTCTGCAATTTTTCGAATTCTATCCACCATACCCAACAATCTTGTGTTAGGTATGGTGGATAGAATTGGGTGGTGTTATAGACATAAAACATGACTGGTTATGTGTTGATAATTGTTGAAACCAGTTCATGAGAACATAGAAGTTTGATATACTAACTTTGTACATTTCTATATATTTTAAAAGATATAATAAAAATTTTAAAATAACCCAAAAGTGAAAAAAAAACCCAAGTAGGGAAATTTGCTTTACTGAAGATCAAATCTCAATATAAAGCTATGATAATTCATCATTAAATTAAACATAGATTAATGTACCTGTGGAATCAGAATAAAAAGCTCAGAAATAGGCCCATGCCTATATGAACACTTGTTTGACAACAAAGGTGTTATTACAAACCTCATAACATACAGAAAAATCAATTCCAGGTGAATTATGAACATAACTGTGAAAGTAAAAGCAATGAATTTTTAGATGATAATAGGATATCTTCATGACTTTGAGGGTAGGAGAAATTCTTAAGTAAGACATAAAAGGCATTAACCACAAAGGACAAGATTTTTAAACTGACTACACTATAACTATGAATTTCTACTCATTGAATGAATCAATGAAAAGCATAAAAATTGAAATTTAAAATACATTTATCTGACAAAGAACTAATATCCATAATAATAAAGAAAGTTTGCAAATCAAGAAGATAAAAATAACCCAATTTTTAAAAATTGGAAGATATTTAACAGATCTTTCACAAAAAAATCCAAATAATCAGTAAACATATGAAAAATGTTCTGTGAAAGGCAAATTAAGATCTCAGTGTAATACCACCACATACCTGCCAGATTGGTTCAAGAGAAAAAATATCTGACAACATGAAGTGTGGTGAGAATGTGGAACCACACAGACTCTCATATTCTGCTGGAAGGAGAGTAAATTGGTATGTTAGAAAACAATTTGGTATATTACTATTTATAATGCCCAGGCCCTATAAATAACTCAAACACTTACCTATAGTCAACAAGCTATATAAATTGTGATATATTAAAAAAATTATATACCAACAAAAATGAAAGAAACAAATCCCAAATCTCAAAAATATAATTTTGAGTAAAATGGAAGCCATAATGTCTCCATTTATATAATGTTCAAAATAAGTGAAATTACATTGTTTAAGGAAGCATAATAATATAAACTATTTTTTTTTTTTTTTTGTGGGGAAGACCAGCCCTGAGCTAACATCTGTTGCCAATCCTCCCCTTTTTGCTGAGGAAGACTGGCCCTGGGCTAACATCCGTGCCCATCTTCCTCCACTTTATATGGGACGCCGCCAGGGCATGGCTGACAGGCAGTGCATCGGCGGGCGCCGGGATCCGAACCAGCGAACCCCGGGCTGCCAAGCGCGGACTAAACCGCTGCGCCACCGGGCGGCCCCAATATAAACTATTTTTTTAAAGGCAAGGAGATAAATAGCATAAATATCAAGATACTGATTATGTATAGGTGAGAGGGAAAGCACTACAAACTGATTGCTGAAGATCAAATCTTAATATAAAGCTATGATAATTCATCATTAAATTAAACATAGATTAATGTACATTGGCATGTAGGGGATTCTGGGCTATGAGGAATATTTTATTTCATAACCTGGGTGATAATTATATGGATGTTTACCTTACAACAATTGGTTAGTCTATAAATTTATATGTTGTGCACTTTCATCTATGTGTGTTTTATTTCACAATCATGAAATGGAAAAAAGTGGCAATGACAAAAGAGGAAGTGGAGACAGAGAGTTTAAGGAGGTTCTCTGTAAAGGGGAGTAGAGAAATGGAATGGTACTTGGAGGAGGAGTAGAGAAATGGAATGGTACTTGGAGGAGGAAATGGCATCAGAGAGGAGATTTTTTTAGGATGAGAGAAATTATATCATGCTTTACATTGGTAGGATTTACTCCTGGAGCATTTCCCTTTACAAATAGATATAACCAGGGAAGTTCAAAGGGTTCATTTGTATACATCCTTTATTAGACTACATGAATATGGAAATGATATGGCACTCTGAAGCTGGTGTTGACAAGTCTTCTAAAATAACTCTTTAGATAGATGATATTTTGAAATAAATTGTCACTAATATTTTTTCTTTTTATATTTCCCCTCCACAGTATGAGAAAACCCAGAAATATAGGTGGTTGATAATTATAATCAATCGTATCTATATATATGCATTTTTGTTCTATAGCTGAAGCATATTGTGTCACTTAACAGCTGAGTAGATGGAGTGGGGTGGTGGGGCACATGGAATTAATTTCCATGGCAGGAAATGCAACCCGTTTGCCCATTAATGGATCCCCATCCCATCCCCCGCACCCCCAAAAGGAAACGGGAGTTTTACATGACCTGTTTCATGTCTATTAGCAAGATAACCTTGTAAAACCTTTCAAAATGAGGAGAAAAATAAATAATTCACATAAAAAAGCAAATTTTTTTTTTTCTGCTGAGGAAGATTCACCCTGAGTTAACATCTGTGCCAGTCTTCCTCTATTTTGTATGTGGGTTGCTGCCACAGTATGGCTGCCGACGAGTGGTGTAGGTCTGCACACAGGAACTGAAGCCGGGCCGCCAAAGCAGAGTGTACCGAACTTAACCACCAGGCCATGGGGCTGACCCTGGAAGCAAAATTTTTTTAAAAAGGAAATGTGAGACTTTCTCATTTATTCTCAAATACTTGGTGATGGACAGAGTATGTGCTATATTTTTTCTTTGTTCTTTCATTCTGCTGTAGCAGCTCATCACACGCAAATTTTTTATGGGCTTGTAATTTGCTTTTTGCCTACTTCATTGTAACCTCCTCCTTACTGTCTTCTCTTTCTTCAGCATTCTTCCTTTAAATAGTCAAAATTACCTCCTTTATTGGTGTCAGCACATCCTCTCTTCCTTCATTACCTTAATTTCACATGCATTCAATGCCTCAACAGTTCTGGATATTTATTGGGTAATATTTAAATGTTGAAAAATTTCTAACATTTCCTCCCAATTTTTATAATCCAAAAATAAAGATATGTCTGTATTTGGAATTATTGTCTCTTTACCACAGTCTCCTGCTGTTGAAGTCTTTGACTCTCATTTTAACCTGTGTTTTATAATATTATTTCCCATATACATCTCTCTTGATGTAATATTTGGAAAGATATCACATTCCAGCTTTCTCCTCAAATTTACTCACAACACTGTTTCCTTTTATTGCTTAAAAGGGCTCAGTAGCATTAATGATGGAATGTCTCTTATTTGCAAAGAATATTTTAAAAAACAAGACAAAACAAAACTATTCTGATTTGGTTACAGTGTCCACATGGGACAGCAAATCTTTATCAGAGTAGCCAGCCTATTGTAATCTTAATCATGTGGATAACTGTGAATTCATGAAACACCAGAAAGTTAAAATTTCTTTAAAGAAGGAAAAATGTAAACTTCCTAAGAATGAAAGGATTAGTCACAAAGGCATTGAGAATACAAACTGATTTCTACAAAGAGCCAAAGAGCATTTCCAATACACTGACTATCATATATGTTTGATTAGACTTGGGCGTCTACATGTTATCAGCCAGGATATAAACAGAGCAAAACTTGATATGATAAAGAGAATATTGCAGCCCAGTAATGATGAGTTATTTAAGGAATCAATAGGTCTTTCCTGAAAATAGCACAGAGATTGGTAGTAGGTGAAAATATTACCCAAAGGTAATCCCAGCAAAGGAGCACATTGGTTCCTTCTCTTTACATTAATAGTCTCTTTTTACATAAGGTCTTCATGCAAACATAAGTGAAACAAAAGCAGATTTTAAAAGGATTTTCTCCTTTTACTCTCCTCTTGACTCTCTAGTGAGCTGACTAGTAAAATCTAAGCATTAAAAAAATTCCAGTGGGGATGAATTGATCCACTCCTGACTGAGACTACAGTCACTTTCCCCACTTCAGCAGATTAAACTACTGTTTATTGAATTGGGGGTCACTTTACAGAAGCCGTTTGACCTCAGATCTTCTCCATCAGCCTCTCTAGCTGGCTGACAGCAACATGGAGAGTGCCAGGATAAGGTCTGTGCAATTGGGTGATATTTTGGGGGAAGTAGGGTTTATTTTACCTGATGGTATATGCTAGATAAACCAAAGGTACATTCTTAAAAGCATAGATTTTAAAATCAGACAGTTGATTTTAAATCCAGGTCAATCATTTCCAACAAATATGACCTGGAGGAGTGACCTCATCTGCCTAAATCTATTTCCTCATCTATTAAATTTGAATCATCCTCAGCTTGAATGGTTTTTAGCAGGATCACATGAATTGCTATATGTAAAGCTTCTAACCCAGTGCCTGGCCCAATAAGAATGCTGATCTCCATTGTCTTGGAGTTTTTTTGTCTCATTTCCTTAATACAAAATATATATTCCTCCTGTTCCTGTGCTAAAGTGTCCCTTTCTGTATAAACATGACTCTTTCTGTAGTTAGACCCAGTTCCAACATTCAGTCAAAAGGTCTAGCTTCTCACCTTATCCAGAAAGACTAGAACTAACTCCAGCTTTTCTCCCATCTACTACTGGTTCTCTATGTTATCATATCTCTATGTGATGCATTGGTATCTTGTGTGTAAGACCCAGGGCAACAAATCCAAATATTGCCCTATGATAATCTTGGCTCTACTTCTAATTACCCCTATGCTCAAGAGGAAGAGGTTATTTTTTCCTTAAGGCTTCCTCTATGATTTCATTGGCAATTATTACCCATTAACGCAATGAGCTTGATCAGCTTCCTGTGGCCTAATTCAGTAATTGTCATGGATCAATACATTAGAAAATTTCCTTACAAGGAACAACCAGATAGCTGCTTAAAATGGCATGATCTCCAGCCTCAATATAGTGTACGTGGGATACTTTCCCATATACATTGCAATGTGAAAATATGTATCATTGATGTGGCCACTACTCTAAGTCCAAGACCAAAACACTACTGAATACATTTACTGCATCCTTCTAATGTCAGTACATCTTCATATGTAAAGTGAAACTGCAAATTCCCAAGTGATTAGCATGTACTTCCCTTCTTCCCATTTCTATTGAGCTGGAAATGGAAACCATTCCAATAATAATCAATTGCATAAAAGCACAGAGTATATTCCATAGCTACAAATCAAAGTTATCACCCTCTTCTTCCTATGTCATTTGACCCAGGCAAATGTAAGTAGGGGACGTTTCGCCAACTCTTCTTCATGTTTAAGTTCCCTTCTTTGGGATGGACTCTACCATTTGCCCTTCTTCCCATTTAAACTCTCTTGGGATGGGTCTCTTGCGAAGGAAATTGTTCTGTGCCTGCTAGAAATAAATAGTTTTCATTTTACCTCTTAATCTTCACTTTAACTTTCATCTTAAATTTCCCATTTTCAAGTATCTGACTGAATTGATTTGATGCTTAATGCGTGCCAAATAAATAATGAGGCTCTGAATGAGTCCATATGTAATAAGGCAAGGATTTCATTACTCCTAACATGGCTATAATCAGGCAATGATTAAATTATTTCTAACATTCTTAATCCCGATGTGAAAATATGCTAAAGACCCGGAACAATTTAAGCCTTCCCACCACGTTCTGTATCAAGCATTTCTATTTCTGGCAGTTTATCACAGTGTTGCAGGAATTGGCCTGTAAGGGTTTATGCTAATGATAATGGAAAGAACTCATCCACAGGTGTCCCCCTTTATCTCTGCTACATCTTTAAAATCATTTACAAGTTCCATGGTAACAACCCTAAGGACCACCAGCAGGAATACTGATTAACACTTACTAGGGGGAAAAAAGACTTAAATAATCAAACAATTTGCAAATTGTAGGAACCTAGGCAGATGTTCAACTCATGGTTATTTTGCAGGTGGGTAGGGGGGCGCCTCTGAACTGAAGAGTGTCTGCCTGCTCTTCTTCATTTGGGGCAGAGACACACAGGACTCAGACAAATCTTCCAAACAAGGGGACTCAAATCTATCTCTGGCATAACTGGCATTCCTTCCAATTTACAGAAATCAGATTATACCCATTGCATCCAAGGGAGATGCTTAACTCAGATTCCTGAGTTATGTTTGTAGTACATTTGGAGTTTGACAGTAGCATCACCCAAGAAATGATCTGCAGCTTTAATGCGTGCCTGCAGGATGGCGATATTGATGAGAGATCTGTATTAGAGCACTGTGAATCATCATTAAAAGGCATTTAAAATTGGCTTGTAAAATATGGCTTTTACTGCACTCTATGCACTCTCCTGGAAAGATAAAGTAGTGTATTAAAATGATGATACGGATGTTAATAAATATGAAGTCATGGCCACTCTGTTAGCTTGGAATGTGACAAAAAGAACCCCTGCAGTTTACTCTCCAAGTTAGAGGTTCTGTTTTTATTATTGAATCCATAGGAGGCATTTTACAATGGTCTGGAGCCAAAACACAACTTTTCTGGCCACTAAGTTAGCCACTGGTCCAGAACTTTAATTTAAAAGGACAAAATGATCTATTATTGTTTCTGTCACTTGTAAATTCCATTTGTGGATGTCTTATAGGCTGAGAGATTGTTGATTCTGAACATCAAGTGATTTCAAGCTGTCTGAATCCATAATATGAGGTCTTCCTGAACTGCAAACAATCCTGGGTTTTTCAACGCAAAAACAGCTTGGAGCTGTGAGGGTGGGGTTCAGTAGCGGGGAGTGGTATAAACCTGGTGTTATTCTGGGGGATAGATCCAGTGTACTGGGATATACCTAGTTCTCACTGCAGTTGTTGTACATCAAGATAATTTATATTTAGCGATCAACGCAATGTTTAGTATGTGGCATTTATCTTATTAGAACTACCAATTTAATTATATACAAAAACATTCAAATTAGCAAGCACATGAAGGAAAACTGCTTGTGCATGGAAGAAGATAAGCCTATATTATGGTTAATGTATTTATCCATTAATATAATCATTATGTAATTTAAGACATTTAGGTTGTACCAACGTATCTTGCTAATGTGGGTTAAAACGCCTATGGTTTTCAGAACAGTTTCTGAACTTAATTCTGCTCTCCTTCCATGGTTTACAGTATCCAATTCTTCTCATTCACAGTTGTTTAAACATTTTCAACTTTTTCCAGAGTATGTATTTTGAAATTATATTTAGCTAGAATACGTTGCTGCTAGCTATTAAAATATTTACTTATTTTTCTGGAATAAATGGTATTTCTAATATACATAAGAGTCTTAAAGGATGCTGGATGTCAACATCCTAACTAAAATTTGGCTTCAAGAAGCAGCTGAGTGAATCCACTAGAATTCATAGAATGGCCATGTAATATTTCACATAACATTTCATATTGTGCTCCCTTCAGATTGTTGTTTAGAGAACTTTTTCTCACCCTTACAGAGTGTATCCATTCATTTTGTCTATCAATTGACTACCCTAGCTTTTCCTCAATATGTCATTAAAGAATCATTTTCGACAATGAACTTTACCAAAACTGAAAGTTTAAAATTCTGCCAGAGATACTCGTATCCATTTCTTATTGACATTTAGGTACATCCCCTTTATATGCATCTATTAATTTGTTAATTCAAGTCCTGGGTACTTACAGGGGTATTCTATTCTCTGTAACTTTGCACTGTAAGTAACTAGAATAAGAACTGGATTTCCTTGAGTCAGTCTAGAACTATCCCACGTAATCGAAGCTCTCTGCAGCATTTGATATTGTGGATACTCCTTTTCTTGTTTCTCTTAGTTTGGACAACACTGTTTTCACAGCCCTCGACCTATCTCAGTTCGTGCTCCTCTAGGCATTCCTTCTGCTCCCTCTGGGATGATGCTCCCAGAATCCTCTCCTGTCTCTCTCCTCTTCTCACTCTGCACACACTCCTCACTCAGGGATAACTGGTGATTCTCTACTGAATCTCTCTTTTTCTGACTTTTCTTCTGAGCTGAAGATCGTTTTTCTCCACTTAGTCTTCTACTTTAATTTGTCATTCCTCAAATTTAACAATTCCCTAACTAAATCACCTCTCTTCTCCCTGACTCTGTTCTTTTCCTCATTCCTCCTCTCCAAGTCTTGTCATCGGTAATTCCCAAATATATCCAAATCTGTAAGTCTCTCCCTTGCTAATAATCCCATTACTGTTGAACTAACCCAGATCTCATTTCTTGCTTGGACAAGTGCATCAGTTTGCTAGCTGATTTTCTTACCTTTATTCTTAATATTTCCTTGACTATTATTCATATGTGTCTACAGTTATTTATCAAAAATGATTTTTTTAGTCTTTGTTTTAAACTATCCATAACTCATGATAGTATTGACCTCTTTCTCTTCCTATTACTCCTTCCTTGGTTAGGTAATAATACTTTCTTCTGGTTTTCTTCCTACCTCTTTGCCTGTCCCTGCCAGGTCTTTTTCCTATGAACCTCTACATTTGCCAATCCCATAAATGTTGGTGTTTCCATCTTTATCCCTATTTTCCTTTCATTCTATTTCCTCTACCTTGGGCAATCAATCTCAAATACTCCTAAGGCTTCTGTGACTACCTCTTGCTGGTGAATCTCAGATTTGTATTTTCAGTCCACACTGAATATCAACTCCCCCTTAGATATCTATCTCTATTTAAATATTCCATAGAAATGTTTCTTCCAGTTTAACATGTTCAATACTGAACTCATCGTTTTCTTCCAAAGCGTAGCTCCTCCTTCTGAGCTCCCTATCAGAATGAAAATATAATCAGCCACTGGACTGCTAAACCTGAAATCTTGGTATAATCCTTAACTCCTCCTTATCCTTCACTTTTCACATCAGCAAGTCCAGTCAATTCTGTCTCCTAAATCTCTCTCTGAACTATACCCACTGCCACTATCCTATTTAAGACACTCTTATCTTTTACCAGGATTGTTGCAGCAGCCTCCTATCTGGTCTCCTTATCTCCAGTTTTACCCCTCAAGCACTTCTGTCTATATAGCCCGAATGATCTTTCTAAGGTACAAATGTGACTACGCTACTTTTATGTACAGACCTTTTTTAGATACCCACTGCCCTCAGAATAAGGTCCAAAATCCCTAACATGGCTTAGAGAGCACTCCACAGAATGACTCTGTCTCTCTCTCCTCAGCCCAGTCTCTTCCACCCCCAACTTTCCACTCTAAGCCCTAGTCAGACTGAACTACTTCTGGTGCCCTGAATTCCACATGCTCTCTCTTGCCTTGGTACAATAGATTTGTATGTGCTGCTTCCTTGCCTAGTGCATTCTTCCACCCACACCCCCTTAATGCTTTGCTCTGCTGATCTTTCAAGGCTTGGTTTAGAGAATACATCTGGAGCTCTTTCCTTGACCTTGCCAAAACTTGGTTAGGTGCCTTTTTGCTGTTCTCACAAAGTGCCTTCTACTTACCTCTGTAACAGCACTCAGTATATTATGGTATGATCACATGCTAACCCACCAACCCTTCACTTGACTGTGCGTGCCTTGAGAGGCAGGGCTGTGCCATTAGTCAGACAAAGCACGTGGCACAAAATGGGTGCTCTATACGTGTTTTGGAAAGAAAAAGGGGAGGGAAGTAGGAAATATGTTTCAGATTTCTAATTACTTAAAATTACAATTGTTTCCCATTATCTTTGAGAGAGAAGCCAAGGTCCTTAGATCCAGTTTGGCTGCTGTCAAGCTCCTACCACACTCCCACAGGTATCTGGCTATTGTATATAGACCAAACATACAAGTCCCCAACCATGCTATGCTCTCTCTCCTGCCTTGAACCTTATCCTTCCTTTCTTCCTACTTGCCTTTTATATATGATTCCAGATTCCCCTTAAATGCTGCTTCCTTTGCATTTGCAGGGTGCAGTTAAGTACCTACTTCTTAGTAATTCCCCTGCTGCCCTGCACAGCCTCCTAATACAACTTTTATTTGATCATTTAATAATTTGTCTATATATATGACTACACCATGAACTTCTCGGACATAGCATGGAACCTAGCACCCTGGAGATGGTGAGCGCTTAATAAATACTCAGTGGATCAATGAATGAGGAGGGCAATATTTTGCTGAAAGAACTAGCCATTCGATTTAGGTCTAATCTCAAACCACAGATCTTATCTTTAAGATTGAAATAAAAAAGAAATCTAAGATGATGCCCTTAAAAATAATGGAAAACATCTTATAGAGAAAGAAAACCTTCTGAAACTGAAGACTACCTCATATTTATATTAAATCTCTAGCTTGTAACCTGATCATTTGGGTATCATTTCTGAAACACTCAGGGGCAAGACGCTGTGCTAATAGTTTTAAACAATTTATCTCATTTAATTCTCACAACCTTAAGAAGTAGATTCAAGGGTTATTCTTTATAAAGAATGAGGAAAAGTAGACCTAGAGTGGTTAAGTATCTTGCCTAAGGTCTCTCTGTTATCAGTAGCAGAACTAGGACCTAACCTCAGATATGACTATCTCTACATTCACTACACGATACCTGGAATTTCTTGGCTCAGAAAGGGCATTGTGTTTTCTAAGAGACAGAAAAATTTTCTGGCAAATAGTTTGAAATATGATCCCCTGTGACCTAAGCCCTAACCGTTATATATAATTATCCTTAAAACAGTGAACTTTCAATGCTTTGTACACACTCCAAAGGCAGACATAAACAGCAGTTATGATGATAAATAAAAGTACAGACCAAGTAAATTACAAATATTTAACTCCTTTATAGTGCCTAAAATGGTATGTCATTTCCCCTAATTAAAATTTGTTGAATTAATGAATAAATAGAATAGAACAAATACTATATATCTCCCTAGATAAACCATGTTTCAAATGGAGAAGAAAATCGTAGGTGGAGTAATGTATAAAATATAGGCAACTTTTATAATATTGAAAGGAGAGTGAACTAGAAATCCTGCCCACTGTCAGTGTATAAGAGAGTCTATAGATTATAGACAAGACTTCTGGAGACCACAATTGCCCACCAAGTATACCTAGGAGGACAGAAGGGATAAAGCAAGGATATATCAGGCTGTAGAAATCTGAGTTGGAGAGGAAGGCAGCCCTTCCTGTGTAATTGCCCTCAGAGCCTTGTTAACTTTCTTTGGCTGCTGATTGGTTCCTCATATGGTATACAAATGGGGAATGGGCAGATATTTTCATTTTAAGCCTACTGTCTGACAATTACATTTTGCTGAAATCACCTCACTCTAGTTAGTAACAGAGGAAGCACTATTCTATTTCCAAATATTTTACTATGGCAGAAGTGATAGCACTTGGAGTAGTAAGTAATAAATACTCTCTGTATTACAGAAAGTAGATTAGAGGTTACCAGGGGCTGGGTGGAACAGGAAACAGGGAGTTATTACTTAATGCAAACAAAGTTTCTATCTGGGGTAATGAAAAGTTTGGGAAATAGATAATGGTGATCGTTGTGCAACATTGTGAATGCCACTGAATTTTATACTTAAAAACGTTTGAAGTGTTACATATATTTTACTACAATATTAAAAAAAATAATGTAATATACCTCCAAACTATTAAATTGTACACTTTAAATGGATGAATTGTAGGGTATGTGAATTATATTTCAATAAAGTTGTTTAAAAAACAGCTCTGTATTAGTTTCCTAGGGCTGCTGTAACAAATTATGACACACTGGGTGGCTTCAAACAACAGAAATTTATTGTCTCACAGTTCTGGAGGCCAGACGTCTGAAATTAAGACGTTGGCAGGACTGTGCGCTCTCTGAAGTTCTAGGGGAGAATCCTTCCTTGCATTTTCCTAGCTTCTGGTGGCTCCGGACATCCCTAGGCTTGTGGCCACATCACTCCAATCTCTGCCTCCATTTTCATATTGTCTTCCCCTCTGTGTGTCTTCTCCTCTTCTGTCTCTTATAAGGACACTTTATTTGATTTAGGGACTACTTAGATAATCCAGGATGATCTCATCTTGAGATTCTTAATTACATCTGCAAAGATCCTTTTTCCAAATGAAGTCATATTCAGAGGATCCAAGACATGGATATATCTTTTGGGGGATTCTTAATTACATCTGCAAAGATCCTTTTTCCAAATGAAGTCATATTCAGAGGATCCAAGACATGGATATATCTTTTGGGGGGCTACCATTCAACTCACTTTAAGCTCCTGTCCTCAGTGAGCATTTACTGTGTGGCAGGCAGTAGTTGCTAAACATTTCTACCTCAACTATATAATTTTCAGAACAGCCCTAAATGAAATAGATACTATTATTATCTACACTTAACAGATGGCATAACTGAGACTCAGATAAGCTAAATAATTTGCTCAAGGTCACAATGATAAGAACAAGAGTTGAGATGAAACATAGGAGGGGTGATTCCAGAGTGTGCCCTCCCAGCCCAGCAATGTGATTCTTCTTTGACTGAGGGAAGCACATTGTGGGGGGGGGGGGGCTGATTTCTATCTCGATATTTTTTTCCCATTTGTCATCTTTCTATAAAGTTCTGTAATTATTGTAGCAAATAGGAAAGCCATCTTTCTCTCTTTTTTTTTTTGTGGGGAAGACCAGCCCTGAGCTAACATCTGTTGCCAATCCTCCCCTTTTTGCTGAGGAAGACTGGCCCTGAGCTAACATCTGTGCCCATCTTCCTCCACTTTATATGGGATGCCGCCACAGAATGGCTGACAGGCAGTGCGTCAGCGGGCGCCCGGGATCCGAACTCGCGAACCTCGGGCTGCCAAGCGCGAACTTAACTGCTGCACCACCAGGCGGCCCCCCATCTTTCTCTCTTTTGTCTGCAAAGGGAAGCCTTCCCATATGCTATAAATTCTGGTTTTTCTCTGAGAAATAATAGTTTAAATTTGGATTTGTCCAACTTTGATCTTAACCTCCCTCTGAAAAATCTCTTTCATGAAAAGCATAAATGTCATAAATTGAGATTTATAGAAGATGTGTAAACAGCACTAATTATACAACCTGGGGCGTCTTATGTTAGAAAACCCTCAACCAAGTGCAGATGTCCCACTTCTGACTTCAGCTTTAAATGACATAATAGCTCTGCCCCCCCCCCAAAAGAAGTTCAAAATCAAATACATCTAAGTGAACACTGTGAAAAAGAAATAACTGGAAAAACTGGAGTTGGGTAGTCTTTTTTTTTTTTACCTAAATCACTTTTTATTAAGACAGCTTTTGAAAGCCATTTCTGTTAAAGTTTACTGCAGTGGAGAAACACGATACAATAATTACTATATACAGAAGTCATCTTCAATCCTGAGGATAATACAGGATATTCAGGGCCTAGAACCATCACAATTTGGTTACTCCAAAGTGTCTTGTCACAAAAGATTAATGATGGCTCCACTTATCGATAGAGCACTTAGGAGCTCAGTTTCCTCCACGCTAATATCCAAAGGAGCAGTCCTTCATACTGTGGTTTTGTATTTCCTCTGTAAGTTTCATTTCCTTGCCTTTTCAATTTTACTTTCTGACTGTCTAAGTTAATTTTCATTGCTTCCTTTGGTCTTTCCCAGTTTAAATCTCAATTTTATGATCTGTCTCATGTTGCTATCCACTGGAGCACTATTTAATAACCAACTTTTTTTTTTCTCCCTAGTTCATGGCCACAGACCTAGTGACAAAATAGTGTTCTTCCTTTACACAATCAAAATGTTTGCCAGACAGCATCCTTCACTTACCTAGTTTTAAAATCTTTTCCTGAACATTCATATGTAAACCTATGGGTTTCCTTTTTCAAGTTTAGAAGACCATTACTTATGAGGAAAACAATCAAAGGTGAGAAATTTGTTTTGGAGTAAGGATAAGCATTTAGTTTAAAGATTTTGACCATTAGAGATTTTGCTGTGGAAAACCTACATATGTAATCTAGAGGATTTGAAACTTCACCATATAGTCCATATGTTACTGATAAGATAATTCCAGTTTCTTAGATTTTGAAAGACCATTGGAAAATAAATAATCTTTTCTCATGTTTTACAGGGAAAACTATTTGCAGGAAAAGTTCTGATTTCAGGCTTCCTAAGACTGTTGAATGCATTTATCTGAATTAATGAGGAGGCCAACTATTAATAACAATACCTACTGTTTATTGTTAGAATGTGCCAGAACTTCTCAGTGTTTTATGTACATTATTTCATTTTATCCTCAATGGTAAACACTATTAATATTCCTTTTTTATGGGTGAAAAAAACTGAGGTGCAAACGAGTTAAGTAGGTAACTTGCCTTGAGTTACATAGCTGGTAGGTCATGGAGCAGTGATTAGAGCCTTGTTCTGATTCCCCAGCTTAGCTTTTTATCTACTCATAGTAGCCCCTCCATAGTTGCTTGCGTTTCTCCAGATTGTGGACACTTTACTTGGATGGCTACAGGTAATAGTTTGCTGGTGGCAGGTTACATCCCTTTGTGGACTGAGATTTGTTCTGTCCCTTGGTCCCTGAATGTCTCTTCTTTCCTCTCTTTAGAAGATCGACACCCTTAAACACTTTTCTATGACGATTCTGTGACACTGTCACATTTGCTAACAGGATAACATATAGACTAGTGTTTACAGTTCCATGACTGGCAATCCCACTGCCATGAGCCAAAACCAACACATTTCTGCAAATGCCCTTCTCCCTCAGGTCTCGATGCAGCAGTCCCTCCTGAGACTGATCTCCAGTCACACACCCGCAGCCACTAAGGACAGAGAATTTTTGCCTGGGTAAGAATGGTGACAATGGGTCTGCCAACAGTGAAGAATAAATCTTTCACGATTAAAGAATCCTGAATCTCAGTAAGATTCTTCATGTAGACCTCAAAAGAGAATTTGGCCTCAAGTAAACTCTTTCCTTTGCAAGTCTCTAAGTTCCAAGAGTTGGGCTCCAGTTTATGAAATTTTTCCCCAAGTTTTATTATTTGATATGCTGGGAAAATCAGGAAGATTTTGCTCTGTCCTAACGCTGGTGTTTGGCTGACCTACAAAGTGAACAAGAGTCACCTAATAATGAGATCTGCTTTGAATGGGAACCAAAAGATGACAGACATGTGGAATGAGAAAAACTCATGAATCGAATCCAGTTATAAGCAAAGAACATAGTTTACTGCAATATAATAGCTGAAAATCTTCATACTATAGGTAGTATAACTTATCGTTCAGAGATATCTGTCCCTTTTAATCTCTGATTTATCTCAAGTGCCCAAAATAAGTGCCTAGCATGTACTAAATACTGAATAATTTTGTTGAATGAATTTTATTGAGTCTGAATTTCAGAGATTTGTAAACTGGGTTTGAATCCCTCCACTTTCATTACATATCAGTGTGAACTTGTTCAGCCTACATCACTTCTTTTGGCCTCCATATCCTCACCCATTAAATGGGAATTACAATACCTTCCTAATAAGGTGGATGTGAAAAAAAAATGTAATATAAGGCACATTCTTAGCACAGCATCTGGCTTTCAAGAAAGTGATCCTTGAGCAGTAAATATCTATCATCATCACCACAATCCCATTACTGTTGACATTATTATATACCAACACAATGCTTGTCCCTTCTGTTTTCTAGGCAAAAATAAGAACAAAGAAAATGTAATGTCAATGTCCCACAACTATTGGACTGTATTTTTGGTTTCTTTAATGATAAGGAAGGATAATTTATTGAGATATTAATACTTGATATTTTCTCAGTGCTTTCAAGCTTCTAAAGACTGGGGACGTAAATATCCTCATCTGTGCCCACATACCACCCTTTCTGGAAGGTCTACAAGGCTTCAGTATTGGGCTCTTTTGCTTCACCAGAAATGAAGCGATTTACATATTTCAGGAGCTGTTTTGAAGGCAACTCCTACTTAGGTTTTTATTTGAGAGGGAAAGGGGAGCTTGGGATTGGATGGAGAGAATATTCTGAAAGGAAATAGAAAAGTGGCCTGTCCCAAAGGGGCTGGCCCAGTGACATAGAGGTTAAGTTCGTGTGCTCCACTTTGGTGGCCCGAGGTTTGCTGGTTTGGATCCTGGGCACGGACCAACACACCACTCATCAAGCCATGCTGAGGCCGTGTCCCGCATAGAGCAACTAGAAGGATGCACAACTATGACATACAACTATCTACTGGGGCTTTGGGGAGAAAAAAAGCAAAAAAGGAGGAAGATTGGCAACAGATGTTAGCTCAGGGCCAATCTTCCTCAAAAAAAGAAAAGAAAAGTGGCTTGTCCTGAAGAAAACTTGGAGGATAGGGTTTCATCAGTTTCCATGGCCTGAGCCCCAATTATATCTTTGTTTTTTCTTTTATGAAAGGATTCCTCCCATCTAATTCATTAACACAGTCATCATTTCACATATTTATCTCTTTTTGGGGGGGGGTATTGAGAACATTTAAGTTCTGCTCTCTTAGCAAAATTAAATTATACAAAATAGTGTTATCAACCAGTCAACATGTTTTACATTATATCTTTTACAATTATATATTTAGGATTTCTCAGCATCAGCATTATTGACAATTGGGATTGGATAACTCTGTTGGAGGGGAGGGTGCTGTCCTATACATTGTAGGATGTTTAGTAGCATTCCTGGCCTATACCCACCAGATGTTAATAGCATCCCCACCTCCCACTGTAACAGCCAGCCATCCAGACATTGCCAAATATTGCCTGAGGGACAAAATCACCATAGTGCTAAAGTGGCAAAACTTTGATAAGGCATGCTTTCAAATATGTGTACTTATGGAGGTTGGAATTTGTGGAACCCAGGAAAAGATCATTTAGTTTTCACAATTGGTCAAGTTCTTTTTGTATATATTGGTCACCTCCAACAGTTAGAGGTAAGTAGGAACTATATGTCTTCACCCAATCTAGCAACACTATCAGGTGTTATGTTTCAATGACATCCAGTCTCCAGTCAAAATCTGGCCACACAAGCAAACACTGTTAATAACTTAGGTACATAAACAGTCATGCAACCTATTCCTTATGCTCAGTAAAGACTTTCCATCCTTTTAGACCCCTTGAAAAATCCCATTGTGTGAAAGATTCATTTCCATGGGGAAGCAGCTGGATCAGCAAGACCACGGGTTGAAAATTCCTTCATTTTCGGGGGAATAGATTCTCAAAGGACTTGCAGATATGGAGTAATGATCCAAAGGCATTAAAGTGTTGAGCTTATCAACAATACATTTCAACAAAGTGTTCTCCACAAACCCACTTTTGTGGCTTTTTAACAACCAAAACTCATTTTTAATATCCTTTATGCTAACTCATAAACACTGTGGCAAATTTATATATTGATGTTTGAGGCACTAATGTAGTCACCTCTGGAATATACACAACTGATTAAGAACCTTTAGGTGCTAATGAAACACCTGGAGTATGGATTTCTGATTAGGATACTTCAAATGTTATTCAACTACTCTTGCATTGTAAACGAAAGTTATTTTAAATAAATGCTCATCACACAGTTGGTACTGATGCACTGGAAAGAAAATTAAGATCATTGCACCCAAGCTTGAATAAAAGTAGTAGTAGATCTGGGCATATTGGGTCAGGAAGACCTGAAGACCAGAGGCCATTCCTTGAATGTTTTTGGAATGGATAAATGCTGACATTCAAACATGTCTAGATTTCTTCTCAAACCTAGAAGGCAGGACTTAAGCTGTATTTGAAATAATTAGAAAAAAATCTTTATTTAGGGGAAAGATATGACATTTCTTATCTCTCCAGGGTGGCATAGCAAATCTACACTTATTACATGGGTCTGCCCTGAGTTCTGTGTTGTTAAGTCTAGGTTCTTTTTAGACCTTGATAGCCTCCAACTTCATGCTGTCTTTCTTTTCTTTATGATAATTATATTCTTTTGGCTATTTTTTAAGTGGAAATTTTAATCCCAGCTGTAAAATTCTATTTTCATTGTAACGAGTAATGACAGAGAATAGAAAGACTTGCCCTCAAATGATACAGTACAATTGGCACATTTTTGTTTTGTCTGTCATTTTAGCATCCAAGACTGTATCCACATATGCCCTAGAAAGCCCTATAAATTGTGGTTCTTGCATAGGGTATGAAAGATTCACACTTTTTCAGTAGCAGATGTTTTATGTGTCACCTCTGCAGATACCAAGATTTCATAAAGCTCATATTATTATTGATCCAATCTATTATAAGATATATAATGAGGATAAACCTGAAAATCGGGGGCTTGGTTTACTCCAATTAATAATTCTGAGTTAGATTTGATCATTATTTTTATCTAAATAGTACTGAAATGGGACTTTTCAATTTTGTTTTGTTTTTAGAAATATTGACACATTGGAATAGAGATCCAATCTCAGTGCCCAGACTGGACTCTAACCACAATGAATTATTTTGTGTTTCCTTAACATATCTTGTTTCTAAATTTTTTGTCTGTCTGTTTGTTGGTGCAATGGCTTTTCTTATGCCTGAAATGAGTTTCTTTCTTTTTTTGGTTATTTTGTCTTGATTACACAAGATCTCATTACCCTGCTGTATCCTTTCACCTTCTCCAGAAGTGGAGGCTCCACCCATTGTTGTTTCATTCCCCACCCCCCTGACCCTCCGCAAGCCCTTTCCTTTGCTGCTGAAGCTGTCCCGAAACCATTCATTTTCCTGGCTCTTTCTCCACCTTACTGCCAGCTCTTTGGAGGCAGGAAAAATGCTTTAGTCATTATTACATTCTTAGAAATCAGCATAGTCTATGGCACAGGATGAACATCAATAAATATATCCTGAATTGATGTGGAATTAAAATTCCAGTTTTCTTATAATTTGCATATTCTGATACTTTGGAATTACTTGGTGCTTTTCAGTTTACAAAATAAGACATTTGGGGGAAGGCGGAGGGAGAATTCCTTTAGAAAAGTGTTGTAAGTGCATTAGACTACCTTCCCCAGCCAGCTCTGTGTGACACGTTGGATGGCATATGGTGGGATAGGCTTTGGGAATGCTGACACTGGTGAGGTGTGGCAGAGAACAGAAGGTTGAGGGAGTGCAATAATAAGAGACTGCACGCATACCTTGTCTTATTGCCCTTTGCAGATAATGTGCTTTTTACAAATTGAAGGTTTGTGGCAACGCTGCATTGAGCAAGTCTATCAGTGCCATTTTTCCAACAGCATTTGCTCACTTTGTGTCTCTGTGTCGCATTTTGCTAATTCTCTCAATATTTCAAACTTTTTCATTATTATATTTGTTATGGTGATCCGTGATCAGTGACCTTTGATGTTCCTATTGTAATTGTCTTGGGATACCATGAACCATGCCCATATAAAACAGCGAACTTAATAAATGTTGTGTGTGTTCTGACTGCTCCACTGACCAGCTGTTCCTCGGTTTCTCTCCCTCTCCTGGGGCCTCTCTGTTCCCTGAGACAGAACAATATTGAAATTAGGCCAATTAATAACCCTACAATGGCCTCTAGGTGTTCAAGTGAAAGGAAGAGTCACACATCTCTCACTTTAAATCAAAAGCTAGAAATGATTAAGCTTAGTGAGGAAGGCATGTGAAAAGCTGAGAAAGGCCAAAAGCTAGGCCTCTTGCATCAAACAGTTAGCCAAGCTGTGAATACAAAGGAAAAGTTCTTGAAGGAAATTAAAAGTGCTACTCCAGTGAACACATGAATGATAAGAAAGTGAAACAGCCTTATTGCTGATATGCAGAAAGTTTTAGTGGTCTGGGCAGAAGATCAAACCAGCCACAACATTCCCTTAAGCCAAAGCCTAATCCAGAGCAAGGCCCTAATTCTCTTCAATTCTATGAAGGCTGAGAGAGATGAGGAAGCTGCAGAAGAAAAGTTTGAAGCTAGCAAAGGTTGGTTCATTAGGTTTAAGGGGAAAAGCCATCTCCATAACATAAAAGTGCCAGGTGAAGCAGCAAGTGCTGACATAGAAGCTGCAGCAAGTTATCCAGAAGACCTAGCTAAGGTAATGAATGAATGTGGCTACACCAAACAACAGATTTTCAATGTAGATGAAAGAGCCTTCTGCTGGAAGAAGATGCCATCTAGGACTTTCATAGCTAGAGAGGAGAAGTCAATACCTGACTTCAAAGCTTCAAAGGGCAGGCTGACTCTCTTGTTAGGGGCTAGCAGCTGGCGACTTCAAGTTGAAGCTATTTACCATTCTGAATTATGCTAAATCTACTCTGCCTGTGCTCTATAAATGGCATGACAAAGCCTGGATGACAGCACATCTGTTTACAACATGGTTTACTAATATTTTAAGCTTACATTGAGGCCTACTGCTCAGAAAAAAAGGATTCTTTTCAAAATATTACTGCTCATTGACAATTCACCTGGTTAACCCAGAGCTCTCATGGAGATGTTCAATGAAGTTAATGTTTTCATGCCTGCTAACACAACATCCATTCTGCAGCCCATGGATTAAGGAGTAATTTTGACTTTCTTATTATTTAAGAGATACATTTTGTAAGGCTATAGCTGCCATAGATAGTGATCCCTCTGATGGATCTGGGCAAAGTAAATGGAAAACCTTCTGGAAAGGATTCACCATTCTAGATACCATTAAGAACTTTTGTGATTCATGAGAAGAGGTCAAAATACCAACATTAACAGAAGTTTGGAAGAAGCTGATTCCAATGTTCATGGATGACTTTGAGGGGTACAAGATTTCACTGGAGGAAGTAACTGCAGACGTAGTGGAAATAGCAAGAGAACTAGAATTAGAAGTGGAGCCTGAAGATGTGACTGCATTGCCGTAATCTCATGTAAAACTTTAATGGATGAGGAGTTGCTTCTTATGGATGAGCAAAGAAAGTGGTTTCTTGAGATGGAATCTACTCTTGGTAAAGATGCTGTGAAGACTTGAAATGACAACAAAGAACCTAGAATATTACATAAACTTAGTTGATAAAGCAGTGGCAGGATTTGAGAGGGTTGACTCCAATTTTGAAAGAAGTTCTACTGTGGCTAAAATGCTATCAAACAGCATCGCACACTACAGAGAAATCGTTCCTGAAAGGAAGAGTTGATGAATGCAGCAAACTTCATTGTTGTCTTATTTTAAGAAACTGCCACAGCCACACCAACCTTCAGCAACCACTGCCCTGATCAGTCAACAGCCATCAACATGGAGGCAAGACCCTTCATCAGCAAAAAGATTATGACTCACTGAAACTCAGATGACAGCGGTTTTTAGCAATAACATATTTTTAAATTAAGGTAAGTACATTTTTTTAGATATAATGCTATTGTGAACTTAACAGACTACAGTCTAGTGTAAACCTAACTTTTCTGTGCACCAGGAAACCAAAAAGTTCATGTGACTCACTCTATTGCGATGTTTGATTTTTTGCCATGGTCTTGTTACCGCTCAAAGGGCAGGATCTGCTCACTGCGAGACAAAAGCGAATCATCAAGAGGCAAGATGGTGGTAGAGAGAAAGTCAGTTTATTACAGATTCCTAGCAAGAGGGAAGATGGCCGACTGATGTCCAAAAGAACCATCTTAAGGGGGCATAAAATCTTACAGCAGGTATATAGGCTGGTGGGTTACAGGAGAGGGCATTAGAAATGTTGACCCTTGGGTGTTACAGACTGGGAGTTGCCACACCAGATCTTTCAGTTTTCATTGATGATGGCTATCAGCCTAGACTCTCTGTTTGGGGGTGTGGGGGATCAGAATTGGCCACCTCAAGATGTGTCTCTTTCTACCTTGCTCTGAAGGAGGATTTGACCTTCCCCTTCCCAACTGTCTAAAGGAATTTGGGATGGTCCCAAGGACAGGCCTTCACCTTGGATGACTGGGTATCCATAAACTTGGAGGGTCTTTGCTACACTCATTCTTATCAAAGTTCTGTTTACCAGACATTTACATTTGTAAGGGAAATCTCCATTTGTAAAGGTATCTCCTTCTCTGTACTGGCAAGAGGGGTGGATGACCTCATCTCTAGAAACTTGTCTATGTGGAAGGTGAGACCTTAAATCTGCATAATAACTTTACTGTGCTTTTCTTGTAATCCCTCCTGACTGACACTCCCAAGTCCCCCCCAAAATCGTTTGTCTATGTAAGAGGAGACTCTCCACCATTTTGTCGAGAGACACTCCCTGGTCTCTCCCATGTATACATGTTTTAGAAAGCTTTGTTTGATTTTCTCCTGCTATTCAGCCTCATGTCAATTTAATTTGTAGCCCAGCCAGAAAGGACCCAGAGTGAGTAGAGAATGCTCTTTCTACCCATCAGGGGTCATCACATTCCTAAGGAATACAAAAGAACAAAGTTATCATCTTATCGCAGCTGGGAGGTACATGCACAAGCAGGGGTTGTAAAATCTACAGAGCAGTTAGATCTCCTGGAGGGTGCAAATCCAGCTGGGTTAGTCAGTCAGACATCATTCACGTCATTCAAAGTTACAATAGGGTTTCTTTTCTACAATATGGCTTCCCGTATGTCGACCTTGTGTTGAGCCAGTATCAATCTGGAACCAAATCTGCAACATCTCTGAGGTATGCCTGTATATTTCATGATCTTCAGTAAAGTTACTAAGTTCATGCATGCTCAATATTATGAGATTTCTTAGGAAAACAGAATGCGGACAGAACTTGGTGTCCAGATTTGATGCAGGGTTCCAGGGAATGCCCATGAAAACACAGGCCCGGAGATAGGGGGACAATGAGAAAGTAAGAGGGGAAATTTGCAGAAACTCAGTGGGTTTGTGTGTGTGTGCGTGCGTGCATGAGAGGCTCTGTGTGTGTGTGTTGGGAAACACTAGGAACACATACATTTTAAAATTGAGAGCATTCAAGCCAATTTTACTGAAAACTCCAAGGGAGGGAAAGGCTCCCAATTCACACAGGTTACAGTTACTTCACTTCTATTATCTCTTTTGATTCTCACATTAACATAATGAAGTAGGCACAAGGTAGTCATTGTTATTTTACAGATGAGGAAATGCAACTTTGAGAGGTTAAACAAATAATAATAATAACAGAGCCAGAATTATGTGCCAGCATTGTATGCTTTGCTGCATTATCTCATTTAATTCTTTCAAATAAAACAAGAGGCTGCTGCTATTACTATACTCACTTTACAGCTGAGGAAACAGAGTTATTTCCTCAATGTCACACAGGAATTGGTAGACTGAGAAGCAGATCTGTCCAGTTCTAAAGCCTCTATAATTAGTCACTCTGCTATTCCACACTAAGCTATTCTAACTTATGGATTTCAAAATCCAGTTTTTTTCAGCACTGCTTTTTTTCCTAGTCCATTTTAAACAAACAAGTAAACCAAAAAAAAAGAAAGAAAAGAAAAAAAATCCAGGAAATGGTTTTACCCCCCAGTTTAACATTTGCTCATTCATTTTAATCACGCCCTATTACAACAAAGGAGTGAGGCGGTTCCAAGTACAGCCTGTAACTTCCTCCATATTCAGCACCGGGCCCCTGCATTCCATCAACTAGCCACCTGCTCTCTTCATTCTGTGTGATCACAGACATAGCCAGGAGCCCTGCTGTTCCTTCACCTCCTCCCTCTTTGCATTTCAAGAGTTTCAGGGTGCCAGCAGACAGGAACTCATTCCTCTCACCATGTGCTGAGAAGGTCACCATCCCATCCCTCCCAAATGGTGAGAGTGAGGTACAGGGAGGAGGAACGGTTTTCTAAAGGTCATACTGAGGTGGGAGAGGAACCCTGGGGAACTGGATACCCCTCCCAGCAGACCCGCCTGCCTCCACCTCAGCTCTCCTATTGATTTTCTAGAAGAGATCCAATCATGAGGCACAGGGAAGATGGGTTGTAGCGTTTGATGATGATGGTTAGCACCGGGGGAAACGTTGAAAAGAAAATTTGTATCAGCTAAGCAATTCAGGACTAAAAATATTTCAGAATGGTCAGATTTTCTGAGTTCAGTTAGAAAGAATTCTGCTCCCCTTCCCTCTTCAAAACTAATCTCTAGCAAAAGAGGGAAGCTTGAGGAAATTCCTCAATTTAGAAATTTTTAAATAAATAAAAACCTAAATTGAACATGGCTAGCTTTTCATTTCAGAAACTGGTTTTCTGACACTGAAAGAATTAAAATCCTTTTATCTAGGAAGATGGGATAAAAATCTACATTTTACTAATCCATGGTTTCCTAAACTTCAGTTATTTCCTTTCCTCCCTTCCTTTTGTCATATCCAAGTATGGTTTCTCCCATTAATTTTTTAAGTTACTTAATATTTTTCTTTAAATTGATAATTTTTTAAAAGCTTAAATACTTTCTTTAGTATGTTTCCAATATGCAGGTGCTAAAATTTTCTAATACACATTAAATAAAAACATAGTTACTGAAATAAAACCTGTTTGTTTATGTAACACCTAAAACCATCTCACATGCCACTGCAGTGTACTTCCCACAACTCTTAGACACTCTTTTCTAATTATTAGGCTGGGATGGCACAATAGGGATAATGTTCTACAAGTCCTAAGGAAATGTATTAAGGATCGTGGAACAGCTATGGTCTCTGACAGATGCTATTTATACATGATATACGGATGTGTGTGCATCTTCTTTAGTCTCTCGATGTCAATACTGATTATTTTTACAGTAAGGCATCTTCTTTCATCAAAGCAGAGAGGTGGATTTAGGAAGTAAATAAGGTTACACCTAAAGGCTAGGTACCCTCTGTCCTATTGGCAGTCTTGAAACTGAGAAGGAAAGTCACTGATCAGCTCAGAATTCCTTTCTATATGTATTGTATTCCTTTTATTAAAGATATAGGCAATGTGGCTGATACAATTTCATGGGATAATCTTACTACATTTACTTAAGACTTACATTTTCTCTTCCAAAAAAGAGGTGTCTATTTCCTTATTCATATTCCTGCATACAGTGCTGACACGTTGTATAGTAAAGAATTAACCTTTCTCTGAGCGAGGTCTGGTCTTTGCCCTTGGCTCCTGGGAGGTGATCTCTAGGCTGTTGGAATGTCCTACCTGTTAAAGTGTCTTTGTTTACCTTGGGATTTTGGGCCACACTGGACTGTCTAACAATGTGGTTAATGGTAAAGGCTTTGGGCCATGTAGTATCCGCTCTACTTCTGGAGGGGTGGGAGACTAAAGGTCAGGCACACAGGCAGTCAACTATGTCTATGAGATGGAGTTCCAATAAAATCTCTGGATATTAAGGCCTGGTGAACTGCCCTGGTTGGCAATACTCTGTGCATATTGTCACACATTGCTGGCAGAGGTAACTCTGTCCGTGATTCCACTCTGAGAGGATAATTGGAAGCTCCACACTTGGAAACCTTCTAGGTTTTTCCCCATGCATCTTTTCCCTTGGCTGACGCTAATCTGTTTCCTTTCACGATCATACAACATAACCATGAGTATAACAGCTTTCAGTGAGTACTGTGATCCCTTCTAAGAATCACTGGCTTCAGGTTGGGCACTGTATCCCCTAACATCACAAACAAAAAGCAGTCAGTCAATATTGAGAGGCACTGTAAAATCATAGTTGAAGAGCTTTGAAGTCAGATAACCAACTGTGTGATCTCAGACAAGTAATTTAACTTCTCTGAGTTTTTGTTCATAAAATGGGAATAATACTATTTTGCACCTCATAGGATTGATGTGAGAAATCAGCCACATTAGAACCTGAGGCAAAAGGAAAAATCAGTAATGCTGATCTAGTCTTTATTTAAAATTTTTATATTTTGTTCATCCTGGATATTTTGTTAATATTCATTTTCAAAAAATACTGCATTAAAATATTATTTATCTTGATTACTAAGTTTTGGATGGCCCCTCAAATTTTGCACCTGAGGTGAGAGTTTCACTCACCTCACCTTAGTCTTGACCCTGGGGAGGATTAATAGTAATAAGGTAAATTACATAGCACAGGGCCAGTACCATAGAGAACACTCAATAAATAATATATAATTGTTGCTGATATTATTATTGTTCTTGCTACTGTTAATTTGGAGAAGACTGGAAATTTAGCACTATGTTAATGGGGGTAAAAAAATCATAACTATGACAAGGGATTGAGCGATACGTCCAGCTTAAAAAGAAAGATCAAGAGCTTATTCCCATGTGCAGCCTGTGAAGACTGGACAGTGTACATGAGTGTGAGTGCTTATGCATTAGTTTTCTAATTTATAATATCAGAAATGGCAAATGAATAAGGTGGAAGCTCTTGATGAATGTTAGCATTTATAAAAAGATGTTGAATTTGTAAAGATTATCTTTAAACAAACAGCACATTAGATATCAATGAATTGATATGCTCACAAAGTATGATATTCTAGTTAAATGGATTTATCCTGAGAATTTCTGTCAGTTTCAGCTTCAGCTATTGAAAAGTCTTTATAAAATGTAGTCACTAACGTCCCTACCATAGTAACTAGAGTGGATGGAGCATAATGACCTTGAGGCGCTGTTGTGGATGTTTGGGTCTTTGGTTCACACTGTTTATAGGTGTTAGAGACAGAGCTGTGATGTTTGAAACTGAATTCCTAACAGAAGATAGCTTTTTCTCCCACGACTTGTATCTTCCCTTTTGGCGGGGGTAATAAATAAGAAATAAATTCCTGCTGTAGTATAAAAAAATAAATATATGGTCTTTGTTTGAGGTTCCTGGCACACAGCTCCCAAAATGCTTGGAATTTACTCTCTTTTGTATGCAAATGACATGACTCATGATGGGGGAGGGGGTCTAGATAGCTTAAGGAGGAGGGTACTAGTCACCAGAAAAACCAACCAAGCGAGTTGAGAACTTTCAGCAGCTCCCTACCCCTTCCCCCAGGAAAGGGGCTGGAGATTAAGTTCAATCACAAATGGCTAATGATTTAATCAGTCATGTCTGTGTAATGAAACTTTGATAAAACCCCTAAATGACAAGGTTTGGGGAGCTTCTGGGTTGATGAACACTTCAAGATGCTGGGAGGGTGGTGATGGGGAGAAAGAGCATTCTCTACCCACTCTGGGTCCTTTCTGGCTGGGCTACAAATTAACTTGACATGAGGCCGAAGAGCAGGAGAAAAATCAAACAAAGCTTTATAAAACATGTATACATGGGAGAGATCAGGGGTTGCCTCTCGACAAAATGGTGGAGAGTCTCCTCTTATATAGACAAACAAGGATTTTGGGTGGAGTTGGGAGTGTCAGCCATGAGGGATTACAAGAGAAGCACAGGAAAGTTATTATGCAGATTTAAGGCCTCACCTTCCACACTGACAAGTTTCTAGAGATGAGGTCATCCATCCCTCTTGCCAGTGCAGAGAAGGAAATACCTTTACAAATGGAGATTTCCCTTACAAAGGTAAATGTGTCTTACAAAGGGTAACTTCTACTTGTCTTTCAGAGTTATTTTCCTGTCTGCAAGTTTCCAGCCCAAAATCTTGTCAAATAATCTTCGTATTTTGGGGTAACCAATTCCAATTCCCCACAAATTCATATAAATAAAATGATATTCACATCTTTTAATGTTGTATAAATAACCAGTTTATTGGATAAGTTTTCCATCAATTATATTGGCATCATTTATGCCAAGATGAGATATTTCTACTTCTAAAAGACCTATACAATCTGTTTATGTATAAGTACCCATGAAAACTAAACTCAAGGAAATAGGAAGGAAAATTGGGAAATGAAAGGGGTATATGAAATTTGAACCAGTGTTACTCAAAATGTGATACCTGAACCAGCAGCATCTGTATCACCTGTGAACTTCACAGAAATGCAAATTTATTGGCCCCACTTCAATTTATGGAATCAGAATCAAAGGGATGGGGCCCAGGACGCTGTGTTTTAACAGCTTTCCAGGTGATCCTAATGCACGGTACAGTCTGAGAACCACATCTCTCTATATAGTTTAGTCAAAAGTAAGTTCAGGTGAGTAAATCAGAGGTAACGAGAAGCTCAGATTAAATGCGAGGGTGATCAACTATCCCAGTTTGTTGGGACTGCAAGGTTTTCTGGGAAGCAGGACTTTGGGGGCTGACACTAGGTAAGTCCCAGGCAAACTGGGACAAGTTAGTCATCGTGGTCAAATGATTCTGTACCTATTTAAAAAGCTAGACTGCCTTGCATTTCATTTTGTCTCTGTCAGATATCCTTTATTCCCTGACTGATTTCCCTCAGGCTCTGGGCATGACCAAATTAATATGGCTATCTTGTGGGTCATAGATTTGAGGAATTCAATAAGGTAGTTAGAGTTGACATTTTGTTCTTGCTGTAACTGCTGGAGTTTGATTACACTAGAGTGTGTGATCCATAACTTGCTTCTCTGCTTAAGTCTCTCTCACTTCAATGTTATGTGTGTAATAGGGCTCAAAAAAGGCAGAAGCTGGGTGTCATTTTAAAGTTCTTGAAAGTCACTTCAATTTGTTTCTTTTCTTTGTTGTCTGCTTCTATTTGCTCTAGTCCAGGTTATTATGAATCCCTCCTTTTGTTTCCTGACTGAGTAGATGTCTTCATTAATAGTACAAATTTGCACTTAAGTCAATGAGTTTCAAGTTTTCAAAGTGTTTGTTGGACATTGATTTGGATTGTAAAGACTGTGACAGTACTGTAAATGCCACTGAGAGTTGATTAATAGAATTAACAGCTACTAGTAATTATGAGTGCCGTGTTTACTTTGTGTGGCTTTGTTTTAGTGCATACTTTGAAAGCTTATTTCTAAGGAAATAGAGTAGAAAATGTTCCAAAGAAATGAGTTTTAACTTTTGTGAAGTTCAAAGCAGAAAGAAAACAAAACAAAACATTTAACAATTTGTGTCTGTCTAATGAAATCTAATGGATTGGTGGGTGTGTGTTTCTTCAAACATAATAACTCTGCACAAATTATTTGTTTTTAATGTCATAAAAACCCATGTTATATCACTTGGTTTTCTTAAAGCTCTTACAATGAAGACTCAATTATGTTGCATTCACAAACAATTAGGTTTGACTATTTGGATGCAAACTATTGTTGCCAACATTTTGCAGGATTTTTTAACCAGGAAAAACATTCTGCTTTGTCTATTAAAATGCTCATTTTGTAAATTGTTTTTCACGTGATTTAGCTGTAGCACAAATGCTTTCTCTCTCTCTTTTTGCAGCTAATTTTTTCCCTGTTTATCCACACAAGTTGCTGGATAAGTACAATAAGTAATCTCTGAAATATGAGCCTTCTCTACTGAATCAGACTCAATTTCAGGTGTCCAGTTCAATGGTGGAGTCATTTCCCAAGGCTCTAATATGCCTATTTGGTAGTCCTTGAGTAACTTCAATCCTCAACATGTGCCAGTTTATAAGCTCTAATCCATGGACATCAGTGGTGCCCTCTTCTTAGACTTTGGTCTGGCCCAGAAAGCAGAGTTTTGTGTTATTCTGGATAACATTTTAAAGTCATCATATATGATAAAAAATAGGTGTAGTCAATTCACTACCAAAAATCTCTTAAGAAAGTGATATGTTGGAGACCAACATACTCTTGTTTCAAGTTTAATACAGTCAGTTTTTCTCCCAATGATGGAAAAGATCACTTGTTTTTGACTGAGCATCAGATGAAATACTTGAATCATCTCCGCTGGTCATCATGAGCAAAACTACATATCCTCAAAAACTAGGATCATACTCAGCATGGTGAACTGGGCCAACAATGTGAGAGGCATGTATACGAGGACCACCTGAGGAAACAAGAGATTCAACTCTCCCATCTCCCATCTCACTCCCACTCCATGCCTTCCTGCATTGAGGGTAATGGCAGGCTGACCTGCCCCCTACTTAAATTGTCATTCATTCCCTCCCAGTCCTTTTGTGTTTTCATCTCTTTCTCTCTCATTTAATTCTCACTATAAGCCTTTAGAATGAGGTCTTGTTTTTATTCCCATTTGACAAATAAGCCTAAAAAAGGTTTAATGACTCTGTCATGGTCACTCAGAAAGTAAGTGGCAGGGCTGATATTTGAATCTAGGCATCCTAACACTGAAGCTTTCACCTTAGCCCCCGTGCTATAATGTAAAACATGCCCATGAGTAGTCTGCCTTGGCAATGTGTAAGAAAAAAAAAAGGCCAAAAACAGAAGGTAGCCTGGCACCCTGAAACATACATCCAGTGAGAATTATGTCACTAACAGTCTTGTCACTTTTTTGCTGCAATAGTCTTACATATATCTGCCTACACATGTGCCTTGACTGCTTTTCATTCTATTTCTTAAACCCTTGGGAGTAGGTTTCCAATGTCACATCTTTCTAATTGAGAGCAAAGTTTTTGACACTACTATGGCCCTGATATTGGCTGAAAGAAATTGTTTGACAGTCCTTGCCAAGTTCCAACCATTGACTGAATGAAGGTCTTACCCACATAGCTTTGTTCATTGTAATATACTGCATTCCACTGGTAGTTTGGGAATTAGAGGGACTAATTCACTTGTATTTTACAGCAAGCTGAAACAAAGTAGACTAACCAAGATCTTTCAGTTATATCTATGTTAGCCACAGTCATCTTTCGGTGTCCTATTAATTTTGTAAGCACAAAACCCACTGTGAAGTTTTCCATGCCACAGTTCAGCATGTGTGTCTATTGTTCCTTATCTAAGGTCTGCTTTCCAAGTTAGAATACAAATACAAATGTATTGGGCTGTGTATTATATTTGGGGGTTCACATGTAAGAGGTATGAATGCAATGATTCATAAACTGAAATACAAGCTTCTAAGCCATCAATGAGTTTTGAGCATATTGCAAAAACAAAATCTTAGGGCTTCATGATATACCAGCTTTTTGCTTCATTTTAAAATCATTTTTTTTAAAGAAGTGAAAATTTACTAACCTTTCACTCAACACAAAATAATGAAGGGATCCTAGTTCATTTATATTCAGCTGTGGTAACATTTATTCAGGGGCCAGATATAGAGTGTTAATGGATTAAAGTGTATGGGCAAAGTGGGCATTTATACTGTAAATGTTACTTAAGTGAATTTGGCCTGCAAGGGTATTATTGATTTATTTTATCTAATTTGGTTTGTATTGCAATTCAAGCTCAAGACTGAGGGTTGAAGTCATCTGTCTTCTATAGGTGAAATGACTACAGGTCACAAGGGAACTAAACTAAGTGAATAAGAAGTCTCTTCCTTTGAGGAAGCAAAGAGAGTGGAAATATTTTCCAGTGGGGTGGGGGTCTGGAGAGGGAAGTGTTGTTCTCCTCCCAAGGACACTAGGAACTCACATTCCGCTAGGAAGAAAACATGCAACCACCACTCAGGGAAACATTTTGATTTCCCTGTCAATATTAAAACAATATCCTCTTAATAGCTGAAGAGTGGTACTTTGCAAAGCTAGGCATGGAGCTTAGCGATGCTGCTTATCATCGATCACTTTGTAAATCAGCAGAACAGGAAGAAAGGTGCCTTTTTAGCCGAAGTACAAAGCACCCTATTGAGTGTTTCATGTTCACTCCCTCAGTTCTCCAATTGTCCGGGCTTATGAAGACAAAAGAGAGTGGCTGGTGAGCACAGAACATAAGTTCTCCCTTAATCATTTTTTTTTTTTTTTGGAAGCTGTTAGGAAATTGCTTAATACTAAATTTGTTGTTGAATGATTGAACACAAATGATGAAAAATATAAACTGTTTAGTGCCATTAAACTGTTGTGAGAATATCATATTATGTGGCTCTAATCTCCATAATTATTATAGCCTGAATTTATGATGATTATAAAGAAAAAGAAGGCAATAAGGATTAAAACAACAGAGTTGTCAGAAAACAGATGACTTTGGTACAATTTGTTAGTTTGGGTCCTCTGACACATCCCTGTCAAACAAGGAAGGATTCATATCCTCTTCAATTAGGGATAGGGAAACTGAGGCCCAGGGAGGCTTGGTGATGAGTCCCAGGCCACTTGGGGCAACCGGACAGTTGTTCAGGTGGAAAAGCAATATTGCACACCTATATTTGTCCCCTGGCTCCTCTGCTTCTAGAGTTGCAAAGAGATCTATTAATTAAGCAAAACAGTCAGACAGCTCCCCAGGAGCCTTTGGATATGAAGTCTCTAATGACGCCATGCAAAATGTCCCAGACCTGAAACATCTGTTCTGGAGATACAGTCAAGTTCCACTCCACAGTCCCAAGTTAACAACTTATTTCCTTTCCTTTTATTTTTTTAAGTGCATAGCATCTGTCTATGTATTTCAGGGGACAGACCTTACTTTTAAACCTCAGCCAGAGAACGTTATGTGGAAAACTCTCCACACTTCACTGTATGTGCTAATTAGAAGCTTCTTACACAAGCACATAAATTCATTTATACACTGATGAATTTTCAGTTGCCAAATAGCTCCAGTGAAAAGGCCAGAAAAATAAAAATAGTCAGTCTAATGAATTTAACATTTATTTTTATGCAAGCTTGGGTAATTTTTAGAACTGTTTTGTTTTTAGAGGAATGATTTGCATGTGCAATGCATTTGTTTTTTGAGAATTTCTGAAATACTATTTCCTGAAAAAGGAAGGCAAATTTTCTTGATTGAGAGGCATCCAGCCAGATACCTGGAGATAAACCCCAAAGACCAGAAGTGAAAGGAAGAGAGATAATCCCTAGGTCACACATTCACAAGGCCTGAGGGAAGGAATGAAGAGCATCAAGGAAAAGATAAACGTGACTTAACGATTTCACTGCAGCATGGGGTAAATTTGTCTCCATTGCAAGCCCTACAGCTAACAAAAAGCAGTCACCCAGTTCCCTTTCTGTCGCATCCCTCCAAAGAGGGACAGCAGGTAAATGCCAGTCTCATTTCTCCCACAGAAATGCAATTTCATACGATGTTCTTTTTAAATCTTTCCACTTTTTTCACTTTCTTTTACTTTACCCTCATTGGATACAAATAAACACACATACATATATGTTTATCCATCTATCCATCCACCCATCAATCCATCAATCAAATACGTATGAGGGCTTACTATTGGTCTGGCAATGTTTGGGGCCATGGAGCAAGACAGAGATCACTGTCTTATGCAGCTCACAATCTTGTGAGGAAAACATATAATTAAAAAGTAAATAAATCCATAATAAGGATAATTATGAGTAGAAAGAATTGTTAGGAAGACTATAAATATGATAATAAAGAATTATCGGGAGGAACAGCCATCCTTGGGATAAGAGGTTGATGATGAAAAGGCATCCCCAATGAGATGCGTTAAATTATCTGACTGATGGGAAGGAAGTAACTGTGCAATACTTTGAGGAAAGAATCTTCCAGGAGGAGGGAAGAACAAATACAATAGCCTCGAGGCCAGGATAATTTCAAAAAATGGAATAGAGTTTCGAGTGTAGCGATCGTATGTGGACTCAGTGGAGTATGGTACAAGATCAAGCCAGGGAGGTGAATGGGGGCTAAATCATGAACAATCGTGAGGCCATAAAAAAGCACTTGTATTTCATTCTTTATGTAAACTTTGATACAGTGTTCTACATAACATCTATGTGGTTGCATTGCACCAAGTACTTTATAGAAGTTATTTCATGTACCTTCACAACTACCTTAAGAGGAATGCAACAATATTCTCATTTTGTGGATGAGAAAACGAAGACTCACAGAGGTTAAATAAATTTCCCAAGGTTATTTAGCTAGTAAGGTGGAGCCAGGATTCCAAGCTAGATCTAACTCCAGTCTGAGCCCTTGTCTACTCTCCCCCTTTACTCCACTTCTCCTTTATCCTGTTTCCAGAACTAGCTGGTATGTTCTGCACATAATGCAAGTGAAGCCCACACAAAAGCAAATATCTTCTGAAATAGGAGAGCTGAGATCCTGTCAGCCAGAAGAAACTGCATATGAAGAAAAGCAGTCATTAAAAATGGCAGTTAATGGTAGCTGGATTCTGAATGGTCTCTGCTAAGTTGTCACCCTTATTAGATTTTGCATTCTTCATCACAGCTAGATTGAAGATTTTCATGATGTCAAGAAGTCATCATTATATATCTATATATGTTATATGTGTTATATTAAGGAAGATTGCTTTAAAAAATGGCCAAAGAAAAATTCTGGGCCCACATGCTCTTCCAGAACCTTGCAGTTCCCCATCAAGAGGGAGATTTCTCCTTCTCGTGAATCTGGCAAGGCCACTGAGATTCTCTCAATGAATAGAATGTAGCAGAAGAGCTTCAGCAAGATTTGTGAAGCTAAGCTATCAAATTTAATGCAGCTCTTTCTCTCTCTCTCTTTCACAGTCCCTCTCTCTCGGTCTCCCTCTCTCTTGACCTCTCTCACTGTCTCTCTCTTTCTCTCTCTCCCTCTCACTCATTGTCTCTCTCCCTCTCTCTCCTCGCGTTTAGAATTCAGCAATCACGTTGTGAGGAACCCCAAGCCACAAGGAGAAACCATGTGTGGCTGTTTCTACTAACAGCCCCAATTAACGATTCAGTCCACAGATAACTGCCAGAAATATGAGTGAATGAACTTTCAGATGATTCCAGCCTCCTGCTTTCAAGCCACTCCAGGTGATGTTAAGTGGAACAGAAACAAGCTATCCCCACAGAGTTTTGCCCAAATTGCAGATTCGTGAGCAAAATAAATGTTACTATAGTTTTAAGCCACTAATTTTTAGGGTAACTTGTTATACAATCAAAGCAAGTAAAACACACACATTCTTTGAATATGCCATATATATATAAACATATAAACACACACATATATATATGAAAAAACATACATAAGAACTGAAAGTGGCTTTTAGGAAACTACCCAATTTTTAGGAGACTACCATGAGGAGATGGTATATTTATTTTATTAAAAGGGTTAGTGTTGAAGTTAGACTTGAATGATTTGAATGAAGCTCCATTTATTACCAGGGGTGGCCTTTGGCAGGCTAGTTAACCTATCTAACATTCATTCTCTTAGTCTATTAAGTAGAGATAATAATGGTTCCTATTACATAAGATTGTTGTGTAAGATAAATAGGATCACATTTATATATCTCTCAGCACAGTGGCTGGCACATAGTAAATGCTCAGTAACTGTCACTATAAAATAAAATTTAAAGTTATTATTATTGTTATTACTCTACCACTGGGCATGGTCCCAGTTTACAACTTATATCTTTTCCCCCAGGAGTTTACTTAAAAAGATTTCAACTCTAAATGCCACCCAAGGAGTACTATTATCTAAATAGTTTCTGAAGCATGTGGGAAAATCAGAGCTATGGATAATTAGAGGTCAGCTGACAGGATCCAAGAAAAGATCTTTTACAACATCTTAAGGGGGAAAGAGAGCAAAAGGCTAGAAACTAGAAAATGTTCTTCAAGGCAGAGCGAATATATATTTTTTCCATGAACTTTATCCAGTTGTGGAATTCAATACGAAACCCTAGAAATATGAGTGTCAATGACATTTCTTACCAATTAAATTTCATCTCAGCACAAATCAGATGGCATAAATGAAAGACTTTGAGGAAAAGAAAGTCATTTTCCATGAAAATGTGTTTTCCCCTCTGTACAAATGCCACCTTTCAGGGTTATAATTGTATTTTATAACAATAGGGCCCATTGTCGTGAGGTATCATAGCTTAGCCCTTTTTGTAGAGGAGTTGTTGCTGATGATTCAATATTATTCTTTCAATATTCTTCAATATTATTCTTTCCCAGTAGGACTGCTTTGACTTAACATATCATTTCTTACAAATATGAAGGTAAATTTAGATAGCTCTGGAAACTCTTACTGGTTTACTGGTATCCTGTTGGACTGGGTAGACTCCTAACTATATTGTGTGCAATGGCATGCTGTCACCTGTCACTTGCTAAAAGCATAACATTCCCAATCTAAGTGCTACCAACCTCTATGAACCCAAGGCGTTCGCACATTTGGCCTTGCATACTGCACCATGACTCTATGGTAAGTAAAAGAAAAATCCTGAGTCTTTTACTGAATCACTGGTGCCAATTATTGCAACATTTAGTGCCAACACCCTGATTAGTAACCTCTGACATGAAAAGGGCAAGAGGAGGGAGCACAGGGAACCTACGTTACTGTCTTCAACTTAGTCTTGGAATTGTGGGGCTGAGCCTGGTGCTCTGTTACCACTCTGTGCAAGTGGCTGCTATTGTCCGCTAAGATGCCTCTGAGATCCTAGCACCTAACTCCCCACTTAGAAGCTGCACTGAGCAGCAGGAGGGAGTGGTTCAAGTCTTCACCAGTGGATGCAGGAAAAGCCTGAAATCCAATCAGATTTTCCAACTTTGGGGAGAGTTCTCACCCCTTGTTAGATGATGCTTGATAGACGCTTGATCTTTCTTATGAATATTCTTGTTAACTCCTACTCATTCCCCCAGTAAACATTTTTTGCTCCCCCTTACTCATCCTCCTTTCATTTTTAAACCTAATCTTCCACCAAGTTAGATGATTGTGCGATGAGGAGCCATAGCACTTTCTATTTCCCTATATTATCACAAATATCCTACTTTCATTGTTGTTATCTTTATCTGTCTTCTTCACTGGACTGTATATTCCACAAGAAAGACTGTGTCTATCACTGCACCCACAGTATCCCCTAGCACACAGTCTAGCAAAGAGTAAGCAATGAAATAGTGAGCATTAAAAAGAAAAATAAATGAATGAATGATGTTACCAGATTCACAGGACATTAAAGTGCTAGTAAGCATTTCTATGGCTTCAAAATGAAATTACAATTTAATTGAAGGAACAGTGTAAATGCACAGTTGGTATTTAATAATAAGCCTTTAAAGCCATAAAATATCATGATATAGAGTAAGAGGTGCACTGTTGGTCTCCTTGCCTGCGATCTCTCAGCTTTCTCATTACCTCCCCAATACTGCTACAAATCTAAAATTCATAGGAATTAAAGGAAATAGTGCAGTAGTCTAACTTATGTGAATTCAACAACTCCTAGCCTTGCTTTATATCAGCAGTGAGCCTTAGTTTCTTGTCTCCAATGTGGTGCTAATATTTTGTACCACTTTATGGGATTAGAAATAATATACATAAAGCACCCAGCACAGGGGTCAGGATGTAGTGAGTACGCATCATATAAAACTCTTCCTGAGAGGAGTATTGTGTTCTCATCTTCATACACCTTCAGTGACTTCCCCATTGCCAACCTAAAGAATAAGATTACTTTGCATGGTATTCATGAGTCCCACAATGGGTTCCTTCTTTTCCAGCCTGAAATCGCTTTACATTCCTCCTATTTCTGATTATCTATCCAATTGTCCAACTCTCTCTTCTCCAGCGTGCTTGGAACCTTCAAGCTTTTGTGCCTTTGGTTATGCTGTGTTAACAGGCTGGATTATTATTTTTTACCTGCTAAAATTTCTTTAACTATAAAAGGCCATAGTGAGCAGCGTTTAAGAACATGGACTCCAGATTCAGTCCACTTGGGTTCAAATCCTAGCTCCCTCACAGACATCTGTAACTTTGGGTGACTTATATACACCTTCATGCCTCAGGGTCAGTATATATAATTGGGATAGGAAAATATTAATCTCCTAGAGTTACAAGGATTAAAAGAATTCTTGTTTGTAGAGTACCCATAACAGTGCATGACATGAAGTGAGCACTGCATGGAATATTGGTTGTTACCATCATTATCATCAATACTATTTTTCAATACTTCTCCATAATGCTTTCCTCTGTTATTTGTCAGAGTGTCTGCTCTTCCCTTAGTGTTCTACCAACAGTTCTCTCATATCTTTATTATAGAACTTAAAAAGTTATGCTTAATATTACAGTATATGGCTTGAATGCTTGCCACCTCCATAAAATTCTGTTTCTTTAGGGAAGAAGTCATAATGCCCTCTTGCTCATCTCTTTTGGCCTTAGAACAATGTTTTCTCAAATACTGTATACCAGCTAAGTGTGAAATGAGTAAGAATGCATGTATCTAATTGACTTATTATTTACTTGTTCATTGTCTTCTGTCTTCTTATATGAGAACAAGAGCATTGACCTTATCTGTCACTGCTGTAGTCCCAGAGCTTAAAACAGTGCCTGGCACAAAATAGGCACTTGGGAAACATTTGTTGAATGAAAGAAGTGAATGAATGAATCAATGAATGAATGGATCAATCAATAAATCAAGACATCCATATTTGAGGTTTCTTAAAACTCCCTCTTTAGTGAATTAGCATGTGCTTCAGCTCTTAGGTTCCCCGTGTCTTTCCACACACAAACATGCTATGTGTATGCAGAATGCAAAATCGGAATCATTTCCAGAATCAGGATGTAAATTGGACATGTGGGCCACTGCTTGACTAGGCAGGGAGATACTTGAGCAAAAATATCTTGCCTAGAGAAAAGCAGGTGGAATTTGCCTTTTCAACATTTTTGTGCCAAGCCAGATAATTTACTTCTCACCTGGGAACAATTTCCTTCCTGCAGCCATAATGAGAGTTTCACCACAGCTGTGGAGCTAAAGTCAAAGTCAAAGTAGAGATTGCTGCGTCACTTGCTGGGAAACGACTTTTTAGTTTGAGTCTGTGTCCTTGTCTGGCAGCTTTCTTATTTGTGTTTAAAAACATGAACTGCAGAGAGGTGCACATCTGTTTCTTGAGTGTATAAGTAGAATATGGAAGGAATTTGTGTGTGTGGGGGGGCTTTAAATTCCTGGACTCTTTAGCTATACCAATACATGCATTCTGACTTCTATTTTTTTCAGCCATGAAGCAGCAGCTGCATCTGGATGTGTGTTATACATTTGAATTAACTATTTAACAGAAATATACATTTTTTTATCCCCTATATCCACAATTCCAAGACAACCAGGCTTATCAGTATGATGCTGGTATCTTCCATCTTCTCTGTTCCTTGTCTTCTATAAAATTTTCCATTCTTAGCACTAAATAGTCAGACTGGAGAATGAAATTAATTGCTCTCCATACTGCCTTCTCATATTGCTATTTTTTCCTTCTGATATTGACATTTCCTTAGAGGAGCAGAGTTTTCTAAGTTGGAATCATAGTGATAAAGATCAGGACAGGGTTAGACTAGGGGTAGAAGGAGGAATGTGCACTTTCTTTTATGTCAAAGTCACGCAAAGAGTCACTAAAGTTCTCTAGTGCTGAGTCAGAGGCCTTAATAACAGCCTCCAATTTCTGAAGGCAATGGAGACAGTGGCATGACACATGGGGCGTAAACGCGGGAAGTTGCCTCAGGCATTCATGGTTATGTTATGAAATACTGAAATATGATAGAAAAGAGCAGAAAGATGTTTTCAAACATTGCCTGTGAGTAGGTAAAGAAGGCCTACAAAGTGTGATTTGATATGTGTCCTTCTCCTGGTATGTCTTGTCTAATATCTGACATGGGATATTTAATATACAATTAGAGATGTACTCCTCTGTACATTCAAGATATTGCAGTCTTAGGAGTCTCCTTTTTCTTAAGAAAATACACTCACATGTGTAACACCAAATATCAGCTATTAACTCTTTTATAGAAATTAATTGACCTAAGGCCAGAACTGTAGCAAGGGGCTATCAAATAGCCCCTTGGAGTTGCAGAAGCTCCAAGTACGAGAAGACAAGTTGGAGAGACCACCAAAAGTAAATTTCACATGCCTGAAGGGAAGAGCATGAGCCTTTAAGACAGAGATCTATGCTTAGAATCTAGGAGTGCCTTTACCACACTAGCCTAGGTCACTCAAGAGTGAAAGTAAGTAACAAAAGATAAGCTATTACCCAATAATATTTGAGATCCTCCTGTCCTCACCTGACTCTTCAGAAGGAAAGATAAGTGGGAGCAGTTCAGAAATCTCTTTACCATACAGAATCTGGGTATTGAGCATAGCATAAAGAAAAAAAAAACCTAACATACGAAAACACCACCACCAATTATAATCTAAAGCAAGGGTTGGCAGTACTTCATTTTGTTAATAAAGTTTTATTGGAACACAGCTGCACCCATTTATTTAAGTATGGCCTGTGTTGCTTTCCCACTACAATAGCAGAATTGAACAAGTGTGACAGATATCTGGCTCACAAGGCCAAAATATTTACTATCTGGCTCTTAAAAAAAAAACAAGTTTGCAACCCCTGCTCTAAAAATATCCAGAGTTGCTTTGTTGCCATACACAATACATTAAGCGTTGGAATCAGCAAATGGGAACACATAAAAGCCTCCTAGGAATTATTTTATGACCCTAGGACATATGGAAAATGCAAAATGCTTTTTTGGGGTTCCTCATTGGCAACAACTCTGAGGTCATATATGGTTTCTAGTTTCATTTTCTTACAGTAATCACCAAATGAAATATGGGTCAATTCTCTCAGACTCAATTAATGCTTAATGAGACGTTTTCTTATTTTTTACTTCCATCAATCCCTGTCTGATGATATTACCATTTGTTCTTCCACCATATTCTTAAACTCTTTGAGCTGCTGCAAACCTCACATTTCAAAATACAATGTGCTATTCTGTCTTTATGTGCAGAGGGGCCAGCTATCATATACCTGTTGAGTGTTGACATATGAGTCAAACCCTTCATCAGAATATAAAAGGCTAGAAGAATGGCTCTCATTGGCTGAAGGCAGAAAACACGCTGAGAGCATGAAAATAATATACTTTGATAAGGTGTGTGTGTGTGTATGTGTGTGATTGTGGAAAAGAGATAGAGATTATTCATGTATTCAGGAACAGTCATGTTACAATGAATCAATGGGGCACGGGGTTTTGAAGGAAAGCAGATTTTGAAAAGTTTTGCTGTAATTAATCAATAGGACTATATCTTTACTATTTCTTGAGGGCACAGATTTAAGTGGTTTTTAAATTATTTTGGTTGCTGGGCTAGGATAATTTGAGAATGTTCCATACACCAACTAGACAACAAATTACCTCAGCTTTCTGCAGGTTGCCTGGGTCAAATGGGGATAAGGTATAAATATGCACAGTTATTAGGAGAACCACCTCAGAAAATGTATGAGAAAGCAGTAAGTAAACTGATTTTTCTTAATACCATCTGTTATCATCATTACTATATTTACGGTGTTGTCATGGCTAACTGTCAGAAGGCTTTCAATACAACCTTGAATTAACCTGATGTGATTGGGTCTCATTTCAATCGTCTCCTCATACAAAAGACCGCTGATAGTGTTCTGAGCAAAAGTTTTGTCATCCATAGAGCTAAGACTTGAAAATTACATGCCTTAGGCAAATAAAGAGAAAAGGACAGCATTTCCCATCCTTGACATGACTTCACATTGTCTTTTGAAAATTTAAGCTTCAGGATACATTATGTGCTTTCTTCTTTGCACCTGGTCATACACCTTTTAGTAAATGCTTGCTGTTAAGATGATAAATGGATGCTATTAAAATACTTTAATGCATAGTGCACCAAAAGTGCCTACTTAAAGGCTAGTTTCCCTTCAGAATTTTGAAGAAGATGCCTTCTCAGCTTTTCTTTCTTGGCACAATTCTTAAGAGAATGGGAATATCTATGTGCTCGTGTTCCTCTAAACGTCCACTAGAGATAATGTTATATTCCTGTAAAAGCTTCAAGTGGCTTTAATTAGATATTCTTAATTAGTAAATAGCTCACCTTTTCCACAACAAAGGGTTGTGAGTTTGGCAGAAGGTGAAGTCACATGGATTGTGTGTCTCTCAAGCTCCCTAGTTTGACTTTTCCTGTCCATCGTTTTCAGAGATGAGATTCTGTAGTGCATGTGATTACTGGAGGAAAGATGTGTTACTTCACACATTTTTTTAAATTTCTAAAACTTCATGCTAGAAACAAAAAAATTTGGGGAAAAGCCAATGAACACAAAAATCAGTGAGTAGCTCAAATTTTTCTTGTTTTAAAATACACAAGCCCAGATCTCTGGAATTATATGCGAATAAAGGTGTTGTAAAGAGCCACAGATCTACTTGTGTGTTCTCCTTGAAATTCCCTTGCCTCTTGATACTGTTTGGGCTTAAATGTATTCATAAATCACGTTAAAAGGTAATCAAATTTTGGAATTTTACTAATTTTGCTTGGAAGGCACAGCCATTTTCCCTTAAATAGCAGAGTAGTTTTATCAGTGTTAATCAAATACAATTTTGGAAGCCCTAGATGAAGAGAACATCATTATAGGTTGAGTGACTATGTGAAACATATAAAGCAAATGCTCATTAGAGACACACTAGTTAATAGGCTTAATTAGGCATTTAAAAGCTGTTTGGTGTTTGTGTCTAACATTTGCTCTTACTTGAATGCTATTCCAGAATCTATGTACAATTCTCAGACTACAATAATATAATATTAAGATAAACTGAGTCCAAAGTGATGATTCATATATAAAGTATAGCTTTATTCATGGAAACAAAGGTTTCTATTTTATTCCTTTTTTCTTTCCATTTTGCTGGGGAAAATATATGAAGCATCCCTAAAAAATTGCAACCATTAATTTTCCTCACTAACCGCCTGAACTTCATATTGTTTTTGCTTTCTCTTCAAATTTACACTTCTCAGCTTCAGTTTTAATTTGCTAGAACTATAGAGGAGCTAAATCCTTTACTTTTAGCAAGTCCTTCCTATGTGCCCAAATAGCAATGGGCTAGCAATAACTTCTTACCTTTCTGACAACTCCCATTGCCAAGTATAGGCTATTTAGAAGTTGGAACAAAGTGAAAATACATACCTGGTTTCCCACAGGCAGTCCCCTGAAATGCCATCAATCATTTGTAATTTCTCTGACGTTACTTGGTGGTTATGATTTATCACCTTGCCACTTCATGAGTCAGCCGTGAAATCTCCATGACTCAATGGCACATAACAAAAGCAATCAGGAAAGTGACATTTGAATGAAGGCTTGGTGGATGGGTTTGAACATGATTTCATTAACTTAAAGAATTAAGGCAGAGTAACTCCCGCAACTTTTTGAAATTTTACAAAGTCAGCATTTCAGTTCTTTCTCTTCGTTAGTTAATACCTCTGAACTTGGGGAAAATTATCACTATTTATTGTTTGAAGACAAACAATAAATATAAATTTCTGGAGAGTGACAGTATGGATTTATTCTTATTTTGCATTTAATCTTACATTTTTCCATTGCATTCAGAATAGCCTTTTTCTAATCTTGCAAATAAATTTCTTACTGCTTTTAAATTTCCTTGCTACCCACATTTTTTTCCCTAGGTGGTAAATTGGTAGCATAATGACTTTATTCTTTCAATAACTATTTATTGAGGCTGGATTCTATGTCAGGCATTGTGTAAGACAGTGAGGTTGAAGCAATGACCAATGCAGACATGACCCTCCCTCTCAAGGAGATTTCAGTCTGGTGAAATGAGTGAAATGGGTCATATTTACTTTTCTAGGCTAAGTGCCATTAACCTTGAGTGGGAAAATACCCATTTTCAAGTCTTAAAGACTATTTCTTATACAAGCAATTTGGCTTTGCAGCACTTGAATATTTATTTCAAGCTACAGCTATCCTCATATGGAAAAGTAGAACAAAGATTGGCCTATTGACAGAAACATGACTGGCCATCTGGGCACCCACCCCTTTTAGCCCTGTGGACTCTCTAGTTTGATAGTTTATATTAAATTCTGCTTCCCTGTTTTTCAAATAGTATTTAACTTCTTTTGAGCTAAGAAGGGAAATACTGGGTGAGGTTCTTAGAAAGTTTCACCACTGGAACTCAGTTCATTGGTTATAAGTATCATCTAACAGCATTGGCCAGGAATCGTGATATGCTTGCCATTACATCCAAAGGAGGTTGAGAAAGAAAAGATAGAGTTTTCAGAGAAAAAGTCAGTGTCATTAATGGAAACATGACTTGAGCACAAACTCAAAAAGAAGAACTTCCTGAAAACAAGAACTGTGGTTATTCACTTTAGAATTAGCAGCACCTGGGATAGTGTCTGGAAGAGAATGGTAATAGTAATATTACTGGCACCAGTCAGATCGGTGCTATGGGGTCCCAGGTTCTTGGTCCACAGACACGAGAAAATTTGAGAGCGGACACACAGCAGAAGTTTCAACAGAGGAGGATTTATTAGTAGAGCGAAAGTATACCCCAAAGGGAAGGGCGGGGGCGGGCAGACTCGATCGAGGTGAGCATCTGCACTGAAGTTGTGGCAATTGGTGTTTTTGGAAGGTGGAGCTCCGGCGTGGGTGAGGGTCCTGGAATGCAGACCAATCTGGGCATCGTCCCCACCTTCACGTCAGGAAGGGGAGATTCTTTTTCCTTACATAGGTATCTCCGGAACTGTCATGGCGGTGTTCCTCTACAAGGGGGATCAAAACTGCAATGCAAATGAGCGTATAATGAGGCTAGAGGTTACTCTTGGTCAGGGTGGCGGGGGGGGGGGGGGGGGGGGGGCGGGCTGCATGTCTGAAAAGCTGTTGCCCGGTAATTAGGATGCTGCACCTGGTGGAATGACCTTTGGTCGGGGGAGTGTTGCACGCTGAAGAACCATTGCCTGGTAATGAGGATGTTGCCCCTGGTGAAGTGGCCTTGCTCCCAGCTCATATCTAGCTTCCTGCCTATCTCAGTACTACTGCCTATTCTTTATTGAAAGCATACTGGATGTCACTATGCTAAATATTGAGTGAGAAGTACTGATGAGATGAGTCTTTATTGTACAGAAATAGTAGATGGGCATAAAGATTAGCTGACAGAACCTGCAGAAGTTAATATAAAAATTTTGGTAGAAATTGTGCCAGCCTCCCAGTCCTCAGGAGGGAAAGATGCCAAACATGAAGAGAATAGACAGTACTTTGGAATGGTTTGCATCTTTTCAACTACAAGAAAGTGTAGCCAAGAACTCAACAGGAATTTGATTAAGAACTGGGCACTCCTGGCACAGGTAGGCTAAGCATACTCCATTCTTGGTCAGCCTGAATATAGGATACCACCTCATGGAAATAACACCATAATGAAGAAAACACAAGCAGATGAAGTAAAAGAAGTAAACAGTAATTTGGGGTGTGTATACATCTTGCTCTACCTTTAGGAAAGGTCTGAAGAATTTAGAATGCAGGTTAAGAATGAGGTCATGAAGAGAAAACATGACTTATGTGCAGTATACAAATGATAACTCGAGCCTAAACACTAGAGGAATATTCCGGGTACTGATCAATTGCTGTTTTTCTCACTGCTCTGGTTGAAGTCAGTATAAGGCATTAAATCATGGAATTATTTTTTCAACTTGCCTCACCCCGTCTACTTTTGGATTGGGGCTTAGGAAGAAACCTTAAGAAACAGAAACCCAAGACTGGGAGAAGTTCGACGTGTTTGCTTTCTTTTTGTGTTGGGACAATGTTTCAAGCAATCTAAGTCTCTTGAACCATTATCCCTGGCATAATATCAAAGGGCTGGGCCTATCCGTCTAAGGCACACTGATTAAGGTACCAGCACCAAAGACTTCACATCGATTATTTCATTTAGTTCTCAAATCAATCATACAATGTGTAAATGATGATTCCCATTTTGCTGATGGGTTAACTAAGGTTGAGAGAAGTTAGGTGACTGGTAGGGTCATAATATCTGGTTTAGTGGCACTAACTTCATATACTTCAGACCTGATTTTAAAATGAACTGTGAACAAATGGCCAGAAATAAGAAATAAGCAAAGGTCTTAAGACACTACATCTGGTTTCCAAAGGAGTCATTAATTTTTATCACAAGTAGGGAAGGGGTAGGAGAGAAGACTGAGGTAGGTTACTGGATGCTTTTGGTTGGACAGAAGTTTTAGCATTAAAGATAAAGTGACTGAAGACTGAGACTGAAATTCAAGGGAGAAATTCTTGGCCACACTAAGAGGAACAGACCTGTCAGGGCAAATAGGGATCTATGGTTTGTTTGTTTGCTTCCAGGCAACTGGGTGGAGAATACAGAGATCATACCCATAAAATCTTACATGTCAGCTGTGTCTCATCCAACACCATGGCCCCTTCACTGTTAAAGATGTCCTGCTAACGTAAATGTAAATGAGACTGAAGAATTGGTTCTACAAATCGAGCTCCTGATGAATTAACCCCTTTCCCCTTCCACAGTACATTGTGCTCAAGCCCGAGGGTCCATTAAGTGAACACATAAATGGAGTCTCACAACCCTGAAAATCTGCTCTGCATGCTGTGCCCGGATGCTCACAGTGTTCTTCCGCTGTGCCCACATGGAAAATCCTCCTGGCATTTAAGATCATCATCTCCCTCAAGCCTTTCTGTCAGAAAGAGAAGAGCCCTAAGAAAAATGCTGCAGATCAGTGAGTTGGTAAACCAGCTATTGAAACAGTGTGTTACAGCCCATCAGACCTCTGAAAATGTCCCACTTTGAAGATGTAAGCATGAGAGAGACACATCCGAATTAGGATCCAGAGAAACATTTGGTATGTAGGCAAGTTCAGATGACCTTTTTAAATGACAAGAATTTTTCACTTCTGATTCGGACCTCAGAAACAGCTTTCAAACTGAGTTTCAATAGCAAGGCTATAAATTATAGTAATAAAATATAATATAGCCAACAATTATTGAGTACTTATGTGCCTGGCACTGAACTAAGTGTATAACATGCGTGCTATCATTTAGTCCCTTAAAATCACCCTAACAGGATGGTGGATTTTTTTTTTTTTTTTGGTGAGGAAGATTAGCCCCGAGCTAACATCTGCTGCCAATTCTCCTCTTTTTGCTGAGGAAGATTGGCCCTGGGCTAACATCTGTGCCCATCTTCCTCCAATTTTTTTTATATGTAGGACACCTCCCACAGCATGGCTTGATAAGCAGTGCGTAGGCCCACACCCAGGTTCCAAACTGGGGAACCCTGGGCCGCCAAAGCAGAGTGAGAACTTAACCACTATGCCACCGGGCCAGCCTGGGATGGTGGTATTTTTTATCTCATTTTGCAGAAAGGAAAGAGGTACAGAGAAATGAAACACCCCGACCAAGATTATAGAACTAGTTTTACAGTCAGATTCAAATGCAGATCCATATGGCTTCAAAGCTTTTGTTCTTCAAACACTAGACTACACTGATTCAAAATGAAGGCCAGAAGCCAACACAGAGGAGGCGGGGCTAAAGGAAGCAACATTTCTGAGTACCTACTATATGCTGGGTGCTCTATCAAGAAAAATATTCATGGGGCCGCCCGGTGGCGCAGCGGCCTAGTTCGCGCTTGGCAGTCTGGGGTTCGCGAGTTCGGATCCCGGGTGCCCGCCGACGCACTGCATGCCGTGGCGGCGTCCCATATAAAGTAGAGGAAGATGGGCACGGATGTTAGCCCAGGGCCAGTCTTCCTCAGCAAAAAGGGAAGGATTGGCAACAGATGTTAGCTCAGGGCTGGTCTTCCCCACACACACACACAAAAAAAGAAAAATATTCATAATAGTAACGGTATTCTATATGTCAGTAAAGCCTGTCTTGGACATGGTGGAACTCAACTCATGAGAAAGTCTGATGAACTTCTCTCAGGTAAGATAGAGTTCTGGGAGGCAGAATCTGATTCTGATTGTTTAATAGTACTAAATTTATCCACAGACAAAGCATTAATCAGGAAGATGGAATGGGAAATGTTCTGTACAAGAAATGACAGCTGTTGCTTGAAGGAAGAAAAGAGAGAGATCATGTATAATCTCCTGTGGGTTTTCAAATAAAACACTGGGCTAAAAGTACACATGGAATAGATTTGAGAGAGAAAAGCATCTTAAATTTTGGAAACCACTAAACAATAGTGGGCTATAGGGGTGTGAATTGGTAGGCTTGCTTGCAGCATCAATGCATTGAAATATTTGTTATTTAATAGTAGACTGTTATTCTTTCACTTTTTATAAAAGAACTACAATTGACCTTTGAGAAGTCTGCTGACAGGAAAACAGGTATAAACAGATGGTTGGCCTTATCAAGTTTAAATATTTGAAAAGGTATAATTCATGCAAATGTTTAGTCTCTTTTTCATTGTGCAAGGGCAAAACCTGCCTAGGCTGGTATTTACTTTTCTAATTAGAAAAGCTTGAGTGATGTGAACAATTAAGATAATACAATACCTTTACAAGATAATTAATCTTTTCTTTGTGATTCATCCCACCACATCCCAAGCTGATAATGTTATTTACCTCGCAGTTAAGAGTATGTTAGATTGTAATTGGAGCCATTTGCTTTGACTATCAGAGGAGAAAAGATCATGCAATTTGCATCTCATATATCTAGAAATTAAAACTGAAGGACTGACCACTTGACACCACAGAAGTTCCTGAAATGAAGCCTGCTGAGCTCAATTTGTTGTGGCGACTAAATGAATCCTCTCTCCAATTTGAATCCATGATGAAACTCCTATTAGAACGTCGCAATGTAATAATTGACAACATAATGAAACTGCCAAAGACAAAATGCAAATACCTCTCTACTGACCCTTCAGAACTGCACTCTGTACTTAGAAGCAAATGCCTTTGCTAGACAAGTAACATTCCCCTTTATTCTGTCTCTCCTCTATCCATCAGGGAATACTAAGACATTCTTTTGGACACTCATCCTTTAGAATCAACAGCTGAGAGTTAGCAACAGTAGGTTGCAGAACTTGGGATAGTATTAGCAATAATATTTGCAAACCACTACTACTATCTTCTATCACCATTATTTTATAAAAGAAATGTATTTTTAGCATTAAAAAATTTAGAAGGATATTACCCCAGGGTAACAATTTTATAGCATAATTTAGCGTCATTAAACAATCCAAAAAAACTATGATGTTTCTTCATTTTGTGAGTTTTGCCTCTGATCTATAAAAACTTAATTAGGCATCAGCACTGATCTTTGGAAATCACTAATCTACATACACTAGCTTTTTTAAAAAATTAATTTCTCAATCCATTATAGTTTGGCCTCTAGTCCTTTTAGGATGCATAACTTATAACATCTTCAGTTGCTGACTCCATGGTCACTTTGCTCAAAAACTGGAATGCTCATCAGCATTTGACACAGGGGATCACTTCTTCCATCTTAAAAAAACTGTCTCCCTTTAGTTTAAATACCTCATGCATTCTTGGCAGCTCCTCTCTGGAGTCATCTTTTCCTATTCCCTTCTGCAGTTTCCTCTTTATTGTTGAAAGGTTTTTGTTTTTCAAGGTTCTGTCTTAAGCCCCCTTTCTTACTCTGCACACTCATCTGGGTAATCTTTTTTATCCCCATGGATTTAACTAGTCACAAATCTTGACTTCTAGGCCAGACCTCACTTCTGAGTATCAGATCCATATCTCCAACCACTAGACATTTCCACTTAAATGCCACAAAAGCACTTCAAACTCATCAAGTCCCAAAGTGAACTCATCATTTCTCCCTATCCTTTTGTGATCCCCAACTCTGTAAGGAGAATTATTATTCTCCCAATGTCCAAGTCACGAACCTAGATATCATTTTGACTCAATCACCAAGGCCTATTATTTCTTCCTCTTAAGTCAGGCCACCATTACCTCACACTTGGATACCTTCTATGGTTAGCTAAGTGGTGTGCCCACCACCATCTTCACCAAACCATTCTCTTTATTGTAAACAGAGCATGTTTTTAAAGCACACATCTGATAATGCCACTTGCTGCCGACGCTCCAATGGCTCCCCCATTACCCTCTAGATTGGGTCCAGACTCCTTGACTTGGCTTATAAAATGCTGTACCACTCACCCACTGTCCCTTGCTTATAGCTCCAGCTGATTATTTAATTATTCACAATTTCTTTACCCCTCCCTTCACCTACACTTAACATTAGACAACATTCAACATTGTTTCATATACATTGCTTCATATATGATTATGATAATCAATGCAATGATTTTTATATCTCCTTACTTAAATATTTTTAGAGACCAAGCATATGTACTATATAAAATTATTATGAGGCAATGAAATATAGTAGTTAAGAGTGTGGGCTTGAAATCACAAACCTGGGTTTCAATCATGACTTTCCTAAAGAGTGTCTATGATATCAATCATAATAGCGAACTACTTCAAGCCTTAATTTCCTCATAAGTAAAATAGTGATAATATTACTACCTATTTTCCTAGAGTTGCTATTTGGATTACATGAGATAATGCTAGTTAAGTGTTTAATACAACTCATAGTGTCTCATGTGTTATTACAGTTTTTGAAGTTATGAATAAAGCATTTAAACTACTTATTCTAATATTGAATATTCTCCATAACTCTTTATACTTATACAACCTAATCTCTCCTCACATACTAAAGTAAGCCTTGGCTATTATTATCTATCCTGGCCAATCTCAGGCCCCAAACAGGCAATATTAGTTCCTTCCTGCTTGGGCTGTTCTCCCATCTAGAATGCATTCTTCCCTTCCTCCTTCTTGCTGATTGAAATTCCACTTATCTTCTCATTTAAGTGAGTTAGTTTAGTTTCCTCCTCCATGAAGCCTTGTCAGATGTCTATTATTCCTTCGGAATTTTCCTTTATCAGAGCTCCTCTGGTAATTGGTGCTATAATACACACATTGTCTTTGTTCTTAAATTACTTCATGTGCATAAAAAATTAAGCTCCTTCTGCTCTCTCAGTAGCATCTTGTGCCTGGCTGAGTATATATTTGAATTGAATTTCAGAGTGGCCTCTACAATGCATTATTCTTTTCCTACCTCCAACCCCCTTAGCAGATATTTTCAACTACTATTTCTAGATCTTTATTTTAAATGTTACTTGTTATGGATGATATTGCAATTTCTTCTTTTTTTTAAGCATGAAAAATGAGAAATGGCATGCTTAAGTATGCTAGTTTTTTTTTTTACTTAAAATTTAAAATCTAGAGTCTGCAGTTTATCCCCCCAAAAAAAACTGCACACTGCTTCCTGAATCTTACCATCTTTGGATGTTTTCTAGATTGGGGATTACTTTCTAATTTTCAAAATTTTTACTCTGTCTGGAACAGTTTTACAGGTGTCACTCTTTCTCAGGAATGATAGCTTTTTATTTCCTTACAGGGATGACAAATGCAAATCTGTAACACAATATAATTTTATTAAACACCATAAATTTTCAGCATCTTTCCTCTGCACCCTTACTATGGTAGATGGATACCCTTACCAAGGAAAAATTGAAGGGATGGCTATTGAGGTGACAGGATGGGAGAGAAAAATTTTCCTGCACTATTTTCTCTTAAAATTCTAGTTTTAGACAGTAAATCATATCTCCACAGTGGAATGCAGGCCTCCATTCACATTCTCTCTTTCTACACAAGTCAGACATAAATTTCTTATTTCTCTCTCTAAACATCCCCATCCTCTTCTCATTCACCATTAAAACTTTCTCTCCAGAAAACTGGCTTTTAGAGAGCATTTCGTTTTGCGTCAAAACCAGAAATATAATCAGGGAAGGTCTTAAAAATCATCCAAATATGGGGCCCGCCCAGTGGCGCAGCGGTTTAGTTCGCGCTTGGCAGCCCCGGGTTCGCGGGTTCGGATCCCGGGCGCCCGCCGACGCACTGCTTCTCAGCCATGCCGTGGGGGCGTCCCATATACAGTAGAGGAAGATGGGCACGGATGTTAGCCCAGGGTCAGTCTTCCTCAGCAAAAAGAGGAGGATTGACAACGGATGTTAGCTCAGGGCTGGTCTTCCTCACAAAAAAAAAAAAAAAAGAAAGAAAAAAAAATCATCCAAATATTCACTTGAATATAGACATTTTTCTCTTCCTTTTGCCAGGATTGTTTATGGTTCATTTCAAAAAAGATTTGGGACTTATCACGCTGTGGACTAAAAGCATTTTTCATTTTCTGCTTCTTTTCTTTATCTAGAAAAAAATTGATGTCTGAAAATAAAGAAAGGAGATGAGCCTTTTTGGTATGGATTTTATATTATACAGTTCTAGATTCTGCACTATGTCCAAAATGACAAGGAGTTATTTTAAAAGTCAGCTTCTGTGAAGCACCTTGGAGAGTGTGTGTGTGTGTGTGTGTGTGTACGTGTGGGAGGTTGTTATGGGGGCAGGGAGCAGATAAGGCTCTACTTTCCACCCAATAATAGGCAAAGCAACATAAGTTTGTTTTGTTTTACTCTTTTATATATTGATTGACTCCCTCTTAAGATTGCCAAAAAGAATTCTGCAGCAAACAGTTTAAAAAGCCCAAAATAGGAAGAATAATTTCAATTGATCAAAACAGCATGGGATATGTTGTATGTGACTGAGCATGCTTTTGATACCAGTTCCCTAAAAGAAATTTGCATTTTGAATTGTTTAGACTGAACTACTTAAAATGTGGACTGAGTCTGCTATTCCTGTGGGCATCTCCTCTGTAGTTGGTTTAGTGATTACTCTGTCACTTCTTCTGTAATTTCTATCCTTTAATGAGGCCATGCAAGTGTGTCTATGGAATTTTCATATTAACGCCAGAGTGATTTAAGAATGGGCCATGGTGTAAAAGAGAAAAAAAAATATCTCTTCCAGGTTCAGCTTTCTATTTAATCCTGTGGCTAGAGACAGAGCTGAGAGCCCCTTGATAGGGAGATTCAGCTTCTCCTCCAGGCGTCTCCTCTGGGGCCTTTGGGATAGAACTAAGCACAGCTATCTATAAATCAGCTTGTCCATCTCTGGGCCACCCAGCATAATTGGAAGCACTGACTCTAGGCCATTTCACCCTTGGATAGGAATGATGAAGTCAGGACTTCTAATAATTGCATCTGATTACTGCCTCCGGTTTGAAGATAGAGAATGAAGCAAAACGAATAAGCATCTCCATCCCACGTGGAGTCATTTGGGGGCCGTAATCATGGAGGAAGAGATTTTTGGTTTGGTTTGAGATTCCTCTTTAATTTCTTTCAAACAAACAGGTGAAATGTTTAATTTTCAAAGTAGAAAATCATACTTAGCTCTTTGTTATAGTGATCCCATGTACAAACAATGCAATGGGCAGGAACTGCATAAGTGATGGCCTTTAGGTCATCAGCATTCCCTTCTTCTTGTCACAGAGAAGGGTTAGCCAATCTTATATTCATAAATATCAGGACAAAGATCTCAGATGAATTATAGAGTTCAACATTGATGACCACAGGCTCAAGTATGTGTGTTCCATTTGCATTAAAATACTCTTTAGTATTCCAAGTGAAAACAACAATAAACCTGGGCTTGGGTTTAAACCGTTTTTGTGGAAGTCTGATCCTTGTATGCAGTAGTGATAATAGTATCCTATCAGCAAAGAGTGAATTGTATTTAAACAATAATTGCAGACAAATGACATGTAAATCAATATATGAAAAGGCATCAAGCTGCATATACAATTGATTTTCTGCCATGTTCTTTTCTAGGTTAATGCTCTGAAAATATGAGTTACAGTGTGGTTTTAATGAGTCACATTCTTTTGGATATGAGAAAGTTTCATGAGAGTAAAAAAAAGGTTTAATTCAAATAGTATTGAACAACTTTAAAAATGTGACTATGAAATTGTTTTAGAGAAATAATAAAGATGCACATGTAAGAAGTATATAAATATCCTTTGTTATTTTGGAAACAATTATTAATTTGTACAAAGTGATGCATTTTTTAATATGAAAAAAGGGAAACTATTCTGTTATTTTTTTAAAAAGACTTTAAAATATAAAACAGGGCAGGTGCTGAGACACAGAAGGGACTTGGTATAGATGCAACTCTGCACCGGGGGGGACAAATAATACAGGAAAAGTTGTTTGGTCTGCACATCAATAAATTCACTGTGGAATTTGACGTGATCTGAACCCATAAACTAATTTATGAAATTCTTGGTATAATGAATCCTCTTGTCCAATCAGGCATAAAGGCTGAGATCTGTACTAATTTTGAGATGCTTGTAGAATATATCAAGTGCAGACAAAGGAATTGAACCATGCTTTAACACCAGAGATTAGCAGAAATCTTGTGAATTCTCAGTCATTAAATTTGTATATTTGAATAATTCCTACACAATCTTAAGGTCAAGAAAACCCCAGCTGGCATCTGAGTTGAGTTGAATTAAAACATGTTGATACTTCACCCTATTAAGAATTACAGACAGAAACATGTATCTCTCTCGCAACATAAAAACCAAATTTTACCTGTTTAAGGTATACAAATGAATATTCTACAGCTATACAGTTTATATACATAAGAGTACAAGAAGATGATTAATATGGATTTATCATCATTTCAGTTACTAACACCTGGTCTTCCTGATAACAACTCTGGTAATTACAGCTAAATAGTATTAAGTCTGGTCACTGGCCTCAAGGTAAAAACAGACTAGAGTTAAAATCAATTTAAATTTCTTTATAATTCTGTAAAGTGGTAAACTGCTTTTATAATAACATGCCTTTAGGTGACCTTCATTACACTGACCATATCTTTTTCCTTAAACCAATTTTTAATGTGTCTAGATGTGTGCAGTGTAATTTCATGTATTAATACTAAGAGGAAGAAAAGCTATAATTAATGAAAGACGTTTATTACATAATAATAAAAAATGAGCGTCCTTTTAAATCAGGCAAAAGACAAAAATGTCTTCAAATCAACTACTGGGTGTCCTAGAAAATGTAATAACACAAGGAAAAAAATATATATAAGAAATAAGAAATCGAAAAAGACAAAGCAGTCCTAACTAGCAGATTATATGACAATCCATTTATTGACTCTAAGAGAATTTATAGATAAAATATTAGCATTACTTAGAGAGTTCAATAAGGTTACAAGATCTAAGATATATATACACAAAAATCATCACTGTTCATATGTACTAGCAATAACCAATTAGAAAATAATAAGAAAGAGATTCTATTAGAAAAAAAGTAAAATGTATGAAGGAATGTATCTAGCAAAATATGTACAGGAACCTTATAGAACAAATTAAAGCACTTTGGGAACATAAAACTCTTTAAATCAATACTTAAATTCAAAGTGATTTCAGTCAAAGTCACAATTGAGTTTTTCACAATGCACAACAAACCAATTGTAAAGTTCATATGAAATAACACAAGATGGAGGAGATGCAGGTCTCCCTATTTCTTCCACTAAGTACAGGTTAAAAACCTTGTAAATGATATATAAAACAAACATAAGAAAACTGTAAAGGGAGAGAAAAAGGTAGACTAGTTAGGAACACTGGGACCTGATGAACCATATGGTGGTGTTCCTAGAGTTTTCTTTTAGCCTCATATATCTTGGACTGAATGATGAAGAAACTATCAACCTAGATTTGCCAATGGTTACAAACAAATTTTTAAAAGCCCCAAAAAAAGTCTATTCTCTCTAGCCAAAGGATTAGGAAAGGGGCATCCTAGCAAGGCAGAAGACTTAGACAATAATCACCCTACTGCAGCTAAACACCCCAGAAGAAACTGTGGCCCTACTCCCACTCCTATAAACCATCAGAAAAGTAAAAACTAAAAAGACTGGCAAGTTTGTGGAACAACATCCTAGAACTCTTATCTGTTGCTGATGAGAGTGTAAGTTGATTTAATCACTTCAGATAGCAATTTGGCAATATTTAGTAAGCTGAAGATGGACATACACTTTTATATAGCAGTTCTACTTTTAAGTGTATCCCTAGTTAATAACTAATACATATGCATAAGAAGACAAGTACAAGACTATTCTAAAACTATTGGTGTGATGATTAATTCTATGAGTCAACTTGACTGGATCATAGGGTGCCCAGATATTTGGCTAAACATTATTACTGGGTATGTCTGTAAGGGTGTTTCTGGATGAGATTAGCATTTGAATCAGTAGACTGAGTAAAGCAAATATCTCTCCCCAGTGTGGAAGGGTACCATCCAATCTATTGAGTGCTTGAATAGAACAAAAAGGTGGAGAAAGGGATAATTCACATTCAAAATTCTCTCTCTGCCTGACTACTTGAGCTAGGACATTGGTCTTCTCCTGCCCTGTACTTGGACTTACATCATCAGTGTGTGTGTGTGTGTGTGTGTGTGTATCTATCTATATACGTACATACACATGCAATAAGATCAATCCTATTGATATAGGATATTTACATTATATATTTTATATATATAATCTCCTATTGATTCTGTTTCTCTGGAGAACCCTGAATAATACAATTGGTAATTTTTTAAAGAGAGGATATAACTATATCAATGCCTATCAACTGAAGAGATAAATTTATAAAATATATTAAATATTCTTTTGTATAAATATCAGTTACAATAAAGTAGAACTGCACAGATATATGTCTCAAAAACAATACTGAGTGGAAAAAGATGAGTGTATGTACAGGACATTATTTATGTAAAACACAAAATGAAGCTTTATATTTTTATGTATATATTTATATATCTCTCTCTATATTTATCTATATATGATATATATTTATTTATTATAATGTGTATTACAATGAAAATAAGCCATATTTAGGAGGTAGTAGAAAATATTATTGAGGAATGTTATTCAGAGGAATGTTATTACATCTGCAATGTTTTAATTTTTTTTAAATAATACATGGAATTTCTAAATCTGTGAATAATGGACTTAGATGCTAATTTAGGACTCCTCCCAACTGAGAACAACTGTAAAGCCCAGACATGATGCAGAAAGCAACTTTTTGAAGGCTATGGATGGTGAACAAAGTAGACAGACTCTGATGGAGAAGGTGTGCATAGAATTGGAGAGTTGAAGAGTTGAGCAAAAGAAGGTCTAGTCCTTGTAGTTTTAAGGTGGGTCTAAGCACAATCAATATAGTGTGGGCAGTGTGGCAGGACCCTGGTGGAAAGCATGACAACTGGAGAGGGTGACAGAATCTCAGAAGAGGAAGAACTAGAGAGGAGATCACCAACTCTGTTCATCTACATCTTAGTGACTCCTGAACCAAAAATTTGTGAAATAGATACAAAGATGTTCAACTAAAGAAAAAAGATGTGAACTGAGACCAGAGCAGTTGCCAATGAAATATTGTGAACAGTTCAAGTCCAGGAAATATATCTTCCAATAAAAAATAAAAGAAACTATACTCATAGACGAAAAATAACAGAATCCAAAATCTGTACCACTTAATATTCATAACGTCCAGGATATAAACAAAATTACACAATATACAAAGAACCAAAACAAAAAACAAAACAAAACATATTCTCAAGAGAAAAGAAAATCAACCAAGCTAAACCCTGAAATGAACTAGATATTGAAAAAAGAAGACAAGGATTTTAAAGCAGCTTTTATAACTATACTGTGTGAAGTATGACAAAACATGCTCACAATAAAGGAAAAACAGAAAATTAACTGATAAATAGGAATGTTATCTGAGATTAAAAAAGAAAAAAATCACTAGATGAATTTAACAGCTAAATGGAGATGACAAAGGAAAGAGTAATTGAACTGGAAAACAGAATAATAGAAATTATCCAGGGGCCGGCCCCATGGCGCCCCGGTTTAGTCCGCGGTTGGCAGCCCAGGGTTCGCTGGTTCAGATCCCGGGCGCCCGCCAACGCACTGCCTGTCAGCCATGCCGTGGCGGCGTCCCATATAAAGTGGAGGAAGATGGGCACGGATGTTAGCCCAGGGCCAGTCTTCCTCAGCAAAAAGAGGAGGATTAGCAACAGATGTTAGCTCAGGGCTGGTCTTCCTCACCAAAAAAAAAAAAAAAAAAGAAATTATCCAGGATAAGGAGCAGAGAAAAAAAAGATTGAAAAACGTGAACCTGAGGCCTGTTAGATAATATCAAATTTCCAGTAGGTGTGTGACTGAAATATCAGGAGGAGAGGAGAGAAAGATTGAATAGAGCAGAACAAATATTTGAAGAAATAATGGTTTAATATTTTCCAAAGTTGATGGGAAAAAAATGTACCAATAAAAGATGCTCAATGAATACAAGGAAAAGAAACACTAAGAGCTCATGTCTTATGCTGAGGTACAATAAAGTGAAACTGCCAAAAGCCAAAATTAAAGAGGAAGTTTTGAGAACAGCAAAAACAAACAGCAAACAAAACTAATCTAAGCAAACAAAAAACCCCCAAAACACTGCATGTGGGGATCAATGATCCGATTAATGGCTGACTTCCATCAGAAGTCATGGAGGCCAGAAGGCAGTGGAAAACATCATTAAAGAGCTGAAAGAAAAAATTGCTAAACCAGAATTCTATATCCAGGGAAAATATCCTTCAAGAATCAAAGTGAATTAAGACATTTCAGATGGGGAATAAAATTAATATGTTACCAGCAGATCTATACCACAAGAGGTTCTGAAGGAAGTTCTACAGGATGAAGGGACATGACATGAGATGGAAACTTGAATCCTCATAATGAACAAAGATATTAGAAGCAGTAAATGCAAAAGTCTAGTTTTTCTGTTTTAAAATAAATCACACAATGGACCAAAGGGAAAATTATAACATTGTCTTTTGGAGTTTATAACATAGTATAACAACACAATGTTAAGATTTCTATGTTTACATAAACTGATGCAAAATTAACTGTAGATGAGAAGTGAAAAGTTAAAAAGTATATTGTAATCACTGCAACAACAGCTTAAAATGAAAATAAGTATACCTATGCCAATGTAAAAATTAAAATGGAATTTGAAAAAATATTAAAGTCCTAAAAAGCAGGCAAGGAGAAACCAAAGAACAAAGCAACAACAAAGGAAAGGAGACAGCAGAAAACAAATAAAATGGTAGAAGCAAACCAAGCATATCAAATCCACTTTAAAGGTTAATGGACTAATTAAAAGGCAGAGATTCCCAAAATGATTTTAAAAACATAGGACCCAGCTACACCCTGTCACGACTTGGTCTACTTAATTATTTTAGAACCATTGTTTCATAGAGTGATTGTGAATTATGTCCAACTCCCAAATGCTACAAAGGCTATAATATGAATTAGCTCAGTTTTACTGTATATCTGGAAGTAATAACCACCTTCCTGGTTTCTTTTATTTTTCTTTCGTTTTTTGTTTTCACTCTATCTAACGTGTCATCCCCAGGGTGGAGCATCTCCAACTATTTTCTGCTTTTATGTTCCAATTGCCAGAAGAGAGCTCTGAGTGGCCCACCTCTAAGCCAGGGTATCTTTTCTTTTTCTAATTTTTTTTTATTACAGCAAAATACACATAACATAAAATTTACCATCTTAGTATTAAACACATTCTTATTGTGCTACCATCATGACCATCCATCACCAGAAGTCTTTTCATTTTGTGAAACTGAAACTCTACACCCATTAAATAATATCTGCCCATTCCCTTCTTCCCCCCAGCCCCTGGCAACCACTATTCTACCTTTTGTTTCAGTGAGTTTGACTAATTTAGATACCTCATATACATGGAATCATATCATATTTGTCTTTTGTGACTGGTGTATTTCATTTAACATAATGTCCTCAAGGTTCATCCATATCGTAGTATATATCAGAATTTCCTTTCTTTTTAAGGTTTAACAATATTCCATTGTATGTGTATACCACATTTTGCTTATCCAGCCATCTGTCAATGGACACTTTGATTGATTCCACATTTTAGCAATTGTGAATAATGCTGCTGTGCACATGAGTGTACAAATAGCTCTTCCAGGCCACGCTTTCTTTTGTGTTTATATACCTAGAATTGGAATTGCTGCACCAAATGATAACTCTATTTTAAATTTTTTGAAGAACCACCATACTGTTTTCCACACGGCTTTACCATTTTACATCCCTATCAGTAGCGCACAAGAGTTCCAGTTTCTCTACATCCTCACCAACACTTGTTATTTTCTCTGTATGTGGTTTATTTGTTTTGATAGTATCCATCTTAATGGGTTTGAAGTGGTATCTCATTTGCAGTTTTGATTTGCATTTCCCTAATTATTAGTGATGTTGAGCATCTTTTCACACACTTGTTGGCCAATTGTATATCTTCTATGGATAAGTGTCTATTCAAGTCCTGTGCCCATTTTTGAATCAGATTGCTCGGGTTTTTTTTGGTTTTGAGTATTAAGAGATCTCTATATATTCTGGATATTAGTCAGATACATGATATGCAAATATTTTCTCCCATTCTGTGTGTTAACTTTTTACTCAATTGATAGTATCTTTTGATATATAACATTTTTAAGTTTTCATGAAGTTCAACTTGTCTATTTTTTTTTAAAAATTTTGAGGTCATATTGGCTTATAGCATTGTGTAATTTCAGATGTATATTATTATATTTCAGTTTCTGTATAGACTGCATTGTGTTCACCACTAATAGTCTAGTTTTTATCCATCACCATATATATATGCCCCTTTACTCCTTTTGCTCTCCTCCCACCACCTTCCCCTCTGGTAACCACTAATCTGTTCTCCTTATCTATGTGTTTATTTATCTTCCTCATATGGGTGAAATCATATGGTGTTTGTCTTTCTCTGTCTGACTTATTTTGCTTAGCATAATACATGCAAGATCTATCCATGTTGTTGCAAATGGCATGATTTTGTCTTTTTTATGGCTGAGTAGTATTCCATTGTATATGTATACCACATCTTCTTTATCCATTCATCCATTGATGGACACTTGGGTTGCTTCCACATCTTGGCTATTGTGAATAATGCTGCGATGAATACAGGGATGCATAAATCTCTTTGAATTGTTGATTTTATGTTCTTTGGATAAACACCCAGTAGTGGGATAGCTGAATTTTATGGTATTTCTATTTTTAATTTTTTGAGAAATCTCCATATTGCTTTCCATAGTGGCTACACCAGTTTGCATTCCCACCAGCAGTGTATGAGGATTCCCTTTTCTCCACATCCTCTCCAACATTTGTTATTTCTTGACTTATTAATTATAGCCATTCTGACAGGTGTAAGGTGATATGTCATTGTAGTTTTGATTTCCATTTCCCTAATAATTAGTGATGTTGAACATCTTTTCATGTGCGCGATGGCCATCTGTATATTTTCTTTGCAAAAATGTCTGTTCATATTCTCTGCCCATTTTTTGATCAGGTTGTTCATGTTTTTTTTGTTGAGTTGTACGAGGTCTTTATGTATTTTGGAAATTAACCCTTGTTGGATATATGATTTGCAAATATTTTCTCCCAGTTGGTGGGTTGTCTTTTCGTTTTGTTGATGGTTTCCTTTGCCTTGCAGAAGCTTTTTAGTTTGATGTAGTCCCATTTGTTTATTTTTTCTTTTGTTCCCCTTGCTTGAGTAGACATGGTATTCAAAAAGATACTGCTAAGACCGATGTCAAAGAGTGTACTGCCTATATTTTCTTCTAGGAGTTTTATGGTTTCAGGTCTTACATTCAAGTCTTTAATCCATTTTGAGTTAATTTTTGTGTATGGTGTAAGATAATGGTCTACTTTCATTCCTTTGCATGTGGCTGTCCAGTCTATTGTTTTTCTTTTATTGCCTGTGCCTTTGGTGTCATAGCCAAAAAATCACTGCCAAATCCAATGCTGTAAAATTTTTGCCCTATGTTTTCTTCTAAGAGTTTCATCATTTTAGGTCTTATACTTAGGTCTTTGATCCATTTTGAGTTAATTTTATACATGGTGTTAGGTAAAGGTCAACTTCCTTGTTTTACATATGGATATTCAGTTTTCTTAGCAGCATTTGTTGAAAATACTATCCTTTCTTCTTTGAAGGGTCTTGGGACCCTTGTCAAAAATCATTTGATGATATATGTGAATGTTTATTTCTGGGCTCTCTATTCTATTCCATTGGTCTATCTTTATTCCAGTACCACACTGTTTTGATTACTGTAGCTTTGTAGTGAGTTTTGAAACCAGGAAGTGTGATTCCTCCAGCTTTATTCTTCTTTTTCAAGACCATTTTGGTTATTTGGAGTTACCTGAGTTTCCATACAAATTTTAGGATAGGCTTTTCTATTTCTGCAATACAAGTCATTGAAATTTTGATAGGGATTGGATTCAGTTTGTAGAATACTTTGGGTAGCACTGACATCTTAAGACTATTAAGTCTTCCAATCCATGAACATGGAATGCATTTCCATTTATTTATTTCTTTTTTAATTTCTTGATTTCCCTGTTTTGATTTTGGGTTTTTTTTTTAAGCATTTTGAATATATAGGCCCACTGGCTTATGGCCTCCAAAGTTTGATGAGATATCTGCTGGTATTCTTATTAAGGAGCCCTTGTATATGATAAATCACTTTTCATTTGCTGCTTTCAAGATTCCATCTTTGACTTTTGAAGGTTTGATTATAATATATCTTGGTGTGGGTGTCTTTTAGTTCATCGTACTTGGTGTTTGCTGAGCTTCTTGATTGTTTATATTCATGCCTTTCATCAAATTTAGGGAGTTTTCAGCCATTATTTCTTTAAATATTCTCTCTGCCCCTTCCTCTCTCTCTTCTCCTATAACTCCCACAACACATATGTTGGTCCAATTGATGGTTTCTCATAGGTCCCTTAAGCTCTGTTAACATTTCTTCAATATTTTTTCTTTCTGTCCCTAAGCCATGATGATTTCCATTGCCCTATCTTCAAGTTTACTGATTCTTTCTTCTGCTTGGTCTAATCTGCCTTTTAATCTCTTTAGTGAATTTTTCATTTTAGTTACTGTACTTGTCAGCTCCACAATTTTTTGGTTTCTTTTTATATTTTCTATCTCTTTGCTGATAGTTCCATTTTAATCATACATCATTTTTTTACTTTCTCCACATCTTCCTTTTATTCTTTGAGCTTTCTTAAAATAACTGTTTTAAAGTCTTTGTCTAGTAGTTCCACCATTAGGTATTTTTCAGGGACAGTTTTTGTTGATTAATTTTTTCCTTTGAATGTTCCATACTTTGCCGTTTCTTTGCATGCCATGTGATTTTTTTTTCTTTTGAAAACTGCACATTTAAATCCAATAATGTGTTTAACTCTGGAGATCATATTCTCCCTCTTCCCCAGAGTTTACTCTTTTTTGGTGGGGGCGAGGTCAGTTGTTTATTTTTTTGTTTTTTTGATTGTTGTAGGTTGTCTCTGTGCCAGGGATAAGTCTGAGGTATAAATATAGGGTCTTCTTGGGTCTTTTCTGAGCCTGCACATTCCCCTGGGCAGGTGTGGTGACTTTCTACATTTCCCAGTATATGCAGTTGTTTTTAAATGCCCTGCTCAGCCTTTAGGATTCAGATTAAATCTTACTACATCACAGAGATTTTTCTGACTACCACATATAAAGTAAGTTCCCAGTTATTCTCTGTTAGGCTCTTGCTTGTTTCCCTTATATCTCATAACATTTTATACTTGTTTTGTTTTCTGAATTATTTTTTTTTTCGGGGGGGGGTGTCCTTTACACAAGAATGCCAATTGTGTCAATTTAGGGACCACACCTATCCAGTTTATTATTTTTATTCCCAACAACTTGCACAGTTCCATGCATTTAGTAAACTCTAAATGAATCTTTACTTAATGAATAAGTAAACATAAACCAAGAATTGCAATCAACTCATTGTCTATAGAGGCATGCAATGAGTAGTAGGTAAAATAGATTCAGAGGCTATTTTTATTTCTTCAGATATATTTACATATTTATGTCAGGCAGGATAGGTTAGGTTATGCTACAATAACAACCAATCTCCATGGCTTAAATGTCAATGGCTTAAAGTCCAAAGTTTAGCCCTTTTTCATGCAAAGTCCATTTTGAGTCTGGGAAACTGTCCATGCACTTGACTTCCATAAACATGTGTAGCATTGAAAATCCATATCAACATATGCTCCCATGATTGCAGAGGAAGAGAAAGAGATAGAGAATTGGCAAATTAATGTTTCTACCTAAACGTCTTACATGTAACTTCTGTTCACATTTTATTGGTCAAATCATGTGCTACTGCCATTCTTAATTTTAGTAAGGTGAGACAGTACAGTCCTCCTATATGTCCAGAAGGAGATGGGAACCAGGTAGCAGTGGAAGAGTAGTAATGTCTGCCACATTGAGCAAACTAAATTACATAGTCTGCAGAGCTCATCCTTTCATTTCATCCTTGGAGAACCTGCTACTATGCGCCCTGAGAGATGCATAGGGGAAACATCTTATCCAACCTCCTATATTTTCTGTGGTCACTAGAGAACCATTGAAGTGCTGCTGAAATAATGCTAACTTAAATTCTGTAATACATAACAGTTAAGTGCCATACAGAATGGTGACATGAGTAATATCACAAGTAAGGGCTCTGTGAAATCGAACAGACACATGCAACTCATAAAGAGTAGAGTTTTCATGGAAAAAAATAATAATCTGTACCTTCCACTTAATTTTTCTGTGAACCTAAAACAGCTCTAAAAACTGAAGTCCATTAAATTAAAAAAATTACTACCGAAGAAAACTAACAAGAAAAATAATGAGAGGACTGGACCTACAGATAAGAAAAAAAAAAAAAAAGCCCACGTAGTAGGTAAAGAAAATTGCATGAACAAAAGTTTATGTAGAATAGGCTTCAATAATGGAAGATAGTACTATACTTAGTATGGTGCAGATGTCAGATTACATATCAAGGGGCAGGTTACATGGTGGAACTGAAGGACTGCAAGAACAACTGGAATTGTATTTTGTAATCAGTGAGAAGTCACTGAAGGAAAGTTGGGGTAAATATTATGCAAAGCAAACTTATAAAAATTGAGTAATTTTCTCCAACTCATTTACCTAGAAGTGGAAGAGTTGGGATTTGAAATAGTGGGCCTAAATGCAAACATCTGTGTCCTTTATATTGTGTCTCAGATTGAAGGAGAAGGAAACTAAAGTCAGAAGAATATTCTAGAAGTGTCACGATAAAGGAACTGAAAGCTGGCCATAGGAATATAAAGAAAAAGATATCTCAAAGGAATGCACAACTTGATAATATGTTCAGCCATTTCTAAGAAAACAGAAGTTAACCAAACTCTCGGTAGTAAATAAAAATTTAAAGTAATTCCCCGAAATGATTCTCTCATTAACTACAGGTAATGAATAGCTTGAAACAACACTAATTTATTTCTGGATATACTCACAGGCATTAAGAACTATTTAAAATATTTTTTACCTTCAAAACATTCTCCATAGACTCAATTAAAAACTACCGATACAATTTCTACTAGTACCTGGGGCAGAAAGAGTTGCAGGTTTCCACAGAAGTAGCCCCCAGGAAACAATTTTGTTTCTAGAGACCAAAAATGTCTTATTACCCAAATAACTAAATCTTTCTTTTGGCTTTACTTTTTTGAGTTCTGTTTTGAGTGTGTGTGTATATATAATATGTGTGTGTGTGTGTGTGTGTGTGTGTGTATAAGAGAGAGACATGAGTAGATGGATGGATGGGTAGATAAAGAATACACATATTATATGGATTTTGCCCTATGTGATCATTACAATGAAAGTAACTGGACAGATTTTATTAGAAGAATAAAATGAGCCCAGTAGAAATGCAGTTGTTGCTTTTTTTTCATATCATAACTCTAAAATCGCACCCTGAATGCTGCTTCCTAAAATCATGTGATGAGAGTTGAGAGACCTAGATGTACTGCTAACATTTAATTGTATAACATAGGGTAAGCCACTTTAGGGGCTTTAGGTAACAGTTGGGGAAACCAGTTACTGGCAACTGTGAGAGGAAAGTACAGTTGAACTGGGTAGTCTTTAAGAACCCTTGATATTCTAAGATTTTATAATATTTATAAATCTAGAGCCAAATAAAAATAATTGTTAAAACATATGGAGATCTTAAATATGTGCCAGGCACTGTAAGCATTTTATATTAATTGACTCAATTTGTATATATATATATAGTGGCAATCCCATTGTCTTAGCTCAGGCTGCCACATCCTGGGTGGCTTAAACAACAGAATTTTATTTTCTCACAGTTCTGGAGGCTGGAAGTCTGAGATCAGGGTGCCAGCATGGTCAGGTTCTGGTGAGAGCTTTTTTCCTGGCTTGTAGATGGCTGCCATCTCACTGTGTGCTCACAAAACCTCTCCTCGGTGTGTGCACTCTCAAAGAGAGAGAGCAAGCTCTCTGGTGTCCCTTCTTATAAGGGCATTAATACCATCATAAGGGCCCTACCCTCATGGCCTCATCTAAACCTAATTACCTCTTAAAGGCCCCATCTCCACATACAACCACGCTGGGGGTTAGGGCTTCAACATATGAATTTTGAAGGCACACAATTCAGTCCATAGCACCTATGAACCAGGTACTATTATTATACATATTTACAAATTAGGAAACTGAATCACAAAGAGCTTAAATAACTTGATCAAGGTCATATAGCTTTAAATGGCACAACTGAGCATAGTCAATGCTCTTAAAAAAATGTTATGGTACCTCTCTGAACCTATCTAGTTTCCAAAAGATATACCTGACAGAGATATACTAGCTGCTTCTCACTCATATACCTTTCCTTACATTGGCAGGAAAAAGTAAATAATGATGGAAATCACAAGTTTACAAATCTGAACTGACATAAGAGTAATTTTAAATGGAATTGGCAGAATTCATGATTTGAGGATTATAATTTTTTTAAAAACATGCATTTTCATTTTTAGAAGACATTAAAATTTCTAAAAGTAAATATCAAGGACTATAAATAATATAGTCTAAACCTTTGACTAAAATGTTGTTGCTTGTTTAAAGTAAGCTGGACTGTACAAATCACCTGAGATTTTATGCCTGAAGAGGCTTTGCTTGAGAATGACTGCAATATCAGAAGTCTAACAAGAAGAGCCAGCTTGAAAAGCTGAGGAGCATGATGAAAAAGTTTTCTTAGTATGAGTAAGATATTTTATAGTCTGCTGCTTTGCAGAAACTTCAAGGGAGATAAGGATGTTTAATGGTGAAAATATTTCCCTAGGGATCACTCTTCAGAATAGTTCTTTCATTGGTAAAAGAATATTAAAAATCAAAATCCGAAGGATTTATCAGGCTTTATTTAATCTGATGTCAGTAAGAGGAGAGCAAGCATCTGAGAATGTTTACCTCCACTCATTATATCAGTAGAAGAGCCAAATTAGCCAGTTTAAGGGTAAAATTTTGTATGATAAGAAACACCAAGGATGTCTTCCTATTTGGGCTTTAAAAAAATTGTCTATGTATAGGAAAAATAATTTGACTTGTGACAAAAAGGGGTCACTTCTGCTAATAAGTTTGAGCGAACACATTTCTCCATCAATAAGAACCCACTGGGAAGTGGCAATTTCATGTTGCATGATTTCGTTCAGCTCTGGAAAGCCTTTGTCTTCAATCTCTGCTGAGGTTCCCTAATTCTGCAATAGAACAATAATAAACAAACTACTCCAATTTCATCAAATCAGAGCCAAAATTAGGAATATTTGTTTATTAGGGTCTCAGAAATATTCTTCTGAAAATATTATTTTGCCTATGGTAGCTGACAGAAAATAGAACTAAAATTTCTGCTTAAAAAATATTAAAAATAAATTAAGCTCCTAAACATGACATCTAACTATGGTAGTTTTTCCTGAGTGAACTTTATAACTTATAAAATATACTTAAAATTATGATAGAAGCAAGGTATTATAAAAGATCACCTAACAAAGCAAAATTTTCTTTCTGGTCAGTGACACGATGAACCTTTGGACTGCCTATTTAGAATTCTAATAAGCTTGCTTGGTGTTGAAAAATCATACGTTATAGGGCCTAGTTGTTTTGTGATATAAATGGTCTCGATAAGTTTAGATTTCAGCCTTAATTCTTTGAAAGACTTATAGAGACACTTGGTTTGGCTATAAGTTGATCCTTTGTTTCTGGTTAAATATATAAGTCAAACTTGATGAGACATTGAGGAAGTTTATGACTAGGGAATTAATTTATTCAGATCCTACCGAGTAAGAGCTTCTCTCAGCTACATCTTATGTTCATGGTAATTCCTTTTGGAAATTCTATTGCTGAAATAGAAAGTCGTTTTTAAAGGTACAACTGATAATCTATCTAGAGAAGTCAGAATGGGCTGTTTCCTTTAAGCATTGATGATTAAAGGGTTGAATTCAAGGCTTTTAGTGTATTACATATACTAAGGACAGAAGGTACTTTCTTAATCATGTATTTGAAGAAAAAAGTGAAATCTTTACAAAAGAACTCAGAGGGAGGCTGACTGACATTGTATATTTGTGCATTGATTTTTCTTTCAGAAGAAATGAAATGAAATAACAGAAGCTTGGTAATTGAATAATGGAATGAAAAATATTTTGTTGAATATATATTCTTACAAATACTTGATTATGGGCTTATCTGGAGAATATTAATCATGGCTACCAAGAATAAAACATATTAAACATGAGATATTTGTTCTGGAAAGTTCTTAGTAAAAAAATATATATATGTGGATATATGTAATACATACATATCCATATATTTATTCACATATAAACACATTTACATATACATAAACTTAGTTTGGAATGACATATAAAAAGTGTTTTGTTTGGTCCTTACAAAAGCAATAAAGCCTGGAGATTATAGTTCCAAAATATTTCAAAGGAAGAGAGCATTTTTGGAAGGGACTTATTCAACTGAATCATTATTTTTGCAAATAATAATTGATACCTTTCCTAACTGAATATCACTAAAATGGATTAGCTCTTTCCACTGCACCTAATAATTATCTCCTGTAAAATCATAAGAACGCACTTATTCCCACCAGCACATATTCCTTTGTCCAAATAATTTAATCAGAATATAGTTAGGAAAATAAAATGTTCAAAAGGTCAAAGCACCAAAGTTCTCCCCTAAATATTGATTATTGGGACTATGGGCTAAATAAGATGTGCTGGACCCTAAGTTTGTAACATGAATCCATTTCCATGACTTCCAGAAGTAGGAAGCTGTTTTCAGGGCCAAAGAACAGTTTAGAGGATGTGAGGATGTGTGTTTGCAGATTCTGGGTCTGCTGGTTTAGTGATGCCCTCTCAGGGATCTCAGTGAGTTGTGGAGCCCTGGGGAGCTGTCTCAACTGTGGATGTGCCATTAAACCAGATGGCCATGCACAAATACTACTTGGAGTAAGTACTTATTACTTAGTAATGCAAATGCAATTCTAGTCATAAGCTTCACTAAAACCATTCTTAGAATGCATTTTAAATAACAAATGTATTTACAAACACACCATTCCCCTTTGAAAAGTGCTGCAGGGAGGGTTTAGAGGAAAGAGGATAGGAGTTCATGATCCAGACAGCAAATGGGCCAAAAGAAGAAAATACCATTTTTAAACAGGTTTGTATTTATTGATATGACTAAACACTCTTGTTTTTCCTCAACATCATTTGAAATTATTTTAAAAAAGCAAGAATTTCATTCATTAAAACCATTGTAAAAAACAAAATTGCCCCGAGCAAATTTTAAAGATCTTATTGGCTTTATTCAACAATTCATGAATTGGGCAGCATCCCATCTAGCAGACAGAAAGCTCCAAAGAGCTGTACAAAATGAAAGACTCTTATAGGGAGAGGAGGGTAGGACAAAGAAGTTACTAGCAAAGAGTGGATTTTTTGTGGCAAGGTCACCTTCCTTTAGGGGATGAGAGGGGTCTATCAGGCAGCTGAGTTCCCTAGTACTGACCAAGTAATTCTGGATTGACTAGTTTAAGATTCTACTCCTGGGAGAGGTTGAAACTGCAATTAAGTTAAGTATTAAGTCTTGGTTTGGTGTTGTGGGGCTTAGAACAAGTGACTCCATGTTGGGCCTATTGTTTCTTTTTTAACACCTTAGACACCTTGAAAGGAGAATGTGGGGCTTATAAAGAATCACAATATATTTTATGGAGGCAGAACAATACTTTTTAAAGACTAGATTATTTTAAAATGGATTATATACACATCAAGAAAGATTTGGAAATATTCACAAGAGCCTGTTCATGTTGGTTATTTGAAGATAATGGAAGGGAATTAGAAAAGGAAAAAGTATAGTGAAAGAAAAAAAAAATAGAAAAACGCACATAGTAAAGGTTAAATGTGAATGTAAAAGTATAGCTTTGTTACCGCCCAAAGGGCACAATCTGTTTGCTGCAAGAAAAAAGCCAATCATCAAGAGGCAAGATGGTAGTGGAGAAAGGGCATTTTTTTACAGCTTGCTAGCAAAAGGGAAGATGGCCAACTAATGTCCAAAAGAACCATCTTAAGGGGGTACAAAATCTTACAGCAGTTACATAGGCCGGTGAGTTATGGGGGAGGGGATAAGGAATGTTGATCCTCGGGTGTTACAGTCTGGGAGTCACCACACCAGAGCTTTCAGTTGTCATTGATGATGGCTATCAGCCTAGATTCTTTGTTCAGAGGTCATCACATTCCTAAGGAACTCAAAAGGGCAAAGTTGTCATCTTATCGCAGCTGGGAGGTACATGCACAAGCAGGGGTGGTAAAATCTACAGAGCAGTTAGATCTCCTGGAGGGTGTATATCCAGCTGGGTTAGTTAGTCAGAGGTCACTCAAAGGTACAATAGGGTTTCTTTTCTGCAATATGGCTTCCCTTACGTCAACCTTGTCTTGAGCCATATCAGATTATGTAACTATATTCATAAAATTATTGCAAATATGGTATTAGACAAATATTTACATTAAAAAGTTTAGAAAATTAACAAAAATATTTATTTGATCAGGTGACTTTATTGTAGATGCTCTTTTGCCTTGAATTTCTGTGGTTTTTTTAATGTTTTTTAAAAGTTTTAGATGTTGTTCTTGTAATAAAATAACACCTTAAAAAATTAACATGATCAAGAGAATGATAAAACAAGCCACAGACTAGGGTAAAATACTTGCAAAAGCTTTTTAGGATTTTTAGGGCAGTGAAACTGCTCTGCATAATACTATAATGATGAATATGTGTGTAGAGAGGGAAATAACTTTCCCTCTGCTCTTCCATGTTCTTGGCTTTTATTACCCCCTATAATAAAAAAGATTAACAGGAGAAAAACAAACAGAAATTTAATAACATGTATACCTGTATACACAGGAGATACCCAGGAAAACTGAATAACTCCCTGAAATGGCCCAAGCCACCACCTTAAATACCGTCTCCAGTTAAAGACAAAAAAAGATGTTGTGGGAGTAGGAGCCAATTATGTGAGGTTATCAGGGGAAGCACACTAAACAAAGGTAAGGTTCTTATGCAGATTTAAGTCCTTGCCTTCTCTGTTGATAAGAGTTTCTAGAAAGTAGTCATCCCCCTCTTCCTGGTACAGAAAGCAAGAGACACCTTTATAAATGGAGATTTTCCCTTATAAATGTATATATCTCTTAAAAAAGGGTAACTTCTACTTGGTTTTCAGAGCTTCTCCCATATCGGCTGTTTTTTTAAAACTAACCAGCTCAAAATAACCCTTATGCTAAAGAGGCTTATTTTGGGGTGGCATATTCTGCTCCCTTTCCCATGTCTTTATACACTTGTCCAAACCTGTAGAATGTACAGCACCAAGAGTAAACCATAATGTAGACTATGGACTTTGGGTGATTATGATGTGTCAGTGTAGGTTCATCAACTGTAATAAATGTACCGCACTGGTGGGGCATGTTGATAATGGAAGAGGCTATGCATGTGTGGGGTCAGGAGTATACGGGAAATCTCTGTACTTTCCTCTCACTTTTGCTATTAATCTAAAACTGTTCTCAAAAAAACTGTCTTTAAAAAATTAACATGATGATGACATGCCTGGAATCACTTTGGTAAATGAATTATAACTAATTCCCTTTGTTATCTGGCAAGTTGTAACAGCAGTCATCCCACAGAGAAACATATATATAAAACTGCCTCCTAACTGTTCTCCCGTTTCCACCCTTGTCACTCTGTGGTCTAGTTTCCTTACAGCAGGCAGAGTGATCCTTTTAAAGCATATGTCACAACATGTCACTCCTCTGTTCAAAACACTCTAATGTCTTACCACCTCAGAGTAAAATCCAGAGTCCTCCATAACCTCTCCACAATCTGCAGCCTGCCTCCACCCACAACCTCTCTTGATTTCATCTACTCCTGACTCATTCTACTGTAGCCACACTGGGCTCTTTGCTGTTCCTTCTACACATAAAGAGCACTCCTGCCTCAGATCTCTGCATTTACCGTCCCCTGTCTCTGGATCACTCTTCCCCTCCCCACCCCTGCCCAAGCTAGCCCCATGGCTTCCTTGATCATTTCATTCAGGTCTCTGCTCATGTCGTATCCTAATGGACACCTGTCCTGAATACCTTTCTTCTCCAGTTATTCTTTATCCTCTTCCTCTGTTTCATTTTCCTCATATTTCTTCATAGTATTTATCACCAAGTGAAATATTACATCACAGGTTTTGTTTATTATCTATTTTTCTCCCCACTAGAATCGAAACTCTCTGAAGGCAGGGGCTTTATTGCTTTTGTTACCTGCTACATGTCCAGAGACCAGCACAGCTCTTGACCCTTAGCCACATATAAGAAATAAGTACAGTTCTCCGCCACCAGATATTCCCCAACCTTGGATGTATACTTTGCAAATAAACTGCAGACTTTCCTTTCAGCTTCTTGTCCTCTTGTTCATCCCTGAATCAGCCTTTTCCACTGGACTCACACCATTTAAGGAAAGGATTTTCTCTTCCTCCATTTCCTTCCTTCCTTTGTTCATTTGTTCCTTCCTTCCTTTATTTCTTTTATTCTTTCTTCTTAACTATAAAACATATCAATTTGTTTTTACCCTGTTACTCTCTCCCATGCCATATACCTTAGGATGAGATTGCTTGTACTTGTACAGGGAAGACAAGATGTAACTTTATAAATGATTGTAAGTAGCACACTGATGATTCCCCTCTCTCAATACTGCACAGCTTTTGCCTGACCTTGGGCTGGAGGAGCAAGTGTACTGATGATAGACAAGGATTTTGCTTTGTTTACATTTTTTAATACAAATACTGTTTCCTTCAGAACTTTTTAAAGTTTGCACTTAAAATTTCTACTAAGAAAGTTATTTCATATAAATTATTTTTACTTTTGATTAATTTTCTCTTCATTAAAGTTCATAAATGTACATTGTTTGAAGCCAAATATTATCAGTTCCATTTCTGGTAGAATGTAGAATGATGACTTTGATACCCCAACTAACATATAAGCATGCTGAATAGTCTTTTATAGTCATATTGGGGAACTGGTAAGAAAATAAGAAATATTCTGATGCTAAAAATGAAGCAAAAGCAGAAACTATGAGATCTACATATGATTTTGGGGAGGAAGATTTAGGGGAGGAAGAACTCTTCCTCTACCCTCTAGGTCCTTCTGGATGGTCTAAGAATTAAATTGACATGAGATAGAATAACAGGAGAAAATCAAAGTTTAATAACATGTATACATGGGAGAAACCCAGGAAATCTGAGTAACTCACCAACATGGCTGAAGCCACTACCTTAAATACCATCTTCAGCTAAAGACAAGGGAGGATGTGGGGGTAGTGATTTGAGACTTCAAAGGGGAAGAAGACAATTTACATGGAGATGGAAAAGCAAATGTTTGATAAACAAATGTTGACCCTGTCTTGTAAAGACCGTGAGAGATGAAGAGGACTTTGAATAAATGGCCCTTACTAGGTTCCTCCCTGTCTATCACACCTAGTTTATATTATACTATAATTATCCTATGGTATTAGCTCCTTCCTGGAATAGGCCTTCTATCTTAAATTCTTTTAGGCAGTTAGAGGGAAGGTCAGAGTTTCTTCCTGAGTCTTTTGTTCTTAAAAAATAATTAAGCCAAAGAGACACATTTTGGGGTGGCAAATTCTTATCTCCCACAGTACATTAGAGATGTTTAGTAAATTGAATGAAAAGATCATTTCTGAATGAAACAAATATTAATTCTGATGTTTGAAGTGTAAGAGAAGAGAAAATAGGTATAGATTACACCATTCTCTTAATGCTAAAGTTAAATTTACATATACTCTATTCTCTGCTATATTTGCCTGATCTTTACCCAGGCCAAATTCTTATTTTAAAAATCCTGCAGCCTTTCATGTACACTTTAGTCAGACTTATTCAGGTAACATGTCTGTAAAATAGTATTTTCTTCTCCCAGAGATAAGTGAAATCTTTTAATGTCTTTCCTTGGCATGTAACTCTTACTTGCATATATAATTCTAAAATCCTTATTCTCTATTGAACCAACATAAAAGGCAGTCATTTCTTAATTGTTTCTGTGCTTCCCTGTACATTTATGATGTATTAACTTCTTCAAAAGCTAAAACCTCTCCCCTCAGGAGAGTGCCACATTTCACAAGAAAAGTGGGTTTTCTAGAATGAGAAACAATTGCTTAATTATCCAAAGAGTAGAGGCATGTTAAGTTCAATGGTAAATTCTTACTGGATGCCAGATCATAAGACTGGAACATTTGCATCTAGTCACGGCAGGTTTCCTTTCTCTATTTTCTCTAAATACTTTTCTGTTCAGTGAGTTCTGTGAGTTAAGGTATATATTTTCATAAGCTGAGATGCTATTTATGCTATGCCTCTTTAACTGACAATGAGCTATCTGGAAGTCAGAGGTTTGCAGCCAGTCTCTGAATTGCCAAAAGCTATAGTCCCAGAAAGAAGCTAAATATAGTGGTAGACATGATAACTTATCAGAGTGGCTGAATATGTAGTATTCAAATCATTTCTCAATTATAATATATTTAAATGTAATCCTATATCAACCAAAATGATGACAAATCATGGAGCTGTAATTTATGTTCACTAATTTAGAACCATACCTTTAAGCAAATTCATTTACAATAACAGTTCTACTTAAAATGATATGCCACAAAAGGATGATCAGCCAAATAATAATGTGTATAGAGGTTACTCCATAGAGGCATAAGTATTGGTTCATTACTTATATAAATAGAATTTACAGAGATGGAAAAATGATTACTACTCAACAGAATTATTTTATTTCATTAGTTTAAGGTAGTATTAAACATAATTTCATAAGTAGTGATTTGCCAGATGCTTTTATTGGAACAGTTGATTTGTTGCTTATTTTGAGCACTGATTTTTATGTCATTTTAAAAATCAGTACAACTTTTGAAATAGGGCATATTGAGAAAATTTTAAAATATGTTTCATAGTTATATAATTTTTTAAAATTAACTTTATTTTCATATTTACTTAATGTTTAAAAAAATGATGGGTTACTATAAGGATGATGTCTAGCCAAAATGCAACTCAAAAAATCAAAATATGAAATACAAATTGTTTGCCAATTCAGGTTTTTATGTTTCCCAATTCCATTTATTCTTTCTTTCCAAAGAAGTAACATTTATTGTAGAAAACAGTTCTCTTAAGTCAGTTTACTGATACCACTATTTAAAATTGTAAGAACTCTGCCTTTTTACTAAAAAAAAAAAAAAGAATTTAAGTAATTTGTGTAAAAATACAGGATCACTGATATATTTATGAAACTATGTAACCTTTAAGATAGGAATAATATTAGATGAATAGCCCAACCTTCCATGCAATGAGTATGTTTTCTACATTCTTGCAGTTTATGTGTATTTTATTATGATAAGAACACTTTAATGTTAATTTTTATTATGAAAAGAAAATAGAGATGGGAGATTTAGAAATAATTTGGTCACTGGTCTTTGTGGAATGGATAACTGATTAAGGAGAATATAATTGAGCACTTTGTCTTTCTAACTTTTAGGATGTATAAGATACACCTAGGGTGCTTGCCAAAAATACTGAAATCTCTGCATCTCAGCTTCCTTTCCAAAATGAAAAGTTCCTAATCAAAACAGGAGACGCAATGCATGCATAGAAAGCCAGGATTGGGGTGGAGGTGGAGAGATCTGAGAAGGTGAAGAAGAATCAATATTTGTGTGTAGACATTAACAAGTGGAGGAATATTAAATGGAATGGAGTGGGGGCTCTGAAACACAATTACGAGATTGCCTACTTTTTATTCTGAACTCTATTCAAAGGCAAAGGATTCTCAGACCTGGAAGTATGATGGAAGTTGTTACTGTATCCCAGGAGGAAGAGATAAAGTGTGGTGGATGGTGTGCTGGGGGGTTCCCAAGACCACTCTCAGTCTCAATAACTCACTAGAAGGACTCACAGAACTCAGAAAAGCTGTCATACTCAAACAGTTATAGTTTATTACAGTGAAAAGATACAGACTAAAATCAGGAAAAGGAAAGCTGCGTAGAGTGAAATCCAGGGGAAACCAGTCACAGGCTTTCTGTCGTTCTCCAGAGGAATGGCACAGACAGTGCTTAATTCTCCCAGCAACAATGTATGACAAAATGGGCAAAGTATGTTGGGGGTCAGCCATGTAGTAGGCATGCATCACCTGGGTGATTGACCTTAGTTATTCAATCTCCAGCCCCCTAGAGGTCAAATTGATAGAAAATGGCCCAAAGCCTCAGGCACACGCAAACATTCTTATCTGGCAGGATATTCCAAGCACTCATAAATTTTCTCCCAGGAGCTGGTCAAGGGCCAATTCTTTCTTTGGAATATGTGAAGTCGAAGAACCAAGGCCTGCTGAGTTAATCCTTTACTGCACAGATGGTGATGTCCCCAGGGGATAATCAAATCATGATAGAGCCTGCCAGGCTTTACCAAACACACTGAACATTCTACAACTATTTTTGATGTGGCAGTGACCAATAAGGCCAAAAGAAAGCAAGCATACCTACTTCCTCTGAATCAACTAGGAGAGAAATATTGAAACCTGAAGTTTCATAAAGGTTTTTTCATTGTATTTTATGTTTGGAAAAGGAAGAAATATGTGAAGAGCTCACAATTTTAATGACATATGAAAAACATTTGGTTTTCTGATGCCTTAAACTTCTCCAGTGGTGATTATGACATATAACACTGAATGTGTCAGAATAGAAGAGTATTATGATAGGAAACCAACAGTTAGATCAAGAGGGCTTTAAACTAAAATGAGAGAGGGAGAGTATGTAATGCACAGAAGGAACCTAAGTCATTCTTCCTCTAAATGTCTGCCTGGCTAATTCCTTTAGCCCCTTCAAGGCTTTGATCAAATCTTACCTTCTCAATGGTGTCTACCTTAACCACTTAATTAGGGTGAACCCTAAGAAACTGCTATTTTCCTAAGTCAAAAACAATTTCATAGGGTTCAGTCTAATATATGACTGCAACAAACTCTCTCAACTCCTGCTCCCCAGCATTCTCATTTCCCACTTACCCTGCACTACTTTTATTTTTTTCCATAGTATTGAGCCTTCATCTAAAATACCATATAAGGAAAATTCATTGTATTTACTATTTATTATCCATCTCACTTCTGCCACAAAGATACATGAGTATAGAGATCTTTCTTCCTTTAATTTACAGATGTAGTCCAAGAACTTAGAAAAGTGCTTGACACAAAGTTACTAAACTACGATTTGTTGAAAATATGAATGAACAAATACTATTGCTTAGAAAGTAATAAAGGAGGCAGTCAGTCATCTATTTAATAGTGGGAAATATTTGGAAGCAATTCTTAGATATTCTGTACCAGAATAACCTAATTGCTAACAGCAAAACTTTAGTCAGATAAAGGTTTTGGATCCCATCTCTACTGCTAACTAGCTCTGTAAACTTTGGGCATTCTTTTTAAAATAATTTCTCTAAGCCATAGTTTGCTTGGTTACAGTAGGAAAAATAATACTTACCTGCAGTGTTGTAAAAAACACAACTTTTTCTATTCTATCTTACAGACTGCATGAGAAATATCTTCTTATTAAAAAAGAAGACATTTTACAATTAAATACCTATAGGATAGATATGGGTACCGTGACAGAAAGATAGCAACAGGAGGTTATATATTTGTTCAAAAAATGATAAGCAATGATGGTCAAGGGAACATAGAATATAGCAAGAAGGAGGGAATTGAGTAATACAAAGGATGACTCAACTGAGATTCTAAATGCTTCTTGAATGTGGTAGAAATGTAGATTTCTACCTTTCTAGAAATGAAGGTAAAAATATGAAAATTTTAGTAGCAGAAAATATAAAATCATGCACTTAGAATAACAAAACTCACCAACTGTTCAATGGAAGTGACCTGATTTAAGCGTAATTGTGGTGGAAAAGGGTTTAGGACTATATGACTTCCAAAGACCTAAGCCAATTTTAGCTGTCACCATGGCTTTCAACATGGACATCAACAGATGTCCACCACATCTGCTGTGGTGAAATTTCTTTCTGTTTTGTATTGTTTTGCTCCATCACATCTTCCTTTTAGAGAAGCTCTTTTAGGAGTATGTTGGTGGGAATTATGGCTTACCTCTAGGATGCAGCCAGGTAGTAGGGAAAATATTTAGGCTTGGATAATTGCCGCTAGGAGAATTTTTGAATCTTGAACAAGAGGTACATGACAATTCTCTTTGTTCTTTCCCATCTTTAAGGCCTGGCTGCCAGCCAGCCACTGATTTGGTGGAAAAAAAATTAGTTTTTTGTTTAAGACAGTCAGTTTCTGTCATTTGACACTAATAACTCTGACTGCCAGATGTGATTAGTTCTAGATGTAGGATCCTGAACTGAGAGGTTACCAGGATAAGAGACTTGCTGTGATAAAGCCAGGCAAACCAATATGAATTAGACCCTATCTGGATGCTACAGTTTAAGAACAACATTGCTTCCTCAATCAAGTTACTATTACTCTGGACTTGAGTTTCTGCCAATATGATTGAGTAACTAGTCAGAAAACTCTCCCACAATAAAATATGTACATGAAATATAACAACTAGATAAAATGTAACAACATCCTCTCAAATGCCAAGCTTGTGAGAATGTAAGGAAACTTCCCAGTGACCCCAAATAAAGAGATAGCTCAAAAACTCGGGAGTAGTCAGCTGTGATTTGCCTGAAGATGATTTCCAATCTCAGGGACCAAAAGGCTTGTCTTTTAATGGACACTTGGAGATTGAAGAGAAGGCCTGGTTGAGGCACTGAGGAGTAATCCATGTAGGAGCTGGAAGTGACAAAGATGGGAATCTCAAATGGCCACTTAACTTAATGAAAGGGTGGAAAGGGAAAGAAAGAAAAAAAAAATCCACCAAACTGCAGAGACAAGATAACTTAGATGTTTTGGGTTGAGCTCTAGATGGGAAAAAAATGCCTCCCCTAAAGATATGCGCTCGTGTTAGTGTGTAGTTAAAATTTATACTTCCTTTGTAGTCCTGAAAACCTCTAAATGAGTAATCAACATAAAGAAGTTTCAGGTTGGTAGAACATGAAGATGGTTGGCAGAAGCAAAAACAAATTCTCTTTTGAGGGACGCTTTCTCAACCCAGGCTGCACAGAGTTCCCATGGATTAAGTCTGGGCGCTCCCAATGCGCCTTCATGAGCAGGAGTGAGCAGAGACACGAACAGCAGCATTAGATCTCCAGGATCTTCAGATAATAGAATTATACAATAAGGATGTAAAATAAATATTCTTAACATGTTAAGGTGTAAAATATGAGAAAGAACCACACCACTGTTTTTAAAATGAGCACAGACATATTTGAAAGAAATGAACACTTGAAAAAATGTAATAATTTAAATTAAAGATGCAGTGGACAGGTTTAATGTCAGATTGGACAAAGTTGAAGATATGTTTAGCAAACTGAAAGATAATCTGAAGAAATAACCAACGGTGTAACATAGAGAGACAATGCAGTGAAAAATATGAAAGTGAGCAACAAAGAATGACAAGTACTAACGTGTTTAATTAGAATTTAATGCAAATGCAAAAAGACTAGAGAATGAAGAAAGGGCAATATTTGATGAGATAATGGCTGGTTTTTTCCCAGATTTGTTCAAAATCAAGCATCCTCTGATTGAAAATTCCAGTAAGTCCTGAGTAGGCAAAATATAAATAAATCCACAGTGAACTTATTTGCTTCTCTGCCTGTTCTAAAGATTCTTCATGATCTGCCTTCACCATAAGTAGCCAGTCATATTTCCCACTAGTAATAATATGCACACATAGTTCTTGTTATGAAAATCTGCTTGTTATTCAATATGTATCGTTAGTCTGCTATAAAATTGCTTCTTCTTAGTATGAAATGCTTTTTTTCTTCTCTTCTACTTGTCAAAATCCTATTTATTCATCAAATCCCTTTTCACAGATCCTACATTGATTATTCTAGTCACACTGATCTTTTTTCTTCTGAACTCCTATTATATAATGCAACTCATTCATTCATTCATGATATTTATTGAGAATCTGCTATGTACTAGCTGGATACTAGGTCCAATAATAAATTAGATAGAAATATTCCTTGTCCTTAGGAACTTTAAGATTCAGTCAAAATGACAGTAAAAATAATTAGAATACCGCGATAAAGTATAAACAAAGTGTGAAATGAACACATATTGGGATACAGTGGGGAAGGTAATTGAATATATGGGTCAGTAAAAGTTTCCTAGGGGAAGTAATATTTCTGCTTAGACATGAAGATTAAGTAGAAATTATCCAGGCTCAAGTATGGGTATAGGATGAAAACAGCAGAAGAAAGATCCAGGCCGTGGAACTAACATGTTTCACATTTTAGAGGCTTAAGAGGATAGGAAGTTCTAGAGACTAAAGGAGTTTGATATGGTTATAGTATGGAGAGTAAGGCAGAGAACTGTGAGAGATAAGTCTAGAGTGATGGGCTGGACAGGGGGTATATCTAGGGGGGCCATATAAACCATGTTAACAAATATGAACTTTATCCTAAAAGCATTGGAGAATCATTGAAGGCTGTGCAAGCAGAGGTTATATTACTGTATTTCTGCATTAGAAAGGTGCCTTTCATCACCATCAGGAAGATGGATTGAAGGAAGGGAGACAGTTAAGAGGCTGCTACAATGCTTTAGACAAAAGCTGGTGGTGACTGATACTACCATGGTAGCGGTGGGAATAGCAAGTACTGGAAAAATTTGCCAGACATTTGGAATAGTTGATCACTTTTCTTTAATGTTTAGCTATGCATTTATTTTTTCTCTCCAGTTAAGTTATGAGCTATTTAAGAGCAGAAACCATGGCTTATTGTTCTGTTCTCTCTGCCAAAACTTCCAAGTCATCAGTAGCAAGGCCTCATAAATATTTGCTGACTTGAGTCTTTGGATGGAATTATTCAGTCACTGAGAATTTCTAAAGATAGCCAGCAGAAGATCCAGGATGAAATTCTCCACAGTTCAGTTTTCAGGGTGGTACTAAAAATGGTACTGGGATGCAGAGTTCTCAAACATTACCTCCTTATAGTGGCCGCAGTAGTGAGCTATAAGCCTGCTGATGAAGAATGAACCAGTAGTTACAGCAGTAATCTTGGCTCCAGGGCAGGAAGTCAATGCCAGTGACAAATTGCCAATACATGACAATTTAAAATCCAATAAGTGAAGTTAACAAAGTTGCTTTATAGCTCAGTGGACTCATGGGTAGGGCTGGAAGCCATTTTCATCCTGTATCATCAGGCTGTCTGTCTTATGGGCAATAGAAATAGCAATCTTGCAAGGAATCAGGATAGCTCCTTTGAAAATAAATGATAAGGACGTATTCAGGTTATGTCTGTATGTTCAACAGAGCAAAAATTAGAAATGTATAAAGCTGACCATCCCTTTGAAGGAAAACACAGCAGGGACTGAATGAAATTGAGTATTTTTCTTTTTAAGGATGGGAATTCTATCTCCTCATCCAAATAATTTCTCTCCAATTTTGTGAAGTGGTAAACATAGTTCCTTCTGAGATCCAACCACTGTATTATTTCTTGAATTTTCTTTGGGTAATTGTTCACCATGAAACTAAATACAATCTATATTGTGTGTGAAATTTTATGTGAGGATTAAAAATTTTCCTGTGCCAAATAATTGTGAGTTGTTTCTTTTTTACAAACCTAAGTATGAAGACCTTTCAACATTAAAACGTGCTTTACTGAGGCCGGCCCAGTGGCATAGTGGTTAAGTTCACGTGCTCCACCTTGGCAGCCCAAGGTTCGTGGGTTCAGATCCTGGGTGCAGACCTAAGCACCACTCGTCAAGCTATGCTGTGGCAGCATCCCACATACAAAATAGAGGAAGACGGGCACAGATGTTAGCTCAGGGCCTATCTTCCTCAGCAAAATGAGGAGGATTGGCAATGTGCTTTAGCTCAGTCTTACACACACACACACACACACACACACACACACACACACACACACACACTCAAGTGCTTTATCTAGTATGATGTGTTCAATATTAAAAAGTGCTTTTGCTGGTATGATGTGCTCATTAAGTAACCTGGAGCTAAAGACTTTTACATATGGAGATGACAAACTAAACAGTGACATACCAACATAATTCCCAAGAAGCTTATCACAAGTGTATTTCATAAAAATAGATATTTATTGAGTACATACAAATCCAAGTTTTGTATTAAACATGTTATTTAATTATTTTGTGCTCACAACAAAATTATGTAAAAGATGCTATTATTATTCTCATTTTATAGGTAAGGAACCAATACTCAGAAGGTTCAGAAACTTGCTCAACAAGCCTAGGATTTGAATGCAGTTCTCAGAATCTAAAACTGATACTTTTAACCACCATACTACTTAAAATCATAATTAAAGTCTGCAAAGAAAGGAATGTCACTTGTATTTTTCACCAAGTTGGGTGGCAGGCACTACGGTCCTCATTTTCCACCAATGAGGAAAATGTCCAATTATTGGACATGATTGTGTAATATAATGTGCTATCATTTCCAAAGGATTTTTATCTAGCTCTTAGAAATGTTAGGTTTAGAGTTCAAAATTTAACCAGAAGATGTGATATTCACCATCTTGTTTTCCTGAAATTTTCCCCCATGCTTTTATGGGTTTGATTGTCTTGTCCATCCTCCAACTGCTGTACGTACTTCCACTAATGGGTCATATCTGCAAACTTCTTTGGGCGATCCCTCATCAGCACTCAGAATCAGAATCTCTCCTTGATTCTCAAACTGTAGAATTCTTTACTTTCTACCACACCCACCTTTGCCATCAGCCTTTTTTCTTCTGCTACTTGTTTTCACTCTCTGTCTCTAAATACATTGACTCTGTTATGCAAAGTCGCAGATCTTAATTCTCCAATTTGCCTCTCTCTAAACATGTCCTAATTTTGCATCACACATATACATGTACACACACACAAGTGCACACACACACTCTCTCTCTCTCAAACAAGGTCTAAGCTGATAAAGCCTTCCTTCTCCCTAGAAGGTAAGGGAGAAGACAGTGTGCATGGGCAAAGACAGAACGCTCTCCATTTCTTACTAAATGTTGCTACGTTTGCAATAATATTACCACTGAATCTTTTGTGATTTTTGGAATATGTGATCAAATTTGTGCAGATAATTGCAACTTTTTTTCCTTTTATGCTATTTTATATCTAGTCTATTTAATACTGCTAACAATTCCTAGAAATATCATATGTTTTGATGATGGGCATTCTTAGCTTATGTTTTTGATGAGAATGTTTCCAAAAGAGTGAGTGTGTGTTTATTTGACTGTGTGTTTAGCGTACCGATTCCTATTTTACTGTAAGTTTTATCAGAATGAATGCTAAATTTTATAAAATACTATTTTAAGTTTTGGTAGAGTTAAGTATACACCTCTAAACTCTTAATATAAACATTTTTTAATACTGAACCATCTCACAGCCTAAGGCTGAATCCTATTTATAATTCTCTTTAAAAGCTCCTGGATTAACTTTACTGTTTCCCTCAGAGTTTTAGTCTTGATATTAATAAGTGAGCTTTGCTTGTATTTCTCTTTCCTCCTTCCTCCCTCCATCTCTCTTTCTCTTTCTTTCTTTCTTTCGGGTATCTTTATTATTGTTTGGCATCATAGTTAGATGGGAAGACCTGGGAATAATTTTTTTAATTATTATTAAAAAAATTTTTTTTAATTAATGATCTGGGGCTAGTTCCTAAAGATTTGATAGATTTCCATTGTGAAACAATCATGGCCTCATAACTTTTAGAGGGGTAGCTCTTTGGCCACATTTTCAATTACTTCTTTGGTAACTGTATATAGTCTTTCACTATCTTCTGAGATCAATTCAGAAATCTACATTTCCCTTTAAAATAGTTTCATCTAAGCTTCATGTATTTCAGTTTAGCATTTATATTTACGCAGCTGGCTGAAATCAGTACCCACAATGCTTATTTCTTTACCATTCCGTGCTACAGACCCACTTCCTGTAACTATTCACATCTGTCTTTCTTCAACCTCACAGCCAAGCATTGGCACGGGGGAATGAGGTCTAGGCATATTCCCCTGGCTTATCCACTCACTCAGAATGCATCTCTTCAAGTATGGGATTGTTTATTTGGTCCTTCAAGTTTGTGCCACATACATGGTAACCTCTGTTCTAAAAAAATTTTTTCATATAATTTTTTCTTCACTCTCCTTCGATTTGATTCAAATTTTAATCTTCATATTTTGTGGTCGTGGGTTGTAATTTTCTAGTTTCACTGAAAATGGGGTTTTCTTCACTACTTTTGTTGTTTTGACTTTTAGTTTGGGAGTAGTTTGAAATAGCTGTGTCTCTCCCTATTCAATTTTAGGCAGAAATCTCTACTATCCCGTTTTCTTTATTGCACCATCATTACCTAGGTAAAAAATTAAGCACTATATTTGCCTCCTCCCGAACTGCTCCATCTTCATATTAAAATCAGTTAATAATCACAGAATGGTTTCTATGTATAAGCTGTTTTGTTAAATTCTGTGTAGGCATCAAATTTAACCCATCCCACCATTCCTCACTTCCCTTAGTCTCCTCCCCTCTTCATGAAGAAGTTTATCTTGTGGGACGATTTTTATTGACACAAATAATGATGATATAAGGCAAAAGATGAGAGGTGACCAAATGGCTGTGCCAACATAGTGCAGAAAGCTTGGGGAATGGAGAATGGAAGAGGCAGTGTAAGAATGAACTGTCCTTTAGAAGATGGATCCAATTTCAACAGGTGGTGAGGACACCTCATTGGTGGAAAGAGTTGGCACAAAGGCACAAAGATGGGGAAGAGAAGAGTGTAAACTGGAGACTGGCTGGGTCCCCCAGAGCAACTACAGATAAGGGGGAGATGAGGCTGGTGATTTAAGGAGTAATAATGAAAAATAATCTTGATATAGCCTACTTCTTCAAGAAACTGAGTGGTAGCTCAAAGGAAATAAACCTCACATTCAATCAGTTGCCACATTTCACTTCATTAAATAAAGCCAGCCCTTCCTCTTCCTCTCCACTATCAATATCACCAAGAAAAACAATAAAAATCATACCAGCATGTTTATTGAAGTCTCATTATATGCCAGGAACTAAGTATATACTTTACCTTCAGTATCTTATTGATGCCTCCTAAAACAATGCTTTACAGGGAGTATTTTCAGGCTCGTTTTGCCAATGAGGAAGTTGAGGCACAAAAAGGTGGAAGAACTTGATAAAGTTGCAAGCCATGTAAATAGGTTAACTATGGCATGAATCAAGATTGTCTGTCTATAAAGCATGTTTGTATTGACTACACAATTTGAATTCCACCTTGATTAAAGGAAATATGTGTTTAAAATATTTTCTGATTATAAATGCAACTTACTCATTAGGGAAAATTTAGGAAAAACAAAAGTGCACGCACACAAACCAGCAAAACTATAACCTAATTAATTTTAAGGTTTTAATAAAAATTTCCCTTCTTTCCTCTAATTTAACTTTTCAGGACTATTATAATAATAGTTTGTAAGCAATCTTCTGCTTCAGCATATATTTACATGCATGAATTCACCCCGCTTGTTTTATTGACCAGTACTATGTTATTGATATGTTTCCAAGTCAGTAGATTTACTTCACTATTTTAAAAATTTCTGAAGTACTTTGCTTTTGGATCTACAGTTGCTCAGTTAATGGATATTTAGGGTTTTTAAATTTGATTTTGTCTTTTTGTTGTTGTTGCTATAATGAGCTTTCTTGTGAACATAACTAAATTGTCTGAATCTAGTCATTTATGCTACAATTCTAAACAAGATTTAATATTATTGGTTTTAGTATTTCTCAGTTTCTTGGGCTGTAGACTATACACATTTATAATATTGATAAAGGGTACCATGTTAGACTCAGTTGTACCAATTTATCACCCACCAAATGACTACGAGAGTACACATTTCCATATTGTATTACCCATACTGGGTGTTTTAATCTTTTTTATTTTTTAATCTCATGGAATAGGCAGATAAACCTGTATCATATTTTTATGTGTCCACTGGTTATTTGCCATTTTTATCTGGGAATTTATTGGTTATATACTTTGTCCTTTTTTTCCCTTGGGATGAGTGAACTATTTAGAAGTTGATTTGTAGGAGCTCTTTGAATTTTATAAATATTAACCTTTGGTTTTTGCATATGACAAAAATATTTCCCATATTTAGTTATTTATGTTTTAATTTTGTTTATGGTAATTTTTTAAATGGAGAAATAGTACATTGTTATAATTCAAATCTGCTAATATTTTTGTATATGGATTCTGAGTTTTGTATCATTCTCCTCTATTCAGCTAGTACAATTTTTATATCTAGACCTTTAATCCATTTAACAAGGATGTTTAGATGTGTGTGGTATAAGATAAAAATCTAATTCTCTTGCTCTCTAAAGATCATTCAATAGTTCTCAAACTATTTACTAAGCCATATGTTCCCACTGATTTTACATCCCAATTTCATCATACACTTAATTTATTTGACTCTCTGTTCTGACTTATTTCACTATTCCTATGCCATTAGCATACTGTTTTAATTATAGTGGGTTTTTAAAATAATATTTTGATATCTATTGGGTTTTGATTCTTCTTGATCCTTTTTTTCCTCGCCTTACAGTTTCCTTTGTCTTATATTTTGTTTTGCATTCTCTTTCAACTTTTTCACCTATAAGGTAATTTTTTAGGTCTTGTCCTGGGCTTCCTTCCTGTTTCTACTCTGTCAATCTGGGATTTCATCTACTGAGTTGAGGAGAAAAATCCACTAAAAAGCTACCAAGCTACAAATCTCCCCTTGACATTAATAAATTTCAAATATTTTCATGTAACCCTGTCTCATCTTTTCTGCGCTCTTGATATTTCCAACTTGAAGCCCCACTGGGATGTCAAACTCAACATATTTAAAGCCAAAACCAGTGATCTCAAATCACCTTCTCACTTCCAAGAACCCATGCACAATAATATCCTGCTATAATAATATAGGTGTGACATTTTTAGGACCTGGGTTTCTGATTTTTTAAGTGTCATCACTATTATTATAACGATGATAAAGAACGATTCACTGTACCAGGTAGTGAGTTAAATATTTTACATACATTCTCTCCTTAATCCTTGACTCTTCCCTGTAAATTTTATCATATCATCCTCATTTTATAAACATCTTAACAGAGGAAGAGAGAGGTTAAAAAATTCCCTGCCAGAGCCAGCCCTGTGGTATAGTGGTTGAGGCACTCCACTTGAGTGGCCTGGGTTCATGGGTTCGAATCCTGGGCATGGACCTACACCACTCATCAAGCCATGCTGTGGCAGTGACCCATATACAAGGTAGAGGAGACTGGCACAGTTGTTAGCTCAGAGTGAATCTTCCTCAAGCAAAAAGAGGGGGATTGGCAACAGATGTTAGCTCAGGGAGAATCTTCCTCAAAAATAAGTTTCTTTAAAAAAAAAAAAATTTCCCTGCCAAAATCATACCTAGTAAGCAGCAGAGCTAAGCATTTATGGTAGATCTATATACGTCCTCAGCATTTATTTGCTATGCAAGGCTTCCTCATGTTGATTGTGGTGGTAAGGTTCACAGGACGTTGGAGAGCAACAGGATGGGATGAGGTTGGAGAGTGGTGGCTTCTTATATCAGAATCATGTCATAGGCTTTTAAAAATTATTCATTCTTCTCAGATTTATAAGATTCACTAAGTAAATAAATATGTAGTATCACAAGATTTCTTAAAATACCTGCCATACTTACAGTGTTCAGAAAACAAGTCTAATTCTTAATAGTTAAATACTAAGTAAAATGGTCTTCTCTTATTTAACTTAGAGTAACTACAGATAACTTCACTCATTGCATTTTTTTCCCCTCACTGTAACGGCATGTCTACATCAAGTTTTAATATATATAAGATACATATCAAGGACATAATATATTAGACAAGTACAACTCTTCAATTTCTTAACTTTTAAGATACATAATTGTTCCACTATGAAGACTTAAATGGGGATTGTCACTTTTGTAATTAATTCTTTTTGTTTCATCCTTCTTACTAATTGAAAATAGGCTTTCAATATAGAATGCTTTGAAATTGGATGAAGAGACAGAATTGGAAATGAACTTAATTAACTACAAACTGTCCAAATCAATCAGAGTTTGACAGTGCCTTGGTAACACACAGAGTTCATAATTTACTTGAGATCTGCTGTAATGCATATTCCATAAATTGCCCAGAAGCCACGCTCACTGTGCACAGAATTTAGTGCCAGGCCATGAAGTTGCACTGGGAGAAAATTGTTCCTTCAACACAGACTATTTTGGGAGGATATACTTTACATTTGCATTTAGGCAACTAATAAACTTTGGAAAATAAGTGCTTTGCTTTTTTGTCCCGATATAATTTGACATTGGAATAAAAAATATTTAAATGTATTTCCAACCATTTAAGCATTATAAAGGGCATGGTTAGGTCTATATGTTTTGTTACAGAGTCTCAGAGAGTCAGTCTTGGGATATACTAAATATTATAGGTTATAAAGAAACATTTCTGTCTATGTAATTCTATTATCCCCCTCTTTCTATTATGAAAATTTTTTGGATGTTGAAAAAAAGAAGACAACATTTACTGATTATTAAATTGGTTAATCATACTTGTTAGTATTTTTGAACTTTTATTTCTGGTTTTCAAGAAAGAAAAATATATAATTATCCCTTGTTGAGGAGAAGAGAATAGTTGATAAAGATTATGACATAGATTTGGCTAGACCATGTTACAGTACTATTTTGGCCAAAGATATCTGTAATTCATACCCTACAGTCATTCTTCATGTGCAGATATCCTGAGCATATACTCAGTTTCCAATATTTTCCAAATACTTGACAAATATAAATGGCCACCATATTATCATCAACTTTTTTCAATTCCTGAATATATAGAATGTTTAAAAGAGGAAGAAAGGTAATGTTTATTGTATGCCTCCAATATGCCAGTCATAAAAACCCAAGATTATTACAGTTTTTGATCCCCATGCATGAAATGTTGCAAATATTTGATGAGTAATGGGAAAATTTCAAGAAGAGGCAAGTCAGCCATATTACACAAATGCCCAGCTCATATCAATACATACATAATTTCTGGTTTCTGGAAGAAATAGTAGTTGGTTAAAATAACCCTTTATTGACTGTGAGGTGATCACAGGAATCTTATATGGTTGCACAATATCTCAGAACAAATGATTCTCAAGTCAGTGCAACAAATAAAGGTGGTACCATAATGACCTATTTTTAACCACATGAAAATCTGGCCAATTTTGGGTAGGACTGAGTGGTATGTCTGAGGGGGTAGGGATCAACTTAGAAAAGCTATTAGAAAGAATGGTAGAGCAGAAAGAACACACCATTGTGGGGGCGGAGGGGACAACCAAAAACCCATCAGGTTTTTTGAAATTAAAGGAAAAAATCTTATTTTAGCCAAGTCACCATTTCCTCATTTTTAAAAATACATTAATCCTTCTCCTGAATGAAGGTAAGATTTACTAATAATTAAGTGCAAAGAAAAAAAGCACACCAGTATGTGTTTTATTTATTTATTTATTTATTTTAATGGGAGAATTTTGATCAACTCAATCTTTCTGTTGTTAAGTGGAACAAAAATTTAGACTGATGGCTAGAAAAGGCATTACAATATTTTTTTCCTTTTTACAATCTTTGAAAAAATTATAATATTGAACACTACTTGAACTGAATTGAGTCTTTGGATATAAATTTGGGCTTGATAAACAGGAAAGTAAGGGACATACATCTGTGATTCCAGAGTCTAAGAGATGTTGCTGATTTGGGGGAGGAATGTGCAAGAAAAAGTAGAAAAATGTTTCCTCACAAAATAAAATTTATAAAGAATAGAAGGGGAAACTATAAACCAAATAAAATCAATGGCAGTTGACTACTAAAAAGATAAGATTGACCAGCAAATTAATAATCATTATCATATAGAACTTAAGTCCAAACTAAAATAATTTATATAAAAATCTGTATATTTCTAGCTCCTTCAATCATTCATATGAATATCGTGTGATACATGGTTATACAAATGTGCATAAGTCATTTTGGAGACAAAAATATATTAGGACAAAAAAGAAACTAAGGCACTTTAATACACAGAAAATGTGAGGAGTGGTGATATATTACAACTAGAAAAGCAAGAGCCTCAAGTTGTAATTGATTTATTAATGGCTTAAGCAAAAAAGGCAAATTTCTAACAGTGCCTTTGTTAGAAAACTCTGACCAAGCTTCAGCTCTGATTGAGTCACATTTCATTTCTGACCAACTACTGAGACCAGGGAATGGCTGTGCGCTGATGGCTTAGGCAAAGCAAGCCGCAGCTCTGGAGCTGGGAGTGGTATCAGCCCCAACCAACTACAAATGCTCAGATTAGAGGAGAGTGGCTTCCCAAAGAAAATCCAGGAACTTCTTTACCTGTGGGACAAGTGGATGCTGATTGTAAAAAACAACAGATATCTACTTCAGGACTACTCAGAAAATATGAGTGGCCTATACCTTCTTCAATTGCAGCAAGGAGATCTGATAGCACTTAGAGAAGAAAACATCATAGCTATTCATTAAACAAATGTTGTTGGAGTAACTACTGTGGTGCAGACACAGCCCTAACCCTCAGTAAGGTTACAGTCTAGTGGGGTCAGTGCCACATGGTTCAGCTCACTTCCACCACTGTATTACCCCTAACAAATAACTCTACTTGTAATAAAATTTTTCATATTCCATTGTGTCTCATAACAGCAGAGATCAGCAACATATACGCAGCAAACAAATGTTCTGAGTATGAGGAAACTAATTTGTACATGTATCTTCAACTACAATTTAAAAAATACAGGATAAGGAGACAAAGAATGATTCTAAATTTTTTTTTGTCCTGTTTCAGAAGTAATGCATTTATACTGTGATAAAGTAAAGGTATATAAAACATGTGTATTGTGACAAATTAAAAGTATTAGGGAAATGCAAATTAAAACCACAGTATGATACACACCTATTAGAACGCCTGCTATAAAAAAAACCTGACAATACCAAGTGCTAGTGAAGATATGAAGCAACTGGAACACTTATATGTTGCTGGTAGGTATACAAAATGGTAAGCACTCTGGAAAAGTCTGGCAGTATCTTATAAACTTAAACATATACTTACCTTATTACCCAGGAGTCTCCCTTAGGTACTTACCCTATATAAATAAATCTTATGTTCATACAAAAACCAAACACAAATGTTTACGTATAGAGTAGCTCTATTCATAAATATCAAAAGTCTAGAAAGAACTCAAATATTCTTTAAAGGAGAATGGATAAACAAACCGTGGTACACCTATACAAAGGATTACTACATAAGCAACAAAAAGGAACAAACTATTGACATATGCAGCAACGTGAAAGAATTTCAAATGCTGAGTGAAGGGCCAGGCTCCAATGGTTACATATTTTATGATTACATCTACATGAGCTTCTGGAAAAGACAAAACTATAGGGGAAAAGTATAGATCAGTGATTTTTAGGAGTTAGGAATGGAGGGAGGGTTTGACCATAAAACAAAGGGGATCCATGAGGGACTGTTTAGGGTAATGGGACTGTTTTGTATCCTGATTGTGGTGGTGGATTACACAAATCTACACCTGTTAAAACTTATAGCACTATACACCAAAAAGTCAACTATAGGGCCGGCCCGGTGGCATAGCCGTTAAGTTCACGCACTCCGCTTCGGCGACCCGGGATTTCGCATGTTTGGATCCTGGGTGCGGACAGATGCACCGCTTGTGAAGCCATGCTGTGGTGGCATCCCATATATAGTAGAGGAAGACGGGCACGGATGTTAGCCCAGGGCCAGTCTTCCTCAGCAAAAAAAAAGAGGAGGATTGGTAGCAGATGTTAGCTCAGGGCTAGTCTTCCTCACCAGAAAAAAAAACAGTCAAAACTAATCTATGGTAATCTATGGTGATATCAAAGAGTGGTTGGCTCTGGGACAGAGCAATTGACTGAAAAGGGGTGTGAGGGAACTTTCTGGAGTGCTGAAAATGTTTTATGTCTTGATTGCTTTGGTGGTTACACAGATACATACACTGTCAAAACTCATTAAACAGGTCACACAATATCTGTGATTTCACTCAATGTAAAATTTACCTCATTAAAAAAATTTAACATATATATGAATCATGTGTCAGTGAAAAAGCTGTTACTTAGCTTAAATAAGAAAATTAAATTGTGAGATGGTCTTCAACACGCATGTTTGGTTGCACATTCAATCAATTTTTAGTTTTTGTTTTAAAGTTCATGAGCGTTGAAAATCCCCATTCATAGATTCATAAAGATCTATTGTTGCAAATGGAAAAAAAGAGTATATAGAAGGGTAAAAAGTAAAAGATAAAAATGTGTCACCCCCTTACCCATTTCCTCACTCTTCAGATGAGAGAGCTGAGCAGGGTGTTAGCAGTTTGGTAAATATTCTTTCTGAACTTAGAACGTGCGATCAACTAAAGGATCAATTCTAAACCCTTCGACATGTTATTCAAGGGCTGAGCACCTGGCCCTGAGATGCCTTCTCTAGCCTCTCTTATTACAGTCCCCTGAGGGTCCTATTGCTCCGATTACACTTGACTCCTTGCTCTTTCCAGACTGTCTTACACTTTATCTTTTTGGTGCCTTTATTGATCCTAGTATTATTATGTAGAGTTTCCTTCCACCCCAGTAGAGGGTTGGTAAAATCCTAATCATCCTTCAAGAACCAGCACAATTGCTATTATTTTCTGGGCTCTGTATAGCACTTGCTACAGTTTTATTATATCACTTCATTTGTCTCCTATTTCAAGTGTATAAGAATATCACTGTCTCTGAACTGTAAGCTCTTTATTTCAGCTCTATTGAGATATAATTGACAAAACTGTCAGGTATCTAAAGTGTATAACATGATGATTTGATGTATGTATACATTGTGAAGGATTCCCTCTGTTGAGTTAATTAACCCGTCACCTAACATATTTACTTTTTTTTTTTTTTTTTGGTGAGAACATTTAAATTCTACTCTCAGCAAATTTCAATTATAGAATACAGTGTTACCAACTATGGTCACCATGTTATATATTAGATCTTCAGAACTTATTCATCTTATAACTGAAAATTTGTACTCTTTTACCAACCCCTCCCTATTTCCCTACTCCCCAACCCCTGGCAACCACTTTTCCACTCTCTGTTTCTAGAGAATTTGACTCCCCCCACAAGATTCCACATATAAGTGATACTATGCAGCATTTATCTTTCTCTGTCTGGCTTATTTCACCTAGTATAAAGCTCTCCAGGTTCATCCATGTTGTTGAAAATGACAGAATTTCCTTCATTATCAAGGCTTAATTCCATTGAGTGTGTGTGTGCGTGTGTATCTCTTCTAGATGATGATTTTGTTTCTTTTGGATAGATAACCAGAAATGGAATTGTTGGATCCATATGGTAGTTCTATTTTAATTCCTTGAGGAACCTCCATATTATTTTCTGTAGTGGCTGTACCAGTTTACATTCCCACCAACAGTGCACAAGGGTTCCCTTTTCTCCATATACTCACCAGCATTTTTTATCTCCTGTCTTTTTGATAATAGACATCCTAACAGGTGTAAGATGATATCTCATTATGGTTTTGATTTGCATTTCCCTGATGATTAGTGATGGTGAGCACTTTTTCATGTACCTGTTGGCCGTTTGTTTGTCTTCTTTGAAAAAATATCTATTGAGGTCCTTTGCCCATTTTTCAATTGGGTTATTTGGGGGTTTTTGCTATTGAGTTGTATGAGTTCCTTATATATTTTGGATATTAACCCCGTATTGGATATGTGGTTTGCAAATATTTTCTCTCATTCCATATGTTGTCTTTCATTTTGTTAATGGTTTCCTTTGCTATGCAGAAGCATTTTATTTTGATTCAGTCCTATTGGTTTAATTTTGCTTTTGTTGCCTTTACTTTTCACATCAAATCCAAAAAATCATTGCCAAGACTGATATCAAGGAGGTTACCGCCTCTATTTTCTTCTAGGGGTTTTACAATTTCAGGTCTTAGGTTCAGGTCTTTAATTCATTTTGAGTTGATTTCTGTGTATGGTGTAAGATAGGGGTCCAGTTTCATTCTCTTGCATATGGCTGTCGTTTTCCCAACACCATTCATTAAAGAAACTATCCTTTCCCCATTATATATTCTTGGCTACTTTGTTGTAAATTAATTGACCTTATATGTATGAGTTTATTTCTGGGCTCTTGATTCTGTCCCATTGACCTATATGTTGGTTTTTATGCCAATACTGGTTTGATTACTATAGCTTTGTAATATAGTTTGAAATCAGGAAGTGTGACGCCTCCAGCTTTGTTCTTCTTTCTCAAGACTGCTTTGGTTATTCAGGGTCTTTTATGGTTCCATATAAATTTTAGGATTGTTTGTTGTATTTTTATGAAAAATGACATTGGATAGGGATTGCACTGAATATGTAGATCACTTTGGGAAGTATGGAAATTTTAACAATATTCATGCTTCCAATCCATGAGCATGGAATATCTTTCCATTTATTTGTGTCTTCTTCAATTTCTTTCAGCTATGTCTTATAGTTTTCAGTATACATCCTTGGTTAAGTTTATTCCTAGGTATTTTATTCTTTTTGATTCTATTGTAAATGGAACTGTTTTCTTAATTTCTCTTTTTGATAGTTTATTGGTATATAGAAATGCAAGTGATTTTTAAATATTGATTTTGTATCCTGCAACCTGACTGAAATCGTTTACTTCATTCTAACAATGTTTTTGTGGTGTGAACTCTTTAATTATGTTTATCACTCATTAATTTTTCTGTGCCTCAGAGGTACCTGGCAGGGCACAGCAAAACTACAGCTTACTGCCCAAATTTGGCCCAACACCTGTGTTTGTAAATAAAGTTTTACTGTAACACACAGCATGCCAGTCATTATGTATTGTTTATGACTGCTTTTGTGCTACAACAGCACTGTTGAGTAGCTTGTGAAAAAGATCATATATCTCGGGAACCAAAAATAGTTATTCTCTGATTCTCTATAGAAAATGTTTGCTGACCCCTGGTATAAAGTTTTGCACATAAGGGGTGTCTAATAAATGCTTGATGAAATTTGCACATGGATATTCTCTGATACCACCCAAAGATACAGCCCTAAATTGAGAATTTTAATGACCCGATTGTTTTATCACTGCAATGCCAAACCCTGTTGGACTGACATCTGCCCCTGTTCAGAGGTTTTATTTGATTTTGTGTAGGCAGTTGGTGTGTGAGGAGTGGAGGTGAAATAGCAATAAAATAGAGGGCAGAATCATTTTCGCCAGGCCAGTTTATATTGGCATGAAGTTACCTCTTCCTCTATAAGCAAATGTTTCTAGGGGAAAAGGTTTATATGCCATTTTATATAGATGCATCAAAAATGTTTTACTAGTTGCTGTCACAACAGCCAAAAATATGCTTTGAAAAAAATGCTTGTGCTGACAGGAAATACTTTCAGAATAAAAAGCATGGTTATGATCATTTTGGTTACAGAAAGAATTTTGTTTGTGCCTGATACAGACCTTAAAGGTTCTCAAAATGCTTCCAGCCCAGCTTTCAATGTGGATCCCACTTCTTCTTTGAAAGAGATGAGAAACTAAACACGTAATATTTTAAGTACCAAGAAGTGGCTCGAGTTTACATCTTGAAACTTTGCTTTCCAAGCTCAACCTTAAAGACATGTTTGAAAAAAATCCCTAGTTCCTGAAGAAGATGGCCTAGGCCATAGCCCAGGCTAAAGAAGAGTCTAATGAGATGAATTTTTACAGTTGAAGGGGAAGTTTGCAATTTGCCTTCAGAATTTTCAACTGCAGATAAAACTTGCCTAAATCTGTCCCCAACACATTTGATTATTTAGAAAATATGCAACTATAGTATAATAGAAAGCATCTGAGTTTTGAGGACAGATGACAGTCATATCAAATCCTACCATATATTAGTATTTTGTTGTTGTTATCAGCAACTGACTTTTCCAAGTCACAACCACTCACAGTAAAATGTAAAACAGAGATAATAATACCCATTTCATGCTTTCGTTGAGGGGATTAAATGAGATAACATAAATAAAAATGGCTAATAGGTCTTGACCATTATAGGGAATCAATATACGTTGACAGACTAAAGAACCAAGGTCTAGTTTAATGATCTAACAGAAACATTTTTAGATACAATCGCATTAACAACCAGATAGTCAACTGTGTCACTTCCCCTTCTATTTGCAGATCTAAAGTTTCAGAGAGTATGAAATCTTTGACAATCATCTATTGCCACCAAAATTACCATCTAGACTGATCTTTTATGAATAATTAATCATCATTGGAAATAGAGCCTAGCAAATTAAGTTCTGATAATAGTTGGCCACTGAAAAATAGGGAGCCTTCACCAATTTACTCTCCTAAAATTACCCTGCCTATCTTCAAAAGTTGACAACTTCCAAACTGAATCTTGAATAGCTGTAACATCAAGGAGAAAGAACCTCTTTCATTACCAAGCCCTTAAGTTAGTGAGGTTCTGTGCCCTCACTTTTTACATTTCATAGTATTCACTGGTTTCAATTAAACTAGCTGGATAAAGCCCCTTGGTTCTTCATCATTCCATTTCAAAATGCTAAGTTTGCTGGCCAAGGAGGTTTTCTAGAACTCTCCCTCAACACCATAAACTAATTGGATGTTTTAAATTTAAAATGAGAAATCATTAGAATTGCAATAAGGTAAAATTAGGAGTAGATCATATCAATACAAGTACCTGAATGTGTCATGCTTCTGGGAAAGACGTGAACAAACGAAGATTTAAACCTTGACACTAAAGGGAAAGTTTAGATTTCAGCACTGTGCTTCAGAAATCTTAAAGCATTAAAAAAAATAGGTCACTGGAAAGGTCGTCTATGAAATGAGAGACTTTTCACATATCTCAGTCAGGGGTCAAACATGCCAGTGTTTCTAGATAGTAAATGTACCATGTTTGGCTAGGTATGGGAAAAGAGTTATAAATCTCTGTTGAATTCAGTTGAGTAATTTCACTAGAAAACATATGAATTCCACAGAGGTGAGAGCTAAATTACCTTTCCTTCTTAATCAATGTAGACAGCCAACTAGAAACACAGTGGTCTTAAAGTTTCTCTTTTTATACTGAACAATTTATTAGTGCCTGAATTACCTGGGTAAATAACTTTGCTTCTTCAAATCATGAAAATTCTTTCTTAAAAGTAATCCCTTTTTGTCAAGGTAAACAAAACTTTGGCTTTTTGTTTGTTTTTTTTAATTTAAATATTTCTGCAGGTATTTGTGCTCCTCCAAAAAGTATAGTTTATGCAACTTTGAAGTTAATCCATCAATAAATTATAAATTAACACTTAATGTTATGCTAGTTTATGTGATAGGTGTTTATGCAAGCCACGACTTTGTTTAGACAAATAAGCAAACATGAAAAATACAGCTGAATAAATGAGAGTGTACCATAAATTGTTCTATTTTCTGGAACAATCTCTCTTTCTGTGATGAAAGTGAGTTGTAGTGATTTGGAGAGATAGATATGAACAGAGCTTCAGAGAGGTAAGATTTCAAAGGTAGGCAGAATTTTTTAAAAGGCAGAGTAGGAGTGTGGGTATGGAGGACTGGTTTTAGGCTGAAGGAGCAGCATAACCAAAGGAGAGGGACAGTTTGGGGAAAGGAGGGAAACTGTCTGGAGTCAAGCTGTCAGGCAGGGAAATAGTAAAAGAAGGTTACCAAGGAAGATGGGGAATGTAATAGGAAAAAGCTGAAACAGTGGGCAGACACTTAACTAATAGGCTGAGGCATGCTGGCAACTGTGATAAAATATTACGTTTGGCGATATTAAAAAATTTTAACTACTAATTTTGAAAGAATCAAATAGCCATTAAATGTTTTCAAGTCTAGTGTACCATGGTTTATTGTTTGTGTCCATTTTGTAAGCCAAGAGAATTTAGATATGTGAAAGTCCACTTAAACTCTTCTTTGAAACATTTAAGATCAACATTATGGATGGAAAATTCTCACTTTTTAAAATCTTAGAGCAAGTATATTTAGGTAAAATTACAATTGCTATTATATTAGCTAATATATACTAGGTACCATGGTAGAATATATGCAAGCCTTTTAACTTAAAATGGCTTTTTGGGAGGGGGAATCTACAAGTTAAATTACAATATGTATGGGAAGAAAATAATACAAACCATGATTTTGAAATAAAGTAAAATTACTCTTCTCATTGCTGGCTTCTTTTATATGAGGTTGCACTTCCAAACATCTCCCTACAATGTTTTATCCAATTCTACTCAAGAGAATCTTTATTTTAGGCTTCATCTGTCTACCTAGGGCATACCCACTTGCTCTAGTACATAATCCCTAAATGTGTACACTTCATCCCAATATAGCTAAAATTGGTATAATAAGGCATTTTATGATCAGATTTTACTATACACATTCTTCATCATAAATTAATTATTTCAGCACATAGAAAACAACAGAAGTGGTCATGTGGAAAAAAAAATGCCAGCATCTCTTTTATGGGGGAGGGAGGTGGGTCCCACTATCTACTCCATAGCTCTTGGTAGGGCTATCACTCAGTGCCTGACTCACCTGATCACAGGCTACAGGGCAAGCCAGACTGCAAGTAGAGTCGTGCACCCCATAATGATGTTCTCGTCAACCAAGAACCCACATATATGACGGTGGTCCCATAAGGTTGGTACCTCATAGCCTAGGTGTGTAGTAGGCTGTACTATCTAGGTTTGTGTAAGTACACTCTATGATGTTCACATAATGACAAAACTCCTAATGATACATTTCTAAGAATGTATCCCCATCGTTAAGCAATGCATGAGTGTATATATATTCCATTCCCATGGTCACAGATATTGGGTCTATGATAGGTCCATGAAATAAGGACAGTCAGTAAAAGCTTCCCTGAGATTTGTTAGATGAATTCAAAGAAAGAAGGGTTCTCTTCTTTGGGGATCACAAACTATAGCTGCCACTGGTCATCTTTAACGTCAAATGGGGAAACCTGCCTAGAATGAAGTCCCTATACATAAGGAACCAGCCAAGAGACAGAAAGAGTCAAATGACATTGCTTGAGGCATTTAATCTTTCTTGTGTAAAGCCAGCTCTACCTACCCATGGACTTCCTAGATATGGAACCCAATAAATTCCTTTTTTTTAATTAAGCTTATTTGAATTGGTTTTATGTTATTTAAAATTGAGCCCCTGTAGTACAGTGCTCAACTCATCAAAACAAGCTAGTAAAACTCAAATGCCTTTAAAAAAAAAGTCATTCTTTTATCTTTTTATAGTGATCAGGGAGACTAGATCCTAAAATATTTATTTTGTTTTAGTCAGTCAGCTCTCTGGGGATCAGTCCTTGGAGGGAGGACATGGCTTGCAAAATTCTGGGGAGAAATCAAATAACGTGTAATAAAGCTAAATGAACTCATGAGAATCAGATGGGCATTTCTATTCTACAATTAAATAAGTATTTGTCATTATAAGCTTGTCAATACAGTCAATTTCACCTGTTACCATGAGACATCAGCCCTTTGTGATTTCATTAGAGTGTTGGTCGATGGGGCATCTCTATAGAATATTCTTTAAGGGTTATGTTGGGGTATTTAATTATATGACACTATTCTATAAGAAGGTCTATCTGAAATGTTTATGATTAAATCTCTTTGGGTAGAGAACTCAAAAAACGTCTTATAGGAAACTCTGCTCACAAGTATGAAGTTTACTTCAGGGCTCCAATGCATTGTTTAGAATCCAGTGTATGAGAGGAAAATGGAACTATTTTAAAGGATTTGTTGGATTTAACCTGTATTATCAGATATATAGACATTTTCTGAGGGTGGCTTTGGAAATAGCTAATCTTTCCAAATTGAGTGCTTTGGAAAGATTTAAGATTTCGTAAATGCATATACTTGATGTGACTCCAAAAAATGCTTGACAGTGTGGTTAACAAAGACTATTTATTCAGTAGGTTCTGTAATACTTCCATGCCTTTATAATGGGAATTATTTTCATCAAGCACACTAATGACACACAGTCTTTGCTGTTGTCAGTTTTATATTTAAAGGCCTCACTTTTGTACACCACTGTGCTTTAGGTATTTTTACTATTTCCATAATTTATTAATTATTGGATTTCTAACTTGCCAGCCAAACTGAATTTGAGAAGTTATAATTCTCCAGACCATGTTGGAGACTTGCCAAATTGTATTAACTTTAGATGAATGGGACCCCTATTTTCTTTTGCAACATTTGATGGTGGCAGGTTCTAAGCACCATGTGTCACATAAAGTGGATGACAGTAGGGTGGTATCTAGATGCAGAAGCACAAATATGAATAATGGAACTGAAGAATCTATAATAAGTTACTGCAGGTGGTGACTCCAGAGGAAGACACTTCTGTGTAAAAACAGCACCAATTAATGACAGATGAAAAAAAGTAGAAAAAAATTCCTTTGGCACATCTAACAACCTAAGTCATCAGGGCTATAAAAATCTTAAGTATTTTAATATGCATTATGAATTTTAATTTTTTCTAATACCCTTAATATGCTTTAAACTAAGTTTTCCAGAAAAAGAATTAGCATGCTATGTAAAGTACTATTCCATACTTTGAAAGTTAATTCACTTTGGTCCAAGACCTTATCCAGGGGCAACATTCAGTGCCATGGAGTGAGACAAAGACAAGTTTGAATAGACATAGAGTTAAACACACAGTGAGGAGGAAGTTAGCTCCAGGAGTGATCATGTTTATCTATTTGTTAAAATATAGTTATAATGTGTATTCCATAGTTAATAGTTGCAGCTGTGAAAACTGTACAAGGCTATAATGTCCTATAGAAAGGACGGCTACAACTCAATTAGTCTCTCCCTGGGTAGAACTTAAGGGCATTGCTCATCCTTCAGGACTGAACCTAATCTGAAGAAACTTCAGAACACAGAGGCAAGTGGATTGTAGATCTATGGGGACAACAATCAAACAAATCTCACTATAGACAGGAAGACCCTGGGTTACTATCTGATCAGTTATCTGTATTGCTTTAATGATTCAGATGAGTGGATCATTATGCTAGTCATCTACCCAATTTAACTTCACATACAGATATGTTGCTTAAGCTTAATTTTTGCAGATACTGAAGCATTATCAAGAACTATGTAGCAGAGTGAATGACAAAAATGTCCTTGAATGACAAGTGCAAACCTCAGAAAATTCAACATACTCTCTTTCTCTTTGAATCAAGTCTACTTTATTTAAAAGGATTTTCTCAAAATAAAATCAAACAAAATTTAAAAAATCAACCACCACAATCAAAGCTGTTTCCCCTTCTCATATCCACTTTGGCCCACACGTGACAGACATCACTTCTGCTCACATTCCATTAATGAAAACTAGCCCATAGGTCCCCAACTTAATCACAGAGGGGGCTGGGAAGTGCAGTCAGTCTTCCTGTGTCCAGGAAGAGGAAACAGCATGACACAGGTCTAGTCAGATTCTGCAACACTGTATAATAGAGAATGCTTCCATCATCTTATTACACCAATATGCTCAGAGATAATATTTTTATTCTTTCCAATTCAGAAGGAACTTTTTAAAAGAAATTGAGTGTTTATTGAAGCTCATTAAATTGGCTTGTAATTTCACTAGGAAGTTTTTGTTTCGTTGTTTCTGTTTTACACTTATTTAATTGAATACAGTCACATAGTCTCAAACTAAGCATTACTCTACACTTCATTCTTCACATGCCTCTGATCTCAGTTCAGTGCCCATACCTCACTGGCTAGTGATGGTTTTTGTGGAATTGTTATAAGACGTGATTTGATGCAGGATCAATTAATCTCTATGTCAAAGTTCAAACCTCCCAAACTATAATATTCAAAGTACAAGGCAAATATTTCTAAGCAATAACAAGTCCTCCCTTTGCTCTTCAACATACTCAATAAGACAAATCTCTTCTAGAATTCTTAAAGAATATTGGGAATCTTTACTGAGAATTTTCGTTAAAGGGATGTTGTGGAAATTTTACTTATTGCTTCACATGGAAATCCTCCTAAAATTGTATTTAGATCCCCTCTTCCTTTCTCCAGTTTGACAGCATATGATAACAATCTCGGCTTCTCTGTCTTCAGTCTCCTAACCACCTTGGTTGTCTCCATCTTCACCTCTCCTCCTTCAGTTCTTTCCCCAGCAATACTCAAGCATGATGCTTCTGACAGGTGAACCACCTGTACATTTTTCTTTTATCATTAAACAACATTTAATTGACTAATTTTACAGCTATTTGGCAAGCTATTACAGAAAAATGTGTCTTCACTGAAATAAATTGCTTTTTCAAGTAAAATTTCACTGAGCAAGGTGTTAAATGTATTATCACATAGCATACTCTAAAGTGTAAAATTTGTTTCATCTCTTTTCTTATGACACCATCTTGCAAAAGACGCTGGCAAATATTTTCCTATGAGGGACTCCACCACTCCCTAAGGGCCTTCTTATTTCAGCCAGCATCACTGCTTAATGCTATTGACCTTTCAATAACACCTATCAGGGAGGATTTTTTTTTCCAAGATAAATTTCATTACAAAAAAACCCACCCCCAAACCATGTTTAAATATGCACTTCTGTTCATGTGGGCTTGTTTGCTAAAGATTTTGTACAAGCTAAGTGTTTCTTGTTTTTGCAATCTCTTAGGTTACTACCCATACTTTATACTTGACAAAAATAGAGTCCCGCTCATTTTTCAATATTTAAAAATATTTCTTTCACAACTGACTTGAAAGATATGTTCAATTATTTTTTTCCTTCTATATTTTAACAGGTTTATGAGGTTTTTATCTGAACCAGTATATACTGGTAAACTGGCTCTTTTTTAATAACAAAATGTTTAGAATTTATAACCTATCACACATCTCTTGACCTTGTAGAGTTTCTTTCATATCATCAGTGATACATACACAATAAGGATATTTTTATTACCATCTTTACTCTGAAAAGTAAAAGTGACATGAAATGAAATGAAATAAAAGGAGGAAGAGGACATACCAAGGGGTCAAATTTATGTTTTTTTCTGTATCCCCGAATTGATTAGCAACTGGAACACAGACCTCCAAAATGCTGGGAGTCGACTGGAGTTTGACACTTTTAATGAGAGCATGCCAAGTGTCTGCTTGTGGGTGAAATACAAGCTGCTTACAGCAGTCACCTCCCCTTCATCCTCCTCATATAACTGTGTTCTGTATTTGGGTAGGGACACGATGGGGGTGGGTCTGGTTAACCTGAGGAGCAGGAATGGAATGGGAATCAGTAGTGGGTAGCTCACTGTAGAGTGATCCTCTGGTATGAAAATTTGGTTTAAAAAAGCCTCTCAATACATACTTACATGATATTTTAAATAAGTATTATAACTATCAAAAATATTACTGATGAACTAAAGCATTCATAAATGTTCAATCTTTGGAACTGTTATATAACATAGAATAAAAGCGACCAGATTTTTTTCTTTAAGTGCTCTGTTACTTTTACGATCCCATTTTCCTTTCTTGTCTTTCTGTGATCACGAAACATCTATGGCAACCAAGGAAGGATGAAATAAAAAGTCCTTTATGTCCTTCTAATTCAACAGCCCTAAACCAAACATCTTGAAAACATTTCTTTCACAGTGAGGGATTAGTTCTAGCAATCAAAATCCACCAGCGAATGTGTCAAACACAATCAAGCCTGGCATTTGTGTTATTACAACGTCAATATGATACCTCTGTTGTCCTAGAAAACTTAAACCATCATTGGGATTATCAATACCGGTACTTTTGCTTTATTTAAGAAATTGATTACTTTAACATTGCAGAATGGAAAAATAAACTTCTTGCAGATCAATAAAACACTATACTCTTCCGTGCACTCCTTCTTCCCCCTGATAAATGCTCTTGATAAATGCTACTTTTTACCATTTGCCTAGCTAACAGATTCTACATATTAGGTTTCAGCAGCTGTTGCTGACACACTGTTCCAGCCTAAATGTCCTATTTCCTGTTCAGCAGCTCAACAACAGTCTGAGTACCCAATCATGTGCTGAAGCCATAAAATTATTTTGATGGGAATTAATAGAGAACACTAGCCAGCAGATGATATGAGGCTGTCTGAATCATGCCCACACTTTGAACAAAACAAGAATTGTTAATGGGAATAGTTACCAAAGCCAGAGAAACTGACCAATGAGCATTGCCCCCAATACTTCATATCACCTAAAGATGACATGGTAAGAAGTAAAAATTCTAAAATTTCAAAAGCATTGAGTCATTGATTCTTAAGTATGGCAAGATATAAGTTCATTCAGTTACCGCCTTTTGGGTCCAGGTTGCTCAGTGTCACATTGCAGAAGAATTTACAGAGCAGCAAGGTTGGGTACAAAGAGTAAGAAGTTTATTAGAAAGATACACTCCATAGACAGAGCGAGTACACTCCAAGGGAGGAGCTGCGCCGAGTGGTTTTGCCATCACATCTTTTATATTCCTGTTTTGAATAGGGGGTCCTGAATAGGGCAGAAGTAAAAGCGAAGGCAGCAGTGAGTCAGAGCAGCAGCATCCAGGGGAAGAGTGGCGGGGCCGCAGCTTCCATAAATCAAGCACTTTGGTCCCCCTACAGACAGTCAAAAGAGGTTCAGGAAACTTGCGGTCACTTAAGTTATCTGAAGCTATAACGCAGAACTATGTCTTAGCAATGTCCCCCTCGTGCAACCCTCCTGTTCCATTGCGGTGCCAGAACCCTAGGCTAACCTGCCTGTCTCAACTCCTCTTTCTAGTGTTAGCCTCTGTACATGTGAGTATAATGTATATATGAATATATATTCGTTCTATTAATGATCTAAAATCAATGATATTTGTTTGCTTTAATTTTAATTAATTAATGGCTTGTAGTCTTCCTAACATTATGTTTTTTCCCTATAAAACTCTTCATCCCATGAGATCAAATACTCTGTAATACAAGTGGTCTTAATCAAATTAACATAATAGTGCATATCTGTTGAATGAATGAGTGAATAAGTGAGTGATGAAGGAAAATCACATGGCAGACACTAAGACGAGGCAGAGTGTAACTCCTTGTCTCTTCTAAAAGTCAACAGTCATTTGGACGGCAAAAGTTAATATCAAGATAAAAATTAAATAATTCAAGACAGTGACAATGCTGTAACAAGGCAAAGATTGTGTGCCAAGAGAGTGGCACAGACCATTTTTAAAGTAAAGATTGAACCACCAAGGGCTGGGCTGTTTGAGAAAAGATTTGTGGAGAACATGGAACTTGAACTTAATTATTTGAAAAATATCAGTTGAGTGTCTACCATGTGCCATGGACCATACTAAGTGTTTGATATGCATTATTTCATTTAATTCTCACACATCCAGGAGGTGAGTGTTGTGACTGTCCTATTTGACTGACAGGATGACTGAGGCTTAGAGAGGCTAACAACTTGTACAGAAATAGGAAATCCCAAGACAGGATTCAAAATCAGGTATTGGGACAGCAGAGCCTTCTGTTCCTACCTGCTATCCGAAGTGTCCTTCCTAACTGGTTCTCAAAGAAAAGGTAACATATGTAGGTGAAAGGAGAGGGGCAATCTGATTAGAAGTGTGGACATGGTAATTCACATGACAATTTCAAATATTTAGGAAACCAAGAGTTGACAGCCTGATTATCCTAAGGCTACCTCATATTGAAATAATGAAATAGTGATGGGACTACAGTAGTTTTTGAATTCTTCCCATGTATTAGGCACTGTGTTAAGCACTTTATGTGTAAAGTCCCACTGATGCCTCATTCAGCTCTGTAATCTGGTAACAGCCTGAATTAACAGCCAGGTTAAGGTGCCTGCCTTTCATCCTAAATGGATAGACCTTCAAGTTTGTCAAGTAGTAGAATGATACAATAAATCCCATCAATATTTTAATGTCAATGTTTTATTACATATGTTTTTAGTGACTATTAGTGAAATTTTATAAATATGATACTGTACTAAGATTAATCTACTAAGATTGGGAATAATGGATTTTTCATGTGTGAGAATGAATGTGTGCATTTGTGTGTGTATTGGCGAGAAGAACAATGTTCTCTGAGAATCTGAGGGCAGAGATTAATTTGGAGACTAGAGCAATAATGCAAGTGTAAGATGATAATGGCCTGAAAAACACTGATAATGTCAGGAATGGAAAAATGGGATACATTGTATATGTGGAAGGAAGGATTAGAAAAAAAAAAACTGAATAGATCGTGAGCCTAAGAACATAATCAAAATCATTCTGTTTCAAGTTGGGAAAAGAAAAGAGAGTTGAAATATATCAATTGGAAACTGGCTGCTGTAGCAATGTCTTTCTACATACCAATTCCCCATATGCTTCTTATGGCTTGAATTTGGGTGCTTGCTTTTGAGAGGTACACAGACGCTATGATAGTCCTCTAGTTTCTATAGGAATTTCTCTTGCCCAGGACCTGATCCAGGACATGTCTACATCCTGGCTGTTAGAAAGGACTGTTTGTTTATTTGAACCAATTTCCTAGTCTGAACAAAATCAGTGAATAAGGTGTGACGGAAGTCTGTTTTCTCCATGGCTTCTCAGGATGCATTGTAGCACCCAGAGCAGCTGGCAGGGAGGAATGGAGCAGCATATATTCTAATATGGTTAACTTATTCTAATGAGCTGCATTCTCTAAAATCAGACTTGCTGATGTTGGCAGGAAATAAATTTAACTCCCCCGCACAAATAGATGCAAAGCTGAATTCTCTGATACATTTCATTTTCCACAAGGTAATCAAGATTCATAAAACTCCTATTTAGGATCAGGGCACCAGGGAGTCAATGTCCTTGAGGGAAACAAAATCTTCTGATGAGAATTGTATTTCAATGGTGTTAATCTCACAGGATCTGACAAATGGACGCAGTGAAGTTGAATCTTATTTGGCTTCATTGTCATTTCTGCCATACATTTCATTCAACATCAAGGTAATCAACTACATAAAATCTGCACTATTTGCTTCTGGCCCAGAAAACACTACTAGTGCCCTTAATCAAAAGAACAGGAGATGAAGTTGATAGCACATTATTTTCTAAGGTTATCAAAGTCTTTAAAATTATTCTAAGTTTTTAAATCTCCCCTTCATGGCCTAAAGTCAAATTAATACCTCTCTTCTCTCCAGTTTCCCTAGAACTTCATTAACTTCAAGACAGAAGGTGATGAGACGGTCCCAAATCTATCCTTTCCACTGTTCCCAGCCCCCAAAGCATTATCATCAATAGCTCTCTGAGTAACAACCCCTTAAAGAAAAGGAGAGCTTTGGCAGCAAAATGAAGGCTAGTAAAGAGCAGCCTGAGAAGTATGACCGCACATAATTTTAAAAACATAACACACTTTCAACTATTCTAATAAAACTCTTACAAAGTTCTGAGTGTGTGTCTGGACTAAGGAGCACTCAACTTCCAGGACAAGCATTCTGAATTGAAAGGCAAGATTAAGGATATTAAATAAGTCTGCTACTTGGATCAGTTGAAGACAAGCTTGCATCACTGAAATCAAAACAATTAATGACACATTTAAAATTCTTCCATTCCACGTGGGAAGAAAAAGCTCTGCTCAAGAAGTCAGCTCACCCTCTTAGATTTCATGCGCATCAGACACTGGGTACTTTAAGAAATCCACTGTTTGTAATTTTGGAATCACCAGTGCTTGTATCTGTGCTCAGGCAACGTAAGATGATAGAGGAAAGGACCTTCTTGTGAGGTTAAAGCTGTGGTAGTAGTTTGACAGGCATGTAGGGAAATGTGGAAATGAATTATGAAAGGCAAAATGTACTGATTAAATATTTGGTTATGGGAAATATAATTTTTTACGTTTTGGTATATAAAGAGTTGATCTGATGAGATGGTGGTGTTTATAAATGTGTTTAGTAAAGGTTTTACCATCTACTGTTGGATATAAGCCAGAAGACACTCAAGGGGAGATATATTGTCATTACACTTGGAATAAAATGCACAATCCATTCTATGACCTGTAAAGCCCCATGTAAGTGATTCTCAACTGATGCATAGGTACCACTCGCAGGGATTCTGACTGAATTGGTTTTAGGTGCAGCCTAGGTGTTGGTATTTTGTTTACAAGTTCCCCACGTGATTCACATGTGCAAAAAGGTTTGAGAAACATGGCCCTCCCTAAGAGAATTCTTGATTCTCTCTAATCTTATAATCTCCACTCCCACAATATTCCATTCATCAGTAAGTAGTCTACCCAATATTAGAGTAGGCCAAGCTCACTTCCACCTGAGGACTTTGTATTGGCTGTTTTTGCTTGGAATGTTCTGACATTGACCACTTCTTCCTTTCACCCGTCCATGCCTAGTCGATAGTTACACTGTCAGCCCCCCTTCGAATGGCACCCCAAAGAGGCCATTTGTAAACTATATCTAATCTAAGAAGATTCCCCATCTCCATTACTCTTTGTCATGTCAAACCCTGTTTTATTTACTTTATGGCATTAGTCACTATTGGAAATCCCCATCCATTCATTCCTTTCCCTGTTTACTGGCTGACAACCTTCACTACAAATTACAGAGCATTGTCCCTGTCATTCTGTTTACTGTTATATCCTTATTGCCTAAAACTGTGCCCAGCACATAGGAGTGTTTGCTAAATATTTGTTGAATGAATGAATGAGTGAAAGAAATGTAACTGAAAAAGACAATGCATTGGAAAATCTTGCTTGAGCATGAATTATTGGTCACTAAATCCCAATGCCTGCCTTATACTACAGAATACATTTAATCTCCTTTCTACTTACAGTATTTTTCTTCCCCAGGCCTTTCTTTGAACTTTCTCAAGCAATAAGTGACTTTGGATCAAACAATATGAAGCACGTGTGCCAATGACCAAAACAATTTTCTATCAGAAAATTCAATCAAGGCTTCTTTAATCAGGACATAAATCTTTCAGACACACATCACAGACTATACTACATCAGACCATAACTGTCTTTCTTTTTTTTGTTTTTTCCCCTCATCCATTTTGCAATTACAACCTCTCAGTGGTAGAGGAACAGCACTGAAGTAGCAGAGAGAAAGCAATACCCTGAAAAAGCAGTTTTAAACATGATGAACTTGGTACTTTTAGTTTATCTCAGTCTGCAATTTCAACTCTCATGGGACTCAATGAAATGGAATCAGGCGATGTCGATCAATAATCTGAAATTCTGTTGTAAAGGGTATAGTATAAAATAAACATTAAGAGCCAGAGACTGTCCTTACTCCCTCTCTTCTTCTATCAGCAACACCCTCACTTTTCACATGCCTATGGAATTTTTTAAATGATGGTGAGAACTCTTTACCTATTTGCATTCCCTATTGTCTTCCAGCCCAGGGAGAACATTAAGTGAGAAGAGGCTGAGTTTATTCCAACCAGTCTTTTCGGCATTTTCATACACTTGTCTTAAAGAGTGGCCATTTGGGAATTGGCTGGATTTGGCGATAGATATATTCAAAATGATGAAAATCTGTAAAAAGAAAAAGCTTATCAGATCATATTTTTTAGTACCAATGAGTAAAATCCTGTTATTCGGTAAGATTTTAATGGAAATATTTGGTTAGCTCATTTAAACTAATTAAATGGACAAGTTCACTTTGAAGAATTTAGAATATGCAGTGGTAAAAATCATGAAAGTGGAAGTGGAAGGTACAAGGAAAAGATGTCCTATTCCATTAGCTACTGGTAAATTGGCTCGAAAGATCTCTTAATGGTTCCCAATAATGATGCATAAAGTTTTCTATAATGTAGCCAAACTCTGGAATTCATGGCCAGAAATATAATATCTCCAACTCAGAAACCATGTATTGAATTCTGGATGAGACCCCAAAGCCATAACAAAAGTTCTTTACTGGAGCATCTTACATAACACAAGAACATTTATAAAAGTATTGTTCTACCCCAAATGTACAAAAAAAAAAAAGACATTTCTTTAGTTCTTTAGTATATATAATCTATTTTTACAAAATGAAATTCTACTATACATTCTGTTCTGTAGATTGCTTTGAAGGTTTTTTTTTTAATTTAAATTTTTAATTTTCATGAGGTTTTCAAACATCCAGAGACCCAAATGCCCATCACCTAAATTTAACAGATGTCACCATTTTCCTATATTTTCTTCAAAAGATTCCCTCATTTTTTAAATAAATGTAAAGTTATAGATACCATTTAAACACCATCTTTAATAGCTCTCCCCTGCTTCTCAAAGTTAACCATTATTTGGAAGTTATAGGGTATAATTCCCATAATTCCTATCAATCTATCTTCTAGGTCTCTTAATTCCTCTTTCATGCTTTTTATCTCTTTGTCTCTGTGGGCAGTGCTCTGGGTGAGTTCTTCACTTACTAGCCATGTTGTTTTGAGCAACCTCTCTATATATCAGGTTCCTCGTTTGTAAAATGTTGACAATAATAGTGCCTACCTCATAGGGCTGTTAGAAGATTGAGTCATTTATGAAGCATTTAGAAAAGAACCCAGTATAAAGCATATAAGCATATATAAATGTTTGGTAAATGAAATTACTCAATAATATATTTCAATTCATTATGTCTTTCTGTGTCTCCAAACTAGAGTTTATCCCAACTATTGTGATTTTCTTTATAATTTCAGTATTATTTTCTTCATTGCCAATATTTCTAATTGGTTCTTTTTCACATCCTACTATTCTTGTTTATTTCTGCCTCTTTTTCACAAATTCTTATCCTTTTAAAATGGATGTTATCCTTTCATTTACTTGTTTTATAGTTTGTTTAGAAGGTTCTATGAAATTCATTTCATCTGGAATAAATTCCTATTTAGATTTTTATTTGTTGGCTATCATATTTTGTTCACTCTTTTATTTTACTTTTTACTTATTTATATTTTTGCTTGACTCCTTCCTCAGCTTCTCCCCAAATCATCTATCTGCCTACAAAACCTATGTTAACAACCCAGTGTATCCTTTCCATATTTTGCTTAATACACACACATACAAACACACACACACACACACATGCACACAGATTTTGGGACATATAGCTATGTTTTGTAAAACACTTGCAGAAAATATTAAGAGATGTTATGTGAGAAAAATATCCTGTAATCAAAGAGTTTTGGGAAACACTGGATCAAATAAAATTGAATAGGTTTCTCCACTGCCAGACTTCTTAATATGAACACATTTCTATGATAAATGCACTAAGTAGTATTCCTCCAAATCATTTGACAACAGAACTCTTAACAGGGAAATTCATCTATTAGTATTATGAGGAATAGATTTTGGGAAACACTGACCTAACCCTATCAATCAGTATCATTTCCTCTTTAACTATAAGTTCAGCTTTTGTCCATTTGTAGGCCAGACATATTCCAAATCAAGGGGCCAAGAAGCCATTCTATTAATTCTACTCCAGCTTTTTATTTGGCATACAGAACCTGGGTTCTTATCCCCTCGGCTGGTAACCAAGCCCTTGCCTAATACCTAACAATCAAGTATCTGTCTTAGTTTCCTGTCCTGGCCTTTGACCTGAATTGTCTTTCCAAGACCTGAGGTACTGACCTGAAACCCTACCTTCTCCTGCTTGGGCTTCCTAAATTAACTCTCTCCTTTTTATGTGACCCAAAATACAAGTTGCTGTGGTATCCAGATCTTCATTCTCAGTTTACCTCTTATCAATATATAAATTAAGAAGAGAGTATAAAATAGATTACAGGGGAAAAAAACTGAACGTAAAAGGAACAATCATAGAGAAAGTGAGTTTTGATTTGGGTATTTATTGAAGTAGGGACATAGCATGAGTTAAAAGGCTGTGCCTTTTTATGCATCTTTAGTCTTCCTCATATACTTGTTGCCAAATTAAGCAAGTTAACATATAAAAGCATGTAGCATTATGCCCGTGCAATGTAAGCAATAAATGTTAATTCATGTTTCATTCTTCAAGTAAGCTCACATAATCAGGATTTCTTTGTTTCTAATAGGAACAATATCTAGCAAACATAGTGGGATCACACAAAAATGTATGATACTTTTATGGATCAATTCATGTCTCTTAAAACATAACTGTATTTAGCAGTAACCTAATATACCCCCAAATAACATGAAAACTAGAATGGTCAAGTGTTCCAACTCTTATGGATCCCATATTATGTGCCAAGCACTTCCCTAGGTACCTTATATACTTTTGCTATGTAATAATCACAAAAATCCTGTGAAGTTGCCCAGGGTGACATAGCTAGTACGTGAAAGTGACTGGATTCAAACTCTGGCAGTTGATAAAAGAGCCCTCATTCTACTCTCTGTGCTATACTTCCTCCATATCAACTCTCACTTAGTAGGAGGTATGTATTTAATATAAGAGGTTTGTTAAAATAAGTAGAAAACCAAATTAAGAGGAAAGTAATATATTCTAGTCAGGTAGACTATGCCTCTCATCTCATGTCTCAGTCTCTACAAGAGTGACTGCATCAGACATCTAGATGATTATTTTTCCAGGAAAATATCAATTCCGATTATATTTTAAGTTTGCAATTTTGTATGGTCAACAATTTTTGGAGAATGCCCTCTTAAAGCAAAGGAGAGATGGAGATACTAGAAAATTGAGTGGAAGGCAAATACTTTTCAATGTATTGCAGAAATTGAAGTCAATAAATACTCGAGAGAGTAATTGTCCAAAAAAGGGAGAGAGAGTGACGAATGCAGTAAATTCCAAGAAATAAAGGCTGGTCAAATACAAAACGTGTTCCTCTGCCAAGAGTGGAATAGTTCTGACCTCTGAACATGAGACTTATGACCACAGGGAACCAAGAATACTAAAAAAATAATAATTAACTGGTAGTGAAAGAATATCTCAATGGTAAATAATTTACACACAAAAAAAGATCAGTACAAGTTCTGCCACAGATGGTGAGTGAACAATGACTACCGACACAGCCTAAGGATGCAACATTAAGTTTTTGTCATTATTGTTTAAAAGACTGAGAATGAAGAAAGAAGGACAATTGGAACATTGAACCCCTGCACTCCACAGAGTGGTAAAGTCCTGTATTCCACAAGATTGTTACTCCCACATTATATCCACATATAAACCTAGTTGAGCTGTCTTCAAAATGATCAATAAATCTGACAGAGATGCATTTGCCAATTATTCCCAATCAATGCAAGAAAGAACGTGCGTTTGAGTAGAGCAAACAAACAATCAAACTTCCCATCTCTCCTGAATACCACCATTATCTCCAATTGTTCAAAACAATTCTTGATTCCTTCTCAGCCTCCAACGAGTGTCTTTCATTTTGTTATTCATTAATAAAAATTTAATATATGTCAAAATCATAGAATTTTAAAACTAACAGTTACCTAAAAAATCATCTGGAGTCTAGATTCTAGACTAACATCCTCATGAGGAAATCAAAACTGGTTCAAGCTGTGACTCATTGAAGGTCACGAAGTCAGTTACTTACTAGGTCCTCAGTCAGCTTCTTGTGTTACATTAAAAATTAAATTAACTTATCATTCAATTGGCTGGGGCTAATCTCTCTCTCCCTCACCATCTTCCTGTCTCCCTTCCTCCCTCTCTACCCCTCTCCGCCACCCTCAACGTAGGAAATTAAAGGATGTAGGCAATGAAATAGAGTGAGAATAATTCTTCCAATGCTTTTTAAAAATCTTTCTTTGTATGCAAATCCACCACAGTCCAATTTCTGTTGGATGTCTCCTGAACTATATTCACATTAAAATAATACGGACCCTAAACATAATTAAGACATGATAATAGTTATTTAAAATTATTGAAATACCTATTTATTTTTACATTTAAACCTGCATGTAGTTTGGTTTTCTTTAAAGTGTGTCCATGTTCTACATTGTATATATAAAATGAATGCTAAAAATGAAAAAAATAACATAATACTATAGAAAGTAAATTCAATCAAAATAATTAGTAAAATTTGAATAGATCTTCTTACACAGTGATTTAAAACAGCAATGGCTTAAACCTGAGGCAGAAAAAAGTAGAATCTGAATACAGATATCAAATGGATCTCACATTGGTGGTTAGTTAAGGTTTTGCGCATGGAATGTGGAGAGGTTTGGTGGTTTATGCTTACAAGTTGAAAATCAGTAAACCCTGGGCCCCACATGTTTCTCTCTTTCTGCTTAGCATAGCAATAATGGGAATCCCCTGGTAGCATCTGACTTGAACCTTTTGACCCATCTTGAACTCTAGTTCAGTGTTCACTACAAACATCACTTTTTTGCTTCAGTTTAGCAGCCAATACTCTCTCAAATCAATTTGTAGAAAAAGCCGTTTTCATATCATAAATTCATAAACTTTAATATGAATTCCAATATCTTGGAAATTTTTCACACTCCTTTTCTCTGTTTCCTTTCCGAATACTAGCTGTATCATTCTGTAAGCCAGACATTTAGGAAGGCATCATTCTACTTATATGTCCTGCTTGTGTTTGGGAAAGAGTTAGACACTTACATATTTGTGTCCATTTGTTGTGCACCAAGACATGGAGAATGAACAGTATTTTGCTCTTTGGGGTTTGGCAATGTTGTACAAATTTAAAACATAAAAGTACATTTAGTTGCCTAATCTTTTCTTTCTCTTCCTTTCCAATGCCCGTACATACAAAACAAAACAAAAAGCCAAATAAACAGAAAATGTCTTACTGAGATAATAGCAGGGTGAACTCATTTCTGCTGTCACCATCAGATGCAGCTACGTCATTATTTCCTTCCTATATGGAAGGAAACTGGACTTCCTGACTTTTCAGTTGCCTAGTTTTTGCAGATGTTTTTTGCCTCATTTTGAACTCAACTGGGGAAAACACTGGTTTTCTAAGCTTTTCTTTTTTCTTGGACCCATGGTAAAAATAAGTCAAACACATCTGAACAAGGATGCTGTTAACAGAAATAAAGTTAATCAAGAGAGCTGAAGATTTTTTTTTTTTTGGCCTAGTAAATATTACTAAGAAACACACATTTTTCTTCTTATGAATGCAGTATCACTCATTCGTTGTACAGACTTAGCGACCTGAACAGGGAGGCATTTGATATCAATAACACCACAAAGCAGTTTGGCTAAATTTTTATGACACCAGGACACAAGTCAAAGTTTTAAAATATAAAATCAGTGTTCTTGGGGCTGGCTCCATGGCCTAGCGGGTAAGTTTGGCACCCTCTGCTTCAGTGGCCCAGGTCCGCAGGATTGGATCCCAGGCACGGACCTACGCTACTCATCAGCCATGGTGTGGCAGTGACCCACATACAAAATAGAGGAAAATTGGCACAGATGTTAGCTCAGGGCTAATATTCTTCAAGCCAAAAAAAAAAAAAAGAGGAGGATTGGCAACAGATGGTAGCTCAGGGTGAATCTTCCTCAGCAAAAAAAAACCAGTGTTCTTACTTTGTCCTGTAAAGTATGAAAATCCAACTGCAACTTGTTTCTTGTTTCTGCTAAGCAATCTTTTTATTTATCTCCTGCTAGCTCCACACTATGTGCCCAACCTAAGTTGTTTCAGACCTTTTCTCTTCTCCTCTGGGGTCTAATATCTCCTTGCTCTTCTCAGAGGGTGGTCCCACCCCCATGTGCCTGGTGAGGCTGAGTTCATGAGCTTATGCTTTCATCTTTGTCCCAACTCAGTGTCTCACTCTTTGCACCCACCCCTTTCATCTTCTTTGAGGTCTCAGAAAAATCCTCATTTCATCCTTTTATGTCTAAAGTTAAACCTTCCTTTCTGACCTGAGATTCCATCATGTCCAAACTCCAAAGACACTTTGCTACCATTCTAACCTGTCTGGTTTTGAGCTCAAGTTCTCCCTTTTAACTGGATCTCTTCTCTCGGCTTCACATGCACTCACACTTTTCCCTCATTCTCATTCTCATTCTCTTCTTGTGGCATGTGGCACTCTGTAGGACACATTTCCTTTGAAACTAGTTGATAATGACTCCCTCCTTTATTGATGACTTGTCTTCCTTGCTTGCCCAAAATTCTTCTAAGAACTATATACGGGTTCTCTTTTCTCTTTTCATTGGATATTCCCTAAATATCAAATTTATTTTCTGATCCCAAAATCAACCTCACCCAAATCTGAATGTCTCATCCTTAGTCACTGCAGCAGCAGTTTATAGCCCCACAATCGTTCAGACATTTCAATTTTCCATCTTTTGCAAATCAACATACACATGAGGGTTCTATCATGTAAAGCATCTAGTTTATAATACAGTAGTAAATAGGCAATTTATTTTTTATTTGGTACTAACTCTACGATTTTAACATGCTATGGACAGGTACACCTTGGTTTCTTCCAGTTTTGAACCTCCGGGTTTTCTGTGCATATAATTATATTAAAACGATGATGGAGTTTTTTTATTTGATATTCTTACACTTACTTAGCCTAAAAGCAATAAAATGTTCTTGAACATAATGAGGTTCAAATCCTTCTAACCCTATAATTCAATGATTCCATGTTTCTCGGCACTATGTACTTAGGTCTGAATTTATATGATGATTAGATTCATGTGAAAAAAAAAGGGCAGCTTATTCCTAAATTCGTAACTCAGAATTATATTTTTTTCATAATATATTAAAAAATATAGGAGATGCATTCTGGCAATTTGTTAACTGATGTTAACAAACATCACTCATTATTTTTTGAGAAACTATACTACTCTGAAAAATAAATAAGTTTGAGGATAAAAAGTTAGACATAAAAGTTTATTTATGAAATAAAACTTTCATTGATGATTTCTAATAGATCTACAATTCTTATCTCTATTTTGGTATAACTTCATTATATATATTTATTTAATACAAACTACATCCTTTCAGTAAGGTGATGCATGAGTCCTATTTTGACACCAAAGTTCACTGTCTTTCAGCGCTTCTTTACACTGGGGGACTCCCTCAGATGTTTTCCATTGGTAATTTCATTTAGAAGGTTTCAAAAGGAGTGTACTTGCTTCCTGAGTCAATGGAATTGTACCTCAAAGCATATGGACAAGGAAGTCTCCATCATGCAGGGAAGAGTCCTACTGCTTTAACTTGTCTACCCATCATCTTTTGTGCCCACCCTGCCAAGAAAAGCCCCTGAAAGGTCAGCAGTATTTCAAAACATGTTATTCCACATAGGTTTACATGTATTTTTATGAAGTATTCATTTCTTCATTGCCATATTCCACAAAATGCAAAAATTAATCATGTTAATATAGAGTTTTTGTATACAGAATTTTTGTAGAATTTGCAGAATTTTTGTTTACAAAAAGATTCTTTTATAAAGGTAGACTTAGACACTGAGGCATAATCTTAACTTTTCTCAATTACTGCTCAATCTCATCCTTGCCTTCTCAGCAGGTTTAAATGTGAAATACGTTTTAAATTTTAATCATCGCATATCTTTATATCTGGGATAACAATTAAATGGAATTTAGGATTTAAACAGACATACAGTGTTTTCATCTCAGTGGGCAAACTGCCCTCATCATCTACTTTTATCATTTTTCTCTCTTTTATTCCTCCTCAAATTGAGTATTCATTCTTTGCAATTCTACTGTATTTCATAATCTATACTTCACAATTCAGGACTAAAACATGTGGCCTTACACTGATGATAGTTATTTCCTAGCTTAGTGATGTTTCTCAACAGAACTATTATCTAATTTAGGATGGAATTTTTCTTATACATTGATGTCCCTATAAGAATGAGTACCTTATTGAACTTGCATAATATATTTAAACATGTGTAAAGCATCAACAGTAATAGGTAACTCAACAAATATGAGCAAGTGTCTACTTGTACTCCACGAATGTCAAATTCTGGGCAAACTTCAGTGGCATGAACCACAATGTTTTGACCAAAACAAAGCAGAAGTTTGGATCCTATAACATATGACCTTTATTTGGAAACAAACGAAGATTTTGTTTTCATGTTGACTTTATAGAGCCAAAAGAAAAGAAATACAGGCTTACCTTGGAGATATTGAGGGTTCCATTCCAGACCACTACAATAAAGTGAATATCACAATAAAGCAAGTCACAAATTTTTTGGTTTCCCCAGTGCATATAAATGTTATGTTTACACCATACTGTAGTCTATTAAGTGTGCAATAGCATTATGTCTAAAAAAACAATGTTCCTACCTTAATGAAAAAATACTTTATTGCTAAAAATGGTAACCATCATCAGAGCCTTCAGCAAGTGATAATTTTTTTGCTGGTGGAGGGTCTTGCCTCCATGTTGATGGCCACTGACTGATCAGGGTGGCAGTTGCTGAAGGTTGTGGTGGCTGTGGTAATTTATTAAAATAAGACAACAGTGAAGTCTGCCACATCGATTGACTCTTCCTTTCATGAACAATCTCTCTGTAGCATGTGATGCTGTTTGATAGCATTTTACCCACAGTAGAACTTCTTTCAAAATTGAAGCCAATTTCTCAAACCCTGCCGCTACTTTATCAACTAAGTTTATATAATATTCTAAATCCTTTGTTATCATTTCAACAATCTTCACAGCATCTTCACCACAAGTAGATTCGATCTCAAGAAACCACTTTCTTTGCTCATTCATAAGAAGCAACTCCTCATCCATGAAAGTTTGATCATGAGATTGCAGCAATTCAGTGACACCTTTACACTCCATTTCTAATTCTAGTTCTCTTGCTATTTCTACCACATCTGCACTTTCTTCCTCCACTGAAGTCTTGAACACCTTAAAATCATCCATGAGAGTTAGAATGAAATTCTTCCAAACTCCTGTTAATGTTGATATTTTGACCTCTTCCCATGAATTATGAATGTTCTTAATGGCATCTAGAATGATAATCCTTTCCAGAAGGTTTTCCATTTACTTTGCCCAGATCCATCAGAGGAATCACTATCTATGGCAGCTTTAGCCTTACAAAATTTCTTTCTTAAATAAGACTTGTAAGTCAAAACTACTCCTTGATCCATGGGCTGCAGAATGGATGTTGTGTTAGCAGGCATGAAAACAACATTAATCTCACTGAACATCTCCATCAGAGCTCTTGGGTGACCAGGTGAATTGTCAATGAGCAGTGTTATTTTGAAAGGAATCTTTCTTTTCTGAGCAGTAGTTCTCAACAGTGAGCTTAAAATATTCAGTAAACCATGTTGTAAACAGATGTGCTGTCATCCAGGCTTTATTGTTCCATTTATAGAGCACAGGCAGAGTAGACTTAGCATGATTCTTAAGGGCCCTAGGGTTTTTGGAATGGTAAATGAGCATTGATTTCAACTTAAACACCAGCTACATTAGCCCCTAATAAGAGAGTCAGTCTGTCCTTTGAAGCTTTGAAGTCAGGCATTGACTTCTCCTCTATAGCTATGAAAGTCCTATATGGCATCTTCTTCCAATAGAAGGCTCTTTAATCTACACTGAAAATCTGTTGTTTAATGTAGCCACCTTCATTCATTATCTTAGCTAGGTCTTCTGGATAACTTGCTGCAGCTTCTATGTCAGCACTTGCTGCTCCACCTGGCACTTTTATGTTATGGAGACAGCTTCTTTCCTTAAATCTCATGAACCAACCTCTGCTAACTTCAAACTTTTCTTCTGCAGCTTCTTCACCTTGCTCAGCCTTCATAGGACTGAAGAGAGTTAGGGCCTTTCTCTGGATTAGGCTTTGGCTTAAGGGAATGTTGTGGCTGGTTTGATCTTCTATCTAGACCACTAAAACTTTCTCCCTATCAGCAATAAGGCTATTTTGCTTTCCTATCATTCATTTGTTGACTGCAGTAGCACTTCTAATTTCCTTCAAGAACTTTTCCTTTGCATTCGCAACTTGGCTAACTGTTTGACACAAGAGGCCTAGCTTTCAGCCTATCTCAGCTTTCAACATGCCTTCCTCACTGAGCTTAATCATTTCTAGATTTTGATTTAAAGTGAGAGACATGCGACTCTTCCTTTCACATGAACATTTAGAGGCCACTGTAGGGTAATTAATTGGCCTAATTTCAATACTGTTGTGTCTCAGGGAATAGGGAGGCCCAGGGAAAGGGAGAGAGACAGAAGGCAGCAGGTTGATGGAGCAGTCAGAACACACACAGCATTTATTGATTATTTGCCCTCTTATATGGGCACGTTTCATGGCTCCCCAAAACAATTACAATAGTAACATCAAAGATCACTGATCACAGATCATCAAAAGTTTGAAATATTGCAAGAATTACCAAAATGTGACAGAGAGATACAAAGAGAGCAAATGCTGTTGGAAAAATGGCACCTATAGACTTGCTCAACAGAGAGTTTCCACAAACCTTCATTTTGTAAAAAAAAAAAAAAGAAAAAAAAAAAAAGCAGCATCTGCGAGGCACAATAAAGCAAAGAACAATAAAATGAGGGATGCCTGTAAATATCTTGGCCTATGAAGAAGTATAAACATATGTCCTCTTGCGTGGAACAGTCTTTCCTTTCATCTCTATATGGGTTTAAGAACCTTGGCATTGTTCCATTGTCTGTCCCTCTACCTGTCCAGACTCATGGGTGTGTTGAACCTCAAGAGATTCATTCAGGTCAGTGTGAGAGGTGTGGTGGGAACACATCTGCTGAATGGAAACAAAACAGAAACAGGCCAGATGGCAGGAGTAATGAGGGTGAAGAACAGAAAGGAAAATTCCCCAAAGATCTACCAATGGCATTACTACATCTGCTGAAGAAAAAAAGGACTGAGAAGGGAGTCAGCATGGTTTCCAGACATCTGAATGAGCTGACTCAGTCAGGGGTTACTCTGCGAAATTAGATTTAGAGTTGGTTAGGAACAGGGAAGGAATGGAACAGGAAGAAATATATGGACATTTTGCCTCTTTCTTTTTCAAGAACATTTCTCCATTTTTGGAAACTACAAATATTTATCAGCAATTAATATGCTTCTGATTCCAATCAGCATAAACTCTGTAAAAGAGCAATTTTTTTTTAAAAAAGGCCCACCACTTACCACTACCAATAATCTCTTGCCTTCATTAAAGCCTTTTATAATTTGCTACAATTTATAAAAGAGAAAGAATATAGCTTATTTAGTTTGCCACAGTCTGCAAAAATGAAACAAAAACATTCAGGGATTCTGAAGATATTAGGAGATTATTGGCTTTGCATCATTTACTTGGTATAGAATTGACAAGAAACAAGTGATACCAGCTCAACACAAGGTTGACATGAAGGAAGCCATATTGTAGAAAAGAAACCCTATTGTAACTTTGAATGACCTCTGATTAAATAACCCAGACATACTCTGTAGATATTATGGTCCCTCCCTGCTGCTATAAGTTGCTAACTTTGTTCTTTTGAGTTCCTTAGGAATGTGATGACCCACACCCCCAGCAGAGAGTCTATGCTGACAGCCATCATCAATGACAACTGAAAGGTCAGAGTGTAGGGCGTTGCTCTGGTCTCTGATGCATGTCCAGTAAAACCAAAGACTATCAAGAACTAAGACCAGATGTCTGCCCACCCAGAGGTCAGATGGATGTCTCACCCAGAGACCAGATGCCTCCCCAACCTGGAGACCAGCCCCATAGATAACTGGCCTGTAGTCTCTGTTCTGTAAGACAATTCTTTTGGACATTAGTTGCCCATCTTCCCCCTTGCTAGCAAGCTGTAATAAAAAGTCCTTTCTCTCCTACCCACTTGCCTCTTGACTATTGGCATGTCTTTCAGCAGGTAGATGAATCCCCGCTCTGGGCAGTAACACAAGTACTTTCTTACTTATTTTACATATAAAAATTAGGTCACTAAAGTAAAAGGCATCAGGTATCTTTTTTATACTAAACCATTTAGAACATGTAAAAATAAAACCTTTTGATCTCTTTTCTCTATCACAAGGAAATTGCTAATATTGATGGCCAGTATTGTTTTACAGAGGACAATAAAATAGTTTGAACATGTATTTCTATACGTGTACATACGTGGGAAGGAAGACAATTCCCAGGAAAAAGAGAAGAGAAGGAAGCGATAACACCAAAGCAATAATCTCACTGCTCATTCATCCCTAAAATTTAAATTATAAAAATTTAGAGTGATGTAAAAAATGTTTTCAACTTTTTCTCTATTTTATTTGATGGGAATGAAATAAAAATGCTATTTTACCTTGAAAAACATACTTACAAAAGAGGTTTGAACCAGCATGAATTATTCCAGAAATTACCAAAATTGGAAATGAACAAATTGACTGAAGGGGGCAGGCATAAAAGTTACCTGCTGCCTGCTCTATATAGAGAAATGGCACTATAGCAAGGATACTGATTACACTGTTTTTTTGTGTGTGTGAGGAAGACCAGCCCTGAGCTAACATCCGTTGCCAATCCTCCTCTTTTTTTGCTGAGGAAGACTGGCCCTGGGCTAACATCCGTGCCCATCCTCCTCTACTTTATATGGGACGCCACCATAGCATGGCTGACAAGCAGTGCATCTGTGGGTGCCCAGGATCCGATACCGCAAACCCCGGGCTGCCAAAGTGCGAACTAAACCGCTATGCCGCCAGGCTGGCCCCGTGACTACACTGATTTTGTGAACACACACACACACACCCCAGTTGGGCCAAGGTCTCTTGAAGCCATTTAAAATTAGCCTCCAATACTATTTACTTAAAGGCATTTCTTATCTTCAAAAAAATCAGCAATGAAATTTTCTCTTGTGATGACCCATAACGCTATCCCTTACAGCAGAAAGTAAATTTTGTAAGAGTTTAGTGTACTTTATAATTTATCTTAGGGCTTCCTAGACCAAATATTAAAATTTGGCATAACTGCAATGTGATCTAAAGTGCAATATGAAAACATTTTTTAATGCTGAAATTCTAATTCTGTGTTGAATAGGGAGGCTAATAGAATTTGAGAGATTTCCCCAATATTTCTGATGCCTGACCTACATATTCAATAGTATGTTTTCATGTTCTTAGAGAGATTTCCCTAAATATGGGACTTTCTTTTCTGCCAAACTGAAACTTCTTCCCCCAAAGACACAACTGAATGATACAGTGGAACTAGAGATAAGGATATTGGTTAGAAATACAAGTTTCTCGTAATAAGAACAATTGATATTTATTAAGTATTCACAGTGTATCAGCTACTAGTTTAAGGACTTTGCATGTATGATATTATTTAATCACACAATGACTTACGATGGAGATATTACAATCATCCATATTCTGTAGGAGAAGAAACAGACAGAGAGGGGCTAAGTAACTTTCTTGAGTTCACACAGCTAGAAAGTTGCAGAGCTAGATTTGAAGCCAGGCAGTCTGATTCAGTAGCTTAAGTTTAACCATATTACTCTGACTTCCAGCCAGGACAGCCTTGATACTTAGGAAAAATCATCCTAGCATTCTGACTCTTTGACTCTGAACATCGGTTATATTCTCCAATGTTAACTGAAGATGTGACATCAAAAATCCATGTATATATTAATTCAATCAGTAATTATTATTATAATCATAGCCATACAATAAATGACATGCAATGAAAAGTTTCTAAACTAGCTAAAGACACATATAAGACTTAGATTTATGAAACAGAAAACAAAAGTTCATAATAATTTATTACAAAATATAATATAATCGAGAGAATAAAACTGTTAGTTTAAAAGCCAGTAGCAGAAATATGTAAATAAGCAAAGAACTATCTTTATTTGGCAAAGCAGTTTGGAAAAATAAATAGCCCATATGCTTGGCCAGGCTAGACTAGATGTGAGGCAAGGAGACAACAATAATTCAAGTGTTCTATACAATAAAGTAAGAGGAGTTTTGTGTTTCCCAAGTCAGTCCTTCAGAGAGGGGTGAGGGGGCCAGGAAAAGAGGGAAAGAGAAACAGAAGGGGAGGAGAAGACCTAGTTTCTACTTAGAATATGACTAGTGAGAAATTCCTGAAGGTGGAAATGGCCAAAGGACTTTTAAAATTAGGAAGTCTATTATTCAATTTTAAGTTATCAGCATAGTAATGCAACCATCCCCTGACCCTGCCTTATGACTCTATACAAGTGTTTCTCAAAGTGTGGTCTTCTGATGGCAGCCTCAGCATTATGCAGGACTTTGTTAGAAATGCAAACTCTTGAGAGCCACTCAGACCTCCTAAATCAGAAACTCTAGGGATGGGGTACAGAAATCTGGGTTCAACAAGCCCTCCAGAGGATTATAATGTGTGCTAAAGTTTGAGAACTTCTGACCTAAACTTAGTAGGAAGTCTGCTGTTTCCTCAGCCTTGTGTAAGTTGTACTTCAGGAAGAGAAGAAATTGGGTCACAGTCCAGCAGAGATGCCATGAGCAAAGAGTGAGATGCAAAGTGAAGAAAAGAATTCACCCAGGATCAGGAAATGAGCCAACAGCAATGAGGTGTTCAAATCAATGAATACTTGTCAGTCCCACAAAACTCCAAACAGTTTAAGAGACACTGAGTTCACCAGATTCTGTGGGATAGGGATTTGAGACAAGTTTATAAATCTTAAATGATGGAGTGACTAATGATAATAAATAGTATGAAGATTTGGGGAGTAATACATAATATCTAATAGACATTCAGGAAATTCTCTATTTGGAGAACTATTTATTCATAAATAAAAATAATTATCAATTTCCTTTTAGTTTCACTTAAAAAATACCTGACCCATTGGAAAACAATTTTGTACAGGAAGAGTTTTTGAACTTAGGAGTCAGTCTGAGAGTGGAAGTAATTCACACATGCGTAGGTGACTCTTATGCTTAGTTTAAATTTAATACAACTTAATAGGATTATCAGTCTTTTTTCTTTTCTTTTTTTAATGTATTGGCAATGATGTGTTCTGAAGCAGCCCAAAAGGGTTGTTCCAATTTGGGGAGTGTACAAATCCCAATCATCAGCTAGGGAACCTACTGAGAGGTTTGCCTGTAGGGACCATTTCTAGATGGGGGATAGAGAAGTGTTGAGAAGCTAGAGTTGTTTTTCACTGGGCTGCTGAGATGGAAAGCACCATATTTGATTAGAGCTATTTATAAGTGTTGATAGAGGTAGGAAAGGGGGAGCAGGAATACAGTCAAAACAGTAGTAGGATATGTGGAAGGTAAGATATGCTGTATTGCAGATATGGACACTTACTACACTGATCAGGTTCTATACTATCTTCTCATAACTGTCCCTTGATTTTCATCTGAAGAATCAAATGATAGAAAATACAACTCAAACTGACCTTTGCTCCCTTCTCAATCCTTGATCCTCTAGAAGAGCTAGACTTCACCCCACTCTACTTGCACTCACCCCCTGACACACACCCAATCACTCCCAGAGTAGGTTCATGACTCTGGTCTAGACAATCAGATCATCCTATTTTCTAGTGACAGTGTTTAGTTCAGGGATTCAGGGATAAAAATGCAATCCAGTTATCCAATTGGAGTTCTGAGAGTCAGTTCTAGGATTTTGTTTGAACTACTGGTGAGAATAAAGCCTTTTCTTCTGCTGAATTGGAGCTGTGAGTATAATGCCTGGAGCGCATGGTTGCCTTTTTTTTTTTTTTTTTTTTGGTGAGCAAGATTGGTCCTGAGCTAACACCTTTTGCCAATCTTCCTCTTTTCGCTTGAGGAAGATTGTCCCTGAGCTAACATCTGTGCCAATCTTCCTCTATTTTGTATGTGGGATGCCACCACAGCATGGCTTGATGAGCAGTGTGTATAGGTCCGCACCTGGGATCCAAACCCACGAACCCTGGGCCGCCAAAGCTTAGTGTGAGAACTTAACCACTATGCCACCGGGTCAGCCTCATGGTTGCCATTTTGGCATTGTAAGTGGACAGTCTATCTGAGAACAGAGCTAAGAGACGGGAGAGCAAAGAAAGCAGATTGATAAACAGGTCCTGATTGCTATTAAGTCCTTGGGTACACCTGAAGTTAGAACTCTCATAGCACACTGTAGTTTTGTGAATAAAAAAACATTTCCTTATTGCTTAAGCCAGTTTAAGTTACATCTTCCAATATTTGGGAATAAAAGAAACCAAACTGATATGTAGCTATGCCCTAGAGTGAGAAAAGAGCAGCAAAAGCATTGACAGGTTGATTAGGAAAACATGTAATATTGGGCTCCAAGAAATGTGGGAAGAAGGCTGTTTTACTCAAAATAGGCTATGTGAATAGAAAGCTATAGGGTTTTGAGCACAGATTTCTGTGTTTGCTCGTCTGGGAATCTTGAATACACTGCATACAGTGGCATGCCCATTATTGGGCTAAGTGAGAAATATCAATGTGCCAGCTCTGTAATATCCATACCTAAAATCAATAAATTCTCCTGAGTTTCTGTAAGCCAGGTCAATATTTAGTACTTTATACTTTACTCCCAAGAACTTAAGAACCACAGCTGTTGAAAAGGGAATCCTAATGTTAGTAACTGTTGCAAACCTGTGCCCATTTCTCCTGATTGTCACTCTTTCAACGCACACTTAAGGCTGCTTTCGGCAAGCAACTGCAGCTTTTCACCTTTAGGCTTTATCTGGCATCCTTAGCTCAAATATGGGGCAGGCGTAAATGGTTAGGGAGTTAATGGCCCCCAGGAAGCAATCCCCAACCAGTGACAGAAAGGGAACAAGAGGATAAATGCCCCAGCTTCCTCACTGTTGGAATGGGACAACTCTGAGGCATGTTCTATTCCATCTCCCAGAGGTCCCTAGCAGGCTTTAGCCTCAATTGTTAAGAACACAATAACCGTTCCTTGACTCAACCTGTTTTGGCTGCTTTCCATTCCAAATCTCATTTTCCTACTTCCCCACCACTGCTCCTGGGATCACCTCAAACATGAACTTCTCGCTCTCCTGTTACTATGTGAGTAAACAAAATAAATGAAGATATATGGAATCAGAAAAAGTTAACAGGAGGCACAACAACAAAGTTTATGGTGAGAAAAACCTGAAAACAATATAATTTAAGTTGGGAAGTTCAGAGTCTAGCCCACACACAGAAAAGCTATGTCTTTTCAATGAAAAGTACCTACTTAGAAGAGCTTCAATGAGCACACCCAGATATACAACCACCCACATTTTAATAAACAAATTATTTTCCAATCCTGAGGGTTAATATGATTGCATTTTTCCCCCAACAACCTTATTCGAATATTCTGTTCTGCCATAGTTCCGCAACTTGGTCTTTATAGATAATGAGCAGATATTCAATTAAAGAAATTGACAAAGCCAGTTTGTATCTTTGCAAAACCATCCAATAATATTTTCTGTAGTAGAACGATATACTCTTTCCAGTAGACAATAGCAGAAGAGTTACAATAAACTAAGGAAAACTGCTATCAGAAATCTGTAAAGAAACTGTCAAGAAACCTTAGCCTGAAGTTGAATAGCTTGTGAACCATAACTTATTTCTTGTTACTAGTTCTGCTGGTAATTATCTGCTATTAGACCAAAAAGAACAGGGCCTGCTCAATTTCCAATTTCCAGGAAGTTGAAAAGAAAATCCCAGAGGAGTGAAAAAAACTCAGATGTCTATGCCTGAAATAAGCAGAGATTTGAATACCTCTTCTCAGGAACAGTAGGTTAAATCCTGGATGGGAAACATTCACCATGGGATAATAATAGATCTAGCAACAGGCAGAAAAAAATGCATCAGACAGGAACATACCGCCCACAGGAAAAGATAACAATCTTTATTGGGCAACAGGACATTAACTAGTAAAACGCTCCCCCATAGTACCTTCTGTCACTTTGTTAATATTTTCTTTAATTTCAAAATAAGGACAAATACTATACCTTTTGCGCCCTGAAAAAAAATAACTAAACATAGTAATAAAAACTACTTTCAACAGCCAATGACTATTATACTTTTCACTTAGTAATTCCATTACACTCATTTTTTTACTATTTGCTAAGTTGGCACATTGATTTGAAATTCAATGAAAATCTCATTAAAAATATTTTTGGAAGCAATCCAGAGAGTGAGAAAGGGAGAATGACCTGTAGGTGGTCTGGAATGCACTGGATATGATGCTGATACAGACTCACTGTTTCTGAATACAGCTGCCCCTGATCTGTAGTTTATACACCTCATCATTTCTGGGAGTTGCATGACACATCTGTCCCATAAAAGAGAAGAGAAAATCTTAAGCTCGTGAGGTCTACATGACCATTTTGTTCAGTGATCAGCAATAAACTCCCAAGACTTGCCATAGTGATTGGCCCTGACCCCAGAATGATCCCAGGCAAGATTCTAAGCTGAAACCCTGCCTACTTACTGTGACTGCATTGAAAACACAGTGTGTGTCTAATAGGTTGGTTGGATCGGCCTCATTCCATAGCACAGAATGTGTGTATATGTGATAAAAAAGATGAAAGAACTCCAATCTAAGTTGGAAATAAATACACAGAGGGACATATTTCACCTAATTCACATAGGCTCTGTTGGAAAGTAAAAAAGTAACTATTTCTCCTTTACTTCCATAAATTATATTGTATCACTGCTATTAACTCAATACAACACCTGCATGTGCACACGCACACACCTGGATGATTGTAATCCAAAGCTAAATCCTCTGAGGGGAAGGAGAAGAGACTGTATTGAAGTGTAGAAAAAAATTTTTAAGTTTGTTAAAAAGAAATTATGCTATTATAAATTGGCTCTCTTTTAAAGGGCATGAGGCATAAGAAGTTATAGGTGGTCTAATAGCAATTCCTCATTACTGAATTTATACTCATCAAGATTGGGCAATTTATACTCAAGGAATGTGCTTTATCTTTTATTCAAAAAAGGTTGGAATTTTTTTCCTACTTTAGAAATGGAGAAAATGAGTCACAGAAGGTAGTGTTCCCAGACCATTATGTATCAGGAACACACACACATATATAAAATTCTTGACCCAACTGTGCTGTAATTTTTAACACAAATGTTGAGGTGAGATATTGATGTGTTGTTTTCAGAATAACTAAGTTATCTGGCCAGAATAAGATACATCTGGATTCACTCTGGAGATGGCGAAAACTAACTTAAAAAAATTTTTTTGTAATGTCAAACACATCTTAGTTTTCAGCATATTTAATTCAAGAAATCTCTAGATTCACCAGGAACTGGAATTTGAGTTATATAATTAATTCTATTACTCCTTACTGAAATGCTATCACATAATGCTGATTTCCATTTAGCATGCACATTTTCCCAAAAACAAAGGAAGTTAAGGCCATATGGAGAACAACAGCTTTAGGAGGTCACCATCTTTTAGTTACTTCAGGTTCCCTTTGGCAGAAATCTATATGAAAATATTTTCACAAAATTTATCTTGTTTCACTTATATGACTCCTTTTTAAATACATTGTTTCTTTTTTTACAGAGCTATGAAGATGCTCAGAGATGTTCTTGATCAGTTACAGTCTCAGCTTTCTATCTTTCCTTTGCATGCTCTTCCTCTCCTCCTCTACCACAACTCAGATATTTTACATTTTCCCTGTTTTAATAGTGTTCTTAGTTCTTAATATTTCAGTGTAATGTACCGCATATCCTCTTGGAACAAATACAAAGTAGTCTATTTGCTATTGATGATGCCATCGATTATCTCCTAGTTGTCACATAATGGACATATTTCATACCTTATCTTGCTATTTCTGCAGTATTTCTCTTTCTTCCTATGCTGTAGCTCTACTCTTTTCCAGTTTTACTCATAACTCTCTAGCTGCTGATCTTCAGTCTCCTTAACTTTTTTCTACACTTGATTTTTTTATTCTATTTTTTTTTATTGCAGTAACATTGGTTTATAACATTACATAAGTTTAAATACTGGTACTTCCAAGTGTTCTGACTTTAGGAAAGGCCTCTACTTGGCTGCATTCTGGGATCCCAGTTGACAGAGGCTCCACCATCCAGAAGGTTGCTGGTTTGGGTGGTAGGAAGAGGAAATTTAAGGAGTTGAGCACCAGTCATTAAAACTTAAATGGAGATGTGAAATACACATCACTTTTGCTCACATATCCATGGCCAAAGCAACCCATAATGGCCATGATTTCAGCAGATGAAAGTTTAGGAGAGCCAGATAATTGTGAATGGAAGTAATGTCTACCACAATTTTCCTATGAGGTAGAATACTCATAGTGTATTTCATAATTGTAGTGGAATCTTTTAGTTTTGGGCTACCAACACCACTATTTCCTTCTCAATAGCACCACAATTATTAGTGGGGGAGAATTTTCTCTCTCCTGTTTCATGTGGTCTTATAGGATGGATGCAAAAGTGAATGGATCCTCCCCATTTCCTTAGCAAGCAGCCAGACACAGAACCTAAGCTGAGTCAATTACATGATTTGCTATAGGACTTGAGGCCTGTAGATTGATACAAAAACAGGAGCAAGGATGGAAAAATAATTCATCCTGACAGAGCAAGCTGACTCAACTATTGTTGCTAAAATGATCATTGCTCTGGTTCCCCTTCTGGAGCCCTCTAGAAATCTCTTGGTTCTTATTTCTGAGCCAGTTCCACCTATTTATTCTGTGAACTCCCTCATAGCCTTTCAATATGTTTCTCTGCATAAGGTAGTGGAGTTAGTTTTTGTTGCTTACAACCAGGACTTATACACACTGCTATACACGCTATAATTATTCTGAAGATATGCTGGGAGTAATTAGGGTTATCCAAATGTGAAGTTGTAGGATACATGTGTCATTATATAAAATTTATAGAATAAGATTCAGAAATGAACTAATAATGGTGTTGATATTAATTTATATAACTTTCAAAAACAATGCAGTAAAAGATACCAAGAAAGCCAGTGAGAATCTCCTAAAGAAATATGATGACTCCTTTGCTATAGGATGCTTCAACTCAGACTGCTTAGCACCTAGGTTAGAATCAGCTTAGTGATAACAGGATAAGCACTTCAATAATGTGATTCTGAATGAGCAATTTTCATATTAATGGCTTTCTCACTGTATTAATGGAAACACAATTTGCCACTATAATGGGGACATCACTTAAATTTTAAAGATCAAAATTGCTAACATGAACAAGGTTGTTAATAAAGCATAGCTCTTGTATGTGTTAATGGTTCCCCTATTGTGTTAATGTTCTTATATCCCCAAATTTGTATTACATTAGAAAAAACTGTGCCCTTTTATTGACTGCTTGAGAGTGTCGCTTACTGTATGTGCAAGCCATTGCCATCACATTAACTTTACATGGATCTGCCAGTAGCTGAGCAGAAGTCAAACAGAAAGGAAAATTCCACAAATTGGAGATAACAATAAGCATTCTTCTTTAACCTAGGACTGTTGTACTCAGTCATCTAGTATAGATTATAACCTATTGAAGAGAAAGAAAACACTGTAAGAAAAAGAAAAATTTAAACACTAGAGTCAAATATGTAATAATTATACATTTTTCTTTGTATTAGTTTGCTAGGGCTGCCGCAACAAAGTAACTCAGACTGGGTGGTTGAAACAATAGAAATTTATAGTGGTCTCCCCTTATCCATGGGGATATGTTCCAAGACCCCCAGTGGATGCCTGAAACTGGATAGTACCGAACCTTACATATACTATGTTTTTTCCTATACATACATACCTATGGTAAAGTTTAATTTATAAATTAGGCATAGTAAGAGATTAACAACAATAACTTCTCTTTGGTATATCCTAATTGCCAGCGTCACTACTCTTGCATTTTGGGGCCATTATTAAGTAAAATAAGGGTTACTTGAACACAAGCACCATGACACAGCGACAGTCAATCTGATAACAGAGACGGCTACTAACTGACTAACCGGCAGGTAGCTTATATGGCATGGATACACTGGACAAAAGGATGATTCACGTCCAGGGAGGGACAGGGCGGGACAGCACAAGATTTCATCACACTACTCGGAATGGGGCACAATTTAAAACTTATGAATTGTTTACTTCTAGAATTTTCCATTTAATATTTTTGGACAGCAGTTAACCGTAGGTAACTGAAACCGCAGAAAGCGAAACTGTGGATAAGGGGGAACTACTGTATTTTCTCACAAGTCTGGAGGCTAGAAGTTCGAGATAAAAATATGGAGTTAGTGGTTCTTTCTGAGGGTTATGAGGGAAGGAGATGTTTCAGGATTCTCCCCTTGGCTTTATGGCTATCTTCTCCCTGTGTCTTCACTTAGTCTTCCTTCTAGATGTGTCTGTGTGTCCAAATGTCCTCTTCTTGTAAGGATGCTAGGCATATTGGATTGAAGTCCACCTTAATGACCTCATTCTAACTTAATTATCTCTGTAAAGACCCTATGTCCAAATATGGTCACATTCTGAGGTATTAGGGGTTAGGATTTCAACAAATGAATTTGGAGAAGCGGGTCACAAATCAGCACATAACAACTTCTTTAAGTTTTAATTTTCCAGGCACATACAAACATGTATTTATGAAATGTTTATATGTAAAGTCTTGCACAGTTAAGATTACAAGGTTATTTATAATTATTTAAAGGGTTCTTATTTATATTGTATATATTTGGGGAATATTTATTCCCCAGACTAAACTTGCACATGAAATAAGATTAGCGTTACTTAGCTCACTACTTATCATATAGCAGAAGATAACTAAAGGTTAGTAAGGTTAGAAATAGCAGCTGTACTATATGTGTACACAAGAAAAGAAACGCAAAAAGACAATACATTGAAATGATCAGTGGCATCATCTCTGTTACGTTTATAGATATTTGTGCTGCATAGCATGTAATTTTTTACTGGGTTAAATTAAAAAAAAAAAACATTCCCAACATTATGCGTTAGGAATAATTAAAGATGTTCTTGCCACTACCAGCTGAGATGAGGCATGAATTTCTAACAGAATGTAATGCCTGGTAGCATGGTGCAGACCCAGCCTAAACTTTGAAAGAAGTCACTTTCCTATGGTAAGAAGTTGTGTTGACTTGGCTTCAGTCTCTTCATTCATTCAATGGAACAAATACTTAATGGGCATTTAGTGTATGCCTGAGCTGTTTTTGGTGCTGGGCAAAAGGAGTCAATAAATGTCCATGCAATAGGATCTTTTTTTTTTTTTTTTGTGGGGAAGACCAGCCCTGAGCTAACATCTGTTGCCAATCCTCCCCTTTTTGCTGAGGAAGACTGGCCCTGAGCTAACATCTGTGCCCATCTTCCTCCACTTTATATGGGACGCCGCCACGGAATGGCTGACAGGCAGTGCGTCAGAGGGCGCCCGGGATCCGAACTCGCGAACCCTGGGCTGCCAAGCACGAACTTAACTGCTGCGCCACCGGGCGGCCCTGCAGTAGGATCTTTTAAATATTTTAAATATATGCTGATATTTCTTCATACTGGTAGGATTAAAAAGAATCACCACAGGACTATTTGGTTAATTTTAAATATGTTGCCAATGAAATAGTCTGAAAATAATTCATAAGACTTAACCGTTATTTAGCTAAAGAGACCGTATGTCTTAAATATTCCATTTCAAGTATTCTGTTCTACTCAATGCTCATAAACTTTGAACTATCTGAGAAATCTCAACATTTGATGTTTAATATTTGAAATCTTGTAAACAAAGGCAAAATCTAATTTTTGCTTCAGAATATGTAGTTGAATAATCATCTTTTCTCAGCATTATTTTACCGAAAGCCATGAAAGATGAAATCAATAATTAAGAGTCTTTAAAACAATTTGTTTTAGCCCTTTCCCCTCCAATGTTTTATTAGTCCCAAAGAAAGTAAGAAATGAAACAGCTTTTAACATTATTTCTACTTTTTTTATTTTACACAAACTGGAGATATTATCAAATAATAAAAACGGCACACAAACAACACCAGGATGAAGAAAAGAAATAATGAGAATTTTAGATGATTTGCAAACTGAAAAATCATAACAATAATAATAAATTAATTTTATAAATGTAGATTTTTCAATTGATTTTGTTATATTTCATATAAATCAATAGTCAATACATATTTTTAGTAATGCAACTGATTTTTAACAAAATTTTCATCATTAATACCCATGGAGAATCATTTTAGTGTTTTCTTAGTTCAACGAGAAGATTTTGATTATTCACTGGACTCAGTAACTTGTACCAACTTACATAAAACATTTGTAATTTGAGAAAACTGGATGCAAGCTATTTAATTGTAATGATATAATGTAACATAATCCTCAAAGCATGTACTTGAATATAGTGCATATGTATTTGCATAGTAATGAATCCACAAAATAAAGTATAAGGAATTAGGTGAAAACTAAAAATGAAATAAGATATTGCCAGCAAGAAAACATGTGGCTGCATCACATTAAATTTAAATGGAAACTCTTCCTTTGAAACTCATTCTAAATGCATTTTTGTACTTAAAGAAAATAGTATTTGGGGAAAATATTTTCTAATCTTAGGGTGTGACAGATTGTATTATATTGCACATTATATTCCTGACTGGAATAAGAATCAGCAAATGTCTTAAATAAAAATATTTTTCATTAATAAAGTCCTTCCTTTCATAAAGCATTTTCATATGTAAAATGAAACAAAACAAAAGAAAAACATCTACGGAACATTTATTATATGCTAGGAACTTCCTTGGCTTTTTACATGCATGACCTCATTTAATATTCACAACTCTGTAAGACAGAAACAATTCTCAATTTCTAGATGAGAAAAATCAGGCACAAAGAAATTAAATAATTTTCTCAAAGTCACACAACTAGTAAGTGTAGAGTAGAGGGTTTAATCTTGGCAGCCTCACTCCAGAGCTGGAGTGCCAAACCATCAAATCATGTTGTCTCTGTGTTGTATTTGGGTACTACCTCTATTGATCCTTGAGAAAAGCTTATCACATTGTTATGAGTTCATATTATAATAAACTCTTTTAGAGAAGTTTTGAGGCTTCTCCATGTCACATAATTAATAAATAGTAGAGCCCAAAACTTGTTGGTTCAGATTCTCGACCAAGTTGCCTTTCTAGACAGCATGGCTCTTTCTTCCCTTATGCTCAGGGCTCAGTGGACAAGTACCTCCCTAAAATGATTCATCTTCTCCAGGTCCTGAGCTTTGCAACCTGTATTACAGAGTGATCTACATAGAATACCATTCCAACCCTCCAGAATCACTTCAAGGCACCTCAAATTTTATATGAACATAAAACAAAGGGATGCTTTCTACCGTCTTATGACACCAAATACTGCATGGGACACTGTATGATCCTTTTTTGTGTGTCTATGCAAGTCTTTGTTCCCCACCCCCAGGGCTTTCAGAAATACATGTTAACAAAGCTTGAAGAGCAACCTGAGTAGTAAAAGTGATGTATTAAAATATACAACTGCTGGCCATGTTGCCAATTTCTATCTCAGTTAACTATCATTCATCTATCCATTCAACAAATATTTGTTAATCTACTATGTGAAGGTATTTTTCTAGGCACTCTGTTTATAGCTGTGAAAAAATAGGCAGAAATCTCTATTTGCATAGAACTTACATTTTAATGAGAGCAAATAGATGATAAACAGAAGGAACAAGCAAAAATATAGAGTGTCAGATGGTAGTAAGTGCTAAGGAAAGAAATAAAGCAAGAGAATGACATAGAGATGCCAGGGACATGGCATTGCAATGTTAACTAATGTGATGAATACATTTCCTACTGGTGTGTAACAACTTACTACAAATTTATTGGCTTAAAGCAACCCCTATTTATTATCTCTCAGTTTCTTTGTGTGAGGAGTCCAGGCATGGCTTAGCAGGGTCCTCTGCTCAGGATTTCACAAGGCTGAAACCAAGTTGTTGACTGGGCTTCAATCTCATATGAAGGCTTAACTAGGTGATAATCTTGAGTTCGTTTCCTTGCAGCTATAGAATTCTTTGCAACTTGCTTCTTCAAAGCCAGCAATGGAGAGAAACAGAGAGTTTCTGCTACTTAGAGTCTCTGACTTCAGAGAAGGCCTAGGCCCTTTTAAAAATCTCAGCTGATTAGGTCAGGCTATCTAGGATAATCTCCATTTTGACCACCTCAAAGTCAACTGATTAGGGACCTTAATTACATCCGCAAAATCCCTTTATCTTTACCATTTAATATAATGTAATAACAGGAGGGCTATCCCATCACCTTTGCCATATTCTGTTGGTTAGAAGCAGATCATAGGCTCCACCACACTCAAGGGAAGGGGTTACACAAGGGCATGATCACTCTCAGCATGTCACCACTGGTGGTCAGGGAAGGTCTCACTGAGAAGGTAATGTTTGAGCTAATACTTGGAAAAGATGAGGGGTAGAGGCATGTGGATATATGAAGGAGACAGATTATAGACAGTAGGAACAATGTGTGTAAAGTTCTTGAGGCTGACACTTCCCTTGTGCATTCAAAACAGCAAGAGGGCAAGGTAGCTAGATAAAAGTGAGTGACAGGAAAGATAGGAAGCAATGGATTCAAACTGGTAACAGAGAGCAGATCATGCAGGGCTTTTGTAAGGATTTTGGCTTACTCTATGGGAGACAGGAAGCCATCAAAGCTTCTTAGTGCAAGGGTGACAAGATCTATCTCAGCATTTTAGGATATCATTCTGGCTTCTAGTAGACAAAAAAATGGTAGGGATCAGAGGTGAAAGCAGGGGTTCACTTAAAGGCTATTACCATAACGTAGGCATGCACTACATTAGTAGTGATAGAGGTGAAGATAATTGTTAGTTTCTGATATATTTTGAAGGTGAATACAACAGTATTTCTTTTTTTTTTTCTTTTGTGAGAAAGACCAGCCCTGAGCTAACATCCGTTGCTAATCCTCCTCTTTTTGCTGAGGGAGACTGGCCCTGGGCTAACATCCGTGCCCATCTTCCTCTACTTTATATGTGATGCCACCACGGCATGGCTGACAAGCAGTACGTCGGCAGGCACCCGGGATCCGAACTTGCGAACCCCAGGCTGCCAAGCGCGGACTAAACCACTGCACCACCAGGTGGCCCCACAACAGGATTTCTTAAATAATCTGATATAGGAGATGACAGAAGTAAAGGAATCAGAGATGATATCAAGGTTTTTGCATAAATCCTCTGTCTCAACTATTTTGCTTAACAAATTCCCTACACATCATAGTACATACTACCAACATAACATCACTTATGATGTTCACTTTGATTACCCGGCCAAGTGAGTGTCTGCCAGTTTTCTCTACTACAAAACTACTTTCTTTCCCTCCTTTCCTACCCTACTCTTTGGAAGAATATTACTAAGTGCAGCTCACACTCAAGGAACGGAGACTTAAGCTTTACCTCACTGGGGATGGGGCAGGGGAGGATTTCTTCATGGGAGATTTGTCTTCATCCTCCATTTATTTATTCATTCAATCATTTATTTACATTTGCATAGATTCATAGATATTTATTTTATGCTTTTTATACTTTGCATATAAAACATTTTATCCTTTATAATTCAATACTACATTATTAATTTTATTGTTGAAATTGTCCCAGCTTTAGCTATCGGGAGAGATTTCAGGCTTATTCCTGTACGACCCTAATCATTTGTTTTTTTGAGCACTTCCTTACTTTTGAGGCCTTACAAGATGCTTCAGGCTTATCTTATATATTCCTTGCCTTGGCTCTAGAATCAGCTATTTCTCCAGGCAATCCAGTTCTTGACTGGAGAGTAGTATTAGAAATAAAGATCCCTAGCACTGGGTGCTGGGTGTGCTCATTGATACACAGCACTATTCTTAATAGGAAAATATTTTAAAATAGTATACCTGTCCATTTATAGTGAATTAATTAAATACATATGATAAATCCATATACAATGGAATACTATGCAATTATAAAAATAAGGAAGCACTCTGTTGATATGAAATAAACTTCAGGATATAGCATTACATAAGAAGCAACCAATGTGTGCATGTTATATATGTGCATTTAAATGACTGTATAAGAGGAAAGTAAACAATAATTAGGTATGTGTACATACACACACAATATCTGGGAGAGTAGTTTCTTTGGAAAGGAAATTAATTTCCATGGAAAGAAAAACTTGGTAACTATGGAGTGAGAGGAGAGCAAGAATTTTCACCGTATATACCTTTTTATACCTTTTGAATTTTCAACCTAATACCTATTCAAAAACATCTTGACTGGAACACATATTTTAGATGTGGCTATGTACTATCCAACACACCAAGATATTAGGTAAATAAGAGGGGACAAAATCATGGTCTACCAGATATCATTCTTGGCTTTTATTATCTCTCCAACTAGGTTATACATTATTTTATGGCATGGGCTGCCCTAATTTGTTTTTTATGCACATCTCAATTCCCTCCTTCCATATCACATCTGTGAAATCACGCCAACTTAATTGTCTTGTCTACAATAGGCAATACATTTATTTCTTTTATTTAATAACAATAAAAAGAAGTGTGAGGATTCCTTATGGAAAAGTATGTCCATTCATTGGTATAATTTGCCATTTTAACTGCCCGGAAGGATCTTGTCTTGAACAAAAATATCAGAGAAAGTGATAAACACACAGGTTTGAGACATGTAAACTAGTGACAGGGAGAACCATATTGGAGGTAGGAAGACAGATTATCCACAAGGTAATTGCAGCTTGTAGTAACATAGTTTGGGATTGGCAGCCAAATATCTGCTAAGAAGGATCTCAGACCAGGAAAACTTTGCAATGTTTTAGTTACAGGAGCAACTAGGCCTCCAAGATGTATTGCAGTGAATGAAAGCTAAAAAGAATAATTTTAAAAGCTGAGGCATCCAAGCCCTCTTCCTGGAAAGCTTCTGCTCAAGCCCTCAGAATCCAGTGCACTGTCACCTGCCTCTAAGTGTCGCCAGTTCCACTTACAGATGTCTATGTGTTTGTTTCCTTAAGCCCTGATCACACTGGATTGTGACTGACCCATCTATATAACTGTGTCCTTGCCAAATTGTGAACTCCTTAATGTTAGGGGCTATGGTAGGTCTTCTGTTACAGAATTAGGGCTTAGCACATAACTCAGAACATCCTCTAAAAATGTAAAGAATGAAAAAATTTAAAAAGGAGAGAAGAAACCCAACACACAATTTCAAACATAAACATCAGCTTTGAGAAGAAAAATCTTGAAGTATATACATTAATGAATTTTTAAAAATGCCATGCTAAGGCCTACAAAAGATAAAAGACAAGAGAAAAAAGCAGAAGTACAGAAATAGATGGAAAATTTAAGAGAAAACAATGTAGAAAAGTAACTGGGAGACAGAAAAAATGAAAGAGATAATTTTGTGGAAAATGATGTTACTGCCAATTATTTTGCAATTCCTTTTCTTATTTAAGACTAAATCAAGTAAGATAATAAGTATAAAAATAATGGTGAACATTTTTTAGTGCACTTACTATGTAAGAACTTTACCTGAAATAATGTTATTCAATTCCCACAATGGCCTTTTCTGGCAATAATTATTAATATCTTATTTAACAAATGAAAGAATACAGCCAAAAGGAAGCAGATCTTTTCACCCTCCCTCCAAACCTAGCACCCTTCTTCCTGCACTCTTCTGGGATGAAAGAGGATTTGTTATTCTAATATGCAATCAGCATTTACACAGTTTCCCTGTTCTAATTTCAAACCATGATTACCTTTTTCATCTGTAGTTAATAATAGTTCCTTAGTGTTGAATGTACATACCCTGGGCAATGAACATACCACTTGAGCTTCAGACGTTATGCTTAAACATTGCATCTAAATTCCTTAACTAGACCTTCACATTTCCTGAATCGATTCTAGGGCTGATTTCAGCCTAGTTGCATTCATATAACCAATGTCTACGCAGAAGAGTTGCTGACTTAACTGTACTTGTCATTATATATTCATGACCCTAGATCTGGCCTAACACAATCTCCTCATCCTTATATCCTATCACTTGGAATGCAATCGTTTTACCTCCTTACATGCCTCTCATACCCTGTTAATTTATCCCTCTATTTTCTGCTGATGGCATTCCCTGATCTAGAATGTTGTCCTGTTCTTTCCTTGTTCATATCTTTCCAGAATTAGTTAGAATCACTTACCATCTGTTATGGATTGTGTACCCCCAAAGTTCACATGTTAAATCCCTACCCCCGAGTACCTCAGAATATGACCTTATTTGGAAATAGGGTCATTGCAGATGTAATTAGTTAAGATGAGGTCATACTGGAGTAGAGTGGGCCCTTTATCCAATATGAGTGGTACCCTTATACAAAGAACTCACACAGGGACGACACCATGGAAAGATTGGAATCATGCTGCCACAAGCCAAGGGACTACCAGAAACTAAGAGAGAGATCTGCAACAAATCCTTTCCTAGTGCCTCCAGGGGGACATGGCCCAACTGACACCTTGATTTCAGATTTCTGGCTTCCATAACTGTGAAAAAATAAATTTCTTTTCTAAGCCACCTATTTGTGGTACCTTGTTTCAACACCCCTAGGAAGATAATACACCATCCAGGAAGCCATATTTTTGGCCCTTTCCTTTCTCATTAACTTTATTTGATGCACAACGGTAATATTACTTAAATAGCAAAACAAAACCACAAACATTTCATGAGTTTTACTCAATGCGAGACACTATGCCAAGAGCTTAATATACACATTACTTCATTTTACTCTTATACAGACCTGTAAGACAGGTACCATTATTATGCAGATTTTAGTTGTGAGAAAATAAGACCACAGAAAGTTCAGAAAACTTGCCTATGTTCGCACAGGTAGAAGTAGGACTCAAACCAACCTTATTTTCTAGACTCTATTGTCTGTGACTTTTTTTTTTTCTTTTTGTGGGGAAGACCAGCCCTGAGCTAACATCTGTTGCCAATCCTCCCCTTTTTGCTGAGGAAGACCGGCCCTGAGCTAACATCCGTGCCCATCTTCCTCCACTTTATATGGGACGCCACCACGGCACGGCTAACAGGCAGTGCGTCTGCGGGCACTCGGGATCCGAACTCGCGAACCCCGGGCTGCCAAGCGCGGACTAAACCGCTGCGCCACCGGGCAGCCCCTGTCTGTGACTTTTTTTAATCATGCCATATAATTAACCATTTACATACTTTTTTTTTTTGTATTCTTCTCAAGATATTTCCACATCTCACACCAAAGGAAATAATAGCTAAAGCTTATTGAGTGCTTCTTATGAGCTATGCGATCTGCATTTACTCTTGCTAAATATACTTCTTACACAAACCCTGTGGGGTAGGTTCTATAATTCTATGTAGTCTCAATGTACAGATGAGGAAATTTAGACATGATGTTTTAAGCAGCTAGCCTAAAGTCAGACAATGCCAAAGCCAGAATCAAACCCAGGGGTTTGACCCCAGAGTGTCCACTCCTAAGCGCTACCCTGCACCGACTCCCTAGTGGATCTTTGAGAACAAGGACCAAGGTTCATGTTTCAATTGTTTCCTTCTAGATCTACCATAAAGCTGGAAAGATAATAAGTTCTAAATAAATTTTTTTCAGGAAGAACAGAAGAGAACTGCAGGGAGAATGTGAAAAATTGCTCACCGTGCCTCCAGAAACCAGTCTGGGTTACCTACAAACGGGCAAAGACTGCCTTTTCTCTCATTTGAGAGTCTCCTCCCAACCTGGTGTAATATGCAGCAAGTAACAGAATCTAATCAATACTTAGGGTTGAGAGCCTCTGCAAAAGCGTTCTCTTTATCAGGAGAATCCTTGTAAACCAAAGGGAAATTATTCATCTCCAAAATGAATTTAATGAAACCAACAAATTAATCTTTAAAGAAGTTTTTACTATGATATCACCAAGATAAATGAGAAGATACCATAGACATTTTAGAAAGGGAAGGACCTATTACAAATTTTGATATTTGCATAACAAATGGACACTGAAAACTGGATAGACAATTGTGAATATCCCCTACTAAAGCGGGTGTGTGTGTATATATATATATATATATTTTTTTTTTAGCTGAGTTCTGTAACTATGCTAGCCCAAGGAGCAGGAAGTGTTATAAGTATTATATAAAGAAAGTCAAGGTGCATTTCTTTCATCCAACTTTTCCTCAAGAAAACTTTTTTTTAATTACTATAGATGCGACTCCCATGTACTCCCTAATTTCATTTTTAAGCCAATGGGAAATTCATTTCCTACTGTTGTTATGAAACCTCCAAAGTTAATTACTGAAGATAGTTGGATTATTTTTTGCTTATCTTTATTCTATTGGGACTATATACCATTTGCAAGTAGCAATGTAGGGTGAGTTCACTTCTGACACAATTATATAAGTCTATCAACAGCTATTTTACTATGGGAACAATAGAGACAGACAGCTCGGACTCTGTGATGAATGTAGATTAGAGACAGGTCACCCTGACATACATAATTAGTTTTAGAATGTTAAATTAATAGGTAGAATGCCCCTAAGGCAACTATACATTAAGGCTGAAGCTGCAGGATCTGGAGTCCAGCTCCTGTCTGCCCTTGTCAGCACTGACATGGCTCAATGCACTGCTTGTGAAATGGCATAAGGTATTATGGCAAAACTAAATGGCTGTAAAAACAAAATTTGCATAATACTATGGTCAGACTACATATATTTCCCTTTAGAAACATTTGTGCAGCTAAATTATTATGCAAATTCCTAATAGGGGGTTGGGTCAAACAGATAAATCTTTAGGTGCCTTATGAGAACTAACTAGATGTTTAAACAGGGGTTCAATAAGCAATCGATGATAATATTCAGAGAAATATTAAATTTCAGGTCTGTACTTGCTGTAGGTATTAGCTTAAATTGTGAAGGTGAAATAGAAGACATTTTTTTCCAGTTATAAATTTTTATTTGTTTTTCCGTTCATATGTAGGTGAAAAATAATAATATCTGTGGCAGAGCTAATCTACAAAAGAGAGATGAAAGATGATATCCAAACTTTGCTTTCATTTTAATCAATGGCTGATATTTTACATTATTATTATTGTTATTAACCTGTCTGGATGAAGAGAAGGATGATTTTTATAGAGAATATATAATAAAATTTTCTAGACACTTCTAGGAAAAACTTGAAGCAATCTAGAGGCATCTCTGCAGTATAATTTGTGCCATACATTACACTATTTTCTGTCAATAGTATAATTTATTTGTTCACATTTTAGTATTTATTATGTGGCAGGCACTAAGGTAGATAATCTATTATACTATCTACTTTAATATGCAGCACATACCTGTAAGTTAGATGATATTATCCACATGTTACTGCTGAGGTAAATGAGATACCTATTGGTTGTGAGACCCTGATCACAAAACCAAATGATGAGAGAGCAAGGACCGCCTGAATCTGAAGCCCATAATCTAATGGGTTTTATATGATTTTTTTTCTTTATGTCATTCAGATGCCAAGTGATTGAGCTAAGTCATAGGTGTTTAGGTTTACATTAAACAATTAGTAAGCATATTATTCACCTCCAGCACTAAGTTAGACACCTTCCTAATAATTCTGTGGGATACTTTCTGAATCTATAGCCCAAAGATAAGCAACTTCCTCAAGGTCATTTGGTCAGAGTGCAAAGATCTTGCTTAATTTGTAAATGTTCATTTCAACTTTATCACAACCTCTGAGAATTCAGTGAATACTCACCCAGTGAGTGAGTGAAAGCATCAGTGTTTCTAAGGCTGCCATAAAAATATCCGGTTTGTGTTTGTATAATATGGGTTGCTTTGGGGTACAAGTTACAGATCACCCAATAGAGTTAATGGCTTAAACAATCAAAGCATTTAGACTGCACTTGTCAAGAAGGCCAGAGACAAGGTCGCTCCAGCAGCTCAGTGATGAAAGCAAGGACTCAGGTGATTTTCATCTGTCTCCTCTTCCACTCTCAGCACATAGCACATTGGCAGTGTTCCACTCATGGTCACAAGACAGCAACCACAGTTCTGGGCATCATAGGCAGACACCACCAAATCTGGTGGTCATTCAATTCCTTGGTAAGATAACTAAAGTGTAAAATGTTTTTAGAATAAAAACTCCTCAGCAGACTTCCTCTAGGATTTACTTGGCTATGGATTGGGTTCCTTGAATCAGCATGTCCTAGCTTCAGGAAAAGCTGGGAAAGTGAGTAACTGGCATTTTCAACCTGCTTAGTTAAGGTAAGAGAGGCTCTGCCAACAAAAAAGAAGGTAGACATGATAGGGTCACGGTGGAAGACAACTGCCATCTGGTATACAATCATTAATGTCTGCTCCAGCATCATGCCTTGACATTCATTTCTGTAGATATGCAATATGCTGATCTTTCAACAACATAGACACCTATCTAGTTAGGCACAGAAGGAAAGATTATGAAATCCCAACCAGATACAGGTTGTCATTTCTAAATGTTAATTTCGACTTTATCACAACCTCTGAGAAGTCAGTGGATGCTCAAAAGGAAATCTTCAGTGTTTCTAAGGCTTCCATAAAATTATCAGGTTTGTGTTTGTATAATTTAGGTTGCTTTGATATACAAATTACAGATCACCCAAGAAAGTTAGTGACTTAGACCAAGAGACTCTGTGCTAGGCAATTTTGAAAATTAAAAAAAGCTGGTTATTATTTTCTTAGAGATAATGACAGTAAAATAAAATGTCACAGAATAATTATCCCCTGATGTTAGATAATGCCAAAGTAAAACCAATTATTTTTTTTAGAATTATTTTATGGAAAATAAATATTGGAAAAACCCTGAGGTCTTTTCGAAAGCTGAAGACTCTGCTCCTACAGCAACTGAATATTATGGTTAAGTATTTCATCTTATACCAAATGATTTATCAACTACAGATTTAATTCTTCTATAATATATGTATCTCACACTATTCTACTACAATATTTATTTCAATTCTTCCCTGTTTACAAAATTTTTAGACTAACTCCTAATTCTCCCAAGTCTTGCTGATCTCACAAAATTTAAGTGATCTCTAAGTTTACCATATTTTTCTTAGCAGAGATGAACTTTTGTTTCTGTTTTTCTAAGGAGAGATATGCAAGACGATTTATGTGTGTACTCAGTGAACAGGAAATTAAGCAGCAGCATTTCTGATACCCTGAGTTTTGTTCCTAACCCACTGGGTAACATTCCACCAAGAACTACCACCCACCACAAAAAAAAAATCAAATTAAAAAAGTCCATGTTGCTTCTATATACAGGTGTGATAGATAAAGCACTTAAAATGTTATGCAGAAGATGACACTGTTACCTAATTTTCAAATCTTCATATACAAATGATTTTTTAGTAGAAAAGGCACAGCTGGTCCTGATTTTCTTCCTAGCTAATTTCTGAACTCTTTTTAGACAGAGTCCTAAAATGCTAGATCTAGCTTAGATTTCTAGTTATCAGAGTTTGGCATAAGGATGGAATAGTACTGATCTGTAAGTTGCAGAGCATGAAGTAGTATTTTAGCATTTTCAGTGACACCTGAGTCATCAATGCTGTCTTCCTCACCTAAAATATATGGTAATGGGAACCTCATAAAATGGGCTATGGGCTATGTGTTAAGCCACGTTCCCAAAATAATACTGAATATTGAAGCTAAAGACTTATAATCTAGAATAAGGCTAGAGAGAAAATGTGCACATGCATGCAAACACACACACACAAAGGTAAGACATGAGAGTCACAAGTTTCCGTTGGACAAAGGTGATACCTAAGACATGGCTTAACACATAGCCCATAGCCCATTTTATGAGGTTCCCAATACCATATATTTTAGGTGAGAAAGACAGCATTGATGACTCAGGTGTCACTGAAGAAAATAAGCTTGACAACATCTATAGAAGCTAACTTCTTTCTCAGTAATCAGTAAAGAGAATCTGCTTCTAACTTGCTTACCTGATTTTCTCACTCATTGCAGGAATGGGTTACTGGTTATGTGAGAAAGCACCCAACGATAGAGAACAGAGTTAAGGAATATGGTCCGATGGTAATTCCGATCAAAAGATGTCAATATAGTGTCCTTTGCTTTATCATAGTTTTGGGGACCAAGAATATACAGGAGCAAAGTTATGACACACAAGGGATTTTCCAAGATGCAAAGGAGCAAATGCCTGTAACTGTTAGAAAATTATTGTGTGGGTAGAGAGAACCCCTTGCTATTGGAGACCTATGGTAATGCCTTAATTCAGTAAGGCACATTTTATAAGAAAATAATTTAAAGATTAGAATTTGTGCAAGATAGACACAATCTAGTGGCCATTGGACTAAATGTGGCCCACAGATGTCTTATGTTTATGTTTAATCAAGCTTTAATTTGAGTGTCTGTAGTCAAGGAGCAAATGCCATAGTTCAAGCAAGGTGCTACCTGGCTTCTTCCCCTATTTAAGTTAACAGTCTGGCCACTAAAGGCACTTGAGGTTCCTCTCCTATTATAGGTACAGGGGTGCTTCTAGTCTAGATGGAATCAGGGTTCATGGCTTGGTGAGTAGAGCACAGAATGGATTTCTTCCCTAATTTACTCCTTTTGTGCAGTTTATGATCCTCACAACCATACACAGTGTCCATATATTTTATCAAACCATGAACCTTCAGCTAAAGGATTTTGTCACACTATTTTCTGCAGTTATGAAAACAATATATTTTCCCCATATAAAATCATAACACTCTATAAATCTTTTCAAAGAATAGAACATTTTCTATCCTCCATGAAATTCAGATATGCCCAACCCCCATCCCACCCCATTAAGAATCACTAATGTAGAAAATGCATTAGGAAGATAACTCTAAATATATTAAATCCTCTTTTCTTGATTTCCACAAGTTTGTTTTTTGTTTTTGTTTTTGTTTGCCTAAATGTAGCCTCTACCATTAGGTGCCATCCTTTTATTATGATATGTTTGGAGAATATCTGACCCTGTTAATCTTGTTGATAGACCCAAAGGGGTTCACAATAACCACTCATTGTCTCTTTTGGAAAGCCTTCCCTTCCTCCATTAGGACATTATGTGTTACTATAACATTTGGCAATATCTGGTAAATTTAACACTGTTTACAACATGCAGCTGTGTTTTATTCCTAACTACAGCAAAAGTAAACTACAAAGAAAAATTCTTATGACTACTAATAAAATGCACCTAGTATTCAATAGGAAATAACCCAATTGAGGGTTCCTTTTTTTAATGATTGATCTCATTTTCTATTTTATAGTTCCAAGAAACTAATGGAAACACTCACCAAGCTGTTTTTTCTCTAAAATCTAGATGTTGCTAAGATTCTCATCAAACGCAGTAGGTTGATGACAGGTACAAGGAAATGGCAGACATTTAAATGATCCAAATTATAATTGGTAATTAGCTCCCAAATTATTCCTGTCTTTTTCAGTTGGAAAGAAGACACTTTTTACAGTTATATAATTACCACAAAGAAATATAAATATCCTGTTCGGACCTAATATTCATGTGGACCATAACTTAAAGTAGCTGAAAATGTGTATTTGCCCATATACAATAGAAATATACATAAAAGGTATTTTAACAATCTTGAAAGGAAATTTCCTTTTAAAATTTATGCCATTATAAATAAGCGTCCTTGAAAAAACAATTCTGACATCATAAACTATCATTATAAATTGTTAGTTTTATCTAGAACATCTCTGTACTGGGAAATTTATTTCTTTCCTTCCTCATGATTTCAGCTACTGTACATATTTTTTATTTTAGTCACGATCATCTGCTAATCAAAACTAGCAATAGAGAGAGATCGGGGAATTAATTAGGTACATCTCATTTCTTCTCTGCTAATCTTCTCTATGTCTTCAGCTTAGGGAAAAGGAGCCCATCACTGACTGATAAACCAAGGAGATTCTATTTGCTTTATAGAAGGATCTACTACAAAGGCTGGCTATGGTTTATAAATCTTTTAGTCCCATCCTGACATAGCAACACTTGAATGCTAACCTTGAAGTGGAAAGCATCGTACTCTGTGGATATCAAGTAGAGGTATTACCATATTAGCTGATTTACTTACATGTTTTGTCTGTTTTAACTGGGGTGGCAGGTTGGGAGTATTAAAGCTACATGGAAGAGATGGCATAAAGCTTCAAAGGATTTCAAAGGATGCTTTGTTAACATATCACTTCTTTTTTTTCTCTCTCTGTATTTTTAAAAATTTTTATTTATTTTTTAATTGAGATTTTAACATTGTATTAGTTTTAGGTATAAACACAATGATTTGATATATGTATATATTGCAAAATGATTACCATAGTAAGTCTAGTTAACATCCATCACCACACATAGTTACCATTTTTTTTCTGTGATGAGAACTTTTAAGATCTACTCTCTTAGCAACTTTCTTATTTTTTTATTTTTTTGTGTGAGGAAGACCAGCCCTGAGCTAAGATCCATTGCCAATCTCCTCTTTTTGCTGAGGAAGACTGGCCCTGGGGTAACATCCGTGCCCATCTTCCTCTACTTTACATGGGACGCCACCAAGGCATGGCTGACAAGCAGTGCGTCCGCGGGCACTTGGGATCTGAACCCGGGAACCCCAGGCTGCCAAAGCGCAAACTAAACTGGTGCGCCACCAGGCCAGCCCCTCATAGCAACTTTCAAATATACAATACAGTATTGTTAACTATAGTCACATGACATCTCTATGACTTATTTATCTTATAACTGGAAGTTTGTATCTTTCGACCACCTCTAATTGCAAACAATTTGAATGAAGATATGTTGGCAAATCTGTCTGTCTGCTAACTTCAACAAAATGGATCTAATCCATAGGAAAGACTGAAACATAAATCCAGGTTATTAACTTTTAATTTTAAGGTGAATGTTTGAAAAGGGAAAAGGACAGGTTTTTTTCTTCCAAAGTGATCAAAAATATCCTAACAATCAAAGACATTCCTCTTTCTCAGTCAGATTAGAGAACTGGGAAGTCATATTACAGTAAATAGAAAGACGCCACAGGTATATCGCAGATCCTGGAGATGACAGTGATAGCTGAGTGTAATAATTCTCTAGAAGTCTGGATAATTGGTTTTAGTCATCTGGAATCTGATTGCATTCCACTGGCTGTACACATCCACCATAAAGGAACCAACTATTTCTTGTTATTAAATGCTGACTGACCAGAATCTGCATCCACTTGTGTGCTTCTTGTTCTTAACCAAAATACATGTTAAATTTTATTTGTCTTGGGAATATTTACTTTAAGAAATTGTAACATAACTATTTGCAGTTTAAATGAATTACAATTCTAAAAATAAAAAGATAGCAATTTTGGAAAAATCTATTTCAAGAAATCAGGACATAGGGCTTATACTTAATGAAAATGAACACCATACTCTCATTAACTATCCTAAAATGCAGTGTAGTGTCTTTAAAGTGGTTCTCAAATACTTTGCTCTCAAACGACTATTAGGAAAACACTGATTTCAATCACTTTAGTCCAACATGATAAAGATATATTTAGGGTAAAAGAAGTGGTATGTGACACTGAACTGTACACTTAAAAATGGTTAAAATGGTAGATTTTATGTTATGTATATTTTGCCAAATAAAAAATAATAATTACAAAAAAATGATGTGGCAAATATTTAAGGTGAAATAGCAGTTTGAGAAATTATTAGAATCAGTTGTTTATAATGTCTCATTTCTGGGAACTGTCCAAACCATCATCTTTTTATAGTTATCTAGAGGTCTGTAGAATCCCTGTACACTGAAACGGCAATGATTATTATTCGAGACATAGTTTCAAATTTCACCATCTATAGCAGGTTTTAGAGAACTGGTTTTCACATCCTTTTGTTTTTGTTGTCACTTCCTATCCTGCCAATAGCAATTATATGGTAGCAGTAAATTGAACACAGAGATATTAAAGCTCTGACAAGTTCATTTCATGTTTTTTTCTATGGCTGTAGCTTCTTAAATCGAATTTCCTACACAATACAATAAAATTGTGAATCTTATGTCCCCTTCTGAAAGTGGGAGTAAGTTCATTACTGGACCTGAGAAATTTGTTCTCCATCTAGAAATGGATCAGGTTCACCACTTGAATATGGATGTGAGCAATGTTCTAATCTTTAGTCTGATTTTCCCAGAGACTATTTTTGCATTGCCAGAATAGAAATGGCCCCAGAGCAGTGAATTTATGCCTCCACAATGGATATGGTTAGTCCACAATCCCATGCCAAGTACATGTTCATATCATCTTTATGACCCACATAATATATCATGGAGCTACAGGCTGAAAGGAAACTAATTAACCTTTAATGAGATGAGGACACTGTAGGACAGTTGGCACTATGGAAGGGCTGCAATTTCCAGACTGAGACATTCACCTGGGCTCCATGCCACTATAGATCTGCTACCTATGTTTGGCACCAGCCTTCTCTACAGTGTCTTCCAAGTCTGTCCACAAAAACAAAGCAAAATAAGTCAAAATGTTACCCAAGGGAAGCCTACCCAGCTGGGTTGATATAGAGAATATAGAAATAAGTGACATTTCTGATGTAGCTGTCCTCAAAGTCTCCTTTAGTTAAAGGAAATTATACACTTTGTAAGCTCATCACAGATCATTCTGCTTTAAAGGACTTTAACCACGCAGGTATGAAATTAAAGGAACACTCTCAAACCAAACAGTGGCATTAATATGCTCACTCTCATCACCTCGGAACATGACACATTTCTCAATACCGTTTGATTCATATTAAGTTTCAATTGAAGATAAAGGTTCAGTGAATTGAACTATACCCAGTTTCCAGGATTCACATAATCACTGAAATTACAGATACAGGATTGGTTGTCTGACAAATGTGCAAAAGAATAATGCTCACAAAGTGTTTATTAACATTCTGAAAGTTGAGAGAAATCTCTTCGGAATTATTTGACCTTCATTCTTATCATATGAGTTGACAGTTATTCTAAAAAGAAAATACAGAGCCCGTAAAACGTCTTTCTCTTCATATTGATCTTTCCATTGAATCCGGACAAACATTTTTATCCGGTGGCAAATTAATGTGGCAAACACTTGGGCATTTATCTGGGAAAGAGTAATGATGTCATGTAGGCTTCTCTACAATCACCTGTTCGATTTTCCACAAGTGAAAGAGGAGAACTCCATTTCTTTCTCTTAGCTCAAATCAGGCTGAAGATAATTATAGTGAATTAATCTCCTTCCTTTTATTTATTACACTTAAATAAGACCAATTATAAATTGTCTTTGTAAATTGCATTCACATTATGTGACAGAATTAAGATAATTAAGGCCTTAAATTTTATAAACTATTCAATGTATAAAATAATGATGTTACCTCACTACTAGTGACTCATTTTTATAGCAAATTTCCTTCTCTTATTAATTCTAGTATTTTCTCAGGTCTAGCTTTGAAGGCCATAAAACCAATACTTTTTTTCCCAAAATAGTCTGCTTGCTGATTACAATATTGGCTTCTCTTGAGTTTGTTTAGAAGAGTGGAAAAGCATGACAGGACTCTTTGGTTAACAGAAAAGGAAACATGCTAACAATCTGAAATCATTTTGATCATATCTTTAGTGGCAGTGAGTTACTGGTAGGGAGGAATTATGATCCCAGGATGAAATAGTTTGTAGGTTCAGTGTACTAGTAGAAGAATCCAGGAAAATCCCTCCACCTCCCATCACCACACACACACACACCCACACACACACACACCCCACATGCACATATGTAAAGATGCTTTTTGTTGTTTAATGGAAAATTGTTTACTAAATGGGAGGGGAAATTTACTGACTATATATTGTATCTATTTCTTAGGAATACAGACTATTAGAGTTGCCTGGAAAGGGTTCTGAGAAACCATGTGGTTCAGTGGTTCTCAAACTTTAGATGTAAGAATTACCCAAGGAGCTAGTTGAAAGTGAAGATGTGCTAGGGCTCACCTCAAGAAATTGTGATTTAGTGGACCTGGGATGAGATCTAGGAATCTGCTTTTTAAATAAGTACCCAGGTACTTCTTATGCAGGCATTCCATGGGTCGCTGAGAACGTTAGTCTACCACCTAATTAAAAAATATGGTTCTCACCAGTGAGCCAGCAGCAGTCACTGGCCACAGAGCGAGCTGCACCAGGGGGCTGCCCTGCTCACCTGTGAGCTAGCAGCAATTGCACAATGCTGGGCCTTGCAACCAGCCACATGGGGGGCCTGCCTCACCTAGCAGCAAGCCCAAGGCAGTTGTGTGCTGCTACGCAACACAGCCAGCCTGTGCCAGTGTCCTGCCCTACCCACCAGTGAGCCAGCAGCGTCGTCTGCGCCCAGACCTAGCAACCAGCCATACTAGGAGCCTGCCCCGCCCACCAGTGAGCTCACAGCGGTCATGCACCCCCTGGAACCTGCAACCAGCCACACCAGGTGCTTGACCCACTCCCCAGTGAACCTGCAGCAGTTCTGTACCACCAGGTCTCACAGTCAGCCATGATGGGGACCTGCCCCACCCAATAGCATGCCTGTATCAGCTGCATGTGGCCAGGCCTCACAACCAGCTAGCCTGGGGGCCAGCCCTGACTACCTGCATACTCACAGCAATTGCAGCCCTGCCACAACAAAAGGGCACATGCAGCCCACACAGGGGATGCCCTTGGAGCATGTGGCATGGGTGACAAGAGAGGAGCATGCTGCCGGGCCCCACAAGACATTTCCTACATAAGGCCCCTTTTCCAAGATTGGGAAATGTAGCTGGTATAACTAATACATAGAAATAAGCACAGAGAAGTGGACAAAACAAGGAGACAGAGGAATATGTTCCAAATAAAAAAACAGGACAATTCCTCAAAAAAGAACTAAACAAAACAGAGATAAACAATCTACCTGATAAAGAGTACAAAATAATAGTCATAAGGACACTCACCAAACTTGGGAAAACATAGACGAACACAATGAGAACTTTGACAAATTTAGAAAATATAAAAAAGAACCATTCAGAGCTGGAGAATACAATAATTGAAATGAAAAATTCACTAGAGGGAATCAAGAACAGAGTAGATGACATAGAAGAATGGATCAGTGATGTAGATGACACAGTGGAGGAAATCACTCACACTGAACAGAAAAAAGAAAAAAGAATTTAAAAAGCAAGGACAGTTTAAGGGACCTCTGGGACAACATCAAGCACTTGCATTATAGGTGTTCCAGAAGGAGAAGAGAGAGACAAAAGGGCAGAGAACTTATTTGAAGAAATAATAGCTGAAAACTTCCCTAACTTGGGGACAGAAAAACAGATATCTAGGTCCAAGAAGCACAGAGAGAACCAAATAACATAAACTCAGAGAGGCCCACACCAAGACACATAATAATTAAAATATCAAGAATTAAAGAGAGAATCCTAAAAGCTGCAAGAGAAAAGCAACACGTTACACACAAGCGATCTCCCATAAGACTGTCGGCTGACTTTTTAGCAGAAACCTTACAGGCTAGAAGAGAGTGGCACAATATATTCAAAGTGCTGAAATGAAGAAACCTACAACCAAGAATACTCTACCCGGCAAGGTTATCCTTCAGAACAGAAAGAGAGATAAAGAGTTTTTCACATAAGCAAAAACTAAATGAATTCATCACCACTAAACCAGCCTTACGTGAAATGTTAAAGGGACTTCTTTAAGAAAAAAGAAAAGGCCACAAAAAGAAATAAGAAAATTATCCAAGAAAAAATATCACTGGTAAAGGCAAATACATAGTAAAGGTAATTGATCAACCACTTATAAAGCTAGTATGAGGGTCAAAAGACAAAAATACTAAAATCATCTATATCCACAACAAGAGGTTAAGAGATATGCAGAATTAAAAGAGGTAAAATATGATGTCAAAAACATAAAACATGGGGGAAGGAGTGAGCCCTACATAAAAATGTAGGGCTTTAAGAATGCAGTCAAACTTAAGAGACCATCAACTTAATATAGACTGCTATATACATATGTTGTTTTGTACGTACCTCATGGTAACCACAAACCAAAAACCTATAATAAATCCACAAAAAATACAGAGAAAGGAACCCAAACAACACTAAAGAAAGTTATCAAATCACAAGAGAAGAGAGCAAAAGAAGAAAGAAACAGAGAACTACAAAAATATCCAGAAAACAAGTAACAAAATGGCAATAAGTACATACATATTGACAATTACTTTATTTGTAAATGGACTAAATGCTCCAATGAAAAGATATAGGGTGACTGGATGGATTGAAAAAACAAGACCCATACATATGCTGCCTACAAGAGACACATTTCAGATCCAAAGACACTCACAGACTGAAAGTGAAGAGATGGAAAAGATATTCCATGTAAATAGAAGCAAAAAGAAAGCTAGGGTAGCAATACCTATATCATAAAAAATAGATAAATTCTTAGAATCATACAATCTTCCAAAACTGAACTAAAAAGAAATAGAGAATATGAATAGAGTGAACACTAGTAAGGAGATTGAAATAGTAATCAAAAACCTCACAAAAGACAAAAGTCCAGGACCAGACAGCTTCCCTGGTGAATTCTACCACACATTCAAAGATTTAATACGTATTCTTCACAAACTCTTCCAAAAAATTGGAGGAAGGGATGCTTCCTAACTCATTTTACAAGGCCAACATTACCTGGTTCCAAAACCAGACAATGACAACAAAAAAAAGAAAATTATAGGCCAATATTGGTGATGAACGTAGATGCAAAAATCCTCAACAAAATATAATAATATCAAATACAACAATACATTAAAGGATCATATATCACAATCAAGTGGGATTTATTCCAGGGATACAAGGATGGTTCAACATCTGCAAATCAATCATATGACACACCACATTAACAAAATGAAGAATAAAAATCATGTGATCATCTCTATAGATGCAGATAAAAGCATTTGACAAGATTTAGCTTTTGTTTATGAACAAGATTCTGAATAAAATGGGTATAGAAGGAAAATACGGCAACATAATAAAGGCCATATATGACAAACCCATAGCAAACATCATACTCAATAGTGAAAAACTGAAAGATTTCTCTCTAAGAACAGGAACAAGACAAGGATGCCCACTCTCACCACTCTTATTTAACACAGTATTAGAAGTTCTAGTCAGAGCAATTAGGCAAGAAAAAGAATTGAGGAATCCAAATTGAAAAGCAAGAAGTTCAACAGTCATTATTGGTAGATGACGTGATTTTATATACAGAAAACCCTAAAGAATCCACAAAAAAAACTATTATAAATAATAAACAAACACAGTAAGATTGCAGGGTACAAAATCAACAATACAAAAATCAGTTGCATTTCTGTACACTAACAACAAAATAACAGAAAGAGAAATCAAGGATAGAATCTCATTTACAATTGCAACAAAAAGAATAAATTACCTAGAAATAAATTTAACTAAAGAAGTGAAGAACGACCTGCATAGTGAAAACTATAAGACATCGTTGAAAGAAATCAAAGAAAAGGCAAAGACATGGAAAGATATTCCATGCTCATGGATTGGAAGAATTAACATAGTTAAACTATCCATATTACCTAAAGCAATCTATAGATTCAATGCAATCCTGATCAAAGTCCCAACATCTTTCATAGAAAATAGCACAAAGAATCCTAAAACTTATATAGAACAACAAAGGTCCCCAAATAGCCAAAGCAATCCTGAGAAAAAAGAACAAAGCTGGAGGTACCACACTCCCTGGTTTCAAAGTACACTGCAAAGCTATAGTAATCAAACAGCATGGTATTGGCTGAAAAACAGACACATAGATCAATGGAACAGAACTGAAAGCCCAGAAATAAATCCACACATTTATGGACAGCTTATTTTTAGCAAAGGAGCCAAGAACATACAATAGAGACAGGAAAGTCTCTTCAAAAAATGGTGTTGGGAAAACCGCACAGCCACATATGATAGTAGACCACTATCTTACATCATACACAGAAATTAACTCTAAATGGATTAAAGACTTGAACGTAAGACCTAAAACCAGAAAACTCCTAGAAGAAAACATAGTACATTCTTTGACATCAGTCTCAGCAATATCTTTTTGGAAATATCTCCTCAGGCAAGAACAACAAAAGAAAAAATAAACAAATGGGACTACATCAAACTAAAAAGCTTCTGCACAGCAAAGGAAACCATCAACAAAGCAAAAAGACAACCTACCAATTGGGAGAAGATATTTGCAAACAATATATCTGATAGGGGGTTAATATCCAAAATACATGAAGAACTCATACAACTCAACAACAAAAAAACAACAACCTGATTTAAAAAATGGGCAGAGGATCTAAACAGACATTTTTTCAAAGAAGATATACAGATGGCCAACTGGCACAAAAAAAAGATGTTAAACATCACTAATTATTAGAGAAATGCAAATTAAAACCACAATGAGATATCACCTTATGCCCATCAGAAAGGCTATTATTAAAAAGACAAAAAATAACAATTGTTGGAGAAGATGTGGAGAAAAGGGAACCCTCATACACTGCTGGTGGGAATGTAAATTGGTGCAGCCACTATGGAAGAGAGTATGGAGATTTCTCAAAAAATTAAAAATAGAACCACCATATGATTCAGTTATTCCACTTCTGGCTATTTATCCAAAGAACACAAAAACACTAATTCAAAAAGATATATGCACTCTACGTTTAGTGCAGCATTATTTACAATAGCCAAGACTTGGAAATAACCTAAGTGCTCACTGATGGATGAATAGATAAAAAAGATGTGTTATATATACACAATGGAATATCACTCAACCATAAAAAAGATGAAATCTTGCCATTGGCAACAATATGGATAGACCTTGAGGGTATTATTCTAAGCAAAATAAGTCAGACTGAGAAAGACAAATGCTGTGTGACTTCAAAACAAGAACAGTAACAAACACATATATACAGAGAACAGACTGGTGGCTATCAGAGGGGAAGGGGGGCAAGGGAAGGCAAAAAGGGTGAAGGGGGACATCTGTATGGTGCTGGACGGAAACTATACTTTTGGTTGTGAACATGACGTAGTCTACAAAGAAGTCAAAGTATAATGGTGTACACTTGATATTTATATAATGTTATAAACCAATGTTACCTCAATAAAAACAATAAATAAATAATACAAATTAGAAAAAGAATATGGGTTCCAAATCCTAAAGTGAATATGGCATAAGGAAGGCTTGGAATTAAGATTGTGGCAGAGCCCTTTGCCTTGAGGCTGCTACTAATGAAGACTGCTGAGGGACAATGCTGATTTCCTGGAAGAAGCTACACAATTTATATAAACCCGGAAGGCATGTTAGGAGAGAAAAGATGAAATTCAAACTTAGAGAGACTTCTCTGAATGAGAATCGTCTGACCCCCAACAAGGTCCTGGAGCAGGAAAGACAAAAGACCACTAAATGAAAACTACTTATAATGAGGAAAATGGTTTGGTGGCGTAAAACAAGATTCTCAGGATTTGTAGCAGAGAGTGGTTAATAGTGGATTATTTTTAGGACCCCTGTCAGTAATCAAACAATTGAATGCTTCTCTTCTTATATTGAAGCATGTGTAGCCCTTCTCTCCTTTCAGAGGGGATAAGTTCCCAGAATTGACGGATATTTAGGAAAGTGAAATGAGGCCTAAAGAGAGAGAGCTAATGCTCTCCCTGCTAATTAGGACAGATGAGGAATCAAATGCTTATTAGGAAAAATAAAGTAAATTTACCCCTAGTTTATGAAGTAGGTCAGACAAAGTACACAAGATTAAACAAAGAGAGGAATGAGCCTGAATTTATTTTGCTCTTCTTTTCTACTTGCTAATTCACCAGAGTAAGACAATGAGTATCAATTTCGTCTAACATTTTGGTCAAGAGGAATGTCTATATGAATTCCAGCAATATATTCATTTTAATAAAATCTGATCACCATAGAATAATTTTGAATAATTTTACAGTTTGTTATACAGCAATTTTACTGTCACTTAAATTTATATCAGAGTAACTATCAAATCCATTTTTTATAACACATAAGATACTTTTTCAAATTTAATATTCTCTTAAAATAATTTTACAAATGCTGATAAACACACATCATTAACTGATCATTTCTGTCATGTTTTACCAATTCTCTTGGTCCAATAAATCAAAAACACCAATTCATCTTTCTTGTTACAAAAAACACTCTACCTTAAAACTTAACCTTTACCTATAACTTTATTTTTCTGCAAGTTATTTCTCTATCTTATAATTTATCTTCAACAGACTGTTTTCTCTGTTTCTCAACATTTTCCTCATATTTTACCTCCTCGGTCTGAACCACTGTCTGTGTATTTATGTTCTTTATATATTTAATGCCTCTTTAAATACAAAGTTTGATTTATTATCCCTATACACATTTAATTCCCACTTGCATAAAGTAAAACATTACATTCTCCCCTAAACTTGGAAAGAATGTCAGAATATAGTTTATTCATTCATTTATTCAAAGAATATTTATTAGGCACCTACTGTGGACTACACACATTCCAGTTGCTGCAACACTACAAAAGCTATGGTGCAAAATATCATCCCAGAACTCGACATTTGACCACAGAAAAATACACACTACCCATGTATTATAAACAGGATCAACAAAAATCCACCCTCTCTATATTAAGATAATGATGATCAAATTGGGAATTTTTGTGAAATTTCTGATGATCTATCAGTGTTGTATTAGGCAAATTACATTAAGAGTAGAGACACATTCCCCAACCCACAAATAAAAAGAAAGAAAAGGAAAAAAAAAAAAGGAAAATCCTCAATACGCTTATCAAATCAATTTCATCCTACCAAATCTTTCACAAGTAGTTTTGGTGAGAAATGTCTTTTTCATTAGGAAATTGCTCCGAGAAAGCAAAATTAGCTTATTTGTATAAGCAGCTAGAATTTCTTCCTCTTGTATTTTCTGACATATTATATTGCAAAGTTGCTTATAAACAGGTTTTGTAAAATCAATAGCAGTTTAAGGAAACTAAAAATACCTAGCCATAATGCATTTTCCAGAAATACATTAAAATATTTTGCAAATATGTTTTCCCCACAGCTTTTATTCTTCTTTACCTCCTAATTATTCCTCAAGACATGCCTGAGAAAAGCTTTTATTTTTTAGTGTGGAAGATGGGCCCTGAGCTAACATCTGTTGCCAATCTTTCTCTTTTTGCTGAGGAAAATTAGCACTGAGCTAACATCTGTGCCCATGTTCTTCTGTTTTTTTGTATGTGGGATGCCACCACAGCATGGCTTGACAAGTGGTGCATAGGTCCACGCCCGGGATTCGAAACTGTGAACCCCAGGCCGCCGAAGCAGAGCATGCGAACTTAATCAGTATGCCACTGGGCTGGCCCCAAGAAAAACTTTTATAACTCTCATCCCTTTACTGCTAGGCCTCAGACAAGGTTATGTTTATCATTATTTTTATTGTCATTATTATCATTATGATTATTTTATGTCTTCATTATGATATCCGAGAGAGCAGAAAATAGGTTAGACCACTGTATGTACATAATAGGAGCCCTATAATTGTTTTTGAATGAAATGAAATTTGTAGAAAACATAAATATGTATATTAATATTTAATATATATAGAATACATGATGTATAAATATAAATTTATAAATTTCTCTTTCAAAATGATCACTGATAATTTGATTATGGTATAACTTAGGAATGTTGAGGAGATAACAGTACATGGTACTATAATAAATATAAATGAATATATAACATATTTTCCTTAAATTATTATCTATTTTAATAAATTATACATATCCCAGTTTTGTTTTGTTTTGTTTTTGCTTAGTGTTTCTTGGTATATCTTTTTTTATTGTTTTGATTTCAACCTATTTGTGTAATTATATGTAAAGTATACTTATTGTAAAGAGAAAATAATCATTTGTTATTTTTGTTATCTGCTCCTTAAAAGAAGAAATTAGGACACAGACACATGGAGAGAGGGAAGACCATGTGAAGACATAGGGAGAAGACAGCCATCTACAGGCCATGGAGAGAGGCCTGAAACAGAAGAAACCACTCTTGCCAACACCTTGATCTTGAATATCTAGTCTCCAGAACTGTGAGAAAATAAATTTCTGTTTTTTAAGCCATCCAGTCTATGTTAGTTTGTTATGACAACCCTAGCAATGTAATACTGATTAACTATGTCCAGTTGCACAGCTGTGCTCAATGTGATGTCAGCTGGGGTTTTAATCACATAGGGCTCAACTGGGCTGGCATGTCCAAGATGGATCAGGGACCTAACAAGTATATGGTGCTCTCAGCTGGTAACTCATCTAGGGCTGTCAAACAGAGCCTCTTATTTCTCCTCTATGTGACTTGGGGTTCTTATAGCATGCTGGCTGGGTTCCAAGATGTAAGAAATGGAATCTACTAGTTATCATAAGATCTAGGCTCAGAAGCATTATTTGCATCACATTTTATTGATCAAAACCAGTCTCAAGGATAGATCAGATTCAATGGGAAGGGAAATAAGCTCCACCTTTTGATATGAAGAGAGGCAGCCATGGAGGAGAAAAATTGTCAGGAGCCATCACTGGAGAATACGCAGCACAGCATCCTTGATTTGTTGAATTCTACCTTGAATTTGGACTTTTACTACTTCCACTTCAATAGATTAATGCCTTTAACCACCCTCCTATCCTTTAAGCTATTATTGTCATATATTAATCTTCTATATATGTTAGAAACTCTAAAAAATGCAGTTATTACTCTGCTCTTAGTATTTTTTATATTCACATATTTATAGTCACATACTTATTCACATATTTATTCTTTCCAGAGTTCTTTGTTTCTTCCTGTGGTGTCATGATCCACAACAGACGATTTCTTTCAGTCTGAAGGACTTCTTTAGTATTTTCTGTAATGTCTGTCTGTTGGCAATGAATTCCCTTGGATTTTGTTTGTTTGAAAATGTCTTTATTTTAACTTCATTTTTGAAGGATATTTTTGCTTGGATAGAATTCTGAATTGGCAGGTTTGTTCCCCCAAAATGACAGATGTTATTCCACTGTCTTTTGTTTCCATAGTTACCATTGAAAAGTCAGCTGTAATCTTATCATTTTTGCATTTTTACACATAATATGCCCCCTACCCTAGTTGTTTTTAAATTTTTTTCTTTATTTTTAGTTTTGAGAAGTTTGACTATTTATTGGCTCAATATGACTTTCTTTTTATTTAACATGCCTAGGGTTCCCTGAACTTATTGAAATCTACTTTGATGCTTTTATCAGTTTGGATGATTTCTCAGTAAGCATCTCTTCAAATAATGCTTCTGTCCTTGCCTCTCTTCTTGGACTCCAATTTCATGCATACTAGTCAAGATGACTATATCTGACATGTCTCTTATGCACCATTCTGTTCTATTCTCTTTTTCACTGTGTACTTTAGTTTGGATATTTTATTACTTTGTCTTTGGGTTCACCAATCTTGTCTTCTGTAATGTTCCATCTACTATTAAAGCCATCGAATAACCTCCTAATTTTAAACCTTGTATTTTTTAATTCTAGAACAAGGTTGGCAAATTACAGCACCTGCGCTGAACGCAGCCCACCACCTATTTTAAGTTTTATTGGAATACATCCACTTGTTTATGTATTGCCTATGCCTGCTTTCACACTACAGCAGTGGAGTTAAATACTTGTGACAGAAACCACATGGCCCACAAAACCCAAAGTATTTACAATTGGCACTTTACAAAAAAAGTTTGCTATTCCTCTTCTAGGATGTGCATTTGTTCTTATACAGATTCCAATTCTGTGTTAAAATTCTCCATCTCTTCATTCATTTTGTTCATCTTTTCCAGTTATTTTAACATTTTTATAATAATTATTTTAAAGTCCTTGATTACTCTCCAACACTGAATAATTTCTAGGTCTGCTTCTATTGTCTGTTTTTTCTCTTGATTTATAGCCACATTTTCCTGACTCTCCTCAAGTCTCAACTTTTAAAAAATTATATTCCAATCAATGTTTATATAAGAACAATAGTGGCTGAAGTAAATACTACTTTTATCCAGAGAGAATTGGCCCTTTCCTTTACCAAGCAGATAGTTTGAAGGGCCACTTGCAATTCAAACATATAAATCTGTGTTGGACCTGAGATTCTCTTTTGGTGAGACACAGTTCACATACATCTCAAGGGCAAGCTCTGCAGTGTATTTGTCACAGTATCCGTCCTCTAGTGGCATTTTCTCTTCTAAGCACCATTAGGCTGCATTATCCCTTCTTTCACTGTAGCCTTCCCTGGCTTTTGGTAGATATCCTGGCATGTTGCTGCCTCTTCTTCCCTGATATATTGTCTTTTGGAGGTTTTGAGCTTAATTATTTAGCTTCCTACCTGACGCAGATTCAACATCTGGGAAAAAGAGCCTCATTGTATTTTTTTTTGCAAGCCCCTTCCTTTAGAATAACTAACTTTGATGCCAAAACACTTTGATACTGGGAGTTATTTCACTCTGCCTTTCTGGCTAGCCCCCATCTTTCTGTACTACCACAGCACTCAGCAAACTTCCTGTTGGGAAAAACCAGCTGCACATTTGGGGCTCCTCTAGATTTTAATCTGTTATGCCACAAAACATGGCCCAAAGGCTCTTCTGATTTCCCTTTCTCCTATTAGAGTCCTTCTGCCTCTAGTTAGGGGGCCTCAGTCCCATACTATTCCTCCAGGGGAATAAATCCAGCTGATGATTTCAACTCAGCCAGGAAAGCTCCTCTCTCTCTAGAATTTAACTCATGTCATCCTATTTGGTTCCACAGCTCTACAACGTTTTTAGAAGTATGATTTTTATAATTCACTCATTTCTTTCAGTTGAAATGATTGCTTCAACCTACTACATCTTACCTGGAAGTGGAAATCCCAAATTAAATATAATCCTAACCATTATATTTAAGAGCCTGAACAATATACTCCAACTTACCTTTCTGCCTTTCTCTATTACTGCTCCCCAGCTCACATGCTCTGAGAGCAAAATTGAATTTTTTAGTGTTTTTTAATAACACACAAAATTTTTCTGCCTCTGAGTCCCTGCTCATGCTGGTCTAAGCAGCCTGTGCCTGCTGCAATTCTGTATGTTCTCAAAGTCTCACTTCAAATATCACTCTTTAATGCAGTCTTTTCATAACTCCTTAACTGGAAATGATCCCTCCTTGCTTTAAAACATTTTCAAATGTATTTTACCTTCCTTGTAATACATAATATTTTCTCTTATCTTCTCTCTTTTTATAAAAAAATTAATCATCTTATTCCCCTCAACAGGCAGATTATAAATGCCTTACATGTAAGATGTAGGCAAGTCTTGACAAGTAAGGACTATGCTTAACCACTTTATAGGTCCTTAAATATCTTGCACATAAAAGGTTGAGATGGGACAACTCATCACTGACAAGTCCTTATTCCATCATGACTGTCTCTGCCTCCATACTAAGCATACAACAGCCATTTTTTAAATGGCTTTATTGAGGTATAATTGACTTGCAATAAACTGTACATATTTGATGTGTACTGTTTGACAAGTTATGACAGAAGTATATACCCAACCATAACCACAATCAAGATAATGGACATACCTATAACTGCAGCTTCTTCATTGGCCTTTGTAATCTCTCCCTCCCACCTCCAAACCCACACAACCACTGATCTATTTTCTGTTACTATAGATTTATCTGTGTTTTCCTGAATTTTATATAAACAGAATCATATAGTGAGTACTCTTTTTGTTTGGCTTGTTTCACTCAGTGTGATTATTTTGAGATTTATACATGTTGTTGCATGTTGATGGATATTTGGATTGCTTTCATATAGTGATTATTACAAATGAAGCTATTATGAACATTCATGTACATGTCTCTATATGGACATATTTTTCATTTTTCTTGGGTGAATATCTAGAAGTAGAGTGGCTGGATCATATAGTAGGTGTATATTTAACTATTTAAGAAGCTGTAAACTGTTTTCTAAAGTGATTTTACCATTTACCAATAGTTTATAAGAGTTCCAGTTTCTCCTTATCCTTGCCAACACTTGGTACAGTTAATCTTTTTTATTTTAACTATCCTAATAGGTATGGAGTCATACCTCATTGTACTTTTGTGTTTCTCTAGTGACAAAGGACACTAAGCATTTTTTTGTGGGATTATTTGCCATCTATTCATTTTTTAACAAGGTGTATATACACACATGCAAACACACAGAGTCACTGTTGATTAAAGCTTCATTAGTTCCCTGACCCAATATTGGCCAGATTCCCTAACTTAGGAACATGTATCTGGAATTTAAAAAGAGAATTAATTTCTTTGAGAGACTGATAATATAAAATGTTATCAAAGGCACCGTGGGCAGCTTTATTTCTTTATAAGTCTTTGAAGCAAAGGAAACTAATTTGCAGACAGAATGAAATACATATTTAGAGCGATGGAGAGATATACAGAATACTGTTTGCATTCCATGTATCTTTCTAAATTCCAGTTCCCATCATTCCTGAATCCCAACTGCTTTCTGACCTTAGGTCTCAGAAGGCGCAACTTTCTTCTTGTTGACTTAACCTAGCTCCAGTTGTCTTCTGTAACTTGCAACCAAAGTTACTCAAGAAATGCTTATTTAATTCGTTAAATACCTGTATAATGTTGGCAGTAGGTTTTAAAGATTGAATGATTATTTCAGAGCAATTCAAACATTTATTCTTTAGTAAGATGCCATATTTAGCAAGTATAATTACACTTCATGTAAATACACCATACTTCATTATTTTCATTTCTAGTTTATAATAATAACCTCTGTATGTAATGTTTTCACAGGATTAATGGCTGGTTGGGGTTAATGGCTCTCAGCTATGCCATGGGCCATCAACTCTTCTCAGTTGGCCATTAATCCCCAGGAAATGCCTTGTACCTCAATCATTATGGTTTAATTAGGTCGTTAAGAAGCTGCCGGTTAATTGCCACATTACAAGCATCAAGAGATGGGCAGGTGGCTGCAAATACCAGAAGAATCACAGCAATCACAAAAACAGAAAATGTAATTCATACGTAGATGTGTGTGTATATGTGTGTATGTAGAATATAATAGAGAATGTTTCTATGTTTTCACCTGATAATTTTCAATTAAGAAGATGTTTATATGATTACAAAATATTTTTGAAGGAGAAATGTAATTGTATTAATAATCCCTGACGAAGATAACAAGTTTCAAATTTTACAAAGAATAATTGACTCAAAATTTCCCGTGTGATTTTAATATTAGGACACAGCATTGGAATAGTTTCAAATCAGGATGTTCCATCAACTAGCTACCTTGTCTTGGTTAAACCCTTTGTTCTTCATCTCAGTACTCTCATCTGTAAATTTGGAAAGCTGCACTAAAGTCTGGAGTATTCTGAGATTTTGTTAAAATTTAATCACTGAAAAGCATATTTAAGCTAAGAAAAATTTTAGTCTTGCATCAGAAATATGAATTACATTAGACTTTCATTGAATCCTGTTTATCTTATAAAAATTACAGTTTTCACAAATCACCAATATCAAGAATAAGAGTTTTCACTATATATCCTACATATATTAAAAATAATAAGAGAATATTGTGAACAACTTTATGTCAATAATTTTAGCAATTTATATGAAATAAAGTCCCTAAAAGATACAAACTACCAATGCTCTCTTAGGAATAAGTAGATATTAAAGAAACTGAATTTGTGGTAAAAATTTTTCCCACAAAGAAAACTTCACAAACAGGTAGCTTCACTAAACATTTAACAGAGAATTTGTATTTTTTCTACACAAACTTTTCCAAAAATGTATATCTAGACACATGCTTTTATGATCCCCTTCTGGAAGAGAATTTTTATAAAAGTTAGTCATCAGTTTGAATTTGGTAAATAAGATACTTCAGTTTTGACACTAAGGCTCTGAACTGGATAGAATAGCTTATGGTTGCTTTCAGAATAAAAACATTATTAAATAAAGAGAAATACCCAATATCAACATTAAGAAAAACTGTGCATGAACTTCAGGATACAAACTACTGACACCATACAATATAAAAGGCTGCAAGAAGGAATATTTAATGTAGAATTAATAAATTTACTTTCTCATAATATGACACTATAGGAAATTTAGACATGGACTGTTTTTCTAAAAGACATAATAAACTGTGAGGACTAAATAAGTAACTGAGCAAATGTTTAAGGATAAAGTTTATTTTTTTTAATGTAGAAACTAATATCTTAAAGCTAATTCAATTTAAAAACATTTATTAAATGTTTATTATCTGATAGGCAAGAATTTATGCTGGGAAAACAAGATGAAATCCAATGAATTTTTAAAAACCTCTGTCCACATTTTGTGAATGGCAGAGTTTACTGCATTCTTACTCATTAAACAGCACTGCTTTTTGGTTGTGTATATTATAGTATTATAGTTGTAAACATTTTGTGCCCACGAGACCAATACTCTACACACGTCTAAATGCAGATAATAATTATTGACAATCTCAGGACCAGCAAGAGGGCAAATACTTTGGATGGTTTTTGTTAATTTGTTAACATGGCCATTAGAGCAAAAGTGTATCTGAATTATAAATTGTCTAAAACTCAAAGGAATAAGAGTTCTACATTTTTCATCCTCGAGAAGAAGAGTTCAGTCTACAGAACAGATCAGCCTAGTTGGAAATCTGTTTTATGATACCAGAAATTTCTCCATGGTACACTACTCTCAATATTAAGATTTTAAAGACCAAAAAAGCTTGGTATTTGGGGCAGAGATGGGTGGAAGATGCCATATCCTCTTACTTCCAGTGTATCATGATGCTGACATTGTTTTTGGATTCTCCTCCACTAGAATGTCCTCATTCATTCACTTAGCCAATATCTGGGATCCACTATGTGACAGGATCTGTTCTAAGTCCAGGAAACACAGTGGGAAACAAGACAGAGTAGGTCCTAGCGTTGATGGTGCTTCTATCCTACTAGGAAAGGATAATACGATGAATAAATAAATACACTTTCAAAGAGTTTTAATCACCATTCAGTGAAATAAAGCAGGAAGTTTAGATATTTTAGATTGGGTCATCAGTGAAGTGCTGTTGGAAGCAGTGCCATTTGAGCTGGGATTTGAATGGGCAAATGAAGCCAGCCCTGTGAAGATCAGTGGGGGAGAATATTCTGAAGGCAGAAGAAATGGCTGGTGTACAAGTAGTAAGGTGGAAATGAGAAAGTGCATCTGGCTAGAAAGTAGTGGATGAGAGAGGAGCAAGATGAGGTGAGATCAGCAAAGGCTTTTTAAGCAGCTGAGGAGTTGGGGCTTTATGGTAAGTACACTTGCAGGTCATATGAGAATGTTGAGCCATTGGAAATAGTGTGAAATCGCAGAAGAAGTCAAAACAGGCAATACAGATTTGGGAATCATTGACATACAGATCACATTTAGGTTCGTGAGATTGAATGAAAATGTGTAAATAGAGAACAGAAGCAACGCTGGAGGAAGTCATCAAGAAGATGTGACTGTTGGTTGACCCACGATCTGGACCCAGGCAATTGGAGGCTCCTCACCTCTTCCCTTGCCCTTGCAATGTGCATTCTACTTTCCTTTCCCACTCCCAGAAGCTGCCCCAAGAACACAGCTTTGAAATAGTAATGTGGTGATGAGATATCTGGACTGTGCACATGACTGAACCTAATTAATGCCTCTAGATAAACTTTCAAGATTCTGGCAGGCAGGTGTGGAAATCTATTCATCTTGTGGCCATCTGAGACAACCTCAGAAGTAAATTCTTGCTTATTAAGCCTGCTACCTACCAATCTGGAGTGGTCTGCCTCTTTCTTCAGTCTCTCCCTGCCCTTCGTGTACAGGGGCTGGTTTCAGATTATACCTGGGAAGCTTCAGGGGTTGCAAAGCAACAACTGGTGAGCCAGCCCAGAGACCAAAGAAATGAGCCTTGGGAAAGAGGCATTCACAGGGGAAATCCTGAGTTGGCCATCGATCTGTATGTGGGGAGGAGTGCCCCATATGTTAGATGCTTGTGGACTACCACATGAGTACAGGGATGCCCGCAAAACACCCATTGATCTAATGCACTTGTTTGAGGAACGGCAGCACTAGCACATTGTGGCAAAGAAAGAAAATGAATGCCACAGTGGGCTGGCCTCTACTGTGGGCAGTTCGGTCGGCCACTGATGCCCAACGAGAGGCTGAAGCTCGAGTTAAAAAGTTGGAAGAAGAGCTGAGGTTAGAGAAAGACATGTAGTTGTCTACTACTCTGCTAGTTGCAGGGCTGGCAGACAAGGTGGGAGAACAGGATAATAAGTAAGAGACCTAGCATGCCATTTTGCAAAGCGAGGAGGGCACAAGCTGCCAGACATTAAGATCTGAGCGCTTGTGACAAAGTCCAATTGGGACACTAAAAGGTAGACTAAAAGGGGAAGTGATGAGAATGAAAGGAGTATATTGTGGTGATTGACAAGGAGATGGGTGAAACACCCCATGCCATCCGACCCCTAATATGAAGGAAAACAAAACCACAGTAGCAGCAACCCCAGCCAGCAGGGCAGCCCCCAATTAAGGACACATTCATGATGAGAGAATATACTGCTGATGAGCTTAGTGATATAGCTGCCAAGTTCCAGCAAAAGGCCAGGGAAAGTATCCAGGCATGGTTAGTGTGGCCACAGGATCCAGAGGAGCGATGGCATTTCTCTAACTGGGCAGGAGGCAAAGAAAATGAGTGACATCATCACACATCTTGCCCCCGAGTGGTGCCTGCACAGCACTCGGGGGTTCAGGTATACATTCCCTTATTGACTGGATTATTCTACCCTGCAGGGAAGCTTGGCCCAATGAGGAGGACCTCCTTGGGCATGTAGGAACCTGGAAATTTATAGAGGAGGTACAATAAATCCTTAGGGAGTTGGGAATGAGACAGGCAATCTACACCCCTGTCTTTGAAGGTCCTGATCAGGCCACATTCACTGCAGGAATGAAAGTTAAGTTACTCCAGTCTATTCCCAGCACCTGGTATGGGACACCGATATCCATGCTGAGCCCAGTTGTGAGACAAGATATTTATGATGTTGGGCAATCCATTGCTAATCTGAGGGAAACTGGCAAATCCTGGGAATGGGAATGGGAATGAGCTATGGGAAAGACCTGAGATGGAGAGGAAGCTCGGAAAGCCAAGGAGCTATCCCAATAGGCTATAAAGGGTCCGGTAAAAGTAACCCAGAAGCAAGTGTAGTTTGACCTCATTGCTGCTGGGACTCCACCTGAAAAGATAAACCACAACCCAACTCAGCAGTGGTTGGTCTGTGGCAAGCCTTAAAACCTGAACAAAAGTTCAAACCTGTCCCATCTGCGCCTACTACTCCTGATGCTCTGCCTGCCCCAGCAGAGGCCTCAGGAATACAGTCCTATTCAGGGTGGGTGCCTCCCACACCCCAGGTATAGGATGCAAGCCAACACTGCCACCAGGTGAGGGCTGTTGTGCGCGATCAGAGGCCCCATGTTGAGCTCAATATTCACTGGTCCTGCAGAAATAAACAAAAGGTGATGGCCCTAGTGGATACTGGAGCTGAATGTACTCTAATACACGGTAACCCTCAGAAGTTTCCTGGTTCCCTCAGCGCCACTGATGGGTATGGGGGGCAAACAGTTATGGTCAGGAAGGTCCTTTTGACCAAGCAAATTGGACATTCTCCCCCTCCCTCCTCCAAGAATACAACATTTTTATCTCTCCAATACCAGAGAACATACTGGGCATTGATATCCTACAAGGTCAAACTCTCTGAACCTCTATCAGTGAATTCTGCCTCCAGGTTAGATTAATCAAGCCAGTGCTGAGGGGAAACACCAACTGGGAACTGGTAAGCCTGCCACCCACAAAGAGTGGTAACTGTCAAACAATATAAATTGCATGTGGGGCATAAGGATATAGATGAAACTATTCAAGCACTGCACTGAGTTGGGTATTGTAGGCTCTGCCCATAGCGCTTTCAACAACCTGGTATGGGTGGTAAAAAAGCCAGATGGCTCATGGCAGATGATGGCGGACTGTTGAGAATTGAACAAGGTAGTGCCCCCCCGCCCCGCCCTATCCATGCAGCTGTGCCCAACATCTTAGATTCCTTGGCTATGGTCCTATGAATGTACCATGCTGTGCTGGACTTAGAAAATGTCTTTTTCAGTATACCCCTGGCCACTGAGTTACCAGACCAATTTGCTTTCACGTGGAAGCGACAATAATGGACCTCCCAAATGCTTCCCCAAGGTTACTGCATAGCCCCACCATATGTCATGGGATGGAACCTGAGACTTGTCCCTGTTCTCTTTCCCCCCATCAGTAAAATGGGCCCATTACATTGAAGATATAATGTTAACATGTGAAGATTTGGCTCTGCTGTAGGACACTCGGCAGGCTTTGCTGGAACACCTGTGAGGGAGAGGATGGGTGATGAACCCACAAAAAATTCAAGGCCCAGACACTGTCATAAAGTTTTTGGGAGTCCTTTGGCCAGGTAAGATGCATACTGTCCCAGAAGCTGTGATTGATAAGATGCAAGCCTATCCAACCCCTAAGAATATGAAAGAGGTGCAAGTCTTTGTAGGGATGTGGTGATTTTGGAGGACTTTTATCTCCCTTCTGGTACAGTGCTTCTGTCCCTCATACTGCCTGGTAAAGAAAGGGCACATGAGGGACTGAGGATCAGAGCAGCAAGTAACCTTTGAGAAGGCAAAAATACTAGTGAAGCAGATTAAAGCTCTGGGCATCTCCCAAGCAGGCCTACTATTTGAGTTAGATGTATCTGTGACTCTAGAAGGTATGGGTTGGGCACTGTGGCAGAGACTACAGAAGGAGAGAGCACCCCTAGGATTTTGGTCCCAGCTCTAGAAGCAGACAGAAACCCAATATACCTCCACAGAGCAAGAGCTCCTAGCAGTGTATGCAGTGCTCCTCCACATAGAACCTCTCACCAAGGAAGAGCATATCATGGTAAGAATTTCACTTCCTATCAAGGAGTGGGTTGAAAATATGTTCCATCGACCTGCCCCTGCCATGGCTTAAACCCCCACTTTGACTACGTGGCATGCCTATTTACAGCAGAGGAGCACCCTGTCCACCAGCCCACTGTCTCTAGAAATGTGGGTGTTATTAGGCCCTGTAGAGTATGTAGATCCTCCAGATGCCCGCACCCCTATTCCTATGGTGGCCCCTGTGGCCTGTAGAGAGGGAGCAGGGGAAATTTCTGCTGATGCCTGGTACACAGATGGATCTAGTTGAGGCAATCCATCCACATGGACTGCAGTCACTATTCAGCCCAATACTGACACACCATCTGGACGGAAACAGGAACAAACCACAGTAGCCAATGGGCTGAAACCAGAGCTGTTTGGCTAGTGATCACTCATGAGCCCTGGCTGTTGACCCTTTGCACTATTGGGCTGTTCTAATCCTATGGCTTGGACAATGGGAAGCTGAGGGGTGGATGATCATGAATAAGCCCTTTTGAGGACAGGATATGTGGAAAGACATTTGGGTCCTGCAATAGTCTGAGGCAGTCCTCACTGTTTTCCATGTCCCAGCTCATGAGGCACTGATACCTCCTGGCAATAAAGAAGCTGATGCCCTAGCTCAGGTACAAACCCTAGCAACTGACCCTTCAGTAGATACAGCAGATTGGATGCATAGAAAGAGAGGCCACCATAGTGCCCGGGTGGAACAGTGTATTGCTAGGGGTGCCAGATTGCCATTGAAATAGAGTGACTTGGTTACTGCAGTAACGGCATGTCCTGCGTGTCCTAAACAATGCCCAAGGCAACTGCGAAAGGAGTCTGGGATCACCCACCAGAGTTCCTAACCAATGAAAGATTAGCAGATTGATTATACAGAACCCCTCCCTGCAAATGAGGGTTCTAAATATGCCTTGGTTTGTGTGGATACTGCATCTGGCTTACCCCAAGCTTTCTCCTGTCACCATGCAAACCAGGCTGCCACCCTATGCTGACTACCATGTACAGATAGCCTCATCAACTAGTCAGTGATCAGGGGTCACATTTCAAAGAGCATGATATGCAAGACTGGGCAAAAGAACATGACACTAAATGGAGGTTCCATCTCCCCTATAACCCACAAACAGCAGGGTTGGTAAAAAGGAAAAATGGAATATTACAGCAGCAGATTAAATTACTAACAGGTAAAACCACCTTCGCTGGGTAAACTAAAGTACTGCCCCAGGCTTTAGTACATTTGACTGATCAACCAGTAAGGCCTGTTGCCCTATATGCTAGACTGGTGATCCCTGCTGAGGCACCCAATGACGTAAAGGTATGGAAGTCATGAGAAACTGCCATTGCCCTGACTCTCACCATGGATCAACATGCTATGCTGGTGAGAACACCAAGCCCCATCATGCCTGGGAAAGGCATTATCTACTGGAATTTGCAATGGGATGTCCCACCAGGATGGGTGAGTTACTTCACACCCCTGGGTGAGGGAGAACTACTCAATCTCCACTGGGATCCCACTGTCCTGATGCAAGCTGGACCTGTTGAAATGTACTATACCTGGGATGAAATATGCACCATTGAGAGGGGAGAAAGTACCAGAGCATATCCCACCCCCAGTTCATCTCCTTACACCTGTCAGTGCTGCCTCCCCCAGCCAAATTGCATGGTAGTCACAATCTGATCAAATTCTTAAAGCTGCAGTCACATTAACATCTAAGGATCAGACCACAAGTGTAATTCTTATAGAAGGGGAAGACCTCCCCATACAAGTTTCTAGTAAACACAGTCATCCTTTGGAATCTGCAGGGGATTGGTTCCAGGACCCCCCCCCCCCCCAGATACCAAAATCTAGGATGTACGAGTCTCTTAGTCAGTTCTTTGTATCTGTGAGTTTTGCATTCGTGGATTCAACCAGTGCTGGATTGCAAACATAGTACACGATCTGCAGTTGACTGAATCCATGGATGCAGAACCCATAGATATGGAGGGCAGACTTTATCTCAAAACTGCTGACTAGAAGGGTCTTATCACTATTAGAGCCATGATTGCTATGTTCAGATTTGAGATCGATTTATGTGGCTTACTCTGGGTTATGGACATTTGAGTGCTCAGGCACCCCTCTATTGGGGACAGAAAAATTACTCTAAACAGAATCAACCCAATTATACCAGGAATATGGGATGGATATCCCTGTAACTGTGCAGTCATTCTGTCATGTTAAAGGACAGTGACTGGTTTGGCACTGACTGGTCACGCCACCCAGGTCATTACTGGGTGGCCTTGAATGGGACTCAGTGATTGTGTGGCACAAGTCTTTATCTGGAGCTTCCACCTGGGTGGTTGGGCTGCTGCATCCTGAGTTTTCCCTGGTCACAAGTGAGAATCCATCCCACGGTAACAATAATTGCCAACCTCCCTCTCCTCAAGGCCAGGTGGGCATGTTCTGTTTTCCACTTGTACTATCATTTGGCTGTCATCTTTGTCCCTCCCATTGGCCTGGAAGACACTATAACACACATGGAAGCCCTTCTTAAGTTCACCCAGCAAGCCTTAAATGATAGCCAACAAAGCCTGTTCTTAGTCAACATTGAAATGTCTCTAATGAGAAAAGCTGTGCTCCAAAATAGGATGGCCTTGGACATCATTACTGCCTCACCAGGAAGCACCTGTGCCATTATCCAAACAGAATGTTGAGTGTTCATACCCAGTGAGTCTGCTAATGTGAAATCTTTATTAAATCACATGAGGGCAGTAGTGAATGTCCTGAGTGATCCAACCCCCAGCTTAGGGGACTTAATAAATCAGTGGTTCAGATCACGGAGCTCTTGGTGGAAAATGCTGTCACTGATTTGGGGAATCATTGTCTTAATCTGTGTTTTCTCTTGCATGTGCCTGTATTGTTGCTGTGGCATCTGCCTCCAATGGAGCCAGATAATCGCCAAAGAAGCCACCTCCATGCTAGTGAAACTCCTTGCTGACTGCTCAAGACATATTTCAGAGGAGGGAAGCATGTGAGATTATAAGAGTCGGTCAGGAGGGTTGGAATGTTGGAGGAGGTCATCAAGAAGATGTGACTGCAGGTTGACCCATGAGCTGGACCAGGATAATTTGAGGCTCCTCTTACCCTCCCCTGTCCTTAGAATGTGCGTTCCACTTGTCTTTTCCACTCCCAGAAGCTGCCCCAAGAATACAGCCTTGAAATAGTAATGTGGTGATGAGACCATCTGGACTGTGTGCATGACTGAAGCCAGTTAAGGCCTCTACATAAACTTTTAACATTCTGGTGGGCAGGTGTGGAAATTTACTTGTCTTGCAGTTGCTCAAGGCAAACCTTATAAGTAAGTTCCCTTGCTTACTAAACCTGCCACCTCCCAATCTGGAATGGTCTTTCTTTGGTCTCTCTCTGCCCTCAGTGTATGGGGACCAGTTTCACATTACACCCAGGAAGCTCCCAGGGTTGCGAAGCAACAAGTGGCCCCAAGTTAGGGAAGTAAGCTATTCCTATAATGTGATTATGTGCTCTGAAGGCCTATAAACATATAAGTGGTGACTATGCTGCTTTTATATTTCAGTCAAGTTTAGGGATGGGAGTTTACAGAAGATGGGGCTGACAGGTGGTTCCTGGAGGCTTTATTAAGAAGGTAGGCTCCAGTTTAGGGAATTTGAGAATTAACAGTAGCAGTCCTAGAGAACAGGGTTGAATTCTATTCTACGGACAGAGATTTGTCTTCCATTTCATTTAGTTCTGCCACCTTGGAAACAAAACAAATGCCATTTGCTTGGAGCTTCCCACACTTCAAACATGGAACAGACAACTTCCTGCCCAGGAAATGAACCTGAGGGCTCTTCAACCTGTAATCTTGGATTACTTTCTCCACCTCTGGGAGGCCATTCTTTGAGGGGAAATTCACTGTTATGTCCCTGATGCATAGGGTAATATTTAGCAGGTATTAGCAATTTATACTCAGATAAATTGCACTTGATCCCTTGTGGAATTTTTTCTTTAATTATAGTAGATGCCACAATTGTACATTAACTTTTTTTGGAATGTTTATGTATATTTGTTGTCATAAATGGTTCTTTATTAACATTTTCCCCTCATTAGATTAGAAGTAAAAAGAGCAAACTTAAGGCAGATATAGCAGAGGCCACTATTTAGGGGGCTCTTCGCTAGTATCACAGAGTTTCCTCCAACTTTGCAATATCTTCTGATCTAGTTCCATATAGTCCTTCTGCTTTTAAGACTGGCCCTCTGGCTAATGTTGATCTGGCCACATCTAGAAATTGCTAATCCCGTCAGCTCAGAAAAGTTGTAGGCTAAAAAGCTTCTGAAAGTCATCATTACCCCTGTTCTCTTCCTAAAGGAAACCAAAGCAATAAAAACCATAAATCAGTCAAGGCCTAAACAAGAAAACAGAAACCACTATTTGTTTTCAGAAGAAACAGAATTTAATGGAGGGAGTTTGTTATCCATGTGTGGAATGGCTGAGAAGTCAAATAGAGAATGGTTGGGTAATCAGCCATGTTCTTCAACATCAGGGGCACCATCACCCCAGGGCTAGAGAGAGACAGAGAGGGAATAGTGTTATTGGAACCTAGAACTGGCTGGTCCAGTGGTTTCTGAGGCTGCCCAAAGCAGACAGAGAGGACAACACATAACCAGGTTTCTCCTTTTCTCCATCTTTTCAATCTGCCATTAGTGCCTCCCACCGGCCGAACCCAGATGGCAGCAGTTAGCAGAGGAGGCTGGGAAATGTAGGCAGCAGGGGTCAGCACCGACCACCCCCCTTCCCCCCCACCCCGCCATAGGGAGGAGAGCAGGGGAAAGGCAGAGATGGTTCTGAGTTCGAACAGGCCTGGGACTACCACAGAGCATTTTAGATTATACTTCAACAATGATAAAAGAACTCCAGCAGTATTCTGCATTTCATAAGGGTAAACGCAGTAAAAATAAGGAAAGGATTTCAACTGTCTGTGTTTAATCAGACAGAGCCCATTCTGACAAACCAGTTTTAGGGTAAAGTGCATCTTTTGGCACCTGTCTTAAATAAACATATATATTTTTATTTATATCCAATATCCTAAAAGAAACTCTACTAATAATTTAATTTACTCAAGTCTGTACACATCAGAGTACTGAATATGCATCAAAGTAAGATTGGGAAGAAAAAAGCACATTCTGTGTACACAGTAGTTCTCCACAAGGTTTGCTGAAACTTTGACTTCAGTTGGATTTTGGTACACACCTGTTTTCTTGGCAGAGAAATACCAAGTATAGCCTACTGCTAGTAAGTCTGTTCTTTCCTCTAGTTTTTCATGTATTTTCATGTATTGAGGGGGTCTGAGTATATTAAAGTGCTCCTATATATTTATTTGTAAAATGCAATTAACATTTGCCCTAGCTACATCAAAAGATTATTGTGAGAGCAAAAGGAGGGTTAGAAAATGCTTTGAGAATATATAATTTGGTACAAATGTGAGATAATATTAATATTTCATACTCGACATTTTCCATAGCACCATTGCTTACAAGAAGTAGGGCTTAATAAATAATATTACTATGTTTCCCCACCATGACCCGTAAGATATGATACTTTAAAAAGAATGACTAACAATTACTAGTAGAGGAAATTGAGGTTGCAAATGTCTCCAGGTGCTGCAAATAGTCATTATGGATGAGTGCAGTCCACATGCTACATAAACAAATGAATAAGTAAGTAATGCTCTGTCCAACGAACAGTCTGTAGCCAGCTGCAATTTTAAAGAAATAAACTCTTAAAGAAATAGCCAAACAAGACATGCGTTATTTTAATTTTCTCTTGCTCAGAAGGGAATTTTACTCCTACACATAATGAATGAGAGTATTTCCTAGGTCAGATGGATTGCAGCAGTAAAATTACAACTCAAATTATAGATATTCATCTACATTCTGTGTCTTTAACCAAATTCAGTCAACTACCTCTTTATCTACATTTCTCAAGATTTTCTAATCCTTTGTGGGTGGCAAAAAGCAAAGTTTTATATAGGCAAGGCCAACTAAGATTAAAGCTAAAATGAGGAACCAGAATTTTCGTTTCACAAGACAGCAGAGGTAGGAGAGCATCTCTCAACCTCTCTCTTAATCTCACTGTAAAGGGAGTCAGGGTGCTAAGGGATAGTAGAAGTAAAGACTACGGGTGGCATCTTAGGTCATTCTGTAGGACTTTGGTTCTCAATGTAGCTTTTGTTTAGAGGTGATAATTTGCTAATTGTTCCTTTAACAAATAATTATTGACTGTCTACTATGTGCTATCCCTGTGACTCTCATCAGGGACAATTTTGTGCTCCCTCCAAGGGATATTTGGCAACGTCTGGAGACATTTTTTGTTTTCACACTCTGCTCATTACAATTCTAGTGGGTAGAGACCAGGGATGCTGCAGGACAGTTCCACCTCTCCCACCAACAAAGAATTAATCAAGCCTGAAATATCCATATGCTGAGGTTAAGATGCTCTGTGCTAGCCACAGTACTAGGTGCTAGGTTATAATGATGAGCAAAACCGGACAGAAAAGCATCTTGGCCTTATGGCACTTACAATTCATTTTGGGGAAAAAATCCTTATTCAAATAATAGTCTAAAATATATTTTAAAATCTAAATTGTGATCATTAGTTTGAAAGGGCAGAAGATCACCTTATGAGAGCACATACAACAAAAGGATTGACCTACTCAAGAAAAGTAGTTACAGTTTTTTTCTAAAAAAATGAGTACTAATAGCTAAAGTATCAGAACTTCTTTAGTAATTTGCTGTTTTTCTGAATTAATGGATTCATAATTTTAATCATGTCACTACTACTCAACTGGCTTTTGAAATATTTTCTTTGGTTAGAGTAATAAGATTGTACATAACCAAAAGCTGATCTTTGCTATGGCCTGTAGTTCCATATCCTGAATTTAATACGTGGTGGTGGAGAAAATGTTGAAAATATTCTTTAGAGATAGGCTGCCTGCTTTTTGCTCTATGGAGGACTTGTCAACATAAATATATATATATATATATTATATATTTGTATAATATATATAAGATATATGATTTATGCATTGATCTACCTTAGCATTTTTCAGTGTCTTGGCTTTTTCTCATTCTTTTCTCACACAGAAGACCAGACCAAAAGACATGATCTTTTGAAGATGGTAATTGGTTTTCTTTTCAACATGAAGCAATTACTATTCTTTGAGATAATTCATTACATTTTCTCATTATCCATTCATTTCTTAAGCCCATCAATCTGTTTTTCAGCATCCCTGTTTCTACTACAACTATTTTACGCAAGACCTTAAAGTTCAGATCATATTTAGTTGTCATTCTTCTAAATTGTGGACAAAACCAATTCTTTCATGAAATTCCCTTAGCTCTTAGCTTTTATTATATCACAATCTCTTTTTTCTTGTACTCCCTAGCCCATTCCTTCCCTGTCTCCCTTCCTGGTTGTATTTCCTCTTCCTGCACTGATACATATTCAATCTATGTACAAAGTTCAGTTGTCAACAACTTTACTCTTCAGTTCATAGAGAACTCACCTACCTCTGTGGTTCATATCATCTCCTTCTTGGGATATTGGAAACACAAAGGCACTGATAGAATCTGTTTAAATATCTAAATATTTAATATTCAAATCTATTAATATACAAATAACCTTGGATGCCTAAGCAATTCAACCTGAACCTATTCACATATTCTTAGTTGATCATCATCAAAATCTACATCTGCAACCTTTATCACTTTCACCTTAGAGATCTCTGTAGTGTCTCAAATTCAACATTTCTATCCAAGTCTCAAAACCAACCTTTAAAAAGAAAAAAAGTTTCCCCTTACTCCTCAGGTGGAGTTCTCTCTGTCAATTAGATTCTTATATGTCCATTCACCAAAGCTACCACCTCAAGCCAGTCATTCCTATTCCCATCACCACCTCTCCAGTGGTGGTCTCATGATTTCACATCTGACCAAGTGCATCATTCTCCTAACTGGTAATCCCTATCTTTGTACATCACTATACCCTCCTCTCCACAATTTATTTCACACATTGTTGACAAAGTAATCCAATATTCCCCAAACACCATATCAAATACAATAATTTCTTCCTCAAAAGTTCTTCCAGGAATTCTCTTTGCCATCATAATAAAGTTCACATTTTTTATTCTTTGTTCTACATATGCCTTCATACAAATCTTACCCTTAAAGCCTTCTTGAACACATCCTTCTTTAAATTTCCTTGCAATATTCCTTCTCAGAGACTCCTAAAAGACTTTTTGGAATACAGTTCCTTTATGATTGCTCCTTTCTCAATATTTATTACATACATCATGAACAATATTTGAGACTTCACTAAACTACCTTATACTGTTAACTGTCTTTGATCTGCTTGACTCATTTCTCTTAAATTAGATTGTAAGATCCTATTGATGGGATTTAGGCCTTAAACTTCTTTAAACTTTTTTTTTTTAAACATTTTCTCTTCAGTCTCTAGCCAATGCCCCAAGTCTATTGAGCATAAAGAATATTTGGTGACTATGTTAATTATGCTTATTGTTTGTTACAGGAAGAAACATATTGCTCACTATCACATAACAACACATAGATAGAGGATAAAACAATAATTTTAAAATGTAGAAACATTTTTAATTCTAAATTAATTTAAATTTGAAAGATTCAATAGTAGGAAATCTTTACTCAATAGTCTTCTGGCTAATCTCAGTTTGGCATATGTTAGGTTTCCTTTCTCTTCAGGGAAATAGACTTCAGGATGAACCAGTTTCGAAAATAAGTACAGATTTATTTTATTTCCTCATAGAAACCACCACCATAAAATACTTAAATAACAAAAGAACAAATAGTGTTCAGTGTTCGCATATATTTTTTTCTCTATACTTTCTTCTTCCTTCAAATTCCAAAACATAGTAGAACTGAGATATTCATAATTTTGTCACAGCCACATAACATATAATTCTGTCAATAGAACTTCTATCCGTTCTCCTTAAAACCCCTGAATATCCAGAATTAGGAAATTAAACTCATTGGTCTAAACCCAGGGATAAAAACCCCTTACAAGCACCAAGGCACTTACATGAGACTGGCTCTTTTGTTTTCTCACTAAGGATGTAGAAGTGTGTTCTACATCCTGAAAAGAATAGACTAACTGAGTTTACATGGCATGGATACAAGCAATAGTCACTAGACAAGGAAGTAGGACACAAAACCACCTGAGTTGGTTGATTAGTGTGTTGCAGGGAGAGAAGCTGATGGCTGACTTTTCTCTTTCCCTCTAACTCTTCTCTTTGACATCCAATAGCAGGTGAACACTATTTGTTAGACTATTCCGCCCATGCAATTTTTCAGTTTGATTCGAAGAAATGAAAACCAATACTGCTTTCCCCCACATTAATTGGAAGAAATCAATATGATGGTGAAAATACTGCTGATTCCAGGTATATGAAACATCAAAATGTCCCTAATTTCAAGTGATCCTTATTATGAGCCCTGAACTTGAAATTTTTTTAAAAAGTGAATTATTGAGAACTATTTGCAGGAACTTTTAAATAGATGGCACTAAAGCACCCATATGAAATTACACATAAATCAACAATGGCGAAGTCTACATATCATTAATTATCATTATGTTGTACATCAAGTTCAGAATATGGCAAAGAAAAAACTAAGCATGATCTGAAATGAATGTGGAGTAGTGACATCAATATTTATGTCACTGGCTATGAATGCATCATTATGGTCTTTTGGATATACCACATACCAAAATATAGAAGGAAATTCAAACAAAAAGAAAAAATTTTAAAAACATATGAATTGGGTTATATTTTAGAGTGTCATCAATTGTTATTTGATAGTTCAATAATAGTAAATTATGTTTTTACTTTGTAACATAACTTTTGGTAAATCAAATCTCTATTCATTCATAATCTTTTCATTGCCTCTTTATAGAGAATCACAACGTACACCACTAAGCATTTACTGCTATTTAACTTAAGATGTTAGATAGTAAGCTTCATAAAGACATTAATGCCTAGCCATAGAGATAATCAATGATAGGTAATATAGATATCATCAAATATCTAAATAATTTTTAGTGCATATCATGAGCTTAGTCCTTTCTTCATCTATTATTATCGTATTACTTATCATTTATGATTACTTCATTTCTTCACTTACTATCAATTTGTTTTGATGTATACTTGCAGGGACTGCTGCAAAGTAAAGCCTTATCTTTGCTCCGTGTCTGCAAGCTTACCTCATTTCTATAAAATAAATCTGTTCCCAGAAACTGTGAGCAGTTTAAGCATAGAAACTTTGTGATATTCTTCTTTTTATTCCTAAAACAGCACCTGGCACCTGGCAGGCGATGGGTTAATGTTTGAAGAATGATCAAATGTGTATGCTGGAAATTTGAAATAAAAGTTGGCAATGAAGAAGTTGTTGTGGGAAAATTAGCTTACAAAATTAAATTTGTTTATCAGTCCAATGTAGTTTTTTAAGTAAAAGTTTTCCCATTTATAACTATGGACTGCTGTTCCAAAAATTAAAATCCAATAATTACTTTATTTTTATTTATTTATTTTTTTGTGAGGAAGACTGGCCCTGAGCTAACATTCATTACCAATCCTCCTCTTTTTTTCTGAGGAAGACTGGCCCTGGGCTAACACCCGTGCCCATCTTCCTCTACTTTATATGGGACGCTGCCACAGCATGGCTGACAAGTGGTGCGTCTGTCCACGCCCGGGATCCAAATCTGTGAAACCCAGGGCCACCGAAGCAGAGCATGTGAACTTAACTGCTACACCACAGAGCTGGCCCCCAATAATTACTTTAGATGCATTACTTTTAATGATTTTATGACTCATGAGTGATTGTAACAAACATATGTGGTTGAGTATACTTATTAAGATATTTTGTTAGTGAAGGGTATGCACAAAGATCTAACTACAAAGACGTTCATCACTAAATTGTTTATGATAGAGGACAATTCCAAAAAAATATAAATGTCCAAAATGGCTTGATAAAATCATGCTTAAATATTAAGACATAAAAATATTGCCATAAATAATATTTAATGGCATGAAAAATTAATACCATATTAGATAAGAAAGGTATTACAAGATTATGCACGTATGAACCCTTATTTATAAAAATAAAATGTAGATTTATGTCAAATAGGATAGAAGAACAGAAACTCAATGGTAAATGGAAGTTTTCTATGGATAATGAAATTATATATTATTTTTATTTTTAACCTTTTGCTCTTTAGCATTTTCTATAATAATCCTATAATAAACATGTGTTGTAACAACAACAAATAAACACATAGAGACAGAATGGATTCGTGGTTACCAGAGGGGAAGCGGGGAGGGAAGAGAGTGAGAGGGGTGATTAGGCACATGTGTGTGGTGATGGATTGTAATTAGTCTTTGGGTGGTGAACATGATGTAATCTACACAGAAATCGAAATATAATGATGTACACCCAAAATTTATATAATGTTACCACAATAAATAAATAAATCACAAATCAAATAGGAAAAAAAAATAAAAGGAATGTTTTCCACTTGGACCATGTCCTCAGGTTTGCAAAACACACAGCTAAAACTGTATGCCTTTAGACTCCCAGACAGTAAGAAGACATTTGAATCGAATCTCTCAATTATTTTCTCAAAAATGAAAGGATAAAGTAATTACTTCTCAGTATTTGAAAAATTTTGAAACAAAAGTAAATGTAACATTTGGTTAAAAAGTTCAAATTATATAGTGGAGGCTAACTTTTCCAGTTTGTACTTAAGAATAATGATAGCAGTAACAAGAATAACATTTATTGAGCAATTTCTAGGTTTCAGGAACTGTGCAAAATGATTTACAGGCATCATCTCATATAATCATGGGCATGGTAGTACCATTATCACATTCATTTTATAGTTGAGATGTAGAGATGTAGACAAACTTAATAGCCAATAAGTAAAATTGCTGACTTTCAAACCCAGAGTCAAACTCTAATACCTGTAACCTAAACCATTATTAAATTATGGGATTTTAACTACACTTTCAAAATGTTCAAAATTAGTGATTATATCTATTACAGATTTTTAAATAAATGCATTGATTTCACTTCTCAAAAAAAAATGTGTTGCATTTTTTAAGTGTTACTTTTTAAATTGAGAAAAATCATCACTGGTATAATGAAAAAGGTTTATTTCACGTGATTACATAATTCACCAGAAAGTATTCTGTACACAATTTCGATATAATTTTGGGAAAAATTACCCTTTAATTTTCTTGCTTATTCTATCCTTTATCACCTCTAAACCAAACTAAATTTGATGGTAGATATTAGATTTTCTAAAGCTGAGTTTTTCTCAAAAACAATGTAAAATTCAATCTGAAAATTAAATAAGTTCAACAAAATATTTTACTTTGTGCCCAATATGTTCTAGACCAAAGACAATCAGAGGAGTAAGGAACAGCCTCTTTCCTTAAAGGCTCACAATTAAGACAGAATAAGACTTAAAAGTCTTATTTTATATATATATATATATATATATATATATATATATATATATAAAACACTTAAAAGTATGCCAGAAAAGCAAGAGTCATGGGAAAGATATGGTTTTGGACATGACATTAGGAATTTCTAAATGTTTGCCAAGAAAACCCTAAAATGCAAAAGCTGTCAAGGAAAATCACAAAGCATCAGGAGCCTAATATAATAAAATATTATATTATAATGACACCTCCAACTTATTTCTTTCAAGATAATTACAAATAAATAAAACACATTGCATTCTGTTTGTTAGTTTAATGCTTTCCGCAGTTCCACTTTCCTTAAAACCACATTCATAGCTATTATTAATGGATTATACTCAGCCACTGCTAGATCAATTAGAGGAGCAAATTGGAAAAAGGCAGGATGTAAATCAATTCTTTTTCAAACACAGAGGGCAAGTAGAGGAACCAATATACATCCCCTAAAGTCTTAGCAGCAAAATAATTCCTAACTCTAGGAAGGATATTTGAAAAAAAACAGCATAGCTTCATTTTAATACTGACTTTTGTTTCCTTTAGTTTTTGTTTTGCTTGTTTTTGATAAAATATACTCTGATATAATTGATTAGTATAATATTATTGACAAATAAAAATTTTGAGACTATAATAGTCATTTCTGAATGCTTATCCATGAAACTAACAATAATTATTCATATAAATTAAACTTGAATAATTCATCGAACTTATCGTAATTTTGCTACACCACCTTCAGGATATATTATGCTTTGTAACTCCAAAATAAATATTAAAGTGCAAACAGCTGAGAAGACCAACCAAAATTGAAAAATATTAAATTTATTCCCTTAGAAAAGTAACAAGTTTTTCTTACGGTACAATGGAAGTTCATATGGAATTGGTCATAAGTCAATGAATATTAACGACTACTTGTTTTTCCCCCACATTGTCCTATTTATCCCTGTATTTATGCAAAGCAAGTTCTATTTCATAGTTGTATAATTGAAAATTATCCAGTTGGACAAAGACCAGAGCTAGCTCAATGTTGTTTTCATCACCTAGAGCATGGTTGGCCTTCAGTCAATGTTAAATATTAATAACAGTAAAAGCTTCCGTAAGCAAAGCCAGACAAAGCACAGGGGAATATGAGCAATCACTCACTCCAACACCAACAACTTCACCCTGATCAGAAAAGATCATCCACAAGATAAGAAGGTAGAATTCCTCATCCTGTTCAGACCCACTCCCTTTGGAGTTAGCTAGACTGCATTATGACAGTTTTGTGGTGAATCAACAATAAGGTCTAAAAATCCTCCAGGAAATGTACTGAGACCATTTAACATTAGATCTCTCAAAGTGCTATATTTTAATGATTGTTGCTTGTTTGTTTTTAGAAACAAAGGTAGATTCTAAGTTGGGCTACAAATGTTACCCTAGCCTCTTAAGTTTGCACCATTCCCTCTATCACTCTCAGACCAGCAAAGGGACCGAGATTAATGGCCATTATGTGAAAACTAAACAAAACACCATATTCCATAAAGAGCTCCATTTCCAGCCTGGCTCTTATATCATGTGTTCTAGGGTTGCCTTCTAACATATGGGAAAGACATCAAGTGTTCCCAAACAACCTTGGCAAAATCATAACTGTCAAATTTCTAGCAGAATATCAAGGGCTGTATTTGGCAACCATTAAATAAATGAGCAGGTTTTGGCAGGATCAACAATTCTATGCTCTCTTTCTTTACAAAAAAAAACAAAACAAAAAGTCCAATAACTTCTTTAAACAGTCTCAATCCATATAATAAAAAGTATCCTTTCCTATAATTGAATTGTCATTTTTTCCATTTATTTTCCTTAATGTTGTCCTTGTTATTTTCTACTGCTATCCTTCAAGATGATAAATGGAAAACAGAAGGCTTGCACTAATTACTGTATCATAGTTTTTCATAGTGTCTTTCACTCACATTAACTCAACATGTCAATACCTTGCATCTTAAGGGCTAAATTCATTCCACTCTTTGCTTTCTAATTTGTTGCAATTCATATGGAAGCATAATGTGACAACAAAACTCTAGCTCTGAAACCCCACTGTGTGTTAATTAAAGAATGCTGCAGGGAGGTAAAAAATTATTGTTAAGGATCAACTGATTCAATTTTTAGTGATCAACAGACATTCAGAGATTCTAATCCTTCACAGACAACACCCATGTACACAAGAAACCCAGCACTAATGGAATGTAGCAAATATAAATGAGAAAAAGAAATCTGACCTAGCAATTGGATAATATTTATACAAATTATACATTCATGGTAGTAAAAATGAATTGTTTCTTTATACCGGGTATTTCACACAGTGAGTATTCTTACACTTGGGCTGTATCACATACTGAATATGAAACTATAGGTTGTGTATGAAAGTGATCACATTGAGTTAGCTGTCCCTAGGGTATGGCAAGCTGGCATTGCTATCTGGGTTCCATCCTTTGTGTAGACCCACATGCTGTTACAGGCTCTGGGCAGCTGCTGTGCAGAGACCAAGTGGGCAGCATGGAGAGGAAAGGTGGTCTCTCCACCATCTGGTGATCAAAGACCCTTGGGGGGCTCATATTAGGTCACAAGCTTCTCTGCCACCATATGACAGGAACTTGGCCAAACACTCTTTTTCCATTTCTCACAGTCCTCTTGAGGCAGCAAGTGGGGTGTGTGGGTATGTCCCTGTTTGTGCATATTTTGCCTTTTGCAATCCATTTTCAACAGAGCAGCCAGAATCATCTTTATAGAACATAAATCAGATCAAGTCACACCACTGCTTTCCCACTGCACTTAGGACAAAAGCCAAACTCCTTTGGTTATAAGACCCTGCCTAATGTGGTTTCTGCCCAATATTAATTTCTTTTCACATCACTTTGCCAATGGTTCCTTAGGCTCCAATGCCTCTGACCTCCTTTCTGTTTCTTGAATAAGCCACGATTTTCCCCACTTTTGAGACTTTGCACTCTCTCTTCCAATGCCTGGAAATTATTTTCCCAGTTTTTGGTACAGCTCCTACTTCCCATTCTTCAGATCTTGACTCAGATGTTACCTGCTCAGGGAGACTTTCTGTGACCACACTCCCTGAAGCACCCTCCTGCAATTATTTGCTATCTTTCTATATTTTTTCTTATGTGCTTATAATAATCCATAATTATTTGCTTTTAACAATTTGGGGGAGGTTTTTTTTTTGTTACTTTTCAGGTGTTCCCATCAGAATGAAGCTTCATGAGTGCAGCAACCATCCCCTTTTCTTTCCTGTTATATCCTCAATTCCTGGCCCTTAGTGGCAACTCAACAGATATTTGTTTTGTTGAATAAGTACATGAACAAATAACTGACTGGTTGAATGACTTAGTGGGAAATAGAGAGCACTAGTCTTTGGATATAATTCGTAACAATCATAATTTTAATTAAATTTATTACAAATCCCATTTTCAACCAAGGGCTGGTCTATCAGATAACGTTGGTTTTTTCCTTTTATATTTATCTTTCCTAGAATTTATATACCCTAGTTAAGGAAGGAAAAATGTATTATGCTGAGCACCTATAAATTAATTGTTATATGTACAGTATTTAATTCAACCATCTCAATCACCCTGTATAGAGGCATACGACAGATAGGGACACAGAATTCAAGATGTGTTAAATATCTAGCTTCTACTAATAATTTATCTACTACTAATTTATCATTATAAAGCTCAAATTCAAACTTAGGTGTATTTAACTCCTTGGGTTGATTTTACATTATATCTTGGCTGCTTTTATTGCCAAGGATAAATAACATCAGGCAGAATCTGGGGAAAGACTTAAATCAACTTAAAAACATCTTGCTATGTAGATTTAAAAAAACGGCATGCCACGACACTGATAAGTATAGTCAAATAAACAGTGAGAAATAAAACCATTGGGTCCTCTATAGGATCCTTCAGCATAAGTTTTGGAATTTTTTAATTAGCTTGTTATTACATCAAGTAAACAGAGCTGAAAATAAATGTTTCCAGAAAAATAAACTATATAAGTTTAGCTTACTAAATTATGCTCTAATGATCAGAAAGGATGAATTCACTGCAAAGGGAATATATCACAATATCAGGGGATGTTTTATTTATTGCAACCAGCTAGCCAATTATCAAATGTATATTATTTCTTAGTTTTATTTGTCACAATAATGAACAATATCATTTGTTTATCATTTAATGTCTTATGTTATCATAAGGGAGAATAAGAGAATTTCCCCAGGGGAGGGACTAAAACTCCCTATCAGTAAAAATTTGTTTTACTATGTCACAAAGGTTTAAGTTTTGTAATAACTTTTTTAAGGTAGCTTTTCTAAATAAATCACTGTTACAAACACACTAAGGTAGAAAGCAAACCTATGACAAATGTAGCTTCTATCCTACATATTTTAAAACCTGGAATAAGCCAGACACAGAAAGAAAAAAATTGTAATAATCATTTCACTATGTATATGTATATCAAATCATCATGTTGTACACCTTGAATACACACGATTTTTATTAAAAAATAAAAAGTCTGGGTTGGAACACAAGGAGAAGTAGCAAGAGATAGATCCCCATAGAAATAAAAAGATCCAGACTGAGGATAAACAGAGAGCCCAGTATGCTCTTATTTTGCAGATGATGGAATACCAATTCTCCATTTCTTATCAGAAGTAATCATAGGGAACAGAGTACCTTGGTAAAGGTGAACCTCCAAAAGCCAGCTCTTCCTTAAAAACAATGAGAATACTGGCAAAATCTGGCAAAATCAACTTTTTCAGAGCTCTAGCAATTAACCAAAGACTTGAAACAATCTGAGGAGCAGTTATTCAAGAAAAATAGCTGAATATAGTAAGAATAATGAGCTCTCAGGTGTTTTAATTTCCTCTATTCACATACTCCTTTCTATAGCTCTATGGTAGCCTTAAAAAGCAAAAGCCTTGCAACCAAGGTAGCTGTGAAAAATAGCCTAATATCTACTAGAGGAAAGAGAATGGCTTTGGAGTTTCTCAAAAAGTCTCATCCCCAAATAACTGTCAATATTTTGACCTTTCTGGAAGCTTCTTTGAAAAGTCTCATTTTCTCATAAGGGCTTGTCTTTATTTGACCTGACTCAGTGGGCAAAGCCCCATCCCCAGAACATCTGTGCAAAACAATCAGTAGCAATTATTTAATACCGTAGCTGCCTAAGGTTGTGATACCAGTTCAGGCAAACAAGAGGTTGGCCAAAATACATAAAAAGAAAATCTGAGGAATGAGATGCCCATGAGTGATTTTGAAAATCTCCAACATCTTCCTGGGGATTCAGAAGGCCATGCACATGTGCACAGATGAGTGTGTGCCTAGGAAAGACCAATCAAGGCCATAATATCTTGCTCTGGCTGGCCTTGACTTCTGCAAAGGCAGAAGGTAAAGGCTAAAGCAGAGTTGTAAACTACTGGAGCACTGACTGTGTGATCACAGACCTCCTTGGCAAAGGGTGAGAGACATACTGATTTAAAGCATTTGAAGAAATTTCTGTCCAGTCACTAACTGACCACAAAGCTACCTGATCAGTGACTTTAGGGGCCAGGTATCACAAAGAATATAACCTTTATAAAATTACTTAATGAAAGTCACTAAACAAATGAACAATATCAGCAGCAGCAACAACAACAAATGGCAACAACAACAAGCCCTGGGTGGGTGGGAAGTAGATGCCACATTATATTATTTTCAATAATAAACTGTGAGACAAACAAAGAGGAAAATATGGCCCACACACAGGGGAAAAGAACAGGTCAATAGGAACATCCTTGAGGAAACCTAAATACTGAACTTAATGGACAAAGACTTTAAATAAGCTGTTATAAATATGTTCAAGGAATTAAAGGAAACCATATATAGAATATAAGAATTAAAGGTAAGTATGACAATGATATTTCACCAAATGGTGAATATCAAAAAAGAGAGATAAATTATTTTTAAAAATGGAAATTCTGGAATTAAAAGTATAGCAACTAACATGAAAAATTCACTAGAAGGACTCAACAGAAGATTTTAGCAGCAGAAGAAAAGAACTGGCAAACTTGAAGATAGGTCAATTGAAATTACTCCATCTGAGGATGGAAAGAAAAAAGAATGAAGAAAAATGAACAGAGCCTCAGACACTTGTGGTACACCATCAAACATACCAACATATCCATAACAGAAGTCCCAGAGGATAAGGAGAGAGAGAAAGGAGTAGAAAGAACATTTGATGAAATAATAACCTAAAACTTCCCAAATTGGATGAAAAACAATCCACACATCCAAGAAGCTAAAAATACTTCAACTTAGATAAACTCAAAGAGATTCACATCTAGTTACCCCAAAATCAAACTACTGAAAGAAAAAGACAGAATCTTGAAAGCAAGATAAAAGTTATTCATCACATACAAGGGATGTTCAATAAGATTAAGAGCCGACTTCTCACCAAAAACCATGGAGCTCAAAAGGCAGTGGGGTAATATATTAAAAAGTACTGCAAGAGGGGCCGGCCCAGTGGCGCAGCGGTTTAGTTCGCGCTTGGCAGCCTGGGGTTTGCGGGTTCGGGTCCTGGGCGCCTGCCGACGACCCTGACGACGCACTGCTTGTCAGCCATGCTGTGGCGGCGTCCCATGTAAAGTAGAGGAAGATGGGCACGGATGTTAGCCCAGGGCCAGTCTTCCTCAGCAAAAAGGGGAGGATTGGCGATGGATGTTAGCTCAGGGCTGGTCTTCCTCACAAAAAAAAAAAAAAAAAAGTGCTGCAAGAAAAATAATGCTAACCAAGAATTTTATATCTAGTAAAACTCTGCTTACAGGATGAAGGAAAAATTAAGAATTTTGAAGATTAAAATTTAACAAGGAAAACCTGAGAGATTTTGTCACTAGCATAGCTGCTATACAATACTACAGGAAGTCCTTTGGGCTGAAACGAAAGGACACTAGACAGTAACTTGAATCCACACAAAGAAATAAAGAATCTGGGAAAGGTAATTGCATAAATAAACATAAAACACAGTATAAATGTATTTTGTTGGTCACTCTTTTCTTCTTCTATCTGATTTACAATATAACAGCACAGAGTAAAATAGTAATAGAACTGTATTGATAAGCTTCTATCACATAAAGACATAATTTGTATGACAATTATAGCACATAGAAGCAGAAGCTACTTTAGAGCAAAGTTTTTGTATACTACTAGAATTTAGTTTGTATTAATCCAAAGTGGATTCCTTTAAATTATTACCTTTAATTTCCAGGGCAAACACTAAGAAGAAAATAACTTTAAAAATACAGTATAATAAATAACAAGGTAATTAACATGTTACACTAGAATATATCTAACACAAAAAAGGCAATATGGAAGAATAGAGGAACAACAACAAAAAAAGATCTAAAATATTTACAAAACAATTAGAAAAAAAGCAGTTATAAATTCTACCTTATCAGTAATTTTATTAAACATAATGGATTATACACTCCAATCAAAAGGCAGAGATTAGAAAAATGTATAACAAAAAAACATAATCCAACTATACGCTATCTAGAAGAGACACATTTTAGATTCAAAGACACAAATAGACTGAAAGTAGGATGAAAAATATATATACCATGCAGACAATAACCAAAAGAGAACTTCAGTGGTTATACTAACATTAGAAAACATTAATAAACATTACTACCAGAGAAAAAGAAGAATATTTTATGATGATGAAAGAGCCAATTTCTCAAGAAGACTAACAGTTATAAATGTATATGCACCTAACAACAGAGATCCAAACCAGAGGAAGCAAAATCTGACAAAATTAAAGGGAGAAATGGATGATTCAACAATAATAGTTGGATATGTCAAAATCCTACTTTCAAAATGGATAGAACAACTATACCAAAGATCAATGTAGGAATAGGAGACTTGAACCACACTATGAATCATTTAGACCTAATAGACATCTCTAGAACACTCCACCCAACAAAGGCAGAATTCATATTCTTTTCAAGTGTACATGAAATATTCTTCAGTAAACACCATACATTAGGCCATAAAACAAGCCATAATAAATTTTAAAAAAATTTAAATCATACAATATATGTTGTCTAATCACAATGAAATGAAATTAGAAATCAGTAACAGAAGCAAATTTGGAAAACTCAGTAATATGCCAAAATTAGACAACACATTCCTATATAACCAATGGATGAAAGAAGTCACAAGTTGGAAAATACCTTGAAATAAATGAAAACAAAACACAACATATCAAAATGCTGGGATTCAGTTAGAGTAATTCTTAGAGAAAAATTTGTAGATGTATATGCCTATATTAAAAAAGAATAAAGGTACTGAATTTTAGCCTAATCTTTTACTTTGAGGAAGTAGAAAATAAGAGCAAACTAAACCCAAAGAAAGTAGAAGGAAGGAAATTATATAGATTAGAGAAGAAATAAATGAAATAGAGAATAGAATAATAGAGAAAATCAACAAGACCAAAAGACATTCTATAAATAAATGAACAAAATTGTGAAATCTTTAGCTAAACTGAGCAAGAAAAGTAAGAATCAAATTACTAAAATTGTGAATAAAAAGGGGACATAACTACCAATAAAAATTATTATAAGGGAATACTATGAAAAAGAATTTGCCAACAAATGAGATAGCCTAGGGGAAAAAATGATAAATTCAGAGAAAGACACAAACTACTGAAACTAATTCAAGAAGAAACAGAAGATCTGAATAAATGGTCCTATAAATGTAAAGAATTAGTTGAATTAGTTGTTGAATTAGTCACCAAAAAATTTCCCAGAAAGAAAATCTCTGGCCCAAATGGCTTCACTGGTGAATTCTACTAGATAATTAGTCATGGTACCAATTCTCCACAAAAACTTCCACAAAATAGAAAAAGATAAAAATCTTCCCAACTCCTTCTATAAGACTCTGATACTAAAACCAGACAGAGACATTATAAGAAAAGAGAACTTGGACTAATATCCCTTTTGAATATAGATGCAAAAGTCCTCCAGAAAATACTAGCTAACTGAATTCAGCAAATCTAAAAATGTTTACACACTATGACCAATTAGAATTTATTCCATGAATGCAAGCTTGGTTTAACATCTGATAAATCAATCAATGTAACACTATGTTAATAGAACAAAGGACATAAGCCACATAACTGTCTTAATAGATTCAGAAAAAGCACTGGAAAATTTGACCACCCTTTCATGACAAAAACTCTCAACAAACTAAGAACAGAGGGAGATTTGAACCTAATAAAAGCCACTACGAAAAAAAACCCTACAGCTAACATTATACTTAGTGGTGACAGACTGAATGCTTTCCACCAAAGATTAAGAACAAAACAAAGATATCTGTTCTCATCACTTCTGTTCTACATTCTACAGAAGGTTCTAGCAAGGCCCATTAAGAAAGAAAAGGCATCCAGATCAGAAAGGAAGAAGTAAAACTCTATTTGCAGATGACATGATCTTGTTTTTAGAAAATTCTAAGGCATCCACTAAATTGCTATTAGAACTGAAAAATAAGTTCAGCAAGGTTGCAGGATAAAGAACCAATGTAAAAATTCAATTGTATTTCTACATACTAGCAACAGACAATCTGAAAATAAATTTTAAAAACAATTCATTTATAATAGCATCAAAAAGAATAAAATACTTAGGAATTTAACAAAAGAAGTACAAATATTATACTGTAAAAAAAACCCACAAAACCTTGTGAAAAAGCTTAATGAGGACCTAAATACATGGAAAGACAGCCCATCGTCATGGATCAGGTTTAATGTTGTTCAGCTGGCAATACTCCCTAAGTTAATTTTCAGATTCAACGCATTCACTATCAAAATCCCAGTTGCCTTTTTTGCAGATAATGTTTAGCTGATCCTACAATTCACATGGAAATGCAAGGAAGCCCAGACAGACAATCTTGCAGAAGAATAACAAAGGTGGAGGACTCACACCTCCCAATTTCAAAATTTACTACAAAGCTACGGTAATCAAGACAGTGTGTTACTGGTATGTGTAGAGACATATAGGTCAATGGAATAGCATCAAGAGTCCAGAAATAAACCCTTCCATTTATAGTCAATTGATTTTTGACAAGGATGCCAAAAAAATCAATGGGGAAAGAATAGTGTTTTGTTTTGTTTGTTTTTTTAACAAATAGTGTTGGGACAACCTGACATCCACACGCAACAGAATAAAAAGCTGAACCTCTACCACGGGCCACACACATAAATTATCTCAAAATGGATCAAAGACCTAAATTTCAAAGAGAAAATGATATAACTCTTAAGAGAAAACATAAGAGTTTTATCATTTTCTCTTTCTCACAGGAATAAATCTCTGTGATCTTAGGTTAGGCAATGGCTTCTTAGATATGATGCCAAAAGTACAAGCAAAAAAAGAAAAAAATAGATAATCTGGACTTATCAAAATTAGTCTTTTGAGTTTCAAAGGACAACTTCAAGAAAGTGAAAAGGATAATCCATACAATTCGAGGAAATCATACACCTGACAGGGGACTTACATCCAGAATACACAAAGAACACTTCCAACTCAACAATTAAAAGATAAATAACCCAATTAAAAAATGGGCAAATGATTTGAAGAGACATTTCTCCAAAGAAGATACACAAATGGAAAATAAGCATATGAAAAGATGCTCAACATGATTAGCCATCAAGGAAATACAAATCAAAACCACAAGGAGATACAACTTCACAGCCACTAGGACAGCTATTATCAAAAAGATAACAAGCACCGGCAATGTTGTAGAGAAATTGGAACCTTCATACATTGCTGGTTGGAATGTAAGATGGTGCAGCCCCTTTGGAAAACAGTCTGGCAGTTCCTCAGATAGTTAAACAAGAGTTATCACATGATCCAGTAATTCTACTCTTAGGTATATACCCAAGAGAAATGAAAGCATATGTACACACAAAAACTTATACAGAAATGTTCAAAGTAGCATTATTCATAATATCCCCAAAATGGAAATAACCCAAATATCTATCAACTGCTGAATGGATTAACAAAAGTGGTATATCCATACAATGTAATATTATTCACCAATAGAAAGAAATAGAGTAATGACACATGTTATAATAAGGATAAACCTTGAAACGTTATGCTAAGTGACAGAATTCAGTTACAAAAGATCACACATAGCATGAAATGCCCATAACAGGCAACGCTATAGAGACAGAAATTAGATTAATTGTTGCCAGGGGCTGCGGGGAGGAAGAATGGAAGTGACTGCTAATGGGTTTGAGGATTTTATTTAGGGGGGATGGGAACGTTCTAAACTTAGTGATGATGGTTGCAAAACTTTGTGAATACATTAAAAACCCCTGAATTGTACACTTATGGGTGTATTTTATGGTAAGTAAGTCACATATCAATAAGGCTATTATTTTTAAAAATGTAGTTGTGGGATATGAGTGGGACATGCCCTTTTTCAACTGGCATCAGGCACTTAACGAAGGCACTTTGCTATATTATCCTGAGGTGCAGTCCCCTATTCTATGCGGAAAGGTACAGTTAAATTTTAGCCCCACTAAAATCAGGGCTGTGATCCAAAATAGTGATGATGAGTGACTACAACCCAAAATACGTCCACCACAATTATTATCAACCTCCCCTAAATAATCTACATAGAGTAACTCGGTTAAAAAAAAAAAGTAGCTATGTATGTTCATGTCTATCAATGATATTTCTAACCTCAAATTCAGTTGTGACTGTGCATGATCAGTTGGCAGCAGAGGAAAATCTTTTAACTGGAGGAGTAGAAGCCCTCAGAGTTGTAGAAGAAAAAGGAGTTGTTATTTAATTGTAAAAAGGGCATTCAAACCAATAAGATCTTTTGAAAACATAGGCAATGTAGGGAGAAGGCAAGAGAATTGTATATTCTATTGGAACATATATAGCAATGGAATATTTTGCATTCTTGCATCTCCAGGACTGAGGGGCACCAAGAACACAGTGGAAATGGTACCAAACAGTGCTGTTCAAGCAAAGGTTTGTCAGTGCATATGTCACTCTCAGTTGTCTTGGTGTTAAGAGCCCCAAGCTTAAGTAATATCACCATGGAGAATAAGCACTTGCTTCAGTGAAGTCCCCAGTAATTAGGGTCATCCTAGTTAGTTCTACTTGGGAAAAAAGTTGGGGGAAGAGTTTGGGAGGGAATTGTATCTCATGAATAAAATAAACTCACAAAGAAAAGAATTTGAGTAGTGTGCATAAAACAGTAAAACTGTTTGGGGCAAAAACACATCTTATCACAGAAAAAATTAGTTTCTCAATGATTTGGTCCAAGTCCGCACTGATGATAAACAATCTAGTTGTACACGCATATTTTTGCAGCTGTCAACCCACAGTTAAGACTAGAGAGCATAATGGACATGCCAATGGAAAAGTTATTTTCCTAACATCCTGTGTGAGTGAATTTGGGATTGAAGCATCCCAAGTAGTATAGCAGCCTAGACAGCTCTCCCTGTTCCAAGCTACCATCAAGGGTAAAGGGCCCACCTATGAACAGAACAGGGAGCCGTCTCAACCATAGATAAAATTTCTGAGTCTCCTATAAGAGGACCTTCCCCAGAATTTCATAGTGACAACATTCTGTTTGTTTGTATGATCACAGTGCTTTTATCATCTCTTTTCTACCCTCAACCACCATGCGCCCACCTAGATATATGCTTAATAGAGGCTACAACTATGTTTATTTTATTCATCTTGCTAGTCTCTATCTAGAACGGAGCACGCTAATACATAGGCTTAAAATAAACTTTATATAATTAATCAATACTTAAAAAAGAGAAAATAATAGAGAATAATTATGTAATCTAAAATATGACTAGAATTTATTTTTCTTATATTTCTATTTTCTATTTATTTCATTCCCATGCCTTCAAGACTGGAATTTTATTATTTTATTGATGTTTCAATAAAGGGTTTATTTTGCTAAGAAAAATCAAACGTGAATGTATTGGTTGATTGCCTTACCCAACTTCTGTTTTGGTTTTTTCCCCCCTAAAAATGCTAATGTACTTATCCCAAGTTTCCACCTTGAACCACTTTTCTTTTCTTTGCTGAGAGATTTCATCTTTGTCCACAGTTCCAACGACTATTTTCAACGAGTAGATTCTCAAATATTCATCCCTAGCCCAGATTCTGAGCTGCAGATCTGTATGTCCATCCCATTTATCCATCCTGGATGCCCACAGTCTTCTCAAGCATAGCATGTACACATTTAAACTTATCATTTTATCTATGAACTGGTTCTTCTCGACTGTTTGCAACATCTGTGAAGTAGCATTTTCTTCTTCCCAATCACCTAATTCAGAAACCTGAAAGTGATCCTGGCTAATTTCATTTCCTACACACTCTCTCTCTCTGTATCTTATTTATTTCATCTATCCCTTCTTATTTATCGCTATCACAACCACCTAAGTTCAGAAGATCATCATTTTCACATGGGTTGTGGCGCATCCCTGACTCACAGCCTGTCCTTTCAATTCACTTCCTGCACGCTTGCCAGAATCATTCTGCTAAAATACAAAACTGTGCCAGCCCCCTGCTTAAAATATGTCAACAGTCCAAGACTCCTTAGCAAGACACATGTCCTCCATAATCTTGCCTCACCTACCTCTTCAGCATCTGCTGCTACTCCTCAACTTCTTTTCCACATCTTTTAACCTCTGCCTCAAATCCAATATATTACCTCCTTTCTCCATCCCCTGTCTTTGCATCAATCATAGTAGCTTAACATAACAAAAGGTGCATGTCCAATTCAGTCAGCCAGTCAGCTCTACTCATTACAGCCTCTCAGGTACCCAGGCAGATGGAGGCTATGTACAAATCTGTGTGTCTGTAGTCGCATCAGTGGTGTAAGAGAACACAGCAAATCACTCACTGGTTCTTAAACCCATTGCCTGGAAGTGATACACACAATCAACCCTATTTATATTTCATTGACCAGTGCAGGTCCATGGCCATGCCTGACTTCAAAATGGGCACAGAATTGCAATCCTTCCCATCCTCTGAAAGGCACAGAGCTGGGCTTTTTTTTTTTTTTTGGTGAGTAAGATTAGCCCTGAGCTAACATCTGTTACCAATTCTCTTCTTTTTGCTGAGGAGGACTGGCCCTGGGCTAACATCCATGCCCATCTTCCTCTACTTTATATGTGGGACGCTTGCCACAGTATGGCTCGATAAGCAGTGCGTAGGTCCGAGCCCAGGATCCGAACCCACGAACGCTGGGCCGCCAAAACAGAGCACACAAACTTAACCACTATGCCACCAAGCCAGTCCCTACTTTTAATTTTTTTATTGTTTTAAACAGTACTATTAAATTTCACCTTTGCACTATACTCATCATTCAAGATTTAGATCAGGCATCAACTTAATAGGGAGCCTTCTTTGTCCATCTGGTTTTTTTCTGCATATCTTTCTCAGAGCATATATCAAACGATTGCAACTGTAGACTATTTTTTTTCTCATCCTCAACCAACTGAACTCTATGAGGATAGAGGCTATATTTTATGTATTCCCAGTTCCCATGTTGTGTGATGTCCAGGACAGGGTAGTCATATAAATATTTGTTGAGTGAATGAATAAATTTTAACCAGTTTCTGGAGACTCAGTTCTATGAGGAAGACTGCCCCATCAGGACCCCCTTTCAGAAGGGTGCTCTACTTTATGTAAAGATAAGGTGACCCAAATTGAACCTAAGGTTAATTCTAATATATCACATCTGCTATCTCAAAAAAAATTAAAGCTGTACATATTCTTGCAACCCTCCTCAGACATGATTTCCTCCGAAGCCTATGTATCTCACTCCATCCCATAATGGTAACACAAAGGAAAACTAATCCTGTGAACTCTAAGCCTTGTGGAAGATTGTGAAACCAATTATACTATAAACAAAAATGAAAGATTCTGTCTAGGAGATTTGTCACTGGGAAAATAGATCAGGACCTAAGGAATTATTTTTGTTTACATCACTGAATTGCAATGATTAGAGGAGTATGGCAATAAACAAATCCATTATTAAACTCATACAACACACACACAATTACTTATTCATAATTTTGGGGGTATATTTTCCTATGAAATTGGATACGCATACCATGTATTCTACTGGGTCTTAATCTTTAAAACAAAGTAACGCTTTCCTCTTGTTTAAGGAAACACAGGTGAAACAAATGTCAAGTGAGCCCAACCTAACTAGCCTAGTGACCAGCAGGAATGAGTCTTCAAAAATCATGAACTCTATTCAAGAACCCCTTGAACTTATGACCAATACTTACCATGAATGCATTCTAGGGCAGAGGTGTGGGCAACCTGCCATATACTGTTTTCATACTAAATTTCACTGTAAATTAGATGATTTAAGAGTGTATAACCTTCAGAATGAAGTGAGCTTTCAAAAGTCTGTGTTAAGTTCTGATTGCCCAGAATTAGCAGTTCATCTGAAAAATATATTCATGTTTTTTTTCAAGAACAATAAAGTAGCAGTCAGTAGCTAACTTTTTGAATGGTTATTCTCTACCAGGTTCTGTATGCCTTATCTCATTAAATCCTCGTTTTGGTACTACTTTTATCCATCCCTTACAGATAAAGAGAGGAAGGCTCAGAAAGTATAAATAAACTGGGTAAGGTCATATGTTCTGGAACCCTTTAATACTACACCATTCTGCCATTCCCCATGATATTTCTGATGACTTATATCTCAGAATTGAACAAAGGTTTTAATTTCCACATCATTTAAATCTCTGCTACTTCAAAACATTAAGCGTAGGGATAATACCCTGGCAACGAACTCTTGGCTTTTTTGACAGTCTGGCCTTGACCTGTTGTGTTTGATTAGCACAGTGTTTAAAAAAAATGATTTTTAATGCTTTGAAATTGGGAAGGCATTCAGGCTCCATTCCCACACAACCACTCCCTATTGTCATATACCTCTGTCAGTTAGACATGATTACTTTAATAGCCTCTGAAGACTTTTGAGTGTATTATATCTCCTGACACAACAGCATTTTCATCCAAGTGGTCGCCTTGGTTCCACTCTTATATTCAGTTTAGTCTCTGACATAGTCCTGATTTCATTAGTAGGGCCCATAATCCTTTTCCGTTTTTAATAAAATCCCCTTCACCTCAAATTCCGTTAATACGGTCATAACACATATTCATTTAATGGGACTTTTTTTGTAAGTTACACTGTGATTTTAATAGAAAAATTGTGTTAAGAAAAGAGAGGCAGAGAAAGGCAATCTCACAGAATGGAATTTCAGACTGTCAGTTTAATATGATGCATTTTGGGGGATATGGGGCTTTCAGTGAGCTCCTAAAATCCTAACTTGGTGTCCATTTCTGTATAAAATAGAGCCCAGAAATGCCCACAGCCTGACTGCTGACCTTTGTCTGCTAGGTTAATTTCTTTTATTAAATGAATCATTTTGATACTCTTTCCTTCAGCTAAATTGAAAACATGAATTGTGCTGAATGATTCTTTTACTCTATTCATAATACAAGAATTGGTGCTTTATTTTTGCCTCTTTTAAGTACCTTGACCAGTTGTCAAAGTAATACACAAATAGTAATTTATGTGCTATAATTTACTTACATATAATTAAACTTGTTAGCAGAGTTCTGAAATTTTCTTGGAAATTTTTATCTTTTAGGTCTAAATTACATAAAATAATGTCAGACAAAGTATAGAAAATATTCATCAATACATGATTTCTTTTTTGTTGTGTTTTCTTTTATGTAAAGTAAATGGTACCAGAGGTATTTTGTTCTAATACCTCTTAATGGAATGTCTTTGGAATATTTTTATAATCTGTATAAGATATATCTTCCATGCTAGAGAATAATCATATCATAATGAAAACATTAGCCTTCCTGTCAGTTTTCAACTTTTTAATCTTTTAGAATTTAGATCAAATTCTCTGCTTGAACTGACAGTCCCTACCTACTCCCTTCAAATTCTAGGAGCTTTACCCTTTATCATCTTAGCATTTAATGGACTATAACTACACACAGTGCAGACATAAATCCAAAATGCCTATAATTAAAGAAAATAAACTCATTTCTTAGGGATGTGCATTCATACCCAAGACCACCCAAATTAGTTGAGGAATTTCCTAAAGTTAAAATACTGTTTGTGATACATTTTTCTCCATGTTTTTCTCAATTACCTAAGGTGCCTAGTTTGAGGAGTATTTGCATATGAAATATTTACCTTCCTTGCGATCATTTATTTAGCTAAGAGAAAAGATATTACGTGTAATAAAATAAAGTATATAGGAGCTAAATAAACATTCTTCACTCTCTTTGGTCAATATATTTAGATAAGTGACTTCTTAAAATTCACCTGACTCTACTAATAGCAGTCAACCAGCCTAAAATTATCCACAGATTATTAACGCATCATTTCAAGCCAAAAAGGACTTGATTCATCAGGAAAGTGTGGGTTTATTAGTGTGAAATGGCTCTGCTAACCAAAAAGATCAGTCATTATTATGTAATAATAATAATATTATTGGACCTGAATATTCTGGATTTTAGGAAAGGGTGCGGAGTAAAGTGTTCTGTGCCCCATAGAATCACTATCCTTTCCACTTTTCAACTGCATTTGTCTACATTCAAAGGGAGGGTACTCATCCTTACAGGATATGATTTAGATAATTTAATAAGGTGTGAATAAGATTTCAGCTCTGCAGTGGAAACACAAGGATTTCCTTCCATCTAGTACTTGATTTGGTTTCTTTGTGCTTCAATAAAATCTATAAATCCTCACAATGCTATTATCCAAATTTCTATTGAATTTTTCAAAGTTTAGAGAAAAGTTCATGAGATTTTCAGATTAAGGTAGCTAAACAGAAATACTTTTATTAGTGTATATTCTGAAGATGTTTCTCCCGTACGTATACTACTTGTGTTTCCTGATCCCTCACAGCCAAAGTGCCCTGAATATTAGAGCTCACAAAGAAAACAGAAAAAAATAAATATATATACATATATATATTCAATGTGTGTATGTCAATTGAGCTTTATAAGAAGCCATTATTGTGCTACTATTGGAAGGTGTTTTTGAGTATTTCTTTAACCTTCTCCTTCTTTGAAGACAGGAAAAATATATGCATATATATAAATTTACTAATTATATAAATTAATATATAAGTATATAATTTACTAATATATATTTATTAAATATATTTATTATTTACTAAGATATATATATATATCTTTGTAGAAATACTCATGCCTGAAAGCTGACAGCAAACTGCAATCCTCTAGAAGCATAAAGATAGAAATCAAATTAATCTTCTTAAAATATTTCTAATCACATTCTTTCCCTGTCACCAAACCATTGGTGGATAAGTCCCACCAACTCCTTACCCAGACACTCAAAGCTCTCCCTGGTATGTACCCAGCCTCTGTTGGCAAACGCTTCTCACTCTGTCCTTCTTACACAAGATGCACGTCTTGTTTCATCACAGTAATTTTTCTCACTCTCTTCTCCCTTCTCAAAATGGCCATCCCTGGCTTTTTACACGTCTAAATTGTACCTACCCGCCAAGGGATAACATAAATGCCACTTTGACCAGGAAGCCTTTCCTGATTTTATGCAGAGGCATTAATTCCTCATGCTTCTGAACTACCAAAGGACTTTATTTCTGCCTCTCTCACTATACTTATTAATTTTTTTATTGTACTTGTTTTCATTATTACCCATTACCTTCTTTAAGCAATTAAAGTATCTGAGCATGACCAGCATCTGAGCATGACTGACCTTTGTATTCTTCACAATGCTGTGCCTAGTAGGTGCTCAATGTATTTCTGACTGGTGCAAGGCTATAATAGCAGAAAAGTTACTATGATAATAACAGTAATGATGACTAACATTAATTGAGTTATTTTTAAGTGCAATTCACTGGGTTAAGAACTTTACACTCACCAGGGAGAAACTAAAGTATATAAAGTATAAAAATCAATTTCCTTGAAAGTAAATATTCTGGATATATGTCTGTCCAAAATTACCACTAAATAATGTTAGGAATGATTACCAAAAAGATAAATACTGTTTCTTTGATTCAAAGTGAGTACTATAACAATGTGTACTACTTCAATGAGAGCTCAAAACCCCAAATGTTTCCCACTTTTTTATAGTTGGGAAGATTTTCTAAATGATATACATTTTAAAGAAAAGATCATCAATTCTGATGCTGTTCACAACCACAAAGCCTGAGAAGGTGAAGGGAATGCCATTAAATGCCACTGAAGCTTAGAAAAAGTGTTTCCAGACCTCATTCATTTCCTCTGTCAGTAAGGAAATATTGCGTTCAGACAATAGGAAAAGAAACTAGTAATAGAAATTGCTGCAAATTCTGTTTGTGTTGATCCTTCAAATTCAAACCTTTCATTTCATGGGCTGCAGCCGTTAAGAAAAGAGCTAGAGGAGCTGGATTATTCATTTCTATAATTAAAGAGATACCCAGTCATTGAAATATAATGCCCTTCTCTGTGACTGACAGCCGCTATGACTGGATGTTAGCAATGGTCCACATGGAAGATGAACTCAGGTAATCTCCAATTTTTTTTTTCCTCTTTCTCTCAGAAATGCCTCAAATTGACACTAATTTGATAGTCTCAAATCCCAGAGCCCCTCGGATACTGAGAACGGAATGTAAAGAAATTCTCCTTGGTGTCAGTCAGTTACTTTCTCTTTTCTTCAGGTTACAAAAGGTGATTGATAGGAAGAGAAGGACTGCTCACTGCTACAACAGAGATGAACTTGAAAACTGAATTGGCAGACATCGGCTTTCAATTTTCTTTTTTCTAATTGGGACACCAGTGATGAGGAAGAATAGATGATAAGAGTTCATGGGAAGATAGGTAACTTTAATAGCAGTTGTCAAAGTCAGATGGCACAACAGAGAATCCCCAACCAAAATAAAGCCAGAGTTCACTGAATATATTTTCCTTCTTCCTTTTATCCATTCACTTAACACAAAATTAAGGATTAAAAGTAAGAATACAAAGACCCCTACTCTGTATTTTTCATTGCCTAGGACTTCCCCATAAAATATAGTATCCCCAATCCTTCACTCTATGCACATTGTAATTAAGGAGTAAATACAAGTTGAGTAAAAGAAAGAGAGGGAAAAACAGAAAACACCCTCTTCCTCAAAAACATAAACAGCAAAGTAAGTTGCCTGTATGCAGTATTTTAAGTGAACTCTAGATGACCTGAAAGAGGGCACACACAAATGCACACAGTAGGTGCCTGAGATGAAGACCCTGAGTGGAACAAGACGGCCAGTGGAGCAGAATCAGATGCAGCACCCCTCAGTGCACACTGCTTTGCCCTGGTCAGGTGAGTCTTTGCACACCAGGCCAGATCCGGCCAGATCTCAGGAGACTGATTTCGTGTTGCCTTACAGTTCATTTATACTTGCAGCATTATCTGGAAAAACTTGCTCAATATATGTTTCAGGGAATATATATTCAGTAGCAACAGGGCTACCTTCTCATCCAGGGGAACAAAAGCAGAGTAAGTGTGCAGGTATTACAAATCACTACATCCAGCACTCTAGAAATAAGCAGTTTTACCCAAAATAGCACTTTCCAAAGACAAGAAAATCAAAGCATAAATATAAATACATCATATTACTCCTAGTTTAAAACACCAATTAATTCGTTACCTGGCATAAGCATCAAAAGAGGAAATCTGAATCACATAAGCTTGGGAATATAAACTCCATGTGTTTTCACTGCTCTACTGTCAGCACCCAGAAGACTTCCTAGTATATATATAGCTGGCTTACGATTATTTGTTGAACTAATGAATATGCAAAAGTATTCAGAATGCTGGGCCATCTCCCAGATATTGTTCAAAACTCAGATGATCCAGACTCATCCTGAAATAGAAAACACCCTGGGCACTTCCAGTTCCATACTGGCTTTTATAAGTCACATTTCCTACTTGATTGTTTTAGAAAATCCAAGTATGGCTTGTTTAATTCACAGCAAGTTTTGCAAGTTGCTGAAAACACAACTTCAGCTCAAACCCTTGCCCTTTTCATCTTCACTATCTTATTCAATCTTATGTTACATGTTCTTTTATTACAAGGGCTTCCTTTTACACCCTCTGAGGAGAGAATATGCATAGGGAGTCATATTTGAGCTGCAGGTACCACCTGGATGCAGTTCTTTTGTGCTATTGTCTTTTGTAGAAAATAGCCTGTCAAGTCTGCTAAGAGATAGAGTTCAAGGTCAAGAATAGATTTTCCTGCTTTCCAAAGATACTGTCACCCATCCCATGGGTAGATTATCTTAGTATAGACAAGAACAAGACTGACAGAAGTGCTGAAATGACATCCTGCCATCTACCAGTTACACCAGCAGGTGCCCTTCACAGGGAAAATGTATACCCTTCATTCATTCATTTACTCAACAAATATTTTTTGAGCATTTACTTCACGTAAGCCCTGTGCTGTGATCTTGGCTGAAGCAGGGCATACACAGTTCCTGCCTTCAAGGAGTTCACAGTCTGAGAGTGGAGATGCAAGGGTGATCCTTGGTCAAATTCCTCTTTATGGGACAGAAAATGCCTTCCCAAAATTTGTGGGCAAAAAATGACTTTCTCTTTCTCCCTACCCAAAAATAAAGATGAAAATTACAAACTGTGATTATTTAGTCACAGTAATTTCTGTGTGCCCAAACATTACAAAACAACATAAGCAAACAAGTACTGCAAGAAATATATAATACACCAAAGTTCCTATTAGAACTCCCTTTATCCAAAAACTATTCCTTTGCTCTGTTTTAATGTTGCCACTAAATAATGGTCTTATGTTTGTAAAACCTGCCTCAGATGATAGAATCATGCCTAGATTTTACTACTGCTAGTCATTCTGCCCTAGGGAAGGTACTCAGACAGGTGAGAATTTCTCCACCTTTTTTTGAATTATTCACCTGTGTCACCTAAACCTTCAAAAAAAAAAAAAGGTAGAGAGCTTACATTTAAAAATTCCTCCCTGGTAAAGGGCTAACACTAATGACATTTGACTTAAATACTGTTTATTATCAGTCACAGTATATAATAAAACAATCAACAGTAGAAAAATGCTTTGACAAGTTTCCACTTCTTATGACGCAGAATTTCCTCTCACCGCTCATTATAAAGAACTATAGAGTCGGATTCAAGATGGCGATGTAAGAGGATCCTGAATTCACCTGCTCCCCAAACACACAGCTATATATGAAACAACTTCCTCCGAAAAAAACTTAAAAACTGGCTGAGAAACTCCTGGGTGAAGGAGAGAAGGCCTACATCACAGCGGGGAGGAGAGGCTGCGACACAATCTAGCCAGAAACCCCACCCCAGCATGGCGCCCCCCAGTCAGGAGGCAACTCAAAACCCAGAGCTTCTCCCCGAGGAGTGAAGGGTTTGACGCCACATCAGGCACCCCTTACTTTTAAGACCAGCACCTGAGAGACAAGCCCCCAAAACATCTAGCTTTGAAACCCAACGGGGCTGGCTTCCATGAAACTCACAAAGCTGTAGCCATTTGAGGAAAGAACTCGTGCTCTCCGGCGCTGGGACTCACCTGCCCCAGGACACAGCGTGGAGGCGGTGTGGAGTGGCTCCCGAGCTTTGCTTGGGAGGCTCGTTTACTTGCCTCGGAGCGTGGGCCTGAGGGGCCCGCATCTGATTGACACACATTTGAGGCCTGCTGAGGTGCTCTTCAAGGCTGGAGACGGGCGGGTGCCATCTTTGCCTTGCTCCAGCTGGAGGGCGCCATCTTGTTTTTCAACTCCAGGTTTTTTTTTATTCTTTTCTTTCGAGGTGGGTGCTGTCTCTCCGTTCTCCCTTTGCCACACTCCAAAGCGCCAGTATCTCCCAGAGGGGAGCCTTTACACATGTCTGGTGTCCTGGTTTTTACTTTTGGTGTCCTGGTCTTTGCTCCGCTGCCCAGGGGACATCCCTTGATCGCAGGCTCTGCTGGGAGGGGTTGGGGGGGGGCGCTTGCGTTCCTGGTTCCCAAGGGACTGTGAAAAGGGAGAGAGAGTTCTCGGAAGGCTGCTACCCCCGGGCACTACACAGACAGCTGACTGAAACACATCCCCAGTTTTTCTGTTAAAGAGGCCTGTTTGTCCAGAAGCTTCTGCTTGGATCTTTAAACAAACAAACGAAAAAAAGGGCTCAGAGATTCAGAGAACAAATTGATGGTTGCCAGAAGCCAAGGTGGTTGGTTGGTGGGCAAAATGGGTGAAGGAGGTCAAAAGGTATGAGTTTCCAATTATAAAATAAGTCACGGGATATAATGTAGACCATGGTGACTATAGTTAATATTATATTGCATATTTGAAAGTTGCTGAGAGAGTAAATCTTAAAAGTTCTCATCACAAGAAAAAACTTTTGTAACTGTGTGCTGATGAATGTTGGCTAAATTTATTGTGGTGATCATTTCACAATGTATACAAATATAAAATCATTACGTAATACACCTGAGACTAATATAATGTCAATTATACCACAATTAAAATTTTTAAAAAAGAACTAATTAGGCCTAACCCGAGGAAGAGAGTCACTTTTGATTTCAGTCATTTCTCTAAAATGGTAGGTGACCAAAAAAAAAGGCAATCAAAATCCAGTGAACTCAGTGCTATAATTGATTATATATATGGTCTCCTGAAAGGAGCCTCAAATCCCATCTTCTCAGGGAAGTCTTCCAAAAGAAGGTCATTGCTAGGATGAATCTTCTGTTCTGAATAGGAATTAGCCAGGAGAAGGAGAGAAGAAAAAAAAAGGAAAGTGATTCAGAAGGAGAGACAGACATACCAAGAAATAATAAATAGCCTTAAAGTGGCAGGCCTGTGGTGTAGTGGTTAAGTCCAGGTGCTGCACTTAGATGACCCAGGGTTTGCAGGCCCAGATCCTGGGCACAGACCTACACTCTGCTCATCCAGCCGTGCTGTGGTGGCATCCCACATACAAAAAGTAAAGGAAGATTGGCGTAAATGTTAGTTTAGGGACAATCTTCCTCACCAAAAAAAGAAACCTGTTGTTGTTAAATAACGTTAAAATCTAACTCAGAGGGAAGAAAGACTGTGTCCCACAATGGGCACTAAAGGAAGTTGAATCTAGCTAAAGTATATATAAAAATGTAAGTTGAGGTATTTGCAGGAGTGGAATTAGGATGGCAGTAGAATTTGCAGAAAGTTAGACAAAGAATAGAGAGATAAAAGGTGCAATAGGTTGGTAGGTAGGAAACAAGTTTGGCCAAGATCCTGAAAGATCTTATAAAACTTTGATATGAGGTTTGAACTTGACCCATAGAATGGTGACCTATGAATAATTTTAAAGCTCCTCAGATCTACGATTCAGAGAGGCCATTGTGGCTCCAGTGTGGAGAAAGGGGTGGAGATCTGATACTGCTGGAGACTAGAAAGAATCAGGAGGTTCTAACACTTATTGAAGATAGGCATGGAAAGAAGCTGACAGTTTTCAAAATATTTAGATGATAGAGATAAGATGGAAGGTGAGGGAAGGGGATGAATCAAGTGTATTTTCAAGAGGAATGTTACTAAAGTTTAATAGTCCTCTGTTAGAAAGTTCTAACAGTTATTGAAGATAGGCATGGAAAGAAGCTGACAGTTTTCAAAATATTTAGATGATAGAGATAAGATGGAAGGTGAGGGAAGGGGATGAATCAAGTGTATTTTCAAGAGGAATGTTACTAAAGTTTAATAGTCCTCTGTTAGAAAGTGTCCAAGTCTAAAAGCAAGTATATTATTTTTCTTTTTTAGAAAATATATACTTATAGGATCTTATATAAACTTTGCTGCACTCATTTCCCAATAAGCAAGGCTTTTCATAGGCTAAAAAATTTAGCCTTATAATTAAATCCAACTGCACAAAAGAGAATAAAACTAAACATAACCCAAATAAATAAATTATCTTTATTATTTTACATGTTCTTTGCTATCCATGTATTTGTTCTTTTTATGTAATTTAATAGGATGTATTAAAGTATTAACTACAATAAAATATACCCATTTTTCATTGAATGGTTCAATGAGTTTTGACTAATATATGCACTCAAGCAAACACAACCAAAGTCCAGGCACTGCACTTTGGTGACCCAGGGTTTGCAGGCCCAGATCCCGGGCACGGACCCACACACCACTCATCAAGCCATGCTGTGGCAGTGTCCCACATACAAAAAATAGAGGAAGATTAGTGCAAATGTTAGTTTAGGGACAAACTAACATTTTAGTTTTGAGGTAATGGAAAGGGCTAGAACATTTCCATTACCTCAAAACATTCTCCCTCTTTACCATCAATCTCACCACCATGCTCAGACCCAGACAGCCACTGTCTGCTTTATGCCACTATATATTAGTTTGGGCTGTTATGGGATGCCACATAAATAGAACCATACACTATAGACTCTTTGTATCTGACTTCTTTCACTCAGCATAATGTTTTTTAGATTCATCCATGTTGTTAAGTAGGTTAGTAATCTATTTCTTTCCTGAGAAACTGTGAAGTATTTCATTGTAGAAATGCACCACAGGTTGTTTATCTACTACTCTGCTGATGTATACTGTGGTTGTTTCCAGTTTTTGACATTATGAATAAAGCTGCTTGTACATTCATGTAAAAGCCTTTTAGTAGATATATAGTTTTGCTTCAGAATCCTCATGACTATCTAGTTACACAATCATGCTATTTGGGAATAAAGACAAATGCACTACTCCCTTTCAAATTTTTAAACCTTTTTTTAAAAATTGCCTCATTGCACATGCTGAGAACTCCAGTATGTATAATGTTGAATATAATTGGTGAAAGTAGATCTTGTCTTTTTTTCCAGTCTTAGATGGAAAGCGTTATTGTTGATTTTCAATTGTTAAGCCAGCTTTGCATTCCTGAGATGAATCTCAATTGGACATGATGTATTATTGTTTTTATATTGCTGAATTCAATTTGTTTATATTTTCTTAAGGCTCCTTTGTGCAGGTGAGGAATATTTATCTTAATTTTATTTTCTTATTATTTTTTGCTTGGTTTTGGTAACATGATTCTAGCCTCGTAGTGACCATTTTTCAATGGACACTGGACATTTTGACTATTACACTATCAAGTATCTGAATTTCATTGTCTTACTTTAAAGAGAGTTGAGGTTTGGTTTAGCAGCAATGAAGTAACCTGAAGATCTGCTTTTTCCAATGTAGGCTTTTTTCCTCTTTCCTTCCTTCCATCCATCCTTTCTTCCTTCCTTCCTTCCTTTCTTTTTACACATTCTTATGGAAGGTCTAGAGCTTTTTTTTTTTCAACTACTACTGAGTCATCATCTTTCTGGGATTTATATCAATACCCCAGTTTTCCAATGAGGTCTCTCAACTCTGACTGGCTAGAAATTTGATATCTGCTGGCTCAGTGTGAGCTCTACAGATTGTTCGTCTTCCAGCTCCCTGGTAGGTCTTTGCCTAGCCTCATGGAGAGTCACCCTACACATTCATGGTTTAGTGTTCAGCAACAGATTCAAGGGAGTCCTACCCTGAGCTCTTTTCTGTGTAGCTCCCTGCTCTCCAGTACTCTGCCTCACTAATAACACCTGCCTCTTTTTCCCTGAAGTCCAAATGCTAACTCCTCAACCAGTGGGGTCACTGTCCTCTAGCTTGGGTTACCATCTCTGAACCACCATCTGGAAAGTTCTGTCAGGCTGAAATCTAGGGAAATTGTAGAGCTCACCTTATCCATTTTGTTTCTTTTGGGTATAACACATTTGGCTAATGTCTAAAAAAGGTTTTTCATGTGTTTTTCAATTTTCTTGTGTTTACAGTGAAAAGGCACATCTAGTACTGGTTACTTCAACATGGCTATAAGGAGAATTCTATTAGTATATTTGCATTAAATAAAATATTATATTAGATATAAGGATGCTAAATGATGTCATACATTTTCAACAGACTTGTGAACTAGCATCAGTAAATTTTCACATTGTAACTCTTACTTTTAATGTCTTCATTTCTTAGAAAACAATTATCTAGTAACAAAGTATTTTATTTTTCTGAAAGTTGTTTCATAGGAAAATGTAACAAATTACAGATGAGGTGAGTTTAAATTTATACAATGAGTTTTAAGAAAATATTTTTTTGTAAGTCCAGTCATTGAACAAGTTTACTAACGAATTCTCTATGTCAAAAACCTTCTTAGGAAAGGAGGTTGCAAATAGCAGCTGAGACCTGGCAGAAGGTATGTGGGAAGAAGAGAACTGATGAAATATGTACACTGATGAGAGTATCCAGTGGTGGGAAATCGCACAAAGCACCAATCAAAACCTACTTCAAATATCCAACTTAAAAACTTGATGGATAAGAAAACTGTTTTCTTTGTGAATATTATAACCGGGTAAATTTTCCTTCAAATATAATTAAATAAACAAAAATTCTTGAACACATATCTCAAGGGATGTAGTTTCCATGTCCTCTTCCGTGAGATGACTGGTGATGAGAGGTGAATTAATTTAATAATAGAACTAGGCTAATATAAATGCTTGGTTGACAGAACAGCATGTAAGTTGTATATTTCCTGCAAAATGTAGAAATGATAAAACAACTCAAAAAAGAAGGATAGAGGGGAAAAAGTAGGGAGGGATGGTAAGTTCTTTGATTATCTAATCTTTATTAGCTGGATGTTTAATTATTTTAAACCTGATAAATCAAGAGATGGGATCATAAGCCTATATAAAATAAAATTAAGGGGCTGTCCCAGTGGCATAGTGGTTAAGTTTACGCACTCCACTTTGGTGGCCCAGGGTTCGCAGGATCAGACCCCGGGTGTGGACCGACACACCGCTCATCAGGCCATACTGTGGTGGCATCCCACATAGAAAATGGAGGAAAAAGGGCACAGATATTAGCTCAGAGTCAATCTTCTTCAGCAAAACAAAAAAAAAAAAGAGGAAGATTGGCAACAGAGGTTAGCTCAGGGTCAATCTTCCTCACCAAAAATAAAAATAAACACAAGGACAGATAAATTATTGACTAACATCAGGTGGTAAATGAGAGGGAAGAGAAGGGAAAGGAAGAGGGAGGAAACACTCCAAATTTTATCATTGCAATTAGTATGGACTAGAAATTGTTGAGAGAAATAAAAGACTAAGGGTCTTATGTAAAGTTATAGTTACAAAAACAAAACAAGAGAAAATTATAATTCCTAGATGTCAGAAGAACTATGAACAAACATATTAAAGAAAAAGCAGACATAGTGTGAGACCTTAAAATATATAAAAAATAAACATTTTAAAAAGCATAACGCTCTATGACAGAAGAGTAAACAACTTTCATATCATAAATTATAATGGGCTTTCCAATTATTATGGAGGAAAATGATGTTCAGATTGGATCAGAAAGCAAATCCAAACACTGCTTTCTATGTAATAGATACACCCAAAGAATGTAATTCAGATGAGGTGAAAACAAAATGATGGACAATGCAACCAAAGCAGAATAAAGACCTTAATATCAGATAAATTGGAATTAAGGCCAAAAAATATTAACTGGTAAAAATAACAAAACTTTATAATGCTAAAAGTTGTAATCCATGATGAATATATTGTAATTATGAATATTGATTCTCTAAGGAACATAGAATCAACATTCCATAAAACAGATATTATAGAAGATACATAGAAAATTAGACAAAAACCAGTAATGATACTGCAATTCCTGAAGGCTATAATGCTGAATACATATTGAAAATTTCCAGAAAGATATTAAGTTAGAAAATATTTTTAATTTTATAAAAAAACAGTTTTCTTCTGAAGAGGCTCTCGATCTAGAATGCCCTACCTAATTCTATCCAAACCTTCTCATTCTTCCAGGACTCATCTTGATTCTCACTTCCTTCTTATTAATAATAGCACATGTTATGCCTTTCTTATGTTCCAAGTATATGTATTCATTTACTGTCTTGTCTCACTGAATCCTCGCAAAGCCCTATGTTATAGGTGGGATATACATACAATGGAATATTATCAGCCTTAAAAAAGAAGTAAATCCTGCCATTTGTGACTACTTGGAGGACATTATACTAGGTGAAATAAACCAGACACAGGAAGACAAATACCACGTGACACGGCTTATATAAGAAATCTAAAGTAGCCAAACTCATGGAAGCAAAGAGTAAAATGGCGGTTGCCAGCACCTGGGGGTGGGGGAAAAGGAGAGGTATTAGTTAAAGGGTACAAAGTTTCAATTATGCAAGATAATAAGTCCTAGAGACCTACTGTACAGCATAGTACCTATAATAGTATTATATCATATACTTAAAAAGGTGCTAAGAGATAGATCTTACATTAAATGTTCTCATGACACACAATATTAATAATAAGTAAAAATGGTAGGAGGAAATTTCTGGAGGTAATGGATATGTTTAAAGCATAGATTGTGGTGATGGTTTCATGGATATATACTTAACTCCAAAGTCATCAAGTTGTATACATTAAATATGTACAGCTTTTTGTATGTCAATCATACCTCAATAAAGTAGTTGTAAAAAATCACAGGTAAAATAAGGCAACAAATGAGACTTATAAAGATTTATTATTTGCTTAAAGGCACCTTGCTGGTAAGTGGTAGAGCCAGGATTTAAAGGCAGCCATTCTAACACTCAGTTTACCTCTTAACCTATTCCAATATAAATGGAAATATCCTTTTTCTGAAATCTCATATCTTCACGGAATAAATAGAACTTAAAATATTAAGTATATATTTTTATCTATTCTATCACCATGTTTGTATGTTTAACTTTTCTCTATTTCTCCATCCCAGAAATTCCTCCTTTGGAGAAAGAGCTGTATCTCACATTTTCTTTGTACTCATCACTGTAGGTAAAATAACACTATCTACTGTCTCAGAGACTGAAAAAGTAAATAGCGCTCAAATGATTTGGGGAAATATGAGGTTTGTGTAGGAATTCTTGCTTCTCATGTTATATTTCTAGAGAAATTCACGGCATAGGCATGAAATCAAAAGACAAAATGTACAAGTTAAGCATCAAAGCTTTCTTTCCACTTTATTTCTTTCCACCTTATTTCCAATTGCCTGCCTGCCTGCCTTCCTCTTCCTTCTTCCTTCCTGCCTTCCTCTTGGTCCCCATTGCCCAAGTTCATCACCCCCCAACTCACACACAGTGTGTAGGATAAACACACTTTTCATTTGTATGTTATCCTGTAAAATGATTTTTTTGTTTTATTTTACATAAATGGCACATGCTATCCATCTTCTGCTTTTTGTTTATTTTATTCAGCACTGTTTCTAAGATATATCTCTGTAGCCTTGTGAACATCTTTTTGTGTTTTGCTTTTTCTGCTGCTGTACAGTATCTCTATAGGATGTCACATTTTGTTATCTACTCTCCTTAACTGGACATCCAGCTTTTCTCCAACTCCTTGAACCACAAACATCACTGTGAATAATAACCTCATTGGTGTTCCTTTTTAGACCTGTGGGAGGACTTCTTTGGGACATAGGAGTGGGATTTATAGGTGATGTGGCACATGTAAGAATACTTAGTTTAACAAAATCAATGCCATATTGCTCCCAAGAATGATGTCCCATTACACTCCCACTAGCACAGCAGGCTTGTTATAACCCCATATGCAACCTTCCAGTCTTTGATAACAAAAAGAATATACAGTGACATCACAGTGTTCTTTTCCTCCCTCTGAAAGATGTTCTCTTTTAGTAGAAAACAAGATCTTTGACATCATCTTTTTTTCCAGAAAACACAAGGCAGACTTTACATAACTTAGAGATCCAGACGAAGAAGCATTCTGTTGTGCACTCATCATTTTATCAGAAATAGGCTTGTTTACAGCTAATGAGGGGGTCAAACATGGATATGTGACTATCCCAACAATTTGTTGCCTGTACTGCTACCTTTTAAAAGAACAAATAATATTCAGCTTACTTCTAATTACATAGGAGAGTGAATCACAGTTCTTTAAATGTAATAAAAAAAGAACAATGTGTCAAAGAAGGAAAGCCACTCCCTGACAGACTTATATAAAATAAGACAGAAAATTCAACTTGGTTTAGAATTTACAAGAAAATTATCCATAAATTCTGTAATTAGAAATATATATTAACTACTGTAAAATTAAATATTGAAAGGGGGGCAAACATGTATCAGTAAGTTTGAAGAATTTTTATCTTTCAAATTTGCCCAAATATTATCCATTATTAGCAGTTCTGAAAAATATCTTTTTGAAAAATAATAATAGTGCTGCTGAACTAGGAATATACTTTTTCCCATAATTTCTTCCTTAGATGTTTAATTGATATAATTAGAGTTCTAAATTATCAGTATAATTCATAGGTAAATATATCAAATTATCTCATAATTTATACTTATAATCCTGATTTTTAAATGGATAGAATTGATTATTGACTAGAAAATTACCACCTTTAAATATCAATATTTCATAATAATAACATATCTTTTCTTCATGGATGATAATATAGCTATATATAATAAACGGAAATCTCACAATCTCATTCACCTCTGCATCTCCAGTGCTTACAGCACTGTTTGGTAAGGTGTTGATGCTGAATAAATATTTATTAAAAGAATATATTTTATTATGTTTTTCTGCTATCAGAAGTGTAATGGATTTAGAGTTAGGATTTATGGGTTTGAGTCTGAAATCATTCATTTATGATAACACTGAAGCAAATATACTCAAATTCTGTGTGATCAACCTACCTTCGGCTAGGCAATGAGGTTATTTCAAAGCTGTTCTGTTTTCATAAGAGAAATGGTCTGGCTCCTTTAGTAAGGCATATTTTAAAAGAAAGAGCTATTCAACAGAAGGCAGCTCCATGAAAGAGCTCCAAGCATGGAAATCACGATTCTTTTTGAAAGGAATAATTCTAAGAAATAGGATAGAGGTAGGGCACACGAAGGCTTCAGACAGTAGGTAATAAGCAGCCTTGGGAACCTATGAAATAAATCTGAAGCAGACTCAGAGATGAGAAGAAGATAATTGCATTTACCTAGCTACAAATGTAGTTTAAGAGACTTAAAATGGGGCACTGCAGTTAAGAAGAGGTTGAGATCTGAAATCACTGTTAGGTTAAAATTACAGCTCCATCTCTTAATGTCTATGTAATCTTGGCCACCTTTTAACAGTGTCCTCATCTGCAAACTGGAAATAATAATAATAATATTATCAACCAATGTGGGTTATTGTGAAGATTGATAAGTTAATGCATGTAAATTTCATGACTTCCTAATAGCACTCAATAAATATTAACTGTTATCATTGAAATAGTCTAGCTACCTTTTAAGACATCAACACATCTTATATATATATATATAAGAGGTAATATATTTTGACTTCTATTTATTTTAACTCCAATGTTCTCGAACAGTATAATGGAATGGAACTTGCATTTTAAAGAAGTTGCATAGGAACTGTGTGTTTATGTTTGTTAGTTTTTCATTCCTTAAAAAAGCATTAGATTGGGATAAACCACCTTAAGAGGTCTCTTGGTGACAGCTGTTGCAAGGGCATGGACTACTTTACAATACTTGAACCGCTTGTACCATATTCCAGAAACAAAGATCATGTGCTCAGAGCCATTTTGTCTTCTGAAAACGAAAGTAATAGCAAGTTCAAAGCAATATTTTTGTGGGAAACCACTGAAATCTTGATGAGAAAAAAAAAAAATATATATATATATGAATTATTTCTTTCTCATTATCTTTCTCCACAAATTATTATTATTTTTTTATTTTTTATTTTTTTGGTGAGGAAGACCAGCCCAGAGCTAACATCCGTTGCTAATCCTCCTCTTTTTCCTGAGGAAGACTGGCCCTGGGCTAACATCCGTGCCCATCTGCCTCTACTTTATGTGGGACGCTGCCATGGCATGGCTGACAAGCAGTCCGCCGGCGGGCGCCTGGGATCCGAACCGGCGAACCCTGGGCTGCCAAGCGCAAACTAAACCGCTGCACCACCAGGCCGGCCCCTCCACAAATTATTTTCAAGCAGTCAATACATACAATGCCCAAGAGGGAATTATTTACCTGATCCTAAAATTTACTTATGCATTTTTCAGGAACTAGCAAATATCACATTATATTTTCTTTTTTCTTTACCAAATGCTGTCTGACACATCTCTTTCTATTTAAAACTCAAAGGCTCACCCAAGAAACAGCATCATTCCCTTGGGCATGAATATCTGTAACAAATATACCAGTACTTTGGTTGCAAAGAGAATTAAGAATGCATTAGCTATTTAGCATTCCATGAATGACAAGCATACTCACATCGCAAATGTAGAACAGACCAGAAACTGTAGCAGATAGACTTGAGGATCATCTGCTTTGGTAATTTGACATTGATAGCAATGATGGGATCATATTATAGTGTTCTTGAAAAATAGGGCCCCTTCTCTGACATGATATTTATCTGAGTTATAAGATAAAACAAACCCCTCAAAATGATGCTATACATATTACAACCTTTCTGGAGCAGTATTTAGCAACACGTATCAAAAGGGAAACATCTGGATGATCTCTGATCTGAATAACCATTTCTAGAATTTATCTTAAAGAATAAGAGAGGTGAACGAGGATGTTCCTTAGAATACAATTACAATCCTAACGACAACAAAAAAGTGGAAAAGATATAATTTTTCAACAAGTGAAAAGTGATTAAAATAACTATAGTAATCCATGCTAGAAATACTATGTAAGCAATAACAGTTATTTGTGGAAATAAATGTATGTAATTATATTGACAGTACATACAGATGCACAGAAGCATTTATGTATTTTTGTGCATATGTATACTGATTTGCAAAGATGTTTGCAACATATCTGTAATGCAAATCACCCAAAGTTTTTCACCTTTCTGTGGTATTGTTTTCTTCTAAAAATCAACTACAGTGTTTCCAGTATCCATGTGGTAAACTGTGGAAAATCCAAAACTTCATTGCTTGTCTTTACAAAGGGCATCTTTCCCTACTCAAGTGCTTTGAAAAGCAGGAAGTTGGTCTCAACTTTGCTTCTGAATCAGTTTATACTGCAGCTTTTTAAAATTTATTTATTTAATTTTTGAATTGTTAATATATTCATGAGCTTAAAATGTCAAAAACTACATGAACATATAGGTTTTTTTCATCCTTTAACTTGCAACTTACATTTGTCATTGTATTTGAAGCGAATTTCTTGTAGACAGTATACTGTTAGATCATGTTTTTCTATACACTCTATCAATCACTGTCTTTTAATTGGCATATTTAGATCATTAACATTTAAAGTAATTATTGATATGTTATGGCTTAAGCCTGCTATTTTATTATTCGTCGTCTGTTTCCTCTGTTTCTTTTATGTTATTGTACCGTGGTTATTTTTTCATTATTTAGGATTCATCTTGATTTATCTATAGTGTTTTGGAGTATAGCATTTTATGTAATTTTCTTGGGGGATACTCTGGGTATTACAATACACACACATGATTTATCACAATCTACTAGTTTTGACATTTTACAACTTTGAGTGAAGTACACAAACCTTACTTTATTTAGATCCTTTTATCTGCCCAACTTTTAAATTATAATTGTCTTAAGTATTTCCTGTACATACATTGAGCACCACATCAGAGGATGTTATAATTTTTCTTAAACCATTGATTTTGAATTAATAAACTCATAAGAAGTGGGTTAATTTCTTATATGTACCCTTTTTAATCACACCAACGTTTCCCTTTTTATCCTGAAGTTCTGAGACTTCTTTTATCATTTCCTCCTGTTTAGAGAACTTCCTTTAGCCATTTTAAGGATAGATTTGCTAGCAGCTAATTATCTTAGTTTTCCTTCTTCTGAGAATGTCTTTGTTTCCCCTTCATTCCTTGAAGGATATTTTTTACAGGATACAGAATTTGCGTTTGACGGTTCTTGTCTTTCAGTATGTGAAAGTGTTCCTCGCCGGGCATCCCTCCATCTCTTCTTCTAGTCTTCAGGCTCCTCTTCTATTCATGAGAGTTGTCTCTTGATGATTCCAGATTACCATATCTTTATGGAAAGCAATGTGTATGATGTCTAAAGCTCTCCCTTTGGTGCCATGTCCAGAGAGCCCTGCCTTTGTCAATATAATGCTCACTGGGACGCGTTCCTAAGCAAGACGTCCACCAGTACATAAGCTTTAAGAAAGTGGAAGCCTCGCAACCAATTTTATAGCATTTGTTTTCCTGTTTTGTATGTAATAAATTTGCATAAAATTAAAACTGTTACAATAAAATTGCATTTAGATTCAATTATGTATATACTAGAATATGCATATAAAAAAATCTCAAACATGGTTCTCAATTCTTGTGATGCATTAGAATAATCTAGAGCAGTTTTAAAAAATGCTGATGCCAGGGCTCTAAGCCCATAGATTCTGATTCAGTTTCCTTAAGAGGGTCTCAAGCTTTGTATTCTTCCATTTACAAAGGTTGGAATCTCAAGTAATCTTGGATTCCTCTTGCACCTTCATTTTCTATATAACTAATTCCTGTATATGCTTTTGTGGAATTCTTTTCAATATCCACTTTTTCTTTCTGTATTGCCTACCACTATGCTAATTCAGACTCTCATCAACATGAAGATGATGGTGATGATAATGAAGATGATGATGATGTTTATAGTGATAATAATGGTGATGATGATGATGGTATTTACTAGAATTAGCATAATAACAGCCTCCTAAATATTCTAAGTTTTCTCATGGTACTAGGTCTATAACTGAAATGAGTAATAGTTATTAACTGAAGATTTCTAATATACCAGGCATAGTGCTAGATATATTATGTTATCTAGATCAACAAAAACCTTCAGATATATACTTTCTTTTCTTTAGCATATTACAGTGGTGGAACTGAAGCGTGGAGAAATTAAGAACCATGTCTAAACATGGCAGAATGGTGAGTAAAATCCAAATCTATTTGATGTTCAAGTGTCTTCCACTAAAACATTCCCTGTCTCTTGCTCATTCTCATTCTGTACAGGATGCTACTTTGTGTTAAAATTATACGCTTCCTTAGGCTTCTCTAGTCTACTGCATGTTCCCTGAAGGCAGGAATTTTATGTGTCTTTCACACAAAAATTGTCCTGTAAATTTTGCTGACCTTATTTACTGAAATTTACATACAAGATAAAGTTTATTTGATATTTGCAGTATTAATTTTCTATCTTCTCTGAGATTATATTTTTCTATTAAGTCAAAAATGATCCTTCATCTTCATATTATTAATTTGCTTAGAATACCCATTATTTAAATATGGTGTAAAGATAAATGTCAGCTCCTACATGATAATTATCTCCATGATACCAAATTAGTGAATGAAAACATTATGAATGAGATTATTTAACTGCCAAAATGGACCCTTCAAAATTAAAATGATCTTATGTGAATATTACATGACATTAATATAGCCTAAGGCATGTATTTTTTTACAAGCATAAAAAATTACTTTAACAATTGGAAATACAATTTTGCATCTATTTTATTATCCTAATTATATATAAAATACGCACAACAAAAGATTGTCAGGATATAGTACTGAAGTGTTAAGCATTTGTGGGATGATGGGTGATTTTTTTTCTACTTTCTGCCTTTCTGTGTTTTTAAATTTTGTTAATGTATTTTGTACTTGAATGGAAAATAGAAAGTTTATTTTAAAAGAGCAGCATATTAAAATAATTGCATATTTCCCAATAAAATAAAATGTACGTATCCTAGAAAAATCAAAAGAAGTTTATGATTTCATTTTTTAAGGATCACAACCAAACAATGATGGGAGTGAGAGCCAAGTAAATTTGATCATTGACCGAAGAATGTCAGGATTTTGGCCAAGATGTAGAAAGTTTCAAAATATCATAAATATTGAAACAAGGTAATGATGAAAAAAATGACAGAAATAGGACTCAAGAAATATCTCTTACCATATTATCTGAGCAGAAAGTTACTAAAACAATCATAGCCCAAGGCCCTACTGGGCTACTATTTTTTGGAAGAAGCTACAGCAACACAAAAACCCACTGGAAAATGTCACTAAGTATGCTTTGTGAGCCAGAGGAGGAATATCTAAAGTATAATAATACTATTTCAATATATGTCACCTAAACATCTACACTATTTACTAATAAGTTTAACCACTTTTGTAGAAATAATGATCTAGTTTTATTGTTACAGGACAAATATTATTAGTACAGAATAGATAAAAACGCTGAAAAGAGATTTTGAAGACCAGCTCATTACCAGTTCCCTGATTACCTAGCAAAAAAAAAAAACAAGCATACCAATTATAAAATGTTCATAAAGTAACTTTGCAAATATTTACTGAGTCCCTGGTATGGATAGGGAAGGTACATATTCCTGGCAGAGAGCAGAGTATCTGCCAACACCGTAAAGCAGAAATCTTCATGCATGTGAAAAACTGAAAGAAAGCCAGCATAATAGAACACAGCGTGAATGAGAAAGGAAAGTTCAGTGAGGTAAGACCCTGTAAATCATGTTCAGTAGAAGAGACTTACAGGACATAATTCACATTTTAAATGATATATTATGATAAACCATGTAATTGGGGGTGGAAGTATGTGGTGGGAGGTACGTTAGATAATTTGCTCAAGTCAGAGAGGGGGCCACCATTTGAATTCAGCTTTTTTTATTATCTTGCCTTACCACTCCACCAAGCTGTTGCTCTATCTCCCATAAAGGGGGTACTATGCTTGGTGCTGTGGATTTGAAGAGTATACATGAATCTTAAAATACTCTTTGAATTTGTAATCTGACTGGGGGACGGGACATATGTCTAAAGTGATACATGATATTGCACAACACAATAGTCACTGTATGACTAGTATGGTCCAGTTCAGAGGATGTTTTCATTGAGGGGAGGAGACAACCTGAATCAATTAAAACTAATCTGTCCTATGATTTTAAGAGGAAATTTGATTGTTACAATTAGATGTCTGCACATACACACTCACGTACATGGACCCACAGTAATAATCCAATATGGATTATCTACCTATCAGCAGAGAAGACTAACACACACTTTTCAAATATATGATGGTGTCCTCTCTGGTCTGTTTCTTGCCCTCGCCAAAGTCATGTCCCATGCTTGAGAAGCACAATTATAGGTCTCTTGCTTCTTCCTCACAAACTCAGCCATTGTCTCCCAAAGCACTGATACTTTGCATGGTTTCTGGATGTCAAGTGCCTGAGACCTGATCTTGACTAGGAATCCTGTCACTCTTCTCTTAGCCAAAGTTTCCAGCATCAACTCCTCCAACCTTTCTGAAAAGTCTTCTCTTTAGATATTCTCTGTTACATGAAAAAATATTCTTCCTCCTCTCAAAAAAGCAACTCTGTATACAGAGAGCATGAGGCAGCATTTTGTAATCCACAGAGGCAAATATATCTGAGGGCTATGTTAATGACTCTTCATGAGATTTTGAAAGCATCATAATTAAAAAAAATTTTTATAATAAAAAAGTTTAAAAATTTACCTTATCTTACACATACACATAAACATATCATGCTTGAAAACTTCATATAAGATTAAAATTATATAGAAATATAGTGATAATGCATAGAAATTAATACAAATAGTGGAAAAAGAACTCCCTGGATCAAATGAGCCATAATTGTGTTAAATTATGTTTAACTTAACACTGTATTTTAAATACTATAGGAAATCCAAGTAAAAGGACTAACCAATTAGGATTAACTATGCAATTTGCAAGTGTAATTAAGAAAAAATTGGAAATTTTCTGTTCTTATGAGAGAATTATTAAAAACAGGCTATTTCAGTAAAGATAAAGTGTATGAGGCACTACAGCTATTTGTAAAATGCGGGATCCATATTAGATTTTGAGGGTACTGGACAGTTGAATCAAAATGGTAGCAAGACTAAAGAATCTGGAACTTTATTATAAAATACTATAAACAAGAGGAAATTAAAGACCAAAAAATAAGGGGGGAAATGTTTAGTAGATGAGAAGAAAAAAAACCCACAGAAATATTGTTTTATCAGTATTGGAAACCAAATGGTTTGGGCATTTTAATAATCAGTGACTAAGTATAATTTGGGGAGAGGTGGTTGTTGGTACATGTTATAGACAACCTTGAATAAGTTTGAGAATCAGGACTACATCAAGATCCAATTGCTTTCACATAAAAAACAAAACAAAACAAAATATGCATTCAGTGTTATGAGTTCAAACCTAATAAACTTATACTGGTTTGTAATGGAAAGCAAACACACAGTAGGTGGGAAAAAATATGAAGTCTATATTCATTTATAATGTATTTCATCTGTTTTATCAATATACTCGGACGTATTTTTGTTTGCTGTCCTTTTTTCCTCTTTATTAAGCCGTTTGAAACAATTGCCTAATACTACTTTTCATTCAAATTAAAAACATAATAAATATTGGTACATGGTGATATTTATACTTGGGTTGATTGAAAAATCATCATGCTAGAAGAATAGTTTATCATCACCCAGCTTGTGATAAATACTATCACGCAATAAAAATCTTGAAATTTCCATATTATCCTTAGTGTTATGAGTTCAACACCTATGCAAATGTAAATATTCAAATTACAGGCAATAGAATTTAGAAGCTAAATTGAACATCTGTGTCTTTCCTTGGGTGAAACTTGGTGAAGGAAAAGAGACAAAACTTTTGTTTTATAAATGTCTTTGACTGACTTCACAAGAGAGTAATTCGCAAAGAATATAAAGCAAGCATAGATGTTTTGTTGTTAACATCATATAGAAATAATATGACCTGCTAGATGGGCATATTAACCACCCCCCTACACACACATTCATACACACAGACTACCTTTGGAATAATATGTCCTCTTTACTTGTTTGTATTTTGGATGAAATTTCCTTCTTTATTTTTTGTCACTTTATTTTACAGCATGCTCCTCTTGCAGCTATTGCTGTATTAGTGTCACCAACACGAAGTTGTAACTAAGCAATATTTTAAAAAAAATTTGTTAACATTAGCTGCAACTGTCACCTGTTTTCAGATAACTCAGGTTATGGATTTTATTCAGGCAATGGGGAATAAAGCTGGGGTATTAGAGGAGGAAAAACAGTCATATTTTTTACAAAGAGAGTTTGTCATTCAACACAAAGAGCCTTAACTAGAGCAGAAACATCAGATTAGAGGGCTCTGCCACTAGAAGGCAAATTTGACAATAAATACAGAAGTAAGTACCTAACACCTGAGTAAAACCAAGATGTGCTGGTGGAGAAGATACATTGAATCATATGTAAAGTCAGTCCTCTTTCCTCACTTATCATTGCCTTTTTCTTTAAAATTGTATATAGTGAGAGTGTAAATACAGTTTCATTCAAGTGTTCATTCAATATCTATAAAATATCTAAAAAGTTTGAAGCAAGTGCTTAGTGGGGATGAGAAATGAAAAGGAATCACTGTTGGAAAGATAAGACACTAAACACACATAACTCATTATGTACTGAAACCATGTAGAAGACAGTCGACTAAGTGCCAAAACAAATACTAGAAAGTGAGCACTGAAGGAGATTAGAGGAGAAAGCAATAAATGTAGATTAGAAGAGAAGACTTAACAGGATTGGAACAAGATCTTGTAAAATGTGATTAAGAATTAGGTTTATGATCAGTGGAGATCCTTCTGTGTAGGAAGTCCAGCATAAGCAATGGCACAGAGGCAGGAACAGTGCTGAGGGAACATTATGTATTTGGCTAATATTACAGGATGAGTGGTATTAGGGAGTGTGAAAGACAATAATAGGAGGAAACAAGTACTGAGCATTTATTGAGCATTACTATGCACCAGACACTTTACAAATTCTCACAATAACTTCACGAGGAAAGTACTATTATCTCCATCTTATAAAAAGAAACAAAAAACTAAAGAGATAAATTTGAAATAGATTAAAGAAACTTTCATAAAAGGAAATACTATATACTGTGTGCTAGGTGAGATAATCCGCAGAGGGAAATGCAAGTAGCTAAGAAAGAAGAGAATATAAATTGGGAAGTCGGGACAATACACATTTTGTGACTTAAATTTCATTTTTCATAGACCACTGACTTTTTAAAAACTAATCTGTAAAGTGAATTAAAGAATGCCAGTCTAGGAAAATTCTTAGGTGCAGTGAATAAATTCACAATATTAGCACTGAACAGCGAGAAAGCAAAATTGCTTCTCTTTTAGGTAAGAGCATATCTCATTTGATATAATTTTTTTTAAATTTCATCCACCATGAAAATGCAAAAATCTGCCATACAGATTCTACTGTCTGTCAGTAACTAAGTCAGTATTATACATAAAAAGTCACTTAGTTTTCCTCAGAATAAAATGAGAGAAGTACAGAGGACAGAAGAACAGCTGAACATACCTAATAGAACATAATAGACTTGGTCACTCTTTTTTTCTTTGCTCTGAGTTTGTAGAGCTCTGGAATCCCTCAGTCCTTTCTCTTTCTCTCTCTCTTTCTTTCTTCCTCTTCCTTCCTTCCTTTTCCTTTCTGTCTGTCTCTCCGTCTCTCTTTCTTTCTTTCCCTTTATGTCTTATTCTTTTTTATGATTTGGATGCTGGTAAATCATACGATAGGAAGTGCAAAGAACAGAAAAAGTATTACGTGGTTATGAAAATAAGAGTGTAAAAGCTGGTAGGGATCTGAAGTAGATGCAGGTTAAGCTTCATGTGAAGAACATACAATTAGTACATACAGATTTAATTTTTTAAATGTATTAGTGAACAAATGCAAACATTAAGAACAGGGTACAGGCATACCTCGGAGATTATCTGGGTTCGGTTCCAGAACACTGTGATAAAGCAAATATTGCAATAAAGTGAGTAATACAGATTTTTTGGTTTCCCAGTGCATATAAAAGTTATGTTTACACTATACTGTAGTCTATTAAGTGTGCAATAGCATTATGCCTAAAAAAATGTACATGCCTTAAGTAAAAAATAATTTATTCCTAAAAAGTGCTAACCATCATGTGAGCCTTAGCAAGTCATGCTCTTTTTGCTGCTTGAAGGTCTTGCCTCGATGCTGATGTCTGCTGACTGATCGGGGTAGTGGTTCCTGAAGGTTGGGGTGGGCTTCCTCACCTCTCTCAGCCTTCATAGAATTGAAGAGAGTCAGAGTCTTCCTCTGGGTTAAGCATTGGCTTAAGGGAATGTTGTGGCTGGTTTGATCTATCCAGACCACTACAACTTTCTCTATATCGGCTATGAGGCTGTTTCTCTTTCCTATTATTCATGTGTTCACTGGAGTAGCACTTTTAATTTCCTTCAAGAACTTTTCCTTTATATTCACAACTTGGCTAACTGGTGCAAGAGACCTAGCTTTCGGGCTATCTCAGTTTTCGGCATGCCTTCCTCACTAAGCTTAATCATTTGTAGCTTTTGCTTTAAAGCGAGAGACATGCAACTCTTCCTTTCACTTTAACACTTAAAGGCCATTGTAGGGTTATTAATTGGCCTAGTTTCAATATTGTTGTGTCTCAGGGAATAGGGAGGCTCCAGGAGAGGGAAAGAGATAGGGGAACAGCTGGTCGTGGAGCAGTCAGAACACACACAGCATTTATCAGTTAAGTTTGCTGTCTTATATGGGCATGGCTCACGGTGCCCCAAAACAATTACAATAGTAATATCAAAGATTACTGATCACAGATCACCATAACAAATATAATAATGAAAAAAATTGAAATATTGCGAGAATTACCAAAATGTGACACAGAGACATGAAGTAAGCAAATGCTGTTGAAAAAATGGCGCCAACAGACTTGCTCATCGCTTGGTTGCCACAAACCTTCCATTTGCAAAAGACGCAATGTCTGCAAAGTGCAATAAAACATGGTATGCCTGTAGTTTACTTTAGCTAAGTTTGTTCTCTTATTTGGTGACTATGGCAAAGAAAAATTTTCTGAAATTGGAATTAGCAATATAGTATCCATGGTTTTAGGGCAGTGCCTTTGTAATTTGACAAGTTTCACTTACTATTACAGATATGCTGAAGGGATTCATCATATTACATAAGGTGAAAGAAGTTAGCAATTTTAGCCCAGTACATGGATGTTAGAAAAAGTAGTAGTAATGTCAATCTCAAATAAAAAGATTTCATTCCGATCAAGTTCTGTCATTTGGCAGCTGTCAACAGCATCTTTTGATAACTATTAAAATGTTTTTAATATAAAGGTAAAAGTTTCGTTCTAGGTTATACTCTCTCTAACTGCTAAATTTTAACATAAAATATATGTTGCCAGTGTTCAAAAATGTCTCCAGTAAATCAAGGAATATGGGGGAAAGGGAATCAATATTTAGAATATAGAATACAAATCTCTGATTTATCAGAATAGCTCCAGAATCATATGGGCAACATGAGATTGAGCAATTTTTATTTTAAATATAAGACGTGTATTAGGTTGAGAAATATTAAACTACAAATTTTGTGAATTTAAAATGGAATAAGGCATGTCCACTTCTGGTCAAGATGAATATCAGGGACCAAATTTACTCTCCTACTTGAATCAGTAAAAAAAAGGGAAAAGAAAGAAAAAATATTAAAATAGCAGTTTTCAAGACTGGGCATCAGACAATCAAGGACTGTGATCCACGAGAGCTGGTAAACAATTAGATCAGCCCTGTGTCTACCCCAGCTTACAGCCTTGAGAGTTTCTAGGCCATGGTGCAGGGAGGGCAAACACACACAAAGCCTCATGGACTCTGTGAATTGAGAAGATGGAGATGAAAATCCAGAGAGACCAAGGTAACTAAAGTTCATAAGACAGAGGACCAAAATGGAGAGAGTTGCTGCATACTGAACTCTGGAGATCTATAGAGGATTTCCTCCAAGTATTCAGCTGAGTATTATGGGAGGAAACTACGCAAGGCTAGAGAAAGAACCATTAGAAAGGATTAGTGAGAACAGAGGCTGGTGCTCACCCAGGGCTGGGAATAGTGGCTGTTCCTACCAGCCAGATTGGAGAACAATATAATTCAGGGGGCACTGGGTAGAGAACATAGAAGGATCTGACTCACTAGTAGAGAATAATTAAACTAACCATATCTTACAAGTGAGAGTGAAAAGGATCAAACTATTTCTAAGTACTTTGATTGCATTCTAGAATAAAGTTCAAAAGTATATATGGGAATATAAAAATATACAGCACCCAACAAAGTAAAATTCACAATTTCTTGTGATTCTCTTTGTGAGCAAAGATTAGCAGCCATAAAACAAGTCTCAATAAATTTAAAAGGATTCAAGTCATACAAAGAGCTACTCCACGACCAGCTGTTCCCCTACCTCTTTCCCTCTCCTGGAGCCTCCCTATTCCCTGAGACACAACAATATTGAAACTAGGCCAGTTAATAACCCTGCAATGGCCTCTAATACACTGACCACAATGGAATAAATTAGAAATTAATAATAAAAAAAACTCTGGAAAAATCCCCAAACATTTGGAAACTAAATAACACACTTATATATAATCCATGAATCAAAGAAGAAATCAAAAAGGAAACTAGAGCATAATTTGAATTGAATGAAAATAAAAACACAATCTATTAAAATTTGTGGAATACCACTAAAACAGTTTAAAAAGACAATTTATAGGACTAACTACCTATATTAGAAAAGAAGAAAAGTCTCAAATAAACAATCTGGTTTTCTATATTAAGAAACTAGAAAAAGAAGAACAAATAAAACCCCAAAAGGAAATAAAATAATAAAAGTCAGAGCAAAAAAATAATAAATAGAAACAGAAAAACAATATAGAAAAATCAATGAAACCAAAGCTGTTTCTTTGAGATCCAAAACACTAAAGAGATTTCTCAAAGCCAGAGTGATCAGGATAAAGGAGGGAAGATACTTATTAATTTCAGAATGAGAGAGTTGACATCATAACAGAGTCTACTAATATTAAATGGATAGTAAGCAAATATTATGAATAATTTTATGCCTATAAATTGACAACTTAGATGAAATGGACATATTCCTTGAACAATACAAACTATAAAAGCCTACTTAAGAAGAAACGTGAAAATAAATAAGTCATGGAAATTTAATGTACCGCATAACAACCATAGTTAATAATACTATATTGCATATTTGAAAGTTGCTAAGAGAGTAGATCTTAAAAGTTCTCATGACAAGAAAAAAAATTCTGTGTATATGGTGACAGATGTTAACTAGACTTATTGTAGTGATCATTTCAAATTATAGTCAGCCCTTAGCATCTGCAGGTTCCATATCCACAGATTCAACCAACTGCAGATCGTGTACTATGTTTGTGATCCACAGTTGGTTGAATCTGTGGATGCAGAACCAACAGATAAGGAGAGCAGACTAAGAGACTTGAGCATCCATGGAATTTGGCATCTGCAGGGGGTCCTGGAACCAATTCCCTGCAGATACTGAGAAATGACTGTATATACAAATATTGAATCATTATATTGTACACCTAAACTAATAAATATTGCATGTCAGTTATATCTCAATTAAAAAAGAAGAAACCTGAATAGATTATGTCCATTAAAGTACTTGGATTTGTACTTAAAAATCTTTCTAGAAGGAAAACTCCAGGCCCATTGGTTTCACTGGTAAATTCAAACTCTTTTTAACACAAACCTTTCCAGAATATTAAAGAGGAGTAAATACTTCCCAAGTTTCTTCCCAAGGCCTGAATTATCTTACAAAAAAGAAAACTACAGACTAATATTCCTCATGTATACAGACACAAAGATTATTATTTTTTTTTGCAGGGGAAGATTCACCCTATGCTAACATCTGTTGCCAATCTTCCTCCTTTTTTTCTCCTTTTCCCCTCCCAAAGCCCCAGTACATAGTTGTATATAGTAGTAAATTCTTCTGGTTCTTCTACATGAACTGCCACCACAGCATGGCTACTGACAGACAAGTGGTGTAGTCCCACACCTAGGAACTGAACCTGGGCTGCTGAAGCAGAGCGTGCCAAACTTTAACCACTAGGCCATCATGGCTGGCTCCAGATGCAAAGATTTTTTAAACAGACTTTTTAGCAAATCAAATCTAATAGTACACAAAGCATAATACATCATGATCAAATAGGGGTTATCACAGGAATACAAGGTTGGTTCAACATTTGAAAATCAGTCAATGTAATTCACCAAATTGGCAAATTAAGAAAAGAAAAGCCTTATTATCATCTCAATTCATGCAACAAAAGGAAAAAGAAAAAAAAATCCAGTGTGCATCCCTCATAAAAATGCATAGCAAACTATAAATATAAAGAAACTCCCTCAACCTGATAAAGAGTACATATGTAAAAGCTACGGCTAACATCATACTTAATATTAGGTGAAAGACTGTATATTTTCTCCCAAAGATCAAGAACAAGACAGGGATTTGTGGAATGTACGGAAGGTTCTAAGCCAGAGCAATAAAACAAGACAAAGAAATAAAAGAACTTCAGCTTGGAAAGCGAGTAATAATATGTCTTTACATGCAGATGACATTACCATCTATGAACAATAGTCTAAGGTATCTAGGGTATCTCCAAAAAACTACTAGAACTAAGAAATGAGTTTGGCAAGATTTCAGGCTACAAATCAATACACAAGAAGCAACTGTATTTCTATATAATAGCAACTGGAATTTGAAATTAAAAAATGAATACTCTCTAAGGTAGCATCAAAATAATTAAATATTCAAGGTTAAATATGACAAAAAATATAACAAAAAAGGACTTATCCAACGAAAACTACAAAACATTGGTGAGACAAAATAAGGAAGACAAATGAAGAGACAGATATATCTTGTTCATGAATTGAAAGACTCAATATTGTTCATATGTCATTTCTCCTCAAATGAACATATAGATTCGATGAAAACCCAGTCAAAATAGCAGCAGGTATTTTGGTAGAAATCGACAAACTCGTTCTAAATTTTATATGGAAATGCAAAGAATCTAGAGTAGCCAAACGATGGTAAAAAAGAATAAAGTTGGAGGATTAAGCTAACACTACTGATTTCGAGGATTATTGTTAAGCTATAATAATTGAGACAGTGTGGCCTTGGCATAAAGAGAGGCGTGTAAATCAATGGGACAGAAAAGAGAGTCCAGAAATGGACCCAAACATGTATGGACAACGGACTTTTTATAAAGGACAAAGGCAATTCAGTGGAGAAAGGACAGTATTTTCACCAAATGGTGCTAGAACAATTGGATAGTCATATATACACACGAAAATGGACTTTGAACCATATTGCACACCACATATAAAAATTAATTGAAAATGAATCATAGACCTAAATTTCTAAAACTATAAAACTTCTAAAATAAAACATTGGTGAAAACATCCACGTGACCCAGGCAAAGATATGTTAGATATGACACCAGAGGCACTATCCATTAAAGAAATAATAAATTGGGTAATTTAAGATTTCTTGGTGTTCGAAAGACATTCAGAGGAGAATAAAAAGACAAACAATAGACTGGTAGAAAATATTTGCAAAGCATATATCTGATAAAAGATTTGCACCAAGAATATATTACAAACTTTCAAAACTCAATAATAAGAAAATAATACAAATACAAAAAATGGGTAAATTATTTGAGCAGACACTAAACCAAAATGATATATAAGTAACAAATAAACACAACGTTAGTCATTAGATAAATGCAATTTAAAAACTATAAAGACAGACTATTACATGCCTTTAGAACAGCTAAAATTAAAAACACTGAACATACCAAGTTTTGGCAGTATGCGGAAGAGGTGGAATTTTCATACACTTCTGATGTGAATGTAAAATGGTACAACTACTCTGGAAATAATTTGGCAGTGCCTTAAAAAGTTAAACATACACCTCTTCTATGGTCTACCATTCCAATCCCAGGGATTTATCATGAGAAAAGAAAGCAAAATCCGTATCAACACTTGGACAAGAATAATTATAATGTCTTTTTTTGTAACAGCCAAAAACCAGAAACAGCCAAGTGTCCATAAATAGGTAAGTGGATAAACAAATTGTAGTATATGTATATAATGGAATATTACTCAAGAATAAAAAGGAACAAACTGTCGATTCACTCAGCAACATGTCTCAATATCAAAATAATTACACTGAGTGATAGAAGCCAGACCAAAAAGAAAAGCTAAATATTATGTGATTCCATTTGAAAACACTCAAAAATACATACTCATTGATAGTGAGAGAAAGCAGACCAATTATTGTCTGGGAATGCAAGAGAGGTTGGGGCCAGAGGGAGGCATTGCAAAGTGGAAGAGGAATGTTTTTGGGGGAAAGGCATATGCTCACTATCTCGATTGGGATCATGGTTTCATCTGTCAAAACTTATAAAATTGAACACTTCAAATAGGTATAGTTTATTGTATGTCAATTTTACCTCAACAAAGCTGTTAAAAAAGTTGGAATTTTGGCAATTTCATGTGTTCAATCTATGTAAACACTTCATTCTATTTATTCAGATATATATTTTGAAGGTATAGGACAGGATCTATATTTAGGATATTGCTTTGAAATTACTCTGTTATTAAATTCCTATTAATTCATTTAATTGTTCCACATATATTACTGAGTGTCGACTGTGTGTCAGGAATTCTCCTGTGAAAGTTTTTTGCATTGTTTTTAATTTCTTTCTTCATGTAGGACTTCCTTTTAAAAGCTTAGTACAGAAAAATCATTCCAATTAATTTAGCATTACGGTTAATTGTAAAATGGCCAACCTGAGAAATTTAGAATTAATAGAATGATTAAAATAGTGGCCTTGTAAAGATCAGTTTTATTCTTCTACTCTGTCAATATCCTCAGTGTTCTTAACAAGACTACTATACAAATTTTGAAAAGGTATAGTTCTATAACAGTGCAGCCACTTAAGATAATATTTGTGAAATGCCACAGGCAACTAAAGAGAAAGGAATCAAAGCCAATCCTTTTGTTCTCTGGCTTAACAACAATATTTAAAACAGTTAGGTGACTTGGGGATTAATGTAATTAAGCAAATCATTAATATTTTAAAGTATTATCAGGAGAACTAATCACATTTGAAAACTTACTGTCCAACCTAATCACTCTCAACAATGAAATGATACAACAACAGCAAAATATACAAGAAGTTGTCTAAATTGATCTCTGTGGCTTCAGAAAAATTAATCAATTTAATCATTGATCTTTAACTTTAGGGGTCCTTGAGAAAGTCATTCAGAAGCCTTTACATGCTGATAGTATCACTTAAGAAACGTATTCAAGTTATCCTAATATTGAAAGTAAGGTCATTTGCAGCAATGACAGCTGATAAACTGGACATCAGTCACTTTAATAACTTTAGAATGAAATATTAGTCAGAACATTTGTAAATATTCAGAAAAGAAAGTGATACTTCTTTGGCAACAACATGGTTCCACTGAAACTAGTCAATACAGACTAACTTTATTTGTTTTCCTAAATTGTCTACCTGAGAGTGATTAAGAGAAAGCATAGAGAACATCAGGATTTTAGTAAGGTTGTTGTCAATGTTTTCCACCCTATCTATGTATACAAGATGGAGGAATGAGGCTTTAGTGAAAGAAGGTACTAGTACGCTGAACAAACAGGACCTATATGATGCAATCAGAAAGCATCTTTGTTTTTATCTCTCACTGGTCCTTTAAACTTACTCAGAGAGGGATGTACTTCCATGTCCCTAGATGAAAACTTGGGTGGCTCCTTGACTTTTCGGAACACTCTAGGCCAAATAATTGTGCAGCCACTTTAAGCTGCAAACATGGACTCAATTCAGAAATTAAATATAAGTACACATCATAATAATAAAACTTTTATATTTGATTCAAAGTAGTTAAAATAATCTTCTCTCACCTGAACAGAACATTCTAGATGGGAAGTAGAGGAAAGGGGCACAGTCCTTTCTTCCAACTCACTTTGCTTACTACAGTTTTCTTGGCACCATTAAAGTCAAAGAAAAGAGAGAGATGATATATCAGAGGGCAGGAAAATTCTTACTTGTCTAATGTGTCTTAAGATGATTTCACATTCTTCACATCTGACAAGTTTTGAAAGATGGGACATTCCTGAATGCTTTTGTGGGTTCTTCCTAGGCCCACAATGTAGACTCTAATCTGCATTTCCTAGATAATGCATGTTGCTCTGTTTAGGCCAATCACCCCTCAGTCTCTGGTTTCCTGGTTTGTTTTAGGTAGTGCACTCTACTCAGACTCTCACTATTGGAGAATTAATGCCCCTTCAGTCATTCTTGGAAATGTTTTTAAATGGCTCCAGGCCTTCTGTCTATCTCTGCCCCTGACTCCATCTCCATCTCATACATTTTCTCTCTCTCTCTCTCTCACTCTCGCTCGCTCGCTCTGTCTGTCTGTCTCTCAACTGTTGCTCATCTGGCCACGTAAAACACATACACATTCTTCGCTCTGATAAACTATGGGGATGCAGGAAAATTGGCAAATTCCAGAGCAATAGAAACTCCTCCTTTGTTTTACCACTAGCTAGGCAGCCCATTTCCAATGCTCTAGATTTCTCAGACAGAAGACCCTTTAACTGCAGTGGCTTCTATCAGGCTCAGTCCTGTATAAATCAATCGGTTCTGATATCAATTCCAATGTGGGGGAGGGTCGCCACACCAACAAGCAATTCTTGGGACACCAGTTGGGTGTCCTACAATTCAACTCAATTCTGACACTATCTACCTGGAGATAGCATCAGATTCCACAGGTTAAGGGTTCAGTCTTACAAGACTGTGCCGCACCCCAACAACCCCGCTTCAGACACCAGTCGAAAGCCCAGGTTGTTACCTGTGAGTACTTCTAATTGACTGGCTATAAATCAGAGATTCCTAAGAACCCCTCCTCGGGTTCAGTTAATTTACTAGAATGGCTCATAGAATTCAGAGAAACATTTTACTTACGAGGTTACCAGTTTATTGTAAATAGATATAACTCAGGAACAGCCAGACAGAAGAGATGCGTGGGTAAGGCATGGGGAAAGGGTGTGGAGCTTCCATACCCTTATCCAGGCACACCATTCTCCCAGCACCTGCCTGTGTTCACCAACCCGGAAGCTCTTAGAACTTTTTATGGAGACTTCATTATAGTCATGATTGATTAAATCATTAGCCATTGGCAGTTGATTCAACCTTCAGCCCTTCTCTCCTCCCAGAGGTGGGGGTGGAACTGAAAGTTCCAACCCTCTAGTCATAGGGAACTTAAGCCCCCATCCTTAGGTTTATTCCAAAAGTCACCTCATTAACATAACAAAAGGCACCTTTATCACTCTCATGGCTTAGGAAATTGCAAGTGTTTTGGGAGCTCTGTGCCAGAAGCTGGGATGAAGAGCAAGTATGTATTTCTTATTATAACTCATAATATCACAGTAACCTTCTCTCATTTAATTTGTTTTGCACCATACAGCCTCAATCCCTGTGGGGGTGGAATATACAGCACCATTTTCCCAAAGAAGTCATCCTCACAGAAATCTCCTGTCTTCATTTTTGCCCCTGTTTGTAACCTCAGTGATTGAAAGATTTTTAAGAGTTAAATCCTTTGAAAAATGCCAGACTGTGTAATTTTATATCTGCTTTGTCTTTGTATCTCAGTTGAAATCTCCAAATGAGCACTAATTGATGGATCTGATACCGGCTCAATACAAGGTTGACATAAGAGAAGTCATGCTATAGAAAAGAAACCATATTGTAACTTTGAATGACCTCTGACTATCTCTGGATTTTATGGCCCCTCCCAGCTGCTATAAATTGATAACTTTGTTATTTTGAGTTCCTTAGGAATGTGATGACCCCCAGGCAGAGAATCTATGCTGATAACCATCATCAATGACAACTGAAAGATCAGGGTATAGGGCGTTGCTCTGGTCTCTGATGCATATCAAGTAAAACAAAAGACTCAGGAACTAAGACCAGATGGATACCGCCACCCTAAGGCCAGATGCTTCTGCCTGGAAATCAGATTGATGCCCCCACCCTGAAAACCGGTGCTTTCCCCCGCCCAGAGACCAACCCTCCATATAACTGTCCTGTAGTCTTTGTTCTGTAAGATGGTCCTTTGAGATATTAGTTGGCCATCTTTCCTCTTGCTAGCAAGCTGCAATAAACTACTCTTTCTTTTCCACCATCTTGCCTCTTGATGATTGGCTTTTGTCTTGTGGCAAGCACTTTGTGTGGTAACAGATCCATTTCTATCTGGAGGTAGTCTCTGATGGCCTGCGATGGGTAGCTATCCTGTTCAACATTTGAAATAAGTACTATTAATGAAGAAGTAAAAACTTGTTTATCAAAGCTTGAGATGTCAATTTGCATAGGATAGCTAATTTCTGAAACTAATGAGATAAAATTTAATTAAAATAGGTGTATAGTTATGCATTTAGGTACAATAAACCACCTTCCCAGGGGTGACAGAAGAGGGAAGATGTCTGGTGGCAGTGAGTCAAGAGGGCTGAATCCCAGGCAGCTCCATCAAAACATAGTGTCTACATATGACAGGCTACTTTAGGATTATCTCTTGTGTTAGACTTTTCAGGTTGCAATTCAAAGAAATCCTACTCAAATGGCTTAAGTAAGAAAGGGAATTTATGTCTATAATAGCTGAAAAGTCCAAAGATAGGCTTCATTCTCAACTGGATCTAGGTGGTGTGAGGGATCTGTTTCTCCCTACTACTCACCTCTTCTTTCCTCTGTAGAACATTACTTCTCAGATAAAATACATATAATTGCAAGATGGCCACCTGTTACTCCAACATTATATCTGTGGTCTAGCAATGCTGATAGAGAGATTTTTTTTCCTCAGTGGTTCCAATTTCAGTTTCAGGTTAGCTCAGAAAGGTCCATCTTGAGCCCGTGTGTCCATCTCTGAACCAATTGCTGTGGCCAGTGGTTGAATTCAACTCCACACTGGTCATTTGAACACAACGATGGTTTAAAGGAGAGGAAGGATGGATAACATCCAAAAGGAATTCTAGATGTTGTTGCCAGAAAAGGGAGAATGGATGTTAGGTAGGCAGAAATGAAGCTGTCTACTACATCTGGACACAATTTTTTAAGGAATTTGACAAACTGTGGCAAGTCCAGTGAACTATTATAGAATTATAAAAGATTTGTAAACCATGTCATATAAGAAATTAGTGAAAACTAGTCATATTTTGCTTGAACAAGAGAAGGATGGGGCAAAAGATGAGGCAGTAAATGGGAGTTGTTTTCAAACATGATATAACATTTCAAATATTATATAAACCAGTATCTAACATGGAGATTGATCAGTGTCTAGAAGGCAAAACTTAAGCCTAAGGGTTGGAACTTATAGGGAAATTTACTTTTATTAACTAACTTTACAAAAATGTGTGGCAATGTCAACCAACTGAAAATAAGATCTCTCATAGGCAATATATTTCCTGTCATTAGTAGTACTCAATGTAATACTTCAAGTATTTAGTTCAAGAAGTATAAGGCCAAAGTTGTAGTAACAAACTCACATTTACTATTCAAAATGGCAGAGCATGAAAACGAATTGGACCACCCTGCCTGCTCAACTTTATCTCTCCTAGCTATGTGGAAGGTCAGTAATAATGCTACTTTCAAATACAAGAGTACATATTTTCTCACAAATGTTATTTTTGCACTAAAATTGTATGCATTCTTCTAGCTTTTAATATTTTCTTCCCTGTAACAAAAAAGTTGCTAATTCAGACTCAGCTTTAGTGAGGCTAAATTTTCTTTTTTTCACAATTTTTCAGTTGTATTGTTTTTCTTCATTTATTCAGAAAACAGACAAAAATTAAAGAAGGCAAATGAAATAATGAGTTTTCCTTATGATATTAGAAGTTAATTTGCTGAGCAGAATTTTGAGTGGGATGAACTATGCTCACCCCATTCAGTAGGCATGACTAATGTTTACTTATTCGCCTCTTCTCTTGTTCTAATTATCTATTTATGGGTCATCATTCACTAATTTGACTTGTGGAGGAGTTTTGAGTGTAGGAGGCTTAGAATGGGTCTGCAAATTCAAATTCAGTATTCTTTAAGAGTCTTAAAAATTAAAAGCAATCTTGTTTATTTGCATGTCAAGAATCCTACTCAGTATTTTAAAAATCTACAGGTAGAGCATTTTACATTATTTTTCTGTGACATCTAAGAAAAATAAATTATTTCTCTTTATGTCTGAGGGCACATACATATACACACACATACACAGATACATACACAGGTATTCTTGAAAGTTGCAAAAAAGAGTAATTTAATAGAAATAAATAGGATGAGGAACAGGAGAAAGAAAGAATATGAGGCCTTCATCTGGACTAGAACTATAAAGTCATCAGGATCTGTGCCGTCCAAGAGGAATATATTTCTTTATGCGTGTGTCTTTAGGTATGTGTGTCTATATGTTTACATACATAAATTTATGAATATATTACTGTGCATATTCCTTTCACAAATATGGGTGATTCAAGAGGAAACTGAAATTGATATACCATACTAGATATGCTAATAATGGCATTTACCACACTCATAATCCCATCCAGGCAGCCATGTTTTTACCACATAAACCTTGTCCCACTTGCCACACCTAACGGATCTATGATTGGGCACCACACCCAAGGAAAGCCAATCTATAGCTTGCCTGTGACATATGATAAGGCTATTGTGAATTATCCCAAGTTTATTGGGCCAATCAGATTTCCTCTCTCAGGAATTTGAGCTAAAGAGAGTGGAAAAAGTTAAGCAGAAAGAGATCTTCTCATTAAACAGAAAGATTGACTGCTATGGACTGCATGTTTACGCCCCCCCACAATTCATATGTTGAAACCCTAACCCCCAGTGGAATGGCATTAAGAGGTGGGGGCCTTTGGGATACAATTAAGGTTAGATCAGGTCATGAGGTGGAGGCCCCATGATGGGATTAATGCTCTTATAAAAAGAAGAGGAAACAAGAGCTCTCTCCCTCTGCTCTCTGCCATGTGAAGATACAAGGACAAAACTGCTGTATGTAAACCAGGAAGTGGGCTCTCAACAGACATCTGGATCTGCCGGCACCTTGATCTTGGACTTCCCAGCCTCCAGAACTGTCAGAAATAAATGTCTGATGTTCAAGCCACCCAGTCCACAGTATGCTGTTACAGCAGCCTGAGCTAAGACAATGACTAAGACAAATCAGCAGAAACTCAAAACAAGTTTAAGATAAGAGGGTAAGAATCAATCATCTGTAGAGAGAGTTGAAATATTGAGAAATACCATGTAGAAAGATAGATTGGGGAGCTCATCCCTGGAATTATCTCAAATTCAAATAACATTCTAGTTCTAGTTCAGGTGAATGCCCACTATTCTCTCTTTTCCTCTTTCCTTATTGTATCATTTACTTTAAATTCCTCATTCTTGCAACTCAAAACTATTTCTAAACTTATCAAGAGTCAGCATAAATAAGTGGTTAAGAGGGAAAAAAATTAAATTGGGGTTCAAATCGCAGTTCTGCTATTTACTAACTATGTGATCTCAGGCAAGTTACTTAATTGTCAGTGGCTCAGTTTCTCTCATTTCTTTTTAAGTCAACTTTATTGAGCTATAATTTACATAAAATAAAATACACTCATTTTACGTGTACAGTTAGATGAGTTTGAAGAAATGTATGTGTATATGTATACATATGCCTTCTCTATATATATATCTCCATTGCAACCACCACCACAATCAAAGCATAAACTAGCTCCTTCCTCCAAAATTGTACCCTCATTCCATTTTGTAGCCAGTATCTCCCTGTCTTCCCATACACACAGAAACCCCAGCCTCAGAAGAACCTTGATCTTTATTTCTGTCAATTACATTAATTTTCTTTTCTCCAGCATTATATGTAAATGCAGTCTTACAGAATCTTACAAATTCATGCATGTTATATGTATGAGTAGTATGTTCCTTCTTTTTGCTGAGAAATATTCCACTGTATAGATATACCAAATTTGTTTATTTTGTCACGTGTTAGAAATTTCCATTTTTCCTGTGTATTTTTTGGTTGTTAATAAAAAACTGCTATGGACATTCATGTACAAGTCTTTTTGTGAACCTATTTTTTTCATTTCTCTTGGGTGTTATATTGAGGAATGGAATTCCTGAATCATGCATGTTTAACTTATAAGAAGTTACTAAACAATTCTCGAAAATGGCAATGTATGAAAGTTCCAGTTTATCCACATCCTCACCAATACTTAGTAGCATCAGTCCTTTTAATTTTAACCATTCTAGTCGAGGTCTACTCCTCTCATTCTGCTTTTATTTTGCATTTCCGTGACAACAACTTTGAGCAGTTTTCAAGTGCATATTGGCCATTTGCATGTCTTCTTTTGTGAAGTATTTATTTAACTCTGCCCATTTTTAAATCAAATTATTATGCTTGTAATTGTAGAGTTGTATAATACCTATACATATTCTGGATATAAGACTTTATCAGATATAAGTATTACAAGTATTTTCTCAAATACTGTGACTTGCCTTTTCATTTTCTTAATGGTACCATTTTAATAGCAGAGTTTTTAGCTTTGATAAAGTCTAATTTATAAAATTTTTACTATACAGTTCCTGCTCTTTGATCCTGTGTAAAAATTCCTTGCCTAACCCCAAGATCTTGAAGATTTTCTCCTGTGTCTTATTGAAAAGACTACTGCCCTTAAATCATTGAATTATCTTGGAATCTGTTTTTAAAATCAATTGACCATATATGTGTGAGACTATTTCTCAACCCTATTCAGTTCTATTAATCTTTATTTCTATACTTACATCAATACCACACTGTCTTGATTAATGTAGCTTTATTATAAGTCTTCAAAACAGGTAGCATAAGTCCTCTAACTCTTTTTTTCCTTTGCAAGATTATTTTGGTTATTCTAGGACCTTTGTATTTCATATACATTTTAAAATAAACCTTTTGGGCCCAGCCCCATGACCGAGTGGTTAAAGTTCTGTGTGCTCCGCTTTGGTGGCCTGGGTTCATGGATTCAGAACCCTGGTGCAGACCTATTCCACTCACCAGTCATGCTGTGGTGATGTCCCACATCAAAAAAAAAAAATATATGTAGAAAGATTGGCACAGATGTTAGCTCAGGGCTAATCTTCCTCAAGCAAAAAGAAAAAAGAAGAGAAGGATTGGTAACGGATGTTAGCTCAGGGCTAATCTTCCTCAGCAAAAAAAGAAAAGAAAAGAAGCTTGCCAATTTCTCAAAAACCCAGCTGCAGTTCTAATAGGAACTATGTTCACTCTATAGGTCAATTTAGGGAGAGTTGGCATTTTAATGATAATGAGTCTTCCAAGCAATGAACATGAATTTAGTCTTTGATTTTTCTCAGCAATGTTTTTTAGTTTTCAGTGTACAGATATTGCACATATTTTGTTAAATTTATTCTTAAGTATTTCAAGTTTTCGATGCTATTTTAAAATATATAAATCATATATATGTGGGTATATGTGTCCATATAAACGTACATATGTATTTGTATACGTACCTTTGTTTTATAATTTTTGTTGGTAGTATTTAGAAATACAGTTTACTTTAGTGTATTTACTTGTATTCTTTGGTATTACTAAATTTACTTACTAGTTCTGATATCTTTTTAGTTTTGAAACTTTTTAGGATATTCTCCATAAATAACCATATTGACTGATGATAAAAACATTTTACTTCCTTCTTTCCAATCTGGTTGCCTTTTATTTCTTTTTCTTGTCTTATTGCAGTGGCTGGACATCCAATACAAAGGTGAATAAAAGGGGAAAGAGCAGACAATGTTAATTATTATGAATGTATGTTGAATTTTTCAGACATTTTTCTACATTTATTAAGGTGATAATATAACTTTTCCCTTTAATTATGTTAATATGGTAAATTCTATTGTTTGTTTTTAAAATATTAACTCAAACTTGAATTCCTGGGATAAAACCCACTTGGTCATAATATATTTTCATTTCCATATATTGCTGGGTATTCTTTGCAATGTTCTGTTAAGAACACATGTATCTTAGTTCATGAAAGACATTAGTTTGCCCTCTTCTTTTTTTATGATGTCTTTTTCTGGTTTTGGTATCAAGGTAATTCTGGCTCTATAAGATTAATTGGGCAGTGTTTCCTCTTACTTTATTTGCTGAAAGGGCTTGTGAAGTTTTGGTGTCAATTTGACATCATTTGTTCCTTGAATGTTGAATTGACAGATCCAGTCATCTGGGCCCAGAGCGTTTTGTTTTATTTGTGTTGTGTTTTATTTATTACAATATTTTTTATTGTAAAATCAGTTTTCTTAATTGACATATGACTATTCTGAGTTTTCTGTTTTTCCTTGCGCCAGATTTGGTTATGTGTATGACACTATTTCTTAATTCATAAAGTGAGGATAATAATAGTACACCCTCATGAAGCTGCCGTGAAGACTTCATGAGTTCATAAATTATAAATATTTAAAGCAGGATCTGACATAGGGGAAATATACCTGTGGACAACTATTGGTTATTAAAATAGAATAATTATTATTATTATACACTTAAGTGAGATCAAAACCACACATGATAGTCTATTATTTCTAGTTAAATCCTGAGAAGTAATAACTGTAACAGAAAATAACAGTTATTTAAGTCTATTGAGCTTGTGATATGTCCCCAACTCATGAACAAATTGTATTTCTAATAATCCCAATGGAATGCCAAATTAAATTGTTAGAAAAATTAAATTAAATTGTTAGAAACCATTTCAAATACATAAATTGAAAGTTTGAAAATCTGGCGTAAGTAGAGATTTAACATGTCTTTTATATTTCCTATTCTTAATTAAAAAAAATAGATATCACTGAGCCGTAGAGTTTCACACATGATGTTAAGACTGAAGACAAAGAAGTATATAACAAACGCTTAATAACAGTGCTTGATTCATATAAAATTGAGAATGCTCTTGGTTACTAATAGAAAAGCATATCAAAGTGGCTTAAAAAAATGCAACATATTGGTGTATATAACTAGAAGTTTAGAGTTAGCGTTGGTTTCAGAGTTGATTAATCCAAAAGTTCATTGAATTCCTCAGGTACCCAGTTTCTTTCTCTTTCTCCTAATTGTCATATTAGTCTTAAAACTGGACCCTAAATCCCTTCTTCCACATTGAACAATTCTTTTCTTCAGTTTGATTAAGTCAAGGTTAAAAAATATTGAGCCAATAATTGCCACCAAGTGAACACAATGTCCTGAATAGCTCAGGCCTGGGTTCCTTAACAACCTCTTACAAGCACAATGCTGTTACCATGATTGGCTTAGACTAAACAGGGTCCCCTGTTGGAGATGGAATCAATTCCCTAAATTACATTGCAGTTATATAATGGCATAAAGGTGAAATAGATGTTGTGTGTATCATTTACAATATCCATTATCCTTTATCCTACTGTGGCAGACGCTGCTATTCCCCCCCCCCCTTATTCCACTGTTATCTTCTTCCTTAGTAAGAGAAAACTTGGATCTTTAGCCATGTACATGGCCATTTCACATAGATACTCCATCTTCCAGGCTAACATGCAGCTAACTCTGTCCATATGGTTAATTTCTGGTCAAAGAAGTGTCACTTGCAACTTCCAGCGTATGTGCTTAAATCGGGAGGACATTCTCCACATCCTTACTTCTTCCCGAAGTTTGGGTATCAATCTGATGGCCACAGCTTGAATAACCATCTGGACCATGTTGAGGACAGCCGAGTAACAAGGAGCCATCCCTGATGATCATGGAGCTCAAATCTGGCCCTGGATTATTTAGCTCCAGACTTCATTTTCATGAGGGATAGAAATAAATTTATATTTTATTTCAGCCATTATTTATTTCAAGTGTTTACGCATTTATAGATAAATCTAATCTTAACTTACACTTAATTAACATTCCAAAAAATAATGTCTGGATTATATTATTGTACTTTCAGAAGACTTATCCTAATAGTATTAATTGATTGGAACCAACATTTAAGGGTATACAACCCAAAGCTCTATATCCGTAGTTCAGTAACTTCCTGTAGCTTTTTTAATATGAAAAAACACCTCTAACTTTCCTTAGGCAAACACCTGCAAGCTATTATCTAGTAAATCTTTCCTGAGTGCAGGATATATGTTAGCCTATGTTTATTTATATATTAATAGTTGCAAAACCCACAAAGCATCAACTATGTAAGTACGGTCTCTTTCTGTTATCAAACCTGAATGAGAGCTATAGGAAATCAGTGAGTCTCATTTATTTACCCTGTTCATTCCTTTGCACTTATGTTCTTCCAGACTCATTCATCAATTTCACTTTAGTTTATCTCAGTTTCTATTTTTGGCACCAGTGAGATACTGATGCTTTTTGTTTGTCTGCTCACCTCCCCCCCAAATCCTTTCCCACTCAGTCCCTCTGGGAATACTGACTTGAGAAATCCATCTTCCACTACCATGAAAACACTTATCTGGGGCCTAACATAGATGATCTTTATCTTGAAAGTTAGAAAATTCAGTTACTTTGGCAACAACTCGGGGAATAGCTAGGTTCTCCAAGTTTAACATAGTAGAAAACTATGAAAAACACTTTTGTTCAAGATGTTCAGACAGTTAATAACAACTTCTAGCCACAGAAAACAAGGTCCCCTAGAGGGGAAGCAAAGTCCTGAGCCAAACTTCAGGATGCACTCCCAGGAGGGAGGGCAAGGGGAATGCGGTCCGCGGCTCAGCCTGGCCGCCTGGCTGCCTGCGGAGTGGCGGTGCAGAGTATCGTTGCAGCGCTTTTTCAGCGAGTAATGTGCGGCGCTGGTTCGGGGCTTTGTCTTTATTCACAACACATTCATGTGTCTCAGCAGGGGGGACTGCACAATTGCCTGCCTGCCTGTCCTCTTTGACTATCTGCCGAATAAGCCGAATGGTAACTCTCCATGAGTGAGTGAGAGAGCCAGCGAGTGAGAGGCACATTGAGATACAGGGGAAGAAAAACCACGCAAAAAGCAGGGGGAGAGAGGGGGAATAAGGATGCTCTCCGGCACACTCATATGTTAGGTCTCTGCAAAGGCAGAAGGCTGCAGGAGCCGCATCAGCAAGCTCTCCGGCAGTGATTCTAACTATTGCCCATGAACACCGTGGTCAGGACGATTTGGAAGAGGCAATTTATTACTTACGCATAGAACACTCTAGCTCTGCTAAAACTGGGAGTGCAAACACCCCCTTGCTTTCTAATTTAGAGACTTCAATCTTTTCGACACTCAATTCTGTCAAGACACTCTGCTACTACAGGTAAGACGCAGTTAAGATCTATCTAATCTATTTGTGACATAATTGTTTAACACACTAATCATGACTACCTTTTAATATAATGCCTGGTTTATGTTGTTCTGCTTTTTCTTTTTCTTAGTCTCCCTTCAAGTAAATAATTTTAAAAGAAAAACTGCGATTAAATTAAAGAACAACTACTAAATCTTTCCTAAGAGGAATCTACATGATTGTTTGCATTTCCTGGGCTCTGAGTTCATAGTTGGGAACTTAATCTCAAACTGTGATCTGAAATGCAATTATAATAGATATTATTTATAAATGTACCAAATTATTCACTGTCATTTGTATAAGTCATAATCCTTCCTTGGCTACAGTGTTGTGCTGTGTGTAGATGCTTTATAATATTTTTTTCTTTTTTTAACTTTTATAGTTTGGAGAAACCAATGATGAGGCATATAACTTGCAGAGTTTGATTGAATCATTACAATGCGGGGTGATTTACTCATTCAGAAACATGTGCTGTGATAGTTTTACTGTGAAAGTATTATCACAAGCATATATGTATATAATTAACAGGTAGCACAGACATGTGAAATGTTTGTGATATTAAAAGAAAATTCAAGGGTGTTGATAATTAAAATACTGTATGATATAATTGAGTCTCAAGTTTCTTTTTTTATTAAAATTTACCTTTGTTTTTATAACTCTGCCCCAGCTTTACCTGTCACTATTTTTTTTAATAAGATTAGCTCTTAGGTGATGTCACTCAATATTGCTGATGTTGCTGAGAAAACTGTAATCACAGAAACATATTAAGAATGTTGTATGATTCCACAGAGAATATAGGAGTGATATTGTCAACAGGTTTGTAAAATTTTGGTCTGCTGAGTTTTGACAAGAGCATCTTGTGGTGTTAGTCACTTGTAACTTGGATTACATTCTGCTGTCACATTCAGGTTCCCAATGACTTAGAAGTCTAATTACGTTGCTGTATATGATCAGAGCTAAAAGCACTATATAATTTTAATAATAAAGCCAATTTTTATTTGACATTTTAACTTAAATTAACCCCAATTAATATATATTAATATATATGTTTTCTATCATTGTGTTTCTGTAATGTTCTGTTTACCGTATTTTATATAAGAGTTGCTCCTACTTGAATTCCTTCACATGAAGTATTTAAATGCTAGTAATCTGGAATCTTTAGAGTGACACTTGGTAGTTAAAACCATTAATTCGTGCACACAATAAAATATGTAGCATAAGATTAAAGCAAATCCCAGAAGAGCACATGCTTAACAGTAAAGTATTGTGAAAATAGAAGTATTTGCATGCAAAAATACATAATTCATTGGAAGACTTGTGATTCCTGTGCATGCCTTATTTCATTTTCCAATTTCACTTACAAAAGGTTTAAATCCAAGGGGAGTGTATGTAAAATATTCAATTGATTGAGGATGTGAAAATTAAAGGAGGAAAGAATTATTGCTGCAGTGACTTTTTTAGGACTGTTGGGAAGTTGGTAACTGGCGTGAATATAGAGAATTCATTTTAGAGTTCTAGGGTGCATTGAAAAATCAAGAAAAGTTGATGTGAAATATGTTAATATGCAAAATGGTTCAGAAGAAAAGAGTGAATGGTGCAAGAGTAGAGAGGAGGTTTACAGTCTGTAATTGTAAATTGTAAAATAGTCTGTACTGAATATTTTCAGTAAACATAGAATAAACTCTATATTTCTTCTTTTATGACTGGCAGGAAAAAAGAGGTATCAAGAATACCGTTTCTCAGGTATGGATGAAATCCTAATGGCCAAATATCACGTTGAAAAATAACTGTTCTTTTAAATTAGTTATCATATTTGTATATTCAATTACCAAAGTTATGTCTTGCCTCAAAGATTTCTTGGAATTATAAAGTTAGAAAAGTTACTTACAAACTATTTAGATTTTTAAGAGTTTATTAATATTCATATTTTTTTAAATTCACATAACATATGAGTTATGAGTTTCCTTTCTTTCTAAGGAATACATATACTCAACAAAATGGTATATGTGCTTTTGTTTTGAAACTTTTCAATATTAGTTTTAAATTTACTTGTCCAAAATTGTATAGTCCAGTCATCTCTTTTCCTTTAGAGAGAGACATGTTCTAGATTTTCTTCTTCGATATACTGCAAAAGCACCATCTTGTATTTACATACATCAGAGCAATATGCATAATTACATGATTTATAAACATTCAGTATCATGCTCATTTTGTCCTCATTTCCCCGAACTCTCTAGTTTTTCCAATGTGTAAGAACTTTAAAAATGTTTGATAAGAGTAAATTCATAATTAACATGATTTTCAGGGCCTTGGAGTTTTAAACTATTCAGAGAGAAACGTTTTCATCCTATTAACAATACTTTTAAATAATTATCCCAAAGTTGCCCAAAACATATTCCTATATGTCCAGGCTCTCAATTTCCTTATAGTTTCAACTTTCTAATTGAGAAAGTTTGAAAAAGTTTCCTTTCAGTATCATTTTATACTGAGCTAGATCACAAGTTGGAGGTTTATCTGGATCTTTAATAATATGAGATTGATGATATAGTCATTATTACACTCTCTGTAACATTTGTTGAGTTTTAATGTGGCACAGAGCGTATTAGCTAAGATGGAGCTTCCTTACGTTAGTTTTGAGGCTTTGGCTGAAGTAACAATAGTCAAAAACAAAAGAATTTATTTCCTTGTTAGTTGAGAGAAGTTGAAACTCTCTTATCTGCATGTATATTACATCAACTATTTATAACTTGTTGAACTAGATTCTGTTTTCATTGATGTAGCATTGGTCTACTGAAATGTTCCTTGTTGATTTTCTACAGGAATTTTGTTTTAATAGTTCTGGAATATCATATGAGTCTTTCATTTGGAATCGTGGACAGTGTCTCTGAAATTACAATCCACCATAATTCCAAGCCCTTTTCAGATGACTTTAGTATTGAAGCATGAGTAGAAATAGCTACAACTAAAAATATTCTGAAATAACAAGCAAGAATAAGTAATGAGAGACCTCCAGCTAGTTTTCTGGTTCATTTACTTCACTTAAAAATATTCTTAGACTGTGGTATGGATCCTAGAAATCAAAGCTCCTTGCTGATCTTGTTGAGATAGTAGAGCAGGCAAGCAGCAGCTTCCTCATGCTACCCACTGGCACAGGTTAATGCTGAGCCTTAAGAAGAATTTTTAGGACTGAAATAATTGTTGTATTTTAAGTTATCTAAATGTACAATATAAGAGTCTGTCCAATTAAGTTCAGAATAGTCATAATTGTAAAAATGCTGATGATTGGCTGTTTTAAAGTCAATTGCAGTCTACATTTTAAAGGTCATATTATAGAAGCCTGAAATAGTCCTAAATATCCAATGTCTAAAAAAATCTGATCTCTGTATTCTTTTTACCAGATAATTAATAATACTTCTATGCACGTATTACACAACTGTCTTTAAAAATATAGTAACAAGTGCGTCCGCTTTGAAGAGTGCTGGTACAGGAAAACCTGTTCATTCAATAAAATGCTAAATTACAAAGTTTTTTTATTAGGTTTAAAAGTATTTTTCCAATAAGCTAGTTAAAATACTTTTTAAAGAACAAGCTTATTTAAATACATTCAAGGCCAATAATTTTACTTAAAAAAATTGTTTTATTCACACCTTTTTAGAAACCTAACCACCAGGCAAAGTGAGGTTGATTTGCAACCACAGTTACATGAGTATATGGGTGAACTCACAAATGGAAACAATCCTAATTTTAAAACAAAGTGCTCATTATTTATTTTCCTAAAATGCTGTACATGCAAAATGACAAAACTGTCTTAGTCTATGCAATAGTTTCTATGCTATATAATAGCAGTATACATAATAAGGTAAATGAACTTGCACATGTGTAGAAAGGTTAAATTGTTAGTTTTGTAGTGTATGAAAGTTGGAGATTAAAGAGTTTTCCGTACATGAACTTTCTTTATCAGATTTAAGGGTTTCTGACATTTCAGGAAATTTTCTGTTCAAATTAGCTCCCAGTGTTTTCTTTAATCTGCACAGGCAAATATTAAATGCTTTAAGGTTACTCTTAGAAAGTTACAGATTCCACTTAATTAGTTTCTGCTGATAGATACATACATTGTAAATATAAACCATTTGGTTCCAATAGATTAACTCAGTTTCTACAAGAGAAGACTGGGATCAATATTCTTTTTTAAGTATTTTAAGAAAACATACTAACCATTAGGCAATTATTTAGTGAAGGCAAACTTCTGGTTGTGACGAAAAGATATTAGCACTTCAAAAGAGAATGTGTAATACTTAAATTGTGTTTAACAAACATGAAATATGACTTGGCGTCCTTGAAAGTTGATATTATTGCAAAGAATCTTTTACTTTTTTGGAATGCAAATAATCATTGATTTTTTTTCACAGAAAATATTATAAAAATAGATTAATTGTCATGTAATTCAATTTGTTATTATTTTGTTCAAATAGTAATCAGAACATTCAATTGTGTGAAATGAAGGAAAGACATGTGACAAGCATTTTAGTAAAACTGCTTCAGTTTAAAATATCATTGTACACCCTTGTTTGCTACAATAAATCCCAAATCATATTTGCAGAGCACATTTCTCATCATCTCGAACACCTATAGAATGTCATCACCATATCTTCCTTTTTTAAAACCTAGGTCTTCTAAATGATGTTTCATTTCCACCTGAAAACATGTGTTAAATCCAGATGTTCAAACACAATCACTCCCCAAAGGCTTACAGTTACAGGTTGATTCAAGTATGGCTATGTATAAATATACACATCAGATCTCTAATTTAAAATTAGAACACAGGCTGTGAAGTGCATAAAAATGATAAGAGACCACAGTTGGCTGTGTATATTCCTTGTTTAAATGAAATTGTGCTTTCTGCCCCATCAGTGTAGCACATCTGATAGAGTCAATAAATTCTTACAAAAGTGTTAATATATATGTAAAAGGATAGATAATAGATCTGACAATGTTATCTGAGTGAGGAAGGTGCCTTACCCGGTAACCCTATTATAAATAAAATTTCTAAGGCATCATTGGTCCAAATCCAGGGTTCAAAGGGTTTAAAATGATTCATTCCTCAACTAATTTACAGTGATTAAGGCATAAAGAGAGAAGTTGATTATATGAATAACTTAATTGTTCTGATTTCCTAATAGTTTAATCAAATCTCTAACTTCTTTCCCTAAGGAAAGCTAGCACTTGCTAGCTAAGGATATTTATGATGCTTTGCTGGCTAATTTATCCAGATATATAAAACAAAGGCAAGTGGTACATGATGGAACAATAGTGAAAATAGGAGACAGATTTATGAATCACAGGGCGACTGTCCTGGGACTCCCCCATAATTGAGTTCTTTAAAATTATGCATTTCATTTCTTTATATTTCCCTTTTTCTTTCTATCCTCTTTTTAGTCATATTTCCAAGAGTCTGAACAAGGATAAGAAAGCTCATCTTCAGCATTTTCTTAGTTCAAAATTTATTATGCATGTTGTAATCAGATCTCCCAAACCACTCAAAAACTTTCCCTCTAGTCAAAGCACTGTCACCAAGCCAAAACTGTAAGGTTGGAATGACCAAGAAAACCTCCACTATCAGTGCTTGTGCATGGTGTTAGTTTCTGCCTGTGTGGGAAAGGAAATAGACTCTGTCTGGGTGAGGGTCATGTTATAAGAAGCAAAATCTTACAATTTAATTAGTCCCTCCATTTAAATCCATCTTAGGTCAATCTTTGGCCCACTCTACCTAAATTAATGGAAGGCAAGTCTTAGAAAAATGGGGGAAAATAATTGAGTCTACTGCAAAATTCCATACAAGGGGTAGAAGCATGGGTTAGTGTCGTAGATATAAAATAGTCTTCCTTATCTCTAATAGAATAGGGCTAAGGGAATGAAGAAGCCAGACAGATTTAACAAACTGCTCCCGCTTTCTAAACATCAGAGTGCACAGGCCCTTGGTCAAGTTGTAATTAGAAATATTACCTGAGCAAAGGGAACTTTGATAATAACTAATAACTAATAACTGTTACTACTGTTTCTGATATTGCTGCTACTAATACTGATTAGTCTACCATATGGCATTTTAGACACTTTATATGCATTATCCAATTACCTAAACTGTATGAAATCAAAATCACTATCCCTGTTTAAAAATGAGAAAATAGGGGCTGGCTGGTGGCGTGATGGTTGGGTTCACATGCTCCGCTTTGGCAGCCTGGGTTAGCAGATCCTGGGTGCAGTCCTACACACTGCTGGTCAAGCCTTGCTGTGGCAACATCCCATATGCAAAGTAGAGGAAGACTGGCACGGATGTTAGCTCAGGGGCAATATTCTTCAGGCAAAAAGAGGAAGATTGGCAAGAGATGTTAGCTCAGGGACAATCTTCCTTACCAAAAAAACACAACAGAAAAAACAAAAAGACAAAATAGAGTTTAGGTTAAATATCTTGCTCAAGGACTTAGTCAGAATTGAAAGAGAGTTCTGTGTGTCTCCCAAAACCTATAACCACTAATATTTGATATTTACTATTTTATTTTAGGAATCTGCATGCTCTTTAGTAGGAGTTAACAAGGTACACAGTAGCTAGTAGAAAAACAGAAAGGAAGCAATCATAAAAATACAAAGCTTAGGGGCCGCCCGGTGGCGCAGCAGTTTAGTCCGCGCTTGGCAGCCCGGGGTTCGCCGGTTCGGATCCCGGGCGCCCGCCGACGCACTGCCTGTCAGCCATGCCGTGGCGGCGTCCCATATAAAGTGGAGGAAGATGGGCACGGATGTTAGCCCAGGGCCAGTCTCCTCAGCAAAAAAAAAAGGGGGAGGATTGGAACAGATGTTAGCTCAGGGCTAGTCTTCCCCACACACACACAAAAAAATACAAAGCTTAAAGGGTTTTAAAAATTTACAACTAGTTAATCAACTTCGATAATCAGTCCTTGTTAGCAACTATACTGATTTTTTTTTCTCCTTTTTAGTCTGTTCTTTTACAAGTCTGCAATATACACTTCCTAAAAATGCTGAAACTGAACTGACTGCAGTTTTCTTTTTCATCCCCAGAATTTATAAAGTAGTTATTTTCAACCAAATTGTCTAAATTATGGACATGTCAAAACATCAATGTTATGTCCTGTCATAAAAATGCAAATAGGATCTCCTTATTGTGGCTTAGTTCCTCTAGCCAAAAACAATGGATCTGCTTGCTACTTTTAAGTGAGGCTGATTCATTGGCCAAGGAGTTACTGTTCCCTCAAACATTCATTAAGATTTTGAAACTGGTACCATCTGTGCAATGTAAATTGCAAATTTATTTGTTACTTTTCTTCAGTCAGGGTCAAAGTAACCTAGTCAATGCCAATCTTCACTTCAGATATTCCCACTTGAATCCCTTTGGAAATCAAGGATGCTGATCAATACAAATTATTAGCTGAATGATCCCAATTCATTTTATGAAGTCACTTTAAAAAATTATAGATGATCTAGAATTTACAGATACTTCACACATTAAAACTACAACGTACATCTGCATTGTAATGATAAATCATCTCAATTGTAAATCAGCAACCTTTATGATGTCTTTTATGGGAGAGTGTCCAAACACTTGCCTAATTAGTCTCCTGGTTTAAATTGGACAATTTATGGCCCACTCTACTCAAAATAATGGAGGTTAAGCCTTATAAGCCTTCATTTCACATAACCTTTCCCCAGTCTTTAGACTAGAAACTCTTGTTTTGTGTATTTATGTGGTTATTTTTCAGTTTGAAAAAAATAGGTAAACAGATCAATGTCTCCACATAGAAACTCTTAAGATTTACTGATTTGCTTGCTCAGACAGAATGAAGTTCAAATGCTATCATAAATATATACATTTGGCGGGGTCAGCCTGGTGGCGCAGCGGTTTGGTTCGCACTTTGGCAGCCCCGGGTTCCTGAGTTTGGATCCCGGGCACCCTGCGACGCACTGCTTGTCAGCCATGCCGTGGCAGAGTCCCATATAAAGTAGAGGAAGATGGGCACGGATGTTAGCCCAGGGCCAGTCTTCCTCAGTAAAAAGGGGAGGATTGGCAACGGATCTTAGTTCAGGGCTGGTCTTGCTCACACACACAAAATCTGCATTTGGCAAAATTTAGAAGGTTTGTCTTCATCTAGCAAAATTCAAAATATTAAGAGGAAGAATTAGAAAAGGTCACAAGGAAGAGTTATGGTTTAAAAGTAATTCCTTTCTTAAATTTGCTGAAACTACATTTAGACTAAATCAATATGCTAGAACAATATGAGACACTCTTGCGCTAAATTGTTTTTAATCCTGTCATGCATTGGTTACTTGTATGTTTCAGGGATTGTCAAGATTTAGTCAGTCTTCGATTGTGCCTCGTTTTTTGGTGAGAAAGCTTATTGTAGTCCTGCTATTCTTTTTTTTTCTTTTTTTGTGAGGAAGATTAGCCCTGAGCTAACATCCGTTGCCAATCCTCCTTTCTTTGCTGAGGAAGACTGGCCCTGGGCTAACATCCGTGCCCATCTTCCTCTACGTTATATGGGACGCCGCCACGGCATGGCTTGATAAGCGGTGCATCCGGGATCCAAACCTGCCAACTCGGTGCTGCCAAAGTGGAGCGTGGGAACTTAACCGCTATGCCACCAGGCCAGCCCCTAGTCCTGCTATTCTGGATCATTATTATCAGAATTCTTTGACTGTAAGAGTGTTTGAAGAATATGTAGACTGGTTGAGTAAATGATTGCTTAGCACCTGTACTTCCCTTGACAAAACTAGATGAAACATTACTACTTCTTAGCCTTCGATGCTGTTTTGACAATGTGACAGTAGCCACAATTCTCAGCTGTCATCATGTTAAGAAACAGGAACCAGTTGGTTATCTATAGATTTCCCACCATAACTGTGGTTTCAAGACAAGCGTGGAAGCAAACAGCTGGAGTTGTGGGTCCTACCCAGGTTCATCAAATATGCACATCAAGAATATAGTAACAGTGGGGGCCGCCCGGTGGCGCAGCAGTTAAGTTCGCGCTTGGCAGCCCAGGGTTCGCGAGTTCGGATCCCGGGCGCCCGCTGACTCACTGCCTGTCAGCCATTCCGTGGCGGCATCCCATATAAAGTGGAGGAAGATGGGCACGGATGTTAGCTCAGGGCCAGTCTTCCTCAGCAAAAAAAGGGGAGGATTGGCAACAGATGTTAGCTCAGGGCTGGTCTTCCCCACAAAAAAAAAAAAAAAAAAAGAATATAGTAACAGTGTTTGGCTAAGATTCATGTGTGTACATGAATCAGCTGAATGTCAGCTTAAAATGTTGGTTTAAAAATCAAGGATAAAGCAGTTTGGGGTTATAACCCAAAGTATAAATAAATATCCATGATTCTTTTACTGAACCAAGTCGGCTCACCTCCTGGTCAGTTAAATAAGACTCTACACCAGTGGAAGTTGTCTCACAAAGTAAAGTGTATTTGCAGCAAATAAGAGTCCATGAGGAATCATTTCCAAAGTCATGGTGTCCCTAACAAAGGGAAGCAGGAATTTTTACTTCAGTTGGGAAATGAATATTCAAAAGAGAGAGGCAGGTATTTGCCTGCACAGGCTCAGTTGGAGAACATGCTTCCACATAATGAGGCCTAAGCTCCTCCTGGAGAGATCTTTGAATTAAAAATAAGGCAAAAGTCATGGGTGTAGTTCTTGTGGTGAGGCTTGGTCAGTTTCAGGATATTTGGTGGTTACATCTCCTTTCAGTATCTGGCTTGGTCAGTTTCAGGATGGTGGTGGTTACATCTCCTTAACATACAAAAGGAAAAGAAACAACTTGGAAAAACAGTTAATTGCTTCAGAACCCACCTTTGAGTTTCTCAAGGGACCTAGTCAGTGTCAATTCCATTCTGATTTAAATAAATTATTGAAAAAATAAGTAGATGGGAGAATAGACAAATCTCCTGTACAGAAGAATTCTAAATAATTTATGTAAGTACCCACCCCTCAAGGAGGAGGAGCATAACTTTCCATTCCTTAGGTGTTGGATGCTCCGAGTGACTTTGTTCCATGGAGTACAGTATGGAAAGCAGTGGAGGGGAGAGGAATTTTTCAGTGGAGAAACCTGACACACACTATCTCAGCCAGATGGTAAAGTCAACATCAACAGTGTTTCAAATGAAAGCAAACCCGGACTTAGATAAGGAGAAACTTTATTCAAAAAGACTTGTCATAGGGAGGACACTCTGATCCCAGGAATCTGCAAGTGCCTCAAAATCAAACAGTAAAAGGCTTTTCTGTTATAGAGTACGGAGTGCTAAGCAATAAGTAAGGGAAAGTTGGGTGTTTTGGGCTGAATTGTGTTCCCCACAAAATTCATATGTTGATGCCCTAATTTTCAGGACCTGAAAATGTGACTATATTTGGAGATAGGGCCTTTAAAGAGGTAATTAAGGTTTAATGAGGTCAAATGGATGGGCCCTAATCCAATCTAACCAGTATCTTTATAAGAAGAGGAAATTTGGACACACTGAGAGATGCTAGGCATGTGCACACACAGAGGAAAGATCATGTGAGGACATAGTGAGAACATGACCATTTGCAAGCCAAGGAAAAAAACCTCAGAAGAAACCAAACCTGCCAACTCCTTGATCTGTGACTTCTAGCCTCCAGAACTGTGAGAAAATTTATTTCTACAGTTTAAGCCACAAGTCTGTGGTGTTTTGTTATGGCAGCCCTAGCAAACTAATACATTGGGCAAATGAGGGGGAATAATGACCAGTGGGGTTTGATAGGAAATGTGTCTTACTATGGTCAGTCAATTTTTAGGCAAAGCCAATAAGGGGCACATGTTCTGCATTTTAGTGTTTGCTCAGGCTTGGGGGCAAGCAAAATTCTGGGGTTTGTGGAGAGGAGAGAAGCCTGACAAAAGCCTGGTCAAGACAAAGCAGAGGGTGAGAAACGGGCAATTGTGAATACTTGGTAAAATGATGTCATGTTGATATTATGTACCTTGATATGATGTGATGAGACTGGCACTTCACCTTTGTTATCTTTCTCCCAAAAACCCATAACCTCAGGATAATCATGAAAAAAAAATCAGATAATCCCAATTGAGGATATTCTACAAAATACCTGACCAGAGTTCTTCAAAACTGTCGAGGTCATAAGAAAGAAGAAAAATCTCAGAAACTCTCATACTGAACGAGAGCCTAAGGAGACATGACTGTTACATGAAATGTGGTATCCGCGATAGGATCCTGGAACAGAAAAAAGACATTAGGTAAAATTAAGGAATTCTAAATAAAGTATGTACTTTAATAAGTAGTAATGTATTGATATTGGTTCATAAACTGTGACCAATGGACCATAGTAATGTAAGATATTAGTAACAAGTAAAATTGGGTATGGGGTATATGGGCATTCTATGTACTGTCTTCATAATGTTTCTGTAAATCTAAATCTATTCTAAAATAAAAAGTTTATTGAAAAAAACAATGACAATAAATAAAAACAAAGGATCTCAACAATAGTCCATTTCAAACAACCAGGTAGCACAAATTCATCATTAGAACATTGAAATACTGCTGTATCTATTATAAAACATGATTCAACTACCACTTTGGGGGATTGTGGTTTTGGCAGAAAGTAAAGTATTTCTGCATTGACCAAATTCTATGAAAGCGACATTTATTTGCTTTATGCAAAGTGCCAATCAGTGTAGAGATTAGAACGCTAACTCATGTGCATTCAGTTCTACAACATCTTTCTCCCCGAAGTCTCCAAACACAACTTCATTTGGCCTGGATGGCCTCCTGCACTTAGGCCTTCACAGACCAACCTCAACGACCAATGTTTTCAGGGCCTTTTTTGGCAGAGTCCCTTGTTGTCCTCACTGCTAAGCCTCCCTCCATGTCCTCCTTACTAATTGACTTATATGTTATTGTACTAATTTAGAAAATCACTTTTGCATTCTTACAGAACATATAAAACTAAATGCAATCCATCTAATAGGTATCCCACCTTTTCTCTATGCAAAATTCCAGTAGCAGCAAGAACAAAGTCTATTCTACATAACTGCTTTTATTGTACCTTCCTCAAATAAGAAAGACATTTTTCTTGCTGCATCTGGTAGCTTTCTCTCCATGTACAAAGAAATGAATGCCAACTTTGTTTCTAAGTGTCAAGAAGCATTGTCTCGTTGCAGTGTTTCCATTGATGAAAATACTTTTATGAACCATTGTCAAATCAGAGCCATCTCCCACTTAAGAAATCACCCCGCAAAGATATTGGAGAAATAGCTTTTTTGCCCATAGACTTGAAAATTTTATCACACTCTTCACTTGGCATTTGTATTTAATTCTGTCTTGCTTTGAATTTTTAAAAAATCATTTCTGCTTTCTTAAGGATAATCAAAAAAGGGAAATAAGAAGAAAGCTGACTGGGCAAAAGATAGGCACTCGATTTTACTGGCTATTTGTCATATTTGCTGCTCACTTCCTAATTAAAAACTGGTTGCTACAGGAAAAAAAAAGTCTCCCAAGAATAATAATGTTATTATTTGATAGATTTTTTTTTTTATTCTTTGAAAAATGGATTCGTGCTGCAAGTTTGAATTACTACAGCCATGGAATTTTATTTTTCCTAGGTTCAATAATTTAATGTGATTAGCCTTTTGGAAAATGAATATAATATTTCAGTAGCTAAAAAACATGATCTGTATGTATGTATTACACTTATAGTTTAATTAGGAAACTAATGAGGTGCAATTGGCAACCTGATTGGTGAGGAACTGGTACAGTAAGTTTCTATTAGCAGACTTGAATATTTCTCTTCCAGCTCAGCATTCACCCAACCACAGATATAGGAATTATTACAATGGGCACCTGCCATCCTGGCCTTTGGAAACCATCCTCCTGTAAAACCACCAAATTAATTATAGCTGAGAGTAAGGGAGAGTACTGGAAGATTCAACTACTTGTGAGTTTAGCTTTAGAAGAGCAAACTATGGAACAGATTAAATGTGGCTATTACTTAGATGTAAGTGAGCTAATTAACAAATAAAGTTTGACTGATGCATAGAATAACATTGTTTATTTAGCTAGAATTTATATTTTTATGAGTGTGTATGTATATATACATACATATATATTTGTAATATATTATACAGTATAGCTGGTGAATGGAAGAGACACATTTTCAGTTATATTAACTTTGTTTTGGAAATCAGAAATACTTGTCACCTTTCTAGGCAATTCACAAACTTGTTGATGTAATTATACTCTGACAGACGTTGTTTTCTTTTAGCACCAGTGGACTTCTCATGATTTATAGCAAATTCATATTTTAAAGCATTTTCCACACTTACCTTCCAACTGCATGAGTCTCATTCCCACAAACATAAATTCTAATGATAATCCTATCAAATGCAGAGCTTGAATGACAGAATGAATCAACAATCTCACTGGTTTTTTGAATATAACCAACATTCTATTGTTAGATTTCATTTTGATATTATTGAGCTGAGTTCAATTATTTATAAAATGATGAATTCTAAATCTAGTCAATAAAAGATTTAAGGCGGATTTTTATTTTCTAGTTAAAAGCCAGCAAATTTGTTTAGACGGGAAACCCTGAATGAGAAATTCCAGTAGAGGCACAAGTTTTTACTTCCTAATGAAACAAGTCAGGACAAAAACAATATTAATAAACACTGCTACTGTGTACCAGACATTGTGTTGTTTACCATGTTATTGTTGTTTATCCTCTTAAAAATCCTGCGAGTTATTAACTGCTGCAGTTTTTAGTGATGAAGGTTAGAAACCAAGAAGTTTAATAATTTGCCCAAAGATCCAAATACAGTGAGTGCTGAAATTGAATTTGAACCTAGGTCAGCCTGATCCAAAGCCATGCTTTTTATTACTTTGCTGGACTACAATTTAATTACCTATGAAAGAGCAATGCTTTCCATGGAAAAGAAGGAAGACTGATGAAAAGGGTGTGAAAATTAATTTGAAGTGAAATGAAATTCATTGTAAAAGAACAATGCTGACTCATAATTTCTACACTGCAAGGTTAACCCAATTCTGCGATTATTCCATCATAAACTGTTTTCCCCAAATGACTACTGCTATAGAAAAAGAAGTACATCTCTCCTTTAAAAGAGTACATATATGTAATTGAAATATTATTAGGTAAAAGGGTCACTTTTTCTATTGATGCTATGTATTATGTGTAATTATATATTACATATATATAATATATGTATTAGTGGTGGAATTCTTTCTGTGGAAATCTTTCTGTGTAGTAGTTGCTTAGATCACTAACTGCTTGAGATGGGGGCAGGCAAATTAGAAGGGGAAGTAGCACAGAAGTTCAATTAAAGGAAGATTGAGCCAACTGAAGATAATCCCAAACGAAGCCTTAGAGCTCTGAGTGGATAATGTAAATCAATAGAAAATATGATTGGATTGTGAAAGGTGTGATTTTTCAAGCTGCTTTGCAGGAAACTATCTATTGTGTAAATTGGTATCCCTGAATTTATTTCTAAGAGGTTTGCAGGTGGCATGTTCTCGAGCTCCTCTAATCATCTTGCCGATTTTGATCCCACATGTCCCAAACGATCATGTGTAAAATTTCATTCCAAGTTCTAGGGTTCAGCAAACATTTGAGCACCGACTATGGGCAAAGTAAAATGCTAGGTGTAAATGATACAATAACGGACAGTCATTTAGCATGGTGACTATTAGCCATTAGTCATGCATGACCCAGTGTTGAGTGAATGATTAGAAACCTCCCAAACAGACCATATCAATATACCAATCAGTGGGGCAACAGCCCAAACACCGGGTGCTGCAGAGGCCCTGCCTTACCTAGTCATGGAGGGTGTGTGTTTTTAAGCTATATCTTAGCTATAACCTAAGGGATGATTGAGATTAGAGCACCCTTCATCACTAACCCATGCCTGGTCGTCTTACAGAAATTCATTCCAGACCTAACAGCTGTTACTTAAGAAAACACTTTCTCAAAAACCCTTTTAGAGAGTGAGCTTGGAGTTCTGGGTTTGATACACTCTGTTTCTTTCCAACTGTCTGTTACATTGGGCAGCTTTTGTTTCCTCTTTAAAATGAGGATAATAATTGTGCTTACCTTATAATTTGGTGTGAGAATTGAATGGGTGTATGTGAAATTCTTGCAGCAAACATAAATGTCAGTAGGAATTATTATTAGGCTATATTTACATAATATGACTAGTTTTCAATGTTCAGTTGAAAAGAGTGATTAGTTGCTTAGGTCAATGATTCATGAAGAAATAAGAAATGACCTCAAACATGCGAAAATCATACACATACTCACACACACATACCCAGAGAGAGATTAATCTTATTTTGAATGTGAAATCTTCAAGATACTAAATGAACTAAAATTCAAATGAGACCTCAATCTTTGATAATCCTTAGAGAAAGTGAGATCATCTTATTAGTAAAAGCAAAACTTTCATATTTCTATCTTGAAGAGCATTATAGAGGACATTTTGTCATTTTTATTTAATATGGTTCTCGGAAAATAAAACAACATCCGTCATTGCCTTTTGACTATAGTTAAGGTATTGAGTGAAAAAGTGTGGATACATGAACACAACACATCTGTTCCAAATATCAAGATGCTAAAACAGTCAGACCTTAAGTAACTAATGGACAAACTTGAAAAGTCTATAAATTTTCCTTCCATTTAAAGAAGTGTCTTTGTACCCACTATGGATTTTTATAGCTCCAGAAAAATATATGCACTTCTATGCTGACATATGCTATTCAAAAAAGCTGAATTTCATGAAAGAATGTGAGTTAGAAACACTCTTCTCTAGCAAGGCATCTTAACCTGGGGCACATTATTGATCTAGGTTCTGTCCGTGGATGAGTCAAAGTGTGCACTGTTATAAATTGTACTAATACTTGATGTATTAGTATGTATGTACACATATACATTTTGTAGTTTTTGGCTTTCATCAGATTCTAAGACAGCATGACTTTAAATGGTTAAGAACAACTTTCATAAAAGACATTTTCACAATTGCATCCAAATAAATGAGATTGTTTGCCATAATGCTTTTATTTTGCCTTTATTTCTTCAGTTGTATGATATTCTTCATCAATCCCTTTCAAATTCAGAGCTTCAGGATCACTTTCACTGTAACGAATTCACAGATGTCTCTCTTGAGTCCCAAGTTTTCTCTCAAGCATTGTCTAGTGGACAAACATTACTAACTGGATTAGACTCAATTGTCCTAAGACTCGATAGCTCATCTCCTCTTTCAGGCTTGCATTCCTCATTCTTATTAATGGAAAAAACTCCTAAGTAATTTATCATGGTGTTTTTCACATGCTTATTGAAATAACTAGTCTTTCTTTAGTTGTGGTGATCGCTCATTTGTCCCATAATAAAATGGGATGATGGCATAAAGATGCAGTTTCATTGACAATACTGAAATTGCTTGAACTAGATTCATCATGATGAGGGCTAAATTGAGCCAAATTTATATTTTGAGGTTGAGAACTTTTTTTAACGAGCAAGTACACATTTATTACACATTAAAAAAAAATTCAAGCAATACAGGTACCACCATTGTTCATTTCATTGTTTAATCATGAGAAATAAACTGTAAAGCAGCCAAGGAGGAACAAACAGAATGGCTTATTTGACTGAAATAGGATTAGTTAATATATTAGTCTGAATGGGTTGTATCAGTTAGCTCTTGATGCATAACAAACCACACAAAACTTAGTGGTCACTTTTTTTTCTCACAAATTTATAAGTTGGTTGGTTGTTTCTGCTTATCTGCTCTAGCCATGGCTAGGAAGCTTGGGCTTGCTTGTGCATCTGCAGTCACCTGGTCAGTCAGCCAGGAGTTGACTGGTCTAGGATAGAGCTGGCTGGGATGACTCAGCTCTTCTCCACATGGTTTCCCATCCTGTATCAGTCTAACCCAGACATGAGCTCATCGCAATAGCTGGTATCCAAAAGAAGTATAAATATGCAAGTTCTTTGTGAAGCTACTGCTGGTATCAATTTTTTTTATTGCTCAGTTGACCTGAACAATTAACATGGTCAACCCAGGTTCTATGTGGTAGGGCTGTATCAAAGGGCAAGGATGCAGAGAGGGCATTAGTTGGAGCCATCAGTGCAATTACCACAACTCAAGTTATGCTATTGTAACGGATGACTCCAAATTTCAGAGAATTGACACACATGACAGAGATTTCTCTCTCTGCTATCATAGTCACTCGTGAATACAACACAATGGAGGCTCCATCTTAATTTAAGATGATATGCAGCATTGTTTTTAAAAGAAAATGATTGGAAACAATCTAAATTCCTATCATGGTGGGACTGGTTAACTGAATTATGGTATATCTATTTCATTGAGTATTATGTAGCTATAAAAATTAATTAGGAACAAAATGTGCTGATATGCAAGCATGTGTAAGATATATATTTCAGGAAGATGCATAAAAGGGTGAATATGTTAGCCCTGGCATAAGAAAGGACAGGAAAAAAATATACTACACACATACACACATCTGCTTGGAGGCTTCTTGGGTGTTCATAAGTCTCAACAAAAAACGAAAAACAGTGGGATGGGAATAAGTTGGAAAAAAGCCAGGAGTCAAAGAAAATCTTTTCAGAGCATATCTTTTTATGATTTTTGACATTTAAACCACGTAGTTTTATTAGTTATTGATAAGTAAGTAAACAAAGTATTAAAATAACAATCATTAAAAGAGAAAACAAAAGAGCATAGATTGTTGTCAGATATCTGTATTCTAATCTTGATTTACCTCTTACTGGTGAGAGCTTGATCAATTTACATAACTTCTGTAAACTAGAGTTTTCCCCTCTAAAAGTAAAGGATACCAATAACAATACCTCTCCCACTTAACTGTTGTGCAATTTAAATGTAAGAATCCGTGTAATGCACTTAGTTGGTGTTTGACACATAGTAGCTACTTAATGAGTTCAATATTCTTGCTGCCATCATTGTTCGGTATTTAATCCTAAGAAATAAATTGTAAGGTAGCCAAGGTACAGGTCAAGTTGGATTTCCACTGAGAATATTCTTCGAGTGGAAAACACTAGAAAACTCTCTCTTTTTAATGCCTTACTTGGTAGGTAACCTTTCCTGTCTTTCTGATCTCTTCCCATCTTATTATTGAAAGGTCAAAATCAACAATTAAAACATGGCATAATATACAGTAACCATGTTCTTTAACATCATGCTAGAATTCTCAGTTATTCCTTCCTTATGGTAGCTGCATGAAACAAATGAGCTCGAGAAATTTCTCCTTGTAGAGAAATCAATGGGATGATAATTAAGTTTTCTAGTGGAGGGAATTTGGGCTTTTTTGTTTGTTTGTTTTTGGATCTCAGTGGTTTCAGATGTTGCAAGTGTTAAATATTATTATGGTGTCCTTTGCTGAAGAGAAGTGCTTAATTTTTATGTAAATGGACACATGAACTTGTCACTTGAATGCTTGTGCTTTGGGGGTCTTGTTTAATTAGTCTGGGAAGATGTTTTTTTGTTGTTTGTCTGATTTAAATAAGAGAAGTATCATTTCCCCCAGTCAAAAAAACTGAACATAGATTATCAAATGACATCAAGGAAATAATGTTAATTTTGTTAATGTCAGTGTGAATATCTAAGAAAATATTCATAATTTGAGAGATGCCTATCAAAGTTTAATTGAGGAAGACAGTGACTAGAATTTGCTTATACTGTATCACCTCAGCCTCAAAGACACAGAAAAATAAGTGTGATAAATTCTTGATAATTGTTGAATCTGAGTGACATAATAAAGTAATTTTGAGGATATTTTTAAATTTTCATAATGAAATTTTTTTAAATCTAGAAGAATTCTGTACTCAGGTTACTTCACATGTATCATTCTCATCCGATCTTTAAAAAATTCAACCTTGAACGTCTACCCAGTGTTTTAGTGGTGTGATTCACGCAAGAAAGCCCTCTTCAGAGCTCTACCAATCAGAATCCACTGAAAGGGAAAGCTTGGTTCTACACAAACATGCTGGCACAAGAGTATACATTTATTTGCTTTATGTCCAAATAAAAAGGTAAAAGAAAATACAAGTTAAGTTCTAGCTTTATGGAACTTATTTTAGTTTAAAAAAAAATGCCTTTTCTTTGTCCTTGTACTGTCTGCCAGAACATACTCTGTTGGCTGCCTCCTGTGTCAGGTTAATGACACGTCCTTCAGCGAGGTTTTCCTGTCTACCCCTTCCATCCCCAGAGTGCAAATATGTTTCATATATTTTTCTTATAACAGCACTTATCGTATTTTACGATTATTGCTTGTTATATTGCCAGCACAGAAGTGTGCTTAACAAATATTTGTTGAATGAGTAAGTGAATTAACATAGAGATGAATAACCACTTCTAAGATCTGGGTAACCCAAGGGTCAAAGCCATGTCTGTATATTCCAGTGCTCAATGCTTCCAAGTATATAGAATTATTTAAAAAATATTAGAGATCATATCTTTACTTCTAAAACATAAGGGCACTCATCTAAAGCCTGAACTACTCTTAGGAAGCAGCCACATCATATCGGAGTTCTGCTGTGGCTAAGAAACATAAGGGCACTCATCTAAAGCCTGAACTACTCTTAGGAAGCAGCCACATCATATCGGAGTTCTGCTGTGGCTAAGAAACTAGTGTTTTACTTCTGTGCCCAAGTCTGAGTTTTCTTATAGATAGTCTTCTACACAACAGGTCAGCTACATTCAGTCATACTTCCTGGTCTTCAAGGTATTCTTTCATGTGAACTTCTCTGGTTTACAAAGGACAACTCTGAGTCAGATCATTTTAATTATTCTGGTTCTTTCTGGTTAGAGTAAACATTGACATAGGGAAAGACGGAGGCAATTAACCAATACTTGCAGCCTAAGATGTTTCATGCATAAGCATCCCCAGTCTCATTGTTATCTTGTTAAGAGTAAAATGAACATTTATGTAAACGAGGAAAAGAGTTTTACACTTACTCTTTAAAAACGGAGAGAATGCCATGTAGAGCGTAAACTAAGAAACTTCAATAAATAACTAACAGTGCATATTTTTCAAGGGAGAATTCATTACTTATTAATCACAAACCAGGTTCTGTAACGGTTTATACGTGTTTCAAAGTCCTATTTTTCCAACCCCAAGTTAGCAGTGTTTTTTCCTAATTAAATTGGATTTCTTCCAGTATGCTTCAGAATAGTCACCAAGATTTATTCTTCCTATTTTTTTCCATGTGGCAAAAAATATAAAGAGCAGGTATAAAGATTTTCCTTCAGCCATACTTAAAATTTTAACTGAAAGGTTCCTCCCTGTATTAATGTATTACAGCCACTTGACAAGATAATGCTTCTCTGATGTTATGTATCTGATCTAACCTTTTGTCTTTGTCAGGAAAGGAAAGATTTTTCATGGAGATATCTAAGTTTAAAAGAATACAGTTTGTCTTCTTTATAGTAAGTAGGTCGGGGAGTTGTGGCATGTTATGTGCTGTATTTTGGCACAGGCACGTGCCACGTAAAATGAAGTGCTTCATTTATAAAGTAATAGGAACACTAGCTAAATTTGTGTTCCTAAATGCAAACAGAGAAGTCAAATAAACGTTCTAATCCAAATGAAAAACCTCAACTTGCAGCGTTGTTAGGGTTTTGACAGTCGCTGGTTTGATTGGCCACCTTTCGTTAGTCATAGGAAAAATCAAAGCCTTTCCCGAATTTAATTTCATCAGTGATGGAATCAGCTGTTGTTTGTCCTTAAGCCTGCTTGACTGGTTCCTCTGATTAGTAACAATCCTTCATGTTCTGTTCTTACTACAATCTTAGTTTAATGGGAAAATACCTAGTTATAATTTCACTTACAAGTTCAAGAGAACCACTTTTCTTTTCATTCTTCACGGCTTCTGAAAAAAATAATAAGTGCCCCTTTAAACTCAGTGAAAATTAGTGGAACAAACCTTTACTCTCAAATAAATTAATTTTTCCAAAGAACAAAACTAAAAGTTTATTATTTTTGCAGAACTATATTGTCCGTCCTATTCTGATTCCTCTTCAGTTCACATCACAATATCTTTATGTTTGTCTTATTTACTTATCAACTCTGTAAAAGTAAAATGCTATTTTTCAGTAGCATAATAGTATTTGAACAGAGTTATCAGTATTTTAAAGTATTTTTCTTAAGCTGTTCATCTGAGTATGTATCTTTAGACTAGTGTATCATTTACTTTTATAGCAATTAGTCAGTTTACAGCTGTCATTGAAAATTAAGGCACTTGACTTTTAATTTTAACAAGCAGGAAAATGACGTGGTATATATTCTTTATTCTAGAAAATGTCTACATGATTGTTTGGAATGTAAACATACATTAATCAACAATAGTTATCCTCTGTATCACACCCGAGTAGGTAATAATACATGGAATTCTAGTAATTTTAGCTTTGTATTGTTATACTTGATTTTGAAATGATTATTATTGTACTATAAGTTATTTCAATGATTTGGCTCTTCCACCCCTTTCCCTTAATTTTACTGTCATGGAGGTTACAAAAAAAGTGATTTTATTATACAAGAAAAACGTTTTAAATTTTGTAATACTTTAAGTCAGGTAATCACTTAGGAAAGTTTAAACTATTTTCCCTAATGAAAGCATTTTTTTTTCTTTGTCTAAGTTAAAAGTTTAAATCTTGTTATTAAGGTACACCACCACAACTGAATAATGTGAAGTAACATTTGTGAAAACAGATAATTTAAAATCAGATTTAGATCATATCGTCAGCTTTGGAACACATACCATCTCGTAATGTTTTAAGTTCGAAAATATGAATATTGGAAATCTCTTTATAATCACCAATTCCTGCTAACCTAAAATGGTAGGAGAAGGGACTTCTCTGTTCCTTTGAGTATTCTGATTAAAATGGAATTATTTTTCTAACTATTAAAATATTATAAAATACAAAGTATGCCACATTTAGTTTTATTTTTCTTCGGTAATTCAAAATAAAAGGTTTATATATATATATAATAATGTAGCATATGTTATATACATGTATAATTTATCTCCCTGAACATTCATACTCTAAAATTGCTGTAAGCTTTCCAGTTGTGGGTATTCTAGATAAATAGGACATTGCCCTTGTGAATAATTACTTCACGTATGGTTACTATGCATACCACGGGTTGATACAATAATACAGTCTTAGGAAATGGTAGAGACCCTATGGATCATCTAATGCAGTTACTACTCGGTTAATATGGCCCACTTGAAAATATCCTCAGTAGTCTGCCCGCCAAAGCCCCAGCACCTCAAATGATAGGTCTGTATCTCCTGAGGCAGCACAATCTATCATTGTAGCTGAGGTTGCTAGAAGTTTCTTCCTTATGGCAGGCAAAAATCTTCCTCCTTGTAGTTAACACATAGTAGTCCTTTAGTTTTTTTCTCTCTCCAGATACTGCCTAATCCTTCACATCACAGGACTTCCTGCATGCCGTGTCATTCATTCTCCTCACCCACCATGGAGGGAGGTTTGAATGTTACCATTCTCTGGCTAAGGATATGGAGAAGCAGAGATGTCAGGTTAATTGATAAGCCACACAGCTGAGATTATACTCCAGTCAGTTTACTTTCAATCCAATCATCTTTTCCTGACACTTATATTTTTCCATTTTTTTGTTTGAATAGAGCCAACAATTCCCCCATGAGATTCTATATTTAGGGTTAAATGGATTTTATGGCATGGTTTTGGTTTCCTTACCACTTTGGCCAAGTTCCTCTGAACAATTTCTAATGGTCTCTTGCTTCATTTGTATCCCTTCATTTCCTCCCTACCTCTCTTCTTGCCTCCCTCCAGCCTTTCTATAAATATTGGTGGAGCACCTACTCCTTGCTAGGCGTGAGGCATAAAATAGTGAATAAGACTGACATGGCCCATGCCTTCACAGAGCTTACAATCTAGTGAAGAAGGTAAATTTTTAAATTAGTTGTTATAAGTGAAGTGAAGAAAACAAACTCAACACCAGGAATAACAGGGGAGTTTGTACATTTGTTAGGGTGGGCTTTCTTGAACAAGGTCATTTCTTCACTCTTCAGCTTTAGCTTAAAATTTCAATGATATCCTTAACATCGCACTTTAAAGTCTCCATTAGGATGCTTTTTCCTAATTACCAGTCTCCCTTCTCTTTGTCCCCATTTCTACATCCAGTCATGTTACAACTGAGTTAGCTTGGGCTTAATACGTTGTTTACATTCCTAGCAACTACACATCTGTATCATTGCTCTGATGAAAATAAATTGAAGATAAATGTTGACATTTGCTTCCCCAGTAGAGTATAAGTTCCAGAAAGAGGCTGTGCTTATTCTCATGTATAAATGCAAGTTTTGATATGGTGTCCAGCGTATAGTATGTGTTCAATAAATGCTTTCCTGAACTGAAATAATAATCAATCTTCAGGTGAGGTCCTTCGAACATATCCAAAGAAACCATCTTTCATCTTGTTTTGCCATCTTTTCATTCATTTGCTCAGTCAGTACTTACTGACCATTTACTATAAGCCAAGTAGAGTGGCAGGCACTGAACAAGATTATTCAAGTCCCTGCCACCATTGAACTTACTTATTTTCTGGGTCTTCCAGTCTATAAACATTAGAAACTTCTCTACAGGCTAATAGTATTTTAGAATATAATCGCAGTGTCATCATATTATTTTATAATACCTGCTCAAATTACGTTGATCAAAGTTGTATGATTCCCAGTTTAGTCCTGGATTTCCCATAGGAATGTTCAATGTAGAGCATGAATATAAATAAGTGAGAGAGGGAGAAACGAGAGTGTGAAAGAGAGGGAGAGAGTAAGTTCGAGGATGATGAGAGAAATATAAAACACACAAACACTCACGAAAGAGCTGCACTACATCAGTTTCATTTTGGTTGTCTTTACTATATGGTTATGTTTTATCGTTATGAATATAGAGAATAATTAATGAATGGAAACTTGTATTATCTCCTATGAAGTCTCCCCAAAGTTGTACTAGTGCTCCCTGTCGAAGCTGGATCTAAGCTTTTCCCTTCTGAGAACATGACTTTGTTCTCATTTAGTATTCCCCACCACCAGTGCACATGCTAAACATAACTTTGGAAAATGAATCAAGGAGACTTCTAATGTGGGGTTTTAATCAATGGCCAATTCATTAATAAAATATCATGGTAGTAGTTAGTGATATCAGTCTGCTTGGTCCTGCGGACTTGGTATCAGAGTCTCTGTGTTTAGGTTTTATGCATTTGCATAAGTAATCAGCCTGGTAGATCCTGTGCAACAAACTGTTTTCTCCTCCTCCAAACCTGTTTTTGAAAAAGTGTTCCATGGGGTTAGGTAGCATCAGATATTTGAAACAAATGATGCAATAAATGTTAACCTTTTTCTTTTCCCTCCATACTTCATTACTAGGAAGATAGTGCAACTAGTGGGACAGGAGTATATATAGGTGGTTAGGCCATAGGAACAAGTATACCTCCACAGAAGTGTTCTATGAGAAGTGAAAGTCTGATCTCTCCTAGACCATAGTTAGGCCTTTCATTCCATGCAAAACAGATATTCCCTTAGTTATGAAAAGAGCTACATCCAGCAAATAATCATATTTAATGGAAAAGCTATGTTATAATCCCCCAAATTCTGAAATACTTGTTAGAAAACACAAGATTTAAGTGAATTAAATAGTTTCCATAAGAACAGAATTAAGAAACCTTAAGAATTGAATATTCTAATAGACGAGTAAGGGTTTTTTGGGGTTTTTTTTCTGCTTGGTATACTTGACAAAATTTCTTAAATGATTATCTAAGTAATAATGGCCAGGGGTGTTTCACGTGATAAATTGGTAAACTATTCATTACTGGGGAATAGAGTTAATGAAAGATTTTGTGAGCAAGAACACTGTGTGGTAGAGTTTAATATGTATAAATTAAATCTTCTACTTGGAAATATACTAATAAAAGCAATGAATTAAACATCAGGATCTAGATTTGGGCTTATTAATATGGTGTAACTCTATTTAGCAAACTCTAATTTGCTGAACACTGATGGTACCAGTAAAATTAATAAGTAGAAAAAGTGCATCCAGCAAAATCCAAATGTATAAAATATTAAACTTTAAAATTTAATAAAGATATAGTACAATATTAAAAGTCAGAAGGAAAAGAAACTTGATAATTTTAAATAAGTGTCACGGCATTATTGCTATTTGAGCTATAGGAAAACATGTTACCATTGTTAAATTGTCAGTCATGCTTTGTAGGCTATAATCAGCAAGAATGAGTTCTCAGAAAGAAAAATATCTCACTTATCTCTCAAAATTTTGAGATTTTTAGATATTGCATTTCAGAGCCATCTAGGGACAAGCCATATACTGGTATTGACTACCACCATGCAATGAACAGTTTTACAGTATATTCAAGACGTGAGTGATAACTGTGTTGTTTTCCTTTTTGCTATCCAGTCAATTCAGTAATTCTTTCTTACACTAGAGGTTTTAATAAAGTATGCAAGAGAACACTGAATGCCTTTTAAATGTCAGGCATTGTTCTAGGTGCTGGGGGTACAGTGGTGACCGAGACATCCAGGTATTCAGCCCTTCTGGAACATGTACTCAAGGGAGACAGATAAAGAAAAATTAAATAAATAAAGTGATAAGCAATAAAAGAATAAAACTAAAAATGGTGTGATGAAAGATAGGATATGCATGGTGGAGGAGGACCTATATCAGGTCACTTTTCTGTGACCTATAAGCCCGTGTATACATAGGAATAGCAAATCAAACCTTTTGGGTTTAGTAGAGATATTCCCATTTAATTGGGACTTAAAAGGATCAATTTGGGAGGAGTTTCCATGTTTTTCCAAATACAGGATTGATACACCTAAATATGATACTGATATATTGTTAAAAAAAATCCCAGAAGTCCAATTCTGAGAAAAAATAGACCCTGAATGGGTATCCTTATACAAATCAGGGCATACGTTTTGTTTTCTAGAATGACCCCATTGACACTTGTTTTTAGGAACCCACTTTCAAGCAATTGTATTATTTTTAATAAAAGCATTATCCGTTGGATTCTAAACAGACCAAGTGAGGAAATGTTATATCTTTTATAAATTTTACAAGTCAGAAAGGAGCTTTGTTATTTTGTTTGCTTTTTGTTGTTGCTATTCTTGTTATTAAGAGCGAGAGAATGGCTTTCGTTTTAGAAATATTGAGTGTGGAATGAAAAGAGACCATTCAAGAAAGGTGAAGGGGTGGGGCAGAATAAGGCAAACAGGACCAGAAAAGGATTACACAGTTGGAGGCTTAATTTTGGAAGGTGGGGTGTGTGTGTGTGTGTGTGTGTGTGTGTGTGTGTGTGTGTGTGTGTGTGTGTGTGTGTGTGTGTGTGTGTGTGTGTGTGTGTGTGTGTGTGTGTGTGTGTGTGTGTGTGTGTGTGTGTGTGTCAGTAGCTCAGTTAAAAAAAAGACTCAGGGGCCGCCCGGTGGCGCAGCGGTTTAGTCCGCGCTTGGCAGCCCGGGGTTCGCTGGTTCGGATCCCGGGCGCCCGCCGACGCACTGCCTGTCAGCCATGCTGTGGCGGCGTCCCATATAAAGTGGAGGAAGATGGGCACGGATGTTAGCCCAGGGCCAGTCTTCCTCAGCAAAAGGAGGAAGATTAGCAACGGATGTTAGCTCAGGGCTGGTCTTCCTCACAAAAAAAAAAAAAAAAAAGACTCAGCTTTGTTTGTGTGGGCACTGGTAACTATTAAGAAGAGAAGGATGAGAGTGACAGATGCCAGATTTCAGGGGAATTAGTGATGAATAAATTACAAGAAGAAAATAGTCCGTGGAGATCAATTTTTAGAGAAGCTTAGTGGTAAAGACAAGAATTCCAGTGATAGAATGGCATAATAACTCACCATCTATTTTAGACATACATTTTTAACATTGTTGAAATTGGGATACACCAAAAAATTGATAATACCTTATCATTATAATAGATTATTTTTTAGTGAAATATAAGATGATAGTGGGTCTCATGTTGATGGTGTTTTAGATTTGATTAAACAATTGTTCCTTCCATGGTTAAGAAGCATAACTCGTTTGGGAAGCTTTGAGCTGGATAATTAACCTTCAAGAGCCTGAGAGTCTCTGTGTTAAAATGGGAATGATATAAAAGCAACTCATGGAGTTATGGAGGCCAAATAAGATATATTATGTAAAAGTGCTTTGTGCAATGCAAAGGGTTACAAACGTGTAGAGATACAATCATTATCATTATTAGTCTTTGACTAGAGAAGACTTGCTCTTTGGTTGGAGGGCACACAGCGTATTCAGACAAGGAAACCTGGATTTATTGTGCTGAAATTATATTAAAGCATTTATCAGCTACCACTCATCATATAAGGCACAACAGAATATAGACAAAAAGCAAATTAACACACGAGGATTTTTTCCAAATATAAGGATGCATATTGAGATTTTAATATTAGCTCTTAAAGGTAACCCACTGATAACAGAGCATGCCAAGTCTGAGCATGTTCAGTCATTTGAATAATTTGATTATACCCAATTTTATAAGTTTTTTAAAATTCTCAAAGTTAAAGTTTTTTTTTTTTCGCTATGTAGTCCACTTTTTTTTCTAGTTTCCTGTACTATCCAAGAAAGAGAGCTATCACTTCAAACATAGTCTTGTCACCTGTCAGAATCTCATACCGCCTGAAGATGTAGTGGAGGAGATAAAGAATCTGACTCCAGTTTCCAACATCAAAATGGATTGAATGATGGCAGGCACAAACGACAGAATTAAGAAACCTTACTAGGAGACAGCTTTAGTTTGTGACCTCAGGCAATCCACTTAATCTCTCTCCCTCTCTTAGACGCCCAATCCGTAAAATAAGTTTTATGATTTCTATCAGCACCTGTGGTTATGAAGTCACAATGCACATATTTTTGTTGGTTAGAACATAATCTCCAAACTTACTTGCATAAAGGATTTAGGATTTGGTTAAAATCAAATCATATAAAAAATAAATAGGTTGAATATTTGTCTCTGTAACTGAGTTCTCCACAACAATGGCATTGTGGTGACCTGTAATCTGTCATGTTTCAAATAATATCCCATGGACAGAGAAATAGAGGAAGAAATAGAGGTAGAGAAAAGATCAAGTAAGTCAAGTAAATGGATGAGAACTTAGCAAGCTGGTAAATGCCTCCCTCTGGTGATTGAAGCATATGTGAAAAGATCCTAGAAATGCAGTGAACACTGAGTATATACCAGCTTGGGAAAATGAAAATGCATTTGGTTGGCGCCTTCATCAATACGGAATTAAGGGGCATTGTTCTTAAAACAGGAGAGGATTTTCTGTGTTACATTTGCTTCCTTTATCTTAAAAATTTCTAAATATTTTTTGGTGTCAAACCTGGCATTTTATAATTACTCCCACGTTTGAAAGAAAGCAAACATGATACCCTTTACCGGAAATTCCTAGTAAATTTTCCTTTTTGTGGTCATTTCCCATTTTCATTGTTCCTGTCTCACAGATGCCACTTTAGAGATTCCAGTTGTTGCTAATAGAAGGTGAGGGTCATTCAGTTCCTCATTCATTGCCAGAAAAGGTCTTTTTCTGCTACTTTCACTAGTTAGGATCCAGCATTAACATCTTTATATTTCATAGAATATTGAGAAATGTCAAATACAATATATGGCATAGTCTTTTAAAAGAAATCTCTATTTTCATGGTAGACATTTAAAAACACTGATTGTGGAGTTCCCTGACCTGAACTATCTTTGTGCGGAGTCTTTCTTGTTCAATTCTTCATGGAGTTCTCATTGCCAGAAAGCCTCCCTAAAATATCAATTGCATTGTGTCACTTTCTAGCTCAAAAATCTTTCTTTGCTACTCATATCTACATAGAAGAGAGTCAAAATTTATTGCCTTTTCAAGGGCCTGCTCTTATCTCAACTCAAGCTTCCTTCCCAACGGCATTTTCCTTGACTCTTGTGAAATGAAACCATGGCTTCAGCCAGACTTGTGTCATCATGGAAAGAGTAGCCACTCCTTTTGGAGCACTTAATGTGTACTTGCTTCTCACATAACCCCATGAATTAAGTATCTCTATTTTAAGGTAAAGGAATTAAAGCTCAGAAAAAACAAAGCAATTTGTCCAAGTTTGTATAACTCTTAATTGGTAGAACTAAGAAATCCATATATGATTCCAAAATGTGTATTTCTCTCTACCAGGCTAAGCACAGAATGCCATGTGTCTTTCTATTGTTCATGTTTTGTGCACAGGAAATGTTGTTTTCCTTCATCTCCTCTGCCTGTCCAAATCTCACCCTTTATTTCGGTTCCAGTTACAACCTTCTGCAGATAGCCAAAGATGGGTATCTCAGCCCTTGGTGGTCAGTTTTTTATATTTTAAAGTATATACTGACAGTACTGACATAGGAAACCTCATCCAGTCTTGCAATGTCTCTGGCTTTGTGATCTTTGTTTCCTTTTATGGACATTTCTCCTTTTTGTTCTTCCACTGTCCACTCACCCTAGTTTTGACAGAAATACCCTAATTATCTTCTGGGGAACTAATCCCTGCCTGACTGTTAAATTTTGTGTTCAGATGTAATTGATTTCATCCTCTGGTCTGGGTGTGAAGAGGAGACTGAGATCTGTTCAATGAAAGCATAAATTTTCCCTGGATACAGTAATTGGTTCAGGGATAGACATGTGGCATATTTAGAGCCAACAAAATATAATGAGACTTCTCTCTGTAGACAGGAGTTCTCTCAGTTTAATGGGACTGTCACAGTAGGAATGATATGAGCCTGGAACCTACCTGGGTCCCACGCTTGAAACTGGAAATAGTGTAGTGGAAGGTAGAACTGAGATATAGAAGAAAACTCATCTTGATAACAGAGTTTGAGCCCCTGGATCAAGCTTGACTTGAAGCTGGACTTTGGATTTTTACTTACCAGAGTCAATAAATTCCTTGTTTTGTTTAGACTAGTTTGTGTTGGGTTTTCTATCTTCTAAAACTGAAGACCTAGACCAGGGATCAGTAAATTGAATAGTTGTGACAGGGACCATATGGCCTTCAAAGCCTAAAATATTTATTTTCTGGCTCTTCATTAAAAAAAAATGTTGCTGACCCCTGATGATCACTTTGTAAAGAATGGATGTGTTTTTTTTGTTGTTGTTTTCTTTTCCCAAATAGACTTTTATGAGATCCTTTTAGAGACATCTCTTAAAGATTCCCTTTAAGACAGGGATCTAAATATCTGTTATTTGAGTATCCCCTCTCACTTTTCACCCCCTTGCCACTCTAATCATAATGCTTAGCATTATTAATAAACATCATGTGAATTCAATACATATTTATAAACCTGTGCTTTGCAAAGTGTGATCTGCAGACAGGAGCCAGTCTGTGAATTCTTTGTAAGTGTAGAATAATTATAGAATTAAGAGAAGGCATTCAGAAAGTTTAATAGCAATTTGATATTTATTTGTCTCCAAGTGTGTGATCATTTTTTTCACTAGAAATTAATTTTATTTCATTTTACAAAAGTATTATTCCACAGTGGAATGTGGGACAATAACTAATTCTTCAACACAGATAGTTTGAGAATCACTGTGTTAAATGCATGAATACCTAGTTATATTTGAATACATAATTATGTATTATATATTATATATATATAAAATATATGTACATGTTTCCTTCCTAGGTCCTGAATTTATTAAGGGCAGAATTATATTTTATTTATCTTTGGATTTTTCTCAACATCTGTTTCAGTGTCAAACTTAGTAGGCACTCTATTCTTGTTTACAAAATTGAATAAAATTACAAAGCGGTTGCAAACTGGAGGGAAGGGATTGTGCCTGTGGGGTCCTGTTTATTTGATACTGTATTAGAAATGGATCTTTGCTTCCCAACACAAGAGGTCCAATTTTGTTTCAGAGATTTGTTCCTTCTTAAAATAGCCTCACCATTCCCTGGAGGATCCACATCTTCCCCCACTGATTTACATGGTTTAGGTGGGGCATTATTATCTGTTTCATGGAAAGATGACATAACACAGGGCTACAGTCATTAGCACATTAGATTTCCTTCTCAGTGATTAGTTCAGGTATGGGCTGATGAATGAAGTCTGTAAATTGGAGCTTCTGTTGGGATTGCTTAGGCTAAGAACATGATTTTTTTTCTTTTAATGTTGGCCATTATATTTTCTATTGTATTGTTGAATCCCAAAGGATATATAGCTCCAGGAGATGCTAATGGGGCTGTGTGTTTGTTTGTTTGTGTGTTTATTCTCCTTAGCCACGTTCTATTGTGTATTGAAATGCTTTCTAGAAAGAAAGCCCGGATACAGATACATAGTTTAAGATCATATTTAAACTAGGATTTCTTGATAAATAACTATTTCTACTGAAATAAAATTGAGGTAAGAAACCTGGAACTTCAATCCTTTTAAAATTTTGAGTTGTTAAAGATGAAAGAGTGGAACCTTCATCTCAAGAAGAAAAATTATATGTAAAAAGTTTTTATAAAACAAAATAAATTAATGATTAATGTGTGATAAGCACTGGAAGGACTAAAGAATTCCTGAAAGACCTTGGAAAAATGAAACAATATTTTTGGTGCATCTGTTGCTTCTTCTAATTCAGCTACATATATTTTTAAAACTGTGGTTAATCTTCTCTATTATTTGACCTAATATGGTCAGAGTGTAGTATTTAATCTTGAAAACTCAGATTAATGGGTAAGTTCAATGACAAGCTCTTCTCACTAATTTGGATTGATATTCCATAGAAAGAGCTTTGAGGGAGCCAAGGAATCTCATCATAATGATCACAAGTGGACATTTACTGAACCTGATTTCTTACTAGCTCATAAGCTCTTTGTATGCTTATTTGTATGTTAAGAAAACATGAATATAAACATATACATAATTGCTTATGTTCTAGGTGCTCTTCTAAGTTTTCTAAGTAGTTATATTCTTGTATCTATGTATCTTTACGCCTATAGATATATCTCATTTAGTTCTATAACAACTCTAAGAAGTGGGTACTGTTATTAGACCCATATTATAGAGGTGGAAAGAAGGCACGGAAAAATGAAGTAACTTAAGTAAAATATTGAGGTCATGAGCTAGTAAGGGATTTGAATCCAATCAGTCTGGCTTTCAAGTTCTTCCTTAAGAACTATAATGCTTGTACCATTTGTATGAAATAAATGACTCATTTTACTTTCTTAGAAATAAGTACAGTCAAATAATTGTTTCTGGAGGTTCACTTCCTGCTTTCCCACCAGTCTCTATAATTGTATACATTCTAAGAGGCATGGCTTTTCAGGCGTCTTCCCCCAATTTAATTTAATACTATTTGAAGACAGCAACTTGATCATATTTATTTTTGTATTCCATACTGTGTGTGTATGTGTAAGTAGCAGGTATTCAGCAAGTATTCGGAATTTAATTGAGAATTTCTTTGCTGTTTGGATAGTTTTTGTATTACTATTATAATTTTTATTTTGGTAATATGTACATAATGGAGTTGCATTTGATTGATTCAGAAATAGGAAGACTGAAGGATGTTTAAAGATCGGTAACTAGTTTTGGGGAATAATGAATTTCTAGCAGTGGACAAATTCTCAAGTCAGAGTACCTTTTGCAAGGTCTCTCTTGTAAATACAAGGAAATCTGTTCTGTTGAAAAAGTTCCCAAGTGCTTGACAGATAAATTCTGAGAATCTCTTAGAAGATATTAAGCAGTTATTTGGCTGCTGACATTAAAGATTTTGGTGCTTCTGTGTATTAAGGATCACAGACACACACAGGCAAAGATAACTATGGTTATATGTCTCTTCTATGCCCCCAGGATATTCACAGAAGCATAGAACCAAAACACTGACACCCTACCTCATACTAATCAATGTAAGCAATCCAGTGTCTCTAATGTTGACAAATTGTCTCTGGAAAATAGTCCTTGTCAGCAATATTACCTTCAAATAGGACGGACGATAGACTTTGTGAGTCTGCTACAGAAATTTGGCCCAGAGCCCACAGTGCAAATTGACAATCTTTTCTAATGGTTTCTAACTATATAGTGGTTTGGGACTTAATGTTGTAATTGCACTGTAAGCCTCAATTCATTTCTAATATGATCCTTAGGAAGGTTGAAATCCTCCTCTTACAGGTATTTATATATTCATCCCAAAGCAAACTGTTAACTCAACATTATGACTTAGAACCTAAATCTACTAAAGCCAGAAAACTCAACATCATTGCTCCCAGAGCGATTATAACTTAGCCCCATGCACTTAAATAGTTTTTTATTTGATTAGATATAATTTGAGCTGTTTTTTTCCTCAATGTTTACATGAAATAAATTTCTTAAAATGGAAAAATGTGGCCAATTTTTAATTTGTTTTTACAAGTATATGCTAAAATTTAGTTGGCCAACAATTTTTTTAAAGCTATGTTATTTGATGAGGAAGGTATAAAAGGATTTTAAAGTTATAATTCAGTCTCTGGTAAAGAAGGATGAAGTGGAAGAAAAAGTGGTACCAAATGCTTATAATCTGCAGGAAATAGAAAGTCCATATTTTTCTTGGACTTAATTGCAATAACAAATTCACTTAGTGTTCTTCAAATTAATGTAGGCATAAAAATAGAGAAACTTATAAAAAATGAAAAATTTTTGATCGTACTCTCAGAGATTCTGATTCATTTGATCTAGAATGGGGACACTAATCTGTACTTTTTTTTTTTTTTTTTTTTGGTGAGGAAGACCAGCCCTGAGCTAACATCCGTTGCTAATCCTCCTCTTTTTGCTGAGGAAGACTGGCCCTGGGCTAACATCGTGCCCATCTTCCTCTACGTTATATGGGACGCCGCCACGGCATGGCTGACAGGCAGTGCGTCGGCGGGCACCCGGGATCCGAACCCGCGAACCCCGGGCTGCCAAGCGCGGACGAAACCGCTGTGCCACCGGGCCGGCCCAATCTGTACTTTTTATAAGCCCTCAAATGATTCTGATACAGGTAGATCAAGTAACACTCACATAACTTTAGTAGATACTAGTATAATCACTCTTGTTGCCAAAGTTTATATTTAGTATATGTAATCACAGCCTAAAACGTATGTTTACAAACTCGTATACATATACATATATATATATACACATATAGAGAGAGAGAATGAAAGAGTGCTATTTCATTGCTTAGAATATTCTAGAAGTTGTACATGTAAATTTTCTATGTTGACATATAGCTTCTATTGAATAATGAAGTGTGTTAGGTACTCCTAAAGGCTTTACACAAGTAAGATGTCATTTGTTTATTTTGATAATGGAGCTTGTGTGCACAGTTATATGAATTTTTTTATTTTTTAGGGGGAGAATGAGAACGGTCCCAGTGAAATAATTCAGAAATAAGTATCACCTCTTGGCTTTCTGTGTTTTAAAACGTATCATATAGAGGGAATTAATTGTGTGAATTCTCTCTTGGGAGAAAACATCAAATGTCCTTAACTCTCCAGAACATGATAAAGTTAGTGATTAAGTAGATCTGTGAGTATCTTGTTTAGAAAAGCCAGAGATTTTTCTGAGAAAAGTGCTCATGGAATAAGACTCATAACTTTTTTTGTTAAAGAATGCAGATGGTAAAAATTGCACTAATTGCCAGCAGAGATTTACAGTTTTTGAAAATGAAATTTTACTCTCATCAGGCATTATACATATTGAACAAGAAAGAAAAGGCCGAAGTGGATAATATTCTTTTGAAAACTGCTGCATAAGCTCTACAACACATTATCGTTTAGCTGATAAGTGCTAAGAGTAGTATTTTGCATAAATATTCCACAATATTGAATATATTTTTCTCTGCCTGTAATTAGGGCTCTGATTTACTCAGGGAAAGAATAACTATGAGATAATAATTAGAATGCATGCCTTGTAATTGTCAGAATCTATATCCAATCTCTTGATTAAAAAAAAAAAAGTAAAGAAATACACCACACACACACACACGCACACACACACACACTCCTACCTGCTTAAAAGAAAGCACAAAATATTTTTAGATAAAATATTAGCTACAAGCGTGTGACTTTTGTAGATTTATTGAATTAAATGTCAATTTGTAAAAGTTATTTAAATTTTGTGTCTGCACACACAAGTACTAAATATAACTTTAGGACAGGTAAACTATTTGAAACCAAATTATTGTAAGCAAAATTTTTATTTTTATAATCTATGTCAGGAAGGAGCAATTTGGTCAGTCCTCTCTGCTTTACACACGGAGTTTTGGGACTTGTGCTAACATTTGAATGCATCTGTGAGCCCTGCAGGCAGTTAAGTTTCTTCTAGTGGAACATTTGGACAAGTTTTTAGATTTTCACCCCTGCATGTACTTTGCATGTTTTCCCTCTTGGGGCAGAGAATGAGCAAATCCAAGGTGAAGTGTCTAAATTAGATCAATTGTAATTTCCTTCAAAGTAAATGGATGTTAACGATTCAGTGGCCAAAATCTAGACTGTTGTGAAAAAATCAAGATGTGCTGGTAAAATGCTTTGTGCTCTTGGGCGATGCTGGATTTTTCTTTTTATCTCCAGACTAACCTCCATGGGGGAAGGGAACCAGAAACAACATTTGATATATTTTACAATGTCATAAGTAGTGAAATGTGAAGGTTGCTGTGATTTTCTTATTTGGAAACCCATCTTTCTGAAATGAGAATAAGTTAATTTTAGAGTAAAACTACCCATTCCAAGAATTGAGAACTTCCTCAAACATTTCTTTATGGTTTAACTCCTTCACCTTACATATGCAAAGTTAGTCCCCATATTTACATTATCCTTGTTATAGAGTCTTACATTCTTATTCTTCTTTTAATTGCTTCCAAGAACTTCCATCTCCACCATATAATGTTATCCTAATGAACAGTGCAGTTGTACACCACTTTACAGGTTATAGTGTATGACTTTTTTTTTCAATATAAAATTAGGACAATTTGGAAAGTACTGTAAAGTATATATGAATTTGAAATCACCCCAATTTCTATCACCTAACACTCAGTAATTTAAAAGTGTTTTCTGTTTATCACTGCATCGATCCTTTTGTTTACCCTACCAAGTAGTTATTAAAGTAAATTTGCCACTAGTTGGTAGATGATAACATGAAGTACCAGATGGCCAAGGACTGTTCAGTCATGAATTTGATATTTTTTAAAAAAGGTATCTTTAAGACAGGGCCAGTGGCTTTCATTTGATCAGATAGATATTTAGTTCTGTTTTTGAAGGTTAGATGCTGCTGGAAGTAATATGTTACTTTTAGTCATAATGATGACTTTTGGTGAAGAAAACAGTGATGTATATGAGGAGTTGCACATAATTTTTAATACTATAGTTTTAAATCAAATTGTCATCTGATCTGGCAAAGAGAAATAGGAGGTAGAGGGGGCTGAGGAGGAAGAGGAAGAGGAGGGAGAAGAGAAGGAGAAAGAGGAAAGAAAGAATTATAATATTGGCTAAAGAATGAATCTTGAATATTCCATATACCTCATTTGATTCCTACAGGGTTACTTGAGTAGTATTTAAACCTTACTAGGGTATATTTTGCTATTATGCCACCTTGGATTATATATGTCCTGAATTTGAGTGAACTCTGAGAATTAGAACCCTTAAAATCTTTAAATGACTACTCACCAAGACATAGTGAGATAAAATAGTCTTATGAGAAATCGGAACTGTTTTTGCAATATATGAAATATCAGTCTATTAGAAAATGTAAAGAGGGAGGAAGAATGCAAGTAGGTTCTATCTATATGCTTCAGTAAGTGTTGACAATAATAATAATTTTTAAAGGGGCAGCAGATTTACCTACAACTTAAAAGGGACTACCAAAATACTGCACTGGGTGTCCCATGATAGTCACAAAATAGTTTCAGTCCTCAAAGACAGCCAAATTGCCAACATGTCTGTTTACACGATATAACCTGACGTGCTGTCCACCGGGACGAGGGGTGACAGAGCTGGAGACCACGTTGGCTGAACCTCGTCACGCTTTGCCAAAAGAAAACAACGAACTGCTCAACCTCAGAGACTAAAAGGCTCTTTTGATTTAATTCCAAATCCGCTAAGCTCTTTGGCATAAAATAACCTTTTCCCAGGCATTCTGTAACAACAATCACGTCCCAGGTTTGTTGTAATCATAATTCTCCGCAAGACCTCGGTAAGCTTAAAAAGTATTTCCAAATCTTTCCTGGAGGAATAGGCTTCTCTCTATATTCATTCTGGGGAAAAGCATACCTGTAGTTGTTGTAGGTGGTCTTGCATTTGCAAGTAGTAAAGACAGGCCTATTTTTCCCATTTTTTTTCTTCTTTTTAACACATTCATAAGGCTCATCTTTCTTCCCATAATTTAAAGAATGCAATTGCTTTATTTCTAAAGCTGCTCTTTAAACAAGTCCAAATCATGGGATTCTGGAATTTAAACATCTTTTGTATATTTGGGAAATATGCATATGAAGGGATTGGTGGGCTTGCATTACTACAAAAGTGAAATAAAGTCACCAGTCATGAAAACACAAGATAAAATGAACAACAAAGGAATGGAGTGGCAGGGCGACAAACAGAGAAGCTGAAGGAGATTGTGATTATTTACCCTGGCAGAGAGGAGAGAACCATGAATAATGGGATGCTGAAATGTAAGGGGGAGAGAGAGTCCTGATAGAATGTGGGTAAAAAATGTTCTGACAGAGAGAATTGGATTCAGAAGTACTGTCCTAAGGGAAATGGTGGAAAATCCATTACTCAGGACACATGTAACAGGACAGGACCCAGCCCTGCAAACTGCGTTGTGGATAGTGATTCTGTATCCGCTCCCTGGGGAAGGGAGTGGAGAAGCTTTTGGAGCGATCTTAATTCTGTCACTATTTTAGACCAGTTCCAAATAACTGGACCGTTTTTGAACCAATGCACCTGGAAAAAGTGAAACCTAGGGAACTCCTGATCAAAAAAGGGGGGGGGGGAATGTATGCCATGCATTTACCATGATTGATGAGTCCGGAGACAATTAGGAGGAGGGTGGGAAGTAGGACACAGCCATGACCTGAGTCCCAGAGAACTGGGCAGTGCCCTGGCCATCAAGGATGTATCCAGATGTCTCTGATGAGGTTGTCCCCCTCTGCTGGAAGTGAATCATCTCTGAGACAGATACTAGCTTTTTCAATTGGAAGAGGTTTCCCTGATAGACAGGACATCTTATCATAAATAATAGGAAATAAAGACCAAGAATCATTTTTCTCGTTACCTCTATGCCCCATAGACTGTTTCTCTTGAATGATTTGAAACATTATAGTAGAATCAAATATTTATATTAATAAATGTAACCTGAAGCCCCATTCTGATTTACCTACTATAGCTGCAAAGTTCAAAAGAGTGTGCATTAAAAATGTCTAATCAGATTCAGGCAGAACAGGGTAAAGGAGGAACCAGGAGGTGAGAATACTACGTGTTGCTGTGTGACACCCAGCAAATGTCTTAATTTTTCTGAGCTAGCTTTGTGAATATTTAAATGCGTTAGTGACTATCTAAGAGGACATCTGAAAAGATTATGTGTAAGTAAATATTTGACACCACGATTAACATTTAGAAAGATCTCAGTAACTTATATTTCCAATTTTAGAAACCTGCTCTCATAGGTTCACTTTGGGATTTGTTTGAATGCATCTTGTCAACTCTATCTTACGAGTAGTTCCCTTTCTAGTCCTCGGTTTTATTCATCTGTAAAATTAGGGGTTAGGAAGAAAGAATCTGTGACATAGCAAATTCCAAATTGTTATAAGACCATATTCCTACACTTCTGGTGGCAATGTGAACTAATATAATAAATTTGGAGGATAATTTGTCAATGATCAAAACAAAAATGCACATATCCTAAGCCCCAGCAGTTCTGTTTAACCATTATTGGTCTTTTTGGAGCCTTTAAATGCCTAACTATACTAGAAATAAATAAGGGAATGAATTAAGTAACATTCCGCAAACCTAGTTGACTTTGGAGTTGTTTTTTGGCAAAGCATTTCATATAACAACTATTCAGTGGAACATATTTTTGGAAAAGCTGATCTGGGGAGTAGGCAAAATTTGTGCCTGAGAATGGAGGAACTCACACTTAGGAATTAGCTTCTACATGCCAGGTTCCCTGGTAGGTGGAAGAAGGCAATATAATGGGATTCAATAAGAATATGATGAATAAATGAATGAATGATATTGTCCCAGTTGATCCTCATAACAACCTTGTAAAATAGGTATTACTGTCCCATTTTTTTAAAGTGAGGCTGCCAGGGGTTTAGTCATCATACCCAAATCCAGTAGGTCTAAGTGGTAGATCCACACTTCAATCTAGGTTTGCTTCTCTCTCTTCTCCACACTCTTCTCGTTATACCATACTGGAAAAGGAGGTCTGACTGGAGAAGTGGGAAGTGGGGAGAGGAAAAGATTCTACAATCCCGAGAGACTGCCTGAGGACAGTTAAGATAGAAATTTATAAATCCATAAGTGGTTTTAAAATGAATCACATAGAGTTAGTCTTAAGTTTTTGGTATACTTTGGGGGAATATGGCATCTTAAATTTTTTTTTAACTAATGGAGGAAAAATTTACATCATGTAGCAGTTGATAAACACATCAAAGTGATATATCTAAGAAGTTATGAAGGCTGCCAAAGTCTAAATAGAAAGGAGTAAATGTTCCAAGCTTACTAAATGCATTTAGATAAATAAATGGATAATACAAGACTAGCAGCCATTCATTCAATGCCCACTTTACCCCAGATATTTTGCTCACATTATGTCAGACAACTCACTAATAAATAGTTATGCCTCTGCTTCAGGGGTAAGCTGAGACACAGAGAAGTTGAGCATCTTGCCCAAGATTCCTTAGTAAATAAACTGAGGTTTGAACTCAGCTCCAATGAGTTCTGAATTCCTTATGCATTTTATTATAGCGTGTTGTTATATGGAGGGGAAGAGGACCCTTCAAAATGAAAGTCCAGGACTGCCACTGTGATGTTAGCCACTGTGATGTTATTACAGACTGAACTTTTGTGTTCTCAGGTTAATGGGCTTGAAGTGTCACCAGGGTTTTCAGTGTGTGTGTGGGGGGGAAGGTATATAGGTGTGTGTGAGAGAAAGAAGGGAGGAGAGGGCAAGGAAGGGGAGGGAGAGAGATGGTGAAGGAAAGGAGAAGAGAGGGTTCCGTTTTATGAGACCATTTATCACGCATTGTTAAAGTTAATTTTGAAGGGAGATGGCCAATGACCCACGCTGTGAAAGGTAGTAAATTAATAATGGTGGATTTTCAAAGCTGGAATCTCTCTTTTGTAATTGTGGGCATTTCATTCAGAAGTACATCATGCATCTCAGCTCCAACATTTTAAATTAAATTTCCTTATTACTTTTTAAGTAGCTTGTCATGGATTATTGAGTATTTACTGTATGTTTATACTGTAATTCGCTGAAATGACATACAGTAATTGCTTTAGCTGCTGCATCTGATGTCTAATTACTGTAAATGCATGTAAAGAAGTAATTAAATGGAAAAAATAAACTTTTTTTCATAACTTCATATTACAGATTAAGCAGAGAATGTTAGTTCTGTCTCTCATTTTTGGTAGAAACAAATGAACTCACATGCAAGCAAAATGATAACTGCACTGCAGGGATAAATTGATCTAAGATGTGGCTTGCTCTTATGTTCCAGTTGAGTTCCACTGGAGGTGGCAGAATGACCTTGAACCTGAGCATGAGCTGTGAACTCATGTTGTCCCGTTCCACACCGTGAAGACAAGTCAAAGCTTTCACTGTTCAAACATGTTCCTCCTCCACCTTACAGTTCTAATTCAGAATGCAGCAGGACATCTCAAGATATTTTGCATAAAACTGGCCTCTAGAAATTTCTGGTCCAACTGTGCAGGGAAAAAAAAGCCCATTAAAAATGTCACCAAAATACCATTTTAACAAATATTTAATTGAATTCTGCAGAGTCTGGTTATTTTTAAAGTGATTTGCAAATCGACAACCCCTCATTTTTATGGATAATGTAAACTATTAAGAGCAAGATGATGATAGAAACCGGTTGTATAAACCTGGAGTAGAAGTAACAGGGGGATGAGGTCTAGGGATGAGGTCTATTTTAACATCAAAAACAGCAGCATTATACTGGTTAGGCAATGCCAAAAATCGTCAAATGGCCTTTTTCCACGGGAAAAAGAATCACAGCAGGATAAACTTAAAGCAAGATCCGAAATTAAAGACTGCATTATTCCTCTCATCGTTCCAAGGGCAGGTGAACGCAGAGGGGCATTTTCAACCACTGAGATAATAATAAAGGCAGACACAAAGAGCCCATTGCAATCTTGCTGCTGTAAAGTTTAAGTTGACTCAATGTTTTTCTGACCTTTTGAATTGCCAATTGGAAAAACACACACAAATGGCCCTCAGGTGAGAAGCAGCTCAGTGAGACTTCTAGACAACATGTGGTCATCCCCTTGCTCAAGGAGTTTGAAAAGGGGCAAGATCTGTATCCCGCCTCTCAGAACGGGCAACTTTCCACCCAGTGGTTTGGTCTGAAAGTGTGTCCTGTCCTGGCGTCAGGTCTAAACTGGACTCCATTATTTACCTCCCTTTTGAATGCGGTAGAAATACTCTGTTACTGCCCCCAGGCTGGCAAATCTGACAATGCAAGAAGCCAGTGGTCTGAACTTATCAATCAATTTCTTTCATGTGAACAAAGTTGGCTTTTTGCCTCCATTACACCTGGGTGAAATTAATACTAAGACATCAAAAGAAGTTGTCCTTTGGCTACACTAAAGAATAGGAGTGGGAAAGGGAAATTCTTGGGATTCCGTAGCAGTGCTTGGCAAAATTTTAGATTTATAATCCTTTCTTCTTTTGCAGATGCTCATTATGTGAACTTTAAAAACAGCCGGCCCCTAGTCACTCAGTTCCTCTTCCCCAACCCCATTCTTCCGTTATCTGAAGTAACCCTTGGAGGCATATTCTTGGGGAACATACTTTAAAAAACCTTGCATTTTTTCATTAATTTATTCATTCACTTATTTGCCAGTCAGTATGTGTATTTGTTTGTTCATTCAATAAATATCCTTTTTTTTCCAGTTTTATTGAGAAATAATTGACACACATCACTGTGTAAGTTTAAGGCGTACGGCGTGATGGTTTGATTGTGCCAGCCTCTGTGCTAGGAAGCTAATCATATTTTCTTTAAGGCCAAACGGTGGCAGTTCACCTTCCCCAAAGACATTTGATTCAAAAAGTCACCTGTGAAAAGAGGACTTTCTGGATAATCTGGCTGGAGTGAATTGTTCACATAGTTCCCTTCTTTTGTTTGTTACAAAATGGAGTTAACCAAGTTTAATTTATAGGTTCAATGTCAAAAGGGACATGTGAACATTAGAATAGTCAGCCTTCTAGTTCATTGTTATCTACAGTTTGTCAGCAAACAAATATGTACCTTGAATTTCTTAAAACTATGTGAATGGAATTTGATGCATTCATCTTCATGGCATGAAAAACATCATTAGGTAAATAATAATAATTGCTAACATGTATGTCATGCTTTCTGGTACTCTTGACATGAATGTACTAAGTTATGTGTTATTATTATTACCATTTTACAAACAAGTAAACTGAAAGAATGATTCAATAACTTATGCAGGGTCATACGGTGCTAGTAAATGGTAGTGATGAGATCTGACACTAGGCAAACTAGTTACACAGCCTGGATTCATAACCACTCTATATTGGCCCTGGAGATATGACCTAAAAGAAAGAGACCAACCATGTAGAACCAGCACCAAAAGAACCAAGATTCAGAGTCAATAAAGGTGGTGGCTGCAGATTTACATGAATTTGAGAGGCTTGAGGATAGTTATTTGACCCTTTTTCTCCTTTGGCCATCCCTCCTTCTACACCAGCCCACACAGATCCACATTAAAAAAAAATCTTCTCCAATTAAACTAAAACTGAACTTCCATCATTAGAAGTTAGTTTCTGTATGTTAAACTATAATAGGTTAGTGATAAGAGTAATATGTTATGCATTTTAATTTACGATAAACTGATTTTGAATTATTTTGATCCAGTTGAACCAGCATTACTGAATATATACCAGTTATAGCAACTGTCCTACGATCAGAGTGTGTGCAGAGGAGCTTGGATGCACCAACAGAAAACTCATGCAAAGACAAAATTGTATCTTTACAATCTAAGCTGCTGAAGATTCCACAGCCTCATAAGGATCTAGGTTAAAAAGTATATATGATTGAAGAGGAAAAGTGCTTGACATGCAAGCAAGATGCTATGTCATGTGAATAGGGAAAGTCTCATTTTGCTTGGAGATGATAGTTGATGGGGGTAGAGGGTAGGGGGAAGCTTCACAGAGAAGGTGAAATTGGAATTGAGCCTGGAGAGACAGATTTTTGTCAGGTGTGAGGAAGTATCATCAGGGTCGGAAGTTCTAGGAACAGGGTTAGGCTGGCACAACTCCATATTTTCACTGCTTCTTGGTGTATCTCATTGTCTGGTTTTCATAATGATTTAATAAGTTTCAGTCTGTGTCAGTCAGGGGACATTTGCAGGTAACAGAAACCATTTTAGCTACTTGGGAGTCAATTAAGTGATCATAGAAAGGATTGAAAGGTTTCAAGGGCAGGCTCCAGAGTGGACCTCCAAGATTGACTCCCCAACACCACTACAGAGCTGGCCTGCCCAGGGTACTGTTTCCCTGGCTGGAAAGAGGAAACTGGGGAAGCATAAAACTGCTCGTTCCACCTTAGCTGGAATCTGGGAAGCAGGACACTGCCTCCAAATTTGTTGAATTCAGAGTCATGCCTTGCCAGTCACTATCCACTCAAGCCCATATGGTTTTCTCACTGCCTTTCTTCCCATATACCTCAGTTCTGAAAATCAAGCTTCACAATAGTGAACCTAACTGGCAGAACCTGGTCACATCTAGAACTTTCCATGCAAAGGAACCTGGGAAATGTGGCTTTTCCCTTTGTAGCCTCAGATGTACAGGAAGAGTCATGAAAAGGAAAGTGGAATAGATGTTAAGCAAGCCAATCTACTCTATTTGCCATATCATCACTTGTCTGAGAAGTCATGATATCAACATATTACCTTAAAATAGTTGAAAAGGGGCTACTTTTGGAGAACCTCTTTTAGACAGTGGGGTTGGAGGAGAGGGCTATAAAATAGTGATGTCACATGCCATAGCAGACATTGCTAACTGATCCTTGTATTTTTCCCACTGACCTCCACAGCAACCTCCAAATCCTTTTCAACCGGTTTCCAAAAAATTACTCCCAAAGTTGATGCATTAGATAAAAATCTATTTGACATTCCTGGCCAGAGGTATGGAATACGGAAAGACAAGCCAAAGGCAATCAGAATACTGCACAGATAAATTCGGGATGCTGGAAAAACAAAAGTCTAAGCTGTACCTCCTCCCAATTTTGTTTACGGCTAACCCCAGGAAGAATAGTTTAAATCACTAAAATTATTTATACCTTCCTCAACCAAGGAACATTATTTCTGAGATCTTGGCTACAACTTTCTACAGCAGTAGAAAAAGTGGCATTATGACCTAGACAGAGCGACTGCATCTAACTTAACTATGCCTGCATAATTGCTGGCAGTGAGCTGCATTCCTGCAATTAGGGCTCATCAGCCAGGCTGGCAGCTGCCCAGAACAGTGCTAGTGCATTCCATTGAGCCTGTGGAGAGAGCAGGGGCTGGGCCACATTGTCAGGTCTCTCTCATTTGAGTTACAAGAGGAGCCACGTCTGGACCATGTGGATAATTGTTTGTTTGCTTTTTGTCACATTTGGAACCAATGTAAATAAACCCAGTCTGTAAAAGAGAAAGCAGAAGCCCAAAGCACCTGGAGAGTTTCGATGGTAAACTGAAAGCTTGTTGGCAGCCATGAGGGAGAAAATGACAAATGCCGCACTAGTGGGAGCAGGAGAATGGATTGAATGGTCACTCCCTGATGGTGCTCCATTTGTAATTTTCTTGAAAGATAATAAGGACCCATTAAGACACAATCCCAGGAATGGAAAGAAAAGGTGATCTGCATTGGAAATGTTGTTTAATTGGTACATATGAAATACAAAATATCTACCTTTAAAAAATGAGTTGGCATTAAGTAATTTGTTTAAAAGGGGAAATAAATTAAGGTGTTCGTGTAGACATAGAATGCAAATTTGTAATAAAACAAAAACTCCACTTGTAAGAATGTGACACAGCCTGTCTATTGCGAGGTAGTATCTCCAGTCCTCCTGTACAGGAGGGCCTGGGCTCAGGAGCAGGGAGCTGACTGATGAAGCGTATAGGGGCACTTATTTTGGAATAGCATTTGCAGAGCTTTTTACACAAGATTAAAAAATGAAAAAGCGCTTGGCCATGTGAAAGAAATGGAAGAGAGATTACCTGAGCCACTTTTCTCCCCTCTCCCCTACAACTGAACATCCTTTGGTACTGCCCCTGCTGGTCCTAGATAGCTTGAGAATTTGGTAAAATTGCAGATTGTACCAAGTTTATCTCCATGAGTCACGGTCTGCCATTTTGTTAACTTTTACCCTCTCCATAAGAAAGCCCATTCCCCCGTGTCCTTCCTCTTCAGAAGTATGGTGCCCATTTACTCCCTGCCGTCATCTCTCATAAAATATTCCGTTTTCTGGAAATAATCAAATACCACCTCTTTGTACCTTGTGAATTTTTAACTATAATATTTCCCTCAGAAGCATCTCTAGTTATAGGAACTGTGAATGATAACATTTTAACTCTTCATATTCTTGTTGGCATCACCTTTTCCCTCTTTCCCTTCCACAAATAGTTTTGAGCAAATATGCCATACTCTAAGGTTACAGAGAAAGTAAGATACAGACACTGTCTTCAAGGAGGTCATAATCTGGTGGGAAAGAGAAATCCATAGTACAATGCAACAGGCGCTACAGTTCAGGTTGAAGTGAGTGCTAAGAGAGGGGAGCGAGGGGATTTTCACTGCCCGGGGGATCTTCCAGGAAGTGATATCTGAACTGGAGGTTAGACTGAGCACGGTTAAGGCAGTGAAGAAGAGAAGGGTGGTTCTGTCGAAAAGAACTTTGGACATGAAGGTACAGACACCAGAGGGAACGTCACATGGGCAAACAGCGCCAGCACTGCCTGTTCCACTTCACCTAGAGCCTAGGGCTCCCGTGATATTAGCTTAGATGAAGGCTTGTCAGGAAGGGTTGCATGTACCTTCTTGAGAAGTTCTGATTTTGTTTTAAAGGCGTTCGGAATTGACTGAAGGATTTAGAGCCAGGAAATGATTGAAGAACACGATTTTAATTCACTCTCCGCTAGCACTTGTGTCTGAAATTCCTGCCATCACACCTCCGTGCTTGTATAAAGACATAGTTCTTTTTGTGAAACAACAGGTGTCACCACACCAACAACAAAGGTACGGTGGCTGATGATTTCTGGGAAACCCTGCGTAAAACAAGGTTAAACCAATGTCTTTACTACAGAAATGCTCAGAACCTTTATTGTGCTAACGTAAATAGAATTACTCCAAAAGGAGAGATTTACAAATAAATGGAATTACAAGAATTAATTTTCTGGGAAAAACACTTTGAAAGTCATTCTTTCCAGAACTCCTCTTCAGGAACCCAACTACTTTATCTAGAATTTTTAACGTGTTAAAACCGAGAGAAATGAGATTCTGAAGGAGAACTTTTGTATTTTAAACTTGTAATTTTTAAAGTTTTTATACAAACCCAAGGAAAGAGGGATTCATATAGTGAATCTCTGTATACCCATCTCCAGATTCAATAGCTGTCAATATTTTGCTACCCTTTCTTCATTTATCACTCCCTTCTCCACTTCACTTTGTGTTGTTATATACTTTAAAGCAGTTTGCTCCTCAGGAAGCATAAATGTCTGGTGGTCTCACTTTTTTGATGCAAAGATTGATCCTTGGTTCAGGTGGCTCTTGTCCAATCCTTCTATTGACAAGTTCCCTTCAATCCTTTGGTACTACTATTTAATTTAGTCATAGCACTAATATTTCATTGGTGGTTGAAAACAGTGATTTGTCTCTATCATTTCTTCTATAATAAAAGATTTTATTTTCTATAATAAAATCTATAACATAAAGATTTCCTAGGCTCATCTTATACATTCCCTGCCCTAGACTGGAATCAGCCGTTTTTCTTAAGGAGTCCTCGTCTCTTTTGTTTGGAGACTTCCATCTAGGCACAAGAGAATGTTTATTGGGTCATAGGTTTCCTATGCTGCCCCTAAGCAACCTTTCAGAATGGTTATTATTAGCTTTGGGTTGATCATTTTTGTTTCTTTTGGCAAAAATAAGAAACAAATGTACATCCATTTGTATTTTCTATCTTTCTGACACAAAAGTAGCATGTTATGTTCAGTATGCCACCGTTTGTTTTGCTTTGTTTTCTTCACTTAATAATATATATCTTTGATATCATTCCATATCGATACATAGAGTACTTCTTTATTTATTTTGCGGTTTGCTAGTACTCTGTTTTGTGGATAGTTTATTTAATCGGTCCCCTCTTTATGGACATTTGGTATTATTCCTATCTCTTGCTGTTACTTAAAACACTGCAGTGGATAACTCTGTATGTAAATCATTTTGTATTTTTTTCAATATAACTTTGGGTTGGGTTCCAAGAAGGAGGATTATTGAGTCAAGTGGTATTTGCTGTACAATTTTGCTAAATATTTCCAGATTCCCATTGGGGAATCCTTGGGAATTATGCCATTTTGCATTTCCATTTTGCTTCAAAGTATGAGCAGCCTTTTCTACCGCAGTCTCAAAAGCAGAATATGTTGTCAGCTGAACAAAAATTTGGTGATCTGATGGGTGAGAAATGGTACCTCAGCGAAGTTTTCATTGACCTTTTTCCCCCTTATTTTGAATGATCTTAAGCGTCTTTTTAACATAAGGGTCATTTGCTTACCTTCTTTCTGAAAAACTGCATTTGTAAGTTTTGGGGAAGAGAAGTTTAATAGATGAGGAGGAGAGAGTTAAGTTTAAGCATATGGTACCTCCAAACCTTCAACTGACACCCTTCTCCCTGGCATTTAAATTGGAGAGAAGGTGAAATAGGGGACCCTCACCTCAAGGTGCAATCTTAGCAACTAGGTAAGAAGTGAAGGTTACCAAAGCCTTGGAGGGTGCCAGCTTGAAGAATAAGATCACTTAGGTGAAATTGCCCAATTTTTCCTCCTCCTAATTGTTGTCTCTCTTACAGATCATAGAATTTGAAGGCAGGATAGGTCTTTTGAATCCTTAAAATCCAATACATTTATTTTGCAGATAGAACAGAGTGGTGACCAGACTCGTTCTCTCTTTTTTTAATTGAAATATAGTTGACATACAATATTATGTTAGTTACAGGTGTACGACATACTGATTTGACATTTATATACATTACAGACTCTTGTTCTCTTTTTTGTTTGCTGAGGAAGATTCATCCCGCGCTAATATCTGCTGCCAATCTTCCTCTTTTTTGCTGAGGAAGAGTTGCCCTGAGCTAACATCTATTGCCACTCTTCCTCTATATTGTATATGAGCCTTCGCCACAGCATGGCCTGACAAGTGGTGTAGGTCCACCCCTGGGAACTGGACCCAGGCCTCCAAAATGCAATACGTCGAACTTAACCACTAGGTCACCAGGGCTGGCCCCAGACTCTTGTTCTCTTGATTAACTTCTTGTCTGTGTTTCCCCAGTGCCACCCCTTCCCCTCTCCTCGACACTTGGGTCCACTGGTGGTAATAAACAGTATTGCTTAGCTCTCCTTGGGTTAAACAAGAAATAGGAAAGATGAACTTATCTCTTTCCTGGGATGGTAATATTTCCTATCCATAGCCAGTTACTTTTTCACACCTCTTTATGTATATGAACTAAAAATGCCACTCTTCCCAATTCTAAATGCCTAGATATTGCTGCATCTCCTTGTGTTTGTCTTATCATATAATTTGCCCTTCATTCAAGAGGAGTGGGTCAATGAAATCTAATTATTGCTTTTTAATGCTGGATTATCACAGGCTACTAAATGTCAGGAAGCACGAAGAACACCTTAACTTCTTCCAGCTTTATGAATATGACAAATATGTCACTACTTAGACAAACCACAGAACCAAATATTTTGGAGGATTAAAAAATATAGTCACTGCAATCTAGGAGGTTATGATCTAGTTGGGAAGGTGAGGTATCTGAAGGAAGATTTTGTTATGCAATGCAGATGATGACTGTTATCATGAATGCTGCCGAAACAATAGAGATTAATGCAGGGCAATATGAGGGACTACCAGGTGGAAAGTGTAGGCTAAGGAGTTAGACTTCTTGTAATTAAAATGCAGCTGCATGACTTATTAGATCTTTGTGAACTTTAGTTTCTCATCTGCAAATGGTATTAAGCAGAATTGTCACCTTGTAGTGTTCTATGGGGTTTCAATAAAAAGAGCTTACAAGTGCCTCATAGTGAAAGCTCAATAAATGTTAGCCATAACCATTAAGGTGGCTTAGAGAAGTTTAAAAAAAAATGTGGGGGAAGGAGATCTGAGAAAAATTGTTGGGTTCAGTCATTAGCAAGTCTCAGGTGACTTTCAAAAGGGCAGTTTCCTCCAACTGGAAAGGCAGGAAGGCAAAGTGCAGCAAGTTAAGCGTAAATAGGCAATAAATACTTGCCATAGAGAAATCAATAGAAGTAGAAATCAATAGAGCCAAGGAAGTTCATCCATTTGAGATACTGGAGAGTGAAAATAAAATAATAAAGTAAAATGGTAATATGATAAAACAGGTTTTCTGTCTTCTCAGGAAAGGTTAATACTTGAGAGCAGAAGGCATTTAACCGAAAGGGGTGAGAGAGCACGGTTTGGCAAGACTGAGGGTGCCTTAGGTTAATGCTGTAAGAGTCTTAAGTGAAACTAGAGGGAGGCTCATTCTTAGGAGCAGCGTGCCATCAGATTTATATCCTGCAGGATCAAGGGCATTTTCTTACTAGACAGAGTAGCTTCCCACTATATATAAAGCTAAAAGACCATAAAGAATTATGTGACCCTGACTAAAGGTTGCACAAAGCTGTGGCATTAATGAATTAAGTTGCAGGACCTTAAAATGTGTTTAGCTGTCATTTGAACAAACGGTCTTCAGTACAGATTAGGCTCCGTGTGGCCTGCTGCTGGGAATGTAACTGGCATCAGTGTGTTCACTGAGGATTTCGGTAGGGAAGAACTAAGTATGGCAAGTATCAAGTATGACTGTTTATGCCAACAAAGACATATGTAAGCAATATAAAAATAATTATCTGTTTTGTTTCTGACTTCAATACAAAAAATGGCCTAGAATACAAAATGTCATGTTTACTCTTCAGAAACATTTTTCTGTCCTTACAAAGAGTTGAGAGCTTGGGTTATCATTTGGGTTATCATTTTAAAAGCAATTATAAAATACAGTAGCCAACAGATGTCCATTATTCCAGGCTGTTGTGATGAGTTAAAACAAATCTGTCATAGCAATTGTATTAAACTATGTAATCTGCTCAGTGAAGCAAGTAAAGTATAGGAACACAGACAATAGCCAGAGGTCATGATTACAGTAGTTATAATGAGAGAGTTATAATAGCCTTGCATGGCTAAAAATGTGAGGTCCTTGGAACCATATCACAGATATAATTTCTGTTTACCACTGGGGAATTTTTTAAACTTCTCTTATTCTCAGTTTCCTCGTCTCAGAGATGGAAATAATAATCCATAACCTTCAGATTGGCAAGATAGTTAAAGAAGATGAATACGAAGTGCCTAAATTATGTAGCATGTTACTTCTTAAGAGCTGCGATGGATCCTTATCCTTCTATTACTTCATTTAATTGTTCTGTAAATTTTAATATCAACTGAATCGAAGGGTGCAACTTCCATAGGGTGCCATCCAAAACTACTTTTGAAAAATACTTTGGGGTGGTACATCATTGAGGACAAACACACTGCCTCCCATCAAGTCCAAACCCAGTTCTCTCTCCAGCTCTGGGGTAGGTGACGAGTCCTCTGGTCGAGTACTGGACATCCTGACTAGAGTAATTGGCTCACATATAATTTAAAAACATACCAGCTTTTAAAGAAGCATCAAACGCAGGGAGCTGCACTTAGGAACTAAGACTGACTGAGGAAAGGGAGAATTACATCTCCAGTTTACTAATATACTGGAGTTAGACCATTAGCCTAGTGGCCTGTGTATTCATGTGCATGACAAAATATGACTCCTCTTTTTCTTGTTTGAGCATAGGTATTTAAATTGGCAAGAAATTATGAGAAAACACCAATTTCCGGTGCTGTGGCTGCATGAAACAAACAGGACTGGAAACACCTGGTAACTGGATGCATAAATTCAGAAGGGTGGTTTTGTGTATCTCCCTGCTTTACATTATTTTTCAATTATTATAGACAGGTACATCTACGAAATAGGCCTCTTTTCAAGTATGCCTGAATGTCTAATCTAAGTCCCTTATAATTGAAGCCTTAGCCTTAAATGTTGTCTCTGATTTCTGAAAATGGCTTCGCTGAGTTTCTCTGCCTCCTGAGTAGATCCTCGCCTTAGAAAATCGTCTGCCAAAAGACATTCCTGTGGAGATAGACTGCCAAGCCAGAAACAAAAAATAGCAAACATTAGAGGCATTTTTACTGCTAATCCCCCAGAGGCAACAATGTTATCTCTAAGTCTGTAACACAAGCAAATTAATCTGATCTGCATGTCATCTAAACAGAGAATGGGGTTGGATGGCTCTGAATCATCTCAAGTGAAAATTAGATTAGCAATGTCCTTAAATGTTGGCCTATAAAAGAGAAGAGAGAGTATGTTTAAATAATTTTTAATGTAAAATAGTAAAAGTAATGGAAAATGTGCAGATCTTTAAATAAAAAGGAGCTGCTGTTCTATCACAATGATATAATACATTATAAAAGTGTACAGCCTAACTTGATAAAGTAACGGGGTTAAAACTCTATTTTTCTGGAACAGAATATAACTTTGGATCTTAAGCACTCTCAAGGATCTATAACAGCCGTGAAAATATTCATTGGTCACTGCACCTCGAGCTTAAAATAAGTCACGGGTGTGGATGACTGATGAGATCCCTACACATTTTACCTTGCGCTGTGCTTGCCTACATGTTTAATTTATGTAGAGCCCTTTGGGGAATATTGACTGTATTTGCCAAAGACACATTTTCGAGTTCATGATGTCTTTTATCAATGTTATCACTTAAGGAAGTGGTATGACTGTTATATCAATATTTTATATAAACATAGGTTGTTTCTAGTGACAAAAAGAACTTTAATCACTGAACCTGAGCTTCGTTTTGATTTTATTTATTTCAGGAATACTTAGTATTCCATTGAGTTTCAAACTGGATTTATTTTTTCACATATAAACATCTCTCAAAAAAATCACTTTTTACCATATTCCAGATTGACTCCCACCATCAGCACCCCCACCCATTCTCTCTAAAAAATAAGAGGTGCAATATACCAAGTGAATTGCAATCTGCCTTTGTAAGCAAAAACAAATTTAATAATTAAAATAAAAATACACCGTCTCAGGGCTCCCAATGTATTTGCTCCAAGAGAGAAAGCACTAGGGTGAAGTCCTACTTCCTTATATGACCCGATCTCAGAAGTCATACTCTTATGTCATAGAGAAATGCACGTGGGATGGGTTATATATTGTTGCAGCGGTTTCTGGAAAATACAGTTTGCTACCCCAGGGATCCTAGCTTCCTAAATTTAAGCCCTCACTTTCCGCCTTGGCTGGTACCCTCGTGCAGTGAACAACCTCCGTAATCATACATGGTGACCTTGCATAGGAGGTCAAAAGGCCTTTTTTTGATACCAGTTATCCCCCTCTTTAGACATGTAACTTAAGAAAGTTACTTGAAATTTCCAAAATTTCCACACAGTATTGCAGTGAAGATTAAGTGAGGGAATATATTTAATGTGAATAGCATAATGCTCAATATAGATTTCCTCGTACCTTTGTATGTACAAATCTGTTAGGTTGAACCATATGAAATGGCCGTCTTTCAAGTTAAAAATGATCAAGTATTGGGGCCACCCGGTGGCGCGGCGGTTTAGTCCGCGCTTGACAGCCCCGGGTTCGCGGGTTCGGATCCCGGGTGCCCGCCGACGCACTGCCTGTCTGTCATGCCGTGGCGGCGTCCCATATAAAGTGGAGGAAGATGGGCACGGATGTTAGCCCAGGGCCAGTCTTCCTCAGCAAAAAGGGGAGAATTGGCAACAGATGTTAGCTCAGGGCTGGTCTTCCCCACAAAAATAAAAAACAAAACAAAATGATCAAGTATTGGCCATCTCATATGGTTCAACTTAATACATTTTTAATCGATTAATAATTGGGAAGATATTTTAAATCATAAAATATCCTCAAATTGCATAGAAAGTGTGTGTTAAGCTAGTTCTAATTTTAAATAGAGATTAATTATGGGCTTGAATAATACTAGAAAATAAAATAAAAAAAAAACTGTGGTTGACAAAACTGCCCATTTGCCTTTTATTTCCCCAAATCCATTCCTAATATAGAATGATCCATAATTCATAAGCATATGAGGGCCTCTTCTATCATTATCATGTTTTAAATTGGGCTAAGATTGATAGTTTATATGTTGGCTAGATAAGGGGAAATCATAAATTTGCTACTTTTTTTCCTTGTCCTCTTTTCCCCACCAAACGTAAGTTTCCAAACAGCTTACTCTTTTCTTTATTAAAACTTATGCATTCTTTACATTCTTTTAAGATCTGCCCCTCTGTGCCTAAAAGGCCAATCATTAGCTCAATTTTCCCCATTCTGGGCATCAAGATTTGAACTCATGTCTTCAGAAGTGACAGACCAGCCCATTAATCCGTTGTACCTCCCTGGCTCTCTGCCCAGTTTTGGACCTTTAGAATGATTCACAGTTTTGAAATTTTCCCCATTATTCAGCATTGGCAATCCATCATTGCAGCAAGTTGTACATCTAGCCTCCCCTCAGTCCAAATGTGTTTGGATAATGAAGCTTCTCCAAAGCTGCAGCCATCTCAAAACCACATTAAAGGAAGGTGCAGAATTCACAAAGGCATATTGGAAACATATTATAAAGGCAGGAAGTTTCTCCCTCCTGAAAGATTTTTTTTTTAAGAGCAAGCAGAAGAAATAAAATGTTATCCATTAAGTCACTTCTTTAAAAAAGGGATACATAAGAAAAAATGGAAATTTGGAAAAAATGAAAGATGATTTTATATTTTATTCTTACTTGATACTTTGGCATGTGTCTATTTACATTGAAACATTATTAATTACTTGAAGAGTCATCTTTTATTGTTGCATCGTTATGGTGACCCATGGTCAATGAACAAAAGAAATGCCAAAAGAATCACGTTGATTCATTTGAGGAAGAACAAATTCCCCCTGAAAGATCAGAGTCCATCGTGGCCACTTCTTGGGAAGGTTTGTCCTATCTGTAGTTCTCCCACTCAGCACTTTTTTCTTACAAAGCACTCTCAATAATTAGATAGACAAACTGAACAGTAATAATTTGGGTCAGTTACATTTGGGGTGATCATACATTCAGCTGGCTCAGAACGTTCTGGTTTACTCCTGTTGTCTCAGTAACCTATCTGGTTATTACCCCTTTCCACTCTCAAAAGTATCGCGGTATGGACAATAATGTACAAAATCCCCCTATCCTTGAAAATTGTATTATCTTCTTATTTCAGAGCAGAGAAAGAGAGAAATAGAGAGACCATTTATAACCAGAGTAGATTAGATGCCTCCTATTAAATGGATCTCTGCATTGCTAATAGAGAATCATAAGAATAAATTTATCATAAGGAGAGAGGATTTATAATAATATCTTACCAATTCACTCTAAAAATTAGTATTAAAGGAGCAAGAGGTAATGTTTTCATTCCTTTGACACTGCTAAGAAACAATTAACGAATAATGCAAATCACAGTTAATTAGTCACTAAAGTCAAACCTTTTAGTTAAAACTTTTCCTCTCTTCTTACTACTGATTTGGTGCTTCCATCCTCTCTCTAATAACCCCAGCAGGTGACCTCCAGTTCTATCTGAATATTATCAGTTATATGAAACTTATACCATTTCTGGAATTCTCTTAGATAGCTCTAATTATTAGTACATTCTTTCTTGTATTGAGTAGAAATCCATTTCCCCATAACTTATATTCATTGTTCCAAATTCTATATTCTAGTCTCTTGCCTACAAAGCAATCCTTAGAAGTTTGAAGTGCTCACTCATATCCTTTAGGAGTTACTCTTCCTGGTTAAACATCTTCTTATGACTTTTTTTTTTCGGTTTTCATCATTCTATTTTTTTTCAGTGCCTCTGGATGACATTCAGTTTGGTAATGTTTCTCCTAAAGCATGATGCTCAGATCTATGGATGGTTTTATGAAGCTTAGGTGATATGTTTGTTCTCTGCAGGTAGCAAAGTCTGTGTGATATATAAAAAGAGTTACTAGATAACATTGATTTCATATTACTATATTCTAGTTTCAGTGCTGAGAATTTCATATTAATTCTGTCAACACTAATTCTAAGAGGTAGTTACAGCAGTTTCCTCATTATTTTTGTTGTTAGTGCCATCAAATCAATTATGACTCCTAGCGGCCCTATGTACACCAGATTGGAACCCTGCCAGGTCTTTTCACGCTCTCACCTTCTGGCGCTGTATCAGACAGTGCTCCACTGCTGTTCACAGGGTTTTCATGGCCAGTATTTTCAGAAGTGGATGGCCAAGTCCTTCTTCCCAGTCTGTCTTAGTCTGGATGCTCCACTGAAACCTGTCCACCATGGGTGACCCTGCTGGTATTTGAAATACTGATGGCATAGCTTTCGGCATCACAGCAACTTGCAGTTGCCACAGTATGACAACCGACAGGTGGGTGGTATGGTTCCTTGACTGGGAAATGAACCTGGGCTGTGGAGGTGAGAGCGTCAAATCTTAACTACGAGAGCAGCATTCCCTATTATACAAAACAGGAAATTGAGCTAAAGGAAATTAGATTAAATGCCACAGATCACTTCATGTCATGAAGTTAAATAGAATATAGGACTCAAATCTAGATCTGCCTGATTCCAAAGCCCAGACTTTTAACCATCCTAAACTTGCACATGCTTTTTTCAGACTGAATATATTCCCATTAAATTCCTTGTTATTAGAATCATTGAGGTTTTTGTGTGTTTTTTTTTTTTTGTCTTGTTAGGGTTTTTGAGTTTAAATTCTCTCATCCTGCATATTGGATAGCTCTTGTGGCTTTTTATCACCTGTATGTGTGTTCAATTTACTGCCAGTGTCCTTATCCAAATCTCCCACGAAAATGTGTTATAGCACAGGGCTGAAGAAAGGGGTCAGAGTCTTTAGTGAGAGATTTCCCTGCATATTGGTGTTGATAAACACTTTTGTATGTACACCAACTTGTATTTAATCAAGTAGACTTAACTATTAAGATCTAGCCTATATTTTTTCTTATTTCTTTCAAAGACATTATTTTGAAACACTTTAGTAGAGTACCTATTCATTATTTATACTGAATTTTGATGATTAGATCAGTAATTCTTATGTTTATGCCTTCATCTATTCATCTACTCCCTGTACAAAACAAACAAATAAGCAAGCAAACCAACATGCCAGTCAACAAATAAGTACTATTGCTTAGTGATAAGAGAATCAGATGCCTCTGTCATTTGCTAGTTGTTATTGTTGGGCAAGTTACTTGTCTCCATAAGTCTCAGGTTTCTTTTAATATGGAGATAAGGAAATTTGTGTGGTTGGAAGGCAGAGGATATGGGGAGAGTAAAGGAAGATGACAGTGAAATGCTGCTGTCTGATGTGATCAAGAGTCTCTGCATGTCCTTGAGTATTTTGACCAAATAATTTATATGATATGATCTATGTTTTTCAAAGTTAACTCTATACCAGTGGTTCTGAAACTTGAACATGCACCAGAATCATCTGGTTGCTTTTTAAAACATAGATAGCTGATCCACATCCCCTGGAGTTTCTGATTCAGTTGGCGTGGGGCCCAAGAATTTGCATTTCTTCCAAGTTCTCAGATGTGTCTGATGCTGCTAATTGGGGCACCATTCTTGGAGAACCACTGGGAAGATATGGAGAAAGTTAGAAGACCATTTAGAATAGTAAAAGATAATGAGTACCTGGACTAAATGTTAGTCAGAAGGGGTTCCACTGGAATGGTGACTGATAAGATATGGGGGGTGAAAGAGGCAGAGGAGTCATAGCTATTTTCAAGGTTTATAAATGAGTTGAGGGATGTTGATGCCGGCAATAAGGAATAGAGGAGGAATAGGCTTGTGATTGTGAGATAAGCTCAGGTTTGAAACAGCTGAGGTTCAATGCCTCCAGAAGAACATCTACAAGATGGAGGTGGATATATGGGATGATATTGGTCTCATTAAGGACTAACTCTCTAGTATTAGGAGTGGAACTGGGGGTAAATTCGTTTTTCCCTCTAAATAAGTGGGCCTTTGCATATGGAAAGCAGATCCTATGGGTATGGGTCAACACAAACAAGCTTTAATGTCCTTACCTTTCCTTCATAGGGAATAAAGGGTTACAGTTACTCACCATGTCAAACAGAATGGCTCAAACCAGTAGCAGAACATGATTCATTGGCAGTGGGAGTGGAAGGGTGGCCAGATGTTATTGGGTCCGTCTTTCTTCTGGTCAGGAGATAAACAGACTTTCTCTGTATGGGTCACATGAAGCTCAACTGTAGCCTTATGGTGGGTGCACCTCCTGTTGTCACCAACTTCCCTGACTAGAGAACCACTGTGTCTTCTCTTTTATGAAGCCACTGGATATAGTCCTGTCTTTTATTAAGAATGGTCAGACTTACCAGTCACAAATAGCTAACTCATCTTTTTATAATCTATAGCAAAAAAGTCACATTCTCACATTTTAAATGTAGTGTTATCTGTACTATAAAAATATTCAATTAGCCAAACTTCAGCTACCTTGGAGTGTAGTACATTGACTGAAGGAAACAAATCTCATTCAAAGGGATATTTACTTAGAGGGTCAAGTGGGGGGAAGTGATGGGGGGGGGTTTGATCTCTAGAAGGAATTGTTCTAATATTCCTATACCAAAACAGGGACTGTGGTTAAAAAGAAAAAAACAAATCGTGGCTAGAGATAAAGATGTAGAAATATTTAAGAATATTGAAGATTAATTGGAGCCAGGGAAAGATGGAATCGAGTAGGGTTGGAAGAAAAGATGGCTGATAATATAATTCTGGAAGAAAAAAAATTAGGAACAGAGACAAGAATAGGCGTCATTAAAGAAAAATAAAAGAGAAAGAAGTTCTCAGAGAAGTTGAAGCATCAAAAAAGGAAAACTTGTTAGTCAATTTTGACAGGCCCTTTTGATCATTGCTTCCTAAATATTTCCACAGCTTCTCTCTTCCTTTTTTTTTTAACTAATGAAAAATTTTAAACCTTAACTCCAATTGTTTTTCTTCTATAATATTTATACAGACAAAAATGAATTAAAAGAGAATAAATTTGAATTCATATGTTGATACATTCTTGCATTCTCAATACTAACTACTTGTATTTTTGGTGTATCAAGTGTTCCTCATTTTAAATGTTCGTTTTTCAAAACAAATTTTCAAAATGAATTTGTACTTATAGCAAAATGCTTGTTAAAATATACCCCTGAGGGGCCAGCCCAGTGGCATAGCAGTTAAGTTCACGCACTCCATTTTGGCGGCCCAGGGTTCGCAGGTTTGGATCCTGGGTGCGGACCTATGCTCTGCTTATCAAGCCATGCTGTGGCAGGCGTCCCACAGATAAAAAGGTAGAGGAAGATGGGCACGGATGTTAGCCCAGGGCCAATCTTCCTCAGTAAAAAGAGGAGGATCGGCAACAGATGTTAGCTCAGGGCTGGTCTTCCTCAACGAAAAAAAAAAAAAACAGGTACATATATACACCCCCAAAAAGAAAGAAAAAATGCACAGACAACAAAGACATTTAATTTATTTTGATAAATCTCTATTTCTTTTAAGACACTTTCACTAAAATTTCCAGAAAATCTGGTGGAGGATCTGGTGGAGATCTAAGTGATGATAGATTAGGGACAAGTCTGAAATTTGAGCTTCTGAAGTCACAGCTGATTTTATTGTAAGAAATTTTAGACACAATTTTAGATACAATTTAGAATTATAAGAGTTCAGTTTTTCATTAAAGTTGGGAAACATTTTGATAAAAACAGTATTACACAGAAGTCCAAAGTGACAATTACGTAAACAATTAGCTCTTGCTCTGTCCCATATAGACGACTGTGAGCCCTGCCTTGAAATGGTGAGATCTGAATATGCCACAGCTGCAAGTGCTGCCGGCAAAGCAACATGCTTTGTATGTAGTCATGTTTCCTGGCAATTCTTGAACTGCCATAAACAAGGGAATAACAGCCGAGTAGAGGGCAATGCTTCAGCGTGGCAGGGGTAATTACGGAAATAGTACTACCAATTAAAGTATGGCAGCTCACAACTTCATATCCTCTGTGGAAGGAGGCCTGCGGGGAGGGAGATGGCGATTGAAAAATGGAGGGGAAAAAAAGAAAAGGCCTTAAGTTTTGGTTTTGTGCCATCCTTTTGTGATGTTCACTCCTTTCCCTCTTTTCACCTGGCATCTCCAGCTGGTGAGGGATTGGGGAACATTAATCTCTAAAATGAACGGTCATTCGGTAGCAGTGGGCTGTGCATAAATCACCCAGTTGACTCTCAGGACACGTAAAGCTATTTTCATAAAGGTCACCTTAAAATTTAGCCATCATAATGTGAAGAAAGCAATCACATATGATATTCTAAGTGAACTAAGGGGCATTTATTTGCCTGTAACAATAACTACATCATTGAGTTGTTGCTTGGAGACAAAATTATGCAACATGGGCAAAACAGTTTATTTAGTGAAACAAACTAAACATAGTAGATGTACTGTAAAAGGTAGCTCACAGCATTGTGGGAAAATCATTTTGATTTGATTCTCTACTGTGTCACTTTGAGCCTTAGTGTATGTTTGTCAAATGGAGTTAACAACATTGCACAAGATAGTTGAAAAAATTAGAAAAAATATGTGTGAAATGCCTAGTACATTTTATGGCAAGAGTAGGGTCCCATAAATGAGAGAGGGAATGAAGTAGTGGAGGAAGAAAGGAGAAGTGAGGAGAGAAGTAATATCCACGTGCCTAGGTAGTGTGCCTTTTTTTAGTACCATAAAAGATCTGAAGTTAGGGAACTGTTTTGGGGTAAATTGTCATGAAGAAAGTATGTTAGCTCAAATTTTAAAGATTATGACAAGCAGAGATTCAGAGGAAAATACTGCAAATCAGGAAAAGGACATACCCCCTGCCAATGAATCGGAAAATTCCAGGCATAGGCAGAGAATGGCTGGTAACGTTGTAGGGTATAAATGGACAATTAGCATGGAAGGAGGGAGGCTGAAAACTGCAGAGAGGTCACAAGATGAAAGAAAGAGTTTGGATGTAATTTGGTAAGCAAAATCTAAGGAGGCAGAAAAGGTTTTGGGATAGGAGAAATCAAAATGATACCATAGGAGAGATTTTATTTGGCCAGAATGTGAAGAATGAATTATGAGAGAATCTGAAAGCAAGCCTGGCCATTTATAATAGATCATATCAAGGCCAAAGCTCACAATTTGGATGCCTTTGCCAAACCTTTGAAATCACAGTCATAGAAAAGAAAAACAAATACCAATATTTATGCTTGTAACTAAAAGTTAATATTTTTTGGTTATGAGAAGCATTTAGAAATTAAATGCATTGAGATCTCTTAAATATGAAAGATCCAGAATTTTGTTTTCATTTCTCTTTCAGTTAAAACATTCAGGTGACTACATCTTATCCATTTACACCAAATATGTAGTAACGATTGAAGAGAAGATACAGAAAAGTCACACCTTAAAATGTGTTTAACAGTAAACACAGTTATTAACAGATATAAAGGTTATATTAAAATAGAATTCTACAAACATCCCTCATTATCTCTAGGGACTTGAAAACTTTTGTGCTGGCTTGAGTTTCCTTTTTTTTTTTTTAAGGTACGTAGAAGTAAATGCTGACACATCTTCACATTGGTATTTCTTTGTTTTTATTTGTTTTAGCTTATTTCAGTAGTTATCAAATATTAGGGTGCTTAAAATTACTGTAGAGGGTTGTATACACAAACCCATATGGGTTTACAGGAGATTTAGGAGATTTTCAACAATAATTTTGGCCATAAGGGGTTTTCAAAACTTGAACTTGACACTGTCACCTGGAGTAAGCTGCCACGCTTATGTGACTTGAAAAGAGTTCAGAAAATAATATTTGAAAATTCTATGTTAACTTTGTAGGATAACTTGTAGGACATAGGCCATTTTGTATTTGAGATTCTAAGTGAATAATCTCACTACTCTGTAAGTGTCAGTTAATTTTTTAAAAAGTTCATCAAATATCCTTACGTGAATGATGTGATATAAATGCAAAGCAGAGTCATCAGGTTAGAGAAGCAACATTGTAGGATAGCTCAATGTCACTGAAGATGCAAGAATTTAGATATAATGAATGGACTCTGCCCTGGGAAGGAAAAAAAATGAAAAACAACTCACATTACAATCTTACTACATGTTTTTGGCTCATAAACATTTCCTGCTCAATCCTGAAATTTCCCATTTGACACAAATGTATGTCCAAGCAAATTAGTGTAGATGGACATCATATTTCTTTAAAGAACATTGGCAAAGGACTCAATCCTAAGACAGCAAGTTTGAAAACACTAGTTATTTTGTTATAGCCTGTTGTTTCTATGTAATTCAATGACAGTTTAGCACTGATACCCACTGCTGGCCTTATGTTCCCACATCTGCTGTGTGAAGAAAACATTTTTCCCTTAAAGTAGCATCCACCATACTAATTGTTTTCCCTTTCAGTTCATGTTAAGCATTAGATGAGCAATTTGTCTTTCAAGGCTTGTACAAGAAATCATTTGACTAAAGCAAAGGCTTCTTTTTCAATAGAACTCAGAGTTTGTTTGTAGCTCTTGGACATTGTGGTCACCTTCCATCTGTAGTACTGGTTGCTATTAAATCTAACCCAAACTGAATTTATACAGCTCAAAGCAGTTGAAATGTGAAATACTCCATCAATCGACTCTTCTGTCTACATGACACCAACGTGACTGGCTAGAATGAAAATTATTTATTACTTGTTTGTGTGTCATATAGACACCATTATCAAGATAGAGCTATGATATTCCTTTAAGCACTTTTATATCTTGAACTCCTGAGAACCGTATTTTAGAATATTTCTGTACTATTTTCATTGTCATTTCTCATTTGACTCATATGTCATTTTAAGTGTTTTCCTTCATTTACAAACATTTGAGAATGCTCTCATTATCTTGTTTTGATATATAACTTAATTCTGCTATGTTCAGATACTATGCCAAATATGACTTCAGTCCTGTGAAATTTGTTGAGACTTTATGATACAGAATATGGTCACTTTTGTAAATGTTCCATGTGCTCTTGAAAAAAAGGGACATTGTGCAATTATTGATTGCAGTGTTCTCTGTTCTCTGTCAACTAGGTCTAATTTGTAAATTGTGTTGTTCAGATTTTCTTTATGCTTCTTGCCTTTGTTGTTGTTGTTAGTTTGTTCCATTAGAACAGATGTGTTCTAGATGTGTTAATATCCCTAACCATTTATTCTCTCTTCCCTACTCTCACCTTTTGAGCTATTGTTATTTTTAATTTTTCATGTGTTTCAAAGGTAACAAGGCAGTATTACTGTTTTCTGCAATCAGTATTCATTTAGAGTTATGAACATGTTTAGTCTATTTATCCTTTTATGTTCTTTACTTCTATCATTTCCCTCCTTACATCTGGGATCATTTTCCTTCTGTCTAAAGAACTCTTTTCAGCTTTTACTTTAATGTAGGTTTGTGACTGACAAATTCTCTCAGTTTTTCTTTTTCTAAGAACATCTTAATTTTACCTTAATTATTTGAAGGATATTTTCACGTGATGGCAGCTATTTTTCTTTCAGCACTTTAAATATGTCACTCATCTGTCTTCTGGTATATATTCATTTCTGCTGAAAAGGCAGCTGTCACTCATTGTGTGCATTTTTAAAGGTAATGTCTCTTTTCCTTTAGTTGCTTTTGAGATTTTTAAAAAAATATTCTTTGGTTTTCACAAATTTTATTACGATGTGGTAAGGTATGGATTTCTTTGCATCTTCCTGGCTTTAGTTTATAGATCTTTTGGCATCTTTGCTTGAGGTCTTTCTTCAGTTTGGGAGATTCTTGGCTAATATTTCTGTAAAATTGCTTTGGTCCTATTGTTTTTATGAGACTCTAATTATACTGCTTTAGACTTTCATCTTTCTTAAATGTCTCATATTCTTTTCTGAAAGTTTCAAATTGTTTTTCCTAATCTCCAGTCTAGAAATCTATTGACCTAGAGTTCATTAATCATCTCTTCTGCTTTTTATAATTTTGTTGTTAAACTCATCTATCAAATTCATGATCTTTGGTATTCTACTTTTTTTCATCTAGAGTTGTGATTTGATTTGTTTTTATAAATACCAGTTGTCTGGTAAAATTCTTTACCTTGTCATTTATTTTCTTACTAACCACTGTTATTTTAAAATCTGTGTCTGATATCTGGATCATCTGGGGGTCTGATTTTATTGGTCTTTTTTCTCTTGGTTTTTGGTTATTTGTTCCTGTCTACTGGCCATTTTTCATTGAATCTAGCAAAAACTGTGTAAGTTCTGGATTTTATCTTTCCAGAGAAGATTTGCTTTTCTTTTGGCAGACTGTTGCAGCAGGGGCAGATCACCTTCATCCATTAGGGACTGAGATTGTTCAAGGCCGGGTTTCGTTCTTTGTGAGGTCTGGTTTAGTTCTGTTTTGCCCTTCCTATTAGAGTATAGCCCATCGTGGGTATTGACTAAATGCCAATGTTGTTTCCCATAGCTCCTCCTCTTTGATGATGTTTAAGTTCCAATTTCGTCTCTGGTTCTGCTTAGCTTTCTAGCCACTTAGGGGCCTCTTTTTGTTTGGCCTGTTACTTCTCCCATAAATAAGAGTCAGCAGATTACTTGAGGTAAAATCAATAAAGAATACCACTATTTTGTTTCCCTAGTACTATGAAATGACCAAAGACGCTAAGCCACCATTTTCTGCTTGGATTCTAGGCCCCTCAGCACCACCACTCCCCACCTCCACTGACACGCATGAATGCAGAAGAGAAAGCCAAGTTTACTGCAATACAGTCCCCTTCTTTCTAAGATCTTGACCCTTAAAGGCTGGCCACTTTGGCTACTCTCTGATGTCCTCAAACAGTGATTTTATAAAAAAAATCTAGATTTCATATTTATTCTTAGGAGATGGATACTGGCCTGTATCAAACTACTCCATGGTAACCAGAAGTGGAAATCTCCCAAATTCCTGAACAGACTATAGGCTCATGGGAATTATTTTTGGCCATAGCATAGAAGAGAGGCTAAAGAAGCAGCAACAACAAAAAAGTAGAAAAGAGGAAATAAAATAGAAAAAATAGTTCTTAAAAATATATTTGTGGTAGAAAAACTTAGTCCATGTTAACTTTTGTCAGTCCTTTGATGATTACTATGTATCACCTTTGAAAAAATTTATGTCCAGCATGGTTTCAAGGCACTATATGAAAAAGGTGGAAAGGGTGAATGTTGCAGAGTAGGAAGGAATTTCCAGTCCCTAATTCCTAAAGTTCAAGAAAATAATTCCCCATATATATATGACACTGTATATTATTTTAAGCAAATTTTCATATATATATATATATGAAATTATTTGGATCAATTCCAAGACTTGCTAAGCCATTTTGAATGAAGTGAAATAAGATCTGTTCCTCCTACATTCTGAAGCTACAAAAAAAAAGAGAAGAGAATTGTTAATTTTAGTCTGATGTAATTTTGAGTCAGAAAAAGTTATTGCTTTTGTTCTACGCAAATAAATTTAACAAATCACTTATTTGTATTGCCTAAGAAATAATGTGAACATTAACTCCTTTAACAAAAGAAGAAACAGTTACACTTGAAACTAATATAATGTTATACATCAATTATACTTCAATAAAAAAAGAAGACACAGTTAAATGCTACCACAAATTCAAATAAAGGTGACAAAAATTTGAATCATCTGAAACTATATTTATCTGGGTAAGGCTAGAGAAAACATTTATTCTTTCTCCTCTAACACATTTTGAAAGCAGTAGTCAGACTGGGGAATTTAAATGCCATTCTCTACTGAAAGGAATTAGGGCTCCTTAGAGAAATGGCTAATTCAAGTGCAGGCAGCAAACAAAATAACTGAACATATTGTCATACCAGAAAGCAAGGAAGCTTTGGTAGACTATTATCCAGGCTAAGTAGTCAACCTAATAAGTTCCACTAATCAAACATTCAAAAATTTGAGCATAAGTAAGAATAAGAACTGGAATATGTTTACATCCATAAGTTTGTAATGGTACTAAATACAAAAGCAAACATACAAAAAAACCATTGTTCCTTTTTGTAAGATGCTAGGGAACAAACTCAATATTTTGAAAACCGACAAATAATCAGGTATTTTTGCTGCATTTATTATGTAAACTGTGCCTCAGGGTAACCAAATAGTTGATAAGGGAAGAAAGTTTCTCTTTGCTGAAGTAGTTCAGCTAATAAATAAATAAGAAATGATAGGATTAGGATATCACTATTTTGCAAAATAAAATGAAATCATTGATCTAGGCAATGATAATGACTGCTAACATTTCAAAAAGACACATTATATACTTCTTGATGGAAAAACACATGTAAAACCACACTACCTCTGATGTAGTCTTGCCCCACTCCCTGAAATCAAACCTGAATCTCATCAATCCTCTAGATATAACTTAATTACCAATTTAGAGAAAATACAGGGGACAGAGTTACCTGCTAACTGTGCAAGAGGATGCGACCGCAATATCCAAACCGTGGGAACTGTATGAGACAAACATTCTGTTTTATTCAATAAAAATGTATAAGGAAAAGAGAGAGGGATAATCTATATATTAGCAGATGATTAAGAAACTTATCTGCAAATAGATCTTATTTAGATGCTAATTCAAACAAACACAAAGGATTAAAGTATCTTTATAAGAAAATTGGGGGAAATGAATATTGAGCAGATATTTGATGACAGTAAGGAATTATTGTTAAATTATTTTAGATATAATATTGGCATGTCATTATATTTTTGACGAGTCCTTATCTTTTATGTATATAAGATGACATATTTATAGATAAAATGATACATTTTAGATTTCATTCAAAGTAATCTGTAATGAGAGGAATTGATAGAAATATAAATGAACCAAAATTGACCATGAGCTCATAATGGTTGAAGCTATGTGATGGGTACCTGTGGCTTCATTATACAATTCTCTCTACATGTGGACAAAGAAATAGTCAGAAGAAATATGACACTGTATATTATTTTAAGCAAAGCAATAGGTAAGAGGCATTTAAGAAAATAATTTGAACAGCTCAGTATTTCTTCTGCAGGAAACAGATCTTGTAAATAAAATTTCTTTTCTGAAAGCCTGAAATTTGTCATTACCAAGATGGTTCTCATAAAACAATATTTCATGTTGTCTTTAGTAATCAAGTTCAATAAACATGGACAATTTATAATCCAAGAGGGGGAGAACCACTTAGACTGCTTTACTACCCACAAATACTGTAATGGGGATCAATCACACCCAATTAAAACTCAAGGAATTATGAATCTTTAATAGGTTTATCATGAGATAATTCAGCTGTTAAGTCCTCTTTAGGTTCATGCTAGGCAGGCTCTTTCAAGCTGGAAACTAATCATCCTCATGACATCATTTGCGAAGAGGCTTTGTGATTTCTGTTCGAAAAGAGCACAAAAAGGCTTTGCAGTTTGCACCAGAATTAAATTTTTCATGTATTTATTTGAAACTTTCAAGCTCTGTGTTGCTCATATGAGTCCATGTTTATATTATATAGAATAGTTTTGATAACACTAATTAATGACTCTAAATAAACTTAACCACCTGACTTTTATATGGTATATTTCCCTTCATTAGCTTAACTTAACCCTTCTCCATGGCCCTCATTTAACTATAGTTCCTGGTAGAACCTGCTGTTTACTAAAAATAAAACTAAAACAGCATAACAGATTTGAGCCTTGTCTGCTTGATCTCTGTAACATAATGGTCAAGAGAGCAGACTTCAGCATCAAGCCTTCTGGTTTGACATTTTCTAGGTGAGCACCATCAGCAAGCTCTCCATGCCTACTTTTCTTCGTCTATAAAATTGGAATAGCATCTTCTCTGTATATTTATAGTGAGTGTTAAATGAGATATTACATATGAAGCATTTTAAACAGTGCCTAGTGCATGACAGCTCTCAGTAATTGCCTACTGGTGTGGAAAAACAGTAGTGGGGTAGAAAAACAGTAGTGGGGTAGAAAAACAGAAACCTTTCTTTTCTTCTGGGGCTGAGACACATGATTGACAAAGACCACATTAGACTGATGCTATCCTTTTTCATACTCTCCCAGGGCAAATCATTCTCTTACCCAGTGTGAGCGCATCTGTGTGTGCATGTGTGTGTTTAGTGTGTGTGGTGGGGAGGATCCTGTGTGGGGATACAAGTGCATCTGTCAATTACTGGTTTTGAAATATTCTAAGGATGGAAGAGGGGAAAGGAAGGTTCTAGTCATATTGTTTTTGGCAAGAATATGTTCTTCTATTTATTTTTAGATTTGATAAACATTTAAGAGCAACTTTTTGCAGTGTTGAGAGGAATAGTCAAAAAGCCCTGTTTGAAACATTTTGCGGAACCCAACAACCATCTCCTCTTCATTGAAGGCTTCTCTGCATTGCTAATTTTTTTCTATGAATGTCTATTTAGAAATGATTTTTCTCCTAGCTTTTCCTTTCACTTTAGCTATGGCATATATTTTTTTGTAAAATAATTATACTTGTATAATGAGTATAAATAAGTCATTAAGATTCACAAGCATAATGCATAATTAATTGATATGATTACAAAGGAAATGAGCACACAGAACACATATTTGTATATAAGCCTATTCAACCACCCTAGGCATTGCAAACTGTAGAGTTTAGTTAGCGTAGAGAGTGGCAACCCTACTTAACAATGCCTACAGCCAGATACAAGATGTTATTAATGAAGAAATTTCTCATACTGTTTCTACAAGTATAAAAAATTAGTAGTTTTTTAGATGCCTTCTAATTTTCAGAAATTTATACAAAAGGTATGATGATTTTGTGCAATGAGGTGATATCCTAATTTTAGCCTGAGATTATCACAAAATTTCAAAACAGTTGGTAATTTTCTTAAGGTTTCTATTCTAATGTTTTACATCAAGTCCAAATTGGATTTGTTTCTCAAGGAGATATATACTCAAGGTAGCTTGTTAATTTCTGAGTAACTCTCTTTTCTTTTGTAAGCTAAAAAATGAATTTCTATACTCATTTTTTCATTTGTCCATCTCTTCAAATATCTACTAGGCCCTGTGTGGTGTGGCCAGATGTGTGTGTGTGTGTGTGTGTCCCCACACAGACATGTATCTCCACCTCAAGGTCAGGCTACATAATGGTGAATGTGGCTAATATGACATATGCTTATTTATAATACTACTTTTTTCTTGCTTGAAACCGTGAAATAGGATGGGCCACTTACATTTTATATTCAAAATACATTTTGTTCTGTAAGTGCAAATAACTCTTTTTAAGAAAAGTCATCGGATCATGTTGTATAGTTTCTTAAACTCTAACAACAGGACAGGCACTTAGGCAAATGAGTCATTTCTGTAGTTTCCCAAAGCTTAAAAGATTCATAGGAAACAAAGGCTATATTTTTTCCATCTTATGTTGCAGTGTCTTACATATACAAGAATGAAGTAGCTCCTTCTCTCAAGACAAACATTTAAGTTTCTCATCCAAAATGTTGAGTACTTTAGCCTTTCCAAGCCTCTGCTAAGGTACCCTGACTCATTCTTCTTCTTTTGGAAGAAGGAAGAATATTGCTTTACTGATAACAGTTCTATGGAGTTGACTTATTTGAGGTTGCCTATTGGGGTGGCTAGAATACTGACCTTATAAACCTGGTCCATTACTAGATAGATGCATGGCACCACCTGAGCCAAGGGCCTAACTCTAATCTCTTTTTTGCTAAGGCTCTAAAATAATTCCCTGTATCCACCATGGAACAGAAGTTGCCTGCTTCCATAAACAAGACCTTCCATGTGCCTGTCTAGACTTCTTGCTGTCATTACTTCTAAGTGAATTTTAGACTATCTGTGCCACCGTGGAAGAGATTTCCCTCTTTCAACCTTAGTTGAGCCCCTGGTTTTGACTCATTATCATAAATTAGTTTTTATAAACAACTTTGAAGCAATCAAAGGTAACAGATTACCATATACTATGTAACTCTGGGATAAATTTATAGGGGTGTGTTAAGGCTTAGGCTGTGGTGCCAGACTGCCAGGTTGAAGACCTAGCACCACCACTTCCTAGCAGAATGACTTTGGGGAAATTGTTTAAATGTTTTGTATTTCAGTTTTCTCATCTGTAAAAATATGGATAATAATAATGCTTATCTGTTGGAATTAAATGTGCTTAACATAGTGCCGATGCATAATAAGAGCTCAAGAACTCTTAGTATTATTATTAGGTCCAGGGGTAATGTTAAAAACATTTAACAACTGGTATGGACAGACATTTGCTCGCTAGGTTTCCAAGATAACTGCCAAGGGCACCATCTCATCCTGTGGGTCCATACCCCCCTGGGGGGAAGCTCGGGATGCAGGCTGAGTCACAGTGAAATGGCAGGTCCCAAGGTGGCCCCAGAGTAGTGCATACTAGCTGAGTGGGGACCATGGTTGAGGCTAGGTAAGCCTTCTGGAGTACCTTGAAGGAACAAAGAGAAGTACACTGAAGGCAAGAGTTTAGGGGGGGACTGATTGAAACAGGTACTTACTAATCAGAATGGATCCAGTCCACAGTGCTGGCTCCTTGAGGCTCATTGCTATGCCTGTAATTGCTGAATTGAGAAGATTTCTCTGGATTGAGAGGATGTCTAAAAATGAGGGGGGCTCAGGGTAGTGACTATTTACCAATCAGTTGACCATACCTGAACACGTGTGGTGTATGAGCCTTGATTATTCCCTAAGTTATATTTATTAAGGCCATCACTACTTCAAAACAGACTTTGGGTACCTAAGTGTAGAATGGAAGTCAGATACATAATATGGGTGACACTTAACAGTGTATTAATCCTTACTAATTTGTTAGCTGGACCCAAATCTCATTTGGATATACATGCTGTAAATCCTTGTTTTCCCCTTAGTAAAATAACAATCCTACAATCCTGTGTGTGGTTAGATAATTTCTTTTTAAATATTGAAGAGAGTGTGTTTAATCTTGAAGAGAATGATGTGATATTCAACTCAGAAAACACATACATTTGGTTATATAGTACCAAGACTCACACCAACTCAGAACAAGCATTCATACATAACCTCTGGCGGTGATAAGAGATGATCTTGGAACAAAAACTCTGAATGAAAATGCATTGTTTTCTGCTTCAATGCATTTGTGCCCTGGGATAACCAGAAATAATTATTGAAACAAGCCTCTTGTTAATAATAATTACACTTCATTCTATGACAACAAGAACAAACAGCAATTATCTATAATTTCTCATTTGCAAAATGCTCTCATTATGCTAAGACTTCTTGTCTGTATTTGATAATATTATGTTATGTGTGTTGGAAAAACTCTACAGACTTTTTAATGTTTCAAACTATACTGGGCAATGCTTGATCGATACAATGCAGGCTTAAATGATTCCTGTTTTAAGACAAAGTAGCTTCTTTGCGCAGCATCAGTCATTGAAGAAATAATGTCTTTTGAATTCCTTCAAAGAAGACAGGTTCATTAACCAAAATAAACACCCCTTGTTCCTATATCAGCAAAAATTGGATTAGGAAAAGAGAAATAGAAATCACTCAGGCTGTCATTACAAATAGATTCTTAAGAAAGCTTAATATATATAAAAGTGAAGAAGTATTTCCATTTTGATGCCTTTTTTACATACTAATATGTTATCTTACTTCCTACTTTGAGTAACCCTTAGTCTGTATTGCCTCAATAATTATGTGCTTAACTTGAACACAATAATTTTGTATTTTTTTAATATTTATTCATGTGCATTATTGCATTTATCTTGATAGATTATAAGCTCTTTGAGGGCAGGAATAATTTCTTTCCTTTTTGCTTCAATCTTCCTCTATATTATTCAAATTAATGGTTCGAATAACAGTTTTAAGTTTTATAACATGAGTATCTGTTTATCAAACAATCAACTGGCTCAAAGGGTTTATAATTTTACTACACTGAGCACTAGTTTCCACATCTAGAAAAAGAGAGATGATAATGATACCCAGTTCTCATGGGTTCTGAGAGTCTTGAGTGAAACCATGCATGCGAAGTATTTAGCACAGTGTCTGGCACAAAATTAAGCTCTCACTCAATACATGCCATGATTTTATCATCATAACTATAGGATTGAACCTAAGTCACATTCTCTAATTTCATTTTTCTGAAAGACCAAATTGAATTAATTCAACTTGATCCAATCTCTGGGTAATACTACCAATGAAGTCTCTTAAGCAAGCTTTGGTTACCTAAGTAGCACTATATAGACACAGTCCCAGTTTGAGAGTGACTCTAGATCTGAGCAAATGAAACCAAAATATACTCCTGGAAATATGGGGTCAAGATTTCTATCTTATAGCTATATTACTTCTTTGAAGGATGACGTAACTTTTGGGCTATTTTACATGGTCCACACAATGTTGATGTTATGTCTTGATATCTATCAAAGTAAAAAAGTTGCATATTTGAGTCATGAATGGAACAAACTTGTTCCCTCCCTAGAATTTGGTTCCCAGAGCCAAATAAGCTCAGGCAATTTTCCAACTGATCAAAGTAATTTTGAATAATGTTGGCAGGCTACTCACTTCAAAGGTGAGGTTATCTAAAATATTACAATATTATATTATTATATTTATATTATATTCTATATTATTTTATATTATACTATTATATTATAAATTATATTATATTATCTAAAAATAATATCTATAAAATATATTATCTAAAATAATACCAACTAATCCATTTAGTCACCTGTTCAATTCATGAAAATCAAAACGGTCTTAAATTCTTTATGTAACACACCATTTTCTTAAAGGAAAACAAAAGTTTGAGTTAAGAGAGTATTCTTTGGTGTTAATTATTGCTTGTTTTCTTGGAAAGTTTAATACTATGACAGAATTTCTTATAATTCCCCAAAAGGTAAGGTCATTCTAAGAATATTTTAAAATCTAGAATATAAATTTAAGGTACCCCAAAATGGCCAGAGATGGTTCAGTTACAGTCAAACCTTGCTAATTCAAATGGGCTGATGGAAACTGCCCTGAATTACAGGACACTTTAAAGAAAACACAGATGTCTTTCTTTCAACTATAACCAGCAGGTCAAAAGAACAATTAATAATGTGTTTGGTTAGGAGGCTTAAGTAAGGATTTGAATGCTGCATGCATCAAGTAATTGCCTTAGATAAGTTCTAAATAAGTTATCTTGCAATTTGTTTATAGGTATCATTCAGCCAAAATTTCCTTAACAGTGAAGGAGATAATATAATCGACTGTTACTTTCATATATTCTGAATTTATAGAAATGATATGTAAACTCTTGTCAATTTGGAACTGGGTGCTCTATCTTACAGAAAATCCAAAGTTCACCAAAACTGATATCCACATTTAGAAACACTAATTTTATGCATCCAATACTTTTTTAAAGCAAAAAAGAAACCAATATGTATATGTGATAAAGGAGAGCTGGTCTGTGTTAAAACAGAGCCCAAAAGTCTGGACTTTGATTCACTTTTCTTTCCTTTCTCCTCACATGGTTTATAAAGGGTCTTGGAAAACTTTTAATACTCCAGGAATAAAATTTAAGAGACCACTGGGATTAAAAACATACGAATGTTCTATGCAAACATTTTAATTTCTATAAGATCTTTTCAAAGTTTGGAAACATAAATAATTTTCTTTCCTTAGAAGCTTTATAGCATAATAAGAGAAAGAAAATGTGTGATGAGTTGAGAAGGTAAAGATTAAGATAAATGATGTTTCTTTTCAAATAAAGAGTACCTAGGGTTAAAAAATAAACACAACTGAGTTTGAAAACTACATGCTAGTGCTCATAATTATTAGGTGTGTGGTGGGCATAAAGACTTTTGCGTTAATGCATGTGAATTATAGCCAGATGTAGAGAGAGAGCTCCACTGTCATACTGTAACATATCCATTATGTGGCTGTATTGGGGTACTGCTTTCAAAGACAGTCTAGAACTCTGTTGCACACACTGATGTCTCTGGAGCAATAAACCCACTGAGATGTCATGGCTGATGGTGCAACTGGAGAGTTTGTGAGTTTGTTTTCAATGCTCAGGTGACCCATCCTCCCTGGGATGAGCTGCTTCAAGGCCCCAGCCTGGAAAGAGGCAGTCCTTCAGGAGTTTCTTTGATGCAAACACAGCTAATGCAGAAAGGATGTCGAGGGCAGGCGTTGCACACCCCATCCCACACACACACCTTACAAAAGCCCCAATGCCATCATAAGCAGCCCCAGGTGCTGCTGTGATCCCCATTTTACAGAAAAGGTTGCTTCTGTTAAATTGGTCACGGCAAGGTTGCCCAGACCAGCGACTTTATTAGTCATTCTGCCTGGGGCTTCTGCCCTCCACCTCCTACACCAAGGCACGGCCCTCCTCCAACTGCTTGGGGGAAAAAACCCAAACAATTCCAGGCATAAGTGTATTCCTGGTGCATTTGCCCGAAGGGTAAAAAGAAACCAGAGTAAAAACCAACCTAAGGACCTGAAGATTTCTATTTCTGCTTTCAGCTTCCTCACTCTTGGTTGTGTTTGCTGTCCCAGACCTTAAGCTGTCAAAGTAAATCTGGACAATTTGGAAAATAAGAGGACAATGTTGACACTGGAGATAAGTTTAAAATTTATGAGAAGTACCTTCTAATACATTTTGATAAGTTAAAAAAAACCTTGAATATAAATTGGAGTTACATATCTAGTTCTCAGCCATGATTTGAAGGTATTCATCTGGGGAAGAAATTTCATAAATTGGGAAAAGATGTATTCAGACCAATTAGTAGTCCTGCTAATGACATTTGTAGTAACCCTCAAACTTGTTCTCTGAGTAAAATGACTGGGAAGTTTTATAAAATGTTTTGAGGAATCTCTACTTTCAAACTAGAGTTTAAATGATCTTCTTAAGATCATATGAATAATAGATGGAGGATTCGGATTTAGACCAGGCAGGCTGACTCCAGAGTCCATGACCTTAAGCTTTATGTCACCTATTCCTGATAGGAAGGTAGGGGGCTGGTCTACCCAATGAAGATGGGTTTATCCCTCTCCTGGAGCTTATAGTGATCTGTTAATCAGGTATCAAGGTCAGCCTTTGCCTGTGTTCCTCAAGATATACACATATTTATCCATCCTCTATATTATTTTTGCCATGTATTGCATATATTTCTCTTTAAATATATATCTTTCTCACTTACCTAGTGCTCATAACATCTTACTCATTTAATGCTCATTAAAAAAAAGCAGAAAGTATGTTTTTACTCGCATTTTAAAGTTTAAAAAAAATGGAAGCACAGAGAGGATAAATGACTTGCCCACCCATTTCCCGGAGTTACATTGTCAAATGGTTGACTTTCCCTTAAAAATTACACACACGCATGCACACACACAAATCTGGGGTCTCAGAATGCTTTCTAATTGTTCTAACCAGAAAGTATTGCTTTGGCATTTCCTTAAAGATTATGTGTGAGATTAGCTGAAGGGAACAGAGGATGTCCTGCACAAAATGTAGCTTTGTGTCCTTGAAGTGGGCTGGATGTTATTTCACTTACCTTCTTTTTCAGGAATTATGGGTTGTCACTAATTGTTTACTGATGTGCAGAGCCTAACAACTACTTGTTTTGTATTAATTATTTCCTCATGATTAGACTATCAACCAGCCTTATTTCAACCTGTCCTTAATCCTTCACCAGGATACAGATTATTAGGATGAGTTTATTCCACACAATAAAATTCACCTTAAATGTGATAATAAAAGATACTGACAGATCAGCTCAGCTGAAACCATAATCTAAAGTTTCCATGCAATTAAAAACCTAAATATCTTATTACTGATTCAAAAGAAGAAATATTTGAAATATTTAGAATTGCTGAGATGAAGTTCACAGTCATATCATCTCTTGAGATTAATAATAAAGGATTTTGCACCTGCTGCTGCCACACTGTGTCGTGGTAATTTATAGAGTTAGAATCTGGGAAAAATTAGAGTTTAGGGGTTTTTCTTTTAAAAGACAGAGTCTAACTCTTCTAATCCTTTACTGCACAAAGATGTTTCCTTTAAACTGTTTCTCATTGATAGAAACACCTCCTACTAATTGATATTATTGCTTGTACTAGTTTTCTTTCCAAATAAAAAAATAAATGCACACCCACAATCATGAGTCCGGTCCTCATGCATCTTCTTTTTTACACTGTCTTTATCTATTTCAATCTGACCCCCTCCCACCCATACTTGTGTTGATACTTTCATTTTTAACTGTGGATATTCAGTTTTAATACAGAGGGAAAACATTCATTTTTAAAATAGTATTTTCAAAAACCCAAATTTGTTCATGTTTTTATTTATCTATTTTCTTAATCTACGCAGTTCTTCCAAGTTCCAAAAAAAAAAAAAAAAAAAGATAGCAACAATAGCATGGTAGAAATTTGGAAATTAAGGACCTTAGTTTTGTTATTCTATGAATTCCTTGTAAAGATGGAGACATTCTGAAGTTTAATTTAAAATATACAGTAGTGGGCTGTGCACAAGAAAATATTTTTCACAACAGCAATTATCCTGCAACTAATTTGCTTTTAGAGCTTTATGCCTTTAGGCTAACAAACAATCTAAGTTTGTTTAATCTTAATTAAACTTTTCTCTCAAAATTAAGTTGCTTGACTGGCAAACGAAAAATGTTTTCCCTTTGGACTCATACATTCATGGATGAAAACGCAGGATGCTTTGACTCCCTAAGGAGAAAAACACTTAAGGTTTCACTCTGGAAGCAGACAGTTTAAGTATACAATAATGTCTACTTATCTATATATTTCCTAGAGTAAGATGTTCCTATTGGTGGTATCTGGCTACAGACACCAGAGTATCCTGTTGATGTTAAGAAGGAAAGGTATGGATTACACTGGTCAAAACAAATCTTATTGCAATGATATTAATTTGCATTTCTGGTTTAGTTCTTTTAATATATATGGCATAACTTTACTATTGTCAAAATGTCGCTAGTTGTGAAAGCGGACAGGGCAGAGCAATAAGAACACAATTATAAGTGCTTAACACCGTTGATTGAAACTGGAAAGTTGTATTACCATTCAGTTTCTTTAGAACTGAGAACATAGCTTCTAGAATTATATTGGATACATCTCTGTTATAGACCCACCAGTCAGCATCAGTTCATATGTCTGAATCTCACTGTCACTCTTCATTATGACATGTTGTGCCCCTAAAATTTAGCTCTGTAAGATTACTAAGTTGGTATGAAATAAATGTTCCTTGAATGAATAAATGAATTAATTAGGCTATTTGTAAATTTTGTAGAACTTAATAAAGCTACACATGTTGATTTTTATCTCATGGTTTTGCCATAATACTGGTTATCTAAGCAAGTTTTTATCACCCTAGACATAATACTGACAATGCTGTCCATGACTTATGGCAAATTTTTTTCTTTGTCCGGAAAAATCAACTAGAACGATCATCAGAATTACTGCATGAAATTCCAACAATACTTCCAAAGAGATTACAGTGAATATAATTAAATCATTTTAAAGTTCATTTGGAAATAAAAAAGCATATAAGAGCAGCAAAATATATATTGTTGACATGGCATCAAATATATAAATTAGTTTCTCAGGATTGATAGCTTGACAATATCAAGTCTGACTATCCAGAAAGATGCATGCCTCCAAATTTATTAATTTGTTTTAATATCCTTCAGTAAACCTTTGTGGTTGCCTCCATATGGGACTTGGATATCTACTACTTTTGTCAAAGGTATTTTATGTAATTTTTTGCTATTGTTTATAGTCTTTTATTGTATTTTCTAATATACTATTGATAGTATGTAATAAAGTAAATTATTTTGCTATATCTTTTGGTAACCAGATATCTTACTAAACTTTCTTCCAGGTGTCTCTTTGGGATACTTTAGATATGTAATAACATGTACAAGTACACATTTTGTTTCCTTCTTTCAAAGAGTGAGGTCTTTTCTCCCCGACTCTTACCTTATATATAACACGGGCCAGAAATTTTGAAATATTTTTAAAGAATAAAGATGAAAGGGAACATTCTTGTCAATTCCTTGACTTTAATGAAATTGCTCCTAGTGTTTCAGCATTAGGTGTGATATTGGATATGAGGTGGGTTAGATAATCCCTATTATGATTAGAGTGTATATGTACTAAGAATTTTTTTTTTAATAAAGAAGCTTAAACTCTTTTAAAGTCAGCTCACATGGTCAGGCACATTTTTCTGTGTACTGTGATCAATTATATTAAAAGTCTTGAAATTAAATATGCTTGCATTTTAGTGCAAACTCTTCTTGGATATGATGAATTCTTCTGTAAATACATTGGGTAGTTCAATATCCTAGACTTTTTACCTTTTTTGTTTCCATGTTTATAATCATTATTGGTCTGAAGTCTCCTGATTTTGTGCTCTCTCATATTTTCTTATCAGTATATGCTCAAGGTATAAAACACATTGGGAACTTTCTCTTTTTTTTATGCTCCAGAAGGCTTATATATAAAAAAGACATTATTTGTGTTTTGAAAGCTCGGAAGAACTGGGCTATAAAACTGCCAAACCTGAGGTTATTTTGGGAGGCAATTCTTTCACTGCTTTTTTCAATTTGTTCTCTGTTTATTGGTCTATTCCATTTTCTACTGCTTGAATATATGTTAGTTATTTATGTGTTTGAGATTTTCACATTTGTCGGCTCCCCGTTTTCCTAGCCATTCTCAAAATTAAGAAATGTATTTTGCATTCTGATGGCGTCTTTTCCTCTTTCTCTTCTTTCTCCTGTTCTCTCTCCTCATCATCATAGAGTACTGATATTAAAGTTACTGATTCTTCATCACTACCATTGTCAGCAGAAACTAACTTTGGGATCTCTGCCAGCCACTATGCACCATAAGGAAATGTTTCAAATCCATAAATCACAAGTATATAGGTCCATCACATATGCATGATAAGATGCCAGCTAAAATGTTATTAATTTAGTCAACACTTGGAGAGTTTTTTGCATATCTGCAAACATCTGCTCATTTCCAAACACTTTTAATTGATCGAATATTTATCATTACACGTAGCTGTTCTACCAAACAGGCAAAGTCATTGAAGTATACCACACCGATGACTAAGAATTCCAGATACACTCAGGAATTATTATACAACAACTGAAATGATTGAAATAGTGATTACTTAAGGGAAATGGAGGTATTTCTTTTAAAATATATAGACAGTGAATTGAGCCCTTCTGATAGAATTTCTCCTAGATGGTTTCAAAGAAAATCTAAAGTTGTTAAAAGATTATATTAAAAATTAATATTCTTTCTTTGGAAGTTTTTTTCTTCTTCTTCCATGTGCCAGGCCCTGTTCTAGGTGCTGAGAATGAACAGAACATAGTATAAAACACAGTCCCACTTTCAAAGAGTTTACACTAAGATAGACAGAAACAAGCAATAAATACATAAAATAAATGTGGAGCAAAGTAGTGTAAGGGGACAAAACGATGGAGTGGAGAAGGATCTTGTTTTTGATAGGGTGGTTAAATGTGTCTTTCCAGTGAAGAGACATTTGAGGAGAGACCTGGAAGAAAAGAGGGAGGAAATCATGTACATATCTGAAGGAGGCACTTTCTATGTAGAAGCAGCAAGACATCAATTTGGGAGAAGGTCTAGTGTGCTTAAGGAACAGCACAAAGGGAGGTCATTGTGCCTGGAGCAGAGTGAGTGAGGATGGGGAGCCAGGAAGCTATGTGGGAATAAGTCATGTGTATCCACATGGGGATAGATCGTGGCAGGCCTTGTGGGCCATGATGAAGCCTGGGATTTAAATTTGAGTGTTATGAGAAGTTGTTGAATGGTTTTAATGCCATTCCAGAGTTCAAACCTATAAGCATGTGCGTGCCTTAAGAAGAATCATCTACCTGTAGATATTTCTACACCATTTGCACCATGTTGATGCAAATAGCAATAAAAAATATTTCTTTTTCTAGAGGTAATCATAGAAGGTGGATCATCATCTGCCAAGGAGAGTGGAAATGTATAAAATAATCCTTTGAATTAGACAGACTCAAAGAGTATTTCCTACTCTAAGATCTTATGATTAGATAAGCCTGTGAGACACATACTTCACACGCCTCTAAGGAGATTATTAACCCTTATGAAACTTTGCAAATAGAAAGCAAGGCAATATGGCATATTGGCATAGAAAAAGGGACATTAGGGGGCCGGCCCGGTGGTGTAGCGGTTAAATTCGCGCTCTGCTTTGGCGGCTCAGGGTTTGCGAGTTCAGATCCCTGCTGGCGACCCGTGCGCCACTTGTCAAGCCATGCTATGGGGGCATCCCATATAAAGTAGAGGAAGGGGCATGGATGTTAGCCCAGGGCCAATCTTCCTCAGCAAAAAGAAGAGGATTGGTAATGAATGTTGGCTCAGGGCTAATCTTCCTCACAGAAAAGGAAAAAAAAAGAAAAGGACATTAGGCTCAGTCTCTGGAGATTAAATTCTAGTCCAAATTGTGCTTCACATCAATTGTGGAATATTGTGTATGAGTCTTGTTTCCTTTTCCAGGCCTCCGCTTCCAAACAGGAAGTTTTGAAGTAGGTAAATGTTAGAACTTTTAGCAACACGAGAATTCCATTATGTGATACCCATCCACGTTCACCTATGCCCATTTTTTCATTTCCTTTTCCTCAAAGAATTTGTGTCTTCTGCTTCTCCCTATAAACTTAAGAAAAACTGACTTCTAGGACAGATGTTATTTAAAGAATAGCCAGCAATTGATCCCTCTTATTTTCATGATATTTCAAACTTATCAAAAATCATGTCATCTCATTTCCACATCGAAATAACTCCATGTCATAGTAGGACAGATGTTACTCTTACTTTTTAATAGAGGAGCAATTTAAAATATCAATGCTAATGGTTTGTTCAACATCACGTAGCAATGCCTGTTAAGTAAGGAATGAAACCTGGTTTTTATTTAAGCTTTTTATTAAGGCCCAGCTCAGCTGAAGTAGAATAATCATCCAATCCTAAGTAGTCTCCCCTCGGCATCTGATCAAGGGTCTACGTGGTAAAAGCATGGTAGAATGAGGCCAGAGAAGGATATTCCTTTGATTCCTTTATCATATTAAATAATGGTTACCTCAGTCGATCAGTCTTACTGAGTTAGATTTCTCCTAATGTAAATTTGCTTTTTCCACTAGGGTATTTTTTGCTTTAGGTTTCATCCCCTCTCGTCTAATATTTTGGCCAAAGAAAATAATACATGACTCCGGTGTAGAGGTAAGTTATGGGAGTTAAATATTTAATTGTTAATTGTGGCATTAAGACACGTTGTATCCTCTATGGTATCAGGCTTTTCCTACTTGCCAAAGCATAGCATTCTTAGTGTTTCCTATCTCGAGCAGGTTCCTTATTCTCCATCAGTGTGGTCGTTGGAGCACTGTCTTTGTCTGATAAAACAAAATCATTCAAGAGCAGATGAAGCTGTAATTACAATCAGAGTTCATACTTGCGGGAGATGAAATAAAAATTAGAAGTACTAACTTTGTGACATGTTGATTATCTGGAAATTTTCCCAGTCTGACAGACGACTGTAGTGGCACATGGGCTACATTTAAACGTAGAGAGAAGAGGCTCCTTGTAAATCAAACAAAATTGTTCCGGACTGGGTTTCGCATGTATTTGCCAATCCTCCAGTTCTTGTGGAATTCTAGGTTTTGATTAAAGATTTAGTAATGAATAAGGGACATTTTTCCCTCAAATTATGGCTTGATAAAATGAAAAAGTAATACTCATATGTTTTACAGTTGAAAAAAAGAGAGAACTCTATTATCTAAGGAGGAAGAGGAGTGGTACAAGTTTCCAAGTTAAAAATTTTGCATGTTCTTGTTTATTTAAAAACATGATGAACCTAATAACAAAGTCCTTCTTCTGCTATGCAGGTGGCTCTTCAATTAAGACACCATTGTGTTCAGCATTAAATCGACATTCATGGGATCATACTCACTTTGTTCATGTCCTCCAACTCACACTGCAGGATATTCTGACATTTTTCAAGCCGAAATGATACAGCCACAGTTTGTTAACTCCAAGAGCAGCCCAACAGGATCCAAACTTTTTATAAAAGAACACAGGAAGGTCTAATGCAACCTCTCTCCCCAGCCTTCTCCTCCTCAACTCAGCTTTAATGAGTGAGTGATAGCATGGTTTGGGGAGAAAGGACCAGAGAAGCTAAGAACTTGCCCTTCTAGGCTGCTCTGTGAGAGAATGGGACAGCCACACTGACTTCCTACTAGTTTAGTGTTTTCTTTTTTAACATGGCAAATTGTTTCCTATTCAATACGGAAAAAAAATTAAGTGATAATTGGGAAGACAAAGTGAGGCTTAAATTTACAATCCATGCTCCTTCTATCAGATTCTTCTTTAAGGCTTTTTGAAACATTTCTGTTACTTTACAGATTAATGATAACAGCCATAGTAATTGTTTTCTACCGAACTCAGAAAAGTAACGTTTACAGGAGACACAATTTTTTTCTATTTTATTTTTCATACTTTAAACAACAAGATTTATTAAATTGAGTATCTGTTGAGAAATCAGATTTCAGTTTCAGCTCAACCGCTCCCTATTGGACGCCTGGGGCAAAAACCTAATCTTTCATGGCCTCATTTTCTTTATCTTTAAAATGGGGAAAATAATATCTGTGACATGAACTCCACAGGGAATCATGGGGAGAAAACAAAATCTGTGGCAGCACTTGATGAGAGAAAGAGAGAGTTTGTTGGCAGTTATCTGTGGAGAAATGAAATAGCTCTGGCGAAAGCATGGTTGTGAGCCACCTGACACCCAGAAATGCTGTGGTAACAATAGGTATCATTTAGTCAATGTTTACTCCATTTAAGGCACTCTATGCTAAGTGCCTCCCATAAATTTCTCACAGTTACTCTGTCAGGGAGATACCAAGACCTAGAGAGGTCAAATAACTTAATGAATGTTAATATGTTAATATGTCTGAAAACCAAGTTTGTCTCTCTCCAGAATTCTTTAAATCACCGCCATTAACCTCTTTAATAGGTTTGCCTCATTTGTTCTTTCAACTCTTCAGGGTGGTCAGTGTTTCACAAGAGATGTATACGAGTGACTGGCGTGGGACCCTCATTTGTCTCCGTAAATCACCTACTAGAAAATCCCAGTAACTGAACATTTGTATATGTCTGAAAAGATGAACTGACTAAAATGACTAAAATTAAAGTCTTATTTAAATCAAACCAAATTATATTCCATCTTTAAAATAAGCAGGATTGGGAGGAGGCAGATTTTACGTATTCAATCAAAGCCATTGTTACTCATAGCCCTTGCAGAAATGATTACAGAAGGAGAAATTTTTCAAAATGGAAACGGAAATAAGTAGTAGTGTGTCTTCGGGGACAGAATAATCCTTGTTTTGCCATATTACACAGTTATCTAAGGTAATTTTTTACTCATTGATCAAAAATATCACTCATGGGATGTAATCTCAAAATCTTGCAGATTTGTTTCTTGTGTAGAAAAGTTGAAACACTGTTGGATTTACAGTCTAGGCAACTTTTTTTTCTAAACCAAATTAGCGAGTGAGAAATCTGTCTTCTTTTCTTTCATTAAGGAAAACAAAGAAGGCTTTGAGAGCTGTAATGTTTTAGAGTTTTGTAATTGACTTGATGGATTGTGCTTAATTGATTTAAGGTCTTTGCTCCTGGTTGGACTATAAAGGTTGAACCAGACAACATGTTGGGAGCTAAATAAGTAGCAAAAAGCTTTGTCTACAGGGCTGAGTATTTGAATGCAGAGCCAGAGGAGGAGATACTTTTAAAGAAAGGATGAGAGTTAACTTTTCTAGAAATGTCTTTTATAAATGAATCGTTATTATTGGAAGTTCTTTGTTTCATAGTTAAACAACTGCTGAGCAAATTTTACAAGTTAATTTAGACCCTGGGAAAAAGAAATTAACTCCATTGGACTTCAAATTAATTTTTCATTATGAAGATTTTTGTTCTTGGCTCTTTTTCTTTATACACCTCTTAATGAAGTATTTCACCACACGATGTTCTACTCTTCCCTTATGACAGTGAGTCAGTCATTCACAGCTTTCTAGTAGACTCACTTTCTCTGTATATTCACGTTGTGCCAAAAACTCAAAATGGAAAACACTGAACTCATTCTGCTTCACGCACTTCCTTTTTCTCCTATCTGGTAATAGCAACACTGTTCTTTTAGATGTATAGAAGCAATGCTGTCAACCACAGTTCCACTGAATCCCCACATCCAATCAGTCATAGGTTTCTTCTTTCTTCATCTCAAAACCAAATTGAGGACATTATGACCTTTCGTGACAAACTCTTCTGAGATTAATTCCCTTAGAAGAGCAGCTGAATACATCTTCCCAAGGTGAAGCTCTGATAAGATCACTGCTATGTTAAAACAAAACAAAAAACAAGTCACTCCTAGTAGCTCCATCTATTTTCTGCTGAGTAGTGGTCAAAGTATTAATATTTCAATGCATTCAAAAATTCCACTCTAATCTCTTGCTTTTCTTATCTAGCTTTCTTTCTCACTCTGTCTTCCCTCACCACATACTCACTCACCAAGTATGAAAAAGGTGTGCTAGGGGTCCTCAGTAGCCACAGGGGTGATAAGGGTGGTGGTACAGACAGGAGTCAACAGAGTTTTGGGCCCCCACCTGGCTTCAACCAGAATAGCTTCTTATGTATCAGACTCACAAATTGAGCTACCATTGCAGTTTTCATTTGGAGAATTAAAGTTTGCTGCCTCTGACAAACATTCGTACCTAGTATTGCCAAACCCGATACTCGTTGCTTTGCTGTCCCTAAGTGTGGATGTGGACTGATTTCTTTTCCCTGAAATTCCTTGCACTCCAATACTACTCATAAAAAGAGTGGTCAGCATCTTCCAGTCCAGACTCAAGTGACATTTTTTCCAAGAAGCTTTCTTGAATTTTTCCCAGTGAACTATGAAATCTTCCTGCTCTGAACTTTTAAAGCACTTTGGATATGTCCCATTCTCTCTTGTATTGTAAATTCTGTGTATGTCTCATTTCTTTTTGGGGGGGGGGGCTTGGAGTGGTTTGAGGACAAAGATAGGGTCTTAATTTGTTTTCATAGTTTCCCAGCAAGTTTAGCATAGAGCTTGAACCTGGTACATACTCAGATTTATTGACTAAATATATCACAGAAAGAATTATCGAGACACTAGCTCATATTTTTTAAGGAAGTCACAGAAACTCTTTCCCTAAGAATATTTCAGCATATGACACAACTCTTTGAGTAATTTATGAACAATTATGCTTGGAGAATCAAGAAAGTTTCCATAAGGGGTTTATGTTTAAAAAAAAAACATTTTATTTATAAAGAAAAAAGTTATAAAATTAGATATGTGCATTAATATCTTAACATTTTATATCCTTTCAAAATAAAGATAAAAACAGTAAAACAACGTCAGAGTCAATAAGAGACTTTTTAAAAAGTGTTACACTTTCTAAGCTAGTAATTTATTCCGTGTAAAAGAGAAATCTGGAGTATATTTATTGTGGAGGTCAACATTTTCCTTTAATCATCTATTTCATTTCTTAGATTAGAGTAACATGATTTTTCTGTCTATTCTGATGGCTCTAGCAGCATATGCCCTCCATCTTGAATGGATCAGCATATCCTCCAAGTGTTCTATGGAACTGTTCCTTTTGACATTCTTGTACAATTCTTGTTACTTTATGTTCTAATCAATCCACACTGGCTAAAATTACCATTACAATTAATCAATGTTAATATTGACAGAGATGGAGCAATAATGAGAAACTGCTGATCAGTAATAAACATGTTTGGGCCACATTTTATAAATAGCTTGCAATAAGGGAGGGCTAGTCTTATTGACTAATTCATAAATGACTTACAATCTATTTTCAAGGCTTAACCAGGGAAGAGTATCTCAGAACAAACAGTAGAGTGGCTATATTTCTACTGAGAAAAGCAAAACTTTTAAATTATTGTTGAATAGGGGTGCAGGGGTACAGGGAATGGGCATAAGGACAAGTCAAGGTTTTTGTGACAATAACACTGTGGTAATTTTACTCAGATTTGTAATTTCAAAACTGTCTTCTAAATCTGGTCTAACTTTAAATTCCTATCTAGGAGTTAGGCCTTATTTATTTCCAAGATAAATTGTCTTTTTTATTTTTAACTGGTTAACTTTTACTTACTTTGCCTACTTGTTTGTTCTTAAAACCACAATAGTTTATTTTTTTCCTGAGGAAGATTTGCCCTGAGCTAACATCTGTTGCCAATCTTCCTCTTTTTTTTTTTGGATGTGAGCCACCGCCAGCATGGCCACTGACGAGTGGTGTAAGTCCGTGCCCAGGAACCAAACCCAGGCCACCGAAGTGGAGCGTGCCGAACTTAACCACTAGACCACTGGGACTGGCTTGAAACCACAATAGTTTTAAATCTGCAAATTTTGCTTAATGTATTATTCCTTCTTCCCATGTATCAAATCCAATGTAAGTGTAAAATTCCACCCATATGTGGTCTCTGTTTACCTAGTGCATTTACTCTCCACACTGTGCAATTAGTCTATTATAATATACGTGCCCATTCTCTAAACCCTTCATGGGTATTTTAATATCCTCAGCAAGACAGAAAACTACTGGAGGGCAAGAACTAGGTCTTATACTTCGTTCACATCCATATAGTTCTCAGAAATATGCTAAGCACAAAATAATACTCAAAATTACTTACAGAGTGATAGACCTTAGATCTAGGATTGTAAACTCCAGGCTTACAGGGGCCAAGTAGGTAACATAAACAAGTGCAATTAACAGATGTATAATGTGAGACGGCAACTCAGCTTCAAAACTGGAGTCTGCAAGTAAATGGGGGCAGTGGTTGCATGGAAAATACAGGCGCTGTCCCCAGACAGTAGCCACTATTCAGCTCTATTTGTTGCTGGAAGAAAACTTAGACCTGGTACTGTCAAATATTCTAGTTTTTCTAGAGAAGCTATTGTCAAAATTCTCTTTGAATTTCTTAATTTAAAATTTGGGCAATTATTTCAATTTCAACCTACCATAAAAGCAAATAAATAATTAGATAACCTGTGGATTGCCTCTGTCCACATCCTACCAGTTATGAATCTCAGCTTTAGGGGAAATTAATCTGAATTCATTGGTAATATTAGTGAGTTTAAGTTCCAAAAGTTTGTATGTATGTTTGTATAGTTGATAGTTCAGTGGAATGTGCCATTTTCTTAGGTGCAACCAAATCAGTCTGTGTACTTCCAATTTTCATACTGAGAAAAATTTTTTGAGTTAAAATGATAATTTGATAAGAATATTCCATAGGATTTATTACTGAGTATCTCTCCCACTGGGGAAATTATTCTTAATTAAAATATGTGTAGTTATATTGCCTTTGAGGACAAAATACAGAATTAAACAAACAAAAAATTTCCTAACGTAAATTTGGAGAAAATATTTTCCGTTAAATTCTCTGGGAAACTTTGGAATTACAAAGATATTTTTGCAATGTTCCTCAACTGTGTGATTTCCAGACTTTTAGCACTCTGTTTCAGCCATAGCTGGGGGAAGGGAGTGATGTACAATGAGAGGAGACCTTACAGCTATCAGTATGTGTTTGTAAAAATGGGGAAACGTAAAGACAGAAAGATGACTATGACTCCCTGCTTCTCAGTGCTTTCCTGTCAATTGATTAAAGACACAAAAACAAAACAGAACAACCTATCACACTTAACAGAATAGAAAGAAAATGAGGATGAAATTAACTCACTGTTAAGCTATTTAAGCTTATGTAACCCACTGGAGCTATTTAAGGGTCCAAACTTATTTTAAGCATCCTCAAACATTTTCCTTTCATTTGGGTATTATTTGCTTAGAAAATATGTTTTTAAAAATGTTAGTTAAAAAGACTCTAAATGAATAAGTTTGTACTGTACCAAAAGGAACCCATTCAAAAGAATTGGGTGGCAAAAGGAATATCTTTCTCTTAATAGATGATACCTTTACTATGATGTATGCTGTCTGGTGATGCACTATATTTACTTTAAATGAAATTCTTTGATGCAATATTGCTTTGATTTATTAGGTGTTTTTTTTTTTTGATTTAGTAGGAGACAGTTTTGAATCAGATGGTGAGGTTGATTTACTAGAGAAGGTATTTGATTTGATAGATGATGTATCTTCTTCAGTATTCAATAAGTAATGATTCAGTAGTGGATGTCTGATTTGGTAAGTGAACTATTAGATTTGATTTTGATCTATTTTCTCAGTGAGAGATACATTTATTTTAATAGTTGATGTATCTATTTTAATGTAAAATATGTCAAATTTATGACTCCATGTTCTTTTTTTCTGCACTTGTGATTTATGAATTTTACTACTAATATATATGTTTCAATTAAGGGTGATATGGAACATTCATTACATTCTACCACAGAGTTAAAGTATTCCAAACCTACCTGAAATTTTTTCCTCTTTCCTGATAAGACGTTTGCAGCTATTAAGGTGATAAAATAAATCTCAGCTCAAGGAAATATAAGCATATCTTGCCAAAAATAAGGAGTATGTGTGTATGTGTGTGTGCTTGAAATCAAAGTTAAATTATATTACAAATTTAAGCTAGTAAATGTCAAATCTTCCCTTTTCCCTTTCTCCCCACAAAAGTGGCTACTCAAGTTACTGTTCTGTTTCCATCTTCTATAATAAAGAGCTTGCTGGTGATTGTCTTTTTATTTAGAAATACTGATTAGTCTAGCTACTGCCTTTGTTTGGATTTACTCTCAGGTTTTGGTAGCATCATAGCTTAATTTTCTGAACTTTAGAGATTGATAAATGAACTACTATAAACTTAAGACACTAATTCTACTTGACGTTTTTGAATCAACATTCATAATATTTGCTTAAAATATAGCTCACTGGATCTGTGATTAGAAAAGCTATACACCTTTATCACATGAGCTGAAATATAAAATGTGACTATGATTTGAAAGAAGCAAAATGCCTGACATATGTCACCTTAGTGCAGTGTTTCCTTTAACTTTATCCTTGTAAATGTGCTACCAGGCAGAAGTCTAGCTGCAGGTGGTAACATCAAGGAATCAGTCTTCTGCTCTTTTTTTGAAAGATAACCAACAAACTTGTTTGAGGAAAACTCCAGGGAGTTTCAACCTGGGCAATATCACCCCCAAGGCGTCCTGGTTCTTGGTCATGGTGGTGGATGCAGTCTTGTTCTTTCTTGCTCTTTTGCTCTGTAAAGACTGAGTGTACACACAATACATAAATAGATATAGTGTATCTGTGATGTCAGTATTTCATTGGGAGAGGTGGAGACTAGGGAAAATGTCAGCAAAGACTCTTTAGAGAGGCAATGATGAGGAAAAGGTTAAGAAATACAGCTCTAGGGGATTTAAATACATTTACTTATAACATTCCATGATTCACTATATGTTCACATACTAGATTATGCCACATAACCTAAACGAGACATGAGGCTGTGAAGTAGATTGTGGATCCTAAGGACAGAAAAATCTCTTGCAGCCGTATTTGTTAATGGCATTTGGAGGGTGAGCTGAAACCCAATGGGAATCTCCAGGGAAGTCACATGCTTCCTTTTGGTCACTTAGGCCACCCAAGCCTAGAGCAAGGGGAATGGACTATAGAAGGCTCATTAAGAATGGGAAAGGGGAACATAATCACATCCTAACATATGTTTATAGTTTTAATGTTGCACTTTCATGAAGCCTATTCAGCTCAGGGCTTAGAGAAAATAGCTTCATTTCTTAAAAAGCAATCTTCATTTTCTTCTCAAAATTAGAAACTTACTAAGAAAAATCAATATAATTAATATAATATAAATTAACATAGTACATTTTATTCTCAGGGGAAACAAGTTATCTTTTCAGAAGGCACTTTTTAGTGGTACTTTTAGCCACTTCTCTCCCCCCTAATTCGTTGTGTGGACCATTCCCCCCAATGACTCTTAATGAGTGTCCAGCCCACATCTCTCCAGGATCTTCCTCTAGCCTCTTAGATCTACCCTTTTCTTCACCAAGTAGCTCTAAACCCATATTACTATATTAGTTCTGTCATTTGGTTTCTTCCATTCTGATCCTCTACTAATTATGCTAATCCCATAGGCATGATGAAGGCCCCAAGTGGTACAGAACAAAAAAGAGAATCTGCCTTAGGAAGCTATGGAAGGAAATGTGGTGGACAGTTATACGTTCAAATTTTTGTGAAAGTCATACAAACATACCAATACCTCATGAAATACAGAAAAAGCAAGCAACGTGCACAGTTATTCCAAACAACCTTCAACATGCCCTAAGCATTCTCTAATCCTTGTCCCAAAGCCTCTGTTCAGGCTGTAACAAAGTCCTCAGAGAGGACATCCATGAAACATCGCTATCCAAATCATACCTCTCCTTAAAAGACCTCCTCAAGTCCAGTTTCCACCAGGAAATCCTCAGTGACTAGGTTTTTAATTTCTCCCTTTAGGAACTCCTCCTGCATTTATATAGACTCTAATACAATTAAATTTTTAACAGACTTCTAGATTAATTTGTGTGTATTTTTTTCCGTCTTATTTAGATTGGGTGTTTCTCAGGAAAAGATCATGTTCTAAAGATGTAAGTTAATTTCACAAACAAAGACAGCAAATGAAACAAAAAGTATTAGGAGGTTCTTAGGCAAGACGCATTGCAGCTAAATGACTCCCCACTATTCTCACTCACTCTATTCTCAGCCATTCTCTAGAAATGAAATAGGGAGATAGTGAAAGAAAACCGTGTGAGAAAAGATAAGTTTGAAAAAGGTATGTTTAAAAAGTAAAAGAGGTAAGATCATTAAATCAAGGAAAGCTGCAAGTCAGACTAAATTACATACAGTCTTGCTATGGTTTTGACATCCTTCCTGCCCTTACTTTTTAGTAGTATGACAATTTATCCTGTTTCAGTAGTAGTATTAAAATGTTGTGCCCCTGAAATGCAGCCACAAATGTGGCCTAAAAGTTGAAGGAATTTTGAATTGTCAGATAGTACATGGATCGTTAACCATTTTCAGGAAGAAAGGATCCAAAAATGGATTTTGACATAAGTAAAGGCAAGAACATGATTCACGAACTTGTTCTAAAGACTCTCTGGCTTATTTAAAGTGCCCAGATGGAATAGATTTTACCAGTTCATTTTTCTAAGCAACGTCATATTTCTTGAAGGGCAGGAAGAGTAAAGGGTGCAGAGAGCAAAACACCAGTTTTACATTACAGTAAATTATTAAGATGTGACATTTTACAATTTAAAATAATGTTAAAGATGAGTGTTATGGACTGAATTGTGTTCTAAAATTTATATGTTGAAGCCCTCAGTGCCTCAAATGTGACTGTATTTGGAAATAGGGCTTTTAAAGAGGTAATTAAGTTAAAATGAGGTCATTAGGATGGGCCCTAACCCAGTATGACTGGTGTCCTTATGAGGAGATTAGGACATAGAGACACCAGGGGCTCTTGTGCCCAGAGGGACGACCCTATGAAGAGACAGCAAGAGGACGGCCGTCTGCAAGTCAAGGAGAGAGGCCTCAGAGGAAACAACGTAGCCAGCACCTAATTCTGTTGTTTAAGGCACCTCGTCTGTGTGGTTTTTTTTTTTTATGGCAACCCTAGCAGACTAATACAATGATCTAGGAAAAAAAAAATCTATTGTAAGCCTGTTTTAAATATTAGTCTGAATTTTCTAAGTATAATTATGCTAACATCAAATTATTTTATCTTTAAGGGATGCTTTGGTCTGAATGTTTGTATCCCCCTAAAATTCATATTTTGGAATTCTAACCCCTAAAGTGATGGTATTAGGAGGTAGGACCTTTGAGAGATAATTATGTCATGAGAGTAGAGCTCTCATAAATGGGATTAGCGCCCTTATAAAAGAGGCCCCAGAGAGGTGCCTTGCCTTCCTGCCCTGTGAGGACACAGTGAAAAGATGGCTGTCTATGAACAGAAAGTGGGCCCTCACCAGACACAGAATCTGCTGGCTACTTGGACTTCCTACTTTCAGAACTGTGAGAAATAAATTTCTGTGACTTATAAGTCACTCAGAGTATAGTATTTTGTTATAGCAGCCCAAAGAGACTAAGACAAGTGATGACTTAAAACAATTGTGGTATTTTTTGTACAGCCAATTAAAAAGTGAGTTCTATATCTGTCTTTAATTTTCAAATATTTACCTGCCAATCAATTTAAAATGTATAATTAAAATAATTTCCTCCATCTGTCTACATCCTCACTGTAATAAGAATGATTAAATGTGATGAAGCAGTGAGATTGATTTACTGATGAGGAACAGGCCCAGAAAGACAAGCAAATCTTCTTAAAATAAAGTTGAGTCTATTTCTTCTAGTCCTAACCCAGGGTTCTACTTCCACATAAAAGTAACTATTTTTTGTTAGGAAAAGTTAAAATTTCTTATCTACATACAGGTAATACTTCCCAAAGAACTGTATAAACTTAGCTCTAATATTCTAAAGTAGAATATGCAAGAAGGTACATTTCCTCATTTATCTTTTCCAAAATTTTTTATCTGTTTTGAAGACGTGACCTACACTTAAGATAATTATACAATAATAATACCTGACACTTATTATTCACTTCATATATACCATGAATAACCAAGTAATATTATCCCCATTTCATATATGAGATAATTGAGGCACAGAGAAATTAAATAACTTGCCCAAGACGTCAGTTTTAAGCTAAGATTTGACCATAAGTAATTGGACTCCAGAGTCCGAACTCTTAGCTTCTATGCTTTATTGTACAAAATTAATGATAGTCTTATTTAAATTTTTAGAAATCAATTGAAATGGTTCATTTGAACAATGGCCAGATATACTGTGGATCACATTGACCCCTTGCAACTTTAGAAATAGCACATTGTAAAATCCAGATCTGGTCAGCCTATAAGGCTGAAACAAACACCTACAGAAGGTCTCCTCTGTAAATCATATTTATTAGAAATAATATATTTAGTATTCTTACCTTTTCATGTAGTCTTCCTTCGCCTTCCTTATAATTTAAGTAATTCTTCTTATATTTATTAGCTCAAAAGTACAATTTTCCACCCTTTCTTCAACTCATATATATTAGGTCCCAAGTTTGTTGAAATTGTTTATACTTTGTGCTGATTAATTGGTTTCATTTTTTTCTTACCTTAAAATTCAGAACTCTATTTTCTGACTGCTTTCCTTCAGGTTCACAGCCAATTTTTCCATGTTCGTGAGATTCCAATCATGTAGCAATTTTTCCCTCCACGTTTCTGGTTCCTCAGTCAGCCCATATTATCTATGACTTCCTTCCTTTTATAACATTTGCAATTTAGCTTAAATGTTGATAATCCTCTCCCCCAGCTTCATTCTGGGAACTTGTTTCAAATTACTCAGATTCTGCCATTCACCACAAGTTATGAACTTTCTGTCTACTGGGATTTTGAACTGTGAAATCTACACTCAGGTTGCTTAAAGGATACCAAATAAATGTCTGCTAAAATGCATCATTCTGTATTCTGAAAGTGTGATTTGGATATAGATTTTTCTAGAACAATATGACTACTTCTTTATTTGAGTATTCCTTCATTAGCATGTGATTTTTTTTCATACTTTATCCTTTATCATCTCTTAAAAAATGGCATACTCTTAACTCAAATGTGACCTTCTGAACTTTTGGGGCTGATAATGCCATTGTGTTATTAATGTGCATTTTATTAACCAATTTTTTATTTGCAATATTTAGACTATTATTCAGGGTATGTTAAAAAAAATTGACCATTGTCTTCAAGGAAATTAGAGGTAAACAGAAAGTTTATATTAGTATTGAGGTGGCCTCCTGCCCTTTGAAAATTGGAAAACTTTTTAGTACGAAAACCACTCAATAGTTCTCACAAAATCAATTTCTGTTATTTTAAAGCAGATGTCTTCTTAATGAATAGAGGCTTTTTTAGTGTTATTAGCATAACTAGAAGCATGGGAGATTTAAGTACTACTTTGCAACGATTTGTCCTGGATCCATTTGCATTCTGAAGGAAAATAGTTTTTACTGCCACTGACCTGGTAGTGCCAGTCATGACATAAAAGCTACATAAGCTACCAAAACAAAACAAAAACAACCCAATTCAACATGGGCTAACACCCACCCACTTACTCTACTCTCTTTCATTCATTCAACAAATAATTTTTTGAGGCAGGCCTACTATGTGCCAGGTATAAAAGTTATAGAAGTTTGGGCTCCTAGTTCAATGAACAAAAGAAGCAAAAATGTCTGCCCTCGCGGAGCTTACTTTCTGATGAGGGGAGACAGACAGTGAAAAATAAACATGATGTGTACAGTATGTCAGAAGGTGATAAGGGCTGTGGAAAAAATATTTTAAAAATAGAGCAGATACAAAGTCTATTAACTAAAAAAAGTAGAGCAGAATAATAAAAGGAGGGGAGAGTATGGAGAATCTGACAGTTTGCAAATTTCAATAGGGTGATCAAGGTCTGCCTCAGTAAAGTGGTGATATTTGAGTAAAAACAGCAGTAGCTGTCTTGGAGAAGAGAATTCCAGGCAGAGGGAACAGCCAGTGCAAAGACTCTCTGGAGGGAAGAAGCCCAACTGTTTGAGAAAGAGCAAGGGGGTAACTGTGGCTAGAATGAAGTGAACCACGGGGATAGAGATAGGAAAGTGATTCAGAGAGGTGAGCGGGTGGGGGTGGGGTAGGGAGAGTACATAGGGCCTTGTAGACCATTGTAGGGACTTAGGCTTTGAATCAGGGTGAAATGAGGGAGTCATTGCAGAGTGTTAAGTGAAGGGGTGATATGATCTTACTTACAATTTAAACTCTGGTTTTTCTGTGGAAAAACAGACTGTGGTGGCAACAAGGAAAGCAACAGGGAAACTAACAGGGAGATGATTATAGTAATCCTGGTGAGAGATGATGATGGGTATGACCAGGGTGCTGACAGACTGACAGTGAAGATAGTGAGAAGTGTTCAGACTCTGAAGACACACGCACACCCACCCACACATACATATATATAATAACCTTTTTCTTCTCCTACATTTTCTTATGAAAATTTGAGTGTAAAGAAAAGTTAGAATAATATTATTAACATTCATTACTCAGCACCTAGATCAAGTAATGTTTACTATTTCATCATATTTATCTTTGGGAAGGATTTGAAAGTGGTAGCCATCGTATCTCTCCATCTTGCCATATTTCTGCATCAGAAAATTAAGAGTTCCGTACTGTCTCTTAATATCCAGTATATTTTCAAATTTTGTGAATTATTCTAAAAATATCCTTTACAACATGTGGTGTATATGTGTGTGTGTCAATGTGATTCCAAGTCAGGAATCTAATCTAGGTTCATGCATTGTATTTGAGTGTTAAATCTCTTTTAATTTAGAACAGTTGTTTATTTTGTTTGTCATTACATTTTCTTTAAAAATTCTGAACATTTGTCTTATAGAAAATTACACACATTAGACTTTCCTGGTTGTTAGTGGTATTATTTAACTTTTCCTGTATTTCCTGTGAATTGGAAGTTAAATACAATGTCTAGATTAGATTCAGATTGAATATTATTGACAAGGAGACTTCATGGATGCAGCTATGAACTTGATAATGTAACATATCAAAAAGCACACAATGCTGAATTATCTAATTATTAGAGATGCTAGAATGATGTACAGTCGGAGGTCATTTGAAACATTCCTTTATTTTGTGTTATTTTATCAACTTGATGTACAGTTAGGTTATTTTGCTTTCAACTTTAAAGTTTGTTTTTTATTTTTATATTTTTGAATGTATAAAACAGTTTCATGGTTCAAAAGTCAAAACTATACTAATGAATATACTCAGAGAAGCCTTGCTTCCATCAATATCTGCTTTACTCTGTGCACTTCCATCCACATAGACCAGGGGTTGACAAAATTTGTAAAGTGCCAGAGAGGAACTACTTTAGGCATTACAGGCCATATGGTCTCTTTGGCAACTACTCAACTCTGCTACTGGAGTGAGAAAGCAGCTGTTGACAATATGCAGATAAAAGGGCGAGGCTGTGTTACAGTGAGACCTTATTTACTGTAACAGGCAGCAGACTATATTTGGCCCATGAGCCGTAGTTTGCTGAACCCTGCCATCGGTAACCATTTTTTAAAATTAGCTTCTGCCTTATTCTTCCTGTGTTTCTTTTTACATCTTACTTTTCTTCCTTAAACAAAAATAGCATAGTATATACACTATTCTTCACTTTTTCAGTTTTATTTAAATCACACAGAGACACACACAGACACTAACACAGTATTCATGAATGATATCTTCCTCCTTTTTTAAAACTATACAGTATTTCATTTGGTGGATGTACCATAATTTATCCAACAAATCTTTTATTGGGTATTTGAATTGTTTTCAACCTTTTACTATTACAAATAACAACTGAATAACCTTGGCATATGATATCATTAAATATACATATATAATCCTAGAAGTAGAATTTATTGGGCCAAATAGGAAACATATTTGTAGCTCTGTTCAATGTTACAAAATTCCACTTCACATACGTTGTACCACTTTGCATGCCCAATGTCAAATATATGAGCATGCTGGTTTTCTCATAGTCTTGCCAACAGACTATGCTGTCAAGCTTTTGAGCTTTTGCCAACATGGTACATGAAAAATAGTATCACAGTGTAGTTTTAATTTTCATTTATCTTATTATGAGTGAAACTGAACATCTTTTCATACATTGAAAGGCCATTAGCTCTTCTGTTGCTGTGAACTGTCTGTTCTCTTTGCTCTCTTTTTTATTGGGTTTCAGGATGTATTTTCAAATTGGAGCTAAGTAAGCTTCCTAACAGATTGGATGTAGTGTGTGAAAAAAATAGATAAATTAAGCATAACTCTAAGATCTTTGTATTCAGTAACTGGAAAGATGAAGCTGCTTTGATGTTGGATGGGGAAGGGTGTGATCAGAGCAGGGTTGGGTCATCGGGTCAAGGGATTGAGATTTCAGTTTTGAACATTGTTGAGTTAAAGCTGTCTATTAGACATCCAGCTGGAGAAATGGAAAGACATTTGGATATACGAGTCTGGATATGGTAGAGAGACCTGTACTAGAGATGATTAAACTAGGAATCACTGGGGTGGCGATCCTAGTGAATGCCCTGAGACTGACGAGGTCACAAAGTGAGTGTGGGTAGAGAAGAGAAGAAAACCAAAGGTTAAGTCCTGAGTCTTTGACATTCAAGGTTAGAGCGAAGAGGAAGCTCCAGCAAAGCACCAGTGAAGTAGAGAAAAACCAGCAGAGTATCGTGTCCTGAAGTCAGGTAAAGAGCTTATTTCAAAGAGAAATGAGTGACCAAGACTAGTGATAAGTCCAGGAAAATGAGGATTGCTAATTTAGCAGTGACAAGTTGGAAGTTCTGTTCTTCTGGAGCTCACTCTGGTACCTCAATTCAGAGCCTTCTTCCTCCACTCCCAATTTTGCCTGACTGGCTCTTCGTTACCTTTAAAATTTATTTGAACGGTGAAACCTTTTCTAGACTCCCAGACAAGCACGTGCTCCTGTCATTTGCTCTCTCTGCCCCCAGAATTCTCCTTCATAGAATTTATTAGTCCCTCTTAAAGCATCATGTCTTTTTCTTACACTAGAATATAGGTTCCCTGATGAAAGGAGCCATGTCCCTTTTCATTGCAGCTGAATTCCAGGGACTTTGTAGCTGAAAAGTAATTAACAAGTATTTGTTGAATAAGTTTCACTATACCTATATGTGCCTTTGTACACTGTCCATACACAGGTAACTTATTTAAATGCCCACTCTTATTTTTATTCATTTAGTACTGTCAAGACCTATTTTTCTTAAATAAAATTAGGTATACCACGTGTTTTAATGATGGTAATATGCTGCCATTTTGGGGTAAATTGTAAATTGGGGAGATATTGGTAGCTACACACAGATGGAAATTGATGATTTTATAAATTAAAAAAGTGTCAGGAAATAAGAGTTAATCTGTGCACAGCTCATTTTGCACATAAGTAAGCATCTTTCTAATAAAAATCCATATCAGTCTCTCTGGAAAAAAAAATTGCTCCATGCTCTAAACTTACTATTAGTGAAAGGTCAAGCACATAGACTTTGAAAATCAGACGTATTACTTGATTAAAACATTGCCCTTTTTGTAAATAGGATGGTAATGGTACCATGATCATCCAGGTGGTAAAATGTGACCACTTAAGGGGTTGCAACAAATCAGTTTTTAACTTAAAAATCACATAATCCTAAAATTCCCAATTTTGACTGTTGATGGAATAATGTTTTAGGGAGTGCTGGGGGAGATGGAGGTAGAGGAATGTATGACAGTAGGATGTATAATGTAGTAAAATGCCATGAGTCTTCAGAAAAGGAGATATTAATGTTGACTGGGGTGGAAATGAATGAACTATTTATTTAATCTAGGTGTTTGTTTAGGACAGATAAAGCCATCTCATTGATGTGCAACCTGTACGGTTGTACAGGGCCCATGCTTAGAAGGGCCCCATGCTTGTTTTAATGTTCTGCTATTGCCACCTTGAGATTTTTAATTATACTTGAACAAGGGGCCCTGCATTTTCATTTTTCACTGGGCCTTAGAAATTATGTGGCCAGTCTTGAGGACAGATAATTGTAGGAAGCATCACTATAAGAAAGTTGAGATAATAACATAAGCAAAGGATTATTAGAGGGTTGTGAATTCAATTTTATTAGAGTAAAAGTTTCGTAGAGAAGCAAGAGTGCTTTTCAGAAGGAAGGGATGGGTATTAGGCATGAACTCCAGCAGCATAGTACAAACTCATTTCTCTTTACTCTCATCTGTCACCTGTCCTTCCAGGTGATAACTCTTCAGTTCTAAAATCATATTGAGTTTGTGAAGCTGCAATTTATAACATCCACATTTATCTATCTATATGCATTTTATTTTTATTTTTTTTTTTTGGTGAGGAAGACCAGCCCTGAGCTAACATCCGTTGCTAATCCTCCTCTTTTTGCTGAGGAAGACTGGCTCTGGGCTAACATCGTGCCCATCTTCCTCTACTTTATATGGGACGCCGCCACGGCATGGCTGACAGGCAGTGTGTCCCCGGGCGCCCGGGATCCGAACCCGCGAACCCCGGGCTGCCAAGCGCGGACGAAACCGCTGCGCGACCGGGCCGACCCCTATCTATATGCATTTTAATTACTGGGTTCTGATTTACACAACTTCATCAATGCTGTAAAGCTAAAGTCGTAAGGACTCAAGATTCATTTCATCATGAGCTAGTTATGCAAATGAAATCAAATGACATAGGAAGAGAAAGGGAGAAAGAAAAGGAACACAGACAAAGTCCTAGTGACCTGCATTGATTACTTGCAGTAGCTCTTTTCTATCATATCATATCCTACCCAAACAGCCATGTGACTTCCTGATTCTTTAAGGCAATCCCTGTGATGTCCTCAACCAGGCTTCTAAGTGTTCTTAGTAGTTGTGCATAGTCAGAATTACCATTATGTGGCTAATATCCACAGTCAAGATATGCTCAGCTACTATATATCTTGCCCACAGATGTGAAACAGTGAAGAAACAAGTGGAAATGGCATGCTATCCTTACATGGAACATGACAGATATTGCCCATTTTAATAAGAACTGACCAGTATGGTTATGCAGAGTCATTGTCTAATTTTAAGCTCATCTTAACATTTAAATGGTTTCAGATAGTTTGTGTTAACTTCAGATAAGTATTCTCAATAATGGTAGCACAGTATGGGGCTGGCCCAGTGGCATAGTGGTTAAGTTCTCGTGCTCTGCTTCAGCGACCTGGGGTTCGCAGGTTCGGATCCTGGGTGCGGACCTATGCACTGCACATCAAGCCATGCTGTGGTAGCATCCCATATAGAAAGTAGAGGAAGATTGGCACAAGTGTTAGCTTAGAGATAATCTTCTTCAAGCAAAAAAAAAAGAAAAAACAGAGGAAGATTGGCAACAGGTGTTAGCTCAGGGCCAATCTTCCTCACCAAAGAAAGAAAGAAATAATAATAATAGTAGCACAGTACACACTACATTCAGACAGATGATGATTCACACAGTGGCATGACAAAAAAAATCCCATTTCTTGTCAAAAAACAATCATGTATAGTCAACTGATCTTTGACAAAGGAGCAAGTGCAATTCTATGGAAAATGAACAGTCTTTCCAACAAATGGTACTGGAACAACATGCAAAACAAATGAATCCAGACACTGACCTTACACCTTTCATAAGAATTAACTCAAAAAGGATCATAAATCTAAATGTAAAACACAAAACTATAAAGCTCCTAGGAGATAACATAGGAGAAAATCTAAGTGGTCTTGGGTCGGCAGTGAGTTTTTAGATACACCACCAAAAGCACAATCCATGAAAGAAAAAAATCGATAAGTTCAACTTTATTAAAATTTAAAACTTCTGTTCTGCAAAAGGCACTGTTAACAGAATAAAATGACAAGCCACAGATTGGGAGAGAATATTTGCAAAACACATATCTGATAGAAGACTTGCATCTGAATTATGCAAAGAATTTTTGAAAGTCAGCGATAAGAAAACAAATAACCCAACTAAAAAATGGGCAAAAGATCTCAAGAGACACCTCACCAAAGAAGATGTGAAAATGAAAGATAAGCATATGAAAGGATGATCAACATCATATGTCATTAGGGAATCGCTAATTAAACACAATGAGACACCACTACACACTATTAAAATGGTTAAAATCCAAAACAGTGACACAACCAAATGCTGGCAAGGATGTGGAGAAACAGGAACTCTCATTCACTGCTGGTGGGAATGTAAAATGGTACAGCCACTTTGGAAGACAGTTTAGCAGTTACGCCTATTTCTTAAGGTCAGATAGATAACAAGACTAAACATAGTCTAAAACAAGACTAAACATAGTTTTACCATATGATAAAGCAGTCATGCTCATAGGTATTTACTCATAAGAGTTGAAAACTTATGTCCGCATAAAAATTTCTACTTAAGTGCTTATAACAGCTTTATCCATTAATTGGCCAAAATTGGGAGCAACCAAGATGTCCTTCAATAGGTGAATAGATAAATAAACTGTGGAGACACATTGTATGATATACACAAACAATGGAACACTATTCAGTGATAAAAAGAAATGAGCCATAATTATTTGATAATGCCATGAAAAGACATGGATCAGCCTTAAATGCATATCACCAAGTGAAGAAAGCCAGTTTGAAAGGACTACATACTCTCTTATTCCAACCATGTGACATTCTGAAAAAAGGCCAAACTATAGAGAGAGTAGAAAGATCAGTTGTCATCAGGTTCAGGCAAGAGAGGGAGGAGGGATAAATAGATGGAGTATGGGGGATTTTTAGGGCAGTGAAACTATTCCGTATGATACTGTTTATCTATTATTGTGGATACATGACATTATGCATTTGGCAAAACCCATATAATGGACAACACCAAGAATGAATGCTAATGAATGTAAACTATGGACTGTGGTTAACAATAATGTGTCATATTGGTTCATCACTTGTAACAAAAGTACCACACTAATGTAAGATGTTAATAATAGGGGCGAGTGTGTAGGGGGTTGAGAAGAAGAGGTAGTATATGAGAACTCTATATTTTCTACTCAATTTTTCTGTAATCGCAAAACTTCTCTAAAAAAAAAATAGAATCTATTCATTAAAAAGAACAATCACAGCAGTCTTCTAAGAAAGGATACTTCTTCAGATTGATTATTTAGACGAAACATCATGCATGAATTTTAGTGGATACAATATTACATTTGATTCACAAAATTATACTTGTAAGAAGTGAAAATATGTAAAGAAGGAAAAATGTATCTTAGGTATTATGGTATAGTTCAAGTGCCAACAAATTTGAGTCAGAAACTGGAGTTTTGACCCTATCCCTGTAGCTTCTTAACCTTTTACATCAGTTGAGTCTTTATCTCCCTGAGCTTTACTTTCCAGATGCACAAAGAGATACATAGCGATGCAGAGGGTTTTTCCAGGAAAAAATGGCCAGCAGACTTCAGAGGAGGCCTCGTGGAGAATTTGACCAGCCTAGGAATTTGCCTTATTAGGCTCAAAAAAATGAAGTGGATGATGGCTCCTCTGAGAGGGATGTATGAGTGCAGACGGGCCCTTTATCATTTAGAAAAGGGAATAACCATTTCGAGTTTGGATCATTCAAAGTCCTATGACAGCTCATTTTCTTCTTAAAGGTAGACCTTCAGAAAACTAAGTCATCATCAGAAAGTTCCTTGGAGGATATAAGCTTAATCAGACTAAAGAGTTCAACAAATTGCAAGTTTAATAGTATCAGGAAAGAATGGCCTAAATCTTCCACTTTTCATTGGGAATGGCCTTTCCATGGCGTTGAGTACTCAAGGCCCATTAGTTAAGGGGGCCCCATTGCTGTATGGCCACATTTCCATAGCTCTCCAAACCTTCTTTTAAGTAATATCTTATTTCTTTAGGTTGGTGACAGTATCTTCAATCAAGAAGGAGAGCTTTCCTCTCTAAGGAAGCTTTTGTGTATCTCAGCTCTTATAGAATCTGTGCTGATGGAACTGTGTTTTAAGTATGTGTGTCGCTATTTGACTATTTGGGTTCAAATCTTGGCTTCACTTCTCCACTACTTGCCTCTCCTATCTATCTGACCTTAAGAAATATGCTTAACTTTCTAAGCCTTAGTTTCCTTGCCATTAAATGGTGATGGTAGTAATGACTATTTTATATTCATTTTTATAAAAATTGAATTAAATTATGCAAACAGAGCACATAGCTCAGTTTCTGACACCAATTAGTCAGTCAGTAAATATTACCTGTTTTTGTTATTAAAGAGCAAGCTTATTTCTGAGTTTTTTTAAAAAATGCCTTACCTTTTGTCTTCAAGTAATGGATCAAATATATGACTATATTCCCTTGCAGGAAAAACCGTTTTGGTCACCATTCCTTGTTTCTTTGGAATCAGCATCTAAGGTTTGGAGTGCCATGATACCCCTTGAAGTCTGTGTGGTTCAGGTGGGGTTCACACCCAGCTTCAGGGTAGAATATGTTGATTCATATGGTACCAAATATGAATCAATCAATATACCAAAATGCTCCTGGCCACAGTGGATAGAAGCATAGCTCAGGTACCATGCTACGATAATAAGATGGGCAAGCAAGATGACTCAGTCAAAAAGAAATTAGATATGGGAGGATGAGTCTGAGAATGAAACCCAGTGGAAAGGAGAAATGGATATAGATCAGCATCTGAATGTTTGGATCAAGCCATGCCTGAAAGTAGGCTTTTCACTTAGATGAACCAACGTATTCTTCTTCTTAAACTAGTTTGGGTTGGATTTACTGTTACTTGCAAACTAAAGCTTCTTAGCTGATATAGCATACGGCACAGGGCTTTTTTAAGACTCCAATGAGAGAACACATAACAACACTTAGTAAACTGGTAAAAATGGAATGAAATACATAACAATGTGACATTTTGCCATACGTTTTTTGCCATCATCATTTTAAAGTATAATCCTTTACGATCAGAATGTTGTTAATTAAACGAGGAGGAAGAGATGTGATGTTACTGTTTCTCACAAAGCAGCTGCTGGGCTAGTTTCTCCTTCTTGTCAGGAGGACACAGGGCTTAAAACCACGCTGAGGAGCCTGTGGTGTAGTCACTCCCAACTCAGCTGTGAGAAAGCAGTCTCCTGAAAGTGGGAGGAGGGGAAGAGGCTGGATCGCGTGGCAGCAAAGTTCCTGTAGCTGAGAACTTTGCAGCTCTGCCTCCTGGCACCTTGGTCTCCTTGTGGATTTCAGGTCCCTTGAGATAACAAGTAGACGGACCATATATCCAGCAGGGGGAGAATGAGATCCACTCTTGAACAAAAGGTCCACTGACTATGTAGAATTATGTTTCTTGCTTTTTTTTTTTTTTTTGCAAACTCTGATTTCAATTCCTAAGGGAGGGGGACAGTATGTTTATATTTAAATAAATAAACCTCAACCAATACTTCTTTGGCATTACATGACTCACAAGGATTATTTTGAGGCTCTGACTAAATGTATACGGAGATTTCAAATAGTCACTAACAACACTTGTAAATATTTACTAAAAAATGTCACTGTAACAAAGATGTGGAAAAAATATATATGTACATGATATTTGTGGGTATACTTACTTCTAGTCTTTTAAAAATGAATTTTAAATGTTTTTTGTTATTAAATGTAAATATTTTAAAGTTTGGAATACTTTTTAATTTATGATGTTATCTTCATTTGTTTGTGTATAAAGAAGAAATGTTTAGAGAGGCCATTGTGAATCTGAGTAATAGAATTCCATGGCTCATTTTGACTTTGCAATACCAATGCTCTGTTTACAATTGTTGGATCAATTTTTAACCTAATAGCCTTTCCTTAAAACACATTGAATTATATATATATATTTTTTCATCTCATTTCTATCAACAATTTTATGACTGTATATATTAACCCCAGTTAAATAAGCTGCTTTTTCCAGTTTTACTCCTATTAAATACTTTTCACTTAAAAAATACTAAAGTTTGGGGGTGCTAGTCCCATGACATAGTGGTTATGTTCACGCAGTGTGCTGTGGCGGCCTGGAGTTCGCAGGTTCAGATCCTGGGCGTGGACCTACACACTGCTCATCAAGCCATGCTGTGGCAGGGTCCCATATATAAAATAGAGAAAGATGGGCACAGATGTTAGCTCAGGGCCAATCTTCCTCAGTAAAAAGAGGAAGATTGGCAACAAGTGTTAGCTCATGGCCAACTTCCCTCACCAAAAAAAACTAAAGTTTGAATTAAAAATATACCCCGAGACATTAGCATATTGAAGTACAAATAGCCTCAAAGGGTGATTAGAGCAGGAGTCAGTAAACAAGTAGTTAATGCTAAAAATTTTACCAGAGGCTACTTAGGTAGAATAAATATGTAGGGCTGACAGAAGAATGTTTGAAAGAGAGAACTCTATCTCTCTTTTTTCTTTTCTAGTTCCTTTTCATTCCTCCTTCCTCACTGTCCCCAAGGTCCCCATGCTGGATCTGGCCTTTAGTAAGCACCATGCAGTGGTACCTCTTGCTCCAGCCTTAAACATCTCTTTTCCTGTTAAAATCTATTTATCCCTGTTTCCTTCTCTAAGAAGCTTGCAGGAAAACATATGTGATAGCATCTCTAATTAATTTGCTCACATAATTGTGTTAATGGCTTAGGATTTTGTTTGTTTTTTTCTTATTTTAAAAATTGTCTCCTGGGAGTATTTTTTTTTCGAAAGAGGACTCCTGGAGCCGTGAAGACAGTACCATAGATTAAATCATGACTGGTAGGAATTTACGAGGCCTGAGAGACATATATATTATGAAAGCTTATGGGGAAGGAATCTTTTATAACATTTCTTAAATTGCCCCGGATAGACAACCTCCCCTCTGTTCACACATAAGACAGATGCTAATTCAAAGCCACTAAACCTTTTTGATGCTGTTACATCATGAAGTTTCCACAACGTAAAAAAAGAAAGAAGAAAAACAAAATAAAAGTAGGAAATAGGATGTGAAGAGATAAGTAATATCTCTGTCTTTTGCAGGAATTCATGGTTCAGATACAGGGTCACTGGGATTTCAAACCTGGCACATTAGTAACAGCACAAGACAAATGAAATACAAAATAGACATGACAAATTTGATTTATTCCAGGCAGAGATTTACCAACTGAGGATTAGCTATTGTTATATGAAATTATAAATGCTACCATCACATGCTGGAGAAGATAAACAATTTCTTATTCACTTTGATTTTCCATGTCTAAATTTAAACTGGAAAAATGCTTTCCATTTACATGCATTTATAGGTTAAATCCTATGACCAAAGTAAAAATAAGCACGAAACAATGGAGTTTGATTTAAGTAGTGCTGCTAAACCTCCTCTTTGTCATTCCAATAGAAGTGATTCATTGCTCGGTTCTGAGTCAAGACATTTGATCATTATCAGATTATTTACTGATTTACTTTTTGATTAAACCGTTTTTTGCCTCATGCAAGATCAAGCACATTTAAATGAGGTCAAGATCTTAGCTGGTCCCTGTACATGTTGAACAGTTTTCCTCCTTCAGGTACCTTCTCTCCATCAGATGCTTGCCCTTGGAGAAATTTTTGCACATTCCCCAAGGAAATGGGAGGAGGGACTTGCTAAAAAGGTTAGTGGATCAATCAGTAGTTAAATTATCTTTAAATATTTAATAGGCCTCTAAGGTATTATAGTTCTCCGTGGATCTGTTTGACTGCTATTATCAATTTTTGGTGGCTAATTTTCTTCATCAAAGAAATGGAATCTTTGCTGGCCTATGCAAAATATGCTTAAACTTTCATTGTTGACATTTCCGCTGGTGGAATAATCAATGTAATTATTAGGATTATCCTTGGGTATGGCTAAATGGACTCAAAGTTTGTAAAATGACCAGGATTTGCTTCAGAAGTTCAAAACTTTTAGAAGCACTTTTCATATAAAATGTTCATTGAGGCCAATCTCAGTTAATAAATAATATTAAAAAATTATATAACTGAGAAAAGAAGCTTAAAGAAAATATTTTTATTTAGGCATTTAAAGGAGTATCAACAATAAAAACCTCTTTAGTCAATATGTTTTAGTGATGAAATATGCTTAATATGCACACTAGACATTGAGGTACACATATATCCCTTTCTGACAGAGAGTTAGACGGGGTTAGTGAAATACATTTGTATTATTTATATGGTCAAAATGATGGGAACCAAACTCAAACAAATTTAAAAGCAGAAAGGGCAATTTATTGGCTGGTACAGTCCAGGAAAATGTTGAAGAACCAACCCAAGAGGAAATGTAGATGTGCTGCTTGGTTCCAAGGACACTGGAACCAGATGCCGGTGGTATCATCCCTTGTCTCTGCTCCTCTCTTTCACTACAGACCAGCTTTGTCCAGAGGGCAATATCAGAAAAGAAACCACTCTGGCTAGTTACAACAGAAAGATATTGATTACATTTATTAAATAGCTTATGGACTACTGAGGAAGCTGAAATAATAGAACCTTGGCTGACTCTTCAGGAACAACTTCCAAAGGCACGTTTCAGAACTGCACCCTCAAGAGAACTGCTGCCTCTGTCCTGACTGAGAAGTTTCCAACAAAACTGGAAGTCAGCATCACTGGAGCCCGAACCTTCTGCCTCTGCTCTACTCTGCTCTAATAAAACCCATGTCTCATACCATGGCTGTTTCTCCAGATTTGAAATCATGTCTCATCCAAATACACTTGATTAGCACAGTCCAAAGCCCACCTAGAACCCTAGCAGAAAGGAAATCGGCAAGAAGTAGTTTTAACCCTTCACCTTCAGCAGTTTGAACAAGGCACTCCAGAAGAAGGCTGAAATGGATTAAGGATATTGAGTAATCCACAATACACATATAGTCATGAGATATCCCTGGGATGTCCTGGGTTTGCAGTTTAGAAATTTAACTATTAGAGATTAACTCAATGCTCTTTCAAGTTTTAAATTCCTAGGGAACGGCCTGAGAATTCAGTTCTTCTTCCATTCATATGAGCTTTAGACCAATCAACTCTGGTCAGTGGAAAGGGTCACCTTGCATAAAATGTTCTTTCCTATGGTAACGATGCTGATAGGGACCAGAGTTGCTGGAAAAAGAGTGCTGGGTCAACAATCCCGTAGGTTTTCTTTGTGTGTTTATGTATATATGTGTGAATTTGTTATTTATATGTGTATACATGAATATTTAGACATTCAGATATCTAAATTCAGATGTACTGTAGTGAATAGTAAATGCTAAGTAGGTGATAGTGTTGTTATAGACATTTGGAGTTCAGAGTTGGTATAAAAGTTATACAAGAATGTTTTCGCTGCTGAGCCTTCAAGTTGCATATTTCTCAGGCAAGGGTCAGAACATACGCAAAGGTGCAATTTGGGGATTATAACTGACATTTCCTAGAGGCAGAGAAGAATGGGAGAAATTTTGGAAAGGAAAAACTGAAGCCAGATTTTACCAGTCCTTGAACCACTGGAAAACTCAATGTTCTCTTCTAAGTAATGTATTATTCATGGAGGCTTTAAACACTATTTTTGGAGGTTAATCTAGGGGTGGTATGAAAGACAAATGTGGAAGAAAACAGATGCAGAAAGATTAGAAAGGAGAATAATGCAAATATTCTAGGGATGAATTGATGCAACTGAACTAGGATGTTGGAAGGAACAATGAAAAAGATGAGACAAACTATGGTTTATAAATATTTCTCATTCACTTCACACTTTTGGAAAATGTATAAAACTTCACGTGATAAAGGAACATAAAAATATCAAAACAACTTATTTTTAATGCAATAATACTCTGTAGTGCTACATATACTTAATAAAAGGGTGTATTTAAGTTTGGAAAGCCGCAGAGAATTAGATAAGCCTAATTTTCCAAAGTAAAATTATGCAAGTTAAATTATTGAACAGGAGCTAACAGAGGTTCCAGTTAGAGAAAGGGGAAAACAGACTCCCGAGAAATTGGTTAGGTAATCAGTATTCCAACTTTCCATTTCCAAGGAAGGCAGGCTTAGAAGATGCATGAAATGTCATAATTTGTAAAGTATTTTGCCTGGCATCAGAGGGAAGACTTGAAACATTCACATTTCCTAAGGAGAAAAAGGCTAATTAGGTAAGGAAGACATGGAAGTAAATAGCAATGTTCCAGAAATCTTGGCAACTACTCCCATTGCTTGTTTTCCATTTCTGCATAAGTAGACCTCTTTCAAGATGGTTTTATCTTCACATCAGTCCTAAACATATTTTTCCCTCCACTTTATCCCTTGCTATTCACCATTCAAATGGTCGTGTGCATTTTAGGGAGAGCCTGGTAGGCAAGAACAGAGATGGAAGGCAGAGAAATGATTCTCCTTTCTTGCTTGACTACCTTAAATTTACCTTCCTGATTATAGGAATTAAAATTCAAGATGACTTCTAACAGTCATTTCAATCGTGTTTTACCAGTCTTGCTTTTTAACTAGCGTATGAGTCTGAAATAAGAGGATTTATAACAGCCGTGTTTCTCTGCTTTCTTAGTAGGATACACATGAACAATCAATACACTGTAATGAAATGGAACACTTGAGTCGTGGATTTTTCAGATTCAAATTTCACTGGGAGCAAAGGCAACAAGAAAAGTTTGCTATCCAAGCATGTCTATAAAACAGACATGGTGGTATAGTATATAGCAATCTTTGTAAATTCCCATGGGCCAAGACTTCAGCTTGTTTACAAGGAATTGCTCTTCAAGTTAATTCTATAGCTACGTATCTATGCCATTTACTTGACCTTCATTGAAAGTTATGCCTTATTCCAAGTTTGATTATTTCCAGTTTCTAACTATAAGATTTTACAGTTTTATTGTGATCTTTAAAAGAGTATCTGGAAAAGTTAGATGCCTCTCTTTTCCGTATTACCCATATAAGAAAGATATCTGAACATTTCTCAATAAAGAAATGATTCATTTTTTATGTGAAATGTTAATTAGTGCCTATAAAACAGTAGTCTCATATGCTTATGAGTTGCTACTTTAAAGCATTCAGTGAGAACAAATTGCCCTTTATTTATGCTGAATGCTGTTCTTTTTCTTTTATTCCCCCCCAACATAAACTTAAAAATATAATCGTGTAATTCAACACCAGAAAGGATAATTCTAATTCTTTCCTTTTATTTCTTTAGCTTGGTTCAGACTATAAATTGGAAGAGGCTTAAAAAAGCCTCTGTTTCAAATGGCCTTGCTTATTCTCAGCACAACCTTGAAATAAATTTATTGTTTTTCATTTATATTTAAGGTCAGATGAAAGATAAGTTAGGATCTATTGCACTGGCTATAACAACCAATAAAATATTTCACCACAGTCTGGGGAATACCCAGTACCTAGTCAAACACAGCCTCTTTCAGAGATTACCATTTTGCACGACATATGTGCTTATATGAGAAAATCACATAATTCTTATTCTCACAGCTAAAGTTTTTATGCTAGAAGGTAATAGAATACTAAAATAGTTTAGAAATTCTTTTAGCTGGGCTGCCTGGTAAATTGGAGAACTGAAGCATTTTAATGAATAATATTCTTTCAATGAATATTTATGTTAAAACTAAAATGTTCTCACTAATAAAAGGGCCAGTACACTCCTTTTCATCCACATTATGGATGTAAATATTTTTAGACACAAATTGTGTAAAATGAATGAGGCAAAATCAATAGCTAAATACCTCCACCAATACTCTCTTAATATTACTCTGTAGCACACTGATCCTTTAATAAATAAATCTAATTAATTTTCCTCAGAAAATGTCTAACCTTTGAAATCACATTTTTCACATATAATTTACATACAAAAATTCATCAACTTTCATTGTATAATTTGATGTGTTTTAATAAATATATGCAATGGTGTAACTCCCACCGCAGTCATGATACACAATATTTTCATTGCTCCCAAAAGTGCCCTTGTGCTCTTTTGTATCCATTACTCCTCTCATTCCCTACCCCTGCTGTAACCACTTATACACTTTCTAGCCCCTGAGTTTTAGAGTTTTGCATTTCTTAGAATGTCATATATAAATAGAAGCATACATATGTAGTCTTTTGTTCCTGGTTTCTTTTAATTAACATAATGCTTTTGATGTTTATCCATGTTGTTGTGTGTCAGTACTTGTTCCTTTTTTTCCCTGAGTGTTATTCCATTGTCTGGACATATATTTTCATTTCAATATTGAATAGAAGTGGTAATCATAGACATTCTTGTCTTATCCCTCATCTTAATATGAGGCTAGTTGTAGGTTTTTAGATGTCCTTTGTGAGGCTGAGGAAATTCCTGTCTATTTCTAGTGTACTGAGGGTTTTCATCATGAATGAATATTGAATTTTGACAAAAATTTTTCCTGCCTCTGTTGAGATGATCATAAGAATTTTCTTCTTTGTTCTTTTGATATGGTGAATTACATTTATTCCTGGAATAAATCTTACTTGCTTATGATTTCTTGTTATTTTCATATATTTCTGGATACAGTTGCTAAAATGTTACAGATTTTTATGTCTATGCTTATGGGGTATATTTGTAATTTTGTTTTCTTGTAATGTCTTTGGTTTTTGTTATCAGAGTAATACTGACCTCCAGGTTTTCAATGGGAGCAAAACAACTGTTGTCAGAACTTTCTGGATTCCATTTTCACATCCATATTAAGCATAAGTAGAATAGAAAGAAGTGACCTCCTCTTCTAGATTCTGGAAGAATTTGTGAAAAATTGGTGTTATATCCAGTCTTGTGGGACGGATTTTAACTATAAATTCAACCTTTTTAATGTCCTTTTGTAGTTTGTACTTGTGAAGAATTTGTTCATTTTATCTAAAGCTGTCATATCCACTGGCATAAAGTTGTTCATATACTCCCTAATTATCCTTTGATTTCTGTGGGATTTATCCCTCTGTCCCTCTTTCATTCCTAATATTGGTAATTTGTGCCTTCTCACTTTTTTTTTCTCATCGGTCAGGCAACTGGTTTGTCCATTTTATTATTCTTTCAATGAACCAGCTTTTGGGTTCATTGATTTTCTCTGTTGTCCTTACCATTTTCTATTTCATTTATTTCTGCTGTTATACTTTTCTTTCTCCTGCTTACTGGGTTTAATTTGCCCTTTTGTCTCAAGTTTTTAAAGTTGGGGTGTTAAATCATTTACTGAGCCCTTTCATCCATTCTAGTATCAGTGCTTAATGCTATGCATTTCCATCTGTGCACTGCTTTTACTGCACTCTACAAATCTGATCTTTTATGTTTTAATTTTTGTTTATTTCAAAATATTTTCTAATTTTCCTTTTGGTTTTTCTTTGACCCATGAATTATTTAGAAAGTGTTGTTTAATTTCCAAATATTTTGGAGATTTTCTAAAAATCTTTTTGTTATTGAATTCTAATTTAACTCCAGTGTAGTCAGAGAACATATTTTCTATGATTTCAATCTTCTTAAATGTACTAAGATTTGTTTTATAGCCCAGAATACAATCTATGTTGGTGAATATTCTGTGTATACTTGAAAAGGATGTTTATTCTGCCCTTGTTGAGTAGAGTGTTTTATAGATGTCATTGGGTCAAGATGGTTGATAGTGCTGTTTAAGTCTTTCATATATTTACTGATTTTCTGTCGTTACTAAGAAAGGCGTATTGAAATTTCCAGCTATAATTCCCAAGCAAGTCAAGGAAGGCTTCACATTGGATATGACAGATAGGAGAACTGGGTCCTTCAAAATGTGAATAAGAACTCAACAGGATGTTAACTGCAGAAAGGGAATCCTAGAGGAAATGTATGTATATTAAAAGTTAGCTGAAAAAAATTACAAAATTTCACCCATTTTATAACTACAACTATCTTTAAAAAATGCTTTTGTTCATAAATAAGAATAAGAAGAGATTAGAAAAAATGGTGTTTGGGGTATTCATGAAAATTTCTTACTATATTATTTTGTTAATGCTGCTTTAATGCACCTTGTATAATAGAAGAAAAATTAAAATTTAGATTCAGTATATTGAGGTAATAAGTACCTGATGTGTCCAGAATTTAATTACAAAAACAAAAAACCTTTCTGTGAGATGAGAAGTAGGTCTAAAGAAGGAGGAAACTGGGAGATTTGAGAGCTTAACATGGCCAGTTCATGAAGAGTCTTTTGTAGTCATGCTAAGGGCTTGATACTTTATCCTGATGGCAACAGGAATCACTGAAGGATTTCAGGGAGTGAATTATGGCATAACATATGGGATTTGTTACAACCGCTTTGGCAGGAAAGTAGAGGACTGAAGGTAGAGAAAAGCAATTAAGCATTTAGAAGTTCCTGTGATTTTACTGAAAGTCAGTGAAAGCCTAAATAGGAGGGAGTTGCCCAAATGCAGGGAAAGATTTCTGAAGAAAATTCATTCAGGGATCATTTTCAGATGAATAATTAGAGAGGAGTATTCCAATAAATTTAGGATTGATGATAAGTTGCACTAGAAATCAAGCTAAAAAACAAGAGAGTCCTAATTAGGGGATAGGTAAATGCTTTGTTAGGTTTTAAATATATGAAGTTTGAGTGGCCTATGGAACTTGTAGGTAGGATTCAGTAGACAGCTAGAAATAGACCTTTAAGGCTTGGCACTGAATCCTGGAAACGGGTAAAATTTTTCAGAGAGAGAAAAAGCGTTAAGGATAGTTATGTGGGCAATAGAATTGGGAAAAAGTGATAAGAATTGTTTAGGCAGATGACACAAATATATACCAAACTTGGCCATACCATGGTGTTTATTTTGTGAGCAGGTTAACTGAGTCTGTTTAATGAGAAGAAAAATTTTACCTAATTCAGCTCATGCTATTTCTGACCAAGATGAAATAAAATGAGAAATCTTAGGCTTACATTTCTGGAATCATTTTGCTTTGAAATGGTTTGGTTTATGTTTTGGGCCAATCTCAAAGAGTTTTTTCCATTTCTAATTGCAGGGCATGATATAATACAATTTTCTCTAAATTAAATCTATTAATCTTGATCTTACAAGCCCTCTTCCTTTCCCTCTCCAGCTCAAAAAGACAATTTTACAACAGAAGTAGCTATGAACCTGAGGGTTTGCTTCTTTGGGCAGTTGAATGATCTAATTGGATAAGCATCATTAAGTTTAAGAATTCATAATTGTGGTTTTTCTGCTGAGTGACTTTCTTTATTTCAAAGCCTGTTAGAGAATCCAAACTCATTCTCATATCCCTCTCATCTCCATTACCACATCAGCACAGATAAGCCATTGTTGAAAATGCTGAAGTCAAGAGCACATTGATCTTTCATAGTAGAAGCAATTTCCTGTTTTCAGAAACTTGTAATGAGATTTTAAAAATACAAACAAATCTAATATATCCATAGTGGAGATTACAAAGTTGGATAAATGCAGACAAACTGATGTTTAAACTGTTGTAATGTTCTCTAACATTCTATTGTTATTTCTACTCAGAGAGTGGAGAGGATCTGGGCTAAATATATACATTTCCCAAAATATAGGGCCTAGATCTGAAATTTATACATAATTTACCATCATTTGAAAAGGGAAGACTCTGTCCTTTATAATTTCTTAAATATTTTAGAGACTAATTTTTATTTCAAAATATGGGAAAAAGAAATTTGTTATTTCTAAGGGAATAATTTTGTAATATTACAGTTTGTGATATGTGAATACTCAGGACCAGTTTCCCCCCCAAATAGAAGACGTATGTTGTTATTTAATTATTGGAAGACTTATGGTATATTAAAACCTTAAGAAAAGTTTTAGATTTTCAACTTTGAAGAGTTCCTTTTAGAAATTCAGCAATCTTACCACCCTCTACAAGTAATAATACAGCCATAATCATGCTGGAGATGGAGAAACACACCATCCATACTTCAAGTTTTCACATGCTTTTCAATTAATCATGAAAGAACATGAGGAAGCATGTTCCTACTAAATGTGTGCACTATTGAGCTACCCCATCCCACCCCCAACACCATCTGTTTCATTTTATTTCCAGTGGGGTCATCACACTTGCTGAGGCCTGTGCCACTTAATCACTGGGCAAATGAAGTTGTTTCCTTGAGGGTCTCCCCTTTTCCTTCCAATCTATTCACTCCACCTGACATATCTCTGCCAGGTTAATATTCCCAAAAGGCTGTCTTTGATCACTTTATCAGAACAAAGTGGTCAGCTTTTCATGAGCTATGCAACTAGAATCTATGAGAGAAAAACATTCTCAGTGAGAGAGAAGAGACTAAATTGGCCCAGGACTGAAACAGTAAAGAGATGATTATTGATAGTCAAAGGGGAAATATGTTTCCTTGGTGACCTTTTATTTTACATTCAAACTTACTGAACTCCTCCAAAAATAAATAAATAAATTCTAATTTATTTAACACCGTGTTCTAGGAAGATTTTGTTACTGAACAATGATAGTTAAATGTCATTTCTTACGTCTTCTGCTGCTTCCACCCCCCTCTCCTTCACTAATACATCCTTCCATTTAACCATCCATCAACTTTGGGAGTTCTCCAAATACTTCCATCACTGTGTCCCTTTGCTTATGGAGGGTGGTGTTATCACATCACATGCCTTCTGCTTTGCAAAAGCCTGTGCATCTGATAGGATAGCCCTCAAATACTTCCATGTGTGCTCGCCTGATGTCATCAGACAGAAATAGCAGATTTGTCTTTTTGTGCCTTACCGGTACATCATCAGTTTGTGCAAACCTACAAACTGTAGCAAACTGTAGTTCTAAACAGAATATAAGTAAAGATCGAGGGGAACCTCTGACCATGCTCATTCCTTTTATTCAATAAACATCTGAAGGTTTATCAGCTTTTGTGATCTACAGTAAATGTACAATGCTAACAATTATTGAGCTCTTGCTTTCTTTAAGGCACAGTACCCAGAGCTTTACATGCACCACAATATTTTCATTAATCCTCCAAAAACTCTCAAAGGTAAGTGTTATTACCCTCATTGACAGGATAGGGAAACTAAGGTACATAGAGGCCAAAAAGTTTACCAATGCTGCCCAGCGAGGAACTGGAGGTACCATTAAACACAAAGCAATACTGCCCTCCTCTCATGCAGATCTCACTTTTTTATTCATGGGTCTGAAGTAGCAAGGACTATTTAGACTTTCCGCAGGCCCTGGGTGACTATTTGACTTACCCAAGATCACTAGAGTTTAAGGCACAACTGAAATCGGGTGGAAGATCTTTTGGGATCTCTGTTCTTTTTTTTTTTGATGTTTTTTCTTAATATAAATTATTCAATCTATTGAATATTTAATTACTGGACAATAACTTAGTGAATTATTCAATTCTGTGTTCTTTTCATGACTCCTCACTGTCACAATGATGTCCTTCTTCAGTTAGTGATTTTGACTTTCCATTGGTAAGTTTCAGCTAAAAATAAAAAACCTGTGCAATTTTGTGTGTTTTCAAAATAATTATCTCTTGCTGTTATGCCTTCCCCCAATGTCCTAATGCATAAAGTCCCCCACTACAAGTCAAGAAAAACTGTCAATGCACTAGCACTCCAATAACTTTATAATGTAATATTACAAAAATCTGTGTCCACAGCTCTATTTGTTTAAAGGAAGTAGCTTTGTTTGAGCTTTATTGTGTTTTTAAGCTAAATGAAACACAGAAAGCACTGATTTAGTGTGCAGCGTGGGTTTGCCAACACTAGTTCAGAGTAGACCTGCCAGCTAACCCCTATTTCTCACCTGTGCGTCCAACAAATAAATTATAAATATTGGCACAATCTTTGTATTATTATTTTTATAGCCCACAATTTACAACCCCGGCTGTCCTTGAGAGCCTTAGCGTATTTGTTACAGTCTCCTCCAGGGAGGATTCATCGAATGACGACTCGACATCGGCTCTCAAGGAAAATTCAGGCTCGTTCCACTCTATTCCATTTCCCAAGAAACATTACTATTCCTCATTGATTGTGTACAGAGGATTAATTATGCTGTCACTTGGTGTATTTACCTTCTTGGTGGTTGTATTGGCTCGCTGACTTTAAAACGGTCAGTATACGTCCCGCGGCGGGACACACTTGTTTTGTAAACTGTCTCGTTGCTGCGTGCTGCTACCGGATCCGCGCTGTGTCTGTTTGCAAACAACCAATGGAACAGGAAAAGTCTTCATCAGCTGGTTATTTTTAACTCCAAGAGAAACTGGGTGGATGTGTTTTTCGCTAATTTAACTACTAGTAGTGCACAGTGATTAAGAGCAAAAATATCTAGGCTTGATTCCTGACTTTACCAGTTACTGGCTCTAGGAGTTAGGGTGGGCAAATTCAATATTCTGTGCCTGAATGTCCTCAACTTGAGAAACATGGGTAATAACAATGTCCACATCACAGAGTGAGGAGAGGAGTAAACGAGATAAAGCAAATCACCTAACAGAATGTCTAGTAACTGACACTCAAAAATGTATCTGTCATTTTTATGCCATTATTATTGCACAGAGCTCCTGTGTAGGGAGTCCATAAATATATAGCCACTAGGGCAGTGATTGCAAGCTCTTCTCTTTCTTTTTCTTTTTAAATGATATATCTAGGAGCTTAATCTCTGCTTATCTATTTATACTGTATATCTACTTTCTTTTCCTCGAGCAGCAGAAATAAATGACCACCATTCAAAATATTCCTTCTTGGACATTTTTTTTTCCCTCCCAGCACCTGATGTAAAGACTAAGCTCAAATAATTGTGAGTTTTACAATTGTCTAAAAGTAGGCCAGTGATTAACCTTGAAATATGACTTTTTCTTTCCATTTATATCGTTTACGTGAGTTTCTTTGGACATAACCACCATCATCAAACAAATTTATCTCCCTCTTCCCAATAATGAAACGAACACTGGGATCTAAACAGCACAATAATGTAATAGATCTTACCGGCTGGATCGTTAGCACCATAAGCACCAGAATGCATGCCATTTCATCACTTGCCTACAGTCCAGCAACAACTTTGTTTCCCTTCTTTAATCCTTGCCCTGCAGAAACTAGGATACTCTTTTTAAAAGTATAAATCAAACCACATCACAGTCCTATGTAACACTGATCAATTCTTGCTATCACACTTGGGAAAAACCCAGACTCCTTAGCACAGCCTACATGGCCTTCCCTAAGTCGATCCTGGCCTTCCTCTCTGATTCAGTCTCCTGCTCTTTCTTTCTTGAACACTAGATTCCAGTCACTTTGATCTTCTTGCTTTTCAGAGGCACTAAGTTCATTTCTGACCCAGAATCTTTGTACTTACTCCTTCTCCTAGAAGGCTTTTTCTCAGATCTTCAAATACCTTCCAAAGTCACATCTTCTAGATTTCTGCCAATACATCATCTCCATTGAAATACCTTCCTTGGTCACCCTCCTTAGAATAGTCTTTCATCACTCCCGTCCTTTTACTCTGTTTCTCTTCATGGTACTGATCACTATTAGAAATTTTAGTAATTTATGTATTTATTTGTCTATTATCTGTCTCTCCCACTAGAATGTAAGCTATAGGAAGGCAAAGAGTTTTACTCTTTCGTTAATGGCTATATCCTTACGGCCCAGAGCCTAGAAGAGTGACTGGCTAATAGAAAATTGGTAGTCAAGAATATGAATGAATTGAAAAAGAGCCTATCGGGGCGGCCCGGTGTCGTAGTGGTTATGTTTGAGCGCTCTGCTTCAGCGGCCCAGGTTTGGATCCCGGGTGCAGACAAATGCACTGCTTGTCCAGCCATGCTGTGGCGGTGTCCCATATAAAGTAGAGGAAGATGGGCACGGATGTTAGCCCAGGGCCAGTCTTCCTCAGCACAAAAAAAGAGGAGGAATGACAATGGATGTTAGCTCAGGGCTAGTCTTTCTCACACACACACAAAAAGAGCCTATCATGTATTAACTCGGGAGTAACCTGAACATTTAGTATTTCAAACACAGATAACAAGACGTTTTGTCTGATAGCTTGCTTTGTTCATGAGAACGACATCCATTCCCTTTATTGTAATTTACCTATTTAATCATGCACATAGCATTTAATGAATAAGCCTATTATTATAAAAATGTATTTTATGATGAAATCCTTTAAAAAGCTGCTAGATGAAAATTAAGAGCCATGAATCACTTAAATCATTTCAGTATTTCTAAGGTTATGTTATTCACCTATATAGTACCAAGAATCTGACCTACTATTTCAGTGAAAGTCAATGAGATTCCTCTCACTGAAACAATATTTTTACTCTACTTGAGTATTTAAAATACAATTGTGAGAATGTGAACCATTGACTATGATATCTTATTCTTTTGGCCAAATTTTAATTAGACCTTGGAGTTATGTGGGGTAAAAAAACAATTTGTGTCTGGTTCAACACAGTCAGCTATGGTACAGATAATCAGATCATAGTATCCAAATGTGGCGATTCAATGTAAGTGAACTTAAAGTAGCTTTTGAGAACAAACCAGCAAAACAAAATGAAATTTGTACTAAGCTTGCAACCTTAAGCTATGGATATTAGAGATGATTACTCTCTACTGTCGTGGTTATGCAGTCATCCTAAAATGTAGAACAACTTAGTATTCTTTCTAGAAGTTATTTTCCTCCAAGGTTAAATTACAGGTCCATCCCTTTTTAATATATTCATTATAGTACATTTTAACAAGAAACAATACAGTCTTTAGCAAACCCTAAAGAAATAGCTCCTTTCATTAAAGAAGATTTGGAATAATATAGCCAATAATTTGGGAGAATGTAGATATAGATTTGTCAATATATGAACAAGAGTTTTATAGAAATAACATTTTCAGAAATAATTATAATCTGCTTAAAAATAAGAACTACCTCCTTCTAAAAGCTCTCCCCTTCCCGTGAGAGGTGGATTGAAGGAGTGAAGGAGTCACTCTTGCATCCTATTACTCTTTATTGATTATCTTATATATTCCCACATCCCAGGAAAATCTCCTTGGAGATTCTCAACGTTTACTAGGGAAGCCTGCCCCCCCCCACCTAATTATAGCATGCCTCTCTCCCTAACTTTAGGAAGAGATGAATTTTCCAAGATCTACTACCAATTTTCAGTCTTCTCCCAACATGGCCTACACTTATGTCTCTACCATACAATTTAGCATCATTGAAATATCTTGTCCAATGTCTTCAGATGTATTTTTCTTTATTCTCAAAGTAGATAATCCCCATTTTTAAAGGTATAACCATGATTATTAGTATTTTTTTAATTTTTCAAAATGTCTAGCATAATGAAGGACTCGTTGTAGACACTAATCAAACAAAAATATTGTGAATTATATTCCGTCTAGGTCATAGTGCAAATGCTTCATCCTTTATATTAGAGTATCAAAGGAAGGGTTCCAAGTTATATAATCTTTGATCACTTATTTTACATCACATATTTCCAAATTCCAAATCTTCCTTTTTAAAATTTTACTTACTCATTTTGCATATTGAGAATCTTCCCCAGTGGAATGTAAGCTCCATAGGGGTAGAAATTTTTGTTCAGTTCACTTTTTTAACCCCAATGACTAAAATAGTGCCTCACACCACATAGAAGGTGCTCAGTAAATATTTGTGGAATGAGTGAATGAATGAATGAATAATTTCTGTCTTCCCAGTCATGAGAATTTTATCAATGCACTCTACATTATATATGGGAGATATGTGTGTGTGTGTGTGTGTGTGTGTGTATATATATCCCCTTAGGTGACCAAATAAATGAACAAACTTTTGTGATAAGACATAATGTCAATAATACTTTCCAATATATTTATTCAGTAATAATATGCATATAAAATGTTTCAATATTTTGGAAATCAGACTGCATCTTAAAATTCACATATACATATAATATCATGTTTTAATTATTTTTCTGTCCATCAAAAGGCTGTTAGTTTATGCTTTGTGTGTTACAATTGATGTTTTGTTAGAACTGAAGGAATGTGATCATTTGCTGTGTATTGATTATCAGTATCATATCATAATTTTAGCTGTAACTGTGGTTATTGGTAATTGTAATGGTCACCACCACGGACAGTGGTAATGTTGAAATAGGTATGGTGCCCAGAGGCAGGCACTTCCTTTCTGAAATTTTCTCAGCAATTCAGATAGCTTCAAGGTAGTTGGCATATTTTGCTATTTAACACAGTCTGGAGAGGTAGTTACTTTTAGATGATATTACTTGAATAGGAAAGAATGAGCTCAACTTTTATTAACTTTATTAGCATATTCTTTTTTTCCCAGTTTTATTGAGATGTAAGTGACATACAGCATTGTGTAAGTTTAGGTGTACAGCGTAATGATTTGTCTCACATATATTGTGAATGTATAATTCTTTAAAAAGAAAAAGAAGCATACAAATGCTAACTAAACAGCAGTAGTTCTGTCTTATATTACCACACTAAATTTAAGTAAAACATCAGTAAGGATGACAAATAAAAGAAATAGAAATATCCAGGTATAAATTTCCAGGTGTAAACTGAAAATGCACATCTTGGCTCAAACTCAATGAGTTGTGATATTAGAGGGTAACTATAAATATCATTTACTGAGCGATTACTATATGGTGGGTACCATGAAAGTGCTTTTCATTTTGCTCTCTGCTTTATGGGTGAAGAGATTGAGACCTAGAAAGGTGAATAACTTGCCCAAGGCTACACTTAGAGTCTGCAGTGGAGCTGGGATTGGAATCAAGATGCAACTCCATTCTGCTTTGAGTCCTTGTTCTCCCTTACAGGGCTGGCTTAATTTGAGAGCAGCTTCATAGGCAGATGGCCTGCCTGGTTGCACCGATCCCCACATTTAAAAGGGCCCCCCGCTTGGTTTAAGGCTCTGCTGTTGCCATTTTGAAAATCTTAATAATTTTGAACAAGCAGCCCTGCGTTTTCATTTTACACTGGGCTCTACAAATTAAGTAACCAATCCTGTTCAGCAGCTTTAGTACCGGAATTTTACAGAATAATTTCACCTTGGTAATTGCTTATTGAATTATTTTCCCTTTGAGAAAGATATCTAAGGAGACTAAATTTTCTTCCAAATATGGATTTGTGTTAGTAGTCCCTGTAATCCCACTTCCAATGGACATAATCTTAATCTGACTCCACTAGGCAAAGGCTCCTCAGCTGTTGTGTTTTAGGCTTGTCAGTCCTTAGATCCCACGCAGGTCCACCTGTGGATTTACTCTTAATTTATTTTTTTCTTTTTCAAAAGATTTATTATAGGGTACTCTCCTTCCTCAGCCAGTTTCCTCCTTCAGATTATGACCAACGCTGTTAATTCAGTTATTTATTCAAATAGGAATGAGAAAAAATAATTGCAAAGGTCGCACACAGTCACCTGTTCTAGGTTCCAGCACACTCTTCAGGGAGCAATTCCTACTCAACCGCTTGATCAGAAAAAATGCACAAACCTAATGCTGCACTTGCTCTTGTAGTTATTTGTGTTATATTATTTATTTCCTCTCTCTTTTGCCACGTACAGTTATTCTATGCTTTCAGTCGCTAAAGGGGCTTTTACGAAAGCAAGAGAAATGCATTTAAGTCATACGGAGGCTGCATGCTAATTACTAACCTGACGGGGTGTAATAACAATACAAAAGCATCAGCGAAGAGAAAAAATGAGCAGAATGTGCAATTATCTTATGAAAGAGTTTCTTTCCTGGAGGAAGAAATCTGCACATTTACCATCTGCAACAAAGGAGATGTTGAACTGCATAAGTGAATTACCCCAGCTCTGTATGCATGTGTATATGGAATAGGATGAACTTAAAATGACATTAAGTAATTTTGTTATTGTCAAAAAACGAAAATAACACCCAAAGGCATGATGACTACAGTGAACTCCAAAGATGTATTTTCAAAATTTTTTCAAAGGGCTACAGTAATTCATTTGAAAAATCACATGTGATGTAAAGTAATACAAAATTTCCCAGATTAAAAAAAATATCGTATAAAGCTTTCATTAGTCTTCATAATGCGTGTGAACTAAACAACTGCAACATGCTGTAAGGAAAAGGAATCAGTACGTTAGCACTCCAGCCTAAGAGAAAGTTTGTTACTAACAGCACATTTATTGAAGAAGTTAAATAATCTGGACAAGATCCCTGGTTAACTTTTAGTCAGTTTTATCTAAGTGACTATAGAGTTCAAGGGTTTTCGTGCCAGCTTCAGAACTAATATTGAGTGCTTTCCTTAATTTCTATAAGTCCCTTTCAAGGACTTTCCAAAAGAAAAAGAAGACTAGTTATTCCTCTCAACTCAAAATTGCCATGTAACTGGGGAATAAAAATATTAACTTCAATAACGCAATCTAATATTTCTCTACTCTTGGAAGTCCAGGGTTTTTTTTTAACGTTCAGGATGCTAAATAATCCAGATGGATATTCTTTTCAAATGAGAAAGAATGCATCCTTAAAGACGTGGGGACATAAAGTTGTACTAATCTTAATTGGTTTGTGACTACCAACATCTAGTGGCATCACATGTCACATCAGCCTACAACTCTGACACAGCTGCAGAGAGCTGTTCAAAGATTACGCTTTAGGTTGGGCTGGATGCCAGAGCAATGGTTAAATTAATAAGGTTGGAGGACAAGCATGTTTAGGAAAAAGAATTACATTAAATCACACATGCTATTGTTACCTTTACTCTTTCTCCTGAGGTTATTTCTGTCTTCAGTTGTGCCTTACAGGGGTTTGATTATTTCATTCTCAGTAATTTTTTTGTTTTGTGATAAAAAGTATTTTGAATGTAAGTCAGATGTTAACTGTATTGAGTAGATGTCTGTAAGCTCATCTGTGAGTGACCTGTGGTGTGGTCACTTCAGAGACGTATACTTCTCTGTCCCTTACAGATTGTCTGTGAGCAACATCAATTAGAAAGATGGATGCAGCAGAGTTTAAGCATGTCAGTGATTATCTCCCTCTATTTGTAAGCATTTGGAGGACATCGGGTCTGGAGGGATCCAGACTGTCCAACTAGATTTTTAAAGTCACTAGTACAGATCGCTGCCTATAAAGCACACAACAATATAGAATAAGCATGTGTTTGTCTTTGTTGATTTCACCATCACAGAATAAGCAGAATGCACATGCACCCTTAGGCAGTTTGAGAGTGTTCCCTGTATGTGAACCCTTTTATAATTGGATGATGTTTTAGTATGCTCTGTTATATTATTCTCATGTTCCTCTACTTTCTTACTGAGTCTAGTTTCTTGAAAGTTTATCTTGTAGTATGTTTAAGGATGAACGCATTTCCCTTTTTTCTCCCATATATCTGGATTCTTTAGCATCTTGGAAATAATACACAAGCCTAAGTGTGATTCTAACTTCAGTATTGGTTTATTGACCAAATTTTACATTTAGTCCAAATTCATCTTATTTAAGACAGTGGGTATTTCAAGAAGATGTTTATGAATCATGCTTAGCCTAATGATGCAGTGGAAGAAGGTGAAGATCTAATATCCTTATTCCTGTTAACCTTCTGCACCAATTCCCAATCTCTCTCTCCTAGCGTTTTCTTGTGGCATGTAGAAAAGGATCATAGTGTTTCATATAGAAGAGGCATTGTTTCTTTTCTGAATTTATGAACATCAAGGTTATTAGTGTCAACAGCCACATCTAAACTGAACTTGGTCCCCATATTCATTATGGCATCCTCCTTGAGCCCCTACTTGCTCTACATTATGATGTTTCTAGTCAAGTAGTTCAAGTCTTTGTTCTACACCTTATATTCCTCTAGTGGTCTTTCATATATAGATGTTTTCATATATAGATGTTTCAAGGGTGTTTATAATTACTTTAGCAAGCAGGGCTCACATCACTCCTTCAGTCAAAAACTACTTTTGGACACCAATAAAGGCTTAGTTCAAATAATTTATTAACGATTTATTTTGACCGATAGAACTACTAAAACCTGAGAAATAACTTTTTGTCTAGTATAAGCCATTTTATTTATGATTATATTCTGTGACTATCTCATGCTGATATTTTTGGTAGGAAATTAATTATTAAACATAATCAGAAGTTAGCTGATGAAAATGGTGACATAGAAAGGCTTTGGTATCCTGCTTAGTGTAATGCCACTTATTTTGTTATACGTGAAATTCATTTGCATGAGAGGATTTAAGCTGTCATGTCATAATGGAGAAAAAAAATTTTAGCCAACACCTGATTTTTTAAATATTTATGATCTTCTAAAATACAGTGTTTCTCTCTGTCAATTAGTTCGTGTATTCTATAGGCTCAGAAATTATTTTCCTTTTCAAGTTAAAGGGCAATGTCAAAATGTGTTCAAGTGAAAAGCAAGGTATTTAACAAAATTGTTGATCGAGAACTAAGTGATAATATATTCTAAAAATCTTTTACCCTCCAGTCAAAAGATTATTTGCCTACACTGCTTTATTTGATTCCCAGTAGAATCACATGACAGCTGTATTATTGTCCCCACTTTACAGAAATGCAGACAAACTCATACATGGTTAGAGGCGGGGTCAAATCCAATGCATATTTGTTTGTTCTAAAATAGCTCAATCATTAGTGAGCAACATAATTGGTGGTGTATAATTTAGTTATTATATTTTTGGTTTTAAATGTAATAGAAGAAAAAATGTTACTCAAAATAAAATTGACCATAGCTTAATCTACTGTTTCTGTCATGAAACCTACCCCTCTCTTTTCATCTGATGTCTTCACTCTTATAACAAATCTTCTATATTCTCAACCTCACCTCAGAGCTCATTTCTACTTCATGGTTTTCCAGGTACATTTACCACTGGAAATCAGTTTCTATTCTCTCATCAATTCTTAGATCACATTCCCAAGAGAAGGAAGTTGATAAGCTCAATTCAAATTTCTGAATGATGTCACAGCATAAGTCACTGCTTAATCTACTACGTGGTTGCCTTTGAGCCACTTTTATTCTGGGTCGAGTCAGCTGGGCTACATATGGAGGATCATGTGACAAACATTGCTGCCTTAAAGTTACCCCTTCATCAGGTCTAGGGGATGATCAGGACACCTGGAATAAGCAATGGGCGAGCAGAGGTGGGAAGGGCAGACGAGGGATGCATGCTTTTCTTGATATTTATGATGACAAAACTTAAAATAGTCTGGTTTCTCATATTTTAAAATGCTAAACTGCAAAGACGTGTTACTATTAAGAATGGCAAATGACATATGTTTCATTCCGTGTTCAACGGTCATTTGATACTAAGGGAGCTTGCACTGCCACTCAGATAAAGTCAATGCAAAAAGCTCTCAAAATGGAATCCTTTATAGTCCCTGAAAATTCTCTGGGAGCACCTCTAGATGAGGAGACTTGACTGTTCCCTATGCCTTCTTCCTTCTCTATAATTTGGATTCTTAGTCAAATTTCCTTAAGAAGTCTTTAAGAATTTCTTTAAGAATTTGTATTAGAGAACACTTTAAAGTACAGCTACAGCATTTTAGCTGTCCTCTACAAACCTGACTTTTGCAGCTGAGTAGAGATCTAGAAAGGGAATCAACTTATGAAAGGTCATCCAACTAGTTAGAGCTAAGTATTCAAACACCTTGAGTATCAGATCTGTTTCCCTTAAACCACACTGCTTCTACCCAAAACTAAATTTTAAAAAGTTCTGAATAATATGGATGTACCCATTATTCAGTATGTTTGGAAACAAAGTGAATTCGCTGAGTATTCCGTTTTCTGAACAGATTTTGTATATCACTTCCTTGGACTGTTAATTTTTACCTTTAGAAAATAGTAAGCTATATTGTAATAAAAACTGAGTCAAACTTATTTTGAATCTTTCTTTGATTCAGAAGGAAATTTTATGAACACCTTTGAATTCATACAGTTAGAAAACTGGATTCAATCTATGCGTGACCCGGAAGCAGTTTTTGTTTTTTAATAAATGCTGATTGGCTTAGTCTATTCAGGCTGCTGTAACAAAATACCAGAGACTGAGTAGCTTACAAACAACAGAAATTTATTTCTCACGGTTCTGGAGGCTGAAAAGTCCAATATCCAGGCGCCAGCATGATCATCACGTTCTGTTAAGTACCCTCTTCCGTGTGTCATGGAAGCCTGTGTCTTCTTGCTGTGTCCTCATATGATGGAAGGGGCAAGGGATCACTACGGGTCTCTTTCATAATAACATTAGTTAATAAATTCCCACCTCCTAATATCATCATCATCTTTAGGGGTTAGGGTTTCAACATATGAATTTGGTGAGGACATAAACATTCAGACCATAGCACTGATGTTTTCTTAGTGTTATTCATCGTTTTTGTATAAAAGTGAAGTACAGAAATTCCCAATTACATAACCTCTGTATATCTGTTCCACTGGCTGGTTCCTCAGCATCACATGGGGACCATATAGGGAAGAAAGTGAAGGAATATGGAAATTTATTCCATCAGCTGTGCGGGCTTCTACATTTCTGATTCTGGGATCTACAGTGGGCTCCATAGGCACTTGGAAAAATCCTTGGCTAATCTAGGTCAGTAAATTGCTTCAGTGAGCCACTCCTTCCTTGTTCTCTTTGCCTTTTTATTTCTCAAAGGTGAGAGGTATATTAATACAAAGAAATAAATCAAAGCAAAACTAAAACAGTAGACTAGCACTGTTCAATAGTAATATAATGTGAGCCACAAATATACTTTTTAATTTTCTAATGGCCACTCTGCAAAACTAAAAAGAAACAGAGGAAATTAATTTTAATAATATATTTGTCTAACGTATCAAAATGTTTTAATTTCAACATATAATCAATGTAACATTATTAATGAGATATTTTATATTCTTTTTTTCAGATTAAGTCTTTGCAATCCAGTGTGTATTTTACTCTTACAACACTTCTCAATTTGAAGTAGCCCCATTTCAAATGCCCAAATGTCAAAAGTGGCTGATGGCTGCCACATTGGATAGCTCTAAAGTCTCACTTCTAATCACTCCCTGAGGAAAAGGAGTGGAGATGATTTCATCATGATCAATGAATCCATTATCACAAAGCTTTACGATGATAATTTCACACACAACAGTATTATTTATTGGAACTTTTCCTTAAGATATATGCAAATCTTTAGCTAAATGAATGCACATTGTTAAATTGTTTATGATAGAAAACTACACAAATATAAATATATCACTTGTATTTTTAATTGAAAAGAATAGCTAACATCTATATTTTTCATGGTAAATATTAATGGGAAGAAAAGAAAACAATATTATCTTAGAAGTTGTAAAGCAGCTTCTAAATTGTAATTCCATATGTGGGTACCAATTTTCCTTTCTGCCAACATATATCATTTTAATTGAACTACTATTCACAGTTTTAAAAATTATTTAAATTTAAGCATTCACCATGATAACCATTTAAGATGAGAAAAAAAGCAATATGCAGGAGAGATATGTAACATCATCTCAGTTTTGTAAAAAGTATATGTAAACATACATAAAAGAATCCAGAAACTAAGTTCTGTACTAAGTTTCTAGCAAGTGTTTCCTCTAGGTAATAGGATTGGAAGGGCAAGCAAAGAAACAGTCTAACTTTTCTTACTCTGTGTAATTTTTTTTTGGTAGTGAGAGAATTATGGAAGTTTTTACATTTTTGTTTTTAAGAAAATTTTTACTTTTTTGTTTTTATATCTTTAAAATTAGATTAAAAATCTAAAAGTGGATAATTCACTTTTCACCATTCATTTTATTAAGTTCGCTTTATGTTGCTCCCATACATTTTGTCATTTTGCTGCTCTGTCCTAAATTAACTCTATTTCCGAGACTATCAGAAATTCAAGCGAATGCCGTGAATGTCCCAGCTAATTCAGATAGTCCAAATATTTGAAGGATTTCTTTTGCAGTTTCCACTTATTTATACCATGTTAAAATAAGGTAGCAACTCCATAGTATTTTCAGTTCTTACAAGCTTTGGAAGGACTGGAAACCACTAAAATCACAATTAAAAAGATAATAATTTAACAAGCAGGACGTCTCATTCAGCAATTGATCGTGTTCAAAGTAGATTCACTCTCTCTCTTAAAAGGAAGCTTAAAGAGAGCCCTTGATTTTCTGGAAAAACAGAGTTTATGGGTATTTAAAAATATTGTGAGTATATTACATTCAGTTAATGATAAAATATTTATGTGATATGAGTTAGTTACCAAGGGCACACATACTCCTGCATTGAAAAATGACGACAACACTTTAAGAGGCCGAGTCATGACAGGATTGGTAGGAGAAACAGACTGTAATCTCACAGGAGAGTGGGAGCTCCGAACCTTAAACAGATCACAGGAGCTTTTAACTGTCTTTTCCCTGAGGCCTCTGCTTATCTAGTAAATTGGGCTTAGTTGCCCTGCTGAGTTTAGGGAAGAAAGTCAAAGTCTGAGCTTGCCTCCCCAGCTGGGAGTCCAGTGGGAGACCAAACCCCAAACCCATGTTAAACTAGGACCACAATATACCACACCCACAGGGTGAGAGGAAGTAATCCTGACCCTCATCCCCAGAAATTAGGATGAAGGTGCAGGGAGAGTATCCATCTACCTAAATAGAGCTAAGAAAAAACAGAAAAAGGAAAGAAACAGAACGACTCTGTTGTGGCTGCAACTGGTAAGTCATTATAAGGTCTTTGTCTTTTACTCTGAATGAAATGAGCTCCCTTGAGGATTCTTGTCTGAAAAGAGAAAGAATCTGAATTAAATTTCAAAAGTATCTCAGAGGCTGCTGTGTTGGGGGCAGACTGTAGGGGGAAAGGTAGATGCAGAGAGGCCAGTTAGTGGCCATTACAGTAAACTATCAAGAGAGGAAGTCCAGACTAAAGTGATAGTAGTGGAAGTGGTGAAAAGAGGTCACATCCTGGACATCTTTCAAAGGGGCGGCAGTTAGGATATTCTGACTGTTTGAATATGGGGTATGAGCAAAGGAGTACATAACATCAAAATAGTTGAAAATACACACATCCTACAATTCAGCAATCCCACCTGAAGGTATATATCTTTGAGATATTCCTACCTACATGGACAAGGAGACATGTACAAACATATATGATTCAGCATTGTTTATTATTATTCATTTTGTTACCATCATTAGGGGAATAGATAAACGCAATGTGATATATTTAAATCATGTAATACTAACAATAAAAGTGAACTAGATCTATGTGCATTAACATGGCTGATTTCAAAAATTAAGTTGAGTGAAAAAAATAAAATGAACAGGTACAGTATAACATTCTTTATGTAAATAATAAAATCCATAATCTGATATAGTATATTGAGTACAAATATATAAATTTCAAGAAACATGCAAAAACTTGAACTGGAAGGATATGCACAGCCTCATGGAAGTGATAGATTTCCAGGAATGAAGGGAAAGTAAGAAAAGAGAGATGGCTATATGGACATTTGTTACAATACTCTGTATTTCTCTGTGTTTTCCAGACTTTCCTAAAATTGTTCAAAGGCTTGAGGCAAAAAAGCTTTTGAAAGAAAATTTTAACCAACAAAATCACAAGTCACTTGATGAACATGGACATCATTTTATACAAAGTTACTTCCCATGCTTGTAGATACTCAGATTCTGTTCAACAATTTTGGCAAAAATTTATTGAGAACCAACCACTGGCAAAGCAATATTCCAGGCATTGAAGGAATAGGACATTATCCAAACTCCAAGAAACACACAATCAAGTGATGTTTCCTGTTTTTGATAAAATAGAGTTTGAGTTTCTCAAATGAGAAAAATAAGAGTAGCCAGAGTAAAAGAGGTATGTATTTATTCTGATTGGGAGGAATTCTTGATGGAAGGGGAGAGGAAGAGGGGAAGTGAATATGATATTAGGTTAGAAATGTATTCAGTTGCTAGAAGAACAGAAACAGAGAGGTTGCTGATTCCACAGAATCACAGAAAGAAAGCCAAGCGTTTCAAGTAAAAGTAAATGCAATAGCTAAAACAAGGAGCAAAACACTCAGAACTGAATCTCAAACCTAGCCAGCCTAGCAAAAAAAAGAGAATATTCTGCAATTTTTTTCCAACAGCAAAGCTGAGTTGCTGAAATTTCTATGTCATTCTTAAGCATTAAAATTACCTATGTTAAGCCTATCATAATTAAATAAAACATGAAAGGTTAAATATGTGTGGATACATTATGTATGAAAACACTTTGAAGGCTCTACTATGCTACCCAGATCTAAGATATGTACTCAATTTTATAAATGCAGATATATGAATCTAAGAAAAATCATGAAGGCTGTCTTTTAATGCACACTCAGGGCCATGCATAATAGAAATTAAACTATTGAACTACTTCTATGCATTATATTATTGAATTCTTACCTTAGCCCTAAGAGCTTGTAGATACTAATATTAACCTCATATTACACATAAATATCATGAAGCTTAGAGGGAATAAATGAGTAGCTTAGCTAGTAAGCGGTTCTCCAAGGTTCTATAATCTAGCCACTGAAACTCCTACAGCTATGGGGTATTTATGATCCTCCCTATGATAGCAGTATAACTTGATGGTTGATTTTTAATTTGTAATCAGGGGGATCTGGGTTCATATTCTGGCTCAGTGACTTACTAGCTAGGTTTTTTCAAAAAAATTAAATTCTCTTAAGTCTCACATTTCTCATTTATAAAATTATGATTACACTAACTACATTAGAGATGTAGAAACATCGTGAAAATTAGAGACATAATGCATAGCTTTAAAATAGTCCCTAGTGTCTAGTGAACATTTGTTCAATTTCTATTATATATTTTAAAAACTTATCATCATTAGGTAAATATGAAGATAATGGTCTTTCTCAGGGTGATGTATTAAATGAATCACAGTTAGGACACAGGGAAAAATTAGGATACTTCCCTTAATCGAATATCATTCTGTCAGGAATAGTTTTGTCACTATTGGGGATGAAGTACATTCTTAACACATTCAACATATTAAAAATCATATTAAAATCTAAGTACTAATAATATTCTGGTATTAAGCAGAGATGAAATTTTGATTGGTATAAGTGTCTTTTGTTGATGTGAACAATTGAGAGATGATCATAATAGCATTTTTGTTCACGTGTTTAATCATTCATGGCATTCCATTGACCACTCCACAGTATTAGAGTGTGACAACTGATGATTTAATTTTTATATAATTAGATCTCATTTTTTTCTTTTTTACCTCATCCTCCTTGTCTGCACTTTTGTTGAAACCTCACAATTATTGGAGGAAGATACTTTGTGAAAGTATAGGGGAGTTGTTACCCGATGGTCCATATTTAATACCGAATGGAGAAGAAAATAACATACTTTTGAGATATACTAGTCCAGTATCTTATTGGATTAAGAGTAAATTGTGTTTTACCGATGATCATCATTGTCACTGTATACAGAAACTATTTTGTGAAGTATTATATTTTTTATTGGTGTCCTTGTAGTCACATGATAAAACATTGACTTCCAGTGTTCTTTCACAAATCCTTAAAACAATAGCCAATTTGAAACTTGAAACACACTCTCCCTCCCTCAGTCTCTCTCTCTCTCTCTCTCTCTGTCTCTGTCTCTCTGTGTCTCTCATGCCTTAACCTATCAGATAAGCACACATTTAATTAGGCCTCAATTTACTTTTCTAAACCAATTTATCTCTCATTATTCCTTAAATGAACCCTCCATGAAACTAGACGGTATGTATGTAGCCGTCTTCACAAGAAGGGGACAAGTTTGGAAGAATTGTAGTCTATTCACTTTTACTCAAATATGTAGGTAATCAGGGTAGCCTAAAATTACTGTTGTCTCGTAAAATAATCTTGCTTGAATTAAAGGCTAAATCACTCATTAGTTCAAGCAAAAGTGTGCTCTCATATGATTTTAACTCATTTGGCTCTAAAAACTCACATTAAAGCAAGCAAGCTACATTATGACCTGATCATGAGAGCCAAATCTTAATGCCCTTTGGAATAGGTGTTCTCATGAAAATAAGACATGGAAGAATGAAAATAACCAACCTAAGAGAGCACTGAATATACATCACTGGTTACCCGATCTCTCATTAATCTCTCAGTGTTCAATTCCTTAACTGCTATCTTCTGTGTCAAGTAAGGTTCCTGAAAAGCAACAAGGAAAAGGTATTCCATTTATAAAAAAGAATTGATCAAAACTGATCACAGTATTAAAAAGTGCTATTAGGGAGAAAATATAGCACCTAGATAAATATGTTCTCTGAAATCTAATAGACATGGATTAAAATCCTGATGACTTATTTAATAGGTCTCTTGTCTCCCTATCTTAATCTAATTCAAGATCCAGTTCTGCGTGCTTCCTTATCACAAAGCCTTCCGCACAGAACACTATAGGCAACTTTCTTCTCCAAAGTCCTAAGCACTTATTCTTAACTCATTTTTATTTTATATATAATATTAATCTTTACAGGTAACATATATATTAAATTAAACTATTGGTTTAATTAATTATTAATATTTAATTAAATATATATAATTTAAGTTTAGGCTTCCCAACTAGACTGTGAGCCACTTGATGGCAAACAGGGTAATATCCCCCCTGGTGACTAGCAGAATGCTGTGCACAGTTTGTGTTCAACAGATATTTGATTTCTAAATTGATAAAGATAAGTGTTTAGGCTCAAGATAGAAGATTAAAACCACTGACCTGGACCTCATAAGCTTAAGAGAAACAGAAGAAATGTTGGCTTCGAATCAAGAGCAGTTTCAGTAATTGCTGTTATGATTGTTAAAATTGGTGTCTAAATCACATCCCCAAATAAACAACTTTACAAAAGAGCAAAAGGAAATGAAAGGAGGAAGAAGAGGAGAAGCTTTTGCCTTAAGAACTATATTAACTAATATGAAAGTGATGATTTGATCTAGATCAAAGAACCCTGCCTATATGTTTTCAATTTGAAGACCCATTCTACTTCAAGCCATGACTTGGGATTTATATGTTATCTTTCCTTTTGTCCCCAGGGAAAGCAAAACAGTTGTGCAAGAGCTATTTTCAGGCAAAGGAACACACACTTTCTAAAATGAGCCAGCATTTCCAAATTATTTATGCCCTATCTACTTATATTGTTTCTGCCAGATGTCCAGATTTTACATCTGAATAATAAAGAAAAACATGTGTTTTTTGAAAAGTTGAACTTTTACTTCAGCAGTGGGAAATTGAGATCATTAATAACTACTCTAAACCTACCTCCACATTTCACATAAATTCACCCTCGCAGCTAGACTACCCTGTTCTCCTCCTCTCACAGCGGTTCACATGTGCTGCTACTGCAGCCTGGATACTTCTTCCTTGCTTAGTCCACGGCACTCACCTCTCTTTTGCCTCAGAACATTTATTTATTTTTTAGCTCCCTTTTCAAATGTCACTTCATCAGAAAAACCTCCCTTAGTTTCCTCTAAGTCGAGGTCACCTTCCTTTATAATAAACTCTTATAGATAAATGCTTCCTTCATTTGGAACGCTTATCTAGTTGCTAAATACGGGGTCATTTGGGTGATAATTTGATTTATACCTTGCCTCCACTGTTAGACTAGAAGCCTGGGAGGTGATGATGCATCATAGATATTTTATTCACACAGTGTTAGATACAGCATAAGGTAGGTACCTTTACTGAACAATAAATTGGAGTGATGTACTTTCAGATATAAATTAATTTTTAAAATACTGCAGCATCTTCATTCCAATGGGACATATGTTTCATGAAAGTTCCCAAATATTTTGGTATCAGATTCAAGATGGATCAATAGTTTTTAATTTGTCTTGAGCAATCATTTATTAAGTGCATTTAGTCTTTTCTTCACTTATTTACCTTAGAATATGTTACATTCTTCACAAACCACTTATTATTATCAGTTTAATACATTATTATTATTTCTTCTACCCAGTTCTCAAAACTATCTACATTTTTGCCCCAAGCTAGCCATAGGACTTTCTTTTCCGCTCTTCTTAACACTCTGTTTTATTGAGGGCAGCTCTTTAGGAGTCAAGAGCTTGTGGACACTATCCCTGCTTCAGTCAGTCAGTGAAAATGCTCAGCCTGCCCAACATACCCTCTTCTCTGTTTAGCTGGGCTCTGCTTATCCTTAAACATTCAGCTCCTGTCCCACCTTCTCCCTGACAACCCCAGACTCTGTTCATTCCCTTCTAATCCTGATGTCTATTTTACTTTTGTACTGTTCCACACAATTTAGCACTTCCTTATGTAATGTATTGTTAGTAACTGTTTTACATCTTCAATCTTGTGTTCTCTAACTAAAACACAAGCTTAGAGAGTCAGCAAAAACACTTCTGTGTCCTAAGACAGTTCTAAGCACATCGTCACTGGGTTCTAAATTGCCATCCAGGCCAATTGCTACCTGAGTACTTGTTAAGTTGCAGCTTCAGCTGCCCTTGTGAAGCCTCCATCCTCTCTCAGCACCTGGCACATACCTGCATTATGGCCATTTTATCACATTGCCTTGTCATTTTTTTCTTCTTTCCCTTTGCCTCCCCACTAGGACAAGAGCTTGGCGAGGTCAGGGATCATGTCTTTTATCACTACTCTATCCTTAGGATTCAGCACAGTGTCTGGTGGAGGATAGGGGCTCCATATAGATTTGCTAAATGAATAAATTCATAATCTTTGCCTCCTTTCATTTGTGTAGGCAAAGATCTTTTTACTTTATAAGAAGATTTAAAAAATGGGGATAAACTCTGGAAAAAATTTATCTGCTTAGATCTTTAAAACATATGTAAAACCAAATAAAAATTTTTATTAACATTTTATTCTGTGTACAGTGTATAGCACAGTGGATAAAAACTTGAGCTTTGTCATCAGTCATGTCTGACTTCTGATTCTGCATGACCCTGAGAAGGTTACATGACCTCTATTATGCCTCAGCAACTCATGAAAAGTAAAAATATGGCTACGTCACAGTGTTGGGGAATTAAGTAGTGTAATGCACGTAAAAGTCCTTACAAATTGGCTGGCCTAGGATAAGCCTTCAGTACATTTTAATCAATTAATACTTATTAAAGCGTCTTAAGAGGAGAAAGACTGAATGTTATTTCTGTGCTTCATAGATGTGAAAACAATCACGTTCCAGTTGAATATACATTTAAAAATATACAAACGTGGGCAAGTAGAATACCTTCTGTTACACATCTCTAAAAACCAGACCACCTCGAGATACTATATCAGGGGCTGGCAAACTTTCTCTGTAAAGGCCAAATAGTAAATATTTTCAGTTTTGAAAGCTATATTGTTTCTGTCACAACTACTCAACTCTGTCGTCGTAGCATGAAAGCAGCCACAGACGACAAGTAAACAAATGAGCATGGCTGTGTCCCAATAAAATTTTATTTACAAAAACAGGTAGTGGATCAGATTTGCCAACCCTTGTACTATCTGAATATACGTATGTCTCACTATATAATTCTACCACAGGTAGTAATTTAACATTTGTGTAATACATTTCTGCAATGACACTGAAACTTTCATGGAACTAGAATCCTTAAAAGGTAACCTTTAAGAAATATTAATGCATATTTCAACCTTTATGCACATTTGAATACATGTAATTTCTAAGCTCAATTGTGCATTAGCTGTTTACCAAGGACAAGATTTATTTTCTTCAGTAGCTGTGGGTAAGTCAAATTTTTATCACCTTTCACCCTGGCATAGTACTTTGCAAATAGTAGATGCTCAATTCATATGTATATAAGAATAAAACCTAATAAAAGCCTCACATCTACCTAGATATAGTCTTGCTCATGTGTCTTTAAAATCAACTGGAGACAATAGCAGTTAGTGCAAAGATCCTGGGCTTTCAATCCAAACATGACTATGTTGATGTCTATATGTTCACCTTGCTGGCTGTGTATCCCTTGGTAAGTTCTATTATGGGACAGAAACAATAATATTTACTTTAAAGCAACGGTTGTCAACCAGTGGGAAATTTTGCCCCCGGGGGGCATTTGCAATGGTCTGGAGACTTTTTTTTTCCTGAGGAAGATTCACCCTGAGCTAACATCTGTTGCCAATCTTCCTCTTTTTGCCTGAGGAAGATTGTCCCTGACCTAACATCCATGCCACTCCTCCTCTATTTTCTATGTGAGTCGCCACCACAGCATGGCCACCAACAAGTGGTGGCCCGGGAACTGAACGTGGGCCGCCAGAGCAAAGTGTGCTGAACTGAACCACGAAGCCGTGGGGCTGGCTGGAGAAATTTTTGATTGTCACAACTTGAGGGGAGGGTGTTGCTATTGGTATCTAATGGGTAGAAGCCAGGGATGCTGCTTGACATCCTACGATGCACAGGACAGCCCCACCTTCCCCCCAAAGAATTATCCAACCCAAAATGTCAACAGTGCCAAGTTTCAGAAACCCAGCTCTAAACGTTTGTGTGAGGATTAATTCAGACAGTGCTGTAAAGGTTTAGCAGAATGCCTAGCTCAATAAATCTTAACTTTTAATAAGACCAATTTCTATTGGCTGGTAGAAAATAAACAAGCAAATTTTGAATGAACACAAACATGTATAAAAATAAATGAACAACCCATTCTTTGGGCTAGAAGCATGTTGATGCATTTATTTAGATTAAATAATAAAATTGATACCTACCCATGTATGTATTGACACCTGGATTCCACATGCTCCTTGTGAGCCTTGAAAGGTTTTGAATGATACCTCCTTGTTCTGTCATTGTCATGGTAAATGTTTTATCTTAATGTTAATATCTAACTTGCTTTAAATTCACATGGGAAATTTGAAAGTTCTATTTCCCATCTTAAAAATCAATGACAACTTAATCAGTGCTGCTAAAAACAAGCCCCAGTTCTTATGTAGTAGAAAAGTACACAAGCTGGAGAATTAAAAGTGACAGAATCTTCACATCAAGAACGGAGAGCATACTTCCAGCTCGCTCTTCTGTGTTTGCAGCCTGAAAGGTTCCATCTGCTTGGTTCTTCCCTCAGGAGACTGAAGCACCTTGAAAAGGATAAGAGAATTCAGCATTCAGAAACACTCATGTTCCATATCATTAGGTTTAAATTAAGTAAATAACAGAATACTAAACTGATGACATATCCGGAAGTTACACTAACCATAACTTTGAATCTCCAGCACTCTCTTCAGAACCTTCCTCCGTGGCAATAGCCCTGCCTCTGCTTCTGTCACCCCCTTCTAGGTGCAAGTGCAGCAGGAGGCAGCCAGGAGGAAAGGAATCTCTGAGGTGGTACTTACCAAACAGTAACCACAACAAAGCATACACTCGCATCTTGAAGCTCATGTTCTTACTCAAATGTGAACACGAGTCTACAGTGGTTTACATCAGCAGTTAAAGTGGCTGGGATTGTGCTAGTCTTCCACTACATTTTGGTATGCAAACTCACGCATATGGGTGTCAGTTGCTACCAAATGAATGAATCCATTTGGAGTGATGGGTGACGTCTAAGGGACATTGGACAGTTCGTGCCCCACCTAAGAGTGTTAGTGAATATTCAGTTCCAGTTATTTTTGGCCATATAGGTCCAATGTTGTCCAATTTTTTTCAAGAAAGCTGGAAATCTGGGTTTTTAAGATTAGCATAAAATGATCAATCAATGAGACTTAAATAGATATATAAACAATTAAAAAGTAGTGTAAAACGGTACAACCACTTTAGAAAACTTCTAGTGAAGTTAAACATACACCTCTCATATGACCCAACAATTCTACTCCTAGATATTTACCCTATAGAAATGAAAATATATATCTACAAAAAAATTTGTAGGAAAAATATTACAGCAACTTCTTTTTCATAATAGTCTCAAACTGGAAACAACCCACCCCAGCTCTTCAAGTCACTGTTCAAGTGGCATGTTTTCTTACTTTCCTCTGAATATGTTTCAGTTTTGTCTGCATTCTGCTTAGAATGGACCTTGAATCAACTACAAGATTTTCAATGTGCTTTGACAACAATGAGCACAGTGAATCTGATCTCTGCTTTATATTACTTTCTATGTTTCCATAGTTGCAGTTAAAGAAGATGCTAGGTATTTTGCTAGTTATAGCTTTCCAATGATTTATATTTTTCCAATGATTCATGTAGAACATAGTCTCTTAAATGGTTCAAATGCCTTTATATCTGCCTCTGATAGACTATGTCTTTTTTTATTCTTTGTACAAAACATTCTTTGTTTTGTTTTGCTTTGCTTTGTTTTTGCTCAAATGGCATAATGCAGTTCATTTTAATCTTGTTGAATTTGGTTCTTCCATTTCTGCAAGCTGTTTAACTACATGGAAACTCTCTGCTGTTAAGAGGCAGTACCTTTAGGAGCACCAACATTATTATTATCTCCATTATGACGGATATACTGTATGCTAAGTGCATTTATGTTAGTTGTCCCATGTAATCCGTGCAATCAATAGATGCTCTTTCCTCAATTATATGTAGTTTTATAGATGAAGAAACTGAGGTTCAGAATAGTTAACTCACTTGCCCAAAGACACACAACTAGTTAGTGGCAGAGCCAGGACTCTGTTGTAAGTCTCCCAATTTCAGAGTCCACTCTTAACCATTATAATTTTGCTTATCTGAAATTTGAAAATAATTCCTTCGGTTTATTCCATCCATTGGTAAAATGGAAGACTTGGGTCAAAGTCTTAAAGTAATAAGAAAGTTACTCTTGGGTGATGCATACATTTATCAGTTTAGCTTAAGTAAGGTAACACAACCAATTAAATTCATAAGAAGGAATTTCACCCACTTTAATTTTTAAAATCTTGTCCAGAAGGATATGATTAGAGGCTTGGATAAACATATCTGGACTTCTGCATAACATTTATGTCTATTTATAGTTCCCAACCTTGTCCTAGTCAACTCATGTGGCTGTCCTAAGTTCTAAATGTCCTAAATGTTTTTTTTTACCTTGTTAACCCAAAGCTCTTCCTTGTTTTGTTCTTGTAAATATAAAAACTTTGAAAGATCTTTTGCTTGTCCTGTGTCCCTGTAAACATCAGTTCTTTGGATTTCAGCTTTCCTGACCTCATTTTTAACTCAGAAACTTCCATTTGTCTTTATCCTGTGTACATGCACCTTAAAAATCTAAGGTTAACACAGATTTTCTTCTTCAACAATGTTTAAGAACAATAAAACCTAGCATTTTGGAGTATTTATGGATTAGACATTCTAAGTACCTTACAAAATTTACCTAATCAGTACCTTCCAAAAATTGTGAGCCATTTACCCCTATTTGACAGATGCAGAAATGGAAAGTTTAATTTGCTCAGGTTACACACCCATTAAAAAAACAGACCTAATCAATATAATTCCATATCCAAGCTCTTAACTAACATTCTTGCCAAAATCTCACCTTCTGTCAAGTCCTGTTATACCTTCCTACCACCTTGCCAGACTCTTCTGCTACAGAATAATACCTAATTTTCCTTTCAACTTTAAAAAATAATTCTGATGAATTTGGAATCATATGTTCCTTATTTAACCAGGTCATATTTGTCATCTAAGGAATAATTCAAACTTTTTACCCTATTGGTATTTTTCTTACAGGAAAATTCATGTAAAATGTAAGATTTATACCTGCTTCTAACATTTCTCCACTAAATTGATCTGATTCTTATACTTTGGTAGAAGTCAGACATATATCACAAAGAAATAGGCTATAAGGTGGAATACTATACTACACTATACTAAAGAGATGCATATTCAGATACTGTAAGAGTGGTAGAAGGGAGGTGTGACTTCCAATTGGGGGTGTGTAAGCATCATGGAGGAGCTGGACTCTTCATTCACTCTTTGTAGCAGAGATCACAGTTTTCTACCAGAACCCATTACCCTCTCTCCCTATAGTAATAGGATTTTACTGGATACATGGTTAGATTGCATTTCCCAGGCTCCCTTGCAGGTTTTTTTTGACCATGTGACTGATTTTTCTCCAAGGGAATATAAATAGAAATGAAGTAGCCTCCAAACCAGGGCTTTTTAAAAAGCAAGTGAGTCTCTTGAATGTTCTCTTTTTTCTTCTATTGTCTGGATTCAAACAACAAGAAGGGCCTTGTGGGATGACAGAGGGAGGAAATAGAAGGAGCCTGGTTCTTGAGTCAACATGAATAAGAGCTACTGCAGACCAGAACGTCTGCCTTGTATTGTAAATGAGCAAGAAATAAACTTCTACTATGTTAAAGCCATGATATTTGGGGGAGGGGAGGAGTCTGTGATGATAGCTTAGCCTAATCTATACTCTTTCAAATCTTTAACAAAATATATCTACCACCTTTCATGATTTTATAACTAGGATGGTTGGAGAAAAGTGTGTCCTAGGGGGCCCAGCAGGAAAAAAAAAAAAAAAACAGGAAAAAATTATAAAACACTAATGCTGTAGAAGAGATAGTGAGTGCACAAAATAGAGTGATCAGTTATGCCTGAGAGAATTTAAAAAGTTTCCCAGAGCAGATAACTTGAAGATACATTTTCAAAGAAGTTGGAGAATGACAATCTAGGAAGTGGGAACAGCATGAACGAAGTGGAGAGAGTCAAGAATGGCCTGTTCCTGGGAAGTTTAGTTTGGCTGAAGCACTTGGCACAAAAGAAATGAGGATGGACCCTGGAAGGGGATTAGGATGGAGAGTTAGATTGAACCAGATCTTGAAGCACTTTCAATTCCACCTGTGATGGGCAGAATAATGACCCCCCAAAGATGTCCATCCTAATCCCTGGAACCAGTAAATATATTAGGTTACATGGCAAAGAGGAATTAAGGTTGTCGATGGAATTAAGATTGCTAATCAGCTGACCTCAAGATAGGGAGATTATCCTGGATTACCTAGGTGGGCCCAGTGTAATCACAAGGGCCCTTAAAGGAGTTAAAGGAAGATGTGACTATGAGAAATCAGAGAAATGGCAGCAGGAGAGGACTTAGCCCCATGGTGCTGGCTTTGATGACAGAGGAGGGGGCCATGAGCCAAGGAAAGCAGGTGTCTCCTAGAAACTGGAAAAGAAAAGGAAATGGTTCTCCCCTAGAGCTTCCAGAAAGTACTGCAGCCCTGCCAACACCTTGGCCTTGGCCCAGTGAGCTCTGTATCAGAATTTTGATCTACAGAAAATAAATTCGTGTTGTTTTAAGTCGCCACATTTGCGGTCATTTGTCATAACAGCAGTAGGAAATTAATACTCTGTGCTAAGCCTGAGCTTAGAGAACAGAACAGCATTGGGATCAGAACTGCCTCAGAGCTTGAAAGAAATGTGCAAGATGGGTTAATTGGGCAAGATCAGAAAAAGAAAATCAGGGGCCTATTTTAACAGATCAGACCTCAGTTAAGACGTTGGAGAGCAGAAGTAGGAAGGAGAGAGGGAGAATATGCTAGGCAGTGAGAATAAGCTTAGTTTTGCCCTGTGCCATCCAGAAAGTGGAGGGGAAACTGCAATGTATTTTGAGGGCAATATATTGTGTGGACTTATACAGGTACAGGAGAATAATTCAGCTTGGGGATACTTTTCAAGATATTGTTACAAATATTGATAACAAAACAAAGGATTCTGGCGTTGGGTTCATGCTTCTGAAGTGCTTGTAAGTATCCTGGTGCGTTTCCCTCTCTGCATGTTCTTTCATGCACAGTGCAGATGTAGCTTTCTCCTGGAAGTGCAGGCCTATGTAAAAGTGACATCTTGTGTTGCTTTGATGCATTGCAGTTCTGGTTTTCTCTGGCATGATTCCTCTGTTCTGGAAACTCTTTTGCTTTTAGTTCCTTTACTAAACAGAAAAGAAACACTAAACTACAGTTGCTGCAATGTAAGATATACTCATGATCTAAAAAACATTAGGCTATTTTCTATCTTATTTGCAATTATAAGATAGTGACAGGTAAATCATTCCAAGTACAGAGTTTACATAATCTATTTCATTATTTTGTAATGGACTGTGAACCTGAGAGAGAAAAGTTTGATGTTTAAAAATTAGATTTAGTAATTATTATGAAAATGCCTTAAAATAGAAAATCCATTGATCCACATTGGCTGGAAACTAGCCTGTTTTCTAGAAGCTATTACTTTTTGTCACTAATGAGGCCCTTGTGGTCCCAGGTGTAGGTATATTATCCTATCTGTTGCTATAAATTGCTTTCACTGTGAAATTTGAGCCTCGATGACAATTACATCAAAACATGCCAATTCATTTTAGTTAGACCACAAATAATATACTCACACATTGGGTAAATCAAAAGCCTGGAGAAATATCTATGTGATCAATAAAATTAATAATGAGAGTTCTTCCTCATAGTTAAAAGACTGGTATCAGAAATGCTAGGGAGGGAAAAATCTTTTCAGCATGTTGGTAAGGATTAAGGTAGTGCGATGAAATCTAGAATAATAAGGAACAGAAAAGAATATATGGTTGAAAATGAAAAAGAAAACTAAATGAAAGGAACAGCATGGGCATATGACCACCTCATAGGAAGAGTAAGAGAAAAGCCCCAAGTTTAAAGCTAAAAGAGAAAGGTAGGTTTCAAATCCCGAATAATAAAACCAGGGGACTGCTGGGAAGAAACACTCTGGAGAAGAAAGGAAAGGTGCCTAGATCAAAGATAGATGACATAGAATCTTAAACGAAGGGGAAAAAAATGGCTGTCAAAGAGAAAGAAAACCACAGAAGCTAGAAGCCTAGTGTCAGAGAACATGATTACAGATCCCAACCTCAGGATGAAAATGAGATGGAAAGATACGTGGGAAGGACATAGTTTCACTTGATAATTAACCTAGTAAATTGCATCATGTACAAACTCATCATTTACTCAATGTCTATAGCCCCAACAAGATGAGTGAAATGCCAACTGTTTGATGTGATAAAAACAAAATGAGTTACAGAATCAGACATCTGGGTTTGAAACCAACATTTGCTTTCTTATGTGATCTTTTCAAGTTCCTTAACTTTTCATCTTGTTTCCTCATCTTAAAGTAAGGACAATTGCACCTTCTTCTTAAAGCTATTTTGAGAGAGAAGTGAGATGAGGAAACCTCCTTGTGCCTGGTTGACACTGAAACTTCAATTAATAATTTCTTGGGAGAATGGCAGGTATTGGTTTCGATTCTTTCTGCCTAAGTAAATCATAAAGATGTGAGAGACCAGTAAGAGAAATAGAGTTCTGAAATAGCTTCTGTATCACTTATGTGGAGGAAGGGAAGACAGTGACTACCTCTGCCCCAACCCCCTTTTTGGTGGAAAGAGCTAACCAAGGACAACAGAGAAGGGAGTTTGGGGCAGGCCATTAGGCAAAACGTAGAGGTTTTATACCTTTAAATATTTTCCACTTGAGCATATAGAAGTTTTGGTAGGAATAACATTATACAGTTGCCTTTGTTTCAAAGTTAACCCCGCGAGATCAGGCATAATTTACCTGGGACAAAGAATGGTGGGCCACCTGCAGCATTACCCATTGTGGTGCTGTTTCAAACTGCAAAGTCCTGGAGTCACCCAGACTTTCTGAAACAAATCTCTAGGCATGGGGCCCAACAATCTAATGTATTTTAGTAAGGAGAAGTAGGTTTCAGTGGTGATTGTGTGGTATTTTTGAAAAAGAGGGAGCCAGGATTGGCCTTGGGATTTGCTGAGATCTCTCCTGGTGATTCTGATAACACTGTACTGCCTCTGTCCTGGCTGAGAACTGTTGTTTCCAGCAGCCCCTACTTCCTGTAGCAGCAAATTGGATTTGGGTTCTTGGCAAGTTTCCTCAGTCTGTACAATTACATGCATTGGTAAAAGAGGTGACTACTTTAGCAGGGTCCAAATAACTGTTGATATGGCTTGTGTGGTATCTCCTACTGGAAATAATGTTACCACTACGGGGTAGAGGTCAACCAGGGTGGGTCCATGGAACAGTTAATAGGTAAGGCCAAGAGGTCCATGGATTGAGGTGAGGTATATTATATTATTAGAGAAAGGCAGTTGATGGTAGGAGAATTAGGGTATGGGATCCATGAAAACTTCTTGCAGCAGACATTCAGAAAACTAAAGAGATGTAAGAAAATAAAATAGAGTTTGTTTAACCTGCTTTAATTTTATGAGCTGCGTTTAGATCAATTCAAATACATTGGATAGGTGGAAGAAATTGAACATCTGCCACGTATAGTTCACACGTGGAAAATCTACTCATCTCTTAAGATTCTTATACGCCTCTAACCACTCTGGTATCTTCACTCACCACACCCAGCCCACAAGAGATGATCCTTTCTTTCTTAGTCCCATCACTGTGCCTTGCACTGTGCTGTATTATTCTACAGTTATGTCTTTAAGTGTTTGTTTCATGCCCTAGAAAATGGTGACCCCCCTCCCTCCTTGATGACTGATGCTAGGTCTCATTCATCTTTATACCCCCGGTTCCTAGCTCAGGGCCTGGCACATGATAGGAGATCAATACATATTTACTTAATGACTGAAGTTATGGTGAAAGAAGTTGAATAAGTGTTTTGTGTCTTTAAGGAGGACCATTTTAGTAAGGAGGTAAAGGATTGAATACGAATCACTATGTTGTAAGGTAGAGTAAAGTTAGAGTCATCAGAGATTTCATCTAATTAAGGGGATTTCAAAAGTCTTCACAGAAAAGATGGTGCTCAAGATAGGACTTAAGGAATTAATAGGTTTTCAACAAATGGAGTGTGTTTGGAGGAGAGTAGCTATTTCAGATAAATGACACAGCATGAACAAAGGTAGAGGCAAAAACTCAGGGAATATCGAGTGAACAAAGCGAAGGCTATTCTGAATGGAGTTCATTGTCGGAATGGCAATTAGATTTTATCTCATATGCCGTATATGACAACTGGTAGAGGCTGCCTGTATTGAAAATCAGTCCTGGGCCGAGTCTGAATTCAGCTTAGAAGAATGTCATAATCAATAAAAAATAGTTGCCATGGACTCAGGAGATTACCATCTCTGAATTAAGGCACTTAAAGCCTACCATCTCTATATAAATATGAGAACAGTAACATTTTCCCCACCATTTATTTTGGCAGATACTGAGCATCCAAACTAGATACTGAACATATACAGTGGTAGCCAGGAAAGACAATAATGGCACCTAAAAAAATTGCAGTCACATGGGGAATACAGTCACTAAACAAATATTTTCACAAATAATCGTTGAATCACAATTGTGATTATCACCATGAAGGTTAGTTACAGGGTGCTGTATGATTGCAAAGGAACCTGTCCGAAAATGAGAGTCTGAGATGGCTTCCCTCGCCAAGTGATCTTTAGGCTGTTACCTGAAGGATCTCTCTCCCCAGATGGGACATAGGAAAGCCAATGCTCCTGTTTTGAGGCTCCTATAGCTTCTGTGTCAAGGTTTTAGATAAAGGCTAGGATCCTCACATTTCTCCTTATTAACCTAACATCCTCACAATTAGTCAAAACATCTTTGATAAGCTGACACAAAGGGAATATATTTCCTTAAATCACTAGTTCTCATAGCGTGGGCCCTGGACCAGCAGATTAGTCTCACCTGGAAAGTTGTTAGAAATGCAAATTCTTGGGCCTTCCATCACACCTGCTAAATCAGAAACTACAGAGGTGGAGCCTAGCAAGCTGTGTTTTAGCCTGCAGACCCCGGTGATTCAATGCACTGCCCTGAACTAAAATACACACTTTGGGACAGGAAGGGGTTTCTCAGTAAAGCGGGAAATTCCTCCAGAAGAGTTCCTTTTCCGGTGACAAAAAATAATGTAAAGATATAAACTAACATCCTTATTGAACACTTATAAGGCACAAAGAGTTTGATGGCAACATATTCTGGGACATAACAATTAGTTGGTAAAGAAGCTGGTATCTGATGTTCCATTTAGTTTTTGCAGTATCCTAAGAAAGATTATTGGTCTTCATGAGATATTGACTAATCACGACTGCTATCTGTAAGATAAAACAGGTTATTTTCCCCCCATCTGAAGTGTATTTGTGTGTGTGCTCACTTTCATAACATTCTCAAAAAAAGTGAGGAAAAAAACACATTTTAAGAAACTCTGTCACAATGGATATAAGGAATCACTACAGTGCCCTGAACTGGGCCCCCCAAATGCTTAGTTCAAATGGCAAACTAAGATGAAAATATTACAAATCTTTTATAATTATAAATACTGAAAAGTGCTAAAGGTACCTTTTACCGCAGTAATGCATTATGCTTTGGGAAGGTAGAAAAAGATAGAAATATTTCAGTTTTGTTCGACTACAGTACTTGGGTCCTGCCAAAGGTAGCAAACTTTGCTTTCTAGAAAAGCTGAGACTTACAATTGTTAAAGACATCAAGAAAGTTTACTCTTGGCATACCAGTGTCATCTAAACCCTTGCTACTCAAAGTAGCATCAGCATCACCTCCAGGCTTGTTAGAAATGCAGAATCTCAGATCCCACCCCAAACCACTGAATTAGGATCTACACATTAACATGACCTACAGGTGATTCATACGCCTATTAAAGTTTGAGAAGCACTGAAAGACTTGCATTATCCAAGGGCAAAACATTGACTGGGAAATTTTCTGATACGGCCATACTTAATTCCTATAGGTGGTGGAGTTCTGGTATCAACCCAAGCTGTTCCTGCATGTTAATCTAAAAAAGGAGAATGGGGAGGGGGGAAGGATAATTTCAAACACTGGCAGCAGAAGACATTCCAGAGTTCAACAAAAAATGATCAAAAGATTTCGAAAACCCAAATCAATATAAAAAATGGTATTTGAAAATTGTTTATTGAAGAGGAGTAAGTGATAACCATTTGGTCCATAATGGTGCAGTAGCTCTGGTGTTAAGGGCTATCTTATGTAACATTTCCCGTTAGACCAGAAGTCTAAACAAATTCCTTTTGCTAAAAAGAAAAGCCTTAGAAGAAGATAAAAGATAACTAATTATACCTGAAATTTGCACAATGAACTGAAAGCAATACACCATTGAAAATCAAAGGATTATTGCAGCCTATTAACAGTAAAGATGTCTACTGTACTAGAAAAAAAATTTTAATTTTTACAGTTTATGACTATGCTAATTCCCCAAACAGATACTTGGGCGACATTTATGGTAACTGAGGAAAATTTTCTCTCTCTCTAAGCACTGGAATTTGCATTTTCTAATGTCACATACATGGTAAAACATTGTCATGGAGGGAGTAAGTTATTCAGAAGTAGATTTAGCCTACAATAATATCAACACTTTCATTTCAAGCTCATTGATTTTTTTTTTACCTTAATGAGTACTGGAATTAGTAGAGTACAAAAAGCCCTATATCGGTTGAAAATCTTCTCACAAGTCAATTTAATTTAATTTGAAAATAGCTGTTTTACTGTCTCTCAAACTAAATTTAAGAAATCAAACAGAGCATTAACATGTTAATTAATAAGAGGTTCAGTGGGAAGGTAGGAAATGATTAGTTGCATTACGATTCCTTCAGATTTTCTCTAGGAACTCATTAAAGGGCTCTTCAGAAGTGCTTTTCTGAAAAGATGACAAACACATGGCACATGTTCTTCAGAAATCTCAAGGTGTAAGAACTATGTCTGGCTTCTCTCCGTAGTGTAGAGGCTTAGAGGTGTGTTCAAAATGAGAGACTCATCTCAGTGGCATTTAGTAAGTGACATACAGCATGTCCCCAGCCAGGCACATGCACCAATTTGGGAGGGAAGAAGTCAAATTCAATGGACTCAATGCAATGGGGAGCCATTTTCTTTGGGTTGATCAAGGAAGAGCTCTTCCATGTTTTCCTTCTAGGAGTCAGAAATGAGATGAGCAATTCTCTAAGTAACCTACATTTTATAGCTCTTTACATTTGGCAAAAAGTTTCCATAAATATAACGCATTTGATCTCAGCCACTCTGGTGACTAGGTAGGGTGGACATAATTCCAAGAGGAAGCAAAATGCAGTCAAAATGGTCTAAGCTCACTTTAATTGTCTTATTGCATGTGTTTATAACCCTTAGGTTCTTTCTCTTTGTCTCACTCTCTTTCTCTCCATACCTAAACATACATTTTCCAAAAAGTATTTTAGATTCTTAAACAAGTATATACAATTCCAGATAAAACATGCTTTAGATACCAGGATAGTAAAGTCAAAGAATGCCAGTTATGAAATTAGTACTCAATATACCAAAGACTTATATTCTTGCTAGAGGACGACCCCAGGATTAGATCTCATCTTTGAACCAGCCAATGGAAGAAAGCAGATAAGGTGGCATTTTAGCAGTGGTTCTCAAAAAGTGTCCTCCCCGAGCAATAGTATCAGTATCATTTTGGAACTTGTCAGAAACGCTAATTTTTGGGCCCCACCCCAGACTTACTAAATCAGAATCTCTGAGGGTAGTTCCCAGTCGTCTCTAGTTTAACAAGTTCTCTAGGTGAATATGATGCCTGCTCAAATTTGAGAACCACTGCACTGTAGAGTTAGTCATAAGATAAAAGCAATTGAGCAGTTCCTTATGAGAGGATTATCTTCATGAGATGAGACCTTTTATATTTTGTTCACCTTTGCATTCCTACCACATGGAATGGAACTAGGCATATAGCACACACACTCCATACATTCTTGTTGAATCAATAAACTATTCCTAAAAGTTCTTGCAAAGTGGGTACTGTTTAATGTAGCAAACAAATTCTTAATCATAAATAGAGCAGCACATTTCATAGGACTTTTGTAATAAGTAGAAATATAGGAATGAGTAAATAAAATGAATTGCGTGAATAGTCAGTACTATGTAAGGCAGAATAGCTAGTCTCACACTTGACTGTTCAAACCTGGCCTGATCATCAGAATTGCCTGGATTGGCCACAATAATGCTGATATAATAGGTCTAAAGTGGGACCCAGGAATAGGAATTTAAAAAAATTCTGTAAATGATAATTATGTACTACCTATGTACTTTAACATATAATAAAATGTATACACATATTTTATTGAAAAATAGCATTGGCTTGTTTGAAAACAATTAAATGCAAAAATTTATAAAAGTGAAATTTCCCCTACTCATCTCACTCTCAGGAAGAACAAATGTTTACAGTTTAGTAGCTTTTGCTGAACCCTAATTTGTGTCTGTGTTAACGCAAAACTATATGCATTTTATTTACAATGGAATAAATATATATATAAATATTATATAAAATATAATAAGTAGAATTACTTTTACTTTCTTCCAACTTGAAGTTTTTCACTCAATATATCTCGAACAACCTTCCACGCCAATACATAGAGGGGTAACTCATTCTTTTTAATAACTGTACAGTATTTTATTACATGAATTAACTATATTTTATTTAACCATTTCTCTATAAACATTCAGTACTACAAATAAGAGTCTAACAAACATTTTTGTAAATTTTTTGCCGGAGAGATTCTGTAAATGGAATTTGTCATGAAGGGTATGAGTGTGTAAATTTAATTAAAATATAAAGTTAATTGAATTGAAATGATTTTAAATGAAGATATATTAATGGGAACCACTTGGAGAATGAATAACCTGAGAACCACAATGTTTGGGCAGTCTACCCAGGTGGGTAAAGGAGAGGAAGATAAATCTTCCGGATGTTGACTGTGATCTGATTTCTTTCTCCCTCACATCCATGCCATGGGCAGTTCTGTCCCAGAATCTACCCTCACAACCTTATCTAACATCGAAATCCCACCTTCAACATAAATGTGGTATAATTATGTTATTTCGCAGTAATTAAAATTTTACACAATACGTTTTAATATTGTAAAGTCTCAAGTTAACTCTTCTGTTTTCTATTTGTGTACAACTAATGAGATAGCCAAAATAACAGAAGAGAGAAACAGAAAAAGCATCTGGCAGTTCTTCACAAGTGAGAAACTAGATTAGTGTAGCTATTTTACCCAATATTTTCATAACTTGATTAAAAATGTTTTTCTTACATTTTAATACTATTAAACAAAGCAGCTAATCCAAGTTTCCAGTGTCTTATGATTCTGTTGTGATATTTAATAAATAAAAATTGGTTTTATTTTTATAATTTTGTGTTTCTTTCGGGATTTAAACTTACGATAATAATTCACTATTTACGAAAATAGAATCTGGGGGCGGGCCCGGTGGCGCAGCAGTTTAGTTCGCGCTTGGCAGCCCGGGGTTCGTGGGTTCGGATCCCGGGCGCCGGCCGACGCACTGCTTGTCTGCCATGCTGTGGCGGGTCCCATATAAAGTAGAGGAAGATGGGCACGGATGTTAGCCCAGGGCCAGTCTTCCTCAGCAAAAAAGAGGAGGATTGGCAACAGATGTTAGCTCAGGGCTGGTCTTCCTCACAAAAAAAAAAAAAAAGAAAATAGAATCTGTAATATATTTGTGTAGGGTAGTCTACACAATTTGGAATTATTAATTTTTAATGTGCCTTTTGGGGTTAATATTCTTTTAAAAATCAATAATTGATATAGTCCTTGATATTTCTTTTATATTAATCATGTTCTTAGTTTTTTTTTCAGTTTAATAATCTTTAGTATCAATTAGATAGACACATACAGAGTCATAGGGACTGGCAGAGCTTAATCATGAATATTTTTGCCTCACTATTACAACTACAGATAGTACCAATAAAGAAATGTGGCTTTTCTCTAGGTTTTGAGGTTGAGCTGGACAGAAATATCTACAGGATAGAAATGCAGTAAATTGATGCTGTACATTTATTTATGAAATTAATTAAATACGTTCGTTTAATTTTCAATCAAATATATAGCACTTATTCTGTGCCATGCTCTTGCCACAGCTTGATAGCGATTAACCAGTGTAATCCTCCTAACAATGCCATAAAATAGTTCTATTATTAATTCCATTTTATCACTGAGAAAACAAAGAAACGGAGATGGTAAGTAACTTGCCCAGGGTTTCACAGCTAGTAAGGAGCAGAGAAGGGGTTCAAAACCAGGCAGTCAGGCTTTAGAGTTTGTGCACTTAGCCAGTAAACTGCCTCCTTGCATGTTTTCAAACATAAAACCTTGATTGAACAATTTAACACTTCTTTTATATCTCAAAAATTGGGCTTAAGAGAACATAGCAGTTGTGCAAACATCTAATCTCGATATTTTAAAAGTATGTAAAAAAATTCTCAAGAGACAGATTGCCTAAATGGTAAAGGGATAGAAAATAGGGAAGATGGGAGGAAACTTCAAAGAAATTGGGGTAATTTTGCCTAGGAACAAATGTAGTAATCTATATAAAAAAGCATAGGATGGAATAAATAAGACCAGATGAATGGTTTGATGACCCACAATCACAGCATAATTCTATTTGAGGAAGGAAGATTTATAAAGATGAGTTGGTGGGAATCAACAAAGTTAAAAACAAAATTAAAGTTCCTTTTAGTTCCAAGTTTTATGAATGTAATAAACTAGATGAGAGTCATAAACTGGATTAGCTCTTGATGTGCAAAGCATTCTCTTCTCACCTTTTTTGGGAAGCCATGAAATCAATTGCAAAAGTATAATGCAAATTTAGAATATACACCAAATACTCCTTTCCATCAAATTTAATTTCTCATGTTTATATAAATAGGAAAACCAGAAAGAGCTGGCTTCTTTGCCATTATCTACCATCCATATATTAGAAAGCTTTGTCCATTTTGCTAAGAAAGGCTCAGCAATCTATGCTCTAAAAGCATAAAATTGCTGAGTGCTAAGTGGCAAACAGTGTTTAGAAGCATCCTTGTATTAACTATTTTCTGCCTAACAACCTGGAACTTAGATAAAGATTGAAGTTTACATAGTTTTGATGGTGTTATCAACACTCCGAAGTTTTAAAATGAAATGTTTCCACACCAGTTGACAAGGTTTCCATTTATGAGCAGCCCAAATAAGAGGCTGCTTTTTAGTGTTTATCCAAACCTGCAATTTTGGTGTAAAACTTTCATTTGCAATGAATGATGGGACTAAGGACGGGTTTAAAACCTGCTTTCCCGCAAATTGTAATTGGCTAAAATGGAACAATTTGATGGCATCTTATCTAGAGGGAAATGTCAGAAATTAGACTTAAAAGTAAAAGACAAGTGGACATGTGGGCAAATGAAAGGCTGCTGAAAACCCTGCCTTACATGACTTGTATTAGTCACTAATGTGCCAGACCCCAAAAACGAGATTGTGGGTGTCACCATTTTACACTCATGCAAAATAATGAACATGGATTAAGGAAGGCTTTCAGATAATAGAAAGTAAATTAATATCTTTCATGTTTTGACCAAGCAGCAGAACTTCAAACAGTTGATCGTTTCTCCTTAAAACACCTTCTTGACTTGCCTTCCAAGGCACCATAAGCTCCCAGACCTCACTGGCATTTCTTTCTTCATCTCCTGTGTCGGTCACTCCTGATTCTCCTGAATTCTAAAGGTTGGAGTTCCCAGCACCCAGTCCTCTCATCTTTTCCCTTATAATCCACACCAATTCCAGAAATGTATGTGAAACATTATCACTTAATTAACTTGCCTAATTTATTAGAAGACATTAGTCCTTTAATAGGTAACATCTTGGAAAATTGAAGAAATATACTTCCAGACAATATTCATTATCCAAATTATCATATGTCAGTCTCTGTGCAAGGCACGTGACATACCTTATTTTATTTAACGTAAACCAACCCTATTAGGTAGGGAATGTCAATCCCACTTCACAGATGATCACTGTTCCCGTGGTCACTTACCCAGGCATAATAATAGCTGATATTTCAATGCTTACTCTGTGCTCTCTGCTGCTGGAGCTCCTCAATTTGCTCAGCCAATAATTCTATGAGATAGACAGTCTTATTCACATTTTACAGGTGAAAAAACAGGTTTATAAACTAACCCAAGATGACAAAACAAATAGGTAGAATATGTACAATTTACTTTTTTAAACTCTGAAGTTGCTACCTTTTTTCATGCCAGCATAGTGTCTTCTGAGGAGACTAAGAAGGAACAATGTCTAGACAAGCTATAGAAAGACCCAGATAAGACATAGATGAGCTATATTTTTGAAGTTTGATAGTGTTAAAGTGATGAATTTAACTGTCTTCTGGAACTGATTGTAAAAACTGAACACTTAGGGGCCGGCCCAGTGGCACGGTGGTTGGGTTTGTGCTCTCTGCTTTGGCAGGCCAGCGTTCATGGGTTTGGATCCCGGGTGTGGACCTTATCAAGCCATGCTGAGGCAGGTGTCCCACATATAAAGTGGAGGAAGATGGGTGCAGATGTTAGCCCAGGGCCAATCTTCCTCAGCAAAAAAGGGGAGGATTGACAACAGAAGTTAGCTCAGCTAATCTTCCTCACCAAAAAAAAATTGTACACTTAGATTATCTCTTACATCTAAGAAGTTCATGTTCTAATTTCTTCATTTAGTCATTAAATGTTTATTGAATATCTATTATGTGACAGACTCTGAACCATAGGCATTAGAGGTATGAAGATATGCAGCATCTTAGTTCCTGTTCTAGAAGTTAATGGCCAAACAATAGAGGACACAGATCAATAAGGAACTCTGAAAATGAGTATGCAACACACACACACAACTAAAAATAATAGATAAAGAAATTCATAATTTCTCATGAAATGAACTCCAGGGATGAGGCAAACTTAAATGTTGGTTGAATATTGATCATTAAATGGTCAACAGACATAAACATGTATGTTTGGAAATAAACTCAACTGACACGATGAGCCAACAACTCAACTAGGTGGAAGAAAAAGTGATGGCTTAGAGAAGGGGCACAAATTCTAGCCAGCTGGTCACAAGTAGTCAACAGGCTATGGGCATAAGTCAGTAATTTTAACAGAAAGGATGGATATGAGTGTTGAATCCAAAGAGTCTGTCAGGGGACCTCAGGTAAGAGAGTGGCTAATGTCCAAGAGATGACTCAGGCAAATTTTCTAGAGCAGAAAGAGTAGACAACCACCACAGAGCATTAAACCCCAAGCATGGGGCCTTTCTGAGTAAAAGGACCTGTGCAGCTGCATTGGTGGTATCCCCAGGAAGCCTGTCCTGCTCTCACATATGGACTTATTAGTTACCCTCCCCCCTTTCTTTATGCACACCGTAAATACGGTAGCACTCATTTCTACCCTGGGCTAGCAGCACCACAGTGTGCTTAATGGGGGTCTTGGCAGGGGCCTTTCACTCATCCCTGAATTAGGTACCAATCATGTTCCATCATGGAAATTGCAAGTCCTTGAAGGTTGCCTCTCAGCCTTCAGTTTGGGCAGCAGGTTAATGGGAAGAAGAGATGGACTTCACTGCCCCCCACAGGGGCCCCACATCTTCGTTTTGCACTGGGCTCTGCAAATTACATGGCTGGCCCTCTGCTAAAGACTGGGGAAGGGAATTGAGCTTTAGCTTTCCAAAACAGTTGGAAACCCTCTTATTATGGGACATAGCAAAAAATCAAGTGACAATGTGCATACCTAAGCCCCTCTATTTTGCCAGTGAGGTAGAATTTTAATATTATTTTAACTTAAAAAAAGAAGGAAAAGCAAATATGACAAAATGTGACCAATAGTTAATTATGCTTGTTGGCACATGGTGTTTGCTAAGTTAGTCTCTGTAATTTTCAGTTTTCTTTTTTCTCCTTTCAAAATTCTCAATTAAAAAATAAAAGATTACAAAAACATTTTATTTAAAGAACAATTTCAACCAATTTACCTAGGAGTTTGAGGTATATGTATTCATTATATTGCCTTTTAGCCTTATGTGTGATATGAACACTCTTTTCCCTCATTGTTTTTCCACATGGTCTTAACGATAGCTAATGAATTGCCAGTTAAAATATCTCACCAATATAGCAGCATTCATTCATTTATTCATTCATCCATTCTACAAATCATTGTCTATATGTGCAGATACTATGAGTAAAGAGATGAAAAACAAGATTCTTGCTTCTAAAATGCTTGAAAACATATAAACTAATGATTACAAAATCATTTTTAAATGATGAAAAAATGTGGTAGGAGCAGAAAAGCCCAGCATGTCATGATATTAGACAGTATTCCTAACCCACATTGGGAGAGTACAAGAAGTGTTCCTGGAAAAGGCAGTATTAATGGAGCTTTTGGGTTTCACAGGATGAGTAGCAAATAGCTGTGCATAAAGGAGTAGGAAGGGCATTTCAAGTAAAAAGAACCATATACACAAAAGAAAATGGCACGTTCAGAATGTTGCAAAATGCCTGGGTTGCATGGAGGGTCAGTTGCATGTGGAGTGGTCTTGGGTGAGTTTAGAGAGGGAGGAAGGCAGCAGAATAAAATGGGCTTTATAAGTCTTTCATATTTTCATAGGTTCTTTCAATCTCCTTGGCACATGGACAAAACCTGTAATCATGTTCTGGCAAAGAATTATAGATAGAAATATTTATATAGGTAATATATTGGCTGATACAGTGGGTTCATGAAACCACATTCATAAAACCTTTGTCTAGAAGAATGGAGGAAGTCTAAATGGATCTTATATAAATCTAAAATTTTCCATAGTTTGAAAAGCAAAAATCAAAGTTACTCAGCTCTATCTGGACTGGATCAGCAATCTGGATGAAATACTCCATATTAAACTTTTCCCACACTAGCCTATCTTCTCATGATGAAATGCTTCCTCAATTTGTTCTGAGTTACTGGGAAGGGCAATTCTCCAATACACAGAATGAATCTGGGAAATCAATCTTTGAAGCATTTTGCCCTTGAGCTATCCATATATATGTACGTATTTATAAAAGAGAGAGAGAGTTAAAGGTTTTCTTCAGTTATTGATACTCACAGGATACATCCAATATTATGGCAACGATGCATTTCTTAATAATTTCCAGAATAATTGGCCTCTAGTTTGATTGTTTGAAAGTTTAGATTTTCCTGTGCAAATTTTCTTGAGGCAAGGAAATGCGCTTCTGTATTTTACACACACACGCATGCATACGTATTTGAATATATAGATACATACATCCATGATGCCAATTCAAATCCAAATGATACACCAAAGTGAGAGCTTATTTTGAGAATTAGATACTATGATTATCAAATATAGCATACACAACTTTCAAAAGAAGTAACCATTTGATCCTTAAGCAGTAACTACGTCTATGTGTCAAAATATGATAGGATGATTTTTAGCTCTCAAAACATATTCTTTGGAAAAAAGGATACAAATTTCTATAATCACCTTAAATAAGCATATTTATGAGAACAATTGCTTTGTCTTCTCAGTGCACTATCACTGAAAACCTAAGAAGACTTGATTCTTCTCTCTCCTAACAGTCCTTTCAGACATATGCTTTATCAAATTGCAGTAGCTTAAAATACTGTCTTCAGGACTGTCAAAAAAAATGACAATATTCAGTAGTTATACACTGATGGTGAATGTTGCTTTGTTCTTAAAAATAAATTCATATTGCTTTTTTTTTTAAAACTCAACTAAATACTGAGCAGCTAATACATGGGACTCAGAAGTTAGACATTAAGGAGTTCTAATTTCAACATTGTCTCTTATTGTGAGGATTAAATATGATTATTCAGATAAGACTTTTAGCACAATGTTTGGTACTAATGAAATCTCATCTTTTCTGAGCCTACATGAACACGTGAGGATATGGGTTGTTTTCCCAGTCCAAAGAACTATTCTGGAAGATCACTAAGAATCTGTGGTTATTCTGATATAAGATTGGTCTTTGATGGCGTATCAATAGGATAATCTGGGTCCTCAAATTTCCGTGGTTTAACCCAACAAAGGTGTATTTCTTTCTCATTCGAATGAGGGCCAGTAGGGAGCTTTGCTAGCTCTAGTTACCCTGGGATCTAAGCTGGAATGCACTCCATCTCTGATGACTTGGAATATGGTAAATTAATTATTGGATCTTAAAGCTTCCATGAGAAAGTAGCACAACTCTTTTGTCCCATATCACTGGCCAAAAAGAATCACAGCCCATTCAGCTGCCTTCAAACAGGGTGGAGGAGTACAAATCTACCGTGTACCCTAATGACAACGATCATCCCCTTTTAGATTAATTGTGAGACAGATGATGGGAAAATAAAAGATCTTCTCTGTTAAACATTGTGAACAAATACATCCCTATTGAGTAGGAATTTCTTAATATTTAGGGGGAAAATTTTGCTGCCTACTCCCATAAGAATTGAAAACTTCCTCATAAATGCATATAGTTAAAATCCATATTTATAATTCCAAATGAATCATAAACACACTCTAGCTAAACATCCAGTTCCTTTACTCCATATGCCAGGAACTCAGGAAACTTGGGAAGGACAAGATGCCACAGCACATCAATTTGATAATAAGGCTTGGAGAAATGTGATTTTCAAAGCTTGAACCTATCAAACTGATTCTAGTGTTTGCCAGCTCCAGTCTCACATATAATTTTTCAACCAGGACAGGATGACAAAAAAAACTGCAGCAATGTGTCTGATGTGTTAATACAGAACGCAGGTTCAGATTGCAGTTGGGTTTTGTTTTAGAAGCAATGACTGCCACACACAGAAAGACATTTAAAACATTACCTTAAGCTAAACAAACACCACTTTTCCAAGGTGCCTCATAATTAACCTTGGGATGTTGATATGCCCAAGGACGGAAAAGCAGAAAACAAGAAGATGACAGGCTACAGAAAAGGCAAAGAATATTTGTGATTTGTGGTGTGTGTGTGCGTGTGTGAGAGAGAGAGGCAGAATGGGGATATTTAGCAATGGAGATGCATGGTAACTTCAGAATTTCTGTGTTATATGGGGATCATGGCCTGTACAATCTGATTTGTGTGGTAGGGGCTTGAAGCTGCATTTTCATATCACTTTATGCTGGTTATCCAAATCAAAGAATGGGGATAGGTAGAGATAATGGGGTGTGGGCAGGTGGTAGAGGAAATCTACTTAGTCACCCTGAGACACCAACACTGATGGGGATCCTTTATTTTCTATTTTTAAGGCTTTTTCCCTTCCTACCCAAAAAGCAGAGTAGTCATTGCTATTACAATCTAGATATTGCTCCAGTTTTGCTCTAAAATTGTAAACATCTGGGGTTATTTAAAAACTATTTCCATGTTCTTTGCAAGTGTTCACAACATAGTCTCCAAGTAGCTGAGTGATAGCTTTTTGAGTGAGAAGAAGTTGTAGCGTGTTTGTTCCCACATACGATATTGCTGGTAAGTCAGCCTAGTCAGATACTATTACGGTATGACTGTGTACATTACAACAACAATTTGTATATAACAAAAACAGCTTTCCTAGCCCTGGCTGATAGCCCATTTACTCCAAGTAATAGTTGATAAAACACAGTTGCAAGACAGCAAGAGAATTTGGACAGTCCCTTGGAGTTTGCTAAAATGGACTTGGCCTGTGGCTCTGCTCCTGATGGTCAGCTGTCTTTTCACTACCATGTTTCTTCTTCCATGAATGTTATTTATAGCTTTAAAATGTTTTCAAGGATAAAGTGGCAGCACACACAAGGCATTTTTGGTGCTACTCCGATGATGGAAGCACTCAGAGAAATAGCTGTTGAGTAAGATAATCACTTTTTCATCCTTAAGGAAGCCCATTGTGAAGAAACAAGCAGCCACTTCTTACTAGCTGTTACACACTGCTGACAATGCCTCTTCCTGCTGTTCTTTCAAAGAGGACCTCAAATTAAACCTATTACACCTTAGATCCCAATTACATGGAAATCCATAACCTTTCTGAAATGTGTCTAAGCACTAACATGAAGACCCACTCCATTCAATATTCCTACTAACTGGTTTAGGGTCTTGACATCGCCTAGTAAGAAGATTATAAAAATGCCTGAAGGACAATTCTGGGTATAAAACCAAATGCCCCCACGTGCATTACAATTGCCAAAAAAAAAAAAAAATCCCTTTCATCTTTTTATTAATTGTATAATTAATGCATTCTGTGTACTGATAAGAATAATGCCATGTAATTAATTTTTAAGAATTAAAGACTTGCCTTTATCCAGCCTCATGGTCTACTTTCATGTTTATAGCTGTGAATATAAATCCTCTTATCTAATTATAACATGACTGGTTTCATTGTTGAAACAAAGCAGTTCTTTGTCATTTTTTATTTGATTATGTAATATTTATTTTATTATATTAATTATAATCTTTCCAGGAAAAAAAATAAGACCCAAGGACTTAAAATTTTAAGTCTTCCAAAGCTTATCAGAAAAATGCCATGCTGCTTTGGATCAGGTATGATATTTCATTTGTTTTCTGTGTCTGTTTTTGTCTTCCATGATTACCCATTCTGTTTACCAAAAGGCTCAATTAGCATTTGAATAGTGAGCCAGAGAGCAGACAGGTTGAGAATTCTTATAGAACTAATTTGGCAGTCCTTCTCCTTTTCCCCCTTCTCCCTCCATAGCCTTTTCTTTGCCTCTAATCAAGCTGCAGTTATTAAAGCCAGAATAAAAGACCTGATTTTCCATTACATTGATGCATGCTGAACAGAGCCTTGATTTGCTTTTTCTTTCAGCAATGCTAATTGGACTCAAAGGAAATATTTAGTTTATAATAGTGAATGAAGAATTCATTTAATTTTAGGGAAGGGAAAAATCAGCAATGGAACTAGCCTGTATATATATATATACGTTTCTCCAACTTTTTCTTTCCTTTAAGAGTATTTATCTTAATCCTTCTCATAAATAACAGGGTTATTTAATTATCAATGCTAATAGCCTCAGGTTGGGAAAGTTTACAACTGACAGGGAATAATTTCTGATCTCTGCTTGGAAGAAAAAAAATGTAATGTGTTTGGAAAATCTGGTTTCAACTATGCCTGATCAATATATAAGAAAGAATTAATTTAAGCACAACTGTTTTCAACTACTGTTTGCACTTCAGATAGTGGGATGTCTTCCATACAAAGCGCTCATCACCAGTCACTCTCCCCATCAGATGATGGACTGGTATTGTTCATGGGACCATGCTGTTGAGATAGAATAAGAACTTTACACAGGAAGCATGGTTAATATTGTATTAAAATGTCATATTGTGATCTGGTCCTCATCACTTTAAAGCCTCACTCTGAGCAGGAAGTGCTCATTTTAAAAGTATGAATCAACAAATTAACAGAATTGTAGTTGAAAGAAGAAAAGCAAATTTTCAAGTAGGTAGAGGGGCTTTTTGATATATCAACTTATATATAATATTGTATTTAGATACTACATGGAGATTAAAAGCAAATTCTTCTCATAGTGAAATGTTTGCCCCACGTCAATGTGCAAAGCTTCCAGGAATGTTTATATTTTCATCTGATGCATCCCCTGCAATTATAGATTTGGCAGGAATCTCCTTGCCAACTATTTAACAGAAGCAAAACAAGACTTCATTTGAACATTTATGATTTAACTTCTACCCATGTCTTAAAATGAAGCTTTCCACCCACTCTACTCATATCAAAATGCTTTTATTTCCCAGAAAGGATCATGCTCTTGCTTCTGGGCCTTTGAATATACTCTTCTGTGTTCTTGGAATCCTTCCTTTTCACTCTGTGCTTGGCTTCCTTCTATTCCTTCTTCAAGACTCAGCTTAAAAATTACCTCCTCTGAAAGTCTTTCGTGGTCCTTTATGCCAAATCTCATTAAATATCACACAATTGCCTCCACATTATATATAACTGTAGGTTCCTTAACACATTAGTCTAGTGTTCCCCACCCCCTGTGGTCATACTTTTACTATAGAATCTCTTGCTACAGCCTCTGGGAACCAGTCAGAGCCTGTCTTATTCATCATGCCCTGTTGCCAGTGCCTAGCACAATGCCTGGCACAGTGGACTTTTAGTAAATATGTGTAGAATAAATTGATTTGAGGTAAATTAATTCAAGACTTAGTCCAACTTGGAAAGTTAAAAGATCTAAAGAGAAATTTGAGTTCATTTACTGATTTACTTAAAAAACAGATTCAGGTTTTGATAATCCATAAGGATAAATCACCTCAGAATTTTAAATCATATTATTGGCAAATGACATTTAAAAAATATATATTAGCTGCCACTATTTAATATATCTCATATTGGTATATATTTATTTTAATCCTTGTATCTCTCATCTCCCTTTATATAGTCACTAGAAACATTATTAATCAGATTAATGACTCCCGAATTACTAACTCCAGTCTGGACCTCTCCTCTGATCCCCAGATCCCTTTACCCAATTGCCTACGTGACATCTCAGAGGCACCTCATATTCCACACGGCCCAACTCATGGTCATCCCCCCAAATACCGGGTGCCCTTCCAGAGTTCTTTTCTTAGTGTATGGCAATATCATCTACCCAGTTGGGCAAATCAGAAATTTTAGAGTCATTCGGATTACCTCTCTTTACTTAACTGTTCATTTCAATCTTACGAATCTCACCTTCTCAATACATATCCTACTGGTCCAAGCTACTTACCTCACCTACTCTAATAATCTCTCAAATTGGTTTACTTGAATCTGTTATTGTCCTGCTCCAACTCAACTGCAATAAGAAGATCTTCCCACTACCAAATTTGAGCATTTCATCTTCTTTCTTAAAAACCTTTAATGTCATCCCATTACTCTTAGGTTTAAAATAAAACTAACCTCATCAACAACACTTTGCACTTTAACTGCTACCTACCCCTCTAGTCTCATGTTATACCACACTCCCCATGGCTTTTTCTGCTCTAGTCACACTTTGAGTCCCTGCCTACATGCCATTGGCTCTGTTCTCCCATAGTCTATATACATTCTGTTCCTTCCACCAGTAACACGATTCCTTCATCCTCTTTCCCTAGTTAATTACTCTTGTCTTTGAGATTTCTGGTCAGTTTTTACTTTCTTAAGGAAACTTAATCTGTTATTTATGATTAGGTCAAAATATTTTACTCTGAGAACACATTTAATTCTCTTAACATTCCTTGTCATGCCTATGGTGCTACATTTACATGATTATTTGATTAATAATATCTGTTTCCTTGAGCAGACTGGACTCCATGAGAGCAGGGCCCATGTCCAGCACGGTACTGGCACATAGTAATCATACACTTCATGTTTGCTGAATGAAAAATAAATAAGTGACTGTATGCCAAGTTCTGTGCTAAGAGCTTTAGCTGTTCAATAAATATTTGTCAAATAAATGAACTGTTCAGTAAGCTGAGTGTTTGATAACATGGAAAACAACTAAGTATTGAGCTTTTTTTTTCCTTCTTAAAAAATCTATCATGATTTCTATGCAACCTTTCAAGATAAAACATTATTATGACAATGCCTGAAAATACCTCGTATTATCATCTCATGAAATAACAAATCAGCAGATATTTGTGCACCCTTCAAGTATGAATTAGTTTATGAGTTGAGAAAGAGCCTGAGGACTTGAAGTGAAAGAAAAGAAGGGAAGTAAATTAGCATTTATGATGTCCCCTCCTCTGTCCTTTGCCACCACATTTTCTGATAATTCCAAAGATATTATTATCTATTCAGTTTTGAAAATAAGGAAGGGAAGTCCCAGAGAGAGTAAATAATTAGCCTATATTGTACTACCAATGTGAGGTGTTAGTGGAATGCAAATCTGTAACTTTCAGCCTCCATACAACTATTCTTTATATCTTATATGGGTACAGTTTGAATGGCACAATTATAATGCATTTACCCAAACAAAATTGTTTGATCCTTGGTAGTCATGTTTGTCGGTCAGTTTACGCATGTAGTAACTATTTTCAGTTCTTTTTTAACTCCATTAATAAATAGTAAGTAAGCCCTTGCTGAGATCACATTTGTATTTGTTTTTCAAGCACTATTTCTTGCTCTTTGCATCTTCAAGATTATCATATTTGGTTAATTTGTCTCTTTTTTTCAATCATCGGCAGTAAAAGCAATCTCTGTTTACCTTTGATATGTGCTTGTAGTGGGTTGAATAGTGTCTCTCCAAAATTTGTGGTCACCCAGAGACTCAAAATGGGATCTTATTTGGAAATAGGGTCTTTGCAGATATAATTAGTTAAGGATTGAGATGATATCATAAAGGATTTAGAGTGGGCCCTAAATCCAATGACTGGTATCTTTATATAAAGAGGAGAGAATATAGAGACACAAAAAAGAGAGTGATATGAAAGTGGAGGCAGAGATTAGAATAATGTGTGTACAAACCAAGGAATGCCAAGGATTTCCAGCAACCACCATAAGCCAGAAAGAAGCAAGGAAGGATTCTTCCCTAGACCATTCAGAGGGAGCATTGGGCTTCTAGTCTCCAGAACAGTGGGAGAATAAATTTCTGTTCTTTTAAGCCAGTCAATCTGCTGTAATTTGTTATGGCAACCATAGGAAACTAACACAGTTTACTGATTACCATAATCCATTTCACTTTAGGGAAGAGTTCAGCTGAGAGACGCCTCTTAGATATGATGTTCCTATGGCCTCCCATCCTTGCTACCTTTTCAAAAGCATACGGGGAGCTGACTTGTTCATAATTTTAGTAGCTGTAAAAGAAGATGGGCAGATTTCTTGGTGTCCATGGACTTTTAAACCATGGTTGATCTAGGAGACAAATGTGCAGTTCACTGCGCCTAGACCTGGCCATCTATTTTAAGCAAGAATACTGATAGGAATAAAACACCGAGTTTTTCAAGAGGCAGCCTAAATGGCTAAGAAATTAGTTGTTTTGGGGAGACAGGAGGGTAAAGTAGGGTAGGTTATTATGGAAGAGTTGATGTGTGCACAATCACCCTCTCTGCCACTTGTCATTCACGTCTTTGACAGCTGAAACAGTTAAAAAATTTTTTTATAAAGGACTAAATAAACCATCGCTGGTATTTTGAAAAATTTCCTCTGCTACATGTGTCTATGTCTCAAATTTGTTCTCTCAATTAACCAAAGATAAGGATGACTTCTTTCAAAATCCAAACCCATAAATTCAGGAGGAAAAACACTGGCCTGAAGCTAAATTTATTCAAACCTGTGATACAGAGCAAGTCTGTACAGAGCAGACGATGTGCTGATCACGGTCTTGGCTTCAGAAGATACAGATCATTAAAGCTCCAGCCCTGTGTCTGTAGCTGGGTTGTTTATTACAAAAGTAAGAATCACTAACATGTCCTCTTTGCTGGAACCATAAATCTGAAACTTCTCATGAAAACTGGGATTTGACAACTGCAATACCATAGCTCCCCCTGCTGTTCCAATTCGTATTGTCAGCTGCCTCTGGCAAAATCATTTCATGCATTTCCTTTCCATTCTGCCCTCCTCTGACTTGTTTCTGATATCTAGGTTTTCGTTTGCTTCTTAACTTTTCATCTCACCCTTCTGTGCTATTTAGCAACGCAATGGCAATTTGAAAATCTGTTTTTTATGGTCCTCATGTTAATATCATCTTTCACAGTCAGGCAGTTCCTAGAATGACTTTGCTTTTCTTTAAGATTATTTCAACCATTCTGCTAGGCACCTTAGATCCTCTGCCTCTTTCCTCTGAAGTGCAGTTTCTACTTGCATGAACCCCGCAGGCAAATCTCTCTGTAGAGGTTAACACTTTATCAGAATAAAAGAGACTACATTACCAACTGGCTATTTTTTCATTTTTATAAAGTATTTTTTATGACCATTTAGAGAAAGCCTGTATATAGTCATTCCCTCCATTTTTGTATGAAATAGAATTTTCTTCATCTGAGCCCAAACTCTGTAACTTTGGACAAATGAACTTATATATATAATTTGTGGCTTGAGATATATTCTGAGAGGTGCCGGGAGCATGAGTTATAGGTGATTGCAGAACCCTGATAAAGTAAGATCTAGATCCTGAAGACATTTTCCTAAGTGAAAATAATGTATACACAGGGGATGAGGAGCAAGTGTGCACTTTGACAAGAATGGATGGAAAGCTAAATAACTTCTAAGGAAGACCAAGTGGAAGATGTCATCTGGCACTTGTAATCATCAACCCCCATGTGCACCTTACTCGCTGGATTAGAAGCTAGTTGAGGACAAACATTGTAAGTGGTCCTCTCGCTGTTTCAGCATCAGCAAAGAAGGCCTTTGATGAATTTTGTGTTGCTGAAAGAATTAATGCATGAGTCAGGACTGCGAGGCCTTAAACTCAGTTAGGCAATATTCTTCCTTCCTAGATTAATTGTGTAGGGTTCATTCAAAATGAAGTCAAACAAAATTATGGTTTCAATCATTAGCTTTCCACTGACTATTTAGTTTGTTTTGTTTACATTTTCTCAAACAATAGGCATTACCTTTTGAAAATATTCTATGAAGTTCTTGGGACAGATGTAATAAATATGTTACCAGATTCAAGTAAGTATATTAGATATTCTGGAAGTCAAAACAAAACCACAATGGAAACCATATATAAAACATTTAATTTCCAAATTGTACTCTACAAATAAACCTTTTTAAAAATTGGTTAATAAATACTTATTAGCCAATCTATGTGGCTCGTGTCCTTTGAGCAAAGCACAGTGCTGACATAGTGTTCTAGAGTTGTGGACCTCCCCTGGTGAAATAGTAAACCCTGGGACTGCTGCTCCCAAAGAGCTATAAAATAGTGTTTCCTGGATATCCCATCACTCAGTACAGCGTAACATGTGAGATCTGCTTTCAGCTAGAACCAAATATGAAAATTATGATTCTTTTTAAAAAAGCAAGCATCCTAAACCCCTCCCACTGCTGCAGCACTAGGCAAATGCAGACCACCAGACCCAAAGCCAATGATCAAAGAAAGCAGGGGAAGCATAAAGCACAGGAATGCAGAGTGTGAAGGAGGTCAAACCACACTGACAAACAACAAAAGCTAGATGCTTCTTTGGGATGACAAATACCTGGAGGCAGGCGATTTACACAGCACATTACAGGAAGAAGTGCAGTCGTTAAAGCATGGCCTGAATGCGTACTTTCAATCATTATAGAGAATGCAAATTCTGTTGTTACTTTTGCTCTCTGTCAAATTATAAAACAACATATGTTGATTGTAAAAATACCTAAAAATATGATATATTCCTATGCTCATTCATTATCACTCCTAGATGGAACTATGAAGAATTGCACAAATTTAATTTTAGGTCATTTTTAAAACACATTTAAGCTTAAGGCATATAATCATTGTGTAAAATAGCATTTTATCTCTCTCTCTCCCTCCCTGTGTGTGTGTATATGTGTGTGTGTAGACATATGCCTTTAAAACTGTAAATGGGATTTTATAACATTGATATTAACATCCTGATAGAATTAAGTGACCATTCATACAGACTGATAAAAGACAAAAATACTAATTATGGGGAACGCAAAGAAGAATTAGCAGACCCTATATGTATAAAGAAGATAAGAAAGAAGGAGCATTTGGACAAAAATTGAAATGATTTCTTTTCAGTGTACCCGATTAAGAATTATACAAACTCCTCAGTGAATAAGAATTTAAAATGTATATCATAACTGTATTGGGTTTATCTATATTTTGTCTGTTTTATTTTAATACTATATACCATACACCCCCAACACACACTCAGTACTGTAAATTTAGTCATTCTCAATCTTATCTTTCACAAGTTGAATGATTCTTTAACACATTGGTCGATTCAGAGAACCCCATCTGATAATCACTACCAACATTCCGATTCCTAGTGTGACATGATCTGGGAAAGTCTCATCTGTCATAGAATGTTGCCCTAACAGAGTTTATCTTGTCTGAATATGCATTTCCCCCATTGGTGTTCCGTGGAATATTCTTCCTCAAGATACTAATAGGGGAACTATGGGGAAAAATGTTGCAAGTAAAATGTTTGGGAAAGATGGGTGAAATGAAGTTTAACAGTAGTTCAGGAATTCTGATCCTCGATAAGACACTAATGTTCATTATGCATGCTAAGGGGAGGTATAAGATGCCCGGTCTCCCAAATGAATTTCTTCAGGGAGCCTTATTTTGAGCAGTGGACCTGTTTACCTCTTCTAGAACTAGTGTTCAGCGGGATCCAGTTTGAGAAATGTTTTAGTCCTAATAGTGTACAGCACCTGAAGTTATTAAGGTTGGGATGATCAATTGGAGAGTTTCCTGGGAAAATTCACGCTGAGACATATTTTTAAAGAAGGCAAAGAAAGCCCAATAACTTCTGTATTTGCAAGATAAGTCCATCTTTTGACTTGTACTTTTTAAAAATATTAATATATTGGAGCACCAATAGCTTTTCCTTTCACTACCTATCTGGAGATCAACAGCTAGACGTTGTACCACCCCAAAAAGCAACTTGGCAGGAAGGCTAACGTTCTCTGTTGTACAAAGTTTACATCTATCTTTGTGAACCAAAATATCTTTGTATAATGTATTTCAAAATGATTAATACTTTTTACTTCATTTTAAGTAGAACTTTTTCTTCTCTTTTACATTTGTATTAGCTTCAAGAAAAAAATTTACAACCGAGCCTGAGTTTAACCATTTGAATCCATTTTGTTCATGAGTGTTAGAAAATATTCATGTTTTCACAATGTGCGTATATAGCATCAGATACTCCTTTAAATATTTTTCACCGGTTCTATTTGGTAGTTATCCTTCTAGCAGTGTTTGTTAAGTAGAGGTATTTTTACACCTTTGTCAACGATTACTCTGAAAAGAGAGACTCGGTTGGCAGCAAATCTACTTAGAATAGAAACACATTGCCATTGGAATCAAAGAACTATATTTCAATGGACAGTATTTATTTTTGCTTCATGAATGCCTTTGGAGTTAAACAATTTATCAAGTATAAAATGGTAAGGAACATGGATTCATTTGACTATCACATTTTATTAAAATTAAATGTAACCCTTTCTCAAATAAAGTGATACTGGCCAGCCTAGATCCCAACTCTAAAATCTGAGATGTGTATTCATCAAGGTTCTCCAGAGAAACAGAATAGGATAAGATATATTACACACACACAGATAGATAGATATATAAAATGATTTATTATAAGGAATTGGCTCATGTTATTAAGGAGGCTGACAAGCCCAAAATCATTTCGCTCAATTAAATTCCAAACTAATAAAAATGGCTTCTGAAAACAGAAAAAAAAAATGGATTCCATTCATTTTGATAGTAAATAAATGAATGATTGTGGAAAAAACAATTTTATCATGTTATGCTAATTTTATTTATCATGTAAAGCTAATCAAGACACACTTATCTACTAAATGATTTAACATATATAAAGTATTTAACAAAATTTCCTGTGTAATAATATTGTTCCCATTTCTTTATCCTCTTCCTGATAAACAAAAACAAATTCTCAAAACCGTAATTCACAAATCTAAAACAAAAGTGTAATAATGCCAGTAAACCATTATTTGAGTGAGTAGAAGAAAAATGATACTGGTAATAAAACATCAGCTGCCAACTATAGAGCACCTACTGTGTATTGAGAGTTGTAACACTATTTTCCCAGTTGTTCCAGGGTAAATTCTAGGATTCACCTCTGTTATCCAAAGATCTATTTTTTCCTCAAGCCAAGGTGTGGGGGTCAGCTGAATTTGAGCTATAAGGGTTAAAATGGAGGATAGGTGATGTCCTCAAAAGAAATAATAGGTGTCCGTTACCAAAATAAGGGGGATTAATACTTAGCCAGAAAATCATGGTTTTACAACTTTCGACCTTTAAAAAAAAATCACTAGCACTTACATATTTAACAGAATATTAATCCTCAGCCTTCTTCCACTGGTAAAGGTCTGGGATATTACTTTATTAATCTCTTGTCTTGAATTCTCAGCTGCTGTCTGGATCCTCCACCCCACCCTTTTTGCTGGTCCCTTACTTTAGCCCCCCAGTATCTATAGATATTTGCCAGTGTTCCATCCTCTGCCCATTGTCCACTTTTTCCCTTAAACAACCATTCTTAGACAGTCAGATTGTTGTTGGTTACAATAAGGAAAGTGGACTCAATTCTACAGCAACAGCTCTCAGAATAAGAGTGATAAATGTTCTCTCCAGTTCTAACCTTTGAGCAACAGTTCTAGCCATTGTCCTGGCACAATGCCCGGGACTGAATCTTCCCCCGTGTTTTCTGAAAAAGGGCAAATAACATTATTCATTGAAGCTGAAATGTTTTTAGGAAAAATTAGACCATCAGGGAAGTTTCGTTATTAATTAAAGATCTATCAATTAATTTTTCACCCAAGAGATTTTCTATCACTGGCCCAGAATATAGATTAATGATGATTATTTGCAAATAGATGTTTACTATTACATAAACAAAGTAGGAAAACCAAGTAGGTTCCTACCTAAAGGTTTTCAAAGAGCCTTATTTATATTACTAAGTGAGATTAAGTTGATAGTTATTTTCTCTAAATACATACTCGTACAACATATTTATTATAAAATTCAGTGAAAATAAATTAAAATAAGAAAAGATGGAGATTTATTTTGGAAATCTCTTTTCATTTAATACTGTCATGCTACTTTGACATTAGGTATTTTGTTTTACTAAACAACTGAAAATTGAGATGTTCTGAGGAAAATACATGTTCACATAAAGTTGTAATACATATGTAAAGTACTTTCAAGAAGAAAATCAAATTTTAAAATATTGAGCACTCTTTACATCCACAGCAATACAATTTTAATGGCATAGTAGAGCTTGAAAGCCACAAATACAAGGAAATACTTTTTAAAACGTCAAGCATTTTAGTAAAATAGTCTGCGGAAGAAGAGAGAAACAAGTATTGCATCAACATTCTTTGAACAAAGAAGACTGAAAATGAGCACTTTTATGTGTGGCTACTAGAACTAGTCATCACCAGTGAATGTGCTAGCTACTTATCGTTGAAGTCACTCCATTATATGTACACAATGGAATTTTGATCTCCTGGAACCTCTAATTAAAGACAGGTAGCAATGAAGAGGAATATGAGTTAATTGGTGAATATTTAGGATGGCATATTTTATATCTCAATGTACATTCTCTAAGACAGTTACAGAAGTATATTTTTGATAAAAGTGACAGTTTCTCAGTTCAGTAATTTGTTGCTACTCATTGTCTGTTTCTGTTTTATTCAGGTGTTTGCAATTATTTCTGATTATTTCCAATCAATATATCATTGATGACAAATGTCACATAAAAAAGTCAAAGTTGCAAATAGGCATTCAGCCTATAGTTTCTTCCCTAGATCTCAGAGCTAAAGAGTTAACTTGGCTTTCATCTCCTGCCTTTAAAAGATTTGGGGCCAGCCTGTTGTGTATTGGTTAAGTTCACATGCTTCACTTTGGCGGCCCAGGTTCATGGGTTTGGATCCCAGGCAGGGACCTACAGACCACTCATCAAGCCATGCCGTGGCAGCATCTCACATACAAAATGAAGGAAGATTGGCACAGATGTTAGCTCAGGGACAATCTTCTTCACCAAAAAAAAAAAAAAGAAGATTTGGTGTTCTGTACTCCCATCCCTAAAGATGTTACATAATGTGCTCAATATCACAAAACTAGTAAGGTGATAAGGGCTTTGTATTAGTTCTAACCAGCACTGCACCACAGCATGCTTTAAAACAAAAACAGCAACAAGAAAAGCATTATACTTTATTTAATTGTTTTCTTCTAATAGTAGAGCTAACAAATCAAATTCCACCTTTCCTAAAAGCCTTTAAAAATTAATGGGAAGCATGTAGAAAAACTAATGGCTGATTGAGCCAGAATATATTATTCATATAATGTTGGAACTATTTATCATACATCATTCACCTGGACATAAGGAAGAAAACCACATTTTCTCTCTATAAATTATTTGAAACAGCATTATGTTGAATGAACCATTGGTCCCACTCCATGTAATATTCCTTATCTCGTTTTATAACTATGATGATTTTTAAGGAAATATTTAACTAGTTTTTACAGCTGTTATGTAAAAGTTCACAAAGAAATGAGAGAGAAAAACCATAAAGTTATAAAGAATTAAGATAAACCACTCAGAGATTGTTGCAAAGGGAAAAAAAGGCACCATCGGAAAAACAAGCAGGGGTGGTAAAATTTTCAAGAAACCTATATCTCTTTCCTAGTTTTACTTCTAAATGATGCTCTGACTTTTGAAATGTTTCTTGGCTGATTTTTGAGTGTTATCAGGGGAAATTCTCCTTGTAATGGTGAAGAATAGTTGCTATCTTTTGAACACCTACCATGTGCTGAATACTGGAGTGGCTCAGGGCTAAGACTGCCCTGAGCCGTGATAATATCTTTAGCTTTTCATTATTGCCTTTAGATTATCTTCAGAATACATTATATGTATAAGATTAATCAAAATATAAATATCCCTGTAAATAAAAGTAGATCATGGGGAAAAATCCTTCTTCTAGAGAGTAGGGACATAAGTGGTCATATTCCTGCTGCCAGTTTGAACGTGGTATTTCAATATGCGAAAGCTACCTGGATATATGGCTAATAATTTCTCTTTTGTGAAGGACAATGTGTATGCTTTTTATTATTTAAAATTTTAAATGTTATATTATTTCTTGAACAACGTTTTCTCTTTTTTATGTATCCCTGATATACCTTTGTGAAGCAGTGATGGCATTATGGCAAATTTTCATCATTACATCTTCAAAATAAATTAGTCTGAAAAAATATTCTGAAGACTGTTTTAAAGAAGCACTTTTTATTGTAATCCTAACCTAGCTGTGATTATCTTCCCATGAGTAGTCCCTTTTCTCACCTTCATTGGAAGCAGGACTTAAAAACAACCATAAAACAGATTAAATTCCACAATGCATTAAGAAATGAGTATTTTACTGAAATATCAAAGGGAGATGTAGCCATGAGGCAAAACTTCATAAAATCCTCTTTAAACCTCTGTGTTCTCCTCGCAACACCCCAAGTTGCTTTGCCCTCAAAACCATCTCATTTCCCACTTCGAGTCCCCTTACCTGGTGTAGAGGGAGGGTGCAGGGACAAGGAATAGGACGTGGGAGAAGCTCCCAGCTTCGTGCACTCGATGAAACTACTCCACAGAGGATGAGGGTTTGATATTCTGTAAATTGAGTCTTACAGTGATGTGGACATGAGTTCAAATCCCAGTCCTGGGACTTAGCAGCAATAGGTCATCTGGAAGGTTTTTGACAGCTGTGCGTCTCATTTTTTTTTTTAAGTTGTAAAAGCAGAATTTAATTTCTTACCTCATAAGATCTCTGTGAGGGTTAAATGAGATGAGGTAGGTAAAATGCTCAGCATATGATAGACTTTCAATAAACATTAGTTTCTTTCCCTTTTTAGACTGTAACAAGCAGGCTTCTTTGTCTGTATCCCTGGGGTACTTGTTTCCTGGTCCTTTTTGAGGAATTTGTTGCTCTCCTTTTTCTATTCGTCTCTGGTCTTAGTGAGTAAACTTCCTGCTCCATGTGCAGATTCTGGGAAGCCTCAGTGAGTGCTGACTGCATACAGCCCTCCAAAACAAATGCAAAAAGCTTATTCGTACCCTGCGGAGCCAGATAAATGTTTGAGTCATAATATAGTGAAGGTGGCTTTTTTTTAAAAGCGTTTGACATTCCTAATCCATTCAGTTAAATGACTATAATTTACTAGTCGTTCTGCAGAGGGTTTGGGGAGTGTGGCAATAGCAAAATTACTTGTTTTAATATGTTATAATTTTATTTCATTAGTTATGAAATACAAGATAAAGTTTAATACAAGGGCCCATCCTGCCCTTGTCTTTGCTTTCTTTCACTCTTGTACTTCTTGTAGTGGACCTTCACTCTTTTTGTTTGTTTTTGTTTTTCTGCTGTTAGTATTCATTCCCACTGATTTTCATCAAAGCTCCTCCCCTACTCTTAGTCCTCGTGATTTGGATGATGCAAATTCTGCTGTGTCTCCAGGACCGGTCTTACCGCCCAAAGAGGGTGTCTGCCCACCACAAGACATGCCAATAGTCAAGAGGCGAGGTGGTAGGAGAGAAAAGACTTTTTATTACAGCTTGCTAGCAAGGGAGAAGATGGCCAACTCATGTCCAAAAGAACTATCTTACAGAACAAAGATTACAGGGCTGGTCTCCAGGTTGGGGAGGGGGGGCATCTGGTCTCTGGGTGGGGGCAGACATCTGACCTCCAGGTGGGGGCAGACATCTGGTCTTAGCTCCTGATAGATTTTGGTTTTACTAGACATGCATCAGAGACCAGAGCAATGCCCTACACCCTGATCTTTCAGTTGTCCTTGATGATGGCTATCAGCATAGAGTCTCTGCTGGGGAGTCGTCACATTCCTAAGCAACTCAAAAGAACAAAGTTATCAATTTATAGCAGCTGGGAGGGGCCGTAAAATCTACAGAGCATGTCTGGGCTAGTTGATCAGAGATCATTCCAAGTTACAACAGGGTTTCTTTTCTACAGTATGGCTTCCCTTATGTCAACCTTGTCTTGAGCCAGTATCACTGGTATTCTATTGAGAACTGGTCATTCAGACAATTACATTACAGAAGTCATACTGGCTGATTCAGGGACAGCATGTGATCCAGGAAGAGTGAGTACTACTGCTAGGAGAAAAGAAGGCAGTCTGTTGAGTCTGGCTTCTTTTCCTTATCATAATGCTTTATTCACACTGTCAAACCCGATGGAGGTGATAGGAAGCTGGAGATGTGCTGGCAACTTTGCTGCTATGGAGTGTGAAACTGGCAAATAGCCATTGATGCTTAAGCAGCTGGTAACTAGGGAGGATCGGAATGGGCCATCCCAAAGTGTGTCTCTGTCGGAGAGGCACTTTGACCCCCCCCACACACTAACTGACCAAAAGAGTTTGGGATGGGAGGCCTGCTGCCAGAACAGGCCATCACCATAGACATCTCTGGGTATCGGGGAGAACATGCTAAGCCATTATTAGTTCTGGTTACCCTTTGAAAGAGACATTTACATTTGTAAAGGAAATCTCCATTTGTAAAGGTATCTTCTTCCCTGTACCAGGAAGAAGAGGGGAGATGGACTTACCTAGAAACTTGTCAGAATGGAACGCTTAGGACTTAAATCTGCATGATAACCTTACCCGTTGTTAATTGTGCTGTCTGGGCAATATGCTATTTGACTTGCACTAGGTTCCTATAGACAACATCTCCCTGGGGCCTGGGTCACCACGGTAATGGGTTTTTTTGAGCTATTTTTTTCAGGAGCAACCATTCTGTGGACATGTGTCCTACAAGGAGGCATGAAGCCTGACTACGCTTGCGCAGATCTTCAATATCCTCATCTCTCCTCACCTCCAATCATTTTAGACCACCTTGCCCCTATCCCATAAATATCCCCAAGTCCCTATTTTCGGGCAAGTGGATTTGAGATTCGTTCTCTCCCATTTCCTCACGTGGCTGCCTTGTGATTAAACTCTCTCTCTGCTGCAATCTCATCAGCTCAGTGTTTGGCTTTCTGGGTGGCAGGCAAAAACAGACCTGGTGCGGTAACAAATGAAGACAGAGGAAACAAAGTTAGACAATGAAAGAAAGTAAAATTCAATCCCAGTGAGAGTGCATAGAGTTCTGGATCAAGGTGTATATGAGGCTGCTGTTAGACTTATTCATGTGAGCCAATAAATTCCTCTTTGTTTTTCTTTTAGCCAGTTTTACTTGGATTTCTATACTTCACAATATAAACATTCTTAGCTGACCTTCCTTATCTCTATTTTTCATTTGTGAATAGTGATTTCTTACTCATCCTTTTCTGCTCTATTCTGTTTTTTTTTCTCTTTTCCCCTCATGTAATATCTCCCTCCCTCTTTGTTACTTCATAGTTTAACTTAAGTAAAATTATGAAAATAGCCCCACATGAACAAAAATTCTTAAAATCATTTATTTATGATGTCTTTCCTTCCTTGAGGTGTTACTTGCCCTTTATATCTGATGTCCCTTCAAGGCCTTTAATTAATTTCTATCATGCTTCTTAAGGGACCCGGCATGGCACCATGCACCCCATATGCACTCAAAGTATTAATTGGAAATAATGATAATGATCAACCTCATGAAGCATTTTTAACTCTGTCCTTGTTCACCAGGCAAGCTGTGAACATGAAAGATGGGCAGAGAACTTGCCACCAGGAAGCAGAATTAATGAGCAGGGACAATGTCTAATTCTATATATTTTTAATCATGTCTATTGCAGTTAGCACTCAATTTAAATTAATAACATTAAGAGCAGAATTGACAGTTCCCTTGTAAGATAAGTCAGTGGGTTCCATCCTAATAGGCAATGAGCCATTAGGTCATGACAGCCATGTTTTTATTTGTTCTTTTTCCTTCCTTTGGCTTTTCTATAGAAATGCTAAAGAATTCTTTTGAAATGCTTTAGAATAATCACCATTTCCCCATTCTCTGGTGTCTCTCAAAAGCAGATCACATACTGGATTCTCTTCCAGGGCATTTCATGTGGATTTATAAAGCCATTTTCATATAACCTCCACCAACTATCTTCATTTTTATTCTGAGACACTTCTCACCTCTCTGAGATACTGCTTCACTTGCAGAAATGTGAGCTGGGAAGAAGCCAACGTGGTGAGAGCAAATGTACACGGTCTGGACGTGACACACAAACCTTTCCAGGATCAGTCTGAGGGCTCAGAGTGGGCATCAGCTTAATCCCTTGTTTTTCCCTTTTCTCTTCCAGTCTTTGCCAATGTGTATAAATGCGCATGAGGGATAAAATGAGTTACAGCACTTGCCTTCTCCCTTAGTCAGTTGTCACAGGAGATCACAGGACATGACATATTCTTTGGATAGTCTTAAATTCTACTTTGGATCTTAATTTTCCATCTTCCTTTTCCCTAGGCCAGTTCTATTGATATAAACTATTCAAAATAATTGAGATTTCTTCTCCACTGTATTCTATATAACCAAATTATGCTTGTTAAAAAAAAATCACAGAGATATATGGAGAGAAAAAAGACTGGAATAAAACATGCCAAATGGCATATTTGGTTTCTCAGGATGCTAAACTAGGTGATAAATTTTTTTTTTAAATTTACTTTCTACTTTTCTAAGTGTCTATATTTAATAGCTATATGTTAATTTTTCACAATAAAATTTTATGTAAAAAGAAAACACATTTTAACTCTAGTTCCCCAATATTTTTTTGGTTGTGTCCCAAGATTTCTAAATGAATGTGCCCATCAAGTTATATACAGAATATTTCACTGAATTAAGTACAAGAGAAGAACAGAGAAAGAGTATTCAGTTTAAAATCACAGTAGCCATTGCTGCCTGCTAGGGCAACGGCATAATTTTTCTTTTGTTAGAGTAAATAACCTTTTTTTTAATCAAATGAAGTTGATGGACTATTTGTTTTTGTAAAATAGGCCTTGGCAGAAAAAGAGCAAGGCATAGAAATGTAGTGAGAATTTTGGAGTGTCTGGGAGCTTCCTAAAAGTGAAGGGACGTGACCTTGAAGGCAGACTGGTGGAAGGTGAAGGGATGTGACCTTGAAGGCAGACTGGTGGAAGGTAAAGGGATGTGACCTTGAAGGCAGACTAGTGGAAGATGGGCAATGAGAAAGTCTATTTCCCTTGAAAGTGTGGAGTAGAGACTCCATCCACTTTCTTTTGAACTGAAATGCACAAAGAAGAAAATTACATAAGATCCTTGTCTATTAAGAAGAGGGGGAAAGCAAAAGTAGGTTTCAAGTGAACTGATTTGCTTGTTCAGTTTCTCCTTTTATTTTCATTTTATTTTATTTTTGTGAGTAAGATTGTCCCTGAGCTAACATCTGTGCCAATCTTCCTCTTTTTTGCTTGAGGAAGATTGTCCCCGAGCTAACATCTGTGCCAATCTTCCTCCCTTTTGTATGTGGGATGCCGCCACAGCATGGCCTAATGAGTGGTGTGTAAGTCCATGCCTGGGATCTGAATCTGCGAAACTCAGGCCACTGAAGCAGAGCACACGAACTTAACAACTACACCACGGGTCAGCCCCAGTTTCCCCTTTTAAAAATAAGTAGGTAGGCACTTCCTTTCTATACTGAATTTTAAAATGTAGTAATTCAATACAATCTGATTAACATGCAGAGGAATGATATAAAATTGATTTATATATGATTATATTATGTCTTTAAACTGCTTTGCTAAGGTGAGTGTTTTAGTAAATCTAGCCCTTGCTGAAGAACACGGTCGAAGTCTGGATGGTTGAAGCTGTGCTGGGATAACAGGCTTCATTTGGCTTCACGAATGTGATACAATAGAATATTTTATTATTTTGCATTTTTGAACAATTTTTGTTGGTTAATTAACATTACCCCACAAAAGTAGATAATCATCATGAAAAAAATCCCTGAAAACTTTGTATTCCTAAAAAAGCAAACATATGAATGTTTTGAAGGTTTGTTTGAAGGTTTTTAAATCTTTGCCATATGTAAAGGCTTTGATAATTTTTTTTAAGCTATAAGGAAAAAATGACTCCCAGCTTTATGTTTCCAGAAAATGGAATCTAAGCCAATGAAAGTAAGAAAGATCTATTAATGATAGTAATATATAATGGTGAGGCTATCTGATTGAAAAAGATCCTTTTCTAAACCATAAGATATATTGACACTCTACTTTAATCCTTGAGATACACATACAAAGTCACTGTAAGACACTTTAGACATATGTAAGCCTAACTCTTATGTTTTTAAGTTCTTGTTACTACAGTAATGAACTTCAAATACATCAAATAGAAAAGATCAGTCACAAGCTTATACACTTAGAAGTTTCTCTGCCAGGAGCACAGACTGGACTTATAGGGATACTTTATTACTGGCCTGTAGGGGGAATCTCCTCTGAAATAGGATGAAATGTTAGACTCTTCTTTCTTTCATGTATTAAGGTAAAGGAACAATTTTAGTGAACTATGTAGTAAGTGACTATTCCCTACCGACACTGAAATTTAAACATTCCTGTGCCAGTGGTCCTGGCCACTTTGAACTTTTAGTTTCTTGAAAATTGAGTGCATTCACACCTTATGCCATAAAAATAATTTATTTGGATTGCTCCTGAGAGAAAAAGGACAGCCCCATACTAAACAACATGGCTTTAAGGGGACTAGTAGTGGCAAGAAGAGCTATTACTAATCAGGAATATTCTGGAAATTTTTCGTTTTTGTATTTGTTGTTTTCTGAAAACCACATCAATGATCAATTATGCTATTAATTTTCATGACATTAATGAAACAATCAAATTACTCAAAGTACCCATTATACACAACTCTGATTCTGTTGTAGGAGAAGGTAAAACACCTTCCTTTGTGATACAGCACATTTGTAGCTTATGAATATTAATTGTTAGCAAAGAATGAGAAACATCGGAAAGAGAATGACACTTTTTGTTTTGAGCTTTTAAAGGATTTCTGAGACCTCCGCCTTTTTTCCCCCCTGACATATCAATCAGGAAATGTGATTATAATTCAGAAAGAATTACACACTTAACTTTATACATAAGTAAGAGGTTTGACTGGGCTACTGGCTTTGAGGTTCAAGTGGCATTTACAAAATCAAAATCATGAGACAGAGAGATCAAGGTTACCACTGCTGCAGCTGAGAGACTCAGACAAGTGCCCAGGGGGCGTTAATATGGTTAAGGTTACCCATGTTAAGCAGTATCTCATAGAACATTCTATTTTGAGTATTACTTCTATTTACAAGAATAGGCTAATTCATTTATGTCAAATGTGGCTTTTGGATATTCAATTTTTTTAATGTCACCAAAATTATCTCAGAGGAGCAGTTCTGATGGGTCAATCATTGCAGATGGTAAGTGGTTTGTTAATTATACAGAAATTTAGAAACAATTGTAGAATGTCTTGCCTCAGGAGAAATTTCTCTCTTCCTGTTTGAGAGCCGCATCCCTCTACCGAATTAATTTTGTGTTTGTGAATAGATAACAATCTCTGCCACGTGGTAGAAATAGCTCCTTGCTCCTTGCTCAAATATGCAAGTGTAAATAAGCAGAGAATATCACAAATAAACAATGCCATTCTTTTTTAAATAATGCAGTGTGTGTAATTAGGAGTATGCAATTACAACAGTGTACAGCTCTCAGTGTAACAATTAGGTTTTCAGTAAAATGTAATTTGTTCCAATGTAAATGTTTTTCCTCAATTCAGAAGACTCCCTTGAGTTGTTTCAATAAGCATATTTCTGCAAATACATGCAGTTGTGTACTGTGTTCCAATATACAAATCAAAGAGGACAGCTGTATTACAATAGATCCCGAAATTTTCAAAGTATGAGGGTTCCAATGTTATCTTGAGATAGGAGAGTGGGGATGATTACTTTCTGGGAGCTGTTGACATGTAAGAATGCTTATGTGATAAACTGTAAAATATTGTATATATATCATCATCATATATATATCAATATATATATATCCCTTTGCGTCATGACTTTGCTGCTCCTTCCATAAAGAGGCAGAGTCTTGATCTCTGCCTCTTGAATCAGGGCTGGCCTGTAGCTTGCTTTGCCCACTCTAGTCTAAGTGATATAATTTGACTTCCGAGGCTAGGCTTTAAGACACTTTGGAATGTGGCCCAGAGACTGCCATGTAAAGAAGCCAAACTAGCCTATGGAGGAAGAGAGGCCAGGTGGAGAACTGAGGCCCCCAGTGACAGCTGGCATCAACTGCCAGACATGTGAGTGAGGCCTCCTGGGTCTTCTCCCTGACCCCTAGCTGAATCCAGCTGATTGAGGCAGCCCAGGTGAAATACGCAGATGAATTCTCCAGCCAACTAATAGAATTGAGAGAAATAACTGATTCATGTTGTTTTAGAGTGGTTCTATGCAACAAAGACCAATTGAAATAGTTCTTCTAGCATTCTCCTATCACAGTGTTTGCTGCTACCATTTAACCAATTTTGTTTCCCCAGTTATTTAGGCAACTTGTGAAGTTTAGGCAATTTGTGGAGTTGTGAAACATCGTCACAATTTCAATAGAAGGAGAAAATGACTAAGAAAAATGGAACTTTAGTACAATAAAATTTGAAGTAAATTAGAGATTAGAACTCATCTAATCCAATAGATTGAAAAGTGTGCTTCCTAGATGACTGAGACGGGAAGGATGAGGATATTCTTCGGGACTATTCCAGTGGTTACGATGGAGGGGGATGGTCTGGATTTTTCATCCTTGCTTCAACCATACCAGCTCCATTTTTATTAAATGCATTTCCATGGGCAAAAATAATTCCCTGACATAAAAATTGTAAAAATACTGCAGTCCAACCCTCACACTTTCCAGAGGAGTATATTAAGGCCCAGAAAGAGGAAGTAATTAGTGTTATCATTTATCCTCAGTTAGGACAAAATATGTCACCATAATGATGTTAACTTGTCTGTTGCACCGTGCTTGGTGGTTAGATGTAAAAACCCTTCATAATTTGGCTCCTATCTATCTATCCAGGCTTCTGTCTGTCTCAGTCTCTTAGGTCATCAGACTCCTGCCCTGAGGCTTTCTCTCCCCTAACTCAATCATGGAGCCCTACTATCATGCACGAGGTTCTCTCCCCACCTCCCTGCCTTGGGACTTGATATATGACCACAGGCCACCGCTATCACACACCATATTCTCTAATTAATTATCTACATTACAAGAATAATCCTCCTGAAAAGCAGCTGATTATATCACTCTCATTGCTTGAAATGTTTCAATGGCTGGAGGATCAAGTTCAGACCTTACTAAGGAAAACAATGAACACTATTTATCCCCCACCCACCCACCTCACACACAATCTCATCCAGTCATGTATAGTTACTTGATAATAACTCATTTATTCATTCATTCATTTGTACATTCAGACATACAACTATTAAGTACTTTTTGAGCCTGGCACTGTACTAGTTGCTACGGATTTTTTAAGTCAGGATCGGTTTCTTGCCCTGCCTTATGTAATAGGTGGGGAGGCAAACAATTAAATAAGTGCATAGAATAATATCAAATAGTGATGCAAGGAGGAGTTGGAGTGATACTTTAGACAGAATGATAAACAAGACCTCTTTAAGGTAATATTTGAGCAGAAATTTGAATAAGAAGAACTGAGCCATGCTAATATAGGCCAACATAGCATTCCAAGAAGGAAGGAGAGTGAGTCTAACAGCTCTGAGGCAAGGTTAGACCAGCAAGAATGATTCTGTGGATAGAGTTTACTGAGCAAGAGGCAGAGTCACACGAGTTGTGATTAGGAGGCAGGTCAGGGACAGATTGTGAAGGGCCTTGTATACCAAATGTAATAGGAGGACTAGAGAAGATTTTAAGCAGGGAAGGATATGAAGAAGTGTACCTTTAGAAAGATCCCTTTGGCTGCTCTGTGGAATATAGATTCCAGAAGATGCAGAATTAGAAATAAAGAGATCACTTAGGATGCCTGGAACTTTCAGTTATTTTGCAAAATTTCACTAATTAGAAAAAGTCAGGATTTAAAGAAAAGTGAAATTTGGAAGCAGAAGACCTGAGTTCAAATCTTGGCAGTGGCCTTTACCATACACCCTGGATGCATTATTTATTTGCTGAGATCCCCAATGTCTTCACTTGTGAAATGAGGTTTAACAGGAATAAAAGAATTAAATGGGGGAAACATGGTGATTCATTTAAACGATAATGCACTAACTAAATTTGAGTCATGTGATTGGAACTGATAATTTCTAATTTTCAAGCTGCTGCATTGGTATCTTAGTCAAAATCCCATGAATTTAAATTTTGTATTTAGCAACACAGACGTTTCCACCAACATACGTCTGATTGTCTTTCAATACACTATACCAGTAAACTGGAAAGGTCTTTCAGGTTTTGCTTTACTGGGAAAGCAGACAGAATAAATGGTAAATATCCCTATAAGAGGAAAAAACCTTTTAAAGAATACCTGTGTCACAGGATAAAATTCTGTTATCAAGTTCATTTGAAGACTGTTCCAGTTGTCTATTGCTATGTGACAAACCATCCCAAAATTTAGTGTCATAAAATAATTTAATTATGGTCATGGATTCTATGGGTCAGGAGTTTGGAAAGGATACGGTAAGAATGGCTTGTCTCTGTTGTGATGTCCGAGAGCTCAGCTGGGGAGATTCATATGGCTGGTGGCTAGAATTATATGGAAACTTTTTTTTTCTCACATGTCCGAGACCTGGGCTGGAAAGATTGAAAAGCTGGACACAGTTGGGACTATTGATGGCCTTCATGTGGTCTCTCCATGTGACATGGGCTTCTCTCAACATGGCTACCTTGAGGGAGGCATACTTCTTACTTGCGACAAGAGCAAAGTTCTCACAAACAAGACAGAAGCTACATGGACTTTTGTCACTTACCCTCAGAAGTCACATAGTGTCGCTGCCACTATACCATATTGATCGAAGCAGACCAGAGCCAATCCAGATGCAAAGGGAGGAGACATGGACTTTACTCTTAATGAGAGAACTGTCAAGAAATGTGTGGCATGTTGTTAAATCTCCACACTCTTTCACTGAGGGAACTTTAATAGATAGCTTTTTTTAAAGTAAAATATATGCTAATCAAACTATATATTATTCACGTGAAAGTCACTGAAAAGAAAATAAGGATTTCCTTCAAACTTCAGTTTTTCTGATGGATCTTTCCCAATGTCCCTCAATAAAATTTAGGTGGAGAGAAAAATTTAGTCCCCTACAAAATCAAGTAGCTCTGATTTTGCAAATTTATGTAAAACGTTATTTTATAGTGACAATAATGATTAGGATACAGCTAATATTATTAAGTAACAGCTGTTCCAAGTATTATATCAATTTGTATACATGACATAACAATTGATATACACGACACATTGACAACTCACAAATTTAAGAAGTACAGTATGTTTATACCCATTTTAGAAATAAGCAAACTGATGAAGCTGACAGATGTTAAGTAATTTTTCCAGTTTTATTGCTTAATGAAAATCACATAATTAATCTTTCAAAACACCAAAATTAAACATTAAAAAAAACCCAAAATGATAAAACTCTTTGAATTAAAGTTAGAGCCACATGCACAAGGAATATGAGATTTTCTGGGAGATGCTAACCCAATCTGAAGAAATAAGTTTCCTAGAAAAAAGGGCACCTGAAATTAATGTTTTTTCCCCCAGTTTTGTTGAGATATAATTGACATACATCACTGTAAAAGTTTAAGGTGTACAGCATAATGGTTTGATGTACATATATTGGTTTAGTTTTTTCTTTCTTTTTTTGTGAGGAAGACTAAGCCCTGAGCTAACATCTATTGCCAATCTTCCTCTTTTTGCTGAGGAAGACTGGCCCTGGGCTAACATCCATGCCCATCTTCCTCTACTTTATATGGGGCGCCGCTACGGCATGGCTGACAAGCAGTGCGTTGGCCGGCGTCCGGGATCTGAACCTGCGAACCCCGGGCTGCCAAAGCGCCAACTAAACTGCTGCACCACTGGGCCAGCCCCATTGACTTACATGTATTGTGAAATGATTACTGCAATAAGTTTAGTTAGCATCAATAATCTCATATAGATACAATAAAAAGAAAAAGCAAAAACAGAAAAAAAATTTTTTTGAAATTAATGTTAAAGAGTAAGTAGTATTCATCTGGGCAGCAGAATAGAATATTTTAGTCTGAGAGTGTAAATTGAGGAATTGGTGAGAGATGTTACTGGACAGGTTTAAGAGTCAAGTAATGGAGGAATTTATTTGTGATGTTATGGGTATTGGTTTTATCATCTGGTTAATGGATATAGCAGCCAAACATGGTAGCTTGTCTTCTATATCCTGGTTTATGCCTAATGTTTCAGAATAATTACAAATTGTGCCCCTTTCACTCACAGACTGTTCTGGTTACATGTGGAATAAGAAAAATGGTGTAGTCCTTCTAATAATGGGTACTTTTTAAAAAGAGGAAAGGTATTTTTGATTTGTGATTTAGAGAGATGATTTGCACAGCCCTGGAAAGAGTAAAATTGGTTGAGAAATTTTTAGGGGTGATTGCAAAGATCCACAGTGAAAATTTTGAGATACTAAATTGTAATAGGAATGAGGAGAAGAGTACAGATTGCAGATATCTAGTCACACTTGTTGATTGGCTAGATTTAAAGAATGAAGGAGAGGAAAGAGGCAGACCTGTTTCCTAGATGTTTTATCTAAGTGACTGGCTGATTGTTAGATCTTAAACTGAGGTAGAGACCATCTTCCCTGTCATCTGTTTTCTGTTTATTATTGGGGATGGGGTTGGAGTGAGTGATAAAACTGATCTTAAAGGGTATATACTTTGTATGAGTACAAGGAGATTTTGTGCAAAAATGCTGACCATAGACCAGTGATCACCAAACTTTTTTGGATTGTATATAAAAATTAATGCTAAAAGTAAAATAGAGCAAGTTTAAGAATGAGTTGGACTTGATGGGGTACAAAAGAAAGCAGCTCTATTCTTTCCTGCGACCTGCTCTGACCTGAAGTTTCAGGTTGGTGCTTAAGCTTTCCCAGTAATTTCCAAGGTTTCAACAAATGTTCTCATTAAAAACGTCTAGTCCAGGGGCTGGCCCAGTAGTGCAATGGTTAAGTTCGCACACTCTGCTTTGGCAGCCTGTGGTTCACAAGTTCGGATCCTGGGCGTGGACCAATGCACCGCTTGTCAAGCCATGCTGTGGCGGCATCCCACATAAAGTAGAGGAAGATGGGCATGGATGTTAGCTCAGGGCCAATCTTCCTCACCAAAAAAAAAAAAAAGTCCAGTCCAGATCATTGTTTCATAGTGTTAATATCTCATCCAATTTAAATTTTCTCCACACCACCTTGGTCCCAACTTAAATTCAAAAACCTGCAGTGAGCTGGGATGAGCTCGTGGTGAGGATTGGAGTTGGACTGGGGTCACGGTTAACTACTCTCTCCCTAACTCATTCTTCTTCACATCTTCCTCTGCCATGCTGCTTCTTCGTCCTTCAGGGATGGGCAGAAGAGCAAGGGGACACTAGGGCAGACAAGGTCTGGAATGAGAGTCATAACTTTTATTGGAGGTCTCTGGGTGAAGTCTACTATGCTATGGAATCTTTTGTCTTTTGGTGCACTTTTGTGGGTTCCCTGGAGCTTCCTCCCTCTGGGGCTCTCTGAGTGCAGTTTCTTGGTACAGGCAATGGCCCCCTGACTGTCTGCGCAGACTTCCTCTCAGTGCCCGCTCTCCAGTAGAGTCTTCACAACTACTTGAAGACCATTTGGGTAAAGTCCATTTCAAGGCTACCTAACAAAGGCCTGAGGGAAAAACATTTGGCCTGCCATAGTGGGAATTTGATTTATTCCTATAATAGGATGCTATCTTCATTCTGCTACTGCAAGTCACTCCAGTTAGCCTCACTCTTACAGAATTTTTCTGACCTGAGCCCGTAAGTTTCTCAAACTACAGAGAAACTAAGCAATCTCAGTGTGGTTCTTTGAAGTCCTTCTGTTTGATTAGAGAAGGACAGGGAGAAGGAGAAGACACCCCAGTCCTCCAATATTTCTCTCTTTAAAGAAATCTTATCCACAATCTCTCTGATGTATTTTCTACTTTCCCCTCATACATTCTTCACCTCAGTAATGAGCCAATTGTTACTAGCCTGGTTTCTCTGTTTCTTAGCATATTCTGCATAGCTGTCTGATCTGGAATCCATTTTTTCCACTCTTTTGAGTCTAAGCCTAAAGATAGTCAGGAAATTTGCATTCAATATTCTGATATATTTACTCTCATATTTACTAATGTGTCAATTATATAGACTACTGAACTAAAATAATAAAAACTAAAGTATATTTAAGAATTAGAAAAAGATGAAAAACATTTAAAATATATTTTAACATTATTTTATTAATGGTAAAAACACTATTTTATCTCAGTAAAAATATTAATACTTTCTTACTGATTATAAAGTGATTGAATTTTTTTTAATCTCTTGAAAATCTTGGATATAGTCTCCATGATAGAGGGATTAAATATCTGGATTTTAAGTCCAATTTATTTATTTATTTATTTATTTATTTATTTATTTTTGTGTGTGTGGGGAAGACCAGCCCTGAGCTAACATCTGTTGTCACTCTTCCCCTTTTTGCTGAGGAAGACTGGCCCTGGGCTAACATCCGTGCCCATCTTCCTCCACTTTATATGGGACGCCGCCACAGCATGGCTGACAAGTGGTGCGTCGGCGGGCGCCCGGGATCCAAACCGGCGAACCCCGGGCTGCCAAAGCGCAGACTAAACTGCTGCGCCACCGGGCGGCCCCCAATTTATTTTTATACTTGATATTATTGACTTCTATGACTGAAAGACAATAACTCCCAAAAGTAAGAGTTCTAAAGAGAAGTACATGGTTGGTTGTGCTTACTGTAATATTAAATCATGATACATATTTTTCAATTATATCTACCTATTATGCAATAATTCTATTGAATTTTTCTCTGTAAAATTTCTATCTTTTCTTATATAGATCACTTTTTCATATAAATTGGAAAGGCTTGCAATTTAGTATATTTTAACGAAATGGTTTCAAGATACACATAAGGTAGAAAATTCTGTTTCCATTTTTGGTGTGCACCTATGAGAGTTTATTTGGTTGCAAAATCACAAATGATCAAAAGACTTGTAAGTGTCCATTTTCTAAATACTTTCTCCTTGCATAACGATTTTTTTTAAGCAGTGATTTTCTCATTCCTTGTTAAACTACACATTTGACTCGAAGGGAAAGATTAAGTGGTCATTTTTCAAAATTATTTCTAACTTGCATAGTTTTGACAGCCAACCATCATTAGTAATATTAAATACTTGTTTCTTTAAGTAGCTGTTCTAAAAAGAAAAGTGAAAAATTGTTGTATCACTGTGTATTTTATTTATTTATTTTTACAGTGAGATGATCAGTGAACCTGATGTAATACAAAAGATTCGTATAGCCTCTCTCTCATTCAAAATACATTTTTGTAATTATTATTAAGTTGGCTTCATTGACCTGTCTGTAGCACCTGTATAATTCTGTTTCAAATTATTTACTTTAACAGCTTCCCTGCAAAGACTCATTGAATGAACTCCAAGGGTGGTTATAGCTCCTCAGCCTTACTTTGGAATCTCTCTCCCTCCCTCTCTCAATTCTAGTCAGATAAACTGTTCCATTAGTGGTTAGCCTTACAGTTTTTAATTTTTTTCTCACTTAAAGCTTTTTTTTTCTTCACTTACTACTGTTGAGGACATGCTTTTGTGCATACATTGTTTCCTTAATAGCTCCCTTAGTTCTTATTTTTGTATCTGAAATGCTATGTAGCAAATGCATATGTATAAGCAAGAAAGGTTGGAAAAAAATTGTGTTTTATTTATTCAGCTATACAACAAAAATGACAATTTGTTCCAATACTCATTTCTTCAAAACTTCAGCAGTATTTTCAATGTATCTGACAACGCTATTTGCAAACAAAATAATGCATTTTCATTTGTTACCAAATCATTTGCCACACATTGTCTCAGTCATTTTTACTGTGTCAGGAGGAATTAGTGTTTCCTCAAGGGAGAAATTTTTTGTCTTTCCTAAGGAAAAGACTTCAAAAGAGACTCTGAATGCTTACTTTAAAAATATCTGGCTAATTGTGACAGTGTTATTTTCATATTGTTACGTATATCTCAAGGCAAAATATACATGTAAAGCAAATTTCGTGTGTATCTCAAATGACCTCTAGATAATTCTAAAATTTTCGCCAATTTCTTATTAGATCTGATGATTTATTTTAACCTAGTACTGTGGTTAATGAGAAGCTTGTACTTAAGAGTAGGCCAAGTGTTAGCTTAGTCATGTTCTTGTTGCCGACTTGGGCTTCCATTATCAGTATTATCTTAAGTTTATGGTTTACACGTAGTAATCTTTTTAAACCACATCATCAGTTTGGGGAGGTTGGTTTGTTTAAAACTTTAGAGCATAATCCATAAATCCACCCAGGATGGCTCGCATAAACTACCATGTTTCAGTATGCTAAGAGTAAACAGGAGTGAGGGTTTTCAACCACTCTGCTGGAGAACTCTACACTCCCCTCAGGATAATTTCACAGCACATCCCACGGGATGGTCTGCCCTACAGACCGCGTGAGGGACCAGTCATTCCATATATTCAATATCACTAAAACCTTTTTCTTATTTTTGGATTATATTCTCTAATGTTTTCTTTGTGCTCAGTAACACATGTTTGCGCATCCCATGGTCACTTAATCCATTCAGGCTTCTATAAAATACCACAGACTGGGTGGCTTATAAACAACAGAGATTTATTTCTCACCATTCTGGAAGCTGGGAAGTCGAAGATCAAGGCATGGTCACGTTCTGGTGAAGGTTCTCTTCCTGGTTCGTAGCCAGCACCTTTGGCCTGTGCCTTCACATGGTGGAAGGGCTAGGGATCTCTATGGAGCCTCTTTTATAAAACCACTGTTCCCATTCATGAAGACTCCACCCTCATGACCTAACCACCTCCCTAAGACCCCACATCCTATACCTTCATCTTTGGGGGTTAGGATTTCAACATATGAATTTTGAGGGAACACAGCATTCAGATGTACGCACATTGCACTTTTAAGAATTTTGTTCTACATCAAACACCTCCAGAGATGGAGAACTCACCTCCAAACAAGAAAATTATTCTAACAACTCTAAGTCCTAATTGCTAGAAATTCCATCCTCATACTGATCTAAAATCTATTTACTTGTAACTTTCACCCGTGAGTCCTAGGTCAGCCAAAGGTGGCAGACACAGAATGAGAGCCCCTTAAATACTTCATTATTTATTATTTAATGCATGTCATTTGAGTTGTCAATTATTTGAACAGCTAAAATACTTATCACCCTCATTGAAACATAGATTTCTTTCGTGTATTTCCAAAATAATTATCTAATAGAATATAAATGATACGCCAGTATTAAATGACAATCTGTTCACAAACTGTATTTCATCCCCTAATTCACTAGGAGAGAAATTTTGTAATTCTTCAGGACAGTTCTTCTGAACTGACCCATGGGTATTCTGAAACTTACATCTCTTTAGATTTTTTTTTTTTTTCTGGGGAAAACCAGCCCTGAGCTAACATCTGTTGCCAATCCTCCCCTTTTTGCTGAGGAAGACTGGCCCTGGGCTAACACCCGTGCCCATCTTCCTCCACTTTATATGGGACGCCACCACGGCATGGCTGACAGGCAGTGCGTCGGCGGGCGCCCGGGATCTGAACTTGCGAACCCTGGGCTGCCAAGCGCGCACTAAACCGCTGTGCCACCGGGCGGCCCCTCTCTTTAGCTGATATGATTCAGTTGGAAAGAACTCACTTGCTCCCTGCACCAACAGCGCCTACACTAAAAATTTTTCCTTCATTTCCATGGCATGAACTGATGCTGTCTTTGAGGTGAAGGCTTACTCTTGTGCCTTTCAACATTGAACTGACATCAGGAAAGAGGCCCAGCTGGAGGGTTTCATTATGAATGCCATACCAAAAGTGGTATCTCAACATATCATCTAAACAACTCCCCAAACTGGCCATAAAGTAATGACAGACACAATCTGACAAGAGCCCGCTTCTTCTGGTGGTGTGATTTTAGCCTCTGAACAATAGCGATGAGAACAGTGAAAGGTACACAGTCAAAAATCCCACACATTCAGCAAATGTTGTAATTCTAGAGTTAGCAGTATTAGTGATTGTCCTTATTCAGGGCTTTTTTGGGCCTTATAACTTCTAAAAGCACAGCATATTTTCTGTAGGTTTTTTTTTCCTTGAAGACAAATTCTCAACATAGTGCATTTTCGTTGGGTGGCCTGAGAGTGAACTCCCCAGTGGGTTTTCAATAGCCATTTTAAGAACAGGGTCTATTTACATTTCATGGCAAGGCCATATAAATGGATTTCTTCTGGGTGTGATTATACATCTTTAACCCGTTCACATAAAATTAGCATGATCTTATAAAATGCCCCCAAACTGGACACTTTTACGAGTGAGAGTATATGCTAATAGCAATCAAGGTAGGACAAGAGGCCTAAACCAGGACTACCCCAGGCAAGCCTGGGTATCTATCATACTATGCAAAATGTGTAATGGCCAGCAAGACACAGCCAGTGAAACCCAGGCTTTCCACAAAAGTGCTCCCCTAACCTGACTACAACAGAATCCCTGGGCTGCTTGTTAAAAATGCTGATGCCCTGGCCTCGTTCCCTAGATGGTTAGATTGTCCATATTTTTAAGTCCCTGTGTGATTCTGATGATGACAGCAATCAACTAAAACTAGTGTAGGCTCCTTCCCTTTGAAATTCCTCTACCTTTATATCTCACAGTGGAGTTGCCATATGCACATGTAACCTATTCATCTTCCATACTTTTTTTGTTCCTAGAGGCATGACTGAACTGTAGCCCATGGATATTGATTTTTTAGTCAATAAATGAGGATCAAATGAAGAAAGAATATGAGATTTAGTTGTCTGAGGATTTTCTGGTGACATCTTCAGATAAAATTAAGAAAGCAGAAGCACCAAATTTTACGTAATGGGTGTCAGCAAATTTGAAAAAAATTTCCTGGAGGCATACTGGGGGCCTCATTTAAGAAATGTTTCATTACCAGTGAATTTGGGGGCACCAGAGGATGACACTATGTAGAAAATCTCAGGCATTGATGACTGAATTGAAGAATGATTCAGAACAATTGGATACAGGGTGAAGAAGTTTTAAGAATTTCTTAAGACAATTATTTACCTTAATTTTTCCTTTTCATGTACAAGAACGCTATGATAAAAATCTAAGTGTAGGTAAATCTAAAAGAGTTCTTTCAATTAAAAATAACAAATTCAGGGTGGGGAAAAAGGCAAAATAGATGAAGGAGATTAAGAAGTACAAACTTACAGTCATAAAATAAATAAGTCATGGGGATGTAATGTATAGCACAGGGAATATAGTCAACAATATTGTAATAACTTTCTATGGTGACAGATGGTTACTAGTCTTAGCAGGGTGATCATGTCGTAATGTATACAAATGTCAAATCACTATGTTGTACACCTGAAACTAATATAATATTGCATGTCAAATATACTTCAATAAAAAAAGATAATTAAAGATAGAAAAAATAAAAATAAATTCAAAGTGATAAAAAGTATGATGTTGTTTGGCAGAATTTTTATTTCTCAGTGGTACACAAAAATGTTATATTGTAGTTGATAATGTCTGAAACTTGATGACACCTGGTGTATGCTCTAGGCAGAAAGAAAACATTAGTTAAATCCGTTGGCAATTTTGCTGGCTATTCTACTGAGGCAGCACGTGCCCCAGAGTGAGGGACATTAATATCAGTTTGCCTCAGTTTCTCTGTGCATCTCATAATGTGAATATTTCCTCACAAAGTGTGTGAATTCACTGTTAAAGGTTTTTTAAATATGTCCCTTTAAAATAAGCAAAGTAATTATCTGAAGCTCTATCTAGAATGTTCTATGTTAGAAAAAAATTAGCTGGGTGATTTAATGAATTTTCAAAGGCAGTTTTGAGGCTATACAAGTTAGAACAAGCCAATGCCTGTTTAAGACATGACTACACTGTACAACTGCGCGCACACACACACACACACACACACACACACACAAGAAATAATAGCTCTCTCTGCCAAACTTAATAGGATGTTTGCAAAGCTGTAAACCACCAAAAGCAGCCGGAAAGAGGGGATTCAGGTCTGCATAAGTAGGACGTTTGGTCCCTGCCCCGATCTTCCACAACTTTCCTCTCCAGTTGTGTTTCTTTTCAGCCTATACAGGAAAGCCCAGCTGCCAGCAGACAACAGGCTGAACGGTAGCCAGCTGCTTTATAACTGTGTTAGCCAGAAGCCCTCATGAGAAATATTTTTCCTGGAAAATAAATTATAACATGTCTAAGTGGTGCCTGACAAAGCTAAACAGGAGGCATGCTGCTCTATTGCAAATTCATCTGCAGTCTCTGGGTAGAAAGACAAATAAAAGCACTTCATCAAAATCAGTCACAGAAACCCAGGAATACCCATAGGAGACTACTAAACTCTAAATACCAATCAATTTCTCCAACTTTTTTTGTCAAACTTGCAAGTCCTTTTAAGCACTGTCTTCTTGAACTGCCAGGCAGCAGCTGGCTGGAATGGAGAAAGATCAGAAGTACAGTTTGGGGGCCTTCTATGACACAGTGGTTTATCTAGCTGAGGACCCTTATTGCTGAAGGGATTTTTCAGCCTTAGAGCATCAATTAAGGTTAAAGCTAAAAGCCTGCCTTTACTTCTATATATTCTCAATGTCTCTGTTTGAAGAGGTTTGCCTAAACATACTAGGAAACAATATAAATAGAATGTGTTTTAAGAAGCTGCCCCTCTGACTCCAAATTTAAAACTGCAACTCTGAAAGTAACTCAATCTGTAGCCTGTACTTAGTGTTAGATATTTTAATATTTGCTGGTTCCATAACAACCACAATTTCATTGGGGCAAGGTATTGATGATTTAATAAGATGCTAGTCTCAGTATTGGCCCAGATTTAATCAAGGTCTTATGATGGTATTTATCAAAGAATTTATGATGCATCTATCATGCTTAAGACACTTTGCTAGATACTGCAGAGATGCATCATAATCTCTACCTTCGAGGAGTTCATATTTTCATTCAGGAGTCTAATAGTCAGAAGAGATGGTTTTTCTCCAGGCTATGCATTTGACTAGTTGTGTGACCATGGAAAAGTCACTTAGCTTTTATTAAAGAAGGTTTGGGCGTGCAATTTACATATAAAAAAACTAATTTTGGACAATAGATCGGAAGAATAAAAGAATGGAAGAAGGAAGACCAACTTTGAACCCATCAAATTACAGAGAGCATAAATCAAGATGACGATAGGGATGGATCCACGAAATACTTTGGAGAGAGACCCAAGGGTTCTCCCAAACATTACTTGTGAGGCTAAGGATGTTATATTAAATTTACATTGATTTTGTGGAGCTGGTAAGGTTTCACTTGGAAGATTGAAATATTCTATGGCTCTTTTGTGACTAGCTGTGGGACCTTCAAATGTCATTGGACATCAGTCTTCTCTATAATGAAATAGAGGTAATGCCCCTGTGACCCATCTCTCTCCCAAGAATATACAAAGACAAAAACAGATAATAGGTGTGAAAATAGTTGGAAAGAAAAATTCTTTTCAGATGGGGAAGGCAATATTATTATTTGCAGAAAGGTTTTAAGTGCTAAGGATTCAGGAAGTGGGCCACTCAGCTTTTAACTGGTCTCCTCTAATAACTGCAGTCATATGTTTACATGATATGAAATTAAAGATACTAAATTAGAAGAATTAGAAAAATATGACTATTTTCTTAAATGCATCACATTCAAATTAGAGAAATCTAAGGCCCAATATCACAAGGTCAAAGTAATCTTACTCAAGTCTGACTTCAAATTGCCTTAATTTACGAGATAGATTTATCCATGAGGACATTTCTAAATGAGGTAATGCCAGAGAAGTATCCATGAAATTAGATAGAGTGTCTATATGTTGATAAAACTCTAATTTTGTCCAGATTATACTGGAGTTATTATTTTTTCCCCAATAATAACAAAACATAATTATGTTAATATTATAGAGTAATGTGATTTAAAGGACAAAATATATGTTCCTAGCACACATATGTGAAGCACTTGGCTGACATACACCATGACTTAGGTTAGACAGAGGAGTCCTTGTTATGAGTACAATTGGTTGACAACAACAAATAAAAAACAAAAGTGATTTCAAATAGTGGGGAAATGTTTTCAAGTTTCATCTTGAAAAATAAGATGAAAAGTCGTGAAAAAATTTGCTGTTCATATTTTTAAAATGTAGGTTGAAAAAAACAGTTATGATGTGGTGTTTGAAGAATGACTCAATTGCAGATTTCTATTTTTTTTTTTTTTTGGTGAGGAAGATTGTCCCTGAGCTAATCTCTGTTGCCAGTCTTCCTCTTTTTGCTTGAGGAAGCTTGTCCCTGAGCTAACATCTGTGCCAATCTTCCTCTATTTTGTATATGGGATGCCACCACAGAGTGTCTTGATGAGTGGTGTAGGTCCATGCTCAGGATCTGAACCTGTGAATCCTGGGCCACCGAAGCGGAGTGTGTGAACTTAACCAGTAAGCCAGCCCCTATTGCAGAATCTTAATTGTACAAAGTTATAAATAATTCCACAAAATAGTTTATTTCTTAGAAAGTGAATGTTAATAATTCTGCCAATATTTAACACGTTTTAACTCTCATGTAGCTCTGTCATTCAGAAACTCACCTAACTATTTTTGGTCATATAATATTTATATATCTTCATATATATTACTTTGAAAAATCTCATAGTTAAATACTGGCTTGGAAATAGAAAGCCTATCAAAAGTTTTATCATTAAAGCAAAATTTAAGTAAATTGTTTAAAAATGCTTCATTGAAGTTTCTTTCCATGAACAATCTCAAACCTACATAATCATTTTTTATACTGTGCATTTCTCAGTAACAAAATGTACTATTGAAAAAGCACTAGAATTATATAAGAATTTGATGACAAGTATGACAAAGGATGGATTTGACATAGCCTGGTTGGTTAATGTTAATAAAACTGATTTGTTTTATAGATACAGGAATATTGCACTGAACCTGAATGTAAGTACAGTTTAGACTCAGAAGGACTGGAACCAGGAATCGGAAAGTCATTAGTAACCTTGGCATCCTCCAAATCTCTGGTTTGTTCTCTCTTTGCCTGTTTTTTTTTTTTTTCTCCTCACCATAGAGTGGCTTTCTCTAATTTTTGTTTCTTTGTATTGATTTTTTGTTTTCCTTTCATGAGATTATTTCTTCATAACAGGAATTTTGTTGCTGTTAACACCACTAACCAACTGACTTGAACTCTAGTGACCCAACTCAAAAATACCTTTAAAAAAAAAAGCCTTGGTTAGTCCACCGTGGGAGAGGTATCTGTTATACTCAATTGGTTTCGGCGAGGGAGGTGAGTTCATCTAGTCCAAGTGTGTAGACATGAGTGGGAGGAGAAGAAATTCCGAAAAGTTGTAATTGGGCTGGGCAGATGCCCAGAAACTTTTTACTCCATTGTTAATTCACCAGTGTTTATTTTCATGGAATATGAATGTTAAAATGCTGGTGGCTCAGTGCCAGGGCTATTTCTTGGTCTGTTTTAACTTCTCTGTGATAAGTTTATTATACATATGAAAGTGTAAACTTAAAAGAATGAGAGGAACATTATTTCCATTTGGCACCACATTTGAAATGTGGCCAGTCAATAATTGTTACACAACCTCCAGGTTTTGCAAATACTTACTCATAATTTAAAAAAATCTTTCAGATACATATAAGAGGGTTATCATATCTATTCCTTTTTTCTACATGAGAATGTTAATTGCTTCTAACTGTAGTATTAAATTTTTAACATTTTGCAATATGTTAAAAAATTACACAAATAGTTTTTATTTTTTGCAAATGTTTCTCCTGTGAATCCAAATATTATCATAACTAAGGATCATATAAATCAAGATTTGTGAAATTGATGTAAATTTAAAATCACGAAACAAGAGCTATAAAGGCTAACATAACATGGTCGTCTAACAAAAATGCAAAAGAAAAATATTAAAACATTTTAAATAATTAGAAGTGTAAAGTTAGAGAAGCAAATTATAAAATCTTTTTACCAGAATGTCTTTCATCTCTATGTGTATACTTAGTTGTCTTTTCTATGTATGTCTGCAATTAAAAATTATCTACAATATGTCTATAATTATACATTGTAATTGATATGGTTAGTACCTAAAACCCAAACAATTGCCTTATCAATTTTTGTTTCTGGCTTTTGAGATTTGTTCCTTTCCCTATCATGCCTCACCATGTCATAACTGTCACCTAACTTAATTCAGCAGCAGTCCTCTAAAGTACTCCACCCCAGAATTAAAAGACCACTAAATTCGGATTTCCTCTACCCGAATGGTAATGAAGGTTAGAGAAAGCAAAACCCGTGCAGAGTGGAGAAGTGGATCGCAGGTGTTCATTCCAGGATGAATCTTGGAACACATTTCTTCATAGAAACAGCATGATAAACCGGAATATAGTTAGTATAGTGTTCTGGGTCAGACACTTAATTTTTGATAAAGGTGAGTTGATCTGAGAATCTAAGTGAGGTTAGAATCCTCTGTAAACAGACAAATTATATAAATACTTTTGGAACACAATCCAATTGTAATGTAGCATTGTTACCTCGCACTGTATCCTAGCCAGCAGCATTTATGGAATACGTAATGTCTATAAGCACTGTGCCAATGGGGCGTCAGTTATAGGTTCTGCGTTAAGAATTTTACAGCTTAGTAAGGGGTTGCAATGGTTTTTGAGTGACACTCAAATTACTGAGTGTTCACAATTAATAAATGAAATTAAAGTTAATAAAGTTAGTTTAGAATAAATATGTTCTTAAAGCAGTATAAGTTGTTCATTTATTTACAAAGAATGTAAAGTACAAATGTTTATTTTTAGTATTGTATGTAAATTTATATTATGCAGAAGCACACACAGTAAGTTAAGATGTAAAATACCAATATTCACCAATAAGGACAACTATTTAAAAGCAAAAAGTGAAGTAGATTAAGAATGGATGCTGAGTGGTCGGCCCTGTGGCATAGCAGTTGAGTTTGTGCGTTCCACTTCGTTGGCCCGGGGTTCAACAGTTTGGATCCTGGCTGCGCACCTACTTACTGTTCATCAAGCCATGCTGACGTGGTGTCCCATATAGAAGAGCTACAACTCTACAACTATGATATACAACTATGTACTGGGGCTTTGAGGAGAAAGAAGAAAAAGAGGAAGATTGGCAACGGATGTTAGTGTAGGGTCAATCTTCCTCAAAAAAAACAAAACAAAAAGAATGGATGCTGAAAGGCAAAAATCTAAAGTTACCTCAAATTAAATAAAAAATAATATTTATAACTGATAGATGAATATTTAAAAGACATCAACTTCATCTCTTGGAAACAGATATGAACATATTTGAACCAGAGGGTGACATGATGTGTATGTTTAGTCTAGAGGCATTTTTGTTAACATTTTTCAACAGTTTTAATCACACATATTTAGTGACTCAACTAATTGCTAAATTTTGATCTACCAAATAGTCAGATTAATCTTTTATATTGTTTATTACATAATCATAATTGGCTGGATTATTCCAGACTCACATAATTATGAATGATGACTGAAAGAATTTGAATAGGCTGATCATAAAGAACAATGCATTCCTTAATTAATATTTATTTTAATAAAATAACCAACTTCAGAGAATTTGTTTCAAGCAATAATGTTTTCTATACACCCTTTATGACATTTTCACCTCCTGAATATGCTTACATGATAAACTCCTAGAATGAGTGATTGAAAAAAAATTTAGCACAGTTTGACACTATGTAATTTTTGGCTCCATAATAATAATTTTCTAAATTGCTGATGGAAATTGATAAGCTTATTTAACAAAGACCTGTATATGTATATACTTTTACAAGACTGTAGCTATGATTCATATACAACTCAGGGAGCTGTTGTTTCAACTGCCAATTAAAAGATTAAAAAAAACCAATAATTTTTTTGCTGTATCAACATTTTAATTTTCAGAATCATTAGATCTAATACTAACATAGCTATACTATTTTTATTTTATGAATATTATTAAGTGAAGGTTAGGAGAGACTCCCTTCTCCCTGATAAGTACTAAATTAATTAATGCATTCTTTCTATAAGATGTGTGAGTAAGTAAAATAGTCAGATTCTTAAAAGGTAGATATTCCTCAATATATTTTTTAACAAAATTCTTTTTCTTTGCTGAGGAAGATTCGCTTTGAACTAACATCTGCTGCCAGTCTTCCTCTATTTTGTATGTGAGCCCCTGCCAGAGCATGGTCACTGACAGATGAGTGATGTAGGTCCACACCTGGGAACCGAACCCAGTCTGCTGAAGCAGAGCACACTGAACTTAACCACTAGGCCACTGTGACTGGCCTAACAAAATTCTTTTTATTTTCTAAACCTTGATGAAAATCATTCATCACACCCAGTGTCCCATATCTGCTAATAAAAATGTTTTGAAAGTCTGAATGCTACTGATTTTGGTTCACCACCACCTGCCAGCTTCGTCTGAGATGGGACATCCACAGCAAAGTTCCTCTACTGTCATGCTCTGTGGGCATGGTCTGGATATTGGTTCCTTAGGACAAGGCAACCTGACACATTCTTTATGCACAAGATAGTTAACAAAATGTCATTTATATAACATGTTTCCTCTCATCAGGGGTCTTTTCCTCTATTTTCAAATAAATATATTACAAGTAACATTAATGAAAAATTTCTCATGACCTAGAGTGAAATATAAAATATTTTGCTTTCATTTCCTCCTGTTGTGGTGACATAAATATTAAAATAATCTATCAGAAATAAAATGGTCGAAATCTTGTGCTTTTCTAGAGACGGTTTATTTAGTTCACCCTTTTACAGATGAAGCAAATAATTTGATATGGCAAATGGTCAAGAAATTCTCATGGCCCATGAGGCAGAGTTTTCGAAGTATATTTAGCAGAGGGACAAAAATATAACATCCAAATAATTGGCTATCATTAAGTGTAACTAGTATGGAAATGCTAGTACCCGTGACATGACTACCTCTACTTTTCTCATGAAGACATTGAACCTCAGAGTAAGGGATTTCTATCTGGATTTATTTGCCTCCTATATAAGCAAGATTCTCTACCTCTAAATATTATATTCTTGAGTTTATCTAAAAAACACCAGGGTGAGATTTTTTAGATAGAGATAAGAGAATAGAAAATATAAGAAAAATAATTTATGATATATAATATGTACAGTTGGTGAGTTTTCCCAATATTTATCTAACAAACCTTTAGAAAAACCAGCTACACATTAGGATATATAAAGCCCTGAAAAAAGCCCTGACTTTTACTAAGAAGAAAAGTCAAAAGTCTGACAGACAATCAACTATAGATGTCATACAAGTCCCTGTCAGTTGCAAAAAAGTAAGAATGTTTTTTGTAAACACAGTATCTGAAAAAATATTTGAAAAAATTTGGAAGACTGACAGTGGAAAGACATATAGATCTGCAAGTTATTCACTTTATTGCTGCTGGAAAGGATAGTCTTAGAAGAAGTGCCGTATTTGAACACTGTGAATTTGAGAGCGGGGAGAATAAGGAAGGGAGAAGTTTCTGTAGTCACAGGACATCTCTTAGGCCTGGTTCTTCCATTTCCTATCTTTGGGACTTTGTTTCAGTCATTAACCTTTCTGAGCGTAGTTCTCTTTTGTAAACAAATAAACAAGTGACACAGAATAATCATATTTTATTTGGAAACTAAATTCCTTAAGAACTTGTTTATTCAAACCATTTGTAATTTGAGGTGAATCCTGGCTCAATAGTATAGGTATTTCTGGTTACCAGCTCAAGCACCATTGTCACTTTACTTGACTCTTCAGATAAAAACAGTTAATGTTTCTTTAGAAAATATTGTCTATCAAAGCCTGAATCTAAAATCAGTAAAGAAAGATAACAATACAATTTATTGACCTGAAAATATAATAGTGGCAATAATAACAATGTTAATGATAAGGGCAAATGTTCGTTGGAGACTAATATTTATGAGGTTCTATATACATTATCTCATTAGACAGCTCCATGAGTTAAGGACTGTTGTCTTTATTTTCCAAGCTTCCACAGAAAGCAGCAAAGACAAGATTTGGATCAAGAAAGCCAGACTCTGGAATCTGGGATGTTAACAGTGATGCCATCCCACCTTCTACACAACCATATTGTGGTCTTCAAAGCCTTTACCATGCTTCAAAACTGTATGTGTGTGTGCGTGCATGCATGTGTGTCTGTGGTGTGCATGAGTATTCATCTATTGTGGTGTTTTGGAATAGAAGTACCCAGTACATGGGAGGGCCTCACATCTTTGGTAGTGATCACTGTTTTTATTCTGTAATGCCTCACACTTCTGATAAAAGAATATAGTTAAGTCACATAATTCTGTAGGGTTTTCTGTCACACCTTATCATGGTACTCTGATTATATGCTCATCCTCCCCACTCAAATATAAGCTCCCTGAGGTGTGGACCATATATTGTTCATTTTAGAGTGCTCATAATGTTTTTCATGGTGAATCTTGAACAATATATTTAACAAATACTAACAACATGATGGACAGTATAAAGACATGTAACTGTTTAACTCTCCTCCAAGAGGCACAGAACTACTTAAATATATCAAAACAGAATTTTCATATATGGGCTTTATACAAAATCGACTTGCCTTCAGTGAATGACCATCTGCAAAACTAAATTCGGACAAGCTTATTACATTACATAATTATTCCTGAATATGTAAAATCAAGTAGTTCCCAGAGTCATTTTATATAATACTCCTTGCAACATTTAACATTTCTAAAACAATCAGCGTGGTTCTATGCTAAGAAGATTTCAATGCTTAGCTTCTCTCAGAGTGAGTGGTATTTCACAATATTAGAGAATACTTGAAGATGTGCTTTGCAAGGCAAATGCCAGCTTTGAATTTACAATCTGTCCTTTTAACCTCTGATCATGTCAGGGATAACAATATATTTTAGCACTTCAGTTATCCTCCCAGATAAGTAATAACCGTCATATGAATCATTAAAACACGTTAAGGCATTAAATTTCATTATAGCAGATCTTATTAGAGTTACATTAGCTTGTTATCAGACCTTTTGCAACAATAGAAAAAAAGATCAATTCTCAATAACTCTGTCCTTAAAATTGCATAATGATCCTTATCTACAATATGACAAACAAATTAAATAGCATTTTAGTGGGTGATTTCTCACTTTGGACTAAATTATGAGGACCGAAAAATAGCAATAAGAGAGTTTTTTCCTCAGACAGTTCCATGGTATGCAAATAGACATGGTGTACACCGCTTTAATAAATGAAGCACCATTGTGATGGTTTGAGGAGTGCTAGCTGTACTTAACATAGCCATCCATCTTAGCATTCTTGCATTTATTCTGTTTAGAAGATGGCGAAATCCCAGTGGAGAAAGCTTTAATTTCCTTTCAAATGTCATTGGCTTGGAATGCTTTGATCATACTGAAATTTGTCCAACCCCTGTCATGGCAATTCTCTGATGATTTCGGGATGATTTGCTTTGTACATCAAAGGCATGAAAGGACCGTTCTACAACACATGCTTTTGGCTCCACAATTTGAAGTCTTTTGAATACTCATGAAACACATTGTTATCAGAAGTGGACCACTGTTGCACACTTAGAAAATGTGATGACTAGTTGCACCCAGCCTTTATTTGCTTTTTATCAAAAGCAAGGGTTCTTATGTGTCTATTCCTCAATTACTATATTGTTGTATTCAAACAAGTAGTTACTTTAAAAATGTAAAAGATGATTTCTGATATACTCTAATGCTAACATGTCAAATTTTAATTTCATCAGATATAAATATTTTTAAGTAATGGAAAATTTAAAAGTCAAGAACTAAAATCAACAGGTGTTTGAAAAGACCAATGATCACAATGATTTATAATCCACCAGTTTCTGATCTTACATTTCAGATATTGTAATAGGCAATATTCTAGAGAAATAGAAATAACTCTTGATTATTTTACCCATTTATTTCAGGATGCAGGTCTTCTGTAGATCTTTGGTCCCGTTTGCTATTTGTCTTTTGGTCATTTTGTTTGTGTATGTGTAAAGCAACGAGATAATGAACAGAAAGAATAGAAATATGAATTAAATTTAAATTGTCCAGTGAATGTTTCTAATAGGATGTTAAATTCAAAGCAAGTTTTATTTATTGATTCTTATAATAACAAACCAGAATGCTAGAAAATGTGATCATTGAGTAAAATAAGTAATGTTAGTAATAGGAGTGTTAGACTTCAGCTGTGATGGATAGATTATCAAAATAATAACAATGACTGGCATTTATTAGGCACTTACAATATACCCAGCACTTTTCTAAGCACAGTTTTCAGAACTGTTCTATGAGTTAGATTCAATTATATGGTTTTAGAGATGAGAAAACTGAAAGGTAGATAAATAGTCCAAAGTCTAATGGCAGATGATCATTAGAGCCTGTTATTTCAAGCCCTTGTGCTCTATTGTCTCCCATATAGTATATTTTACCTTTCCTAGTATTAAGATATTTTATGATAATTTTAGATTTTAAAAGTTTCCACAATGATACTTTAGTTTTTGACACCTAAAGATCTGTTCAAATTTGGAACAATCTAGTCAACAGTTCAAAAATTTCATTATTGATTTTTGGGGTAGAGGATGTACATTGTTTTATAAAGATTTAAAAACGGCTATAATGAAACAATTCCATTACTTAAAAATTACATAAATAGTTACTTACTATTTGTTTATTATTTAATGGAAACATGTAGAGAATGTTTCTCTTTTAACCTTTTTATTGTTTGCAAATCAGAAATATATATGTACATACACCGATCTATATACATATTGTAGGACATGCACAAACTAATAGAATTTTATAAAATTACATCTTCAAGGATCTCTGATAATTACAGCATATTCCCAATTCAATGTGATAGCCATTATTAAATCTTATGTATGCTGTAATTACTGATTTAAGCCTGTGTACGTTATAATTAAATGTTGTGATTCTTCAGTAGTTCATTAAAAGAAAAATTGTTAAAGTAGTCTTTGGTGAAATGCCTGTGATATCATGTTAGCTAATATTCAACACCTTCAGTTACCTGTGCAGTGAATTATCTTGAGAACTTATAACTTAGCAAACTACAGATATATCAATTGAATTATTTTTGTGTTGGTTTAACTGAAGTATAAACCTTGAAAAGACTAAAAGAGATCAGATATATCTAAATATGTTGGAAATATGAAAATATACTGCAATGTATTTTCAAAATGTGTTAGGAAATGAGTAGAGTGGTTTAAATGAAGATAATTGCGTGTAAAGAGGTAACATTTTAATCCTAAATTCTATTCATAACAATTATTTTAATTCTTCTTAAGCCTTATGAAATGTAAATCTTTGAAGCCATATTTTAAGCTTTTGTTTCATAACTTGTCTTATTATTAATAATTCCATTTTGTATTTGTAGTGAGCTTTAAAAATAATTTAATAAAATAATAATTCACTTATTAAAATAAAGTATATAGGGGCCGCCCGGTGGCGCAGCGGTTTAGTTTGCGCTTGGCAGCCCGGGGTTCGCAGGTTTGGATCCCGGGCGCCCGCCGACGCACTGCCTGTCAGCCACGCCGTGGCGGCGTCCCATATAAAGTGGAGGAAGATGGGCACGATGTTAGCCCAGGGCCAGTCTTCCTCAGCAAAAAAGGGGAGGATTGGTGATGGATGTTAGCTCAGGGCTGGTCTTCCTCACAAAAAATAAAAAATAAAAAAAAAAATAAAGTATATAATATGAATGACCTGAAAGCTAAATAATTAAACACTTCAGACGTTGATGAGAGTTTCCTGCTGTGAACAAGTCAAGTACCAACTTTGAAAATATGAATGCGAATAGTGACAGAAAATCTAAACCTCAGAGGTCATGGTCAACTCTGTTTCTTTAATCACACTGGTATGATATCAAAGTATCATGTTACCTAGACCTTCAATACTGCTGAAAAATGATTTCTCACCTAACCTACAAGTTACACACAATATACATTCTGTATCTTAATGTATATTATTATATTGTTTATATAGGCAATTATATATGTTTATGTATTATAATATACATTAATGTAATATATAACATACATAATATATAACATAAATATGTTTATAATGTATTACATATATTACAAATTTGATATCTAGTACATAATTTACATCTGTAGGATCACAATGTACTTTATTTCTTCTATTTTGTGGTATTAACTGATAACTGATTTGAGGGGGGAGAGGTGATGCACTAGATATGTATGTCTTGATTTCAGAAATATTAAAATATGGGAAAGAGTTCATCTAAAATCCAGGAACATAAAATGTATTCCCCTAAATGCAAATCCTAACCCAGATGTTTTGTTGTGGGTTTGTGGAAACAATAAATTCATGTAATAATTCCTTGGTTTTCACTGCTTCTCTGTAATGAATCAGTTTGGTACATTCTACAAAATGCCAATGATCCCCATGAGTTCTGAGAGTTATCAAAGCTTAAGAATGGTATCAGGTAGAAAGTGTATGATTTGGACTAATTTTGAAATGAAATCATGTATCTAAGCTGTGTGTGCTGTGCATTTTCTACATTGTTAACAACAATTTTAGAACAATTACTCTGTTTCTCTAACAATTTACAAGGAAACAGCCCCTCTTCATTTCACTCTTGGCTCTATGGAAACAGCCTTTGTGAGAAATCTGGATTTCATTCCCAGTATAAATGCAAGCTGACTGGCACCAAGTCTATGAAGTTGAACATTTATACAGTATACTCGGCCAAAACAACTCACTTATAAGGGAAAAACAATCATTTGGGTTTGTGAATTGGTTTCCCATGTTGATTATAGTCACATTAAATGGAAACAGCTTTGATGTCCATGTTTAATTGTTCTCTAGTCCTCTCCTGATAATAAGTGGAAATTATACCAACTTTTATTCAAATAGCAGGAAAATAAATGAGACTAGAGCTAAAGTATATTTCCTATTCCTGGAGAGTATTAAAGTCTTTTTAGAAATTATTAAATGAAGAGTCTGAAGTGTCTCCAGTTCACACAAGCAAAAAAGGCAAAAAAAGTTTATATTTAGACATTGCTATTTAACCTTATTTCTTCATCTAAATGGTGGCCAGTGTGCAAATGTAAATTTCCACTTCAAGATAATATTCATGGCAAGTATATCATTTCTTGTCCATGGTCCAAAACAAATCCTCTTTTCTTAAGAAACCATCTATTGTAAGCCTTTTTTAGTGAGCAATAATTGTTACCATTTAATGAACTTCTATTGTGTGTCTATTATACTTTTATTTGCAATAAGTACACTTCGATTAGTTCATACAACAGCATATGCATTATTTCTCCCATTTAACAGGTAGGAAAACTGAAGATCAGAGAGATTTTTATACATTCATTAATTTAGCAAATGTACACTGAGCACTATTATGTTAATATAATTTGCTAATAAATAAATTAGGGAATTAAAGCAAATATGTTTCTTGTAATTCCTGATCTCTCTGAGCCTAGTGCCTATTGACAGTTGGTTAAATAATATGCTCAGTAATAAGCTAGTAAGTACTTGAACTCAGCTTCCAAGTACTGTACTTTTGTACTATAGCTTGTGGATGAATGGGACATATTGAATAGTTAAAGTAAATCCACACAAAAGTCTATGTACTATCATGATTTTTATTGTTGCCGTTTCTGTCTTCGGACCATTTAAAGACACGTTCGTTTCATTTGATGTAGGGTATATGCTATTTCCAATCATGGCTATGAGTGAGATGTTCACAGAGATGCAATGAATTGGTATTTGATTTGAGCCTTGAATTGGTCTTGGATTATAAAGGGTGAAAAAATGTGTGTTGCTTTAACACATAACGGAGGTTTTATTAATATGCTGAGAAGCTATGTACAATGTGTAAATGGAAATCTCTCATTGTAGCATTCTTTCATGGTTCTAAATGGTGGCACGACTGAGGTCATGCCGTGATGTTTAGCATGGTTTGTGAAACTGTAATAGCTTGGCTTTTTTGACAGATTTTTCATTTAAATATTTGGCTCCACTTACACAGGAGGTTGCCATCATTTGTAAGCTTTCCTCTTTTTCGTCTTGTAATCTCTGCAGGATGAAAAATGTTCTGATGCTATGGAAATTATTCCAGCACAGATGCATCTAGATTGCAGAAATTGCTCTGGGTTGTTTAAAGCAAGACATTTTTTGATTGTTTCCATGATGATTGGATGCTTCATTAACCCCTTTATTGTTGACATCCTATGGAGACTCGATATGTAGTCTTAATTATTTTAAAAGACAATTCTTTGTTATTTAGCTGGTGATTAAAAACACATTAAAAATGGCACACACGGGGGGGGGGGCCGCCTGGTGGCGCAGCGGTTTAGTCCGCGCTTGGCAGCCCAGGGTTCGCGAGTTCGGATCCTGGGCGCCCGCAGACGCACTGCCTGTCAGCCATGCCGTGGTGGCGTCCCATATAAAGTGGAGGAAGATGGGCACAGATGTTAGCCCAGGGCCAGTCTTCCTCAGCAAAAAGGGGAGGATTGGCAATGGATGTTAGCTCAGGGCTAGTCTTCCCCACAAAAAAAAAAAAAAAAAATGGCACAGAAAGACTATTTTTGTTCATTACCAGATCTGAAAATCTAATCATGTAGTAAGAGACTAATGTTCACATAATTCTTAAAACAATAAGTACACTACGGTAGAAATTATTTGTGCTGCCTATATCAGTTAATTAACCAAACCACACGAGAGAGAGTGAGAAGATGATTATTTTCTATTAATCAAATGGAAAAGTCAAGAGTAGAGACTTTTATCAGTGCTTTTAAGAAAATATCTCAGAGCAAATTCATGAGATGAACCTAGCATATTTGAATGCAAGTAGGACAAATGCAAGGAAGAAAAACCATGCACTGACAGCATATGGAGTCAATTTAAAAGAAAGAAACAAAATGCCCAATGAAAGAATTACAGGTTTTAGGGGGAAAAACTTGAGGACAGAGATACCATGTCTATTATGGAATGTTTGTTAATATGTTCCCAAGTAAAATATATCACACCAATCATTTTATAAATACAACCCATTTATCTTTATGCTTTAGGTGACATGTAAACATTTATTTTTTATTATTCATATAGTGGAAACTTCCACTTCAAATAATCATTGCAACTTTAATAATAAAGGAAAATTTGATCACTATGAATATGTCTCAGAAGAAAATGGCATATTCCACCTGGGATATGAGATTATTCCATTACGTACCAGTTGCTACAGTTGCTAAAGCTTTTAGGAGAAATAAATCTTTTTGTATATTTTTTTAACTTCAAGTTCTCACCTCCTCTGGCCCCTCACCAAAGACTTTTATTTAACAATAAGCAAATGTTCTGCGAGATGGTTTTTTAGCTAAAAAGCCTCCTTCCCATGTGTACTATGTGCCAGGCAATGAATTAAGTAGCTTTACATATACTATCATTTTAACCTTTAGCCCAAAATTTACCAGATAGATATTATGTTCATTATATGGATGAAGAAAATGGACTTGGAGACGTTAAGGTTAATAGTTAATACAGTTGTTTGACTGTTTACCAACTGAGTGATAGTTCTACTCAGATTTTATTGAATTCCAAAGCCAATGAACTAACTACTATGCAATACAGCTTGCCTAACAAACCTTCATGCTTTTTTATTCAGTCTGTAAGAGGCAAGGATCTAAAAATAAGATTACTGTTTATCAAATGCACATTATTCGCAAAAATGTTAACTTCAGTCTTAAAAAGCCTATGTAGTCCTTTTTTTTTTTTGGTAAGGAAGGTTAGCCCTGAGCTAATATCTGTTGCCAATCCTCCTCTTTTTGATGAGGAAGATTGGCCCTGGGCTAACATCTGTGCCCATCTTCCTCTACTTTATATGTGGGACACCTGCCACAGCATGGCTTGATGAGCACCGCGTAGGTCCGTGCCCAGCATCCAAACCCATGAACCCCAGGCCACTAAAGTGGAGCATGCGAACTTAAACACTACACCACCAGGCCGGCCCCTGCAATCCTTTTATTTTTTAAGAAAAATATTGCCATGTTCCATTGACTGTCTTATTCATTTAACCAACATTTATTATGTTTTTATTATACTCAGTGACCAAGGCTCTGTGGTAGGGTCGGGCATTGTCTCCTGTGTGGGTAATTAACATGGTATTGGGTTATGTTAATATTAAATTAATTTTTACCATTCTCCAAAGTGGCACATGATCTTCAATTCTAGCAGGGAAAGGATATAACTTAAGTTAATAAAAGCTAAGCTCAACCTTTTAGTTACCATATTCTGGTTATGCCTAGGGGGATGATCTAAATATTTCCTACAATTGAGATTTTGCTTTTCATTATTTGTCCATCTAAAGGGAGCTAGAACAGTTTTTTTATCTCTCACATCTGAGTGATATCTAATTTTAATTTTAATTGAAGGCATGTAAAACAACTGGCTTCTATTAAGCGTCAATTGGATTCTATATAAAAATAACAATCTCCATCAATAAACTGACCAGATGGCAACTTGAGTATGGGAAGGAGATAGATGGCTTTCTAAAACGAGGGATGCCCCACATAATAAGAGTCAGTTGAGAGATATGAGTGTGATTTGTTTTGATGAATAATAAATTCATGTAAGTTACCCAATAATTATGATGCATGAGGTTTCACTGTAAATTTCTGGAGGATCAGTCTTACATGATGGAATACAGCTGGCCTTTCAGAGCAGTTACCTTAATCGATCATATTGGAGGTCAGAGTAGTTTAAAGGAATGGACAAGGCCTAGTGTGGAGAGAGAGGGGACTCTGTTCAAGCTTTAAGTTTTGAATTTTTTTAGAATGCAACTTTGTAAACACAAGCTAGAAACACTACAAAGAACAGAAATCCCCCTCCTCTCTCCCAGGACTTGACAACAGCCTCTTCTGCAGGGTAAAGGCATCTATTTGTCAGACAGAGGAGACCAACACAACATTCATTTCTATCTTGACAATCAACTATATCAGTGACTTAAAGCCCTGTGGCACTCCTGTGCTAAATATAAACGTGAACACAGACTATATCAATACGTGCACTAAGACTTGGGCCTTATTTTAGAAATTATTTCTAAAAACTATTTTCAATGAATAATGTAACATTTTTAGAAGCAAAAATTGGAAAATACAACGGATATTAGAAAGGAGCTTAGTGTTGGAAATCATCTGAATTATGAGACTATATGCAGCTATTTTCTTTGAAAAGAAAGAGAAAATTTTCCAATGGGTGAAGTCAGAGTTAAAGGATATAACGAGCTGAGAGATGGAATTAATGACCAAGTAAAGACATTGCTTGCCCTACAGAAAAATTCAGGAATGTGTTTGCCCTTCAGATAATTAAAAATGTAAACATTGGCAATTACACGTTTTGGCAATTACATGCTTTTCTCCTTTTATTAAAAAGATAGAAGGAAAAATATTTCATAAAATGGAAAGAAATCACAACTCTGAGAATTAAGATGGAAGAAGGTCAGTCCTACATAACAGAAAATGAAATGGACAGTTGGCAATCATCCAATGAATTGGATGGTATCAATCCAAACAATTTAATATAAAGGAAATACCGTAATCCTGATGATTCAAGGAACAACCCACTATCATCAAAGCAGCATCTCATTAACTTTTTAAACTGACATTCATTAAATTTTTAATTCTTCAGTCCCACTTGAAGATCATTGTAATTGCAGGAGCCTGTGGTTCACGCCAACTCCATTGCACAATAAAGGAAGTGGCACAGTGCAGCTTCAGGGCAAGTAGACGCAAAAGGACACAACAATTCTCCAACGTTACTTCAAGTCTCAGGAAAAATAAAAGCTTATGCCTAGACGGTACTTCCTGATATGTTTAAAATATTTTCTTTTCAATTGTAATATATTTCTTTGGACATGGTCAGAAATTAAAAATAAATATTATAGTCTATATTATAAAACTGCAAGTTCCAAGTTTTCACTTATCTTGGCATTTAATTTTTAAAAAACAGCAATAGTTATAATGCGAATTTTTATATGGTTATGTAAATTGAATTATAAGGCAAACACACCTGGGTCAAGAACTAGAACTTTGTTAACCACCTCAGAAACCTCTCCTTGCAGGCAAGCACCTGCTATCCTGCTTTTTATGGTGATTATTTCTTTGTGTTTATTATTTTGTCATCCAAATGCACATCTCTGGACATTTAGTCTAAATCTAAATCTCTAATATTAGTCTTGCTTATTTTTTGAAAATTGAAATTTAAAAAAATTCAACAGTTTCCACCTTCATCTTCTTTTTCTCCCATTTAATTTATCTGTTGAAGAAACCCACCATTGGAATTATAATACTGATATTACAGTATGTGCTAATATTATAACTACCAACAAGATAAATGAAAATGGTTTATATTTTTATGCATATTCTTTTCCTATATCTACATTGTTAGAGCAGATAGCCATTATATGTTATGCCCACTCAAGTTAAACTCACAGTTTTGGCTTCACAAGTTATTATAATTTAATGCTCACTGTCAGTCTTTATGTTGATGTCTTTCTAGTTCTGGTGGTTGTCTGAAGCTCATTCTCTTGTAAATTCCTAAGGACACAGTAATATAACCAAAGTTCCCTGAGTTTTTGCGTGACATTAACAGTTTAGCTGCGCCTTTTATACCTGAAGCTGAGTATTGCTGGATATAAAATCCTTTGTTTACATTTTCTTTCCTTGAGTATCTTTAATATATAGCACCATTTTCTTCTGTCATAAAAAATATCACTGTCAAAAGTTTTGTGATAATCTAATTTTCATTTGCTCTTTGTTGGCTGATGTCTAAACCTCTTTTTTTTTTTTTTAATCTTTTTAAAGTTTACTCATTTTACGAGAACATAGCTTGATGTTTATTGCTAAGGGTCAAAATTAACAGGCACATGGTATGTCCTTTCAATATGCAGTTTCATTTATTTTTTTTAAATTTCAAGGATGTTTTTTGTTTCTTGAATTACAGTTCTCAGTGCATACTAAGTTCTGTTTGCTGGCTTTGGTTTTATTCCTCAAGGATTCCTATAATCTATGTGTTGGAACTTTTTTGTCTGTGTTCAATATTTGTCATTTTTCTCTGTTTATTAATTTCATTTCAACTTTTACAATTTTCCTCCTCTTCAGCTTTTACTTCTTTTGTTTTTGATTGGTTTTCTCCTGTCCTCTGGTTTTGTCTTTATTTCTGAAATGAGCTTTTTTAAAATCTGTAATTCTTTCCTGAGTTCTGTCACAATATGATTTTTTCTAATTATGATTTATGTAGTTATTTAATGTTTTATAACATTTTCTTAAAGGCTTTTGCATATTTTGAAGCAGGTTCAAGTTGTAACCTTTCTGGGCAATTTTTTCTGGTTATTTCATTTTCTATATGGGTGTTATTCTACCAAACATTCACTTTTGCCCGTGTAGTAACTCCATGTTGAATCTGACCTTGATACTTTGCCACAGTTCCTTTTAAATTAAAATTAGTTTCTCTGAAGTTTTATAAGGTGCAAATCAGTTTAGCTTTCTTCCTTTACAGAGTTCCCTCTTCTGTTGTTTTTGTGAAGGGTTCAAAAATATGCCAACTTGCTTTCTTTTTTTTTTTTGGTGGGGAAGACCAGCCCTGAGCTAACATCCGCTGCTAATCCTCCTCTTTTTTTTGCTGAGGAAGACTGGCCCTGGGCTAACATCCGTGCCCATCTTCCTCCACTTTATATGGGACGCCGCCACGGCATGGCTGACAGGCAGTGCGTCGGCGGGCGCCCGGGATCCAAACCCGCGAACCCCGGGCTGCCAAGCGCGGACTAAACCGCTGCGCCACCGGGCCGGCCCCATGCTTTCTGAGATTTTTCTGGCTCTTTCTCCTTCTCCACTTTTATCTAAGCCCCCTCTTTTCTGCATATCTGTTGTCCCTGTCCTGTTGAAATTTTGATAGTTCGCTCAGATGGTTGCCCTCACTGTCCTGGAAGAAAGCCCTGGCTCATGAAATTGCAGAATTTATACACCCGGGTTCTCAGATTAGCCCCTGGTGAGTTCCAGTGAAAACCTACTGGCTATTCTGTTTTCTTCTATTCTCAGGTCTCTTAGAAGTCCCATTGTTTTCCTCTGCTTTCTTCAGCAGTCTTTGATATCATCCAGGTTCTCTTGTGGTTTTCCCTATCTGCTTGTACTTTGTATTGCAGTCAATGTCGTCCATTTGTTTTGGATTTACTGTTAGTAGGTCTGTCTACTTTTCAATGGAGATTCAAGGAGAATCAGAATCCGTGGTTGTCTCAGAATCCCCTCAGTAATATTAATATTAACAGTAAAATTAGCTCCTCTGAGTTTTTATATATGCTAGCTATTGTGATAGGCAGTTTATATTACATTACCTTATTTAATTCTCATAATAACACAGTTAGGCACTGTTATTACCTTTATTTTGTGAAAAGATAAATAATTTAACCAATATCTCCCATGTCATGAGTATGGAAACAAGATTCAAAACATCAGTCTAATTAATTCTTAAGTTCTTTATAACTCTGGCATTGATAACATGCGGAGGACATAATGTTAATCATTATTCCTAGAAAATCTATTCTTTTTCTGAGGTAGAAACCCCCAAAGTACATGCATAACTACTGGATTATTGCTAATAAGCAGCTAAAACTATTATACTTGTGTATCCATGCTGATTAATATTCACCAGACATACCGTCTTTTATAATAGCATCCTTACATTTTTATAACAGAAATCATCACTGGAAATTTGAAAACGAAATAATATTGGGGCCACCTGATAGCGCAGCGGTTAAGTTCGTGCTTGGCAGCCCGGGGTTCTTAGGTTCGGATCCCAGGCGCCTGCGACGCACTGCCTGTCAGCCATGCCGTGGCAGCGTCCCATATAAAGTAGAGGAAGATGGGCACAGATGTTAGCCCAGGGCCGGTCTTCCTCAGCAAAAAGAGGAGGATTGGCAACGGATGTTAGCTCAGGGCTGGTCTTCCTCACAAAAGAAAAAAAAAAAAAGAAAACAAAATAATATTATCAAGTTTACTTTCTTATGATGTCTTAGCTACTATTCAGATGAAATCATTAATTTCCAGTTATTCCACATCCCAAGGAGGAGGTGGCTAATTTGAATTCCCCCTTAAACTTTGTGAGGAGTCTGGCAATATGTTGAGCCAAAATAAACATTTTTATAGTAAAACAGCTGATTTTCACATTAATCATAGCTTTTTGTTAAAATGACATTCAAATTAGGTTTTGTTCTCCCTTTAGTTGAACTTCAGCAGTAGTTCTGTCCATTCATCCATTCTCATTTATTCAATAGATATTTTTGAGTATCTCTTTTCTGTGGCAATACAATGATGAGCACTTAGAGACACGATTTCAGTCCTCTTGGTGTTGACACTCAAGTGGTAGAAACCAATGTTACCCTTTTTATTATGTATTTATTTGGTTTAAATTATAATTTTGGTAAAGCATCTGAAGGGGCGGTTCAGAGTCCAATGAGAGTCTAAGAGAATTTGGTCTTGTTGGGAAGATACAGAAACTGATGAGATTAAAGAATATGCAGGAGTTAACTACAGAAAGATGGAAGAAAGAGAATTCCAGGAGAAACAACAGCATTTATTAAAAATCTTTTGGAGTCTATGGGCTGAGTTGGGTGCAGTTTTGGAAATATTGGGCTTGGGATGCAATTATGATATTTAAAACAGGCTTCAAGTAATTAGGGTATATGAATCTAAAGCTCTGGGGAGATGTTAGTAGAAAATAATTAAAGACATAGGTGTGAATGGAATTCCTAGGGAGCGAGTAGAGAGTGAAAAGAAGAAATGAACTAGGATAGAGTCTTGAGAAATTATGACAGCGTTACCTTTGCAGAAGTGGTTGAATTTGTGAAAGAGAGAAGAGCCAGCAAGGCATGAGAACCAAGAGGTGAGTGCCCTGAGGAGGAGGAAAGAACTCCTTTCCCAAAACAATGGCATCACCAAAGCCCTGCTTCATATGTTATATGAAGGGGTCTTGTAGATTTAGATAATTTTTGTATCATTTAATTATTTGCAAGATTGGTAGAAAAATCTCCAGGCTTCAAAATCCACTGTTGCAGAGATACAGTGGGTATGCAAATGTAATTCATAGAATTTGTTACTGCAGGTCTCAGTACAACTATTCCATTTGGAAACACTATATCCTAACATTATAAGTTAGTGCGGCTCTCCTATTAGCAAGTAAGAGGCTCCTAACACTCTTTTCTAGTCTATGCCTATCATGGAGGTGGGCTTACTTGCTGGTGCTTATTATTGCATTTCATCTGATCTGGGTTGTCCAGACTCCACATAAGATGACAGACAGCTGAATAATTGAAAGCACATAAAACTTGTATACTGTCAGGTCTTCTTTTTAGCATCTAGTCTGACAAGATGATTCAAAAAAATAGGATGATAAATCCTTAAGAAGGTAGGAGGAAAGTTCTCATGATTGAGTCTTCAAGATGGACAGAATCTGGTATACAAGTCTGTGAATTATAGAAATCATCACTGATATGATAAGCCCCTTACCATGAGATGGCAACAAGTACAGTTCAGCATAGAAACTCAGAACTGGCAAAATGTTTTGAAAATTAAAATATTTTTATTAATTCCTCATAGATGGTAACATTTAGTCAGATACCTAAAATTTATATATTAGATCAACATGTATTAGTTCTTATTTTTCTGTTTAATGAATATCAGAGACTAAGGTCAAGTAATATTTGCTATTATTTAAAATGATGTAATAATTTTTGCTTTCTTGGTTTTAGTTTTAGCTAATTCTGCCTCTGAGAAAATTTAGTTTCTGATGTTGGTGCTAACACATTTCACCTACATCAAATCATTTCCTTGTAAGAGCTGACCTTTTCAGAAACACACTCAGAAAGTTAGAAGGGTTTGGAATTAATCCGAATGAGAACTTAAGAAAAAAAGTTTTCCTATTGATTTGAACCTAAGCATAAAATCTGTATCATCAGGTTACAAACTTTTGTATATAGTATCAAAGTCTTCAATTTTTCCAATTCATGTGACAGGCACAAAAATCTTTTCCCCAAGCAAAATAAGAATAAGAATAAAAATAATCCCACACTACACAGTTAGAAATTTCAGTATCGGAAAACTTTCCAAAATAAAATCATTTTCGTTAGACTATTCATTCTATTACCTCAAATGTTGCTATTTCTAAAACATTAATTTGAATGAAATGAAGTCTTCAAAAAATAGAAAAACAATCTCAATTATGTTGAAAAATAATTAATTTTTATCTGTAATACCTAGGCCAATTAATGGTACATTATGTCCCCAAATATTCTCTTTAAATATTGAGCAAATATGAAACATTGGTTATGGGGAGAGGGTAGCTCTTCAGAAAACCCTCCTCACTAATGGGGACCGTGTTTTACAAACTCAAATCTTGTGACCTACATTCATTTAAGGTATAAATGGCCTCTCTTCATTATTATATGTTTTTATATTTCTGGCACTCAGCACTATGCCTGGTACATTGTTCGAGTTAATAAATGCTGGGCAAATAGGTAAAAATAAAAGGATAATGCATTAATAGTTTGTAGTTAGAAACTACGTAAGTTTAGAAAAAGTGAATACTTGGTTTAAACCAAAACAGTCATGTAGGCTAAAATGATTAGCCTAATGCAGAGAAACTGCATTGTCATTTCTTTATCTTTACAAGAATGAGACATAAAGCCGACCCCTGACTGGGACATGAGCAGAGAGAGATTAGAAGTTAGGATGTTCTGGGGTCTTTTTGAAGATGGTTACTAGTGAGAAGAGAGCGATCATATTGTGAAAGGGTGACAAGATGAAAGAAGCTTCTCTTCACAATCAAGATCAGAAAGAAAATAGAAAAAGCAATGGAGAAAGAATATCACAAAATGTTAGGCTTATCTTAAGGGAAAGGGCATAAGAAAGAGGTTTAGGGTACAAAGTAGCCCTTACCGAGGACCATCAAGGATTGAACTTGCTTACAGAGAACACACACACACACACACACACACACACACACACACACACCCGCATACATACCTATCATACATGCCATACATAAACGTGAACAACAATTCACAAGCACTAGCTAACGTTACATTACATGAGGTAAGATTTTCGGTACAGTGATAGAAATGGCACCAGCCATATCTTAATCAATTCACTGTCCTGGCATCTTGCTTCTCTCATAAAATATGGGCACAGCATCTCCATTCAACTACACAGAGGTCTCACGTTACTTTCATGTATTGCTAGTCAGGTTAGGGATAGAAATCAAAGGAGAGGGAAGCAATGTGAGGGCTGCAAAACAAACGACAAGATCAATCTTGACTTTCTTTCTAAGTCTAGAAAGAAAAAGAAGCCTTAATCAATCAACATGTATTTATTGAGTGAAAAATCTCATTAAAATCTTAAATGTTAATTTTGACCTGAGAATATTTTTATATTCTTTTAATTAGAACTTTAAGCAAATATATTTTATCTGTGAGCTCTTATGAGCTGGCAGAACATTGATTGCCAAGCATCTTGGTATATAATCGTATGGAATACTGTTTTTTTTAATTTGGGTAGATGAGACTGCTGTCTTTTATGTCTATTATGGATAATTAAATATTTGACTTTTCTAAAAAAATTTGCAGTATCACAATTAAGAATAATAAATGAGCTCTGCAAACCCCAGAAGAAGTTGAGAAGGAAATTAAGCAACCTGTTCTTGAATCATTTTCTTTCTGTAGTCCAGTTACACCTTAATTATTTTAAGTTATTTTGTAAGTTAAATTTTCTCTTGTAAGCACTAGCATGCTAATAAGAGCGGCATTTATAAATAAATAGACATTTTTGTGACTTGAGACAGTTAATGAAATTTCCAAAGATGTTTAACAAGTGGGAAATCATTTAGTCATTGAAATGATCTGGCTTATTCTGTTCAGACTGCTGCATTCTCAAAATATGTAGAACTTCCTTTGAGAATAGGCTAAGATAGACCATAATTTAGTCTCTTTTTAAAGCCTGGATTTGTGTGGTGACTCAATTCAAACTTTAAAATTTATGGTAGTAGGTTTTAAAAATTCACAAGTAATACGGAAGAAAATTTATGGGAAAAGCAAGGGAAATTGCCTGGGAGCGGAGAGGTGAGCAACATCCATCGAAAAGAAGTGATCATCAAAAGATAGGCCAATATTTCCTGATATGAAGGGTACACTGAGCTTCTAAAAACAGTATAGAAGTGCTGGGTTCCAGTTGACGAGTTAAAATCCTTTCAAAATGTCAGAGACAACCTAACGAGGCTTCTCCATTTCTAATTCTACACACTAACAAGGTTAATCAAACCATGAAGTAACAGTGAGGGCTTTCACAATTAATGTTGTGAAATACATAAACCAACAGCTAATTAGTCAGCCCTAAGGTCACTATATCGCTTGTGGAAAATTAGTAACAGCAAAGATTCATGACAGAGAGAGAGAGATGACAGGTCATGCTCTGTGAGTTTCAATTTTAACTAGCAAAGACTGTCAGAGTTATATCTGAGCTGCAGTAGTCTTTCTTTCTTTCATTTTTTTTTTTTTTTTTTTTTACCAGTGGTAGAAGCTTGACTAGCATTAGAAACAATTATATTTTGAACATATTTAGGAAGTTCAAGTAACTATGTCCTTTGTAGTTGTTAACTATGAGAGGAAACTAGAAAAAAGTCATCATATTTGTGTTTCAGATTTCTACACCAAACAGCATTTCGTCAACTTATTCATAAAAGAAAAGTTGGGTTAAATACATGAAACAAATTTACTAGATGATATATTTAACCTTTTAAGCATTTTAGCATAAAAGTGTCTTACTTGCCTTTTTTAATGCATGCCAACTTCCAATTAACATACGGCTCAAGAAAGAGAAAGATGAGAATCAGAGAGGTTAATCATAAGAAATTAACTATATGAAAACATTGCTGTAAATTCTTTTGTTTTAGGAATAGAAACTGAAATTATTAATTGCAAAACTTATTTCCTTGGGGAGTCCACATTTGACATCCTAAATAAAAGGAAATAAAGGTAATATTTCAGGTGTATTACTACAGTACAAAATGATCTTGAATCTCCTTCAAAGGTTAAGGAAAATAGAAAGAATGAGCAAATTATAAATAAAACGTTGATATTTGTGAGACTTTGTTAAAGCAAGAAGTAAAGAAAGCAGTGATTCTAGGGAGAAGAGATCCTGGGTCAACAGAAATAATGAAGAATTTAACCCCTTATAGTATTTGTGGGTTATGTGGCCAGAGAGAGAAAGTTACATCTTCTAAGAAAGAAAAGAAAAAATAGGCAGATACGCAAAACACACATTTAATTTTGCGTTTAGTGAATGATTTCTTGGTTCACTGGGTGGTAGAATTACAGTTAGAAGTTAGGCATATTTTATAATCAAAATTAAGTATACCTTTCTAATCATTTGCAATTTAAAAAGTTTTTTAATGTATCACCTATAAGGCTTTCAATTTTTTTATATAAAAAGAGGTGAGGGAGAAAAACAACAAAATGGCTCATAAGCCCAGATAATTACTGATTATAACTAAAACAAAACAAAATTTAAAATAAGGTGACAACATTATAGAACAATATTGAAAAAAATGTAAAAGTATCCTGAGAAGCTGATTCTAAAATTTTATAGAAATTCAAAGAGCCAAGATGTTCTTGAGGCAGAACAAGTTTGAAGCAATCAGTCTATCAAATAACGAAATTTATTTTAAGGTTTTAATAATTAGGATAATTGGTACAAAGGTAAATAGTATAATGGAAAAATTATAGAGATTTCAGAAGCAGACCCAAATGTATGGGGAACCTTGATTTTTGACTTAAGTGGTGCTGCAGTTTTTTGGTTATTTTTTACTTTTTTGTTTTGATTTGTTTACTTGTTTGATGGAAGAGAGGAAGGAAGGGAGAAAAGAGAGAGGCAGAGGGAGAGGGAGAGGGGAGAATGAGGGTGAGGGAGAGAGAAGTCAGATAATATCAAGTGTTGATGAGGATGTCCAGCAATGGGAACTCTCATATATTGCTGGGAACAGTGTAAATTAACACACCCTTGGAAAAAATTTGAGTTATCTGGTATAGTTAAAAAATGCATATCCCAATACTTAGATCTCTATAGATACACCCTAGACTAGAGAAATGCGTGAGTATGCTCCTATATAAGAATATTTAAGGAGGCTTCATTCATAATACCCTAAAACTTGAAATAACAACAATGTCCCCCAACGGGAGAATGGTTAAATAAATTGTGCAACATTCATACATGATAAATAGCAATTACAATGAATGAACAGTATCCTTATGCAAACAATATGGATTAATCTTAAAACATGATGTTGAATAAAAGAAGCAAGACAAAATAATACATTTCACACTTGCTAAAATTATAAAGAAAAGTAAAGGAATTGTTAGAAAGTCAAGTTAGCAGTTGCTTCTAGCCAGGGAAGTAGAGGTTTTGTTACCGCACTGCAAGTCCAGGTTGCTCGATGTCATGTTGTAAAAGAATTTACAAAACAGCAAGGACGGGTGCAAAGAGTAAGAAGTTTATTAGAAAGATAACACTCCACAGACAGAGCGGGCACACTCCAAGGGAGGAGCTGCATCGAGTGGTGTTGCCATCGCATCGTTTATATTCCTGTTTTGGGTAGGGGGTCCCTCTGCAGAGGGCAGAAGTAAAAGTGAAGGCAGCTGTGAGTCAGAGCAGCAGCAGCCAGGGGAAGAGCGGCGGAGCTGCAGCTTCCATAAATCAAGCAGTTCAGTCCCCCTACAGACAGTCAAAAGAGGTTCGGGAAACTTGTGGTTATCTAAGCTATCTTAAGCTATAATGCAGAACTATGTCTTAGCAATGTCCTAGCAATGTGTTTCCCCCCCACCCCCACATGACCTTCCTGTTCCCTCAAGGTGCCAGATCCCTATGCTAACCTGCCTGTCTTAGTTTGAATCAAAGAAGGTGTGATGGAAATTCTGAGTTCCTATTAAGTTTTTTTGATCTGGGTGATGAAGACATTGTTATTTATTTTATAATATTTGTTAAACCTTGTATTTGTTTTATGTACTTTTCTGTATGTATATTACATTTTACAAAGAGAGAAAGTGTTAAAACAAAAAAGAAAAACTTCCATCTGCTGCTTTTCCTAGCCCTCCAACGTTAATGATTAAGTTTCACTGTGATCTCCTCAAGGTGGAAAATAATACCCATTAGTATCACTTATCTGTTTTTCTCCGTGTGTATGTCTTTCTGAATACGCGCACACATTTTGTTTACAAAAAATGGGTTAAACTCTACACTCTGTCCTATATCTTGATTTTTCCCACTTAGGTATCTCTTGGGGCACATTCTGTATCAGTGCATACACATCTGCCTAGTTTTTAAAAACAATATTATATCGTTTTCCATATGGATACAGCACAATTTATTTAACCACTTATGCATGTATGAGCACTTTGGTTGTATTCTTTTTTTATAAATCAAATAAAGTGGCCATTAGTATAGTTTTATATAAAATTTGGTGACACTTTGCAAATGTGTTCATAGGGTTTGCCCTGAGATTAGTGGGACAAAATGTTCTAGTTTGATATTGTGACAAGCGTTGCCAAATTGTTTTCCAAAACAGTGGCACTGATTTACTTTTCTAGCAAGAAAAATATGAAAGCGAGCTATGAGACTTTGGAAGATTTTTTTGAAACTCTTAATCTGGGCAGAGTTTAAAGACCCCTGAAACTTTTCATTTATACGAATATCAGTCATTTTAGGTTTTCAAAATAAATGATAAATCTATTTTAAAATAAAAATAACTGCTTTTGAAAAATATTTTTGCATTAAAAATTAAAGCAGCACAAAAAGCAAAATAAACATGAGAAGAAAGAAAACATCCAACAGTATCCAGTCACAGAGAACCATTGTCAAAGTTAAGGGAACACCTTTTGCAGCATCTCTCACAGACTATACATAACTAAATAGTAATAGTAATTAGTATAGTAATATACATACACAGCTAGGGAAGAATAATTGTGGCAAAATAGAATGATGCTATATATATATATTTTTTTGTGTGTGTGTGTGTGTGTGTGTGTGTGTGTGTGAGGAAGACCAGCCCTGAGCTAACATCCGTTGCTAATCTTCCTCTTTTTGCTGAGGAAGACTGCCCCTGGGCTAACATCTGTGCCCATCTTCCTCTACTTTATATGGGGCGCTGCCACAGCATGGCTGACGAGCAGTGCATCGGCGGTCGCTCGGGATCCGAACCCGCGAACCCCAGGCTGCCAAGCGCAGACTAAACCGCTGCGCCACCGGGCAGCCTGAATGATGGTATATTTTTAATATTTAAATTAAATTTATTTTATTTGAACCAAAAAGAAGATACAGAATTTGAAGGGAAATTGAAGGGATTGTTAAGGTGCAGATAAATGTGTTTTTTTTCCCTCACATAAGATATATTAGTTCTTTAAATATCATTTTCATATTAAAAATATTAAGAGAATTGAATAATGTTTAAGTACATTTTTCAATATTAGAAAAGATTTGTGATTCCCTAAGGTGAAAGAGATGTATAATGGCCCTCATACTATTCCTAGCTCTCCTCTATATACAATCTACTCTTTTATTATTATATTAACAATTGACAAGGTCTAAACCATTTTTGTTCTATTTTGTAATTATGATAAACATTTGGAGGGGGCTCAATTATCTGATTAAATCATTCCATCTGTGCCAACAATCCTTTTACCATGGCATCTTCATACTTCAGGCCCTTATTTGAATTCATTATTTAGATGCCTGTTTTTTTTTTATGAAGTAGTGTTTTGCAATGTTGCGCTGTAAATAATCTTACATACATTTAAGGGAGACCTAAAAATTGTAGCATATATGGGCCAACAGAATCTAACACTACATTAGTCAGTTTCTCAATAGCAAGTGAAAACTGCAATGAAAATGGTAACAAAGCTATCAAAACATTTAAGATTGATCATTAAATGTATATTTGCAGGAGTTAAAAATCTTAAAGGAGAAAATACCTTTAAAATCTTAGAGGAGAAAGTACTAGTAATTCACAACTTCCTCTTCTCATCCACTTTTCTCTTTTCTACTACTGCTTTCCTAGCTGACATCTATCTATCTGTCTATCTGTCTATCTATCATCTATCTATCTAATCTATCTATCCATCTATCTATCCATCATCATCATCTATCCATCTATCTATATATGGATAAGTATAGTATAAAGTGCTTATTCTATGTAGCCTTTTTCATTATAAAAAGAATTCTAATTTGCAATGACTTTATAATTCTTGGCCTTCCTACTTTGGATATTTCTTCCAGTAGAACGGGAAAGATATAATGATCGAAAAATAATAGAAATATAATTTAAGCAAGATTACTCCTCTAAAACAGGCAAAACATGGACCAACACATAATTATGTCAAAGACTAAAGATGAATTTTATGTGTGTATATTTTTTTCCTGTCTAAAGACCAGCAGTAATTGCTGTCATACATTCAGTTAGACTATTATGCCAAAAAATTCTTAGGGGATACTCCTAAAATGAAGCTAAAATCCTTAGTAAACTTGCAGTACCCTTTTGCATAAAGTCAGATGGTGTTGGGCAAATGTCTCCCCTACCCAGAGAAACTATTTTATCCTCATATATGTCTTGGAGTTCAGATATGCACACACACACACACACACACACACACACAAACACTTCATCTCAATGTATAACTAAATCAGAGATGAAGTGAATTTATCTTATTAGAAAGAGTAAAAACAGTTTTCCTTGACTCCTGTTCACCTGTATAATGTGATTTCTTGAAGAATGAGATCTTAATTATTATGATTTATTCAGCATAGGAGTTCATAGTTGTGCATTTTACATTTTGATTTGAAGATCCAAAACTCCCTTTGCTGTGAAAAAAGCCATTTCTATGATTACTTTATGAAATACAGTTCACTTGAAAATTGAGTATATATAGCAAGTAAATTTTTGACTTTAAAAAGTGAAGCTGCCTTGCTTTCTAACCTCATTTTTTTTTTTACACTTGATCCCATCTTTTCCTCCTTTCCACGGCTTTAAAAAAATGGGAGATGAATAAAAAATGTTTGCGGGCCTGATTATAAAACAGTGAGCATTTCCTGGATGGGTACATACACATATGAATCACCGCACAAATGGATCTTTGATTACTCTATAGCTTTATGCAAGTTATGATTTGTGATATCAGTGAGGACCAGAAATCATCTTCAATATTTTCTTTGCAGTGCAGATCAAAACTAGTAGGGAAAAACAAGTCAAGTGTTGTGCTGGCTGGTTGCATTCCCTATCATTACAGAGCACTTTAGGAGGTCCCCTTTTATTCATGTCAGCTGTATGGTTTAATTTAAAAGTAATTCCAAGCATTTAACACGCTTCCTTCATTTTAAAGAGTACTTCTTAAAAATGAAAAGGATTCACTCACTTTTTGGAGACAGACAGTGGTTACAATATAAATGTAAGTCCCATCAGTGCAGGTCTGATGGTTTCTGATTTAAATAGTTTTTATTAAATGTGAAATGTCCAAATTACCTAATCATTGTCTCCTGTAAGATAAACACAGTTTTCCCAGGCCTTTCTCCAGAGTCTTATCTCAGAGCTGCAGGATGTCAGTTGATAATGTTGCCTTCATGTTAGACAAGCAGACAAAATAATTTGATTGTACTGCTTGCCATGTTGTTCTAAGCAGTTCTTTAAGAACTAAAACCACTTTGTTTCTGGTGGCATGACAAAGCCCATTACTTTCATTTTTTTGAACTCCTTAAAAAGCTTCAACATCAATAAGACTGCTTTCAGAGCACATTGGTATAATGTGTTTAGTCTTGTCTAGTCTATCCATCCAGAGGTAGACATAAAACAGAAGTTAGGATGATAGGAAAAATGTTTTTCATGCTGCAGAAACATGGCAAAATTACAAGTAATTACTTTTTTAAACTGACAATCACTGAAGTGAGTGTTTAAAGTTAAATTTTAAATAAATTATTCAAAAACCTATAAACCTATATCCAAATGCTAGGCAGTAACTTCTGTATTGTTCGAATAATATTTTGCAATGATTGTACAAAGAGGGACTATGAAAAAAATGATCAAAATAATCTTTACCATTATTTTATGAGTAAGAACAAAATATTTTAATTTTAAAAACATTAAATGATAAGTCTCCTAATTATTTTACACCTGAGAGAGGAGCAGAGGAAATGTAAAAATCAACATAATGTAACGAGAACTTCATTTGAAATAGGAGGCTAAGTTAAGTGACTGAGTATTTCTAAAGGATAAACAGGAAGGAAAACAGGTCCTTGCAAAAAATAGATTTAAAATCAAAGCTTAAGTTCAAGGCACACCCACTTTGTGACAACACAAAATGCACACATTTGAAGTCTCAGTTTCCTAATTTATAAAATAAGAATATAGTAATAGCTACATGAAGGTAGGTTTGAGGATAAAATTAGATCATCCAATCAACTAGCTTTGTACTGACATTGATGGACAGAAATCGTCATGGTGCCTGTCCTCAGGGAGCTTACGTTTTGATCCAGGGAGCAAAAACCATAATCAAATCACTGGATACATAAATGTAAAATTGTGAAATGCAGAAGAGCTACATGGTTCCACGAGGGCTTGTATGAGAAACAGTTTGATGTACTTAGGAAAGACAGAAAAGATTTCTATTAGGACAATGATGTGCTGCAGTTTGATTGAGTAAACTAGATAAATAAAGAAGGGAAGAACATTCCAGGCAGAGGGACTTAGAATGTAAAGATGCTGTGTCAGGGAAGCCTGAAGGAAGAACTAGCAGTATAAAAGAAGGGAGAACATGGTAGGAAATGAGATTTTAAAAAGGATAGATCATACAAGACTCTGGAGGACATTGTAAGGACTTTTCCCTTATCCCTGCAAGGGAAGCCTTTGAAAGGATTTGGGAAGAAAGGTGATTTCCAATCTACTCTTAAAAGAGACCAGTCTGAGTCACAGTGGGAGGTGCTGGGATTGAAAATGTAATTTTGACACCCCCAATACTAATTGTGCAATGTTGGTTGTGCTCCTCATTCTTATCATCACCGCATTCTGGAGAGAATTTTGCCTTTTTTGTTTTTCATTTTGTTTCATTTCTTTGTTTTCCTTTTTTTTTAAACTAGGGATAGAACTAATGTACATGTGATTGTAATACACAATAGTAAATAGGTGCCAATTTATTGGTGCAATGACATTGTAGGACAAATTTTTCAACAAAAGGTCCATTGGGTGGTTCTTACATTTTAAGTGTGAATGTTCTTTCTAAAGAAAAACAATTCTTGTATTCTAACACAATAGTAACTCTACTCTTATTAATTATGAAAATGCACTATGTAAAAAGCAAGTATAAAATCATATGTTTAAATGAATGTGTTTATAGTTTAGGATTATAAGAAAAAAATACATTTATGCCCCAGATTTATTACTTAATCTTTTTAAGCTACATAGAATGGTTGAATTGATATGCATTCATGATCCCATTGAGTAACTTCAAAAAAAAAAACAAACCCACACAGTGATTCCTCTAGCCTCCAAATCAGGAACCAATGAGAGAACCACTGTGATAGAAATATCCGCTCCTTCGATTCTTCTTTAGGAGAAATTGCCATTCTGGCCACTAAATAAGTGTAAACTTGGGCAAGTTACCTAGCCCCTCTGGGATGCAGAATCTTCATCTGAAAAATGAAGATGCTAATTGGAATGGCCACTAAGATCCTTCTAAAATGATGCTATTAGAGACCCTTTAAATTGTGATTATGAAGACTCTCAATGAACTGCTGTTGGTAACCAGCCACCAAAACCATCTCCTTCTGTTCATCTGAGCACCAATATTATAAAAGAGCATTTCAGGGAAATTGCCAACAAACTGTATCATAATGAATTTACCTTTTTATTCCCTCAGTATCAGTTATCCAAGTTTGATTTTATCAAGGTATATCCCTTACATTTTACTGACACAAAATTCTTTATATGTTCCATCAAATTACAATCACCAAGAGTAATTATGATATTTTTTCACGTTACTGTTGCTGTATGATTTTTAAAATAGTAAACCTAAGACAGTTTTTTTTTAATCTGAATTGATGTGCACATCTGGTTAAAAGGTGTTTCCCCTGCTTTATCTCTAAGTACTTGACTAACTTCTTAAATCTGAAAGATCAACACTAATTTCCAGTGTTTACCAGCAATCATAGATGACTAGCAGTTAAAAAGCCATCAGCCCTGTCACATTTTTCAAAGAACAGAATCCCTTTCCAGATGGCCCTTCATTTGGCTAATGGACAGCCTAAGGGGATAAAAATGTCACCTGTTGTAGCTAGTCAACAGTATTAATAAAACTATAAAAATAGACGATGTATGCAAGGCAACAACCCAAAAACAGATTTATAAGTTCCTTTACTGAGTTAATTTGCAATGATCATCATTATAGCATTTTAAAGTTTCCAGTTCTTCCCTGAATTTTTTAAGTCTATCTTTTAAAAACTCCAAAAGATAGATATTAGAAAATAAAAAGTTATTTTTAAAAGCTAAGAAATTTTTAAACATTTGTACAACATAAAACAAATAGTTTTTAAATGTATTTGTCATTTGAAAGAGAATAGTCACATAAAGAAGCATCCGTACATATTTTTTCAAATTGGTAATATATGGGCAATTTTACCTTTTCTAATTCATCTTCTACTAAATTACATTTTACAAACTAGAAGCCAATACAACTCAATTACTATTTTTCGGTAGACTGTTTTACTTTTCCCCTTGTCTAACTTTATATAAGATGTGCCTTCTATCTGCAATGCATTCTCCACTTGGTAAAATCATACTGATCATTCAAGATCCAGATCACAGATCCTCAGTGTTAAATTTCCATTATTTGTATCCATATTTCTAGTGACTGACAAGGTCACAGGTCCTCAAAAATGAAATGCATGGATGGCTAACCATTGCAAGGAGAGTTTTCTGAAGTCATGTTTTCAAGTCCCCCACTGAGACGATAGAGCAGAAGATGTTGAATTTAATCCATAGGACAATCCAAAATCAGAAATATATTAGTTAAATTATATTTTGACTAAATCATTTTCTTTTCATTTGTATGGAAAATTTATATTTTAATTACTATGCAATAGAGAAATGTAGCAAGGCAGTATACATTTAAAAAGTCCACCAGAAATAAAAGAAGCCAGGCCTGTTAGCCGATTCTACCTCATTTTTTCTTTTGTTCCAGTGAAGTAAAACCAAGTCACTCACATTCCACAATTTTCTTTTTAATGGCATAAAAATATATTATAAAAATGATGTTTTACATATTTCAAATAATCAAAATCTTTGATTTTCTAGTTTTCTAGCGCACTATACTTTTTCTTCTTAAAAATCATAGGGTGTCTTGAAAGCAAATCTCAACAATATGCATGCATAATATCATTATCTCTTTTATCTCCTTAAGGGACATGGCAGAAGGTCAACAAGTCTCCATAGCTCAATGAGCAAGTCACTTACAAAGAAGTGAAGTAGCATTTTTATTCCAAGCTTGATTATGATGCCAATGTCCACTTAACTGTCTTTAATGATCAAGAAGGAGCATAATTAACAGTGGGAGACCTTTCCACCAATAGCTTCACACAGAAGGAAAAACCACAAGATAAGAAACTAGTTCAGATAGTCACGCCATTAAATTTACTGTGAATTCAAACATTGCCATATGAATTTATTGCTTTCTTTTTGATATTCGCCTAAAAGTGTGTAAGAAAGTTTTCAGGGACAGTTTTAACATTTAATTCTAATAATAGGAACTTTGGAGACAATGCAAATTCTCTTGAATGAAGTAAGATTCCAAATCGAGCATTATACAGGCAGGAATGAAAAAAAAAAAAACCAGCCTGGATGTTGGCATTTTATTTTGTGAAATCTTAGAAACAGTATTCCAGAGTAACTGACCAAGAGTCTTTGCCTGATTCCTTGTTGCATTCTTAGCAAATTCAGTAAAAACATTTCAAGTAATGATATTTAACCAATTTTCTAGAAATCTTTGTTTTAGGTCCTGCAGCACATCAAAATGATAATAGGTCTTGTATTGAGAAGTTATAGTTTTTTCTACTTCTCTCTAAAATCAAAAAGTAAAAACTAAAGGTTCACACACACACACACACACACAAGAGAAGAAAAATCTTTATAAAATATGAAGTAAAATAATCCACAAAAAACAACTGAAAACAACAGCAACATTACAACAGAGACTTTATGTATCTGTAACTAGATGTTCATTTGGGAATCTGCCTTCTACTTTGAGTTGGCAGAGGAATTATGTTACCTAATAATGACCCTGATTGTCATATTTTCGTTTTTCCTTTATGCAGCTCAATAACCTGCATTCAAATATTAAAGAAAGGACTTAGTGACTAAAATTCCTGTGTTCTGGAATCATTAGCAGGGATTTATATGGTGGCTTCTTATCTGTTCTGAAATTGTTTACAGAAAGGAAACCACCACTACAAAAAGAATATTGAAGGGCACATCTCTAAGTGGTGGTATTTCTAGGTTTAGAAGGTTTTTTCTTATCATTTAAATAATAAGTTATCAATACTGACCCAGAAAATGGTGTAAAATTTAGTCAAAGCCAAATTACTTAATTTTATCTTTTAGCTTGAGATTCATGGGGGTCATGTAGTGTTTGATATTTTTGAATCCCAGGTAAACATATTTTCACACTTTTATCTCTAAGATATCTCTTTTTCTGAGCTGCTCTTTGCACCAGTTTCAAATCACTGTTTTCCAACAGGTGCCTCTTGTCTGTAGCTACTGTACCTTATGGCAAACAAACTGGAGGAAAAGATTGCTACCAGAAAGAGATGTCCTCCAGAGTTTGCAAAACAGGTAAACAAAGAAGGCCAGCTATTACATTTTCCCAAAAACTTTCGGCAGTTAACCTCGAAAGGAATCAGTTAAAGAAGTGGATGTATTCCCTCTTAATAGAGGGCTTAACCATAAAATGCTTTAGGTAGACTTTGCTTCTAACTGAATACTAGTTATAACTGCACTATAAAATAGAGGTCATTGCAATTTCTAACACCAAAGTCTATTATAAGGATTCCGTGAGATGATTCATTTACGGTATTTAACAGATTATTTGGGAAATAAATCCTCAGTGAATGTTAGGTAATGATAAGACACATGGGAAATAATTAACTGTGAAGAGCCTGCCTCCATGTAATACTTTGGGGTAAGGATAAGCACTTTTAGTTACATGTATAAATGTTTTTTCAGGTTGTGAGAAATAGAAGTTTCCCTTTTCACCTAAAGATCAATACTTTAAGAAACTGGCAATATAAAATAATTTTCTGATCCACCACTTGTGATCATCATCAGTTTTCGGAGAAAAAAAATCCAACAAGGATGGTATTTGCTTTCCTAACAAGACAACTATTGCATTGACAAGGGTACATTTTTTTTTTTTTTTTTTTTTTGTGGGGAAGACCAGCCCTGAGCTAACATCTGTTGCCAATCCTCCCCTTTTTGCTGAGGAAGACTGGCCCTGGGCTAACATCCGTGCCCATCTTCCTCCACTTTATATGGGACGCCGCCACGGCATGGCTGACAGGCAGTGCGTCGGCGGGCGCCCGGGATCCGAACTCGCGAACCCCGGGCTGCCAAGCGCGGACTAAACCGCTGCACCACCAGGCGGCCCCGACAAGGGTACATTTTAAAAAATAAAGCGTGCAAGAAAAAATAACCATTCCCTTCTTATTGTTATGAATACACTACAGTCTCATTAGATATGAACTATTGTATTTCTTTGAGAATTCAAGGACTAGCAAAAGAACATCTGTGTAACAAAGCACCACCACTTGAAATTTAAATTCTCATAAATGAGTTAAAACAACTCATTACTACCATCGATATCATGGAATTAGTCAATTATGAAAATGATCATCCTCATTTAACAAAGTCAAATGAAGATATTTGAAGGATGTCACCAAGGTCACTGTGAATCACAAGTGAAATTTACAGTCTGCTTTTTAGATTCACTTTTATTGCTAATTGATGCATTTCGACGGATAATACAGTAACTACCTGATGATTGACTTAATTTCCTAAATGGCTTAAAATTCTTTTCAAACACTTCACAAACATCTAATTATTTGCTTATCATTCATATTTTCCCCAACACTGTGAGTTACCTAAGTTTGGGAACTGCATTTGTCTTATTCAGAGCTGTATCTTCAGCTCTGGCATTCACGCCTGGGATGCAGTAGGTGCTCAATAAATACCTGTTACTAGACAAATCAATCTTGAAGCATGCAGCAAGAGTAAGCAGCTGCTTCTGTAACACTGAGTATTCAGTTTTTTGAAGACATACAAAAATTCCCTTAGAAAAACTTTACTGAGTTTGTGCAAAGGAATGTGTTACTTACTATGGGGGATATAAACTATGAATTGAAATTTATACTTTACCCCCAGGAGTTTACAGTACCACAGGTGAACTAACTAACAAACTATTGTAAATTATACGTACATTATGAGAAGTAAAAATAAGTACTGAGGGCATAAAAATCGATAGTGAATGAAGAAAACAAGAATGGTTCTGGGGCCAGCCTGGTGGCATAGTGGTTAAGTTCCTGTGCTCCACTTCAGCAGCCTGGGTTTGTGGGTTTGGATCTGGGGCATGGACCTACACACCGCTCATTAGCCTAACCTGTGGAGGCGTCCCACATACAAAATAGAGGAAGATTGGCACGGGTGATAGCTCAGGGACAATCTTCCTCAAGCAAAAAGGGGAAGATTGGTGGCAGATATGAGTTCAGGGCCAATCTTCCTCCCACACAAACAAAAAAGAATGGTTCTGGAAGACTAAGTAAATGAGTGTGTCAGTGGTGATAAAAAGAAAGAATTGTGCAGATAAAAATTCAGTGAAAGCAAGATCAACTTGACATGGCCCCAGACTGAATGTAGAAGGCAAGAAAGATTGGGGAAAAGAGAGAGGGAGAGAGAGAGGGAGAGAATGGAAGCAAATGTAATTATGGTTTTAAGAAAAAAAAATAAAAGAAAACGGATGCAGAAGGAGCAGCTGATTTGAATGTAAATGGAAAATGATGCATTTGAGGTACTGTATCAGGCTTATTTTCTAGGATCCTGTTTTAGTTAAGTGCATTAGTGGCAGTTTTGCTACTATAACATAAAATGGTTAGGGGATCACTGAGGAATGTGTAGGTGAAAGGCTAGATAATTGAGATTTATTTTAGTGAAGAATGAGCTTTCATATTAACACCATGCTGAATGTGATGATGTTTAAATTCATTATAGTGTTGCCAATTATCTGATAATTTACTGGTAAATGTGACAATTTGACCTACATTTAATAGTGAGTCATAAATCTTGAGTAGGTGATAATTTTACTCCCTTATATCAATATTTGAATATAGCATGAAGTATGTATACCATGAACTATAAGTTTAAGTATTGACCTGTTGCAAAATTGCAGGATAGCACCTACTATGCTTCAGGCACCCATTAGGGGCTGAGCAAAATCAGAAGTAAAATTAAGTTTACAATTTGAGGGAAAGACAGACACACATTTAAAGAAATGTAATCTAGTATTTTCAGTGCTTCACCAGTATAAACAAGTTACCAGGACTGGACAGAGAATAGAGTGGTATTTCTGCTGGGTTGAGGAAGATTCAGAAACCTTCAGAGAACAGGTTTCACTTGAGATGTGCCTTAAACAGTGACCAGTGTTACAACAAATAGAAAAAAAGGAAGAATATAGAAAGAAGATAATGAATAAATTATGAAAGGAATTAACGTACATCATTTGTTTAATGAATGAGATCTATCAAGAAGGAGCTTAAATATTAGTTAGAAATGAAAAAGTTGGAATGGAAAAGAGAGTCCAGCCAGGCTTTGCGCTGCGTTGCACAGTGTGCTACTCAATAGGTAGAAGTGAATTATTTGGGAGAGTGGGATAAACAGTAATAGCCACACTTGGACCTCTGTCAGGCAAGAGAAAAAATGCTCACCTCTGTGCCTAAGCAGTAGATACCAGCCTGGGTATCTATGTGGGGGCTTTACCAGTACAAGGGTCATGTTCAGAAAGCCTAGGCAACCTTGAAGTTTGGCTTGGGGTGTACTTTGCTGGGTGCCACATAACATAAAGATCTAGATCAATACGGTACTGCAACCTAAAGAACCCATTTTACTCAAAGAGGAAGTGAAGACATATATAAGGTAATATATACACACATACGTATACATAAAATATATGTATTTATATATATATATACACTCATCCACATACCTAGATAAATATAGCCATACACATGCATATAAATGGACAAAGGCCCATGTTTATGCATGCAGATTTATTTTACTCTCTTCTAAAAACTCCATAATATTCCATGGCATGTTATACAAAATGATTCATTTCCATATGGAGCATCTTTTCCATTCTTTTTGCTTATGGAGTGAATAATGTGATAAACATTTTCATACATATAATCTTGCCTACATTGATCTTGTACCTAGTAAATATTCTGACATTTACTAGTTGTTTTTTAAATCTCATTCTCCCAAATTTGGGTAGATACTAATGTTAGGAATTAAAACAGATTTTTTTTCCTTCTAGTGCTTGCAATTTTAATTATTCTACAAGTTTTCATATATTAGAAAAGCTATGTAAAGTAAATTTGATTGATAGCAAATGTCCTTGTAAAGATAATAATTTTAATAGAAATGATCTTAAGAATAAATTTCTGTATTTGCTGTGGATTTCTGATAGATGACATTTAACAAGTTAAGAAATATTTCTAAACTTACTAACTTAAAAAAATCAAGAATAGCTGTTCAATATTAATATGTTTTTTTCTGCATCTAGTGAGATGATTGTAAGGTTTTTTTCCTTCTTTAATCTCTTAACAGAGTGAATTCCATTAATGAAGTTCCAGGTGTTGATTCATCCCTTAATTCCTGGAATAAGCTTGAATTTGTATCTGTATCTTATTAATTTGATATTCTATGGTACTAATCTTACTTATATTATGTAATTTATATTTTTACATGAGTGTTTGTATGCTCAAAAGTATTTCCTTTGAACTTTACTTTTCTAAATGAATACAGATTTTTCTATCACTTTGTGTTCCAATTGAATAACATAGATTTTTTTAAATTCTCACCTCTAATAATGTTACCGGACACTTACCCAGGTTCTTTACCCGCCACACAAAAGGGGCCAAAATAAAACTGGAACACCAGGCTTATGGCAAGGAAAGAGTTTTTATTTCGGGTGAAGTCAGCCAGCAGGCGAGAATGAGCCCTCAAATTTGTCCCATCTCCCCAAAAGATGGAAGGCAAGGGGTTTTAAAGATTGGGAGGAATGCAGCTGCTTGTAGGGAGGGGGAGCCTGTGGCCTTGCTGGTCGGCGCTTTCCCACCAGCCTGCATTTGGCCTTGTGAGGCTGCTTGCAGGGAGGGGGTGGTGAGATAAGAGAATAGCAGCTGGGTGTCCTTGATTTTCTGTCTCCGTGGTGGACAGTGGATTCCGGTGCCAGGAAGCCAAGGAGTTGAGGTCTGGGAAGCTTTAGCTTCTTGACATTCTCTGGACACCAGTTTCCCTGTAACAAACCTCAAGAACTGGTAATTAGCTGAAACTTCAGTATGAGCCCAGCTTGAGGCCACCTGGGCTTTCAACAATTTGTAACTTCTATCTGCCTGTGAAGTTCAGGGATACAAAGTTAAAAAAAACCCAATACTTAAGTATGAATGTAACTTAGAGAAGCAGGGAAAGAGAATGTGTGCTTTTGGTTTTATCCCCATATATGCTGGATTTTACGTGGGGGAACTGATATCAGGGCCAGCATCAAATATAGCTGGCCTTCACACAATTTATGGAGTTACCCAAATTTTCTATGTCTTTCTAAGTTAATTTTGGTGGCTGATATATTCTTAGAAATCTATTAACCTCATTTCACTCATAATCTAGATTGTTAAATTTATTGGTGTAAATTTACATATTTTCCCCAATTACTTTTTTAAAAAGCATCATTTATGGCTTTATGATGGTAAGATCTCAAAACAAGTTATTCAGACTCATGGACTTGAGCAGCTCTTCAAAAGCTCTCCTTATGTCCCCTGAAGTCACATTCATAGTTGACAGATTAGCTAAATTCGTTAATTCACGTCAGAAGGCAAATGCTATTTTTTCACATAAAATAACGTTATATTTTGAAGTCAAATCCAAAGTGTATATTCATTTTTTTTAAAAAGGGCAAAACAGATATTAAAAAGCTTAGCATTTGCTCCAGTCCCTTAAGGGATACACATATTCTTCCTCCAAATTAGAAGTATGAAAGAAGAGTGTTTTGAGAAGCACAGGGAAAGCAACTTGGATGGAGAGACAGAAAATATATGTCAGGCTTGCTATCATTTCTCCTTCCCTCAGCTCTAACAGACATTGTTAATCAATGGACTTATTAGGTATTCCTGATGTTACTTGTAAGAGATTACTATAAGCAGGATAGACTCTTTTATTCTTGCGCAGAAAGTCAAGAAAGTTAGTTTTGAGTTTCTACCATGATTCTGACCATCACTTTAATCTTGAGTAAGTCACTCACTTAAAGTTTCTTCCTCTGTAACAGGAGGCAATTAAAAGTTCCTGCTGGAATTTGATGGGTAGTGTCATCGGGCTGTTACCAAGCCAAGTGGGCTTGCCACCTGGTGAGTGAAATAAGACTCGACACCAGTGGAAGTTGTCTCACAAAGGAAAGTGTATTTGCAGCAAATAGGAGGCCATGAGGAATCATTTCCAAAGTCATGGCATCCCAAACAAAAGGAAGCAGGGATCTTTATTTCAGATGGGAGTGAATATTGAAAAGGGAGAGGCGGGTATCTGCCTCCACAGGCTCAACTGGAGAACGTGTTTCCACACAATAAGGCCTAAGCGCCTCCTGGAGAGATCTTTGCTTAAAAATAAGGCAAAGATAGTGGGTGCAGCTCTTGTGGTGAGGCGTGGTCAGTTTCAGGACATTTGGTGGTTACCTCTCCCTTGAGTTTCTTACTTGTTCAGTTTCAGGATGGTGGTGGTTACATCCCCTTAACATACAAAAGGAAAAGAAACAACTTGGAAAAACAGTTAACTGCCCATGAACCCACCTTTGAGTTTCTCAAGGCACGTAGTCGGTGACAAGGCTACTGTAGGAGGCTACGATAAAGCAGCAGAAGCATAGCACATCTAAATAGAATTGCCATGACCAAAATCTAACCAGAGAACACCCTTATTAAACTTCTACCACCAGTCCTTCAAGTATTAATGTGTATTTTTTAATTGATGGAGAGAAAAAAGATATTTCAAAACATATACAAATGGGAAAGAGCTTAAGATGACCACAGACCTCATCTAAAATCAAATTCCAAGTCAGAAGAGAATGCTAAAAAATATATATATATATATATATATAAAAGGAGGTAAAGCATGGCGTTATGACATTATTCTGTCCTGAGATACAATGTTACATCAAGAACATTTTTCTTTATTGTAGTTTTTAATCTGAATAGCTTCCTTTTATTCCCCACAGCCCCTGCAAAGTAGTATCACAGGTTCTCCATAATCATGATACTACGGCAATCTATGATGGTAATAATTTTTACCTGGAATTTCAATATAATTTTTCTCATGATTTTCTTATCCTGGTGGAATTTTATAAAATATTTGCTTAAATTGCTTTTTTTTTAAGTTTAAAAACTAAAAACAGAGAATAGCTACATAGCAATATCTGGGTTAGTATAACATGTAGGTACCATGTTCCTTAACATTAACTACTAAAGAATAATAAAACTCCAGAGGGGCAAAGACTCACTAAAAATAGATGGGATTTAAAATTATATTTTGCAGCTTGTTAATTTATCATATGGAGTAAAAATAAGCCATAGGTAGGAAATGGAAACTCCACCAAACGCCTCTGTGTTGCAGTAAACTTAATTATACAGCACACCATAAAATGACAGTAATATTAGAGAGGAAAAGTAACAATTTCAGATGTGCAATAACCACTTTTTACAAGGATAGAAATTACATCAAGCACATATAGCTATTCAGTCTAATACTGTTTTCTAGCAAGAGCCAGTGGGATTCACAGTCAAGGGGAGGGAAAGATTTAACTAAGCAGAAACCTGCTTGGTTCAGAAAAGACTTGCCTGCACAAAGCACTGCTTGTAAATGTGTTCATTTGCTAATACATAATAAGTATCTAACATAAAAATTCACATTTAATCTTTAAATGTATATGTACACATATGCATATAATAGCTTCAATCAAAACCATTATTAACGGATGGATTCTTGGCTTTTAAAGGGGCTCTGAAATGCTTTTTTTACTACATCTGATCTATGTGTACATCACACGGAATGACTTCATGAGGACAGTATCCTATTATGAATTTAATAGGATGAATCTTAATGTTTCTGAAGAAGCTTTCAGGTAATCATGCCAAAAATCTTTCATTTAAAAATCTAAAAGATTATTACTGAATTTTTATTTTAAATTGGAAAGATGATTATTGACTTTCTGCCTTCTACTATTATTTTCATTAATTTAAGGCAAATTAACATAATATCTTTCTTGGTATATTGGCATTGGGTTTTTTGTTTATTAGTTTATTAGTGCACCAATCATGGCCTTGCTTAATATCTGTGCCTAAAGGTTTCTGTAAAGAAGATTTGTTGTCACACAAACCTTGTTTAGGATGATAGCTCTGCCACTTATTATCTGTGTGACCTCAGGGAAATTCTCTAAAATTGAATCTGTTTCCTCATCTACAAAATTGGTGTATTAATGCCCACAAGTTTTGTAATTGTTATCCAGGGTAGAAATAATGCACATAAAGTTCCTACTACATTGCTGAGCACACAGCAAGCAGATAACATACTGAGAGCTGTTATTTCTTCTATCGTCATGTGCATGGTTTGGTGCACATTAGACTGGAGTTGTAATTTCAGTTTTAAATTTCTCTGTTGATTTTGGGTAAATCAGCCTCTTTGGGGCATTGATAATAGCACTGATTTTCATCAGATTCTTGCAAAATCTCCAGATTCTATTAAAGAGAATCTGTGCCTTGATGCTACATACGTCGGATACTTATCATGAAAATAAAATAAAAGCTACATAGAGTTGTGTTTCAAGAAGCAGAGAAGTATGGTTGTGGCATAAAAATATCACAGATTACTAAGTAAAAATGTTACGTGGCAGAAAACATAAAATCAGTGCCTTTGAGGCTAAAGGAATTGGAGCAGAGGAGTTATATAAAAGGAAAGTGAGCAGAGTGCCCTAATTCTGTGCTCCTGGAGTAAAAGAGAGGAATGGAGGGATAGTTTAAGAGGGAGTGGCCCACAGTGAGCTTTGATAGGACGCAGTGAATCTCCTGATAATCCTGAGAAGTAGGCACTGGTGGATGGATAAAATCTGATGCTTCCAGTGTCATTGGCAATAGGTTTCCATCTGCTGGAGCAGAACTTATCTCCCTATTTGTTTGTTAAGGCCTAAAATTCTTTTACCAGGCATCAAAGTTTTTTGTTGTATGATTAGAGGCGTAAAAACAGCTCCATGCTTTTGAGTATGGCTCCAGATAATCTGTTAAGCAAGTCCATCAAGTTGTCCCTCTGCACACATGTATGTCATGGCCTATACCTAGAAACTGCCTGTTTGTAATATGAGTACACTCTCTCCTTCCCTTCTCCCCTCACTCCTTTCTTCCCTCCTACTCATTTGCCTACTCACCTAGCTTCCCTCCTTCCTTCCTAATATTTACCTGGAGAGGGAGTATTCACTTCCTCTCTTAGGAAATATTTACATCTCTCTCTGTCTAGTGTTTAAGAATGATAGGGCTAAGGATTACATCCCTAAGTTTCTTTATTTTCTCTGGGGATACATGGTAAAATGATAGACATATAACCAAGTGACATAATGGAGGATTTGTAAACCAGAATCAGCTTCCTTCCATAAATGTGAATATATGTTCCTTAGGGATAAAATTCACTTACCTCTTAGATAGGTCATTGGCCACACATGCCATTTGGCAGATGTACTGAAGTTAAAACAGAAATAATAGGGTATTTTTTTTTTTCAGTGAGGAAGACTAGCCCTGAGCTAACGTCCATTGCCAATCCGCCTCTTTTTTTGCTGAGGAAGACTGGCCCTGGGCTGACATCTGTGCCCATCTTCCTCTACTCTATATGGGACGCTGCCACACATGGCTTGACGGTGCGTCAGTCCACGCCCGGGATCCCGACCTGCAAACTCAGGCTACCGAAGCCGAGTGCTCTAACTTAAGCACTACGCCACTGAGCTGGCCCCTGGCGTATTCTCTTGTGAAGAAGGATGACTGAGATAATTTGTAATTGTCTACTTTGAACTTGACAATGTATTATGGTCTTGATATACACTAACTCTAAGCTTGCAGCAGCTCTGAAATGGTAGGTGGTGTGGTCCATCTTACAGAGAAAAAAAATCATGAAAAATCAAGGATCAAATCCACACTTGATAATAAATAAGCAGTAAAATGAATATTAAAGTTATATATGTGATTCTCTAATAACTCAAGAGCCAATGGAATCAACTTTTACTATCTACTTTTAATTTTCTATGTTCTTATAGACATACCCTCTGTTTTTGGCAACTGTGAGAGTTATTACAAAACAAAAGAGAGATAAAACTCTGAAAATTTGATATCAACATTTTAGATATCATTTTTTTAAATGGAAATGATAATTTTTACACTCATAGGATGTAAATTGTCAATAGGAAGAGGTCAAAGATATTTCAATGTGTTGTCATTCGAGAGTTAAGTAGTGCTTTTCATACTGAAGTAAAGAATCTATCACCAGCTGTGTGAGCTCAGGGGAAAAAAAAGATGTTGCAAGAGTTCATTATCTTCTCCATTTCTAGCCACTATCCCTATTCAGGTGTAGTAGCACAGATGGTGTTGTGGTAAGGACACATAACATTGTCAGGAGCTGTAACATATGGCACAAATCTGGCATTCCACGTTCCCACAAGTTTCAAGGTTAAGATAGAAACTTGTCACTTTTCTGACATTCAATTAAATTCTTTCCTTTGTCTTTACATTAAAATATAAAAGGATATTCTATGAGTTATTTTTTCCATAGTTAACTCATTTCCATGACGCTACCTATTTTCTTTATTTCATTAACCTTGATTGATCTAATGATGTTTTGAATTATTTTTGTGTATCCTGTGTTATGTCATAAGTATGTTCTTAGAGTTATTCAATTAGGAATTGAATTATATTTAAATGCATTAGAGAAGCTTGGTAAAGAGGTCAATGTATAATGCTTTTGCAAAGTCAAAGTTATATCTTCCTTCTCATATATGTAGTTTTCATATGTATGGTTTATTTGAAGTAAGAATGTGGCTATTATTATTTTCACCAGTAAATTATAGGTTTGTTGTTGGGTATATATATGAGAATGTTCTTTCCTGGGACCATAGATTAGAAAGTATCATAGGATTATAATATTCTCAAAACAACATGATGAAAAAAATCCTACTAAGAATGAAAAAGCAAAATATCAGGAAATAAAGAAAAAAATTTGATCTGCCTAAAGCATACATAGAAATAAGTCTAAAATCACAGGCTCTCCTTCCAAGATTCTTCCTTTGCAATTCAATAACTTATTCATGTTCTCTCTCATAGTCTTCATCCAGATGCCCCTTCAGCACAGGGAACAGAACAATGAGTCATCTTCCAGTGAAAAAAAAAACTAATTAGAGAAATTTCAAATATATATCTGAATATAGAAGGTATTTAACTCAACAGGCTATGGTAAAGGATATTGATTAATGTGCTTTCCCATGAAAGAATGAATAATTTTTCTCTTTTGGATGTAGAAAATAGAGCTAAAGAGAAAGAGTGAATCTGCTTTTAAAAATGAGCACCATTGGAGTAGAGGCATAGAATTAAGTTGTTTGTCCTCAGAAAGGTATCATTAGATTCCAAAACAGTGAAGTACAAAGACTAATGTTATAAGGAGCTGACGGCTGTAGTATGTTTAGGACAACATAAAATGTCTCCTTAAAATATCTCTGAATCAACAGATTACTGACACACATGTTGTTTCTCAAATTCAGTTTCTTGATGAAAATTGACAAAGTCTGCTATATTTTTGTGGACAAAATGGGAAATATAAATGAGAGGATAGTGAGTATAACGTATGTATAATGACAAATCAGATTCCAGAGAAAACTTGAATGATAGAAATAACAGGAACAAAGCTAGAAAGTTGAAATTGAAAAAATTTCATCTACAGCCCAAATAAACATACACAGAAGTACAAATGAAAACAATGAATTCCTATTATGGAAAGTAGTCTTAGAATCAACAGTGTCAAAAGTGTAATGTGACCACCAAGAAATTCATTTGACTGGAGTGCACATTAATAAAGCTACTGTATTCAGGAAATGGCTTAATAGGCATTGCATAATTTGGGTTTCATTATTTCTCCAGCTTTATTCTTTACCATCCATTTAGCTTGCCCTCCAGAATCCAATCACCTTTAACTCCGATTTGTTTCTCAAAGACAATGCACTCTCTTATTTGAGAGGTGGACAGTCATTCTTGGGTTGATCCTTCAGGTTTCACCTTAGAGACCCCATAATCAAGTTAGTTTTCCTTCTTATGCATTCCCGTTGCACTTTGTATTTAGTAATTCTATCCCTGATCACACTGCGTTGTGATTGTTGCTGGCTTGGTTGATTTTCCCCATTAGACTTTAAGCTCTATGGAGGCAGGGTCATGTCTATTTTGTGATCATCATTGCATCTTCTGTGCCTAACAGAATGTCTGGAGTACAAATACCTATTGAATAAAAGTATTCAAATAAGAAAAGAGATTGTTCAGTCCATTGTGCCTGTGCAGACAAACTGCAAACAAAGTGTTCTATTCTGAAATATTGTGTGTAATATTAAGTATCTGGCTAAAAAATGTACCTGGAGGAGAAGCTACCAATAGGAAGAGGAAAAAATCTTCACTATGATGACAGAATAGTTACCTTTTTAGGGAAGGAAGAACTGTTCCTCTACCCTCTAGGTCCTTCTGGTTGGTCTAAGAATTAAATTGACATGAGACAGAATAATAGAATAAAATCAAACAAACTTTAATAATGCGTAAACATGGGAGAAACCCCGGAAAACTGAGTAACTCTCCAAAATGGCAGAAGCTGCTATCTTAAATACCATCTTCATGTAAAGACAAAGGAGGATGTTGGGGATAGTGGTTTGGGACTTCAAAAGGGAGGAAGGCAATTCACATGGAGATGGAAAAGCAAATGTTTGATAAGCAAATGTCGATCATGCCTTGTAAAGACAATGAGAGATGGAGAGGACTTTGATTAAATGGCCCTTGCTAGGTTCCTCCCTGTCTATCACACCTAGTTTATATTATACTATAGTTATCTTATGGTATTAGCTCCTTCCGGGAACAGGCCTTCTATCTTAAATTCTTTTAGGCAGGTAGGGGGAAGGTCAGAGTTTCTTCCTGAGCCTTTGTTCTTAAAAAGTAATTAAGCCAAAGAGACACATTTTGGGGTGGCAAATTTTGATCCCCCACATCTTCAATAAGAGAAGCATTAGAAAGGACACAGTATTTTTTTTTCACAGATGAATGTACCATGGAAGAACAATTATATATGTTGCATGCAGCACCAGAAGACATAACTAATCTCAATAGATAGAAGTAATAAAGAATGGATTCTACTTTGACATAAGGAAACATTGTCTGATAATTAGCCCGGTCAGAAAATGGAATGGACTTTTCTGGCACAAGTTGTTTGTCATTGGAATGGTCACTTTTGCGAGAAGAACAGGGGAAGCTCATGAATTCATGAATTAGGAAGGAAGACCACAGGGTTTTGTAAGGGAGGAAAAATCATTTTCCCTCTACCCTTCTAGGTTCTTGGCTGAGACCTCTCTGTGATAAATGACAGATTAAGAGGAGAAAAACAAAGAAGTTTAATAACATGTATAATTCTGGTATACACAGGAGATACCCAGGAAAACTAACTAGCCCCCTGAAATGGCCCAAGCCATCACCTTAAATACCATCTTCAGCTAAAGACCAAAGACATTTTAGTATTCATGCTTAACAATATGTATTGATCCTACCAAATTTATGATCATGCAATGTTTCTGTGTCTTCGTAAGGACTTCAGTATGTGTTAACTGTTCATTAAACATTTCTCAGCAACTTATTGCTTACTTTTCCCTTAACTACTACACACATGCACTAAACACACACACACACACACACACACAAATCATATGCAAAAGTCATTAGTTATTGAATGTATCCAAATATTCTAAAAATGTCTATGTTCATAATTATCCTTTTACCCAAATCCTTTCCTCTGGTCACACTTTTCTTTTAATTAAAATCCATGCTTTAATAATTCCTTTATAGAGAATTTATGTGATGAACTCTTAATCTCTGTATGTATGGTTTAACTGGAGATAATATTTTAGGCTGACAGTTCTTTTTCTCTTTAGATTATGAAGGTATTTCTTTCATCTATTTCTATTGATAAGGACACTTTCCTTTGGTTTAATTTTTCTTCCTTCCCAGTTAATGTCATTTGTTTCTGGCCTTTAAGGTTTTTGATTTATCATTGACCTGTGCAGTTTCTCTATCATGTTTAGGTGGGCATTTTTACTTATTTTTCTGTTCAGTACTTGAACTGCCTTTGAATCAGAATATCCATGCTACTCCTTGATTCTGGAAAATTATCACCATTTGCTTTGTTCAGATATGACTTCCAGTCCATTCCCTCTATTTTCTTCTTCTGAGACACTTATCAGATATATGCTGGGGCCTCCATTGTACACTCTGTGTTTCTTTAATTTTTAAAATAATATTTATCTATTGTATTTAGGGGCTGTGTACTAAGTAAATTTCTCAATACCATTTCAAATTCTGTTAAGTCTCTCCCCAACTGTGTCAATTGTGTCTAGGTTAGTCTGTTGACTGAGTTTTTAAAAAAAATTTATTTTAGTGATACATGCTTCTTTGTTGAGATTCCTTATGAGTCCCTTTCCTATCCACCTGCTTTTCTTTTATCTCTATATCATTTTTTTAAATTGACAAAATTGTCATTCATCTCTTTGAGGATTGTAAACTGTTATTAATATGTTTTACAGTTTTATTCATATAAACATTTCATCTTGGGTAAATTTAGGTTCTGACTGGTGATTTTGAGAACTGTTTTTCTCAGTATTCTATTTCTCCATCTGTTTTGGAACTTTGGTTGACTGGCTTGTTTTGAGTAGGAGGTTCTTTGTTTCTTTCTCCTTTTTCTAAGTATGTCTTTCCTTTCATACTAATCCGTTTGGTGGTTGCCTCCACCTTGCCCTCCCATGCTTATTCAGGTCCCAGGCCTTATGGTGAAAGTTTGGTGCTCTGACTCGTAGGCAAGTTACATAAATACCACAGAGCAAGTAAGGAACTTGATTCATTTCTCATTTATGAAGATGCATCCCCAGGCTTTCATAATTTCACAATTCCGTACAAGTGGCAGCCCTCAGGAACAGATATTTAGTCTCCACTAATCATCAGTAGCAGCCCTGGGACCCAGTCTCTACTTTAAGCCCTAGGTCTGGCTCTATAAATCCATTTCATGGGAATACTTTTAATCTCCATGGCCCCAGGAAAACTGACCTCTTGTCTCTGTCTGATTTTAACCCCAGAACTTTAATCCCAGAAGGCCAGAGAATGTAGTCCTACTTAACATCTTATATTTATGGCTCATGAAGATGTCTGTCCAGTTGGTGAGGCCTGCTATATCTTTATAGTTTTTTCTTCTTCTATTTTGTATATAATTGTTATGTGATTGGGGCAGGGATTGTATCATAGTGTGTTTTTTCTGTCTTCTCGACAATAATCCTTCTAAGTCATCATTTCATCATCTGTGCTTGCCTTTGTTCATGATCATGGAGGCACATTACTGTGTTTATTTCAAGATATTGATAAAAAGAACAGAACTGCACTTAAAACATAGTGACACGATAATACTCATAGAAAGTCAAATACTGATATACTATACTGTAGATTCTCCTATATAGTAGAAAAAAGCAGGAGGGAAACAGTCCTTCATGGTATATCCAGGGGCATCAATGAACTGAACTTAAAAGGATTGTGATTTGACAGTCATCTTTAGGGTAATCTAAGTGATGATTAAGTTTCAGCAAAACAACATCATCTGTAATAAGAAATTAGTGTTGTTGATCGGAATACCATTGGTATTGTTGTTTTGTTTGTATTTACTTTGTAAATGTTCTGGTTACATAAATGCACAAGAGTCCTACACATATAGATTTTCACCTCACTCTGAATATGATCTATCTTAACCAATATAATAAATGCAATGTTAAATAAGTACTAGATATGTTTTCTTTTAAAGGGAAAAATAACTTTGAGTAACATTAGAGTGTATGATCTAATCCTCATGATAATTATGTGAGGTAGGCTCAACATTGATTTTGTTCCTTACCTTCATGTGAGGAAATTGAGAAAAAATGTTAAGTTATTGTCACAAGATCCAGTAACTAGTAAGTTAAGATACAAATCTGTTCGCAGAACTCTGACTTAATGACTATGAAATGTGCACAGATGCAATGGGGACACAGGGAAAAGAAGGATCCATTTGTCAGAGAATGACTTCTTTCCACAAAGTTTTAGCATTAACCCAGCTTACATATTTTCTCTGAAGTTCTGCTATACATTGGATTTGAGGATAGACTGAACGTGGGCTCCCCACTGCACAAGATCAAAAACTGAGAGAGAGGAAAAGGTAAACCAAATGATATAAAAAAGAAATTATAAGATATAGAAAATCGTTAGATAATCAGTCACTCAAGATACATATTATAGTCATCCTTAAAATTGTCTATATTATTTGCTTCTTCACTTTTCTTCTGGGATCAAGTATTTTTAGGTACAGAGAAATTTTCAAAATTTCCAAGAATAACATTAGCAGGGGGCAAACACTGTAAGTGTGATTCTGCCTGTGTGTGTTTTAAAACGGTTTAAGCAAAGGAGACAACAACATTCAGGTTTTCTGAAATTAGATAATTGTAAAAGTCTACTGTAGAAAATTTTATAATGGCAATATTGTTTAAGTAGAAAATTAAAATTTCATTGAATATGAAGCTGGTGTAATACTATTACAGACTCTCTTTTAGTCATTAAGTTTTCACTGCTGTAACCAATTTCAAATGTAACTTTTCTTTTTGGAGTTAAAAACTATTCTTATCTCATTTCAAATAAATTATTTGTCACACTTATAACATAATTTCACTGTTGCCTTCCCTGTTCTTTTTTAACTGAAGGAAATAATGTATTTTATAAAAGTTCTGATAAGAACTCTTCAGTGATTAATATTTGATAAGACAGAAATTAAATGTTTAATTTTTTTAATATGTAAAATGCTGTGTCATATTTTGTGAGAGAGAGAGGGAAACAATTGGTGGAAATATATTGCTTCTTGTGTATAACTATATTTCAACTCTTTAGTAATAAGCTTAATTTCAACTTTGTACAGCATGTCTTTTTTATTATCATTAAGAAAAGTCATAATCTAAGTCTAGAATTTTGGTCAGATGGCCTTTACCTCAGATTTTTAAATAACTGTTACTACAAAACGGTAAATAGATAACTATTAAAATTCGGATAAAATTAAAGGAGCATTAAAATTTTAGTGAAGGCACTTGCCACAAGATAAAAAAAATATTTGTAGAATGATTGATATCTTAAGCATATTCAACAATATCTTACATTCTACTGGTTATTTAAAAATCAGATGAAAAAATGTTAACAGTGGAAAGTATATGGCACATGTCTAGCACTCAAAATTTTTTAGTCATGGAGGCAGTAAATCATCACATGAATAGTATAAAATATATTCAGCCATTACCAGTAAGTCTAAGTTAAAAATAGTTTCCCCCATCCTCTTACATTAATGAAAATGTGCTGAAAATCATATTGCTTGAACATCTAAACTATATCTGTTAGACTGCCTCCTGAATTCAAAATAAGACAAAATCTTTGTATTTTCTTTTTGGGGGGGAAGGGGAGGAAATATGGGTGCCAGAGCTAAGAAATCCACATGATATAAAAAAATTTGATTGGCAAGGTAAGAAACTGATAGCTTCAGGGTAGGTCTTTTATTGACATATGTTCAGTTCAGTTACCCGTATCTTTCATTTGTAGATTACTTCATGATGTTCACTAACATTGAGAAAAAAAACCCTAACAAAATGTAGGAAAACTATTATGGATCAATTATATTTGGCATATTACATTTAATATGGCAGAAAATACTCATTAAAAAAGTTGAAAAAAGAACATTTCTCTTTAACATATACTACTTTAAAAAGTTTCATAGATTATTATGTGCCAAATTTAAAATTTTTCAATAAATGCTCTAAATGCATTGACTCAAGTTTTCTGTATACAGTAGGTAGCATATAATTTCATTTTTATGTGAATTAACAACAACAACAAATGAACCATAACTCCTTTCCTGATAATCCTGGTGATTAGGTTTGTTGGTAGAAAAACTCAAAGAGGTTTTGTCAGAGGATCAAGATCAGCCACAGTGCAAACTCTAAAATAGAGGTTCTTCATGCTATTTTATAATATCATCAGTGTGTTTAAGGACTAGTGACCCCGCATGGCGAACTCTCAATATGCAACGGGGTAAAGTGAATTGAACTCTCTTATTCCATATTTGTTTTTTAGCTCTTTCATGTAAGACTTTACACACACACACACACACTCAATTTTAGGAGAATCAGAATTAAACCTCAGTAGTTTTTTACTAAATATTTAACATTAGTAACATATAAATATTCTATGGTATAAATATATGATACTTATATTTGTATGTAAATGCTATATCCATAAAATTGAAAACAATTTTATGCATATTTAATATGTACCAACCTTTTTCTAAATGCTGTAAATGCATTGACTCCGTTTATCTGCTGTAAAGTAGGCAGCATACAATTTTGTTTTCAACAAGGAAGAAAGAGAGGCATAAACTTGGTGTGACCTGGTGAAGTCAAAGCCTATGCCCCTAATGTGTATTGATACACATGAGTAGAAACATGTGTAACAGAGTGCGTCATTAGCATACTCTGTGTTTTCTCTTGTATAATGCATTCCTTCTCCACAGATTTTGGGAGTAGTCCTCTGGTACAGCGAGCAGGGAGGGGGTCTTTGTCTCTGAGATTCCAGGCCATTCTCTCTTGATCCTACAGTTCTTTCTTGTTTTGTCTCCTAATTCTTCTCAGGCTCCTTTTATTTAAATGTTGTGGTCCTCAGAAATCTGTCCTTCACTCTTTCTCATTTGGTTCTAATGTTGCATATTAGATCCCCAGAACTTATGCCTCTTATAACTGGAAGTTCGTACACTTTGACTTACATCTCCCCGTTCCCACACCCCTCAGCCCCTGGCAACCCCCATTCTACCCTATGTTTCCATGAGTTCGGATCTTTTAGATTTCACATATAAGTGATATCATACAGTATTTGTCTTTCTCTGTCTGACTTATTTCACTTAGCATAATGTCCTCAAGGCCCATCCGTGTTGTTGCAAATAGCAAGATTTCCTTCCTTCTCATGGCTGAATAATATTACATTATTAATTCTTCAATTGCATTTATTGATTTATGTATGTCGAACATCCTTGCATTCCAGGGTTAAATTCCACTTGATCATGTGTATGATCCTTTTAATGCACTGCCGAATTCAGTTATTAATATTTTGTTGAGAATTTTTGCACTTATATTCATCAGGGATATTGGCCTACAGAATTTTTTTTTTCTTGTAATGTCCTTGACTGGCTTTGGTGTGAGATTAATGCTGACCTTGTAAAATCAGTTTGTGAGTGTTCTTTCCTCTTCAATTTTTGGAAAGAGTTTGAGAAGTATTTTTGTTAATTCTTCTTTAAATGTTTAGTAGAATTCACCAGGGAAAAGGTCTTGTCTTTGGATTTTCTTTATTGGGAGGTTTTTGTTATTGATTCAGTCTTCTTACATGTTATTGGTCTGTTTAAATTTTCTATTTCTTCATGATTCAGTCTTGGTAAGTTTTATGTTCCTAGGAGTTTACCCATTTCTTCTAGATTATTCAATTTGTTGGCATATAATTGGTCCCAGTATTCACTTATCATCTTTTGTATTTCTGTGGTATCATTTGTAATGTCTCCTCTTTCATTTCTGATTTTATTTATTTGAGTCTTCTCTCTTTTTTCCTTAGTGTAGCTAAAAGGTTGTCAATTTTGTTTAACTTTTCAGAAGCCAGCTCTGGGTTTGATTGATCTTTTTGATTGTTTTTTGGTCTCTATTTTGTTTACTTTCGTTCTCATCTTTGTTATTTTCTTTCTTCTGCTAACTCTGGGCTTAGTTTCTTCTTCTTTTTCTAGGTATAAGGTTAGGTTGTTTATTTGAGATCTTTCTTTTTTCTTAATGTAGGTGTTTATCACTGTAAACCTCCTGCTTGGAACTGCTTTTGCTGTATCCCATAAGTCTTGGTGTGTTGTATTTCCATTTTCATTTGTCTCAAGAAATTTTTTTATTTCTTCTTTGACCCACTGGTTGTTTAATTTCCATGTGTTTGTGAATTTTCCAGTTTTCCTCCTGTTATTGATTTCTAGTTCCATACTATTGGGGTCAGAAAAGATACTTAGTATGATTTCAGTCTTATTAAATTTGTTAAGACTTGTTTTGTGACCTATCATATGATCTATCCTGGAGAATGTTCCACATGCACTTGAGAAGAATATGTGTTCTGCTGCTGTTCTTTATATATCTGTTAGGTCTATTTGCTCTAAAATATAGTTCAAGTCCAATGTTTCCATATTGATTTCCTGTCTGGATGATTTATCCATTGTTAAAAGTGGAGTACTGAAGTCCCCTACTGTTACTGCTTTGTTGTCTATTTTTCCTTTCAGATCTGTTAGTATTTGCTTAATATATTTAGGTGCTCTGACGTGGGGTGCATATGTATTTATGATCGTTATATCTTCTTGATGAATTGACCTCTTTATCACTATATAATGACCTTCTTTGCCTCTTGTTACAGTTTTTTGGCTTAAAATCTATTTTGTCAGGTATAAGTATTGCTACCCCAGCTTTCTTTAGTTTTCCACTTGCATGAAGTATCTTTTTTCACCCCTTCACTTTGAGCCCATGTGTGTTCCTAAAGTTGAAGTGAGTCTCTTGTTGGCAGCATATAGTTGTGTCTGGTTTTTTTATTCACCCATTACTCCATGCCTTTTGATTGGGGAATTTAAGCCATTTACATTAAGAGTAATGATTGATAGGTTAAGGACTTACTGATGCCATCTTATTAATATTTTTCTGGCTTTTTTGTTGTTCCTTTGTTCCTTTCTGCTTCTCTTGCTGCCTTCATTTGTGAACTGATGATTTTCTGTAGTGGTATGCTTTGATTCCCTTCTCTTTTTCTTTAGTGTATCTACTGTCAGTTTTTGCTTTGTGATTACTATGATGCTTACATAAATCATCTTATAGATATAACAGTCTATTTTATGCTGATAATATTGACTTCAATTGCATACAAAAATTCCACCCTTTTATGCCTCCCCTTCTATGTTCTATATGCCTATTATCTAATGCATGGGTGGGTGAGAATCCTTCTGGGTCCCTTGGCATATGGTTCTGGATCCCACAGCTCCCACAAAGGTACTTTTATCTGTGGATTGATGCCAAATTGTTGTTGTTGAGGGTGGGATATTGCAAGGGACATATTAGTCAACCATGCTGCTCCAAACTCTACTTCTTTCCAGAGTTCCATATGTAAATATCTTTTGGATATCCTATGAATATACCACATGCATCTTAAGTTAAGTATTCACATCAAACTTATTTTCTTAAACATATTCTCCCTCCATATTTCTGCTCGTAGTTAATGGCATTGATACCCAAATCAGTGCATTGATTAGCAAGTTCTGAAGTATCCTGCAGTTATTCCTTGCATATCCTCAGTCACTAAAATTTGTTGATCTTGCCTTTAAAAAATATTTTTAAATCATTCATCCTAAAAGAGGTCATATTTTCTCACCTAACTATTGCAAAAGCCTCCTAATATGTTCTGTTACCAACCCCCCCACCCAATTCATCCTCTCTATTGCCATTAAAATTATTTTCTGACAACTAAAATAACAAAAAAAGATTTTGTTTTTCTACTTAAAACATTTGATGGTTGTATTGTTTATAGAAGTAATTGTCATGCTGAGCAAGGGAATTTCCAAAAAATATGGAAAATATGGATATAGAATAGATCCAGACTTCAAATACTATATATACTCTTCCTTAAACTCATCTAGACGTGTGTAGCTTAGGCATCATGACTTGTCACCCCTTTTTCACTTTAAAATGAAAAGCATACCTGATACCTTTCATGGCACATTGCATGAGCAAGTAGAAATTTGGTACTGAACACAAAGACCACTCAAACTGTTGGTGTTAGTTTGAGAAAGTGAATGAATATAATGACTAGATAACAAATACCTTTGGAGTTAGATGGTTCCAATTTTTTGTTTTCAATAAAATTCACCTGGTAGATGACTAAAAATAATTTTTGAGATACATTATTACGTGATTTTGACATAAAACTCAGAAGGATTTATAAGAATTGAACGCCAGGGTAGAACGTAATTCTGCCTGTATCCATCTACGTATTTATGACCAAATTCTCAAGACTTATATTTATAAAATAAAAATAAGCAAAGATTTGATGCTTATTTTAGCAATAAGGCATTTTATTCATGAATATATGGACTAATTATAAAAATGTTTTATCACAGTTATTAAAGGATACAGCTCAAATAAAATTTATTTTGAATAATTTTTGATTGAAATCCATAATATTTTATGTTGTATAGTTGTAATAATCATGCTTAAAATTCAATCTAGAAGAAAACAATATCTAGAGTCTATGGACACAGGATTTTTTAAAATCAATTTTATCATTTTTAATAGAGAATTATGACAAAATAGACTGTAAAAGTATTCCAGGATATAAATATAATATCAGGAAAATAATTCCATAGGGAAAATGGAATAGAAATATAAATTCAAGAGGAAAAATGAATGATGTAAAGTTTTCAACTCTTAAAGGAGAACTTGTTCGTGTATTTTCAAAATAGATGATTTTCATATTAACTGTAGAAATTAGATTTTCTTTGAAATATTTAAGATTTATTTTAAATGCAGTGTTATTTATAAATCTCTAGAAATTACATCTTTTGCTATTAAACTTACAATGAAAAACTTAAGACATCAACCTAATTTTAGGGAATTTGTCAAGCAAAAAAAGCCTAAAGACACTGAAACATAGAATCAAGTCATAATTCCTTACTGAGCTACATATAGTTATCATTTCATCTTTCTAATCTCATGTCCCACCATTACCTCTCATGCTCCAGTTATGCCTGACAAGTCATTGTGGCTTTACTGGTCTCATGGGTTCTGCTGCTTCGGCTTGGAATTGTCTTCCATCTCCTTTGTACTAGACAAAAAGTCTATATAACTTTTATGCCAATCACCTGCCAATCACTGTCACATTGTAGATTCATGTTAATAAAAATAGTTACCATTTATTGAATTCATGAGATGTACCAGGCAGTGGGCTAAGCATCATACAAGCCCCACTTTCTTTAATACCCACAACAACCCTAATGATGATGGAGCTGAGATTCAGAGAGGTCTGAAAACTTATCTAAAGTCAAGTATGAAATGAGCCTTGTTGATTAAATGAATAACTAAATAAATGCTTGGTTGAAGTTGCTTTTATCCCGTTTTATCTGCTTCTGTGACAATACATTTCTTTGAATGTACAATTTCTGAGAAGTAGTTCAGGCTCTGTGAACTATTTTCTTTTTTGTTTCTTCTTTAAATAGGAAAAGTCATTATACTTTATCGTAATTACTTGTTTAATGCCCCTTTCCCTAACAAATGATAAGCTTCATTGAGTCAGGGATTATCAATTTTACATTCACCATGTCCGGCATTGGACACAGTGCCCAGCATATACCGTGTTCTCAGTAATACATGTTGAATCCACAAATGTGCCACCTCATTTTAGAAGGAGTTTTTAATCAACCCTCATGGTCTCAGATCTTTAGGCACCTTATATTCTAATACAGTGTTTCACTTTAATCATCCTTGTATCACGTTTTTGATTTTGTCATATCTGAATACTCCCATATTATTCTTTAATTAATATTTCTCTTTACATTGAAAAAATTTTTTTTTCTTTTTGGTGAGGAAGATTGTCCCTGAGCTAATGTCTGTGCCAATCTTCTCCTATTTTGTGTGTATGTAGGGTGCTGCCACAGCATGGCTTGATGAGCAGTGCATAGGTCCACACCTGGGATCCAAACCCACGAACCCCCGGCCACCAAAGTATAGCACGCAAACTTAACCACTACACCACCCTGCCAGCCCCTACATGACTATTTTTATCACTACTTCATTTATTTACAAAGGAAACTTTTTGTTCCCACTAAGGGGGGATTGATTGAATACCTGTATTGCTGATCATAAACACAGTAAACGCAAATACAAAAGAGTTATTAAAATCCAGCTAAACATTGACATCAGCTATGCCTCAGCTTCATTCTCTCTCTGGTAAAGAGGAAGATTATAGCAATTAGAAAGACATTAAAGGCAGACTAGCACCAAATTATTACTTTCACCTTGATTCAATCAGAATTGAGACAGCATTGAAAAGGGGCTCAATTTTTCTTTATGTTGTTCTATTTAGTTTAATGGCATGCCTGTGTGACCCCTAAAATTATCTTGGGTGCTGTACTGGATGGCGCTTGTAAAATGCTTAGCCCAGTGACTGGCACATCTCATATATTCAATAAATATCATGTATTCAACATATATAAATAAATAAATATTTATTATATTCAATATGTTTAAATATTGTTATAAATATCCCACACAGTTGTAAATACACTATCGTGCTCCTATGGAATAGGATCAAATCGGACCCCCGTCCCTAGAGTTGTAGTTCACTGAGACTGTCAATCCTTTTAAAGTAATTCCTGCCCACTATCATGCATGTTAATATTTATAAGATTTCTGGCAAAGAAAGGCACTGGAAATTTCTGGAGAGTATTAAAGTAAATTGAAAAAAGAGTATGAAAGAGGGGCTATATCAAGTTTGATTCACTAAGGAGGCAAAAGCGACTGGATCAATGACCACCTTCAACAGTGTCCGAGTTAAGCTTGCCTCAAGATGTCACACTATTAAGCAAAGAGCAATGGTGTGTAACGATTTCTGGAAACTGAAAGAGAAGAAAGGAAATTGGACTTCTGGCAGCTTGCTCACAGTTATTCAAGAGGTGGACACTCTTGATACTTAAAAAGGAATAGTGAATACAAGTTTACTGCTTGATGCAATAGGTGCTCCTGAGAAATTCTGTTTAATTTCAGTCATATTGAATATTCATTGAGAAAATTATTATTAAAAAATATATGGTGAATCTCTTCCAAATATAGACAAAATATAAAATGCCACACATTTCACAGCAACGAAGTTGTTATGCCTTCTACATTTTATTAAATATCCTGCTTTACAAATCAAAAGGCCAGAACCATCAGGATTATCCCAAACACTCTAATTGGTGTGAATCCCCTGCCCAGATTAATTATATTAATTAATTAATTAGGGAGAAAATTAAGCATGAATATTTGTGAGATCATAGCACATATCCTTGTACATAACTAAAAAGACAAGTTTCAAGGTCTGTTGAATTGCCGCCATCCATAGAAGAGATGCTGTCAGAACACTCTAGAGTGTCCAGTTAAAGCTGACATTTACAAAAGAAACTGAGTAATGAAGTTTGCTGTAATTAACAATGAAGGAGTGAGAATGATTGAAGATCTACAAGTTGACAAAGCACACCCTATTTATCAGCTCTCTGTTTGAACTGTTCCTCCTATTTAACATATAAAACCACCTATGTCAGTGCTTGTCCCTCCGAAGCCTAAAATTGCCATAAGCTTGTTTTCAGAGAAATCAGCAGTCTGACATGGTTTTAAGGTAATAGGACAAGGTTGTCCAGTCTCAAGATAGCTCTGGTAGGTAGGGAGTATCAGAGTACTTATTCACTGAGAGAGTGCGTCAAGTCCTTTGATGACTAATATCTATTTCTGAAGCCTTTGGGAAACTAACAGTTTTAAAAAGGAGACAACTTGCATTTGGAATGGTTATTCCTGCTTTTTGAAATGACACACTTGCAATAAATTATTACTTTCTTTATGAGCTGATCATTAGGCTTATGTCTTGTTTTTGTTTGTTTATTGTGGTAAAATTTGCATAACAACATTCGTGTGTGTACAATTTTAAGTATACAATTCAGTGTCGCTAAGTACATTCACATTATTGTGCAAGCATCACTACTACTCATCTCCAGAACTCTTTTCATCTACTAAAACTAAGTCTGTTCTTGTTAACAACTCCCTATTCCCCTCTCCCCAGCCCCTAGCAACCACCAGTCTCCCTTTTTTCTCTGTAAATTTGACTACTTTAGGTACCTCATCTAAGTGGAATTACATAATATTTGTCCTTTGTGACTGGCTTATTTCACTTAGCATAATATCTTTAAGGTTAATCCATGTTGTAGCATTGTGTCAGAATCTCCTTCCTTTTTTTTTTTTTGTGAGGAAGACCAGCCCTGAGCTAACATCCGTTGCTAATCCTCCTCTTTTTGTTGAGGAAGACTGGCCCTGGGCTAACATCCGTGCCCATCTTCCTCCACTTTATATGGGACGCCGCCACGGCATGGCTGACAGGCAGTGCGTCCGCGGGCGCCCGGGATCCGAACCCGCGAACCCCGGGCTGCCAAGTGCGAATGAAACCGCTGTGCCACCGGGCCGGCCCCCTCTCCTTCCTTTTTAAGGCTCAAATATTCCATTGTATGTATATACCACATTTGGTTTATCCATTTATCTGTGGATGGATTGTTTGCTTTTCCCTTTTGGCTATTCTGAATAACGCTGCTATGAACATGCATGTACAAATATCTGTTTGAGTCCTTGCTTTGAATTTTTGGGGGAATATACCCAGAAGTAGAATTGCCGGAGCATATAGTAATTCAATGTTTAATTTTTTGAGGAACCGCCATGGTTTATTTTTATCCAAAGGAATCTATATTATTTTTTTTGTGTTTCTGTCTTCATTTCACTCTCTCTACACCACCAGCACCACACGCGCACGCACACACACACTCTTCCTCCCCTCTTTATTCAGATTGGTTTTAGCAGGGGAGAGTCATTATAAAGCCCATTAATCTTCATTTTTCACAGCAAGATTCATTTTACAGAACTGGAAGATGCAGAAATGGAACCACACAGCACTTCGTCAGCAGCTAGGATTTCTAAATGTGATGCCGAGTGAAAATTAAACACAAGAGACCAGACAGCAGCTCTAATAACTCAGTAATTTCTAAATAAATAGACTGAGATTGATGGAAATGAAAACAGTTTTCTCTAACAAGGGAAAGTGTGCAGGGTAGTAATATTTGCCTCAAATATGCTTTGCATAAGGGATTAAAATTCCTGAAAGCCTCTCATTTCCCCATCAGAGAATTTGTTTCTTCTATCAGTCAAATGGTGGTTAATTATCATATTTCAAGGAGCAGCTCATTAATTCATTAACTAAAAATAACTAGATATTTATGTAGGAAGATAACACATAATAACGGATAACTTGAACAGCTCTGCCAATGTAAATTGTCTTCGAATTTCATGAAAGTTTCCAGAGGTGATTGCATACTGAAAGTTTATATCAGCTGTTAATTTCCACTTCAAGAATTTAAGAAATTTTGAATTTTGGAATGAAATAAATTTAAAACTACATCCCCTAGGAAAATCCTTCCCTTTCTGTTTGATCAATTTTGTTTGGCTGTTAGGTGTTGACAAAGAAAGGTACACTCAAGGGAATAAGAAACTGGCGAGGAAAGAAATAAAGTATTAAAATGAGAAAGTAGGTCAAGGACCTTGAAAAAGGGAATGGAGGGAAAAAGCACCAAGAGAACTGGGGACCTTATCTTTTCTCTCCTCAATTCTGAAATATGCCCCTAATTTCAGGAAAAAAAATGCATTTATATTTAGCATACTATTTAAAAAGCTTCTGCTGCAAAGTTAACTCTTTCACACTTAAAATACCAATGACGGAGAAGTGTAATTTGCTTCCTTTTGTTTTATTGTAAAATATTTGCCAAAGAGCATATATGATATATAATATTCATGAAGAATTAAAGAATAGTGATTAAACAAACATTAGTATCCCCTACTCAACCAAGAAATCTATAATTTTAATTTAGAGAAAACTTGATTTACCTTTTAAATTTCATGACAGGTGTTATGAGTATGTTTTTCTAGCACTGATACAATTTCAACTATTGTCTTTTATTTATATATAAGGAGCAAAGTTGAGGTCACCTGAAAAGGGAGATTTTAAAGGATTTAAAACTTAAAAGATTTAAAGGTTAAAACTCAATTTGCATAGCAATTTACATAATCCTAAAATGCTCCTGAAAGAAAGGGCGGGCAATCTCCTGGAAGACTATGACATTCCCTCACAAACATGAAGAGTTCTGAGTTTTGCCCTTGTCCTCACATTTTCCTTGCTTCCTACTGCTGAAGAAAGTTTCATGTGCTGCAAAGATATGTTACAAGTTACAAATCTGTTTGGAGAATCTAGTTTAAAGTTTTCCTTTTATATTTCTGCAACTTTAGTGGAGAAGGGAATTTGTAATGTATAACTACTGAGACTGGCCCTATGCCAAGTAAAGCTAAGTGTGACTTACAACTTTTTAGTTTTCACTACTTTGCTATGATTGTGTGAAGCTGGGACATGTTCTCTCACCTCTGAGCATACACAGACATCTGGGACATTCTCTCATACCTTCTTTTCTAGGCTTCCTCTTCCTCTTTCAGGCCTCAGTTTGGTCATCACTTCCCTCAGAAAGCTTTCCCTGATGCTGTAAGTGCAGAATGTGTTGCTATTGCTCTATCCTCCCATCATTCCTTATGCTCCTCCCTACCCTGCCCCTCTGCAACTACTGTATTGGGACAGTTAATCTATTGCTTTTCTCCTCACTAGACCTGCTAATTTAGTAATGGCAGGGATTCTACCTGCTGTAAGTTCCTTTCCAATGAATAAGCTTGCACCATAGTTGACACCTATTTATTGTGCAATGTCATTATTCTCTAAACAAAAAATATCCATTCTGTATCTGTGCACAGAATTGCCCACCTTTGGCATTTAGAAAACTTAACTTGTGTTTATCAGCTTTCACAGCATAGCCACTGAGTCTAGAAGCACAGATAGACATATTTAAAAATAGCGTTATATTGTTTCACTATTCTACGTGTAGTTCTTGTGAACTAATGGATTTAGTCTATATCAGTGCTTTTCAAAATTTAATGTGCATAACCATATCATGAGGAACCTGTTAAAACTGAGATTCTGATTCTATGAGTCTGAGATGGGGCCAGACCTTTATATCTCTAACAAGCTCTCAGAAATTATTGATGCTACTGTTCCACGGACCACACTTTGAGTAGCATCATTATATGGAAAATCCATTTGCCATTTTATCATCTATAATTATTTCCTCAAGATACAGATACAAAGAAATGACCAAATAATAGGAAGGGGAGGAAGAGAAGGGGTAAAGAGGGAGGAGAAGGGGAAGGAGGAGAAGAGAAAGAGAAAGGGGAAGAAGAAGGAGAGTAAGAAGAGCCATCCTAGTAATCAAGGACAATGACAACCATCTTCTCTTTATAATATACCTATGTAGAAGCTTTGCATTTGGAAAAAGAAAGGCATTAGAACAACGCTACCAAATTATAAGCTAAGGCTGAGACCAAACTATGCTTTTGGTAAACATTGAGCACCTCTTTTGGAGCACTGAATACAATTGAAAGCTCCCATGTTAAATGATAGACTTTAAAATAGCAGGGATGAAAATCAACAATTAATAATAAAGAGGAAGAAGCTGGCAGAAAAAAAGCAGATTCTCAGAAAAGAATTCAAAAATCAATAAACCAAAATTGAAAGGAAATAAGAGTTTGATGCCCTAGGAGGAGGAAAGAGAAAAATATTTTGTAGTAGAACATTAGAGGGGAAGAAACCCAGGGAAGAGGTTTCTGACATCTAAATTCATCTTTTCAATATATATTAAAGAATTATTATATGTCAGGAACTTTATTGGGTTTATGGGGTAGAAAGTTAAAAAAGACATTAAGAAATATACAGTTTCTTTGGATAGACATACATGTAAGTGAAAAATTACAATATACTGTGCTTTAAAAGACATATGAAACACATGTTACAATTAAAATGGAAGCATCTGACTGCCTGGGGGCATACAAGGGAGTGGTCACAAGAAGACATTTCAGCTGTGTTAAGAGATGAAAAAGTGCCCCATGCTGTGTTCCTCCTCACCCACAGGAAGAGAGGAAAGCACTTTCCAGGGTAGGGAAAGCACTTGAAAAGATAGGTAAACTGAGCCATGTAAACTTGGGCTTGGGGTAATTGCTGTTACTAAGGGAGGCAGACAACTATGTGTGATTTTAGGAGTATGCGTATATGGTAGGGAGAGAGAAAGAGAGAAAAAGAAAAAGAGAGAGAGATTGTGTATATGTATACAAATTAATTTTAGAGGGAAGAAAGGAAAGGAAGACACTTTTTTTTATTGGTTGGTTAAGAGAAGGATATTTTTATCCTTAAATTACATGGAGCTGTTTGGGGCAACATCTTCAAGCTTACTTGGAAAAGAGGAATACTAATGGTGAAAATAGACAAAACAGCGAAAAGAGTGATATACAGAACAGAGAAAAGACTGATTAGAAAAGCATAATTTGATGCAACATTTTCAGATATGAACACTTTATAATCTATACACATTAAACTTTCAGAGGGAGGAAACAAGGGAAGTTGAGGAACAGTAATATCTTACAGCAGAGACTTTGACCTAAAATATCCCCTCTTCTGAGATACAAGTAACAAGTCAAATCCCAAAGTGAGATTGTGTTATAGTGTTTATATTGCTCCTTTGAATTAAATGATATTAGTTATGAAAGTGCTAATTATGAATATATAGACATGAATAATTTTCATTAAAGCATTCCTTAAACAGCCCAAAAAGCTCTTTGTGATTAGTCTGGCTGTTAATAATGGTAGAATGGAGATCTAGTTTGATTTTGAATTCTCCTGGTACTTCTTTACATTTTTAAAATCAAATGATTAGTTTAAGCAGTTACTTAGTAAATTGAGGAGACCAATCATTTTTAAGTGAAATCCCAAATAACAATAACACAACATAAAAAGAGAGATGTATAAATGCAAAGTGACCACTTTAATACATATGGTTATATCCTGTCTCTATCATCTATCAGCCAATATATTCCAACGTATGACACAGAAAAGGGAAATGAGTCTGGCTTTGCAATTGACTTGCAAATAGCATCACAGGCAAGTGGAATTCAATGGAAAGCTATAGCAGATAGACATTTCTCATTGACTTTCATTAGACATGCAGCCTGATATATGAGTTAGAAGACTGTGCCTCAGGGTTTGGCCTTGTCTTTCTGTAGGAGAACTACAGAAAAGGGGAGCTCAGTAGATTCACATCAGGGAAATGCTTAAAAACAAATAGTGTTAATTTTTCCCTAAATCACTGTTTACAAAACAAGTAGAATAAATAAAGGAAGAATATCAACTTTACCATTCTCAAAGCTATATTCCTGAAAATGGCTAGCAGTGTTTGAGTTGAGTAAAGATTCATCTTCAATGAAAGGATTTGTATTTAGCCAGATTCATATAGTTTTTTCCTAAAGGTAAGTATTATCTACCTTTCAATCCTGGGCACTGCAGTTTATGAGAATAGGCTCCTAGAGTACTTTTATAATTCACATTTTGCATAAAACCAGATAAATGTTGGCAAGTGAGAGATTTCTATTCACCTGCCTATGGACCACTGACTACTGTTATTAGTAACAACACATTTTGCAATTTAAAATTATGTGATAACTGACATCCTTCACATTATTTTGGATTTTGCACATACACTATTCGAAATTAATGTAATTCAAATGAATATATACATACATTTTTAAAGACACATTTGGAGATTTTGCTGACAAGTATTTTTTTCTCCAAAATGACCTAATTTAACCTCTCAAGCTGGTATATAATGTCCTTACCTATTTGTTGACCCTCCTGTGTTTCTTAAAGAAATTAAAGCTGAAAGAATCAAAGGCTTCTGTGAGATAATAATAAAATGCTGACCTTGATATTATATACTTGGATATCAAACCTTATTAGAATTGTTACTTTTCTTCAGTCTTAAATCTTTAATATATTTAGGTAGATTATCGACTTTTAAATTTTACTTCATTAGCTGAATAGTCATGCATGGTTCTTATTATACATGGTGTTACCATAGTTATTTCCTTTTAAGAATGTGACTTTTGCAGTACTTATCAAGATGATATTATTACACAAAATTTGACACTAGAGGCCTATTTAGCACACCCAATAATTAAGATTACTTGGAAATTGCTAAAAGAATATGTTCCCATGAAGAGAAACATCTATTTAATAATCTTTTCATTTTTATTGAAAAAACATCCTATCCTTCTTACTAAAAGCTTCAGGACTTTGTACCATTGTCAAAGACAGTGTTGTCTTAGTTTATAGAAATGATGGATAGATATCATAAGATTTCATAAGATAAATTACCAAATAATCATGACAGAAGAAACAACATGTGTCTTTTTTAAAGCCCATTTCTGCACTACTCTTTAGAATGTGTCTGATTTTGCTGTTTTCTATTCAATAATGAGAAAATTCTGGATTTAAGTAGTAGCAAGTAGAAAATGCTTGTCTACCGTGTTACTGATGGACTAATTAAATGAAGTTTCACTCTAAGGAAATCTTTTGTAGATGAAATGACTTAGAGGTCTCTTCCTGTAAATAAGCATTTTTTAAATACAAGGCCATAAGTAAACCAGTACTTTGCATAATTCTAAGAACAATAGTAAGTTTTTGCATTTGTATAATGAGTTCTTTAGAATAGATGACTACAGTCCTCATTTATCTCATCTGAGAAATCCAAACTGTTATTACCAGTATTAAATCTAATCATATTATATCCTAAAACATTATTTGAATTCATTGACATGAAGGCAAATGATCATAAAATGTTCTCTTAAGTACATTACAGAGGAAACAAACACCCTAACCATTATTTCTGACAGATGACAGAGTATTAAAATGCTACTAGATGATAGCCCAGCTTGGGCTTACAGAATTAATGAACAAATGTTCTAGGTGACGTTTAAGCATGACATTCTCTCCCTGGGATGACCTTCATTCTTCCTCAGTTAGCTAATGAGGATTTCTTTGTTATCTTTCTTGCTGAAGGACCTCAGGGCCTTGTATCATTATTGAGTGAACACAATGTCACCTTGGCTGGCAGAAATGTTTCGTCTCCTGTCAGGAAGAGAAGTTTCCTTATGTCGTCTGGAGAAAGCACAACAGAGGGACTGGCAATTGAGACCAGACATTTCAATCAGTAAACTCAATCCAGTAGAGAGGTTTAACCTGCTGGAGTTGTTCACATCAGAATATTTAAACTCTTTGGTATTTCTCTTGGCATTTAGAATGTTTGTTATGGATGAAGAAAAAGTCACATTAGTCTATGCTCATGATATTTCTAATCTAGTAGTCAATATTATTTGGTTAGGAGAACATCTGTTTTTTATGATATTATAAATAGATAAGTATATGGGTACTTTTGATCCCCAAATTACATTGACACAGCCTCTCTAACCCAAATTCCCATATAGATTCAACTGATGGGCACAAAAAGAAGGAAGAGAGAAAGGATAGGAAAACTATGTAACAGCTTACCAAATAAAATATCAACATGATGTCTTCCTTTTACTGTTCAGTTTAACAATAAGAATAATGAAAAAGCTTTGGGGAAAACAAATGTATTAGTGCTGTAAAAATAAGGACACCAGAAGGTGCTATGTAAAATGACAGTCATAACTTACATCAGCAAGTCTTTTGGAAGGCAGGTTTTCAGGGAGCTTAAATATTATCTCTGACTCTGCATTGAAATGCATTAGGGTATGAATGTTAACTCTCCATGGGTTAAATTCTATCATTTAACTATTGAACTTTCTCCAGTGTTCTTAATGCTATCCAGGGACTTGTCGATATAAAGTCGTAACAAAGAGAAAATATAAAACCTATGTTTTTTGATGATTAATGACATCAACGGTTTAACTGCTAAAGTTACACAAGTTTTTAAATAGGAAATAGCTCCATGTTTTTATTTTTCTTTAAAGAATTAAATTATAAGAAGGTTTCAGCCATGGGGTTCCATGACACAGCTCATAAAGATTTGGCTATCGGTAGCTAGAGTAGCAGATCTGGCTACAACTATGTCTAGCCTATAAACCTGGGCAACAGAAAAAGCTTTCTGAGCCTCAGTTCCCTCCTTCATGAAAATGGAGACAGAAAATGTACTGCAGGTCCTAGAGGGTTAGTTAAATTATATACAATATGAGAAACTGCTTTGAAAACTTAATTTAGGGTTTACCATCATTTGTCAACAAATTTTGTCGATGACCTTAATGCTTCAATCAGATAGACTGAGTTGACAATTCTGGCCAAACCATGGAGAATTTATAACCCACATATAAGATTGTGCTAAGTGGTTAATTAACTGAGTATATTAACAATTTTTCTAACTTCTATAAACTTGGTGGTTTTATGTCTGCCCTACATGCCTATGCTGGATATGCCTTGTTCTGGACAACTCGATAATAAGCTTGAGTCATCTGGCCTTGGCCTCCTGCCTCCCGCATTCCCTTCCTCTCAGATGTCTTCCCCCCAGGGGTGCACTTCTCAAATACAAACCAACCAATCCAGAGTCCACACCCCCAAGCACCTAACTTATTGGGCCCTCACAATTGGGCCACTATACTCCTGGTCTAATCACTGCAGTGCCCAATACCAGACAACAGGGACAGCCCCTCTGCCTCAGAGCTAGCTGATATCATTCAAACTAGCCAGCTGTAATCCTGCTAACCCTACCCCACCCATCCCTTCCCACAGAAACCACAATAAAGGTTCTTGACCACGGTTTGTCCCTCTCCCTCTGCCTCATGACCAACCCTGCTGCTTTGCTGTGCAGCCCCCCACCCCAGGGCATGCCATGCCCCTTCTTCTTGGGAACTGTGAGTAATAAACTGTCTTTTCAATGGCAGTTATCTCTTGGTCTGTTGGCTTTACTCTACTTCAAATTTTCTATTAGTATACTATATTTAAATTACTGAGTTATTTTTATACCTAGGTGTGGTTAAAATTAATATATTAAAAGACATAAAAATAATTTTTTAGGTAATCTGCCTTTACCATGGCCAGGTAGTCTAACAAAAGAACTTGAAGCAGTATTCTGATAAACAAGTTTCAAGATATTTTTTATTAGGTTGTCTTGCTTTAATTTTCCATATTCATATTACTTGAGCCATTCATTTAAAATATTTACAGGTATAGGTAGGAAGGAAGAATTACTATTTTACTTTCTTTTCACTTATTCAAAATCCATTCAACAAATATTTATTATGCACCTATTACAGTGCTAGACATTGAGGATATAATCATGACCCAAACTGACAAATGTCTCTATTCTCATAGGACTTACATTCTAGTGTGGAGGCGATGACAAGATGAATAAGATGCTGAATTTTAACATGAGATAGAGTTAAGTGCTAAGAAGAAAAAATAACGCAGTGAAGAGCGATATAGTATGTTGATGTTTGGGTTTCTGTGTGGGAGATGGGGAAATTAGATAGAGTGACCAGGCACTCTGAGAATGTGACTTTTGATCAAGAATCTGAAGGAAGTCAGGGAGCTAGCTATGAGAATATCTAGAGGAAAAATATTCCAGCCAGAAGAAAAGCAAGTCCAAAGACTCTAAGTGAAGAGCAAGGTCAAGGATCAGAATAGAGGCTGCCGTCGCTGGGGCATAATGAACTGGAGGAAAAGGAGGACATGAAGTCAGAGGGGAAATTGGAAAGGAAAGGAAGACCAATGGGGCCTTGAAGGGAGCACCTGCAGATGTGAAGCATCTGGAGCAACTGACTGATATTTTAACAGAATCACTTTGGCTATTCTATTGAGAGTCTACTATAGGAGTTCAAGGGAAAAAGCAGGGAGAGTTAGGAAGCAGCAATCATTGAGGTGAGAAAGACCATGGTGACTTGGACAGGAGAGTGGCAGGAGGGGTAGTACTAAGTGGCCAAATTGTTTAGAAGGAAAAATCAAATGGACTTTTTAACAGATTGTATGTGGAGTGTGAGTGAGAGACAATCAAGATGACACCAAATTTTTAAGCCTGGAAGAATAGATTTACCACCCATTGAAATGATAATTTGGAGTAGAGGAGATGGAGTTTAGAAGCTCTGTTTTGCACATGTTAAGTTTGAGATTCTTATTGAAAACCCAAATGGAGATGTACAATAGGGAGCTTAATAAATGGTGTGAAGTTAATGGAAATATCCAAGCCAGATATAATTTGGAAGTCATTGACATAATTATATCTAAAAGCCTCAGATTAGATAAGATCACTTAAAGAGCAAGCTTATATGATACATGTTAATACATTATCACAAAGTGAACACCCATGTAATTACTATCCACATTAAAAAAAGAACATTATTAATACCCCAAAAGCATCCCTCATGTCACCTCCCCATCACTACATGCTTGAAGGATATTTCATCGAGTATATTTTTTCGTTTGGCAGTTATTTTCCTTCAGCACACTAGAGATATCAATCCAAGTTCTCTGGATTTCATTGTTTCCGTTGAGAAGACAACTGTCATTATATTGCTCTTGTGATCATAATAGTTATTTTTCTCCCTTCTGGCTGTTTTAAAATTTTTATCTTCTTTTTTTCCTTAGATGCTATACTATGAGGTGACTAGGTGTGGGTTTCTATTTATTTATTCTTTTGTGCATTTATGGGGCTTTGTGAACATTTGGCATGGTATGTTTAATTAGTTTTGGAAGATTCTTAGCCATTATCTCCTCAAATATTGTTTCTGTCTCATTTTTTTCTTCTCTCCATATGTAGATCCAAACCTTCCTATGGTGTCCTCTATATTCTTATCTTCTGTATTTTCTATCCTTTAAGCACTCCATTTTTCTTTTGGGTATTTTTAAAATATCTTTTCATTTAGTTAATTAATTTTCTCTTCAGCTAAGTCCAATCTGCTTATGATCCCATCTATTAAATTTTTAGTTCAGTTATTATAGTCTTGAGTTCTAAAATTTCCATTTCTTGAAAATTGTCTGCCAAAATTCTCAATCTTGCCTTTTATCTCCTTAAAATAGTACTTATAGGTACTTCAAGTACATATAGGTACTTTAAAGTTGAGATCTGACCATTCCAATATCTGGAGTTTCTATGTGTCTATTTTACTGTCTGCTGTTTCTACTAGGTTTTTTAAAATTGTTTTGGATTTTTAGGTTTTTGTTTTGTCTCATTCCCTTGTGTGCATGGATATTATTTATTTTGCATTCACAGAATTGTTTTTAGAAATATTAAGACCTGAGGTGATATTATATTTTTCTTGAGAGAATTACCTTGCCTTATCATATTAATTCATTATTTTCATTTGTTGTTGCCAGCATCTGGAACCAGATCACCTCAGTCACATTTTGGAGAGTGTCTTAATCATTAAGGTGATGCAAAGCTGAGCTGAAATTCTCATGAGCACCTATTTCCCTCTCTTTCTCTTACTACTAAAGTATAGGCATTTGAGACACAAACCTAAAGTAGAGAAGGATTACCTGGGTTCCTCTAGTGACAGATGCTCTATTCTTAAACCCAGATGCCCTCAAAAGCATTGCTCAACCTCTCAGCATTCCCTACACAGATGGTCAATGCCCACAGCGGGACAGCAATCCTCAAATACTGGACACCTTAGAAATTCATCCTCCTCCATGTCCTGACCATGGTATCCTCGAATATCTATAACTTGTCCATATGATAATTTGAAAACTACCTCAAAGTATGATTTTAAAATAAAGCAATTATGGCTACGTAGCTGATTCACGTATTTTTTTCACTTCAAAACAAAATTCCTTAAACTAATTTGAGCTTAATGATATTCAACACTTCCTGTATTTGAAAAAATCTTGATGGACAGTGTGTCCATAGACAGGAAACTCCCCATGAATTTAATTAGAATGTTTTTTTAAAGCCCCATCTACTTTCCTGTATACTTTTTGAACTGAAGTCACCTGGAGCAACAGAAATTCTAGACACTGGGATCAGACCTGCATTTGAGTCTCAGTTCTGCCACTTAGGAGTTCTATGACTTTGATTAAATAACTCATTCTCTCTGTGCCCAAGTTTATTTATCTCTTAAAATGGGGGTGGTACCATTACCTTTCCATACTAGAATTAATAGTACATAACACATACTTATTGGACTGTTAAAAATATCATTGTTTATTTTTTCTTTAAAATATCAAAAACGATGATGCCTTCTTTTGTGACCTTTTGCCAGATACATGTTTTGAGAAAACACCATATAACCAAATCTTTAATTATTTTTTAAAATATATAATCTAAGTTTATCTTTCACACAAAAGATATGAACCTCCCTATATTTGCTCCCTATATTTAGACTTCACTTTTAAAACAAAATAGGTGGAACATACCCTAAGGCTTTTAAAAGCCAAGCGAGGCAGGAAGATGATCTGGAGAGTTTCAATGTGATCCAGAACTTGAGCTCTTAACAGGGGTTGCTACACTGAGCATACTCATGAAGCCTGACTCGGGGCTGTGTCAAGGCTAGAGTGAATAGGGAGGGGCATTTGGAGCCTCTACATTGTGGAACCCACATTGCTATAATGACTAAGGAGTAAGAATGCCTCACAGACAACACAGATAGTGAAGGAAGACATACCTTCTGTGAATCAGAACCAAAACGAAAACAAGATAAAATAAAATAAAATGGCCTATGGTAGTTTCAAAGGACGTGCTGAGACTAATTCTGAAACCTGTTTCTTATTCCTTATAAATCTCTCAGAATATGGATTGCCTTTCTATGAATTTTTTCCTATTTTTTAGCACTTCGAGGATAGCCCTTGACCTGCATAGAAAAGTTGGGGAATAGGGGGAAACCTAAACAAGCTTGACCCACTTCAAACATTGCAAAGCCCAACCAATATCCAAGGAACTTGCCTCCTGGTATTTGGGACTTTGTGTCATAGAAAATATGGACAGAACTTCCCTCAGCTACGAAATTATTCCTGAATGTCTTTGGGTATCTGTTAGGAATGCATTCTTTTGAAAAATGCAGGAAATCTAATAGTGGCTCAAACAAATAAGAGTTTATTTTTCTCACATATCAGTAAGTAAATATGTCAGCATTCCAGGGCTGATTCAGCTGCTTAAAGATGTAAGCAGACATCCAGATGCATTATATTGCCGTGCCCTACCATCCTTAGCATAGACTTTGGGACTTCTGCTTGCTACCTCATGACCATAAAATGGCTACTTCATCTCCAGACATCATGTCTTTAAAGAAGGAAAAGAGGCAAAGTGAAGGGAGTTCTCCCATCAAATCTTTACCTTTTTGTTCAGGAAGGTTGCTCTTTTCCCAGCAACTTTAGTTTAAATCTCACCGCCTATAAAGCATGTCAAATGGCTTCCCCTAACTCCTAAGAGAAGTGGAAAATGGAATACTTTTCTTTCTAGTCTTGGTGGTAGAAGAATACAAGTGAGAAGAAATCTGGAAGTGAGTTTTGAGGGTGACAACTACAATATTTACCACAATGTACAAATATGAATGGAAGACTTGACTATATATCATCCACTGTATATTATTCTCTATATTATTCTGATATAAAATGATGGAGCATAAATTTCATCGTGAACAAATACCATGCAGAAACCAGATACTATTGCCCAATATGCAGCATGATTTCAGATATCCTTCTGTACCATAGGAATACTGGTATTTCTGTGTGCTCTCTCTAGAACATTGTTATGTGCCTTATTCAACAATTTGCCTTAGGTCAAATTCGAGTAAATTGAGGGTTGGGTAATCTGAAGACCACTGGTATATTGTTATCAGTTAGCTTTCCAGTATGCTTACTTTAAATAGCTTGAAATTGTTCTCCATATGTGTGTTGTGCCATATGATTATACACATCAAAAAAATGATGGTACAATAAAATAATATTCTGAGTATAATGAAATTAATTGCTTATTTGTAATGGGATCTATTTAATTTTTCATTCAACAATTTTTGAAAACAAAAATGTTCAGGGGTAGGTTAAGCATATAAAGCTTCATATTTTTGTCCCGTTTCGTATCATTAGGTTATCACCAGCCATAAGGAGATGTACTACATCACAGGTAGTGTAATCCATTGTAGTAGGCAGTATGTTAGGATGTTGGAAAATGAAGAATTTATTCATTCTCTTATGTTGGCCACCTGCTATCATGTTAAGGTTAATAACCCAAGACTGGATAATGAAAGGAAATGCAGATTTTAAAAGTAAAGAAATGTTGCAATTTTTATTACCTTCCGAATAAAAGTCCCTGTTAAAGAAAATCATTTTAATTCATGTAGGGTTCTGAGTCAATGTCTGCAGCTATTATCAGTAAGGAAACTTTCTGATGGTTAGGTAGGTTTTTTGTTTGTTTTGTTTTGTTTTTCCTATTATCTATTGATGAGACCCATTGTCTGATTCCCACCTGTATCCCAAATATTATTTAAGAAGCAAAGGCTTTCAGTTTAGGGAAGAAACATAGAAAGAAAGTGCTAGTCATTTTAATAAAAATGAAAAGACCAGAATACAAAAGAATAAGTAGAAGAATATGTAAAACATATCCAGGCCACTTGCTATATAAGTGATATGATAAGTTAAGAACTAATTAATCTCTAGAATAGTGCATTGGGTCTAGAGTCATTCTGAAGTCACCTGAAAGTCAATTTTTTGAAAGTCTAAACTGAAGCTTGCTCTAGAAAAAACTCAAGTTAAAGTCTTTGCCTATTTTTCTGCTGTTTCACAAAATGTTAGATTACGATCAAGTCAAAAAAGCTGAGTACATATAGCAAGATGGAGATTTCCATACTGACTTTGAGTAGATGTTGTTCTTAACGCTTTATTCTTCAAATCTCCCCAGCATTAAAAAAAAAAATCAGAATTATGTAGCGGAACAAAAGAGACACAGCCACTCAGAGTTTATTTTCACATTCACAGTTTTTCCAAAGATAATAAATTACCAGACTACTCTTTAATATGTCATGATTTTGTTATTTGTCAGAGATGATACTTTATTACATTATAATGTATTTAATTTATTATTCATTTTTATTTTATTATTTTTATCTCAAAAATAAGTCAAGAGTACCTGTTAGTTACTCGTTATTAGCACACACATGTCTACTATACATTCATTTAGAGTCCTTTAGGGGACACATTAATACAATAAAGAACAGATGAGTGAGCATATGGTTTGTTAAATCATGTTTATAATAATTAGATCCAGATCCCATTTAAATAAAGGGTCAGTGGCACATAACTTGGAAACTCTGATTTAACACTTTGTAGTGGTAAGATGTTAGGAGCATTACTACAAATGTGAACAGAAAAGTCACATGCCATGAAACAAACAAATCTAATTATTAAAATGTTAAAACATAACACTACATAAGAAGGTAGCACGTTTCAAAAATATGTTTAGTGCTTCTAAGTCTTTACCAGATGGCCACAATTGCTACAAATCCATGACAAATATAAAAACATTTCTCAATGTAGGATACATGGATAGTTTCAAAAATGTGTGGACAACAGTTAATACAGATGTGAAAATACTTGTATGCTAGCAGAATAGCTATTTATGCATCTTTTTTTTTTTCAAACTTCCCATATCTTACCTAGTTTGGAAGGGTCATGAGTTATTGATGTCCTAATCTAATAAATCATTGAAAATGTCTTGAAGTTTTTGCAAAGCAGACCATTTTGGGAAGAGTCCTTTAGAACCATTTCCCCAATAGTATTGGGTCACTGCAAATATACTGAATTTCCCAAGTATATTTCTCGGAATATGGAAAGGTTTGTGATTTTAAGGTAAGTTTGTCAATGTAAGATGTCATGGCTTTCACTGATAAATAGAATAATCAGAGATAAATTCTGTAAGCTACAATAAGTCAAATATATAATAATCTGTAAAGTCAAGATATAAAGGAGATAATATAAAACTCATCTGTGGCCTATTTCCTATAGAATTTATTTTTACTTAAGGTGTCTGCCACATTTGCACAATTCATTGTAATAGTAATAATTATGTTGATAATAATCATACACCTTGAATGCTTAGTATACATTAAAAGCTTCAATATTTGCTTGTCAAATACCTTCTCAGAAGTTCAACTTATCATTGGCTATAAATTTTTCTTTATTTTCCCATTCTGCTATTTCACAGTGCTTAAAAATACACGCATAATCATAAAAAAACTTTGAAAAAGTATCTATTTGCCTCAAGTTTGTTTGGCAAATCGTGTATACTCAATGCCTTTATTGAAGAATCATAGTTCAAATTACTGCATTAGAGTCTTCAAGTAATACTCCAGTAAAAACTTCTATTTAGTGTGGTCTAAGCCCAAATGTATTTTCCTACAGGACCCTTTTCTCATATCACACTATTAACACATTCTAAAATTTTAGTACTTTATGAAGCATAGTTGGGGAAAATTACCTTGGCTTATAAAATTTTTCACTTATGCCTACATTTAGAATTGTTATTCATTCATGGTATTCACAACTATCCCCTAGATAAGTGTTTCTCAACTCTTCTCAGAATTGCCAAATTCAGGTTTCTATGGTCTACTCCGGTCCTAGTGAACCCCCAACATGGAAGTAGAACCTGGTAATATCCATTTTATCAGGTGAATTCTAAGTCTCAAAAAATACTAACATAGATTATTGAAGCCTTTGAATAATGATAATTTTATATGTTTTCTCTACACTTCACATTAGAGAATGCTACTTAATTTGGAGGATTGTGATCATTGAAAGAGATACCAGTAATCCAAAGACACAATAAAAATAAAAAATGATAGGTCTAGGGAAATAAGAATGAATTAAAAAGAAATCCAGTTTAATAAAAGTCCCATGTGAAAAATGAAAATAACACCAATGTAGGTTAACCTGGTGGGGAATAGCACGAAAAAGGAAAAGAGACCACTACTGGAGGGTAAGAACACCATGGTCAATGTGTGGGAAAAAGGATTTGGAAAAGAAGGTTGCCAGGAAACTGGAAAACCAGTACATGAGACTCTAGTTTCTCTGATCACCAAAAGAGGGTGGAATTCTAGAGATGGACGCTGGTGTAATATTCTTGTGTTGTGCCAGGTGAACCTCATGAGACTCATGGAATGAAACCATATGATCAGTGCTGCAGTTTAGAAGTTAAATTGCTGTTAATTTTAAATTCCAGTAGGAATCATAGTGTTATTTAAATAGAATAGTATAAGAAACTGGCATGAATGTCAACCTCTCCTCCTAGACCTTACCAAAGAAGGGCAAATAGGCCCAATCACCTCCACCTATACTCTTTGAGCTAAAAAATTTCATGATCTACTATTCAATAGTAGAAGATCTTTGGAAGAAAGGTATGGGTAGCTTATATTGGGTAATTAATGAATTAAATGGGTGGATAATTATGGAAACTAGAGCTGTCATCACTTAAGGTCTAATTTCCCTTGGAGGCTAGGTTACTCTGGAAAGGTGGATGCATATGACTGGTTTTCCTTAGAGGGAGGACTCCAGCAAACTAAGTGTTAATAGCAGACAGGATTTTCCTGGGAAATAGATGGGCTGAGTTGGAAATTATGATTATGAATAACTCTCACCTCCTATGTGCATCATGGATGTCCAGTAAATTGTAACTGAATGAATTAATTTAAAAAGTTGTGACTGGATTGCTGTCATTGGTACATTTACTTGCTCATTGAAAATGATGGAAATTCCCCTAGACGTATTTACAAAGAGGGGTCCAAGCTGTGAATTGTCGGGTTAACATAAAAGTCAAGATAGTATCTTGTTTTGTTTTGTTAACATTTTTTGATGGAACAATTCTATATCTCTCTATTCTCAGACAATTTTTAAGGAAAAAACCTCAAATAAATGAAAGCAAAACAATTCCAACATCTGGACATGTATTCTAGAAATATCTTTTGAATTCTGTCTATCTGTGAAGGTATTGCTGTTAACTATAGAATCTTAACATTAGCTGAACCTTGAAGTGGTCTTGCCTTTTGTGAGTATGTTTTAGAGATTTAATCAGATTACAGCCCCTCATTGCTAAGGTAAAGGAGAATCTTTGCTAAAATTAAAAAGATTTGCAATATTTCAGAAATGTCGTTGGTCCTTTTCAAATTCATCCTGGGTATCACATAGATAACATATATTTTTTCTTTCTTCTTATTGCCAGGATAGGTCTGAATTTACCCTAAGGCTGGGAAACCAAGCAGAAGCACTCAATTTGTTCAATTACCTTTGCAATTTCGATGACATAACATTCTGGCTCAAATTAGGCATGTTATAAAGCACTTTTTTTTACTATTATAAAATATTATTGTATTAGGGTATTGTAATTTTTTTGTCTTTTGTAATATACTCCTTTTCTTTCTTCAGTCATATGGTAAAGCATAAATAGAAAACAAATTTTCATTTTATTGCTTATAAAACATGAACATATGATTTGAAAAGGTGTAGATTTCCACATAAACTTCTCATTAACTGTAATTAAAAACATTATGTATAGTTGTTAGTTGAAGTAGTATTGATCCCACCTAATAATTTCTACTTTTTTTATTTTTAAAAGTATTTTAGTGGTCAATGTGTTCTCTAATATCTTCACTTGTAGATAAAGATTCTCTTCCCTAGACTATGATGCTAATTTTAGAAATAAATTTTATAGACATCCCATGCACTAAACATGTATAAACTTCTTCTAGACTGGTGTTAATTTGGTGGCAAGAATCTAAAGCATTGATTATCAAAGTTATGGGTATAGAAAATAATGAATGCAAATTTCTTTCCCTAGTATTGTTAGAAACCTAGAAATAGTTTTCTGGATTAACTACCATATATAATACAGTCCAGCATTCATAATTTTTAGTGGACCAATGTATTCACAATGTGTTTTAGCTTATGTTATCAAGCAATGGTCAGAAAGGAAAAAAAAGTCACTCAGTGCTATTGTTCCAAACTTAGTTGGTTTTTCTTTTGAATACTTGAGTTGCAATTGATTGTCTTTTACTGACAAATGATCATCTTCCAATAGAGGAAGACAAACACAATTACAATCATCACTAATGTTGATTTTTATTTTAGTCAAAATGTATCAATATTATGTGGGATAAGAGAGTAGATATTTATTAACAAAGGGTTCCAAAAAAAGGAAGATGAAAATATGACTAAATGGAAGTAATTAGAATTAAGAAATGAAAGGGAAAATATTATAGCAATAAAGTAGATGTAAATTGGGTATAAAGCTAAATACTCCAAAGACTACTTATTGAAAAATTCGAACATTTTTCATTTTGAAGTATCTCTTAATCCAGTGGTTCTTAATATTTAATGTGAACTCATATCCCATGGGCATCTTGTTAAAATGCAGATTCAGATTCACTAGGTTTGGATTGGAGCCTGAGATTCCAACAAAATACTGCTGATGCTTTTGATCTGTGCCCAACCCTCTGAGTAGCAAAGGTTTGGAGAACAATCTGAGAACTCAACTCAAAAATTTGGAGTATCAAACACAAAATTAAGCACAAAGATTTTAAATAGTTAAATTGTAGATATAAAAACAGTGTAAAATTTAGGATCACAACAAAAACATATGGAACATAGAAGACATTGAAATACTAACCTGTAAATTTTATACAACATGCTATTGAATGGCAACTAAATATTTATACAGAATAAAAAATGGGAGACAAATCCTTGTTAATTCATTGGAGGGTGAGGCATTTAGCATCTGAATTTTATTTAAATCATTCTTAATCTGACCTCCAAAGAGGGGCTCCAAAGTGTTTGTAGCCTCCTGAAAAATATTTGAAGGATTTCAGTGTGACCATGTATGCAATTTTTCAGGGGAGAGGGACTGTAGATTCCAGATGTTGAGTGCTTATAGGAAAAAGAGTCTAAGGAGATTTGGAAGTCCAATTCCTCAGTTGTTGACTTCAGGAAGAAAATAAGTGGCTGCAGCACCAGAATCATGTCTATATCTATATCTATATCTAATCTATGCACATACACAACATACATGCATACAAACACATATATATGTATGTATATGTATACACACATATACACAGACATACATAAACTCAGTGTGTTTATAATTTTCTAACATACTTAGAAATCATTTATTCTTTTGTTGAGTCAAAATATTTATTTTTATCTATTTACTATCTTTCTTTTGTGTAAGTATTCATAAAAAATAGGTCATATAATAGGTGCACTTATATTGAGGAATAAATGATCTGTAGTTTTATTTCAATGCACCAGGGACAGAAAATAGCTATGTTTATTATTTATATATTCTTATCCACATTGATCTTGAATTCTAACTGTAGCAAGTGTAAATAAATTTATTATTTTGAAAATAATTATATTTCAGTTTTCTTTGCAAAAAAGTTATATGAACAAAACACACAAAAATACAATTCAGAACTTGAAATTGCCTTGTCATAAAATTTGGAAATAAAAAGGAGTGATCAAACTATATCAAATTGCATAAAATGTACAAAGTTCATTTCCACTTGTATATGTGATATTTCTACAAAACTTTGTATAAGATAGTTATTTTATTTAGTCACTCTAGAAGCTAAAAGAAACAGCTCTCGAACTTAGACTGTTTGGGGAAAACAAAATAAAAAAATCAGCAACAGAAAGTGAAGTATAAGATGATCTTAGAGCATCTTTCAATATGATGAATTATTTCTCATTGGCTACCTGTTCCGGATGTCCAAAGAAGATGGAATAGGAATTTAGGGGTAATAGGAGCAATTGTGTGGAAGAAAAGTTATATTTAACTTAAAATTAATTAAACAGTCTTTCAAGAAAGAATGTGGGTATCTCAAAAGCCACTTATCATAAACTATGGTCACAGTCCAGAGCTTGATGATATCATTTCTGTATAAATTATTCTGTTTGGATTGGCAACACTTCATATATCATATTGTCAAAATTTCAAATATGTATATAAATAAAACTTAAATATGTATTAATTTTAAGATCCCTATAGGGGACAGCCTTGTTATTAATACATCAAAGAGCAGATGCTGTAGCATATGGCATGCTAACTCATATTTATGTTAATTTTATGTAAATAGGATTTTAATACAGCAACATTAATCTATTGTTGCTTTGGTTTTCTGATATATCACTTTACCCTCTTTTTGGATGAGATTAATGTAGGTAGTTTAGACTTTCTCAAAAAGTGCCTTTTTAGCAGTGTAAAGAGCAACGATTTACTTAAATCTTTAACACATATGTTTAAATAGAATGTCAGATCCATAAAGAAACTAAGAATTTATCTAAATCTTGTTCTCTTGCTCAATTGAAGCAGATTTAAAAAAATACAAGTGAGAAACAATATTGATATCAGTGGAGAAAATAAACCTAAGTTTTATTTCAGCTAAATAGCTATCAATTGGACAGGTAAAATAGACTGGAGGAAAATTCCCCAAATTATGTTCTTAACTTGGGGATGCTATTACAAGTGTGTATACATTTCTTCTACTTTAGAAGTGAAAATATTAAATGGACACTATTTTTATTAAGGAGATTCTGATAACTGTTTTTAAAGTCTTATCATCTGCTTTTAGGTTAGAAGCACAAAGATATACCCAGTTTATATATATATATATATATATATATATATATATATATATATATATATATATTAGTAATGCAACTTGAAAATTTTTAAAAATTTAATGAAATATTTGGAGCAGAGAGCAATTTTAACAAGAGAAAACACGTGCCTTATCACATGACCTCACGCTATCTTTATAGAGCAGTTTCAACTGCTGAAGTCCAACTACTTTTGGAACATATGTTGAGGTGTGTAAAATCTCCCAGGTGGAATCCTGGATTCTTCAAAGAGCCAACCCATTTTTTGTAATCATTGTAAAGACAATTTATTTGTTTCAAAGGGTATGTGATACCCTGAATTTAAGTGGAAAGGTATAGGATAATATCTTATCCTGCCTCATGACATATATAATATGTTCAGAAGTGGGCAGTGACATTTCATTCCAAAAATGCAATTAATTTTACTTGAGGTGTTTAAAAGTTTGACACTAGAATGCTATTCTTGTCCATGGATTGTCATTGCAGCCCGCTAACAATGTTTTTTTAATCTTAAACAAAAATCAGAAGTACCAAAGAGAATCCAGGAGTTCTGCTATACATACATATCGCAAATAACTGAAATAGAAAATAATTTCTTGACAGATATACATTCATGACATTTAATTCGAGAAATGACAAGAAAGTGTAAAGAGGCAGAAATAAAGCATGTGTGCTATCCTAAATTACCTAATAAATGTATTGATAAATGATATACTATACGAACACAAAAATGAGTCATATTGTTAAATGATTAGACATTTTACTCAGGAGAGAACCGTCATTTTGAAAGGTCAATAAATTCTCTTTATTCTCAAAATCTGTGGTTATTGGGATGTCCTGGGAATTTACAACCCAGCCATCGCGAAAGGACAACTCATATCTTCATCAGGAGAATACGATCAGATCATATATCTTTACTTGACAAGAGCTGGCAATTTAATCTGACAAGATTCTTGCCAATGAGGACAGCTTCAGGAGTTCCACTGCTGTGGTAAAGATTTGACATGTCATTGAGAGATGTTGTGCACAAGCCTGACAATAAAGCAGGACTTGCTAATGCAGTTTAGGATTGCTGTAAAAATTTATTAGAAACCAGAGACTGTAAAATTGCTATACTTCTTCAGAACTGTTTTCTTTCCCTTGCTGCATATTTATGTGATGTTTAATGCACAGCACATGTTTTCAAACTTGTTTCCTGATGGTGTAAAAGAAGTCTATTATAACGCGCATGAAATTGCACGAAATTCAATTAAATGCATGAGAGAGTAAGTAGAATGTCCACCTGTAAGCCCATTTTGACAAGATTTTTTTTTCATTGATGGTTTTGGTGTCTGTAAATTTAAGGAGTTTCAATAATGGCACTTATGTTTTAAGAAACAAAAGAAGTTTACATTCAACTAGGGATTAATTTAACAGAATGTAAAAGCGTGATGGCTTGGAGTAGCAGCATTCTATGTGTTTTATTTCGAAGGGATGAAGAGAAAGTCTAAATGTAAAGCTACTGTTAATTGGCAATGCAATGAAGCTGCTGGGTGATTCTATAAAATCCAGATAGTCACTAAAAGACAACAGACAAAGGTAAGGTAGGTAGATTCTATGTCTGTTTTGCAGTATACGAGCTCTTTAAAAGGTGTTTCCAAATAATAATGTGGGTCAACTAATTCCTAGATGTAAATCAGAAAATACCATACTTTTTCACAGCTCCAAATGTGTCTGAGCCACAACTTAAGGTAAGCAAGAATACTGATAATATATTAACAAAAAAGACTAAACTTGCCCACCTAACCCTCACTGCACACCTATCATATTCAAGGCAATCTGCTAGCTACTACAGAAATGCAACTATAAGAGACAGTCAAAAATATGCAGCAGAAACAAATACTTATGAGTTTGAGAGTGATTCATCAGGAGAGATAGAACCTCAAGGTGACTGGCCAGCATGAAAGCATAATTAAAGGAAGAGACATCTTGATTTGAAATTCATCCACCCTACCTCCCAACTGTACTTTAGGATCTTAAAGGTATCTCTCACCTGATAAATCCATTGAATGAATTTTTTAAACAGTTCTAACCATTTTCTTCTGCTCTCTATTTATTCAGTCTTTTTCCGACCTCTTCAGTAAAGAATAAACTGCATTTTGGCTGTCCTCAACAGGAATTCTTAACTCTGTGTCACTTCTCTCTGCCACAAGTACCTGGGGAAAGGCATATGAGATTATCTGGGAGGAAAGAACATATTGGAAACAGTCTGAAATGGTTGAAAGCCTGACAGGACGATTAGGCATACCTACACAAAGAATATAGTTTGGCAGTCAATCCATCATTGCTTTATTCCCATTTAAGAATGGAGCAATTTTTGCCGTGAGGATTGTGACTACTCATTGAGTTGCATTTCAGACTTTGCTGAATTTCCTCTGTATTCTGTAGACTTGGCACTCTTATTCCACTTCACACTAATTGTGATTGCTGACTCGTGCCTGGATGGGAGGCTGCCAAAAGGGCAGGTATCCCAGAGAGACATCATTACCCAGGTTGGCAAATACCTAAGAGCCCTATTTAATGATACGATCTTACTTTTACAGCAAGGGGCAGGCTTCCAGTCTCACAGCATCAGTTCCTGGCCGTAATATTGTTTGGCAAAAGCCGTTCATATTCTTTTGCAAAATTAAAAGAAATAAACCATGGGGATATAGATCAATGGTAGATGATCAGATACCTGGGAAGAGTTTGGAAGATGTGAATAGCTTTAGAGTAAACATATTTATCTAATTGCTGAACAATAAAAGTTGTTGTCTTGCCTAGAATAACTTGAGAAATTATATACATAAAAAATAGCTTTCTGGAGACAGCCAGGACTCTTTTTTACCAGACTTTGCTCAGATTCGTTCTGGAATTGAGGTCAATGTTAAGTCATTGAAAACGAGATGGAATGAGTATGACAGGGGACAGAGGATCTTTGTAGCACCCAGCAGGATACACAGGACAGTCTTTATATTCATTGTTATATTTTAGTGCTGCATGTTAAAAATACTAAACATGCTCTCCCTTTGTTTTATTTGCATAATTAATTAATTTTTTTTTTTTTTTTGTGAGGAAGACCAGACCTGAGCTAACATCCGTTGCCAATCCTCTTCTTTTTTGCTGAGGAAGACTGGCCCTGTGCTAACATCCGTGCCCATCTTCCTCTACTTTAAATGGGATGCCGCCACAGCGTGGCTGACAGGCAGTGTGTCGGCGGGCGCCCGGGATCCGAACCTGCGAACCCTGGGCTGCCAAGCACAGACTAAACCGCTGTGCCACTGGGCGGCCCCCTGCATAATTATTTTTAAATGAAATGTAATATAGGTATATGGCTAAAAAAATCTAACAGTATAATGAATATGTCCTCCTTGCTCAGATTCCAAATCCACATCACCAATGGCAACCATTGTTAAAAATTATTTTTGTGTATTTCAGAAATTGTCTATGTATGCAAACACATTAATATGTGGGTGTATCAAACATACACAAACACCTCTTTAAAATACACAGATCCAAGCAGAGTACACACATTGTTTATTTTAATTTATTTTTGTAGAGATTGTATATATCAACACATATGGGTCTCTTGCTTGCTTTTCAATAACTTAAGAGCAAGATAATACTCCATTATGTGGATTTGCTTCAATTTCATAGTGCCTTTAAGGAAATTTATTATTCACACTTGGGAAAATGAATCATCTTGTATATACCTCTGAACATTTAAAGGAGAAAACCTGTTGTAGTAATTCTTGGAAGTGAAATTATTGGTCAATGATTTTTAAATATATGGTTAAAAAATTTTTTAAATATATGATTAAATCACCCTCAAAAATTGCCCCAATTAAGACCTGCCACAGTAAGTATGAAACTGCCTGTTTTTTTAAACACTTGCTAACACTATGTATTTTCAAACCTCATCTTTTTCAACCTGATAGGTGGAAGGTGGAATCTCATTTACATTTTTTAAAGTGCCAAGCTAATGGGTGAATATAAGAACTTTAACAACATTTTAATGTGGGTGACTCAAGGACATCTTCCAGCTGTAAAAGTTAAGAGACCCCATTTCAAATCCACAGAATTTCTCACTATGTTGGTGACTATGCATGTGATTCTCTTTCAATCAGACTAAATTAACCAGCATATAGATTTATTTTATTAAGACACTAATTCAAGACCACCAACTAAACTTGTTGTGGATAATTATGGTTTTGAAAATTAATGGTCAAAGAAGGGGAAAATTTTTTTAAAAGATTCTAGGCAGATAATTACACTCAATTTAAATCAATCTTTAGTGGGATAGCTTAAGTATCTAGCTGCAGGCGAGTATTATGGCAATAGGATTTTTATAGCACAAATCCTGAAGTGCAGAAAAGTTTCAAGCCAGTGAAAACAGTTGAAAACAAAGAAGGTTTCTTTATTGTGAAATTAGTATAGTTTTATCACAAAAGTGAATTTTGTCAATAATGACAGTATCATAGCTATTCGTAAGTCCATAAGTATTCAGTCTAAAGAAGCAATATACATGGTAAATATCTATATTGTACCAATATAGTTAAGATATCTGTTTAAAGTATGTCAATCATGTGAATTTTTTTTATTCCAAGATGCAGATCAGAGTTTGACTCCCACTCTACTTTATCTAGACTTTTGGTTCATAAAATATACTTCCTAGTTAAATCTCATCCTTAGTTTTACAGATGACTTAGTAGAGACAAAGAAAGACAAAAAGAAGCATCAACCTCTGTGCAGGGCAAAACTTTGCCTAATACTATTTCATAGTCTTTTCTTTGTGACACATTTTAATCTTCCACTCCTGATCACATTCTGTTTGTCCTCTTTTCTTACTTTTTGGGATTCTTGCTTAAGAATAAAGTCCACATTTCTTAGAATATTCAACTTCATATTTGTTGAAGGTAAAACTCTTGCCAGGCAAGAAACGTATTGATACTCTATGTGGAAAGAATTAGATTCTTAATTTCCCTGTCTGCTGTCTCAGGCTCTCTTACAATCTTATTTATCAAATAAAAATTCTCACAACTTGAAGGTGCTAGGTAGGGAGGATAATTTTAAACTGCCAGTATATAAATAAAAAGCAAAGGTAGAAAGAAGCCTTGTATCCTAACTCATGTTAGTTCCAGTGTGTAGGAATCTTTACCAAAAAAAAAAAAGTTTTTTTTTTCATACATAGTTAAATGACTATCTAAGGATTTGAATTCATGATATAACTTCATTACAAAATGCAATGACAAGCAACTCCAAAATGTAAATATCTTATTTACACAAAATGTACTTTTCATTCATCCTTATGTTCCATTGAGAAATGTGATCCAGGCTATTCAGGCCTCCATCCCATTGTCTGTTTGAAATATAGAGTTAATTGGACATTGTGAGAAGGGAAAAGAGAGATTGGAGCATGGATATTTTGCTGCCTCTGTCTGGAAGTGACACATGTGACTTCAAATAAAATTTCATTAGCTAGAATTCATCACATGGGTCTGCCTAATGGCAAAGGGCTGTGAAGTCAAATATTATATTTGCACAGAAGGAGGGGAAAAGAGGATATTGGTGAAGACTAGTAATTTGTACAAAGTTACTTTTTATAACAAGGAAATTTCCCTAAATGATATAATGACTTATTATGAAGCTATAGTAATTAAGAGAATGTATTCTTGACATAGAGTTGAACAAATAGCCAATGAAATAGAATAATGAGCCCAAAAGAAATTCCTGCATAATTAGAACTTTGATGTCTCACAAAGCTGATTTTTCCATTAGGGAAAAAAGGAGAGACCATTCAATGGAAGTGGAAAAATGGTTATACATAAGAAGATGAAATTGAATCCTTATTTCATACAAAAAATTATCTCACTATTTATCAAGGGTGTTGAATGCAAAAGAAAAATTCGAACTCATAATAGAAAACATAGATAAATATGGTGTAGAACTTGGGTAGGAAGAAAGTTCTTAAACAAAAGAGAAATATAACTATATTAAAGTTAAAAGCTTTTTTCATCAGACACCCTAAAAAAACTTTTAAAAATGATAATACTACCAAAAACTACAACAAAAATGTGAACACATTTTCAATGCACACAACCACCAATGGGAGGCTAGATCAATGTACTGTAATATTTACACAGTGGGTTATTTCCAGCAGAGAAGTTAAGTAAGCCATGTCAACAATAGGTGAATCTTAGCCATATCATTTTAAGTGAAAAAAATCCCAAACAATTAGATATAGCATGATGTCCTTTATATGTTAAAAATTGAAATACATAGAAACAAAAAGACTTAAAGAATACGTATAAATGCAATAAAACTATATTAAAAGGAAAACAAGGAAATGGCAAACACATGATTTTGTTTCATAGAGTGCGTTCACAGGTATATACTACATTATTAAAAGTCGCTAACTAATTAGCTAATAATAGGAAGTTGTGAATCAAAGGTTATAGTTAATCCATTCTGCTAACCTAGGCACTTAAATAATTAACAGAAACCAAAGTTATGCATAGTTTCAGGAAAGTATTTCCACAAACATAAAACAGGTGCTCTGATTAAACAAGTGTTTGTGTTTAAAAAATGGAAGTTTTTAGTTAACTGTGAGCTCAACATGAGCTAATCGAATACCAAAGCTGTGTGAAAGGTTAAAGTGAATTCCGTGAAATGAAGATCTGTAGCATTTCTCTCAGGTAAGGTCCTTCTTCCATTCACCTCTCTCTACTGTAATCTCAAGTTAAATACTAGGAACAGTTGTGAAGGCAACATTTGAGAGGAGCTTTCTCAAATAAGAAACTGTTGGTTGGTATACAGCATGATAGTTAAGGACATACATTTCAATGTTTTAAAATATAAATTCAGGGGCCGGCTCAGTGGCGCAGCGGTTTAGTTCGCGCTTTGGCAGCCCAGGTTCACAGGTTTGGATCCGGGGAGCCTGCCGACACACTGCCTGTCAGCCATGCTGTGGCGGCGTCCCATATAAAGTAGAGGAAGATGGGCACAGATGTTAGCTCAGGGCTGGTCTTCCTCACAAAAAATAAAAAAAATATATATATAAATTTAAATCTTGATTTCAGCCATTTACTAGATATATTGGACAAATGACTTCATTTCTCCTAACTTCGGTTTCCACCTTTATAATGGGGATAGCAACACTGAGGATAATGCCATTAGTACAGTGCCTACCACGTGATAATCTCACAAGAAATGAACTATTATCATCAGTTTGATACTTTTCTACTATTTTTCTGAATTCAGAGAATGAGGTTTACAGAAATCACTGTTACATGAAAGATAATTAAAGGAACTAGATAAATTTTACTTAGAGAAGATTTCTAGGCTAGGGTGGGGTACTCTGGGGGGAGTAGGGAGGGTTCTGGGGATTGACATGACTTTTTTTCAAATACGTTAAAGTGTTCTGATTTAATAGAAAGGTTAGAGCCATGTGGGGTTGCTTGAGAAAGCACAACTAGGACCAGTTGATGGAGATTAAAGGAAAGCAAAATTGAGGTTAGAATAACAAAGGATTTTCTAATTAACTCGCTGTCCAAATTTACAGTAAATCACTCCATAAAAGAGCATATTTTACAACTGAAAATGTTACAAAAAAAGAGGTATAACTTTTTAATATAGATCCCAACCCTGGGTAACAAGTCACCTGTACGTCCACTTCCTTCTTTAATGTTTAATGATAGAAAACAAAGTAAAGATGTAAAATTTAGCAGGCTACCATTTCCTCAAATAAGGCTGTGGATTCTTAGTGCTTGGGCCCTGTCTTAGTTTCCTATAACTTATGTAAAAAATACCACATATTTGTTGGCTCAAACAACAATTATTTATTTTCTCAAAATTCTTGAGGCCAGATATCAGAAATTAATTTCACTCTGCTGAAATCAAGGTGTTGGTAGGGCTCCCCCCAGAAGCTCTAGGGGAGAATCTGTTGCTTTCCTCTTCTTGCTTCTGATGGCTGCTGACATTCCTTGGCTTGTGGCTGCATCACTCCAATCTCTGCCTCTTTGGTCATGTTGTCTTCTTTTCTGTTGTCAAATCTCCTTCTTCATCTCTCCTGTAAACACGGTTATGATGGCATTTTGGGCTCAGCTGGATAATCCAGAATAATCTCCCCATTTTAAGATCCTTAATGAATCTCATCTGTAAAGTCCTTTTCTGACATATAAGGTAACATTCACAGTTTCAATGGATTAAGGTGTGGATATTTTTTGGGACTAGCACACAATTCAGTCTAGCACAGGTACCTTCAATTAGAAACAGTTGATTTGAGAATATATGTTTGAACTGATCAAGCTGACATTTTTAGAGAGCAAATCTATTTACATGTCATTATGATTTTGGCATGTTCCTCAGGAAAGTTTTATGAGAAGTTAATGCTCCACCATTTAAGTCAATATACATGGTGATTAAAATAATCAAGATGATCCATAATTGACATTAAATATTATAGTATGTTGCTTTACTTAATTAACATAAGCTTAAAAGTTACTTTTCCCCATGCAGGCCCCAGTTAGGCTCAGATATGTAAAGAGGAAATTTATTAATTTTCTCATAATGGAACTTGTTTTTCACAAGTCTATGTTCTCACTTATCATAGATAACTTTATGCATCTTAGGTAACTGATCACTTTAGTTTATAAGTCAGCCTTTTTTGGGTTACTACTCAGTGTTTGCAGAATTCCTTATGGTCCCTTCTAAAGGTGGGCTATGTCATTCTGGCATCAAGCTGGAGATGGTGTGGGGTTAACTTTTGAATTTTCTGCTCTGTTTCTACAAACTCTGTGGAGGTGTAGCTTCCTTCTCCGAGCCCCCACCATCTCTTGCTGGCATCTATTGATGAACTGCACCCCCAGGGTCTGAGGACTCTGTGTGTCTTGTCCTTACCTTAGCTTTCTTAGGTTTATTATCTCACTCTCAATCATGTCTGTGCACATTTTGTGCGGTATAAGTGGGTTTTCCAATAGTTAAGACACGGGCTTTTTTCTGAAGATTGGGATTTTCCAGTCTATATCCTGAGCAGCCTAAAATATAATCCCTTCTGCTCAGGCAGTCTACTAAAATTTATTTCAGTTTTCTATCATAACTTTATAATTGAGGCCAACCTCCTTGTACCTTGGAACTTCCCCGGAGAGGTAGAGTGTAGACTACTTAGACTCCAGCGTTCTTACTTAGTTTGGGGAGGATATGGTGTTTATGTCATCCTCTCTTCTTCATGCTTTACAGTATAGATAAGGGTTGGCAAACTCTAGTCGGTGAGCCCAATCCAGCCACTGCCTGTTTTTGTATGGTCCTCAAGTTAAGAAAGGATTTTACATGGTCCAAAAAATAAAATTAAAAAAAAAAATTTCATGACATAGGACAAGTACATAGGTTTCCAAATTCAGTGTCCATAAATAAAGTTTTATTGGAACACAGCCACAGTCATTCATTTACAAATTGTCTACGGCTGCTTTCGAGCTACAATGGCAGAGTTGAGTAGTTGAGACAGAGATCATATAACCCAAAAAGACTAAAATATTTGCTACTTGGTTCTTTACAGAGAAAGTTTGTTGACTTCTGATATAAATGGTTTACTTTGAGTCCTCAAACTTTACTCTTTATATGAAAAGATAAACTCTTGGAATGGATAAAAATATAACAAAACTTTTTTCTCTCATATGATTGGCTCATAATTGAAAGCTTTGGTTTTCATAAATATTATCTCTGTAATACATTAACAAAAATCTAATTAAGGGCTCAAATAGCCAAAAATTTGTCCTCCTTCTCTTTATTATTCACATTCTGAGGACAGTGGATGAAGAAAATCCTTGCTGTTTTTGAATAATGGAGAGAGGTTAGGGAAAAAAGAAATCAAGAGGCCCAGTTTAATATAAAAATTACCTCCACTATACCTCAGAAACAGGCCTTGGATAGCATTAAACAAAAAAAAATTAAGGAAGATATTTCTTTTTCCTGTGCTTTCATAACCATTTAGTTCTTTTAATATAGTTTAGGGGAAATTTCTATCTGCATATGATCATATTGAACTGATAAATTAATAAACAAGATTTAATATTATGTTCTGTTCAATATGAGAATGAGTAGGCAATTTACATTAAAGCAATTTATTTGAAAGTTACTAAAAAAATTAACGTTTATGAATAAATTTGATGAAAGCTTGGTTTGTGCTTTACAGAGTAACACCTGCATGAAATGATAAGAAATTATGTTTAGGTTGGAATAATACATGATAAAATTATTGTTCATTCTTCAATGAATTGGCAGACTTTCCATTAACAATGATAAAAATCTTGACAAATTAAGACCATCATCAAATTAAATCCTCAAGCTAGGAACTATAAAGCTTACAATCCTTTTAGTTTCTCTCTCAAGATTTTTAATATATCTTAAATTGGCCGTCTAATCATACATACGCACACATATATGCACACATATACATATATGCACATATACATGCATATGTATACATATTAGGATAGGTTATATATAGTAAAGATATATGTGTGTGCTTGTGTGTCTGTGTGTATCTACACAGATATATTAGTATGAGCATTTATATTAGTATGCACACCCTATATCTTTCTGTCAGTAGATAGATAGTAGGTCATCCAATGTATATATCATAAAAGATAAAGACAAACAAATCCAACAATTAGGCTACTTGTTACTTGTTAGTGCTGTCCAGTCAATTCCTATTCCTAGAGACCCTGAGTATAGCAGAGTGGAACCCTGTCCAGTCTTTTTGCACCATCCCCTCATCTTCTGGCACTATATCAGACAAAGCTCTGCTGCTATTCATAGGTTTTTCATGGCCTATTTTTTCAGAAGTGTGTGGCCAGGTCCATCTTCTTAGTCTGTCTTAGTTTGGAGGCTCTGCTGAAACCTGTCCACCATGGGTGACCCTGCTGGTATTTGAAATATCAGTGGCATAGCTTTCGGCATCACAGCAACATGCAGCCACTACAGGATGACAACTGACAGACGGGTAGTGTAGTTCCCTGTCTGGGAATTGAACCTGGTCCATGGCAGTGAGATGCCCGAATCTTAACCACTAGACCACCAGGGCTGGCAGTTAGGCTGCAGTTGACCAAAATTATGGTTTGAGTTTCTAAATGCCTAATTATTAAGTCTCATTTCCAAGGCAATGTCATTTCGGTTTTCTGGGAAATATTATCCTGTAGATAGAGAAATGACTTTACTGTTTTTATACCATACATCCAAATCTCATTCATATTCTGTAGAAATACTGAACCTATTATATTTTATATATGTATTCTGTTTTAATTTGGTTTAGGAGATAGATTTTCAAGGATGAATTAGCAGTTATTTTTCCGCTTCTAGTAGACAATAAAATACTATATAGAAGTTGTTCTCTCAACCTTAGTTGTCAGTCACAAGCTTATTTTAATAGATTTCTTTATTAAATCTATATTCACTTTTTTTTCATTCTACAAATCTATTTGAGAGAGATTTAAAACAATATTTCTTTTGGCAGGGAGAGAGTAAAACAGGTGATAGAAAATAAAATTGAATTTATGCATTTATGTTTTTTCTTCATGTGAAAAGTATCAATATGCTTTGAGTTAAAGAAAATTGGTTCCTTTTGAAAATAATTTTTCCAATTCTCTTTCCAAGATGTGATGTCTTCAGTTATATTTTCCCAATAAATTGGATGCAGTTATCAATACTTGTAGTGTTCTTGGAGATAAAGAAAGCGAAACTCTTTCCTTAAAAAGATTAAGTCATTTTTTTTGAATCATCAGCAATAGTAAAAGAATTCTATGCCATAGAGAAAGTCACTGGTTAGATGGTTCAATAACTGAGTAGTCTTTCTTGTTTTACAAACACTTGTTATAGTTTATCATGTTAACCTTTAACAGGAGGGTACTTTTAAGATGCTGAGTAGATTCTAATTTATGCTTCATTACAATGTATATATATGTATATATTGTAAATGATATGCTATTAATTATCACATATGATGATAATGATTTATATAGTTAGTATTTAGAAACAGCTACTCAATTATTATAACAAAATAAATGATGTGTGTGTGTGTTCATGTGCATGAGTGGGCAATACTGCTACGAAGCATAAACTTTGGCAGAGATCTGAGTCTGGGTCCCAGCTACTTGTCACTCTAAGACAAATACATTTTATGTGACTCAATTTCACCACTTGTAAAATGCCAATTACATAAGATTTTCATGAGGACTCAGAGTTATAGCAAATATATGTCATATATGTAAGTCCTAACATTTAGTGCCCATCCACTCTTTTTCTCAACTGTTTATAGTATCATTTAAATTACTGTACTCAATTTTTAAAAAAGAACTATAATCATCACTCACTAGAACCTTAAAATTTTGACTCCTAAATTTTGTTTTGACCAAATAACCAATTATCACTGAAATCTTTCTTTTTCTTTTTTTCTTTTTAAGCTGACTCACTGGAGCTAAACAATCTCAGAGTAATTCTTACTTATGACGCAACAAACACAAGATTAGAGTATAAAGATCTTGGATATCCTCTAGTTGAACTTCTTATGTAAACTCAGTTCACAACATCTGTGATGATTGTTCATTCAGCCTCTACCTTTCATGGTCCATAATGAAAAACCTCACAAGAATACCACCATGGAGGTTTCTGTCACTACTACTGAGCCAGGAACTGTACTAAGTACGTATTCTCTCATTTAATGATCACACCACTTCTATGGGGTGGATGCCATCGTCACATTACTTTAGATAACAGATGTGGAAGCAAAACGAAGAATGATTAATAACTTGGCCCAAATTACATAGCCAGCATCAGCTAAAACTTGGAAATCTGAACTTAACTGTTAAACATTACAATAACATGGATGAGCCCGATTTTATAAATGTTCTTTGTAGAATGTAATTAAACAAAAACTATATTCCGAATGAGATTTCACCACAGCAAAGGACTTTGCTTGTTTTGTCCTGAACACCTTAATAGAGATCCAGAAATAATGTAAATTTATTTTTTCTCTCTAAAATAAAGCAAGAATATTAATTTGGGAAAGCAACTATCTATAGTTTTGACTAAAGCATAATAGACTTCCCTTTAAAATCCAGAGGGACTTTAAGAAAGTCCTTCAACTCTGTTATAGGACCTATATGCCCAAGACAAGTAGATGAGAATAGTGAATAGAGTCCTTTATTTGAGAGGAAAAATACTTGATGGAAAGAGGAAATGCTTTCTGGAATGTAGGGCATAGGTCTCCCATAAGAAAATTCAAATAGGAAAAATTGTGGAAAAATATGACAAGCATTTTAAAAATGGATTTCATTACTTTGCTATTTTTGGCCAACTGGAAGTGACTATCTGTATAGGTGTATTGAGAAAGCCTTTAGAAGTGAATCTGGTATTAGCAGAAAAGAATGCCGGAATCAGTCATGCCTGCCATGGGCTCAGCAGTGGGAAGGAGCAACATATATGCCATATATTTGCCAGTGCTCAATATTGTACAACCTAGTCTAGTGCCTTTTACTTTTCTGTGAAATCCCAGGAGAGATTAATGCACAGTCATTAAGAAGTAACATAGAGAACATGCCTCTCTATACCTATTATTCTTGTTTACTACCCAATAATAAGCCCCACTGGTTATCAGTCTTTAAGGGTTTCATCTCCATACTTCTCATAACTCAGCTTTCCACTGTTCTCATCTCTTCAAAAATACCCACCCCTGTACACACACAGAGTACACTAAACTAGCAACTTTTTTCACGAGAAATGAATTCTATCTATATAGAGAGTACATGAATCTTACCTTAACTGAAACCTGGCTCCCTTAGGACATTTTCCCTATCAAATTCTTTAAGAGAAACTTGCCTTCCCCCATGATCCACATAGCTGAGGAGACAGTAGTAGCTTCAGCATCCTTCTCACTCACCTGATCCTCTCAAGCCCGTCATTCTTATATCCTCACTTGAACTCCTACTACTTTCAGAGCCATAACACCCAGCAATCTACTTCTCTACACAATTTCTTATATATCAATGTTATAGTCATTCTTCCTTGTTCACTGAATATTTTGGTACCTATTTCACATTTCTTTCTTTTTTTTAAATCACTTCAATGTTCTCAGTGTTTTAAATATGACTATGGAAAATCTATGCAGTTTCTTATCATTTCATATCATGTGATATGATCTTTTTTCAACATCAATTTCCCCTCCTAATGTCACATGATGAATTTTATCCTTACTCATTCCACTTCTGAAATCTACAGGCCCTGAAATCCCACTCTCCCATGATAGCCGAATTTTTGTTTTTCTTGTTTATTGCTGTGTTACATCCACTGCAATGGTTAAACTTCATTAGAATCACCAATCCCTTGCCTCCTTTTCTTTTCTATATTTTACTGCTTTCTTAAATAGCTTAGTCTAAAATACACATGTTTTGGAAATATCCTCAATTCCTGTGCCTTATTTGTTTTTCCAATTCACCATTCTGAAAAAAACATGAGACTTTGGATGAGTTCAACTGTTCATCTTCTCTTCAACTTCATCTGGGTTGTTCAATGCTCTCAGAATCAACAGCAACACTATTTTAATGGTATCAGATTTAGTTTCTCCAGCTTCAAGGGGGCCTGCACAACACTATCGAGATATTTTTCAGATTCCATGTTCACCCACAGAGAAAAATAGCAGGCATAAGTTAGAAACGCCCTCAGCTTTCTGACATCCCATGTACAAATTTTACATATTCACATCTATCTCTCTTTTTCCAATTAAGGTAAAAATGATGTCCTTCGTCATCCTGCTTACTGCTCCACTTCTGTGCTTGAACTCATCCAGTGTTGCCTCCTCGGGGACCTCACACTGTTAACTTTCTCTTTTTCTGATATCTTCAACCACCTCCCCTATTGTCTTTTCCCCACATGTACGCAGATGTTCAAGTTTCTTTCATCTTTTAAACAAAATTCTCACCCAATTTTACATTCACGCTCTAAATAACACTTCTTTCTTCCTGTTTTGATTCAAGTTTCCTGAGGGAATTGTCAACTACCTCGGCTGTTCCTCCTTTATCAGATGTAATTGCTTGGCTTCCTGAACAACTGCAAACTGACTTTATGCTTTCTGCGGTACTTCAAAGTTTTTCTCAACAAGCGCACTCTTGTTCCTAAGTCCAATAGACAGGTTTTGTTCTTTTCTTACGTGATGTCTCATAAGTGTTATGAATGGTTTGACCATTCTTGTTTCTTTTTTTTTGCCATTTTTTATTATGGTATAATTTACATATAGTAAAATTGATGGTTTACAGTTCTGAAAGTTTGAAAAAAATGCATAAAGCTGTATAACTATCATTAAAGTCAGTATATTGAATAGTTTCATTGTCCTCCAAATTTTCCCTTAGCCCATTGTAACCAGCCTCTCCCCCTACTCACATCTCTGTTTTCTGTCCCTATAATTTGCCTTTTCTAGAATGTCATATAAATGGAGTCATACAATATGCAGACTTTTCAGCCCAGCTTCTTTCACGTAACATAATGCATTTGATATGGACTTCACCATCATGTTGTGTTGTGTATTAGTAGTTTATTCCTCTTATTGTTGAGTAGTGTTTCCACTGTATGGATATACCACAGTTTGTTTAACCATTCACCGACTTAAGGATATTTGGGTTGTTTCTAGGTTTTGGCAATTAACAATAAATCCTGTTTACACTTTCAGGTACAGATGTTTATGAGAGCATAAATTTTCACATGTTTTGGGTAAATGCCTAGAGGTGAGATAGCTGTGTCACATGGTAAGTGCATGTTTAGCTTTATAAGAAACAGGTTAACTGTTTTCAACATGATTGTTATTTTTTGCACTACCACGAACATATTGGGAGAGTTTCAGTTGTTCCATATCCTAGCTATTATTTGATATTGTCAATTATTTTCCTCTTCTTTTTTTTCTCAGTCAGTCTAATAGGTGTGCAGTGGTATCACATTGTGAATTTTTAAATTTGCATTTCCCTAAAAAAATAATGTGGTGGAACATATTTTCATGGGCTTATTTGCTACCTGAATGTCTTCTTATTGAAGCATCTGATCAAATACTTTGCCCGTTTTTAAAATTGGGTTTGTTTTTTTATTAGAATTATGAGAGTTCTTCATGTAGTCAGGATAAAAATGCCTTACCAGATATAATATTTGCAAATATTTTATCCCAATTTATGGCTTCTCTGTTCATTATCTTAACAGTGTTTCCAAGAGTAGAATTTCCTAGTTTTAGTGAAGTCTAGACATCATTTTTTTCTTTATGGATTATGCTTTTGATGTCATAATTAAGAAACCTTTACCTAATATTTTTTCTTCAAATATTTTTCTCCTATCTTTTCTTCTAGGCATTTTATAGTTTTGAGTTTTGCTTTTAGATTTATGAGCAATTTTGAGGGCTTTCTTCTTCTTCTTCTTCTTTTTTTTTTTTTTTGGTGTGTGTTATGGATCAAGGTTTATTTTTTGCATAAGAATATTAAATTTTTCTAGTATCATTTGTTCAAAAGACTACCTTACCCTTTCTGCCTTTGTACCTTTGAGGAAAAAAAAATCAACTATATTTGTGTGGGTCTATTTCTGAACTTTCCTATTCTATTGATCTATATGCCTTTTGCCAATACTACACTGTCCTGATTACTGTGGCTTTACTGTTTGTCCTGAAATCGAGTAATATGAGTCCCCTGAGTTTGTTGTTCTTTTTCAAAAATATTTTGACTACTTTAGTTTCTTTATATTTTCATGTATATTTTAGTATCAACTTGTCTCTAAAAATAACACTACTAGTATTTTGATTGAAATTGCATTTATAGATCAATTTGGGAAGAACTGGCATCTCAGCAGTATTAAATATTCCAACCAATGAACACAATATATATTGCCATTTCTTTAGTTTGTATTGTTAATCAGTGTTTTGTAGTTTTCAGTAGATATTACACATAGCTTTTTTAGATTTATACCTAAATTCTTGGTGTTTTCAGTGTTACTGTAAGTGGTACTTCTTTCTAATTTTAATTTTCAGTTGTTCATTACTCATAATTAAAATTATGATTGATTTTTAAAATACTGATCTTGTGACCTGCTACCATGCTAAACTCACTTATAAGTTTTACTATCTTTTTTTGAAGATTCTTTAGGATTTTCTATGTAGGAAATCACACAATCAGCAAAGAGAGTGTTTCATTCTCCTTTTCCAGTCTGTATGCCTTTTCTTTTCTTGTTTGTTTCATAGGCTTCCATTTCCAGTGAAATGTTGAATCAAAGAACCACTCCTTTTTGTAACTTTCTTTCCTTGGTTTTTCTGACACCGTTTCTTTTTCCCCTGAAAGGCCATTCTAGTTCAACTGACACTAATTGCAACTGAATTTTTGTCCTACCTCTCTGACTACTCCTTCTTAATCTCTTTTAGTGCTCTTCCCTCTCTTCTAAATGATCTTTGTGTGTGTGTGTGTGAGGAAGACCAGCCCTGAGCTAGCTCCCGTTGCTAATCCTCCTCTTTTTGCTGAGAAAGACTGGCCCTGGGCTAATATCCATGCCCATCTTCCTCTAGTTTTTATGGGATGCCGCCACGGCATGGCTGACAAGCAGTGTGTAGGTGGGCGCCTGGGATCCAAACTCGCGAACCCCGGGCTGCCAAAGCTCGAACTAAACTGCTGTGCCACGGGGCTGGCTCTAAATGATCTTTTTTCCTCCTCAATTCGTACATGTTCCCTTATAACTGTCACTCAACTCTCATGATTTTGATGTATATCTGAGTGTTTACTTCTGATGCATTCACTCTTCTGAATCCCTTATCTACTTATCATATTACTCTGACTGAATACTACAACTCGTTTTCTCAAAGACATTTAAAATTCTGTATGGCTAGAAAACAGATTTTTTTTTCCCTTCTCTCTCCTGTGTTTGCTATCATAATGAATGATTCCACCAACCACTCAGCTACTCAAACCAGAAACCTGAGAATCTAGTATGATGACTCCTTTATGCTTAGCTTCTATGACATTAAACAATATAAAGCTATCTTTTTTATTTGTCAAATGGTTAAATATTGGCAATTTTATTAGTTCTACCTAGTATATTCATTCAACCACTCAATTCTCATGAATATTTCTGAAATTAATCCACCCCTCTTCAATCCATTGCCACACTTATATTATGGATTTTTATCATTTCTATCTAGAATATATAGTAATAGCCACTCAGCTGGTCTTTCAACTGCCCTTTGTCTAGTCTCCCTCATATTCTCTCCAATACGTTTTTCAAAGTGTAGCCAGCCAAAGTAAATATCTGCTCATGCTAGCACTTTTGGTCAAACACTTCAGTTTCTCCTCCATACCCTCAGTAAAATCTATAAACTCCTTACCTCCAATAAGAACACATGTGATATGGTCTCAGCTTACTTTTTCTCTAATCACTCTTCTCGCTATGCCTCAACTCCTATTCTTTATAGCATCCATTTCCTCCAAGAGATTCTAGTGAAGGTGTGGATACACTCTGGAGAAATAATACAGTAGAGCCTTCACTATCGGTTGAGATAAAATCTCAAGTGTGCTACTGATTCACAAAATTTATTTAACACTCACTTTTCCATCTTGCTTACAAAGACAATAGTTTCTCAATCAACCAATCCCAAACTTTTTATGATTAATTTTTGTAGATTTATGTGGCATGGTCGTGTTGACAGCCAGATGTTATTAATAGGGCATCTTTGATTCTATCCCGTCTATCTGCTCTATTACTTTGTGCATCCTTGGGACAATCAAGAATTTCTGAGCTTCAAGTTTTTCATCTATATGCAGAATATTATAGTTTCATCATCTGGTTGTTGTAAGACTCAGTGAGAATACATACGAGAGGACATTTTACAAAACGTGAGGCTGTTTTCAAAATGCTTGTAACTCTTATTGCCTAGTATGATTAAAGTCCTTTCATTTCTTACCTATAAGATAATTTTCTGTAAACCAAACCAACAAAACTCACTATTATCATTACAAACATTTCATACTGTTTGCCTCATTTCATTGGTAACCATGTGGATATATTATCACCAAGAATTATATGAATATTTTTTGAAGAATAAACTTTGAAAAAAATTCATGAGTGAATTTGTTGTATGTTAAAGACAGTACGCCCAGACTATATATACTAAATCTAATAAGACATCTCGTCCACTCAAATGACTTTACAATTAAGAGATTAAAGTAGTTCTTATACTGGCACAGTTACAATCTCAATTTTTAACAACCTTAAAATAATAGAAATGCATGATAATTATGATTCATATAATTCAGTGCATAAAAATTTATCTGTTTCCATAAGCTTCTTCCATAGTTTAACAAAGAAAATTGCAAAGTTACTTGTTTTCACATCAAACATAAAAAAGTCTTACTGTATTATGTCTTGAATTTTGAAAAATTAAATCAACAGTCATCCATGGCCTATGAATATTCATAATGCACATTGCCTATCCTTTTCAAGTCACCTAACAGTTGCATTCTTGTAATTTTTATATACCTATGCATATATTTGGAAACAATAGGCAAAGTAAAGAGAGATGATATCTAAATGTATATCTTGCATTAAGCTCAAACATCAAGACAATGATGAAGAAAAAATATCTTTATGGGCAATAAGATTTTGCAGATAAAAGTTTATCAATTAAAAAGGCACCTATTTTTCTGCTCTAAATACACATAAATTCATGCAGTATTTTGATTCTCCACTCTAGAATAGAAAATTTGAAAACTAGGACATTTTATAACAACCCTAGAGAGAGTTGGTGCTCAATAAATATTTGTTTTTCAAGTGAGTAAATAAATGAATAAATTATTGACAACTCAGATGTCTGACAAATTTCATTTAGAAAACCTCTCTGATGTCCTCCATCAAGGACCTTTTCTTTACATGCTCGTTTTTTGAAAGGATAAACTCTTAAAAGATTACTAACAACTTGAATTTCATTTTGTGGTCTCTATCTCTGTAAACCATAGACTAATCAACCCCTCTCTCTTTCTCAAAGTTTCAAATTACATAATTGCTTTAAATTGTGATCACCTGACCAGATGCCTGAAAATTACCTGATCTATTTAATATAACTTGTTTAGCTGAATCAATTTAATTTCCAGGCCATATGTTCACACAATTATTTCATTTAATCCATTTCAAGGTGGCTTCCTCTTTTGCGCCTTGCTGATTCACCTCCCTTTGATTGATCCAACTCTAGAATAAGTAATGACCTACATGAGAATTTTAAAATAACACTGCTGAAAAATCAAAAGACTCATTCTATTCATCTTCTCAGGCCAACCGTTCCAGGAATAATAAGTTGTCTTGAAATTCTATGTCCTTTTTCTTTCATAGAAAATGAACAGCTTAAAAAAGATATGTCTTGCTCCTGCCTACAAGTTGAAAATATGAATATTGGATTATCACTGAAGGTACAATAAATTCCAGTTAAATCAAAATATGATTTATGACATTTTCTATAGTAATTTATCAAAAGTCCCTTCCACTTTTACATGTGCTATGCAAAACTGAATATATGACAAATATGACAAAAGATGATGTAATTAACCATTTTCCACTTAGAAATTTAGGCAGTTTTGTTTTCTTTTCTTTTCACATTAATTTGATTTTTAAAGTTTTTGACTGTAGCTGACTTTCAATTCTTTTATCTAGCTTTTGAAGTTTTTCTTCAAAATGTAATTTTCTTAGGAAAAATAATGGAGATTTGAATGACACCATTCTGTACTGTATAAATTAAGCCCAAGTTTCCCCCTGTTCATGTTAAGTCCACTTTAAAGTGGTTATTATAAATAAAGGGAAGTGGAAGGGGATGGAGGGACACTCTATCTTTGCATTAATTTTCCTCATTCCTACCATCATGATTCAACTACATTAGACTTTTCTTATATGAGGTTTCCATAGTATCAGAAAATTTATTATGTCTGTCTTTCTCTCTATTACAGATAGATAGATAGATAGGTAAATAGATATGAGAATATGCCAATTTCTGTACCTCATTTTCTTACATACGAGATTCTGACCTACCTTTGACAAGCTTTTCTTCACTCACTGACTTGAATATTCTAACATTACATTTCAATTATTATTTGGGAGTATTGTTTAAAAATAAAAAACATCTTCAGTGTTTCATGTAACACCTTAACTATGAAATCTTTAGATTTCAACAAAGAGACACTGATATTAAATTTCAGATCATTGACAATTTATTCTTTCAAAAGGAAGAACTTGACTTATGTAGCTGACTTTCGGTAAGAAGTACTAGCCCCAGCTCTGGGAATACTATAACCTTACTGTGCCCTTAACCCACTAAATCTAACAGATGGGTGGAAAATTCATTAATTTTCACCATGGAGCATTACATCATTTGAGCTCTAAACAGATATGAATATGTGAGACCTGTCAACTCCTATTGATTGACCTTTCTCCCTCCTGCATGTTTTAAAAGTTTCATGTTAGTGGAAAACACATTTCTCAACTTCATTCCCTATGGTATCAAGTAATGAGAAATTATTTGTTGATTGACTAAAACAACAGATAAGATGTAATTTACAGGGTATTTGAAAAAATATCACATTATCTAAAAAATAGATATGTCAAATTATGTTAAACCTAAGGTACTATAAGTTCAATGATTAAAAAAAAGTATCACTCATTCTGTAAGCTTAAATACAATATTTGTTAATTCAACAAGTACTGTTAAATGTCTGATATATACAAAATAATACGGGGTATATGTAAGGGATGCTGTCAGGGACCTATCAAAATCCTCTCACCTTAATAATTTCACTGCATGTGTGCCAACTATCAACTGTCAGTACTCGCATTCTTTGTGTGAGGGCTCTCTCTGGCCAGCTGACCACTTTATTACCTGTGGGACAAGATGGACCACTACCTCCCCAGAAGCAGTCTTAACCATAGACTGATGGGAGTTGGTATATAAAAATCCATCTCCTTGCCCCTTAAGTGGGATAATTCTGAGGCACATGTTTTATACTGGGTCCCAGATTTCTCTAGCAGGATTCAGTTCCATTTGCCCACAACAGAAACTTGCTAAAAATAAACTGTTAATTGGCTGTCTTCTCTGTCTTGACTCCCATTCCTTTTTTAGTGTTATTTCCAATGATGACATTCCAAAATAACTACTTATGCTTGAATCCTTCTCTTAGGGTTTGCTTCTCAAGAAAGCAAACTAAGACAAATAGATATAGATGATATAGATATAGATTTACATAATTCATTATCATCATCATCATCAGGATGAGATGTTGATCATAAATTCTGAATTGTATTTCAAAAATAATTCATTGTACATATTGAGGTCCTATTTTATAGTCAGCATCTCCTCTTGTTCAAAGTCCACATTTTAATAAATAAAATGATGGCAATCCAGGGAAAAATTCATTATACCAAGGAACATAAAGAGGAACATAAAGTAATGAATTTTGCATTGATAAATAATTTATTGGAGAGTAAGTATCTTGCATTTTTTAGACTTTAGTGTATGATTAATAAAGAAGAATTTGCCTCAGTTTTTATTTTGGTATCTTTATATCTACAGCCAACATCACTTGCAAAAAACACAGTTTTGTCTTTATTTTGCTTTAAGAATAAAAATCTACAAACTAAAAGTAGGGTTTTTAAAAATAATGAGACATTTTCTTCTAAATGTTTCTAAATTATTCGAATTCTAATTCAATTGTAACTACTAATTATTCTAAAAAAATCAGATTGTTTACAGCATTAAAATATTGGAATATTTCCCAAGGCTACAAAAGTTGTCAGTGAAGCAAATGAAACTGAAGCTCTGGACGCTGTACTCACATCGTTAAATGCTTTATAAAAAATAACTTAAAAATAGTTTAAGATTCAAAAGAATTTGCAAAAATAATGCATAGTCCCTACGTATACTCACGTACATTTCATCCAGGTTCCCCTAATGATGATCTCTTACACATCTATAGTACATTGTCAGAACCAAGAAACTGACATAGGTATAATACATAAACTAAAATACAGGCCTTATACAGATTTCACCAACTTTTACATGTTCTCTGTGTGTGTGTGTGCTTCTATGAAATTTCATCACAGGCATAACCGTGTCCACAATTTCAAAGCAACTGTTCCATCACCACAAACTTAATGCTATCCCTTAATTACATTCTTTCTCAACCCTAACTCCTAGAAATCATTGACCTGTTCTCTACCACTATGACATTGTCACTTTGAGAACATTATATAAATGGAATAATACAGTATGTAAACTCTTTGAGACTGGCTTTTTTCATTCAGCATAATGTCCTTGAGATCCATCCAAAGTTGTTTCAAGTATCCATAGTTTGTTGCTTTTTGTTGCTAAGTAGTATCTCATTATATGGGTGTACCACAATTTGTTTATCTATTTAGTGTTGAAGGACATTTGCTATGAACATTTGTGTGCAGACTCTTTTGTGAAGACAAGTTTTTATTTTTCTACAATAAGTACTTAGGAGTGTATTTGCAGAATGTACGTAAGTATATGTTAGTTTTTAAAGAAACTCTAAACTGTCTTCCAGAATTGCTGTACCATTTACACTCTCACCAACAATGTACATGAGATTCAGGTTTTTTTCATTCTCAGTATCAGTTAAATGCTTTTTTGACTATCACTGTAGAACAGTGATTTTCAAACAATCTTAGTTATTGGTGCATAAAACCACTCAGAGAGTTTAAGATGCAGATGTCTCTATTATTATTAATGACAATAGCTACTGTTTATTGAGCCTATTATGGGCCAGGTTGGCCCTAGGCTGTTTAGTTCCCACAACAACTCTTTCAGGTATGTTATCATTACCATCTTAATGATGAAAAAAAATTTAAGCCTTGGAGTGATTTAATAACTTATTGACAATCACACATATAGTTAAGGAGAGTGTCAGATTTCAACTTCAGTTTGAATTCAAAACCAAAGCTATTTCATTAAACCATACAAAAGATAAGAGAGACTAAATGTTCCTATGCTATAATTATGAGTTGAAAATTACATAAGTTCATGAATAGGTGCTGGATATGGAAGAATGACAGCAATTAATTTGGTGGGATGAGTTTTTCTCTGCTAAAGTTAGTTTTTAAAATACTGATGGCTAATTTGTAAGGTGAAAAAAGTCTAAGCCCTTCCAAATACCTTTGAAATATAAAGATCAAGGCACAAAGTTATAAAGAGTAATGTTATTTTGTAGAGAAGAATGAACACTTTCATTAAATATGCATCTCAAATGTATGCAAGCATGTTGTTTTTGAGATCAGAAATTTACTAAATGATACCAATAAAAAAAGATACTTTTAAAAGTAACTGAGACATACCTCTCTCTACATTAAATTGTAACATTATGACTTGTAGCAAATTTTTATCTTATAGAAATTAAACTTTCCAGACAAGTGTTCCTATGAGTATCAGATAATCAAAAGACCATAATCTCATTCAACACAGAACACTTTTAATAGAAAATAATTGAGTTTTCTATTGCTTGCCATAGTCTGAGAAATGACGTTGCATATTCACTTAACATAACAAGCATCCCATTTAAATGACATATGTAAACATCTGATATACAGAATGATGTTGGATTTGTACTCAGACTTTGCTGACATGTTAGCATCTGTCTTTAGTCTGTTTAGACGAATGAGCTCCCAGGTTATTGTTTGTTTATTTAAAATATTGAAGCTTTTTTCTATGGCAACAGGGAGACTTATTGGGAAATATACTTTCTTCTAACCTTAAGAATTATAGTTTAAAATACCAGTTTGTAGCCTCAATTTTCAATCTAGATGAAGACCTAAGTTACCTAGCCTGGAACAGTAAGGTGATGTGTCACCACACAGATACAATCATTCTTCTGGAAAAATACTATTACTTAAAAACCACATCTCAAATGCACAATCCCTTCCCACCCCTCACCCATGGGATTAGAAATGGACTTTCAACAACTCTATCCTAACTACTAATGATCCAAAAGATATTTATAAGCTGTATTTCCCTTCGTTTTGCATCTGTATCTTAGATTTGCTCCTTATAGGACCCAGGAAGTATGGTGAAACTGGCTACAGCTAATTTAATTGGATAGGGAAGTGTAACATATTAATCCAGTCCCACTGAGTCTTTACTCATAACCCTCTGATGGCCTCCATTACACTTGCAGACTAGGCCCTGCAACACCAGGCATGTTCCAGCTTCTGTATAGGTCTAGCCTCGTCCCTCTCACATCTCCATTTATTGATTCTGTTCTTCTCTTGGGCTTTCAAGTGGGCATAGCTCTTTTTTGCCTCAGGATACCCGCACAGTCATTCCCTCTTCCAGAAATGTTCTTGCTCAAACTTCATCTGGCCATATCATGCTTCCTCAGATTTACTTCCTCAGGCTTCCAAATCTACATCAATATTCCTGTTATACTCTCTCATATGTCCTCTAGTTTTAGTTCATAAATATAATTACAAAATATGACATGTTTGCATGATTATTTGTTTAAAGTTTGACTTCACATTAAAGTGGAAACTCCGTCAGGGAAGGACAAATCTTTCCTCTACATATTTAGTGCCTTGCCTGATACCGAAAAGAGTTCAATAAATATTTATTGTGTGAATCATCTGCCCACAACTACCTACTCTGCCAGCTTACAGGAAATTTCTGAAAAGGCCGCTGTTAAACAAACATGTGATTTAAGATAGAATCCAAGATCAAAGCCGGTCAAGGATCATGTTTCCAAATGAGGTATTCATTAACTTTGAGCAAAATTGTACTACAGCTCTGTATAGTCTGAAATACATGTTTCTTAATCAAATTCATGAACAATGTTATAATTATTAGCATTATTATGTGATCTGGCTAAGGTTTTATGTACAATGCTCAACAGAGGGATTCCTTCTGGCCGAGTAAATATGATTCACTACAATTCATTCTGCAAAAAATGGTGTAAGTCCAATTGGGATTTAAAAAAAATTATCTAGGGCAAACATTAATCTTTTATTTCATTATACTTTTGCCTTGTATGGAATGCTTCACTCCCATTTTCCAATATTTGGGGCATTACGGTTGTAACTGAGACTTTGTAAAAGTAATGATACTTATGGGGCCAGGTCGGTGGTGTAGCGGTTAAGTTCGCACACTCTGCTTCGGTGGCCTGGGGTTCGCAAGTTCGGATCCCAGGCGCGGACAGATGCCCTGCTTGTCAAGCCGTCCTGTGGCGGCGTCCCATATAAAGTAGAGGAAGATGGGCACAGATGTTAGCCCAGGGCCAGTCTTCCTCAACAAAAAAGAGGAGGGTTGGGAATGGATGTTAACTCAGGGCTAGTCTTTTTCACACACACACACAAAGTAATGTTACTTGCATTCTTTAAACAATGAAGTGTCTTCTTAGGAAAAAAATTAAAATCAGATTAGATTTAGTAAGATATTGCTATGGCAAAGATGGCTATGCATGTCTTATCTGAATAATAGATTGAGGATAGGAAAGGTATTAATCATTGTATTTGAGTGACAAAATATTTTAATTGTCTACAAATTTTAAAGTTTTAATCTGATTTGGTCCAACTGACATTATTTATTAATGCAATATTTGGCTATACATATATTAATATAGCTTTGGTTTGGTATTATTCATATTTTTCCTCTATTAAGGGATTAATATGAATATTGAAATTTTATATAACATTTTAACCCTAAAAATATCTATGGATACTTTAAAGATCATCTTAAAACATTACATTCTCTTGGACTACTTTCAGAAAACTCAGCCATCTTGATAAGTAATAAGCTTTCATTGACACAGAAATTCTAGGTTTCAACTTAGAAATCTGACAGTCTTATGACTTCAAAGCATATTTAAAATATAGTTATAATTGCTTAATATAATAAACACAAACAGGATTCTAAATCCAAATATATAAATTATATAGATTATATAAATTCTGTATGTAAATGTGTCATACCTTTTATATTTCTTTAGTCTCCAAGAACATGCTAGAATGTGATCTTAGGCCACAATTTTATTATGATATGAAGCTAGTGATTACTTACAATAATATGAAGGTAATGCAAATATTTATTTAGATTAACGTCCATTAAAATTATTCTTCCCAACATAAAGAATGATGACTTTTTATCAAAATAAAGGGCAATTTGACTTAGTCACATTTCAGTTTCCTAAAACAAGTAAGCAAAATTAAACATGGGGCCAGCTCAGTGGTGTAGTGGTTAAGTTCACACGCTCTACTCTGGTGGCCCGGGGTTCACAGGTTTGGATCCTGGGCGTGGACCTACACATTGCTCATCAAGCCATGCTGTGGCGGCATCCCACATACAAAAATAGAGGAAGATTGCCACAGATGTCAGCTCAGTGACAGTCCTCTCAAGCAGAAAGAGGAAGATTGGCAACAGATTGGCTCACGGCCAATCTTCCTCATCAAAAAAGAAAATTAAACGTATGCGTGTTTTCAGTTACCTTAAGGTACAAAGCTGTACATTTTTCCACAAATAAATAGGGGGATCAAAAAATTTAACAGATATTTGATTTTTCTGCATACTATCTATTCTAAAGTGTATAGATCTATATAATCAATATAAATAAAATTAGTTTTCCTGTCTATAACTGCATCAGATGAAAGTAGCACTAAATCAGAAGGTACTTGGGGACTCTTGGAATTAGATTATGGTCAATGTGATGCATATGGAAGTCACTTTATGGGACCACAAGGGAGAGCTTCAAAAAGACAGCCATCCTCCAAAACTTGCATGTGTTAATTAGAAACCCAGACACCTCTCAAGAGGGCAGTTCCATGGAGTATGCACCAGGGACAGGAGCAGCAGGGACTGATATTTGTAACATTGATTAGTGATTTTTGCCAAGCAGAGTCATCCCTGGAAGGGTAGTCCTAGAGCAACTGCAGCAGTGTGAAGACCCCACTATTGTGGACATTTTAATGATATTCAGAAAAGAAAAGAGAAGTCAGCACTTCACCCAACCCTCACCCAAAAGTAGAGCCCCTACTGCCACCCCAGCTTCTACCCGAGGGACAGGCCTGCCCAGCACTGCCAGAGAAGCCAGATAACAAATAAGCAGATAGATGATCAATATTCTTCTCCTGTTTCATATAGCCTTCAACTCAGCATGCCTTTGTCGTTCAGAGTTTATTGAAAGTTGGCTGAAAATTACTGTGTGTTTTTCTACCATTTCAAACTAGTGAACTTGGAAAGCACACAGCTTTTAAATTAAATTCAAGGGAGACTAGTTTTTGCATAAAAGAAAAAAATATCCTAACAGGTGTAAGAAAGGAGGTTCAGTCTAGGAAGACAAGAGGATGTTTTATAAAATTTGAATTGACTCACAACAATCAGAGTACAACTAGCAGTAGCTTAGGGATTAGTCTTTAAAGATGGCGATGACTGGGTCATGCTGATATGTACAAGCATCTCCCAAGAATTGACTGGCTTGTGTTTGTTTAGTAAAGATTTCCTACAGGTTATTCCAGTTAAGCTTGATAGCTTGTTAACAAAGAGTTCCTGCCCTAGGGCACCTCATAGACATTTCAAGTTGTACTAAAAGCAACATAAAATTTACACTTAGACAGAAAACAGTCTGTTTATCAAGGCTTCTTGAGTTTCCCACCTTACGTGCATATTTACAAACCAGATTTACAACACATCATGTGTTGGTTCACATCTCAGATACCAGGACAATGCAGCAGGTGAAAATCAGACGTCAATAAAAAAGATAAGTTTACCCCTACGTGCAATTTTGCTGTAATTAGTATGAATTCAGAGCAGTTCTGTCACTTCTTTGATAGGCTGATAATTCTCAACTGACATACAACATAAAAAATCTTTGCTACTGGAGATTCGTGTGGCAACGATTTCGTGAAAGAGAAAATATTATATCACCCCACTTTAAGAAAAATGTTATTTCCAAATATACAATACTTGTTTTACATTTTTGAACATGTCCAGCTTGTCCAAGATTATAATTTTGATTGTTTTTCCCTCTAAGAGAAATTGGACCCTTCAACAGAGATTGGCAATACATGTTAATAGACAACTTTCCATGAGAATTCATTACATACACATACATTCTAAATGTAAGGGTTAAACGACCTGCTATTGCTTGCTTAACATTTTAAAAACTGTCAATATTTTAAAAAGAGGTCTCAGTGTAGTAGTATGATATTTTTAAAGAAAGTTAGGAAAAGAGAAAATAACAAAGATGCCACTAAGACTGAAGCTGAGTTAATAAATGTCAGACAGAAGTGAAATTAGTTTCACAAGGTACTTTAAGAATAAGACCCAAAACAAAAAAAGCCAACAACCACCACAAGATGCTTTTAATTTAAGAAAGATCAAGAAGTGGATTTCGGGGGCTGCCTGGTGGCATAGTGGTTTAGTTCGCGCTTGGCAGCCTGGGGTTCGCAGGTTCGGATCCTGGGCGCCCGCCGATGCACTGCTCGTCAGCCACGCCGTGGCGGCGTCCCATATAAAGTAGAGGAAGATGGGCATGGATGTTAGCCCAGGGCCAGTCTTCCTCAGCAAAAAGAGGAGGATTGGCAGAGGATGTTAGCTCAGGGCTGGTCTTCCTCACAATAAACCACCCCCCCCAAAAAAAAATTAAAAAAAAAAGTGGATTTCATCGTGAAAAACACTTGTAAATAAAATAAGAATAAAAACACAGTTGGACACAGTCTTGTTCTAGACTCTAGTGACTTCATTGCCACATACAGAAAAGTTTTGATTTGTAAAATGAAAATGAAACTTACGTTTCTTATCCGAAAATCTAACAAATGGTCATTACCACCATCATCACCAACAACATTATCACCATAATCATCACCACTCACCACTGCTATTTCCTTCTCATTCTCAACTTGCTCCTTAAGTATTTGAAAGCCTATTACATGCCAAGCGCTTATCCAAGGCCATAGCACTAATAAAGTTGAGTCTTAGCTACAACTTCAAGCCTATTCCTCCTGAGGTCTTAACTATTTATAAATGTTCTTCACTTACTAAAAATAATGCCTCTACAATTCCAAATGTGCTAAAAAATTATTTTAATAAATGGTTTTAAGCATATATAGAACAAAAAAGATATTTTAGTTCTTAAACACATTGGTTAGGTTTATATTTTTAACAAAGATAGCAGTTGATAGCCTTGCTTTTGAACAGAAAAAAAATTTTTTGATGAGGAAGATTAGCCCTGAGCTAACATCTATTGCCAATCCTCATCTTTTCGCTAAGGAAGATTGGCCCTGGGCTAACATCTGCACCCATCTTCCTCTTCTTTATATGTGGGATGCCTGCCACAGCATGACTTGATAAGTGGTGTGTAGGTCTGCACCTGGGATCCGACCTACAAACCTTGGGCCGCCAAAGCAGAATGCACGACTTAACCACTAAGGCACCAGGCCAGCGCCAACATAAATTTTTTGACTAATCTTTTTATTTTGAGATGATTAGAAGAACATTTGGGTTGTTTCCAGTTTGGGGCTATTATAATGAGGTTGACAAAATTCATGCACAAGTTTTAGTGTCAAAACAATTTTCATATGTCTGGCATAAATTCTCAAGAGTGTAAATGCTGGATTATATGGTAGTTACATGTTTAGTTTTATAAACAATTGCCAAATTATACTCCATATAATTCTAAATTATTTGCCAAAATGGCTATACTATTTTACATTCTTATCAGCAACACATGAGTGATCCAGTTTCTCTTCATTCTCACCAGCATTTGGTGTTGTCATTATTCTTTATTTTAGTCATTCTAATATGTAATATCTCATTGCAGTTTTTATTTGTGAGGAAGATTAGCCCTGAGCTAACATCTGTTGCCAATCTTCCTCTTTTTGCTGAGGAAGATTGGCCCTGAGCTAATATCTGTGCCCATCTTCCTCCATTTTATATGTGGGACGCCTGCCACAACATGGCTTGATGAGTGGTGCATAGGTCCATGCCCAGGATCTGAACCTGTAGGCCACTGAAAGGTAGCACACGATCTTAACCACTATGCCATGGGGCTGGCCCCCCATGGTAGTTTTAATTTGCGTTTCCCTAATACCTAACAATGTTGACTATCTTTTTGTGTGCTTCTTTGCTATCATCTTTGGTGAAATGTCTCTTCAATGTCTATTCATTTCTTTTGCCCATTATCTAATTTTTTTTTTTTTTTACTGCAGAGTTTTGAGAAATCTTTATATACTCTAGGCAGTAGTTCTTTGTTGGAGAAATGATTTGCAAATATTTTCTGCCAATCTGTTTCTTATCTTCTGTGTGTGTGTGTGTATGTGTGTCTGCATCTTTGTGTGCATATGACTTGTTTTTTTCATCCTTTTAATAGGATCTGTTGCAAAGCAAAGACTTTTAATTCAGAAGTTCAGTTGCTTTATTTTTCCTTTTATGGATCATGTTTTTGATGTCAAATCTAAGAACTCTTTGCTTAGCCTTCGATCATAAAGATTTTCTCCTATTTTTTTCTGAGAGGTTTTTGGTTTTATGTTTTTGCATTTTAAGACTGTGATCCATTTTGAGTAAATTTTTGTATAAGGTATGAAACTCAGATTGAGGTTGGTTGGTTGATTGATTTACCTATGAATGTTTTAACTGTTCTAGCACTATTTGTGAAAAGGCTATCCTTCCTCTATTAAATTGCTTTGGCTCCTTCGGCCTAAATCAGTTGGGCCTATTTGTTTGGGTCTATTGCTGCTCTCTGTTCCATTGATCCATGTGTCTATTCCTCCACCAATACCATACCACCTTGATTCATGGTGGCCTTAATATTGGATGGAGTGATTTCTCCCACATTCTTGTTCTTTTTCAAGTATGTTTTATCTATCCTAGGGTTTGTGCCTTTCTAGATAAATTTTAGAATAAATTTGTCTATATGTACAAAACATCTTGCTTAGATTTGATAGAAATTGCATTAAACCTCTAGATCAATTTGAGTAGAATTGGCATCTTTTCCGTCTTCCAATGCATAAACATGGCATTTTTCTCCTTTTTAAAAAGTTTGCCTCTGATTTCTTTAATCAGCTTTTGTAAATGTTAGCATATAAATCCTGTAGAACACATACAATTTTGAAGAGTAAAATACTTTATTTTTTCTGGGTGATTTTAACTTACAAGACAAAACAAGACAAAAATTCAACCAGCATTAATTTAGGGGAACACACACACACACACACACACACACACACACACACACACACACACACACACACACACACACACACACACACACACACACACACACACACACACACACGGCAGGAAAAGTTGTTGGTGAGCATCCAGAAGAGTAGGAGGAGAAGGAGGTAGGAAAAGCCAGTATTCCACTGTGTGCCGAAAGTGCCGGGAAGAGTCCGTACTCCCACGCGTGCTTGTGCCGAATGTGCTTCTGCGTATCCGCGGCTGAGGGGCCCTTCTTTCCTGCTCCCGGGGAGGCCGGTGGCCTGATGGCTGAGGGGATGCTGTAGTGACTTTTAGGATGACCCCTCGAGCCCTGTCTGGCCACAGACGTGGGGAGTGCCGTGGACTTATCCCAGTCAACCTCCCACGTCGCCACCACCGAAGTGAAGAAGCTTTTAACTCTCCTGTCCTCTGAGAATTTCTTCACTTTCAGGAGCTTGTCTGCATTCAACTGTGGGCCGAGTGGTGACCGAAGACCAGAGGTGTCAGACGTACAAGCTATAGGCTCTAAGAGTTTGTCACCAGGGACATCTATCCAAGTCATCTCCGTGGCCCCGGGGTCCCCCGGTGAGCATGGGTTCAGGAAGTCATCAAACATAATGCTAGAGCTGGCGCGGGAAGGGCCGCAGACCTTTTGAAGTGTTTCTGACTGCAGTCTTATTTTTCTGTGAATACACCACTCTCTTGGAAATTTCCATTAGACAAAGGGACTTAATGTCAACATAGTTAAAGATGAAAAGCAAGCTGCTCTTCCAAGTATCTAGAAGCTTCATTTTTATAAGGTATTAGAGAAACTATAGCACTATTCATCCAAGATACTAATTGACGCTTGTGTGTCTACTGCCAATTAAGTATTTAAAGTCCTATAGAAACTGTCTGAAGGTGTATATCAAATTATACCAACGGTGGGAATGTCAAGCTGATTCGTTTTCTGGCTCCGTACAGGTATTTTTGTTTTGGCTTACTTTGTTTTATCCTAATCATTCTGGACTTTGTAAACATGATATTTTAAAGTGAATTTGCTCTGGAGTCAGATAGAAATTATTTTGAGGCCTGGTTCTACTGCAAAGTTGATGAATAACCTTAGCCAATTTACTTTCTTTCCTCAATTTCCCCATCTCTTACATGGGAATTATGGCATCTCCTTTCTGGGGAAGGAGGATCCTAATTGTGATGATTAAATGAAGTGCTTAGCACATAGGCATTTAATCATTGGTACCTTATCACTCTTATAAACTTATATTAAGTGAAAGCTTATTCTTATGATGGAAACAACTTAAACAGTAGTACAAAATGTGATGGAACAATCAAGAAGGTAGAGTAGACATTCATAAATATGGTGTCATTTTAGAGGTTCTGGAAGGTCTTTAACCCAAAGTATCTTTCACAACCTTTGATCCATCTAAAATCCTCCCTTTCAATTGAAGCTCTATTTCTATTATTTTTCTTCTAAAATGCAAATATTCCTGGGCAAAATAAGGCATTAATACATTAGTAGATACTAACAACATTTTATAAAATGCTTTATCAAAATAGTTTGTGTATGCAACGTGTTATTATATGAGAACAGATATGTTTGTGTTTTGAAGCATTTCTCAAGAGAGAAGTTTTGGTTGGGGAGCCTTGAAGGTGAGGAACTGGCCAGATGCAGAGGATAATAGGACAGGACCCAATGTCTACTTGCGTGTTTTCTGATAAACGTGACCAAACGTGAACCACTGGTTCTCAACCCTCCTGCATTTTAGAATCATCTTGGGAATTAAATACATACACATAACATACATACACATATACACAAACACACACATACACACACACACACATATACCTATGTCAGGGCTCTACCCTAGAGATTCTATTTTTGTTTAATTGGTCTGTGGTGGGGCCTCTACATCAGTATTTTTCATCAGTATTTTTTGACCCTCATCCTACCCCATGATTCTTCATGCAACTAGATTTGAAATACTCCTGTATATAAATTACAGAAACTGAATGGAATGAAGTGTTTAGGTACGTTGGAATGATCTCTGGACTGAGATTCAGAAGAACCAGGTTCTAAATCTGAACTTTGTGAAAATAGTTTGACTTTTCTAGATTTTCTTCTCATTTGGAAAAATAAAATAATTCTATTGCATTTAATTCTAAAGATCCTTATTGTTCTAAAATAGCATGATTCTAAATATCAGAGATGTTTCAAATTTCTCCTTCCTTTGGCTATTTGAATCAACATTTGCACATAGACTTAATATGACAGATTCTCCCGTAAAGGGGTATTAGATTAATGGATGGTTGGAGATAGTTTATATATCCCATCCCTGAAGAAAAGCTTTATCAGACATCCTGAAAGGGATCTGGGTACATTAGGGAAAATAACACTTCCATTCCAGATTCAATACTGATCCATCAAATCTGTTCGCCTGCTGTCAGCAGAAGTTATTGCCAGATGCTTGAAAGCAATGGCCAGAACATTCCTGAATGCCACCAGTTAGCTGCACACAACTTGACTGTGGGGAACAATTCTCCCTTGTTCTTCCAGATACTGCTCAGACATTGTGAACTATAGCTTTAATTACACTTTAGTAGTGTGGCTCTGAGAGTAAGGATCAGCTACTCTCAAATCCTCCACAAATAAGTTATAAAAACCCAGTTATGCAGTTGGTTTATCTGCTTCAGTAACAGACAAACGTTCCAATGTGTTCTAAATAATCCCAATAAATTATTCTGGAATCTGTGCCAGCATATTTCCTTCTGGAAATATTTGCTTCTGGAACTATAGTGCTTTAATGAATTTCAACTTAAAAAAAATGTAGATTTTGACGTTTTGATTAGGGAATAAATCCAAGTAGCTTTAAGTTCAGAGTGAATGAGTGTGAATGCATGAGGGCATGTATATGTTTAAAAATTGTTTTAAATTTTATTTGTATTTTAATAATGGGGCAAAACTGAGTTTTAGCTAAAACGATGGCAGTAGAAGCCATACCCACTGCCAAGGGTGCTTGTTTTGGCTTCTGTAAGGTTGAAAGTAGCTCAGAGCATGAACAGGCAACTTCAGGAGAAATGGAGTGCCAAGGGCTCCCACGCCTAAATCAAGTAAAGATCTAGTTAAGTGCTTAATGAACCTCTCAAGCAGATGTGGACGGTTCAATATACTAACTATTGTATAAGATTATTAGGGAGAGAATGAAAAATAAAAATCATATTAAGTCATATGGAAGATGTGGAAAATGGACAAAAAAGCAAAAGCAAGGCTTTTCCAAATATTCTGGACTAAACTTCAGTTCAAGCATTCAGCATATGTATGTTCTGAATGGCTTCTTTCAAGAAATACTTTCAATGGTAATTTAGACAAATAAAATTTCCAATTGTTTCAGAGCCTCTTAGAGTTCTTTCCTTTTTTTTTAATTGAGAGGAAACAAAAATTTTAAACTTCTTACAATGTCCATGTTAGAGTCAAATCCGATGCTGTAAAAAAAAGAAACAGCTATCATCTTTGAAAGGTTTCCACCTAGTGGCAAAGTTCTTATGAGTGAGAATAGGAGCTCAATGATTAATGTAGATATGAACAGTAGTATTAGGCAAATGTTTCACACTTAGTCTGTAGTGAAGTTGCCAACGGTGCATTAAATACATTCAAGATGCTAATAGCAAATGATCCACTAAACAATGGCTTAAAATAAAGGCACTTTCTTCTTTTAGGTTTCTGTACTTAGATTGCTGCCTTAGTGGCTGTTGGAGATGTCATAACTAGGAAAACTATAAGGAGTGGTTTGTTTTAGCCTTCAGAGAAAGATGCAGCAGATAAAGTAGTAATTTTCTTTTAGATTAAAAATAAACTGTTGTATATGTAGTCAGATTATGCGCAGTGAAGACTATTACCCTGCAAGTGAGTGAGGAGATATGAACTCTTGCCATTAACTGATCATACGAATTTCGGTAAGACCACTTTGCTAGGTCTCCTATACTCTGTAAAAGGAGGGAATTGAAATTAAATCTGGGGCTTCACACTAGTAGCCATGGCTCAATCTGGCTTTTTGATGTGTTCTGTTTAATTTGTAAGAGGAGGAGAAGGTGGAGGGGAGTGGAGTGGGAGTATTTTAACTTTTAGATAGAACAGGCAGTCTATACCATGCGCCAGTCACCGTGAGTACCTTTGCACGCTAGCTCTTTTACTTTTTATGTTACCCATCTGGGCTTTGAAGACATTTGGATTTCTGTCTCCTGCTCTGGATGATTTCTAAGGTGACATCTAGATTTAACATACTCCAGAGTTATCTAGGTGCCATGCAAAATCAAAATTAATGGCTAATATTTACTGAGTTTTTATTATGTGCCAGACAATGCACATTTTCTAAATTCTCATCGCCGCTCTAGGAGGTAGATTGCAATCCAGAACTCAAGTTGTTGACACATCCCGAACTAGAGATATGGCATCTACGTTCTATAGTTGATGGGTCAATCTGTACCTACCCTCTCAATATACCTCAATTTCGAAAATGCATACATGGAAATGAAGAGGTCATCTTTTACTTTGTAATTTTTGTTATATCTTTGTGCCTACTATGTTTTATGCAGTTGAAACATATTTAGAAAAAGATAAGAGCAAAGAAAAAGGCAGAGAATTGACATTTTTTTTTTCCATAAGATTCTGTCACAACTTCGGTATTGACTTGTGCAGCAAAATGTTCCAAAGCACATAGAATAGAATTTGAAATTTCTCCAAAACAAATACAGCATTTGGGTGACGTACTATTATGAAACTGGTCTTGTGATTGTAAGGATGATATTTGTTTACCAGTGGCACCAAAATGTTTCATTAATCACAAGATCGGATGCAAGAAATGTAGGATTTAAACGTTTACATTATTTAAGGCTACCTCCTAAATATACATTTTAACAACATTTTGGTACATTGGCAAGGGAGAACGGAGATGAAGTAGCTAATTTGGATACTTCCTATGTACAGTCACATCTAAGAATCACAAATCCAGTGATTAAAATGAAAAGATTGCCACAAAAACTTGCATGTGACATGACATTCCAAAAAGATATGTTGTACATTAATCGTATTCAGTGTGTGTGATTTGTATCAGTCCATTGTCAAGGGAAGGGCAACATAGTCACTAAAAATTTCACATTGCTTTTCCAATGGTTTACTATGTTGTTTTCATGTGGAAATTAGTAAAGTCTGCCTTAAAATGCCAAAGAAATTCTAAGCACGTTCAGACACCTGAGCTCGTTGTGCATTTGAAATTGCTCCATGCTCTGCTCTGAATAAACTGACCACTGGGGTTAATAGTCATCCAGCCGGGGCTTTCTGACCTATTGGAAATTTAGATCTTAGCTTAGTTTGTACTGCAGCATCCTGTGCTCAGGTTCTCTAAGGATCTACCACAAACTGTAGAAAGCAATTACGAGCTTGAGAAGAGATGAAGCCAGAGAGTAAGATTAGCTTCCTCAAGTTTCCCTTTTCTCCTTTTTAACATTAGTGTTTCCCTCCACAAGGAGTTAACAGAACAAGGTAGAGAAAATTTTCCCATAGTATGGAAAGTTGAACCTCTCTCCTTGCTTAGGTGATAGCATTGACACTTCACACAGAGGGCTAATTTGCATTTAATGCTCTGGAAATTAATTACAGAGAATAAAGATAATTGTAAGAGCACCCCCCATATGCACTTCCAAAAATAAACAAACAAACTGATTACTAAGCAGCCATCTAATGCTTAATTTTATGCACAGTGGGAAGGGCACCAGTAGTCTGGAAATGGATGGAGGAGAGAGAAGAAAGGATACTAATTTGAAATATGTAACAGCAGAGGCAGTTTTATGTGGTAATGACCTGCAGCTTTCCCAGCAGGAGTGGAAGTCCTCAAAGCCTTATGCATGGAGTCCAAGGACGTGTTTACTAGAATTTGGGTCTAGCCAGTCAGCCAAATGATAAATGATTTGACCAAGTTCGAGACTTTTTCCTATGCCAGTGGGTGGATAAGCCAGGCATAAGCATATTGCCTTTGTTGTTATAATAAACTGGATATGTCTCATTCAAACAAATTCCCCTGACTAAATTTATTCTTTTAAATAGAAGACTGAGATTCATTTACTGGGAAAGGAGGAGTCACAATGTGATCAAGTTGATATTTGATATTATTTTAGAAAATTTATGAGTGTAGAGCTATATTTCCTTTACATGCTATAGTTAGCTTCGGTGGGGCAAATAAAACCCATTGTCAGACATAGCCGCATGTCCCTACATAGCCTCCATCAAAACACTTATTGGAATTAGGATGCATAGAGGGCAAAAAGGAAGAGTAGCATAGGTAAATAATTTCTGTTCAAGTTATCAATGAGGCCTTTGTTCCCTAATTTTTATTTAAAATAAACCTTTCTCCCCCACTCTCACAACTGTTTCTTCACTTGACATTAACTACCCCTCTTTCCTTATAATCAGCTGTCATTATTTATTTGTTTGTTTATTGACGGTTTGCCCCACTAGGATGAGGGCAAGGAATTCTGTGGGGTATATCTGCAGTTCCTAGATCAATGCCTGGAATAAAATAGGCACTCAAATATTAGATGAAAGAATAAGCAGACTTAAACTATAAGTACTTTCATTTTACAAGATTATAACATAGAATACAGTCATACACCCACTCTGTTAATCAACAGACAGGGCATCTCAGCCATTAAAAGAAGCCCAAGTTACTTCATCTTTAAATAAATTAAGAAATTCCAAAAACAGAGTTGTAAAACATTAAAATGGATTGAAGTGTTAGGCTAAATAAAATTAACTCTTTTTACTGAAAAAGCAGTGTGAAAAAATTGTTATCATAGGATAATTCCAGAATTTATAAAACAATTGATAGTTCACTACAGATGATAATAAAACATGGATTTAAAGTTCTCAGAATGTCATGACAGTAAACATAACCTCACTTGTCAATAACATCCATAGTCTAAACTTAAGTTTTGTTGTTGATATAAAGTATAGAGCAAATGTCTCTTCTTTCCCTACCTCTCCACTTTCCCTACCCTAAAAGAGGTGTTAGAACTTTGCTGCAACCTACATGACAAATCTCGTACCATCACTAGCCTTCAGAAGACACGTGGCAAATCACTAGTCTAATTCTAGACATGGGAAAGAGCAGCAAACTCTAAGATACAGCATTGGAGTAGCTGCCTGTGCCCTGGGCAGCTGGCTTCAAAATGGCCATGTCCAACAGTCTTTTCAAAGTGTCATGCCCTGTCAAATAAGGTACACATTGGATAAGATGTCTGAGTTGGTGGTAAAGTTAACTTTGGAAATTGTTTTTTTCACTCTGTATTAGTTTCCTGTGGCCACTATGACAAATAACTACAAACTGAGTGGCTGAAAACAATAGAAGTTTACTCTTTTACAGTTCTGGAAATCAGAAATTTGAAATCAGTATTACTGGGCTGAAATCAAGATATTGGCAGGGCCACATTCCCTCTGGAGGCTCTATGAAAGAATCTGTTTTTGCCTCTTCCATTTTCCTTTGGTGGCCAACATTTGTTGGCTTGTGGCTACCTCACTCCAATTTCTGCCTGCATGGTCGTGTTGCCTTAGCTTCTTATGTCTCCAACTTAACTCTGCCTCTTTAAGAATACTCATGGTTGCATTTAGGACTGACCTGGATAATCCAGAATACTCTCTGCATTTCAAGATCCTTAATTTAATTACGTCTGCAAAATCCCTTTTTGCTATAAAAGGCGGTATTCACAGAAACCAGGGATTAGGATGTGGACATGTTTTGCGGGAGGATATTATTTCAGCCTACCACAGTTCACCATCTGTCCCACAAAGATTCACATCCATCTCACGTGCAAATTTTATTCATCCCGTCCCAGCATCCTCAAAAATCCCAATTTGTTAGAGTATTACCTCAAATCTGAAATCTTATCTAAATATTATGTGATCGAAAGTCCCAAAATTCATCATCTAAATAATCTAACTCAGGTATGAGTCAGAGTCTGGATATGATACATTTGTGGCAAAATTTCTCTTTAGCTCTAGATCTGTTTTGAGGCACTAACCAGTGGTTGTCCAGCCATACCCTTGGCTTTATATTCAGAGTTCACTTTCCTATCAGTAAATCTCATAATTTTGGCATCATTTACAATCTGGATAGGCTGAGAATTCCATTTCAGCTTAACAGTTCTTCCCTCAATTTTTCTCTTTCCTCTCACATTTTACTAAAAGCAGTAGGAAGAAACCAGACTACCTTGAACACTTATCTTGGAAATCTTCTCGGCTAAATATCCAAGGTCATTACTTACAAGTTCTGCTTTCCATACAACCATAGGCACAGTTGTGCTAGACTTTCTGACACTATATCGTAAGAATCATCTTTCCTTTAATTTCCAGTAGCGTGTTCTTTATTTCCTTCTAAGCCCTCAGCAGAAGTGCCTTGAACATCCAGAGTCCTACCAGCACTCTGTTCAAGCCACTCCAGGCCTTTTCTATCAAGCACCTCAAAGTTATTCTAGTCTCTGCTCATTACCCAATCCCAAAGGCACTTCTACATTTTGTGAATTTGTTCAGCAGCACCCCACTCTCGGTATCAAAATCTGTTTTAGTTTCCTATGGCTAATGTAACCCATTGCCACAAATTTAACAGCTTAAACAACAGAAATGTATTCTTACGGTTCTGAAGGCCAGAAGTCTGAAATCAGTATCACTGGACAACAATCCTGGTGTCAGCGTGACCATACCCCCTCTGGAGGCTCTAGGAGGGAATCTAGTCTTTGCCTTTTTCAGTTTCTGGTGACTACTGACATTCCTTGGTTGTGGCCACATCACTTAACTCTTCAAGGCCTACGTTTTCAAATCTCTCTCTGCTCCATCTTTAGATCACATTCTCCTTTCTGCATGTGTGTGTAATCTCCCTCTGCCACCCCTCTTCCCCCAAGGATACTTCTGATCACATTTAAGGTTTTTCCTGGAAAATCCAGAATAATCTCTTCATCTCAAAATTCTTAATTTAATCACATCTGCAAAGACCTTGTTTCCATACGAGGTAACACTTACGGGTCTAGGGATTAGGACCTGATATATTATTGGGAAAAAAAAAATGGTAGCCTTTGACTTTTCACTCAAAATAACTCAACAAACTTTTTTTTCCCCTCAGGAATGAATACTTAATCTGCATCTTCTCACTCCTCGAAAATCACTCTTACCCATCTTTACCGTTTACATGAATGGCATCATCAAGTACTTAAGCCAAATATTTAGGAGTTATCACGAAGTTTTTCCCTCCTTTACCTATTACATTTAAATCATCAGCAAGACTGGTTGATTAGCACCAAAATATTTACTTCTTTCCTTTTCCAATGCTAGTCTAAGCTATTGCTATTTCTCTCCTGGATGTTAGCAGGAACCTCTTAAACTGTCTCCCAGCTTCACTCTTGCCTCCCAACAATCTCCCTATAGCAGCCAGAGTTTGATCCTTAAAGATCCCACCAGCTAATGTCTCCCCTGGTTAACACCATTCTTTGGTTTTCTATCATACTTGGAATAAAACTGAAATGTCCTACTTTTACTTAAAATGCCCCATATAATCTGTAATCTAATAGATCCATTTTTTCTACTTCAAATGCAGGCTCTTTTCTTAACTCACAATGAGCTAAAATGGACATTTCTATTCTCCAAGGAAAGATAATGTTTTGTTTAAAAGAAAACTTTTTTGCACTTGTCACTTAATTCTATATTTTTACCTTGCCTTATAAATAATATCTTCAAATACTTTTACAAGATATTTAGAAATATATGATTTCAATTACATTTAGATGAACCTTGAGTTTATTGCTTAGTCGGTGGTGGGTATTTTACTAGTATTCGGTTTGGACCTACCACTGACTTATCAATTATCACTTGCTAAAGGTGTCACTTAAAGTTTTCATTGTCAGGTCAAAAATCAACAGTGATTTATAGAATACCTTCAATGTGTCCAAATTTATATTCATAGCAATTTGGAAAAATATATATATTTCTCCCTAACTCATAAAAGTGTCTCCTTTTTTTCAGTCTTGTCATTTAGTGCCTCAATATTAAGGCAAATTATGAAGAAAATTTTACTATCCCAAAGTAAAATTGTCAATTAACAAAAGAACACACACGAAAAACAGGAAATTATAAACAACTTTAACAGTAGCTAAAAAAATGCAAAATTTAAAAATTATACCTTTTGCTTGTCATATTGATAATTACAATGTCAATATTTATTGTTAACAAAAGTATGGAAAATACAGTAACTCAAATACAGTGTCCTTGTACATTGTACTTGCACAACTATGCTGGAGAGTTATTTGACAAGAATCATCAATGCTATCAAAATATTCATACCTTTGACTGTAGCTCTTCCATTTACCTTAATAAAATAACCAGATATGTGCAAGAAAATTTTTGTATAAGGGCATTTGTTATATCATTATTTACAAGCATGAAAATTGAGAAAAATCTGAACGCTAATCTGAAAGCTTAGAGGATTAAATGAATAAATTATGTTTCATCCATATGCTGAAATACTAGTTGACTATTTAAAGTTGTGATTTAGAAAAAACATTTTATGACATGAGCAAGTCTTCAGGATATATAATCAAAGCAATTTTACCAACTTTATGTGCTTTATGATACTGGTTTTGTGAGATATGCATACATAAAAGCAACTTCTAAAAGTGAATGATATACACATAAAATGGAGATATTAATGATGACTTTAATTTCCTTCTTAATATTTTTTCTGTTTTCAAAATTTTGTGATGACAATGAACTCTTTTTGCAATATACTTATTAAAGAGAAAAACTAAGAAAATGTATGCATTGTAAATAAATAGTTAATGGAGAGGAAAAAAGAGGCCTTTGTAGTATCAGAGGCCCAGAAACATTCATATAAAAGAAATTGAATGCTCCTTTTTCTCTGCTATAGAGGGAAAGGAAAAGTAGATAACTAGTGGCTGGGGTGAAAAGACTGTATAAGAGAGTTGATGATCTCTTACCTGTTATCCCAGTCAATAACACGGAATCAATATTCTTAAAATTCCATGAAATTACACACACAAACATGCAGATATATATGTGCTAAGTAAACTATCTGTGTCAACAGAACACAACAACAACAAAATAAAATACATTTAAATTAGACTAAAAAAATATTGTAGATTGAGCCTTTTATCAAGGGGTGCTGTGAGGAAGGGAGATGTTAAGGATAAAGATAACTTCTTAATTTGGAGAGTGCTGATAGTGTGATAATTAGTATTCATTCTACGGAGGTGGGGGGCTAGTTGGGAGAAGCCAACCAAATTTATGTGTTTAGGGAAATATTAATATTGTGTTTATGAGTGCCTGTTTTGTACCATAAAAATCTTACGAGTATTAGATTTTAATAATTTAGTATATACTAAAAGTCTTATTAAAATAAATTTTGAAAAATGATAATCCGTTCCTATTGAAGGAATCAAAGAAAAAGTATGATAGACTCTAGATCTTGAGCACTTTCTTACCATCCTTTCTATAACTACAATATCTTCACTCTTAGGAAGGAACTTGTACATTTGTCACATCATATAAGTTATCCAAAAATTGTCTTATTTTCTTTTTCTCTTTATGCGCTCAGTCAGTCATATTCTATTCCTTTCTTCACTGTTTCCCTTTTTCAAAGCAGGAAGTATTGTTACTATCAGCTGCATAGGACAACCAACTAATAAAACCTAAGTCATATGCTTTCTAACTCCCTGTATTTCTTCAGGGATGTTATCTGTGACAAGAGCGTGCATCAGATCCAAGAGAAATGGGAAGAAGTTACCATTAACTCAAAATGTGCTTCAATAAATACCTTTATATAGGGTGCCATACAATGTGTGCAGGTATTAATGATCCTAATTGCACATTTGTTTAACATATAGCATTTGTTTCATCATAACGGTAACTGAAAACCAAAACCACAATCTAAATAATAATGAACACATACACCTACTCACATATGTGTTTTCAGCTTGCTTTAATGTGAGTAGGAGGCTCTAGATCAATGAACTAGTTAGATCTATTGTAAACAATTGCAAAGGACTCTGAAATCTAGTTTAGACTGTCTTGAAGGCCTTCTTCAACTTTTCTAACATTCTATCCCTCTAGCATTTCTTTGCACTCAGAAGCTAATCAGTCAATTGCAGAATTGTCCCGTAGGTCTTCCACATTCTTATGTCCCTTCATATCCATTATACTTCCATTTTGATAAATGGCATTTACAAATTAGTCCCCTTCATTGAATGGAGCGTATAGCTCTGTTAAAACAGGGAAAACTTTCTTTGTCTTTGTATGCCTGAAATCAAGCAAAATGCCTGGCACATAATAGGTTGTAGGTACTCACAATGAATATTAAAAGAATATTTGAAAATGTTACAGAAAATCAAAATTGTGGGATTTCAATAATGATGTTCCCAAAAACATTGGTCATTTATTTTTGAGAGTAATTCAGGTTTAATAGAAGGTCTTTGGTAAGCTTATGTTAAAAAGCAAAAAGAAGGAATAGACTAATATTATAATTAGTCTATAAAGATAAAATACTTCTAGAAATTATGGGATAAATTTAAATATTCACTGAAAGCAGATGGAATTAAAGAAATCGATTAAGTAAACTCTGCTTCAGTTTACATCCTGCAAAAAGACAGTAAATTGACAAAAATACTAATTTTTATATATGTTAAAAATATATTAATTGCAGAAAAAGGAATTATTGTCTTGACCTATATGCGAGCTAAGTGTTTTTAAAAAAAGCACAAATGCATGTATCCATTGCTATCCTAGCTCGAAAATAGAATGGATGTGGATAGCAAGAGAGAGTGGGCAGGCATGAGTGTGGGGATGGGGCTTATGTGTGTGTGTACACATGGGGAAGTGTGTGAGCACATGTGTGTGGTATGTACGTATGTACTCCTACTGTCAGAATGCATCAAGACAAAATTCTGAATTCAATTCTAAGATGAAAGTAAGTAAATAACGCAATGAATGTAATTATTTTACTTACCTTTGTCTTGTGAATACATTTGGGAGAGTGGGAAAATGTCTGCTTGCACCTATGCTTAAACAATTCAAACCTTCCCCATTCCCTAGGTAATATGGTGTTTTTGCTTATTTGTGAGTATGTGGCCTCTTTTCCTAGAGTACAGCCCAAACAAACAGATCCTTGTGCAATCTGTTACAGGCTCTTTAATATAAATAGAAAATTAAAAAAAAAGTCTATCCTACCAATGTTGGTAAATTGTGTAGCTAGTTTTCCACTCTTTTCTTGAATTCCTTTTCATTGGGACATTTTGATTTTGGAGACTACCATGTGGGCAACTAAGATGTTACACAGATGTGGAAATTTCTCTCAATCCTTAACTGTAAAATATAAGTGGCAATCAATGTCTATCATCAGATTAGGAGATAATGTTGATTTTCACACTTCAATTCTCAGCTTAATGCTTTAACTATCCTTATTAGGGGCTTTTAGCACATCAAAAAAGGGATCAGCAAAACAAATGATTAGCTCTCTGGTCAGTTTGCTAGGCTCCAATGGTAGTTTAATTTGTTAGCAATGCATTTCTAATAAATGTAATTGTCATTTCTTTAATGAACCTAATTTTAGCATAAACACAAAAATATGACTGTAGGTAATGTGTATTGTAATTTGCTGTCATATATCTCTATACGCACAAGTACACATAGGCATATATAGATATATATTATTTTCAATTGCATACAAACTGTAAAAAGTATCACTTTATAATTCAAGCTGAATTGCCAAATTCCAAATTTGTGTGCCAAACCTTCTTTTCAACAAGCTTTTATCAATCTAGCAAAAGGAAATAAAGTATATGTCTTCTTAAGAAAGCATCCTACAAAAGTTTACTCTCTGGATTTTCTTTCAACCTCCGAGAAAACATAAAGGGGAAGGTTTTAATGTCTGTTGCTTGCAAATGCCTAGAGAGGTCATTGAATGATAACAATTAACTGTTTTATTTTTCCTAATTGGTGTGTGTCATGTTTAACCAGCAGAAATTCCATCTTTCTACACAGAAGAGAAGCCTCTCTTATCTCACAAGTCGAGTTTTATTTAAGCCAGTAAATTGTACATAATATTGTACAGTGAATTTTCTTCCCAATTAATTTGTCTTTTCTAATCGGTTTGATAGGGGAACTAACTCATTTAACACTTTAGGCAGATGCTTAGAATGTCTTTAGGGAATTGACCACTTCATTGCAGTTAAATGGTATATTATTTGGAGGCGTAAATGGATACCAGATATCCTTTTATGTTTTGGACCTTGGTACTAAGTTGCAGTAGGCCGCACTCCCACTGTTAGCCTTAATAGGATTAGTTTGGATATTATCAAAAGAACAATTAACACCTGCTGATATGATCACAGATGGTATCAAAGAGTAAGAGGAACTCAATTTTACAGGGACACTCATCTCAGGCTTTTATATTGGGAGTGCCAGTACATAAATGGCTACAAAATTCAAGGACAATAGTCTCCATAACTGTTAGTGGTACAGTGTCAAAACTGGTATGAAATTAAAAGTCTTTCTGTAGCTTGCTTAATTCTGAGAAAAGGGCTTCTACTTGATGGTTTCCTAATAACTAGCTCTGTGACCCTAGTTATGTTATTTAATTTCTTTGAGCATAGGTTTCTTTACCTCCAAAATTGAGACCAATAACAGCACCCAGCTCCTGAGACTGTTATGAGGATTAAATGAGGTAATCCAGGTAAAGGGCATAACCCTATTCTTTACATATAAATGTGAGTCTTTATCGTACTGATTTTTATAATCTTGTCTTTAGTAATTTTTATAAATTCTGCAGGGAAGCTTTAGTAAATATGAACTTAGTCAGAAATGCCTTGTGTTTTTGATGGATACCATCAGCCCCATTTCCAAAGAAGGTTTGTAATTTTGCATTATGAAGTGATAGTAAATTTTATTATATGCTTTTCAAATTTGGAAAGTTTTTTTCCCTTCTGTTAGTGTAATGTACTTCATTAACAAATTAGACATCTTGCAATAATTTAATAGTCAATTATTGTTTTTGGTATACTGCTATTTCAGTTTGCTAGTAGTTTCTTTGCGTCAATTTTCAAATGATATTATTATACAGTTTCCTTTGATTATGGTACATATCTCCATCTAGTTTGTGTTTTAGGGTCTTGCCAGCCTTAGAATGGGTGAATTGCAGATATTTGGGGCTTTCCTATATTGTGAAACATTTAAATAGCTAAGAAGTTATCTCGTTTAAATAGCTGAGAAGTTGAGTCCTTGACGTTTATTCGAATTTCACACTTGTGTTTGTGAGAAAAGGGCAGGGAATGGAAGAGAAAATCCTTGATTCTTGTTCCATTTTTCTTTGGTTATTTGTGTTTTCAGGCAAGAGTCTACTTTGTGTAATTTATATTTTTCTGGAAAAAGCCAGAGGTATAGAATTCTAAAAAAGGCAAAGAGGCCCCCAAACAAAGTAGAATCTAGAATCTAGACCTTTGAAAGATCATCCTACCAATTTTCGTGATAGAAAATAACCTCTCAAAAAGCAATTTCTCTGTAAGTTTCACAAAGAAATTTCACGTGTAATCATTAGTATTCATCTTTTTGGTCCTTCTAAACAAATTTCATGGTAAATCGTTTTAAAGACACGAAAGAGAAATTTAGACAATTTAGATTCAACATCAAATGACCAGTACTACCTCACACCTATTAGAATGGCTATAAAAAAAATCAGAAGATATCAAGTGTTTGTGAGGATGTAAAGAAATTGGAACACTCATGCATTGTCAATGGGAATGTAAGATGGTGCAGTCACTGTGGAGAACAGTATGGTAACTCCTCAGAAAAATTAAAAATAGCATTACCATTTGATCCAGCAATTCCACTTCTGGGTATATACTCCAAAGAATTGAGAGCAGGGCCACAAAGAGATATGTGTACTTCTCTGTTCATAGCAGCATTATTTATAATAGCCAAGAAGTGGAAGCAACCCACATGTCCACAGATGGATGAATGAATAAACACAATGTGGTATATACATACAATGGAATATTATTCAGCCTTAAAAAGGAAGGGAATTCTGACAGATGCTATAACATGGATGAACCTCAAGGACATGATGCTAAGTAAAATAAGCTAGTCACAAAAAGACAAATACTGTATGATTCCACTAATATGAAGTACCTAGAGTATAAATTCATAGAGGCAGAAAGTAGACTAGTGGTTGCCAGGGGCTGGGGAAAGGAGATAATGGGGAGTTATTGTTTAATGTGTACAAAGATTCAGTTTTGCAGGATAAAGAGAGTTCTGGAGATGGATGGTGGTGGTGATGGTTGCACAATATATGAATATACTTAATACCACTGAACTGTACACTTAAAAATGGTTAAGATGGGAGCCAGTCCTGATATCCTAGTGGTTAAAGTTGGGTGTGGTCCGCTTTGGCCTCCGGGGTTTCATTCCTGGGGCGTGGAGCCACACCACTTGTCTGTCAGTAGCCATGCTGTGGTGGTGGCTCACATTGAAGAACCAGAAGAACTTACAACTATAGACAACTATGTACTGGGACTTTGTGGGGGAAAAAAATGGAAGAATAAAGGTGGAAGATTGGCAATAGCTTAGGGTGAATCTTCCCCTGCAAAAAAAAAAAAAAAAAGAGGTTAAGATGGTAAATTTGTTATATGTATTTTACCACAATTTAGAAAAAACTTTTTTTAAAACAAATGACCAGTTAGTGACAGAGCTAAGCCAAAGAGTGCCTCCTGAGCTAGAGGCATTTGAACTGCTTTTTGAGCATGCTAAGCCTAACAAGGCATATTCCCTCCATACCTAGTCCCTAAGAAAAAATTTCCAGGGCTTATTTTTGTGTCCTTTTGTCCTTCTATATATTATGAAAAGAAAAGAAAAAAAATATAAAAGTTGAAACATAAGTCTCTTGGGCAACACCTACTAACGTTTCTTCCAAAATAGGTTTCTATTCTATAAGAATATTCTCTTTAGGGAGTCATGCCTAACTTTCCTAACCCTTCATTGTGTGTACCTCTCCTTTAACACACCCACTGCATGCATCTGACTTCTTTACACCTCTTATCACTCCATATTCTAAATATCTGCTTATTTCCTCTTTCCCTCTAGAATGGGAATCTCTGGAGAATCACCAATAGAAGGTTAAAGACCTAAGTTCTACCCTCTATTTCTACTCTCATGGCATGGATTTCAGTTGCTTAGTGTTTTATCTTCCCCATTGGTCCATAGACTGTATACATGCAGCAAAGTTAATAAATCTCTGAGGACTTATTCTATGCAGGATGCTATTCTAGATTCCAGGGAGATAGCAGTATAAAACATGACAAAAATAAAAGGCCCCAAATCTCTTTCCTCATTGAGCTCACATTTTAGAGGGGATAGACAATAAAGAAGTCAAAGAAATATAGTGCATATTATGTTGCATTTGTGATAAAAGGAAAACAAAGCAGGGGCAGTGATATAAGGCATCTGAGTAAATAGGAAATTTTAGATAAGGTGCCAGGGAAGATCACACAGAGTACAAGGCTTTGGTCAAAGACCCAGTGGAAGGGAGTGTATTAGTTTGCTGGAGCTGCCATAACAAAATACCACAGGTGGCTTACACAACAGAAATTTATTTTCTCATGGTTCTGGAGGCTGGAAGTCCGAGATCAAGGTTTGGATTTGGGCCCCACCTTAACAGCTTCTTCTTAATTTAATCACCTCTTTAAAGATCTTTTCTCCAAATATGGTTACACTCTGAGGTACTAGGAGTTGGGGCTTAAATATATGAATTTGGGGGGGAACTTATTTCAGCTCATAAGAGGGAGAGAAGGAGTCCTGTAGCTATCAGGGACAGAACATTTTAGAGAGAACAAGTGCAAAGGTCCTGAGTTAGGAGCATGTCTGAGAGTGTTCTGGCAACATCAAAGAGGCCAAAGCAGCTGGAACAGAGCAAAGAAGAGAGATAAAGCACATAATGCCAGGAGAAAATAGGACCAGATTTTGTATGTCATTGTAAGACCTTCCCTTTTAATTTTGAGAGAAATGGAATACCATTAGAGGGTTTGAGCCAAGGACATATGTTTGGACATATGATCAGCCAGGACCTCTCTGACTGGTGTGTTGACAGTAGACTAAGGTGGAGGGAGGGGATACAGAGGCTCTTGTAATAATCAAGGTAAGATATAATGGTGGCTTAGCGTAGGGTTGTGACATGCGGAGAGGTGAGAGCTGATCAGGTTTTGGAGTTTTGTACATATTCTGAAGGTCAAGCTAATAAGATTTACTGGCAGACTGTATGTGTGGTATGACAAAAAGAGAAGATTCATGGATGCTGAGCCACGGGAAGAATATAGTTGTCTATGACCCAAAAGGGAGGAGTACAGGTGAAGTAGGCTTGGAGGAAATAGAGAAATAGAGGGGAATTTCAGTTTTGAACATGTTAAATTCGAGATTTCTATTAAAATATCTAGGTAGGTACAGCAGTAGACAACATACACACAAGACAATACAATACACATATACACATATACATACCAAGTGAAAAGGCAAAGAATTCAATAAATAATAGCTGTAGATTATAACTATGATGATGTTATAACTATGAGGATGAGAAGGAGAAGAAAGAAGAAGGAAAAAGAAAGAAGAAAAGAAGAGATATTGTGTTTCCTTTACAAAACTTTCAAAAGACTTGATAAGAATTACAAAAATCATGATAGTCTTTGTACTAGGTGCTCTGTTAACAAAAATAGATGTGGTATAGTACTGATATTCTGAGAATTTACAACTTATGTCAAAGTGACCCCCACACATGTTGGCTCACGTGCTTGCCAGCCTTCCATGCCACATGTAGGTGAGCGAGCAAAAGAAGCTGTGTTCTTGGATAACTGTTGGCCTTTTGATGAGGTGAAGATATTATAGCTTCTTGTCTTGCAACCTTCTGTAAAGCTAAATGTAAGTCATGTGTTATTAAAACCTGTTTGTGTCTTGTGAGTCTGACAGCCAACTTCTAACTGCAGTTGTGCTCCTTGAGTGATATGAAGACTCAGCACAGTCCCTTTGGAAATCAGGATCTGCAAACCCCAGTGCTCACAGGAGCCATGCAGGTAGCATCGCTGAGAGAATGTTTAAGTGAAGACCTGAAAGAAATGAGAGAGAATGGTTGTGGCAAGCAGAATAATGCCCTTCCCTCCATGTGATCAAGTTAGGGATCTTGAGATGGGGAGATTATCCTGGATTATCTGGGTGAGGCCAGGTAATCAAAAAGGTCCTCCTAAAAGGGAGGCAAGAAAGTCAAGACAGAGAAGGTGATTTGACAAAAGAACTAGAGGTTGGAATAATGAGCTTTGAAGATGAAGGAAGGGGCCATGAGCCAAGGAATGCAGGTGGCACTTGGAAGCCGACAGTGGTGTGGAAACAGATTATCTTAAAGGGAAAAGGAACAGAAGGAACACAGCCTGCCTCCAGAAGGAACACAGCCCTGCCAACACTTTGATTTTAAACTTCTGACACCCAGAATGGTAAGAGAATAAATTTATGTTGCTTTAAGCCATTATTAGCCTTTCTCAAAGACATTATGATCAATTTTTTTAACTGAAATTCAACTTAAAAAGTAAACACCCACAGGAATAACCAAGGATTGAGCATTCAGGGTTCAATTTAGACTAAAGACTTCCAGTTTTCAGCTACTACTAGACTGTGATTTCCAGGAAAATATTTTGCTTACTACTTTATGTTACTAAAAAAATGCAATAAAAAGCACCATGTCAAGTGTCCATAATTTTAAACGCCATATATAAATGGTGTGAATAATAATTCTTCCTGATGATAATGCTAATTACTTTTAGGTAAAACAGAAAGGAGGAAGGACAATGGGTCAATTCTTTGTCACTCATCATTGATTTTCACCACTGCAAATTTATGTCTGATTTTAAGAGACAGACTTCCTAATCAGTTATGATAAAATATTTTAGACGTTCAGATTTCACAATTAACCATAGCGTGTGAGTTTCCTTGATTTTCAATATGAAATTTGCTTCTACAAATTATAATCAGTATAAATGGGGAGAATCTTATCAGAAGAGATTCATTTAAATTACTCTCTTTATAAAATACTGATAAATTTTTAATGATATGCATATAGAACCACAGCTGAAATCTGAAATAAATACATAAGTCAAACAATTATTTACTCAATAAAATTGTCCAGAAAACTAGTCAATCTATGAACATGTAACAATTGTATGGCCAGCATTCCTTCCATATTAATCATGCGTCACTCTGAAAAAAAGAATCCTTTGCCTGTGTTATAAATTAAGAAGGAAAAGGTGACAAGAGGAATTGATGATTCTTAAGAAGAACTTGTGATGATCATCTTCCAAATCGCCAATGCAATCCTTCAAATTAAACAGTACTATATTTTGCTAATATTTAATCCATTTCTCCAGTAATTTTAGAGGTCACACTAATTAAGAAAATGCTTAAAGCATGATGTAGATTGGATCAGAAATATAAACCAATCATAGTCAGAACTAAACATAAATGCTATTCTTAGTTCAAATTAAGGTTTCATTACTGGGAGACTTCTGTTTCTGGCTGAGAAGGAGTAACCTGGAACAGATTTATCCTCCTGCCCTGAACAACCAAAAATAAAGAAACAAACCAGAAAAACCTCAACAGATAAAACTGATTTTCAAGACACTGGATATTAGGCAATGAGGGACAGTGATCACTGAGAGATGAGAGATAAATCCTCATAGGGTGTGCCTCACATGAGGGGGTCCAGAGGGAAGAGTTGCAGGAGAGAAAACTACAGAGGGACCTGTGAGTGTTTCACAGAGTACTGATCAACACGTTTATGAGGAAACTATCAGGGCAGGTGAAAAAAAACATCTGAAAGGATTAGTGGGAAGAATACCTGGGATACACACATGGCTGGGACCATTGCCTGTTCTCACCAGCCAGATTAGAAAATTCATAATTTGCATGTCATTGGATTGAGTATCAGAAGCATCTTGCCTCAGTAGTGGAGGGAGAATAACTAGCCCTAGACTAAATACTGCTCGGGTCTTGCCAAATGAATCTTAAAGGCAAGTCCCAAAAGGATGAAACTGTTTCCAAGTAACTTAACTGTGTCCTATACAAAGTTCAAATGTCTGGGTGCCATTGTAAGATTATGTCATAGATTATCAGGCATACAAAAGGAAAATGTGCCCCATAATGAGGAGAAAAATCAATAATCTGAAACTGACCCAGAATGGAAACAGACATTATAATTAGCAGGCAAAGACTTTAAAACAATAGTTACAACTTTATTCCATATGTCAAACATTAAGTAGAGACATGGAAGATGTAAAAAGATCCAAATCAAATTTCTAGAGATGAAAACTAAAATATCTGAGTTGAAAAAATACATTGGGTGGGATTAATATCAGAATAAACATTGCAGAAGAAAGATTAGTGAACTTGAAGATTTAGCAATGGAAGTGATCCATAATAAAACAGAGTGGAAAAGATTTTTTTTTTTAAAAATGGAAAGAGCATCAGTGAACTGTGGGACATCTCCAAGTGGCCTACCCGTACAAGAAACATGAAGAAAACTATACTAAGCCATGATAAAATCAAATTGATCAAAACCAGTGATAAAGAGGAAATCTTAAAAGAAGCCAGGAGTAGGGAGAAGACATGTTACATAGAGAGTAACAATGATATGGATGACAACAACATCTTTAAAGTACCAAAAGAAAAAAAAAATGTCAACCTAGAATGTTATACTCAGCAAAAATATGTTTTAAAAATGGAGGTGAAATAAAGACTTGTTTAGACATACAAAAGCTGAAAGAATTAGTCACCAACAGAACCACACTACAAGGATTTTTAAAGGAAAATGATACTAGGTAGAAATATTGATCTATACAAAGGCATGATGAACATTTCAATATACAAAATTGAACACGTGAGGGAACTGTTTCCAGGGTTGAGTGCTTGCAGTATGTGCTTCAAAATCCATAAACCAGCCCAGGCTCTTTCAGAAGGTGTTCAGTAGTTTCAGCTGAATCACCAGGCACTTTATCCTGCATCCTGTTTCAGTTTACTTGAAGTTTACCGTTCACTTGTTGGCTGCTCACACTTTCGATTTTCTTTTCTCTACCTTAAAGCCTCTAACTGCTCATTTATTTGCTTATCTGTTTCCCACATGATATGCCCTTCCTCCATACTTTTTACAGCATTCAGCCTGGCCATAGACTTGGCTTTAATCAAAGTGAAAGTACTCCACTTGACCTCGTTATGGTTATACTTAAGCTACTTACATTTCTAATTAAGACTATAGAGAAGTTAGCTGATGCCCTGTTCTCTAAAAGTGAAACTACTTTTGCATAGAGAACGGAGAACATAGGAAGCAGGTGAAATAGCTAATAAAGGCTGTATAATATAACCCTGTGTAAGCTGCCCTTTTCCTGCCCCTCTGACCCCATCTATCTTCTTGAATATCTGTTAGACTTTGATGAAAACCTAGGGTTATTCATGGCTAATGGTTGACATGTGACTTTAAGTAATCCCCCATACCATGAACAGGCCCAGGGCATTTCTGATTACTTGCTATTAGGCCAGGCAGAGGTGTGGATTCTCCCACAATTCCCAACTCAGAACACCTTGCTGGGTCAACTTTAACACCTTCTGAGGGAACTATGGTGAGTTTTTATTTAGGCAGTCAGTATTGGACTGTGAACCACATCATCCAAGGGCTGTGCCAAAGACAGTGCCCTATACATGGCCACAGGCTACTTTCTGGCATCAATATTTGATGGAATAAACTTATATTCTATGAGCAGGCACCATAAGGTTTGATGCTTCCAACAAGAGCACACTGTTCTATCACCAAAGAATACAGCTCTTGGACTCATTAACTTGGGGAGCAAGACTGAGTATCTGGCCCATTCTCTTATATTTGAATAAGAGGGTCTCATGGGCTCTGTCCCAGCCCTTGATCTGAATAAGCCTTTCACCATGTTCCAGCTCCAGTAGAGTTAGAAAGCATGCAGTAGTCTGACCCCAGTTCAACAAGCACCTTAGCAAGATGTCCAAGTATGTCTCCATTATGGCCAGGTGGACCAATTCTTATGCTTTTCAAGCAAGTGGATTCAGATCCCAGTGATGATCCCGGAGCCTATGGAAACCATGAATGGGTAAACCTGCTTCCAGGAACCCCTGTTTCTCACACACACATACCTAAAAGGCTACCCTTGGTGATTTAGTTTGAACTAATTTGGAGGCATTATTTTCAATATTATATGTTCCCTCTGTAACTGTTCCTTCTTTTTTTTGATTTTTTACTTTATATTTTGTTCAAATCAGGATGTAAACAAGGTCCCTACATTGCAAGTAATTGGTTGATAGGTCTCTCAAGTCTCTCTCTCCCCCCCCCCCTTTTTTTTAAACTCAATGGTTCTTAATATACTCACAGAGGCTTGCAACCATCATCACAATTAATTTCAGAACATTTTTGTCACTCAAAAAAGAAACTCTGTACCCATTAGCAGTCACTCACCATTTGCTCGTAATTATACCAGCCCTAGTCAACCAAAAATATACTCTGTCTTTATAGACTTGCCTAATTCTGGAAATTTCATATAAATGGAATCATACAATATGTGGTCTTTTGTGATTGGTTGCTTTCACTTAGCATAATATTTTCAAAGTTAATCCATGTTGCAGTAATGATTAGTACTTCTTTTTATGGCTAAATAGCATTACATTTTATGGATATACTGATTTTGTTTATCCACTTATCATATCAGTTGATTGATATTTGGGCTATTTCCAGGTTTAGGCTTATTGTGAATAGTGCTGCTATAAATATTAAAGTACAAGTTTTTGTGTGGACATATGTTTTTATTTTTAGGGGGATATACCTAACAGTGGAGTAGCCAAACTGTATTGGTAACCCTATATTTAGCCTTTTAAGTACCTGCCAGACTGTTTTCCAAAATGGTGGCACCATTTTATATTCCTAGAAACAGTATATGAGGGTTCTAATTTCTCCACAATTTTGCCAATGTTTGTTATTATCTTTTTTTTTTTTTTGGTGAGGAAGATTAGCCCTGAGCTAATATCTGTTGCCAATCCTCCTCTTTTTTCTGAGGAAGACTAGCCCTGGGCTAACATTTGTGCCCATCTTCCTCCACCTTATATGTGGGATGCCTGCCACAGCATGGCTTGATATGTGGTGCGTAGGTCCATGCCTGGGATTTGAACCTGTGAACCCTGGGACACCAAAGTGGAGTGCATGAACTCAACCACTATGTCATGGGGCTGGCCCTTATCTGTCTTTTTGATTAGACCCACCCTAGTGGGTGTGAAGTGGTATCTCATTGTGGTTTTGATTTGAATTTTTCTGATGGGTAATGATGTTGAGAATGTTTTCATGTGCTTATTGGCATTCATGTATCTTTTTTAAAAAAAGTCTATTTAGATCCTTTGTGCATTTGTTAGCTGAGTTGTCTTATTATTGAGTTGTAAGTGTCCTTTATATATTCTGGTTACAAAGTCCTTTATCAGGTATGTGATGTGCAAATTTATTCCATTCTGCAGGTTATCTTTTAACTTTGATGATGTCCTTTGAAGTATGAAAGTGAAAGTTTTGATGACATCCAATTTATATATTTTTTCTGTCACCTGTGCTTATGTCATATCTAGAGAGATTTTGCCTAACACAAGGTCACAAAGATATACTCCTATATTTTTTTCTAATAGTCTTAAAGTTTTAACTCTTATATTTACATATATGATCTATGAATTATTTTTTGTGTATGGTGTTACTTTTGTTGATTCAAAACATCTGATTTCACTGTTAAATGGACTATGGGAATACAGCTTTCAGACTACTCAGTGCTACTCTGAATGCCCATAATAATTTTCATGTGGAAAGACAGGAATATCTCCAGTACTCTTGACCATCCTGGAAATGTATCACCTTTACCTATATCTCTTTCCTGTTAACACAGTGGAAATCATTTGGTTTCTGCCTAAAATTCCTACCAGATTCCTCTTTTATCAGGTCCAATAAAATGGTGCATTCTACCCAGGAATTCTGCTTTCTCCCATTATCCACTCATGAGAATTGCAGATGTACCTGAATGTACTCCACGGATCATGCCCTGCAGATGTCAAGTCCTTTATATGGTACACTGGGGACAGGTCATCAACACAGGCAACACTTGGACTTGGTAGCCTCAGGTCACCACTAATAATGCAAATTCCTTCATCATAAAACAAGGTTGTCGTTATGTTTTTCAACTTTTGCATTTTTTTTCACATTGTTTTCTTGTTTGAAAGATGCACTACTGACTTTAACCCAGAGAATGGTCATGGATAGAGGGAAAAGTGAGAACAATGATTTAAAATCATTTTCTGCAGTGATAATTCCTTGGAGATTAGAGTCTATGACATCTTTCTAGAAATTACAATGTTCTCTATAATTAATCCTATAATAGATTTTATACTACACCATTAAACAAAGGTTTATCAATAACAAACCTAGAGCAATAGATGTAATTAAAGGAAGAATCTTAACTATAGACAGCATAATTACTACACACATAAGACATCAGACTAAAACTAAACACATAAGGTTTATGGTGCTTTTCCAGTACTATAAAATATTCCTATAAAAAATAAAGTAATATGGTCCTAGACAGCACATAAAATGGTGTGGTCATTGCCTATTAAAATATCAACTGTATTTTTTATCTCAAGTGGTGTAGGTGGAGGTGAGGGAGTGGGCAGGAAAGGTGTGCAGTGGAAAATCAAAACAAAATGAAAACAGTTCAAAAAATGGATGAATTCCTACATTATATATGTTTTTTCAGTGACTTGAGAGAGGAATGAGGAGACAAATCACAGGGAAACAAACAAACAAAAAAAAACCCCATAATTTCTTTGTAGTATTAAATTAGCACTTGAGAGACGAAAAGAATTGGTTTCATAACATTTAAACGATTGGTTTAAAGTAAGAACAAGCAAGAAAATAAAAAGAAAATATAATTTGTTATCCCACTGGATGATATTATTGCAAATTCATAAAATTACTTATTTCATGAAAGTCATTTGAAGATAAAAATTCAACCCACTAAATTATTAATGAATAGAAATAAAATGGGGAAAAAACCCTTCATAGGCTTTAAAGCTAAACTTTCATTTTTTTAAAGTAATATTATAACAAAAGAAAATTCTAAGCCTTAAGTTACTCTGCACATAACCTTTGGTACAAATATAAAGCAGTAATACTAATATCCACTACAGTCTACTCATTGTAAAAGCATAGAGTGGTCAAGATGCTGGACCCTGATTGTTGAAACAATACTTATTACCGTTTATGTTGCAAAGAACAATCATCTATGAAATAGATTTCTCTTTAAGTATCATCACATATTATTAAATGTATCTAAAAGCATATTAAGTTTTCAGTTTTTGACTAGCCATTCTATAGAAAACAATTCAACACTTTGACACATTTACGGTGACATAGCTCTATAAAGATTACTAGAAAATTAAAAATGAACAGTGATGTATCAAATTTCATGGCTACTATTCCAAAAACTTTTCCTTCAAATCCATGGCAAGGTAGCCTGCTTAATAATGTTTTTGACCTTTTCCCGAGCTAGCAGTACATAGTACAATACTCTCTCATGATGCTGGGCAGTGGCAGCGAGCTGCCGCTCCCAGTCAGCCACGCCACCCCGAGGGTGAACAACTGATACACTGACAGCCATTCTGTACCCATACAACCATTCAGTTCTTCACTTTTGGTACAGTATTAAAAAATTACAACACTTGATTATAAAATAGTCTTTGTGTTAGATGATTTTGCCCAACTGTGGGCTAATGTAAGTGTTCTGAGCACATTTAAGGTAGGCCAGGCTAAGCTATGATGTTCGGTAGGTTAGGTGTATTAAATGCTTTTCAACTTGATGTTTTTAACTTAAGATGGGTTTATCTAGGCATAACCCTATCATAAGTCAAGGAAGATCTGTATTTGTAAAACAAAACAAAACTTTATCTCTTGACATATTTTAAGTTGAAATGCTACTTATCAGGATATATCATTTCCTTTATTAAAAAAATAAACAAAAAAACCCCAGCAATAACAAAAACCAATGTCTAGTAAAAAGGAAGCACATACTTCTCTATTCTCAACCCTTATGTCCCCCCACTTACTCCATCAGAAAGTTTTGAAAAGCTTTTCATAAAACATTTAGAGGAAATGCTTAAACGAGCATCATAGCCTCTTCCTTTTTTTTTTATCCTAAGGAGTATCAGCATTTTCTTACAATAAGAGACAAGACAATGAGAAATCCATTGCTTCAAGAAAGGGTGTATTTTGATTATCTGAATAGATAGCAGAGATACTCACTAATATTCACTCCACCTTTCACATGGCTTTAAAGCAATTATTGAGTGGTCCTGCAGTATCAGTATCACCTGGGAGCTTGTTAAAATGCAAATTCTTAGGTACTAGCACAGCCTTGCTGAATTAGAAACTCTAGGGATGGGGCCCAGCAATCTGTGGTTTAACAAGCCCTCTAGGTGTTTCTGATGCTGGCTGAAGCCTGGGAACCACCGCCTTATAGCAGTGATGTGGAGAATAGAAGAAAACTAAATTGTGCTGTAAATCCTGATTCAGAATCATAAACTTCAATGTCTTAAACTAGGCTGGGAATCTTGCTCTGGAACATCTTAGGAGTATGAGATAAGGTAAGATCCTTTTCTGACTTATAACATGGGGAAAATGCCATTTATATGTCTGTCTAGCTATCTATATATAAATGAGTTATTTCAGGTATAAAAATAATATGTGTAAAAGACTTGATACAGTGTCATTCAACAGCAGGCTATTATTAATGGTTGCTATTATTAAACAAATAATATTTTTAAACAAGAAAATGAATAGACTGATTAGGAACAGTTAGTAAACTTTTCTTGAAGTTTGAATCAAGTTCTCTAGTTCTAGTTCTCCTTCACACACCCATGTTTAGATATTAGTCATGGAAATTCTGTTTATTACCCAAAAGTAGAAGATGGTAGGTTTCCATTCAGGCAAACCAAGAGGCCTACAAGTGATTGATTTAATAGATGAATCTCTCCATGTGTTCATCCTACCTTAGAGGGCCTAGTACAGACTCTTCATACATGAATTTTAAAAATACCTTTGAAGTAATTAAAATATTAACAAGACAATGTCCACAAAATGACCTTAGGCCAAAAGAGTTAAAGTGTGTGTGGTTTTGTATCTCAGAGGAGACCAAAAAAAAAGCCAAACTAACAAACCAAATCAGTAAAGGGGAGAAAAGTGTTTATGTAGCTTAAGTATCTAGAAGAAAACTGACTCCCAAAGTTTTATGTTTATTTGTTAAGGATAAATATTTGTTTTAAGGATATCCTAACATCAAAAATGTATTTTTAAATAGTTTTCCATGCCCCCTGTTTATTTAAAATTGGTATGCAGTGTCTTAGAAAATCTGTTATTTTGACTTTGCTGCAACACATCCCTTTTTCCTCTTAAAATTCTTTAATTCACACTGCGGGCTGTTAGAGTCTCTCTCTAAGTCCCCAGGCAGAGCGTGCTAACGTGGAGCTGGAATTTTCCATGATCTGTTGACTCAGTGATCCATTAACGACACCTGAATGCTCACAGCAGAGCCTGCTTCAGCTTGCTGCTGCTCATGGATGGCCCGTGGAGGATGCAGGTGCATTGTAAGCACCCAAATCAGCTATTAAGGTTACGTTTATTAGTGGCTTTTGCTTACAAAACAGGGCTCTGGGGGAGCAGGATTTAGTCTAGGCAAACCCTTACAGCTCAGAAGAGTCACAGTGTTAAGGACCAGCCACATCTTTTTATAATAAAGTAAGAAAAGAAATATTGTTCTGTTTTCACTTTCACAGACTCGTATACCCTATTATGCAAAAAAATTAAGAACAGTGGTTTTCTACACTACATCTTCATTTCTCCCCTCTAGTAGTAACGTTTTAAAGTAAATTGGCTCCATCTCTTAGTGTACTAAGCTTAATTCCTTTCGAAATGTCACATTTGGTTTGCTGATAAAAGTCCACTGAGCAGACGTAACTCTAAAAAAGTTTAATAGACTGGCAATACAAACATTAGTAATGAAAAAGAAGCATCTTTGAACTCAACTTATGGAGTACCCGTGTGGGGCATTTTGCCTACATATATTTTTGCTTCAGACAAGCTTTTAAGATGTAAAACAAACCAAGGCCTTCTATTGTTCAACACTGACAGATTTCTTTTCAACTTGTATTCTCAACTTGTGTGTTTCATTTTAGTTAATGGGGTAATGATACCACACATTCAACCATTTTAATTCTATCTGGAATTTTAGTTGCCTAATTGTTCTTGGAGCATACCTGAAACCATTGGAAAAGCACACCAGTATTCTTTTTTTCAGTTTTCCCCACCATTCTTTTATTGTCACATGAGTAATAGTAATCCTTCTACCTTAATAGATATTAGAAAATAATACATTGGATTGGAGTAAAGCAATCCATTACAAAAGGAGTTTTAACATACCAGTACTGTATCTGGGGGAGAAAAAAAAACATGTTCTGTTTCTTCACAGAACAACTCAGTTTTATCAAGTTGTAAAAAAAAAAAAAAATGTTTAAGGAGCATGTGCATGCATCTGCATTTTTGGTTTGACGTAAATAGATAATTGAGCTGCTATGTTTGGCCAGTATCATTGAAGTAATTGATTACTGATCAGTTATTAATATTTTCATTCACAGAAGAACTTGTTGGTAAGTTAGAGAATATACTTTTCTTCCTGCTTGCTTTGTATAATGTATCACTGTATGTGGATTTGGCTTCCTGGTGCTATCATTTTCACTAATGGCACATCTATTGAAGTGTATTTCAGCCTTCCTTATCTCCCACCCTGGGCAGCCTCATGCATGGGATAGGCTAAAGGGGGCAGCCTCATGCATGGGATAGGCTAATAACTTCTTATTCTTTCCAGCTTGCACAATGCTTCTAGATGAGATTATTTGAAGCAAAATTTTTATTATGTCACTTACTCAAAAATCTTCCCTGGTTTCTTGATGCAACAAAAATAATAGAAAAACTCAATAGCCTATAATGTAGAGCCCTCCATGATCTAGACGTGATATAACTATGAACCTCATTTTAAATTCTGCTCTTTATGCTCTTATAACCAAAACTGCACTATGGCAGAAATATTCTTGACCTATCTCCACTTAACTAGTTTACCAGATTTAACCATGCTCTCCTGTCTAAAATACATGCCTGATAATCATCATATGTTCCTCACCCACAGATAGTAGGCTAGGTGCTATTTGTACTTCCATTTCATCAACCAAGGGAGCAATATGGTTACCAAGAGTGGATTGTACCCAAACCTTATTTATACCAGTGGCTAGTATTATAATTATAAAAGTTAATTATATAATAACCATCTCATAAATATAAGTTGAAAATAACTTTTTTTCCTATGAAGAGGAAATTATATACTTTGGAAATAACTGATAAATTCCTATCTCCAAAAGTATTGCTGTCAAATCAGTTGTGACAAGATAGCTGTAAAATATTGGGAGAAAATCATAGAAAACTAGAAAGATTCTGCACTTATATTTCTGTTCAAATATCTTTAGGTTTCACTTGTGACATTTAAAAGAAATTGAAAAGTAATTCTAAGGTCACACTTCTTGGGTGTATTTCCAGCAGGGAAGGTGACATATTTACAAGACGACAACAGATAAAAGTGGACTTAATGGTGACAGTTCTTTGGGGAAGAAATTATGGATGATGCAGACATCATATATGTAGTTACAGAAACAGACAAATCTAAATATGATGTAGAGGAGATTGTACCAAATCTAGAATTTTTAGGAAAACAAACCTGTTTCTTCTTTTTATTATGAACATTTTCAAACATTTATGGTATGTTCAGTCATTTTTTTAATGGAGTATAATTGACATTCAGAAAACTGCACATATCCTAAGCTTGGTGAATTTTCATAAATTGTACACATCTGTGTAATGAGGAAGAAAGCCTTACCAGCACCCAGGAGAGCCCTTTATTCTCCCTTTCAGCCACTGCCCCCTCACTCTTCAAGGATAACTACTTCCTTTAGGAACATAAATTAGCTTTGCCTCTTTTTGTAATATATATAAATTGTATATGTTGTTTTTTTTGTGTTTGGCTTCTTTCCTGTAACAATACGTTTATGATGTTTACTTTGTCTAACTCTAGATCATCCAATGTCACTGGGGCACACTATTCTCTGTATCCTCCCAGAGCAGATACTGGGTGAATTTAGTGAAAAAGAAAAAGGCTTTTCTTTGATCTTTCTTATATTTTGCCCTTTATCACTCAATTTTCTCTACTTGTACTGCTTTTGCTCTTTTTTTAAACCCCTAACTATTTCAAAATGCAATTTCTATAAAACTATATGCATGGCCCTAATATAAATGTAAAATGAGCATGTGCCAAAGCTTTATTAACTTATTAATGAGGGAATCAACAAGATGGTGAAGCTACTTCAAAGAGCATTTGAGGAACAAAATAAGTATAGGGACTGAAGGGAAGATATTAGAATAAGATTGCTAGGTGAGATGCAAAACTGGTGATGGTCCTACAGGGTAAAAATCTGTAAGTTAACATTGCAACTTCAGAGTCTGGTCCCTAAATAATGGTTAAGAGAACGTGGTACAAAGTTGTATCCTAGAAAATTAAATAATAAATAATTGTTGGATGTGTCTTTTGAACAATTTCCTGGGATAACACTGATGGGACACACAGATGTCATTTTGCCTTGTTTCCTATCCATCTGTCAAGATGAATTTACATCCCACCTCCAGTCTGAAGTCTTTGTGATCACCCGGCTGGAAGTCACCTAACAGGCCAAGGAGCACTGGTAGCACATGGAATGTGCTCAATGTGAACTTGGTGGATGAATAATCATATTCTGCCACTCTAGGGGCATATCACTCCTTGAGCAGAAATGGCTAATTAAGAACATAATTAAATTTTAAATTATAGCTGGAGAAATTGCACTGTAGAAGAGAGAGATTAGAATGCATCATGGTGCAGTTAGCAGGTTTGTGTTCTTAAAACGAGCAAATATGCTCTGGGAAATTATTGATTTATAAAGTACTCTGATTTTTCAATTTTCTTTTTTCTGCTTCATCATTTTACCCTTTCTTTTGACTCTGCTCTATTGAAACATTCCATTTGTAATTCTCCCTTCATTTTGGTCTTGTTAAGCAAACTTAGGAAACGTCTATCTCAAGTTTTATTTTATCCATTTTTCTTCCCTTATCAGAGCTTGGGAAGCCAGCCCTGGTGGTTTAGTGGTTAACATTTGGCACTCTCACCTCCATGGCTCAGGTTCGTTTCCTGGTCAAGGAACCACACTACCCTCTGTGGGTTGTCATACTGTGGTGGTTGTGTGTTGCTGTGACGCTGAAAGCTATGCTACCGATGTTTCAGATACCAGGGTCATCCATGGTGAACAGGTTTCAGCAGAGCTTCCGGACTAAGACAGATTAGGAAGAAGAACCTGGCCACCCACTTCCAGAAAAAACTGGCCATGATAATTCTGTGAATAGCAGTGGAGCATTGTCTGATATATTGCCACAAGGTGAGAGGATGGCACACAAACAATATTGGGCACTGTTCCACTCTCCTGTATACAGGGTCACTAGGAGTTGGAGTCGATTCGACGGCACTGACAACAACAAAACAAAATCAGTGCTTGGAAAGGCTGCCTTAAGTCATGGGCCTTTATGGTCACCAGTTACTTCTCTAGTTCTGTGATCCTCCATGCCATTTTTCTTACTGACCACTGTCAAGTGCTCACTACTCATCTTATTGGATTCATTAGACTTAGATATTCTCTCTCTCTTAGTGTTCACAAAAGCATTCTGTTCTACAAAGCTTTGTTAAACACTAGTCTTTCCTCTTTAGTTTTTCTAGAATAACCTCAGTGAATGATATCATTTAGGGGAAATGTGTATGACTGATCAATTAGTCAAGTTTAATCAGACCTAGTTTTTTTTGTTTTCTCAACTCCTCCTAAGTAACTAAAAAAGTCCTGTTCTTGCTGAGATGGTTTTGAATTGAATTATATATACTGTTGGTCAGACCTCCTTTTCTTATTTTTCACACCTCCAAATGGAGTTCGTGATGCAAGATAAGAGGTGGGAAGATGCAATGTAAAACTTATCCCTGTCTCCTGGAGCTCTCAACTGAAGTATGAAAAGTAATTGACAAAAATCCCAAATTCCCTTTTTACGAAAATCTAGGAAAACAGTTTTGTGATAGCCCAAATCTGTGCCCTGTAGCTGCATATGGCTATTTGAGTTAAAATTAAAATTTAAATAAATAAAATTTAAATTTGGTTCATCAATCACACTAGCCACATTTCAAGTACCCAACAGGCACATATGGCTACTATAATGAAGAGTGTAAGTGTAGAACGTTTCCGTCATCACATAAAGTTCTATTGCACAGTGCTGACCTAAAGCATGTGATAGTTGTTCAATGCATATATGCACACTAGTGACCTCAGTGACATTTTCAGGTAAAGTGCTTCTTGCTTTTTACAGAATTTTACTTACCTGAGTTCACTAGGGATTGGTACTATCGAATGGGCTTATAAATGAGCTGGAAGAGACAGCCCAGTGAAATCTTCTGGTGTGAAGATGAAACTAAGCTCTTCTGGGAGTGGAAATGCCAAATTGAAAAAATTTGCCTGAAGGCTTTATGAGGGGGCAGACATGCATCAGATGAGCTTCTCTCTAAGCGAGTTTAATGTGATAAAGTTAGGTGGAAATAATTTCATCCTTACAGAATAATGGATTCTGTTTTTCTGGTTAACAATTGATAGAACAATGTTGGTTTCATTTGATAGTATTCTCTAAAATAAAATTTTGTTGTGATTCAAAATAGTAAAAATAAATTTGGGCAAATAAATGATGAAGAAAATATTTCCTATGTGTGTACAATATTTAATCCTATGTATCTATGGAGAAAAGAACTTCACAAAGGTAATACTTTAACTTGTTTTAATAGGTTAGTCATAATTTTCCAAATAGAAATGGAGGAAAAGGCAATCCTTGTAGAGGGATCAACCTAAGCAAAAACGCAAAAGCGTAAAAGAGTAGAGTTTGTTCTTTGAGAGACAAATAGTTCTTTGTGGTTGAAGCAAAAGTGCATGATGTAATGATTTAATTTTAGAAATGAGTACCAAGACTTATTGCAAAGTCCTGGATAATATGCTTATCTAAAAGAGGAAGAAGAATAACCATTAAAAGGAATTATTTAAACAGCAGAATTAATAATCTAATGAGTATTTTAGAAAGATAACTCTAGCAGTAATGTATATCAGTAGTTCTCAACTGGGGTGATTTTTACCTCCCAGAGGACAATTCACAATGTCTAGAGACAGTTTTGGTTGTCATGATAGGTTGGGAGGTGGCTACTGTCATCTAATGGGTAGGGAGAAGTGGTGCTTCTAAATAGCTTATGTTTGGGGCAGCCCCCACCACAAAGAAATATCCAGCCCTAAATTTTGATAGTGCCGAGGTTGAGAAACCCTGATGTAGGTGATGAATTGGAGGGATACTTGAAAGAATAAAATCATTCAGGATGCTGATACAATGGTGCATGTAAGAAATGATAAGAGGAGTGAAAGTTACACTAATGTGTTTATTATTCTTAAGTTTGGAAAGGCAGAGTATTGACAGGATGACTACAAAGTTAACTGAATGTTCTAAGTAAAACTAACAGGAGCCCATTGCCTCTTTTATATGTTTTGTATAACTTATAGAGTGATTTACCCACAAATGTAATATAAACTGAAAACTAAATTCAGGAAGAAAAAATACTGCATTGCAAGTAAAATTAATGGAAGATGACCTATACTGACATATTCATATTTTTTTAATGATAAGGAAAAGGGAAAATTTCATAATTTTCTAGAGAACATATAGTTACCTAAAAGTGCAAAAGGAGTTCAGCATCAGAATTCTCCTCTATAACATTAAATTTCATTAGAATTTGAGGGGAATACCAAAATTTCATGCCAAAGCAAAGTGTCTTTCATGGGCAAGGGCAAGGGAAATAATTTCAGATTTTACAAGACTCAAAATATATATAAACAACATACTCTTACTGAAAAGATTATTTAAAGATGACAAACATAGCAGAGAGTAAAACTTTAAAAACTTAATATACAAAGGATTTGTGGCTCTTTTGCTATTTGTTAAACTCAAGGATTAAATTAGAGTTTTTAATTTTTTAGCCATGTAAAAGGTAAATCCAGTACAAAGCTTGATCGTGCTGTTCTTACCTCATCTATATGTCTTTGGGTTTTTTTTTTTTTTTTTACTATCCAGGGATCAGCACATTCTGCACTTTATGTAGGATCTTTTTCTTGGGTTTGACCACTTAAAATGATAATGGTTCCCATTCTGCTGGAGTACTTGCTAAAATGGCTGAGAAATTGACTAGTTGGGTCATTGCCTGCTATAATTGCCTTGCAGAGTTTTATTATATGTTGTTTCTATATTCCCATCCCCATGAATGAGGAGTCCCATAAAGAAGTATGGTAGCAATTTTAATTGTACCTAGGCAATGTGCCTCTGTATGTTTTAAAAAAAAATCCATTAAATAGTGTGAGTCCCTGGATTTTATTTAATAATGAAAGTTGAATAAAACAAATTATCTCCCTTAAAGTTCTACTTTATTTAATAACTTCTTTTCCTTGTCTGGAAGCAGAAAATTTTTATTCTTGTGAAAGACTCAAGAGGTTTCATGAAAATAATGATAATGAATGAAAGTGTTTAAATATGATATGAAACAGTGGGGTGTTTAAAATATAGTGAAAATGACACTGGTATTTGTTATATATTTTTAAAACCTGAATTATTTTTTATCAATTTGGAATTCTTCATGGGATTTTGGTGAAGTTTTTAATGTATATATTCTGGAATTTTTAGTTATTTTACATGAATAATTATTAAAGTCATTTTGAAATAATACATTAGAATTCCATATATTAACTTCAAAAGCAAATAAAGCTACATCTCTATGCATTAAGTCAAGAAGACAGAAACCACTCTAGGTTTTTCATACAAGGAGTTAATTTTTTTTTTATTTTTGTAGTTAGATGTTCTGAGGAAGCTTTATTAGTGCTTGCTTGTTTGTTTTAATGGCCAAAAGAAGTGTTTAGAGTACTTGCTTTCAATTTTTCCAGGCTAATATTATCCCAGCTGTGCAGTGACAAAGTCACTAGTATATCCTGGTCTGAAGAAGACCAAGAACTTTAAAAAAAAATTTTTGGAGCTAGCCCTGATGGCTTAGTGGTTCAAGTTCAGCGCACTCTGCCTTGGCAGCCTGAGTTCGGTTCCTGGGTGCAGAACCACACCACTTGTCTGTCAGTTGCCATGCTGTGGTGGCAGCTCACAAAGAAGAACTAGAAGGACCTACAACCAGCATATACAACTATGTACTGGGGCTTTGGGGTGGAAAATAAAAGAGAGGAAGATTGGCAACAGATTTTAGTTCAGGGTGAATCCTTCCCTGCAGAAAAAAAAAGAACAAAGAAAAAAATTTGTATTGAAGTACAATATGTGCACCGAAAAAAAGCACGTATAATAGAAGTACACCTCAGTGGGTTTTTACCAACTGAATATCCCTATGTCCCTAGCACCTAGATAAAGAAACAAATCATCCCTAGCACTCCAATAGACCCTTTTCTGCTTCCTCCAAAGGTGGTCTCTAACTTCTTACAGTATAGAATGCTTTTGTTTGTTTTTATTTTATATAAAAGGGATGCTACAGTATGTACACTTTTATGTCTGACTTCTTTAGCTCAACATTATGTTTGTATGATTCATTCATATTGTTGCATGTAGTTGTAGACAGTTATTATCATTACTGTATAGTATCTCATTATGTGAACATACTTCAATTTATCCTTATACTGTTAATGAAGATTTGAGTAGTGTCCAGGTTGCAGCTATTACAAATAATATGCTATGAACATTCTATTACATGTCTTTTGGTAAACATTTGTACATATTTATGATGAGTATATGCCTAGAGATGGAATTTCTGGGTCATACAGATTGCATACGTTCAATTTCAGTAGAAACAGCCAAATAGGTTCCAAAAGAGGTTATACTAAGTTTATATTCCCACCAGCTGTGTTTGAGAATTCTAGTTGCTCTGTATTCTCAACACTTGGTATTTTCTGTCTTTTATTTCTGTATTTTCTGCGTGGCTCCTTGGGGGATTATTTAGTGGCGTTTCATTGTGGTTATAATTAGTATTTCCCTGATGTTTTTTCATATGTTTGTTGACCATTTGTATATCCTTAAAGAGAGGTTTTCAATGCAGGGAAGGGAAGAGTGTGTTTTACTTCAAATCAGGGAGCTGCTCCCTCCTCTCTCTAGGAGATCCCTCACAGCTAAGCTGAGGCACTGCTTCTGAAATGGGACTGCCTCAGCTGCCACTGCTGGTACCCGAAAATGTTGGAGTCTACACTTCTGTAGTAGTGTAGACTCCAACTAGTGCTCCAAAGTAGCACTTTTCTGCTACTTGGAGAGTTGCAAACAGAATGAAATTTGTCTTGCTTCTGCTTTCTAAATTCCTACCACTGCCTCCCATTCAGAAAGCTAGACAAGAGAATCTAGAAGTGTCATTTTCAGGCCTTCAGTACACCACCTGTCCTTCCCAGTAGAGAAAAGCTTGGAAGGTCAGGAAGCAAGCTGCATGCCAACTGGCTCTATCTGGCCCAGTGCTCTTTACCTCAGCCCTCTAAATATCAAGGAGCAAGGAAGTTCATACGGGCTGTTGCCATAGAAATCTGCATACAAATGTGTATCAACATTTTCAGGCAGCCGGTTAATCAATATTTTTTCATGTATGTAAGCATTTTACAAAGAGAAACAGAAGAGAAACAGAAAGGAAAGTAGTTACTCTCATGATTCTTGTAACTTCTTAGTGAATAAAAAAAAAAAAACATGGAATGTCAGTGAGTAATACAGGAAACTGGGAGGTTGAATTATGATAATTGACTATGAGTCTTAAATGATTTGTCTGAGAGCAGGAGGGAAAAAATGACAGCTAAAGTAGTTGGGCATGCAGTGGGGTTAAGCTTTGTCTCAAAGGGTAAATCATCTTTGAAGAGGTGAAGGGAAGAAGACAAAGCATTCTGGCCAACAGGAGCAATATGAATGGCATAAAGAACATAGAATTGAGCTATGGTAACTTTCCAAAATAATAAGATTCTGTCTTACCTTGACTTGAAGCATGCTTTGGAAGAATATACCAGAATCAATAAACTAAAATTTTATAACAAGATTGCTCTTGACTTGGGAATCTGGAAACCACACTGCAGTAAGAATCACGGAAGTAAGATGTTTAGCTCAGAGAGGAGAAACCTAAGAGGAATGCCTATGAAGTGTTATGTTTTCGGTTGTTTGACAAGGAAGAGTTCCAATCAGTGCACTAAAGTTAGAGGCACTCAGTTGTAAATTCAATGAAAAATAATTTTTAAACAATTATCATCTAATAATGAAACATACTGCCTCACATAGATATGATGTCTCCAGCCCTGAGCTTTTCTCTCATAAGTTAAATGATCAAGTATACTAGAGAAAGAATTCCTGCAATCAGAATAAAGAAGATGATCACAAAGTCCCTTAATCTAAAAAAAAAAAAATAGTTTGGGGTAGATAGGGTGGCATTTATCAAGAAACCTGAAAGCCAGTTAGTTTACACTGATATAATTAGTTTTCCTAACATGCCTACTCTGTGCCAGATGCTATCCAGGGAACTGGTGAATAAAATAATTCACTGTCCTCTAAAATAAATGAGAAGGAACCCTAGTCTTATAGGATGCTCCATGAAAAAAAAATGAGTCTGAGATAAAATAATGTTGAGAAATTCTGCATCCATTTGCCCTCTTAATAATAACAATAATAATTCACAAAATATAAAACACCTTCATGGCTCTGTGATGTCCTTCAGTAAATAAATTTGTTTAACCTCTGAATCATCCAGTATTTTCCAAATTTATCTCAAGAAATAATCTTTTTAAAGTATCATATCAACATTCTGGAACTGTTGTCTCCACAGGACTAATTTTTTTGGATACATTTTAATTGTAATCACAACTACTGCCTATGGGAGTCTATGGTCCAGTAAGGGAAATAGACAGGTACTACACAACATGAAAAGCAGTACTATAGGGGTGGATGCATGTTCTGTGAAAACACATGGAAGGGCACCTAATGCAGTCTCCATGACAGGAAGGAATTCCTGCAGAGGGTAATACATAGCTAGGACCTATAGGATACTCAGGAATTACTGAGGGAGAGGGAGAGAAAGAGTGTTTGAGACCTAGGAAACTCCAAATGTAAGGGCCTTCTAGTAAGTGATTATGACACATTCATGAACAGCATAGCAAGTTTTTAAAGAAATGCTTAATAGGAACTTGATATTTGCATAGATATTAACATAGATTTGTTTTTTGTCTCAGATTTTCTTGCAGAGTCACTGCAAATGTTATTGAAGCACGGAATTATAATATCTTAAGTGTGGGAAAGAAGAGTTGAGACCCTCTAATCAGAAGCCTTTTCTAGAGTGGTCTAACACGAAACTGTCCTCTTTAAATGTTTTTAGTCACTGGGAACGCTGGAACGCTCTACCTCATGATGCATTTTTCCCCTTATATTAAGATGAAATCAACCTTCATGTAACTTTTCACCAGGTCTGCATTCTTGAGCTGCATAGGAGGAACTTGGGGCTTTATTACTTTGGAAATAGCAGAGTCATTTTCTGTTGGTGATGGAATTTAAAATCAGATCTATTTAATGGAGTTTTCAGTTGCTCTGCCCATTCATTTTAATACAAGACATTTCACCGCTTTTAACATGTGAAATATATCTGTATGTCTTAAAGTTTTCTTAAGACTACAATATAAATATTGAGTTTTATATAACCTTGTATTTATCAAGGGAGTATTTTGGGGATTTGGTATTGGCATCTTTTTGTAAAAATGTTAGATCTTAGGAACATTTTCGTAATTCAGCAGGGTCTGCAATGTTAATGCACCTGAGCAGCAGGATCCTTGGACCACATACTATAATTACTCCTCAGAGTGCTTGTAATTTGAATTCCAGAGCCTGATGCTGGCTGTAATTCATTTGTTTTTCTTCTCTTATTGAGAGTGATTCACAGCAGCCTTCTGATTTGGAGAATCTGTTGCTTTTGCTCAATTCTAAGTTGCTACTCCAAATTTAAATTAAAGTATGGTAGTGGAAAAAACATGGTAGGGATTGAAAAAAGTAATGGTGGAGAAATAGATATCTTCTATGAGCAAAAGATTCTTGTAAAAGCATTTAAATCACTCAGGGACAAACTAGAGTTTTCTTTCTTCTTCTTCTTGGGCTTCCAGTGTTTAGAATACTGAAGTATAAGGAAAATATGTTCTTCTCTTGATTGAAATTAAGTAGTTTCAAATTATTGAAGAACTTCAGATTCCAATTTAAACATGCGATACATGAAATACAACTTGATACTTGGTGTATAAGTTGTGTGTGTGTAATTAGCATCTCAAAATTAACATGTATAAACCTTTTCTTTAAACTAGTTAAAATTACTTTGGCTTAGCTTTGAACAGAATTAGAATTTTAGATATGCTATAGTTCAATTGAAGCAAATTCCATGATGTTATAACTGAAGAAACTGAGGCCAATAAAAGTTACATGATTAGTATCACAGTTACAAGTGGAAAATCTCAGAGGATTTTTACCCTGTATTACTTGGTAATAGGCCAATAGTGTTAAAATAAATGTAAAAGTATTTTGACTGTTCAAATAGTGATAGTAGTTTTATTTGAATAAATTGGGTCAAGTTTAAAAAAAAGGAGAAATCTAAATTTGAAAATGAAATCTAAATATCAATGATGTAATGCTCATTATTTCTAATTTTAATGGTTTATTTTTTTCCCCATCAGGGAAATCATCTTTTGGGATCTTGTCTCATGAAGAACTTCTTATGGTAAGGACATTTAATCAATGAAAATTTTGTAAAAATGATCATAATATGTTTATTGCATGACATTATCTGTATTTCCATATAGAATGTCCAACATACAAAGGGCTGAGAAAAAGTAGATTGCTCCTCTTCTACAGGAACTTTTTTTCCCACTAACCTGTTTTACTTTTTTATAGTACTTATCACCACCTGATTTTTATTTATTTGTTTATACCTCTGTTGCCTGTCTTTGCCACTGGAAGGTACCTTCTAGGGGAGCCAGAATACTTGCTTATGGACAAGTGTCTGGCCTATAGCAGATATTTGTTGAATGGATGCATTAATGATCAATAAAAGTATCACTTATCATGTATCAGCCACTGAGCTGGATTGCTTCAATGAAACATTCCCATTTATCCTCATAGTAAACCTAAGAAGTGGATATTAGCTCCATTTTATAACAAAGGAAACAGAGCAGGAAATTATTTGCACTAGATGTTACTATTAAGAAGGTATTGGAACTTGAACTCTTGTTTGGCAGTTACAAATACCGGATGCTTTCTTTGTTGGAAGCAGTTATCCTGAAATTCAAAATGTTAAAATGCTATGAAGAAAAAATGAACAGGAAACTTATGCAAAGGCCAGAAACAACATTTAAACACAGAATTTCCATTTCAAAAGCCCCACTGATCCTGAGCTATCTGAATATGATGCTCGATAATTGATGCCCTATTTTCACCTTAGTTGTGTATTTGACACATCTTTAGCAAAAGAAATAAAATTTTGGAAATGAACTATTACCTAGTCATAGTTATTTAGGTGCGTATAATAAGCGCCTAGTCATTTAGGTGCTTATTAACAGTTTTGAATCAATATTTGTCTCATAAGCATATAGTTAGAACATTGGTCTGACAGGACATAGTTAAAGAAAAATATAAATTTTAATTCTAAAAACAGTCGGTTAATTTCCAGGTTTTTATACTCCAATTAGAGATCATATTTATCTTAGCAATTGTCACATTATTTTTTAATTAAACTTTTTATTTTGAGATAATTATAGATTTGCATGCAGTGGTAAGAACTAATATAGAGAAACCCCATATGTTCTTTACCCAGTTTCTCCCAAAGTAACATCTTGCAAAATTATACAACAAAATCACAACCGGGTTGTCAACATTGATATGTTTAATATACAGTACATTTCCATTACCACAAGAATCCCTCCTGTTTCCTTTGTATAGCCAGACCCATCTTCTTATCTACTCTAACTCCTAGTAACCACTAATCTCTTCTCCATTCCTAAAATACTGTCATTTCAAGAATGCTATGTAGGTGGAATCATGCAATATGTACCCTGACAGTATTGACTTTTTTTCACTCAGCATAATTCCCTAGAGATCCATACCAATATTGTATCAGTAGTTCTTTCCTCTTTATTGCTGAATAGTATTGCATAGTATGGTTGTATGACAGTTTGTTTAACCATTTACCCATTAAAGGACATCTAGGTTGTTTTCAGTGTTTGGTTATTATGAATAAAGGTGCTATGAACATTTATGTGCAGGTTTTTGTGTGAATATAGGTTTTCCTTTCTCTGGGATAAGTCTTATTATACTTTTTAAGTTTAAAAAAACAAAAAAATGATTTTAAAAATGATCATAAACATGGGGCTGTCATAGCACAAGAATTAGCTAAATCAAGACAAGAAGGAGACTTAGAGTAAGTTAAAAGGAAATTAAATAACTGTTTTTTATTGCTGTATGTAAGCATCCTTACTATTATTCTTGTTATTATATTAAGGCTTGTGCTTCTCTGAAATTAATAATCTTGTTTATCTGAGAAACATGAGGTTTCCTCATCATGTTCTCTTATTTTGAATTTTTATATGCTATGTGTTAACCTTTGTTTATTTTACCACTTGTATACATTGAAGTGAATGCCAGGTTTACATTCATAGATTGATTTGAAAAGGATTGGAGCTGTGGTATTTCCCTTAAGAACTAAGGATGCCCTTCTAATTTGCTGGGGCATGATGTGCAAAAATGTCAGGGTGTGTTTTACAGCACTTATTAATAATGTACATTTCTCTCATGAGGTATATTTGCTGGTCTGGCAGCTTGCCTGTACTCATCTAACCTTGAACTCTAAGAAAACAAACAATATTTTGCCAAATAACCGTATGGGGAGGAGACTGTTCTAAGTAATTCAAAAATATAATTAAATATATGTGTATATACATAGATATCTAGAGAGATTTGTATGTCTGCAAGTATTTGTGTCTGTGTGTATATACATATATATGTATGTATGTATGACTACAAACAAAAAAATACTTCTCTCTCATAGAAAACTTGTACTACTGAAGGTTAAGACTAGGAGACTAAAAGAAAGACTATGTTTGCTGAGTACTTGTTTTATTAGAATTACTAAAATTGTATGTCTACTTATATTCTACCAAGATAGGTCGGGAATAGACCCTAGTATACACATGGTAATTGTAATAGAGAATGGATAACTATTCTCTACCAAATTTTGAAATTCAGACAAAATTCAGAAATTTCCATACTGATTGCTGTTTTTTCACCCATTAGAATCAAGAAAGACAAAAATACTGATTTATTAATGGATTAAAAATATATTTATTGATCATTTTCTTTGTGAAGGTTCTGATCTAGGTGGTAGGAAATGAAAGTGAACAAAGTTCTTGCTAATGGAGCTCATATTCTAGTGGGGGAGGTAATCAATGTGTGTGTAAATAAATGAAATTTTCAAATACTTCACTGTGAAAAAATGAAATAGGATGATGGGATATAGTGGTTAGAGACAGAGTGATGATGGCTATGTCGGCTCGAGTGGTCAGAGAAACTTCCCTGAGCAGGTAACATATGAGCAGAGACATGAATGCTGAGCTGAAGCCAGCAATGAGAAACACAGAAGTGGAACATTCCAGGTAGAGGGAATGGCAAATGCAAAGACCTTAAGATGGGAAAGAGTGAGGGGGCTTTGTTTGAAAGATTGGTAGATTTAGCTCTCTCAGTCTTAGAAATTAATTGTCTGGAGTATTGACTTTTTGGATCCAGAGTCTTGATGGGCAGTGCAGGTCAAATGCCACCCCACCACCTTGATATCACTTACTAAATGGACAAAGAGAACAATTTTCATGGCAGAGAAGACGTGGCATATACTAGAGAATCATGCAGAAATCAACAACTGGAAGAACAGAAAACTAAAGTGCCTAATGGATATGTAAACTAAGAAGCAAGGAAAGTTTGCGAGAACTGTAAGCATTTCAGTTTGACTGAATAGTTCAAGGAATAGCAATGGAGCTAGAGTGCTGAAGGAGTAAGCAAAGGGGAGAATAGTAGGGGAAGAGGTCTACGGAGCCAGACATGTGTAGGCTTTAGGATCTTGTTGGTTTTAAAAACTACTTTTGTCAGTAAATCATAACGGCTAAAAAACATGGATCTGAAACCAGGACTCCTAAGACTGAATCTTAGTACAATCACCTACCAACCTATAACCTTGAGCAAGTTACTATTATTGTTTGAGCCTTACTTCCTGATCTCTAAAATGGTACTAATATTTGAATGTACCTCATATGGATTTTGGCGTATTAAGTGAGTTAGTTTGAATGAAATGGAGAAATATTGGAGAATTTTAAGTATGGGAGTTACAAGATATTGCTTGAATTTTAATGGGATCATTCTGGCTATAGTGTTAAGAATACACTGAGGAATGAGAGCAAAGGTTGAAGTAGGGAAACCAGTCAGGAGGCAATTGAAATAATCCATTTTGGAACAGGTTGGTGGCAGTGGGAAAAGTGAAAAATGGTCAGAATCTAGTTATAATTTGAAGGTAGATCCAACAAGATTAGCTTGTGAGTCAGATGAGAGATATGAGATAAAATAAGGAGTCAAAAATGACTCCAAGTTTTTTGGTATAAATAACCAAAAGGATAGAGTAGTCTTCACTGAAATTTGGAAGACACAAGATGAAGCACGTTTAGTAGGAAAAGAAAAATTCTGCTTTGCACATATTAATTTTGAGATGCCAATTAAACATCAAAGTGCAGATGTTAAGTAAGCAGTTGAATATTGATCTTAGGATTTAAAGTCATGAGGCAGGAGAAAGTCACCAAGGGAGTGGATCAGAAAGAGAAATGAAGAGATCCAAGAACCAAAGACTGGGATATCTCAATGTTGGTCATGGAGATAGGAAAATAACCTGATCATTAAGTAAAGAAAGTGCTTCAAGTTGGAGAGACTGGTCAACCATGTCCCTCGCCACGCTTGTGTTAAGTAATATGAGGCTGGAGAACTGACCATTAGTGGAGATGAAAAACCCAATGAAAGTAGTAGAAAAATTGAAAACTGAGCAAAAAAAAAATTGAAAGCAAAAATTTAAGAAAGTTGTCTCAAAGTACTTTTCTGTAAAGGAGAGCAAATAAAAGAAGTGATAGCTAGAGGTGAGGTGGGAATGGGAACAGTCTGGTGGAGAGAGTATAGCTGATGATGAAAATGAGTGATATTCCTGAATAGGTGAGAAGCCATGGGCTCTGGTTCACATGCAGAGGGCCTTAGGTGGGAGTGTTGACATATCATCTACTATATCATTTAGATGAAAGACAGAATAAATGGGTACAGTAGTTGGTAGGAGAGTGGGAGTTTTGGGGAGCTCCATTCTAGTTGCTTTCATTTGCTCAGTGAAATGAGAAAGACTGTTAACTGATATGTAATTAAGGGAGGAATGTTGGAGATTTAAAGAGAGAAAAGGCATGATACAGTTGTCTATGAAGGTAGGAAATACCAAGCACCAAGCAATATTAAGGAATCACTTAAGGTTCATGTTCAGCTGAGAGGGTGCATGTACAGAGTTGACAGGGAGCTGAATTTCATTATGGTGTGGTTTTGTCAAGTGTATATAATAAATCAAGAGATGAAGAACAGAGTCAAGGGAGTATGCTAGTGTGTAATTATAATGATTAATCATGGAATTTAAATTACATAAGTATAAAATGAAGTTGAGAGAATGAAAAGTCGAAGGATCAGTAGATTGTACGGGTAAAAGAACTGTTGGAGTTAAGGTACTGAAGGGAGAAAGCAATAGAGTTGTAAGTGATCAGAAATTAAATGTTTGAACTTATGAATATGGAAATGTTACTGTTATATGTATGTGTGAGAATATGACTGAGATAGGGTGGAGGACAAGATCATTGGAGAAGATTTCAAAGTACTGTGAAGTTAGAATGTTGGAAGAATAATCTCCTGTAAATTGATATCATTGAGATTTAAGACTGGAGGTCCTTGAGAGAGTGACTGGCACAGAAACTAAAATCTTCAATAAATGAGGGGGAATAACGTGAGGGACAAGAGCTGACTATAAGAAGGGGTTTTATGTAGTAATATCTGATGACATGGTTCAAAGCTAGAGCATTTAAGAGTAAAGGAAGAAGGAATAATCTGGAACTGGAGATGAGGCATAAAGAGGACACGTAGCCCAAAACCAGGCCAGGGGTATGAGGAAAGAGGGAGAAAACAGACGGTGATCCACTGGGAAAGCACCATCCTCAGAGAAGATCCAGGGTTCCTTTGAGTATGATGATGAAGGGAACATTCAGAGTCGAGTTGAGGATACTGGGGATTTTGAAGATGATGCACTATGAATTCCACAGAGCACAGTGGGCAAGTTTTAGGGACTGTGGAAAGCTGGAACAGGGAGTCTAAACAGGAGATGTGCAGAGCCTAAAGGGGTGAAAATGTGGGAAATGAGAGATGAAGTTGGGGGCTTCTTATGGTGATCTGAAATAAACAAGAACAAAGGGTAAAGGGATGGCAGTCTCAAAGAAGGTTGAAGTGGTGAGAATCTGTGGGTATCTGGGGAATCCTCTACACTACTTCTGAAGGCAGTGGGAGGCAGGGAAGATTCAGTATTGTACCCACACATCTCTCTCTTGACTACTGTTGCTGAAGCTTTTGATACTTTGATACTGAAGCTTTTGATGAAGCGTTGTCTTAATTTGAGTGCAAAAAGCTGGAAGTTCATAGTGAATTTCTAGTTTATTTTTAAAGTGAAATAATAAAAATATTACTTATCTTCTGATCCAGACCAATTCTAATCACTTAGTGAATACCACCCTGGAGTGATCTCTATCCCAGAGTTTCCCATGTTAAATAGGAATCTTGTTTAGATCAATCTCAAATTATTTTTCCATCTTTGCTTTAAACAATGGATGGTTATGCTCAGAAGCCATTCCTTTTGTATTTAATTTCTCCATTGACTTGATTAAGTGCAACAGTTTTTCTTTTTTTTTTTTTTTTGTGGGGAAGACCAGCCCTGAGCTAGCATCTGTTGCCAATCCTCCCCTTTTTGCTGAGGAAGACTGGCCCTGGGCTAACATCCGTGCCCATCTTCCTCCACTTTATATGGGACGCCGCCACGGCATGGCTGACAGGCAGTGCGTCGGCGGGCGCCCGGGATCCGAACCCGCGAACCCCGGGCTGCCAAGCGCGGACTAAACCGCTGCACCACCGGGCGGCCCGAGTGCAACAGTTTTTCACTCCGAGATTTCTCTCACTGGGAAGTTTTCACAACTCTCCTTGTTATCCTTTCTCTTCTCTTGGTTGTCTGGCAATAAAATCATAATCCTATCTTTCACAACATCACAGGCTGATAACAGCATGAACACACTCACAGGCTTCTTGTCTCATTAAGCTTTTAATTTCTTTATTGACTTTAATTAAATTTTGGAGGCTTTTTCAATAACGAGAAAGAAACATGTTTGTATGTTGGATTAATAGCACTATATTTGTCAGACTCCAGATGATACTTTGGGGGAAAGCGTAAGCTTTTCTCTTATCCTACAATCACAAATTTGAAGTTTTCCATCGCTGAATTTCTCACTTTTAAAGGGGATGGACATTCTATTATATGAACCACCATAAAAATTGTACTTCTTTCTTGACAGAACCTAAGAAGCCAGTGACTCTCAAGTGGGGCTTTCTAAATAATATTTCATCTGATTTGCTCAGTGTGAATTATATTGAAGAGTGCCTATGCTTTTAAATGCAATGAGGATATTTACTCATTCAGTGAACAAATATTTATTGAGCACCTCCAATGTGCTATGCATTCTTCCAGGCAATGAGCAGTGCTGGTGCTTAAGGGAAGAAATGTGCCTGCTCTCACAGAGCCTATATTATAGTAGCAGAGATAAACAATAAATAGGTAAACTGATTTAACAAATAACACATTTTTAAATAGTTATACGAATCATGAAAAAGCAGGATTACTTGATGGAGTGATTGGTGGGATGGAGGGTGGAGACAACAAAAGAAGGTGGTCAGAGAGGGTTTCTCTTCACAGCTGATAATTAAGCCAATGAAATAATTAATTGCTTACATTTAGTTTTTCTCTAGTTTTGGTAAACTTTGATTAAATTTTCCTATCAAGTTCAAGTAGCATATAGGCATTTGAAATTAAAGCTAATGGGAAGAAATAGATGTTTATTTCAAATGATAAATCATTTCCTTTATTTTTCATAAAAGAACCAAAATCAAATATGTTTACTTATTGAGGTATTTGAAAGAATCAGAGTCTTGCTATAAAGGGGGGAAATAAAATTGATAAAAATGCATAAAATCTGAGATTTTCTCTACAGTAGGTAATATTCTATAGCTGCACTATCCAACATGGTTGACACTAGTCACATCTGGCTATTGAACACTTGAAGTAAGGCTAGCTCACATTGAGATATGCTGTAAGTGTAAAATAAACACTATTTTCAAAGGCTTTTTTGGTTGTACTAACAAAAAAAGTAAAATATTTTTTTATATATTACAGGTTGAAATGATAATATTTTGGATTGATTAGGTCAAATTATATTATTTTAAAATTAATTTCACCAGTTTCTTTTTATTTTTAAATGTGGCAACTAGAAAATTTAAAATTCTATATGCAGCTCTTTTTTGTCGTTCATTATATTTCTGTTGGTCAGTACTGCTCTATAGACTAGCCAATATCTGCTTAAGCATATTGCACAGAATTTACAACCTAGTCATTTAAATGAATTAAATGCTCATGAAAGATGACATGTTTTCAAATAGATGATAAAATCAAAATAGAAATTTATTTAAGACAAAATAATACTGAGGTTATATTATATTAAAACTAATATCTGTTAATGTTTGGGAATGCTAACACAAAATAATCTTTGAAATGTAGTAAGTTTTCATTCTGTTAGGAAAAAGAACATTCTGATTTGTTGGGAGACTTGAAATGTCATCTTGAATAAGTAACTACATTGACTAAGTTGAACAGATAATTTTTCATTCTTCATGACCATGTTGAACCTGCACTAAAATTTACCTATCTCTGCCCAAAGGTGATCCTTTTGGGCAAAAATAAGTGTTAACTTTCATAAATGAAGTTATTCTAACCCGAAATTGCAGTGGTATTTTTAATCTGATCCAAATACCTTTGCACACAGATTTTAGTCTAGGTAATTTAACTAGCCATACAAATTGTCAGAAAAATACTCTTTCTAGGTTGAGACAGTTCTGGTTAGCTTCTGTTGTTTTCATTGTTTGTTTACTTGCTTGCTTGCTTGTTTTAAACAGGGATTTCCCCACTCTTGTGAGGCATATTTTAAAGGCAGGAATACTTAGACGTAAAACGTTAAATGTGTGACGGAGATATCAGTTCACTATTATCAATTTAGTCCAAGTAGAAAAGAGAAATCCAGTTTTAATTAAAGTCCTTATGGACATCAGCATCATGGCAGAGTGAGTTGTTCCCTTTACCTCTCCCCTCTAAGTTACAACTAAACAGACATTCATTAACTAACAGAGAATTCTCTGCACAGCACAATGTGATGCCTAAGAGATCCATGCACTCATACATCTGAAGGTGAGAAACAGAACAAAGAATCCTGAAATTTGTATGGAATAACAAAAGACCCGAATAGCCAAAGCAATCCTGAGAAAAAAGAACAAAGCTGGAGGCATCACAATCCCTGACTTCAAAATATACTATAAAGCCATAGTAATCAAAACAGCATGGCGCTGGCACAAAAATAGACACACAGATCAATGGAACAGAACTGAGAGCCCAGAAATAAAACCACACATCTGTGGACAGTTAGTTTCTGACAAAGGAGCCAAGAACATACAATGGAGAAATGAAAGTGTCTTCAATAAATGGTGTTGGGAAAACTGGACAGCCACAAGCAAAAGAATGAAAGTAGACCATTATTTATGCCACACACAAATTAACTCAAAATGGATTAAAGACTTGAATGTAAGAGCTGAAACCATAAAACTCCTAGAAGAAAACATAGGCAGTACACTCTTGGACATTGTCCTTAGCAGCATCTTTTCAAATGCCATGTCTACTCAGGCAAGGGAAACAAAAGAAAAAAAATAAACAAATGGACTACATCACACTAAAAGACTTCTGCAAGGCAAAGGAAACCATGACCAAAACGAAAAGACAACCCTCCAACTTGGAGAAAATATTTGCACATCATGTATCTGACAAGGGGTTAATTTCCAAAATATACAAAGAACTCGTACAACTCAACAACAAACAACCCAATCAAAAAATGGTTAGACTATATGAATGAACATTTTTCCAAAGAAGATATACAGATGGCCAACAGGCACATGAAAAGATGTTCAACATCACTAATTATTAGGGAAATGAAAATCAAAACTGCAATGAGATATCACCTTACACTCATCAAAATGGCTATAATTACCAAGACAAAAAATAACAAGTGTTGGAGAAGACATGGAGTTAAAGGAACACTCATACACTGCTGGTGGGAATGCAAACTGGTGCAGCCACTATGGAAAACAGTATGGAGATTTCTCAAAAAGTTAGAAATAGAAATACCATACAATCTGGCTATCCCACTACTGGGTATTTATCCAAAGAACATGAAATCAACAATATAAAGAGATTTGTACACCCCTCTGTTCATTGCAGCCTTATTCACAATAGCCAATACGTGGAAGCAACCCAAGTGCCCATCAACTGATGAATGGATACAGAAGATATGGTATATATGTACAATGGTGTACTATACTACTCATAAAAAAAGATAAATTTATCCCATTTGCAACGACATGGATGGACCTTGAGGGTATTATGTTAAGCGAAATAAGCCAGACAGAGAAAGACAAATACCGTATGATTTCACTCATATGTGGAAGATAAACATATGGACAAAGAGAACAGATTAGTGGTTACCAGAGGGGAAGGGAGTGGGGGTTGGGTGAAAGGGGTAAAGGGGTACATATGAATGGTGCCAGGTAACAACCAGACTGTTGGTGGTAAAAAAAAAATAAATAAAAAGTCCTTAAGCACATAAAATTTCTAACAAGTTCTTGGTTCAATAGAGCACTATAATACCCTCTCTGGTAAATATTGTTTAGAATTTCCAAATGATAGTGGTTCTTCCAGGCTAAAGGGAGTCCTCTTTAGACAATTTGAGTTTAGGCTCTTGTGTTAGAAATCTCTCTTCAACGATTATCTGTTTTTCGCTCCATGCTTATGTGAATCTCTTATTCATGCTGATAAAACTTATTTATGATCTTTGCATAGTGATTACTGTTACTACATAACAATTACTCCAATACTCAGTGGCTTAGAACAAAAGTTTCATTATCCTCCCTGATTCTATGGTTAAGAATTTAGGAAAGTCATAGCCGAAATAGATTTTCTTTGTTTAGGGTTGTCTGGGGCCTCAGCGGGAGAGACTTACCATTTGAGGGTGAGTGACCATGTCACCTGGAGGTGTGTTCATTCACAGATAGGGTAGTTCATTTAAGGTTGGACCTTAACTTGGACTCTTGAATGGTGCATCTATGTGAGATGTCTTCATGTGTCTTTGGCTTCCTCACAGCATGGCTTTCTCAGAACAGTTAGATCTTTACATGGCAATTCAGAGTTCCACAAGTGAGTGTTCCAGTGAGCAATACAGAAGCTGCATTGGTTTTTATGACCTGGCCTCAGAAATCATACAGTGCCACTTCTGCCTGGTTCTATTAGTTGCAAGTAAATTACAAGCACGCCCAGATTCAAAGGAAAGAGGGAACATAGACTCTACTTCCTGATGGAAGGAGTGTCAAAGAATTTTTAGACATGTTTTAAAACCATCACACATTGAGGGACAAATCTCTTTCCAGAACGAGTCCTGAAAGAAAATTATAGAATTGTAAAGGGAGATACTAATGGAACAGCTCCTCTTCTGGTAGTCTAATATTGATAATTATATGATTTTTATTACTGGATATTGGGGCTGGTAGGAGAAAAGTTCTTTGATCCATTAAGAAATTAGTAAGTATCCAGTTTTCTTGAAACTTGAAAGGTGGATTTGAAATTTAAGCTTTCAGCATCAAATCATTTTTGCTTTCACTCTAACAATTTTCGCTTTCCTCAAACTTTATCTTTTCAATTAATTCTGAAAAAATGCATTAGTATTCCATTTTTTGAGTAAATAACCCAGATTTTTTTTAATATATAAAATTAACCCCTACTGAATGAGATGGGGAAATCATCATTTCTTTTATTCTTTAACCTTTTGATATTGAATTAGGATTATTTGCTTGCTTATTTTTAAAACAGTCGCTCTCCTAAATGATGATTGAAATTTTGTGGCTTATCTGTGGCTTTCATGTACATATAAGATACATCTCTAGGTTAGTCCCTCAGAATATTCCAGTGAGTATGAGGGTACGAGCCCTGCTCTTATGGAACTTCTATTCTTATTGGAAAGATACATATGATAAATATGTAAATAGCAAACAATGTTAGGAACTCATTAAGTTTTATGGTGTAAGAAAAATAGAGGGAAAATAAAATAGGGTGAAGGTAAAATAAAGTGATGTGATAAGAATGGAGAGGAGCTATGATTTTGCTTCTGATTACAGCATCACGGAGGATCTTAATGAAATTATAATATCTAAACTGGAACCTAAGTGACAAGACAGCTGTAGTTTTGTGAAGTCTGGGGGCTACTGGTGATGATGATGGTTAATTTTGTGTGTTAACTTAACTGGGCTAATGGATGCCCAGATAGCTGGTAAAACATTATTTCTGGGTATGTCTGTAAGCCAGTTTCTGGAAGAGATTAGCATTTGATTCAGTAGACTGAGTAAAGAAGTCTGCTGTCAACAATGTGGGTGGGCCTCATCCAGTCTGTTGAGGGCCTGAATGGAACAAAAAGGCAAAGGAAAGGCAAATTCCCTCTCTGTCTTCTTTAGCTGGGATGTCCACCTCTTCTTGCACTTGACATCATAGCTCCTGGTTCTTGGGCTTTCAGACTCACACTGAATTATCCCACTGGCTTTCCTGGTTCTCTGGTTTGCAGAGGGCAGGTTGTGGGCCTTTCAGACCTTTATAACCACATGAGACAATTCTTATAGTAAATCTCTTCTTGTATATGTCTTTCTATTGTTTCTGTTTCTTTGAAGAATCCCTGCTCTACAGAAACCATTTCAAGTAGAGCAGCCTTACCAATCACCACCGTTTTTGGTATATAAACTCCAACCTCATGGAACAACTTGGTGTTACTAGAACATGAAATGATTTCACCTTGCCGTACTTTAGCACTTGCTCTTTTTGCCTATCATGTACTCCTCCTTTTAATCAAGAAAAAACAAACAAAAAAATAAATAAAGCGAAAAAGAAAAAAGTGAAAACTTCTCTTAAGATCCAACTCAATTATCAATATGACTTATTCTCACCTTCCAAAATAGTCACTTTCCCCTCTATCTTTTCAGAATGTTTTACCACTTATCATATTGTATCATTAGTATTTATTTTATTGTTTCCTATTTTTTATCACAACTGGAGAAAATCTGCTTTATATTTTTGTGTTTGTGTCTTCCTTAGTGTTTGGCACATAATAAACTCAAAAAATGTTTCTTTAATATAGTTTTGACTCCAAAAAACAATTTTCTTGTGTTAAAAGATGACTCTTTGATATTAAATATTTCCAAGAGACTTCAATTCATTCAATTATATTTGACCATGTGTTTTTGTGTCTCTGCTCATCCACAGTAGGTGGCATTATGAAAACACACCTGATAATTCCTCTGGAACAATTTTAAAACTTGAAAGAGACTTTAATGAATTGACTGTATTTTTCAGTCAGTGATGAAAAACAATCCCTGAATGAGAGGATTGATATTTGTTGTATGGAATTTGCAGCTTTTCTAACACATTCTACCAACTAATAACCTCCTGTTAAGTGTAAATGTGTTTTCAGTGTCCTGCTATATGAAGAACTACTCTATTCATTCTTTGGTAATTATAGGTTACCTTGTCTATTAAGAACTGTGAAATAAAAGTAATAGTGGTGATAAAGCCATACATGCGCATTCTTATGTAAGAAAAACTAAGGGAGGAAACATACTGGCCCTGTCTTATTTTCATGAAACTCTTGCATTCTGGTTTTTCTCCTGTCTCTTCATCTGCTCCTTTTTTGCCCATCTTGGGTTCTCTTCCTATTTAACTATGATTCTTATCTAAACTTCAAGCTTTTTTTGATTATTTTCTCTCTAAATTCTTGCTGCTTAATAAAGCAGACTATAGAAGAGGAATGATGATAGTAACATCTGGTAACTAGACTAGGCTTTAGAGTTTCTAAAGAAATTTCCATGTATATAGTATTTAATATAGCTTTTAATCCTGTGACTCTATTGCCTGAACAATAGTGTTTTAAAAGTGTTTATCTGGATTTTAATTCTCTATATCATCCACCTCACTGATATGCTAAGGTTAGTTTCCTGACTGCTCTGTGGTGATGCATTGCTGATACCTTCATCCTTGTGATCAATTTTTGTTTGCTCTCATTCCACTCCCCTTACAAAATGCTGTTTATCAATCTTAAAATTTCAAATTCTACCTCTATGAAACATTTCCTCAGCCCTCATCAACATTTCCATTCTTCTCACTATATTATTAGGGGGGCTGACCAAATAAAGTTATTACATACCATAGTATGCTGTTAGAGATTTTCAAATATTTATAAGTAATATTGGAAATTCTTCAATAGAAGTAACCATCATAACTTCAAATTCTTATTACCTAATATATTGTGCTGTATATAACAGGTATATAAAAAAGCTTTGTGGCAAATTGATTTTCAAGAAAAATAGTTTAATTACATAGTTTGGTAAACTTAAAATACAAATGAGGAAGATGATTTTTCATATGTTCTAATAAAATATAAATATTCTTATATTAAAATCCAGTACTGTTACACTGTGGCATTGTAGAGTTTCTAAGTTCCAATAGTCCCACTAAAGCCTTCTTGAAGTTGATAGGTTTTACACAATTAATCTTGGATTAGGAACTGTATTCAAAGAATAGATACAGTGCAGAACCTAAAGACTGAAGAGCTGCTCTTTGAGAGGCTGTTAATAACACAGTGAAAATGGTAGCATGATTCTTAAGGTCGATGACCTTCTTAATTAGGTGTTGACACATGCATTCCATTGAATTTAGTAATTTATTGAATTACTGATCATCAGCCTAGAAATTCTTATTTCATCTAATAGATAGATCTGAACTTAGCACACTTCCTATAATAGGACTTATGTTGAATGCCACATTTTTTTCTTAGAAAACAGAGAAAGGGAAAATGAATGGTATCCATTCCTTTTATCAATTGCCGTTTTTTCTGATCAGTCAACAAACATATAATTGAGTGCATCTTAAGTGCAAGGTTCTGGTTAACCCAGATCTTATGGTATTTAAATAAAAACAAAATCCTTGTAACTTTCAGTCAGGGAAAATGTTTAATGTAATTAATAGAAAACAACTTGATATCTAGGTTATTTGGCTCAGAGTAGGATCTTCATTTTTCCAGGTGGAAGGGGTTGTTCCACTTAAATGGTGTGGCTTATAGGAAGTCACATCACTGAAGCAACTGATGCAAGAGTTAGAAAAAGTGCCATCTTGCAATCAGAGAACTGAGAAGGTAGGTGTTGGAGAGATAGTGCCTTATAGAACATTGACAGGCATGCAGTTAGGAAGAAAAATTGCTAGGTGATGATAACTGAGGTATAAATTTATTAGAAAGTGTTAGAAAATATAAAAACCAATGATAAAGACTCTACCTAAAAAGTCAACTTTAACAAATTGTAGATGTAGACAGTTATTTATCCAGTTAATAATTTAGAGCATATACATTGAAGTAACATCTCAGCACAGATTGGCATAAATGATGATTGTAATACCCAAAGTAACAAAACAGCATAAAGGTGGAGATATAGAGAGAAATTTTTGCCCTGATAGGTCACATCACAGAAACAATCCTTAGAAAGACCTGCTTAAGGATTTCCAATGGTTAAGGTATTGGGAAGTTATCTTGGAAACTCACTATTTATCATGTTTTTTTAAATATAATTTTTAATATAATTATGCTTAAGTAAATAACATGATAAATTAAGATCTGTTAGGAAATTCCATCATTCCTAGTCACTTTTGTTGCTGTTATGATAAAAGTCATTCCTAAATAATCTATCCAATAATTAAACACGAAAGATATCTGGACAGGGCAAACCTCCCTTCTCTCTATTACCATTACAGTTCAGGTGAGAAGGTTGGGTTAGAAGTATCCCTAACAGAATTTTGCTTCAGTCAGGCTTGTTTTTTGTCCCTGGTGCATTATATTTACACTTAAAGCTATAGAGAATATATGTTAGTGTTAAAGTATTTCTACAAGGAGGCTATTTATACTGGGGTGGCCCTAATGTCTTAGTAATCTACATAACCAAACCAAATCCTAAGCAAGAGTCAATGCACTTGAATCTAAGAAAATGAAACCTAAGAGCAAACAATCACAAGCAGCCAACTAGACTTTCCCAAATCATACAACTGCTAAAGCTATAACCAGTCAAATAATATCTTTGCTTTGCTTCAGTGTCTTCTCTGTAAAAACCTTGCCCTTAGCTCCTGTCGGTGGAAGGCTTCCAACCACCCCTGATTTGGCACTGTCCAACTCAAATCTGTGTGTGCTCAAATAAACTCTTAATTTTAACGTGTCTCAGTTCACCTCTTAACACTGGAGAACATGGCTAATTATAAGATAAATTTTCCTTGTAGAAATTTAATCTTATTAGAGGGATGAAAACAAGCATTATATGCTAAATAATTTAAGCCGATATTTTATTAAATGCCTGTGCAGTTTTAATTTCTATAGAAAATCTGAAGTGAGAGTGATCATTGCTGCATGTCAGTTAAGACTGTTTTGGTTGCAAGGTACAGAAAATTCAACCCAAGTTGGTTTAAACAAAAGGCAAAATCATTATCCCTCATAACTGAGACTTCCAACAATATGTATAAAATTATTAGCTGCTTGATTCAGAGGATCAAACAATGTCCCTTGATCCAGGTGCTCTCTCCAAATCTTCTCTTTCATGTTAGCTCCATTTTCAGACAGACTTCCTCCTTGTGTTTGCAAGGTGGCGGCCACCAGTCCAAGTACTGCAGAGAAAGAAGACAAACTCTATAGGAGAAATCTCAGTAAAACTGCAGAATGTCCAGTTGGTTCTTGAGCCAATTACTGAGGCAGAGAAACGTGAGGCTTTTGTTGGCCAGGCTTGACTTCCATGCCAGCCTTGTACTTACGATGAAATCAGTTTCATGGGAACCACAAGTATTGAGAGTAGGGGATGAATATTTCCCCAAATGAGAATCAATAACCAAAAGCATAACTGCTATGTGACAGATCTCGAATAACCTGGGTAGCTTTATTAAGGAATCTGGAATAGTTTGGCCTTGAAGAATGGATAGATATGGCCCTCTTTACTAAATAAGAGAACGGAAACTCAAGGATTCAGAATCTTGATTGATATGGCCACAAATAGAGTTACTGTCAATGAGGATATCTCTTTTAAAAAATAAAAAGATTATACTAAATGAATATAAACTAATAAAACTTAGTTACTTTTACTAAGTCACAATTAATCATACTAAATAATTACAAACGAATTTGTTTATTCTAGAATCAACTATTTCTGAGTTCTAGGCAAATAGGAGAGAAAGATGTAGATTATTTTTCTTAATTATATTTTATATGTAGGTTCTGTTTTCTTTGAATGGTTTAGAAAAAGTTAAATTTTAAACAGATTATTATTGTGCCCTAAATTTCTCTTGTGAATTTTCTTTGGTTTCTTGAACTTCAAGTTTACAAAAAATATTCAAGTGAATCAAAAGTGAATAGACAGAAAGTCTGCCACCTTGAAAATGTAAGCTACGCTATACATGTTGTATCCTGAATTTTATTTTCCACAGAGCCTGTTAAAAATCTTCGGTGCACAATCATTTAATCGATTTATGTGTATTGGATTAAGGCAAAGTTGAAACTATTGCTTGTGGTGTGATTTAGCAAGGAAATGTGGTCTGGGGTCTAGGAGGAGAGAGCAGGGAAGGGAAGTGAAAGGAGAGGAAGAGAAAGTGAAAGGAGAATAGCCTGAAACATGAAATGAAATATACTCATATGCCAGATATGAGAGATTCAAATATTTCTTGATCTGTAGAATGTGTGAAGTGTATTTCTATAAGAATGGAGATGCCTTGCAGTGCGAGTTTTCTGCATTATAAGGAAGGCAATTGGTTTTCCATTCATGCTTCAGCCTTATCTTTTATCGTCAAAGTTGGCGCTATTTTGGTATCAGGTCCTGAAATGTGATGACAACATATGACCTTCACAGACTCTGAGTGGAATCCAGTGAGTGGTATATACACTCCACACCTGTGTTTCTCTCAGGCACAATTACTTATACTCAGGATAACTTTACATCAACTGTGTTAATGATGATGTATCATCAAGTGATAACGTGATCATAGCTTTTGACACTGATTTTCCTAGCTATGGCATCAGTTTTCTTATAAACTTATTACCTTCTTCTTTTCTTTCATTAGCTTCATTTTATTTTGACTGTGAGGTTAATTTTCATTAAAGCTGAGTGAAATACTGAAGGGAAAATATAGACTCTGACAACTTGAACAAGAAAGGGAAAAGAAAAGTGGCAGATTTCACAACAAATGTAAAGGAAGATAAGGCAACATTGACTCTGCTTAAAATTAAAAGCAAAGGAACTAGGGGCCGCCCGGTGGCGCAGCGGTTTGGTCTGCGCTTGGCAGCCCAGGGTTCGCGGGTTCGGATCCCGGGCGCCCGCCGACGCACTGCTGTCAGCCATGCCGTGGTGGCGTCCCATATAAAGTAGAGGAAGATGGGCACGGATGTTAGCCCAGGGCCAGTCTTCCTCAGCAAAAAGGAGAGGATTGGAACAGATGTTAGCTCAAGGCTGGTCTTCCCCACAAAAAAAAAAATAAATAAAATAAAAAAATAAAAGCAAAGGAAATAGATGCTTGGAGACTCAACTGTGAGGAAATGCTGGAGTTATCTAGTGTTCTTAAAGGGAGGTTGAATGGGTCTCTATTTGCTTTTCCTCACAGTCTGTTTTATTTATCATATTAGGCAACTGGGCAATGTATAGTCAGAATTGTCAGTTAATTTTTAAAAATTATTTCAACTGTTTATTGGGAAAGATTGAATTGTAGATAATAAAATATATGAATGAAACAGAAAGGATTAATTTATTTTACTATATGATCTATCGAAAATTTAGGAATTTATTACTTGAACTTTAAAAAAATATAATTCATTAAAGATGACTAAGTCTTATTTCAGTAGTTGATTTCTAGAGAACTGCAGTGTGCATGTGTGTGTGTATGTGTTTTATTCTTTCTTTTTAATTAAAGTAATTTTGTGTTCCTGTGATTTAAGATTGGGCTGGCCCAGAGTAGTTATTACCCCATAAGAATTATGTCTTTTAGTGTTGAAGACAGGATGGTAAAGCCAAGAAAATTAAAAAATGTCAGGCAGTATATACCCACTTTCAGGAACTGGTAAACAAATGAATGTAGGTCCTTTACCTTGGGACTTATAAGGTTAAATCAAATTTGCCCAATTTTGGTACATATTGAAAAATGTTCTGTTTGTTCCATGCTGCTGGTATTTATATGTTAAAGATCTTTTATGTATTTTGAAACAAACGGAAGAATGGGTCAGGCATAGAAGTTTTAGGGACCTTAAGAATCTGCAGTGACCAAATATTTAATATAATTAGAATTTTCAATTTTCCTTCTTATCTCTGAAAATAGACTTGTTAAAGTTGGAGGATTACTTAAAGTTCACATCTCAGTAATGTCATCGGCATTGTTCAGAGATTTCAATATATAAATGCAGTAATATGCTAGAGAATACTACGTTGATCTCATATTTAGCCTAAATTTGCTTTTTTAAGAGGGTGAATTTCTCTTTTTATATTGTTATGATTAAAAATTTGGAAACATTGAAAATAGAATCATAAAGAAAATAATATTGAAAGCATTCATAATCCTGATATTCAGAGAAAATATTTTGTATATTTCAATTTATTATAACTTTTGCATAAATACCAATTTTTTATTTAAATTGAGTTCATATCATATATGTTTGTTGTATTTTGCTTTAAAATTTTATTATAGATAATTTCCTATATTATAGAATATTATTCTCAAGGTCATTTTAATGAATACAGGATATTTTAGACTTTGAATATGCTGTCACTGGAGAACACGGCTAATTTTAAGTCTTGGATATGAATACTACCTAATTTTCTTTTATTCGTAGAATAATAGAAAGTAGCCACTTTACTCTTCTTGCTAAAGATATCATTTGCAAAACTTGACCTTGTCCAAACTATATAACATAAGATTGTAGTGGCATTGCTGAAGACAAGTCATTAATCATTGAGGAGATAATCTAAGGTAAGCATCTTCACTTGAACTTCCTATTGCCACACATTTTCTAAAATTTCCGATTTGCTTTATATTTTGATAATGTATCAAACATAAGTTCAAGATGAAATTGAGATGACAAAAACTTTTTCAGGGTCCAAATAATTTTGACACATCAGAAAAATGCATGTAATTATATTCATAGGCATGCTCGAAATACTATGGATTTGTCCAAATTATCACGCATGTGTTACAAAAAAACAAACGAACCAAAGAAACAAACCAAAGAACTTGAGATCCTCTAAAGATACTGTGTTAGTCAGCTAGGGCTGCCATAACAAAATACCACAGACTGGGTGGCTTAAACCACAGACATTTATTCTCTCATGGTTCTGGAAGGCTAGAAGTCCAAGATCAAAGTGCTGACAGAGTTAGTTTCTAGTGAGACTTCTCCTGGCTTTCACAGGGCCACTTTCTCACTGTGTCCTCTCATGGCCTTTTTTCTGTGCTTGTGCTGAGAGAAAGAGCGCTCTCTTCTTATAAGGACACTAGACCTATCAGATTAAGGCCCACCCTTATGACCTCATTTAGCCTTAATTACCTCCTTAAAGGCCCCATCTCCAAATACAGTTACACTGGGGACTAGAGTTTTAATATAGGAATTTTGGGGAGACACAGTCAAGTCCATAACTGATTCTTAGAGCTTTTGCTAAACTAGTTCATAGCATATAAGAGAAAGAAGCGATTCTGAGGCCCTGGACTTGTAATAAGTAAAATTTCTAAAATATCAACTAGGAATTGATATCAAAATAAGCAGAGTAGTACAATAAACAAACGTTTCTTTCCCTTCATTCACAGTTCACGTCAGTATGTGGGAGCTTTAGATAACCCCGAGTGACAGTGTTCTATGGTATCTTCTCTTGCTGCTTGAGAGCAATGCAATGCAATGTACCAATCTAGGCAAAAATGTGTGCTTTATTTTAAAAGTTATAATGTATGTAAGTCTATATCAGGACTTTTGAAGAATAACTTAAATCCTTCATTGTGTCAAAGTAAATGCAGAAAATGCCAGTTTATCTTTATTGTTTTCTGTTTATAACTTCTTACATATTTACGGGTTAGAACAAATTATTTGAAATGTAGTCTCCAGGAGCCATCTGCCACTCTCACTCTCAGATTCTGTTGGGTCAGCTCAGAAGTTTTGCTGTAAGCAAATGTCCCCCTCTAAAACCATTATAACAGATGGTTATCTTGATGGTTTCCCAGATTATTCTGTCTTTTAAAGTGTATATATTGGTGACCATCTGAGAAAGTGCATGCTGAGAAAGTGATTTTTTTCTTTGTTTTTGTTTTTTAATTTTCATCCACCTGAAATATCTATTCATGAAAACGACTTTATGGGAAAATTATGACATCCCTTAAGGCAGTCCCATCACATTATCTGAAGTATAGCTACACTACAAGCAGAAGCTGATCTGGTAGCCTAATAGAGTTTCTGATTTAGCAAAGATTATATAATATATTATATCTCTATTTTCAGGGTAATGTTCTTCTTTCCTTCATCCACAACTATGTTTGAATGGTAGTCCTTAAAATGAGTATCTCTGTTCTCCATACAGATTACAGTATTTTTTAGGCTAAGAGGGTAAATTTTTTCTGCTGCCTGCGGTTACAGTAGTTTACTGTGTCTGTGTGTTTTTGTGGATTTGTGTGTATATTTAAAATCTTTGAATTCATGTTGTTGCTTGACTGAATCATGTTAAATATGAATGTATACCAGAGGCTGCAGTTTAGTTTTAGATAAAAGCATTTTCTTTAAGTACTTTAAAGGTTAACTTTAATGTATTTTATTCCTTCTTTTAGAATGAATATGAAATTATGACATCAAATGCTATGAAGTTGAGATACATGGTGTTATGAGCAAATGTAATGAGAAACGACAATGGTCAGCAAGGACAGGGAAGGCTTTCTTGGGCAAAAAGATTTTTCCCTGATATCTGAACTGTGAGGAGGAAGTGATTAAGCAAGGGTATGGTAAGCAGAGCCTAGAATTTGTGGCAAATGGTCGGCCACTATTCAGTCTTTTGAGGTTTTCCCAAATAGAGGAAAGACAGTGCAAAAATTTGAACAGGGAGTTACTTCATCTGATTTACATATTTAAGTAAACACACTGATTGCTCAGGAATGAACAAAGAGTATCATGAATGAACACAAGGAGACCATTTAGAAAGCCATTACCTTCATCTGGGTGAGAGATAATAGAAATTAGTCTAGAGAATTGGAGATGTTGCTGGAGAAAAACCAGTGGCTTTGAGAAATATTTAGGAGATAAGGTTGATAACATATGCTGATTGATAGGATATGGGGAGTGAAGAAGAAGCCGATATTAAGGCTGATTCCATTCTAAGGGCAATCATTCATCAAATTTGGGCAAAGAGAGATCATAAGTTTAAATTTGAATGTGTGGAGTTTGAGATGCCCTTAAGACAACTAAGTGATGTCAAATAAGAATTTCAATGGAACTAGAGCACAGAGGAGAGAGACATTTTCTAGGTTATATTATGTGTGTGTGTGTGTGTGTGTGTATATATATATATATATATAATATATGTGTGTATATATAGGTATAATATGCACCCATATATATGTATAAGTGAGATTACATAAAAAGATAATACAGAGTAATTTAAAAGAAGTATTAAGATAGTACTTCAATTTACATAGACGAGAGATCATACTTGTTTATCATAGTTCCAATGTAAACTAGTATCAGTACGTATAAATTACAGATAAGTTAATTTCAGGTAAGCATTGAAAAAGATCTTTTAGACCCTCATGGCTCTAGGAGTAAGAAATTGGCTTTGGAGGTGATAATACCTCATTGACATACCTGATAGAGCAATGACTAGATAACTAGGAAGTTTCAGACTTTTAAGGTCCTTTTTTAGACCTGATATTTCTATTATAAAATCTAAAAGAAATAAAATATAACTTGTTACAATGAATATAGATTCTTTAATTATTTTAGAAGAATAATAAAGATGATTAAAAGAAAAAAAGGCAGATATAAGGAAAAGAGAGAGCTGACAAAAGTCAATAATTTTAAAAATCATAATATGCCATCCATAGTTACAAAGTTAATATTACCATGCTTTAAAAACACCCCTATTTAAAACAGAGATTTGATGTTACCATGAATCCCAAAGTTGGTTATCACACTTAGAGAAATGGAGAAATCATTCCATGTTGCACTTAAACTTTATGGAGCATTTTGCAGTATCATTTAACTAGTTTCAGGTTTTATGTCCATTATAGTAATTATCCTCCCAAAAAGATATGGTAAAAATAGTGCAGTGGGAATAAGTCTGTAGATCAAGTTTTAAAAGGTGCTGTAGGAGGAGTCAAATAACCCAACAAATTTAGTATATGGCACTTGCCCTGTGAATTATTCATGACCAGAGGAGTGCTGAATCATTTACTGCATTCAGCAGTGGGGTACTTCCAAAATGCTGCGTGAGGAATCATTGCACATTTGTGACCTGAAAAGTAAATATGTGAGAGTGGTAGTTTTTCTTTTTCTCTTTTTAATGTCTAAAGAATGCTAGGATGCAAGTTGCAGAGGTTCTATTCAACTTCATACTTCATCAGCTATACTGAATACTTTATTCCTGCAGAATTATATGTTATGTTGTAAGCAGTAGAAAGATTATATTCTTAATTATTGGATTCCACTCTGAAACACTTTAAAACTTGGTTCTTGTCAATCCATACGTTTAAACAGCTGCTATTAAAATCTTGGCTATTTTCGCAGAGGAAGAATAAGCAAAACCCATGAGAAATGGTGGGGCAGGTAGTAGAGTTTCCTAGAACATTTTTCATATCTGCTTTCTTTTGGTGGAATACAACATTTGCTGAGAGTACTAATTTCAAACTTTCTGCTAGTGCAATATTCCCCGGTAAATTATAATGGGAAACACAAATGTGAATCTTTTAAATTTTTGAAGCCATACCACCTATTTATAGGTAAAATTATTTTAATCATATGTTTTATTTTACAAATGCATAAAAATGTTGCTTTAACATCTAATCAATACAAAATTATTAATGAGATATTTTACATTTTTTATACTGAGACATCAATATCTGCTTTGTATTTTAAACTTATAGCACATCTTAATTCAGACTAGTGAAACATTTCAAGGGCTCAATAGCTAGAAATGATTAGTGGCCACTATATTGCATGCAGAGTTCTAGGTACTCAAACATGACATATTCATAATTTCTTATTATCCCAACAGATATGTGGAAGTTGAGAATAAGGATCTCAGGTTTGAAATCTAATAACATATCAAAACCAAAAGGAAAGATAGGTTACTAGACAAGAACATACAACTCAGCCCCATTATTTATATATGAAATCAATAAGAGTAAAATCTTTTGTGAATAAAATAGCATATAATCCTAGATAACAACTGACATGGCTCTCAGTCCTGTAGGTAAGTCAGAAGTTTGAAATAAGAGTTATTCATATTTGATAGTAAGTGAAGTAAACAGAGATCTTAATCACCCATGGAGAGTAGAAAGAGGGTCAGAATGGCATATAGATCTAAGGAAAATTAGTTAGAAATAAAAAGTTTCAAAAATCAACCAAAAAAATCCTTAGGAGTTATTTAGGATTGTACCTTCATTTAATTGTCTCCATTTCTCAGGAGAAACTAAAGAAAATTAGTCCACCTTTTGATAATTTATTAAAAACTTATTCAGATGAATTAGATGAGTCAGTTACAATCTTGCCTATGGATTCCAGAAGAAAAAAAAAGCAAAAATGTTGACTTTACCTATTTTTCAGTTTTATATGCCACTCAAGTTGCCTAATTTTTTTTAAAGACAATTCTACATATCACAGTAAGACTGCCCAGATAACACAAGTTTTACCACTATATCATATTTAAGTATTTTATTGGCATTTTTTTGCCATCTCATTTTAGTGGTTCTGGTCATTCCCACAGTGTCTACGATCTTCAGCAGAAAACAAGCAAACTTTAAAATAAGATCTTACCAAAAGTAGCAGAGTTAACATGTTAAGAATTAACACAGAGACACATCATCATCATAGTGGCATGATATATATATAAAGAATGTTCCATCCAAAAGCAGCAGAATACACTTTACTCTCAAGTGCACATGGAACATTCTCAAATATAGTCCATATGTTGGAAAACAAATCAAGTCTTAATAAATTTAAGAAGATTGAAATCATATCAAGCATCTTTTCTGACCACAATGGTATGAAACTGGAAATCAACTATAAGAAGAGAGCTGGAAAAGTCACAAATATGTGGAGACCAAACAACATGCTACTGAACAGCCATTGGATCAATGAAGAAATCAAAGTAGAAGTCAAAAAATACCAGGAGACAAATGAAAGTGAAAACATAACATACCCAAAACTATGGGATGTGGAAAAGCAGTACTAAGAGGGACCTTTATAGCAATACTGGCCTACCTCGAGAAAAAAGAAAAGTCTCAAATAAACAATCTAACGTTAAATCTAAAAGAACTAGAAGAAAGAAGAACAAATGAAGCCCGTCAGTAGAAGCGAGGAAATAATCAAAATCAGAGTGGAAATAAGTGAAATAGAGACTAAGAAGACAATAAAAAAGGTGAATGAAACTAAAAGCTGGTTCTTTGAAAAGATAAACAAAATTGACAGACCTTTAGCTAGATTCACTAAGAAAAAAGAGAGAAGGCTCAAATAAATAAAATCAGAAACAAAAGAGGAGAAATTACAATGGATACCACAGAAATACAAAGGATTATAAGAGAATACTGTGAAAAGCTATATGCTATCAAATTGGATAATCTAGAAGAAATGGATAAATTCTTAGACTCATACAACCTCCCAAAACTGAATCAAGAAGATATAGAGAATCTGAATAGACCAATCAAAAGTAAAGAGATTGAAACAGTAATCAAAAACCTCCCACAAAACAGAAGTCCAGGACCAGGTGGCTTCTCTGGTGAATTCTACCAAACATTCAAAGATATAATACCCATCTTTCTCAAACTCTTGCAAAAAGTTGAAGAGGAGGGGATGCTTTCTATTCATTTTATGAGACCAACATTACCCCGGTACCAAAACCAGACAAGGAAAACACAAAAAAAGAAAATTACAGGCCAATATTGCTGATGAACATAGATGCAAAAATCCTCAACAAAATATGAGCAAATCAAATACAACAATACATTAAGAGGATCATTCACCACTATCAGGTGGGATTTATTCCAGGAATGGAAGGATAGTTCAACATCTGCAAATCAATCATATGATATACCACATTAACAAAATGAAGAATAAAAATCACATGAGCATCTCAATAGATGCAGGGAAAGCATTTGATAAGATTTAGCATCCACTTATGATAAAAACTCTGAATAAAATGGGGATAGAAGTAAAGTACCTCAATCTAATAAAGGACATATTTAACAACTCCTCAGCTAACATCATACTCAATGGCAAAAAACTGAAAGCTATCCCTCTAAGAACAGGAACAAGACAAGGATGCCCATTCTTGCTGCTGTTATTCATGTGGTACTGGCAGCCCTAGCCAGAGCAATTAGGCAAGGAAAAGAGATAAAAGGGATCAAAACTAAGGAGATGAAAGACCTATACACTGAAAATTATAAAACATTGTTGAAAGAAATTGAAGAAGATACAAAGGAATGGAAAGATATGCCATACTCATGGATTGGAAGAATTAAAAAAGTTAAAATTTCCATACTACCTAAACCAGTCTACAGATTCAGTGCATTGCCATCAAAATCCCAAAGACATTTTTCATGGGAATAGGACAAAGAATCCAAAAATTTAAATGGAATAACAAAAGATTCCAAATAGCCAAAGCACTCTTGAGAAAAAAGAACAAAGTTGGAGGTATCATACTCCCTGATTTAAAAATATACTACAAGGATACAGTAATCAGCATGGTACTGGCATAAAAACACACACACAGATCAATGGAACAGAACTGAGAGTCCAGAAATAAACCCACACATCTATGGACAGCTAATTTTCAACAAAGGAGCCAAGAACATACAATGGCGAAAGGAAAGTCTCTTTGATAAATGCTGTTGGGAAAACTGGAGAGCCTCATGCAAAAGAATGAACGTAGACCATTATCTTATACTGTACACAAAAATTAACTCAAAATGGATTAAAGACTTGAATGTAAGAGCTGAAACCATAAAACTCCTCGAAGAAAACATAGGCAGTATGATCTTTGACACAGGTCTTAGTAGTATCTTTTTGGATATGTCTCCTCAGGCAAGGGAAACAAAAGAGAAAATAAACAAGTGGATGACATCAAACTGAAAAGTTTCTGGACAGCAAAGGAAACCTTCAACAAAGGAAAAGACAACCTATCAATTGGGAGAAGATATTTGCAAATCATATATCCAATAAGGGGTCATTATCCAAATAATATAAGGAGCTTATACAAATCAAGAACAATAAAACCCAGCGGATTAAAAGATGGGCAGAGGATCAGAACAGACGTGTTTTCAAAGATATACAGACGGCCAAAAGGCACATGAAAAGATGTTCAACATCACTAATTATTAAGGAAATGCAAATCAAAACCACAGTGAGATATCACCTCATGTGCATCAGAATGGCTATTATTAAAAAGACAAGAAATAACAAGTGTTGGAAAGGATGTGGAGAAAAGGAAATCCTTGTATGCTACTGGTGGGGATGTAAATTGGTGTAGTCACTATGAAAAACAGTATGGAGATCCTCAAAATACTAAAAATAGAACTACCATATGATCCCTATTCCACTTCTGGGTATTTGTCCAAAGAACATGAAAACACTAATTCGAAAAGATATTTGTACCCCTGTGTTCATTGCAGCATTATTTACATTAGCCAAGACTTGGAAACAACCGAAGTGCCCATCTTTGGATGAATAGATAAAGATGTGGCATATATATACAATAGTGTACTACTCAGCCATAAAAAAAGGTGAAATCTTGCCATTTGTGACAATATGGATGGACCTTCAGGGTACTAAGCTCAGTGAAATAAGTCAGACTGAGAAAGAGAAATACCATATGATTTCACTCATGTGGAAGATAGAACAACAACAACAAACACAATAGATACAGAGAATAGATTGGTGATTACCAGAGGGGAACAGGGCTGGAAACAGGGCCAAAGGGGTAAGGGAGGACATTTGTATGGCAACATATGGAAACTAGATTTTAGGTGGTGAACATCATGTAGTGTATACAGAAGTTGAAATATAATGATATACACCTTAAATGTATATAATGTTATAAACCAATATTACCTTAATAAGAAAAAAAAATAGTTCCACACATTTTTACAGGGATGTAATCAGGTAACTGCTTTCTTTGGAAATATGATTTATTATTTTAAAATATAGTTGAAGAGTATAGTCTCATTTGTAGCAGATAAAATGTGGGTATGTTTTATTTTCTGCTCTACTAAATCACCTCTAAAAGTCAGACATTCTGGAAGAACAATTAGGTATAATGAATCATTCTTTAAAATTTCACCAAGTATGAGAATGCTGAATTTCTTTGCAGGGCTAAATAAAACTTCAGTAAAATCACCAAATATTTACCTGGGGCCCCAAATTTATCCAGTCACCATTCCTAATTTGGATTTCGTACATAGAAAAGTGACACAAGAATTATATACCATTCTTTTGACAGTCTAGCTTCTTAAATCTTTTGAATCTGTTTTAAAGTTATATTGTTGAGGCCAGCAATTTGTTCAGCTCTTTTCTAGAAACTGTTAATAGGTGTGTAAGGCTTTTCCTATATGTGTGGCCTCTGGGCACAAACAAATCTATCTGGCATCCTCTTCAGAAGGTAATGTCTATGTGTAGCATATGAGCAGATTGTAAAAATAATTCTCACTACAGTTTAAAGATGCTGTTATCAAATAATATTGTAGATTTTCCAAATTGTAGTATGAAACATTAAAGAGGTTTTCTTTTTCCTTTTTATTCTTTATAGTGTAGTAGATAGCTAATATTTAGTAATCTTTATAAAGTTTGTCTTCTGTTAACATGTAACACCTTTTCTGGCCCCTAGTGTTCTGGAACCCTTCTTCTCTAGGCACTTCCCTTGTCCCTGCTGCACTTCAAGGCCAAATTTCAAGATCATTGTGTACTTACTATCCTTTACAACTGTTCTATTTTAAAAATCTTAAACTCTTTTTCTGAAACCCTTTGTCCTTTCAACCTTCAAATTCCCTCACTGCCACTGCTCCTGAGCCTGGCTGTTGAACTTCTTTTGCTCTACCCACCCACCTCCTGCACCTCCACCTGCCACCTCCATCCCCCACCACCAGTGACCTTTAGAACTCTGAGCTCCCTTAATCAATCAGTCTGTGACTGGCTTTGCTCCCCAATTTATCTAGCCTGGACCCATTCATCACTCATTTCACGTGTACTCTCATCACACTTTCTATTTGTTCCCTTTAGCTTTCCACCACGGTGAACTTGCCATTAAAAATAAGGATCACTCCAAGAATTTGATTCGTCTTGTCTTCATCTCTACTGCTGAAGATCAGTGGAGAAACATTACATATCCATGCTCATCAGGTCTATTAGAGTTATGAGTATAGAATCTTCTGTCTTAACTATATTCTTAGTAATGCCTGATAGTGTTTTTCTTTTCTGCTTGTTTGGCTCCAGTTCCCTTTTTTGTTGTGGCTGTTCCAGTGTTACCAGGCTCCTAACCCTCACCCTCAACATATGTCTTGGGCTATTTCCTGACTGAGAAAACAAAAGTCAACAGTGATGAAATTCCTTAGCTGCCACTCCTCACCCTCTTACACAGATCCTTCACATTCAGTGATACTAGTGTTTATCTCCTTTTCATTCCTCCAGCTTCAGAGAATGAAATGCCTTTACTCCTTTTCAGGGCTAGTTCTCCAACCATGTTCTTGATCTCTCCTCTTTCCACATACTTTATGATCTTAATTCATCAAATTTCCCCTCCCTTCTCATAGAGACTTTCTTAAAGCAAACTGAAATGTTGATTTCTTCCTGTCATAAGTAATCCTATAGTTGAACAAGTTGGATTTATTGCTTATTACCGTGAGGGAGAATGCATGAGGGGGCAATGGGGCACCTCAGTAAGAGGGTTTTAGAAAGGATTTAGTATAGGATTTGGGCTTGTGTTAAGGTGATTTTGAGGAGAGCTCAAGGAAATGGGGCTTGGTGCTGGATTGGAAGCTATTAGGAAGTAGGCATAAATCTACAACTGAGTCCCTTATACATATTATCTCGAAGGAAGGAATAATAGGCTAAGCCTAAAGCTTTAATTGGTAAAGAAGGTTGGTCCGTCATATCAGCCTGCAGAGTGGTGCATTTGGTGTTTTGGATTTGTAGAGTGATCTTATTTTTGTCTGTGCTTAGACACAACTGTAATGCGGTCTTGTTTTTGTTTTTTGTCTCACTTCATCCTGGTCACAAAGTGACCTTGTCAGATCCTGGCGTCTTCTGTGAGATTGTTCATATTCAACAAGAGAACATTATGCCCTTAGCTCTGAGTGCCAGGCCAGCTCCTATCAACACGAGGCCTTGCTATTAGAGTCAGCCAATTCCTGGTTATAAGGGGTGACTTTCTCTTTCTCAACAACAATGATGATAGTGATGCCAATAACAAATAATGCATTTGGTGCTTATGTTGTGCCAGGTACTGTTTTAAATGATTGTATATATTAAGTCATTTAATCCTCACAACACTATTAGGTAGGTGCTATGATTTTCTCCATTTTACAGATGAGGAAATTAAGACAGTGGGAAGGGAAGTAAGTTAGGAAAGCAACAAAGCTAGTAATTTGTAGAGACCAGATATATCACCTACTCCTTACACACCATAGCATATCTTCCCACCTGCTCTAGTCTCAGGGGACTTGGCCTCGTATCTTGCATTAGCTTTCTTGTGATTGATTCTCACAGGCACAACTCAACAGTGCCTTGTCTTCTGCCCATGCTGAACCTCTCTTGCCTCCTTCCCCAGGACATCTCTCTTGCCACTGAGGCCCACTTGCTATCTTTGCCTGAGCAACCTGGAAGGGCAGGAGAGTTAAAACTTTTGGAGCAAATATTTAATTAATGGTATTGAGAGCTGGAGAATATTCTCCCTTTCTTTCTCTACATGGACTATCTTGAAATGCAATAGTTCACATAGCCTCTTAGAAGACTCTCCTGCAATCAAACAATCAAATGTGTTTGACTTAATCTCGGATGTTTGCTCTCCCTACATCCATGACTCACTCAATTTTCTCCTCACTTCTGCTTCCTTGGATGTGTACTCCTGAGCAGCTAGTAGCATACAAGCTTTTACACCAGGGTTTGCTTTTTGGAGGGCCCAGGCAATCTGGATCCAGATAATGAAAACTCCATCTGGATTGTCCAGTCTCCTCCTTGCTTATCCAATAGAGCATAGAGGTTGAAAATCTTGGCCTTAGAAGAAGATAAACCTCAGTTTAGAGTCTAGATAGTGCCACTAATAAGCAATGTGACCTTGAGTAATTTATTTAATCTGTCTTACCCTATCTTAAAAATTGGGGGTAACAATACTTTAAATAGTACTGCCTGCTTATCAAGGGTTATGATAAATTTAATAATGTGCTGTGACTAGTACACTGACACGATAACGTATAAGTATTACTTTTATTATCATTAATTTCCCTCAAACTTGCTCCTTTTCCTTTGTTTTGATGTTTATTAGTGTTAACACCATCTAACCTACCACCCAAACTAAATGACATCTTAAGGAAATCATTGAGTTTTCCATCTGCTTCAACTCTTCTTCCTCCAAATTTTCACCACATAGTTACTCGACGAATCAATGTTTATTTTACCTCTCAAATTTCCTCTCACATCCATTGTTTTGATTAACCTTGCTATTTTCATTTTGATAGTCCTAGTCCAGGCCTTTCCAGCATCTCACCATAATTTGGGATCATAGTGTACCAAGCCAAATGATCTCCCTTGCCTATTCTCCTTAACATATCACAATCTGTCCTTTACTTTCCTTAGTCTTTTAAAACACAACCCCATTTCAACACTAATAATACTGCTTTATAATGGATTACTTATTTCCCTATGGCTCTATGGTTTGTCACCCTTGGCACCATTGACATTTTGGGATGGATAACTATTCCTTGTGAGGGCTGTCCTTTGCGTTTCAGGGTGTTGAACAGCATCTCTGGCCTCTATCCAGTAGATGGCGGTAGCACCCTCTCTCCAGCTGTGACCAAAAAAAAAAGTCTCCCCATATTGCCCTATGTCCTCTGAGGGGAAAGTCATCCTAGTTGAGACCATTGCTCTGGACAGTGAGTCCTTTATGGACAGGGGTTGTGTTTTATTGACACAAATCCCTGACATCAAGCATTATATTGGAAATGTGATAAATGTTCAGTAAATATTTGAATAAATGAATGAATGAGTCTCCTTCCTAAAGTCTTCTTTTTTAATCGCAGGGGCCACCCTTTTATCTGTGCTTCCATAGCTTTTAGCGTTTTACTGTGCATATATCTGTTTTCCCAATTACATTGTATGATATCCTTATTTCCTCAGCACCCATAGAATGAGTGGATTATAGTAGGCTCTCATTAAATACTTCTTCAATTATATTTAATTAGTAAATTAATATCTATAAGTTATTCTATGCATATGTTCAGACCACATGTTTTCTCATTTTGAAGGTACTATATAATAAAAATTGCATTCTTTCACATTATGCAGGATTTCTACTTTATGGCACTTATGCCAACTAGAAGTAACAACTAATTGTGTACTTAATGGTTTAGTATCTGTCTCTATAAGTTATTTGAGAGTGAAGACCATGGCTGCCTCTTTTGTTTTGCCTCCCAAGTGGCTAACACAGAGCCTTGTACAGAGTACATATTCAGTAAATTGTAAATCCTTGCAGAATGAATGAATTAAATAAATTAATAGTGCTGCTCAATGAGACAGAAAGCTTATATACTTGGAGAATTTGGCTCAATATATGTCGAATAGTTCACTGATTTATATGATGCAGCAGCCTTTGGATTTATATTATATTATGTAATTTTGGAAAGTTTCGTCTTTGTCAAATTAGTGAAAAAGTAATTTGCCCCTCTAAATTACTTCACAAAATAGAAAACTTGAGGCTGTCATAAGTCAATACAGATGTTTGATATCCCAGACTTGTAATCTCCTGTAGCTCTGCATGTTCATTTTTTTCCAGTACTAATGAATTAGCCCACAATCTTAATTGATATATTGACCTTGAAAACTCCAGAAAATGATCTCATCTGCCAGCTTCATTATCTATGACTTTATTAGCCAAGAAAATTTGACAATAAAACATGAAACAATCATAATTAATCTACATTCTGATGCTATAAATTATATTTCTATCAAATAAAAGTAACCAGTGTAATCACTAACACTGGATCTCACAAAAACATTTTGGTCTCATATTCCAAATATAAAATAAATAGCTTTATTCTGTTATTGTCTGAAACTAGTTATTAACCCATAATTTTTTTGCTCTCAAAAATGAATGTTTTATAAGCATTTCAGAGAACAGAATATTGTTTAAAACCCTGAATTTAGTGTCTTTTGAGAAATGTTCTCACATCAGAGGAAACCAGCATGCTATCTTAAAGAATATTAAAACTGAGAGAACAAGAATTCTCTTCTCATGCACATTGCTGCATATTTTCTTTCCTTACCACGGATTCCTGTTGTTCCCAATAGGGATCTCAATTTTAGAATGTGCAATAGACATCTATACTATAGAAGCCAAAGCTCCAAATTGTTCAGGAGAAGCTGAGATATGGCCTTTCATTTGACAAGAAATTGGAAGCAAAGAAATCATTGTAAACAGCCTGCTATAAAGGACCTCTAATGGAAGTATGCTGTATTTTTTTATTAACTTACTTAGGGTATTCTGATGGAAATATTATGCCAAAACAAATTTGAAAGTGATTCTAACCACAAACAGTCATATTAGGCACCTGTTGACTCTTCTATACTGTGCCTAACTTAATGAAAAAGACAGTTATTTCTCACAAAAGTGTATGACTGTGATCCTGATAGGGAGTAAAAATTACAAAAGTAATAAATTGTCATTTCAACTTAAAAGCTACCTATATTTATGTGGATGTTTTATGTTAGCTGAGAGCATCTCTATTATATATGCTTTCATTCCTTTTTAGCTTCTAGCAAATACACAAGTATTTTCCAGGACATAAAATGATTTACCATTTTGTTTCTTTCCATTGCCAGTAGACTCAAATCCAAATTCCCAAGATACTAGTGATCGGTCGGTCTTCTGTCTCCCTTTCTAACGTTGCTCCCGTTTGTCCGTTTGTTCCTGTCCTTTGCAAATCTGCACAATATGAAAGTATCCATAGTGCCTAAACATGCAGTGTTTCTGGTTATGCTGTTCCCTCTGCTTGGAATGAAGCCCCACTGTTTGACCCTCTGGAAAACTCTTCTTTGCCTTTCAAATCTCATCTTAAGCCAACACTAGCTCCTCTCTGAAGTCATCATTGATTCATCCAGGAAGGCTTAGCTGCTTGTTCCTCCAGACCTAAATCCTTCCTTGACCCTTTTCCCCCTACTCTGTTCACTCTAGAACAAATTATCAGAGGTGTTAGCATCAACATCAGTGGACCCGTGCCAGTTGCGCCTGCACTGATCAGACTGCATTTAGAAACTCTCTCCAATTCTTGGCTATATTAGAACAACACTGATGAATCAATCGGAGCATGTTCAGAGAAGAAAAGGATCTTAAAGCCATTATATCATGAGCTTCCATTTCTGCAATTATAAAATGGGGACAGGTACTGTTATAAACCTGAAATAAAATAACATAGAAAAATCCTTCGTTAACTAACTTGAAAAATGAATTTTGATAAAAGTGTTCCATGCCTGTTTACCAGCTTTACCTCCTTCTATTTACTACCCATCTTCTTGAAAGAATAGATTCCCCTGCATGCATTTATTTCCTCTGTTTATAAATAAACGTGTGTTGAAATTACTGGGTTTTTTTTTTTGTGAGTAAGACCAGCCCTGAGCTAACATCCGTTGCTAATCCTCCTCTTTTTGCTGAGGAAGACTGGCCCTGGGCTAACATCCGTGCCCATCTTCCTCTACTTTATATGGGACGCCACCACAGCATGGCTGACAGGCAGTGCATCGGCGGGCGCCCGGGATCCGAACCTGCGAACCCCGGGCTGCCAAGCGCGGACTAAACCGCTGCGCCACCGGGCGGCCCCGAAATGACTGGTTTTTATCTTTTATTTTTATGTTTTTATTTTATCTCCTCGATGAGAATATAAACTTCTTAATGATAGGAATTTGTGAAATTTTTTCCATATCCTTTAATACTAGCACATTAATACTAAGCACATAGTACACAGTGTTTGAAGGAATATGAAGATGAATTGAAGAAATTGAGTTTCTGCCAAGGAAAAACATTACTGTATTCTTTCCAATAGCTAAAGGGCCATCGTGGAGAAGACTGGTAACTTCATTCTGTTAAGCTCCAAATAGTAGCACAAGGAAGTGGGGTAGCTGATTTCATGTCAGTATTGGGAAGATACAGAAAATTTTAAAAAAGGAAACACAAATTGTTATCCCGATATTGAAATAACCTCTGCTAATTGAAATACATGAAAGTAGTTCATACAAATGATTAGAAAGTAGAAATAATTAATTAAAAAGATAGAAATTAAAAATAAAAGCCTAACCTGATCTTTTTAGATACTACATTTATAGTATCCTTCAAAAAGGTATTATGCACATAAGTGTACATATGTGAACATAGGTACCTCATTGCAATATTTTACACCGAAAGTATTCTTCCTACTTCCTGTTTTGAACCCTATCTCTTCTTTATATATAATCGCCAGTGCCTGTCCCTCATTGGTAGACATTAAATTATTGAGTTTATTTGTTAATATAAACAGTGTTGTCATGAGCAGTCTTGTACATGGATATTTTGAAGTATCTTGGGGACTTTTTCTAAAGATTTAATATTAAAAAGAAACCAAAGAAATAGACTTTCTTGTGAGGTAACGATTTGTTCATCGATGTAACTTTTCAGAGGCTTTTGTTTGAGATATTCCTGCATTGAAAGTGAAACTAAATGATCCCTAAGAACTCTTCATAATTCTAATATAATAATTAACAAATTTGTTTGTTGCTATTTACACCAAGCAATGCTTCTCTACCTTAGCTGTATATTACAATCATTTGGAGAGCTTTTAAAAAATAATCATGCTCAGATCCCAGCTCTGATGAATTAAATCAGAATCTCTAAGGATGGGACTTGGGCTTGTTTAAAAGTTCCTAGGTTATTGTAATGCGCATTTGATGTTGAAAATTAGTGACATAAAGGTCAAGTCATTATTTATCAATGTCTGAAAAAAGAATGGCGGCAGCAAAGCTACAAGAACTTTAAGGAATTGATTTTATTCTCTTCTAGCAAAATGTGGGCAGTATGACAGTAATTTAAAGAGCAGAAACAAACTAGAGAGAAACTTAGGCAATGCCAGTACGGGACTTTGGTAAATCCTGGTCATTTTCTTAAGAGGAGATACTCCTCTTTTCCCCTTTTCTCTCTGCTTGTGCCTTAACACAGAGGAGGAAAGGGTCCATATCTGCCTGCACTCTTTCTCATTGTTATTCATTGGTCCAAAGAATCTGAGATGGGCATCTCAGTTTATTTAATCAGTGGTTCTCTACAAGAAGGTTAGGAATCATCTCTGTGTATCAGAACTGATATGTAGCAACGTCCATCAGAAGAGATTAGTAGGCTTCTGTCAGGGTAGACGCCGCAGGGTAGAATGAAACCTGAAGCTAGGTTAAGTAATTGGGTTCTTGTTCAATAAAAGTGCTTGTTTGTGCTGTGTAATGAAAGATCTTTGGTGCAATGGATGTCTGAATCCAAATACCCTTCGGATTTTCTGATGGATAAAGAGATAAGGGTGAAAGGGATTTAATTTAGAACTATTGAAAAACTTTAGAAAGATTAGAAAAATTGGTAAATGCACTTTCTTTTTTTAAGATCAGGATCCTTTGTTGCTTATCAGAACCAGTTATTTAAAAAAAATTGACAATAAAACTTTTTTGTTGGTTTTGTTTTTTTGCCTTTTATTTATTTTTTCTGTTTGCCGTCATTAACTGACCTTTAAGACTCAGTTCATGAAGAAGATAATGGAGAAACTGTTATCTCCCAGGCCATGTACCTGAGTTTAGGAAGCGATAACACTTTTGGGTCTCACTGAAGTGTCACATCACAGCGGTAGGCAGAGCACTGGTGAATAGAAGAAACCGCACATCTTGCTGCAAGTGATAATTTTTTTCCATAAAGTCAATACTCGCTAGTGTACCTAAGCTTGGGTTAAAAAAAAAAAAATCAACGTTTAAACCAATTTGTTTTTTAGGAACACACTTTAAAAACATATCTAATCCAAAAATTAATGTGAGCAATCAGAGCAGTGTGGATGTGCAGTAGTGGGTGGAATTTGGTGAACTATATCAATCTCAACAATAAAATCATTCATGTGTTGTTTTTTTAAAGTGTTGTCCCAGCTACTTTTAATAAGTGATTATTTTAATCTATTTAGTTTCCTTGGGATAAAAATTCTATTAGAGAAATGAACTTTTTAATTTTATTTAATAATGGTCAAATAAAAGACTTTATCTGGAAAAAAAAAAAAGTCATGGATTCAGAACTTGAAGGGGGAGTGGTCCACAACCCAGATGGAGGGGGAAACATTTCTTGGCAGGGTCTGTATTTAAACTCCCTGTACTACATAGCATATTCAGAGTGTTTTGATCCCTGGTGCAAATCACATGCCTCTTGCCCTCTCACCCTCTTCATTTCACATCTATATGTCATACTCTCTAACCCTCCCTCTACTGGTGATGTACTTATTCACACTTCATCTACGTTTGTTCTTTCCTCAGGCTTCCCCCTCCTCTCCTCCCTTCTCTCCTCTGGTTATATATAACAGACCGGGACCATTTTGTGAGTCAGAGTTCTAACAGATAGTTTCTTGTTGAAATTAGCTTCTTGGAGTTGCCTAGTGAGCCACATGAAACAGCAGAGGTAGAAAGTAAGAACACTGGGTTGAAGCAGAAGTTCAACTTAAAAATTTGTAAATCTTGCCAGCTCCCAAGCACTTTGGAGATACATTTTCTTTCAGCAGAGGGTCAAAGGTGCAACAGATGATGCATAACTGTGCTGAAGATGGGAGTGTCTCCTGATGAAAAACGTTGCTCTCAGCCTCTGGGTGTCATGTGAGGGGCTGAATTAGCAATACTTTTAAAAAGAGATGAGTGTCTTCTGGTGAGTAACCTTACTTTTTAAAAAAATTCAGGAGTTGGGCTTCCCATTTATCTCTAAATGAAGAAGGAGACCTTCTCCATTTTCCCTGACTAGCTCTTGACTTCATTTTGGAACTGACAAGTTTAAACAAGATGAGAATCAGATTGCCTTTGCCTATCTCATTCTTTCGGCTCCAGCTGACAATGTAATTAATGTTGCTGTAGGAGAAAGAAAAAGCGTTCTTGATGAGAACTTTTTTCCTCTCTGTCTTTTGCAGGCACCATTCTTGAGAGCGTAGCTGGTCTTTTTGACACATTACTAGGGGAGGTATCACACACAGATGCCTGTGATGATTTTTTTGTGTGTATGTTAATTCGTAGTTTAGCCAAAACCACTTTTGCTTTTTATCTTATGGTACACAGAAATTGATAATTACCATACTGCAAAAAAGTAGCATCCAAAGAAAAGAAGAAAAAATTACACACACACTCATGCACATAGTTTCTTCAGCTGGCCTTCCCTATAATATATGATTTTCTTTAGCGTGTTTGTTCTCTGAATATGTTTCTTTGGGGGAAATAAGCTACAAACAAGTGTTTGAGTTATACCTATAGCTATCTTGCATCTGTTATAATTAATTCCCCTCATTTCAGGGTTTCATTTCTTCTTACCTAGACTGTCAAAATAGTCTTTCAATATCATTCCTACAAATTGCAGTAGACTTCCCATCTTCTCTTGCTAGTCAGGTTTCCTGCTCAGAATCCTTCAATTTCTCTTTCTTACCTACCAAATCAATTATGAATACCTTATCTTGGCACTCAAGGTTGTCCACAGCTGGACCCAACATATGTGATTTCCTACCCTCTTGTTTGTATGCTTCAATCTCTGGTATCACATTATATACGTGAGAATATTCAGGCCTCGTCCATGATATCAGTCAACATGATTGCTTTTGTGATCCACATAGATTTACTGTAATTCTACTCATTTATCAAGACCCAGTTTAAATGCCATTTTGTCCATAATTTTTTTCCCTTTTATACTCTTCCCAGTGTCCCCTACCTACCACTTACTACCACCATGAGAACACCATCATAATTAATTTATAATAATTTCTGTTTGTTCCTGTACTATTGCAAATGCACAATACTTTGTGATGTGTTTATTCACAGGCATATCTGTGAATAATAAGAATTTAATAAGAATAAAGTCTCTCTTTGTACCTAATATACTCACTACTTAAATAACTCTTTGTAGATATAGTAAATGGTTTAAATACTTATTATAGAGAATACATATAAAGATTTTTTTCTTACATTTATTTTTAAAAGACCTGATTAGATTATCATGAAAAAATTCTTACTAGGAATGCATTCAATGACTTTTATAGATGAACTTGCGTTCTGTCAAGAAAACAAACCAACATCTATTTTCAAAGGAAGAAAATGTTCTTTTTTTTCTTGCTAGTAATAATGGGAAACACTTTAACCTACCATTTTTTAGTCAAAAGTGGAACCGTGTTATTTATCACGCATTGATTTGTTGTCTCTGAACCTACGAAGGTGGTTTGGCTATTTGCAGTAAGTGTAAAATGTTATATATGTTCAGGGTTGCAGATGAGGACCATTAGAATAAGTCCTCTGGGAATTCTTAGATGTGTGACGGAGGGGATGTATGATACAAGTTATTATGGTTTCAAAAGAAGGATAATATGTAAAAGGTATAAGATGGCTCTAAACATGAGCTATCTTCTAGCACAGTTGATGTCATAACATTCTCTATAGAAATTTATGTAGATTCAAATTCCAAAATTCTTATTTTGTGATCATAATTATATTTTGAAATGGTTTCTTTTTATAATGTGAATCAGTATTTGATCTGGTGGATCCTATGTATGCTAGAACTATTTAAGCATTTGTAAGTTGGAAAAACTGAGAAATATGAGAGGCATGTAATCATTCTTTTTCACCCTTAGTTTTTATGAAATATATTTAATGTTTATTGTGAGTTTATTATAAGTAACAATTTTCTTCTGTTATAACAAAAGGAATATGCAATTGATTATTTAGTCTATAGTAAAAATAATTAACAAAATTGTCTTAGTATGTGTATTCTGCGTACAATTCAAAACAACATGGTATACTTTCATGGAATGCGGATGTCCCATGATTCATGTCAAATTACTGCAAAATATCTATTTAATGTTATCTAATCTTCAATCAAAAGCTAATCTGCTGTTACTTTTTGCTTTGAAGTACCTTAATTTTAATAGATGTTATTATAATTTAAATTCGTATAATAAAATAATACTAATATTGCTAATGAATTATTTATTGAGTTAATGCAAATAAAGCACTTAGCAAACTGTGTTCCACAAAGTAAACACTCAGTAAAAGTTTCTCATTGCTCTTAGCATTATTTATTTTCGTGGCTGAATGGTATAGCATGTAATTTATTTAACAGATCCCTATGAATGGACACTGTTCCTAAAATTCACATTGAATTTTAACTGTGCTTTCTCAATTAAATTTCTGAATTTAATTGAGCTTTCTGATTCAAGTTGTTTGGTGAGTGAATATAATGTTCTGAGTTTTTCAAATGATTTATAATAAAACATGATACACTATATGTAAAAACTATACTAAAACCAAATTCATTTTTCTTTGATGATTCAGGAAACACTTTCATGTTTCATTACTCTAGGTTCATTATTTTGGCCCTTAGTTTCCATTCTGCTATTGGTATATGCAATTGTTTAATAATTATTTTTTATTAAGAAACACTTTTACTAAATATTTATTTTTATTTCATAAATATTTATTTTATTTATTTAATATTTTATTAAGAAATATTTGCAAAGAAGGAAAAGGACCTTCATAAAGATAAATAACATGAATAAAACCTTAACATCCATCTTTTTTTCTTCTTCTTTTTGCTCAAGTAAACTTGTGATCAAAAGCAAGAAGCCCCCTTTTCTCAAGGAACATACCGTCTAGTGGGAGTAACACATTAAACTAATAACCACTAAAAATTCATATTCTTATTACATCTCCCTTCAAGTCAATTCACTAAATTACTAGTTATAAAATTAAACTTTTAGAGATTCCTGTGCTGGTTTTCACAGGCCTGATCACTACTGGGTAAATAGGTAGAATTAAGTTTCTCAGCCTGCTCTTTGGAGAATCAACCATATTGAACTACATCCTCCTTGAAGCATAGCCTTCAATAGTCAACTAATTCTTATGCTACTGTACCAGGTTTTCTATTGATATGCACTTCCATTTCTGCCCCCTCTATGCTATAAACCACAGAGGTGAAATCCTAAGAACTATATTTTCCCCAAACACTTGTCAGCATTGATTCCACCAATGAGAATTACTTACATAAGATTTGGAAGACTACTTGCTCTGACAGTAATAGGCAAATGTGTGGGTTTCAGCAGATATAAATTTTGTGTCAGCCTATGGCTTTCTCCAGTGAACCACCTGCCTTGTTATTACAAACAGCAGTGACTGTTAGGGGACAGTTCCTGCAGAACTAGTGGAGACCTTCCCTGAACTTAACTCCTACCATGTGTTGAGCAGTCTTATAAGTGCTTAATACCTTATATTAAATCATTTTCCTCTTGAAATACCTATAACAATTTTGTTCTCCTAATTGCCTGCTGACTGACATACTTTATTTATTCTTAAATGTGTAACAACAACATAGTGAAATTTTGCTTCATGTATGATCTGGTTGGTTAAAGACACATCTCTTTTCAGGACCCCAATGTGTATCCCCAAAAGTTAGAGAATTTAAAAATTTGGAAACCCTCTTTGCGTCTCCCAAATGTAATCACTTACTTACTTGGATGAAATGTTTTTGTCCTTGTCAGTTTCCTTTTCATCTAGTTTTTCTTGATATATCACTCACTTCAGTACTTCAATTATCAGATTTTCCTAGTTTTAGAACCATATTTTGGAGCTTCCCTCTAAATGTTACCTTCTCGTTGTCCAAATAAGACCTCTAAGCCATCATTTCTAAATATCAGAGCCATGATCATCACCTACATGCAAATTATTTACCTAGTTCACTCTTTGTATTAATGATATCAGTGTTTTCATGCTTCAAAGTCAGAATCTTTTTTTGTTCTCTTTTGATCTGCCTGCACTAAATCATGTTAACTATTTATATTATTGCTAAATCTTTTTTATTCTCATTGTCATAATGCCAACCACTTGACAAGAGAACTTCTACTAAATAGGTGGGAATTGCAATGCTCATAAGTTTAAATTGTGCTGGAGTACCTGGATCTTGCAGATTCTGTGAGCTGCTGGTGCATACAACCATAAAGATGTTAGAGAATTATTTTATGATCAAGAGAGTTATAGTAAAGGAGAAGAAAAGAGTAGGGATTGAAATACTTGTCAAAAATCAATTGGCATTCCTTAGGTTGTTTTATTTGTTGAGTAATAGTTTCATTAATCAATGAGCACCATGAAGGTGTGGATAGTATTTTTTATTCTAACTCATACCAAGTGCCTGGCACATAGCAGATACTCATTGAATATTTATTGAATGACTGAGTGAACACAATAAACATAATGTCCCAAAGGAAATAATCACACTCTACAATGGTCAGACTATATGTGGACAATTACATTATTTCTGATATAATATTAACAAACAGATGTATATTACTGTAGCCCATTTTGTATAAGTATCATATCTGTTTATATTGCCTGTCTCTTACAGTAGACTTTGATTTACACGGTTTTATTTATCTTTATATCCCTGGTGCTCATACCATAGTGCACACCATAGAGTTGATGCCCAGCTAATCCTTCTGTACAGATGAATATGTCCAGGTAGAATGCCAGGCTAATAATTATAGTATATGAGGAAAGGTTAAGAAGCTAAGGGTGTTCACTGTGAAATGGAGAAGAAAATAACATGATGATTTTTTAAATATTTAAAATTGTTTTAATATGGGAGGGATATTAAACTTACTTTATATTATACCATGGTCTTAAACTTGGGCCAATAGGTGGAACTTCTGGGAGCAAACAGTAGAGACGTATGAAGCATGAGACTGAGTGTTATTATGCTTACTGTTGGCAATACATAGACTATTTTACTTAATTTTATAATAACTATATGTAAGTGGTATCATATTCACATGTTACAACTACATTAATGAAAATGACAGTAGCTTCCATAGCTAACACAATTATAATAATTTCTAATTAAGTATATAATTGTAAATATATTTACTTATATAATTATATACTTAATTATAAATATATTTATAATTGAGTAAAATTAAAAAAAAAGATGTTCTCAATTGTCAGGCAGCCTCCTACATGGTAGTCAAGAGACCCAGGCCCTCCATCTTGTAACTTTTCCTTCCTCTATAGCCTCAAGGTTCCTTGCATTCAGCCAATGAATGGGGAAAAACATGGAAGGTTATGGTTGGGTGGTTTTAAGACTTAAAAGCAGTGCATAGCACTCTTAGGTTGATCTGAAATCAGTCTTATGGCCATGAGTAACTTCCAGAGGAGCTGAGAAATGCATTCAGGCTGTGTGCACAGGAAGAAGAAGAAAAGAGTTTAGGATACATGCATATATTCAGTCTTTGCTAGTATGTAATTGTTTAAGACTTGGGATTTAAGTAGAGTTCTGTCTCATTCCAGAATCACCAAATTCTTTCTGCCATAGTATGGTGGGATCATTCAAGTACCAAGAGCTAGTTGGATGTGAACAGAGCCTGGATACCCCCCTGCCAGACTTGTGATTAGGGCCATCATCACCACCTACATGCAAATTATCTCCCCTGACTTCACTCGTTGTGTAAATGAAATGCAGAGGTGGTATTTACATTAGATAGGCTCTCAGGCAAGATTACTTCTAAGGTCCATGTAACTTCAAGATTAAATGCCCAGCTCTGTATTCTGCTTTGCTTAATAGGCAGTGAGGGAGATTTCTGGGAAGATGGCTATGTAGAACTTTGAACACACATCCTCCCACAGACACAAGTTTACAACTACCCTTGGAACAGTTACCTCTGAGAGAGAACTGGAAACTGGATAAAAAGAACCCCCACAACAAGGGACAGTGATGAATGAGGTGGAAGAGGCAGAAATACCTTTCTGGAGAGGAAAAAAGCCACATTCTACCTGTGGTGCTTCATGGCCAGGAGCTAGTCTTAAGCCATATAGGGGATCTGCCCCACCTTCCAATGCCTGAAACAATTTTGTGCTGCCATGCCTCAACCCACTGCACTACTGAGAGAGCTGGCAACAACCCTGCAGGTTGGAGGCCTACAGTATCTGTGAACCCCTAAGCCTAGCAACCAGTGATGCTGGGGGCATACTCACTTAACAGAAAAACTGCATCAGGAATGCACTATTAGACCTTCCAGTCAACTGTGCTGGGGCTATCCACACCCAATAAAGTGACTGAAGGGACCTTAGCAGCCACACACAACTGACCCTTACAACCAGTGAGCCAGGGGAACAGCCTAGCCTTCCCATGCACCTGAAGTAAGAGCAACCCAGCCACAACAGAAGGACACACAAAGCCCACACAGGGGACACTCCTGGAACATTTGGAACTGGTGATGAGAGGAAAGCACATTGCTGGGCCTCATAAGGCATCTCTTACATAAGGCCACTTCTCCAAGGTCGGGAGACATAGCTGATCTACCTAAAACATAGATATAAGCATAGAGAAATAGACAAAATGAGGAGACAACGGAATATATTCCAAATAAGGGGCAAATCCTCAGAAAAGGAACTGAATGAAACAGAGATAAACAATCTACCTGATAAAGAGTACAAACTAATAATAAGGATGCTCACTGATCTTGGATGGATGCTCACTAATAAGGATGCTCCCTGATCTTGGGAGAAGAACAGATGAACATAGTGAGAACTTCAACAAAGAATTGGAAAATATAAAAAAGAACCAATCAGAACTGAAGAATACAATAAAGGAAATGAAAAATTCACTAGAGGAACTCAAAAGCAGAGTAGATGATACAGAAGAACAGATCAGCAAGCTGGATGGAAGACTAGAGGAAGTCACCCAAGCTGAACAGAAAAAAAGAAAAAAGAATTTAAAAAAATGAAGACAGTCTAAGGGACCCCTGGGACAACATCAAGCACACTAACATCCATATTATAGGTGTGCCAGAAGAAGAGAGACACAAGGGGAAGAGAAGCTATTTGAAAAAATAATAGCTGAAAACTTTCCTAACCTAAGGAAGGAAACAGACATCCATGTACAGGAGGCACAGAGAACACCAAAGTAGATGAACCCAAAGAAGCCCACACCAAGACACATTATAATTAAAATGTCAAGAACTAAAGACAGAATCCTAAAAGCTGCAAGAGAAAGACAGCAAGGTACATAGAAAGGAAACCCCATAAGACTGTCAGCTGACTTCTCAGCAGAAATCTTACAGGCTAGAAGGGAGTGTCATGATATATTTAAAGTGCTAAAAGGAAAAAACCTACAGCCAAGAATACTCTTCCTGGCAAGGTTATCATTCAGAATGGAAGGAGAGAAGTTTTTCAGAGAAGCAAAAACTAAAGGAGTTTATCACCAATAAACCAGCCTTACAAGAAATACTAAAAGGACTTATTTAAGTGGAAAAGAAAAGGCCACAAATAAGAATAAGGAAATTATGAAAAAAATAAATAAAATCACTGATAAAGGCAAATAAGGCAGCAGATCAACACTCTATGAAGCTAATATGAGGGTCAAAAGACAAAAGTACTAAAATTATCTGTTTCCAAGATAAGAGGTTAACCGATATGCACACACAAAAAAGAGGTTAAATGTGACATCAAAAACATAAAATGTGGAAGGAGGGGAGTAAAAAGTAGAGCTTTTAGCAAGTGGTCCAACTTAAGAGGCCATCAGCTTCATTATAGATTACTATGTACGTAGACTATTATATATGAACCTCTTGGTAATCACAAACTAGAAACCTATAAAAATACACAAAAAATTAAGAGAAGGGAATCCAAATATAAATCTAAAGAAAGCCATCAAATCACAAGAGAAGAGAGCAAGTGAAGAAGAAAGAAACACAAAAGAAGTACTAAAACACCCAGAAAAAAAGAAACAAAATGACAATAAGTACATACTTATCAATAGCTACTTTAAATGTCAATGGACTAAATTTTCTAATCAAAGGACATAAGGTGTCCCATTGAATAAAAAAACAAGACCTGTATATATACTGCATACAAGAGAAACACTTCAGACATAAAGACACTCACAAATGGAAAATGAATGGGTGAAAAGAGATACCCCACGCAAATGGCAATGAAAAGAAAGCTGGGGTAGGAATACGCATATCAGACAAAATAGACTTAAAAACTAGCAAGAGTCAAAGAAGGGCACTACACAATAATAAAGGGAAGAATCCAACAAGATGATATAACACTTATAAATATCTGTGCACCCAACCTAGGAGCACCTCACTATGTAAAGCAATTATTAACAGCCATAAAAGGAGAAATAGACAGTAACACAATAATAGTAGGGGACTTGAACACTCCACTTACATCAATGGATAGATCATCCAAACAGAAGATCAATAAGGAAACATTGGCCTTAAATGACTCATTCGACCAGATGGACTTAATGGATATATGCAGAAAGTTCGATCCAAAAACCGAGGACTACACATTCTTTTCAAATGTGCACGGAACATTCTGAGGATAGGTCGCATGATAGGCCACAAAACAAGTCCCAATAAGTTTAAGAAGATTGAAATAATACCAAGCATCTTTTCTGAACACAACAGTATGAAACTGGAAATCAACTCCAGGAAGAAAATCAGAAAAGCCACATATATTGGAGATTAAACAAAATGCTACTGAACAACGATTGGGTCAACAAAGATATCAAAGGAGAAATAAGAAAATACCTGGAGAAAAATGAAAATGAAAATATGACATGCCAAAATTTATGGGATACAGCAAAAGTGGTTCTAAGAGGAAAGTTTATAGCAACACAGGCCTACCTCAACAAACAAGAAAAATCTCAAATAAACAATCTAACAGTGCACCTAAAGGAACTAGAAAAAGAAGAACAAGCAAGGTCCAAAATCAGTAGAAGAAAGGAAATAATAAAAATCAGAGTGGAAATAAATGAAATAGAAATTTAAAAAAATAGAAAAAAATCAATGAAACTAAGAGCTGGTTCTTTGAAAAGATAAAAAAAATAGACAAACCTTCAGCTAGACTCACCAACAAAAAAAGAGAGAAGACTCAAATCAGAAACAAATGAGGAGAAATTACAACAGACACCTCAGAAATAAAAAAGATTACGAGAGAGTACTATGAAAATCTATATGCCAACAAACTGGATAATCTAGAGGAAATGGATAAATTCTTAGACACATACAACCTTCTAAAACTTAATCAGGAAGAAATAGAGAATTTGCATAGACCAATCACCAGAAAGGAGATCGAAACAGTAATCAAAAACCTCTCCCCAAAAAAGTCCAGGACCAGGTGGCTTACCTGGTGAATTCTGCCAAACGTTCAAAGAAGACTTAATATTGTGATACCTATCCTTCTTAAACTCTTTCAAAAAATTGTAAAGGAGGGGATTCTTCTTAACTTATTCTATGAGACCAACATTGCCCTGATACCAAAACCAGACAAGGACAACACAGAAAAGGAACATTATAGGCCAATATGACTGATGAACATCCATGCAAAAATCCTGAACAAAATACTAGCAAATCGAATACAACAATATATTAAAAAATCATACACCTTGATCAAGTGGGATTTATTCCAGAGATGCGGGGATGGTTCAACATCCACAAATCAATCAACATGATACCCCACATTAACAAGATGAAGAATAAAAATAACATGATCATCTTGGAGATGCAGAGAAAACATTTGACAAGATATAACATCTATTTATGATGAAAATGGGTATAGAGGGAAAGTACCTCTACATAATAAAGGCCATATATGACAAACCCACAGCCAACATCATACTCAGTGGAGAAAAACTAAAAGTTATCCCTTTAAGAACAGGAACCAGGGGCCCGCCCGGTGGCGCAGTGGTTTAGTCCGCGCTTGGCAGCCCGGGGTTCGCGAGTTCGGATCCCGGGCGCCCGCCGACGCACTGCCTGTCAGCCATGCTGTGGCGGCGTCCCATATAAAGTGGAGGAAGATGAGCACGATGTTAGCCCAGGGCCAGTCTTCCTCAGCAAAAAGGGGAGGATTGGACGGATGTTAGCTCAGGGCTGGTCTTCCCCACAAAAAAAAAAAAAAAAAAAAAGAACAGGAACCAGACAAGGATGCCCACTTTTGCCTCTCTTATTTAACATAGTATTAGAAGTCCTAGCCAGAGAAATTAGGCAAGAAGTAGAAATAGAAGGGATCAAATTGGAAAGGAAGAAGTGAAACTCTCAATATTTGCAGATGACATGATTAATATATAGAAAACCCTAAAGAATCCACCAGAAATCTTTTAGAAATAATAAACAAATACAGTAAAGTTGCAGGATATACAAAATTAACATACAAAAATCAGTTGCATTTCTACACACTAACAATGAAGTAGCAGAAAAAGAAATTTAGAATACAGTCCCATTTACAATTGCAACAAAACCAATAAAATACCTACGAATAAATTTAACCAAAGAGGTGAATGACCCATACACTGAAAACTATAAAACATTGTTGAAAGAAATTGAAGAAGACACAAAGAAATGGAAAGATATTCTGTGCCTCTTGGATCGGAAGAATTAACATAGGTAAAATGTCCACACTTCCTAAAGCAATCTACAGATTTAATGCAATCTGTATCAAATTTCCAACAACATTTTTCACAGAAATAGAAAAAAGAATCCTAAAATTTATATGGAACAACAAACTGCAAATACCCAAAGGAATCCTGAGCAAAAAGAACAAAGCTGGAGGCATCACACTCCCTGATTTCAAAATATGCTACAGAGCAGTAGAAATCAAAACAGCATGGTACTGGCACAAAAAGAGACACACAGATCAATGGAACAGAACTGAGAGCCCAGAAATAAACCCACACTTCTATGGACAGCTAATTTTCAACAAGGAAGCCAAGCACATACAATGGAAAAAGGAAAGCCTCTTCAATAGATGGTGTTGGGAAAACTGGACAGCCACATGCAAAAGAATGAAAATAGACTACTATCTCACACCATACACAAAAATTAACTCAAGATGGATTAAAGACTTGAATGTAAGACCTGAAACCGTAAAAATTCTAGAAGAAAACATAGGCAATACACTCTTCGGCATATTTTCAAATACCATGTCTGATGAGGCAAGGGAAACAAAAAAAATAAACAAAGGGGACTACATCCGACTAAAAAGCTTCTGCACAGCAAAGGAAACCGTCAACAAAGTGAAAAGACAGCCTAACAGTTGGGAGAAGATATGTGGAAACCATATATCTGATAAGGGGTTAATATCCAAAATATATCAAGAACGCATACATCTTAACAACAAAAAAACTAACAATCCAATTAAAAAATGGGCAAAAGATCTGAACAGACAGTTCTCCAAAGAAGATATACAGATGGCCAACAGGCACATGAAAAGATGTTCAACATCACTAATTATTAGGGAATTTCAAATCAAAACTACAATAAGATATCACCTCATGCCTGTCAGAATGGCTATGATTAACAAGACAACAAATAACAAGTGTTGGAGAGGATGTGGAGAAAAGGGAACCCTCATACACTGCTGGGGGGAATGCAAACTGGTGCAGCCACTGTGGAAAACAGTATGTAGATTCCTCAAAAAATTAAGACTAGAACTACCACACTGTCCAGCTATTCCTCTGCTAGGTATTTATCCAAAGAACATGAAAACATGAATACATAAAGGTATATGTTCATTGTGGCATTATTCACAATAGCCAAGACATAGAAACAACCTAAGTGCCCATCTGTCGATGAATGGATAAAGAAAATGTGGTATATATACACAATGGAATACTACTCAGCTATAAAAAAAGATTAATTCTTGCCATTTGTGACAACTTGGATGGACCTTGAGGGTGTTATGCTAAGTGAAATAAGTCAGAGAGAGCAAGTCAAATACTGTATGATTTCACTCATAAGTAGAAGATAAAAACAACAACAACAACAAACAAGCACCTAATTACAGAGATTAGATTGGTGTTTCTAGAGGGGAATGGGGGAGGGAGGAGGGAGAAAGGGATGACTGGGCACATTTGTACTGTGATGGATGGTAATTAGTCTTTGGGTGGTGAAAATGATGTAATCTACACAGAAATCAAAATATAATGATGTACACCTGAAATTTATGTAATGTTATAAACCAGTGTTACCTCAATAAAAAAAATAGGCAGTGAAGGAACCATTGAATGTTTTTAATCATGAGAATGACAGGATGAAATCTATGCTTGAGGAGTATTGTTCTCTTCTGTTGCAATATACATTCAACTCTGTAAGACAGAGTGCCTGAGATTCAGTAGTCCTTTTTTTGAGGAGAATAGTAATATGTTAAATAAACTAAATTAAAAGAGAATAAGTTCAAAACTATTTCACTCCATTTAGTATGTACTGGGAAATAATCCTTAATAATTTAAGGACTAGCCCAGATTGCTACCGTGTGTGATCTATAAAATATTTGTTTTAATTCCACCTTTGTATCTAATTATAAATGGTTGCATTAAAATCTGTGCTATTCTGAAAATTAAAACATCATGATAAAGTGAGTATATTTGATGAGATTATGTTTCTTATATTTGAGGAATAGAAAAAATGAAATTAATGTTAAATAGATATAACAGTTCTCTCTGTCCATTCTATGAGATTTCTGTAAAAAAGTCAATAAACTTATTGTTATGATCAGTATATTGCACTGAACATATATTCAGCTATTTTTTTCCTATTAAAGAAGTTTCCCTTTATGATAATCAATGTTATATTTCTATTTCCACAAGAATTTTTAGGCTTATAAACTTCACATAAATAATGTTTTGATAGATGTTTTTATTTATAATCATTTATGTATAAGCAATTTTATATATTTATACTGCTAATCTTCACAGGCCAATCTATATAATATTAGTTCTTTATATATAGTTTTGTCTTTAAATACTATACATGATATTATATTGTTGCCCTTTTGAGGCTAGCAATCACATCTTTAATCATTTTATGATCCAATATATAATAACCAATATGGAATCGTGCATTCAAGCAGTACCCAAAAAATACTTACTAAATGAATAAAAGTATAAAGAAAATGTAATCATTTGTAAACATATTATTAAAATTCGTATATTACTGCAACATAAAAAAAAACCCTTATGTTCATGTCGAATAGCCAACTTAATTTCTCTTATGTGCTAGAGAATATTTTCTTAATAAAATTTCAGTTTGTGTCATGAATGCTAAAAGTAAACAGCAGAGCTTTGGGCAATGAAGAACTGTACTTTTTAAAGAATACAAATCATATATGAGAAGCATTACAGCATTTGGAAGATGAGAGATGAATTATTGAATAAACTAAGAAAAGTTTAATTTCTTTTTAATACTGTTCTTCAGTGAGTTGTTTGTGATTCTTATCACATGGACTCCAGTATCACAAAAGATAATATTACAGCAAAATATCAGTGTCTGTCTCTGTATCACTCCTCTCCCCAAGCTAAGTTATCCTCTCTAAATGATCGGTGTCATCGTGACCCTACTTATAAAGAATTAAGGTACTTTAGGTCAGAATTCTATAATAAGTCATTCTTGGTTCTATTCTAGAAAATTGACTTGTTGTGACCTGTATCCTGTAACAGTGATAACTAGATCCCAATTTTAAGCTACTTTTGCTTAGATCTCACCACTCTCTAGGCCTCCTAACTTCACTGTCTTGTATCCTGTTTCTGTACTTGAGTTTCCATCGAAGACATTGTTACCTGCTTATAGACTTTCCTGATGCTAATTACTTGTTTTTCTACCTTCTAGAATCTCCAAATGTTGCTTCCTTGAAAACAGCCCTTTTCCATGCTCTGCATGCATATTGGATTACCATTTCCCTCTGTATTAGACTTCATTCATGAAGTTTATGCCAACTGCTTACCTAGATTACCAGATCTTTTACCATGCCCTCTCAATCCATATCCATGAAATTTATGAGTAATAAAAATTTTATGTCATTCTACTGAATCCTGACTCAAACAGTCAAAGGAACAAAATGCAGAAAATCTATGTTAGCTGTGTAATTTTGTGAAGGATGCATGGCATACACTAAATATAAATGTTATGCATAATACATACAGAGACATCTGAAGCAAAATATTGGCAAAAAGGAGTGTGGTGAATGGCTTTCATTAGAGGTTTGACAGAACTCTATAAATATTCACTAACTTGGTGGTGTAAAATCTAGAGGCCAGAAAAAACTGGGGTAGATGTGTATTCCCCCTCCTTAGAAGTCCTTTAAGCACTTTAGATCAATGGGCGGGGTGAGTGCCCCAAGAGCACACATGGTCACTGGAAACAGAGAACTGGTTGGAAACATCTCCTTGATGTAGTGAAGTTCATCTGTGATCCACTGAGTAATGTCACCAGAATGAGGGTCCCATATAGTCAAACCATTTATCTGGAGTTGATGTCAGGTTAAACAGGAAACTAGAAAGAATACTCCAGCAGTTTTGTCAAATCCAGAGACAACACTTTGCTCTTTAGGTCTGCTTATATACGAGAACCCTACAGAGTCTCCACTGGCTCTTGGGTCCTAAGACTGATAAAGTAAATGAGCAAACAGCTTTGCAGCTGAACACATTATTGGAGGAGTCCCTATGCACAGTGAAGCATCTCTCCTATTTTGGCAGTAAAACTAGACTTCTTGTTCATGACTTATAAACATTTTTAAAAAGGAAAATAATGACAACATTAACCTCATGAATTTTTTTCAACAAAAAATGAAGAATATAACATTCAAGGGAAGAAAACATATTTTTTACAATAAATGTTAACTATGAAAAGCAAAAAAAAAAAAAGAATTGGCAAAAAATAGATGACTTAGGAGTTGGATATTACAAAAATGAATATGAGGAAATGAATATTCTATCCAAATATTGGGAAAAAAGAGGCAGACTCTACCACAGAAAGTGTAATCAGCAAGTCTATGGAGGAGGAACTTGAGAATCTCTCTCAAATTGCCGAGAGAAGAAAAGATAAAAATAGTGGAGAAAAGGTTCAGAGATAAAAAGTAAAATTCCAATTTATAAATAATTGATATTCCTAGAGAAGACAGTGGAATAAAAGGAAGAAAGGCAATATGAAAGTTATAATGAAAGAAAACATTTCTCATGAGATTGGGGTCTGAACTTTAGGCATCATCCAGGCAACTAAGAGATGAATGAAATTAAGAACTCCAGAATGGGAAAATTGTTGTATAGAAGTCCTATTTATGTACATTAAAACTATTTATTCATTGAATTAAATATAAATAATTGTTGAACTATGATACTGTACAAAACATAGAAATAATATAAATCCTTATCAGTATGATTAACATACTAAACTAAAAAGCCAGAGATTATTCTTAATAGAGAAGAGTTTTCAAATTGCTGTTTATCCACATTGTCCTTCAGAAGCAGAAAAATCTATGTGGGAAGGCAAGATATAGGTATGAGAGAGGTTAAAATTCAGATTAGTGACTGACAGAGACAGAACATAGTGCAGGAATTCAGAGAAGGTGAATCATTCAAAGTGATCAGAGAAATCACCAGGACAGAAATGGGACTAGAGAGTAAATTTCCGAGTAAGTTGGAGTCGAAGAGATCTAGGTTTAAATTCTACCCCTGTCATATACTAACTTGAGACCAGAGACTAGAAATTTGATTTCCCTGGGCTTTATTTCCTTGTCCATAAAAAGGGGAACAATGAAAGCACATTTTGTCATGGGCTGTTTGCATGGAATAAGTGACATATTGCATGAAAAGAATCTGACAGGTTCTGGCACATTATAAACTCTTAATAAAATTGTCATCAATATCTATTGTTATTGTTATTATTTCCTTGGGCTGTATTAAGGAATATTCTGGAAGGATTTTTAGTATAAGCTAGGTGTTTTCATTGGAAGAAGCATGACATGTTGGGGACTGTGAGAATCATTTATTAGTTATAAGATATAACCATGCTCAGTATTTGAACTTCAGATGTGATTTGTTTGACTTGGTGTCTTAAAAGTGGCACTTTTTGATTTTCCACACCCCTGTCCATCATGCATAGCCTTATATCCAGCTTTATAGAAGCATTTAAATTGCCTCATTTAACATTAAAAAGCCCAGGAGCTTTTATTTCTATAGCATATGCTTTAATTGTTATTAAAAATGCAGATATCCCCAGTAAGTGAAGCACTTTAACATATCCCTGGTCATTTTATAAATTTTTTATTGTAAACATTGATTAAAATACAAGACAATGCAGATTTTGATGGTAAGGTAGGGAGGTGGCAGGTGTGAAGGAAAAGGACCACAAAGACATGAAGATTCCCGTATAGAAAGGAATAGATGTGTAGAAGCACACGCTGGGAGTGTTGAGGACAATTTTGCTTGATGTTACAGGTCTCCTTAAATTGGCTTAGGGGTGCATCTGAGTTAAACTTGACATGTTGCAAATTTTGGTTTTGTCATTAAATAATAGTAGAATCTTTGCAAAGACTTTCTTATCTTACGAAGAGGTCATTTCGTAACCTTCATCTAAGGTCATTTACCAATGTTCACTGATTCTTGATATAGGGATCAGAAATAGGCATCCATCAGGAATTTTGTGGCAAAAATGAAGTACTTTCCTCAAATACCTTTTGACATTTCATTACATTTTTTAAAATTTATGGGTAGATTTGTTGGAGTTATGAGAACACAACAACATAAATTCTAGAGAGCTAGAGTTCAAACTAAATCTTAGAAATTTCTTGTCCAATTTTAAACATTATTCAGAAACCACTTATGGAAGTTCCCAGCCATTGAAATCACTGATTATCAGTCTTTTCTTTTAAAAAAAATGGAATTTATTTCCCTTCAACTGAATTTTCACGAGGAACTCAACATGTAACATAAATAAAAATTACAGCAATTTTGAGGATAGGGTGGGAGTCTAGAGTTCCTTCTCACCCTTTCCCGTCTGGCCTCAACCCTCACCCTACTTGGCAGTTCCAGAAGGCTACTTGGAACACAGTTTAACTGTCAATATAAAGTCATCTTAAAATCTTGTAGAGTTTGGGAATTCTGACCCACATGAGAAAGACAGTTTTAATATCGGGCTATCCTATTTTTTTAAATGCATTGTCAGACACCTTCTATTATTTCCCTGTGATATATATTCTAGTTTGTACTCTTTTACTGACCTACTTTGAGATATTTAATAAATAATTTCACCTCTCTGGCTTTCTGCCTCTGTTTCCAACTCACTTATCAAAACACTATTAATCATACTATTGTGAATGGAAAGAGCAGCTTAGTTCTTTTCCTAAATTGAATATATGTACATAATAAAGACTTATAAGTGGAAGCTATCTGTTGGAAGAGTCCATCACATCAGAAAGAGGGGAAAAGGGGGCTGGCCCCTTAGTGTAGTGGTTAAGTCTGGCACGTCCCAGTTCTGCTGCCCAGTTAGGGCCAGGACCTGTACCACTCGTTAAGCCATGCTGTGACGGCACCCCATATACAAAATAGAGGAAGATTGGCACAGGTGTTAGCTCAGAGTGAATCATCTTCACCAAAAAAAAAAAAAAAAAGAAATGGGAAAAGTTATAGAGAAAAATTGTGTGTACACATACCTGTACATGTGAGAGGGAGAGAGCAGGGAGAAGGATATATCACTGCCCCTAAAATTAATCATTTGTCTTACTTATGCCACATAACACTCTTGGATATTTGAATACCAAACTAGATCACGTGTTCAAAATTGGAATCTTGCTTCAACTATGAGTTTGAGGTTAACATGGTGATCTCAGACTCATGATAACTGTTTATTTCTGTTCTTGATACTCAGTCCTGATGTCTGACCCTCAAGTTTGTGTGACCTGGCACTGGAGAATGCTTTGAAGCACTATAGGGTCATGATCAGAGAAGAATGCACATTTACAGATTAGCAGTTGGTAAGCCAGAATGGAAAGGGTAAGGTGAATCAGAAAATGTACTTCATAAACCATTATAATAATCTGAAATGAGAAGATAAAAGCCTGGATTAAGATTACATTAGAACTGAAAATTGTGGTGACATTTCAAAGTAAAATTAATAAATGTTAAATACTAATTGTGATGAGGAAGAGAGTAAGAAATGATGTCCAGTTCTGGAGTTTGGTAGGTTAAGGAAATGTCTGTAGAGAGGAAAGTTGGGAGTAGGTACCAGTGTTAGTTACTTTTACTTGACATGGATTATGAACTCTGTTTGAATAAATGAATTGAAGCAGAAATGATCTGTCAGTTATTGTAGATGGCAGACTTTTTGTGTATTGAAACTTCAAGGTAATAGTTGAAGACTCTGACTCTCTAGCCAATCTTTGAGAAAAAGATTTGATGTAAAAAGGGAAGACGACCAAGAATGATTATTGGAGACTGCTGGAACCGAGGGAATTGAAGAAAATCTAGTAAAAGAAAGAGAGATGGGGTTGGGCATAGAGGGTAGGGAGCACCTGAGATGAGGTTCATGCTTAGAAAAGAAGGAGGCCTGGGCGGTGCACGGTCCCTGAAGCAAAGAAAGGAAAGCTTCAAGAAGACTGTTCAAAAGAAGGTGAATGAGAAAAAGTCCTCAGATTTGGCAAGAACAAATATAATCAATCTGCATGAAGCTGCTGCTTTGGTCAAATAGTTTGTCTGTCTTGTGCTACCAATTATTTAACTTTTCATCTCATTGTTTTCAGGGAGATTTCCCTTTACACTTTATCAACAGTCTTTCCTTTTAAAATACCTAAACAAAACTATTATCTTTTATAATTGATACCATTCATTAAAGGTTTTAGTGAACTATTCTGTAATAGGTACATATATTGCATTATTTTAATTTTTATTTGTATGTTTGTATGTGTGTATATGACTTTAAGCATTACAAAAATTATAGCACTGTTTTTGTTTTATACCCTAGAAAAGGGTTTTGATAGGTTGGAAAGTATAGACTTAAAATGGACATCAATATGTATAAAATTATTTCTCTAAGCTCTCTCTCTCCGCCTTGGTACCCAATACCTGGCTGAATAGCATGAAATATATCATGAGTCATAATATCAAATGTGTTGTTTTATCACATAATGGAAATCTCACTGTATTGCAGGTACATTCAAGGTAAGAATGTCACAGACGGGAAGGGGAACACTGAGTGGACATATTTAGGCAATGATTTATTTGTACTGAGTTGACTTAGGGCTACTTACTTTTCATGTGTGCAACAGCAATTGAAGAGATAGGCTTTAGTGATTTTAATAGTGAGTAACATTGACCCAAATATAATCTTGCAAGTAAGTTGGGAAGTGTGTGGCAGTAGAGAAGAGGTAAAGCATGTGAGAAAAGGAAGATTGATTTTCTTTGAAGCTGTTTCAGAATCCTTTAACCTTTGAGGTTTTGCTTTGCTTCACTGATTGTTGCAGATGGTTATGTCACATAATTGGGGCAATACCTAGCCCAGGCAGTTATCTGTATAGCTCTCAAGTCTACTGTGAGCTTCATCAGTTGACTCCACAACCTCTTTTACTTTTTCTAAGCTTAAAGTTTTAGAATAAAATTCCAACCTGGGCTTTTCCATATTTTCATCCTGGGACTGGGACATGCTCTGTCATCTGAAGAGACAGAGAAAAGTGAGCTGGGAAAGGAGAAAGCACACCATACAACTCTTACGCCAGATGTTCTTAGAAAATCTAGAATAAGAAATTTAACCAAAATTTTTAAATAACAACAAACATAAAGGAACTCTGTGTAATGAGAAGTACTATTTGGGCAAGTTCTTAGAATAAAGTTCATGATAGAGTTAGTGCAATCTAACCAATTATTGACTGCAATGGAATAAAGGATTAACTTGGAAAAATAAATTTTCCAGAACTAAAAATTACTTTTGAGTCACTACACATTTGGAGAGAGTTCCAATATGTGTACGTTGTTACCTTACTTTCATAAAATTGTGTTTGTATTTCAAAGATTGAGTAGCTATGGGAAGACTTAGAAGCTTTGTTGTTGTATTCACAAAATCATAAAAAAATTTCCTGAGATTATTAACTATATATTCCTGTGATAATCGTAGTACCTCATTCTGGAACTTACTTGGGGATTCAACAATATTAGTAATTTCAAACTATAAAGAGGAGTTGAGACATACGTACCTCTCCTATCTCACCTCTTCCCACTCTTTCCCTCTCTCACTATGTTCCATGAACACTGTCCTTCTTTCTCTCCTCAACCATAGCAAGCTCTTTCCAATCTCAAGGCATTACACATACTATTTCCTCCATGCACATTGCTCCCCCACCCCGTCTTTACATGGATGCCTACTTTTTGACATCAGATAAAAGCTCAAATCTTCCCCTCTGTCCCACATGCTGCATGTGCACACAGACACACACAATCTTTATCTTCATAGTACGTATGCTTAGGTGGGAGTATCTTGTCTGTTTTTCTTATGCTATATATGTCTCGACCTGTTAGAACAAAGTTTGTGCAGAGTAGTAACCTTTCCTGTCCTCTCCTGGTAGTCCAGTGGAAACTCAATAAGAATTTATTGAATGCATGTAGTCTTTTATCAAGGCAAAGAACAGAATTGTATGCCTAGATCCCCAGGAAATGTTTTACAATTATATCTTACCTAATGTTTTCCTAATATTTTGTTCACTTTGGCTGACAGATATTGGCCATTTCTTCATTAGCCAGTGTTAAGATGAACTGCACTTACACAGGTATATGTCATTACTGTGGAGACTAGCATGGGACTGAAGATTATTGTAGATACGTTACTAAGAGGGTAACAAATTTGTGTTAAAATTACATATATATGCTCTTTTTAACCCCTAGGTATTGTGTGATCTGCATATTTATTATTAAATTTAGCTTAATGCATTGTTACCATTTGCTAAATGTATTTAAATCAATTCCTATATTTTTGTGACTGAAGATAGATGTTGATACACACATGTATAGTGGGGTTTTGGAGGCCAGAATACTTATTTGTGAATCATTGCATATTTAACTGTCAATGATTTGTATTTAGAAAGCATTTATATTTAAATATGCTCTATATTAGACAACTACCAAATGCCTAAGCCCAACTGCATATTTTAAATTTTCCAAGGATGGTTCAAAGTGTAAGATGGTAATTATCTTCTTCTGATGTGTTTGTGCTATTAAAATCATATCATGATAACTTATCGTTTACATATAAATCTTGTTAAAATTTCAAAGCCCTGTGCTGAAAATATAAAAATAAGTATATTTAATATAATTGACATCAGATTGCTGTTTTCCACAATTTTTCTGAAGGTAATAAGAGAGATCCACTTTTGCATGCCTCTTCAAACAGCATTTTGAATTCTATCAACATCACACTCTTTTTATCCCCAGTAGTTGAAGTCCCAAAAGACTATCTCACCACAAAAATAACTTCTGAAATATCAACTCTATGCATATAAATTCAGTTGGAAGGAGAAAGCTCTTCATGACTTTAGAGATGTCAATTTTATTAGAAACTGTTCCTTCTACATGCAGCTATGTGAGCATATGAGAATATGTAGTAAATTAGTTTGTATTTCTTTCATTTTCCATTATAACGCAGAGTGTAAAAGAAACATATAAATGCAAGTATACCATAAAATCAAGAGTTGCCACAGACTATATACCTGTTTACGTGTGAATTCTTTATACCTTAACTTCTAAATTTACCACAGAGAACTCAGGTTGACAAATGATATATAGGCACTCATTGTCCCAAAGTTAAACTTTTCTCTCTCTTTTTTTTTCCTTTTCTTTTTCTTGAAATCTTACAAGCCAATCAAAAATGCCATGCCTCTTTCTTTTCTGTCTCCCACATATTGCACATACATACACTATCTTAAAAACCAAGATTTCTATTTTTTTCTTTCTCTTTGGTTTTCTAATTACCATTAGCGTGATCTTCCCAATCATTCACACGTGAAAGCATGGTTGTATTCAAATCTATTTTCCCCTCATCTTATGCAACCATTTAGTAACAATGATGAATTAAAATCCATCTATGGCACACATGCATCCAGTTCATTAAAGTCTCACTATTGGTCCCTGGATTGAGACAATTAATCTGGATTGCTTTGTTCAGTTTCCCCCCCCGCCAATCTATCCTATACAGCTCACCAGGAAAAAAATAGAGCACAGCTATAATTATGATGCTTGTCACCCTACAAACTCTCCATGATTCTTCATTACAGAAAAAAGAAAGCCATACTCTGTTTTTTTTTTTTTACCACACTTCTAAATCAATCAATCAATCATGCATGTTATGAAAATCCAAATTAAAAAATATGTATAAAGGGGAATAAAAATCCCTCTTCACTACCATTGCTTTCTTATAATACCGCTCCCTTGTAAGTTAACATCTGACAATTAACAATTGGGATAGCATGATTCCACACCTAGGTTTAAAGATCACGTGTGTGTGTGTGTGTGTGTGTGTGTGTGTGTGTGTGTGTGTAAAATAGTTTTTGACCATATTAAAAACAGATACTGGTATGATGAATTCACTGTTTTTTTTTTTTTTTTTGTGAGGAAGACCAGCCCTGAGCTAACATCCGTTGCTAATCCTCCTCTTTTTGCTGAGGAAGACTGGCCCTGGGCTAACATCCGTGTCCATCTTCCTCTACTTTATATGGGATGCCACCACTGCATGGCTGACAAGCAGCGTGTCAGCGGGCGCCCGGGATCCGAACCGGCGAACCCCGGGCTGCCAAGCGCGGACGAAACCGCTACGCCACCGGGTGGCCCCCACTGTTTTCTTTTTAATGACTAGATGAATTTCAATTTATGTAGCCATTTTTCCATTAGAAGAGTTAATACAGTGTTTTGAACATAGAAACTTTCTATAAACTTGCTAATTGAATTGTTTATATTTTACCAATATAAGACCAAATATTAATAAAACATGTTTTACTTTAATTTGTCACATCTTAGATAATTAAAAATAATTAAAACTTAGTTTTCTCTTGATGTCTTGAATCAAACATAGTCTTAGACTTAATAGATACTCAATAAATATTTGAACCATTTAATAAATGTAAGATGTTTATAGGCATCATTTTAATTGATTTAAAGGACTTGGAGACATAATAATATTTTAAAACATATTCTTATATATTTTTATAACAGTATTGGACAAAGTGATCTTCATTCCAATATATGCTAAATAAGGAAAAATTTCTTACTGGAAATAAAAATATTTTTCCTCCTTCTTCCTTTCTTCTCTTGTTACCCTTCCTATCGTATACTTTGATATCTGTTACTAAGATTTAAGGATATGTATTTGTCACAAGCCCCCTACATAGTTTACATGCACAATTAAATTTAAGAACTACTGCCCTTTTGTGGTATGCAGTTAACATTACTTAATCTTTGTGATTTAAAATGTGTTTTTCAGATTTAATTGAAATCTATCCAGAATTTATAAAGAACCGTTACAACTTAACAAAATTTCCCTTATGGATAATAATGTTGAGTATATTTCAAGTGCTTATGGGCCATTTTTATATCCTTTTTAGAGAAATGTCTATTCAAATTCCTTGCTCACTTCTAATTGGGTTCTTTTTATTGTTGAGTTATAAGAATCATTTATATAATTTGGATACAAGTTCTTTATCAGATATGTGATTTGCTAATATTTTCTCCCATTCTGTGAGTTGTCTATTCACTTTCTTAATGCTGTCCTTTCAAGCACAAATTGTTTTTGTATTATGTCCAATTTTTCTATTTTTTCTTTTGTTGCTTGTGTTTTTGGTGTCATATCTAAGAAACCTATGCCCGGTCCAAGTCACAAAGATTTAAGTCTCTCTTGTCTTCTAAGAATTTATAGTTTCGTTTCTTATATTTACGTATTTTATCCATTGTGTGTTATTGTTTTTGTGTTATGTTAAGTAGTGGTCCAACTTCATTATTTTGTATTTGGTTGCCCAGTTATCCCAGCACCGTTTGTTGAATCCTATACTTTCCACATTGAATTATCTTGACACCCTTGTTGAAAATGAATAGACCATGAATGTAAAGTCTTATTTCTGAACTCTGTTTTATTCCATTGATTGTTGTGTCTATCCTTACGCCAGCATGACCATACAGTCTTGATTATTGCAGTTTTTGTAGTAAGTTTTGAAATGAGGAATTGTGAGTCTTCCAATTTTATTCTTCCTTTTCAAGATAGTTTTGTCTGTTCTAGGTCCCTTGAATTTTCATAAGAATTTTGGTATCAGCTTGTCAATTTCTGAAATAAAAAAAGGCAGCTGGAATTTTGATAGAGATTGCATTGAAACTATAGGTCAATTTGGGAATTATTGTCATTTTAAAAATATTAAACCTTCTAATCCATGAACCCAGGATCTTTCTACATATTTAGGTATTTTAAATTTCTGTTAGTTTGCAGTCTTGTGCTTCTTCTGTTAAATTTATTTCTGTCTATTTTCTCTTTTTGGTGCTATTGTAAATGGTATTTTTTGTTTAATTTCATTTAAAGATTGGTCATTATTAGTGTTTAGAAATGCAACTAATTTCTGTGTATTGATGTTGTATCTTTCAATCTTGCTGAACTCTTTTATTAACTCTAATGGGTTTTATGTGTTTTTTGGGGTATAATTGTTAGAATTTTCTATATACAATACTACGTCATCTGTAAATAGATACCGTTTTACTTCTTCCTTTCTAATATGGATGAGTTTTGTTTCCTTTTCTTAACTAATAGTCCTGACTAGAACCTGTAGTACAATGTTGAGTAGTCTTAATCTTAAGGGTAAAGTATTAGTCTGTTACCATTAAGTATGATGTTAGCTGTGGATTTTTGTAGATGTCCTTTATCAGATTGAGAACTTTCCTTTTTAGTCCAAGTTTGTTGAGTGTTTTTAACATGAAAAGGTGGTAGATTTTGTTAAATGCTCTTTCTGCATCTATTGAGATTATCATGTAATTATTCTATTAATACTGTGTATTGCATTGATTGATTTTCATATACAGAACAAATCCTGCATTCCTGGGATAAATCCCACTTGGTCATAATGTATAATCCTTTTATATGTTCCTGTATTTGGTTTGCTAGAATTTAGTTGAGGATATTTGTGTCTGTATTAGTAAGGGATATTGGTCTGTAGTTTTCTTTTTTCCCTTTTCTTTTTGGTGATATCTGCCTGGTTTTGGTATCAAGTAATATTTACCTCATAAAATAAGTTGAGAATTGTTTCCTTCTCTATTTTTTTGGAAGAGTTTGTGAAAAGTCGGTGGTAATTCTTTAAACATTTAGTAGAATTCACAAGTGAAGCCATGTGGTCCTGGGCTATTCTTTTGGGGATGTTTTGAAATTACTAATTCAATCTCTTTCTTTATTACAAGTATTTTCAGATTTCCTGTTTCTTTTTGGGTCAGTTTTGGCACTTTGTGTCTTTTTTTAGGAATTTGTTTATTTTATGTAGGTTATGTAATTTGTTGGCATATAACAAATACCCTTATAATCTTTTAAATTCTGTATGTTTGGTAGTAATTGCCCCTCTTTTATTTCTGATTTTAATAAGTTGTCCTCTTTTTTTTTTGTTCTGGTTGGTGTAGCTAATGGTTTGTCAGTGTTCTTGATGTTCTCAAAGAATCAACATTTTATTCCATTGATTTTTCTCTGTTGTTTTTCTATATTCATTCTCATTTATATTTGGTCTGATCTTCATTATTTTCTTCCTTCTGCTTGCTTTTGGCTTAGTTTGCTGTTATTTTTCTAGCTTCTTAAGGTGGAAGGGTAGGTTATTGATTGAGGTCTTTAATAGGAGTTTAATATAAGAATCAATATAGGAGTTTGCAGCTATAAATTTCTCTCTAGGCACTGCTTTCCCTGCATCCATAAGTTTTGATACATTGTGTTTTTGTCTCATTCATCTCAAAATATTTTTAAATTTCACTGTGTTTTATTGGACACATTAGTTATTTAGTAATATGTTCTTTAATTTTCACATATTTGTGAATTTTTCTAATTTCTTTCTCTTACTGATTTCTAATTTCATTCCGTTGTGAAGAGAGAAAATACTTCTAAATATTTCAATCCTTTAAATTTATTGAGGTTTGTTTTATGGTCTAGCATATAGTCTATTCTGGAAAATGTTTCATGTGCTCTTGAGAAGAATGTATATTCTGTTGTGATTAAGTAGATTGTTCTTAGTTGCCTGCTAGGTCTATTTGTTTTATAGAGTTTTCAAGTCTTTTATTTCATTTCTAATCTTCTGTATAAATGTTTAATCCATTATTTAAAGTAGGGTATTAAAGTATTTATTATTGTTGAATTGTCTATATCTCTCTTCAATTTTTGCTTCATGTATTTAGGGTTTTTGTTTTTAATTGCAGATATGTTTACAATTGTTGTATATTCTTGATGGACTGACCATTTCACCAATATAAAATGTCCTTATTTGTCTCTGGTAACAATTTTTGTCTTAAAAGTCTCTCTCTCTTATTTTACATTAGAGTAGCCACTGCAGCTCTTTGGTTACTGTTTGCATGGTACAACTTTTTGATCATTTTATTTTCCACCTATTTTTTTCTTTTAGTTTAAAGTGTTTCTTATAGACTATAGTTAGAACTTGGGTGTTTTTTTACTGTTTTTTTTTTTAATCCATTCTGTTAATACCTGTCATCTGATTTGAGAGTTTAATTCATTTACATTAAATGTGATTACTAATAAGTTAGGATCTACCTCTGCCACTTTGCTATTTTTTGTATCTTATGTATTTTTTGTCCCTCTATTCCTCCATTATTCTCTTCTTTTGTGTTAAACAGATATTTCTAGTGTACTGTATTAATTTCCTTTTCGTACCTTTCACTATATATTCTGAATTATTTTCTTAGTGGTTGGCTTGGGAACTAAAATTAACATCTTAAATTACAACAATCTAGTTCAGGCAAATATCAACTTAATTTCAATAGTACACAAATGCACTGCTCCCACATAGCTCCATTCCCCTCTTTTGTGTTCTTATTGCCATATGATTTACATCTTTATATACTGTCTGTCCATCAACACTAATTTATAGTTATCTATTTGTGAAGTTGTCTTAAGTCAGATACCAGAAGAAAAACGTTACAAACAAAAATTACATTTATATTGTCTTTTATATTTATATATGTAGTTATATTTCCTTGTGTGCTTTTTTCTTTATGAAGATTCATGGTACTGCCTAGTGTCCTTTCATTTAGCCTAAAGGACTTTCTTTAGTATTTGTTGTGGTGCAGGTAACAAAGTCTCTTAGTTTTTGTTTATCTCAGATGTTTTAAATTCTCCTTTATTTTGGAAGGATACTTTTGCCACAGGTAGAATACTTGGATGACAATTTTTTGTGTGTTTCTTTCAGCATTTTGAATATGTCATCCCACTGTCTTCTGGACTCAGTGGTTTCTGATGAGAGAAATCAGCTATGAAGTTATTGAGGATCCCTTGTACATAATGAATACTTTCTCTCTTGCTGTTTTCAAGATTATCTTTTTCTTGCTTTCAACATTTTATAATGTGTATAGGAGAGGATCTTTGTATGTTCACACTACTTGGAATTGGTTGAATTTCTTGGATATGTAGATTAGTGTTTATCAATTTTTAAATAATTTCCACCATTATTTCTTCAAATATTCTTTCTGTTCCATTTTCTCTCTTTTTTCATTTGGGACTTCTGTTATGCATATCTTGGTGTGCTTGATGGTATTCTACAGACCTCTTAGGCTCTGTTCATCTTTTTCCATTCTTTTGCCTTTCTCTTTCTCAGACTGTATAATATCAATTGGTCTATGTTTGGGGTCATTGACCCTTTCTTCTGCCTGCTCAAATGTGCTATTGAAACATTTTAGTGAATGTTTCAGTTCAGTTATTGTGCTTTTCATCTCCATAATTTCTGTTTGTTTCCTTTTTATAATTTCTGCATCTTCATTGATACTCTCTTCTTGGTGAGGCATCATTCTTCTGGTTTCCTTTAGTTTTTGTCAATGGTTTCTTTTAGCATCTTGAACATATTAGGTAGTCAATTCAGAGTGTTTCTCTAGTAAGTCCAATACATGAGCCTCCTCAGGGATGATTTCTGTTAATTAATATTTTCCTTTGAATGGGCCATACATTCTTGTTTCTTTGCACTCTTTTACATTTTTTATAGAAAACCACAAAATTTGAATATTACAGTGTGGTAACTCTAGAAATCAGATTCTCTTACTTCTCTGAGTTTGTTGTTATTGGTTTTTGTTTGCTTAGTGACTTTCCTGAACTAATTCTATAAAGTCTGTGTTTTCTGTTGTGTGTGGCCACCACAGTTGTTGCTCAGTTAGCTTTCTAGTCAGGTAATAAATGGAAAGAGATTTCCTTAAATGCGTGGATGTAACAAGTCTCCCTTTCTTTGAGGAGAATCTCTGTGTGTATGTTGGAGCATAACTTTAATGCTCAGGCAGACAGTTTAAAACTCTGCTTTATTTTTCAATTCTTGCTTGTGCAGAGCCTCAAGTATAGCTAGGAATGAGTGTATAGGGCCGTCTCAAGTCATTTCTGGGTATATACACTGTCCTACTCATGCTTGCATGCCTCTTTGCATATGGCCTTCTAGATTCACAAGAATAGGTTAGAGCTTTTAAACTTCTCCTAGAGACATCTTACTTTTCAACTTTTTCCTTTTAAATGTTTTTGATAAACATTTTTTTTTCTTTTCTTTTGCCCCAACTGTTTTAGTCATCTTGGGCATCTGTAATGTTAAACAATTGCCGCTGATTGTTTTATCAAATGCCCCTTTGGAAAAGGCTGTTTACACTGGGAGATCTCTCAGATCAAATAAAGACAAGTTTTGCAATTGGAGCTTTCCAGGGAATTTCCAGACAGGTCAGACAGTGATAATTCATTGAGAACAGGGCACTGGAGACTTTCCAACCATGTTCTACCCCCTCCAATGGCTTCTAAGCTATTGGGTTTCCGTTCTACCACAGAGGAGAGAGGGATGGAGATAGGCCAAATTAAAATGCCACAATGCTCACTTTCTTGGCAGGATTCAGCTAGGTTTTTTGATTAAACATTCCTTGGTTTTCAAAAGCCTTTGGTTAGTTTCAAGAGTTCTGGGAAAGTTGATTTTGATGATTTTTCTACTGTTCTCAGTACATATATGGAGGAGAGGATTTTTTGAGTTCCTTACTGCATCATTCTGGCTGATATCCAGTACAGCATAATATAATGCCCTATTAAAGTAAATGTTAATAATTTCCACTGTATTTAAGCAACCACTGAAACAAAGAAATTTTTTAGTTTATCAAGAATATTGAAATTAATTTGGGGGAAAGTAAAGCTCACTCACAGGTATCATTCTGGTTGCCCTTAAATGGAAAAAAAGTGGAACACTAAAAAACTAATAATCTCTTATTATACTATCCATTGCCACATAGGTTTCTGATATATAAAAGAAAGTGTAAAATAAGTCATTAAAGGTATTAAATGTTTTATTTTTATGTTTCCATATCTTCAACAGAATAGACATCTTAGTCTAACTTCAGCTGTGCAGAGTAATTTCAATTAGTAAAAATGAGAAAATATATTTGTATTTTACAATGTATAATTGAAGACAATTACACCAATGTAGTGTAATATTTTTACTGATGGCATATCAGAACATTATTATAAGCATCATTAAACAATAAAGCATCTTCAATAAAATTAAACATAATTTTGTTTATACCAAGACATGGAATATAAAAGCTATATTTTTAAATGAGAAGTTTAAAATAGTCTCCGGGATAAATGTGGAATATACTATTGCTTGTTTCCATACTTGTAGGGAAAAGTAGCACACTATATGTCTCAAAATTAGTTGATCTCCATTGTAACCCAGTATATAATCATGTTAAATAATTTGTTTTAATGCTGGATTGATAAAAATGAAAGTATTTATTATTTAGCACAATAGAAAACATTTTAGAATTAAAACAAAAGTTTCCTTCCAAAGCAAATAAATCCACTAAACTAGATTACTAGCCTAGTTTCTTTGGTGTCATTTCTATTTATGTTTTAATATGTATATTTAAAATTTTTCTACATATATGATTAAAACTCTGGTTTTAAGGCAGTTTATTTTTGTGTCTGTCACTATCAGCATAATCAATATACTATGACACATTTTTAACTTCAAATTATACTTAGAATGATTCCTACTTTGTTTTTCCTTATTGGCAGAATTATATATATAATACAGTCATGCACAACATAATGATGTTTTGGTCAGTGACAGACTGCATATATGACAGTGGTCCTATAAGATTAGTACCATACAGCCTAGGTGTGTAGTAGGCTATACCATCTAGGTTTGTGTAAGTACACTCTGTGATGTTTATGCAACAACAAAATTGCCTAATGATGCATTTCTCAGAATGTATCCCCATAATTAGATGATAAATGACTGTATATATTTATTACATATTATTATTAATTATATATTATAATTACTAATTAATAATATATATAATTCTATCAATAAGGAAAGATAATGCAGGAATTAGTCTAAGTATAATGATTATATTCTAAGTATAATGTGTGTATATATATATATATATATACACAAACACACACATAATATTAATATATGTTTATTGTACCACTGTTTGGTGTGTCATTTATAGCTCTTGCCTTGGTTGCAAGAATAGAAATCAACCTTACCTTATCTAAAATTATTGAAAGTGTATTTGAAAGCTCAAATACTTGACAAGATTTAGGAATCTAGAGGAAACAGAAATGAGCAGTTACAAAGGCAGATCTGGAGAGCCAAAGGGTACGAGCTGGAAAAAGAATAATATTCTCATGGAGTTAGGAAGGAAGGAAGGAAGAAAGACTAGTGAAAACAAGTGGAGGAAAATATCAAAGAGATATACAATAAGATTTTCCACAGCTGAAGGACCTGATTTTGTAGATTGAAATTTTCACTAAGGTCTCAGCATATTAAGTGAAAAATAAACCACACTATCGGGGCCGACCTGGTGACATAGTGGTTAGGTTTGTGTGCTCCGCTTCAGCGGCCCAGGGTTCACAGGTTTGAATCGTGGGCGCTGAGCTACGCAGTGCTTGTTAAGCCATGCTGTGGCGGCATCCCATATACAAAATAGAGGAAGATGGGCACAGGTGTTAGCTCAGGGCCAATCTTCCTCAGCAAAGAGGAAGATTGGCAACAGATGTTGGCTCATGGTCAATCTTCCTCACACACACACACAAAAAGAAACCACACTAGGCACATCATTATGACTTTGCAGAAAATCAGGGTTTGAGAAAAGATCCTAGGAAGACTATGGAAGATTGCTATCAAAATTCTAAGGTAAGTAAATAACCACATAGATTATTAGGATTAGTCAAGTGACAATAGAAGATCAAAGTTGAATTAGAATTTCTTTTTAGCATGTAAAATGTAAAAAAAAAAAATCACTTCTGAAACACCTTTAAAGGAAGCTAATTAACAAAATAATGGGGTAAACTAAGAAGAAAAAGGAGGAGAAAGAGGAGGAAGGGGACTGGGGACAGAACCCATAAAACAGCAGAATCAACATAAGAAAGATGCTAAGGGAATTTTCAATTTGATGTTCAAGGAAAATCCCACAACAGTTATGTAGGAGGTGTAGGGTACAACCAGTCCCAACCTGTTTAACTATATTGAGAGAAATGCTAACCTTTTCCTAGCAATTTTAGAACCGAATTAAATATGAATATAAAAAAAATAAGCGAATACAAAAATGAGAAAATTTTCCCTTCAGAAAAAGAGAAGACTCTCAAAGGATGAAATGTTAATCATATTTACATGGTCATAAAAATATAAACACTGACTCTTCATTTAATTAAAAATACATTATAACTATGTTGGCTGCATGGAGGAATGGAAGATGTGTAGATGTGTATACACACACATCTGAGGAGTATAATAAATCCGTGTATTTTTCTATATTAGGAAGTAAATAGATGAGTTCTAAAATTGTGGATCCAGAAAGAGCATTGAAGAATTGGAGTTGAAAGCACCTGCCTCTGTGTAGCAAGATGAGGAAAAGAGGGATGGGTGAAGTGGTGAACTGTTTTTAATTGTAAGCTTGGATGTACTATCCGACTTTTTAAGCTATGTGCAGGTATGATTTGGTGAAAGTAACAAATTATTTTTTAACATTGTTATCAAAAATGCTTAACATCAATAATATTAGAGCCCATGTTAAAAGATAAGAAAATTAAAAACTACAATTTTTTCACTTAATATTAGAATTATTAAGGAATATTCTATTGGATACTTCCTAGGCCATGGAATTGTAAATCCTGTCTTGCATTACCAAATGAACTGATAGTAAGGAAAGCTTAAACTTTTTTCTTACCATAGTTTTCACTTTGAGATATACAAAAACATCAGCAGCAAGTGCATAGTTAATCAATTCTTAAACATACAGTTCTGAAAACACTAAAGACTTTTGTAGGAGCCTAGAAAATGGTGGCAGAAATTAAGGTAATATAAAAAACTGCTGGAAAAAATTAAGAATTTAGAAATTGAGAAACACTCTTCAAAATAGTGAAGGAACTGCTGATGGGGCAATCAAATGAGTTCTAAGCTCCAAAGTGTTAAATATAATACCTCTCACTTTTGGGGGGATGGTCTGATGTAATGCTCATATGGGAGGACTTTCTAAAGCTTACTACCCACCTGCTGTTATGTTTCCGTGTGTAGTTGCCAACATCAGTGAACAAAACTTATATTACTTCTGATGTACGTTTGCTATTCATTCCTGCAATCTTTGTCATATGAATTCTACCCCAAATCCTCAAACTGCAGGTCTGTATAAAGCCAAACATATTTACAGGACTTACCTGAAAGGATTTCAATACGGAAGATCAAATAAAGGTTACTCACATGGTTTTAGAAAGTCATTTGTCTATTAAACTACTGCTGTGAAATGTCTGTTAGTAGCAGTTAGGAAATTTTGTGTTGGAATAGAACATTTGATTTTCTCCTAAAGCTACATTGAAAATCTTTGAAACTAGTTTGGAAACCCATTTCCCAAATTATGTTTTAATAGAATTTTAGGAGGATTCAAGTTGTTTCTCCTGGCTGTGTTCTTTTTCTTTCTCTCTCTTTTTTTTTTTAACACTGACATCCAGTTTTTTTTTTTTAAATTGATTCATTCAAAGCTATTTGGTAAAGAAACTTACTATGTATCCAGCAATGCTCTAGGTATAGAATCTGATAAACACCTGGTACAAAGGGACCATCTGAAAATATTTACTTCATCATACTATCTCTATACAAGAAATAGTTAAAGTTCTCTTGATAGAATTTTAGTATGGAAATTATACTACTTTATTAGAGGGAGACTTGAAGACTTGTTCTCTCTGTGTCCCTAAGACTTGCTTTGACAATGCTTCCAGCAACCCATTTCAGAGCTGTTTTCACAGTTTGTGCCATAGTCACACGTCCAGTTATCTTTGTATGTCTGACTGAAAGCACCTACCTTGTGGAAGTTTTGCCTTCTGAAATTAGCTGCTCAAAAAGGGATAAAACCTTTTAGATATCCAATAAAGAATTTTGAAGTTGTGGAGCATGAAATAATATCTATGAGAAGAGACTTGATCTATGAAATTTGGTATATTTACATGATAAATCTCAAAATAACACAGTAAATGGAAAAAGCAAGTTGCAAGATAATGCATAAGAATATAAAAATATAACAATAATAAATATATTAACATGTGTCTGTAAAACATAAAATAAATAGGATACACAGCAAATTTATGATTTGTGGTTAGCAGAAAAGGTTGCTTTTAATGAAATTGTGATTAAGAGTAAACTGGAACTATAACTTTTCTGTAAAGTTTTATCTCTTTTATTAAGTATAAAAAAGCTTGTACAACCTAAAAGCAATATTTACTAATTATTCTGTTTACTATTTTGTGTTTTTAATTTTTTCCAAAATAAAAATTAGATACCATGTTAAATAATTACTCTCTACCTTGAAAAAAATCAAATAAATTATTTTTATTATCTGAAATTTTAATCTTAAATTATTTGGAAAGGCTTTGAGTATAGGAAATATACATTATAAATCTAAGAAATTATAATGGTAAGTGTTCTGACTTGAGTAACTCTTTTAACAAGTAGTAATGCTACCTAACAGATCACTTGGAAAATAGCGTGTTACAATTAGTTTCCTTTTGAATTTTCCCGTAGTTAGAGAAAGACAAATAGTTTAGAGCATATTTTCTGACACGAAGGCACTGGAGAGAAAATTGCTATGTGTAACACACATTTAAATTATATGACTTTCCATAAAGTTTTGGGTATCTATTGATTCTTTGAATAGGTAAAATAAATGCTGTAAGAATCTCTGAGTACCTGTGTCAAAGAGCTATTGCTCAGTGTGGAGAGAAGTGCCAGATCTCAACTTTTCCAGCTACCAACTCTGCTTGTGACTAAGAGAATGAGGAAAGATATATAGCAACAAATGCGGTTATTATATATACCGAGGATTTTGAATTTGTTAAGAAATATCATGGTATTTGAAACCAGACACATAGAAAATAATCATTGCAGAACTGTGATAATACAAATTATTACTAAATTAGGCTGGAAAAGCATTAGTTGGAGAGAAAGGACAGAAAATTCTTGTTCCTAAATTATGTTTTCAAATTATATATTTCATAAGAGTAGCTCCGAGTCAAGGACTTTCTCTTCCAGTAAAGGTGGACTAGCTAGTTCATACCAACCCTGTCATTGAAGACACTACAATGCCAGAAGAAATTAAAAAAAAAATCTTGTTAAAAATGCCAAACACGGGGCCGCCTGGTGGCGCAGCAGTTTAGTCCGCTTGGCAGCCCGGGGTTCGGGAGTTCGGATCCTGGGCTCCTGCCGACACACTGCCTGTCAGCCATGCCGTGGTGGCGTCCCATATAAAGTGGAGGAAGATGGGCACGGATGTTAGCCCAGGGCCAGTCTTCCCCAGCAAAAAGGGGAGGATTGGCAACAGATGTTAGGTCAGGGTTGGTCTTCCCCACAAAAAAAAAAAAAAAAAAAAAAAAGCCAAACACACACACACGTATATGTATATATGAATGTCTGTATGTGCGTACAACTTAGCCAAGATCTTGGAAATTTCCTGGAGGCATTTGCCAACCCATATGAAATGACTGAGAAGCTGAGCTATGCTTTTGGAAAACTTATGGAGCTAGGTGGACCAAAGTAAGAAATCAGAATCAGTTTGTATTGGAATTGCAAAGGGCTGTGCCATAAAAGTAAGTGTATCCTCAAAATTGCCTGATCTTTGAAAGGACTGTTTCCCAGCTTCATGCTATTTTGATAATTTCGAAAATCTCAAACTCTTAACAAAGATGAATAGAATTCTGGATTTCCAGTTCTCCTAAATAGCTGGCAAAAGCAAGCAGACAAACAAAACCAAGCAAAAGAATCATCTTTGAATAAAGTTAACATCATTCCTGACCTTTAAATATTTCTACAAATGACTTTTCAAATACAGTGTTCAGCACACCATCACAGATAGCAAGGAGCAAGAAGATTCAAGACACCGTGGGAGAAAACAAGGCTACTGTTATTCTTTTCACTACTACTAAAAGAAAAAAGAGTAAGAGTTTATAACTTCCTATCAGAGGGAAATACTGGGTGACACAGTTTTTTCTGTTTTTAAAATCAACGCAAAAGAAGGCAAAAGGTGAAAGGAGAAAGAAACAGAACAGGTAGGACAAATAGAAAGCATACAAATGTATATAAAATAAATCAGACAAAGACAAATACTATATGATATCATTTATATGTGGAATCTAAAAAAACCGAACTGATAGAAATAGACTAGAATGGTGGTTTACCAGGGGATGGGAGGTGGGGGAAATGAGGAGATATTGGTCAAAGAGTACAAACTTCCAGTTATAGGATGAGTAAGTTCTGGGGATCTAGTGTACAGCATGGTGATTATAGCTAATAATACTGTGTTATATACTTGAAAGTTGCTAACAGAGTAGATCTTAAATGTTCTCACCACAAAAAGAAATGATAATTATGTGACAAGGTGGGGGTGTGAAGATAGTAATCATTTTGCCATATATAAGTGTATCAAATCATCATGTTGTACACGTTACATTTACACAATGTTATATGTCAATTATATCTCAATAAAACTGAAAAGATAAAATGTTAGCTTTAAAAATAAAAAACCTGGAGCTGACCTGGTGGCATAGCGGTTAAGTTTGTGCGCTCTGCTTCTGGTGGCCTGGGGTTTGCAGGTTCAGATCCCGGGCATGGACCAGTGCACTGCTTGTCAAGCCATGCTGTGGCGGTGTCCCATATAAAGTAGAGGAAGATGGGCATGGATGTTAGCCCAGGGCCAATCTTCCTTAGCAAAAAAAAAAAAAAAAGAGGAGGATTGGCAATGGATGTTAGCTCAGGGCTGATCTTCCTCACAAAAAAATAAACAAATAAAAAAACCTAAATATCAATAATTACATTAAATTTAAGTGGAATAAATGTTTCAGTTTAAAACAAAGTCAAACTGGAGAAACAACCAAATCCATTTTTTGCTTTTTAAAATTTGCTCATGAGAAACATTTCTATAACAAAAAAGAATACAGGAAGTTTGAAAATACAAGAATGGCATGCAATACATGGAAATGGCATGTAATTGCAAACATTAAACAAAAGAAAGCTGATGTTGCTTCATATTTATATAAGAAATTATAAGCTTTAAGGCAATAATCATTATAGAGATAAAGAGGATTATCTATATAACAAAAGGATAAAAGGCTAATTCTTGAGGAAGACATAGCAGTTCTAAATTTGTACACAGCTATAACATGACCTCAAAGCATACGAAGTGAAAATTGACAGAACTAACAGAGGAAATAGAAAAATCCACAATCATAGCAGAAGACATTAACACACTTTTTTTCGGTGTATTAGTAGTAGAAAAAGTAGACAAAACTTAAATAAGTATATACAATATTTGAACAGCAAATCAAGAAAATTGATCTAATGAACTTTTGGTATATTTAACCCAATTACTGCACAATTTGTCATTTCAAGCACACATAAAATATTTATAAACATTGACCACGTTATGAACTAGACCTAAGTCTCAAAAAATTTCAAGGTACTGAAAATATATAGTGAGTGTTCTCTGACCACAGTCCACTTATGCTAGAAAAAAAGAGAAAAAATTTGCATATATTAGGAGTTATAAAATACACTACTAAATAACTATGGAAAAAAGAGTAGCACAGAACTGGAAATTAGAAAATATTTTAAACTGAATGATAATGAAACACTTCCTATCAGAAATTGTGGTATACAATTGAAACTCTGCTTAGGAGAAATTAATAGCCTTATACATATGTATTTTTTAACAAAGGAGACTGAATATCACTAATCTATGTAATCATTTTAAGCGGTTAGAATACAAGCAATATAAAGCCAAAGAAAAATAAAAGGATAGAAGTAATAAAGGTAAAAGTAGAAATTAGTAGAATTAATAAAACTATAGTGATAGTAGAAATTTGTAAAAGTATATATGTATTTATGTGTCACATATATGTATGCAATAAAAAAAATGCCCAAGTGTTTTCAATAGACTTTGTTGGTGCGAGTGAACACAATATGAGAGAAGACAAAAATAACTATTATCAGGAATGAACAAGAATGAAAAAATAAACATTACTATAAATCCTCTAGAGTAGACATTAAAAATATAAACAAAGGTATAAACAAACTATGCCAAAAATGAGAATTTTGAAATGGAGAATTTGTAAGAATGTATACCAAAATTGTCATAAAAAGAAATAGAAGACCTGAGTATTACTACACTTAGTAAAGAAATTGAATCAGTAATTAAAATTTTCCATAATGAAACCCCAAGCCCAGTTAGCAGTTTCTAACAAATAGGCATGAAATTTTAAAAATACTGGTATTTCACAAACTCATCCAAAGAATTACAGCAAAATAAAGGAATACTTTTTTCCTCCATTTTTTCAGGCTAGCAAAACTTTGACATTAAAACCAAGCAAGTAAAGGATAAGAAAAGACTATTGTTAAATAATCTTAGTCATAGTCATGAATGCAAAACTATTAAGCAAAATAGAGAAAGCCATATCTATAAAAACAAAACAAAGCAAAAACATACTCATTTGGGGCTTATTTCAGAAATTCAAGGTTCATTTAACATTTGAAAAATCAATAAATATATTTTGCCACATTACAGAATAAAGACTCACATTATCTCAATAGATAAAGTAAAAACTGATTAAATTCAGAATCTATGATAAAAAAAGCAAAGTAAGAAAAAAGATAACTTCCTTAATCTTTAAAAAATAAAAAAAATGATACCTATAAAAACTTCACAGAAGACACCATACTTAATATTTAATCTCTAAAAAAATTCAATTCTTTCCTTTCAAGAACAGGCTCAAGAGATGGATTCCCAGTATCACCAAAGCTGTTTAATTTTGTTCTTGAAGTCGTAGAGAGTCTAATCAGGCAAGAAAAAGACACAAAATTTAAAGGCATTGAGGACAATATACCAACTTGCATTTCAGCAGATGATATCATTGTGTATTAGGAAATTGGAAAATCTACAAGCATATTATTAAAATTAATAAAAGATTTTAGCAAACTTTCTGACTAAAGATTATATGTTCTATACATAGAATACCTTATTATAATGGAAACTGATGAATTGCAGCTCCATGAGACATAGAAATGAATCTTAAAAACAATTTTTATAGAGTTCAAAACAAAGATAAACAATCATGTTTTAAGCATGCATACCCAGTTATTAAAATGATATAAGGGGAAGCAAGAAAATAAAATTGAAGGCAGAATATAAAGGTGTCATGACTGGGAACAGATGGAATAGGGAAGGCAAGGTGCTTCTGGACTGCAGACATCTCTACTGTGATAATTACATGTGTAATCTCTTTATAATAGTGCGTTAAACTAGTCACTTATATTTTATGATCTTTCTTTTATGTGTGTTATTTTATAAAATAAAAAGTTTTAAAAAATAGCTTGAACTCTGGGAAAGGTTGGAAAGGTAGGAATATGGAGGTGAACAGAGATGGAAAAGTCAGCCCCATCTCACAATGAGAAAGTACATGATAAAGTAGCTGTGTAAAAGGTATTTTACCCAAAGTTACATTCTCTTAATTTAAAAAAATTATCTGCTCTCCTGCTGTAAGCACCACATACAAAAGGAATAAGGAATGTTCAAAGCTTGTCACATTGTTTTGAGATTTTATGACTCATAGTTAAAAGATTTTTTGAACAAACACTTTTGTCCTTAATGGAAACGGAGCTTGAGTTAAATTTGTGTCATCTGGAGGAAAAAAAGAAACTTAAGCATGATTTAGGCTTAATTATATATATTTCATGATTTCTATAATTAGTTTTAAGAACCTGTATTGTCTTTCAAGGAGTGTTTACTACTACATTGTGTTTTGGTTTAAAAATGGATAAGTTTAAAATAGATAACTGTACCTAATATTCTAAAAGGATATTTCTATTACATTTTTTTGTGAATTTAAAAAACAATGGCATCAGTGATACCCGCTGATACTGTACAGCTTACAGTATGTTTTCATTTCCCAAACTGTCATAAAAAATAGATTAGTGGAAAAAATGCCAATAAAATTACACTTTTGCTGGAAAATAGTAGGTACAGTTCTACTTTTCCCTGATTTTGAGAGGTGTATATACTATGACTATACAGTGGCTATACATGAATCAATTGTCTGTTTTTAAAGAAGGATCAATATCCAATTCTTAGATGAAAGCATATTCTTTTGAAGATGTGGTAGAGGATGTCGAAGCTAGTTAACTTGATCTATTATAAGATTATCAAAAATATAATGGATGACAGCATCAAACTGTTTTATGATTACCACTCAAAGGTGGCTGAAGTTTCATAAAAGGATCATTTATGGTATAGTACAGTCTTTAGCTATTTGAGGAGCAGTGAACAAATCTATTGGAATTCATGATATTACAGTCACTCCAAAAAATAATATAGGGAGTTTTCTAAAATGTAATGATCCATGCAAATTTTATTTTCTCCCTTTAGACATCATTTGGTAATAATTATTTAGAATCCTACATGTTAGCTATCATAGGAAAAGCATCAAAGAAAAGAGATTTCTATAGTCATTTGCTTATAATGTACTGAAAATTAAAACATAAATTTTACTCATGACACCTAATATTTTAACATGTTTAAGAATCACGTTAATGGCTTTTTTGTTTATTCCTATCACTGTCCACAGCTGCCTTGTCTTGAAAATTAGGCTATCACACCACATAGAATGTTCCAGTGCTTGGCACTTGTATAAAATAGCTACATTCCAGATTAAGAAAGTACTGTTATATAATTAGAATTTGATGTGCAGAGGTCATTTTGGAATTCTATATTAGGAGTGAAATATTTAATATATGAAATATATTATTGGCAATGCTCTGCAGTGAAGGATTGCCAGACCACCATGGACACAACTTAATTTTTTCCTAGGAATGAAGCAAGTCTACTGTTTTATTCATATATAATTAATATATATCCACTAGGTCTGTTCTAATACATTTCTAGAACACAAATTTTGATTTCTAAATTGTAGCTCTTAGTTAGAACTTGCATACTTCATTGCTTTATATTTCATTAACAAAAAACACTTGCAAATAAAACTGATTAAGAAAAAATTGGACTTTTATTATGGCCATCAAATTATATGAACTTCTATGAGGAAAAAGCTTACATAATTTAAATGAAGAATAAAATTATCTTTTCTGAGATAACTATATATCTTAGGGATATGATATCAATAAAAATGCATTTATTCTAGATTGCTAATTACGTTTTCTAGGAATTTTAAAATTAATCAAATTTATGTTTTCATGATATATTTAACCAGGTGATTGTCATTCAGTCCTCAAATATTTATTGAGTACATTTTATGGGTCAGGTGCTTTTCTGGTATTCTGGTATGCTTCTTCTGTGAAGAAGTCAGACAAGTTGCTTCTTCTCATTATATTCTGATGAGAGAATAAATATAAATACAATAATTAAGGTCATTTCAGATAATGACAAGCTCTATGATAAAATAAAATTATGTGCAAGGACAATGCTTGTAGGTGTGCTTATTTAGATGTTGTGCTTAATAAAGTCCTTTTTGGGACATGACAATTACATGAGCTGAATCTTGTACTAGAAGAAGTTTGCTGTATCAAAGTCTAGAGAAAGAGCTTTCCAGGCAGAGTGAACAGTGAGGGCAAAAGGACTAAGCCTGGCAATTTTGAGGACAAATTTTAAGGCAAGTGTTGTTGAATCCTAAAAAGCAACGAGGAGAATGATAGGATACAAACTCTAAGTAGACAAGGACCAGCCCTTTTATGACATGGCAACGAGTTTGAATTGTAGTCTCTATATAATGAGAAAGGCATAGTATGATCTGAGTGACATTGCGGATGCATTTTGATTTTGTATGGAGAATGAATCACAGACACCAGTTACGGGTTATTACTCTGGTTTAGGCAAAACGTGTTTGCAATAGCTACAAATACTGCAATTGTTTAAAGTTATCTTTGCCAGAGGCTGTTTATCTGGGAAAAAAATCTCAGGAGAGAAATTGATTTGAATCCTTTTTTTTTCAGTTCCAAATGGTTTGAATATGTTTAATCTATGTCCTATACAGTCTTTTGACAGTAGTTTTCAGGTTGACATAATAAAGCAAAATGTAAAGCAATGACATTCATATACATTTTGCCTACATTTTAATGAGAAATAGTAGTTTATGAAGGAAACTGTAGTTTAAGTAAAGGGTTCTATCTTTGACTTTTTAAGAAAGAATAACATAATATGCTTTTTAAAGGGAAAAAAGACACCAAATCTTTCAAACCTATTATTTGTTTTATTCAAATTATGAGCTATTGCTCCTTTTCTTAGCTATGGCAAATTAATTTTCCTAACCCTTAGCAGATGCATCTTCAACTCTATAATAGATTAGGTAGAGCCCCTCAGACTTGTTTGAGGAAACGTTGCAAAGAATATTAATAGGCATGCTCCCAAAAGAGGATCCTATACCCACTTATGTTAAATCAGCCTTTAATGTGGTAATTTACATCACTGTATATTTTTAAAAGGAAGAGTGCAAGCAGAACTTCTCATACATATTTGCATATGGGACACTTTTGCTTTCCAACAGTTTGCAGCCAAACCCTATCCAGCAAAACACCATTTGAGAAGGGAATTAATTCAAATAATTAATTTAGGCATAGCCCTCTTTATGAACACTGAGCTTTTATTATCCTTAGATTTACACAAGTATCATGTGGCCCTTATAAATCTGGCTAGAATAAATTAATCACTATATATATATATATATATATATAATCACATATATATATATATGTGTGTGTCCATTTTCTACACATGGCTTTATATGAACTATTTATAGTTGCTTAAAGAACATACTTCCTGTTTTTGCTTAGTAGGAAACATAAACTACAGATTTTCACTATTCTACAGTGGGCATGCTATCAGCATGCTTCTATGAGTTCTTCTCCATCTAAATTGTGAAAACTGGTATGCTAAATAAATAGTTGAAATGCCCCTATATGTACTTTCCCTGCATGTGGTTACCATAATGACTGTTTTGCAGCTTCCTTGATTATCTGGTTACTGTGTGGGTTTTCCCATGGGCTTTTGGGATTGACTAATACTGATTCAGAAGAGTTTAGGTTCAGTCTTGCTTCACTATAGAAGGTTGGTTAAGGGTATCTTTCTGTTCTTAGGGAGTCCATGATTCCTTTTAATAACAATTTCTTTATTGTTTACCGTGCTAGTTTGCCTTATTATATAATTTTACTAATACCATGATTTTTAAAATTTTCATATTATTCTGGAAGATAAAAAGTAAAAAAAAAGTTACCCACAATGCATAGCTAGCTCCATTTCTCATTCTTCATGAAATGCAATCTTTCATATTAATTAGAAGTAAATAATAGCCCAAATGAATAATCAAAGGGTACTTAACCAATAGATTAGCAATTTTTAATTGATGACTAATTGGGATTGGTATTATTCTTAGAGTTGATTCATTGAAGGAAAAAATGTGTGTTAAAGTCAAGCAAACATATTGGGAGATTATGGGAAGTGCAAATGTTTGATAATATACTGAACACAATTATCATGATTTTTAAAAGTAGAATTTCTTAGTCACTAAATGTAGGAAAACAAACAAAAAGGAATACTTGTTCTGGACATTAATTTAGAACTTTCCCATTGATTCATTTTCATGAACATTTGTTTTCAACTTTCCAACAATAAAAGAGCTTAATGGAAATATTGTTGTACTTTTATTTTGGCTTTGGCCTTTATTCAGGTTTTAATACTCTTAAAACTTGTAGGTAAAGTATATTATGTTCTGTTTGGCCTGCTTTATTTTTTCATATTCAGATTTTTGCTTAGTGGTAAAACACTTGTAATATTATCAAGTAGAGGAAAATGCTTATAAGAAGAAAGTAAAATAATCTTAGAAACATAGTTTAACCAACCTCTTATTGTGATGAGATGGTCTCCCCATGTGTTCTGCCTAGCCTTATTACTCAATCGCTAGTGTTGGGTGCCCCTTCTTCTCTTTGCTATGGCTTGTCTATTTTTGTGTTCAGTGTCTCTCTTCTTCCTGAGTGCACCATTCAGAATTATGACATATTAATCACAGACATTAGGGATGGAAATGATGTACTACTGTGGGTCATCTAATACCCTCCAGAGGCCAATTCTTGTATTATCCAGTGCTTTTCATGGGTTATTTTAAATGACTCAAGAAATAAAGATTTCCCCTTTTCCTTTTTACGCAACCAGTTTCCACATGGAATTCACTCTGCGTTGATACTCTAACCAGTTGCTAACAAGCAAACCATTTCTTGACACATGCACAGACTTGTAATACCTTGGGCACATTGCGCTCTTTAACACTGTTATTAATATGTTAACAGGTGGAAACTTATTATCATCTGACTGCTTGGAGTGTGAAATGTCTTATACTCATTTCATTTTCAATTCTTTGTAGTTTATGGTTACACTTGATTAAAGGTGGTACTGTGAACATTTCAAGTTGTTTTAATTCAAGATAAAACTGCTGAGGACTACATTCAGAAATATATTAGATATTGATTCTCACGTGGCCTTAGCACTTGTCTAATCTGAATTCAAATGTAAAAATTTTGAAACAGTATGGGAAAAGTGGATTAACGTACAACCAAACCAGAATCAAAATTAGTAAAACAAATGCTGTGGAAGAGCTATAGAGCAGTAATAGTGAAATGCTAGAAGGCAACTTAATATACTGATATGTCTTCAAATACAGAGTTTGAGAAGGTTGATAATGGATACTATTTTTTTTAGGTTATAGCTTCTCTGCATTGCTCAGATATTTGCAAGCTAAGTGCAAACCAAAGAAGAATGGTGACATTAGGGATGCTGGTGTAAAATAATTATCAGTGTCTTAGATCTGCCTGGTCTGCATTTTTAAGAATACCTTTTCCTGATTTCTCTTTGTTTTCTGATTTGTTCCCATAACCCAAAAAGGGAGTGTGTCAATCAAACAGTAAAAACAACAGTACTTGGAAATAAATATAGTAATTCTATCCTAAGTAATATAAAAAGAAAGCTTGTCTTTATGCCATAAAACATTCCTTATCTTGAATATAAATGGAAAGTTGATACAGTATGTAAGCATTTGAAGCCTGAATTCATGATAGGATTATTAACTAATCCATGTCTCCTTTGTTATGGGGTAAAATTATTGTTTCATAATGGGTCCTGCTGGATTTAATCTAATTTGTTCATCCTCAGGCCTAAAGATGGAGACTAGCCAAGAGACTACTAATATAAAATGCAGAAAGAAGCAAAGTAGAACTCACCTCCCAGAAAGTCTAGTCCTCTTGAAGCTGCATCTATTGCTACAGTGAATGTGACCTCATGTCCTCATTCCGTTATGTCATGCTCCCAAATTTTCACTCTCAAGATTATGTCACTCTCTCAAGATTTCTCAAGGGGAGTATGTCTGACTGAACTCAAGGCATATGTCTCTTGCTTCAATGCACTGGGGAGGAGAATCTGATTTTGTTGATTTTTCTATTGGTAGGAATTAAATTACCTCTCTCTAAGCCTATCCATGATTGGAAATTTCCAAAAGAGGTGTGATTATAGAAAGTGGGAAGAGGTGACTAGGGAAGATATTAGAAAGCCAAAGTGAAAACCACTTCAAACACCTGTGTGTGTCAGGAATTTTACTAGCCATTAAATAGAATTAAAAAGAATAAGATACCATCTTTTTTCATATGGATTTAATAATCTACTGACAAAATGTATTATAAAGAACTAATATATGTTTGAGATATAGTCAGAATCTGAAAAGATTTAATAATTTCTTTCCTCTGGATAGCCTTTATTAATTATTCATTGTTTGGAAAAAATAAGAAAAGCAAGACATTTACCTCAAAAGTTTTGTCCTTAATGATTGGTCATGGGATATAATCTCCTCTTTTCTATTGTATGAAAAATAAAAACATTATGTAATTCATAAGGCTACTTTAAAGATTAAATGAGGTAATAAATTTAGGGTGCATAGAACACATCTGGCACTTAATAGTAATGTTAATGAACTTAGTAAGAGTTCATGTTAATAAGAGTGCATGTTTCTTCTTATTCTTTAGACCCAAGGAAACATTTGACAATGTTGTTGTCACTATCACTACTACTATTATAATAATTATAATAATACTATCATTTTAATTGTCTTACATGTAACACATAGTTTTGTGAAGTTGCCCAGTGTAAGTTTCAGATTAAATTTGATAATCACTGGTAATGTTTTGTAAACATCTGTTAAATATCTATTTACATACAGTGATATACAGCACATTTGCAATAGACATACACAGACCCTGTTGTCTGTTATCAAATTCAGTCTGCAATAACATCCATATATAGTAAATACCCATACCTAAGTTTATATTCTTTGTTTATTGGCTTATCTTCTCCAGTTGCCTCCCCTTGCAGAATATAAGGGCAGTGAAGGCAGTTGTATATTTTATCTTGTTTACTGTTGTATAGGCATTCTTTACCAGTGCCTGGCACATAATAACTACCTAATAAATAGTTGTTGGAAACTATATGGATTCACCAGCAGCACAGGTTCTGTTCTCCTAGTTCTTCTGAAGCATCTTTAATTCAATGTACAAGTTTGTGCATTTGGCATCTTCTTTTTTCTCCAGCATCACCACACACTCACACACACACACACACACACACACACACACCCCTATATATGGCATCTTCTTTTTTCTCCAGCATCACCACCCACACACACACACACATACACACACCCCTATATACACACATTCCCCAGAGCTTTAAAATCAGTACATGTATAAGACAGAGTTGTTCATTAGTTGATCATTATCTTTGCTTACTTTTATGTATCTTATGCTTATATTGCTTTAAAATATGAACTAAATATATATAATCAGTCCCTAATTTTATTCTTTCTTTACTAGCAATGACTCTTAGATCCTTTATCTTTCCACTTTGATTGCCGTGAACTTAGTCTAAGCCCTCAAACACCTTTGTTTTATACACTGGTTTCTGCAGTAGCTTCATTAACTCTAATCTCTGTTATCATCTCTAAATTATGGTCTGCTGTATCCCAAATGAATCACTTATGAATGCATATTGTCTTACCAAGGACAGTGTCCTACATGGAATCCTCTATTCATTTTCTTTCTTTTCCTTAAACTCATTAACAAAAGGTGGTAGGAAAACATTACAGGTTGAGAAACAGCATTAGGAAAGAGCAGGGTACAAAAATGAGAATGCTATTGTGAGAGCCACAAAGGAGAATACTCACTTGAGTACAATGTTGGGGGGACACCATATTAAGTTAGATGGTAATCTTACATACACAAGACTTGGTCTTTGATTCAATGATGGATTTAATGCAGTAGAAATAGTAATAGTAGTAGCAGTAGCAGTAATGCTGTCAGTGACATTTATTAAAAGCTTACTTTTTGTCAGGCACTTTCCTAGCATTTTGTAACCATTATCTCATTTATTTCTCTTAATAACCCTTTAAGGGACCTGCATCACAAATACATAACATGGTTAAAATTTGCCTTGTATTTGTAATAATTTACAAACGAGAAAACTGAGATTTAGAGAACTTAAATTAAATGCCTAAAGTTAAACATTTCACAGGTAGCAGAACTTGTGGTTGAACTTGGGTCTGTCTGATGCTGAAGCTTGAGTGCTTCACCACCCTGCACTCCTTCTTTGGTATGATAAGCACATGGAATATTTTTTGGTAAATGAATGATAAATAAATAAATAAAAGTCTATTATAAAAAAAATTAAGTCCTGAGAAGAGAGAAAACAGAAAATTGAACGACACAAAGGAATAATGTGTCTGTTCTTTAGCCTTACAAAATATAGAGTAAAGTCACTTGCAAAAAGTTGAACAAAATCCAAGGGGATCTTGGAAGTGTCTTCTATTTGACAGTAGAGAACTAATCTGTAGATGAAGGTGTTGGAGCAGTGTCAGGGAGTTGTGATAATCTGGCCTGCGCTGGCATATTTTATAGTGATAGAGTTAAAATTATGTAACAACTTGACTGGGAAGTGATTTGGAGGAGGACTATAATTTGAATGGAATTTTGCCCACTTAGTCAAGTTACTTGTGATAAAGAATTTTCTATCCAAAGACACAAAATACTCTTATAGTCTTCCTTACTCAGACTACTCTGCCAAAATCAAAAGATATTTTATTTATCTTGTCAAGATAAGTGGAGTAAGATTAGGTAGAAAAAGTAAAATTAGGTGAAAAATTCTGTATGATAATATCCTCAATAAATATTTCAATTTTAGCATTGTGTAAATGTTAATTTATACAGAAATGTGAGCTCTTTAAGTAGGTGATAATGACAAATTGAAGAGTGTTGTGTAGTTTAGACTGGTGAATGATGTTATTAGAAACCTAATCTTTATAGTTACTAGTACATACTTTAATAATGATTATAGACCAAGAAATAAAGCTGTCCACATTTATTTGTAATGCTGTTATTAAACAGCCAGTGACCATTCACACAGGACAGAAAGGAATTGAATTGTCATATGAAAAGCAGTATAGTTTAATTTAAAATGGCTTGAGTATTTTTTAGAAGAAATAAGTTGAATATGTGAATGGCTTTTAAAGTGGGATTTGAAAGAGAAAATAAACCAGTCCATAAAATGAACTAGCTTATCTCAATCTTAAAGTCTTAGTATGTTTAATTCTACATAATCAAACAATACCTAAAATAACATTTAATTAATATCTCATACTTAAATATCCTTTTGGAAAATAAAATTTTATATATCATGATAAAATAAGCATTATTGGAAAGGCAAAAGTCTAATGAAAATTGCTGAGTTCTTACAGGCAAACATGTAGTTGTCCTCTTCCCTTTTCCTTTCTTTTTTTCTTGCCTTTTTGGGAATTTCTATGGGACTTGATGAGTTTATATATTATTGGAAGTACTTGTATTTCCTATAGACTATATAAGAAGACTTACAAGCTAAACTCATTCCATGATAATCTTACCATTAATTTCAATTTCTATGTCATGAATATATACAGACAGTTGTAATTTGCCTTGAATTTATACAAAATGTAAGAATTGGCTTTCATCAAGTTCTTATTTTATTTTAGAAAATATGCTATGTAACTTGCATTGTTTCATTTTATTCATTCATTTGAATATCCATTTAATAGAGAAACAGGCTTGGAGGGTTTAAATTGTGCTAATGAGAGATAGTCTCAAGATGTGAGTTCAAAATATATGACTCCTCTGTAGGCCTCCTAACCACAGTAATAGCTTCATATGCATCTGCCTTTATTCCTCACTTCTCTAAAGCTATAAGTTTCTCATATGCAGAGCACCTGTATATTCCTCAGTTGTTTTTTTTTGACATTTTTTTTATGGTATGGATACTAATAAGTAATTCTTCCACTGATTAATATTGTAACATTGGACATATAAAATATACATAGAGGAAATGTATGTCTTAAATCCCAGTCAGAATTTGTGCTGGCTAGTGACTCTTAAAAAGATACTTTTCAAGACCATTTTGACTGATAGTATATTATAGTTTTTTATTTTAAAAAAGATCTGTGCATTCTGTTTTGTAACAAGTCCAATGAACCTATACATCTGAAAATTAAGCCTTACTTTGTTTTCCTTTTTACATTTATTCCCATGTCAATATTATGAATATAAAGCATATCTGTAAATGTTTCTTTATAACTTAGAAGCATCCAGATAGTTTAATAAAGTTCCCAACCTCATATTGCACTGGGCTCTTGCAAAGTAAATTATAATTGCCTCTGGTCAGATGTGAGTTGAAAAAGATAAATTCTTGTATCATTTCTCTACATCAGCCTAAATATTTCCACTCAGGTTTTATTATTAGGTTAACTACTTGGAACACATTAGACATGTATAGAGAGTAAGCACACAGATGGTTTTATTAAATGGACAATATGTGATAATAAGTACCTTGAAACCCATTACAAATATAATAGCTATGACTCATTTAGTTCTTACTAATGCTAAACACTGTGCTAAGCATCTTGCGTATTGAGTTATTTCATTTATTAAATAATTATTTGTTGAATGCCTACCATTTGTTAGACAATGTTCTAGGTGCTTGCAATAAAGCAGTGAAAAAGACAGCACAGTTCTTGCCTGTATGGAATGAATATTCTGCTAGGGCTCAGTACCAACTGGGAAATAGGTACTATTTTATCCCAGTTTTTTAGCTGAGAACTCCAAGGTTTCCTCAGGAAGTAAGCCACTTGCCCAAATTACTTTGCAAAGCCAGAATTCAACTCATGTTTGTTTAACTTCTAATTCCAAGCACTTAAGCACTATACAATACTGAAAGTTGGCTGAGTAGATTAAGTACATCAATACTATACTAAAGATGTTATTTTAAATGTTACCAAAATATTTCATGTGTTAATATTGTTTCATTTGAATTATGCTTTGAATTTGTCATTTGTAGTTACTCAATTCTTTTTTGAGCTTCGTGTACCTCTGCCTATGAAAGATATGGGCATTCCCTGTGTGTGTTGCCTTGAATGATACAATATGTTGAGCAACAGGAGAATCGTAAACTACACAGGAGGCTAGATTATAGGTGGATTCATTTAAGGAAATTACTTTAAAAGTGTAAATTTTAGTTTTGTAAACAAAATAAATCAAACATTCTAAGTGAATACATTATTTGGTGAGTATTATTCAAAGGATTATTAACATCAAGTAAACACGCAATAGTTTAGAATTCTAACTCATATAATGATAAATATCAAGTGATGTCACATTTTAGAAGAGGAAAGACAAGACACTACATTTAAATAGTTGAACAGTATAAAAGGAGTATCTATCTATCCATCTATCTATCTATTAAAGAAATTTGCTCCTTCAATCTCAGAGAGCAAGAACTGAGTCAATTTTAGAAGTAAACAAAAGGCTCCGTTTCTGTGTTCTTCATGCTCTGCTGATCACAACCCCAAGAATGTGGCTACTATCTAAAGTGAAGTATTTTTTGGATGTCTTGATTTTGTTGTATGGGCTTCAGATAGTAATCACCAGCATTCTTCAATATAGAATAAGTTAATGGGTTATATTGGCGAGGGAGAGGGTCCCTAGGCCTGTTTGTGTCCTAGGTCTTTAGCAGCGATTTGAAAACTTTAGTGTATAAACAATCATCTGGAGAGCATGTTAAAAGGGGAATTCTCAGTTTCATGCTATTTATAGTCATAGGATGGGGTTTCCAGGGAATCTTCATTTTTCAGTAGGAACTTTAGGTAAGTCTGAGAGAGATTGTTCCTGGTCCCTCATTGGATTACTAGTGGCTTTACTGAGTAAAGAAAAAAGACAGATTATTGCATGCAAAAATTTTTTAAAAATAATTTAAAAAAGTATAATGTGACTTTTCTTAAAAATTGTTCCTACCACTTGTGACAGTTACTTGCCTTTAATCTGTTTACATTGATAGAATTCATAAACTTCAAATATTCTCACAGACCTATGCTGTCATTGAAATATTCTTATACTTGGAAATAAATAGGCGTCATAAATCCTTTCTCAATAGATCAAAGTATACACATACATAGATTGATGAAATTAGATATTTAGAGTGAATAAGTTATCTATGAGATAAGGAGAGAAACACTTGGTGAGTTTTCTTTTAATTATTTTTTCGTGCTATTCTCCTTTTACAAACTTTTTTATTTTTGAGTGTGTGATACTGTGATTATAATAAGAAATATTTATTTGATCTTAGTCTCCTTCTAGCAAGCAAAGTTCCTAAAACCCTTGGAATTTCCTAACTGAGCAATAAAGGTGAAAGGAGTGTCTTTTGTTATTCATTACAAGCCCCTTTCAAAGATATCTGAGTTTATGTTAATGAGGTGACTTTTGGAAAGCCCCTAAGGAGGGGCTGGTTGCCAGTGAACTAATCATGATTAGAGGGTTGGAACTTTCATCCCCAACCCTGACTTCTGGGGATGGGAGAGGGGCTGGAGATTGAGTGCAGTCACCAACAGCCAATGATTTAATTAATCTTGTCTGTGTAATGAAGCCTCCATAACTCAAAAGCACAGGATTCAATTAGCTTTCAGGTTGGTGAACCCTAACGGATCCATGTGCTGGGAGGTAGCACACCCCAAACTCCATAGGTCCACAAGCTCTAGTGTTCACGACCCTTCCAGATCTTGCCCCATGTATCTCTTAATCTGACTGTTCATTCATATCCTTTAATATCCTTTGTAATAAACCAGTAATCTAGTATCAACTGGTTCCCTGAGTTCTGTGAGCTGCTCTAGAAAATTACTTGAACCCAGGAGGGAGTGGTGGAAACCTCCAATTTATAGTCAGTCAGACGGAAGCATAGGTAAACAACCTGGACTTGTGATTGGCATCTGAAGTGAGGGCAGTCTTGTAGAATTGAGCCCTTAACCTAACTTTTGGAAGCTGACACCATCACCAGGTAGATAGTGTCAGATTTAGCTAAATTTGTACGGCATCCACTGAGGGTCCACTGAGAATTAGAGAATTGCTTGATGGTGTTGGAAAACATTTAGTACAGAGTGGAAATACTATATTAACTTTGAATTTTTTTCCTTCATGGCCGTACATTCTATGTGTAGATTTCATAATTTGACTCCTAACCACTTCTCTGTTTTTTTCTCCACTTATTTTTTTCCTTCCAATTTTCTGCTATTCTACATAGCATCTACTACTTTTCAAGACCACTTGATCTTTTAAAAAATATCCCCAGTTAAAATTCTCCACATGATGTCCTCATCTCCTTTGGTCTCAAAACACAAGTACAAAATTAAATCTCTCAAATGTTACAATACAAATCATTTGAGGGTAATTTAGTATGAAAAAAGGAAAATGTATAAATATATTCTATGCAAATGTATTCAAAGTTAGCTGTTTTTACATTTTTTATTTCTTATAATTCACCATTTTTATAAAGAATAAGTATTTTTATAATGCAATTTTGATTTTTTGTTTTAGTAAGCAGATATATCTTTAAATTTAAAAATGTAATGAAAGAATATGAAAAATTTAGAGTTCATAAGAATCTTACTTATATTTCTATTTTTGATATTTGGATGTTGTGGCTGAGAAAAAAGTAGTTTGATTCAAATGAGGATAATAGTCTCAACTGAGGAATTTTCTTTTTCCACACCAACATTCTTTGCAGTTTTTGTAACACCTACATTTTCTTATTGCCTGCCTTATGGTTCTGTTTGGAGCCATGCCAGTGTCATAAACTAAAAGACAGAAAATAGTGCAGTGGAGCTTCTAGTAATGGTGGAATAGATAATTCAGGTCAAGCTTTCCTGCTGAGGACAACTAGAAAAATTAGACTGGAGAAATGTTACTGAAAGCAGTAGATTTAACAGGCAAATATCAAGGGGAAGATTCACGGCCAGAAAATTTTCCCCTTTGGGTGTTTTCCAGTTCTTGAATGGATTGGTAAGAGGTTGAGCAGTTCTTTGGATAGTTGCTTGGGGCTAAGAGGAGAGAGATAGGTGTCCAGGGGTCCAGGGTGGCACCATAGGGGTAAGGAAAAACCAAGAGTAGAACCCAGCAGGGATTGCAGCTCAGTTTTGTATTCTTACAATATCTGGAATTGGATTCAGGTAATCTCAGATTGCTAGTGCCCCTTGGCACCTGACAGACGCAAATATTAGTACTCTTTGGTCTAAGATCTATCTGAAAAGTCAAATTATTTCTACAAACATTTTTTTAAAATCTGGAATCCAATGAAAATAACCAAGAACAGGAGTAAAGAACACAACGTGAGGAAAAGCAATAAAAACAGCAGAAGATAGAAACATACCCACTAAGTTTCAAGTGGTAAAGTTATCAAACACACATTTTGAAATAATGATCTCTCTATGTCAAGAAAATTAAGGCAAAGATTGAGTATTTGCAGAAGACTGGAAATTTTAAAGTGCCAAATGGAAATATTAGAGTTAAATAAATTCAAATAAAGAAATCATTTGATGGGTTTAAACTTAAATATATTAGACACAGTTGAAAAGAGAATTAATCAAATGGAGAATAGCTTAGAAGTAAACATCCAGAATGAAGCACAAAAAGGCAAAAAATGACAACTACATAATAATGGTATGAGACATAGATGATACAAGAGGGTATAACTCTCTGTAATTGGAATCTGAGGAAAATTAGATAGGAAATGGGCAGAAGCACTATCTGAAGAGAAGATGGCTGAGAACTTAATAAAACTGGAAAAAGACATGAAGTCACAGAATCAAGAGCACTACAAACTCCAATCACAATGAAAATAAATTGAAACTCAGTTATGTATTTAAAAACTGTTGAAATAAAAATATAAAGAGCCAGAGTTAAAAGCAACCAGAAACTAAAGACATGCTATGTGTTCCAAAGAACAGTAAGATTAATAATTGGGTTTTCAACAGAAATAAGGGAAGCCAGGATACAGTGGAATGGCATATTTAATGGTGAAAGAATATAAATATTAACCTATAATTTTATACTCAGCAAAACTAAAATTCAAAAATATAAGCAAAATAAAAATGTTTTCAGAAAAATAAGAAATGAGAGAATTCATCACAGGGAGATGCACAGTGAAAGAAACACTCAAGGGGTTCTTCAGGAGAAGGAAACTTATCTTCAATGTGAGCAAGAAATTACAAGAAGGAAATAATACCAGGAAGGAATAAATATGTGGGAATAACTAGATGAATATTGACTTCATTAAATGTTAATAATGATGTCTTACAGTGTTTAGCACAGCTTACAATATATAAGGGGTTTGGTAAATAGAGTTAAAAAATAAAAAAGGGGGGCTGGCCTGGTGGCATAGTGGTTGTGTGGGTACTCCACTTCAGTGGCCCAGGGTTTGCAAGTTCAGATCTGGGGCATGCACCTACACACTGCTCATTAAGCCATGCTGTCGCAGCATCCCACAAACAAAGTGGAGGAAGATTGGCACAGATGTTAGCTCAGGGAAATTCTTCCTCACCAAAAAAAAAGGTAAAAATAATAAATAAAAAAGAATTTATAAATTTAGAACAAAAGGAGGGAAAAACCAAACATTAAAAACATTCAAGCAAAAAAATTCAAGATAGAAGGAAGAGAAGAAAATAGAACAAATGACATAGAGAAGATAGAAAAAGATGGTATATGCAAATTCAAATATATCAATACATATATTAAACATAATGGATTAATGTTTCAATTGAAAAAAGATTTTCAGGTTGGATAAAATAAGAAAATGTTGAATTGGTGAATTGTATGTTATGTAAATTATTTCTCAATAAAGTTGTTAAAAAATAAATATGATATGTTAAAAGAAAATGAAAGGTAAGTCATACAAACACTAACTTTAATAAAAAGCTCATAGAGCTATATTAATAGCAGGAATATAATTTAAGGTAAAAAGAATAACTAAAGATAAGGGTAGACACTCCAAAATTTTAATTGGCCAGTGAGCTATAACATGTCTAAAATTGCATAAATGATTTAATGTTGGTTAAAATATTAAAAGCAAATAGTCACAGAACTATAGGAGAAAAAGCAAGTCCACAAACATAGTGGGAAATTTTATCTTACTCCTTCAGTAACTTGACAAAAAAAGCAGATAAAAAAAATCAGTCAAGACATAAAATATTTGAAAAGCATAATTAGTATACTTGATGATATGGATATAATGCACAGAACATTACACTGAATGCAGAAAAAATATTCTTCTCAAGCAAACACAAACATTCAAGAAAATTATATAAGTACTGGATTGTTAGGCAGGTCACAATTAAGGCGAAAAGACAGACATCATAAAGAAAAATGCTTTAAATATAAATAATTTTACCTAGAAATAAGTTGTAAAATTAAATAGTAAGCCCCAATAAGTTTAGCAATTAAGGAAAATACTTTTAAATAACTCAAAGATCAAAGAGAAAGTCAATATAAAATAGAACAGATTTTAACCTGAATGATAGTAGAAATAACATATCAAAACTTGTGAGAGGCAGAAGAATCTTTCCTTAGAGAGAACTTTTGGATTTAATTGCATATATTTGCAAGGAAGAAGCACTGAAAATAAATTAATCATGTATTCTTATTAAGAAGTTAATTATTAAAATAGCAATTTAAACTAAAAAAAATAGAATTAAGACAAAAGTAGTATTGATTAAATAGAAAGAGTGAAGAACAATCAAAAGATCAATAAAATTGATTAACCCTAAGTGTGTTGAGAGACAGAGACAGACAGAGAAAGCCCAAATGGCCCATTTCAAGAATAAAAATTGGACAACTTTAAAAATCCTTACAGGGCTGGCCCATCAGCATAATGGTTAAGTTCTCGTGCTCCGCTTTGTCAGCCTGCCGTTCCCAGGTTTTGATCCTGGGCGCGGACCGATGCACCGCTTATCAAGCCATGCTGTGGCAGGCGTCCCACATAAAATAGAGGAATATTGGCAACAGATGTTAGCTCAAGGCCAGTCTTCCTCACTGAAAAAAAAAAAAAAGTCCTTAGAGATCCAACTATTTAACGTTCTTAAAAAGGCAAAACTATGGAGGCAGTAAAAAGATCAGTGGTTGCCAGGGGTTGAGAGTGGAAGGATGAATAATGGTGGAGGACAGTATTTTTAGGGATTTTTCAAGGGATATTTTAGTGTAAATATTCTGTACGATACTATAATGATGGATACAGTCATTATACATTTGCCCAAACCTATAGAATGTAGAACACCAAGAGTGAACCCTAATGTAAACAATGGACTTTGGGTGATTATGATGTGTTGTAACAAATGTACCACTTTGGTGGGGATGTTGATAACTGGTGAGGCGAGGCTGTGCATGTGTGGGAAAAGAAGGTATATAAGAAATCTCTGTACCTTCTCAATTTTACTGTGAACCTTAAACTACTTTAAAAAAATAAAATTTTAATTAAAAAAATCCTTAGAGATGTTAAAAAGATAAGAGAGTATAATGAACAATTTTGAAAACAATAATATGACAATATAGCAAACACAGGAGAAATAGAAATTTGAATAAACCTATGAATGCTAATTAATTTAATCTCTAATTAAAAGCCTTTCTACAAGCAAATTTTTCAATTTTTCAAATTTAGGAGAACATCACAAAACAATACAAAACAAAAATCTAGGTCCACGTGCATTCATTGGTGAACACTTCCAAACGTTTAAGCAATGAATAATTCAATTTTGAACAAAAACTCTGGAAAGTAGAAAATAAGAAGAGAACAGCAGATGCTCCCCAATTTGTATTATGAGGATGGAACACTTCAATAAATTACATTTTCATGCCTGTTTTATTGATTGATTGATTGATTGTGAGGAAGACTAGCCCTGAGCTAACATCCTTTGCCAATTCTCCTCTTTTTTTTTTGAGGAAGATTGGCCCTGGGCTAACATCTGTGCCCATCTTCCTCTACTTTACATGGGACACCGCCACAGCATGGCTGGACAAGCGGTGCGTCGGTCCGCACTGGGATCTGAACCTGCGAATCCTGGGCTGTGGAAGCGGAGCGCACAAATTTATCGTCTACGCCACCGGGCTGTCATCCCTGTTTTAGATATGAATAAAGAGTTCCAAATCCTAATTAATATTAGCAAACATAATTTGGCAACATATAAAAAAGGGTAATGCATCATAGGCAGGCTGGTTTTATTCCAGGAATGTAAAGTTAGTTTAACACTGGAAAATCAGTTAATTTGATGTAACATATTAACACGAAAAAGAAGAAAATCATATCATCTCAAAAATGTTGCAAAGAGGGTTGGAGAACAATAATATTTATTGGTGATTTAAAAAAATCTTAGAAAACCAAGAATAAAAAGAATCTCCTCAGTATAATAAATGTATATACCACAAAAAATGTCCTATAGCAAAAATAGTGCTTAATACTGAAATTTTTAAAGTTCTCCATTTAAAATGGAGAAATAGCTGCTATTCCCAATCTTCAACATTTTATTGGAGACCTTAACAGTACAGTGAGCCAAGAAAAAGAAATAGAAGGAATGTAATTGAAAAGGAATCCTCATTATTCATAGATGATAATATATAGATGGAAACAAAAGAATACTAATAAAGTATTAAAGTCAGTAAAGTACTTTAGCAAGGTTTCTGGATGCAAGTCAAAGTACAAAACCCAATTACATTTCTTTATAGCTATAACAAACAGAAAACGAAATTCTAAAACAATGTCATTTAAAATAGCATAAAAAGTATCAAATAATAAATCTAGTGGACAAAGTGCAATACATCTTTGGAGGAAATTACAAAATTTTATTGAGAGAAATTAAATTAAATATAAGTATATTGATGTGTGTATTGTGTTTATGGAGTCAAAGATTCACTATTGTAAAGATTCTAATTCTCCCTAAACTTACCTTTAGATTCACTGCAATCTCTATCAAAATCTCAACAGAAGTTTTTATGGAACATGATGGACCTACAATAAAATTGATATGAAAATGCAAAATACTAATAATAATCATCAAACTCTGCCTCGAAGAAGAGCAAAGGGGGAGAACTTGTTCATTCAGATATCAGGACTAATATCACATTGCAGTAAAGGAAACGTGTTATTTGTGCAATAATAGGTAAATAATCTGTGGAACATAAAATACAGCATATAACTAGATCCATTCATATGTGGACACAATTCAAGTACAAGTGGTAATATAGAGCAGCAGGAAATGATAGTGTCTTTAACAAATGATGGTGGAACAGTTGATTATTCAGATGAAAAATAGTGCAACTTGACTGCTACCTCACTTTATATATTAAAAATGAATTTCAGGAATTTATAAATTTAGATGGGAAATACAAAATTTCTAGAAAATAATATAGAGGAATATCTTTACAATGGAATGGGGCAATATTTCTTAAATAAGTCACACAAAGCATTGACCATAAAGGAAAATATTGGTAAATTGGCAACATTAAATTCAAGTACTTATTTTCAAAAGATGCCATTAAGAGAATGAAAAAGGAGTTCACAGAGTGGGAGAATTTATTTACAACACATAAATGGATAAAAGACTGGTGTCCATAACATATAAAGAGCTCCTACTAATTAATGAAAAAAAGACAAAAGAACCCATGAGAAAAATGGGAAGAGGCTTAAATAAGATGTTCAAGTGTCAAATAAAAGTCTGAAGAAGTTCTCAACCTTATTCATATTCAGGAAAATGCAAATTAAAACATGATGAGACACCACTATGTACCCATCGGAATAGTTAAAATTAAAAAGGCTGACAACTCCAAATGTTGATAAAGGTGTAGAACACTGAGAGCTCTCTTACAATGCAGAAGAGAGAGTAACTTTAGGAATCAGTTTAGCCTTCTCTCTCCTAAATGTGAATGTATGAATACCCCATATACCAGCAATTATACCTCTACATATGTAGCAAAGAAGAATATGTGCATGAGACATGTACAGAAATATTCATAGCAGCATTACATAGGATATTTAGATAAATGTAATTGTCATATGTGCAAATAATGGAATACTGTACATCAATAAAAATGAAATAACTACTGCTAAGCTAAACAATATGGCTGAACCTTACAAATATAACTTGGGTGAATGACACCAGACATAAAGGAATATGAACTGTATGATAACATTTACACATATTTCAAAAAATAAACTGAACTGGTTTTATGTTTTATGCTTCATTGGTACAAAATATAAAGGAAATATAAAGTGATTACTATGAAATTCAGTAACCTTTTAGAAGTTGAGAGTAGGTAGTTATTGGGAAGGAGTATAGGAGTTGAATTTCTAGATTGCTAGGAATGCTACATTTCTTAATCTAGATGGTGATTACACAGGTATTCGTGATAAATTGTGCTGTATAGTTTTGTTTACTTTTGTATGTGAGATATTTCACAATAAAAAGGGTTAAAGAAAACAATTCAGTTTCAGCATCTTCTTTCAGAAGCACCTAATTGAATGTTGGGGTGGGGATGAGCTGCAAAAATGGTACGTACTAAGAAACCAGAGCTCTGGTCGAGGTTCCCTCCATGAGTGGCAACATAGTGCACTGAGGTAAATTACTAGAATCAAGACATGTCAATCAGGTGTGCAATTCTGCAGAAACAAACATTCACAGCAGTAGCTCTCAGCACTGCTCCTCTGGACAGAACTAACTGGAAAAACAAAAAACAAGAGAAACTAAATTCGTGAAGGCAGTTTTCAGCTTTACATTCTGTCAGGAGATGCCCTTGCACAGTTGCGTTCGAATATCTCCTACCAGGTCTCTCCAAGTGGTCATCTTTAATGCATCAGCAAACAGAGCTTTGAGAAGTGGGATTAATTGACTTTCGTGACCAATATTTATTTGATCACTAAGACTGTGCAATGGTGATTAAATTACTTTCTAAACTATCTGGGATAGTTTCACTGCTTGTTAACAACGCTTACAATAAAGACAGTGTTGACAAAAGAAATATATAGATATTTTAAGGTCAAATAAAATCATCTGTTGGCTACAATTGTTAAAAATCTTAAAATTGTGGTTTTAGCACAACATTTGGTTCAAATTTCAGTTATTAGGGAGGGTTACATTTAAATTTTATAATACAAACATATTTGAAATATTCAGCCATTAAGTTCAATAACATATTAGAAAGCATATTGAACTTAATGGTAAAATGTATCTAATGAGGTCAGCTCCACATTATCAGCCTTTTCCATATTACATCACCCTTAAAGTCAGGCCCCACTTTCTATCTGTGAGGCTCTCCTGCTGCTGTAAAAATGATTTTCTTTGTTTTATCTTTTATGTTTATAAAATCCCAAAATGATCTCCTGCGTAAAAATAGCAATTGTTATTTAGTTTCTGCTCAACATTTGCTGTCCCTTTTCTCAAATTCCTATCTTTGTTGTCTTTAATTTTGGAAACTCTCTATTTTCTTCAGCTTTTTATTTATGCCATTCTTACAGTAGTTAAACCACAATTTATGCAATACCTCAATCACCTTTAATATAATTTTTCTTATATTCAAGTACTTTTCTGATTTTATTTTTCTTTATATTATACTGACTTATCAACATCTAAATTTTGTCTTAGCGTTTATGCCTGTTATTTCTACTGTCCCTGAGTCTCAATCACTCCGTGATTTTAATTACCGTTTATTACTAATAGCTACCAAGTCAATATTTACACCCCAGATAGTTGTAGTAAGCGCTAGATTCATATTAACACTGTCTCTTCTCTACCAAGACATCCCAGAACTTGGTGATAGGTAGGGCAGCCTCTTTCACTTATTCATCCCAATATTTATTGAGTACATCTATTGTTAGAGAAGAAATTTCTAAGTTATTTAGGCGGTGAGGTTAGGATACAGAAAATCATTTCGTGTGGGAAGAAATAATTTCAACTAAGGTAAATGGTTGGAGAAATGTAGAGATCCAAACTCATGAGTAACTGTCCAACATCAAGGATCAGAAAAAAAGGGATAATATCTTTTTCAGAGGTCAAATTTATTTCAATTTGTTGACATTTTATTAAATTTTATCTCAGTTTTATTTCACCTGAAACAGGCTTGTTGCTTTCCATGTATGAGTCATTGTTCTATTTATTAAAACCCTGTGGTACAACACATCTTAAAGACTGAGATTCTTTTACCAATATCATTATTATGATTATTATTATTATGAAAAAAGTTATATTGCACACTCAATGCCTTGAACACACAGAAAGACAAACAACTAGATATTCTTTTTTGGGGGCTGGCCCAGTGGTGTAGTAGTTAAGTTTGTGGGCTCCGCTTTGGCGGCCTAGGATTTGCAGGTTTGGATCCTGGGTGTGGACCTATGCACCGCTTATCAAGCCATGCTGTGGCAGGCGTCCCACATATAAAGTTGAGGAAGATGGGCATGGATGTTAGCCCAGGGCCAATCTTCCTCAGCAAAAAGAGGAGCATTGGCAACAGATGTTAGCTCAGGTCTAATCTTCCTCATAAAAAAAAAAAAAGGATGTTCTTTTTGCATTGTGAAAATGGTATGTATTTGTACCTCCTTGTGTATATTTTTAAGCTACGGAAATTAAATACGGAATACAAAAGCGTTCTGAAAATGGAGGTGAAAATGCTTAGAGTCTGTTTATATGAAGATTATTTAAATGTAAATTGAAAGTTAAAAGTGCAAAATATTTTTTCATACTCAAATGCAAACAAAAATGTTGGTATATTTTATTGGTCTCATAGATTCTTAATCTTCAAAACCTGCTAAACATTTATAACATACTTACTAATAGAATAAAAACCTTAGCCCTCGATGTGGCACCCTCATAGCATAAATAGGGATTCTCAAACTTGAGCAAGCATCAGAATTGCCTGCAAGGTTTGTTAAACTTACATCATTGAGCCCTACCCCCAGAGTTTCTGAAACAGTAGTAAGTCCTGGCTAGGGACTGAGAATTTGCATTTCTAGCAAGTTCCTAGTTGATGCTTCTTGGAAGCCCGTACACTGGGAAGCATGGACGTATAATATTAATTATATTTTCACACCTGTTTTAAAACATTCTACAAGTTTAATTTGCTACATTTATAGATACATGAAGAAATTAAAAACTATAACTTGATTTAGGATTGCATAATGCTATCCCTTTCACAAAATTCTTTTTTTTTTTTCTGATGAGGAAGTTTGGCCCTGAGCTAACATCTGTTGCCAATCTTCCTCTATTTGCTTGAGGAGGATTGTCCCTGAGCCAATCTCTATTCTGTGCCAATCTTCCTCTATTTTGTTTGTGGGATGCCAGCACAGCATGGCTTGATGAGCGGTGTGTAGGTCTGCGCCCAGGATTTGAACCCGTGAACCCCAGGCTGCCGAAGCAGAGTGCATAAACTTAACCAGTATGTCACTGGGCTAGCCCCCACAAAATTCTTATTTGAACCTTGACCAAGCCATTTGCACATTTAAGATAAAAATCATTTGCACAAAGCTTTGGGGAGCAATTTTATTGTATTTCCCAGACCAACATGCTCACTGAAATATCACAAACTTTCTAGTCTCCTCACTGGAAACAACACTGTGCAAAGGACAACTTATTCGGAGGACTATTTCAGAAAGAACTCCAACATCATGAGTGATTATTATGCACAGCAGGTGTAAATGAATTATTTATCAAATATGTTTTCATTATTTCTCAGTGAAAACATTGAAGATCTTCTTTCCAAGCACTCAGTTTCAACAATCATTTGTACACAGAGCAGGTCTTTACTTAGACAAATATTTATGAATATGCTTTCATATGAAAAATGAAAGAGCTATTACAAACACAAACACTGTACCATATTTTGAAAGCATAAAGTGAATAATTAGTAAATAATTATGCCATTTGATAAACAATTTTCTTCATTGCTCACTTTGCTTCATTTTATATTTTAACATTTGGCACTTTTTAAAGGGTTTATTATATACCCCTCCCTCAGAGGGAAAAAATTTAATCTAAAATCCATAAGCTGTTTATGCAATTTGATATCACAGACATTGTAATGATGAGCTCAAAATTTTTAAGTGTCAATGAACACATATGCTCAGGGAAACAAGAATTTTAAGCATCTATTTAAAGTGTTACATACATGTATGTTAATGGTATGGAGTCTATTACGTCTAATACATCTGTTAGATCCTTGCTAGGATCAACAACGGTATATGTGTGTGAACATGCGCATACACACACACTTACACAATGCAAACACAGACTCTTCTGGCCCAGGGTACCTATTTCTCCTTCAAAAGAACTAAAATTTTCATCATATGATGGACCTGAACTTTGTAGAGCTCAACTTGTAAAATTGAAAGAGCCAGATTACACCATAAGATTGTGTACTCAATGCCAAAATTGTTAGCTTACTAAATGGATATATTAAAACAAAAAGTTTAAAAAAAAAAGAAAATGTGGTTTTAAAAGTTGTTTAATTTGATGGATCAATTCAGTTTATAGAGTAATTTCGATAGCCTCATGTAGGGAACTTGAGGGATATGAGATACAATTGATCATATATGTTATCATTCTTCAAATGGAGATAATTATCTTTGAAAACGCATTTGTATGAATCCAATTGCCTAGTTATTCACTTATGCTGGATCCATGCCATTTCCCTCTGTGAAAACAACTGGTCATTTCAGTAGAAAAATCAATGCAGCTGTTTATTTATTTTGCAAGTGATTTTTTTCACAGTTCAAATAGTTTATTGATATCATGATATCTTTTTTGTTGAGGAAGATTGGCCCTGTGCTAACATCTGTTGCCAATCTTCCTCTTTTCTTTTTTCTCCCCAAGGCCCCAGTAGATAGTTGTATGTCATAATTTTACATCCTTCTAGTGCTCTGTATGGGACACAGCCTCAGCACGGCCTGATAAGCAGAGACTAAGTTCGTGCCCAGGATCCGAACTGGCAAACCCAGAGCCGCTGAAGCAGAACATGTGAACTTAACCACTGAGCCGCTGGGCCAGCCCTGGTATCATGATATCTTAACTTTTATGAAATATCCTAAACCCTCCAAGACCAACGAAACACTGGCATGGAAGGAAATTTGTTATTACAAAGATGAGGACAATTATTTATATGCCATTCCAAACAAAATTTTATATATTATTTTCAAAGAAAAATTATTAGTAATGTAGAATAAAATTAGCACAGTATCAAATCTAGGTACTTCCTAAGAAAACAAAATTTCTCATGAAATTTTATATTTATCAGAAGAGCCATCTGGTGGCCCATTTGTAGGCTAACCATGTTTTATCAGGTTTTCATTACATATAATTATAGTTGAGGAAATCTGCTTTGATATATCCAAATCTTTATAATAGTAAATGAAGTCCATAACTGTTGTTTCCCAAGTAAGAAGAAATCATTTTTGGAAATCTGTTTCATAGATGAAATATTTAATTGTTGACATCAAAGTCCTGGACTTGAAATTGCATTTTCTTTCTACGTATTGAAAATTTATGGATGACTAAAGAAGACAGAACAAAGTAAGAATTGCACATCATCTTGTCAAACTTGTGGTCACTTGTTACCTTTCTCTAATCATTAATGCTTACCATGACTACATAAACTGAATTGAAACACATTATTGTCAACAGACCCCAAAACCTCTACTAAACACTGGATTTCATAATGGAGTGACTTCAGGTATGAGAATTTATATATATATATATACCCCCTATATAATAATTTCCTAAATTTAGGCATATTTTATTATCATGACTCACAAATAATGAAAAGCCATGCATTATTCTAATAATCCTATTATATTTATGTTGGGCTATATAATTTAAAGAATTTTAAACATTGAAAAGTCACAGTGAAAATAGATGGATTAGAACTTTCAAAAATGGATGTCCCTGGAATAAGAAGAAATGGATGATGTATCCTAGGAAAGAGAAGGCAAGGTTCACTTAATCATATCTTTCAAATTATTAAGGGACATTGTGTGATCGCTAGTACATGCATCTTTACTGCAGATTTAAATTTAAATTCTAACCTGTGGTTTTGAACTTAGAAAATAAGATTTTTTTTTGAAAGTAAGAATAATTACATTCTATCACATATTACTAACAAATGTTGCTGGATTTCTTTGAAGATGGATAACTCCTTCACCTATCTTTAACTAAAGATGGGGCAATAGAACCCATTTTCCAACATATAATCCTGTGTGCAAGTATGGTGACATAGAAAACTTAGATTATAAAGTCAGGTAGACAGTATAAATCCCAGGCTACCACTCACAAACTGCTTAATTGATTATTTCACCTTGCTGAACCAATTTTCTCCTCTGTAAAGTGGGAATAAGATAATCTTTGTCATAGGAGTAGAATAATTTTTTTAAAAAACTCAAATTTCCTAGCATAGTGATTAACACTGGAGTCCTCAATAATTGTTATTTTTATTTCTTGCTTCATAGTCTTCCTACAGTCTCATACTGAAATCTGTATGACACATATTTTTATTTTCAGTCTTTTCCAGACTATTTGTTTGTTTATTATGGCTATTAGTTGAGTTATCTTTGCACATTTCCAATGCCTTTTGGATATCATCAACTCCATCTTTTCTACTTCTTCTTATATAAAGTTTCTTGAATGAAAAAGGAAACAAAACAATAATAAGAACATGAGTTACATGGAAAGTAGTGGCACTTTCTAACTGTCCATTTTATATACATAAGCTTTGAACGAGGAGCCTGACAAATTTGAGACTAAGAAAAAAAAGAAGAGATTTGACAATGTTTTCACAAGTAAATTAGTTGTCCTAAGGTCAAAATACAGCACTAGAGAATTTCCTACTTTTCAATTCAGTATACTGCATGGTGCTTTAAAATGGAAAACTTAGCTGACAATATTAGTCACATTAATTGACTCCTTCTCTGATTTAAAGTTCTAATATAGAGTAAACTTAAAGAGTGAAGAAATCTGACAATGATCATACATGTAAGAAATTATTTACTAGATCTGCATCATTCAACCATCCACCAGACAAGTAAGGGATTTGAACAAGAGAATAATCTTTCTTACAAAAGTTAATTTGAAAATTGATATAAGTAGTTACCTCTCTGGAATTATTAAATTGTTAAAAAAAATCTTCACTAGCAATCTACTAGTGGTTGTTTATACTGAATTCAGAGGGGGGATTTATTTAATGTAAATGAAAATATTACGTAAAGCAAGAACATATTTTCCTCCTTTTTCATAAGAACTAGCAACTATGAAACTATGCAGGTTTCTTTCAATCTTTAATTACAGATACAGAAAGGGATAATTAATTAATGTCTGTAGCATTAGGAAGGGGGAAGGAAACATGTTGGCAGGTTAAGTGTATGAAGTGTGTTTTTTCATTTCGCAGTGGCAGGCTTTAATCTAAGTAAGTAGATAAAGGAATCAATTCCAAGGAGACTCTTCTGGAGTCCACACATTAGAAGAAAATGCTGGCTTTTTTTGTATCAGTTGGTATTCTGGTAATTAAGTAATAAAACTATGTCCTGCTGTTTATATAGCAACTCAGAAATGGTGTCTATTTAATTGTCGGATTGTTCATTGTCAATTGTATATGGTATGGCTGAGAAGGCTGGAGAATGTAAACTCATTGCTCTGTCATTTGATTGCTGTCACCTGAGAGAAGACAAAGTAAATTTGGGACATTTTGCAAAGCTGTAAAAACTGACAAGATGTGCTGTTAAGCCATCCAAATGGAACCTGGCACTTGATCTGCAATTTTGCTGGGGAGGGGGGAATAAAAATCACCAATATGAAAGGAAAATCTCGATGGCTGAAGACTACAGAGATTTTTGTTCTCTCGTGAGAGTAAGAGATGAAGATGGGATGATAGATTAGGTATTCAACTCTACAAAAAAGTTTCACATCCTTAAATTGTTTCTTCTTTCTAAAATAATGAAAACAAAATAACAAAAACAAAACCCCAGAATAGAAGGGAAAATAGAGAAGTGTTTAGAAGTGGTCAACAGGAAATATAGTATTTTCAATAACCTGAATCAAAACAAGTCAACTGGTAGTAATAAATAATAAAGAGAATTTTCACACCTTTTCTTTTCTGAAGCATGTGCATAAAACTTTGTATTTAATAAATAAAAATCTCTGTTAAAATATTTGAAAATTCTTTAGAAATCACATTCTGTCCACAGGATTGTTGCCTCCCCTGACACTAATGAGTGCTTTGTACATGCACATAAAGGATTTTTTCCTAGTTATTTTCATTGTGATGTGAGGCGAGACATTTACACGGATCCTGATGTAAATTTTGAAAGTAAGAAAATTTCAGGCTGACATACTGAATACGTAAAAAGGATAAAGAAAATACCAAGCTTTTGCCTGATTCTGTAAGATCCAATTATTAAAAAGATATTCATTTAACATCTATAATTTGCTAAATCTATAGGAATAAACAAAATTATGAGAAATGACCACTTTGGTCTTAAATCAGAAAATGAACCTAAAAATTCCTCACCAACTCTGAACTTCCATCATTATGACCAGAGTAATATGAAGAAGACTGCATAATATCTAAAATGGAATTGGATTGGTGTCAGATTATTGCTTTTAACTGAGTCAAAAATATGAATTTGATTTAAGTTTTGGACAAAACAAAAAAATTTAAAAATACACTGTAATGTCCTATCTCATGGTAATGTTATAGTCTACAGATAATAAACAGATTTGTTAATGTAAACATTTCCTGGATGTGTGTACTTCATAGTTTTAAAACTATGGTTTCTAATATGGTTATTTCTGCCTGGCAAATAGTTTCTCCCAATCTGCAGCTTGTCTTCTCATTCTTTGACATTACCTTTCACTGAGTAGAAGTTTTTAAATTTTAATGAAGTCCAATTTATCAATTATTTCTTTCATGGATTGTGTCTTTGGTGGTGTATCTTAAAAGTCATTGCCATACCCAAGGCCATCTAGGTTTTCTCCTATGTTATCTGCTAGTTTTATAGTTCTGCATTTTACATTTAGATCTATGATCCATTTTGAGTTAATTTTTGTGCACATTTACTCTTCATTGCTTTTCCTACCTTCCTTCATTCTAGCTTCCTTCTGTGATCAATATTTTTCTGCTTGAACAACTCTGTCCAGCATATCCTTTAGTACAAGTGTGATGGTGATGAATTCTCCCACATTTTCCTTTTTATTTTTTTAATTTCTTTTACTTTTTTTGGTCTGAAAATATCTTTATTTCACCTCATTCTCTATAGATATTTTTGATGGATGTAGAATTCTAGATAAGCGGGGTTTTGTTTTCCAGAATTTTGAAGATTAACATCCCATTGTTTTCTGGCTTTTGTTTTTTTTTTCATTGACAAGTCAATTTCAGTCTAGATTTCAGTCCTTTGAAGGTACCCTGTCATTTGCCCTGGGCTGCTTTTAATATTTGACCCATTTCGAATTAATTTTTGTAGAGGGTATAAGCTCTGTGTCTAGATTCATTCTTTTGCATGTGCATGTCCTGTTGATCTAGCACCGTGTGTTAATTAAGTATATTCTCCCTCAAAGCATAGGCAAAAATTTTAGGTGAAATATATCTGTCAAATATTCACAGAAATCTATTTCAATAATATTCTTTCCTTTCCAAACACAAATTGTATAAGAACTTTTAAAAAAGAGAATTTAATAAATTTTGAACATAGATAAATTAATACTTGTCTAGGTGCAAATAAAAAAGCCATTACAAATTGGCTTAATGAAATAGGGAATTTATTTGCTTACATAACAGAAGGGTGATGAGTTGTGCTGGATATGGGTAAATTCAGCATCTCAATGTATGTCACCAGGATCTTTCCATAGCTGTGTTTGTTTTTTCTTCTGTAACCATTCAATTTTCAGAGAAGCTCTCTCTGTAGTATAGTAAGATGGCTGACTTTCAGCCTCAAAACTCTTTCTTAACAATTTGAATTGGAATTTGGGGACTAAATTTGATTAGCCCAATTGGAGTCACTTGCCACGTTTAGAGGTGTGCAAGGCAGTCATTGGCATAGGCCCAGGTCACATACATGCCCCTTGATCTTGGGGTTGATTCAGCCCTACCTACATTATGTGGGCCCCCGGTGGGAGGAAATGATGCCCTGAGGGAAATTTGTAATATGTTACAAAAATCTGGAAATGAATCTAGGAAGAAAGGGTAAACAATGAAGTCAACTATGTGATTTTGCATTCTCATGTGTAGAATGAGCGTATGTGAATGTTCAGCAGGAAATGAAAGAATAAAAAATTAACAATATCACCACCATTGTTATTTTTATCAGGCCACATTGGGCTCATTTTACTAAAATTACTTTAAAATTCATAGATTTGTTTTTGCCATCCCAAGTAAACCTGTCTTTGAGAAAAGCCGAGATTTATTAGTAGCTTTGGAAATATCCAGCCTTTAGTTGTAACTGGTATTGTGCTTTGCTTTCTTCATTTAAAGGTTTCATACAAGCTTATTCTTAGCCCCATTCTTTTCAGACTTTTTTTTTTAAAGACGCATTCCTTTTTCTCCAATAATCTGATTCTGACACTACCTTATGCTAGTTCAAGAACTTGTCTTTACTGAATTAGTATCAATTTTACCACAGAATGTTCTTCTTCGAAGAAGAAACCCTTTGGCTTAACATATAGCAATCCGTGTTCCAAGAGAGAACACTATCACTAAAATGTTGCTAAATGTACTTAAGAAGCCAAGAAAATGCTGTAGATGACTGAAACTTTAAATATGCTGTTGCCGTGTTGATCATGGTTTCTCTGTTCCATGTGATTGTACAGCTTTTGGATGGCAACACACACATGGATGGTGATGTTCCTGTGTACCCAACCCACTCCCATTGCCATACCCAAGATTATTCTGGTTTATGCAGCATTCTGAGTATCCAGAATGGCATTACAATGCCTTACCTATTAAGCAATTAAATAGAAAGTTGAATTCACTATCACTTATAAAATAAGTGATTTATTCACAAAATTTGGTACATTAACTATTATTAATAACAAATTACTTAATGCACATTTCACAACCCTGTAATCATAACCACTATTATCCCTCATGACCATTTGCATATCCAATTTTTCTTTAATAGAGTTGTTATCCGCAACACATCTCTCTGCTGAAATTTCTGATAGATTGTAAGTAACTAAAGGGAAACCAAGGTGGTTTTATGAAAAACTTCTCTGGGCTAACATGTCACTCATGGAATAATAACCTGGAGTGGATGACAGTTCTCACACCAGCTGTTTGACATCTGAACAGCTGCCAGTGCCCTAGGAAATGTCACACCATCAGATATAGGCTCTGAGTGTGTGAGTAGCAAAAACGTATCTGGTAGAGGCCAGCACCCCAGGCCATGACTAACACCCCAGGCCCCATCAGCCCATAAGCTTGAAGCCAGGGTTGAGCTGTCAGTTTAATAAATGAATAGCCTCTTTGTTTTGATCAGCGTTGTCAAGGCTTATTTCAAAAAGGGACTCTGATTCCTCTCACAGTCTAGCCCAGCCAAAGTCAATTGGTACAATTTCAAGGTGAATTTATTCATTCTTTATAAAGTTCTGTGCGCGAATATATCAAGACAGTTGAATAAATTGAAATAAATAGACTTGGAGTTACATAATCTCCCAGTAATTGAAATAGTTTCCCCCCAATATATTTATAGTAATAATTCTACCTTTATGAAACCTAGTCTAGCTACAGAAAGGAAAGCACAGAATTACCATTTTGATAACATATTTGGAAAATGCAATTGGGGCTGATATGTTGATAAGGGCACCTGAAAGTTGTCCTTGCCTTTAACCATTCCATGTTAAACTTTGAGTAAAGCACCAGTGTTACCACTTGGTAAGGATGCCTGATTAGCCTGCATTGATGTGCGAATATTTACCTTGAATTTGGTCATTTCTAAATAGAAATGCCAAACATGAGCTCATTCTGTCTGTTTTACAGCACTTTGGATTTGAATTACACATACACTGAACTAAATATATACACTGAACTAAAAAATAGCATTAGTATCAATGTCCATCTGAAATGAGCAAATCTAGTTAATTTGATGTATAGAATTAATTTAACATGGGTCACCACAGATACCATCACTGCAGTTTTTAACAATATACAGTAATTTTTACTTGCAACTTCAAGGCTCACTTTTTTTTTTCTTTACTTTGCAAACAGGCAGATGCTGGATCATAGTCAGAAAGGGTTACTGTAACAGAAAACTCTCCTGATTATAGTAGAAAAACCTCCCCGACTTTATCTGCATGTGATAGAGAATTAAGCTCACACACTTACAGCATGCTGTTCTTAAAAGGACTTTCAAAGTATAAGATATCTTATCTGGAAAATTTGGTTCTCCTTAAAACCATCACTAAGCCTTGGGAAATGCTGCAGTCTGAGGTTTGGGAAGGAAAATGCTTTGACTTGATAATGAAGGACACCTGGGAGTGATTGGCATTTGCTAGCAGAAAAGTCAAATAATTGAGGTATAATGGTAAGAAGGGGTTTAGGAAACAACTTAGTCCGATGCTAATCCTTTGAAAACTTGAAGCCATGTCTATGATTTTTTTTCCCCTCTGACAAGCAATCTATAAAAGTGATCAAACTGATCAACTGAGAATGCCATTTCTCTTCCCTTATCTCTTTTTATCTCATTCTTTTAAAGCCAATTGAAGCTCTCTGTGCTATCCATCAGTGTGGATATAAGCTCTGATGTGTGACCCATGGGCAAATAGGAATTTCTTAGTCACTGTCTGGAACATTATTGTTTCATAAAACATAAACAATAAATGTGTGAGTTACTGTCAGGCTAAAGAGATGTGTGGCTTGAATCATATAAATTTCAAAAGAATATTTTTTTGTCTGGGTCATTTTTTAAAAAACATAGCCAAGTTGTTATTGATTAAAAGTCTTCTTTCATGGCTCTTCCAGGATAACCCAAATGAATGAGCTGAAGATCTGAGCTCAGATTTTAGTAGATGGTATCTACACTCTCATAACATGATCAATGCAGCACCTTCGTTGATAGTGAACAGATATGATATCTATTTCAGAGTTTGAGCTCACCTTAAACAGAAGGGAGCCTGTGGGGCCTGGTAGAAACAGCCATGCTGCTTTGGATAGAGAAACTGTCCTGTTGCCTTAAACTACTTGTTGATCATCAATACTTTAACAGGGGAAATGCTGTTAAGGAAGAAATGACTGTTAAACTCTAAGAACTAATTGAGAACATGGAAATGTCAGTCGCCTTCCATTTTTTAGTCTGAGTTGTATCTGAACAAAAAATGACCCCTTGAATAAACAATTAGAATGGTATTACCTCAGGAAACCGTGTCTGAAAAGATATAGAAGTTTCTCACTGCCCATGCTTCTTGCCTTGTCTTAACGTGAGAATAAGCAGTTATTCTTTTCAAGGATTTTTTGTGTGTGTGTGAGGAAGATTGTCTCTGAGCTAACATCTGTGCCAATCTTCTTCTATTTTGTATATGAGATACCGCCACAGCATGGCTTGATGAGCAGTGTGTAGGTCTGCTTCTGGGATCTGAACCCATGAACTCTGGGCTGCTGAAGCAGAGCACATGAACTTAACCACTGTGCTACCAGGCCGACCCTCAGGGAATTATTTTAGAGGATTTTCATATAAGGACTCTATTCCTTTCCTCACCAGACAAAGGACTTTGAATAATTTGTATCCCGACGCTGATGGTTATCCATTTTCTCTGTAATATTGATGGAAGCATCTGCTCTCTCCATTATTTGGAGCTCCACAAAGAACCTCTAGAACAGCAATCAGCAAACTTTTTGCAGTAAAGGGGCAGATAGTAAATGCTTTAGGCTTTGTGGTCTCTGTTGTAACTACTCAACGGTGCTGCTGTAGTGTGACAGCAGTCATAGACAATATGTAAACGAATGAATGTGATTGTGTTCCAATAAAACTTTATTTACAGAATTAGGTGGTGGACCAGATTTTGCCTGTGGGTTTTAGACAGCTTACTCTTGCCCCAGAATAAGAAACACCTAATAATGAGAATCTATTGTTCTAATTCACATAAATACATTAATATAAGCTATTTTTATCACCCCTTGCAGTTGGGATAATCCCTAATAAGATTTATACTAGCCCATTAGGCTCTTCAACCCCCCCCATTAATCTGATCAATCTACTCTTACAAGTGCACAACCAAATAGCAGTCATATTTTAGACCTTAATGCTTAGATACATGTCATAATATAATTAAGGTTCTCTAATTTTTATAGTGGACTTACTATGGACTAGATGGTAGAGATTATAATGCTGTCTATCATGGAGTAGAACAAAATCAAATAAACCATCAAATAAAGAAATTATTTACATTTGTAATGAGAGTTTTATAGGAATAAAACTGGGGTGCTGAGATTGAGAATGATGGTGGTAGGGATTCTACTTTATATTGAGTGGTTTAGGAAGCTCTTACCTGTTTCTCTCTACCAGTTAGGAATAATGTATGGCAAAGTGGGACCCTACCTGGACGTGAGTTCAGTGGCAAGAATGGACTAATAAATTAGTTATTTAAAAAAATAACCTGGGGGCCGGCCCGGTGGTGTAGCAGTTAAGTTCGCGCCCTTGGCTTCGGTGGCCCGGGATTTGAAGGTTCAGATCCCAGGCGCAGACAGACGCACTGCTTGTCAACCCATCCTGTGGCAGTGTCCCATATAAAATAGAGAAAGATGGGCACGGTGGTTAGCCCAGAGCCGGTCTTCCTCAGCAAAAATGAGGAGGATTGGCAACAGATGTTAGTTCAGAGCTAGTCTTCCTCACACACACAAAAAATAAATAAAATAACTAATTTTCTGAATAGGTAAATGTGACAAAATTCAAAGGGCATAAAAAATATGTAGCAAAAGCAAATTTCCTTCCCTCATGCCCCAGCTACACAGTTTCCCTTCCAAGCTGTAATACTATTGCCAGTGTTTTTATTCACTATAGGAATGAATTTAGGTTCTAGAAAATCAGACTTGACAAAGAGATATACCAATTTCGTGCCTTTATTATACATTCATACATCAGCATATACAAGCTCACTAGTAAATTTAGAACTTTAATGATGGATATTTCATATATTTCTAATGGTTTGCTATTATACAGAGCCACAGTGAAAAACATGCATACTTACAATTTTGTGTGAGACACCTGTGTTAGGAAGCAGTACTCCATGGGTCTGTCACTTTTCTGCATGTCTTTTAAGTAGAGGCACTAGCTGCTGTTTCATTATTGACTAACTTATCAAGGCATTTCGTATGGCGAACAGCCATGGAAGATGGAGATGGCGTCTCCCTCTGGAAGGAAAGCAGTTTTCATTAGTGGTCAGCATAAAAGATTCAGATTCCTAAGCTCGGGGTTCCTCAGCTGAGATGCAAACTCATTATATATACAGCATCCACCTGGGCCCCTCCATCTTGCCTTTGTGTGACTTGAAGGGACAAGGAGAACTGATGAAAACATGCGGCTCAGGCTGCCTGCTATCCCATAAGTAATACAGTTCTTCATTTATGGCTCAGGAGTCTCTAGTCTTCTGCCAACATTCATAAAACTGACAGGCTAATTGTTATCTCCAAAGTAGAGAAAAATCTCAGATTTTTCACAGTTTGTCATAATCTATAGGATAAATTCCTAGAATTGGAATTGTGAGGCCAAAGATTAAATGTATTATAAATACATTTTAATAGTTATATTAACATCAACATATATGAGAGTGCCTGTTTTTCTTCTTTCTAACAAATTGTTATTCAACTTTTGATATTTGCCAATTTGCTGAGTGAAAATGATATCTTAGTTTATTTTTGATTTGTATTTCACAATGAGCAAGTCAAATATAAACTCAAGTACTTGATAGCTGTTTATATATACTTTCCTATGGCATAGTCTATTTTTATCATCCCAATTTTTCTTTCGTTCTTTTCTTACTGATTATTTAGAACTCTTTAAGTATTAAGAAATTAGGCTTTTGTCTATCAAACATGTTACACATATTTTCTTCCAATTTCCAATTCTCTTTTTAACTTTCCACTTCTCATTTTTCTTAAGAGAATTGTTAAAATTTTAAGTGGACACATTTATCAGTATTCTCCTTAGGGCAACTGGATTTATGTAATATTAGCCCTTTCCTACTCAAAGATTATATAAAAATTAAATTTTGCTGCCCTTTGTACTTTTTTGATTTTTATTTTGTACATTTAGATCTTTGATCCATCTGTAGAGTATTTTCAAGCAAGGATTATGATATTTTTGAAACAACCAATACCATGTTAGAAATCTTAATTGAGATTTGGAACAAAAAAAGAATTTCCTCGAGAATAACTTAATCACACACTTGAGGTAAACTATTAGCTAAATTCACTAAACCGTTAAATTAAACATTTCAACTAATTACCAACATACTATTGAATTGTAAGATTTGCTTTGGCCACGAGGCCTTCTTCACAGAGGGAGGAAATCAGGACGTACTCTCCAGTGAGGTCATTTTTCAAGATTGGTCTTTTGATCTTCTTTCCTCCCTTCCTCCTTGCCTCCCTCCCTGCTTCTCTTTCTCTCTCCTTTCTTCCTTCTTTCCTTCCTTCCTTTTTCATGCATCAGATAAATCTCCCTCAAAAACCACTGTTTATTACAGTGCTGTGCATATTTTATGAACTTCCCTTTTTTCAATCTCTGAAATCTCTTCTTACTCTTCTAGTTCATTCCTTAAATTGCTATTTATTTCTCTAAAATTTTCTGGGCTATTTCCTCAGACAAAAAGACTGCAGATAATCTTAAGTTTTACCCCGCTCGCTTTATGGGATGGTTTTGTTGTTTTTTCTTTTTAGTTTTTTAATATTTGTAACTCAACTGCCCTTGCCATGTACAGTCATATTTATTTCACAACCATGGAAAAGACTAAAATTTTTGGCCAAAAGGGAACTACTCTCATATCTTTTGTCAATTATTTTCTTACTCATCTCTATACCAAATAGTCTAATTAAGGAATTTATATATATTTACTTGGATTTTAGTTACTTTTATTTTTCCTTTTTCAGAAAGCAATATAAGCTTAACTGTTGGCATTATTACCTCTGGCATTTTGTTGTCATTCTGCTCACTCGTTTCTGGGCTGTGTCTCTATAATAATGCTTTTTATAATAAATCTTTAACTTATACTGTTCAAATGTGCAGCTTTTGTTTCAGGACAGATTTGCATTTTCTACTTGCTTACCACCCCATTCCTCATCTACCCCTTTCATCCTGCTCAGGGGAAAGAAGCCCTTGCCCCTCATCACCATGCATTCTGATGATAATTAATCAAATTTGAGATTTCATAGTTTTCATTTTGTTAAAAGTTATCTCTGTATTTCCTTTCAGTTTTTCATTCCATACAAATCTATAGGGATATTGTGGAAAACGAAATAAATAAGCAGTGAGAATATATCCTTCTAAGTGTAGGTCTGTAAAGTGAGTGACTCTTGGCTCAATAGAATTAGACTGTTTCCATCAGAACAACAAGGGAGTTTGACCAGATCTGTAGTTTTTGACTATGCTGTCTAGAACCTCAGTGTTCATCTTAGGGCCTCCTGACCAGGTGCGCAGACTGTATATTTCTCCTTCTCTTCCTCCTCTGCTTCCTCTTTTTATTTTTTTTTCTTCTCATTCTTAGAAAGTGAGTTTGAGTGAGATTGGATTAACACTAATAACTTCAGTTTTATGCATTTGTTTAACTCTCTCAAGCTCATTCTGAATCTGCACAGGAATTTTTGGAACTCTGAGGTGTGGTCTTGGTTCCATGAATTCTTATTCCTTCTGCTCCCACGAGGCACTGCTATTTGATCATCAGGTCATTGCAGCATCAACTCAATGCAGTCTTCTACCACTACTCTGAGAAGTGTGATGGTCTCTCTTGATCTGAGTGATATATCATCATCACACTGCCTCCCTGGGAATAGAAAGCTCAACACTGTTCATCAGCTCTACATCTCCCATCTTAGGTTGTATCTTCCCACCTGGTCCTTGTGCCGCTTATCTTGTTCCACACCTCCCCACCATCTATTTCCTAGCAAGCAGTCACAGTACTTTCTTTTTCAAATGCAAACCATACTATGACACTTCCCTGCTTAAAAATATCCAATGACTTCCCTCACAGTTAGAACAATATCTCAAGTCTCACTTTGTCCTCCAGAGGCTTACGTGATGTAGCCCTGACTCCCTCTCTACCATCGTATCCTACCATTCTTCTTGCTCACTGTACTCCAGTCACACTGGCCTTCTTCCTTGCCTGAACGTTCCAAATAGGATTCCCTATCAGGAACTTTGCACGTGCTCTTCCTTCTGTTTGAAATGTTCTTACTCTGTAAATATTTTCATGTTTGTTTCCTATTATCCCCCACTAGAAAGTAAACTCCTTGAGGGTCATGACTTTTTTTTCCTCACTAGAGTAGTGCTTGGTATATGGAGGTTGAAGAAATATGCACTGAAAAGAACCAGGTTTCTCAGCCTTGGCAGTATTGACATTTTGGGCCAGATAATTCTTTTGGCAGGTGGTGGTGTCCTGAGCATTGTAGGATGTTTAGCAGCATCCCTAGATGCCAGTAGACCCCCAATTCATGATATCCTCAAATAACTCCAGATATTGTTAAATATCCACTGTGGAGCAAAACTACTTTTCAGATGAGAAAGACTGAAGAAGAATAAATGGGGTATTATGCACTTATTCAGGAACACTGTTTCTACTAATTCTGATATATTCCTTCCTCTGGTATTCTTTTTCTGATCAATACTATAACAACAATGTTATAATGAAATTGTTCAAACCTAAGAAAATGTATTGGTTTGATGTTTTCATAGCAGAAGTTTAAAAAAGAAAACCTGCCCATTTCTCTCTCCAAATCTTAACCATTTCCATAAGAAAATCCAGCATAACTATTAATTGGCTCCAAAATTTTTAGATATTTCACCCCTTTCCACTGTTCTAAGACTTTAAACTTTCAGAAATTGTTATGAAAAAATTCTCACTTGGATATTAATGGCTTAGTATACCTAAAGATCCTTTTCTAATCTTTGTTCTCCCAACCCCCACCCTATGCTTGAAGTTCCAGTACCTTCCTTTCCATAGAAGAACTAATTTCTCTCACAGCTAACTTCCACATGCCTGTTTACTCTGTCTTGTATCTGGTGTGGTTCTTCCCTGTGTCCTTTGCTAAAGTGGCAGGAGGATGTTCCCAGAATGAGCTTGTGGCTGATTGTGGTGATTCTGCTGAGTCAGCCTTGGTCCTAAAAAAAGTTTACTGACACCTAATCTAAATGGCTGAATTTATTGGCATTAAAGATATTAATAATATTCTCTTATTCCTTTAGTATCTATAGAATTTATAGTGATGCCATTCCTCTTATTGCTGATATTGCTAATTAGTGTCATCTCTCTTTTTTCTTTATTACTCTGGCTAGAGGTTTATCAATTTTATTTACTTTGAAGAATCAGCTTTTGATTTCAGTGATTTTTCTATATGCTTTTCTGATTTCTATTTTATTGTTTGCTGCTTTAATCTTTATTCCTTTGGGGGGTAATTTTTCTTTTTTTAGTTTCTTATGTTCAAGGGCAATATCATTTCAGATCTTTATTCTTTTCTAATACAGGTGGTTACTCCTTTCACTTTTCCTCTAAGAATTGTTTGTAGCTGCAATCTACATATTTTAATGTGCTGTGTTTTTATTTTCATTCAATTCAAATTATTTTCTAATTTCCCTTTTGATTTCTTCTTTGACTTATGGGTTATATAGAAGTGTATTATTTAGCTTTGACATTTTGGTGATTTTCCAGATAGCTTTTTATTATATTTCTTATTAAATTCTGTGGTGGTCAGTGAATGTACTTTGTCTAACTTGAACTTTTTTAAGATTTATTACCTACTAGTGAAACAATACTCTTGATACTCTGCTCAGTGCCTCATTAATTATGATGTTTTCTACTCTGGCTGGAAAGCACAGGTACTCTTCCCAACCTGTGAGACCTCCACAGTTCTCTAATTCCCATACCCAGCCTAGTGAACTCTAGCTGCCTTGGTCTCCCCAAACTCTCAGCTCCCCATCTCTTCAACAAAGGAAGCCTTCCGTATTCCCTACATTACCCCTCCCTGTGTCATGGCCTGAGAACTCAAAGTATTACACTGGTACAATTGCAGGGCCCAGTACTTTTACTTTTTGGCCTTCAGGGATTACTGTTCTCTGTTGCCTGCTGTCCAGTCTCTTGAAAATAATCTTAAAATATATTTTGTTCACTGTTTTTGTTTGTTCCTTGATTGGAGAGTAAGTATAGTCCCTGTTACTCTATCTTGACCGAAAGACCTTGAAACATTTTTAAATTTAAAAACATGGAAAAGTGTGCCAGCTTTAAGCATTTATTCCATTCTGACCCCAAAGTCATCAATACTAGTCCCAATTATCTTTTCAAAGAATCAGGTGTCTCCTTTGAATTAATCAAATTTCTCATTCGTTTCTAGACTTTTCCATCAATTTTTATGAATCCAATTCTTTCTTTAGAGTTTAAATCATCCCCTATATCTTTAGTGAAAAATTCCCTGACTTGATCTATCCATAAGCATGTATTGATATCATATGCTGATTTTGTGTGAAATTGGAGTAGATATCTATGGGAGTGTCTACTTCATCACTTTTCTTCTCAAAAGTCACCTCCCTACTTGCAAGAGCAAGGCTCTGTTTTTACGAGATCCACTCTCACTGTCCATATCTGATTGAACCTAAGGTACTTGACTAAAAAGCAGCAAAATTAATTATATCTTAGGAATTTGGCTTTGGGATTCACTGGTAGTCAATTATTCTCATTATGGGTTGACTGTAGTCTAACAGGCAGAAAAAAAAGTGAGAATATTAGTAGAGGGAGAGAAAGATGTATGAGAGAGAAGGGAGAGAAGTGAGAGAATGTAATGGAATAGGACAGAAGACCAGAAAAGGAGAAAGAGGGTAGTTGGAGGGAAAAAGAGTCCAAAGAGGGAATTAAATAGTCAAAAAAGAGGATCAGATTTGAGGGTTTTGAAGAGGGCCTTGGTCTTGGTTCTTCTTGAAGAATGCCTTCCCTGGCTTCATTGAAACATCCTGAAACCCTCATAAAATGGTTTCCTCTCTTGCTTAAGGTGAATCCTATTACCAATAGCCAAAGAGTTCTACCCAATACAGGGATTTAAATTAATTACTAAAGCATGGTCACTGGATTCAGGAAAGCTATTATCTAGAAAGGTAAGCAAATGCTCAGTGCCAAGATACAGACTGTGTATAGACATTTGAAATTAGAAGGAGCAGATGATCATTGAAATTTTGTATCTGAAAAAGGCTATGATCCTTGAAATTTAAGAAAGATTTCCATATGTAAAGAGGATAAAGAAGATCATTCCATGAATGGAAAATATCATAAACAAAGGCATGGAGTTAAAATACAACAAGGAGATGAAGAAGTAATGTTTAACTGGAATATACATATACATATATATATATATATATGGATTGTGAGAGTTGAACTTGTGTATTTTATGAGGCACAAAGAAAGGCTTTAGAATTTGACATTAGACTGATGGCAGTGGACATTGTTGGAGGTGGTGTATTTTCCCTCCACTTGTTTTTAAACAGAAAATGGCATGATGAAGTATGCTTCTAGGAAGATTAGTCTGGTACGAAAATACCAGATTGATTAAAGACCCAAGAGCCCAGGTGGAAGAGATGGATTCAGAGTCTGTATCAATCAAGAGACATTTAGCTTTAGATCACAGAGAAACCTAACTTCAGAGACTTAAGAAAAGAGAGGGAGAGAAAGATATATATATATAGAGAGAGAGACAGAGGCAGCATGAATAGAATTTATCAGATCACATAACTAAAACATCCATGAATAAAGCTGAATTCAGAAAATCACAGCTTTGGGGGCTCAAATGATGTTATTAGAGCTAAGTTTTCTCTATCATCTGTCTTATCTTGTGTTGGCCTAACTTTACGGCTCCACATTGTCACATCTGTCAGTTCTAGACTTTCCTCTCTGAGTGGAAAGATGCCTAAAGGAGCTCCAGCATCAATTTCTCTGAGGTTCATGTCTAGCAGTAAAGAATGGACACCTTTCTAGACTTATCCCCAAATTCCTGGGCTTCATTCTGAATGGCCAGCATAGATCATGGGGTCATCCCAGAACACCCACTCTGTTCAGGAGGATACAGTGCTTTGTTTGGTCATATCTGGGTCATGTATTCACCCACATGACAAAGAAAGGTGAAATGTTTAACTTTGTTTACCTCAAGGCTACTTTCCATACATGATTTCATGTTTTGTGATGAAGGAAGCAATACCATTTGTAAGATGAAAATAATAATTTACTGAGTTTTCAGTTACAAAAATATATTTAAAAGACACAATTTTGGGTTTAAGATTTTTAGTATAGTTTTATTTTATTTAGTAACCCAGAATACCCTGCATATGATAAATTTCTTCTCACTGTGAACTTTCACAACATACATAACCCCTTGAAATCAGCAGTTTATAATGGAAATACTGATACTACTGTAACTCTGCTAAAGTGAACTGTGCTGCTGTGATAAGAGGAAAATGTATATTTGCCTTTGGAAGACTCATCATCTATCCAAATCATGATTAGTTGGTGGCAGGACGATATAACACTGAATCGTATGCAAAGATAGCCCAGATTTGAAATATGAATCTTTTGTCAGTGCAAGAGATGAAGATGACAGTTGTAATCTCTTCAGATTCATAATTTACTATGTTGTAGGCAAGTTAGCAGTGATTGATCATCCCTGGGCAGGGTGTTAGCCATTTTAAAGTCATTTTATTGCATTACACAAACGTGAAGTTTAAAAGTTTTAGGCTATCTTTATCTCTACCTTAAGCAACTCTTAGAGAAGGCAACTCTAGAAACTAAATGTATGTGAGGACATGCTCATTGCCACATATACCTCTACTGTAGCTTATCATTTTGTATATTACATATTACACAGTGGATGGTTTATGATGTGAGAAGTATTCCATTTTTGTGAGGACATAAAGCACTTACTACAGAAAGAAGTATGGCAAAGAACTATGGATTTTGCTACCAAATAGTGGAATGAAATTTGTTACTGCCTTGTAGTCAACAAAGAACATTGAGATGAAATTATTCAGGGTATGGTAGCAGGGGCAGAAAGGCTGAACTTGCTCCCTATAATAACTAAGAATCTATTTTGATCTGTCATAGCATGGGATATTTTCCATTTAGAATCATCAAGGAAAGGCATATGAAGACAGATGAATAGTATAGATGAAAGAATTCTCAGTCATGGCTCTGTGTAGGCTTCTGTTTTAGTGTCATCTAGAGAAAACATTGTCACATTGATGTGGTTTAGGGCATGGCAGAGGGAATGTCTTTGTAAACATCACAGGATATTTCCTTTTACCTCAGATGCCTCTTTCTTACCTGATTATATCTCTGATTGTCTTGCAACTGCCATTCTTAAGTGTGATTGTGTGATGAATCAGAGTTTAACAGTCTTAGCTCAACCTATATCACTTTGAAAGCTTACATGAAGGATTTACTACTGTTAAAAGACAAATTGAGGCTTATTAAATTTTCAAGAGTATGTTTGAGCAAAAATCTATTTGAATAGGTCAGCGCCAAACTCAAGTGGCTAAGAGTGCCCCATGGACAGTGGCTCTGGCAGAGATTTTTGTAGAGAAAAGGTGGAAGCAAAGTAAGGAAATTATTGATTGGCTATAGCTTAAAGCCTAGTTGGCTGTTTGTGATTGGCTGTCCTTAGGTTTTAATTTTATAACCTTGAGACATGTACAGGCTTAGATTTTGGTTTGCTTGCATAGGCCACTACAGCGTTAGAGCCATCTCAGCCTAATGGTCTCCTTGTTTAATTAATTTAACACCACTTACTGGGGAGACTCCCTCCCCAAACCTCCACTCTTCTACAACCACAGTCTTTAGGTGTCTGGAGGAATGTAAAATATAGAAGGTAAAGATCAATTAGCTGTAGAAATTTAGAAAGTGTGATTATCCTTATGTCATTACTTCATCCATGAAAATTAATTCAGTATCCATAAGATCATGTCTGACTTAACAACAGGGAGATTTTTCACAAAGATTTGTATGATTCAAAAATGCAATATTTGTGCAAGACTGGTTCCTTCTTGACTTAACATATCCTGGAACAGAAAGTGAGAGACATTACTACTTGAGAGAGATTAAAGAACAGGTTTTATAAAGGACACTTAACAAAGCAAGAGTCAGCAAGAAGTGCTTGTGGCCCCCCAGTCTCTCATTATTTACAAAGAGGCTCATGGCAGGACAACAACTGTCTGCTGGGCAGGCAGTGAAGGTAAGTTCCAGAGAAGGAAATTTGACCTCCTCTTGTTTACTCTTCTATTAGGGCAAGCATAAGAAGTGCTTGTCAGTGAGGGGAAAAATAGGTTATTTTTGGTGTCAGGCAGCTTGGGATTAGATACCAACTGATTGTATGAGGTCTCCGGGAAAGTTTTCACTTTTTCTACTGGGAAGGAAGCAACAAGTATTCTGGGTGTGGCGGTGGGAGAAATTTGTAGTCTTGGCAAAATGATGGTTCAGGCCCCCCAGAGAGGCGTTTAAAGCCATTTCAGGACAATCCTTTTTGTTACGCTACCACAATAAATTCATAACTTCCTCCCCACAATCATCCTCCAGACACAACAAGTTGTCCCTCACATCTGTTTGACACTGTTGGGTGGGAGAAAGTGGAAATTCATACACAGTAATCTTGTCTTATTTATGAATGTTGCATGTAGATATTGCCACACACTTTGGCACCACAACATCCAACTTCAAAAATCCTGAATTCTACTTTGGGTTTGTATCTGAAGACTGGAAAAACAAGCAATCTTCACTGTTAACATCCTACTGTTTCACAGAGTTGTTATAATTGAGACCTAGTACTGGAGGCTAGTTTTTTTTCTTTTAAACAAAGACATTGTAAATTATAAGGGAAGAAAGGCACAAAGGAAAGGAAGGTGCTTATGCAGTCATTCTGTCTTTCAGCCTCAGGCAGAAAATGGAGAACTGTGAGACTGGACGCTTTCTGTGGATTTGATTTCCTCTTTCTCCCTCACTGCTTCTGCTCTGGTCACACTGCCCTCCTTTGTATTCCTCAAAGACACCAAGCACAGGGGTGCCTCAGATCCTTTGTTCTTCCTCTTCCCTCTCCTGGGCTGAAACGCTTTATTCACAAGTATCAGCATCGCTTCCTCCCTTATTCACTCAAATCTCTGCTCAAAGTTCATCTTATCAGTGAGGCTGTACTACTGGTTAGGTGTAGATGGGCAGAAAAAGGTAATATCAATACTTCTAGTTAGAAAACCAAAAGGGTAGTAATAAAAGTTACCAGTGATACTATAGACAAGAAGATGAATACGTATCAAGGGAAACAATTAGAATTAGGACAAATTGAGTTTGGGGCTAGTCCTGTGAGCCACAGGAAATCTAGGTGTGCAGCATAAGAGGTCAGCATGGGAGCTGTAGGTTGGAATTTGTCATGGTAAAGAGTCAAGTTAAAACCATTTAGATACCAGTATAGAGTGAAAGAGTTATGACAGCCAAAAACAAACCTTCAGAAAAGCAGACATCTAATGCTTGTAACTTGAAAGAACGTAGAACAACAGAAGAGACAAGGCAGCCAACACACAGAGATAGAACATTGAGATCCTGGAGACTAAACTGAAGAGTATAGCTAGGAAAAATGTCAGGGAGGAAAGTTTCAAGAAGAAAGTGACAGTCAACAGGGTCAAATAATGGCTAAAATTGGGTCCTTAGATTTGTAAATTTGTAAGTGAAAGAGAGAGAGTAAATTTAGTAGAAAAGTAGTAGACATCATCTGTTGACAGTAGAGGTGGTGGGATGACTAAGTTGAAAAAAGTTGTATCTGGAACAGTCTTAGCTGGAGCAAAGATATAGGTAAGGTTGAATATTATAAATTTGGAGTGAACCCATACAGACAAGAAATATAGTTTTCTCTTGCAACATTCAAATGAGAAAAAAAGTGCTTGGATTTACAAGAATGGAAATTGATGCAAAAAACTGAAAGGGCAAGAGGGCAATATACAAAATGGTTCTTTTATTTTTTTCCATGTGAGGAAGACCAGCCCTGAGCTAAGATCCGTTGCCAATCCACCTCTTTTTGCTGAGGAAGACTGGCCCTGGGCTAACATCTGTGCCCATCTTCCTCTACTTTATATGGGACGCCACCACGGCATGGCTGACAAGCAGTGCATTGGCGGGTGCCAGGGATCCGAACCTGCGAACCACGGGCTGCCAAAGTGCGAACTTAACCACTGAGCAACCAGACTGGCTCCCAAAGTGGTTCTTTAAAGAGTAGAAGAATTCTGAAAATTTTAGTTCCGTTTTGTACTTACAACTAAGTTCCCAGGTTGAGGACCACATAAGCCACATACTGTTTATTGAGCCTACAGTGTTGAGTACTGTGTTGGGTGCATGTTAAGCATTTGGTATAACTTTGTTATATGGATGATATTCATTAGAACAAATGTGATTGTAAGCTAAGCCTGTCTTTTTCCAGTGTTTTAGATATCTATCTAAATATCTCAGGGTAATTAGATTATTTTATTGTATTACCAGAATCTAGGTGGAATAGTGTCTGTGTAGAGAATAAATTAAAAAGAAATCTTTTTCCTAATATTAAAATTTTTAATATAATTCTGTGACTAATAATAATAGTTACTATATAAAAACACTTATAAAATGCTTCTTATGTGCCAGGCACTTTTAAATTTTATTTGCATTATTTCCTTTGATATGAGAAAGCTTAGACATGAGAAAACTGAGGCATAGAATAAACTTTTTCATAAAATAACTTTTCTAAGGTCAATCAGCTAGCAAATGGCTGAGCAGGGATGATGTATCACATTTCATCTATCAGATTTACCACACACATACACACACACACACACACACACACATCCCATACACATCCCACACCCTGCTGCTGGTAAAGATTTTGGATTGTTATAATGAATACACCTTTACTTGGTTGAGAAACTCTTTCCTTATCCAGTTCTCCAAGTTACTGGATAAATTTTATTTACATACCAACTGGTTTGTTTGTAAGTTTATCTTTTTCTTATAGCACCTTCTCAAAGTGCAACTAGCCTTGAAATCTCCTCTTTCAACTCTACAAATTCATTGGATACATTTTCTTCCTTCCCAGTTATCTCTGGTGATGGTTCTACTAAATATTTTGCCACTACGGGATATGTGTCACTGTTTTTCCATTCTTCTACAATAGTTTCCTTATCAATTTCCTAACTTCTTAAATAATTACTAGTCAATTTATACCTGTTTTCAAAACCAATGCCGTATATTTTAGGGTTTTTTGATGTGTGTGTGTGTGTGTGCAATTTTTACATCATTCAAACATTGCCACAATGCTGGTTAACCAAACAGCCCAGCATTCAATGACATACTTAGTTACTCACACATGTTTGGGATGGCTGTGGCAGTTACCTGAAGTTGGCTCTAGCTACAGATTGGATCCAAGTTTCTCATCTTCCCTGGATGAACAAGCTAGCTGGGACATCTTCTTCCAGTAATGATAGGAGAACAACAAGCAGACATACTCAATCATAGAGGCATACTCCAAGTCTCTATTGTATCATGACTACTAGTGTCCCATTGGCCAAAGAAATTCATATGGCCATGCCCAGAGTTAATGGACAGGTAGATATACTTCACCCATCAGGGAACCATGCCAAGGGTATGGATGCATAGCATTACTAGTGTAGACTGAAGAATTATGGCCAATGTTTAATTTTCCTTAATGAGCTTTTACCAATAGTCCCAAGGTTGATGAAGTAGATATGACAATCAATAACTCTCATGATTTTGACTGTTGTTTTATAACATAAATTAATTCTAAACCTCTTTAATATTCATTTTAGAAACTATGAACTATGGAATGTAACTTAGTAAAATTTATATCTCACCTGGTGAATTGGGTTAGAATACACAGATATAACAATGATCATTTTTAACAAAATAAATATTTTGATTTTACGAAATTTCAGGGATCTAAAGCAGTGTATAGAATATAGTACACACTTAAGGATTTATTAACTCAAATCCTTAAATGTCATGTATAACTTGTTTTCAATTAATAAAAACATCAAATAAACCTCATATAGGGATTTATCATTATTTTCTTTTCACTGTGAAAATTATATATTTGTGTAGTAAATTAATGCAAACCATACAAAATGCACATTTGTCCACTTCAAGTTCTACTCCCTGATTATTGTCACCTTCTACACACTACTGCTTGTTGCACTTTAAGCATATTGGATTTTTAAGCATTTTAAAGGCTTGTGCACAAAATAGAAGCATTGCTTTTAGTCACTCTTCCTAAACAAACCCTCTGCCTTTCAGAGATACAGAGTTGATATGAGATAAAATGTCCAGTCATCAGAAGACTCCGGAAACCTTTCAACCCCTGCTGCCTTTCTCTCTGCCTGAGTGGTTGCAGTATTTGCCTTATACTGCTGGAGGCTATAGTTGGTAACACTCACAGTTAAGACAGAACTCTTAGATTTTTAAGTCCTATGCTTCTAATTAATAGCTATTCTACATTAAAACTAAGATGGTCATTCCCCTGAAAAGGTAAAAGCTGGTGTTAGTGAGATGTGTCTAACTAATCCTTTGGTGTAGTCCCTGCTTTTGTAGGATCGCACCGTGACTCGCTGGCTTCAAGCTGAAAGGAAATTCAAATCTGGTCTTGTTCTCATTCAGGCATTTTCTAATTTGAATAGCTCCTGAGTTCTGGTTTGCATTCTCTCAACTACTTACCCTAAAATTCTGGTTAATAATCTTATGAAGGATTTTTCTTCCCAGTTTCAGTAAGGCTCTGTATGAATTCAGCTATTTTCCGTGTCCTTCTATCAATGTTTTCTTTGCCTCTTCATAAACACAGTAGAATTGGAAAAGATAACTCCAGGAAGTCTCGGGAAGGTTGGTGGCCTTCCTGGCTATCAGTTCCTTGAGTTCACAACCAAGCTCTGGGGATGGTGAGTCTGTGGTTACTGGTGGTCAATAGGGACCACATTTTAGAAGGAGAACTGGGTGTAGAGCGGGAAACACTGAGGACAAACTGGTACCTGTTGGAATTTCTGTGTCTGTCACTGCCTCTAACCAGCAAGGACCTTCAGAGCATCATGTCTGCTGCTTCATTTCTGCTTTGCAAGTCTCTTGCAACTTTACTTTCATCCATCTCAGACTTGGAATCATATAGGGAAGGAGATTCTGGGAAATGTAGTTTCCAGTGTAACCAAGTTAGCAATAGGACAACCCTTCACCATTATAATAAACAGAAGATTAGGATAAATGTTCAAAGATGTGAGCAAAATAGAAGAGATGAAGATAACATTTCTGCCAATAGTTGCAAAAAAAAAAAAAGCAGCATGATGGTAAGTATTGTTTAGCATGATGTATTATGTGTTCATAGGAAGAGACCTTATAATGAGATGGTGCACCCACTTCTAGAAAAAGGTGGTGAACATGAAAAAAATGAGGGGAAAAAGTGCTGTAGTTTCCCTGATCTCCTTTAGAATGTTATTTAGATATAAGGATATTTAATTATTATATTATTGTTGTACTGCGTAACATAGGATTCTATATGGTCTTTTGATACTTAGCTTATCTAAAATGTTTCTAACAACTTTATTTTATTTTTACTTTTGGTTTTACTTTTAACTTTTCTGATCTGATCAGGCTCTGAGTCTTGTAACTTTTGCTTGAAATCTCTTTGGGGGCTTTTCCCAGGTCCTTAAGAGCAGTCTCAGGGGCTTGTTCAACTGGATATGCTTAGTACATGGCTTATTGGCTGGCACATAAGAAATGTTTAATACATATTTTATTAAGGAAAGAATGAATGAACAACTGTCAGTATATATTTTTCCAATCCTCAATTCTCATACACAATATGTGTCTATAATACATAATATGTAGTTCTATAAGGATTGATTGTATTGAGTAGTGACTGAATGTGTGGATCATCATCTAAGACACAGGCAGAACCTAATTTTATTATTATAAGTTCATTAATTAGGAATAATTTAGACTATTAACAACATGGATACCAATGGCATCATAATCTACTCAACCATTGTCTTTTATATAGCAACACCTAATTTTTTCTGGGATGAAATTGACATTGATCTAATATATCAGAAAATTGGAGCAATGTAATTTAAATATTTAAGTAAATATTTAAGGAAAAAATCACATTTGAATTTTCGGGGAAAAACTTCTTCACACTATTTAATAAAACTTACAGAGTTAGTTTCAATAAAACTTGCTTTTTAAATTAATTTTGATCTCCAGATATGACTGCTTTAGTACAATAGAATATTTAAAAGACTGTTGTTGCAAGTGAAATTCCAGAGTTTGCAATGTCTAAGTATTTCAGTTTAAGTGGACTAAGGAAATGCTATATTTACATGCAACAAATATGTTTTCATAAAATCAGATAAATAATTCCCATAAGTCCTGCCTGAAAATTCCAAACAAATTAGAATTATGTATAATGACTACAATAAACATGGAAACAATTTCACGACATAACATTCGCTAAAACTATTGTACACAAAAAGGTTTAAGAAGTTATAAAGAAAAATAGAGGAAATAAACTTCAATCCATTTTAGTTAACAGAAAAATCATGTAAATTAAAATTTTAAAGCTATCCAAGGAGAAACAATTAAATAGATGGATGCAGTAAAGCATGACTATTAAATTTTCTGTGTCCATAGGGGTGTTAGGCATGGCATATTATGATAAAGATTGGATTAGAAGTCAAAGAAATTTTTATTTTAAAAATGAGAAAAATAACTTACATTGTGTAATTGCTTGTTCCAGTTTTTGGCCTCCCACCTTCTTCCTGCCATGCTCTAGTAAACTGTATTTTAGAAAAGGGCATAGTATTATAGCATTTTACAATATAACAAGATTACATGTTTGTAGAATGCTAACCATGGCATACTTCTCAACTATTGCCTGTAATGAGTTACATTCTTCTTTGAAATCTTTAGTGTATGTTTTCCTATTAGTGAAACCACTAAACTAAAACCAAAATCTCATGGATAAATATATATATGATTGACATTTCCTTTGTGCAAGTAAATGATACAATGTTAAAACCAGGATGAAAGGCTAATAATAATAAAATGTATTACAAGATGCTTGGATGATGTTTGAGAAATTTAGCATTAAATTGTAGTTCAAACAATCTTAGCTTGATAATGCCTAATCCTTTCTTTTAGCTGTGAATCTGGTATATTAAAGTCAAAATTTGATCAACTATGACAAACTTAGTGAGTAAAGTGAGTTTGGGAAAATTATCCTGGGATGTAACCATATTAAATTAAATTGCTAATGTAGCAATGATGTTGGGAATGTTGATTTACTCTGTTAGTCATTTAGTAGACATGACAGAAACCATGCTGAGTGTAAGGGAAGATTATGAAGGTATCAGTAAAGTCTTCCGGTGCTCCAGAAAATAATCAAGTGATCATAACTCAGTAACTTCACGTTTTTGTAACTAAAAGGCATAAATTTTCAAAACTAATGTAAAGTGATCACCAAAGCTTTTCAAGTAACAGGAACTATCCTTTTTTTTTTTTAGGTCACTGGTTTAGGTTTAAATGCTTTATATATGTGATGTTTAATTTTATATGTCAACTTGGCTAGGCCATGGTACTAAGATATTTGGTCAAACATTATTCTAGATGTTTCTGTGAAGCTATTGTTTAGATGAAATTAACATTTAAATCAGCAGACTCCAAGTAAAACAGATTATTCTCCATAATGTGGGTGGACCCGATCCATTCAGTTGAAAGCCTTAGTAAAAAAAAAAAAAAAAAGACTGATCTTTCCAGAAGGAGAGGGAATTCTGACAGCAGATTCCCCTTGGACTACAATACCAACTCTTCCCTGGGTTTCTAGCCTGCCAGCCTACCCTGCAGATTTTAGACTTGCTAAGCCTCCACAGTCTCATATGCCAATTCCCCAAAATCTCGTTCTTTCTCTGTGTGAACAAGCTGTTGATTTTGTTTCTCTGGAGAACTCTGACTAATACAGTATGCTGTTGAGATACCACAGTTGTATTCTTTAAACTTTGCTTCACTTTTTCGTCAAAGTCACCATAAAAAGTCAGAGGCAGGTGAGTATTATTTTTAGTATGATTAGTTTTATTTTCTGAAAAAAAAAATGGGCTAGGAGTTTACATAGGAGTGATTTGTGAAAGTTTTCTAAATTTCATTATGGAATTATGTTTCTTTTTTATATGACTAAATAGTGATATTTAATAAAGTTGCACTACATGGAAGCAGGTAGGAATTATCTATGATAAGGATATACTTTTGATCGTTTCAGATGATTTAATCTTATTTCTCAATCACCATAATGCTAAAAATAAAGCCTTAATCTAAATAGAACTTTAATTGTATGTTGAAGAAATAATTTTTTTATAAGTAGAAATGTGAGTTTTATTTTCTGTAAATCTTTTAAACTTTACTTAGTTTAGGAAAAACTATAATTCATTTATTCGTAAACTCTGTCTAAAAATGTATTGCTAATTTGTTCTATTTAAAAGGAAATAACAAACATTGTTTTTCAGCATACAGTTCCACCAAGTCAGTCAGATCAAAGTTTTTCTGTTTGAACCACTTCATTGAACAAAAAAGTCCCAGAAACCACATATTCCATCCGTTCCTACTTGCCCTTTCACCAAAACTTCCCCTGAATTAAAGGAATGAATAACAACTGCTTTTGATCACACATCAGAAAAGGACATCATGAGTAATTAATAATTTCTGTCTGAAACAAAATATTGTCATTTGCATATGTAACCCATGGTGACTATTGAATATTCTCTTTTATTAATTTGGGTGTCTGTGATCTACTTGATGAATTGCCCTGTATATTTTACCCATTTGCTACTATAAGAATAACAAAAAAATGAGAAACTTGAAAATCTTCCCAAAAGAAAAATAATGTTTTGAGTCGACACAAATGTTTTGAGAGCCTGCTGTGTAACTAGCAGAAAATACCAGGCTAAATCTTCAAATATTTTCACCACCTAATTCTATGCATTTAGAGTATTCTGTATACAATATAAAAATTTCTTCTCAGAGAGTCAATGAAACAATAATCTATTTATTGTCTGTTCTGTCCGGTTGGCTGGCTGACTGGCTATCTATCCATCTATCTATTATCTGTCTAGAAAGATATACTATTTAGGAAACAATACTTTAGCTATTTTACCTACTAAAAACAGTTATTTTTATAGCTTATTATGTTTCCAACCACATATTCAAATCAAAATACTCTTTCATCCTTGAAAAATTACCCTATCATTTTGAAAAATATCAAAATTTGACATGACTGGCTCGTATAGTATTTGAATAGTGCTATAGCAAATAGTTATTTCTCTTGCATTAGGTTGAACTATACAGTCGCTCCTGGATGGAGTTGAGTTTCATGTAGATGATCTTTATTAAGCCTTCCAAACCTGAATCTAGTTCTAGGTTGGAAAAATCTTCATCATGTACAAATGAATGTGAGGTAAAAGTTTCATGATATAGTTATATCATGACCAGCAGACTCAGAAAGAACCAAAACTTGCCTTGGCTCAAGGTTCCTGTAAGTGCAAAAGGCTCACAAATGGTGTTAAAAAGAGTAGCACACTGATTAATCCATGCTGCCTAAAAATATGATGATCAGGCTTACACTAGTTATCATGGCACAATCAGTGGCTCATAACTGATAAAATAAGTTTAGTAACTCCTATTCCTGTGTCAAGACCAAGAAGTGTATAGAGAGTTCAATGGATGTGGCTATTAAAATTTAGTGAAATAAAATTAACTAAAACCAAAAGTTCAGTTTGTCAGTCAATGAGCAAACCACATTCCAAGTGCTCAATAGCCACATGTGGATAGTGGCTACTGTTTTGGGCAGTGCAGAATAAAACATTTTCCTGAACCCAATTTTTGGTATTATAATAACAGTAATTCACATTTATGCAATACTTTGACATTTAAAAGTGCTTTCTCATATACTACCTACTTACAAAACTGATGAGAAGAGAGTTTAGAAGTTTTATTTTCTTCTCTCAAACCTGAAGTTTAAGGAAATTAATTCTATATGGCCAGTAAAAGGCAGAGTTGTAATTTAGCTTAAGTATTCTTATTCCAAATCAGAAGTGGTCAGTTCCTCCCGACTATTTTGCATCCCTGTAGTTAAAGATAGAGTAAGATACAAATCTAAAAAAAAAATCCTAACTTTTTTTGGTAAATATCAGCATAGCATCATTTGTATATATTCTTAAGATGGTTATTCTGAAAAACACTTTTTTGTATGTGTGGATCTTTGTATTTCTTAACTAACCAGTACTAATTTTTTTGTGTGTGTGTGTGTGTGAGGAAGATTAGTCCTCAGCTAACATCTGTTCCCATCTTCCTCCATTTTATATATGGGACTCCTGCCACAGCATGGCTTGATAAGTGGTGCATAAGTCTGCACCCAGGAAATGAACCCTCAAACCCTGGGCCGCCAAAGCACAGTGTGTGAACCCAACCACTACACGACTGGGCCGGCCCCTAGCTAACCAGTATTAATTTTTTATTGTTATATCTTATATGTTTATAGTACTTAGCTGTTACTAATTCTCTTTTAGACCTCATGCTCACGGTAAAATATTCACTCCTTTCTCCGTGAAGGAAGTGAAAGGCAAAAAATTTTATCACAGAATTTAGCGTACTGTTTGTTCATTGTTTTTGCCATAGTTACTGTACATGGATTAATAATTATAATTTCTGAACCTAATAATTTATGCATTAATGTTTTGTCCCTGTCATGTCTTTAATTTTTGCAATTAATTGTTTTAATAAGGGAAAGGTTAATTGTGCTATTCATCAGAATTGCTCGCTGTGAAATGGTAGACAAATAAGAACCTTACAGATAAAGGGCATACTTACTAATCAAGCCTGTCATTTCTTTAGAAAGTAAACTTTCTGTGACGGCCTAATAGATTTATTTAATTTGCAAAATCTTGGGGTTCAGAAAAGTTTCTTCTAAAACAAATGGAGTTGTAATGAATTTTCAAATTTATATTTACACTCAAACATATCCAGAGCTGCATATATTTGTCTATGTCTAGGTTTAGGTGTATGCACATTTTTGTACACTAAGCACACATATACACAGTATATAGTCCTTTATTAAACTATAATCTAGAAAACAAAGATTTTGTTCTAAAAGCATAATCAGATACTATGCTTCTTAAAATTATTAGTGCATAATATAATAAATATTATATTTCTTATAATAATGAATATAAAGCTAATGAACATTATTCTTATTAACATTCCATTAGATATTTGGAATTTTTTAAAAGTATGATGGTGTTAATTATATGCTAGCCAACTTATCTCTCAACTCTGGAAAAGTGCTAGAAAATATCATGAAGTAGTGCAATTTTCAAATCTCTAAAACAATGATTCACAGTATTGTCTGGAGCCTACTGGCATGAAAATGCATTCAGGAACTACTTTGGGGGCTAGTATAGAGACCTGGAATAATAGTGTCTTACATTAGGTAGAGGTTTATTTTCTTTTCACAAAACTTGAAGTCCAGAAATATGTTAATACTGGGTGATTGACTTCTCGCTTTTTGCTCTAGTATCCTTATCACTGGCTTCACCTACAAAGTTGCCTTATAGTTACAAGCTGATCATTGGAATACCCACCATTTCATTCATATTCTGGACTCCAGGAAAGGGAACAATGTTAATAGCACAGATTCCACCTGAAATGGCCCCTTTAAAGAGCTTCTTTGGAAGGCCCATCAAGAGAATTACATTTATATATTAATTTCCACATCTAAAGAATACACACATCACTCCCCCAAAGGGACCATCCGAAAGTCTCATCCAGTTACTATGTCTCCCACAAATTCCAGGACCTGAATGTGATGTATGATCCTCCTTGTCAGGGTTGGATGTTGTGTCTAATAGTCTGAGCTATATAATTTCCAACCTACTGAAGATGCAGTGGTGGAGAAAAACACTATATCAAAATAAAAATGTCCATTTGGAAAATGGAAAACACTAAATCCCAATGAGCATAAACAGTGTCAATTACCTGTTGTAGAAAAATTCCTTAGTTCATCTGGCAGCCTTGGTTAGGCCCTCTGTGAGGCTCTTCTGTATGATCTTCCATGGCTAGATTTAGGTACGAGAGAGGAAAGTCTTGCTGGAGGTAGCACAGCTCACTTCATATTGCTTCAGGTCTAAGGGCAAAGGATTGTTTTTACAGATTCACATAAACAAGGCTTGTATTGTCTTGTTCTTTTTGTCTTTTCTTCTTTCCAATAAATTTCCTTTCAAAACCTTAGTGGATTTCCAGTCTGTTTGCTTCCAGTTAATTCCTTGGTTGAGTAACCACAAGCAAAATCTTGTTTTGACATAGCTTTAAGCCTGAGAACTCTTGTCATTTACTTCCTATTTTATAAGTTCTGCTTTTAAATACCATGATCAGTCTTTTCCTTTCTGTTCCCCAAGAATTAGCCATTAAGTTAAAAGCTTCACTCCTAAGCTTCTTTCTTAAACTATTGACCATGAAAACCACGGCTTGAGTGGGAAGACAACAGCTTTTTCCTGTCCTTACTAGAAGGCTGAATACCAGCTTCATCCCCAGCTAAAGCTGTAGTGTTTTTTTTTGTGAGGAAGACCAGCCCTGAGCTAACATCCGTTGCCAATCCTCCTCTTTTTGCTGAGGAAGACTGGCCCTGGGCTAACATCCGTGCCCATCTTTCTCTATTTTATATGGGACGCCGCCACAGCATGGCTGACGAGCAGTGCGTCGGCAGGCGCCCGGGATCCGAACCCGCGAACCCCGGGCTGCCAAGCGCGAACTAAACTGCTGCGCCACTGGGCCGGGCCCTAAAGCTGTAGTTTTAAAGCCACCACAGAGAGCCATTTCAGTTTAGAGTCCAGAAGCAGTTGGTTTTTCAGTCTTGTAAGGTTCCTACTTACAGCACATGTAGTCCACATAATTTTCAGGACAAGAGTATTACCGCACAAAGGGCATGATCTGCTCACTGCAAGACAAAAGCCAATTGTCAAGAGGCAAGATAGTGGAAAAAAAGGAAGGGTTTATTACAGTTTGCCAGCAAAAGGAAAGATGGCTGACTCATGTCTAAAAGAACCATCTTAAGGGGGCACAGAATCTTACAGCAGTTGTATAGGCTGGTGGGTTACAGGGGAGGGGTTAGGAATGTTGACCCTTGGGTGCTACAGACTGGGAGTTGCCACACCAGATTTTTCAGTTGTCCTTGATGATGGCTGTTGGAGGGTCATCACATTCCTAAGGAACTCAAAAGAACAAAGCTATCATCTTACCACAGCTGGGAGGTACATACACAAGCAGGGGTCATAAAATCTACAGAGCAGTTAGATCTCCTGGAGGGTGCAAATCCAGCTGGGTTAGTTAGTCAGAGGTCATTCAAAGGTACAGTAGAGTTTCTTTTCTACGGTATGGCTTCCCTTATGTCAACCTTGTCTTGAGCTGGTATCAAGAGCAGAATTTCTTTCCATCTCTGTTTTCAGAATGGTTTGCTCTACTCTTTATCTCTGTTTTATAGAACTTTGCTAAAAGTGCCAAGAGGAGAACCAGTAAATGCCAACATGTCCCTGCCATTTACCTCTGTGGTCCAGCTGGTTTCCTTGTCTAAATAGTTTATGAACAAACAACACCTTGCAAAAACAATCTTTACCTTGCTTCAAAGATAACAATGTGTAATGTCATTTCTGAGTAAAGATTCTTTGCCTTTAAACATGGATTTTGCCCTTTCCTTTGGAAGCTTTGATTATATACATGGCCCAGTATTTGGGGACCTAGAAACATGTGTTTTATTCATGCCACAAGAAAAGCTAGTTGTTTTACAGAAGAAACCACACTAGTCAGCAGTGAGTAAGTTCTTAAATTCTAATGAGTGATCACCAGTTCTTAACTGAAAAGTTGGAATGGTAAGGGGAAGAAGAGAGTATACTCACCAGTTCAACCCATTCATAGAGAGGATATTCCAATAATTCCCCCAGATATCTGTCACCCATCCAATCATTCAATAAACAGTCATTGAACCCTATTATATATTAGACACTTTAATAGGATTGGGAAAACAATAATGAAACAAGATTAATACGATTCTTGCCCTCAGAAACCTTAAGAAATAGCATGGTAGGTAGACAAAAATTTAATTTGAAAAAGAAATCCATGTTCTAAGAAATTTGGAAGAAACAAACAAGGTGCTAAGATAGTGATGATAAATGCTTATTTGATGTTTCTTTTGTTCCAGGCACTGTTCTAAGTGCTTTACTTTATTAGCATATTTAACCTACCAACCCTATGAGATATTATTATAATTTCTATTTTATAAATGATGAAACTGAGGCACAGAAAGGTAAATATGTTGCTTAGAACCTCAGTTATTGATGGTAGTATATATGTTAATACTGTTATTTTAATATAGAACTCATGCTCTTAATCATGACATTACACTCTCTTTCACAAGACAACAACCAGGGAGGACTTACTTTAGAGAGAGATAGGAAAAGTGAAGGTGACACCTGAGCTAAGACCTGAGGGATGAGAAGGAGTGAGCCATGAGAAGAGTGAGAAAAGATCATTTCAGGCAAATCGCATATAGGAGAATCTCAAAATGAGAATGGGTACAGTGCATTCAGCAAACTGAAACAGGCCAGTATGTTTAGAGAAATGTGAACAAAAGAGGCAAGTGATGATGGATCACGTGGAATTTTTAGGCCGTGGTAAAAATTTAGATTTTATTCCAGGTGCAAAAGGGAAGGCATTGAAGAGTATTAAAAGCCATTTTCATCTGCTAAACATTGCTGTCCTTTTCAAGGTGTTTTGAAATTTCTGGAATACTATAGCAGAATGGTTAAAAATGAGACAGTCTCTTGAAATATGGCATCTGGTCATTCTATTCTTCACAGAAAATCAAATCAACATGATTTCAAGTATTTTCAGAAAAGGGCACTTTAGGTTGAAATCTTTTCATTCATACACATCCGTCTTTTGTCTTGTGGCTTCTCAGTGGAATACATAGCCACAAATACTTCTTGTTTCTTCAATCAGGGAGAAAGAAATGAACAGATGGGAGATCAAAGGAGCAGCTGAGCAGAGAATCTGGCAGAAATATACAGCAATTTATAGGTGGATGAATAAAAATTTGAGGGACTGGTGTAGAAAGAGACTATAAAAATGACTCCTACTTTCCATCTTACAGATATCAAGATATTCTGTGATCTTTCCTGATAGGATTTGGTATGAGTATGTGGCTGAGCTTTCTATAGATATCTGTAAGAATTGCTTCTTATTAAGTATCTAGTGTGATACCTTCCCATGGAAAAGTATGAGTTTGTTGAATTATTTAGCAAAGAAATAAAAAACAAAAGAAAACAAAACAAATCTTATATGAAGCATTATCCCCTTAGAACTAAACATGTGGTTTTATTGCTTGGGAGCTTATTAGAAAATGTGCTTCTTTAATTAGGTCCCTTCACCTCCTCCCAGATCTAGCAGGGATTTCTACCAATGACACTATGCAACAAGAGTGTTTAAATGGAACGCATACTTTAAGAGCAAAAGTCTGCTTGCAATATTCAGTCTAGATCTCACTAATTACTTTCTGCCTATTATGTTGCATCCCTTTTTTCCTTCATTAACTGTTATTATATGTAATTTTATGTAGGCATATCCTAGTGTTCTTTGAAGTTAGAAATTGTTTTACTCATCTTTCTAGGTCTTACTATAGCACTGAATATACACTCAGTAATTGTTATGTAAATAGCACATTTGTTTACAATATAAGACAAATAAACATTATGATCATAATTTAGGCAGTCCCACTTCTAAAATTCCTTGCCTCTGTAACCTGCATAAATAGAGATGTAAATATTACTTATTGATTTTTTTTAATGTTTATGAAAATAAATCAGAGATTTGGGAAGCAAAGTCCATTTAGTTACTTTCCATTTCCTACTTGCATTCTTCCCTCCAAGATCTGTTTGGGTGAGGAGATTGTCAGCATTTTTTCTTTGAACCTTTTTAATATATATTCATTAATTCCCATTACACTATTTTCTATTTATTCATGTCAATGTTTAAAATTTAGTTACTTTGAGAGGGGAGCTTTCTTCATTTGGTAAAGAACATCTATTAAAAAATACAGCTAACATCGCACTTGGTGAGATACTAGAAACTTTCTTGCTAAGATCGGAAACAAGGCAAGAATGGCTCCTCTCACAACCCCTTTTCAACGTCATAATGGAAGCACTACCTAATGCAATAAGACAGGAAAAGGTATATAGACTGGGAAGGAAGAAATAAAACTGTCTTTGTTTGCAGATGACATGATTGTCTATGTTGAAAATCTGAAAGAATCAGTTACAAAAACCTCCTGGAATTAAGAAGTAATTATAGCAAGGTTGCAGGATAAAAAATTAATAAAGAAAGTCAATTGCTTCTCTGTATACCAGCAATGAACCAGTAGAATTTCACATTAAAAACATAATATCATTTATATTAGAACCCCCAAAATGAAATACTTAGGTATAAATCTAAAAAAAAATGTACAAGATCTATCAGAGGGAAACTATAAAAGTTTCATGAAAAGAAATCAAAGAACTAAATAAATGGAGAGAGATTCCATGTTCATGTATAGGAATACTCAATATTATTGAATGTCAGTGCTTCCCAGCATGATCTCTGGATTCAATACAATCTCAGCAAGGTTTTTTGTGGATATCAACAAACTGATTCTAAAGTTTATATGGAAGTGCAGAAGACCCAAAATAGCCAAGAAAATATTGAAAGAGAACAAAGTTAGAGGACTGATGCTACCTGATATCAAGATTTACTGTAAGGCTACAGTAATCAAGATAGTGTGGTGTTTATGAAAAAATAGACAAATGGATCAATGGAGCAGAATAGAGAGTCCAAAATAGACCCATGCAGATATGGTCAACTGAACTTTGACAAAGGAGCAAAGACTCTACAATGGAGAAAAAAGTCTTTTCAACAAATAGTGTTGGAACAACTGGACATCCACATGCGAAAAAAAAAAAAATTAATCTAGACACAGACCTTACACCTTTCACAAAAGTTAACACAATATGAATCATAGACCTAAATATAAAACGCAAAAATATAAAACTCCTGGAAGATAACATAGATAAAAATCTAGATTACCTTGGGTTTGGGGGTGACTTTTTAGATACAACACCAAAGGCGTAGTCCATGAAAGAAAGCACTGATAAGCTGTACTTCGTGAAAATTAAAAACTTCAGCTCTGTGAAAGACACTGTCAGGAGAATGAGAAGGCAAGCCACAGACTGGAAAAAGTTTTTGCAAATGATATGTATGATAAAGGACTACTGTTTAAGATACAAATAATGCTTTTCTTTTTTTGTAAGGAAGATTAGCTCTGAAGTAACATTCGTTGCCAATCCTCCTCTTTTTGCTGAGGAAGATAGGCCCTGGGCTAATATCTGTGCCCGTCTTCCTCTGCTTTACATGGGACCATGCCACAGCATGGCTTGACAATTGGTGTGTAGGTCTGCCCCCGCGATCTGAGCCTGTGAACCCCGGGCTGCCGGAAGCGGAGTGTGCAAACTTAACTGCTATGCTGCCAGGTCAGTTCCACAATAACTCTTAAAACTGAACAAGGGGGAAAAAAACCTGATTTAAAAAAATGGGCAAAGGCCTGAACAGACACCTCTTCAAAGATGATATAGATAGCAATAAGCACATGAAAAGATGTTCAATATTATGTCGTCAGAAAATTGCAAATTAAAATCACAATGAGATACCACTAGACACCTCTTAAAATGGTGAAAATTCAAAACACTGACAATACCAAATGCTGACAAGGATTTACAGCAACAGAAACTTTGTTCATTATTGGTGGGAATGCAAAATGCTACGGCCACTTTGGAATACAGTTTGGCAGTTTCTTACAAAACTAACCATACTCTTACCACACGATCTAGCAATCACGCTCCTTATCCTAGCGAATCGAAATCTTATGTCTACACAAACCCCGCACACAAATGCTTACAGCAGCTTTATTCATAATTACTAAAAGTTGGAAACAACCAAGAGGTCTTTCAGTAGGTAAGTGGATAAATAAACTATGATATATCTACACAATGAAATATTATTCACTGCTAAAAAGAAATGAGCTATTAAGCTATGAAACCCCATGGAAGACTCTTGAATGCATACTACTTGGTGAAGGAAGCCAATCTGAAAAAGCTACATACTGTATGACTCTAGCTATATGACATTCTGGAAAAGGCAAAACTGTGGAAACAGTAGAAAAGGTCAGTAGTTCCTGGAATTGGAAGGGAAGTAGGGATGAATAGGCAGAGCACACAGGATTTTTGTATACTATAATGGTGGACACCTATTCTACATTTGTCCAAACCCATGTAATGTACCACACCAAGATGAACCCTAATGTAAAATGTGGACTTTGTGTGATAATGGTGTGTCAGTGTTGGTTCATCAATTGCAAGCAAATGAACCATTCTGATGGGGATGTTGATGGTGGGAGAGGCTATGATTGTGTCTGCACAGAGGGCATATGGGAACTCTGTACTTTCTGCTCACTTTTGCTGTTAACAAAACTGCTCTAAAAATAAAGTCTTTTTGTTTTTTTTATTAGCTACATTGAGCATCTGGAAGGGCAGACATATCTTAATCATCTTGGTATTTTGGGGTGAGGCACAATGCCTGCAACATAGGTGACTCTCAGTAAATATTTGTTGTATGAATAATATATACTCTGGTTCTCTCTAGGCAATTTTAGTTATTGCTATGAAGTTTATATCATATTTTATTAGGTATCACAGTTTGTGAAACTGCATGGGAATTTAAGATAAGGATGTAATGCTAATGAGGAAAAATATAATTTTGTTATTTTAAAGAAAGGATATTTCCATTCTCAATTAAATATGATTTTGTTTTTTTCTAAAATCATGTGTACATTTTAATTTTATTAAAATGCCTTTTAAGTATCTAGGAAGCATATCATATGGATTATCTCCTTTGAAATTTTGATCTGATAAATATATCATACATTTAAAAAAATCCTTAAACATTGGTATATCCTTGCGTTCCTGGGATAAATCCTACTTTATCATATTTTATGTATTTAATATACTGTTGAATTTTATTTGAAAGAACTTCAGGGATTTTACATCTAAATTATTAAGGGAAAGCAGGCTATGGTTTTCATTTTTTGTATAGAGTGACCATCAAAAATTTTTATAAATATATTGTTATTTTTAAAACTCACTCTTTTGGTGTGCTCTAAAACATTTATATATACTATAGGAATAATTTACTATTTGATGTCTTACTGAAAATGTCTACGAAACTGTCTAGGTCTGAAAAATAGTTTGCTAATATTCTACTTTGACAACACTATCAATTTTCTACTTTAGTTTTGCACTAATTTGAATTGATTTGGGTGATTTTGATCATACATTCCAAGTCCCTCACCTTAGAAATTTCTAATTCATTAGCATTGATTTGCACATAATATTTCTTTATTTTTCTTGTCTAATATAGCTGCTATTTTATCTAACTTTTTAAAACTTGTATTTGTGTTTTCTTAGATTAGATTAGATTTAGAGATGACTATTTTTCATAGAATTAACACTTTGTTTTGCACTATTTCTTCTTTTCCTTATTTTATTGTGTTTTCTTCCCTTCTAGAATTAAATTATGTCTCAATTTAAAGCATTTAGCACCATGAATTTAACTGTGACTAAAGCTTTGACCACATTTCATGTTTCAATATGTAGCATTCTCAAAATTTTATGTTCTAAGAATTATCTGTAATTTCAAGTTTTAAAATTTTTTTTAACCTAATTTAGAAAGGTTTGATTAAATTTTTTAAGTTGCTGAAATTTGTTATTGATTTCTAGTTCTATTTTATTATGATCAGCAAATGTGTATCTCTGTTGCCCTAGGTGTCCCTGAATGCCCAGCTGATTTTCTAAAAGGGAAGAATGGCATTTTAGCATTGGCTCACCGTATATATATCTGATAAAAGTATTCACCTTGCCTAGTTTTTGACATCTCATTCAGACCTCTGAACTTAAAAGGGGATTGAAATTGAAACGGAACAAAGAATTAATTAATTAATTATTTTTGTGTGAAGAATATCAGCCCTGAGCTAACGTTTGTTGCCAATCTTCCTGTCTTTGCTCGAGTGGCTTGATGAGTGGTGTGTAGGTCCGCACCCGGGATCTGAACCCATGAACCTCTGGCTGCCAAAGTGGAGTGCATGAACTTAACCACTACACCACTGGGCCAGCCCCCAAAGTCTTAATTTTAAAGGTAGAATTTATTAAGAAACTCCTTGACTCAGTGCCATTCTTTCTGGATGTTGCTTTGTAATAAATTAAGTTCTGTATCCTAGGTCTGGTCTACGTTCCTGATGCTTCTTGTTGAAACTGACTTGTGCTGACTACCAGACCTGACATGCTTATGGGGAGCTATCTCATAGCACATTTCTAGGTAGTCTTGTGTTATTGCTGATGTGACAAATGTTCTAGGAGAAGCAGAGCTTCAAATTGTTCTGTTACACTCAAAAGACAAACAATTTTTGTGCATATAGGTCTAAGCCTCTATAAGGGTGTCTGGTGACTTCTGTCATATTCTGCTTCTGACTCTTGTTCACTCTATGATTTATATGATTGTTTCCAATAAGGACTTCTTTCAAATTAATTGATTATCATTTGCTATGCCTGCTCTTTATTTGAAGTGTATAGACCATCCAGTGTTTCAGCAGAAGTAAAAGAAACTATTTTATAATCATTGCTTTAATCTAAAAAAAATCAATTTGAGGTGATAATGATAGCAATTTATATTTCAGAACAGTATAGAGTTTATTTTCAAGAGTACAAGGTGAATCAATGTTAATTTGCACCTGAAAACTAAGTGTTCCGAGAGCCTGGTTTGTTTCTAACTAGCTGACCTTTGGCCCTAGTTAAAAAAAAAAAACAAAACCCAGAAAACTTTCTTTAGACTGTCACCAGCTTATATATAAAAAATATATTGTTGCTCTCAGTCCACACTATCTATAGAGCATGGTTTTAGTACCTACCAAATTGATGGTTACAAAGCAAGGATTATTTTTTTCATGTTTACAGCGTAGACTCAGAGTGGAGGAGGAACATGTGTGGAAATCAAAATGAAAATGCCACTCAGAAATCATGCTTCAGCAAAGTAGGCCAAGTTAAATGTTGGATTTTAATAGCACACTACTAATTATGCTTTTCTTTCTGTCTTCCACCACTGTGTACTTACACATCCCATATAAGAAAGAGAACTTTTTCCTAATATTTTAACATTTAACATTTCCTAATATTTTAAAGTGATAAACTGAAATTACCCCTTGGAAAGCATAATTGTTAGTAATAAAACGCTGCTATGCTTTTCTACTATGAAGATGTGTTTTAAGCACAAGCAGGGTACTTTATGTCTTAGCTGTTCTTGTGCATGAGTTAAATTAGAATGCTTTGATATGTTAATTATTTATCATTTTAAATTATGCATATTCTAAAATCAAAGAAACACATAACCTATAATTTATTATTCATTTAACATGAAAACGTGTCTTTCTGTGGCTGTTTCTGTTCTAGGTACAGATTTCTGTTTTGATGTCAAACGTATCAACATATGGCTTCAAGTACAGGATAGAAAAGTTAAGTCATTTAAAAAAAATGCACACACAAAACCTCTGTCATTTGTTCTCCAGTGCAATTTTACCATTTTATATATCTTAATGATGTTCCAGGCCTGTTATACTAGGTATATACATACACACACACACACACACACATACACACACATACATACATGTGTATATAGATTTCTATATCTGGGTATCTATCTGTGTATGTGTGATTGTATTTAGTTTCTGTGAAAATAAATACACTTGGGTTCAGACAAATGCTTTAAATTTATAGCAAGTTGAGGTGAATAGAGAATATTTCTATAATGAAATATGTAATTAAGTAGCATTTTGTTTACTTCTAACAGGCAAGACTACATTCTTATCCTTTTTTATTTTGCACTGAAGGAACCATGTAACTTGAAAAATACAATATCCTCTAACTTAGTGTTCTAAACACAAAGAAATTATCTAATTTACCATGTAATCCCTTAAACAAGTTAACAAGACACACTTAGTGTTAATTGTTCATGTATGTGTTAGTGATTGCCCAAAGAAGAAAGCAGTAAACACATATACAAACAAAAAGTGCTTTCTAGTTAAGAATTTGTGCTATTTAGGAGTATTTATGTAAAAACTTGGGAGACAAAACTGAGGAATGGTTTTCCTACATCATAGTTTTTTCCCAACTTTGTTTAATGCCATGTTGGAAGTCATAACCCTCTTTTGTCACATAACCCTTCCAGAACAAAAAGATACCATATTTAATGAATGCTTATTAACCATGAACATCAACTGTTGCATTGCATTTATATTTCATACCTTGCAGAGTATTTCTCTACAAATTAAACTTTAGGGTTTTTTTAATACGAACCTCAACCCTTCTAATGTGATTATGGCTTTGAATATCATTTCTAAAGTATAACTGTGCTAAATATATTTTCAAACCCAAAATAGGATGGGATGATTACAAAGTGTGACTGCTTATAAGGAAAATGGAATAGAATGTTTGGCATTATAACTAATTGAAAATCCACAATAATATTTTGAAGATACTAGGCTCAAACCTCAAGGAATCTCTCCAGTGTAGGATTTTGTACTGTTCCAAATAATTTGGAGTGAATATTTGGGTGAGGCAGAATATTTGGAAGACTTCAAAGTCCACTTAGTACAAGCTCAATAACTGAAAGGTTATATTGAGGGTAAATTATGAGGTAGAATGGAGAATCTGTGTGTGGTAGGCAGACTCTAAAATGGTCTCAAATGATCCCCACCTCCTGACATTCACATCCTGGTGTAATCCCCTCCCCATGTGTGTAGATTGTACTTAGCGACTCTTTTATGACTAACAGAATACTACAAAATGATAAGATGTCACTTTGAAGATCACATTATGTGAAGACTGTGGCACCCATCTTGGGTGTTCTCTTTGTCTGTCTGTCTGTCTCTCTCCCTCTCTGTCAGATGTCTTGCACTAGGGAAAGAAAACTGCCGTATTTTAGGAAGCCCTGTGGAGATGCCCAAAAAGCATGGTGAGGAAGTGAGGCCCTCAGTTTCAATACCTCATGAGGAACTGAGACTCTCAGTTAAAATCCCATGAAGAATTAAAGTCTGCCAACAATCATGTAAGTGAGCTTGGAAGTGAACCTCCCATTCCGGTTGAGCCTTCAGATGAGAGTATAGCCGTGGCCTACAGCTTGATTACAGTCTCATGAGAGACCTTGACTCAGAGACACTCAGCTAAGTTGTGCTTGGATTTCTGATCCATAGAAACTGTGAGATAAAGATGTTTGTTGTTGTAAGCCACTAAATTTTGGGGTAATTTCTTTTACAGTAAAAGATAACTAATACACTAGGCAAAAGGTAATGGCATATACAAAGTCAGGGATGCTAGGATGCTAGAAACTCATGTTATTCTATAAAAACCTGTCATCATCTTGGTGTTTCTAAGAGCTGAGTAGTCTAATGGTCCTTTATGCTGGTTCCTATTCCTGCAAGAATTTTCTGCTATCTTTAATTCATTCATAAAACATTCACCAAATAAACTATTTTTCCTATGAAATCCTTTGACTGAATGAGATGGTCAAGTATTAAAAGTCCAGTGTCAACCTTTAAAACAGTTTTTCTCTAATAACAGTCATATTTTATTGAGCATCTATTTAAATCACCTTTACTGTTTGGAAAATCAAGATTTTACGTCCAATATATTCTTGTAAAAAGATCTCCCTGATAAGAGAGCTATAGAAAGTTACCTTTGCCAACATTCTATTTCTCCCATTATTTCTTATTATGAAAGATAATAATCATACCATAATCGAGGCCAATATTCCCTTCAGAATAAATCATTGTAACATTAAACCTTAATATTTATTACCTGTTATATCTTGCTGCTGACAGTCCTATTAATGCTTCGCTTAGCAAATCAAAAAGTGATACCTCAATACTATGTAGTACTAGAAAAGATTGAGAAAACTCTTTGTACACAAATCAGCTGAAAGGATAACTTATCTGTTACAGCACGGGATGATTAAACACATGGCCATAAAATTCCCTGCAATCATGGTAACTGGAGTTGAAGTTGCCTCTATAGCTTTAATAAATCCTTTAAGTATGCTTTCAATCTTTCAACAATTCCTGACAAAGCTTGTGTGCTGTTGTTGTGAATCTGCCTACCTCAAAAGTCCTGATGGTGAATATTTCATGTGGCTTACTGCTTCTCTGCATCTCTCGTTTAGAAGAAGCTGGTGTACTGTTTGCTAGTGCTTCTTAATACCTTATTAATCGAAGATGGATTTGTACTTCTAGCCTTTAGCCACCTAGTTTCCTATTATAGAGGACAAAAATTTTATTTTTGCAAATGATGAATGAGGTGATTATATTTCACAAATTTTAAGGCCACAGACCATTAACTGAGTCACTCTGAGCACTTGTCATTTCACCCATATGTCTGTAACATGAAAGGAGAGAGTTGTGTTGTAATACTGACTATTGGCACAAAAGATCCCTTGCAAACTTCATGTGAATACTTTATTTGAGCAGGTATGAGACAAAAAAAAAAAATCACAATGAAAATTAACCCTTTCTGAGAGAAATGAAATGATTGCTCATATTTAAGTTTGGATTTGAAGTAGTTACTTACTTTCTCTTTATTCTTAGGATCCCTGATATAGTGTTAAGCAGAAAATTATCACAAACCATATTAGGAGAGTATAAATAGGTGAATAATCTTGTTTGACTGTATATATACATGTCTTTATTACAGATATATGAGATCAAGCAAAATATCAATAATGGAACATTCAGAAGAAATGAACTTATTAGGATGTTTCTCTTGCTGGGTATTTCAGGAGAGATCAATTTACTTCAACCTGTTGGGCACTGACTCTATTTCTGTTTTGGAGATTAGGGCTTGACTTTTCTCAGTGACAATTTAAGGCAGGCAAGGTAAACAACATAATTGCCAAAGTGTCTATTAAGGAATTCCATATTGAAAAGTCAGCACTTCTAGAACATTAACCCCACCACTTCTTTAATCTGGTTTCTTCTTATGGAGCAATACAATCCACCTGTGAAGTATAGTCATGTACCGCATAATGATATTTTTGTCAAAGACAGACCTCATATGTATGTATGATGGTGGTCCCATAAGATGAGTACCGTATAGCCTAGGTGTGTAGTAGGCAGATTACAACATCAGCTGGAGCTAAGAAACCTTCAGTATTCAAGAAGTTTTTGGATTCTTTTATTTCCAATTCTAGTCCATCCCTTTGGACTAGTTTGATCTCAGGTTTTGTAAATCTCAATTTACCAGTAAGATTTGTAAGTTTACAAATAAACTGGTTATTTGTATAGTAACTAATGTTATTTCATTAACATATGGCTTTTCTCATTATAACATCACTGACATTAAGAGGAGTTTTTATCGCCAACCTTAGCCAGATGCTCTGCTCCTTTTCATTGAACACCAACTGGATGCTTAATTTTCAGAATATGGCTCTCTGTGCCATCCTCCTGTTCATCTCTTCTATTTTTCTCTGTATCTCACCGACTTAACATATTTTTTATCCAGGAATTACACCTATTATATTTTCATATAATATAATATATTCCATTTCTGGTAATTACTATGTTACTACACAACAATGGGCATTCCATATAGAGAGAGGTCTTAAATTACAATATGTAATTTGATTAGCTGATTATTAGTTTTATTAGGTTTCTTAAAAGATGCCAGTTTAGGTTAAAATGGTATGTCAGGAAAGATTTTACAGAATCATTGTCTTCTGTTCAGTTTATACAATAGAGTAGAACTGCTCCAAAGAGGCCTATTGGTTGCTGTTACTTCTATTAATAAACATAAAATTGCAGAATTATCTAAAGAATCTGTTGACTCCATGGTATATTCTTCCTCTGGTTTGGATGTAACTCTCTTGTGGCAGAGTAAGGACAGAATAAGGAGATATATAAGCAAGCTGTGCAGAATGCACAGACCTGGCACCAGGAGTCTTTGGGCTCTTGCCTCCTTCCAGAACACCATTTCCTCTAGGCAGCAATGTCAACAAGGAGACCAAGTCAAGCATCTGGGTATGCACCATCGTAAGACATTATATATGTTGACTTGACTGGGGGCAGAAAGAGAATCACAAGGTCTGCAGTTCTGAAGATGCTCTTGAAAACTGAGACTTGGAATTCCATACTTAAACTTAAACCACTTAACTGACAGAAACAAAAATCGTATCAAAAATCATCCTTCCTTTGCTCCTTCCCCTGATTCTACCCAAGTTTTTGTTCTTCTACGGTGATTTTAAGCCCACACTTCTGGTTCCTTCACCTGATCTATCTGTTTTAATGTCCTTGGAGCTCAGATTCTGCTTATGGTAGAGACATACTTTCCATACTTAAAAAAAGGTGTCCATTTTCATCTAAAACTTTAGGAGATATATTTTAGTTTTCTCTCTTCCTCTAAACACCCAGAACCAAGTAAGCTTTACTTTATTTAGGAGCTGAAAAGATGCTGGCAAACTCATAGATGCTCTAAGAACTGCTGAATAGGGCATGTTTCTTCTGCAAATTCAACAAAGAATCTTGAAATATATACCCAGACTTTATATACTAAATAAAATATTGAGACATTTTATAACATTTAAATACAAAAAATTGTATTTTTAACCAGCCAGATTGTCTCAGTTTATAAATTACTTTCAGTAATTAATAAATTGTTCAGAGAGTAATATTAAAATCTGAATAGAAACCTAGTCTCATTGGGGTCCTTTATGTCAAGGTATAATTGCAATATAGTATAATTCAATAAAACAGTAAGGACGTTGTTTATTAATTGTTTGCTTAGCACCGTGTTAGATCCTGCAGAGAATCAAGTGATATCCCATGCACTGTGCTCAGTTTTTCAATGTGTTATCTAATTGAGATCTCACAATAATCATATGACTGAGGAGGGTGAGACTGAAGTTAAGAGTTTACTCGCTCAGTTAGTCAGGAATTTGAAACCAAATCTGCCTACCTTCCAAATCTGTGCTCTAACCATCACTCAGTCCTGCCCCGCAAGGATTTTATCTTTGAGACATCTTACACATAGTAAGAGGTCAGTAATATTTATTCAATGAATAAATGAAAGAATGAAGGGGAAGGAGAGCATATGAATATAACAATTAAATGTCCTTGGAATTTGTACAGCATTTTAAGACTAGTTATTATAATAACAAACTCTGCCCCAAGATATCCAGTTCTCACCACTCCAACTCTAAAGGTGAAGGTGAGTTGGAGGAAGAACACATTAAATTTGACCAATTATCACTTGCTGGTAAAAAGGAAGAAGAACATCTTTAATTTGCTAAATACATTTAATATGTCTTTGTAAAAAGAAATTAGATTTTTAAGCAAATAACCAGAATTTATCAAACAAGTAGGATTAAAGGTTGAAAATACATACTATGGAAATACTGAGTCAAATGAGATTCTCTGTTTTAAGCTGGTTCTAGCTGTGAGCATTTTGTGGAAAAGTTTTGTAGAAGTTCTATGTCTCAGGCAAGTAAAATGCTAAGATATTATAAATTTGTTTCTCCTGAAATTTTGAGAATCAAGAACGGAATCCTCCCAGACTCATTATAAGATGAAGGAATATACATCTAGCCAGAAATAAAAATACATGACAAAAATTGGCGAAATAGAATTGATCCCAAAAGTCATGAAAAATGTAGTGTTTCCTAGTGTGTTAAACTCATATAGTCCTGTGGAAATTTAGAATTGTTGGCGACAAGTGTGGATTAAATTTTCTTGATAAAATTAATATTTAAAAGCATTTACTTAATGCTTAATTATGTAGTGAGAATAATGGCCTCCAAAGATGTCCTAACTCTTGGAACCTGAAAATATGTTACTGTACATGGCAAAAGAGATTTTGCAGATGTGATTAAGTGAAAGATCTTGATATGGGGAAGTTATTCTGGATTATCCAGGTTGGCCCAATGTAATAAAAAATATCCTTGTAAATTATGTAGGAGAGAGGAGAGTCAGAGTCAGAGAAGTTGTGATGATGGAAATGGAAATCTGGGTCACATGGCGCCATGAGCCAAGGAATGCAGCAGTTCCTAGATGCTGGAAAAGGCAAAGAAATGGATTCTCCCCTAGAACCTCCAGGAGGAACACAGTCCTGCCATCACTTTGCTTTTAGCCTAGTGAGATCCATTTTGGACTTCAGATCTCCAGAACAGTAAGATAATAAATTTGTGTTGTTTTAAGCCACCAAATGTGTGTTAATTTGTTATATCAGCAGTAGAAAAGTAATACATTTAATATAGGAAAATTACACTGTTACATTTTTGTACTTTTAATAATACATCAACCTACTAAATGTTTCTGTACTCTGAGTCTTAGAAGAGAAGATGGATGAGATGACACTTTTATCACTCTTCGAAGGATAAATAAGACTAGGCAGGAGACTAATTCTTTTGGATTTGTCCAGACTTTCCCAACTTTTGCACTGGAAGTCCCACATCTTGTAAACTCTTAAGCTTCAGGCAAATCGTGATAGTTGGTCACCCTGTGCCAGGTTGAAACTATAGGAGAGTCAGGCTGTGTCCTCACGAGTAAAACAATGATAAAACCAGCCCATTTATTGAGGGTCTGTTGCATTATATAGAGAAGTTGCATTTTTCAAATGGATTGTATAGTAAAGCATGCAGAAGAAAATTGAGTGTGGTCAAAATTGGTCTTGAAAATTCCTTGGGACAATTCCACGCTGACGACAGGCATATTTTCTCTCAGCAAGTCTGACACTGACGGTTTTTCTCCTAGAGCTGCGACAGATTGTTCTTTCCCTAGTTAAGCCCCAGAAGGAACTGACTTGTGTTTAGGGACCATGTGGTATGAAAATCACATAAAAATGGCTTATTGAGTAGTCTCAACTCAGTGGGGTGTAAACATGAAGAGTTTATTTTTCTAGAATCACTGCATTCAACTGCGATCTGTCAAAATGTCCTTATTGACGTCTTTGGCAGATTCAATAATTTTCATTCAATAATTAATCATTCTGATTAATTAAAGTCCACTTCAATCAGTGTAAAACTTTTCTTTCATCCTATTTAAATATCATCTTCTCCCCATGTAGACTTGAGCTGAGGGCCTGCCTACTGTGGGAGTGTTAGAGGGTGGGGAGAGGGTGAGGCATTTTCTGCTTGTGAAACTTTCCCCTCTCTTTCTATTCAAGTCCTCCCTATACCAATATGGTGGTGAGATGAGGAAGGAGAGGAACGGAGACAAATATCTCTACTCAGTTGACTGCTATGTAGTCAATTTTCTCTTGTTGGTTTCCAGTTCTCTGGCTAAGATGGACTAGCCTTTAATTTGCTCTTGTAGGGCATAGGTATGAATTTGCCTGAGATTCACAATGGACTTCTCCACTTCCCTTTGCTCTAGTCATCAGGAGTGATCTCTACAGTTTTCTTTCTACTACGGCCCTTTGGTCCAGGAGAAGCCAACTTGGGTGAAGCACTGGCTTTGTGACTCCAGTCATGCTCCCTCCATGGGTCTTGTTGACTCCTGGGAAATATGCACCTTGGATCTCCTGAGTAGTGCGAGCACAGGCTGCACCACAGCTTTGCTTTGCTATTCTCTGTCATCCTTTCCAGTTCTCTTCTTCCCTGCTCATATAGTCACAAAATTATCACAGCAAGGTTAATTTAAGCAGACAGCAAACTTGGAAAACATATAATGGCCTTCTGTTCTCAGCCCTCCCACTCTCTACAAGAGATTTTCATGAAACTCAATTCCTCTCGGTTTTGTTGTAGGACGGGATGAAGTAATATTTCTCCCCAAACACTGCTTTCCTAGAGACTCTCTTTCCCTTTCTTCCTCCCTTCCCAAACCTCTGTTTATATGGATTGAGGCTAAGCTGAGTGTGGGGAGGGTTGACTGTGGCCAGACCAGTTAAGGTAACTCATAGTACACCCTAAGATGGGGTTTAGAATGTAGGCTACTGTAGGGGAGGCAAAACTTTGCCTCTATCCTCTTAGGGTTTCCAACTGGGACTGAGAAGTAAATCGATATAAGACAGATTAACAGAAAAGCATACTGATTTTTACATGTGCATGAGCCACCACAAGAAAACGAAGACCCAAAGAATTATTTGGGTCTTATTATGTTTATATACTATATACTATATACTAATTATTATGTTTATATACTAAGCTGAACAAAGACAGATAATTGTGGAAAGGTAACTAATATATATGGGGAGGCTAAAAGAAGATAAGTTATTTTAACAAAGTCTGTTTGTACAGATTTCTCTCAGCCTTGACTCCCTGTCTCTGGTGATGAGAATTGTTTCTTTTCCTGGTATAGGGAGGACATCCTTCACATGGAAGTTTATCTCATGAGGAAAAGGGGAAGTCAAAGTGCCCTTCTTGTACTGGTTGTTTTTCAAGTGCTTTTAGCTGAAAATACTTCTTATGCCAAAGTAGCATATTTTGTGGTGGCATATTCTGCCACCCTTCACTACTTAGCACCTCTTTGTTCTCAGCATTAGGCACAAGTCACCAATAATGGTCCACACATATTACTTACTAAGAATCATCCTCAGCTGGGCAAGATGTTTCCCCTGTGAGAGGCACTCAGGAACAAAAGTAATATAGGGAATACAACTTCATGTCTCACATGCATGCTCGCTCAGGGTATGTCCTGATTGCGTGGAATGCTATATGGAATTAGCTAATATTTATACTGTTTTCACTTGATTGCTTTTAGTTGGATAGAAGGTCATGTGAGCATATATATTAAAATTTGTTTAAGTTACATATGTGTACAATGTAAATGCACTATAGTGAAAAATAGTTTCGGAATGACCAGACTGAAAAGCAGTTAAGAAAAATGTATTCTTTATCAGTTCATTGAATTACTTGATTAAGAAGATGGTGACAAATACAAAAATATGGCATAAGTTATAACTAACTACAAGGAATCAAAAAGACTGTGAGACACTGTAGAAGATAATTTAATGTCTTTAAAGGAAAATGAGCTAGGAAAAAGAAATATGGAAAAAGATGAATGGAGGGGAAACTTAGAGATTAAAAAGAAAAAAATAATTGGGAAAATCAACCATTTATAATTTATGGACTTTTAAAAAATTCAAATCAAAACAAATACATTATAAAATTAAATAAATACATTTATAATATAACTGGGGAAACCTAAACTCTGGCTTCATATTTTATAATATTTAGGAATCTTTTTGTTAGATTTTTTTAAAGATGGGACAATGGTACTGCATTTAGAGTCTCTGTTTTTTAGGAAAAAAACATTAAAATATTTACTGACAAAATGATGAAATATCTGGGATTTGCTTCAAAACAATCAGAGTGGAGGGCTGGAGACATAGATGAAATGAAATTTACCACGAGTTGTTTTGGATGGGTATTTGCGAGTTATACTATTCCATTTTTGTATATGTTTGAATTTTCTATGATAAAAATTGCTGATTTTACATGAAAATACTGATTTTTAGTGAATTTTACCCCATCATCTTCTTAAGTGTTGTGTTACATGACCACTAATTCTGTGCTTTTTGACATGTGATTGTGAGATGGACTTCTATCCCACAAGAAAGTCAATAGTTCTGCACCTTTAGAATGGAAGATCTGAGTACAGAACAATAATGTATAGGTAGTCATCCAGACCAGTCCTCTCCTTCCCCAGCAAAATGAAGAAACCTACATTCAGAACTTTAGGCACAGATCACTTAGTAAGCCTGGGTATATACTGGAACATCATGCAAACCAGACTCAGTTATATGAGAATTTTCTACTTAATTCCAAGATTCCTAGAGACTCAAGATAGTTGTTTTGTTTCTGTTAAGATTCAAGGTGAAATAAGATTAAGCATGAATTCAGAAGTCCACACTTGCCTTCTTATAAAATGCATCACATTCTTCTGAGAACCAGTGTCTGTATTATACAATGAAGCTGTGGTTCATATACTAAAGTGAGAATATTGAATTTAGTCTAGATTAAGCATGAGTTTAAAAAGATAGTTTTTAGACTCCCTGAGATATATCACTTTTTAATAATGATAAATATTTCTAGTTTAATTAATCATCTCACTAATTTATTCCAGCCTAATCCTGTATTTCTTAGTGATATTAAAGATGAGTATTTCAGAAGGATTTAAACAGACTCCATTGGGAATCACACTTAACATGCAAAATAATTTCAAACTCATCTTTTCTCCATACTCCAAGCATCTTAATTTGCTGTTAATAAATCAATATATTTAGAAAAGACTAGAAAGTAATTCTCAGCAAATTAACTAATAATATGAAAACAATTTTGATTTATGTCACCTGAAATTATCACATCGTTTATACCTAAGCATAGTTTATCTTTTCGGTAAATACTTTAGAATGAAATTTTCAAATAATGCTATTAAGATTTTCCAAATAACTATGATAAAGGAGCTCCACGGTCAATAATGCAATACTAAAGGTAATATATTCCTCTTAGAAAGTCTTGGTACATGTTAGCAAAATATAGGCTTCGTTATGTCTTATAGTAAAGAAATCTCTAATTTATTTAACTGAACATTTCTCCAGCTTATTTAATCTTGAAATATTTTTTGGAAACATATTAAATTATTTCAGAACATTAATAGTCATAGATCTCAATTTTCAAAATGATGCATGAAAGCCTTCTCAGTAACATGAACAGAGTTTTAAAATAAATGCCTAGTCTATTTTAATATGTAAGTATAAGATCAGAAATATAGGAAAAGTTAAGCTTATATAAAGTAATCTTTATACAACAAAGAAGAATTTATATTTTACATTTAATATGCTCTATATATTCTATTGCCTGTGCACAGAGATAGACCTAACTGTAGATGAAAGTGGACAATGCTTCTTTTAGGAGTCTTTTTGTAGAGCAGGTGACAGAATAAGGGAATGAATTAAAACAGAGGTATTAGGGATAGAGAAGAAAATATGGATTTGAAAGTATTTAATAGGTAACTCAGTAGAACTTGGTGACTAATTGAATGCGGGGATAAAGGAGAGAAGTTACTTGTAATAGAATATTCATTGGCACAAATGCAAACATGCTTACAGGAAGGAAGAAGATATAGCAGGGAGATGGTAAATTCTGTTTTTGACTTGTTGGGATTGAGTTATCTCTGTAATAATGAGGAGTAGATGTGCAATAGTAACTGAATATATGTCAAAGTTCAAGAGAAAGATTGGGACTAAAGCTAAGTAAGGCATTGTCATCATATAGGACATAGTTGAACATGTGGAGTCAGGATCTTTCAGGAAGAGAATCTTTAGTCAGAAGAACAATGTGGAGTATGAAATCATGAGCAATACACACTCTTAAAAGGTGATGTTGGATAGAAAAGGGAACTTTTTCTATCCAACTGTTGTGGGATAGAAACCCACAACAGTTCAGTGTCGTAGTAACCAAGCCACTAGAGAGTTTCAGGAAGAAGGGAGTGATTGACAATGCCAAAATGTAGCAAGTAACAACAGTCAGAGGAATATTAAACAGTTGCTACTAAACTTGACATTTGGGAGCTCATTAGAGTATTTAATGAGAATAATTTCAAAATTCTTTGGTAGCAGAAGTCAAATTTGAAGGGCTAAGGAGAAGATAGGTAGTGAGGAATGGAAATGGTAGAAATGATTCTTTCGAGAATTTTAAATGCCTTAGAGAGGAGAAAGATTTGGTATCAACTGGAAGCAGTGAGGTGTAGAGGGGGGATGGAGAATGCCAGCACTTAAGTTTGTTTATAGGTGAAAAGGGAGAAAGCAATGGAGGGGGCACAGAATAATGAGTCCTAGGGAAAACAGGAGGGAATGGTATTAAAAACATCAGTGGATAAATTGGACTTGAATATATAAGGAAACTCTTAGAAGACTAGAGGAAAAGTAGTGGTATACAGTATTTTGGGGTCAATTTCCCTGATGTTATAGGAGGCAAATTTTGTGTCGAGAGTGAGGAAGCTGAGGATCAAAAAGAGGAATGAAGGTTCTGGATTGTTGCTGAGGAGAATGGGAGGGAATGTCTTAACTGGTGAATTCTGGGGTGATTCACCTGTCCTCTCCCTGGAGAACAATCACGTTATTCCAGTGCAGTATTTTACCTACTTTCTTCTTTTGTGCTTTGCAATTTCTTAATTTAGTGATACATTTAAGTATTCTGTCCTTATTTTGTTGTTGGCTTTTTCTGCCTCCCTTGCCTTTCATTGCTATAATTCCACATATAGCCTATTGCTAGGATAAGCATTATATATAAATATAAAGATAGGTGTGTACATATAGGAACATTTGGAAAAGTGAAAACCATGGCAAAGTGTCATTATTAGAGGAGGTGGATTTTTTTATATATTATAAAAGTGTCATATATTTTTAAACATAATATTTTTAAAACATCGTGTAAAAAAGTGAACTTCTCTATCTTGTTACAGCCTCAATATCCTTATTTTCTGTTGCATTTTATTATTTGCCCAAGGAACATTTCCTTATTTGCCCCAAATGAATATGCTACTCCCTGTCTTGATACAGTATTTCCTCTTTTTTTTTAATATTTAGGACAGTTTAGAGCACATTACATTATAATTTATTCTTTATTAATGTACTTCTCTTGTCTCTGAACAAGATTGTTAAATCCTTGAAGGCAAGTGCATGTTGAAAAAGATTAGCTAAATATTTATCACCTAGTTGACCTTGTAAAATGTTAGCTCCTTGGTCCTTCTCCCCTTCCTTCCTTCATTTTGTCTTCCTATAGAGAGCATGGCATCTATCACATAGAGGTACTTGTACACTCCATTTGCATTGAATTGATCAAGTTGCATTTCCCTGGAGTGAACTAGATTTTTGGAGAAGCTGCTGCTAGCTTGCTATTACCTATTAACCTTTACCTTTTCCTCTCTGTCTCTGTAATTTTATATATAGTTTATGGCTAGCTATAATTTTCTTTCCAAGCTTCTAAACCTCTTTCGTTATCCCTTGGGTATTATTCTATACCTCAAGAGTTTTTGTGGGAGGAGAACCCACCTCCCAGGAAGCAGGCTGAAAATGTCAGTTACTCATTTTTGTAGTTCTCTGACAGCTAGGAAGCAGGCTTCAGGGTATATCTTGGCCAATTTCACACCTGATAAAGATTTTTTTTTTTTTTGAGGTAGCAATGCTGAGAATCTATTTTGGTTGTGAGGGTAGTAGTAATAGCAGCAATATCCAGTTTCTAGGGCTGGCCATGACTGTGGCTCTAGTAGCAGTGGTGCTCATACTGTTGGAGAACTGCTGGAGTTCAAACTTACACTGCTTGGATGTCCTCAGTGGACTGGTGTTGTGTATGACTTTTGCTGTGCAACATTCTTTATTCTTGCCCATGCTTTTTAGTCTGGTTCTTGAATTTTCCTAGCAATTCAATGAGCCACATAATGTTTGGGTTTTTTTTTAAATAAATTTTTAACCTAAATTAGTAAGAGTTGGTTGCTGTTAACTCATTGCAAATAACACTGATTTACTATGTCAGAGAACAGTGTCATTTTTATTTTGTTTTTCTTTAACATGACTTGTTCCCTGTGACAGTTTTATATAGATTTGGGATATCTAATTTGGTATATAGCTAAAGAATTTCTTTAATATTAGTTCTAGGTAGTAGGGAAATTGTGCCTTTATATTATTATATTACAAAGGTGTAACATGGTTTTAAGCACAGATTGTATCAAAGGTATATGTTTCAAAATTCAGTTATATTTATTCATTTTTAATCTTAACATGTCACTAATAAAAAGCTAGGAGATTTTAAACAAAATTTTGTATAATTAATTAGGACAAATTATAGTTCATTTAAACTATCCTCATTAATTTTTGCTTGTGCTACAGCATTAAAATACTTTGTGGGCATTTGGTGCGCACTCTTTGCAAAATGAGGAAATATAACCTTATCACCAGTTAACATATCAAGTGTCTAACTAAATTTAGCCGAGACTTGTCCTATTATACAAGTTCCCACTTATCCAACTTGACTCCCATTAGCCACTGTGCCATAATGGCTTGTGGGAAGACTGAACAGAAAATTGAATTAATGCAAGCCATTTCTCAATCATTTCTCATTCTCATAAAATGATTAAAGCTGATGTAAGAGGGCTCATTAAAACGGAAAACATTAGGCTCATTAAAAAGCCATTAAACCATCTTACTTCTCTGATTTATTTTATCGTAACCTTATTTGGCCGTTGTTTAAAAGTCACTGCACCCCACGTTTCTTTTCTTATCATTGAGGAAGTGTTATTCAAAAAGTACTCTCTGGCTGTGTGGCCATTTGATCTTAAAATCATCTGGTTGTGAGTTGCTGCTCATTGCTGAGTTTATAAATCCTTGAGGCCAGCATCTGACTACTGCTAATTGGAAATCAGCTAACAATACCCAATTGCAATGGATTTACCTTCCAGTATTTATTTTAGCTATTCTTAAACTGCACAAAAGTTATTAATCGTTTAACCTTGAAATTGAATTACTACTTATACAGGCAAAGTGAATGTCCATTGATCACTGTATGATAATAATGTGATTTTTGTTAAGCAGCAGTAATTTCTATTGCCAAACCAATGAAAGATCTAACCTGGGAAAATACATCTTTATGAGAGATTTCAGTTTGTACAGGCTATACTAAGTATGATGCAATTAGGATGCTAACAGTTTTTCTTTTTTTCTTTAAGAATATTTCCTTAATATGTCTTTGTAAGTTAGATCCAAATAAAACTGATTTGGTTTACAAAGTAACACAGTACATATTAGTATTCATATAGGAGATAAATACATTATAAAATTTACTTGTATTAGGAAAAGTAACACTAGCCAAAGCAATAGACAAGCCATGAAATTTCGGTGACTTAATCCTAATGTCACAGTCTGATACTGGTTTCGGTAGCCTCTCTCCATTTTATAACTATGCCTTCTGGAATGTGTTGAATATGATGATGCACTGCCCATATCCTTCCTCAAAAAAGGACTCATTGGGGCTGGCTAGGTGATGTAGTGGTTAAGTTCAAGTGCTCAGCTTCCATGGCCCAGGGTTCGAGGGTTCGGATCCCAGGAGTGGACTGATGCACTGCTTGTCAGCCATGCTGTGGCGGCGTCCCATATAGAGTAGAGGAAGATGGGCATGGATGTTAGCCCAGGGCCAGTCTTTCTCAGCAAAGCAGAGGAGAATTGGCAACAGATGTTAGCTCAGGGCTAATCTTCCTCACATGTACACACACAAAAAGGACTCATTGCATCTAAAGACTGATTGAAGTAGATATATAAAGGCACAGCCATTTTGATATGATGTGGGACACTGAATAGGCCATTTTTATTTTAATCTCTGTAGCTGTCAGACGGGGTGAATCAAGTGCCAGCATCTCAGATTCAGTTTGTCCCTCTGCCCATTCCTGTTTCTGTCCCCTCCCTGCCACAAGTGTTGTTGATCCCACAGGCACTACTTAATAAACATCCTGCACACTAAACTCCATCTCAGAGTTGGGTTCCCAGGAAACCCAATCTTCATTGTGAACTATATAGTCTCCAGTGTTGCTGAGGCAGGAAAAGAGAGAGATGGAAAAGACCCAAAAGTTGTCAAATGCCACAGCCCCAAAGTGACACATGATTACTACTCACAGCCTATTGGCCAAAATTAGTCCTATGGCGCCAAATGAACTGGAAGGCAGACTTTGGAAATATTGGAAAACATATAACTCTTGTTGATCACTGTCTCAACCAGTTACTCAAACTAAAATGTGGTTTTGACACAGTGAAAATATTACTAATCATTATAGTTATTACAGAACCATCTTTTTTTCTTTTTTTATAGGAAGATTGGCCCTAAGCTATCATCTGTTGCCAATGTTCCTCCTTCTTTTGCTTTTTTTCTCCACAAAGACCCAATAGATAGTTGTATGTCATGGTTGTGCATCCTTCTAGTTGCTCTATGTGGGACACCGCCTCAGCATGGCTTGATGAGCAGTGCGTCTGTCTGTGACCAGGATCCAAACCGGCAAACCGTGGGCTGCCTACACAGAGCCCACGAACTTAATCGCTATGCCACTGGGCTGGCCCCACAGAACCATCTTTATGTCCAGGTCTTTTGGGTTTTTATATGAAATATTTTTGTCCATTTTTCACGAAGATTTAAATTATTCCTTATACTTAAAATATTTTCTTTCACAAGCATTCTGCTGCAGTTTTGGCCTATGTGTGAAGAAAGATGAAAACAAGGGAACTGATTTTTTTTTCCATATTGAGTCACAACCTAATTGGATGACATTGTACCTATTTAGAATCCTGGTTTGATATTTTGTTAGAGTATGCCCTCCTCCCACTCAATTAGTGAACAAGATTTTGTGTTTGTGGCAAAGCAAAATAAAAACTGTTATCCTAATGATCATACTAACAACGGAAAGTAAAATGATAATTAAAAATTATGGAGAAGTAGTGTGTGATAAGCCACAATTGTAAAGGTAGGTAGTATTACTGTCCTTATTTAATAAGGAACAAAGAAGAGTCTTCGAGAAAGTGGAAAACTTGCCTAACCTCAGCAAGGAGTAAGGATATTTGGAGCTCCAATTTACACTCATCCTGCTCCAAAGCCTGTGTATAACTATTGTGCCACACTCCTTGGGAGAGTCATTCCTTGAATGTTTTTCTCCAGCCTTCTTTCCCCTTAAAGTCTAACTAAATGCCACTAAACATTTTCTACTCTCTATATTAAACTCAAAACAAAGGACTGGGAGTTAGCCTAGAAATGCATTGGGTTAGAGAAATATCTGTAAAATAAACAGCACTTCAATTTCCCCTTTCAAGTACCTTTGAGTCTGTATTTGTTTCTTAGTATTTTTTTGTTTTCATCCTTGAGTAAATTGGGAAATTGGTCACATAACATGGGTGTGACTTTTATAAATGAAGTAGTGCTGTTACTGATGTTTTCACTTACTAATATTGTACTGATATTAGTAACACTCATACTGATGTTTATACTTACAGTATAAATAGTTTAATCTCCCCTTGCTTATTTGTAAATTCCTACTCCAGCAATAAGAAACCTGGCTCCCCTCATCTGCCATCATTTACCTAATTGTTCCTTTCCAATATACATACATAGGAGTATGAGAATTGTAAACTTATACTCCCACTAGAAACAACATTATCAACTAGACTACAGTACTTATGTAATTTATTTATTTATTTTTTTGCCTTTACTTTTTATAGACTCCACTTCAGAGTTACTTGGGTCAGCACCTTTCCCCCCACCTACTCATGTGAGGTTGTTTCATACAATTTTAATAGAGTTAGATTCTTTTGTTACAGTCTGCATTACCTCCTGGAAACCCTCGACATCCTAAATGATTTTTTGACTGTTGCACATATAAAGGTTCAGTCTTTGTGCTATAAAGTTCAATGAATGGGTCTTGCTATTTGCAAGAACATGGATGGAACTAGAAGGTATATGTTAAGTGAAATATGTCAGACAGAGAAAGACAAATACCATATGATTTCACTTATATGTGGAATCTAAAAAACAAACAAAGAAAACTAAACAGAAAAAAACTTATCTATACAAAGAACAAACTGGTCATTGCCAGAGGGGAGGGAGGTAGAGGGATGGGCGAAATAGGTGAAGAGAATTAAGAGGTACAGACTTCCAGTTATAAAATAAGTAAGTCATGGGGATGTAATGTACACCATAGAGAATATAAGCAATAATATTGTAATAACTTTGTATGGTGACAGATGGTTCCTAGACTTGTCGTGGTGATCATTTTGTAATGTATATAAACTTCGAATCACTATATTGTACACCTGAAACTAATATAATATTGTATATCAACTATACTTCAAAAAAATTCAATGAGTTTTGATAAATGTAGTGTCATGTATCCACCGTCACAGTCTCCTACAGTTTCACTGCCATGAAAAAAATGTTCTCCTATGCTCACCTCTCTCATCCCATCCTCTGTCAAACACTGATCTTTTTACTGTCTCTGTAGTTTTGCCTTTCCTATAGTGTCATATAATTGGATTCGTACAGTATGTAGACATTTCAAACTAGCTTCTTTTACTTAGCAATAAGCATTTGAAGTTCAACCATATTATTTGTGCCTTGATAGCTCAGTCTGACCATCTCTGTCTTTAATCAGCATATGTGAACCATTCACATTTAAAGTGATTCTTGATATATTTGGATTAATATCTACCTTTTTTGTAACTATTTTTTATTCATTATGCTTGTCCTTTGTTTCCCACCTCTCCTTTTATCCCTTCTCAGGTTTTAACTAATCATTTTATATAATTTCATTTTATCTCCTCTATTTGCATATCAATTATGGTTCTTTAAAAAAATTTAGTGGTTTCCCTAGAAATTACATACATTATATATTTTTAACCAATACAAATCCCCCTTCAAATAACACTCTGTTGCTCTACATGTGGTGCAGGTAACTTAGAGAAGAGTATTTAACTTCTCCTTTCCATTCCTTATAACCTTGCTTAACTCATTTCACTTATCCCTATACTATAACCATTAAATACATTATAAGTATTATTCCTTTCAAGAAAGAGTTTCCTTTTAGGTCAATTATTTCTTCTTTGATGTTCTTCCATTCTTTATGTAGATACAAGTTTTAGACTTAAATCATTTTCCTTCTCCCTAACAATTTCTTTAAACATTTCTTACAGGGTAATTCTGCTGTCAATGAATTTCCTTAGTTTTTGTTTGTTTAAGAAAGCCTTGTATCTCCTTCACTTTTAAAAGGTTATAGAATTCTAGGAAAATTATACCAATATTATATTAATAACAGAAAGTTTAAATACCCAAGATAATATCATGAATCAATAAATAATTTAATCCTACTGTGGATGTTCATAACAGCTCTAGTGATCTTTCAAGATTCTTGGACAGTTTGTCTGTTACTCCATAAAGAGAAACTTCCAGAATCTCTTAAGCAATGTATGGTATAAAGAATCCCAGAATCAAAAGTCAAATACATGGGTCCTGTTGTGAACTGGCTCAGATTTTAGACACATCATTCAAGTCTTCATTATAAAAAGGGAGATGGATGGAGGTTATGGTTTAATTGAACTGTAAAAACCATTTATATGTCTACTTTCTGTTTCTAAACCTAAACCAAGGATAGATTAGGCTTTTCAAATAGAATCTTCAGAGAATGACACAAATGATCAGGCCTTGATTGTAAGGGGTGAAAAATACGTTCTTGGACATGTTCAAACGCTCATTTATGGTTGGACAGGAAAAGGGAGTTAAAGGAAAGAATCATACTTTAAATAAACCACAATACATTGAAAAGCAAGACCTACCAGCATTTGTGAAAATAATAATCTACAGTTTTTCTTTAATTCACTGTGTATTCAAATGTTAAACCTTTATTGAACTCAGAAGCAGATATACAAAAGAAGTCAGTTTGTACGATATTTAATTCAAAGATAGAATTCCTTTCCCTTATTTCTACCTATTTATTCATTGTATTTCCTACGACTTTTAAAGAAGGAATTCCTCCTTCTGTTCAATATCATTGAATGATTTTAATTTCATTTGTGAAAGTGCAGGTCAGCATGCAAAACAGGTTTAAAAATTTGTTCCAGGTCCTCTCTGAGTGTGTATTCTAGAGTAGGGACATTGATATTTATTTATAGAGAATCATGGAAATGTGTACTACAGTACAAAGCAAAGCTTTATTACTATGGACTCATTCACAATCAATATTACAAATTGTTAAATATAGAATGAGCATGATCTTTGCATTGTTTTAGAGTCCTGGTTGTCACCAACAGTGCAAAGTGGTAGACAAGTTATCTCTCACACTGTACCTCAATTTTTAATTAGATGTTACCAATCCAACCTTAGAGACTGGTTGTGAGGATTAACTTAAGTAAATAAACCACCTAGAATGGATTTGGCACTCAGGAATGAACAGTACATGACTGATATTATTTTAATGGCAATAATTATGATTATGATATCTTTCACTCTATAGTTGAAAATTGTATTAATCCACACATTAAATGAGTTTTGCCTCTGTCTCGGTAGATTGGACAAATACATATATCTCCTCATGAAATCCAAAGTATGGTTTCAGAGAAAGAATGCAAGAACATAGAAGAATTTGGTTTTTTTTACATGTGCCTCCTTGGTGATACATTTTAAATATTATGCTATCATAATATTTTAAAACTATGTAGTGGAGAGATTCTTTACTTTAGTCTCACCATTCAAACAATGAAAAAAATCAGGTCATTCATCATTCATTCATTTAAAAAATGTTATTGAGCACTCCATTAGATGCTAGGGATACATTGGAGACAAATAACTGAATGATTACTAAATGAATGAAGGAATGAATACTAAATAAATGAATAAACAAATGACTCTACCCTGACTCTCACATAGCTTATACTCTAGTGGAATAGAGATTAAAAAAACAATCTACAAATAACTAGTCCAGGGAGATTGTGGTATTTTTCATGGTTGTAGAGTTCGAGGACTAAAACCCAGATTTTCCCACTTTAAAGCAGTATCCAGAAATAATTATGCACAGTGCTTATATTCTCAGTTTTTCTTTTCTGATGAGAGTTTTACATTTTTCCTCTATCAAATGATTTTAAATTTTATAGCTTAAATATATTATGCTAATAAAATGATATGTCAGTAACATTTATCATATTTGCTTGATTCCATCACATGATGAATTGTGTAACCTAAAATCTTTCAACATAATTATTAGTGTATTTGCAATTGAATCATTACAGTATTCCAAATGATAATTTTTACAACTTTAGTGTTCAATAAAGCTTGCATGAACATATAAATGTGTTTAATATGTGGTGTATATTATTAGTTTGCCTGATACATAAAAATCAGAGGCTCTTGTACTGACATAAATCAACAGTTAAATAATACGTTTACTCTTAAATACACTTTCTAATTCTTGTTAATAGGTAAATAACATGATTACTTGTCTCAATACATTCTGGCCAAAAAAAAAAAAAATGCTCTAGGAAAAAAAAAAAAAACGTGTCCACCATAAAAGCAACCCTTATTTATTTATTCAGCAGTGTGTTTCTATGCATCCAGCCCTGGTTTAGCAGTTTACATTTATTAGCTCATTTAATCTCTACCTCAGCATTTGAAGTATATACTATTATTAGTCTTTTTACATGTAAAGAAAATGAAGCAGAAAGTGTGTAAATAACTGGGCTCAGATCACACCTCTAATCAGAATGCTATAGAAAATATAAGGTAGGTGGCAGATATATTATACAGACAGTAAGGGCTATAGGCATTCAGAAGGAGTGATCATGGGAGTGGGAAGATGAAAATTTTTGTTGGATATTTACCTTAGAGTCACAGCACGAAAAACCCAGAATTTAGATGAGGGTGCATTTGTGCTGCTGAGCTATAAGTGAAATAACATGTTGGTAGACCATTATTTGAGTAAAACCATGAGGAGAAACTCAAGATGGAATCTGTGATCCATAGAGTAATAGTCATAAACTTTCCTGGAATGGTAGATTGGTTCACTTTCAAAGGAATCTAAAAGACGTGGAAAAAAAAGATCTAAGTAACTGTTTCCTTATTGTCTGTAAGATTGCAACTCTCCCCTATCTCGTCTTGTAAAGGAACTTCGCCTGGGTTGGATGCTATTGGAAACTAGAAAAATCTTCATTTGTGTTGACAACCTACTTGGGCCTAGGACAGTATGGTCCAGTATTTTCTCATGCCAATGGGAAGAATCAGACCTCCTTCTAATATTGATAAATGGTCGTACCCTCAGTGTTAGTTTCACAGATCTACCTGGGGATTAAAAATGAAATAGCAATGATACGTATAGACACTCCACAAAAACTAGAGCAAATCAGAACTCTTATTCATCATAAGTTATTGGAGACAGTTTCATAGATTTCATCTCTGAGTTTACCTTGAGGATAATAAATGACCAATGCTTTCCACCCAATCCAATATCAAGAACCTACAGATAAAGTATGTTACAAAGGCAAGGAGTGAAATAATGGAGAGATGAGACCAATAATTTGAATTGATATTGTTAGCTTTATTCTGGATTCATTCTAAATTCATCTGGCTTTACCAAGTTCTGACCATTGTAAAAAAAAAAAGACACTTACTGGTTTTCATTACTTTTGAATAACTCAGTCAAATCCACTTAAACTCATCAGTTGCCTTAGCTAGATAAACTTAGTGTTAAGAGTGTCCGTCAGGGGCTGGCCCAGTGGCGCAGCGGTTTAGTTCGCGCTTGGCAGCCCAGAGTTCGCCAGCCCGGATCCCGGGCGCCCGCCGACGCACTGCCTGTCAGCCATGCCGTGGCGGCGTCCCATATAAAGTGGAGGAAGATGGGCACGATGTTAGCCCAGGGCCAGTCTTCCTCAGGAAAAAGAGGAGGATTGGCAACAGATGTTAGCTCAGGGCTGGTCTTCCTCACACACACACAAAAAAGAGTGTCCGTCAAAAGTAAATACTGTACAAATCCTTAATCATCTTTTCATTTTCTGTGTTTTCATAGTCCTTTACATTTTAAGTCATTCTTTATCTTTTTACTGCAGGGCAATACAAACTGACACTTCTTGAGATGAAAGCAGGCATCCTATTCTATATGATGGTCATGCAGAAGCTAAAGCATTTGTTTTGTAATTTATCACCTTCCTAATATTTCTGAGGTTTCTGTTTTCCTTCGTCATTTGTTATTCAGTATATTTTTAGTGCATTTCCTTGGTTTCTTGTGCTTAATATAACTGGAAATTTACTCTTATGCTTCATGGGAATGTAAGACATAAAAGGATAGTTATGAAAACTTTGTAGAATATAAAGTGATACTTAAATACTTAATAATAATTAATTTTGTAGCTCAGAGAAATAAAAGAAGACTTCAAGCACTTACTTCCAAGTGAATTATCTTCTCTGGCTAGAGCTTTCTAAATAGATGGCACCTTTGAACTCCTATTTGGCTGAAGAGAAATAAAATCATCATATGAAATATCAATGTAAAAGTCCTAGTATAAATAATAACAAAATAATAGCAACAGCAACAATAGCAATAAAACATCACTACCTAGGTTGAATGGAATTGTGAAATACCTGTTTACTATTTAAATATATGCAAAAAGCATTTTACTTTAAAAAGTTCTTACATTTACTTGACATACTTTCTTTGGAAAGTTAAAGCTATTATACTGAGGAGACTTAAAAGACATTAATATTTGAAAACAGCAATTTAGAAGCATCTGTAACATAAGGAAATATGATGAGGAAAAGCTAAAATAACGGACATGGTTTTTCTAGCCTCTGAGAGTTGGTAAGTGAAATTGGGGCACTGTGGGGGCACTCTAGAAAGTTAAAGGAAGACGTGAGAGAAACAACAGCAGTTTAAATGGTCACAAGAAAAAACAACCATACCAATTAAAAACAAAGCATAATTATATATGCCTTTTTGTATCTTAACGTAAAATTTGATTTATAACATAGGATCTAGTTGGTTGCTGTGTAATAAATTGTCAACATAGAAAAATGCTAAGTCAAGAATCTAGTTATATACTTAATGTTTAAATATGATAAACTTCTCAGGTGAGAAGAATTAAATTTTTTAGTAAAATAAAGCCAATAGACTATCTCTTTTCTACTTTATTTCCTTTAATTTAAAGAAAATGTGTAAACTTCTTTGTGTGTTCTTTTTAAAATTCAATATTTTATTGAGGAGCATTTCATAAAATATCTCGCATAGTCATTTGAACTCTATAAATGCAGTTTGCTGTTATTGTTCTTATTTACACTACAGAAAAGGTATGTGTATATTATGGTAGATCAGTAATTTGAATAATGAGACCAATAAAGGAAAACGCAAGCTACAAGCAATTAATACCTAATGGATACTTTTAATTAGTTGGCTGCAGCTTTTAAGAGTAAACAAAAAATAGGATCATATTCTTCTTGTACCTTGGCTACCATTCACACAAATATTATTGTGTCTATTATCATATTTCTTTAGAAATAATGTATGTTTTAAAAGATGGATGTAAATATCATATGTGATACATTTTGGAAAGGAAGATAAATTCTTAGACCCAGCAAAATGAACTGAGTACATTAAAATATTTCTTCTTTCTCTAACCTGTATTGAAGTGATAAAGGAAGAGATTTAGGATTATAAAAGGAATAGTAATAAAGGTGAGGTCCTAATTTACTTCCCAGTTTCATTTCAACTTCGTTCTTCATTGCTATAAGGTATAAAAGTTATTGAATTTTACTACATTCACTTCACGCTGGTTTCCTATCAAACAGAATATCAGTCGAACACCTCTGCTGAGCTCCCTACATGAAATTGTCCTTTTGTACGTCTCATAATCGGCGGCGATGTGGCCAAGCATCTGGCGGTGACAAGCAGACGTCTTTGATTTATTGGCTAATATCACCGCTTGTTAGTGGATGGTTGAGCAGGAGACTAAAAGAGCATAAAATCAGAGAGAATAAATTATGAAGGCACCGAACTGTGCCATTATAAACCCTTCCTTGTCACAGCTGTGACATCTCATAGGAAATAGAGGATGACAGCAGTGTTCATTCTTCAAAGGGCCAATACCTTCTACTTGTGATACTGACCATAAATAAATAAATAAAGCAAACAAACCACGTAAGCAAGTCAGAACTCAAATAGGAAATGCCTCCCCCTTGATAGAGCACTTGGGTTCTAGCTTTCTTCTTCTACTTGAAAGGAGAGTAGAATAAAGCTGACATCGATTAGAAGGATTCAGTAGGAGAGGTCCAGGATAATAAGTACGTCTGCCATGTGTGCTAGAACCTGAAAAGCTCAGGAGGTTGACCTACCCACATTGCTTTTCCCTTTAGTTAACCTGAAAAGCTTACTCTTATTTAAATTGGTTACCCAAGTCCTATTTTAGTGAGTCAATTTACCCAATCTATTCATACTACAAATCACTGCCAAGCAAATGATTTTAAGATTACCTACCTTCCATTAGTATTTGGTAAAAATATGTCCCAGAGTAATTTAAAATTTAAATTGGCTTTTTAAGGTTGTTTAATCTGTTAAGGTAATTAAAACACTGTGAATAAAGATTTGTTAAAAATACAGAATACTAAGAAAATAACTATGCAGTAGTGGAGAGAACGTATGTCTTGGACCTTGCAGTCATTTCTTAGATTTTTGTCCCCTAATATATCACAATATTTTAAAATTTAATTAAGTTTCTTTGAAATATAACATTTGCTTTATTCTATATTGAGATTTTAATATCTTATAAATTCTTGAATTTAAGTAAGATTAAATCAAAGAAACGGCAAAGTAAATGAGTGTATCCTTCACTTTCAGACGCTGTTCCAGCTGCATACTTTCATTAATTCATTCCAAGAGTCATGAAAGGATAACTTTTGAGTTCAATCTTGAGCATATCATTTACAGGGAAAAGACAGTGGAAAAGTATTATCAGACAAGGTTCAGCATTGTCAAATAGTGAGTCTGGGAAACTATAAGAAAGGGTAGATCTTATCTTAAATGTTCTTTCACCAAAATAATAATAATAATAAATAAAGAGGGCAGGAAGAAAATTTTGGAGGTGATGGATATGTTTGTGGCATAGACTGTGGTGATACCTTCATAGATGTGTACTTATCTCCAGACTCATCAAGTTGTATTCATTAAATGTATATAGCAATTTTATATGTCAATCATATAAAATAAATAAAGTGGTTTTAAAAAATCAGTGTGGATAGAGAAAGAATGCAAGAGAAGGATCTGTCTGCCATGAAATACATTAAATAATTTATTAATGTATAATCTGCCCTATTTTATAAAGGGTTTATTACTAATTACAAAGATAGCAAAATACAATAAATTAAAAGTAGGTTTAAACATTTGTAAATATTTATAAAGAATAAAACTAATATGAAAATATAAACTATAAGCCTTTGTAATAAAATTCTAAAGATGGTTCATAATTTTTACTCAAAGCTTTTTATCAACCACCATGAAAAAAATTGGATGAATTGGTATTTAAGATATTTGCAACATTGCAATAGGAAAAAAAATAACAACTTTGTAGGATGGTTTTTATATTGGTTTATAATATATTCTTATTATATCACACTAAAGAGTTGAATTGAGACAAAGCAATTCCAAGGGGGTAGGGAGCAATGGATAATTAAAACATTGACTAGGTATGTGGAAAAGACAATTGTCCTCATTTATTCTTCCCCATTTCCTTGAATAGAGTCAAGGTTTACTTCCAAGTAAATTCAAGACTTTTTCATTATATTTCCAAATTTATTTAACAAAATAATAACAAATATTTACATTTAAATAACAAGATTTATTTAACAAAAATAATCTTTCCACCTATTTAAAAATTTTTTTCCGGGGGCCGGCCCGGTGGTGCAGCGGTTTAGTCTGCGCTTGGCAGCCCGGGGTTCGCGAGTTCAGATCCCGGGCGCCCGCCGACGCACTGCCTGTCAGCCATGCCGTGGCGGCGTCCCATATAAAGTGGAGGAGGATGGGCACGGATGTTAGCCCAGGGCCAGTCTTCCTCAGCAAAAAGAGGAGGATTAGCAACGGATGTTAGCTCAGGGCTGGTCTTCCTCACAAAAAAAAAAAAAAAAAAAAAATTTTTTTCCACATTTGTGCAATATACCAGATGAGTTTTTACTCAAGTTGGAGGGTATATTTGATACATAATGGCACAATGTAATAATATGTATGCAATCATCTGGATATGGAAAACTCACTTTGGGGTGTACTGATGAATCCTTCTAAAAGTGGTCATCTACCATAGAAGCTGAAACTGAGGTTAAATTAGAGGCCTTATAATTTCCGATTAAGAGGGAAGTGTGCATTAAAATCTTGTGGTTAAAAACACCAACAGATGCACCTAAATCAAAAGGTACAAGTGCAGTTTCTCCTATTTGCAGGTATTGATTTGGGATTGAGCTGCTTCTCATACAGCAACACCTTGCGGCTTGATCCAGGGGGAGCAGGGGCAGGGACTTTTAGTTTGTGTGTGATGGATAATAATTCTACCCTGGGAAGCCAGGAAGGGCAACTGTTACATAATATTATAGATGTGAGGCTGGAGCCTCAGAGTTCTCCTCTTAAAGAAAGGAAGTTCTACTCTTAAAAAAAATCTTGGAAGATTTTGAGGGTGGAAGTTCCAAACTATATATTTCTAATATAATGGAAGCCTGGATTGGTACCTGATTGACTTTGAGCTTGACTGCAAGTACTGCCAGAATATTTGCCATGGAATGCAAACTCAAGTAAAAAGAAATCTAGAGGAATCAAAGGCAATGGGCTATGGTGAAGAAAAAAAGAAGGCCCAAAAATATATTGGGAGTCCCAATAATTGGAATGGATTCTTGGCTCCATCTTGAACTTGCCTCCTAAATTCAGGCAAGGCTATCTCTCTCTAAATCTCAATAATATTGTTTAACCTTCAATGTTGTTATGATTTTAAATAATGTAATATGTAAAATGAAGTGTCAATAAAGCTCTATATAAATGCTTATTTTGTCTAAAGAATCCATTGAATATTTTCTTGATAGAATCCATAGATAACTCTGAGCTATAACCAAGTCTCCAGATAGTTTCAGAAATATTTAAGATTGTATTTCTACTTCCTAGTGATTCTGTTCTGTGTCTTTTAGAGCTAGATTAATTATTGGCTTCATGGATTTAATTTTAAGAAGTGTAAGTTACATCTTATCTTGGAGCAAAATCATAAAACTCAGATTTCTTTAGATTGTGGATAACACAAAACTCATTTTGTGATTTTATTGTTTTATATATATTGTTTTATTTATTGTATATTCACATATACATGAATATTACCAGATTATAAACATCAATTTTACCCATCATTTGATTTTCAGTAAAGACACTAATTTAAAAATAATTTATACATACACATACAAACATGCACATAAACCTGCATATATTTAAACATTTAAATGGGCAAATTACAAATTTTACAATTTATATAATTTATACATACTACACATTTATATATAATACTATTCCTTGAGTATATACTATACTTTAATGTATATACTTGAGTGCCAGTCACTATGCTAAGTGGTTTATATACATTATTTTCATTAGCCTTCACAAAGTGCCTGAAAGGTAGATATCATTATCCCAATAGTTCAAAAATGAAATATCCAGCTAATAAGTGGAAGAGCTCAGATTCAAATTTGGATATCTTAAATTTAAAGTCCTTCTTTTTTTATTAAGCCTGTCATTCTTTTTCTCAGTAATGAAGTGAATAATGAAGGATACTAAAGGCCTAAAATGTTGACATTCCAATAATCTAACTTTAAAAAGAGGGATTGTATGACACCATTGAGACTCCCTGCCAAGATTTCTGGTTATTATCTGTTGAAATGTTGCTTGTTTTCAAGGTGCTGACCTTCTCCCTTAAATGTTTTGTTTTGGTTTCTCAGGTATATGGAAAATGCATATGAATATTTCCTATATTGGATGTTATCCAATCTTTGATAATATATATGGATGTTTAGTTCCTTTACATGAAAATGAAAAATATTGCCTATAAATGGATCTCAACAATTCAAAGGGCGTTCTCAACATTTTCATACGTAATGAGCAAGCTTAAAAAATACATACCTTCAAATGACATGATTCTTCGCGTTGAAGAAAGCAGCGATGATGACGTGGATAACTTTCCTATCAGGTTTAACTTCTTCGGTTTGAGGTAACACTGCAATTAAAACATTACTGAGGCGAATTCTCAGTGGCTCAGCGCTAGACACTTCTTACACACTTGAGTGGGTACAAGTGTAGCCATGTGCAGCCATGTGTTGTAAATCTGTCAGAACTAACAGCAGGGGCTCTGATAAGAGTCCTCCATCTGTAAGCCTGCTTGATGGCTCAAGGTCTTTGAATTGTTACCATAACCAGCACCTAATAGTGAGACCAATATTAAAGGTCTGTTCATATTTCTTCAGTGTGTATTTATGAACTTTCCATAGGTTTATTCTATCTTGGTTATTTGAAATCATGTTAGAGTACAAACCTAAGCATAGCTGTTGTCAGAACTTAAGTGCTTTTCCCCCTTGATGAGAGAGAGAAATGTGGTATATGAAGGAGGGTACAGGAAACTCTTTTCCAAATAGAATAGCATGTTTTGTGAGGATAAAAAACATTTAGCAGACTTTACTCCTATTCATGTTAGGTAAGCATAAAACACAAGCTCATATTTTAGAACATTAAGCAATTAAGTTACAAATTCCTGATTCTAGGCTTCTCCAATCTCTACTTGAACTGCTCTGCTAACCTCAACATAACCCAGTCTCAACTCCAGCCAGGTTGGCCTACTTTCTACACCATTACCGCATCTTGCTCAACAGTGACTCTTGGTCTGTTCAGACAATTCAGCTCGGTTCTCCACAACATAACCCTACCCCTGATGTTTCCTGGCCCGTGTCCTTAATCTGATCCGTATCAGTATACCCTTGAGAATTGATTATTGAATGTTACTTATTCATGTCTTTTACCCATGGCCTAACATCATGGACATTTTTCTGCAATTTTGAGCAAAGGTAATGCATTCTCTCTCACTAGTTCCATGATTTTAAAGAACTAAGGTATATTCAAATTAAGCTTGCATATTATGGAGACTATTTTTAATGGTTATCTAATATGTCTATAGTTTATACCAAAAATAACTCTTTAATCCATTTGCAAATAATCCCATGCTATATAATTTCAAAATCTGTGTGTTTGTGTGTGTGTGTGTGTATGTGTATGTGAATTTATTGCCATTTCTCATTTAGTAGTTTTGCCACCAGAGCAATTATGTTAGGAGTTACAAATGTAGAAGCTTCCAGGGACCAGGAAGGTAAAATAAATGAGTGAAGCAGGCCAAGTGTTAGAAAAGGAACAGTGCAAGCTCGAACTGAAGTGGCAACAGATACAAAACTCCTATGTTAGGAAGTAATAGGGTGTGGTGGGGACTATAGGGAACTTAAGAGCACATGCACTATTTAGACTAACCCAGTGCTACTCAGCTCTGAGGGTTTGTAGCCATGTGATGAGGCATGCTCAGATCAGCCAGATCTTCTGATGTTGTGTGTAGAGAATTTGGAGATCTGGATTTATATATAAAATTTCAGTTTTTTCTATTGTGGCAGATCATTCACTGCATAGAACAAGCATAACACATCTGTTGGTGAACTCAGGCTAGTAGTTTGTAAATTGTGAGTGTTTCATATATTTGAGGGGCTATTCTAGAATTGAGAGAATAATGAAAAAAAGGAACATTTTAAAAGAATCTAGGAAATAGTTATCTACTATTATATCTTAGTTCATTAATATTAGACAACATAAAACATGTGTAATAAAATTCTATTTCAAGAATGTTCCAACTTGTGGGAAGAAAGGATTACAAAGAACATGAAGAAACCTTTGAGAGTGATGAATACATGCATTAACATTATATATAGTTATATACTTTCATTGATCATGGTGATATGTCAAAGCTTCTTTTATAGTACACTTTAAATTTGTGCAGTTTGTTGTATGTCACTTATACCTCAATAAAGCTGTTAAAAATAATAGTAGTATATCTTTCTTTAAGTGAATCCAAGATAATATAAATACATCAGCCTTTTTTTAATGTGAGAAAATTTACAATCATTGATATGCATAGATTTTAAATGTATAGTTTGATGAATTTTGATATATGTACACACAGTTATAACCAACACCCCAATCAAGATGGAGAACATATCCATCAACTGAAAAAATTTCCTCATGCTACTTTCCAATCAAACCCAACCCACCATAGGCAGGCACTGGTTTGATTTCTATCACCTTGGTTTAGTTTTGTCTGTGATAATATATCATATAAATGGGTTCATTGGTATGTATTCTTTTGTGTCTGGCTTCTTTCACTTGACAATGCTTTTGACATCCATCAAGGTTGTTATATATATATAAGTAGTTTATTCATTTTTATTGCTGAGTAGCGCTCTATCATTTGTTTATGTGTTCACCTGTTGATGGACAACTGGGCTGTTTCTAGTTTTTGGCTATTATGAATAAAGCTGTTATGAGCATTCTTATTTAAAAAAAAGAACGTCCCAACCTGGATGATATCTGAATATAATGATCAAAGAGTTCAAAAATATTTCCCATACCGTATTTGCTCTTCCAGTCTAAAATGAACACAAAGAATATTTGAGTAGAGAGTGTGGGGAATGATTTTTGGGTAGAACAACTATATTGTATTTAGATCTATCACTTGTTAGTTGCATAACATTGAATAAGTCAACTAACCTTTCCAGACTTCAGGGTTTTTTTGTTGTTGTTGTTATTGTGCAGTGTTGGTTTAGGTTGGTTGGTTGGTAAAATGAGGACGTTACACAAGACGGATTATGGAGTTTCTTAAAAGAGTAAAATGTTTAAACTAGGTCAAAAGATAACATCATCTGGAAAATTATGTGACCTTCCCAATTCACTTGCTATTTGTGGAGTGTTTTAAATTAAGAGGGTTGAATTAAACCTCTCAAAGCTCTGGTATTGTGTGACTTTATGATTTAATAGGAATAAATTGGGATTTGCATGTTATATCAGTTTAGAGTCATAATCAAAAAGAAGCTTCACAGTTGAAATCGACAATACCAGATAATTCCACTTGTGTTTTCACTATGCATAGCATTATTTGGTTTTCCTCTTTAAAATGTGGTATGGGCAATGCATAGTAGATGGAGTGTCTCCAGTTTTAATCACTTCACTTTTCATTTGAAAAGTAATTCATCATGAGAAGTCAGTGGGGTATAGAGAGCACTAATTGCAGCAAAATATCAAGGACAGTTTTCCTCTGTCTTAATTAAACATTAATGAGTAAAGTTATTTGCAAATGCATGCTGCAGGGATGGACTTGTCTATCTACGTTTGGTAAATACTGACACTAGGTGTCAAAATAAAGCACCTTAATTGATTTATACAGAAATAGTTTTAAAAGATTGCACCTGGCTTGACATTTCCCTAGGTTTTTATAGAGTAGTTTCTGATAAATTATTTATAAAGAAACTTTTCCTGACCTATCCTAATTACAGGAGTGATTGTTTCCAAACTAATCAATTTCATATGAATTTGACTTTTCTTCAGCTGGTTTTGCTATGATGAGGAATCAAATTTCCTTATATTTTCAGAAGGAATATGCAGGCAAGTCACTTTTTCCTTGATGATTGGAAATATTTTATAAGATTTTAGATGATATTTTATTTTATTTGAATTAAGAATTTTGTATAGATATATTCAAGTTTATTTCAATATACTTGTTAATCTAAATACTTTACTTGAACTGTAATCCAAAAACCTTAAATAAAATTGAAAGCTTAAGGAGTGCATTTAACTCAAATTTCAAATCTTAAAATAATGTTTTAAGTAACATTGCTTTTGATACTTTAGAGTGCATTTAAGTTAATCCACTAAGAAAAGGCATAAAATAAAACTTTTTGGCTCTCATATTAAGTTGTTCTGTAGATCTCAAAAGGAGAATTTCCCAATATCTTAGTTCATATGTAATTTTTGACCAAATTTCTTCATACTTTTCTTTGAATGGTTCCCCAGAAATGTTTATTTTGATAGATATAATTGAGTAATAATTTTGAAACCTCAATTTATAATTAATATCTTAAAATAATTACCTATGCATTACATTAAGTTCTTCCAATTTCTTACATAAGAAGAGAAGTTGCCAATAATGCAGTCCAAACCTTACAAGAAATTTTCCTCTAAATAAGTGTGGCAATTTTCAGAAAATGACAAAACCACTGTGTATATGGTTTTAAAATATCAGTATAGTATTATATATTTTTTTTAAAGGGGAGAAAAAAGAAAAAAATTTCCTGCTGTGTCTTCGAATGGCTTATAAACTCCTTCATTTGCTCTGTTTTCAGATAGTACTGTTAAATTTCACCCTGGATTCTCATGAAACTCCCAGTTTCCCAAACCATATGGCTTGATGCAGATAAAATTGGCTTATGGCAAATAGTGTAAACACACTTCACATTTTTCCACCTGTGAAACTACTGAAGTGTTATGGTGTACATTTTTAAGGTTATTAGTACCAGGTTTTCAGTGGGCCTTCATTTTCAGACTCTTTTTGTCCTTCTGGACAACTTTATTGCCACGTTTGAAAATAACAAAGGGGCCATTGCCTTCATCTTATGAAGCTCGGACTTGAGAAGAATTTCATTTTCAGTTTGAGGTTAAAACTTATATAAGGGGCATTTTATATGTGTTTTAGAAAAAAACTTTAGAGTGGGAATTTCTGTTTTAAAAATGTAAAATAAATACAGCATATCCTCCTTCTCTTTCTGAAAATCGTGCAAAAGCAAGAAAAATAAAGAGAAACTAACACTAAATTCATCTTTGAAAAAGACTTAAGACATATCTGAAAGCACAAAACGGAAACAGGAGTTGGGTCTTCCAAAAGCAATGATGGTCAACAATGATGATGATATTTTGATATAGTGGAAGGACATTCTTGACTACAGTTATCAAAAAAAGCCACACAAACACAAATTTAAATCCTGGCAGACCTTGCGGTACAGAACCAATTATTTCTTATTTACAGCAATGGCAGTGGTATTCTCAGGTGGATGGTAGTAGTTTGATTGGACTTGCTTTGGTTCCAACAACAAGCACAGGAGGCAGGACACTGGACAAGGAATCACAAAGGTTAAGACTTTTTGTAAGAAAGTCTAGTGGTGGTAGAAGTTAGGAAAGAAACATTGTGGACAGACAGGTGAGAAGAGACCCCACACTCATCACCAGTAATAAGAAAAATTTCTACTTGCTTGAGGATGAACATAGCTTATCTCTCATATGTAAAAGATGAGTAATTAAAAAGAAACATACATGAATTCTATATAAAGATAGTGGAGTGAGAAAGAGAGAGAGAGAAAGAGAAAGGAAGGAAAACAACCTATAAAGAACACTAACCAGAAAAATGTTTCCATGGACAAAATAAATATTGTAACCACATTTATTTTAATGAATTAAAGCAAAACAAAGCCACTTTCGGTAGCATAATGGCTCCATTGTTTTGATGTCTGTCATAATGATGTACTAAATTTCCATATGCATTGGGTGCATGTCTGGATTTCCTATTCTATTCCATTGGACTGTTCTCCTATTCATGTACCAATCTCACAATGATTTAATTATAGAGACTTTAAAATAAACATGTTTAAATATTTGGTGGGATTTCCCCTTACCAAGCACACATACACATTGTACTCTTCTTTTTTGAGGATTTTACTAACAATTCTTGCTGATTTATTTTTTCATTTGAGATTTATAATCACCCTTTTAAGCTCTGGAAAAGACCAAGTGGCATTATTATTGGGATCATGTTGAAGTTATAAATTAGGGAGAGTCGACATCTTTATGGTGTCGACTCTTCCTCTCCAGGGTCTAGGTATATATTTCTGTTTGTTCAAATCTACCTTTTATGACTTTCAGGAGTGTTTTTCAGGTTTCTTATTAGGGTTTATGACTCTGCATTCTTTTTCTATTGAAATGTACCTTTTTTATTGTCTTATTGACTTTACGTTTGAAAGTAAGTGATTTCTTTACACTTTAGATCCTGCTATTTTACCAAATCAAAAAAATTTTTGTTGTTACTTTTGCTTTTCCTGGTATACAGTCAGATCAGCTGCAAATAGATACTTTGATTAATGCTTCCAAAACAATGTTAAATAGTGGTGAAGATAGTGGGTACGCAAGTCTTGTGCTTGACTTTATTAGAATGCCATTAAAATTTTTCCAATAAGTAAAATACAGGCTTTAGAGCTAATATATATATAATTATATTAATGAAGTATCCATGTATTTCTCTTTTATTTAGTGTTTTAATCATGAAAGTATCATGTCAAATGCTTTTCTTTATATATAGAAAATCATATGGTTTTATTGTTTTTATTTAACTTACTAAATTATATTAATATGTTTCCTAATATTAAATTACCTCTGCATTCCTAGCAAGCACTTAAGTGAATTACAATGAGTTATGTAGTTAACATTTCATTGGATTTTATTTCCTAATATTTTATATATATTTTTGCTTCAGCATTTGTAAAAGAGATTTGTCTATGGTGTTTTCTTCCTGTATTATTTCAAATATTGCAATATTTTGAATATTTTGAAATCAGTGTTTTATTTGACTTAATATGAAATATTTGGGATGTTTGCTTCCTCTTCAGTGCTCTGGAATTGGGTTGGTAGCTATCGTTTATCTGATATTTATATGTTTTGCAGAATAACCCTACAAAAGCATCTAGGTCTGGTTCTTTTTATATGGGAGAGATATTTGGAAATGTCTTTTTTTCTTTAATGGAAACTGAACAGTATAGAATTTTTGTATTGAATGTAATTAATTTTGGTTATTTCCAGAAATTTATCCATTTTAGGTTTTTCAAATATGTTTGCATAGAATTTCTCCTAGTAATTGTTTATGATTTTTTAAAAGATTTTCTATGCATTGCCAACTCTTACCCCTTCTCTCTGTATCTGTGCTTCCTCTTTTTTTTTTTTTTGTTGAGGAAGATTCACCCTGAGCTAACATCTCTTGCCAATCTTCCTCTTTTTTTTTTTTTGCTTGAGGAAGATTAGCCCTGAACTAACATCTGTGCCATTCTTCTCCTATTTTGTATGTAGGTCTCTGCCACAGCCTGGCTGACAAGTGGTGTAGGTCTGCTCCGGTGATCCGAACCTGCAAGCCTGGGCTGCCGAAGCAGAGCATGCCAAACTTAACCACTATGCCACAAGGCCGGCCCCACTTCCTCCTTTTTTAAAAAAATGAAATAGGCTGGTAGTTGGACTTTTTTTTGCAATTTCTTTTTAAAGAATCTTGGTTTTGATTTATTTATTAGTTCCAATATGTTTCTCTTTCTAACAGCCTCATAAATTCAGAGAGTGTTTGATAATTTTCTTTTTTCTAAAAAAAATGAGTGTAAAGATCAAATTATCGTATAACTTTTCTAAAACTATCTGGGCTGGTATTTGTATGAAGATATTTAATAATTGACTCAATTGACAATATTTATAGTATACTCTAGGTTATCTCCTTTTGGAGGGCCAGTTTTTTTAGTTTAAAATCTTGCAGATATTTTTCTACTTATATATTTATCCTGTGTTTTCAAATCTGTAGCAGGAAAGTTATTTGTAGTAAAATATTATTATATATTTAGTCTCTGAAATCTTTGTAGATATGTTCCTAATATTATTATGTCTTTCTTTCCTTCTTTTTTGATCAATCTTACCAGACTTTTGTTGAGCTTTTTAAATGAACTTTTGACTCTGCCAGGAAAAAAGAATTTTTAATTAAGTAAAAACTCAGAGAATATTGAAAAAACTACCAAGTAATGAATGGAGAAACTACTCCAAGAGTATGCTAGTGGCGAGCCATCATTAAATACGTGAGATGAAGATTACAATTCAACTAGTAAGGGCAAAGACTATATCAGATGATAAATGGCATTGAGCTCAAGGCACCTCTCTTATCCCTCACAGAGGCACATCCTGAATCAGTGAACTGAGCAGTCAGGATGGATTGAGGTCCTATGGTATGGGAGAAACACTGGATTCCTTGGTTTCAAACTTCTCTCCCTTTTTAACCATGATGACCACTTCATCACTATCTCTGGTAAAAAAAAGTGCCATGTTTCCTGCATTCTGGGTATGAAATCTCTAGTCATGCCACAAAGTCTAGGACTCTTTAGAGATTAAGCGTGGTACAGGACCTTTCACCATGAATGGGGCTGTCCACCCTAGAGACTTTCCAAGTGGCAGATCTGCCCATGGCTTTCACACAAACTAAATGATTTAAGGATTAAATTGCAGTGGTAATGAAAAGAATGATACAGAGGAAAAGAGAGGTTAGAATTAGTAAAAATAAAGAGAAATTAATAAATTAGCAAAAGCAGTAGAATTAGTAAATGAATTAAAGTGCCGATTCTTTAAAAGAAAATAAACTATTAGCATAATCAAGAAAAAAAAGGAGAAAGCAAACATGCAAAAATAATAATTTGGACACAATCCCTTTTGAGAAGAAAATTAAAAATGTATGTTAATTCAACTCCCTATACGCTAATCTGAAAATGTGGCAAAATAGCTAATTTGTAGAAAAAGATAAACCATCGAAACTTATACTAGAATTGAGAGAAAAATCTAGATAGACCAATTACCATACAAAAAAAGGAAAATTTCCAAGAAAACCTCAACAATCATCTTCAGTAAAAATTTCTGAAGCTGAGTTGATTTGACAAGTTATTTCCATCAAAACTTTAAAGATTAGAAACTCAAGGAAAGGAAAAAAAAAGGAAGCTTCTAACTGATTGTTAATGGAACAAGTAAAACATTGATATTGAACCAGAGAGAAAAAATAAAGTAAAAAATAGGGGCAACTCTCATTTCTGGATACAACTGCAAGACCTCTAGAAAAACTGCAATTAAAATAAAATGCCATTGAAAGAATAATATGCTATGAGTGACTGAGATGCTTTTCAGGAATGCAAGTATTGGGAAATAGCATAACAACCATGTTAACTGAGCAAGCAAGAAAAGTTATATGTTTTTTTTTTCCATACATGCTAAAGATGTGTTCAATAAAATTCACAAATTGTTCTAGCTAAATTAAAAACTACTAGAAAATTAAAACTAAACAGATGCATAGTTAAATATATCTTTTGCAAAGCAAAGCAAGCAACTGTCCAATAATTAATGGAGAAACACAAAAGCTCTCTCACAATTACCAACAAGGAATGGGCTATCCATTTTTGGCATTATTATTAAACAATTTTGAAAATATGAACCAATTCATTTTGACAAGAGAAAGAAATGAAGTATAAATATTGAATAGAAAAAATGTAAATTGTTCTTATTTCTGATAATGTGACTATATACTTTGAAGGCTCCAACTTAACTAAAAAACCTGACAATTGCAGATAATAAAGAGTTCAGTAAGTTGGCTGAGTAGTCTAATTTACAGAATTAAAAATAAAACTTTGGTATTATAAAATATTTAATATTGTAATTCCATAATATTTTAGTTTCTCTTAGGGAAAGTACATAATCATTATTCTTTTTATTTTTTGCATATTTTTATGCCAATTCTCATGTCTTTACATTTTTGGATTAACTGTAGGATTATTTTGTGATGTGAGATTTTGACTTGGATGTTATTAAATTTCTACGACATATTGAATTAATAAAATTAACCTCCCGAGCCAGTCCTGATGGCCTAGTGGGTAAAGTTTGGCACGCTCCGCTTCGGCGGCCTGGGTTTGGTTCCCAGGCGTGGAACCACACCACTGGTCTGTCAGTAGCCATCTGTGGCTGCAGCTCAGATAGAAGAACTAGAAGGATTTACAACTAGAATATACATCTATGTACTGGGGATTTGGGGAGGGAAAAAAAAAGAGAGAGAGAGGAAGATTGGCAACAGATATTAGCTTAGGGTGAATCTTTCCCAGAAAAAAAAGAAAATTAACCTCCCTATGTGGTTGAATCTCTTATATATTAGTCTCTTATTTTATTCAAGTGTTGTTTTACATTCCTTAGTGGAGAATTCTGGTTATCTTCATATAAATCCTATTCATTTCTAAAGTTTATTAATTATCATCTATTATAGTTTCTTAAAAATGCCATTAGAAGTTCAGAAAATTTTTGATGTTTGCTGACTTAATTTTAAAAGATTATCTTCCTAGAAATCTTTTGACTGATACTGTTGGATTTTTAAGTAAATGATGTCTTCAAACAGCAATGAATTAAATAAATATCCAGATGTGTGTGTGTTTGTGCACATGAGAATGTGCAATTGAATTGGCTAGCTCTTCTACAGTAATTTGTAGTAATAGTAGTGATAGTGTACATTTTTGTTTTATTCTTTACTTTGCTGGGAATGTTTCTAGGGTTTTATCATTAAGCATAGTGCTGGCTAGTGTTAAATACATGTTTATGTGTTTGTATGTTCATGAGCTCATGAAGAAGGTGATAACTGAGCCAAAGACTTGAAGTGGGGAGTGGAGTTAACAGGCAGATATTGGAAGAGGAACAACCTGGGAAAGGGCCCTAGTATCTGTAGTGCTGAAGGAACAGTAACAAGGTCAGTGGGACAGGGGCAGATAAAGAAGAGGAAGATAGTGGAAATTAGGTCAGAGGTAGAGAGGACCTGATCACTTTGGGCCATGGAGCATTGTAAAGACTTTAGCTTTGATTGTGAGTACAGAGGGGAGCCATTGCAGAATTTTCAGCATAGTGGTGACACAGTCAGATTTGTATTTTTAAAAGAATCATTCTGGTAGAAGTATCTCTAACTCCATATTGTCTAAAACTTTACATTATGCTGTTTCCCATTTTTCTCAAACTCACAATTCCCCCTTTCAAATCATGATATAAAGTGGATGATAGAAAATCAGGCAAAATGCCATTTAAACAATGTTCACTTGACTTTTGTTGTTGTCTTAATGAAAATAATTAGAGATTACACAATTTTTTTCTAATTGTTTATTTGCATACAACTCCAATGGTCACTGAGTCTTCGGGATTAAATATTTGTATACTCTCTACTTATTTGTGACCCCACTGTGTAAGAATACCCATTTTTAATACATTATCTGAAGTCTAAAGCCTTTACATGATGCATTGAAACTGAGCCATGAGCTCTGAGTTATGAGGTGCAATAATTAATTTTCTCATTTCCTCACATTTCCATGTTGTTAAATGTTAATCAATTCCTGCTGTTTTGGAGGTCAGAAATTTAAATGTTAGAAATAATACTCATAAGGAAATACATTTATTGGTATTTAAGTTATTGGAAATAAAAAGATAGAGTGAGAAACATTTAACATAGAACTAAATTAAATTTACTTGATATCCCCCAATAAGTGTGCATTTTATGACTGCCATCACTATAAATACCACTTAGTAAAGTGGATTATTTTTAGTTGTATCCTGTTGCTTTTTACCTACCTGGGTTTTCAGAGTGCTACAGGATTTATTTACTTCGCGTTGCTCGATTTATCATACTTCTCTACAGTATTAAATTGTGTAGTGAGCATATAGTTCCTTCCATCTATTCACTTATTTAATTATCCATTCGTTCAACAACTGTTTATTGAAAACCTGCTTTGTGCAGATGCTGTGTTAGTTGCTTCAGGTGTAGAAGGGAATAAGTAAAGATTTCTTTCCTGATGGTGCTTTCATGTTAGTAGAGGAAGAGAGGCAAAAAGCAAACCTAATAAATTATGTGGCATTTTACAACGTTTTGAGGGCTATGAAAAAAATACAGAAAAAAATAGAGCAGAGTAAGAGAGGCAGAGTGTGGGGAGAGGAAGCCCAAGGAGTTGCTGTTGCAGTTTTACCCGAGGGTATCAGGATAGGCCTCATTCAGAAGGTGAGATTTGGCAAAACCCTGAAGGAGGTGAGGGAGTAACATGCAAATATTCTGGGAGAGTGTTTCCTGGGAGGGAAGCAAGTCAGTATGGCTGGACAGGACACGGGATAACTGGAGTAGTAGCACAGGATGTAAGACAGCAACAAGAGTTTCGATCTCCTAGAGTTTTGAGGACATTTTAAGGACTTTATCTTTTATTTTGAAGTAAATGAGGAGCCATTTCAGGGCTTTGAGGAGTGACTTCCTCTGAATTAGGCTTTAGCCTAATCATTCTGTCTACTCTTGAGAATAGGCAGAGGAGGACAAGGGTACAAGCAGGGAGCTCAGGTAACAAACTATTGCAGTAATCCCAGTGAGAGATGATGGTTCAGACCAGAGTGAAAATAGGGGAAATAGTAAGAATGTTCAGTTTCTGGGTGTATTTTGAATTCAGAGCCTAAAATATGGTAGATTGGAAATGAATATAAAATGGAAAGAATTCAAAAATGGTTTCTTTTTTTTTTTTTTTGCCTATGAGAAACTAAAAGATTGGGGATGCAATCAATGAGATGTGTAGGGCTGCAGGAGGAGCAGGTTTGGGGGAGAGATGAGGAGTTGAGCTCGAGAGGAAGAGTTGGGACATTGAACTTGAAATGTCTTCTAGACAGCTAGGTGGAGGGATAGATTGGGCAGTCAGATATATGGGTTTGAAGTTCTGGAGAAAAGCCTGGTCTGGAGATAAAACTTTGAGAATCACTGCATGTTGATGGTTTGCCAAGCTGTGAGATTGAGTGAGTACACCATGGAGTGAGCGTAGATAGAGAAGAGGGCAAAACCGCAAAACCTAAGCTCCTGGGCACCTCAGGGTAAAGAGACAGAGAAGGAGAGGGACCAGCAGCAGGGACTGTGAAGGAGCAATGTGGTAGTAGAATGAATTCCGTGCAGGACTGGCTTCATGGGCATACATGCAGCCTTATGCTCAAAGACCCCACACTTGATTTAATGTTTCACTGTAACTGTCTTGAAATTCTTAATAATGTTTTTACAAGGGGCCTCACATTTTCATTTTGCAGTGGGCCTCGCAGATTCTGTAGTTGATCCTGATTCCATGCCGCCCAAGTAATAATCAGACCTAAGTAAGAGACCTAACAACTGGTTAATGAGCTTTGTTTAAGAGAAAATGAAAACTAATTTTTTTCATATAATTGTACATATGCATAAAAAGACAAAGAAATCTTCAAGCTACAGATTTCTTTCTTTCTCTCCTTCATGTAATACATACACATTTCTTTAATGTCCTTGCCTTCTATTCATTTCTGAATGCTTATTTCTTTTCCATCATCTCTGAATCTTAAAAAAACCATGAGTGCAAGAGTCGTTTATATTTTCTATTACATTTAAAAATTTTTTATCCACACTTAAAACTTCAGACCCTAGTACAATTTCTGGCACATAGAAATTGCTCAATTATTATTTGCTGTCGGGTTTTCCAAATGTTGTAGTAATCACCAAATTGATAAATATGATGGCTTTTTCTCCTACAATCTCTGCAGCTTTTGATAGGTTTTCTCCTTCCCCCGTCCTGAATTTACTTTACCTTGGATTATTTTGAATGATACCATGCTTGTTCTCTTCTCAGGCGTTCTTTGACGTAATTTTCTTCTTCTTTCTCTTTGTTCTAAAAAGATACATTCATTAAGTATAAGTAATTTAGATTAATGAGAATCCTCAGCCTTCTTCTTTTCTTATTATTTGCTGTTCTTTTTATTTATTTCTATAACTGTTACCTCCCAATTACAGCTGTGCTTCTCTCTCCAGATTCAGAACTGAGTGTTATCCTGACAACAGGCCATCTCAGTCTGTATGTTACTCGGGTGTCCAACCCTGAACATGTTCCAGCTGTTGGCTACTTCTAACTGCCTTATTTCTGTTGAATACCATGCTGTCAGTAGCCTACCCTTAGGATCTTTTTGGACCTTTACCTGTCATTAATGGACTGCTCCTGTAGTTTCCATCTTTAGGGTCATATATATGCCCACTGCCATCAGCCTGATTCAGTCTTTTAGCCTCTCTATTTAGACTGTCAAACCCTCTCCAATACAGACCATTCCAAACAAAGTCAGATTCACATATCAAAAGCATAATTTCCATTGTTTTACTTAATCTTATAAACAACAAAATCTCATCACTCCCTATTGTTCCTGGTTCCCAGCCTGTGTTAGGATACTCGGACATACTATAACCAGTTGTGAAGTATGTCACCAATGATTAGTTACCAATCATAGTTAAAGCCTAAGTCCGTGAGTTATTTGTTTTTTTTAAATTAAGTGTGGACTTGTGCACATAATATCACATTTAATACCTTGCTTTCCAAGATGCTTTTCTTGAGTAGAAGGGAAAACAGAAAAGGACGGGTAGCAATGAAAACACATAAAATTCAAGAATTGCACATAACCCACAGATTGGGTTGTCTGTTTCACAGCTCCAAGTTCCAAATCATTACTGACATACCATTAATAGTTATAGTACTTAGACATTATTATAATCTGTACCACTATTTGTCTTATATCCTGGATTTTTATTTTATTTTTTTAGTTTTCTTTTGTTTTCATCAAAAGACATGGAGTGTCTTGTGCATACAATAATTCTTCTTGTGAGCTCCAGCATACGCACACACACACACACACACACAAAGAACCATTCCATGAATCCCTATTTTCCTCCATTTCTAAATGTTCCTACTCTTAGTCACTTTATCCTCCATTTTCCCATGCCAAATACTTATCTATATTTCAAGGCCCATTTCAAATGGTATCCCTCCATGATCTTCATAAAATTTCTTTTTTCTTAGATCCCCAACACTTCTTGTTCTCCTGTAGACACAATACCTAGTCTGGCTTATAGTCGTCTGTGCATTTCATGACTTCCTGCAAGACTGTGTTTCATGTATATCCACCCTGGGCCCAGAAGAGCGTCTTGAAATGGAGCAAAGAAGACTTAAACATTAGAGATATTTAAAATGCTTATGAAATGCTTGGTTCTTTCCCACATGCAAGAGAAAATACAGCTTTTACCTAATGTGGTGAGATTCCTCACTCGTTTTCCTTACAGTATATTTTCCAAAAGAATCACATAAATCTACTATTAAGTGAAAGTTAACATTAGGTTCTCTACATTGATGCATTATTACTATAATTATGATGACTACTCACATGGTAATTGTTAAAATAAAACAAACAAAGGGCCGCCCGGTGGCGCAGCGGTTTAGTTCGCGCTTGGCAGCCTGGGGTTCGCGAGTTCCGATCCTGGGCGCCCGCCGACGCACTGCCTGTCAGCCATGCTGTGGCGGCGTCCCATATAAAGTGGAGGAAGATGGGCACGGATGTTAGCCCAGGGCCAGTCTTCCTCAGAAAAAAGGGGAGGATTGGCAACGGATGTTAGCTCAGGGCTGGTCTTCCCCACAAAAAAAAAAATAAATAAACAGGGGCCAGCCCGGTGGCGCGGCGGTTTCGTCCGCACTTGGCAGCCCGGGGTTCGCTGGTTCGGATCCCGGGCGCCCGCCGACGCACTGCCCGTCAGCCATGCCGTGGCGGCGTCCCATATAAAGTGGAGGAAGATGGGCACGATGTTAGCCCAGGGCCAGTCTTCCTCAGCAAAAAGGGGAGGATTGGAGACGGATGTTAGCTCAGGGCTGGTCTTCCTCACCAAAAAAAATAAATAAATAAAATAAATAAATAAACAAAAAAATAAACAAAAAGCTTTGAGTTTCGAAATAGTATAAATCCTTTTCAAAATGAAATGTACATGTTTCCTACCTAATGAACATGTGCTTCTAAATATCCTGGGCAAATTGACTTGAGCCATGTTATAATGTTGTTTAATCTGTTGAACTACGTTTTAAATAAAGCCAAGTTAAGAAACATTCTGTTGATTTTATAACCTTGCTTTAAAAAAAAGTCCCAGGCAGTGATATTTTAAGTTCTAGAATAGTAAATAATACAAAATAAGAATTTATTCTTGGATAATAAGTTGGAATTTTATAAATATATGTCTTCAAACTCTCCTGTTGATATGTTTTTGACAAAATGAGGCCACCTTCAAATAAAGCATAGTCAAAAGTAGACATTTAAATAAACATGTATTATTGTAATAGCAGGAGAAATACAGTTTGGGGAATTATATTTGAGGATTACTAATGCAAAGGAAGCATAAAACAGAAGCATAATATAGATGTTGAAGAAGAGTATCATGTTATTTATTATCTTTACCTTTATCATTCCTTTAAACCGAATATATACACACACCAATTCACCAAAGAAAATGAAGTAATTCATGCAGGGATTTACAGAAAATAACATGGTGATATTTAAGTCGAACTATTGCAAAGTTTCATGGATTAGAATTGCAGTGAGATGACAATTCAAGTAGATTATCCTTGTTTTAAAAATATAATTTCATAGATATTTAACTCCTCCAATTCTTGCCTAAATGTCATGAAAAATGGTAGAATATATGTTTTGATAACTCTCTAATTCCAGGTTGAGTTTATATTGTCTTGCATAGATGTTTTTTAGGGTTAGATAGTAAAATTTGCAGTGTTATTCTGATTTCTGATATATTTATTTTAAAAATTTCAATAAGCATTTCTTATTCTATAGAGTTGAAAAAGAAATATTTGTATGTGTATATTATTTCAAAAAACATTGGGATATTACTTCTGTTCTCCCCAACGTTTATGAGAAAGAATATAGTTATTTTATTCCTTAAAATCCCTGTATATATAAAATTCTGAGGTTCATTCTCTAGCAGTCTCTTTTTCTTAAGGAATACATTTTTGAATAGGGAGACACTGTAGGTCAGACATATTGTACATATTAAACTAAGGCAGAAACTTTGAAGATTATACAAGGAATACATGGCAAGTCAAACACAGAATTTTTTGCTTCCTGAGAAGAAGCTGAATGGAATTGCAACTGTTTGAAATAGTTCCAGATTGGTAGAATTGGAATTTTGGATTTTTCCATATCATATTGATTTAATACTTAGAAGAGGTGTACTCCATTTATTAAATTTAAAATCCAGTAGAGCAATGGTTTTGTCCTTGTGATTGAAGGAATTCAATATATCTGTTGAAACTAATTTAAAAATTAAATGCTATTGAATTTATAAAAAGAAATGTTTTAATCCCTGTATGTGATTTAACAAACACGCCATATGATGATCATGAGAATTTATGTAATAAAACTAGAGTAAACTGTAAAGGTACAGAAAAAAATAATTGTAAAATGTACCAACAATTTGCTACCAGTGGTGCACCAAGGTAAGCAGGGGAAGTAGAAACAGTCTACCCCATTAGGAAGATTATTTAGAATTTCTGCCAGATGGTGATAATAAAAAGTTTATTTTTAGTCAGTTTTATTATCCTTTTAAATTCCCTATAGACAATGTTTCTCCTTATTGCTTGCCCCTGGGGCAGATGGCTCCCACTATGCTGTCCTCGCCTGTGATATGCCACTGCTCGTCTCTTCTGCATTTGACATAACGAAATGGAAGAAAAATGTCAATTAACCTTTTAAAGTGAATATTATATGTAGTCTTTCATTTGGTGCATTTATAATAATGATAACCATACCAGTTTGCTGCTCTAAATTCATTATCATACATGATCTCATTTAATTTTCACAACTGCCTGGTGAGGTGATATTGTGGTTCCCATTTAAATGAGATGCACAGAGGTTAAGTAACTTTTCTGAAACCATACAGATAGTAGGTGACAAACCTGAGACCCAGCTCAAAAGTCTGTGCTCTGAACTGCTATGCTCACATGTGTCATTAGATATCTGGTAAGGAAAAAGACTTGACAAAGAAACTTGCTACTATGCATAGATAAAATGATGAAGTAATCTGCAATGAAGTACTGATCCATCTATGCTTTCTAATGTAACACAATTAGTATTAATGATTTTGGATAGCTACCATTGATTGTTTGCCTATTATGTGCCAGATATAAGAACTTTCCCTCCGAGATCTATTTATTTCACACAACAACCCTGTAAGGTGGATATTATTACCACATTTTACAATGAGGAAAAGATATCCACAGAGGTCCCAAAGTTAAGTGAATAGGGGAGCAGAAATTTCAGTTCTGGTTCTCCAGATTCCATGCCTCATGTTCTTAATTACTGAATTGAAGGCTACAAAATAAGGTCATAAGGAAAAAGAGACAAAAACCTTAATAATCCTTACTTGATATACAACCAAATTTAGATTCACAACTTCGAGTTTAACATTAATTAACTTTCATATGACCTAAATTATTAAGCTTAAGTCAGAATAGAGAATATCATGTTCAGGAAAACTGTACTAACTCACAAGGAGATGTTAAGGAATAAAAAAAAATCATATTTAATATCACCTAGGAAAAATAAACATAAAAAATGTAAGTTTCAGAGGCAATAGTATAGTGTTCAATCTTCTTACTACAGAAGAGAAATTTCTTCCGATAGTATAGTGCTGGAACCATGTTTTTTACTAGAATTAATGATTGTAGAAATGCAATTTCACAATGTGAGATTTCCTAGAGTTGAGGAAATGCAAAATTCTTCCACACTCACACACAAAAATAAATAACAAGGTTTTATAATGGCCAGCTCCCCATTGGAAAGTGCCTCATTTTAATGTCAGTTTTCAATATCATCTCTAGAATTTGTCTGTTTCATTCAGGATTTCTCTGTTATAACATTGTGGAAATAAAGAGGAAAATGAATCTGTTTCACAGCCCTCACTTTGGTCACATTTACTGGGCACCCATGATGTTTTTAATAGTTACCTGTTACCAATTGAGGAAATATCTATGACGTAAAATGTCACAATTTGCAAAGAAACTGGAATCCAAAAAGAAGTTAATACATATAAAGGGTCTTTTATTCCACTCTTTTTTTTGTGGGAATTTTGATGCTCTGAGTGCAGAAAATATGATTGTACATGATCTAAACTTTATATTTTAAATGCTGTATTCTAAAGTAAGACTCTTCTTTGCATAGTAATGCAAGGAACAGAAGCAATAAAGGTTTTGATAAGAAGGAATGCTATGGACAAGGGTACAAGGCTGAGAGTAATTATATGATCCATGGCCTTACAGTTTTTATTTCAATCTTTTTGTGATTATGAAGTTAACTGTTAAGGACCTCATTTTCAATTACAAAATAAAATGTCCCTTTAATCATAACTCCCACAGAAGTAGCACAAAATCAATGTAAACTAACTGGAGGAAGTTATTTCAAAATTGTACTAACCAATTGTAAAGGCTCAAAGATGCGTATTGACAGAACTCTTCTTGGGTGAAGCTTTCCAAGGCCTTGGAGCTAGGAAACAATTTATCATATAATAGGGTAGTACAGCTTAGTGGTTAATAATATGAATGTGTAGTTCAAATCCTGGGCTTACTCATTGGTGAGTGATCTTGTACAACTCATTTAACCCTTCTGTTTCTCAATTTCTTCATCATAAAATGGAGATAATAATACTATATATCTTGTGAAATTATTGAAAAGTTTAAAATGAATCAATATTTATCAATATGCTTATATCTTGAGGAATTATTGAGAAATTTAAATAATAAATATTTATGAATATGCTTAGGAAAGTGCCTAACACTACTGAGTTCAATGCAAGTGTATAGACATATGTGCATGCATGCAGAGAGTGCCTATATGTATTGGGCATTTTTATGAATTATTCCATATAAGAATCCAAAAAGTATTAACTTTACATAATAATGGTTGTATAATTTACAAAAAGTGTTCTGTCCATTTTACACATAAACCTAAGGCTCAGAGAACCTTGTAGTTTTCTCAAGTCATAGTGTTAGAAAATCTAGGCTGTGAATAAAACCTAGTTTGCTTATCTCTAAAATATATTCATTTCTCACTGAAGTAGTGGTTTTCAAATTCTTCTCCACAACATACAGAATAAATGATAAAGAGATACTTTATACTCTGATGGTAAATGAGACACCTTTCTAGTTGTTCCCGCATGTTTGGTGTTCCTAGTATCTTCCCAGTAATGGCCACCAGCCCCTTTGTGTTCTATCCTTTCTCTGATCCAATCAATGGGCGATTTACCAATCTCATGAAAAATGCTATGAAAACCCAAACCCAGAACTCATCCTCCCTCATCAGCAATAGGTTTTCCATCACAAAAACACTCCAGTGTAGAAATGAGTAGCTGTTTTTCCTATTTGTAGTACAATGCTAAAACTTATACAGGGAAGTAAAAACAAAAATAACTCAAAACTCTACAGTGATTTCTAACTACCCAAACTCTTACATTTTTGAGTGATGATGTCTCACTAAGGAAGCCAGAGGTAAAATAAGCTTTGGATTGCAGAATCCAATGAAGCCCCCTTAGTCTTTGGTGAGCCCCCTTTCTATCACCATCATTAATATGGGAATAAGGTGGTGGTTTTTTTTTTATCAGTACAACTATTGCATCTGCTGTATTTTATATGATGAAAGGAATTAATTTGCCAACTTCAGTACTTTATATATTAATAGTAAGAAATTACTTGTCACACTTCTCAATATTCAGTGGAGATACTCTAGTAGGACAGTAGTATATCACAAGAGCTCCGTTGAGAACAGTTTTGTCACATTGCCCAAGGTAGTGATCTAATGATTAGCACTTTTGACTCCTAAAGAGAAACACATAGGTTCACTTTTCATTTTGCCACTGATTTTTTTTCTTTTTCTTTTTTACTTCTTTGGTCTGATCTCCAATCTAGCTGTAGGTTAAGTTTTGCTTTATGTATGACTTTGATATCTTTTTTTTTTATTTAAATAAGACCCCAAGGCCTCTAATTCTAGGAATAAAGAAGTCACATAGGAACAGAAAAGGTGAAGAGAAAAAAAGTGATTGATGTGAAATAGAAAGGAATTTGACAAGAAGAGATACAAATCTTTTCTGTTTCCTATGTTACAAATTTGAACAAACCGAAGATTAAAAATCTTCTGTGCAATTTGCCTAAAGTCCCAATTCATCCTCAGATTTTTAAACACAACCAGTTTAAACACTTTCTATTATCTCCTAGGATCAAAAGAATCAATCAACATCTTCTACAGTCTTATGGGTCCTCAATCATGCTTGCCTGAGGCAATGAAAATCAAATCAAAAGCTGCCTCTATGGGTAGGGGGTTATAACTCAATATAACAGAAAATACCACAGTAGTAAAAAAACCTTGCATAAAATGAAATGTAATTCATGCTCATTGAAAACTATATCCTTTCAGAGATTATATGGAGATTTTCTCAATCTGTTCTTTTTCCCTCAAAATGAGTTTTTAAAATGTCAACCTGTTATTCTTTCTGAGGCAGAAGATTAATTTTGCAATTAGTCCAACCCCTATGTTCCTAATTTTATAGATTTCTGTTCATTTTGATAACTTTAGATTATGACATTCAATTTAGATTCTTTTTGAGAAATTAGCGTTCATTTGGAAAATAATAGTGATCATATATAAATATACAAACCTTCATATTTACCAACATGATTGTGTGTATGTGTGTGTGTGTCTGTCTGGATGATAGATATCAAATGTATTTGGTACAATAATAGGATTGATCAAAAAGTAGATATAAAAAATATAAACTTAGAACAGTCTTTCAATCTGTATTTTAAATGTAGCTAGTCTGATTACAGTAAAGGAAGGGTCTCTAAAATGGTTTGTTTGCGGTGTTTCATTGCATATAAATCTGAACTTGCTATCTTTATTATTATTGTCTCTACTTTTATCTGCCGAATATAAAATGTATATTGGAAACAATTTACTAAGGAAATTTGAGAGTTTTGAATCTGTCTACTTTTGTGAAATGTAAGGAATCCCATATTTCCAATGGCTTTAGATGAGAAAATGTCCCTTCCCCACTATCCATTCTGTATTCATTCATTAGTTTTCTGTGATTCAAATGGATATGCACTAAAATCTTATTAATATTAAGGTTTATTACTTATTACTACTATTTCTTATTACTACTTGATGCAGGAAATAGAACAAGTAAAATATTAACTTTTGATTACTTACCAAATGTCTATAATAATTATTTAAATTATGATAGTGAAAATTACATTTTTAGCCATGTCTGTGGAGTAGAATGGGAGTATGCTGCTCACATACTTTGGGGAAAAAAAGAAGCATGCTGTAGTCACATGTGTCTATATTATGTGCACATGTTTATTTATGTTCCACTCAAAATAAACTTTTTTGTGTGTGGGGGGGTGACACTGTGATTTAAGCATGGACTTTTTATTTTAAGAGTCATATGTAAACTGTAACATCTGCAGTCCTTGTGCAAGTAAAAAAAGATCAAAATTGTATTTATTTACACTGTTTATATCCACTCTGGAACTAACTTCAGAAATATTGAAATTGTTAAGTTTAAGAAAGCTTATCTTATTGGCTCATATATGTTAATAATGGCATGCACGGTTTGTATTAGTAGGATTTGTTAATCATTTTACAAAGGTCTATGTATATCCTAACATATCTACAATTATTTGAGGCTGCTGGTGGGTGGGTGATGAGGAAGAAAATGAAACAGATGCTTTTAATAAGGACAATACTGCATCTGAACACAAAGATTTAGATTATAATGGCTAGTCTAGATTTTATCCTGACCTCTGGGATGTAAAAATTGCTTTCATTGAAATAGGAATAAAAGTTGCTTCAATGTGATTTATGAAACATCATAAAAGTTGTAGTAGTTGTTATGATTTGAGATCTATATGTCAAGCGCTGCATGTTTACATCATGGGAAATCCATGCTTCTCCTTTGTGGATTTCACTTCTAGAGTTTTGCTTTGAATTGCAATATTTAAACAACAAAGTGAATTCCATATCAAATTGAATTTAATCTGGAATAATATGAAAGTAATGCTGCTAAAATCCACTTAGTCTAATTCTGGAATGATAAAAGGCCTTCAGCATTTTAAAGGTTGGATCGATTTTATACAAATAGGTGAGCCAAGCTTCAAACTATGGACACTTACCTAGTTATAGTTTGTGTTTCTTTATTGCTTTACTCTTTCTCTCATTTTGTACTCTCCCGAGAATATCATCTGTCTACTCAGCCTTTGCATTCGGGCACTGAGGGAGTAACACAAAATATTAAAAAATAAAGCCATGAAGTTTTAGGGGTGTAATATTTATAATTCACATTTGTACTCCCCTAGAACATTATTTCACACCTCTTTCTCACTTTTCAAACCAAAGCATTCTTTCCCTGCCTCTTTCTTAGCTGATTAACCTGCTTCTCATTTCACTAAGAAACAGAAACAATCAGAGTAGACCTTCCAGAGGTTTCCATAGCCACATGAACTAACATAATAACGGCTAGGCCAATAAACTTTGCCATCTCTTCTGTTATTATGGATGAGCTGTCTATGCTCCTAGCTAAGTGAAAAGAAACCTTTCACTTATGGGTTGAATACCATCTCCTCTGGACTATAAAAGGAAATGGTGCAATTGCCCACCTCTCTCTGGCATCATCAACTCCTTCCACTCTTCTGGGTAGTTTTAATAAGCATGCAACCACACTATGTCTCTTATCAAATATTTTTTTAAAAAGTGAAATTCTACATACTTATAACAGGATTCAAAGCTTTTTTCCTCTTTGCTACCAGCTAATCCCCAAAGTAATATCTGAGCTTCTTTTTGCATAACAACAAAAACATTTATTGTGCTGCCATAAATAATAGGCCATACATTCTGGGACCTCTTTTGGCAGTACAAAGCACTAACAAAAATTTAGAAATTAAATGTTTTATTTAATTCCATGGCAGGGCTTCTTATTCCACCAGAGTCTATAAGTAGAACAGGAAGACTATGGATAGTCTTCTTCAAGATTAAAGCTTATAGAAACCAGACATGGATTTTTGTTCTGATTTTGTGATTATTGTTGTAAAATGATTTTAAAGTGCTTAACCCCATGTCTTGAATTTAGCAAGCATGAAATATTTTATTGATCATTAAAAAGAAAAACATAAAACCTCATACATAAATAAAATATTGCCCTTTAATCAGGATTTACCATTCTTGAATTACTCATTTTCACACAATTTTCTCTACATTTCAACTCTTTCTTAACACAGTCATTTTTCTTCAAGTTTTAATTTTCCATATAGTCACAAAACTCTTATTAGTTTATAACTTTAATATCTCCAAAATGCTCCCAAGACATGTAAAATTCATTTGATGAACACTTAAAAAAACTGATATATTCTTTTAGTGGCTAAACTCATTGGAACAGAGATGACATTTGTTATGCAATGCCTTTTTGTTTTAGATTGTACATGGCTGAATACTTTCCCTCAGTTTCATTGGGCTTGGATTTGTTGTTTTTGTTGTTAAGGGTAGTTATAATTTATTAAGTTGTCGGCTATAAGGAAACAACAACAACAAAAAAGCTAATACACCAAACTTATCCTCCAAGTTAAAAACAACAACAACAAAAATGAGTATTTTTTATTTCATTTTACAGGAGGGATAAAGACTGTTGAATATTAATGGATGATTTGGGGAAAGAATATTCTCTTCAGCCTCGACTTTGTATCATTTCCATTTAAAAATACGTAAATGAGTCCATCTTATTCCTTTTTGGCTCATTTCAATTCCCTTCAACATTAGTTGCACTTTTTAAATTATCTTTTTATTTCTCAATTAAGACTAAAAAATTATTCTGACTCCTCTAACTCTCATGAATAGTTTTGTGTAGACACAATAGTCAAAATCATGGCTGCTGGATGAGGAGTTGGGGAGGGACTGGAGTAAAGTATCAGCAGTCCTAGTGGTCATGCAGGAAACTGGGACATTCCAAGATTGGTGGCATATTATCATGTGCATTAGTGGTTTGCAGCATGGGATCTGGAGCTGAATCATTTCTGTTTAAATCTTGGCTCTCCAGGTTATCAGTATAGCAACCTGGGGTAAATTACTTGACGATTCTGTATCTCAAGTTCCTCAGCTTTAAAATGGTAATATTAATAGAATCCAGCTCACAGAGTGGTTATAATGATTAAATGACTTAATACATATAAGCACATAAAAGGGATCCTTGCACATAGTATGAAATAGTTCTTAAGAAAGCCAAAAGACAACTGGGGAGACCAAAAAAAGACATTAGAGGAATTTGAAGCCCCTGGCACCTACAGATACATCAAACATTAAACACAGCCAAACACCTAGACAAATTAACCAAAAAAACACACTAAAGACCTATTTACTTCAGATCCAATTGCTCAACACATCATTTCTGGCTTTAAACAAAAGAAACCACAAGCCATGCTCAAAGGCAAGAACATGATCTTAAGAGAATGAGCAAACCTCAGAAACAGCTCAGGTATGGCACAGATTTTGGAATTATCAGACAGAGAATTTAAAATAATTATGTTGGAAAAGTTAAGTGTTCTAATGGAAAATGTAAATATCTTGTAAAACAGATGGGTAATGTAAATAGAAAAATGGAAACCCTAAGAAAGAATCATGAGGAAATGCTAGAAGTCAAAGACACTGTAACATAAATAAAAAATGCTTTCAATGGACTTATTAGCCAACTGGAATCAATGAACTTGAAGATAAGCCAACAGAAATTTTCCAAACTGAAATGCATAGAGAAAAAAATAAAAACAAAATTAAACATAAAAGAACTGTGGGACGTTTTCAGAAAGTATAACAGAAGCATAATTGGAATAGCAGAAGGGGAAGAAAGAACAGAACAGAACAAATATTTGAAGTAATAATGGCTGCAAATTTTCCAAAATTAATGACAGACACCAAACCACAGATCTAGGAAGCTCAGAGAAAATCAACCAGGAAAAATTCCAAAAAACCCTACATATAGGCATATCATATTCAAACTATAGAAAACCAATCAGAAAATCATAAAAGGAGCCACTGGGGGGGGGGTACCTTACATATAGAGAAATAGGATAAAAATTTCTTCAGACTTTACATGAAAAAACATTCAAGCTAGAAGAGAGTGGAGTAAAACATTTAGTGTTGTTAGAGGAAAAAACTCACCAACCTAGAATTCTGTATGAGAAATATATCAGACAAATCTCAATTGTGGAACATTCTCAAAACTGACGGGTACTCATCAAAATACCTGACCAATACTCCTCAAAAGTCAGAGTCATCGAAAATAAAGAGAGTCTGAAAAAATGTCCCAGCCAAGAGGAGCCTAAGGAAACCTGGTGACTAAATATAATGTGGCATTGGATGGAATCCTAGAACAGAAAAGGGGCATTAGTTAAAAACTGCAGAAATATGAATAAACTATGGACTTTAGTTAATAATAATACATTGGTCTCTGTTTATTAGTTGTAACAAACGTAGCATACAAATATATGGTGTTAATTTCAGGGAGAACTGGGTGTAGGGTATATGGGAACTCTGTGTTCTATCCTTGTCATTTTTCTATAATTCTAAAACTATTCTTAAAAATAAAGTCTTTCTTTATTTTTAAAAATAAATTTGCTAGGGCCTAACCACTGCAGATTCTGATTCAGTAGGTCTGGCATGAGGCCCTACCTATGTCGTTTTTTAATAGCTCCTGGGGCACTAGGAAACACAGTCAGAATTAAGAGGCATGGGCTAGATTGTAAGTTCAGTGAAGACAACGACCTTGAAAATGAAGCTCACTACTTTATCCATACAGCCTACCACAGTGCCTGGTACCAAGTAGACAGAAAATTAATTATTTCCTGAATACATGAATTATAAAATACTGTAGTTTGAAATGGAAGTAGCTGTTATTATTTAGCAAAGAAAAACATACTTTTAACTGATTTCTAAAGATTTTTGGTGTAAGCACATTTGTTCAAACCCCAAATACTTAATGAAAACATTTTTATTCCACATAACATCTCTGTTGATATGTGCAAAATGTGTATTTGCCATATTGCGCAAATAATTAAGCAATTATAATCTTTGCTGTGTCACAATATTAGAATCTCTTTTGTGTTGATGAGAAAAACATTAAATTTCAAAATGGCGTTGAGAATATAAACAGAAATAGTATGCTAAAAAATAAAGATATTTTAATTTTATGATATTTCCACTATGCAATAGATACTGTTTTCTTTGAGAAAATTTCATATGTGTTTATACACATACTTGTAACTAAACTGTGATCTTTTTTGCATGCCCATTTATAAATACCAGTGCCTAGCATATTAAAAAGTACAAAAATAAAAACTTTGAAAAAGGAAATAATTATAGGAATGAATGCATGCACTGAATATCTGGAAATATATTTGTATGCTAGAAATGACGTTCCTGCAGCATTCTGATTCAATACTATTACTGGTTATCTCAGTTTAGTTATCTTCATTCACCTTCACTGTATGTATGTGTGTGTGTGTATACTATATACATTAATATATATATTTAGATTTATATATACTGTTATTTACAAAGGAACCAGCAAACTCTGGGAATAATTTTAAGTGCTTGCCAATTACAGAATCAAATATATTCTATTCAACTCTTACAAACCATTGGCCAATTTTATGAAAATACTTGGTCATAATATCTTCCTTGTTCAAATTCTGATTTGATCATTTTCTTCATATTAATATTTCCACCAGAGGGTGCAAAAGGGAACAAAATTGAGATTTTCTCATATTTTGTACTAAAAACTAAAAATGAAGAAAATTTGAAGTTATTGGCTAAAATTATTTTTACACTTCTGAAAATCATGACATTTAATTGGTTCATTTAGAATGTGAAAGTAGCTTTATATCCAATTTGGGGACGCAGTACTGTGTAGCAAAATGGTTAAAGATGGTTAAAGGCAAAGCTAGGTTTACATTTGGCTTTGATACTCACTGTTGGGTTTTCATATTGGGCAAGTGGCTTAGGCCTATCTAAGCCTGCTTCCTTATCTATAAAATGTCTCAGGCATCCACCACAAATTCCAATTTCTGTTCCTTACTATGAACAATATTATTGTCAATTATAAAATAGTTCTTAAACAGGCCTACATTTTTAGTTTACAGAGTTAAGTAAGATTTGAATGAGACAAACTTTTTGTAAGGATTTAATTCAGCCCATAACACATAATGGTAAATAAATAGTAGCTGATGTTGCCTCTAAAAGTATTCTGCACCCAGTTCCACTGTGGGCGGGGGAGATTCCCCACACCAGTAAGCAATTACTAGCAGGGTGTTTGGGAATTCGACCCAATTGTGACATTATCTACCTGAAGATACATCAGATTCCACAGGTTAAGAGTTCAGTCCTACCAGACTGCCCCACCCCCTGTGCCACTTCAGACATCAGTTGCAAGCCCAAGTCGTTACCTGTGCTTCTGACCAACTGGCCATAAATCAGAAGTTCCCATGACCCCCTCCTCGGTTTCAATTAATGCTAGAGTGGCTCACAGAACTCAGAGAAACATTTTACTAGATTACCAGTTTATCATAAAAGGATATAACTCAGGAACAGCCAGATGGAAGAAATGAATAGGGCAAGGTATGAGGAAAGGGTGCAGAGCATCTGTGCTCTCTCTGAGCATGCCACTCTCCCCAAATCTTCATGTGTTCATCAACCCAGAAGCTCTCTGAACCAAGTCCTTTGGGTTTTTTATGGAGGCTTCATTACATAGGCATGAATGATTAAATTATTGGCCATTAGCGATTGGTTCAACCTCCAGCCTTTCTCCCCTCTCTGGAGGTTGGAGGGGGCGGTGGAGTGGGCAGGGAGAGTTGGGAGGACTGAAAGTTCCAACCCTTTAATCACACGGTTGGTTCTCCTGGCAACCTGCTCCCATCCTCAGGTGTGGTCCAAAAGTTACCTCACAAACATAACAAAAGACACCTTTATCATTCTCAACACTTAGGAAATTCCAAGGGTTTTAGGAGCTCTGTGCCAGGAATGGGATGAAAACCAAATATATATTTCTTATTATAAATTGCAGTATCACAGCCCCCCCCACATTCTCCTCCTCTGCCTCCCCCTGCTTCCCTTCTTCTGTCTCCTTCTCCTTCTTCTTTATAGTGATATTATTAGTTCAAATGGACAGGCTCCCCATTAAAATAGCTTCAGGGAGATTGATGACATATAAAATGACTGTTATAGCCAGAGTAGCCAGAAAATGCCTGAATTCAGCTGTAAAGCAAAATTAGATAAGGTTTATAAATTATATTAGGGACAATAGAAGCACATTAGTGTTAGCCAGATTAGTGCCCAAAATTCAAAGGCAAGCAAGGTTGGGGCACATTTCCTAGCCCTTTCAGGTAGGAACTGAGGAGTAGTGATACAACAGGCTAAGACACGGTGCCAAGCCATGCACGTTAATTTTATCCATTGTGAATAGCTTCTAAATATGAGGTATTTAAATGATGTGTTATTGAACTTAAGAGTGTCATTTTCTCCTTTCTGAGTTCAAGTTATGAATCAGTCTCTCATCTCTACCCTGGCAATATAGACAGGGCCTATATTCAGAAAGATACCAGGTATGTCCACTTACACTCACTTCCCTCTTAGAACTATTTGTGCATTAGATACAAGGGGCCAGGAAGAAGTCTTGGTCAAGTTGCCACTAGAAAACAATCACATTCTATAGGGCACCTCTGAAATCCTAAATATTTAGTAGGTTTCTTCTCAGGCACCCATTGTAAATCCCGGATACTTTTTTTCATCATCCAGGATGTTATTTCGAATTTCCAACAGACCTAAAATTTTAACTTATGTTTCACAAGAATTCAGATCAAATTCTCTTATCTTGTCTTTTATAATTATCGCCAATACTCTTTCAAATATTTTGAATGGCCTATGCCATCAAAGATTTACTGGAGGATATGATCTAAACCCATTTAAAAAATATTAACCATTAATTAATATAATCATATTCAGCTTTCTCTCCATGAATCATGATGCTTTCTTTTCACATGTCCCAAATAGTCAAGAGGAGATCAGATATGGTTTCTGAAGGTTCTGTGAAATTTGTATGATATTCAGTGGACTCTATGCTTATGACTCATTTATTTCATAAATGTAAACTTCCTATCTGATATCTAGAAGGATCCACACATCCTCAGCAATTAATGCAGCTAATTCTTGTTATGAATATTGACACATACTAACCATCCAAGTGGTGATTCTCAATAACTGGAATCTACCAGATCTTCTTAGTGCAATATTGGCCCTAAATTCTCTGGGTTATTGGCCATTGACGGTGCTAATGCCAGAGTTCCCAGTGTCCCATGAAATATCCCTCCACTGCCTATAGCAAAACATGTGTATAATGATGGGAAAAACTGCTATGGAACATGGAGGATGTCAGCCAATCCTCAATATTAAGAAATCAATGTATCTCTCTCTGGTGGCACAGTGTCATTTAGATAGACTCCCAACACATAGCTACAATAAGGCACTATATTTTATTTAATGTTTGATCTATGATTAGGAGCAAGGCAGGTCCATGTGTACTTAAGCTTATCTCAACAAAGGATATTTAGTTTCCCTTTTGCTCCTGCTCAGAGTACAAAGCCAACTCCTTGCCAGTCTGTCAGTCATCAGTCATGTTAAAACAAAATTCTCCCATTTTACATCATAGATATTCATGGTGGGTTTTTTCCAAAGTCTAAAGAGGGTAGGACCTTCGTATGTGGATTTAAAAAAAACACGATGCTTTTATTAATATTTTCAAAATTCCTTCCACTCCAGATCATAATTATTTAAACAGTGTTGTCTGTGAAAATGAAAGATAATGAAAAGCACAACAAAATGTACCTTATATCTGGACAATAACCAGAAGGTTAAGAACTAGAACAAGTTTATTATTCTTTGTAATAGATAGTACTTGTTCTCCAAAGTTTATACAAATGTTGTTATCTTTTAGAGAAGTTACAAGAATGCAAATATCAACAAATCAGAAAGTATAATGATGTATTCAGGACAAAGTTACATATAGTTATAGAGATTAAAAATCTACTTTTTAGCTATTGAAATACTACAGAATATAGGAGTGTTTAGTTAGGCTACACTTTACAAACTGCTTGATGCTTCTGAATAGCAAGGATGTTAACTTAACTAATGATCCTTTAAATGGGTATGTAAAATATAATTTAAGCTACTTGCAACATGCAAAAGAGAGGTGTCATTTGTTACTGCCAAAAGTCACTGGCATGTGAAAATCAGAAAATCATTAGCCTTGATAGGAATAGCTTAATACAACAGGGAAGAGAATACATTATTTAGAGCAGTTAAGTGACAATTGATGCAACCACTGGTGAAATGCAGAAAAAAAGCTGATACGATTTAGTGAATGATAAATTCTGCACTTAGTATTTCTCATGCAAAGAAATGGAAATCTTTGCTCGTTAACCAATGCACTTAGTTTGTGAGCCAAAATGCTTCAGACTGTAGCCCTAATTGTCATAAATGTTCATCTCTGTGCAAGTTTTATTTAGGCTTAAGAAAAAATCTTATCCTGGGTGATTCTTCATCTTTTTCATTTTCTTCATCAGCCTAAGTCAGTTTACTTAAATCCCTGCTCATGTCTCTCCTCTTCCATGAGTTCTCCATAATACTCCCAGCTAGAATTAATCTCTCCCTTTTTCCCCCAGTATGCCCCACTCTCTTTACATTTATTATAGCAGTGTGCCTAATGGTATTTTTACTGGGATATCTCATTTAGCATTGCCTTCTAGAGCACCGATTTTTTCATAGCTTTTTAGTAGAGTATAATACTGTGTTTTCCTCAATTTGAATGGCAGTTGCCAATCTGTTTTGTTTATGCTCTTGAGTATCTTTACCATTAACAAACTGTTTTTCAGCTGATGATGATTTCTATTTGATTCTCAGCAAACACTTTGAAAGTTTCCCAAAGTATGAACAAATATGGACCATTTTAATGTCCTTTAAACACAAGGACAGCATGCAGCAACACATGTATGAATATTAAATGGATGTGGACTGTGCTGGAGGCCTGCTCACTCCACTATTTGAATATCTGTAAAAAGTAAGGAGAAGTCAGTCAATTATCCCATACTTTTATGTTAATTTAGTTTTAAATCACTATGCAGGGAACACATCTCCAAAGGGGCTGTTATGACTTTTATTTACTTATTGCTCACATTTATGGAACTCTCTCACTCCATTTCCAAAGGGAGTAATTGGGATATGCCTTTATTTGTGTGTGTATCTGTGTACCCTTTAACACTGAGAGTTTCCCAAAACAGGAATCATACCTCAGTGGTAAAATCTTAACTGAGCATGAAGCCCAACTAAACAATATAAATGTTTGGAGAGGACAAAGCTAGCATTATAAACAGAGAGTCACATCAGTATTTGCAACTGAGGAGTGCCTACCTGCCTAAAGAGGACAATAGCTATTAAGGCATAATTGACTGTTTCCACCAAATAATGTAATGTAGTTTTCCCATGCCTTAGATGTTTCAAGAGAAACCAAATATGATTTTCATGAGATTTTTACAATATTGGCCATTTAATTTAAATTTTAGTTATTTTCGATATTGTGCAGTTCAAATAAAACACTTCTGTGAATCAGATCCAGCTCATGGGCTACCTGTTTATGACCTCTGCCATAACCATTCTTCACTTTTTCTTTCCCTTCCTGCCTTTTTTCTTGCTTTACTTCTTTTTCTTATTCCATCTATCCTTCTCTTTCTCCATATATGTGTATGCGTGTGTACACACTCGTGTAGACTATATAATTAATGACATGCAATCAAGTATAAAATCAGCCATAAGAAATAAAAAAATAATAAATGACAGCATGAAAGAAAGAATAAATTAGGACAAATATAGATGTGGTCTGGCAGTATTGACCAATGTCTTGGCATGATTGTAGATTTGGCTTTAACCTTTCCAATGGCAAATCAAAAAGACAAATACAACCAGTTATAAGACTTACAAAGCTACCATTACCACCAGACACACACAAACAAAAAAACTTTTAAAAAACCCTACCAATTTCTGAGGGGAAGCATGGATTTTCTTAGTACTGAATTCTGAGATAAAATAAATTTTCCTATGCAATATCATACACAATGTCCTCAAGAATATCGCTACAATAAATACAAGTTTTGTAGAATCCCTTTTTGTTGTGTTCCTCTTTGCAAGACAGGTCATATTAAGTACAAAACAATTTTGCTGTGATTTCAATGAGGCAATAAAATGATGGAGGTCAGGTACAGACCTGATAACTGGATTTGATTGTCAAAGAAATAAATAGAGTGCATGTAAGTCTAAAGACATTTTATTCATTTTTGAATCCTTAGAGACCTTAACAAAGTTTTCTACATGTAGAAGATGCTTCGTGAAAGTGTGAGGTGAAGACGTGATTTGAATTAAGTACATATTTGATGGTGGGTAAAAAAAAGCATCTCAAATACAATACATAGAATTTAAGAAAAAAACCATTTACACTCTATTGGTTACAGTGCAATTAAAATTTAACTTAAGTGTTTTGATATTTCATGGACTTTTAATTTACACAATTAGAAGTATAGGCATACTACATATGCCAACAATTAACAGTTGTAACTTAAAAAATGATAATATTTAGTAGCAGAATGCATCAGATGATTCTTTGTCAAATTTTTTTTTTGGAAAAGAATCTACTCTAGAGCATCTTTTTATTTTATATTTTTGGGGTGACAAAACAGCGTGCACTCACATCTCTGAGATATGGCCCAATCTTAGCATCTATTGAAGGAAAGGCACAGGTGGTTATGTGTAAATTACAGTCTCATCTTAAGTTCCCCAAGTAACTGAAGCTAAGGTAGATACTTGCCCAAGGAGGAAATAGCCCATTCACCTACTAGCTGTCCAGTAATACATTGGATTTTTCCTCTCTCAAGTGTGGAAACTAACAGTTAGAAGGACATTTAAGCTAGAAACTCCCATTTTCAGGCATGCAATGCTGATGTCACAGAGGAAAGGAAAGGTCACAGAGAAGGGAAAAAATGGAGCAAATGCTATAGAGAAAGAGGAGTCCCGAGGGGCTAGGACACTTGAAAAAAGGGGAAAAGTAATTCCTGCCTCTCGAAGCTCAAAGCCAACAGCATTGTCTAGAAAATCATCTGAGAACACCCCCCACTCCATCCCTCCCCACCACACACATGCACACACACACACATATACTCACTCACACAACTGTAATTTCTCAGGCAAGCTTGAATGGATATCACTTTCTTGTTACTAATAAATTATCGTGACTACGATGAACTTAATGAACTATTTAAAAGAGAAATTGAAGTGATACATAAAGTCGTGGACTAAAAATAAATGTGTGCATATGTTTTTCAGAACAATAATTATGAGTAATGCCTAATTGTTAAAATACACAGTTTATTTATTCTTAGTGCTCAAGAAAGTTGATTCTGAGATCATGGTTTTCTGCCCAAGGTAAGAGGAGTGCTGTATTTATACTTACCTTGCTCAGGACCTGTTCTCTCTGAACATGGGAGCCCTTCTTCATAGAATTTGTTTCAAGACTGTAACTTTTCTAATGTCTTCAGTTTTGTACTGTTCCTCTTCATCTTCAGAAAGTTGAACAAGGGAGCAGTGCCTTGGTTCAACCATCGTTAGGGCTATTTCCCCATTCTTAGCTTATTTTGATATAATTCTCTCTCAGCTGGAATTCATTTTTATGATATATGTCTTTCCAGTACTTTCATATTTAAACAATACCCTAGTTAGAAATAAACTTGGAATTTCCCATAAATATCAGTAGCGGATTCTTCACTGCCTGGCTTATGAAGAAGTAAAGTTTTCCTTTTAATTTTGCAGAGGAAAAGTCTGAGGCAATATCCATTTTGGTGTATTTGTAGTTTATCTGTATTTGTTTTTTATCTTTGAAATTCAAATGTTTTCTCAGGAGATGATCTATATGATGGTCTCTTTACATTAATTTTGGCTAGTAAAGATCTTTTTGATCTATCTACTCAAATATTTCATCAGATGTAGAAAGAATTATTCTATCAATACATTTCTTTAATTCTAAGAAAATAGTATATTTTCATATTTAAAATATGAAAATATTTTAAATTTAAAGATTATAAAATTAGCATTTGCTTTGCAATTGGTGTCTAAAAATCTTGCTACAACTTCAGGCATAACAGTAAATTGTGGCTGAGTTGTCATTACCTATGCAGATATGAATTACTCACACATGGAAGGAATCTGGTGAGCAATATGTTTTCTTTTGGTCAGCTATTTGGTAGCTAGATCAACAATGTAGTTACATTTCGGTGGAAATTTGACTTTTATATTATTTCAAATATGTCTTTGTGGATTTTACACAATGTTGTAACTTGGAAATGAAAAGTTAACATATGGCCAGCAGATTATCTCTCATGTTCCAAGCAATGCTACTAAAGATGCTATTGATTTCCAAATATAAAATAGATCAGGGAGTGGGAAATTTCTTCTGTAATGGCCAGATAGTAAATATTTTAGACTTTGAGACCATACTGTCTCTCTAACAACTACTCAACCCTGCTCTAATGAGGAGAAAGCAGCTGAAGACAATATCCTAACAAATGGATATGGCTGTGTTCCAATAAAATTTCTTTACAAAAACAGGTGACAAGCCAGATATGGCCCTCAGACTGTAGTGGTTAACTCCTGAAATATATCATAAGATTTCCAGAATGAGGAGAAATCGTTGTAACCGATGATTTATAATGAACTCTCACTCAGACATTGAGTGTCACCCTATCGAAAGTTTCCAGTGAATTGCAAATGATATTAGTGTTCAGAATGACATAATTCTATTACATAATTAATTGTATTATTTCTTAGAGGATTCATTTTTCTCTGTTCTACTAAGTATCTTCTTTTGTTTCAATGTTATTGTTTTCTTTTGTTTCAGTCTTAAGTGAGGAGAGATCAGTGTAAATGTTTTTGCAAAAACAGGAGATACAAATTCTCTTTGCTTCCTCTCAATATCCTTTAGATGCTAGAATTATAGCATGCTAACGTGTTGGTTGATATTCAAAGCCCTACACAACTTCTATTAAATTTTGTATCTTTTTACCTAATGAGGCAGTTCATGGTCCCACTGCTCAATTCATGATTCCACTGCTCAGTCACTTTACCATCAGTAGTATATTTTATTCTTACAAAGCTTAACATATTTCTTTTACTTACCAGAAATTGTAATTGAAATATTTCAATCCTGAGGAGATACTACTCCATGGTTCACTTCTTGAAATCTGCTTAGCTTGCTCAGGACCTATTCCCTCTGATCATGGAAGCCCTTCTTCATAGAATTTGTTTTAAGACTGTAACTGTTTTCTAATATCTTCAATTTTGTATGGTTCCTCTTCATCTTCAGAAAGTTGACCACTCCTGACAAATAAAATGTCACTAAAAATTGAGTTATATACATCTCAATAAGTTGTAAAATATGTGATAAAAATAACATGTATAAATATATTTAGGCTAGTAAAATTTTAAAGAAAATTTAAATTGGTTTTGATATTTTCAGCTCCCTTGCCACTATTGGTGAGATTTATGTACATTTAAAACATTGTGTTAAAATGGTATGTCCTTGCTTTACAAAAATAGGAAATAGAGATTACATGAGTCACATTCCTAGCTTATATTCTTATTACTAAACATTAGTTATAATAAATCATTTATTTAAAAGGATGCATATTTTAAATTCAGACCTGCAAATCTTATATTTATTGTTCTACATCATCCTTCATATTTGACATTTATTGATTCTTGGATTCCTCATGCAGTGCTGGGTTAAGGATACTATATTCCCTGAAGTTCAGTTGCTCCATAGTCACAGGTTATTATGCTTCTCTAGGGCAATTAACATCTGCAGGAGACATACAGAACAAGATTACCATAGAAAATCATGTCTTACTAATTTCCAGTCCTATTAAGTTCAAATCAAACTTCACCTCTTTTGAATTGGATGGTTTAGGAAGATAGGGATGAAATTTCAATATCCATCTGCAAAATCTACTCTATTAGTTAGGACTCTTATTTGATTGGCACAAAAACACAACTGAAATTGACTTATTCTAAAAGAAATATACCATAAGACCTCTTGATCTTTTGTGATAACTAAGGATGACAATATTGCTGTGCTTTGAAATGAGAGAATGAAGACTTTTTCTTTGACTCTCAACTTTGCTTGTCTGGATGTATTTTATTTCTATCTTCTCACTTTAGACTAATTTACTCTGCAGATGCTTTCAACATCATCTGAGATTTTGATCTTACAAGTCAAGCTTTTAAGAAGAGACCAGCTTGCTCTGAGTCTCAAGTCCAAAAATATCAGGGAAGAGAATCTTTGTCCCAGCTTAGATCAACTGTTAACACCTGAACCAATCAAGGGCTACCAGGGGTAGATCGCACTGTAAAATAATGGCTTCTGTTGCAGCCATGGATGGTGTCAGGAGAAGCAGTTCACAAATGAAGGATGGGGTATATCTTTGAAGAAAGAGTAGGTACTATTGGGCAGAAAAGTAAGTATGTATATGCTAGCATATTATTCTATATCTTTAATGTGACGAAGGCATCTAGTGTTAGCAAAAGGTAAAACAGGCAATAATCTACTTATTTTGATTTGAAGGAGACTGACAGGCTTTCCCATACAATACTACATTCCCTGACAGCTAAAGAAAAATAGTACTACTAGGCAACCCAAAATTCACAACATTATCCTTAGACCTTATCTAGTTGAATACCCAAAGTTTTATATGAGAAAGTTGAGAACCAAGTTAATAAAGTGATTCTTCAAGATCACATTATTTGTAAGTGCCAGAAACCTCTAAGTTATCCAACAATAAATCACATATTTAATTATTATTTTGGGACTGGAGACTTGTACTCATTCAACTATTCCCCATGACAGAGTTTTCAAAGTTTTGTGTCCAGATTACCTGCATCAGAATAATTTAAAATACAGGTTCCTGTGCTCCCTCCCTTGCCCCCCAACACTGAATCACAGACTTCATTGATTATAATCTGTGAAACTGCATTCTTAAGCAAATCCTCTGGTGATTTTTATGCATGCTGAAGTTTGAAAACTATTGCAGTTTGGTACTCCCAAGTCCTTGACAGAAAAGGATTAGTTGACAAATAACTGAAAGTAATATAATCCCAGGAGGGACTAGGACAAGAGAGAACACCCCAAAAGTTATTTAAAAGGTAGAAAGGACCTTCAGATTTTCCCCATAAATTGACCTCACTATTGTTTTTATTTTCCTATTGAAATCTTTAAACTGCTCCTTCTACATACTGAAGAAGGTGGTGTTAATTTTGAGAAATACCATTTAAGTGGGAACGTCACAGTGATATTCACATATCAGGTCTTCACATTGCCATTTAGATAATATCAGTGTTATTTACAAAATGCTTTTCCACAACCATGTATATATATATATATATATATATTTTTTTTTTTTTTTTTGCTGAGGAAGATTAGCCCTGAGCTAACACCAATCTTCCTCGTTTTTTTTGTTTGTTTGTTTGTTTTTGTTTTTGTTTGAGGAAGATTAGTCCTGAGCTAACATCCATGCTAATCTTCCTCTGCTTTACATGTGGGCCGCCACCACAGCGAGGCTGATGAGTGGTGTAGATCCATGCCTGGGATCCCAACACACTAACTGGGGCCGTTGAGGTGGAATGCACTGAACTTAACCATTACACCACAGAGCCAGCCCCAACCATGTTTTTCCTAACTACAATTGTGTGCATTTGGGTTATCCCATTGGGCTACATTTTATATGAATCTTAACGTTTTATGAATATACTCTAACATTACTGAAAATAAAATACATAAACTCATATAAATCCTGTAGATGATTTTCTTTCCAAGTTTTAAATGATTGGTCTTTGCTGTCTAATTACAGAGGTATAAAAATTTAATAGCAATTCATATGCACATTATTGTGGTGTTACTTGCAGTTCCATAACTCATTCTTTCTGGAGGAGTTTAAAGATTAACTTGATCTTTGAAATTTTACTGATAGATTTCCTTATGCTATGAAGGCAATTCTTGATGTGTTTGTGCTTTGATGCAACAATCTGGAATAAAATGAAGTAATCTTTAGCTCCAAAAATATAAAAAATAAAATGCATGAATTAATTAATCTTCAAGGTTGTTTTACATCTGAAAATTATATTGTGATTTGCTGTTTAATGGCACCATACAGCTTTCTGTGTCTATATATCTTTAAGGTTTATAAATATAGTATGGCAAAAGTCTATTATTTCAAGTTTGATGCGTAATAAAATATTTAAAAAACATTAATAATACATTACCCTGAAATGTCTTGATTTTTATGCTTTATGTAACAATTCAATTTTTAAAAAGCTTTAGAATACTGATTTGTGGCATTAAATACATCTTTTTCATGTTTTAAAGAATACTTGTTGATTCATAAACACATGAATCCAACTTTGTGAATATACAATCAACCTTTGAAATCCACATCATTGCAATGGGAAAATTGGCTAACTCACATCTCCCTGTTTACATTTTATATTCCATGGATTTGGGAAAGATTGTAAAATGTTTTTTCTCCAGAATATCTCAAAGTCTAAAAGCAAATAAGCAATTGTCAATTGTGCCATCAAATTACTATTATCCATTTTGTTTAATTATATCAATGTGAACTCAAAAATAAAATTTAAGTAATAAAAACTTGTCCAAGCAATCCAGGTTCTTAAGACATAGGATATAGTTGAAGTGATTTATATCAAGACTAAAAAGTTGTGACATGTGAAAGGTTAAACTCAAATTCTAAGATTGCTTTATGTTTGAAATTGTGTTCATAGAGTAGCTCAGCCTACTGTGGTAGATGAGTGAAGATTTTGGGATCTGTCCCTTGGATGAGAGTAGATTGATTATTTCAAAAGATTGCAGAGAAACTGGGGATGATTGATTGAGAAAATACCACACGTGTAATACTTGGTTTAATCCTTCTTTTATAAGTCCATATCTGAGGAAATATTAGTCTACCTTTTTTTGCTTATTTCATGGCTTTCCGATATAATTTAAAAGTCACACCCACGTATCTGCATCACATTTGGAGCTTTAGAATGTCTCTTCTGGACTCCAGAAATATATATATAATTATTAATATCATGGGTTATGAATAGTTTATTAATTTTTAATGTCCAGGTTCATACTCATTTGCATTTCAAAAATAGCATCATTATTTGACCTTTGCAAATTCATAGTCAAATGGCATTGCAGAACATTTTAAGCGTTTTAAATCATTTCCTATTTAAAAACCTTTTTTCTCAAGACTTTGAACCTTTTTACCTACTCTGTTACAAGATGGTTTTAAGATTGTATTCAGATGCATGCTGGAGATCTCACAGAAAGTCATATCAGAATAAAAAAGAAGTAGCTAGCTCTCATAGGACAATTTTCCTATCCTAAAACATCTTTTATGGTAGTTATATTCCCCATCAGTTGTATCCTATTAGGGGCATATGTCAAATATAGGAAAGTTTCCAAACACACCTCATCTTTAAAGTGTGATTCACACTCTTCCTGCCTCTCGTTGGCTAGTCCAGGCAGGAATGCTTCTCCCAATAACAGTTCAATCATCAGTCCAATACGTGCTCTTGAACATGTGTTCTGTCCTAGACAACTCCAGTAGAGACAGCAGTTTTTTTGTGGGTTTTTTTTTTTTTTTTGGTGAGGAAGATTAGCCCTGAGCTAACATCTGTGCCTGTCTTCCTCTATTTTGTATGTGGGATGCTGCCCCAGCATGGCTTGATGAGCAGTGCATAGGTTCAGGCCAGGGATCTGAACCTGTAAACCCTGGGCCACCGAAGCGGAGCATGCGAACTCAACCACTATATCATCAGGCTGGCCCCAGAGACAGCAATTTTTGAAAGAGCTATTCACAGCTAGCAACTCAGTTTCCAAGACAGATTATATATGCATATGTGTACTCACACACATGTGCACACACCCACCCCCAACACACAGAGTCTTTGACACCATTCATCACTGAAATATTCTTCTCCTAATAGAAGTAGATTGATTTTCTTAGATAATCACATTCTGCTGCGAAGTAATGAGAGTTAAGTTGAAAGCATAAATATATCATGCAGCATGGGGAACTGATACCTGTATACTAATTAGTTTTGCTGCTGCTGCTGCTAAAATTCAGGAGATTCTGGTTTGTTTGTTCCTGTTTAAACTGTGTCATCTGTTCCCCTTATCTTTCAAGGAAGATAGTCTAGAATTAAGACTTTGTTTAGAGATGCTACTTAAGATTTTTTCAACTAATTTCTAGTTATGGTGGGACGACACCGGTTCAGCACAGAGATCACACTGTCTGAGTAAAATGCGGAAGATGTAGAAGTCAGGCTGAAAAGTGTTAATATCCCAGGAATGACCCTAACAAGCTATATGGTATTGGCTAATTCAACTAACCTCTTACAGCTGAATAATAACATGTAGTAAGAGGTGTAATTTGAAAATTAAAGAAAATGTTATACATAAAGTGCTGAGCATGGTGTTGGCTTATGGTTTATATCTGTTTTGTATAAGTTTCTTTCTCCCATCTCTTCCTCAAAACAATGTGTTGCAAGAATGGAGATGCTTGGCATGTTATAAATTCCTGGCATTACATGTATATTGCCTTGGAATAATTCGCACCTTCTCACACTTTTAAAGTGTAAATCCAAACCTAATGAGGTCAGTTTACCTTGTGAAAGAAAGATCTGGAATTTTCTCAGTTTAGTTGCTGCATTAATTGTCTGTGTCTGAACGACTAGATTTCTCCAAATTCCTACAAAATTCTACTGGTATAGAATTTATCACTGTCAACTTTAAATGATTTTCCCCTCCCCCTAAAATGATAACTGAATTAGCAGCCATAATTTGAGAATTAGAGGAAGCATATTTGGTTTATTTGGTGCTCTCTTTTTTTTTTTTTTTGTGAGGAAGACCAGCCCTGCGCTAACATCCGTTGCTAATCCTCCTCTTTTTGCTGAGGAAGACTGGCCCTGGGCTAACATCTGTGCCCGTCTTCCTCTACTTTATATGGGACGCCGCCACAGCATGGCTGACAGGCAGTGCGTCAGCCGGCGCCCGGGATCCGAACCGGCGAACCCCGGGCTGCCAAGCGCGGACGAAACCGCTACGCCACCGGGCGGCCCTGGTGCTCTCTTTTTAGAGTGCAAATTCTAATTTCTCCCGCATATATGTTGGAATGCCACCACAGTCGAATTTCTAAGGAGGGTTGATGTTTGAAAAGTTCATAATCTTTCTCCTTAATGTTTCCTCTATGGCTTCCTCTCCTTAATGAAGGAAGAGATCTCACATCCCCTCCCTTTAGTACAGGGCCACGTGTCATACTTTGGCAGGTAATATGTCATTTGAAATTCTAAGGCAATACTTTACAAATTTTTAAAATAGGTGCCTGTTTTTATATTCTTTAAAAAAGGTATATAACCTTTGTTATATATTTGAACTTCCAATTTATTTTGGTAGCATAAATACAAACATTAAAAATATCGAAGCAGTTACAGTATTTTACATTCTGATATGTCCCACCTTGTCCTTTTTCTTGAAACATTTTTTTCCCTTTGAGAACCACTACTCTAGGACTTGTAGTTTTAATATGACACTTGCAACACATTTATGAATCCATCATTACTTTCTGGATATTACAATATGGATAATAGTCTCTGAAAAGATATTTAAAGAGGAAACTACTATGGTATTTAAGGAAAATTTTATACGTAATCTCTAATTGTAACTGTAAGTATATTTCTTGAATGGTGTAATATTAACATACAGTCTTGTTTTAGAAAGGGCATTTCCTTTTATTTTGATTTTGAAGAACTCTGATTGATTCATCTCATTTTCAGAAAAGAGCTCTTCTTTCATGTGTGCAGAAATTTCATATTTAATGTAATTGCTTCTTTCAATATACACAAGACTCATATGTATAATTTAGTAACATATATGCCATTCTATCAGAATTTATTCATTAAAACCATTTGGCATTGGAATTCTCACGTTCAGATGGAAGATTACTGAGTATTATTTTCTTTCGATTCTATATTTTTATTCATATTAAACATTAAAATAAGTCTTTGGGCATTTAAATTTCCAGTAATATTTTGCAACTGTTGAGTATATAGCATAGAAATTAAGCTGGTTTATTACTACACTTTTAAAGATTATTTTATCTGTGATAGAATTATCAGTCAGGAAAACTTTAATAGTATTTCAACCCTAATGTAATGTCAGTTAAGTTATGACTAGATAATTTATAACCCCTGTAGTATCAGGAAAATGACTTTCAGATATTTTACCATTAAAATGTATTCATTTGCCACAAACTAATCTTTTCATTAGTGATGTGATTCAAGTTTGAAAGAGAATGTAGAAATCTTCAATAACATCTAGGTGGCAAAATGTGATTGAAAGTCACATCAACACATTTTGCAATTGGTAATCTCCATGATAAAAATGCAACTAAAATGAGAAAGAAATCATCTTGATGATAACATATTTCTTCCTGATAATATATATTTTCTACGAACAATGATCAGTTAGACCAATTGAATAGAAAACAGTGATTTTCTACTTCTGTTGCTCATCAGATTGTCCCTGATTAAAAAAAATCTACGCTTCCACTCCTCATGAAAGAAGGCCAGGAATATTTATTTTTAAAAAACTTCATAAAAGATTCTAATGTTTTAGAACTGAAAACAACTGAACATTAGGTGAATGCAGGGTGTACCTGGGCATTGGGTGGCCTCATGGAAGCATTTTGAGAAGCATGCCCTCTCTATATAAGTAAAAAGTAATGTGGAGATAGAACTTGGATTACACTTTTTACTTTTACATTTACTCTCCTGTACCCAGACATTTGATTCAGTGCACTATAATGATCTGACCCCAGTCCACCTCTCTACTTCATTCTTCTGTCACTGTTGTTGTGACTTACAGCACTTCCATCACACCAGCCCTGCTGTTCCTCCGATTGGGCAAACTCATTCTGGCTTCAAGGCTTTGCCCTGCTCTACCCTCACCTGGTATGCCCTTCCCCCGATTTCAGTTGATCCCTCCTTTCTATTGTTGAGGGCTCTAATCGAATGTTACTGCTCAGAGAGGCCGCCCTGGCCACCACCCCATTACACTAAGATCTTCTGTGTTGTCTTTACAGATCTTATCAATATCTGAAATTATTTTGTTTATTAATATGTTTATCTGTTTATTATGTGTTTCATCCTCACCTGCTCTTCCAGGATAAGTTCCACTGAGGACAGAGATTCTATTTTCATCATTATATCCAGGCATATAGTAAGTTGTAAAATAATATTGTTGGAAGAAATGAATTGAACTTAGAAAAAAAGTCCAGTTTTCTTCCCATGATATAGGCTGTGCCTGATCTGGCCCTTACCTGGAACTCTCTTCCCATAAATTCCCATAGTGTTTCCTTTGGGTTTCAGCCTCAGTGCCTTCCAGAACCACCTTTTCTAAAGATCTTACTTAGGTAATTATCCCTTACCGTTTTGCATCATAGCGATCTATTCATTTCGTTCTTATCACATATTATAATCTATATTGTTTTATTATTCATTTGTTTACCTATTTATATCTTTTATTTATTAACTTGTTTGCATGTTTATATTATTTCTTTCCTCTCACACTGTATGTTTCATAGGGGTAAGACTGTGTCTTTTTGTTCATTGCCATGTCCTCAATTTTTAAAACATTAAAATTTTCCTAGAGAAGACAGATTAGCAAAGAAATGATTAGAATTTGGTGAAAGTAACACATAAGAAATGTACCCTGGTAGGAGGGATAATATAGAGGAGAGAGTAATTAACTCTCCTAGAGGAGGATCAGGGAAGAGGTAATGTCTGAGAGGGGGAAACTAAGAACGCTTTCTCACTTAGCTCCAGTAACTGGGTAGATGGTGGGACAGCTCAAGGCCTCAAATTCAGTCATGTAAAAGGAAGCATTTTCTTTACTTTACTGGAGAGAAGTGATGAGGAGGAGGTCCAAGGATACTAGTGAATGTTTGGAATAGGCGGTAGAAGAAATGAGACAAGATATTGGTTGTGTGTTCTTAGTTAAATAGAGAACTTCTCCTAGGTAGAGACTACAGTGCTGACTGTTGTGCACTCTAGTTATTACCACCAAAGGTAAATCTGACTGACCATATATACTTTTTCTCCATTCACATTACAACGTTATGTACATTTTTGTATCACTTTTGTACAATTGGGGGCGTAGGCCCCTATAAACAAACACCACTAATGTCATTCCATGTAAAATTAAAATAGGGTTATTTGGCAAAATTCTATAAGCAAAAGAGCAGCAGACCATACATGATTCCCCAGTCTCTCATTATCCCAATAGAGAGGTGTTCATAGACTGGGCATAGCTGGACTGGGTAAACTGTGGCAAACTTTCCAGTAGAAAGGGACCATGCCTCCAACATCCTGTATGTATTTACAGGAAAAGAGGAACAGGGAGCCTCTTTGTGACTATTTAACAATGGACGCTCTCCGGTATAACTGACCTTAGTAGAAAGGAGGAGCCTCCAGAATAACTCAGACCTGCAGAACCAGTGTCTTTTTTTTTTTTTTGGTGAGGAAGATTAGCCCTGAGCTAACATCTGTGCCCATCTTCCTCTACTTTATATATGGCAACCTGCCACAGCATGGCTTGATAAGCAGTGCATAGGTCTGCACCCGGAATCCAAACCTGTGAACCCCAGGCCGCCAAAGCGGAGTGAGTGAATTTAACCACTACGCCACTGGGCCAGCCCCCAGAACCAGAGTCTTACTAAGTTATCAAAGGTGGAGAAGTAATGAGCATCCAGAACAACTGAGTTTGTCCCTTTTCAACTATGATGGGCCTATTTCCTTTGTGACTGTGCCTATCCATTCTTGTTTGTATCTACTTGGGTGTTTGAGCCTTGATTGTAAGTCTCATAATAACAACTAAAAAAATGAATCTAAATAGTGAAGGGGCATTTCATAAAAACTTAACTGAAAAATAAGTTTACACATAGAAAAGATGGTAGTGATTTATTTATTTAACAGTTTTGAAAATGTTACCTAAAACACACACACACACACACGATTGGAAAACTCATTTATGTATGTTAGTAAGTGTCTCAGATGTAACTTTCTGTTTGCTAAATTATCCAAATCATTGATGTGGAATGAGGTGAAATATGCAGACTGACATGTTTGCAATTTACTCCTAATTTTATAACTCTGAGTATTGAAGATTATTGACCCCCAAATGTCACTACAAGATTATCAAAGTGCATATGATTGTTGCTTGGTTTCCTAGATATAGTAATGGGTATATTTCATTTTGTGTATATTAGCTATCCTTAAAAGGCCTTGTTTTATAGTACAGTTGTAGTACAAGAATACACAAGTCAATGAAACAGAAATACATGGTACAGAAGCAGCAAAGAGAATTTTATAAATTTTTTGTATTATAAAATTGGGGCATTTCAAATCAGTGGAACAAATTTGCAGTTTTTTTTTTTTTTTTTGCTATTTTCTTGGTTAAAAAGGAAAGTTTGTCACTTTATATCACACTCATACCTTAGATTGTTAAAGATCATTTTAGATTATAGGTGATATTTATTAAGCCCTTATTAAGTGAAAGGAATTGTTCCAATAATGTAATCTTCTCAATAACCCTATGTCATAAGCATTATTATTATCCCTATTTTGCTGATAACAAAATGGAGATGGAGAATGATTAACCAAACTTGTCAAGGTTATAATTGTGAAGACGTGAACATTCCCTCTACAGAGCTCCACATTTTTTTAAAAGTAAATTTTGATTTTTTCAGGGGGAGGGGAGAGGAGGATGTGGTAAAGGAAATGCACATATCTTTTTTTTTTTTGAGTAAGATTGGCCCTGAACTAACATCTGTTGCCAATCCTCCTCTTTTTCTTTTCTCTCCCCAAAGCCCCAGTCCATAGTTTCATATCCTATTTGTAGGTCCTTCTAGTTCCTCTGTGTGGGATGCCACCTCAGCATGCCTTGATGAGCAGTGAGGTCCATGCCCAGGATCCAAACTGGTGAACCCCAGGCCACTGAAGTGGAATGCTCGAACTTAACTGCTAGGCCACCAGGCTGGCCCTGCACATATCTTTTTAAAAATTAATTAATTAATTAATTTTATTATTATTATTTTTGGTGAGGAAGATTGGCCATGAGCTAACAGCCGTTGCCAATCTTCCTCTTTTTGCTTGAGCAACAGTGGTCCTGAGGTGACGTCTGTGTCAATCTTCCTCTACTTTGTATGTGAGATACAGCCATAGCATGGCTTGATGAGTGGTGATGAGTGGTAGGTCCACGCCCGGAATCTGAACCTGCAAACCCTGGGCTGCCGAAGTGGAGCATGCAGACTTAACCACAATGCCACCGAACCGGCCCCCACACGTATTTGTTAAGCTGCATAACACTGTAGAAATAATCTTATAATTAGGCAAGTACATAAGTATATTTTTTGAAGCATTATTTTTGGAGTGAAAAGTTGAAGTGTTATGGAAGACTATAGAGCTGTTAGGATGAATGAGGATAATCCACGTATATCCATGATACATATTTTGGGCAAACAAAAAAAAAACTTATAAAGCAATGTATAGTATGATCCTATTTTGAAAGAAAGCACTTATAATATAGGTGTAAATAGAAATGTATTTTATAAAACTATGTAATACATATGAACTACATAAAAATGTTCTGGAATAATATACACTAGTGATTAAATGTGAGAAATAAGAGTTGGGGGAAATGATAGTAATACCACTTTTTAATACTTACCTTTCTATTTTTATTAATCATTTTTGCTAGGTAATTATTCTTTTTAAATTTAAAATAGTGAAGTGCATTGTTTGGAGTATATAGATTAAAATATTAAATATTGATTTCTAACTTTGTTTTTAAATTTGTAAGCAAGATATATTCATTGTTTAAGTAACCTGAAATACAATACACAAAATATTGCATTTAACCAGATGACCCCATGATATTCAGTGAGCAATTTCATAATGTTCTCTTCTACCAGGACTTTGCCTCAATAGTAATATTGGTAATGAATTTATTTCTGAAATATTCACACCTTTTCCTTATCCTAACTCAAATAGGAAATAATAATGAATTAAGAAATTATAATCTTGTGTTCAAATTCTGTCACTGTGTGATAGCAGGTAAATCATACAGCATCTTTCCATCTCCAAGATCAGTAATATAATACAGCAAATTCCCATTTGAATCAAATGCACTGAAAAAAAGATATCAATTTTTATGGTATGAAAGTACTTGTGATTTGTAATATCAAATTTGTCTAACTCTGTACAATTCTCAGTGCCTTAGCAAATATTTGCATGTGAAAATATGCTTGAAACCCCATCGTGCTTTCATGGAGCAGTATTTGAATTTGATGTGTATGAATTTCTTTAATATCAAATAGACCAAATTGGAAGCCTCCTCTGACATTGAACATCTCATGTTGCAGAGTCTCTTTTTCCTCATCAGCAAAACAGTGATAATAGTTTTGCCTCATGGGGTTGTTTTAAGAATTAAACTGAATTATATATCACAATATTAGTACAGATTCAATATATAGTAAGTTTTAAATAACTATTAGTTCCCTTCAAACCCCCTTGAAAAGAAACTAAGCAAGGAAACCTGCACCAATTTCATTTATCTGGAGTACATATATCTTATTCAATGTCTACCTTGGCTCATATTCTCGAAATCATGGCTTTTCATAATCAAAGATAAAAGGTACCAAAATTAGCTCACCAAGGGGAACAGAAAATTGGTGCACATCAATGCTATAAGATAATAATTTAGGATTTTATTCAAAGAACTTCAGTTCAAATCCTGACTTGTAACTTAATAGCTCTGACTCTTAGTTTTCTCATTTGCAAGACAGGTTTGAAAGGAACTAGCCAATTCAACCAACAGTAGGTGGTACAATCTCTTGGTTAAGATCATGGATTCAGGAACTGAATTACTTGGGTTCATATCCTCGAACCTCTGCCTCCTAGATGTGTGACCTTTAGCAAATTCCTTAAACTTTCTGAATTTTATTCTGTCAAACAAAGATAATAATATACCTTTATCATAGATATTATTGTGAGGGTTAAATAAGATAATATGCAGAAAGTACTTAAAACACTGTATAGCAATCACTATATAAGTGTTTGTTCTTATAATTATTTTTTTACTATTATCAGACTGTTTTGAGGATTAAAGTGAACACACAATACTCATAATAGTATATTTATGATGCAAAGTATAACTTAGGGTCATTAATTTTGAATGTCATTCTTCATATTATATATCCCTGCTCATAAACATTACATAAATTCAAGTGGAACCCAGAAAATTAGGGATTTTGTGCTGAGAAGAAACAAAATGTTTTCTCAAATATTCACATTGAAACAAATTTTTGCCTTAAACTGTTGAAATCATACCTATTTCAAGTAAGTTAGGAATTTCTTGAGCAGTTAATATTTCCAGGAATTCTCTGAGAGTAGAATGAAAAATAATATATCAAATAACTATTGTTAACTAGGCTATATTGATTCACAAAAATGCAAAGTCTAGATTTCCTTTTTAAACAATTATATAGATTTTGAGGAGAAAAATAAAAGTTACTTTTTCAATAACATTGTTTCATTGATCTATAAAGTTAGCACATAATTTCTATTTCCTGTATACTTTATATAGAATAGAACACCAATTATCAGAAATTTTAATAATTATTAAATCGTGCTAATATGAAGTGTGAACAATTAGACAAAGATATACATGCATAAATAGAAACTTTAGTTTTTCATCATTTTTCTAAATTACAGAGAGATGCCATTTAATCTTTATTAATATTTAAACTTTTAGGGCAAAGAGAAAACAATATAATCATAAATGTGACCTTTCTGACATAGAGATATTCTAATTTGCAATTCGTATAATCAGCATAATTTTTACTTGTCTTTTTACAAACTTATTTAAATGTGAGTTTACATGCCTGGCATGGTCCTAATTATAACTGATGTTAGACAAATAAATCAACTAAAGATGATAACCAAATTATTAGCTATCAGAGGATTATGCATTAATCATGTCTCTGACATTGGCTCCTGATGTAGAACTACAAAACTGTATTTTTAAACCTCAACTCCTTCCCAGTAGAGTTGGATATGTGGATAATAATACTTCACTGTTTATGTCCATCTGAACATATAGAGAAATATTCTGATTCCAAATCCCTAGCTCTTATTATTATGCCATCCTACAGTCTTTCAATAATTTTGGTAGGATCAGCTTTTCTAGAACTTCCTCTGACTTCTAGGATGAAAAAGTTATGGAAGTAGAAGTCTAATAGATGTGATAAATTGTATTTCTGTAGAATTAAAGAATTCCATTATTCTTCTTGATATAAGCAAAGGCAATGAAAAACACTTCTCCTATATATTCTTACTAAACCTCACAAGTCTTATTTTTTTCATGCAATGTGATTGCCTCTTATTATATATTACTGATCATCATCCACAGAGCTCTTGACTTTTCCTGACTATATGATAATAAGAAAATACAAATTATTGCTTGACATTAATGATTATCTTACCAGCTTTTCAGTTTTCCAGGCTCACTTAACACAGCATATTTCATCATACCATACTGAGACAGAATTATAGCTCATACACAATATCCCTTTCTCCCCAGCCATCCCCAGAAGTCATTCCACAAAAATCTAGTTTCACAAAGAGATCGGAAATCGTTTATATGGTCAAATAATTTATGGAGATACTATCTGCTATGTTCCACTTTATGCAGGAATATTTCAAAAAGTCTGAGAGGTCAAATACAAGGGAAACTATTTAATTATCTTTCAGCAATGTTATTCACTTTATTAGAAATAGGGATGGTTATTTTTCAATAGTCTACAAGCGTTTTTGGATCACCAACTGGGAAATGTTTCTTTACCTATTTTATTTGACTTATTAATACACTTTCTTTTTTAGATATGTACTTATTATCTTTGCTATATTCCAGCCTGACATGTTTTCTAATTCTTGACCTTATTAATTAGTTTCATCTCTCAAGTCACTTATTAGTTACAGTCATTCATTGACTTAGCAAATATTTATTCATGACTATGTGTCAGGTACCCTTCTAGGCACTAAGGATATACCAGTAAAAATTGCTATCCTATAGATTTGCCTTTCTACACGTAATAAGAAAAAGTAAGCATACAAAAATTAGTAATTAAATATACAATATGTTATATGATAATTACCGTAAAGAAAAAATTTCAAAGGGGGCTAGGAAGTGTGGTGGTGATGTCAACTTTAAATAATGTGGTGAACACTGAGGAAGATGAAAGAGGTAGAGTGAGTCATGTCGTTATCTGAGACATGAGTTTCCCAAACAGAGGGAAAAGAAAGTACAGATGCCTGGAGCTAGGTGCATGCCTGCTCCATTCAAAGAATAGCAAGGAGGCCAGAAAGCTACAAATAAATGGGTGAAGAAAAGTAGAAGACAGAGTCAAATGTGTAACAGGGATCTTTAAAGATTTTATAGACGAATATAAGGATATAAATTTTACTCTAGGTGAATTGAAAAGCCACTGGAAGATTATGGGCAAGGTGATCTGATTTAGATTTTATCAGAATTATTTTGATGGCTGTGTTGGGACTAGATTGAAGGGGGCAGGGAGTAGGGGAGCAGAAAAAGGGAGATGACTTCACATGCTTTTACACTAGTTAAGGTGAGAGAAGTTGTTGGCTAGGATAAGATTATAGCAGTGGAGGTCATGGGACAGGGTCAGATTCTGCGTATTTTCTGCAGATATATTTAACAAGATTTCCTAAAAGAATCAAGAATTTCTTGAAGATTTGAGACCATAAACAATTGGAAGGATAGAATTGCAATTGTCTATGTTGTAGAGCACATTTTGGTGGGGAAGATGAGGGCCTCAGTCTTTAACATGTGAAGTTGGACAGTATAACATTGAGTAGGCAGTTGAATATAAAGTCTGGAGTGTAACATAGACATCCAGACTAAGAGTCTTCAACATAGCAATGATATTGAAAGCAATGAGATTGCATGAGATCTTTTGGAGTGTTCAAATAAAGAGATACAAGGGCAAGATCTTCGTCTTGGGCTATCCCAATATTGAAGGGTCCGAATATAAGGAGGAATCCACAAAGTAGACTGAGAAAGAAAAGCCAATAAGTCAAGAAGAAATCCATGAGATTAGTGGTTACTCAAAGCGAGGTGAAGAAAGTATTTCACAGAGAAGGAAGTGATGAAACTTCTGGAATTTTAGCTGTATTTCTGAATATTGTCTTTTTACTTTCAGTAATATTTTACCATCCTCACTATTTTTAATCATAGTATTTTACAATACCTTACTTAATTAGAAATTTAAATAAATATAATTGAGGGCCTGCTATGCATGACATGTTAGCATCTACCCATTGTAGATATTATGCTAATAATGAAACCTTTAGAGATCTCATGGTCTACCCAAACAGATACACAATTTAGCTTTATGAAGTGCTGTAAGTGAGACTCAGAACCTGAGTTCTGCATAGAAGAGGAGGGTGAAAGCAAGTATGAGAAAAATGCACCAAAAATAAGATGTTGCTTCTAAGTCTTAAGATATTATGAGTTTTTCAAGAAACAAGAAAGATTGGCAAGATTCCAGGTAGAGCAAAGGGCATATACAGTGGATTTTGGAGGCATGAGAGGGCATAACACGTTTTAGGAATAGCAGCTACCTTGACATAACCAGGGTTTAGGGACGTTACAAGATAGGTACAGAAATTGAACTAAGAAGATAAGCAGGAGTAATGAAAATGGACCTCAAGTGCATTCTAAAGGGTTTTTGAAAGTCCCTGTAAGTGATGAGAATCATTAAACAATGTCAAGTAATACAAATGAAGTTTGTGTTTAAGAAAAAATTTATTGGTAGTATTTGGGGGGTTAAACTGACAATAAGTAAAGTGAGTTACCTAAGTTACTTTAGTAGCTCAGTCAAGAATTTCTGGGAGACTAAATACAAGCAGGGTGAGAGGGATGAGTGTATACTGTATACAGTAGGAAGCAGAATGAGCATGGTTTAGTGACTTAATGGAAAGGGTATACGATAGATAAATCTAGAAGAGTATTAGGTCTTTGTTAGAGAGAAGTAAAACAAAGGAAGAGAAGCTGATGTATGCCATGTGCATTTGTTTTGTAAATGGAGCTCTAGAAAAAAGATTCGTTCAATATTATAAAAATCTGAAGCTAGGTCTATGGGGCATGCAGGAAATAAAATAGAAGTCTAGGGTTTAAATGGAAAATTCTATCACTGGAATTCTCACAGGAAATATAGAATGTGATGCCATCAGTTATAGGTGATATCTGAAACTATGAAACAGACTGGAACACTCAAAAAACCATTTAAAGTTGACATAAAAGAGGAGTCAATGATAAAACACAGGGCAAAACACTGTTTGAGGAGTGGTAGAAGAATAGAAAGCCAGAAATACCCCTGAGAAAGAATAGTACAGAAGGAAGAAGAACAGGGAGAGAGTTTTGTAATAGGATCAAGGGAGGGTTGTGTTTCCCAAATTAAAGAATAGTCATTAGTATTGTGGTGGATTAGAATTTGCCACCCCAAAATGTGTCTCTTTGGCTTGATTATATTTAAGAACAAAAAAACTCAGAAAGAAACTTTGACCTTTCCCCTAACTGCCTAAAAGAATTTACGATAGAAGTCCTGTCCCAGGAAGAAGCTATATGGCTTCTGCCTTTTTTGGTGAGTTACTCAGTTTCCCTGGGTTTCTCCCATTATACATGTTATTAAACTTTGTTTGATTTTCTTCTGTTATTCTGTCTCATGTCAATTTAATTCTTAGACCAGCCAGAAGAAACTAGAGGTTAGAGGAATAGTTCTTCCTCCCCTATAGTATTAGTTAGTCCCCAAAATCCAGGGCCAAAGAGTTAAGAATGTGAGAAAATGGCTACAGAGTTTTTTTTTTTTTTTTTTTGCGAGGAAGACCAGCCCTGAGCTAACATCCGTTGCTAATCATCCTCTTTTTGCTGAGGAAGACTGGCCCTGGGCTAACATCCGTGCCCATCTTCCTCCACTTTATATGGGACGCCGCCACAGCATGGCTGACAGGCAGTGCGTCGGTGGGCGCCCGGGATCCGAAGCGGCGAACCCCGGGCTGCCAAGCGCGGACGAAACCGCTACGCCACCGGGCGGCCCCCAGAGTTTTAAAATTAGGGAAGTCATTGTCACTTGAGAAATTGGTGATCCAATAGCTTTTCATTATTGATACTATTTGTTGATAAATAAACATGTTCTTTTGTAGTAGCTGAGAATTACCTTGCAGTTATACGTGATTTATGAGACTATTTCAAGCCTGACAAATTTTGAAAACTCATAGTCATCACAGTTGCAAGAATTTAGCCTGCCAAAGCCCTGGAAAGTTTTGTTATATTTGGATATCACTTAAAGGCATAACTATAGTTTTTTGAAAATTAAGTTGTTACCTCAAGTGAATTCTACGTGGTATATTACTGTTGAATTGGTAGTTTGAATAATTCTTTCCTTGTTAGCTAGAGTCAATCTGATGTAAAGTTAAAGTGTTTATAATTGGTATTTTATAATTTTTTTAAAATTTTTTCTTAAAATAATACGTGCCTAAATTTAAAGAAAGCACACTTGAAACAATATGAAGTTATGTAAAGTACAAGTTACTCATCTTCTACAAACTGTCTATACTTCATCCCATCCTCTCTACCCCGCTCACTGGCTAACAATATGAATGAACAATGTTTGTCCCTAAAAATCTTTCTTTAAGTACATATCTATTATTACTATCCAACAGAATTTTCTGAGATGATAGAAATACTTTAATCTGTGTTGTCCAATACAAGAAGCACTAGCTACGTGTGGCTATTGAGCACTTGAAATGTGACTGATGACATTTTGAAATTTTTGTAATTTCAATTAATTTGAATTTGAATGGCTGCATGTGGCTAGAGGCTAACAATGATTAATTTATTAACATTTTGAGGTCTTATTATATTTCAGGCACTGTTATAAGAAATTTAGATGTATTCATCCATTTAATTCTCACAACAAATATATCAGATGGGTAATGTTTTTATCTCCATTTTAGAGGTGAGAAAATGGGTTTAAGAGGTTAAATAAGTGATTTGATAGCACCGATAATAAACTCTGTGTTGTATATTCAGCACTTACCTAGTACCAGTCACTGGGCTAAGTGATTGTAACTAGTCACTATTCTGGCACTAGCACTGGTTCTAGTCAGTAGGCAGATCCCCCCAGTAGGGTGTGTTATGTTACTATCCCCACTTTTTAGGTTAAAAAATAGGCTTGAAAGAGATTAAATAACTTGCCAAAGGTCATAGTAAATAGGAGGACCTGGGCAGAACAGCCTGCCTGACCTCCAAACTTGCTTTCCTCACTTGCCAAAGATTAATGCTTTCCTGTTAAGAAGCAAAAGGAGAGTCAGTAGTCTGGCTGGGTCAAAATAATCAAGAACACATTTTCTTGGACAGCCTTCATCACTCCCCCATTGCCAACAACAACAAAAAGCACCTTGGATTAAAAGAGAACTTCCCTCCGCTCGCTCCCCTTTCCCCTCCCTTTGAAAAAGGAGAGAAAAATTGTGCCTCTTAATAAGTTCCACAAATAGTCTTAAATTTTAAAGAGGGTCTCCATTTGCACACAAACAGAATGGTAGAAGAGTGAAGGAAAGGCTATTTTGAATTTAAGTGACTGACCAGAGCTCACTTATCCCCTTGTATCTATTAGAGCGGCTTTGCCTCCACCTGCTTCTCCTTTGTTTATTGCCACACCTGCTGGGGGCTGATGGAGGGGGCTGATGAGGAAATTAATTCTACTTTTCCAAGAAATGTTTCCACTTTGCACTAAGAAGGGAAATGTCTCATAATCTTTGTATAGGAAATTTGGCCATATTACTTCTCTGACATTCTCAGTCTTCCTGACTAAATATCGCTTTTATCCTAACTTTTGGCAGAGCCGTGAGTTACAGATTTGGTATTTTAATGTGAAGTTTTCTTCAATAACTTAATAGATGACATTTTACAAACTAAAAAATGTGGGGATTCTTTTTGCCTTCACACACTAATCTCGAATCTCTATAATTATACCAATTAAAATCTAAATGTATTGCCTTAAAAACACAATATACTGTGATTTGTTGTCATAATTCTAAAATTCACTGAATTCAAGTCATGATTTATTAGAGTCGAACTCATATCTTATGTGAGTTATCTTTTTTTTTATTTGATTGATTGGCCATACTGTTATTTAGGCTCTGACAGAGCATGGAGGAATATTGTGCATGAGACATTAATCAGGAAATTATGCATTGCTTTCACAACTGGACTTTACTTTGTAATACTGTATTAGCTCTTAACATGCAAATTATTTTAGGTAATTACCTCATTTTTCAGTGGCCATTTGATGGATAGAAGTTTCATGCAGAGTCTTCAGTGTAATTTAAAATCTTGTGGCAATTTGTTTCTTTTCTTGTTTATAAAAATCCCAGTTTGTATTGTCATACATCAGACTCATGAGGCCAGCTGTAGAAAACTCTGGTTTGTGGAAGCTCATTCTCCTAGTTCTTTCAACTCTAATTCAAGCAGGCAACTTGAACAAGTGTTAGAAAAAAAAATTTAAGTGTCTCTTTCCATACCTAGAACTGTGCCCATGATTTGTGTTTTAGTATCATTGAAGTAAAAGCTGAGATACCTTCTAGCCCATGGATAGATCACAATGCATAACTAAAGTGGGATTTATTGTCTTTTTAGCCAGTTCAACTAGCAAAGTTGCTGTTATTTTCATTTAAAAAAAATACAGGCTTAAACACTAACTGAATATTCCACATTACGAATCTATGTCTCTGTTCTCCAGTTTTAATATTAAGTAGTTTAGCTAATATTCTAAACAGAATAGCTTTATTTAATATTGTAATATGGTAAACAAAAATAGGTAGACTATTATTATATGTGTCATAATAGTAGTTGTCAAACACATATAACGTATTAGCAGACCTCCAATCCAGAATTTTATTAGATATATTCATATATGTGAACTGCCCAGAATATTTAGATCATTCTTTCCCCATATTTTTCAATCTAGCATGTCATATAATCATGAATATTGTTGTGATCTTGTCTATTCAGAAACCTGCTGCTATAAAATAGCTTCCCCATAAATGTCAAGTAATGTAAAATTGAATGCCTGTATTTAAATAGATTTTAACAGATAATAAAACTCTTGAGAATAAAATGGTTTCATTCAGGAAGGCAGACAATTCTTTCCACAGTGTGCAATTTACGTGTCATGTTATGTAAAATACAATTTTAAAAATACTTTTTAAAAAGCACAAATGAAAAGTATCTATTGAATAAAAAAAAAGAAGCTGGTATTCTCATTGCAGATCTAGTTGAAAATGTGAACTATAACGACAAGGTACAAACTTCTATTTTCTAAACACTGCTTTGACTAGATTTGCTTCCTGCTAATTCCTTTGGGGGTTATTCCAGAGATTCGAGCTATCAAAACAGAAATTTTACTCACAACCTAACCTTTCTTTATTTAAGACAAAACAAAAGAATTAGAGAATTTTGACACACTATTCTATGAAGCATGAGAGAAAATTGCTTTTCCATTTACAGGTATGCATTTGGCACTTTATCTCCTAACACCCAGATATGTCATAGCTTACAATTGGTTCACCAGCACAAAGGATGTATCTTGTCCCCTGAGAGAACAGCTACTGACAGTCTTTCACTCACTAAATATTAATTTGGACATGTAAAATTAGATGTCTGATAAATAGAATATTTTTTTTGGAAGAGAATTTTTTGTACTAATAAATATTCAGCAATCTCTAGAATGGTTTGGAGGTAGGAAAGGGAGGGGAAGAAATCCCAATTAGGTTGCCAAAATAGTTTATGTATGAGGGAAAACAGATCTCACATGTAAGGAGGTCACAGATGGATTCTAAAAGAGGGGCCACATATGAGTGATGTCAATGCTCCCAAGTCAGAGACAGCCAATCAAGGGCATATCTGAGGTCAAAGTTGGGTTTATTGACTTGTTGCAAAGAGTAAGATTGCACACACTGGGCTGCTAGACATCTATTAAGAGGGTGTTAGAAGGGTTTTAGGTTAGGATTTGAACTTGTGTTAGGTGATTTGGGGGAGGGTTCAAGGAGATGGAGATAATTCTATGATTAGGTATTCTGATAATGCTTATTTTAAAAGCAGGAGATATTAAGCAATTCTAAAGCTGTAGTTGGTACAGAAGCAGCAATCACTAACATTAGCAAGGATGGGGGATGTTAGGTCATTTTTATTATTTGAACAATATTCTAGTTTTTGTCTGAGTTCAGACATTGTTATAGAGTTTTTTGTTTTCTTTTGTTTTTCTTGACTTGTCATGGTCACAGAGTGCCTTTTCTAATGTTCAACAGGAGAACACTCAGCCTAGTTGACAGTGTCGTATTAGCTCCCAGCTGTCAGGCTTTCTTTTCCCTTTCTCAAACACATTGCAAAGAGACAATTGATGTTAGAAAAGGTCTGATTGTATACAGGGTTTGTGTTCAGAGAAAATAGGAATCAACATTTTTAAAATATGTACTATGGGCTAAATTTTTATATTTGTCATTTCATTTAATTCTAAGAGATTGTAGACTCCATCTCCATTTACCAAATGCAACAACTAGTGGTGGGACTCAATTGGGTAATTTACTTGCGGCCACACAAATAATAAAGGGAACGGCTGGGATGTGAACCATAATCTCTCAGATTCTAAAGTATATTATCTTTCTGCTCAACAATATAAGGAGCACATATTTCAAGTTGGATTTGGAAGTAAGTGATGGTGTTGTGGGCAGATTTGGGAGTCCGATATGCGAATTGATTTGGAGGGAAAAAATTCTGAGTTTCTTTTTAAACATGTTAAATTTGAAGCCGTGATGGAGCATTATTTAACTGTCTATTCATTTTTCCATGGTTAACTTAATTTCTAAGTTTTTTATTGTAAAACACACAAAAAGGGGAAATACCAGAAATGTACGCCTCAATAACTTCTGGCCTTGAGGTTATTATACTAAGTGAAATAAGTCACATGGAGAATGTCAAACACTGTATGATCTCACTCATAAGTAGAAGAAACACAAGCATTTCTATTCAGTAGGAGGGAAATTTCTGGATCTGGTGTATATCTATTTTCAAACTTAGTAATTAATATCAACCTGTTTTCCAAAGTGGTTGTGCCAGTTTAAACTCTCTCCACCAGTGTATGAAGGATTCCTTTGCTTCAGATACTTGGTATCATCATCTTTTAAATTTTGGTCTTTCTGAGGAGTTATAGTAATAAAAATTTCCATGTGTTTTAGAAATTTTCTCCATTGAATTGTCTTGGCACCTTAGTTGAAAATCAATTAATCATTTATGTGGGAGTATATTTCTGGTCAGTTTGATTAGAAGTATATCAATTTAATTGATCTTTTTAAAGAAATATCTTTTCAAAATCAAAGAAAAATTTAATAAATGGATAGATACTACATGTTCATGGATAAGAAGACTCAATATTGTCAAGATGTCAGTTCTTCTCAACTTGATCTGTAGATTCAATGCAATCCCAATCAAGATCTCAGCAAGTTACTTTATGGATATCAACAAACTGATTCTAAAGTTAATATACAGAGGCAAAAGACCCAGGATAGCCAAGAAAATATTGAAGAAGAATAAACTTGAAGAACTGACACTACTTGACTTTGTGACTTACTATAAAGTTGCAATAATCAAGAAAGTGTGTTACTGGCAAAAGAATAGATAAATTGATCAGTGGAACAGAATAGAGAGCCCAGAAAAAGACCCACATAAATAAGTCAACTGATCTTTGACAAAGGAGCAAAGGTAATGCAATGGAGCAAGATAGTTTTTTCAATAAATAGTGGTGTAACAATGGGACTTCCATGTGAAAAAAAATAAATCTAGGCACAATCCTTACACCCTTCACAAAAATTACTCAGAATGGATCATAGACCTAAATGTAAAATTGCAAAACCATAAAAATCCTAGGAAATAACACAGAAAAAAATTTAGATGACCTTGGGTGTGGTGGTGCCTTTTTAGATATGACATCAAAGACATGATTCATGAAAGATATAATTGATAAGCTGAACTTCATTTAAATTAAAAACTTCTGCTCTGTGAAAGATAATATCAAGAAAATTAGAAGATAAGCCAGAGAGGCTGGGAGAAATATTTGCAAAAGACATATTTGATAAAAGACTGTTATCCAAAATATTAAAAGAACTCTTAAACCTCATCAATATGAGAACAAACAGCCTGTTTGAGAAATGGGTCAAAGACCTTAACAGACACCTCACCAAAGAAGATATACGGGTAGAAAATAAGCATATGAAAAGATGTTCCACATCATATGTCGTCAGGGACATGTAAATTAAAACAATAAGATACCACTACAGACCTATTAGAATGGCCAAAATCTGAAACACTGTTAATGCCAAATGCTAGCAAGGATGTGGAGCAACAGGAATACTGGTGGCAGTGCCAAATGGTACAGTCACTCTGGAAGACAGTTTGGCAGTTTCTTACAAAACTAAACATACTCTTACCATATGATCCAGCAGTTGTGCTCCTTGGTATTTACCCAAAGGATCTGAAAACTTATGTCCACACGGAAAGCTGTGTACAGCTATTTATAGCAGCCTTATTCATAATTGCCAAAACTTGGAAGCAACCAACATGTCCTTCAGTTGGTGAATGGGTAAATAAACTGAGGCACATCCAAACAATGGAATATTATCCAGTGCTAAAAAGAAATGAGTTATCAAGCCATGAAAAGACACAAAGGAAACTTAAATGCATATTACTCAGTGAAAGAAGCCAATCTGAAAAGGCTACATACTGTATGATTCCAACTATTGACATTCTGGAAAAGCAAATCTATGGAGGCAACAAAAAGATTCATGGTTGCTGGTGGTTACTAGGGAGAAAGGGATGAATCAGTGGGGCACAGAAAATACTCTATATGATATTATAATAATGGATGTTTGTCATTATATATTTGTCCAAATCCATGGAATGTACAATACAAGAGTGAACCCCAAGGTAAACTATGGACTTTGGGTGATAATGATGTGTTGATGTAGTTCATCCTTGGTTAAAAAAAAAAATGTACCATTCTGGTGAGTGACATTGATAATTGGGGAGACTGTGCATGTACAGGGCCAGGAGTTATATGGGAAATCTTGGTATCTTCCTCTCAATTTGGTTGTAAACCTAAAACTACTCTAAAAAAAAAAATAAAATCTTAAAAAAAGAAATAGCTTTTGGTTTCACTGACTTTCCTGAATGACTTTTCTGGTTTTGTTGATTTCTGCACTTTATTGTTTCCTCTTGGCTCTTTGCTTTAGTTTTAGTTGTCTATTCTTTTTCTAAATTTCATAAGGTGGAAGCATATATAATTGATTTGAAACTTCTGTTATTTTCTGATGTAAGTATGTAATGCTATGAATTTTCTTCTAAGAGATGCTTTGGCTGCATCCCATAAATTTTGATATATTGTGGTTTTATTTTTCCTTCAATTCAAAATATTCTCTAATGTCCTTTGTATTTACTTCTTTGACTCATGGATTTTTTTACAAGTATGTTATACTCTGAATTGTACAATAGGGACACAGTTATTTGATCTAGTATAAACAATGGAGTGCATGGACTACATGGAATGGAGCAATAACTATTAATCTGTGATATTAATCACAGAACTAATACTAAAAGTCATTTATGGTGAGTCCTCCGAACCCTGGTACCACAAATTGGAAAGTTACTGTGGGAGTTATGTAAATGTTAAATATATGATGCCTGGAACAAGTCTTTGTACATTTTAAGTCCTTAAGTGCTTTCCTTTTCTACCAACTCTTCCTCACTACTTTATTTTGCCGTGCCAGCACCATGCACCACACTTTGATGCAGGGAGAAAAGTTTCTAATGTTTTGTAAAAAGTAATATGTTCTTGGGGCCAGCCTGGTGGTGTAGTGGTTAAGTTTGCTTGCCCCACTTTGGCAGCCCGGGGTTCGCGGGTACAGATGCCAGGTACAGACCTGCGTGTCACTCATCAAGCCGTGCTGTGGCAGTGTTCCACATACGAAATAGAGGAAGATTGGCACAAATGTTAGCTCAGGGACAAGCTTCCTGGAAGCAAAAATAGGAAGATTGGCAACAGATAGTAGCTCAGGGCCAATCTTCCTCACACACACATACACAAAAGTAATATGTTCTTAAATAAATGCTTTAAAAATATAAAATCATGCACTTGTTTGTGGTAACCTCTTTGTGTTATTTAAACCAGGCAAACAAAATTTAAAAAGGAAAAAAATACTAATGGTAGGAAAAGGCGTTATACATTCTTTTGAACAGTGTTGTAACTGTCTCAATATTGTCCTTGAAAGAATGGATTTCTTAGCGTGTTGATATTTTGCAAGTCAATTAGATATCCAATTGCAGATTATGAGTGGGAATCCCTTCTTTTCTTTGTTAATGATTAGATGGAATTACTTGTGAGCACCTTTGCTCTTTCATATGCAGTCAAGATACTAACAAGCCTGTTGGTTGCTGTATATTTTCATATCCCACATAAATTCCCATAAATATTCTTGAGCTTTGTTTAGGACATGGTTAAATTTGTTGGAAAAAAACTTGGTCCTTTTGGGTCTTGCTTTTAATCTAGTTAGATGGGACAAGAACTATGTTTCTTCTAGGATTAAGTTTCTTTCCTACCGAGGCAAGACCCTTCTTTGTGTTCTAACCGACATTCCTTGAATCATGAAGTTTTCCACTTTGGAAAATGGGAACAGGCACTATTCTCTATCTTGCATGAACTTCTGCCACTGCTCCTTCTTAACTTTCAGGTTTTTTTTTTTTTTTTTTTTTTTTTCCCATGGGTGATTTCTTCACCGGCATGCACTGATCAGTATTCTACTGAATACTTAAGGGTAAGCCTCTGAAGATCTCTGGAGTTCTGTCTCTGTGCATCTCTCTCTTCTATAGTACTCTGCTCTGCAAACTCTAGCCACCTTGGTTTCCCCAAACTTCCAGCTCTGTCTCCTCAACTCAGCAAGACCACCAGGATCTGATTGGATTTCCTCTCCCTGCAACATAGCCTGGTAACTTTCTCCAGCTGAGGCAATCTTACGGCTTACCAGATTTCTTTCCTCTCAGGGCTCACTAGCCTTTTTTGCCAAAATGTTTTTCTAGGTGCCTGTACCTCTCACTGAGTTTTTATAAAAATTGAATCATAAAATGTACGAAAATGAATTGTAAACCACAAAATTCTTTGTAATCATTACATTATTTTGCTGCTATATAAGAATCAATTTATATTTCGTAGCTGAACGCTATAGAATATCTTACATTTTCGAACATTCACATTATAAATTACATCTAAAACTTATATTTTAAAATAAAGAAGCAATGGTGAATACCATTATATGATATGGATATATGGAAATTTAAGTTAATCTTGATGGTAAGAAAAATTACTTTGTATTATAGATTGTCCTGTACCACATATCTGAAACTCATCTTAGAGGCGCAAATTAGTTTATGTTGCACCTCTAGATGTTTTCATCTTATGACTACCCTAATTGTTATCATCAACTTAGTATTCTTTTATTCATTTTATTCTTAATCAAATGGAACAACTCTGTGATGATATCTTCTTTCTGTTTTTTCCACTAGAAACAGATCCTTGCTGAGAAGAGAGTGCAGTGTCTCAGTTTTTGCTTACTTGAAGAATACTTCTTTTTGCATAATGTAAATAACTATCAAATGTCTTTCTTTGTATGTTGCAGATATATGGAGTCTGGGGGGTAAGACCTGCAGTGATTTCCGTTAAGGTAGGAACACTTTCATTTTTTGTATTTCCGTTTGTTCAGAACTACCTCTACAAAGCACAATGAAGGGCTTCTTCTGAGAAAGGTGACTTTATCAAAATGCAAATTATAGGGAAAAAAACCCACTCACCTTGAGACAAGCTTTTCAAAGACAATTAGGTATATCCCCTTTCCAAAGCTTTCTTTGGTGTCACCTTAAATCATAAATTACTAAGATTTTGCATAAGTGAAAGTTCGTTTTTTTTCTTCATCTGTTCCATCTTCAGACACTTAATGAGTACAGTCTAATGCAAAAAAAAAATGAAAGATGGATTTTTTAATGGAAAAATAGTGCAAATTATATGATGTACTTGGTTAATATTAGATATTTCATAAGGATATTCCTAACAAAGCTCATGCAGACAATACTAGGAAGACTAGCATGCAAAGAAGGGTTTGAACAGCCTTACATTACCCATTTTGGGGCCCTTACTAAGTTAGGAATGTGGGTAGGAAGTGGAGTAAAAGATAAGCTCTCATAATTCAAAAGATGAAGACCTGAATTGAAATTGAGGGAGAAGATGGTCAAAAGCAGACATGTTTATTGTGTTTTATGCCAGAGCATGCGCCCCTCTCATTCAGATTTAGATAGGTAAGAGCTAATGGGGACAAATGAGGGACATGCTGACTACATGAACTAAAAGTTGATATTGAATAAGGATCAACTTAGCGCATCCAAATCACGTGGGTTATTTCTATTGAGTCCAGAACAATGGTTATTCTGTTTATTCAAGCAATTAAGCTGTGTAGAGGGTGGGGCTGTGTTAGCTTTTTGACCATGTTGACTAGATCTTTTAAACTGATTATGATAGTCCTTGTAAATGATTCCAAACATTAAGTTGCTTTAGTATTTGCATAATGACAAGATATTTCCTTTTTGTATTTGTTTTTATATCTAGCAAATTAAATGCCCAGTCAATCAAGTAAAATAATCTCTCTTTAGAAAATTAAAAACAAATTTGAAGAGCTCTCAAAGCATTAATCAAAATATCCAAGGGCTATGATGGGAGGCTCCATGAAAAAGCATATTTAAATAGGTGCAGATTGTCTTAACAGTGTTGCACGTGTCCTATTATAAACCATACAGCAGGTATTGCACATCTGTGCAATAATAGGTAAACTGGTAGAAATGAATAACTTAAATTGTGGCACCTCTTTATTTAAATTGGAAAACTTTTTTATCTCTTTATAATATTCTTCAATAAGTTATTAAACTTTTTTTTCTTAAGATAGATGGGTTAAAAATATGTGACTAGGAGATGAAGATTTCAATCTAAATTATAATTATTTCCTACATCTGTTCTGATACATTTAGAATGGTTTGTGCTTGTAAATTAGGTGTTAATGAAATAAAAATGTTGTAACCATGTGGAACATCAGAATTGCAATTGACTGAAGATTCTGTAAATTCTCCAAGGATGCTCTGCTGCAATGAAAGCTGTAGTGAGCTACCTATTCACTGTATACAAAATTATGTCTTTATACACTGAACTATTAAATTTAAAGTAAAGATGTAAAAATTGCCAAAGGGAAGCATTACTAAGAACTGCCTTTGAAGACAAGCATTCTACTTTTATTACTTTGTGTTTACTTTGTTTCTGAACCAGTCAGCTGCTCATTGTATAAAAGGCACAGTGTTTTATAGCCTTCTAATCTATTCCACAGGGACACAGATTGAGAAATGAGCCAAGTGGTCATTAGAAGATGAGCTGGTAGCAGTGATGGTCAGCCTTGCTTACATGTCATTCTTCTTAATGTCCTAATCACATTCTGTGGGCTGTTGTCAGGCAATAAATTCTACTTCTGCTGACTAGAGGATATTGCAGTTATATATTTGTTCAGCCAAATGCCCAATTCAATAAAACTTATATCTAAATGAGATATATTTCCATCAAAGAAATGAAATGAATGAACCCATAGTGACATCATTCCAAAGAAAGTTTTCTAACACAGTTTGATATTAGTTTTATTAAATTAATGTGAAATATTGGAAAGCAAAATTTTAAGGAATATGCAGCATAATGCTTTGAAAGTTGCAAGTAAATATTATAAAATTATTTTTTACATCCCTAAAATCTAAATCCAATTTTGTTTTCAATATAGTCAAAAACATGTAATAGTTGTTATGTGCAAATATTATTTTAATACTCCAATCTTCTTAATTGAAGTTTGCTGATTAAAATGAAAGACTAAATTTGAAAGAGTTTACATTTGCAAGATAATTTATTTTAGCAAAGACAATTTATTTTACAAATTATGATTATAGTCAAAATTCCAAAATAACATGCTAAGATTATTTAGATGCAACACCAATATAATTTTGGACTATTAGAAATTTTGAAGAATCTTTCTTGAACTTTACTCCAAGTTGTGGGTGTGTGCAACTTTGCAAATAAAAATGTCCTATTTAAGTAGATTAAATAAAAATCAAATATTTTCATTGATGCATCAGCTAAGAGAAAGTTGTTACTGGTGCTCATCATGATTCATCTGTTATTTTGTAAGTCGTTTTTTCCACTGGATTAAAAACTGCCAAGTATATCTCATTTTAATGCTGGACTTGTTATAGTTCTCTATGTTCTTATTTATTCTCCTATATGCTTTATATTATCATTTGTTTCTGTTTTTGAAGAGGACAAACATGTATTCATACTGTCAAAAGTAAGTCTCCAAATAACTATCCTTATGACATTATGACACATTCTTTTAAATGTTACATTTTTCTATTTATTTCTGTACTGCTATTGAAAAGTGAAAAAAGTAAAAAAGAATTCAGAGCATAATTATTGACTAATAAATTGAGTATTGATATGTGGACAGACTACACAAATGAAAAAGAAATTAAAGGCAAAGCTTTTGGTAATGCTTGCTTGCTTGGTTATTTTGATATAAAAAAACTCACTTTGATAACCTTTTTTCAAGCACTTAAAGCTAAGTGGAAGGATTTTAAATTATATTTTCCAACCTTAAGTATTTTTAGAAGTGTTAATTTACCAGTTTTTTTGTTTTTCTTTCAGCTTGTGCAAGATAAAGGCATACTTTTGCCAATGAAATATATGTGAAAATTAATGATAGCTAGAATAAAGAAATTTAATTATACTGTTCCTTCTTTTAAGAAATTGTTAACAAAAAATTTGTGTGGCAAAATAAAAAATTGGTGCAAGTAATTATTTTTTGACAACTTTGGGTCCTACCAAACAACAAAAATGTGTTTATTGGTTTATTTCAGGGCTTTAAATGTATAGCTCAATATTCAAAATTTCAATAAGATGAACACTTATTTCTCCCCTTACATGTTTTTTTTTAAATTTGAACCTAAAATTGAAGAACTAGAATAAAAACAATTTATCACTTATGAGAAATTCTCACCCTAAATCTTAGAAATCTCATTTTATGATTGATTTGTCAAGCCATTGAAAACAAATTCACTTCATCCCCAAAGCATTTATCTTCATTATATTTTCTTAAATATATCAGAGCATAAGAGAGAATAAAAGTTACAAGTTTTGAAGCACATAGGTCAGTTAATCCCCATTGGCTTTCTTTCTCATCAATGCTTACTTGACATATGAATCAGGGTTTGTTACTTGATACAGATTTCTTTTACCTGCGCTGTTTTACCCTATGGCTAATAAATAGATTCAACAGTTTTTTACATGTAAATAGAATCAATTATATTATTTTATCCAACAAAATTACTACAATGCCTTTGCTTTTAAGTTGTTTCCTTAAAATATATTTGAACTTAGAATGAGTTTATTTGCTCTGAAAATTCAAAATGATTCCAATTGAAAATGTAATTTGAAAATTCTGGACAATAAAGTAATGTCATTCACATATATGCTTCTGCAAAAATAAACGTGGTTATGAAAAAAAGTAAAAGACCTTTTCTACAAAGATTTATTCTTTTCATTTATGCTTATTTACCATACCTGACTACACGCTCTTTCATTGCTCATTCAAATTCAAAATTCTTATTCTTTAAGAGCTTTACAGTGTTTTCAGTTGATTTGAACAAAATGCAACTTTTATGACTCATCTAATTGTAGCACTTCCAGAGAACCTCTGAGATTTACCTCTTCAAGTAAGTTTAACAATGATAATATAAAGAGGTCACACAAACAACAACAAAAAAGCAAACAAATGAAAAATACTTAAAACAGCCACTACAGAAATACCTTATCTGGTATGCTATAAGTATTCCAAGCATTATTATATGTATGCCTCTTAAAAATGTATTTATTAGATGAAGAATTCTCTCTGAAAGGCTCTTGAAAGATATTTTTAATTAGTTGTAGCACATGACGGAACTGATAGTTATCACTTTTTTCACAAGTAAACATTAGACAATAATTTAACTGGCTGATTCTAAGCAAATCATTCAGTATATTTCAATTTATTTTTTGTCAGAGTAATGGAAGTTTTCTTTGTATATAAAATGAATCTTTGAAAAAAATGCGTTCCATAATATTTAGGAAGTACTTCTCTGTGAGTGTTTTCTTTTTACAGAGGGTGATCAACAACTGACAGTCATTAATCAAAACTAGTGAAAGTTATGACTACTGAAGCAGAAATTAGTAAATTCTCATGATTCATATATAATAGACCTATTAGAAAGGAAAGTAGAAAAATAAAAAAAGTATAAGAACTGAAAGAAAAGGATTTGTCTTGATACAGCATTACCTTCCAATTTGAGATGACTGTCTATATAAATTTCTTAAATAGCTCCCAAGAGATTTTGTATGTACCCAAGTAACTTTTTGTAATCTTGCAAGATAGAAATTTCTCCATAAATATAATCTAACATTCTCTTTTTTTCCAATGTTCATTAAACATTTTTTTGCTTGTTGTCTCTTCCGTATGGTTGAGAAATCATGTGTCTTCCATATAGAGGAGATAGTTTTGTGTTCTTGAAGATGGCTTTCTGCTGTTCTTCTAACCCATTTAAATAAGCATTACAGCATTTTCCTCTTCTATCTTACTTTTTTTACAGTTATTTATCACTACCTCTTCTCTAGGCATGTACTTATTTTTTAAATAAACACAGTACTAAAATCCTAGAAAATTCTGATGACATCCACATTACAAACAAGTTATATTCCCAATGTGTATTTATTACATTGATATTTGAACCTTAGAACATATTGACAATGAAATCAATGATATAAATATGTAATTTCCCCAGGTGATATTGTAAAATATTTACTTAAGTCATAGTGTACAGAAATAGATTCCACATTTGAACTTATATTTTTTAAAAAAGTAGACAAAATGTTTTGTTTTTTTCTTCTAAGCACTAAGTGAGATATTTATTTTAAAAAAAGATATCACTGAATATTATGCAAGTAATGAAATTGTAGAATTTGTCATTAAAATGAGTTAAAATTTTATAAGATTTTAGTTAGTGAACTAGGAAAGTAAAGGTATACAATCCTGATACTTTCCACTTTATGCTGCTACTCTATCATTGACTACTCTGGAAGGTTTTTCTACTTTGGGTCCTACTCAATAATTTGAAAACTTTGAAAAACAAAATTGTGATTTCAGACCTTTAATTTGTCTTCATGTTTATAATTTGTTATCTCAGGGAGGAACTTCAACCAGTGTTCTGTAGCTTTTCTTTTCCATTGTAGGACATTAAAAATGCTCAGGGACTCAAAGTTTTATTTCACACATGCACAGAAGAAGGGTCTCCTTGTGAAGATAGTTATTTTTGTGCTGTTGAAAAGGCTCCACTGATTCAGTTTATTTCCTTTACGAAAAGAATGGTGTCAGATGTAGTGTCCTATGGTGACATCAACATCTGTCTTTTTTTTTCCCTAACTTAGTGAAGTACCTTGGCCAGCCTGCAAAGTATTCACATCACTGATAATTATAAGATTAGCACTGAGCCCATGTGAGAGGTTTAAAAAAAAGTGATATTAATTTCATTCCTGTAGTAACAAATGTGTCTATCAAACAAAAGCCATGGAATTATGCAAATAATTTTGTCTTATATTATTATTATTATTATTTCAATTGTACAACCACATTCAATCTTCTCTATTTCTGGCATTAGATTGGAGGTGTTCTACATTGTAGATGAAAATATTTTCTTCAAACTGAAGTCAAAATAATAGCTCATTGTTCAATAAAACCTCTCTGGGCAATTAGTATTCTGCATTTTTTTTTTGTTCATTTGCAGTCACCCCTAGGTTATTTTTTCCCCTTATGATATTCCTAATATTCCTAAGATGGTTTGGTTGACAATTTTAGGTGATGGGAATGTCAGTACTTGCTACAGTCTCATTCTACCTGTTAGATAGCTGCTGTGAACACTCTGTTTCTTCCTATTCTCATTTAGGCATTAGCTTTCTCTCCTCCTTGAAAATGTTTCACTGCCCTTCACCATTCTAACAGCTTTGCCATGGATGTACTTTGGTTTGCCAATGCCCTCTTAATTTACATGCAATGTTTATTAGTTTTCCCTTTCTTGTGCTTGTGTACTTATTGCATTTTTATCAGATATACAATTTCCCTTAAGAATTAGTGACTAAAAATAAGCTAAAAATAATATATAATGTACATAAATTTAATATAAAATTAAATGTATATTTAATATTTAGATAACCTAGAAATAAAAAATAAAGAAAGGATCTTTAAAATATTTTTCATTCATGCAGTGTTTTCAGATAAATTAATCATAAATATTTTGATTCTTTAATCAGGAAGTAATTTCAAATATATGATTTATGAAATAATATCCAAGCCATAGGGTATACAACTATAGTGTCATATATGGCATATACAAACTGGAATGTGGATAGCCACCACATATTTTAGAAAAAGCTTTAAAAATATCTTAATGATATGACTCTATTACTTATTTCAAGTTTTGAAAATGGTGCTAAATGATTATAAATTCCACCGTTCACTAACTAAAAAGAATATGTGTTATTATATAATTGACCAAGAAAATAAAGTTTATGTTTTCTACTGTTTCATTATCCTTTTCTAGTTTCTATCCTGCTTTCCTTCAAAATTTTGGAGTAAGCCAGTGCTTATTTCTGCCCCCCCCCCCACCTTTTTTTTAGCCAAACTCTCTTGCTAGTATGTCACCCAATTCCATGGTTTCTAAGCATGGTCTGTTTGTTACATTGCCAGACCTGACCTATCTTATGGTTTTAAGATTGTGTATCTGACTCAACATCTCTGCTTGGATGTCATCTTCATTAGTGTGTCCTGTAAGTTCTATTTGAAGAATAGAGCTGTCCATTTTTATCCATCTCTATGGTTCACATCCTGGTTCAAGTGAGCACCTTCTTTCTTCTGGCAATAGCACTTTGACTAGCCTGCTTGCTTCCACACTTGCCCCTTTACATCTTTGCACTTACTCTTCTCTTTACAAGAAAGTTCTTATCCTGGCTCTGCCCTTGAATCTCACCCTTAATTGGGATGATGGTAAGAACAGCTAAGATAATATGTAGGAAACCATGTTTTAAACAGTAAAATCCTCTCTAAATATTGGGTTTTGTTTTTCTTAACATGACATTTTGTACACACCCAATGTGGTCCCCAAATAAACTCATATTTCTCCCCAGATCTGTTCCTTCTGCAGTACTCACTGTCAGTGATGACAACTTTACACCCAGTTATCAGGGGAGAAACCATTGGAGTCATCTGTGACACTTTGTTCAGTCTCATCCTTCATTGTAAAACAATCACCAGATCCTGAAATTAACTTTAATATATTTCAAGCCAATCATTTCTACTGGCAACCCTCTAATCTATAATAACATTATCTTCCAATGACCTGAACATTTACTTGACTTTCCTGAATACAGTCTTCTTCCTACCACCTACCAAATCTGTGGTCCATATAGCTACAATCTTTAAAATCTAAATTAGGTGAGGTTACTCCCATGCTTAAATCCTTTAATAGTGTTTTTTAAACTTTAATGTGCACTTTAATGTCACTTGGGAAGATTCGCAAAATGATTTTGATTAGTAACTCTGGGGTAGAGAGTCTGAGATTCTGTATTTCTAGCAAGTTCTCAGTTGATGTCAGTGCTCTGTGGATGATACTTTGAGTAGCAAGTATTAGAAGACTCACAGCTAAATTTGGAATAAAAACTAAAACCTGTCAATGGTCTACAAATTCGTACATGATTGATCTCCTTTTTGCCTTCTTGAACAGCCTCGCATCATGTATTACCACTTTCCCCCTCAGTCTCTACATTCTGGGCCTTCTTTCAGTGCCTTGAAGGCGTGATGCTAGTTTTTGCCTCAGGGTATTTGTACTAGCTCTTCCATCTTTTTGGAATACCACACCTCTTATCCAACATTCACCCTTTTCCAGGCAATTCTTACTCATCTTAGATGTCTCAGTTTAAATTTCACTACAACAAGGAAGTCTTATTGGACTCTAAATATGCTTCAGTACTTTTTCTTCTGCTTTTTTATTATATACTGTGTTTCTCCCTTATAGCACATATCATAGCTGTGATTAAATAATTATATTATCAATATTTGAATATCTGTAACCCCCCACAGATGTAAATTCATTGAAGGCAGTTTCTTCTCTCTGGTTCAGTGCTACATCCCCTGTATGTCGCACAGTAGGTGCCGTTATTTCCTGCATCTGGCCACATAGTTGATGTTCTACAAATAGTTGTTAACTATGATTATTTATGAAGATTATTATTATCTTCATAATTATGAAGATAATTATTATCTTCATATTATTATCTGATGAATTTCCAAATACAGATGCTAATGGTTTTAGCTGCTATCTGAGGAAGAAAGCAAAGAAATACCTGATAGTCACACCCATCAGTGGAGAACACAATGATAGATGGGAGAGAGATCAGCTAATTCTTGGGAAATGAGCTGGCGCTTGGTCTAGTAACAAATTACAGTAAGTAATTACTAGAAGTAGTGTGATGAGAGATGATAGGTTGAGCAGGGCTGGGGAAGTTAGAGTACAAAACTAAGGGGAGAACATATGGGCAGAATGACATCTGGGCTGTGCTTTATTGGCTGCATTGGAGTCAAGTCATTATCATTCAGAAAAGGAAATTGTCATAGTTCAGAAGACCAAGGAGCCAGGAGCAGAGTGAAAGCCTCAATTAGGCATGGGCTGAAGGAATGAGGAAGAGAGCATGGGGAGTTTGAGTTCAGAGTCAAACCAGGAGAGAATTGTTGCTGAATGCCAAATGAAGACACAATGAGGCCAGAAGTATAATAGTCTTGAGGTAGGATAGTCATGAAAATTGAAGATGGGATAGTAGACCAGGGATTAAGGGGTGCAAGACCAGGCATCTGAGATGAAGCCCTAAGACACTGCAGGACTGCAGCTGAGTGTTTTAAGGATCACACCACATCTCCTTGGCTACTTCACTTTGCCCAGCATGTGATCTTTCTCGTGCAGGGCAGTGTAATATGGGCAAGACACGCCAAAGTGGGGAGATCTGGTTTAGGCACAAAGCACCCACACTCGGGTGTTCAGCAGAGATGGCTATTATGTCACAGCACTCTATTTGCTTCAGTTAATCCACTTTTCTTCTAGACTAATCTCAAAGGAGAACATTGCATGGTATGTTGGAATATGCCAATGCCCTAATAAATCCTTGGAAAATTTTTGAAATAAGGGAAGTTGGCCATGGGAATCCTTTTTTTTTTTTTTTTGCTTTCTGTGTTTATTTCTTATCTCCTAGTGGTTTCCTTTCCAAGTCTACTGGGTCTCTCCAGCTGCCCTAAACTAGTGCTTTTCAAAATTAAGCATGTGTCAGAATCTCCTGGAAGCCTTTTTAAACTTAGATTGCTGCTCCTCACCACCCCAACTCAGAATTTCTGATTCACTAGGAATGGGTGGGGTCCAGTAATTTGCGTTTATCTAATAAGTTCCCAGTGGATACTGATGTAGCTGGCCCAGAGCCACACTTTGAGAAGATTTGCCTTAAACCTTTTGCCCTGCTACTTTACCCAAATTTGTCATTCCCTGAGGCAAGAAGCCTATTATTAAAATCACGATTCCCCAGATCTGGATCACATCAGCTAAAATCAAAGCTATTTTAGGGCATATAAACTCAGGAAAATTTAGTCATCTGATAAAATGATGTATACAAATATGTGAATGACTAGTATGCACAACAATTTCTTCAGCTTCGTTAGATTTTTGTTAATTGAGATGAGTCTCAAATGAGAAGAACCATAGGCAATGTGACCAAATGAAGGGAAAACCTTCTAAATTGTGAGGAAGGATTTTCCTGGGCAGAGTGTTGATATATTTGATACAACCAAATTGCTTCTTCTGTTGCAGTTCCTAATTTCACTTCTAAATCCATATCCTCCACAAATCTACAAGTCATTGTTTTCTTATTCTGACGTTACCATTTCATTTCCAGCAATTCTAGTACAGGTGGTAGAATGAGAATTGTGTGTCCAGTGGAGAGGAAGGTTGGGTGACATGCAAGTGAGTACTTTAGAAGTTGGAAACCACCTGTTCCATGTATTTTGGCCATCAGCAAAAATATTTCAATGTCGGTTAGAGTTCATCTTTCTTTAAATATTTCCCCAAGTTTGAGCATATTAGCTTGTTTAAAGTATCTGTGAAAGAATTATTTATTTTTGTCAAGGAACATTGTTCAGTATGGCACTTGTTAAAAAAGTAAATTAGATTATAGACTATTGCAAAATTACTTTCTCTTATGTCACGTGACATTTCAATGAAAACATAAAAGAATACTCCTATTGGCAGGGGTTATATTTTTAGTGGTGTCCTATTAGGTGATTTTTATCATAATAGTAGAAGTGCTAATTGCTATAGTGACCTCAAAAGTGAAATCTTACCTCAAATTCCTTGGCTTGATTTTGCATCTTCACTTAAGCCTTAGGTCAAATGGCCTAAAGCTCAAAATGACAATAGACTTTTATTTTGCATTTTAGCCTAAATCAGGGAGACAAAATAGAGCCCATTGGGAGCAGAGCTAGAAACACTCTCAAAAGCTGTCAGTTCTATGTTCCTATTGACTTTGTTAAAAGATGCCTTGTATTTTTAAGAGAATAAATGTGTTTTTAGAATTCAGACCTCAGTTTTCTTATTCAAAAAGTGTTTTTAAGTACTTAAAATACAGCAAACATTCAGTGTTTTTTTCCACATTTGTTTTTCTCTTTTCTTTCTTTCTTTTTTTAATCTGCCAGATTTGTTTTGTGTTTCTCCTTCCCTTTAATCACAGATAGAAAAGAGATTCTGTGTGTCACTTGGTAATTCTTTTGCCGACAAATCCTCAACCATATTGCAATGGACAGAGTAATTTCTTAGATTTCACCAATTTAATAGCCCGACCACAGTTGGTATTTGGAAAATAGAAAGGATATTCAAATTGCTGCCATAAATTCAGACTATATCTTCTCTCATATATGAGCTTTGAGGGTATTTCCTGAAACATATTAGAAGTAAATGAGCTTTTGAAATTAAGGTTCATTGTCATTTAGTATTATCTTGATTTATATGAATAAAAATAGGAAAACTAGGTCTATTATTCTGTTTCAAATTTACCATTTGATTACTGTGATAATGGATTTCCTTAGCAGTTTAGTTTTGTTCACCATCGCGTTGGGTCCTATTGCACAAGCCTTCTTTACGTTATTCTAACAGTTTATTCCATCACCTTAAAAAAATCACACTTACCAAAATTAATGTCATTACATTTGAAATGCTAAGATTGACACATAGAAAATATATATAATAATGAATAAGCTCGAGCCTGCACACAAGGAGCTTACAGTCTTGGTAGGTTGAATTGCAATAGAGATTTTTCAGATGACAGAATTGAGTTCATTTAAAACCAAGCATAGAAAGTTTCAGATCCCTTTGTTTAAAAAAAAGGGCCCCCTTTCTATTTTTGCGCCCCCCGCCCCCGCCAAAGTTCACTTTTACAAAATGACTCCTAGGCAATTGTTACAACTACTCCAGGTACTTTCTTAGCTACTCAAATTGATCTAGTTGTTCTTCCTGATACTCTAGCTACTTTGCCAGGAGCAGCTTCTCTAACCAGCTATTCTGTCTGTCCAAGCTACTCTGACTATTCCCAGTTCCCTCCAGTCGACCTAGCTAGTTCATTTAGACCAAATACTAGAATTGAGTAAGCTTATCCTTCAAGTGAGTGTCTTATTTGTGTTTCTGACTTCACCCTATTCAGGTCCCTAAGTTCCTTTTCTTCTTTCAGAAATGTTGTGTTCCTGTTAACACACAAAATTGGGGTTCTCTTGCCTAAGCACATAAACAGTCAATTAGTTGCAGCATCAGCTTTTGGGAAAAGAGACCAGTTTTATTCTGCAAGATTGATCTGCAGGGAGAACAGGGTGTGTGCCCTCAGATCTGTCTCTGTGATTCAGGATTTGGGGTGAAATTTAAGAGGATAGGGAGAACAGGCTGGCACGTGGAAAAGCTGGCAAGACAAGTTTTGATTGGCGGGCTTCAAGCATTTATGGTGAAGTTTTAAACATTTATGACAGGGTTCTAAACATTTTTGATGAGGTGGGGAAGGAATTTTAATACCGGATCTTCCTGAATGAGGGACACCTCACTTCTGATAAGAGTCTGACTTTCAAGTTCCTGTCATGTCCCCATCCTTGGGTTCCCTGGGAAGGAGGATCTTTGGTTCTGTGGTCATTTCAGGTGATGATTTGTTGTTTTGCACATTCTCTGGCTACGTGACTTTGCAGATTTTCTGAAAGGCAATTCTGAATCACTCTGTTGATAAGAAATTGGGTCAGCTGAACTGGTTCTGGAGGGCCTGCTGTTATATTCCTCTTCCCTCTAAAAGAAAGTAAAAGAAAAAAAGTTAGCCCTGGAACTCTATTTCCACGTGTATCTACCAAATTTAAAAAAGGTAAAAAGTGATAATGCTCTGATATGGAGTCTAACCCTCTTCACTTCTGATTTGCCCCATAAGTTAGCGCCCAGGGCAGAAACATAGAATATGATTTGGCAATCAGTGGTCTAGGACAGGGGTTGGCAAACTATGGGCCATGGTTCAGATTCAGCCCGCTGCCTGTTTTTGTACAGCCCTTGAGCTATGGATGGCTTTTAACATTTTTAAATGGTTGGAAAAAAAATCAAAAGAAGAATAATATTTCTTGACATGTGAAAAGTATATTAAATTAAAACTTCAGTGTCTGTAGATGAAGATGTATTGAAATATAGTCAGGCTCATTTATTTATGTATGACTTACAAATCAAAGCTGAATAGTACAACAGATACCTTATGACCCACAAAACCTAAAACATTTACTATCTCTCCCTTTATAGGAAAATGTTGGCATTTACTAATATGGAATATGGGCTCTCACTGTTGTTCACTCCTAGAAATCATTTTGCACTTTGAAAACACAATAAAATATGGCTATATTTAACCTCAAGTAACTAAAAAAAAATTGAGAGAGAAATTATGTATTCTAGTACATGTAAGTATTAGAGTACCAAAGGCTTAAGAAATATCTATGGGGGAAAAAGCTTAACGTTAAGAAATATATATATTTTTAATTCAGAAGAGAATGTGGCATTATTTAATTTTATCAGCAGAATACTTTAGTGAGTTCACTGAACATCTGTATTTTGAAGGTGCATCATTTCAGAAATTCTGAACCTGAGGCTCCTGGTATTGACCTTCAACCAGTTTCCTGACTCAGCCTTAATAAGGGCTAAGAAAAGGTCCCAGCTCATTTCACCTGTCAACTCCATCTCGCCTAAGGCTGACAGAACGGTTATACAGTGTGTTAATCCATACCCTCTTTGACTCAGTGCATGGTTAGTTTTATGAGAGAAATATGACCAAAATGAAATATACATTAGAAATTAATTTATTTAGCTAATCTAAAAAAATTCCATTGAGATAATATTTGAGATGATCTTTGAAGAATGGGAGGTATTTTGGGTGGAAATGGGAACTGGAGTAATATTTTAGATGGAAGGTATAGCTTAAACAGAAACCCATTGATGGGAGGATATAGTATATATTAGAGAAATATAAGTATTTCCAAGTGATCAGAACAAATAGTACATATACAAAAACTAATTAGGAAATATAGGTCGGAATTATAGTGTGGACTATCTTGAATGTGAAAATAATTTGGTAAAGCAGTGGAGAGCCCCTCAAATTTTTAGGAAGTAGACAGATGTGATCAGACCTGTGCTTTAGAATTGCAGTTTCTAAAGTGGTGTGTGCATAACCAGGGCTTGGACATCACATTCCCCTGGGATATTGAAGAAAACGTTAGAACTTCTTATATTTGTTTTTAATCTACAATATTAAAATAATGAGCTTTGTAATACTTAATATATGGGTTGATCTGGCACTGACATTTGGTCTGTGTGTCATATGGTCTCATGTCATATATGGTCAGTAAAGCATCCTTAAGGAGTGGAGATTTCAAACCAGTGGGGATAATGGTGCACTCCTCATTCCTTCTATCTTTCAGTTCATACTTACTTATTGACATTTGTGTCTGCCTGGGTAGTGGATTTGTGTATTATGTTATCCAGTTTTAACTAAGCTTAACTTCACAAAATGGATGAATGTTTTACAAAAAAGTTGAAGATCATTCTAATAATGCAAGCACAAGCCGTCATAAAGAAAATGGCAGTGATGCCACAAATTTAATTATAAACTGTTGGTCATCAACATAATAAGGTCAAACAGTTATGATCTAACCTGCCTACAAGTTGGCTAAAAACAAATTATTCAGAGGACAATTTGGTGTATACATAAACATGTGCTCTTATTAGTGATATAAATTAGTAACCATGTTTAGGAGGCAATTTAAAATATTATTTTATCTTCATTTCACCCTTCAAATGTATCTATTATATTACATTGTTTCATCATGTGAAAAATTTATTAGCACAGTAGTTCAATACACAATGTTATAAATAAATACTACTATACATATTAGAGGCTGTCCTCATAAACCTTTTACTGCTATGTGTGAGTAGTGGAAAAACTTTTGAATGTAATAAATTAAAGATGATAAATCTTCAAGAAGTGATCCAAAATAAAGAGAGCCTTTGGAAGATGGTTTCACTGGCCCTGGTACGACGTGGGATTGTGGCAATCATAAAAGGAAAGGAAGTAACATTTGCCAGAGATATGGGATAATGTGGATGAGTTGGAGAAGTCAGAGAGCACAATGAAGCTTAATGCGTGAGCGTCTGATGCCTTCATATGCGTGCAGTGGCATCAAGTAGGGAAGAAAAGGTGAACTTAGGAGCACAGTGAAGTTCCTTTTTGTCTTTATTTCTAACAGAAAATTATTCAAAAATTGGTTTCCTTGTTTTCACTAATGAATTTCTTGAGTAGAATCTGGCAGTCTAAGCGGTCCCTGCAAAGTGAAAAGCTAATAGAAGAAATTAATGGACCTATATTTTCAGTAGTGATCACCACATGAAGTATAGAGAGAACAGATGTTTTCTGTTTTAAGTTGTGTGTGTCCTTTATCTCTCACTTTTCGTGCTGTAGTAAGCATTGTTGTAGCAAATTTTTAATTTTGAGAAACATAATACACTTGGAGATTGTCATTTCATGTTTCTTCATATTGCAAGTCTCCCACTCTGAACCATGTTTAAAAACTTGCAAATTCTAAGAGTTAGGTTCACTCTAAAAGTAATTTGTCCATGTACTCATATGTTCTTTGTTAATAAATAGTTGAATCAATTGCTGTACCATATATTAGGTAACTGGAATAGTTTAAGACTTAAACACAAAACTAACTATAAACTTTGATTTCTTTATTTCTTTTAGTTGTGTGTACTTTGCATGTTTGAGTTGCTGCTTCATATGCATACAAATAATATTGTTTTCATGCATGACTGTATGAACTCTATTACACATATTTTAGTGTAAAACTTCTACTTCAGAATTTCTGTACAAGATGGAGAAGTGCCTTTATCATCAGGAAAGAAGTGACAATAACTGTGACAATTTTGTGGTTATTATATGCTACTGATTGAAATCATTGGACACTCAGTGACCTCTCAGTTCCTTTCCATAGCTGAATCCTTTAGAGCCTGTGAATACAGTAATTGATATTGTTTTCTTCTTTGCTCTACTTGCAAAGAAGCATAGAATCAAATGTGTGACCCCTTCTATTAACTGAAAAGTGTCAGGTGGCATGTGTATGGCATGTGTACTTCTCTACTCAGCCTTATACTTTCCTGAACATATTTTATCTTTAGTTTTTTTCCCTGAATGTATTTGCTATATTTATTATTGTAAGCCATCTAAAACCAATTGTGCAAATGTTTTACATAAAAGATATTAATACTTTCAAACATACAAAAATCTATAAATGCTTCCTAGAATATTTTTTACATCTTGTCTAATTTTGTCAATTATAGTATGGCAAATACAGACCTTTTATAGAAATACTCAAACAATGGATATAATCCAAATTTCAAATTAAAAAAAGCTATGAAAGTATTATTCTTTAGAATTTTTAGAAACAATTTTTCTAATTTTTAGAAACAATAAAAGGTGTTTTTCTCTTATTGTAAAAGTAAAGTATGTAATTATGGGACATTTTCAGAAAAGATAATAGAAGATAGATAGGCAGCCTGCTGAGTGACGTGTTGACATATTCCCTTTTATTCATTTGTGTATGTGTATGTATATGAACTTAAAGATAACTGCAAATCTGAGTGCACCATTCTTCTAGGTGTTTAAGATATTCTTGCTGAACTTTCACAGTTTTCTCACCCACGCCTAATTCTTTAGCACTTTTTTAAAGCAACTTATATTTATCAAGCTTTTCCATAGTGCTGACTTAGTTTTCATAGTAACAATTTTATTTTTGCATTCACGTTTCATTGTTTAAAATAATCTTTAATTAAAATTTGTAATTATAATCACAAGTACAACTTGCATAGATAACTTTAAGAAATACAGAATTTAATCTTAATAAGAAATCAACTCAACCAGTGGAAGCAGATGTATGTGTGCTTATTACAAAAAAGCCTAGGAACTGTGATGATTGAGTGACTATTGGGCATCAGTAGGTGAATTTTTAGTGTAGTTTTGGCTGTATTTAACTGGAGAAAGAATTTTAAAATAAAATGCTAAGGTCTACTGTATATCAAGATTCACCTTTATTCAGATATTTGCCCTAATTTATTTTATTTTACATTACAAACCCAACTTGAAAAAATGTCATCGATCGGGTGTAAGATGTGAAAAATAGGAGAACAAAAATAACGTTACTGAGTTAAATTATATTTGGAGGAAAGAGGTCTACCTTTTTCTATCAACTTCTGTATTTGAAAACATTTACTTACATTTGTTAGAAGAAATTAAGGAAACTGCTTATTTTTTCAATAGGAAATATGTTAAAACAAATCACTGTTTAATTTTAAGAATTTGACAATTAAATGACAAAGAATATTTTACATCTGCAGTAGAATGTGTTTTTTCTTTACCTAATATACACAGTTTTGAAACTCTGCTTGATAAATTTTTAAATCTCTTGGTTTATAGATCTTAGTTTATTTATCTTAATGTACTCATCTTTCAGTTGAGCATTGTTCTTGAACATATTATAGTTAGGGCATTTATATGTTGAATTTGTATATTCTTGCCCTGTGTAATTTGCAATCTAAACATTGCATAAATGGGTTATCTCTAACAGGAGAAGTCAATAGGAACCATTTCCATTTGTGAATTTAAGGTGACATAATTTAAATTAAACAATAATCTGACAGTGGTAGAGATACCAAAGCATGTTATGTAATAATCACGTAGCATGCACATATTGTCTTGCAAAGGAGTCACAGACTTATACCACAAATTCTAGGCAAGGTTTATTGGGGAATAAACCTACAAGCAGAGAAGTAGAGGGCACGGATCACGTCAAGTCTAATTATTTCACTCTTTAGTATAGGCATAGATGGCCAATGTGCCAGTAGAGAGGAGCCCTGCCCATGTGCTGCTTTATGAATTTATAGTTTGGGGGCAATGAGAGCCTTCTGGTTAGAGAAGGGAAAGAGACAGATTCTGGAACCCTGTGGCTGGCATCAATCTGTTCTACTGAGATAATTCAGACCTCCTGAGCCAGTTCTTTATTAAGATGCCAAAAGTAGAAAGGAAATGAACCTTTTCTCTAGTCCAATCAGTGTACCTGAAGACTCTTCATTGTATTCAGGTACCATCTTTTCCCCTTCAAGCCAGGAAATGATCTATTCATGTTCTAGATTGTCAAATATGTCATTTCTGGGTAATATCGTATCTCTCACTGAGAGGAAAAGGTAGCAATGATGTTATCACTCCCAATGCTATCGTTCTTCAGAACCTCTTTGTATTGAAACAATATAAAAAATATAAATCTTACTTTTGCAGTTACCTAATATCATTTATATAATTAAGGTTAAATCGTTTGTCATGACATTATGCTGCTCGTGTATACTGGCTTCTAATGACTCTCTCAAAGGCCGTAACTGTGTTTTGTTGATGATGATCACAAATGCAAGTCTGACCTAGCATATATAGGAAAATATGGATGATATTTTTTTCTCATCATGTTACATCTGCCATTTAGAATTATACAGCATAAAGATAAAACAACATACTTTTCAACTTTGTGTTCTCTTGGGCTCTTTAGGCTATAATCTCTGCATTTTTAGTGTTGCCAACACTCTTGCCTTCCACACCACCACCACCAGGGAGCAGAGTGAGAAAAGCCATTCTGTTCAGAAAAGGAATGTCCATCTTTTGTCCAACATGGGAAAACCAAACTAAGAGAGTAAAACCTCATCAGTTAAGACAGGGGCAAGAGAAAATATTGATTGGAAAGGCCCAATGGGTTGTGGAGCAATGGTCTTAAAAGTTTTACAGGGAGATAGGGACACACACTCTTAGAAGACCACCTGTCATGTGGTGTATGTTCTGTAGAGCAGTTGATGACACTGGCAAAGTGTGAATAAAGAACACCTACTCCCACCACAACATCATTGGGGGCTGTAGAACAGAGGTAGTACTGTGTTGGGAACATGGACAAGCAAGAGGCAATATATGAGCCTAAGCTCACAGGTCAGTGATTAAACCATTGGTAGCCTACAGATCTGATCTCATCCTATGCCTGACATGAGTAAGAATCACCCCAAATTAGTATGTCAGCACCATTCTGGTGGCCCAAACTCACATGATTCTATTAAATAAATACTTTGCTAAGTGATTGATTTGCCAGGCTGCCCTACTAGAATTGGGGCCAGCCATGAGGCCCTGGTACAACCCCACAGACTTAAATACCGGATTTCCTTGGGATGTCTGGTTGACTTCACATAGGTAGGGTGAAGAAAGTGCCCCAATGTGGAGAAATAGAGTGTAGGTCCAAGGTCTGGGCTCGGGACCCTGCCTACCCCCAAAGCTGCCTGGATGGTGCTTCTGGCCCCAGTCAGTGGAAAGTATGGGAGGGGGGCTTCTACCGAGGAGGCACTCTAAAGCACAGGAGGCTCTCAGAACACTGGCACTCACATCTCCTCTACCCCAAAGAAGAACATTTTACTCTTCCTCTCTAGGGAAGCTGAAAAGTCCCATATAAAGGATATTCAGATAGCAAAGCTTGGAGAATTCCCAACAAAGTGGTCATACTCCCATTGTGAAGCCCCACCAGTGAACAAGGCTTGCTCCTGCACAGAGGGTATCTCACTGTTAAATGTGAATAAACAGTCAACAATCCAAATTCATTAGAGGAAACCTCCTATGTGAAAAAAAAAAAAAAAAAAACAGGAAACAAACCTAATTCAAAGAGTTTGAAGGAAACAATAAGGGGAAGCTGGATACATCAAAATCACTATATTGAGTTTACTCAGAAAAACACACACAAAAAATGTTGCATAGGAGTAACCACAAAAACAAATATGTAAAAAGGAACATTCTGAGGACAAGGAAGAGCTCAAATAAATAAAAATGATAGCATAAATATAATAAAAAGTGGATGGAAAACTTAGAAGAAAAATGGGGAATATTTCTCAGAAAATAGAACTCCAAAGACAAAGAGAAAATAAAAGAGAACAAAAGGCAGGGGCTGCCCGGTGGCGTAGCGGTTTCGTCCGCGCTTGGCAGCCCAGGGTTTGCCGGTTCGGATCCCGGGAGCCCGCCGACGCACTGCATGTCAGCCACGCTGTGGCGGCATCCCATATAAAGTAGAGGAAGATGGGCACGATGTTAGCCCAGGGCCAGTCTTCCTCAGCAAAAAGAGGAGGATTAGCAACAGATGTTAGCTCAGGGCTGGTCTTCCTCACCAAAAAAAAAAAAAAAGAGAACAAAAGGTGAAAAAATGCCGTGAAGTGAGAATATTAACAAGAAGAGCCAATGGCCAATTAAAAGGAATTCCTGTTAGAAAATGGAATGAAGTAAATTAACAAATAATAATAAAATATAATTTGTCAGTACCAAAGGACATGCATTTCTAGATTGAATTGAAAAAGACTTACGCCAAAGCATATTGTCGGGAAATATCAGAAGAAGAGGAATAAAGAAAAACTCTTTAAAACTTTCCAGCCTGTAAGCAAACAAAAGGTAACAAATAAAAAAGATGATATTGAAAGGATTGGATATGAAAGTATAGCAGAGATTTCTACTTCCAGCAATGTTGGATTAATTTTTTCAGCAGGAAGCCACATATCCAGAGCAGTGAGAAAAGCTACACACACACATGCACACGCGTGCGCGCGCGCGCACACACACACACACACACACACACACACACACACACACCCCTATTTGAAGACATTAGGGTAACGTCAGAGCAACCCTAGATTTCCAATAGGACCCAGAAGAGCTTCGTGCTAGGAGAAAGAGTAAATAGGAAATAACAAAGTCCCCATAAGACTAAAAGCTCTGATCTAGGTAAAAGCCAGAGAAGACAAATATGGTCTGACCCTGCAATAACCACCTGCCACAAAGCAAAATTAAGTTCTTCCTGGAGTTAGATATCCAGAATCTCAAATTACCTCTATAGTTTTTTATACACAATGGCCCATATTCAATGAAAAATTATCATTCATGCCAGAAGGCAAGGAAAAATCAAGAGAAAGCAAGCAAATGGCAATAGCAGTAGGCCCACGGGTGTTGCATATATTGAAGTTATCAGAAATGGGATTTAAAGTAACCATGAGTCACATTTTCAAGAAAAATAGCTGACAGAAATCCACAAAAAGAAAAAAAAATCAAACTGAAATTCTAGTACAGAAAAATATAACTGAAATTAAGTACTTGATAATACAGAAGATTAGACTTGCAGAAGAGAGAATTATGAATTGGAATAATGATTTTAAAGCAAAGAAAGGAAAACGAGACATATGAGATCTAGTGAAAATTTCTAGCATACATACAATTATATGCTAGAAAGAGAATAGAGAGAATGGGACCAATGAAATGCTTGATGTTTTACTGAATTTTACAAGAATTTTCCAAAAAGTTAAAGATAAGAACTAATGATCAGGATGATATTTAAAGGGATTACCAGAAGAACAACTGTGGAGAAGCCCTAGAAACAACCATTCCAGGTTGTTGCAGGAAGACAAATCGGTTTCCTGGTTAATGCTTCTGAGAATAGTAAAACATGAACTCTTACGTTGTACTTAATGTATACCTAATGTGTCTATATTGACAGTACATTTCTTCCAGAAATTTTGGAACTGAATTGGTGAAAAGAATATACAAAACTAAGCAAGTTCAATGAGTCAATATTAACTCTATGAAAAAAGAATTGTATAAAGAAAGAAATGTCACAACCTATGAACCATTGCTTTTTTTGGAAGAGGGAGAAGAGAAGTGCGTTTTGAGGACATGACATATAAAAAGTTAAATCCTCATATTCCTTAGTAAATAGTCCACATTGAATTTCTAAAAATAAAAATAAGAAATGGCAATATAAGTATATTATTTTAAAGTATGGAAGGAAATGTCAAAAAAAGAAAATACTTGATTTTTTAAATTTTAGTTAAAAGGAAACAAGAGGGAAGATACAAAGTGAAGTACGTCAGAACAAGATCTCTGTTGCTTTTATAAGCTTTGTAGTATATATACAACTCGTTTATAAATAGTAGTATATGTTTATATAATGTATGTATAATATAGTATATATATTGCTATATAATATAGTATATATAGCAGTATATACTATAAACTAAATTATAGTTTATATTTGTATATAGTCATATATATACAATGTATATAAATAATATTTTTGTAAAATAGAAAGTAAAGTAAAAAGAAGTGTTTAGAGTTCTATGCGTTGGTAAGAGGTAAATATGTAGGATTGCATCCAGGTGTTTCACTTTCTAACTGTATGAACTGGGCAGGTAAATTAACCTTTCTAAGTCTCTATCACTCTGAAAGTGATAATAGTAGTCCTTGCCATGTCTGTTTTTTTAAGGCTCAACTTATACAAAAATGTTAGCAGACTGTCAGCTGCATGGTGAGTGCTCAGTAATTGCTAGTTATTATAATTAATAGATTAATAGAAGTAAAATAGAAGTGATTATGGTAATATTAGGAAATAAGAGTTTATTTCAATTGTTTAACATTAACTGTGTGTGTTTTACAAGCAAGTTGGCAAATTTATATCGAGTAAAAAGTGTAAATATGGTTATTGCCAATGACCTACCTTCCTCTTTATGCCTCCTTTCTCTCAATTAATGGTGCGTAATCTTGACTCTGTCTAGATTTCAACTTTGAGCATTCTTTAAATTGTCAATGCCATATTGCAACTATACCCTGATATTCTGTCCTCCAGAATTTGTCAGTGGGCTGACATCTTTAGTCCTAGGACTGGGGGGAAAAATAAACAGCTGTACCATCTGTATCCGTGACATCACTACTTTTCAATTCACGTGTAGCTACATTCCACATGCATTTTCTCCCTGAGCCACATTTCTTTGGGTAATAGTGATTAATGTAATTTTTTGTTGTTGTTCTGTGAGGAAGATTAGCCCTGAGCTACTGTCTGTTGCCGATCCTCCTCCTTTTGCTGAGGAAGATTGGCCCTGGGCTAACATCCAGGCCCATCTTCCTCTACTTTGTATGTGGGACGCCTGCCATAGCATGGCTTGATAAGCAGTGTATAGATCTGTGCCCAGGATCTGAACCTGCAAACCCTGGGCTGCTGAAGTGGAGCATGCAAACTTAACCACTACACCACTGGGCTGGCCCCTGTACGGTAATTTTAAGTAAAAGTTTAAGCAAAAAACACAATATCAAAGAAGCACTTGAAGTAATGAAATTGTTTCCTTTATTGCAAATTTTATTTAAACCCTCCCTATTATCATCTTCATTGACAATATAATCAGGACTTAATGCTGAGTTGCTGTTAATTTTTAATGCTACTTATGTTGTTTAATACAGTGTATAATTTGGCACTGAATCTTCTAGTAGGAGTAAGCTTTGACATCCTCTGCAATCATCCACTCAAAACTAATATTTTTAATCAATTAACCCCCACCTGCATTTCATCTTATAATGTATATAGCAGTGTAGATTATTTAACATTTTAAAATATTTATAAATGGGATTTCACTTTTAGAAAGTCAAAATCATTAGAAAGATAGTAAAATTTTCTCCTAGGATTAAAAAAAATCTAGTTATAAAACATTATAACTGGACGTAACTTGACTTCTCAGCACATTTTCGGCTGTAGACTTTTTCTGTTAATCAAGTGATGTTACTGGTATCTAACTCCTCTAAATGAAGCTGAATATTTAGAATAAGAGTCTGCCCTTTTAGAGAAAAATATATATCATTGTGAAATTATGGTTCACTTAAATCCTCAGGAGAGTTTTTATCAACATGGTGCTTGGGCACTAGCTTTCCTGGGACTTTCACCTTGAGTTAAGGATGCATTTCTTAAGGCTTAGCTTATTAAGACCAGCTAATGTTTTCAAATGGGTACAGAGCTCTTATTCCCTTGGGAACATGTGGGTGCTTGTCTCGTTTGGATTTCAAATACCGATAGAGAATCATAATTAGAGTATAGCTGCAGTTTCATGAATATTCAATCACTCCATAAAAAGAATTAACTTGAACCATAGATCAATCACTTGAAAGTTGATAAGCTCTTTTAGCAAGTATTATATTTTCAGGGAACAAATTCAGGTGCAAAAGAAATGTCATTTTCTTTATTTTTTTCTATAATTCAAATTAATCATTCTGTGTGACAGCAGAAAATTTAATGTAGTCCAGTTTTTCTCAATCATTAATTTAAAATTCCATCATAGCCTGCTCTCCTATTTTCTGCTCTCATCTTCTTTTCCTTGAGATGGCATCTAAAATCCAGGGTGGGTGGGTGGGGAGGTTTCCATTGCTTGCACAATGCTATGGCCTGAAAGAATGTCCCAGCACCATTTTTTCATCCTCTATGGTGTGACTCACCCACTGGATACTTTTCTTATCTGATTATGAAAGGTTGACATCTGCCCCCAAGAAGTCCATGTTGCCACTTGGTCACTAGCTCTACTGTCCACTCTAGCATTGGAGGATCAATTTCCTGGTCCCAATTTAAGATGTGTTTTGGGTAATGCAATCTTCCAAGCTGTTCATAAACACCCAGGAAAAAGCCATGGCTGCTCACTGCAACATATTGAGTTTATGTGTAGGTTATGAAAGGCTCTCTCAGGTTCTTTGGATGGCAATTCTGCTCTTTTCTTTCATATTCTGAATGCGTGCGGGACTCTGTGGGTTGTGTGCCAGACAAAAGGTGAAGCACAATTCATCTCTACTTGTAAATCCTCAAACTTATCTGGGAGTTTTATCCCACTCTCCCGCTAACTCTGGATGTCCTGTAGGATGCATAGTTTCTGATCAATATTTAACCCTTTTATGTTCTACTTCAGCTCCATTCCCTCTCTTGTAGGAGTTTGTTTAGGTGGAGGATGGCAGTGTCAAGCAGGGCAACGGGAGAAAACAAAACAAGCAAACAAACCCCACCAGTCTGCTGATATCTCCCCATATCACACAGCCACACCTCTTTGAAAGTTATGCTCAAGACTAATATCCTAGGAGTGTGTTGAGCTTTGACTGAGTGTTTTGATTAGAAATTGTCCCATAGAACATCACTGGTGGAAATTATTATTTATAAATTAATACTACATTCTAACAATGTCAATAACTATACTCTATTCAATCACAACCATAAGGAAATCAAATGTCACAGCAATTGAAAGTTGGGAAAGTCAGAAGAAAGAAAAGAAAGGTAAGGGGTAAAGAAATGCTGGAATGCTATATCTTATATTATTTAGGGCCTGGTCTCTTCATGTTCTATTTAACCAACATTCATACAATCCACAAAGTCCTCCTTTGCCTCTGACCAGTCCTGTTACTTCATATGTATTTACTTGCACTGTCCCCTAAACCATTTACCTGTGTTCCCCTTTTTAAAGCTCAAGCTCGATGCTTTGTATATAGAAGTCTGTAAATACATGTCTGTATTATTTTATAAGTGAATATTGTATAAGTATCTATTCAATATTGTATAAGTGAAATGTCATTTATTTAAATGTTTATTATTTAAAATACAGATTGCAAAGTTTAAAAATAATTAGCTTGCTGGTGTCAAGAACCTGGTCAGGGTTCTTTTGGCAGAAGTACAAGGTATAAAGGGTGGTTTGGAGTTGAGAGGCAAGAATAGAATAAAAGTAAGACTGAGATTAAGATGGTTCATAGGTCAAGGTTAAGAGCCAGGGAGCAGTTTCAAGAGAGTAAAAATTTAAGATGAGAGTCAATAACTCAGAGGGGCTCTGTTTCTGGTTAGACTGGGCTTGAGGAGATCACTGGTTAGGCTCTGTTCAGGCAATGTAACATGGTGATTAAAAGTATTCCATCCGTTCATTCTGAAATCAGCCTGTCATGTATACAAATCCTCATTTGCCCCTTATGACTTTGTAAACTTAATCAAGTTGTTTTAACTTCCCGGATTCCCTTTCTATAAAATAGGAATATTAATAGGACTTATATAGTAGGATTCATAGTGAAGCTCTTCAGGTATGTCAGAAAACAAACTGATTCTCTTTCTCTCTCATGGTTTATTCTGTGGGTTCTTTGGTGATACTGTGAAGTGGGTAACTAAATCTTGACCAGCTGATTATGATTTCTCCTTCAGCCTGCTCATCTGAGGTTCTAGCTCCAATGGATGTTTCCTAAATGGAACTTAAACTGAGGGACCTACACATGCACAAGCTGTATCCAAAGCCCTGGGAGGGAACTTAGCAATATGTTTACATAGTTATGTTTTTGTTAATTTTCAAAACTAAGATATTCTTTATATCCTTTATATGTTCTTCATAAACCCGCCACCCCCAACAAATTCCATGCTTCAGGACACACATAATCTAATTCTGCCCTTGCACCAGGGTCTTTTTGCTGAGGTCACTTTACTCTGCAGGATATCCCTCCAGACCACATTCTTGGACAACCATAGTCTTCCATTATTTTACGAGCCAGTCCATGTACTTCAAGTGTGATGTGACTTTGGTCCACCATTTTTGCAAACTCTAGAGGAAACACATCATCTTCTCTGATCAATTCCTTCTCCTCAATCCCACTCAATTGTATTGAGCCCCTGAATCAGATAATCTTGTTGGGAATGGTCTTCCTAAAGCTATCCCTCACTAGGCCTTTACCCACTATGGATAGTGGTGTCAGGATTCATAACACACTATCAATTCTTTCAAATGATCACACAACAGGTTCTTGGACACCTTATTTGTAAGTCCTATTTTGGACACGTAGCATATCACATTGGAAAGTAGAAAGCACTTTTGGTCTTAGTGCTTCAGATGAACCGAGTGAGGATGCAAACATTTTAGCAACTGTTTCACATGTACAAAACTTGAAGAATACCTAGAAAATTGTGAGAGTTCAAAAAATTTTAGCTATTGTCATTGTCAGAATGCCTGCCCAAACTGGCCCTGGGTCTCAAAATGACTCTATATGCTTGAAATGATGTCTGAATTGTTGAAACAAGTCTTATAGGAAATTAGAGGAAAAAGATGGGAAGAATGAAAAGAGAGCTGTCATATGTACAACATTAATTTTTAAAAGATTAAAGCATTTTATCTTTGCTTGAATAAAAAAATAATATTGCAAGCAGGAACAGTCATAGTTCTAATTTTGAGTTATGTAACTTGCAATTTTTTAAGAGTCAGGAATTCTGTATTCCAAAGTTGAGTCACAATTTATTTTTAGAATTTTTTTTACGTTTTCTTTCTGATGAGGATCAGATTAATATAATTTAATTATACTTAACTATTTAATTTGCATCTTCCTTCTAATAACAATAGGGCTTCAATAAAAAATAGGTAATATGGCTCTGCATAGGCACCAAATTTAATTTTGTATTGTTTTCACTTTAGGTAAAATGTAAAAAACTATATTGTTTCTTTGCAAAAGTAATTGCACAAATTTAAGTACATTTAAATTCACAGAAACACAAGTTTTATAGAACAAAAGAAATAGAATCAACTAGAATAAAAGAGTAGGTAGATTAGACTGAATAAGCATTAATAATGTTTATTTGACCCTCCTTGTTCTTTAGTACAATATTCTTTAACATAAAACAAAAGGTGTAACTGGGTTACTTGTTTTATATTTCATATTCTAAGGCGAAATATATGCAACTAATTACCATGCTCAGAAAAGAAAACCATTCACATGGAAAATGAAATTTGAAAAACAATGTGCATATATTTCAGCTCTAATAGTGCAAGAAAGAACTTACACATCATTTTTCTTAAGGTGTGAAATACAGGTTCTTGAGAGTTTATATTCTCCAGAAATTACATTGTCCATTGTATATGTGGATATCTTTAAATCTTTAAAAAATGCTATATTTTATTTTGCATTTTAAATCATAGTACAGATTTTCTCCATTTGTATTGTATATACATTTTCCTCTCATTTTATATTTAAGTAAGAAAGAGATAAGAGAACTAAGTAAAAGAAGTTTGTACTGAGGCAAAAATTATAGGAATCAACCCGTATCTGAGGATATGAATTTCCAGGGGAAATAAAGATGATGATAATGACAGTCATAATAAAAAAGTAATAATAATAACCATAACGGATATATTTGGGGTTTTGTCCAACTTTCTTTCCTTTAAGATACCACAACTCTTTAAAAGTTAATCTCGCTCTGTCCATGTGATTTGGCTGGGTGAGATTACAAGTCCTGCCCTAAAAGAAGAAACATAATTCAGACCTTGTCAATTATGCATTTCAACTTCCTGAATACTGGGATTTGTTCAGGATGCATGTCTCGAAAGGCCAGAATTCCCTAGTTCTTTTGAGAAGCTTCAAAAGAAAAGTGTTATCATCTGGACATTTCCAACAATAAGGGCAAAATAGTCACAAGCTGCTGGAGATCAGTGTTCCTAACGTGTGAAGAAAGCCCACTTAATGAAGCCAACACAGGGGAAAACAGAACTTAGAGAAAGAGAGTTGGAGACAAAGAGTCACCCTAATAAGAATTAGAGATTTAGATTCAGCAGAGCCTAGAACTAATTCTGTTATCTGGTATTTTAATCTAATTGAATAAATCTATTCATTTTTTGCTTAATATATTTTGAGTTGAGTTTCTTACACTTGCAGCTAAAAAGGTGGTCCTGATTAAGAGACACTTGATTTGGGTCTAGAATTGTAAGTGCTTATGCAAATTGTCATATTGAATTTTACAAGTCTTGAGTTTTTAAAGATGGGGAGATGTAAAGAAACAAAGTGACTGACTCAAAGATACATAACCAATCAAAGAAGGAATGAAGTCAGACAAGTGAAAATATAGTCTTAACATTCAGATGGAATGCATAAACTGTCGATGAATGACAGCCTGTGTGACTTTATCTCTCCATTTATATAATACCAAGATGATACAACTATATTATATTTCCTACATCTTGCAGCTGTCCTTTTCATCATCTTCCTTTCTCCATTTTAGTTGATGAGAATTGTCCCTGTCTTTACTTTTAAAACCCTGAAACATTTTTACTACTCTTGTGTCTATTCTGTCTCTACCAATTAATTAAATGGTGAAGAAGTTCTAGAAAAGTAAAATATTTTAAAATAGATTAGATTTGACCAAAATATCACATATTGCGGTGCAGGCTGTTTTCTCAAAAGTCTGTTGGTATCAATGTGATCATTTCATATAAATGGAAAAAACTATGTCCTTTTTTTTTGTACTATTCTTTATCCAAGTGATTATAAGGTCTTTGGTCGATAAGTGTTTGTAAGTAATGATTAACACAATAACTTTTAAAATATATAGTGTTTTTTTTTTGTTGTTTTACTTTCTACTTTGAAATAATTTTAGACTTATAGAAAACTTGATTTCTCATATGGACATCACTCAGCTTCTCCTAATGCCAACATCTAACATTACTATGGGGCATTTGTCAAAACTAAAAAGTTAACATTGCTACTCACTGTTAACTAAACTACAGGCATTATTCAGATTTTACAAGTTTTTCCACTAATGTCCTTCTTTCTCTTCCAGAATTCCACATTGCACTTAATTGCCATGTCTCATCTTAGTCTGCTCTAATGTGCAACAGTTCGTCAGTCTTTCCATATCTTTCATGATTTGACGCGTTTGAAGAATGTTGGTTACTTATTCCACAGAATGTTCCAAAGTTTGGGTTGGTCTCATGTTTTCTCATGATTAGATTGAGATTATGCATTTTTGGCAAGATTATCATAAAAGTGATGTACCTTTCTCTGGATGTCCATGTTGTCGATATGTTATAGCTCAGGTGAAATTAACCTGATAGCTTGGTTAAAGTGAAATCTGCTGGGTTTTTCCACATTAAAGTTACCATCTTTCCTTTTGTAATTGATAAATATCTTGGGAGAGATAATTTGAGAAGATACAAATTTCCTGTTTGTCCTCAAACTTTGTTCTACTTTCTCAAATTTGTTTTGACTTTTCTAGTTTACTTACTTTTCCATACAAATGTTAGAATCAGCTTGTCCATATCTTTGAAAATGCCTGCTGGGATTTTGATTGATATTGAACTAAATCTGTATATGTATTTGTGGAGAAATGACATCTTAACAATATCAAGTTTCCCAATACATAGACACAGTATATTTCTCCATTTATTTAGATTTTCTTTTATTTATTACATCAATGCTTTTTAGTTTTTAGCACAGAAATCCTGTATACATTTTTAGATTATACCTAAATATTTCATTGCTTTTGTGATGCTATTATAAATGGTACTTTTTAATTTCAAATTTTAATTGCTCATTGCTAGTTTATATAAATGGAATTGATTTTTTCTACATTGACTTTGTCCTCTACCTTTACTAAAACTCGATTATTAGTCCAAGAAGTTTTTTTTTGTAAACTTTTTGAAATTTTCTATGTAGATAATCATGGTCTGTGAATAGATGCAATTTCAATTCTTACTTTCTAATCTGTATGTCTTTTATTTCTTTTTCTTTCTTTATTGCACTGTCTAGGACTTCCGGTACATGTTGAATAGAAGTGGTGAGAGAGGATCTACTTGCTTTGTTCTTGAACTTAGGGGAAAATCGCTTAGTAATTCATCATTAAGTATCATATTATCTCTAGGTTTTTTTTTAATTTATTTTTCATTTTATATGCCCATTGCAAGGTTAAGTTCCTCTCTATTAGAAGTTTGCTGAGAGTTTATATTATGAATGGATGTTAAAATTTTTCAAGTTCTTTTCTGCATCAATTGAGATAATCATAAATATTTTCTTCTTTACTATCAAAATATGTTGAATTACTTTAATTCATTTTTACATGTTGAGTCAGCTTTGCATTCATAGGTTAAACCTCACCTGGTATAGCTATATTATTCTTTTTATATATTGATAAATTTGATTTGCTAATATTTTGTTAAGAAGTTTTGTCTTTGTGTTCATTTCTGCCCTCTCCCCCCTTCCTTCCTTTGGGTAAATTGAGACACCTCTGGCCACCCCCCTTCCCATGGTTGTCCTAATGTATAAAATAAACACCTTTATTAATCAGAGTGTATCTTCAAATAACATTATACTGCTTCACATCTATTATAATGAACTTAAAACATATGTTTCTAATTCCCTGTCCCATCCTTTGTGCTATAGATGTATATTTTACTTTTATGTATGCTATAAACATACGTTACATTGCTACAAATTTGGCTATGTATAGATAATTATCTTTAAGAGAAATGAAAAATAAGAAATAAATGAACTTTATTCCATTTGCAGCATTCTTAATTTATTTATATATATTCAACCTTTCTCTGGCCTATTTCTTCTCTTTGAAAAGTTTCTTTAATATTTCTTGTGATTTAGGTATTTTGGCAATGATTTCTCTACTCTTGTTTGTCTGAGGAAGTCTTTATTTCTCCATTTTTTTGTGATTGTTAATTACTTTGTTTTAAACATAAATTTTAGAATAGTTTCAGATTTACAGAAAAATTGCAAAGATGATAGAGAATTCCCATATACTCTCACACTCATCTACTCCTATTGTTAACATCTTGCATTATCATACATTTTTCTCAATTACTGAACCCATATTGATACATTTTTCAGTAAAGTCCGTAAGTTATTCAGATTTTCTTAGTTTTTACCCAGTGTCCTTTTCCTGTTTCATGGTCACCACATTACATTCAATTGTCATGTTTTCTTAGGTATCTCTTGGCTGTGACAGTTTCTCAGTCTTCCCTTATTTTTGATGACCTTGACAGTTTTGAAGAGTATTGGCTAGATACTTTGTAGAATGTCTTTTAGTTGGAATCTCTCTTGTGTTTTTCTCACTATTTGGCTGGTTCCTGGGAGTAAGGCCACAGAGGTAAATTGCCATTCTCGTCACATCATATTAAGACTACGTTCTATCACATGACTTTTTACTGTTTGTGTTAACCTTGATCACTAGACTGAGGAAGTGTCTTTCAAGTTTCTCCACTGTAAAGTCACTCTTTCTCGTCCCTTCTCTGTATTCTTTGGAAGGAAGTGTCTATGTATAGCCATCACTTCAGTATTTGGTAGTTATGCCATGCCTCCCTGAAGGGGAATAATATACATATGTATTTGCAATTCTGTGTGAGCTATTTTTCTATTCTCCCTCATGTATGTGTTTATTCCCTCATTACTTATAGCAGTATGAACTCAGGGATATTTTTTTATTCTTGTTATAACGCAATATTACTTTATTTTGTTCAAATTTTCCAGCATTGCCACTAAGAGCTCTTTCAGTTGGCTCCTGTGTCCCTTTGATATATCCTCATTATTATCAGATTTTAAGCACTCCTTTATTTTGACACTAAGATATACTGCAGGCTCATTTGTATATTTCTTGCCTCTGCTAGAAACAGCCATTTCTACAAAGAGCCCCGGTTCCATTTATCAGAAAACTGCATTAGAAAACAAAATCTGGGTGTTAGGTGTGCTCTGTGCATTTGGGGTATTATTACTTCTGGGTCTCTCAGTTTATAGACTAAGGAAATTCAAAGATTCATCTATGTCCTTACCTGGATTAATGATTCCTTTTTGTTTCTGAATAGCATTCCATAGCATGGATGTACCACATATGTTTATCATTTCACTTATTGAAGGAAATCTTGGTTGCAATTATGAATGAGACTGCTATAAACATTTGTGTATTTTTAATGTGTTAGTGTGTGTGTGTGTGTGTGTGTGTGTGTGTGTGTGTGTACATAAGTTTCCAAATCAGTTGGGTAAATATCTAGGAAAACAATTGCTGGTGGTATGGTAAGACTGTGTTCAGCTTGTAAGAAACTTCTGAACTGTTTTCCAAAGTGGCTGTACCATTTTGCAGTCCCACCAGAAATGACTGTGAGTTCTGTTGCTCTGCCTTCTGACCAGCAATTAGTATTGTTAGCTTTGTGGATTTTTAGCTATTCTAATATATGTATATAATGATATCTCTTTGTCATTTTAATTTGCAATTTCCTAAGACAAACGTTGAGTATCTTCTTGTATACTTATTTGCCGTCTGCATAGAGTCATGTCCCACATAACGACATTTTGGTCAACAACTGACTGCACATACAATGGTAGTCCCATAAGATTAGTACCATCTATCCTAGATGTGTAGTAGGCTATACCCTCTAGGTTTGTGTAAGTGTACTCTGTGATGTTTGCATGATGAAACGGCCTAATGACGCATTTCTCAGAACGTATCCCTGTTGTTAAGTGACTCACGACTGTATATTTGCTGGTGAATTATCTGTATAGCTCTTTTGCTCATTTTTTAATTGAGCCGCTTGTTTTCTTATTGTTCAATTTTAAAGGTTCTTTTGTATATTTTGGATACCAGTACTTTATCAGATAGGTGTTTTGCAAATATTTTCTCCTAGTCGGTGGCATGATTTTCGTTATCTTAACAGTCTTTGGCAGAGCAGTAGTTTTCAGTTTAATAAAGTCCAATTATTTAATTTTAATAAAGTTTTTGGTTTTTGTTATTTTTTATTATTTTGTTTTATGGAGCATGGTTTTGATTTGTATGTAGAAACTCATCACCAAACCAAGGGCATGTAGATTTTCTTTTATCTTTTCTTCTAGAAGTTTTATAATTTTGCATTTTATATTAAGGTCTGTGATCCACTTTGAGTTAATTTTGTGAAAGGTATGGACTGTGTCTAGCTTGATTTTTTTTTTTCCAACCTGTGGATCTCCAATTGTTCCAGCACCATTTATTGAAAAGTCTGTTCTTTCTCTATTGACATCCTTTGCACTTCCCTCAAGATCAATTGACTCTATAAGTGTGAGTGTATTTCTGGGCTCTCTATTCCTTTCCATTGATCTATGTGTATTCTTTTGCCAATGCCATGCTGTCTTGCTTATGGTAACTTTATAGTAAGTCTTGAAATTGAGTAGTGTGTTTTTTTAATTCTATATTGTATTGTTTATTCTAGGTCTTTTGCGTTTCCATATACACATTAGAACCAGTTTGTAGATATCTACAAAATAGCTTGCGGCACATTTGGTTGAAATTACATTCAACCTATAGATTAATTGCGAAATAACTGACATCTTAATAATATTGAATCTTCCAGTCCGTGCACATGGACTCTCTCTCCATTTATTTGGCACTTCTTTCTTATATTTTTTTCATTAATGTTATATATATATTGCATACAAACCCTGCACATACTACTTTAATTAGTACTTTTTAAATTTCAAATTCCACTTTTCATTGCTGATATATAGGAAAGTAGACTTTGTATTGTCTGACCTTTATTAGCTCCAGGTGTTTTTGTAGATTCTTTGAGATATTCTACATTCACAATCATGTCATCTATGAATAAAGACTGTTTTGTTTATACCTTTCTTTCTCTTTCTTGCCTTATTGCAATAGCTAGGACTTCCAGTACAACACTGAATAGGAATGGTGAGAGAGACATTCTGTCTTGTTTCTAGTCTCAGGAGGGAAAGGATCCAGTCTCTCACCACTAAGTATGATGCTAGTGTAGCTTTCATGACTTATCAAGTTGAGGATGTTCCCTTCTATTCATTGTTTGCTGAGGGATTTTATCATGAATGGATATTAAATTTTGGTGTCAGTTGATCTGATCTATGATTTTTCTTCTTTAGCCTGTTAATATGGTGCATTACTTTGGTTTTAGAATTTGAACTAATCCTGCATATCTGGGTAAAATCCCACTAGTTCATGGTATATGATTTTTTTAGACATCATTGGAATTGATTTGCTAATATTATATTAAGGATTTTTGTGTCTATGTTCATGAGAGATATCAGTGCGTAATTTTTGTTTCATGTAATGTCATTATGTGGTTTTGGTATTAGAGTAATGCTGGTCTCATAGAATGAATTAGGAAGTTGTGTAGAAAGAAGTTAACATAGCAAGTCTGACTGCTTATCCTTGGAAAGATCTGCTTATACGTCTGGCTCTTGGTTGGCCTCTGGGAACCTGGATTTTGGGAGTTTTCCACCCCGCCTAACTGATTAAAGTAGCTTACTGAGCCTAACTGTTTGCACAATGTGGTTTATGCTAAACACCTGCTTTCCTTCTGGGAGTCTGGAAGTTTTGTACCTGCTTGGCAGAGGGTGCCTACTTGATCAGCACTCAATGAAAACCCTGTGCACTGAATTTCTAATGAGCTTCCTTGGTTGGCAACATTTCACACAAATTGTCACAACTCATTGCTGGGTTGAATTAAGCATGTCCTGTGTAACTCCACTGGGAGATGACCTCTGGAAGATTGCACCTGGTTTCCCCTGGACTTCACCCCATGCACCTTTTCCCTTTGATGATTGTTCACGGTATCCTTTCAAACTAATAAATCATAGCCATGAGTACTAATATATGTTGAGTCTCATGGTTTCCTCCTAGTGAATCATCAAACCTGAGGGTAATATTGGGGGCTTCTTACACATGTTTTCCTCTCTTTCTGTTGTCTGGAAGAGATTTTAGAAAATTGGTATTATTGCTCTCTTAAATGTTTGGTAAAATTTACCAAATAAACCACCTGGGGTAGTGCTTTCGTCATTAATATGGTCAGAACATCCTCTGGAATGTTATTAATTATTGATTCATTTTTTTTCTTTTTTTTTTTTAGTAAATAAAGGGATATTCATGTTATCAGTTTCTCCTTGTGTTAGTTTTGGTAGTTTGCATTTTTCAAAGAATTCGTCCATTTTCTACATCAGTTTTGAATATTTTTTCTGAATATGCAATTCTTGTTTGATAGGTTTTTTTCCCCTTTCAATACTTTAATGATACCATTCCATTGTCTTCTTACTTCCGTAGTTTTTTGATAAGAACTTTGCTGTGATTCTCTTTGTTTAATCTGTATATGTCTTTTTCCCCATCTGCCTATTGGATTTTTCTCTTTATTTTTTATTTTCAGCATGTAGAATATGATACGCCTAGGTTTTTTTTTTTTTTTTAATTTATCTGTTTGGTGTTCTCTGAGCTTCTTGTTTCTGTGGTTTAATCTTTGTCAGTAATTTGGAAAAATATCAGACATTATTTCTTCTACCTCATTGTCTCTTTTCTTCTTCTGAGATTCCTATTAAGCATATGTTAGACTGTTTACTATTTTACCACACCTATTGGATGTTCTATACTTTCTTCTTCTTCTTTTAATCCTTTACTCTTTGTGTTTCAGTTTGGGTAATTTTCATTGACATATCTTCAAGTTCATTGATTTTTTTTTCCCTTGGCTGTCCTGAGCCTAGTGATGAGCCGTAGGCATGCTTCATCTATGTTACTGCATTTTTCATTGTTAGCTTTTCCATTTGACTCATCCTTATAATTTCTAAATTTATTGAAATTACTTTGCTGAAATCATTCATTCATTTAATTTTGCATATTATCCATCTTTTCCATTAGAGCTTTTAACTTATTAATCTTAGTCATTTTGCATGCCTTGTCAGATAGTTCCAATATGTGTGCCATATCTGAGTCTAGTTCTGTTGATTAGGTATCTCTTGCCAATGTGTTGTTTTATACTAAGGTTACTCTCATTGTACCACAGGTCTCAAATTCCTCTAGTGGTACTAGGGTGCAGGCTAGTTTGCCAGAGAGTTTTTCTCAATGTCTGTCTTCCTCTCAGTTTTAGGTCTTAATTTGGTACTTGCCATGCTCTTGCAACTCTCCCAGCAACATTACAATGTTACTTGTTATTCATTATTTGTTAGCCTAGTTGTGGGGGGAGGGCAGTTCTCTGTTGCTCTGATTTAGCCTCAGTCTTAGGCAAAATTGTGTCCCTGGGTCTCAGGAGTGTGGCCTTCTAATGTTCCTACCTTTCTCCCAGCTATAGATCTAGGCCTAAAGCATGTTCTTGTCCCTGTTTCTAGTGGCAGAGAGATTTTTCTATTTCCTTCTCCTAGATGCAGTGGGTTTTCACCAGTGCCCTAAGATAACAAGTATTTATGCTTTCTACCACCCCCCAAATTAACATTTCTGTTTCAGAGAGTTAGGGTAGGAGGATCCAAGTGGAGTTTTGTGCCCTACTCCAATGGTCCCTGTTCCCCTCCCCTAGGCCTGCACCATGGGCAATGCTTTCCCAGGATTCTTCCTAATTACTTTTGTGAGTACACAGTGGGGCCTTAGAGGAAAAAAATTGCCATATATTTTGTCCACCCACCTGGGCTTCAGACTGTTTGGCCAGCCTGTATTTTGCCTCCTTCAGTTTCTTCACAATTCTAGCTGAATTATTCTGACTGGTTTTCTGCTATATTTGCTCTAGGAAAACAAGTTCTCATGTCTCATCTCTCCCTATAGGCACCTTATCTCTGTTTAGATTTTGGAGTAATTGGTTGCCCTGTGATGCCAGCTCTATATTAATTGAAGAAAAATTATAATCATTCAGTTTGTCTGGCTTTTTAAAAATGTGAAAAAAATGTATGGATGGAGGCTAGCTCTCTACATCTCTTAATGGTAACCAATATACATCACTTTTAGGGGAGGAAACTCCAGATATTTTTGGTTCCATTGTAGTGGAGTAATTTTGTGGTAAACAGTTAGCCTCATTTCACAAATGGAACAAAAGACATAGTCTAGGTCTTTGACACCAAATTAAACAGAATATGACCTACTATCTAAGTGAGCCCTAACTTATAACAGTAATAGAGCCATAGGAAATCCAAAACTACTATTTCTCATTTCACTGCTCGTATGAGAGAGACATGCTCTCACCAGAGCTCTGAGTTTATTATGTGCCTGACACTGTTCATGTATTGTCTTATTTAATCCTCATAGCAAATATATGAGGTAGGCAACAGGAAAATGAGGCTTAAAATAACTGAGAAATTTGCATAGAGTTGCACATCTAACACATGGCATGGATGAAATTTGAACCAAAGCAACTTAACTTCAGAGCCTAACACTTAATCACTGAACTCCTTCCTTTCCTGAGGAGAGAAAGTAACGTTCAAATAGTCATATACTGGTGAATGAAAAATAAATCCCATCATCTACGTTCTGAGTCACTTGGCTACACTTTTGGAAGGTGAATGGGGATAGTTTTGTCAGTTTAGCAAACTCATAAAAAGCTGCCTCTGTGAAATTTATGAAATCACTCTTTGTTCATCTTTGTACTGGCCCAGCTAAAACAACTATTACTGTTTTGGTGTACTTAAATAGAATCTGTGTGTCAATCTAAATATACACTTAGTTAGATTCAGTTTTTAGATCCAAGCTAGCCAGTTAGCTCTTCATTGTATGGTGAATGACTTGTTCACAATTAATTGCTAATGTGATCCTCACTTGTGTAGAAAAATACTCTGGATAAAACTTCAAAACTTTAATGAGTAAAAGTGACCAACGTTTGACCTCTTTTCATAGACTCTTAATTGAACAATAAGTAGTTATCCTAAAATAATCATGGACTCCAATGGGACTGTGGTCAAGATGATAATTGCTATATTAGGTTGATTGATTAAGGTTATGAAAAGTTATTAGTGTGAGGGTAAAGGGTCACACATTTACCTTGTCCTTAGTTTAATTTCAATTCTATCAATAAAAGGGGAAATAATTGTGGTACTCATATTTTATAAAAAGTCATTTTCTCTTCCAATTAATGTCTTTTCATTCTGTAAGCAATTAATCCAAATATAAATTTTTGCCCACAACCATCATAGAGAGCATTGTCTTACAACATTTTCTTGTTGTTTTTCCCTAGTAAATTGGTCTATTGCTGTAAACTACTACCAACTAAATGCAAAGAAATTTAAAGCCCAGGATTATTTTCATGTAATTACATTTTCAAACTTGATTAAAAGTTGGTAAGGAAGGAATTAACATTTGTTCATCACTTATTATACACTATAGAATGTTCTGGATATTTTACATATATTTTATTTTACTATAATAAAATTTGATAAGACAAATTCTATTATTGCCATTTTGTAGATAAGGAAACCAAATCTCAAGAGAAGCTATGAAACTTGGGCAAGTTCACACTGATTTTTTAAGTGGCAGTGAAGAAGGTCTTATCTGCTCTACTTCAGATTCATTCACTAGGAAAATCAGTCTAGCCAAAGTATGTTGCAAAATCACTTTTCAAAATTATCGGTCTAATTTTTAAAACCTGTTAATGTCTTCAAGGTTCCCAATCAATACATCATCAAATAGTTATTGTATGGAGCACAATATGGTATAAAATTGTTCAGAAAACAAATGGGATTAATAATTTTTCAGATGCCTCAAGTAACAGGGTGGTTACTCTGTTATTCCTTACTCTCTTGGCAAAACTATTAGCTATGTAAACGTGTGACATTCATGACTGGAGGTGTTAATAAGGTCTCTTTGGAGATTTCAACAATAATTAGCAATAATTACCCAGCAAAATAAAACCAAACCAAAATTTCAAATAAAAAGGAAAGAGAGAGAGAAAGAAAAATAATAAAAATCCAAATGGAGATAGAAAGAAAGGAGCACTTCAGAGCCAGGCAGACCTATCTTCAAGTTCTGGCTCCAACACTCACCAGCCATATGACCTTGAGCAAGCAACTTAACCTCCGAGCTCACTTTTCTAAGTTGTCAGGAGGAGATAATGTTTGCCTTATAAGGTTATTGGAACATTTAATTACACAAATATTCCTAGCACAGCTCGAGCCTCAAATGAAGACTCCATAGTTGTTAATTTCTTTTTTTCCTTATTCTTTTCCTCCTCTTGTGTTCTTGTCCAATAATCAGCATCAGTTCTAAATTGTCCTTGAAACATGGCCCCAGCCATGGGGCAGTGTTTTAAACCATATAGCCAAAAATAACATGGACCCAGGGGAAAAGGTATTCGATGTAGTAATGGTGGAAGCTGCTGATGGTGTCTTAATTTATACTGAAGGAAAAATGCAGAAATCCCTTGGGATGATGATTTTTCAAAGCTTTCAGGAAGCATTATTCTCCATAGGAGGAGAGAATTGCTTTACATTCTTCCCTTTTAATGTGTCTCATTACACCTTTCAAACATATACATTTCATTACACGCTTCCATTAAAGTATCTCATTATAACTTTCAAATATGTGCATCTCATTACATCTCCTTTAAGATCTTTACATATTCTCCATTTGTGGATTTCATTAAAGCTTTTCCCTTGTATATCTCATTACTAAATTACTTTCATGTATGTTATTATAACCTATATTTCTCATTACATTACTTAAACATGCACATCTCATTACACCTTTCTATTTATGCATCTCATTACATTCCTCAAAAATGTGTATCATATTACATCTTTCTCCTTTGCATATCATTACATTTGTCCAATTATGCATCTCATTATGCCATTTCATTTATGCATTTTATTATACCCTTCCTTTTATCCATGTCATTTCACTCCTTAAACCCAAGCATCTAAGTAAACCTTTACTGCGTGCCATTTTATACACCTTACAGATATTATCTTCACTTTTCCATGCGTGCTTTTTCTGGTACCTCTTAAAAATATGAATGTCAGTCTGGGGACTGATGGCATTACTCTTGTTAAATATGCATATCTCATTACATATTTATCATATTTTAGGAGATGTCCCTTTTACCCTTTAAACTATTATTTTTCTTTTTTCTATTGAAACCTTTAAGAAAAAGTGACATGCTGTCGTTGATAACATCAAGTAATATATCTCATCACACCCTTCTGATAGCAACATCTCCTTTATTATAACTTCCTTGCATCCCCTGTTTTAAATCTTCTAGTATTCTTTTCAAAGATGTGCATCTCATTGTTGTCCCTTGGATATGCACTGCTGTTTACCCTCGACCAACTATGTTTCTTTTCCGTCCTAAAATCATCTCTTTCTTAGATGGTTGGGGTTATAGTATCATCTGATCATTATCCTCAGCCATAAATGGAATTTCCCCTGTTGTTTGCTCTTCTCTAGGTTATTACTTTTCCTCTATACAAATATCCTCTCTCCCTGAGGCAATAGATGCCTTTGGAATACATTAAGGAGTCAAATATAACCAAATGGTCCATGTGTTACTTTACATAAATTCTATTTTATTATCAGAGCATTTTTGTTGTGGTGCTATTTAAAAGCATAAAAGTGTTGAAATTTCAACATTCGCTATGCTTTAATTGTGCAGTTTTGTTAGCAATAATGAAATAAGCTGTCTTGGGGCATTTATTATATGGACATTATAATCAAGATTCTACCAACAAGAAATCCATTGTAATCTCAATAATATATCCAGGATTCTGTAACTTAGAGTGTAAATTGGGACACTTACTAAGTATAGTTACTTAAGAATATTTATAGATATTGACCCATCCAGCCCAGACATGCCCCTGTCACCAGAAAGAACACTGAATTAGATCCAATAGATTAGTTTTATGTCACAGTTCTCCCTTTTGCTATGTGAAAATTTTTTACCATGTGGCAAAATTGCTTAATTTCTTTGAGTCAGTTTACCAAGGCGTCAAGCTCTTACATGTATAACCCATAAATGTGTGTGTGTATATAAATATATAAAATCTCCTGTAAAGCAGAAATAAATTTTTGACCAATTCGCTTTTTAAGGTGGTTTGTGACATTTGGATTTCTTTTTCATTCAGTAATCTTTTTTCCTTCAACAAGTATTTTGAGCTCCTATTATGTGCCACGTACTGTCCTAGGTGCTAGGAATACAATAATGAGCAGACAAGAGCCAGATCTAATGGAAAATATGTTCTAGTAAGTAAATAGATAATAAAGGAATACATAAAAAGGATGAACAAAATTTCAGATAGTGAGAAATACAACAAAGAAAGGTGAGGAGGAACTTGTGTATTGAAGCATCTAGAGACAGAAAACAAAGGGTAGCTGTTATCACTCCAGTCTGAGGGGACAAAGGAAGGGGCTGTGGTGTCACAGGAGCCAGTAAGAGCTGCAATATAGACTGCCAGATAGGGGCTGTGGTCGTAGAGGGATGAAGTCATTACCAGAACTATAAAGCTGAAGAAGGAAGAAAGCAAAGGAAAAATACCCCAAGTTCTTGCTGCCCATCCTCTGATCTTCTGCTGTCTCCCATTATCTGAGTTCAATAGTAAGAGAGAGACAGAGAACCCTGGTGATACATGCTGTAGCTAGCTAGAATCTTAGCTACTGTGTTAGCTATGGTCTGTGTTAGTTTCCTAGGGCTACTGTTGAAAATTATCATAAATGTTGTGGCTAAAAACAACAGAAATTTATTTTATTATAGTTCTGGAAAATACACATCTGAAATCAAAATGTAAGCAGGGCCATGCTCCCTTTGAAGGCTCTGCGGGAAAATCCTTCCTTGCTTCTTCTTAGTTTCTGGTGGCTACCCTGGCACTCCTGGGCTTGTAGCTGCATTGCTTCAATCTCTGCCGCCATCTTTACATGGTATTCTTCCCTGTGTATGTCTTTGTGTCCTCTCTTCTTATAAGGACACCAGTCATTGGATTTAGGGTCCACCCTAACATAGTATGACACCATTTTAACTAATTATATCTCCAAAGACCCTATTTTCAAATAAAGTTACATTCAGAGGTTCCAGTAGGACAAGAATTTTTTTTGGGGGGGAGGGCACTATTCAACCAAATTCAGAGTCCATGTAGTAAATATTCCAGTACAGTTATCACTAAAAGATATTTTATAGAATATTGTATTTATTCTCAAAATCTATACTGAAGAAATTATTCATGTACTATGACAAAAAAAAAAATTGCCTAAATCTATGAGCTCAGTTTAAGTCTGTGTTGACCAATTCTCTCCAAATCCACTGTGCTGCTCGGACAAGAAAGTTTACACGAGTGGACCTTCAAGAGATGTTGTTGCTGGTGAAGACAAAAGAGCTTACCCTGGTCTACATAGTCCTTTATTATCTGTCTCTATCTTACTCTTCAACATCTCCTCGTACTTTTCTCCTTCCACATTATATCTTAGCACAGTGGTCTGTTTTTCTCCTTTTTTTCAATAAACCCAGGATGTTCCCCTCTTCTGAATCTTTGCAGTCTAGTAGTGCTTTCTACATATTTTACCATGTCTGACTATTTCTCAATGTTCATGATTCAGCTCATTTGTCACCACATTAAAGAGATAGTCCATGAGCAACTATGAATCAAATAGATCTTCCAACCCTATAGCTTTGGCACTCTCTATCACAATCTGTCCTTATGATGATTTCTTTTAGCATTTACTACGTACTACTACTTACAACAATTTTGTTGTACTTGTTTCTCACCAAGTCCCCGTCACCGAGGATACTTTATGGTACTTGGTAGGTAAGTATGAATTGCATGAATTACTTAAATGGGGAATAAGTTTCCTAAATTTCATTATTTACTCAACTTGCTTTAAAAATTTTGCAATCATAACCTACATGATGAACAAGATAATTCTCTTTTTAAATTTGAAAATGAATGAAGAAGATGTGCCAAAAGAGATAGTGGCTGTATTTCACATGCCTCGCTATTACCAGAAGCATTAAACACCACAAATACCCACTGGGGTAGATACATTAGAAATACCACCTGGTGCAGTTTAATCTTATTGCAATTATATAGAAGCAATTTAGGTGGGGATAGTCTTATTATTGTTTTATGCTGTGAACAACGTTCTCAAAGTTTCTAGACTATTAAGCATGTTGTAGTAGTTACTACTTGTATGTTAGAGAAAATGGCTTTATACAGTTATAAATTTACTAGGTGGAAATAAACCATGCATAAAATTACTATCTTAGTGTCTTTGTCTTAGGATATATACAATCACATATTTAAAATGTAAGTGCTTTCTTTCAGTGACTAATATTTTATTAATTTCTGGATTATCAAAACAGTAAATTGAAAGTAGAAATTATAAATAAATAAGGAAATTTGGAACCATCATTTTGCCCTAATTTTTTTTTAAATTTATAATACAACTCATATAATATCCAAAAAGTTGAAACTTAGCCTGGAAAAAACAATGAACTTGTTCAATAATTACTCAAAGACTTTTGTCCAGACTAAATTTGAAATATTTTGAAAATAGAAGTTGAGTATTTCTCTATTTTTTTAGTTCTTGTCAACATGTAAAAGTTTCTTTTTGAATTTCCTAAAATTCTATTTCCTCTAGTAAGACCAAAGAATTTCTCACAATGGACAAATGAATGAAGATCTGAATCAGTTCGTGCCTTGGAGGCTTATGTGAACTGTGAGGTGTAGGATATATAGTGACTCTTGGAAGAAAGACATATAGAAGAGATCTGTGCATGGTTTTATACACAGAATACCATCTGACACATACTCAGGAGATGCTCACCAGAGATTTAAGAGAAACTTGTATACTCAAAACAGAGATGTATAGCAACTTTATCTCTTCAAGGCACTTACTAGAGAAAGTGCTTGTGGCATACATGTTAACTATTCCACATCCTTTTTGACATCACAAGGATTTTGATTTGAGTCCTCAGGACACAGCACTACATTTACAAATGCTGTCTCCAAACTAAATCAGCTCTTGCACACACACCAAAACCAGGATGTAAACTTGTTTCCAAACCCAGGTGTGCTTTACATCTGCATATCTTTATGTTCTTTCCCAGTCCTGAAATACAAGAAAACACACACATGTGCACATGCATGTGTGCATGCACATACACATGTGAACAATATCACAACCCAGGCAACGGCATTTAGAAAATTCTAAGACCTAAATATTAAAGTAAAATAAAATTGGCACATTTTTGTGTATTTATATAATGAGCAATAGCATTTACTGAGCAATTACTATGTGTTCGGCACTGTGTCATGTACTATGAGGCAGAAAGCGTTATACAGTTATTGGCTTTATTTCACACATGGGAAAGCAGAGGCTTAAAGAACTTTACATATCTGAATTCATAGATCTAATAAATAGTGGAAATAGATTTTAAACATGCTCTTGACTCTAGAGCATGGGTTCCTAACCCATACTAAATCTTAAGTATTATTAGCTTACTCTTCATTTTAGGAATACCTACAATAACTTCCTAACCTACCAATCTCTACTAGAAATGCATTCCTTTGGGTTGAGACACTGTTGTCTTTTGACCATCTCTTTTAAAATTTAAATAATCCTTAAAAGATTTAGTACATTAAACTTCTATTTATTTGTAAGCACACCTATTCATGAAAGCAGGGGCTACGTCATATTTAAAGTTTAATCCCCAATATTTAACCTAGCACCCAGCCCAGAGTATGAGTATTCAATGAATGGATGATGCATGTAGAGATCTTAAACAGCAATGTGCGGATGCTAGGCAAAGGTGACTGTGAGACTATGTGTGTAAATGTGTATGGAAAACAAAGAGAATGAATTCTGATATGAAGACTGTATAAGAGAATGAAAGAAAGAATAGTATCTAATCCCTCAGAAGAGGATAGGAAGTACACTGATAGTGGTAATTTTTTAAAATCCAAACATAAAGGGGAGTATAAGTAGGAAATAATCCCTGCTGCAAAATACTATATCACAATAAATTCACAATTGAATGTATGGATTTGTTAGCTATAATAAATAAGTAAATTATATGATATATGACATGTTAGATTATATATGATATATGATGTGTTAGAAGGTGATTTGCATGATGGAAAAAAGAAAACTTAGGGCAGGATAGGAGGGTTGGGAGCATAGGAAGGAGGAACACAATTAAGATAGGATGAACAGTGTAGGCTTCATGAAGAAGGTGAGACTTGAGCAAAGGCTTTAAGTAGTTGAGGGAGTTATTAAAGTGGATATCTAGGTATCTTCTTTAAACTCTCATTCTAGCCAGAGCAAACTTCTAGATCAGAGATCTTTTTGCAGAAAGGTGCCTAGCCTATTCAATGAACAACAATAGGGTGACCAACTTTCCCAGTTTGCCTGGAATTATGTTGATTTAGCATTGAATGTCCCATATTCTCAGCCCCAGGCAGATCAGTATAGTTGGTCACCTTAAGTCCAGCACAGAGGCCAGTGTGACTAGAATGGAGGAGTGGGAAAAAACAATGTGATGATGTCAGAATGGTAGTGGGAAACCACAACATTCTATAGACTTTAGGATATTGTAATAATGCTTGCTTTGAGGTTTTAAACAGAGGAAAATATAATCTGACATGTTTTAAAAGATCATTCTGCAGTAGTACAAGAATAGAAACAGAGAGACTAGTTAAGAGGTTAGAACAATCATCCAAATGAGAGATTATGGTAGAGATTTTATTATTTTGCTACTGCTGCCATAATAAAGTAGCACAAACTGGGTGGCTCATGACAACAGGAATTTATTGTCTCACAGTTCTGGAGGCCAAAAGTATGAAATCAAAGTATTGGTAGGGCAAGGCTTCCTCTGCAACTTGTAGGGGAAAGATCATTCCTTGACTTTTGCAGATTCTGGTGGATGGCCTGCAACCTTTGGTGTTCTTTGCCTGTAGATGTGTCACCCCAATCCTCCTTCTTCACATGACCATCCTTTCTCTCTGTGTGTCTGTCTTTGTCTCCCTATTTCCCCTCTTTATAAGGACACCAATCATATTGTTTAGGGTTCATTCTAATGGCCTCATTTTAACCTGATGACCTCTATAAAGACCCTATTTCTGAATAAGGTCGTATTCTGAGGCACTGGGGATTGAGACTTTAATACCTTTTTGGGGGGGACACAATTCCACCTATATCAATTATAGAGGTAATATTCGAGATATATTTTGAATATAAAGCAAGCAACATTTCCCGACAGGTTAGATTTGGGAGTTAAATGAGAGTGAAGTGAAGTATATCTCCAAGATTTTAGACTGAGAAACTAAAAGAATTGTTATAAGCAAGTGGGATTGGAAAGGCTGTGGGTAGAATAAATTTGGAGGAAAGATCAGAAGTTCAATTTCGAACATGTTGAGTTTGAAATATCTGTTACCATGCAATTGAAGATGTAAAGTAGACAGATATACAAGTCATCAAGTGAGAGAAAGCGAGAATGGGGAAAGAGATGCTGGAATTTGAAGATAATATATGATATCTTTTTTGAACCTGAAAATTACTTTGGGATTATTAGAGTAGTTATTATTAATATCTCCACTTTATAACCCAATAGAGTGGATCTAAGAAGAGTTTAATAACTCGTGTATATCAAAAAATTTGAATGAAAGTGTTTTTTTTTAATCGTTCTTTTGTGATCAAGTTCTGTTTATTTTAGAAGCATAAATAGTGGGACTGGGAAGAAGTGATGAGAACAGCAAGGCACCAGTTCCCTTGACAGGACCAGATCTGGGACAGGCTCTGTCTGCCTGTGTGATCAAAGCTGACTCAGCATCTTTGATTAACCTTTTCCTATGAGGAGAAGGTGTGAGGACAATCTGGGTGGAGCTGAATTGTCTATGAAGGGAGGGTAGGGGTGAATGGGCTCTGGCATCCTCCGGACCCAGAAAAGGCCAGATGGCCGACAATACCCTTGGCCAAGAACACCCCAAACCAGTTCTGTCTGTGCCTGGGACAAAGCCATAATCTGGAGGGGGGACCATGGTGTCCTCTAGTTGCCAGGAAGGCTCCAGGTCATCAAGAGCAACCCTATTTTTTCTGAGGCAAATGTGATTATCTTTCCCCTATCCCACATAACACTTACAAGAAAAATGCTAAAGATAGAATTAAAGATAAATATTAATTATGTAGATAATATAGCAATACTCTACAGAATTTAAGTGAAAAATTAGTCCAAAAAATTTTAATTGTTATATCTCAGGTATGATGGTATGTTAATATAGTGATTCAAATGTATGATCTTTCATCACCTAAGTTATTCCTGTTTACTTCAATTGGTGTAATTAAATTCCCGGGAACAAACAGGTATTTACTTTATTTAAATATTTAAAAATCCCTGTAATACCTGTAGGAAAGAAGACACTATTAGGGAATGAAAGATAGATTGACATAATATCCAAACATTTTGGAAAACACTCATTTGGAAATAAACATACCTATGTTAACTAGAAGATAAAAACTTTGGGATAAAGTTCACAATTACCTTCAAAATTTGAGAGCATAACAATAGAAACTCACTATATCAAAGACTGTCATAGGAGTCAACCTGACAGTATTTCTAATGATGGCTCCTTAGAGTTCTGGCATACTATGTTTGGTGTATACTGGCATCATAGTTGTTTAGCTTTTCAGTTTCTTTTAGCTCTTTTCCCTCTTCCACATAGGCAACCTGTCTTGTGTCTACTTTATTTCTATCAAGCTGGAGAAAATGAGCTGAGCTAGAGGAAGAGGGAAATTTGGAAGGGGATACATTCCTGACCAGCATTTGTTATATATTTTTCTCACAGATCAGGAAACGTGTCAACGGATGACCAGAATTTGTGATCTCTCAAGACACGAGTTCCTTCTTGATATGGATGAAATTAAAAGGAATTTAACCTTCAGAAACTTATGCTTGGATCTAAGTTTTGAATGTCTGCCAGTTCTACCTGATTATCTTTCCAACAAAGAGCTAGATTTTCTACATTTACTATAATTCTTTTTTGATAATTGCAGATAGATAAAATATAATATACATTAAATTTATTCTTAAACATTTTAATTAAATGTTTAATTCTTAAACATTTAATTTAATTTAGGCTTTCTCAACCTTAAAACTATTAACATTGGGGCCCCATGATTCTTTGTTCTGAGAGGCTGCCCTATAGCACCCTCAAGTTGTGACAATAAAAATGTCTCCAAACATGATCAAAAGTCCCCCGGGAGGCAAAATCACCCCCAGTTTAGAGTCACTTATCTGGTAGAAAGGCAAATTTATGTTGTATTTCTTTTTTTGTTTTCTTTAACTTTTTATTGCATTTAAATCAATGTAGTAATAGCCATTTTACACTCACCCTCCTCTATTTTTTCATGCTTTGTACTGGTTGACTTTTGGAAGTCTTTATTTTGAAATTATTCAAAATTAAAGCTCTATAAGAATTCATTTTTCTGGCTTCCTATTAATCATAATTCCGTATTAGCTGGCTCCTTCATACTTATCAGTGCAATGATAATTGATGTCTATAATAAACCTAAAGCCCTGTGAAATTCTCAAGTGCCTTTTGAACAGCTAAAAGAAAATTAAGTTTCATTAAGTATGGTTTTAAGATTGTGTATTTTATTCTATTCAATTTCTTTAAATATTGGGATTGTGTACATATGATAACTTCCCCCATTCTTTGATCAGGGCTTAATGTAGAGATAATATTATTGAGTCCCTTTCAGCCTGACCAAATTATTTAATGACATTAAGATATCAGCTCAAGTTACACTGTAATTGGTATTTGTTGTTTATTGCTTAATGTCACATAGCATACTATGGAAGACATTTTCAAAGCCCAGACCACACACATTCCTGAGTTATCTTCTTCAGGAATTAGTTACAAGTTAGGAAACACAGGTCCTTAGACTTTGAAAAGATTATAAAGAATTGTAGCTGCAGCTCAAAGCTAAGCTGCATACCTCTAAATAGGACTCAAGGCTTCATGTAATAGACTAGAGTTTATAAGCTGTTTCAGTTTCATGATGTAGCTCTCAAGAAAGTCCTGAGAAACGCGAGCAATTTGGCTGGTACTTGTCACGTAATGAGTTATCATCTCAAATGCCTACCAGAACCTAAATTATACCATTTACTCATTGGGGACAGAATGTACTGTTGGAGAGAAAAGCAAACTCATCATAGTGATTAAAAAAATAAGGTATCAATATTATTCAGGAGAAATAAAAAGCAAATATTGAGATAAATACATTATGGACAGATACTTATATTTTCGTAGTTAGAAATGAATCAAAATAAATTCAAATAATTACTATTAGATAATTTCTGTATCAGGTTTTTATTCCTTTCCCGATAGGATTTATAATGACTGGTTTGTTCTGTGAGTCTGAGTATTTCTAAAATACGTATCTAATAGGATAGAAAGTGATGGAAAGAGGATTTGGAATACTATTTTAGATGGAATGGTAAAGGTGAGACCTAGCACATGACTTTTTGTAAGAGTCCTGGATGAAGTGATTTAGCTGTCCATGAGAAATTCTGAAGAGCTTCTAGTGCCTCACGGAGAGGTATCAGGAAGTGAAAGCCCTAAGGCAAGATGGAGCTTGGCTTGTGCCAGGAATATCAACTGGCCAATATGGATAGCGCAGGTGAGTGAATGAATGAGAAGACCAATTAAAGAATGGGCAAAAGATTTAAATAGACATCTCTTTCTGTATATTTAATTACCACTTGGTGTGATATTCTTGCTCAAATATAACTTCACTCCCTCTTCCTTCCTTTGTGCTATTAATTCACGTAAATTACGTCTTTATATCTAAGTTTAATAATATAATTTTTTCAATAATACAATTTTATAGATATTGGTTTTTGCAATGTAAAATCAGTTAAGAGAAAAATGGAGAACAAAATATATAATTATAATGAATATTGTAGTTCTCTTTACTGACACTGTTTGTTTCATCACATAGACTTGATGTCTGGTGTCACTTCCATCCAGCCTGAAGAGCTTCCTTTAGTATTGCTTGTAAGGCAGGTCTGCCAGCAACTAATTCTTTCAGTCTTTGTTTATCTGTTTATGTCATTATTTTGTCTTCATTTTTTGAAAGATAGTTTGCTGGATTCTTGGTTGACAGTTGTGTTTTGCTTTCTTTTGTGTTTTTCTTTCATCACTTCAAATGTCATCCTGATGCTTGCCTCCTGGCCTCTGTTGTTTCTGATGAGAAGTCAGCTGTTAATCTTAATGGGGTTCACTTGTGCATAATTTTGATGCTTTCAAGACTTGGTCTTTGTCTTTATCTTTCAGCTCTTTAACTGTGATGTGTCTAGGTCTGGATCTATCTCTTTGTGTTTATCTTATTGGAGTTTGTTAATCTTTTTAGATGTTAAAGTTTTTCGTCTCATTCAGAAAGCTTTTAGCCATTATTTCCTTGAGCATTTTTTCTGCCCATTTCTGTCTTCTCATTTTGATACTATTATATTACATATGTCAGTTTGCTTAATTGTGTCCCACAGATCTCTGAGGCTCTGTTTGTTTTATTTCTTCTTCTTTTTGTATCTCAGATTGGAATACAATCATGGGCCACATAACGACATTTCTGTCAATGATAGACCATATGTATGACAGTGGTCCCATAAGATTAGTACCATATAGCCTAGGTGTGTAGTAGGTTATACCATCTAGGTTTGCATAAGTACACTTAATAATGTTTGCACAAAGACCAAATCACCTAATGACTCATTTCTCAGAATGTATCCCCATCATTAAGTGACACATGATTATACCTCTACGGATCTATCTTCAAATTCACTGATTTTTTCTTATGATTGAATCTACTGTTGAGTCCCTCTCATAAATTTTTCACTTTGGTTATTTTATTTTCAACTCAAGAATTTCTATTTGCTTCTTTTTTCATAATTTCTCTCCTTATTGATATTCTTTATTTACTAAATTATTATCATACCTTCCTTTCATTCTTTAAACAATTTCTTTTAGTGCTTTGAACATATTTATAATAACTGATTTGAAGTATTTGTCTACTAAGCCCAACATCTAGACACCTTCAAAGGCAATTTTTACTGCCCACATTTTTCCATTATATGGGTCATACATACTTTCATGTGCATATTTAATACTTTTTGAGACCTTTTATGTAATGTAGCAACTCTGGATTATGATCCTCATCCTCCAGAGTTGGTTGCTATTGCTACTTTATGTTTGTTTGTTTAGTAACTTATTTAATGAATTCTGTGAAGTCTGTTTTTTCCATAGTGGACAGCCTCTGATATCATTGTTCAGATTATTGTTTAAAAAAACCTCAAACAGTTAAGTCCGGATTCCTAAGTCACCATAACTTAGTGGTCAGCTGATGATTGATCAGAAGTTGTGCTTAAGCCCCCTGAGCCAATAAAGCTTCTATGCATTGCCAGTGGATCTGTGTGTGTCTCGGGGGTACTTTTAAAGTTCAGAGTGTTGATGAGTTTGTCATGCATTCAGCCAAGGTCTAGGGGCTCACAAATACCCTCTTCCATTGCTCCTGCATGGGCATAGTTTTGTGTAGGTTCATAGCCTTCTAGACCACCAGACATAAGTATAATCTCAGCAGGGTCCCTTCAGCTATCTCTGTCTCTGGGTCTCCCTGTTAAATTTCGGGCTGGTCTGCTGTTTCGTTTGTTTCTACTCCTGTCATAGAGATGTTAGCCTTCCCTGGTTAATAACCACAATGACCTCTATGGTTTTTGGCAACACTTTAAGGAATAATTTTTTCCATTCTATTCTGCAAATAAAGTCAACCCCCTCAGGCAAGGTCACTTAGCTGAGGATTTCCCATAGCCTGCTGTGCCTACCATGGGCAGAACCTCTGCAGCACAGGGTTGGAGCTGTCAAGAGGATGGGAGCCATTGGTCCTCAAAGGCTGCCCTGGCAACACCTGGAGTGGAGCTTCTACACCCGAGAGTGAGGGGGGAGAGTATGGGAACTGTAGGTCCTCATGGGCTGCCCTACCTGTCCAGTATAGAACTTCTATAACAGGGAGCTAGTGGGTGGAAAGTGTGTGCGGCTACATGTAGTGTGAATAACACAGACTCACACTGTTCTCTGAGCTTCAGTAGATTCTCTTGAATAAATGCTTCCAACTTTTTTATATACCTTTTGTTCAGTTTCTAGAGACTAAAAATTGTTGTTTTGGACAATTTTGTCCAGTTTTACCTCTTTTCTCTATGAAGAAAGGATTTGTCAAGCTCCTTACACAGCCATTCTAGAACACTTTTATTTATTTTAATACAGATATATTTAAGGTAAGTAAAAGCAAAATGGCAGAATGGATTTGGTGACCTGTGAGGTCCCGTTAAGTTCTTACTTGTTTATGATTCTGTGAAGCACAATACATATGGTAGAAAGATTCTTTCAGCCCTTGCCTCCATGGATTATAACTTTTACTGATCTCGACATTTCTTCCATCAAAGAAATTGACCACATAAATGGATTAATTACCTTTGGATTAATGGTTTACTGAGACTGACCAAAACATTAGTTTTTTTCTTGAAATTTCAATGAATATGAACATGTTGAAATGCTTTCCTTTCCCTCCCATACCTTTACCCAAATTTTCCTCTACCCAAACATTCTGTTATTTGATTATGGAATGTGCTGTTTCATTTTTCCAATGAAACCAGCTTCAATCATGCAAACAATCCAATTCAAATAGTTAAGAGAAAACTATCAAAATTTTGTGTCTCAAAGGCCAAACGGCGCCTTTAAGATTTGCATATAAAAGACATTCAATTAAAATGGTTTCCTCCGAGGAGAAAGTAGTATGGCAGAACTCAGCCAGTTTACAACAGTTTCCTTTTATACTAGATTTCTCATCATTTCTACTCTGTTCCCCCAACCCTGAGCCTCTTCTTTAATCTTAGTGTTCTCCTGTTTCCTATGTGTGGAATATCTAACAAACATCTTCTACTTTTCCATTACTTCTCAGCCATTATGTATTGCTAAGTGTGACATAATGCACAAGAATTCCTATGATAGCACTAATTAACAAGTTTTTAAAACTAAAGTACCTACCAAACTTTGGTGATTTATAAAGAATTTTAAAATGCAATCTAAAACAATTCATCAGAAAGAAAATTAACAGGCAAATACTTTCTGAAATTCAATTTGTGGGCAGGTAAAACTAAAATTTTTAGTCGAAAGTAATTAGGAGAGCATATGCTTTCCAATATAGAAAACTCGGTGCTTGGAGTAATCTGAGTAATGATAATATGGCTAACCTTAAAAAAACAGCAGCTCATTATTTGGCAGACAGCCCAAGGAATATTGGCATATATATATGGAGTCCCTGAAAAATATACAAGATGTAGGAATTAATTATCCTAAACTAGTTAATTGTTTCTTTTCACTCAGGGCATGAAGCTATTTTTGATAATTGTTATTAATTAATTTCAGGGGGAAAACCCACATTAAAGGTCTCAAGAAATCTTCCTTGAATGCATTGCAGTAAAAAAAAAAAAAAAAAGGGAACATTTTCCTGTTATTATGAAACATTCCAAAAAGGTTGGTGCTTACCTGGCTTGCTACCTGAGAATCAGAATTTAAAATGTTGACCATGTACAGGTTTTTAAAAAAAATCTCTAGGTTTATAATCTCTTTAATCTGGGTTATAAATTGAGCCCAAATTCACACTATGAAATAACTATACATCATTAGCAATATAGTTAATTTAAACCTAACATACCGTTATCTAGAAATAATACCCATTGGAGTTCACTGGAGGCTGTCTCTTAGGGCCCTGGAAGACCTCAGCTTAATGTTGCTAAAAGACTGACTTTTATAATATTGAATCTGGGTTTCTCTTTTTATTGGCCCGTTTCCAGGTCCTCTTCTTGCTCTACACTAACTTATGCCAGACGTGTATTTTCTAATAGCAGTATCCTATTACTGATTGAAGACAGTTATTATACTTGGCCTCATCAGTGTCTCAAATGTAAAATCTTATATTTGGTCATTATTCAAGTGCATTTGAAGGTGGTTGCTATCCTTCAGTGGTCTCCACAAAGCACCCAGTTTTAATTCTTTCTTATCTTTCTCTGCAGGGCTGCAGTTCTAACCTGTATTTGTGGTGCCTCATTTGGTTGTCAGACCATATTCTCTGTGACCCATAGATTCAATGTTTTGTAAGATCTGCTCTGGATTGTAAAGCTGAGGATTTTTTTGTTTGTTTTCCTTTTGATTATTATGAAATTTTTGTAAAGCTAATAAATTCAGAAATGTGTTTTTAACTGTATGTAAGTCATCCACTGGAGGACTTATAGACCCCTGTGAGTTCCTAATAGGCGCAATTGCCTGCAGAGTAAAGATTTTAATACCCCATCATTCCATGCCTTGATGGATGGGCAACAATTTCTAGAACTCAGATGTATATCTTTTAAAAATTTTATTATGAAAAGAGAGTTCAAAATAAATTAGACAGTCTATTTTTGAGGGTTAAGAGCCAGAAATGTTCCTGATGCTGGTAAAGAATCTGTGATTTATTGAAGTATTTTGCACTTATTCTTCTTGAAGTATGTTAGTGGTAGGACAGATAACTAGCTTGTTGGAAATAGCTTTCTAATACCTTTGTTCCTTTTGCCTATTAAAGCAGCATGTAGACATTGTCTTCAGTATCTAGCAGAGAAGTTAACCTAGAATAATATTTTGCAAATATTTCTGTAAATGAATATATCCTTAAGCTACACTAATACATTGAAATGATTATTTCTTTGACAAGGATAAAAGCTATGGATGGCACATAATAGATAAATTTAAGGAGAATTCAGGAATATTGGTGGTCCCAGCACACAGGAACTTAAGTGAAGTTGATAGAACTTCATTGACCACTGAAACATGGATCTAAAAGCAAGGGTTTAATATAAAACTAGGGAATGACCATAACATAGATTGCTTCACAGGTATAACAAGAGCATATTCAAGACCACTTTTACATTATATTAAATATGCTATTTCTTCCATTGAGATTATATTCTGTCACCCAAATTTGCCATTTGAAATGATCAATTTCTCTTATTTATTACATGTATTTAGTAGGGCATCAAATTCTGTGTGCACTCTGATTTTTTCATTCTTATTGCTACCAAGCTGAACAAAACAGGATCCCTTCAGTAGCCTGGTGAAATTCTCTCCCTGACTCAAGCCTCTTCTAAGTCCAACCCATCATGTCTACATGTCATGAAAATAGTCATTAAATGTTCTTTATTTCCAAAAAAAGAAATGAACTAATTTAATCCTTCCAAAACCATGAATTACTTTCTGGTTACAAACATAGGTCTAATATTCTCTACCTAGTCTCCAATCTGATCCCATGCTACCTTTCATCCATGTCTGCCTAACATACATTTCTACCTTCATCAGATTATTTTCATTTCTCTTCCATAAAAAAAACACTCTCCTACTTCCATTAACTTCATGCTTACTTTTATCCTTGCATGAATATAAATTTTTACCAATTCAAAGGTTAAATATTCAAGTTAAAATGGAAAGTTCTGTTTTCCATGAAAGATTTATTGATTGACCCTTTATTAATAATTCTCTCTTTTGAAAACCTGTGGCATTTTTAGTACATCATACAATTTAGTTCTTGACTATGTATACTATTTTGTATTGGTTCTTTATCATCATGCTATATTTGTCTTACCACCCAGTTTGAAGGGCCAGCTAAAAGAAATTTTTAATTATCAGTAGCTAGTTACTTGTCTTAAAGTTTATGGTGTCATTATTGTGAATTTGATTTATTGGATAGCCATTAATCCTTCTATTCAGAGAGGGTTTTTTTTTTTTAAGTTCTTTCAATGATTTGAGTGTCAAAAGAGACCTATCTAACCAATTTAATATTATATTTTGAGGTTACTAAGTTGCATTTGGATGTTCATTTCATATCAAAATTATACATTTAATTATTGACTCTAACAAATAAAAGAGAGGGTTGTTACCTTTATTCTCTTGTTTCAAAGAACCTTTTGTGGGCAACTAGGACAGCCTGATGGAGGAGTTTGAAAGGAAAAGTGGGTCTTAACAGGCAGGGTCATATTGTTTAAATGTGTTAATGTTATCACAGTCTCTCCACCATATGAACATGCCTGACTGACATTTATCTGCTCTTCTCCAGTGATGCATGGTTTGTTCATTGTGTTGGGCAGAGTTAGCTACCAGACATTGTGACTGGGGAATCAACCTGAGGCTCTTTATCTCTTATTGGCATTTCCTCTTTTAATATCTTTTATTTATTTTTATAGAACAATTAACACAGTTATCAGTAATAAATTTGGGGTGATGCTAAATATAAATTTTAAACCATGTATTTCCAGGTTTTCTATCCTAATTCTGTCAATCCCCCCTTACCCCCAAAAATAAAAGAGTGAAGGTGGATCCTACTTCCTAATTCACTGTTGTTATTATATCTTTAACAAGAAAAAAATAAGATTTTGCAGTGTGAGCTTAATTAATGTAAATGGAGAGTTGAATAGATGGAAGAATCATGTCATTTCTTAATTGTGTTGTTGACTTAACATATAATGATTCTTTTCAACTCACCCCATATAACCCCATATAACCAACATTGGTTGCATCTATTTTAATGTAAGTTTATTAAGGAAAAAAAAATATGCTCCTTCACTGCTTATTTCAGAACTAAACCCATAATCTATGTGTGAAAATCACCTATTTGCTACTCTTTAGGATTTTATTGGTCTCTGGTTGGAGCCATGTGAGAAATAAACTGAGAACACCACACTTTTTCATTTACCTTGAGGTCATTCTTAGGTTACTTCAATCTTGCCTCAAAAGGTAGTTTAAAGAAGAAGTTATTTCATAATCAGGCATTTGATTTATAATTTTTTTCTAATAGTAAACTTAGCATATTTAATGGTTGCAGTGTAAGAATAAAAAACAGAATGGATAGTATGTGGAAAAACTGTGACTTGAGATTAAGGAGCTATGCAAAAGGTAGATAGAATGCAATAGAAAAAAAAAAACTCAATCATTAAGTTATCATTAAGAACACAACTGAAAAATAATTAGGTAGGGGCAAGCTAGGAACCTAGGTAGAATTTAATCCACTGGAGCAAATATTCCAAGTGAGACTAAATCCCTCCAGGTACTCTGGCTTCAGCATTCACTAGCATTCCTGTATCCTGTAGCCTTTACTAAAGACATTTTAATGAACAAGGCTACATCCAAATGATATGCTCAGAAATCACTATCACAGTGAAACCCATTCTTTCAGCTCTACCTAGAGGGAAGAATCATGGTGAAGTCTGAATGCAGTTTGAATGGAAAACAAAAAGTGTCCTCATATGGGGGAAGGACTTGGGTGAGGAACTGAAAGAAAGTTCTGAGTCTACATGCTGTAGAGTGTGTTGGGCAAGTACCTGTCTGTCCTTTCTCCCATGTAGTACAAAAAGCAAAATGTTCCACAAATCCACATTGGGAGAACAAAAACAAAACCATGAGAGGGATTATATTAGCAGAGTCAACATCACTAACAAAGCCCTAGAAATTGTACCGACTGCAACAAAATCACATATTTAGTAAACAAATATTATTATCTGTCCTCTTACATTAGGCACTGATGATTGGTGATTGGTGAGATCAATAAGTAAATCAATGATTATAGTAGATGATGTTGATTATATATATATTTCAAGGGTATTAAGAGTAGTAGGGAAAAGGATTTAGGTCAAGAAGAGTCTAAGAGGAAGAGATTCTTTCATGAGCTGATTCCTAAGAAATGAGCAAGCATGAGCCTCATCATTTCATCACTCTTATTAGAGCAATGCCAACTCTAAATTCAACTTCCTGCCTTAAAGTCTATCTTTGATTTTGCATAAATCATTACCTTTATGCTAATAGGCACATTGTTGTATTTCCATATCAATTATGTACTACATGGTGAAAATTTTAGTGAAAGAACAGAAGTGAACGTCTTTGCCTGATTTTAAGGGTTTATATTGAATTCTTTAAATGTTTATGAAGATTCATAAAAATGTTATAAAGACCAGGTAAGATATCAAAGATTATTTTTCTACTCTCTACTATTTAGTGGGAATTTATTTGAAGGACCAAATACTGTAGATTTAAGATCACTCTGAGTTATAACTTGCTTTCAAAAAATAGCAGTTCTTTTTAAACAATTTAAATTTAAATTTTTCATAATTGCAATAAATATTTCACTAAACTAATGTTATAATCAGAGTCATTTTATAATTATTTCTGGGAAACAATAATTTGAGTAGCAACTTTTTCATAATATTGAAAATGCAGTCAATTTTTAGAATATAAAAGGCTCATCCACTTGGAGGATGAAATGCTTTAGCATAGGTGCTAAAACTGTTCATTTTCCCCCAAACACAACGATGGTTTAAAAATAAACTAAATTCTTCATCTAAGGCAGAACATATGGACAAAAAAAATATTGCTTCAAAAGATATGAAGCCTTAAACCTATTTCCCAAGATGTGATTCCAAAGTGCAGCAGGAGGACTGTTGTTTTGGAATATGAAAGGCAGATAGAACTGATGGTTCTGATTAAAGATCATTTTGAATTCTCTCTTTTTTAATGGAGATGAAGAAAGCACATTTTGTATGGAGTTTTGTTTTGACTCAGCCTGCCATGAAGCTATTTAAATCAAGTCTTATACCCACATTATTTCGATTGCCAAAAACATCAAACCAGCAACAAAGGAAAAGCTAACCTTGAATTTTCAGCTTGTATTTCAGCCCTCGTAAACAAGTTACCATGGAGATGATACCCAAGTGAGCTACAGGCTTGACTCAAAACAGCCACTGTGTGTGGACCGTCAGCACATATAACATGGCATTGGTGCTATTCATGACAAAACCTGCGTACATCCTGTGGTACTTAAAAGTTCTTCTGCAGAATGCCAGGTGAAAGCTTAAAATTTGTCAAAACTGTCATGGATTTACTTAAAAGGCAGCAAAAACAGGAAGGATAAACTAAGAATTACTGTTTGAATATTATGAATTTAACAAATTTAAATTTTTTGAAGACAGTGATTTGAGGTTGTATTCTCTGAGCCATTTGAGGAAGATGTAGGTCTAGAAGAAATCTTGACTATAGCTTTAAATTATTTTCTTGGAGCAAATCATTTCTAAGAAGGCTAAGTTATATCCAACAAAAAAAGCAAAATAAGCACTCTCATTATGGACCACAATTTCGGTCTTCCTCTCTTTGTATGGGCTGCGATTGTATGGAAACCCCTAACAAAGTAAAGAACAAACAGATTTTAATGGCTTAGGTATCATTTTCAAAACATTTCAAAACTATGGAAAATAACATCCCTGTATCCAGGAAGTGCTTAAACATATCTTTCCTTCTCTAGAATTTTTTTCTATTCTAGTTCCCTTGTGAAAATATACATAAATTTTGGATTACTAGTTTATAAAATGTTTAACAATTGCATAATATTTTGACTTGAAAACCTCAAATATCTACATTGTGCAGAATTTACAATCTTCATATTTAGCTTAAGACATGCAGTTGATATCTACCTCTGTTTTTTCTTTTTTAGTATCAAGATATATAAAAATATGTTATAAAAAACTTAGTATCTATAAAAAGACAAAGGGCGTATCCATTCTATGAAATACAACTTAGTAATTCAAAAAGATTCAGTGGTTCAATATATACTATTATGTTCCAAGATATAAAAGGCGTAATTATATGTATGTGTGCATATGTATATGTACATAAAAATCATATCTAGTTATGGAATAAAATTATATATAGTTATATTACAAGTTGTAATTTTGAGTGAATAAGTAAGTTGCATAATGATAGAGACACAATTATAATATTTAACTAAAAAATTTTCTATGACAAAATAAAATAGTGTTTAGGTACATATTTATGTATATAAATGCATAGAAAAAGATATAGAAGACTATAAACCAAACTGATAAAATTAGTGTTTATTTCTGGGTGGGGTAGGGGAAAGAGAGATATTCGGAGAGCTGAAGAAGAAAGGACTGGTTTATGGGACATATTATATTATCTAAGAGGGTCTTTGGCCTCATTTATATTGTTTTTTTACAATTAGAATTTGCTCAGGTATTACTCAAGCAATTAATTTTTAAATCAAAATGAATCTATGACAGCTAATTGAAAGGAGTCTAATCTTTCCGATGTTGCACCATTTAAAATTTTTTACGTATGTGATTTTAATTTAGAATGGTGGTGTTTTGTTCTATTATAATACAAAAGATCAATTCCAGTGTGTTGCCACTCAAAGTATGGTCCTCAGTTCTGTTCAATCAGCATCAGCTGGCAACTTATTAGAAATGCAAAATATCTGTCCCCAACTTTAGACTGATTGATTCAGAATCTAGACTTAAAAAGAAACATCCTAGATGATTTGTAGGCATATAAAGTTTAAGAAGCACCATTCAAGGGAACTCTCTCTGGCATGAGATTTGCCTGCTAACCTACTCACAATGGTCATCTCCTCACCCCACACGTCATGTTATTTAGTCCTAAAAACAAAGTTAAATATTTTATTGGTCATCTTGGTACATCTAGATCAGGGACCTTCTGAGACTCTACTTGTCCTTCTGTCGGTAGCCTTTTCGCTTAAAAAGATAGATACTCTGTTATCTATACTTGTTTATTCTGGGGTGAAATTGATTACACTAACCTGAATTTTGGGTTAGAGACACACAGAACTCTGAATATATCTCCACCAACCAGCGATCAGTGAATGCTTATTGAGTGGAAGTGCCCCTCCGAGTAGTTCATGTAAAATGTTGTTTGCATCAATGCCAGGCCACTGATGGTTTTGCCTGACTTGAGATTCAAATGAGCATTTGGGCAAGGTAAAGTGCTTTCAAATCCAATATCAATGAGAAACCTGGTTCACTTTACCATTCTTAAAGAAATCTTTGATGACATAGATCAGGGTTTCTCCACCTTGACACTATTGACATTTTGGGTCAGATAATTCTTTGTTGTAGAGACTGTCCTGTGCATTGTAGGATGATTAGCAGCATCCCTGGCCTTTACTCACTAGATGCCAGCAGCATCCCCCTTTCCAGTTGTGAAAACCAAAAATGTCCCCTGGTAGATAACAATACCCCCAGTTGAAAACAACTGCATGAAAAGTAACACAAAGACAGAACTTCTTTAAGAGTTCATTACAGATAAATTCCATAAAGCTCAAAAAGGTGAGCTTTTAATATAAAATGTATAAATTTGTAAATATAATTTCATCTTTTGACATCATATTGATATCACCAGGCTTTACATTTATAACTTGGAATTGAATTCCCCCTCGTAGATGTAAAGAAGCTTAAAAAAGGCATATTAAGTACTATGTATTAAAAAAAAACCAAAACAATGCCTTCCAAGTTCCATTCACCAGCTGATTTCATAGAATTCCTATTGCCTCTAAAATACTTCTGTCACTCTATATTCATTCTTTTTCTGTTTCCTTACTTTCCTGCATACGCCCCCCTTCATTTTAATTTCCCTCATACAATTTCCTTCTCTCCTTTCCTTTTTCTTCTTGGTGCATACCCATTTATCTTTTCTAATACAGTCATAGTTAATGGATTGTTACCAATATTGTTGTAGGTCTTATGTTTTAGTCTTCAAATTGGCATTTTTAGAAACACTAATATCTACCTCTACTAACAGAACAAAGAATGACAGCCCAGTAACATTGGAGATGACAGAAGGAGAAGCTGGTGCAAGCTAAACTCCCCTAGAATACAGTGAAATCAGCATATCTGAAAAGGATTAAAAATAATAAGTTTCAGGACAATTTCAAATACTGTTCACACTTCTGAATTAAAGATAATGGAGTGAGAAATGGAATACCTACTCAAGGAGGTAGCAAATTCTTCTGTTAGACTTGGCACATTTTTTTTTGTAAAATAAAGTGTATAAAGCAAGCATTTTTATAGGTTATTGGTAGCATTAATGTGAAAAGTATAAGCTCCGTTGCTAACCATTTCAAATGCAAGGAAGCTCTCTCTGCCACAGAAATTGGATGACCATGTGGGCTGACAGCTCCCTTATGTTTTAAAATAATGCAAACAGTATTTTTTCACCCCAAACAAAATTGGTTAAAATTACATTTTCCCAAGTCATATGGAAATGGACTAATTTGTAACTTTCTAAAGCCAACACATTTATGCTTCAGAGATACATAATTTAGTAACAAACAGCAGACTGAATTTTGATCAGGTTTTAAAAATGGGTACAATAGCCTTCTCAGACTTCAAATGAGCTTAGAAAGCTCTCTTGGTATGCTCTCCCTTGTGAAATTGTAAGGGTAACATTCCCTTGAAGATTTTTAGCAATTTCAGTTGAGAAAAAGTGAAAAAGTCTTGCATATTTGTGTAATATGTAAAGGCTCCAATGATTAAAACAGCCTTCAGACTTAATAGCAAGCATTTTACTTTAAAGGCAATAATTCTCCAAGAACCTAGAGGAAAACCACGTTATTGTGCTTTTCTTTTTTGGAATTGATGGCTACATTAAGTAAGGTAGGTAGGGAAAAGCGTAATAACAAGCAGTTTTGATAGAAAAAAAATGTTAATGGAGATTTTTTTTCTTCTTTACTTTTTTAAGAAAATATCTGTGTTCTCAGCCTCTTAAAAAACAAGACCACCACATAATGTGCTAATCCTCCAACTACCAGCAAAATATACACACTGATTTTTATAGCAAAGACAACATTGATAGAGAATTTTCTATCTTCTTTCTAAATTATTTTATAGGATATAAACAGATTTGCAAGGCAGGGATCAACCATGCCACAAGATATTATTATTATTCTTAACATGATTCAAACAATCAACAGGAATAAAGCAACTACTTGAGAATATTCCTATGAGTTCTGGGCACCTGTTTTCCTCTCTTCCTTTTCCTTATAAATTTTGTTTACTTTTCAATGCACTGAATATTGAAGAATGAAGGCATATTTTGGAATGTCATAATTTTAATCTTTCTCTGCCAGTTAATTTTTTTAGAGTTATAATCATTCTTCTAGCTACTGGGAAAAAAAATCTATTGGTCAAAAAGAGTAAATCCATACTTCTGCAACCGTATATTTTATATTTAGACTTCCTAAGTCTTGGCGTTTTATTTCCTTAAGTAAGAAGAAAAAATACCAAATTGAGCACATCCTATGAAATAATTTTTATTTTCTTTATTGCTTATGAGACTTCAGCAGGATTTGTGCTGTTTCATTTAATTATTAACGGGTGAGGAGTGATTGCAGGGATCCCACGTGAATTGTCTCCCATGCTTCTTCCTTGATTCTCATTTTAAATGTGTAAACCTATTTAATGACAGGATTGCAATATTGGTTAACTGTGATTTTGATTCAGTAATTGTGCAGAAAATCTTATTTGCATATCTTTTCAAAAAGCCAATTTGAAGTTCTGAAATGCTGACTGAAGCTGACCAGACTCTACATAGAAAAAAAATGTCATACATAGGGCACATTAATCTTCAGACTATCTATCCATTACCCAATTGTGTAACTAGCACACCTAAAGTAGTATATTTGTTGGGAATAAACAGTTACAATGACTGCCAAAGGAAAAATTGAGAAATCCTTGTCATTTGACTTTAATCATAAAATAATATATGTTTTTGTATATGTAGTATAGACATAGAACTACATATTTGAGTCATTCAGCAGGCATATTGCATTGTTGGCAATTTAGAAAGCTTTCTGAATGAGATCATCTATTTTCACAATAAGTCTATTAATGAGGTCAGTCATGGCCTAAATAAAAGAAAAAGGGGGGAGTTTTTGGTACACTTGAAAAATCCAAGGATAGGACTGACTTTGGGTTTAGCTGTACCCACATCTGCAAATGTCATCAGAAATATACCCCTCTCCACCCCTCAGTGTTTTTCTGTTTTGTTTTGTTTTTACCATTTTGGTTACATTCTAAGATAGACTTCCTCCAAATTGTCAACAGCCAACTCAAAGCTGAATCTGGTAGATGAAGGAACACTGCTTTCTTGGAAGTCCTGGTATTGGTCCTATTTGTTCTTGAATAAGCCCACATGCCAAACCATGACACTCTAAGTTGGTTCTCAAAAGTGTGGGGTGGCAGAGAGTGCAACTTTGGCTGTCTCTGGGGATATTCCTAGTTGCTAAAACTGGGGGGAATATTGCCACTGGCATCTAGTTGGTAGAGGTCAGAGATGCTGCTAAATATCCCACAGTGCACATAAGAGCCCTGCACCCCAGAACAAAGAATGATCCAGCCCAAGATATCAGCAGTATCAAGGTTGAGAAATCCTGTACTAGAAGTTATATCAGTTCCTGCTGCTCCACAATGAGGTGTAGAGAGATAGGAGTAAGAGACACTTATCCAAGAAACCTGTGCTGTAATTAGAAGAAAGGACAGTAAATGCTGATTAGACAGCAACTCATGTCAACGAGAGAGTATTTTTTGCCTCTAAGCTGTAAGTAGGAAAGTGAGAAAACATGAAAGAATCAAAATGTTTAACAAGGAATTTTTACCTAAAATGTAATGTCAAAGTTGATTTTTCTGTTTGTTTTTTTTTTTTTGACTCATAATTTGTCCCTGCTCTTGACTGAGTTCCTTGGTGTTAGGTGAATAATTTGCATTTTGTTAAGTTGATTTGAGTCAGAAATTCTGCACTATTAACGCGTTAGCTGGTACCCTGAATTTCATATTTTGGACAAAATAGAAAGCATCTTTAACTATTCTGTTTATGGATATTTTGTTGTCAGGTCAAATATTTTAGCTGAAAAGAATTTTATAATCAGAAGGGGAAATTTTTACTCAAGTGGCAAATTCTAGCTATCTCCTTCCTCATTTATTTTTTAACTTGAACATGGCATGCTAACTTATTTTGCTCCTATATTAATTAAATTTAAAATGTTTATATGTTCATAAAATAGGTTATTGGAGTTAATAAGAGGTGAGTAAATTTTATAGCACTTTGGATTCATTTGTTTAAAGGACCTTGGGAAGTTTATGGTGCAATTTTTCTTTGACTTGAAAAATTCCTATCTGAATATTTCAAAAATAAATGTTTTTTCTTTCTTCAGATACATTAAAAATTATGTAATGTGTTTTCTTTAAGGAAAAAAATAACACTAATGCTGAAGGTTGTTTGAACTGTTTCTTCTGTGTGTGTGTGTGTTCAAGAAAATCATTAAGCAGTATTATGTAGCAGGAAAGGTTTGATCCCAAGAATCAGGAACAAAAAGCAGAGAGAACACGCCCTTCAAAGTAAATGCTAAATTACTGTATGTTTTATGGTCAGATGTGTGCGCACATATATGTGGGCACACATCTGACCATCAATCAGACTCTCAAGCTCGCCTCCAGGAAAGTTGAAAGAGTCCGTCTCACAGGAGAGGAAAATGCATTTAAAATTACTGCAGCCATAAAATAAAGTGACATAACCCAAAGCAACACATAATGGAGGGAAAAAAATCCTTCTGGGGCTCTGTCTCTCTTTCAGCAAAGATTTTGACTTTCTGTTTTTATTTCTTGTCAGTGATCCTGGGTATGTTTAAAAATGACATAAAATGCATTCATTATGCCCCCTGATTCCAACTGCTTCAGTCTTCTTGTACATTCCTCAAGAAACTGCAGACTTCTGGAATAGAGAGCAGATGTAGAAGCAAAATGACAGCCCTTGTGGGATCTTTGGTGGCTTAAAAAAATCTCCAAGCAATTTTCTCTATTGCATCATGCCTGAAAAGCAGCTTAATTCCTCTGTTATGATTAAAGTTGATTGATTGAATTGATCTGTGATGTATCCTGTTTCCCTAGTTTACAAAGATGCTCAGGAAGAGTGAGGAAGCTGTCTGAACAGGATCCAAGTGCTTAATATATGCTGAGGTCCCACTTAACATTTATTATGTTATCGAAGGTAGGAGAAAAGCATGTAAATTATATGGATGTCTCTGATTCAAGGAAAGGGGAAGATAAATACTTAAGTAGACGCTCAGTGATTTTCATCAACCATTTTCTAAAACATACCCCATCTTTTTTTAGACTTATCAGTAACTTTGTAAGAAGCTTTTTCATTGCTGAGAAGTTAACCTGTTTTTACCTTACTGTTGCTTACATTAGTAAAGAAATCTGAAAAACTTCAAGTCTGACTCTGAAGGTTGTTTAATAAGTGTAATTTGCAATATAATTTAGGACCCTCACAAACCTAGGATATTTTAAAATTATTGTCTTCATGAGTTTTTTTTTTTTCACAAAGTGTTCTAAAAAAAAAAAATGGAGAGGAGAATCATTAGCAGATATTCCATTCGATTTTGGATGGTTGTCAAAAATGAGGTGAGGCAATAAACTTCAATGTCTACTGAACATATATATGCTTGTAAGATACAGAATTTGTGTAGATCTGTCATTAAATACACCAAAATTTTGATAAGTACACAATTTTTTATTTGCAGAGAAAAGTTTAGATTAAAGCAGGCTATGAATTGGCAAATTATAGTTTAATCTACTTTGAGGAGACACCTTCCCCTTAACCAATTTAGAAATCCATTGACAATTTTTCTGCAATTGTGATATTTTTAGTCATATAGCAGTCTAATATAAAAATAGAATTAGCAATAAACTTGTAAAGAACAGAAATTTTTCAAATTTTCTTTACTGCTAGGAAGCCCTTTAAAGAGTTGGCTTTGTAGAGTCATGTATCTGCATAATTGCTTTTTCTTGTTCTCACAGAATCAAACACCTTTGTTAAAGAAACATTCAAACCTCCAGGTTTTAGTTTCAGTTACAGCTATTACACCTATAAACCAGATTTAGGGGTAATGCAGTAATAATACTAATTAAAATAATTCTAACAACTACAAAAAGAATATCAATACAACAGCTAACAACTGTGAGCTTTTTATATGCCCACCACTGTCTTAAGCCCATTATAATTGTTACTTTATTTAATCTCGTTAACAACCTATAAGGTTGATACCATCAACATCTCATTTTATAGATGAGGAAAGTACAGCACAAAGAGGTCAACTCATTTCCTAATTCTCACAGAACTTGCTTCCTCTCTCTCTCCCTACCCACTATGCCAGGTTGGAACTGGAGCGTTGTTTGACTTCCACAGCACACAGGATGTTATGTGGCCAAAACAAAACAAAAAAAACCCAAAGATTTCATTTTTTATTTTACATGTTCTCAGGGCCACAACTATAAAGAGAAATGAATTCTGAATAGATGTACCTCTTTTTAAGGTTTTAGCCCTATTCCAACAACTTGCCTTCCCATTTTGTCCTTTCTAAATTCAAAATTTCTGAAATTCAGAAGTTTCAGATTTGAAATTAAATTAATCTTCGAACATAAAATTCTTCTTAAACCTGGAACTGTTAGTGGAAATAGAAGCCAAAAAAAAAAAAGCATTCAGGGTTTCCAGATATAACAGGATATTTTATTAAATTTGAATTTCAGAGAAACAATGGAAAAACTTTATATAAATATGCCCTGGGCAATATTTTGGACATACTTATACTATAAAATTATTTTTATTTTTTAATTTATTTGAAATTCAAATGTAATCTTCCATCCTATATTTTTAATTGCTATTTAATTACATTTTAAATGCTAACTCTGGCAACACTATTTAATAGCATTACAAGTTTCCATTTCAGGCACATAAATTTTTATTGTCATTAGTATACTCTATTTGATATTAAACATGCATTTCTTTATACTAAACTTCTAGAATTGTGTTAAATATGACAGATGATACCTAAGGCTGTCTAATACATGAACCCGTCTTTACCATCCTTGATAATCCTTTCTTCCTGCCTGCCTGCCTTTATTCCTTCCTTCTCCCCGAAATTTAACACATTTCTTTATTCTTCACAATAAAATTTTGTATTCCATCTAAATTTTTTTAGGGGTTAAGCATTCCCAATTCTTCTCCCCCAAAATAAAGCTATGTTTAATGTTTTATTTTTATGACACCTCTCTTAAAATTCCTCATCATTTCCAAGTGTGACACAGAATTAAAAGTCTCAGTGATTTTTCCCTTATTTTTCAAGGGGAGATTAAGGAACACTTGGCTGACTCTGTTTTTTTTTTTTTTTTTCAATCCATTATTGGGAAGGTTTGCCCATTATGAGCATGATGAGTCATTGCTGTTACCCTAGATGCATGCCTACATGTCAGTATTATATCAGCATTTTACAGATAGATCAGCTTCTTATTTTAAAAACTGGATCAGCAAAAGTCAATAGATGGTCAGATTCTATGGCTGACACCAATGGAAGTTATCAATGATCATCCACCATCCTATTTTCCTAAAAGCAACATTGATATCCTTCTCAATACATTGCCCGGCAGCTACTACCATTCAGATGTCCATACCCAAAATGACATTCTGTTGCTCTCCTCAAATGGGAAAGTAGAACTTATCAGGATGGAATATCCAGGGATCATTTATGTGATGGAACTACAAGGACACGTTAAGACAGGTGATAAGAACCTGTCCATTGAGACAGGGCACTAAACAGTTGAACATGGGCTGATTATGCCCTCACAAGCATGTTGAGATGGTACGTTGAAATGCTTTTTGCTGTAAATAAAAGAAAATCTAGATTCAATAGGCTTAAACAATGAGAAAATGTGTACATACTAATAAGAAGTTGAAGATTAATTAATTCAGTTGCTCAACCATATCACCAAATATCTTTGTTTTGCTTTCCCATATACATAATTTCAACTTTAAAGTGGGAATATATTCCTCAGAAATGTCCCAGCAGATACCCTATATCCATTATAGGTCAGAAATGCTTATTGTCCTTGCTTAAATCAAACATTTAAGGGGAATGGATTAAATTGACTGGTTTGGGTCAATCACAATTTAGAAGGTGATTATATCTGTGGTGACCACTTGAGGGCAGTTACCTGGAAAAATTGGCATTTTCTCATCAAGAAAAAAGGGGGTATGCAATCACAAGTGTTACTACACATGGTGCTTGAGGATGAAGAGAACATGATTAGTTTTCTAAAGAAACTTATTGGTAATGGTGAAACAATTCCAATAATTGCTTGCTCTTCGATTGTTTACCTATAGAACACAGAAGGAAAACTCCCTCTGGCTAACTGTAAACTAAGTAGAATTCCTAACTAATGTTTTTTTTTTTTTTTTGAGAAATGCAGAAGTGGCAGCAGTTCTGTGACATTTTGCTTCTGGCAGAGTAGACTATCACATGGTCAGTGAGTGACCCATTTATTAGGCAATGTGAAGAAGTCTCTGCTTCCAGAAGGTGAATTCATTGTCCAGCCAGCCTAAGGGCTTTGGACTAAATTCAAGCACTCTTGTTTTGTAGAAACTCAAACCTTTACTTGGGCAGTATTCTAAGTCAGAACTTTGTTTTTCTTCCCAAATCAGTGGCAGATTTTATTAGCATCAGATAGGAGCTATTGTGAGTTCTTAAAATATGTGGTACTGAATCCATTAGGTACTGTTGCACTGTCAAAAGTATTTCACTTCAAACAAATGGAACAAGTGGTCATTGGTCATTTAAAATTATTTTTAATGAAATAATTAGAATTGTCTTATTATTGATCCTTGTACTTTTGCGACTCCTTCAGTGTTCCAAGAGTATATAGGAGTTAAACCATTTGTACACTCTACGTTCATTCTTTTAATGTGATGTTTCGATATACACTTGTCTTCAGTAAAATGTGGAGAGAGCTTTGCCTGGATTCCTTCATAATTATTGTTTTATTGTCATTACTTTCATATCTTAGTGGGGTGGGAGGGTTCCTAATGTGACTTTCAATGCAGTGAATTTGAGACTCATGTGATATCCATATTGTAATTTAATTTAATGACTTCATTTAGTTCTACAGCATCCTTTCCTTTTATATTACAATATTTAAGACTGAGTATATCTTAAATGCAAAAGGTTTGGCTCTTTTTTGGGGGGTCAGCTTTATTGAGATATAATTCACATATCATACAATTCACCCATTTAAAGAGTAGAAATAAATTATTTTTAGTATATTCAGAGTTGTGCAACCATAACCACAATACATTTTAGAACATTTTATCATCCACAAAAGAAACTCCATGGTATCCATTAATAGTCACATTCCATTTGCCCCTAACAGCCCAAGTCCTAGACAACAACTATTCTGTTTCTGTCTCCATAGATTATCCTATTCTGAACACTTCATATAAATGGAATCATACAAACTATAGTCTTTTGTGACTGGCTTCTTTCACATAGCATAATGTTTTCAAGATTCATTCATGATATAGCATGTATCAGTACTTCATTCCTTTTTATTGCCAAACAATATTTCATTATATAGACATGGTTTGGCTCTTTTTAACACATGCCTTTTCAAAGTAATTTAATTATCCTTTAATATAAAGATGACAAAATACAAATTTGAAATAAATATTGGAATTTTTGAAATAATTTATGCAAATTTAGATTGACTTCTACCCACTCTACACATCCTACCTCATTGAATAAAATGGGGTTGGAAAAATACGTGCTGGAAATAGGGCACATATAGATACAATATAATGGTATTATACTTTATCTTATTGAGATTATTAATGTCCACCATTTTTATCTTATTACTTGCTATCTACTGCCCATAAGTGATACTTACCAGAGGTATTTTTAACAGAATGTATTTCACTTCTCAATTCCCTAAATTCCCATTGTCATAGAAAACAGTTTATCAGTCTCTTTGTCTCTCTAGCTTTCCAGACTATAGCCATAGGGCTACGCATGTCCTTATAACAAATATATTTATTAAAGGTATATTCTTGAGTAATGGCTTCTTTGTTGTTGAGAAGAATTCTGTAGATAATCAAGTACTTAATTTTTCTTCCCACTATCATATATATGTGTGTAATATGTGTAGCCAACTACCATATTCTCTCTCTGTCTCCAAATAAATGATTATATATGTGTGTTTATATATTCTTGCATATCTCCCAAGAATTTATGTATGATTTTAATATGCCTCAATATTCTAAATATACAGAGATAACTTGTATGTGTGTATGTGTGCATGACTATACCTGTCATTATGTCAGAATATATATGGCTGATTTGGAAATTATTTCAGTACTTATTTCTTCCTCAGATTAAACACTAATAACTTACTCAATATACTAAAAAAATTGGCCAGAGCATCCTGACCCTCTCTATACTTATTTTGGACCAAGACATAAAGCAGAAGTTAAGAGATATATGTAATCTTTGTCAAAGTTATAGATTTTATTCTTTTGGAAATTTATATTTCAAAATTGCAAACAGAATAGAAGAAAGATGCAAAGGAGTAAAAAGTCCAAACTGTGAACTATAAAGTAATTCAGAGAAGCTTTAAGTAGTAAAGATAGATAGATGTTAGATAGATAGATAGATAGATAGATAGATAGATAGATAGATAGATAGATAGAGTAGATGTATGCATACATAGATATAGAGATCACAGCAGAGAATTGCCCAGAATTGAGAAACATGAATCCTCTGATAAAATACACTTCAGAAATCAAGCAGGAAAAATATAATTAAGTGCATACCTAGAAGCTTCATAGTAAAAGCTGTCAAACTGCAGTTCATACTATGGTAAATGATAATGCAGAGAAATAAACTAAAGATACATATAAAAATATATTAAATGCAGAAAAAATGTGAAATGAAAAAAGAAAAAAAAAGTTGTTTAATGCTACTATAGTAGAGCATGATAATATTTACATCATGTTTTTAGGACAGAAAAAATATTATATGCATTCCTTGTTAAAATATAAAAAAAGGCATCAGAGATATAAATAACAAATTATTAATCGAGGTTACTTCCAGGGAGAAGCAAAGAGTAATAGGATTAGGGAGGAGTTCACAGAGGACCTGAACTTCATCTGTAATACTACTCTTATTCTTTAAAAAATATTGGCAAATTGTGAAAATATGCGAAATTTTGGTGGTTGCATATAGGAGTTTATTCTTCCTTGTTTGAAAATTTCATTAGGAACAAAATTCTAGAAAAAAAATTCTATGCAGTTTGGAGGGGTCCTTCCAAATTGTGGCATTTTAGACCATTTCTTTAGCCTTTCTGTGGCCCTGGTTCCTTACCTGTAAAATGGTCATGCTAATTACACAGACACGACAAGAGCATTATTGTGAGGGTTATTGTGTTGTAATACATAGTAATAAACACTTAATAAATATTAGTCAAAGTCATCTTTCACAAGTAATAGAATTAAACTATGTATTATGGATGTAGCACCATGAGAAGCATAACCAACCAACCAACAAGTAGGAAGTAAGGCTTTACCTAAAAATGACATGAAGAGTCAGTTGAGTGGGGCAAGACTTACATGTATTATATAGTTAAATAAAAAAATAAGACAACAAACAGTAATTGCCAAAGTATTAGATGATATTGGGTATGTTATATACTATAGACCAAATGTTTGTGTCTGCCTCAAAATTCGTATGTTAAATCCTAATCCTTAATATGAGGGTATTAGGACATGGGGCCTTGGAGAGGTGATTAGGTCATGAAGGTGGAGTCCTCATGAATGAGGTTCTCTTATAAAAGAGACCCAGAGAACTCTTTTGCACTTTTCACTACGTGAGGACACAGTGAAAAGATGAGCATATATGAACCAGGAAGGAGTCTCACCAGACATTAAATCTGTTGGCTCCTTCATCTTGGAATCCCCAGGCTCCAGAACTGTGAGAGAGAAATTTCTGTGGTTTGTAAGCCACCTAGTCTGTGGTGTTCTGTTGTAATAGCCAGAACGGACTAAGGCACTGTTTGAACAAAATGGATCTCTCTTTCTCCCTTGTTTATTTAAAACAAAACAAAACAAAACTTACGTATTCTTTTATGGATTGAGCCTATATATTCTTTTTTCTGAATGATATATGAAATATGAAAAGATATAGGATGCCTATCACATCTATTATATTTATTGCATATATTATTTAATCTTAGTTTTGTTGAATAACTGTTCTCCCTCCTTGGGACTAATATTTCATAAAGGTAGGGTAGGATGTGAAATTCTACAGCATTTGTTCATCATGAACAAATGCCTACTTACGAATTCTTGTCTCAGAAGCTAATTTAATTGGTGAATTCCAACTACTATTGCTTATTTCACACTTCAGTAGGTAAAGATGCATTAATAATCGAAGTTTCAAACTGTAATTAACATTAGCTTTAGGCTCCTGACAATGAAATGATTACATTTTAATATATGGGTTGATAAACAAAGTTAATCTAACATATGAATAAACAGCAAATATAACTTACATTTACTCTTTCTCTGCAAATTGATACATGTATTTGAGTGTTATAAAGCATGAGAAATAAGTGAATGTCAAAGAAAAAGCGTATAGACTGCCAATACAACACCTAAACCTAACCAGTTTAATTCAGTTTGCCAAACTGAATTTGAGACATTTATAAAACATTATTTACTATAAAAACTATAAAGACTATCAAAACATTATTTTTCTAGTAAAAAAATTGAAGGATGTTTTTCACCTGGCTTGATTTCCTTTCACGGTTTTCTGTATTACTTAGCTATGATTTTATATCTTATTTTACTCCATTCTTAACTGCATTGATTATTTTATAACAATCCCTGAATGATGAATTTGTATGCTGACATCTTGTTCTTAATCATAGTGCACCATACCGTCGGAATGCATTTGCCTGGTATTATATTACCTTTAGGTTGAGAAAGATTGCATTCATGATATAATGTCAACTGAATGAGGAAAAAATGTATTCTTGACTTGATCCTTTATTGAGTGATATTTTCTGGGTCTTTCCAGCATATTTTTAAAAATAACAGTATTTAAAATGGTGCAAAATCTAAATGACTAAGGTTGCTAATTGTGCTACTTTAACATCCTCAAACACTTCACGTCTTCAGGTGCACAATAGTAAGGAAGCAAAATAACTCCTTTTTCAGGAGGAATTGATTGCTCAGAGCTCCAAAATGCATCAGTTGTTTTGATATGTCCAAATGCACACACTTTATGGTTATTAAAGACCGGGATGGGCTTTGAAACAAGCTCACAGAAATGGAATAAGGTAACCAAAAATGTGGATTAAAGACCTAGTCTATCTCAGATGTCAGACTACAGAGCTAGGAAAAGAGGCTTCTTATTTCTCAAATCAGATTTTAATCATTATGAGAGCAAGTTCAAATTCACTTACAGTTTTCGAAATGTGTGTTCTTTGCTCTCTGGTGATGGCTAGAATTCTGTATCAAACTGGAACTTAAAGAAGAAACTAATCAGGCACCTAATATTTCTTGGAGACTTGATGGAGACTTTAGCAAAGGTCATTCTATTTAATCCTAATAATAAACTTGTAAAATAAATAATACCTTATATTCCAACCAAAAAAAAAAAAAAAACAAGTTTCAGAGAAGTTCAGAGGCAGGAACTGAAGGTATTTTTTGATTGCAAATCAAGTGTTTGTATGACACCAACACAGATTTTCAATTGCTAAAAGAAATTACATGTGGTTTATAAAGATATATACACTATATGCCCATCACTCTTTTAAAGGCTTTATGTGGTGAAGTGTATCTTTCAAATGAGGACTCTGAGGTCCAGAGAAATTAACTCACCCAGGCCTCACAACTAGAAAAGAGATTGAAACCTTGAGTATTTGGCTTCAGGTATGTGTTGTTATTAACCACATTGCCTTACCTTCTACCTATAAAGCATTTGGAGAGGGCACACATCTCACTTTTCTTTAAATATATGATTATTGTTATATCTAAAGTCATGACTGAAAGCATAAAAGAAGTGTCTCCCTTCTTCGTTCCAAGATGATATTAAATGTGCCCTAGAGGTGACTGAGATGGTTTCTTCCTCCTCTTCTTTCATTTTTTTTCATTATTCTAGTTATGATGATTGCATAATATCATTGTTTCAGTATTACACTCTTCTAGATTTATTATCCATTAAGTGTCAGATTTATCTCTTTTGTTAACTTTTAAGATAATCTAACCAGATGGCATTAAGAATACATTAATTAAATTAGGAGTTATAATAAAGATATACAATATTTTTTATCCCCAGGAAGACTTAACATTTCATTCTCTTTCTTCTGTTTGTGTTCTATAATCCCAAATGTCATGAATAATTACATGTAGTTATTTAAAAAAATTCTCTGTTGAGATAGAAATTCTACCAGATGCTATTATAGTCACTGTTTCTTACAGTTTAAATTTTAGGCAATTGTTTGGAGACAAATTAAAAGAAAATGGACATTTGTTTTATTGAAGCTATTTGTTATGTGTTATATTTGTGTTCAGATATCTAGTGGTATGTACCAACTGTTTTTCTTCAATCTTCATACTTGGTAACTAGCAATAATTTTAAACAAAATCGATCTTGGTTGTTAGTCTTAATGACTAACCAGAAACGTTGGAAATATTTGATGAGACTGTGGCATGACAATGCTATGTCCTGTTGTAGTAAAAGTACTCTTTAATAGCTGAAATAACATATTCATTTCATGAACCAAACAACCAAAATAACTCTGACATTCACGTGACATTCCTACCTTAACTTTTCTTACCTAGGGCTTGAGCTTGCCATGAAAATGACTAAGTTGCCAAGTGCTAATTCTCCAACTTTGTTCCAGAGAATCTTATGCTGTGTAGTATCTCACACTCACCTCAGACTCACTGATTTATTTGTTAAAAAATAAAAGCTCTCAGGTCTCACTCCCAGAGATTCTGAATTAGTGGGACTGGGATAGGACCACTTATTTTCAACAAGCACCCCCTTCCCCTGCTCCCAGCGCTTTTTCTAATGCAGGTAATTCACAACTCTCATTTTGAGAAATACTGCATAGGATCTTGGGGATAGCTGTGAATCAGAATTACACAGGATGATTTGAGCATTTGCATGCCAAACACGTGGATACTGTCATAGAATTCCACATCAGATTGCTGCAGCACATCCCCGAATGAGAACCACTAACCCACGATATTGAAGTCAGTCATGACCATCATCAGAGAGACAAACTCTTTCTTCATCCATCTCTTCCCGTCCTCCTCCTTCCTCGCTCTCTTTCTTTTTCTTTTTTTTTTTTTTAGGACTATCTTGTTTAACAGTGCCTCACTACTCTTTTTTTTTTTTTTTTACATGATGTTCCAGACAACACCCTAACACCCCCATGTTTATATAAACAGTGATTGATGGTAGAATTGACAGGATCTTGAATGCTGTTTTTTTTTGGATTTGGCACAATACCCATAGAAGACAAGTGGCCCTTTGTCTGTCATTAATTCAGAGAATAGTCAGTACAGTATTAATATTCAGGATAGTCGATTCATGGAATGAATTTTTCAGGCAGCAAAGATTATAACAAAATTATGAATCCAATCTTCAACTCCTACCCTCCCCAAACTACACTATGAATGGAAAAGGGCAGCTATTCTCATTATGATCTTTAGACTGTCATCATCAGGGCTAATTCTAATGTCACACTATGGATGATGAGTAGTTGGAATCCAATTTGAATGCATAATACCACATTTAATTTACACTACCACCTGTCAATAAGAAATAGACTGAGGCATATCTCCTGAAATAGCCATAGGGAATATTCAATTATAATTAACCTTCCTATTTTTGTTAAATCTTTGTCCTGAAATGGATTGTTTGTGCCATTTCTTATTCTTGTAACAATCTGTCACTAGAAAGAATTTGAATTTCAATTTAATATTTTCTGAGAAATACAATGGAGGATGTTTCTTTTAATCTCCTCAGTACTACTATTGCTTGTCTATTTCATTTCTTTTCCATGGGTTAATTATGACTAAGGTTGTAATCTTTGTGCAGGTGTAGGATATTTTGGCAGATTGCAGAAAATGATTTTCCACAAGCCATATTTAATACAATATTTGGAAAATGGGAAATTTCATTTTTTCTAACAATATTAATGAGAAGAAAAAGAATAATTTTAGTTTAAGTGATGCAATTGAGAGTATATGAATTCATGCTATCGTGGATAACTTTATAAAACTACTTTTAAGCAATAATTAACTGCTATATATAACCTAAAAACCATAAAAATAATTTAGGTGTTACCTCTTAACAATATAAGATTGAGAAAATAGCTTTTGTAGAAAATTAGGCACTCAATTTGGGAATGTATCTTCTTGAGTCAATTTATTGACAGTTGAAAATGTTACTTATGTTTCTTTACTCTTTTTCATCACAATTTGTAAAATTAATGAGACTACAGCACTTTCCTAGCCTGTATATTTTAGAGGTACATAAAAGTTTATCATGACTCAACACCCATGAGGGAACAAGACTGAAAGAGCAGAGACTTTGCTTACATCTTAAGTATACTCTTCATAGGTACAAAGCAGGTCAGTGTGAATCAACTCTTTTGCAGGCAGTAGGCTGGGTTTTGCAAGCAGCCAAGTTATGCAGACACAAGCATAACCACATCCTTGCTCTGGCACTGTGTGCACTTGAGCAAGCTACTAGACTTTTCTGAGCCTTAATTGTCTTGATTTCTTAAAAGTAAAGTAGGAATAATAATACCAAGTACAGAGAATGGTGTAAGGTTTAAATGTGTTTATGAATCTAAAACCAAGGAAGCACTCAAAAAAGGCAGCTAATATTATATTTCTATATTGCAAATATTTTAATTCTAATTCCATAAAATGATTGGATTAGTTCTTTTAAGTGTTCTTGCAGGGGAAAGAGGAAGTGAAAGACAAATTTGGAATTCTTTCCACTCCTGATTTTCAGTGAGCCATATATATTCTTTTCTTTCTTTTCTAAACTCTCATTAAATCCACACAATCCAAAGAAAGAAAGCCCAGCATAAACCTGAATAAAAATGAAGGAGCCAGATTCTGGATCAACCCAAATTCATTCAGAAAGTATAGGAATGACCACCAAAAATGGTGCTATTTATGTATTGAAAAATAAAATGAGTTATTTAAAAAATCACTAAAACAGCACCTAGAACATAGTACACAACCAATAAATGTTAGCTCAATATGATTATTTTAAAGTATACTTTTGATAAGGTGAATCTTTAAAGTGCAAATTTAACTTTGTTTAGGAAAAAATATGTCTAACTTTAAACAATGAGACAACTGATAATCTCTGTTTTCGTCTCAAAAGAAAAGGGAGTTTTGTAGGGCTTTTATAGTCATTTGCTTTGAATGTGTACTTATTCAAAGAAGAAATTGAATGGTGCAGTACTTTTATAGAGATAAATAAATGTATAGGTGACATGTGCTACTCAAATGACAAAGTCTATCAAGTAAAAATTGAAATTTTGTAATACTTGAAAAAAGACAGTAGCAGAGCGTGTGTGGTTTCAATATGTGCTGCAGGCCAGTTGGCTTGTGTTTGCATGCTGGCTCCACCTACAGGTTATTCTCTGTGCCTCAGTTTCCAGATAAGTAAAATGTGAAAAACCACTTCTTTATTCATAGGTTTGTTAAGAGGATTTAATGAGTTCTTATCTGTAAAACACTTAAAGTAGAAACTGGCACATAATAAGTGCTGTATTGGTAACTAGTAAATAAAAGAAATATGCTTAGCTTTATATTGTATATTCTTTGTACTAAAACAGAAGTAATCATTTTCCGCGGGATACAAACCTGTCCTTTCATTCTCAAAGAGCAAGAACTGTCAACAGGGGGCTGGCCTGGTGGTGTAGTGGTTAAGTTTGCGGGCTCTGCTTTGGCAGCCTGGGGTTCACAGGTTCTGATCCTGGGTGTGGACCTACACACTGCTCATCAAGCCATTCTGTGGGGGTGTCCCATAAACAAAATGGAGGAAGATTGGCACAGATGTTAGCTCCTGGCCAATCTTCCTCACCAAAAAAGAAAAAAAAGAAAGAAAAAAAATTCATCAACAGGGCCGGCCCTGTGGCATAGTGGTTTAGTTTGGCGCACTCTGCTTCCGCAGCTGGGGTTTGCAGGTTCAGATCCCAGGCGTGGACCTACACCACTTATCAGCCATGCTGAGGTGGCAACCCATGTACAAAATAGAGGAATACTGGCATAGATGTTAGCTCAGGGCAAATCTTCCTCAGGGAAAAAAAATATCATTTGACTCTGTTTCAAGAAATAATAAATGACCACTTAGGACTCTAAATGTACTTTCTCTTTTAATCTTCATGAAAATTATATAAGGCATGTACTCTTATCCCCATTTCACAGATGAGGAATGAGTGACTGATGAGTAAAACATTTTGCTTTGGACACTGCTGTAATCATAGTCAAGCATGGCCCCGAGGCCGTGTTATTATGACGACAGCTGAATTTCTATCCCCAGATTTAGCGATCATGAGGATTAAGTTCATGAAAGGGAGCTTCAGTTTCATAGGGGAAGTTAATTCACCTCATGCATCTCCTGTAATGGCAGGTGTGACTTTGCCCTACGACCTGCAGTGGCTGTGGTGGCCACACACAGTCTGTTCCAATGTTCTTATTCCCCCGGGGGCTCAAACCACAGTTCGCACATTATATTCACACAATGGATGTGAAATACAAGGCTGTTTAGATGTTAGATATTTATATTAAATCAATAAAAGGCACACATATATCAATTTCCTGCCAGTAACAATCAAAGGAGATAAAAATGAAGATGTCTTCAGTTTCCTGGGATCTTTTCCAACCACTTGCAAGGATTTGAGTTTGATTCTTTTTCTTTTTTTTTAATCTTGAGAAGAGGTTTGAATTTTTCCCTTTGCATCATTGTATACTGAATTTTTGTCACATATCTTAACCTTCCTTCTTCAGAGTGCTTCTTTAAGGGAGCGTGTGATTGTCGTTTTCAGTAGCTAATTTATTTATTAGTGTTACCTATTGATAACTTGTGACAGAGACAAGCTGCACCTAGAAGGAAGCAGACCCTTCTATTCCCAAGGTGATTCGTATTTATTGAAGCTAACCTGTTTCTATCTATATTCACTTTCTTAATCCTGTCACCCAGCAAAAGAAGACATCCTCTTATTTGCTTTTCATTTCTTTTTTTTTTTTTAATAACTAGTAGGAGCTTCTTAATTAGAAACAAATAATAAGTATAAAATACTGACAATGTGTGTTTCTTGAAAAAGTAAGTTAGCAATACAGGAAAATCAAACGCATATTCTATGCATAGAATGCAGATTTAAAACAATTCGATTCAGTTATTCTAAAGCTAAGTCAAAATATATTTTAACATTTACTATAAAGCACGCAACATGCGTTTAAGGAATTAATGATTGATAATAATAAAGGACTCAATAACAGATGTGAATTAAGCTTCATAACAGTTGCATATTATACATATTTATTATTAACTTCATTTTTAGGCATTGGACATTAACTATATATAGTATTATTGGATAAATGCAATGTTTATGAAGAATAAAATTTGGAAATAAATATAGTTTATCCATTTAAATAAGTTTACACATTTTATATGAAAAGCTCACCTTTTTGAGATTTATGGAATTTATCTGTAATTTGCTCTTTAAGAAGTTCTGTCTTTGTGCTACTTTTCATATAGTTCATCTTTGCCTGTGAACATAGGTAAAACTGTTTCTTATTAACTTTCAGATATCCGGTAATTTTAAACAAATATATTTACATCATGTGAGTTTTTAATAGGACCTTTTAAAGTATCTTAACTACTGAAAAACTGATTTTGTGATCTTTTCCTATAATTCAATGGAGGTTCCAAATGAACATTTGATATAGAATATCAAGCAAAATTTGTAAAGTTCTATAACTAGGAAATCAAAAGGAGAGAATACTGAATTTTGTGTAGTGTAATTATGATAGGAAATTACTTCTAACAGTTTAGAATTCAATAACGACCTAGTCACCTCTTCACTACTGCTTCAGGGTAAAAGTTGATCACAAACAGAATCAGATTCTATCTTGACAGAAAGCTTTCTTATCAGATTGCTGAAATTATAAACAATAGAAGGGCAATTCTATTAGGGAGTTATACATAGTCTTATATCATTTTAACCCTAATATGACATTTGTATACAAAATAAAATGTTAATTCTTTAGCCCCCAATTGATCAAACGTATCTATCTCCTACTTTTCATCTTAGAAAATGGTATCACCATTTGCCCATTGCTCAGGGTAAAAATGTAGATTATCCTTGATTTCTTTCACCCTCATACTATCAGTATGCTCTACAGATTCTAGTTTTAAATATATGCTAGATCTTACTAGTTCTCACCACATCCACTATAATGCTAATTCAACACACCATCAGTACTTGCAGGCAATTTTTTTTTTTTGATGAGGAAGATTGGCCATAAGCTAACATCTGTTGCCAGTCTTCCTCTTTTTGCTGAGGAAGATTGGCCCGAGCTAACATTTGTACCCATCTTCCTCTATTTTGTATATGGGATGCCGCCACAGCATGGCTTGATGAGTGGTGCATAGGTCTGTACCCAGGATCCAAACCTGCAAATCCCGGGCCGCTGAAGCAGAGTGCATGAACTTAATCATTACACTGCTGTGCTGGCCCCACATCTCCCTACTTTTAATCTTAACTCCGGACATCTATTTTCCATAGAGTAGCTAGAATGATTTTTAAAATAATTACAACAAATCACGTTTCTTCTCTACTCAAAATCTACCCTATAGCTCTCTATTATAATTAAAATGTAGTCTAGATTCCTTATCACGGCCCACTAGGGCTTGCACTATATAACCTCTCCTAGATCGCTGCATACTTCTTACCTTGTTCTTTATGCTACATCCACCTTTTTTAATCTCAGGGCCTCTGTACTCACAGTTCCACCCTGGAATGTCCACAGTTCCTGCCTGGAATGTCCTTCCCCATCATCTTTGCATAGCTTACTTCTTCAGTACATTCAAGTCTCTGTTCAAAAATTGTCTCCACAGAGGGAGATGCCCTCTGTCCATTATTTCCAAAGGTATGCTGGTAAATTGGCTCTCAGAGAAGGAGAGGGAGCTCTCATTTGTAGCTTTTGTCGATTTCCATGGTATACATACTTCCTCCCCACCCCCATGGCTGATTTCAAGCTACCAATGATTGAAATACCTACTTATAAAATTCTTGAATATTTCACAATAAGCTCCCTTGAGTCAGTACAAGCTGGTTCCAGCATAACACTGAATCTAAAATAGCTGGCTTCCCTACCATCCTCATCTATCCTTATCCTCTACCTTACTTTATTTTTCTCTTATTTGTACTGCTTGAAATTATGAGTTTATTTGCCTATTTTCTGTTTGTCCTCGAGAATATAAATGGCAATAGAGTAGGGAACTTCTCTGTCTTATTCACTACTATATCCTTAACATGCAGAACAATCCCTGGAACATGTAGACAGTCTATAATCATTTGATGAACAAATGAATAAATAAATAAGTCTATGTACTATTCTCAGTGTCCCTCAAGAAAGCTGGAGTCTGGAGCTCACGACTTTGAATTCTTCATGGCTGTGTCTCCTTTTTGCCGACTACAAATGAGAGATAATCTGGGAAAAAGTATCCTATCTTTTAAGGGAGCAGAGGAGGAAAGGAAGTTCCAATCCCTTACCTAAATCTGAAATAAGCTCATGTGAAAGCTCCTTGTTATATGGGATAAAATCATTGTGTTTTTTTTGTTGTTGTTAATTTTGCTTTTGCATATGGTTGAAGCACTGTATGATGACTTGGTGTTTGGATTTGCATGATCTAACCCAGTTTTCGTTACTTAAACTCTACCAATAGTTCACACTTGCTCACGTAAATCTGATGATAATTACCTAATTACATCCATAATTATCCTCTCTGTAATAGTTACATAGAAAGAGAATCTCCTTAACAAAATAAAGGACATTTTGAAATCATTTTCTGCAAAGCCAACCCCAGTTTGACAATAAATTTTATTGCCTTTGAATACCTTCTCCCATAATAAAACCAAATGGATTTTCCATTATTGCAAACTACTCCATAATACCAGCAGGGTAAGTGGTGATTCCAAAGAGAGTAAATAATCAGTGACTCAATGTCCCCATTTAAGTTAAGAAGTAAAACAGTTATGTTTCCCTGCCTCCCTCCTGAGGCCAATGAATGATCTATTTGATGTATTTGGAATTACTTGTAGGTAATAAAAAAATCCTCTGAGTATCTGAGATATCCAACCTTGTTTCATTAAGCACCTCCTGTTTGAAAGAGTGTTTTTGGCAATTTACTCTACCTTCATGAATTGCCAACTTTGAGACCTGGAGAATTCTGCTCTGAAACATGCTCTTTAGTGACATAAAAACATCCAGCTGTATGATATGTGCTCACAGTGCCTCAAGACAATGACCATTCCAGGGATATTTGAAACGTGGCTAGTTCTTTGCTATGCTGGACTTTTTGAAATTGACAAGGACATTAAACTGTTACCCAGATTTTTTTCCCCTCACTGTCCATAAACAATAAAGTTGGCACAAAATTTTATTCTCAAGAAAATGATCCAACAGTGTTTCCTTAGTCCCAATTTTGCTGCTGCCTTAATAACATTATCACCAAAATAATTTTCTATAACTACAGAAGCATAAATCCACCTTTCAACCGCTGAAATTCTGGACTGTTTAGAAACACTGTTTGTTATTGAGTGTTTTTTCATTTTCATGAGAAATAACTGTTTTGCGTCTCAATTTGCACATTTTAGAAATGAGCATGTCCGCTCTCTACCCCAAATATGCTTTGGTGTATTAATAGTCATATTTTGGAGCCTATAACGATTCACAGAGAAGATCACAAGATAAATCTCTCCATATTTATACCTGCCAAAGAGAGAATTCTGTTTGTAAGATCTCATCCTGGAAATTCAGGGTAAATCCAGCTTCAAACAGAGGATAAGGTTTGCTTCACTACAGGGATTGAGAAGCTGCTACTTCTACATTCACACAAAATAAACTACAGACAAGTCAGAATTGCAATCCAAGCAGTGACGTCTATCTGAGCCCCCATAAACCAGATAATTCACCTCTGCCCCAAGCAGGCTACAGACTGGAGATCTGTGACACCGACAGCATGCAGATCTTCTCAGCAAATTTACTCATAGCTATGACTCTCCTCTCTGGAAAGAGAAATGCTCAGTGGAAACATAAACAAACCCATCTTGGATTTCCTGAAAGATCAGTTTGCTTTATAGAACTATTTGCTCACATGACAGTTTTTAAATGTTGGTGCTCAAATTAAGGTTTCCTGGCTAGAGGTTGAAAGCTGATATTCATATCTAATCTGAAGGTATTATGGTAGTTTTTTTTTCCCTAACAAGTTGAAAACATATTCACTGTGTCAAAATGTTTCTAATCAATAGATACTATTTTAATTGTATGATGTACTAGCAGAGCTAATTACTTCCAAGCAGTGTTTGGATAAGTCAGTAGTGGAATTATGAACAGGAGGATGGTTTTTGAATGTGTATATTAAGTATGCATATTCCTTCTTCAGCGTATACATACTCTAGCCACATAGAAGTAGTTATATTTCAACATTGTACCAATACTTCTCTTTCATAAAAAGTGTTCTTATTTTCTAAGAAGTCTAATTTACCATTTACTAATTGTTTGTGCATCTTTTGTTTATAAATTTAGAGATGGTTGGCTTTTTTAATAGGAAAGCTATAAAGTCATTTTGATTTGTAATCTATGGACAGAATTGATGTCACTCAGGTTGCATATAAAGGGGGGGTTCACTGGACTGTAAATCCTTTGAGGAGAGTAACCATGTCTTCTTCATTACACATAGAAAATGTCTTCCCCTCTGCTCTTCTGCCTACTGGGCACAGTACATAAGCAAAGGGCTGTGTACTCAATTAATTTTTGAGGAATGAATAGAGGGTTATGGTTTATTATGACCTGCATCTGAAATTTTATCAGCCTTGTAAGTTTGGATTCCATGTGATGGTACTAGAAATATCCTGCCAATTTGGAAGTCAAATAAAATGAATAAATATCAGTTGATAAAGTGGACAAATCCTTCACAAATTAAAGTGGGACTGTTACTAAAGCCAGATGAGTGAATATTGGACACACATGTGTATATCAAAAGCCAATTGGAACTTGAAGTTGAATGTCTTACAACCAGCTTGGCCAGTGTGGTCAAAATAGACCATCAATCCAAAACGACCAATGCCAGATCCGGTTAGCTTTAAATAGTTCATGCCTCCTAATAATGTGAAAAAAAAAACCTCACGGGTAAATTTAAGTCTACCTGAATTTTATCTGCTGCTTCCTCAGATTTGAATATTAGTTTAAATAATGTAAATATAATTGTGTAAATATAATGACTATTGATATTTTTCCAAGGACAACATTCACATGGTACTTGTTAAGCTGTAGCACTAAACTGAAATGCCACAGGTCTGAATAATTTTTAATTCACTATAGGAAAATTTACAGCACAATCTACAGGCCCAAATGTAGAGACGCTTTGAGGGAAAAGTCTGCCCAGAAGTGAAATGTTTGATGTACTCCCTTGATGGAGCTTATGTGATTTATGAGAAATGAATGCTTTTATTTGTGAAGGAAAAAATATATATTCAATAGATATTTGAGGTTCAAGAAACACTGGGAATTCTTAAAATAAGTGTACCGATATTTCTCTAGGCTATTTATCTAAAATATATATATAGTTATATTTATTAAATATAATTAGCTATATATAAATATATACTTTTATATAAATATATTTATCTAAAATCTAGTAGTTTGGATAAGTATATAAAACTAGAAACAAGAATAAGGCTTATTTTGAATAATTCAAGCTAATGGATCATTGCAAAGTTTGTGATTGAGTTGGTCAGATTTGGTATTGAGAGATTAATATACTCTTTTATAAAGCAAAGTGAAAAATAGGAGTAATTATATAGATCAGTGGTTGAGGGAAAAGACAAAACTGGAGGAGGGAGGATATATCAGGGAGGGAGCTTTTCCAAAGGATTTATCTTCCTGGGCTCTTCTCCTTCAGATTTCACTCAAAAAATTTTGAATGGGCCTAAAGAGATATTTTGAGAAAGTGATTCTGATATTTTTCCTTTCTCCTTCAACATAAGTAACAATCCCTGACCCAGAGGAGGATGATGATGATATAAGTAATAATTATAGTAATAAAATAATGACAACTGATTGATGTAAACAATGCTTCTGGGTTTGCTTATTCAGATAATTTTTCTATAACAACATTTTCCAAACTAGCGTATCACAAAATAATGTTCCAAGGGATATTAATAGGACTATCTCAATAATGAATAGAGAGATATAAAGTGCCATATTCAAATCAGCTTTGGTAATGTATATTAAACAAAATTAACCAGTTTCTTTTTTGTGCTACTTCTCATAGCTTTTAATAAGCAAATGTATATTGTGATCTTCTAAAGCAGAGAAATAGTAAACAACATATACTAAAATTATTTGACCAGAGGATATTATCTTTCAGAATGTTGTAAATTTGGATAGTTTGGACATACATTCAGCATATTTGTTTAATTTATATTGTCTCAGCATATACACTTATGTCCAGGCATACATTCTCTTGCTATCCAGAGTGTGCAAAGAAGGTTGATATTTTATACCTGTGTAGTGTATAAGCCTTCAAAGATGGTTGCCTTGTGTTTGAGGAAAAGGTTCCAATGTTTGAATGTAAAAAACAGATATACTTTTAGAAATCATTTCTTAAAATAGTATGGAAAGAAAGAGGAGAGTGAGAGGGAAGAAGCAAAGTGTTTGATGAACTGTGAGTCAATTATTGCAAATTATTGGTCATTCTTTTGAGTTGGCTTCTCTGAAACTTGTAGCCAAATTATGTAACCCATTTCTGGCCATGAGACAAGACTTTATATTACACATTTGGTTTACTAATTTACCTCAACTTTGTCTGAATAAGACTATCTTTATCTGAATAATTTCACATTTATAGCTTAGATAGAGGTGAAGAATCAGAAGAGACTGAGAGGGAGGTGCTTGTGAGCTAGGTGGAAAACTAGGATAGGGGATGTCTGAGAAGGTGAGAGAGGAGAAAGAAAAGTAACCATTTCCTATAGAACATGGAGATAGAGTTCACTAGTGACCTTGACTAGAGCATCTCAATGCATTGGGAAGGACAGAAACCAGATTGGAACAAGATGAAGTGCAAACAGCAATGTGACAACTCTTTTCTTTTTTTAGAATTCTTTTTAAATACCTCTGTGCATAAACAGAGTTCAGTAAAAGTAATTATTTGGGGATTTTAGAGGCAGATAGGAAGGAGTCACCAAAATGTTGGAGACAAAGCATTTAGTATTCTGGTTTACTCCAAGAATTTTTTTTGTGTGTGTGGTAACATTGGTTTATAACCTTATATAAATTTCAAGTACATCATTATATTTCAATTTCTGTATACATTACATCATGTTCACCACCCAAAGACCAATTACAATCCAGCACCATGCACAATGTGCCTAATTATCTCTTTCCCCTTCTCCCTCCCCGCTTCCCCTCTGGTAACCACCAATTCAATCTCTGTCTCTATGCAATTGTTTGTTGTTGTTTTTATCTTCTATTTATGAATGAGATATATGGTATTTGACTTTTTCCCTCTGACTTATTTTGCTTAGTGTAATATCCTCAAGGTCCATCCATTTTGTCACAAATGGCCAGATTTCATCGTTTCTTATGACTGAGTACTATTCCGTCATCTATATATACCACATCTTCTTTATCCATTCGTCCCTGATGGGCACCTAGGTTGCTTCCAGGTCTTCGTATTGTGAATAATGCTGCAATGAACTAGGGGTGCATGTATCTTTACACATTTATGTTTTCATGTTCTTCGAATTAAATACCCAACAGTGGAATAGCTGGATTGTGTGGAGGTTCTATTCTTAATTTTTTGAGGAATCTCCATATTGTTTTCCATAGTGGCTGCACCAGGTTGCACTCCTATCAGCAGTGTATGAGAGTTCCTTTCTCTCCACATCCTCTCCAACACTTGTATTCTGTCTTGTTAATTATAGCCATTCTGATGGGAGTGAGGTGAGATCTCATTGTAGTTTTGATTTGCATTTCCCTGATGGTTAATGATGTTGAACATCTTTTCATGTGCCTGTTGGCCATCTGTATATCTTCTTTGGAGAAATATATGTTCAGGTCTTTTGCCCATTTTCAATTGGGTTGTTAGTTTTTTTGTTGTTAAGTTGTATGAGATTTTATATATTTTGGATATTGACCCCTTATCAGATACATGGTTTCCAAATATATCCTCCCAATTTTTAGGTTGTCTTTTTGTTTTGTTGATGGTTTCCTTTGCTGTGCAGAAGCTTTTTAGTTTGATATAGTCCTATTTGTTTATTTTGTCTATTGTTTCCCTTGCCCAGTCAGATGTATTACTTGAAAATATGCTGCTAAGACCCATGTCGAAGAGCGTACTGCTTATGTTTTCTTCTAAAAGTTTCATAGTTTCAGGTCTTACATTCAAGTCTTTAATCCATTTTGAGTTGATTTTTGTGTATGGTATAAGATAATAGTCTACTTTCATTCTTTTACATGTGGCTGTCTAGTTTTCCCAATATCATTTATCAAGGAGGCTTTGCTTTCTCCATTGTATGTTTTTGGCTCCCTTGTCAAAAATTAGCTGTCCATAGATGTGTGGGTTTATTTCTGGGCTCTCGATTCTGTTCCATTGATCTCTGTGTCTGTTTTTGTGCCAGTACCATGCTGTTTTAGTTACTATAGCTTCATAGTATTTTTTGTTGTTGTTGTTGTGGGGAAGACCAGCCCTGAGCTAACATCTGTTGCCAATCTTCCCCTTTTTGCTGAGGAAGACTGGCCCTGGGCTAACATCCGTGCCCATCTTCCTCCACTTTATATGGGATGCCACCATGGCGTGGCTGACAGGCAGTGCGTCGGTGGGTGCCCGGGATCTGAACTCGCGAACCCTGGGCTGCCAAGCGTGGACTAAACCGCTGCGCCACCAGGCGGCCCCCAGCTTCGTAGTATATTTTGAAATCAGGGAGTGTGATACCTCCAACTTTGTTCTTTTTTCTCAGGGTTCCTTTGGTTATTTGTGGTCTTTTATTGTTCCATATAAATTTTAGGATTCTTTGTTCTATTTCTGTGAAAAGTGTTGTTGGACCTTTGATAGGGATTGCATTGAATCTATAGATTGCTATAGGAAGTATGGACATTTTAACTATATTAATTCTTCAAATCCAAGAGCATGGAATATCTTTCCACTTCTTTGTGTCTTCTTTAATTTCTTTCAACAATGTTGTATAGTTTTCAGTATACAGCTCTTTCACCTTATTGGTTAAATTTATTCCTAGCTATTTTGTTCTTTTTGTTGCAATTGTGAATGGGATTGTATTCTTAATTTCTCTTTCTGCTACTTTGTTGTTAGTGTATAGAAATGCAACTGATTTTTGTATGTTGATTTTGTATCCTACAACTTTACCATATTCATTTATTATTTCTAAAAGTTTTTTGGTGGATTCTATAGGGTTTTCTATACATAAAATCATGTCATGTGCAAACAGTGACAGTTTCACTTCTTCCTATCCAATTTGGATCTCTTTTATTTCTTTTTCTTGCCTGAATGCTCTGGCTAGGACTTCCAATACTATATTAAATAAGAGTGGTAAAAGTGGGCATCCTTATCTGGTTCCTGTTCTTAGAGGGATAGCTTTCGGTTTTTTACCATTGAGAATGATATTAGCTTTGGGTTTGTCATATATGGCCTTTGTTATATTGAGGTACTTTCCTTCTATACGCATTTTATTCAGAGTTTTTATCATAAATGGAGGCTGTATCTTGTCAAATGCTTTCTCTGCATCTATTGAGATGCAGATTTTTATTCTTCATTTTGTTAATGTGGCTTGTCACATTGAGTGATTTGCAGAAGTTGAACCATCCTTGCATCCCTGGAATAAATCCCACCTGATCATGGTGTATGATCTTTTTAATGTATTGTTGTATTCAATTTGCTAGTATTTTGTTGAGGGTTTTTGCATTGATGTTCATCAGTGATATTGGCCTGTAATTTTCTTTTTTGGTGTTGTCCTTGTCTGGTTTTGGTATCAGGGTAGTGTTGGCTTTGTAGAATGAGTTAGGAAGCTTCGCCTCCATTTCAGTTTTTTGGAGGAGTTTGAGAAGAATAGGTATTAAGTCTTCCTTGAAGGTTTGGTACAATTCACTAGGGAAGCCTTCTGCTCCTGGACTTTTATTTTTGCAGAGGTTTTTGATTACTGTTTTGATTTCCTTGCTGGTGATTGGTCTATTCAAATTCTCTATTTCTTCTTGATTCAGTTTTGGAAGGTTGTATGATTCTAAGGATTTATCCATTTCTTCTAGATTATCTAACTTGTTGATGTATAGATTTTCATAGTATTCTCATAATCTTTTATAATCATTTCTGAGGTGTCCATTGTAATTTCTGCTCTTTCATTTGAGCCTTCTCTCTTTTTTCTTGGTGAGTCTAGCTAAAGGTTTTTGTTTATCTTTTCAAAGAACCAGCTCTTGGTTTCATTGATTTTTTTTCTAGTCTCTAATTCATTTATTTCTGCTCTGATTTTTATTATTTCCTTCCTTTTACTGATTTTGGGCTTTGTTTGTTCTTCTTTTTCCAGTTCCTTTAGGTTAGATTGTTGTTTGTTAGATTGTTTATTTGAGATTTTTCTTGTTTGTTGAGGTAGGCCTGTATTGCTAGAAACTTCCCTCTTAGAACCTCTTTTGCTGTAACCCATAAATTCTGGCATGTCATATTTTCATTTCATTTGTCTCCAGGTATTTTTTGATTTCTCCTTTGGTTTCTTCATTGACCCAATTGTTGTTCAGTAGCATTTTTTAAATCTCCACATATTTTTGGCTTTTCTGATTTTCTTCCTGTAGTTGATTTCTAGTTTCATGCTGTTGTGGCCAGAAATGATGCTTGGTATTATTTCAATCTTCTTAAATTTGTTGACACTTGTTTTGTGGCCTAGTATGTGATCAATACTGGAGAATGTTCCATGTGCATTTGAAAAGAATGTGTGTTCTTCAGTTTTTGGATAGAATGTTCTGTATATATCTATTACATCCATCTGGTCTAATGTGTCGTTTAAAGCCAATGTTTTCTTATTGATATTCGGTTTGGATGATCTATCCATTGGTGTAAGTGGACACTTAAAGCCCCTACTTTTATAGTGTTACTGTCTATTTCTCCTTTTATGTCTGTTGATAATTGCTTTACATATTTAGGTGCTCCTATGTTGGGTGCATAGATATTTATATTTATAAGTATTATCCCCTCTTGTGGAATTGTTCCCTTTATCATTATGTAGTGCCCTTCTTTATCTCTTGTTACAGTTTTTGTTTGAAAACTGTTATAACAGTTTTTGTTTTATCTGTTGTTAAGTATTGCTACCCCAGCTTTCTTTTCATTGTCAGTTGTGTGGAGTGTCTTTTTCCATCCCTTCAGTCTCAGTTTGTGAGTGTCTTTAGATCTGAAGTGTGTTTCTTGTATACAGCATATATATTGGTCTTGTTTTTTTATCTAATCAGCCACCTTATACCTTTTGATTGGAGCATTTATTGCATTGACATTTAAGGAAGCTATTGATAAGTATGTACTTATTGCCACTTTGTTACTTTTTTTCTGGGTGTTTTAGCATTTCTTTTCTTTGCCTTTCTTCTTCTTTTGTTCTCTTCCCTTGTGGTTTGATGGCTTTCTTTAGTATTATGTTTGGGTTCCTTTCTCTTAGTTTTTGTGTATTTATGACAGGTTGCTGGTTTGTGATTACCATGACATTCATATATAATAACCTACATATATAGCAATCTATATCAAGTTGACGATCTCCTTAGTTTGACCTCTTTCTAAAAGCTCTACTCTTTTACTTCCCTCCTCCCACACTTTGTGCTTTTAAGCTCATATCTAACGTCTTTTTGTGTGTGTGCATTGTGTGTATCCATTACCTTTTATCATGGAAATAGGTAATTTTTGTACTTTTGTCTTTTGACCTTCAATATCTTCATAGGTGGTTAATATGCTGCCTTTACTGTATTTTTGCCTTTACCAGTGATTTCATTGCTTTTTTTTTTTTTTGATAATTTTCTTATTCCTGTTTGTGGTCTTCTCTTTCCCCCTTAAATCAGTCTCTTTAGCATTTCTTGTAAGACTGTTTTCTTGGTGATAAACTCCTTTAATTTTTGCTTGTCTGGGGAACTCTTTCTCTCCTTCCATTCTGAATGATAAGCTTGCCTGGTAGAGTATTCTTGGCTGTAGGTTTTTTCCTTTCAGCACTTTAAATATATCATGCCACTCCCTTCTAGCCTATAAGGTTTCTGCTGAGAAGTCAGCTGATATCCTTATAGGGTTTCCTTTGTATGTAACTTGTTGTCTTTCTCTTGCAGCTTTCAGGATACTCTCTTTATCTTTAATTCTGGACATTTTAATTATGATATGTCTTGGTGTGGGCCTCTTTGGGTTTATCTTGTTTTGTGCTTTCTGTGCTTCCTGTGCCTGGAGGTCTGTTTCCTGCCTTAGGTTAAGAAAGTTTTCAGCTATTATTTCTTCAAATAGATTCTCTGCCCCTTTGTTTCTCTCTTCTCCTCCTGGAACACGAATAAAATGGATGTTAGTGTGCTTGATATTATCCCAGAGGTCCCTTGGACTGTCCTCGTGCTTTTAAATTCTTTTTTCTTTTACCTATTCAGCTTGGGTGATTTCCTCTAGTTTTTTTGTCTAGCTTGCTGATCTGTTCTTCTGTATCATCTACTCTGCTTTTGAGCCCCTCTAATTGATTTTTCATTTCCAGTATTGTATTCTTCATTTCTGATAGGTTCTTCTTTATATTTTCCAATTCTTTGTTGACATTCTCACTGAGTTCATCCATTCTTCTTCCAAGATCAGTGAGCATCTTTATGACTTTTGTTTGAACTCTTTGTCAGGTGGATTGCTCATTTCTGTTTCATTTAGTTCCTTTTCTGCAGTTTTGTCCTGTTTCCTTACTTGGAACGTACTCCTTTGCCTCCTCATTTTGCCTCTTTCTCTGTACTTCTATCCATGTAGTAGGTAGGTTAGCTATGTTTCCTGATCTTGGAGAGGTGGCCTTATGTAAGAGTTGCCTTATGAGGCTCAGCAGTGTGCTTCATTCTCATCACCAGTTCCAAATGTTCCAGGAGTGACCCATGCGGGCTACATGTGTCATTCTCTTGTGACAGGGTTGCTCTTGCTTCTGGTGCCCAGGGAGGCTGAGTTGTACCCCTGGCCAGCTGGTTGAAATGCTTAGCTGTGTGTGGCTGCTGTGGACCCTTCAGTCACTTTATCAGGTTTGGGGAGCCCCAGCACAGTTGGCTGCAAGGCCTAATAGCACATTCCTGTTGCAGTTTTTCTGTTAAGTGAATAGGCCCCTAGTGTGGCTGGTTGTTAGGTTCAGGGGCTTACAACTGCTGTAGGCCTCCATTCTACAAGGTTCTTGTCAGCTCTCAGGATTGCAGCTGTGTGGGGCTGGCCTCAGGCATGGGAGTACCCAACTCTTTCAGACTTTAGAAGGTGGCGCCAATCCCCTATGTGGCTCTTTGTGAAGTACAAGTCTTCTGCAGCTGACAAGCTCCACCGCCCACATGGCCACACACACCATCAACACAGTCCTGCCCCATGCATGCTCCATGACCCCCTGAAGTGGACCTAATCACCCCTTTGGTGTGTAGAGGCCCCCCACACACCAACAATGCCCCCCACACACCATCCGTTCCTCGCACATGCCCTGCTCCATACTGGTGGACCCACACACATGCCTGCAGAGGATACACGCACCCCACCTTTCTGGGCCCACAAGTTGCCCAAGGGCTTGCTTTTGGGTGGGGCCTGTCCCTAGGGCAGACTGCCTGCCCTGGCTGAGCTGGATTAAGTCAGTGTTCTAGTGGGTGGGGCAGGCCCTGAGCTAACAGGCCACGGGAAGAACTCCAATGGCATCTGCCAGTGTCTATATCAGCATGCCTGCAATAGATCACAAGAATGGCTGCCACGAATGTGTCAGTCCCTGAGAGGTCTCACCTCTCACCAAGATGCAACCAGAGCCTATTAGGTGAGTCTCTTTTCACCAAAGGACTGTGCATCTTTCTTTCTGATGATTGTAGTTTGCCTTCTGAAACAGATGAACTTCTACATGAGCCCTTTAAGAACTGGATTTTTTTTCCCTGTATGTCTGGTAGCTTTCCTGGGGGTATTCCACATTATTAGTAGCCAGAAAAGTCAGATATTATGACACTCATTTTGGTTGTGCTGGGTTCAAAGGATGCTTATAGCATAATGCTCCCCCGCTCAGGTCCCGCACTCCTCCAGGACAGGCTGTGTGCCTTTGGATTGCTCCCAGGTGGCTGTGAAGCACTGCAGTTTACAACAGTGACTTTTTTTCCCTCCAGAAAGGAATTTCTATCTCTTCCACCTCAGTTAGGACTGTCCCCTGATGTGGAGGTTCTTTTTAGCCAGTTTTCAGTTCTCTCTCAGGGGTAATTGTTCCAAGAGTAGTTGTAAACATTTTGTGTCCATGGAAGGAGGTGAGTTCAGCACCTGCCTATGTTGCCATCTTGACACCCTAAGAAATATTTTAAAAGTACAAAATGGACTATATCTTTGGGTGATATTCCATAATTATTACTTTATTCATTAGAAATATATGTAGGTGTGTGTGTGTACGTGCCAAAATATACTCCCCAAATACATTTGTAACACTTTTGTTGAAACACTTATTTCACTTCTATGAGGGTGGCGGTTCTCCTTATAGAAATTAGCAGTGAACCATGATTAAGACAGAAGACAGTGGAGAGGAAAGAATCTTGAATAGGCAGCTTTGAAGAGAGCATTGTGTGAATTGGATTGTGGATGGGCAGGAAACCTCTCTGTCACTCAATTTCTTCATCTATCAAATGGGGATAATAGTACCAAGTTCATATGGTTATTTTGGTGATTCCATGTGTTAATACCTGTAAAGGTCATGGAATACTTTCTGGTTTCTAATAACTGTGCAATAAACGTTAGTTACTACTAAATGCTATTAATGTTGTTGTTATTGGTACTATTCTTGTAACTATTCTGGTTATGGGTGACAGATAAACTCATAAACAAATGTATAAATAATGTAGTTTCAGAAAGGAATAAGAGCCACAAAAAATAATAAAACTGTGTAATGGGATAGAAAATAAAAGGGTGGAAGGCTGCTTTGGTGAAGGTGAAATGGTGAGGGAATGACCTCAAATGGTTTTGAAGTAGAATCATTTTAATACACATTATATCAAGATTTGCCTAACATTACATAACAATTCTCAGTGTAGATTTATGGATCGATCTGGAGTAAAATTTAAGCAGAATAAAAAATATAGCCGTTACTTTATGTTTATACCTTTAAATGTTATTCTAATATGCTCTTGCATGTAGTTGGTACAGGTATTGAATAGTAATCTCAACAGAAATTAAAATGTTGAAGAGTTTAAAATGAACATGTTAGCTGTCCATAAAAGTCTGGAGAGATCATTGCTTCAATTTTACTATAATATTGATGAAACGAGAACAAAGAACGTAGCCAAGCTATATGGGATTGAAGCATATAGTGTACTAGTCATAAATGCATGTAAGGAGGTCACCTTTTTATCATCTAATTAGATACAAGTGAACAAGATATTTATTATTTCACAGTCTAGCATCTTCCAGATAGACTCAGCCTCAGCATGTGTTATGCAGTGCGAAGTTCAATTGAATTCTTCACATTCAGACATTTTGGGGCCAAATACACAGCAAAAAATATTCCTGCTTTTTAAAAATTTTGAGGTTTGAATACACTGGTTTTGTTTTTTATGTTCATCCAGTTAATTATTTTTAAAAAATGAATATAACTAACATAAAGAGATTCATTCTGAATAGTCAATAAATAATATATCAACCACAACATCTTTTTTAATATTTGGGAAATGTGAACATACTCATCTGTTGGATAGTCTAAGAAATCTATCCTACAATGGGAAGGCTCATAATTACTTAGAAATACAAATGTTAACTCAGAATAAAAATGTCTCAACAGTTTAATTTGGAAATGCATATGTGTAGGATCTTTCTTGTTTTTATAAATAACTATTTTGATGATTTCAAGACACAGTTGTATAATAATTGCCTGTCTATCATGATTGAAAGCATGAGTAAAACAAAATCGATACAAGCAGGGGCACCCCTCCCCAGAATAATTGCACATTCTGTCAAATCTGATTGCTTAAGTAGTACAAAAGGCAAGAGCAAAAAGAGACTCCACAAATCATTCATACTCAGAAAAATTTGAAATTAAATAGCAGTAAATAAATACTACTAGAATACTCTCATATTTTTCATACATTAGAAAGAATAAACAATGCCTATATGCTTGCTCTACTTATTAGCTAGTATTATGATTGATGCCTTACCAAAATCTTAAAAAGTTACTAATTAATAAAACTTAACACTGCACTGTAAGTTTGTGCTGCAAAGAATTTTAAGAATAATCCTCAACTTCAAGGAATTATAGTTAATTTAAAATACAATTTTAGTCTTCAATATTACATGAATGCTTTTTAAATGAACAGAGTGTGACATTAGGCTAATTAAAAAATAATTATCCTGATTGAATGCTTAGAAACTATGGCAATAAGTATTTTAGAAATGGAAGGGAAAGTGTCTATACACATATGTGTATGGACATAAACTTATGTTATCAAAATATTACTGATATTTAGAGTTGAAGTCCAAAGACATAAAATATGGTATTTGGAGTCTGTTAAAAACACCTCCCTTTTATTTTGATGATTAAAGAAATGCAGGCACAAACTATAATCTTGTTTAGTTTTTACTAAAGGAAGAAAACACCTCTAATAATCTTACCCAAATAACTTCAATTTTATGAAACAACATTGATATTTTCTAATAAGGAAAATGCCACCCATTGTGTTTCCAGAAGCAGAAAAGATATTCATTTGGCTGAGTTTCTTTTCTTATATAAACTTGCCATGTGTGAACATATTCTAAATTTATACCCCAGTAGTGGAACCTACATGACCACATATTACAGAAAGAGATGTGCAATATTAAGTGAATGAGAGCAAAATGAAAATCTTCTTCTGCAGTTTCCTTGATCCTTTGGTAAATTGGAGTCTATCATCTATCAGTGGACTCTTTTTGTCACTTATATATCGGTATTGAGCCAATTTTTAGTATATACTTTAACAAGATAGACTAATGGGTCTAAAACCTAATAGAAGACCCAACTCATGATCTAAAAGAATCTATAAAATGCAACTAGGAAGAGAGTATTCATTTAAAACTGAAACATCCAAATATAGAGTCAATAAGAAGAAATGTACTCTAAATACAAGAGAGTATTTGGGCCAAGAGGGAACAGAAAGTACAAGAATGGAGCTGAGGAGAGATCTTCACAAAAGAGCTTCCAGAAATGGCTGGATTTTAGCTGCCTTTTAAAACAGGATGCAGCCTGAGTTCACATGGGATTGAGGATCACTAGGTTCCAGGCCAAGGAAAAACTGTATTCAAACATATGGAAGTAGCAGTGAGGCAAGTAGTTTGCATAAAAGATAGCAACTGAAGAGAGTTGCTGCTAAGGGGAATTGTAGAGAAGAGAAATATGAATCTAGAGAAGAGAAATATGAATCAATTTGAAGAACTCTGAGAATGTAAATAATAGTAACAATAGCAAGGGTTTAGTTCTTTGACGTGTGGAGCATGTTCACATGCATTGTCTGATCTAATAAACACACAACCCTCTGGGACAGAAATATGACTACCATTTCATCTTATTGATGAAAGCACCAATGCCCTTTCCTCTTCTGTAAAATAGAAATAACATAGTACCTATCCACCCAGGCTGCTGTAAAAATTACATGAGATTATGCATGTAAACAGCTTATCAGGGTGCTTGGCACATTTCAGGTGTTCAATAAATAATTCTGATATTAAAGAGAAAAGTAAAAGAAGTTTAAAGATATTGTCCCATGAGTGCACAGCTAAAAAGTAACAGGATTGAGGCTGTATTAAACCCTGACTCCACATTGTTTTTTATTCCTCATATTGCTATTTTTATATGAAAGATGCCAGGCTTATGAAATGAGATTTAACTATAGCTAATATGAATTTCTCAATCTGTAAATTTTATTAAATGAAAAGAGAATCCCCTTACCTTTTTTATTCAAATCTCAAGTTAATCTGTACTATAAGATCCAAATCAACCCAAAGGAAAATAGCATTGTCTTTGTGAACTAAGGATAAATCCAGTCAGTTCAGAGTCTTCTCAGCCGTGATGGAAGCTCTCCCTCTTCATTTCAACTTGGTTAGATCTCATATCTAGGAGGCATCTCTACTGCCATGACATCTATGGGAAGGAGGTAGGCTGTACTTGGTGGTCATTGTCTGTTTGTGCTGTTTCTTCTGAACTATCTGTACCCCCATTGGATGAACAGTCCACAGTGATGACTCTGTAATCTCTAGTTAGTGATCATGGGGCCTCTCCAGAACTATAGGCTTTTTCTTAGCTACTGAGAAGTGCCACTTAGAGAAGTCTGGGGACATCTGAATGCTCTGGCATACCCTGTTGAAGGTACAGGAACAATCTTTTAAACTGTACTTCCCTGAAGATGCTTCAATACCATCCATCTTCACTGCTGTCATGTCACTCTGTCTCTGTTCACCACTGTAAATATTTTTGCTGATTTTTTTTAACTGCAAAATGAAACAATTTCTCTCTGCTCTCATGCCCATAAAACTGCCTGTGGTTTCTTCTTTTTCCCATCTCATTAGCTAAGACAAGGAGTAGGTAAGGGCATAGGACCTCTTCTAGAGAAACACAACGATGTTTCTTGTGCCTCCGCAGTGAAGCAGAATACAAAGTCCAGAAACAAATCTATAATAAAATGCTCAAGTGTTTTTTGACAAAGATACCAAAAAACGTAATGGAGGAAAAGCAGCCTTTTCAATAAATCATGCTGAAACTAGATACATGTATGAAACATAAATAACTTCAACCCCTGTTTCACTCCATAAACAAAAATTTATCTGAGATGTATTATAGACTCAAACATAAAATAAAATATTGGAGACTATCTTTGAGACATTAGGATTGGCAAAGATTTCTTAGACTGAACACAAAAAGCACTAACCATAAAAAAATGCATAAACATAAATTTTTCTCTATCAAAATTTAAATAATTTGCTCATAAAAACAATAAGACAAGGAAAAAGCAAGCTATATGCTGTTAAAAAACATTGGTAATACATATCTCTGACAAAAGATTGTATTCAGAATATATAATGAAGTTCATAACTGAATAATAAAAGACAAACAACTTAATAAAACTGGACAAAAATTTGGAAGAGACATCACAAGAAGAAATGCACATATGACAAGATTTTCAAAAGCCTTACTCATTGAAGAAATGCAAATTAAAATCACAATGAGACACTGCTACATATATAACAGAATGAATAAAATTATAGACTGATAACACCAAACATTTCTGTGGAAGTGGAGCAATTGGAATTCTCATACAATATTGGGGTGTATAAAAATGAGGAAAAAACACTTTGGAAAACTGTGGATTTTTTATGTAGTTAAACTTACGTCTCTCCTATGACCCAGCGATTTTTACTCTTAGGAATTACCCAATATAAGTGAAAATAAATATCCACAAAAACTCTCATACAAGAATGTTCAAGGAAGGTTTATTCCTAATAGTGAAAAGCTGTAGTATAGCAAATGTTCATGCACAGAAGAATAGATAAGAAAAGTGTAATATATTCATACAGTGGAATAGTACTCAGCAATAAATTAAGGATATGTACAACAACATGGATGCATCTCAAAAACATTATGCTGAATGAACAAGTCAGATTCTAAATAGTATGATTCCATTACATGATGTTCAAGAATAGGAGAACTGATCTCTGTATTGATAATACTTAGAATAATATTTTTTCTGAATGTGACAAACATTGATTGTGGTGATGGGAACGTTCTCTGTCTTTATTGGGTGTAGGACGAGAATGTATATATTTGTCAAAATGATTCAAACTCTACATTACTATCTGTGAATTTCATGATATATTAATTATATCTCAATAAAAATGATGTATAATTTAGTTTTTGAATTAAAAATGCTAAGGACAAAAAAGTTTGTGAGTCTGGGTATCCATAAAGTAGATGAGTTTTGAGTAAACTTTGGTGATATTCAGTGACTTATTTAGCTATCAATCTTTTAGTTGAAAAACTATTATGACATTTTGACATTATGCCCTAAAATTGATCTTTGATTTTTGAAGGATAGTTCATGTAACAGGAGAATTAGACTTTTTCTGTATAGCACAAGGAGTGGAAATAGAGTCAATGGTTGGAAGTGATACAGTGGTTGGAGAAAAGCAACTAAAGATCCTCCTCCGACTTTCAATGGGTTATGTCCTGATAAACCCATCATTTAGTTGAAAATATCTTAAGATGAAAATGCATTTGATACACCTAACCTACTGAATATCATACCATAGCCTCATCTACCTTAAACATGCTCAGAACACTTAAATTAGCCTACAGTTGGGCAAAGTCATCCAATACAAAGTCTATTTTATTATAAAGTGTTGAATATCTCATGTAATTTATTTAATATTATACTGAAAGTGAAAAAACAGAATGGTTTTATGAGTCTAGAGTGGGTGTAAGTGTATCAGTTGTTTGCCCTCATGATTGCGTTACTAAGAGCTGTGGCTAGCTGCCACTGCCCAGCATCACAACAGAGTATTGTACTGCATATTGCTAGCTCAGGAAAAGATCAAAATTTAAAGTATAGTTTCTACTGAATGTGTATCACTTTTGCACCATCGTAAAGTCAAAAAATCATAAGCTAAGCCATCGTAAGTCGGGGACTGTCTGTACACTAATTTAAAAAATAGTATTCAAATCTAAACCTTGATGACTTATTTGGTTTCCAGAATTCTCCTTTTCTAAAAAGGTTCTAGCAAGAACTGGATACCCGTTTTTCAGAGATGCCCTCCAGAAGACTCTCATAATGCATAATACATGTAAATAAATCAAGAGAGTACCCAGAACTATATAATGCTTGGGAATGAAAAGGCCATTTGGATATAGTTTTCTGTATTGAACACCAAGAGATTTATTTTTTTTTCAGTACCATTGGGTGATCAGCCATGAAATGTGGGTTGAAGAATACTGAAATCACCATGATATTGAGATAGAATATGATTTCAATTTGTTACTTAGCAATGGAATTGTTTCAGACTCTTTTAATTGCAACAATTCAAATAGCATATAAGATAAAAAGTTGGTTCGTGCAGCTGTAAGTTCCAAGGTCAGAGCTGACTCAGAAAATTCATGAACTTAAATGATGCTATTGGCCTAGAGTCAGTCTCTCTTCCTCGTCTCCTTTTCCCTCCCCACCCTTGTCACAATCCATCCTCCTCTTGTTTTTTTCTTGGTTATAGTTCTGTTTTAGTCATATTTCACTTTCAGAGAGGTGAGAGGAAGGAATTTTGCATCATTAGATTTATAATCCAGGAGGAAAGAGAAAACTTCTCTCTCCCTTTATGCAAATATAATATCCTAAAGGAGAAGTGGAATTGCCCTGTATTGGGTCACTTGACCACCCCAGAATTAATCAATATAGCCAGATAGATGAAGTACTATGATTGATCTAGTCTGTGTCACATGTTAACCACATAAAGGGAGACTGGGACTTGGAGGAGAAGGTGGGGCTGGAGTACTGTGATTGGTAGTTGCTCTGAGACCACAAATATTGGAGGAAGGTAGTTCCCCAAGAGAGTGAAGAATAATTGAGCAAGGGATGCTAGGTGGATCCAAACAATAGATATATAAATATAACAAGACACTCCTGTACATAATAAGTACTCTGTATCAGTTAGGGTCCAGTGAGGTGACAAAAACCATGTCAGTAATATGAAGGGGAAATTTTCTAGAAAAATTATTAACTAGTAACAAGGGATTATCTTCAAAGAGGTTTAAAGTCCTAAGAATGCAGGAATAGCAGATATAGGGAGATGCTATTACCTCGAAGATTGAGGCAGAGCATCTAAGGAAGAAACCAAGTTGGAGGAGGTGGATTTCCTCCCCCAAACTGAAATGGAAACCTTGTTGCAAGGGATAGGTATGACTCTGACCCTTTAGATGGTAGAAATGGTTGCTGAGGTGCTGTAGGCCAGGACTGGCAGCAAGAAACCCCAGACTAGGGTTCTTGAGATACTTTTGGTCTTCTGGGGACACTAACATTGAAGACTCCCACCAGGATACTGGTGAAACTTACTGGGAAGCATCCCTCTGGGCTCCTGTTGAAACTTACTGGGAAACTTCTCAAAGGATGCTGGAGAAACTCACTGGAGACTGCACACCACTGAGTCTCTTGTACACCTCTATTTGTTGGCAAGAAAGCAGCACCGTCGGTACAAGAAAGCAAGTACCAGACCAAGAAGAGAAATCCCTTCATTTTGCAATGCCTCTCCAGTCATCTCTCTTGGTTGAACATTGTGCCAGCTGGTAAAGGAGAAATTTTTACAGAATCTAGCTTCAGTTGCAGAGTTGTACAAAGAAGGGTAGATTTGGAGCTAAGAGGCAGTAAGCTGATAACTGACACGTGTCATTTTTGCCTGATAAATCTGTTCTTTCTTATGGTCAAGCAACATGGAAAGTTGAATCATAGCTTAAAAACAATTTACTGATTTGCCTTAAGACCTCACTGTCATAGACCAAACCAAAATACTCAAATCCCATGAAATACCACCACCATTACTACTACTGCTAATAATAATAATAACAGCTACTGTTTTTAATATGTGCCAGTCATTGGACCAAATGATTTATATGCATTACTTTATTTAATATTCAAAATAGCTTTATGACCAGCTATACTTATCAACCCCATATTAATGATTAGTAAATTTAGATATAAAGGGCTTGAGGTTAGGGACTAAAAGAGCTGAAATTCAAATCTGGGACTATTCATGTACTGCACATTCATGCCCTACAGTAACTCTCCATGAGAACCTCTAGATTGCTTAGTGAGCATGGAATCAAAAATATGGAACATGATGAACTAAATGTTAAATAGCATTTGATACAGAAAGCTTAGGCAGTTATTTCATCCTGTGTGAAATGAATGGTCTTGTAGGAATAGCACTGAGCACAGCACATCAGGTGTTACAAAATTAAATGCCTACAGGAGCCAGGCTGATAATGCTTAACATTGAGGTGATACTGCAATAAATTGTCAGTCATCCCTGGCTGGAGACTGGAGAGCGCGTGCCCATATCTAAAGGAGCAGTTGTTTCTCAGTCTCATTGAATGACCACACTGGAAAATAAAACCAAAGTCATCCTGAATTTCAGGAGAGGTTAAAAAAAAAGGACGTTTACAACAAATATTCTTTATTTTTAATGTTGGCAATTAATTAAAACTTTTAAAAAGAAACTGTGGACCACATAAGACCTGCCAGCAGTGGCCTTGGGTTCACCAGTTTGATGCCTCTGTCCTTTAGTCCTCTCAGGATAGAAACCATCTTGTCATTGGGACAAGAAATGTTCAGAATCTGATACTGAAGACTTCCTGCCATCTTGATAATATTTGGATGGTGACTCCTCTTAACTTTCTGATGTTATTTATGAATGCCTTATTCTTTTGATCTAATAATTCATTCCATCAGGATATAGAGGACTCTGGCTGGCCTGGAAACTATTCAGTTTTTTTATAGTGACTTTGTAAAAGTTTGGACTGATTCATTGTATATTGTTCTTTCAGCTTAGCTTCATCATTTTGTATTATGAAAAAATTGTAGATATAAAATAGATTACTTATTTAAAATAAATTAAAAAGCTAGAATAATCAACCCCTATATGCTCATTAACCAGATTCAGAATTATCAAGATTTTGTCACATTAGTTTCATATATATATCTTTTCTTACTCTTACTGAAGTATTTTAAAATAAATTCCAGGCATTATGATGTTTCAAAATTGTGCATTTCTTATAAAGTTGGTTGTTCCAATGCCATTAGTTCATCTAAAGTTAACAATATTTCATTCATCCCAGAATGTTCCATGTTTTGCTTTGTTGTCTTTGCTTCCTTGTGGTGTTATTTACTGTGTTCTCTTTCCCTCATATTTCTTGTTAATGGATGTTAGCTCTAGAAACTTTGTTGGGTTCAGGTTTTAGTAGGAATACTTCAAGGAGGTGCTGGGTGCAGTTTAGCTTTTTGAAAGCAATACTATTGCTCTCATCTCCCGGTTCATGGCACAGCCGTTCAGGGTATCCCCCAATTACCAACAGCCATTTTTGTTGCTTACAACCCTGAGAGTGCCTTGCTTGAAATCACAAGCAAACAAAGCAAATTCACAGTGGGCAGTTTGCCTTTGATCTTTCCTTCCTTCTTTTCTGTGACCATCAGTCATCCAATGCTTTTTCAGTCCTCTTCTAGGACTTACTCTCGTCCTCCCTTCTGAAAGTTTTTGAAAATTGTCTTTCTCCATTCCCAGATAACAAGTGCCTTAGGAGTAGGTGTAACATAGGAATACATCTACAAGGAAATATAATTCAAAAAGACTACACCCCTCAAAACAAATCAGCGCCTGTCCATCTGCTTTATCTATAGTCACTTCTACTTTTACATTTGCTAGTGTCTAGGAAAACAGTGTGGTAGGGTCCTTCCTTTTACTTTTATCTAAATGTCCTCTATTGGAAAGAAAAGTCTGGGAGATTGGTCTGAGTGTTTTAACCGCTGGGTTGATATTAGTATGTAGATATTGGTTCTCAGTAGTTTGCAATGAGGGTAATTACTGGTATCCATCAATTACCGTGGAGGAGAGTTATCTCAACTCTCCCTTCTGGAGAACACCTTATTTCTCTGATTTCATTAGACTAAGAGTGTTACTCTTGCCTTTACTGTAGGTTACATTACAATAATATTCTGCCCTTGACTGACAAGGAAGGACACCATGTATATTCTTTTCTCCCTTATTCTTAGGATTCTCCATAGGTGGAGTTAGTCTTAGCTTACTCCTTCATATCTATTGTTCAGAAGAACCAAAAAATAAACATAATAATATGTTCAACCCAAGAATTATAATACAACTGCTTTGGGGAATTATTTGAGACCATTATCTCAAATAGATACATATTATAATTTTTTCCTAATTGTTTGTTCTCAATTATCCATCTTTTGATTCCTAAATTGCTAATTTGAACACTATTATAAACCCTATATTTAATAAAATACGTCATTCTTTTTCTATCATCCCCCTGGGAATATCTGTTCTTTCTGCTAACCTATGTGTATACTCTGAGAAAGGTACAGAAGGTGCCCAAGTAATATTAAGAAAAAAGGTGTCACTCATTAGTTTGCCAGAGCTGCCATAACAAAATATTACAGACTGGGTTGCTTAAACAACAGAATTTTATTTTCTCACAGTTCTGGAGGTTGTAACTTCAGGATCAAGGTGTTAGCAGGTTTGGTTTCTCCTGAGGCTTCTTTCCTTGGCTTATAGATGGCCACCTACTTTCTCACTGTGCCCTCACATGGCTTTTTCACTGATGTCTCTTCTGCTTCTTTTGAGAACATCAGTCATATTGGATTAGCTTACAACCTCATTTAATAAGTATCTCTTTAAAGGCCCTGTCTCCAAATACAGTCACATTTGGAGTTAAGGCATCAACATATGGATTTGGAGGAACACAATTCGGTCCATAGCACACTCTTGAGTATAAAATAAACCATCTTAACTATGTTGGCTTCACATTTCAAGTATGCATGCCAAAGTCTGCTTGGGTAACAGCCTGTCTAATAGTTTGTAACTGAATCACATTTACATTTGATCATAGTTGACTGGGGAAATAATTCAAGTGTTCATCTTGTTTTGTGCATATATATATAAATAGTCATTCATTTATATAGTTAGCTATTCATTTAGTAGTTTCTGGTTTTGATGATTCAATAAAGTAGTCCCCTCTATACTGTTACTTTCACCCCCTCACAAAGAATGAGCACAACAGATATTTGAATCCACATTTATGTCTGAAAATCCACTCTTATTTTTTCAGGTTAGGTTGTTAAAATGACACTACTCCTCCGAAGGATAGCACTTTTTTAGCCACTTGCCTCATGTATAAATTTTAAATCCTTTCCTTAGTGCATGTAGGATGAATTAGAAAAAGTGATTCATAGTTTTAGTAGTTCCTTGAGATTCAATAAAAGCTTCCCGCTCAGATATAATCAAGAAATTAAATCAGAGACAGAAAGAGAGATTGGCAATAACAGAAATGTTATAGGACAATGACTTACAAATAAAAGTCTGAATGAAAAATTAGTGAAATGATGATTGAATTTTACCAAAATTGTATCTATTCCATATTGAAGTAATATTCTTCATTGAAAAAGTGGGCTAGAAGACTCTTTTAAAATAACAGTTTTAGAGAATTTTTTTATGTTATAATGCAGGCTATGATTAACACACATTTTTCAGTATTAGCTGTGTAAAAATCACTATGTTGTTTAGAGTCAAACTGTATTTTTTGAAAAAGCTTTTATTCTTACAAAAGACTCTTGCTAAAGAAGGCTCACATTCATAAATTCTGGTGATTTGTTCCAAGTTTGCAACTTAGGGCAAACTAAATCCTAAACTGTCTCCTGTCTACTTAGGGTTAAGACAATTAGCAACAATTTAGAAGAATGAAATTAGACACTACTGAGGATAAATGGATGTCTTTGGTTTGTACAATGTGCTGTGACTCTGTGATGAGTGTGAAAGTATATGCGCCAGACAGAGGGGATTGTCACCTTGATTTTTTTTTTTCTTTTTTGAAGTCTGTCCCAGACCAGTTGAACTGTTAAATTTCAATTAAACTAAATTTGGTCAGAAAAACAACACACAAAAAAGGTTGGAAATGTAAGTATATTTCTTTTATCTAGCCTGAGCTGTTGGCAAAGCAAACTGGCTTTTCCATACTTGGCATTTATTAATAATATTTTGAATACCATTGCGCTTTTTAAGCTGAGTGTGGTGGAATTCTCTTGTGGGATTATTAAATGAGTCGATTTGCATTCTAATGAGAACAAATGTTTGGGATTGCATTGTTAAAATGCTAAAACGGTGTGTGTATAATTATTTTGCAGTTTAGCTTTGCAGAACTCATTTCCCCAAACTCCTCTTTTTAAATAACTAAAGAGTCAGAGCCTACTGACGGCTGGAGGGGAGGTGATTAGGGTAATTTAAACTGTTCACAAATGACTTTGCCACAGAATGAAAGCATTTCTTTGGCTTTGCCCGGCTCCTTTCATTATCTTTAAGCGGCCGCAGTGTTGAGTCCCATAAGAAGTCTCACCAAGCTCTCTTTCCTTGTACAGTTTCTCATTTATATTGATTAATCATTTTGTAATTCCATTCTAGGTTGACTTGCTCATCTTTAAGGCATTTGCTGCTTTTTCTTTGCTTGTCTATCCTGTAACGGTTATGTTGTCTCTTCTAATACCTTAGCTTTATCACTGCAAGTCAAGCTTTAAAACATTAATCCCTTCATGCTTTAATTTCATATTCTATTACCAGAATGAATGCAAATACTGTTTCCTTTTTCTCCATTTTAATCATCTTTACTACAGCTTTTGCATATGGGCCAATAGTAAAGTAAGCTTTTATTATTTAGAGTGTAACTCCTTTTTTTCCTGATAGTTTTTCAACTTCCTTCTTTTATTAGTTTTAAATTCTGTTGACAAAACACAAATGTTTACTGAAAATATCTGTAGCCTGAAAACCTAATTTGCTGTTGCCATTTTTAAAGAAAATATACATATTGTAAATTAAAGTCTTAAGATACTGATGGTAACAGTTGAAATGTTTTATTATCACATTTTCAAGTATTTTGGTTGTTAGCTTTGACCCGAGGTTATTTTGATGACAAAGTTTTAGAAAGACGATGGTTTTAGATTCCTTACGTCATACAGCTTGAAGTCTGGAGAGAAACTGAAGGGGATATAGTCCACCCTACTCTTTTGGTAGATGATGATTGTGAATCCAGAAAAATTAAATAATTTTCCTACAAACAACAAATAATTCTTTCATTATTCATTTTTTTAAAAAAAGAAAAAAAGAATATGGCCGTAAGTTCATATTGTGATGACCAATGCTTTATTAGGCTAATTGATACTTTATATCTGTTGCATAAAGTACATATTTAAATATACACATACATAATACAAATATGGCTGTGTTGAAAATATTAACAGTGACATTACTTTGTAAAATGCAAAAGTGTGAAAATCTTTCAGTAAAACATTATTTTATGACAGTTACTAATTGATATAATGGAAGCAGGTGGCTTCAGTTAAAACAAATGTTAAAAATTGATAATATTCAAATATAAAGAAAATGCCAATTAATTAACATAGTGATGGTTATCCCTGCTTGAGACATTAATTGAAAGCTTGTGATAATTGATGTCAAGACTTTTTATAATCTAAAAATTGGTACTTTTGTTTGAAGTCAATCTATGATGATTTCAGGAACCTAATTTTTTTTTGGAAAATGGCATGGTTTAAAACAGTACAGTTACAAAAATGGGGAAATTTACATTCTCCCATACCCCTGATTTAGCTATTGCTAGAAGCTTACACTGAGAGATCAGTTAGAATACATTTGTTTGCAGCAGGTAACCAGACACATGACACAGACCAATTTAAACAGAAGAGCAAATAGATGGAAAGACCAGAGATGAGACTGGCTTCAAGTATGCATACTGGTTTGATCTACATTAGTAATCTCACCCAAGACAGCTACTTTGGATTGTGTGGTTTTCTAAAGAAAATTAATAGCTACTGGGAAGGACAGGGAATGGATACTAGGAAGGAAGCCAAACAACATCCACTATATGAAATTATCAGCAAAAGTTACTGTATTATAATATACTATCCAACTTATCATACTCAACATAGCTATAAAAACAGTGGGCTCCCCTCTCTCACTTTTCTCTATTTCTCTCTCTCTCTCTCACTATTTTTCCCCATGTGCTTTCATCATAGGATGCATAAAGGAAGGGGACCTGAAAAATGAATTCACGTGAATGCAATTATTCCATATTAACTTCATTTTACTTTCAGACTTAAGATACATGGCAGATTGCAAACAACACCTTCTCTTGTGTACAGAAAAATTACAAACTTTGTTCTCTACAACTTTGAATCCTTTAATCTTCCTGTGGATGAATAGCTCCCTCCTCCTGCCCCCCAAAGTCTTAGGCTGTCATGACCTTTCATACCTGTTTTGTCTTTAGAAACAGCTTTGTAAATGTCACAAGCTTAGGATTCTTTTTAGAGGCTTTGGGTTTCAGCTCTATAACCACTGAGTAATCAAATTCAGGTTGGTTGTGGTTCATGATATTTATTGACTGCTAGTTTGGCTTTAGGACCCTAATGCCATAGGTTGAAGTGCCATATTGTCCTATTGTCAAAGAAAAGTCAAAGGCTATGGGTCTTATTAGTTTCTCTTTTTTTCTCTATATTTTTTATTTCCTGAATTACCTATAACCTTACTAGTTTTAACTTAATGATTTTTCTTCTATTGATTTGCAAGAAAACCAAAAGAAACACAAGCTTTGACCAATTTGCACCAAGATAATATCATCCAAAGACTGAACTAAGGAGTGATGACCAAAAATAGGTCTTCAAGTGAAATTGGCAGGAGGAGAAAATAGCCAGGAATTTATGCAGGCATAAGAAAAGCTCTTAACTTATAGAGATCATGAGCAAAGACAAAATTGAAAGTTGAAGGACTATTGATTGCAAAAATGCAGTATTATGGATGATGTTGCTATTTCAGAATGGCTTATAAAAATAATTATTCTCAAGAGCATTAACCTAATTTTTGAAATACAATAAATTAAGATCAAATCTTTAATAGTACTGATAATCCAGGTAATTGCATAAAATGTACAGTGTCATGGTGAGAAATTTTACTCGACAGCCAGAGCCTGTTCATATCTGGCAAAAACCATGATTCGACTGAGGCAAGCACTATTGGAGTTGATTAAGCAGCTCACCCATTGTATGAATGCAGTGAAATGCGTTGCCCTGAACCTGTTTTGCTGGTGCTTTCTAATTGAGCAGGTGTGCTATTCAAAGGGTGCTCATTAAATGGATTTCATTGTTTATGTGTGTGTTTGAATCCATATTTCATGTTTGCCAAATGGCTCTCAATATTTCTATGTTTAAAAATAAACGTAAATTCCCTGGAAGACATGATAATTCTGTGGGATTTAAATGAAAATTCATGTCTAGGTTCTCTACACCTAAAAAAAATAGAGGGGCTCCTTTGTCTTAAAAAAAAAAATCATACTTTTATTTTTCCTTGGCTTTTGGGACTTAAAAAAATTGTAATTTTGCCAAAGCAGCACTAATCAGTTTACCAAAACATTAAAATGAATTCAGAACTCTGACAATATTGTTTTGCAATGGGTGTTAATCTTGGCAAAGCTTATTTCTTTAGTTGTAATAAATCCGGTTACTCAAAGGTACATTTACTGTGCTTTTCTTTTAAAAATTTCTCTTTGCTTCTTTCTATCCAGGATTAAAATGCTTAGTAACACTATAAAGGTATTTAACTAGCTTCAAGAATCTCCTACCAGTCTGTAAGACATGAAAAAATAAAGCTTCAGTGTAGACAAGCAAATTAATATACTTAGGAAAAATTAATCCCAAGTGGTTTTATAAGTTACTGGACTCAAAATGATAAATTATGAGCTATGAGGGGATGTTAAAATCCATTGTGAACCATTGGCACAATGTTCTACTTTGGTCAAATGCCAAAAAAATTAGGCAGCTTATCAAAAGCAAAACAGAAATATCATAACCAAATATTCTTAGCATTGTTTCTGTGCTTTACAACTTAGAAAATGCTTTGATATTCATTTTTATTATGTGCTTACAGAATCCTTCTGTGGCAAGAAATTTATGAATACTCGTTTTTATTTTATAGATTAAGAAACGCAGGTCTAATGAGATCAAGTTACTGCCTGAAACCACATATATTGTCATGGGTAGATCCAAGACTTGAACACATGTATATCTATTTTATTTCTATTATACTGAACTGTTCCCCAGATCATGGCAGAGCAAATAAAAGGCAGCAGATCTAAAGAAAGTTTAGAGAATACAATGAAAAAATCAGGGAATTAAAAAGGGGTATAGTAGAAGTCTAGCATCATGTATTAATCAAGTGATAAATGTACATTAAACACTGAATTAGGTGCATGGCATAAATAAATAAGTGAATAAGTAAATAAGGACATAGGCTTGCCTTTAGATAACTCATATATAATTGGGAAGAAAATGCATGTGCAAGAGAAAAACCATTCAAGATGTCTGAGTATAAAATTTTGGGGTAGGACCCTGGGAAAGATCGTTTGATCTGCATACCTAGATTCAGGCTATCCAAAACAGTAACCGCTAATTACATATGATTATTGAACACTTGAAATGTGGCTAATGCAAACTGAGATGTACTATAAGTGTTAAATATATAAAGATTTTGAAGACTTACTGTGAAAAAAATGAAATATTTTCTCAGTAATTTTATATGATGAATGTTGAAATATTAATATTTTTGATATATTGGGTTCAATAAAATATTTATTAAAATTAACTTCACCCTCTTTTAAAACTGTTTTTAACATAGCTACTAGAAAATTTAAAATTACATATATGGCTCAAATTATAACCTTATTGGACAAGAGCTAATACAGAGAGAATGTGGAGCCCCCAGAGCTGCTTGGAATGATGAGATGAGGAGCAAATATGGGAAGAGGAGAAAGGTAAGGAGTCAAAGATATGGGCAGGGAGAGTGTAACTTCATCCCTATTTGTACCTTGAGTTAATTGAACTAATAGGAAAAGCTTTGGACTTCATCACATTATAAAATCAAAATTTAGTTAGCTTTCACAAAGATGAGGGAACCACTCACTAGTCTCTGGGTTAAAAACACATTCTTAAGAGATAGAAACAGCACTCTAAATACCAGGTTAATCAGTCCACTGAATAACACATATTATATGCTTACCAAGTGTTTTGTGCATTGGTGAAAACAGAAATGAACCCTACATCAATGAGGTCATGGGAGTTAACTTAATATCTACACTGAATAAATGAGCATTGAATGAATGCAACTCTCAAGGAAATGGTAGTGAAATAGAGGAAATCAGATTCATGTCTCTATTACTGTAGTGTAAGGAGAAAGTGGTCAGTGTTATGAGGGCTTAATGGAGAAGGAAAGACTTTCCATCTAGATGTAATACAACTTCATAGAGAAGGTGGCATTAAAACCCATTGTTGAGGAAGGTCTTGGATATAGATATGTATAAATTTTTGAAGAGTGTATTCTACGTATAATTAACAAAGTTAACATAGAATAGAAAGCTTAGTAGAAATGAATAGTTCAAGTTGATTAGAGTAAAGAGATTTTAAATTAGTGTTCAATATGGGAAAATAAATTTGGGACATGTCTTGGAAGACTTGCAATAGGAAGGCAATGAATTTCAATGAGAGAGATAGCATCATATAGCAGCAATGTTAAAATAATAATAACAATAATAATAATGGTTTATTTACTTGTATGTAAAAAAAAATAAGTTAACAACGTGGAGCCTGTTCTGTGATTGCTAGATTTGTTGAATTGAAATAACAATAACAATTTAATCTGCTAATGCCTCACCTATTTTTTGGTAATTCCAAAAGACTTACATTTAGAATTTGGCATTCACCAATAGTGTCTCAGATTTCTGTTTCCTTCTTTATTGGTCTAACCCTTGCAGAGTGTTCCTTCACTTCTGCATTCAGTTGAGATATTGTACCACAAGGCCTGAGATCTGGCTTCTTATGCAGCCAGTGAGGAGCCAGATGAAACAACATGGAAATGGAAAGGCCAATGAGAAACAGGAGACTGAATGTAACCAAGCAGATACAGTTTCCTTCCTTTTCTTCCCTCTGTGCACAGTTTCTAGGTATGGTTCTCCCTACAGTGAACCTTTCATTGAATTTCCACATGACAAGCAAACACATTTGCTGTGTGACTTTTTGTATCTCTTTGCAGATCACTGGGAAGCAGTAGACATCACAGTAACACAATTCATACGTTTCCTTGCCTCACCCTCTCCACTCGGGGCTTACATCTTTCAAATAAATTATCAGCACTTTAATTTTTGCCTCAGTGTGTTAATTTTTGATTTTTCTTTTTAGAAGACTCAGGCTCAGAAAGACAAGGATATTGACAAATGTGATTAAGTCAAAAGGAGGGCAGCAACACTCACTAAACATTTTTTAAGTGCTTTCTATGTTCCAGAAATTCTTTTTTAGTACTCTTCACAAATTATCTTTGGCAATCTTCACAACAACTCTGTTATTTCCATGCACAGATGAGGAAATAGGGATTCAGAAATGGTAAATATATTACTCAAGGTTAAACAGATAGTAGGGGAGAGAACAAAGGCTCAGCGAGTTTGCATACATTGCTTAAGGTCATAGAAATGGCATAAGAAATAAAGGCTCGGAGAGATGAAATAACCAGTTTGATCCAAACACGAGTTAAAGAGGGCAGAAAAGAGTTTCACAGTCTGACATGACTAACTCCGTAGATTGAGATCTCAACTGCTTTGTCTCACTCCTTCTACCAGAGTAAAGAAGGAAGATGAGGAAATCTTTAAAAAGGATTGAAATAATTAAGATGACTACATAAAAGAAAAGATAACTTGAAGGGGAAAAGGAACTTTAAAATATGTGAAGTGTTTTCTTATGAAAAAGATATTTTAGATTTGGTCTATATAACTCCAATAGCAAACGAAAGAACCCAATTTGGCTCATTATAAGTAAAAAGCTTTCTGAAAATTGGAATTACTTAAAAATGCCAAACACTTGTGATTTTTCCCATCATTGATAGGGAGTGGGAAGGATCAAACTGGGTCTGAAAAATTTTAGAAAGACTGTGCTATGGCAAAAGTGTAGGACTAACTTATCTTTATGGTAATCCTTCCTAATGCAGAGATTACATGATTTTTTTTTTTTTGAGTTTGACCGAATGCACTAAAATTTTAAAAGCAAGACATTATAAATAGTTACTATGAATAGATACTATGACCATATGCCCCCAAATGTTGGCTAGGCAAAGATTTCCTTTTAATCATGCATATGAATACTGGAAAATAGGCATCTCATTCACAGTGTCATGAGTTTTTAACCTTAAACTGATACAGTGCCCACATCATTGTATGACTATTTTGGAAAGCACTAATTCTTCATTTTATAAGAATAATTGTATAAAGGTCAAGGTAAGGTTTTCATGCTTGATAAAGAATGTGTTGGCGTCAACTTTAACCCAATAATTGCCCCCTGTTAACAAGTGTATTATACATAAAACTTTAGTGACAAGTGGAACATATCAGCTTTGAGTAGGTGGTAAAAATACCCAGAGAGCAAATGTAGCTTTTGAGATCTAGGTTATATTAAAATATCTCACTTTTTAAAATAAGGTCTTCAAAGCTAGATTTTCGACTTTTTTTATTGTGAAACTTAACTCATAACAAAAAAGAATTCATAAATATCATTAATATCAACAAATCTTTAGTATACCCCCCAAATAAATTAAGGTCTGTTCAATGATAATTCTTTCACACGTCACGTAAAAACATGACATTTTGTAAAGTTGGCTATTCTCAGAGAAGCAGAATCCTTATAATGAGATGTCCCGAGAAAGTTATTCAGTAGGAGAAAAGGAGCCTGCATTGGAAATAGCTTCTCACTACATAAAAGGAAATTGATTTAATTGAACATTTTTCTTAAGCTTTCAGGAAAAACAGACACATTTATATAAGTTGTGGATTTTCCTGGGCGTATTAGGAAACCTTAGGAAGCATGGCCTTACAAACTCACAAAGAAGAGTGTCTTACAGACTGCCTGCTACGTGTAATTTAAACTTTCAATTTCATTATCTTCCTTTGATATCTCTGGAGAAGCAATAAAAACAACCAGGGCCTCATCTAAGAGTTGCAGACATCTCCTCTGCTTTTTAATCCAAATGCCTCATGTATGTAATGAAAGAGTCATAGGTTTTTTTTTTTTTTCCTTTTCAAAGGGATTATTGTTTTTACTAAATAAATCTTTTAATGTTTCTTTTCAACCCCTCCCCTCCAAACATTTCTTGTTGATTATTACTTGCTCAAACTGGGATGCTTTTCCTCTTGTCACTTTCAGTTGATAGTGCATCATAGTGTATGTACCACCTTCACTCACTTTCCTATGGATGTGATAACCATAGTGAAATGAATAGGAAATCCTGTCTCAGGGCTTTCTGCTTGAGTTTCTCAAAGTATATTTTTGCAGTAACTGTTTTATTATTTACCAGTCATACCAATATAATTCCAGTTGGTAGATCTTGTTTTGGAATGTGGCAGACTTGCTGTGCAAGCCAGTTTACCATTGTGAGTTACTGAGGGAAATTTCTCAGTAGTTTTTACTCTCTCTTGGATATCTCTCTATTCAGGGAAGGTATCCCCATGAAATATGATAGAAACAGACATGGGCTGATGGAATAGATCTCCACACTGAATTATCTTGTTTTACAGTCAAATTTTATGAAATATACAGACCTTCAAGTAGCAAATGTTTCTATAGTGTAAGGCTCTGTATTCAGCAGGATGAGGATCACAGAGAAATTCATTCATGCTGATTTTGTCTCTAGAAATTAACAAGTAAGACATGACCCTTCTCACACCGGCATCACAGTCTATTTGAAATAGATTTAAGATTTTATTATTCAAAGACTGTGAGAATGGATATTCCTATTTGGTTCCAGAGCGCATGTTTAATATTTTAGGGGAGAATAGAAGAGTTGAATAGAAATGCGTTTGTTGGACTAGCTGACCTGAGAGTATAATTCTGATCAAACTAAAATTTTGGAAACCCACTCAGAAAATAAAATTTATTCTACTTAATTTATGAAAGTTAGAACTTTTCCTTTTGAGTAATTGACAATATTATGAAGAAAGCGATGATAAAGGTAAGAATACAATACTACCTATAGTAGATAGGATTTTGGTTTCTGTGATCCTCTCCTTTGCCCCCCGACCCCTGACATTACTCCTGTGTATGTTACCCTTCATGGCAACAGGAACTTTGCAGATGGAATAAATGTTATGTACCTTAGCATACGGAGATTATCCTGGCTTATCCAGATGGGTCAATGTAATCACATGGGCCTGTGAAAGTGTAAGAGGGAGGCAGAAATGTCAGAAAAAGAAATGAATCTTTTAGAGAAATGTGGCATGAGGAGCACTAAACCTGCTATTATTGGCTTTGGAGATGGAGAAAGGAGGCCATGAGCCAAGGAACGTGAGAGGCCTCTAAAACTGGGAAAGGCCCTCCGCCAATAGCTAGCAAAGAACTGGGGACCTCAGTGCTACAACTGCTTGGAACTGAATTCTGCCATCAACCTGAATGAACAAGGAAACAGACTTTCCCCTAAAGCCTCCAGAAAGGATTACAGTCCTTCAGACACCTTGATTTCTGCTTTTGAAACTCTAAACAGAGATCCTGCTGAGCCTGCTGGACTTCTGACCTCCAGCAACTATGACATAATAAGTGGGTGTTGTTTTAAGCTGCTAAATTTGTGGTAATTTGTTAAGGCAATAGTAAAAGTCGAATACACTCCCCTACAGTTTTAGGCAATCACATCACTGATCCTATACTTAGACTCTTTGTGTGTGTGTGTGTGTGTGTGTGCGCGCGTGTGTGAAAGTTTGTGTGTTGGAATTTAAATGCACTCAGACGTTGTAGTCTCATTTCTTGAGTGTGTACCTGGGATTGGAAAAAAATTTCTTTTGCAATTTGGATTACAATTGGAAACTTAATTCTGCTACTTAAAATTAAGCAGATGCACCTAAATTGCCAACATTCTATTTCATATTAGCAGGATAATAGCAAGACAAATCCACCAAAATAATGTCCTTATTTCCTTTTATTTAAACTTATTGCTCATACATTTACTCAGACATTACTTTGGAGGGTTGGATGTGTTGCCATGAAGGTATTAGTCACGCACACAAAGTTATACATCTTGTTAGAACTCACTAATATTCTCACTATTAGCCACCCACTCCAGAGGAAAATTACCATAAAAATATTAGTATTCTTAATGCAAAGTGCTGTGCCTATCTTTGCCAAAAATTCATATGGGTGTCTTTTACATAAATTTCCCACCAGAAGCCTATTGGTTTAAAAAGAAAGAAGGAAAGCCATACATGTTTTTAGGCTGCCCCTGTCTTTGTTTAGCTCTGGTGCTATGAGTCATGAATCTTGTGATATCCTTTTCTACATACCCCCAGCATGTTTCCTGAGAGTTTCTTACCATCCTTAGGAGAGCAAGGTATTTTTCTTCATCTATTGGGAGATTCTGGGAATCAGTTTTAAGAAGGTCTTATTTTGCATGGCTTGATGCCCCTGCCCACATTGGTAACTCACTAAGGGCTCGAGATTTTATAATTCAGTCTGATTAGGCTGTAATCCACCATATCGTTACATAAAACAGTATTATAATGGTACGTATTCAAGGAAAGCACCCACACAATTAAGATTAAAGAATGGGTTAAGTAAAAAATTGGGAGAAAAAACACATTTTTCTTCTTGTACTGTGTAAACAGGAGGTTGACTCAGACATCTTCCTCATTAGTAAACTACCTAAAAACAATAAGCTATAATCAGGTAAGTTGGTGGCTTCACATTGCAGCATAGCTTGGGGGAGTGTGTGTTCTTTTGGTAAAGGAGTATATTTTTATAGAAAAAAATAAGTGTATCAAGTTAAAATCTCAGTGACAAACCAATGCTAACTAGAACATGTCTGCATGTCACCAGAGGTGGCTGTGCCTGACATTTCCTAGAGGACAGCCTATAGTTAAGTAGTATTGAAAAGCACCACAGGCATTATAGCAAATGTATAGGGGACAATGAACAACAATGGGGCAAAATCAAGCTATTTGAGCTAATGGTTGATGCTGTGTTCAGTCCATTATACTTGTGGCATTCACATAACTATGGCTAAGATTGTGTCAGCGTTTTCATAATAGAGCTACTATTTTAGAGGTTTATAACCTGGCAATAAAAACTGGCTTCAGGCAAAAACATACAAGACAAGACCTCAGCAAGAAAGTGATTTTTGAGAAATCATATTTTGTTGGGGGATAAAGTATGGAATATATTTTGTTGTTTCAGACGTCCATTTGAGTTTCTGAAACTCAAAAACATTCAAATTTGGAAAATGGCATTTTGTAAGTTATTAGACTACAGGGAGGAATCAAATTTGTGAAAGGCTGGTCAAACAATACTTATTGTTATGGGCTTAGCTCAGATCATTTTTATCTTTCAAAATGTTCTGTCTAGACTTTTCAAAGTAGGAGTATGTGTGATGACTCACAGTCGTTTATTTTGATATATAGAAAGGCATGGTTGCGTGAAGATCAAGGAGTTAAAAGGAGTTTTATTTTTAGAAGGTAATATATTATGATATTTAGCTTGTTTTTTTGAAGTTAAACTCCTTAATAACACCTAATTCATTAATCCTATTATTAAATGTCACAGATTCATTGCATCTAAACATTGGAAGGAATCCAACTTCCATGAAGAGCTGGAAGATATATCACTGTTATCATTACCATTTTCAGCTGCTCATTGCATCTTCTGTCTGTGCCCAGTAGTGTAGTGGAGACTTATATGCACTAACCTAACATCCAATATTTGACCTCATGGATCGTTGATTCAAGTGCTGTCATGGAGAGATATATACACAAAAAAGAAATAAGGTAAATAGGAACAAAATTTACAAATATATATACTAGCACACTAAAAAGTAATGATAATTTTCAGACTAGAAATTTTAAAATCTTTATTTTAAACATTTACAGTAGGCATGGGGGTCATCAGGTTATAAGAATTAAATTGTAGGGCAAGAGAGAGGAGAAAGTTGTTGAGACAATTGGGAAAAGTGATCAATACCAAAATGGTAGCGGGGACGACATTAGCATCCTGACTACAGAGGTATAAATGGTGATTTTGATGTTGGTATTAATAACTAACATTAATATATTATTAATTATAAATAGTATTAATATTGCTAATAACTATTTTTACTGATGACCAATGTGTGTTAGGCACTGAGCTGCTTCACAAGCATGACAGGACAGCTATTGATAAATAATTGCAGTTTTCTTACAAACAATGTTATTGCTTATTTCTCCTTAGACAATGTCTGTCAAGCTTCAGAGTATAGACTAGCAACAGATATGTCAAGTGAAAGCTGGACACTCATGCTATTGAAATACCTATGTATTTTCCAAAGGAATGAAGGAACTGTAGTGGTCTTCAGAAAGCCAGACCCCTTGACTTTTTAGTCAGACTAATGGAAGTTGTCTTATAAGCCTCATAAAGCACATATTCTTTGTTGTATCATATGGTGTCATTGTCGACAGTTTAGGTGAATTGGTTTAAATAATACACATTTATTTTTCCCCCTTACTTTAATATTAAATGGAGAAAAATATTAAAAACTTTCAAAAGCCGGATTGAAGAATTGAGATAGAACTGAAAAAAATTAATTTGACCCACTTTCATATTTATCCAGAGTTGTAACAAAGACTTGACTAAATTAAAGAAAGCCCATTTGTAAATTATTTTCATGAAAGAGACAGAATCATCTCTTAGGTTATAAAATTTTTTCTGTTCGTTAATGAGAGCCATATCTTACCTTACTTTAAACTTTTCCACTTGTGTAAGTCTTTCAATGTGACTCTTTGTTTAACACTGAATCTCACATCAGAGACTTGACAAGTTGAGAGGTGAGTTATCTAGAGCAAAAAAATTAGGCTTGTCACAAGCAGTCCTCCCACACAGAATTAAGATAAGATCTCAAATTCTTAAGTTCTCAAGATAATAGTTATGAGGAGATATTTTTATCCATACCACCAATACTGAGTACATTGTGGAAAAAAATAGTTTTTCTCTCCCATATTTCAGAGCAACTGTTTTTACAGAGATTCTGAAATTTTTTGTTGAATTTATCCTAAAGAGAGTTATATACTACTGGGATTCACAGTTGTTGAAAACTAGGAAGCTATGGAGAACATATATATATATATATTTTTTTTTTCTAACCATCACTTAATAGTGCCAAGAATTGAATGTATATATTATAGAAGGAATTGAGAGAGGAGAATGTTGAGTTGCATGTGGAAATGTACAGTTTAAAGCTGAAAACGCAATAAAAGGTAATCTCCAAGTTCCAGAAATGAGAAGGAAACTCAAACCCATAGTAATGAATTAGAGTTGAAGCTGAAAGACCCAGAATCAGTGACTGATTTAAAAGCTGGATTCTCAATGCCCACACAGAATCCTGAGCAGACAAATGGTGTACACAGCAGGAAACTGGAACTGGCCTCCCTGCATAAAGGCTGACACCATGTAGGAGTTGTCTTATCTGTGAAACAAGAAATAAAAAACTTCAACCACAGGCTGTGGGACTAAGCACAAAAACAAGTCACCCATCCTGGGTCTTGGGTAGTGCTAAAGTGGCCTCTGTGACTAAACCTCAAGCCTGCCAGTGTGAGTATTACAAATAAAAACTGGCCATGTACTAGTAAAACCCTTGGTGTCCAGCAGTAGCAAGTATGAAACCACTCCAGTAAAGAAACCTCTACAATCCATGGCTGAGAAAGGAAAATGGTAGACAGTATACACAGAAACCCAGTAAGAATATCATAGGTTAAATAGTATTTGGACAAGTCTCAGGTGAACAATTAGTCTATACCATACGTCTTTCTTTTCCACTCCCAGAATCCAATTGTGAAGACCAAGAGTATAAATAGGAAAAAGGCCAGCATCAATTCTTGAAAAGAGGAAAAGCTGCCATGCATGTGCTAGAAATTTTGATGAATAACAGACATGTATAGTAAAGACAGTATAAGATTAAGTAAAACACTAGTTTCTTTAAAAGTCACAAACTGGGCCAGGCTGGTGGTGTAAGTTCGCACACTCTGCTTTGGTGGCCCAGGGTTCAAAGGTTAGGATTCCAGGCGCGGACCTATGCGCCGCTTTTCAAGCCATGCTCTGGCAAGGGTCCCACATATAGAGTAGAGGAAGATGGATACAGATGTTAGCTCAGGGCCAAACTTCCTCAGCAAAAAGAGGGTGATTGGCAACAGATGTTAGCTCAGGGCTTATCTTCCTCACCAGAAAAAAAAAAAAAAGTCACAAACTACCAAATTTATCTCATGAAGTAGATAACCTGAATAGTTCTATAACCATAAATACATTGAATTTTTAGTTAAAGACCTTAAGCCTGTATACACACAAACAAATTAAAAAAAGAAGAGAAATTTACAGACCCAGATGGATTCACTGGTGAATTCTCCCAAATATTTAAAGGAGTAATAATCCCACTCTATCCAAACACTTCCAAAACATTAAAAGTATAGGATATCTTTCTCAAGTCATTGAGGCCTCAATTATCCTGACACCAAACCCAGACAAGAATATTACAAGAAAACCAAAGAGAAGGAGCCCTATGAGCATAGATGCAAAAATCTAAAAAGAATTTTGCAAAATAAATTCTAACAAAAAATACAAAGGATAATACATCATGACCAAGTTAAATGTAGCAAAGGAATGCAAAGTTGGTTTAACATTGGAAAATCAATCAATGGAATTCCAACTAAAAATGAAAAAAAAATCTATGTGATCATTGAATAGATGCAGAAAAAGCATTTGAAAAAAATCCAACATTTATTCTTGATTTTAAAAAGCTGATAAAAATTCTAAGCAAACAAGAAATAGAAGGGAAATTTTTCAGTCTCAAAAAGGGCATCTATGAAAACCCTACAGCTAAAATCATAATAGTGGAAAACTGAATATTTTTCCTCTAAAAATCAGTAAAGGAAAAGATGTTTTGTTCTCATCACTTCTATTTAACTTTGCTCTATACATTCTATCCAATGAAATATGGTAATAAATATCAATAAAGAAAATAAGGCAATAAAAGATCTATAAGAAAATACCCAGATTTGAAAGGAAGAATAACCTTTTATTGAAGATGACTTGATCATCTATGAAAGGAAATCCTACAGAACGTAACAAAAAGATCACCATGACTATTAAGTGAGTTTAGTAAAGTTGTAAAACACAGTATCAGTATACAAAAATCAATTATATATCTATACAGTAGACACAAACAATTGGAAATTAAAATAACATTTAAAATAGAATTAGCTATATGAAATATGGATAATATGAAAAAAGATGCGCAAAACCTTTATCCTGAAGGCTACAAAACTGATGAAGAAATTAAAGAAAAACTGAATAAAAAGAGAGACGTATCACAATCATTGTTCAGAAGATTCAATATTGTTAAAATGTCAATTCTCTCTAAATTTCTATAGATTTACTCCTGATCAAAATCTCAGAAGTTTTTTTTTTCCCAGAAATTGACAAGCTCATTCTAAAATTTTTATGGAAACCCAAAGGACCTTCCCAGAACTTTGAAAAAGAAAAATAGTGGAGGACTTAACCTCATTTTAAGTCTTATAGACCTACAGTAATCAAGATACTGTACTATTGACGTAAAGGTAGACAAATAGATATTTGGAGCAGAAAGGTCCACACATATATGGTCAATTGAATTTCAACAGAAATGTCAATGTAATTGAAGGAGAAGGAATAATCATTTCAACAAATGATGTGGAAACAATTTAATATCTATATGTAAAAACAAAAAAGAACAAAATGAAACAAAAACTTCAACCTTTATCTCACCCATAGGTAAATTTTACTCCCAATGGATCATAGACCTGAGTGTAAAACCCAAACTAATATAGACCTAAATGTAGTACACATAGAAATTTAAAAATATAAAACTCCTATCTAACAAGAAATAATTGAAATAATCAGGAAAATTATAAACTCTGAGATAAGAATTTTACACATATTACAAACAATTGATAATATATTTATTTTTGACTTTAAAATAAAACACAATACTACAGGTAGACTAATGGACAAAATAAATTACAAATGTCTAATAAGCCAATGAAAACAAGTTTAAGTTTCTTTTTGCCAATAGTTCACCTCTAGGTATTTATTCTTTAAGAATAGTTAGGCATGTGCATAAAGATTCATGTGAACGGAAGTTATCACAACATAGTAGCTAAAAATTAAATGTCTAATTTTATGAAATTGGTTAAACAAATTGTAGAGCATCCATACAATGGAATAGGTAATGCCATTGCAAAAACATATCTAAAGAGATAGGGAAATGATGGCAACATATTTATTTTGGTATTGCTACCAAATGTAACTTTAAATACCAAATATAACTTTAAATACCAATAGAGACAGGCTAGAAGCTTGTAATACAAAATGTTAATGGTAGTTTTCTCCTGGTACTGTAATTAAATCAATTTTCACTTTCTTTTACTTTTCTGTATCTTTCACACATTTCTACAGTGGCCTTGAGTTATTTTTTTTAATAATAAGGAAAAGGAAAGTAAATATGGGGAGAAGAAACAAAAGGCGGCTTGAGAGGTTAAGTGCCAGGTTATGACATTTCTTTGATTGTGTAAGTAGTGGAGAACAATTGTCTAATTCTATATGTGACCTTATATGTCACATACATGTGACTCTCTTCAGGATGACAATGAAGTCTTTGAACACTGGGGCTTTCTTACTCATCTTTCTACCCAAAGAAACTTATACATGGTTGTCAATGGTCAATATGTACAGCAATTTTCATATAAAAAAATACAAGAACTCTGAGGAAAATGACCGTATGTCTGCATTTTGCAAGTACTACTCGGCCCAATATTTGAAACAATGTTGAAATTGACTTACCAGAAGGGTAAACTTGAAAGAATATTATGAAACTAATGAGGCTAATAATTTCTGGTCATATTACATTGGAATGGTTATAATAAACTTTCTAATTAGTGGGGGCCTTTTACTTATATTGGCAATTCAAAATGGATATATGATCATAAAACATGTGGCAGGAGACATGTGTAATACTGGAGTTAATAGGGTGGAAAGTTCAATGACAAAACAAAATGAAATAAAACCTAAAGGTGTGTGAGACCAAACTAAAAAAGGTACACTAGGTGACATCTAAGAAAATTATGAAATTTTTCATGATGCGTGAAAAGCATTAGGATGAATGGAAAGGACAGGAGGAGAAAGAGAGGGATATACAATAGACTAGACAAGAATTAATTTCTCTGAATTGAGTAGAGAATAAAACTGTCTGATGAGTATTTTTCTCAAAGAAGTAAAATATTATAATCATGGACTTCCAACTAAGCATAGAATATTCTTGTGATTCATCTCACCACAGCCTGTGCATTAGATTTAAAATGAACAATTTCAGCAAATAATCAGAATCTTTCTCAGCATTTCTGGGTAGTTAGATGACTGAAGTTAAATGTCATGGGAGATAGCAAGATGCTACTGTTTAGCATATTCATCGGTATCTAATAAGGGTCCTTATAGGAGGCAGAAAGTACGCAAGTTAATTTGCAAAATTTCTTATTTGTATTATACACAAAAATGTGAAAAATTTGCATAGCTATCTTAAACATAGGAAAGATGACTCACTATAAAAATTTTGCATTGTTTACCCATAAAGTACTAATAAAATAATTATGTATGCATATAATCTTATTCTGTCAGTTTAAGTTTTTTAAGTTAAAAATAAGTATCCTGAATGCTAAGATATCACATGGTATTCTGTGATATTAATAGATAGCATTCTCTACTCTTTTATAACACCTGATGCTGTTCTTTAATCCAGCAAACATTTATTATGCACTAATGACATACTCAGCATTTTATTAGGGGCTGTGGAAAATGAATATAGCAGAAAATACAAGACTTGTCTTAAGTCAGGTTTTTAAGAAGCAAAGCCTGAAAGTGATTGACTCAGGAAGTGCTCCTAAGGAAAACTCTCTAATAGCCGAGGAGTGAAACCAGATGTGGTAGGAAAGGGGAATTGAGCAAGGATGAGGTCTCTGATAAACTGTAGCCTTGGTTTGATCCACAGAGAGCTCTAGAACATGAACTACACTGCAGAGTTGTTCCCTTATGGGGGCAAAAGAGCTGGCTCTATATTCCTCATATCAGTCAATCATTGGCCATGAGGAGGCTTTGGGAGGGTTCAACTTCCTGGGTGAGAAGATTCCTTCTAAACTAGGAATATTCTTCAGAGGAGGGTACAACTGAAAGCCACGAGCAGCTGGGAGAGAATGCACAGCCTGATAGAGGGAGTAGGCACTGAAGTAACTACTGCAAGGCTTTTTCTTTTCTCTTTCTTTCCCTTGGCTGTTTGCTTCTTAGTCTCCAATCTCCCCAACAATTCCAATACACACTTTTAAAAAGCCATGTCATCATTTCCGTGTTTCTCACTCACACTTTCATATCACTCAGTGAGATCCACTGATACCTTAGGTCTTCTTCACTGCACGGGTGACACTTATGCTAATAAGATTGCTAATTGGAGTCAATGCAACTCAGAGTAGTTGACTTCTGTAATCAAAACCCTCTAATGACTTCTCAAATCCTTGAACATGGCCTATAAGACTCTAAAAATCTGGATCTACATTCCAATACTTTTCTGATGGTCTTTCCTGTAACTCACCACTACCCCCAATACACCCATTTAACTCCCGTCACATTAACCTCTTTGCTGATTCTCAAACATGCTAAGTATGCTCCTGCTTAAGGTCATTGCAATTACTGGTCACCCTACCTAGAACATTCTCCTTATCCAGTAAGCTAACTGGCTTACTTCCTTTGGGTCCCTGATCTAATGTAATTTTGACAGTTGGGCTTTTCTGATTATACAGTCTAAAAGAGCTCCCTCCTTAAACACGTTCATCACCACCTGAAACATTATGTATTTTTTGATTGATTGATTGGTTGGTTGGTTGGTTGTCTAACCAAACTAGAATGTAAGCATACCCATAAGAGCAAGGACCCTGTTTGTTCAGTTCACCACTGGTTACCCTACACCTAAATCAATGTCAGGACCATAGTAGGTACTCAATATTTGGTTAATGAATAAATAGATGCTGAAGGAGCAAAAAGGAAAATACCCTGTAATTGTCAGGGAAGGCCATGCTGGAATGACTTTTGTACTGAAACTTTACAGGTAAGTAAAAGATTTACAGGCAGGAAAGTAGACAAGAACTTTCCAGGTAGAGAAATAAGCCAGTGCCTCTGAAGCAAGAAAGCACAAATGTCTCTGCAATTCTTTGCCCGTGCTCTCTTCTTTGGAGGGTCTATCAATAATCACAGCAGTTTTCTCCACGAGGATACCTCTCAGATCTATATTCTACTTTCCACTACAAGGCAGCTTGCTGGATATTTCCACTTACATGGTCTGTTGTCACCTTAAAACAACACTTTCTGGATTTATTCCTGTCTCTCTAGCTAAGGTATTGGAATTATCAGAGATACCTCATTATCCCTCACCCTCTTATCCCATCAGTTAATAACTTGTATTGATTCTTTTCTTATAATATCCTTTATTCTCTCCATACCCACTGCCACATCCATATCCTAATGTCATGCTATATTTGCCTGTTGACTGGTTTATCTGACTCTAGACTCTTCCTGTTTAATTCATCTTGCCCAATTTGCCACATGAACATCTCTAAACTATAATTTCAGCATGTCATTCAACAAACTCCTGGGGTTATCTACCATGTTTACTTCCAAAATCATAGCCTAATAGTCAAGGCTTTCCAGGACTTGGTAGCAACCAACTTTCCACTTTGTTCTCTTTCTTCTTTCTATGAGGTCTCAATTTTTCTCACATTTGTTTTCATTTACACTTGTCTATTGTACTTTTACCCAGTTTCCCACCATGCTTGAATGCCCTCCCATTCCATTACTATAAGTTTAACCTATCCTTTGAAACCTGGCTCATATCTTCCCTCTACATAGAATTTCCCTCACCAATCCATTGAAAAGAGTCTTCTAAATATTTTGAACTTCTAAAAATTAAATTCTAACAAGTAGTCATTTCTTTCCATGGAATGTATTATCCTTCTTTTATATTAAAATATTATTAGAATTTATTGTTTTCCTTTCCCATTTACCTTTTAATTTCCTGTTTCTCCAAGAGGATTTTAAGTTCTCTTCATGGCAGGGATAAAATCATGGTGTAGGAACTTACTGCCTAGTCTCCCCTGTCCCAAGGTGTTTTGTAGAATATTGTCAAATTAACCTCCGTAAATAGGTTCTACCATCCATGAAAACCTCAGGACCACTCATAAGATCGATCTGCAGTAAATATTTATACATATTACCCTTTCTGACTAAAAGTTTATTTACTACTTTTTGCATATAAAATTCCCATTTAGTCTTTAAAGTTCACTCAGGAACAAAATCGTTTCAATTAAGACTTAACCTTTCTAGGTAGCTTTTGTTTCTCCTTCCCTTTTGTTGGCTCAGCACCATGAGGATTCTTCATCATAGCTATGCTTTTATTTATGAGGGAAGATTTTGGTTTGCAGGAGTTAAGAACATAGACTTCAGAGTCAGACCTGGTATCAAACTTGACTTTGCCCCTTTCTTACTTCTATGACCCAGAATAACTAGATGTAATCATGTATTGTGCTCATTTCAGTTCCTAAAAATAACTTCGTGGGTGGATGAAACCAACATGTATTGTTTTTTTTTTTTTTTTTTTGTGAGGAAGACCAGCCCTGAGCTAACATCTGTTGCTAATCCTCCTCTTTTTGCTGAGGAAGACTGGCCCTGGGCTAACATCGTGCCTATCTTCCTCTACTTTATATGGGACGCCGCCACGGCATGGCTGACAGGCAGTGCGTCCGCGGGCGCCCGGGATCCGAACCCGCGAACCCCGGGCTGCCAAGCGCGGACGAAACCGCTGCGCCACCGAGCTGGCCCCCAACATGTATTGTTTTTGTCAGTCTTTGTACTCACCACAGTGATGTGGATAGATCTTGTGGTGTTTTCTTCTTTTGTTTAAATTTAAAGAGTGTATGTAACTATACACAAACAGAGAAGGAAATGGATGGAGAGGGTGTTGCAGATTGGGATAGCTACTCTAATTAATTCTTCAGGGAAAACATTCTCACTTTTGTTGTACATAATTTTATTCTGATTAATTTTCATAGCTCTTCTCTTGTATGACACTTGCTTATCTGAAAGCAATGTGTGGTTGTTTTCTTTTGCCTTTTGAGAGCTCTGGATGATATACTGTTTCATTACAAAAATTTCTTACAAAAACAGCAGCAAAATACGCATTTGTATTTAATGTTAGGAGAAGCAAACCTGGAATATTGTTACTTACCTGGAAGTTACCTTGCAATTAAACATTTATTTTCCTAGAATATGCCAATGTTGATAATGTTATTGCATTTTATTCTATGTCAATGATCTCTTTATCTTTTGAGAAATAAACTGTCAAATTCTGTTATCCTAGGTAAGATCCGTTTCTTCCAAGCATGTACAGCTCTAAAAGTATTTAACAATGCAAAAAATATTATTAACTGAAAAATGAAATACTTCTTTCAACAAATTTAGTTTGAGAGATTTTATTATTTTTGTCAGTTGGAATGCTTCTGCCTTCTAATAACAAAAACCCTGACTCAAAATGACAAACAACAAGGAAAATGTATTATCAGTATAATAGGAAGTCTTGATTCATGATGGGTGTCTGGGTTGGTTGATTTATTGGCACAACAATGTGATCAACTACACTAGCTCTTTTTATTTCTGGTCTCTGCCGTCATCAACATTTGCTTCATTCAAGATGGATGCAACATTTCCAGCCATCAAATCCAGAAAGAATAACAAGAAAAAGCAAAGAGACCATCTCTTCCTTCATCTTCTCCTAAGAAATAGGAAAATTCCCAGAAACTACTGAACAAACTGCTCCCTGTTCCTCATTGATGAGATTTTGGCCTCCTAACAATTTCTAGGCCAATCAGGCTCACTCCTTGGCTGTGACAGGCCAAATTCCCTGGGCTGACCTCATTGTCATGCAATCTGTGAAGTAGCACAGGACCCCAGGCTTAGAAGAGCACCATTCTTAGTTTAATACACTGCTAGTGCCATCTTGAAAGACTTAATAATTTTTAACAAGGGACCTGCATTTTCATTTTGCACTGGACTTCACAAAATTATGTAGCTGATTCTACATATTGCCGTGAGGTAATTAGTTGTATGGGGCAGGGAGAGAAACCTACGTGGAACTTGTAAGTCTCCAAGAAAGGAGGATGGGAAGATAACCAGCAGGTTCCATTCCATTCATTGTTTGACTTTAGAACTGTTTGACTCCATTCTAAATCACTAAGAGCAACAACAGTTAGTGAAATGACCAGATCTATACATATAGGAAATTAATTCCTCAGGTTAAAGAAACCACTGAGTATAAACTGGAAATGGGTAGTGTTGTAGGGGGTTTAAAGGAAGTGATTAAGAGTTAAGGCATTCCTTCCTACATTATTGCTCTTGATAGTACCTAAAAACCCTACATTTACCCTGCTAAACTGATTCTTTTCTATTGATACTTCTTTCCCAAACTTAACATATTACCCTCTTTCTCCTCACATACACACATACACATACACACATGTATGTGCACATGCACACACACATACACCCACACACTAAATGTTTTCAATGCTTCTCATTGCTATAAAAGAAAAGCAGAAAATCCTAACTCATATCCTGTATTACAAGATCTAGCATGATTTTGCCCTTTATTTCTCCTACATTATGTAGCACTTCTTGTTACTTCAGTCTCTGAGCTCTGGCCACCTAGGCCTTTCGCTTTCCTTAGAGCTCCATGTTGTCCTCAACTTAGGAGACTTTGTCATACTCTTCTGTCTGCTTCCTTTTCTTTCCTCTCCTTTTTATCATAATGAACTTTTACTCATACTAAAGGTCAAATTTGGAGTCATTTCCTTGGAAAAATCTTCCCTGCATCCATTTCAGATCCAGTTAATTTTTTATTGGAGCATATAGAATTATATTGCTTTCTTTCAAAAATGGTATTTCAGTTTATATGTACACTTTTATCAATGTCTACAATTTATAGATTAATACCAAGAGAGCTTGGCCAGGAGATCTTGGCCTAGGCAAGAGTGGCAATAAAAAATCAGCTTCATAAAACTTTTTCAAAATTTAGCTCAAATCCGTTAGAACCACTATTGGGTAATAGGCGAAGACAGAATTTCGTTCATATCTGTGACTAGAGAATTTGTTGTGTAGAGGATGTGAGTTAGATTAACTCAGATTTATAATTACATTTAATTGATGTGTCATTTTACTCAAACATACAACTTTTGAGTCACTTATTTTGTGATTTGAACCTATGTAATTGCTTGTTTTGATTTAAGCAGGAAATCAACAAAAATATTAGAATACTGTTCTTTTGGTTAAATGATATCTAAGGTACCTTGAGGATTCTTTTAAACTCTATGCTTTAACCTGACTACTTCACTGAGTGCTTTCAAGTCATTTCATTGTTTTTTGAAGCATCTTATGTTGCTCACCACACTCAAACATTGAAGTACTTCTGAATCTGATAGGCTTGAGATGCTCTCTAGTAAAGTCTAGGGGACAGATTTTTATTTCTCTCTTGGTGTGTTGTCCTTAATTAAAGACATTAGAGACAACTTTGAATTTATGTTTTCATTAGGCCTCTTTCTAAGTATTAACAGTATGGTTGGTGATTTGTTTGCTAATTAAAAATTTGGAGTTAAAATAGACCCGCAGTTTTAAAAAGGCAGTGTGTGTGTGAGTGCGTGTGTTTCTGTGTCTTTCCATATACACTTTCATAATACATAAACACATACATTGGTGACTATCAATGATTATACTGAATCCATTCATTCATACATTCATTAGATATTTTTGAGTGTCTACCGAGTATAGGTACTCATCTAAACATTAGAGATAGAGTAGCAAACCAGACAAATAAGGTAAAACTGTCATGTAACATATTCTAGTAATGGAGAAAGATAATGACAAATAAATAAATATGTTCACATAATCATAAGCACTATGAAGATAACATTGGGTTAAAGTGATAGTTATGTGGCAAAGACGGATTGAGATAGGGAAGAGAGTTACTGTTTATATAGGGAGTCAGGGAGGATCCATCAGAAAATGTGATATGTGAGCTGTGACCAAAATGATTAAAAGGAATGAGGGATTTGATTATTTCAGGGAAAAAAATGTACCTGAAAATAATCTTAATTTAGCCATAAAATAGGAATTGAGTCCACCTTTACTAGAGACTTTAATTGGTTGGAACATATTTTCTAAGTCCAAAAAACTTTGGTGTGGTACAATTTTTATTTTCTGCTTTGTGACTGCATGAAAGGACAATACCTGGCTGTTACGAAAATCAAGGACTCGTCTTTCTTCCCAGCTGAAATTCCTGTCGTGATTGCCTCTGATTGACTATGCCATCTTGTTCAAATTAACTTCTTGGAGGCTATTATTTAAAAAATTACTTAAAAGTTTTGTTTTACTTTTTAAAAAATAGCAATAATGCCTGTCCTGTTATCTTGCCAGAAGGTAAGTATGTAAGAGAAATTGTACAGGGTCATACTTAAGGAGAAGATTGGATTTGTAACTCAATATCTGTGAAGCTTGGGCAAATTGCTTAGCATTCCCAAATCTCAGTCTCTGATCTGTAAATTATGGAATAATAGAATCCACATCAGAACTATTGTGAGAATTAAAGGGGATAATTTATGGAAAGCATCTGTGACATAGTAACTACTCTCAATAAATTTAGGTATTATTACTATTATTTTAATCAGAAAAGGTAGTGACCATGAAAGTTTTTTGTAACTGAAAGAAGTTCTGTAAACAAAGGATGTAATTATGTGTTTGGTAAGTAGTCACACAATAATTATTAGGTAGCGGCTTTAATCATTTTGCTAAAGAACCATCTTATTTTTTTCTTAATTTGTGACGTATTTTGCGTAGAGAATTGGGCTGTTTTAGAACCACTATATTCCACCACAATTCATCATGGTTTTTCAGAATTTTCTGTCCAAAACTATCTTTTTTACTTGAGATACTAGACATGTAATAAGTCAGTATATTCATTATCTCCAGGGAGGTAAGTATTCCTTATCTCTTATAGAAGAATGAATGTTTTCATCTGACACTCTAGTCTTAAAGAGACAAAGAAGTATTTCCCTCCTTATGCACTAGGTACAGGGTGAATGAAGATAAATGGAGACAGTTTTAGACACTCAGAGGAATAAGTACAGTCAGAATAAAAGGGTCACTTCCATTTCTAACCTTAAGAAAGCTAGCGAGGCCACAATGAATAATTATATACTAAACGAAATGTGCAATTATTAATGGTACTGTCTCACTTTTAGCAATTTAATTGTCTACTAGAAGACTATCCAAAGATACTACATTATATTCTCTAGTTTCTTTACTTCTTTGCCTGATGAAGCTTTTATAATGATTTACATTAGTAATAGACTTTCTCCAGTTCACTTAATTTAATCATTCTCAACGTATTCTTCCTTTGATGGAAAGCAATTAAAGAGAATGCAGAGTTTCCCCAAATCAGAGCCCTCACCTCTATAGACACAGGTGTATAATAGTATACACTTCTCAGCTGTGCACTTGCTCCAGAAATTCTGTCCATAAGGTGGGAACCATAGATTATAGCCCTACCTTAAGGCAGGAAAGCAATCTTTTTTTTCAATATTAAAAAAACTAATGACAATAATAATAATAGCTAACATTTCTCAGACACTTACTATATGCCACACACTGTACTAATCTATGTAGATTTCTTCATTTAATCCTCATTTCCAAACTATGAGGAAGGAAAATGTATGGTCCTTACACTATAAATGGGAAAACTGAGGGCCAGAGAGGTAAAGTAACTTGCCATGGCCACGTGGCAAGGGTGTATTGGCACACTCATCCAAACTCAGGTGCCTAATCTGACCTTAGACACTGTGCTCTTTGCCACCAATGATCAATGTAAGTCAAATTATGTTATACTCCCATGCACAACTTTCCAAATTTTCCCTTCAGACTTCACACTTACTGGCCTCAATGTCCGAAACCCTCTTTTTCCATGTATTCATATATTTCACTTCTAATTTCATTCAGGTCTCTTGTCAAATGTGACCTCCTAGAGAACTCTTCCCTGACCATGCCATCCAAAAAAAGTAGCCCTTGCCACTCTTTTAACCTGCTTTCTTTTTCTTCATACGTCTTTTCCTTACTTGACACTATATATTATCTGTTTAGTTAATATTTCCTCCACTGTACCATAAGGATCTTGAAGACAGAGAATTTATTTTTGTGCTTAAAACACTGTCGGAGCTCAGTAAATATTTGTTGAATGGAGAAATATATGAACAAATATTAAATAATAAGCAAATGAGTGACAGTATTAAGGACAGTGCCTGGCACAAAGAAAGCACTAATAAAGCTTGGTTCATTTATTTTATAATAAAAATAACAGTAATAATAATTATCATTATCAAAAATGGTGGGACAAAATATACTAGAGGGTAAAGAAAAAATACTATATTGAATTCCTCTGAAGAGACCTAAAAAGCTGAGGTAGAGCCAATAATAGAGATAATTTTGCTGAAGAAGAGAAACACCTCATTATTTTCCTGGAAAAGAAGGGAAAAATATTCCAAGTTGAATGTATTCTTTTTTAACTATCAAAGGTTAACAATCATTTCCAAATTCATGTTGTAAACTCTAGGCACAGAAGGAAACAACACACGATTATAGTAACATATTTTTCCCAAGAGTGGAATTTTAAAATTTGAAGTACGTCAGCCCTAGTTTAAAAAATATGTGATATACTTTATTTTGAAGCATGTATACATCCAAATCTTGTGTTTAGATAAGATAAAATAATGTAAACTAGAATATAGAATGATTTAAATGTATTTGTGTTGTATTTTCTTTGACAGAGAGCAGAATTATTCTTAACATTCTTATATTCTTGAAGAACTGGATTAGTCAACTTATAATAAACATAGAGAAAAGCAACTAACTTACTGAATTACTAAAAGTGATGTTCACATTTTGCAGTTTATGGCAACCACACTGATTTTTACTTCATGTATTACTTTTTAAAGATCTTTTGCTAACCAAAATGCCATTTGGCCAGCATTATTTTCCATAGCTATCCTAAAGTGAACCATGGATATTAGGTTATCAAAATTCTCTGAAGAGTCAATATAAAACTAATACATTTCCTGAATCACAGAAATGTCACTTTGTTTCCTTAATTCAGAAATACATGTGCATTATCTAGAGCAAGATTACTAGACTGTCTCGGACAGTACTCCAAATTGTGAGAAACAATTACATAATTAACTTCTAGGCTCAGGAAATGCAGAGGTAAACAATACTAACAAAGTCCTTTCCATTGTGTAGTACACGTTATTTGTAGTAGACATGAATCGATATGGCTGCCTGGCTGATATACCTACGTCTTCTATGGGAACAGAGGAAGTCTCCGGTTGGCAGGTTTCTGCTATATTACTCTTAATTCTTTCATAACTGATGCTTCTAGACATGGATTCTGAGAGTCATTCCCTATAATTTTTTTAATATATTTTTTAAAAATCTGAAACAAAGTTAGAGTCCTCCCTCTGTCCTCTTTGATGGTAATAGCTCAGAGATGTGAAGCTTGTTAGCTGTTGGCAGCTACATTTCCTTCTATATAGATAAAGCAAGTCCACAGTGTGGAGAATGAAGCCAAGGGACATGTAAAATGAGGAATGTATATGGCAGCAACCCAGAAGCAGAACCCTGTGTCCAGTGAAACTTGAAACCCAGATGCACCTCTGCTCTTCCAGTGGTTTGATTATGTGAGATAGTCTAGTAATTTTTAAACCAATATCTCTCTTCTTGCCTAAACTAGATTGAGTTGTCTTTTTATCACTTACAACCAAATAAGTTGTAACTAATATTGTTAGACCTACTGTGTACCTGCTTACATCCAAATGTACAATTAACAATTATTACCATCATCAATAAATTTGAAGTGAAAAGAAACAAAGCCATTTTTTTTCCCCAAACACAGAACTCGTGTGTAGTCTTGTTAACAGTCCTAACAGAAGTTGAAACTATCAGCTACCAAAATAAATGAAGAAATTTGTATATGAAAACTGAAGGAAGAGCATAAGCACTTCAAGTAAGAAAAATAAAGATTGAGATTGGGAATAGTTAACATTTTTAAATTTTTAAAAGGAAGTATACATTTCTACTAGCACACTCAATACATGGAGGTCAAAAACTGAAAACAAGCACACAAAGAAAAAAATTAGAACTGAATTTATTATGTATTCTAGCAAGCTGACTATAGTGGATAACGTATGTTGTCAGGAAGACAGATATATGTTTAGTTATTAAAAATGTGATGACAAAGGTTTGTATATGTGTGGTGGGGTAGAACTGAAGCAATGTGAGAATAATAAACACAAATTAGAATTTAAGTGTCAGGGTAGCACAAAAATACGTCAAAGAATTAAATTTGTGTGAACTAAAATAATCTGGTGGGACTTAAACAGAAAAAGATGGACTTGAGTACTATATAACATTTGAAGAGGTGGAGGGCAAAAGGTCAGTAATTTAAGATGAGTGAAAGTCTTAAGTTCTCCTAGCCCATGGTGTTAACATGGTGTGCTTGGAGAGTATCTGAGGAATCAACTGACTAGTGAGGATGTCACTGATAATAAGTAATAAGAAAATCCTTCTCTTCCTCCAGTCAGGTCGTTTATTTCTCTCTTCTTTCTTCTCCATATAAGGTAGTCACTATTCATTATCCTCACTTCCTTCCTTATTATTCTACCTTCCCCTCCTTCCCCAAGCCACTCTAGTAATTTTCTTCTAACTGCCAAACCCAATGACTTTTCACATATGATGCTCTTTAACTCTTCTGTTGGTCTGTGAAGAAGGACAAAAGCACACCCATCAAAGTAGACATCTGGGATTTGAAAAGTGCAAAGGAACCTCTTCCAAGGAAATTATTAAGATTCTCCATGTCTAAAGTCTAGCTTTCATGCCTTATCTCTGCTTTGATTCTTTCAAGTGTGAACCTAAACTGACTCATTGTTTGCTTCTTATGTTGCCCCTCAGGTATTCACAGAGCAGCTTTTCAACAACTGATTCTATTTGAAGGGAAAAGTGGGTTAAGGAAAACTTCACATAGGAGGCAAAACTTCCCTTAAACTACCTTTCTCTTCCAATAGATTTAGTCAATCCCTATTATGGCCCACCTCAGTCCCAGCTCTTAGTCATTGTATGGTAATTATCTCTTTGTTCTCTGTATTTTCCATCAGCCTGGGAGCAACTGGAGGGCAATGACCAAATTGTGTTAATTCATCTTCAAGTTCTCAATGATTAGCAGACTACTTGCCACATTGTAGGTACTCAGCAAATTTTGGCGAGCAGAATTATGCCATCACTCCTATAGCGTGCTCCACAACACTGTAATAATATCTAATACACTATAATTTATTTTCAGTAAATTTATCAAAAGAAGGCTTCCCATTTTATTCATATTTTTGTTCTTTATTGTCTAGTACATAGTAGGTATTTAAAATATTGCATGTATGAATTAAATAAATGAATGGGCAAATTAGTGAGTATTAAATATGAGGAAATGAAGTAAAATGATTACTGAGGTTTTGGACATGAGAACTGGGAGAATGGCTGGGGGTTGGCAGATAATATGTATCTTGTTGGAAAATATTCAGTTTGAGATGCAGTGGGAATTCCAAATGTACAGAAAATCTAGCCCAGAATCATTTGTACTCTATCCCCTGTGGTTCAGTTGCATCATAAAATAGTTCGTGACTATAACTTTACTTATATGATGCGTCAACTTGGAATAACCCTACTTTTCATCTCTTTTTTTGTTCTCAAGATCTTATTTTTCCTTCAAGCTCCTATTCAGATCCCACATCCTTCCAAATCCATTCCCAGTTCAGTTTAGTGGCATGCATTTCTCCCTGATCTAGACTATTTTATATTTCAGATTTGTCTTTATAGAAGCATTTAATACTGCCTACCTATATTATGTTTATTTGTACATGTGCTGTCATCTACAGTAAATTTTGAAGCCTTGAAAAGCAAGGATAAGTTTACAATTCTATTTATGGTTCCTAGACTCTCTTGCCCAAAGAAGGTATACCATATATGCATATATATATACCATACAATATATTATCTTAGTGGTGGCTAGAAATATAAGACAGATATTATGTAAAAGCTTAGCAATGTGAACACATTAAACACTTTATATGTATATTAGATATATTAGAATAATATATGTAGTAGAAAAATATGTGCGAGAGCATTCAGCTGTGGGAAGTGGCCTGAGTATGTGTTTCACGACAAAATTAGTAACTATGTTGGAGGGTTCAAAACTGGTATCACAGGTAATATAACTTTTAGATTAATCCCATTTTTAAGGCATATAGAGTCAAACTTAGTTTCTTTTCTTTAGCTCAGTACTTGAATTCTGTAAGTATATGTGCTCCTGACCAGGATCTCCAAGAAATATAAGGTTTGAAAATGTCATATATTCATGGGGTTTGCATAAATTAATTTTTAGGGTTTTTTTTTTTTTCTTTTTCTTTTCTCTTTTTTGTTCCCAAATGGTTTATCAAGCTTGGGGGAAAATATTATGCATAATTGCTACACCTTAGATTGCAATATACTATACCAAACTAATCATAGATATTTATAGCCTGCATAAACTGTTTGCCCATCCATGGCAAGCATTTAATAAAGCTAGTTCATCTGGAAAGAAAGTTAAATTAAATAATCCAAAATGAATGTTATGCATATTCACAAAAATGTAGTGTTTAGATTGAGCTAACAGAAAGGAAGTCAGGCCCCAGCAAAGACAGACAAGCTAGAATTCAGTCTTTCTCTCTATGTGATACATTAGGTCTTCACCCTACCTTTTGTGTCCATTTTTTTAGACATTGTGCTCTGGCCCATTTTTATTTAATCCTCTAAAATCCAATAAATTGCTAATATATACTGAACAGATATAATAAAAAATTATCCTCCAGCTGCTGTATACAAATCTAAAAACTATATAAGAATACTCAAATGAAATTTTCAAGATAGATTTTACTTTCTTAAAATGAGAGCAAAATTAATTTAAGTGTAAATGTGCACTAAAGCTAAGGTAAGGATGGTGAAGTAAATTCTAGTATTTTCTTTCTTGAGGAATAATCATGCTTTTGTAATAGTGATGCCAGCCCTGATATCAGTTCCCCTACGTTGAACCCAGCATATATGGTATTAAAACCAAAAGCACTGGTTCCGTTTCCCAGCTTCTCTAAATTACATTCTCATGTAGATATCGGTTGTTTTAAGCCTTTGTATCCCTAAAATCCACAAGGCAAATGGAAGTAACGAATTGTTACATCCCAGGTGGCCATATGTTGGGGGCTCACACTGGAGTTTGGTTAGTTACAGGTCCTTTGAAGTCTTGTTACGGGGAAACTGATGTCCAGAGAACATCAACAAGCTGAAACTGCCCCAACTCCTTGGCTTCCTGGCACCAGGATCCACCATTCATCACGGAGGCTGACCCCTGCAGCTCTCTTATCTCTGCCAAAGGCAGGCTGATGGAAGGACACGGAACTGCAAGGCCACAGCTCCCCCTCCCCTATCTAAAACTTTGTAAATGTTGTAACCATTAATTGGTGTCAGTTTCCTTCTTCTCCCCATGGCCCAAGGAAGACTGATGGATGGAGCCCTAAACCTCCTGCTGTAGATAGGGATAACAACTGGCCCGGCACCAGAATGTCTGGGACTCTCATAAATTCCCCCATCAAATGGTTACAGTTATGTAGATAGCACATTCCTTCCCATAGTTTTTCCCTTAAAAACCCCAACTCCTGAGGCCTTGGGAGGACCATGAACTTGGAGGCACGAGCCCACCACAGCCATTGTGCTAGCAAAATTTAACTTTTTTTCTCTTCACCAACCCTTTGTTGTTGTGTTCGTTGATTCAGCTATGGTGACAAGGTCCGGGTTTTCCGGCAACAGTAGTCTATGAAAAAAGAAAAGAGCCGGGGCATTTAATTGAAGATCATTTTCCGCTACTATACAAACCAGAGAACATCTTAACAGCAGCAAATAGCAATGGTAGGCAAAGCTGTTTTGGCTCATGAATAGGCTATCAGGCCATGATACAGTCCACAATCTCTTATCTGCAATTCTAAAATCCAAATGGCCCTAAATATAAAAAATATTCTTGTGAATCGTTTGGTGTCAAAACCTCTCTTGACCTGAACTGATAGGAAGTGATACATAGTCTTTTCTTTTTCTTTTTATGTGAATAGTCATACATTTTTATAAAGAAGTATTAGTGGTGGTGTTATATTGTATATGGTGCTGTCTTTCTAAAACCAAAACCATTTTGAATTCTTTAACACATCTGTCCTCAAGGATTCCAGGTAAGAGATTTTGGACATGATGAAATCATTTTTGCCTCTAAAACCTGCAACATCATCTCCCTCCTCACTCCAGGGTACACATATAGACTCAAGATTCCATTTGCATTTAATGATTTGAGAATAGTTTTATTTAGGGATTGGGTTTTGAAAAGGGAAGGGAAGTAGAGACATTGAGAATATATTGTGCCTCTCTTCCTTCTCTACTTAAATGAGATTTGACCTTGTATATTTAGAAAGATATGAACCAGAAGTTGAAAAAATCTTTTTTAATGAATTATTGAGATTTGGGGCCAAAGCAGGTCCCTTTCATGATCCTTGTGACAAAATGTGGTATAGATCTGAGGAAAGGGCAAGTATCTTTATCATTTACCCATTCTGGCTAGCACTGTGAAAACTGCAATGATGGAAGCATAAGGAAACAAGACTTCTGACATGGCCACTGCTGTTTACTTCATAAGACCCATGAGCAGTGGCAGCAGTTGATTTGGAAGTGATTTGCCTTCAAATAACTTGGAAGGCTTTAAAATTCAATAAATGAATTCTAGAGCAGGCAAAGAATATCCTAGACATAACGGTGATTCTCACTGTGACACTGAATTATGAGTCAGGTGGAGACATGTCTTTGGGGAACCCAGGAAATAAGTGGGGAACATTTTTAGGGGGCTAAGTTTTTGAAAATGTATAGAACTCAGAGTCATTCTAATAGGGACATAAATGTAAAAGTGACACACTAAGGCCGGGTGACATTTGGGTTTGGTAGGTTGGGGTTTTGTTTATTTTTACCATCAATAAGCAACTACTAAGACTATGTTAGGGGCCACACACTAAGGCCACTGCTGCTTCTCAAAATACTGCAAAACTATCATTGTCTTCATTAGCATTATTATCTATATTCTTCAATTAAAATTTCCAAACCTTAACATTAATTATTTGATTGTAAAAGTTAGTGTCTTTGCCTCTGAAGGAACACTGTCAAATGTGCTCGCCTCCTAATCCATTGGCTATAACTGAAGCATGTCTTCTTAATTTGCCTATCATGTCTATATTAATTTCCATTGCCATATTTCAGGCATTTATTAGTTCACACCTAATTTATAGCAATAACGTCCTAACCAGTGTCTATGCTTCCACTCTTTTATCCCTCCTATTCCTTTCTCTGATGTCAAATTTTGTCATTAAAGCCAAGTTTAGTTAACTTCATTTCTCAAACCCTTTCAACGGTTCTCATTGTGGGGAGAAATATCCCAAATTCTCATCCTGGAAACTATGGTGTTTCATAATCTGAATCCAATACATATTCCCAATTTTATTCTTCTTAACCTCGCCTTTCACCCTATGACCCTAAACAGATCACTCATCACTTACTATTACTTAGGCTTCCTATTTATTCTCCAGTGCTTATTGCTCTCCCCCCAGAATGCATGTCTCTGTTTCTAGCCTCCTAATAGGATAAGAAGAAACCTTAGTATGAGACTAACCAGTTCATCCAGTCTCTGTGGTTTTATTTTCTCTTTTAAGAGCTTGCCAAAATCAAAAGAAACCATCCCAACAGAGAATCCCTTAAACAAGATCGTCCTAAGCAAAAAGGAAATTATTTTGTAGCTTTACTATAGACATCAGCAGAGATGGTCTCAGTTTGACTGTTAATCACAACTTGTTCCACTATTTTTCTTGCCAGCTGCTGAATAAACTTTGATGGATTTGGCATCTGACTGTTGGAATGCAGTCAAGAATGGACATTCAGAGCCTGGGGCTCTGATGGTGAAGTGATATATGGATGTGACTCTGGTCACTCCACCACTTTCTTTTTGGTCAAATTTATAATTTCTGCAGAATTGGAAGAACATTACTCATAATTATACTTGGCCAGTTTTCAATAGTGCAGTTTAAACAAGTGAATCAATTGCCTCTTCAATTGCTATCAAGCAATGGGGGAGTGCAAAAGTCTTTTTTTTTTTTTTTTGTGAGCCCTGAGCTAACATCCATTTCTGATCCTCCTCTTTTTGCTGAGGAAGATTGGCCCTGGGCTAACATCCGTGCCCATCTTCCTCTACTTTATATGGGACGCCGCCACAGCATGGCTGACAAGCAGTGCGCTGGCCGGCACCCAGGATTGAACCCGTGAACCCCGGGCTGCCAAGGCACGAACCAAACCGCTGTGTGACTGGCCGGCCCTGAAAAGGTCATTTTTTAAAATGTACTTTAGGTAACAGTGAAGGTTTAGAATTGGATGCTCTCTTGAAAACATTGCCTATTGACAGACGAGGGTATGAGAAACATGGGGTTAAGGGCACAAAAACTTTTTTTTTAATAAGAGGAGAGATATATCCTAGATGTTAAGCTTCTGGAAGACATTACCACCACTATGTCTTTGATGTGAGAGTAAGAGCCATTTCCCAGTTTACAAAGACAGCGTGTTCATGCCATTGTAGGCATTTAGAGGCATTTAGAATGGTAGATGACAAGCTCTTCTGTTTGTGTGTATATAGCATTTCTTTGTAAATATTAAGTACTTGAAATTGGTTTCATGTATAATTTTCAACCCCCCCCCCATTTATCTAATTTCCATTGTCTGCAAATCACACTATGTCCTATGACCTCTCTCTACCAGTCAAATGACCCTTTCCCTGTTTTCTTGGCATCTTTACATAGCTCATTAAGGTGTGTGTGGTGGGGAGGATCATGTTATTCCTCTCCCAGTTTGCTTTTCTGTTTATAAAATGAAAACTCTTACTCTTTTGGAAGTATTGGGAAATTACCTTCTGTTCTTATTTTCATCCTCCTCTACTCACTCCTTCCCCAGAGAAAAGAGGTGGAATCTAACTGGTGACTTTGGGGAAGGGACACATATGCATAACTTATCCATTCCCAAGCTCTTGCTTACTTGGCAGTTTCAGTCTTCTCCTCTTCTGTTTTCTGTGTGATAAGAAAATATTGGATAGCGCCAATAAAATCTGGAGGATCATCTTTCTATTCCTGCTTTTGAGACTCCTTGCAGGAGGCAGCAATTCCTCCTACAGCTGGTTAACCACCTACGTTGAAAACCCTATCTTAGCAAATGTAGATCACAAGATCAAGAGGTAGGGGAAGATTTTGAATCCAAGTGCTCTTATAGTTCCAAACTGTGTTCTCCAATCCAGCTGTGCCAAAAATAAACTTAATTTTTATGCTTAGATATGTTATATTATCACAGAGATCTGAAAGAGTGAACACAAGCATTATTTTCTGAGTTCTTTCATTTAGTTTCTAGCTCCATTCCATTTTTTTTGATGTCTAAGTCTGTGAATATTTTAAAAAATGGAAATAATGAATTTATTGAAATACTGTTCACCTAAGTTTATTGGTGCAATGCCTAAGTCTTTGCTAGAATGTTGGCTTATTGCTAGAAAATACTAAAATGGTACTGTTTTGAGTGCTTCCATCATATCCTTAAACCTTCCCCTTTTAAAATAACTTAGGCTATCACATTTATTAATACATTTGTAAGTGTTTAATTATAATGTATTGTTAGCATTTACTAAATCAGTTCAACATTTATTTTGAATCCACACATACCCATTTCAAATTCAGTAATTATCAACACATGGACAGTTGTTTTTCATCTACATCCTCTTCCCTTATTCTTCTATTATTTTGAAGTAAATCCCAGCAAACACATTTTTTCATCCATAGAGAAAGAGTGTGTATCTTTAAACCGTAAGTATTCTTAAAAACTAACCTCAGTGCCATTCTTGTATTTCAAAGGAATAATTTTTTAATATTGTGAAATATTTAGTCAGTGTTGAAACTTCCAATTCTCTCATAAATGTTATTTATCTTTTTACTTGTTACTTACTGGTCAGTACCCCACACAAGTTCACATATTGTGCTTCATTGACATGTTTCTTATGTTCCATTAGTTTATGAGAATCTTTTCCCTTGACCCTTTTATATCTGAGGAGATTCCCACAGTTTCTATTTCACTGATTGTATTCCCATGGTAACTTTTCATATGCTCTTCTATCCTGTTTTTCTATAAATCAGTCTTTAGTATGGTAACCACTAGACACATGTGGCTATTTAAATTAAAATTAATTAAAACATTCCCATAACGGCAACAAGTTTTATTGGAGAATGCTGATCTAGAGGATTTATCAGATTCAGATTTGATTTTTTTGGTGAGGAAGACCAGCCCTGAGCTAACATCCATTGCTAATCCTCCTCTTTTTGCTGAGGAAGACTGGCCCTGGGCTAACATCCGTGCCTATCTTCCTCTACTTTATATGGGACGCCGCCACGGCATGGCTGACAGGCAGTGCGTCGGCGGGCGCCCGGGATCCGAACCAGCGAACCCCGGGCTGCCAAGTGCGGACTAAACCACTGCACCACCGGGCCGGCCCATCAGATTTGATTTTTTGACAATAGTTCTTCACAGGTGGTGGTGTGTTCTTTCACTAGAAGCAATATATTATCTTGTCCGTTGAGATGTTAGCAGCTTTATCCATGATCAATGTCTAATTCCGTCATTCATTAGGGGTTGCAAAATTATTATATTCTAATTCTATCATCCCTCCATTTATGAACTGGGATTCTTATATAAAAAGAAACTTCACTATATCCACTCTACTACCAATTATATAGTTCATATAGAAAAAACAGAACAAATGCTTGATTCTTTCCCTTCAATGGCTAATTTTCAAAATAATGGGTTGGTAACTAGCATACTCCAACTGTACATTTTTGGGGATGAAGGGAAGAGAGGAATATTAATATCAATTTGTGAATTTTAAAATGTTTGATGTGATTCAACCCATTGAATTCTGTATCTGTATTAATGTTCCAAATGTCCTCTTTGGCAAGTGGAAGTCTCTTCAAGTTGACTCCTGAGGGGTTTTTTTTTTGTATTTTTGGCATGATCTTAGAGTTCTTCATAGCTTCTTACTTGTTGATGTGACAAAGTCTTCCAGTTTATCAAAATACATTTCCAGATCTAGACATGGAACCAGCTATTTCTCCAAGGAACTCTGGTTATTTTTATACAGAAATAGTTTTTTAGACCACAGTCTCAATACTAGGTACTCACTGCTACTGGGTTTGACATTGTTTCTAGGCCTTTTCAGTGGACAGACTCAGGATTTTTTTTTAAAAGATAAAGTACATCATGTACTCTTTAAAGATAAAATACATAAGCCCATCCTTCCATTTCTAGTTGAATTCAGGTCTACAATGATTTTATCTAACCTCTACTACTTTACATATGTATTTCCTTTTTCCAGGCTAAGAAACCTGGTTGTCAAGAACAACACAGATAATTACTCATTTGCTTTCCTACAATGCAACAAAGCAGTTTTAAAATTCCATCTTCAAAATTATGGTCAATAATATTATTACAGAAAATGTTTTAAGACTTTTTTGTCCCTAGGGTATATACTTGAAAGGTTGCTGCAGTCAAATTATTGTTTTTAAGTCACTTGGAATAGTGGGCATAGAAAAGCAGAGGATAGTGGCCATTGTCCATCGAATACTTACTACTACTAGCCAGGCACTTGTCTGAGTGCTTTATAAGGAGTAACTCATAATTTGGAAAACAAACCTATGAGGTCAGTGCTATTTTAAACATGATAGAACTGAGGTAAAAATTAGCTTAATAGCTTATTAAAGATTATGGGGGTAGAAGGTGGCCAAGTAGGAGTTTTAATCCCAGCAGTCTGGCTTTAGAGCCCATGCTCTTAACCATATAGTACCATCTAGGATTGATTAGAGAAGGGAGAACGTGTAACCTTTTAGAGAGGGAGAAACTGTTGAGTTCCTATCAACTTTTATTTTAGATCCCACAAGGTCTACCTAAAATTTTGTTTCAGACTATGAGGTTTTTCTTTTTAATGTAAGCTGGCTACTTCCTTAAAACCAAGTGATCTTGGACAGAGATAACTTAATGGGATAATTTATATTGTGATTGAGAGATCCTCATCTTAATATAGCAAGAGCATAGCTAAGTACATTTTTCCTCCAAAAGAACTCATCTTTAAAAGTGACTGAGAGCCCTGTCCTGTCTGAAGTGAACATTATAAAATGCATATCATTTTCATGAAAAAAAAACATTCCAAAGTTTGATATGATCCTGTCAATTTTTAAGTATAGAACATGATGCATTAATAACTGTGTAGTGGCCAATATACATTTTTGGGCTACGTGAAAACTCAAGTCTTTCCTCTTTTGAAAGTCAAGAAAAGTTGTGTTCATTAGTTCTTTGGAGTAAACATCAAGAATGGGATGACCATGCCTAATATAGTACAGAGAAGTATATGTTTACTTTCAAAATGTATAAAAGCATCTATACCAATGATCAAAATAAATTTATTGAACTGCATGCTGTGTACTGACAGTGTTAAATCAGGTTTTTGTTTTTATTTTTTAAAATAGAATATACTCTCATAGCAAGTGAAGGCAAAGAGAAAAGAACTAAGAGATAAAACATATAAACTTCATGCTTATAAAAGTAGCTTCCTAAAAAAATAACTGCCTTCTTATTACATAAAAACTATGTTCACCTGTTTTACAGTTACCTTTATGTTTAGGTGGAGGCAAGAGAAACTTTAAAGAAGAATTCAAAGAGAAAAATGCACATGTAGCAGAATGGTCTACCAGGAAAGACTAGACTCTTATACCTATCTTTTATCAGGCATGGGAATGAAGATAGTGCGGTATTGGTCTTCTCCCATGCCCCAGAGGCCTCTGAGGGTTGAGTTTTACTTAGTGTGATTTCTCAGACTGAGCCTCTGTGAGCAGTGGATTCTCCAAGGGGACTTATCGCTACTTATTATAATATATTAATCAGAGCAGGGGCCCTCTTGATTAAAGATAACCAGGAGTGAGGAGTCTAAAGTCAGAATCCTATAAATGAAAGGATTAAAATTAAAAACAAACAAAACAAAGTTCTTACCTACATTTCTCCCTACAGGCAGCTTTGGAAAGGAAATTGTGTATTACTTTAACCAAAGGCCAAAGACAGAGTTTACTGGTTCAAAATCCTGACAAACCATATTTCCTTCATATAGGAGTTATGAAGGACGACTATTAAACTACATAACTCCAAGTGGGGATGTCTTCTTTTTGAAAAGAGCAAATATTTCTTTAACAAATACTTCTGTTGGCAAGTTGTTAATGGGGCTATCATGAGGGGCTTATGTGATGATCCGGGAGATAACTGAAAAATTTGGGATGCCCTACCAAATCTGGCTTATGTTATTTCTGAGCCAAGCTATTGACCTTTTCTTACTTCTTTTGTTAAGCTGTGGCACCAAAAGGATTATGTATCCAAACAATTTTAGAAAACCTTTTCACCATGAGAAAAGTAGGGGGCTTAAACTTATTGAATACTGCTGCATTTCACCTATTTAATTGGAACACGTTAATTAGATCTAATTGCAAAGGTGTTTTAATTGGAAAATCAAGCATTGCACTGATACTCGTGTGCATGATTAAACAAAGTAGCTGAGGTCACCGGTAGATTGTGTAAGATTCATGCCTGTGATTGATTAAGTATGAAAGTTAATCAATTTAATTTATGTGATTGATGTTGATTCCTTCCTTTTGAAATTGCCTGTTCGTATCTTATTTTATCAAGATACTGTGTGTGGAATATCAACTAAACTACAGTAGCTCTTCAATTTGTTTATTTTGGTATAATGATGTGTTTATTTCTGATCTAAGTAATTTTAACATGGCTTTTGTGTCACTAATTAAGATTTCAAGTTACTTGAGATAAAATTAGATTTTCTATTAAGAAAATTTAATTTTCCTGGGGAAATAATTCAAGCTACATGGGAAAGTTAACCTATTAGTTCCATTAGTGGAGTTGATGGTTTATTGCCTTAAAACATATGCCACACAGCTCAGGAACAACGGTGTCCCTTTTTTAATCATCTTAGTGTCAATGTGCTTTATACTTCCCGATGACTATGATGATAATTGTAGTAATAATGAAAAGATAAAGAACATTTATATAGTACTTATTATGTGCCAGGCATTGTTTTAATTTCATTAAATGTAATAAGCCATTTAATAACTTATATTATGTAAATGCATTTGCTTTTGTGAATTTTCTTTTATCAAAGTCACAATGGTAATATCTTTTTATGTATTGGATGCTGTCTCCTGCACAGTGGCAAACATACATGTTAAATTATAACAATGTAAAATTATTTGCCTAGGTCACATAGTTAGTAGGCACTTATAAATCTTCATATGTAACATTGCAAAAATTGAGCCTATTCATATGATTGAATCTATACCTTGTATCAGTCAGGTTCACCAGAGAAACAGAACCAATAGGAGATATCTATATTTGTATCTATCTCTATATCTGTATATCTTATCCATCTATCTATCTATATCTATGTATCTATCTATGTATCTGTGTATCTGTCTATCTAGAGTTCTTTTAAGGAATGGGCTCCTGTGATTGGTAGGCTGGCAAGTCTGAAATTTGTAGGGCAGGCTGCCAGTCTGGAAACCCAGGCAGGAGTTGATGCTGCAGGCTTGGAGAATTTCTTCTTCTCCGGGAAACCTCACATTTTGTTCTTATGGCCTTCAAATGATTGAATGAGCCCCACCTACAATATTAAGGGCGATCTTCTTTACTTAAAGACAGTTGATTCTAGATGTTGACTACATCTACAAAATGCCTTTACAGAAACACCTAGATAAGTGTCTGATTAAATGACTGGGTACTATAGCCTAGCTGAGCTGATATATAAAATTAACTATCACATACATTGAATTTATGTGGATGGTATATAAAAATGAGCAGGAGTCATGGGAATAAATATATAACTAAATATAGTGAAACATCAATATAGTATCATTCTGCAGCTAGATGACAGTACTAATAACTTGGTAATAAGTTTGCAATGTTAAAGTTGTGACAGACATTGGAGTTTGGTTCACTGAGCAACTTTTCTGAACTCTTTTCTTCCTTTCCTTTCAATTTCCCAAACTTCTTTGCAGCCTGGGGTCTATGGAACTCAGTTTTGATGCAAAAGACATGAGTAGAGGTTTGCTGAGGAAGAGATGTTGTCATGGGGAAATTTTTTCTTTCCTAAATAAAACAAATAGTGCTGCACAGATTCTCCCCTTCCCTTTCTTCTTACCCGAGCGACAGAAATAAAGCCTAGAAGAGCAACACTCACTGGCAACCATGAGGACAAAAGCCAGTGTTTTAAAGATGGCAGAGCTGTGAGACAGGAAGACTATCTTCCTGGAGGATGGTGCTGAGTTGTGGCTCTAGGCTAATACTCCCTGTCGCTGCACTTCTTGTTAGATAGGAAAACATACACCTCTGTTTTAAAGCTATTGCTGGATGTGTCCCTTGAGTTGGTTACTTGTTTGTTTTTGGTTTTGTTGGTATCTGGACACAAATCTAACTGAAAGTTTCTCCTATTTTTATTAGTAAAGGGAGAATGAGTTTATATTTATTGGCTACGCAAAGCGAATGTGACATAGAACTGAACCGTCGTCTTTCACAATCAATGTCTTTTTCTCAGGAGATACAATTCTAAAAGAATCTTAAAGCATTACAGACTTTCCAAAGCAAAATCAAGGGCTCTTATAAGAATATGCAATGTCGACTATGAGGGATTATGAAATCATCTACATATTGTTCTTTTCTGAACTGTGTTACTGTCCCTATTCCTTAGTTACTGATATTACTTAAAGTTAATGTCTAACGTAAGGGGTAATAGGACCTATTTTTCTGTAGATTCTTGGAGGGGAACACTCTAAGTTAATTTAAGAAGAGGAAAGAAGGGAGATATAGGCAAAGGTAGGTGTGAGAGTTGTATAAGAATCTTCAGAATTAATGCTATACTTTTTTTCAACTGTGGATGAGATTAGCTTCTCCCTTCCCCAGGGTTGAGAGGGAATGATAGTGGCATCATAAACATAATCTTACTTTTGCCTTGCTCTCGCATCATGTTTATTGTCTGGTCCACATTCATGAAGAAATATGTACTGGGCCATTGAATTAAGGAAAGCAAACCAGTTAAACATCCAAAGTACCAAAGATATTCATATCAAAAGTACTTATAGACTCACAGACAAAAATAACAAGAGCTGGGCCTGAAAAGGAAGTTTCAAGATGATATACATGAATTCTGTGAAATCTTGAAGTATGTAAACAAGGGGAACATCGATTTACTTAGCAAAATCAAGACCACAAGAGTAAGGGAAACTTCTTGAAAGTTTAAGTTACAAAATTTTGCATAGGGATATCTCTTGAAGTTTTAAGATTTTTAGCCATATACATGCACATGTGTGTTTGTGTGTGTAGTACATATATATTATATATATATATTATATATATTGTAAAATAAGGCATAAGGAAAGAGTCTTTATTCCAAGGGTTTTCACAATCTTAAGGCATAAATACAGGAAGATCTTGGCATTTCCACGTTTCTTTCTATGTGTTTGGCATAGCTTCCTCCATTGTGCAGAACACTGTGACCTCGAAGTTAGGTAAGTGACACATAAACAGCCAATGCTATGTGTAGTGGAAAAGTTGCTTACAAATGTAAGTCAATATTTATAAATTTGGTGATTATACAGAAGATTTTCTAGTTCTTAGTTCTCTTTAAGAGGGAAAATGTGGCAGCACTGAATTTGCTTTCCAAGATAGCATCAATACGCTGGAGCCAACAAATGAATGTCCTATTAGACTGGGAATGAAATCAGAATTCACCCCAAGTCCTACCATTCCGTATTTTCTCCCCAACAACAAGATATTTATTCAGATATTTATTAACCAAGGAACCTGAATTGTTGTTTCGGTATAAAGAAATACAGAAATATATCTCTATAACCACATCTCTATCTAAAAGGGAAAACAAAATACACACCAAAAGGGCTTTGAGGTTCAAGTGAAATGTGATAAAGCATATTTCATTAAGGGAATAAAGAATATTACAACATGTTTAATAGCAAATTGACAATGTATCTAGAACTATACTGCCCAATATGGTAACCACTCACCATATGTGGCTGTTGAGCTCTTGAAATGTGGCTAGTCCAAATCAAATGTGAGCTGTAAGTTGAAGTATACACTGAGTTTTGAAGACTTAGTGAAAAAGAATGTAAAGCATTTCTTTAATAACTTTTTAATTGGTTATATGTTGAAAGAAAATATTTTTATATCGTGTTATATAAAGTGTATTATTAAAATTAATTTTATCCATTTTATTTTTATTTTCTTAATGTGATTACTAGAAAATTAAAAATTCCATGGATGGCTTGCAAATGCCACTTGGCTTGTAAGATATTGTATTTTTATTGGACAATGCTATCTAGAGGATACTTCTAGATTATCTGTCCAACTTCACTCATTTTTGTTACCTCTCTAGAACCTGTAGAAATAGAGGTTTTAGACACTAATATAGGATTAAATTTTGTAGTATTTCTGTTTATCCATATGAAAAGCAAAGAATTCAGTTCTACATAAATGAGGATTTTTTAGATATTTAAAAACAGTATAAATAAGTAAATCCTACAAACTGTCTCTTAGAACAGACTCATTGTACTTAGCTGTCATAATTTAGAAGACTTGCTTTATTCTTATAGAGTAAGGTTGTCTTTGAGATTGTATTAAGCAGTTGTAGAGTAAGGATGTCTTTGAGATTATGTTAAGCAGTTATACACTATTTGTAAAATAAATCAGGATATTGATTTATATCCAAATATTTTAAACTGTGTATACACAGCTTTAGAATAATATATTACAAATCCACGAACCATTATGTATATTAGATTTCAGAAATTATCGATTTTTATAAAGGTTATTACATTTCTGTACATTACTCTATGTTACTTTACATCCACAGAAAAATCTGGAATAGTATTCTATACTAAAAACATTAGTATTTCTCCAGTGAAATGTATAAATATTTACAGTGAATGGGATTAATGAAATTGATAAATTGTTTCACATCAGTTCAAGTTTAGAACTTGTGCAAAATAAGTATGTGTTAGGACAGGTTTTGCCCCTAAATGAGTTCTGAAGAAACTTTGGTGTTCAAAGATTTTTGAATTTTGGATTTGTGGGTTAAGAAATTGTGAAATTATATTATGCCAATACTGAGTTATCAAGCTAGATTTATCATCCGTTAATCATTTCTTTAGCTCAAAAATGCACTATTTACAGTGCCTTTTTGGCTTCCTATTCCATCTTATTTGCTGAGCACCACAAAAGTGCCCACTGGCTTTATGATGCTATAAGACTAAGAATCAAAGAATTCTTACATAACTAGCAGGAGAAGAGAATCTATGTTAAAGTGTTTAGACACTTGAAGACTGACTTGTTTATTTTATCACTTCATCTTTTCTATCACTCAGACATACCTAGTTCTTCAATGTCTTTACATACCATTGTCCCTAGAACTAAGAAAAGATGGAAAGAAAGAATATAGTGATAGAAGTCAGCAACCTAAACTTAAGCACAGAAAATCTTTTCGGTAGGAATTATCCATTTTCACGTCACTGTTTTTAAAATGTCAGAAATTGTATCTTTTGTTTCCTAAATCTAAGTACCAAACTTTTTTTAATCTCCTGAAAACCATTGGGAGTTGTTTTACTACTTAATGAAAGTGATGCTGAAAAATAATGTTGAATTATCCTCTGTCTCTTCTTTGGCATTTAAATATTTGCTTCTCATTTCCATCCCTCCTTCCATGGTCTTAATTTAAGCCCTGTTCCATCTTTTGGCAAAAGTATTGCTCCAGCCTCTTTCCGACTACCATACCTCTGTATTTTTCCCACTAGAGTCCTACTTGAGGCCAAATCTCCATCTCTCTCCTTCAGGCTTGTGCTTCACACTTATTGTGCCCTTAATACCATGCCAGACCCTTGGTTAAGCACTTTAGATCCATTTTTCTCATTGAATGCTTAAAACAAATTTTGATTATAAAATGGCATTCAGTAGCTTGGAGTTTAAGAGACTTGCCCCAAGTCAGGAATCTGGTAAGAGTTGCAGGTATGACTATAACTGCAGTTTGAAGAAATATTTTCTGAATTTATTTTCTCAGTGTTCTCTTTCAGAGGAAATCACCACAGGTTAATTAAATCATTTTGTATATTTTCTAAAGAATGCTCTAGAGAATTCACCATGAATTCAAACATATTCCAGTAGGTCATGATTTATATAATTTTACTACAGGTTTTAAAGCTACAGAAGCTATACAGGTGTTTTGCTTGTTTGTTTGTTTTTAATTATCAGCACTAATAAATTAGCATTCAGTTTGCATCCCTTTTATTTCTTTATCTGGCTAGAACCTCCAGTACAGGTTGAATGCTGAATAAAAGTTGTGAAGTGTATATCCTTACCTTATTCCTGACCTGACAGAAAAAAAATTCAGTCTTTCAGCATTAAGTATGATGTCAGCTATAGGTTTTCTGTGGATGACCTTTATCAGGTTGAGAAAGTTCCCTTCTATTCCTGGTTTGCTGAGAATTTTTATCAGGAATGGATAATGGATTTCCTCAAAGGCTTTTTCTGTATTTATTGAAATGATCATGTTTTTCTTTTTTCAGTTTGTTAATATGGTCAATTACATTATTTGTTGAATGCTAAACCACCCTTGCATTCCTGGGATAAACCCCATTTGGTCATGATGTGCATTCTTGTTTATATATTGTTAGATTTGCTAAAATTATGTTTAAAATTTTTGCATCTATGTTCAAGAGAGATATTGGTCTATAGTTTACTTTCCTTGCACAGTGTTTATCAGATTTTGTATCAAGGTAAATCTAACCTTAAAGAATGAGTTACAATATTCCCTACAATATTCCGGAAGAATTTGTGTAGAAATGGTATTATTCTTTAAATGTTTCATGGAAATCACCTGTGAAGACATTGGAAGCTAGTGTTGTCTTTGTGGAAAAGTTGTTAAATTCAAGCTGTAACTTGAATTTCTTTAATAGATGTAGGGCTATTCAAGTTATTTATTTCTTCTTGAGTGGACTTTGGTAGTTTCTGTCTTTCATGGAGTTTTTCTTTTTCACTTAAGCATTGACTTCATTGGCATAATTTTTTTCATAATGCTCCTTGTGTTTTTAATTTCTTGTGAAATCTGTAGTAATGCCACTTATCTTATTCTGGATATTGATAATTTGTATAATCTCACCCTTTTTTTCTGGTCGGTCTGGGGAAGGGATAGCCAATTTTATTATTCTTGTCAAATAACCAGTTTTTGGTTTCTTTGATTTTTAAATACAGTTTTTCTGTGTTTTGTATAATTAATTTCCACTCTTATCTTTAATTTCTTCCTTACTCTTTCTAAGTTGAGTTTCATTTTCTCTTATTTTTCTAGTTTCTTATGGTGGATGTTGAGGTCATTGATTTGGCACTTTTTTTCTAACATAGGTGTTTAATACTGTAAAATTTCCCCTAAGTATTGCTTTGTCAACATCTGATATATTTTGTAAATTGTATTTTCATTTTTATTCAGCTCAAAATACTACTTTTCTTTTTGAATTATTTTTGTCTCATGGGTTATTTAAGGATGTGTTATCTAGTTTCCAAATTTGGGGACTTTTTTCCAGAGATCTTTCTGTTTTTAATTTTGAATCTAATGTCATTGTGGTCAGAGAACAAACTTTGTATACGTTAAATCCTTTTAAATTTAATGAGACTTGTTTTATGACCCCAAATATGGTCTATCTTGTCAATGTTTGGTGTGTACTTTAGAAGAATGAGTGTTCTGTTGTTGTTGGGCAGAGTGTTCTATACTGCCAATTATAAAAAGTTGGTTGGTTATGTTGTTTAAATCTCCCATAACCTTACTGATTTTTCTGTCTGCCTGTTGTATTGATTATTGAGGTGAGATACTGAAATCTTTCATTCTTATTATAAATTTATCTGTGAAGTTTTTATCATTTCTGCTCCACGTATTTTGAAGCTCTCTTATTAGGGACATGAGCACTAAGGATTGTTACATCTTCCTGATTAATCCATCATTTATCATTTTCATAAAGAACTTCTTTTTATCCCTGGTAACATTACTTAATCTGAAATTGTCTTTGTCTAATACTACTATAGCAATTCCGGCCTCTTTTTGATTAGTATTAGCATGGTATATTGTTTTCTATTCTTTTACTTTTAATGTATTTGTGTTTTTATATTTAAGGTGTGTTACTTGTAGGTAGCATGTAGGTGGATTTTGCTTCTCATTCAATCTCTGCATTTTACCTGGGGACATTTATACTATTTATTTTTAATGTAGTTATTGCCATGTTTAGGTTTAAATGTTATCATCATACTATTTATTTTCTATTAGTCCCATTTGTTCTTTGTTCCCCTTTTCTCCTTCTAGCCTTTTCTGGATTAATTTACTATTTTTTATGATTTCATTTTATCTCCTATTTTTAATTCTTTAGATATAACTCTATTTCGTTATTTTAGTGCAGTAAGCATCTCTTTAAACATAGGGAAAAGTTAAGAGTGCCTGCTCTCAGCACTTACATTCAACATTTTCCTGAAAATCCGGCCAGACAGTAATGCATGCAATGAAATAAATCATAAAAAGATTATAAAGGAAGAAAGAAAACTGGAATTATCTTCAGATGACTGCTTATTTAGAATACCCCAAAGAATCAATAGATAAATTATTTAATCAGGACTGCTAGATTTTAAACAATTATAAAATGATTGTTTTTTATTTACTAACAGTCAGTACTTAGAAAATTATTCTTTTACTTTGCTCATATATGTTGAGCATATAACCATTTGTGGAGGGAACATCCATGATTGATGGCTGGTTATTTCTAAGAGGTTTCCATACCCAGTTCAGTCTTAGTTTTATCTGTAAAGTTTATGTCCCCTAAATTGCATGTGGCCATGAAAACTAACTCTTGAGTTCAACTGGCTTGATAAACACCTCAAGGCAAAATATCTGCTTATTCTTCTAGGTTTCTATCTTCATTCAATCCATCACTTAAGTATACCTTACGTTCTTGCCAAAGAATCTTGTTATAGATTCATACTTTAAGAATAATTTATCCAGTAATTTTAATTGTTTCCAATGAAAGGATTTGTCCATTTTCAATCTACCATATTGCCAGAAATGTTTAACCTATACAATTTTCACAGCTGTATATTCATACTGTACAATTGTCACAATGATATAATGAGGATGGTAAGAAAGGTTTCAGTAACTCCACCTCAAATATTAAGACTAAAATTAATAAGGTAAATGATTTACTGTCTGTCTCATAGCTTATATGAGACAGAAGATAAATTAGGACTTTTTTGTCTAGTGCTCCTAAGAGCATTTAAATGTGATGCCCTGAATTAAACACAAAAGTAATCTGAGTACACAGTACAGTGAGACTCTTTCTTTACTGTATTTCTGTACACTTATATACATTTAAGCTTCTGTTAAATTTTTCATTAGGTTCATTTTACCTAATTATTCACCAAAAATCTATTGTGTACCTACCATGTGCTTACACCTGGTAAATACACAAATCGTTAAGACAGAGTCCTTGTCTCTATAGGTTATGACTCTTGGGTTGTACATGATGGAAAATTTAACGGACTCTGGCTTAAAAATAAAGATAATTAATTGATTTCCATAGCTGAAAAGTGAAAAGATAATGATTTCACATGAGCTTTGAGTCAGCAGCTCAAGTGAAGTAAGCTGAGATCTGGCTTCTCTCTGCTCTGATTAAACTGGCATTGGCTTCTCCACCACACTCCACATAGTGCCCCATCAGCCCTGCTTGTCTAGGCTTTCCCTCACATGGCGGAGTCCAGGTTTCACATTCTCACTTTACATCTCTCATAAAAAAGAAATAATCTCTTCTGATAATGGAAAGTTACAAAGAGAAAGGGAAAATTTTCCCTCAGAGGAGAACTCAACAGATATATACTCATGTCATATTGCATTAGCCTATTTAGAATATTAGTCTGTGCATGAACTGGCTGTTGTTGAGGTTATGAGACATGCTGATTGGCATGAGCCTGGAACTGAGGGTGGCTTCACCTGTATCTAAACCACATGACTGATGATAATGGTTGAAGGAGGAGGGGTTTTGCAGAGATAATTCAGAACACTGTTTAGAATAAGGAAGGCGAATGGAGGCTGGGGTGAAAATTAACTACTTTTGCCCTCCGTGCCGTCTTGTAGTAATTTATGAACCAGGAACTTAAAATGAACGCTAAAAATTTTTGAACCATTGAGTATAGTCAAGTAAAATTGTCAAATCTTAAATGGCAAACTGACATTAGGCTAGACTTGTCTGACTGTACTTTCCTGTGATATATTTGTCTCTGCTTTTTAAACATAATCATAGGATTTAGATTTATCCGTATAAATTTTTATCCTGTTTATTTTTCACTGTCATTCCTGCTTGTGAGCCTTTTCAGAATCTTGATTCTGTCAGCTGTCATATTAACTTACCCTTCCAGACTGAGGTCACCTGAAAATATGATAAGCGTACCTCCTTTATCTCTATTCACCACATAGATAAAAATGTTTTACAGGACAAGGCCAAATATACTTTTCTTTTTCGATCATGGAAGAAAACTTGAATAAGTAACCACTAGTACATGATAAAATTATGGTAAAAACTTTCAGATTTTCTATTAGTATCCATATCAGCTTGATTTAGTAATGTCAATAGAAAGCTTTCACAGTTGCATATGATTATAGTCAGGGTTGGGTAAAGATAAGAAATAAGATAAAGGTCATGTTTATCTGTAGTACAGATTTCATGATCAAAAAAAGAGGACAATGATTTTACATTTTGGTGCATCCATTTTGACCATGTGAAAACAGACAAGAGAATTCAATATTACTGTATTAAAATATCTACATACGTGTTTTGTATCTATTGGTTCTCGTTCTGTAAAACTATCTGCAGTAGGAGTTACTGGCTACCTACTAACAATCCATTCTCCCTTCCCAACTGGTCTGGTACTCTGTTAGTGTAGATTCCGAGTTCTGATTCACCCATTTGATCTTTTATATGACATTTATTAGCTCTCCCTGTTATTTCTGCCTACTTTGTCAATATGCTGTGTGATTCTATGTTTGGTGGGATATGCTGTGTGTACTGTGTAATTTATTTATAAATGGTGCAGTTTTTTAGATAAGGAAAAGCTACTATCTCAGAAAAAATGCAATTGGAGAAAGTGGGGCAGCAAACCTTGTGAGTAAAGGCTTACTACAGATTTTTAAGGAGAATCTGTTTTTTTTTCCCACCCAAAGCCAAGTTCAAGGCAGGAAATCTCCCTTAGTGCCTCCCTTGACAAGCACTGTTTTTGGTGTTGTTTTTGTTTTGTTTGTTTTTGTTGAATACCACACCACGTCCCCACCTAGACCAAGACCTCTGTCTCTTGTCCTTGAATGACCATTAAAACTCAAGCTTTTAGATTATATATTGCCAAATACCTCAGGATAGCTCTAGCAACCGCTCTCTACTCTGCTTTCCAGCTGTCTTTCTTCATTTTGGCCTCTTTCATTGAAATACTCCCAGTTCCTTTCACCATTCTTCATTTGTTTTCTTCACTATCTTTATCATCACAACTGAGAACCTTCTAATGTTAAAATATGAAACTACGACCTACTTAACTATTCCCAGTTTAGGTTGGCTGCAGTAAGATATATATCCTTCTTATGAGTTATTATTATTATTATGCACTTTTCTAAGTGTTTATATGTGTTATTTCAATTTCATCATTCTGTTCAACTCAACACAAGATATTTTTGTTTTCAATAGTCACTTAAATTTCATATTTACAGTTTTTATTTTGGGTACTACAGCCCACTGTTAATTCTTTTAAAAAAAAGAATCTGCCTTTGTCCAGTTTTAATTCTATCTTTAGATTATATCATCATATAATATTAATATATTATGTCTAAAAGAATGCACTTATATATGTTAGAACATTTTAGGACAAAATTCATTATGCTTAGTATTCTTGCTTAGATATGTGAATCTCTAATATAGCATGATTAAGTTTATTTATAATGTGTACTACTGCAGATTAATTTCAATACATTTATGATTGTCATGTTTGTTTGCAGATTGAATGAAGTGCGTAGAGTATACATACCTACATTCTTTTACAAATATGTTTATATACTTTCATTACTGACATCAAGAATTCAGAGATAAAAGATATAGTAAAGGAAATCAAGTTTATAATCCTTGATTTTTAAAAATACTTCTTATTCTATGAATTGCTATCCTCTCTTGTTTGGACTATAACTATTCACATGATATTTATATTATATATATGTGTGTGTGTGTATATATATATATCTCCATATATATATATGGAGAGAGAGAGGTGAGCATCCCATCCTACATTCATCAAAATGGAAATCTCTTATCAAAAGTACACTTTTGATGATTTCCATGTCTTATATTTTCCTTTTTGAAAATTCAGTAGTAGATTTAGAGCTCAAAAAAGAGTGAACCAAATGATTCTTTCTGAAAATAGGAACATTTTTGGCAGGCATTGGGACAATATCAACTTAACTCCTTCACACAATGCTCTTTTCACAATTCAACCTGACCTTGAATGTGATTGATTTTCTAGCCGCAAGTGCTGTTCTTAAATATATGATGCCTACCGTGTTGTCAGATGGGTAGCAGATCTGAAATGTGCAAAATTAGAATGAGATGTACAGCCAGGTGCTCAGAGCTAGTGAAGGCCAGATCCAATCCTGTTGTGATAAAGTGTTAACGTAAATGGATTGTTAGCCATAAAAAAGTCCCCCATGTACTCAGCTACACCTAAATTCAGCTGATTAATGCGGCCTCTACTTCTTTGCTTGAGGTGAAATTCATATGAACTATAAATGCTTGATCAGAAATATTTCCCTGGCTTTTCCTGGCCAGAGAGACCCAGGGAGAGAAAAGCTCTAGGCCAGGAGCATCCTGCTGGCCAATTGTTGCCAGTCTGCAGCTTAGAAATGAGGAAAGAAACAGAGCATCATTAGGCTGCATGGAGAATTTAGGCTTTTTGACATTTCGTTTCCCGACCTCTCAATAGTGTAGGTTATTGTCCATTCATTTCCTGATCTCCCCTTCCCCCAAAAAAAACTTCCAACCTGGAGCTAGAGATCTCCTTTTTCTGTTTTCCATTTAGAAACCACTGATGTTAGGTCCCAGGAAATGCTGAAATTGGTCTAATTATTTGCAGTGCCAGGACAAGAGGCATCAGCAGGTTCTTATAAGAAGGGTTACAACCTGGGGTGGAACTGGAACTGTAGGAGAATAATTAAAGGTAGACTTGAAAGAGAGCTGGAGACCTAGATCCAGATAAGTGAGAATTGGAGAGAATGGTGTAATTAGTTGCACAAAGACAGAACCAACCAGTGAAACTGAACATGTCATTTTGGAAAGACTAAAATTAGAGAAGCGAAGAATTTTCCTCAAGATCACATACCAAGATATCACTAAATACAAAGGCTGATGCTCTTATAGCCTTTCTCCTTAATGGGAGATAAAGCATGAAGGAGTACAAGTCAAAAAAGAGAAGGATGAATCAGAATAAGACAAATGTGGTGACAGTAGCACATTAGGATGGGTAGCTTAGAATGTTTCATTCCTTCAACTAGTATTTATTGAACCACTTTTTTTTTTTTTGTTCCAGGCACCATGGAAAGAGCTGGGGGTACTATAGTGTATGGTCTTTGGAATAGACACAGTCTTTGGAATTTTCACTTCAGTAAAAAAGAAGGACGTACATAAATATAAAATTATAGCTATGTTATTGCTGGAAAGGAGAGTGGGTGATAAGTGGTTATAATAGGGAAACTACACTGATGTACAGCTGATGTCTCCGTGAGAACGAGTTTTGAGTTGAGATAGGAAGAAAACTTAGGAATTTGTTACGTGAAGAAGGGGAGGAGAAAGTTCTGGGCAGAGAAAACTGCATATCAAAGACTGTGGCTGGAGGAGTTGTGAAGGATTAAAAATATGGAGCTAAAGAATGAAAATGAGCATAGAAAGAGATGAGGACCCTGAGTCTGATTATTCAGGGTCTTATAAGCCACACAAGGGAACCTTGTATGTATCTTAAGAGAACTGGAAGCCAAACTTCAGTGTGAAGAAGGGACTTGCTATCAGTAAGAGCAGATGGAGACTGTCTGGTAAGGAGGCTACTTTTAGGAATGAGGAGGAGTGATGATGATAGATTGGTTCAGGGTCCTATTGGAAAGGATTAAGACAATGGGAAAATATGAGATATATTTGGGAGAAAAATTCAATATGCATGTAGATGGAACAACAACCAGGTAATGCGGGTAACATCCACCAACCTCACCCAAACAGCAACATTTGTCAGAGATTGTTCACAGGGCAGGGGCCAGTACGTCTTCAAAATAAACGTCACTTTCTGGTTCAGGATCAGAATTTTTAAATGGTTCTTTTTGTGATAAGAGTAAATCTTAGCATAGGAAGTGCAGGTGGAAGGAGGTAATTGAAAGCACTTGGGTAAGGAGAAAAGTGAGTATGTGGGCAGAGGGGGAGCAAAAGCTTTAGAAGAAAATCATATTCTTTCTTTCCTAAATGTTTTTTCCTGAAGTGCATAAAGTAATATTCCCTGCCTGAAGTTTGTGCGATTATGTGTACGGAGATGGAGAATGAAGGGAGTTGGAGAATGGTGGTAAAAGATGTAGAAAACTGACACATCCTAGAATCCTGCTGCTCATTCTGTTTGCTCTTTCAGAAGCCCCTTAGATGCTTTCTAAAACAGACTCAATTAATTGCTGCTGCCATTGCCACACTCAAATACAGAATCTCAGGCCCAAACTCAATCCTCCTACATCAGAATCTGCATGTTAGATCTCCAGGTGATTTGGATGCACATTCAAATTCGAGAATCACTATTTAACAAAAATATCTAATAAGCATCTCAGAGATGGAGTGGGGCTCTGTGCTGCTACACATTATTTGGCAAATTGTAGTCTTTTGGCACTCAGCCTCCTTCAACGTACACATTCACACAACATGATCTGAAGTTTATTTTTAAGTATTGTATGTATGTTCAAACACCACATTAGTCAGAGGTCTGTCTAATGCCATTTAGAATTGTAATAAAAGAAAAGCACCCCAACTTTTGAAAATAACAATTGATGAAAGTAAAATCAATAGCAATGACAAATGAGGAAGAAAAACACAAGTCAGAGCTCACATTTAATAAAAAGAAAATTCCACCTGAAAATTTGAGAAAGAATATGCTGCCAACTTAAGTTGGAAGATCAAAGGCCTTCTTTCAAGTTGTCTGTCTATGGAGGTTCTTATAATTTCCCCCCTTTTCCTTTAAAAACAAATTGCCTACCATTCCAGTTATCTACTACTGCATAACAAACCACCCCAAAATTTAGTAGCCTAAAACAGCAATATATTGTTGTCTCTCAAGGTTCTGTAAAGTGAGTGAGCCCATCTGAGTGATTCTGGCTTGGGGTTTTTTCAATCAAATGAAGTCTGAGGTTGGGGACATTTGAAGGCTTGACTGGGCCTTATGTCTTTGGTTGTTCATTGTGTGACTGGCAGCTGATGCTGGCTGTCCTCTGGTAGCTAAGCTGGTGTGTTGATTTGAATGGCTACACCTGGCTTCTCCATGTCCTTGTTTTCTCATTGCAGAGAGGGAGGGAGAGAGGAGAAAAGAGGAGGAGGAGAGAAAAGGAGAGAGGGAGAGAGGGAAGCCAGAGAGGGGGAGAGAAGGGAAAGGAAGAGAGACATATAGCAAAAAAGGGAGAGAGAAAGAGAGAGATTTTTAAAGAACACTAGACAAACTTAAGCAGAATTTCTACAGGTAGAACAGAATATATAATCACTACAAATTAGATGCTGTTTTCACCCCTCCCTAAATATAGATTTCATTTGCATCATCATCTCGTCTGCTAAATGTCATTTTTAAAATGTGAATTTTTAAATGTCAGCTAACAAGGAAGTTTGACTACTCAATCTCTCCTGTTATTCTGACTCCATCAGTCTATTATTAAGAACATTTTAGCAGTTGATTACTGATATTCCTAATTAAGCATTGGTTTGTGTAAATTGATTTAAGGTGGCATAATTTTTAAAAATCAAGTGGTATAGAGTCTGCTAGATAGTTCAGTTGTGTATCCCTTTCTTGGTCAAAATGCATTAAGCAGATTTGCACAAAGAAATATAATTGTAGTATAATTGTTGAAACTCCCACTGAGTCACAAATTACATGCTCTTAAAGACCACTGTTCAGGGATTTCATAGAAGAAATTTCTGCTTCAGATGGAAGAATGGACGAGAAACCTAGACAAACTAGAAAACCTGTAAAGTCTTTCTAACTTGACAATCCTATAATTCTACTGTCCCTTCTACATTTAACTTGAGCAAATCATAGTGGGCTTTCTCCTCAACTCAAACCCCTAAGGTGCTTTCTAAAACAGACTCAATTAATTGCCGCTGCCATTGCCACACTCAAATTATCTATCCTGTGAAAAAGCTGATTCTCTAATTAATGCTGTAGCATATGTGCATTAATCTGTCTGCTTCTCCAGTTCTCTAATGAGACACAAACTCACTGCAAGATCTTTCTTAAGAAATAATAAACTGACTGACTAGGCATGACACCATCACCTAATTAATAAAATGGTGACAATTTTGAAATCGCTGTGCTGTGATTTTTCTTTAAAGAAAACTGTTCTGCAGATCTGCAAAGGGACACAAGAAAGGATGTAAATTTAGTAGTTAGCAACCTTTGACTAAACAAACAAGGGATTAGATGGAATCAATACTGCCCGGAAGAATCTCCCCTGAACAGTCCAGGAAATCTGGAAATGCAAGAAAATAAATCTGCATCAGAGAAAATGGTCTGTTTATAGTGACATCTAGTGGTATTCATGTTAATGCTCGCCCATTCCTAAATGAATTCCTAAGAAAGATAACAAGTACAGAAAATTTATTATTTAATTTTTTTCTTATCAATACTAACATGTAATTGATGTAACATATAATTGCCGTAATAGGAATACGTAGTTCACAAGATGAATTGGTATCATGTGGTGATTTGAAGAACCTGTTTTTGAAAGGTATGGGTATGGGTAAATGGATTATGACTGGGATGATGACCACAAGATGGGGAATAATGTCTGCTTTCATGTATAAGTAGGTGTATTTCTTGGTATTGAAACATGTGACCATGGACTTTTTTTTCATATCTTTATTTCAGATGAATGAAACCAACCAATCAGAAAATTCATGGTACAAATATCTGTGAAAAAATGAATCATCTTGTGGCAGATTTATCTGATAAGATAAATATAAAGATTTAATATATATATATAATCTTTATATATATATAAAGATTTAAGATTTATCTTTATATATATATATATATATATATATATATATATGGATTTATCATTATAAGATACCTGAAAGGATTGTATTTCCACAGGGTTATAATGCAGAACACTGACAATCTCTATTTTCTGATAGTTTACACTGGAAGAGTTTGACTCTCTCTGCTGAAAATATGTGTGGGCGGGGGGGGATGTAGAAGCACAACATAACTGTAAGTTTGTCATCACACTTAGGGTAGACCTTTTGTTTAAAACACATTTTCTTAATGGTGGAGATTAAAAGAAGAGTAAAAATTTGAAATAAAATAAACCACAGTCCTTCGAAATAGTAAGCAACAATTTATAGAAGTTAGAGACTTAGACCAGGGAACATAGGGAATTGTTAATATTCCCTCTAACCACTTGAGAGGAGAAGAAATTTTGACAATCAACCCTCTTTCAGAGGAAGGTTTTGCTTTGCACCAGTTCTGACACTTGTCCTTCTGAGAGAGCCTACAGAGAAATCCATCCTCTTCGTTACTCTCATCATATCTTCTGGATCATTTTAGGGCAGGCCTCATCCATTATGGACGGATGCCTTCACTCAACAATCCATTCAACTAATATTTGTGGCCACCCATGTGCCAACTGCGGTGAATGTGTCTGAACCAGTATAAGCTCTTAATCCTTGAAAGTCCATGTCTTCACTTCTTTGCCGAAAAGAAGTCTTACTTGGTGTCACACAATCTCAGTTTCCAACACTGTCCCATGGACTTTCAGCAGTTGTCATCAATATTCTATGACATTAAATATAAAGTTTCAGAGTGTCCTTGAAGTTTATGTCTATCCACTTGTACCTCCTGTACTTCAAGGCACATAGAAACTGCTTTGACCTTTGAGACCTTCTTTTCCCTTCACAAGATGAATCCCATACAGCCTGACACAGTAAGCATTACCTCAAAAGCTTGCCATTCTACTTTATTCTCCCATGTGATAACCATTTTGCCTGCAACTGTGATGGGTGAATATTTTGAAAGACCAAATGTGACAATAATACCTCCAAGTTCCACTCTGAGCATTTTGGAAAACACCTTCTCCTTAGAATATGTAACAAAGTTAAATAACTTGATTTTTTCAGAGAGTAAAATTTATCATTGAGGCATAAATTAGTTATACAGTGGCATGATTTAAATACCACTTCTTGCCCACAGAAGGGAATTATGGTAAACAGATTCATAGAATTTCTAGCCTAAAAATTTGTCTGGGTGTTCTAGGGCATAGCCACAGGCATATTTCAGAAGCCTTTTAAATATAGGAATTGAAAATGCTTCATACGTGTACCTAAGGAAAAGGAGAAAAAAAAATGCTTTTAACATCTATCCACAGGCTTGAATTTGACTGACTTACAAAATCTTCCTAAAGGAACAATATTAAGATTCAGTAAAAATACTTCATAATGCAACATGTCAAATGCTCGGTGTACATCTGCAACCTTAAGAATAAATGTAAGCACCCTTCCATCACCTTTGGTTTTACTGTGCTGAAAAATGTGGCCACTGCCTGGCAAAGTGTCATCTTTCCCAGTCTAAAACAAAATATCAGTGAGATTTTGTTATTTTGACAGTGGCCGGAATCTCTGCAGTATTTTGCAAAAGACATTTTGATGGTAGCATACAGTCAATAGTACTTAGAGGTGTATGCCTACCTGTACCTATTCAAATTTATCAGTGATAATTTTAAATAAGTAATGAGGTATTTATCTTAACTATCATGCCACCTAAAGTGTCACATATTCCTACAATTATGATTGTTATAAATATCACAAATGTCTTTTATTGCCTTACTCAGAGAATAATCAGCCACATGTAACTCTCCCTTTTCTGTCTTGCCCAACTTTTGTTTCATCTAGCTGGATGCCTCAAGATGCATAAGTCCAATCTATACCTCAGTCAGTTTATATTCATCTTTCTAGGACTGATCGAGCTTTCAAGTTCAGAGGGAGTTCCATCTTCTCCATGAAACATTCTCTGCTTACTCTTGTGTGGTAGTTCTCAACTTGGCTTACATATTAGAATCACCAAGAGAGCTAGTATATATGTATATTCATATCTTTACTTCAGATGAATGAAACGAACCAGTCTGGAGATTCACGGTATAAATACCTTCGTGAAAAAGGAATCATCTCATGGCAGATTTATCTTAAACTAAAATCACTAAAAGGACTGTATTCCTATATTTGTATATACATATACAATCAAGTCCCAACACAGATAATTTGTAATTTGATTTAATGATCTGGGGTGGAACTTGGATAAATGTATTTTTTAAAAAGATCCCTGGTAATTCTAATTGTATAGCCATGGTTGAAACTCCAGCATCTTGTTTCTGCCCAACCAGTAATACTCACTCTTCTTTTTTTGTGAGAGGGAAAGGGAGGGATGGGTGATATAAGCCTATGATATAGAATTCAAAAGGTAGAGAACATATATAATAAAAAGTAAACCTCCCTCTTTACCCTAATTCCCAGTCACTCCGCTGTCTTCCCTGGAGGCGACTACTATTACTAGCATCTCATATCACCTTCAGAGATAATGTATTCACAAACATTAGGATTTTCTTTTAGGACAGGATTTTTCCTTCAATAACTCCCCCCCTCTGCTTCCTCCTACCTTACCAAAGATAAGATAAAATACAAACTCATATGAATATTACTTTTTAAAATATTTGATAAAACATATTAACACCTCTCCATAGCAGAACATGTAATTTTGTTTCCTTCTTTTTAACAATGGCACCATATTCCATTCTATGAATAGGACATGATCCATGTAACTTGTCCCTGTTGCAATATTTCAATCTGTGTATTTGCCTATTCAATGCTATATCGCATGTGTGAGGATATCTGTAGGATAAATAATTGGAGTAAATGTGCTAGATCCGAGATATTGTGCATTTCTTAATTTGGTAGTTAGTACTAGGTCACTCTCCAGAGAGATGGGATGACTTGACACTCTCACCAACGATATGCAAGTGTTTTTTTTCTCTCTCTTGCCAACACAGTGTATTAAAAAATCTTTAAGTGGTGCTAAATGTCCATCTTTTCTCAGGGATGAGTTTGAACACCTTTTCTTATGCTTAAGAACCATTTGTACTTCATCTTTGGTGTACTCTTTGTTCATATCCTTCACCCACTTTCCTACTAGATTGTTAGTTTTTTGGTTTCTGAGTTTATTTTATATATTAACAAAATCATTCTTTTGTCTTGAGTTGTTTATGGTGGGGTTTTCTTTCCCTTTGTAGAAATTTTATTCTTCTATGAGTAAATTTATTTTTTTTAATTGCTTATGTTTTGAGACATAATGGAAAGAATCTCTGTACTCTGAAATACATAAATATCATAAACGCTTCTTATATTTTTATAGTTTCACTTTTATATCTAAATATTTGATCAATCCAAAATTTACTCTAAATTTAAACAGTTTATTAGTATTTAACTTTTTATATTTTAGTATTTTATTTATTTACATACTGCATCCTTCTGTATTGGATTTAAATTGGCATACAAAAATTAATATAATACATGAATGAGTTTAAAATTAATGAAAACAGTGAAGAAAAAAATTTGTCTAAATAAGGCAGAGACGTATGAGAGTTTAGTATACAAATTACATGTAATGAAGAGAAATATTCCATTTAAAGATGAACTAAAAATTTAGCCATGAACTGTCTGATAGATAGTGTGAGAAGGAAATATGATATAATTTAATCAGCTATTAAATTTATAGGATCATTAAAATTAACATACCCTAGTGTGTGTGGGTACACACAACTTAGTTTATCAAGGCTAATCAGAATATTTCCTAACACAAAAGTAAAAAGAAATATCTTCCCTCCATTTTCAGGTAAAGAAGATTAAGTGATAAGCAACACTATGGAAAACATCCTTAAACACTAAGCAAATTCCATTAATCTGTTTATTTATTATCTTATAATAAGGCTGGCAGCATCAAACCAAACACAGTTCAGTAAACCAGTGCTACATACTCAGGTCCCCAATATGATTTGATCAAGGCATAAGATTTTTTTGATATGTGTCAAGGAAATTTTTTTTAATCTAGAGGAATGACAAACATATCATTTAGATATTTTCCAAAAAGGGAATTTCTTCAACTGAAGTTTTTAGTAGACACAAATTTCAAAAATATACTTCTTGAAAGTATACCTATTCTAATTTGCCAGTTCAAAACAGTGCAGTCATTAATGCTTATTCTCTGACTTACATTCTATAAATAGATGATTCCTTACCTACCTTATGAGATCCTCAAAGCCAGAGGTTCTATTTGTTTGTATTTATATTTATATACTTATACTTAAATCTCCATAGTACCTAACCTCAGGAAGATGATTGATTGGTTCTCAATAAAATCTGATTGATTCATATGAAAATGGTTCTATTTTCATTATAGTACCTAGAGAGGGGAAGGGATACCATTTTTAAAAAACCAAAATCTTGGTTTTGAAATATTTTGCTAATAGAAAGATAATTATCTGAACCTAATGCTGAAAAGAGGTTTGGTTTATTTTAGCTTGGTTTGCACAAGTGTGTTTTCTGATAAGCAGACTAAGAGTAAATAATAACTCTTTGCTATTATAGATAATAATTGACCTCAAATTTCATTTGTATCACTTTAGTAGTTTCTTCAGTTGGGGGAGCTTGTCTGTCTTGTTCACTCTTGTACTTCCATTGTTTAGAATAGTGCCTGAGCTATTAGGTACTTCTCAAATTGGTTAGTTTTGACATTAAGTAGCTTAATAGGCTAGGGCCACGTGATTATACATCTTTAAAAAAGAATGTAACTTGTATAAAGTTCTAGTGTGAATAATCCTTGTAGTAACTGAGTAGAGTTTTCTAGAAAGTGACAGAATACTATTACTTTAAGTTAATTGCTAACTGTATTTTATAAACGTGCTTAGTCTCACTGGTTCCTTGGCAAATAGAAGTAAAAAATTACTTGGTTGTATTAGTATTATATTTCTATGTGAGGGAAAATACTATTTCACTTAAATTTTTCATATGCTCGTGTCCCAATATCTTATCCTGGTTAAATTCAGAACACTTATTTGATTCTCCATTATTTAAACTTTACTATTTATAAATGTATTGTCTCTTCTCCTAGATAAATTATAATAGTCATTATAATTACTATTTATAACTATACTTTATCTTTCTACCTTATTCCACATTTCAGTTTATTATACTTTCTCATTTTTTTCTTCTCTGCTCTCTTTTCTCTGGATTTATCATCTGTTGATTTAGAAGTTATAAATATTGTGTCTGTTCTTCTGATGGTTATCCTTTACACTGATTTCCACATATGTTTTCTTCTATTGATTTGTTATCTGTGTCAAATCTATAAAATGCTTTTCTTCAATATTTTAAAAATGTTTATTCCTTATTCTTTCCTGTATCCAGTGCTAATATTGAACATTCTGATGCCAATCCAGCGGTCCTATCTTTCTGTATAAGAGTTTTTAGAATTATCATCGTGTCTTTGATGTTCTTTTTGTTTGTTTTTTGCTGAGGAATATTCACCCTGAGCTAATATCTTTTACCAATCTTCCTCCTTTTGCATGTGAGCCACCACGACAGCATGGCCACTGACAGACAAGTGGTGCAGGTCTGCACCTGGGAACCAAACCCAGGCTGCTGAAGCGGAGCACGCTGAACTTGATCACTATGCCACCAGGGCTGGCCCCTTTAATGTTGTTAAATGTCACTAAAATGTGTCTATGTATGGGGTTTTGTATTCTCTCGTAATTAGTACTCTATCAGTGGTTTATATCCGAGGTCTGTCATCATTCTGTTATACCAGCGTTATTAGTCAGCTTGGGCTTCTGTGACAAAATATCACAGACTAGGTGACTTAAAGAACAGAAATTTATTTTTTCACAGTTCTGGAGGCTGAAAGTCTAAGACAAAGGTCTGGCTGATTCAGTTTCTGATGAGAGCTCTCTTCCAGGCCTGCAGAGGTCACCTCTCACTATGGCCTCACATGGGTGAGTGGGTGATTATCACTGTGAGTCTAGAGATCACACTTTGAGAATCATGGCCTTAAATACATCCTTTAGCCCAGTCTCCAGTCTTCTCCATCCCCACCCAAAACACATACATTCTCTTTCACAGTGGCTTTCTTTCTACTTAGAGATTTATTGTATTTATTTACTTTTCTTCATTTTTTAAAAATTATTTTTATATTGTTTTGATTGTTAATTCCTATGATCTATGCTTTCCTCTTACTTCTGTAGGTTCCATAGTGTTGACTTCTGAGGAGAGGACCAGGTGACCATCTTCTTTGCACTCTTAATAAAAACAAGAAGCCCCTTCGTGGTTCCCTAGTAAAATTTTCAACGTTATGTTTTTTCTGATTATGTACATTATAGAAAATATGGATAACAGAAAAATTTAAAAAATAATATTATCTATAATTTCTCCACTCTAAGGTAACAATCCTTAACTTTTTGGTTTAAATTCTTCATCTCTCTCTTTTTCAAAAAAATTCACATAGGTAAATAGTTGATGGTTTATATTGTGGATTATGGGTTAGAAATTTACCCAAGGGAACATGGGTGACTTTTTTTCCTTCATCAAATGTTAAAATAAAATTCTGAATGGAGATACAGTAGTTCCCCCTTATCTGGGGGGATACATTCCAAGACCCCCTCTGGATGTCTGAAACCGCAGATGGTACTGAACCTTATATATACTGTGTTTTTCCTATACATACATACCTATGATAAAGTTTAAATTATAAATTAAGCACAGTAAGAGATTAACAACAATAATTAAGAATAAAATAGAACAATTGTAACAGTAAACTGTAATAAAAGCTACCATAGATATTAGCAACCTCAGCATATAATTTTTTTTTCTTTCCTTATTAAGTTGAAAACTTTCACCTTTTCATTGAAAGGAAATACTGTAAGGCTTCTCTTTGGCATATCTGAATTGCCAGCATCACTACTCTTGTGCTTTGGGGCCATTATTAGGAAAATAAAGGTTACTTGAACACAAGCACTGGGTACTGTGACAGTTGATTAGATAACCAAGATGGCCACTAAGTGACTAACACGTGGGTGTGTGTATACAGCATAGATACACTGGACAAAAGGATGATTCATGTCCTGGGAGGGATAGAGTGGGAAGGCGCAATGTTTCATCATGTTACTCAGAATAGAGGCACACTTATGAAAACTTATGAATTGTTTTTTTCTGAAATTTTCCATTTAATATTTTTCAACTGCAGTTGACCACGGGTAACTGAAACTGCAGATAGCAAAACAGTGGATAAGGGGCGACTATTGCATTCTTTTTGGAGCTAAATGTTTTCTTGATATGTTCGACTGTTGCAGTGTAAATTTTCACAGTTTCCACATCTTTTACATAAACTTGTTCTTTGAAATTGCAGGAGCATTCAAATTTGCATTCTTTAGGTGAGGAAAAAAATTTTATAAGATGTATGCTCGTAGAGTACTTGTTACTATCATGATTATTGGTAATAATAATGCCATACTTCTGAAATACTTATCAGAATCCACTAGGCTTACATGGCTAATCAGTGATCACTGAAAGCATAGAAATAGCAAAACTACATAGCTTAAATAAGTAGAAAAAATGCTATTTAATAACTTTGTTTACCTCTCCCCTTTGCCATCTGTCTTCTTTCATAGTGTCATAACGTTTGGAGTAAGCACCACATGGAAGTTAGCTGGAGTCAAAAACTTGGCAACAGAGTAACTCATGGCCCATGCAAAAAGGCAGTAACTTACTCTGTAGAACACAACTTATCTATTCTGGATGCTAAATCATAATGACAACATCAACTGGTAATATTTCTCAAACAATGCTCTTTTAGGAACTCTGTGATGCGTGCTTTCTTTGGTTTATTTTGTTTTATCCTCACAATATAATAGAGTAGACCTATCACTAAGGTAGAGGTCATATGTTTGAGTCAGTCCATCATTTGTTTATTCAACAATTATTTATGAAGAGCCTACAGTTTGCTAAGCAATATGTGAAGAGCTGAGGATCACAAAGTGGACACTTTTCTCTAGGAGCTTCCATACCAGTGGGGTGAAAGAAAAAAATACAAAAACGAAAAAAGAAAGTTAATTGCAGCTTATGAAAAGTGCCTTGAAGGAAGCAAACAGGGTGATATGATAGGGTGGACTAAGGACAGCTAGTTAGAGAAGACTTCTTCTAAGAGATGATATTTGAGCTGAGATTTAAAGGGTGAGAAAAAGCCAGCCACATGCTCACCAGTGTTACAGATAAGCAACTAAGTTTAGAGGCCTTGAAATGAGAATGATCATTATATACTGCCCATCTTTTTCCCTGGTAATTTTCTTTGGTCTAAAGTGTACTTTGATATTAATATATAGCTACTCCAGCTTTCTTTTGATTAGTGGTTGCTTAGCGTATTTTCTCAATCCATTTACATTTAACCCAATTATATAATTTTATATAAAATAAGATTGTCATAGATACATAGATATGGTTTTTTCTTTAATTCATTCTGACAATCTCTGTCATTTAATTAGTGAGTTTAAATCACTACACTTAATAAACCATCAATATGTTTGGATTTAGGTCTACCATTTTACTATTTGTTTTCTGATTTTTCCCTCTAATTTTTATTCTTCTGTTTCCCCTTTCTTGCCTCCTTTGGAATCATTTAAACAATTTTTAGTATTCCATTTTAATTTATCTATTGAGTTTTTGGTGATATCACTTTGTATAGCTTTTTAGTGGTTTCTTTACAGGGATTATGGCACATATACTTATTTTTTCTGCATTCTACAAAGACTTAATATTTTACCACTTCACATAGTAAGCAGAAACCTTAACACAATATAGATCCTTTTACTCTCCTCCTTTATGTTGTAGTTCTCATATATTACAACTACATTTATTGAATACCCCGTTAGAAAATGTCATAATTTTTGCTTTCAATCATCATGCATATTTTAAAGAACTGAAGAGTAGTCTATTATATTTATCCAGATGTTTACCACTTCTGTTACTCTTCCTTTATTCCTTATGTTACAGGTTTCTTACTGGTGACAAATTCTCTTAGTTGTGTGTCATCTGAGAATATCTTTATTTCACCTTCCTTTCCAAAGAATAATTTTACTGGGTATAGAATTCAAATATAAGATTTTTTTGTAGCACTTTAAAAATGTTGTTCAACTTCCTTCTGAATGCCATGGGTTCTGATGTCCAGTATAGTCACTGTGACTCAGTATCCTCCATACATAATGAGTCCCTGGCTAGATTCAAGATGTTGTATTCGTCTTTAATTTCAGAAGTTTAATTATGATGTATAGGCACATGGATTATTTTAGTTTTTCTTGCTTGGAATTTCCTGAGCCTTCCCCTTGCTTCTGTAAGTTTGTATTTTTCACCAAATTAGGGAAGTGCCCGGTTATTTTTTTTCAGACATGTTTTTCTGTGCCACATACTTTTTTTATTTTTCTGTGACTCAGATGACACCAATGTTAGACTTTTTGATATTGTCCCAGAGGACACTGAGGCTCTGTTCATTTTTTTTTTAAATCTTTTTTTTCTCTCTGTTTTTCAGAATGCTTCATTTCTCATGATCTATCTTGAAGTTATTTACCTCTTTACTCTGCCAGCTCCATTCTCCTATTTAGGCCATCTAGTGAATTTTCTATTTTGATTATTGTGTTATTCAGTCATAAAATTTCCATTCGATTCATCTTTATGTGTTCTAACTCTTCGGTGAGACTTTCAGTCTTTCTATTCATTATGTGAGTGTTCGCACTTGCCTATCAAAGCACATTTATAATAGCTGCTTTAATGTCTTTATCTGATAAATATGACAACTCTGTCATCTTGGTTTTTGTCTCTGTTGATTGTTTTTCCTTTAAGAATTAAGATAAGATTTCCATGATTCTTCATATGCCAAGTAATTTCAGATTCTATCCTGGACATTTTGAATATTGGTGTATGAATCTCTGACTCTTATTTAAATCATAAGAAGAAGGTTGATTTTCTTCTCGTAGTAGGTGATTGAACTATTTAGATATAAGGTAGAAGCTCTGATCTACTTTCTTTGGATTGTAGTTCCAATGTCAGTGCAGTTTTTAAAGTGTTTCCAGTGCTATTTGGATCAGTTGGTGTGTTCCCTCTTTAGTAGCCATTCTGGGCCTGGATAGTGGTCTACATTGTAGCTTAGTTTCAAAGCCTTTGATATCCTATTTAGGGTCAGATCCCTGCATGTTCAGCTCAGCAGTGAGTGCAGGAGTTCATACACAACTCTATGGGATTGATCTTTCTCTCTCGAGCTCCCTTCTCTCTGCAATCTCTGTGATACGTCCCAGTTCCCTGGAGCCTCCTTTCTAGATCCTCTGGTCAGAGAGCTTGCGCTTTAGTTTACCTGCTCTTCTGTGCACTTGCCACAACTGAGTATGAATTTGGAGGCAAGTGGTGAAAATATAACAAGAAAAAGAAGCAACAGAGACCATCCCCATGTTCTTAGGGTCATGGTTCCTCTATTAAGAAAAGTTCCCTCCCTCAGAATTTTAGGTGCCTGCTCAACCCCCACTGCTACTGCTTCAGCTGTAGAATTCCCTCGGGGCTAGAGTGTAGGAGACAGCGTCAAAGAAAAAGAAAAAGAATTACAGGGAATTCTCCCATGTTCTCTGCATTTTAGGAGTCCTCTTTCCAGTTCCTTGGAACTCCTGGCTATCTTCAGCATGCAATTTTGTGCTCCCTTTGAGTCTAGGCCAGGCAATTCAGGAGAGGGGAAAATGGAAAATTCACTACCGGTTTAGTGGTACTTGGAATTCTAGTCTCATTTGCCAATCCACCTGCTACCATGTATTATTCTGAGTCCTCCGATATCTGTATTCCAGCCAAGACTTATACTTTCATTCAGTGGGAGAGTCCACTGTAACTGGAACCTCCCTGTTTTGTCCTGTTTAAATAACAGAACTTAAAAAGATGTCCAGGGGCTGGCCCAGTGGCATAGCAGTTAAGTTTGCACACTCCACTTCGTTGGCCTGGGTTTCCGGTTTCCGATCCTGGGTGTGAACCTACTCATCGCACATCAAGCCATGCTGAGGTAGCGTCCCACACAGAGCAACTAGAAGGGTGTACAACTATGACATACAACTACCTACTGGGGTTTGGGGGAGAAAAAAGAAGGAAAATTGGCAACAGATGTTAGCTCAGGGCCAATCTTCCAAAAAAAAAGCAGAGTTACACTTAAAAAAGAAAACTGTCCAGAGAAGAATGAGTAATGGAAATTGGAAGAGGGGGTACAGTTGGAGATTATAGACCGCAGCAATGTTGTAAGTGGTAAGGTGCTTGAATTTTATCCTAATAACAATTAGAAATCCCTGAAGGGTTTTAATCAGGACATAGATATAATATGACTTACATTTCAAACAGATCACTTGGGCTACTATATAGAAAATGAATTATGGGAATTTAAGACATTAGTTGATGTTTTAAACATATATCTGTTACATAAAGAAAAAAAACATCTCAGAGGTAGGATCAAAATGATTTGCCAGTGGATAGAATATACGGAAAGGGGAAAGCAAGGGCATAAGGATAATACTATTATTTTTTGCTTGAACAATTGGGTAGATGACAGTGACATTCACTGAGATGCGAAAGATTGGAGAAAAGAAAGGCTTGAGGCTAAATATAAGAGGTGGTTTTTTTTTCCCTTTGGGCATGCCACATTTGGCACATCTGTTAAACATCCAAGTGGGGATGTCAACTGGGCTATTGGATACACTCTATTCCATTATCACAAATCCTACCGATGGTGAACTATCCTGGATATATTTGACATAAGTCCTAAAAAAACACTCTTATAAGAGTATTCATAAGACACTCAAGTATATTTCTCACTCATACTCACAAAGTCCCAGTAATGCCATGTTACCATAGGTGAAAGTCATCTTCTATTTTCCTTAAAGCTTGTCAGGAATGCATTTGGTGGCTTGATTGGAGGTCATTCTATAATGAGCCCAAAGTGCTTAAATTTCACTATATTTTTGTCATATTACAAATGTAAATAAGTATTTGTTTCTTTGGTCTCTTTTATAATGAGTGCAATATGATGTACTGCATTTCCCAATGTCTGAATCGTTCAATCTAGAATAGTATCTGACAGGGCATTTATTTTACAGCCTACAATAGTCTTTTCCCAGTTCAAGTCACTTTGATGTCTCTCGGACTATGTATAATAAATATGTGACCCTTAACCCCCATTTGGTCTTGTGATCTCTAGTGAATAACTATTATTCAGAACCCCCACTTAATGAAAAATGCTCACTGACTTCTGAACTGGAAGACATTCTGAGTTTCTGTTTGCTAACAAGTTGTGATGGTCTTTCAACAACTAGTTCCATCAGAATCTTTGTACTAAATCAAGAAAGATGTATACACATACACACAAAGACACATACACTCTTCACATACACACACTGTACACACACACAAATATTGTTCACATATACCATATACGCACACACAGTTCACATACACACACACCGTGTACACACACACATAGTAGTGAGCAATGTTGGAGTGACCTATGTTTTCTACATTCTATCTGTAGAATTCTCTGAGGAGGTGGAAGGTACAGGAGCTATGTTTCTCCAGAAAATAAGAGACAGAAGCAGAATGGCATTTAATTAAAATGTTTACAACATATCCCATGAGATATAAGCTACTGACATTTTCCAGACTGCAAGCCAAGAAATGCTTAGGATTATACAGATGTACTTTGCAATCTACAATTGCAATGCAATTAAAACATAGCTTAGATACAGTTCAGGAAATATGGCTTGGATAACCTTTCTTTAAAACTCAGAAATTAGAAGTTAGGTCCTATGAGAACTTATGGTAAGTTGAGCAGCTCATCTCTTCTCAAAGTAAATCAAGAATCCATTTCCTCTGCTTCATAGGCCACTTTCATAGGCCATCTAGAATGGTTTCTAATATCTGTATCTGAGTCTGCCAAAACCATAGTTGCTTCATTGTATCTCTTTCTCCTCCCAACTGCCCTCATCTCTACCAGAACACTCTACTCTTTCCCCTCATTGTCACACTCTGGTTCTCCAGCACTGTATTTCTAAGATGCGAACAATGATGCTGACCTCAGCTTCTCTTAACTTCCCTGTTCCTTAATTCCTCATAATATTACTCATTCATCCATTCAAATGACAAATGTTTATTGAGTGACCACCTTGTTCCAAGCTTCCTTAGAGGGAAGTGGATACATCAATAATCATTGTAGACAGAACTCCTGTCCTCATAAAGCTTACATTTTAATTCAGGGAGGGAACAATGAACAAGAAATAAGCAGTAAATATTATTTTATATAGTGATAGCTACTGTGAAGAAAATAAAACAAACTAAGGGAAAAGATAGTGATAATGGGGAAGGTAATTTGGGCTTTTGCATTCAATTTCTTAGAATGCAAATCTTTACTTCCTTCAAGGATTGGTATTGCCCTAAAGTTGGTTCTTTCACCCAAAGAGGTATTTATGAGGCGACCAAATCCTCAGCTTATTTCCCATAGTTCATTTTTATTGGTCTAAGATAACTGTTTTTAGGAGAGTAATGGAGAGTGCTCTTTATCACTTCAAGCTTAATTTCCTATTAGCAATAGATGTAGGTCCTTGCATTATTATGTAAAGCATCATCAGTTCCCCTTTTCTCACTCTCTTACCTCCAGACCATGCCCAGAAGTCCTTTTCTAATAGAAACGTCTATCTACTTTTTCTACTTATAATTTTTCAAAGAAAAAAAGAACAAACCCACAGAACTTTTGTGAAGAAAGGAAAAATTCCTCTACAGTTGAGCCAGAATTGATTCTTAAGCAAACTTCTTTTCTTCATTAATCACTGTGTGTGAAAAGGTGGCAATATACAAACATTCTTCCTTTGAGCAAAGAAATGGACTGCAGTGGGTTAGGGTAGGGAAGAGATTTTATTATTTCAATAACATCAGTTAGAGAATATCTTAATGTTTTGGAACTAAGGAAAGCATTCCACATTAAGATTTCTACTAAACCAAATTTTACGTAGAAAACCTGCAGACACAGTTAGAATCTAAGTGTGAATTTGGGTAAAAAATGAGTATAACGAACTATTCTTAACTGTTAACGAGCCTATATTAATGAACGTCTATGCCAAAATCTATATGCTAAGGGTGACTCTTGAGTGACTATTACTTTTATAAGGAATATTTTCCAACACTACTTAAACTTTTGTATTCTCACCTCCTCTCCAAAAGGATTCTTTGAGCATAACTTCTGTTTTCTTATGATATTCACTGGTCATATAATGTGCAATAGGCACTTTAGTGGCCTTTCCACCTGTCTATCACATAGCAATATATATGCATAAAAGCCAAATATTGGGATTATCGTGACATGCATGCCTTCAATAGAGCTAAGCAGAATGCTATATGTAACATACTGCTTCTTAAGTATCAGTTGCAGGATGAATATATGGAGCTGCTTTTTTGTGTATGTCGGTGGTATCACAATAGGTCTCTATGTCCAATTGGGTTACATATACAATCTGAATTCAAGGGTACCAAAGGAGGTTAAGAAGTTTGCAAACAATTTCAAAACAATGGAATTCTATTAGTCTAATTGTGTTTTTTTCTTTAAAAATTAAAACATATTCATTGATATAAAGTAGAAATTATAGATAAATAGTTGAAAAATACTTAGCGCTGTTAAAACCTTAGGAAATTTTCTTTCCAATTTTTTTTACAGAAATGTGATATTTTCTATTATCTTTGGCAATCAGATCCCTTTTTCTTTATACCAGGCACTGTGCTAGGTTTAATAGGGAGCACAGCAGATAAAGTTTCTGCTCTCACAGTCTATGATCTAATGTATCTTTCCATGTTGACAAATATTCATTATCACATAAATGCCTAAATCTGTATTCTGTATATTATTTAACCTTGCCCTATTGCCAGACATTTGGTTTGTTCTCTACCTTTTTCTATTATTCATGATAATTCTCCACCTGTGGAAGCCCTGAGACCTGATGTCCCCTCCCACCCAGTTCAACTTGACCTCCCACCCTCTCTTCTAGTTGAGAGCCAGCTGTTGCTCTGATGCGATTCAAGTCATTCACACTACTGTAAAGAATACTTTCCATGGGGGCCGCCCGGTGGCGCAGCGGTTTAGTCCGCGCTTGGCAGCCCGGGGTTCGCTGGTTCGGATCCTGGGTGCCCGCCGATGCACTGCTTGTCAGCCATGCCGTGGCGGCGTCCCATATAAAGTAGAGGAAGATGGGCACGGATGTTAACCCAGGGCCAGTCTTCCTCAGCAAAAAGGGGAGGAGTAGCAACAGATGTTAGCTCAGGGCTGGTCTTCCCCACAAAAAAAAAAAAAAAAGAATACTTTCCATAAATGCTAAAAGGAAAGTTTAATCCAAAGTGTGTAGTGGTTTTTGATGTTGTCAAATTCAGCAAGCATCAGTTCTTTAAAAGCCAATTCAGTGAAAATCAACTTGCCAAATACTGAATTTATGGAATGACTAATTTTAGACACCTAGCACTTCCTCATTTCTGAACATTTTATATGAATGGATGAGCTTTCCCTTAAACACAGATTTTTCTCTTTAGTTTTGAGGACTCACACTTGGCCACTTCACCTTCACCTGCCCCTGATTCTACCTTCCCATCCCTTTGCCCTTGCATTTGTACTCAAGTCTCCTCCCGCCTCCTGTCTTTGTCCCTGCTTATGTCTCTGGCAATAAACAGCTCCAGCAAATTATCTTTGACTGAACTTAAAGTATTTTTCTCATAATTTTCTGAGAATTTGTTATTTTACATATTGGCTTCAGGCATATTGCCCCCAACCCCCAACCCTCCGTTGAACCACTGTTGAAAACATGGCTTTTACTTAGGGCTTTCAGGTAATATTACTTGCTTATTCAAGGTCAAACCACCTTCCTTTATCTAGCCTAACAAGGATTTATATACATGAATCAGACCAATAACTTCACAACATTCACCTTCCTTTCTCACCAGGTCAAGGGGTGTCCTGACAGTTTGAAGAAGGTGAACGATACATATAAATATTTCCAATTTCATGTCCAGAAGTAAGACTTCCTAAGTTTGATTTATAAGTGATAATTATACCTGGCATTTTTAGCCTGTATTATTTTTCAAAAAGATAAATTCTGCCTGCAAAGCATGGATGCAATAAGCTGAGTCATCATCTCCAATTTTTCATAAAACCTTCATAGGCTGAATTCCAGCACGGATACTGGAAACAATCTTCAGAAAGTTTTCCCTCATCCTAATATACTTGACAGTCCACAGTCACAGCTGGACTTCAGATGGTTACAGAGCCACACAGCTGCTTGGTGAGCCCCATGACTCTGCCTTGGTAAATAGGAGTTCTTTGAAAGTGTGAAAAGCCAGAAATGAAATCCTAATTTCACATAATAGAAATATAAATCAGAATCTCTTCTATGCATTGCATTTGCATGAAGGTTGATACTAAATTTTGTTCTTCCTCTATCATTTTGTCCTTTTCACTCTCCAGCACATGGAAGCTACAGGCAGCCTACAAGTGCAAATATTTACAATGATTGAGAATAAGAGGAACAAAACATAGTCCAAGGAAGTAAATACATTGCACTATGTAGAATTTAAAGTAAACATTACATAAAGAGGACATAATTCATCCTTTATTTTCCTACTTGATAAGATAAATCATATAGCAAGCCATAACATAAGATACAGTAGTTACCATACATTTAGCATAATGGCTTAAACACATTTTCTCTGTAGGAAGTATTCCTATGATAATAAGGCAATATGAAAAATAGTCTATGATAAAAATAAAATAGAAATGTGAAAGATAACGTCTATGACACCCCAAATACTATATAATATCATAACAAATATATATTTATTCATATAATATACACACTGTGAAATCTTATTAAGTAAATATCAATATGTAATTCCATAGAGTTCCCTATGATAATTTTCTAAAATATTAAACTCAACACTTAAGTTCTTCTGTCCCACTCTAGTGCCTCAGATTTTATATTAAAAAGACTTTCTTTACATTTTATAATGCCAACATACAATAAGCGCTAGCCTAGCCATTAAAGCACATTAATCAAGTGTTATTTATTCTCTCTGAACTCATCTGCGTCATGCAGATAATGTTAACTCTTTTCTGACTGTATGTGAAATTGCAGCAAAAGAAGTTCGTATTAACCAAAATGCTCAGAGAAGAAACTATCTAGACACCTTTATTAACACACTTAGTATGGCAGACACCACTCTGCCCACCCCAGATCTATTTGTTCTTTCTATTGCTTAGAGTACCCTTTTTTGGTTTATGGTGGATGATAGATAATAATTGATGTTACTCAACCATAAAAATTCTATTTCTTGCTTTGACATTCTGCCTTGCAGAATGTCAAAATGGTGGTCTTGAGGCCCAGTTGAAGTTAATGAGCCTAAAAAGGAAGGTCTACTGGGGGAAGTGGAATGGCTTTCCTGATAAATCATACAGATATAGCTACCCCTCTGTCCCACCACCCCACCTCCTGTTGTGAGCATGGCTATAGTATCTGGATTTGCAGAAGGCGACCATTATGAGAAAGAATAAAGCATGCTAATTATGGCAAAGCAGAAAGATAGAAAGAAAAATCCATTTCTAACCTACACTTAGCTTGGTTTACTTGAAAGGATAAAAGCTCTCAGACTCACAAGGACATTTTCTAATATTTCTTCCAAAACTAAATTCTATGTCTTTAAATCTACACAAGAGACTTTCTTACCAAAATAATGTTTTTAGTGGACAACTCTACCATGATTCAGGCCTCCATATCCAGATTTTAGGAATAAAAATTTATGACTCTTCATCTACCCCAAGTTTGCATTATTTTAGAGCTGTTCATTTAGTTTCACCATTCTCTTTTTATTTCCCTGTCCCAGTTTTTTCTCTCTCTTATTCTCCCCCAAATGGAAGCTAAAAACACCCAAATGTCTGACCCAGGGACCTTGAGAATATTGGAACAAGACTAATGGGGAATCTAGTTTTCAGGACATTTTAGGGATTCCAGCATGACCCATCAATATCTATAACCCTTGATTTCTTTGTAGTTGTGGTAAATAGACATCCACATTATGTAGTATAACACCAGACAACAAACACAAATAGTCCTTCCTCTAATCAGAGATTACCTTCAAACATCTGATCACTAGTGCCAGTCTTCTTGACCAGCTGACCTACCAGATTACAAAACTGAGAGAATTCCCAGACTACGATATTGTACAGTTAAGATGCTTTTGACTTGCAATACCAGAATACACAAGAGAAAATGGCTAATGTAATTGGGGTTTATTACGCTCACATAAGTCCAGAGTCTACTGATTCCAGGGTTTGTGCAGTGGCTTCCACAAGTACCCAAGGTCATTCCACTTCTGATAAAGACTCAGTGTGTTGGCGATGTCTTATCACATGGTTACAAGACATCTGCCATACCCCATAAGACAATTTCTGTAGCAGGAGGTAACCAGTTGGGGAAAAATGCCTCTCTTCTCTTTTTTTTTTGGTGAGGAAGACCAGCCCTGAGCTAACATCTGTTGCCAATCCTCCTCTTTTTGCTGAGGAAGACTGGCCCTGGGCTAACATCCGTGCCCATCTTCCTCTACTTTATATGGGACGCCGCCACGGCATGGCTGACAAGCAGTGAGTCGGCGGGCGCCCGGGATCCGAACCGGCGAACCCTGGGCTGCCAAGCGCGAACTAAACCGCTGCGCCACCCAGCCGGCCCCTCCGTTTTCTTTACTTAGGAGGAAAACCTGTTTCCAGATGCCTCGTAGCAGATTCGCCTGTGAGTCATTGACCGGAACTGGATCACATGGCTTTTTTAGATTAATAAGTGGCAATTTAGAATGAATTACTATGTCTAGGCTGGAGGAGAGAAAACCTCCTTGTAAATAGTCATACAAATGATATCTGAGTAAAATTGAGTTTCTGCTAGTAATCACTATCAGGTTCTCTAACCTTTTTTTTTTCTTGAATAATTTGGAGTTGCTGGCTATATTAGTTTTCTAGGGCTGACAGAACAAAGTGCCATAAACTGGGTAGCTTAAACAACAAAAACTTATTCTCTCACGTTTCTGGAGGGTAGGCATTTGAACTCTAGGTGTTGGCATGCTCTCTCTGAAGGCTGTAGAGGAGAATCTCTTCCATGCCCCTTTCTTAGCTTCTGGTGTTGCTGGCAATTCTTGGCTTGTAGTGCATTACTCCAATCTCTGCTTCTGTCATCACATGGCGTATTCCCTGTGTGCTTGTCTCTCTCTTCTCTTCTTATAGGGACAACTGTCATATTGAATTAGGGCCCACTCTAATGACCTCATCTTAACTTGATTACGTCTGCAAAGACCCTATTCCCAATAAAGGTCACATTCACAGATACTGGGAATTAGGACTTCAACATATATTTTTGGAGAACACAATTCAACTGGTAACACTGACACAATTGAAGGGATACCTGGGGGTGTGGAACAATCCTCAGAAAGCACAAAAGCAGAGCTATAGTTGATAGCGCACATGGTAGAAACTAATATGCAGTACTATCAGAGCATTACCAGTGAGACGAACTGTTTAATTATTTTTTGTTTTTCTGTCTCTTTGTTCAAGATTCAAATTTATCTGAGTGACAATTAGATTGGCTTTGTTTAAATAACAAGCCCACCACTGGTGAGGCACAAGGGAAACTGACAGAACACTTTGATTGAAATCCTACCAAGCCTTCACTCAGCGTCAAAGGAGGAGTTCCTTAGAGGAAAACTAGGTGTGTATACCAGAAGAAAAGAAAAAAGTGCTGTGGAAGTAAAAGTAAAAAATGTGCACCACATGATTTAGTCAGTCCTTCCCTTTCTGCTCCACTGGTTGGCAACTGGCTCCTTGACTGCCACACTGGCAGTAGGAAATCAGAACGGTCTTGGTTCATCTCGGACAGCCTGATCATGAGGCTCTGTATGAGACATGGAAGTGCTACAGAAATGGTATGACACACACCCTAGACTATAACAATTGACAGTAGATATAAACAGTCTGTTCATATCGGCATGCCCCGGATGAATATCAGTTCTGAATATACATACAAAAAATGTAGTATCAACTGCTATATTTATAAATATTTTATAAACAGATTATGTGTCATCCTTAGCATTGGAAAGGAACTATAGAGAGGAGAATTTGAAACAGAAGAAAAATAGAAATAAGAAAAATATGAATATAAATTTCAGTTGTCATTAACAAAATATATAACAAACTAATTTGACTCAGTGTATAGTTTAACATACTGGAATCAGCCCAAAGTTTTGGGAGAAAAAAAAGGAGACAGATTAAAAAGACCAAGCTTCAGATAGACCTGGATTGAAATATGGGTTCTGGTCCTCGTATTTATAAGACATAGTACAACAAAGGCATATAGTGCTTGTTATGTGAATGCATGCTTAGCAATAGGTATTTGTTAAATGAATGAATAAACAGTGAGTCAGTAAACTTGGTAGTAACTTATAATGAAGTCCAATATGTTTGTAAGCAAAATATGGGGGGGGGAATACAATACACAACTAAAACTCCTTTTTAACTGCAGTATAAATGACAATATATATAAAATGTGAAACAAGAACATCCTTGACTAACTGGTGATCCTCTGTATACTATGCCTAATCTCATGCACCCGTTGAACACCTGTCCTGAGTAAGACACTGTGCTTGGTATTTGGCAAATACACTGAAGTCACAGAGTCTCTGCCTTTGAAAAATATGTAAACCATTTGGAATTGGGAAGGGAGGTAAAGAGATATGAATAGCCTGGTGAGAGAAAACAAGGAAAGGATTGATTTACCTTGATTGGCAAGACCCGGTAAGTCTTCACCATTAAGATGAAATTTGAAATTGGGTACTTAAACTATTAGCAACAGCTGGTTGTGATGTTTTTGTTTTTGGTTTTTTCTTGGTTAAAAAAAGGTATTGGGGAATAAAATATTATATATTACTAGTCAATAGGAATTGGAAGTAAAACAGCCTTTGATCCTTGGGTAGGTAATTTTTTTTCTTATGAATTGGCATTTATCTCACTGTTGATGCACATACTCCCCAAAGCCAATTATAAGATTCTTTTCACTTTTTAAAGAGGTACCACTTAAATATCCAAAAAGATATTAGGAGGAATAAAAAGATGTGAAGGCTAAAGATGTTATAAATCGTTGTGTAAATAAACAGCCTCAACTCAAATGTTGGAGAGGAAAACACGAATGTTGTTTGAGATAGCTCCTGAAATAAGTTAGCTTTGCAAAGACAAGAAGGGACAGTTTTATTCTGGCCATCTATTGCATTGGATTCACTTATACCTTTTCACCATGTCCCCTTAATGAGCTCTGATTCTGTCTTTTTAGATAAGGATGAACAATCTGTGTGTGTGTGTTTTGTGGGGGAGAGGTAGGGATTAGTTTAATTTACTTAACCACTTATTTCCCTGAACTGTTTGTCAACACATATTCCAGCATAAATGGTAAAGTAAAAATTGAAGCGGAGAAGAAAATAACACTTTTTAAAAGCATAACTGAGTTTGTGTTGAAGGGTACTTAGGTTGATATATGGCAGTGTTCTGAAAAATAAATAGATAAGTCATTTCAGCACAAAACCCAAAGTCTTCTACTTACCAATTCCCTTGTGTTTAGTTAGGAGTTCAGATATTTTTGAAGACGTTCCAATATAAATTAGAATAGTCTCCAAATGTTTTGGCACTATAAATGGCCAGGCTAAAATTCACTTTTAATGAACCGTATTTTAATGTCAGTCTCTCCTGTCTCCTTAAATGACAAAGAACTCATCTGACTTTGTAATGAATGCTCTACTGTTCTATTACCAACTCTGCTATTTATTGTGCCTCTGTATTTTCCTGTGAATTCATGGTGATTTTAGATGTGTCGAGTGGGAGAAAGGTTAAGATTTAGGAAGAGAGTAAACCTAAAATCAGTAGGACATGGACTCTCTGGGTAGAATACAAAACGTACTTGTGACAATTTCTTTACTGAAAACTGAAGGTTTGGAGGCCAGAGAAAACATAAATAAATACAGAGGATATTGAACAGAATAAATAACCTGAGACTACAAGCTTTGAATCCATGACTTTGAGTCAACTGTAATTCCTGTATCACTTTCTTGATATTTAGAACCAAAGGTTTAAGGAGAATTGTGTTCAAAGATTTCATAGAACTCAGCTTCAGGATTATTTGGATCAATGTATTTGGAATTGCTTTTGCTTTGTAAATTTACATACATATGATGTTTTTCTCTACTCTTCTACCCATTGAATTACAAAACTCGACATTATGACTAGATGGAGTGAAAGGTTATATAACTTTATGTGTAAGTTTCTCCTTACAAACTCACTGAAGGTCCAGTGCTAAAACTGAGAAAGTCACAGGCAAATAGTGGAGTTGGTCATCTTAAGTGCCCAGAAGAACCCCTGGCAAATAAAGAAAGAAAGAAGACATTCAAAATTGTTATCAATGGAATAGATGCATAAATAAAGTGTAACTTATTGCACATCTTCTGCTAGGTAATAAAAAGTGACTTGTGATTTTAGAAAAATCAATGTATAAAACTATATCTTGATATGCATACAAATAAAGAAATATAAAAATTTATAAATAAGCAGAATCATACTAGAGTGGTATGACTCAGCAGAGTTTATCTCTTACTTATGAATTCTAGGTTCTGTACTGAATGTTATAGGAATAATTTATCAAACTAATTTGACAGTTATAATCACCAAGTAAATTCAAAGGAGAATGATTTTTATTGTCATATTCTTTTTCCAGTTCCACAGTAGGAAAGGAGATATTTTAGATTAATAAATGTATGTTAGAATTTAGAGTAGGGGAGACATATGTATGCCTTTATAAAAAATAACTCTTTACTTACTTATGATATGTTAAGCATTTAATGAACTTGACATATTTTCTCATGAACATACTTTTCAACCTTGTTCCCCGAAGCTCACTGTTAAAGTAGATAAAGTAGACGAAGCTGCCACTCTGTTTGTAGTCATAAACTACCCAAGAATATTATGTTGAAGGAATATACCTTTAAGACATCTCTTATTTCTTTCATCAATTCTATTATTTAATTTGAATTTATGAATACCAAAAGAAGGTTTGAAAACAGATTGTGGAAAAGCTTCAAATCAGTAGGCTCTTTGAAATGCACTTGGCTTTACTGTATTGCTACTTCATTTGCTTCCTGCATTATACCACTATTTTGTTAAATTTTGCATTTGAAATATAATTGCCTATTCAGTAATTCCTAACATTAGTCAGATTTCTTGGATGACATAAATATTGATTTACTTTTACTTTGACTGATAAAAAGAATCGCTATCACTGAAGCATGCAAAAAAAAAGAAACCCTCTGTTGCGAAGTCTATTCAAAATTCTTTCATTTGAGCAATTTGTGTTTATAATTTTTTAATATGCCAACTTTATTACAAAAGACAAACTTGAATAGCTTGAGTCAAATTTGGAAAGATTGTTCTTGAGGATTTTTGGCTTTAAGGAGGGCGGCCATCAGTATCACCACCAAGAGGATGTAATAAGAGCTGATTGGAGTCTTGTATATTTGATAACAATGAATACTTATTAAAATGAATAAAACAAAGAAATAGGTAAATTATATATGTTGGATGGGAATTTAATTTTATTTCTAGTATATTTATTTCATGTGTAAGATTGTAAGATGCCAGGTCTATAACCGTGAGGTTGGAGCAGGGTGTGACCAAGTTTCTGGAGAGATTCTCTAATCCTATACTATAGCCCAACCATATTTCTTTCACATCCAAGGTAATGCATGTGAAGAGATGGATTCTCTTCAGTCCATTTATTTCCTAGGTGTAAACCAAGGTTTCTCAACCTTGGTGCTATTGACATTTGGGTCTGGATAATTCTTTGTAGTGGGGGGCTGTCTTGTGCATTGTAGAATGTTTAGCAGCATCCCTGGCCTCTACCCACTAGATGCCAGTAGCACCTCCCCAGTTGTGACAATCAAAAATGTTTCCAGACATTGCCAAATGTTCTCTGGGGGTCAGAATTTCCCCAGTTGAGAACTATTGGTGTCAGCCATAGTATCTTCTTCCAATACTTAAGCATATCATTTTGTAAAATCAGGTTACCTATCCAAATAACCTGTAGCTATACAACTGGGTAAGCTTCTCTAAGTGGGAAGATAGATATATGGGAAAAAATCAAAAAGAAACTTAAGGAAAGGCTAGGTCATACACTCTGTCCTTTAACTCTAAGAATGGTAGAAGATATGTCACCATTTTACATGACATCTGCCTGTATTATCATCTACTGTACTTCATTTGCACGTATTCACCCCACAACTAAGGACTTCATGAACTCAGCTCACTGAAGGGTCAGACTATCAAGCCCATGAACTGTTCTTAAACAAATTTTTCATTGCATTAGGCACGAATAAGCTTTGCTTTAATGTCAGGCATGCCTATCATCTTATTCCTCCTCATTTTCTTCTAGACACTGAAAAGGCAATTCTGCCCTATGGATTCAGTGCCTATAACACACCTTCCATATCCTGGATTCAGCACTTCTTTCACATAGTTTTTTGTTTGTTCGTTTTTTTAAGGTTTAAAGTACACGTGCAGTGTTTACTATCAACTGATGAACAAAATTATCTGTAAACTAAATTTTACAGTAATGTTTAAAACAATGGTTCCTCAATTGTAGTGCCATGATCAATAGCACCTTTCTCACCTGGGAACTTGTTTGAAAGACAAATTGTCGAATGCCATCTTAGGACTCCTGAGTCAGTGACTCTGAGGGAGCCTGAACAAGCCCTCCACATAATTCTAATATACACTAAATTTTGAGATCCACTGGTTTATAGGTTTCATTTTGGGGAAAGTTATAGTTTATCCACAAACTGGTAAGTGAACACCAAATGCCCTTTAATATTTTTCCTTTAGCTGTCAGTGTGATAACAGATTTTTATAGCAGATGTTTACAAGGTAGAGAGCTTTAGGAAATTAACTAATGGCAAAGCGAAATATGCATATTGATAGCATCTCCCAAGCTCATATTCACCCCAGTTTTTTTCTCTTTCTTTGCTTTCTCTGCTTCTGAGAGGCCGTAAAGCCTTTTCCCTTGGCCCTGTAAATTGGCTGTAATTGACAGTCTGACTGGGAGTTGGGCTGTAATTCCAAGTTTGAAGGAGCCAGGGACACGAACTCTTGCTTCACCTCTTAAGATGAATGTTGGGTCAGGAGCGAGGAGCAATGAGGTAAAGGGTTCTCTGGAAGCTTGGACTCAAGGTGCTTGCCCGCAGCCTTTGCTTTCAGTACGTTGAGTTCAGCATGAGGGCTGCCAAATGAATATACCTCTCACCAGCATTACAGTCATTTTTCTTTTTAACCTACACCTAAATGACCCAGAAAGGGTTATGCCCAATGACAAATTTATCCATGCTGGCTGACAAACTCCAAGTGTTCCATCACTCTACAGAAAATGGTGCAAGAGACTCTAAGCTAAGCTGGTGCTCCATTTAGCAAATGGCAGATAACATCATCCTGACAATTACAAGCTACTGACATGTCAGCAGCAGTAATTGAATATACAAAACTTCCAATACTGTCAGGTCTCAATCTGCACTTCATCATGTCAACAAATGCTTTTTGAGCCTCTATTTTGTCCAGGAATATTGTATGTAAAATTAAATATCATAGTCTTTGGCACTGAGATGATCACAGTCTCAACAAGAAAATCATAAACTTATAGTTATTTAAGAGTAAGTGCTATAATCAAGCACGTGCTAAGTGCTAAAATAAACTTATATCTGAATTTTTAAAGACAATATGGTATTTCATGTTTTGTCCTCATGACTTTTTGCTTGATGTGTATTTCTCAAGTCATGTATATTTCCCAATTTTTGGCTCAGAGAATATGCAAAAAAATGTTTATGGATTTCATCTGAAGTCTAATTTTTCATCGATTCCTATATAGTCTTTTCATACCATACCATTTGCTGTTTCTGAAATACATGAAGGAACTAGACATTTTTTTGGTAAGCAACAGAGAGTCATTTTATTTACAAGTATGAGAGTAATCCAAGCACTTGTATGTTTTAAGACACCCAGCAAGTTTTGCAGGAGTTTCTGGAGTGGTGAGAAACTACTCAAGAGAGAGGAAAAATGTACCCTAAATAATATTTGGTCAGTAGTCTAACTGGAGACTGAAGAATAGTGAAATTTAAAGCAAAGAGTGTGAATCATTCCTTCATATAGAGCTCTCTTTAATAGGGGTAGTCTGAAAGCAGTAAAAATGGGTTGTTGCAGAAATATTTCCATTTAGATCCTTAAAGAAAATAATAAATTAGAGAGCAATGTCTGTAAGATTGTTTAAAGATAGATATCCAATAAAGAGTTCTTTTTTAGAAAAAGGTCTGAGCATTCATTAAAATAGCCCTCCCGTAATATTCTGTTCACTAGCCTATTCTGCTAGACTCTCGACTTGAAAATGTAGATATTCATAAAAATAAAGCAGAGAAATAAAATTCATACTCCAGGAAGCAACAGAAGAGGAGAAAGTTTATTTTTTGTACCTCTCTCACCATCACCATCACCACTGCCAAAATATGCTCCTTTTCTAGTCTTTACTTTTTCAGTTTATAACTATGTCATCTTCCCCATTGCTTAATCCAGATACCTGGGGATCTTTCTCAACTTCTTTCTCTTACTCTCCACTCATAACTAGGTCCTGTGAATTCTACCGCTAAATAAAAACTCCACTGACACCATCCTATCAATGACAACACCACTTCTCCCTTGAACATGCTACAGTCTGCTAATTGCTTTTCTTATCTCCTCTTTTGCTTCAACCATCCATTCTTCACACAGAAGACAAAGCAATCTTTTAAAAGGGTAAATAGAAAGTCTCCTACATAAAACACATTAGTGGCTTACCATTGTCCTAAGAATGAAACTCAAGCAACAGCGTTATAAGGTAACTATTACTATTATACCCAGATTACAGGTGAGGGAACCAAAGCTTTTAAAACTTAATGGTATCTAGAGCACATGATTGGCAAGTGGCTCAGCCCAGACAGTCTAAATCCAGAGAAGTGATCTGCTGCACATTCACTGCCCTCTGGTGTGCTGTATCTACAGTATCACTGAATAGACATGACAAGATGCATCAAGTAATTATGAGACAATCATGCCAAGAGCCGTCATATTAAAATATTAATAACGATAATCATAACCTCAACAACTAAGATTTGCCAAGCACACATATTGAAGACCTATAAACTTGAGGCTCTGTACAATGTTATATTTGATTCTCACAACAAAACTCATTAACTTATAAATTCAATAATAGTAATTAAATTCAATAAATTTACTCTAAATAGCTATGTAGCATTTTGAACATAAATGAGCAGAATATGGAATTAAATATCCTATGTTCAAAGTATTCTGTCATTTACTAGCCATGTGATTTGGAGGAAAATGAACAATTCTAATCCTCAGTTTCATCATTCCATAAAATGGCCTAGTAGTATTTATTTCATATAATTGCGTTGAGCACAGGAAAAGAGATACCACTATGAAATATATGCTATTAAAACAGTGACAGTATCATTAGAAATATATTTACATCTGATTATATGTTTAGATGTTTTTAGTAAACTAGCATAAGTTAGTATAAGTCTTTTTTATATTCATTCTTTTCAAATCAGTAGATCTATGTTGACAAAATAAGACACTATAGCAGTAGTGGGATATAATCATGTTGGCCAAATAACACATATTTTTGTTTTCTTTAATATTACCAATTTTATAGAAATATGAGAGCAATTTAATTGAATGCAATTTATTTATAGTCCATTTGTGTCAGTCAGAGTTCAACCATAGAATCAGAACCGCTGGAAATGGATGGATAGATAGATAGTTGATAGCTAGATAGGTAGGTAGGTAGATAGATATACAGAAACTGATAGCTATATATAGATACATGTATATATTTGTGACAAGAATTTGACCATATACAATTGTGGGAGTTGGTAAAGCAGTCTCTGCAAGGCCATGGTCTTTCCTTCAAGTGCTCGAGCTTGAATTTCACAGGGAAGATAGTCAGGAAGGGAAGATAGATTTAGAGTGTGGGAGATCAAAAACTCTCTGGAGCCCACAAACACAGGCTAGAGCCCCAGGAGGACAAACTGAAACACATGCTGTTTTTTGTTGTCTCTGACCTTGGGGGTATGGGGGCCCTGCAGAAGATGGGGCCCTTCACCACAGAGCTAAACACAAGCACCTGGCCCGAGAATTAGAAAAAGTGAAGGAAGGTGCAAGGGCAGGTGCAGCAGTTGTAGGCCCTCATGCCAGTAAGCTGCTGGCATGCCTCATGCCTCATGCCTTACTGCTGCCTCATGCCAGTAAGCTGAGGAACTAGACCAACTATACGTGCAAGATACAAAATAGTTGTTGCTTTACTTCCACTCTCCAAGTCACTTACAAGAACCTTCTTGGCTCACCCTAACCAGAGATATACAGGAAAGGGATTCTGGGAAATATATTTCAGCATAGCCAAGTTAACACACTGTAGAGTCAACATAATCCACTCCTTGGCACCCATGAACACCTCCTTAAATCATACTTAGACTCCAAATAAAGATAATGACAAAGTCAGGCTTCCACCTAATATGGTGTAATTATCCTAAGTATAATGGAAAATAAGCTCACTTTTTCCTCCTAAGAGAATACAAAATCCTTTTGTATTTGGATGATATTCATTCTGCTCCTAATTCATACCTCAAGTTGGATATCTTGTAATTTAAATACTGAAATATAAATTTTACTACTATTAATGCATCTTATATATTATAAGAGGATGAGAGAAAGAAAGAAAATTAAAATTACTTGGTTAATATTATACATACTCATATCAAAATAAGGAATAAATACTCATAACTATTATAGTCCTTCTTTCCACAACTGGCCATGTGGTTGTACCTGGTATTCACAGCTACTTTCTTCCTCTACTCATTCCATACCCCCTTTTTCCTCAGCTAGCATCTCAGCTGTTCATAGTTTCTTACCTGGTACAGTGACCCAAATCTTCCTTCCTGAAGGTTCAGGGCCCTTTGCAGCCCTGCTGGAATTGAGTTGTTTTGGTTTTCCATTGATTTTTTTTTTTTTTTTTTTTTTTTTGTGGGGAAGACCAGCCCTGAGCTAACATCTGTTGCCAATCCTCCCCTTTTTGCTGAGGGAGACTGGCCCTGGGCTAACATCTGTGCCCATCTTCCTCTACTTTATATGGGACGCCGCCACGGCATGGCTGACAGGCAGTGCGTCGGCGGGCGCCCGGGATCCAAACTCGCAAACCCCGGGCTGCCAAGCGCGGACTAAACCGCTGCGCCACCGGGTTTTCCATTGATTTTAATCACAGAACATGGGAGTACAACGGAACGCCTAGAGGATCTTCTGCATTACAGACATGCTCCTCTTCCCCTCATTCGTAGTAGCAACCTAATTTCTCCTTGTGGTCAGGATTAATAATCCCAGCCAGTAGAGTAACTACCTTCTTTGCCTGTTTATTTAGAGTCATGACGATCCCAAAGTGGCTAGGTCGCAGGCTCAACTTGCAGTTCAAGGGAATCATTTTGTGTCTCCTGAGGTCAGTCTGCAGATCAGCAACATGTGTGAGCTACAAAATGGTTGCTGTTTCACTTCTTTTCTCTAAATCTCGCAGAAAAATTTCTTTGTGGGCCACCTTAACCAGAAACATACAAGAAAGGGAATTCTGGAAAAAGTATTTCAGACTAGCCAAGTTGAACAATAAGTAGCCAAGCTACTTTAAAATTGTAAAGTTTTTAGATCTCTTGAGATTGAAATCACCATATATTTTTGGTTTGGGGAATTTTATTTACGTGGAAGCATTCTTCCTTTGGAACTAAGACCTCTAGATCAGCAGAACCTAAAGTTGTGTGGATGAAAAGCAAAAATTTTGGTAGTGGAATACTAGGGATAATATTGAGATAAACCACTCTTAATTCTATCCATTAATTTCTGATTATCGGAGAAACAATATCATATACTGGATGCTGATTTCATGCATATACTTTATCTTGGAGGACATTGCTCTGGCCCTGCAAGATATCACCACCTAGGTAGTGCTCCCAAGGATCATTTCATCATTCCATCAAGCTACTGATTTAGCATGCTGGAGAACATGATAATACCAGTAAAATTCCATGGCTATGGGTGTATTGCTATATTTTATTTGCTGTGAAATGAGTTTTTTGGTCAGAAGTGATGCTATGTGGAATACTGTAGATAAGATATCCAGTAAATCTATGGGTGGTAGTTTGAAAGATACACTGCAAGCCGAGAGGGCAAATCTATATCCAAAGTAATATCTATTCCAATAAGAACAAAGTGCTGTGCCTACCATATAGGAAAAGGTCCAAAATAATTAAACTGGCACCAGCTAGCTGACTGGTCCTTCAGTGAATGGTGCCATAATGGGGGTACAGTGTTGATTTCTGCTGTTGGCAAAAGGAGCATACAGCAGTGGCTATGGCAAGATTGGCCTAGGTGAGTGGAAATCCATGTTGCTGACCCTATGAATAACCTCCATCCCTATCCTAATGGCTACTTTATTCATGAACCCATTGCATAATGACAGGAGTGGCTGGGAAGACAGTTGGGAATGGAAAATATATGTAAAGTCAGAGAGATTAAGAACAAACTGGAGCCCCAAGAGAACAGGTAGCAACTTGTGACAGTTCCTGTTGCCTCTGAAATTTTTGGCATGGGGACAGAACCCAGAGTTTTTGTTGATGTAACTAAACACACATACCTGGCCTAGGAGTCAGAAAATCTGAAGGAGGATACAAGGAAAGGTGGAGCAGTTGCAGACCGAACTATAGACTTAAACACCAATGAGGTCAGTAGGCAGATCAGTGACAATGTGTGTAAGCTACAAAATGGTTGCTGTTTCATTTCCTTTTTCAAAATCTCATAAGAATCCCCTTGTGGCCCACCCTAACTGGAATCATACAAGAAAATAATTTTGGAAAATGTTCAGTCTAGCCAAATTGAACGTGATAAAGCCACATTAAAATTGTAAGAAATTTTAGATCGGTAGATGATTGATATCACCATATATTTTGGTTTGGGGAACATTGTTTATTATAGACACTGTAGGAGCAGTTCAGAATTGGGAATCTGGGGATTGGGAGTTTCTGTCATAGATCCATCATCACCTGGGCATGTGACCTTTGTTAAGCATTTATTCTCACCTGGCCTTCATCTCTTCAAGTGTAAAATAAAGGGAATGCACTAGATTATCTTCTCTCTAAAACCTCATTGTGTACTGCGTAAAATAGTTTATTTTCAGGCTGCTGAGAATTAAATCCTATTTATGTCAACTGTATGATATTGTGCAAGAACTTGGACTTTCTATAACTCAGTTTCCTCATCTGTAAATAGAGATACTAATATCTGAATCAGGGATGTTGTTAGGCTTAAATGAGTTAACATATTTAAAGCTGTTAAAATCATTAAGGGCATGTAGTGAATACACATTAATGTTAGCTAGTAGTAGTAATTTGCCTGTGAATTTTATGATTGCTTATTTATTGAAGAGGTTTAAAAACCATATTGATTGTTTCAAAATCTATGCTTTGGCTTAGAGAATTAAAAGGAAATTACTATAGGTCTTTGTGTTTTACCATTTGTAAATCATGATTTTTATTCCCTCTTTTGATACTGCTGCTATTAATAAGGATGCGTTGAATATCCATAATGAGGTGGACATTGTATAAATATGCAAATAAAGCAATTATTTAGCAGCCTTAATGAAAGGTGAGTATAATGGTATGGAGGGTTATTAATTGTATAAAAAATGCTGACAAAGAAGCATTCCCCCCTTTAATGATAACAGTGCTTAAAGAAGTGGATCCAAAGTTTAAATAATTCTGATGTGTATTTTCTAAACTCTGGAGAACTACCAAAAATGTTCTTTTATAGACACAAAGTTTGATTATAATAGAATTCTTGTTTTCTTTCATTCTTTCACCAATATCCTAATTCCAAACATCATGTAAAAATATGTTATGAAGCCCACTCACCCCATCCTTCCTAAATAGCAATCTATTGCTCTTGTTCTCGTGAGCTAAGTCAACTCATTCTCTGCCTCATTCCCTGTTCTTATTGAGATCATATAAGGGAGACCTGGTTAAAACAGAAACATTATATACAAGTCATGACTCCTTTGATTGTAGGAGACAGGAATTCAACCGAAATCAGCTTAACAAATTAAAACAAAACAAGAAAGGAAGGAAGAAAGAAAAGGAAAGAAAATTTGTTGTTCACATAACTAAGAAATCCAGTGGTATCACTGGCCTCTGACATGACTGGATCTAGAAGTTCAAACAATTCATCAGCTCTCTGTCTCTATCTCTAATTCTCTGTCTCTACTCCCTCTTCCCTCCCCCATCTCTGTGTTGCCATCACTCAGTTTTGATATATATTAGCAGGCTTTCTGTACCACTGAATCAGAAATGGTGGCTTCTGGAAGATCCAAGATTTTGTCCTTAGAGCTAGTGACCCCAGAAAAAGAGGATTACCCTATCTCCCTCAATGTCTTTATACTCTAATACAGTCTACTGGTAACATGCCCATGTATATCAGTCTGCTTGGCTGCCATAACAGAATACTACAGGCAAGGTGGCTTAAACAACAGAAATTTATTTTCTCACAGTTCTGGAGGCTCCAAGTCCAAAATGAAGGTGTCAGCAGAGTTGGTTTCTGGTGAGACCTTTCTTCCTGGCTTACAGACGGCCACCTTCTCACTGTGTTCTCACATGGCCTTTGCTCTGTGTGTGAGCAGAGAGAGAGCTCTAGTGTCTCTTCCTCTACTTATAAGGACACTAGGCCTATAGGATTAGGGCCTCACACTTACGAACTCATTTAACCTTAATTACCTCCTTAAAGGCCCTATCTCCAAATACAGTCTCTTTGGGGGGTTAAGACTTCAATAAATAAATGAGGGCGGCAGGACATAATTCAGTCTATAATGCCATGAATGAATAAATCACTGTGCCTAGGTTGATACAATAACCTAATTGGCTGGCTGGAAGACCTTTGATTGGTAGAGAGGTCCACACAATTAACAGCCCTACCATAAGCACATGGGCAAGAGCAAGGGCCAATAGGAAAAAATATGAGATAGGCAAAAATGATATCAAGTGGACACTAAAATAATATTCACATTAAGATACTCTTGCTGGGGTGATGCCATCAAGATGATTACATAGGCTGTTTTTGACTTCAGTGTCCCTCACAAGAAGACCAGCTAGTAACTATCTATAGAGAAGACATGACTGTGAAAATCTCAGAACCCAGAGGTGAGGCTGAAGCACCCCCCTGGAGCACTGAGACTGAGAAGGATCACATTAGAAGGATAAGAGGAGCAGCTACACTCTGACAGCACTGCCCCTCCCTTAGGCGGGCACAGCGCCACACCAAGAGTGTCCCTCTGGGCCTATGATTTCTCCAGTGGAAGAAAGAGAGCACAAAGTGGACATCCAGCTCCCCCAGCATTGGAGGACCTTCCCAGGAGGCGTCACAGGGATCACTGGTGGAATCTGTAGAACTTGACCACTGGAAATCAGGTAGAAACAGAGAAGGGGGGGATAGAGCTTACAGCAACCAGCGCTCAGATCTTGACAGAATGCATTCCTCCTTGCAACTGCACCTAAGCAGAGATCCCAGCCAGGGATTCTGCCCGTTTGCAGAGCCAAATAGGTGGCCCCATCTGGCCCGGGAGCTCGGTGGGAAATTCTGCCTGATTTGAGTCCCCAGTCAACAACCTGTACTGGCCATAGGGCTTGTTCTATGGCCCCACCCACACAGGGAAGAAAATTTGAAGCCCCACCCAATTGTTGAGTATAGCCTTTAGTCCCTCCAGATCAGGAAGCCTGACCGGGGGAAATCGGGCAGCTGCGGATCCCATCCTACAGTGGAGCTTGGGCAGGAAGCCAAGCCATCAGTCCTGCCCAACTGTTGAGTATAGCCTCTAGCCCCACATAACCAGGAAACCTGAACACTGACCCTGGATAGCCTCGGAACCCAGCCTACAGTACCACTTAGCCACTGAGCCCAGCCTACAGCCTTGCCCAATTGCCAAACACATCCTGTGGCCTCACCCAAGCAAGGATCCCAGTCAGTGACCCCACCCAATTGCAGAACTAGTCTGCAGCTCCACCCAACTAGGGAGCCAGGACAGCAACCCCACCCAACCATGGAGCATAGTTTCTAGCCCAACCCAACTTTGACATACAGACTCTTCCAATCAAAAAGCCCAGCCAGAAACCTTGTTCAACAGTTGAACGCAGCCAGTGGTCTACCTGATTACAAAGTCCAGTCTTTGGCCCTGCCCAGCTTCAGGACACAGTTTGCTTCCTGGCCTGATTGAAGAGTACAGCCTGAGGCCTTGTGCAACAAATTGGATAACCTAGAAGAAATACATAACTTCCTGGAAACATACAACCTACCAAAATGAATCATGGAACTCAAGAAATAGAAAATCTGAACAGACCAATAATGAGTAAGGAGGTTGAATCAATAATCAAAAACCTCCTAACAAAGCCCAGTACCAGATGGTTTCACTGGTGAATTCTATCAAACATTTAAAGAATTAACATCAATCCTTCTCAAACTCTTCCAAAAAATTGAAGAGGAAGGAGCATTCCCCAATGCTCATTTTACAAGGCCAGCATTACCCTGATCCTAAGGCTAGACATGGACACTTCAAGGTAAAACTACAAGCCAATATCTCTGATGGATATAGATGCAAAATTCTCAACAAAATATTGGCAAACTGAATTTAACAGCACATTAAAAGAAGAAAATGTAGGGAAAACGTTCCTTGACTTTGGTCTTGGCAATGATTATATGGATATGACACCAAAAGAACAAGCAACAAAAGCAAAATAAAGAAGTGAGACTATGTCAAACTACAAAGCTTCTGTACAGCAAAAGAAATAGTCAACAAAATGAACAGGCAACCTATACAGAATAGGAGAAAATATTTGCAAACCACAAATTTGTTAAGGAGTTAATAGACAAAGATATATGACGAACTCATATAACTCAATAGCAAAGAAACAAATAATCCAGTTAAAAAGTGGGCAAAGGACTTGAATAGACATTTTTTCAAAGAAGATATTCAAATGGTCAACAGGTACATGAAAAGATACTAATCCTCAGGGAATTGCAAATTAGAACCACAAGGAGATATCACCTCACACCTGTTAGAATGGCTACTATCAAAAATACAAGAGATAACAAGTGCTAGTGAGGATTTGGAGAAAAGGGAACCCTTGTATACTGTTGGTAGGAATGTCAGTCAGTATAACCACTATGGAAAACAGTGTTGAGGTTCCTCAAAAAGTAAATAATAGAAATACCATATGATCCAGCAACCCATGTCTGAGTATATATCCAAAGCCAATGAAATCACTATCCCAAAGAGATATCTGCATGTTCATTGCAGCATCGTTTACAATAGCTAAGAAATGGAAACAACCTGAGCATCCATCAACAGATGAATACATAAAGAAAATGTGTGTACATATGTGTGTGTGTGTGTGTGTGTGTGTGTATACCATGTGGTGGAGGAGGGGTGCCTGGAGAAAACAAAGTCAGTGTTCCCTTTTTTGAAACAAAACTAAAACTTGAAGATTTTTATTTTTTAATCAGTAAAAATAGAGAATTCCAATGTCCCTAGCCAAAAGGGAGAAGTTCCATTAAGAAGTGAACAGGGGAGGATCCAAGCTTTGAAAATACTTGGGGAAAAGAAAGACTGGCTTTCTGATAGTTGGCAACTATCCCAGTGGGGCTCTATTTCTGTTGGGATGTGTTATGTTGTATGTACACATATGTGGACCAGAGTCTTTGCTGAGTTTCTAAGGTTCAGAAGAGATGGTTGATAAAATCTTGATTTTTATTAATTTGTCTCCATAAGAGACCACTAGAACTCTAAAAAACAAACAAAAAAATTTCAGACAACTATAATAATTAAGGAAGTATTAACTTAAAGTCTGATAGAGAACATTAAATTTATAGTTAGTTGTAGAACTAAGATGTAATGAAGATTAAAAGGGTAAGATTATAGTGTATAATGGCTTTATAATCTGACAATGTGAAAATACTACAACTACAAAAAATAGGATAATAATAGGAATAACACGTGGAAAAATATATTTTCTTCAATTCTTTTTCAGTAGCGTAATTCATGGTGGTAATTTTAGTATTGTAATTCTGACATTGTTGTATGTGGTATCTATAATAAAGCAAATAAATAATTATTGTCAGTTCTAATTCTATCATATTCTGTATTCTTGAGAACCAGAATTCTCAGTGTAGAAGAAAATAGACACTGATATAATATAGAAGTGGTTAGGTTAAGCTCTGTATTCCTGAATTTGAATTGGAAATATAAACATGAACTCTCAAGGTATTTTATTGTGTGTGTGGGTGTGTGTATGTGTGTGTGTAAAGCACAAATTAAACATTTCCTTATCATGTCTTTCATATATGAATGACACCACTAGGAATCAAATAGTACAAAAGGGAAAATATCTCCTTTGTAAAATTATTCCATCTAATATATAAGAACAAGATGAGAGAATTAGAATACCACCAGTTTTCAACTCATTGAGGAACTGAGAATGAAAGGCTGTTAACTTTGCCGAAAGAGACAGAAAGGAGAGAGACAGAGAGAAACATAAGGAACTGGTTACTATAAAGTTCAGTGTGGTGGCACTTTTGGAGGAAAGGAGAAGGGAGGCTGTAACTGGGGTGGGGTTTTTGAGGTGCCTAGTCCAGTTCTAGTTCTTGATCTGGGTGCTGTTACTAGCATTTTTACCTTATTCACATACTTCTGCTTTGTGTGTTTTCTCTATCTGTGTTTGCCTTACAATAAAAAGGTAAAACTAGATTCCTGGGAGTCATCAGCATATAGATCATTGTTGAAGCCTTTCCCTGGAGAGTATGTTGGGTGAGAAAAAAAAGAGAAGTAGATTTCTGAGGATTAGTAACATTTAAGCACTGGACTAAGAATTAAGAGATCAAAGGGAAAGAGAAAGGATTCTGAAATGAAGAAAACAGAATGGTCTGAGAAAAATCAGGAGTTATTTATCTATTTATTTTGGGCAGAGAGGGAACATAAAATCCAGAAAAACAACATGGTTAAATATTCAGAGAATTCAATCAGATAAAGACTGAGAAATAGGTTTTGTCTGAAGCAGGAGATTGTCATCGGTATGTCCATGTGTTTTGATACAGGAAGTAGGCAAAGGTCACTGGAGTTGAGGAGGTGGTGAAATAAAGTTTGGGTGTTGCTTGGGCCTTTGGCCTGGATGAAGTCGCCCAGGATGATGGTAGAACATGAGATAGAGAAGTCGATAGAGAAGTCTTTCAGCTGAGGCCAGAATCATCAGTGCATCTGGGGAGGTAGTAGAAGATAGAAGAAAACAATCCCTGGTCTCCTGGCTTCCTCCTACTTCTGCTACAGCTCTCAACTTAAGCATCACTTCTTTAGAAAAGTCTCACCTGACTTCCACAAACCTAAGTTAGGTGTCTCCTGCAAGCCCCTATAGCATAATTTAATTAGCCCATGATATCCGTTAACAACTCTGCAATAAAATTGAGCAGTTGGTTTTCTCTTCATGAGACTATTAGCTCTGTTAGCTGATTTCACAACTATGCCTGTTATTTCTCATCTGTTGAGCACTGTAATTGGCACATAAAAGGCTCTTCAAAGATGTTTGTTGATAGAATGAATAAATGAAGAGATAAATAAACAGGAGGAGTAGAGGGAGATTTCAAAAAAGCAGTGGGGTTTACCCAAGGCTAGAGGAGTACTGAGGAAAACAGATGCAACTTCTGGTCCCCAGGCCAACAGTGCCAGGATTACTGGTGCTTCTGGAAGTACTCTAGCCTAGAATTGTGAAGTTCAGTTATTTCTGTGCACAATAAATCTATTAAAACTTCAAGTCTACAAAAATTTTTTGATATCATTGGAAAATTCCAGGTTACACATGTTTTCAGGAAGTATAAAATGTTCAACTAATCTACTTTTTTTTTTTTTTTTTTTTGTGGGGAAGACCAGCCCTGAGCTAACATCCATTGCTAATCCTCCCCTTTTTGCTGAGGAAGACTGGCCCTGGGCTAACATCCTGCCCATCTTCCTCCACTTTATATGGGATGCCGCCACGGCATGGCTGACAGGCAGTGCGTCGGCGGGCACCCGGGATCCGAACTCACGAACCCTGGGCTGCCAAGCGCGGACTAAACCACTGCGCCACCAGGCGGCCCCCCAACTAATCTACTTTTAATATTCAAAATTATATATGTGAAAAAAGGTATTATAAATAAAACAAAGAATAAGAAATGTTTTTAGCCACATTATTTGTCATGTTAGGGAAAAGGCTTGGATTGAGAAAATATGGAAAAAAGTAGAAAAGGGACAAATAATGAAGGAAAATAAAAACCAGAAAGAAAGGATATTAGTGAGATGAAACCAGGTATGACAATATTTCCTGATGTTCTATACTTCTCATGCACTATATTCTATACTTTCACTGAACAAATTTTTTTTTTTTTTATTTCTTATGTCAATTCTGCAAAATAGGCATTATTATGGAGGAGCAAAAGATTCAGAGAGTATGTAATTTGTTCAAGGTCATATTGCTGATAAATATGTGAAGCTGGGATTTAAATCCAGTAGCCCCTACCTTGGTTTTCAGTCCATGGGTGTTATAGTGTTACTGAACCAAAACACAGGTTCATTTACCCACTGCATAGGAGGGCCAATAAAGAAAAAAACTGAAACACCAGGCTTATGGCAAGGAAAGAGGTTTACCATTCAAAGGCAGCCAGACGAGGAGACGGGAGTTAGAACTCAGATCCACCTCCTCAAAGGTAAAAAGGTAGGGGTTTTTATCTGGGGTTTTAGGTAGGGGAGGAGGAGCATGTGCTGGGGTTTTAGGTGGGGGGGGGGGGACATGTGGCCATGCTGGTTGGCACCTTCCCACCAGCCTGTGTTTGGCCTCGAAGACTGAATTTCTTTTCCCTTGACCGTTTGGACTTTTCCGGTTAGTTTTCATCTTCAGCCTGTGTTGGGCCTTGTGAGGCTGAATCTTGATGTCTGAACCTGGACTTCCTGGGAAAGGCAGCTCACTCATATACTAAGAAGGGACAGAAAGACCTGGTTAGTTTTAAACAACATTTGATTATGAGGAATATGTGCAGCTGCAGTTAGCAAAGCTTATCTCAAAGTTTTTTGCTCTAGGGAAGATTTTTTTAACTTCTTCATGCTCAGTTTCAATAGTAAGTCTTCTCCCCAAGAATTTCAAATGAAGGGCACTGTCTGGAGATTAAACAGTATGATGACAGAATATATATACGAAGTCACTCTAACCACAAAAATGGATCTTCTGGGCAGCAAAAAACTCTCTAGGTGTTGTATTTTGATACTGGTTCTAAGCAGGTTTAGGATTTCTATAAACAAAAAAGTTACCAGTGCTGACTTGGTAGCACCATTTTCAGAATTCTGTCTGAATCAAATAAATTATCATGAATCGGAAGATTATATTTTCAACTGCTGCTATGGAATTTTTCAAGGTCGTAATATAATTTGAGGATATAATCTCATTATGGGGCAATATTTAAGCCTCATATTTATGAAACAAATGTATAACATTTCTTTCTTATTTCCATACTGCATATGTTGAGTATTAATATTTTGAGGCCAATGAAATACACTGATTTTTCTTTTCTTTTTTTTGTGTGAGGAAGACCAGCCCTGAGCTAACATCCATTGCCAATCCTCCTCTTTTTGTTGAGGAAGACTGGCCCTGGGCTAACATCCATGCCCATCTTCCTCTACTTTATATGGGACGCCGCCACGGCATGGCTGACAAGCAGTGTGTTGGGAAGTGCCCGGGATCCGAACCCGCGAACCCCGGGCTGCCAAGCTTGAAATAAACCTCTGCGCCACTGGGCGGGCCCCTGATTTTTCCTTTTAAATAGCAGCCTTTAGGCTAGGTAGAAATTCCAATTTTAAATTTGAATGAACTTTAAATGAAAGTATCTTTTTCAGGTTGTGTAACTTCTTAGAGTAAAGATGTGTTGTTGTTTTAGCAGCTACTTGAGTGAAGAATAAAGGAGTTAGCTATAAATCAATATAAAATTAAGTATATAAATAAGCAGAATGTTAGTTTTATTATGTAGTTATGTTCAATTATGTGTTATTTTATTTTTACATTTGAAATAACATTTTCATTATTTAAAATGATAATTTTGAATACAGATTAAATTAGTATGTAGGTATAAACTACTTAAAAGTTTGGAGGTTCATGGTGTCCTGGGGTCTTTTACTGTGTGGAGACTTCCCCTTTGACATTTAAAGAGAGGCGAGCTGACTCACTAACAGGATCACCGTTTCTGGTTTTCCATTGTGGTTTTGGAGGTCACGAGGTTACAGAATTCGATTTCCTTGATGTTAGTCTCAGTCAATCAGTCCCCACATGGACTAACTCCTAGTTATGTTGTTTCAGACTTCTTTTTTTCTTTTCTTCTACCTTTTACTTTTTGAGAAGGAAGAAGAGATATGTTACTTAAATATGTTGGCTTAGTGAATATTTATATGTTTTGGGAATCACATAGAATATCCATAATGTTTATAAAAGAATAGAAGTAAATAATAAAGCATTACAGATTTTATTTTATAAGTATTATCCTATGTGATAATATTTGAACTCTTTTTTAGGATCGAATAGCTTTTTCCCCATAATTAATCATATTTAGTCATAAGAATACACTAATGGTATTTGTTCACAAATTTACTCCTTAACTTTAGCTGACTTTTGGCTATTGTAATAAAATATTTAATAATTGTTTATTATGTGCAATATACTGTGGCTAAGTGCAGTTTGGAAACCAAGATACATGAGCCAGGTACATAGGATTGACTAATTCCAATTAGGAATAATTGGATTGGAATAGTTAGGAATCATGGAATGAAGGAGAAAACAGTTCCCTTCTTAAAGGATTCAAAGGTTTTCAGTATGTAAAGAATAGGCATAGGGAATAGCAGGAGGCTATACACAGGGATTAGTGAACATTTTTGGGGATTTGTCCAGAGTCTGATGTGACTGGAACATAGAGCAGTGGGCTGGGGGCAGGGGGGTGGGTGGAGACACAGTGGAGATTATAGAGGAAAGGGCCAAAGACTGAGACTAAAATCAGGCACATTTGTTAGCAGTAGAAATTTCCTCTCTTTGTCTTGCTCCTGAATACAACTACATAACAGATACCTGTCATTCATAAATTCATTCAACAAAAATTTACAGAGAATCTATACAGGGTAAACTATTAAGCTGCTTGCTTAAAGAGTAAATGCAGCATAGCAAGACATATGCATCTCATGAGAATTATATTTAAAACACCTTTAAAAAATCTTTTGACAACTATCTTCTTTGGATCTATATTTTTAATTTTTAGTTTTTAACCCTATAATATATATGAGTCAATTTTTTTTTTCTTACAAGGTGTGGAGATATTGAATTGGTGATTTCAGATATTATTGGTTTGGGAAGGTCCATTCTAAACTGTAAAAATATATGTTTTGCTGACACGGTTAAGTAGCTACAGAGTCAGTGTGTCAAATTCTTCTTATTCTTCGTCTATCCTCCCATCTCTGAGGTCAGCTCACTGATTGTGTGATTGAAATCAGAGAAACCTCAGGTAATATATATTTGAAGGCAGGTGTTTTATTTAACCCTGGATGATTCAATCTTATATGACTTGGTTAGATGACAATCACTGAACCATGAAATTTCATGTATCTCTGTGGCTATTGTTTTATAAATAAAATCATTGAGGAGAGTGTTGTTACAGCAAGAGCCACTATGTGAGATGTTTCAGAAAAATAAGTTAGTGGACAATAGACAGGCAACTTTTATATTAAAAAAAACCCCCTAATTTACATTTACTCTAATTTTGTTGAAGTTTCTGTTATCATGTTTATAATTATTTGACTTTATAGAATCATAATTTAGAACCAAACAGTCCTTTGTACCACATGCATGAAATTTAAAGATATATGGAATATTCATCTCATTAGCAAATGGTGCCATGCAGCTAACAAATAAGCCCACTCTTACTAAAGGACCCTTTATTTTTAAATATTTTGATAACAGAGGTAAAACAATAATAATTCAAAGTATTAAGTATTGGGAAGGACTAAGGTGACATTTTGGATGAATATGGCTTAAAATAGACCTCAAGTTGCAAAGACAAGTTGTCTTCATTTTATCTGTCCTGATGTACAGGCTAAGGGATTAAATTGAATGTTGATTAATTTGAATGTTGTCAGCATGATATTTTAATAATAGATGAAAGAAAGAGAGAGAGGAAGGAAGGAAGGAAACGGTAAAAGAACTGATTACCTAGGGGACAGCAAGATATGGACATCTTTACTTCTTCTTTCTCTAGAGTATAATAATTGGAAGGGAAAAAAAAGGCAAAAATGTGCTAGAGTTGGTTGGCGTTATATACAGAAATACCAGAAGAATTTATAATGAGGCTGAGAATATGGAACTAATGAAGAAGTATTACAACAAAAAAGGAAAGGGAAGATTGGTGTGGGAAACTGGAGATGAAGTAAGGAGTAGTCAGTGAGGAGATCAGACAATTTCTCTAACCCTCCAGGAACTGAACACACAAAGGAGCCCAATTAGAAATAAACCAGCTAGAAGAAATATTTCATAGTAAATTGGGGATTATCAGTTTGCCTAGAGGGAATGAAATCAGAGCATTCAAGCCTCCTCATTTCAGAACCACTTGGTATATTTTTTCAAGTTTGATACAAATGTTCTTGCTTTTCACATCATAATTTTTAAAAATATCGTGTCTGAAAGAAATTAACAACCACCAAACTTTTGGATTTCTGAGGCGAGAATCATTTTCAACTGATTCCTGGATACAAGGAGATTTAAGAAGTATTTGTCCTGTGTTTCATCCTTTTTTCTTGATGCTAGCTAGGTCACTGTGATGTATTCTCTGGGTATTCACGAATTTCATGGAGATTTTTCACCCACTAATTTAACCTAGAGCTTCTCCAGATACAGGTGACATATATCTAGCATATATAGAAACATGATACTTGGCTTTAATTTGACAGAATATAGATGAACAATTCAGGGTTATTTCTGGTTGTTAGAATAAATTAATTGGAAACAACAGCAACAACAAAAGGGATTTTTTAAACAAAAAAACGGGCAATACTTAGCACCAAAATGCTTCTGTTTCAGGATCTTTTACCATATCATTTCTGGCTATTGGTCAGTCACTAAGTAAACCTAGGGGGAAACATACAATACCATCAGTGTGCAAAACTTAGAAATTTTTATTATCCCTGTGAAATAAGTGACTCCATGAATAAGAGCAGTGTGGTTTCTTGTTCTCTACTTAAAGATATATTTTTTGTTTCTTTACCACGATATATTGCAAAAGAGGAAGTTTTTATTGACCCTCTATTCTGAAGTCAGTGGTTCTCCACTGTACCCATGGCACACAAAATGTTTAGTCCTTTTATGGCTATTTCAGATTTTCTGGAGGTAGGACTGTCCTCTCACTTTTGAAAATCCCAAGCTGTCCACTCTTTACACACTAGAGGGCGATCTAGACAGGATTTGGCCAATTAGCTGCCATGTCTTAAAACCATTAGCTGGGCAAATTTATTCATTCATTCCAGAAATATTTATTAAGCACCTGGTATTTGGCTGGGTGCTTAGCGACAAAACCCCAAATATAATATATTTTCCATCCTCAAGGAAATCACAAGTAAACAAACGATTACAATAGAGTCTGATAAAGGCATAATGAATGAAGAATGAGGGAGAGGCTACTAGGCAGTTTAGAGAGAAGGGAGGAAGTCAGAGCAGGATTGCTATAAAAGTAGAAGACTTTTAAAATGACTCTTAGAAAGCAAATAGAAAATTGAAGTTAACTACTTGAAGGCGAGGTTTTTTGGGAAGTGGAGTAAGAACTGGTGTTTAAAATTGAATTCTTAGGAGTATCTTTCATTCATTGTTCCATTTAGCAAGCACATGTTGAGCAACTGTTATGTTGCTTTGCTGAACCCTGGGGAATAATGCTGAACAGGACAAAAAAAAATTTAATCCTACATGGATTTTTCATTCTTGAAGGTAGACAGACAATATGCAAATTGTTACAATATTAGCTAACACTAATGAAGTGCATACTATGTGCCAGGTGCTGTTCCCAGGCTTTATATAAAACCACTAATTTAAACCTTACAACAACCCACTGAAGAAGTTTCTATTATTATGAAGTAAAGTGGGGAAGAGTCATATGTAACTAGTAGAGGGGTGGGCTGGGTCTCAGAGCTAGGCTGTCTGGATTTGGGGTTTATTCTTTCAAGTACTATAACAAATTGCCTATCAAAATAAATAAATGAATAGGTAACATAGCCTTAGGAGGTGGTAAGTGATATGAGGAAAAAGAAAACCAAGCAGAGAGAATGGTTGAGTGGAAGGTGCTGGTTTTGATAGTGAAGCAGACATTACATAGTCAGTACATACCCCTTGGGTTTGACCGCTTCAGTAGGCTCAGGCCAACCTCCAACTACTAGTACCTGCATGTCTTTGTCTTTGGGCTTTTTCTGAAGTGAAAGGAAGGCTGCTCTGGCCTGGCAGAACTGAAGTGGAGGGGAATGACCGCTCCGTAGAACAGGTGTTAACCAGTGACTTTCAAGACTTGGTCTACAAGCGTCCCCAGGTTTCTCAGACTTCATAAAGGATAAGTCCAAAGCTTGTTCTAGACTATTTTCCAGTTTTTCTGTGGGATTGAGCTCCATCAGCTCACAGTGTTGGCTGGCTTAATCACACGCTCTTTATTGGCTCTGTTCTTTGCTGGTATGGCTTCCCCACTCCTGTACCATTGCTTCCTTTTACCTCCCAAATGAACTATGTATACTCAAATCTTTGTCTCAGAGTCTGCCTTTGAGAAAACCTAAGCAAGGATAGATTGGCTGCTCAGCAAATGCATCTCTGAAGAAAATTTGGGGAAGAGCACTCTAGGTAGAGGAAATTATACATGCTAAGGACTTGAGAAAGGCAGGAGCAAGGCCACTTTGACTGGTTGGAGTGGAGTGAGGATAGGGAGTAAGTAAGAAATGAGCTGGAGGAGTAGGCTGGGACAAGGTAGCAAAAATCTTTTTAGGTTATGGAGAGTTGTTTGGATGTGAAAAAGAACTGCACACTTTTCTATATGAGGCAGGAAAAAAGTAAGTGGTAGAGTATTAGCTCTAAAAGCAGACTTCGGAGAAGAACTAATCTAACCCTTTCTTTCTATAAATGAAAAAAATGAGGTCCAGATCACCTTGCTAAGAACAAGAAAAGACGGGGCTTCTACCCAAATATGAATCCCAAGTCTGCGATTCCTAATTGACGTGTAAGAGAGTCATGTTCATCTTAGAAGCTTACCGTGAGAGTAAGCACAACACATCAGAGAGAAATGAATAAAAGAGGGGGGCATAATAATATTAAAAGTGCCTAATTAGAATGAACCAGCAATATCTGTTTATTTTACCATTGCTGCTCCAAGTTCAATGCTTCTAACTCCCACCATGTAAGATAGAGCAATTCTTTCTACTCTCCCCAGTGAGAGCTGAGTGGGCAGAGTTGCAGGTGCTGTCTGCTCTACTGCATTCCTCAGGGGCACAGTTAATGCAGGTCTGGAAGCCAGGCCAAATTTCACATGGGCATCTGGATACAGGAATTTCTGCTCTGTGGGCTCCCCATCTCAAACCCTGTCATTAATGTGGATTCTAACACCTGCCGGTAAATGGGTGCTTGATGTCACTAGGTAACTCAATCATCAGCTTAAAGCACTCTGTCCAAATAATAAGAAAGGTGGATTGAATTGCTGTGCAACTCTCTTTTCCAGAACTAAGCAAATGCATGGTGAATTTATTTGGTATGTTTGCTGTTTACTGCATGAGATGAGATGAATTCTAGTAATGCCAAAGGGAGGGATTGAATCATTTATTAAGTACAGTCTTGGACAGGTGTCTCAAATGTCAATTCTAAGATTTAATCTAAACTAATCTTCAGAAAAGTTAGATTTAATGGAAATGAGAACCCAGAGGAATTCGAAGTAGGGATAGCTGGATGCTTCAATCTCAAACACTGCTATTTATGGCAATCTTTTAAATAAACTCTCTTACTTGGCTGTTATCCTTCTGTGTTCTGAGGTAGAAAGTGTTTGGGAAACTGGTATTAGCTCATCAGTAGGCAGGATTTATACAAAACAAGTTGTTTACTCTTTATTCCTAACTCTGGCATATAGTCAGTTATTTGCAAATAAAGCCACACAGTCATGTCTGAGATCAGCCCACAGAGCCTCTATAGATGTCCCTGCAGAGTTAGTACATATAGGATGTTCTTGCAATCTGCTATACTAGGTCATATTTCTTGATCACCAAATATGATGCCAGAAGACAGAGTTTGAAATTGATAAGGAAAAACTGTCTAAATGACCACCACACATCATATCTAAATATTGGCAGGTCAAAAAACTGTGGGTCATCCATCACTGAATGCAATTTGTAAAATGTATTGGCAAGGCCAAATCTGGAACTAGGCTCTGGTATTTGTATCCTCTTCAAGGTGACTGTATCTCCTACCAAATAACAAAAATATTTCAGTTGTGGCTTAATATTTTCTTGATATTAATATACATATATGTGTGTGTGTGTATATATATCTATATAAATATAAACTTTATATAGATATATATATAAATATATGTATAAACTTTCAACAGCACAGAATTAAATGAAAAATTGTGCAAACAGATGCTGGAAAAGTAGAAAGGATTCATGATGTATTTTTGTGAATGTATTAATCTAAATTCATTTCCCAGAGGCAGAATTTGGGAGTTCTTGCTGGTGGCTCCTATAATACTGGAAATGTCTGATAGCATATTTACTTTTAAATACTAAAGAGAAAAGGGCTAGCTAGCACAAAAACAATTGCTAGTGACCTGTTCCATGCTATAAAATCAAAGACTACTTAAAGAAACTAATAATTGCCGTAAAGTTAAAGTTTAAGATGAAAGAGTATAGTTGAAGTAAATAAAGAACACAGCTCAAATACGGAAATGGGTTGAAGCGAAAGAGCATGAAACACAGCAGTTAAGTCTATGAAGTTACCAGATAAAGTTTCCTAGCCTCTGCAGAAGTTAACAAAGAATTTTTCTGTCTTTCCTCCCTCTCCTCTCTTTTTCTTCCTTCCTTCCTCCCTCCCTCTCTCCTTCCTCTTTCTTTCTGTCTGACTGCCTGTTTTTCTATCATTTCAGCTATATATGTGCATTCTGATAAAATATTTTATCTTCTAGAGTAGAGCTTAGTAAACATTTTCTATAAATAGCCAGATAGTAAATATTGTTAGTATATTTGCAAACTTTATAACTATTGCAACTATTCAACTCAGCCATTGTATTCTGTAAGCAGCCATAGACAATGGTAAATGAATGGGTATGGCTGTGTTCCAATAAAACTTTATTTACAAAAAAAGCATCAGGTGAGATTTGACTTGAGGGCTGCTTTTGCAAGTTCTTTTTTTAGAAAGTGATCTTTTACAGCCATTTACCCCAATACTACTTTTTCCCCTAAAAAAACAGAAATATGAGTAATATTTTCTGGTGCAATACTCAAAGGATGGACCTATTTATTATGCTCATTATGGGTGTTGAAATATGGGATGGAATTAAATATTTATGAATATTTAGTATCTTTTAGGTACTATTTTCAGTGTATCATGTATATGATCTCATCTAATCCTGAGGACAGTACTCTAAGTGTGGTATAATTATCCACATTTTAGAGAAATGCAGCAATGTTAAGAAATTTGATGAATCTGTATAGCTTTTAAGTGCCAGTGTTGGAATTTAAAGCCTTTGCCTTTTTCCAAATATTTGTGTGTGTGTGTGTGTGTACAAAATCTACACATTTTTGTTATGAAAAAAGATTATACCTTAAAGTTCTCATAACAGTGAGAGTATAGATAAGCATGCTATAAAATATATGTGAGAGTTGCTACACCTTGATCTCAAACATTCTGTGATATGCCACCTTAAGAAGGATTTGTTAATTTCTTTGTTGGTGCCTCTTCCTTAAAAACATACTCAGAATTCAAGTAAGAAATTATTCAATGCCAGTGGTTCTTAACTGAGGACAGTGTCACTACCCGTGGAACATTCGGAAAGGTGTGGGGCTTTGGGGCTGTAGCAATGACTGTGGGGAGGTGATGCCACTGTCATGTGGGTGAGTGTCATGGATGCTACAGATCCTGCAAGAAGAATGACAGTCCTGTGCATTGAAGATTTGTCAGACCTATAATGCCCAAAGTTCCCCACCCCTGTACACTCATTAAAAAAACAAAACAGAGATGTTAGTTTGTGGCAGCCCTTGTTGATTACCTACCCAATAGTCACTTCTTGCTTCTTCCTTGCTAACATAATTTTTATTTTATTCAGGTAGCGTCTAGATGCCAATGAGGTCTGAGAATTCTGACTCCTCCCCAGCTACAGAGGATGAACGATGTTGTTTTTTTTTTAATCCAATCACAGTAATGCTCATTCTACTCTGCCAATCATTGAGTTAGACAGGGCCATCTGACTCTGTCCTAGCCTAATAGGTGTAAAAGAAAGCCTACTTAACAGCTCCTGGGAAAGGTTTCCTTCCATGATAAAAAGAAAAGGTTGAATGGGGAAACATCTCTTCTCACCCTTTTCTTTTTGATATAGACATCATCAAGTAAGAATTTCATGCTTGCAACTGTAGCAGATATTTCTCAACTGGGAGAGAAAAGCCAAGAGAACCAGAGAAATTGAAGCAGTGCCTGATATTATTGAGGGCCTCAATTAATTTGAGGATTGCCTATTTTAGGGATTCTGTTATATGAGAATATTGTTACAGTACAGGCCACTTTTATTGAAGCATTTGCATAGTTTTATTCAAAGGATCCAAATTATTATATGGGGACTATAATTTCCATTTGCCAGGATGAAAATGTCATATATCAGTAGCAGAGCCCAGATACATATTTCTTATCTTTGGGTCAAAATATTTTGAACAGGATTTGAGAGAATCTCTAATTACCCACACCCAAGTTCAAGTTCAAAGCAAAATATGTATCTATTACCCCAGTTTGGGGAAATATTTATTTTCATAATGAAAAGATTTGATAACTTTATGACTAGGAAAACATAAACTACAAAATTCATTATATTACTTGCTTTAGAAAACAAAAGACCCACTTTAGAAAACAATGCTCTAACATTAAGAAAACTGCATCCTTTCCAGGGCATAGTTAGTAAAAAGTTATTTATTTCTGTAATTTTAATGAAGAGCAACTCCAAAGGAGTATGGTATAAAATGGTAAATTTTCTTTCTAAAACATCTTCTAACTCTTACTTGTTATACTAAAATAACTAAAATTATAGAAATGCAATTATTATAGCTAATAATAATGTGGAAATAAAACAGTAATTAATTGGAAAGCTTATAAATTTAGGTGTATGGAACCCTGTGAGGGCAAGCAGGTAGAGGGTAGAGAAGGGAGATATTTTTGCCATAAAAGAAATTGAAAAGGAAATTTGATTAAGACTAAAAATCATTCTCTTCTATGCATTTCCACCAAAATGAATATTCTCTTTCTTTAGATTGGATGATATTTTAATATGGTGACTCTTTTAATCCAATGATGTATTCTACAGATTATATCTATAGAAGAAACCTAAAAACATCTATATTAAATCTATCAATCCAGTAGAGGAAAGTTAGTAAAATACAGAAAAGTTTGGTGAAAAAAATGAATTCAGCTAGGTTGATTTTGGAGATTATCAATGCCTCATCTTTATTACCAAACCAAATTTGAAATGTATCTAAATTGGAATAGTCTTCTTTTGTCCTTTTTGAATGTGAGTCCTTTCGATGGTATATGGCGTCGCATATTTTCTTAATGCAATTAGAGCTTTTTTGGACATGTGGGTGTGGGAGAGACAATAAGCATTTGCAACAGAATCTTCATCTCGGTGACTTTTCCACTGCCATCTGGATTCCTGCATATTCTCTACATGTCTATTCGGAAGGAGAATTAGATTAAAAAGTAGATAAAAGGATGTATACATGCAAAGGAAAAGGAAGCGCTCTCTTGTTCAACTCCCCCAGTCGAGCTGCTTCCTGATTAAAATACTAATATATGGCGACTGGCCTGTGAAGTCCATGCCGAGGCATGAGAGAGTTTGGCATGATCAAACGAGTGTATCATTTCTGCCTCCTTCTGTCAGCAGTAACTGAGCAATCCAACCTGGTGATTGGAAGAACAAATTTTCTTTGTCCTGCACATGCTGTATTTATCCTTCACGAATATCCACAAAACTCAGCAGGGATTTGGCTGAGAGAGTAGGATCACTCCTTGCAGAAAAACTGGTAATAAATCTGGGAGGCTTTGTACAAGATCTGAAAGCTGCCTTCAGAATTTGCCGGAGGAGGCGTGTATAGCCAGGAGTAAGGAGATTATGTAAACTACAGAGGAGAACTAGGGAGCTTGGGGAGGCAAGGCCCAAGTCAGAATGCCCTCTGAATATTCTCTTAGCAAGAGGGAGTTAGAGGTTCAGACTATGGCCTGTGTGTATAACCTTTTCCTTCCACTGCTGGAAGATAAATAGGAGGTTTGCATGCTTTTTGTTTTCTTTTGAAATACGTGGAAATTTTCTATCTCTATCTTGGACAGCAGGCTTTAAAGCTCAGTTACTATTATACTTTACCTTAGGTCTCATTCCATGATACTTATTTGCAGTGTCCTCTAATTATTCTTTTTTCTTTTCCCCAATAATTTTGAAAATATGCTTTGGAAATGGGTTCTGGAAATGAGATTTCAGTGTGCTTGGAGGAATACCTTCCTTTGCATTACCTGAAGTGTTTAGTACAAAACGTTAGAATCTGGCCACCACTCCCTTCCCCTCATCTACAGAGAGTTTGAATCCTCTGATGTGGGGCCTAGAAATCCAGTCTTTTAACAAATTCTCCACTGGTTCTGATACACACACATGATACACACAAATGCTTGGGCATTTTTTCACTCATTGTTTTGGCATAACTTGAATATCACTAAATACATACCATGTTTGCTCTAGGATGCCACTTTACCTATAATATATATTCATGAGGATTTTTCTTAACAAATATCGATTTTATAAGCAGGAATGAAAAGTTTCTAAATCTAATTTGACTGAGTCTGGAAAACAGAACATGAAATCTCATAGGGAACATCTTTCTGTATAACCTTACAAAGAGAATCTTTGTTTTCTATTTACTTTTCTCTTTATGAAACGCCTCTTCTAATATTGCATTCTTGTAAAGCATAGATCAAGAAACTGAACCATGCCCTCAGGGAGAGCGGGAAGCTAGGCCAGGATGTTCTCAAATAAAATATATTAATATAATAATTATAAAGGTGCTTTGATGAGGAGAAATACATCAGGGAGTATTTTGCCTGGTAGACCTCAATAACTTTTATTAAGTTATTTGAAGGAATATTTACTAGTAGCTATAATGTTTACTCTCAAGCACACATTTCTCTCCATGGATTTTCCAAGAACTACACCAACTTCATCAGACTTTTTACCTCTCCTCAGGAAACATAAATTTTCCTACAACATACATGGAAGTGAATACAATAATACAAGAATGAGATTTTGGCAAATTAGAGAACATTTCCTCTACTTCGATTTTAAGATAAAAAATAAGATTCCCAGATTCCCACTGTGGATGTGACCTCAGTCTACCAGAAATGAGGTTTCCTCTGAAATTCCGTTATTCATTGGCTAAGACAACCAAGATTTCTCTTTTGGAGACTTTCAAGTGTATGTTATGTTTCAATTTGAAAATGATAAAGGAAATATATTATTAGATTAATTAGATAATTAGAAAAATTCACAGCTGTATCCTTTGACAACACATTTACTGTCTCTGTGTGAATGAGGCAGACATAAACTTTCCAAAAATGAAATTTACAGAAATATTTGTCTGATATGTATCATGAAAGCTGATAAAAAAGCCCTTGTATTTTAAGAAACTAAGCTCTTGCAGATAGTAATCAAGGGCCTGTTTTATAGTCTTGATTTTGTATTTCTTTATTCATAATCATACACAAAAATGTATTGTATATTTGCACTTTTATATGCATATCTTTAATTCAGTTGTAAGATATTTATTAATGGTTTTCATAATTGAACCACTAATGAGGTGGTAGAATTGTAGCCTTGTGTCTCCATCAGGCAAAATACAAATCAAAAATCTTGTTACTCTCAAAGGGAGTTGTTATTTCTTTCTTTCTTTTTTCTTTATTATGGCATATGAGATTAGTTTCTAAGAGGGTAGATATTATTTGCGGGCATTTAAATATTCTTTCAAATATTTTCCTAATAAGGAAGTGAGTATTTTCTCCTGTTGTCAAAAAGTGCAGCTGTGAGTTTTTCTAATTGCTCAATTAATCTAATGATACACTTTCCCTATCATTATCAGACTAATATGTTTCAGCACCCAAGCTGTATTCTTTACTGGAGCTGTCTTGTTTGTTTTTGATAATATTGACTTGTGAAATTTTCTACATGCTTATTATAATTTAGTAATATAAGCTCCATATTTCTCATTATGAATGGATTGGCTTTTGAACCTGGAAAATGTTGCTTTATGCAAAATATTTCATCTAACAGTCACTTTAGCATTTTCACCTTTGTTTGAATTTCAGCTACCACTTTCCAGGAATTACATACTGTCTAAATTTTTTTTAAGTAAATCTAAAAGAAATTTTATCATAATAGTGGGCAATAAGCAAAAGAACAAATGGACATAGAAAAATCTTTCTGCTAATTTGATAAATTATTCCAAACATTCATACAATGTATACTTATTTATTTATTTATTTTGAGGAAGATTGGCCCTGTGGAAACATCTGTTGCCAATCTTCCTCTTTTTTCTTTTTTCTCCTCAAAGCCCCAGTACATACATAGTTGTGTATCATAGTTGTAGAGTTGTAGCTCTTCTACATAGGATGCTGCCTCAGCATGGCTTGATGAGCGGTGAGTAGGTCTCCGTCTAGGATCCGAACCGGCAAACACCGGGCCGCCAAAGCAGAATGCGTGAACTTAACCATCACACCACTGGGCTGGCCCCTATCCTTATTTTTTAATGTAAAATAAATTGTATCTGAAAATTGCTATGTGTTGTCATAATTGATTTTCAACAGTGTATTTTTTTTTTCTTTTTGTGAGATTTCGGAGGAAACAGCATGTAGGCTTCCCTGTCAGATTGACAAAACTTCTCCAGAAATGGAATTTTTCATGAATGTCTTTCAATATTATTATATATTATCCCTATTTCAAATGCCAGTTTTGGTGGAAGGGTTGCGTCTCTGCTCTTGCTCATAGCTTGTTTGTCCACATGATCATTATAGTCACTGTTCTCTTCATTGACATCATTTCTAACCTTAATCACCTTGTTTAAGCTTCTACCACAGGCAGAGACACTGTTGGGCCTTTTGCACACATTGTATCAGTGAACTCCCCCCTCGACCCTTTGGGGCAAGCATTTTTGTTTTTACGGGGAAGAGAACAAAGACTTGGGATAAGGAACTTGAAAGGACATAGAGTTAGTAGATAGTGGGACCAAGGTGCCAACCTAATCTTTTTCCAAAGCCAGTGTAGTTCATCTTTATGCTCTATGGCCAAGGGTCATGTTGGATTTATTACCAACAATGCTGAATGTCTGACTGATTCAGCTTGTGCTCTGATATGAACTTCAGCTTTCTCGCTCTTAGTCCTAGCCTTTATTAAAGTGCCATTTTTGATCAGCTTGTTGAATTCCCTTTGAAATTCATTCAGAGTTGCTCTCTTGGTTCCTATCACATCATTACAATTTGGTAAGTTTGATCTTTGTTCTAGTTGCAAAGATGGATCTGTGAGCAATTCTTCTCCAAAGGTCCCATGTCCTTTCTCTCTCCCCTGCATTAAAAGAAAAAAAAAAAGTGTCTATATAAAATACTTGACTTCTATAATTAGAGGGCTTGAGTATAGAAAAAATAATACTTAGACTTGCCATACCATTTTAGTGGCACATTGATCAATATTAAATATCCAGAATAACTAATTTAAAAATAAATATCCTATATGTTTTCTCTATTATTAAAAAAGTTTTAAAGGAAGAAAAAACTTTTAAGATGACTTTCTGCCAATTTCATCTATTATTGCAAAAATTACAATCTTTTTGCTATTGTTTTCTGCTTTACCATTTAAAATAATATTTATAGGATGAAAAGTTTCCTGGAATTACTTTTTCTGTTTTCTTTAAACCATTTTATAATTTATCCATTCATATACCTTATATTTTTATTATTTCTATTTTGATCTCTTTAGTATACCAAGAAGAGTAAACAATTTTCCCAGATTGATTGATTAATTCAATATATATATCTTGCATATGTACACACATATATAAATATGTACACATAATTAAATACTTAAGCAGTTAGAGGAGAATGTACTTTAAAACAAAAAACCCTATAATTTGAATCCCTGCTTCATGTCAATGTTTGTGCAAAGTGTCTGGAGAGCAAAGGAAGCATCCAGTTGAACAATATATCAGTTGCAATTCTAGAAATCATAATCAGACTGCAGTGTATTTTATGGCCATTTCTAATATTGCATTTGATAGAGTAATATACCTTCAGTCTCTGATCTCAACTGTCAATGAAACTATTTTGCTATATTATGGAATCATTGTTTAAAAAGAAATCAAAGTTAACTCAGCCAAGAATTTAAAACTAAATGCTTATGCATAACATATAGAAGCTTATAAAAGTGTCTTACTCCTTCAACTGCTTTGGATGACATGCTAGTTAAAAGCCCATCTTTCTGAACTTGAAGTTATGTCTTGACCACTGTCAGTATTTTGAGGAGGATATTATTCACATGCCATTCAAGACCTAAACATGTTTTTATCATCACTGCCAACAAAGTCATAAATAACAAATGTCATGTGTCAAATTCTGGGCTTATATCGGAAGAATACCAATAGACAAAAAAAGAATAAAAAACACAATCTAATATAGTTGATTTAGGAGTTTTAGACTTGCCTGACTATTAGTGGGCTGGGTCTTTCTAGAGAAATAAAATTTTCCTAATGTCTCAGTTTCTCCAACTGAAAAATGAAGACTTTTGGCCAGATAATATTTTAAGTTTCTCAAGCTTTAAAATCCTATAATTTCCTACTTGAAGCTTTAGATGATATGTTGTGAAAACTATTTGAAAAGCTCTGTCCTCCAAAATGAGGATTTTTTTCTTCCTAAACACAGATAGTAGACATGGCCCATACAAAGCTTTCCTTCTTTACATTATGTTTTGATACAAGAAACATTATCTCGAAAAAGCACCACTCTGCATTCTGCATATTTGTTTTGTAGCTCATGCTCTTGCTCTTATTCAGCAAAGTAAACAAACATTCTGGTGGGGTTAAGGATTAATGGCAAGGAATTGCATGACTATACAGCATGTAACCTTGAGGGAAGAGATCAAGCGAAATGTCAGTCAAACATCTGCCCTTAGTGCAGTTGCTAATTAATTCGTGAACATTGACTCAGGTTGCAGATTTGCTAGTGTACATGGGAATCAAGTCCCATCCTATAAATACTGCCTTGATTTAATGAGGCTTTAATAGGATTAAATGGTTTTAACTTTATGTCTTCATGTTTTTGATTATAGTTGTCTAGTGCTTTTTGATATGGGTAGATATGGATTTCACTGAGTTTTAACAGTAGACTCTAAATGAAGAGGAAGGGGAATAAAAAGGGGAAAATGTGTCATTAACTCAGTAACTTTATTTTCTGGAATTTTAAAATAATATTAAATGTTAATTTGGTGTCAGCTACCTAGAAGTAAACATGATACATTACCAGAGTCTCCTTCTTAAGTAATTAACCATCTAGTTAAATAGACTATTATCTATTAGTAGGAATCAGAGCTATTTTGCCATATCAAGGTCTCAGATGTATATAGAGCTTGATTCTAATCATTTTTTAAACTTATATTTCTCTGTTTCACATTTGAAGATGATATACTGATGGTAACTGTTGTCATTCTGTAAATCTTTTGGCATAAAATAGGAATATCATTGTGAATTTGTTATTGGTTGCTACAGGTTTCTATTATTAAAATTTCACTTTGACTTCTCAAAAAAACTGAAAAGTAATTTTGTTGTGCTATCATTTTAGGTGTTAGAATGACATTGTTATATACTCTAACCAGTAAGACTATCTTCATCATCATCATCATCATCAATTTAGTCAAGATTACTATAAATCTATTATTTAGAATATATTTATACACATATACTGAGGTATAGGGTGTCTGTGTAAGAATAAGGTGTTTTGAAGTTAATATCTACTGGGACATGTAATTGAGCAAATAAAATCATTTCACTCCGTGGTTACCAAACAATTCAAACACTTCCTCTTTATCTTAGGGTAAAGACCAAATTCTTAATTATGGCCTGTGTTCCTGATGCAGCCCATCTGTCCAAACCACATTGTCCTGGGCACTGTAGTTACTGCAATAAAGAAAACAGACAAAATCTTTGCTCTTAAAGATAAAGTTTATAGTATAATAGGGAAGACGGGCAATAAATGAGGAAACTAAGGTAATTTGAGCTAGTCATAGTTGTCATGAAGGAAATAACATAGCTGCTTAACAGAGTGACTAAGGCAGGAATGATCAGCTTAGATGTGGTGGCTAGAAAAAGCCTCTTCAAGTCGTTACTATTTGAGCTGAAAACTGATAACAAAAGAAGCCAGCCTTGCAAAGTTCTGGGAGCAAGTATCCCAGACAGGGACGGCAGCTAATACATCAGGCTCCAGGGAAGGAACAGGCTTGACAGTTTTAAGGGATTGACTGGAGTACAGTCAGGTAAGAGGAGAGAGTCATGCCATAAGGTAATCAAGGGCAGATCCTATCATATGGTTCCAATGTGCTATGAGGGAATTGCCCACTATGATCCAGTTTCCTTGACGTGTTTTCAGTCCCTTAAGTGAACCATGTCCGCCTCAGGCCCACAAGCATTATGCTTGTTTCTTTTCACTATGACTACTGCCTAGCCCCTAGTAAATGCTTAGTAAATATCTGTGAAATGAAAGAAATAAATGTTTTCACTAATTCGTATCTGTATTGCTCGATGAGTAGAACTATCAGCTTCCTACCTTTTACTCCCTGACATAGATACTTTGGATTAGTTCCCAAACATCAGGCCCAATCTCGTTTTTCTCCAGCCCACTTTTGACCAAAAAGCTTGAAAAAGCAAAATACTTACTTTGCCAGCCTTTCCTGCAGCTGAGGGTAGTCAGGCGAGCCAGTTCTGATCAGTAAGACCAGAAATCTATAAAGAGATATTTTCCTTCCAGATGAAAGTAGAGATGCACACTTTTATAGCGCCGGCTACCCATGTTTCCTGCCTTTGAACATGGCTGTGAGGATATTATGCCTGGAGTTGGGGCAGCCATCTTGCTACCAAGAGAAGAAAACCTGGAAGAATTGCAGAGTTGTCAACCCACACCCTGACATCTGAAGCTGCTGAACTAACCTGTGACACTGCCTACCCTCAGGCTTCTATTTAAGTAAACAATAAAGGTTCAAATGATTGATAACTGAGATTTCTATAACATACTGCCCAATCATATTTTCCCACCTCTGTACATCTTTTTACAAGGACATCTCTTATTCTCACAGAGGAATCAGTTCTGACATCAGACTGGAACAATGACAGAAGATCCTCTTATAAAAATTGTCATTTGTTTGGTTCAACATCAAACTCTGTATCTACAGCTGGCAAGCTTATTACACACTTTCTTGATACTGGCCATATATCCTTTGAATTCTACCTGGCTTCCTTTTTCTGACTCTCTTTCTCCTTATAGCTTTTGCATGCACAGCAATGATGCAGGACTTCTGTTGTGGACCTTTTCTTGCTGCATATTAGATAATTAATTAGGTAGCTAATTTATCTGTATGTCCAGTACAAGACAATTTTCCTCTTAGATAAGGAAAGACCTTGTTTCTAGCTTTACCCAAATAAAGAGAAGTTATGTTTCATTTTTAGACTTCTCTCTCAGATTTTTATAATTCAGCTTCTTTAGCTGAATTTGACTATTTATATTTGTATTTATACGTATCTGTATAATTCCTTAGAATGTCAGTGAATGTGGAAAAATAAAAATCTGTTTGAGTTGCATGTTTACAGGTTTTTAAAAAACTTTTCAATGTCCACCAGAATCACAGACTGTGTTCTGTTTCAAGAATAACTCATAGGATTAATATTTTCCAGTTAAGGACTTCACTTTACAATACCTTCTCCAATCCCCTGCCAATTCAAAATCATGTCCTATTGTGATTAATTACCGGGTTATAATAGTTATGTTTATTAAATAACAATGATGAGAGAATATCTTATGATGTTTGTCTTTTGAGTTGTGCCCTTCAAATTTTATCCTCTTGTAGGAAGTTGTTGGTTATTTCTATGATTCTTCAGTAAGTCATAGAAATTATGTGTGTGTGTGTGTGTTCTTATTAAAGTGCTTGCCACGCTGTCTTGCTCTTAATTGTTTCTATTTGTCTCTTTCACAAGGGCATGAGTTCCTTGAGGGCAGGGATCTCATTCCCTTCTTCCTAGTGTCTTCAATTCCTAAAATAGAGTCTGGCACTGAGCAAGAAAAGATCAGATTGAGGAACTTTTCCAGAAGGCAACAGTTAAGGATAAAGAGATTAGTTTTAAATCAACAGAAATACTGTCCATAAAAATAGGTTAAACTCTTCAATTAAAAGACTTAGTCTCTCAGAGTAGATATAAAAAAATAAATTAAAACAAGATCTAACAATATATTGTCTACAAAGACATATTTAAAAGAAAAAGACACAGAAAGGTAGACAAACATATACTAAGTATATGCCTATACAAAACCATAGTAACAAGCTAACATGACAAAATATGATTTAAGAAAAATAATTCAAAAGGTCAAAGGTTATGCTTTGCCTAAAAGCATAAAATGCTAGTAAAAAGAGGAAAAGAATAAAATGCTATAATCACATAAACTTCTATGCACCCAACAATATCATCTCAAAATATATAAACCTTCAACTGTCAGAACTGAAGAGAGGTAGGAAAAACCTGCTATTTTAGGTCAAGATTTTAGCACACTACTCACAGAAAGTAATAGATCAAACAGACAAAAATAAATGGAAATATTGAAGGCCTGAACAATAGGATTCAAATATTTATTTTTTAGATAATATTAACAGAAGACTAGATAAATAGAAAAATGTTTAGTATTTGAACTACAATATGTGTATGTGTGTGCATGTGTGTGTGTATGTGTGTGTCTCTGTATGAGACAGAGACAGAAAGAAATATATACCCCCAAATTCAAAGAATATGTTCTTATTAAGCATACATGTAACATTTACAAAATAGACCATGTATTTGACCCTAAAGATAGCCTAATATACAGGATTTATGCACTCCTAGAGCCACTGAGTCTCCATCATTCTAAGATTGCCTGGTATATTCTTTTTTACACAATAAAATTATCTTAATATACAGTGATATTGGAGAAATTAAATTGCCTCAAAAAAAGAAAGTAGTAGAAGAGAAAGCATTTGCCATCCTAATACTCTACACACAAACATATAGTTGCTTTCTTTAGTTCTTCAGTCTTGTCAGGTAATTACATTTTATGGCATTTTTCTAAAGATACTATATTGCATTAATAATAGTTATAATTTATGAAGCATTACTTGTGTGGCACGTATAGTATTAACAGTTATATTTTTAATATCTCAACAAAAACTCCATGAAATAGGTAACAGTATGCCAATTTAATAAATTGGCATTGTTGAGGCATAAACAAATTAAGTAACTTGTCCGTGACTGAATAGAGCTGGAATGTGAACCAGGACAGCTTGGTTCCGAATGCTGAGGCTTCAGGAAACCAGGAGTGTTACTTGAGAATTGGGCTAGCTAGTTTCATAAGAAGCATCCAGTAAATGCATGTGGAATTGAATTAAATTCTCTACACTGTAATGAAATTCTGACCATAAAAACAGAGGTCAAATAACAATACCACTTTGGCTACATAGTTGATACAAAATAATTTAAAATACAGCAAAACAAATCTCAGTGCCAGCCTGCATGCAACAGTGCAGAATCACTATCTTAGCAATGAGCCACATGTATCCTTGCAATGCACTGTTTCATGAGTGCATGTGGTAATTACAGCCATAAGGTCTGAGTAAATCAATTCCTTAATGTAGCAACGGCATTGCAAGAGTAGTAATGGTAACATTAATAACAATAACCATAATCCTATGAAAGTTTGGAAACATAAAGTCTCCTAGAGACTATGCAGCTATTTGCTAAATGTATTTTTTAAAGGGGAAATAATTAATTTTTATTGGCTTTGACCCAACAAAATATTAATATCTTTACATCATTTTTATCTTGCTAATAAAGGAGTTCAGAATTTTTAACATATTCTTGGTAGGCAATGCTCCAAATCTTGCCCTCTAGTTGGTATTACAGTATCAGTAATTGGTGTCTCACGTTAACATTTGTTTAAAGCTGCTGATTTAACATTTAAAAATTCTGGGGTTAATGGATCTGCATTCACAGATCCATTAACCTCAATAAAAACAAATGGAACCTCTTGTGAACTAAAATCAGTTCAGATCATGGATATGCTTTCTCTAATACTCACAACATTTAGATGGTCCTGATAAAATGTCAGGTCATAAAAAGGTCTACTAACAGTAATATTCAAGGTGATTTTCAGTCTTTTGCCATTGTTATTGTCCTTTGCAACAGAAACATAGCTTCTCCATGAGGTATGGTCCTTAAAAAAACTCTCACACGTGCATTTGCTGTAGCTTATGGATTCTTCTAACACTCTTAGAGTTGCCTTCTCTAAAACTTCTGCGACTTGCTAAAGCCCCACTGTGTTTCCTCAGTACTTACAGAACCTTAAATCTTAGGGACTTCAAAATCTGATCTAGGTTTTCTCTTTCAAGAAAATATAGTAAAGTAATCAGACAAAAACTTGCATGTTATAGGCACTACTGGATTCTAAACAAATATTGAGAACTGGAGGAAAGGCACTGGAACAAATTTTACTACTTTGTAGCAATGTAAGGGAGGGCAAGTCATTTAAACTCTCTGAGTTGAAGTTGCTTTATGGTAATATTCAAATATAGGACTGCTTTTATGGGTTCTTGTTTTTTTAGTATTTTGAAGTTGAAAAGCAGCTTTTTAAAAAAATTGACCAGGTATAACATATGGGATAATTCACACACAGTAAATGGACAATTCAAATGAGGAGTTAGAACATTTCCATCATCTTAAAAGTTCCTTAATGTTTCTTCCCAGTGAATACACCACACTGTAAGGGAAACCATTATTCTGACTTTTAACTTGATTGAATTGAATCATTCAATACATAGTGCTTTATATCTGACTTCCTTCAATCATTTCTATGTCGGTGAGATTCATCTGCGTTCCCAAGTGTAGTGGCAGTTGGTTCTTTTTTATTGCTATGTAGTATTATATTGTATGGATATACCACAATTTATTTATCCATTCTCCTGTTTTGAAGATTTGGGCTAGTTCCAGTTTTTGGCCATTATGAAGGATGCCTTTTTCAAATAAAAGTTTCCCATGATTGTGGTTGTATCTTTTGAAAGAGAAAACACAAAGCTATGCTGACTAATCCCCATACCCTTAAAGGGTGTTTTAGTTATCTATGGCTAGGTATCAACCACCTCAAAACATAGTAGCTTAAAACTACAAAATTTTATTATTTGTAGCAACTTTCTGGGTCAGAACTTGGTCATGGCTAGGATGGCAGTTCTTGTGCTCCACAGAGTGTTGACTGAGGTCACTCATTCAGCTGGGTTTAGCTGGGAGCTGAGCTGGGCTGGAAGGTCCAAGGTTTCATACACATGTCTGACATCTCGTTTCTGCCCCAAGTGGCTTTTTCACATAGCCAGCTTGGAATTTATCACAAAATTGTGGGCTCAGGTTATTGCTTTTACAGAATAAAAATGGAAGCTGCTGGGTTTCTTAAAGTCTAAGCTGGGAACTGAAATAGGGCCACTTCTACTGCATGCTATTGGTCATAAGGCCAGTCTGTTTCAAAGGAAGAGATGTAGTCTGCATTTCCTGATGGTCAGAGTCAGGATCACACATCCAGTCAGGAAAAATATCAATAGTGTACATCTTTGAATATATCTAGCCACAACAATTCATAGTCTTCCTACATGCAAAATATCCTCACCCTCATTTCCAAAATTTTCACCTCATTTTGGCATAATCTCAAAGTTTTCTAAGTAAGGTCCACATATGAGTGAGGCTTCTTGGTGCAATTTTTGAGGTGCAGCTACTCTGGCACAATTCCTTGGGTACAGAGACTTAGGAATTAAAAGGCAAATTATCTGCTCTGTCATATACCCAACATAGAATGGTGAGAGAGGGAAAGCATAACTACAATAGAAACTCCTGTTCAAATAGATAGTGGGGAGCAGTGGGCATATAGCACCTGCTGATCCATAGCAATCCTGAAATCCAGTTGCCCTCAGTTCACCCTGCTCTGAGGATATGGAATGTTCCTGTAGTGGGCCCAGTTCTTCTTCTTGGGCTCTATGGCTATAGGCTATTGGCTCTGACCTTGAGGCTTCCATCTTTGTTCTTAATAAGAAATGAATTGTGTTTACAGCTGAAAATCTTACTCAGCTTGATTCCTACCTGTAGAAGGTTGGGGGTCCAGTGTTCTTTTCATTGTGGATTATCTGTTTCTCTTTTAGTCCATGCTGTTGGTTTTCATCTATTTCTCTTAAAAATGTGGGTTTCATATGAATCTTACTGTGGTTCACACCATTAGGCAAAAACCACATGTACATATATCTTTATAACAAGTCCTTCTCTACTTTGGACTATGAATTATGGTTCTGTGGCCAATTCCTTTCAGATTCTTAGATATTTGTTTGTCTAGCTAAGAGGGTCTATGACTCATGGTTTGGATCTTTCAGAGGTCTTAACAAAGCATATTACTATCACAATCTTTATTTGATCTTTACCATACGACTGGTTCTTTCTTTTAGAATCTTTTGCTCTCTGGGTAGCCTCAGAATGAGAGAGAGGTTTATTTTGTAACCCAGAGAGTCCTGGGTTAGAAATGTTTTCCTGAATTTGACTTGAAAATTAAGCATTTACTTCTTTAATTCATCTCTCTCTTTCAAAACCATATCATAGGCACCTAAAAGAAGGCAATTAGCACATCCAACTACCTACAACCTCAACGTTAGGCACATTTTCTATCTTACACATTACCTCAAGTGACAGTTTTACCAAATGCTCAACCATATATAGCACAGGTTCTTTTTCTGCACCCTCCAATAGCACACTGCACTACCAGCCTCCACTAACTGTCTTCTCACATTCTTTAGGCTTCCACCCATTGCTCAGTCCCAGTCAGTTCCTATGTTTTATGTTTTGTTATAGCAGTACCCCACTTATAAGTACTAATTTTTGTTTTAGTTATACACAGCTGTGTAACAAACCACCCTCCCCCCAATTATTTTATACTGATGATTTATTCTCTCTCACAATTCTGGGGGCAAGAAATTTGGGCAGGGATCAGTGAGGTGGTTTTTCTGCTCTATGTGACATCATCAGTGGTCACTCTGTCAGCGTCCCACCTCGGCTGGAAGCTATGAGAAGGCTCCTCTCTGTGTAATGTTCCATATAGCCTTTTTCACTGGCTTTAACACCCCATGGTGGTCTCAGGGTAGTTGGACTTATGTTAGTTGGCTTCCCCACAAAGCTGCCAGTTGTTTTTAAGAGGTAAGACAGTTGCCTAGTGTGTCTCAACATTTAAGTAACAAAGCCTGGATATAAATCAGATTCTACTTGACTCTGAGCCTATGTTCCTCATTACTAGATTACTCTGCCTACAGAGAAACATTAGTTCACATTTGTATTTCTAGGATTTTTTAAAATAACCCTGAAGTTCCCCTGGAGGCTGCATTACAGAGATTTGGAACCATGGGCATAATTAATATTCATATGGTAGTCACCATGCTCACTTTACACAGTGGATTCAAGACATAGCTACCATATGTCTGCAGCCTGGGCAGCGATTATTAATCCACTTAGGCTGGTTAGTAATAAATTTTGTTGTGGTACATTTGTGTAGATTGATACAAGGTCATAAGGGGCCACATTTATCCTAAATGAGATCATTTCGCTTTCCTGCTCAAAATCCTCTAACGGCTTACTTGGAATTATACCTAAACTCCTAGTCGTGGCACAGTAATGTCATAGGACTCTCCCCAAAATGCCAAACTCATTTCTACTCAGAGGTTTTCCACTTGTTGCTACCACTGCCTGGAACTCTCTTCTTCCACACCCCGGCATCACTAACTCATCCCATCCTTATGATATATGCTCAAATGTCAATTTCTCAGAGTAGACTTCTCCATCTAAATTAGTCTGCTTGTCAGGCTTTATACCCTTTGCCTAGATTAAAGAATATTTTAACTTGATTACTTATTTGAAATTATAATATGTATTTGTTTGCTTAACATTTCTTGTCTGTTCACTATAGCATAATCTTCATGAGGGAACGTAAATGATTTATTTTTTTCGTGATTGTATATCTAGAAATAGATCAATTCCTAACACTCAGTAGGTGGTTATTAAATTGTAGCTGAATGTGTGAATGAATAGCTGGTCATATTTTCTGAGTAAGTCCCCATCATATGACCGACCGCTCAGGCTCCCTCTTTTGTTGAGTTAGGTGCACCATGTTATACTCCGACTGTACCTTGAGTATACCTCTGTTATTGCCCTTGCCTCGTTTCCTGTCAGTGTTGCTTTACTTGCCTATTTATTCTAAAAGACTGAGATCAGAATTCTTGTCTTACTCATATGTCTGTTCCCTGTATCTCACACATTGCATGATATATTTTAGGTACTCAATAAATGTTTACTTGATAACCATAGAATAACCTCTCCCTCCATTAAAGAAGAAGTTATATTGCTTAGTTTAATCTACTGTTGACACCATACAATAGTTTAACATCAAATTGGCATTTTAATTATGAAGTACACTATAATTACCTAGATGATTGTATGTTGGGAAGAAGATTGGCTGAAAATTATATTGTATCTTGAATCCATGTAATTTAATGAGCAAGATATGTTACCCTAATTAAATTTCTAAAGAGTTTTTACTATTTTACTGCCTAGTTTATAATTCAGAGAAAATACAGCCTTCAAATTGGAAAGTCATTTTCAAGGCACAGTCACCATGCTGGAATGTAAAGTAAACCTCAATGTGTGTGATGGGTCAATGGCTGAATAATGGTCATTTTCTGAGAGTAAAAAGGTCCTGAGTAGTACTGTAGTATCTACACACGTAAGGGACTTTGTCTGTCCTTTTAATTATGACTTTTCATGTGACAAATGGATGGAAGGAATCAGAGGTTCATATCCCCCCTCCACCCTCCGGGCAAAATAAATCAGCTTTCAAGGAAAAAAGCAGAAATATTTAAATGTTGAGGTCTTTATCTACCTTTCCTTTGACCCAGTTTTGTCTCCTCAGTGAAAAGATGAACATCATGACTGACAAGGCTCCGTCCTGCCCCCTCAGCAGATTTTACGAAGGTCCTCTTCATGTAGCTTCTTTTCTTCTTTCTAGTTTTCTCCCCACTGAAGGGAATATATGAACTGATTTGACAGTGCCAGAATACTGTGAATTCAAATTCTTTTCTACCTTCCAGGAAATCACTGGCCAGTTTATTAGTGTCCTTTCTGTATTTAAATTTCTTTAATCTGGAAAATAGGAATTTTGTACGGAGACAAGAATTCCCAAGAATAATCTGAGCATTAGTGCAAAATTAATATGTATAAGAAAAAGAGATGGGAAAAAAACCCAGTAAATCTGAAAATTTAATGCTTAACACTAAATCAAACTGCTAAAGGCTTAGGATGATATTTAATGATTGAAATTGTATGTGATAGTATATTTCCAGAAAAGTTTTCTAACACTGGTAAGTTGGTTGCTCATAGTAAACACTGAATTGGTTTCCAGAAGCTGAAACATCTGACTATAATTAGGCTTTCAAACCTGTTCCAGAAAATCAGATGATCATCAGAAGCTGACTTTTAAACAGTTTTAATTACTATGAAAATAGTTGAAGATTTCAAACATCAAAGACTGTTTTCTTATATTGTAAGTAGTATAGGTCTATTATCATAATGTATAGTTTGATGAATAAGGCATAGCCAAGCTTACAAAATAGTGAAAAAAATATTTAAAGTAGTTCTCTATTTACCAAAATAGACATTGTCAGTTTTCTGGTGCTGTGAGTTTGTTTCAACTCTACTAAGCATCAACTAGATTGGATTCTCATGTTGGAGACTAGAATGCATCACTGTGTGAATTGAAATGCATTACTCTGTGAATTGGAATGAATTAGGCACACTCTATTGCACTTCTCTCCTGTCATATTTCTGCTGTTCTAAAAATGATTTCTATAGGAGTTTACTATCAGATCCAGGGCAACACTTTATAAACAAAATTTAATGGAAGCTTTCATCTGTTAAATTTCATTACAACACACATTAGCTCTTTTTTACACTATAAACATGGTTATTCTCTAAGTTACAGTTGTATCGTCCACTGCTACCTAGGCAATGCAATTGTTTAAGTACCTCAGGAAGGTAGGAAGAGAAAGTTTTTTGCATTAAATACTTGTCACCTTCAGTGCCTTTAGAAGTAAAATCAAGTCAGAGCAATTTTTTTCTTTTTTAAATGTGATATTACTTCCATTTTGGAGAAAAATTTTAGTTTGATCAGGATAAAAATAATCCACAAATATTGAAGCTTAATATTTTTAATTAGAGTTTAAATATTTGGATTTGAGTACTGAGGGATGTTTTAAGGAAGTGATAGAAACACTTTTTGTTGTCCAATATATTTCCAAAATTAGGTGTATGTTCTTGTACCAAAATGGCTCTATTTAGATCGGTATTTCCCCTTAATAATTCATCCTCAACTTTGACAAATTGACAATGATACCTCGCCTTGTAGCATTTGAAATTTTGTATGGGGAATGCATTGGGGAATTCAGAGTATCAAAACCATAATTCTCTTTGTTCTAATTCTGTGAAAATTGAATTCGCATGCAGAAACAACATGGGTCTGGTGTCAGCCCTTTACATTTTATGTGTTCACATGCATTTTTGCTTTAAACTTCATGATCTAAGAGAACGGCACACTCTGTGTGAATGTGTGTGACAGTCTATGATATATGTGTGCATTAAATATGAAGGTGTTTAATTCCCAACACATCCTAGCAACATTTCTAATATTGGCTTTGGTTTTCTTGGTGATTTTGTCTAGAGCTGCATAGTGTTTTGATGCTCATGGATTTTTCATTTTGCTCGAATAAGTCATTGATCACTAAGTTCAACTCTTTCCCAATTACTACATCATGCCGGGTGTCACGTCTTAGCAGGGGGAGGCCTCTGTTCTGTTGCTTAAAAGCATTGCTTGACAACAACTTATTTAACAAGTAATTCAATAAATACACAGAGTGCACAGGAAAATTGACAGTCTACTTGTTTGAAGATAACAGTAATGGAGCATTAATATGCTAGTTTTTTGTTTGAACATGTGGGATAGTGTTTGTCACATTGAGATCTAACTAGGGGTAGAAAAACAGCACCATCAATCCCATTTTAAAGATGAGGAAACTATAGATAATTTGAATATTTTTGTTTTATATATGAAAATCCTATTAGCAATAAAGAGCCATCTTCTTTGTAGAAATGAATGAATTTAGTAATGTTTATATTAATGCTCAGTGAGAGTGATGTGGAAATATGCTGTTTTTTACCTTGCCTCTTAATATGTATCTACTACTTTATTAACTAAATCCTTGCCTATGTTCTTTTTGATGTTAAGTGGGTGAAGTCACATAAACACTATAATTCAAGTTATATTTAAGCTACCATATACTTATATATCTGGGGTTCTGGATAAAGCACTATTCTTGAACCATAATTTAAATTTTTCTGTCTTAAAAACTCTCAAAATTGATAGGATCTGCCTTCTGATGTTTTGATAATGGCTGGACCTGGTGAAAATAATGATGTCATTTACCTCTGCATTTCTGAGCTCTCATCTAGCTCTGACACTTACTTGCTGTGTTACCTCAAACAAATTCTTTAAATTTTCTGGACTCTGCTTCCCTAAAATAAAAATTGGAATAATAGTTATCTTACAGTTTTTTTATGGATACCAAACAAATTAATATAATAAAAAGCAGCCATCACAATGTCAGGAACACAGCATGTACTCATCAAATGTCTATTCATTTCCTTCTTTCTTTCCTTCCTATGCCATTCCTGGAATTCATTAGTCTCATCCTACCCCCTAACCACTTAGGCTAACTGGTGGTTGTACCTTTGGGCTTCACTGCAGAAGGTGACTTGGTCACAGTGATTATTAGAATTCAGGAATATTGTTTGACCCTGTCCTCTATATTATTCCATGTGCTCTTTATGACTACCCAGTGAAAAAGGTCTTTCAGGTACAAGAAAACTCTCTAGTTTTCTAAGCAATTACTTTATTCTCATTGCATGGACTCTATGAGATTTTATAACAGGAGATCACAAATTCCTTCTTGCTCCACCAACTCTTAAACTCACAGTACTTGTGTGACATCTTTTGATATTTTCGGTGTATGTTCATTTAACCTCAGCTACATCAGATATGTGTATCCTTGTTTAACCTTCTTCCCAGCCCTCATCTATGTGACCTTTTTTGTACATATCTATACAGAGACCCTTCAATACTTTCCATAATGAGTGATGAAATTGCATATAAATTCACTTGTATGCACACAATTATATTTTAAATCACGACATAACATCTCCATTTTGGTTTTGTTTTTTAATGAAGGGGGATGTACAAGATACTATGGGAACAGGAATTGGAAAAAAGAGACCTGTTTGGAGAAGCTGGGAAACACAGAACAGGTGATGTTTTGCTGCATCTTGATATATGAGTAATTGATTGAGTAGAAAGATAAGAAAAAAATAATATCCACCCCTAAAAAATGTACAATAAAAAGAAAGAGGAGAGGCAAGAGTCTGAAAGAACACTGAGTGCTTGGGGAAAGGTTCCAAATGTCTTATGGCTGTCACAGCAAGCTCACGGGTGGTTATTTACTACAATATGAGTTTTAATAACTTCTGCATATTTGCAAGAGAGCAATTTGAAAATCATCATGTCTTTAATATATCAAATACATTAAAATCTTAATCTTAGCAGATAAATAAATGTGAACACTTAGAGCACACATGGCAATCCATTGAATTTCTTTTACCTGATTTACTGTAACACAGCCTACTTACTGAGTTGAAGATTGTGTACAAATTACTACAATTATGTCCAAACTACGTTTAAGTAAGAAACTGAATGATAATGGTTGTTTATTTCTCACCATCAATATCAGTCTCCTGCTTATTTCAGAGTGTGTTATCATAATGTGAAAGTAAAGGCTTATCTTACTCGGTATTTCCAAAATATTTTTACATTTGTCAATAGCATAATAATAAATACCAAAATGTCGATGTTATGATGTATTTTTCAATAGGCATGGCACATATTGCAGTGGGAATCTGATCCTCCCTTTCTTAAATCGTAACAAATGAAGTGAAGATTTCATAATCAGGTATCCCCAAAGAGAGATCCTCTCTTATACTCTAGTATGAAAGAGAGGCGGTGTCGTTAAAAATTCTGAATGCCTCAGTGTCAGGAGTTTGGGTCAACTTTACAATACTTTCCAGGGCTAAGCATGCACAGATCTCTCTCTCTCTCTCTCTCTCTCTGTCACTTCTATCACACACACACACAAACACACACACATTAATTTTAGAAAAAAGCCGTTATAATAACTTTTGATGAGATTCCATATAGTGGGACAAATCAACACTCCCAACATGACAGGCATGTTTGATAAGGCTTACAGGGGATTCATGAAAGGGTCTTTCATTGAATCAATTTTAATACAGTTCCAATGACCATATCGCAGAAAAACCGGTAGAGGTTTTGTGGTGACCACTGGCCTGGGCATCCACTAAAGTACAGTGCGCTTTTTGCACAGGTGTAGAGTATAGAGAGAATATGAAGTTCCTATTCCACCTGAGAGTTTCCAGCATATTAATCATAGCACTCTGAAGGCAGTGGGCATAAGCAGCTGTACCTTAATATGAATCCGGATTTGAATAAATAAATAATTTTGAAAACCTTTTTTTCAGTATAAAAGAAAAAAATTGAAAATACAAAAGAGCAGATATGCATGATTGTGTACTTGAGATCATGCTGCATATACAACTTTGTATCCTAGTTATTTCACTAAACCAAACATTGTTGGCATGGGATCCTCAGGAATTTGAAGTATGTTCTGCTTATGACAGGGTTTCACAAGAGTTTCCCATGCAGCTGGCATGCCTCATGAATCCCAAGTCCAACTTCAATCTTAACAATAAGTAAGAAGACAAATCTCAGGTTTATGTTTGTGCATAGTAGTATGTGACAGTGAAACTGCTCTGGTTAATATAGTATACCCATTCACCTTAAGTTTGATATTTCTGCTGTGGTAGCTGGAAACCCAAGCAATCTACAAAATTAGTGCAGTAGACACCAGAGATTGCAGGATTTTTCATTAGAGTGTAGTGAGCTAGGATGATCAAAAACTGAGCCTGCCCCTAAAACAAAGATTGACAAGCTTTTCTGTAAAGGTACATATAGTAAATATTTTTGGATTTGTGGGCCAAGAGGCAAAATGAAGGCTATTGTAAAATACCATCATTTTTTATTGATGACATTCAAAGAATTTTAATTGAGTATAATTTTTTGTAATGCAGGTGTACTAATGAGAAGGATAACATTGGGCTTAATTGTAGTTCAAAGTTAGTGTTATTTATCATCATAGTAGAAACATGGTCTCATTCTCCCACAAAGCTTCCCCTTGCTTCTCTGAAACACAGGGATCGTCCCTCCTGGGAACTCAGCAACATGTCTTATGTGCATCACTCTTTTGGCACTTCTGTCTTATCGGTTGGAGAACTTTGCATGTGGAACCAGGCTAAAAGGAAGGCTTTGGGGTAAGACTCCCTGGGCTTGGATTCCAGCTGAACTCCTCACTGGCTATGTGATCTTTGATTTCCTACTTAACTTATCTAGGAGCTTTAGTTTCCCTGCCTATAAAATAAGTAATAATACCTGTCAGAGTTGTATTAAAATGAAATAAGTGTATTTATGTAAAGATTTAGACCAGTGCATGAAATCTTATAAAGTATTGGATAAAAGTGTTATGATTTTGATTTCCTTTCAACTATTTAAAAATGTTAAACTATTCTTAGCTTGTGAGCCTTATAAAAAAGGCTACGGGCCCTTGTTTGTTAATTCCTGCCCTAAAGTGGACATCATGTGCCGGTCCATCCACATCCCTCACTTCAGGAATGCATACTCGTCTCCCTGCTGGTAGTGCTGGCTGGTGCTAAACCACATGCAGGAATTGAGAATTGTCCTCTGAAGGGAGCTATCTTATCAAGGTCACACTCCATCCCCAAGGGCAGCTTGCAGCCAATGACTAAATCAAGGTGGGGTAAAGGTTCTGTTCTCACAGGCATAAGGACTCTGAAGGGCCATCCCAACTCCTGATCCTCTCAAGGGATCCTTTGAGATCTGTGTTGCAACCCTAATGCAGTACAACCTTCCCTCTGCCCAGCCCTGCTTCCCCACCTTTCACAGGTATTCTTGAGAGGACACCTCAAGACTTCAGTTACCCTACCTCAAAACCTACTTTAGAACATTTTTATCCCCTACCCCGGTATTGGTGATTTTATACAGCTCAGTTTATGTCCCTCAGCTTTAAGCAGCTCACATTATCCTTTACCAGTCATACATAATTTTTAGAAGTTTCATAAAGTGGTCCTTATAAAGCATTTTCAGATGCAAAGTAATGCTGGGGCACTGTGTTATTCCCATATCATTCTTATGTTCTAATATAATTCTGTGTTCTCTCGGAAATGAAGTTGAGTGAAATATGAAATGTGGAAATAGTTAAGGACCAATTTTTACTGATACTCTGCATAACAGGATCTTCCAAATTACAACAAAAATGCTTTCTCCTTTTGGGGTTGTTTTATTCTAATCTCAACACACCACCATCAATATTGCTCTCAATTTCAAAGTCAGAGAAAAGGCTCAACTGAAGGAAATTTTCACTCTGGTTCTATAAATACAAATGTGAGCTACAAAGTTATACCTTCTTCAGTTTAATGCAATAGTACTGCTACTGATCTGGTGAATAAAGTGGAACATAGAGGGTATTGTGATAGATTATGATTATGAAAACTAGTCAGGTTTATGACCTTATATGAATGTAATGAAATGCTGGCATATACCACTGCTTCCAGACTGCCACGAGTCCTCTCACTAATAGAAGACGTAAATAGAAAACTATTTCTGTGAAAATATACTTCCTTTAGGGTTAAATGAGACTTCTACTTTCAACGTGGATCAGGTAGGTTTAGAACAAATAAAAGGAAACCCTACTTCACATAAAAAACAGTGAACGGATGAAACTTCTTACTTTCAGCGGTAGACAGAGGCTGACACAATAACTAGATTCAAACGAGAGTTCAAGAAATGCATGATTAATGGGTCCATATTGCTCTAACTGTAAGCTTTACATCTTAGTGCTGTCTTGAATTTTTGGCTCCATGTCATGCATTTAACTTCAAAGTACCATCCCCTTTAGAGATTATGGTTAAAGAGAACTACCTGAACCATTGCTTGGATATAGCGTGGAGATTCGTTCTTCTGGAAGGATGAAAGTTAATTTTAGTTTCATATCAACAAGATGGTCATTTTCTCCCACAAGATCATAACTGCCCTAATTTCTGGGATTTTCTTGGACAACCTGGATATTGCTGTTAGCATCCCAATGTAGAGCAAGACTTCACTAACAACCGCATCAGCCTCAAGCTTGTTTAACGTAATGATCATCTCCACTCAACAGCATCAGCATCACCTGGGAACGTGTTGGAAATGCAAATTCTCAGGCTCTACCCCACATTAACTGAACCAGAAACTCTGGGGGTGGGGCCCAGTTATCTGGGTTTTATCAAGTCCTCCGGGTGATTCTGATGCCCACTAAAGGGAAAACTACTCATGAAAGGAAAAGTGAAATGAAATGAAACAAAATAAAATAAAACCAAACTGCTGTGACAGAAAGTATGTTGCTTAATATGGCTACAAGTGAATGATCATAGAGCTTAAAAGTTGTGCCTATTGGGACATTTTTTTAGATTAGGATCTATCAGGAAATTATTCTCTTCATCAAAAAGATAGGCTTATATGAAAACTCTCCCCATCTTGGCAACAAGGGGCGTATTTGAGAAACACAACAGAGTGAGACAAAGAAGCCACTCTTAAGTAGAAGCAACAGTGGAAAAAATGCAGCATCTGAATTGGAAAAGAGCAAACACTTTTAGTTGCAGGCAGTTTCTTCCTGAGACTTTTAGAGCCCAAACAAACTCAATAATTAAAGATTAAACAATGAGTTGTTAAGGATAGAGTCACTGAAAAAAAATTGCAATTAATAGTAAAGGTTCTGATTTGAAAGTAAAAAGAAATTATCCCCTTTATAAATCTCAGGGCATAAAGGGTCAAATTTTAAAGCAGTATCACATTAATATGTATACTTAAAACTTGCATTTTCAAAAACTCTGAAGGTGATATAAATATATGTATAGGAAGGCATATTAAAATCTCATTTCTTCTATTACCCAGTTCTCTCTCACTCTAGAAGATTCAGATCGTCAACTTGATTCTTGAAAACTTTCCCCCAGTGTCCAGTTCTCAAAGTTTTCTTCTTGCTCCTCCATTCTTTTGGTATGTTGATTGACTTTATTCCAATCCAGTAAAAAAGAATTCTTCCTCTTTAAGAGAGAAGAGGAGAAGTGTGGGCTAGCAATTATAATATTCTCTTTGGGAAATCAGGGTAAGAAGAAAAAAAAGAAAGTATTCCCTTGTTAAATTCTTCTATTCCCTTCCCACTGGAACTGCCTGGTTTGGGGCTGATGGAAGATGATTAGGGAATTAGGGAAATGAGAGAAGAGGTTCTCAACGTTCTTGCTCTAGGGACAGTAGTTTCCTGACCCACACACAAAGATTTCACCAACTCTTAGTGGAGTCCTGACTGCAATTTCATTCCAGAACAAAGCCATGCCTTGTTTCTCACTTGTTCTAAGTGTAATTAAGTTTGTTAGCGGTTTAGTAAACACAATGCTGATGTTAATCCAGAGTGGCAATCAGGCATTATCAGCTAATATTTTTGTGATATTTTTAATAGCCCTGATTTAAGTACATAACCTATTCTGAGATTGTTACTGATACCTCTCTGTGCCTGGTGAACCTCAACTAACAATTGAGGTAAATAGCCATGGCTCCAAAGTTAGAATTCAGCCATATCCTTATAAAATGGTGATATCTAAGTACACCAGAATATAAAACTGAAAAGTGAAAAATAAGGCAAATAGTGATTTTTCTCAACATGGTATCCAATAACGTAGGATTTTCCCCACCAAAACAACATTTCTTTTGGAAATCGGTAGCTACGTACTAGGTGTGGAAATATTAACAACTCTTCATTCACAAACAGGGAAAATCATGACATTATGTATAGCTAATATTTATTAGTGCTCACATTGTATCAGGTTCTTCACACTGAGTATATTGCATGTAATTATCCTGTTTTATTTTCTCAACATCCTTATAAACTGGTATTTATTCCTTTCATTTATTCATTCAGTGGATACTGACTGAGTGTTACCTATCCACCAGGCACTCATCTAGGTATGGGGAATATAAAATAAAACAAACCCAAACCCTTACTCTCATGGAGCTTACCTTTCAGTGGGAACTATGGCTGAGAGAAATTAAATAATATGCCCATAGTCACATACTTTGTAAGTGCTGTCACAAATACTTCATCTGTATGACATCAACACTTATGCTTTCAACCATAATATTATATCCATGACTCTGAAAGTCAATACATCTCTGATTTATTTTATCTCCCTGATCACAGAATATATATTTCTATTGCTAATCAAAATCAGAGATATGTACCCATTTCTTTACTCTTCCACATAAAATCATATATTTTGACTTGGGGCAAACTGAATTGAACTGAGTATAATGTAGTAGCACTGAGAAGCAGAAATGATATAATTTAAATACCAGTTCAGAAATATATGAGGAGTTAGTGGCTTTAAAGGCTATATGCTGGTATGCCTTAAGATTAAAAAAAAAAAGTAATATACTAAATAGGTAATCCAATTATATGCTTTATAGCAATATAATAAGATGTTACTTCTTTGGACAAATTTTAACATAATATAAATAGTTAATGGTATCTAGTTGTTTTCAGACATTTATGAATATATTAACATTCAGGGAAGGGCTTATGAAACTACATAAAATGTATTTTTTTCCTTCTTATGAGCCACCTATTATCTTAAATGTCTTTTACTCAGCTAAATATGATATTGTGCTTATTCTTAGGTCTAATTCCAAAGCAAACATTACATATAATAAGCATTCTGGTGATAAATTCTTGGTTGAAAGAGCATTCTTTTGGCATTATGCAAGTTGTTTATAATCTTCAATTCAATGAACATGCTGGGTTGCACTATTTCATGTAAAGAGAATAATAGATTATAAGCTTAACTATTACCATTTCATATTTTATGGTCTCCCCAGCATACTCGGAGGCTCATTTTTCAGCATGACCTCAGTGAGCACACATAAGTAAACAGAATCTTAAATTTGTTAGAAAATAAGAGCAAAAATGTTTTGAATTAAATCTTATTCAGCCAAAGTGGTTAGAGATGGAAATGTGACAAGCTCTTGAGTGAACATGAAGAAACGTCATGCAATTATTATTATCTCTAACCCATCTCAATGCACTCACATTGCATAGCTGCATTTGAACATGTTTAGTTGCTTATAGATGACAGTAATTCAACAATTGATCAAAGATTGGGAAAAATAAAAAAATCACACTCACTCAAATTTAATTCAACTTACAAAAGGAATAGTGTTCACTCAAAATCTTAGAAACGGGACTGGTATGTTTTCTTCGTTTTGTGTAGAAGTTTATAAATATTCTAAATATCAGGTATGCATTCTCCATGCCTACACAGTATCATACTACACAAGTGAAAAGTTGCAAATAAAAATCTGATTTTCTATACAGTTGTTATGTAGGCAAAGCAGAAAAATACTAGATTGGAGTTTGTCACTTTCCTACAGATATTTTGGCATAGTCAATATAAGCTTTGGAGAATCAAGAGATCGTTATTTTTATTTAAAAGCAACTATGGGGATCAACTTCCACTTCCAGTTATGGCAAAATAACTGATACTAAATTAGCCCCCTTGGTTTTAAAAAATAAAAGTATAAAATTGGACAAAGTAAATGAAATAACTTTTCAGAGATTAGACAACAAACAGCAATATGATTGTGGTATCTAAGAGAAAATGAAGAATAGAGGTGAGCCCCAGGATTTTCCTGGCTTTCTGCCAGGCATCATTTTCCAGATTATGAAAAAGAAAAAGAAAGGGCAGCCACAATTAAGCCCAATGGTCTTCCTATGCTGAAGAGATAGAATCAGCTAGAATTTGCAGGACAGCGTATCAGAGAGAAGGGATTTGTTCAAGGAAGAAGCTTCTGAAGTCTATGTAGAGATCCCTTTGAGTCTTTGGCTAAGTATAAAGATGCATATGTTCAGCAGGACTCTATATGGCTGGGCAAAGAACACCAGTGATAGAACAATAATGGGGGCAGAGGATAATTACCAGGGAACTGGAAGCTGAACAACTACCAAAGCTCACACAAGGCTGAAAGATATTTATGTTTTAATCAGCTAAGATGGAGAAAACTCACTGAATACCCTGGACAGTCAGTAAAGACCCAAAAAGGATATACGTTTGTAGTAGAACTAATTGAGCATTAGAGTAAAGACTACTCTAGACCTGTTCTAAACAATCTGAAAAATAAGTTTTAGAAGTATCAAGCTTATCCTCAAGTAAATTAATAGCCTGCCATAACAAAACTCAACCCTCCATTAAAGAATATAATAGGGGCCACCAGGTGGTGCAGCGGTTTAGTCCGCGCTTGGCAGCCTGGGGTTCGCGGGTTCGGATCCCCGGTGCCCGCCGACGCACTGCTCGTCAGCCATGCCGTGGCGGCGTCCCATATAAAGTAGAGGAAGATGGGCACGGATGTTAGCCCAGGGCCAGTCTTCCTCAGCAAAAAGGGGAGGATTGGCAACAGATGTTAGCTCAGGGCTGGTCTTCCCCATAAAAATAAAAATAAAAATAAATAATAAAAAAAAGAATATAATAAAAGCCTGACAATCAAGATAGCTCTCAGTAAAAAATTGCAAGAAGCAGAAAAATGAGGCCCATTATCAGAATAAAGATCAATCAATAGAAACAGACTCAGAAATGATAGAAATGCTGGGATTAGCAGATGAGAACTTTAAAACAGCTAGTACCAATATCTTCAAGGATTTAAAGGAACTCATAAATAAATGGGGATACAAATAAGAGATCGCAATAGAGAAATGGAAACCAAAGAAAAAAATAGAACTGGTAATTATGTCTTCTCACTATGAAAATTCCAGGTCCAGATGACTTCCCTGATTAATTCCATTAAATATTTAAGAAAAAAGAAATACGAATGTTACACAAACTCTGTCATAAAGTAGAATATGATATATATCTCAGTTTTATAAGAATAGTATGTAAGTTAGCAAAACCAGCAAAGACAGCAGCAAATAGAGATCAATACCCTAATGAACACAGATGCAAAAGTCTTCAACAAAATTCTAGCAAATAGACTCTAGAAATATGAGGACATACATATAATAAAAAAATACATCATGAACTGGGGTCATTCAAGGAATAAAATGTTGGTTAACATACAAAAACCACAGTACTAGAATAAAATAGGAAAATACTACAGTCATTTCAATAGATGCCAAAAAAGCATAACATATTTTAATGCCACTTTATTATAAATATTTTTGCTTATTAGGAATAAAAGGAGACTTTCCTCAAGCTGAAAAGGGCATCTATGAAAACCTTACAACTAACATCTTACTTAATGGTGTAACATTAAATGCTTTTTGCATAAGATAATGAACAAGTTAAGGACTTCTTATAGCATTTCAGTTAAACAATTTGCTAGTGGCCTTAGCCAGTGCAATAATGCAAAAAAAAGTAAATAAAAGGTATAAATAACAAGGAAAAAAGTAAAACTCATTTCAGTCAATAAACAAGGTCAATAGACAAAAATTGACTACAGTTCTATATAAAAGCAATGAAAAACTAGAACATGAAAAAATTACCATTTACAGAAGCATGAAAAATAAAATACAGAGAAATGAATCTAATGAAAGTTGTGCAAGACCACTACATTGAAAACAATAAAAAATTGCTGAGAGAAATTAATGAATACCTTAATTAATCAGAAGATTCACGATGTTCATGGATAGGGATACTAAATATTATGTAGACGTCATTTTGCCCCAGTTGATCTATAGATTGAACATAATCTCAACCATAATTCCAGAGGGCATTTTTTTGTAGAAATTAATAAGCTGATTCTAAAATTTAAATAAAAGTTAAAAGAATAAAGCATGACCAAAGCAATCTTGAAAACGAAGAAAAAAGTTGGAGAACTTCGACTTTATTTCAAGATGCATTATCAAGCTATGGTAATCAAGGCTGTGGTAATGGAATAAAGATAAACAAATCATGTAATAGAATTAAGAACCCAGAAATAGAGCCACACCTCTATTATCAATTGATTTTGAACCAAGATGCCAAAGTAATTCAATGGGGAATGGAAAGCTTTTTCAACAAAGGGAGCTAGAACAACTGGCTATATATTTAGCGGCAGAGGGATAGGAGTAAACACTGACCCTTACCTCATTCCATACACTAAAATTAATTCAAGATAGATCATAGCTCTAAGTATAAAAGCCAAAAAATATATTTTTATATAGCTTTATCTGAAAGAAAACATAGAAAATCTTCGTGACTTTGGAATAGGCAAAGAGATTTATTACACAAGACTCAGAAAATAATAATCATAAAAGTAAAAGCTTGCTGTAATGTACACCACCAAAATATAAAACTTTTGCTCATAAAAAGAAAACATAAGAAAATGGATAGGCAAGCCACATTCTGAGAGAAAATATTTATTGTACATATAATCCACAAAAGACTTATATACAGAAAAACAGCTTTTACAACTCAATAATTACTGTAAAAAAAGGGGGGGGGGCAAAAGCTTTGAACAGGCATTTTCAAAGTCCAGTTTGGAATTTGCCAATAAGTACATAAAATTTGCCAATAAGCATATGAAAAAAATTGCATAACATCATTAGTCATCAGGGAAATGCAAATGAAAACAGTGTGACACCACTACACAGCCATTAGAATGAGTAAAATTGAAAAACTGACCATCCTAAATGCTGGCAAGAATCTGAAACAACTGAAAATCTCATACATTGCTGTGGATGTGTAAAATGATACAAACTCTTTGGAAATTGGTGTAGAATTTTTTTTATAATGTTACTGGTTAGTTTTGTATTACTAGTGTAACAAATTACTGTGAACTTGGTGGCTTAAAACAACATAAATGTATTATCTTACAATTCTGTGGATGGAAGGCTCAACATGGGTCTCACCAGGCTAAAATCAATGTGTCAGCAGGGTTGTGTTCCTTTTTGCAGGCTAGCTCATGGCTCCTTTCCTCCTTCTTCAAAGCAGCAATGTTACCTTTCTCTGAACCTGCCTCTGTTGTCACATCTCTCTCTCTGACTGCAGCCAGGAATGGTTCTCCACTTTTAAGGATTTGTGTAATTAGATTGGGCCCACCCAGACAATTCAGAATAATCTCCCCATCTCCCCTTGCACATGTGCATCTTTATATTCAGCCCGACTCAAAGGAACCGCTATGCAGATTTCAGGAGCTCCTTGCCTGAACAGCTCTCTTCTGTCTTATACCCTGTCTTTAATCACATCTGCAAAGTCCCGTTTGCCATGTAAGGTAACATATTCACAGGTTCCAGGGATTAGAGCATGGATATCTGTGAAGAGCCATTTTTCTGGTTATCTTCAAGTTTACTTCTAAGTATTTACTCAATAGGAAAAAATGTATAAAATTATATGTATATATATATAAAAAGAAGACATATAAAAATGTTCCTGGCAGTCTTATTCATAGTAGCCAAATATGAAGACAACCCAAATGTCACTCAAACAAATTGTGTTATATTTCTTTACAATGTAATACACTCAGCATTAAAAAGGAACAAACAGCTAATACATGCAACAATGTTGATAAATCTCAAAAACATGCTGAGTGCAAAAAGCAGGAAGCAAAATAATACTATATAATTCTATTTATACAGATTGCAAGAACAGATGATAGGAATTGTAACAGTGGTTACCTCTAAAGGGAGCAGGGGTAAAAACTGACTGGAAAGTAGTATGAAGACTCTTTCTGGAGTGGTGGAAATGTTCTATATCATGATAGAGGTATAGTTACATAAGTATAGGTACAAAAGTGTATGCATTTATCAAACTTATGGAATTATAAACTTAAGATCTGTGCATTTCACTGAATGTCAAGTATACCTCAATTTTGAAAAGTTGGAGAAAACCAGGTTCAAAAATTTTAAATTTATTTCTTGGTAAGCAAACTTAAAATAAGTCCTTAACTTGATATCTTCATTGTATACAATTCATGCAAGATGTTTCAAATTCATATAATTACTTGACTTTTGTATACTATGAAATAATTCAAAGAGCACACATCTTTCCTCTGTCTTTAATGTGAATTTTTAGAAGCAGTCTTATCTATAAAGATCTATTTTCCCAGGCATGTGATTTCTGGTCACAAGAGTTTTTAGGTAAAGATTTGAGTTTTTCGAATCAAATTTTCAGAAAATTTTCATAGAAATTAGATTCTCTTCTATTTGATGGAGTCAGATAAAAGTCACAAAAATATAGTGCATTGTCATTAAATATGTTCATTAAAGGATGAATCATGTCTAAATTATCAGAAACACTAATAACTGCAATACTTTTTAATTTGTGATTGCAAATCATGCAGCATATCTGTCTTTCTTTCAGCTTTTTATTATGCTGTTGTTGGAACTTTGAATTTTGTTTCTTTTTGTAAAAATTCATAATTCTGGTATTTTTATTTTGAAAGAATGAAACTGATTTTCCAAAAATTAGACATATGTTTTTTTCTTAATACAAAGAATGTATTCCAATCCATGTCTTTGACAGAGCTCTTTTTGATATACCTGTTTGTGAGTTATCTCAATTTAAAAGTGAAAATGCACAACTGCAATGCTATCTGTGGCTTAGTGTAAAGACTGTTATGTACTATTGCATGTAGTGTCTAATAGGATATCTCTTCTGTGCCACTATGAAGAACTGTGATTTTGAGACATTTTGAAATATTTTGCAGAGGGATTTTGCAAAACTTAAGTGGTTGAGAATATTCTGAAACATTACCTGGAACCAGCAACAAGATACATTATTTGAAACTCTTCCCAGGTGCACTTATGGAAAACACCTTGTGAAAAGAAAACTAAGGAAAGCAATGGGAGGGAATATGTTCTCGGCTCTGTTACTTCCTTCACCTAAGACCCTGGAAAAGTCACTTCACTTGTCTAGCCTTCGTATCTCTGGTCTGTATGAAGTTCAGATTTGTAGAATGCTATGACCACAGCAACGCTGTTCTATGAAACAGTTATCTTCTGTCCACTATGGACATTGACATGTAATCATTAATTAAATATCAAGAGTACTAATTATAAATACTTTTTCTTCACATGTGTTGAGTTTCTTTGATTCTAAACAAAACACTTACAACAGGATTGGGCAGTATTCATCATTACATTTATTTCAAGCCTATGTCTACCAGAATGGCATTTTCTGACTCCCCTTTTAGATTGTTAGATGTTTTTAAATATACATCTTCCTCTCTTCTTAGTGCTGAGCATAGAGTAATTGCTCAGTATATATATATATATATATATATATATATATATATATACACACACACACACATATATATACACATATATATATATACACACATACACACACAATATATATATGATGACTGGATAAATAAATGAAGTAAATAATTAAAGAATGTGAGAATAAAATATAAAAGAATGAATGACTACCATTTGATGGTGACATTCATTGTTTAGAACTATAAAGGCGTTATGTGAAAATGCGTTGGTATTATAGGTTGCGACATTAGGTATGCCAGCTTAAGAGGTTAGAAAGTCTTTTAAAGTGGTTTCTTAAACTGGGTCCGCTGATACATTTGGGAGTGATGGAAGGGTCAGCATTTTGTAAGGGTTTTAATATTAATATTAGTAGCCATAAAGGCAAACTTTTCAGTAAAAGTTCATAGTTATAAAACAGTTTCATAGCATAAACTTTAGTTTCCAAAATCAGTGGACTCCGTTATGGATCTGAAATTTATTTTCTTTAAAAGCAGTGTGTGTGTGTGTGCGTGTGTGTGTGTGTGTGTGTGTATGTGTGAGACTCAAGTTTAAGAAAAACTTATTTAGATCTATCTATAAATTATAAAGCCAATATACTTAAAATGGAATTTCTTGTAGTATTTTTATAACCCTTTTTAAAACACTCATTGCACTTATTATTACTAATTACTGGTCAGTGCTTATGTTCCCCATTGGAATGCAAGCTCCTTGGGGTCAGGATCATTCCTGACTTACCCACTGCTATATCCCTTCTACACAGAATAATGCCTGGTACATAATTAGAACTCAATAAATATTTGTTGAATGCAAGAGTGCACAGTAATGAAAATATCAGATTATTTCCAGCTCAAGTTAAACAAAACAAACATTCCCTGTTTAAGAAGGAAACACTTTTTATTGTCTTTTGTTGCCTTTCAGGAGGTCTCTGAAAATTCTCAAAACCTCTATTTTTTGGCTGGCACTTTTTAATAGGCTCATTGTTTTGCTCAATCTGCCAAGTCTAGTCAAAATTAATTTCACATTTGATTTTAATGGGTCTAAATGGTTCTCTGATGTGAGATCGGGTTAATCTGGCACCTTGGCAAGCTTCTGTGTTTTAGCAATTGGAAATCTATTCAAAGGGTTTGTCTTTAAGAATAGAGACACTGGATTTCAGAGAAAGGAGATTTAATCATTCATCTGAAAGTAGAAAATGATTTGGTCAAGAACTCAGGTCTCTTGCTATTCATTACTTTTTCTGTCCACTGGAAAATTCTGTTGCAATGGCAGTTCTCCTCAAACCTTATATATTATGACTGAAGATTTAACTTGTTTATTTACTTTTGCTTCAATAAAAGGAAGGTTTGTATTTTCATGAATCAATATAGTTTGGTCTCCCTTTTGTAAAGGATAATCACTGGTTAGCTTATAAAGACCTTCTATTTTAATTACATCTATAATAGGGTATGTGAGATACTCCAAATAAACAGTTGAATCAAAATATTTAAAATAGAAAATGCATAACTTAGCTGAAATATTTAATTAGTTAGCAGGTTGATTATTTATTACTGCAAACTTGGATTCATCTTTTATTTTAGGAAGAAATGGATATTTTTATTTCTACTTCTAAAATAAATGCTCTTATTTGAACTTTTGTAGTTACATGTACACACACACAGAATCCACTGTGGCAGACATGTATGTTTATGTATAGGTACTGAAGAATTTCACTATTTAAGTATAAAGAGGACCAGAAGGAGCTCAGTTAAAATAAATCTACTTGAAACTAAAATTTCATAAGAAAGAGTGATAGCAAATTTGACTGGAACTTTACTTGAAAAGAAATTAAGAACTGTGAAAACACCTTTTATATCTAAAAATTTAGAGTATAAATACCTTTACAAATTAAGTAGTGAAGTGTTGATTTTTAATATGCAACTTCTACCAAATTACATGATATGAATATATAACTTTTTCTTTTCTTTTGACTTTTGCAGTAAGATCATAATGAGACTGATGACTACAAAAATATTCGAGGGCTTTTTCAATTTTCCTAGCAGCTTCTATTAATATTTTGATACATAAATCATTTTCTTTTAAAACACACACCAATTTTTTTTCTTCAAGCACAACTTTATTTTGTGGTCATTATTTGTATTTACATCAAATCTGTAGTTGCGTAGTTTTGTTTTTTTCCTTTAATAACATCTAACATTTATTGAACACCCATTATGTGTCAGACCCTATTCTAAATGGTTACAGGCATTATCTCATTTCATCCTCACACCATCACTATATAATAGGAACTATTGTCTCATTTTCAGATCAAAAACTAGAGCACAGAGAGATTATCACCTGCCCAAATCCTCAGACTTAGTACATAGTAGAGCAAAAATTTGGACTCAAGCATCCTCCAAAATTTACACATTTAAACCAAAAGCATCTACTTCCAAAGTGAGCTTTTCTCATAAACATTAAAATTGCTTGTGGGGCATGTACACTTTCAACACCTTTGTGGAATCAGTTAGTATTCTTTCCTCTTGCTTTTATGTCTTGTAGTAGCATTTTCATTGATTTATGTTATGTGGGAAGGAATGTTTGAGTAGATACTAATTTTACAAATAGTTTACTAGGGAATATTTTTATTTAAGACAACTTTGCTTTTCTTCCAACCTTGTAGAAGTGGGAACTCAGACCATCAATACTCACTCAGGTCCCACTGTACCCACATATTACTATGTATATCTGTAAGGGACATTCATGTTTTGACCCACAGGGGCACACAAAGAGGGCACAGTTGGAATTAGTATCTAAGTATTCTGACCTCCAGCACTATTTGTGAATAGGTTAAAAATCCTGGAAAGAGAGGGAACCCTATCTTTTCCTTCCTTGCTCTACCCTTCACAGAGCCCAGTGCATAGGTCCATATTAAAGATTCCTGAACAAGAGACTAAGACCAGATTTGGTTTGCTGAAGATTTTCGATTTCAGCAGAACCTTTCGTTTTTTTTTCTAGAGGAAATTCTCTGTAGAATGTAATCTTTTATGTCTTCAGTTTAAAGCAACTTGGATAAAATTTGACCCTTTAAAGTTCATGCCACATGTTTGTTGATCCCTACCAATCTTAACACTGATTTTTTTAGTATCATTCCTCATTCAATTATCAAACCTCTGGATCTTCTGGGTTTCTCTGCAGGTCTATGGAGTCTGCTTTTCCTGAGCTATTGACAACCATTTTGTGTAAAATGGGAGGTACATGTATTACCCAGCAGAATTCAGCTTTCTTCAGTTTAAATTCTGGACACTCTCACAGTTTTGTTGAATGTCAGGAATTATCATGCTTTATAACTTTTAATTTTTCCCTCTAATTGTCAATTATCACTTTACCATGTATTGTGATCTGTAGAAACATCAAGATCAAAAGGAGCACTAATCCTGGGGAGTGTGGAAGCTTTGTATTTTCTATCCTGGGCCAGGTGCATCTATGTTTTGATCTTTGCTGATTTATAAAATCGCTCTAATCCTGCCCATGATTCACTGTCTCTATTTCTTTTCCAAAGGCAAGAAGGCTTTATGTTGCTTTCTTTAAACCCTAACTGCTGACTTTCAGTTCTCTAGAACAAATCTAAGTTCAAGAAAATATGGTAGGAAATAGTAAGTAATGAACTTTGTCAAATTGTAAGATTGTCACTACTGAGGTCCTTAATTTTTTTTCTACGCGGACTGAATAAGAATTTTAAAGTCATAACTTTTTTTCTTACTGTGCTAATATCACTTCTTAGTGAATTCTCAACATTTTTGGCCATATGGCTTTTTGTTACAAGTAAACAGCCACTGGTAAAACTCTTCATTAATTTTACAGTTTGGAAATTGTCAATAGACAGTGTTATAATCCAGTGCAGCAATGCGTCTTGCAGCTGTCACCAGGGAGGGCCATGTATGAGCCCAGAAGAGGGTGACCTCTCTCATATCTGTCCTCTACCGCACCTACATGATTTAGCACTTTATCACATTGTCTTGTCCTTTATTTTTTTCTAATTCCCCACTTTCTAGCAATGTCATAAATTATTTTAGGGTAGGAATTACATCACCCCATTGTTGTAACCTCCCCACTTTCTCCTCTGCCTGTGATCATAATACATAAAACTTGCACTTGAAATTCAACAATATTTATTGTTTAATAATTCATATCTAAATCAATATGATTTTAAAAAGTAGCCTCCTACTTAAAAACTGAATTGGTGTAAGTCATAAAGAATTGTCACCTTTAGCAAGAATTGTAAAAATACTTTTGTTTTTTTGGTGAGGAATATTAGCCCTGAGCTAACATCTGGTGCCAATCCTCATCATTTTGCCGAGGAAGATTGGCCCTGGGCTAACATCGTACCCATTTTTCTTTACTTTATACATGGGACGCCTGCCACAGCATGGCTTGATAAGTGGTGTGTCAGTCCACACCTGGGATCCAAACCTGCGAACCCCGGCCCCCAAGCAGAGTGCACAAACTTAACCACTAAGCCACCTGGCAGCTCCGAAAATTATAAAAGTACTTTTAATGTATGAGTTCAAATTCTTCATCCATCTCCCAGTTCAGTGTGCTTAATGTACTTCTTTCCCCTGTGATGATAATGTTTAATTTTACTTCAAGCCTCTCCAATAGATAATAAATGATGATAAATAAATAATATAAAATGCTGTTTGTTATAAAAGATCAGCAACAGAAATAGGAGGTTTTCGTAAGATAAATTTAAGTCTTTTCTGAAAGCATAAACTTTTGAAAGTGTGAATAAAGAAATTATAGAACTTTATCAGTTGTATGTGCATCAGTTTACCACTTGGCCGTGCAGAGAACCTAGCCTCCAAGACCAGGAACATAGATAGACTCTTGGGGACACATTCATCCCTATATGCCTCTGCATTTTCAGGAAGAAATATGTTTACTACCGGTCCTTTGATCCTTCTCTGAATTGAAGTTTTCTTATCACACACAGGCAGCATTCAAATCCATGAATGTCTGTGTACCATCTATAGTCAACAATATTATGAGAAACTCCCCATGGACTACTTCTCTTTTGAGCATTCTCTGCATCATGCTTATTAAGTTGTATCACACCCAACAAGATTTCCTTGTGAATCTCCTCAGAAAACCTACTGAGATTCTAAATACAGTGAACCACTGATTAACTGGAAAACTCAATTAATCAGCATTGTTTTCTTTTTCTTCCTGAGCTCCAGTGAAGGATAAAGAACTTAATAGCAATAACAAAATAATTATATTATAAGTGAATAAAATGTTTTCTACAGTGTGACTAGGATCAGTCAAGATTAATTCTGATCTCTGATGAACCAATGTTTAGCCCTTAGACTGCTCATGAATTATGGTAAAATAAATTAGATTTTCTCCAATGTGCTTTCCAAGGTATATATGGACTAAGACATCTAAGAAATGTTTCATCCCACTGGTAGGAGGAAAGAAAAAATATTTTATGACACTCAGTGAACAAGAAAGTTTATTGTTTAAGACTCTACTATTATTTTACATTTTTAGTTAACCAAAGATTATAAATATTATGTACATTATCTTCAGTATCTTTTGGGAAATCTGACCATTGCTCAATGTTTCCCTGGCTCTGAGAACTTCTGTATCTACCAACAAGAGTGGGCCCTCAGTGCCTGAAGCTTGTGGCATAGCTGAATGGGTCAGGAGTGGATTTCTAATCCAAGCTGGACAATTGGCCTTTCTCTCCAGCTGGTCGGTAGCACACGGCTGGAACCAAGGACACGTTCTCAAGAGCTGTGTGGATACTGCATGTGGAGAAAATCAGAGGAAGGCGGTCTGTAGGTTGAAGCACACCAGCCAAATAGAGCCTATGTGACATCAGTGAGTGAGAAACCAAGAGAGCAGCAGCCTTGGTGTCTCAGGGCTTTTTATTTCTTGATTTCTAGGCTTTCCTGGCTCTATATTCTGCTCTTGAGTTGTGCCATGTGCACCTTGATCCTTGAATATGCTAAGCCAGGAATTCAGATATTTGCAGCCCCAAAATCTTAAATCATACACACTAAGTAGCAGTTAATTCTCTATTACTTGCACTCCTAGAGACTATTTTCTTGGGAAAAGATATTATTTATAACTATCATTATGATAGTGCTTCATATGCAAAGAAAACCACTTGTATTGTCAAATTCTTGCTACTTTAAAGTGGGCACTATTATTATTCCCCTCTTGACAATTGAGGAAACTGAGGCATGAAGAGATTAAAAATATTACAAGAGTGACTGTGATGAAATAGGGGTTTGAATCCAAGCAGTCTAGTCCAGGACCTATATTTGTAAACCACAATTCAGTTCCGAAAACACAATAATAATAATGGAGTTTATGTTCAATATATGGTATTGGGGATAAAAAAATTACATAAATATTTGTGAGAATACAAGTATGTGTGTGTATGTGTGCCTGTGTATATGTGTGCATGTCTGCACACGTGCATGTGGGTATTTACCTTTTATATATGGAGACTCACTCATCCTAACTGTGTTAGGCTGTTGGTTGCATATGAAAAAGATTATATGTTGAAAATTGTTATGAAAAAAATTCACACAAGTTTTGTTTCTCGTTATGTTTTCTTGGAATACCTTCTTTTATTACATCTCTAAGTAAAAATTGCAACATTGTACAATGGGCACAATCGGGCCATTGGCGCCTACTGTTGATTTGCATGCTCACACAGACCTCTGAACTGAATCCCCAATTTGGACTGCTACCTTCTGTAAGCAGTCATCACCTGTGCATAATCTCTCCACTCTGAGCTCTATCCAGGCAAACCTAGTGAGACAGGGTGAATTTAAAAGGCCACCATAAACTGAACCACGAATTACCAACAGATCCAGTGGTTCAAGAATAATTTCCTCTTCAGCTTGAAATGTAAGTATGGCTCACTGAGAAGCCGCATTACCTCCTTGATTCCAAGGAAGGCCTGTCGAAGCAGAGCTCACAGAGTGTAAAGTTTTTAAAGTGCATTTGTTATAGCTTGCTAGTCTGACTATTAAAGTGAAACACTACACACCGTTAAACCTTCAAACTAGCACTGCAAAAATACTTATCAAAAATACAGCCTCTGGGAGATTTGTTTACTCTAGAAATATGCTGTCTTTGCAGTTACTTTTTCCTTAATAAGAAGGCAATGCAGAATTTGTCTTTTTCATTGGAGGGCAAAAAGCCAAATACAGGGAATTGTCCTTAAAGTGACATGGCCATACCCACTTCCTAGAAATTGTTCAGAAATCTTCCTGAAGTTCTGAAATAAAGTTCTGCATTTGAAAACTACTTGTGTTGCCTCAAAATTTTGTATTCAGCAAGTTACTAATGTACAATATGACAGTTGAAAATGTGAGCCTGAAAATAAGCCCCTCCACATAAGAGGTATTGTTTTCCTAAAAGCACAAAGGTCTATATTCCTTTGCATTTGGGATAATCTAAAATTATCAGGCACTCAGAGACTGATAATGGGTTGAATCAGTACAGTTTTAAAGCACTGGAAAAGTTTCCTTTAAATTTTAGAGGTAGAGCTGTCACTAATTACTAGAAGATTCTATCTCCTTTTGTAAACACCTACATGAATTCCATTCTTTGGTTTGTACCTTGAGTGTGGCATTTGCTTGGATAATGTGTGACCCGCCTTGTCAAACAATACAGGGTAGAGTAAAGGTGGAGAAAAAAATAAATAAGTAAACCTTCAGAGGCATTTTCTTGCTTTTCCCATTTAATTTTCCATTTGGGTTATAAATGGCACCTCAGACAGAAGGAAGTCTCCTGGGTTTGTCAGGATCTTCTGCTGGCTTAATCGCGAGCATGACATGTGTAGAGCACTGAGAGAATTAGTGATTGCATCAAGAAGAAGGGAAGGATGATTAATTATTCACCACATGCCACCAAACACAAGAAGCATGACCACTGCTTGTCTCTCACCTTCTCTCCTCTAGACACACAAACAAAGCTCTTCCCACAGCCTACATGCCACTGAGAGAAATATTTCTTTCAAGCAATTCTCATTTTCGCCAATTCATTTACATCTGACTTTACAACTGGGACAACAGTAATTAAGGAAATAAGTTAATGGATGCCCTCTCGTTTTGCTTCCTTGCATTCCTTTTTCTCTGTTTATTAAAAAAGAAAAGAAATCTACACAGGCAAGTGACCTTGAGAATAAATGTGTTGTATAAAATTCACCTAGGAAAAGCCTGTAACATAAGCCTGAGTTATTAAAGTTTCTAGGTAATCTCTTGAAGGTAATGTGAAGGGTTTGGTAAATTCCTTCCAATTTTCTGTGTTTAAGAGATACTTTCCATCATGAAAAAACACTAAAAATTATCCTGACATTAAAGAATATTCCAGTCATTTCATCTATAGGTAGATGTTCTCGAGTAAAGGAAAATGGGCAAGGAGGTGATTATTCAGTGGTAATCGTGTTTGGTGATGCATCTCTGTTCATTTATGAGGTGTGCAATCTTTGGCAGGTCACTTAAGTTTATTATATTCAAGCCTTCCTCATCTGTTTAATACCTCATCTTCCAGTATTACATACTTCACAGGGTTGTTAGAAGAATAAATGAGATGATATTTGTAAAAACATTCAATTGATGTTACTTCCCATCTCCCCCTTTATGGCTTTTGCAAAATTGTTCTGCATCTTTCCTGGCTGTGAAAACGTATAACAGATACCATCAGAGGCCAAAAACAAGGTCTTTACCTTCTCTCATATTTTCATATTCTATGTATTGCTTCTGCTCTGAAAGCAGCAATTATGGCTTCTTTCAAAAACATCTTTGTTCTATTGAGCTCTATAGTTATTGTGTGGATTTATTATTTACTGAGACTCTATATGTGCCAGGATGTATGTTAAGCTTTCCTTGGCTTATGTGATATCTTTGTATCCTCACAGTAATTCTGAGAAAAAAATATGTATTATAATTTCCATTTTACATATGAATAAATTAAGATTCAGGGGAGTAATGTATCCTCAATCCCAGGCCTGCCTGTGAAAGTCGACAGTCAGTGTTCTCAAAAAGCATTTCTCAAATCTTTAATCTATAGATAAATCACCTGGGCATCTTGCTAAGATGCAAATCTGATTCAGCAGGCCTGGGATAAAGCCTGAGAGTCTGCATTTCAAACAAGCTCCCAGGTGGTGGTCCTTAGACCACACATAGCATAACAAGACTCTAAAACACCATGACAGAAAACTTTAAATCTAGGCAGTGAGCACTCAGTAAATATCAATTAACTTAAAAGCAAAATACTTGTAAAATGATGGAGAAAAAAAAACTGTAATGAAAAATGACATCTGTTGATTTGTCCAGGTGGAATTTTCTTATATTAGTGACTAATGTTTTGTTGGGCCCGTGTCATAGTAAGAGCAGTTATTTGACTCTGTGACAAATGGCCTTTGTCATATCATGTTTCCTTTCATTGGGCCAGTTCCACTGACCTTTCTAAGCCCCAAACCATGTTTGGCCTACTGGAGATTCTTGACCAGACAGTAGACTAAGGGGAAATTGCCCTTTCCAACTGGTTACTTTCCAGATTCTTCCCTCACATGTCATGTCTCAGTTTACCTGAGTACCAATACTAAAAGTCAGCTTGGGCTCAGATGAGAAACCAGTAGAATGGATTTTTTATTAAAATAATAGCAGCCTAACATTAAGGAAGGAGAAGGAGGTAATGGGAGAAAAGAAAAGAGAGAGAGAAGAAAGGAGGAAAAAAAATAGCAGAAGAGAGTAAGGAAGATAAACACAAAGATCGTAAACTTTAGTTATTGATGCCTCAGAATCCAGGCAATAAGAACGGTTAATAGGGCAAGAAAACAAAACCCAGGAGTTAGTTGGTCACCTGCTTTCACCTTGAGAGCTATATGTATCATCAATCACTGTCCAACTTAGTCCAGGGACACTTTCCCTTTGGCACATGGTTGCCATGTGACTTCACTTCCAAAGAATTTGCTCTTGGTTCTCCTCCTTGGAAAAAGAGTGGAGTCAGATAGCAGCAGACATTACTGAGGATCTAATATATGCCCGACACTGTGGCGAACAAGAGAAAATGTGGACCTTGACCTCATGAAGTGTAGAGACTAGTGGGGAAATTGGGGGGCACAGGCAAATGCCCCTACTCTGGCTCTGCCCTAACAGGCCCTAAACTTCTGGCTTCTAGCCTATAATCCCCAAAGATTCCTTTTCTGAATTTTACTTATAAGCCTTTGGTACTAGACCACTAATGGTTCTTTTCAAGTGTGTAGTTCAACTAATAGAAAAAAATGAAATGACTTTTCATCACTGTGTTGAAGCAGGTGTACTGAAGCATGCATGTGCCTATGTGTGTCTTTCATCATCGCATAATTTTATATTCTATATTTAGTATGGCTTTGGCTAACATAGATTCTGATTTACCAAATAAATGTCACTGAGCTTACTGGTAGACACATCCAAACCAGATAAAGCTAGCAGGACTTTGTGTGATAATACAAATCACCTAAGTAAAGAAATTAGATATATATTTTTTTCTCTTGTAATCTAACTGGTAGAGGTTTCCTGGGCCAGAGGTGATATAAATACATGCTCGTATAAATAAACATTCATGGCTTCATTTAGTCAACCCTCAGGATGTTTCTAGCATAAGGGAGCAAAAATAAGTGCAGACCTGTAAGACCTCCACTTATGGAGCTGACAGTCTAGTAGGAGAGACAGAATAATAATAATGTGAGTAAGTGTACACAAACCAAGAACATGTTTTGAAATACTCTGGAGCATAAAACAAAGGAATATGAACTAAGGTGGTTTTTGAGGAAGGAGGCTTCCCCTAGGAGATGACTTGAGCTGAACTCTAAAAGATGACTCAGGATAAACTGGGGATGGAAGCAATCCTATTGAGAAAGGGGCATGACATGTTCCAGCAACCCAACAGCCAATGTATCTGGAGAAAATCAGGCAGAGGCTGTGTGTAACCCAGGGTCCCTTGGATAAATAGGATGGCGAGGACCATATAACAAAGCCTAGCAAATGGTAGCATTTCTTTGGTTCAGTCCTAACCATGATAGTTTAGGCATGTGGGGAAGGAGTGTGATACAAGTACGAGGGAACACCGTTCCCATTTCTTTGTCTCTCTATTCCTTTGTCCTCAGATTCCTTATTGAGCTGGCACATGCTGTCCATGTGTTTAGATGCCCAGGTCAAAGTGGGCTTTTCTTGTTTCTGACTTGGCACAAATGTCCTTTGCTACTTCCTATATTCTCTTATGCTGCAACAGAAAGTGAGATGAAGAGGATAGAAAAACCATCTTCAATTGGATTTACATTATAATCCCTTATATAACCAAAATGGTGTTTTATATAGAATTCTAAGAATTATTCATGGGGACTAGGATGGAGCAACATATTTCACTAGAGCCATTGCAAATGGTTGTGCAAATTGTGCAGGGGCCAACGTGTGTGACAGATCTGTCAATAACAGTCACCATTTTTCTTGCCTCAGACTTGCTCACCCTCACTATCTCAACTGGATTCAGGGATATCTATCCCATGAGGGTCCTCAGTCCTTTAGTCTTACATAAATCAACTTCTGGACAAAGCATTAGCCCAAACACACCCCCATCTCCAGCACATCTCCTGTGGTGTGTATTCACTGCTCAGCTTTCTGTTCTGAGAATATGTGCTATGCTGCAAGTCCCAAATACATTAAAATGAGCCAGGATTTCATTGAGCACCTTCTAAGTGTAGATGCTACCTCATTCATTCATTCATCACCCATTCATTCATTTTATATCTTTCAAATGCCTATTATAAGAAAATAGATGCACCAGGGATACAATGATGAAAAACAAACTTGGGTCACACATTTGTGGAAATTATGGTCTGTGGCACAGCATTGTTCTGAGAATCAATTGAGGCAGTAAATGTGAAAGAACTTTGAAAATGACAAATACTACACACGCATTAATCATTTTATTCACCACCCCCATGCTTAAGCAATTTGGAAAATTTTCAGGGCAACAATGCTAACATCAATAAAACATGTAGAAAGAAATTGTACAGGAAAGAATAGAACCAGTGGTGTATTTCATACTCTAGTTCACCAATGCAATAAAATTCCAAAGCAGACTTTTTAGGTTGCTGTGCAACAAAGAGATTTCTTGGAGGAGATAAAACTTGATCTGGCCCCTTGACAGAGGGGTTTCCATAAAGGAAACTTTTTGTACTTCCAGTACCTCTCTGCCTTCTTGACCCTTGGAATGTTTCATGAATAAGAACATCCATGGTAAAGCAGTGCATTGTTTTGATGTAGTTAATATAGAGATCTCATTGTATCACTGCCATTATAAGAACTGGATCTAATTACTTCTCTAAAAGCATGGTTTTGAAGCAGCTTTAGAGATTTCACTGCTCCCTAAAACTAAATGGAAAAGAAACTGATGGTTTTACAAAAGAGACAGAAAGGTGATTTATTTCTTCTACTGAAAATGCAGCAGATACCCTGTTGTTTCTTCTGTCTTCGTTGAATTATGGTATGGTCAGCTAGAATTGCTATTCAGGTCAATATCATTCTTTGAAACTAGTAATTCTTTATGGATATAGTCTGTTCCTTATATGTTACTTTAAGACATGTTTTATAAAGGAACATCACACACTTCCAGGAAACTTTTGGGCACTTCAACTATCATGAAACACTAACATAAAACAAAATTATTAGTGAAATTAATGACAAAATGCTTCATCATTTGTAGAAATTAAAAGCAGTGATATGTTCCATTAAAAATGCGTAAGAAACAGAAAACACCTCCAACTGCATTTCTGACTCAATATTTTCTTTTTATCGCCATGTGGGCTCTTTAATATAAGATGTTAAATTTAGAGTAAATGTGAATGTCCCTCGGAAACCAAAAGCCTTTGAAGAAAAATGTGAAAATATATGTTGAGTATGTATGATAGAGCAGTTTTGATTTAGAACCTTTTGTGTTTTTTTGTATAACCATAGTAGTTACAAAAATCTAACTACCTATTAAGTTTATTTTGTTTCCATATTTAACCCCAATTACCCTGTGCAGGGGAATTCTTTAAAAATTTAATTCCCCCTCTCACTTTTTTTTTTCCTGCGTCTGCAAGCCTTTTTCCCCTCATGTAAATTGCAGCAGGTGCACAAAATTGAAGACATCACAATTAAATGTAATCAAATATTTTAGGCACTAATGAACAGCTCCAGGAAAACAAGTCAAAAGAAAAAAAAGCCTTTAAGTGAGTGGATTTTCAAACACCCAAGGCACCATAGGACCAATTAAGAGAGTCAGATACCAGGACACATACTGACATTAATTATCTTTGAGTTCAGGGAAATAAAAAATAAAAGCAACAATTATCATAATAAATCTCCACACAGTGCTTGTAAGTTGTGCTAATCTACAACACACCTGGGTTTCAGATATTTAAGGCGAATACTCAATCAGTTGGTAACGACCTCACAGAGGGGCTCAGGGGACATTTTTTCTTTCCTGTGATCTGCCAATCAGACAAAGAGGCTAAAATGATGTCCAACAGCTCTGTCTGCTTTATTTCGCATCACTCACATGATGTGCAGACAGAAGCACTGCATAATTTATTCAATAAAGTAAGTCACAAAGCCAGTATGCTCTTTAGGGGATGTTTATTCAAAAAGAAGGAAAAGTCAAGAATAGATATTCAAGGTAAAAATTTGAAACACTGGAGTCTCAAAGTCCCAGGACGTCTCTGTAAATTTATTCTCCCTGAAGCCAGAAAGAATCTTACTAAAGAGAACAAATATTTCAGTCTGGAAATATGGGTTTTCATTATGAAAATGCACAGGAGGGGGTAGAGAAAGAAAGTTAAGTACTATAAGCCAAAAAGAATAGAAAGAAAACAAAGTCTTGTGATTAAAATTGATCTAAATTTGATTGATAATTTGAAAAGAACATAATATTTTAACAAAAAAAAGATGTTTAAAAGTTAGAACATTGCTAGGTTTCTTTAATCAGGGGAGGAATTAACATACATATCAACTATTAGAACTATACAAATGTTTTTAGGTTGGATTCCTTCAACATGGTCCTGGTATAAATGAAAATTACCAATTTATCTTTCTAAATTTTGGCATGATAATTTAATATACTAATATTTGTCAGTGTACTCCTAGAAGATAAATCTCGTTTTTGTCTTCTTGTCCTCTTCCTGTATGCATGGAAATTATTTCTTCTTGAGGAAAATATATTTAACTTATATATAATTTTTTTAGATATCGTACATAAATTTTAATATTTGGGACCATGATGCTTATCCTAAAAATATAACTACGGCTTATTTCATCTCCTTAGTCAGTTGAAGACTATCATAATGGGTGGCAATTTCTTAAGTGTTAAAAGAAATATGACGTTAGGTGGCCTGTGATGTTTGTATGTATGTCTTTTTGTTTATGTAATTTTTGGAGTAAGCTTTATAACATTGTACAAAACAGAGAACATATATGTAGGTGTATTTAGGATTTTAAAAATCATTTTGTTTCTTCGAGCCACAATTTCAGTAGAGCTTCTAATCTGAAATTGGAGAGAACGAAGTGTGCAGTTCTTTTAACTACTGCTTATGAATACACTAGTCCCAATATACTATGGAAATTCATTTTTCAGTTATGTACTTTGTAGTAACATTTTGATTTCTTGAAAATTATATGCCTTTGAATTGAACAGCAAGCATTTAGTGGCAAAATATGAGTTATTTTTATTGTATGTCTGTACATAGCTATATAAACTATGGCATGGTCAAATATTTAGTCCACCTTTTAAATTATTTAATGAATTCATATGTTTAAAATGTAATCTTGGGTTCTTAAAAAGTTTTTTAGTGTTTTTATCAAATCTAGAAAACATAAAAAATTGACAGATTTTATCACATCAAAATGTAAAATGTTTTTATACTAAAATGCATGATAGAAAAGATTTAACAGATGAAAAGCCAGAAAAAAGATATTTGCAACAGTTATATAGCCAAAGAGTTAATAACCTTAGCAATTATAATTACTTACAAACCATTTAAAGAATATTTTAAAGTACCCAATTATAAAACTTACAATTAATTTAAATTGCCTATAAAAGAGGAATTTAAATTAGAATAAACATATAAAATGGTGCTAAAATTTACTAATAATTAAGGAAATGCACATTTAACAACAGTGACATTTTGAAACTATCAAATTTATAAAAACTAACTCAATTGATAATACATAATGTTATCACCATCACAATAAATAAAAAATGGGTAAACATAAATTATAGCTATTAAAGGTTTTCATTTACAATATTTTTATTAATAAAAAATTAGAATCAGTGCATATGTCCATCATTTAGAGATTGAGTAAATAAATTATGGGGCATCTATCAATAGATTATATTGACCATTAAAAATCAGAATTTTAAATTTATTAATGTGAGTTCCGTAGTATATATTTCAGTGAAAATAACAGGTATTTAAATATTTTATAGTATTATCCTATTAATTATATAAAATATTTAAATTAGAGAGTGTGTGTATATATATACTTTCATTATATATAATAAACTGTTATGAAAAAAGTAGCTGTCTCTGGGAACTAGGTTTAAAGACACTATTCCCTGTATATATGTCTGTCTTTTCAAATGATTTCAAAAATCAGAAAACTACCCACATAAATAGTTGTTGACACTGCTACATTTGCCCAGATTGTTTTTTACCATATTTTTATTATTAGAGATTTAAGTCTTTCTCTCTGTTTTTTTTTATTTTTCTATTACGACTAAATTGTGATTAATAGTTATATGCACAATTATTTTTCAATTTTGCATTATTGTTTTAAAATAGAGATTCTGAACTGGAATAACTGGGCCAAAGAAAAGCAATATGTTGGGGTTCTTTATATTAGTTGAGAAATTACTTTTCCAAAATATACTAGTAATATATGTTTACATTATATTACTACAAAGAGAGTAACAAAGCACTCATTTGTTATTACCCTTCAATTTCAAAGGAAGAAAGACCAACATTTTATATTTTTCTAATGCATTTTATATACCAAAGAGCACAGAATAAGAAACCAGAATACTTTTCTTCAGCTCTGCCATTGATCAAAATAAATGATGGATGCACAACTTGGTTTTTCACCAATGTTTGGATTGGAATAAAAAATACGTCAGATCACTTCCAAATTAAAATTCTGTGGTTGAAAATAAAATGTATTCTTGTTTTCTCCCTTCTTTCTCTGAAACTGTAAGTAGACGTTTTGTTTTGCAAACAAAAATATCATTTTATAATTGAGCAAACAAACATTGAGATCACAATCGGGAATTTTCACATAAAAATCCAGATTTATAACTTTTGAGAAATCCAAAGGTTTGGCCCCGCTGGCCCCATATCTCAGTTGGTGACATAAACTGGGCCTGTTTAACAGATGGGGCTGGGCAGATGCTCTCCAGTTAGCCATGGTCCCTACCACTCCCTGGTGCTTTGCCTGACACTGACTAAAGGAGTTAATTGCCATTTCAATTGCATTTGACTCTTGTTTTCCTTTGGTAGGAAAGTATTTCATAGCTTTTGGCCTCAATCATATGCATGCTCTATAAGAGTTTGTTTACATCTCAGATCTGCGCTTCTCAACCTACTTCAATTTCAAGAACCAAGTGAAAAAAGAATACATAAATTAAACTTCACTTTGTCCTGACATGTTATAATGAAATGTCCAAATTTTCTGACTAGACTTGTTGTTTAGCCTTTAACATTAATGCTCTTCTTTGTAAACTCACACTTAGTCCTAGAACTTCTAACATGGGTTGCCGTTTTGGATTTTCCCTATGAATATGTTTTTTCTTTATTAGTCAATATAACAATTTTCAGTGTTATAGTGCTAGAATGTTTTGAATGCATACTTTATATGCCCCATGATTGGTATTATTTTCCTTATCCAGGCTAAGAAATTTATCTAAATTGCAATTTCATTAATAAGTTTTATATCCCTATTAAGGATACTTAAAGACCTATTTCTAATTGAATAAGGCTGAAAAACTGAATAAAATGAAAAAGCACACGGTAAGCCTTTAAAGAAAAAACATGATCATTCAATATATTTAATAAAATGCTGCTGCATTTTTCTCAATAAACGTAGAAAGAATATTGGGACATCTCACATCATTAAAGTCACATGTGTCTGTTAAGCCTTCTTATTTATTTGAGGTTTAAAACCATGCAGCAATTGTAAATTTTAAGAGCCTGGAAAGAATTTTTTTTTTCACAATTAACCATGCATTTTCTTTTAAGCAAAAAACCATTAAATACTTTTTTATGACTTTCTACTTTGCTTTTTTGTTTCAATTTTACTCTCCAGTGGGCCACATCCTACAATCAGTGCTAGGAGGGGAAGAGGAATGAGGATTAAAAAGAAAGGATTAGAGGGAGGTGCATGGAGAAAGAGAGGATGGGTGATGTGCTTCCCTTGAATATTTTATTTTCTTAATTGAAAAAAAAATGCTTAGAACCTAGGGACACCAGCCACTAAATCAATTTTTCTGTATGTACAGAGCAGATCAATGAACTTGTTTATTTATTCCTAAAACTCCCCACCCTGTTATGTGTAGTGATAACAAAAACAGAGTATACAAATTGTCTATTTCTTTCTTCATCTTTCATTCTTCCATACAAATTTTAGGACAAGGGGGAAATATATAAGATACCATAATCAATGAGATCTTGTTAGAAATTAGAAAAAAAATAGAGGGTTCAATTTTTTAAAGTAGAAAAGGATGAACTAAATTTGTGAAGTTCTTAAGCTATACGAAATCATCAGTAAGTAATTTGTTTACAGGAAACAAGGTATATCTACCTGATTTCTTTTCTTCTCCTCTCTTTCCCTCTTCTCTTCTGACTCTATACTCAGAAAGAAAATGTTCTCTTTTGTTGTGACAAAAGCAAAGCCAATTATCCCAGTGGACTGAGAGGTTTTCCCACCAGATTTATTATGACAGTCTGGTATCAGGCTTATGATTGCAACAATTAGTCTAATAATTTTAAAACCAAAAGAAAAACTCATAAATTTGTATCTTGTATCTTCCTATTCTTGCATCTTTATGTTTCTTGTATATACTTTCTGATATGTGTAATTTCCAGGGATCATTTTTTAACTTCTGGATTTTATATTTAGATGTCTTAAAAAAATACTTGAAATGCGTACCTTGATGGATACGTGTATATACATATCTTGACTTTTCATGAAGAGCTCTTTACCTCCTGAACTTTTAAATCCATTTTTGCTACCTAGTTGAACAAATTTAATAATGTACTCAAGCTTACTCAAATTCATGTCACTGCTAACACTTTTAAAAAAAGATGATCCCTAAGTTATTAGCCTCAGTTCTTAGCTAAAAATAAATTATCCTCTCCATACAATGAGACTTTTAGAAGAAGTGATTGGATCTATCCCTTTAATTACTTATGAAAAAAAAGACTTTTTTTCTTCTTCTTTTTACAACTCTTCTCAAAGAGCATGTCATGAGGTAACGTATTAGAATTTCTCTTAATATTTTGATTAAAATCTACACGTTTCATTCAGACATGAGTGAAATATTTAAAAGATAGATTCAATTTGTAAGAAAAACAACTGCTGAAGTGTAGAGATTGATATTAGTTATTCACTTTACTTTGATTATATTAGTTGCATTCTTTAAGAAGCTCTCCTCTGAAATGTCACTCTTTCTACTGTTAATTTGAAAAACACATGTCAGTTAACACATGCCTTAAAACTGGAAGAGAATTGAGGACGTGACTCATGTAGTATACAGATCATATCAGTTCAAAGGATCTTAGTTACAACTACATCATTTGTACAAGTTGCTCTGTTTATTCAACAAATATTTGTCATTCTACTTCCAGTGCAACTAAGAACTTGACAGGCAAAGCCCTTGCCCTCAAGTAGCTTGTGTTCAAATTGGGGTGTCACAAAATAGAAAAACATAAAAATAATTGCAGACTGTGATAACTACTATGAAGAAAATAAATATGATCAAGAATGGAGGCAGAGCATTTGTTTAAGGTGAGTAAGGAGGCCTCTCTGAGAAAGTAATATTTAAACTAATCTGAGAAATGAATGGTAAAGAAGACCCAGATTAGAAAGTCCTCCCTGCAGAGAGTGCAAATGCCCTAATTTGGAAAAAAGTTAGGATATCTTAAGAAGTGATATAAGGCCAGTGTGGCTAAAGCCAAATGGCAGAGAGTACACACAACTTTAGATCGATTTGGCAAGGGGGTCTAGTGCCAGATTTTGCAGAGCCTTTTAGACCACAGTAAAGAAGTTTTAATTTTGACTATTGATTAACGTTTGTATGTTTTGTGGATGGGAAAAATATTATGTGAAAAATGGCAGGAGTGGAGGGATGTTTGAAACAAACTAGTTAGTCTAGCTTATATAAGTGAAAAAAAATCACCTACTTAAATCCCACTGTTTTATCTAGTTATTGCCAGAGATTTTTATGTTTAGAAATAAACTGTAAAATTACAAACACACTGTAGATTTCTTTCAAAGTTTGTAAGATTGGCCACACACAATCATAGGACATCCGGTAAAAATTCACCTTCAGTGAAAGAGCATGGGAAATATGCTAATCAACTCATCCAGCATAAATAGAAGTACAGTGGTGGGTCTCCAACTCATTTAGCATGAATAGAAATACCGGGCTGGTTCTCCATCATACTTCAGTGTGTAAGTTAATTTTATATTTTGAGCACTTTCAAATGTTCAAAAAGGAAATGTTTGGATAATATGTAAACAGAGTATAATCCATCAATGAAATTCTAATACCTCTATAAAAGAAAAAGCACAAAGATTCTAACATAAATCACTTAAAAGGGATTCATGTCACATAAATCATGAAAACACTCAGAACTACAAATTTTACACAGAGTTTCTTCTTTCACGTATAGAACTGCCGTTTGAATTCATATACCTATATTAAAGAGCCTTTATTGTATTGCTTACATTTGTTCTTTCACTAAATAATGAGGATAATTTATTGTCACACTTTGTTCCAGTGTACCTTTTATATGTTTAGATGGAGCTGCTTTTAATATTTTTGTACTTATTAGGAGGTCTTTATAATATCATCAGTCCCTGAAGTTTAATTCTTTGTGTTCATCCAGATATTATGAAAAATATTAAAGATACTTTTAGTAACTTTTTATTTAAAATAAACACAATTATTGCTGTCATTTTCTCCAAATATATCATGGTAATTTTAGATTGAAGGCATGTGTGTGTGTATTTGCTGAGTAAAATCTGTTCTTTACAACAGACAATTGGAAGTAAAAAAATACAAGTACTATATAGCAATGAGAACATCCAAGTAAATGGATTGAATTTTCTTTGTCATGGGGTCTATAAAAGTAGATATAAATTATATTAAAAATAAGATAGTTGAGAGATAATATACTTGGGAGATTTTTAAATCCTCTTAATTTGCTAGCAGGATTTTAAGGACCTTTTTCATCAGTTGAGGAAGAGAAGTGAAACACATCTCTAAATTATATAAATATCTGCGATGTTGCTATAACATATTCACTCACTTCACATTCTTAATTTAGGCCTTCTATCCATTTCTTATCCATATTTATATCCCATTGTATGGGCTAAGTCAATAAAATAAAGACAAAACATTCTATAGAAATAACTTTTTTTTTTTTTGTGTGGGGATGACCAGCCCTGAGCTAACATCCGTCACCAATCCTCCCCTTTTTGCTGAGGAAGACTGGCCCTGGGCTAACATCCATGCCCATCTTCCTCCAATCATACTGCATGAGTTTTTTGTTCAAATCCAAATGTCAGTAAGTTTGCAAAATGCTTAACTTAATCTGCTTCCTAAATCTGAACACAATGAGTACCTATTCATCAAATATATACCATTCATAATTGTCCCGTTTTGAATTATAACTTTTTAAAACAAAAAACATGATTTTGTTACACATATTTTAAAAGCATTATGAAAGGCAGTTCTCTGTTTTATGCTAAATGTTTCTTATTTCATATAAGTAAAAGAACGTCTAGGAGAGGGGAATTGAAAAGAAAATTTATCAGACATTTTCACTTCTTTCCTATATTGTTGCAGGAAATTATTTTGGTTGATAATAAGGCTTAAGGAATTTTCTTGGATCATCAATAGTCATTACTTATAGTAATTATGTGAGCACATGAATTTGAATGATGTTTACATTTCTATTTCTGATGAAATTTTCTTTATTTTTTGTACCTCAACTATACATATTAATGAATCTCAGGACTAAGAATGCAGTATTGCCAAATTCTTTTCCTGAAGAAAACATTAGCATATTTTCCTTCTGATCAATTAAAATGTATCAATATCACATTTTCTCTTAGAAAATGTAAATGTTCTGATTGTGTTAGTTATCAATTACCGTACACCAAATTACATGAAAATTTAGAGCTTAAAATAATAAGCAACTAAATAATAAGACAAATTACCAATTTTTAAAAATGGGCACAAGATTTGAACGGTGATATGTCCAAAGAAGATATGCAAATGTCTAATAACCCCAGAAATATGCTCAACATGATTATTCATTAGGGAAATGCAAATCAGAACCACAATGAGATACCACCTCACACTCACTAAGATGGCAAATTTCAAAAGGCAGATAATTAGTTTCGTCAAGGATGTGGAAAAATTGGAATCATCATACACTGCTGGTGGGAATGTAAAATGCTACAGCCACTTTGGAAAGCAGACTGGCAGTTCCTCAAAAAGTTAAACATTGAGTTACCATATGATCTAGCAATGCCATTCCTAGGCATACACCCAAGAGAAATGAAAACATATGTCCAGTAGAAAACTTATAAATGAATGATCAAAGCAGCATTATTTACAACAGCCAAAAAGTGGAAACAACTCAAATATCCATCAACTGATGGGTAAACAAATATGGTATATTCATACAGTGTAATATGATTTGGTAAAGTAAAAAGAAATGAAATAATACAAACTACAATATGTGTGATCCTCAAAAACTTTAAGTGAAATAATCCAGTCACAAAAGACTACATAATGTATTATTCCATTTACATGAACTGTCCATAATAGGCAAATGTAAAGAGACAGAAATAGATCAGTGGTGGCCTAGGGCTTGGGAGTAGGAGGCAGGCAATAGGGGGGCGAAGGGGTGGGGAGTAACTGGTGTTGGGTAAACATGTATTTTTAAGACAATGAAAATGTTCTAAAATTAGTTTATGGTAATAGTTGCACAATTTAAAAATATATTTAGAGCCATTGAATTGGATACTTCAAACTGGCAAACTTTATGATATGTAATTACATCCAAATAAAGCTGTTATAATAAAACCAAGCATTTATTATCTTACATTTTTTGTGGGTATGGAATTTAGCAGCAGCTTAGCTGATTGGTTCTGGAAGACTCTTCCGTGATTTTGCAGTCAAAATGTCACCTGGGACTGCAGTCACTTGAAGGCTTGAAGGGGCTGGAGGATTCACTCTCAGTTTGGCTCACTCACATGGCTTTTAGCAGAAGGCCTTAGTTCCCTGCCTTGTGTGTCTCTCCAGGTTGAATGTCCTCATGATGTGGCAAGTGGCTTTTCTCAAAGCAAGGGATCCAAAGGAGGAAGGCAGAAGCCACATCTTTTATGATCTAGCCTCAGATGTCACACATTGTCACTTCTATAATATCCTAATTGCTACACAGCCAGCCCTATTCATTGTGGGAGGATGCTACACAAGGATCTTTGAGGGTTATCTTCTCTAACCATATTTTCTAACCTCAAATTAAATGGCATATTTTACAATAAAACAGTATTTGAAATAGGGACAGCTCCATAGATTTTGAGATAGGTATCCCCTGCTATATTACTAATGACTTGACATTTAAGCCATACTTCTTAACTTAATTTACTCTATAGAAAGAGTCATTACAATATTATCATATTTGCAACACCTGTCATAAAGGGATCTCATGCTCTTGTTCCCACATTCCTAAGGAATTTCACAAAGATTTTTTTGAATGGCAACTGAGATGTGCAGAAAATTAACTACTGAGGACGTTTTAAATTGGATAAGATAAAGTTGCTTAAAATAGTCTTTAAGTTTCAATGGTCTAAGAAAAGCAATTATTTAGCAGGATTTTGTTTACATATTTTCTCCTGTGGTTTCCAAGCTGAGAAGTTGCTGAAATTTGTAATTTTTGCTGTTGATTTTCTTAAGGGGTACTTGAATTTAGTCTATAGTATCTGCATACACAGGATTAAAGGTATCTGGGGTAGAGACAATGCATATTCTTAAATCTTCTTGCTCTTATACCAGGTGAACAATTAAGGATATATTATATGTACATACTGGACAGAATTATAGAATATCTCTCTTCTCTTTTTTTTGCCCATTTCCTATATGTATCCTTAAGGACTCACCACATCATCTCCTCCATTACCTCTCAAGTTTTTGTTCCACCTCTATGCTCTCAGAGCATTTGTGGACCACTATATAATTTTAGAATTTTACTCAATGATCTGGCTTAACATCTAGACTGAAGTTTCTCGTGGGCTTGTGGCCTTTATTTCTGGATCTCCTAACCTAGTGTAATACCTTGCAAATTATAGACAGTCAGTAAATGTGGGTTGTTTAACTTAGGGTTGGAAAGGATGTATGGTGTTATCTCTTCCAATATCCTACACTAATGCAGAAATGCCTTCTACAGCTACCCTGGGAGATGACATCCAGCTTCTGTTTGAGTAAATACATTGATGAGGAAGATGCTTGGTACCTTATTAAATAGCTCATGAGAAAGTTGTTGGTTTTTAATTTTTTAAATGATGTTGAAGTAAAATATGTCTCTTTGACTTGTAATTATTAATCTTATTTACATTTTTGATAGCAATAAAATACATGTTTAAGACTTCTGAGTAGTAATATTACAAATATTTGAGCAGCTCTATTGCTGCTCAGAATTATATTGTTTAGACCTCAACATTCGGTTTTTCCCCACTTTCTTCTTATGAAATAGTTTTCATACCTCTTCACATGTTATTATTCTCATTTAGATTATCTCCAGTTCACCCATAAAGTGGCATCTTGAAATGAAAACAAAACCACTCATGTACCGAGCATAAAAGCCTAAATAAATATAAACATCTGTTGAACTAGGTCTTTGATATGTGATTTAAAATCTGGCCATCACAGTCACAGTTGTGTGGTCAACTAACCCCAACAGAGATTTTTCAAATGAACTATTAACGAGTGCCACAGTTGTAATAATTTCATACTCTCCTTTCAACTGATTCTAACTCTTTTCAAAATAGGTTTAGTCCTTCTTGATGGTAGCAGGGGCAGGCAGGGCAATCCCCACAGTAGGGTAGCCCAGATGGGAACTCAACTGAAGTCTCAGAAGTCACCACATCAGAAGAAGGGGTTCTACCTAATCTCATTCTTGGGGTTTCCTTCCGTATAGCAATAATCCCATGTTATAAATAGTATTGCGAATTAAAGAAGGTATCCATGAATAGTTTACTTACACTAAACCATATCTGCAGGTGAGGCGAGAATTCTGCAGGACCCAACAAATTTTGGAACAAGCAAACTTATATAATCCCAATTATTTAAAAGCCATTTCCATTCTGTTGTAGTCTTATCCTTTGTCGCCTGCACACACCCTTCCCAATCCTACTCTGGGTCTTCTCCTAAGACGGTACGAGCTAGATCCCATTTTGTTCATCTTTTAATTACTGTCTAATTCATTTGCATATAGCTTACCAATTTGTAATGTCATTAATAAATGAAGGGAGCAGCCATAACTGAAACATAGGGAGTGGTTTCTATGCAGTTCATTATCATTAAGACTATCTTCTTTATTTAATAGAACTCCAAATATGTTCATGGCTCCTCTTATCCTTGTGGTTGCAGGAATACAGATATTCTGTATTTCTGTTTCTTTCAATATCTCCTTTGAACTCACTAACAACATTTTTTATTGCTGCCAGCTAAACCTAGAACTTTTCCTTTCTCCAATATATTAGATTGCCCTCCTGACAAATATGGAAGTAATTGTAAATAATATAGGAGAAAAAATAAATTATATTTCATTGGTTTAATAGTAATAATAGTGAGCACTTATGGGCACTTATTATGAGCCAGGCACTTTGCTACGTGGATCACATGTCTTAACTCATTATATTCTCATGAGAAGCGTCAGTAGAAGACCCATCCTAAGAAGTATCAGCATCATGCCCTTACGTAGATGACAAAACTGAGGCTGGCAGAGTTGAAGCCGTTACAAACCCAGGCAATCTAACTCTAGAGCTCCTGTTTTTATCTGATATAATATCAGGATAATTTTAAACTTTGGCCCTGTCACCTATTTTTTAACTTCGTTTCTAGAGCAAATATGATGAACATAGAAATATGATAAATATGATTTCTATATACTATTTTTTCTATTTATTGATAAAAGAGTTCAAAAGAAAATGGCTCAAAATGGAACTTTATTGGTACCTAGCTAATCTTCAATAGTGTAACATGGAGCCCTTATCCCCAACATACAACACTGATTATCTATGATCTATATTTTGTTAGTGAGAAGAAAATGTATTGCTATATAAAGCAAGAAGTGTAGTGCTCTGGGCATGATGAATCATGGTTTTCCCTCTGCTTCTGGCATTTCTTGTGGTTCTGTTCTTCTCTGCTAATGTTTTAACTTCAAACTGGCAAGGAGATGCCTGTAGCTGTAAGTCACGTAACAAGTTCAGAAAGATGTTTCTGTGTGTCTTTCATGCTGAGCAGAAAGCTTTCCCTGAAGTTTCCTGGTCATGTCTTTGTCAAGGGAAATGGGCATATAATCATTTGCTTAGACTCAATCATCTGAGGAGAATTAGATGTTAGGGAGTCAAACAAAATGAATATAATAATTGGTAAGGAATGTATTATATTTTACCAAATCTAAGTCACCATCAATTCTAAGACACATTATTTTACATGCCACTGAGAAAGAAAACATGTTATCAATTAAACTGCCACATCATTGATTGTAAGATATGTTCTCATTTCATAGATGCTAAAATGTGAAAAAAAATACATCTTAGAATCAATGAAATACCTTTTTTTTTTTTTTGCAAATGAGGAAACAGGTACAGAAATACCGGCTTTGACAATGTCATAAAATCAGAACTTTAAGCCAAATTTGTTTTAAAATTTTATATTCAGTTCTTGCCTCAAAGTGTTTCCCTTTCCTTAGTCTTTTTCTTTTTTCTTCTCTGTTTATCCACTTGTGAGCTAAAATATGACTTTGGTATTGATTAGATGGTCCTATCAGCCATCTGAATGAAAACAGCCAGTAGAAGCTTGCAGTAAAGAAATATGTACTGTCTGAAACCAGGTGATGGTTCAGGCTGTCAGTGAAAATCTGGGTGGGAGTATAAACAAACTTGCTCCCTAGAAAGGAAGTCCCAAGTATGAGATATCACAACAGGAGGGAGTAAATCCAAGTGACTTAGCAAAATTGAAACATTTTCCTATCCATTCTAGGGTGGAAGTCTTTAAATACTAATGAAGGATACAAGAAATAGAACTTCAAACAAATATATAGTACATCCATATGGATATTGGTGGAGTGGCATTTTAACATAGTAGTTGGGAAAATGAGTTTTGGAGTCAGCCGATCTGGGTAAAGGGATAGCAACTACTAAATAGCTAAGGGTCTTAGTTTCTCCATCTGTAAAATTGGGGTAAAAACTGGATCTACTTCACAAAATTGTTTATAAGACCAAATAAGACAATATGTGTAAAGCACATTGTACAGTGTCTCATACATAGTAAGGCCTTGATAGTGAAAGATGATGTCAAAGATGATGATGATAAAAATTATGCTGGCAGATTGTCCTTTGATAGTCTAGGACACTGGGCTCCTTTTTTATTGTCCTCTGAGTGTTTCTGATCCACTTTCATGGAAAAGGACAGTTATGTTTTGAAGTGAAATTAGTCATTGTAAATATCCAGAATCCTAAACCACTAAAACTCTGTAAATCTCAAAGTCCAGAAAATCATCAATGGACAGACCTGATTTAAAATTTGGTATATACCACTTATGATCTATGTGACTTAAGGCAAATACTTAATTTTAATATACCTCATTTTCTCATCTTTATAATGAGATAAAATTTGTAGCACTTAAAGTTAATCTGAAGTCTGATGTAGTCTAACGTGTAAATAGTCTAACACAGAATTTTTAACACATAGTAGGCACTTAGAAAAGGTCACTCAATTTTTCTTCAGAATAGCCACAGAAATCCTCAGGCACTTCTTATTTATCTAATTAAATCTATGTTGCCTCAAGCACCCCAAATCAAAATGAATAAAAAGCTAATTTCTACTGTAAAATGTCTCTAAGGTGACTACAGTATTATGTTGTACTTCCTTCACAAAATCATGTAATATATCAATAATATTATAGGTTAAATTTAATTTGGGGGATGTGCCTGGCAACCGAAACACTGTTTATAAAATACTTCAGTAAATTGTATCTTAATTCCAAATAATCTATTTTCAGATAAAATTTCGGAGCATTGACTGTTTGCAACTCGGAATCCTCCTACACAGTATATAATTTCAAATAAAATACTGGTTGTTTTATTTTAATCATGTTATTGCAAGTTTTGATTGCATATTCTGAGACCTTATCCCCAGTATCACAATTCTCTATAGAATTAAATGATCCCCTTAAGAATTCACTTTGATCCCAGCAAAAGAACATTATAATAAAGATGTTTCCATTGAAGGAAATGAATCAGCTGAGCTGAAATGAATTTCCGATTTAGTGGATTTAAGTGAGTTAAAATTTGTCTTTTATCATACATTGAGAAGTAAAATAGAATCACGTAGAAGTTCCAGGCATCAAACTAACCTCCCTCCTTAAATATCTGTAGTTGGAACCACTCAGTAATTACCTGGGGATTTAAAACATTAGATGCTTTCACTTCTCCTCTCAGAAGTTTTCTACTTATATCTTTGTGTGATGGGTTTTCCTCTGCATTTTTAAGTGGTGAGGAAAACACAGGCATTTAAGATGGGAACCTCTTAATTCATATCCTGGTTCCTGGAAAACACACACACACACACGCACACACACTCACACTGCACATATTAAGAGAGTCACAGACCATCTGTTTAACTCATTACCAAACAAAAACTCATAAGCTCTTAATAAGCAGTTGTGAAATTGTGATCACTGTTTTGTTGCTGGTGGCGTTAATGTTGGAAGGCTGGTATTGATAGATATGACACTGCAATGAATTTACCAGGGAGAAAGCTTTATTAACAGTGTATCCAAACGTAATGAAAATTCATAAATCATGCTTCCCATGCTCTTTGTTTCATCTGGATCACTACAGAGCTTGAGTCAAATGTTATGCCTAAATACATAAAGTTTTTGGTATCATTTTTTCCTTGCCCAAAAGTCAATTCTGACTGGTAAAGATCTATCTAGATAAATAATTAACATTACCTTTGAAGCTGTTTAAAACTCACTGCTTCTAATAAAATGTTATTGCACTATTATTTGACACCATCAGGGAAGCCCTCTGGTGAAACCTAACACCTGGGTAAGAAATAAACCTTATTGTTTCTAAACATCTGTATAAATGTTTTTGTACATGTATTTCTCCTTATTTAGAGTATCCTTTTACTACCTCCTTTGTATCAATTTGACTCTTCCCCATTTCAGTCCCTCTCTCCATTTGCCTTTTTTTTTTTTTTTGGACAACTTCCTTATCCACTCATTATTTATTCTTCCATTCACCAATTGCTTATTGCATACCTGCCTTGTGATTTGCCCAGGTTTCTTGGTGTTACAGATAATGTACTTAAGGAGTCAAATTCAAGTCACTGACATCTTTATCCAAGGAGTTTCTACAGCACATCGCTGCAGCTACAGTAAAGATCTTTCTATGGTCTGATGCCAATCTCATTTTGATCTTTTGTGTTCTCTTTTCAAATAGCTCTCCACGTAACTTCATCCATTCTGCTCTAAATATATAGATGTTCCCAGCCTAGTCAAACCCATTTTGCTACCTCCCACTCTACTCTCTGATTTTCCATACTAGCAACCAGTGCCATAGCCCATATTTCAGAGGAGTCTAAGATCTTAAGCTTATCTGCAGATACTGTCTATTCATCCTCAAGCTCATTGCTTTCTCATCAGCGGTAATAGGCTTTCTCTCCCCCTTGCATCGGCTGAACCAGTCACTTTGTTTCTCAATCTCCCCCAGAATGGCATAATCACGGCTCAACATTTAAACATAGACACTTTGGACATCTGGAATATTCCACTCATCTCTTGAAACTGTTTATCAATGAAAAATTCTTAGCTTTTAGGTGGACTGTGAGGGTGCTCCTGATATGAACTTGGTTGAATAAGACATCTTTTTCCTTGGTTTTACTTTAGATCCTTCAGAAGTTAAAACTGAGCCAGGGAATCATGTATTAGATTTAATAATAGATGTTCCTTTTAAGATACCTTGAAATGTTCTCTACTGGCTCTAGTGTTTTCATGTGAACTACAAAATATTCTCATAAAAATGCCATAAACTTCTGGTAATGTAACATCTAAGTGTTCCACACTAGTACTTGCTCACTGAAGTACTCTTAATTACTAAAGTGTAACATATAAAAGCTAAAATTAGCATTTCTAACTTAATTTTCTTGAACAGTCTGACTACCACCCGAGTTTTGCCAAAGTTGATACTGCAATTTTACATCAGTAGATGCTGAGAATTCCCACAGTGTTCTCATTTTCAGGAAGGACATTTTGTCATTCATGCATCTTCAACATTGTTTTAGGCTGAGCACTATTTTTTACCATTAGAGCTTTTTAAATTATGATTCTGTTAGTTAAATTTCCCCACTCGTAGTTTATTTTATTACTCAGTGCTGTGTTACCCCAGGGTGCACACTGAGGCATATTTATTTACTTGTAATAATAAATAATAATAATGTAACAGCAACAAAGTGATAACAACTATAATCTAGCATTTTCTTGAGGACTTGCATGTGCTAGGTAGACGATTGAACACTTAATATGGATTCCAGAATGTAATTTTACCAAAACCATCTGCAACAGGTACTATTATTATCCCCAGTTTAGGGAAAGGAATAACTGAGGCTTAAAGATTAAATATTAGCCTGAGCACACACAAATAGGAAGTCTAGAGAGTCTGGTTCCACAGTCAATGCTCTTCATCATTATATCACAATAAAAATTTGAGACATAATAAACATTGTTGTTCAAAGGTTCACCACATTATTACTAATCTCTGTTGTTAACACAGACACCTCCTAGCCATTCTACTTAGACAGTGACACCTTGTTGCAAAACACTCCTTCTCTACTGTAAGAGGCACACAACCTAACACATGCTCTGCTATGCCAAGTTTCTGACTGTCACGTATTGAATGAACTAGAAAGCTGGAATGGAAGAGACATGAAGTTTTTTCCTGTCCAATGTCAAAAGAGTTTAAGACTACAATATGTTCAAGGATACAGCACTTAACAGATGTCACCTGCACCTGTCTATGACTTGGCCCATCTTTCCTAAGCACTTCTCTCTCCCTCATCCTCAATATTAGAAATGCAGCAGTGCACAAACCCAGTCCCTTTCTCCTTCATATCTCTATCCCTCCTCAGCCTGTCTGTTTGCATAGCAAAATCGGTTAAGTGCCCTGAGGTCAGGGAGGAAGTTTTAAAATTTTGTATTTGGGATTTTCTACAGAGCAAAAGATCTAAATATTATTGATTAATTGAAAGATGGATTCCAAAAGCTATAATACTACTGCTAATAATGATACTAAGACTAATAATAAAAACATGGAGTAATTGCATATCTAGAAAAAATAAATACAAAGCCAGCCATCCCCAGACAAGCCTCATTTTCACTGGAAAGAAAAATTCTTCCTAATAATTTTACCTTTCAGATATTTTCAAGTGTACCTTTGAAGGAAGAGGTGTTGGTCTAACCTGATGTTTCTCGATCCTGGCTGCACATTGGAGTTATCTGGGGAAGCATTAACACATGTCAATGCCTGCTCCCAATTGTGGGACAATTAAAGCAGATTCTCTGGGGCTGGAACTCCAACAGTGGTAAGTTTTAGAAGCTTCCCAAGTGATTCTAACATGCAACTAGGCTTGAGAAACGGTGCTAACTATATACGTGTGAACAGAAAGATAGATTAAGCAATAGAGGGAAAGAGAGATTTTGTTCGATAATTGTGTAGAATTGAAAGTAGCAAGTTTTGTGGGTTTTTTTTTTTTTTTTTTTTGCCCTTTCTTTTAACTAGGGCTGTTGATATTCTTAACATCGTGGGTATGAAAGAATGGTAGCAGATATTTTTAACATTACCCTCAAGACTAGTTTATTTCATTTGACTTTTTGTTCTTTACTTATATGACCTCTGCTCACAGAAGCTAAATTAGAAAACAGTCATATGGTAGAAGTTTAAAAAACTATTTAGAAAACTGCAAAGTATTTTCCCCTGCAGAACCCTTCATTTCAACCTCACTGAGAGCCTTAGATTTGGTGAGGGGAGAGAGTAGATTAACCAGTCTGTAGGATCATTTATTTTCCATCCTTTCTCTGGAGGCTATCAGCAAGGGCACCTACGCAGGAAACTTATTTTTGTAATGTGAACAATTGTTCTTCAGGAATGAAATTCTGTTCTGCTGACAAAAGATGTGAGAAAGCTCAGGATGCCCCCTTGAACTGTCTGACACTTTGCACAAAAGGTAAATCTGCTAAAAATATTTTTTTAAATACTTGAAATTCTCTCTCAACATTTTCTAAAGTGCCAAAGAATGAGAAATCAACTTCTGGGGGGGGGGGGGGGGAGGGGAACAGAAAGAATAGAAAGGCGAACAACCCTTACAAGAAAGCAATTTTCCAAAAAGAAAAAAAAAAGGTAGTTTTCTAAAATTGAAGAGCATTATTCCTTCAAAGAAAATGTCCAAAAGTGTCCTTAAAAAATATCAGTTCCTGTTAAAATAAAATTGTGTCATTTTTATCAAAGTAACCATAAATTTGTCAATTTTGTAATTGGCTTGGTTGGGTCATCCAATTTGACACCTGTGGGGATTTCACCACCAGGCATTCTTATCAAATTTTAAATAAATTCCACAGATTGAGAATGGTAAATAATAAATGATATAGAGCTTACAAAGTCAATATTTAATTTAACATAGATGCAGGGAAACTAACACTATATATACACACAATTCTATGGTTTGAGTCTAAAGGAATAAGTTTTTATTATGAAAACTGAAAAGAATAAAAAAGAGATCAAGGTATTAAAGTCACAAGACTGTAACAAATCACGTACCTCATAAGGTTAAAATGTGTGCAACTGGTTGACTCACTCATCTAAGTAGAGAAGCACCTGGATGCCAAAAACAAGTCCCCTAATTTCTTGTTAGAATTAGAACATACCACAGAACAATATTAATGTTTAATTAAAATTAAAACATTAATTGGTTAAATTTCAATTTTTGACATAAAATTTCATTTTGCTTATGATTGAAAGTCTAACATATTCACTGTAGTGCCCTATTTAATATAAAATGGAAATTTTTTTCATGCAAAATGTGGTTTCTACTATTTGCTTTTGCTGGAGAAACAGAATTGGCATAAATTTAAGTTTTCCATATTTGAATATTATGATTAAATACCTCAACCAACTAGCAAACTATGCCCCAAACTTTAAAGACATCTGAGCAAGCAAACTCCAAATGTTCACAAAGCCACAGAGAGTCAAATGAAATTAATACATTGCATCTAAAGGTAATTTTGTTGTTAGCTCCTAGGGAGAAGGGGCCCTATCTCAACGTCCCTCACTTTGCTTATCCCAGTACTCTGTGCAAGAGCTATTTGTTTGAATTGAACTGTTTTTCTCGTAAATCTTAATTTTGAGGAATAGAGCTCTGTTTTCTTAAAGTCATATGCATGGTTTTTTATCCCAGACAGTTTTTAGGAAGCTGAACAGTTTCTACAAATTTATTTTAAAAAAAATGGCACTAGTAGAAATTAGTAGAGTCCATTAAAACAGGATAGGGAAAATAGAATTGTGAGATTAATGGTTTTGGAAAATAATTTTAAATGCAAAGAGTATTGAACATCCATTTATTGGTTCAAATAATGTGTAGATCAAGGTAAGGTTTGTAAATAGATATCCAGCTAGACGGGACCTTCTCATGGGCTGATGGCCCATGGCTTAGAGCTCCTATTCTGTCAGATCTTTTCTGTTTTCTGTCTCATCCATCCGGGCCCCTATCCTCTGATAAATGTTTTCTCTCTCCTCAGTAAAATATGCATCTTCCGTTTACTCTGACATTTAACCTCTGCAACCCAATGAAGTTAAATCAAGGGTTGGAATTTTAAGTACCACAATAGACTAGTGATAAAGAAGGCCTTTATCATAGAAAAGTTAAGTGCCTCCCACATCATGTAAATGCAGGTAACTGCCTATAGCTTGTGCATATAGCTGGTCCTGTCCAGGTTTTATGGCAAGAAACTAAAGAGCAACTATCACCCGGTATTTGGTTGAGTGAAATATAGTGAGAGAAAAGTATAACTCGATTTATGGATAACTAGATAAATGTCGCTACCAAGCAATTAGGAAATAAAATGACAGATATACATATACCATCCAGCAAGTATCCTCTGCATTTGTCGACTCAATGATAAGGTACAAGTTAGGGTTAAAAGCACCAAGCCAATGCAGAAAGTAAATTAAACAAATGGGCACTGAGTTTTAGTCATCACACTCAGAAACAGAAGAGTTTGTTGGCAGTTAAATCAACTTGATCCTCAGTTTTAAATCCTGCAATGGTTTTTCACTGCATTTAAAATAAAATCCAAACTCCAAGTCCCAGCCCCCGCACTTGCTTCTTTGACATTGTATCCTGCTTTTCCTCATTGTTCTCTGTGCTCTGTGCACAGGCATCCTTTCTGTTCCAGGAACAAGACAGTGATTCCAGTTGCTGAGTTCTTGGAGTTGCTATTTCTTATGCCTGGACTGCCTTCTCATCTCACCCCAGGTCCCCGAAGAGACGTCCCAAATCAGAACTCCTCTGTCACTATCACTTCACACTGACTTCTTCCTAGCACTCATCTCCGTCTAAAAATGCCCTGCTTATATGTTTACACACTTATTTCTGTTATTTTTCTCTAGAATGTGAGTTCAATGAGTTCAAGATTTGACCTATTTTGTCCATCATATGTAACATGACTTGGACTAGCATAGGTGCCTAATTAATACTCACTGACTTAATGTACGTTTTAATTTCATATATTATTTATTAAACAAGTATATAGCATTACTATGTCCCAATCTTATTTCTAAACCCTTTACAAATACTAACATAATAACCTATGAGGTAGTCATTGGAATTATTCCCATTTTACAGACGAAGAATTTGAGATATAGGGAGGTTACGTTACTTGCCAGAGCTCATAAAAGCTAGTAAGAGGCAGAGCAGGGTTTAGGATCCAGACAGTCATGTTCCAGGATCTGTACTATTGGCACACAGTTTTGCTGACTTTACTGTAAGCTACTAACACAAAGTAAGGAATGGAGAAGATCTACAAGGTGTGAGATAGAACCACAATTTGGTCCATTAGTGGGAAGAGTGGCTGGTTTTCAGAAAGTTCCAGAATGTGTAAGAGCTTTTGTAGCTTTAATTTTGTGGCTGCACTTAGAACAGTTTTCCCTTGCATTTCATCTTCAGCTTCTAGACTAATTCCTGTACTCACTATGCCTTGCTTCTCTGACCAAGTTTCTAAGTAACAGTGTTTTATTCAGGTAAGGAAAAAAATCTTAAGTTAGCATTTCTTAAATTATGCTTATTAAACACAAGTGTCCCATGATATTTTGATAGGTGTTCCCTTTTAAAAAAGCGCTTCTATGGTGAAAAGATGTATGACTAAAGAGAAGTAAACCGTTAAAAATAGGGAGAATATTTTGTAACACATGTAAGAAAAAAATGTGATATGTGTAAACTGGCCCCAAATTGTGAAGCCATATGATGTTTACAAAATGTTAGTTTTATGTATTTCCAGGGTCTTTTATATTTATTAGAATGCTTTAGGCTAAACTGAATTTTGAGTACTAAATGAGGCACCAAGTGACTAATTCCCTAAATTTTTGAAGAATTGAGGACTGCATTTAAATAATATTTTAAAAGCATTTTCATTCACATGTTTTTATGCCACTTTTTCCTGCTTTACCCAAATAGCCAGTGATAATTTACAGTTTCCCTAATCCGAGTTTCTGCCTCTCCATTAAGAAAATATGAATGCTGGGAGCAGGCCGGTGTCATAGCAATTAAGTTCACATGCTCTGCTTTGGCAGCCTGGCGTTTTCAGGTTCGGGATCCCTTGTAGGGACTGACACACCGCTTGTCAAGCCATGCTGTCGTGGCGTCCCATATAAAGTAGAGGAAGATGGGCATGGATGTTAGCTCTGGGCTAATCTTCCTCACACACAAAAAAAGAAAATGCGAATGCCTCTAATGGCATTTCCTTTGTGGTCCTGCTTTGCCATAACTCCTAAAGAAATTCAGCTAAACCAGAGATGTAAACTCCATCAACCCTACAGGCTGCAGAGCTGACGTCTCATATGAGAGATTTATGTGGTCTATCACCAAAATTTAGCTTTTCAATACAGTTATTAATCAGCCTGTTGTGATCCTAATATTTCTGAATGATACAATTTTCTGTAAGCCGAGAAACCTTCACCAAATTAGGAGGGGGCAGGGAATGGAGGGAGGGGTGGAGAAGGTATTAAACATGGCCAGAAAATGAATTAATCCTAGAAGAACTGGGCAAATCTAAAACACTTCTCTGTGTGTGTGTGTGTGTGTGTGTGTGTGTGTGCGCGCGCGCGCGCGTGTTAGTTGTGGTCTTCCTCTTCTTCTCTTCCTCCTCCTCCTCCTCCTTCTCTTCCTCCTTGTCCACCTCACCCTTCTCCTTCTTCATGTTCACTACTTCTGTTGCCAACCATCTTGTCTGATCTGTCTTATTTTCCTACAAATTGGTGTGTTGATATTTGTTTTAATACCACCTTCCACTTATTTAAATGTTCTCTTCCTAATGGGGTGTGGGACATATTTATTTGCATTCAGAACATGAACCAAAATAGAAACTGGAATTGCCTGTTTGCAAAATTTAAACTTTAGATAAGAAAAATGGATTGCAAGCAAATGTCAAGTATGTCATCACTGTAGTGTTTTAAGGAGAGAAATAGTTTTAAGTAAACATTTAGGGCATTTTTGCCCAATTAAAATTCCTCCATTGTTTTTGTATTTGTATGCCTCAGGGTAGAATCTAAATTATTTTTATTTTTGTTTTCCTTTTTGTGTCCTCCTGTAGTGAGCACAACAGTAATTTTCTTTGACACTCTTTATGTTTTCTTCTAATTCCCATTACTGTTGTGTTCGTTATTTTTTCCCCTTCATATCACTTCTCCTTTCTCTTTTAAACTTTATGGCATCTGTATTTGTTGAGATAATTGGGCCACAATCATAATCTGTGTCACAATCATTATTTGATAGGTATTTCTGCATATATATTTAGATGTTAGAAATGCTTAGACAAAATGAACCAGCCACATGTATTGTAGAATCTATACTCATCTTTTTGATTTAGTGGTGGGAGAAACATGGTTTAGCTTAATTACATGAAAGAGAGGATAAGTGAGACAATGTCAAGTGATCTGTATTAAATACACCCTTCCTTTAAAATGACACATGTTGTCAGGAATAGCTAGCACATGCAGATGGAGGAAATATGTGGGATTCTATCACAATGAACAGATTCATGGTAGAGTCCCAATAGGACCAGGAAGTGGTATAATATCATGAAAATATCATTCACATGTATTCTTTCAAAATACTTTTACCAATAGCCTATCTGAATAGATCCTTTTTTATCTCCCAAATATTATAAGTTAATTAATCAATTAGTAATAAGTAGACAAGAGACTTAATCATGGCAAATTTAAGGTTTTTTATCTGTAAAATAATAACTGGGTCTCTTCATAGATTTGGAATGAGGATTAAATGAACTTATACGTATAAAGCCCTTAGCACGGTGCCTAGAACATAGTAAGCGTTTATATACATATTTATTACTATTACTAATTCATATTCATATCAAATATAAGCTAGGTAATGTGGAAGGTACAGAAATATATGGCAGAGGTGCTTCCCTCTAGGTGTTTTCAGTCTAGTTGGGAAACAAAACATAATGTAAACCACACAGTACCGGTCAGCATGTAATTAAGTGCTAAATTACATGATAGGAAGTATAAACCCTATAGCAGATTAGTGGTAGAAATATGTATTATGGATATTATCATTATGGAAAGTAGTTGTCACTATAATAAATACTTTCAGTAGTTCTAAATTTTACATTTAATTAAAAAAAAAACTACATCATTACTCATATTTGTCTCCCATTATGTCTGCCATGCTATGCCCTTCTTGATTCCTCACATTTGTTCATCACTTAAAACTAACTTCTCATTCAAGACTGATTGCACCCCCGACAGCCATTAAGTTGATCTTTATAAAATGTAAATAACTCACTTATAAATTTGAAATAAATTCCGAACCACTCTCTAGGGCATAAAACACTATAGAATGGCTCCTGCCTGTTTCTCTAGCATTATGCCACACTCTCCTTTGCTCACCTGGCTGGAGTTATCTTCAATTCTGAGAACAAGTCAAAGTCTTCTCTCCTTGGGACATTCTTAATTTTTGTTCCTTTACTTGGAATGCTCCATTCCTCCCATTTTCCTGTAATTCAAATCTTGTCCAGAATATCATAACCTTCCTCCAGCTCTCCCTCAACCACCCTGCCATCCATGCCCTTAATCTCTGTGTCTTGGCCCCTTGTTATCTTCACAGAACTTACTGCATTTTTTAAGTATTTTATTTGTTTGTTGGCGAATGTTTTTATTAGCCATTTGTCTCTCTCCCCCAGGGAAATATGTTTCCTGAATGTAGGGAACATGTCTGTCTTATTCACCATTTCATCACAGCACCACAATATATATTTATTTTAAAAAGGGACCAATCATCCTTCCCATTCTTTTCTTCCATTTCTTTCTATGTTCCCCTGGATATGTGTGTGAAGTGGGGTTATTCCTAACCCTTGATTGCATCTTGAACTTGTCTTCCCTTTTACCCTTTGATGATATTGCTCCCTCCTTCTTTGACACACTCATCATCTTCTCTGAAAATTCCATCCATTCTTTTACTCCCTCCATAAAAACTTATTTTTTAAGCAAACATGAGCTAGCTCTCCCTCCTGTATTCCCCCCATAATGTATTATTTGTTTCTCCCTTATGTTACTTAAATTTTTGCCTTATAATACAGTTCTTTTAGCACTCTCTTCATCCTGTATGAGCTTTGCTATCAGTCTTTGTGTCAGTTAGGATTCTTTGGTTACAAGCAATAGAAACCATCTGTGGCTAACTTAAGCCCCCCCCCCCAATTTTTTTTTTTAATACATGGGGCAGCTCAAGGAATGGATGGAAAAGTAGAACCACCAGACTTCAAGAAGACAGAGATAGTGTAACCGTAAATCTAGGGATTTAACACAAATGAAAAGAATCATCAGGTTCCCACTGTCACAGAATGAATAAACTGTTTTCTACTAGTTCATTGTACTCAGGATTCAAATTCTGAGACAAATTTTGGTTGACCTAATCTGAGTCATTTTCCACCCGTATTATGCTAATATTATAATCAACAACTTAAATAAGCGTCCCACCAAAATTATATCCAGATGAAGGGAAAGTGGTCTCTAACAAGTAATTGAGGTCATCTATTTACAGAAGAGAGAGGATGGCTCTGAGCAGGCAAACACAACATATTTTGACGACAGTGAGCTTCAGAGAGAGGAGAAAGAACCGCTTTCCCTGACCAATTAAAGAACATAGCATAACGTGCCATACGTGTAATGGTATAAACTTGCTCTTCTGATGACTAAAACCTCAAGAAATAGTTTAAGAATTTTCTTAAAAGAGGTGTTATTGTATTGCTACATCATTTCTTTTCGGGTTTTTAGGAGAAGCAGAGATTTTTTTTTTCACTCAGATCCTGTAACATATTACTGTAACTTGAATGATTAGTAATAGCATTTAAAATTTAGCGTAATATGATAACTTAAAAGTATGAAAGGATACAGTGTAATTCCTATGTATTATCATAAACTAGAGAATTATAAGAACTAATGTGTAACTACGTATTCATTGGCCCAAACTGAACTCTTTTCAGTTCTAGTCAGCAGGACTCTTATTTAGTTCATCCAGTATTACTGCTTCCAGACCACCGATCAGGTCTTGAAACGTGTGGAACTCAGTGCAGTCCAAGTTGATGGCAAAGTAGCTTAGACCTAGTGCACACAGTTGATTTATGGGAACAAAAACTGCCTATAGGCTCAGCAGTTCTTCTTGTGGTGAGTAAAACACATGATCTGCTTTCACCCACCACCTGCAGCAGCTCATCTCTAACAGTTCATTTTCTCTGGTGTTTTAAGAAAATTGGATCAGGGCTCTGAAGTTATCAGGAAAGGAAACAGACCCATGTGGTGACTAGTGTTCTTCCTCTATGAGAGGACTAAAATCTGAAGAGTTACCAGCATGGGTATGCATTTCAAACATGGAACTCTTCTCCCTCTGTCTCTCCCAGGAAAACTAGCTGAAAAACTCAGTTTACACAGAGGATTCTGCAAATCCACTTTTCAAACCCGTGAGTAGGTTGATATACTTGAATGGCTTTGTTTCAGAACTTGAGATCAAATACATTTTAATACTTGATATATACCATTTTGCTAAATTGCCTGTTGCGTATGTTCATTAGATAAAAATAACTCATTTTGCAAAAGTATTGCTAATTCTTAAACATATTAAGGTTTTCCAGCATAGTTCCAAAAGATAGGAGGGTCAAAAAAAGAAAAAAAAAAGAAAAGCATACATGTATATACATATGTGTATGCATATTTATGTGGGTGCCTATATATATTACTTGTGGACACAGACTGGTCCATTTGCAAACAGCCATCTTATCAGCATCCCAGCCCAGCCAAATCCAAAGAAAAACTTGTTTCTTTGTTCAGTCTTTAAAAAATAAAAGCTGGTTTCTTTAAAAAATTACATATGCTACATATATTCATTTGATTTAGATCCAAAAACACATTAAACTGGGACACTTTAACTTTAGAAAGACTTTTATTAATGAGTTAAAAGTAAGTTGGTAAAAATTCAGTAAGGCTTTCTTAAGGCCTCCAGTGAGCCTGATGTTCAACTAGGCATTGCTTTTATTGCTCAAATTCTGATTGTGATTTATAGGTTCAGGTCCCTCCTCTTAAACAAGGCATAGAAATAAGATTTGTTTCCTCAGCTTCCCAGATTTAGCTCTTTCTTACACCTCAAGCTCTTGCTCTTCTCTCTTCCTGTACATAATTTTCTATACCTGTGTCTCCAGTGTTCTAACTTCATTAACCACTATACACCCTTCAGCTCTCCAATTGGAAGTCTTTTTTGCTGGGAAGACTTCCCTGACCCTCTTCTCTCCTCCTAAATTTAGGAAGTATGTAGCCTCTACCGTAATCATGCACATCACCTACCACTATCACATTTATCCCATTGCATTATAATTGCATATTTTCTTATCTTTTACCCAGCTGCACTGGAAACTCTGGAAAGGCATGATCTAAGTCTTGTTTATCATTGTAACTGTGTGTAGTGGGCACTCTATACATATGTATTGAATAACAACCTTGCTCAGGTTTCTCTCTCCAGCCCCTCTCACCCCTGCCACTTCCTTTCTCAAACAACATGCAGCATCCTTTGTAAAAGCAATTCTTGAAACCAAACTGGCCTTGTATATACAGTGAGAGTCTTTTTCCCCCATGTTTTACACTACTTGGATGTGTCCTAGCCTCTCCACCCTGACTGTGTAGTCAGTAAGTTGACTCCTGTAACAAGATGTTTCTGTTTTATATTCCTGAGTACACAACATCTGAAGTAAGTACAAGGTGACTTTGCTGTAACTCAGCAAGCAGTCTTTTCAAAAATATCCCCCCCACCCCCCACTTTTAGGTCCTTAGAACACTGTCATTAAGGGCTGAGAGGTGAAGATACAGTAGATAAGAAAATAGCAGACAGAGACCCTGAAGCACTTTAAGAAACCTCAGTCTGCAGGAAATCCTCATCTTGGCTCCAATCATCAGAAAACCTGTTCTTTACCACAGGTAGGTCCGTCAACCTACATTTCTTTTAAGATTTTCTACAAATGCCCTTCATAGGAAAGAGAGTTTTATTTTTCCCTTATCTCTAAAATGTAAAAATAATATTAACTTTCAAAATTGGAAAGATCTTACTAAAGTCCTTCTAAATTGAATGATTTTATTCGGTAGGAAATGCAATAATTTCTATATTCCCTCTTCTTTGGCAATTCTGCAGGTGACTTCTCGTTTATTGTAAAGAAGGTTGCTTTAAATGATGTAGTCTGTCAACGACCATTTTGATACTTCTGCATCTCGCCACTGAATCTCTATGAACACAAAGATTCTGTTTTTCTGGAAAAGGGGACCATCCATTCAGTTTGTGAAAATGGAAGCAGAAGTATTTTAGCTTGGAGTAAAATGGATATAAATAATTTTCAATTACTGTTGTCCCACTGTCTTCATAAGGGAGATAGCCTCAATGTGACAGAAGGTATAAAAGAAAAAACATATTCAATGACACTTGTTAAAGATGGTGAAGTGGAATTTATTAAGGACCACGACCATAGATATAGGGACCACTGCAATGGGATTTTACGGTGGGGGAGAGAGATTGGGCTCAACTCCAAATACAGCATGGACAAGTGGAAATTTATAGCTGAGGAGAGGAATAGGTAGGGGCCAGTGGATAGAAAATTACTAAGAGGAAACATTAGGGGTAATGGGGGTTCTGACTAAACCGACCTAACAGGCTCCTTGCTGAAGACAGGCCAGAGTGATCAGACATCATCTGGGGGATGGTAGAGGATGAAAAACCTGATCAGATATCAGGGATGATCAGATATCAAGGGTAGGGGGTTATGGTTAAACTGAATTAGCAGGGTTCTTGCTAAAACTAGATTTTACAAGGAAGTACACAAATGTACCTAGAAGAAGATTTAGAAGACTGACTAAAGTTTGGTCATGCAAAGAATCTTTGTCAGAAGTTAGGCTGTTGGTTTTCTTGCGATTTGTAAACTTGTAGGAAAACATGTCAGGTTAATGGTACTTTTTCTGAGTCTATTTCTTAGAATCTCTCATATGTAATTCGGCTGGGTTTTTTGTTTTTCTCTCTTCTGGGATGTTTCTCGGTAAGTTTGCCAATCTCCAGAAGGAATCATAGATCTATTACCTGAAAAGGGTGAGACTTGGAGTCAATTGAAGGTGATATAGCACCTCGAGATGTAGAACCATCTAAGGTCAACCTGGTCTAAGGATTGTGGGATGAGAAACACCAACCAAAGTCATCAGCTCAAGCCTTTGTTAAAAAGTTGCAACGTGGGAGCAGCTCCAAAGTGAATCTTCTGAGGAAAGCAGGCATTTAAAAACTTTACAGGATAGATTAGGGAAGATCAAAGTTCACATTTGTTCTGAGAATATTTCACTGTTCAATTTCTTGGAAGGTCTGGGAAAACTTTGGCTGTGTTCGGCTCTCACATTATCAAGCCACGATGCTTGAGATTGCAGAACTATTTATCAATGTTATCATATTGCTTGAACATTCAATCTATTGGCATATATAAGGTTTTATAATAGATGATTTTCTGAATTAATATATGTATACTATGTTTTCACTATAAAATTTAGATCATCTCTTTTGAGAGGCAAAACCATTCTCTTTAGTCTCTGGGACTACTGAGGAATAAATCTGTAACTGTATTTCTCTTCCACTGCTTTCATCCTTTCTCACTCACTAATGTCTAGAAGTGTAGATCTCTAAATAGTAAACAAATATGTTTGTCATTGATTTAGCATATGTCAATGTGAGCTAATCATCTTTCACTTCAACATTTCCTTTCTCTTCTAATTTTGCAGTTCTCTCTCCCACTTTATACCAGTTATGTCATTATTTTTTGATCCCTCACCTTTTTTTTTTCCTATCCTATCCTGATTACATAATTAGTCATTTATGCTGTTGTTTCTACTTTCAAATCATGTCTTTCACCCATTTTTTGCAGAATCCCATTGCAACCTCCTCCTTGCTTAAGCTTTCATGCCCTTTTTTCTGAACTAACACAGTTTATTTCTAAGGGGTCTCCATCTCTATACCCCCAAACTGAAATTCAGTCCATACCCAAGTAAAATAATTAGATTTCTTAAATAGCACTTCTATTCTTTCTACTGGTTCATAACATCTTAAGTACATCGCATTACCTTTACTTTAAACTTAAGAGGAACAACATTTTCACCTCTGAAACCTCATACCATCAGTGCATAGTTTTGTACTTAGAAAGTACATGGTTGAATGTATCAGGAATGAAATGATTGCATTTTTTAAGAATATAGATTCCCAGAAGTTTATACGTACTCACCCTATTAATTAATTAGAATTTATAACAAAATAACAAAGCTTTACAGCTTTCAAGGCTTTGGAAGAGAAGTGAGAAAGCAGAGGTAGAGGTTTGGAGGCAATTTTGAGTAAATTCCTAGTTAGAAAACAACTCTCCAAATGAAACTTTTCTGTCTGAAGATAAAATACAAATCTGACATGTGATAGTTTGATGAAGGCGGCACAAGGAGGAAAATTTTTAGACAATTTTGCATTGATAAAAATGAGTAATAATACTTTTTAAAAAAAATTCAAAGTGTAAGCTTTCTTAATGGGTCTCTTTCCAGAAGGGAAAAAAGCTGCCAACCTATACAGTTTTATCACTGGCCTGGGGCATTATAGTTTATTTCAGCCAATTAAAATAACAATTACTGCAGGAAATGCTAATGATAGCACCCTTCTGCCGGTGAGTCCCCACCACCCTCCTATGATTAAAACTCCTCAACTTCAAATTTTCACGTTGCAATGACTACTCATACTTCAAAAGAACTTGTACTGTAATTTGGAAGAGCACATTCTATTTATTCTCTTCATTTAAAAATTTTGTTCTTAATGTTTTATATACTCTTTTCCACAGTTTTATAGCCTGGACTTTACCTGTCCCTACTCTTGTTGGAGACAGTTTGTACCTACCAAATTATTATTATATAAAAGCCAGCACTATGTTTGCCTTAGTCTGACAGGGGGACTCTGAGTTCCATTTTATTGAGATTGTTGCGATGTTTCCATAATGGATTTCCAGTGTAAGCCACTTTATTGCTGACAGCAAAATGATCATTCCAAGCATCCTAACTTGACATATGAAAAATCTCAATGATAATACTGATTAACATATCTTTTGCATTTAAATTACTATGTTTTTTTAAGAAGAGAAAATTGTACATTTGGTGGGTTGTTTGCATAGTCAAATAAACATACATCAGGATGTGCAATCTAGTAATTAGGTGCATTTATCTGCTTGTGACACCACTGGAAAATACTCTGAATGAAGACTCTAGGGGCAAAATACTGCAACTTGGATTGTCATTTCAAAATACATGACCTCGCATAATAAAATGAATGCTTATGTCTAAACATAGGAAGCATTTGCCTCAGTGCTTGGTTATTTAAGCTAGAGTAATGCATTTGAAATAAATCTTTTTTTTTTAAATTTATATTTTATGTATGTGTTTGCCTTATGTGTCATCATCTTAGTAGAATCGTACTTTATTTGGGGGAAGAAAAAAGATCTACAGGAGTAGAGCATTTCTATTGTCCTGAGAATTTAGGTATTTAGAGACTATTCAGCATTTAAAAGTATCTGTGTTGATGAATGTCTTAAGGAAGGGATGCTGCAAAATACAAGATGTTTCAACGTGACATGATGTTCTACAGTTAAACATGGAAATTCAGGTAATGAGGTTTTCAGCACATACTTCACTCAAGATTAAGAAAAGGTGTGTGTGTGTGTGTGTGTGTGTGTGTGTGTGTGTGTGTGTGTGTGTGTGTGTGTGTGTTGGGGGCAGAATTCTTTGTTTTTAGTAGAAATTTATAAATGGTCATAATATCTGATTTTTTCTCAAAATGTGCAAATATTGCTATAAATATTTCCCTGTTGAATAAATACAGATCCACTTTATTGTGTCTGTCAGTTTGATGGAGGTGTTTGAGATTGAGGCCTGAACTAAACAGCAAGTTCCCCATGAGATACTACCACCCTCTTTATTCTGTCCCCAGCAGATTCAAGTATTCTAGGTAATCTATGGGAACTTGGTTTTCTCTGACACCCCAATTTTCTGATCCTTTTTAAAAAAAAAATTTCCTTCTTTTGACACCTCCTAACTTTAAATGTAATAACATAATTGACTCCACTACATTCAAGTCAGGCATATGTTTTAGTTGACTTCATTTTACTGAAGTGACGGTGTTACCGCAAAAAATTGGGGTTCTCTTGCCCAATGCACATAAAAAGCCAATTAATTATGGCATTGGCCTTTGGGAAAAGACATCAGCTTTATTCTGCAAGATTGATCTGCCGGGAGGCAGGGGGTGTGTACCCTCACATCTGTCTCCCCAGTTCACAATTTGGGGCAAAATTTAAGTGGTTAGGGAGAACAGGCTGGCGTGTGGAAATGCTGGTGGGACAGGTTTTAATTGATGGGCTTCTAAACATTTATGACAGGGTTCTAAACATTTACAGTGAGGTTCTAAACTTTTATGATGAGGTGAGGAAGGAATTTTAACACCAGATCTTCCCAAATGGGGGACCCTTGCTTCTGATAAGAATCCGACTTTTAAGTTCCAGTCATGTCGCTGTCCTTTGGTTCCCCGGGGAGGAGACTCTTTGGTTCTGTGGTCATTTCAGGTCAAGATTTCTTCTTCTGCAAATGCTCTGGCTACGTGACTTTGCACATTTTCTGAAAGGCAATTCTTAACCGCTCTGTTGATAAGAGATGGGGTCAGTTCAACTGGTATTAGAGGGCCTTTGGTTACAACAGGAAAGAAAAATTAATTTGTTATTTACTTCTAAAGAGCAGGGTAGACCTGAAGAAGGGAAGCTTTTGTTCTTGTGAGGATGGAAGTGGATGGGATGTCAATTTGAAAGGTCTGTTATTATACATAAGAATGATATGTCAAGATGTAGGGGGAGGGGATTAGATGCTTTAACATGAAGGAGAGTTTTCAGTAAGAGAGAGAGAGAAAAACTTTGGGAAAGGAAAGAACAATCAAATAAAGAAATTTTGTCGGTTAGGTATAATACTCTCCTCCATTCGTGTCTTCATAAAACCATTAATTAGGAAAATCTCATCAAAAATTACTCAACGATGCTATTGGAGAATGTGATATTGTGATATAATAACAAATATTTACTTGGTCTTCATCCCTGGTTCCTGGCACATAGCTCCTAAAATCCATGTGGTTTCTTGAATGATAGGAGTAAGAGCGTCTTTTGTTATTCATAATAGGCCCCTTTCAACTACACCTGAGTTTATGCTAAAGAGGTGACTCAGAGGATCATGACTAGTTGCTGGAGGAACCAGCCAGTGATTAGAGGATTGAGACTTTCAGCCCCATCCCCCAACCTTGGAGAGGAGAGAGGAGATGGGAGCTAAGTGAATCATCAGTGGCCAATGACTTAATCAACCATGACTAAGTAATGGAACCTCCACAAAAACTGTGAAAGAAAGGGTTTGGAGAGGTTTCAGGTTGTTGAACACTCCCAGGTGCTGGGAGGGTGATGCATCCAGAGAGGGCGTAGAAGCTTTGCACACCACCCCCCCCCCATATGTTGCCCTGTCAACCTCTTCATCTGGCTGTTCCTCTGTATTCTTTATTATATCCTTTATAATAAACCTGTAAATATAAGTATTTCCCTGAGTTCTATGAGCTGTTATAGCAAATTATCAAACCAGAGGAGGGGATTGTGGGTACCCCAATTTATTACTGGCCAAAGTATGGGAGGCTTAGACTCGCAATTGACTCTGAAGTGGGGTGTAGTCTTATGGGACTGAGCCCTTAACCTGTGGGCTCTGCGCTAACTCCAGGTAGTTAGTGTAACAGTTGCTCAATGTGTAGGAAAAACCCACACATTTGGTGTCAGAAGTGTTATGAGAGAGGAAACAGGAGTTTTTCTTTTAGAGGAGAATTTGGAATTTGTGTTATTAGTTTGGTTTATAAATACATGCAGATATGGTGGCAGGAAATGATTGAGAACAGGGCATTAATTTTATTTTATTAATCTACGTCTTGGGGATGACCTCTTCTCACTGTCTGTAGCTGTGGTTCTCAATTTAGTTGAGGGGTCAAAGAATGAACTACCTAGGAAATACTTCCAAAATTAATATTAGAGTATACCTTCAATAACATTCCATTCTAGTAGAGTGGATAGGCCTGTGGATTTTCAAACTAATTTTCTAGTGATTCTGATCATTTGTTATTGGTAGAGAGACAGAGAGAGAGAGAGAGAGAGAGAGAGAGAGAGAGAGAGACACAATTATCATTATAAGCAGAAAGAAGAAATATATTAATGATAATTGTGGTATTTATTATAGCTGAACATTCAGTTTTCTTTTAGATAGTCAAGGACCAATAGATATTTTAAATATATTAAGATATGTTCAATTAAATACAATATTTTATAACATCTTTGATAGTTGGTTTAAGGAATGTATGTAATATTTTATATAGTCAATTTTTATGTCACTACTATTGATTAAAGCTAAATACATAACATTAAATGCAATTCAACGAACATGGCTATAGGGGTAGGGGATGGCGATGGGGTGCAAAATTAGTATTGTCTAAAGATTATTAAATATTTAAGTGGATAGGTACAATATTTGTTATATGGTCTGAGAATTGCCAACTGAAAAGTTGTGTGGGCAACTTGTGGAAACTACAGATTCTTAGTCCTTATAGAATTAGTCCTGTGGAATTTGAATCTGCAAGTATAGAGTGTGGGAATTTGAATTTTTACAAGATCTAAGTTAAAATTATGCCCTATACACTTTGGTAGATAACCTGCACCTTTAGAACTTTTAGACAGTTCTAGGCAGGTATTCAGAAGCAGACAATTCAAAATATTACCTTTTATTTTGAGCAAGAAATGTTGGCATCAGTACTGTCGATTGAACAAGAGTAACTCTGACTCGTCTTCATCTGGAGCTATTCTACCTCAGCACAATACTCTACATTAAAATAGAATAGTAACAACAACAATGGTGAAAAAGAAAGTAAAACAAAAAGATAACCATTGCCATGTACACATTCATTCACCGAACAGTTATCTATTGAGTGACTAAAATGCGCATAATGGATTCTTAACATTACAGCTCCATTATTGAAAGTGAAATGACTGGTATTTTATAGCACTTTCTTAAGAGTAAAGCTTGAAGGTAATTCATTCAATAAACGCACGCAGAGTCCTTAATTTTCTTGATAATTTAAGCTAAAATATTGTTTTTATTGATTCTTCTGCAAAATCGCCTCAGTAATCTCTTTCTCTGAGAAAAGAGACTTGAGAGTTAACTATTTGGATATCTGGGATAATGGAATAAAAATATAATTTTAAAATTATTTGGTAATTTAAGTTCTATTTGCCTATAAAAATATGTAAAGCATTTTGTTGGGTATTTCACTTTCTATTAAATAAGAATTAAATCAGGGCTTAGCAGAAGCTATTTTTAAACTCTAAATTTCCTAAGCAATTGCAATTTTGTAGACCTAGTCTCTTGCTATACAACTTTATTCTTTTATTTTATATTTATATTATATTATTAGAATAACACTTGGTATTTGCAAAATATCAAAAGACGTAAATGATTCCATGGCAACTATCTATGAAAATTATCACTTGGAATACAGTATAAATTTATGATACTATTTTTTGAAAAATCTAACTTCGTATTATATATAATCATACAAGTAGAGTACACCACTAATTTTTTAGAATTAGATTGATTTATATTTTGATATAATTAATATAACTTTTTGGATACTTGTTACAAATGCTGTTAAGAGTTAACCAAGTAAAAGCTATGTAAATTGGGCATGTTTTCCCACTAATAATAAATTTATCTCAAAGTGTTTGAATATTTTATTTGAATCTAACTGTATCAGTATATGTGACTAAATAGCAGAGTATTGTCAACTAGAACGAACTCTTCAAAAGTAAAATAACTTTGAAAACAAGTGAACATTTCTGAATTCATTGAAAAGAAATTACCGAGAAGTAATAAACTATAGCTAGATGAGCCAAAACTTGTAAGACCTAGGGTAGATACCACACAGAATACCTATACGTGATGTTTTTATCCATTTACACCTTTATCCTTACAATTTTTTCCTTTACATCTTAAAAATGTTAATAAAAAATAAATGATTATGTACATTTTATTTAATCATAGAAAATATATTGAACTAAAATTTAAGTAAAACACTCAAAGAAGTTAGTGAAGAGATTTAAAAGGCAATTAGAAATTACCTGGAAATAGTGCAATAGAGTTTTATATGAAGTGTTCATAATAGCTGTGTTAGTAAGACATAATATATTTTAACTAAATCAGTCCAAACATTAGAACAAATTGTTCAAAGTAAAAGTAACCAACCTATTGATAGATTGACTTTTTTCCACTTTTCAACCAATTATATTGCAGATTTTTAACAGTTTTATGATTCTTTGAAGAATTTGCCTACTGGTGTCTGCATAATATGAGAATTATGCTACCCTGGATTATTAACTACCAGAGGACTGTTCAACATGTGTACTTTCTAGAGGTGCCAGCTTATCAAGGGAGCAAAAACAGATAATAATAAAAACTTATTTATCTGAAAGTTACAATAAAGTGTTCAAAATTCTTCACAATTTAACCTAGTGAACATTAGTTGGCTTTGCTTACCCATCTTCCATATATTAACCTTCGGGTAACAGCACCTCCATTTTGTTTTGGATATTGACTCTCAAGTCACCCAACCTGTGATCAGGTAGGTTGACCACACCCTGGAATTCAGGAGTAGTTATGGGAATTAGGCTTCATCAATGAGAAAATCTCACTCCCTTGGCCATAGCAATTAATTTATAGATGAGTAGATAATCTAAAACTGACTAATCAGAGCCTGTGGACTTAAATCCCTGATTTGACAGAGCTGCTGTAAGTAAAGTTTGAGACTCCTAAGGTCACAGGAAGAAAGCCTAGAACCTCTGGCAGCCATCTTGCCATCAAGGAAACAACATGCTTAATAACTGCGCTAATAAAGCAAAGCGAAACAGCAAGACTGAGTTCTGAATTCATAACTTGAACACTTAAATCCACTTGTTCCAGAAGTTAGAGCTATCTTTGGACTATTCACTTTTGTGAGCCAATAATTTCATACTTAAAGGTGCATATAGCACTAGTGGATTGGAAAATTTTCTTAGGAATTTAAAAATTTGGGTTGTTTATTTATACATTTGTTATTCAACATCAATAATGTGCATTATTTAAGCTATCTTGAATACTTTTTGTTGTTTTTGCAGCCAAAAAGCCGTCGACTAATTTACTAAGCATCTGACCTATGCCTATTACTTTACACATCTGACCCATAATCAAATTGAAATGCATATAGTATTTCCAGGAAATGACCTGGCCTTTCATATATCTGTTGTGCCTACATTTCTATGATTCTCTTTACTTGGAATATGTTCTAGAACTGTACTGTCAGTAAAACTTTCTGCAATGATGGAAATGTCTTCTCTACTAGGTACGTGTAATTACTGAGCACTGTAAATGTGGCTAGTCTGAATTGAGAGGTGCCATAAATAGACATACCAACTGTGTTTCAAAGACCTATTATAAAAAAACAGAAGTACATTATCTCATTAATATTTTTATGTTGATTACTGGTTGAAATGATAATATTTTAGATTTTTGGACTAAGTAAAATTTATTAATTTCAATTCTTTCTTTTTTTTTTTTTTACTGTGAATACTAGAAATTTTTAATTGCATTCATGGCTTGCATTATATTTACCCTGGATGAAGCTGATCTAGAAACATCCTTTGATGAGTAGTTCATGGACTTTTCCCCTTTCCCTTCCCTCTCTATGTCCAGACTATCAAAGTATCTTGTGTCTTTGTGATCGGCAATAGTAGGTTTATAGCACTACTTGTATTATCTTAGTATATTTGACCATCATTTCTAGATTATAACCTCCTTGAGATCCTATTGGTCAGTGTAACCCCGGCAGCAGTAACAGAGTGACCTGCACAATCATTTTTGTCTGGTTGGTTTTTAGTTGACTTGATGGTGAGGGTTTTGACTTGTGATAATTGGAGGTAGAGGTTATAAAATCAAACCTTACACAGGCCATTTAAGTGTAGTAAATGGGTGAGAGGTGGGATGGATGAGACAAGAGAGCATTATGGAATTCATGGTAAACTGGAGAGCAAATGCCCCATCTAAAGGAAGCAGCAGCTACTTAGCCAACTTTTGCCATGCAGGGGTCCAGTCTAATGCTGCTAGATTTTCAGGTTTTCCAAAAGAAACTCAAAATCCAAATCACTACTTCCTAATGCTCCTTAAATATTAGCATAAAAATCCAAACTTTTAAAAACATTTGCCAACAAGAGTACCTCTGTGGGCTGGATCTGGCACACAGGCCACCCAAATGGGGCCTGAGGCTTTCCTTTCCAGAAGTCCCCGTCTTTGTTTTAGAATTTTGTTCCTTGTTATAGATGAGGAAAACATAAGGTAAAGTTGCATATTAGCCCCACAAATTAGTAACAGACTGCAAAGAAAACCACAGGAATTCAAAGTTTCTGACTATCCTTCATGTTATTGAATCTGCCACTCTCTGTAATTAGGAGATGCCATTAATCATTAATTAGAAAAGAAACCCTAAGTGAACAGTGTGAGATATCTCCATGGGAACACTACTGGCTTAATCTCAACAAGAGTGAAAGACCTGGGAGTACAACACAGATTTAGTGCACATCACTGTAGGTCTGATTTAGGTAGCTAATATTCTATCTATGTAAAAACCAAATAAAACACATTTTTCCTTCTGTGTATAGCCATATTTCCTCTTTCATCCTTTTCTTTTAAATCTTTGGTGATATGTTTCTGTTTGAATGAGGTAGTTCGACCTATAGTACTCGTAGGAGTGAAATATCCTCTCTACCTGCAACATCAAACACTGAAACAAAAGAGCAGTTGTACTGAGTTCATTGAGATTCACTGAAAAGTGTTGCTCGCCTGCAGAGCAGGTGAAAGTTTCCTGCCGGTTTCTCATTTAGGGAAAACCTCTTGGCTTATGCCTCAAGAACTGTACAAGCCTCTAAAGAGTGGTAGTGAGAACTAGATGCAGTTTTTGCCTATAGAGATAGTTAACTTATACAATGGGATAAGGATCAGGGAATTAATGAGGAAAGAAAAAGGGAGGTGTGATGGACTTAACAGTCTGAGTCTTTTTCTAACAAGCTGTCCTCATGTTTTTTTCCCATCTGCTGGGGAGTTTGAAATACCACCTTGCTGGAAAAGTGCATAAGAAGAGTACGTTACCACTTGTCTCATCCTTACAAGCCAGCTACATTTTACCTTACATTTGAGAAGAGATATTTGCACCTGTTCCTATAAAATCATTTATTTGATCTTTTCATCAAATCTTGAGAAAGCCCCACATAAGATGGAAGCAATCAGGAATCGTCTGGATGTACTAAGGGAAAAGACAGCTGATTTTGGTGAATTCGTTAATTTAAAAGATTGGAAAACACAAGCAAATTCTATTTACTTGGAAAGATTAATTTTCTTATTTTAATGTGACAAAGATTGTGACCATGAAAATACTTCCATTATTATTAAAAATAAACTTACTCTGTGCCAGACACAAGTGTAAGGGCTTTCCATATATGATCTCATTCACTCTTCCCAGCTTGAGGAAGAGACTGTCATTGTCTCTGTTTTACAGAGGCTTAAAATGGTTAAATCATTTGCTAATTGATCTCACATCACCCAGCTAGTAATTGGTGGTCTAGGATATGAATTAAGTCTGTTCTGACTCCGTAATTAACTCTTATAAATAACAGCAACAAAACAATAGTAGCAACCACTTGTATTGCATTGACTATGATCCAGGAACTGTCTTAAGCATTTTACATCTATTAACTATTTAATCACAACAACCCTTTGAGGTAGTTATTATTATTGTCCTCATTTTACCGAGAGTGAAACTGATTCACAGAAAGATGAGGTTACTTGCCCAGTTACCTCCAATAACTTATTAATATGAGATATAACACTCAAAGTAAAACAAGTCCTTCCAAAACTAAAATCATGAAATTTATTAGCTACATAATAGCCCCTGGATGGTATTTCCAACAAATATTTGCTGGGGAAAATTGTTTATTTCACTTTCACTCCAGCAACACAATTAATTTATTCATTAGCAATGTTTCTTGCTTTGCAAACTTGGAGCCTGGTAATAATTACTTTTGTCAATTTTCCTTTGCTGTAATAAGAGACTCCCCTTGTCAAGGTCCAACATAATTTAGACGTTACCTTTTTAGTATTGTTAAGTTGTAAAGATTCTCTTTTGCAAATTGTTTTGTTTTTCTGTTGCTTTGGTTTCTGTTCTGGCCTTAAATTCCACCTACTACTACAGCTGTAGGTACTGCGTTCCTCTTACATCCAATAATAATAATATATATATGATTGAATAATTACTAACAAATTTCAGAAACTTTTTAATTCAAATTAAACATGATTAAAAAGCAAGCTCACACTCCTAGAAGGCTGCAGGATAAGGAATAAATGATCCAAAGAATACTAACAAAAAATGTAAACTATAGATCTCGTGGTATCTGATCTAATAGCTTGAAGTATATAGATTCCTTTTCATGAAAATAAATAAGTCAGTGGAAGGATTGAACTGGCATGACTAATGTAGTACAGCGATGGAATTGTGTCCTTCTTTCCCCCCACTTAAAAATAATGATAGGTTCCTTTGGAACCTGCTTAAGTAAGTGACACTCGTAGAGATGGATTGCTATGCTGTGACATATGGTGCCACCTGTATTGTATTGTCGGAATTATTACTAGCAGCAAGATTTTATAGTTATTGCCCTGTCAAAGCTGGTGTTTTAATCACTATCATCAACACCGCCTTCATGTTTTACCTCATCTTCAATCCAGCAAGGCAGATCAGTGTGTCATCCAAAGAGAAATTCATTTGTTTGGGCCCATTATTTCATTAAGATATATATTTCAGAGGGACAAGTGAAAAATGACTTTACAAGGAGGGGAAAAATACTCATCATAGAGAGTAGAATTTAAGGACTGCAATTATTGATCTGAGGAGGCGTAATACCACTGAGTTTGTGAAGAATCCCATAAGACTGCCTTTGCGATGAGGGACGACTGAGGGTGCAGGTGTTTCCTCTTGTTCCTGAGAGCAATTAGAGATCCAGATTATTTCCACTGTTACCCAATAAGGCAACAAGTGTCACCTGATGAAGTTAATTCCAGGCGCTATTAATGTAAACATAGCTTCTTAAGTTCACTGGCATTTTGTATATTTCACAGCCTCAGAGAAGAGAGGCAAAGAACGCAAACCATCCCTAAGTTTAAAACTCACCAGTGAAGGAGAAAATGGAAGCAAGTTAACACTTGTTTGTCATTTGACCTTTAGTTATTTTACTTTAGTTACAAAATAAAGTAAAATCAAATAACCCTTTTTATATGAACCAGATCCCACCCCCTCCTCAGCCCCAAGGTCTTCAAAGCTAACTCATTCTAGTGTCATTTGTCAGTTTACAAGGTAGAATACACCCTAATATTTTTTATTTTGTTTTGTTTAGAGGGAAAGTAAACTATTTCCTTAAACCCTTTCCTGCCTCCAGTTTTGAAATATAAATCTGGTTGAGAAGCTTTGATGGTGAAAGTTCCAGCTGTGGGGCTCTTTTCCCCTTTGTTTGTTACAATTGACCTCTTTCCCAGCATATTAGATTCAGCCTGAAACTTAAATTGCAAGGTGTTGTGAATAACGTGTGCATCACTTCAGGCTTTGCTAGTAGAGCTGTTCTTTCTCAGTGTCTCAGCACATAGCACTTCCTACAAAGCCAAGAGAGACCAATTTCTCATTTGTGGAGCGCAGCGGGTCAGCCCCTTCCATATGCTCAAGATTTGTGGCTCGTGTCACAGGCAGCCCATTCTCATCTCTCAAGTCCTAACAGTTCAAGAGCCTCAAATCCCTTTGAACCCAGATTAAATGGGTTCTCTAAGACATGCTACTGTGGGGGGGTGGGGGGCTTAATGTTTTCCCGAAGTACAATATGTCCTGAGCCCTCCTGGGCTAACCTTTGACAAACTATCTAAATAGCTCAATACCAATCTTTGGTCTATTTGTCATCCAAACGTGGTGTGTGTGGGTGGCTATGTATATATGCATATTTATGTATAATTCAACATGCATATTTGTATCATTTTACTCTCTTGGCAAGCACATTTCAAGACTTGGCTTTCTCAGCCAAAATGAGTTTCACAATTTAAGTATAATGCTGCATCTCTTTCTTGCCAAGTATGGGGGATGCATTGAGATGATTTCTCCCTATTGAGCTTAATCTGAAAGTATTATAGGACATTCCCATGGCAGTGTAATCCTAAAGGAAGAAATACCTAGTCTATCTAACCATTCCCGATGGGGCATCAGGAGACACAAGATCCATTTAGTCTCCTTTCCATCAATATCAGTGTTTTAGGAAAGTATCCCAAACATTCTAGTTTACCTTAATGATGCTATATATTCTTTCATTAATAAATGTTTTAAGCTCTGCCCAGTTTGATGATAACTTAAATTGACTCTTGTTTAAAGTCACGTTTTTAAAATCATTGTTCAATGTGCTTTTTAAAAGCATCTTTTGTTCCAGTAGTCTAGGGATATAGCGAACAAATCTGTTCTGGATATTATTGTTTCTGTATACCCAGCAGCCCATCTTCCCTCTTTTAAGAGCCCATCTTCCTTCCATCCTCCTACTCCTTTGGGAAACTTCTCTTTTATCAAAACCTGTGTTTTTGGTGTTGTCATGGTAGGAGAGACAATTCTTCATTATTATTGCTTTTGAAAATGTTTCTCACATTCCTTATACACTTATTCTTCCAGGTGAAATGTAGAATACATTTTGTAAACTGCATTCCCCCACACCTCACCCAGAAATGAGATTTTGAATGACATTGATTTTTATTGTTTACATAATTGGGAGAGAACTGAAATATCCACATCTTGATTATTTCCGTTATTTACCTTGGCGATACTCTCCATTAATTCAAGTGCGTATATGCTTGTTTTTCCAGTTTTATAGTTTCCCATTTTACAGATCACTTACTCAGTTTGTTTCTATGACTTCTTAAATTTTGTTGCTGTTATGAACTAGATCTTCTCCTTCCACATTTTCTAACTGGATATTGATGACATCTAAGAAAGCTATTGATGTGTATCTTCTAACCTTCTAACTAATTAAATTATTTCATTAATTCTAAAAGATTTGGGTTCATTCTTTCTATTGCTTAGGTCAATCATATCATCTGTGTGTGGATGATAATAAAACAAAAAATGATGAATTTGCCTCTTTTTTTTCAGTATTTACGTTTTTCTTATTTTCTCAATCATTAGAACTTGCGAAAATGCCCTTCAGACCTTCCTAGTATGAATACACTCTGTCCATTCTCTAAAACTCAAGTCAAATACTTCCTCTAGAATAAAGAATACTCTGCTTACCTCAACAGTAGGTAATATCCTCCTTCTAGAAATCTCTATACTATATATTACCTCTCTTATAGTTTATAACATTTTTCTTTCCTGTATTGTGTTTTTATATTTAACTTCTCTTATGTATTAGACGATAGAGGTCATGTCTTTGCTTTTAATACATTCCCTAAAAATTTGCGTGATAAGTATACATTTCATTTGGTATGTAGAGTTTCTCCTCAACAAAATGATAATAATAGTACCTACTTGTGAAATTGTTGTGTGAATAAAATTATTATGATATAAATAAGTTAAAATAAAATAATTATTACTAAATATGCATAGTATGATTTCCCTTTATAAAAACATGTCACTATTTCTCACATATTTTTTGATAATGTATACCACCAGCTTGACTTGTGTGGAAAGGATCTCGGGCATTGAGGAGTCATTCCAGAACCATTTTTATGGATTAGCGTTGCATTGGCACCCTACATTTCTCCAGCTTGTTAGCTTTTTCATAAGGACAGGCTATTCATTTTACTTAACTGTTAAAATGTTACCCTTGAATTCCTTCAAAACATTTGAATGGGTGCCATCCACAGTTAGTGATTTATCTACTTCAAGTTTGTGTACTCAGTCTTTTGCACACTTAGCATGATTAGATCTAATGCCTCTAACCTACCCAGTTCAAAAGCATTTTTGGCTTTTACTTAAATCTTTTTGATGTACACTGAGGCAAATAAATTATTTGGTTTTCCACTGTAGACGTTTTATCCCTTAGTGCATCTTTTATTTCAGGATCACCAAATGGCCCCACTGCTTCTCTAGATGATTTATATAAAGAACATAGTGTCGCTAGCTTTTAAGTCGTTGTAAAGTTACCACTAGTTAATTTTATTGGTCATTTTTCATTTCTGATTTGCATATTGCAACTTACTACGCAATGTGTGTTTTTCTATTCACCTCACTTTGACCACCCTTGCCCTTAAAATGGTGTATTTTCACTTGATATAGTCATTTAGAAGTGTTTTGCATCTTTCAAGTCTTTCACGACCAGTTTCATATGGTACACCTGCCCAAGGTTTCAAAAAGTTTCTCAGATATCTTTTGGATGTCCTATTTTTCTCCACTTTTCACTTTTTAAAAATTGTATTCCTCCTCTAACAAATGCTCTTGTTTGGTCATAGGCTACTTTCTATTTTCACATTCCTAGAATCTCCAGTGACTTAATTGGACATGTTGGGGGAAAAGTGTCCCTTTTAATGTTTTGTTTTCCATTCTCTTCATCAGGAACAATAAATATAGTTGGTAGGTTATGTCCTGTACGGGGACACCTGGATGAAGGGGCAAATGCAGCTGAAATCTAGTCTGGTTTTTACTTGCCAAGATGACCTGGACTGTGTCCCTGCAGAGGAAAGGGTGCCTTTTGCTAATTTACAGAAAGTCATTGTATGTGTTAAATGTAGTATTGCCCCTTATCTGGATAGAATATTTTTAACCAAAAGATCAAAGATAAAGGAAAGAAAGAAAAGGAGAAAAGAAGGAGGGAAGGCAGGAATGCAGGAAGGAAGGAAGTAGGAAGAGGGAAGGAAGGAAGAGAAAAAGAGGAAAAAAGAAAAAAACATAAATAAATGAACTACTTTTTGAATATTATCATATTCAAAGGGGTTTTTTGGAGGTGGTGGTAGACAAGAGTAATCGTTTTATTTTTTTATGAGATCGATTATAATAGAAATTATAATTAAAGAGCTGGGATTATGCCCATGAATAAGTGTTTGAGTTATAATGTGAGTCTCTGCAACTTTGAAACATTTTTTATTACGTGTGTATTTGATTAATTTTTTGTTGTTGTTTGCTTTATCACTTCTCTTTAGGGATCTGATTGTGGAGCAATGTGATTTATTTAATTTGAAAATACTGTTTAAAATACATTTTATTAAATATTTCAATTTTAAGGAAAATTGATTTTCTAATTAAGACCCTATAATGTTTAAAATATCTGATGAGGCATATGTATAGATACATTTGATATTTTTACAGAAGCCTGCCTTATTTAAATAGCTTAATGTGGATGTATGGATGATAATAAAACCATGAGAGTTGATTTCATCATTTGTTCATCAGTAACCATTTTCATAGACATCAAAACACTATTAAATCATTGATGAGCTTTTTCATTAAATAAAATGATGATAAAGTAAAAATAATAGTTTTAAAACTTTAGTGTAAAATATATCAATGGATGTACTTAGTTCAATTCATTTTTATCAGTGAATTTTATTGACATATAACACATACAGAAGATTATACTCATCGAAAGTTCAATGAATTTTCACAATGTGAACACACCATGAAACCACCAACCAGACTGAGGACTAGACCATTTCCAGCACATCAGAGGCCTTGTATCAGTGTCTATGCTGTCTCAACCAAAGGGAGCCATTATGCTGACATTTGATGTTGCTGTCCATAGATTGGTTCTGTCTATTCATAAACTTTGCTCTTTTGGCTTTTTCACTCAATATTATGTTTGTAAGAGTCATCTGTATTGCATAAAGAAGGTAGTTCTTTCATTCTCATGCTGTACAGTACTCTGTATGAATATACAATTTGTCTACCCATTCTACTGTTGATCAAGTCTTGGGTATTTTCCAGGTTTTACTATTATCTGGAAATCGTGCAACTATGAACATTCTTATATATGCCTTTTAGGCACATATGTACATATTTTTATGGTGTACTCTCCTAGAGTAGAATTACTGAGTCACAGGATATTTCTGGGTTCCATATTTTTTTTCCTTTTGCTCTTCTTTTCTGGTTACCCTAGCTCTTGACTTACTAAAAACTGTATTAAAATATACCAGGACTCTTAACATTTCCTATATAATACTAAAATATTAAGACGTGTTAACTGTACCTCATTCCCAATTTTTGTTATCACGCTTTATCTTTCTTCATGAATTTCAAAAAATGTATTATTACTGTTTGTATGGTAATTATTCATTTGGATTCACCTACATATTTAAAATCCCCATTTCTCTTCATTTTTTTCCTATTTTTCCATATATATGGAAGCATTTTTATTCTGCTTGAATAACTCCTTTTAGCATTTCTTTTAGTGTATTTATGCTGGAAAAATATGCTTGCAGAATTCTTAATTTTCTGGAAATATCTTTATTTTACTTTTACTTTATTATTTCTAATTATTTTTTTCTTAGGTAGTACATGCACATGGTACAGATTAAAGAACTTCATAGGATTCAGAGTGAAAAGTAAACTTCACTATGCATCCCCAAGTCAGTTAGCTGCTCTCCCCAAAGGCAACAACTGTTACTAGTTTCTTGTGAAAGTTGAACTTATTCTATGCACATACCAGCATATTGCAATATTTATCCAGTCATCCAATCATCTATCTAATCATCTATCTTCCTATCATCATTTTTCTATCAATCTATCTACATACAAATAGAACACTATACATATTTCTGTTTGAGCACCTTTAATTTTTAAATTAACTTTATTGAGATATAATTTACATAAAATGGCATGAACACTTTTAAATTCTACACTTTGAATTTTAACAAAGGTATACATCCTGTGTACTCACCACCATAATCAAGATATAGAACTTTTTCATCATCCTCCAAATTGCTCTTATGGCCTTTCCAAATCAATCCATCCTAGCCATCCCTGGCTCCAAGTAACTGTGAGATATTTTTTGACACTAAAAATTAGATATTTATTTTCTAGAATTTAGCATAAATGGAATTATGCAAGTGTCTTAAGGTAAAATTTAGATTGTTGATTTGAGATCTGTCTTCTTTTTTTAGTGTAGGCATTTACAGCTATAAATTTTCTTCTAAGCACTGCTTTAGCTGCATTCCATAAGTTTTGGTGTGTTGTGTCTTCATTTTCATTCATCTCAAAGTGTTTTCTAATTTCCCTGTACTTTTTTCCTTGACACATTGATTGTTTAGAACTGTGTTCCTTAATTTCCACATATTTGTGAACTTTCCAAATTTATGTCTGTTACTAATTTCTAATTTCATTCCATGTGGTCGGGGAATATACTTTGTATGATTTCAACCCTTTTAAATTTATTAAGGCTTATTTTATAGCCCTGAATATGATCATCTATCCTGGAGAATGTTCCAACTATCCTTAAGAAGAATGTGTGTCCTTCTGGGTGGAGACTTCCATAGATGTATATTAGGTCAATTTTGATGTATAGTGCCACCAAAATTTTCTATTACCTTGTTGATCTTTCACCTAGTTTTCTATTCATTATTGAAAGTGGGTATTGAAGTCTACAACAATTATTATTGAATTGTCTATTTTTCCCTTCAGTTCTGTCAGATTTGCTTCATGCATTTTGGAGCTCTGCTGTTAGATGCATATATGTTTATAATTATTATAACTTCCTGATGGATTGACCATTTTATCATTATAAAATGTCCCACTTTATCTCTAATAACATTTTTGTTTTAAAGTCTATTTTGTCTGATGTTAACATAGCCACTCCAGTTTCCTTAAGGTTGCTATTTTCGTGAAATAACATTTTCTGTCCTTTTACTTTCACCCTCTTTGTATTTCTAATCTAAAGCATATGGGCAGCATATCGTTGGATCTTGTTATTTGTCCATTCTGACAATCTCTGACTTTTGATTATATTGTTTATTCCATTCATATTCAATGTTATTATTCATATGGTGGAATTTATATCTGCCATTTTACTTTTTGTTTTCTATATGTCTGACATCTTTTTTAGGGATAGAGCTTCTGTCCTATGGGTGGGGACTGGATGGGTGAAGAAAGCCCCCAGCCTGTAGCCACATTCATTAGGAATTTAGCTTCTTCAACTTAGAGTTGGAGATGAGAAATGCTGGTGGCTTGCCTCTCCCAGGGAGATAAACTTAACCTTGATTGGAAGTTGAGGGGTGAGGGATCCCTGTCTTGTGGGCTATACTTGCCTAGAATGAAGATGAGTTGGGGTGAGTAGTGGAGGGAGGTTGTGACTCAAGTTTTAGTAGATTTTCATGAATAAATGTTTTTACATTTGCTCCACGCCCTTAGGACAATTTCCAAAGATATTAAATAGTTTTTGTCTTTTGTAGTTTTTATCAATAGATAGCTTTGCTTGTTTCACTGGGAAGTCAGTCTGTGTAGCTCCTCATACTGTCATCTCAGAAGTGGAACCACCTACCTTCACCTTTCAGAGCCATTTTTGCTGGAGATAGAATTCTATGTTAGCAGTTGTTTTCCTTTAGCACTTTAAATATGGTGCATATTGAAGATTTCTGACTTTTGGCTTCAATTCTTTCCTTTCTCTCTAGTACCTTGAACCATCAGTTCATGCCTGCCTCTGCTGCACTTCAAAGCATTCAAAGATATTTTTAAAAAAATGAATCCAGCTTTTCAAGTTGTTCTCATTAGGAGTTTTGGTTTCTCACAAACTGTTTCATCATAGGCAGGAATAAAATTTGTGGTTTTTTTTTTAGTATTCTTAAAGCCAGAGTCTGATAAAATAACCACCAAATTGATATGAATGTCAAAAAATTAACAACAGTAAACCTAAAGGTATTTTTTAAATGATCAAAAATGGATGATTTAGGTATTCTCTAAACATTAAGTAAAACTTAAGGAATTTGGGAGATGTAACTTTCTGTTTTACAAATAACTCTTTTCTGTCATTCTTCCCTGCCCACCCGATCCCAAAGTCAATCATTTTTGATGGTCTCTATGGCACACAGAGCTGGTGGAGTGAACACTTGAATGAATGAAGAAGGAAATGTCTCTGTCTACTGATTTGGGATAAATACCTGTCTAAATCATCCTGACAGACTTCAGGTCCTCTTATCTTAAAACTCAAGTGTTAAAATAAAGATGAAGTTCATTATCATATATAAATAGCAAACCTTTCTGACAAAGTAGAAATAAGGGGACTGAATAAGAGCTTAAAATTTTAAGATACTATGGAAAACAGCCCATCACAATCTACTCTAAATTTCAGTCACTCACATCCAACAATTGCCTTAAAACTTAGATAAAGATGTCTAAAAGAAATTTATATGCCTAGCTTTTTATGCAGTCCTTGAATGCATTCAAAGCCTTTAGCCATTATTCGGTGTTTAGTGTTCAATACTATTTAGAAGGAAAGAAAACAACCAAAAGATCGTAATCATAAATCAAAGGACCCAATCAACATAAATTTAACTTAAAGCATAGTTTTCCTTTTTATAATATGAGGTCAGCCAGCATGTCAGTTTCTGTATTATAATTAAGGATAATAAGGATTTCCTGATCCTAAATTCTACCTCTCTCTGATCATCTCCAGCTTAACTTGCAATTAAAAAGATCACACATTAAAGGAGTTGGTGTCTCTATTGACTTGCTAATCAATTGTTTATTTGTTTTACAAATCCATCCTTTTCCCAAAAACTGACCTAATTTTCACAGTCTTGATTAAACTGAGAACCAAATTAGAGGTTTTGTTTTCTTTTTCAATTCTCTACATTACATTGGTTTAGAGGTGAACAAAAATATGCAGAAAATCAGTCCGCCTTGGGCGAGATTTTCTTGCCAGGTTTAAGTATTTGTGAAAACAAAATCTGCTTAAAATGTGTCAAAATTGTCCATATTCTTACTGTAAAATGTGGAATGAAAAGGGCTTAATAGATGCAAGTAAAATAATCATAGCTAATATTTACTCAGCGCTTATTATTTTCACTCTGTTAACGTGCGTTGTGTACCTTATCTCCTTTAACTCTCACACAAAACCTCTGAAGTATTATTGTTATCTCTATTTTACAGACGGGGTGAAAAGTTGGCCTAGAGAGGTTAGAGAAGTTGCCTAAAGTCATGCAGCTTTTAAATGGGTAAATCAGAATTCGTCTTCATATAATTTGACTTCAAAGCTAGTGTATTTAAGCAGCCCAGAATTCTACTTCCATTCTTTCTTTAATTTTTAAAAATTATTTTTTCCAACTCATCATTGAAGGAGTAATGAGATACATGTTCCTAAAATATGCAATTTATGCATATTATCAACATTAAACAAAGTGTATATTTTCTCTGGTTCACATTTTAAGTGCTTAGTATAATAAGAAATTATGATTGACTCCATATAAAACAATTCGGTGAATTGGAATTTTAGTTGATTTTTTCAAACTATTATATATAGCGATTTGGAAACTGAAGTATTAGTCTAGTTGAGACAGTGAAATGATCAAGATAACAACCCATCTGCACAATTGGTCTATTTATTTTGTTTGCTGTAGAAAAACAAATCAAATTGACGGTGGAAGAGGTGAATCAGCTTTATCATGGCATCTAATTTACTTTGCAGCCTCAGAAACTGACCCTTGCCTGTAAAATGTAGAAAGTTCAAAATGATAGGAAGGAAAATAAATTTGGATTCCAAATAAACTACCTATCTTTGTAGGTATCTGTGTATATATCTGCTTCTTGAGCAGCTTGTCTCCTTCTGCTCTTTAAACTTAGCATCCAAAGTTGTTACATGAAGTGTGAATTACTTCACATTACAGTACGAATGCTTGATCACAAACACTTGCTTATTTTCGTAAAATCTGAGGTTGAAGCAGCAATAATGTCGATCATCTATATTTGCATCTAGATGCGACAGTATATAAGGCCAATTCTGAGACGTAGGAATTATTTTTTTGATTGCCTCCTCCAAATTAATAAACTTTAACTCTTTGGAACTAGCACTGTAGCGCTTCATACAATGAATATTTTCTAGACTTTAATCTGGTAAAACTAGCTGTCTGGGCCCTCATTTTCTCAAATATTTTCTCTTTGCTAAGTAACGGCTAAATAGATGTTCTGAATTGTTATTGTCTTCTTAGATAAATATTCACCAATTACCATAGTTAATGAATTTAAATATTATGGGGTAAACTATCACTTCTAAAGCAAGTACTATGTACTGAATCTTATTTTAAATGTTTTACATACGGTATGTCTAATCCTCACTGTAAACCTGTGATAAGCCTACAAATAAGGAAATTGGCCCTCAAAAGGGTTAATTCCCTTGCCTATGGCCACATGGCTACCTCAACTAATATGAAGAGGATTTATATCATAGTGTTTAATTTTTAAAATGATACTCTTTCCATGAATCTAGAATTCCTGGAACTCAAAGAAATGACTCTGATGTCATAGTCATTTAGTCACTGAGAGGCAGTGGATAACAGAAGCAGATTAGAAGTCCCATGGCAACTAGAACGTATTTGAGAAAATAGCCCAGTCAAGTTAGCTGACTGCTGTGAAACTTTGTTCCCTCTTTATATCAAGCAGTGAACAGCAAAAATATCTGCCCCTGGATCGAAAGAATTAGAAAGAATTCTCTGCATCCAGAAGGCCAACTGGTGTTATCAGTGGTTAGGGACTCAGGGGCCTTTATGGCCAGAAGTCAAACTACCAGCACATTCCATTTGACAGCAATCATGTGACTCACTCATAGTCACTGTAAGCAGTTTATGAGAAATAGAAGTAGTACCTCAAAGCAGGTGAATATGGAATCCCAAATATAAAATCAATTAAAAATCAATGGGCATTTGAGGAAAATCGATGACATGAAAGACAAGCAATCAAATTGAAAAATGGAAAAAATAACATCCAAAGCCACAATGTTAATGGAGCAAATGCAAGGTTTTTTGTTTTTTAAATATATTTTATATTCTCAGAGAGTAGGAGTGGATAGTACATCACTGGGGGTTTGGGGGTGTCTGTTTTAAAAAGAAGCAAATACCTTGAAAATGGGAAAGTATTCTTAAGGAGGAAAATATTATTTAGATAAGCACGTGGATAGAATAGACAGATTTTTTAAAATTGAAAACTGGAAGAAACTTAGTGAGAATACAGTAACAAAGGACAAAGATAAAAAATATGAAAGAGAATTTAAAATGCTGAGATGAAAAAGAAAAGTAAAAACCATTATTTATCTAGTACAACTTCTAAAAAAAGAAATTGATGAAAAAGGAAAAGAAATAATCAGAGGCAATAGAAGAAAATATCACGAGCTAATGAAGTCATAATTATTCACAGAGGAAGTGACCACCAGCTCTCAAGTGGGATATGTGAAAAAAGAACTGCATCACATGTGTACAAAAAAGTTGTTAAACCAAGGCTAATGAGAAAATCTTAAGATTGTTAAAGAGAATTTAAAATAATTAACTATAAAAGTGACTGTAAGATTAAATAAGAGTCAGTATCCCAACAGGATCAAGAGAACTGCTGAGTTTTAGATGACAACGAAATGATATTACAAAATTCTATACTCAGCTCTAGCAGTGCAAGAGAGAAACAAAAACAAGAATAGTTTCAGTAATGTAAGAACTGAAAAATCTAACCACTCACAGACACATTCTAAAACATTTCAAGAGAATATAGGTTAGCAAGATAGATTTAAAAATTCAAAAAGCAGATATGGCATAAGAGAAATTGCAGAGAGCAGAGAAACCAGTAAATGATATGATTCAATACAAAAGTTTTTTGAAAATAAAATATAATAATCATCTGGAAAAAATCTCAAAGAAATCAAATGATGGGGAGGGAAATTGTGGGGATATGCTAGAATACTGTAGCACCTAATGTAAAGCTTTAAAGTATGGAAATTCTGCTGCCTATTATTTATGACTACATACAAGTGTGGAAAAATTATAATCACGTGAATAGGAATGATGCACAATACCTTCAGGAAAGGAATGATCTCTAAAAAGAGAGAGGAAGGGGCCAGCCCAGTGGCATAGCAGTTAAGTTCACGCACTCTGCTTCGGCTACCCTGGGTTTGTCGGTTCAGATCCTGGGGTGCTGACCAATGCACCACTTGTCAAGCCATGCTGTGACGATGTCCCATATAAAGTAGAGGAAGATGGGCTTGGATGTTAGCCCAGGGCCGATCTTTCTTAGCAAAAAAAAAAAAAAAAAAAAAAGGAGGCTTGGCAACGGATGTTAGCTCAGGGCTGATCTTCTTCACAAAAAGAAAAAAGAAAAAACAGAAAACGAAAGAGAGTGGTAACATTAGGAATGGAAGGGAATGGTATTGGTACTTATTTTTTTCCCCTTTAATCTCAAGTAAAAGAAAAAAAAGTTAAGGTTAGATATAGATGGATGGTGGCCACCCAAATTGTTGCCGTGTTATTCTTTGTGATTTTCTGGATGTGTGAAATATTTCATAATAACGTAAAATATCATGAAAGTATGAACAAGTGGTGGTATTTCATGAAACGTGAACTAATGAACAATGTTTTGACCTTCTATTTACAGAAGACAAACAAGGTTAGAACCCTAAATCATAATATACGCAATACTTTTCAGATGGGATAAAGAGTTAAAATTTAGGACCAAATATGAAATCATTTGAAAGAAATTTTGAATAATTGTTATAATTTTCTGCTAAGAGCAAGCCTGCCTGAGCATGAGAATGCACCTGAATCTTAAAGAAAAAACTAATAAGTTTAACTATAGAAAAACTAAATGCTCTGTAGAAATGAAATATATAAACAAAGATAAAATTTAAACTGGCATATTTGGGTAAAAGATTTATTTTCTCTCTATCAAATGGCTAGAAATTACTATCAGGAATATAAACAGAAATACTAAAATCAATAACAAAAAGACAATTATATAGAAAAAAGACAAAAATATCAATAGGCTATGCACAAAGAAGAATATAATATGTATTTCAATAAGTGTATGACAAGACTAAATAATGGGGGAAAGCAAATTAAAACAGATTTATTTTGCCTACTAGTTTTGCAAGAATAACCAAAAGTGATTAATGGTAATTTTGGGTATGGTCATGGGGAAACACCGATTCTGATCATCATTTACCGATGATAATATAAATTTATAAAACGTTTTTATGATGTCAATTTGACAGTAACTATCAAAATTTACAATTTGCTTACCCTATTCTTCCAGCCATTATTGTAGAACTAGGTATTTAGCCCAAGGAATTGCACATACGCACAAAATTTCGTGTATATGAATGTTTAGTATAGCGGCATTTGTATCAGCAAAAAATTGAATGTAACCTAAATTCCCTTCAATAAGGAATATTTAAATATAGAATGGCAACTTTATACCAAGAGTTACAATATAGTAGATAAAAAGAATGAGGTGAAACCTATATGGGCACATCTGGAAAGATTTCCATGTCACATTAGTAAATGAGGAAAGAATATTTCAGAACAACACACACAGTACCATTTCTGGCTAAATCATATAAAAACATTCAAACACTTTTATGTTACATGTATTTGTATGTAAATGCTTAAGCAGAGGTCTTGAAGAACAAAGAGCAAGCTATTTACAGTGCTTCCCTTTGAAAAGGAAAATGCATCTCTTTACCTTCCTCTCGGTTTTGTTGTAAACCTAAAACTGCTCTAAAAAAATAAAGTCTTAAAAAAAAGAGGGAATTGCAACTGTGGTTGAGGAAAGGTGTATGCTGTGCATTTTTCACTTAATATACTTTTTGATAGTTTGAATGTTTACCATGAGGATATATTCACATATTCTATTTAATTAAGTAAATATATTTATTGTTTATTAGATCAAATGTTTCAGTACCAGCTGGAGACCCTCTACTTTTCCTTTGAGGCACTTATCTAAACTACAGTACTTGAAATTATTTGAACAAATCTCTGTTTAATATCTCCAATCCCCTTGGCCCTTCCCTCATGGTGCCTTGAAAAGCTCCAGGCATCATATCTGTGTTGAAGGCAAGAAGAAAGTAGTAAGGCACGGTGCTGGGTGTCTGTCACTTATTTTTAAGGAAGCAGAAATTCCCAAGAAACGTCTGCTTACATTTCATTGTATATAAACTATGTTACATGAGCAAGCCTAACTGTAAAGGAGGCTATGAAAATTAGTATTTAATTTTCCAGATATATACTTTTATGGAACAGGAAAACTTTTGTAAAGGGCTGTTGGGTCAGCATCTATCATATCAGGTTTTAAAACTTTTACCTGATAGTTTAAATTTTACATAAATTCTGTTGACTGCATTTAACTGACAGCATAAAATATCTGCACTCTAGATACTTGGGAGAATATAATTTCTAACTCACTGCCTCTAAATAAGTTTGAATAATTATTTATAACTGTGGCCAAGAGGACCAACGTTTAGGAAGGCTTCACTGGAGGATAGGGCCTGTCCATTCCAAACACTTTGAGTTCTATTCTGTATGTAAGCCATTTAGTTCAACACCATGCACTGTCCCACTTTGCTCCTTTTGCTTTAAATTGTCTTTAAATTGCTTTTCTCAGCTTGGTCTTGGCAGTGATACTATCATCCATTCATGAAGAATATTATAAGAAACCACCCTGTGAAACTAATTACTATGTTTTCTTACTAATTATATATCTGTACTATTATGGAATATAAAACTCCATCAATTAAACAATTGCTGTGCTTTGAAACCTTTTTTTTTTAATTTAAGGATAAACACTAAATATTTTTTCTGTGACATCATATAGTTTTAAACATGATTTTTAATGTCTACCTTTTTCTTGCCCTATTGATGTGCTATAATTCATGTAACTAATTTTCTCCTGCTAAGCATACAGTGGTTTCTGACGTTGCTGCTATTGTAAAGTTTCAATGAACATCCTTGTCACTAAATCTTTTTGACCCTCATTGACTATTCCCAGAAATGGATCAATGGCTAAGGATGGGTTTAAGTCTTTTAATTTGCAATGAAGTGGTATTTTAAGGGAAGTGAGTGACGTGAATTGGTAAAGAGGAGACTGGGGACTATTTTATTTGAAGGAACTGCAATGATCAAATAAACAGCAGTAAGCCTAATATACGATCTGGCAGAGCAAACATATTGATTTGGTGGGAGTGATGATAATGTTGAAGAGTTGAGGATGGAAGTGCAATCACAAAATACACTGACAAGAAGGTAGGCCTGACAGGAGTGATAAACAAACTCTTCCATTATAGTTTGAATGAGCTGGACTGGATTTGCAGATGATATACCACCTCTGATGCCATTTGAATAGGAGGAAGATGATAATGCCAGAATAGATTTGGAGGATGTTTAACCTGACCATAGTGCATGCAGTGAAATTAAGTTGTATGAGAGGACACAACAGAAGCCTCGAATGATCTTTACTGGGATTTGTGTTAAATTGCATGTTAATACTGAATTTGTGCTTTCCTTTAAAATTTTTAACCTTTTACTTTAATTCTGGAAGACATGTATGAACAAAGTGTATATGATGTTAAAAAGTGATTATATATTTGTATTTTTAGAGTAGCATTTTCTTTGACTCCCCCTTCATAATTCCTACTGGAATATATTTTTTCTTCATATATAAAGAATCTTATCTCCTTATGTACACACAAAACCATATATGTATACAGGTACACCGTTCTATACAGTGTACACATAAAATGCACATCAAAGTTTTTTTCATTGTTTTTGAAAAAGGAGATCAAATTGTACATACATATTTGAAACTTGGTTTCCTCATTCAATAGTGCCTCAGTACAAACCTCAGTGCAAAGAAGTGGAAAGGAAAATTCCCCACCCTTCTTCACTTTCCTCCGTGACTGTTCAGAGGGTGACAGTTTTATAGAACCTCACAATAGGCGGTCACTTGTGATTGAGCAATAGTACCTTAATGCAAATACAATTTTCACATGTTACGGATATCCCAGAATGTATTCAACCATGCTTCTTTCTAAGCATTGACTTTGTTTCCAGTTTTTTGCCATTATGAACAATGGTGCCTCAAACATTCTTGTTTGTGTCTGTCCCAGACCTAATTTATGGGGCTCTCCAGACTGGCTTAGCCCCATCTGCACTCCCCATCCCCACAACTGGCTTTTTGCTCCAAAGAAAATCAAATGGCCACCATTACTTCCTGTCTTCATCAGTGGTTCTCCAAGCCTCCCTCAAGGGTTAGGGTGGGTCTCCAACACACCTGCCATGGAAAAAGCACTAAGGTCCAAAGTGTTAAGGGAGAATTTGGAATATAGAAGCTCGGATGGGTAGGATGGGGTGGGGTAGATGCAGACAAGGAAAAGAGGTTAGGAAATTCCTCACCCTTCTTTACTCTCCTTCATGATTGTTCAGAGGGCAGTATTTTTATAGAGCCTCTCAATAGATGTCACTTGTGACTGAGCAATGGGCTGTGATTTCTGTGAGGCTGTAGCTAGCTTGACGACACAACACTTTATATACCCTTTCCCTCTTCCCTGATTCTCTTACTGCTCTGCAATTGTACCTCAGTTAGCAGTAAAACTATGCCACAGCCTCTGTTTCTAGGGGAAATTGAGCCTAGGCAATGTCCTTGTATTTAATATGTTATTTTTATTTCTATGAGAAAGATTTTTGTGTGTATATATATGTATGTATATATGTGTATATATGTATATATAAGTACATAATATAGATAAATAAATACATATTTAAATTGACGTTTCCAAATTACTTTCTACAAAGGTAGTTCACGTTTTTTCCATCTATGAATGAGTACCCTTTGTACTCATGCATTCCTACCCCTGTACTCAAGCCATTCCTACCATGGGGGTTATAGCTCTTTTAAATTTTTTTCTGGGCAGAACTTCGTAAAAAATAACGCATTGCCACTTTAATTTTGTTTTATCTGACCACTAGTAAATCGTAGCATTTTAATAAGTTAGTTGGATATATTCTTTTCCTCTTCTGTGAAATGTCTATTCGTATTCTTTCTCCATATTTCAAATGAATTCTTTGTGGTTATCTTGTCAAGTTGTAAGATGTCTTTGTGTATTATAAGTAGTAACCTTTGTCATCTAATTTACATTTTTTCTATTTTTACTTATTTATGAGCTTTTTTCCTATACTTTTAGTCAATTAATACTTTTTAATCTTTATATTTCCATATTTGTCTCTATTTCTTTTGTAACTTCTGGAATTCCAGTCTCAAAGGAATCTGTCCTATTCTATGTAATATGACATTGTCCCTGATTGTATACGTAGTCTACTTGATTATCTTGCAAGAGTTTAGTATTTCATATTATTTAAATTTGGTTGTAATCCATCCATAATATTTAATATTGTCAATGTGAGAATCTGAGCATTTTCATTTTTTCCAGAAGGATGGCTAGCTTTGCCAGCACTGTTTGATTGAGACAGTTTCCCCACTGAATGCCTGCCTTTGCCATAGTATATATCCATCCTATACACAGAACTATAATTCTGGATTCTCTACTCAGTTCTACTGATCTGTATGGTATTTTTCTATACTCACACCACATTGATTTGATTATAGTGGCTTTATATAGCATATTCTGTTGCTGGCAAGGTAACTTTCTCCTCACTGCTTTTCCATTTGAACTTGAAGATTAATTTATTCAGTCTTCACAAAAATGGCCATTCTTTGCTATTCTAATTAGAATTGAGATGATTTTTTAGATTAAATGTGAAGGAATTGACATTTTATGACATATATATGCACAATTTTCTGTAACATGGTCCTTTTAAATATACTCTTATGAATTTTGTAGTTTTCCTTATTACTGTAAACGAGGTTGTTCTCTCTTTGGTTTATAACACTTATTATAGGAGCAGAGAAAAGCTCATGATGCTCTTATATTTGACTTTTATCCAGCCATCTTACAAATATTTCTTATTAAATACAGTAATTTTTGCTAGATTCCCTTGAGTTGTGAGCCACAAATAAATAATTTAATATATTTTCCAGTTATTAACTTTCCTGTCTTTTTGTATTCATTAAAACTTTCAATACAATATTAAATAAACATGGTATTAACATTCATCACTCTCTAGTATCTGATTTAAAATAAGATAGGATTAGTGTTTCAACACTTGGAATAATATTTGCTGAAGGTTTGGGGTAATAGGTGTTATATTTTTACTTTAAATATTAAAGCCGTTTACTTCCTTTCCCATTTTAGGGTCTTCACAAAGAATTGCTGCTGGATTTTACCTGATGCCTTCCCAACATCTAATGATAGGATCCAACACTTTTTTCCAAATTCTTATATAAAATTTTTCAACTGGACATGTTGAACATTAGCAATAATGAACCCCTGCATAACTGCTATCTTTATTCAATAATTGTTAACATTTTATCTTATTTGTTTCACATATGCATTTCTATGCTACATGTATGCAATATATGAGATATATAGAGAGAGAACCACTTGAAAGTAAGTGGCAGACATCATGATAGTTCATCTCATGCACATCTTAATAGTATGCACTTTTTAATACAAAACCATAATATAATTGCACCTAAGAAAATTAATATTTTCCTAATGTCATCCAATATTTGGCACACTTTCTGATTTTTTCCATTTGTTTTATATATTGTCTTTGAACAACTTTAATGAGGTATAATTTATATACCATAGAATACACTCATTTTAAGTGTACAGTCCCATGATTTTTAGCAAATTTACAGAGTTGTGCACCATCAACACAGTCCAATTTTAAAACATTTCTGTCAAAACAAAAAGATCCCTTGTGCCCATAAGCCGTCACTCTCCAACCCTTCACTCACTCCCAGCCCTTGGCAACCACTAAGCTAATTTCTTTCTCTAAAGATTTGTCTATTCTGAGCATGTCGTATAAATGGAATCATACAATATGTGGTACTTTGTGACTGACTCAATACACTTAGCAAAATGCTTTTGAGGTTCATCCATGTTGTAATAAGTATTAGCAATTCTTTCCTTTTATTAGCAAATAGTATTGCATTATATGGATATACCAGATATTGTTTCTATATTCATGGGTTTGTAGTTGTTAGAGTTGTTTCCTCTTTTTGCCTATTATGAATAATTCTGCTGTGAATAATCACATACAAGTCTTTGTGTGGGCATATATTTTCATTTCTTTTGGGCAGATACATAAGAGTGGAATTGCTGGGTCATGTGGTAAGTTTATTTTTAACTTTTTACGAAACAGCCAAGCTCTTTTTCAAAGTAGTTGCACCAATGTACATGCCCATCAGCAATGAATGAGGTTCCAGTTTCTTTACATTCTTGCAAACACTTGTTACCATCTGTCTTATTTTATCAAAGCTATTCTAGTGAATGTAAAGTAGGATCATGATGTGATATTAATTTGCATTTCCCTAACAACGAATAAATGTTGAGCATCTTTTCATGTGCTTGTGGTCATTTCTATATGCCCTTTAATGAAATGTCTATTTAAATAGTCACACATTTTTAATGCTTTGTTTAATCTTATTATTAAGTTGTAAAAGGTTCTTATATTCTGGATACAAGCCCTTTATTAGAAATGGGTTTTATAAATATTTTCTCCCAGTCAATGGCTGGTCTTTTCACTTTCTTAGTGGTATTTTTTGAAATCAAATTTGAAATCAAATTCTAATTTTGATGAAATATAATTTATCATTTTTTTCTTTTATCACCTTTGCTTTTGGTGTCATATCTAAGGAATCTAAAACAAGTATATGGAAAATAAGAGGGGTGTAGAAAACTTTGAAATCTGTTAAGCAACTCGACCTAATTGAAAATTATACAACCCTCCAGTCAACACAACATAATATACATTCTTTTTAACTACACGTAAAGCATTTATCAGTTTAAACGTACTCAGAACAATAAAACAAGTCTCAATAAATTTAAAGTAATTCAAGTCATACAACACAGTTTCTTTGATTAAAATGGAATTAAGTTAGAAATCAACAACAGAAAGTTATCTATAAAATCCCAAGTATTTGGAAACTAAGGAATATACTTCCCAATAATTTATGAGCCAAAAAAGAAATTAGTTAAAAGGGAAGATAGATAGTGTTTTGAATTGACTGAAAATGAAAACACAGCATATCAAAATTTGTGGCATACTGATAGAGCAATATTTAGAAGGAAATTCATAGCACTGAATGCCTATGTTAGAAAATAGAATAAGTTTCAAAGCAATGACTTCATCTGCTCCTTTAGGAAGCTAGAAAAAAGAAAAGTAAATGAAACCCAAAGTAAGTAAAAGAAGGCATATAATAACAACCAGCATGGAGATCAATGAATTACAAATCAGAAAAATAATAGAAAGAAATTAATGAAACTAAAAGGTGTTTCCTTGATAAGATCAATAAAATCGGTAAACTTGTAAATTGATCATTGGACAAATTAATCAGGAAAAAGTAAATAAGACATAAATTCCCAATGTCAGGAATGGGAAAGGTGATATCACTAAAAAATTTACAGGTATTAAAATGACAATAAGGGAATGTTATGAACAATGTCATGTTAATAAATTTATAACTTAGATAAAATGGACAAATTTCTTGAGAGACACAAACTACCAAAACTCACACAAGTATAAATGGATAACTGGAAGAATCCTATAGTAATTAAAGAAACTGGAACTCTCCCCACAAAGACAACTCTGGGCCAAGATGGCTTCACTTGGGAATTCTACCAAACAATTAAGGAAAGAAAGGAAAAAAAAAAAACAAGAACAACAATTCTAGGTAAACTCTTCCATAAAATTTAATAGGAAGAAATATTTCCCAATTCATTTAATAAGGCCAGCATTACCATGATACCAAAAGTAGACAAAAACATTATAAGAAACAAAAATGACAGACAAATTCCCTCATGAACATAGATGAAAATTCTTAAAATTTTCACAAATATAATCTAACATTTTATGAAAAGGATAATACATGATGACCAAGTGGTGTTTATCTAGGAATGCAAATGTCATTTAACATTTAAAAATCAATCAATTCCCCGTTATTTAAACATGGGCTGTGTATATTGACTTCCTTCCAAAGAATACAGTATGAAAAGGGGGGAAAAAGAGCAACTTTACAGTAGAGAAATCTGACAAACACTACCTCAGTCAGGTGATCAATGTCAACATCACCAGTTATAAGTTATATCGATAGTATGTACCCTGATATGATGCGATGAAAATGGCACTTTACCTCCCTGATCTTCTGCCAAAGACTCATAATCCCAACCTAATCATGAGAAAAAAATGCAGACAAATCCAAGAGGGGGCATACTTATGAAATATCTGACCAATACTCCTCAAGATTGTTAACTATATCTAAAACAAGTAAAGTATGAGAAACTGGACTCTAAGGTGACATGACTGCTAAAGACTGCATGTTTATGTCCTCTCAGAATTCATATGCTGAAACCAAATCCCCAGTGTGATGGTATTTGGAGGTGGGACTTTTGGGAGGTAACTAGATCATGAGAGCAGAGCCCTCATGAGTGAGATGAATGTCCTTATAAAAGAGACCCTAGAGAGCTCCCTTACCCTTCTACTATGTAAGGTTATAGCAAACAGACTGCCATCTGTGAACCAGGAAGCAGGCTGTTACCAGAGACTGAATCTGCCCATACCTTGATCACGGACTTCCCAGCCTCCAGAACTATGAGAAATAAGTTTCTGTTGTTTATAAGCCACCCAGTCCATGATATGTTTATTACAGCAGCCCAAATGGAATTAGACAAATGTAATGTGATGTCCTGGATGGGATTTTGGAGCAGAAAAAGGGCCTTAGGTAAAAACTAAAGAAATCTGAATAAACTATGGATTTTTAGTTAATAATAATATGCCAATATTGTTCATTAATTATAACAAATTACCATACTACTATGAGATATTAATAATAGAAGAACCTGGTGTGGAGTATATGGAAACTCTGTAGTATTTTCTCAAGTTTTCTGTAAATCTTAAACTGTTCTAAAAATAAAGTCAATCAATGCAATTCACTATATGAATAGACTTAAAATGAAAAACCAGATGGTCATCTCATTAGATACAGAAAAAGCATTTGACAAAATCTATCATACATTCCAATAAAAAAAACTCTCAGCTAACTAGGAATATAAGAAAACTTCCTCATGCTGATAAAGGGCATCTATGAAAAATATATAGCTAACATCATATTTAACAGTGAATGACTGAATACTTTTCACCTAAGGTCATAAACAAGGCAAAGATGTCCTCTCTCACCACTTCTTTCACATTGTATTAGAGGTCCTAGCCAGTGTCATAAGGAAAGAAAAAAAGAAGGACATCTCAATTAGAAAAGAAGAAATAACTGCCTAAAAAAACCAAACAAACAAAGAACCCAGTAGAATTAAGTGAGTATACAAATTTGGTTGAATAGAAGACTAATATATAAAATTCTATTGTATTTCTATACCAGAAGCAAACAACTGGAAATTGGAAGTAAATGATCATTTCTGATGGCATAGAAAATGTGAAATATTTAGGAGTAAATATGACCAAAGATTTTTAAGATTTGTGCACCAAAATTTACAAAACATTGCTGAGAGAAATTCAAGAGGAATTAAGTAAATGGAGTGATATACTATGTTAATGGACGAGAAGAGTTTATGCTGTTTAAGAAGTCAGTTATTCCCAAAATGACATATAGATTCATCCCAACCCCAATCAACATTCAATTAGAGCATATGTAAAATTGACAAGCTACTTGTAACATTCATATGGAAATATAAAGGACTTGGACAAACAACTGTGATAAAGAAGAAGGATGTTAGAGGATTCACACTTCAAATATTATTTTAAAGTTTCATTGATAAAGGTTGTGTTAGCAATAAGATAGACAAACAGTTTAATGGAACAGGACAGAAAGTCCCAAAATAGATTTTTACTTATGTGGTCAATAGATTTTTGACCAAAGTGCAAAGGCAATTCAGGAGAGAAACGATAGTATTTTCAACAAATAGTGTGCAGTTGTACATCTATCCTCCTGCAAAAAAAAAATTGCACTTCAATCCAAACCTTGTACAATATGCATACATTCACTCACAATGTATCATAAACCTACACATAAGAGCTAAATCTATAAAACTTCTCGAAGAAAATATAGAAGAAAATTTTTATGACTTTGGTTTAGGAAAATATTTATTTGGTACAACAAGAAAACCCTGGTCTATAATTTTATTTTTTTGATATTTGGATTTAATCGAAGTTAACCTCTAGCCTTTAAAAAACAGAATTAAAAGATAAGCCACAAACTTGGACTTTTACCCAGAATATATAAAATACTCTCAAAACTCAACAATAACCAATCAAACAATTTTAAAAATCCAATATTGAACAGACACTTCACCATTGAAGATATTTGCATGGAAAATAAACAGTTTCAGTGATGCTCAACGTTATAAGTCGTTAGGGAAATGAAAATTATAGCCACAATGAAATAACACTAAGCACCTATTAGAAAGCCTAAAATTTTTAAAAATGACTATAGACAATGTTGGCAAGGAAATGAAGCAGCTGGTAACCCCATATACTGCTGGTGGGAATGTAAAATTGTGCAACCGCATGGGAAAATGGCTTGGTAGCTTCTTTAAAGGTTAAGTGTACATTTACCACATGACTTAGCAATCCTACTCTTCAGCATTTACCAAATGAAAATATGTATCTATACAACATTTGTGCACAAATATTAAGAGAACCGTTATTTGTAATTTATTTGAAAAACTGAAAATGACTCAAATATCCCTCAATAGGTGTATGGATAAACAAAATGTGGTAGACACAGTGGAACACTATTTAGCATTAAAAAGTAATGAAAGAGATAGAGGGGCACGTGTGTATGGTGATGGATAAAAATTCAACTGTTGGTGGTGAGCACAATGCATTCTATACAGAAACTGATAAACAATAATGTATACCTGAAATTACACAATGTTATAAACCATTATGGCCTCAATAAAATAATTTTTTAAAAAGTAATTAGCATCAACTATTGATATACACTATAACATGGATGAATCTAAAAATAATTGTGCTGAGTGAAAAAAGTCAGGAACAAAGAGTCCATAATATATGATTATGTTTATATAAAATTCTAGCAAATTCAATCTGATCTATAGTGATTCTGTAGAAAACAGATCAGTGGTTGCCTGGGAATGGAGTGTAGAGGTCAGTGTTGGGGAAGTGTAGGAGGTGGTGATTGCCAACAGGCATGAGGAAACTTTGGGGAATGACAGACATGTTTATTCACTTGCTTATGATGCGGGATTCCCTGGATTACACTTAACAAATCGTATGCTTTAAATATATGCAGTTTATTGTATATCATTTACCCTTCAATAATGCTATTTTAAAAAAAATTCAAGACAAAACAGGAATAAGACAGGAGAAGGTTGAGGAAGGTTTTTTTTTTTCTTTTTTGGTGAGGAAGATTAGCCCTGAGCTAACATCTGTTGCCAATCCTCTTTTTGCTGAGGAAGACTGGCCCTGGGCTAACATCCGTGCCCATCTTCCTCTACTTTATATGGGACGCCTGCCCCAGCATGGCTTGATGAGCAGTGTGTAGGTCTGCACCTGGGATCTGAAACTGCGAAGCCCGGGCCGCCACAGCAGAGCTCATGAACTTAACCGCTATGCCACTGGGCCGGCCCCAGGAGGAGGAAGGTTTTTGGGTGTGTGTGTGTATGTGTTGCATTTTAATCTTTTAAAGTACTCTATATATTTTTATGAAGAATATACATACATATATATTGTTTCTGTTGTTGTTGTTATTAGGTGTTTATTTTGCTCCTCCAACACTCCAACCTTCTGTTTCACTAAGTGTTGTGATTATTCTACCTGATTTTGATCTTGCTATTAGGATCCCTGTGATAGGCTGGTATTGTTCTATCGTTCACTGGACTCAGTTCCTGTGGGGAAACTGTCCTATATTGTAGATATCCTGTGGATGGTGAGAAGCAGAAAAGGTCCTTTAGGATTGAGTTCTGTAGAGAAGCGGTAACACCCTAGACTGGTACCCTTCTGGGCTCCAAGGCAGAGACTCAGCAGCCTTGGCCTTTTGGCATTCAAAGAGATCCTTGATCCATGATCCTTTTGGAGTTCAAGCACGCTCACACATACTCAATGGTGACCACTGTGCAAGAGGCCTACAAGTCTCTAAATTGAAAACTTTTACCTCAGTGCACTACCTTCTTGTCCTCACCTCTGTGACTTGATGTTCTCCAGTCCTTTTCAAGCACTTCTGGGAAGGAAGCCCTTTCTCACATCTCTGACAAGACCCCTGCAGTTCCCAAGGCATCACCACACCCAGTTAACTGCATGTCCAAATAGATAGTTGGCACTGGAATATGTTAGAGTTAGAAGTGTAGGTAACTACAATGTTATAATTTCTCAGGTATTTCAAGAGATTTGTTTTCAGATGGAAACAATGGCCATGTTTATGACGGCCTAAATGATTGACAAACTTCTCTTGAGAGTGCAGCTTAGACTGCAGACAGAGCCACGCTGCTCATGTACTCATAAGACTTTTCATTAGAGCATTATTTTAAAAATAATTAGTCCTTTTAATCTATAAAGGACCGTGGACTCACAGGCTGTTGGCAATTAAAATTAAACCCTATTTGTCTTTTCATATAGCACTATATTCTTGTGTAATTGAGTGGGGATCGATGCCAGTTGTGTGATGGACAGTAAACTTATCCAACATGACGGAGATAGATTTTCAAGAAGGCAGATTCTGCTGTTTTTGTGTACAAGGGGGATGAGTAGACCATATCAGCAACATTTAATTATTCTGTAGATAATTATTCATTTGAGGAACACAAGTTTTCAGAGAAACAGAAAAGAAGACAGACCAATACACTTACTATTTGTCTAAGTACACTGTTTGGTGGGAAACCATAATTAGTTTTTCATTAAATTTGCATGAAGTAATTCTTAAAAAATAACAAGGAGGAGTTAAATATATGCATTTAAGAACAGAAAGTTTGGACGTTAGTTAACATTATAATATAGGCTGATTTTTTAGGCAAAAGTACAACAAGTGATAATTTCTCAGATTTAAATTAAAAGCTAATCAGAGTTTTAAAAGGAAAGTCACTTAAAATGCAGTTTCATGAAATACATTCTGAAAACCCAGTAGGAAATTCCATTATGAATATTTTCTGTTCTTACTTGTGGGCTAAATTTTAAGTGTGTACATGTGACTTTAATTACAAGAGCTCAGTTCCTGTGTTTAATATTGTATCTCTAGAACAATACATAATTATCTGTATTTTGTTTGCCAAACCAAGCTTATTAATGTGCTCCTACCAGTATTAATGGAGAAGAAAAATCAGCATTATTTGTGAAATGTACCAGCTACACCCACAACAAGTGTCCTTGAGTAAAAAGATCACCACTTACAAAGCAGAGAATCTTTTCCAAAATGTAGATTAAATAATTGAAATGGAAAGATGGATTACTCCACTCATACATCTCAATTTTGGCTTGAATTAGCTTCTTTCTAGATAAAAATTATTTCATTTCTTACCATTAATAATTTTCTAATACTTAATGTCACAGACCAATGGCTGTTCTCGTTGAACTATGCAGGCATTTATATTCTATCATAGTCACCTGGCAAAAACATAACTCTGGTTATATACAACCTGCTGCCTATACCACACCTATACCTGCACATCTGAACACAGGTGGAGACACACTGCCTCTGCTCTCCCACCTTCCCAACTGACTAAATCTCTTCTTTTCTCAAATCTCAATCTTTGTTTCCAATAGAAGCATTCGGAAGAGAATTTCTTTAAACTTCCACCACCACATATCCTGAACTGCCTTCGTTAAATACTCTGAATAAAATAGGGATCAAGGCTAAGGCCAACATCTTTATTTGTGCATAGTTTCCCTTCTCTTGCGTGTGTAAGTATTCTACTCCAGCAATTCTTTACTCTTTGTCCTTTGTTAGTGCTGGCCAGTTGATTCCAAATCCTAGCGACCCTGTGTAGAGCAGAGCTGAACCCTGCGCCATCCTCTCACCTTCTGGCACTACATCAGATCTTACCTTCTGGTGCTGTATCAGTCAATGCTGCGCTGCCATTCACAGGGTTTTCCTGACCAATTTTTTCAAAAGTGGATGTCCAGGTCTTTCCTCCTAGTCTACCTAGTCTGGAAGCTCCGCTGAAACCTGCCCACCATGGTTGACCCTGCTAGTAGTTGAGATACCTGTGGCATAGCTTTCAGTATCACATAAACATGCAGCCACAACAGTATGTCAATTGTCAAACTGGTGGTGTGGTTCCCTGATGGGGAAGCGAACCCGGGCTGCAGTGGTGAGAGCATTGAATCTTAACTGCTAGACCACTAGGGTCTTTGTCCTGAATTATCATTTTTCCCTGTTAAGAAAACTTATACAAACTTGGAAATAAGGTAAGAAGATTACTTTGTGCTTTCCTAAGGTTATACGAGAGCATTTTCTAAAAATCTTGCTTAAGAATCATCTGTATTGTCCCTAAAATGTTTTATTTAAAAATTATCAAACATATTGCAAATTAAAAGAATTTTACAGTTAACTATATATTTATAATTAAAATTCTACAATTAATATTTTACTATACTTGCTTTATCACATATCAATCCATCAATTTACCCCACAATCCATCTATTTATTGATCTTTTCTTTAGTGCATTTTATTTTATTTATTTATTTTAATTTTTTTTGTGAGGAAGACCAGCCCTGAGATAACATCCCTTGCCAATCCTCCTCTTTTTTGCTGAGGAAGACTGGCTCTGGGCTAACATCTGTGCCCATTTTACTCTACTTTATATGGGATGCGCTCATGGCATGGCTGACAAGCAGTGCGCCAGCGGGCGCTGGAATCCGAACCCGCAAATCCCCGGACCACTAAAGCGCGAACTAAACAGCTGCGCTGCCAGGCCAGCCCCTCTTTAGTGCATTTGAAAATAAATCATAAAAAATGGTATAATTTTTTTTGATGTATAATTCACTATTGACTGTGGCTCCAAACCTGTAAAGTTAGAAGTTAATTTACAGAAGATTGATAAATTGCAAATTATTTTCATCTGGAAAGATACAAAAATGATTTCTGTCCTGCAGGGAAAAAAATGACCCCAAAGATTATAGTTTAATTCCTGTGAGATATCAATCTGTTTTGTGTATAACTTTGCAATTTTATCTCCACATTCTTTTTTCCAAGCTCTTCTTTTCCTGAAGCTTCTTTACCATCGTGCTGGTTCTCTCATCAATAAGTTAAATGAAGAGTTCATAATCGCTATTTATTTGTATGAGACTTTTTAACTTTGTAATATTTATATTTTCATATCCTCAATCAAAACTTTCCCATTATCATATGAATATGTTATTATATCTTCCTAAAATAACCTCTTGACTCTACTTCCCTTTTTAACTATTATGCCATTTCTTTTCATTTTTACAGCAGAACTCATCAAAAGAATTAATGCTGTCCATACTCTTGAACTCACACCAATCAGGCTATATCCCTCAACTCTCCATCCAACTATTTTATCAAGATCACCAATCCTCTCCTCAACGTTTAATCCACTTATCCCATTCCACATTTTACTTATCAGAAGCATTTCACACCATTTATCTTTCTATTATCTTTGAAACTCTTTCATCCTTGATGTCCAGTACACCATTTTCTCCTGGTTTTCTTCCTCTCTTACTGGATGCTCTCCTTAATCTCCTTTGCTGCTTCTTTGTCTTCTCCCAGACCTCTTAAGGATGATTGCTCCAGAGGAAGTCTAGGAAACAGGTAACTTAATGGATTTTGTGTGTGCTATACTTTAAATCTGCATGTAACCGAATACAATCATTCTTTAAAAAATATATCAACTGCTACTGGCTGTTTTAGAAATGTTCTAGATGTTCTTTTTCCTGCATCGGCTTTCTTGCACTGCATTGAAAGGAATGAACCAACACAATGCATAATGGAAAGTGAACATGAAATTTATGGTGTAATTTCTATGAAACTTTCTTGGAACCTATTGATCAGGTTACTAGTTCTCTCACTGATAAAAATACTGCTACCATTATCAGACTACAATCTTGAAACTCTCCTATCGTGGATTTGGTTTTAATAAGAGAGGAGTTCCTTTCCTAGAACCAACTATAAGAAATATTTCATTACAATAAACCCTGAGAATCTTTTAAACACATTTTATATTTTAAACACAAATTTTATCTTTCTTTTTCAGTAATCAGATCACGTGATCAAAAGCAAACGTCTTTTGAAAGATCTCAGCCCAGGATTCATGTTTTTATAAAATCAGAAATGACTGTGAAATAATAATAATAACTCCTCATTAATTTAGCATAAACATTTAGACTGTGGAGGGCCATAAGGTCAGAGGAAAAACCTCAATAATTTATCTTTGTTTATTTGGACTAGACTTTAAGTAGATTTTGATTACCATTGGCTTGGTTTGAAAACTCGAAACTGAACAATGTTTTCAGAGGTAAACATTCCTCTGAATCCCAGTCATTTAATCATTTAACTTCATGGGCAGAGGATGGAGATGCTGCGTGGAAGCTAACAGAAATTTTGTAGTAAAATGAGGACGCCATAATCAGCTTATGGGTGCCTGTTCTTCTAGAGTCAGTAGCCAGTGGAGCGAAGAATGGAAAAAATCCGAGGGGGTCTAATGAATGACTAAAAATGTGGATTCAAATTCAGAAAACTGTTTTAGCCTCTTCAGGATCATTTGCCCAAGGACAAAATAGATGAGAGTCAGACAATCACTTTTTTAAGTTGCCACATATTTTTGTGAGCAATAAAATGTTGTACTACTTTTTGTAATATAGTCATTGCATATGTGAATATCAATTTGTTTATTTTGTCAGTGGTAGGAAGTTTTTTTCCTTTCAAAGAGGGTTTTTTAAACTAATCATGAAACATGCAAACTTCATTGTCAAAAGTTATTTCTTAAATATTCATAGTCCCTATTCAAATATGATCCACTAGCTGGTGTCAATCTAAGAACTGTTTATTGCTGATCAGTTATTTTTAAAATTAAGAATATCCCGTTTATAACCTTTTATAGCATTTCAACATTGTTGCGATATTCATGTTTGTGATTATTTTTCTACTAATTTACTTATTTACAAGAATATCAATCTGCAACTGGAAGGTAATTTTAAAAAACAAACTGGTGCTTTCTCATGGCAGTCTTAGAAGCACTGCACTGTAGAGTTTGAATGCTGCTGTGCAGTACAGATTCTGATCCTTGTGTGTAGAATATTTAGGCCACTACATTTTTTACTTGTCTTCTCCTTTGTCTTTCACTCTAATACCAATAGTATTGGGACAAGGACAAAGCAGAATAAAGTGAGGGTAAAGGGAAAAATCTTGTTCTTTCAATTTTAGTTAATAATTACATTACTATCAATTACAGCCTCTATTTAAAAATCATAACTTCTAATCCTCCTAATTATAGTTCTCTCAGGCTCCCCACAGGAAAAGAGCTTCAATTTATTAGATTACATTTTTCCACAGTGGTCACTCAATGAATTAGTGTCATGTAACATTGGAAATTAAAATTCCTTAAGTACTAATTTAATGTAACTTTATTAAAATTGTTGCATGTTTGAGAATATTCATGAAAATATAAAATATTTTGGGTTTTAATAAATACCTATGCTTTGATGTTTTCTGGCTTCACTGGAAGGAGGATTCTGAATTCCATCTGATGATCTCCTTGGTTTGGAGGGAGGCCTTAGTGAATGCCAGTGTAAAACCTGTACCACCTACTGGGAAGAAAGAAAGTGAGAGTTCAATAACCATGTTAAAGTCAGATGCAATGAAAGAAAATAAGGAAGAGAGATCCCTGGTAGAACCTCTGGGGAGGTGGAGAACAATGTTCAGATCAAATGGTACTGATCCTCACCCTCCTCTTCCCCCAAACTCTAAACAGGTAAAAATCACACTAAACTGCTTATGGTGTCATGTTACATAGGAAGTCAAGGGAAATGGACCAAAAGGGAAACTGGAATTTGGAGATTTTAGGGAGGCGAATTAAGGTGATGGATTGTAATATGTTATAGCCACTCATTCCACCTGTAATAATCTTTGAACTAATCCAGAGGATGAATGTTAAATTGCATGTGGTTTTCTACATGGTCATGTCATATTATTAACTATAATTGTGTAAATTAAGCCGCTTCAAATGCATTTTTGGAAAATTATACAGAGAATAAACAACAAAATAAAATGTCCATTGTGAACTTGAAACTGTGCCCAATACTATTTCTCAAAATGTGTTTAATGTTATGCCATTGTCTAATATCTATGAATTTTTTGATGGCTTCATTAGCTAATATCACCACTGAACTTAAATTCAATAATTGAAAATGTCCTTAGCCTACAATCTTACAGAGTTACCTGGGGCATGTCACCACCATCACCATATGAATGAAAACATAGTCTCTGGATCAGCAGTGCCTTTTGGCCTAGTGGAGTTTATGTTTACTTAGAATTTAAACAATTTTTAAATGAATACCTGAAAAAGTATTAATCAGTAAATTCCACTATTTATTTTTGAATATATTCAATGTGGTAACTTAACAAACAAGTTTTCTAAGAACCAATTTCCTTTGTGAATTATCTAACAATTATTGCAAGTTCCAATTATCTACCTATAGATCACAAAAACAATATAATAATTATAGTGAATTTAATAGCAGTAATATTAATAGCTATTGTATTTTGAACATTTATTATATCAGGTACTTTGTTGAGATATATATATATGTATATGTAAAACGGGAATAAAAGTAATTCTTTGATCGTAGAATTGTTGTAAAGATTAAATGAGATTCTATGATCAAAGAACTACTCTTATTCCCATTTTATAGATGGAGAAACTATAGCATGGAGAGATTCAGTATCTTGTTGAAAATCAGACAGATAGCAAAAAGGCATAGCTGGGAGGGTGCCATCTTCTAACCGGAGCTGGGTCATGTTTTTCTCTATCCATCTGGGAAAAGGAGGATTTTTCAAAGGTATGCTCAGAAGGAAAAAAAGAGGAAAAAGAAAGAGAATAGGGAGGGAGGGAGGAAAGAAAGAAGGAAGGAAGGAAGTTACTAGGAATACACTTTTATTGTTTAATGTTTTAAAATTTGTCAGAATTAAATATGATATTTAAGGAATAGTCTACCAGTAGATAATTTAGTGTTGTTTTTACATACCATAATCTTCACACCACACCTTTATTTGAATAGTCAAGATTCTGTTTGCTTTAACAGATTTCTGTTTGAAATGTTTAAATCATTTCATCACATGTTTCATACATATCAACCTTTTTGGTAGAGTGATGTAAGAATGGGCATTAAGCATTGTGCTTTAAAGTTATTTTGTTAAACTTACTATATTTTGCTAATGTATATTTAGAAGAGGAAATATGCTATTAGCCATGTTCCTAATTTTTAAAAAAATTCTGCAGTATCTTTGTACAGGTTGAGTTAATTAAAGATAGATCAGAGATGTCATAGTAAATTAATTATCCAAGCTATTTGTGGATAAAACCAACCTGCTATGGTAAACATTGTTTAAAACTTTTAAGTGAGTACAAGCATTTCTCTACAACAAATATTTTAACAAATGTAGTTTCTTATAACAAACATTCAGACTCACCTACAAAGAAATAAAACAAACACACTTTCAATATTTAGGCAAAGTGTTGTCCTTGTAAGCAAACTTTTACAGAAGCTTAATTTCATGATAAAATAATACATAACAGTAGACTTAACCTACATTGTATAGAAAGTAGTATGTAAATATTTGATGATCCCTCTCTTCCCTCTTTAACCTATCTAATATGCTATAATGTGTACCTCAAGATTTCTCAGCTCAAAGCACTGTCAACAAATACCTGTCTTTTAAGGTTCTCCGTTACCCCTAAGGTCAGTTTGTTCCTGTTTCAGTTACTTTCTAGCCACACTCCTCCTGGTCAACTTCATATGTGGCTTTGTTCATATGAAGTGCTACAATCATATTTTCTGGTTCTAGCCTGTCTATGGGTTTAAGTTTAAAAAATAATTGCTAAGGTAGAACACTGACTTAAACCCTCCTGAAGTGTCTTTGCAAATTGCTACTTAATATTTTTTTTAACATAAACAGCAACTCACTGGACAAATCCATCCCACAGATATGTTTTATTTGTTCTATACAATATTAGAAAAGTGAATTACTTGTCAACATTTAAAAACTGGCTGATTTCATGTAAAATGAGAATCTCTGTCTTCTCGAAGAAGCTAAAGGTGTGGTGGCTATGCTTGGCCTGCGTTCCATTTTCATGTAGCAAGTATTGAGCAGAACAGGATCATAGCTGCTTTCTTTAAATGGGTACAGGCACCTTCACCCGCATTACTTTCCCCACCTCTTCTCTTGTAGCAATCATTCTTCACTCATTTAAGATACCTGCTTTGCCCCTATAAGAGTTTGAGTTTGTAATCCTTTTATTTTAAACTATTTAATACATTTACTCAAAAAACAGTGAAGTCTGTGAATAATACACCAGATATGTCACACCTTATTCACATAGAAATATAATGGAAAACTTGGAAAACATTCTGTGAAATAAAGCTGTTCTATGGTAGGTACTACTTCTATAAATTACTTAAGGCCTTCCCAAGTATAAGTCACCAAAGGATAATAATGTCCAAGGCAGAAAGGAAAAAAATAAACCCATTTGTGAATTCTTGGTTTTAATATTATTTTGTCAAGTATAATTTTTTAAAGTGAGACTTTTCATTCTATCATAGGTTTCAGTATATCAGCCTTTCTGCATGCTAAGCTCTGCAAAATTTATGAAAGACATACATATGGCAATGCAAATTTATTGTTATTCATTGTTAAGCAACAGAGAAGTTAGAGGCAATAATAAACAGTCATAAAAATAAAATGGAGAAATGAAACATAAGATTAAACTTGCTAAATTACTTATTTACTCATTTATTTTTGCTATCTTTTTTTGCCTATTGCAAATTTTCAACTTCATGCTTGCATAGTCACAAGTTTGTAGACACATATGGCCCATTATATAGCATGTTATTATTCTTTAAGTTGACTATATTTGTACAATGAATCGTGCACCAAATCTGCATTTTTAAAATACAGACCAAGGGTTCTACTTTGATTTAGTGCCAAAATGAAAAGCTGTGACATCAGTATCCAATGTAGTGAAATTGCTTAAAACAAAAAGTTACTTGGTTACAATTTGCATCATGTCTCAAATGACTAAAAAACTTGAAATGATGAAACATTATAAGGTATAAAAATTAATTTTCAATACTGATGAAACATGCAGTAAAAAGAATTCAAAAGTGTGAGTTCTGCATAAAATCAATAAGGATATAATACGATAAGCACAACTATTCCTCTAGTTAAGTAATTTCTTTATTTATATTAGTATCTATCAGGAAAAATATTGGGTTTTGTTAATAGTTTTGTTCTTTGCTTTACAATAAATGTTTAATTAAGTTATTCTATTTAAAAATAACAATTATCATTCCTTGTCATAACTTCTCCTTATTCCATAAATAGGGAGTTCAGCATAGTACTCAATGGAGCAGGCTCACATGAATTAAATCCTAACTTAGCTGTGTAAACTTGAGCAAATTAGTTAAGTTCCTTGAGCTTCTATTCTCTACCTCCTGGTATAATGCATATAAAGCAGTAGGCCTGGAATATTTCATCTTTACACATCTATAACTGTGTCTCTGTCTACATCTAAAACTATACTGAAAAGAGCATATATGGATATATGAGCATACATATATGCTGTTTTTGTTATCTAACAAAGTTTGGAGAATTGCAAAATATTCTTATTCAACAAAAAGAATATGCCTATTCTTTTATTGTGTGGATTTATCATAATTTGTTGTGAGTCTCCTATTGTTGAAGAGTTAGGGTATTCCCAATATTTTGCTGTTATAAACAAAACCGATGAAATTTCTTTTAAGTATACTTATTGCAAGTTTTTCTGATTAAAAAATGGCATTTAATTTAGTACTGCATCATGGTCACAGGCACTAAATGATATAATGTATATTAAACATATATATGTGTATGTGTTTTCCCTTTTTCATGAAGTAGATCTTTAAAAATTAGAAAAATGGAAGTTCTCAAAAAAATGCTCTGAGAAATATCATTTGTTATAAAGAAAATATATTATTCTCCTACCTTTTCATTAATTGATTTATTTTTTATATAGGCAACATTTTGCCCAATGTGATGAGGCTGCTAAAATGCTAATTCTTTTCTACTGGTTGGGGTTAAAGTAATTTTGTATTGTGTATAGGACCGCAACAACTCATTTATCCTCAAGAAATGCAGTCATTGTTGCTCTTCTTGTGAGAATCTATTTTATAAGCTATCTCCACAACATTAACATACTGTTAGGATTTCTGGAGTAACTGTAATTCAAAATATTGAAGGAAATATTCTTTTCTACAGAGAGAACACTTTTTGTGGAGAGCGACTGACATGGCATTTTTATATTTTAGCATTATATCATGCATTAGAAAAATATGGAAATCCCTGCGTAATTTTAAATAGGGCATGTCAGACTTATCAGTTATTTGAGAACAAGAAACTAACCAAGCATGGGGAAAATATTGTAAATTGAATCTCAACTTGGAAGAAATTATGAAGGCCACAATGTTGACAGTTCAAAGCAAAATAATTAATTATGTAATCCAAGGAAACTTTTTGATATACACATTTATTACCAAAACTGCAAATTTATTGTTGATAATAATGACAAAGAAGTCTTAAATAGCATGGAGAGTGACAGAAGAAACATGTATTCTAGCATTTTATGTTTACAGAATTTTTAAATAAATGAGTCCATAATTATGGAGCTGAGGTCTGTTGATACTAAGATGTCTGGATAGAAACATCAGAGTAATTGTCTTTCAAATTTGTGTCTACATTGACAGATAGCTTCAGTAGCCCTACAAAGGGAAAATCTCTCTAACCTAAGAGAGATTTTATTTAAAGAAGCTAAAAGTAAGTAATCGCCAATAAGAATAGCTAATATTCATGTAACATTTATTGTGTGCCAGGTATAGTTCTTAGCATAGTAACTAAGTAACTGAATTAATGAACTTGTTTAATACACCAAACAACCCTATGAGGTAGGTACTATGATGGTATCAAATAGTCTCTCTATTTAACAGATAGGGAAACTGAGGAAAAGAGAGGGTAGAATAACCTGGCCCAATCTCACAGATAGGAGGTGGGAGAGCTGGAATCTGAACCCAGACAGGATGATTCATGATTGTATACAGTCTCTTCCAACAAGTCACCACGTTGATCCACATGAAACCATAGATACTAAATCCCGGTGATATTATTAAGTTCACCTCTAATAAAAGGGAACTGAGGTCAAATAAGATTGAGAAATGCAACAATCTTAACTCCTGTTTGGAAATTCCCATTATGAGTATTTATCTATTTTTCATAAAAAATTTTGATGGAATACAACTTAAAGTACTTGATTTCATCCCAAAATAACCAATCTTGAATTGACTGAATTGAATTGACTGAAAAAGGTCCAAACTAGCTTTAATCATGAGAGAGACTGAACATGTAATTAAATTTTTTTTTTTTTTTTTTGCCCCTTACGCTGATGGCTGATGTGTCATGGCTTAGTCAACATGAAGCACAATGACCCTTAACCTGAAGACACTTAGTAATAAGAAGCTTTCTAGTTCAGGTTTCAGATCCTCGTCTTCAAGTGCCTGTGAAAAAAAATATGGATATGAATAAAGGAGATTATTGAAACTACAGAAATATTATATATTCTTAATTATTGGGGGTGTTATGAGAGAAAATAGATAATGACAAAAACAGCCAACTTGAGGATATCTGACCTTTCAGCCAATGTACCCATTCTAAATTGTGCTGTTAGGGGCATATTTACAGTTCCCCTTTTGATTTTGTAATACTTCCCTTAAGTTTTCACATTTCTGGTGACATAAATTATGGTCAAATGTATATTGCAAAGTGAAATAGGAAAAAATGGAGAAAAGATTCTTAATAGTGGAAAAATAGAATATTGTTCCATTTATCTTCTAGGTCAGGCATGCTTAACCCATGATTCATGGATGTTTCAAAAATAATGTGGTATGCATTTATGTATGCATGTGTATGTGTGTGGCACATGCTGTTTTTAGGAGAGTTCATTGCTTTCATGAGATTTTGCTAGTTCCTATGGCCTCCAAAATGTTTGCTGTTCCATATATTGAAGAAGAAAATATAGTCTGAATTAGGTGAATGACTTTTTTTTTAACTTTAGTATTTTAGCAAAGACATAATCTAAATTTGGAACAAAAGAGAACAGTCACATTTAAGAGAGAGTAAGAAAAATAGCAAATATTTTTGTTAAATAATGAGTTTATTTTATTTAGGATAATGGTTTCTTAGGCAGATTTTATGAATTGAATTGTTTTATGTGTTATTAAGAAGAAATATAAAGCTGATGTATTTGATTTTCTCTGTATGAAGTACTTTTTGTTAATAAAAAATATATGAAAAGTTTGGCATGTATATTGATTGATATACTAGTTCATTATAAAGATTTTTTTTAAATATTTGATTATTTTTGGTGTTTTCTATGTATTTGGACATATAGGACTAGTTTGATGTCAGTCATTCGTGATTGAGGGATGAGGGTAAAGCAAACAAAACTTGGCTAATCTAGAATTTACTCTAAGCTGCATAAATGCTTTATAAAATTCATCTGCAATGCCATCTGGACAAGTGGATGCAGTAGTTTGATGATGTTATATAAACTCAGCATTTATATTAAGGTAGCATGATCTCATCCTAAGGATTTCTGTAGATGTCAAGAAGATAAAAAGCTCAAGGGCCAGCCTCGGTGGCCTAGTGGTTAAAGTTTGGCATGCTCCACTTTGGCAGCCGAGGTTCAGTTCCCAGGTGTGGAACCACATCACTCGTCTGTCAGTGGCCATGCTGTGGTAGCAGCTGACGTTGAAAAAAAAAGAGGAAGATTGGCAACAGATGTTAGCTCAGGGCGAATCTTCCTCAACAAACAAATAAACAAATAAATAAAAGCTCAAGAAGGTGAGGAGGAGAGGAAGTTTCATTAGAAGGCAGTGCTTATAGCTCTTGCACAGTCACATTATTAGACATTTTAAAAGCTCATTTATGTGTCCAGAGCATGTGAACATAGTACCTGAGTCATTTTAAATTGCCACTCTTGTCAAAGAACCATTGTCCTAAAAAGGATCTTGGATAAAAGCCTGACAGGTTAAGGCTTCCTTGGAACTGCTTTGGATATATAAATAACAGAACTTTCTGAAATTCTGAATAAATATTATACTAATGAAGGTTAAGTTTTTTTCAACAGTAACAGGTCATGCAGTTTTGGAACGATCTATTAGCTGACTTTCTAAACTCTACATTTTTAATTGAATCTTATCATTCATATCCTCTTTTTTTCCCTCTCTCTAACATAAAAATAATTGAAATACTAATAAAGCCTTTCTATCATTCCACAAAAGATTATCAAAATCATCAGGTGAGGAGTTATATTAATGAAGAGAAAACACTGTTGTTGCCTCAATTTCTTTTTTGGTTCTCTTCGTATTTTCCCTTTCAAGTAAATATCAAATATCCTCATTTAATTAAAGTAGGGGAATCTTGTAAGAGTGAGAAAGAACAATAGAACAACAAACAAGAATAGCAAACTGATGTGATAAGCAAAATACTCTTGAATTCCAGAAAACTCTGAGCAAAATGAGGAAATAGGAGACAAATAATATTCAGGAAGAGATGTGCTGAATACTGTCAAATATTTTAGAAATGAGTCAGTCAATGTTATGACCAGTAGTGACACTTATAGAACAGATTTCAGCTTTAAAATGTATCTTTATATTTGATGTTACTGTGACACTTTTTCTAGGGAGTCTTGGTGCTGAAAGACTGAAAATCAGTAACGTGGGTAATATCGATGTTCCAAAATCAAATTTAAAAAATATAAAAAATAAAACTTCTGAATATCTATCAGGTCAATGACCCTGTTTAACTTAGTAGTTTCCAGACTGGATTGTTGAGACATCATTTCTTTCATCATATTCTCTGAATTTATATTGAGGGATTAAAAATTGAAATAAAAATAATTTAGTTGGAATTAGTTTAAGACTTTCAGTGATGCATGATTTTTTGAAGGTTTAATACTGCATTATTTGATAGTGAACTTATTATACTGTAACATCAAATGCTGCAAAACCAATTAGAAAATTACTTAATTGTTGCCCATGCACCATTCTTTTGTGCAAATTGAAGCAGGAGACTTATGAGGTACATCCAATAAGTAGATGATTCCTTAAAGCAAATGTTATAAACATTTGTAATTACCTTCTATCAATTTTTCAAAGAAATCGGGTTACTACCAAAATTAAAACTAAAGTCTTTTAATTTATTTTTAAAGGACCATTTTTTGTTTAATGAAGGTCCAAGAAGGGGAATCGAGGTCTTACTGTTGAACAATAAGACACAAATTTGTGTAAGCTAATATGTATGACATGGAGGGGTGGGGAGGGGTGGCAGGCAGGGACAAGGAAACTGGGTCCAAAGAGGAAAATTTGTGTGTAGGTTCCTGGGAAGAAAAATGTGGAATGTTTATTGATAGGCTTATTTTTCTAACCCAATATGGTCCCATCAATCAAAAAGATGGCTAAAAGTAAAAGCTAATGTAGCTATTTTTCTTAGCAGCTCTGAAAAAACAGATACCCAAGCTGAGATATTTGAGAGTCCAGGAGTTAAAAATACAGAGTGAGAGAAATGGCCAAGCTCCCCAACACTTTCCTGCGCACCTTCTTTTTCCAGGGAATATACCATGGTTTTGTGTCTGGAGAAATGAGAGGAAACCAATGCTCTTTGTCAATTTAGGGAAAGCACATATATGCAATGGAAAGAATGGTATTGAACAGAACAAAATCATATTTCTAAATAACATAAGCAACTATAATAATTGATTATGAAAATTGATTCTCTTTGTCAACACAGCATATGCTGCTGGTAGTGCATATGTTGAAAACTTTATATTTAAAGGAGTGAAGGCTGAGTTTCCTACTGTCCTTATGTAGAAGAAATTGATTTCTGCTTGAATAAAGATCAAACCATCTTTTGGCACAACAGCACAGGTTCTATAGTGGGTAAAGAGAATCAATGAAAACACCTCCCTTTAAAATGTGATAAGGTTTGCAATAAATCAGCTACTTTATTAGACTCACTGTGTCATTCACAATGAAATAGCAGAGCTCTATGTCCCCACCAACATTTCATAGTTTTATTTTGAAAAAGTATCATTTCTAGTGTTCTGCCAGTATTGTATGATTTACTATTCCACACTCAATTCTGAAATAGCCATCCGCATCTCAGCTATTCTATTCTTGGCACCAGGAAAGATTTTGCTTCAGGTTTTATTTATTCTGAGCCTGTTAATGTTGTAATTTTTATATCACTGTCATGTCATTTTGCCACTAATGTCATATACCTGATAAAAGAGCACAGGGAGAGGAGCTGTGTTCTTATTAATTAGAGAGGTCTGATAAATGGATTATCTTGTTTAGTAAGCAAGTCCTTGACAAGCAGGTGAATACAGATGGGCATATTAATGCTGGTTTCCTAATTTACTGCTGTGTTAACATGAGTTAAAATTATTCGGTTTTTTTGGGTAAATTTCTGAACATCTCCCTGAAACCTGCCTTAATAATAATAGCTAAAAGTTATTGAATGACAACCATGTATTATTGTTTATGCTATATTTACGTGAATTATTTCATTTTAGTTCTTTCATCAACCCTATGAGGAATGGCCTGTTGTTATAATCTCCATCCTACAGATGGGGACCCTGAGGCAAAGCAAGGTTATAGTAACACAAGATTTCATGGCTAATAAATGTAGAGTTGCAATGAGCCCTGGTAATTCTTTTTTGGAATTCTTCACATCACTGCCTTTGATAAAGTTCACCTATAACTCTCATGCTGACCTTCTCATAAATATATGATTATTTATATAAAATATAAATTTGTATAAAATATATATGGTAAGCTTGTCTTCTGGATTTTGATCTTTTGATCTTATGTTATTGTTTGCTCCTTGAGGAACTGCACAGTTTCTGCTTCAGTCCTGTAACATAATGCTAACTTGCTCATTATGCCCTTGATGGGCATTCTGAGTAATGCTGCACTTTAAAATGTAAGAGAACATTGTCAAGATTTATCTTGTTTTTATATGGTAAAAGTAATTTCTATCCAGTGCCATCATTCAAATAATTTAAATTTTGAAGAGGAGTCTGTTTTCTCCCTGCAATCCTCTTTGTTTTCTTTTGGCCCATTCAATGACTGGCTTCTTGTATGGAAGGTATGTAAGAGTGATTAGTTTCTTACTTTTGTGTTATAGCTTTGTTATTTTGATATTTCACTACTGGAACCTTCCTTAAAACACACACACACACACACACACGATTGGATTTTAAACATTTATTTTAGGAAAAGATATGTGAAACAACAGACAAGTATGACAATCAATGGATAAAATAATTATTATTTTTATGTGTAAAACCTATTCAGGAGGAATTTCAAGAAGAAAAATGTGTTTTTTTTAAAAGCAGGACAAGATAAAATTGGACTCATTTCCAGATGAAACTCAGCTGTGTTTTTCATGTCAGTTGAGTGATTCTCATTCATCTAGCCATGTCCCATTCACTGCCAAATCTTGCCCAGGATTTGTAGGATGTCAACCCCCACCCAACTCTGACCGACTGGACTCCCTAATGCCCTATTCCTAAAGGCTCAGCCACACTTGATTCCTGAGTCTCTCACAACCAATTCAGGGAGTACTTTATAAGGTTCCACAATCCATAAAAATGGATCAGAGTGGAAATACCTTAGGCTTTTGTAGGCCTAGCACTTTAAGTGTCTCAAATTTGATACCTGTATTCCAGTTTGTATGACTGCTCTTGTACTTTGGTTTCCTGTCTCCCACAGGGATCAAAGTCCCTCTCAAAGCTGTAACTTTCGTGGCTGGGACCCTAACATTGGCCTATATTCTGCCAATCCTCTCCTTGGACACTATTCCCTTTTCTCGTGTTACTTGCTATGGCTTTGCCTATCCCAAAAGGTTGGTCTACTGGGACTGAGAGCTAGACACTTTTGACTTTGAGTAGTATCACTTTAGGAAAATCCTCACTGTCCCTTCTACCAGATTACATGCTCTTGGACACTGACACTGGCCTGAATCAAATCTGAATATACTAAGTTCCTGTGGGTAAACATTATGTGTTAGAATGATACCTATGGAGCTCAGCCATCAGGATGATTTGTTTATCTGTTATCCTTACTATCATGGCTTCCTCCCCTTCCCCACCAGCTTAGGCCACCAACTTCCCAACATGTCTATTAACTGAGCCCATCTGAAGAGCAACAATAAATATGTGGCTTTTCTTCTCAAGCATCTCTAGCTTATCTCAATAGAATGCTCACAAATAAATCGTAGGTATTGACTACTGCTTTCACTTCTCTTTTTGTAATGTAAAGAATAAAACATGTTGGAAAAGGGTAATGTTGCTGCTGTTATGGAAGCTGGAAGCTATCCTGATAAGATCCTCTTGGCTATGCACTAGCATTGTAATGCATCAACCATATTCTGCTCATGGAGGTCTGTAAGCAATAGAGATGGAATTTCAACTCTGAAGTGCGTGATTACAAGATCCTACCCTTTATACCTCCTCTTGCTGCCTTGCTTTCAATAGTGGTGCTCAAATTAGCTGTGTTAACTTGGGTCAGTCACTTGCCTCTCTGAGCTTGGTAGTCTTTTTCATTGAATAAAGGAGGTGGACAAGATGCTATCTACTTTCAGTTTCTGATATAAGAAGTCAATCCAAGTGTCAAACCATAAGTCCAATGAGCAACACTCTTACAGCAGCTTCTAAAAGACTAGAAATGGAAAGAGGAGGAACTGCCTCTGCCCTGGTGCCTGGCTCTACTGCAGGCCCCATCAGGCTTGAATCTGTTTCATTGTGATTTGGCATTTTGTACATTGTTATCCTGCCTCTTATATTGAATGACGTTTTTAAGTTTGCATCTTGAATATTTTCATCCAAACTTTATGAAAAATAGATTTCTCTACCATCCAAGTTTTACTCAAGAAAGCCTTTTAGAATGTCTTATGGGGAAAAACACCATATTTTTATTATCACTAGCATTAGTCACTTTCTTATTTCTCATTTTGTTCTTTGCTTGTTACAAATACACACACATATTGGTAATCACTCTATCTAACAAAGCCAGAGAAACCTTTTTTATTTACATGGACTCACTTTTATTCCTTCAAGTTGTACAGGCATGGCCATATGGTGGATTGAAATATTCTGAGGTAAATACTTAGAATTGTGAATTATTTTCTATAATAACAAAGTATCCTGATAATTTCTTACAGATTCAGCTGACTAATTACTACAGATTTGGTTGCAACCCAAGTCACTTTAGTACCTTATAAGAAGTGAGATGCTTCAGGCAAGATTATCAGCATGAGAATAAATGAGTTAGCAAGCATTAATAAACCTGGAGAACAACAGTGTTAAATGTTTGATGCATCATTTGAATATGTGCCACTGCAGAAAACTGAATGAACAGCTTTTTGGTTATGAATACTAGAAGTAAATCTTTTAGCATTGTTTTTTATTTCTTTTGGTGACAAACTTATCAAAATGAACATTTTTTTTTTTTGATAGAGAATGCATTGTAGGCAATCTCTTAAAGCTTAGCAGTTCATATAAAACTCCAGTTAGTCACCCTTGGTATCTACCTTCCTCCCCTCATGATGAACCATTCATTCACCCGCTGAGCATTTACTGAAAGCCAACTCTGTCAGAGTTAGGGTTATACAGCCCTCACACTTAGGGCTACAACAGTGAAAGAGAATTGTCATATACTCTCCAAGTCACTAAGCCCACCATTGGTTCTGAGATAATTTTTAGCATTCAGGTTTTATTAGATTCTTGAACAATGAATGATGGCATAACATCAATAATTTTCTTAACAGCAAAAATTAGCTGCATAGCTACCATGTGTATAATGCTCTGTATTTCAGATATAAATGGCACAATTTCTCTGCTCTGGGAGGACATTCTAGTGAGTTTACATATGGATTTTCTGCTCCCGCATAGTTCCAGTGATAGAAGAGGAGAAGGAGAAATGCAAGAGAAGGAGAAGTGGAAGGAGGAGCATAGGAAGGGATAGTAATAAAAGATAATTTTTGTGAGTCTAATGTGTACTAAAATTCTTTAGATTTCAAATGAAGTGTAATGTGATCTCTTAAATATTACTTCTCATTTAGCTGGAATAGAAACTGACATTACTGTGTTATTGCTATGCTTCAGGGACTCCGTATAATAATATTCAACATTTTTTGAGCAGTGACTAAGCGCTTTATATGGATTATCTTTACATGGATTATTGTATCTAATCCTTTACATGATTTTTTTCCAGTCTTGTATTACATGGGTTATCTTATCATCTCTAAAACCCTATGACATGGATACCATGTCTGTCCCCATTTTAAAGATGAGGAAACTTAGGCACAGAGAGATTGATAAATTGCCCAAATTCACATAGGTAATGAGATGTGGAGCCAGGATTTAATTTTAGGCAGAGAAAGAGATTTCCCATGAAACTAATAAAATTTAAGATAAAGGTGCACTCACTTTTACAGTCTCCTTCCAAAGACTTATACTTAAATTGTATTTGTAATTTTGAATGCTTTATCTTTAAAAAGACCCTAAAAAGTTTATAAGCTTCAAACCCCAGGCAACTGGACCTTACACAACAACTTCCAACTCTAGTTAATAAAAGTATAAACCTACCTGCATTTTGAGCTGTCTTCTCCTTCTCCCCTGTTCTAACCATGGAGGAAGTAGATACCCTGGAAACAGGCCAATCTGTCCATTTCCCTGGAGCTTGTTTTCTCTCCATTGTGCAGAGACTATGATCTATCAGTTACGTTTATTTTAATTCTCTCTCCTTCATCTCTATTATCAATCTATTTGCCTCTACTATATTAGTCCCATCAGCTTTTAAACATGCTCTAGTTTTATCATTAAAAAAAGAAACATCCCAGGCCAGCCCAGTAGCCTAATGGTTAAGTTGATGTGCTCCACTGTGGCAGCCCAGGGTTCGCAGGTTCAGATCCTGGGCATGGACGGACTCACCGCTTGTCAAGCCATGCTGTGGTGGCATCCCATATAGAGTAGAGGAAGATGGGCACAGATGTTAGCCCTGGGCCAGTCTTCCTCAGCAAAAAGAGGAGGGCTGGCAACGGATGTTAGCTCAGGGCTAATCTTCCTCACAAAACAAAACAAAAAAAAAAAAAAAGAAAGAAGAAAGAAACATCCCAAGTCTCCCCATTTCCATTCCAGCTACTTGCCATACTGCTTTACTCCTTTTCTCAGCTAGAAAAATATCTATTGACTTGGTCCGTGTTCACTACACTCATTCTTTCATTTATTCAACAAGTATTTATTGACACTTGCTAAGTGTCAGGCATTGTACCAAACCACAGGATTAAAACAAAGAACAACACAGACTTCATAGGTATAATCACACAACAGAAGCTTGCCTCTGGTATGCCCTATTGTCTCAGATGCACTCAAGAGGTAATAATAGGGATCTTAGTTTTCTGGTTTTTGTCCTGTTTCTTCTCAAATATGTCCAGGTTTTAGGAGACTTAGTGTGCCCATACCCATATTATCCACAAATGTTTTTTAAAAATATTACAAAATATTAGACACTTTTAGATTTTAAACCTGGCATTTGTATTTAAATTTATCAATATGCATTCTCATCTAAGGGCATCAGTCTCCTTTTAATTTAAGACATTAGCTTCACCTAATTCTCTATAGATATTTAGGTGACTAAAGTGGATAAAAGCTCTCATTACTCTGTCCCAAACAAGAGGGGCATTGGCCCACAAAATGGGATTTTCCTGGGCATTTATATTAACATGGGTAAGTTTTATTGACCCCCATTTTATAGCTAAAATAAGTGAACATTGGAGATTAATGAACAACTTGCCCAATCTCATCCAATCAATTATGCATATGCGTAATACATATGCATGTATGTATATTATGCATATACATATATAAAAACAAGATTTGGATACAGTTCTCTTTGGTTGTGTAGCCTAAGATCTTTCAAACATATTTTATGCATGCAGCAAAATCAAGAGACATAGGATGGGTGAGGTTGCATGGGGGCAAAAGGATCACAGACATGAGCCCTATGGAGCATGGCCTCAAGTGGACAGGAGAAAAGCTGTACTGGAAAACTTTAGGCAGAAAATATATAATCACTTGTGCCTGAGTAGGACAGAAAACTCGCAACAGAAGTGTCAATAGACTAACTTTATGTCCTTTGAAATCTTCCCTAGTCTGTTCCTGGTCCCTAGCCATGGAAGATAGACATTTGAAAAGTTCCATCAAATAGTCCTCAGTTGATAAGTGGCTGTTTGAACTATTGATAAATTGTTTGTTTCACTATCATTTTATATGTAACAGATTCCTAGTGTTTTGTTCGTAGAACACTCACAAGCTCTTGCTATTTTTACTTTCAAAGTATCGGATTCTTTTGCTGTTTCAGAAGAACCATTTTAAAGGGAAGATTTTTTCCCCTAGTTTCCTTTAGCTGAATTTAAGTTTATTTGAAATTTTGCATGATTTAGTGTTCTGTAGAGAATTTTGTTGTTTTTTCCTCCCTTTAATTTTGACTTGAACAGCTTGGTGAGAGTTTAATAGAATTTATTTTAAAGTTATTGCTGACCTTGAATTAAGTGGGAGCCAATATATCCTCATGCAGGTGTGGGCTTCAATTTATGGCAAATATGTTTGTCTTTACAGTCATGCATAATTTCCAAATTCCAGAAATTACTTCTGTTTTATAGCTGTGCCTTCTAAACCCATCGTAAGGAGGGCTCTGTCAGCATTTCTATTACATTCTTTACTTTACAGAGGTTATAACGTGGTCATAAAACTCACTCCAGGATTAGTTCTGGCAGGTAAACTCTCATTTAGGGAAGAAAGGTGTTATTTTTTTCCAACAGTTTAAAAAGAACATACCGGCTTGTCTGCTCTCATCCAGTTGGCGTTTGTAGACTCTGTTTGGCTACAAAATCTCTCTTTCTCTAAAAGAAGATGTCCTAATTAGCCTTTATATATTTGTGCATTAGAACCTCTCCTTTCTTCTCAGAAGGGAGAGCTGTGTGGTAATACAGAGCTTGGGCACCGGGATTCAACAAATGTGAGTTCAAATCCCTATTCTATGACATAGTAGGTATGAGATTGTGAGGGAGCTACTTACTGAATCCAGTAAGCACTGAGTAAGTGGTAGCTATAGAAGTACATACCGTCTCATTATTTGTACTCCCGTTATTGCTTAGGAACTTAATGATCTCCTTAATCAGATGCATATTTCTAAATAATAAATTAAATTTCTTCCTTCATTTACTCACTTAATATTTATTGAGTATCAGACTGGATGCTAGAGATACAAAAGCAATATAACATGGCCCCTGCCCTCAAGAGAGATGTAGTTCAGCAGATGAAAGTCAGATTTGTAAGGAGACAAAGTACAGAGTATTTAAGCCTTCTCTAGATGCTTGGAGAGCTCAAAACAAAGTCACTTTACTCAGACTACAGCATCAGTGAAAGTTTTTAGGTAGTAGGTAGAAGGGTAGGTATTTCTGTACTGAATACTAAAGGATGATCAGAAGATAGGTAAACATCCTTGGGTTATGAGAGCAGCATGTGCAAAGCATAAAGAGGGCAAGTGTGGCATAAACTGAGAAGTAAAATATGACTGCGGTAAGAGTACAGGGAGATGGGAGGGTAGCAAAAAGGTGTAATGCAAAGATATTTCTATCCCTTCTCCGTCGTGGTAAACCTACAAGGATCTCTCTTGGTTTAGATACGCTACATGTCATATACTCCTCCATTTTGGTTTACACCTTTATTTTGATAATTATGTATTTTGATAAATTTTAATAAAGCACATTCTCCAGTAACTTTCTTAAAAAAAAGTGTTTGGGCAGTATAATTTTTTAAAGATTTTTATGTGATTTAAAATGGCTTTATTCTACCCTCTCCCTTGGCATATAATTTAGCTGAGTGTATAATTTCAAGATGGAAGTTATTTTCCTTCAGAATTTTGAAGGAGTTGCTCCATTGTCTTGAAGCATCTGATAGAGCTGTTTGAGAAATCTCAAGTCCTTCTGATTTCTAATGTTTGCATATGACTTATACCTTTCTTTTTGTATATTCTTTTTGCCATTGTGTTTCTGGAACTTCACCTCTTTTTACTAGTTGTTCTAGACAATCTGTTGCATCTTAATCCAGAAACTCATATCCTTTAGGGCTAGGAATTTTCTCAAAATACTTTATTCATGATTTTTTCCAACTCCTTTTTTTTTTTCTTTTCTCAATTTTTTGGAACTCCTCTTATTCAAATGTGAGATGATATTTTTATGTGCTCTAATTTTCATGTCCTTTCTCTCCTGCCTTTCATTATCATTCCTTTTGGTATGCTTTCTGGATTATTTTCTTAACTTTATCTTTCAATCCTTCTATTGATTTGTTTTTCATTTTCCACCTTATTTTTAATTACCAAGGGCCATTTTTGTTCTCTAAATAATCCTTCAAAAATGGCATCCTAATTTTGCTATATGAGAGGACATAATCTCATATTAGCCTGAAGGTAATGATGATAGTTTTCTGAATAATTACTATTTCAACCATGTTTCATTGTATTGGCTTTTTGGCTTTGGTCTTTATCTCCACATTAGAGGATTTCTTCAGATGTTTGGTAATCTTGGTTCTATGCTATGCTTAGATTAAGAAAGGTCATGTGAGGTTATTTGAAGCTAGGAATACTTGGGTGGTGATTGTTGACTTTGATTTTCCCTGTGTACTTAACTAGGCAGGCTGTTTGTTGGGGATTCCTTAGATCAGTATATTTTGATATTTTTTCTAAGATTGGTCAGATTCCCCAGAGAAAGCTCTTTCATACTTGTACTAGAGAGTAGAAGTCTAGGTGCTGATATTATGGGAGCTAGCTTTCTACAAAAAGTGTTGAGATTCTCCGAGTTAAGCATTCCAAATACATATACTCACCAATCTGAGGTGTAAATCAGGTTAGTTTTTACATTTTCCCTAGCCAGTTTGCAATTTTTCTGTCTAGGGTCTGGTAAATCCTTTTCTCCCCTTCCGTCATATTTCTAGCTTCCACAATGTTGTTACTGATTTCTTTTCTCCTGTTCTTCCCATTCTATGAGTTTATGTCTAAATGGCAAACAGAGAAAAAGGAAAAAAAAAAAAAAAAAAAAACCTCTATTGCACTTGTAGTGGTGTTTGGGAGGAAGAAAATTTACATGTATTGATTCAATCTGCATTCTTAACTTGAAACCAGTTCTTCTTGAATACACATCATTCCAACTTTTCCCTCCACTCATAAACTGCATTTATTGAGGCCACCAATTAATCTGCTAAATCCAGTGGCTTTTTCTCAGCCTTCATCATACTTGACCAGCCAGCAGCAGTGGCACATTTGAATAATCTCTCCTCCTTAAAACACTTTCTAAAATTGGCATTTAGGAAAACACATTCTCCTGGTTTTCCTTCTAACTCTATGACTGCTCAGTCTCAGTCTTTTTTTTTTTTTCAGGTTTCTTATCTCCTCATCCTCTAAACAGTGGACTCTCCCAGGATTTAGTCCTCAGATCTCTTTACCTTTTTATAGTCTCACTTCTTCTCTTCATGTTCTCATCTAGTGTCAAGACTTTAAGTACTATTTATATGCCGATGACTCACAAATTTTTATTTACAATCCTGATTACTTTCCTGAGCACCAAACTCATATGTTTAATGTCTACTCCTGAATGTATGAAGGTATCTCAAACTTAACATCAACAAAATTGAGTTCCTGATCTCCTTCCCCAAACCAGTTAGTTCCTCCTGAAATCTTCCCCTTGTAGTAAATAGTAAATGCTTTCTGCTGGTCACCTGAGCCAAAGTTTGAGTTGTCCTTAACTTTTCTTCCTCGTGCACTTCATCTAATTGGGAAATCAGGTTGACCTTACCTTTAAAATACATCAGGCATCTAATCACTTCTCATTATTTCCATTGCTATCACTGATTTAAACTACCATTTTCTTTCACATTAATTATTGTAATAGCTTCCTAAGGGGTCTTCCTGTTCCTTCTCTTGCCTTGGTCTCAACACAGCAGTCCAACTGAGCATATTCAAAGCACTCCAATGGGTTCCCATTTCACTCAATGTAAATATAAAAATCTTTGTGATGGCCTACAGGCCCTGTATGACCTCTTTTTCCTTCGCATCCCATCCCACATTATCTTTCTGACCTTTTTTCTATGTTTATTATTATTTTGAATCACTTGAGCCACATTGCTTTCTTGTAGTTCCTTGAACATGCTCTCTTGTTTCCATTTGAGCACCTCTGCCCTTGCTGTTCTCTCTACCTGAAACATCCTCCACCCCCAGCCCTACCCTCTACCAAGAGTTATACCTCCTTCAAATCTCTGGTTAAATGTCACCATCTCAAGAAAGCACACCCTATCTTAAATTGTAATTCTCTATCTAAAATAGCAACTCTCCCCACCCGCTCATCATTCTGTATTTACTTTACTTTCACCTTTTATCAAGTACTAACATCTTACATAGTATGTTTATTTATTTTGTTTAATAACTACTAGATTATAAGATCCATGTGAGTAAGAATTTTCATCTCTTTTGCTCACTATGTACCTCCAGTGCTTACAACATGGCCTGACACAGAATAGGATCTTGATAACTATGTGTTGAGTAAGTAATCGAATGAGGTAGATTAGTTTCATTATCATTTTGCATTTGCGGAGATTGAAGCTCAGGACTAAATGACTTGCCCAAGGCCTCAAAATTCCTTAATGTGTGAAGCACAATTTAGTTCAGATCTCTCTGGTTTCAGTGCCTATGCATTATCTAAAGAGTAAACTGCAATTGATAGGTAAGCAAGATGAAGATTAGAAATTGTCTAGTGGACTTAAGAACAAAGAGATTTTCTGGTGGCCTTGTCAGCAGCAATCCCAGGGAAGTAATGAGATGGAAGCCATAATGTAACAGGTTTAGGAATGAATGGAGATAAGTTTAGCTACTCTTAATGGCCATACAAAAGAGAAAAAGGGTACATAGGGAGATTTTTTTATTTTTTAAGATGGGAGAATCATGAGTGTGTTGAAATGCAAAGGATAAAGAGAGCTAGTTGAGAATGGGTAAAGATGATAAGGGAGGGAGGGGAGAAAAATGATGAAAAACCACTGAGTGGATGGGAGAGAATGTGACAGAAAACATAGAAAGAGCATAGGAAGAAAAGTTTATTTTCTTAATAATATTCACAGTAATGTTATTGAATTCATTCATTTATTCATTCAATAAATATTTATCAAGTTATAAGGCCTTACACACTGTTATAGGTCCTGGGTGTATGGTGGTGAATAACAATGAGTAACAGTGTTGAGACCTTTGCATTATCTCATCCTATCCTCACGAGAACTGTACGAGGTAGATGCTATTTTTATCCCCAGTTTTTATAGGAGGTTCTGGATCTTCCAGAAGGGAATGGACAAGCCCAAAGTAATCCATTTAGGAAGTGTTGGTGTCTGAATTCAAACCACAGCAGTCTGACTCTACAACCAGGATTTGAATCACTTTTTTCCATCACCTAAGAAGACAAAATTTATATTCTGGTGAAGGAGAGAGAAACAAACAAACGAGAAATCATTGAACATCCTACAAAGATGTACATTCTCCAACAAGATTTAACATAGGTTTATAAGACACATAGTGACTGGTTAGCTATTGTGGGTGATCAGAGGAAGCTTCTCTGAGGAGCTGGTATTTAGGCTAAGATCTGGAGTATAACAAGAAAGTAACCACTGAAAGACTTGGAGAAAGAACATTTCAGGCCCATGGGAGAGCTAATTTCAGGACATATATGGATTTAAGCTTTCCGTAATTGAGAATGTAAAGGAGCCTAGTGCATCTGGCAACTAGAGAGTGAGGATGAAAAATGATGGGATCTCAAATCAGTTCAAGCAGGTGTGTAGGGCCCAAATCAAGTGGGAATTTGTGATCTTGTGGAGTTTAGATTTTATATTAGGTACAATGAAAAGTTTTAATTGTGCATTTAGTGTGATGTAATTTATGTTGTTGAACGATGACTCTGATTTTAGAGGGAACTGGTGATCAGATTTCTTAATGGATGAAGTAAATAGAAATTTAAGTTAACTTCTGTTTTAAGCATGTCCCCCAACCTGCCAGTTTATTTGTTGCAAAAATGGAGCATATGGAGCCATCTCTCCCTTTTTCACTTGATGACTGTAAAGATATTCACTCCCTCTTTCCTTCGTGAAATGGACAAATGGCTAAGAGTTGCTAGAGGAAAATATTTGATGGGAAAGTAAATTTATCACTTAATTTTGTCAACATTCACCAACTACTTATTTAGCACTATACTTAGTGCTGGAGGATACAGAGTTCTAAGGAAAACATGGCATATGCCCACATGGGGATGAAAGTGGGCTACTGAATGGTTAGTAAACCAGTAATCGAGTGTAACATTGTAACACTCACTATATTTACCAACTGAACTAGAGACGTGAATTTAAAAAACTAATGAAAAGGAATTGAAATGGTTAAATTGAAGGATTTAGATCGACTACATTTTTAATACTCATTTCATAAAGACCAAGTAAAGAGAATAAAATTCCATGGAGAATGAAAGTATAATATATGTGGTCCATGGATGTAGCTAGTCATCATGATACTCCAAGCAGAAACAAATATGAAACAGAGCAATATAGAACAAATAAAAGAATAAGATTTAGGAGATAGGTTAAAGAATGACAGAACAAAATGCTTAAAAGAGTGCCATTTAGAAGAAGACTTGAAAAATATAAAATGTAAGAATGATTATGTTAGAAAGGCAACTTGTTTGAAGTCTTTGCTTTGCAGAAATTTTTTCTACTTGTAGGTTCCTCTCTCTAGGAGGCTAGGCTATGCACTCCTCAGAACAAAGAACATTGTCATGGAAAGTAGTGTTGTGTGGTGTTGAAGAGTGTGGGCTTTGGTGACATTAAACAACAACCAACAACAAAAACCTGGATTCAAACACTTCCTATAAAATGTATTAGTTGTGTGAGCTTGAACAAGACAATCAGCAGCACAGTGACCTCCTTTCCAAAAGAAAGGCAAAGATTTTAGAGCCAGAAAGGAATTTGTGATTCTTTAACTCAATACTCATATTTTACTGATAAGGAAATGTTGACTCAAGGTTGGTAAATTATTTGCCTAAGGTCACGTAAATTGCTAATGTTCAGAGTTCCACAATCACGATTATGCTGAGGACACATTACCTTTTAGAACACAGATGGCAGCCCTAAATGGTGCCTGGAGTGCTTAGCAGACTTTGTAGTCTCCCAATAAAAATTAAGGCCCATGCACAGAAAAATTCCAGCTGTTGCATCTGATCAGTTTTCCTTTCAATTTCTTAGATTTGCCAGTTCTTAAATGCAACATTCTTCAACTACCTGCGAAATATAACTTACTTGTGATGTTTTTCAATAGGCCTGCAAACTTTTTAAAGCACACTCTACTTTGTTTCTGCCAACAATTTCCTATTGTTCTCTGCCATTCCTTATGGGTTCACATAGAGGTGAGAAGAGTTTCTCAAATAAAAGAAGGTATAATATCAAAGAAAGGTGAGAACTACAGCAGACAAATGACAACAATTGACAGTAAAGTGCTTGATGTCTCTTTCTACACATGGCTAGTGTCAGATATATCCTTAACATATTTACTTTATATGTATATACATCTATAGAAAGATATATCTATATCCGTATTTCCAACCAGGCTACTGCCGAGTGTATACAGAATTTTAAATGGGATAAACCAGTGATCCACAACACAATGTCCATCTCAGTCTGGTTCATTTGAATACTCTCCATATCTCTTTGCTTCAAGAGATCTTGAGTTTAAATGGGAACAGATGCAAGTGATTAAGCTAGAGTCAAAGTTTGAGGTTCTCTGATCCTCAAACATCAGTACTTGCTTCATACTCCAGTGATGTTTGTTGGAACATCAATATGCAGAAAAGTATACTGTAGATGGCAAAACAGCATTTTCCCTGCTGTACGGCAAAGCACCAAATATATTGGCCTTGTTTTTTGTCATATCAGGCTTTAGTGCCAAAACACGAAGTCTATTAAACATACTTGCCACATCCATAGAGTGATTTGAACCCTTTTTAAATTTGCTCATCACTGACTTAATGCATAATAACTAGCCGATTAAAATGATTTTAGAATTGGCATATAAAATATGTGGCCATTACAGCCATCTTTTCAAGAGTGGGAAAAACTCCTGCTGAAGCTACAGCTGGAAAATAATTTGCTGAAAAATCGGCTGAAGCGGGAGGTTCCAGCTCATTGAAACTCAATTTATTATATGCTTAAATGACTCCTGGAACACTGGAATATGTAGGCAGTACAACTAGACAAGGCAAATTCTGTGCTGATAACAAATGTGTAAAACTCCAATACCTATTGGAGAAGTGATAGCAGCCAAAATGCATACTTGCCAACTAGTAGAAAATGTGAACATGCTGTTAGATAATTAACATTTTCCTTATTATGCAGGCCTGGGTAGTGAATGTGTAACCCAACTTTTTTTTCCCCCTGTGAATAAGTTGCAGCTTGTAGAAGCATATGATTAAAGCAAAGCACAGTTTTCTGAGAAACTTTGTGATATGTGCTATAAAGTTGTGATCTATTAGCCTGTGGTTCATAGGTGGCAGATCTGTAATCATGGACCTCAGTTAATAAGATCAGATGGGTGGTAGCTTAGATATTTTATCTTGCAGAATTCTGCTAAACTTGAAACTAACTAGTTATTGAAGATTTACTATGCTGATATTGCAAGCAACTTGCCTTATCTTACCACTGCATATTTGTAGATAACACTTGAATAGTAATTCTCAAAGCCATACAATGTAATGTAGAATTCAAAATGTCCAATGATAATAATTATTAATATTATAACATTTTGAGCATTCATGTGCTTTTAGGTGAAATATTTTTATAGTTAATTTGAATTTATAATATGTTTATGCTACAATGAAATTTAACTATTTCCTGATGATGCTCAAACTAATGACAGAGTCGTATTGTCCAAAGCTTTCTAGGTATTACAAGTAGACTTAATATTTGTCACAAATATTTCATACATGGATAATTGAGAATATATTTGCAAAGAAGAATTTTATTTTCCCTTTCTCTTTACCCCAGAGAATATCTAATTTCAAAGACATTTCTTTGCATTCAGAAAGGTAGCCTTATGATGTTACTTTGTTTTGTCATTGATCAAAGGATTTAGCATAGACTAAATTCCAAATTGGTATTTAGTAAATATTTCTTGAAATCAATTAAATTTGCACTAATTTTCTTTGAATCAGTTTATCAAGACTAAAAGACTTCAAATGGTCAGACCCTTTATTCTCTTTCTCTCGCTCTTTTTTTTTCCCCTTCTTCTCGCTAAACTTGAACACATAGCCAAACAATCATCATGATAATTAATTATCCACCATGGCCATGAGTTCAACCATTGATATCATCAGTTGTCTCCATGATGATGGTGATGATGATTAGAATTGTCCTCATTTGTACTTTTACAAAGTAAAGATCAGGATGTTAAGTAACCAGACAAACATACTGATCATAGGCTAATAAATTGTAACTCTACCCCACATATCATACAGGATGACTCTTATTTACAATTTTTTTTCAGAAAATTGTTTTATCATTATCATCATCATAATAATCCACCCCCTTCTCTTCTTTATAATTTACTGAGTATCTACCATAGACCTGATTCTCTGCCAAGAGTTTTCTGTATGTTATCTTATGCTAAATCTAGTCCCTATCATCTCACCTAACTCCATTCCTTCCTCAGAGTCCTTCAGCTTCACTGGCCTTCTTTCAGTTCCTCAGGCCCCCGGCCCCTCAGTTAACCTTAAGGATGCTATGCCCTCATTATGCATTGGTTTTCTCTTCTATATCACTCTTCTCTTCCTTTGGTAAACCTCACTCATACTTCATGTCTTGGCCTTTAAATTTATATCATTACAGAGACATTTTGTACATCTGTTAAAAATTTTGATGCCCTGGACTTTATGATTAATCAAATAATCGTTTAATTAATGCCCATTTCCTCCATAGGAATGTAGCTCCCTGAGGGTAGGGACTCTATCTAACCTGTGCACTTAGGCATTCCCTTTGTCTAGATAGTACAAGTCATGTAGTTTAATAATCATCTTAAGTATATAAACCATCTCATTTAATCACCTCATTTAATCTTATCCAAAACCATATTTGATAAGTATGATTGTGTCTAGTCATCAGATGAAGAAGTAGACAGTTAGGCTGGTTACAGAAATTGACTATAGCCTATATTATAAGCAGTAAGACCAAGATTCTAATGTTAGATTTTTGGCTCCAAATTCCAAGATCTTTAGCCTTAGATTATGGTTATTAAATCTCGGCTAAGACATTTATTCAGCTAACATATAATGAGTATCAGATGGTAAGTATGGTAAGTAGTGGGAATTGAAAGATAGCTAAGACTTCATCCTTGCCTTCAAGTAGTGCAGAATCTAATGGATAAAATGGAAAAATGTAAACATTTTCATATAGGGAAATAATCCACATTTTGATTGAAACTCCAAAAAGATTTTCCCTTGCAACACAGAAGATGAAATTCATCTTCAGAGGACCTCTGAAAGACTAGAGCTATTGAAAACAAAAGATGTTATCAGTTTTGATCCTAAATGAGAAAAACGAGAGATATATATGAAAAAGTGGATTTTAATCACAATAACACAGGATTAGTAAGCAGACCCTCCCCCTTTCATAGTGATGACCAGAGAGAGCATTTCACTGAGAGGTGCAGCATTGATCATATGTATTTCCACACTCTGTCCAGATGGAATTTGTCAACTCAAGAATGGTAAGTCAATTTACAATTAGATTCTAAAATTTAGAAGTGATTGTAAAATAGACAACAGATATGTCTCATTACCTTTTTATAACCTCTCTCAACAATAATGATAAACATATTAATAAAAGATTGTTAATACTTTTATTTAATTCACATTGTGTTTTTAAATTCCAAAGTATTTTATTTATTTGAAAATCAGGAAGTGAGCCACAAGAATGTTAAGCACCATGAATAAGTTTTGGGATTCAGAGTTCATGTCTGAGCTCAGTCTAGCCTTTAGAACTCCCAGCTTATAGCCTGCTTCCTTTCAACATTATAGCAAAGTTCCAGAAAGATCCAGACTCTAGTTTTTTAAAGCCACAGAAGCATTACTTAATATTCTTCTTTTAACATTAAAAAAAGATTAGGGTAAAAAGTGAAATGCCCTCTTTATCCCACATCACTACAAATTTTACTTTCCTTCACAAGGGTTAGATTTATTTTCTTGTTCATTTCTTACATTTTCCACGTAAAAACACTTTTTTTTACAATGCATTAATAGAAATACACTTACAGAAATGTATAGTAATGTAAATTATCTATATATACATTTCAAACCTATGAATACTATCCTGCATTATAGACAACAGTTTATTAAAGTATTATTCTATTCATGGGATTTAGAATATTTCCTTTTTATATAAATAAGAACAGTGAACATCACATCACATCATCTCACCAAACCTAAAGTGTAGGTATATCTCTATTAGAAATCTTTGCACAGAATTCCTAAATAAAAGGGAATATACTTTTTACATTTTGATAGATACTTAAAAATTGGTTTCCAAGTATACATGAAAATTTATTTCCCTACATCTTTGTCAGCATTAGATATTTTCACTCTTTCAGATATTTGTTTTAATTTGAATTTTTCAGATCACTTACTAGCCATTTGTATTTCTCCTTTTAGAAATTTCTTTTTCATATACAATTCCATGTTGTTACTTGACCAGTTGGCTTTATTCTATTGAATTTTAGGAGTTCTTTATATATTCTGGATATGTGATGTGTGTGTGTGAGAGAGATTAATACATGTTGCAAATATTTTGTTTTATATGCTTACTTTCATTAACCTTGGTGCCACATCATTCAGTGAAGGGCTGGTAAATTTTACAGTAATAATATTATTTATCAGATATTGAATATTACAAGAATAGTGAATGCTGAACTATGTTCCTGATATCTATCTCTATTTTTCATTAAATCCTTTCAGATAGGAATTGATAATTTTATAATCATGAAAACTGAGGCTTGATGAGATGATGTGATTTGCCTAAAGTCAAACATTAGAAAATAAAAGAGACAAAATTCCCATCAGATTATGCTGGCTTTCTTCATTACATTGTGCTATTTCTATCTACATAGGTCATGATATTATCTATATCTATAACTGTAGCTATATATCTTTGTCAATAGCTATATCCATCAGTAGCGCTATTAGTCTATCTGTACTATCTAAACTTATTCTATGAATTCATTATAGACATTAGGTGTTCTCCTAAATTACTTAATCCTGTTTTCTGTAATGTAAAATCATGTATCCTTAAAAATTTTAAGTTAAGGGAACAGGAGAAAAAAAGTTTTAAGTTAGTATGAGAAATGTATTTCACCTCACTAATAGTACCAACCAAGTGGGTAATAGTACCAACCAGTTTCCATTAGAAAGTAACCAGTTTAACCAGTAACCAGATATGCTTAAGGCAAAACAGTCAAGTAGGTATTGTTACATTTTATGTTTCTGGACTTTCCTTTGTGACTGCTACTTCTATTAAGCTCACATTGTCGTGACAGCTGGAAACCTACATTCTTTCCCTTGGAACCCATATTAATTGCTCCAACCTCCTCCCCAATATACCACACCATGATATAGTAGCCTCTCACGCACATCTGCTTTCTAGGGCGTAATACCACAATTCCAGAGGTGCATGAGTTTAGAACTCTGCCAGATGAACAAAGTAAAAGCCAGAAAAATATCTAGCTTTTGTGTTTAGGGTAGCTTAATATTGTGACTCTTTTACGAGAGGTCAGTGATAAAGAGCATGGGCTTTGGAGTTATTCAGGCCATGGTTTTGAATTCTGTGTTAGCTTTGTGACCTTGGACACAACCATGTATCTTCTCTGAACCTGTGCTTCCACCTGTAAAAATCAAGATTGTCATGATTCATTTTAGTCATTAAGGAAGATAATTTGTGTAATATATCAGGTGATAGAAAACTTCAATCAGTTTTTTTGATGATTATTATGTATTGTTTGGAAAGTTACAAAAATCTTCACTGTCTTTCTCCTATCTACTTACCCCCTCCTCCCTTGAACTTGGTTCCTATCTAACCATCTTCTTGGCCTAAGCTTAGACATCTCTTCCTCAAGAAGTTCTATGCCAGACTCTTTAGACTGTTTCTCATAAAACCTCTCAGTGCCCTGTGCATCTCTTTTCACTGAAATATCATGTTGTAATTTTTCACTTAATACCCAAAAGCTCTCCTATTCCCCTAGACTTTAAATTCCACGAGCACTTCAACTTTTTTAACTGCTATATCCCTAATCATAATAGCATAATTCACAATTTTTGCTGAATTAAAAAGAGAATGAATATATGCATAAATAAATGTTTTCAGGCATAAATGCATGTATGTCTGAATGGGTGGATAAATGGACAACTGTGTGGCTAGAAACATGGGTAGATGGACAAGTAAACAACTTACCATAAGACCCGAGGAATGATGATAATGTCAGTTACAATGATGGCAATAGAGAATATATTTTTGGATTGGCTTTTTTTTTTTTTTCCTGAGGAGGAGTCACCCTGAGTTAACATCTGTGCCAATCTTCCTCTATTTTGTATGCGGGTCCCCACCACACCATAACGGCTGCCAAGTGGTGTAGGTCCACGCCCAGGAACTAAACCCCAGCCACTGAAGTGGAACACACCGAACTTAACCACCAGGCCACAGGGCTGGCCCCTGGATTGGCTTTTTGAAATCATTTAAACTATACCAAATATCATGCCTTCACCTGATGCTGACCTCAACTGCCTCAAGTGAATGAAAATCCAAGGAAGTTGGTAATACAGTGAATTTTACTTGGTGTGTGGCAGACAGAGTCTAAATAATATGTCACAATATGCATCAGTTTTCCTCCCAATTCATTAAGAAAACACTTTCATAAACACAGGTCCACCTCTACCTGCTATTTTCACTTAGCATAAGGTTAAAATATGAGATATTTTACTTCATATATTGTATATTTCATTACTCTACTTTACAAACTGAACAGATTCTTTGGAGGTGATTCATTATGCAATTTAATCTGATATTGAAAATCCCAACACAGTGCAAAACAATCTCCAGACTTGCAGTGAATTTTAAGTAATACATCTTACTTAATATGTGTCCTGATTTACCTAGCACATCGAAATGAAGTTTGTCAGACATTTATTTGATTGTTGGGAAAACTGTAAATAGTCCAGTGTTTGGTATATTTTCAGGTATTAAAACTGTTGTTCAGCTTGATTTGACACCATTGAGATTTGACAAAGGGCCATATCTGCATCAGAGTAGCTCAGTAGATACAAGAGTGATGGGAAATGTTGTCTACCACAGCTGTAATGTAAAATCATGAATTGACCCTGATTTGCTAAATTTAAGAAGACTGAAAGGAAAACTTTTTTTCCCCAAACTGATTTGCCCCAAATTAATTACTCACATCCAATCTTGATTACATTTCATCTGTCATTCTCCAGTACTAATTCCCTGTAAAACATGGTTGAATGCATATGAACTTGTCAGCCTCATTTTGTAGAATTAATTAATGGTGATTGGATTTATGAATTTTAACCATTTTTGATATATTTACTGATGTAAAATATATTGTCTGACATACTATGTTTTCATTGAGACAATGTTTTATGTTTCTCTCAAGAGAAGCTTCCAAATTATATATTTATATCTATATCTATATCTATATCTATATCTATATCTATATCTATATATATATTTATGTTATATATATATCTCTCTCTCTCCAGGAGGTGCACACATATATGTGTATGTGCATCATATGTAATATGTACTGCAGATATAAAGAGCTAAACCTGAAATATAGAAAAAGAAGAAAACCACTTGTCTGCAAAGTACTACAGGACAGATTTTGTATTATTTATTTTTAAGGGTAAGCCAGGTTCAAATTAGATGCCAAACATAATTTTGTATTCAAAATTTGAAATATGTGATTGTCCTTAGAGAAAATCTTAGAACACATGTCTTCTTGCCAAATTTGTGTTTGCATAATAGTGAGCTATAAGGTTATAGATCATTTTGTGGCAAAGTGCCAACCCATAAACTGCTTGGTAAAGCTACTAAAAACTTCAATCTGAAATATATTTATCTCAGTTAGGATTTTGAATCCTCTATAAAAAAATGAAATGCACTGGAGTCTCTGAGTTCTTACAAAAGAGAGAGAACAAATTCTAAATTCTGTTCATTTCCACATTTCTTCCTTTAACTGCTGCAGACATAAATGCAAAATGAATGTTGACATATTTGTTTAGCATCCCTGAACAGATTAAACTGCTTTAGAAGTTCTTCTGTAATCAGGCTTGAAAAATAGAAACTAGCATTCACATCCCTGGATAGATTAAATTGTTTCAAAAGTTTCTGATTAATCAGACATGAAAAATATATTATAAAAGCAGCAGTAGCTCCTTTGAAAAGTACTTGAAATTTTCTGTCCAACAAACTTTTCTACAGTTTCACCATATAATGTCAGTTTTTCAGTCATACACGTACAAAATAATAAGTATATTACTTGTCTATGTTCTCTGTAGGTGAGTTGCTAAGTAGGAATGAATATCCATCTATTGTGAAGTACAAAGTGTGTATGTAAAGAACACTGGGCCTGATTGTAGAGCTCTCAATTACTTATGATGTGTCTTTGGGCAAATAAAATGGAAAGAAAATAGAATTTTTTAAAATCTGAGATTTCTTCCAGGTGAATTGCAAGTATTTGAGTGTTATTCTTCATAATAATTCTGTTAGCTTAACAGTTATACTCATTTTAAAAATGAAGAAACTGAACTGCAAAGACATTGACTTGTTTCGTATATTTTAGCTGTTAAGTAGTGAAGTCAATATTCAATATTAGACCCCAAAGTTCCTGTTCCTCTCATTCTGTGCTCTCTCAAAGTTTTCTTCTTTGTAAAATGAAGGGATTGGGTTATATTATTAGCACTCCATCTCCCACTCAAATCCTCTAAATTCTTGCTGAATAGGCATTGAAGCTTGGGATAAGGAATGATTCATTTATTATAGAAGATGATATTATTCCAACAGTGTGAACTCTTGACTTTATTTCCATTACTCAGCCAGTATCAATGACTCAAACTTTGCTGGGCACCATGCAGGCAATAAGGACATATGCACCACTAGGTTTTTATTTCACTTGGTAAATTTACACATAGGTTTGAAAGTAGTTAATAATGAATCACCAGTAGCTACATTAATTCCCTCAATGGTCCTGACATTCACATATTACTCTTTTTACAATTGTATGACATGAGTTTTTCAATTACCAGATAGTGATCAGAAAGGGCAGGTCATAGTCTCTTGTTTTCAGAGAATGTTTTTAAATGAAAAATCTGTAAAATTAAAATTTAATTTCTATTTTTTGTTCATGTGCAAAAAATTATTAGGTGCATCTCATTCACTTAGAAGGGTCTATTTAGTATGGCATTAGGAAAACTATGAGCTTTATTTCAAAGTTGTACTAAAGAATGGCTTGAGTAGTCAAAGAAGAGATCAAAATTGTAGTCAAATGTCTCATGAAACAAAGGATGCCAAAATTATTAAGATGTCATAGAAAGATTTCTCATTTCAACTATGATGGAGTAATGGGCATCAGACTTGCCTCCATAAGCACTATGAAATTGGATAAAATATATGAGGTCACTATTCTCAGAGATTAGATAATGGCAACAAGTGGAAGAAATTCTTGAGAAAAGGGAAATGTAACAGATGTGTTCAACTTCCATTTAAGATTTTTACGTGGAAATATTTTCCAAAATGTGACACAGAGAAATGGAGCTCAAACAGAAACTAGAATCTCAGTGATTGATTGGAGAAAATAGAAATCAGAGTTTGGGGCTGCTGAGGTGCTGGAATTTGTGGAACAGGGCACTGGGGACAAGGGATCTGTGCAGAGGAAGAGTCTTATAAATCTGTGTAAAGTTCCACCTGAGTCTTTAACCAAATACTAATATGTGCATATGGTAAAATGCTGCAATATTTGGCAGAGAACAGCTATTGAAAGTCTATGAGCTGACAAAAAAATAATTCAGAATTACACAATGCTGAGAGACATTGGTGTCCATACTATCTGTAATAGAGAAACCTTTCTGAACTCACCAAGCATTCAGTTGATTCCAGAGGAAGGTCAAACTTTAGAAGTAAATCTATTTTAAACTTACTCTAACAAAGCCTAAAATAAAGCTCCAACAGGATAAAATGGTACAACTCAATAACTGTTAAAGAAAGAAAACAATTCAGACTCTTAAAGTAGTATCAGCAATATTAAGAGTAGTATCCGCAATATTAACCATATATAATGGTTACTTCTAAAATGAGTAACCATTCCCTCCCCCCACTTGCCAAAAAAGGAGAAGGTGAACCATTACTCTGAGAAAAATCAGTCAGTAGAATATCACCAAAGACCCCCCATATGTTGGAATCAGCAGACAAGAACTTTAAAACAGCTATTATAAAAATGTTCAGTACTTGAGTTAAAAGGTGGACAAAATGAATGACAGATGGAGAAACTTGACACAGAAATGAAAAATATATGACAGTACCAAATGGGCATTCAAGAAATGAAAATTTTTCTGTATAGCTCAACTGAAGATTAGACAGTAGAGAAGAAAATATTTAATAGACCTAAAGGCATATTAGAAGAAATAAAACAAACTAAAGCATAGAAAGAAAAAACTGGAAAAAATAACCATGTGTTAGTGACTTTTGGGAAAAATTCATATCGTCTAATGTATGAGTAATTGAAGAAACAGAAGAAAAAAGAGGGATCTTCCAAATCTGATAAAAATATAAAACTCACAGATCCCAGAAAAAGCTACCTACAGTCAAATTTTGAAAATCAAAGACGAGAGGAGAATAGCAAAAGCAGGCAGAGAATAAGAGAAGCAATATAAATAGGAAAACAAAATATTTCTAAATTCTTATTAGATAACTGTAAGACAGAAGACAGTGGAATCATATTTTTAAGGAGCCAAAGAGAAAAAAGCCACATAGAAATCTAATTCTGTGGGTTATATCCTTAAAAAATGATGGTGAAACAAAGACTTTTTCATAGGAGCTAAAGCTGAGAAAATTTGTTACAAGCAGAACCTCATGAAGGAAACATTAAAGGAAGTTCTTCAAGGGGAGTGAAAATATCAGAAGGACTCTCAGATCTACAAGAAGGGATAAAGACTACAGGAAACTGTAAACATGTAGGTAAATAAAAAGATTTATTTAAATAATTAACACCCAAAATAACAGGAAAGTGTTTCAGATTTAAAACATGTGTAAAATAAACATACATGACAGTATCACAAAGGACTGGATGGTGGCAAATTAAATTACATTTTTGTAAGCTTCTAATATTATATGCAAAGTTGTAAATATTATTTAAAGTATATTTTAATCCTTAGAGCAACCACCAAATTTATAACAAAGAGGTATACCTAATGAGTCAATAGAGGAAATAAAAACTGAACACCAAACAATACTTGACTAATTAAAAGAAGGCAAGAAAGGAAGCAAAAAGAGAAATGAAGAGAAGAAACAAATAGAGGAAATATAACAGATGGTAGACTTAAAATCAACCATATCAATAATTACATTAAATGCTAATTGACAAAATTTTCCAATTAAAAGTAGTAATTGTCAGACTAAATGAACGCAATCAAAACCCAAATATATTCTGTTTACAAGAGAAGAAACTTAAATTTAAATTTAAGGATATCGGCTAGAAGTAAAAGGATGAAAAAATATATTCTCGGTGAACACTCATCATAAGAAAGCTGAAATGAATATATTATTATCTGAAAAAGCAAACTTCAAGACAATGCATTTTATCAGCAAAATAGAAGAATATTTATTAAGGATTAAACTTATACTTCACCAAGAAGATATAGCAACCCTAAATTTGTATGTGCTTAATAAAAGAGCTTCAGAATACATAAAAACAGAAACTGACAGAACCTAAGTACAAATTCACACTCAGGTTTGAATACTTAACATCTCTCTGACAGAAATGGATAAAGCAAGGTAACAAAAAATCAGTAAAGACAGATTTAAACAATCAACTTGACAGATCATCAACCAACCTGAACCAATTGATGTTTATAGATAAGTCCAATCAGTATCATCAACAAAATACACATTTTTTTCAAATGCACTTTATATTTTCCATGAAATAGATCATATTATATGTCATACAACATGTTTCAATAAATTTTAAAGGATTTAATTCATCCAGAGTATGGTCTCTGATCAAAATAGAATTATATTAGAATTCTATATCAGAACAATATTTGAAAAATTCCTCAAAATCTTGAAATTAAACTACACATTTCTAACCTTCCTAAATTACCTTTGGGTCAATGAAGAAATAAAATTAGATAATAATATAAATGAAAAGAGCAAGATATATCAAAATCTGTAGGATGCAGCAAAAGTAGTACTTAGAGAAAAACTTATTGCTTGAAGTGATTATTTTAAAAAAGAAAAAAGTATAAAATTCATGATCTAAAATTCCACCTTAAGAAGCCAGAAACAGAAGATTAAATTAAATGCAATATAAGTAGCAACCACAAAAATATAAAGATAAGAGTAAAATCATATAAAATATAGAAACAATGGAAAAAATAAAGAATTGGCATTTTAAAAATATTAAAACTTTAATAGACTACCTTACTACTGTTCATGAAAAAAAGAGAAAACAAGTCAAAGAAAGTATATCATTAAGTATTCTACTGTTACTAAAAGGAAATAAGGGAATCTATAAACAATTTTATACAAATACATTTTATAATTTGATTTCATGATTAATAAAAATGCAAGATATATATTATCAAAATTGACACTGGAAAAAACGAAATATTTGAATAGCCTTATTTCTATTAAAGAAGTTAGATTTGTGTTTGTACTTCCCACAAAGACAAGTCCAGGCCCAAGTATATTTAAGAAATAAATGATACCAATTCTACATAAATTCTTTGAGAAAATAAAGAAGAGAGGGAACACTTTTCATCTCAGCATGACCGTGCTAAAAAAATCAGGCAAGAACATTACAATAAAAAAACTAATTACACACAAAATCTCTCATAAAAATTCATGTGAAAATGCTTAACAAAATATTAGCAACTTGAATATCACTATATATGTTTAAAAGATGCTACACCATGGCCAATTTGTATTAATTCCAGGAATGCTAGTTCAACATTTGAAAATCAATCACCAGAATAAAGAATAAAACCCATATGATCAACTCAATAAATGCAGGAAAATCATTTGATAAAAATTAACGCCTATTCATAATAAAAGCATTTGGAAAACTAGGAATAAGAGGGCACTTCCTTTATCAGATAAAGAGCATTTTAGAAAATCCTACAGCCAATAAAATATTTAAAGATGAAAGATTGAGTGATTTTTTTTCCCTATGATTAGGAACAAAGCCAATATAACTCCTCTTACCAGTTCTTTCAACACTGTACTATAAAACCTACCACGAGTAAAACAATCAAAGACGTCTTCAAAGGGGGAAGTAAGATTGTTTTTATTTACACACAACATGAATGTAAGAAGTTATAATGCATCTACAAAAAATATACTAAAGCTAATATATTTAGCAAGTTCATAGGATAAAAAATAGAGAGAGAATATTACAGAGAGAAATTAAAGAATATCTAAATAGATTAATTAAATTGATTGATAGGAATTCTTAAATGAATTGTTTGGAACACAATATAATGAAGATGACAGTTCTACCCAAATTGATCTATAGATAAAATGACACACCGATCCAAGTCCCATAGGTTTTTAATTTGTAGTTGGTAAAACTGACAAGATAAATCTAAAATTTATATAGAAATGCATAGGACTTTGAATAGTCAAGTGTTCTTTAAAAAGGAAAAAATTTGGAGGGCATATACTACCTGATTCAACCTTATTGTAAAGTTCCATTAATCAAGCCAGTGTGGTACTGACATAAGGTTAGACAATTAGGCCAATAAAATAGAATAGAATCCTGAAATAAACCCACTCATACATGGTTAATTTCTTTTCAGCAAAGGCTTCAAAGAAATGCAATGAGTGAAAGCAAATCTTTTCAACCAATGGTCCTGGAGCAATTCAAAATCTATATGGAGAGAGATGAATCTTGACTCCCATCTCATACCGTATACAAGCATTAATTCAAGATGGATGATATACCTAAACATAAAAACAAAACAGTAAACTTCTAAATCAAAACACTTGAGAAAGTCCTTCTAACATGGGGGAGGGGCATAAATATTTCTTAAGAAGCAAAAAACAATCATTAACAAATTGATAAATTTCACTCCTGCCCTTTGATGATGAAATTAAGAAAAATGAAAACACAAGTCAGAAACTGAGTGAAAATATTCTCAAAACATATATATGACAAAAACTTTTGTCTATCAAATACACACTCTTGCAATTTAACAGCAAGTAGAGAATCAACATGGTTTAAAAAAAATAGGCAAAATATTTAAACAGATACTTCCAAAAGGGAGCTATAAAAATGGCAGCCAAGCATATGAAAGAGTGCTCAACCTTATTAGTCATCAGGGAAACGCAAATTAAAATTACATGGAAACATCACTAAACATCCTCTAGAATGGCTTAAATTAAAATGATTGACCATGCCAAGTGTTGAAGAGGATATGGAAGCATTGAAACAGGTGGAAATTTGTTTTTTCATTTATTATTTTTTTATTTTATTTATAATTTAAACAGAGCTCACCCTCCTTACAACAGCAGCTACTGTGTGCTGGCAGACCTTGGGATCTGGCCTCTGGAAGCTACACAGGAGGGAAAGAAAGAAACCCTTCAAGAAGTCCTCCCTGGTGATTGCCTGGGGATAGCGAAGCCCACAGGCAGCCAATCCTAGCCCTGTGGGGATGAGTGGTGGAGGGAGTCCCCCTGTTGGGTGTCCAGATACCAAAGAGGGTGAGGCCAGGCCTCCTCAGAAACTGGTAGAAATTTAAAATTATATACCAGTAGAAATGGAATATAGTACAACCACTTTGGAAAACATTTTGTGTCTTATTAATTTAAACATATGCTTATCATTTAATCCTGCCATTCCACAACTTTTACCCAAAAGAAATGAAAACATATCAACATGAATTGTACATGAATACATAACTTGTATATGAATATTAATAGCACATATATTAACAGCCCAAAAATGGGGAAAAAAACTACATACAGTAGAATGGAAACATAAACTGTGTGATTACTCCAAACAACACAATACAATAGTGATAACTAATCAATTATTACAATGCATAAAAATATGGATGATCTCACATACATATCATTGGGTGAAAGAATATATGTACTTCTTTTTTTGTGTGTGAGGAAGACCAGCCCTGAGCTAACATCTGTTGCCAGTCCTCCTCCTTTTTGCTGAGGAAGACTGGCCCTGGGCTAACATCCGTGCCCATCTTCCTCTACTCTATATGGGACGCCGCCACAGCATGGCTGACAAGCAGTGCGTTGGTGGGAGCCCAGGATCCGAACCCGCGAACCCTGAGGTGCCAAAGAGCAGACTAAACCGCTGCGCCACCAGGCCGGCCCTGTACTTCTTTCTTATATAAACTATATAATTACACTTAGTAAAATCCAAACTATCCATGGTGTGAGAAGTCAAAATGGAGGTTATCCTCTGAGGAGGCAGTTAGTAAAGAAACATGATCACACTTCTGGACTTTCAATGATATTCTGTTTCTGGACTTAGGTGCTGGTTAGAGGGCTTTCTTATTTTGTAAAAGTCCATTGTGCTATAAACCTATGATTTGTGCTTTTTTTCTGGATCTGTGTTATATTTTTTAAAATTGCACTAAAACGTTATAGGATTTCAGACAGGGTCATGTAAGCTTGAGGTAAAACTGGAATTTAGTCTGGCGTTTGAAAGTTGATTAGAATTACATTATCTCATATATTTTTATTCTAATGGCCATAATTTTGTATACAACATCTAATAAAATGCTTGGAAAATAGTAGGCATACAATGAATTGCATTCATTCTCGTTTCAGTAATGAAATTCTGAGTACTATATATAAAATCAAGTGTAATATTTTTGATTATTTTCACAAAAATGAAAATATAATGGGAATAAAAGCACTCTAGGATGATCAGAGCAATATATTTTTCTTAATGTATTAAGTTCTAATACAGCAGGATAGATAATCAGTCAAACATGTAGAGACATTTCACACAACTACTCTTCAATTAATTATTTTTCGCCATAATAGCTCTTGAGAAGTTAAACCATTTATTGACAATGGCTCCTTTTTTCAGTATAATGAGTCTTTCATCCTGAAACTTACTAAAGAACTACACTATAACAAATGATATTTTCACATGATGATTTCAGGCAATGAAACACACATCAATTTTCATGACACAATAGTTTGTATTCAGAGCATATCATATGGAACAAAATTGAATTGTGCACCATTCAATTTTGAATGATCCCAACATGTTTTTCTTTGTCTACGTATGATAAGCGAGAAGGATGTAGAGGTAGCATCTTCTATAAATATTTGTCTGTTATCATATGTGTTTTTTGTACTTGTTTTGAAGTGCCCTCTTGTTTGTCTTTAATTTTGCTCCAAAAGTACTTTAACTTTACACTTAAGTATAAGTTGAGTGCAAGATGACTATGAGCCTGTAAAGTCTGCAAAACTGATGAAGAAAATGTATCAAAAAGAATGAATTTGTTTTCCAAAGAATGACTCCCTTACACACATTCTCTGCCAATCACCAGGCACTGTTATGTATCCTGCTTTGGCGAGTACAATATATATTCACTATATTACATGTTATGTACAAACTACCGTGTTTATTTTCACGTTGTTACTTATCACTTGTATAAACTTGTTTTTATTGTTAACTGATATAATTTTCTACCTGTAAAAATTGTGTATCTTGGGTTAGGTTGGACTACATCATATTTTTTCTCATTAAAAAAAAATTAAAAACACATTATTCTGTGGGAATATTGTGGAGAAACCTCAAAACTTGTCTTTGACAGGGCAGAGAAGGCACTCTAGAGGAAATTAATTTTAAGCTGTGGATAATCTGAGTTATCTAGTAAAAGATTGAGGGGAATATGTCTCATTTGAAAAATGTGGAGGGAAATGAATACAAAAAGAGAGGACTACTCTGTTTCTCTTCTCCCTCTTAGGGAGTATTATAGATGCTGTTTATCAATTACCCTACATTCAACACCTATTTATCCTCCCTTTCTCACATTAACTAGATTTTCCTTTGGCCACACTCCCCTTCCTCAAAGCAACTCAGTGGAAGATGACTCTACCTCAAGCTCCTGGGTGGACACTCATTTGTTTAAGTCAATTAGCACTTTCCAACTTTCTATTGTGTGCATTTAACAGTCCAATCACAGTGAACTCCATTTGGAATTTCATTCTGGATGAGGTGATGGGCAAATGTGAGGACTGGAGGTGTTAGAATGATTTTTCCACCATTGCAAAATATCAGCCATGGACAAAGCTGACATTGAAATGTAGAACAGAAAACAAAAAGAAATTCATTCTAACCTCTTAATCAAATGAACTTGGAAGACAAACTTACCTCTAGACATCCAGTTGTCTGAGCCAACAAATGCCTTTTATCGTGTGTTGCATGTTGAGTTCTGGGAAGCAAACTTTTTGATGGAGATTAACCTGCAAGAAATTGATTAGGGAGTGCTCCTAAGATCAACACCTGCGGAAAGGAAGGAAGGAGGCAGGATTAGGCAGAGGAATAAATTAGGCTGCAGTGCTAATTGCTAATTGCTCTGAACCAGGGATGTTGCTCCAAATATGTGTGTCCTTGGACACATTACTTAATCTCCCTGAACTTCCTCTTTTATTATAAATAAGGATTTTTGTACAAATTAAATAATAAATTACTCAGCACATACCTTGCTGTCACTATGATAGTCCTCTTTTTTTTTTTCCTTTTTTGTGAGATGATAGGGTGTAATGTCTGAAAGCATAGACTGAGGAGATATACGCCCTGAGGTCAAATCCCATCTCTACACACTTACTTGCTCTGTCACCCTGGGTGTGCTAATTACTCTCTCTATAACTAACTTTCTTCATCTTTAAAATAGAAATAATACCAAAACTCATACATTTTAACGCTATTAATTAGATAATACATATAAAGCATACATAGAACACAGTAAGCTTTTTATAAGCATCAACTATTTTTAATTTTATGTTATACACTAAATATTTTCAGACACATTTTGCCACATCTGCACAGTTTCAATAAATAGTTCAATAGTTCAATAAAACTATCAAATGATAGGCAATTACCTAACAGTCTTGTTTAAAGTGTCTCTAAGATATTTCAGTTAATCCCACAATAAAACATGAAATAAAATTTGCGCATTCAACTCCAGAATTTTTGATAGAAGATGCAAAGTTTAATATGAAAACTGAATTACCATGCATATGAATCTGAAAGAATAGGAGAGGCTTAATGGGGGGAAAAAAAAGAACTGAGAATTTCTACCATTTCAAGTGTGAATTTCTAGATTTGCCCATGGCAAATTGTTGATCAGATTCTATAATGGCACTTGAAATATCAGTTTTTGAATATATTACTAAAATATTCACTGCATTGACAGTTAGGCAGGGAGAAAAACAAGAGTAATATACATGGGGGTAAAATTTGTTCTTAAAATAAGTCACAAAACAATTTTTGCACATTTGTTAAAACTCTTGACTTCTAATTTAAAGTTAGCACTTTATCAAAAACTTAACAAAGAGTGATATATGTGAATGTGAATAGTGATATGCATATGTCCATGTAAATCACATTGCTAACACAATGATTTAAAATTGACATTGTACTACTAACAGAAAATTGGCCACATTGGTCGGTTAATGATAATATATATTTTTGTTAAAAAGTGAAGATTATATGTTTCTAAAAACTTAAATTTGTTTAAAAGATTTGAAACAATTAATTGAGTTTGTTTCTGTCTTATTTTAAAGATTAAAATTTCCCCTGAAAAAACTACCATTATTATATCTCCTGGATCTGTAAGGGATTAAGTCTCCTATGCTTCTTAATTTTTAAAAATTTGATTTAAATTTGACTTTGGTATAAAATATAATTGTCAGAAGGAGATGCTGCAGAAAGTTCTTTGAACAAGATTAATGCAATTCTATATTTATTATTCCTGCCTTAAGCAGAAAATCCAGAACTCCATGATGACATGTACTATCTCAGAACACACTTTTTAATACATCTATTTTGAGTTATTTCAAAGTTTTCAAAGTATGAGTATTAAAGTAAGAATCTGATTCAAAGTGAAAGTCTCAGAAGTCACAATCCAAACCATTTTCTTGCAAGGCAAAGATTAGAAGTGGTATGGATAAACTTGGATTTGGTTCAGGATATCCCTTGGGCTTTCTAAAACGAATGTTCTTTAATTAAGAAGATACTGGACAGTTTAATATAATAATAAAATGCACTATATTTTCCAGTTTCCATTCCTCTTTTGAAACTTACTTGGGGTAATTATTTTGCTTATCTCTTTTCTTGAGAGTAGTTAGATATTAATTTGTTTTTCTCTTGTCTGCTGTATTAGATGAGATCCTTTTGGAGACAAGTAGCAGTTACCTCAATCAGACTAACTTATGCTGAAAGAAAAAGACATAGAGTAGAACTTACCGGAAGAATACGGCCATCTCAATCAAAGATGAGGAAGTATAATTCTTCCTCCAAAAAGGAAGAAACAAAGAGCTGGAATGGCAGAAAGGTGTCTTTGTCTCTCTGGTGCTATATGATCTTCTGACTCTACTTTTCTGTGGACATGTGCTCACTTCACACTCTGCACACTGACTTTCTCTGCTTTGGTGCCTTAGTTTTAGCGAAAGGTAGACTCTCATCACTACATAGAATCTCTTAATTCTAATTCTGAATCCCAGGTAGAGGGACTGTGAATGATCCAGTTTGGCAGAGGTGTTCACCTTTAATCCAGTGGGCTGTGGCCAAGGCTGGTAAAGAGAGAGTGCCACTGTTGATTCAGCAGGAGTTATAGGATCAGAATCGAAGCAGGCAATTTGGGGGCAGTGGATGTGGATAATAAGGGAGGGGGACAGGAATGTGAGTAATAAACAATTCTAAGTTAAGAAGACATACACCCAAGAGGCACACAGAAATATTGCCTACGCTCACACTGACTGTGTTCAGTTATCTGCATAGTTTAATTCTAAGAATTCCTTGAATCACAAAATTTGCACTCATAATGAAAAGTCACCGACATATGCACCCTCATTCATGTCAATAATCCTTAAAGAATTTTAATATTATGAATTTTATTATCACATTATAATTTGATGTTACAGAATTTGAGTTCTGAAACCTGTTAACATAAATTTCATAAGTACTTTTAATCCTTAACAGATAACTGGTGTACATTAATCTTAAATATTTTTGAAATAATTAAGAAAAGATAGCCTTAAGTTCACTGGAAACAAAATATAATTGACTGACTAGAAGATGATGGAAATGATATTCTGAATTTTTTGTAGAATAGGCAAGAAGTTTGTTTTTATTTGGCTTTTATGGATGTTCTAAAAATTTTTTTTTCAAGTTGAATCCGGAGGCCCTGGCATGGATCACCTATGCTTCACTTGAAAGAAACCTTCCATTTTTCCTTACTGGAAGGAGAAGAGCAAAAATCCAATCTGGATTTGTTCAGCTCCCTCTTCACCTCCTGAGACAATCAAAATGCTTCCAGGATCTCAGCAACAGGCAGAATGTTGCCAAATGAAAATGTCCACAGGATCCTACTTTCTCATTTTAGTTGCTTCCCGTGAGGAGGCAGCTCCAGTGCAAACCTCCCGTTGCCTGCCCTGTGAGTTTCTCATTCTAAGGGAGTTGTGTGTCAAAAGTGAATCCAGCCCTCAGTGGTGACAAAGGCATGATGATAGTCTCTGGCTGATTGAATCAGAAGTTATATTGCAGATTATATCGTCTCCCCCAACTACTCAATTTAAATTTCGAATCAAGAAACAAGATGATAATGTGTTCTTTATTTTTCCCTTTTAACATTAAGTGGCCAGAACCAAATGTACCTTGATGGCTTCATCTTAAGGTGCCATCAAAAAGCAACGGGCTTCTAGCTCAGTAGTTGTCCAATGATGAGAGATACTTCTGAAAAATGAAATTCCAAGTCCTAGTGACAGGAAAGAGTATGATTGTGTAGGGTACTTTATTTTTTTTTTTTCTTTTCCTGACACCTGCAAATAATTCTAAATAGTATTTTTATCTAATTGGAATGAAGTGTTTTATCCCTTTTTTAAATAAACACATTTAGCACCTGAAAATATTATCTTGGCCTCTGACTGACACAGTTCCTCAGCTTGACTGGTAATTTAAGAGCGTGGAATAATTCTGTGTATGATGTAGACAGCATCTCAATCATAACGATACATCAGCAGGTGAAGGAAATATGAGCAAACATTTGGCTGTTTTGAAAAATTCAGCTCTACCATCTAGACAATGCAAATCCCCTAAATGGAGTTCAATTTCTAACCATGAAGAACCACTTGGTAGTATGTGAAAGCAGATCTATCTTGACCAAATTCCTGTCTTCTTAACACCAACATTTTGGTGAAATCGATGCTAAAGACAAATCCAGGTTTGCTTACATGTTATGATAAGTCAGAAAAGGTGATAAAATTCAGGACAGTTTAATGCACGAGAAAATAAATTTCTGTAAAGCCCTAGGTTTATATAAGTCATACAGGATCATCCAGTTGGAAGGTCAAATGAACTAAAAGAAAACCTAGTCAAAATTCCTTGCTTTTACAAATAAGGAAACCAAAAGGTGAAGGGATAAGGCAAATGACCCAACATCATGGAGTTTGCCCTTAGCCTACTGCTTTCTCCTCTATTCCATATTCTTCCAATTAGTCCTGCTTTGGTTACATTTGTATAAAGATTTGGGCCAAGTCAGGGTACTCGAATAGTCAAGTTCTCTTAGCTGTCTTGGATTATACGTCTTTCTCATTTTCTTCCAAGTGGGAATCATGATACTAAAAGTAGTAGAATGCTTCTCTTTGTACTAAATAAAGGCTCCCAGTTAAAGTGATGTTTCACTATAAGGTTATATCCTAATGTGAAGTCAGACTAAGAGGGGATTTAGAAAAAAAACTTTCAGGTTCCTTTGACTAGATTTAAGTTGTTTCCAAAAGGTTGTGCAGTACTGGGGCTTTACATGACTTATTATTATTATTTTTAAATGACACTTAGTAATATTAAAGTAGAGCACTGATGATCATGAATAAACAAACTCAACTGCCCTTGAGCTATAGGAAAAGGAAATTTGATAAAGAGAATCACCTTGTCCTCATGGTGATATTTTAGACTTTTCTCTTAGTGAAGCTTTCATGGAAACAGCAATTTATCTCTCAGTTTCTATAGTGTATGTAACAACAATGTCAAAAGGTATTTATCTAATTCAAACAAGCTAACATTGCAATACAATTACATTTTCTGGAACACTTTCCATGAGTTTGTTTTTCCTTTTACGTAAACTCTTTTTAAATAACTATATTATATTACTAAATGTGTGTTCATGTCCTTAAACTAAAAGCTAAAAGCAGCTAATGTAAAGGTGAATGGCTATTTGCTTGCAAGAACTATAAATCAATTGTTTAACAAACAAGCATATATTTGATTAGACATTTTAATCCATTACAGAGATTTTATATTCCAATAATTGATTTAAAAAATCAATGAGCATTTTATTAACATCAACAACACTAGTTTTATTGGTTAAAACATTCCTGAAAATTTATGAACCTTTATTAAGATCTATTTTTCTCACTTCCTAGAAAAAAGCTATTGCAAAGCCTCCAGGCCTTTATGTGGTATCCTATAAGCCAGACATACAGGTTGTCTCAGTCTAATCGTGACTGTTTTCAAGTAAAAGCTTCCTCCAGATGTACTAAAGGAAAGAGTAATCAAACCCAAGCCTCACCATCTCTAATATATGCTACTCCACTTGGAGTCTTTTCCTTTGAATTCTTAATTAAAAAAATCTTTTAATGAGAGGCAGCCTGAGTGTGAAGCTGTCAGTTCTACCCTTGTCCTTGACGCATACCAAAAAAAGGGAGAGATTTCACTTAAAAGAAGCTCCAGTTTCTTGAGACATTTGTATTCAAACACGACTCTCTCTTTTTCCTCCTTTCTCACGGGAGAACAGCTCTACTCTTCAAATGAAAAAGAAATAATAAAACACATCAGGAACAGCGGACCTCAGACCTAACGTATCTCTCCTTGTCTTGGAATGTTATTTCCATATAGAAAGCTACTCTAATGGGACACTTGTAAATGGCAGGGAATTTAGCCCTTGTGGAGTCCTCTCCAGAAATTGGATTTTTGCTTAAGCAAACAGCAAACTATGCAGCGGGGGAAAAGCTATTTATTTGGCTGCTTGTTGAAGAGCCTTACAAAAATACAATTCAGTCTGCTCTGACCGTTGAGTCAATCAGCATACATTGGAAAACAAAATCCAGTTACTTTTGTAAGGTATCAGACGAGCTCTTTCATGTAAGAGTTAATCTCAAATACACTTTAATGGTATTTTTCTTGATTACCCTTTTCTTAGACATTACGGCTTTCACAGTTTACTTTCACATTAAAGAAGGGTAAAAGGCTTACACAAGCTGCCAACTTCTCCCCAGTCTTTTGAGGGATTATTTAGAATCTTTGCTGTTGACATACAAGCAAATTTATACTAAGGAAAGTTAATCTTCAGTTTACGACATTTAATAATGTCATTCAAAATGCCTTATGACAACACGTTTACCTTCTTAAATCAGATTTAGTTTCTAAAAGGTTCTTATGATTTATATGAGAAAAGTTTCATAATCTTTTCATATGTTTCATAATTTAAGTATCAGACATCCTTCTACACACAATGATGGTTTTCTTCTTAAGCAAGTACCTCCTCCCCACCAAAATCTCTTCTAATGTCTCCAAAGTGCCATTCTAAAGGATCAGAGGAAATATCTCTACTGAAGGATCTTCTTTTAGGGATAAGAAAGATAAAGGTAATTCTTAAGAGGTGACAGACCTACCAATTTAAGCTTTGTGAATATTCGCTTATACTTGCTGACATTTTGGTGTGTCCTTTGCGGTGAGTAGAGCTTCTTTCACCGTATTTCTCAGAAACAGCTTTTCTACACCAAAATGATTTCCTCCTTTTTACTAACAAGTTTTGTAAATAAATATCAATGAAGAAAAGGAATACGTCTCCCTAATTTTTCCCTCTCCTCACCTCCCAACCTATGAAAACTAGATATTTCACTACAACCAGCATTGTGCACTCTGAAGGAAAGTGTGGAAGAGTGACAGGTTTCTAGACAAATATGTCCCTTATTCAGGGGGGTGAAGGAGCCAGCTCTTTCCCATAATTTCAGGAATGATTTACTCAGGCAGAGATCTTTGTCAGTAAAAAGTGTTAGAACCCAGAGAATTTAGAACTAGTATGGCTGGACATTACCTAGGCATTATGGAGGAGTTTGCCAGGCAAATATTTAGCCTAAACTTGTTTGATTGTATTGTATGCTAAGCAAGTTTTAAGTACTTGATATCATTGATGAGCATATAAATAAAATATAGAGATATTTTGTAATAGTTTGTAATATTTTTTCATTTTGAAAGCCCATTTCTTTTTTCATTGAAATGATCATACATGCTCATGGTAAACATGCAAAAACTGCAAAATGTATGCACTGGAATATACGTTTACGTCACGTTATAGCAAGAAGCATAGTTTGAATTGAATTAGAGGGAAAAAAAAGTTCAGTCTGCTTTCTTCTTTCATTTTTTCCTCCATAAAAAATAAATGATATCAAGCCTAAGCCTTCAAATAGTAAGAAACTTATACAAAGGTATCTTGTTAATTGGCATTTCCAAATTACAAATATTCTGTTCTAAGCTGTATGAAATATAATAAGAATTGTTATCTTTGTTTTTGAAGTTGCAGTTATTTTTATTTCTGGGATAAAATGTATGAGCAACAACTGATTTCAGAAAAATTATATAGTAACAAAGCAATACATGCACATTCGTTTAGAAACTTTTATTTATAATTATTGGATTTATACTTTTACGTAGTAGAGATATTTAAAAATGCAATACGGTATAAAGAAGAAAATGAAAATCATATATAATCCTGTTTCACTAATCATCCAAAATAGGCTAATTAAAACTACTAAACAATACTATTGCATGTCCACCTGTTGGCTGAAATTTAAAAAAAGACAAAGAATGATGTCAAATGTTGGCAAGGATGTCGAGAAACAAGAATCCTGCTGGTGGTAGTATAAATTGGTGAAAAACACTTTGAAAACTCTTTAGCAGTGTTTAGTAAAGCTGATCATAGCCATGCTCTATGACTCTGCATCTCCACTCCTAAGACTATAACCAATAGAAATGCATATATACATGCTCTGGAAGACGTGAAGGTTGAGGATCTTCATAACAGCACTACTTGTAATAATTAAAACTAGAAACTACCCAAATGTTCATCAGTAGTGGAATTGATATAAATATATTGTAGTGTATTCATAGAATGAAATGCAATAAAGCAACGAAAATGAATGAATTGCAATTTCACACACCAACATGGATACATTTCATGAACATGATAATGAGCCAAAAAAGCCACACAGAAGAGTATGTATTACACTATTCCATTTACATAAAATTCAAAAACAGGCAAAGCTAATTCATAGTGTGAGAAGTCTGGATAATAACTATCTTTTTTCTGATGTAGGGCCTGAAGGGGGCACAAGTTAGTTTCAGGAGGTTCATCAAACTCTATGCTTAGGATTTGGGCATTTTCTTAATCATATGATAATATTTACAAAAGAAAATCACACATACTCAAACAAAAAGTATGCATTGGTGTATTTATTTGCAACCTTTTAAAATGCTTAAAAGTTAGAAATTTTAAATAAAAATTGTAATCATAACATAAATTTTATTTTTTAAATTTAGCAACATAATGTGCGTATATCTTTGTTTTTTGAGGACATGACTTTTTGGTTTTTTTGGTGAGGAAGATTGGCCTTGAGCTAACATCTGTTGCCGATCTTCCTCTATTTTGTATGTGGGTCACCATACAAAGTGGTGTAGGTCTTTGCCTGGGATCCTAACCTGGGACTCTGGGCCACCAAAGTGGAGCATGCCAAACTTAACCACTACGCCACAGGGCCAGCCCTGAGGACGCGACTTTTAATGGTTACATAGCATCTAATCATATAAATAAAAACCAATTAATTTAAAATCATTTCTCTCTTTCTGGATAGTTTGCTGTGCATTTTCAATAGTATAAATAATGCTGCAACAAACATACTTCTATACTGCTGATTTCCTTCGGGATTAAATCTAAGTAGTGTGACAACTGAGTCAAAGAATATGATCATCTTTGGGGCTTTTGATAAATTTATCAAATTGCTTTCAAAAAATATTTTACCAATCGATACTCCCATCAACTGATGGGAAGAAAACAATAAAGTTTAACAATTTTTGCCAAATGGGTAAAATAATCTCATTATTATTTTAATTTGGATAATTTTTATTTTCATGTAGTTTAACTTTTCAATAAGTTTGATAGATCGTTGTATTTTTTTTTCACTATTTGCCATGTACGATCCATTTCCATTTTAGTTGGGGGATTTTTTTTCTCTTTTTTGCTTCCCTTTTTTCTTTTCTTGATTTGAGACCATTCTTTGTCAATCATAATAGCACTTTGTTTATTGCACATATTCTTTCAACTTACTTTCTTGCCCTTTCATTTTGTATGTTTTTTATAAGTAAAGGAGTTTGAAATAAGAAAGGAGTATATAAGAATCTTACTGAAATTTTCCTTTAAAACTTACTGAATTTGTTTTAGCAACATATGCAATAGTTTTATCAGTTACAGTAATTTCCCATTTGCATGTTACTTGAATTAAGGTAGTCTTGACACATAGTTGTCACTACAGTAGTAGTTTACTGAATGAAACAATTGAATCTTTTAAAATAATGAACTGGGACCCTAATCAGAATTTTACACAGGAGGAAATATAGTTCCTATTCAGAAGTATAGAAGCTAGGTTTGAGTAGACATTTTATAATAATCCATTTTAATAATTTTTGAAATCATATTTAAAGTTTGGAAGCAAATTTTAGCATTTAGCTAGTTAACCAATCAGAATTTGATTGAACTCACTATGTAATATTCTTCAGTTTGCCTTTGCTTGCATTTGGAGCACATGACTCAGAACTGTAAATAACACTCCAAGTATGGTCTCTGGCTTTAGACATGTCTAGATCCTGGTTTCAAAGAATGCCATCAAGAATCCATGTTTTTCCAACTCCCAGTTTGACTTTCCTTTAAGTTGGCTTGATTCTCATGCAAATTCTTTGCATAATTTACCAAGATAGGTGCCAGAAGCTCCAGGCCTATATTCCTATAGGTGAGCAACCTCAGTAGAGAGACAATGTCTTCTCTATAGCTCTAGCAAAAGTCTTGGAGATGGTTTGATTCATCCATCTTGTTTTACTTTCCTACATCTGCATCAATTCCTTTGGCTACACTGATGCAGATTTCTCATTGTCCACATCTGAATCACATGTCCACACCCAGGAGGCAGGAAATGAAATCAGAGATTGAGAGTCAGATATTGGCCTGATTGTTGAGCAAACTGGTTCCCTAATGGGAAACCATGGTGCTGTTACATGAAGAGTAAATGAATTTGAGGTATGCAAAAAAAGAGATGTTTCCTACAAAAGTGTGTGTGTGTGTGTGTGTGTGTTATAAAAAAAAATATGTATTTTTTAAAATTAACTCAGGCCTCATTTATTCTCTACTGTTACAATTGCTGATTAGATAGATCAGAGTGCAGAAATTACACTTACTAATTAAGCATCATCATTAGTTTTGGGCTATCATTCTCACTATTTTAGATCTTTATGGGTCATATCTTCCAAATTAGGGTCATATGCAAATCTAGTATAATCAGCATTAGATTAATGTCCTCATGCAACTCACCCAGAAAATGTTGAATGGTACAAGGATGTGTTCATACAAACTTAGAAGTGGAGCTTTACGCCACACCACTAGAGAATTTTCCTCAGGTTGTCACATATCCTTTCATCAGGACCCTCAAGGTAAAGATTTAGTACCAATTGCAAATCCACCTAATTATAATCATGCACAGCGTAACAACATTTTGGTCAATGACAGACCTCATATATGACCGTGCTCCCATAAGATGAGTACCATATAGCCTAGGTGTGTTATAGGCTACACCATCCAGGTCTGTGTTAGTACACTCTGTGTTGTTCACACAACAAGACTGCATTTCTCAGAACATACCCCCATCGTTAAGTGATGCATGACCGTACATTATTATCAAAGCATGCTTCTCTATCATGTCCTGTAAAAATATCATGAATTATGTTGTTAAATGCCTTCTCAACTCCAGATATACTGTGTTTATATAATTTTCTATCAGTCTAGTTTCATTTCAAAAATATACAATAAGCTAGTTGTGGTACAAGCATTTTGATATTGGCTTCTATTCCTTGCTTTTCTAAATACTCATACATCATTTTCACAGAGTCAATTATGAGCTCTCTGGCCCACAGTTTATTTAATCCTAGTTTCTTCATGTTTTAGAAAATATCCTCTTATAAAATTCTTAAAAAATTGCCTATCTGCCAACAATCACATTTCTAAGTTCTTTCAGGACCCTAGAATGCAACTCATCTGTATCTGAAGTCATTTAGATAAGCTTTTAAAAATAACTTATTCACTTAATTGAGCTTCAATTATTGCTCTAATTTTCTAGTCTGAACATCATTTTCTTGACAAATAATATTGAATAAAAATAGAATTTGACTGTGTTATACCATTTGCACTTCATTAAGCATCAGTTCTTTGCCTGGTTGTTTTTCCTATTCTAAATATTACAAAATTGCTGATTGTTACTTTCTGCATTATTCACCAGCTTAATTCATTTTAAGCTTTTATTTTTCTTTTACCATTTTTACAATCCAGTCAACTACTTCTCTTCATCCCTGAAAGTTCTAATGCTCTTGTATACTATTGTGGAGGTTTTTTGCAATGACTTCCTGATTTCTTCTTCATTAGGACCTCTCCTAACTGTACTATCAGATGTTAATTTTCTAAGTCTCTCAAAACTCTTGTAGTAGCTTCTCCATCTGAAACAATGTAGGGGGTTTGTCCTGTGATTTTATGAAATGAGATTTAAGTAGATTTAAATATGCCCCAGATTCCCTTACTTGAAGTATAACCTTAAGGTAACAAGTTTCTTTGGTAATGTAGACTAGAAGAAAAACTTATTAGTGTAGAGTTTCAAGACCTGAATTCAAATGGTGGGTTTGGTGGGTTTCCTGTTAGCTCTATGTTCAGGAACATATTGCTGAATAATTCTAGGTCTTATTTTTTTCCAATTGTAAGATAGGAATTAAAATTAAGTTACATGGATAATATAGTATGGAAAAGAATCTATGAATAAAAAATTAAGTCAGAGAATGAAAATGAGGAAGAAAGGGAATGAGAGATGGAAAAAGAACTCTCCCTTACATTCAATTCCTCAGCTAGGTCTGCACTGCTCAGAATAGAAGTTAGCTTCTCATTCTCTCTGTATTCTAAAAGGTAAAATTGTTGGCAAGTCAATAATTTATTACAAATGCTGTTTCTATTAAATTTAAAGTAGCTGTATTTTTCTGATTACCAAGTAACACACTCATGTTACAAAATAAATTTAGACATTTCAGAAATGTAACAGTGAAATTTAAAGACCTCCATAATCTCACTCCCAGAGACAACAATCATTGTTAATTACTGCTAACAATTCCCGTGTGTGTTTGCTAGATATTTGCTCTATATTTCCACCTTGTCCAAGTTTGTACAGATCAGCTTCTTTGTAGGATTCCATTGCTTTGATCTTTGATGGATTACTGGCCAGATCAGGATTTCCACAGAAGCAGATTTGAGAGCTTTTTGCTATGGGGAGAACTTTTGGCAAGGTGTTCTTTAAAAACTTGTTAAATATAGAAGAACATATGCGCTATCGATAAAGTATTATAGAGTATATTGTTGGCCTCAATAACTATCTAGATTATAATTTAATAATAATAACGAAGGTGATTTCCATCTATTTAGAGAGAAAATATGCTATAGATCATCATGCCTTGCTAGTGTTAATTGATGTAGAAGCAGATTGTTACACAATACTTCCTGATTGAGTGGAATAACTGTTACTTATCTTTCTCTATTAAATCACATCAACATTCAAATGTCCTATGTGCATAGAATTTGCTAATCCTTTTACACTAAGAAATAGATTTAGCCTGTCTAGAATACATTCGTTTACTTCAGTCAAAAAAAGTAATTGACATTTTATTTGACTTTAAATTGCATTTTTTTCTTTTATAATTCTAGTGTTATGTTTTATTTTAATTTTCTGGTGGTCTTTTGATTTGTTTTTAGTAGAGCAGAAAACTTGCTTCTTTGTATATTATGCTAGTTTGAATAACATAATGAAAAATTCATTTCATTCATTTTTCACTGTTTTGTATTAAGCATCCCCTTGTGGATTTGCATTTTGTGTTTCAAAACAGATTAGTGGAATGAGAATAATGACAAAAATCTTGTTTCACTTCCAGCTGTCCTTAAATCACTTATATTTCTGCCTTACACGTTTGTCACAGTGTAACCATGTAAACCATGATGTGCGTTATATTTTGACTGTAGTTAAAGCAGAAAACATTTTAATGGTTGGGGTAGAGAAATCTCTCTAAAGACTTCTGTCCAGTTATGGTGTTAAAGTACTGATTCAATTAGAGCTAAGTGAATATTCACCAGGAAAGTGGACTTTATCAGTCTAACCAAGAGGCCCGTGATGATTAATCCCTTCACTTCTTTCTCTGTTGTTTGATATTGAATTGAATCAAGTACATTATAGAAGAGGAAAGCAGTCCATTGGAATTCCCTTCCATTATGGAAAGTATGAAAAAAATTATTCTCTAACCACTAGAGTCAAAAATTTTGATGTTGGTTGTTCTCCTTAGCATCCACTGGTGGTCTGGAGGGAATAAATCACAAGAGGTCACTGAGAACGCCTATTAATTTGAGGGCTGAATTTGTGAATGGCTTATATTATCCTATTACCCATAAGATTGAAAATTGGAACACCTTTCTTTATAACTTTTTAAAGCATTTATGAAGAAATCCAAATGCAAGTATGATACTTAATAAATGAAGTGTTCCTAATGTGGAGAGTTATATTTCTTCTCTCATTCAACTAGTTTCCCCAGTTAATTTCCATGGGAGTAGGATCATGCTACATATTATACCTTAGCCTGCATGGCTGTACTCCCTTAAACATCAAGAATATTTTAACTGCATCATATGCTTCATGAAAAAGAAAGCCAGAGGTTACTAGATAATAAGATGCTCTGTCAAATTGCCTCAAGTCACTATTTCTCCAAACATGCCCAAACTCTTATGAAAGGGAAAGTTGTGTTCTTCTAGACTTTTGAGGGGTTAGCAGTTAGATTTGCTCTAATAACAATAACAATAATAATGAGTATTTGTGAAGTACTTAATATATGCTGGGTCTCTTTTCTAAGTGTTGAACATATCATCTCATTTAATCCTTACAATAACTTTATGCAGTTGATATTATTTTACATTCACATTTTACAACCAAGAGATTAAAATATGAAAAGAAAACAAAAAATTTCCAAAGATCATAAGACTAGTTAATGATGGATCTGAGATTCATATCCAGGAAATGTGATTCTAGATCCTGGATTCTTTAACTACTGTATAAAGAGAGGCTTTCTCTGACTACTCCATATAAAATAGTAATCACTCCCTCTACCCCACTACCATCAGACTGGCATTCTACATCCTCTTATCCTGTCTCTTTTTCTCCACAGCTCTTATAAGCCCCTGCATATATTGTATATATTTAATAGTTTGTTTATTTTGGCCTCTCCCTACTTGAGTATAAGGTCCTTGTGGGTAGGAACATTGCTTCTTTGGTTCTTGGTTATATCCCAAGGTCCTAGAACAATGCCAGGCTGAAGTAGGCCCCCCAAAATAGTTAAGTACATAAGGAATGTGAATCTTCAGGGATTCCCAGATGAGATCAAACTGAGATGGTGCCAGGAGAATTCAAGTCTCTAATAATGGGGGGACTTAGATAAAGAGATGATTAGATGAGACGGGATGAGAGGAATTCCAGGACTAATGTCATATACATGTCCAGCAAGTGAGACGAAACCAAATAAGGGCATGTATCTTGAGCCAGAGCTAATAAGTTTGGGTGATAGCTGGTGTGGCAGGCTAGAATTCTGCTTCTGTGGTAAGGATCATTGATGCTCTAAGAAATCCCTTTGCTTGCACAAAATCTGAAGTTAAGGATACCCTTTATCCTAGGTCTCTGCAATCTGTTTGGCCAACTCTAAGCTAGACAAATTCTTCTCCATCTTGAAGAAAGAGCTCCCTGTTACCAAAGGCTGTACCTTCAACAACAAGGACCTTTCATTTTCTATTTCTTTACACTGGAGAAATGAGAGATTTAGTTTTCAGTGTTCTCTGGCTCTTCTGGTTGAAGTCCCCGTTTGCCAATGTAATAGATTTGGGTCACTATCATTCTCTCTTTGATGAGCAAGACTATTAGTTTATTTCTGCAAAGCAGGCTAGAAAATATCTATGGCAATGGATCATTAGGTTAAAATCTTTGTCTGAGGCTACAGATTGAAAGATTGATCACTTGTCAATTAATATGCTTTCCACCGTTCCTGTTCAAGACATTGGTAGGCATTTGAAGACAGATGCAAGAGAATATCTCGGTCTCCGGCCTCAAGAAAGCTGTGATTTAAATTTTAAGAGAAGATATGAGCAATATATAAATTAGTAACTCCATAATGGAATAGAACATAATTGTTATAGCAATACTCAGTATAGAAAATTTGTTTTGACTCAAGCACCCTCTTCCAAGGAATTAAATCCCTTGAGTTTAAAGTAGGTCTTGAAAAATGGGTTAGAAATCAACAGGTAGAGAATAAGAATGAAGGTATTGCAAGTGAGAGAGAGGAAGAACATAGATTGAGCATGTAGACATTTATTGGCATTACTCATTAATGCTTACCATCCCTTTAGACTGTAATTTACATAAAGACAGAGTCCTTTTTTGTTTTTATACTCTGAACTGGTACTGTTAACATTGCACAAATTAGGTGCCTAACAAAGAGCTGTGGAAAGAATTAACAAGGAAATGAATGTTTGAAAAGTATAAGAACTATTTTGGAATATTGAATAGACCTGTTTGACTGAACAAAGATAAGGTTAATAATCATAACTTTTGGTGAGCCTGAATATGTGTCAGGCACCGATCTAAACATTTTACATTTGTTAACTCTTAACACTCAAGAGTATCCCAGCACGATAGGTACTTTTATTATCTCCATTTTATGGGTGAGGAGAATGAAACAGAAAAATCAAGTAACTTCATGCAGCAGTTACTGGTAAAGCATAATTCCAATCCAGTCTGTCTGCACAGTCTGTGCTTTTAATTCTATACTATACCTTCTCTTGTAGATAAAGTTGTAAGCATGACTTTAAAACATTTTTTGAAGGTCATTGGATGCCAAGGTAAAAGAATTTGAGAGGTTATTTTTTGTTTTCCTTTAAGGTTGTTTTTATTTCATTTTTTTCAGCTTTATTGGGATATAATTGACAAGTAAAAATTGTATGTATTTAAGATGTGCAACTTGATGTTTTGGTGTACGTATACATTGTGAAATGATCACCACAATCCAGCTGGTTAACATATCCATCCATCAACTCACATAGTTACCTTTTTTTGTAGTGATGCTTTTTGTTTTTCTCATTAGTTGGTTTCCCATTTTTAGTGAAGGGGATTCTATAAAAAGGTGCAGCTGTAGGAAGACATCCTGCAGCAACATGCAAGATGTGTCAGGGGGAGAAGAATGGAACCATTGATAACACAGCCATCAAGGGTTAAGTATGTGAACCCAAGTGATGGCGATAACTGGAAATGCATGAAGGAAAGAGTGACGTGATAACAATTGGAGAAATATGATTCAAATATAAGTCCTCTATTCAGAATTGATTGTCAGGGAAAATGATGGTACTCTAATTACTGATCTAGAGAATGCATTCCTTGGGGCCAATTTTATAAGAAATGTTGTAAGTGGATAAGAATTGCTGAGTCTACAGTAACTTCATAAAATCTAAACAGATGTGAATAGCCAGTAGTGTATAAAGTTCAGATGATTCCCATGGTTAAAAGGGAAATTCCTGTTTCTTTAGGGAGTCTAATTCTTATTTTAGCAAACTTATAATTACACCCCAGACATGGGAAATGCAGATTAACTAAACATTTGTTTTGAGGAGAAAAAAGTATTCTAGGAAGAAAATTTTGGATATTGAACCATAATTTAAAAAACTACAATCCACCTTAGAGATCATCTGGTCCATAAAGTGCATTTTTCTAATGAGATAACTGAGACCTAAAGAGGGTAAGAAACATTTGATGAAGGACAACATTAGTAGCAGATTGGGACAAGAAGCCAGTCTCATCCCCCAGGTTACTGGTAGTTACACTGGAAAATGAAGTACGCTGATGACGTCGTCCTACCTTCTCTTCCTACCTACAGGAGCTTCTGTTGTTGCCCTTCCCACATCCTCTTTGCTTGACAGGACACCTTTCCCCCAGCTGCTGTGATTATTGATGCTAAATGGCTCACAGAAGTACTTTTCTTTGGAGAACTGCCCTTACCTGATGGGAATCACTTTATACAGAGATGCTTTCTAGTTTATGCCCCTCTTCACCTCCTACCATGGTAGATAATAGTCAATATATGACTGATAATGTCCGGCTCCCTCGTGTCAGGTGGAATAACTCTGTGGTATTCCTCAGGCTCCAGAGCTCCCTGTGGGATCAGGCTGAGGTTAGATTTTATTAGATCTCACATCTTTGCTTGGCTTTGCCCCATGCTCTGTTCTGCTCCTCTCACTTCCGTATAGGTTTTGATGTTTTTTTTCTGAGAGCGCTTCCTCAATAAATCACCTGCACGAGCCTCCCTGTTTCAGACTCTACTTCTCAGGAGCCCTCTAGGTCAGTAACCAATCCTGAGACTCTTATGGCTGCTGAGTTTTAACACTGAACTGTTTGGTGATGCGATCTTTGCTGGTTTTGTTGGAGTCTGAGCAGCTGATCATGGAGTCTCCAGAGGCAGCATGGCTCAAGAATTGACTGAGAGCTTTGGTTTGGGCTGGAGTCAGACAGTCTGGGTTTAAATCCCAATGTGGGACAAGTTCCTCAACTCTCTCTGTTTTTTAAATAATCTACTTGCCTTATAGAATTTGTCTGAGAGGCAATAATAGGAAAAAAAATCACAGTTTAGCCATAGTGAATTTGAGCGAATAACAGTAATAAAAAGTAACATTCCTAACCAGATTATATTAACAGCAAAATAACTGTGGTATATTTACTTAATATTAAAAAATAGTTCAAATCAATGATACAACCCTCTAAATACTAGTTTATTATTTTTAAGCTATTACTCTTGTTCAGTGTGGGATGGGACATTGACAGCGGGAATGGAGAACAACAGAAAAAAAATGCAAATTTTTTTATCACTCACTCCACAAAATTGGTTTTGCTGACCTTCCATGGGTGGGTAGGTTGATACTTTCAAGGATAGCTTAAGTATAAATTTTTCAAAAGCAGTTTAATTGAGAACAGAAACATTTCCAATTTTGGAGGCAGATTTTGTGAATGTTAGCGAATGTTTGTTTGATATTTTCCAGTCTACTGAGTAAGAAATTTTCATCCACAACTAACGGTTATTTTTGTGTTTAAGATTTAGAGATGAGAAAACAAAAGAATTGGCAATAAGTGACCTAAAATGTTAACCTCCGATTTGTACATTGGCGCTACCATAGTGATTTTGGGAGCCATGCATAATTTTCTAGCTTGAATCTTGATGAACAAATTTTAAAAAGAGAGAAAGAAATGAAAGAAAAAAAGAGAAGAACACTGTCAATGAATGTAAGTACCCATCTGGTCAGAAAATTAGATCAAACTTATTTAGGAAATGTATCTTCTAATCAGCTCTCCTGGGTGATTTATTTTCAGTCATCCCTATGTCCTTACTACATGGTACCTGGTGCCTGATCAATTATTAGTTTGAACATGGAGTGCCTCTTTTTAGAGAGCTATCAACCTCCTTGAAGTAAATTGTATCCTGTGGCTAAAATTTGACATGGTTCAGGAAACACATACATTGTATATTCTTCAGCAGTAGGTTGCTATTTCTCAGACCCCTCAGAGGCATTTACATCCTCAGTGTTTGAGCCAAACTTTTCAGGGTTTGGATTCTTTGAAAACTTCAAATGCTCTGTAGTGTTATCAGACCAGTGGTGAAGCTGATCTCAAAGTCCACTATTAAAACTCCCCTCAAGGACATTTTCATTAGAACTTTGTACATGGGCAGTTCAAAAGATCCAGCTATTGATTTTTGTTCAGAAGTCCTGTCTCCACTTTCATATTACGCAACTTTTTTGACAGACTTTCAAAAACCACAAACTGTGGGCTGCCTGCGATTCCAGCCAGGATTTTATGCTGCTCATTTGATTTCCTCAGGCCACATCCTTCCCGTGTCCTTGTCAACATTGCAAGGAGAAGAGCTGTCTTAGAAGATTTGCTAAAAAGCAGAAGCAATTTCACAGCAACGGAAGAAAAAAATCTGACCTTTCAATGCACAAAAAAAATCTCACTTAAGTAAGTAACCTTTTTAGCTGTAAAATTTTGTTGCGGCATTCATTTATCAGACACATAGATAATCAGAGTGTTTATCTCTTTTCACCATTTAAAATTTCATAAAAGGAATCAGGAAGCAATGTGTGTAAATTGCAGCAAAGAGCCTCTAGCATATGCGCTCAGCACACATTTAATGGAATTACCTATTGGAGAGTAGGTGGCAGAGGCAGCTGAGGAATTAATTATTGGGATAGATATTTTATATCTATCTGACAGTGCACTGTGAAATAAGACTTGCCTCCATATTATTTCATCACTTTGTGTGACCTTTCAAAAGTGGCAGTTTCTAAAAAGACAGAGAATTGAATCATGCATTTGGTCCTAACCCATAGTGTGACCATTTCATGACCCACTAGTTAGTTCATTCTGAATAGAAAAATTTGGGGTGAGTGTGTAGAGTTCAATTGTGAGCAGTGAAATGACAGTTTACACAGGGAGGGACCTCATGGGTTTCAAACTTGCAGATATCATACAAATTCAGCTTTATATGTCAGGATGAAAAGCAAACTCCATAGGAAACCCTATGTTCTTTTTTTTCACACATATGAGTTTTCTAGGAATATTAGTATAATTTATTATTAGAGCCAGCTTTTTACTGAGTGGTTACTATTGATAAGCACTGTGTAGTAGACTTCGCCTGCATTATCAAAGTTAGTTCTCCTAATAACCCCTGGCAGTAGGTGGTATTAATATTCCCATTTTATGGATGAGGAAACAATGGCTGAGAGAAAGTAAGAAAATGGTTCAAAGTTTGTAACTAGTAAATTTTGAAAGTGAAACCAGGTGAAAGTTCTGCTCTTACTGTTAAAAAGAATGAGCCAGAGAATATGCAAGATCCAAAGACTGGCACAGCAAGAAGAGTGCTGGAATTCCAACTCCAACATTGGATCATGGTTGTAATATTGCATTCCACTAGGGGGCAACACAGACTCTCCATCTACTTGAGCCCATCTGTTCCCAAAATGTCTAAAAGACCCATGGAACAAAAAGACCATTAAAAGCACATAAACCAAACACTTCAGTATTTAAACCAGAAATAATAATTTATTAAAATGTAAGTTATCCCTTATTATTGATAAAAAAAGTTACCTTATTAAAAAAAATAGAGCTTTTTCTCACTGATATGCGTGCTTTAATTACATGCTTCATCTTTTCTTTCCTGACCCCACTTCCCCCCAAACTCAACTTGCACTCTACCATACAATGACAACCAGACAGTAAAACAAGGTCTCATTTGGGGTTTCTTGTCAACCTTTTCGAGGAAGTATTGGGAGTGCAGTAGGTTTACCTCACACAAAGCATTGTATCCAAGGCCAATTTTAAAATGTCAGACAGTGAGGAGTTCCATGCTGCCACAATTCAGGATGCAAGTGGACACTGGTGAACACTCAGATGTGTCTCTTTTAGATCAAATGGAGAAAACGTACTGTTCCTATAAAAAGCTGTTAGCAAGTTCATGAACTTGACAGCACAGGGCAACAGCTTCCTATTGTAGGAAGAAATGAAAGCATATGATACTTGGTTTTCCTCATGCTTCTCTCTTATTTGATCCTTTTGAATTCATTTTCATACTCCCCCTGCTGGACTTAATCAGGCCTAAACAAATGAATTTGGGTGGTTGCAGCCTGTTGACCTGTGGATGACACATTTCATATCAAGTTGCCCAGGAGTTCTTTTCCTTTATGCCTTGTTGAGTAGAAATCAGTCATTTGAGGCCAACAACCATCTCACCCTTGTGGTACAGTATGTTGAAACTTATAAAGGAAGGGCTAAATTCAGTACTGTGTGATTTAAGCAGTTTCAGTTCAGATAAAATGCCAGAAACAAATGAAGTGCTCCTGTAAAATATTACAACAAGGGTCAGATTCAAGAAATTTGTGAAACAATTAGTTTTGCTTGACTTTTGGGGAATAAAAAATTTACACAGAATATATGAGAGATAGAAAAGCATGCAATAATTCAAGAGAAGCAGTAGCCGGCACACTTATCTTTTTAACTACCTTAAAATACATACATAAGTATATATTTTCAATATTCAAAGTAAACACGAAGATAGAGATCTCTTCATTCTTGGATTATTACAATGACTATTTATTGAATAGTCTTTGTGAGTCAGGCTCTGAACTGTGATCTTTGCAGATAAATAACTGCAAATCCAACTATCATGAACACCCACTTGAGTCCTAGGTAATATAAATAGAAATTTGGAAGATATTATTAATGACACAGTTCTATGGACATTTCTTGCCCAGGATCAAGAATTGAATTATGAACAAGTTACATGTAAATTACAGGAGATTCTTTTTCCATCCTCACATTTTAGTCTTTTCTAGTTCCTACAGCATAAAGAGAGGGAAAGTCGTCAGCTTGCCACTGCTATTTTCACTCTTATTTGGGACTTTGCCCTTAGAAGTCTCCTATCTTATCCTCATGAATCTGTGTCTCTCTGTAACATTTATACCCTCATAAAATTGCTGATGGGTTTTAGTGTATTTCCCATGCTCCCAGGGTGTTTTGGAGGGTCCTCATTCAGTGTCAATGGATGTGACAAATGCCAAAATCCCATGATCCCACATATCAGCTAGTAAGAAGGGCAAGATAAAATATTATATGACAAAGAGAGTGCAGTTCATCCAGGTTGTTCTGTTTAAAAATTTAGAAATATAGAAAGAGGGGTCAATGCTTGGAGAGGAAGGAGAAACATGATATTAATAGGAAAAACTTGGATTTTATATCCTTTACTTAGAGAGAAGTCCAGATTAGCTACATCCATTTCTCCTGAAGACAAGCTCGACATGTTGCCTCATGTGATCTTCGAGATCATCCTCTGGGATTCATATTCATCCCAATATCAATCCCTATCCTCTTCAGAGCGCCCCAAAGAGATCATTCCTGGCCACTCTATTAAAAGACACCACTTTCTATTGAAAGACACCACTTTCATTTTTCATGTCTTTTAATTGTTTTACAGGATTCAGGTTTTTTTTTAAATTGTTTACTTAGACAAGTTCTAAAATAAAGTGGTTTCTGTTTGTTTACTTGCTTGTTTTTTAAAAAATGTTTTCCTAAACAAGTTCTGCCCTTTTCTTTTTTCTTTATTTTTTCCCAGTTTTACTGAGATATAACTGACATATAACATTGTATTAGGTGAAAGTGTGCAACATAATAATTTGATATATGTATATATATATATATATATATATATGTATACATTGGGAAGTGATTACCACAATAAGTTTAATTAACATCCGTGGCCTCACATAGTTACAATTTTTTTTTTTGTGGTGAGAACTTTTAAGAACTACTCTCTTAGCAACTTTTAATATACAATGCAGTAATGATTAACTACAGTCACCATGATGTACATTACATCCCCAGAACTTATTACTCTTATAACTGGAAGTTCATTACCTTTTGACCACCTTCACCCATTTCCCAAACCCCCCAACCCCCGCCTCTTGCAGCCACCAATCTGTTGTTTCTATGAGTTCATTTTGCTTTTTTAGATTCCACATATAAGTGAGATCATACAGTATTTGTCTTTCTCTGTCTGACTTAATTCACTTAGCATAATGCCCTTGAGGTCCATCTATGTTGTCACGAATGGCAAGATTTTCTTCTTTTTTATGGCTGGTTAATATCCCACAAACACACACACACCACATTTTCTTTATCCATTCACTTGTTGATGGACACTTAGGTTGTTTCCATGTCTTGGCTGTTGTAAATAATGTTGCAGGGCACCTGGGAGTGCAGATATCTCTTTGACATAGTGACTTCATTTCCTTTGGATCTACACCTAGAAGTAGAATTGCTGGATCATATGGTAGTTCTACTTTTAATTTTTTGAGTAACCTCCATACTTTTTTCCATAGTGGCTGCACCAATTTACATTCCCATCAACAACAGCACAAAAGGGTTCCCTTTTCTCTACATCTTCACCAACACTTGTTATTTCTTATCTTTTTGATAATAGCCATTCTAACAGGTGTGAGGTGATATCTCATTGTAGTTCTAATTTGCATTTCTTTTCATGTACCTGTTGGCCATTTGTATGTCTTTTTTGGAAAAAAATGTCTATTCAGTTCCTCTGCCCATTTTTTAAGTTCTGCCCTTTAAATGTAGGTGAATCGAGCACCTGGAAGAGTAGTAGGCATGTATTCAGTACCAAAATAAATATTTGTTGAATCCATTGTAATCCCATTAGTTGGAATGACAGAAGAACAGCAGAACAATCATTATGCACATGTCCAAATACTCACATCTAAACCATCTGGAAAAGAAAAGGTCAGCACCTTTGCAAAAATAGGAAATCCTATGACTTTACATTAGACATTGGTCTCTGAACTAATTATGATAATAATAAAGATTTAATGAACACTTAGAGTGTGCCAGACACTGTGTGAAACATTTGTATACATTATTTATTTGAATACTCACAAGAACATTTGTTTTAATCAGAAAAGGAGATTGAATCTCAGAAAGGTGAAGTGACTTGCCTAAAATCACTTGACTAGCAAGTAGAATTGAGTCAGTGTTCAAAGCAAGGTCTGTCCACAAAAGTTATTCTCTTTATCTTCCTGTCTGTGACCTTGCAGGATGCCCTTTCAGGTTAGAATGTTTAAAATCATGCTTATCTTGTCTTTGCCACTTACATACAATCAGTCACAAAGTTCTACATATTCTTTTCAGAAATAACTCACAAATCTATTCTGCATTCTTTACCCCTATTGTTCACCCATTGTAATCTAAATCCTCTTTAATTCTCATCTGTGTTATTTTGATAGTCTCATCTGGTTCTCCTCACATAAAACTCTCCCATCTCCCAGTTCAGTGGGGGTTTTTGTTTGTTTTTTTGCTTTCATGGTGTTCCCAGAACTTACATTTCTTCAAAATATGGCCCAAGTTACCTCTTCAAACTTTTCTCTTCCAATGCCACATCGTACATCCTAGAGTCCAGCCACAGGGATCTTTTCACAATTTGTCCATGTTCTTCACATGAATTGCCTCTTTGCCTTAAATGCTCATGCACACCTTCTCTACGTTGAAGTCCTGTATTTATCCATCAAGAACATGTTTAAATATGAAGACTTCTCTGATTTTTCCAAGGCAGTGTTATTCCTATATTTCTACAGCACTTAGCACATATAACTCTAATATATAATCAATAAAATTTACATGTTTCTCTCCGGTTTTGGATAGTCATGTTCTATTCATCTTGTATTTTCATTAAATATCACAGTCCTTGCTACCTAGTTTATGTTTATAAACATTTTAGAAATGAATTAATGAGGTTAAATATTTAGTGAAATATTTAGTTAACCTCAAATCCTTTAGAGAAAAAAATTGGTTAGTGACAGAAACTCTTTATCAAGAAAAATTTTATAGTTAAATTTCAATTAAAAAAACAGATAAAAATATACTGGGACAAATGGACAGCCCAGCTCACTTGTACTTGCTCTTCTACTCTATAGTGGCCAACAAAGACCCCTAAGACTGTACGCAACTTCCTGTAAAAACTACAGGCACATGATGCCAAGAAACTGGCATGAATTTTCATTTTTTGTTATTATTTCGGACCTCATTTTTGAAAGCCAGTTCACTTAAAAGAAATACTTCTGTTCTCTAAAATGCATTCATGTGATATTCTTCTTAATTTGAATTTCTCTAAGATATTTTCTTTTCATTGCTGACATTATCATCTGCTTCTTTAACAAGTATGTGAACACTCTAGAAACGAATGTTGAAATGAACCTTCTAACATGCATGTGGATCCAACTAGGAAAACCAAAAGCAATTTGGGAAAGGTTCTATGAAAGAAACCACCCCCAGCGAATTAAGAAAACAAATAGGTGTCTCTATTTTAGTAACTTATTGGTTTTAATGCAAATGGTTATTGGTATGGAGGCTGCGGCTATTTTTATTAAATCTGAGTTTTAATTAAGTCTTTCACTTAGAAAGCAGCTGTTGGAATTGAAATACTTCAAAAAAGTCATTTTGAATATGTAGAACTCTTTTGTCACTTATCAGTGTATACATGTTTTTATCCTCTTAATAGTCCTATTCTCAAATTAAAATTTACAATGTTATTAAATACCTACTACATACCAGGAATCCACTAGGTTACTATAATGAGTAAGGAAGATGTCTTTTCCTGTGTTAGTAATGCTTAGAATCTATTATAGAAGACTGATATTAAACACATAATGTCTAGTAACAATGAGGAGAAGTACTGTGGAAATACATCATTGTGAAACCACGTATGGTGTGGAGAAGCTTAGGGATGGACTTCCTAAGGAAGTAACATTTTAGGTTGAGTAGAGAAAAATTGCAAGTTAGACTAACTAAGGAATGGGGCTAGGAATGCTCCAGGGAGAAAGAAGAGCAGGTAACAGTTAGTGATTACGTGGATTTGTAACTACTTTGGATTTATGCAAAATTTCATTAGCTAGAAATGAGAAGTTGTCTTGAATAAAGAAAAAAATTGCATAAACTTGATTATTGAGCCATCTTTTTAATAGTGAAAATTTGTAAACCATCTATATGTCCAACAGCAAGGAATAGACTAGAAAATTTGGGTATATCCTCTCAATGGTTAGATCATTTCAACCATTAATATAATTGCATTGAGGACTATGAAAAAATGTGGAAAATGCTTATTTCATAATATTATGTGGAAATACAGGATAATGTTATAAGTCCCTTGTCCTTATAAATGTGCAAAGTGGCTATGAAAAAACACTGGAAAATATATTAAAATTATCTTTGCATTAAAAATGTGGATTTTATGCCAAAGTCTATTTTCCAACTCTCCACAATGTGGTAATATAACTTTTTAAAAATTAACAAAAGAAAAAAAAATTGGATAAAGGATATTCTATTTCAAAACTAACTACATCTAAGCAAAGTAAATCCCAGTTTGAAATGAGTAGCATGAAATTTTTCAGAAACTGAGGATTTCAGCTCCAGCAAAAAGAGTAAAGAACAGTTTATCACATTCTTTTTAATGAAGCCAACTGATAGCATTTATTCTATTTTATTGCCTTAATAGAGCATTTCACAGAATGGTAGAGCTGGAAGTTTCCTGGATGTTAATCTCACTCTATTTCTTCTCTTTGTAGATGAGGAAACTAAGAAGGATGATAGATGCATACTTGAGCGGGCATTGTGAACCCATACGTCGGGGTATCTATAAGCCAGAGACATTAAACAAAGGGGTATGAAGCTGTAGATTCATTCTCCTGTCCCCTTTGAGATTATAATTTATAATAAGAGGGAAGATATAGTGCTTATCTCCTCATTCTCAGTTTCTAGGCTCTTTTCACTTTCATTTCCATCATGGTTGTACAAATGCACAGGGGTTTTTAGGAGGCAAACCACGAATTTCCTATCTGTCTAACTATCATTTCTCCCATCATAGGACAAACTGACAATCTGTGCAGAGTGTTACAGATTCCTCACTGCCACAATAACAAATGGCTCTAAAAATGCCATATGAGTCCTCTTCCTGCTCCCCTTGTTGGGAACAAAACTGATACAGAAGGTTTGGGCTGTGAGTCAAGAAAGTAGATAAACAAACCGAACTAACAGTTGGGAGTAGGATTAGAGAAAATGTTCTCCTGAGATTTCTATTGTTGGAAGAATGGGTAAGGCTGCTAACAATGAAGGGAAAAAAAGAATATGCACACACAAAAAGACAAACTCTAAACATGTTGCCAGCAAATAGGGCGAGAGGCAGAATTGGGTTCAGTGGGAAAGGACAGTTGGTTTTTTATTCCCCTTGAAAAGTATTGGCTCAGCTTATATTTTTTTCTTTTTATTTTCCCCTTTAAAGTTATATGTTAATTTGATTTACAGGGTAATTATTTATTCATGCCTCTCCCTAGACATCTAGTTGTTGTTTATGGAGTCCCATATTGTTCAGACACAATTTTTTTCCTACCTTTGGCCCATTTTGAGGCAGGTTAAATGAAGTGGGAAGTTGTCATTTGCTGGTGAGACTGATAAATCTGGAAGCCACAAAAGATAATTTGAGTTCAATGAACATTTTCTGCAAGATCTCTTTTAGAGGATAGATTCATTGTTGAAATGTTTTTTCCCAATTCATTTGAATATTGACTACAAATTAGTAAATTCAAATAGGTAGTCAAATATAGAAAAATCAGTCAAATCAGATATTTGAAATTTTATAAATATCAATACTAGCAACTGCTAGATTAACACTTAAACTGCACTTTGCAAAAGGTGAGGTCCTGTCTTGTTGAAGGCCTTTGTTTCTCATTCTCTAAAATGATGATATTGGATTAGATTATCTACAAGGTGTTTTCCACCCCCAAATTTTGTAACTTTTTAATTAAAACATATTTTTGCCTACTGCTAGGGTAAGAAAATTGTTTGACTGGCTAAACTGGATTTCTTGCAGCTGAATGTGACATCTGCCTTGATGGTTGGCCTTCCACACTGGACCATACTACTAAATTTATAATTGATGATATTATATTTCAGACTGAAACACTTTATTTTTAATTTAATTTTGTATTTCACATACTGTTTTAAATTAACATTTGCATATAAATATTCATAAGATATCTTTATCTTCTCCCCCTAATAAAGAGCAATTCAGCCAAATATCGGTTAAAATATAATTTAAAACAACAATTGGGAAAAACACATATTCTAATTCTTCAGTCAAATGCTCTATAGAGTCATAAATTTATGTCAAAAATGTTTACTATTTTAACCAAATGTGATTTTAAACATCAGAATAACACCTTTCTACAACAATTTACAAAAGGTTAGGGAGGTCCTAAAACGTAATCTATAGCCAAGGTCCCTGGTTCTATAAAGCTCCAGGAAACCACTAAAGACCAACCAGAAAATTGCCCCAGGAGTTTTAACTTCTAGCCTTGTAAAGCCCAAGCAACGTCTTTGCTTTCCATGTCCTCTTTTTTTCTAAAAGTAAAAAGAAGTTTTCAAATAATGGAAGAACACCAATAAAAGGAGAGTAGTTGGCAATGTTAAATCTAAGCAGGAAGCCAAATATTTACCCTTTGAACTGGGACAGTTTGTCACAGGGCTGAATGGAACAAGTCAAGCATTAGGCTCTAGAAATGAATCTTTGTTTTTGTAAAGGTAGCCAGAAAGCCAACTTGTTGAAAGAAAGATATATAAAATAATTTAGTAGCTTAATGGATTATGGATCTTGTGTATGTGTGTGCACATGACTTTTCTTCTCTGCATAATGTGGCAACTTGTACTTTTGAACTGAGAGGGAATCTCAAGCTATTAATACCTAATGGAGTGTTTTAATTCTGGAACTAGCAGAGGTAAGAGGATAGTTAAGGTTTCAACCATGAATTTTTCAGGTTGTTTGAGGATTTTATCCAGATCCCTCACCTTTCTACAAAGTAGCTTTCAATGTGTGAATATAATTAACGCTTCTCCAAAATAATTTTCTTGCTGTTGCCTAAATTATCATCCATTTGCCACTTATGTCTTAGACGTGATTCCTTGATCTCCTAATTGTCTTATCCTTTTTCTGATTTTTGTTCACATCAAGGGAAGAGTTGGTTCATTTTTATAGACTACTCCTTGCTTGTCAGAGTGATATCTCATCAGCATTTCTTGATGTATTTTCCTCAGGAAAATTGTTAAATTTACCCATCTCCTTTTTATTATATAGATCTATCACCTATTTTAATTTAACAAGATAAAAACATGTCTCTTTCTCACCTTTAAAAATGTTATTTATTAATCCAAGTACCTCACACTTTTTTTATCAGCCAGTGTGTGAGGCACCTGAATTAATTCTAACAGGTTAAGGTATAATCCTTTTGAAAATTAACATCTACTTGCTGGCTGAAAGTAAGGTAATGTGTTTTATAATAAGCCCTTGAACAATCCAACATTGCTGGAAGTACAACTCTCTAATACTACTTTGATATCCAACCCTTTTAATATGACCTTTTTTTGTTACCTTTTGTTTGTTTATAAGTTGGAAAGTTTTAAAGAATTTTGCTTTGTTCCCCTTCTTCTGATAGTTCCTGATAATATGCTTTGGCATAAGTTTTTTCAATTCAATCTGGAAATTTATAGCGTATTATTATTATTGTTTGTTAATTTACTTCATTCTAATTCTAATAGGAATTCCTTTTAATTAGACATTGGCTCTCCTTGTTAATCTTCTCATTTCATAGTGTTTTCTGTGGCGTTTTTTGCTCTCTTTTATTTTCTATCTCGGTTTCTCAGTTCTATTTTGGGGGAGAGTTCCTCCATTTTTCTTCTAATCTTTTGATCTAATTTTTATTATATTTATGCTATTACTTTTATTTATTTGAGCTCTTCCTTGTCCTCAGAATGTTCTTTTTTATATATTTGCTTTTGTTGTTATCCATAGGCGACATTTTTTGTGTGTGTTTCTCTGACTAGATTGAATATAGTGATTTTGAAGTATTTAGCTTTCCCTACATAATTTGTTTTCTCCACGTTTCTTTGAATTAGTTTGTTTTTCTTGTTTTTTCAAATAGGAGGTTTTGAATTTTGGTTATTGATTGTTTATTCACATTTAATAGTGAGTTATTATATAAAAAATTGATTGTTCTATGTGCAGGAGCAAGCCTTGTTTACGGGCGGGGTCTCACAGTGGGGACATAACTTCTTTGCCAGAGATCCTCCAATCTTTGGTATCTGAATATCTTTTTTATGGGACTTCTCAGCTTCCTCAGAGAGGCAGTGAACAATGTTCTTCCTTAGGGGCAGAGGTGATGTGAGTGCCAGTGTACTGAGAGACGCTTGTGGTTTAGAGTGTCTTCCTTGGCAGAAATCCCTCTCTCATGCTTTGGACTGGCTGGAGCCAGAAGTACCATCCGGGAAGATTGGGGCATGGGGACAATCCTGAGCCTGAACCTTGGACCTCTACTCTATTACTGCACTTTGGGGGCACTTTCCTAACCCCACTCATGTGAGGTCAACCAGATATCCTGAGGAAATCCAGGACGCAAGACTATGGGGTTGTCCTTGGGCCCCATGACTGACCCCAATTCCCAAAGAGCAGCCTAGCGTCACTCCCACTGACCAGCAAATATTTTTTTTATAGAATGTGAGTTTGGGCCACTGGAATGGTGCTGACAATACTCATTTGGGGTGACTCTCATTGTCAGACACAGGATAATATCAGATCTCTTGGCTACCAATGGTTTATCCTTGACCTGTGAGCTTTAGCCTGTGTGTGGGATCATGCATTGCCTGCTGCCTGTCCATGTTCCCACCACAATACTACCTCTGTTCTACAGTCCTCAATGATGGTGGGGTGGCAGTAGATGTTCTTTACTTTATTCATACTTTGCCAGTATCATCAACACCCCTGCAGAACCTACACTACATGTCAGGTGGTCCTAGTGCTTGTCTCTATCTTTTCCTAAAATTTTCAAGACCTTTGCTTTGCAATCCAGTGGGCCCTTCCAATCAATATTTTCTCTTCCTCTGTCTTACGTGGTGAGGTTATATACTCTCCTAGTTCATTTTTTAGCCGTGTTGGACAAAAGATGGACATTCTTTGTGTTAATAGGGTGGTTCTTCTCACTTTGCCCACAGGCCCCTTTCCTATCCTCCCTGATGGTGGTTGTGTGGAAGGTAGGGGTGTCAGCAATACTCTAAGAACACAGTGATTACAGCCAAAAGAGCCAAAGAGAAGACATAGGTGAAAACTATGCTGTTTTATCTTTATGCTAAAATTCTAAAATGATAAATCTATCATCTACATCTTCTCTTCCTCATTGTTCAAAATGTTTACCAATAAATCAAATACCTTACATGAGCGTATACATTTTATAATATGTTTTTAAATAAAACATTCTTAATAGATGCCACTCCATAAAAAAATATTTGCCCAGGGGCTGGCCTGGTGGCATAGCGGTTAAGTTTGCATGCTCTATTTGGCGGCCTGGGATTCACAGTTTCGGATCCCGGGCGCAGACCGATCTACCGTTTGTCAAGTCATGCTGTGGCAGTGTCCCATATAAAGTAGAGGAAGACGGGCACAGATGTTAGCCAGTCTTCCTCAGCAAAAAAAAGGAGGATTAGCAACGAACATGAGCTCAGGGCTAACCTTCCTCACATACACATACATACAAAATAGCAATATAAATATATATTTGCCCAAGGCCACACACACTTTAATGGTAGTCTCTGCAGCCAATGAATGATTCAAATGAGCATACAAAAACTTGAACTCCTTTCCTAAACAGGAGAAAAATGTGAGGTCATTCATACTATAGACCAGGATCTAGAAATCAGGGGTCAGGCTGAGTTTAGATTTGAGTTGAAACCGCATTTTACTTAGCTTCCTACCCTCCTCTATCCTGCTTCCCTCATTTCTTTATAGGCTTCTGAGAATACTCCTCAATATATCACTTGCATCACAATCCCTATTTTAGAGGCCGGCCCAGTGGCACAGTGATTAAGTTCACATGCTCCGCTTTGGTGGCCTGTGGTTCGCAGGTTCAGATCCTGAGCGTGGACCAACACACCTTCTGTCAAGCCATGCTGTGTCAGTGTCCCATATAAAGTGGAGGAGGATGAGCACGGATGTTAGCCCAGGGCCAATCTTCCTAAGCAACGAGAGGAGGATTGGCAGCGGATGTTAGCTCAGGGCTAATCATCCTCACCAAAAAAAAAAAAAAAAAAGGAATCCTCATTTTAGGCTATTTTTCTCAGAATCCATCCCTACCTAAGACAACGTCTAACTACTCCTTTATTCAGACATTCAACCAATCCTCTAATTTTCATCTCTACTCCACACTTCTGCCTGAAGATTTAGGCAGAATTCCTGAGGCTAGCCAGAGTTCTGCAACACATTTAGCCCACTTCTTCTTAGCTCTTCCCACCCTCTCTACTCACTTACAGGAAGTTCAGTTTTAGCTTTCTTCACTCTAACTCAGATATCAATCTATTTTGCATCGTCCAAAATTGGCTAAACTTCTGTCATCTGATTTTGTCTCTTCTCACATTGTCTTCGTCTGTGTGGTTTTTTTTTAAATTACTCTACTATAATTTTAGTTCTGTTTTGGAGGGAGAGGAGAAAACACATTTCTTCAACCTACCCATTTAAAAAGAAACAAAGTCCCTGAAGGTATTACAGATCATAGGTCCAGATAGGCCAGGGAGCTGAATTTACTACATGGTACCTCACATCAGTGATTAAACAGAGACCCAGATTGTGAGGATGAGGCAGGCTCAGTGTCACCTTAAGAGAGTGTTTGGGGGGTGGGGGGTGTGCACACTTGGAATGGGATAATATGGATGAAAATAGAGTTTTCTCAATTTTTATCTGGAAATTTGGTACCCCCAAATTCTGACACTAGAGTTGAAATGAACACAAGCACAGCAAGTAAGAAAAATCACTAACAAAATGACCAAATTGTAAGCCACCAATTACGTCACCATGATGATTTCCAACCACATAGTAACTATATCTGGAGTGTCTGCTTGACAGTCAAATCTAGAATAGGAAATTGACAATTGCAGACAGGAAATAGAAGAGTCCTCCAAAATGACTAAAACCCAATTCTGATCTTGTTAAAACCCAGAGAAGACAAATATCGTCTACCCCTTCCATAACCACCTGCCACAAAGCAGAACTAAATCCTTCCTGGGGGAAAATATCCAGAATCTCAAATTATTTCTATAGTACTTCTAAAAAGGAAAGCTTGCAGCTTGGAATTTTAATTTAACAATCTTTAGCAGTAAATGCACACCTCTTCTAATCCTATCCCCATCCATCCTTCCCAGTTTTGAGGACGAGTAAAATTCATTCCCGGTCATAACAGGAATGCTCATGAAATGTGTTTTCATGCCCCTTATCTTGCCAGATATGTAATGTTTTCCAGCAATGGATAATTTCCCCTCTTTATTCCACCCCGATGCAGACATCCAATACACAAATACTGTGTTCCCTCTCTTCTGTTTTAGTCCTTAAAAATCCACTGGTAACTGCATTTACCAATGAGTAAATAACTGTTACTTACCAGAAGTAAATAACTGTTAAGCGATCAAATTTTCACTTCTCCAATGAGACATTTAATTTTGTAGAGAAAATGAATCTTTAAAAATATATGAGTGGGTGACACCTATGACAAGATGGTGACTATAGTTAATACTGTATTGTATATTTGAAAGTTGCTAAGAGAGTAGATCTTAAATGTTCTCATCAAAAACATTTTGGTAACTATATCTGTATATTGGTGATCATTTCACAATATCAAATATCAAAACATTATGTTGAACACCTGAAACTAACATAATGTTATTTATCAATTATTTGTTGTTGTTATTGCCATCGAGTCAATTCTGCTTCCTAGAGACCCTGTGTGCAGCAGAGAGGAACCCTGCCCCATCTTTTTTGTGCCATCCTCTCACCTTCTGGCACTGTGTCAGACAATGCTCCACTGCTATTTGTAGGGTTGGCATGGCCCATTTTTCAGAAGTGGGTGGCAAGGTCCTTCTTCCTAATCTGTCTTAGCCTGGAAGCTCCACTGAAAGCTTTCCACCATGGGTGACCCTACGGGTATTTGAAATACTGGTGGCATAGCTTTCAGCATCACAGCAACATGCAGCTGCCACAGTGTGACAACTGACAGATGGGTGGTGTCGTTCACTGACTGGGAAATGAACTCGGGCTGCAGAAATGAGAGCGTGAATCTTAACCACTAGACCGCCAGGGCTGGCTGTATCAATTATATCTCAAAATAAATTAAGAAAAATTTAAAAATATATGGGTGGGGATTTAATTTTGGATTCTTATCTATTAGTCTTCCAGTAAGGGAAGTCTTTTTATTGCCCCTGAAATTTGCTATAGACCTTATTTTATTTAATATTACTAATATTCATAATAAACAGTATTATCATTCATGAAAATTTGCTTAAATGTCTAGTACTACCTAGTAAAGGAAAGAACTAACTTTAAACACAGGGTGTGATTCCAAATCCTTGATTAATTGCTACTGAGAGCTTACATTCGTTTAAACTTTTGTGCTGCCCTAGTTTCCATCTTCTTTAACTCCTACTCATTATTCAATTACTTCCTTATGCCTTTCCTGATTTGAGAGACTGGATGCAATCTCATTCAATATTCTTATAGCACCTTGTACTCTTTTTCATAGTGCTTATCAGAATAAGAGCTTTATATTTATTTGTGTGCTATTTCTACAATGTTCTTTTTATTTAAGAGTTTTCATTTCTTAAAAAATGTTTATTTTGGCAGAGTACAGAGAATTTTTAGGGCAGTGAAAATACTCTGTATGATACTGTCATGATGGATACATATCATTATATATTTGCCAAACCTATAGAATGTAGAACACTGAATGAACCAGAATATAAATATGGACTTGCGATGATATGATGTGTCAATATGATATGTAGGTTTATCAATTGTAACAAATATACCATTCTGTTGGGGGATGTTGAAAATGGGGAGGCTACACATGTGTGGGGACAGACAGTATATGAAAAATCTCTGTACGTTTCTCTCAATTTTGCTGTGTACTTAAAACTTCTCTTAAAAAAAAGTCTCAGAAAAGAGGAGAAAGTTGTATTCACACAAAAACCTGCACATGAATGGTTTTCGCAGCTTTATTCATAATTGTCAAAAACTTGGAAACAACTAAAATGTCCTTCACTAGCTGAATGGTGGTACATACAGACAATGGGATGTTATTCAGTGCTAAAGAGAAATGAGCTATCAAGCCATGGGAAGACGTGGAGGAGACTTAAATGCATATTACTAAGTGAAAGAAGCCAATTTGAAAAGTCTACTCCTTTGATTCCAACTATATGACATGCTAGAAAAGACAAAACTATGGAGACAATGAAAAGATCAGTGGTTGCTAGGGTGTGGAGCAGAGAGACGAATAGGCAGAGCACAGACAATTTTGGGGACAATGAACATACTCTCTGTATGAGACCATATTGATGGATACATGTCATTCTCCGTTTGTCCAAACCTGTAGAATGTATGACACCAAGAGTGAACCTAAGGTAAACTATGGACTTTGGAAGATTATGATGTGTTAATGTACGTTCATTCTTGTTATTAAAAAAAAAGTACCATTCTGGTGAGTGGTGTTGATAATGGGAGTGGCTCAGGGGTAAATGGGAAATCTTTGTACCTTTCTCTCAATTTTGTTGTAAAACTAAAGCTGGTCTAAAAAATAGTCTGAAAAACAGAGATGGGTCACATATTCTTATTTAAATTATCTAATAAATTGGTAAATTTTTAAAAAATATTTATTTCACTTTCATTTTTTAAGTTATTTTACTGGTATAGAATTCTAGGTTGGCTATTATTTTCTTTCAACATGTTGAAGATGGCATTCTCATTATCTTGTGGCTTCCATTATTTTTGTTGAAAAGTCACATCATAGTCTTATTGTTGGTTCTTTGATGTTACATACTTTTATTTCTAATTTTGGGTACTTTTAAGATTTTATACTTGTATTTGTGTTTCAACAATTTGACTCTGATGTGCATAGGTGTGGTTTTCTTTGTGTTTACCTACTTGGGGTGTACAGAGCATTTTAAATCTTTGGGCTTATGCCTTTCATCAGTTTGGAAAATTATCAGCCATTTTTTCTTTCATTATTGCTTTGAAGATTCCCATTCTCTTTGTCCTTTTATTCTAGAACCCCAATTACGCCAATGTTAGAACACCTGAGATGATTCCACGTGTACATTATACTGTTACCTTTTGGTTTTTAAGTGATTTCTTCTCTGTCTCTCTGAACTTGTTTTGGTCTTCTTATTGTTCTTTTGTTTTACTAATTCTGCTTTCTGCTGTGTTCAATATACTGTTAAACTTATCCAGTAGGGTCATAATTTTAGATACTGTATTTTCTTTATTAGAATGTTCACTTGATACTTTTCATAGACTCCAATTTTCTGGTGTAGTTCTCCATCCTTTCTTATAGGTTGTCCATTTCTTTCCTCTATTTTCCTGAACTATTCATGATTGTTATGTTAGAGTTTTCTTATGTTAACGGCAGCATCTGAGGAGGGATGATGGTGAAATGGTAGAGTAAGGACCTCCAGAAATTCTCTCCTCCATAAAAGTAACAGAAAAACTGGAAAAAAAATTCTTAGAATCAAATTTTTCAGAATTTTGGATATTAACCAGACTTGCAGCAATCCACAAAACATTTATTCCAGAAAAAATGTGCTGAATCTAAATAAGAACAGTAAGTTCTGAGGCATTTGAACTTTCCCTATTCCCATCCCCTCCTGTCCAGCTTCACAGTATCCTTAAACACCAACAGCCTACAATTACAGTGAAAACCAGCAGCCTGATAGCCACCAGAACAGGGTGGGGGTTTCTTCAAAGACCCATTCCCAGAGAATTGTCATTATTTGACTTGTCTGGTGGCTCCCAGGAAAGCCCCACTTGCAAGGCTACCTTTATTTAACCTGAGTTGAAGCTCTCTCAGTGCAAAAGCCTTGTGCCTAGGGATATTTGTCAAAAAAAATTACAGACAATTATTTCACTTCATTACTGCCTGAGGCAACAGATAACAGTTGGTGCAAACAATAGACTAACTACAGGTTTAAAAAGAAAAGGTAGGGAATGAAATATCTTTAGAGTCCTTGAAAAGCTCTGACATATCCCTGGGAATCCAGAAGTATACATGTGTGTATCGGACTGTGTGTATGGCCTAGTCTGTACACGTGGTCAGGAAAAAACTGAGAAGTCCCTAAGTCATCACCTCTGGCTGACCTTGAGGCTTTGCACAAGCAGCAAGTGAAGGCTAAGGCTGAGTTATCAATTGCCTAGTAAATGTTGCAGGTATGCCCTCAGCAAAGACTGGGAGACTAATTGGCTTCAGACACTTATCTGACCACTAAGTTAACAAAGCAGAGACTTCAAGGACCACACAAGACAAAGAATACATAATTTTACATAATTAGTTCAGAAAAATCACTAAACACACAAACAACAAACAGCAACAGCAACAACACACTCTGTGGGAGGAGGAGAATCTGATTTTCAGAGTCACCACATTATATTATTTAAAATGTCCAGTTTCTAACAAAAAATTATGAGACATGCATAAAACAAGAAAGTATAGCCCATATAAAGGGAAAAAAGTAATCAATAGAAAGTATCCCTGTGGGAGCCCAGATATTAGACTTACTCGACAAAAATTTTAAATCAGCTATTTTAAATGTTCAATGATAGAAAGGAAACTATGTCTAAAGAACTAAAAGAAAGTATGAGATCGATGTGCCACCAAATACAGAATATCAATACAGTGATTGAAATTATAAAAAAAGAACCAAATAGAAATTCTTGAGTTAAAAAGTACAGTAACCAAAACAAAAAATCTGATAAGGAAGCAAAACAATATATTTGATTAGTCAGAAGATAAAATTAGCAATTATGAAGACAGGTCAATTGAGATTATCCAGTATGAGGAGCAAAAAGAAAAAAGAATGAAGAAAAAGGAACAATGCCTCAGAAACCTAGGACATCATAAAGTGTACCAATGTACACAAAGTGGCAGTTCCAAAAGGAGAGGAGAGAAAGAGAAAAGGGCTGAAATAATTTTTGAAGAAATAATGGCCAACGACTTCTCATATTTGATGAAAAACAATCTACATATCCAAGAAGCTCAACAAAATCAAAGCAAGATATACACAAAAAGATATACACCTAGTTATATCATAATCAAACTATCAAAAGCCAAAGACAAAATCTTAAAAGCAGCAAGAGAGGAGTGACTCATCATGTACAAGGGATCTTCAATAAGATTAACAACTGATTGCTAATCAGAAACCATGAAGCCCAGAAGGTAGTGGGATGACATATTCAGGGTGCTGAAAGAAAAAGATGGTCAAGAAGGGATTTGTATCAGGCAAAACTATCCGTCAAAAATAACAGAAAATTTAATACATTCCCAGGAAAAAAAATCTGAGAAACCTTGTTGCTAGCAGACTTGCCTTACAGGAAATACTAAAGAATTCTGCAGTCTAAAATGAAAGGACACTAGGCAGTAACTTAAATCCACACACACACAAAATAAAGAGCACCAGAAAGAGTAACAACATATGTAAATATACAACACAATACAAATGTATTTTTTGTGTGTAACTCTTTCCTCTCCTATCTGATACGAAAACAACTGCATGGAGCAATAATTATGAATCCATGTTTGTGAGAACATAATGTATGATATGTAATTTGTATGACAATAACAGCACAGAGAAGGGGAGAAAGAATGGAACTATAAAGGAGCAAAGTTTTGTTTTTGTTTTTGTACTATTTAAATTAAATTGGTGTTAATCTGAACTAGAATTTTATAAATTAAGATGTTGATTGTAATTCCCATCACAGCCACTAAGAAAACAGTTTAAGAATATATAGTAAAAGAATCAACAAGGGAATTAAAGTGGTAGACTACAAATATCTATTTAACACAAAGGAATTAATAGAGGAATGGAGAAACTAAAAGATGTAAGGCATATATAAATGAAGTAGCAAAAAGGCAGACATAAATTCTACCTCATCAGTAATTACATTAAATATACATGGATTAAACACTTAAATTTAGCTAATTTAATTAATTAGAACTCCAAGTAAAATAAGTTTTAAAAGTAAACTAAAATAAATCGAACAAAAAAGGATGTCTTCATGTCTTTGAATTTGGACAAGGTAAACATCAAAGTAGTAATATTATTAGAAAAGTAAACTTCATAAAACAAAAGACAGAGTGGTGATTCATCTAAATACTTCATCTTCTTCTCACCAAGAAAAAATAAAAGGATAAATATGTGAGGTGATGGATGTGTTAATTAACTCAATGGGGGAAATCCTTTCACAATGTATATGTAAATCAAATCATGTATGCTTTAAGTATCTTACAATTTTATTTGTCAATTATACCTCAGTAAAGCTGGAAAAAGAAAGGGGTATGCAGGAGGCTTGTGAGGAACTGCAAACCACAGTTCTAATATCCTATTGCTTAGATTCCAAGTCCTATGTGTTATTTTTTTCAGCCTCAGAGACCTTTAAATCCCCATGGTTCCCAGTTGCTTATATGCAGTGTGTTCTCCTAATTCCCCTGGCAGACATTTTTCTCACACATTTGGAGGCTAAAAGGAAGGAGAAAAAATATCTTGAGGGAAAGACAGGCTGCATGCTTGAGATAGACCATTCTCTCTAGCATGTCTGTTTTATTAGCACTGTGAGGAAGCAGATTTTATTCTGCCTTGTAGATGCTTTTAATATATACCCTAGTTCCTCAGACTCTTGCACAGCCCTAACTCAGCAAATGCCCCTAGGAGGAATTTGGCCATGCATGTAAGACCATTGAAATTTTGAATTTTTTAATTTCATTGTCACATCCCCACTAGAAGTTTTGTTCGTTTCCTCTCACCCAACAAAGGCCCTGTGCCTGTGATTGCTCTGATCGTCAGTCCATGTCCATAATCAGCATATGTCCCCAAGAAGGAAATTGTACCCCTTCTTATGGATTTTAATTCATCTAGTTATCTTTGCTTCCATGGATCTCTGATGTTTTTAAAAATATGATTTTTAAAAATTTATCTAGATTTTTTCTAGTTGTTTCAGCAGGAGTATTGATCTTCCACAGCCTATTGGGAAGTGAAAGTTGCATTTCCTATAAGTTTTTGGAACAATTACTTCCCATCTTAAGCAAAATGTTTCAGAAATTAAAGAGAGAAAGCTGTATCTGCCCAGCTCATATTACGACTGGTAGGAAGACCTTACTGAGAAGGTGACATGTAGTAGTTGAAAAGTGAGGGAGTGAACCATATTGCTACCTGTATGAGGAGACTTCTAGCGAGAAGAAACAGCACGTGAAGGTCCGGAGGTGGGAGTGGCCCTAAAATTTTGGAGGAACAGCCAGAGGAGAGCGTGGCTTGAGCAGAGTGAGAAAAGGGCAAAATGGTAAGATATGTAGGGTCAGATAAGATAATAATGATAATGAAGTTGGTATGGGATAACAGGAGCAACCTTATAGAGCTCAGGAATGCTTGAGTCCTAAGGCTTTTTGAAATAAGCCTAATCCAACCTGTGCCTTTTACAGATGGGTAACACCTGGACAGAGAGGAAAATCGACATGTCAAACAGTATTTTCTTTACCTAAGATTTTTTGGACATGACTTATTCCACTTTCAAACAGAATCCCCAACAAAATCACCTACTCTATTCAGTTTAGAAAGGGGCCTCCTTTGACTATTCAGACTCAAATTTATCTGGCAATCTAGCTACAAAACATATTTGCTTTTTGTACTTTATTTTAATTTTTAGTACAATGACCATTTTCAGCAAGAGCAAAACCATATAATGCTTGCAGTCTAATGAGCACTGATAAATATTACATTCCCTTACAGTGAACAAATTCTTGCTCCCTGCTGTTTCCCTAATAGCTTACATTAGCAGGCCATGATTGCTGGAGTTTCATTGCTCTTCATCAGGGAAGTGGCTGTGACGGTCTTTTTCCCACACTCGGCATCCGTTCATCACAGAGGCTCTGAGCCGTAAATATAAACCATTTCTATCACTAATGGCACAGTCTGTCTCATATTAACCGTCTTCCATTTTAGCAATGCATCTTAAAGTCTTTTTTACTGAGATCATCAGTTATGCTATTGTGTACTGTGCCAGTCCCTACCATATACTCTTTACATGCTTTAATTCTTCATTTCAGTCTCACAACTGACCTACGAGTTACACATTGTCATAGCAATATTGTGGATGAGGAAGGTACGGTCTAGAAACTGCTAGAAACTGGCAAAACAAACATTTTAATCTAATTCTGTCACAAAAGCTCACACTCTTTCCTCTCTTCCATGTTACCTTTTTCCTGTTCAGTTCTTGAGACTTTCTTCTCTTTGTGGTATTTGGAATTCTTGAGAATAGGAAAAGCCAGTTCTAGAGTACACCATTCACCCACATCCTGCAATTTTGAGGCATATCATTACTCTATGGGAAATTGTGGAATCCTGGCTTGGGCCACTAGACCCAAGGGGCTGAGGGGAAAAGAAATTCATATTTAGAAAGATATTGATATTGGTACAAAAAAAAATTTTAAATGACTATATTATATCAATCTAAATTTTCTTCAAAGTTTTATTGTGAAAAATTCTAATTATATAGAAAATTTTAAAGAATAAAATAATAAACATCCATATACCAGTTATTTTGCCATATTTCTTTTATGTATTTATCTAGCTATGATTTGTGGGGTTTTTGGGTTTTTTGTTTTTTGTTTCTTCTGAACCATTGAAGTTAAGTCACAGTCATAATATACCTTCACTCCTAAATACTCCAGCATTGATCTCTGAAAAGTTTATTTTTCTGTATAAATGCAAGAGCAGTATTTTACCAAAAATAGTAATATCACTTAAAAATCGCTAATATTATCTAAAATCCAGTCCACATTCAAAAAGTTCCAAAATGTCCCTGAGTCATTTTTTTTGTTGTTTTCATTGTTTTATTTTGTTTTGTTTTGAGGAAGATTGGCCCTGAGCTAACGTCTGTTGCCAATCTTCCTCTTTTTTTCCCTTTTTCTCCCTAAAGCCCCAGTAGATAGTTGTATGTCATAGTTGTACATCCTTTTACTTGCTCTATGCGGGATGCTGCCTCAGCGTAGCTTGATGAGTGGTGCCTAGGTCTGAGGCCAGGATCTGAACCAGCGAACCCCCAGGCTGCTGAAGCAGAGCGTGAGAACTTAACCACTACACCACCGGGCCAGACCCCCAAGAGTTATTTTGAATAGGTTAAGGTTAACTATTTCAGGCAACCCCTTCTGGGTTGATACCATCTGCTTCATATTTGAGTCTCATTGCGCTGCACATGATATCAGGTTTTCTCAGAGAGTGTGACAATAAAGATAATTACTTTGTTCAGAAGGCAACCGTCAGAACTGTTCAGGTACTTTTTCCTCTTTGAAATAAGCTTTTTGGCTAACATTTGGCAAAAACTAATGCTTTTAACATTTATTAACCCCCCTTGCTTGAAGCAAAAATTTTACTAGGAGTTGCAAAAAGTGATTTTTCCGAATTCAAGATCTGTAATTCAAAGGAAAATGAACTTCCACACCTCTTTAAAAGACAGTAAGTAGATGCCTCATTCTTACTCTTTAATTACCAATTTTCATAGTAAAGCCTTGATGTAATAGTTACCTAGAATGGTGGCAAATGAATTTATCTTCACTTTCTCCATTTTTTCCCCTTCTTTAACACTATGAACTAAAAGACTTTATTCTTTGCCATGTGTTACATTCAGTTTTCAAGGCTCACTTTTCCTAACACAAAACTGGAATAAGACATTTGTCCAAGAAGCTCTGGTTCCTTTTAACTATGTATGGAATGTAGAGAGCAAGATCTGGGTAGTACGTGTGCCCATTTATACTGAGATGTCATTGCTTCTGGGCTCTTCTGTTAACAGGAAAAAAAAAACCCCTATCTCTATCTCTATGTTCATCTCTATCTATACATAATAAATATCACTAGTTTATATTTGTATGTCTATTAATTTTTTTAATAGAATCATTTGATGAGAAAAAAATTTGATTTTAATAAGGTCTAATTTGAAGTTTTGCTTTCTGTGTCCTGTCTAAAAACTTTTTTATTTTCAAGTCATGCAGACATTCTCCAGTGTATTTTTCCAATAACTTTATAGTTTTAGCTCTTACTTTGAGGTCTGTAAATCCATCTCTAGTTAGTTAATTTTTGTGTATGGAGTGAGGTAGGGGTTGAGGTTCATTTTCATACAGATACAGTTGTTCTAGGACAATTCGTTGAGAAGACATTTTTTTCCTCCATTGAATTGCTTTGGCAACTTTGTAAAAAAGTCAAATGGCAGGGAGGTTCTATTTTTGAGCTCTTCATTTTGTGTCATTAATGTATTTGTTAAAATTTATGCCGGTACCACATTGTTTTAATTACTGTAGTTTTATAAGAAGCCTCAAAATCAGGTAGTGTAAATCCTCCAACTTTGTTCTTTCTGAGATTAGATAGTCTAGGTTCTTTGAATTTGCATATAAATTTTAGAATAAAATTGTTGATCTCTAAAATAAATAAAGCCTGAGGGGAGTTTGCTTAGACTTGCATTGATTCTATAGATCATTTGGGAATACATGACATCTTTACAATGCTGAGTTCTCTTATCCATGAAAGAGTTGTATCTATTTATTGAGATCTTTAACATCTCTCAGGAGTGTTTCATAGTTACCATTGTAAAGGTCTTGCATGCCTTTTGTAAAATTTCTTCCTAATTCTTTTTTTTATTTACTGACTTTTGTAAATAGCACTTTTAAAAACTTAATTTTCCAAATTTTTATTACTTGTACTTAAAAATGCATTGGATCTTGTGTATTAAACTTATATCCTGCATCTTGCTGAATTCAAGTGCTAGCTAGTTCTCCTAGTTATTTTGTAGATTGCCTAGCATTCTCTAAACAGTGAAGTCATAGACAAATAATGACATCTTTTTCTTCCTTTCCAAACTGATGCCTTTTATTTCTGTATCTTGTTTTAATTCATTAGCTATCACCTCCAACAATGTTGAATCAAAATAATGAGAGTCGGGATTCTTATTTCATTTACTATCTTAGAAGTTTTCACCTTTGTAATTCATTACTCCTATTCATCTTTGTTCTCAACCCCTAACACTACCCTGTCTATAATTCAAGATAAACACTGACCTACCTTCTGTCACGATAGATTAGTTTACATTAAAAATAATTGTATAAAGACTAATACAGTATATACTTTTTTTCACTATCTTTGATGAAGTATCTGCTCAATTGTTTTGCTCATATTTTATTGGTTGTTTGTCTCCTTATTATTGAATTTTGAAAATTCTTTGTTCTGGATGTAAGTCCTTTAACAGATATATGATGCAAATATTTTTTTCTAGTCTTTGGCTCTTAACAATGTCTGTCAAAGAATAAAAGTTTTTTATTTGTAATTTTAATAAAATCCAATTAATCAACTTATTGTTTTATGGATTGTGCTTGGGTGTTATATTTGGGATATATTTGCCTAATTCTAAGTCACAAAGTGTTTTTCCTACATACTGATATTTACATTATAACATAATATTATGTTCTATAACATAATATTATGTTTTATAGCTTTAGGTTTTACATGATCAATTTTAGCATGTTCAATTTTGAGTTAATTTTTGTATGGATGTGAAGTATGGGTTGAAGTTCATATATTTGCATATGGATATCTGATTATCTTAGCACTATTTGTTGAAAAGACCATACTTTCTCTCTTGATAAGACTAAAGATATATTAGATAGATGTACATGTGGATAGACAGACATATAGAAGATAGATAAAAAGAGATAGTCTATTTCTGAACTCTGTGTTCTGTTCCATTGATCTATTTGTCTATCTTGACACCACTGCTATAATGTCTTGATCATTGTAGCTTTAAAATAAGTTTGAAATTAGGTAGTGATAGTCCTTCAACTTTTTTTTCTTCTATTTCAAAGTCGTTTTGGGTATTCTAGGTCCTCTGCCATTATATATGAATTTTTAAATCAAAAATTTTTAACAGTTTTCTAAGATTGTGTGTGTGTGTGTGTGTGTGTGTGTGTTATGTTGAACTATTCCTCCTTGGAATATATAAAAAAAAATAATACTTCAAGTGGTCAGTCCACAGATTTATCATTGAAGCCTCTTCAGTCTGTATAAGAGCAGCCATGTAGCATGCTCAGATAATGTGTCTCTAATGATAATTTCTGACTATTATAATTGTTCTCTAAATTTCCATTTGGTGACAACCTGTGTGAGATAATTACACATCATCAATGTTCTAATGAACTACGAGACACTTAATGCCTGGACACGAGGCAAAGTAGCTAAGAAACATATGTCAAAGGCAGTTTCATAGGAACTAACATACAAAAATGTAGGCTTCATTAACAGTGTTCAAAAAGACAGATGAGTCTCCATCCTGCCTAACCCAGTGGTTAATTTATCGACTGACTTTAACAGTGACGTCCCTTTGGAGGGTTTTTAATAGTTTCTAAGTTGCTTGCTGAGGTTTTAATAGACATTTGCCTCACTGAGCTCAATAAATATAGAGTGTGGTTTGAAATCTTGCAACCTGAAATGTAAGCAACTGACTGAATGAGGTTAGAAAGGATTTATATTTCTTCTAAGTATACTTCAGAGCTGAAGTTCAAGTGAAAAAGATTTCCAAAATATCTACCTGCTTTTTTTGAAAACTTTCTCCTATTTTATGTTAAGACCTTTGGTGCTATAAAACAGAGAGAAAAATGTGTCAGGGATAGAAAAAAATGACTAAGCAATTCCTTTCTGTTTGCTCAGGAGTAGATTTTTGGAAAACTGTGTAGGAATTCAAGACTTAGGTTGTAACCATTCAGGTTCAGTCAAAGTAAATGGCAAATATTTCATTTCCCAGGTTCCGATTACTTGCAACCAGGGGCATCGTGGTTTATAAGGACACTGTATCATTCAGGCAAATGCTACAGCTACCTATTGGGCCACTTATAAAGAGTGTTTGGCTACAATGTTAAAAAAAAACCCATGAAAATAATAGTGTGTATGGAATGCTTGCTCTGCTAAGCACACTGTGGTGTTTTCATGAAGATAAGCTCACTGATTCCTCAGAAGAATCCTACAAGGCAGGTATAATTATTAACCTTATTTTCATGTAAACTAGTCTAGGTATATTTTTGAAATCATATAGCTAATAACTTTCAAAATTTGGAGTTGAACCTACATAGTTTATCTTCAGGACTAGAACTCTAAAACGTCAAATTAGAGTTTGATGGAAACACCTCCTTTTCAGAAAAAGAGGGTTTTTTCCTTTGGTTTTGGCTTTGGTTTTACTAAATGCAATAAATTTTGCTTAAAGTTGTTAGGCAACTTTCAATAATAAACTCGATTTTGCCCATATAAATGAACATGATGAACTATAAACCAAAGATCAAATTAAAGTTTTCATTGACATGAGATTTTAATATGTTGTATTTTTAAAAATATACATTTCTGATCATGTCTCTTTTTCATTTTTACTGCTGTAATACATAAAGTCAAGACTTCAGCAAATTAAAACGATTATAACTTTAAATAATAAATATCTCTAATATTTAATTTTTTTCAATTTTTATTACTAATTTCCATAAGTTAAATTGACAAAAGCTATTTAGATATCATTTCAGATAGTTACTTCATGGTAAAAACCTTAAAAACATGATTGTAAGATTCTACTTTTCCATTATGGAGAAAGAGACTTGGTTATAATTTTAAAATAACCAAAAATAAATAGATGTCAATGAAAGGATGAATTTTGCAGTGATTAGACTATTTTCTGAAAATAGAAAAAAATGTGATTACCCTAAAACTGTTATGTTACAGTCAATATTCTCTAGACTGACAAATATAAATCAGGCCTGTATTTAAATAGCAGCATCTATCTAATGTGAGAATTGGATCATACAGATTATAGTTTTGATATTTGTGGTTATAACTGCCCTTTGACATTTACACATATTGTTGTTGAGTTTAAGCCTTCAGAAGAAATGCTGTGGTTTGGTATATACCGTGGAACTTCAGGTCGTTAATTCACTGACAATACCAAGTATCGCTTTCTAGGGAAATACTTTGGATATCTTTTTGGTGTCATTGTGTCCAATTTCATTTTCCTTATGGACATTTTCTTGGAAATTTCTTTATCGTATAGTGGAGTGATTAAGAAGACACACACTAGGGGCCGGCCTGGTGGCATAGTGATTAAGTTCGTGCGCTCTGATTCAGCAGCCCCAGGGTTCGCAGGTTCGGATACCAGGCGTCGACTGACGCACCGCTTGTCAAACCATGCTGTGGCGCCATCCCACATAAGGTAGAGGAAGATGGGCACAGATGTTAGCCCAGGGCCAATCTTCCTCAGCAAAAAGAGGAGGATTGGCAACAGATGTTAGCTGAGGGCTAATATCCTCACACACACACAAAAAGAACACACACAGTAACTGGAGAATTTGGAGTCCATTTCTTCAGGGGCTTCTCTAAAGTGCTGTCTATGAGTCTATTGGGCAAGCCACCTAATCTAATAGAATTGTTGGGAAGAGTCGATGACTTAATCCATGTAGACCTGTTGTCCCAGTTCCTGGCATATGCTGGACACTCAATAATTTTTAGGTATCATGATAAGATTGTGAAGAGTGTTGCTTTTTCTCTCCTTAATTCCTTTACTTTGCCTCCCAAGCATTCCCTAGTCTCCAAATTTTTTTAAAAAGCCGTCTCTTCCTCAAATCTATTTGAGTAATATAACTTACAAATAACAAATGTCATCACATGTTTATAATGTAGTGGCTTAAAGATACAAGATTATCCCCTCCTCTCAAGCTAAGAGAGAAATATTTCTTGCCAGTACTCCGACCGAGTCTTTCTCTAAGAATATGTCTAAAAAAGTGTCAGAATTGGTGGTCATGCTCTAATTCTCAGGTCCTGGAAGGGTCTTTTCCCTCTTTATTTCTCCAGAGAATCTAGCACATGTTGAAATAGAATGTGAGAAGAACACAGGTGTTTAATTCTTCTCATTTTTTGTTAAATAATTTCAGGTACATTACCTTTTATATTCATTCTAGTAACCCTAAAGCTAGATATTATCACCTCCCTTTGCAGGAGTGGCTGAACAAAAAAAAGAAAGGAGACTCAGAGGGATGAGATAACATCCTCAAAGCAACATGGCTGAAAACAGCACCTGGGTATTTCCTCTATATTGTAATATTTGATACAATGTTTGGAGCATAGAAGTTACTAACTAAATGGTTCTTAAACTAAACTGAACATCTAATGAAAGAGAGTAATTATGCTATTATGATATAACTAGACAAATACATATCTAGGTTTACAAAATTCTGTGAAAATATAGTAACAATCGTTGTGAAATACCTTTTTGAGTGCTTATACAGAGATTCATAAAGTCATAAGAAACTAGTAAATGAGGAACAATGAGGTTACCAATATAGTCAGTCAGGAAAATTAGCGTTTAGCCTAAACCAAACCTCAGTTTTCAGAGCCAACAATTCATGGCAACATTAACCAAATCATCTCTGGGCAGTATTTGCATGGTGCTTGAAGTTTGCTGTGCAATGAGACTATGTATTTCTGAGTTCTTATCCTCAGATCCTTTCCTTCTGTGCCATGTGGTGATGATATCACTAGGCAGGCTCTCCACACCATGCAATCCTTGCATAATTTGTCACTTTCTTCTAAATGCTAATATGCATACACCCACTGCCGACACAAATCCTCTATATATCTCTCTCATTATATATCTCGCATTGTCTACTTGCACGCCCGTGCTTAATGCCCACGCCATGTTTTATGATATGTTTTATAATTTTAGCAAAGAAGATGCACTGGACAAAGTCTCCTCTTCTTTAAAATAGGATTTTCTTTGTATTCCCTAATACTTATCTTAACCCTGTGGATTAAAGTATCTTAAACAATAATAACAATAGTCACAAATGTATAGTGTTGGGAATTGTATGAAGTCATTTTTTCCTAACAAAAGTGGGGGATTTCACCTCAATCTTGACCTCCAAGGATAGCTCTCTTTAAAGTTATAGCTGCAGCATGAGCTAGTGACCACATTCACCAATAACATGAAAACATTCATTCTTCCTTACCAAATGGTACACATAATCAGGTTGCCAAAGAACAATTATCTTTCATACTAATTGGCAACTTGTGTTTAACCTTTAATTAGCTGTGAATTTATAATTGCTCTAAATGGCCTTTTTCCTTTCTCGTAGAAGGTCATAGAGGCATTCTCTGTTCTCTTTCTCTGCTCTCACCCTCAGCCTCCCAAGATATTATAATAGCAGTTTAAATGGAAAATAGAGGCTCTGCAGCCTTAGGTTGCTGTCCTTGTGCGTGCTCTGAGCTGCCACATGCATGACAAACTTCAATTGTTGAAAGGCAGGAATCCCTTGTTACTTCTGGCTTCAAAGGGAAATTCAAATAGATTTTTCTTTTTCTTTTTTTCATTTGTTTCTCTTGGCACAGTTTGATGCAATCAGTTTTTTTTTTTTTTTTTTCCCCCACTTGAAAGGTACAGGACTTATTAGCATAGAGACTATGTCTTCTTTGAGGGTCATTGTGTTCTTGGTTCGGGAAAGATTACTATGCTTGAAAGATGCAGGATAGCATTGCTTCCTTCTGTGATGAACACTTCAAATATTGTGTAGGGTATGCTATTTTCTTTTGGGGTGAATAATTTATCCTTTGATGTCCTGGGTCCTATAAAAAAGGAAATTTGTGGTGATGAGTGCACTGTTTTTTCCTGTTAAAATGTTTCTCAGTTGAAAAACACTTTGGCTCTTATTTAAAAAGCCACCAAAAATTCTCAAAGAAGGAAGATATTCTTCAACCTGCTTGCCATAGTGACCCTGCAAGATATTACTTGCCATTGTATGATTGAGAACTTTTTTTCCTGATTGACTTTTCATGCTGGTGAAACCACTGTGTAATTGAATAATTGAATGGTCTGAAAAGTGTAAGGAATTAGAAAACATATAGCTTAAAAAAGTTGTAAGTCAGATCAACATAAATAACACAATAATAAAGAAAAATGGCTAAGTTAATATTTTCCACCAGTGAGAGCCAGCTCTATTTTCGGAATATAATGAAAGTATTGCTATTCACAAAGACAAGCCATTCTTCTAGTGGAATTTATAAATGATCCTAAGATAGTCCTACAGTTCTAATCTGCATTTATTTTCCTTTCTTGGCCCACCCATTCAGTTCCAACTGACTCCTGCTGCAAAGGAGTTCCCTCTGTTCCCATAAAGCCATCAGCTCAGAGTTGTAATATTGCACGAAGAGCTCTGTAGCAAGCATGGGAGGCATTTCCCCATATCTCCAGCCCTAGGCACTTAAGAGCATACTGGGCAGATTTCTCACTGCTAGCACCTGAATTTCTTTGCTAAAGGATTTTCTCCTGCTGCTAGAGGCTACTTTGCTACCTCCATAGTAAGCCAAAAATTGCAGGGAATTAACAACCTCCCAGGAGCAGCCCTCAACCAATGACATGGGGAATCAGAGTTTAAATCCTATAGATCCTCACCCCTTGGGTAGGAGAACTCTTGGGTCTGAGTCATTGGCTTCCAGATTATGTCCAACAAGACAGAGCATTCTTCGCTCGCTGTGATATCTGACTTAATAACACATTTCTCAGTTGTCTTCTCATCCTTGTTTTACCTCCTCATTTAACTAACTGTAGTTTCTTTACCTTACAAATAAACCACTTGAATTGGAATCTGTCCTCAGAGTTTACTCTTATGGAAACCCCAACTAAGTTGTTCTCCTACCTTTATAATAATTTCTCTATTAGGATTGAGAGGCAGACTATTCATATTATACTTAAAAGTGTGGGACAGAATTAATTTGGATGCTAACTTAGAGCTGTGTAAACTTGGGCAAGCTACTTATCCTTTCTGGATCTCTGTTTCTCTTTTGTAAAATGATTATCGCATAATCATAGATCCCTTTTAAGGGGGATTTTGTGAAAATTCAATGAGATAATGTATAAATGCCTAGAATATTGTGAAAATCAACAAATAGTAAGCTATTAAGGTTTGTAACCTGATGAGCCAGGAAGTGTTACAACCGGTCATGTGCTCTTTGCCCCATCACCCAGGTACTTAGTGGGCCCCTACAGAGGGATGAGAACATTTGCTCACTATTTCTTAGTGCCCTTTTCAAAAGTATACAAAATGCATTTGTGGAAGAAAATTTTCTACCCCCTGATGCCATCAGCTTTTGTAGCTTGTAAGAGCATTTAAGGGGATCGGCTTTATTGCCCCTTTCCTGCCCAAATGAACACATTGTTAGCAAATGCAGAGATGGAGACTTCTGCCCAGGTAAAAAAGTGTATTATGGGCTTCCAGGATGTTATCAAGTATTTTAGGTTTCATTTCAAGATGGTGACATAGAAGGCTCCTGACCTCACCTCTTCCCATGGACACACCAAATCTACAGCTAAGAATGAAACAGTTTCCTCTGAAAGAAACCTAGAAATTAGCTGAGTGACTCCCATACATTGGGCAAACAAGAAAAAACCCACATTGAAACAGATAGGAATGAGGGAGACACAATCTCGCCATAAATCCTACCTTTGGCACAGTGACATATGATTGGGGGTGAACTCACAACCCCTAGATTCTCCCTAAGGAGCAAAGAGTTTGGACTCAACATCTGGCACCCCAAATTTTAAGACTTCCACCTGAGAGGTGGGTCCCCAAAACACCTGTCTCTGTTTCCATGAGACTCACAAGACTACAGCAAACGAAGAAACAGGTCTTAACAGGCTCAAGGGGACTTGCCAGGACTGTCCTCCCAGGGCTCAGTGCAGAGGCAGCAGACTTGAATGCCCATCCCTCAGTCATTCCCATAAAGAGGCCTATTTGCATATCTTAAAACCTGCAGCCTGCAAGTCAGGCTCCTAATTTAACACAAATCTAGGGGCCAACTGCAATCCTCACCAGAGACTAAGAAGGCTGGTGGACACCATCATTGCACTCTCCCTTTGCCCCACTCCAGTTCGCTGGTATCTCCCTGAAAGGAGCTTGTGCACACATCTGGCACCCTGGCTTTTGCAGCTGCTGCCCAGAGGACACATCCCTTGATCACCTGGCTCTGGTGGCCAGTGGGGTTTGCATTCCCAAGTTCACCAGGACTGTAGCAAACAAAGAAACAGTTCTTAATGGGCTGTCCTCCCAGGGTTCAGCATGGCGGGAACAGACAGAAATGCCAGTCTCTCAGTTTTCCCCTAAAGAGGCCTATTTGCATACTTGAAAAGCTGCTGCCACAGAATCTGGCTTCCAAGTAGCCTGAATCTAGGTGCTCCACTTTAGGACACTGACAGGCTATGGCACACCCTCAACTCCTGGGAGCCACTAAGAACAAAGAAGTCAGTTTGGACAATCACAAAGGTTTGAGAGACAACCAAGAGCTAGGGCCAGGCTGAACAATAAGGTTCCTCTCCTCCATGAGACCACTCTTTAAAGACTGGGAGAGATGGCTGTTTTATCTAATGCACAGAAAGCAACCAATACAGAGAGTCAAGGAAAATGAAGAAACAAAGAAATATGTTTCAAACAAGATGAAACTCCACAAACAGACCTTAATGAAATGGAGATAAGTGGTTTTCCTGATAAGGAGTTCAAAATAATGGTCTTAAAGATTCTTAATGAGGTCAGGAGAACAATGCATGAACAAAGTGAGAATTTCAACAAAGAGAGCGAGAATACAAAAAAAAAATACCAAACAGAAATCACACAGCTGAAGAATACAATAATTGAACTGAAAAATTCAATAGAAGGGATTGACAGAAATACAAAGCAACATAAGAGATTACTGTGAACAATTATACAGCAACAAATTGGATAACCTGGAGAAAATGGATAAATTCCCAGGAACATAAAATGTACTAACACTGTATCATGAAGAAATAGAAAATCTGAACAGACCAATTACTAATAAGGAGAGTGAATTGGTAATCAAAAACCTCCCAACAAACAAAACTCCAGGACCGGATGGCTTCACTGTGAATTCTACCAAACATTTAAAGAATTGATACCAATCCTTCTCAAACTCTTCCAAAAAATAAAAGAGGAGAGAACACTTCCAATTCATTTTACAAAGCTAGCATTATCCTGATAACAAAACCAGACAAGGATACTACAAGAAAAGAAATTACAAGCCAATATCCCTAATGAATATAGATGAAAAAATCCTCAACAAAATATTAGCAAGGTGAACATAACAATACATTGAGGATTATACACCATGATCAAGTGGGATTTCTTCCATGGATGCAAGGCTGGTTCAACATCTGCAAATCAATTAATGTGATACACCACATTAACAAAATGAAGGTTGAAAATCATATGATCGTCTCCATAGATGCAGAAAAATCATTTGATAAAATTCAGCATCCATTCATGATAGAGCTTTTAACAAATTGGGTATAGAGAGAACATACCTAAACATAATAAAGAGTATATAAGACAAGACCACAGCTAACATCACACTCAACAGTGAAAAACTGACATCTTTTCCCCTAAGATCAGGAACAAGACAACAATGCCCACTCTCACCACTTTCATTCAACATAATATTGGAAGTTGTAGCCAGAGCAGTTAGGCAAGTAGAAGAAATAAAAGGCATCCCAATTGAAAAGGAAGAAGTAAAACGGTGTCTATTTGCAGATGATATGATATATAGAGAGAAGACTCCACCAAAAGACTATTAGAACCAATAAACAAATTCAGTAAAGTTGCAGGATACAATATCAATATACGAAAATCAGTTGCATTTCCATACACTAAAAATAAAATACCTGAAAAAGAAATTAAGAAAACAATCCCTTTTACAATTGCATCAAAAATAATAAAATATTAGGAATGAATTCAAATAAGGAGGTAAGAGATCTATGCACTGAAAACTATAAGCATTAATTAAAGAAATTGAAGAAGACACAAATAAATTGAAAGACATTCCATGTTCATGGATTGGAAGAATTAATATTGTTAAAATGTTTATACTACCCAAAGCAATCTACAAATTCAATGCAATTCCTTTCGAAATCCCAATGGCATTTTTCACAGAAATAGAAAAATCAATCCTAAAATTTGTTTGGAACCAGAAAAGACACCATATAGTCAAAGCAATCTTTACAAGGAAGAACAAAACTGGAGACATCACACTTTCTGATTTCAAACTATATTAAAAAGCCTTAGCAATGAAAAAATAGTATGATATTGGCGTGAAGACAGACACATAAATCAATGGAATAGAATAGAGATCCCAGAAATAAACCCACACATATATGGTCAATTAATTTATGACAAGAAGAGCCAAATATACAATGGAGAAGGGATCGTCTCTTCAGTAAATGGTGTTGAGAAAACTGGACACCCATGTGCAAAAGAATGAAACTGGATCTCTATCTTACACAATTTACAAAAATTGATTCAAAATGTATTAAAGAATTGAATATAAGACCTGAAACCATAAAACTTCTAGAAGAAAACATAGGCTGAAGCTCCTTGACATGAGTTTTGGCAATGATTTTTTGAACTTAACAACAAAAGCACGGGAAACAAAAGCAAAAATAAACAAGTGGGACTACATCAAACTAAAAACCTTCTGCATGATGAAGGAAACCGTCAACAAAATGAAAAGACAACCTAAACAATAGCAAATTGTATAGTATCTGATAAGGGGTTAATACCCAAAATATATAAAGCATTCATACAACTCAATAGCAGATATAACAGTTCAATTAAAAAATGGCCAGAGGAACTGACTAGGCATTTTTCCAAAGAAGACATACAAATGAACAACAGGTACATGAGAATGTGCTAAACATCAGGGAAATGCAAATTAGAACCCCAGTGAGATACCACCTCACCCGTGTTAGAATGGCTACTATCAAAAAGACAAGAGAGAATAAATGTTGGTGAGGATGTGGAGAAAGGAGAACCCTTGTGCACTGTTGGTGAGAATGTGAATTGGTATAGCCACAATGGAAATCCATATGGAAGTTCCACAAAAAATTAAAAAATAGAACTACCATATGATCCAGCAATTCCACTTCTGGGTATATATCCAAAGGAAATTAAATCACTATCTTGAAGAAATATCTACATCCTTATGTTTATGTCAGCATTAATTACAACAGCCAAGACATGGAAACAACCTAAGCATTCATTGATATATGGATGAATGGATAAAGAAAATGTGGTATATATAATAGAATATTAATCAACTAATCAGCCATAACAAAGAAGGAAATCCTGCCATTTGTGACAACATGGATGGACCTTGAGGATATTATACTAAGTGAGATAAGTCAGACAAATACTCTATGATCTCACTTACATGTGGAATCTAAAAAAACTGAACTCATAGAAACATTTAACAGATTGGTAGTTGCCAGAAGCAGGGCATGGAGGGGTGGACAAATGAGTAAAGGTGGTCAAAAGGTATAAACTTCCAGTTATAAGATGGATAAGTCCTGGGCATGTAATGTACATCGTGGTCACTATAGGTAACAATACTGTATTGTATGTTTGAAGGTTGCTTATAGAGTAATCCTAAAAGTTCTCACCACAAGAAAAAAAATTTGTAAGTATGTGAAGTGATGGATGCTAACTAAATTGATTGTAGTAATCATTTTACATGTATCAAATCATTATGTTGTACATTTTAAACTGTTACAATGATGTATGTTAACTATATCAATTAAACTGGGAAACAAATAGGATGCTTTCAAGTGTCTTAAAAAGAAGTTCTTGGTTAAAATGTTTATACAAATGTAAGAATTCCAAAGTGACAGAGAGTTTTGTTTCATTTTTTTTCTCTTTCCTTTCTTTTCCCCCTTCCATTCATTCTAGGTAAAACTGTTTAATTTAAACAGTAATGCTAATAGTACGGTAATCCAGTACCTTAATTACATGTTTATATTGAAGAGGAACACAGGTACAAATGTGTACAGCACATGGAGGTCTTATCCAGAGTTCATGGGTGTGATTAAATCACGGGGTTTAAACTATGTGATCACAATGTTCTATTGCTTTAAAACGTGTAGGATCAAATTAAGAACAAACAGAAAGCAAATTACTGATTTGCATGAGAAATGCATTAGAATATGTATTTCAGAAAAATATTTTGGAGAGTGTAAAAACTCACATGCATCTGGAATTTTACTTGTAAAATTGTCTAAGACCCCAGACCATCTCTTCTGTCTTAACTAAGAGGACATTTTATCTAACCTTTTTAGTCTCCATTACAAGAAAACTTTCTAGGTCTTTAAGGTGAAATGGAGAGATGTGACCAAGTTACCAAGAGAATAGACACTGAACTTATGGGTCACTGTATCAGTTGGGGTCACCAGAAACACAAAACAAATAGGATATTTAAAGAGATTTATTTTGAGGAATTGGCTCATGTGATTATGGAGGCTGGCAAGTCCAAAATCCACAGGTCAAGTCAGTAGGCTGGAAACTCTGGCAGAAGTTGTTGCTGCAATCTTCAAGCAGAATTTCTTCTCATACAGACACCAATTCTATTGGATTTAGGGCCCACTCTAGTCTAGCATAACCTCATCCTAACTTGATTACATCTGCAAAGACTGGATTTCAAATACATGTGAATTTCTCGGAGGGATACTAGTCAACCAAGTACAATCATTTGTCATTGTTGTGGTGATTATCATTTGGTTTTAGACAAAGGAAAAAATAAGGAAAAGAGCAGGGAGTTTTGATACAGAGATAGCTGGGCTAAAATTCCAATACTGCCACTGTCTAGCTGTGTGACCTTTTATTTAATCACTCTTAGTGTGTGTTTTTCACTCTGTAAAATCTGGACCTAACATCTGCATTACCTGGTTATTATCATATCAAATCCAATTATGTATATGAAGTACCTAGGACATAGCCAAGAACATAGCTGTATTCAAGAAATGGTAGGCATTGTTATTTATTAAAATTAATTAGGAAAAAGATAAATTCATATTAAAGAATATTCTGTCAATGTGGACATTGACAGCATTCCTAGAAAAGACTGAAAAAAAATCCAGTGGAAGCTGACAGAATCATGTATATATTTTTATGGAACATATGGTGGTCTCACTGGAAGAAAATGAGAAAAGTTCAACACATTCAGTTTGAGCAGATATCTAACCACTTGTTTAATGTAGATGATTAGAATTGTTTGTATGTCTTACATGTGTATCTATATGAGAGTTTGTGTGTAAGGGAGAGGGAGAGAAAGATGAGGGAAAAGGAGATGGTGAGGAATAATGATCATTTACTGGGTTATGAGTGCTAATTATGTATCAGAAAAAATGCCATATTATCTTACACTGTAAAATATTCACAACAATCCTAGGAAATAGATATAATTATTGCAAATCCCTATAGAGAAAACAACAATGAGAAAAGTTAGTCATTTCCCATCAGGATATTAAAAAATATATATAACATAAGGCACATTGTATTACAAGGTTGGGGAATAATATACATGGAGAGCCTGTTACAAAATATCATTTTTTTTGAGATGTGAATGGGAGTGGGAGGTGATATTGAGCACATTGGAGAAAATTTAAGAATGTGACTGTTTGTTATGGGCTAAATTATGTCCCACCAAAAGTCACATGTTGAAGTTTTACCGCAGAATGTGACTGTATTTGGAGACAGGGTCTTTACAGAGTTAAGTTAAAATGAGGTCATTAGGTTGAGCCCTATTCCAATAGGACTGGCGTCCTTATAAAAAGAGGAAATTAGGACACAAATATGTGCACAGGAAAGACCACGTGAAGACACTGGAAGAAGATAGCCATCTACAAGCCAAGGAGAGAAGCCTTGGAAGAAACCAGTCCTGCCAACACCTTGATCTTGGACTTCTGGACTCCAGAATTGTGAGAAAATAATTTTCTGTTGTTTAAGCCACCCAATCTGTGGTACTTTGTTATGAAAGCCCACACAAACTAATTAGTTACCTTCAAGGACAGATGTCTAAGCAAAGGGAAAATTTATAAGGATTCTGAATAAAAACATCTCTCTATATTAATTTAAGTATGAAGAGAATTTGTATGACTGATCAAAGTTGGTTAAATGATGGCAATTTCCAGTGTCATCTATAAAGCTACAGAGGTATTTGCTACTGTCTATAATTCGTAACTTTGAAGCAATTTTCTGAAACCCAGGGATGACTAAGAAAAGGTAGTAAGCCATTTTGCAATAGAACTATAGAAATAGTTCTTTAATTTTCTTGTAATTCCTTTTGGATAATATACTCTAGACCTGCACTATTTGAATTGGAATCAAGGGATCTAGAGCCTGGATTGAAGCTCTGTGTTTTTATAAGACCCTGTGTTTCTCATGTGTATCCAGACAAGAGACTTACCTATGAGTCAGATGTTCAATGTTAACCAACAAAATAAAGTGAGGGCCCCAAGCCCCTTTTTAACCTTTATTTTATTTTAAGAGTAGTAACATTAATCATAATAATTTTCTTAGAGTGTGTCACAATAAAAATAATATAATCTAGGGACTTGATAGATTTTTATTCTCCTCCATCCCCATGCAAATTTTGTAATCCACAGTAATTATGTTTCTTCCTATTGAATTTTCCCTTGCATTTTTCATGATGCTTCAGTTTAATGTGGATTTATCTTTTGGGAACTGGTGTTATGCAACTTAGTACAATTGTTGTAAACATAGTGTATTTAAAATTATTATTTTATTCATACAAATGTGTTTAGATTATACAGTTTATTAAAAATTTAAAGTTATTTATAATTTATAAAACAAGTATAACAATTTTGCAGAAAATTTAGAAAAGAGAGAAATATGTGACCTTTTTAATGCTCCCAAAAAAGTATATTTAAATACTGCTGAATGTCTAGGATGACTAACCATGAATCTTAGGGGGCAGGAATTAATGTTCCTTGCCCCAATATTCAATAATATTCTTCATATTAATATGTTTGGGGAATTAACAGAAAGACACAACTTTCCCTCAAGATATATAACAAGCCAATTAAGAACATTTTATAAATATACTTCTTCTAATACAAATGACAGGAAAAACACATAGATTAATTTATCACTATTTAGAAACAAAGCGTTGAGTAAATAAATTCATCAGAAAACAGAATAATAAATTTTATTCAGGCACCAAGCATTCATTAAATGTCGCCACAGTGTAGAAGGTATTGGAGTAGGCAAGAGGGCAAAATCAGACGTGAATTTTGCACTTGAGATGCTTCTGGTCTAGTAGAGGAAATATGTCGTGTATAGGTATACATGCACACACACACATACACACTTTTCAACGAAGAAAGTGCTAACTGTAATTAAAAAGAGGGCCAAATTAAAAAGTATGGTTATTTATGTGACCAAAATTATGATATTACATCTTTGTGGAATTCATAGTTGGATATCCTCATTATGAGTCATTTTCATTGTAAGAGAGAGAGAAGGGTCAGATCATGACGGGAGAGCTAGTGATCTAATTATTTATGATCATGAAGCCTTGACCTTGGATGAATCGAAATCTGCCCTCCTAAAACCCAGAGTGCATATGTGTTCGTGTGTGTGGTGGGGAGAGGGTGGTGGTGGGGGTCTCCAATTCTGCTTTTACAACTGAAACAATTCAAGGAAATAACCCTCATTAACCAAGAGATGAAAAATAATGTAGGTCATATCTGATTATTAATGCCAACTTTAGTTGAAAATAAAAGTTTTCATTGACAAACTCATTGACTGATGATGTTTGGCCAAGAATTTCCCTAAAACTGTATTTCTGGTATCATCATTAGTTTCACTGTAGTGGAAATCCTAGCTAATGTAATATGAAAAGTAAAAATTGGTATACATAATAGAAAGAAGATCCGGCGGCGCAGCAGTTTAGTTCGCGCTTTGGCAGCCCAGGGTTCGCGGGTTCGGATCCCGGGCGCCGGCCGACGCACTGCTTGTCAGCCATGCCTTGGCAGTGTCCCATATAAAGTAGAGGAAGATGGGCATGGATGTTAGCCCAGGGCCAGTCTTCCTCAGCAAAAAAAAAAAGAGGAGGATTGGCAACGGATGTTAGCTCAGGGCTGGTCTTCCTCACAAAAAAAATAAAAAATAAACTGTCATTTTTGTATTATATAAGTTAGATAAGATTATGAGAATTAACCAAGTTGTAAGTGTGATGGCTGGATACCAAATTAATAATAAAAAACTAGAAAACATATAGGAAGAAATATACAGGACTTATATGAAGAAAACTCTAAATATTATTAAAAGGCTAAAAGAAGAGTTGAATAAATAAAAAGATTCACCATTAGACATATTCAATATTCTAAAGACATCATTATTCTCAAATTAATTTTTAAAGTAATGCATTATAAGCAAATTCTCATTAGTATTATTTTCCGAACTTGATCGCCTAATTAAAAAATGTATCTCAAATATAAATGCTTAAGAAGAATCAATACTTTTTTAGTCAAAAAAGTAAGGAAGGGAGACCACATCAGCAAATATTTAAAAAATATGATAAAGTAACTCCACAATTAATAGAAGAGAGTAAGTACTCAAGAAACAGATATCATTATATATAAGAATTTATTATGTGATCTTAATTCCTTGATGAAAAGAATCATATATCAAGAATGTTGAAAAATTGTGTATTTATTTGTCAGGGAGGAAAACTAGATTTTTTTTCTCATGTACTGTATTAATTTGCTAGGGTTGCCACTCAAGTTGATAGACTGTGTGGCTTAAACAACAAAAATTTGTTTCCTTACTGTCCTTGGAACTAGAAATTCAAAATCAAGGCGTCAGGTGGGTTGGTTTCTTCTGAAGCCTCTCTCCTTGGCTTGTAGATGACTGTCTTATTCCAGTGCCTTCACATGGTCTTAAAAGAACACTAGTTATATTAGATTAGGGCCCACTCATATGACCTCATTTTAACTTAATTACATTTTTTTAGGCCCTATCTCCAAGTACAGTCACATTCTGAGATACTGGGGATAAGGACCTTACCATATGAATTTTTGGGGCGGGGGGGCACAATTCAGCCCCTAACATATATCATGAATCAAAAAAATAAATAAAAGAATTCAATATAAAGAGTAAAATATAAAAAATGAATATGAAACTATTAAAGAACCAGGAACAAAATATCAGTAAATATTAATCCAATCTTGAAGTATAACAAATAATTATAAATATAAATACAAAGCAAAAGACATTAAAAGATTTAAATACATAAGTACATGAAAATTTGAGTCTTTGGACATCCAACCAATACCATAGCAAAGCAAAATTGGTGAAAATACTCGCAGTATATTTTGTTATTTTTACCCATGAATGGCTCTTAAGAAGATTTGAGAAAAAGATCATAGTCTAAGAAGAAAAAAATGGACAAAAAGATATAAAAAGACAATTTATAAGTGAAAAAAACAAATGACACATATGGGTAAATTTTTTAGCTTCACTAATAACCAAAGGACTGAAATTTGAAACAACTTTGGGGAAGCATTTTCAATTGTTAATCTGGGAAAGATTTTAATTCTGAAAGATTTCAATATGGAAATATTTTAACACATTTTCCAGTGTTTCCATGACACATGTGGGAGGATATAGGCAGAATCATACACTGATGATGGGGTATAAATTTATGTAATATTTTGAGGTCAATTAGTCAATATAACAAAAGTTTTAGAATTTTTCTAGTATTTTTACCTAACAATTTAATTCTACATATGTGTCCTAAAATAATCAGATTGACACACGTATAAAATATGTATTGTGCAGCCTGCTCTTCTAGAGGTATGTAGGTGTATAGATTAATAGTGTCCGTTAGTTGTGGAATTATAAATGATTTCGATTTATTATGTGCTTTTATATAATTTCCAAATTAACTACAGTGGATTTTACAATAGGAAAATAGTGGTATCTTTATATCTGAAAATTGAGAGGAGGATTAAATTACTGGAACCTAAGGAGATTTGGAAATTCTTTATGGAAGAGATGGCATTTGCCTTTGAGTTGAATGAAATTTACAGCCATGTAGCAGCAGACCATTTGAGACAAAGGACATAGAGCAAGAGTTTTGTGAGACTTAGTTAATAAATTTTTCTCTGAGCATAACACATATGACAGAATTTAGAAGGGCACAATCAGAATAGCTGATTGGGATGAGATTATGGAAATCCTTGAAAGTATAGAACAGACTGAGAAAAGCAGATGCAAGAAAGCATTAGAAGATCAGATGAAAATGTTGGTGCAGTGAGAGGAGTGGGGGCAATGGGATTGGACAAGGGTGAATAAATTTGCACAGGGTTGGGTATGCATGTTGTAGATGTAGAAAAAAAGATGAAGCAGGAGTCCAAGATAACATGCATTTTAGGAACAGAGAACTAGAAAATGCAGATGTAAGGGATAAGAAGCAGTAGCATCCATTGACCAACTACTCCACATCAGGGGCTGTGATTCATGCCCTCATACACCACTCCAAGACCTTTATTTATCCATATAATACAAATACCCAGAGTCACAGATAGTAACTAGAAGAGAGAGGATTCAAACCCTTCTTTCCTTTTTATTCCATCATACACAATCTATGCACATTACGATTTAGAGATAAAATAAGCTGAATTAATTTTGACTTATTTCAGTCTGAATATGTTATTTCCTTTCCTACATTTTTTTGCACATTACTTCAAAATTATATTTTAAAATGCAGAGATTGAAGTTCAAGGGCATTACTAAAGTTTTAGATGTTTTAAATTGTCCAGTTCTTAACTGTGTCCTTGCCATATAGATTATCTGGCCTTTTTTGTCTGTTCCCTTCCACGTGATAAATGCTGAGCAGAATGCTAACATCCTTAAAAATGTATATAGGACGTTGTGCTGATGGAAGCTTTTGATGAGACCAGAAAGTAGAATTGACAGCTGACAAACTATACTATTAGAGGACTAATTACATCAAATGGGGAGCTTTATTAAACTTGCTGTTTTCTGTTTGAATTACTGTTGGTTCATAAAAGAAGAATTGTGTGCATATAATTATTATTATATGTGAAAATGATCTAGAACACTCTCTGGCAGTATGTTTTTTTCTTATACAATTAGAGAACTATGATATAAAAGCTAGTGGACTTTTAAAACAAACTCAATTGTTTTCTTTCCCTTTGATTTAAAAAACAGGTACACAACCTAAAAATTATGTCTCAGTAATACTGTAATTGCCCATTATAAAGAATTGCAGCAAAACAACAACATAAAAGCAGAGTCCATCTTAGTAATTGGGATATATAGTTGAAGGTTGCATTTTTCACTTTAAAATTGATTAGTGTCACATGAATAGAGGAAAAAACACTTCTGCCAAGCCTGATTTCTAGTGCCTCTTTCATATGATAATCTTTTCAAGTCCCTATTATTAATGTTTTGCAAAGGACACAGGGCAATAAAATTCTTACAATATAAACAACTTTTAATACAGTATGAAAAATGTTAATTGCAATAATAATAATTATTATTATTTTTATTTTTACAAATTACCCAGCTAGACCTTGCCCTTCTTGTGATTCATTGAGTATGTACCAATGGCTGAATAAGTTTCCATCTGGAAGTTAACCAACATTTGTCATGAAAATTTTACCCTATGTCCTTCGTGATACTCTTTGGCCCTTGGGAAACTGACACTTAAAATGAAACAGAACCAAACAAAAACAAAAAACCTAGCCCTTATATGGGATCTTTCACTTAAAATGGAGTTTTAATAAATTAGTTGTAATATTTTTCCATTGAAGGAATTTAAAAATTACATAACTAAATGTAATCAGGTGCTAAGGCTGTGAACTTTGATTTGTAAAGTCCTTCTAGTTTCGGACTTTAACTTAGATGAATTTTAAAATTTAAATCTGCCCATCTTATTCCCTATAAGAGACAACATTATGTGGTTATGGAAAGATATTTGAAATCGGCTCTGTCTGGGTTCATAAACCAGGCTCCATTAATTATTTGCTGTGTAAAGTTTCCTCTTTTAATTGATTTCTCAGTGTTAATTTCCTTATTTGTGAATTGGTACTATTAAAGTCCACCTTGCAGGGTTGTGGTGAGGATTAAATGAGACAGCGTGTATAAAAGTCTAACTTTTATAAGTGACCATTAAATAATAGTTTTTGTTGTACCTGTTAATTTGATGATGGATAACACAGAAAGCCACACTATGGAACAGGATTTATGATTCATATGATTTATGAATTTTTTTCTTAGTTTTACTTTATCTAGCCCCGTTGCATTCTGTGATTTGCAGATCTTTCTATTTTCACTGATCTGGGCTTTTCTTCTGCTTTGGCTGTTTTCCTTAGCTTGTAAACTCATTCATGGACCATGGGCTCAATATCAGGCTGTGTTAAAGACACTTTTATTTTCAGTTTTGATTTGTATGCAGTGTGAATTTGATAAATTTCCCTTTCCCTTGAAAATTTAGACATTTCTATGGACAGTAGGAATCCCACTGGCATTCTCAAAAGCTCATCAGCTATGACACAAAAGTCCTACAGAGCACCATCCTCCAGGTTGAGAGTTGCTTGCTTTATGTATCACAAAAGCAAGTTAAATGTAAAGATAAACCATATAAAGGGTAAAATATTGCTTTAAAAGAGCGATACTCCATCATATCACAAGTTGTATATGGAATTTAAAGCTGAAATTTCTATTAATTTTCTCATAATCAATTGCAAATCAATTGGCTGATGAGAGAATGATGTTAATTTTCTCATAATTGATTGCAGATCAATTGGCTGACACTTGAGAGAATGATTTTAACAGATTATCTGTAAATTATCGACTGGATGTGACTATCAGCCTAATGGAGACGATGTTTCTTCTCCTATTCATGATATCACACTATGTTGTCCACTAGTATTGACCTTTGAAATCCCTTTCTCCCCAGGTACGCATTCACCTGACCAATCCTATAGCCATTTCTTCCCCCATACTTCCTCATCATTGTTGCTTCTTGACACTGAAGAAGTTTGGAGATGTGCTATTGGGCTTCCACAAGTTTAGAAAATGAGTTTCTTAAAATGTTCTGTCAAAAAACATTTCCAAAATCAAGGTATTCAAAGGGAATGTTAATTAAGTTGATTAAAGTATCTAGGCAAAGGCAATAAAGATGTGTAATAAATTATAATCATTAGTATAACCTAAAAGTTTGGCAAACTTCAATGTCTACTTAATATGTTCATATTTCCTGTGATATATGGCTCGTACATAGGGGAGTTTTTGACAAGTAATGTTGCCCTTCTTTGTAGCCCCAATAACATTAGGCTTTGCCATGTGACTTGCTCTAGCCATGTGAGTGGAGGTGACAGATACCACCTCTGATAAGTCGTTTTAAGAGCCATTCTTTGGCTCTACCACTTTCCTTTTCCCTCTACACATAACCACTTCCTTAGTAAGGCATCTACTTTAAGTCTGGGATAAAAAAGAAAGTGGGGCAAAGTTAGCAACCACTCTACAAACTACATGTAACGAAAGTGAGAAATACATCTCTATAATTGTAAGCTACCAAGGTTTTGAAACCATTTTTACTGTAGTATAACTTGGAGATAGCTAACTAATTCAAGATTGTTTTAAAAGTTCTATGTAAGACTGGCCTATAGCCAATAAATAAAAAGTTATTTTGAAATGCCTAAACCACAAAACATGTTCTACATCTAGTAGGTGAGAACATTCTTATTCTCTTTATTCCTTATGTACATATATTAGCCATCCTTCATATGCTACCTCAAAAGCCACCATCTCCACCAAACCTTATTGATTCTCCTATGTAACTGATCTTTTCTTGTTCCAAATATTCATAACACTTCCTGTGTATGATTCTAATGTCCTTAACAGGTTTGTCTCATCAATTTTTATTTCTATCTCTCACTAAATGAGAAGCTCATGCCCAACCTTGGGGCTTAGCTTAGTGCTTTACATGCAGTAATTGCTCAGTGAATAATCATGAAAGAAGATTGATTGAAATTCTTGTTGAAGAGATCTGAGTTCTTGCATTCTATGTGCTTAATAATTGCAAATTGCGATATAAAATTTCAGCAATTTAAAATGTCCCAACGATGCTCTACTAATTGTGCCAATGGCAGAAAAAAAAATCATTCAAGATGGCCAAACTGTATCCATTCTTTTTAATACTCCATTCATTTTGTGTTTGTTTACTCTTGAAAGATGTCGGTCTCTTCTGATGCTGATAGTGATTTGGGAGGATAATTGTCAAGGCACAATTTGGGAGAAACAAATTTGGAGAAAATAGGACTGTCAAACTGAAAAACTGAGGAATTTTTGATATTTGCTTTATGGTGTTAAATAATACTAGATGTGAAGGATAAAAGAAGTAGGGAGGAAGGATGAGAGACAGAGGGATGGAGAGAAGAGGAGAGAAAGGAAGAAAACTAATGGGCAAGGATGGGCTATCTAGATCTAAAGCCAAAGATAGATGGTCTATTATAATAAGGACAAAATGGCTAATGTCTTTACAGAATGTATTAATCACAAAATCTGGAGCTGTCCATATGGATGAAGAGGGTGTATTATGAAAACATGTATAGGGGGCGGTATTAGTATTGATGAGTATCCAAAGGGCTCTTCAAAGATGCCTTCCTTTGTTTATTTATTGGTTTTCTACAAGAATATTATCACAAGACTATATCCCACAAGAAAATGATCATTTCATAAGAATATTATCAGATAGATGTAAAAAAAAAATCTTAGTTATTGATCACTTATACTGTGTCAGGTATACAGCTATATATTCTGTGAGTATTATTTTACTTAATATCCACAATACTCCTTTCGAGGTAGATACTATCATTTGTTTTCATTCACAGATGAGAAAATTTGGACATGTTTATTTAAAAAAATTTTACAGTATTTATTTAGCATATTTTATGTGCCAGAAGCACTGCTAAGTAATTAGTGAGTAGTGCCGCATGAACCAGACAAGGTCCCTGACCTCGAGTAGCTAGCAGAATTATGAGAGAGGCAGAAAACACAAAGATACAAAACAATGGATAACTGCAGTTTGTGGTGTTGGAGGCATGTGGGTAGGGAATCTATTTAGACAGATAGTCACAATGGCCTCTTGGTAGAGATGCCATCTAAGGTGAGAGCTGAAGGATGAGTAGGAGCCAGCACTGCAGCAAGGTAGGGAAATAATGAGCGAAGTCTCTGAAACAAGGGAAAAAATGGTATGTTGAAAGAATTGAGAGAAAATCAGCATGGCTGGAACACAGTTTGAGTTGAAAAGAATGGCATGAGATACAGTGATAGAGCTAGATAGAGGCCGGGAGAGTTATGGTTGTTTAAAGCACAGAGGACACAGTAAAAAGTTTGTATTTCATTTACGGTGCATTGAGAAAAAGTCATTCAAGTAGAGTTGTCAGACAGAATGTGGGATATCAGTCACATCTGAATTTCAGATAATCAATGAATGGGACATACTTATACTAAAAAAGTATTCATTGATTATATGAAGTTCAAATTTCACTGAGTGTCCCATATTTTTATTTGCTAAACCTAGCAACACTACATTAAAGGTTTTAAGCAAGAGACTAATAAAATCAGATTTATGCTTGGAAAGATTAAGAAACCTTCCTAAGGTCACAAATCTAATAAATGTCAGAGTCAAGATTTGACCCAGATCATTGGACTTCAGAGACTATTCAAACAATATTATCCTAAATACTCTGTTATACTGTTGTCTATAAATATATACTAAGATGTAGATGATGTTGTGGTTGTAGAGGTAGAGCGTCCCTGAAAGGCAAACAGGAGCGTTTAATTTGTGATCATTCATTGAGCTATCTACTTATGATTTTTGCACTTTTTTGTATGTATTTTTCAATCAAAAAGATCTAAAAATCTTTAGAAAACATGCTATCCCAATATCCCATTATTTTAATAACAACAAAAAAGAGGTCAATAGGGCACAAATTCACATGGAAAGAAAGAAAAGGATAGATGACAAAAATAAAATTTTGGAAAGGAGAGCAGTATATGAGTAGTTCATCACCTGGCAGAATCTGGAGCTCAGAAGCAAGCAGATTTATTAGTTCAAAACACAGAAAGCCTCAGGAATGTTTACTTCTAGAGGATGGGATACAGATAAGATAGAAATTGGGGACAATAGGTTGAAAATTGCATAGATCACTGTCTTCTCTCCACCCGCATTGAGAGATTTTAAAATGCTAAATCAGAGGAGTTCTGGATTTGAAGATATCAGGCACAGGTGAGGGCAGGCTGGCATGCATGGCAAAGAAGCACCATAAACAAATTAAAAAACAAAAGACAATCTGGGGAAAAATAGATTTGCTACTCAGATCACAAAAAAATTATTTTCTATGTATTCTAAAATTTTCAACAGCCCAATAGAGAAAAAATAAAAGTTAATATACAGTTCACAGATATAGAAATACACATGGTCCTTTAATATGTGAAAACATTCTACATCTCATTATGAGGCAATTACAAATTAAAACTAAATTAAGATAGATATTTTTCACCTATCAGATTGGCAAGGATGAAAATATTTGATAACTTTCAGTATTGTTGTGGGTATAGAAAACAGGCATTTATAGATTATCGGTGGGAGTATGAATTTCTAGGTCTTCAATGGAAGACAATTATGTATGAAAATTACAAAGACATATACTGAGACCTGTCAATTCCTCTTGAAGTAATAAGAAATCAGTTATGTATGAAAATATATTTATTGAAGCTTTTTTTCTGGCAAAAACTGGAAACAACTTAAGGATCCACTATAAAAAACTGGTTACATAAATTATGGTACATCTATGTAACAGAATAGTGTATAACCATAAAAAGGATGGGAAAGTTCTTTATGTATTGACATGGAACCATCTACCAGATATAATGCTAAAAACACACAAACAAAAACCAAGATGCTAAGATGCCCAAAGGAATAATCAATTACCATTTGGTGATGAGAAGGAATATATATGTGTATATACATGACATACATATATGAATATGTTTTAAATATGTGTGTTTATGTAAGTGTAAAAGGTGAAAAACTGCCTAAGTATTCAAATGACTGATAACACTAGGTGCCTGTGGCAGGAAACTGGTTGGCTGGTGACGAGGTTTGAAGGGAGACTGTCATTACATACACTTTTATACTTTATCAATTTGGAGCCATGTGTCAGTATTCTCTATTCAAACTAATGAGAAGTGTTTAAAATAATACCTTAAAAATGAGCCTCAGTAAAAATAATCACAGAATCATCCCTTCGTGTCCCAGTTTTCCTTTATGATTTACATAAAAATCCTCGAGAATTTGAGAATACTGTAGAGATGTTGCCAGCTCTTCTGATGCCCTCTCGACCTACAGGGAAATCACACACATGTGTGAATACACACACACGAAAACAATGACTGTAAAACCCTTTTTCTAAATGACACAATTCAGGCAGATGTGAATTTAAATCGGTATGGTTTGGATTCATATTTGGGGAAAGTAAATGAACATCATGGCAGAGAATTGCTTATGCTTTAGAATCAGAAAATTCTGAGTGTGAATCCCAGCTTCCTGTTTATTTACTAGCCACATGACCTTGTGCAAGTTGCTTACCTCTCAGAGCTTCAATTTCCTTATCTGTAGAATAGAAATACCTCCCTTGTAGAGTGGCCTTGATAAAATATCTAGCCAAGTGCTCATAATAAGCACTTCAAAAATGGAACATTTTATTTTATATTATCATACGGTCTTTTTTCCCCCTTTGCTAATACATATCAATGCCCACTGAGCAAATGGTAGACATGGAGTTGAAATCCTATGATATAGCTTGAGTTACTCTTTCTAAAGGTAGTCTAAAAGATTTCCAAAATTTTGGATTATCAGAAAAAAAAGTATTTAACACATTTGCTATGACTTTGGAGTAACAGGCGAACACATTGAGCACAATTTTCAATGCAAACTATTTTTCTAGATCACTCTGGGAATATATTCCTGAATAACTTTACCTAAAATGGTAGAATCAGGCTTGCTATGTTAAATTCACAAGTAGAAAAGTTTTCTCTTTTGGTATTTTCCCACCTTCACTTCTATATTCTGAAAATCTCTACCTCTCTTCCAAGAATTCCCTTCTGAACAATAGGTCAAACATTTATAGGTGGCTGGTTTTGTTTTCTGAGTTTGGAGTCTGAATGTTATGAACTTGGGTAGAGCTCATTAAAGCTTCCTTTCTGCCTTTCATTGTAAAAAGCCCAAGTGACAGTACTTGAAAAATAGCCTCTGGCTATATATTATTGAAATCCAAAGGCCAGTAAGTGAAAAATCATTTGCTGGTCAAATCTATATTAATCTAACTTGTTATATTGTCTTAACAACATTCTTGAGAGTGTTTTTTCTGCTACTGAAAAGATTCATTTCAATAAACCAAACATATTCCATCTACTTAATTTAGTGTACTTATGCTGGGCCAATTTCAAAATTGTTCTAGACAAATAATCTCTCAATAGTCCATCTTGGCCAGATTGTTGTTTATCAAACAGAGTAGTATAGTCTATTTAACTGAATATTATCTGATTTGAAACTCCCAGACTTTTCATTAATTAACATTGACTTGGTGGCAGAGGTGATGATGATTTAATATGGGTCGAAATCTCATTATATAAAAATAAATTTTAATAACATCCCCCATTACAAGAAACTATCTAATTCCACTTAAGACTATTATCATTTGTTATAACCAAAATTCAATGACAGGCAAGGGGTCCTTTTGAATCTGATGACCTTTATTGCAAATCAGGGCAATGATCATGGAATTGATGTCATGGACTCTCTTGTGTTAGTGGAGCATGAGCCAGTTTCTTTCCCATGTACCCCCTACAACACCTTTATTTCAACTAATTTAGCCTCCTTCTCATTCTTCATGTCCCAGCTTAAATCACACCTCTCTGAACTTCGTGAGTATATGTACAAGTGCCTCTTCCCCTCATGTTCTCTTAACACTCTGAAATTCTCTTTATCCCTCACTTCAGAGAAAATTAAATATATTTTATGTCATTATTTAAGTCTATCTCTCCTCCTGGCTTTTAAGCTCTTTGAAGGAAGAAGTGAGTGAGTATTTTGTCATGAATTCTCTCATAAAATATTTCCATATGAAGCTGATGAGATTTTGGAACTAAAGCCTTTCAAGTGAGTTTTTTTTTTTTTTTTAAATAAAAGTTCGGATGTCTTTTTCTTGGTGTCAGTCACACTGAAGGAGTGAGGCATTCTCCATGCCTGTTCTCAGTTCACATGGTAACTCACTCTTCAAGGTCCAAGAGAGAAGACACCTAATATATGCCTCTCTAACCTCTTCTTACCATGACAAATTCTACTTCTGGCAAGGAAAGATCCTGTGATTTCATCCCTCTTTTCTGGGGAGGTTGAGATGTTGAGTCTTTCTACTCAATCCCATGATCTAATATGATCATGACTTTAAGCTGAACTGCATTAAGAGTTCATGAAATAATGGAATTTTAGGTTAGGAAAGAACTATCCATACATCCACCTGTCCATCTGTCCATCCATCCATCCATCCATCCATTCATCCATCCATGTATCTATGCATCCATTTGTTCATTCACTGAATAAAGATTTGAAAATAACCTATTATATACTTAATTAATATAATTAGTGACTATAATACTGATAAAAACTATACACAAATAAAGCGAAGTAGAGTGTTATGATGTTATAGTAGAAGTCTGCACTATGTACAGCCTGCCCAAGAGACGTGGTTATGTTCTACATGGAAGATGAGCGAATGTTGTGGCCTAAACTATGGGTAAATATAAACTAGTTCAGCAAGAAGAGAATGTCATTCTAGGAATAGAAAACAGTGTAAGCAAAGGAGGTAAGTCACTCAAGGAACCACCAGTTTAGAGTTCAAATTAAGGGGTAGATTGAATAAGAAATAAGAGAGAAGATTGCAGATACTTAGAGAAAAGATGATGATGATCACCATCATCATAAAATCATCATCTTCATAATAATTTGATTAGTAAGTAATTTGGAATTATACTACAGGCCTGGGTAGTCCATTGAAGGTCTCAAGTATCTTTAAATTTCAGGAATATGGATTTGGAAGAAGTATAGTGAATCATTGGAAAAATGGGAGACTAGAAAGCAGAAAACCAAATTAGAGATCACCACTGCAGTTAAGTTGAAAGGTGACCTGGATGACTTAGAGATGGGCAAAAGAGGCAGATGCCTGAGATTTGAAGTGAAGAGAATTAATAGGATGTGGCTGGGTCTCCTGTTTCCATCTTGGTCAACACAGAGTCTGGTCACCATTTGTTAAGATAAAGAATATGGAAGGAGGAATACTATTGAGGGAACAATATATTGAGTTTAATTTTGAACATGTTTCATTCAAGATACTTCTGGAGAAGTTTATTTCAAACTCCCAGCCCCTGCAGGAAACTTCAGTGCTCTAATAGGTGATATATATCCAGGATGTCTGCCATGTCCTGCTTATCTGTTTTTTGAGTTTATTTTCCTTGCTAATTAACTCTGTACTCCATATACTTTACCAGTTTGGCACTGCTCATAGAAGTTCCTTCGTCATGTAGTCTTATTGTAACGGCATTTCGCATCAAGCACGTAAAACATCATCATAGATTTGAACATGACATAAAAAAGAAACACATTTTTCAACATTTTCCCAAGTGATTTCCTTAAAGGAGCCATACATTATAGGGCTTGGAAGAGGGACATGCCATAATGAAAGTGGTTATTTTAGAAAGATATCTTTGCCAGTAGGACTGGAATAGATTGAAGCAGAGAGAGTATGAAATCAGAGGTCTGTTGAAGTAATCTAGGCATAAAGGAGCTCAGGGATTGAGGGTGATGGGAATGGAGGAAAAGGAATAAACTCAGAAGCATTTAAGAAGGAAGATACAGCAGTACATGTTGATAAATTGCATATAAAGAAGAAAGGCAGAGAACTTTCTTTGGCTTTCATAATTAATAACGTTTCTAAATGGCAGAGTCATATTATAGATTGTTGGAAAGTTTCCTGATCATCGGATTGCCCATTATCGTATGGTATGTGTGTGTGTTTGCACGTGTGTGCATGTGTGTCTGCTGTAGCTGTGCATGTGTGTAAACTTTAAAAGGAAGGAAAGGTAATATTCATTTGCTTATCCTAAAATCTGGATAAATGAGCTCATCTTGCATTTTTTTTCTATTTTTTAATCTTCAGGGACATGTTTTTATCATAGAAAATTTAAAAAGGCCTCAGCATTTCTGGTGGGTTTAATTTGGTATAAGGGATTAAATTGCCAGCTCCTTCACATTTGATATGCTCTCTATATTTATCACAAAATATATCACAATCATGTTTATTATTCCAACCGGCATCTTTTTGTCCCTAGTGTATCCTCCCTGTCTTCTGCTGGCAGACAGGAACAGATTGAAAGGAACTCACTTTGGCAGACCACAGTGTTGCATTTCAGTGATTTCCATGATCCTCTAATAAACAACAACTACAGCAAAGCAATGATCCTAAAGTGGGTATCACTAGGAGGCTCTGTTCAAAACATTTTTAAAGCCATCTTTTGGGTGAAAAATAAGGGTCATCTCATTTAACTCAAAGCAGGATTTATAGTTTAACATATTCATTCACTAATTACCTTGTGAACCAGAAGATTTTATTTTCCTGCAGAAAACATTTATGGGAATTTAGATGCTAAAATTTAGAGGCTATAATTACATGGAGTCCTTTTCAAACTTTTGCTTATGTAATAAGATTTTATTTTGCGCCAAGTAAAATTTTTCTGTTGCATAGGAATCATAGCTAAAAATATGCAGCCTAACCTTGTAGGAGTGAGACAGGAAAGTCTGAAATCCACCAGCCCAGGCTGTCCCCTCCTCTCCATCCAAGTCACTGAGCTGCTGTTCCAGAGTGCTAAGGGCGGAGGAAAAGAGCTCTGAGTTGAGTGTAAGATTGAAGTCTTAATGAAGATAATGCTAAGTTCTGTAACAGATAAACACTGAAATCTCATTGTCTTAACTCAACAGACTTTCTTGCTTCCATAAACTCCTGTTGGCATGGGGCGGGGCGTGGAGAGGGTGAACTGTTCCAACTACCATTCAGGAAACAAGGCTGGCAGAGGCTCTGCCATCTATACCATGTGGCATCCAAGATCACCATGAGCAGTGATATCAGCTGGTGTTCAGGATTCTATATGGGTGTTTTTTAAGGGCTTGTTCTGTGTGCGGAACACATCAGTTCCATTGGCCAGAAACATCACATTTATTCACATCTAGCTGCAAGGGAGGCTGAAATATTTATTCTATCCATGTGCCTAGAGAAATAGTGAATGGGTTTCATGAAGAGATAGGTAGCCTATGCTACAAGGACTGATCCTTCAGTATTAGAATAAGATCATTCAAATAACTGTATTTGGATAAAGAATTATAGAACTGGGACAAAATGACAATAAGAAACCACTTCCCAGTGAGAAAATGGACTTTAATATAGGAAATTAGGAGGTAATTATTGGAGAAAATAAAATCATTTCACATTTATACCCCTAAGTTGAGATTCCTTCAAAAAACCAGTTATTCTCTCTTATGTTGTAGTATTTTTCCTTCATTATGTTATTTTTATTTACACAAAAGTATTTGCCATCCTTAAATATCAAATATAGATTATAAGGCATTGAATTCTACTGAAATGTCTTATTTAAGTTTTTCATCAAGTATAACACCAGTAGAGAAAAATGTACAAACCATAAATGTAAATTTCAATGAAATATTACAAGGAGAACACGTTTGCGATCACTGTAGACATTAAGAAATAAGATGTTTGCAGACCCCTGTAGCCTACCTCTCTCCCTAGTAATATACCTTTCCTTCCCCCACATGGCATTCACTCTCCTAACTCTTATGGTAATCCTTTCTAGTTTTTTTAAAATTATAGTTAACTATTTAAGCATGCATCTCCAAATGCTATAGTTTCATATTGCCTACTTTTTCTTTACATTTATAGAAATGATACAATATATATTCTTTCCTGACTGACTTTAATTGCTCAATATTGTTATGAGATATAGTGTGTAGGTGTAGTTTGTTTCCATTGCTATACAACATTTCATTTTACAAATGTGTCACAATTATTTATGTATTTTACTATCCATGGACGCTTGGGTTGCTCCCAGTTTGCTGCTGTGAGCATATTTGTATACATCTCTTGATACACCTGTGCATACATTTTTGTTAGGGATATGCCAAGGACTGGACATGCTTGCACAGAGGTTTGCATATCTCCAGCTTTCATAGATTATGCTAAACTCTTTTTCACTATGATTGTTCTGCTTTAACACTTCCATCAACAGTTGTATGTGAATTCCATTTATTTCATACCCTCACCAACTCTTGTTCTTGGTTGTTGGATTAATTTTAGGTTTTCTAATTTATGTGCAGTGGTTTTTTTTTTTTGGTTTTAATTTGTATTCCTTAATTACTAATGAAGTGAAAAAATATCTTTTTGTTTGTTTATTGGGCATTTGTATGTACCTTAGTGAATTGTCTGTTCAGGGCTTTTGTAGTTTTCTATTGAGTTGTCTGTTTCTTTTTTATAAAAGTTTTAAAAAATATATTCTCTATATATGACTTTTGTCAGTTATACATTACAAATATATTATCGTGTGGTGCAGCCTTTAATACTCTTTGTGCGCATATTATGTAAGTGTTTTCTCTAAAATATCTTCCAGAAACTTAATTATTTCCACTTAGACCGTTTAGAGCTAAAACAGATTTTTGTGTAAGGTGGTGTTATGTATTTTCTCATATGAATATTTGATCACTCCAGCTAAGTTAACTGGAAAGACTGTCTTTCCCCACTGGTATGTTGTGCCTCCTTTTCAGAAATCAATAACCCACATTTGCATAGTTTCTAGACTCTCTATTCTATTCCAATAGACAATCTCTGTCCTGTGCCATTACCACAATGCCTTTTTATGACTGTAGCTTTGTAACAAGTTTGGTTCTCTAGAAACCTAAGTCTTTCAACAGTGGTCTTCTTTTTGAAGAGCATCTTGCTTATACTTGCTCCTTTGAATTTCCCTATAAATTTTAAAATTATCTTAAAATGTTCTACTGGGGGCAGGAAATATATATATATATATATATATTTATATATATACTCACACACCATACACAATGTTTGGATTGAGCCTATAGATCAACTAGAATAAACTTGAAAAATGGGGCCAGCCTGGTGGCACAGTGGTTAAGTTCGCGCACTCTCCTTCAGTAGCCTGGGGAATGCAGGTTCGGATCCTGGGCGTGGACCTCCGCACGGCTTTTCAAGCCATGCTGTGGCAGGCATTCCACATATGAAGTAGAGTAATGTGGGCATGGATATTAACCCAGGGCCAATCTTCGTCAGCAAAAAACAAGAGGAGGATTGGCAACAGATGTTAGCTCTGGGCTAATCTTCCTCACACACACACACAAAAAACTTGAAAACAAAAACATCTTTTAATGATTGATTTTACCATACGATTTTCTTATTTAGTGTCTCTCAATAGTGTTTAATGAGTATCTTTATAAAATCTTTGCGTACTTGTTGTTAGATTTATTCCTACACATTGTTTTGTTTTGATGTTCTAAGTATCTTTTTATTTATTATCATTATTTTTTATTTTGAGAGAATTATAGATTTACATGTGACTGTAAGAAATAATAGAGATATCATGTACCCTTTGCCCAATAGTAACATCTTACAAATCTATAGTACAATATCATGGCCAAGATAATGACATTGATACAATTCAGCTAAGCATTTTTTTTTGAAGATATTTTCTGAATATCTATTATTTATATTAGAAACTCATGTTTTTTGTACATAGAACTTGCATTCATCAACCTTACTTACTTATTGAATCTAATAATTTAGGTATTAAATCTTGTGGATTTTCAACATACAAAATATGTAATCTGTGAAAAATGGGAGTTTTATTTGTTCCTTTCAAATATTTATGCATTTTAGTTCCTTTTTTTGCTTTACTGTTCTGTTTAGACATCCAGGACAATGGTAATAGAAACAGAGATAGTGCACATCTATTTCCCAATTTCGTGGAGTAAATGTTTAGTATAACACCATTAAGAATAATTTTGCTGGGCCGGCTTGGTGGCATAGTGGTAAAGTTCGCACGCTCCACTTCAATGGCCTGGGGTTCGCAGGTTCGGATCCCGGGCACGGACTGACGCACTGCTTGTCAGCCATGCTGTGGCAGCATCCCATATAAAGTAGAGGAAGAGGGGCATGGATGTTAGCAGGGCCAATCTTCCTAAGCAAAAAGAGGAGGATTGGCAATGGATGTTAGCTCAGGGCTAATCTTCCTCACAAGAAAAAAAAAAGGAATAATTTCTGATGTATATTTTCAGATACACTAGATCAAATTAAGGATGTTCTTTTCTCTTATTGTCTGTGAAGTGTTTTTTTAATGAATGAATTTTGAATTTTATCAAATGTTTTCCTTTTCATATTGAGATGATCATATGAGTTTCTCTATTCCCACAATGTTGAGATTAAATCGATTGATTTCTAAATGTAAAACCAAACTTGTATTCCTGAGAGGACACTCTCTTCATTGCAAAAGATTATTCTTTTCTTTTAATCAATATTTTTTGTTTAATAATATTTTGTCTTGAATTTTTGCTTTACTATTCATTAGAAATATTGGCTTGCAATTTACTTCCTTTTAATATTCTTCTGAGATTTTGATATTAGGATTTATCCTAGCCTCATAAAACAACTAGAGATGTCTTTCTTCTTTCTCTGGACTGTGAAAGCATTTGCTTAATATGATATTAATTCTTCTTAAATGTTTGGAAGAACTCTTTTGTGGGGTATTTTTATTACAAATTCAATTTCTTTAACCAACATAAAACTCATCAGATTTTCTATTTCTCCTTTTGTCAGTTTTGAAAAAGTTTTCAAAGAAGTTGTAAATTTCCTTTGTGATTTTGCTGTTCGTATCTTTTTATTATCTTTTAGTGTCTATAATTTCTGTAGGTGTTTTACCTTTTTTTCCCTAATATTGTAAATTTGGATTTTCTCTCTGTCTTGATAAATTTTACTAGACATTAGTATTATATGAATCATTTCAAGAGCCAACCTTTTGATTTTCTCTTTTTAGCCATTAATTTCTTTTCTCTCTTTATTTCTGTTGGAAGAGGCAACTGAGAGGAAATAAATGCTGGTTGACTCACAAACTAGACCTGGGAAATCATAGGCTCTTCCTCCTCCTCCCCCCGTCCTTGGAATGCACATTCCACCTACCATTCCCACACTAGAAACTACTTCGAAGACCTAGCCTTGAAAGAACAAGGTCCTGTTAACACCATCTGGACTGTGTACATCATTGAACTGCGTTGTCTTCTATATAAACTTTTAAGATTATGGTGGGAGGGTGTGGAGACTTGCTCATCTTCGGGCCACCCAAGGCAAGCCTCATATGTAAGTTCCCTTGCTTGTTAAACTTGTCACCTAACAATCTGGAGTGGTCTGCCTCTTTCTTTTTTTTGTTATGAGGAAGACCAGCTCTGAGCTACCATCCGTTGCCAATCCTCCTCTTTTTTGCTGAAGAAGACTGGCCCTGGGCTAACATCCATGCCCATCTTCCTCTACTTTATATGTGGGACACCTGCCACAGCATGGCTTGACAAGTGGTGCATAGGTCCGCGCCTGGGATCCGAACCTGCAAACCCCAGGCTGCCAAAGTGCACACTAAACCACTGTGCCACCAGGCTGGCCCCTGCCTCTTTCTTTGGTCTCTTCTTGCCCTTTGTGTTGGGGCCAGTTTATGAACCAACAATTGACAAGCCAGTCAGGAGACTGAAGAAGTGGATCTTAGGAAAGAGGCATCCACAGAGGAAATCCCAAATTGGCCATTGACCTCTGTGTGGGGAGGGGTGGCCTCCCCACACAGCATATGTTATATGCTTGGGGACTGTCACATGAGTATGGGGACAACCCGAAAATGCCAGCTGGTCTAACACATTTATTGGAGGATGCACATAGTGCACTGTGGCAAAGAAGGGAAATGAAGGGTTGATACAGTGGGCTGGCCTCTACTGTGGGAGTTTGGCTAGCCACTGATGCCCACCTAGAGGCTGAAGCTCTAGTTAGAAAGTTGGAAGAACAGCTGACGTTAGAGAAGGACATATGGTTGTCCACTACTATGCTAGCTTCAGGGCTAACAGACAAGGTGGGAGAGTGAGATAATAAGTGAGAGACCTTAGCATGCCATTTTCAAAGCTAGGAGGGGACAAACTGCCTTGGATTAAGGTCTAAACACTTGTGACAAAGCCTGATTGAGACACTTAAGGTGGAATCCCTGGGAAAGTGAAGAGAATGAAGAAGATGTTGTGGTGATTGACAATGAAACAGACAAAGCACCATGTTGTCCCTAATACAAAAAAATTTTTTTAAAATAGTAATTACCCTAGAATTCTGATAATAGAGAAATATACCCCAAAATTCCTAGGAGAAAACTTGCATTCTTTCTCTGTCCCCATGATAAGATGTGAATCTTACCATGTCTTTGAAATGTCAATACCCCGGGAGATAACTAAAACACTGCCCATGATTGCCTGAGACTGAAAAAAAATAAAAGGAAAAGGGACTCTTTAAAATACAGACTGGGATAGAAGTTCCTAGCCCCAAATCTAGCCCACAGCCTTCATAAGATTACTCATCAAGGGTAAAAACAAATCTTAAAAGTCTTCCCTACAAATTAGTAAAAACCTTTAGCCGTGTGAGATGGTAACCTTAACTTGTTCCATCTGCCAGAAACACAATTTGAATTCAACTGTAATTTATAAACTAGGGAGTTTTATATTGTTGTGCCTGATTCATGGCTAAAACTTTTGGGATGAAAACTATGGTCTCTGTTTGTGTCTGCCTATATTTTTTGTATGTCTCTGGTTGTATGTTAAGTATATATGATATTTTTATACCTCCAGATGGTATCACCAAAATTAATTTATAAAAGAGCTCTATTTAATTGGCTTAAAAATAAACTTTAATATCACTAGTGCACTTACATAAAATTAAAACAATTTTCTTTCATCTGCAAACAAGACAAAGTTTTCTTGGACTATTGGGCTTTTCTTGATGAGATTATAAGAGGGTTTTCTTTATGTTTTAAGTAATCTGCCTAGAAAACACAGATTCTGTGTCTTATCAGAATAATTTCCTTTGCTTCATGTGATACTTGTCAGGTCTTTGATTCCTTAAGCAAACTGAGTCTTCTCTATTAGAAGAACTAAATTTTGGGGCCTGCTCAGTGGTGTAGCAGTTAAGTTCGCTCATTCCACTTCAGCGGCCAAGGGTTCGCAGGTTTGGATCCTGGGTGTGGACCTACTCACTGCTCATCGAGCCATGCTGAGGCGGTGTACCACATAGAAGAGCTAGCAGGACCTACAACTAGGATATACAACTATGTACTAGGGCTTTGGGGAGAAAAAAGAAAAAGAGGAAGATTGACAACAGATGTTAGCTCAGGGCCAGTCTTCCTCAAAGAAAAATAAAATAAAAAATAACTAAGTTGTTTTTTCTTAACTATCCAAATTTCTGTGTTGCCTTTGAAGTCTTTAATTGTCATTTTGGTTAAAAGGATAACTAATTATCATTTCACATTGACATATGATCCTATTTAATCAAGTGTTTTAAAATCTTTTGAAATTTTTTTCCACTTATTTTTATTGTATCTATATAAGATGATGGATGTTAACTAAACTTATTGTGGTAATCATTTAATAGTGTATGTAAGACAAACCTTTATGCTGTACAGCTTAAACTCATAGTGATGTGTGTCAATTATAGCTCGATTATACTGGAAAAAAACAAAAGAAACAAACAAAAAAACCCCAGAAAACTTTCTGATATTTTTGACAAACTTGCCCCAAATCAAATTCTAAATGAAGCCTTTTTGGCCTTCAACTAATTTTGATGTTTTCCAGAGGGCCCCTGGAACAACTCAAAAGATTTTTCTCTCTCCTTATAGAAAAGAGATATTAGACTAATTAGGCTTATTTGATATGTTAAATTATATGGGAAGCATTGTCAAATAAGAAATGATGCTAAATTTTCTTTAGGTTATATTTAAAATGTAGATAAATTTAGGTGTAAATATGTTATTAATATAAATGTTCCAAAAATTATGTGACATTCCTAAAAATCTAACATGTCCTGGTATGTTATCAGTCATGATTCTAGTTATTATTTTAATATGTATGTCACAGAAATACCCAAATTCCCGTGTCAATTGTGTTATAATGGACTCTCATCAGATATTTAACCATGGCTATTTTTAAGTCTTTTGTCATTTACAGATAGTTATTGTTTTACTCTGATGCTTTTGCAGAAGGGTTTCTGCAAAAATGCTTCATCTTCAAGGAGATTCATGGAAAAAGACTCTGCAAGTACAGGTTTCTGATAATTAAGATCATATGACTGAACTAAACAAGAATTTGCAGAACTCGAATGGAAAAACTGGTAAATCTGTAAAACTAACAAAAGATCAAGATCAACAGAATTAATTACATGAAATCAAATGAACTGATGAGGATGATTATAATTTTTATGACTTTTTATTTGAAACATTGCTAGTTCTTTAATATTTTGTTTTTACAGATTTAAACAAACCCTTTTAAGCTATTTATGACTTACAGTAATTTGGTAAAGTGTGCCTTTGTGAACATTTATGAAACATTTATCTTTTCGTCCTTACCTAATCCCTTCAGCATTCAGAAACTCTTAGTGAATATTCTAATTTTCATGTCAATATAATTGTTTGCATAAGTTCAGTAAGAATCTGTTCTCCTTCTAACAGGAACAAATTGTGGAGGCCAGTGGGCTGAACTCAGAGTGGTTTGGCTGCTGATCATTCAGAAGCCCTGGCTTTTAACCCTTTGCACTGACAGTTGGGCTGTTCTAAAAAAATTAACTCCAGGGCTTGGACAATGGGAAGCCAAGGCATGGATGATCATAAATAAGCCCTCATGGGGTCCTCATGGGGTCAAGATAAATGGGAAGAAATTTGGGTTTGCCTGCAAGAATTTGAGGCAGTCCTCGCTGTTTTCCATGTCCCAGTTCCTAAGGTGCTAACACCCTCTGGCAATCGAGAAGCTGATTTCCTAGCCTGGGTGTGTGCCCTCACAACCAACCCTTCAGTAGATACGGCAGATTGAATGCACAGGAAGAGTGGCCACTGTAGTGCCCAGATGGAACGGCATATTGCCAAGGATGCCAGATTGCCCTTGAAATACGGTGACTTTGTTAATACATTTAATAGCATGTCCTGTGTGTTCAAGACAATGCCCAAGGCAACTGCCAAGGGAGTCTGGAGGCATTCACTGGAGTTCTCAATCAGTGATGGATTGGCAAATTGATTATATTGGCACCCTCCTTCCCAGTGAGGATTCTAAATATGCCTTGGTTTGTGTGGACACTGTGTCTGGCCTAAACCAAGCTTTCCCTTGTTGCTGCGCAAACCAGACTGCCACCGTTAGGGAATAAGAGAAGCTAAGTACCATGTACGGATACCCTCATTGAATAGACCGTGATCAGGGGTCACATTTCCACAGTCATGATATGCAAGACTAGACAAAAGAACATGACATTGAATGGAGTTTCCGTGTCCCCTATAATCCACAAGTGGCAAGGTTGACAGAAAAAAATAAAATACTAAAGCAACAGATTAAATTACTGACAGGTAAAACCACCTTGGCCAGGTAGACTAAAGTACTGTCCGGGCTTTAATATATTTGAATGACCCGCCAGGAGGGCCTATTGCCCCATATGTCAGAGTGGGGACCCCTGCCGAGTCAGCCAACACTGTAAAGGTGGGAGAGAGACATTGCCCCAACTCTCACTGTGGATCAACATGCTATGTTGCTGAGAACACCAAGCCCCATCTTGCCTGGGAAAGGCATTGTTATCTATTGGAATTTATAATGGGATGTCCCACTGGGATGGGTGAATTACTTTGCAACCCCAGGTGAGGGAGAACTACTCAATCTCCACTGGGATCTTGTTGTCTTGCTGCAAGTGGATCTGTTCATATGCATTGTACCCAAAATGGAACATGTACCATTGAAAGGGGAGAAGGTGGGAGTCCTAGTCTGGCATATCCTAGCCTCAGACCATCTCCTCATGCCTGACAGTGCTGCCTCCCCCAGTCACCATGCATGGCATGCACAACCAGGTCAAGTTGCTAAAGCTGCCAACCCCCCTCTCCTCAAGGCCAAATGGGCGTGTTCTGTTTTCCTCTGGTACAATCCTTTGGCCACAATCTTTGTTTACTCCATTGGCCTGGAGGACATTATGGCACACATAAAGGCCCTTACTAAATTCACTCAACAAGGCTTAAATGATAGTCAGCAAAGCCTGTCTTTACTGAACACTGAAATAACTCTAATGAGAGAAGCTGTCCTCCCAAATAAAATGGCCTTGGACATCATTACTGCCTCACAAAGAGGCATCTGTGCCATTATCTAAATGGAATGATGTGTGTTCTATACCTGATGGGTCTGCTAAGGTATTATCTTTGTTAAATTACATAAGGACATAAGTAAACATGCAGAGTGATCCAACTCCCAGCCTGGAGGATTTGGTAAATCAATGGCTTGGATTATTGGGTTCTTGGTAAAAAAGAGTTGTTACTTATTTGGGGAATCATTATCTTAATCTGTGTTTTCTCTTGCATGTGCCTATATTGTTGCCTAAAGTGTAGCCAGATAGCCACCAAATGAACCACCTTCATGCTAATGAAACCCCTTGCTGACCACTCAGGGCATGTTGCAGAAGAAGTGGGTGTATAAAATCATAAGAGCTAGTCACAAGGAATAGAGTGTTGGAGGAGGTCATTGAGAGGACGTGACCGCTGGTTGACCCACAAGCTGGATCCAGGCAATCAGAAGCTCCTTACCCCCTCCCCTGATCTTGGAATGTGTGTTCTGCCCACAATTTCCACACTAGGAACTATTTCAAGGATGTAGCCTTGAGAGAGTAAGGAGTGGTTGAGACAATCTGGACCTTGTATGTGACTGAACCCCATTAAGGCTTCTATATAAATGTTTAAGATATGGTGGGTGGGTGCAGAGACCAACTGGTCTTGTGGCTGCCCAAGACAAGCCTGATATAGAAGTTCCCTTGCTTATTAAACCTTCCACCTACCAATCTGGAGTGGTCTGCCTCCGTCTTTGGTCTCTCCTTGCCCTCTGTGTATTGGGGCCAGTTTACAAACCAATATTTTCGTTCACTGTTTGTTCACTCTTTGCTTGCTCACTTTCACTCTTTCTTGCTTGCTTTCTTTCTACTTGGGATTCATTTTCCTTTCTTACTAGATTCTGGAGATGAAAGCTTAGATTATTGATGGATTATTCCTTGTTGTTTATAATATGTGTGTTTAGACATACATTTTTCTCTGAGTACTCTTTTAGCTGCATCCTACAGGTTTGATATGCTGTACTTTTGTTGTCATTCAATTAAAAATATTTTCTTATTTTCATTGATTTTTAATTTAATCCGTGGTTATTTAGAAATATGTTCTTTATTTTCTAAACATTCATAAATTTTCAGTTATCATTTTATTACTGAATTCTAAAGTAATTTCTTTCCAGTGAGAAAAGATATGTTGTATGATTTCAGATATTTGAAATGTATTGAGACTTATTTTATGGCCAAGTATATCCTCTATTTTGGTAAATGTCCCCAATACACCTGAAACTATATGTATTTTGTGTTTATTGAGTATAGTGTTCTACATATCAATTAGGTCACATTGTTTAAATATGATATTCAAGGTTTTTTATAATCTTACTGATTTTTTCTTCTTTTTATATTATTTAGAGAGATGATTTATCATTTTCCTATTGAATTATGGATTTGTCTGTCTCATTATTAGTTCTGTTGTTTTTTGATTTATTTCTTTTAAAGTTTTGTTATCAGGTGCAAAAAAAATGTGGGATTATTTTGTCTTCCTTTCCAGCTGTCCTTTTATTATATTAAAATATCTCTCCTTGTGACTCTTAATATAATACTTACCTTAAAGTCTACTTTGTCTATGTTAATATTACTATATTAAATTTCTTTTGGTTAATGTTTGCAAGCACATAATCTTTTTCAATTTAATGTTTTCAACTTGTGTCATATTTCAAGTACTTTGTATTTCTTATAAGCAGGATATAATAATTTCTTGTTTTTTAATCCAATCTGAAAATATCTGCTTTTCAATTTAATTAATAAGTGCATTTATATTTAATGTAATTATTGATGTAATTGGGTTTGTTTTCTACATATTCTATCTGTTCTCTATTCGTTTATATCTCTTTTTCATGCCTCCTTTTTATACTGATCAAATATTTTTCATTACTCCATTTTATATGTTCTATTAGCTTGTAGTAATATTTTGTATTCTGTTATTGATTACCCTAGAAATTACCATCTGCATTCTTGACTTATTAAAATATATTATAAATTTTAATATTTTAAAATATTTTCATACAATGCAAGAAACTTACAATAGTTTAACTACTTTTATTCACCTTTCTTTGTTTGTGCCATCACATTATTTTACTGCTGCATATATTAGAGCCCCACAGTGGCTACCACTATTGTTTTAAAGAGTAATTATCTCTGAGTGTTTCTACAATTTTCCCCTTATAAGTACTGCTTGTTTTTTCTTGAAGTTTCCCGCTCTTTTGTGGTATCATTTTCCTTCAAACTGGAGAACTTCCTTTATTATTTTCCTGTAGTGTGTAAGTTTTCTTGGTGACAAATTCTCTCAGATTTTTTAAATCTTAACATGTTTTTCTGCTTTCAATTTTGAAGGATAATTTAGCATGATATAGAATTCTAGGTTGACATTATTTTTCTTTTTTCTTTCTTTCTTCACTTTATAGATGCCATTCATTGTCTCTGGCAACTATGGTTACAGTTGAAAAGATAATCACCAGTCTTATTGTTGCTCCTTTGAACAAAAAGTGACTTTTTTCCCTAGTTGGTAATATTTCACTTCGCCTTTGGTTTTCAGCAGTTTGACTAAGATGTGCATAAATATGATTTTCTATTTCTTTACCTTATTTGAGGTTTGCTAAATGTCTTAAAATTTATTTTATTTTATCTGTTTATCAAATAATTTCTAAGTCACTATCTCTTCAGGTTATGCTTCAATCACATTCTCTTTCTCTCCTCTCTTTCTGTGGTTTTAATCATGTGTATGATAGATTATTTACTACATTCTACATTTTTTTTTACAATCTATTCTTTTATTCCCAATCATTTATTTTTTCTCTCTATGCTTCTATTTGGATATTTTTTTTTCCCTTGAGGTCACTAATCATTCTTTCTGATGTATGACTAATTCTGTTTATAATTCTAGAATGTCATTTTCATTCTTTTTTTTATAGATTTCAATTTCCTGTTGAAATTTTCACTATTTTTATCTATTTTTTTATTCTTTTCCTTGTGTTGTTTAACATAGTTATAATAGATATTTTAAAGTCCTTGTTTGAAAATTCTAATATCTGGATTATCTGTGAGTCTTCCTTATTGTTTTTTAATATGGAAAAAATTTGGTCATGTTTTCACCCCTCTTTACATGCCTTGTCATTTTTATTGCAATTTGAAAATTTTGTAGAAGAACCTAGAAACTACAGATGATTTTTTCCCCTTCAGAGAGGGTTTATCTTTTCTTCTGTTAGGCAGATAGTGTGAAGGTCTAATCACAATGCAATCAGGTGAGTTGGTTCTGAGTAGCAACTTTAGTAAGCTTTAAGTCATATGTGATCTGTCTCTAACTCCTCAAACATGTCCCTCACAGACTCTTTTTCTTATTATTGAAGTATAATTGACATACAATATCCTATTAGTTTCAGTTGTACATCATGGTGATTTGATATTTATATGCATTATGAAAAGATCACCACAATAAGTCTAATTACCATCTGTCACCATACAAAGTTATTACACTATTATTGGCTATATTCCCTATGCTGTACATGACATCCCTATGACTTATTTATTTTATAACTAGAAGTTTGTACCTCTTAATCTCCTTCACCTATTTTGCCAGCCCCCCAATTCCCCTGCCCTCTGGCAGCCACCAGTTTGTTTTCCATATCTATGAGTCTGTTTCATTTTGTTTTGTTTTTTCATTTGTTTGTTTTGTTTTTAGATTCACAGACTCTTGATTGAGAGGCTTACAGTTCTTTGTTTCTTCAGCTCTGAAAGAGAGGAAGTAATTCAGTTCTCCTCTTTAGAGGTTTTGAATCAGGCTCCTTAGCCTCCTGCCCCAGGCAGTTTATATTTTGGCATATGTTCTGAGGGAGATCTAGACTTAGGCAGATATCCTCTTTCTAGTAGGACTTTGTACCATGATAAAGGTGGAGATTTCTTTCTGCCTTTTAGAAGTCTCTGGATAAGCACCCTAACTTCCCATGTTGCCTCAGAACTCAGTAAGTTTCAATTAGGGAAAACTGACCACGCTTTGGGGGCTATTCTAGATTGCAAACTGTCATGCCAGCCCACAGACCATCAGTCCTTAATTATTTTTTTCTCTTAGTTTAGTTACTCTGCCCAGTCTAAGCCTAATCTTCAGTTTATAACCAGAATTGTCAGCCTTCCCAGCAAGGGTGATGTCTTCTATCTAATCTTTAGTCAATCAAGTCTTTGTTTTTCCTCAGCAATATGATCTATTTAAAAATATGATTACAAATCATCCAGTTTTCTTTCTGATTCTTACAGTGGAAATGTTAGCCTACTATCTCCTAGCAAGAAAGACAAATCTCAGAATGATTACTTTTTCAAAGTACATCATCTCCTTTTCTTGATCTTCAATTGTCAATTTACCGAGTATTTCCATTTATTTTTTAAAAAGCTTATACTTGTCTAGATACAGTTTGGTTCTTTAAACCATATAGAAGCATAAGCCTTTTTCTCTTGACATTCACTCCCAGTTTTCTGTTTCATCATGCCCAAATAACACATTCCATTTTGTGTAAAATATAATTTCTAGAAAGACTATCACTCATTTTATTATCCTTTGTGAGAGTCATATGAAGTTTTAGAAGCATAAAAGTCCATGAAAAGAACAGAGAAAATGCCCAGTGAAAAGAGGCCTGGTGACATCGACTTTAAATGTGCAATTGTTCTGATGCCAGATTTCCTCCCAAGCAGTGCCAACTGGCAGACACAGAAATCCTCACCTCCTCCCAGTGTTAAACTCAGCAGTCAAAAACTAGATGTAGTGGGAAGTGTTGATTTAACACCAGGGAAGAAACATGGTCTGATGCTAGCTTTAGTAAACATTTAAAAGAAGGTTTTTAAGAGTGTTAACTTAAAAGGCAGACAGAAGGACAGAGAATAAGAGCTGAGGAGCAAAGATGAGGGAATTGTAGGAGTGTGAGGGGAAGCTTCCTGATTGACAGAGAGGAAGAATGAGTCTTGGAATAATCCAGAGTAAAACTCCATTTTAAGTAATGTTGATATTAGATTGGGTCAAATGAGATTGCCTAGGTATCCACATAAATGTGTAAATATACTCATATATGTACATAAATGTTTGCTTAATGTATTGGGTAAACACGTGTGTGTACATGCATGTAATATACATATATGTAAATATGTATATTTGTGATATATATTCAAATGTATCTAAAAACCTATTTCAGGGTCTAGAAAAGTTTTTGTTGTTTTTCTCATTTTTATAAATACAGAGAAGAAGGTCATGCTTAATTCCTTGAAGAGTGACCTCTACGTCCACAGTTCTATTTGTTTCCAAAAAATTATATTACATCAGACTTTGATGAATCAGATTCTTTTGATGAATTTGGTGATATAAATATTAATATGCCATGGATCTTGCCTTGAATAAACTCTTAGTCTGTTAAGAGAGAAAGATAAGGGAGGACATATTTAAAATACAGTATATTAACTATGATAACAGGATTAGGTTAAATGGTAGCAAAGAGTAGGAAGTTCTGAAATCTACTGAGAGAAGTAGAGGAATGCTTCAAAGAGGAGGTGACATCCAGATTAGGGTTGAATGTTAAAAAAAAAATTTCTGAGCCTGGCCTGGTGGCACAGTGGTTAAGTTCATGCACTCTGCTTCGGTGGCCCAGGGTTTGCAGGCTCAAATCCCAGGTGCAGACCTATGCACCACTCATCAAGCCATGCTGTGGAGGCATCTCACATACAAAAATAGAGGAAGATTGGCACAGATGTTAGCTCAGTGACAATCTTCCTCAAGCAATAAGAGGAAGATTGGTAACAGATGTTAGTTCAGGACCAATCTTTCTCACCAAAAAAATGATAATAACGTCTATGTATCCATAGTCCCCCCCTTCCTTCCTTCTGAAAATATCACTTCTAACAAATATAAGTTTTTAATACTTTGCCTGTAAATATATGAACAAATTATAATATGGGCCATATGAGTACACTTTTTTACCCTAATATTAAAATTGAAATGGAAGCCCTATACAGTCATGCACCACATAATGATGTTTCAGTTAGTGATGGAGTGCTTATATGATGGTGGTCCCATAAGATTAGTACCATAAAGCCTAGGTGTGTAGTAGGCTATACCATCTAGGTGTGTGTAAGTACACTCTAAGATGTTCAAACAAGGAGGAAATCTCCTAAGGACACATTTCTCAGAACATATCCCCATCATTAAGCAGTGCATGATGGTAGGCAGGCATACCTTGGAGATATTGTGGGTTCGGTTCGAGACCACTGCAATAAAATGAATATCACAATAAAGCAAGTCACAGAAAGATTTTTGTTTCCCAGTGCATATAAAAATTATGTTTATACTGTAGTCTATTAAGTGTGCAATACATTATGTGTAAAAAAACAATGCACATATCTTAGTTAAAAATGCTCTATTGCTAAAAAATGCTAACCATCTTCTAAGCCTTCAGCTAGTTGTAATCTTTTTGCTGGTAGAGGGTCTTGTAAAAAAGGCAATATCTGCAAAGCGCAATATAACGAAGCATGAGAAGTACGTTATGCCTGTAATAAGTTTTTATATCTAATCATGTAACCACACACTTTATTCTTCTTTAAAATTGTCTGTGTTTATTTTGTCTATCTATAGTATATTATGTTTAGGAAAATTTGATGTACTCTGAAAAGTTCTGAGTTGAGTTTTAGTGAAATTGCTTGAATTTAATTGATATGTAAAAAATGGACATCAGTATAATCTTTAGTCATACTAAACAAGAAAATGGAATATATTTCTATTTACCTAATTGCACAGTTTTGTTACATTTATTCTCTGAGTACATTGTTTATTGTTGGTGCTGAGTAAAGAATTATATTGGCTTTTCAACATATTGATTATATATCCAGAATCCCCAATGAAAACTCTTATTATTAGTAATGTTTTATGTGTAATTTCCTCTGGATATCTATAGAAGTAATCATTAATTATTATCTGTGAATAATGACAATTTTGTTTCTTTGTTTCAATCCTTATACCTATTTGACTTTTCATACTTTATTCCAGACCAATGTTGAATACAAATAGAGGATCTTTGTCTTATTGGATTTTAAGAAGGATAATTCTAACCTTTCATTATTGTGTAAGATGTTTGCTATAGCTTTATGGTAGATGCCCTTTATCAACCTTAATATAGTTGTTCTATTTCTAGTTTATCTAGGATTTGTGATTATCTTAATTAACATTTATTAAGGTGGCTTTTTGTTTGTTTTTAACTTCCATTGAACTAATTATCAGTCTTTTCCCTGAGCAGATCTTTCTATCTACACATGAGTATAATGTGAAACAATTCTATGTCTCTTAACTCTCATCTCCAAATGAGGAGGAAATGGTTATGGTGACTTAAATCATGATATACAACATTCTGAGGTTAGAAAACATTGGCTAGGAGGTGAATGCTTTGCTTGAACTGAACTCACAGCACAAGAAGTTTTAAGCTTTATAACAAGTTTACTAATGATATCTATTTTCTTGGCAATAATAAAAAGCGATTCCAATAGAAGAAAAACAAAATTTTATTCTGTTAACTGTGCCACATAAAGTCACAGAGAGTTGAAATTTAAGTTGGTGATTTTTGATTTCAGTCCTTACCATTGAAAAACTGGTTGAATATCAATATTCAGTGCTCCAAGGATTATGAGGACTTTTTATCCCTACTAAAAGAAGTTCTTCATAAACCAAAGGGCAGGACTTTTTCCTGCTTGTTTAATTTGTTTTGTAATACCTTAGTTCCTTTGTAGTTTAAGTTGGACTCCTTGGAAGGATGCTTTAGCCCTTTAGTGGGTTCCATGTCAGCGTTCAGATGTGATTTTTTAGGAGCTTTTGCAATTTGGAATATCTCTCTGAATAAATTTCCACCTGGGGTTTTAATGAAGACATCTCCACAATATTCTGTCTTGCTACTGTTTTCATCCTTTTAAGTGGTTGCATTTCAGAAAGACTGAGGTTTTGTTGAGAATCACGTGGAGTGATTAAAAATATAAAATGTAAGATATCCGTATAAAACAACCTTGTGCCATCTCTGAAAAATCTTAACCAAACTTCCTCCCACTTCTTTTTTTGTGACAATAAATCAAACTTGGTTAAAATGTATAGTAAAAATTGCTTCTTGGTATCTCTAAATATTGTCCCAGATAATTGCTGGGAAAATCAAAAGAACGGTAATGGCATAAATAGTCTGTTTACAAAAATCTTTGAAGTTTTAGGTATTTATAGTATTTAGGTTACTCTGGAATGTGAGCTCTGCATCTTGTCTACCTTTTTCCATTGCTGCATTATCCTCAGCATCAAAACCAGTTCCTGGCACACGAGAGGACCTCAGTAAACATTTGCTGAATAAATGAAATAATAAACTAATGAATTACGTTCTCTTTTTGTTTATATTACTCATTAGATTTTAAATTTATTTAGCGTTCGTGCAATGCTTAGTGTCTTTCTTATCTGAGACATTCGCCAAGAGGATAAGCATAGTTTGCTTCCAGGTTATAACCCCAATGACTGGATACTTTCTATGTGATAGGCTTTACAGGTAAGCACTAACATACATCATCTGTTTAATTCTCACAACAGTATAATAGGATCTACTGTTGTCACCATTTTACAGATAGTTGAGGCAAAGAAAAAAGTATTTAACCTTAAATAGCAGTGAAAAAGCATCAGGGTCACTTGTCTTTCTGCTTCTGAGAACAGAGCTCTTTAATCTGTGCTCTGCTACCTCCCCAAATCCTGATAATCTATTTACTGTCATTCCTCAATGTCAGAGAAGATAATTAAGCTTACTTCATGGTGTTTTTCATATAGCAGGATTTATTTTGGAAGAATTTAGCTGCTTTTAAAAGCATCCATGAAAGTTTGCCAATTACCCGGAAGATAGCAACATCAACAGCAAAACACATTTTTAATTTTGAGGAGTAATTTTTTTCTTCATTTTCACTACAGGCAGGAATCTGGAAAAAGACAAATTTCCATTTAAAGATTATTGTCTCTAAATTCATCTCTCGTGCATCCCCATGTTTCATTATTCATTCTTAAATTGTAAAAGTTTAGGGAGTTTAGGAAAGTGATTTTGAGATAAAAGACATGATTCACTGAAAGTAATATAACAAAGGGTCAGGAATTGGGCATAAGAGTAGAATGACGATAACTTTTCATTTCATTATATCATTTACTGCTGGCAAAAAGTTGATGATTAATTAGGATGTTGGTCTTTTTCATCTTGAGAAGATCACACAATCTCAAACCCACCCTTACATGTGATAGAGCATGTGCTTTGCCTCTCTGCTCTTTTGGATTGCGACTTCTTTTATGGAATTTCTGTTGAGCAATCACTGAATTCTGATATTTTATTCTCTTTTTAAATCAAAGTTTTAATTCTGGGCAGGTGGCTGTTCTTGGCAAGGAGAGGAAGTATGCATCCCTTAGTTGCCACGGCCTTTCTCTGAGGGTTCTGACAAGGGGGCTTTTTACAGGTGACTGAAGGAGTTCTCTTTGTACGGGAAATCTGTAACATCTCTGTCGCTTTCTGCATGCAGATGACAAGCTTCTGCCAGCTTCAGAGCTTCATTTTCTCCAGTTTCAGGGACTTGTGTGATTTCCATCCATTCAAATTGGTCCAAGCCAGTGTACTATTCCCATCTCCAGCATTTCTTCAGCCAGACCAATCTGCCCTTAGCACAACAGAGGTGCCTGAAGCTTTGTGAATTACAAGCTGTTTCCCATGTTTATTGATGGACTAATATTTGGGAAAGGACTAAAACAAATTTTTTTAATGTTCAGCTCATTTCTATTGAAACTGAATCACCCCTCCCCAATTCTCGTTTCCACACAGAGCTCAGTTTCTGAGTGTGAAGCCTCTGGGAGAGGGAACTGAAGTAATTGAATAGGATTAGACATGCCAGCAGAACAAAGTCACATTCCATGAGGTGTTTCCAGCATCGAGTAGATGAATTGTAATTATTTAAGGATTAGTGCAAGCTTGAGATGAGGTCCATTCTGAATACTCTTCACCGTGTATAAACAAAAGCAAGAAGTAGTAATATAGGCTGTTTAAGCTTCTTTTTATCTTTAATAGATTTCTGTTAGAGCTGTGTGAACTTGAAAAACTGCTGCCATAGTGAGCAAACTCATTCATTGTTTTTCAATAAAAAGTTAGGCCAAGCTAAGCCCTCAAGTCTAGGGAGAGAGCTTAATTAAGGCTACTTGCTTTACTGTAATTTACTGGGACAGCACTTTGGTATGTGCCATAGGCAAGGGAGATTGGGCTCATTTTTTGTAAATGAACTTTTCATTTTAGAAGTTTTAGATTTACAGCCAGCCCTGGTGGTCTAGTGGTTAAGATTTGGCACTCTTACCACCGCAACCTGGTTTCATCTCCCAGTCAGGGAACCACACCATCCGTCTGTTGGTTGTCACACTGTGGCAGCTGCATGTTGCTCTGATCCTGAAAGCTATGCTGCAGGTATTTCAAATACCAGCAGCGTCACCCTTGGTGGACAGGTTTCAGTGGAGCTTCCAGACTAGGTGGACTAGGAACAAGGATCTTGCCACCCACTTCTGAAAAGATTGGCCATGAAAACCCTATGAATAGCAGTGGAACATTGTCTGATACGGCGCCAGAAGGTGAGAGGATGGCGCAAAAAGACCAGGCAGGGTTCCCGCTCTGCTCTACACACGGTCGCTAGGAGTCGGAATCCAGTCAAAGGCACTAATAATATTTAGATTTATAATCAAGTTACAAAGATAGTACAGAGATTTCCTATACACCCTGCATATAATTTACTGTTAATACATTATAATACTATGGTACATTTGTTGCAATTAATGGACTAATATTGATATATTAATGTTAACCAACTCCATACATTATTCAGATTTTCATTTTTCCCTAATGTCCCTTATCTATTCCAGGATCCTATCCAGGATACTACATTTAGTCATCATGTCTCCTTAGGCTCTATTGACTATGATAGTTTTTTATACTTTTCTTGTTTTTTGATTATCTTGACAGTTTTAAAAGTACCCGTTAGGTATATTATAGAATGCCCCTCAATTTGAGTTTGGCTGATATTTTTCTTATGGTTAGACTGGGGTTATGAGTCATTAGGATGAAGATCAGGGAGGTTGAGTGCCATTCTCAATGCAACATATAATGTGTATTTTTTGTGTATCCTATCAACATGACGTTACTGATGATGCTAACCTTGTCACTTTTTTACTCTTTCTTTTTCTATACTGTTCTCTTTGAAAGTAAATCATTAAGTGTAGCCCACACTTAAAGGGTAGAGATTTATATTCCACTTTCTTGTGTGGAGAGTATCTACATAAATAGGAATTTTTCTGTACTGAAGATTTGCCTCTTCCCTCTATTATTGATTGATATAATGTATTTTTTGGTATCAGTATGGATTCATGGATATTTATTTATATTTTGGGTTATAATCCAATGCTGTGTTACTTATCTTGCTGCAACTTTGCCATTGGGAGGTCTTTCAGTTGGCTTCTGTGTCCCTTTGACATACCCTCATAGTTGTTTTTTTGTTTGTTTTATCATTTAATTATTTTCTGTCATTAACAGATGCTCCAGGCTCATATTGTATATTTCGTATCCCAGCTCTCGACTCAGCCATTTCTTTAAGAATCTCAGGGGGGCCGCCCGGTGGCGCAGCGGTTTAGTCTGCGCTTGGCAGCCCGGGGTTCGTGAGTTCGGATCCCAGGCGCCCGCGGATGCGCACTGCCTGTTAGCCATGCCGTGGTGGGGTCCCATATAAAGTGGAGGAAGATGGGCACGGATGTTAGCTCAGGGCCAGTCTTCCTCAGCAAAAAGGGGAAGATTGGCAACAGATGTTAGCTCGGGGCTGGTCTTCCCCACAAAAAAAAAAAAAAAAAAAGAATCTCAGATTCCTTTTATTGGGGAATGGTATTAAATACAAAGAGCTGGGCAATGGGTGTGCTCATTGCTACTGGGGTATCATTCCTTCTAGGGCTTCTCAGTGGACAAAGCTAGGAAATATATGTATATGTAGTAACCCATGTATAACACATCTATAATTATCTATATATAAATATTCATATGTAATTATACATATATTAGAATATATATATATATATATATATATATCTCCAGAAGTATCTATATTAAGCTAAATCTGAGTTCATACTGATATCTCTGATTCTAAACCAGTATCACACGGTTCATCTTGGTTCATTCTAGCCTTCCCCCCTTGCTTATCTGCAACCTCCCTCTTCAAATCTAGCTCACACTAGCTGCCATCTATTTACGTATTTGTTCAGCCCTGGTATGCATTTACAGAAGTTTCAGACTTATTAGCCCTTACTCCTATAAAAAATAATTTTACCAACTAGAGCATGGTGCTTATATATAGCTCCTTTTGTCTTTAGTTTTACTGTATTCATTCATTTTCAGAGGTACTTAGATTAGCATCACTTTTTCCTCATTCTGTTCAGTAAGATTATGTCATATCTTTGTAATATAGTTAGAGTCTTTTATCACAGTCTGCATTCCATCTTGTGATATCGCTCTCTCCTAGATGATTTTGTTTTTTATTTTTTGCATACGTTAAACTTGGTTTCACATAGTTCTATGAGTTATGACAAATGGTTAGTGTCATGTAGCCTCAATTACAGTACCATACAGAATAGTTTCATAGTTCTAAGATATTCCCTGTATATCACCTATTTAATACTCCTCGAAACCCCTGTCAACCAGTGATCTGTTTTCAGTCTCTATAGTTTTGCCTTTTCTAGAATGCCATATAAATGGAGTCATATAGTATTAATTTCTTTCAAACTGGCTTCCTTTACTTAGCAATACGCATTTCAGATTCATTCATGTTTTTGTGTGGGTTAATAGCTTTTTCCTTTTGATTACTGAAAAGTATGGACACATCATAGTTTGTCCATTCACCTATCAAAGGACATCTTGGTTGTTTCCAGTTTTTATGATTATGAATAGAGCAATTACCAACATTCATGTGAGAGTTTTTGTATAGACATAAGTTTTCAAATCATTTTGGTATTTGGTATCTAAATCATTAGATATTTATCTAGGATGGCAATTTCTGGGTTGTGTATTAAGTCTATGCTTAGCTTTATAAAAAACAGCCAAACTATTTTCCAAAGTGGCTGTACCATTTTTCCTTCCCTCCTGTAATGAATGAGAGTTCATGTTGCTCTGCATCCTTGTCAGCAGTTATTATTACTAGGTTTTTTTTTTATTTTAGCAATTTCTAATAAGTTTACAGTGGTATTAATTGTTGTTTTGTTACATTTGTCTAATGACATTATGTTGAGTTATTTTTACTTGCCTTTATGTATATCTTTTTTGGTGCAGTGTCTGTACAGATATTTTGCCCATTTTTAAGTTGGAATGTCTGTTTGCTTACTGTTGAGTTTTAAGTGTTCTTACTGATCAGCTTACTGGTCTTTTTTGTGTAGATCAGTGTTTCAGATTTTATGTCCCAAATGTATCAAAAATCCTTTAGAGTGCTTCTTAATTACAGTATTCTGGGCCCAATTCCAGATTTAATGAATTGGAATCTCTTGGAGGTATGGCTCAGAATACTGTATATTTCATAAGTTCTACAAGTGATTCTTATGCACCCTAAAATTTGTGAACTACTGGTGTACAGTTTGGTAAGCCATTTCAGAATTGTAATCAGGTGTTGATGAGGCTATTTTAAATCACTGGTTTTCAAACATAGCTGCACATTTGAATCATCTTGGGAAATTTTTAAGATCCAAATGCCCAGGCCTCTCTCCAACCTAATGAATCAGATCCCCTAAGAGTGGGATCTGTTTATCATTATTGTTTAAATTTCCACAAGTTATTCTAATGCACAGCCACTACTGAGAACCACATTTCAAATTCATGTAGGTATTCAACAGTTCCATTCATTTCACCATACTTATATTTATCAAATAGGCTAAAAAATACCCACATTTTCCATTTCATTCCTTGAGTTTTAACGACGTGAACTTAAGCATCCATTAATCATTTACAACATAATAGGCATAACAAAATTGCAACTCAGATATCAGGTTATGTAAATATTTAATTTTGATGTTATATAGCAATAAGATCTTAAGAAGTTTTACTGGAAGGTCATACACAGGCAAAATTCAATCTATTTTATTTTAAGAGACATTGGGAGATGCAGCAATATCCTTCAGGTAGTCTACTCTAGTGTTTAATACTACTATTGGGAAAGACATCCTTTAAAATAATTAAAAGCCTTTGGCCTCAAAATTTTCTTCCTTTATATGAATACATGGTCTCATAACTCCCCTTCTATCTCTCTCTATACTACAATATTTAGCTGTTACTAAAAGGATTTTAAAAGGTATACGCTACATTATTTAAGTATTATTTAAAGGACCTGTGCTAGTTAACTATTGCTACAATACAATTTTTCCCCCCAAAATTTAGTGGGCTACAACAACAAACATTTATTACCTCATGTTTTCTGGGGATGAAAAATCAGAAGCAACTTATTTAGATAGTTCTAGTTCAGGATGTTAGCAAAGCCTGCTGTCATCTGAAGGTTTGATTGGGGCTGGAATATTCACTTCCAAGATGGCTCATTTACGTGACTGTTGGCAGGAGTCCTTAGTTCCTTGCCACATGGTCTCTCCATAGAGTGTCCTTGTGACATGGCAGATAGCTTCTCTCAGAGCAAGTGATCCAAGACAGAGAGCCAAGAAGAAAGCCGCAATGCCTACATGACCTAATCTTGAGAGTTACACATTGCCATTTCCACCATGTGTTATTCATCAGAAGCAAGTCATTAATTAAGTCCAGTTTACACTCAATAGAAGAATTAAGCTTCAGTTCTTAAAAGGAACAGTATCAAATAATTTATATACGTATTCTAAAACCACCACAAGATTCTTTCAATCTTCACATGAATTATTTTTTTAAACTTGTTGAAACTATCATAACCATGTAAGATTTTATGCACTGAAAAGTAAATCACCCTTAACAAATATTAAATATTACTTAAAAATAACTTTAAAGGCCTCATACATCAATTTAACAATATTTATTGAGTGCCTTTTGTATGTCATGTATGGTGCTGGATTTGACAATAAATGAGAGAGAAACAAGATGTATAAGTTCAAATTTAGATGGAGTCAGATAGAGGGTGATAGAGACAAAAGCTATATCTATACTTCTATGCCACATATTCTGTGACTGACAGGAGTATATGTGGGGCATACTTTAAGGACAGAAAGAGTAAGATAACCGTGTCGGAGGGCCTGGTTGTGGACTTGGTCAGGAGAGACTTCTAAAGACAATGATGGCTGATATGTCTTGAGAGGCAATTTAATAATAGTTCGTCTGGATGGTGAAAGGAGAAGAGGGGCTTTTCTTGCTGATAAAATGGCAAGTGAAAAGCACAATTCTTTGGGGGAACTCTAAATATTTTATTTAATCAAATAAATATTTTGTATAAAACACAGAAGGAGATGAGTTTAGAAATAAAGGTAAGGTCAGATCTATAAATAGACCATGCTAAAGAACTCTACTCTTTTATATAAAGTAGTTAATAATCAACTCTGCAACATTATTACTACCATAAGCAAAAAGCACCACAAGGAACTCTGTAATCATTATGGCTAGGTAATACTATTCTCATAGTAAGAATTATTTAGAATTAACTACACTGATCAAATGGTTAATTAAATGAACACATTCTACCAAGAGTATGCGAATAATTATAATCTGTTAGATGAATGATTTCTACTTTTATTTTATTCATCTAGATACAGACTATCATGCTTATCACAATTTCAAATATATGGAAATCTAAAATATTAAAACAAACATTATGCCAACAAGAATCTACTTTGAATTTTCTATAATTGTCCCCACTGAGTTTGTTCACCTTTCTGCTGTTCAGAATATGGAACAAATTTTAAAATATGAAATCAGTTATTGTTCAATCAAACATGTTTGGCTAGATGAGTGGGTGGAGGTGGTTGGGTAGGGATGAGGTGTGAACTAATCCAGCAGGCTGGCATGGGGTAGGGTCCTGGGTGCCAGGGCTTCCATTGTGTGGGCTGCTTCTCACAGCATTCAGACTAAGGATGAGCCAGAGTGTGAATTCAAGGGGAAAAAATGGGAAAGCCAAAATCAAGGATATATAAGCCAAGATCGAGAACCAGGTATATATAGGATCTGAAGAGGACGTTAAAGACAATAATGGAGCTGAGCAGATGGTTCAAAAAGTAATTTTAAGAAATGGAGCTGTGCACTTTGAAGTGCACTGGTGGGCACTTCACTGTGTTAATAAGTGGGGCTGATATAATGATGTAGGACCACCATTGCTGTAGTATCTTTTCCAAATCCTTAGAAAAAAATATTTTTTATTCCTCCCTTTGTTTAATTTTGGGAATCATGACCTAAAACACCTGAATGCTAATATCCAAAGGAAAATATGCTTTTCTGTTGGTACCCTCATTTCCATTTGTTTTTATCAACTTAAAAAAAAAGCCATTGATTTAAGCAATAACTCAGAAAGCAGAAAAAAAAAAAACACTGAGTTAGGAGATGATGAAAAAAAATTAAAATGAAAGTGTGGAGGAACTTGTTAAGAAGGGTCAATCAGTGTATTTTTTCCTTTCCACTTATTTTCTTTAAGTGCATGGGGGTTGTTTCACTTTTCTTGCCAGATGATGCTTCTTTGTAATAAAAATAGGAAACTGTGTTCCAACACCATAAGCAGAGAATGGTTATGATTCATTTCCAAAGAAAGGGGAAGTGTGTTGCTTTTTCCAAGGCTCTTCAGAAGTTGGTTGAGCATCAGATGCATCTGTCTCCTCCAATCACAGATGCACCCTCTTACTTAGCTTTGTGGAAGCTTTTCTCCTTCCAATATATCCTGAATCTCTATGTGTCTTTTAAAATAGATGTATTTTCTGTCCAGTGTTTAAATTAGGCAAGAGTATAGAACAGCTTTTTTTTTTTTGCAGAGAAAGAGGTACAGAGAGAAATGTTCTCAGTTGGATATAGTGGATATAAGGGAAAGAAAAATTCTGAGCCATTTTTATGAAAATGCCCGTCATCTTCCCAAGCTTCTGGGCACTGATGTCTTTGACTCTCCCACTGCTACTCTCCAGGTTATGGTCTTCAACATCATCAACACCAAGTGTTTTCCAAAATCATAGTGGGAGCAGACTCAATATTCTCATTAAACAGGCTTTGGGCCAACTCATCTAGATTTGAAATATGTGTCCACTTACCACAAAGCTATAGACTTCAAGACCCCTGGTGACAGATCTGTAGAGTTAGTCTGGCTAGGATATAAGGGCAACTGCAAAGAAAAGAAGCAGAGCTGGCAGGGCTTGTTGGTGTTAGATGGATATCACAGCTTTCTTTGTTTTCTCCTGTGAGACTTTGCTTATTGTATGCATCTCTTTTCTCAAATTGCAACGCTGTTTCCATGTAGTTTAAACCTACTGGTATATTTCAATTTCTACCATACAGGAGAATGTCATACAGGAGGTTCTGAGTGGCTCATAACACACATAGTTTGTTTCTATAGTTCATTCTAGTCTCAGCATTTATAGTCTTAATAATGATGTTATACAGAACTATCTAAGACATCACAATTCCCAATGTATTCCATTGGAAAATAAGATACATCGACGATTGACTATTTCTCTGTTGCTTACCTTTTTGTTTATCAGAGTTAATCACATTGTAGTAGCTCAATAAATACATTGGATGGATTGAGACTATTTCAAAGAATTCAATGGTCAACCCTCATTTTTTATATACACTTGCTTTGATGAATTGGGAGGCTAAGATAAAAGGATCTCTTCTACTGCAATAATTATAAAACACATCAAAATTTTGGCAGGGTGAGAAAAATATTGTCTCTCTTTTGAATGCATTTCTTTTAAGGTACAGGAATAAATGAATTTTTGTTGTTCCTTCCAAACACAGAATTATGACTTTTTTTTCAAAGATACTTCACATTCTTACATCTACATCACTGCTGTTGTTCATGCAGAGACAAGGAAACCACACATGAGAGATTTGATTAGAAAGTTGTAAGGGTTTTTTAAAATTATAATGGTCTATATTTATACTATTGAGGAATTAATTGTTTATTTTTTAAAGTGAACAAGATTCAAAGCTAACTCAGTATAGTAATGTTAGAGATTTTTCACATGGCAATAAGTCATTTGTAATGTTTTCTATTTTGCTCATTTCAATGTGAATTCACTAATGATATCTGCATCTAAGTAAAATGTAGTTATTGGAAGTATTATGAAGGCTCAGACAATCAATAGAAAGCTGGAAAACCAAACTTGGAAATTAGCAGAAGCCAAGAGGAAAGATGCGCAGTGATGATGCTGTAACTGAAACAATGCGGTGAGGATGTTGGACAAATTACTATGCTCAATGACCTGCCTCCTCTTTGCTTCACTAGCACCTTGGAGATTAATAGTGTTGAAGTCACAAAATGGCCCTCTAGATCTCCTCAGGCAGGGGAGGATCAAAGCATCTCTTGAATTACAACAACTGCAGCTTCCAAACTGGGAAGCTACCAATAGATATAACCCTCCCACCAAACCTACACACAGTGCGAAGAGGTAGTTACCCCAAAAAGAAAATGGATGGTATAAAAGGAGAGATTGAACTTGAGAAACCCCAAATGAGAAATCTTCACAACATTATGAAATACTTCTACATAGGATATGTGCAGCACTTTTGAGCTACACAGACTCATATTTTCTTCCTTGCATCTAAACCTGAAGCACATCTTGTTTGAAAAACTAATCAGGTATCTCTCGAACTTTTAAGTTAAGACTCTCAGTTTGAGTCACATTCCATTTCATTCTGCTCTAATCCCTAGAAATGTACTGATTGTGCATGCAGGACTCTAGTTTCTCCTTGACTAATGGAAGGAAGGTGAACCTCTATGTCACCAATTAACTATCATATAAGCTAAACTCCTGAAAGAATAAGATGACTTGTTGCAACAGTGATTTGAAATGGACTAAGCAGCATTCCCTGTAGTCAACATTCAAAATCCCATTATCATCAGGTCTCCAAGGAGTCTTGTTTGATACATACTGTTGAAATAACAATTTTGTCATTACTTGTAAAGTGGCAAGATTCATAAGTATGAATAGTGTGTTTTTAAGCACGGTTGTACTATTTGAACTTCGGCAAAGATGGTTGTGTCTGAAAGAATATGCTCATTAATCTTTACAAACAAGTTTTAGGTTTAGTTTTTAATACTGTTTGATATAAAAAAGAATAAGAAGTTGGCTTTGTTAGCATTTTGCCATGAATGCCAATAGTTATTTTTCTTGTCTGACTCAATAGTTCATGCCCTGAATCCATAAGAACATTGAAAACACAAGCAATTTCAATGTCCTAATCTCCATTTTGATGGTGCTACGGTTGCCTCTGGAAGAAGTGCTTATTTCTTTAGAACTCTCTTGATATTATCTTACTTGTTAAACAGGTGGAATAAGTGCTCCATCTTCTGAATATATGAGCTGTGTGCTTTCCATGCACTTCCTTTGTTCTTCTCTTTTTCTGTCTCATACTCTTTCCATTTTGTTTGTTTTTTGTTAGCTGATTTCTTTTCTCCCTTTCTGATTGAATCCATTTGCAATATAATCATCCAGTTGTATTTCACTTCTTATTAATTCAGAGCATTCATGTTCATTTTAAAAACTCCTATGAAACCCATTGGCACCAAATAACCTTTTAAAGATATGATGTGTCTTTATGAATGAGGAAACTTAATAGTAGGAACTCTTAAATATGCAACCTCTAATTCAGAATGACTGACACATTAAATCATATTATCCAACTATACTGTTGCGCCTTAAGAAATTCTTGATTCTCAGAAGTAACATAATTAATAGGTGAGAGAAATAAGACTATAATATTTAGTTTAGTTGAAGCAGAAAAGCACATTTGGGAAACATTTACTGGAATTCAAAGAAGATGGATAAAAATCAATTTTGCCTGTTGTCTACATTGCTGTTTCATTCTCCAGTTGCCAACACACCATAAATTGGTACTAGAATTAGAATTTTGACATATCATTAATCAGAGAAATAAATATGAAACAGCTTGATGAACCCTGGTATAAGAAACAAAAATTCAAATAAAAAGTCATCCCATATGTGTCATTTCTTGCAGGAGCTTAACATAATTTAGTAAATCACATAATAAATTTCTACAAAGGACACAAGCTCACTCTTTCTTATTTTTAGTGGAAATTTCTCTAAGAGAAAACATTAGTTTAATATCATAAAAATGTGTTTTCACATATTTTTGGTACCATTTCTCATGATGTTCACATCTAAGTTCTACTTGGTTTTAATTTTAGGATAGCAGTTTACATCTGAATTGGAAAATATTCTCTTTCTGTATGTTAGGTATTACTAGAGAATTCTTTTTAAACTGTTTGGAAAATATATCCACTCCAGTTTATTAAGCTGTATTACATACATTGAACTTTTAATGTATCAATAAAGGATAGACTATATCTAACTTTGAACGTCTGTTATCCTGGTGGGAGATATTCTTAGCATAGAAAAGGCAGTGTAAATGATAAATGTCTTTGAGAGCTATTTAAGAGCTAAAAGCAATAGTTTTGGAGGATGAATTGGATATGGAGAAGGAGAGAGAAGGAGATGTCAACTATGACTCCTACGTTTCTTTTCAAGAAATTAAGTAGATGTTGGTGCCATCAATAAAGATAAGAAACACTGGATTGACTTCCCCAGATATTTCTTTCCATTTTTGTCTTCCTATTCCTTTCCACTTTCTTTATCCTGCCCTCACGTCTTACCTTTATTCTAAAAAAGGTTCCAGAAGCTACTCTCCAGTATCTCAAAGATTATAGTCAGCCTTTAAACCTATCTTCTTTTCCAAAATGGTTTATTTTACCTTCTTTCTCTATCGCTTATTTCAGAGAAACGTCATATAGGATTGCCTGACTAGATTTTTGGAGTAATCCCAAATACGATGCTGTTTGGGGATATACCAAAATCCCATGCTTTGTAGCCTTACTCAGTTGGGTATGAAGCCCTGGGCTTAGCTTGCTAGAAAGGAAATCCAGGCCCATCGTTTCTATTCTTCTTGGGAAATTTGTTAAAAACCCCTGTGTTAAGTCTTTTACCCAATCTAGTCTGGTCTCTCTACCAAGCACAGGATAAGAATAACTTCACCAATCTTTATGCTTATTTTCTAACTAACTGAAGAAAAATGATTGTCATTAATATCATTAGAGTCCTAAGTTGGATATACACAAGGCATATAAGAGAGAATGTATTGTGTGGCGGGCTGAATGCCTAAAGATATCAGGTCCTAATCCCTGGAACCTGTGAATGTTACCTTATATGGAAAGACGTACGATGATATGATTTGCAGATACGATTAAGTTAATTATTTTGAGATGGAGAAATTATCCTGGGTTATCTGGTGAGCCCTAAATGTAATCATGATTGTTCCTATAGGAGGGAGGCAAAGGGAGGTTTCATCCACAGAACTGGGGAAGGTCATGTGATCATGGAGGCGGAGATTTGAGCGGTGCAGCGCCACCGGCCGAGAAATGGCAGCAGGCAAGCAGAAACTGGGAGAGGCGAGGAATGGATTCTCCCCGGGAGCAGCCAGAGGGAGCCCAGCCCTGCTGGCACCTTGGTTTCAGCCCAGTGAAACTAATTTTGGACTTCTGGCTTCTAGAGCTGTGAGACAATACATATCTGTTGTTTTAAGCCACCAACTTTGTGGTAATTTGTTACAGCAGTCACAAATTCTAATGCACGTAGGATAATGTTCATTTGAATAGGCTGTAGGGTCAAACTGTTTATATTTAAAAACTGACTACTGTTTGTAACTATGAAAATCGGGCAAATTATACCTTTCTCTGTATTTCAGCGGTTTCTTTTGTAATACGAGTGAATTAACAGTAGTACCCATCTCATAGAATTTTATGAGAATTTAAAAAACGATTCAGGAAAGTGACTACAAATCAGACACAGATGTTAACTACTATTATTTATTTAATATTGTAAAGTTCTGTATTACCAAAAATAGTCAAGGAATTTCCATTTTTGAAAGTCTTATAGAAGCTAATTGATTTTCTTGTGACTAGAAGTGGACAGATTTTTATTCTGAGTTATATCAGTCTCAAAGATTTTAAAATCTTGCAAGCAAAATGTAGTTAGTAGTAGATAGACAAAATGATTCTGATAGCTGATCCTAACCTATTTGATCAGGAATAAGCTTTCTTGGTGTCAGCAAGGGCTGGGGAAAATAGTTAAGGAATGAAGCTTGCATAATTACTAATAACTTAAGCCGGTTTACCAGTCACAGGAGTGGTAAGTTCTGGGATTTCCTCCTAGATAGGAGATGAAACAATGTGGAATTATTAAAATATTTACTTATTTACACTGCTGTCAGCTGCCTTAGCAGACACAGGTCGATAATGCTCAAGAGGTTGGCAAGCTTATAGACTCTGTGAAATTCCACCAAGATATCTCCTTTCTTTTATGTGAACCTCTTTCAAACTTTATGTCAGAGTTTCCTGTAGATTTGAACCAGTTAGCTTAGATATGTTATCATATTCATTCTTCATTTTATTTGATGTAGCATTTTTAATTCTTCTGTTATTAACATGAAGAGTGAGTCTAGTAATTGAGGTAACTAGAAGTATGTAGGGGAGGAAAAATCTCTCTCCACAATCCTTGATTCTCTGCCTTGGGTCCTGTAAATTGGACTGATGAAAGATTAATAAGAGAAAAGCACATAAATTTACTTAATGTAAGTTTTATATGACACAAGAGCCTTAATGAGGAAATGAAGGCCCGAAGAAATAGTTAAACTGGAACATTTCTATACCAGCTATGAAAAAGAGTGGAGGGAGAGTCATGGAAAAATGTGATGGGACAAAAGGGTATGAGCTAAAGGTAGTAAACTGGGGGAAACTTAGTAAGGCCTGTTTGTTGAGATTGCTCTCAGTGTCCCTCTATCTTCAGATATAAGGATGCTTTTTTCTCTGGGCACTGGGAGGGCACCTCGCACATGAGGGTCTTATGACTTGTTTCAGGAGAGAAGAAGGGGAAGGTCAGAAAGTCTTTCCTGCACTTGCCATTTTTCAAATTCCTTCAGCTTAAAATATTCAGTATGCCAAGGTGCCATATTTTGGGGTAGCGTGTACTGAACCCCATCAAGCTGTCATATTTGCATTTTTTATTTGAGCTTCCTGCTCTATTTGGTCCACCTGGAACTCTACACTTGGATTATTCATTCTTACGTTTAAAAGAATGTGGACACAGTCTAGTCTCTTTTTCATGTTCTTATCTGCCATAATATCTTCTCAGAATTCAATGACTTAATACATTTTACTTCTACCAAATAAATCCAATGCCTTATCCTTTTCTAAGATGGGAGATATAATTTATCTCTAATATATGATTTATTTATATGCAACTATCTAACATTGAGAAGAGTAGAGATGTAAGTAAAAGAAGATTTCTGAGCCAAGGCATCTGGTAAAATTCATACTTATTTAATATAATATCTAATTGTGGGGACATTGAAGTATCAACCTACACTATTTTGACTCGTTATTGACTTGTTTAAATATCTCTATAATTGTGTTAAGGGGATATCCTAGGTATCAACCCCCTCATCTATCAATATGAGTATCATTCTAGTTCAGTGTTTACCAAACCATGGACCACAGAATTACTTCCACAAGTTGCTATTTGTGTTCCATGAAAAACACATGCCGTGAGCAAATAGGCTTGGAAAATACCTGGATAAGGTTAAATGATTTTTTTCTTCAGGATTCCTAAGAAGACTTTAATATAGTGAATATATTCTGAGTCTCCTAGAATAGGTGTAATTCACTGATTCCCAAATCTATGTGAAAAGAGAAATTTAATTTTTTTTTCTTGTTTGTTGGCAATAACCTAGTACCATGTTATAGAACTAGTTTTCCTTAGAAGGAGGTTTGGAACATAATAGAACATAGGATATCTAAGTTCCACTCCAACTGTAACATTCTTAAATTTTTTTTTTTTTTTTGGTGAGGAAGATTAGCCCTGAGCTAACATCTGTTGTCAATCCTCCCCTTTTTGCTGAGGAAGGTTGGCTCTGGGCTAACATCTGTGCCATCTTCCTCTACTTTATATGTTGGACACTTGCCACAGTGTGGCTTGATAAGCAGTGAGTAGGTCCACGCCCAGGAAGGAACCTGCAAACCCTGGGCCATGGAAGCAGAGCACACGAATACTACCATTGCGCCGCTGGGCTGGCCCTTAATTTTTCTTTTTTAATTATAGAATTAATGCATGAATTAATTTCTGAAAAACATTACTGACTAATATTTTATTAATGTATTCCTTATATAATTCCTTCTTGTCAAGTCCTGATATAAAAAATGACTAGATTGGTTTATATCCAATTTCCTAGTCTTCTCTGTAACCCCTCTCCCCCTTTATCACTATTTAACCCAAATTCATTTACTTTAGTAAATCATATGCAGTCCTTTTTTAACATTTACCCTTTCACAAGAATGCTCAGGGATGCCTAAGGGTAGGTCTTACATCAAAAACAAATATATTTCTGACCAGGAAGAAAGAGTGTGACTGAGCATTATTTCATGAGTACCAAGTCATAGCAGCTTATTTTTGCAAATTTTGGTGAAGCGATTTAAGGAAAATCTGCCTCATACTTAGACAATTTTGAGAAATGAAAATGGATAATTTTTGCTTCAGAGTCTCCAAGAACCCCCTGGGGCATGCTCTGTGTGAGGCAGTTGAAAATGTCATTTTTAAGGGTATGGGAATGATAGCTTTGCTTCCATAATTGATCGAACCAAGGTAGCAATTTTATATATGTATTTTCTTAGTAGTGGTTTTAGGACTATTTGGGCGGGTAGAAATCACCATGTAAAGGCAATTTCTGGTTTTAGAGAAAGAGTAAAAAGGAGAAAAAAAAAAACCACACATAAAACTCTAACCCACTCCAAAAACAGTTTCTCCTAGTTAAGAAGGAAGGTTATTCTGTTCCTAGGACCCTCTAAGTTACAGTAGAAAGACGGAGGAAAAATATTGAAACAGTTTCTTGGTTATATTATCATTTTCTCTCCTTTTCTGATTGTGTAAGGGGAACTTTTGATAACACTGGAATTCATGGATTCATAATGGTTTTTGTGCACATCGTAGTGAAGATTAGCCACAATACAAAGGATTTATTGGAGGAGTTCCATCTGTTCAGTGAAGCTGATATTAATCCATGATCGATCACATATTTACAGAGAATCCATAGACTCAGTGCCCTGCTGAGGTGCACCAGGAGTCTAAGAAAAATATAAGACGCAGTTCTTTCCAAAGAGAAAAGCCATGTCCTTATTAGCCACTGTAAAATGTAGGCTTTCATGTCTTTCCTGCATCTTTTTTTAAAATTTATTTTTCTATTGAGGTAATATTGGCTTATAACATTATGTAAATTTCAGTTGTACATCATTATAGTTTGATTTCTGTGTAGACTACATCATGTTCACCATCCAGACTAACTACCATCTGACATCATATACATGTGCCCTTTTACTCCTTTCGCCCTCCCGTGTCCCCCCTGCCCCTCTGGTAACCACCAATCTAATCTCTGTATTTATGTATTTGTTTTTTGTTGTTGTTGTTGTTTTTATCTTCCACATATGGTTGAAATCATATGATATATGGCTTTCTCTGTCTGACTTATTTCACTTAGCATAATATCCTCAAGGTCCATCTGTGTTGTCACAAATATCAAGATTTCATCTTTTTTATGGCTGAATAGTATTCCATGGTTTTCTGCTTCCTTGAAGATTCCTGGGTCTGCTAGGTTAGGCCACTTCCAATCAACAACTGCCACTAACTATAGAGGAGCTTCTTTGCATGAGACCTCTCTATTGTTTTTCTGATCCTCCTTAAAGTTCAGAAAAAAAGGTGAGAAGTTTGAGGGAAATTAGCTATTTTATTTTATTTTTTTCTTATCTTTGAAGCCAGTTCTATTAGTTACAGCTTTCATACAAAACCTTCCACGGTGGCAGAAGGACATCAGGACACATCTTCTACCTGCTTAAAAATATAATCATTAAACATTTTTATTTATTTTTTAAAGATAGCAAATCAATCATCTCATTTTTTCCTCCTAAAAATTCATGCTTATGTTAAATATCAAAGCAATAAATTTTTACTTGGCAGCAGATTTCTTTTATGTAGGATGGTTTACTTTTTGTTGACTAACATAACTAAATCTCCCCATATTTAATTTTATGATTGTTTTGGGTATATATCCTAATATAATAAAATTTAGAGTTCAATCCCCATATATTTTGTAATATAAAATGTTAATTTGTATATCAAGCAATGCATACAGAGACCTTAGGAACAGGGTTTGGCAAATAATAAGCACTCAAAAATAGTAGGCATTTTGTTATATTATTATTAATACTATTTTGAAATTGAAATATCTACAATATCCAAACATAAGGGAGGGATTAATAATTTATGATTACGTACATTTGAGAGATTAGAACACAGCCATTATTGAAGACTTTTATAAAGATTATTCAGTTAAATGGGGAAATACTTACAGAAATATATTTAAAATATTAATATACAAAATATCTTTCATATGCTATGTTAGAAAATGTCTCTTATAAACATAATAAAAATGATTTCGAGGAAATCCTTATAAAAAGATACCAGCATATATAATTGGATGAGGGGACCATGAGTAATTTTTATTTTCCTTGAATTCTACTTTTTTTTGTTTACTAATGTTTTAAAAAATAAATATATTACTTAAACTGGGAAAAATATAAAAATAGGCACCCTAAGGTAGACTGCTAATCCTGTTTTTTCAGAGAACAATCCAAGTACAATTTGCTATCATATCTTCATCAGAATAGTTTTGCAAAAGTGTGACCCCTTCCCTGAAGTTTAAAATGTATCTTAAGGTTAGTGTTCCAAATTTCAACTTGTAGCAGTAACTTCTGCAATTCTTGTAACCTTTGCACTTGGCACATCACTTAAGATTTCTTTTGGTTCCTATCTCCAATTAAGCGACAGAATTTGCTATCTCGATTTTCTCCCATAAATTAAGTCAATGACGATTAAATAAAAATGCAGCACAGCAGGACACAAAGCCACTTCTCACAGTCTGAGAGAAAGGGGCCTCGATTTCATCTCAAAATGTGGTCCTTGGAACACCTGCAACAGAATAAATAATCTGGGGAGACTGCTAAAAATGCAGATGCCTTGGCTCTACCCCAAAACGATTAAATAAAAATATCTGAGAGGAGAGATCAAATGAAATCATTTTTATAAATTCATCAAGGACTTCTTTTGCACATTAAGATTTTAGAATCAGTAATGTCAATTATCATTGTTTCTAAGCAAGAGCCAATAAGACCTTCTGTAGATGGCTTGAGCACTCACAACTAGAATAGCCTTGACTTCTATGTATTCCTTTTCTCCCATATTTATCTGCTTTAAACCCAAAATTTGCTTCTCTGGTGGAAGCTGTAATCATTTTTCTTTCTTGGCTTCTAGGGAAAAAGATATGAGTAGAGTTATAATCCTAATAATTTTCCATCAAAATGAACCAACAATAGATATTTAAATGAATCAATCTTTTCTTCCTTTTGCTTGCCCTTTTCCCCTAACCCAAGGAAAAATAAAACAAATACTTACTGAGTTCCTTATCAATATTATGCAATTTAATGCCATCCTCCAAACAACTACACGTGGTGTGGAGACTATCAAGAAATTTTTCATTCCAAGTAACAGAAAATCCAGCTCTGACTGGCTTAAACACCAAATGGAATTAACCAAAAAATACAGAGATAGGGACAATGAGCTCCAGGTGAGGCTTAATCCAGCGACAAGAAAATCTGCAAAGAAACCTGATGTTAGGCTTCCACCTCATCCTATTATTAGCTCCCTTCCTGATGTAAGACAGCATTCAGCAAATTCTGGTGACTATATGCTTCCTTGTTCACATCCAGAAGGAAGAGGATGTCAACCTAGGTAGATTTCATGAAAAAAATGAGCAATTATTTTTCCTAGAAGCTCTAAGCACATGTTCTCTTGCACCTAATTTGCCCCAAAATTTAGTCAACTACTCATCTCTGAACCAGTCATTGGGTACTCGGGAGAATTGCCTCAGACCAGACAGCTTCTCGCCTGGAGTTGGAGACATAGATGGCTCTTCCTAGGGCATATGGAGAGGTGAAAGCCAAAATAAAAATCATTTTTCTGTATACAAAAGTAAAAGGTAGGCCAAAGCCAACAACTGTTTCCTATAGTGAGAAAGACACAAATGCCCTAGGCTCCTATTTATCTGCCATATTGTTTCAATACTTAGGACCTAAGTCACCAAGGTAAGCGAATTATAGATTCTATCCATCAACAAATAAATCAACTTTGGCAAAATATGTGATTAATGTACTTTTATTGCTCATCTCCTTTCAAAAATATGTATATCACCTTATAAATTAAGCTATACATTTTATTATTTGTTTAAAGTTATGTAAACTTTTTGAAAATCCATATAAAGATAATGTATGAGAAAAAGCATCAAAAGAATAATGAGTGCATGTTTTCAGATGCTTATTTTCATTGGATTATCAGATTTGGGCAATGCAATTGCCTCTCACTTTTGTTTTATTTGGGGGTAGGAATGGAAATACTGTTACATCATTTTTGGTTTCTGATAAGGAAAAAATGTATATGTACACAAAACACATTTCTTGATAATAACAAGAACTTGTCTTATGCGTCACGTTAAAATGATTTTTGGACACATTGGATGAAAAAACTACAATCATGATTTTATAAGAGATGATATTAATTGAGCAACATATAGTATGATTACATATAAGAATTAACTGATAAGGTATACTGGAATATTTTATTCTCAGTAGTTATATATAGTTTTTATAATTGGTGTACTCATATAAGATATGTAAAGCAGAACCCCAAAATGTCCTTTATATCTTATCAAGGAAGAGTGTCATCTGATTCTATCTGTGACTACTGACATTTCCTGTAGCAAAATCTACAAACTCTTTCCCTGCTGCAAGTTGTTAACTTAGAGTGGACTTCAAGTCTGATTTGCTTGTTTCTTCCACTTTAAGAGCATAGGACATCAGGAAGACTATTCTAAATCAGGCAAACCAGAAGAATGGATGAAAATTTTTGGATGGAGGAAAAAGTATACACCTGTTGTTATATTAGCATTAGGAACAGGATTAGGAAGAGATAGACTAGAAATCAGAGTGTAAAGAATATTAGAAGGGCTATTTGTAAGGAAAGTTGAGGATCTTTATTATTTAAAGGCAAGGGATTACAGACGGAAAGTCTTCTGCCAGCCTATGCCTTGCTTAGCAACAAGAAATAAAGAAATAGTAACGGGGGGAGATAATATTTGTTGAGTATTCACTGTAACAGGGCATGGCAAAAGCAAATCAAGGGTCATGTCACCCATAACTGAAAATTAATTTATCCTCCATTCAAGGGACCAGTCAGATGGAAATTAGACTCATTTAATTTCAATTCCAAATCCTGAGCAGGGATTCCATTGGCCCAACTAGGGTTAGCTGTGACACTTTGACAAATCAGCCAGTGGCATCTGTGGAGGTGTCTTTAATTTGGCTAATTTGGGTTACATGCTCATGCATAGAACAATAAACCATGTGCAGTTTCTCAGTGTCCCATTACAAAAGCATGGCTATTCCATGTGTAGCTAAGTAGACAGAAATGGGAAAAAAAAAAAATTTCTTGAGAAACTGGTAGGAGAGGATAGGGCTGAGCAGATAAAAATTAGGCGTCTACAGGAGCCATTTTGAAAGTGCTGTCTTTGCACTTTCTGAGCATCAAATAGTGATGGATTAAAGCTGAGACAATCTAGGACATCAAATAGTGATGGATTAAAACTAATTGAATAAAATAAATATCCATGAGGCCACACTGATATAAATAAATAAATAAATAGAACTTTTTTCCTTAAGCAGAATGTCAAATAATACATCTAGAAAGCATTGTGGAGTTAAATAATTATCAATGTTTGCTGATGTTTCTCATTAATTACAAAGGGGAACATAATTTTACAGAGTAGAAAGCTGGGTACACACCTTGACCAAGAGATCAAAGTTAACATCGCTAATATTAGAACAGATATCATGGGCCTCCTAATATGGAACACTCAAAAGAACATGATATCACTTCTGTGATATTTCTGCCCAAATGCCCAATCTGAATCTGACCATGAGAAACAATAGACGAGCTCAAATTGAGAACTAGTTTATAAAATAACTGGCCTATATTCTTTGAAAAGGTCAAGATCAATATACACAAAGAAAGGCTGAGATAGTTTTCTAAATTAAAAGAGACTAAAGACCATGATATTTAAATGCAATGCATGATCTCAGATTGGTTCTTGGACTATGGAAAACATTGCTAAAAAAGGCATTATTGGAACAATTGATCAAATTTAAATATGGCTTGTGGATTAGATAATACTACTATATTCATGTTAAATTTCCTTATTTTGATAATCATTCTGTGGTTATGAAGTGAATGTCTTAGTTCTTAAGAAATACATACTGAAGTATTTAGGGGTAAAGGGACATGATGCCCTAACTTACTCTTTACAGGTCAGTCAATGGATATAGACTGTGAGTATATTATATATCAAGGATGTCAACTTTTGAGTTAAGGAAGATCAGAAACTGTTGCTATTACTATCAGTGTTAAATGAATGTAATTCAGTCATTGTGGTATGGCCATGATATACCACAAGATGAATATTTAGAATATTATATGCTGTTGATGCTTTTTATTTAGTTCTTCTAGGAATTTAAGAAAATGTTGAACCTAAAGAATGGGTCGGAGACTTTTTGTAAACATACTTCCATCACTGACTTATGTGCTTATTCCCACATTAGATGAATAAACTTTAAATGTGTTGCATAGGTATCCAATCTGGGGTTGGGTGGAGATCCTCTGGAAAAATCATAAGATGAGAAAAAATCTGGAAAAATCTATAAGCTTCTTGTTTGTCATTTAAAAACTGGATACATAAGAAATTAACACTTCAAAACACTTTTTTCAAACAACATAAAGTGTCAGTTTTGTTTCAGGAAATTCTGTTTTAGTGAAAACTTTATTATTTTAAGTAATATATTTTAATATTTTTAATATTTCAACGTTAGCTGAAATTTTATTTAATAAGTTGGAACTTGTGAGAATGAACATGGGCGTGGACACTCGGCGTGCAGTTGAGCTATTATTTTCATTGGTAAAAGTCAGATATTATTTTAATATTTTAAGTTTTTTTAAAAAAATAAACTGGTTTTATATTTTTTATTAAACTATGCTCAAAGAAGCTAAAGAAATTGATCCAGAAAGAACCTGTGCTCGATGTTTCTCTTAAAATATTCTTTCTTATCGCCTTTCACTATCTCACTCCTTATTAATGGACCTTCTCAAAAATGATAGAAGCAGGAGGAAATAGTAATATTTTAAAGCAAAGAAAACTTGATAAAGTATTAAGCAGAAAAAAAATAGGAATAAATTAGAGTATGCATTCTCTAACATTTTTTTTCTACGCTCTGTCTAAAGTTCCTTTACATTACTTAGCTGGTGACTAAAACAGTCATTTGCTAAATACTACCCTCGGGCCTTGAATGAGTTAATAGAGATCTCTGAAGTAAAGAATATAGGTCAAAACAGCTTATTCTGAAACACGATCTTTAATAACTGCCTATCGCTCTTGTACAAAACATTTTAGGAAAGTTCTTCTAGACATTTTGTTGCAGATTAAAGGAGAAAAAATGCTCCCTTCTTTCCATACTCCTTGCCCTCCTTTTTCTCTGGTTAGTTTCATAACTGTGAACTCTGAATTTATTTGTTTATAACAAAACTAGCTATAGCTGTAAATCTGCATTTAAATCTAAATTTGAGAGGATGGTATAACACAGTGAGGAAAGAATATTGTCACCTCAGGGCCATCTGAAAAAAAAAAAGAAAGAGAGAGAAGGAAGGAAGGAAAGAGAAAAGAAAAAAGAAAGAGAAAAGAAAAACACATTTTTTAACTTACAATCTGTAGATGGTAAAGAATTTCCTCTTAAAATGGATTGTTTTGGGACCCAGAATTCTGTTTTTTTGTTCTTTGCTTATTGTACTTTGCTCTTCTACATAGGATTACCTGTAGATTAAATGATTCATAAACTGCAGTTTATAGAAGTATATATGTGTGTGTCATGTATGTATGTGTACACGTATATGTGTGTGTGTGTGTATATATATATATATATAATTTTAGAACAAATAGTTAAACAGTACTCTAAATTAGAATAGGACCTCAATATCAAGGGAAAAATTAGAATGCAGATAAGCCAAAGTTTCTAAACGTTATAAAAATTAGCAACAAATATGGTACTGTACTCCTTAGCCATCAAAGCTTAAAGGGAAACCTAATCAATCACGTAAGTGTCATTTCTCACAGGCTAAACAAAGCTTTTTTTTGGCTTTAAAAGAAATTTTTCCTTCCAGGCTTCATAGCTCGGACACTACAGTGGAATGAGGAAGAGAACAGTCCTCAACAGTATTTATACAATAAATCAAATAGATTCCTGATGCTTTTCATGTTAGGATTTTTTCATGTAAATGGAGCTCATCATGCCAAATGGTGGAGCACGCAAAACAAATCTGAAGGAAGCCCAAAACAGTGAGATCCTTCCATACAGTTTTCTCATTGTTGGACATGAAATGGCCCCAAATTAAAAGTTATGTTCTTTTCTAACAAAAGTGTATATTTAATGAAATAGGGATTTTCTTTTTAGAACCTTTTATATACACACATATATCTACAATTATATAAATACATATGTGTGTGTGTGTGTGTGTGTATAGAGAGAGCAAGAAAGAGAATATATATATTTTGAGATCTATGAAATTATGATCTTTGTGTCAGTCTGTGGTATATTAGATTTGATGAAATATGGTACTTCTTTTTTTAACAGAATGACCTTTTACTCAAAGATCCCATACAGTTTAAACAGCCCTGGTGAAAATGTTATATTGATGTGTTGATTTGCAGTTTTCATACAAAAGATAATTAATTGCTCCTTGGAGGTTTGGGTTTGAGAAGAATTTCTGTGAATAAATTATCTCCTGCACCTTTTACTCCTGCAGAGGAAAGAGTGTCTGAGGTCAGGACAAACTCTAGCATTACAAACAAGCTTACTTCCTTGTATATGATTGCTTCTTTCCAGAAAATGATTAGAAATATTAACATGCAAATAACAGACTAAGCCAAGTCTTATAAGGGGAAAAAATAGCTCCTGATACATTTTGAAAATCACTGGGACCAAAATCTATTTCTATAAACGTCACTTAGTTTTATGATAATCAGAATACATTGTTTGGAGAAAAATATTAATTTAGGTAGGTCTGAAGAGTTGTCACCCAGTTAATTAATCCCATCTGCTAATTTTACTGTCAGAGCTGCTGCAATCTGTTTGCCAGGAATTCAAAACCAGAAAAAAGCCCCCATGAGCCCCACTAACAATCTTTGTCTACACGTCTTTCACCTAATATACATGAATTCAAATTTGAAAAGGTGACAAAGAAAAAAAATTATCAGGATAATCTGCCTTATTTCATTTGTGTTCATGGAAATTTAGAAAATTAACTTTAAATATCATGACATTCAAAAAAACCAAACTGTGAAATTGCAGGGGAAAAAAAAGAAGGAGGGTGTAGGAATATGATTAAAAAATTTTACCTTTGTTCCTAAAATAAAATGAATGGTTTTGCTTGCAATTAAAATGTGTACTCTATTACTTATAATCTTCTCCTTGATTTCTTGTGTCAAAAATTGTTCATTGCTCTTCATTCTGTGTGTTAACTTTGGAGTAGAAGTTGAAAATTGATTTTTTTGAAACTTCTTCCACCTTGTCTTTATTCTTTAGATAATACTGTATTATGGGAGGCCTAATGTTAGACTTGTTATTGAGAAATAACTCATATGTGACAATGTAAAATGAGTAATTACCTGCATTATAAATTTCCCAAATAGACATATGTTGTCGTTTTCCCCAGTGAGTTTATCACTCAGGTGCTTGGGCAAGTGCAGTAACTCTTCAAGACATCCACTTCCCTAAACTTTTTAGACTATGCCAGAGCACAGAATATAAATAAACTGAACTAGTTATCAGTAAAGTCACTAGGAGAGTACATTTTATGGACCTCTGTGGCCACTAAACCCATATATCAGATTTATTGTTAGAAATGTCAATTTTCCTTTCACAGTTTGTCTGTTGAAAAGGCTGCTGTAAAAGTCATCAGGAAGTGGCCAACCAAAGCTAACATGCTATTTTTAATTCTTATTTTATTTTAACTCAAAGTCTGCTACTGTTAATTACTCCTTTCTTCCCCTTAAACCTGATTATAATCCTACTATTATGATTAGATCTTCTCTTTCATAAACATCTTCTCTAACCCTTATATCTTTTTGCTTTATGTCTTCTCCTAGAGCAATCTCATTCACCCCTCTGGGCTAAACTGTCAACTATTCTAGTTTCTAAGTAAGTTTCAAACTGTGTTTTCATCTGCCAGATTCCTCTACCTAGATGCATTTCAAACTTCCCCCACTCAAAACATTTTATTTTCTCTCAAACTTGATGTTCTCACCTATATTATTATTCTTAAACTAATAGTGTCCTTATTTACTGTGTCCAGTAAATTCAAAAACTTCGATCATTCCCCTCTTTTCTCTTTACCCAGTATTCATTGTTTCTGAAGTCATGATGCCTGCCCTGAAATGTAAGTTCCTTGAGGATGGAAACCAATAATGCCCACATTGTTTGCCCAATATTAGCTCAGTTCTGAATTTATATTAGATACACAAAAAATGTTTGTTGATGTGCATACAATTCCAAAGAATTATTAAGCATAATGCATATTTTTGGTTTCATTGGAATTTTGTTGTTAGAATATTGCTTTGCATTGTTGGCTCATAGCAAGATTTCAAGTTATTTTTTTCGTAAACCCAATTTTCATGGTCCTAGCTATCAGAATAGGATTTTAGCTCCTCCCATTTGCCCATTCCATATGTAAGGGAAACCTGTGACGCCAAGGAACATCTGGTGTTTTTATAATTCCATTTAAGGAAAAGATATGTTATATGCCTATAAAACATTTAAATCATCTGATTCCAGCCCATTCTTATAACATTCACTGATGTATCAATTTCTTGTGACATGGATCTCCTTACATGGATCATAAATGCAATTATTTGATTTTGATTTTAAGAAAGATTTATTCATTCAACACATATCTATTTAGTGCCTACTATATGTGAGGAACTGTCCTAGACACTGGGGACATCGATAAACAAAACAGACAATGATCTTCGCCCTCAAGAAACTTAGATTCTAGTGGGAAAAAAGAAAAGAGACAATAAGCAATAATCATAACAAATATATTTATATAAATATTCGAAGTTAAGTGCTAAGTTACAAAAGAAAAGGAGAACAAAGCTTGGTGGATGGTGAATCTATGAAGGGAAATGTTCAACTTTTAAAGAAAAAGGGAGAGAACAGATGAAATTTTTTTGACCTTCCTCCAGAAATTGTGACTGAGGAAGATAGATTGCAATCCTTTTCTCCTTTCACGATTGGGGATTCTATTTCTTTTTTTCTTTTGTTCCCAATCAGCTTCCAGCCAAAGTAGTGTGATAGAAAATCTAATGCGCTAAAGAAATAAGCTCTGAAACAGCCAATGAAAGAAGCCATTCCTAAAAGAGTGAGGAGTTAATGAAGAATTTTTAACAGCATATCGACTCAGCTTCACTCTGTTACCATTTAAATGGCCTCAAATGGGATGTGAAGCTTAACATATCACGGAATAGCATGTAGTTTCTGGTGGCTGCAAACATTTTCTCATTAATCCTGGTTGCCGGATACATCAGAAATACCAAGAAGTTTAGTGAGTACAGCCTCGCCTCAAATTTCTTTTGTTTTAAAGATGGAATTTAAGAGAATTAAACAAAAAGTAAAATTATGAACATTTTCCTTATTATTACTATTATTAAAATAAATTTGTTTTTTAAATAAATTCCTATCCTGTTAATATTGATGTTTATGACTAGACCCAGTACTCTGTTTCCAACTAAAAACTCGTATGTAACTCACATGCCTGCATTCTGTTATATTACCTACTTATGAGATGTCTTAAATGTTCACATGTCCTTGGTTTCATGTTTTTATCATAACTCATCCAAACATCTAAAGTTCCAAACATGCCATTTCACTCACGTTAGATTGGCAGTTGTGAATTTTTTTTAGAATTTTGAATCTACATGGTGTACATCTGCATGTCTTGCTCATAGAGGCTCTACCATATCTTTGACTTCTTTGCATGACACTGACTTGGACAAAGGTTTTTTTCTTTTTTCTATTGATACAGGTATTGATAAATATTATGTTTTATGTGAGTGATAAAATTTACATATATCCTATTTATGAATTTAAAAATGTTCATAAGTAAACAAGTATTCAGTTCCTCATCATCTTGACAGGATGTTCCCTCCAGTCTATGGTCATGGTGAACAAACATCCTGAGTTGCCCAGGATAGTTCCAGTTTATGCCTGGTATCTCAGTATACTATTAATAATTCTCTCATTCACTCAAAAAAAGCATTTCTATTTGTATGGTAAATTAACTGGTCACCACGTCCATGACTGATCTGAAACCTGGCTATCATTAAAGACATTGCTCTTTAATGTGACTTCCAAGACGTTATTCATCTATTCATCTACCCTTCTGGAACATTCCCAGCTCATTTGAGAATTATTGCCATCATCTTTTCTCTCTTCATCACTGTCATGGTCATTTCTCCTCATTTGTTGAAGGCTTTTGCAATTGGTCTTACTCTCTGTCCCAGTCCAGCTATCATGCTTTGTGTACCGCATGCTTTTGAACATTCAAACACTGTGATTTGTCACTTTCTTTTCCATGTTCATCTCATCATATTCACCTCTATCCAATTTCATATCCATAATGAATCACTAGATCCTATCTGTTTAACCACTGAAATCTGATATTCAGATGTTCCTTTTTCTTTTTTTTTTTTGCTGATGAAGCTTCACCCTGAGCTGACATCTGTGGCCAATCTTCCTCTATTTTGTATGTGAGCTGCTGCCACAGCATGGCCACTGATGAGTGGTGTAGGTTCATGCCCAGGAACTGAACTCGGGCCGTGGAAGCAGAGCAAGCCAAACTTAACCCTAGGCCACCAGGGCTGGCTCACAGACATTCCTTTTTCTGACCAAGCCTCCTATTTTCACGTCTCCTAAGCTTCTTTATTAGTTACTTGCTCTGAATCTGTTCTCTAACCCAATCAATTATTCAAAGATTTGATCTCTTAACTGTCATAATTTTGGTCTTCTGTTAACCTCTTTGAGCCTTAGTTTCTTCCCTGTTTAGAGTATTTTCCATTTTAAATATGCTTAATTTTCTTTTTTCCCCATTCCCCCAAAAGAACATAAATTTTGGTAGAACAGGGATTTTTATGTTTTGTTTACTGCTGGCTCTCTAGCATCTACAAGGATAGCACACAGTAGGCTTTCAACAATTTGTTGAATGAATGCTTGAATCAGTCAGATTGCGACTTAAATGTCAATTTGTAGATACCTATTTTGATGACCCGAACTCAAAAAGCTACCTCCACTCTCATTCACACTCTAGAAATATCCCTCTTTTATCTTCATAACAAGTAGCAGCTCCAGAAATGTACTTGCTTATTATTCATACTTTTTTTTACCTGAAAAGCAGGAACTCTCTCTGTCTTGTTCACTATTCTATCCCTAGCACCTAAAGTAATGTGTAGTATATCATAGGCCTTCAGTAAATTTTGTGTTCATTTGATAACTTTTCTATAAAATAGGGGTGGTAACAGCATCTAGTTCACAAGACTGTTTTAAGTATCAATGATGTCATATATAAGAAGCTTTGTACATTGCCTAGCAAAAGTCAGCCCTCATATAGGTATTTTCATTATGCCACACAAAACAGCCAGAAGAGTAGTCTTGTAAAGCCAAATGAATCATGTTGTCTACTTACTACTCTTTTGAAATGGCCAACCATTGTCTTGAAGGTAATGGTCAAACTCCTTACCATGTCGGAGAAGGACATTTATTACTTGACCTTTGCTTATCTCATGCCGTGTTCAAACTACCTCACAGGCCATGTTCCCACCATACTGAGTTACATGAAACACCCTGCCATATATGCTCTCCTTTCTAGGCCTCTGCCAAGATCTTTGATGTCACCATGTTTTTACCTGACTGATGCCTCCATAGTCTCAAGATCTCAGAGATAATTCTTCCTCTGTGAAACATTCTGTGACTCATAAGGCAACCTCTGTATAGTGAAATAGCCTTTTTTCTTGTTGGTCTCCTCCCCTAGAGTGCAAATTCTTCAAGGGAAGGAATTATATCATGTTCATCTTTACATCTTTGGCACCAACTGAAGTGCCTAACACATGGCAGGTACAGAACTTTCACAGGCTTCCATCAACACATTTACTCACTCAGCAGCATACACACCTGTCTAATCTTCCTTCCCTCCTTTTACTACAAAAGAAACATAGGTGTCATATCTAATCCACATTCTCCACGTGCACCATAAATTCCATCCTTTCATGCCTATTCAAGGACATCCCTCCACCAGCTTTCTTTTACTTTCTTACCTTATGACTTTTAATTCTCCAAAGAACCATTCCTATCTGCCTATAATATGCTGCTTTTATTCCAATTTTTGATGAAAATTTTTCTGAACGCCACTTCCTCCCACCAGCTAAATTCCTTTTCTATGCTCAACTTTGCAGCAGAGCTTCTTGAAATATACATTTATACTTAAGGTTTCTACTTCCTCAGCTTTCATTTCTTAAAAACATACTTTAATCTGGTTTTCATCCTGCTACACCTTCAAAAATGGCCATAATGGGGTTATCAATAATTTCTATGTTGCCAAATGGTCAATGCTTTTTAACTTTTTTATTTGGAAATAATTCCATATTTACAAAAGTTTTAACAATAAAAATAGTGGAAAGTACACCATATACCTTTTACTTATATTCACTTTTTGCTAACTTTTTATCCCATTTGCTTTCTCTCTCACTCTCTAACTAAATCTCTCTCCTTTCCCTCTCTGTCTCTACTCACCCACCCATATACATTCATATACACACCCACCTAATTTTTTCTCTGAAATGTTAGAGGGTGAGTTACAAATATCATGGACGGCCCTTTAATGCTAAATACTTCCTTGAATATTTCCTAAGAATAGGAATATTTTCTTATAATACCACAGCACCATTATTGTTATTAGTTATTATATATGTTATTATTATGTTATATTATATATGTTAGTTATTAGTTATTATTATTAATTAGTTATTACTTATATTATCTTCATACATTTATATAGATACAATAATTTTATCTAATCTACCATCCATATTCCAAATTTGTCAGTTGATCAAACAATGTCTTTATTCCTCCTTTCAGGATTTAGTGTAGAGTTAGTTTTTCCATGTCCTTGTCATATCTCTTTAACTTACTTATTTGGAAACATTTCTTCAGGGTTTTTTTTGTCTCTTATGACATTGATATTTCTTAAAAATAAAGTGTACACCCCCACACATTATTTTTGTTAATAAAATTGTGTTCGTCTTAGATTATCACATCAGGATGTACACAATGTCCATCTGTCCCTCACTGGTGATTTTAATTTTGCTCACACATTCAAGGTGTTATCTGATTTCTCCCTTTTATGATTATGGTCATTATTTTTTTCTCCCTACAACCAATAAAGAGGAGAAACTTTAATGAAAGTGAGAAGAAATTTTAATGAAAATTTCCTATTCCCTTTCAAAGTTTCACCCTAGACTTAGCATCCATCCGTGATAGTCTTGCCTGATCCAAATTTACTATGGTTGTTGCAAAATGATTTTGTGCCAACTCCAGCCTTCCTTCCACATTTACCAGTTGTCCTTCAGCATTTTATTGTAAACAAAATCTCTTCCTACTCTCTCATTTATTTATTTATCTATTTATTATTATGGACTCAGGATTTCTTATGTTTTATTCATTTATAGTTCATTACTGCACTTCATCGTTTTGTTACTAACACTGTCTAGATTTGGCCAGTGGGAACCCCATCAGTCCCACTCCTGTGTTCTTGTGATATGCCCTCATTATTTTCTTGAGCACTTCCTTACTTTCTGGCATAACAAGATATTCCAGGCTCATTTTGTACCTACCCTGCACTGCCTTTGGAATCAGCCATTTCTCCTAGGAGCTCTGGTTCCCTTTAGTGGGGAAAGGTAGTAGAGATCAAGATTTGGGCACAAGATCTGCTAATTGCTACTGAGGTGTCTTTGCTTCTTAGCCCATTCAGCAATCAAAGCTAGGAAATATATGCATGTGTATATACATAGATGCACATATGCATACAAATATAAATGTTTATACTTATGTACGTATATATACATGTGCATATAAACATTAATTTACACATATATACATATTTTAGAAATTATGTGTTCACAGCAATGCTTTTAATTCCAATACATTCTCATAGGGTTCTTTCTTCCTTACCCCATTCCATATTTGTTTTTCCATTCTTCCTATAGTGAGAATACTGGCTTCCAACAACCTCAACACATTTACTCATTTGCTCAATCCTATAATACATCTAAAATAGTAGATGTAATTTAGGATTCTAAAATAATTTTAGAATTTTTATGTGATACCACTACAATAAACAAAGCTACTAAAAAATTTTTACACTTCCACCTGGCATGCTCAATTCAGAGGGTGTACAAATATTGTGCTCATGAGTTATTTGGATTATGCCTTCCTTCCTTCCTTCTTTTCTGTGTGATTATGATAGTTATTTGCAATAAAATTAGATTCTTTTATTTTAACTTGCTTTCAGTTTTAGAATATTTTCCCCTTCCCATTCTTAAGGGAAGTAAACAATAAAATTTAATTTTTAAGGTGTAGAATATTAACATAACTTCCAAAACAAACCATACACAATAATTTTAGTCATGGAAATATTATTCCTGTCCTGTCTCTTTCACCACATTCCTTATCCCTTGTGGATAACCAACCACATTGTCTTTTTGGTTTATTCTTCCTGTGCTGTGTTTTCTAATGAAAAGTAAATATGCGTATATCTTCTTTTTCTTACACAAAAGGTACCATACTATATGCTTTTTGTACTTTTTTTCATTTAAATTATCTCCTGGAAATTACTCCACATCATTCATATAAATCTTTTTCATTCATGGTTTTTGCTGCAAAGTACTCCATTGCATGTACCATAATTTATTAAACCAATCTTCTATGCTTGAAGATTTAAGTACTTCCAATATTTTGTGATCACAAATAATACTGCAATGAATAGCTCTTGTTTACACATATTTATATTTTTGGAGGTGAATTTACAGGATAAGCTCCTGGAAGTAGGATCGGTGGATTGAAGAGTAAATGTAGATGTGCTATTTTGTTACATATTGCCAAATTCTTGTCTATAAAAGTTACGTCATTCATATTCCCATCATCAATGTATGAGATGCCATTTCCTACAGCCCTGCCAACAGTGGTTATTGTTGGTTTTTGAATTTTTGCCAATCTGATGTGAAAGAAATTGTATCTCAGTGTCATTTTAGTTTGCATTTATCTTATTCTGAGTGATGTTGAATATCTTTTCATATGTTTCATGGCCATTTTTCCATCTTTTTTTGTGAATACTGTGCTCATATATTTTGCTCATTCCAATATAGGGTTCTTGGTCTGATTAGCCTAAAATTTTAAAAGTTCTTTATAAATTATGGATATTATCCCTTTATCTGTGATATATGTTACAAATATTTTCATTTGTCTTAGGTTAGTACTTATGGTTTTATTTTTACCATGGTTCTTTTAATTTATATAGTAAAATTTATTGATATTTTTATTTATTGCATATGAGTTCTTAGTTATAGTTGGAAAGTCTTTCCTTACACTCAAGCTCTAGAGGAATTCATCCATATTTTTCTAGTTCTTATGTAGATTCCATTTTACATTTTGACTCGTCATATATTTAAAACTTATGTTTGTTTGTGGTCTGACAAGGGATGCTACTGTATCTTTTACCAAATGACTGTTCAGTTGTTTCAACACCATTTATGAAAAAGCTCCACTCATGCCTTTCTTTGTGTATGTTTTGAAAAATATGATGCCAATCTAATTCTCAAAGGTAAGTAATTGCATATATATTTTAGGTTTGAGTCCCTGAGGATTTTTCTTTATCTTTAAAGCCTAGTATTTTTACAAGGATAAGTCTCAGAATTGATCATTCTGGGTCATTTTCCCTTGTACTCAGAGGGCTCTTTCAATGTAGAGATTAAGATCTTCTTTAATTTCTGGAAATTCTTCTTGAGTTATACTTTTAAATATTAGTTCACTTCCATGTTTTTATCTTCTTTTTCAGGGACACCAATAGTATGAATGTCTGACCCCCTTTATATGTTTTCCATTTCAATCAATTTTTCTTCATCCCCTTTTACCTCTTTTTTGATCTTATTTTCATTCTCTTGAGTTTTGTGATTTTCTTCAAGGTCTTAAGTTTTAATTTAATTATAATCTTCCTTGTGTACCTTATTTCTGATGAGATTATGTCTTTTTTCTTCCATTGATGTCATTAGTTCAAGCAACACTAATTTCAAGTCTTCTCACTTTATTTTTTTCCATTTTGTCTTTTAGTGTTTTTTTGTATTTCTGAATCAAGGTGTTTTTATACTCTTAAAATGCTCATTTGGGGATATTTAATTCAATTTGAGGTGCTGTGTTTCAATTTTCTTCATATGATGGTTATTTGGGGAATAAGTCTTTTCATCAGCAGATCTTTTATTTACATGTCTAGCATTTTACCATAATTTTGTGTAGATATGGTCTCCTTTCTTCTATTTTGTTTATTTCATGGTTATGGTTCCTATCTCAAGCATATCTTTGGTGTTCAGCCTCTTTACATGTATTGTTTTGCTTCCTATTTCTCCAACTAATATAAGAAATTCAATAAATATTTACTAAACCATTATGGCATTTATATTCCACGAACCAGAAAGTTCACAGTCAGAAAGTTTCCAGAATTGGTTATGTAGGTCAATACCTTTATCAAATTTTCTCCCACATTTCCATTTGTCATCTTCATCTTGTGGATTTGTGCTCTTAGACTGTCACTGTACATAATCTAATGATTGTTGACACTTTTCAAGGCATCATTTGTGGATGTAATATCTACACAAAGTGAAAGAGGACTGTTCTTATCTTACACTTCATTTTTAAGAGGGAAAAAAACCTTTTCTTTAAGTCTTCCAGCTGACATCCTCTCATGGCAATTCTTATGTCATACTCATGTCCAAACTATTCACCTGAAAAGGGGATGAAGCCTCTGTGGCTAAGACAAATTAGGTCCAAAGCCTTTAGATAGCATGAGCTTTCTTTAGCAAGAACAAAGATAGAAGGAGACAGTTAAACAGGCAAACAATAGTACCAGCCATTCTAACATTCTAGAAAATAGGAAAGTGAACATTGTTTGCATCTATAATTTGGAGAGGTACACTTTTTTCTGCTAACTTTGGTAAGAGGAGGACCAGCCAAACTTCAATCATAATTGAAATCCTTCTTTCACTGAGTTTTCATAATTTTTATTTGACTACTGTGAATATGTGTTTGTGCTACTACACAAGTGCTTGGTTTTGATGCAGCCCGAAAGGACAACAGCCCATCATATAATCCCAGAACTAATTCTTCCTTCTATTATCTGTAAACAATTGTACAGAATTGGTGCTACTTATTCTTAAATGTTTGGTATAATTCCCCAGTGAACCCATCTAGGCCTGGAGATTGCTTTTTCAGAAGGTTTTAAAGTATGGATTCAATTTCTTAATAGATATAAGACTATTCCTGTTTTCCATTTCATCTTGAGTGAGTGTTGGTAGGCTCTGGTTTTCAAGGAAGTAGTTCATTTAATCTTAGTTGTTGAATTTTGACACATTGTTGTCAAACACTTATTTGTTGGCATTACTCATTATCCTTTTAATTTCTCTGGATCTATAGTGATATGCTATCCTTCATTCCTTATACTGGTAATTTGTATATTCTTTCTTTTTCTCTGTCAGTTTTGTCAGAGGTTTGTCATTTCATTGAACTTTTCAAAGAAGAGATTTGTTTAATAAACTTTATTGCTGTTCTCTTTTCAATATCATTGATTTCTGCTCTTATCTTTATTATTATCCTCCTTCTGCTTGCTTTCAGTTTACTTTGACCATTTTTAGTGTGGAAAATTAGACTATTAATCTAAGAACTTTTATATTTTCTATTATAAGCATTTCATGTTACAAATTTCTCTCCTACCGCTACTTTAGTTACATCTCACAAGCTTTGATTTGTTGAATTTTCACATTCATTTAGTTCAAAATAGTTACTAATTTTCCTTATGTCTTCCTCTTTGACTCATGGATTATTTAGAGTGTGTTAATTTCCAAATGTTTGGAACTTTTCTGGTTATCTTTTTGTTATTGATTCCTAGCTTAATTCCTTAATGGTCTGAAAGCATGTTTTATATGATTTCAATGTTTTAAACATTTGTTAGTTTTTACTTTTTGTACCCAAGAAATGGTCTATCCTGTTGAATATTTCATGAACCCTTAAAAGAATCTGTATTTTGCTTTTGTTTAATGGAGTATTCTTTAAATGTCAATTAGATCCTTCCTGTTGATGGTTTTGCTCAGCTCTATACTTTGCTGATTTTATGCCTATGCAATATACCTTTTCCTAAAAGAGAGATGTCTCCAACTATAATTGTGAGTTTGTCAGTTTCTTGCAGTTTTGTCAGTTTTTGCTTCATGTATTTTAACACTCTTTGAAGGTGCATACACATTTAATATTCTTATGACTTCTTGATTAATTGACCTTTTTATCATTATGTAATGTCTCTGATTGTCCCTGATAATTTTCTTTGTTCTGAAGTCAACTTTGCCTGATATTAATATAGTAAACCACCTTTTTGTTAGTTGGTATATTCATATATGGTACATCCTTTCCATCCTTTTACTTTATCCTACCTATATCATTATTTGTGACCTTAGGTTCTTATACAGAGCATATATATAGTTTGAATAATTGTTTTAATCGATGCTGACAGTATCTGTCTTTTAATTGGTGTGTTTGGAGCATTTGCATTTATGATTATTAATGTGTTTTGATCTAGTTCTACCATCACATTATTTGCTTTCTGTTTATTTCCCCTGCTTTTTGTTCTTCTGTTTTCCCTTTCTTACTTTATTTTGAGTTTTTCAAAATTATACTATCCTATTTTAATCTGTATATTGTGTGTTAAATTAAAATGTGTGTATACGTTTTTTGTTGTTGTTCTCTAGCAATTATAGTACACATTTTAACTTTTTGCAGTCTACTTAAAAATCAATATTTTAGTACTTCAAGTGGAATGTAGAAATCTTACTACCATATAGATCCCTTTACCCTCCCTCCTTTAACTTAAGGTTGTCCTGTATATCACATCTACATACATTGACAATCAATCAAACAACGTTACAATGTTTGCTTTTAATTGTTAAACATAGTTTAAAGAAATCAAGCGGAAAAGATTAGTTTTTGTATTTAGATTCAGATATCTATTCTCTCTGTTGCTCTCCTTCATTCAAGTTATTCAACCTTTTCCTCTAGTATTATTTCCCTTCTGTCTGATAAAATTCCTTTAGCAATGATTTTAGAGCACGTCTGCTGGTTAACAATTCTCTTAGTGTTCCTTTATTTGCGAATGTCTTTTTTTCACTTTCATTCCTTAAGGATATTGTCATTGGGTATAACATTTTGGGTTGAAAGACTTTCTTTCATCACTTTAAAAATATTGTGCTACTTTCTTCTTGCTTTTATAATTTCTGATGAGTAATCTGCAGTAATTTAAATTCCTATTTCCTATTAAGACATTCACAAGTTTTTTTTTTCAATTTTTTTTTGTCTTTACTTTTTGACAGTTTTATGTTGATATATCTGGGTGTGGATTTCTTTAGGTTTATTTTGTTTGGCATTTGGTGAGTTTCATGAATCTGTAGGGTTATTATTATTATTATTGTTTGCCAAATATGTGTTCAGTGCTGCACTCCTCTCCTCAGATTCCAATTACAAAATTATTGGACCTTTTATTATTTCCTATAAATTACTGACATCCTCTTCATTTTTTCCAGTAATTTTTCCTTTTGTGCTTCAGATTGCATAATTTCTATCTTCAAGTTCACTGACTCTTTCCCCTGTCATCTCTATGCTATCAAACCCTTTCAGCCCATTTTTGTTATTGAATTTTTCAGTTCTAAAGTACCCATTTAGTTCTTATTCATATTTTTTATTTCTTTACTGAGAAGTTTTATTTTTCTGTTAGATTCAACAGTGGTCCCTATTACTTGCTGGGCATTTTTATAATAGCTGATTTAAGTCTTTGTGACATCTGTGTTGTCTCAGCTTTGGCATCTGTTGATTTTTCTTTTCTTTTCTTTTTTTTACATGAGTTTAGCTTGTTCTGGTTTTTATCTACTGAGTAATGTAGGCATATATTATGACTATTATGTCATAAGACTCGGGGTCATGTTTAAATGCTATGGAGAATGTTTATAGTTTTGTTGTGTCAGGTAGCCAAGTTAGGTTCAGGTCACAAATTCTACACTGCTTTTGGGCTATGGTTCCAATATTAGTTCATTTTTCAAGTCTTTGCAGTGACATTCAGATCTGTCCTGTGAGTGCATCACCCAGTGGTCAGTTGGGAACAAGAGGTTGGATCAGTCTGTTTGTTTGGCTCTCAAAGCCTTTCCTTTGCTGAATGACACAAATCCTTGCATGTGCTTCTTGGGTATAAACTCAAGATTTCATAAATAACTTTATGGAGTTGCTTTTCCAAGCTTCTCGCTCTCTGTAATCTCTCCATTACTTTCCAGTTCCCTGGGTCTCCTCTTTTCTGTTCTCTGTTTATAAATCTGGGGCTAATTATCCTACTTTGCCATACACTTTTGTAACTGTGCCCACATCTATGGCCAAGTAGCGGGAGGCCAGAGAGAGAAATAATGTAACAGTGATTGATCCCCCTCTCTTGGAGCCACTGCTCTACCACCTGGAGAGGAAGATCCTTTACCTTCATATGTTTGACTCTTGCAGGCTGCTGGATGCTAGTGCCACTATGGGATTGCTTGAATTCTGGGGCAAAAATGAACAGAGAAAAGAAATGAAAAAAAATAGGAGAATTTTCACATTTCCTGTGGGAATTAGATGTTCATTTTCTCACTCCTTTAGCTAGAACTAAAGGACTTTTCCTGAGCTTCCTCTTTCTGTTTCCCAGAACCTGATTCTGGTGAAGCACAGGCAAGGGCATTCTGGAGGGGAAAAAAAACTAACCTCGCTGTTAGTTCCATGGTATTTTGAATTCTGGCCTCCTACTCCAAATTTGCCTGCTACTTTTTACTTTTCAGAGACCCCAAATATTTGCTCCATGCATTTTGTCCAAGTTTTATAACTGTACTGAGAGAAACAGAGTGGAGTAGACTCATTCCAACTTTCCCAGAACCAGAACCAGAGGATTTTTATGGTAACTAATTTTATTCTTCTTCCAACCAGAGAGCAAGCCATGATTCTCCTCCTGTAAAGTGACTATTTCCATTCTGACCTTGCAGGCATTGCTACTGTGATTTCACACTCAAAGGAAACTTTATTTCTCTAATTCTAAGCTATTTTGGATACTTAATTGATTTCTACATGTAACAACTACTATATTTAACAAAACATATTTTTCTAACTATCGTTTAGTACACTGTTGCAATTGTTAATTTACCTATGCTAATGGTTTGTAAATCCCTTAAGGTCAAAGACTTTATATTTGGTACCTATATTTTCAAAGTTAAAATGAAGTGACTTGCATATATTAGTTTAGAAAATATGCATTGACTAGATGGATGGATGGATGGATGGATGGTGGGTGGGTGGGTGGGGTGACATTTCATAGAAGAATAAATATACACACTGCTTTTCTTTTTCGAAAGGAAACAATGTTTTGCCTTTTCCCACTCAAGAATAGATGTGTCGCCAAGATGGAGAGATTTTTATTTCCTTCTTCAGTCCCACAAGGATCATAAGTCTGGTATTCTTTGAGGGAAAGAATATACTCTAAAGATACCTTAGTATCTTTAAAAGAACTCTCTAAGTAATGAACACTGCAATAGTTAGTTGTTTGTTTCCCTAGGTCTTTTATTCCTCAAAAAATTACTCTGCAGTATACAAAATGAAACACTGTTGCAGTGGATCCCACATCTATTCAGGTGACTAACAGGCGGAATAAGTTAGGTACTTATAAAGGACTGAAAATTCATTTGGCTACCAGGAAGCAATTCAGAGCATTAGAGCAGAGTGGGCTTGTGGAGGAATTCCCACTAATCCCTCACTTCTTCTAGACAGCATAGAGGCATGCCACACTTTTTACTGAAATTTTGAGGTTTGGGGAAAGGATAAAATCTAATATAATATGCATTTATCTTTAAATCCCTCCTACTCTTAGCATGTCTCTGAGGAACAGCAATAGTTCTACAGTTTGATAAGAGAAATTGGGAGTAAAGTTAAGGTATTTAGAGAACTATTTATTGCTTTGAAACACTCAATTATAAACCAACCAAAGTTCTCTTAGAAACTTGATACAATTATTGGGTCACCCAAAATGTGATTTGTGCCCCAAAGAAGTTTCAGAATCAGGGAGAGCAAGTTCTTGTTTACTAGGTAAATGCCTCTGGAAAAGTTGATTAAGGAATGAAAGTTTCAATTCTCCTATTTGTGAAATAGAAATAATAATGTCATTTTTGTGAGGCTGATGTGAGGATTAAATGACAAAATGGTTGTAAAGTGCTGTATTAGTTTTTTACAGCAGCTGTGACAAATTACCACAAATTTAGTGGCTTAAAACAACATATATTATCTTACATTTCCTTAGAGTGGGAGTCTGATATGGATCTTACTAGGTAAAATCAAGGTTTTGTCAGGGTGCTTTCCTTTTGGGAGGCCCTAGGGGAGAATTCATTTACTTGCCTTCTCCAGCTTCTAGAGACCACCCACTTTCCTTGACTCATAGCCTTTTCCTCCATCTTCAAAGTCAACAATGTAAGATTAAGTCTTTCTCATGCTGACATCTCTCTAGTTGCATTTTTTGATTTCTTCTCCCACTTTTAAAGACGCCTGTGTGTACATTGGAACCACCAGGATAATCCTAGATGATATAGCTATTTTAAGGTCATTTGATTAGCAACCTTAATTCCCCTTTGCCATGTAAACTAACATATTGACATGTTCTGGGGATTAGGATATGTACATCTTTGGAGGGCCTTATTTTGCCTACCACAAGTGCTAATTACTATTGACAGATTCTTCCATTTCTGTTTTTAATCTTCTGTGAAGATAACAGTAGTATCAGCTTCATAGTGTATTTGTGATGATTAAATGAGCTAGTAGAAATAAAGTACCAATGGGGGGCTGGCCGGTGGCATAGTGGTTAAGTTTGTGTGCTCCACTTTGGCAGCCCAGAGTTTGCAGGTTTGGATCCTGGGTGCAGACCTATACACTGCTCATCAAGACATGCTGTGGCCAGTGTCCCACATATAAAGTAGAGGAAGATGGGTGTGAATGTTAGCCCAAGGCCAATCTTCCTCAGCAAAAAGAGGAAGATTGGCAATAGATACTAGTTCAGGGCTAATCTTCCTCACCAAAAAAGAAAGAAAGAAAGAAAGCACCAATAACAGCTTTTAGTACATAGTAGCTATTACTTAATATTCGGAGTCTAGTTTTTTTACCAGTAAATTAAAAATTAATGTATTAGTACATTTTATGTTATTGTGAAAATTAGAGATAATGTATGTAGAGGTCCTAACACTTATTGGTGTTATAAGACTGTCTAGTTACTTAATATCTCTAATTCTTATATTTCTCATCTGTAAATTGGGGTCAATGATTGTATATACCTCAGAGGATTTTTGAAAAGAATAAATTAGAAAATATGCATTAAGCATTTAGCACAGTACTTGATACCTAGTAAAGGCTCAAAAGCAAGTTAATCATTATTATAATTTGTAATAATAATACAAATTATTATTCTCTCATGTTCTATGATTCATGACTCTTCATAAAATAACTCCCTCTTGAAAGATTTCTCAATTTTTCTGGAATTACCAATGCTTTATGAGAAAACTGGGAAAGTGTTCGTCATGGACAGATGGATTCCATCTCTTCAAGCCAAAGCAGACTACTCCCTACCTACGGAATCCCTCCCTTTTCCAGAGACCTATTGAGGTTTAGTGAAAAGCAAAGATAAATGGGCATTCTTAGGCTGACCATAAGCCAAGAATTGAGAACATATCCTTGCCAAATCCACATGTACTAGATGCACAGCCGCATTGTGCAAGCGGTAGGAGTTCTGACAATCTGCATAAGGTCCTGAGAAGCAACTGGGTATTTGGAGACTTCTGAGGCCATTCTTATTCATTAGCCTCCATCACCGGCCTGAGATTATTACTTGAAATACTCTCATTTGGGGCAATTTCATTAGCAGTGAGTGTAGCTTTGTCCATATGTTCCTAAAGAATCTATTAAAATGCATAAGCCCAAGCTTTTCAGGACGGGATAGGATCTGACCCTTCTCTCTTTCTTTAGCTCTTTATATTGGCTGACATTTAGTGTTCAAGAGCCAGAAAGTGTCGTGGTTGTCATTTTTCTTTTTTCTTTTTTTTCCCCAAATATATATTACCTTCTCAGGCCTCTTTGTTTTTATACTTTATGTTCCTTCTACAAAGAATGCTCTTGGCCTTCTTACCCACCAGGAAAACTTCTGTTGACCATAAAAAAAGCCTGTCTCAGTTACTACCCCCCTCTCCAAATCTCTTTCCCAAATTATCAATCTATCCATTTTCTAAGTGACTGCCAGGTCTTGTATTCATCCTTTCATTTCACTTATAACATTGTGTACAATGTATTGCTTTACTATCTGTCTTACCAACTACACAATGATCTGCTTGAAGCAGAAAGTGTATTTTTCTATCTGCATATCCCAGATAGCTGCACAGTGCCTAGAATATTGCTGAAAGTTCAGCAAATTTTTGACAAAGGAAGCGATAGACTCAGGAATATTCGAGTTCCAAAAATCAAATACTCAAGCTAGCTTAAGCAGAAATAAAAATTTATGAAAAGGATGTGGGAGTGTTTCATGAAACTGAGGATTAGAAAGTGGAGCCAGACCTCAGCTGAGTGTGGCCAGTATCATGGCTGATTCAGTCTCTCACCACCAGAAATTCTTTGATCTTTTGTCTTTGTTACTCTGGACACATCTACTTCATTTTTTCTCTCTTTAGACTGGTTTCTCTGCATCTCAAGTAAAAGAGGGAAGAGGATAGATACCCCAATATGATCCCCTTCCCCCTGATTAAATGCCTTTTTCATTCAATCATCTTACAAAATCAACTATGCTTCTTGAATCCTAACAAGAGTTTTGCCAGAGAGAGAATTTGATTGGCCTTCTTAGGTCAATGGTCAGGAATTTGGAGACTTGAGTTAGAATTACTTCTGAGGTGACATTATGGGGCTGATAATAGGCCTAGACAAGGAGAGGAGGGTGTGTTGAATGGGGCAACACCTGCCTATCACATCCAGATAGGAGAAGTAATTGAATTCTTAACATCTTAAAGTACATAATTTTACTTTAGGGAAAAGCCTAAGGTTATATGAGTAGCACTAATCACCTTGGCAAAAGGCTCCCCAGACGTTAAAGTCATTGGGAAAAAGCACACTTACTTCTCAGTTCTACCAGGCTGAGCCTACTTTTGCTTACCAATGAGAAGCTTCAGGGACTTGGTGTCTTTTACATGCAGAACCACTCTTAAGGGCTGCTGTGTATTTATTAAACACCACCAGCACTCATTATGGATGTGTTAAAAATTCAGATCCTTAGAGAACAGAGTAGATCGAAGTATTGACTCCTGTTTCACTTTCCCCATCTGTCCAAACATCAATAACAACAGTGTATGGGGGTCTGGAAGCACTGGGCTAATGTACCTTCCTTCGATCATAATTCCAGAGTTCGCCTTAATTAAGATTGATTTTTGCCCCTATGTTGTACATCTCTTAACTAACAGAAAAGTCGCAAGGGCACAGTTTAAGCATTAAGAATGTGAGGATTGAGGAGGAGAGAGTGGAATCAGATCTTGTGCTTATGGAGTCTAGAAACTGCATGGCTGGTACGCTTAAAATAAATCCTCCAGCAGATTCCTAAGGCATTGAAAGAGTCACATAAGGGCACTGGAAAAAATGAATTGCTCTTCTGACTCACTTTCCTTCGTATGTGCCGTCTGGGTGCATTATTGTTTATGGGAGGAAGGAAAGGTACTTTAGATTACTAAGTGAAGGCCATAGCAGGCCAGAATTGTCTGCTTTTTCCTTAGACATTTTCAGAAACATCACTATCATCAACAAAATTCTATTGAGTGCTCACAGTACTGCAGGCTCCTTCAAAATGCTTGTGTTCAACAAAGGGAAAGTGCAGCCTCTGCCCTCAAGCAAATTACAATCTAGAGTAGAAAGTAGACAAGGCATTAAGGAAAAGGGAAAGTGAAATCCTACAATACATGAATAAAAACACGACACAAAGGGATTTTGATTAGTTATGACTCTGCACCTTCATCCAGCTGCTGAAAGAGAGGCTTCTCTGGGGAAATAACTTTAAGGAAGTTGTGTTTTTCTTTTTAAGAAAAGTCTAAAAAGTAGACCATTGGATAGGAATAAAGAAAGAGGCTATTCTAAGGATTGTGAATATTTTATGCTAGAGTTTTTATCTTTCTATTTATTAAAGCATATTGTGAGACTAAAAGGTCATGGAACGCTGTGTGTGTGTGTGTGTGTGTGTGTGTGTGTGTGTGTACTGCATACAGAATACTTGCTTCTTTGCTTCTAAGCAAGATAGATTCCAACTGTTATCTTCATGCAGTAGTGTTACCATGTTACACATACTAATACAACAAATTTCAAGTGATTATTTTTATGAATATTTTCAAAAAACACTGAAATAATGGCATTTACTCTACTTGGCTTTCTTCCATGTTTTGCTTCAAATCAGTTCTGGAAAACATATTGTACATTGTGTGACTTAAATTTTGGATAAGTGTGTGTCACATCTGGAAGACTCTGATAGGCATCATTTCGGGGATCAAGATTAGGAAATCTTCATGCTGGTTATAATAGAAAAAGAAATTACTGCAAGGTTTCAGTGTCATAGGTTCCAGTTGCTAAGGAATCCAGGGAAATACTTACTCAAGATCTCTCCAAGGTCATCCAGTCTCTTGCCTCTATCTTCCCCCAAAAGTTTCTCTGCTCTCCTTTGTGCAGACCAGACTGAAAAGTTCGCAAGAGAAGAAAGAAGAACAGGGAATGATAGGAGATAAAGAGAAAGGCAAATGTGATATGTGTCTAAATAAGCATGTGTGTTGTGTGTGTATATTTACGAAAGCTAATATGGATACATCCATTCACTGTGGCACATTTTAAAATATAATATTCTAGGAGCCAGCCCGGTGGTGTAGTGGTTAAGTTCGTGCACTCTGCTTTGGCAGCCTAGGGTTCGCGGGTTTGGATCCTGGGCGGGGACCAATGCACCGCTTGTCAAATCATGTTGTGGCATATGAAGTAGGGGAAGGTGGGCACGGACGTTAGCCCAGTGCCAATCTGCCTCAGCAAAAAGAGGAGGATTGGTAACGGATGTTAGCTCAGGGTTAATCTTCCTCACACACACAAAAAAATAAAAATAAATAAAATATAATATTCTAGTTATCAAAACAAAAGCACATGTGGATTCATGTTAGGTAGAAGGCACTGAGACTGGGAAGGGAAAGATTATATTATCATCATTTCTTTGGTGAACAGTAAGTGAAAGAGTATTTCTCACTCACTTTACCTGTTCATTTGAGTCATTGGAGGGGCCCTGCTCAAGAACCCAGGCTGATAATGATCCCTCGCCTGGTAGATAAACCATCTGGAACACAGTAACTTCATGATTGCTTCCTTGGCACTGACCAGAGAAGGTGAAAACTTGAGAGTCACACATCGCCTCTTAAATTATTTAGCCCAGAAGTAAAACACATCACTTCCTCTCTAATCCCATGGAATGGAAGCAGTCATATGGATTATTATCTCCCTCCCTATATGTGGTTTTCCAATGAGACATAAAATCACCTGCTACAGGATCTTAAATTAAAAGGGCTTATTTGAAGATACCATAATATGAAGTAATTCATAGTGAAAATTCAAATCGTATGGTTTAGGCCAGGTTTTCTCAGAGTGTGATACCTGGACCAGTAGCATCATCACCATCTGGCTACTTGTTAGAAATTCAAAATCTTAGCCCTGCCCCATTCTGCATGTGGGGTTTAGCAATCTGTGTTTTAATAAGCTTTCCAGTGTTTCAAATGCAAGCTAGAATTTGAGAAACATCGTTCTAGTCTGTGGGAGCGATAGAGGTATAAAAAGCTATTAAAATACAAATAGAATTTTAACTATAAATTACTTCTTTCTAGTGTATTTGTGATAGTTTGTTAGCTAGATCTAATAACAACAATAATAATAGATTAGTATGTTCTAGAGCCAGCCTTAGTGGTCTACTGGTAAAGATATGGCGCTTTCACTGTCACTGCCTGGGTTTGTTTTCTGGTCATGGAACCACATCACCCATCTCTCAGTTGTCATACTGTGGCAGCTGTGTGTTGCTGTGATGCTGAAAGCCATACTACCTGTATTTCAAAGACCCTCAGGGTCATCCATGGTGGACAGGTTTCAGCAGAGCTTCCAGACTAAACAGACTGGGAAGAAGGACCTGGCCACCCACTTCTGAAAAAATTGGCCATGAAAACCCTATGACCAGCAGCAGGGCACTACATGAAGTCTGCGCAGGCTTCCCCACTGCTGTACACAGGGTCCCTAGGAGTTGGAATTGACTTGACGGCATTAACAACAAATTATGTTCTAGATGCTGTGCTCATTGTCTGACATGATACATTTCTCAAAATAATTCTATGACATAGATCCTCTTGTTATTTTCACTTTACAAAGTAACCTACCTAAGGGCTAAGAGGATAGGTCGGTAGATTTATGAGTAAATAAGCTGGCATATAAACCTAAGAAAAACAGTTTCAGAGTAGGAATTTTACTTGACTCTACCAGGTCAATTTATTTCCCTCACTAAGACTTAATCTGCCTAAATTTCCGATTTTTTCTTGCAATGTCTCTACATATAAGGGTTAAGCATCTTCCTCTGTAAAGATAGAAGTGTACCTATTAGCCCCTTCTCCAAGCTCTTCTCCATTTGCCACTTCTTCTCCCCAACAACAATGGACTTCATAACTACAACCTTCTGCTGCTGCTACTTTTAAGTCTTCCTTCCTGCTGCTTCCAGGGCCAACCTCTCTGGTCTTTGTCAAAATTGTTTGTCCCAATTCTCTAAGTCTTGGATCATTATGAGCATAGAGTGAGAGGGTCTGATAGGCATCCCCTAGAAAGCCCATCCGTGGGGATTTCCAAGGATGCTTCTAGGAAGGCAGAACCTACTTCAACCCTTAGCATTTAAAATGGATCATCTCTGGTCTAATTCCTCCTCCTTTATTTCTAAATCCTCTCTAGGTGTTTTGCTACAACACCCATCAGTAGTGTGGGCTTTCTGAACTCACCCTCCTATAAGTAGAAAGTCTGAATGTGTTAGTTTCCCATTGCTGCTATAACAAATTACCACAAACCCAGTAGTTTAAAAATGAAAATTTATTTTTTACAGTTCTGGAAGTCAGAAATCTGACACAGGCATTACTGGGCTAAAATCAAGGTGTTGGCAGGGCTTCATTCCTTTCTGGAGACTGTAGGGGAAAATCTGTTTCTTGCTCTTTCCAGTTTCCAGAAGCTGCCTGCGTTCCTTGGCTTATGGCTGTCTTTTATCTTCAAAGCCAGCAATAGAAAATTTCTCAAATCTCATCACTTGGATACTAATTTTTCTGTCTCTCTATTCCCTTATGATTACATCGGGTGTAAGACATATTCCAGGATAATCTCCTAATTTTGAAATCAGCTAATTAGCAACTTTAATTCCATCTGCAACCTTAATCTCCCTTTGCCACGTAATGTAACATAGTCACAGATTCTGAAGATTGGGAGTGGCCATCTTTGGCGGGGCCATTATTCTGTCTACCACGCTGACCAACTCAGAACTTTACAAAAGCAGAAACTGTGTGAGTACAGAATTACAAGTCAAATGAACTTGCTTATCGATCTGTTAATCAACCTACTTCCATAATAAACATGACTGTATCTTTCCAAACATCCCCAAATACCCTTTGGTCTTTTGTCTCAATCTGTGTAACTCTTCTGGGCTGCAAAACTCACATCCTGTGATATTTCCTTGGCACCTCACTCCCATCTCACTCCATTCATTCCAGATTTCTCTATAATCAATATCCTCTGCTTAGTGTCCAGGATTCATTTACATATTTCTTTCTGCCCAATGGCAACTATTAATAGATTTCTTACTTTTCTCTGTGATGTGGGCATTTTGCTAGTTTGTTCTGTGTTTGTCCTCCTTCCCTTACTAATGATGTCAACTTCCCAAGGACAAAGTACAGGCTGTGTCTCTTCAGCTTTTTTTAGTTTCTAACGCAGAGTTTTGTTCATTTTTCCTAATAGTTTCCTCAAACTTGTGTCACCTGCAAAGATTTGCTTAAAAAGGGAAGTTCTTCAGAGTACTTTATAATTAGTTGAATAATCCATAATTCTTGATCAGTTATCTCTGTTCTCATTATTTTTCTATCCTTTCTAAGTGAAGCCTTGACAGAAGCCATCCTTGATCAAAAAATTCAATTTCTCAATATAGCACCCACAAACTGCCAGGATTTGTCAAGTTCTTACTATACTGTGCCTAACTCTGTGCTAAGGACTTTACAGATCTGATCTTACCATCACCAGAAATTTCCAAATATAATACTATTCATTCTATCTCCTATTTTTGGTCAGGTAAATTGAGTCACAGAGGGTTTAGGTAACTTATTTATGATCACACAGCAAGTAAGAGGCAGAGCTGATTTGACCTCAGCTCTTGATCACAAACACCAAAATCTTTAGCATGAAGCTGTAGACCCTGGCCCACTAGGATACTCACTTCAGTTGCTCAACCAGCTGCCTCAGGAACCATGTTGGATCAAACCTATTAGATGACAAGCTGCCTTTCCAATTCAATTCAAGAAGTATTTATTGAATGTCTGTTACATGCCAGGTGTCGTTTACCTGTGATTTAGCAATGTTTATGCCAACTCAGCCTTAGAGCATTATACACTTTCTTCAGAAGAGGGTCTGTCTCAAATATAGAAATTGTTAATGTCAAGGACATTCTTAAAATTGCTATCGATGCAAAAGCTTTCTGAGTACATGATATAGATGCTGATAAAAAGAAAAAAAAATAAACTTGATTTGAATAAAAGAAAATCAGCAGCAGTTGTTTTGTCAGTTCTTCTCAGAAAGCAGTTGTACTTAACGTGGAACAAAATGTCCCAGGGATGTTTGGAGAGAGAGGAAATTAATGCAGTAGAAGTGACTTGGCTCATTGGTAATGAAAACTCAAGACACAAGAAAGGAGTAGAAGGGAGAACGGGAAGCGACTGATGTTGACAATTATCTTGAAAGGTTGTTCATTTTTTGTCTATCCCCCCCGCATATGTGCACACATGGTACTTATATTCTGCAGATCTCTTTTCTCAGAGACAGTGTTGCCTCTGCTTTCACGGGATCGTAGCATATTAACTCAATCCTTTCGCTTCTGCTCATGCCTCAAAGACAGCAAAAGGCAGACAGGCATATAAACTAGTGAGGGCTCCTCCGAAGCACTGAGCAGAGGACTCCTGTTAAACCTGGGAGGACAGATGGGGTTGTTTCTCTAACTATGGCCCAGGACTTGCCTTTCTGTTAAGGCCTTAAGGGATCTCGGGAGAGGGGGAAGGGTAGTCAGACTCCAAAGGCTGAGAGCACTTGACTGTGTGCACTTTTAGGAAAATTCCAAGAATTAATTTTCACTTGTGAGTTCTATTAATTTCATCCTCTGACTCGTCTCTCTTCATACCTAACAGCATCCTCCAGAAGCTATAAAAATCTCTAGAGGTCCTTGAAGTAATGAGAAAGCTGATGGGTTTTCTTTCCCTCTCTAATAATTATACTTTGATTTCTCCATAACAGTCTTTAGTTTACTGCCAGTCGTCAGTACAACTTTTTGCAGCTTTAACCTCTCTGTGATGCATCCCGCCCTCTCGCCTTCAGATTCGTCCTCAGCGGGCCTCATCTCCTTTGCCATTCCCCTCTATGTGAATTTGTCCACTAGGTGGAGCTGTAACAATTTAGCTCACAGATCACAGTGTGAGACAGATTAAATTCACTGACCACTGCTCAGTCCTCTGGGGAAGCCTATTGCTATGGCCCAGAATTGCAAATCAAGTGCAGAGTCAGAAAACAGAACAACAATTCCCATAACAGGAACACAATTGGAGATAACAAATTCCGTGGGACAAATGCACGTTGATTCCACAAGCAAGCCCTGTGTTAGACCTTCTGAATTGCTTGCCTAATTCCTGTTTGGTTTGTGGTAGTAAAAAAAAAAAAAATCTCTGCACCCAGAGACAGGAAGCCAAGGTTCTTGGCCCAACTCTGCCGCTCATTCTTCTGAGACTTTGTGTTCATATCTGTAAGATGAAGGGGTGAGAGCAGATGACTGAGGGTTTCTTCCAACTGTAACTCTGGATTTTACTATAAAATTGTAATCAAATTGTAACATTTTTTGTAAAAAACAGGGAGAGGTACGAATTGATATGTCTACTCTTCAAGTCTTGCTTCTGAGTTAAAACCTGTATCCATATCTGCATCTATATACAGTTGTAAAATAAATATTTGAATGATTTTTCCCACTTTAATTAAATAAATAGGACAAAGTAGGGGATTTTCAGCTCTAAAGTGAGGTGTTGATTTTATAAGTTTAAAGGCAAAAGCGTGGCCTTCTTGGAAGGAATTCACTCACTCACTAACTGTTCTCCTCCAATAAGCTTGCCCAGCAAATTTAATTCGTTTAGTTAAGTGTCTACAACTTTATTTATACAGGACTTTGCATGTCAACATCCTTTTCTATTGTGGTGAATTAACAGCACTGGATTGCAGATCTGACACAAAGAGGTTGCTTTTCATTGAGAAATGTGAATATTCCCTATTTACAGTTCATTTGGAATTTATATTTCATGCTTGTGCCTCAATTTTACAATCTGAAACAATATTCTTCTATTTTTGGAGCATCCAATTTTCTTTTGGGAATGAATTCCTAAAACCAGAATGGATTCATCTTTTGTCAGAAGATATTGGAAATTGACACCTGCCTTCCTCTCCTGTCTAAAATCTCTTCCTCTTCCCAGGCTATGGCAGTGAAAACTGATCATTTTAATCTGCTCTTTGTAAAACATTAATTGGATACACAGACACACAGAAAACCTAATAGGTTTTTTTTTTTTTTTTTTATGATGGAAAGGGCATCAGAGATCGTTCAGTTAAACCCTTTTTATTTCACCAATGAGGAATTGAAGACCCAAAGGTTAAGTGGCATTCCTAAAATTATTCAATGAATGAGTGAAAATAAAGAAGTGTTTTAGAAGGAAACTCAGATTGAGCAAAGGGAGGGCTAAATCCATGCTTTGTTCTCCACCTATATAATCCCAATATTCTGATCCAAGTATAACTTTGTGTATACAAGATGGGATCACCATTTCTGTGGTTGGCATGTAGAATTCATGCAGAATAATTTGTAAGGTGTGTCTGGTTGTATCATAAATGGACTGTAATCCAATAAATGGAGGAGGGCAGAGACTTCCAAAATGTGTTCTGTGGCAACTAGTCCAATGAAGTGACCCACCAAAAGGGCTCTCTATCAAGTAAATTGACAGACTCTCTCCTTGAACAATCTTTAGCCAGGCTTCTATGACCCCTCTTCTCAACTAGGCCTCGACCTTGCTCCCTTTCCTAACCCTGAGTCTTATCTTTGGCCTGCCTAGCCCAGTTGTAGCCAAAATTGTACTGAATAAGTTTAGAGAGAATTTCCCACCCTTGATATCTGATCACCGAGGGCTACCTCCAGCAAAAATTCTGTTGAGTCAGTTTAGCAAGAATCCCCTACCCTTGATGTCTCCTCTTAGTACTTTTCCACCCACCAATCCCCTCAGTCTGCTCATAGGCTATAAATCCCCAGCTGTCTTTCCTGTAAATAGGAGTTGAGCCCAATTTCTCTCCCCTATTGCAGTGCCCCCATTGCAAAAGTCTTGAATTTAGCCTTCCTTACTATTATAACAAGGGTCAGAATACTTTTTTCTTTAACAATACAAAATGAAATACTACATAGTATACTTTACAGGGGATCCATTATACTACATATTATACTTTACAGGGGACCCATTATACATGTAGCACATTAAAGTCTGTGAAAAGTTCTACAATAGGGAAAACTGTTTACCACTGTTTAACCCATTATTTCCAAATCATTCGGACTCTTTTCTTGAAGGGTTATATGTTAACATCCATGTGATTTAGTTCCCGTATAATTTATTTTGTCATCAAAACTAGCCCCCATATCTCCCATCATTATCAGCAGCCTCTTGTTTTCCAAGTCCGCATACCTCTGAATGAATCGGTGGAGAATACAGATAGGAAGATGGAGAGAGGCTGGTCAGGACTTCCCTCTGTCCTTGTGAGGAAGTCCAATGCCCTGAGCTGCTTACATGTTCACGGTGAAGCACGCCTTGTGACAGAAAATGAACTGGTAACCAAGGGTCTGTGTATATAAACTGAAGAGAGAAATGTTGGACTCTTGTACTTTATATATTTATATTTGCAAGTTTTACATTCCTCTCTAACATATTTGTATTTATTTTTAACCCAAATTATGTTTCCTTTTAAACACTTGGAAAAGAGTTACAATTAATAGAAATATACCATGTTGATCCAGTATCCTCTGGATATTCCTGTTGTATCCTCTGGCATATAGACCTGCATATCTTTGAAGAAATGCAAACGAGGCAGAAGAAAGAGAGCAGATTTAGTTAGAAATCTGTGGTGTGGTTTCCCACTCTGCTTCCTTTAGTTGTGTGATCTTGGTCTAGTCACCTGCCTTATCTGAGGCCCCACAACACCAGCCAAATGGGGACAATCATAGCTGCTCTGCCTGCCACACGGTGTTTTTATGACTCAAAGGTGATAGCACATGGGAAAGTTGTGTACAGTGCTTCACAAACATAAAGCTCTCTGTTGTGTAAGATAGATGGCAAAACTAGACTCTCATTTTTTTCCAGATTTTCTCTCAGGAGGAGACTTTGCCTTGTGATATTTGGACAGAATAATTATTAGTAGAGTAGTGGGGTTAGAAAGAGCGCTTCCTTGTAATTAAATCAAATAAAAGTGGAGAGTGGAGGATATACATCAGATCTGATCCACTAAATTAGAAGAGCTGCTATGAGTTGTATAAAAACGCTATACACCCATCTGATAATGTTACCACCTCATTTTGTGAATGAAAAATTGAAAGCCATACTAGAACAGAACTGTCTCCCGGAAGTATTCTCAAAAAGACCTGAAGGATTGCATTAAAAAATTATAGGATTAAATGGCTTCTTTCTATCAAAGTTGGTAATGTTCTTACTGGTGTTCTTTCTAGCTTGCTGAGGAACAAGGACACTCTGTTGATTCAGGGGAAAAGAAAACCTGTTATCTAACCACCTGTACGGGTGAGAGTGGGAATGGGTGGGTAATAAATTGTCTTGATATAATCTCATGGATACGTCAAAGGATATCATGGGTATGTCAAAGGACAACAGCATGTGAAGGAAAGTACTAATATGGAAGTCAGAATATTGGGGCATTTTAATTCAATCAACCAATTTTTATTGAGCATTTTCTCTCTATCTGACTAGCCACCAGATTAACAATGGGCGACATAGAATACGGAGGCCCTGGCCTCGTGGAGCTTCCATCAGATAGTAGGACTGGGGAAGCCATAATTAACTGAGGTGAACTTAATCCAAGAATGGGAGAATATTGCTCAGCGTGGGTCAGGATGTGGAAGAAGACTGCTTGGAATAGAATTACTTAGGATTTATCCCAAAATGTGACACAGCAGAGCTGCAAGCTGGGCCAAAAGTCAAAATTCTTTCTGGGTATGAAATTCTATACTTTTTTTTTTTTTTTTGTGGGGAAGACCAGCCCTGAGCTAACATCTGTTGCCAATCCTCCCCTTTTTGCTGAGGAAGACTGGCCCTGAGCTAACATCCGTGCCCATCTTCCTCTACTTTATATGGGACGCCGCCACGGCATGGCTGACAGGTAGTGCGTCGGCGGGCGCCCAGGATCCGAACTCGCAAACCCCGGGCTGCCAAGCGCGGGCTAAACCGCTGCGCCACCGGGTGGCCCCGAAATTCTATACATTTTAAAGTAATTCCAGAGCATGCTGGAAAGTGACACTGGAAAGAACATTGAAGGAAGAAATAGACTCTATACTCACCTTTGCTCCTGATGAGGTCGTAGCCTTGGACAAATCCCTAGACTTTAGTATTTTTCATCAAAAATTGAACTAGACATTTTCTAAGCTCCCATCCATATCTTATGTTCCATAAACTGACGATTCTAGTGATTATTATAGTTATTCCTGATATTTCATTCAAATTAAATGTTCACATCTTTCTCTACTAGAATTCATTATGAAAAATGACTATCAAAATTTATTGATTGATGTGATGGCTTGAAATAGCTGGAGACTGGTGTTTTGGGAAGAATAAAGATTTTATTATTATTATTTTTTAATGTAAAATTGCTTCTGTCCTAAACAAGACACCTTCCTGCTATTCCTACATGGGTTTCATATCATGCACTGAGGTTAGCACTATGTAATAGCCTGCAAATTCTAATTAATGAACAGTGCTAAACAATTGCCTATGAGGCCAGGAGGTCTGCTTTGACATTGCATTTCTCTGCATAGGAACAGCATTTGAAAATTTTTTTTTAATTCATCCACACAAGTAACTCAGCTTGCTTGGGGAAAAAAATCCAAAACACAACATTGTCTTAGGCTCAAATAATGAATGACTTGTGCACTGCTTACTATAACTATTGTATTGATATTCTAAACTAAACTTGTCAAGCACCCTTAATTAAAGCTGAGGCAGGGAGGTGTGGGATTTGATCTATTACTGTAGAGAAGAGGATGATATCTATTGAAAAAAGACAGCTAGTGTTGGGTGGAGGGGAGGTTTGGGGCTACCTGGAGATGCATAGTTTATTGACAACTAAGATAGACAAGCTCTTAGTGTTGTGCATGGGTTTGCAATATATAATGATTACTAGGCACTCCACCAGCAAAGTAATCTTTAATCCATAGATCTCCAAGCATCTTAAACACATTGATTTATTAAATGTGGCCTCTGCAACAGTAATGTCTTCAAAATTAAATCACTTAACCTCCCAGTTCAATATTGTTACTATTATCTGCGGCTATATCTACATGACACTGAAATGAGAAGTCAAGGCAGTCAATTTATTAAAAAAAAAAAAAAAACCACACCTCAAACATGTTAATTGCATCGTGTCAAATTACTTAATTGGCATTGTGTCCATCAAATAATGAACTTTCTGGCTGAATTATTCTTTTCTCAGCTGATTGATTTGGCATGATGCAGAATCTGCGTGTGAGCTCATAATCTTTTTTTGTTTTTGTAAATTTTGGAACTAGGACAGACTTTTCTTTTTATTATCTGTGCTTTACAATAATTAATAAAAATGGTCTTTTATGTATCTTAGGGTGATGGTAATTAGTGCTGAAAGAGTTGAGTTTTATAATGCATTAGTTAAAATTCTAGACCTAATTTAAGGTCTCAAAAGTCTAAATGATAAAGAGATAATGCTCCTTAAACCTGCATGTTGTAATTTTACTGAGTTTTACATTTGAATGAAGCAAATAAGAACTTTCCAACAAATTCTCATCTTTCAGTTTTCCGAAGGTACTACCATTTCCCAATAGATCTAAGAAACTTCTCTTATCAGGTTGTAGTGGAAATCATTGCATAAAAATTAAGGAAATATCACACTTCTGATTTTTTCAGTCACCAATAATCTTTCTAAGGATATATACATATAATGTCAATGACTGTATGAAGTCTTAATAGAAATGAAAAATAATCTGTGGCAATTCAGCTTTGACTAGGTAGAAGGGTACCCTCTAGGAAGAACTTATTTTTAATCAAGTAAAAGCAAAAATAACGTATCCTGGGCTTCTGATGAGGCTCTAAGAGCCCCAGAATAAAATTATTTGCATTAACTTAATGTTAATATAACTAATATTTAGTGAGGGGCCTTGATATTGTCACCACCAATGATCCTTATAACTGAAGCTGTGAGCATATACCCATGCATCATGAGCCGCAAGCACTCAAAGATTGCTCTTACTAAGGCTTCCTTAATAGAATTAAACAAGATCTCAGGATGTGTGCAATTATACGTCTTCCTTTTTAGATCAGGAAACTGAGGTCCATGGAAGTTATAATTTGGAGCTCTGGTTGTACTCTGATAATCAACTGTTTCTTATTTAAAATTCTACTACATCCATCAATGATCTGAAGCCCTTTACTGTAGTAGAAGTATGACCAAAAGTAAAGATAAATGATCACATAATAATAGTGATGCTGATGACAGTGATGATGTTGATGATGATAATAATAATAACTTACATTATGAATAATCTACTGTATGTAGTACAACATAGTGGTTAAAAATGTCCTTAATTCCTAAAGTCAGACTACCTTAGTTCAAATCCCAGGCTTACCGTGACTTAGCTAAGCATCAACTATTTTACCTCTAAAGGAGGCTAGACAAAGTGCCGACCTCATTTGATCATTGAGAGAGTTAAATAATATAGTTCATATAAAGTTTTGGAAGAGTGTCTTTTATATAGAACACTCAATAAAACTTTAACAATTATTTTGTGCCAGGTCTATCAATGACTAAACTAAGTGGTTATTATTCTTCTCATTTTACAGTTAAGGAAACTGAGTCTCAGAGCATTTAAATAGTTTGACCCCGGGGAAATAGCTAGCAATTGATAGTGTGATTGTTATGCCAAACAGCAGAAGATGGCAATTGCAGAGATTCTTATAACTGCATTCTTAACATCTTTAATTTAATTATCAATGCTTTGGTAAGAGATTTCTTGGGACCCTTCCAGGGAACATAGTGAAAGGTGGGTGAAAAGAATGCACAAATTAATCCAAAATTCCCATTCTCCTAAACCTTTGGATTCTTTTGTCTACATTACAATGTAGGTAAACACTGAATCCATGTTTCAGTCTACCAACTAGGGAAAGTGAGAGAACCATGCAAGCAGTGTGTATAAACACCTCAAATTCAGAATCTCTGGTATATGTACAGTTATTAGTGGATTCAGACAAATCCGATATTATGTTCCTTCTTCCCAAGCCTCGCACTCTTGGAATCCATTTATTTATATTTATATTGCTATAGATCTCATATGTTCAAAATATTGCATATTGCATATAATCTCATATGTTCAAAATATTGAGATCCATCTTATGTATACACTAGCTCTTTCTGTGTAGGTCTTTGTAATCCTTTCCTTAAATTAGTCTGGAATCTAATTCTAATCAAGAGTCTGGAAGCAAAGTTGGGTGCTAGCATTGGGTATTGAAAGAATTAGCATCCCCTTGAAAGAGCACTACCTTAAATTAGATCATTATAGACATTTGATCAAAGTGCATTATCTCTTCAGAAAGGGCATGTAGGAGAGCTGTCTCTGCCAATAAGAGAAGCTCAATGAGATTTAGAAAGTCTTATATTCATCTGCATCTACCCAAATATCCCCATTCCAATCCTCAAAGTCCCACCCTTTTCCAAAAAATGGCCTAGCTTTCCTATGAGACCTGGTGGGTCTAGGAATTCAATTGGTTTTCCAACCTTCAGATTCAAGGGTATAAAAAGGAAGACTTTTTTGGGGGGTGCTAAGGGAAGTTCTATGGTTTTCTCACCATATTTTGAGCTGAGAATTGAAAGTGCTGATCTTTACATTTTCTTCCTAAATTCTCTCCAGTGCAATCAGAATCAGATGTGCTACTTTACAATCCTTGAATGCCTCCCAACTTATGTAATATTGTACTGCAGAAGCTACTTGATCTGCTTCATTTAAGGCTTCTACAGGTAATAATTTAAATAGCTGTTTGACACTGTAAGTTTTGGAACATCACTATCCAATTTTCTGCTCTACAATATTATAGGCACTTCCTTCAACCCTAACCATTAAAGATTAACTATCCTACATCATTATCTTTAAAGGTCTCTTTCCTGAAATTGCTTGTGATAACAAATATTGTGTTCAAGATTGATCAGAACAAAACCATAAACCCCTCTAGGTATTCCTAGAGGGACAAATAGGATATAATACAGGAAATTAGGTGCTCATAGAACCATTGGCAAGAGTGGAGGTCAGGAAAAGAGCCGATATATTGTATTTGCTACTAAATTTCATTTTCATCTTTATTCAGAGTCAAGAAATTGCAGAAGCCAAAGGAATGATCACTATAGCTTGCAGCCTAGAATCAGGTGATTTTCTAGGGGGTTCCTGCAAATTTTCACAACATTTGAATCAATCCACCTGCTTATTGTTGTTGTAGTAGCAATAACATCACTTCTGTCTGCCTTTCACCTTTCAATCTAATTTGTATGACTTTTATTGGTAGAAGATAAGCTAGACACCTGCTGGCCAAGTATTTCCATATGGGTTATAAGTAGGAGTTAGTTACATCTTGCATGTAGTCTTTAACTCTTAATACACTGCTTGGTAATTGATAAAAATGCTTGCTAATTACTAGCTGTTGCTATTGTAAATCTTCATCAGCAATATCACACATAATTAACTCTCTCTCTAACTGTTGTAAGTACATATAACTACTGTAGTATAAAGATCCTCAAGGTATGTAACAAACAGATTGGTTAATTAAAGCCCCCTTCTCTTGTCGTAATAGAGTCCTAACTCTTCTTAAGGTAAGAACTTTCCATGTCTGATTCATCATTCTAATGTAATGCAATACCCACCCCTGTTTAATTTCTGAAAACATAGGAAGGGGAGTCCTTTAAAACTGGTTTTCCAAAGATGCAATCATGAAATAACTACTGCTTTACACACGTAATCACATTTACTTCCTCACAACAATGCTGAGACAGATACTTCAAATACCTCTGTTTTACAGGTAGATAAATTGTGGATCACTTGAACTGAGTAGCAGGCACAAACTCACAGATTTATTAAGCAGTACAACTGCAATGTCTGAACTCCCAACTGCTACATGATGTTACTTCTCAGAGTACAGAAAGGATTACATCTTCAGACTCCTACCATTAAATCTTATTTTCTCCCAGAACCTAGAATAACTCTCTCTTTCTTTCTCTCTCTCTCTCTTCTAAAGAATCCTTTCCTAGTCTCATCCCGAACTTTATAAAGCCTTTCCACCTTCCCTCTAGAAATTAAATCTCTTCCTTCTTTTAACTATTTTTCAGCTCTTATTAGATTTCTTGACTATTCCTCTCTTGGCCAAACAGTATGATCACAACGCTACTGCTTATCTATTTCTATTGTTCTCAACCACAACAGTTTGCCACAGAAAATGGCAACAATTAACACAAATAATTAATAACTTTATCACTTAGGAGAAAATACTCTTTTATAGGACTTCTTTGCACATTATAAAGAAATAGCTGAGAGTTGCAAGTTAGTCATATCTATTCATAAGACAGGCTCTGAACTTGAAAGTAATAAAATGGATTTTTAAACTGTATTTCATAACTCAGTCTTGCCCATTAATTTAGACTAACTTTTCCCTAATATAAATTAATCATCATATTTAACTCTCCCCATAGTTATGTACACACACACACACACACACACACACGCGCGTGCGCGCGCATTAACGGACAGATTTCATGCAGATATAATTGCAATTGTTTCCCATGTTTTAATCTTTCTTCTGGCAACATTGCTTCATCCATCCATTTAGAACACAACAAAATTACAACACCAGCTACTTTTAACTATGCAGTGTTGATTACATTCAATGAATTAACTGGAGAAATTCACCAACAATGAAGAAAATGGTGCCTGATCGCTTATTGAAGTTATTGCTTAAAAGCTGTATATTTTTCTTCCCTAGCTACCCCTAGAAATTCTTTCCGGAGGATGTAGATCAAATTAGTCAGCTCCAAAGGGTTAACACAAACACCATCAAGCCACTCCTTTACCTGGCAAATTATATCACTCTTCGGCATATGTCACTTGCACAACTTTTCAACTCTTTCCTTCCTAAGGTAATAGGCCCAGAAGCTGGATGCTGCTGCGCTTCGGCACCTGTCATTTTGACATTTCATGCTTTCTTTAGAAAAGAGAAGTTGGTAGAATGTGAGAAAAGTGGAACTTTGACAGGTTGTCAGAATATCTTGCAGCACAAACCAACCTGCCAGCCAGCCTGTTTTCTGGTATATTTCAAAGTCTCCTAGCAAACGAACTGCAGTTACCGACTGAAGGTCTTAAGTAGGAAGATTCCTTACTTCTTACAAAATTGAAATTAAATAATTTTCACCTGAAATTGGTGGCTTACTTACAGTTGCATATCAAATAAAATATAACTTGCATAAGTCATAACTGGTGGAAGTATCTTAACTGTTTCTTTTATTTGAATTTAATACTCTTTGATTGAGGATGGGCATCTTATGAATTCAAAAGAGTTCATGAAATGGCCTTGAGTTTGCAACCAGTGAAGTAGTTAGTATCTTGTTCAAAACTGAAAAGTTCTGGCATGCAGGCACCAGCATAGGAGCAGGGAAAAATAGGTCAGAAACTATGACTTTAAGAATACTACCAAGAAATGGAATAAGAATGTAGGTTAGCTGTGATAAGCTATGGGAAATGGTCATGCAGACAAATGGCCTTTATAAAATATGTTAGTGAGGGCAAAATCTCCTACCAACTCCACTTCAGTTGTGAATGTTTTCAGCTGCACAGACTGCTCCAGAAGGGAAAAAAAATAGTATAATACAGTGGAGTCAAATTATTGATGGGAAAAGTATTTTACTTCTTTTATCTGAACTTGATACAAAAGAAAGTAAAAAGGCAAGAAGAAAATGTTATATAACTCTCCTAGGAGTCCTGGTATCATTTTTTTCAGAGATAAGTCTGACTCTCCTCACATCACTTTTTTCAGATCTCCCTCCCCATCACAAGTTAGTGATTATAAGTCAGCATGTAGTTCATTCTAGTATGATTTATATGTCTTTCTGTGTATACCTTTGAAACTGCTTTTAAAAGGGAAAAGTATTTTACTTTTGTTTAATTGAGATTTTATGGTGTGTAGGGAATAAATGCCAATAGTTAATGTTCATCTAACTTCAGCAATAAACCTTTAATCTGTGACTATTTTTTTAATAACACACATTGTTAAAAATCATTGCATTATATTTAATACAGTCTCCATGTGTATGACAGTGCACTCCCCTTTTCTATCTGACACAAGATTTAAGGGATACAATAACCTGCCCCACATACACTGGCTTCTAAGAGAATCTTCCTGAAACACAACTGTTACTGTCTAAATGACTCTGGTCTGCACTGCGTGACTTTCCCAATACATTATTTAGAAAAAGGGATTATCACTTGCAAAAGTTAGTTACTCTCTCTCTAGCATGTTTGCCAGGTGGAAATGGAGCATAATCAGTAAGAATGCCTTGAATTTGGGTTGGGGCTGGCCAAATCTGCATGTTAAAGATGAGTAATGGCATAGGAGGTAGGGTGATCAATGAGTAGCTAATCAATTGTCAGATAGAGGATATGTGCAGAAGGAAGCAGAGATGCCATGACAAAAAAGTCTGCTCTCCAGGGTCCTGATATATTTTACTACATCTCTTGTTAATATAAGCATATTTTTCCTGAAGCAACTTGAGTGGATCTGTTCCTTGATACCAAAAAAACCCTGATTATAACAGACGTTGCTAAGCAAATGTGAGCCTATCCATAAAAATCATTATCCTTTCCATTTGAAGATTATTTTTCCAAACATTCTGCTGTTCGTGTGATGGCAAAATCGGATGCATTTGCTGAAGTCCTTTCAATCCTGTTCATATATATTAACCTGTCACCTGGATAGCATTTTTTTTCTTTCCTTTTTAATTTTTGCTTTGACTTTCTCCTTTGCAACTCAGCCTCTTTTCTGTTGGTGGTTAGGCACTGTATTTTCTTTTTTAGGATGATTCACTCCATCTCTTGCATCTATACATATTTTTTAATTCTGTTGTTGATTTTTTTGTTTTCTTAATGAGGGGTATATATGTCAAAAAGTCCTAAACTGTGATTCAGGGGACCCAGATTCTAATCTTTACAAATATGGGACCTGGAGAAAATCACTTCACCTTCTGAGTGCTAATTTTCTCATCTATAAAATTATAGTAATATTACGGACTCATAATTTGTTGTGAAGTTAAAATGAAATTACATGCTTGAAGTTTCTTAGCACAATACCTAGAAATTGGCAGATGCTTAATACCATGTGAGGAATTTAAGCCTGGGAGACTTTGTTCACTCTTCGATTTACATCCTCAGAGAATCTTGTACTTTCTTTATTCCTCCAATTTCTGAGCATAATCCACTTATATATCTATTGAGCACCAATAATCAATTGTCTTATTCATTAAGTATCAATTCATTTGTAAATTCTCTCATTCAATTGCTGTCCCTTAGAAAATGGTTGTTTAATAGGTAATGACAAGCACTTATGTGCTAGGAACTTCATTTTCAAGTGCTCCCAAAAACTGTGGTCTCATTCCTCCGATTTTATCAATAGGAAACTTGAGGCAATGACGGTTTAAGTAATTGACTATGAGTAAATGGAAGAATCAACATTCAAATTCTGGTGGGTTTGATTTAAGAGCCTGAACCTTTAACCACTAAGCTCCCTCCCAATTTGCTTCTCCACATTTATCCTTCCCCCACTGTTGACACTGTGTCCCACTTCCCAAAGTCTTTTTGTTTGTGCTTCTGACAACTACAATCCTATATTTTATGTTATGTGATTTTTATATGTTTTAGTAATATCTCCCTAAATAGGCTGTGTAGAACTTCAGGACAAAGGTAATATTTTAAATATCCAGGTACCTACTTTGGTAGTATTCCAATAGCAAGGGGTATGACATGTATCTGATACCATGAATCAACAGACTTTTCTGGAGCATATTGTTCCAAGGGGAGTAATATGCTCTAAGGTAGGAGGAACGTATGAGGAGTCTGAACATGGAGAGTGTTAAAAGACTTCAAAGAAGCCTGTTTTAGTATAGCCTTAGATATCCCTACTATCTGTGTATTGTCTTGGTGGAAAAATAGGGGTGGAAAGTGAATGATTTACTTTCTTGCTGTAATTACTCATCATGTCCTCTCTCTGTTGCCCAAAGACTCCCTGCTCTTTCTCAGCCAGATGCATGTTTCAGGTATGGCTCACATCCTCTGCAGCCTGGCCTCTGTAATTTGTCTCTATTTCTTTAGTAAGTTTTCGTGCCACAAGTGACTGTTCATATACATCAATGTAGGGCTCTTATAGCAGAATAAGGAATAGATCAAACTGAACCAATTATATAGAAAAGCCTTAGAAAATATAGTGTCTAAAAACAGGCAAAATATATGCAATTGTGATGTCTGCAGGTTCAATCTGGTGGGTGGAAACTGGCAATAAGTTTTTCCAGTGATTGTCTCTATTGCAACTAAAAAAAGGTAGTAGGCCACGTAGATCGACGTATCTGGTTCCACCAGTAAGGAAGAAAAATGTAGCCTACAGGGAATGAGACCTGATATGAGTTATATAGGAAAGGTGGATCTCCAGTCACCACAGAGGTTTAGAGAAGGGCACTTTTTTAAACAGAGGCTTAGAAAAGAGGCAGGCTAATCAGGTATAAGCAAAGGAGTTATGCGGGTCAAGGCATGCGGACAAGAACAATTCTGGAGTAATAATGTAATTTAGGACCCACTGAATCCAGAATCTTGCAATTCTAGAATCTAATATAATCTAGGACCCATTGCTCATATAGGGCCCCCAGAATGGAGGGGATAAAATGTGAGAAAGAGGTGATATGTGAGGAAGAGGTGTGAAAAGCAGAGTCACTCAAATATCCATAAAAAGTCTCCTCTCAGTGTATCCCAGGTCTAGATTACATGGCAATCACAAGTTTCTTAAAATGGTGGGGTTGTGAGACTCAATATAATTCCTGCCTCTGAGAGGACTGAATAACTCTTCCTTCAGATAAGAGTCACCAGTGGCTTAGCACTGAGAATACGAGGTAGACAGAGCCAGAAGAAAGTAGCAGGGCAGTCCACGTAGAGACTTCCAACTTGAGCTCCCAGAGTATCTTGCAGCCTCTAAAATAGTTTCTAGTCAAAGTAGAGGGAAAATTGACTTCCTCTGCAAGGATTAAAAAATTTTTTTTTTCCTTCCATAGAGCAAACTGATAAAAATTGTAAATTTTTATTAAGTATTTCAAGCTACAAGATGCATATTTGGAATAATGCGTTTCTATATTCTACTACAGAATTATATATCTTTTGCCTATGATTGATTAAGAAAGAGAAACAACTGAATAATATATTTGCCCAAAACACCAGATGATAGATAGATAGATAGATAGATAGATAGATCCAAAATATTTTAAGGGGATTGATAATTATTAAATTCATTCTAATTCAGTTATTCTATTATCACAATATTTAAAAGCTTGAGTTCTGATATGATATCCCCACCCTGTAAGCCACCACACTCCTCGTCATCCCACACACAAGCTTCCTAGGCCCCTCCATCTGTTACTTCCAACAGGATCTATAAGTTGTACACCTTCTCTGCTTCTTTTCCATTCAGGGACAAATGATAAATTTTTGCCTTAGTTTAAGCACTACTTTGACCAAATCATACCACATCTTTTACTTTCATTTAAAATCTTTGTATCTCACTTGTGTCTATTTGAGCCAGTACAAAAACAGCTTTCATCAATGCTTGCGATATTGTGATTTATAAGAAATATATATTTGGTTGTTCAGATGACCAAAACTCTTGGAATTTCCTGTGTTTAGAGTGATGAAGGTGTCTTTTTTTATGTTAATGAGGTGACTTTTGGACACCACCTAAGAATGGGTGCTGATTGCCAATGAAGCCAACCATGTGAGTAGAGGGTTGGAACTTTCAGTCTCACCCCCTGACCTCTGGGGAGGGGAGAGGGGCTGGAGGTTGAATCAATTGCCAATGGCCAATAATTGAATCAATCATGACTATGTAATGAAGCCTCCATAAAAACTCAAAAGCATAGGGTTCAGAGAGTTTCCAGGTTGGTGAACATATGGAGGTGCTGGGAGAGTGGCATGCCTAGAGAGGGCATGGTAGGTCAGTGCCCTTTCTCCATACTCTATGCATCTCTTTATCTGGCTTTCCCTGAGTTATATCCTTTTATAATAAACCAGTAATCTAGTCAGTAAAATGTTTCTCCTAGTTCTGTGAGTCACTCTAGCAAATTAATCAAACCTGAGGAGGGGGTATGGAATCTCTGGTTTATAGCCAATTGGTTAAAAGTGTAGGTAACAACCTAGGCTTGTGACTGGTATCTAAAGTCTAAGGAGAGGATGGTGGGAACCTCCAATCTGTAGCATGTCAGTTGGAAGTACAGGTAACAACCTGGACTTGCAATTTATGCCTTAAGTTGGGGGTTGGGGAGGAAGGCAGTCTTATAGAACTGAACCCTTAACCTGTGAAATCTGATGCTATCTCCAGGTAGATAATGTCAGAATTGAGTTGAATTATCAGACACCAGCAGGGTGACAGAGAATTGCTTGTTTGTGTGGGGAAACCCCACACACACATTGGAAATTTGGGTCCCAGAACACCCCAAAATAATACTTAATGTGGTGGTTTTCATTCACATGTGAACCATGAAATTTCACTTACATTACAGTAAAAAAATATTATGTTTCCTAAATTCTCTGTGGCTCTTTAAGAAAGCATAGTCTTCCTTTGCGATACACCTTTCATTTACATTCCATCATTATACTAAGTTTACTTGTTTCTATTTTTCTATTTTCCTGGGTGGTAAGCAGGGGTGAGAGGTAATCTTATGCTACTTTTGAACATCCAATACAAAAAAGGTTGTGGGGTGGTTTTTTTTTTTTTTTTTTTGAATAAACGAAATTCTTCTACAGATGTTTCCATGGTATCTAAAGAGAGATCTACCAAACAAAATTTTGTCTCAGAAAACTGTACTCCTTAAATCAGTTATAACCTTTTCAGATCTCTGAGATGCTTTTACTCAGTATTATAATTCTGTTTGTCTCCCAACTCAACTTTGAACTTCCGAGTCAGTTCTACATCCATATTCTTTTTTTTTTTAATCCCTTTAGGCTATGTTTGGCACTCAATACACATGACGGTAGGTACCCAATAACAAGTCTAATGGGGGCTGGCCCGGTGGCACAGCAGTCAAGTCCATGCATTCTGCTTTGGTGGCCTGGGGTTCACCAGTTTGGATCCTGGGTGCGGATCTATTCACTGCTCATCAAGCCATGCTGAGGTGGCATCTCACATAGAAGAAATAAAAGGACCTACAACTAGAATATGCAACTATGTAATTGGAGCTTTGGGGAGAAAAAAGAAAAAAAGAATCACGTTGGCAACAGATGTTAACTCAGGGCTAATCTTCCTCAAAAAAAAAAAAATCTAATAGAATGAATAAATTGTGTGTTGGCCTGAAAAGCTGATTCAGTTCCCATGTGGCTCTCCTTTGGTCACTCAAGGGGATGCTGAGATATTTCTGGATGTTGGCCCCACTTTTTTCAAATCTTGTCCCATGGTCGCCTGGTTTTACTTCCTTATTATTATCACTCTGTCTTACCTCCTTCTCCCTTCATTGAGTCTGTCAATTTTACCTAGACCCCAGAGGGCAGAAAGAACTTGTTCTATCAGGATCAATATTTCTTCAAGTCTTTTTGCCTCACACTTGAACTTCCTCTTTTGGAACTCAAAAGTGAAAAATTTGACTCCTCACTTCTTTGGTTTCACTGTCTGGTTATCCACTTGACTAGTTTCTTAGAGAGGAACAGCTCACAGGCTAACAAGAGACAGAGTGCAGTGGGGAGGTGGAAAGTTGAAGGATAAGTGTATATATATAAAACTCTTATATCACTATTGAATGAATAAAAACATTCTATAATTTTAAAAATAAGAATGTATAATATACTGTTGAAAGGTTTATTTGTACAAGGTCTTAAAAAAATTCATTAGCTATTATGGCCAAATAAGTGATCAAGACTTCAGTGTTGAATCTCCAACTGAGAACTACCAGATTCATTACAGAGTCTGGTAATCTGCAAAAGAAAAAATAAAAGATACAGCAGTCTAGTCACTGTGTCTGAGTTTCCTGCACTTCAGTTGCTCATGGTGTCCTTTCCCACATCTTTCAGTACCTTCAGCTGGGTTATCTTCAGGGCAGGGAGCCCTCAGTGGTGGAACTTCCCCTGATATCAGAGCATGACTGCAGACCTCCTATAGGAAAGATCAAGCTACCTTTCACCTACAAAATGTGTTTGTTCCAGTCTGAGGGGGCTAGAGTCTCTGTGACGGGGACATCATTAAAAAGCAAAGAGAAGCTGGAGTCAACTTTGGAGGGACTCATAGTAAATCAAAACAGTTTTTCATTAATAAAGATTTTTTCATTCTGAAGGATTCCAAAGACCCAGGCAAACTGCATGGATATAGCAACAGGAAAATATTGGTGACTGAAATCGTTCACCCTACCGCAGTACAGAAGGAGGAAATTTAGGCCAAGGACACAGGGGTGGCCCCTACTCCTCTATAGAGCTCTGTAGTCTTTAATGTTCACACAGAATTTGCTTTTTAAGGCACTATCTGAAAGACACACACATTCTAAATTGTGCAACACTCAATTTATCCACCTTGGAAGGATGAATGGTCGAGTGAGTCCTGCTGAGATCTGAGCCTCTGTGTCCAGGGATTCGAAACGTTTGAACCAGCTGCAGAGCCTACCCACTAAGCCAACTCTCCACCCTCCAACAGGACAGCCTCTCTGCAAAGGAGTTTAACTTCATTCATTTCCCTTTCCACTCATGTAATTTTCCAGAAACTAAACAGCTGTCAAAAGAAAAAAGTAAACAAGTTACCTCCTCAGAATTTTCTATGGATCAGATTGCTACTAAAATTAGTGTGCTATTTGTGGAAACATGACAGTGACCATGGAAGGCAGCCAGGGGGCCACCCGGTGGCGCAGTGGTTTAGTCCGTGCTTTGGCAACGCGGAGTTCACAGGTTCGGATCCCGGGCGCCCGCCAATGCACTGCTCGTCAGCCATGCTGTGGCAGCATCCCATATAAAGTAGAGGAAGATGGGCACGGATGTTAGCCCAGGGCCAGTCTTCCTCAGCAAAAAGAGGAAGATTAGCAATGGATGTTAGCTCAGGGCTGGTCTTCCTCACAAAAAGAAAAAAAACAAAAGAATAATCTAATGCCACTGATTCAATTTATAGATGAGAGACAGAGGCTGAGGATGTTCATCTCTCTGTGTGCATTCTACCTCAAAAATGGACACAAATCTATCCACTTTTCTCTGTCTCAACTGCCACCACCATAAAGCAAGCCAGAGGTGTCGCCAGTGAATTAAACTTGCAACAGATTGCATCCCTCCTTTTATGAAAACAGCAGGATGTTTTCTAGTCATTTAGAATAACATCTAAATTCCTTTCCATGGCCTCCAAAGCCTTGTGTGTCCTGGCCCCAGACTCTTCTTCTGACCTAATCTTCTATTGCTCCCTCCACTCGTTATACTTGCACCACCACTTTCTCCTATTCTTCAGACACACCCAGCTCATCCCCAGTGCCGGGCCCAGGCACTAGCTATTCCTTCTGCCTGGAAAACTACCATCCCAATATTAAGTGACTGGTTCTTACTTCTCATCAGTGTCAAGCTCAATTCTCACCTTCTCAAAGGACCCTTACCTAACAATCGTACCTAATACTATCTCTTCCCTATTACTTTTATCCTCTGTTACTTTTATCACACCATCCTATTTGTTTTCCTATTACTATGTATACTATCTGGATTTATTTTGTTTGCTTGTTTAATATCAGTCTCACCTGCTAAAAAGAAATTTTCTTGTAAAGAGGAACTTTCCCTCATTCACTGCTATATCCCCAGCACACAGGACAAATCCTGGAACCTTGTACAGTTCAAAAATATATTGGAAAGAAGGAAAAAAGGATGGAAGGAAGGAAGGAAAGATTAAAAGTCAGTCTTTCCTGTACAGTAAATCTGCTGCATAAAAATTATAATGCAGTAATTTTTCATGATAAATTATTTAGTGAACAAAAAAGGGTTAAAAAAGTTTGTATAGTAACCGTGCATTGGATGTTTATTTGGGTGCATATGTGCACACATTTGTGCTTTGTAAAAAGCATAGGAAATATACTGAAAGAAAATATGCATCAACTGTTTGACCTCGGTTTAAGGTTATTATTTTCTGTTTCTGTATTGTCTTAATTTTCAAGATAATAAACATACATTACTTCTGTTGCAGAAAGTTATTTTAATTCTATACACCTCTGCTTTAACTCAAGACTCTTTTGATTGCCAGCACAGAAGCCCAACTCCAATTGGCTTAAGGAAATCAAAGTGTTTACTAGATGGTGCAACTGTTTTGCCAAAAGGTCAAAGGTGAAGAGTGCCTTTCACCCCTGTTTGGTTTCTTTATCTTGTATTTCAGCAAAACTTTCTCCAAGAGATGGAGATCATGACTGCTAAAAGCCTCCAGATTCACATTTTCTACTTGAAATTGAAACTAAAATTAAAATTAAAATTGAGATTAAATTTAAAATTGAGATACAAAAAGAAATCTCTTCTTCACTAGCTTCAACAACAAAACAGATGTATGGAAATGGCTCTGGTGGGGCAGGCCTGGATATCCATCTCTGAACAAATCATTGTACCTTTGCCAGGGTGACTTGCCCATCCGTAGGTGAAGGGGGGGAGGTGACAGCATATTACCAGAAAACATGGAAAAATGATAGCCATCAAACCCTTTACAGCACTAATTTACACTACCTCTGAAACTTTTAAGTCACTTCTTATAAAGAGATTCCTTGTGGTTGGTTTTGTTTTCAGACAAGGGCCTGTAGCTGAGTCGTAAGGCAATCATGTATAGAGTAAGAAGGGAGACATAGGAAATCGAAATTAGAAAAATCAGTTTTGGCTTCTGGAGTTGAGGTTTTCTACATAATTTGGAGAGGTCTCTGAAATCCCTGAGGGTCCTCCATGATTCCCCTAGGTGAGATTTTATAGGGTTCATAAACAGCAGCCTCCTTTCCCTCTTTGGATCCAACTAAGAAATTGGCATATGATTCAAAGAAATGTACATCAACATATCAACCTTATTATTGATGAGACTGGAAGACATAAACTGGAGGATGTGGTTGATATGTGAGGTCACATCACATATGACCAAGTTATGGGCTTGATAACTGTCCCCTAAGTTACATATATGCACCCACCCCTTCATAGATTGCAGTTGGCAACCTAAACCCCCCGCCCCCCATACCAGAGCCTGCCCTGCCAAGATTCCTTATAGGTGAGAGAGTAAACCAGAATGTGTGTTCCTGGCATCAGGCATATCTAAAAAGAGAACTAAGAATGGGCTGAGACTTGCATGACCAATGCCTACTCCCAAGCTACCAATCAGAGAAGTCATTTCAAGTTTGAGATGTGTGTGTGTATGGCAGAAATAAAATCAGGAATTTTATTTTAATAGCGTTGTCCCCAAATAGAAATAGAGGCTAGGTCTGAAGGCATTTGCCTTTTTAATGCCCTAGATTTTAATTCCCTGACTAGATTCCCCTATTATCACTCTATTTCTGATTGTTTTTTCCCATATACAATTTTGATGTGTATTTTCCATTACATACTGTAGTCCTTCTAGAGCTTCTACTGAATTTTGAATCAGAAACTAAAACCGAATCTGTTTGAAATGTTCAAAGCCATCTCCACTGGCACCCTTGTAGTGCCACATAATAAATTGAACACAGGGGAAATAGCCCTATTAAGCTGATGAAATCATTGATTTTTTCCATGTGTTTCGGCCACATTAAAAGCTGAGATTTTCAACAGATATAATACTAAGTAATTCAGTGCCTTATCAAATTAACAAAGAGCCTTTTAACCCTATGACTCTTAGTGGAAAATGTTTATTGAGAAATGGCTATGAATATAAATATTTTCAAAACCATGGTGGCAAAGTATTCTATATTGCTAGTCAAAGTAACATCACTAGCTTGACCACAGTCTGCTTTTCTTGCAGAGAAGAGGTATGAAACATTAATGCAGAAATAATAAGCTGATCAAATGCTTTCTTACTTGTTCCATTTATCTGTTTAACTCTAAGCTAGAACTATGCTTAGAGCATCATGCCTTGACCAATGGTACCCAAACACTGGTTCACAGTCCTGCTGTATCAAAGCCACTTAGGGTTTTCAAAATATAGATACTTAAATCCAAGGTCAGATATATGGAATCAGAAAGGAAAGTTGGTCTAATTTTAGTAAGTGCTCCAGATGATTTGGGTGGGCAGACACATTTGGAAACCATTGCGATAAAATTGAGCTCTAGGAAGGAGATTGTTCTGGGCTGCTATGGTTTTTTTTCTTTCTTATATCTTTTTCTCCCTTTGATATGCATTGCCGCCCATCATAGTCATAGAATGCCTGTGCAAGAAAGGCTTTTTGAGATGATTTAGTCTAATCTCCTCATTATTCAGGGAGAAACTGATGTTCGGAGAAATGAAGAGATTCAGTTGGCGTGTACCTAGTTTACTTCATGCCTTCTCTGACTTCCTCTTATTGATCCTTTCTTTGGAAATATTCTGGTGAACTCAGTTATATTAAGATATAAATAACTGAGAAAATACAACTTTATCCAGTAGTATTTGTTATTTTGGCAAAAATCAATGATATTGAGCTAAAGAAAAAGACCATAAATTTGTGGAGTTTTAAGATATGGAAGAAAAGAGGGAGAAGAAATGGAGGAGACCATATTGAGGAATAAACTCTTAAAATTCAAATTTCATATAGCTTGCAATCTTTTCTTCCTCAGACCAGCTCTATTTGCAGGATTTCAGGACTGACCAAAATAGTATTAGATAGAATCTTAAAAACAATACACCATTTTAATGCATATCCTTTAAGTTTTTTGTTCATCCATATGTTCTTTTCAAAACAAAAATGACATCATGTTCATGCTGTTTTGTAATCCCATTTTATTCCATTCAAAAATAAATCAAGAGCATCTTTTCAGTCTTCTATCACATAATTTCACATAGCTGCATAATATTCCATTATATGAAAGATACTATAATAAATGTACTTGATTTTCTATTGTTGGACATTTGCTAGTGCAAACATTGTTGTGACAGATAGTCTTCTAGAAAATTCTATCATATCCATGAGGATTTTCTTAGAATATATTTCTGAGAGTGGGAATTACTAGGGACATGAAGGTAGAAAGAAATAATGATAAAAAAATTCTAAGTGGTTGTTTCTTAGACAGCAATGAATTTCAGATAATTTGGTTATTTTGGAAAGGAAGATAAATTGTAGGAATGTGTACATATGTGTGTGTGTGTGTGTGCGCGCACACGCATGTTGACAATTGCATTCCAAATGGTGCCTTGACCAATAGTACCCAAATGCAAATTCCCAAATGCAATTGTCAACACATATATGACATGAACATGTCAAATGTTTATCTAAATGGCTAATATTTTAAAATAATTAATGGCAACAGATTTTATATTAAACATCACAGATTTTTGTCTATCCATCTATCATCTAACTAATTTTCTCATTATATCTATCTATTTCTCAAACTAATACTTTTGAAATGGAGTCTACAGATCAGTGGAAATCTTCAGAAAATAAACTCTCATTCCCTCTATAAACTATCACCAGGTAGACAGTCTCTCTCTTCATGGGAGAATAAATACAAATCTAGATAAGGTCTAAAGAGGCAGAGGAAATGGCTCTTTTTAAATGGCTCCTTTTGAAATATTTTTTATGGAATCTCCTGTTTAAATATGAGAGCAAAAAAAGAAACACAAAACAAAACTGAAGCAATAGTAAGGGTAAAGGTCAGGAGCAAAAGTAAAATACTTGAGTGAGATATCTTGTTAGAAGGAATGAAACAATAATCCATCATCTGAAAGGATGATGATTAGGAAAGGAGACTGGATTGATGGAGAGAGTTGTGATTCCATATAAATGATCCAAGTAATTTAGTGCAAATGTCTTTTTCCAAAGTCTATGCCTGTTGAAAATGAGGGAAAAAAACGAAATTGGTTAAGCACATGGGGAGATTTACAATTCCCCCAGAGGATCTGATAATACAGCTGAAACATTCTGCAACAATCAAAGCCTCAGTGTTGGATCCTTGAACTTTCTAAAACCTGGACTTTGAAATGAGACACTGAGATGTAAGGAGCATGGTGGAGTTGAAAGGAAATTGGATGGGAAATAAGGAGCTTTCGTTTCAGTCTTGACTCTGGTGTTCTATTAACTGAGTGACCTTGGAAAAGTCAATTAATTTTTCAATGTTCAGAGTTCTCATCTAAATGGAAATAGTTAATGAAAATTAATTTATAATTTAGGAATGCAAGTTAGTGCTTAGCATAGTTGGGTACACAGTTGGTGCTCAGTATACCTTTTCCCTGAATCAAGATGATTTTGGTGAACATTTTCATTTCATAATGTGTAAGGAGGTTTTTTTCTCTCTCTATGTATTCTTGAGTTTCTGCCATTTCCTTTTTAATGCTATATTTATTTAATAGTTTATCAGTTTTGCTGGGTGAAATGCAGAGCTGACCATGTAAAATAAAAAGTTCCTTTAGAGTGAGCCTGTAGTGTCAAGGAACCTCACATATGGATCTATATTCAGGCTGAAACCCAGACACGTACAAGATTGGAGTTGGTATAGAATATTAAGGATGAAACTGAGAATGAGAGAATCTATACAGAGTTTGTTTTAATGCTAATAAATCATGAAATCACTGCTTCTTGGCTACTGGGATTTGCTGCATAAGAAGCCTGCAATTCAACAAAGAATGAGGTTCCCTACAGAACTGCTTATTCTGGCTCTAACCAATACACTTTAAGAGGAAAAAGGCAGAATAGGTGTTAGGAAAGAAAACTGAGGAGATTTCAGGAATGGAAGAGATCCCTTGCTCCAGAATCTTACATATGTATAATTGTTATTTTAATATTAATCAAGCCTCAGTGGCAAAATTGTGACAGCTCCGTGAACACGACTCCTATCCACACAGCTGGTTGTTGAGTTAATTTAGTTCTTTTAAGGATCCCCTTGTACTTGTTTGATATTGTTTTCTGTGTGCAGTCTCCCTACCGTTTCGAGCTAAGTCAATCTCCCTCTCTGAATTTAATGTACTCTGACATGGGCACGTTCAGAAGGGGAGATGCTGCACTCAGACACAGGAAGCAAGAGCCACAGGAGACAATGCCTTCATTGCTTTCCTCCTGCCAGGAGGCTGTGGGAAAACCTCCCCAGAAAGAACTGATGAAGAGGGAAAGCACACGCCACCTGGGCTGAATGTAAGGAGTGGTTGAATCCAGAAATAATTCTTCCCAAGCAAACATTTCTAGTTCTGCCTCCTCCCCACAAATCCTCACTGTAGATTGAAACTAATTTAACAAGATATCCCCATTTCCTCTGAACAGTGGTGAAATATTCCTATAGGACTTTATTAAGACAGACCCCAAAGTACTCATCAGGCCAGTGAAAGGGAAAAATCCTGCTGTGGCCTTTCTACCCACAACACCACTGCAATTACAGAAGAAGCCAATATCAAAGCAGACAGGTAACTTTATAGGTACACCAGGCATCTGCCCATGCCCAAGGCCACATTTTTAAAGGAAAGAGCCATTATTTTTCCAGTTGTACAGGAAAGGAGCTGCAGGACATACAGGTTAAATTGAAAAGGCCTCCTAAGTACCTGAGGAGGTTAACAAGTATCACCTGAAGCCAGATTCCTATCAGTTATGGATTCAACATTTTGTTGGAATTTGATGAGGTCCAAGGGGATGTTTGCAAAGGGGAAGTGTGATTGGCTCACTAACTTGGCAGCTGTTTGGCGTCCCATGCAGAGCTTATAAGAAGTTCTTTATTTTCCATGTGGATCTGGCATTCCTAACGCAATATGTGCTCCATGCCAATGTGAACCTGGATGTTAATCATAGCATTTTCATTTCAGTAATGGGTTGAGTGGAAAGTGAGCTGTGGAGAGATGACGTAGGGGCTCAATTATTATTAGGAAACCCAAAATATGAGTTTGATTTTCCCTTCAAAAGTGAAATTTTGGCCAAAGTTTTAGATTCAGAAATAAGCCAAGTCTAGCAAATTAGTGTACTGCATTAATATGAGCGGAAAGGTAATTATTTCCATGCTCGCTCTTAGACTCTCCCAATACTCCCCATTCCTAAATCTCCTTTACTATGTCCTTGATGGGAAATCCTAATCCTCGTTTGTGTGTTTCATTTGTTAACCCTGATGAGGGTTTGGGGATTTAAGACTCTTGTCCTTCAACAAGGTTAGTTTCTTACAAAGGAAAACAAAAGAAGAAGGGACAATCACTTACACTTCCCTCTGATCTTGGGAAGTGTTATGACAAAAATTTTCTCTGTTGCTCACAGTTCGATTTCACACTTTATACAAGGCTATCTTAGTGCTTTGGGGTTCAATAGATCAATTTAGACTGTGTATTTTTCTGTCTTTGTTTGCATTGTTCTTTTATCCAGCTGCAAGACTGCTTTTCTTTTAGCAAAATGTCAAATGGTGGTGAATTTTCCCAATTAGCTTTGCAAATGTGTGTTTGACTTCCTATGGCATCTTTCTCCTCCTTTCTTTGTTGTATATTTCTTATATTTCAAAGGGGGACATCAAATAAATTCTTCTTTTGAAAGAATTAGCATTTTAATTCATAGGTGATAGTCTGCAGTTGTGTTTCTGATTATGTTTTTAATTAAAGGACAAATACACATACATTCTTTTTCCATTTGATTCAGTTATTTTGGAGGTGAGGAAAATACTTAAATTCCAGCTACAGTGAAGGTAAAATTTCGATATAACTTTATCACATAAAGTAGCTTAATCAATGGATTGTGTGTGGCCTACAAACTACAAAACCATCCTTTTCCCATCTTGTTTGTGTAAGCTTTTATCATTTTAGTTACAGAATCTGAAAATACATGAAAAGAAAACAAAATAAATCTTTTAGTTTAAATATCACGAGGATTGGAAAGGTATATTTGTTCTCTAATAAGATAAAGTCAACAAAGCAATTTTTAAGATGCTTAATAGTGATTCCAGATTGTTATTTAAAAGGTGGGGAAAAAGATAGGCTGGGATCAGAGTAATGGTGGTAAAATAGGAAAATGTTTCATAATATACACCCCTAGAGTGACTGGCAATGAGTCCTTTTATATTTAAGTTTTGCCAACCACAAACAATAGTTTATTATCCTCATGAATATCTTAGCCCTCCTCTTAGTTCTTATATCTAAAGCAGGTAAAAAAAACATTCATCTTTGTCCCCTTTTCTATTTCCCCAAGTAGGAAAGAGGTGGGTACAGCACATGAAATACAATTGAAGGTCTTCAAAGGGCCACTTGACTGCTGAAGCTAAGCACCTCTTATCTGTATCAGGATTCAGTTTCTTTGAAGTTAATTCAGAGATTATATTTCATGCCTTTAAAATTTCTTTAAATAAGAATGCACATTATACCTTTTCCTAAAATCCTCTGGAACATCAGGTTAAAATGAAGCTGAGTGTTCCACTAGTTTCAATTCCAACCATAGGGTAGGGGAAAAATTGCAGCTTTGGAGGTTCGTTTCTCTCTTACTTAACCAACAGGATAGTGGAACCATCGAAAACAATGCTTTTGTCTCCTTCCTTTCTTTGTTCTCCCCATTAGCCTTCAGTTTTGCTCCCCTCAGCTCGAAAACGTATACTTTTCATCACAGCTGGCCCGGCACGTAAAGTTATAAAATACACCTGATGTGCCCCGCTTTCCGTGTGTAGCTAATTGACTAGACTCTCCAGGTGTTATAAATCAAGTGTCTGCGAGGCCCTTATAATGAAGGTGTTTTCCACCGCGTCAGGAGGAAGATGGTGGTCACAAAGGAGGAAGGAGATTCACTGCTGAAAGTAAATTTACTCAAGGTGAGTAGCCTGGTTGGCAACTTGGGTTTGGGGGAACATCGATTTTCCTGTATAAAGCATTGTGTCTCCCAAAGAAGGGGGGTTGGTGTGCAGAGCTGAAGTATTTGAGGAGCTAATGCATTGAGCGTGCTGGTGTGAGCAAGTCTTATTTGACCTCAGTCTAAGTAGGGGGAGAGGCTGGATGTGCCCCCAAGAAATTGGAATAGAAGAGCCTTGCATGTTTCTCCAAAGAAAGCCAATAACTTGTTGAGAAATGTGGATAACACTGTTGTCTTCTGAGTAGTAAGCCGATTGTATAACAGCAGACAAACAAGACTGAGATCCAGGGAGTTCAGTTAATAGGTTTTTGAGGTAACTTCAATTCAGTGCTAAAATCTTGTAATATGTGAAAGTATCCACTTTTTAAAAAAACTATTAAAAAAATCAAAGTAGTCAACATGGGGAAAATAAATATTTTGAATTCCTTATAATTAATTCAAATTTAATAGGTGTCTATTTTGAACTAAATATAAGATTAGGGGAGTGATGAGGCCATAATTTTTCATTGCTTGGGGCTTCTACATATCTCCAAGTCTCCTTGTGTGAGATGTTATTAATTTAAAGTGTATATAATTGTAATAAAGTTTGCCACTCAAAAGAGTTTCAACTTAAGTTCTTTGTGTTAAATAGAATAATGGCCTAAGAATGAATAGATACCCATTTTTATCTTGAAGGACAAATAATGAATAAATTAAAGATTAGTAACTGTCAAAAGTCACCCCCAAGAGCACATTAATTTATCAGCTCAAGCCTTCTCTGATTTCTTACTGTGTCTATATGATATAATTTTGTTTTTTCTTTAACTACTTAATAACTCTTAAAACAATTAGAGAAACCTCTTAAGATAGAAAACATACTAGTTCTTTTAATTGATGTCCTCTTTTAATACCTAAAGTAATGGGTGATTTACTTAGATATCTAAAGTTTTTGTTTGTTTGTTTTACTACCATATAGAAATTGAGAATTTCTTGGCTATTGTGAACAATGCTGCAATGAACACAGGGGTGCATGTATCTTTACATATTGGTGTTTTCATGTTCTTTGGATAAATACCCAGCAGTGGAATCGCTGGATGGTATGGTAGTTCTATTCTTAATTTTTTGAGGAATCTCCATACTGTTTTCCATAGTGGCTGCACCAGTCTGCACTCCCACCACCAGTGTATTGAGAGTTCCCCTCGCTCCACATCCTCTCCAACACCTGTTCCCTGTCTTGCTAATTGTAGCCATTCTGAGGGGCCTGAGGTGAGATCTCATTGTAGCTCTGATTGGCCTTTCACTGATAGTTAATGATGTTGAGCATCTTTTCATGTGCCTGTTGGCTATCTGTATATCTTCCTTGGAGAAATGTCCGTTCAAGTCTTTTGTCCATTTTTTAAATTGGGTTGTTAGTTTTTTTGTTGAGATGTATGAGTTCTTTATATATTTTGGAGATTAACCACTTTACAGATATATGGTTTGCAAACATCTTCTCCCAATTGTTCGGTTGTCTTTTTGTTTTTTTGATGGTTTCCTTTGCTGTGCGGAAGCTTTCTAGTTTGATGTACTCCTATTTGTTTATTTTTTCTATTGTTTCCCTTGCCTTGAAAATGTGTTGCTAAGACCAGTGTCAAAGAGTGCACTCCCTATGTTTTCTCCTAGAAGTTTCATGTCTTACATTCAAGTCTTTCATCCATTTTGAATTAATTTTTATGTATAGTGTAATAATGGTCTACTTTCATTTTTTGCCATGTATTGTCCAGTTTTCCCAATCCCATTTGTTGAAAAGACTTTCCTTTTTCCATTATATGTTCTTGGCTCCCTGGTTGAAAACTAGCTGTCCGTAGATGTGTGGGTTTATTTTTGGGCTCTCAATTCTATTCTGTTGATCCGTGTGTCTGTTTTTGTGTCAGTACCATGCTGTTTTTGTTACTATAGCTTTGTAGTATATTTTAAAATCAGGGCGTGTGATTCCTCCAGCTTTGTTCTTTTTTCTCAGTATTTCTTTAGCTATTTGGGGTCTTTTGTTGTTCCATATAAATTTTAGAATTCTTTGTTCTATTTCTGTGAAAAATGTTGTTGGCACTTTGTTAAGGATTGCATTGAATCTATAGATTGCTTGGAAGCAACCTAAGTGTCCATCAAGGGACGGATGGATAAAGAAGATGTGATATTTTACACAATGGAATACTACTCAGCCATAAGAAATGATGAAATCCAGCCATTTGTGACAATATGGATGGACATTGAGGGTATTATGCTAAGCGAAATAAGTCAGAGGGAGAAGGTCAAAAGCTGTATGATGTCACTCATAAGTGGAAAATAAAAATAACAAACAAACACAAAGACAGAGTGGGTTGGTGGTTGCCGGGGGGAGGGAGCAGGGCAAAAGGGATAATTAGGCACATGTGTGTGGTGATGGATTGTAATTAGTGTTTGGGTGGTGAACACGATGTAATCTATGCAGAAATACAAGTATAATGATTTACACCTGAAATGTATACAATGTTACAAACCAATGTTACTGCAATGAAAAATAAAAAAATAGATAAACCTAATGAGGGAATGGTCTGTAGAAGGAAAGGGCATTCAGAATAATGAGATAAATAAAGTTGCTATTTAGCAAAAAAAAAAAAAAAAAAAAAAAGAAATTGAGAATTTCTGCCAGCAGTTAAAGGACGATATTGACCATTAAAACAAGTATGGGTATTGTCAAGTCTTAATATGCTATATGTTTACTTTGGTAAATATTCTCATTTAGAAAATTCAATTACTCAACAGATCACTAAAGAAAAGGCAAGTAGACAAATATTTGAAAATTTATTCAAATATATTTATTGAGGTCTTACTATGTGCCAGGTTCTGTTCAGGCTACTGGGAATGTAATAGATTGAAAAACAGGTAAATTTTCTGTTCTTCTTGTATATATTATGGAAATGGGAATGTAATAATGATGACTGTGCTATGGAAAAAAATAAAATGCAGAGCAAAGAAAGAGTATTGGAGAGTGCCAGAGGAGTGGGAGAAGTTGGAGGGCAAGTTAGAGTATAAAGTAGGTGCGGATAGGTCTCACTGAGAAAGTGAGATTTGAGCAAAGAACAGAAAGGGTGTTGGCAAGGATGTGGAGAAAAAGGAAGACTTGTGTACTGTTGATGGGAATATAAATTGGTTCAGCTGCTATAGAAAACAGTATGGAGGTTCCTCAAAAAGTTAAAAATAGAACTACTATATGATCCAGCAATTCTACTTGTAGATATATTCCTGAAAGAGTGAAATCATTAACTTAAAGAGATACATGCACCCTTGTGTTCATTGCAGCATTATTTGCAGTAGCCAAGATATGGAAACAACCTAAGTGCCCATTGATGGATGAATGGATAAAGAAATTGTGGTATGTGATGGAATATTATTCAGCTATAAAAAAGAAAGGCAAATAACATATGATCTCTCTTATACGTGGGATCTAAGAAAAGAAAAAAACAAGCTCATAGACACAGAGAACAGATTGATGGTTACCAGAGGCAGGAGGCAGGGGTTTGAGGTGGAAGAAATTGGTAAACTGTCTTTTTTTTTTTTTTTTCAGTTTAAATAAATTATAATAAAAAAAAGTCTTACTTTGTGGGGAGAGCAGAACTCTAAGCAGATAGTGGTGTTTAGGCTCAGAAGCCAGGGGATAAGGTGGGGGGAAGGATGTTGAATGGCCAAGGTGTTTGTGGGTGGGCTCTCTTGTCCTTTAGAGCTAGTGGACAGTGATTGTTTCACTCAGGAAGTTTACCATGAGAAACAATTGAAGTTTACCATGTTCCAAATCAGTTTATTCAGTGGTGACCTCCTAGGACAGCATGGACAAGGCTAAGAAAGAGGCAGTTATTTCATGGACTTAGAATGGAAAGGGATTTGGAAGTCACCTAGTCAACCTCTCTGAAAGGAGGCCTGAAGGGGTTCTGTGACTTGCCCAACAAGTCAATGATCAACTATAGCTGGGTTCTGACTCGCCTAACCTCCCCTTGCCACCTTCCCTTCCCAAGCAAATCTTTGCACTTATTAGCTTCTGTTGTCACACAGACCATAAATAGCTGGATATTTGGGCAAATGTGCAGAAGCTTTGAAGATAACACAGGGGAACAGTAGAGGTCTGCTGGTGGCAGGTGTGCTGAAGATCTGTTTTTAATCAATACAATTGAAACTGCTGGAATTTAGAATATGTTGTTTTCCCCATGATTCGACTTCCTAACCTGGTTTAAACAGTTAATTCTAAGACTTTAAAAAAATCGATTTTTTTCTAGCTATAAAAACAATTTGGGAATATATAATAACTGGGAAATACAAAAAAGTGAAAGAAAAATATCATGTATAATCTCTTAACTAGGGATAATCCCTATTCATAAATTCTGAATTTCTCTTTGTCTCTTTCTATAGCTCTCTTTCTCAAAAAATAAATAAATAAATAAATGAAAACCTTCCATATAGGGATGCCGTGAGGATCGGGGATAATGTATGCAAAGAGCCTGCCCCATGTACAGTAGGCCCCCAATAAATGGAGGCTTTTAGTATGCTTGCCATCAAAATTCCATATTCACAATGACAAAGAGGAGAAGAAACCAGTGTAACTGGCAACTTAGCCTGGATAATTCTTTGTTCATCCAAGACAAGCAGAGGCTATTTGCCAACCTGAAGAGGGTAATAAATGAGGACAGGATTGCTTGCTGCTTGGGTGCAGAACTTTTTCGTGGCCACAAAAACAAAACAAAATGAAACAAACGAAAAAAAGCTCAGGAGGGGTGAGGCAGGCAGCCAAGAACACAATCTGGGAGAAGAGCATTCCTGGGAAAGAAACAGCTAGAGCAAAGGCCCTAAAGTGAGAGTGTGCTTGGCATGTCAAAGGAAAAACAAAGAGGGCAGTGTGGCACAAGCAGGATCAAAGTACACGAGGGTATAAATGTGTTTGGGCCAGATCATAGATACCCCTGAAGATTATTTGACTTCTAATCTGAGAGAAACAGGGACTTGCTGGCAAGAATGGACCGAAGAGTGAAATTATTTAAATTTGAAAAGTAATAGATTGCTGGTAGGTTGGTGAGGGGAGAAATGGTGGGGAGAAAAGGAGGTTATGGAGTGTCTATAGACAAGAGAATATGGTGATTCAGAGCAAAGTAGACCTCACAACAGATCTGGGAAGAAGTTGTTGAATTCTGCATATATTTTGAAGGTAGAGGCAAAGAGATCTTTTGATGAATTGGGTGTAGGGTGTGAGAGAAAGACAGAGAGAAGGATGGCATGAGTAGCTGAACGGATGACATCTCCATCTGCTGAGATAGGGAGGGCTATTTGTAGAACAGGTTTTGGTATAAGATCAGTAGTTCGGCTTTGGTATTGATAGATTAGTGGGGGCAGATGATGAAATTTGGAAAAGAGGTCTGGGCTGGAGCTGTAAATGTAGGGGTTAGCATAGTGATGCTTTTTAAAATGGAGAAAATGGATGAGATCACCAAGAAAGTGAATGTAGATAGAGTTCCAAAGACTGAGTCCTGGAGTTCTCCAATGTTAAGAGATTGGAGATAAGAGAAACAATAAAGAACTTAGAGTAAGAGCGTGCAGACGCAAGTGCAAGTGCGTGTGGTGGTGGTAGTCGGTGGAAGTCCTCTTTGTGTTGCTCTACGTTGGTTTGTGAAATATTGGGCAAGGTCACCAGTGGAAAATGAGCATAGAGGAGAAGATGATAGGGGTTTAAGGAAGAAAGGTGAAAAATAGTCATAACTGAAAGGAAGAGAGTAAATGGGCTGAGAAGTTATCGGATGTTTGCCTGGCAGCATGAAGGACTCACTTTGAAATTACTGGATATGAACTTAAAGTGAAACCAACTAGTAACAATGTGAGCTTTTCTTTAGGCACTTTCAGCTTCATGGATCCAGACGTGGATTTGGTGGAATGTTGAATTTTATCAGGATGTGATTTTTGTCAAACTTTGTAGCAAAGTTGGAGAAGGGCAGGAAACAGAACGAATTGGGCAAAGGAGAGATGATGCTTGACTGTGGCCTCTTAACTGGGAATATGGGAAGTGAGGAGATCTAGTGGATGAGGGACAATGAAAAATTGATAGAATGAAAGGATTTGCAGCCCCCTGGAGTGGGAGAATCAAAGAATTTTGACGACAGCTGAGACCAAATTTAGACAGAACATATTGAGTCAACATTTTATCACTGCTTACATTGTGTGCTGGCTGATTTCTAGCATATTTTCACTTGATCTTCACAAATTTGTATGCAGAAGCACTTAGTGCTGTTCCTCATAAGAAGACTGTGAAGAAATATAGGTTCAAACTTGTCCAAAATAGCTAGGAAATACAAAAGCTTCCGCTCAATTTCAATTCATCATCTTTAAGTTTAATTTTTGTTACCCTCAAACTGTTTTATGTATTGACGTCTAAGGGAATGTTTCTTTACATAATAACTTTTAGCACCTTATGATGGTTTTTACTGATTTTTTAATATTGACTTGAACTTGAGGTATTACTATTTCTGTTTTATCTTATACAAAGTTTGATTTTTTGGGTTGTAGTTAGTTTCCACTTCTCAGGAATTGATGAGGACAAAGTTAATTGGGAAATTAATGTTTATATGTTTAGAAAGTATTATTCACACTGAAGCTGATTTTGGATCTTATATAATGTCATACCATAGAAACAATAGTGTCATTCCGTTAGAAACTAACACTCCATTCAGACAAACCGTCTGGGAAAACATTTGGAGAGAATTCAAAACTTCTTGGATATTAGATGATAGTTTTGAATTTCTGTTAATTTTGTTGGATGTGAAAATATATTTTGGTTTAATTTTTAAGTCTTTTAGAGATACACACAAAAGTATTTACAGATGAAATAAGATGCTTGAGATTTGCTTTAATGTACTTGAGCAAGAAGCAAAGAAAAGGTGTGTGTGTGTATTGGAGTTAGGGAAGGGAGTGGTGAATGGAGGGATATATGAAGCAGAAGAGCAGAAGGTTGGTGGTTGAAGTTGGGTGATGTGTACACAGAGATTCTTCTAATTATTCTCTTAATAAATGTTTGACAATTTTCACAGTCAAAAGTTGAAAAAAGCAATTCCTAAAATATCTCACACAGACATGCTAATTTTCATTAATTCATCATCCTCAGGAACACTAATTTTGAAGATGGCTCGCCATAAGAGCTGATGATAGTGGCTGAATGTGGTCAGAAAATTGTTCCAGTGTAGCTAAATGCTTAGACGCCCCCAGCTGACCAGGAAAGGGTAATGATTTGCTACAAATAACAATTTCAAAGGCCACAACTTCATGAATGCATTTTCTTCCTTGTTTTATACCCTTTGAAATATTTGAAGATATCTCTGAGGGCCCCCAGTCTGTGATTCTCTGTCACCTTCAGTGCTAAGACATTAAAATATGTCAACTTTTGGGGGAGTAGAAGAAATGTGTTTCAAGATGGATGCCATCATTTGGACTGTGATTGATTTAAAAAAAAAAAAAAAAACAGTCATGGTTTTTGGTGCTCCTTTAATCTGAGGGTGGATTAATGTTGTTTGACCTGATGATAGTAGCCATCAATTACCTTAGTCCTATGACCAAAATGCTTTCTCACCTGCAGTAGGTTGGGGTCAATACTTGACCTACATAGTTGGATCCAGGTTATTAACTTAAACAGTACTTTCAATTAAAATCATTTGACTTGAAAAAAAGAAAGGAAAACAGACCCGTGTATGAACCTTCTAGATCAGTGCCCCATTTGTTCAAAGTATGGATCTCACAGGCTTAATAGACAGCCATCGGACTTAAAAGCCTGAGAAACAAGCCTATTGATTTGGAAATTAAACATCTGCCAATATCTTGAGTGTACTTTATGTAACAAAATGATGAAAATATGTTTTGGTCATTTAATTTGAAATCACCCATCAAGTGCATATTCTCTGCTGTGTAAATTTTAGTCTACTCAAAAAATTACACACACACACAAAATGAGTTCTGTAAGACATAGGCCACTTTATATATATAGAGAGAGAGATGTGTATATATATAGCTTTACAAACACTTCTACCTCTATTCCTTGAGACCCTGATTTTGAAGGTGAGAGAATAAGGCCTATCTAGTATAGATAGATACTATAAAATAGTATCTATCTACCTATTTTATAAAGAGGTAGAATATGCAATCTATAGCAATAAATTACTAGAACGTTAGTGTCTTTTATAAATCATGGCACTATTAAATATTTAATTCTCCAGTAGTGACCCATTAAAGTTGAGTACATGTTTATCTTTGCAGCTAAGGATATGGTGATCAGGGACTAACAAATATTTCCTGTGACAAGGAGGGGTACAGTCTAAAGTCTAAAGATACCCATCAGAAGGAAGTGGCTGGTACAATGAGAATTTTGAACCTAGCATTTGTGACTCTCTATTGCACTTTCATTTTAGATGATGCACATAAAAATGCTTACAGAGTTAACTGTGAATCCAAGATAGTTCTGATTCACACAGTCTCAAAGGACCTGAGAATCTACAGTCATTGAGAAAATAATTGTTGGGTGCATTGAGTTATTTTTTTTCTTCCCATCTCTCTACTATTTCTGTAATTGGAATTTATCTATGTTTAATTACATCTTTAGTGAAAAGTAATTATAATTCTTATCATTGACTTTTTAAATTAGCTTTTTTCTCTAATAAATCGTATTTCTTACATCTCATCTAGCCACTCTGGGTATAGCAAAAAGGAAATCAAAGCAAGATTTCAAACTTTAAAACTGGTTAAGTGGGAAAAAATAAAATTGCTAAACATAAAGAGTTACAAAAGAAACTAAGAGGTCCTTATTCACATCTAGAAAAGCAAGGATTCTGAATCTACTTTTGTTGAAAGCATAGCAGAAAAGGGAAACAACCCATTATTTTAGAATTCTCCCGTATATTCTCTCTTCCTCTCTTTCAGCTTCCTGCCATCCCTTTCTCTCACCCATTTCTTCTCCCTCTTATCTCACCTCCACCAAAGACTTTGTTCATTTATCATAGCCTTTAAACCTATTATTTTTTCATCAAATAAAGAGACCTTAATACCATCATGTGACTTGGGACAAGCTCAGTAACCTCTCAGTATCTTTGTAACATTTAAACATCTTTGTAGTCCTGTCTAATGATAAATAAGGTAATAGAAGAAAGGAATTTTTTAGAAAACATTTGTCTGGGAAATATGTTGTTCCAATTATTCCTAGTAAAGAACAACCACTTGAAACTGTTCAAGATCATTGAAATAAAGGCATTAACCATAGTTGCATACATGTATGCATCAGTCAGTCAATCTGCATGGGAAGTGTGGAAGTAGCATTTGCTGCTGATTGACGTCCTTTACACGGAGATACCATGCGAGGCCTTTTATCATGGGAAATAGCAACGTTTAGTGGCAGGTAGCTGTTTAATGATACCTGAAAGGGAAACTGAGCAACTGAGGCTTGTGTCCTGTGCCCTGGTTATACTTTTTATGCACAAACCCCCATGTTCTGAGGAATTTGATATGACTTTTATCTTATAATGTGGGATGGAAGTTATGAATTAAATGAATTGAGGATTGAACTACTCAAGGCCAAGTTTGGGGTTGTCTTGAGAAGGCATAGTGTTTCATTTTCTGTCATAAGAAAACAGCAAAGTTTTATAGATTGTTTGTACTGCTAAAGTTAATATATCATGATTGTTAAGTCTTTAGGCAGATCTGGGTATGAATCAGATTTGCTCCTTAATCCTTATATGACCTTGGGCAAAATACTGAATCTCTTAGAACCTTTGTTCCCTCATCTTCAAAATGATTATAATGATTAAATGATAATGATTATAACCATTTCATTGAATTATTGTCAAAATTAAATAAGACAAGGCCAGTACAGCACGATATCTGGTTTAGGGTAATGCTGGAAATATATAAACTGTTATTTTTAGCTCAAGGAATATCAGCCTTCTAGGGTCACTGTTAATTTTTCTCTCCCTATGGAAGCATGGGAATCATCATGCCACATGACTACTAGACATTTGACCCCATCTTGAGTATTCAGAGGGCCCTGGGATGGCACCCATATCCTACTTGGGCAGTTCCTGGAAGCTGCTTGTTCCTAGCTGCTCCAGTTCTCTGCACTCCACTTTGTCCTCAGATGTGTTCACAACTCCTCTTCTTCCCGCAAGCCTAGCTAAGATCAAGCTGACCCTCGTCTGCATTGATGTCCCAACTCTATTCAAGATTTGAGGATACAGGAGAGAATTAAACAGAAAGGCAAACTTAAGTTCAGTATTAGGCATCTTTGTTTTGGAGTCCACTGCCCAGGCCCTGCCACATGAAGGTTCGAGCTGACTACCTCTCACCCCACCCCTACCTTGCCACCATGCCGTGAGAGCTGTACCTCATCAGACCGAGAGTTGCATCTTCCTGATCTTCCTTCACCCAAGTCCCTGTTCTTGACTCAAATAAAAACAAGAGTAGTCCCCCTTATCTGCAGGGGATATGTTCTAAGACCCCCAGTGGATGTCTGACATTGTAGATAATACTGGGCCCTATATCTACTATGTTTTTTCCTATGCAGACATACCTATGATAAAGTTTAATTTATAAATTAGGCACAGTAAGAGATTAACAATGGTAGAAAAATTATAACAATATACTGTAATAAAAGTTATATAAATGTAGTCTCTCTCAAAATATCTTATTGTACTGTAATCACTCTTCTTGTGATGATATGAGATGACAAAATGCCTCTGTGATGAGATGAAGTGAGGTGAATGACGTAGGCATTGTAATGTAGCATTAGGCTAATATCGACCCTCTGATGGTAGGTCAGAAGGAGGATCATCTGCTTCCGAAATGGAGTTGACCAAAGGTAACTGAAACCATGGAAAACAAAACCACGGATAAGGGGAGACTGCTGTATGTATCTGCAGAGATTGAGCCCAAACACTTAATTGATCACTCTGGAATATTTGCTATTGGAATACATCACGGTCCTGGCTATTCCCAAAAACAATATACAGTATTCGTGTAAATTAAGGGTTAATTGGGTGATCTTCCTAAATTGATATCATGAGTTCTGTAGGACACAGGCCATTAAACACAGTAATCTCTATTCCTTGTGATCATGATCTTGAAGGTGAGGGAATATGGCCTATCTAGTGTTGCATTTCATAAACACGTAGAATATGCAATCTACACCAATCAATTACTAGAACTCATTAATGACTTCCTGTTATCTTCACTCTAAACTGCTGCAAGTGAAATGCTTTTTTCTCCTCTAAAGACTTCTGCCTCATCTGGGATCCCACTATTGTTAGGATTAGTAGTAGTAATAGTAGTAAGAATTTTTTTACAAATTAACTTTTTATGCTGAGTAGTTTGTCATATGTGTGGAAAAAAAAAACAGCTCTGGAAAACAAGGCCTCCCATAACTACCAATGGCAGGTTGTACTTGCCCTGGAGGTTAGTTAAACCCCCTCCCTCCTACAATCCCCAGATCAAAGCCAAATTGGGGAAAATAACTTAGAGATCTGGGAGAACGAATGTGTTTGGAGCAGCACGTGAGTATCAGTTACTTAACATTTCAGAAAGTGAAGAAGGCAGCCCTCCAGCAATTCTGGCTTGCCCTGTGCATAGTGGTCCCCTACTCAAAATTAGAAACTCTTTCACCACAGCTGCCTGAATTTCTCTCTTCCGTTCTTTTTTGGATAACTAGACGCATCTTTTGGAAGAGATGATATTGATGGGATATCTGCCATCATAACTGAGTGTGAATTAAGGGAAAATTAGATCATCTGCCTCAACAGATGATGACTTGCACTGGGTTGGAAAGGTAGATCATTTGGATTGCTTTGAGGGAGACGAGCATGCCTGGGCAGTAAAGCTAGGGAGAGCAGCAATTTCTTCTCTTTCTCAAACTATAGGGTTGGCCTCTGGCAAAATTGTGATGTAGGTGATGTTTGTGGATACCCTCTCACCACCTCATCAGCATTCAACCTTTAGTGCCCTCCTTTGCCACATGACTCCAATACCTCCCCTTTCTCATTCTCTTCACATCTCTAACTGCCTAACTTAATATTTAGAATCTGAATAACTCAGTATCCTTAATAGAGCCCTTTCCAGGAAATAAATGATGTCTCATTTCTCTGGTCTTGCAGACTTTTGCCTTAGTCCCAGTGTCCAAGTTGGAGCAGTCTATAGTTTTCAATGTTCCCTCGCTTTTTTAATATGATACTAAGTAACCTCATTCCTGTTGCTGGGTCAGATGTAGTAGTGTTCCCCTAGATGGACAAGAAAATCAGAGATCAGACTTATCCAAGGCACACAGGCAGAAACTGATATAGTCAGGCCCGCAGGCTGCTTCTTCCTTTATATTCTCATTCAATGGCTCTTTCTTTGTTCCCACATTAATCTCAGATATATTGGCCAGAAATAGAGCCACTTTAATTTTAGTATCTTGCAAGTCTGTTCATTCAAACAGAAATTTTCATGACAAAAATTACCACAAGGAGTTTAAAACAAAACTGTAAATCTTTCAAAATAGAGATGCTGACTCCTTTAAAACAGCAAAGCACAACACTGGACATATTCAGTATAATTAAAACAAGTAAAATCTATAGTATCAGGATCTAAGCCAGTCCCCTTTACAAGTCACTAACTTCCATTTAAAGCCTTCCTATTTTAATGTCACTCTTTTAAGAAGGAAAGAAACGATGTATTAGTGAGAAATTTAAACACACACACACACACACAATCAAGCACAAAAGCAGTGAAATGATTGAAGATGCATTCTTCAATCTGTAGGGTTTACTGGGATTACTTAGGCTAGACAAAAATCCATGAAGGTCATAATGACATTTTTATCATTTTAGACTGATGTATGCCATTTTTTATATTGTCTTTGCAATACCCATTAAAATTTTAGAGTGAGCTGTTACATTAAAAAGCAATGATTTAAAAATTTATCAGCTCCACCCTTCTGTAGTTTAACAAGGATTTTTGCCTCCATCGTCTAGAAACCAACCATTAATTTGTTTTTTAAATCGCTGAAGTGGTGCCTTCTACAAGTGAAAAGTAACTGGTTTGTGGCAATTTATTTTTAGCTTCTAAGAATCTATAGTTAATTAGCAGTGAATGAAAAAAGTATCAAGCTTAGGGAATATACGTACACCATAACACGTAAGCAGTGCCCAGTTTTCAGAAGCTTTAAGGGTGTTTCCTCGGTAAATTATTTGATAAACCATATGGGCAATAAGAATAAAATAACTGACCTTTATTAGGTGCTAATTATGTGCCAAGCACTGGAAGCAGTGCTTCATATATCTCATTTAAACTTCACAGCAAGCTTGCTCTCTAGTCAGCATGTACTGGTGCTCAGTAGTTAGTTTTGGAGGGAAGAGAAGAGAGAAGGCAGGCAAGCAGACTGGTCAAGAAGTTTCAAGGAAACCCTCAAGGAAGGAATTATCCTCACTTCACAAAATGAGAAAGAAGCTTGCAGAAGTCAAGAAACCTGCCCAAAGTGGCAAACCCAGTAGTGAGTGGTAGAGATGGGATTTTGTCTGCAAATTTGTCCGAGGCCTAAATCTATGCACTTCTTACCAGATAAATACCTCTGCTTACTATATTAAATGTACTTTGGCATATCCTTAGAAAATAGCTTCATGCTGGATTCAGTTATGAAAATACTATTATAGTACATTAAACTTCATACATTAACACAGTAATACTAACCCATGTGTTAGAGGACATATATTTTAAGTGACATTGGGATTATGAAATATACTAAAATAGGCATCAGTAGTAAGAGTGGTAGAAAGGGCATCTGAAATTCATCACTGACTGCTTAAATGCATGTTGATTGCTTGTTCTTAAAGTCGGGACAAACCACAGAGCATAACCACCTGAGAGGTATGGAAATGTTTTTCTTCTTTTCTGTTTTTCCTTTTCTTTCAACCCCGATCTGCATTAAAAAAAAAAAAATCAGTGCAGAGCCATGTTCAAGAAAAATGCTGCCCCCCTCCTTTTCTTTTTTTTTTAATTTATAGCAAAACTCATCTTTTTATTCTTTTCCCCCAAAAAAGGAACTCAGGAATATAAATGTTTTATTAAATAAGTTAAACAGTTCCTAGCTAGTGTGCATTATTGATGGGAGAGGAAAGTAGAGTGACAGAGAAATCAGACCTGGGTGGTGGGAGAATAAGGACACAGATGAGAGTAAAGAATTGACAAGGGGAGACTGCGGCAGAGAGGAGAAGAGCCAGCCGCGTGGGTCGGACGGGTGGGCATGGAGACCATGTGTCCAACTTTAGCCTTTGACTCCGGCTTGTTTGGCCGTTGTGGGGTCTCTGTGGTCCTCCGCCAGCCCCGGGCTACACTATGACCAGGGCTGGATCTTTGGGAGGCCTCTTGGAGGGTGGGTACTCCTTTGTCAGTTGTTGTAAGCTCTATGAAAATAGCTCACTTAACCTTCAATCTCACTAAACCTCTTTCACCCTCTCCTGCTCCCACCCTTTGCCAATTCTGCACCTATCCCTCTGTCTATAATATTCTTCCCTCCATAACTTTTACCCCAAGCCCTCAATGTCTCACTCAAAGCTTCTCCTGACTGCCCCTCATCCCACCCAAGCCAAGGCGAATTATCTCTTCCCTAGTCTCATAGAGCCCCCTCTATCCCTCGTCTAGGCACTAAACACACTGTTTTGTAATTGTTTATACTTAGCTGTCTCACTAATAAATTCTAAGCCCCAGGAAGGGCACGAAAGATGTCTTTTTTTAAAATTCTTGCTCCTCTCAAGCACCATCCTCATCACAAAACTGGTGCTCAGGAAATACCTCCTGAATATAAAAGAACTAATAGTTGAGCCCAAGCCAGGGAAAGGGTGAAAGGGCAGAAGATGGCCTTTGTCAGGTTGCCTGCTATTCATGACTTCTTCCCTTCCTCTCTCGTGCTCCTCCACAAACCCTAGTGCTCACCACATGCCTTGTAAAAAGATGTTGCTCTTGGGTTGGAGTTCAAACTACTTAGCTCACTCTCAAGGCCTCACTCAACCATCTCACTCGAACCCCTCAGGCTCATCTCTAGATATGCTATTTCTTTTAACCTGTACCCTATGCTCTGTCAATCATGAACTCCTTAGAGTTCTTAGAATGTGGCTGTGTACACTCGGTCTAGGCCCCCTGGCTGCCTGTATTCTGTTTCTGTTTGGAATACTCACGTCATTCTCCCCTCCCATTTCTTCACCTTCCAACATCTGTTTAATCTTCAGTACTTCCATCTGGAATCTCCCACCACTTCTTGACTATTATTGTAGCTATCAATGTAGCTGTCAATGGTTTGTATTTTTTTCTCCCCAAGCAAGCGAGTGGTACATTGGGCAGGACTCGAATCTTCCTAGTCCCACAACCCAGCATAGCCCCAGCATTCCTACTATTGCCTGTTGAATGTTGAATACAGGAATACCTTTCTCATTCTACTCCTATCTTCATTAGCAGAAAGTACTTCCATTATCTGAATCTGCCATCCCTGGAGCAAAAGACCATGGAGATCATTTAGAGATGTGTGTTCAACTATATTTGTTCAGTTTAATTAATAGCCCTGGGATGCCAGCAAGAGGGCTAGTGCATCTGGAAGGGAGGGAGAAGTCAAGGGAGGGCTCAGTCATCTATTTTTAGTAAAATTGCCATTGCAAGTATGGAATTAAAGTCTGGGTGCCTAGAGGCCAGATGTGCTAAAGATAAGTTACAATCTCTTTTGGTTTTTGTTAAAAGTTCCAAATGAGACATGGAATCCAGACTGGATCAAACTGTATTCATCTCACCCTGGAGCTGCAACTCAAAAGATGAACTTCAATATGAAAAAACAGGAAGGAAATATACCAAACTGCCATTAGCAGCCATTTCTTAGTTATATACTATTTAATTTTGCCTTTCTTTACACACTGCTGTATTTCTAAATTTTTCTAAAATGCGATTTTGGAGGTTTTTTTGCTTGTTTTATAATTTAAAAAATATGATGCATTTTTTTGTGTGAACAAAACAATATGAGATTTCAGACCATAAGTTTTGCACATTGAATATAGAGTTGTAATTTCTTTTTATTCAGAAAAAAAATTTCTTTGGAAACTTCAAGAGGCTTTTAAAAAAACCTTCATATAAGGAGTTAGATGATTAATAGCATATAATGATAATTAGAATTCCAGACATAATTGATTCGGTTTGGCCCTTTGGCAATCAGACTTGACCCTGTTTTACTCCTGTAACTAGAAACTTGCACAGGTGCAGCAGAATGTAGGATACCATGGGCAGCACTAGACCTTGAGCAGGTGGCCAGGGGTCTTGGCTGAAGTATGGATTTAGCTATGTAAAGAATTGCTATTTACATGTGCTGCAACCTTTAATTTCTTTGATTTGTAGGATACAGCTGAATGAGTAGCCTTTAAGATATCTTTTATATTTTAGAAGGGTGAAAATAACTTGAACCAAAGAAAGAATGGGGATAAAAGTCAGATATTGGAGAAATGACCACCAGTGATAATATACCATGCACTTATAAATTTAAAGCTAGATTTTTCCCATTGTTTGATATGAGTGGGGAATTAATGAGAGGAAAAGGCCATGAGAAACAGCCTTTACGGAGCATATACTAGGACATTAGCTGATGGATTCTATGCTTAGTATGTTTACATGTTTCCTTGTTTGATCTGCATAAGCCAGTGGGGTAGATGTCAGTATCCCCATTGACAGATGGGAACATAGGTATTGTTATATATTAACATATTTCTCTTCACCTACTATGCAATCTGTTTCTTAAAGACAGATTATACATCAATGTATACTCAGAGTTAGTGGTGGCCAGCATCTTGTAGAATCTTAATAAATATTTAAGTGAATAAATGGTTGGACAGATGATGTACTGATGGCCTGTATGCCATTTAATGCATTTTGAATACTTGTGCTATGAAGAAATCTTGCTTTTTATTATTCTAAGAATATCTATTTTTATGTATATTCCTTTGGAAATTAGCTTTATCTCAAAGTATAAAAATCACATTTCCATGATTTTCTTTTGAAGTATAATTCACATAACATAAAATGAACTATATTAAAGAGAACTATTCATTGGCATTTAGTACATTCAAGTGTTGTACAACAACCACTTCTATCTATTTCTAAAACATTTTCAACACCCTAAAAGGAAACCCATCAAACAATTGCTCCCCATTCCTCCTTACTTCCTGCCCCTGATAACTACCAATCTGCATCCTATCTCTATCAATTTACCCATTCTGGATATTCTAGATATTAATGAAATTATATAACATGTGACCTTTTGTGTCTGGCTTCTTTCACTTAGCATGTTTTTGAGATTCATCCACATTGTAGCAGGTATAAATACTTCATTCTCTTTTGTGGCTAAATAGCATTCACCTATTGATGGACATTTGGTCTATTTCCACCTTTTGGCTATTGTGAACAGAGCTGCTATGAATATGTGTGTACATGTATTTGTTTGAGTACCTGTTTTCAAGTGTTTGACTATATACACAGAAGTAGAATTGCTAGGTTACCTGGTAATTCTGTTTAACCCTTTGAGGAACTGCCAAACTGTTTTCCACAATGCTTGAACCATTTTACTTTCCTACCAGCAACACGTGAGGGTTCTAATTTCTCCACATCCTCACCAACACGTGTTATTTTCCTTTTTTTTTTTTTTTAATAGCCATCTGGTGAGTGTGAAGTGACACATCATCGTGGTGGTTTTGTTTTGCATCCTTTAATGACTAATGATGATAGCATCTTTTTGTGTGCTTGTCGGCAATTTCCATGAGATTTTACAGGGGGAAAAAAGTAATTAATAAAACTCAGAGAAAAAGTTCATCTTCTCTTTAATGACATTCGGAGTTGTTTTAGGAAATGGCACCACTGTAGACCCATTGCTTAAGCCAGAATCAGGGAATCATCCTCAACATTTCCTTCTCCAGAATTCCCACCATCCAAATCAGCAAGCTCTGTTACTTACAATGCCAAAGTATCTTGAATGACTACACTTTTCTACATCTTTACTATTGCCAACCTAATCTAGTCCAACATGGTCTGTTTCTCACCTAGACTAACTATTGCTTCAAATTCCATTATTTGTCTCATTTCATCCATACTCCACACAGTAGCCAGAATTTTAATCCTAAATTAAATCATGATGGTCCACTGCTTCAAAGCCACCACTTTTCTCTCATCTCTCATTGCATTTAGAGGAAAAAAGAAAAGAAAGCTCCATGCCACAGCTTGTGAGAACCTGCATTATCTGGCATCACCTATTGTCCCAAACATGTATAGAAGTACTCTTTCCCATGGACACTGCTATTTGTCAAGTCTAGCCTTTTTTCAATTTCTAGAACATTCCTTAGAACATTTTCAAATGCTATTACATTGCCCTAGAAAAACACTCTCAAATATCTTATGATTAGATCCTCTAATTTCTGTTAAATATTACCTTCTCAGGGTAGCTCTCATTGGCCATACACTCTAAGATGTGTTATTCTCTACTGAGATAAGATATTCATCACCTGAAAGGTTCCCCCCTCCAATTTGTACTTAAGTATTTATGTACTTATTTTCTGCCTTCATGCATAAGATCGTAAGTTCATTTACCGCAGAGACTATTTCCTTATTGTTGACCGAGTATACCCTATACCTCGCACATAGTTGATTGTCGTGTTATCTGAAATGAATGTATAACAGTGTGCTTTTCATAAATACAGAGAGTTGAATAGGCATCGTGTAGAAATAACCATGTTGTCTTCAGAGCAAATTATTGAAAAAATATAATAACAGTATCAGTAAGGAGTAGTACTATATTCTGGGCGCTGTATTTCTACAGAAGAATACAAGCTTCCTATTTCCTTGTCAACAACAAAATAATCATCTTTGAAACCCATGGGTTGTACTAAGGGGCAGTGATGTGCCAAGTAGACAGAGGGAGGATACAAGAGGGGAAAAGAACTGGTTAAGCAGAGAATGAAAGCTCATTCTCTCTTATCATGATCTTTGCACAGCCAGTGTCTTGCTATTCAAGAGTTAGTACTTTATTTCCACCTCTGTATCTGGTGAGCAGGCTCTAGACCTGTTGACATGAAAATCATCCATAGAGCTGTGGAAGAGATGTGATTAAATTTTGTTAGAAAAGCTCAGCCTCTTTCTGACTAATAGAAAGAAATAGTCTGGAGGTCATCATGGACCCCGAAATGCCTGTAATGGTAATGTTGTGTTATTAAAAATGTACATGGAAAACCAAGTTCATGTAGACAAATAGAACTCAGAATTTCTTTATATTGGATTGGATGTTTGAACTAGTTGAAATACAGACTTTTTTTTTCTTTTATGTGGATGAAATATAGTTGAACTATAGTCATTTGATCACTGATTTCCATTGTATGAATAATAGGAAATCAAGGGTCTTATTCTACTGCTCCCTTTTATGATAATGGTCCCATGAAAGAAACAGAGTAAAAAAATTTTTATTTTTTAGAGTAAGCTTACTAAATTGTCAAGTAGCCTACTCAATTTATACTTCAACAAACAAAATAATTTTTTCTTTACCAAGTGCTTTCAAGTCCATTGTCTCAGTTGATGTTCCCAACCCCAGCTCTGTGACATAGAACAGGAAGATTTAAATTAGAATCATAGGATTTTTAGTTTTAAATTGGTATTGTAGTATAGGTGGTGTATGTGCAGTACATGAAGAAACCGAAGGGATCAAAGGACTTGACTAAGTTCACATAAATCAATTAAATGTAAATAGAGAAGATTAAAACCTAGGCAGAACTCTGATGGAAGAAACTTTTCAGAAAAATATGTGTATATAGCTATATACACAGACACACATGTTGAAGACTTCTGAGAAAAAATTGCGTATATTTAGAAATGTACAGAGATGGTTTTCTAGGATTTGGGTTAAATGGTAGCATCTAGGTCAATATATTTGATAAAGCAAATGTTTATATTTTTAATAACAACAGTTATATATTTTTATGCCTTTAAATGGCTCCATAATATGATTACTATTTTCTTGATGTTGACAGCTTGTTGACCTGTAGAAGCAAGTGAGCTTTCTCTTGATGCTTCTACAAGATGCAATACCATAACCTGAACTAGTGATGTGGTTTCAACTTTAACAAGTCATCCTAAAGGACACGCCCTTAGGGACAGGGACACCTTTCTTAAGGATTTTTTTTTTAATTTGATACAGCTTCCTTTGTTTCTGAAGTGACGTCAGATTATAGTCAGAGAAGAAGACCTGGGTACCCAGGTAAATTTTATAAACATCCAAATCCCCTAAAGTAATGGCATAAATGTTTTATTTACCTTCTTTTTATGCTTGATTATTTTTCTGCCAGTGCAGGTTAATTGCAATTTTATTGACAATCTTTTCTTTTTTCAATTATTTTATTTTTAACTATGCATTTTAAAATGATTTTAGTTTTAGAAAACTACAAAAATAGTACAAATATGTCCTATATATCTTTTACACAAATTCCCCAAATTTTAATATTTTTACATAACCACTGTACAGTTAAATTATCAAAGCCAGGAAATTAACATTGACAACATTGTGTTTCCTAATCTCCAAACCTTGTAACGTTTCACCAGTTGTCCTACTAATGTCCTTTTTCTGGTCTTAGATTGAATCCAGAATCCCACATTGCATTTAGTTTTCATATTTCTTACTCTTCTCCAATCTAGGATAGTTCCTCAGTTTTTCTTTGTCCTTGATACAATTTTGACAAGTATTAGCTATTTATTTTATAGACTCTCCCTCAATTTGGGATTGTCTAATGTTTCTTCATGATTAAATAGGATACCATAACTTTTTGGCAAGACTGTCACAGAAGTGATATTGTCATCTCTATTTTTATTTTTTAACTCCTGTCTCCAATAGTGAGAACCTGGATTACATTAACCACATATTTTATTTGCTCAGTTCCCATAATGTACTTTCAGAATTGCTCAAGTAATCTGATAGTTATGAACCCATACCCCTGTAGAAAACAAATTTACTCACAAGATTTAGTATTTATATATAGTTCTCTTTGTCTTTAGACTTACTACATGAAATCAACATACTCTTCCAGTTAACTTAGATTCCCCCCAAGTCACCAGTGTAGTTTGGTTTTAAATTTGCAGTACAGGTAGACTCATTTGTTACTCTGTGTATTCAAATTTGGATCTCCCTCATATCCTGGTTGATTTTAATTTTTATGTATTATTTGAGTACGTAAAATATTATCATGATTCTAAACATCAGAACTAGATAAAAAGGCATATTCAAGGAAGTATCACTCACCTCTCATCCCTTCTACCCAATTCATTCCCTTACTCCCCACCCCCAATCCCACTTGCCCTCTGTAGTTTTCAGTTTAGTTTTATCATTAGCTTTTAGTTCAAACTTAAGTTCCTTTTTTGCATAAATTAGCAGACACATATGTATTTCTTTCGTTCTTTTGTTTGTTTGTTTTTGGTGAGGAAGATTGGCCCTGAGCTAACATCTGTGTCAATCTTCCTCTATTTTGTATGTGGGTTGCTGCCACAGCATAGATTGATGAGCAGTTTGTAGGTCCATGCATGGGATCTGAAGCCACGAACAAACAGAGCGTGTGAACTTCACCACTACACCACTGGGCCAGCCCCTCAAATTTTAAGAGTTTATTTGAGCAAAAATTGATTTGAATCAGGCAGCATCCAATCTAGCAGATAGAAAGGAGCTCCAAGGAAGGGAGTGGGAACAAGGAAGTTATACTAGGTAAAAGATTGGGTTGGTTATTGAAATGTTACTTTCCCTTAGGGGAGGACAGGGGTCTATCAGGCAGATTGCCTAACTAGTGCGGATCAGGCAATTCCTGACTGATTAGTTTCAGTTTCCATTTCTGGGGGAGGGGAAACTGTAATTAAATTAAGTCTTACTTTGGTGACATGGGACTTAGCCTAAGTGACTCCATTTTGGGCCTATTGTCATGTTTTTAACAACTGTATGATATTAATGGATTTCATGATGTTGAACCAATCTTGTACTTCTGGAGTAAAATTCCACTTAGTCATGGTGTATTGTTTTCTTACTGTAGTATTGGAGTCTGATATTTTAAAATAACACTTATAAAGACAGTACCAAAAATGAAAGCTATAAGTTTTAGGTATTGATGTTATACTAGCTTCATAAAAAGAACTAGAAAGCTTTTCTTCACTTTTAAGCCTCTGGAACAACAAAGCATACACACTCTATAGTACATGGAGGGTTGGTGGAATTCCTCTGAGAAAGCATCTGGACTTGGTGCTTTGTTTGCAAAGTAGTTCCTTTAATAAGATTATTTCTTCTATGGAAACTGGTCTGTTTAAGCTTTTTATCCCTAATGAAATCATTTTTTATGATCTGTTTTTACCTAGAAAATTATGCACTTAATCTAAATTTTCACCTTTTTCTTCTTAGTTGTCTGCAAATTTTTTTTTGCTTAGTTGTCTCATGATTTGAAAAACATCTTTTATTTTCTTCTTTTCAGTTCTTAATTTATATATATGTGATTTTTCCCCATTTTTCTTGGCTCAAGTTTGCTAGTGATTTGTCTGTTAATTATATTTTATAATAACAGGATTTGGATTTATTATTTACATTATTATTTATTATGCTTTATTATTAGGTTACTGTTTTTCTATTCTTTTTCTTATTAATCTTGGCTCTTTATTTCCCTTCCTGTACACTCTGTTGGCTTACTTTGCTGTAATTTAATTTTTATTTAAAGCTCTATATTTAATTCATTTATTTTCATTCCTTAATTTATCCTGATAAAACTGTTTAGTACTATGAATTTTCCTCTTGTCACTGCTTTAAATGAACCACATTGATTCCAGCATCTAGTAGTATTTTATTTTTTAGAAATTCTATAATTTCAGTTTGTATTTCCCTTTGTACTCTAGTCTTTTAATAGAGGTTTTATTTTGTGATAATTTTTAAAGGAAGGGTTTTTTCTGTTTTTTTGTTAATATTTTCTAGTTTTTTTGCATTTTGATCAGAGTTGTCTATATTATGTCTACCTTATGGGACTTAGCAATATTTTCAGTGTGACCCTAGTACGTGACCAATTACTATGAAAGTTCCATTGTTCTTGAGAAGAATGTATGCTCTGTATCATAAGGATGTAAATTCCAAGTATATTCATAAGATCTAAATGATTATGTTGTTCAGATTTTCCACCTCTGCTTATTCGTGTTGTTGTTATCTCCTTACTTATATTTGCATCCACCTTGATCTATTTTGTGCTGAGTGGTGTATTAAAGTCTCTTATCTTCTGTTATTAGTGTGTTTCTAGTAAATTTCCTTGCAGCTCCTGTAGTTTTTGCTTCATGATGGCTACTGAGTTTCATAACTATATCTCCATTGTGAATTGTGGCTTACGGTGTCTAATTCTATTTTGCTTTATCTCAGAATCAGCCCCTCTTTTTTGTTGTTGTTTAATAAACCCTGATTGAATGCTTATTTTGCTACAAAAAGGGTTTACAATACATATATGAGAAAGGTTCTGCATTCAGTGAATTCCCAGTTTGCATCTATTTCATAGGGGATAGATATATTCCTATTTAATTATGTAATAAAACTAAGATCATAAAAGATTTTATAAAAACAAAGGCGTGAATAACAACAACTGTAAAGGCGTCCATCTGTTAGTATAACATGGTAAAAGAACAGGAAATTAATCTAACAGTAGACGGTTCTTATTTTAGTTATTCATAGGAGGAGAGAGTGCTGACTCCTCCATATCCAGCCCCTCCCCACAAAAACCTTGGAATAAAGATTGTCAGCTGAAAGAAAACTGTGAGAGTAAATGATGAAATCAACTTACAATGGATATGAATAGAGATGAGGAAATCGTGAATTAAAACAGAGATAGCAAATCATGGATTAGAGCAGAGACATCAAAGATATCTTAAAGAGAATCACCACTGAGTCTATAAGACTGGACTTTTCAAATATATAAATGAATATTATATCTTGAAGCAGAGGTAGTTATTGAAGAGAGAATTGAAAAGAAAAAAATACAAAGGAGTATATGATATGTATACCTTAAGATTTATATATTTATATATATAATAATATACAGTTTTGTATCAGTTGATGACTGAGATATGTTCTGAGAAATGCATTATTAGACAATTTCTTCATTGTGCAAATATCATAGAGTGTACTTAACAGAAACCTGGATGGTATAGCCTACTACGCACCTAGCCTATATGGTGCTAACCTTATGGGACTACTGTCATGTGTGTGGTCCATCATTGACCAAAATATCATTGTGTGGCACATGACTGTGTATTATATATATATATATATATATAAAGATTTATATATAATAGACATTTAAATATAGTATATATTTATATACAATTGTATATAATACACAGATTTACATGTAATATAGATTTACATACATAATATAGATTTACATGTGTAATAGATATATTTTTATGTATATATTATTTATATAGATCCATGTGTATACTATGTGATTATCATGAAGTGAATGTTAATTGGTAGAAAAAGAAGAACAGACTCAGTTAAAGAATATAAGATATCTTTAAAGGTAAAGTTTCAGAAAGTGTTATAGCAAATGAGAAGCATACCTCCACTATGGAGTTAAAGACTTCCTAGTTCAAGGATGAACAAGGATGACAGCCGGCCTTTGTCATTCTTAAGGATATATGGCCCCTCAAGCACTCACTGTTCTGGAGAAGCCCGCTACATGATAGCTGCTCTTATGTTTCAAGCAGCTGCTACTTAACCACCCCAGGAAATCCCTGCTTGTTTACCACAAGGGTGGGTGAACTGTAGGTAAGGTACCCAAAAGTGCTATCCTAATTGCTGGACATGTTTTGGAGTCTGTCGGAAGCATATTGCTGGAAAAGCAACTATACAGACAAGTTCCTGAAACATTTATTTTTTATTAAACACAATATATAAAGTTGGGGAATATATAAATTGAGCATGGTGTGGATTGGAACTATAAAATTATGTTTCAATGAACACATATATTTTAACATCTTTCAGATTTAAAATTTAAAAGAAATATTGCCCTATCTTTATGACTATTAGACACAACGGGATTGCTGTTTATGCTCCAGCCACTTAAAAATGTTTTTAAATGATCTGAAGTAAATAAAGATTATACATAAGTACACTTTATTGCCTTTATTTTCCATTTAGAAATGCATTCCATCTTATGAACAGAGGCTTAAATGTTAGGTTTTTAGGTGAATCTAAAAGATGTCAGTAGTAGTTATTGTTAAATATTTATGAGCCCACTGGTAAGGACAAATCATTTTCTTAATCTATTTCACTAATAGAAATTATTTATAAGTACATCATTAATTATTTATATTTTCCTGGTATTATGTTTGCATTAATAATTTAAAAATATATAATTATCTATTAAATCATCTAAATATGATTTAACTTCATTTATCTTTTGTAACACAAATAGCAAGCTGATCATTAACTGGTCATATAAAACAAGGTATTCGGCTGTAACAAGCTTGAATATTTAGGAAGCGTAGTGACAATAGCTTGCTTATCTATCTTTTTCTGCTCAATATTTGTGTGGTATAATTAATATTAAGAAAGTTTCTGGAGTTTTAGATTTGTAAGTCTCTTGTCCACCAGTTATCCTTGAGGTCTCTGGCATGTAGAAAGCAAGTTTTTTTTTTGCAAGTTGCCAATTAACTCAATGTCCTCAGAGCCAAATGCCTTTCTTTAGACAGCAGGTAAAGACTGATTCTGTTCTAGGAAGCACTAAACATCCTCACTGAAAACCTCAAGGAGATTTACTGCTGAAACAAATGTGTAGCATGGCAGCTTTGTCCTCCCTCTATTACATCTGAGGTTGGAATATCATACCATGAGTACTTCTGGAGTTTTACAGTCTTGAAGTTGTATCTGGAGTTATAACCGGAAGATAGAAAGGATTATGGCAATGTTATTGTCTGAATATCTTTGTCACAAGAAGTTTTCATTGTTGGGAGGCCTGTTAAAAAGATCTTAACAGGCTGTTTAGAAAGATTCAATGTTTAGTGTACTAGGAAGAAAGGCCAAGTTACCCACTGATTCTTTTTAAATAGAAAAACACTTTATATATTATTGGATAATGAGCCAAAGTCAGGGTAAAACTAATGGTGAATTGTAAGCACAGTCATCAGTGTGAAAATCTTTGAGCTGCCATCGTCAGTTATCACAACCCTCCCTTGCAGACTGTTATCGGCTGAATTGAGTCCTCTCAAAATTCATATGTTGATGCCCTAACACCTTAATACCTCAGAATTTGACTATATTGGAGACAGAGACTTTAAAGAGATTAAGTAAGTTAAAACAAGGTCAGAATGGTGGGCCCTAAAATAATGTGACTGGTGTCCTTTTAAGAGGATATTAGGACAGACAGACACACACACACACACACACACACACACACGCACACACAGAACCATGTGAAGACATATGGAGAAGATGGCCATCTACAAGCCAAGGAGAAAGGCCTCAAAAGAAACCAACACTGCTGACACCTTGATTTTGGACTTCTAGCACCCAGAATTGTGAGAAAATAGATTTCTGTTCTTTAAGCTACCTAGTCTGTGGTACTTTTGATACCGGCTCAAAACAAGGTTGACATAAGGGAAGCCGTATTGTGGAAAAGAAACCGTATTGTAACTTTGAATGACCTCTGACTCACTAACCCAGCGGGATGTGCACCCTCCAGGAGATCTAACTACTCTGTAGATTTTACAACCCCTGCTTGTGCAGGTACCTCCCAGCTGTGATAAGACGATAACTTTGTTCTTCTGAGTTCCTCAGGAATGTGATGACCCCTCCCTAAACAGAGAGTCTATGCTGATAGCCATCATCAATGACAACTGAAAGATCTGGGTGTAAGGTGTTGTTCCAGTCTCTGATGCGTAGCCAGTAAAACAAAATACTATCAGAAACTAAGATCAGATGGATGCCTCCACCCTGAGACCAGCTCCCCCATATAACTGGCCTGTAGTCTTTGTTCTGGAAGATGGTTCTTTCAGACATTAGTCAGCCATCTTCCCTCTTGCTGGCAAGCTGTAATAAAAAGTCTTTTCTCTCCTACCACCTTGCCTCTTGACTATTGGCATGTCTTGCGGTGGGCAGAAGAACCCCCTTTTGGGGTGGTAACACTTTGTTATGACAACCCAAGCAAACTAATAGGCCTTATCCTGTTGAGGTCCTCATTACAAATCCCCATTTGTATTCTGGGTGGATAACTCCAATTGTTTGGATCCAGGGCCCTCTTATTTGATGTGGGAGTTGGAGGCAGCTATTTTTCCTTATTTATAGAGTAGTAGTAGAGAAAATTTAGGGTTCAGACTTGAATTGCTTACCCCTTTGGCTTTGGGCAACAATACCATTTTTAATACTTAATTTAAGGAAGACAGCTTATGCAAATAACCCTCTTGAATGCTTTATTAACAGAGTCTTTTTACAACCTTTTCTGACAGCCTGGATGCCATTGGGTATTCAAGTTAATCTGAAGGTTAAACCTCCCTGTAGATTTCTAAAGGGAAGCATTAACATGGCCTCAAAGTAGGAATCTTAGTGAAAGAACCTGCTATTCTTATTTTCCAAACATTGGTCTGGTGTAAGAGATCTATATCTGTATCTGTTTCTATGTTTATATCTATATGAGTTGCATTCATAAGATTATGGACTGCCTCAAAGTAATGAAGCCCTCAGTTTTGTCAATTTGATGGTTTGTTCTGGGATGATCTTGACCCCACTGCCTTACAATTTTTGAACCTGTAATTAAACATACTAAATTTGCAGAGCTGTTTATTGATTTCCATCTATGCAGTTTCAGGTTACAAGTGTGAAAAAAAATTAACTGCTTCCATAGCAAGATGACCCAAGGGGACACTTTAGGACAATGGGAGCACTATGCATAAGAAACAGGGCTGATGGCAACATGTATATCTTTTTAATTTGAGGATTATGTTGGAAATGAAACATAATCTCCAAAGTGAACAAGTGCTTTTGCTAAAGTACTTAACCCTAACTATGAAACTAGCATAAATTACCTGATCGTTATTAACTGGTGTTTAACTTCTCTGTACTCTGAACACTTATTATATTGGAAAATATGTTTTTTTTAAATCTTGTTCATGAGTGATTCGAATGTCCTTTTATATTTAACACTTTAAGATCCTGTGTGTTGAGTATCCACTAACATATCAATTATTTAGTCATTAAAAATATGGATGAGAATTAGGACTCAGTCCAACATGTGTAAAAGGAAGCTGCCTAAATTGCAGCAATGGGCTATAGAGATGACATTAAATTGTCTATTCCAAACAAAAAGAATTTTCATAGCAATTCCCTAAACTAGATGGCAATATAGAGTATGCAGCAGCAGCAAATGCACTCACAGAGTGCCACAGCATTTGAAAATCATTCTGTTGTATCCATAGAAAACTCTTCTCTGAACTCTAATCCAATTTTCAAATAATTAATGATTGAATATAACTTAATGTGATTGGGCAAAATTCTTTATTATAAGGTAACTGACTCAAATGTCTTGAAAGAATGAAATGTTTCAGCCTGAAAGCAAGTTACTTCTAGACACAACTTTTCAGAACAAAGTGTTGTGAAGGTGGGATAACTCCTAAATCTCTGGATATGTTAGTGCTTAGATAATACCATGAATATAATGAAATAAGCCTTCTGTCTGAAAAAAAGTATTTTACTTAAGTCTGAAATTTCTATGAACACTTCCTAGTCTCACTGATTTTTTTCCTGGGAAAAAATGTAACCTAATACCTGGGCGAATGTGACATTATTTAATTTATTGTCTTTATAGACAATGGAACATTTTCAATGTAGTCAGTTCTAACTTATCAATGTCTTCTGGGACACTGAGGTAAGAAACAATGGCATCAGTATGCATTCAAACGTTATTTCCAACACTAATTTTTAAATATCTATTTTCTAAAATCATTTCCAGAATTGTTAGCAGATCATTTGAACAGACAGTGGTGGGATGGTGGGGGAGTTAGGCAGCCACTGAATGCTGCCATGAGAAAAATGGCATCCAAGTGTTTGCAGAATTTCTCACCTCCCTCCCTAGAGAAGATCATGGCTGTAAAGAAACAAAGTAAACTGGTAACAAAGGTTGCCTTCAAAGAGGGAATGGTAATTAGTCTTTGGGTGGTGAAGATGATATAGTCTACACAGAAATTGAAATATATTGATATACATCTGAAATTTATATAATGTTATAAACCAATGTTACCTCAATTAAAAAAATAAATAAACTTGGAAAGTAGGTGAGAAAAGGTAAAAAAAAAAAAAAAAAAAAAAAAAAGAGGGAGGAACTGATTGGTTGAGGAACCTGGACATGAAGGTTTCCTTTTCACTGGACACTGCTTTTATCTTTTAAATATTGCTCTATGTGATGTAATGCCTACTTTTAAAATATGAATCTATTTTTTATAAAGAAAAAAAAAGCCAGAAATCAAGTTTTTAATGTGACTTTCCCAATTTGTAAATCTTGGCAACTAATTAATTAAAAAAATATTTATTTTCTATTTTGCAGCAAGAGCCAACACTGTGCTAGACAAACAAAACATCTGTAAGCCAAATCTGGTCTATGAGCTGCTGGTTGGATATCTCTGATTTAGACTAATGTGGTACTTATATTCCCATGAGGAGAGAATAAAAGATAATTCATAAGTATTTATTCCTTCACAAATTGCTGAACTCTGTACCTGCCTCTGTGAGTGTGTGTGTTGGGGGTGATAGAGAGACTTACCTTCTCAACTATATGAGGTCAAGATGATTATAATCAGAATAGTTTCAAATGATGTACCAATATCAATAATTCCATCCATAAATTAGTAGTTGAGGGTGGTTACCAGGAGTACAAATAGCAACAATCCAGTAATTGAGATATATACATATACATACACACATATATATTTATTTATATGGAATTGATTAGAAGATTATATGTAGTATACAACCCCCAGTAATATAAGAATAAATGATTAGAGTTGAGAAAGTAGACTCTTTAATTTTGATACTATCACTCCATCACCCCTGTTTCTCTCACTTGTTCCCACTTATTAAGGTCCTATTATGTGTCTGTCATTTTTCTCAGTGTCTTATCTGTATTATCTGATTTAATCCTTGTGAGAACTTAATCAACAATAGATACTTTTATCCCACTTTAAAATAAGGCTCAGAGGTTAGGTAACTTATTATCAAGGGTCCCAGAACACAAATTAAAAAGCCTGCTTTCCAAACCATTTCACTGTTTTTTGTTTTGTTTTGTTTTGTTTTTTCATTGCAAACCCATTAAAGCAGTGTGTGTTTCAGTTGGTCATAAGACAATTTTTAAAAATTTGCTGTTTTGGATACCATTCGAGTAGGCATGTGCTGCCCAGTTCTCCATTATCCGTGCCACTGCCTCTTACATTACATCCTGCCTTTGGTTCACACATCGATGCTGCCTGCCTTTCAGACTGTTGCCTCTTTCTAATCCACTCTACAAATGTGGTAGATAATGAAATGACATCAAATAGTAAAATAATCTAGTCTGTGCATGGCATGTGATAGATAATGTTTAAGTTCCCCTTCCTTCCTTGAAATTGTGGTACTTCTAGACTTTTACTATTTGGGTGAAATTGAGGAGTATACTTCAACTGTCTTAGGCCTGTTTTCTTGTAAAATGGAGAGTTTGAGATAGGCAATTTGAAGTTTAAAGCAATTAAATGATTCTGTTACCTGCTAATGTGGTGACACACATCTGACTCATTCCTACAGTTTGCTCTTGAATTAAAGGTTCCCATGGGTTTTACACGATTATCCTTACAACTTGATCTTTTCAAAGCTAAGTGGCTGTGTGCACGTACCCATGAAGTTTCTGTTTATGCATACGTGCCTTCCGTAGGTACTTATAGACAGCCTTCTGACGGTATGATCAGCGTGTGAACCTACATTTCAAACTTGAGGCATGAAGTCTTAGATGTTCATTATGAGTTGGAACTGGTTTCGAGAATCAGGAAAAACATGGTGGCTTCTTATTCTTAAGGTTTCAATTGCTTTGATGCTAGAAGAGATAAGCAGAAGAAAGAAGTAGATTTTTGGACAGAAGGGTTAAAGTAGGTATATTAGTTTTTCTATCATATTACTCTGTAAGAAATTATCAGTTAGGAGCTTAAAAGAATATCCCCTTCTTATCTTACAGTTCTGTAGGTCAGAAGTCTGGGTAGAGGCTAACTAACTGGGTCTTACTCAGGGTTTCATCAGGCTGCAGTCATAGTACTGATTAGAGTTGTATTTTCATCTGAGGTTCAAAGTCCCCTTGCAGTCTCATTGGTTGTTGGCAGAATTTATTTCCTTCCAGTTGTGTCAGTGAGGATTCCATTTACTTTCTGGTTGTTCTCAACTCCTAGAGGCAGCCTGCTTTTCTGTGTCATGTGAGCCTCTCCAAAACATGGCACTTGGCTCCTTTAAGACCAAGAGGGGAGCATCCACTGCAGCTTAGAAACTGACTTCTCGCCTTTCTGACCTTTAGATTGCCTTTAAAAAAAAAAGGTTCACCTGAATAGGTAAGGCCCACCCATACTCAAGGGGAGGGGATTATACAGGGCATGTACACCAAGTGGGGGGATTTTGGAGTCCATCTTAGAATTCTGCCGACCACAGCAGGAGAATTAAGTAGAACCTTGCCATAGGAACCCCAGCAATATTGTTAGTAGTTTTCTCCAGTTACTTTTACTGGGAGTGAAATGGAATGCTGTGCTTGGGTTTGATTGCTTGATGAGATTAACTCACACTGATTTGAAAATCACTGTTGTGTACATCCATTTATACAATTTTTTAAAATACAAAATATCATTTTTAAGGAGAATAATTGATAAAATGAAAACTTTTGCCATGTCTAGGATGTCCGGTGAATACAGCTATTTATCATTTCATTTTTAAATCAATATTTAAATTTCATTCGACTTGACACACAGAATTCCCTTGCATGGCAATATGTGTTCTACATAGACTAAAGTTAAATATTTCATCTAACAACTTAGTTATATTTTGCAGGACACTTTGAGTAACCACTATTGATTCTTGATTACATTCATATCAATATTTATGCTGCCATAAACAATGTTTATGGAACTTTAATTGATAAGATTACTAGCGCTACCTCCTTGTAGAATCTACAATTATATTGCTATAAATGTAATTTATAGTTGCAGCAATAGTATCTAACTTTCTTCTTAAAACTTGAATCCACAAAGAATAATGTTTTTTATGCCAAAACTGATGACTAATGTAGTTTTTAAAAAGAATTCATTTAATTGGCAAGGATAGTAACTGCATTTTTTTCTCCTCTTCATACCTGATCAGCTCAAATTTTTTTGTTGCCTATTCTTTCCATTTTTTTCTAGATCGTCTTGGCATTGGTTGGTAAAGAAGTAAAACTCCATGGATTTTTTTAGTAAATCCATGACTTGAGTTTTTCGAAGTTTATGCCTGGTATATATTTAATAGATGTTTAATATATAATGTTTTAGGATTTCCCCCTTGGCTCATTTGTAATGTAATTAGATAGATTGCCAACTTTTAATTTGGTATTCAAAATCTTTTTTTCTCTTTTTGGTTTGCTTTATTTTTAGAGTATTTAATGCTATTTCCAGAGAATGATTTATCAACAAGAAAAGAAAGATAATTTTTTTGAAAGTCCCTCCCTCAGTTTATAGAGCTCATCTTACCCTGAATCAAATTCATACTGTGATTTTGATAAAATGAGCATTTGGAAAATGAATAAAATCTCAGATTCTTCTTTATTTTAAATTAAAACAGCTTATTTGATCATACAGTCTTCTTATTGGAAACTTTTTTTGATTTCTTCCTCCCATTCCATCCCACCCCACTCCATAAATGACTGACCTCAAACAAAAAAATGCAGTCCCTGAATTGTTTATCTCCAAAAGCTGTTTAAATATTTTACACAGCAATATGTTTAAGTAGCTATAGGAATAAAAAAATGCACCTCCCCCCCAAAAAGACACTTTTTCCTCTCCTGAAGGGATATATCCCTATAGTATAACTTTTATTTTTATCTTAATTTTATGAGGGGATTTTTTTTTACAGACCAAAATAATGAGAGCTTAAAATAATGAGATGCTTACAATTTTATATATATAAATCTGTACTATCGATTCTCCCTGTATTTTCATTGGATTGTTTATTCAGTAGATCACTTTGAGTAAATGATTTTGCTGATTCAAGGTATAGATTTCCTGATCTCAAAATAAATTTAGGTGCATAAAATTATATATATATAATTTAAACATAATTTCTAAATGTTTTTATTCATTTTACTATTCTTTTAATTTGATAGTAAATATTGAGATATAATGGGATTAGATTTAAGAGAAATTTTTTACTTTTTCTTTTTAAGCAGTATCAGGTCAATAACAAAACGTTGGAGACATTAGTCAGGAAAGAACTGTAACCAATAAAATTAGTGTAAAATCACATTTTTGCTTCGGTTTCATTTTAAGATTGTAATTTGTCAAAATTTGGGAGAAAAGCAAGGAAAGAGTGAATAAAAGTGCTCAGAATCAAGTCTAATCTCAGCATAAAAGTTACTAGCTGTCAGCATGGATGAAGTGCACATCATATGAAAATATATGAAATCTATTGCCAGCTCTAAAAGTTTTCAGAAATTATAGCAAAATGCAAGAAAGAACTCAGTTAAGAAAAGTTAAATGAATGCTTGAGTAATGCACCCCCAAAAAAACTTGCTAAGCAAGATAGGGGAATGCAATAAATGAAATTAAGTAAAATGAATCTTTCCAAGAAACATCAAAGAAATAAGTGAGGAACTATCCGCTACCCCAAATTTAAGTAGTAAGGGTTCATTAATTTCAACAAGGGGATCCATGCTTTATTTAATAAGATATCACGTGGAGTTCCTTTCCATTTACAGTTTGTTCCTAAAGGTGAAAACAGCAGGAAAATGAAATTTCTTCATTTACCGGAATTACAGCTTCTTTTGTATAAAACTTTAATCATTTTATATATGACAACCTTATGCTTAATGTTTTTAGAATACTCTTCATAAAACATTATTTAGCAAAAGCATACTCCCCCACTGAGCACATCGCTGCTTTCAATGGTTGTGCTAATCTAGTTTGAATATATGCAGCATTTAATCTTAATTATGATGCTGAAGTCTACACAATGTTAATTATTCATTTCACATGCTCCCTCCACTTTATTGTTACTCCTAATTTGCTTAACAAAATGTAGCTTTTAATTAAAACCATGGAATTGGTGGGGCAAGGTGGTGTTTTGAGTGTGTGTGTGTTTTTCTTTTGGTTTGGAAATACATGTGGGGAAGAGGTAGTGCCGGAATAAAAGTCAAATGTTTTTAATTCAAAGGATAAAACCCCCTAGTAGTCTCACTTTCCTTCTTAATTAACTGTTACCGGGTTGTTTATAGTTGAAAAGGGAAAATGGGAAGGCATAATTATCACATTAATAAGGGACAATAGTTGGATTGTAGTTAGTGTCTATAACTCTTTAAATATTAGCCAAAAAACACACATACACAAAAACACATGTGAAGAAAATCAGGTCACCAGGGCATTTTTACTTACATAAAGCAGAATAGCCAAATGGAATCTTTTATTCAATTAGTGATGATTGTGTGTTTATTAAACTCTTGAGATACAATAGAAAATTACATAACACAAAATACTGTTTTTAACAAAACTTGGAAAACTGATTTATATCTTTTTAAAGTTGAAATACTTGGTATTTTCTAAGGCTACTCTAATTTCTGTTATTGACAGATTTTATTATTGCTTACATAATAATTTTAATGCACTTTTTAAAATAATTTATTTTAAAAATTTAATTTAAAATTTAAAATTACTTGTAAATAAAACTTCATATTCTGCTTTAAAAGGAAACCATTATGTTGAAGTATAAGTAAATAGAAAACTACTAAAACTTTTTCATGTATCACCTACTGACATATAACCACCAGAGGACCTATTCTACACCTTTTTGAACAGTGTAGACACCAACTTGGAACTCTGAGGTCAAGGGTCTCTAAATTATGCTTTGGTTAAACTGTTCAGTAAGACAAGGGATCTCAGATGTTTTCTATAGTTTACTGTAAATTTTGAGAAAGGTCATTTAAAAACTGAAACTAAAAACTTCATAAATTCATAAAGATCCCTACTGCTAATTTTGAATACTAGCATTTTATATATGAAAATGAAGTTATGGTTGTCACTATATGATTGTGGAATAAAATTTTAAACTGATTAATTGTATCTAGGCAGTTATTATTTTCCAAATAGATGCTCATATGTTTCTTCACAAAAAAATTCTGGATAGACTTATAGATACATAAAGGTCTATAATATCCTAGTTTATTCTTGGCTACTCTTTCAGAATAGATTCAAATATGTTTGGCAAACAAATTAACAAAAGCAATTAGTTTTGCCCTTGAAAGGAATAGAATTAGCATCTGTATTTCTCTGATTTGGTGGGTTATACCAACTTCTGCAGTGGTCTCCAACTTCTTAGAGGGCACTATTTTATTCATTTATTAAATCTCTTTTTAAAAAAATCAATAATTCTTTAATATCCCTTATTCCATTTCTAATGGGTGTAATGTCAGCAACAGCCACAATTTACTGAGCTGTCTCTGTTAATTTCCACAGCTACCCCATAAGGGAGCTTCTATGATTATTCCTACTTTGCAAATGAAGAAACTAAAAGCTTAAGAGAGATTAGTGACTTATCCAAGATCATCTGAGATTTCAACCCAGGTCTTCCTCAGAGCTGGTGCGCTCTCCTCTCCTCTTCTGACTTCATTCCATTATAATGCTCAGTTCTGTGTCTCACAATGCAATCAAACCCCATTTCCAATGGTGGTACTCCTTGATCTAAGTCCCCATTCCCTTGCTCAATCTCCTTGGACTCCTATACCCATTTATTCAGGGGCAAAATCTTCCTTTTCTTTCAAAAGAATAATTGGGTTAAAATAAGTGACAATGAAATGTTGTGAATATTGCTACTATTTGGTAAAAATTCTGACAATGGAAAAAAATTCATCTGAGAGGAGAGAGAGAGGCAATGTTATATTCTAGTATGAGGCTAGTATGTATATTCATGTTTTAAGATTTTGTTTTATGATCAACAGCAAACACACTTGCCTTCTCTGCTACTTTCTGCTGAACTAAGGCAAATAAAACATGAGAGGTGGTACGCTCTATGCTCAAGTGCGGTCTTCAGCTAGGCCTTCTATGCTTGAGCTTCCCTGCTGCTTGCCAGCTGAGTAATTTTGGGAAGTTTATACCAGCTCTCCTTTGCCTTAGTTTCTTCATCTGTAAAATGGGTGTAATAGTTCTTATCTTACAGGATTGCTTGAGGATTAAATATTTTAATATATGCAAAACACTAGAAACAGTAATTGGAACACTGTACTTTCTATATGTGTTTCCTTTTTTTAAAAAATGCACACCTTAGAGTTATGAAAAACACGAAATACACTATATTTTATTTACTAACTGCTAGAATAGTCTACATGTAGTATTTCTTCTGTGCCTGAAGACTTTGAACTCAAGGACCAAACATTATTACTGCAAGTAAGATGAATATCTTCTCTTTCTCATATCTGTTTTAAATATCTTAACGATATTTACCAAATTGTCAGATAACACTCCTGCTTTCAAGAAACATAACTAAAAAGAAATGGCTAATGATGTTGAGGGCATTATCTGAACTGGCTTTTATATATATCCAAATCCCCTGGATAATTACAAAACTTCCACTTAGTTTTTTCTTCATAAATTGCATTAACCTAGCATAACGTAAAACTTAAGAATCCTGGAAAGAAAGCACAAAAGATAATAACGTTCCTCATTTTTATTCCCATCTACCATGTTTCCTTGTGCTCATCAGCTCATCACTTTGCCTTTCAAAAAAAGGAGGGAGAATTGTTTCAAACTCTGTCTAAAGTCTCATCATGCATGTTTCACATAGCACTCACCCATAAGCTTTCCTATCTCCTTAATAACTACTTAATTTTGTTTCTGATTCTTTCCCTGTCCAGTCCAAAGAGCTAAGGAGGGAGCGAAGTGGACTACCTAACTAATCTTGAGACGTTCACTTAGTGCTGAGTACTTTAAGCCGATTTTCTTCTATTGAACTTTTACACCCTGGGGAATTCCCAAAGATTGTGAAGTTCTATGAAGCTTTCCTGAAACATAAGCCAACCTACCCCTTCTGTCCCTCTCTTTGAAATGAAAAGCTCTAGCCTTTACCAAAAAGGTCTGAATTTAGTTCTATTCACTATCTCACCATCACACTAAGCTGCTTCTGAAGTTTGCCCCCCATGCAGCTCTAACTTCTAAAGCCACGTTGTCCACTTTCTTTTCTGTGCTGCTTTTCATGCCCTCTCTTTGGTCCCTCAGCTTTGCCATTCTGTTTAGGTATCACCCAGGATGCCATGTTCTGTCTGATGTTTTCTCACTTGACCTCCAGCTCTGTAACCTCTTGCAGCATCTTTTTTTCTTTTTCCTCTTCTCTGTTTCATTGCCACGGATGATTTGCAATTGTTTGAAATACAATGCTTTGCTGATCTGCAGCATTTTAGAGGAAGTCAGGAAAATTATGTTTTAAAAGTCATAGACTAATATTTTATCTCATGTCATCCTCATAGTAATTCCTATATGTGATCTTAATTATTCCTTACTTTTATCCAAGAGGAGAAATAACTCATCTGTGGTCACACATTAAATGACAAAGCTGGGATTTGAAACTTCAAAGCCTGACTTTTCTCTGCCATATGATATTGCTTCTGGAGTATTCTTAGTTCATTTGTCCTTCACTTAAAATCAGTATAGCAGTTTCCGACCACTGCATGCTTCCTGTCATATGTTGGTGCTTATAGAATCTGGTTAAATAGCTGAAGTAAAAATATTTTTAATGAGTTGGTGATGATTGCATCTAAAAATAATTATAACTTTAATCTATAATATTAGAGATAGTCTTTGATATTTCAAGGTCTAGAATATAATTTATTCATTAATTCATTCAACATATAAATATTAAATATCTACATTATTCTAGACTCTGGGTTTAGAGTAATAACTCAGACAGAAAGTCTTTTTTTTCTAATGGACTGCACATTCTAGTGAGGAGATAGACAATAAACAAACAAATGGATATATCTATATTTATATCTCTGTATGTCATGCCATGGTAAGCGCTTCAAAGAACAGTCCTGTGGGATATGCGTTTGACATTTGAAGTAGAGTGTTAGAGAATTGCTGACCAATTTTATGCATACTATGTGAGACTAAGATATGTAGAGTCATTTTGAATATGATGCATAAATACATGGAAGTATAATAACAGAGAGGACTGTACTGAAAAGCCTTCTGAGAGGTCTTGACAGATGGCGGTATCGATTTAGGAACGTGGGCTTTGGCGTTACACAATCCTGTTCCACCTCTTTGTAGCTATGTGTGCTTGGGCACATTACTAAACTCTGTGAGCCTTATTTTCCTCACCAAGAAAATGCAGTGACAGAGCCCCTCCAGGAATGGTGTAAAAATTAGCATAAAGACTATATGTGAAGTGTTTTGCATAGTTCTTGGCACATAGTAAGTTTCGTGGGTGACAGCGGTATTAGTGGCAGGGTTGATAGTTGTGGTAGAAATTATTATTATCAATATAGGCTTGGAGAATCACTGAGTATTTCTATGCTTTAGATTCTTCACATGTGTTTTTTTCTTCTGTTTTTTTTCCCAGCTCCTCACAGATGTAGGAAGTGTAAATAATATATGTGAAGCACTTTGAATGTATGAAGACAAATTTTTTCTATTGTTATCTGAGGTGTCAGAAATAAAACCTAATTCTGGAGGTTTTCTAAGAGCAGAATTTCCATTTTACTGTTCAGTGGGAGTTCTTGCTTAGAGATGTTTTGCAAAGCCAGTCCTAACATATTTAACTTGCATTTTAATAGCTGCCAGAGACCAACTGAAGAGAGGAGGCACATCTCACAGCGCCGGGCTCCCCAGGCAGTGCTGGCTGCGTTACAGGGCTGGGCAGTGCTCAGACCCCGCCACCGCGCGCTGACACCTGGAGCAGAGATGATATGAACACACACACAAATCAGCTCCCTCTTGTCTCAACAAAACAATAGTGGGTAGCTCTCTGCTGTGCTCAACTAGTTCACAGACATAGGCACCTTTCGCCACGCAGATAGGTTTGCTACGGGCTTTCGCTTGATTTTTTTTTGCAGGTTTAAGATGCTTTCTTTCTTTTTTTTATTATTGTGGTAAGAACACTTAACATTAGATCTACCCACGTAAATTTTTAGGTGCACAATACAATATTGTTGTCTATAGGCAAATGTTATACAGCAGGTCTTTATAACTTAATCATCTTGCATAACTGAACTTTATACCCATTGAAGAACTTCTTTTCTACCCCGCACCCCCACCCCCTCCCCGGCAGACCCTGGCAACTACTATTCTACTCTGCTTCTGTGTTCAACTATCTTAGATACTTCACGTAAGTGGCATCGTGCGGTATTTGTCCTTCTGTGACTGGCTTCTTTCACTTAGCACAATGTCTTCAAAGTTTATCCACATTGTGACATAGGACAATATTTGCTGTTTTTTGAAGATGTTAGAAAGCTACATATGTTTAATCATGTCTCACCTGTGCTTGTTCAGTTGCCCCCTAAGACTCCTTGAAGGAAGTTTTATTTCATTTTTAATATCACCTCTATGTGCCTAGTCTAGTGTTCCTTACTACACAACTGTTCATGGTTAACTAATTGTCTGAATAGCTGGGTACTCTATAACAGCTCACTGTTACCTAACTCACTACAATTAACTGACTAGTTGGAACACAATTTGTGACACTAATTCCTCTCATGATTAGAGTGAGAACAATGTTATCTTAATTAGACTTTTACCCAAAAAAGGCTCTGAAATGTTTTTCTAATGATAAGTATGTCCCTACACTCCAATTACAATAACTAAGGAAGTTAAATATGTAAAACTGCATTAAAATATGTTGAAGCAAGCAAGGAAAATAATTGTTAAACAAGTCTATCTCTTTGCCTCTCTCCCCCTTCCCTCTTTCTCTGTTTCCCCCATTATAGAAAATTTTCACTTTTGTGGTAGATCAGTTTTAAATATATTTGAAAAAGATAGTCTTTGGTAATCTGTTGCTTTGTTGAATAGAGTTCCTCTTATTCCAACTGAAAGTGAAAAGTAATATCCACAGTCCTGATGCACATCCTGTTTTTAGTTTGAGAGTTATTATTGGTGAAACATTAACTAGGAGACATTCCGGTGCTCACAGTTCAATAGTACTAGTCCAGGAACACTGAAATTGCTCAATAGCTTCTACTTAGTGGCTTGCTTGTTGGTGACACATCATGTTACTTTACAGGGACTTGTGGATTTAAGATAGATTTACAGACATGGGCATTGCGCTGGATAAAAATAGACATGTGTACAAGTGATATGCTCGTTAACTTTGAAGGTACATTAGCAAGCCCAAGAAAGGGCATGGTGACTCACTAGAAAGAAAAAGTGTTTCAAGAAACTGCCAAGTTGAAAAGGATTTTCTGATTTTTACCTGTGGTAGAAGAAAAAAATATATGATGGGGGGACAAGAATTCTTGAATTTGTTGCTAACATATCAAAGAAAATCTCATATATTTTCATCATAATAAAATATACATTCAAGTATTTTTATACATATAAAAATGTTAGAAAAGGTCATAATACAAAAGAACAGACTTTGTATCAGTGATAATCAATGCCCTTTGGGATTCAAGTCACAGAAACCTACTAGCACTTGCTTACACAAAGATGAGGGATTTATTAAGAAATTTAAAACTAGTTGATGAGTTGGAGGGGAAGAAAGATGCTCCTACCTTAGGAGGGACAGAGGTGGAGACCTAGAAAGCATTCATCCTCCAGCACCATGACTCTCAGACTCTTTTAAAATGCATAATCTTGCATCATCACTTGATCCTTTTTCTGCTTTCTGTATTGCACTTTTTTGGCAAAAGTCCACCCCACAGTTGCAAATAACATGCCTTTCCTTCGTGGGGACAATACAGCTTGACCTGCTTCTCCAAGTTCAATTCCAACTCGGAAAGAGCAAATGTGAATGGTCCAGACTGGGCCAGGTATCCATTCCTAAGCTGGTACAGTATTGCCAGGGAGCAGAGTCATGTAGTAAAAATACGGTTGCTGGGGCTTACCTGGTATGTGGGACTGCAAATCGCACAGGGGAAGAAGGCTTTGTCTAGGAGAACACTCCAAAGACGTTTACTATAAGAGAGGCTAACTCCTAATGAGACGAAGCTAAGAAAGAGAATATGAGTGATACCTTTAATTTTTGAAATGTCATAGAATAATTAAGACAGAGAGGGAAGTCTACTGGATACCATCATGTTAAAAGTGAACATTTAAAATAGCTTCTGTCTAAAATTTGATTTAAAGACCCTGTTATTACAATAGGATTTCCTTTGAGATGACTTATAAATATCTAATAAGGTTGTTCTTTCCCTCAACTGTATAAATGACAAGAAACCTGTGGTATGGAAATTTCTTAGAAATATAGTGTTATCACTATGAAATGTGTTTCTAAGGTTGATGACCACTACTTGGGGTGGACTATCTCTGACTATACCATTGAGCTATCTTATCTTTTTTTTTTTCACTTATATCTGGAAAATTGTTTAAAATTTAAACCAAAATGTCCAGTTTTTCTTAAATTATTAATCAGCTCAGATAAATATACAATATATAATGATGAAAATTGCTATATGTCAATGAAAGTACTATACTTACACTTTTGTTATAGAAGAAACATAAGGAAACACTCTCAGACTTATGGTGGTTTGGAAGATAAAAAATTGAAAATTTTAAATTTGAAGTTATTACTATATAGCTCTTTATCCAGGATTTCCCATTTAACTTATTCAATATTATTAGTGATAGTATCTAGTTGAATTCCATCTCCTGCATGTTATTTGCTCATATTTTCTCAATTCAAAAGATGTAAATTGAAATATAAATGTATTATTGATTTCTGGAGTGAATTTTTTAATAAACTACTTAGAAGTCCTAGAGGAATTTCTTCCTAATGGATCAGAATTCAACTTGTAAAAAAGAAAATCAATGATTAAAGACAGCACATACTTTTGTTCCCAGGCATATTATACTCATTTTAATTCTTAAATTGGTATAAAAACTTCAGTTTACCCTCTTGCATAAATGAATGTAATTGGCCCTCAGTATCCCCAGATGCAGAACCTGCAGACATGGAGGGCCAACTAAGGAAGTTGAGCATCTGGATTTTGATATCTGCGGGGGACCCTGGACCCATACCTCCCTGGATACTGAGGGACAACTGTAATAGGAAGCTATGATGATGAATTAGCAGTGTTGCCAATGACTTTGAGGCCTTCAAGTAAAAGATATTTAATAATTACCGGTGTCTGGTTATCACATTTTTGTTTTAAATCAAGCTATAGGCTGTCACAAAATCTGACATCCTTAATTGTATGATTTCCGCTCATGGAAGTAGTAGGTAGTATTCAGAAGGGAGAAGAGTTCAATTGTTCATTTACAAGTTATCACATGCTTTGGGAGAGTAACTTTTCAACATTTATGAGAATTTTTTCTTTAAGATATTCTGCTTAATGATGAATTAAATAATAAGGTTTAAAGTTAGTCAAATATTTCCCAAACTCTTACAGTGTCAAACTTTAAAAAAAAAACTTGTTCATACTTATCTAATGGTTATCTTAATTAGAGGGGAAGGAAATCTTAAATTAATGTCATGATCAGGCTGGTGGTTATACGTTAAATAATTCATTTTTTGCAAATATAAAGTCTAAGTGTCCACAAGATCTGCCTCAGATTGACTCTTTCCTTGACCATAGGGAACTGAGCAATGACATTGATTAGCAGATAAAACATAGTTCCTGAAATATTGAAGTATATTTTTTAAAAAGTTTTATATTTTATTTGGAAGTTTCATAAAGATCGTTTATCTCAACTCACACGGAGTGCCTCATTTAGGCACTCAAAATTTAAAATTTAACTAGCGTTTACCCCAGAGAATATTCTCTTGAAATACATTTAAAGTACCTCCTATGTTCTTTGTATGTGGCAAAGGCTCAAAGGAGAAAAACAATGAAAAAATCAATTACTGATACTACATACGATATTGTGACCGGATTGGTTGTATTACAATTGTTGTTTAGGAAAATTACTGTAACTGACTTGCCTTATTCTCAGCAAGAATTTAGTTGTTCTCCTAGATGTATGGACTCTAAGGGGAAGATTATTTTTATGAAATATAACACTATTTCAAAGATAGATATAAATATTTGTTGATGTTTATGAAGAGATTAGTTTGTAACTGACACTCAAAGTTTTGGGAATAAAAGTAAGAAGAACAGTAGTAGACATTCATCTGGAGAACTAATCTCCTTTGCAATGCTTTATCTTGCCAAATGACTTCCAAAATTGTTATGCCAAAGCCGGTTATCACATTTCATGTATTTCCTCAGCAATTAACCTATTAAACAACACTTCTAATTGTGCTTTCAATTAAGTATAATATTAATGCAAAGACTGTTTAGATGTAGTAAAATATGTTGTGATTTTAAACATACCTAAGCAAAAAGCTAGGGAAAGAAGAACGTGGTATGCATTATTATTCTACACAAAAGGAGCCAGACTCCATTGACTTAGTGTCTTAGCCAAATATTCTAGATGCTAAATCAAAAATTCTCAGCCTTCTAATTTGTAAATAACAAAATGTTCATTGTACTGTAGACAAAACATTCAGGTGACTGATCACATTTTTCAGTTTGCTTCCAGAAATTTGGCATCTTATAGACAAAGTCTCTGACTAAGTAAATTTGGAGAGTGGAAAATTTTATTAGAGCTGATATTTCTTATGCATTGCATTACCTGATTTAATCATCATACAATTTATGAAGCTAGATGTGCTATAATATCATCTATAGTGATCTAAAAGGAGAACATGCATCTTCAAATTTAAGACTAAGCTTAATTTTTGTCTTAATATAATAACTTGCAATATTTCCAAATATATCTTCTGTTAAGTGGCTTATTCATATTTGAACTGTTTACTTATTAGAGAAGTTAGAAACACAAGTACCAGAGTGCATAACAGGCAACATATTGGATTTCGCACCAGTGTATGATATACTCCTTTCTTAGCAGCAGTAGAACTACTGATTCAACATAAAATGTGAGACTGAGTTCATAAATGTTCATTTCTCTTTCCAAAGAGGCAAGCATTTAAAATTACATTTAAAGCTCTTATGTTTGACACTAATACCCTCTGTAGAAAAATTACTTAAAAAGTAGTCTCTGTCCTACCCACATCATTCATTCATTTACTCTGCAGCATTCAGAAAATATTAAGTAGTATCTACAGCAGGGGTTAACAGCACAGACTTGGTAGCTACCCTGCCTGAATTTGGATCTCAGGATCACTTCCTGCTAGCTGTAGGACCTCTGTTCCTTATTTTCCTCATCTGTAGAATTGAGGAAATAGTACCTATTTTATAGGGTTGTTGTAAGGATTAAATATGTAAATATGTGTTGTTATTGTTGTTAGTTTTGTTGGTTCTGTCTAACTTCAGATGCTTAGATGTCAATGGGATCAATACGTTAGGAAGCATGATAATCCCTATTTATGAAAATGCTACCATGGAAATAACTAGAATTGTAAGAAATATGCCAGAGCTGAGACCTCAGGGCTATGAATAAGCCATCCATGAGATATGCCAAGAAGGAGCATTCTAGAAGAAGGGAAGAGAAGTAAAAGATGGGGAAAAAAGCAACTTTCAAGAATGTCAGGAAGGAGAGACCATATTATTGAGAAAAGTGACATGGTGATGAGAATAGATTAGACAGGGAGGAAAGAGCTAGATCAGTCAAGGTTGTGCAGACCTTTTAAGGATATTGGATTTTATTCTAAGACCTATGGTGTCAAAAGTTGGATTCCTTGAACAAAAGACTCTGAGATGGAGTTTTGCAGGCAGGAAGTTTTTTGCTGAGTGCTTTAGAAAACAACACTTAAATCGGGGTGAAGAAAACAGGATTGGGCATGGGAGGAATTAAACTGCAATGCAGTCACCTCAAGTACCTCCCTCAGCCTTTCCCACAGGGAGCTCTGGGACTGGGATGGCTCTATAAATTGTCTTGCATTTAGGCAGAGGGCTGGGCCTTTATATCCATACTTCAACCAATCATTGCATGTAGGCTGTGCATGGGAAGAGGGTAGCCTTCTGTCTGGGGCAATTCCTGGAGAGGGATAATGCTGATAGCTCTTCAATTGCCTACAGCTAGTGGTATGTGCTCCTTCATCGTGAAGGGGGATGGGAGGAGTAGCACAGTGTCCGTATGGAAACCATTGAAGGATTTAAAGCAGAGAATTCAACTCCTGATTCATTCAAGATATAATCTTTGAACCCCTACTGTAGGCCACATCCCATACTGAAGCCGAAAATCCAATATGTGAGTAAGGCACAAAGTCAACCATCTAGTGAAGAATTCAGTCGGACAAGTGGGCAAGACAGCACTTTGCAATGAATGTTATAAGAAATGGACAACTTTTAAGATGCTATGAGCACAAAAGAGGAGCATTTAACTCAGCATGGTGGGGGGGAATATGGAAGACCTCTGAGCAAATGAATTTGAACCAGAACCTAAGGGATGACTAGGAGTTATTCTGGTGAAGGGCAGGCAGTATGCTCCAAGGAAAGTTACAACACTTTCAAAATCCCAGAAGTGAGATAAATACGAATGTAGTTCCTTATGACTGGAGCAAGGAGTATGTTTCATGGACCACACAGAAAATCTCACCTAGCATCTCAGGAAAGAGGAGGAAGAGCATAGAATCTGAGAACTGCAAGTGACCTGAGACATAATCTGGTTCAGCCTCCTTGTTACGTAGATGAGAAAAGGGAAGCAAATAAGCTCAAGAAGTTGTTCAAGGCTTCAAACTTAAAAAATGGCATATGAGGGATGAGTGTCCAGGCCTGACATGTAATCTAAGAATCCACAAGCTTTTACTAGAACCATCTTAACAGGATAAGACATACAGATGCAGCCACAACACTTACCATAATGGTATGCATATAGCAAAGATTTAATAAATAGTTTATTAGGGATATAATTTGGTTGATGTAGCCCACGGCCTTTTAATCAACGAATAGTGTGGAGTCAGAACATGACATCAGACGATTTACAATCTCTATTGTCTAATTATATAACTGTCTTCTTTATAGTGTATCGTCTGTAATTTAGAAATTTGACTTTTTCCCAGCAGCATCTGGTAAGAGAATTATAATTAGTTATATTAGTAAAATGATTTACCTGTGGTTGCTAACTGCCTGAAGAGAGCATCTAGATGGATTATCACAAAATATCTAAAATGTGTTTGAGATAGTTAGACTTCATTTTTTATTTATTTATTTTTTTGTGACGAAGACCAGCCCTGAGCTAACATCTGTTGCTAATCCTCCTCTTTTTTTGCTGAGGAAGACTGGCCCTTGGCTAACATCTGTGCCCATCTTCCTCTACTTTATATGGGATGCCGCCACAGCATGGCTGCCAAGCAGGGCATCGGCTGGTGCCTGGCATCTGAACCCGCAAATCCCGGGATGCCAAGCACGAACTAAATTGCTGCGCCACCAGGTCACCTCCCTAGTTTGACTTTCAATAAGGACTGTGTATCATAATGGAAATGAACTTTTGGGGAATCCAAAAGGTAGGTCAGCCTCCTCCAGAGGAGCTAAAATAGGTAGAACTAGAGGCTCGTGAAACTTCCATAAGAGACACAAGCCATAGTTATTAAGGTACCAAGGACAAAGAAAACAAACAGGCTATAAAATATGGACCCCAAATCAAAAGTCTCTCAGGGACGGATGTTCTAAATTGCAGGTATGGTTTCCTATGGTGCTACTTCTCACAGAAACAACTTGCATGAGTGGCTAAGGAGATTTATTTACTTAAGGCTGGTTAATGACCACCTCCCAAGCAGCAGACGCAGCAGAAGCAGAAACAGCCCCTATGTATTAGAACCTATACAATGTCAGGTACCATTGTTCATGGTTTTTAACCCTCACAACAGTTTGTCAAGATGGGTTTTAGCAATCCTATATTATAGATGAGGAAACGGAGGTCTGGAGAGGTTACCAAATCTTCTCAAGGCCAGATAGTGTGTAAAGCGCATAAAACCTGGATCTATTTGACTCAAAAAAGGTAATCCAGAGCCAATCCTGGTGGTCTAGTGGTTAAAGTCTGGCGCTCTCACCGCTTTGGTGGCTCGGGTTTGTTTCCCGGTCGCAAAGCCATACCACCGGTCTGTCAGTAGCCATAGTGTGGCGGTAGCTCACATGGAACTAGAAGGACATACAACCATGTACTGGGGGGCTTTGGAGAGGGAAGAAAAAAGGAAAATTGGCAATAGATGTTACCTCAGGGTGAATTCTTCCCTGCAAAAATCTGTAATCCAAACTTCCACAAGTGTGTGTATATATATACCTATGTCTCTGTCTATATATATGTAATATGATTTTTAAGTATGATAATTTTAGAATTGTCATATATTCGGGAATTTGAAAAGTAATCATTTTATAAGAATTACATATAATTTTTCCATATTTCACTCTTATGAAAAAACATAAGCTACAAATCTTGACTGATGCTGGTAAGCAATACTGGCATTTCCAAATCTTTCTACTCTTTCCAATAACACCTAGGTTATGCAACCTCTGTTTTCAAGCAAAAATGGAAATATTAGTTAATGGGACAGTAGGATATATATTTAACTGAGTCACTGTGAGTAGAAATATCTTCAAATACAAAGGCTTTGGAATTAAACAAATTTACGAAGTAAGTGATTGGTGAAATTTTACTTCAAAGATTTTTTTTCTAAATAAAAGGGACTTAAAACTTCTTTAAAAAAAAAAAAAAGAAAGAAAAGCAAGCTTCCTTTCAATATTTTCCAGTCAAAAGTATTCTTAGTAAACAAGGGAGACCACACATGAATCAGCTCAGTCTCAGTAGGAATTTTCTTTTAACAATAACCTGTATTTAATAAGCTGGTATCCAGAGTGCGTGCCATGCTGTTTCAAAGTGATAGCAAGACCATGAGGAAGATCAAAGAGAAATGGTCATGGGATCTGAACTGCTAGACTAAGAAAGAGAATTGTATCTGCATGCACACAGCTACTTTTTGTTATGCCTGTATAGGAAAAGGATTCACTTTATTTTCTATAACTGCTTAAAGATTTTAATCCAAACTTCCTTTCAGCAGTAGAGATCAAAAACTCTAGATATTGCTGGGTTATGGAAGAGAGAGACAATATATCTACTAGAAGAGAGGTAGAATCCTGGGGATTGTTCTAGGAAGGCTTTAGCACTAATGGGACTTAACGTGATTGGAATAATTCTAAAGCAACCATTGTAATGGATAGGTGGGGGATACTGGCAAATCCAATCATTCTAGTGCTGTTTGATATAGATAATCACCTCCACATCCTCTAACACTTCTAATGAATGGATTTTTCAGAGATTCACGAAAGACTGCTCCTCCTGTATAAAACACTGAGTGACAAATAGTGCAATTAATACCATTCTCACTACAGTCCCAACAAGGTGGATTCAACCTTATACATAGCTAAAGTAGTGAACTGCCTACCCTCTATTAGAGGTTGTGTTGCTTCGCCTCTGCTCTTGCTGCCATTTCTATTGGTCTTGCTATTTTTGTCGCTGAGATGAAGTTGGGAAGGTCACTTGCCTGTATACCTGTTAATTAATATCTGCCATAAGCCTATGGTTTAAAACTTTATAATTAAATTGGGCCACGTTCCATTTGGTTAACAAAAGTATTTTTAAAAGGAAATATATTTAAGAATTTGGATGACTAAAATTTTAAGCAGGTTTGAGTCATGCACATTCTGCTAAATATTAGTTTATTAGGTTATTATCTAACCCAGTCGTTTGATGAAAACATGTCACTGAGAAATGGAAATCTTGGTTTGTGGGGAAAGTATCACTGAGAATGAGAAATGTGAAGCACTGGTCAGTACTTGATGAGGCAGAAACTGTGTGTGGAATGTGAGCAGAAAGGGCTCCACGTTTCTAGCAAAAGAGGAAGAGACAAACATGAAAAATAGAAGGGGCAGATGGTAGGTTTAACATTCTATCCAATCTAAAATTCTGTTATAAAGAAAATGATTCATCACACCAGCCTTTATCTTCCTTTCAATTCCTAGTTTTTAGATATGGGGTTTCTTTAAGAGACATTGTAGTTATAATATTCACCAATTATTTATCATCATTTCTGTAGGTGATTGCCTTTATAGTGTCATTTCAGAAACTACACTAAAGTTCTCTTAATGATTTTCTTGAGCTCTTCCATCTTCTCCCTCATGTCTTAAAATTTTTAACGCAGTCTTTTATTTCACAGCTAGAGATAATTCTTGAAATGAGCCCACCCTAAATGAGGAAATACACTAATTATGCTAATTAAAATGCATTCATACTAAAGTGTAAATGACTGATAACTCCTCCATTAAAAGAAAAAATAAAACAGGGATAACAGCAGGCAGTGGCAGAAGGGGTATGGGAGTATAGAGAAAGAACACTAAGGACTCAGAAGATGAATTTCACTTACTTCACAACTGTGCCTACGGCAAACTCTTCTTTAAGTAGTTCGCACTGCTCCTGGGTCATAATAATGGTTATGAAATTTGGAGCAATTCTCTGACAGTGCAATTTGGCTCAAAAATCTGAAAAATTGTCTTTATGTGATGGGAGAGTCATTTGAGTTCTGATATTAATACTCCCTCCCTCTCTCTTCATGGAAGACAAATGCAATTGAGCGTAATGAATAATGTCCTGTTACAAATTTATTTTTCCTTATGAGTCTTCTGCCAATTTGTTGCTTTCTGCCTGCTGCTAGAATAACTGAAGACATCAGATATGAGAAGGGGCCTTCAGCTTGCATTTCCTTATTTAGGCAACAGCCTTCCAATATAGGAAACCTGCTTGTGTGAGCAGTGAGTGACACTGAGTTTCCCCCACGGGTGTCGGTCATGGGCACAGTTTTGAGATTTTTTCATTCTCCTGAAAACTGACAAAAAATAAGAAAAAAAGTGAAAGCTTCTGAAAACCTGCTTCTTAGTTAAGTTCTCTAATTTGGTTGCTGTTGGCTCTTTCTGGGGATTTCACAATGAATTGTTTTTAAGGCATACAATCTTCTCCACGTCAATGTGAGACTTTCTGTTTCTTTAAGGGAATGCACCCTGGCTAGTAGTGAAAAGAATGTGGAATTTTTAGCCAAACAGTTCTGAGTTCAGTATTTGGCTTTGTACTTACTAGTTGAGTAACCTGGAGGAAATTAGTTCACCTCTCTGAGCCTCGGTTTCCTCATCTGTAGAAAAGAACCTAATGAGGGATAATTAGAAGACATTACGATTAAAATGCTGTGGTTAGCAGAACCCAGATATGCAGAGGATGATGGCAGATGATGGCAAGCCAGTGCCTCACTAAATTACATTGACTGGAGTAAGTGATCTGACTGGCTTTCCCGCTGGCTTGGAAACTTGTTTTCCTTGACTTACTGGTTACCCATGCGTTGAATCACGTTTTTGGACTAAACCTATGTGCCTTCAGAGCCATAAGTATAGCTATATCAACATGCTGATGTATTAATTTACAACAGGAAAAGCAACTGTCAAACACACCAGATGTTACTATCAATCTTACCAGCACATTCTCTCTTGAAAGAAAACTACAAGTGAAAAAATGTATAATCATTTGTTTGCCTATTAAATATAGAATCAGAAAAACAGATGCCATTTATATGTTTCAAATGTAATGCCTTTGGACTCTGATAACTTGCTAAATTGACGGCTGTAGCAGAGATCTGTGTCAAGTGGAAAGCAATTCAAGGGGGCCTGTCACTGGCCACCATCTCCCTCAGATGGTACCTGGATAGGGCCTGCTGACATTTGCATGTGTCACCATGGCTATTGTTGTTTGTTGGCTTGCTTGTTTGTTTAAGCTCTGTGGCTGAACCATCCTAGTCTTTCTTCTGCCTGATCATAACCTTTCTTTCTCAGAATAGGGAGCAATATACCCGATTTGATTCTGCCTATTCAATTGTGCTAACATCCCTGTCCTGCATCCTTGAAATTTTTTCTCATTTCACTTTTGTCAGAGTTATGAACATTCCTGAATGTTCCATTTATGCATTTGTAAGAAATGTCTGTCACATCCATTGTGTGTGGATTTTACTAGCTTAATTCTCAAAAGATTGTTATATCCACTTTTATTAGTGAGCTCTCACCATTGTCTCCAGACATCAGTTTTTTAATGCTTAGGATGGCACCCAGTACATAGTGCATGCTCCATGATAATAGTTACCAGAAGAACTGTTATTTTCCTAGGGGGGATGATGAAACAGCATTTTAATTCCCTACACTGAAATCACCACATATGGCTGATCTCATATGCTGTGAGTAAATTAGAGAGCAGCTTAACATAATCTGGTATGAAAGGTTACTAGCAATTCTTTTTTTTTTTTTTTTTTTGTGAGGAAGACCAGCCCTGAGCTAACATCCGTCCAATCCTCCTCTTTTTGCTGAGGAAGACTGGCCCCGGGCTAACATCCATGCCCATCTTCCTCCACTTTATATGGGACGCCGCCACGGCATGGCTGACAGGCAGTGTGTCAGCGGGCACCCGGGATCTGAACCTGCGAACCTCGGGCTGCCAAGCGCGGACTAAACCGCTGTGCCACCGGGCGGCCCCACTAGCAATTCTATCTGTTAAAACTCACTGCTTCCCTGACCTTCCAGCAATACCAAACATCTCCTCCCTTTAAGATGTTCCTTCTAAACCAAAATATAGTCTCAAAGCCTCTTTGTGAACGGTGGCATTAACCTGTGTGTTTGGTAGTACGAGCTTTTGATTCAGCTGGCTGTGCTGTGGTGAAGATGATTACAAGTAAGCCTGGGCTAGGCTTCCTGAAAGTTGCTTAATGTCTCTATGCCTCAGTTTCTTCATCTGTAAAATGGGGAAAATAATAGTACCTACTTTAGAAGGTTTTGTGGAAATTAATTAAAATACTGTGGAGTGCTTAGCACATACAGTTCCTGGAACATAGTGTTTGTAGTTCAAAATGTTAACTTCTATTTTATTATTAAAAGATTAATAATTATTATTCAGAGTAGTAGTGTTCTGGGTATGATACTGAGAAGGCAGGGAATACTATGAGGGAACTAGATAGTTGGAAAGGGGCCCTAAAAATGCCTATTGCATAAATCTGATTAGTGCATGCCCTGCTCCATGACATAAAGATAAATGTCAGACACTTGATGGTTTTAATAGAAATGGCAGTTAATTGAAAGTTAATCTATTGACAGTAGAAGATGACATGGTGGTGGTTTCAAATGAGGCAAGGTTAAGCAAAGCTGAACAACTCAGAGGCCATTTGGCAATGAGGTTATCATACTCCAGGATCTGACCCTCTCCTTGGAAGGACTTGCAGACTCCAAGACAGACCCACATTAACCAAAAGACACACTCGAAAAATCAAACTTCAGAATGCCAGTATGTTAATGTACTACGGGATCTCCAGCCCTGAACCAAAATACTTATGTCACCATGATCAGCATTGTCTCTTTTTTTTTTTATTTTTTTTATTGATGTCTTAGTTTATAACACTGTGGGGTTTTAGTTGTACATTTTTGTCCGTCACCTTGTGGATGTGACCCTTCACCCCTTGGGCCCCCCCCACCCCCCTTCCCCTTGGTAACCACCAATCAGTTCTCTCTGTCCGTGTGATCACTTATATTCCATATATGAGTGAGTTCATGCAGTGTCTGTCCTTCTCTCTCTGGCTTATTTCACTTAACATAATACCCTCTAGGTCCTTCCATGTTGTTGCAAATGGGACAAATGTGTCTTTTCTTATGGCTGAGTAGTATTCCATTGTATGTATATACCACATCTTCTTTAACCAATCTTCAGTTGAGGGACACTTGGGTTGCTTCCACTTCTTGGCTATAGAGAATAATGCTGCAATGAACATAGGGGTGCATACGCCTCTTGTGATGGTTGATTTCATGTCCATTGGGTAGATGCCCAAGAGTGGGATTGCTGGATCATACGGTATTTCTATTTTTAATTTTTTGAGGACTCTCCATACTGTTTTCCATAGAGGCTGCACCAGTTTGCATTCCCACCAGCAGTGAATGAGGGTCCCCGTTTCTCCACAACCTCTCCAGCATTTGTTGTTATTTGTCTTTGTGATTATAGCTATTCTAACCGGTGTAAGGTGATATCTCAGTGTAGTTTTGATTTGCATTTCCCTGATGATTAGTGATGTTGAACATCTTTTCATGTGTCTATTAGCCATCTGTATCTCTTCCTTGGAAAAATGTCTGTTCATATCCTCTGCCCATTTTTTGATCGGGTTGTTTGTTTTTTTGTTGCTCAGTTGTATGAGATCTTTGTATATTACTGAGATTAATCCCTTGTCAGACAAACGATTTGCGAATATTTTCTCCCAGCTGGTGGGTTGTTTATTCATTTTGATCCTGGTTTCATTTGCCTTGTAGAAGCTCTTTAGTCTGATGAGGTCCCACTTGTTTATTTTTTCTTTTGTTTCCCTTGTCTGGGTAGACATGGAGTCTGAAAGGATCCCTTTATGTCCAATCGCAATTAGTGTACTGCCTATATTTTCTTCCAGGAGTTTTATAGTTTCAGGTCTCACTTTCAGGTCTTTGATCCATTTTGAATTGATTTTTGTATATGGCGATAGGAGATGGTCTACTTTCATTCTTTTGCATGTTGCTGTCCAATTTTCCCAGCACCATTTATTGAAGAGACTTCCCTCTCTCCATTGTATGTTCTTTGCTCCTTTGTCGAAGATTAGCTGTCCGTAGGTGTGTGGTTTTATTTCTGGGCTTTCAATTCTGTTCCATTGATCTGTGTGTCTATTCTTGTACCAGTACCATGCTGTTTTGATTACTGTAGCTTTATAGTATATTTTGAAATCAGGGATTGTGATGCCTCCAGCTTTATTCTTTTTTTTCAGAATTGCTTTAGCTATTCGGGCTCTTTTGTTGCCCCATACGAATTTCAGTAGTTTTTGTTCTATTACCGTGAAGAATGACATTGGGATTCTGATTGGGATTGCATTGATGCAGAGAAGGCATTCGACAAGATCCAGCATCCATTTATGATAAAAACTCTCAACAAAATGGGTATAGAAGGAAAGTACCTCAACATAATAAGGGCCATATATGACAAACCTACAGCAAACATCCTACTCAATGGGGAAAAACTGAAAGCCATTCCTTTGAGGACAGGAACAAGACAAGGGTGCCCACTCTCACCGCTCTTATTCAACATAGTACTGGAAGTTCTGGCCAGAGCAATTAGGCAAGAAAAAGGAATAAAAGGACTCCAAATAGGCAATGAACAAGTGAAACTCTCACTATTTGCAGACGACATGATCCTATACATAGAAAACCCCAAAAATTCCATCGGAAAGCTACTAGAAACAATCAACAACTACAGTAAAGTGGCAGGGTATAAAATCAACTTACAAAAATCAATTGCATTTCTATACACTAACGATGAAAAAACAGAGAACTCAAAAAGACAATCCCATTTACAATTGCAACAAAGAGAATAAAATATCTGGGAATAAATTTAAGCATTGTCTCTTTTTGATCCAGCTAAGTGGAAAGTTAACTAACTCAGGGGGAAGCTGGTGCTTTAATCCTCCAGGACAAATCACTGCCAGGAAGCAGAGACACTGGAAGTCTATTAGGCCAGTGCATTCTTGTCTAAGTCCATGATTCCGAATGGATACAGCGTGTATCAGAACGACCTTGGGGCTTTTTCAAAACACATGTATTAACCTCATGATATCTAGATACAGACAACAGTTACAGAGGGATGAAACCCTGTGCTCTAGGTATACTGACATGGGCCACCAAATATGACAAAACTGACTGATAAGCCTTGCACAAGAATAAGGAGAGTTAGACAAAACAAGAGTTAAATGCCATAAGAAGAATGAATCCTTTTATAGCCGTCTCTTAGAAGAGAAAATCTTGTCAAGATGTCTGAAACATTCGAAGACAATGGCCTACTGAAACCTAAGAGGTGTGCAGGAGATGTGTACTAGTGAATGTACGTGGCTGATAGCTGATCAAAGTGTTCTTACTTGAGAAAGCTCAGCAAATAAACATAGGGAAAAATTAATTGGAGGTGGAAGATGGGAGGAGCAGCAGTGATAGGTGGATGAAGACCCATGTTCATTTTGTACAATTTTATTCCCTTGATTTTTTTTTTCTCCCCGTAAAACAGAAAGAGTGCTTTGGAAAACTGAACAGAAACTATGCTAACTACCGGCAGCTGCTCATCTCATGCATCTTTCTGATTGTACATTGTTACTCACTACCACTGTTTACTACTAATTACAATTTTCTGATTGGGGAAAAAAAAACCCACATTTTCCAGAAACAACCCCCTTTTGGGGAGTAAAGTGCGTGCTGCTCTTTCCTATCTTTTCAAAGAATTGATTTCAAAAGTGGTAGGCTCATTCATGAGGCAAGTGTGTAAGTTTTGCAGTGGAGTAGACATGCCAGTCTGTTCAAGTGGAGTCACATTGCAGTCAAAGGTCTAGGAACAGGATGCGCCCCTGTGGGCTCAACTGGAAAATAAGTTAACAGGTTTCTCATCTTAGAATTTCCCTCCATATTTCATTAGAAAGCAATTTCCTTTGTCAAACTTTTTTTTCTGTAAATTATATAATAGGACACAGCTGGTTGTATACCCCCATATATGCTGATACAGTGTTGTATATAAATTGCTGCATAAAAACATGCCAAATGGGCAAAAAATACAACATGAGCAAAATTATCAGATTAGATTGGCAGATGCTTATATTAAAAATGTCTGTTTACATTGTGTATAAAAGGTTTTCATGGGCTTTGATTTTAGATTCAGTGGAGCATCTCTGTTTCTTTTATGAGATCTAAATTACACTAGTTATTACTGGTTTTAGAAAATGTAAGTTAAATTACAGAAATAATCATATGCTTTTGCTATTTATTTTTTCGCATTGCAAATCATATCACAAATGTGGTAATAATATACACCAGGAGCCTGGCTATCACCAGTCACTCCTAACCACAGGTAACCGCATGACTATTAGCCAAATTGCCCTGCTTTTAGAAATAAGCCAAAAATAAAAATAGGTAAATTAATAATTTGTGTCCCTGTATCACAATTTACAAGTTATTTAAGGACAGAACATGAAATAAAGGAGGCACGTTTTGAGCCAGGCCAATATTGCTTGGCTATGGGTGTGCCATATTTTAGAATATTTAACTGTATAATCTCAAAATCAATTTTTTAAACTTTTAATATGGCGTATACATGTATAAATAAACATATAAAGTATGCATATACATACATATAAATACATATATATAATGCATATATATATACACGTATATACATATATATGTGCACATCCCCACCTCGCCCCAATTTAAAATTTATTCAACGATACAAGCTCTAATTAGCTAGAGCATATCAACATGAGGCAATGAACAAGTATTTCTTGTGGTCCCTATTAAGAGGAATCTATTCTCCCCAGTGCAGAGAGAGCAGGAAAGCTTTTAATGTCCATTCTAGAATCATATACTCTTTGTAATACCCGTTCAGATAGAATCTCTAGAATTTTTCTGATTTATCAGATTTATAAGTGCTTAGACTGAATTTTATTTTTGAATGGCTAGTTCTCAAGAGGAGAATCTAGATCCCTAAATGGTGTATAAAACATGTATAGGCAAGAAAAATATGAAGAATTACAGGAACATGCTAAAATCATTATATTGACTTATTATTTAATCTATACAGACTAAAAGGATGTTCAAATGCAGATGACTGGACATTCAAATCATTCTGTCTTTCAGTGAATAGGAAATAGGGAATCTTATGGTGCTCAAATGTATACAGAGTGGAGTAGTAGGGACATGAGATATACAACAATAGGTTTCTACCAACTAACTTTTGCACTAGCAGAACATGAGAGTTCCAGTTGAACCATATTTCTAGACATTTAATACTGTCAAACTTACATTTTAGCTATTCCAGCAAGTCTCTTCCCATTAAAGGTTTAATTTATCTCTCTCTAATGTTTAACTGAGAGTTTTTTGTTTGTTTGTTGGCTATATTTTGTAGATGTCTTTTGTCCTTTTTTTGTGTGTGTGGGGAAGACCAACCCTGAGCTAACACCCGTTGCCAACCCCCCCATTTTGCTGAGGAAGACTGGCCCTGAGCTAACATCTGTGCCCATCTTCCTCCACTTTATATGGGACACCGCCACGGCATGGCTGACAAGCTGTGCCTCCGCGGGCGCCTGGGATCCGAACTCGCGATCCCAGGGCTGCCAAGCGCGAACTAAGCCGCTGCGCCACCGGGTAGCCCGGGTTAGCCCATTTCTTTCCTCTAGATTTGTAGAAAAGTTTTACATATTCCGGCTACATGCCATTGCTGGTTACATACACTGCAATTACCTTCTTCTATTCTGTCTTTTCACTCTGGTGAAATAGCTTTTTTTCCCCAAGGGGTGATGAACAGAAGATTTTAATGGTAATGAAATACAATGTATCAATCTTTCCTTTATGATCAGTGACTTTTATATCAAAATAAAGAAATATCTGCTCATGCCACAATTATGAAGGCAGTCCTCTTTGTTGTTTTCTGAAAATTTTACTGTTTTAGATTCATATGCAGGTCTAAAACGTATCTATAATTTTTTTGTGTGTGTAACTTAAATGACAAAATTCATTTCCAGTTGACCCAGCACCACTTCTTGAAAACACCATCCTTTTCCTACCTTGCTGCAGTGGCATCTTTGTAATAAATAAATCTAGTACATATATTTACATGAGTCTATTTCTAGAATTACCATTTTTTATATTCTTTAGTAAAAGTGACACTCTTAATTACTGTGGTTTTATAGTAAGGCAAGGCTTGATGTCTGACAGTGGTCATCTTCTTCAAAATTCTTAGCTAATCCTCAATGTATTTTAGTCTTAAGTTTTTTCAATCCTGTTTTGTAGAAAGCTATATAGAGGTCTTGAACATCTCTTGCAGATTTTTTTCTTAGATGTTTGATGTTTTATGATCTTATTGTAAATGTTCTTTTTTTCCAAAAAAATTATATTTTTAGAGCAGTTTTAGGTCCTAGCAAAACTGAGGGGAAGATACAAATTTCCCACCTACCATCTTCCCCCACACATGGTTAGCTTCCCACATGATCAACATCATCTACCAGAGTGGTACATTTGTTACAGTTGACGAACCTACATTGACACACCATAGTCACCCGAAGTCCATAGTTTATATCACAGTTCACTCTTGGTGTTGTGCATTCTACAGATCAGGACAAATGTATAATGACATGCGTCTATCATTATGGTATCGTACAGAGTATTTTAATAGCGCTAAAATGCCTCTATGCTCTGCCAACAATGTTATTTAGAATTGTAAGTTTCTAATTGTTTGTTGCCAGTATATGGAAATACAATTGATTTTCATATATTGACATTCTCCCTTGCAAACCTGCTAAATTCACTTATTAATAACTGTAACATTCCTTTAGATTTTCTATGCATATAATCATTTCATCTGAGAATAATGACAGTGTTATTTCTTTCAAGTCCTTACATTCTGATTTCTCCTTATCTTATTCAACTGATAACTCCAGTACAATCTTCAATGAAAGGTACATCTGGTATTTTTAAGTTCATTTCTGGAAACTGTGTATGAAAAACCTTGGAGGTCTCAATTATGATGTTTTCCTCCAGGAAGGACTTTGTCTTCACTCTAACTGCCTTCCAGAAGAAAACTATTAGAGTTTGAGACTGTGTTTCCATCTTTTGAGGGCTAAACTCTTTCCAGTTTGCACATACTTCTCAAACACAGCCCCCAGGGCTCTCAACTGAAAGCGTAGGAGGAGGGTGTTTAGAAGATTTCCTCCTTTATGGCATTTCCTGAACTCTAATTTTTGTGATCACAGGAAAGTGAGACTACCAAAAGCACTGTTACTTTTCTCTCCCTCTTAGATGCAGTTTCCTCATTAGATTTTTAATCTCTTTCCCACTGACTTAGAAACTGGCAAATAACTTGAGGGGGAAAATAATGCAAAGTTCTGCAATCCTTCATTTCTCTGGAATCTTGGCCCCTCTAGACATGGCCTCCTTGGTAACCTTGAAGTGAAATCTTTACCCCTGTGTCCTGATCACAGAAAGCGCTCAACTGCTACTTTCAGCTTGTTCCTTCATCCTGAACAGTTGGAGATTCGTCAAACAGCTCAATACGAAAACTGACAAAAGTAGTCTCATATCGGCACTTCTTTGGTTCTGGAAACTTGGCTCCCCAAGTCCTGGCTGCTTTGGATGTTCTCAACAGCTTCAGTCAGCTGTTTTATTTTGTTTTGTTTGTTTTTATTTGATCCAGCTTTAAGATTTTTCTAAGTTGGAAGGTTTGGCTGATACAAGCAACTTTAGCCCATCAGGAAACATACATATATACATAATTTTAACATATTCTATATAAATAATTATAAATTTTGATACATAATATATAAATAATTGTAAAACTATAATATATAAATGTCTATTACCATTGATTTCTTCCTTTTTTCCCATTATTTTACTAAGCAATGTTTCAAACACATACCAGAGTTCAAAAAATTTACAGTGAATTTGTACACTTAACTTCAAATTTTACTATGAATATTTAACTCCTTTTAAACCACATATCTACCTATATAACCATCTCTCCATCCAACTATTCATTCAACATATTTTTTGGTGAACTTCAAACTAAATTTCAGACATCAGTACATTGCCCTCTAAGTTGATCAGCTGGCAGATTATTAACTAGAGTCCAAGATTTGTGTACAGTGCTTATTTTTTGAATTAAAATTTATATATGATTAAATAACAAGTATTGGTGAATCTTCACTATAGATTCACTGAGTTTTGGTAAGTACGAATAAACTGTGTAACCCAAACTCCTGTGAAATGCTAGAACCTTAGCATTAGCCTAAGAAGTTTCCTGTGTTCCGTCTCTGTCAATACCCTCCAGAGACAAATATTGTTCTGGTTTATTTTTTCAACATAGCAATTTTTTTAGTTCTGCAATTTCATATAAATTAAAGCATCCATTATGTATTCTTATCTGTAATGCTGCTACCATTTGACATATTAAATATATATATATATGTAACACATATGTGAATATCTATATCTAAATATAGATACAGCTATAGGTATTCATTTAAACTGTTCAGTCTATCAATAGTTCTTTCCTTTTTATTGATGAATAGTATTCCACTGTGTGAATATATAATAGTTTTTTTATCTACTTATCAGTTGATATATACCTAGGATATTCACAATATTTGGCTATCCTGGTTAAACCTATTATGATCATTATTGCACAATTTATATGTGAACATACATTTTTATTTTTCTTGGGTAAAATGCTAGGGATATCATTTTAAATTCCTATTAACAAAACATGAGAGTTGTAGTTGTTGCAAATACAACTACAAAAAGTTGAGTCTTTTCAGTTTTAGCCATTCTGGTGGGTATGAAGTTACATCTCGTTTTGACTTTCATTTTCATTTCTCTAATGACTAACAATATTGAGCTCTTTTTCTTGTGCTTCTTGACCATTCATATATCTTCCTTTGTGAAGAGTCTGTTAAAATATTTTACTTATTTTGTGGGGAGGGGGTTTCCTTTCATTATTGCGTTGTAAGTGTTCTTTGTATATCATAGATACCAGTCTCTCTCTTTATAAATAAACGTATATATATATTTTTATATATGCCTTGCATATAATTTCTCCAAGTTTGTAGCTTACTTGTTAACTTTATTAATGTCTTTTGAGAAGCACAGGTTTTTTAAATTTTGTAAAGTCTAATTTATTTCTTTTCCTATTATACTTCTGGCTTTCTATGACCTGTATAAAATCTTTTGCCTACTCCCATGTTATGAAGATATTTTCCTGTGGTTCATGTCAAAGCTCTATAGTTTTAGGTTTTATAATTAAATCAATAGTGAATCTTGAATTATTTTTGTGTATAGTATGAGATAGTGATGTTTCTTTACCAAGTAAGTGTTCATTTATTCCAAAACCATTTATTGGAAAGACTTTCTTTCCTCATTGGAATGATTTAGCTAGCACCTTTATAAAAAAAAAAAAAAAAAGAACCAAATGACTTGTGTGTATAACAGTTTCTGGGCTTTCTGTTTTCCATTGATCTATTCAGCAATATTTATTCCAGTACCATATTGTTTTGATTTCTATAGCTTTATAGTTAGTTTTAAGGTCAGGCATTGTAAGTCTTCCCACATTCTTCTGTTTCAAGATTGTTTTAGATATTCTAATCCTTTACTATGTCATATAAATTTAAGAATTAGCATGTCAGGTTTTACTAAATAGGCATTTGGGATCATGATTAAGATTATTGTCTTGAACATGGATCATTTTGAGGAAAACTACATCTCAACAATACTGAGTCCTGCAATCCATGAATATGGTGCATTTTCCCATTCATTTAGATCCCTCTGTTTTTTCTCGCAGTAATGCTTTGTAATTTCCAGAAAAGAAGTCTGTTAATTTATACCTAACCAAAATGTTGCACATTTTTTGGAAACTATTGTAAGATAAATCTTTAAAGTTTCATTTTAAAATCATCTTTTGTTGGCATATTAGAATATAATTGATTTTTTATGCATTAACCTTGGATCCTAAGGTATTAATAATTTTAATAATTGTTTTGTCAGTTCCTTAGGATTTTCTATGTAAACATGTATTTCATTAGCAAATAGAGACAGTTCATTTCATTTTTTGCAATCTTTACAACTTTTATGTCTTTTAATGCATTATTTTAATTGCTAGGACATCCAGGACAATGTTGTCAGATTGTTGAGTGTGGACATCATTGCTTTGTTCTTAATTGCAGGAAAGTCATCATGTTTTATAGATGCTCTTGATCAGATTAAGGGAATTTTCTTCTATTACTAGCTGCCTGAGAAGTGTTTTTTGTTGTTGTGCTTGTTAACATAAATGAGTATTGAATTTTGTCAATATATTTTATGCACCTATCAGTCATGTACTTTTAATGCTTTGTTCTCTTAATTTGGTAAATTACATTAATTTTCAAAATTGAAACCAACTTTGCCTTCCTGATAAACTCTATGTCTTACTGTGTTATCCTAGTATATATATTACTAGATTTTAATTTCTAATAATTTGAAATAGCGTATTCATTTAGATTCATGAAAGATATAGGTCTGTAATTTTTCTTATTTGGTAATACTTTTGACAGATTTTGATATTAGAATTATGCTGGCCTCATAAAGCAGGTTGAGAAGTGTTCCTCCTCAATTTTCACAAAGATTTTGCATAAAACCAGTTTTATTTTTACCTTAACATTTGAGCACAATTCAAAGCAAAACCATCTGGGCCTGGGATTTTCTTTGTGGACTTTAAAAATATATATGTAATAAATTCAATTTTTTCATTTGGAGAACATGATATATGGTATTTTCCATTTAAATTGGTATAACTTTTTTCAAAAAGTTTTTCCATTTATCTAGGTTGTTAAATTTGTGGTAATAAATTGCTCAGAATATCTCTTATCTCTTTAGTGTCTGTAGGTTCAGTAATGATAACATTTCTTTCTTTCCTAATATTGAAAGTTGTGTTCTCTCTTTTTCTTTCCTTGATCACTCTAGTTGAAAGTTTGTTGTTATTCTTTTCCAAAAACTACTTATGACTTTACCAATTTTCTCTATTTAACTTTTATCTTTATTATTTCCTTCCTTTGGCTTCCTTGCATTTGCATTGCTATTTTTCTTATTTCTTAAGGTAAAACCATAGGTCATTGATTTTAGATCTTTCTTATTTTCTAAAATGAACCTTAAGTGCTATAAACTTTCCTCCAAGTGCTGCTTTACCAGCATTCCCCAAATTTTGATATATTTTCATTATAATTTAGTTCAAAATATTGTCTATTTTATGTTACTTTTTTTCTTTGACCCTTGGATTATTCAGAAGTATGTTGTTTAATTTCCAAATAGTTGTTGTCAGTGCTGTTATGTCGATTCTAATCCCTAGCAACCCTGTGTACAGCAATAGCCCTGTTGTTCTTTTTAGTGCTGAGAGTTCTGTTCAAATCTCTGACCGTAAGTTTGATATTATCTTTCCCTACCTTATTTCAATTTGTATTTCACATGTGTTGAGTTTTTGTTATTAGACACATGCATATTTAAAATCGTTATATCATCTTCGTGAGTTGAATCTTTTATCATTTTGAAATATCCTTCTTTTCTCTGGTAATACTCTTCATCTTGGAGTCTATATTTTTCTGATATTAATTTAACCACTTAGCCTTCTTGCTTACTGTTTGTGTGGTATGTCTTTTCCCATCTATTTGCTTTTAGCCCCTCTGTGTCTCTTCATTTAAATTATGTTTGTGTTAAATAGGCATTGTGTCCTTGAGTCTTGCTTTTGTATCCATTTTGACAATCTCTTACTTTTACTTGGAAGGTTTAATCCATTTAACATTTTATGTAATTTTTATCATGGTTGGACTTAGGTTTACCATTTTACTTTGTGGTTTCAGTTTGTCCCTTCTGATTTTTAGTTTTTCCTCCTTTGCTCCTTTTTTAGATTATTTAAGTGTGTTTTCAGAATTCCATTTTAATTTATTAATTTTTTGCTATAGATTTTTGCATTATGTCTCAAGCATTGCTCTTGATATTACAGTATACTTCTTTGACATTTTGTAGTCTTTATAGAATTAATATTGTACCATTTCATATAAAATAAGGAAAAATTACAGCTTTATAGGTCTTTTTAACTCCCCTTCTATGTTATAATTGTTATATGTATAATATCTAGATATATACTAAAAAGTTCACAAGACAGGGCCGGCCTGGTGGTGTTGTGGTTAAGTTCACGTGCTCCACTTCAGTGGCCTGGGGCTTTTGGATTCAGATCCTGGGAGCAGACCTACACACTTCTTACTAAGCTGTGCTGTGGCACATGTCTCACATATAAAGTGGAGGAAGATGGGCATGGATGTTAGCCCAGGGCCAATCTTCCTCAGCAAAAAAGGAGGATGATTGGCAACAGATGTTATCTCAGGGCTAATCTTCCTCACCAAAAGAAAAAAAAGAAAGAAGAAAAAAAAGTTCACAAGACAATTTTATATTTTCCTTTAAATTAATTAATAGGAAAAAACAGTCTTTTATATTTACCCAGATGTTTGCCATTTCTGATCCTCTTTATTCCTTCCTGAAGATGTACATATCCGTTTTCAACTCCTTTTAGTTTAAAAAACTTCCTTATCCTTTATCATATTTCATGTCTGATAGCAATGAATTCTCATAGATTTTTCTAATCTGAAAATATCTTTATTGATCTATTATTCTTGAAATATATTTTTACTAAATATAAACTTCTAGTTTGACAGATTTATTTTTTCTTTTAGCAATTTAGACTTGTTTCAATGTCTGATGTCCACCGTTTCTGGTGAGAAGTTAGCAAAAGTTCGGATAATTGTTCTCTTGTAATTAAGATGTTGTTTTTCTCTGGTTGCTTTCAAGATTTTGTTCGTTTTTGATTTTCAGCAGCTTGACTATCATGCACTTAGGGATCCTTTTTTTATCATTTCTGCTTGAAGTTCAATGGGCTTCTTAAATCTGTAAATTTAGAGCTTTCACAAAATTAAAATATTTTTCTACTCTATTCTCTCCTGTTTTCCAAGATCCCAGTTACACCTAATTTAGACCTTTTAATATTTTTTCACAAGTCTCTAAGGTTGTTTTTATTGTTTTCCAATATATTTTCTCTATATTCTTCAAATTGGGTAATTCCTATGGATCTAGTGAAACATTCTTTGACTTCTCCTTTATTACCTCTACTAGGCTCTTCAGCACATCCAGTAGTTTTTAAATTTTTAGAATTTCCATTTAGTTCTCTTTGACCTTTTTTTTATTTCTCTGCTGAAATAGTCTAACATTCATTCATTGAAGACACATTATCCTTTACATTTATCAGTATAGCTACAATTCCAATAGCAGGGTCATGTCAACACTTCTCTCAGGTACTGTCTTTTGCTTGAGAATTGTTAACATTTTCTGGTACTTCATGTGTCATGTAATTTTGGATTGTACTTTAGATATATTGATTGTATTCTGTGGGAACTCTAGATTCAGTTATATTTCTCTGGAAAATGTTGATTTTTCTCTGTTGGTGTGGTTTTCAAAGGCAGTTAACTTGGTCGGGCATAAACTGAAAATTCTGTCTCTAGGAGAACAGCTCAAGTCTCAGTTCACAACTAATTTGTGCTTAGGTAGGTTTCTTTGGGTCAGCTCTAAGCCAGTTCTAGGCTTGCTTGTTCAGAGGTCAGCTAGAAATTTTTGCAGAGTTTGTACACAAAAGTTGATTCTCTTCTCTCTGGCACTCCATCCTAGGATTCCCTTTCAATGTCTATGGTTGCCACAAACTCTTTCCTCTGGTGGTTTAAGCCAGAAAGTCTGCATGTTTTCTATTAGACTTTCTGCCACCCTGCATAGTGTTGGATGTGATGTGTCCTCAGGCTTAAAGCTATAAAAATGGATAATTCACTCCATGATGATCCTTTCTTCAAAGTGCCAACTCTTCTCCAGATACTGTTTTGGTTTTCATTCTGCAAGGTTTGCAGTTCATTGTTACTTTTATATTTTCCTCAGATTTTATAGTTTTTATAGCAGGAGGGTGAGATTTGGTAGGATGTACTTTAGCCATTACAGAATCAGCACCTCTACCATTAGGTTTTAATATTTAAATGCTATAAGCACAATGTGAGCATATGTATGTGTACATTTTTAAGATACTCTGCTTTGTTAAAAACATAACTGAATTTCCTTGTGACCTAAATAATCCTTTCTTTCAGAAATAAAAATTAATAAGCTTTTGGCTGGATGGCTACCTGGAGCTTATAGCCATAATGAAACTAATTAATAAATATTTTCTTTGCACTTAGTAATTTTAACTAGATGATACGAGAAATTATTTTTATGTCACTTTTTTAAATAACTGTCCTTAACTTAATCATACATCTGAATGTCAATCAGGCACATTGTTCAGGGCACCAATACAAATGTAGGGCTCAATTATGCCTGTAAACCTTACTCAAGGATCCTTAAGCCAAGAGGAGACAAAGGGAAGATGCAAAAAGATGCTTAAACTTATTATTTCCCATGTTATAAATCAAATGCTAGAAAGGCTTGGTCAAGGCAAAATAATCAAGACAAGCTTTATATGTGATATTTCATTAGAGATGGCCCTTGAAAGGCACATATTTTACACAGAAATGCAATGATGACTATATTTCAGAAAGAAGGAATAAATGTTGACTGATAGTAGAGAAATGTGTGGGATTTTCAAGGAAGAGAAATGACATTTATTTTATTAGAGCTTAAATTTTCATATGAAAGTATTAAATGATGGAAGTGAAGGTTGGGCCAAAATATGTAAATTGCTCAAATTATAGGATCACTGTAAACTTTGAGGGTCTATAGATTAAGATCTGTGATTTAGGAATATTGATTTATCTACAGATACAAAGTTCCAAGTGATTGAAGAAGGGAGTTATCAGAAAGGAAAAGTTAGGAGGCAATTGCAATACTTGAAGCAGATGCTGAGTGTTTCCACTACAGGGGTGACTTTGAGAATGAAAGGGAGGGAAGGAATGCTCAAGACATATCAATAGTAGCTAGAGAATTTCATAACTGATTAGACTGATACATAGAGAAAATGGGATATTAGCATGAAGAAATAGCTTAGTTTGAAAAGGAAAAAACAGTATGAGCTTAGTGTAACAAATGTTGACTATGCAGTGATAGTAAGACATAATCAGCAAAGAGCTGGAAATAAAGGATTGAGCTCAGTATAAATACCATGGTTGCAGATCTATATTTAGAATCACCTGACTAATTATAATTAATAATAATTGGAGCTAATGTCAATAAACTGTATACCAGGCACTCTGCCAAGTGCTTTTACCAAATAGTCTCATTTGCTCATCAAAAACATCTATATATGTACTAATTTTTATTTCTATATTATATATGAGGAATCTGAGTTTCATATGAGTTCCTTTTTCCAAGGTCACACAAATAATCAGTGGCAAACCTAAGATTTAATCCTCAGGTTTTTAAAATTTTATTTTATTAACATCTCTTCTCTGAGTCAGAAATCAAACCTGATGTCAGTATCCTTTGAAATCGTTGAGGGATGTAAAGAAAGGAGGAAAATAAGGGGGGCACAAATTTGGGGAGGCATGTAGAAAGGATTTGAGGAATGAAATTTAGCAATGAGCAACAGGAAAAGATGTAGCATAATCCAAATCATGATAGCATGAGCTTGCATGAACTTTTTTGGGGGGGGGAATTATTCCCTGTGCAGGTTTTTCTAAGATCACATATGCTAGCTAACTATTTATCTGCTTCTTCACTCTGGCCTGTCCTCATAGCTCTCCACTGCTACCCTACTTTTGATGGTCTCTTGCGTTTGTTTCTGTCACTGTCACAGCATTGGCTATGATGAAATTGCTGCTTTCCTACCCTTCACCACATACAACATAACTGAGGATAGACTATCATTTTTAATAAAATTTTATAGAAATCATTAAGAGAAGGGTGCATTTCAGGAAATACATTCAGACTACTATGTAGATTTACACCCATGCCAACTTCCCTTATCCCACTAGTTATCAGCCTTGCTTCTGAACTTGTTCTGCATGGCCAGGGGCAGCTCATCCCCACTGCTAAAATCCTCCAGCCACCTCTGTTTCTCTGCAGCTGAGCCGAATGGATTCTTGGCATCACAGAAAAGTGCTTTGGTTTTTTATTGGTTTGATTTTGGTTTTGCTTCTTGTTGTTGATCCATTGTTCACTCAAATGATATATGTCTGTCTTTACAGAATTCCTATGCACAGCCCAGGATTAACTTACTCAAAGATAAAGTTTGGAGATTCTCTCCTTTCTCTTAATGTGAGAATATAGAGCTGTACAGGAAGAACTAGACACTAGGCTTAGGAGATAAGCAGTTAAATTACCAGAATAATGTACCCCTTCCCTTCACCTTCAAATTTCCTCCCCATATGAAAGAGAGAGACAGACAGAGACAGATAAGCATGAGCCTCTCCTGGTTTAATAAATTCTATATAAGTGATAGCCATGGAAGTGTCCCAAAACCACCCCTACGAAGGAACAATACTGAATTTGAAAAGTCTTTTTTTTTAACAAATGTCCTCCTTGTCACCCATTGTATGTACTTGTTAATATCAGTTATCAGTGGTACTCCTGAAGAAGTAGAAGAAATGATTGATTCCTTTATGAATGAAGTGGTCAAGAAAGAACTAATTCCTGAGTCTGACCATGTTCATGGCCGTGTTTGGTTTTTGCCAAAGGAGTTTGCAACTGCTGACTGTTAAATACAAGCATGGAGCTTCAGGAATTTTTGAAAGGAAGTGCCAGATAATTAAAGCCAAGTTCAGGATATTAACTAGCTGATCTGAAGAACAGAGACCTTTTCTTCTCATAATAGTTATCAAGTACAATAGTTGGCATTTTAAATATTTAATAAAATATGAATAATAAATAACACTGTAAATAAAAGGTCAGAAGCTGGCCTAACACTAGGGAACTCGAACACTCGAGGGGACCAAACACTGGAGTATTTATTTTAGGCCACTGCCCTATGTGGTCTCCAGGGGCTGGTCTGACTGACCTGAAAGATCTTTGCCATTTTTAGTTAATTTGGTTTTATGAAAAATATGTTTCTAAGATATTTGTACTCAGAACACACTCAGGAGGCTCCTACTCTTCATTAAATGAAAAATTTGTTAAATTGTTTAATCTCCAGGGTCATATTTACGTTTACATTTCCAACTAAAATCACAGGTCTCAAGCTCTGCTGGATCCAGTCCTTTGATTTTGTGTTTGTTGGTTGGGTGAAATGTTGTATCATTTCCGTCTTTTCACTAGAGGAGACTGACTTGTTTAGTCCCGCTAGTATTGACTATTTTCGTCCCCGATTGAAGTAATCCTAGATGAAATGAATGCAGGAAAGAAAAAGGGTGAGTAGAATTTATGTAAGGCAGTAGCCAAGAAAGCTAGTGGAAAAGTAAATGACTCTAATGATGAAGCTGAAAAATTAACACATTACCTGCTGATTATTACCAGACAATCCAAATTTGAGAGTAGATTCTGCAGTCCCATTTCACACAATTGATGTAGTTTTGCCCCTATTGCTTGTTTAGCACAGTTACCAAGGTATAAAACAAATACTGGGCTACCAAGGAAAATTTTTTCTTTTTAGTTTCTGCTCTCTTTCTATTGAAACTTCTCATTTGGGGTTCATTTCACCTTTAGGTTTCACTGGCTCATTATGTGCAATAAGATGTATGTAGGTTTTGCTTAACAATTGATTTATGTCTTGCAGCAAGGCATGAAGTTGCATTTAAGCTCTATACAAACCAGAATCTTAACTCCATTGCACAGACTGTGGAAAATACAGAGTTTACTTTGTGCAAGATGACTGACAATTAATGCCCAATCAGGAAACTTCTAGTGAATTTTTCCCACCCATCTTAAATTAAGCTCAATTTAATGCCAATGTAGTATTAAAACCAATATCTTCTGCAAACTTCTTATTCTCTGAATATTCAGATTTCATGTCAAGGGAGTAAGGAATACTGAGAGTTGAATAGTATACTTTAAGTAAATAAAATATAAAACAAAGAAGTTAAAAATCCAAATACTCGTTGCTTTTTTTGACTTTACTTTCATCTATTATTTATTCTCAATTGTATTTTAGAACAAAATGTTTGAGAAATCTGAAGCACAAACAACATATGGAGGACTAAATATTTTGTAGGCTTAATGATGTATTAGTATTTTGCTTTGTATGAAATTCTAATCACTAGATATGTTTATCACTGCAGATGGTATATGCAGGCTCCTGATACCTCGGGGGATTACAGAATCCAAACATCTGTAACAGGGGGAGAAAAAGAAATCCTATTGCAGTGCACAAAATTTACAAGACTGAATTAATGAGAAAAATGAATGGAAATAAAAGTTTATTAATACCTTCTTGTATTTGTAATTACTAAGAACTCTACATGCGTTAGAGATCTTGATTCTATCCTTTAAAAATGTAATGAGATATTAAAATGTAATCTAGATATAAGTTGAGGAAATATGCAACATTCTTCATTCCATTTTTGGTTGGATGGTTTGAAGCTGAGATAAAAACTTGCCATAATTAATGCAGTCCACATCTTAGACTATTGATACAATTGAAACACCTGGTTCATAATTGGCTGTTTCACTAAATTCAACCAGATATTTTCTAAACATATTAAAACAGAATTAATTGGAAAACATAGAGGGAAGAGTTGTTTTGGTTATGTAAATTTACTGGTTTAACTGAAAGGAGTCAGATGATGGATCTGAAATGTATATTGACTCTCAAACATATTATTGCCATTTAGTTGTTTGGAAAAGATTTTATATATACTCCTTTAAATATACTCATGATTTATCTCTTTTTGATGAAAACAAGTGCGAGGAAATAATAAGAGTAGCATTTGGTTCTGATGACTACTTTGCTGATTTATTCAAGTCATTTTAATTTTTAAAGAGTGATTTGAGGAGCTCTGCTAGGGGATGGAATGAATTGGAAAGAATCTTAGTCATGTGTAGAAGATAGATATGTCAACAATGGTCACCTCCCAGAACAGACTTTACCTAGTCATAAATTCCAATATTTATGGAAGGACTTTTGTATGAACTTTTTAAAGCTGTATAATCTAGTTTAGACAAATTTTGAGTATTGCCTTTGAAAATAATATTTTTAATGGAATCAAGGTTTGGAAAGAGAGAGGAATGCTTACTCAATAACACTGTGAAAATAGTAGTAGGAGGATGGGTTCTGAAGCTGGACTACCTGGGTTCTAACCTTGGATCTGCTCAGTAATAGCTCTGTGACTTGAGACAAGTCAACACTCGGTGACTCAATTTCCACATTATAGAATGCATATAATAATAGAATTGGCCTTATAGAGTTGTTTTGAAGATTAAAATAGTTTATTCATACATGTACATCTGTATATACATACGTATGCATGTGTCTATACGTGCATATGTAGAGTGATAAATGGACAAATATAGATATCACTATCTATATCTGTACCTGTATCTCTCTTTCTAACTTTCTATATCCTAAAGCACAGCCTGGCACATCATAAGTGCTATATAAGTTTTATCTATTCTTTTTTGTTGTTATTTCTGTTGCTTTGGAATTATAGTTTGCATAAAGCATAAAATGTAAGAAATCAATTTTCTACTCAATAAATTATATGATTTGATAACAATTGATGATAGTTTCTATTTGTCATTGTTATGCATCGTAATCTTTGGTTCCTGTAAATTAGAGATGAAAGGGGAAAAAAATGAGTTCTTGAGTGAGAAGAATCTCATTCTAAATTGGTAAATAAAGAAACTGTTTGTGCTTTAACCAGCACCAGTCAATGGCTTGTTTAATGGGCAAACCATGTGGTGGGACGACTCCAAATGCTGAGAGTTCTATTATCCAAAAGATGATGTGCCTTGAGCACAAGAAAAGCAACTAATTTTGAAATGGTTTATTCTTCTACCGTTCCATACTTTGACCTCCTCTGACTTAATTCAGCTTTAATGAAAATCCTAAATGTTGTGATAATAGAGTAGAGAATCTTTTTCTTTATCCCACAAAGATTGTCCTAAGATTCATTGTAGAAAATTGGAAATGCCATAATGGTTAAGAGCTATGGTCCACGTGGCCTAATAGATCTTTTTTCTTTCAATATCAAGAAGATATATTTTTGTAGAGAAAGCTGGTTATCTTCAATAATTGTTTAAAAAAGTAGATTCATTAAAATTTTTCCATATCTTTTCATATCCATCCAGTTCAAATGTTCTTTTATTTACTGTTAAACAAAATACTTTCAAGACAATATTATTAGAGCAAGCAGAGAGAACTCTTTAGAAATATGACGTCATTTAGATTTTGCAAAAGTTACATGCACGAATTACAGTGAGACATTTATAAATGTGTACAAACTCATGTGTAGGCAAGAATATTATGTAGAAACTCATGAGTAGGACAGAATAAAAAGGACTTGAAAGCACTGAAGAAAAGTGGAAATTTTGAAGGAGATCAGAATCACATGTTTTGGAGCAGATAAAGAAGGCCTCAATTTTCCTTTAAAATTCAAGTGCATGTCTGTGAATTTCCTCTGCAATGTAATAAACATGCTAATAAAAATTAAATATAGAATATAGATGCATATGCAACACTTTATATACACAAATCAAGGGTACTCGACCACCTTAGTGATCTACTGTTTTATTATTGAGTGGATTGATCTTACTACTAAAAGGGATAGGAGGGGCTCAAGATGATTAACCACATTACTTCAACACTGTCAAGATATAGATCCTTGTTTTACTTAGAAATAATGACTTGCCACCCTGAAAACTTCCCCAATTGAAATGTCTTAATCAAGGCATTTCATGAAGGACAAATAATTATACACAATTGAGTCAAATAAACAATTTGTTTTTTACTTTTAACTCAGAAGTAATTTTCTGTTTTCGTCATCACTTTTTTTTGTCCATATGATTATCATATTAGCATTGGGTTACTTGGGTTCTTAATCTGTAACAATGACAACGAGAGGGTCAAAAACTTGCAAATTCTGAGAAATATATAAATTTTCAGATATTTGTTAAAGGAAATTCTTCCATACACTTGAAAGTAACAATGATGGAGAGAAATAACAGAATCAAGTAGTTGTTTAATAGTGATCTTTAGGGAGATTGTGTTAATAAAGACATACAAATGATACTTAATTTAAAAAGTACTTAGGTTTTGGGGAAATTATAGATGAAGTATTTTTTCTATTATTCATTTTCTGGGAGAAATATTTTTCTCGTAGAGGGATCCTCATTGTCTGAGGGTTTATTAAATTAGAGGAGTCAGCAAACTAGAGCCCTTGGGCCAAATCCAGCCTGGCATCTGTTTTTGTAAATAAAATTTTATTTAAGCACAGCCATGCTCATTCTTTTATGTATCATCTGTGACTGCTTTCATGGTGCAGTGGCTGAGCTTAATCAATGTTTACCATCAGGCCCTTTGAAGAATGTTTGCTGACCCCTGAATCAGAGGCTCAAAATCCATCATATTTTGAACCAAGTTTGCTAAATAAATGGCCACTGATAAAGTTTGTCTCCATTTAAGCATATCTTCTCACAGAACAATACCATTTATTGCCTGAACACTTCTAGATTTCTTGCTGATTAGTTTTGAAATTTTGCAGTGTTATACAAATATAGAGCAATGGGGTTGCAAAGTTACATCATAAATCTTGCAAAAAGCCACAGGATTTCATGAAGTTGATGAGAGTGATATTGGAGAACTGTTCTAATATCTTGCAAAGCCATTGATTAACATGAGAGCATCTATCAGTTAGAGCAGTTGCCAAACTAAAAAGTTATATCCTAAGGAAAAATTGACAAGAACAATGAAATGTTTGGTGCCTCAAAAGCATATCATTTATGATTTAAATATCAGAGTTGAGAGGCCCTTGGGAAAACTTATGAAGCCCTGAAGTATTTTTGGATTAAGACCCTTTCAATGATCAAACAAAAGTTAATTGCAGAGTGAGAGATATCGTTTTCTTGGTATCACAAATTTTTGCCAGAAAAATTGTGCCCTGAAAACAACTGATCTGTGTATTGTTAACTCCATGAATGAGTGCATGACTATAATTAAATATTGCTGTGTAAAACTTAAATATCCTATTTGAGATAAAGTCCCCTTACACTTTTCACTATATACTAGCAGATTCATTTTAAGTTGGCATATCAAGAGGTACAATTTACTCTAAAAAAATAAAATAAAATAAAATAAAGAACCAAAAACAGGGATTTCCTCTAGGCTCAAACATGAACTACAATCTGGTATTTGGGGAAAGCACACACATACATTTTTGTATGAATGTTTCAAATATTACAAAGTTAGCCTGTTAGCACACCATATTTCCAACAAACTTTTTAAAGTAGAAGTCTAAAATTTTCCATATTCCCTCTTGTTCTGAATATAGGTTAATTTGGCTGAACCATCAGCTTTTCTGGTACATCTAAATCATGGCTCTTTTACATGTTATTTTAAAAATAAGAACCATAAGCAGAAAAAATATAAATAGACATGAAAGTACTTTTTGGTATTTTATATATGAGAAAAAAAATAATTGGGTCTTATCTGCCTAGAGGGAAATATCTATGGGACAACTTATTGCCAAATTTCTAAAATGTAGTTTTAGATGTAGTTAAATTTGAAGCAGGATTTTGTTTTTATTTTCTACACGTGTGTACAAAATAATAGGTACTTGACAACAAACACCAATTTTTCTCCAAATTATTTTTCGCCCTATAGTATCCACTTACTTTTTCTATCCACATGCTATATTTTTCCTTTGGAAAGGTTACTGCTGACTTGCTGATAATCATCAAAAGCTCTGAGCTAACTGTGTAGACTGCAGACAATTTGGCCAGAGTGAGTTGAGGTAGGACAGAAGGTTAGGTTGGTGTAAAAGGTTTATTTGGACTTAGTTAGTCACCCTGAAAACAGCTAACGGATCCAGAACTCTGAAGCTCTCACTGGTTTAAGTTTTACAGGTGGGCAGATAAGTTTGTTTAAATTGATATATGTGCCAATTATTATTTAAATAGCTCAATCCTAGACTTAGTTAAAAAAATCATCATCATAAGGAAAACATACCTGACAGATTTTTTGACTTAATGATAGATAATGTCATAGATATTTTCTTGTATCAAAGCCAACACATCATTTGCTCTGCTTTATAGTGTTATGAGTGGCATTTAGTTTAAAGTTTTCTGTCTTTTCTAGCATTCCCAAGTGATTTAATTTTCTCATTTTGCTGTAAGAGTTGCAATCATGACAGAAAAGGTTATGTCCTTCAGAGACAGATTTCTGTGAACAGTAAGGTCTCACTAGGATTTTATCAGCATTCACTAAAATATGCTGTTCCATGTCATATAAATGTATCCATAGTCTCCACGTTAAGCTAAATAATGTAAATTGAAAGTAGGGTTCGTTTACATTGTGCTTTGTACCTGATAATTGTTGATGAAGTATTGCATTGCAAGCAGTTAACAAGAAAGGATTCAACATTGTAAACACGTGCATTCTTTTATCTACATTCTGTTTATTTTGACTTTTTCACAGAACGTAAGAACAGTGTAAGACATTGTAGGCAGACATGTTACTCGACCTTTTTTTTTAATCTGACTTATGAATTACATTCCCTACTAAAATTTTAACTACCTCAGGTGCTCAAAGCTTGACTCAGAATCAGATAACACATATATGCCCTACACTGAAATTTACCTGAGCTGAAGGATCATTTTTGTCGATGAACCGTGAAATGTGTTAAGTGTTATGGCAAAGTGCTATGCTAAGAACTGACTACATGGAATTCATGTGGTAATAATACTGAACACTTCAGTACCTTCAGACATCACTGTTCTTCTCAGCAAGCTCATGTTTCATGTATCTCCAACAGAGGACAGAGATCATTGGTTGCTGCTTTTCATGCTTTAGCAGGATTAATCGTTTCACAAGATTTTGCCAAATAATGTAATAATATATCATCTTTCTTCTTAAAAAAGGCAAGTTCAGTCTGGTGCTTGTGTGTAAGTATTTCTGTGTCATAAAACTGAAGGCTCTTAAAAGACAAAGCAGTTGCAAAAGGACTGAAAAACATTCCAAATTCTCACCTTGATTATATTTATTATGAAAACTTGAGCCAGTAAAACAAATCTGTCAATGTCCAACCCTATGCAGGGAGCTGCTAGGGTGCTTCTTGGTTCCCATGAGGACAATGTGGCAGTAATACTATATATATGATATTATGTAGGTTTTCAGCCCCAAATTCGTAACCAGCTGCCTAGAATATTGGATACGGGTCCTAGGTGGATTTTTAAGGCCTCCTTTACACCTTTTGTGTAAGGTCAAATTAGAGGGGTCTGTTAAGAGAGGGACCACCACTTGATAGTTAAGAGCCTGAACTTAAATTTGGTTCAGTCATTTTCATGCTGTTTAAATTATTTGACCTTTCTGTGCTATAGTCTCCTCCTCTGTAAAATAAGAATAAAAGTAGCATCTATTTCATATTGATTAAGGGTTTAAATGAGTATGTATAAATGTAATATTCAAATAAATATCTTAGAAAAGAGTCTGGCAAATACCAACCACCAGTAAAAACAAGCTAGTGTTGTTATAAATTATTATTAAACTACCTGACTGTATCCCTGTTTTTCCAGGCTCCACCTTAGGTTTGCTTGGATCTCCTAACCCTATTAAACTAACTTTATAGGATGAACTGGAAGGAAAAAAGTTACATAGAAGAAAAACCATTTAATCTCCAATCCTACCCTGGTGTAAACCCTCTCTAAAAAGGTGGCCTGATCCACTGGTTATTTGTATTGGACAACCAGAGTCATCCTTGGTAACAGTTCATATTCCTCACCCCTTCTGATCAGGAACCAATCCTGTGTTTTGACCTTTCAAGATTATTTTAATTCCTTCTCTCTCTCCATCTTCACTACTGATACCATCCTACCACAAACTACTGTAGTTTTTCATCTGTTCTATTCTCAAATCACATCAATACTCTTTGGCAGCTCATTGCACTTAGAATAAACCACACAATCCTTCTCATGTCCTATAAATGCTTCAGTGATCTGGTCCCCACTTAGCCTTTCAGCCACTCTACTCCTCACTCACAAGGTCCCGGCCAAATTTTCCTTCTGCTCTTGGAATGATTTGAGCGCCTTCCCACTTGCATGCACCTTTGTAATCTCTGCCTGGAATACCCTCTCCTCCCTTCTTTGCCTGAACTCAACCTTCGGGTCTTATCCTACTCATTTTTTTCTCAAGGAAGCATTTCCTGAATACTTCAATCACGTTACATGCTCCTGTTTTCCATTTTCCTGGAACACTGCGCTTCTCTTTCGTAGAACTTACCACAGATATAGTGATACAAATGTCGCTTTAATCATTTATTGAATGTGCATTTTGCTGACTAAATAGAAGCTCCTTAAAGGGTGTAGTATGTCTGTATTTTTCATCAGTGCATAAACATTAACAAGCGCATTAGTGGTGCAGTAAATATTTTTGAATGAATGAAAATCCTTCTTTCCTTCTATCAAAAGCCCCCATCTGTAATGACTGCCATTTTGTAAATCATTGTCGCAGAACTACCCTCCCTTTGGTGTGGAGTGAGGTGGGCCCTAAAAGGAAGAATTGGGGGATTTGGGTTACAAACCTAATTTATGGCATTATGCAAACTTCTCTGAGACTCAGTTACATCAGCTGCAACATTTGTGTCTTTCAGTAAAAAATTGTGGCTTTTTATAGTTCTAAATTTGTATTTATGAACTTTGACTCTTTAATCCTCCAACTAATCTCCTTTACACCAATGATTGCCTTCTTTTACTACAAATTTTTTCTTTAAATCTCACATTAAGAATAACTCTGCTTGTTTCAGGGTTGTTGGATAAAATGTACTGCGACAAGATGTATGGAGTCAATAACTTGTTTAAATGACCTGATGTTATTTTATTTAACTCAGTAGAAGCTATATTTAAAAAATTGCAGCATATAAATGGGCAAACATTGTTATTGAGTCAAGAGACCAGACTAACTGTGCTTAGAAATTTCAACCTCCCTAAGACCACTCTGCTCCCATTTCCCATCCTTGTCTAACAAGCTTCCTTCTCACACTTCTCTAACCCATCAATCCTCATCTTTGCCCCAGCTGTGCACTCTTCATCCTCCAAGATGAATGAGGAAATACACTAATTATGCTAACTAAAATGCATTCATACTAAAGTGTAAATGACTGATAACTCCTCCATTAAAAGAAAAAATAAAACAGGGGCAGCAGCAGGCAGTGGCAGAAGGGATGGAGGAATATAGAGAAAGAACACTAAGGACTCAGAAGATGAATTTCACTTACTTCACAACGGTGCCTAAGGCAAACTCTACTTTAAGTAGTTCGCACTGCTCCTGGGCCATAATAACGGTTATGAAATTTGGAGCAATTCTCTGACAGTGCACTTTGGCTCAAAAATCTGAAAAATAGTCTTTACCTGATGGGAGAGTCATTTGAGTTCTGATATTAATACTCCCTCCCTCTCTCTTCATGGAAGACAAACGCAATTTAGCATAATGAATAATCTCCTCTCACAAATGTATTTTTCCTTATGAGTCTTCTGCCAATTTGTTGCTTTCTGCCTGCTTCTAGAATAGGTACTATGACTATCCACCCACTTTACAGATGACAAAGCTGAGACATAGAGAATTGGGTTAAGTTGCCAAAGGTCATAAATGTATTAAGTGGGAACAAGCAGGGCTAGCTAACTTCTCCATTAGGCACAGTGGGGACAGTGCCTAGGGTCCACAAAAAAGGTTCTCATTTCTTTTAAAATCAAGAAAAATGAATTTTAGGTTGATGAAAATGTCTTAACATGTTAATATAATCTCTATATCAACATGGTCATAAAATACAGGTTTATTGTATTAAAAATGTGTATACACACACACACACACACACACACACACACACACACACACACATTTATATGGAGAAAGGGATCCACAAGGCAAAAGTGCTTAGGGCTTGCTAGAACCTTGTTGAAGGTTGTAATTGTATTTTTTTTCCACACTGCATAAACAGTAACAAGTACATTAGTGGTGTAATAAATAAATTTCTACAATGCCAAAATAAGGTAACCCTGGGGTCAGGAATTTTAAACACAGCTAGTGTAACTCCAGAAACCCTCTTCTTAACCACTGTGACACAATGCTGAATCAGGCCTAAAAATTGCTTATACATAGGCACAATCATCATGGGTTTCCCAGATATGCGTGTTCACTGTTTTACCCTCAGACACAAGCTGCTTAGTGTTCCTACCTTTGTGAGATCCAAAATGAGTCAGGTGAATTCTCTGTATTAGAATAGCATTTATGAGTAACATAATAACTGGTACTCATCTGGGTGTATGTGGCTTACAAATCACTTGTTCATATACACTGGTGCACATTTCCGTACTCCGTACCATACTCTCCACTTTCTGCCCTTGAGGATTTACACATAGTTTTTCTTCCCCAAAGACATTTTCTTTCTAAAGACATTTTCGCCTTCTTTCTGCCTGCTAGTATTCTATTAAATTTTCACGGCTAACCACTAGTTTGAATTGATAAAGTGGCTGATTTTATACTCTGGTTTAGTACTTGAACACATCTTTCAAATTACACCTAAAAATCATTAGTTTGTAAAGGGTTTTATGTAGGTGTCTTTCATAAGATATTGAATGTTGTGCTTTTGTTCCTAAATAAATCAACTGGCTATTCAGACTAGTGGGGAAAATGAAAAATCTTCTGTTCCCAAGCAACACATGCCTGTTGTCATTCACCTTCCAGAGATCTGTTTCTAAGAGACCATTGCTGTTGAGATTGTTAGCAAGTTCTTGAATGACAAATTGTTTTCCGTAATATGATCATAATACACGGGATGATGGGTTGATGCAATATGAAATTTAATTAACATGAAACATGTTTTTTAAATCCCCTTCTTTCTTAGGAGCTTTACAAAAGTGATGTCTTGAAAGGCAGAACTGCCATGTATAACAATGACTTAATTCCACCTTCTGTTATCGCTGTTTGAGGTGATTTCCCTTCTTTTCCCTGTCTACTTCTTATCTGTCTACTAATATTATTTGTAGTGGTAGTCATTATAGAATCAGACTCTACATGAGATAAAAGGGACTTTGAGAGGTCACAAAGTAGAAGTACTTCATGCACAGTCTCCTAAAAGATAGCTATATCTTTAAATTTTACAAAAGTGAAAAGTCCATTTGCTCTATCTGTTACTCATTTATATGATTCCCAAGGCGAATTTCATTTTTCGACCTGTTCTCCTATCCTCTTCCCAATTCTTTCTCACTTAAGCTTAATGCCTTACATTGTCCCATGTTACATTCAGTCATGTTGGGACACTTTTTCTTGAGTTTCTACAATATCAAAATACGGGGATAAACAGTACCAAAGTGGCCATTGTTAGATGGACAAACTGAATACCAAGCTGAGTCACCTTGGGAAAGACTTCCCACCACATATTCCTGCTTTCTGCCTTTTCAGAATAAGCTTGATTTTTGTTTGTGTCGATAGCTAAAATCCTATTGTTTGTTTGTGTTGATAACTAAAGTCCTCTCAGTTGTATAAGTGAAAATAAACTGATGTAGGTAATAGTAAAAATGATACCCCCTGCAATGGTTACAAGGGCTAATCGGTACCATTTATCAAGCACACAGAGTGTTGGCTAGCAAATAGTTTTCTTTTATTTGATGACTGTTTGCCACCGGTAAACTATTCATTTAATGCAGGAAACAGTAAGTTTAACGCATTGAGAATGTGAGAAATATTATCTACTTAGCTACATACCTTAACAATCTCAGATGCACTTGGGAGATGTATACAGAGATCCAAGATTTCTTTGTTCAATAACTGTGTAGAATGCCAACTTGGCATTTAATTCCCTCCATCAGCACCTAAAATAAGGTTGGTGATTCTAAACTACTTTTACTTCTTGGGTTGTTTTGTTGGCTGTTAGTTATATTTTTTATTTTTTTAAAACAAACTTCAATGTGTGCTTTGAGACCTATCCATGCACAACACTGAATAAGCATATAGGTAAGTATTACTTCTTAGGACTTGTGGGGTATGTCTTTGGAAAGGTCACATTGATATATATCAATATATCATATCTCCAACTGTCTATCTATCTATCTATGGTAAACCCAGGTCTCAAAAAAATTCTTGTAAATAAAAAGCATTATGCAATGATTAAAACAGCATGTAGGGGCTGGCCCAGTGAGATAGTGGTGAAGTTGGTGTGCTCGGGTTCCGTGGCCAGGGTTCGGGCCCAGGCATGGACCTATGTATCACTCGTCAAGCCATGCTTTGGCAGGGTCCCACATACAAAAGAGAGGAAGATGGGCAACAGATGTTAGCTCAGGGCCAATCTTCCTCATGAAAAAGAAAAAAAAAGAAAGAAAAACAGCATGCAAATTACATACACAAATATATATATTTTTCTTGCTACGTTAAATGTTCATGTGGCGTAAATCAGCACAGATCTCACAAAGATCTTAGATTGGCTTGAACTCAGCCCCCAATAGAAATGAAACAAATTCTTTGAATCCTTTTCCAGAAATTCAGATCAAAATTACTCCCCTCTCTGGTCTTTATCAGCAATATATTATTAATAAAATTTTGCTCTCAATCACTTTCTTCCAACATATTACTTTCCCTTTCTCCTCACAATTTACATATATTGTATCTTATAAAGAATCACTGGAAAAACTACGAGTTTCCCAATCTAGCCATTAAGCAATATATCTTCCTTTTAAGTGATAGACACAGGAAGAAACAGGTTTTAGAAGAAAAGAGTTTCAGGCAACTTGACCATATCCTGCCACTGTTTGCAGTATTATTTCTAGCAATAGTTCGTTTGATTATCTGGAATTGACAACGGGGACCCGAAAATATGTCAACTCCACCTCCTTGGCCAGGAATCTGAGGACTGGCGAGAAGAGGCCACCTGTTCTAAACGGAGCTCTGCTATCAGAAGAAAGCTGGGTTTCACCTTAAATTTTCTTGGAAAGAGAGCTTGAGCACAGAGGAAGCAAGCAAGTACAAGATGGGGAGAGGGAGAGTGAGTGATTGGTGATGGCTAAACTGGTTGTTTTTAGAAATATTTACAAGAGAAGTTAAGAAGGTGGTTGCATTCTTGGAAGTACTAAATTAGAACAAGAGGAAGACAGGGAATTGACCTATGATCATCAGGGACAAAACATAGGTGGAACCAGTAGGTCCCAAAGTTCCAAGAGACCAAGATTTAAGGTCTCTATCATGGATTAAAAGTGACTGGGTTTTTATAAAAAAAAAAAAAATTCCAGATCTTTCCAACTAGCCCAGTTAATGAAATTGTCAAGTTTTACTAGTGATCCCCGCAAATGTCTAACCTGGGGAATAAATTGTACATTATACTTATTGAATCGGATTACAGTAAATAATTCAGAAAGTAGAGCATAGGTGTCCAACTTCTGTCTAATCACAGAAACAAAGAAAATAAATATTCCCTAATTTTGCTTTTCTAGATATTTTTGTTTTGATTTTACTGAGTTTTTTGAGATTTGATTAATGTAAAACACAGGTAAGTCAAAGAAAATATTTCTCTGTAAACGACAGTGATTTTGGAGTTACATTTGTATCCCATTTTCTCTGAGTCTTAGTCTTTCAGATTTTTATTGTTTATTTTTTTCGTGTCAGAACAAATCCCTCCTCCAAGTAATAACAGGTTTCTTTAGTGAACAGTAGATAAGCTTAAAGATAAATCATGCAAGTAAATCTTATTTAATAATGATTTCCCTTTCAAATAAACTACCATTTTAAAGACGTGGTCGACATTTAAAGTAAATATATATTTTATTATAGACTTAAGTTATTTTTAAAGTGTTTTTTTAATTTCACATATTAAATAGCTCAGTAATCATACCTTATATATTTTCCTAGTGCTTTACTGCATGTTTCTAAACACTTTAAGGCTCATTTTCTTATTTGGTCTAACACACGAGTTAGTTGGGGCAAGCATTTGCCCATTTGAAAGAAAGAATGATTTATGCTATTTTTATGGGTTAATTGACAAAAAATAATTTGCAAAGCCTACCATCTGTACAGCACTGCAAATACAAGGAGATTTTGTGAAAGCAAAAAAAAAAGTTGGTAAATAATTATTTTGATTTTTAGCAGAAATATTAGTGTAGCTGGTAGACTCTTTAAATGGCATACATAAGAATGGTCTTATGTTAAGCATGCTTGTACATTTTTTTAATTCCATAAGTTAAATTCTTTAAAAGGCCTTAACATTAGAATTAAATGTAATTAGGACATGATCTTTAGTTTTTAAGTCCCTGCCTGGTGCTTCGTCTTTTTCTATGTCTCCAATATCCGGTAGACTTTAGGACTTGTGTCAGTTTCCTAGGGCTGCCAAAACAAAGTATGAAAACTGGGTGGCTGAAAACAATGGAAATTTATTGTTTCACAGTTCTGGAGGTTAGAAGTCTAAAATCAAGGTGTCAGCAGGGTCATGCTCTCTCTGATGGCTCTGGGAGAGAATCCTTCCTTGCTGCTTGCTGTTTGCTGGCCATCCTTGGCCAAGAAGCTTAGCTTGTAGATACATCACTCCAGTCACAAGGGCATTTTCTCCTCCTGTCTTCACATTGTCTTCCTTCTGTGCATGTTGTCTCAGTGTCCAAATTTCTCTGTGTGTAAGGATACTAATCATATTGGATTAGGGCCCACTCTAATGACCTCATTTTAACTTATTACCTCTGTAAAGGCCCTGTTTCCAAATAAGGTTACATTCTGAGGTGCTGAGAGTTAGAATTTCAACATATCTTTTTTGGGGGGCCATAATTCTACTCATAACAAGACCCAATCATTTTCAAATAGAAAGGGCTACCCTAATATTTATTTGTCAACCCTGTATGCCTTGAGCACTCAGCAGTTAACGCTTTTTTCTCTATATGCCTGAGGTTCTTTGCTGTTCTGTGATAGTGTTTATCATGTTATGTTTTCTAATGTAGTTCTTTGAGAACATTTTAGCTCTTCCACTAGATTTGGTGCATTTTCCAACAAAGTAATTGTGGCTTGTTCATCTTGATATCCCTTCAAAAATCACCTACTTAGTCTTCAAAATAGTAGGAAATCAATAAACATTGGGATTAAACTGAATTTAGAAATAAAGAACTCCACAAAGCATGTTAGGCCTGTTGTACTTAAACAAGGGGAGCAGTTTTATGGGAAACAAAACCTTCCAATGACTAGCTTTTCACATATAGACTAAATTGTGAAGAAAGGAAAAGAGAGGTTTGCCTTTCATGAAAGAGATTTGCTTAGAAAGAATAATCACTAGAATAATATTAATTGTAACCATAGCAATACTACTAATGAAGGCAATAGCTGAAATTTTTGAGTATGTAACAGGGCCTGAGCCTAGTGGCTTACATGTGTCACCTCATTTAATCCTTGGGACAATTTTGTGGTGTAAGAACATTGAACGGGTTAGGAAATGAAGGTATAGAGATTTTAAGTGAAATGCCCATCATCACATAGTTAATAAATGCAAATTCAAGCACATGCTTTTAACCATTCCATTGACATATGTGGTAGTTGCCTGTTCTGTTGTGAAATGCCAAAGAATCTGTAAGTATATTCTATTTGAAATATTAAATAATGTAGATTAGCTATATATTAAAGGCAACATGTGTAGAAATATACTTTGTATCTTTCTAAAAAACAATTTTCAAGTAGATAATTTAAAAATACTATTTAACAATGGGAGAAAACTAAACCAACTATGTACTGGGGCTTTGAGGGGGGAGAGGGAAAGGAAGAAAAAGGGAGGAATATTGGCAACAGATGTTAGCTTAGGGCGAATCTTTCCCTGCCAAAAAACAAACAAACAAAAAAAACCCAAAACACAAGCAGACAAAAAACACCATCCAGGTCATGAAATTATTTAATGGGTTACTTAATATCCTTAAAGCATCACTTGTTCTGTAAGTTATTATCAACTCTTAGCAGGTATTTATAGAAGATGCTGTGGAAACAGCCTTAAAGTAACGACAGAGGCTACATATCTCCATATCTGACAGATATATTGCTAAATTTCCCTAATAGTATTTAAATCCTAGAATCATAAGATGACAAAGCACTGCAAAGTTGAAATAGAATAGTACTGACATCACAAACATTAAATATGTCTTTAAGTGGTAGCTATATTGAAATATTTTAAATTGAGCTCTGTTGTCACTTTAATCATATTTGATCAAAATCGTTGAAGCATGGATATATTAAAAGGTACATATAACTACAAATCTTCATATTTATGTAGTACAAAATAGCATATAAACTACAGTTATAAGTGAAATACTCCCCACTCATGTTATAGTAAATATTTGCAGAATAATGACCAAGATTTGTCTTTACTGCATAATAGATTTTAAAAATCTGGTGGAGAAAATTATAAATTAATTGTATATTAAGAGAAATAGTTGAATGTCTACTACTTAAATAATTTAATTATCTTCTAAGCTTTAGAGAAAAATCAATGTGCAAATTCTTTTGAATACACAGGCAAGGAAAGAAAAAATTGACAAACTGGATTTCATGAAAATAAAAAAAAAATCTTTATGCATCAAAAGAAACTATCAACAGTAAAAAGGGAACCCACAGAATGGTAGAAAATATTTGCAAGCCATATATCTGATAAGGGAATAATATGCAGAAGATATAGACAATGCCTAAAATTCAACAACAACAAAAATAAAGAACCTGATTTAAAAATGGGCAAAGGACTTGAATAGACATTTCTCCAAAGAAGATATACTGATGGCTAATAAGCACATGAAAAGATGCTCAACATCACTAATAATTATGAAAGTGGAAATGAAAACTACAATAAGATAGCACTTCATGTCCCTTAAGATGGTTAGTATAAAAAAAACCAGCAAATGTTGGCAAGGATGTGAAGAAATTGGAATGCTTTGCACTGTTGGTGGGAATGTAAAATGGTACAGCTGCTGTGGAAAACAATATGGCAGATCTTCACAAAATTAAAAATAGAATTTCTACATGATCCAGCAAAAAATCCTTTGAGATATCTTGTCAGGTTTCAGCTAGGACAAACAGTAATATTCCTGGAAATATTGAATAATCCCTTGGATGAAAAAGGCGTCCCCAAAGTGAGTGCACAAGATACTACCCTCCCACGATTCAGAGTCACTCCCAAAGACAAGCAAAAAAAGACGTAGACAATTTCCGAGAGCTGGCAACAGATCGGTAGGACCCTAGCCGCACATAGAGTGCAACCCATATTTTTGTCCAGCTACATCTAGCTGCAGATAGAATGCAGCCCACATTTCTGTCCAGCCATGTTTTTGGGAACCCCAACCTGACATTTGCCAAGCCAAGCTCTCTTCGTCTCCAAATAAGACAAAGATAGCAATAGCTGTCCCTGGGAGACAAAGGATCAACAACCAATGGTTACCTGAAAGCAATTCATGAGTCACAATTAAAAGATCTAATTCTTACAAATGTTTTTTCCTGCCAATCTGAATTTGGAAAGGAAGAGACAGTGTGAAATTTTACCTTCCTCTCTTGATCAGGCACTCTAGATGTTGACCTGGGAGAGCTGACATTGGCGAGAATTCTCACTTTTTGCCGGTATCTGCCCACTATCCTGTCTAGGCTCTGGAATGAGTGGGGCATCCCAGCAGGTCTCATCCTGGTCACCAGAAACTATAGAGGAGGGGAAATAATTTTCCCTGTACCTTTTATAGTGGGTGCCTGGCTAAGACTCCCTTTTTTTAGGGCACCACGTATGTGGATAAGCCTTTCTGAGAGGATTAAATGTTCTCCTCTGTGGTCACTGTAATTCAAGATTATCTTTGATAAGGTTTACCTGCTTGTTCAGCCTTAAAATTTTATTCACCCAAGGTCTCACACTGGATCCAGTGTGACCCTGGATCTGGTCTGGTTTCTAAGTTGGACCCAGTCCAGAAAAAGAAATGTTCAAATAAAGGGTTAAAGCTCATAATGCAAAAGCTGCGGAGCTAGGATCTGAGGGGGACCGTACCCATGATCTCCAGAGGCAACAAGAAAGAAGCCAGCTCAAGGGGCTCAACAGGTACCTACCCCTGGTTGCTCGTTGCTCATGGGGGCTTTGGGGAGTCTCCTTTGGTTCTTTCTTCTGCCATCAAAACTGTTAAAAGATAAACTGAGGCATATTAAAAATTTTAAGAGTTTATTTGGGCAAGAACCAATTTAAATCGGGTGGGATCCAATCTAGCAGACAGAAACGAGCTCTGAGGAGCTGTACAAAATCAAGGACTTTTATAGGCAGAAGGGAGAGGGAACAAGGAAGTTATACTAGGCAAAAAAGTAGGTTGGTTATTGCAAAGTTGCTTTTTTTGGGGAATGGCAGGGGTCTATCAGGCGGATTACCTAATTAGTGCTGATCAGCTAATTCTTGATTGACTGGTTTAAGATTCCATTTCTGGGAGAGCGGAAAGTGTAATTAAGTCTGGGTTTGGAGATGTGAAGCTTAACATAACCGACTCCATTTTGGGCCCACTGTCTTGTTTTTAACAAACCCAGTGTCCATTGATGGATGAATGGATAAGCAAAATGTGGGATATACATTCTTTGGAATATTATTCAGCCTTAAAAAGGAAGGAAATTCTGACATGCTACAACATGGGTGAACCTTGAAGACTTTATGTTGAGATGAGACTGTCACAAAAAGACAAATATGTATGATTCTACTCATATGTGGTACTTAGAGTTGTCAAAATCATAGAGACAGCAAGCAGAATACTGGTTGCCAGGAGCTGGGGGTTGGGGAATGGGGAGTTATTGTTTAATGAGTGTAGAGTTTCAGTTTTACAAGATGGAGAGAGTTATGGAGATAGATGATGATGATGGTTGCACAACAATACGAATATATTTAATGTCACTGAAGGGTACACTTAAAAACGGTTAATATGGTGAATTTTATGTTATGTGTTTTTTACCACTGTAAAAAATAATTTTTAAAATGGAATGGAAATATATCCCCAAATTCTAAAAAAGAAATCTTTTGAATAACTAGATTGAGGTGATGTGAAAGAAAAAGGAAGAAATCAACTAATTCGTTCAATAAATGTTTATTGAGTGCTTACTATTCATCTGAATTAGACTTGAATGCAATGAGGAGAGGGTGAAAAAGACAATCAAGATTCCATTTCTTTAGGAAATGACATTCTAGTGGGAAAGATAGAGAATGATAAAAAAGTCAGATAAGCAATATGCTTGTATGTTTTGGTAAGTGTTATACAGCAAATCAATACACTGGTAATAAAAGAGAACAACTTGTGATAGAGTGGCCAGTAAAAGCTTCTCTGAGGAGATGACAGTTGTGCTGAGACCTGATGGATAAGAGTGAGCAAAAGAAGAACTGAGAGAAGAGTATTTAGGCAAAAGGAACCATTGGAAATGTCCAAAGTTTAAAAAAAAAAAAATCTTGTTCTAAGAATCAAAGGTACTGCAAAGTTGCCTTCCCCTGTACTGAGTAACTTAGGTTATATGGCCCAAATCTAGTTATATTTCTTTGCCCTCTGCCATTTTGAGTTATACTTGAAAGTGTGGTCGATGGCAGGCAAAGAATATGGGGACTAACTGAGGGGGTGGGGGCAGGGGAGGGAGACTAGAAAAAAGAAACTGAGTTTAAATAAAGTCAAGCCAACTTGAATGAAGAGCAAAATCTGGAGGAGAGAAGAAGAAAATTGAAAGGAGTAGAAAAAAAAAAAAAACAACAAAAAAACAACCAGGACTCTAGGTTCAGGAAAAAATTCAGGGTAGCCAAGTCTGTAAGAAAACTATAGGTAACCCTGTGTGAAAGAACTTCTGGGATTTACATAGAACCTGCACTTTCTAAAGACAGTTGGAGTCTGCACTTAAAGCAGACAGGGATCTGAAATAAGAGAAAGAGAGCTGAGGCAAGTTTTGGGCAAAGTCATGCAGATAGGACTGAAGATAAGTGGTGGTTTAAGGAACATTCATCAATTTCGTTTGGAACGGCAAGGGAAAGAAAAAGATAGCTCTCTCCCACTCACACTAAGGCAAAATCATGACAAGAAGCTGTCGTCTAACAGCGGGAGCCTCAAGGAGAAGGGAAAAAAACCTGCCTGTCTTATTCAGCATGTAGTGTAACTCACTCAGGTGGTATAGAATACCGATTAGATTTTTTTTTAATATATGATCAAATTATATATACAAAGCACATATATTTTAAGTACAATGTTCTTAACACTATTATATGTACACAGTTTTAAGGTTCATGTAACAACATTAGTTAATGATTACAGTGGGTAATCTCGATAGAATTATTTGGCTGAGATGTCAAGATACAGTGAGTTTTCAGAGAAAAAAAAATCAGTGTGGCTGAGTAAATTCAGGCTATATTTTCAGAAATGGTTGTGCAATGTTTGAGAGCTAGCCACACTGTATTCTAAGAGGTAAAAAATAGATATGGGATCTATTCTAGATTCTCTACTGATACATTGTTTACTCAGTTCTCTCCTAAAATGATGTGGTTGCATGTTGCTCCCATGCAAGGAACAAAGGTGCTTCGTAGGTTCAAGCTGTGAGGAGGAAGGGGAAAAGCATCCTTTGTTCATGCTGTTTTTACTCTCCATCTAGCACTTCCAAAGATCTTGAGGTCCATACCTACTACGTACATGGGTAGAGTTTATATAGTTCTGGGGCAATGCAATGAACTCTTCCAGTAGAACAAATTGGAGGATTACGCTTGATTAAATATCTGAAATTCATTCATTTAAGTAATACTTTTTGAGCATCTACTATGTGCTAGGTACTGTGAAATCACCAGGGAATGAAACAGTCTCCTTAAAGCTTACATCCTGGGGGTATACAAGGAGAAAAGATGGAAAAAGATAAATGAAATTACAATATATAAAATGGTGATATCTGCTATATAAAACAATAATAATAAAGCAACATCAAGGGAATAGAGGTCCCAATGTGGGGAGGTGCTTTATAAAGACGACTTTGTATAGAATATCAATATAGGCATCAATGATAGGATGACACTTGACCAGATACCAGAAGGCAGGGAAAGACGCAGAGCCCCAGGGATATCTGGGTTACGTAAGAGTCTTCAAAGGAGAAGGAACAATAAGAGCAAAGGTCTGGATGTGGGAATGTGTTTGATGGGTTTGGAGAACAGTGGGGAAGTCAAAGTGTTTTGAGCAGATTAATACAAGAGGATAGTGGTGGTAGACAGGATGGGAAATGTAGTGGAGGTGAGAATGTAGAGCATCTCATAGACCAATATCCAGACTTTTGGTTTTTTTCCTCTGAGTAAGGTATGAAATGAATGGAGAGGTTCAAGTAGAAAAGTGAAATAAGTTATGATACTTAAAATTTTTCTGAAGAGGTAATACATTTAGGTGGCTTACAAATAAAGGTGATATATAACAGTCTTACACTAAAAGTTCTTGCTCCCATCCCTGTCTCCATTCGTTTGGTTTACCTGAATTTTCAGGTAACCATTTTTACTAGCTTCTATATAAGTTTATCTTTAGACAAATACAAGGACTTACAAATATATTTCTCTCCTCACTGCCTCACTTTTACACTGTTGTTTGTCTACGTTATATATTACTTTACTTCTCACGTATTTTCATTTAACTAGTTATCCGGGAGAGTTCCTATCAGTAAATAGAGATCACCTTCATTCTTTATTTTTATACAGCTGTATACTATTCCATTGCACGGATGTGCCACAATTTAATTCTCAGTGCCCTATTTCTGGCTACTTAAGTTGTTTCCAGTTTTCACTATTATAAATAATGTTGCAAGGAAAAACCTAACTATTTAATTTCATATATGTGAAATTATATATTATATTCCCACAAATGAATACATTCTCAGAGCTGAGGTTGCTTTGTGAGGTTGTACATGTAAACTTTTGATAAATATTCCTAAATCCCCTCATGGGACTTACATCATCTGTACTCTCACTAGCCACCACATAGGATGTAATTTGAATTTATCTTTTTGAGAATGACATCAAGCATCTTTTCGTACACCTATAGGACATTTGCATTTCATTTTTTTCTAAGTGTCTATTCCTCTCCTTTGCTCATTTAATAAATTAGGTTGTTGGTTCTTTCTCTTTTCAACTTCAGTAGCCTTTAATATGTTAGGAAGAATAGGCTTTAGGTTGTGCTATTTGTTACAAATATTATTTTCCAGTTTATCTTTTGGTTTTAACTAGACTTTATTTTTACCATAGGTATGTAATACATATGTATGTTTGTATGTAATAAAATGTATGACTTTATAAAGATAATTTTGGCTGCTCTGTTATGTATACATTGCAAGTGGGCGTGGATGGAAGCATGGAGGCAATTTAAGAGGCTATTGAAATAATCCAGGGGAGAAATGATGGCAGCTCAAACTAGCATAACAGCAGTGGAAATAGTTGGAAGTTATCAGATCTGGGGTATATTTTGAAGGTAGAACCAACAGAAATTGCTAATGGATGTGAGCTGTAGGAAAGGAACAAAAAAGTTGAGGATGAAGATAAGGTTTCTGATCTGAGTAGCTGAAAGAGGGACTTGTCATTAACTGATTCCAGGGAAGATACAGGTTTAGGATGAGACTTCCAAAGGGAGATGGTGAGCAGGCAATTGGATAATCAAGTCTGATGAGAACTATGGTCTGGAGATATGAGTTAGGGAGCTGCCAATATATAAACGATACTCAGAATTGTAAGACTGGATGAGATCCCATTGGGAATGAATGTAGAGGAACAAGAACTGAGCTCTGGGAAAATGAGGAGAAACTAATGAAAAGAGATGACCCCTGTGTTCAGAGGAGTGCCAAAGGAATGGGGTCCCAAAAGCCAAGTGAAGAAATATTTCAAGGAATGAATAATCATCTTTAGAAAATACTACTTATGTTGAGGAAAAGGAGAACTGAGAGCTGTCTATCTAATTTAGCGATGTGAATGATGTGACTTTCATAAGATTTGTTTTGGCAGAGTGATGAGCTAAAAGGAAGATTTGGGATGTAGTGAATATTTTTTATCACAGATATAGCATATTGTACACTAGTTAGAATGATGTAGTAAAGAGGGCAAATTAAATGGTATAGAAGAGAAACATGTTGATGTTATGTCCTTGAGTTGATGAGATAATATTTGGTCTAGCCCAAATTATATTGTTTGGTGTTCAGTAGGGACACATAGTCTGCATGGCTGTGTTTGCTTTAGCCTCACTCATCTGTCCGGTGATAGGAGTAGACTAAAAAGAGGATTAAATTGAACTGGGATTTTGGCATTTCCAGTCAATTCTAAGTGACAGGGAAGGAGGTGTTGGAGGTGAGGCTAGATACAAGAAATGATGGACCATGAGATTCAAACTGGCTAAGGATGGAAGTTAGTAAGTGAATGGGTGAAAGAAAGTGGCCATGTGCTAGGATAATGGCTTATAGGTTCTAGGAAGGAATAACAACTACTGAAGCTGGGAATTAATGGGAAGACCTTGAAAGATCGGAGGTGACGTTTGGAGAGTAGAACGCCTGAAATGGAGGTAATGAAGACAATGTAGTAATTGTTTAAAACACTATTGGGTAATACCACAGTGTGCTATAGGGTAAAGAACACTCATTTAAAGGGAGGAGGTCAAGGAACTGAGAACCAATTTTGGAAGGATTACCTATGCGACTATTAGGATAATTCAAGAACTAAGACAGGAGAGAGTAACAGTGAACCAGGGACCAAAGTCTCCGAAGAATGAATGGAAGTTTTTTGTCAGCCTGTAAATGACAACAAAGTGCTTCGCTTTTAATTTGCTTTACATAGCTTCAGTTTTATATCTAGGACATCACATCTATCATTAGTATTCAATAATAACTTTTCAAAAAATATGAATCATCTAACACTAAAAGTAGTCCTAACTGGTTTAAATCTGAATTTTCTTTCTTCTCTGTTGAAAATCTTTTATTTATTTATATTTTTAGAAAATAGCTTGCTTACTTTAACAAAGTTGGATAATAGAGCATGGTATTTAATTTTTTTTTTAATTCCTACTGTTATCTTTCATCCTGTACTTCAGCAGTGCCTTTTTTTTTCATAATAATTGCCCAGGGGAACCATTGAATGTGAGAGTTCATAGGAGTCTTAGGTATTATATAATCCAGTACGCTTATTTTACAAGTGACAAAACTAAGACCGCCCCCAAAAATGTTACTTGCTCAAGGACACGTGTCTAGTTAGTGTCAGTTCCCAGCAGGGTCTTGATACCAAGATTAATGCCCTGATTTCTGGTCCAAACTGACCCTACTTACTGGTGTGGGAGTAGGTCTGATGAGGTTGCTCTAAAGATATAGCCTAATAAATCACATAGACTCTAGGATTTGGTTTTTACCTGCTCAATCTGCTTTGCCATTAGAAAAAAAATTTAACACAAATTATAACATGTTTCCATTCTAGAAAGAGGGTGAGCTATAACCTTTTGTTTTAAAAACGATATCTGCTAAACCTGCTAAGCCTTAAGTAAATAAATTTTTATACTTTCAACTTTGGGAGAGGATTATATATTTTTAAAAGATCCATGAAATTACTCATGCTGACAGTTGGATTTTATATACACTAACTACCATTTATTTTAATCAAGCAGTGGCGTCCACTATGTCAATCTTGACTGTCATGAAGCAGAAAAAGGAATATTGCCTGAACAGACCCGAGAAAAATTCTATAATGGAACTTAATTCAGTAAAGGATGACTAATAATTATACAACACATAGATGGGACAATCCACTTTACAATAAGCTTCATTTAAATCAATGAGAGTATTGAGTAGAAACATATTTTCATTTTCTAGTCAAAACTGTCTTGTTTTAAAATGTATCTTGTAATGTATCTCTTATTTCTGATCTTCATGTTGTATGCAAGTAGACAAAATCTGATCTATCCTAAGAAAGTAAGGTTAGGAATATTTTCCAAATCCTAATTTAAAGAAGAAAAACCAAAAATAAAAATGACATAGTTTAGAAATAAAAGAGATCCAGGTTCTAAGATATATGTTATTTAGAATTCCCAGTACTAGTTGTCAGTTATATGTAAGTAGTGAATGCACAGAGCTGCTGAACTCCTTAGCAAAATGTGTAACTTATCACCAAAGTGCTCACACACACACACACACACACACAAGAGAAGCATCCCCAAATTTTTGGCATCAAAGAGAAGAAACCCACAGTGATTCTTCTCCACTCAAGATTCAAGGCATTTAGCATTTGCACCACATATTTAGCAATTTAACTTTCTTTTAATTATGCCTCATGTTCTCAACTAAATCATAGGATCAGGAATTGTTCTTAGATTTTGTACTCCCACAACAATGAGTAGAGTTCCCTGTACATTGACAGCTCTTAATGATTGTTACACACACCTAACAAGACAAACCGTTGTCTAATTGGGAAAGGAGGGACTCAGAAACAATAAGACTAACACTAGAAAACCCCAGAATGATCATTACTTTTGAATTTATTTCCTAATAATAAAGTATATATGTTCATATTTAGAGAAAAATAACATTTGAAAATAGGCTGTGAATAGAAAAGAATGCCTTGCTCTTTGGTTCTATACAATAATGAAATCTTGCTCTAAAAGTTCCCTTTTCAAAATATGAGTTCTTGATGACAAAAAAAAAAAAAAGTGCTAGGAATTTTTTCAGCTACATTGTCCTAAAACATGCATTTAGGGTAAAATGTTTATTTTGCCTTTTATTCTTATTTCTGTATGTTTCCTATGTAGATTCTTGAGGAGAATGGGAGCAATCTGTTTCTATTAACTTTAAAAATAGTGGAAAAAATTAGAAAATCATGATAAGGGAAAAGAGTCCTTGCTGTCTTCTTTGTTGGACAGTCAACAAATAGCTGAGGAAAACAAAGAAGAGAGAGGCCAAGGGTACTATGTTTGGAGTCAGGCAGACCTGGGTGCCAGTCTACCTCCACCATTTGCTCGCTGACAGGGACATACTTACAAAGTCATTAGCCCTGCACCTCAAACATAGGAAGCACACAGTGAGGTCAGCTATTAAGATTTTATTGTTTCTGACACGACATGAAATGTCCTTATGCTTTTCGATAACTGTTCTCCATATGAGGATACGTCATGCGGGTTTTGCTTTTTATTGATAGCATGATAGAATTTTATATAACTTTCGCAGACACAGCTTTGAAATTACTTCAGACTCTGGAATCACTGCTTTTTTGAAGCTTCTCCTCGAGTCCCAACTCCCTCAACTAACGTCACAGCCAGGACTGCATCAGGACATCTCTGCAGTTCCCGCCATCGGCCATCTGCCATCTAGAACAGCCTTCCAGTACTCTCTATTTCATTAACTCTCTTTAAAACTCAGCTAAAAATATTCTCTTCTTCCTTGCTTATGTATTTTAATTCCTCCCTGCCAGGGATTTTAACTTTGTAACTTAATGTTCTAATTTATTTTAGCCTTCATTTTTTTCTAATATCATTATAAATAGTCTGTTTAATTTTACCCTTCAGATGATGATATATTATATGTAAGTATAATAAATTAGCCTTAATTCATAACGTCAATGACTTTTTTTTTTTTTTACAAATTTTGCATATTAAATTAACACAACTCAATCAATCCTTTTAGATTAGCTGAAAAACATTGCAAAATATAAAAGATAAAATTAGGATGTTTTTGCTAGAGAATGTAACAAGAAAAATAGAGATGTGAAACTAAGGTAAAATGTAACAAGAATTAATTTTGAAATTAGATTTGGGAGGAAAGTTAGTAAGTTAGCCAGTCACTTGACAACCACTTATAAAGAATTTGCTCTGTTCAAGTCACTATGTTAAAAATTAGAAGGTTGAAGACTCCAAGAAGTTTATAATCTAATAATACACATAAATGGAATATGAGGTATGAAATAATTTCCAAGAAGAATGAAGTTGGAGGTCTCACACTTCCTGATTTCAAAAGTTACTACAAAGCTATAGTAATCAAAACAGTGTGGTACTGGCATAAAGACAGACATGTAGACACATGGATTAAAACAGAAAGCCCAGTAATAAGCCCTCACATGTATCATCAAATGATGATAGGTGCCAAGACCATTCAGGTGGAAAGGACAGTTTTTTCAACAAATGGTGCTGGGAAAACTGATATTTATGTGCAAAAGAGTGAAGTGGGACCCTTACCTTATACCACTTGCAAAAATTCAGTCAAAATGGATTAAAGATCTAAACATAAGAGTTAAAAGTATAAACTCTTAGAAGAAAATGTAGGAGAAAAGCTTCATGACACTGGATTCAGAAACAATTTCTTGGATATGAAACCAGAAACACAGGCAACAAAAGATAAATTTAGATAAATTGGACTTAAAAATTAAAACTTTTTGTGCATTAAAGGACACTGTCAAGAAAGTAAAAAGGCAACCTATAGAATGGGAGAAAAATTATGCATATTATATATCTGATGAGGGGTTAATATCCAGAATATATAAAGAAATTTGTAACTCAATAACAAAAATTAATAACCCAATTTAAAAAATGGGCAAATCGACATTTCTCCAAAGAAGATATACTAGTGGTCAACAAGAACATGAAGACACTCAGTATTACTGATCATCAGGGAAATGCAAATGCCACAATGATACCACTTCACACCTATTTAGATACCTATTATAAAAAACAACCCCCCCCCAACAAAACAGAAAATAACAAGTGTTGGCTAGGATGTGGAGAAATTGGAATTGCTGGTGGGAGTGTAATATGGTGTAGTCACTATGGAAAATGGTATGGAAGTTCCTCAGAAATTAGACATAGAAGTACCACATGATCTAGCAATTCTACTTCTGGGTATATACCCCCAAAGAATTGAAAGCAGGGACTTGAACAGATATTTGTACACCACGTTCATAGCAGTGTTATTCCCAGTAGTTGAAAAATGGAAACAACCCAAGTGCCCATCAACAGATGAATGGGTAAGCAAAATGTGATATATATATGTGATGGAATATTATTCAGCCTTCAAAAAGGAAGAAGATTTTGACACGTGATACAACATGGATGAACCTTGAAGACATTAATTCTGAATGAAGTAAGACAAACACAAAGGACAAATATTGTATGATTCCTCTTGTACGAGCTACCATGAAATAATAGAAAATATATGTATTTGTCTCTGTGCCTCGTTCCTGTCACAGAGCTCCTAAATCCCTTTGAATTTTCTGGGTGACAGGAGCGTCCTCTGTTCTAATGAGGTGACTCTAAGTGGACTCCTGGATGGCTCCCAGATGGGGGGCTGGTCACCAGAAAGACCAAATCATGATTAGAAGCTTGGAATTTTCAGCCCCACTCTCTATTCTCCAGAGATGGGAGAGGGGCTGGAAATGGAGTTTATGATCAATTATGCCTACCTGTTGAAGCCTCCATAAAAATTCCCAAAGTATGGGGTTCAGAGAGCTTTGCGGTTGCAGAATACATGGAGGTGCTGGGAGACTGGAGCACCAGTGAGGGCACGGAAGCTGCACATCACTTCCCATGTACCTTGCCTTTTGCATCTTTTCCGTCTGAATGTTCATCTGTATCCTTTATCATATCTTTTAATAAACTGGTGTTTATTAAACTTAAGTAAGTGTTTCCCTGAGTTCTATGAGCCCCTCTAGCAAATTAATCGAACCTGAGAAAGGGGTCGTGGGAACCTCAGATTTATAGCCCTTAGGTCAGGAAGAAGCACAGGTGACAACCTGGACTTGTGATTGGAATCTGAAGTGGGTGGGAGCAGTCTTGCGGGACTGAGCCCTTAACCTGTGGGATCTGATGTTATCTCCAGGTAGACAGTGTCAGAATTGAGTTAAATTGTAGGATACCCAGCTAGTGTTGCAGAGAATTGCTTGGTGAGGGGAAAAACCCACATGTCCGGTGTCAGATGTGTGAGTATGGTGGTGGTGTGAAAGTAAAGGAGAAACACAGGAGTAGAGTAGGTTTTTCCTACTCAGGCACCTAGAAGAGTCAAATTTATTGAGACAGAATGTGGAAAGCAGGTTTCAGGGGTTGGGGGTGGGGTGGTGGGGAATGGAAAGTTCTTGTTTAATGGGTACAGGGTTTCTTTTGGGGAAGATGAAAAAGTTCTGGAGATGAAAGGTGGTGATGATTGCCAACACTGTGAATGTACTTAACGCTACTGAATGTACACTTACAAATGGTTAAAATGGTAAATTTTGTTATGTACATTCTACCACAATAAAAAAATGATTTCCAAACCTATAGAATAGATCCAATTGAGAAAAATACGTACAAAATACATATGTATGTAATCATAAGTAATCAGAGAAATGCAAATTAAAAGAATGAGATTTTTATTCACCCATCAGATTGGCAAAAATATATATATACCGACTGATGGAATTATGTATCAATAAACTTCTTGGGTGTGTATTCTCTTTTTGTTCAATGGAGTGCTGTCTTTCAAAGGGCAATATGCATTAACTTTTAATATTAAAACTTGATAATCCAACAATGTAATCCTTCTATCTAACCTGGAAGGCATTTGTTCGTAAAGAGCCATGAACAAAGACTTTCATTATAGCTTTGTTTTGCAATAGAAATTAAAAAAAAAAATCCTAGTGCCCATAACCATTTTACTGAATAAATGAATAGTAGTAAATCTATATTATGGAACAAAACAAAAGCTATATACACATACGTGTATATATCTGTGGGAAATGGAGATATTTTCCAGACATATTGTTGAGTGATAATAGAAGCTGCTGAAAAAATCCATAGAATAAAATATTGTATTTGTAAAAAAAAAACACCCACACCCAAAACACATCTCACTAAAATATGTAGTTCCCATTTTCTTTGTAAATTTATATAAAATATTTCTTTAAAGTTGTAGTTAGAAAAATTAACATTATACCAACACTGTTGGAAATCAAATAAGGAATTAAATTTTCCAATCTGCCATACTTTAGCAACGTAAATAACTTTTATTTATAATCTTTGTACATATAACACAAGTATATATATAATTTTATGTGCTGTTATATAGTGTTTATAATATTAATAGCTTTGTACAACTTCATTGAGTTGGTGTATCTTAAAATAATTTTCTATTTTTTTTATATTCATATTTCTCCTTTTGACAAATTCGGAGTGCTAGAATAGATATGTTAGTAAATATCACCATTTATATTTTGAAATATTTTCACAAGAAAAATGCTGAGGGCTTGTAATGCTGACCAAAAGCTATAAATGTTTTGTTGAATAATTCTCCAGTGGTACCCAAGCAAGTCATATTTCCAGAAACATTTGAATGTATTGCCTATTGCTTTCAAACCAACTTAACCAATGTTGGGTATGATTATTAACTGTCTTATTTTTTCTGATTTGGAAATTATAAATGGTATTTATTGCTGTTTAGTTTGCAGTATTTTTCACTTTCAAAGGTGAAAAAGTATCCAATATTGTGGTGTTCCAAATATATGTTCTCTTGGATTTTTTTTCCTTAACTTATTTATTCCAGGAGGTTTTAATGTCATAGTTATGAAGTCATATGAATATAATATAGATATTCCTGATTTTCTATTATAATGTCTTAATTTTCTATTGAATCTGCTTTTTCTTTGTAAATATTTTACTAATATTGCTATTATTATATTCACCTAGCAATATTATCATTATTATTATTTTCAGAAATACCATCCTCTTTGTCACCCATATTAAATAAAACATACATACAGAGACATGCACGAATCATAACATAGTTTTATGTATTTTCACAAAGTGAAGACATCTGTGTAACCTGCAACCAACTAAAGAACTGAAATACCGCTAAAACCCAAAGCCCTATTTCTCCTTTCAATTAGTTCCTGTTATTTGTTGCACTAATTTAACTTTATACACACAGTTCTGTTAATGTTTATTATATTTGAATTACCCTTTCTCACATTGTATTTTAGAAAGGTGTAATGCTCTCAAATATCAAACAAATACTCAAATTTATTTTATACTAGATTTTCGATGTTTGATTTCAGGTGTTAGGCAATTTGAATACATAAACTCTTGGGAATGTAACTAAAGTAGTCAAAACTCTATTTAAAATATTAATTTATTAAATGAATATGCACATGGAAAGTACATACATTAAAATAACATTATCAAATATGTTAATGGGAAATATTGGGCTTTTTTTCACCCCTTATTTCAAGTAGTAGTTAAAAACCTTACCTATGACCTTGCTATCAAGGTTTTTTATCATCACTGAAGCCACATTTTTTGCCATCTTGGTACTTTCCTAAGCACCTCATTTTTACCGCTGTTGAAGTTCTTTAAGGTAGATATCCTCTTAAATCTACAAATGCTGCTATTGCTAGGAGTCTTATTATGAGGCATAAATATCCATTTGGAAAATATATGGACTGGTGTACATTGTTCATTTGTTTCTTTGCTTGCTTGTTTTGTCCTGGAGGATTATTTTCATGATCACTAAGTCGTTCAGTATGGCCAGTTAACGTGTTACGTCATGATGCATCTGGGCCCTGAAAGGATTGATAGCATCTGGCCTTGCAATCATGAGGTCACTTCCCTATAAAAAATTACCAACTCTGCATTAAATATATTTGGCTCTTTTTCTTTAAACCAACTCTACCAGGTGACATCTACCTTTATCCAAATTTTTATTTTTTGACATCATTTTAGGCCGATATGTCATCTGAGCATTGCATTTTGTTGTTCAAAATATAACAATTGAGATTATGCCCTTTAATACATGGAATTTTGGAGAAACTTGAATAGATGATGACTATAATTATTTAAGGAACAGCTTTGGGAAAAACACTTTCGTTTATATCCTGGAATATTTGGTAACTCACTTGTGTCTTATCAAAATGGAAAAACTTGGTGCAAATATATTTAAATTACCCTCTGTTGGGGTAGTTTAACTTCCCTCCATTACATAGGGCTATGTAACTTCTCTCTGTGATAAGCAACCTCAAATCTAGTGTGATAAGTGCCTGTCAGAAGTTCATATATAGCTGGACTCCTTATCTCAGCTCAAACCCACTGTTACACCCCTGCCTCAGTCTCTATCTCTCGGAGAGATTCAAAGATAAAGATCCAAAGAGCTGCTTCAGCTTCCCGGCTCTTCTATGATGTTATAACGAAACACCTCTGTGCTTAGGTTCTTACATCATCTTCTCATTTTCTCTTCTCGGCACCTATTTATTTTTCATTGTCCAATAATTACCATGAAAAGTTTTAAATCCATCTAAAATTAATTGTGTTATCTAGTGTGAGGTATAGATGCAATCCCTTTGACAGCAAATAAGTTCTCCTGGAGAAGTTGTATATAATCTTCCCTTCTTCTCCTTTGTGTTTATTTCTTTATTTTAAATTTTCTATTCGAGATAAAATTCTGATTTTTATTCTATTTTGCAGATAGAAATGCCAATATTTGTGCTAGTCCTTACAGCTTTAATTATTAGCTGATAAAGTTAGTGCTTTTCATCAAAAATAGTATTTGATAATTGTGCCTTGTTATTATCCAATATATTTTTAAAATACATTTATTATATTGCTGGAAAATATTTTGTGGGAACACTTTGTGTACATAAATTTGAGGAGACTACTTTATTTGCTTCCTTTCCTATACAATGCCTGCCCATGGCCACTGGATTAAATTGCTGACAGTTTTTCAATGTTTTTCATCACTGTACAATTTTGAAAATTTTTATAATTTTACAAGGATTTTCATCAGACTCATTAAAGGCACAACTGATGCCTGAGTGAGGTAGGAGAATTCTGTTAACCGGAACTAGAAGGAAAATCTAAATAAGTGCACATTTTAAATTTATAGTTCAAAAACATTTTTTGTGAGTCAAGGAAACTGTTAATATACAAATAAACAGCATTCACAAGTGAAATGCATGTTTTTCTTCTGAGAGCTATGCTATTTTAACTGCTAAGGCATACCTAGGGAATTGCTTTTAAAGGAAGTAACGACCAAAATAAAAGAAAAATGTAGCATAATGTGGAGGATATCATTGGTAAAGGACATTTCAGAACTTAAGATTCTTTTTGAAAATATATTTTATTAGCTACATAGTAAACTTAAAATCCAGCAAAATAATTTGGTGTTCGATATTCATTTCAGGCACAGAAAGCACAGGATAAAGATTGAGAAAAGGAGTTCCTTTCCTAGCTCTGCTTCTTGAAAATACCAGGTTATTTCTAGTCCTCATCTTGACCACGTAAAAAATGGAGACGATAATTACAACTGTGACCAATCTGCATGTGAGGCATTAGGCAAATTAACCTGAATTTGAACTCTATCAATCGAAGTAATGGTAGTAAAATTGCTCATCCTATCAATGTATTTATACTCTCCCATATTAGCTCAGGTTTTACTTAAAAAAAAAAATCTGTGAGATCCAGCTGGCTTAATAAAGTATCAGGTTTTAGAAAAATATACCATATAGCTACAAAATACATAAAACCATAGGGGTAAGTACAATTATTCTTCGTTTTATTGATGGAACTAAGACCGGCCTTTTGAAGACTAAGGACTGTTTCCAGGTAGTAGTTACATTGTCCATAGCATAAGGCACACTTAAAAAAAGAAAAAAAAAAAAAAAGATTTTTCTCGGGACGTCTCTCTCTACTCTCTTCAGTATAAAAATAGTTTTCAGTTTCCCATTAGATGTGCCAATCTGGAAGCCCAGAATGAAAGAGAAAGGGAAAGAAGAGTTACACTATAAAGTTGGTAATACATTAGCTAATTCTTTTTTGGAACATTTTGAAGCGTAGGATATTAAATCACCTTTTCCTGTTCGGTTAACTTTTGAGTCTGATAAGCATCAAAGCTCAGATGGAAAAGTGAAGTCCAAAGAGACTGACATATAAGCACACAGTTTAAAAATTCAGCAAAAGAAGTAGTGTTGTGCCTAAGATCTTTCTTGTAGTTATTCTCAGACTCTAGCTGGTTTCTATGTTGTTGTAATAAAAACTGAAAATGAAAAAAAAGAAAGAAAGAAAAACACCAGGGTGGAATCATGTTTCATGAAGTGACTTAAGTGTCTTTTTGAGGGTTTTAAAACATTTGTAGAAAATATCCTTCTTTCTGCCTATTGATGGCAGCAGCAAATTATAGGCTCATTTCCAAACCATTATTCAAGGACTGTCAACGATGACCCCCACTCTATGCCCTATATTTAAATATATGATCTTTTAAATTCTCAAATGGGGTCCAATGGGGGAGGATTTGGGAGGGGCCCTGCCTTGATTTTGTGAAGTGTGTTGAGTCAATGGCTCATGACTGGGTATTAGTCGAACTACTGACCTCACAGTTGGTGCAGCTTTCAAAAGTACTTAACTTAGTAGCAGAGAGTAGCCTAGCCCCTGGTGAAATCAGGATCAATACTTATTAAATACTTTGTGAACTCTATTCGTTTCTAAAGCAGCCACTTGTCTGCCCTTCCTGTCATGTTCTGGATTAATTTGATATGTAATACAATTTTTATATTTTATATTAGGTTATTTGTATGCTGAAAAGGGAAAGGCAAACTAGGGATGATGGGGGTAGGGTCTGTTGTTATTGCTTTATCATTAACTATCTCTTCTCCCTTTTCTAAGAGTTTGAGTATAACACCCTCCTAGACAAAAATATTCATTACTTTTCCTCTTTCTCCCTCTTGATTATTTTTAGGCCTAAACCCACAAGCAAAACATGAAACATTTTTTATGTACTCTCCTCTTAGTTCTTTGAAAAAAAAAAAGTGATTTCTGTAAACAGAAATTCATCATTTTCCCCAACTACTCTATGGATAGTCTGGAATGAATGAAGCAAATTTGGGATGTTAGCGTAATTACAAATGTATTAAAATTATTTTGAGGAGGCTATGTTTAATCTTTAATTTTTCCTCATTAGAAAAGAGTCACCAATACAAAATATATAATCTAGAAAATAAAATCCTATGTAATCTCATCCTTGAGAGACAAAGTGTTCACAATTGGTTTGTTGAAGAACTTTTGGATATTTATAATAACATGTCTATATTTAAATAATTAAAAACTAATAATTATGCTTCTCTGTAACTTTCATTTTTCTTAACAGTACTTCTTGGACGTGCAATTATTTTCCTGGCTGTATGGCATTCCGTTGTATGCGGATATTTTTTAACACATTTCCTACTGATTGGCATTTGAAAGTTTTATAAATTGTTGGTTATTTTAAATAATACTGCTGTAAACATTCTTGTGCATCCATGTATGTGTGTGTATATATGAGTATTTCCCTTGGTGAGATTCATAGACTTAGAATGCTGGTTCATAATGTATGTGCATTATAAAGCTATAACAATTTAGACTTCATCAACACTGTGTAAAAGTGCCCATTTCTCCTACTCCGTCCAAATAGCTGCAATATAGCAATCTTTAAAATCTTCCACAATTGTACAGTGCCTTTTATTGCTCTATTTCCTTCTGCAGTGCCACATGGTAAAATAATATTATTATTGATAATAATGAGTATGATATGTTTATATGCTAGAGAAAAATATAAAACAAATAAATTTGTTGCCTAATCAACTCTAATCCAACTGCTACACCCTTACCTTGCATGTCTTTCTAGAAGTTAATGTTAATTCATGAATACCCAAAACTTTAGCAAATATTTTAAAACTGTTCTTAATTTGATAACATTCCAGCCTACTTTTGGTTTATTTTTTAAGTTAAGCATATTTTCATTAAACATTTTATATCAAATTATTTAAATATGTGAAAAAAAACTCAGCACTTTATTCCATTCAGTGGAAAATAACTAATACAGAGCAAACCTGGTTTCTTTGTCTTGTGGCTACATTGTTTGCAATAAAATTCGAAGACTTAAAACCTACTTTTTTAAGGGTTGTTTTTTTTTTAGCATTATTCAAAGGATATTGTATTTATTCTCTAGACAAGCTTTCCACTTCCCAAAGTTTCATGCCTAGAAAATAGCAGAATTATCTCTATTTAAATTTATCCTCATCTACATAATATGTGTCAGGTCTCATACACAAAATATAATACAATTTCACATAAGTAACGTGAGACTATATGGTGTCTAAAATTTAAACTAAAATAGCTTCATTTTAGGATCTGATACTTGCAATCAATTTTAATACTGAGATAATCTGATAACACAAATGTAACAAAGTAAAATATAAAGTATTAATAATTCCATCTAGATATTTTTAATTTTAAAATTTCCAATCAATAATATTTAAAATTATTTTGACAATACTTTAAGCCAATATTTTAATGTAATTCCACTATAATTTTTAAGTTAATTTTTTCACCTTGAAAATATTTAGTTCAAGTAAAACAAACAGAGAAAAGTGTTGAAACCGTTGTTTCTCCTTTATTTGTAATGAAGAGAGTGAGTTAGTATTTCCCAATGATAAGGTGAGCTTTCTCTAAGGGTATGATTTTGGTTGGCTTAGCTATCCTTTTAAAAAATATTTCCACGAGCCAACCCTGCTGGCCTAGTGGTTAAAGTTCAGCACTCTCCACTTCGGTGGCCTGGGCTGGTTCCCCGGTGGAGAACCACACCACTTGTCTGTCAGTAGCCATGCTGTGGCAGCGGCTCACATAGAAGAACTAGAAGGACTTGCAACTAGAATTTACAACTATGTACCGGGGCTTTGGGGAGGAAAAAAAAAAGAGAAAGGAAGATTAGCAACAGATATTAGCTCAGGGTGAAACTGTCCCAGCAAAACAAAAAATAGGATATAATGTATAGTGTCATTATGAAGATTGAAAGGAGATACTTCATATGAAGTATTTAAAAAAATTTCCACAATCATTTTTGACTAATATAGATTTATTGCAAGATTTTCCCCAAAGATTTTTTAAAAGCAATAACATTAAGAATATTAAAATAACAATACTTATTTCATGCTTTATACTAATTTAATGGGTTTGACCTGTTACTAGTTATCTTCACCACCACTTGCAGATAAAGCAGACATTATTTTTAATTTTTCTGAAATTGAGAAAACTGATACAATAAACGGCTCCCCAAGACTCGAAAACCAGTAAATACCCAACAGTAGGCTAGAATTCCCTTGAAAGTTAAATCTAAGAAACATATACATATGTATATGTATATTCAGGCTAAGATACACATTTGAGATACTTGGAATGACCAAATTTAAAAATGTACTTCCTTAAAAGAAAGGAATAAAGGTCAAGTTGTAGAAAAATGGGGGATATTCTGGAAATTCAACAGAATTAAAGCAATGTGAATCTGTAGATGCAGTAGAACAGAGAAGTGGACAACTCAGCTAGGAATGAATATGATTGAAATGTCAAATGAAATGACAACTTCAGTAGAAATTACTCAGATTTTGTTGTAGGGTGAAAATGGTTGAGTAAAAATACTAGATAGGAAATCATTTGAATTTTGTCTTTCACTCCATTCATTTATGTTCCTCTTCAATATTCATTTACCAATCCAGCATTGAGACTTTCTACAAATGTATTCCTTCCTTTCAAATATTATCTCCTATGACTCTATCACTCTTTAAAATATATCTTTTGCTCATTCATAGTTTCATAACTTTGCTCAATATTTTCCCCAGACCTGAGATGCCCTTTCTCCCCTTCAATTGCTAAATCAAATATTTCCAATGCTCTGAATGCAAAAATTAATTTGCTTATGTGTAGTTCTTTAGTCAATATCATCCCCAAATAACCCCACCTGCTATGAATCACCATAGAATAACAACTCCTGTTTCCTGAGTGCTTATTTTGTGGATGATTATTTTTAAGTGCTTTGCTTGTAATATCTCCTTTAATTCTCAGGAAAACCCTAACAGATGGGTAATAGAGTAAACTGAGGGCAGAGACTTTAAATAGCTTTCTGAAGATTGCACACCTATTAAGTGTCTCAGCCTGCATTGTTGGGCCCATAACCACTTATTGTTGCCACTTTTCATTCTCATTGACACTCAGTGAACATTTGGGTCTTCCCGAAGAGGTATACAGTCCTTAGAGCCAACAACATAGCTTGGATATTTTTATGTTGGTCATCACACTTAACAAAGCTGTGACACACAGTAGGAGCTTAATAAAGCTTCAGGGAAAACAATGAATAAGTTTTCAGTATTAAGAACTCAGCTATGGCTTATTGAGGAGTTAAAAAGCAAAGTTAAAATACAAGCCCATGGTGATGTGGAACATTTGAATCTAATTTAATCATGATCTTTATATGAAGTAGAAAAAAACTGTGTGTGACAGCTGTGATATCCATGATACCTTTGTTTAAAAAAAATCATTTCTTATGTCTCAATTTCTCTGTTTACACTGAATCTTTTTGTTTGTTTGTTTTCATGATTTTTTTAATTCCAGAAAAGCTATTTTCACCCAAGTTAGCTTCACTGATATGGTTTTAGTAGCTACTATCTGAAATCATCCTCAGGAAACATTTTTTTTTCTTTTTGGCTATTTCAAAAAAGAAAAATACTTAATATCGGTATGAATAACACATGTGCTCATTGCAGCATAATGTTGGTGCAATCTGTGCTTGATACAGTTATAAATAAGTCTTTGAAAGCATTTTTCTGTATTTTAAATAAAGGCTATAGAAAGCCACAAGAAGGATCTAGTCTTGTTAATATCACAAGCTGTTTCCCCACCTGCACTCAGAGCAGCTTTAGTACAGCAGCTGTCTGGGTTGGTGTTGGCACATCACTGTCTGCACAGGAACCCCACGGTTTATACAGAAAATGAATAGGCCACAGTTCCGATGGGGGTCTTTCATAATCCTTCCTCTAATGCTGCCATGTGTGAGCACCGGGCTTTGAAGGGGTATGAGGTGTGAAGTTTCAGGAGGATTATATAAAGCCACTCAATTTCGAAGGGTAGAAAAGAGCATTAGAAAAACCTGAGAGTGCTTTTGCATTCCTCCTGCATGTTGATCAAATGTGGTTTGTATTGATGTTAGAGCTTCATGTCCAGCATGTGATAGCAAGCAAAGGGATTGGGATAATTATGCAATTCACTCCATTCAGCCTCTTTTAACATTGACAAACAAAACCCAGCACAGATGTTTCATTGATTTTATTTACCAAATATTAGCTGTGAAAACATTAACCTGATGGGAATAAATGTCTATCCAGTAGTACCTATGGAGATTAAATCCAGGGAGGAAGAAATTTATACATTGAACTTGCCTATGTATAGTTGGGTGGCCATTGGACTTTCAGGAGTAAAGCAATGTCTGTCTTTCTTATTTTAATGCCACGTGAACTGCTAAAATTATTACCCATGGCAGTCAATTAATCATGGTCTAATAGGTCATATGTATACTTGACAAAAAAATTCTTTGTTGAAAGCAGGAATTCAGGTAAAACCGAAGACTACAATAACTCTTCTTTCAAGGCACCTTAAAGAACCCAGAACTCCATTTTCAGATTATTCTGAGCATTTTGGGAGATTATAGTCTGATGGAGGTGAGGTAATATAGTTAGTCACTTGGAGACATACTACGTGTAATTACAGAGTCAAAATACTTGGGCCTTATCAGTCACCTACTGCCCCAAATTTGAATTTAAGCTCAAAGGATCTTTAAGCATTGGGGATGCCCAGTATTGACTTGAAAAAATGTTATCTCCAGTAGTATATGAAAAAAGTAAAAAGACAGTATACTCAGTCCAGTGTGCATTTCGTCTATAGATCAGGCTCTGTGATAGGCACTCCAAAACTAAAGATAAATGACATATGGAACTTACACCAAAAGTCTCACATGCAAGTGGAGATGATAGACATGTAAACAGGTAAGTACACTAACAGACAGCTAGAGAGGCATCTTAGAGGAAACAGTCATTAACTCTCTCAGGAAGTAAAATGTGAGACCCTTCTGAGAAGATAACATCTCAAAGCAGGAATTAGAAGAACAAATAGAACTTCTCTAGGAGGATTAAAATGCAGAATGAACCATAGATGCAAAACATGATTACTACATGCAACTACATGTTGCATGCAACTTGTATTTCTGGGGTTCAGAAGAAAATGGGAAGCAACAGAGACACTCAAAAGATGACTCTGCAAAATAGGCAAAAACCAGATCATGAAGATTTTTAATTTTTCCATAAGGATCTCAGAGTGAAGAACTATTGATGTGAAATAAGTCAAAGTTGGCATGTTTATATTTGCATTTTAGGAAGGTGCTTCCGATAGAGTGCAGTGTGGACTGGAGAGAGGCCTACGTGAGGGCGACTACATAGAAGGATTTTGCCACAGTGCAAAGTCAGATAATGAGGGAAATAGAAGGAAATGTGTAATGGGAGGGGCAAACAAGGAAACATCTAGGAGATGGATTTGTCAGGGCTTATTGAAGAGTTGATGGAGTGCGAAGAGAAGTGGTTAACTCTCCAGTCTCTGAATTGGTAAATCTGTTGTAATTCCTTTTTCCCAAGATTCACAGAACATCACTCTCTCTTAAGTTATGACAGACAACAGTGACTTCTCTGTCCACTGCTCTGAATTTTTCTAACCTCTAAATATTCTCCTGATTTTATGCAACAGACTATAGACAACCTATCACCTTGTAGGGCAGCACAACCAATGACTGGTTCCAGTAGAGCTTGACAACACAGTTTTAAGCCACAGACTAAAGACTGTAGCTACCACTGCCCTCCTTAAAGTTAAAACAGCTCGCAGTATTTTGCCCTAATATTGTCAAAAATCACAATTCCATTCCCAGAAAACTGCTCTAATTGGATTCAATGGACCTTGACTGACTCGTCACAGCTATGTTCAGGGTGAAGGTGAGATCTTTGAGGATTTTATTGCTGAAAACAAGATCGAACAACTCTGATGAAGGCATTTTAAGAGTATATCTTTATTCAATTTTTGTCATATTACTTTTCCATCGTTAGTGTTTTATTATATATGACAATTGGTTAGACAAAAGAAAAAATAAAATGTATGTACTTACATTTTTTAAAGTTTATTGATTAAATGAACGTAAAACTTGAAAAAATTATTTTTATACTATATAAAAAAAAATCCCAATTTTAAATTTGCAACAGGTGAGAAGTTGCTACTAAAGCTGTGCTGCTTATGAGAAATCAGACGTGCGTCCTGAGTAACCACATGTATGGGGAGGAATCTTAGTAACTTTCTAAGGTAAGTGCCTGCCTTAAGCTCTCAAATCTGGACAATATAAAAAACCATCATTTAAAAAAACTCTCGAATTTTTCTTGATAAGCGAGAGTAAAGTTAATTTACAGTTCTTACTCAAATTTCCCTAATTCATATTTAGGTGGTGGGGCTATTACCACTTTATGAGTTATACAATACACATACACATATACACACACATGTGTGTGCACACATGCATATATGCATACATACATATATATATACCCATATATATATATATGAATACACACACATTAAATATTGAAAAGCGTTATAAGAATGCTTTATCTGCCTAGGTTACCAAGTAGAAAGTGTGACCACTTTTTCAAAAATGTGAATACACTAAATTTTAGAATATCTTGATGTCCCAAATAGTAGAACCAGGGTGTTCCAAAGTGTATGAATATTAAATTGTATGAAGCATTTTCATTCTAAGTTTCAATTAAGAGAAAGGCTATTTCATACCTGGCCTCCTTCCTAAGAAGTCACAAAGATGTTTTGATAAGTAACAGAATACAGTTTGTCTCTTCGTTCATTTACCTAAAGGCAGAGATGTGGCAGGGAGAAACTTGGAAGGGGGACTCGAAGAGTGACAGGTACCGGGCATGAGAAACATAGCTCCCTAAAGAGAAAGTAAATGTTACAAGAGAGAACTCTGTTGCAAGGTGAGCCAGTCAGAGTTGGTTCCGCTAAATAAAGAGGCTAAAAGAGAGGAGCCTCTGACTTCTCAACTTCACATTAAAAAATTCTGCTGTTCACCTTTCACGAACCCGATTCCCTAACAAGCAGGTTGACATTAAGTCCTCATTCTTTAGAAATTCTAATCTTTGGAAAGTGTATGAAGTGTGTCACCTGGAAATGTGAAAAGCAGTTCTCAAGATACGGCACTCTTTTGGTCAGGATATAATTCTATTCTTTTTAATGAGTTGTTTGATTATTGCTAGGAAACTGAGAATGTCTGAATTCTGAGGTGCTATACAGAAATATGACTAAAAAGAAGTAAGTGATGATCTTCAAGTAAATCAGTTTCTGGAAGTGGCTTACTTTCATCCATCATTGGCATTAAATTGTTTATTTGTCCCTTTGTTGAGAAAAGGGAAAAGAAGGGACTGGATTTTTATAAGATTTATATGACTTTAGGTACAAACCAGAACACCTAAAGTAAGGGCATGTTTATGACATTTTACTGTGTTTTGTCTACTGTCTGAAAAACTCTCATTCAGGAATGAATTATGATAATAATGCACTAAATGGGCTCAGCGTGGGACTGAATAAGTGCTGCTCTTTTGAAAGAGTAGAGTTTTTGAGAAAGTGTTAAAATTCTGCATTGATAAGAAAACTTGTGAGGCTCTAAACTGAATCTTATAAGGAATCTCTTTGACTGATCTTCACTGTGGTTCTTAATGGGCAGGTGGGAGGGAGGGAGGGGGACTTCTTTACTTTTCTCAAACCCTAAAATTTTTCAGATCTTTTTCCTGTAATTTCTGATTAATGGCACCCTTGATTTTGATTTATATTATCCTATTATTCATTATATGGGAGAAAAAGAAGTCACTTTTTTTCAATTTAGTTTTAAAAATTAGGGCTAGCAGTGATGGAATTTAAAATCAAATTATCTTGTCAGAGTGACAGATAAATCTCCAGAGATTCTAATGAGATTTTCCACTGGCAGGATGCTGAATTCTCCCTTTCCCAGACTCCTTCATTGCAGATTTTGACTGTGAGTGACAATGAGCATCTGTGTTTTGAAATATGTTGTTATTTGTGGCATTTTGGTTTTTATTTGGAAATTCTGGGGTGGCTTCCTTGTTTGTTCTAGGTTAAATGGGAAAAAATATATACACAACTGTCAAGTGGGTGCATTTTTTTTTACTTTGGAAAATCGTTGGTAATAATCATATACTTGAATTTGGTTAAGTATAATAGATTCACCAAATTCTACCCTTGCCTTTATATGTTACTATTCTTAAAGGAATTTCTACTATAAAGCAGGTGTAAATGTGACATAGTATTCTTACTACTCTGCTCTTTGATTTTTTTTTTCTCATTATCCTAAATAAAATTTGAAATCTTGAGTGCTTTCTCAGTCTTGGGTAGACCTCTATAATTCTATATTCAGTTACCAATTCTGTTTTATGTAATCATGGATTTAGAGATTCTCTATTTCTGATAGCTAAAAAGAAACTATTCTTTGCTGGTTTTTAAAACATGTAAGAAGTTGCAATTCTTGAATGAAATAATGGATATGCATTTTATTCCTCTGCAAAAGAACGTATCTCAGATAAGCAAGCAGTATTTCTAATTGCTGATTGATAGTTTAAAATGTCTTGTGGAAACAAAGGGAGTACAGAACAAATGGTTGGTTATTAAGGGACCCTCTGTATTAAGAGATTGTCTTGGAGGAGAAAGAGCATTGCAATATGAGGTTGACTCTAGACTGAGCCCTTTCCTTACTCTAATTGAACAGGGAGTTCATGAAACGTCTCTAACCTTCAGTCTCCTCATGTGTAGGACAGAAGCCAGTCAGAAGCTACAGCTGTGATGCAGAACTTTGCTTCTTCATTATATTTCTGTCTTGCATGTTGTCGCAATCCCTACAAGAGAGGATATTAACAAGTAAGTGCCCCCTGAGTCTGCTTTGGTTACTCAATTATTATCCGAAAATGAGGAATGGTGAGGATATTAGTAATAATTCAAAGAACAGATGATACTCAGAAAAAAATGTGCCAAGGCACCTATGTGTTGGCCCTGAAGAGCCACACATACTGTACATTAGTTAAGAGTCTTAATAAAAGAACAGAAGGAAGGGAAAATAACACAAAATGAAGAATGAACTACTTAAGATTAAATAGTTTCTATTACAGAAACAGGCTACATGTAGAGCTAATGACAGGCATTTTCTACAGACAGATGGAATGCTCTCATCTCCCAATAGTATTGATATGAAGTCTCTGTTAAGATTCATTTTTCCTGAAACATTTGCATATAAATATAAACATCATTACTAGGGGCTAATTGCCCTGTAGGAACTAAAATGTGGGAATTAGCATCTTTAGTCGTTTTTATTATTATTTTTTAAAGTATCTCTAACACGCATCATATTTGGTACTGCATGGCTGCAACAGATAATTACCACCATTAAGAATCTCAAACGCAAAATCAAAACCATTTGGAATGGCTTCCAGGGCAACCCAGCACAGTGAGTAGCCACCAAAATGAGGATATGAGGTTTATGTTCATGCATATTCATAAGGGTACTTAATTCGGCATTCATAGTAGGGGGCTTTTGTAAGCTTGTCAAAAGAGCAGCCCCAAAACAAGACCAAACATCAAAGGTAAGAAGATGCAGTACATCTCGCTCCCACACACATACAAATATTGCTTGCAGGAGGCAATGAATAACACTAAAGGAATTATTTAACCACTCGGAGGAGATGGCAACTTCTACGAAGATGTAAACCACAAGCCTTTGCCTTTATCATTCATCTTATTGATCAGAAAGGTCAGGAGTATAAGTTATTCAAAGGGAGGATCATAGGCAACAATTCTGGACAAATGAGCATGTTGACTTGTGTGATTAATGCCTCTTGCTTGCGCAGAATATGAAGAAGACTTTGAGGGCATGTCTTAAGGACAGAAAAAAGAAAAGTGTTTGAAAGAATACAGTCATGGCTGTGGTGCTGACTGTGTCTGAAGCATTGCCCGTTTTGTGGGTGGGTCTGTCTATTTCAGAATACAGGTGCTGCCTTGTTCAACTGTTATGTTCAGAGGCGATCTTGCTGACATTATACTTTTCAAATCCATTTCCATGACATTCAGCAAATGTTTGTTCTGGTGGAACAAATCTGTTAAATTATAGATTAGAAACAGCACAAAGAAACCTTTACAAATGTTTCAGTTTCAGTTTTGCACAAAGCAAACAGCATTATATTTAAATGAAACATTCCTTGTTAGAATAAAACATCTACATACCAAGGTACTAGGCTCAGTTTTCTAATTCATTTCCCTTCCCTGGATGGGCATGGATGTCTGAAGTTGTGAAAGACACAGATGGTACTGAGGATGACATCTCATCAGTTCCTTTCAAATGCCCACCTCTACAGTTTGCTTCTGCTCCCTGTCATTTTCCTATCTTTCTCAGCTCCCCTTCTATGGTTTCGTTCCCCACCCACACCTTTTCACCCGTTGATTCTCCATTGTTCCTAGGAATGATCTAAATATGAAACAATGATTCTTTTCCCATAATTGTGGCCCCATATTACTTAATGGGCATTGAGTTCTGTTCTATCCTCCCTTAACACTTATAGACAATCATTATATTGTAAAAAATATTGGAGAGTGGACATATTAGTGGTTTTTAAAACTTTCTGAGCCTAAATGCTAGGGTACTCTTAGACTGAGCATAGACTCGAAGTGACCTGTTGATGGGTGTACTTCAGATCCATAAGTCAAACTTTAAATTGCTTTCTAAGTTAGAGAACAGTGAAGTTTAATTTAATGATTCTTTGCTGAAGAAAGGTTTATTTTTAGGGCCATATGTTATTTTATAATGACTTAATCATTATTGTTTCTTTAAATTGTCAAAAGAAGGTTTTTTAAAAAAATATACTTACAATCCTTAGTGCTAATAAGTAAATAAGTATATGACTCAGTTGAGTAGAAATTGCAAAACAGACAAAATCATCTAAAATGCCAACTCTCTTCAAAATCAGACACTAAAAGATACCAACATGACATAAAAGAGAAATATAACTTAGATGGCTCTAAATGTGCTTTAAAATGTATTTTAAATATATTTAAAATATATTGAAACATATTATAAATATTGGAACATATTATAAAGACACAATACATTAAATAGCAGTACACACAAGAATATCCAGACAGATAAATGGGAATAAATTGAAAATACAGAAACATATGTCTGTGGGCGTGTGCATATGAATTCAATATGTGTAGAATTAAGAAAATATCACAAACCACTTGCAAAAGAAGAATTACTTAATAAATGGAGTTGAAAATATGGGCTGTTTTAGGAGGGAACAATAATTTAGACCCTCATTTCACATCCTATACCAAAATAAATTCAAGAGGGAAACATAGAAGCTAAAATCGTAGATTAATGAAAAGTCAATTTAGGGTAAATGTAAAGCTAAAATCTTATAGTAATGAAATGACAATTTAGATAATTACTTTTTGTGATCTGTGGACTTCTAAGGATAAACAAACTTATTAAGTATGAAAGCAACAGAGACAATCACCAAGGGAAAGATCAATATACTTGAATTAAAATTTACAAACATTTATACATCAAAAAGTCATTATTAGCAAAATTAAATGACAACAAACTGGGAAAATATTTTCCAAAATACATAACTTAAAGAATTTTAAAGTCTTTTTTTTTTAATGGTCAGCAGTGGTAAAGAAATTTCAAAGTATAAGAACTACAAAGGAATAATAAGCATAGGAAAATAGTTCAACTTCAGTTATAATATTAGGGCATGAAAATTTTAAAAACATAAAAGAGCGCTTTTTTTGTTTAGTTTTGTTTTTTGCTTTCCAACACAGCAAACATTCTAAAAAGATGAAAATTCTCCCTGTGTGTTTTGGGAAAAACATAGTCCGTCTCCAGACAACTGGTGTGTGTGTAAATTAGTACCAACTTTCTGAAAAGAAGTTTGACTAGCATGGAGCAAGACCTGACAATCTTATAGAAAACACCACTGGTTCAAAAATACAAAAATACTTCCTGTGTAAATGATCAGAAATTCAGAGAATTACATAGAAGCAAAGATCGTCATTACAAAGAAAATTTTCAATTATTTCTACCCTATGCACTTTTTAAATGTTTCTATTATTCCGTAAAGTAGCATGAACCATAGGAAATATTTTCTCTGTATATTTACACTGAGTGGAAGTTGCTGGTCGCCAAACTTGATTTATAATCTACCTTCAGATTCTCAAGGCCTATGCAAGTGTCACAGATTCTTTAAGAAAAATGTCCACGTCCTCCAAATCAGTCAATACAGGGGAGACAAGGAGAATTCAGGCTTTTGTGCAGGGAAGAGGATGGTGGAGAAGGCAGAGGAACTCCAGCCCAAGCTCACCTTGAAGCACTACAACCTTAGAAATAGAGGAGAAAGATCCTTAGTGACTGATGACCACACGTGTTTGATCAGCTGGTGGCATTTATTTGTGCCCTATTGGCTGCAAACTGAGGAGGATAAAATGATAAATCAAACATGGGCTGTGTTGTATGGAAGCTTAGAGTTTTGAATAAGAGATAGATGTGTGTGTGTATGCATATAGGTACACACACACACACACACAATTCAGTATATTAGGGAAGGAAACACCCAACAATCTCCTTCTCAGGACACACTGTATTTAATACAGTTAATTATTTTTATCAGATCAGGTCACCCTGTTTATGTTTCTCCTTAGAACAGTCTGGATTTACTTGTTTATTGTCTATATCCACGCCAACCACCTGGTCGCATTTTGGAAAGCAAGCAGCACAAGGGTAGGAAACATGCTTTTCTAGTCCACCATTATGCTCTAAATATGTGGCGCATAGCAGCTACTTGAATATTTTTGGAATGAATGAATACTTCTTTTATGGACTTAGTTGTTTTTTTAATGTATATGTAGCATTTGGGCACAGAGAAATGGGGAAAAAAAGGAAAAAATAAGAGCAAAGAAGAGATAAGGAACAACATGAACAGAAGCAGAGAGAAAGCATTTGTGCTTAAGTTTTTTTTTTTTTTTTTTTTTGTGAGGAAGACCAGCCCTGAGCTAACATCTGTAGCTAATCCTCCTCTTTTTGCTGAGGAAGACTGGCCCTGGGCTAACATCCATGCCCATCTTCCTCCACTTTATATGGGACCCCGCCACGGCATGGCTGACAAGCAGTGCATCGGCGGGCGCACGGGATCCGAACCGGCGAACCCCGGGCTGCCAAGCGCGAACTAAACCGCTGCGCCACCAGGCCGGCCCCTGTGCTTAAGTTTTTTAAAGAAAAGAGGGAGGTGATGTTGTAGCAAAACAAGTTGTACAGGGAGTCAGCTGCAAAAGGTGAATTGATGCATATTCATGACAGGATTGCTGGGCCATATAGTGTGAAAATCTTAGATTTTCAAAATAATGTCCCATTAGTTTTCAAAGTGATATTATCAATTGTCATCCCCATCTGCACAATGTATATACGAGTTCATGTTGACTCACAACCTTAGCAATACTTGATAATGTCATATTTCTTAATTTTCGCCAATCTAATAGGCAAAAGATTGGTAAATGTAAAGTATTATAATAATGAAATGATAATTTAGATAATTACTTTTTGTGATCTCTGGATTTCTAAGTATAAGCAAACATTTTAAGCATGAAAAGGGACATTGTTTTTATCTTAATTTGCATATCCTTTATTACTGTTGAGGAATATAGTTTTTGCCGTTTATATTTTCTCTTCTTTAAAGTATCTGTTCATCTTTACCTTTTTAAAAATATTAACTTGTTGGATGTCTTTCTTACTGATTTTGACTTTTTTTTGAGTACTAGTAGTTTTTCAGTTATATCTTTGCAAATATACTCCAACATTTATACCTTTATTTCTTTTCCTTTAAGGGACCTGTTGAGGAATGTAAGGTTTTGTTGCTGTAGCTACTTCTGTTGTGCTGTTGCTGTTTTAATGTGGTTCCTTTATATATTTTTAATGGTGTTTTGTAGGTTTTGTTTGAGAACTTCTTTCCTTCTCTGAAGTCATAAAGATATTCTTCTACATTTTCTTTGTAAAGTTTTATAGTTTTGACTTTTATCATTTGGAATTTTTATTTATCTAGGATTGATTCCTCTGTACAGTAAGAAGTTTGGATTCAACTTCTTTTTTTCCAATAAGAATAGACAAAAGTTCGTATACTATTTATTGAATAGATCCTCCTTTCCCCAGCAATATACAGTACCACCTGGAACGTAAAGCAAATTCAGAATAACAGAGTGAGTTTTTAAGGATGATCACATTCTCTTATTATAGTTTTATAATTATCTCTCTCTCTCTTTTTTTTTTTTTTTTTTTTTGGTGAGGAAGATTGTCCCTGAGCTAACATCTGTGCCAATCTTCCTCTATTTTGTATGTGGGACACTGCCACAACATGGCTTGATGAGTGGTGTGTAGCTCCGCACCTGGGATCTGAACTCATGAACCCCAGGCCGCTGAAGTGGAGTGCATGAACTTAACCACTATGCCACCAGGCCGACCCTATAGTTATCTTGATTGGTAGGGCTAGTCCAGTCCCATTTTATTCTTTTTTTTTCAAAAATGTCTTACATAGTTTTGAACCATTGTGCTCTGAATTAAGTTTTCCTTGTTATATACAAAGTTGTTGGATTAAAACAACTTCCGTTTATTAGCTCACAATTCAATAGGTCAGTAGTCCAGCATGGCGTGACTGGACTGTCTGCTTAAAGCTGAACTCAAGGGATCAGCCTGGCTGAGTTATCATTTGTCATCTCTGGGGACAAAAATCTGCTTCCAAGCTCATACTTGTTGCTAGTATTCACATCCTTGTGGTTACATGACTGAGGTTCTAGTTTCTTTGCTGCTCTCGGGTCCTTTCCATGTGAGCCTCTCTAGTTTCAAGCCAGCCACAGTGTGTTGGTTCACCTCCTGTTCCAATTCTCTGCCTTTCTCTTGTGCTACCAGCTAGAAAAAAACTTTCTGCCCTTAAAATGGCCCATAGATTGTGTCCACCTTTCTGATTAACTCAAAGTCAACTGATTAGTATCCTTAATTACATCTGTGAAATACCTTTTGCCATGTACCATAATCACAGGCGTGGTATCCCATTATGTTCCTAGTCCCAGGAACTAGAGCAGGAAAAATCTTTACAATTCTGCTTACCACACCCTCCATGTAAATTTTAGAAACAGATTATCAAGAAAATCCTTGTGATTTTTTAAATTGAATTGTACAGAATCTATAAAATGATTGTGGGAAATCAACATCTTTATAATATTGAGTCATATAATTCATGAACATGGTATGTCTTCCCATGTGATTTTGTAGGTATCTACTATTTTTAGACATTTAATAAATATTGATATTTCTGTTGTCAAAAGCAGTGCAATTGATTTTTGTATATTGGTTTTGTGTAGGCTATTTTGCTAAGCTCTAATTATAATAATTTATTTTAGATTTTCTGTCTATATGATTTTATTATCTATGGGATAATGAGTCTATTGTTTCTTATTTTATAATCCATACACATAGTTTTTTCTTCTTTCATGCTCACTATTCAATCCAAAACATGTTTAATAGAATTAGTGAGTTTTGTCTTGTCCCTGATTTAAAAGGAAACATTTTCAAAACTTCACCATTTAGAAGATATTTGCTGTAGCTTTTTCACAGATACTCTGTCCCAACACCAGTTTTCTGATACCAACTGGGTGTTCCACAATTCCATCCAATTCTAACACTAAGTACCCAGAGTTATCATCAGATCCCACAAGTTAAAGGACAAGGTCCCCAACAAGAAGGCTCTTATTTCAGATACCAGCCACAGGTGGGGTCCCAGGCTACCTGCACTTCTACCTGGCCAACTACAAATTCATGGCCTTCCCCAATTCCCACACTTTCTGTAACTGTTAGGTAACTCATAGAACTCAGGAAAAGCACTATATTTACAATTATAATTTTATTAAAGGATACAAATGAATGATCAGGTGAAAAGATAAGTAAAGTGAGTTCTAAAAGGATCCCAAACACAGGAACTCCTGTCCTCATGGAATCAGCATGCACCATCCTCCTGGTACATTGATATGTTCACCAATCAGAAGCTCCCCAGAACTGCAGTGTCCAGGGTTTTTATCTAAGTTTCGTTGTGTAGGCACCATTGGTTAAATTATTGGCCATATGATTGAACTCAATCTCCAGCCCCTTGCCCCTCACTGGAAAGATTCAGTTGGATAATCATGTGATTGGTCTTTCTAGCAACAAGTTTTCCCACCATAATTCAACTCATTAGCATAAAAAAGACATTCATATCACTCAGGAATTCCAAGAGTTTTGAAGTTCTGCAGCAGGAACCAGAGAAAAATTCTGTATATATATATGATTTAATTAAATATATAATTTAATACATATATATGTTTAATGTTATGTATATTTTAAATATTTATATTTAAAATTTATAAATATTTTACTTATATATATCTTAACCATTCTTAAGTGTACAGTTCAGTAGTATTTACTACATTCACATTGGTATGCAACCAATCTCCAGAACTCTTTTCAACTTGCAAAACTGAAATTGTATACCCATTACACAACAAATCCCCATTCACTCTCCTCCCAGCCCCTGGCAACCACCATTGTAGTTTCTGAAATTGACTACCTCATCTAGCCAGAATCATAAAATTCTACCTTTTTGTCACTAGCTTATTTCATGTAGCATAGTAACATCTCAAGTTTCATCCATGTTGTAGCATTTGTCAGAATTTCCTTCCAGAAATATTTTTTTTTGTCATACTACATATACTTCTTATCAAGGTGAAGAGATTTCCTTTTCTGCCTAGTTCACTACTAGTTTTCGTTGTGAATGGAATTGAATTTTTCAAATGTTTATTCAATACCTGTTAAGATGATTATATTATTTTTTCCCTTAATTAAACATGGTAAATTTCACTGATAATGATTTCTCATTTAAAACCACCCTTGCATTCTTGGGATAAACCTAACTTGTTTGTGATATATTGTTTATACGATGTGCCCTTTCACTTATTTTCATAAGGATTTTTACACTTGTATTCATCAGTGATATTAGATTGTAATTTTTAGTTCTCCTATGTCATTGCTTAGATTTAGAATTGAGAATATACTGATCATAGACTGAATTGGGTATTTTCTTCTGTTCCCCCAAAGAGTTTAGGTAAAATCGAGATGATCTATTCCTACAAATAGTGGTAGAACTTCTCTGTAAAAATATCTGGATGTGGTTTTTCCTCTTGGGAAGATTTTTAACCATTGATTCATTTTCTAAAAATGATTTCAAGGTAATTCTGTATGTCTGGTACTTTTTCAACATTTATTTTTGGAAAGTTATGTTTCTATGAAATTATGCACTTCACCTAAGTTTTCAAATTTCTTGGCATTAAGTTTGTCAAGTATTCTCTTATTTTCATTCTAAATGTCTGAAGCAGTTATATTCTGACCCCATTTTTATTTCTAACCTTATTTATTGTTCTTTTCGCCCTCAGTCAGTGTTTTCAAAGAAACAATTTTAGGTATTGTTGATCCTCTATTGTATGCTTATTTCTATTTCATTAATTTTGTTGTTATATTTTTTATGTCCTTTCTATATATTGTGGGATTTTTCTGTTGATCTTTTTTCTAACATAAATTGGATAATTAGTTTCTAAATTTATCCTTCCCTCACTTAGAAGACCTCGAGTCTCTATAGTTACCTTAGAGTACCAGTTTCACTGTATTCCAAAAATTTTGATATAAAGAATTTTCATTATTGTTAATCACTATGTATTTTAATGTATGCATTGTGATTTTTTTCTTTGACCCAAGAGGTTTATGTATTTAAAAATGTCCAAATATAGAGTTATTTTATTTATCTTTTCATTTTGACTAAAAACTAGATTGCTATTTTGTATTTCTCATCTCAAGTCTCTGTGCTGAATCACATGGTGATTTCTTTTGATACATCCTCCAACTCACTTATTTTTCCTCCAAGACTATTTAGCTATTAAATCAATCCTTCAGATTTCAATTTTAACAATCATTTTTTAATTTATAAAATACATTCATTGTTCTTTTTTAGATCTGTATGATCATTAATGATAATCATTTATTGCTTGATTTATTCATTTCAGACATAATTCTATTCTCTATTTGATGTCTTCAATATATAAAGTCCATGTGGTATAAATCTGGTGTTTTAAGTTTCTGTTTAGCCTCACTTTCAATATGGAGTGTGTTATGTGTATATGTGAGGGTTTGTGTGGGTATGTGTGTATTTTGGGGATTTCTGTTTGTATTTTTTGTGATTTTTTAACCTATAGAAACTCTTAGGGTCTAAATACAGGATGTTTTCTTCCAGCAAGAGGATTAGCGATGCTATGAGCCTATCAACCTAAGACCACTTTAGCTCCCTAACAAGGTCCCTGGTTCAGGTGAGAATCTCAGGTATGGATCGTCCATGTGGTTGATTTCCTTCCAGGTACCAGTGCCTATGTTTACTTTTGACATCAGTGCAATTTCAGCTTTCTTTTGCTTTATTCTTTCTCCTTTGGTTTCAGCTTAAGTAACTTTTTGTGGTTGGTGTTTTTAGTTGTAGTAGAGGTAGGTATGGATCACACTTGGGGATTTCCCTTATTTTCTAGATCCTGAACACATTATAAATTGTATGTGTTTTCTTTTTCCAGGATCTTGTTGTTTTTTACTAGTAATTTACTTTAGATTTTTCATGCCAGTCTATTATCAGAAATGGAAGTCCTTCTCAGTTATATTTGTCTCTAGATATACTCTTTCCTTCTTGCTTCTTTTCCTTATGGTAAGAAGGTTGCTTCTCAAATATTGGAGTCATAAATCCCATTGATATCTATTTGTTGAGAGCTCTTGGTATTAAATAGGTTCTCCAATTCTTTAATAACTAATTAATTCCCATTCCTCACCACTTTTAGTCTCCTATGTGTAAACTTTACCTCCAGTTACAGTAATGCTTCTCTAGAACTGCACTGTCTAACATGGTAACCACTAGTCCCTTGTGGCCATCAGACACTTTAAATGTGGCTTGGTTTAAACTTACATATGACGTTAGTGTAAAAAACAAATTGGATTTTTAATAGTTTGTACAAAAAAGTAAAACATCTCATTAATAATTTTTATATTGATTATATGTTAAAATGATAATATCTTGGATATATTTAGTTTAAAATATTAATGAAACTATTTTTACCTTTTGATATTTTGTTCATGTGACAATTAGAAAATTAAAAATTGCAAATGTTTCTTGCATTATATTTCTATTGGACAGTGCCGTTCTATAAGATTATCAATAAACAGCTTCCAAAATCTGATATTTATTCTCTTTCTTTCTTTCTTTTTTACTTCAATTGAGAAGGGAATTTGTGAGAACATTATCTACCTTCTACATGAAAATTTACTACCTAAGTCAACTTGTGTCCTAGAGCTTTTACAACCTTCTATACTCTGTCATTCAACTCAGGTCTACTATTTATTTTTTTAAACTTGTATTCCTTTTTCTCCACAACTAATTAAATGTCGAGCCTAACTCAGAATTAGATTTTACAAAGGTTTTCTAAACGTAGAAAATAATTTCTCAAAGTTTCCTTCTATTGATACCAATCTCTCTCACCATGACATAGAAGAAAGTGCAGAGAGGATTAGGGGACATTTAGGAAAACCAAGGGATGGAGTGGACAAGGCATTGGAGTATAGGCTTGCGTGGTAAAATATAGGACACACAGGTAAACAAGAATTTCAGATAAACAATGAATAATTCCTATTTTATTACTTACAATTTTATTATTTTGTCATTTATAAAAAACAAATAAGGCATGGAACACACTTACACTAAAAATAATTTGAATTTGCTACTTATCTCAAATTAAAATTTCAGTATCCTATAATTTTATTTGCTAAATCTGTCAATCCTATTGGGATGAAAACTGTATTGCTGGCTTCCTCATGGCTGAGACAGAGGAAGTGTTTGAATTTCAGGTGCAGAGAATTCAGGTATCAAAATCTTTGTTTTCTAGCATACAATGATCATTGTTGTATGAAAGGCCCACTTCTTGTTTCTTTCATTCATTCATTTAATTCAGTTTTTACTGATTCCCCAATCTTATTTCCACCCCCCACCATCATTCTAAGTTATTTGAAATGTACCTGGTTTTAGCCTGTTTTGTTTACTTTTTAAATAAGGCCCCTCCTTCTTCAACTCCCTGTCCCTTTGTTCAAGTCAGTAAGGCCTCATGTAATAACTCTGTTTAATTGTAGCTAGTTTCCTCCTAGTATTCTCAGCCTCTACCTACCCCATTTTGACTTCTTTTCATAACATTTATCACTCATTCCTTGTTTATTTGACCATTGTTGGTAATTTGTCTCTCCTCAGCTACATCATGCTATACATGAGGGCAGGGATCTTTCTGTTTTTTGCTGACATATCAAGCACCTAGAACCACCCCTGTCACATTTTAGGTGGTCGACACGGTATAAGCTACAATAAACCAAAGCATCATTGCTTTTTCTTCCCGTATTTATGTTTTATATGAATGCTTTTCTGTTTTGAACCCCCTGCTATTTGTTTTGTAATGGGTGTTATGGTTTTAGATAGATGCCTGTTTGGGGCTCATTTCATGTCTGCATCTATCTGTCTTTTGCAAAGTATTCTATCACATATATCCACCACATTATACTCTCTCTACTCCCAATGATGGACATTAGGATTGCTTCCTTGTCTCTCTCTTCTATGTTACATAGTTTTGCTTTTAACCACTTCTCTTGACCTTTTTTTCATCATTGTCTTAAAAACCGTTATGTTCCCTTTTTAGGAAAAAATGCCACCAGGGAAGGAGCTATCACTCACAGTTCTTCTATTTCTTTGCTAGCTTTCTGCTCTAGACATTTTGTCATTGACATCATCTGCCCGTAAACACTGGAGAATTCCATTTGTTAAAAACCTTGACACCTCAAATTAAGAAAAACAACTTAAATTTAAATTACAGATAGTAGTTAGGACTACATACATTATCTTTCATGATATATAGCTTGCCTGGGGACAGGGAGTAGATGGTAGGTGAGATACTCTAATATTTCAATATCAGAATAATGCTTGTTTAGCTGAGTAGGAAAATTACTAGTTATTTAAATACATTCTATGTAAAATGAATATCAGCACTGAAATGGAGAGAGGGAGTATGGTTTAAAATTTTTCTGCCCCTTCCAATATACTGCTAATACATTTTTAACTTGAGGCTTTTATGTGGTTACTTATAACATATATTATAATTATAACTCTATCCTCTCCAATAAATAAGCCACCATGCTCCGTATACTATTTTTTAAAAAATAGATCTATAATACTTATTATTTTATCACTCAGCTTTAAACTTAATCATATGCTGTCTTATCATTAAACTATTTTTAAGTAACTGTATTTGATCAAAGAGCACTAACTTGAACTTTTACTTTTTCCTACTCACCATGGCTCACTACACCTTGCGAAACATCTAAGAGGCACTTAAGAGGCTTATTTAACTGACCTGCATTATTATTAACTAAAATAAAGTGAGCATAGAGTTTGGAGTCAGAGATTGAATTTGAATCATAACTCTTCTGATGAAAAGGCATGTGAACTTAGACAAGTTGCCTGACCCACTTCAATTTTACTTTTATTTTTTATAAAATTATTTCTCTGAATAATAGTAGATACTTCACTGGGTCATTGTAAGGATTAAATCTTATTATATTGTACATTTAAAGGTCTTAGCACAAGCCCTGGTAGATGATAAGCACTCAATAAAGTTTAGATACTATTAGTAATGCTGATATAATTTTTGTCTCTTTTGAATTCAGAGACTTACTAAAGAAGACAGGGCTAAACACTTGGAAGCATCTCATGTCTCTCTCTCTTTTTTTTTTCCTTCTAAAGGATAATTCTTTTTCTGTGTCTAAGAGAAGTAGTGAGTCACAAGTATTACCAATACGTTAATCACATATTATAACATTACCAAACATTACATTTCATTTACTTTTCTTAGCAATATTTTACATATTTAGTATGGATAAACAACAAGGCGCATGACTCTCGTCTTTTTTATGAAATTTAATAACATTTGAGTCTGGAATTATGATCGATACCCTAAGAATGGAGTGGTTGACTATATAGCTTTATGGCATTTAAATGAAAAGGAAAACAAAGTGAATTTTTTTTAAAAGGGGATTAAGGTTATCTACATGCATGTTTAGGTAGAGAAATACATACAATGACTGTGTATAAATAAATACATAAAATATACAACTACAAAATTGTTTGACGATGTGTGATTTGTTTTATTCAGCTTTTCTAAAAATCTCCATTTGCCAATTTTACTGTATGTGAGCTAAATAACTGAAACTTTTGGCACCATTTATCAAAGAATATGTATTGAAATAGTTCCTTCAATGTCGACTATAAGAACTGTGTGTGTTTCTAGTCTTATTTGGAGACTTTTTTCTGTAATGAATAAGTTGAATATATAGCAATATTCCACTTTTCTGCTTAAATGAAACAAAATTCCCTAGTGTACGTGTTCCATTTCATTCTCATAGGATGGTGAATATGCATGTGCTTACATTTATAAAGTACATTATATGCTTAAAGATATAATAGCCCCTTGTTTGTAGTTGTTGTTTTCCCTAAGGAATGCAACACATTTCATACTGAGTTTGGAAAAATGGCAAATAAGTACTCATTCTTGACTCACCATACTACTCCAGGAATATTTCCTTATTTTTAATCTTTTTTTCACTCAAAGGCCTATAATAGATTGTAAGAGATCTAAGGTGGGTGAGAGACAGAGAAAAAAAGGAGAGCATGTTAATACATGTGGTCAAAATCTTTAAGTTCCGAAATCACCAAATAAACATCAAAACCGTTGTGGGACCCTAGTCTTCTAGATCACAGCTACCTCTAATAAGATAAAACATCAATTAGATTTTAAATATGTTAAAAGAAATTTAATTTTCAAAAGATCGATATTTTCTATTTGGAGAAATAGATATGAGATTTAAAAATATTCATGACTTAGTTCTTTGGGCTCTTGATTTTTATGTACCATCCTCGTTAGGGTGAGTATTCTGGTAGAAATGAATTTTATTAGTAAGTCCGCCTACACACTTCTCCCTTGTAACCAAGGGCGTGCCTTTGCAAGATCACTGCAAAACTAACTGTTCCATGTGGTCATTAAATATATGACATTTGTAACCATGGAAATATCAGCCTGAAATATGGAAATAATCTAAATTAGCGTTTTCCCTATACTGAGGAGAAACCAAGGATCAGAGAGATGAAATGATTTGCAAAATGGAGTATATCATATTGGTTAACAGTACCCATTGGAGATCTGTGACCCTTTTTGAAACCTGAGCTTTAACACTTACTTACTGTGTAATCTTGGGCAAGTTGACTAATCTTTTTAAGCCTCAGTTACCTTATATATAACATGGAGTTAATCATAGTATTTAGCAGCTTCTTTTGTGCCAAAGATTACAGTGGAATTTAAGAGAGAGACCGTGTCAAGGGATTTTATTAGAACTATGAAGGTTTGAATGTTGTCATAAATCTGTATTTTTCCATTTGGAACCACTGTAGAGTTTCTCTGTTTTATGGACTACTTATGGTTCCATTTCTATCTTCTGCTTCACCGTTGGTCAATTGAAACCGTGCTGTGGGAAACTGTGAGAAGTGCTAAGCATCGTGATTAAGCACTTAGACTCTAGTCCAGACTGCTGAGGCCTGAATTTCTGTTCAGCTGTGTGGCTTTGAGTAGTCTTTGAATTTCTTTGTGACTCAGGGTCCTCATCTGTAAAATAAGAATAATCATAAAGCTTGCCTCATTGGATTAAGTGAATTAACATATATAAAGCACTAAGAACAGTAGCAGGCACACAGCAAATGGTATGAGTGTTAGTAGTTAGTTTTTAACAAACTAGAAAGAAATCTGTGAATTGTTTTATTCAGCTTTTCTAAAATCTCCATTTGCCAATTCTATTATATGTGACATCAATAAAAGGAACATTTTTTCCAAAAAAACAAGAAGGTGTTTATGTATCATGTTTTCTTTTAACAAATGCCCATCAATTTTAATTTTGAAGTAATATATAAAAATGGCAATTTCCATTAGTTTTTCTCTAATTAATTTTGATAAAATAATCTAAGAGAAATAATTCTTATTATAAGTTTTGCTAAATTTTTCCAACCACTATTCAAGATAGTAATCATAATGCCCCCATCACTCCATCAAATATAAATGACACAATCAAATATGTAGTTACTATTACAAAGGCATAAGTAAACATTGTCACAAGCACTCAGATTCTCAAAGTGAAGTTTGTGAGAATAATAAATGTGTGCATTTCCATCAAGGTAGTTTATGAAACCCTTCTACTTTAAGCCAAATCTGGTTTTGCTATTAACGAAGTAAATTATACATTTCTGCACATTTCCATCCAAATTAAGTATATTAATCTTGTACAGATACAATTTCTCTAACGTAGAAATTCTACTCACAGGGTTCCTCACCAAGTGTTTCAGTTCACTTCTGTGTGGCAAGGAAGAAAACAAGATTTTTATGTCATGGTAAATGAATAAACATTCTTTCTATTTATTAGAGTGGCTATAATAGAATAATTATGTATTCATGGTGGTCAGTTTTCCATAAATATTGGAATCCAGTAATTACCATAAAACTGCATGTTATTTACTCATTTGGAAGTCTTAAAGGAACATGAATATGCATGAACTACTTCTATAAGTCAAAAAATACACTGTTTGTTTTGTTCTTTCGTTTTGCTGCAGGAATATTTTGTGCTTTTTAAATTGATCTGCTACCTTCATCATCTTGAGCTAGGCAGAGACTGAAGTATAATTTTAATGCAGGTTCAATTTATTTATGATAGTTCTTCCCTTCTCAGATACTATGACTAGACCTTTCCTTTCTTCTGTCTCCCTAACCCTTGAGGACATGGGTGAAACCAAAGAAAAAATTGCCCACTCTTTATCTCCCACTGTTCTAATTTTGTTCTCTCTTTTTCAATGTTATCACTAGCTAATCTGAGAATAAATAATATATAGAACTATTAATGAAATAAATTTTTTCTGCCCATATTTTTCCAGGGCCTGGATTACATTGGTTGGATGGATTTCTGGAGGGAAACCTTGGTTGTCTTCTCTCTCCATTTGATCCTCCAACTGATTTTGACAAGGAGGATCTAATATGAAAAATTCAGATTTCTGTAATGAAAATATTTGATGCAGAATAGGAGCCATCTGTTAGCCCTCAAATTTACTCAGGTTGTTTTGTGTCTATTCACTTTGCTTACTTAAAAGATAGGCTTTGAGTTCAGACGAATTGAGTCTTCATTTTAGAAATCTAAGAGAGGAACCTTGTCTGAACTCACATCCCTAGTTACTGTCACATTAATTTACAAAGCATTTCTAGAAATAAATTGCTATGGAATTTAGAAGTACATAAAAGTAAAACTATAATTATAGAAAGCTGAATATATAATATGGTTTACTCAACAATTTGCTGAATATAAAGATGGAAGTGCTTAAAGTTAAAAAATACAGTAGTATTTGGCTCATTCAGCTAATCTTATTTGTGTGTATGTTACCGAGTCAGATCCTCCAAGTTCAAGAGCTACATTAGATTTTTTTTTTCTTCTGTTTGATGCAGGACTCAGAATCACTCCTTTAGTCAGTTTCCCACAAATCCTCTGCTAATGGACTAGAGTAGTACAAAACACCAACACAAAAGTCCACATAGTCCCTCTACAATAAGAATTCCCCGGAATCAGGAATGGAAGGGGAGAACGTGGCAATTTTTTTCCCTATTGCACATTTCTTTCTTTCTTTCTTTTATTGTGGTAAAAACATGAGAGCTAATCTCAACAAATTCTTAAGTGCAAATTACAGTACTGATGTCTTTAAGCACAATGGTGTAGAGCAGATCTTTAAAACTTGTTAATTTTGCATAACTGAAACTTTGTGTTCGTTGACCAACAACTCCCCATTTCTTCTTCCCCTCATTCTCTGGCCACCACGTTTTTACTCTCTGTTTTGATGAGTTTGGCTGTTTTAGATACCTCATGTAACTGGAATCATTCAGTATTTGTCCATCTGTGACTGTCTTATTTCTCTTAGAATAATATCCTCCAGGTTCTATGTTGTCACATGTAGAAGGATTCCCTTCTTTTTTAAGGCTGAATAATATTCTACTATGTGTGTGTGTGTGTGTGTGAGTGTGTGTGTGTACACACACACTCACACACACACACTACATTTTCTTTATCCATTCATCCATTGATGGACATTTAGGTTGTTTCTGTGTCTTGGCTTTTCTGAATAATGCTGCAGTGAACATGGGAGTGCAATTATCTCTTTGACATCCTGATTTCAATTTTTTTGGAGATATACCCAGAAGTAAGATTCCTGGATCATATGGTAGTTCTATTTTTAATTTTTTGAGCAACCTCTACTGTTTTCCATAGTAGCTATACCAATTTACTTTCCCATAAATAGTGCACAAAGGTTCCCTTTTCTTCACATCCTCACCAACGCTTACTAGCTCTTGTCTTTTTGGTAAAAGCCATTCTAACAGGTGGGAGGTGATATCTCATTGTGGTTATAACTTGAATTTTCTTGATGATTAGTCATGTTGAGCATCTTCTCATATGCCTTTCATATACAAAAATGTCATTAGTACATCTTCTTTGACAAATGTTTATTCAAGCCCATCTTTAAATCAGGTTCCTGTATTTGGTTCTTTGCTGTTGAGTTGTAGGAATTCCTTTTATATTTTAGATATTAACCTCTTATTGGATATATAGTTGGCGAACATTTTCTCCCATTCTGTAGGTTGCATTTTTACTTTGTTGATTGTTTCCTTTGCCATGGCAACTATAAGTTGCTTACAAATGAACTAGTAGTAGAGAGATCTGACCACAGTGATTCCTAATATCATAAACTGTTGTCTGGTCACTAAATGATCATTTTAAAAGCAGAGAAGAGTGATTGCCATGAATGCAACAATGCTGGATATTTCATCTTACCCTTCTCTTAACCTGAGTTCTATGAATGCTCTCTGACTGAGGAGCAGATGAAAAAGATAGAGGGTATATCCCCTAGGAAAACTAAAGCTAATTTGAAACATGCCCACACTCAATGGTTCAGCAAAGTAATATGTCCATGCTTGGAATAAGACCTTTGGTGGAAAAGAGCTAATTGTCATTCAATAGTTTAAGGATGGTCAATAATAATAATAATGATAATAATAGTCAGGAATCCTGATCATTCTCTTCTAGAAGGATCTGGCATATTTTTAGCATGTTATCATTCATATATAATTTTCTTTATAGATTGTATCTTTCTCTGCAGTTACAATGAATGCAATTAGTACTCCCAAAGCAAATAAGTGATATTTCATTAAGCTTGATACCATTACCAATATAGTCTTCTCACAAACTTACTCATCATCTTTAAAAAATTTTTATATGTGAACAAATATAATTTCACAATACAGCATAGTTTCTTTCTAATTTATATATTTAACTATATAATATTTTATTAAAATGTAGAGGAAAGATAAATTATATAAAATACAGAGGGGAAAAAAGGGTTCCATACTCTTACCTTGGAATCAGTTCCCATGAATTTGTTGCCTTAGGAAACAATATTGCTGTGGGGCTCTTCAGCTTTTTCCAAGACATTGTTATACCATAGTTCTAAGATTATTCATAAAGGACAAAAATTGATCTTTTATGCACAAACATTTGGAAAGAAGTAACTTTGTTCAAATATAGAGGATGAACTCTGATATTTTTTTACAAAGTAGGTTTTTGGGGGGCTTACGGAACCTCATTATGGTCAGAATCAGTTGATGTGGATAGAAATTCAAAGGGAAAAGATTATTAGTGAATGTAATATTTAACACAGCCATTGTATGTAAAGCTTGATATGTTTCCACTTCCTTAGAGCAAACAGCTCTCTCAAACCTGAGGACATATAATCAAGTAAAATCAACGTCCATAGATCAACCTATGTAATGAATAAATTGTAATGTTAAATTGCCATTTGTTCTTTTAATAACTACTTATTGAATGTCAACCATTGACAGTCATTATGTTCTGCATTATAAATGTAGCACGAAAATAGGATGATGCATTGAGAAAAAACAGGTTTTGTAGAGTTTAAGACTGTACAATTTGAGTAAACAGTCTTTAAGAACACTAATACAAAATTATGTTTTAAAAAAGTAAACATTTATTTAGAATGAGAAAAGAAATTACAAGTTACATATTTAAAAATCTGAGCACTATCACAAACATCAAATTACAAAATCAAAAAGAAACCTTAACATTTTATATTAGGTAACTGTTTATAATATTCTTTCTCTATATTTTGACTAAATACTATATGACTGCCTCTTCATATAACAAAGATTCGTAATTTTTTTTCTTAGGAGTCATAAAAAGGTAATTTATTTTTTCTTCTAATGGGGGTGATTTTTTTTCTTGTTAAAGTTTAAAAAGTTTATTTCAACATCAGAATTTGCTGTAGGCAATGCCATGTAAATATTTAGGGTGTTATCAAATATGAGAAAACCTTTTATATTTAAGATGCAAGATTTAGAAGAATTTTCCCCAGGCTGGCTTCTGGCTTTTTATATTACAAACCTTGTTCCTTTCCACTACCCACATACTTCAGGTGCCAGATTCATGTAGGACATGTTTATTTCAGCATACAACGTGTAGCCCTTTACTTTCAAGTCACAATGACACAACACTCTGTAGGGGTATTTCAGGAAGCCATTTATTCACAGGGACAATTAGGAATAACTTCACTATTATAGAAGTGGCAGCAAACCATATAAATAAATTCCACTAAACCAAACTAAATATATCCTCAATACAACTTCCCCTTTGGTGCATTTCCAAGATGCCTTTGGTCACTCCAAGCTATACCACATCACTATAAAAATGAGAGATGGAAAGTCAGAGTGAAAAAAGATATAGAGGAAAATAAATATAGAATAAATACTTCTATGAAGAAGTGTGAAATGCCATAGGATTATATAGTAAGAGGACCAAATCTAGTCCCATAGATCAGAGAAAATTTCATTAAGTGGTGCTTGAAGCTGAAGCCTGAATGAGAAACTCTTTCCTAGTAATCAAGAGATGGTGGTGGTGAAAGAGGTGGAGATGATTCCAGGCATAAGGAAGAAAATACACCAAGACTTTGAAATACTGTGGTGAGTTGAGAAACTGGAAGGAAATTCAGTATGACTAGAGCTCAGAAAGTGAAGATAAAAGGGTCATCTGGAGCAAGGTTTTGGAGAAAAGGAGAGGCCAGATCCTGTTTGGTCTGGGCAGGCCGCATTCAGGTTGGGCTTTATTCTAAAGAGAAGAGGAAGCCATTAAGAGTTGATGTTATAAGGTTGTGTCATAACCAGAATACTCTGACTACAGTGTGAAAAATGGATTGGAGTGGGGAGGCACAAATTGATGCAGGGTTTCCACTAGGAAGCTATAGCCTTCAGTTAGGAAGAACTTGGCCTAGGGTAAACAGTAGGAGTGGTAGAAATAATCTTGTTTTGCTCATTCATTCTCACCCGCTATACTGAACTTAGATTTCATATCTATTATTTTTCCTTTTTAAGTTAGGTAGGCACTGATTTCTAATTGATATAAAAATGGTAAAAAACTACTGAAATATTTGAAGTTTGTGTTTTTTAACTATTAAAATATTATTATAAAATTTTGGCCTGAAATTTGGGGTCAAACTATGTATTGTCCAATTTCATAAAAAGATCTAGGATTTAAGATCTAGGAAACAAATCAAGAACTGTTGCTTCTTCCAGGTTTATTCTGGGAGGATAAATATTGGCTCTTTGCTACTATAGAACACAGTGAGTTCGATCTTTGGAATGGGAGTAGTCAAAATGTATGCAACACGTAACTCCTAAACGTTTGGTACCTAGGGTGCTTGGTCTAGAAATGTAATAAAAATACATATATCAGTTACTGTCATTAATTAGGTTTCCTCATGCTAAATTCATTTCTATCTTCCTTTTTTCCTCGTTACACTTCCCTATTGTTATACTCTTTTCATTATAATAATTTATTTTCTCTCACATGTGGTCTTAAAAGAGAGGTGCTTCTTTTCAACTCAGGCTACAAAGAAGACTTTTTCTGGAACTAAATCAAACTACATTTGAAACATCTTTGGGGGTCATGAATGTCATTTTTCATTTCATTCTATTTCTGTTATCTCTGCATGAAGCTCTAAAATGCAAGTTTGTAAATGGCATTAAAGTACACACATCTTCCTGGAATTCTTACAGTTTCCAATCCAATAGTAGTGCCAAACAATGAGAGATGTCCAAGACTCTTTGTTTCATTGTGATCCCACTGATGTCAACAGAAAGTTCTCTTCAAGAAAGTCTTAATAAGCATTCAAACTGTGGATAATGAAAATATCCTGGGGTGGAGTAGCACTCGGCCACCTGGCAGCATGCACAGGATTTAATTTTGTTTACCTCAAGGAGACTTGCTCTGTCCCTCTATCACTGCCTCAACATTACACTTTTATTCTCTCCTGAAAAGGGCTATGTCAGAAAATACCATGAAATTCAAGAACTGGATTGACCTTCTGAACTGCAAAATTCATGGTAGGTGTAAAGATATTAGGAATATCACTGACCAGCGATAGCTCTCGCTCAGTGAGTTCCCTTATAAGACTTCTGTCTGTTGTCTTGGCTACAATACCTAAGATAATATTAAAAGGCTAATACTAATGCTTAACTATACTTATAATAACAATAACTGCTAAGCAATTTACATATATTATCTTGCCAGAACCTCTGAAATAGATATGTGTTGTCTCCATTTTAAGGTGAAAACAGAGGTCTTCAAAAGCAATATAAGATTTATCATTAGGTCACTTTAAAGGGTGCTGAGGGAAATTATATTACATGACAAGCAATGGCATCACAAAAATCATCATCTTCAATCTACCTCTCTGAAGGCCCATTCATTTCATCAGTTGATATGCAAGAACTTTTCTCTCACTTTCATTCATCCTATGTTCATTTTAATGTATCTCTGTAACATGTAGATCACATTTGATTTTCTTCTTTTTTAATTCTCTTTAAAAAAAAAAACCTATATGCCTTTTCAAGCTTATCATTATCAAGTCTCAAAAGTCAATGGAATTTGGGTCATTTCCACTTTTTGCCTATTACGAATATTACTGCTATGAACATTCATGTACAAGGTTTGTATGGACATACATTTTCAATTATCTTGAGTATATACCTAGGGGTGTAGTATTTGATGGGCTATATGGTAACTGTTTAACTTTTTGAGGAACTGCTAAGCTGTTTTCCAAGGCAGCTTCACCATTTTACATTACCACCAGCAATGTATGAGGGTCCAAATTCTCCACATCCTTGCCTACACTTATTCTCTGTCTTTTCGATTATGCCCATCAACTGATGAATGGTTAAACAAAATATAGTATATCCATAAAATGGAAAATATTCAGCCATAAAAAAATGAAATATTGATCCATGCTACATCATGGATGATCCTTGAAACATGTCTTAAGTAAAAGAAGCCAGACACGAGTGGTCAGATATGATATGATTCAATTTATATGACAGTTCCAGAATAGGCATATCTATAGAAAGAGAAAGTAGATTAGTAGTTTCCAGGGACTGCAGGAAGAAGCAATGAGAAGTGATTTCTAATGCGTGTGGGGCTTTTTATGGGATGATGAAAGTGTTCTGGAGATAGTGATTGGTTCCGCAATATCGTAAGTGTACTAAAACCAATGACACATACACTTTAAAAGGTAACTTTTATGGTATATGAAATAGATCTCAATAAAAAAGCTAGATAAGCTTCTAATTCTAAAATGATGATGATGATAATCATAACAACAACAGTAATTATTGTGGAGCTTGGGGAAAGAAGAGAGAAGAGAGGGAAGAGGGAAATGCAATGAATATTTATGCTTTAGTATGTTTTCCTGACACATCTGTGTTTTCTATTCTGATTAATGGTCCTGCCATTCACTAAGTTACTCAAATTAGAAGTCTCAAAATGATGATTGGTCCTTCTCTCACTCAATGTTCTACGTACTTTCACAAAGTTTAGTCTCTCTGATCTCATTTTTTTTTTTAATTATCACTGTCCTCGTTTCCACCTCCACTGTCATTACCATTTAAAGTAGCTCGTCTCCTATTAATCACAGCAACATTTTCCTGATGATGCCCGTCTCCCCTATTTCCAAGCCCTTCTGTATTCAACTGTATTCTTCAAGCTGCCTTTATTGTTACCCTCCCACAGTACGAGTCTGGCCATGTCATTCTTCCAGTGATGGCATTAATGATAATCGACATGATACAATGAACCCCTCACAAATTTACTGCAATCTACATGTCTAGTCTCATTTTTAAACCACTTGTTCTTGTTCTCCCTACCTTCACACACCTATTTATACGGTACCCTGTGCATTATATTCTCTTTCATACTGCTTTACTTTTGATCATGTTGTTCCTTTTGACTGCTGTTCTCTTCTTATTTGTATTAATCAGTACTCTTAGAGATACAAGGGAGAGAAACACATCTCAGAATAGTTCATAAAAATATGTATTTTTTGGGAAGGCCAAGTATGGACAGGATTTTAGGCAGAGTTGTATGCAGGGACTGAAACAGTGCCTTCAGTGCTCTCCTCATCCATTGTTTCTGCTTTCAGCTGAAGATGAGTATGAAGGCATGTAGGTAGATAGATAAGCATCTTTACAACTCTAAAATGTTAAGATCTCAAGGGAAATTGAGGAGGAGCTGGAGAAAACACATGGTTTGACCCACATGTTCTCAGTGAACAAATCCCTTTGGCGAGAGGGATGGGTATTCTGAGAGGTTAGTCCAAGTTACGTGGCTACTCCTTCAACACGGTACTCGGGTATCATGAATGACCAAATGGCAGGCCCTCTAGGACCAAATGAAATGAGAGGCAGTTTCCTAACAGAAAACAACATTAAGTATATATATTCCTATTTTTAGCTTTTATAATTAGGCTTATGACCCAATGTACACTAGTTTTTGTAAAGGGTGTGTGGTAGGACTTTGAGGATAATTTTTTCCACATGAATATCCAGTTGTTGCAGTACCTTTTGGTGAAAGCACTTTCTGTTCTTGATCGGATTGCTCTGTCCTCTTGGTCAAAAATCAAATGAGAAAATACATGTGGGGACTCCAAATACTGAGCTATTTATCACTCCTTAATTGTTTCAATTACTGAAGCTTTGTAATAAATTTTGCAGGCAGGTAGTTCAGGTCCTTCCACTTGGTTCTTTATTTTGCTGAGGAAGATTAGCCCTGAGCCTAATATCTGTGCCAGTCTTCCTCGATTTTGTATGTGGGTTGCCACAACCGCGTGGCTGATGAGTGTTGTAGATCCATGCCTGGGATCCAAACTCGTGAACCCAGGTCTCTAAAGAGGAGCGTGCCAAACTTAACCACTATGACATGGGTCCAGCCCCTTGTTCTTCATTTTTAATATTGCTTTTAACATTCTAGTTACATTGAATTTCTATATAAATTTTAGAAGTGACTTGTCAACTTCTACAAAAAAGCTTGCTGGGATTATGATTGAAATTGTTTGGATTTATAGAATAATTTAGAGAGAATTGAAACCTTAACAATATTGTCTTCTAATCCATAAACACGATATATCTCTCCCTTTATTAGGTCTTTTTAAATTTCTCTCACCAATGTTTTGAGTTTTCACTGTAGATATCTTGCCTATATTTGTTAAATTTGGTCCAAAGCATCTTATTTTCTGATGCTAATATAGATAGAATACCTTTTGAATTTCATTTTCTAATACCATGCTATTCATATATAGAAATATAATTGATTTCTTATGTTAAACTTACATACTGTGACTTTAATAAATTCACTTATTAGTTCCAGAATATATGTTGTAGATTCCCTTAGATTTTCTATATTAACAATCATTTTATGTGCCTAGAGAGGCAAACTTACTTCTTTATACTATTTATTTGCTTTATTACAATAGCTAGACACTCCAGTACAAAGCTGAATGGAAAGTAGGAGACTGGGCAACCTGGCTTGTTTCCAATCTTAGGATGAAAGTGTTCAATATTTAATCATTAAATATGTAAGCAGTAGGATTTTTGAAGAGTCTCTTTTTCACACTGCAGAACTATATTTTTCTAGTTTGCACTTTGTTTTTTCTTTTTTTTATCATGAATTGAATATTCCTAATGCCTTGTTTGCATGTATTGAAATGATCCTACACTTTTCTCAATTCTTTTATTTATTTTTTTGTGTGTGTGTGTGGGGAAGACCAGCCCTGAGCTAACATCTGTTGCCAATCCTCCCCTTTTTGCTGGGGAAGACTGGCCCTGAGCTAACATCTGTGCCCATCTTCCTCTACTTTATATGGGACGCCGCCACAGCGTGGCTGACAGGCAGTGCGTCGGCGGGCGCCTGGGATCCGAATTCGCGAACCCCGGGCTGCCAAGCGTGAACTAAACCGCTGCGCCACCGGGTGGCCCCTCAATTCTTTTAATATGCTTAATTACATTGAGTAATTTTTAAATGTCAAATTATCCATGCACTCTTTGGATAAATGCCAATTGGAAATGAAGTATTGTACTTACTGAATGCTGTTTGATAATGTTTTGTTTATAGAACATATTAGTCTCGGACTATCTTTCCTTTAAAAAAAAAATCTGTGTCATGTTTTGGTATTTGGACTAAGCTATATTTGAAGAATGAATTAAGAAGTGTTCCCTGTTCTATTTTTTGAAGGAGTTTTTATAAGCCTGATAATTTTTAAAATATTTTTTTCATTAAATATTTGATGCAACTCAACAGTAAAATCATCTGGGTTTGGACTTTTCTTTGGAAGTTTTTGATAAAACTTCAATTTATGTAACAAATATAGGACACAAATTCTCTGTTTTATTTTGTTTGTATTGCTAAGTTGTGTTTTTCAAAAAATGTGTCCATTTTATGTAAGCGGTCAAACTTCTTGGCATAAAATTGCTTATTAACATCTGTAGAATCTCTAGTGATAACCCTTCTTTCACTTCCAACTTTGGTAATTTATGTTCTCTCTCTTCTTTCTTCCTCATTCTTGCTTGGTGTTTATCAAATTCATTGATCTTTTCAATAAACCAATGTTGAGTTTTAAAATTTTCTCTGTTGCTTGTGTTTAATTTGATTTCTCTTCTTTCTTTTTCACTATCATTTACACACTTTGGGCTTACATTATTTTTCTATTTTATTTTTATTAAGGATTAACTTTTTTGATTTTAGACTTTCTTTTAGTTTCTAATATTAGCATTTAATGCTATAAATTTCCCTCAAAGTACTGCTTTAGCTGCATCACACACAGATAATTAGATATATTTTTGTAATCATTCATTAAGATATATTTTCTGACTACCCATGTGATTTATTATTTGATCAATGGCTTATTTAAAAATGTGTTCTTTAATTTCCAAATATTTGGGGTTTATTTTGTAGGGCATCTTATTATTATTTATTTGTAGTTTATGCCACAGAACATATATATATATATGATTTCAATTCTGTTAAACTCAGTGAGCATGTTTTATTGACCCCACAAAATTCTGTCTTGATTTATGTTTCCTTTGCACTTGAAAAGAATATGTACCCTGCTCTTCATGGTCTGTTAAGTCTAGTAGCTTGATAGCATTATCAGATCTATATTTCTCTTGTCTTTTTGTCTAAAAAACACAAAAGGGCTGTTAATATCCATAACTATGACTATGGAATTGTCTATTTTTTTAATTTTGTCAATTTTTGCTTTATGTATTTTGAAGGTCTGTTATTAGTCAAATACAAATTTGTGTTTTATCTTCTTGGAGAATTGACTATTTGTCATGATAAAATGTTTGTTTGTGTATATATATACATATATATACACACACAAAACTGGTCATAGTATTTTGCTTGAACAATTGGAAATATTCATATAGCCCTGTGACTTTCTTATGCTTACCATTTTCATGTCATTTTTTTTCCCATCTAGTAAGGTTCCATATATCTGTATATTTATACAAATAAAGTCTCTCTTTTGTAGATAGCATGCACTTAGACCTTGATTTTTTGTGTCTTATTAAAATCTGACTTTTAATTGCAGTGTTTGTTCCATTAACATATGCGATTTTTATGTAGATGAGATTTTAGATTTTTGTTTTACCTGTTTGTTTACATTTTAAATTTTTGTTTTACATTTTTTATTTTTACATTTTTAATTTCTTTTACATTTTTCTTCTTCTTCTTTTTTTTTTTTTTGGTGAGGAAAATTAGTCCTCAGCTAACACCCATTGCCTATCCTCCTCTTTCTTTTTGCTGAGGAAGATTGGCCCTGGGCTAATCTCCATGCCCATCTTCCTCTACTTTATATGGGACTCTGCCACAGCATGGCTTGACAAGTGGTGTGTCAGTCTGTGCCTGGGATCTGAACCTGTGAACCTCAAGCCATTGAAGCAGAGTGCACAAACTTAACTGCTACGCCACCAGGCCAGCTCCTATTTTACATTTTTCTGGTTTCTCCTCTCTCCTTTCTTTGTTCTTCTTTATCTGTGTTATTTTGGTCTAACTGAATATTTTTTTTAGAATTTTGTTTTGATATATATATTTATCTTTGCATTCATTTTTAAGAGTTGCTCTAAGGATTATGGTATTCTTACTTAACATTTTGTAGTCTATTTAGCATTAATATTGTACCAGTATATTTAAAATGTAAGAAAGCTTCAAATATGTAATAAAATTTCCATTTTTCTAATATTTATGCTGTAATTTTGTATACATCACATCTTTAGACATTATGAATGACTAATATAATATTAAATATCCTATTTTATTATTATTGTTATTTTTGTTGTTGTTGAGGAAGACTGGCCCTGATCTAACATCTTTTGACAATCCTCCTCTTTTTGTGAGGAAGGTTGGACCTGAGCTAACATCTGTGCCCATCTTTCTCCACTTTTTTGTATGTCGGATGCCTGCCACAACATGGCTTGATAAGTGGTGCATTAGTCCGCACCTGGGATTCGAACCTGTGAACCCCGGGCCACCAAAATGGAACGTGCTAACTTAACCTCTATGCCACCTGACTGGCCCTCTAAATTTCCTAAATAGTCACATTTATTTTTTAAAAAAACTTAAGAGAAAAAATAGTGTTTTAAAAATTATTTACCTGTATTTATCATTTCTGGTGCTCTTTATCCTTTCCTGAAATTCTAAGATTTCATCTAATATAGTTTCTTTTCAGACTGAAAACTTTCTATAGCTTTTGATGCAGTGCAGTCTGTTGGGGGAAAATTATATTTGTTTACTTTGACAGAATATGTCTTTGTTTTGATTTTATTTTTGAAGAATATATTTGCTATATATACAATTTTGGATTGAGAGTTCTTTTTTTTTAAAGTATTTTATTGTCTTCTGTCTGCCATAGCCTCTAATAAAATGGCAGCCGAATTTGATTCATCATTCTCCTGTATGTAATTTTTCATTTTTCTCTAATTGAACACAAGATTTTCTCTTTGTTTTGATTTTTACTAGTTTGACTATGATGTGTCTGGATGTCATTATCTTTGTGTTTATTCTGTTTGAGGTTACCTGAGCTTTTTGAATCTATAAATTTCTCTCTCTAACCATATTAGGGAAATTTTCAGCTGTTATTTTTTCAAAGAAATTGTATGCTTCATTTTCTCTCTCTTGTCTTTCTGGGACTCCAAATGTTAGACATTTTAGTATTGTCCCACAGGTTCCTGGGGCTCTGTTTATTTTTTCTATATTATTACACTTTATCTAAAGATCGGATCATTTATTTCTATTGATCAATTGTCAAATTCATAAGTTCTTTCTTTCAACATGAATCTGCTTTAATCTGATCTAGTGTTTCAGTTATAAAATTCTATTTTCGTCTTTATATTTATTTCATTTCTAATTCTCTATTGAGTGTTTCTATCTTGTCATTCATTACAAACATATTTTCTTTCAGCATAATTTTTAAAACTACCTTAAAATTTTTGTCTATTTTTTCAACATCTCTGTCATTTTGGGGGCGATCACTTCTCTTGATGATTTGTCACATATTTCTGTTTCTTTGTGTATTATGTAATTTTGGATTATATGCTCAACACTGAATAATAAATTGTAGAGATTCTGAATTTTGTTGTGTTCTTCTGAAGAATATTAATTTTTTTAAAAATAGGCAATTAGCTTGGCTGAACTGAAACTTCAAACTCTGTCTCCACTAAGGTGGACAGCCCCTGAATACTTTCATAGATTATTCAGTCTTCCCTAAACTTCTTGGAATATGCCTTGTGCGTATCGGGTTCATTGCTCAGCCAGTGGTTTGGGCAGTGTATCTACATTACATAGGGCTCCCCAACGGTGGCACTCTCCCTCTTGGATTTCCTCTTTCACTTTTCAGCTACTATGGTTTCCTCAAATTCTCTCTTTCATTTCATCAAGTCTGTGAGACTGCAGTTTTTCTATTCCCACATTAAACATCCCACATGGTGAAAACTGGAGCCTATCCTCAGGGTACAAGCTGCAAAATATGTGAAGCTCAAATAGAGCCATTTACTACTTCCTAGTGTCAATTCTCCTCCAATATCTGCCTGCTTTTGTTTACTCTCCAGTACCTTGAGTTAGGTTTTCATTGATCGCTCACAGTTTATAGTTGTTATCTGCGGAAGGATTGTTACTATAATTGTTACTCGTAATTACCCATTGTGCTTATTAAATTTCCCTTTCTTATTTACTTAATTTTTAAAGGATAATGTGCTTTGTAAAAATATATAAACAATAGAAATCTACATGAAAGAAAAGCAAGTGCCACTAAGATAAACATTTACATACATGAAATCACACACACATATACACAGATGTACACCTCCACCTTCACTAAGATATTACTATTAATAGATTGTATAGTTCTAGACTTACATCTGTGCTCAATTATTACTTTACAAAATAGTACCTTAGTATGTGTTTGTGTGTGTTTACAAAACCTGAGATTATACTAAATCTTATTCTGACATTTTGTTGTTTTATTATTATCTTTCACTCAGATCATGGTCTTCTCTTCATATCATTCTCACCATCATCATCATATTCTTCATCATCAAATCTAACATTTATTTTGTGTTTACTCTATTCCATTTTTGCACCTGCTAGTACATGGTAATATACATTTTTATCATACATTATATATGATAAATATATATAATTTAAGAATATATTGTTTTTTCAAATTTATTGATGAGAAAATTGAGCTTAAAAATCTGAAATGTACTGCCTAAAGCTCAAAGCACATAAGTAGTAGACTCAAATATATCAATCCAATCCACATTGAATGTCTAATTTTTTACAATTTCAATAGTGTAATGCATCACAATTTATTCAAATATTTATTCAAATATTCACTTATAGCAGCATTACTGATAATACTTGTTTGCCATAAACAAGTATATTGGCAAAAAATTGCATCTGTAAGGAGCATTAAGATATATAATTAGGAAGGCAAGATAAGGCCAGATTATTAAGAGCCATGAATGCTGTGCTAGAAATTTTATTATTTATACTTTATGCAACAGAAAACCAGCAAAAATCTCCAAGCAGTGAAATGATATGATTATGGTGACTTGATTAGCAGTTTGAATGTCATTTGAGAGTTATCGTATGTTATGGCAGGAAGACTAATTATCAAACTATTGCAAAAGTTTGAGGAAAATCATATGTATTTGAATCAGGTGGTGGAAAAAAATTCTAAAAATGGTATGGATACTGGATATAATTTATATAAAGTAAGTTAATTTAACAAATTAATATCTTAATGTTAAAACACAAATAACGTGTACAAATGCCAAATGAAGTCTAGAAATAAAACAATATTAAAAATGAATCAAAGCAAAGCAGTTGTTCTTCAAGTAGCTAGGTAATTGAAGTCCATCTGTTTTCTTCTGGCTTGAGTTGTGTGGAGCTGTGTGTTCAACTGTGATTCTATCAATCTTTCGTTTGCTTCTCTGTCAGAAACAGTTCATGTTTACTTTCAAATAATTGCAGCCTTTTATTCAGAAAAATAGCATTGCAGGAAGTGCTCAAACATACAGAATGCTATTTAATCACAGAGAAGAAAGTTATCTAAATTGCCCAGAAGTTTTATAAATTACAGTTGTAGGTGGAATAGTTAAATTTCAATCAGCAGGTTATTTAAATTATTTCACTTACTGTGTTGAATAAATTATGTAAAACATATCATCACTTATGTAATTACAAGGGCCAATACGAATGGGACTTATGTTTTACACTGGTTTACATTTAACAGACTGTTAATGTTCTCTTCACTAATGCTTAAATCTATAGCGGTTATACAGAGAAAGAGTTGAATGTTTTACATATGTTCCTCTCAGATAATGATATATATTATTTCTGTAATGAAATGTTTTAAAATGTGCTTTATATTCTTTTTGATTAAAAGAAACCAATCTTAAATGCATGATTATTGCAGAAGACTATAATTTGAAGCCTGTTCAACACTTTAAACTGAAGATTTTCTCATCTTTGTCAACTTTTTCCATTTAATTTTCACAAGCAGAACCTTTATTTTTGCTACAGTTGGAGTTGCCACTGCTGACTGGAAAAATATCTGTGTAGATATTTCTTCTTTCATAACACATCTACTTCCATTTCTGTATTTATATTAAATCTTAGGGGTTTTTTTGTAAGTGATTGAACTGAGAGTTCAAACAAGGGACTCACTGTCAAGGAATAGGTTACTAGTTTATTAATATTTTAACATTTTCCTTAGGCAAATATTAAAGCAATTGCCATTAAGTAAAGGATTTAAGAATAAATTGTATCTAGATGCAAGAAATATAATTGTTGTCTAAGACAACAGCATTACTTTGAAAGGTTTTTAGCCAATTTATTGCTTACCCTATTAGAACTTTTTTCATACATAAATCCTAGATGATTAAGCTCTCTTTAAGACAGACATATTTCATTTGAAATTAAAATATTTTGCATATTCCTCTTAAAGTGTCATATCAATATAAAGCACATTCCTGTGTTGATTTTGTGGGCTGCAGACAAGTTGCATTTTGAAACATTAAATGAAATTAAAATAATTTCATTCTTTTAAAATGAGGCAGTGTCTGTCATGAACATTGTTATTATAGTTGATTTGATTATTTAACATAATTTTATAAAAGAGTTGAAAATTATGCATACATCTCTGATGTGAACCACATAAGCTCGGCACACAGAACCTTTCCCTGGCATAAAAATAATAAATCAATTAAATACATTTATTATATTCAAATATATTAATCAAGTCTCAGATAATTTTATTGTTTTCTAATGCCATACACAAAAGCAATTTTCTTTTAGGGAAAAATGCTTATTTTAATTTTGTTCTGTATACCTTGGCAGTCTCTGATACTTTGATTGAAGGAGATATTTTTTTAAAATACTAGAAAAGTGGTTGAAGATAGATTATCAACTATCAATGGAGAGTGGGAGTAGCAGCCTTTCAGGGCTGCTTACAATTTACTTCCATCTTACTTTCCCATTTCACTTCTAGCTTTACCTGCAATATTGTTTGTGTGAATTTGGCTGGGTTATTTACTCTGCTCCTGCTTTTCTATCTGCAAAATGGGGATATTAGCACCTATATATGAGGATATTTATGGGAATTCAATGAGATAATATCTGTAAAGCACATAGCCTTGTGACTACCACATTGTCACATAGAATACACTGAAGAGAGATTGGCTCAGATAGCTATTTTTTCTATATGATTTCACATCTGAAAGAGATTCCTTAAATCCATTGAGAAACTCTGAAGGGGGAAATATAGAAAATCTTATGGTAGGGAAATTGTATTCTTTTCTTATGAGTATCTATTCCCAAAATGTATGGTTTCATTGCTTGGATTTGTAAGAATGGTATCTTGTAAAAGTCAATTCTATGAAATTTTTGAGATTGGTCAGGAATAGTGTCTCATTAGAGTCATCCTTGTTATTTTTTTCTTTGCTTCCTAATTAGTGATTACTTAATTTTCAGTTGAAATACTTTCAACCAGAGCATAGCTAATTTCTACAGTAAAAGCCTGCTAGTATACATAACACATATTAATTCAACACATATTTGTTGAATGTCTATTCCATACTCAGTAGAATGCTAAACATGGCAGTACAAGAATAAGACAACCAGAAGGAAATTTCAAGCAAAGTCCAAAGAAGGGTTGCTTCAGTTTGGACCCCAGGGAACTCTGGGTTACTTATTAAGCCCAAGAGTTGTCCCACTCTGAGTTAAGGGAGCTGGGCTTTTATAGTCCCCTAGGCCACAGCCATTGGATAAGTGCTTCCCTAGAGGAAAGAAATTTCTGAGAACTTCTGACTCCTTGCCCTGGGTATAAAGTGGTTCCAGTAGCCTGAGGGCTGATGGCGAAAGAAAAGTCACAGGTGAAGGTTGTTGAAGGCAAATCCACATTTAAAGCAGTGGAAAGGGGCATACAGAGACTACAAAAAGGATATGAGATGATCTGAATGAATCACCAGACATTTCCACTACACATTTCTAGCATAAATTTTATGATGATCAAATAAAATCATCCACATAAAATATTTAACAGAGTTCCTGGCACAGTCAGAACTGAATAAGTATTAGCCGTTTTCTATAGCATTAAGGGCAAGTGTGATATCTTCTGGAATTTACAAGTGTGCATTAAACCTAGCTTTGGTAGGACAGGAGTGGGAGTGGGTGAAAGAATGTCAGGAAAGTCTTCCTAGAAGAGTCAGCATCTATGCTATGTCTCAACGCATAGTTAACCCAATGAGAAGATCTATAAGGACTAGAGAACTGGAGAGAGGGATGGACAGGGAGAATTTCAAAGGCAGAGAGAGCATCAGGTGTAAAAGAGACAAAGAAAAATCATTAGAGGAATGCAGGTAGATTCATGTGACCTGAGTAGACCATTGTGAGGGAAATTTTGGAGGTCAACGAGCCCTGTTAAGGAGGCATTACTTTGAAGTTCATTCAGTCATTCAACCAATGTTTATGGAGGGTTTCTTACATACCAGGCACTTTTTAAGAAAGCAAACAAAGCATCCATCAGTAAACAAAATAAAGATCACTGCATTTGTGGCTTATAATGAAGAAATCGGACAGTAAGCAAGAAACAAAATACACAAGTAAAATGTGTAGTATGTTAGCTGGTGATAAATGCTTCAGAATAAAACAAACAAACAAAAAACTAGTGCAGAGTGAGGGTGTTAGAGAGTGCCAGGGCTGAGGAGGAGGGAGGTATATTTTTAAAGAGAGTAATCAGAGCAGGCTTCATTGGGAAGGTAACTTTTTAAAGGAAATTACCTTGATAACCATATTGAGAACTGACAGAGGAAGGGGATAGTATAAAAAGTCAAACTGATTGGGAGCCTAGTTCAGTAATTAAGGTGAAAGATGATGGTGGCTCAGAAATGTGTGGTAAGAAGTGATTGATTCTGAATATGTTTTGAAGGTGCATCCAAGAAGTTTTCCTGGTGGATTGGAGGTGGCATATGAAAGAGAGGAATCAAGAATTACATAGAGTTGTTGGCTTTGAGCAACTGCAAGAATGGAGTAACTAATAATTAAAATATGAAGGCTGTGATGCTAGCATGTTGGGAGTGGGGGCAAGATCAATTCAAATTGGGATTATTTGTGATTGAGATGTGTTATCAAGCGTTCAAGTGAGGTGTCAGGTAGGTAGTAGGATATGTATTTTGATTTTTGGAACAAAGTCTAGTTGAAAATATAAATTTGAGAGTTAATTACATATAGATGATATCTAAAGCCATAAAACTAAATGTAATTACCAAGAGAGTGAGTCTAGTTAGAGAAGAAAACAGAGGGCAAGGAAAGTTTTACATAAAGATGTAACAGATTGGATGGTTGTTTTAGATTGTTCTCTCTGGTGTCACAGAGAGAATAGTTAGCCTTCTCCCCAGCCAGCTCCTCCTCTGATTTGTTAAATTTTAATATGTAAACCAGAAAACAGACATAGATAGACTTTTGACTGAGACCATTTGGCAAGTTTTCTGGGAGCACTGCTTAAGAATTATATTTCTCATCAAACCGTGCATTAAATGTCTATTGCTGCATAAAACTTAGTAGCTTTAATACAACAGATATTTATTATCTCAGAATTTGTAGGAGTCAGGCTTACCTGAATCCTCTGCTTCAGGGTTTCACACAAGGCTGAAATCAAGGTGTCAGGCAAGGTTACATTCTCATGTGAAGGCTCAACACAAGGAAGAATCTTCCAATCTCCTTCACCTGGCTGTTGGTAGATTTCAGTTCCTCGAAGGTCATTGGACTGAGGGTCTTATTTCTTCCAGAGGCCATCCTCATTTCCTTGCTAAACAGGCATCTGCAGCTTGTTTCATCAGAGTAAGTACATAAGAAGAGACAGAGAGCAGGGAAAACAGAAGTCATAGTTTTTTAAATAATTTAATCCAGGAAGTGTTATCCATTACTTTTGCTGTATTTTATTCATTAGAAGGAAGTCAATAGACCCAGCTCACACACAAGGGAGAAACTTTCACAGAACATGAATACCAAGAAATAGGGTCATTGCAGACCAAATCAGAAGTTGCCTACCACACTACACACATTATTAAATAGATATAGCATTAAATATTATTAATTATATTTACTAACAAGTTTGAATTCCTTCCTTGATCTTCTTTATATACCCCTATATATTCTTTCCTTTCCATAAACCATTCACTTGCTTCTTGACACTGCAGTAAAAAAGTAGTAATTTTTATATGCTGCTTAGCAGTCTGTTGCCAGATATTGGTTAGTACAGGATTTCCATGCTCTTAATATTGGAGCCAAGAACTACTTGTCCATACCACCTTTTTCTTGTAAGTTTTAGGAAGAGCATCTATGTGTAATCATTAGAAAAAGTGACTAATTATTCAGAGATTTTTTTCACCTTTGAAATAAATGTGTGTATGAACTCCAGTAAAGTAGAAAATTATCTGATGTTATGGAGTGAAAGATATTAGCTGTGATCATTCAGCAAGCCTTATTTTCTCATTTTATTTCTCAGCCCCAACCCCCACAGCAACATTCACACACAGACGTGTATATCTGCTCTCTCAAGAAGAGTTAAAAAAAACTCAAAAGAACTTATGTTGCCATAAGTAATAGGCTTTGCAAATAAAATGTCTGTTCTTAAATACTGGGACCCAAAAATCAATTTAATTTTGTAGCACTGCTCATTTCAGTTTCTTCTCGGCACATTTCTGTTTGTCACTTTCTTGCTGCCCCCTTGTTTCAGACTCCCATGGCCAACAGCTGGGATAATCTCCTCCCACCCCCAACATCTGGCTCCTGCCACCAAACTTTACCCCTCTGCAGCAGCCAAATACAGATGTGAGTTTAATGATCTCTAATTATCAGGCCTGGTATGCATTTGCATCTCAGTTGTTGACAGATTGGAGGAAAATTTGAATAAAATGCCTGCAATTATATAATTTCATCATGTCTATTTTAAACAAACACCTTTTACCTTATTCTGCCACAGAGTCAGCTCCCATTTTTCATCACTATGTATTGCTGAAGAGTACATAGTAGGATTAATAATGGTTTTCTATAAAAATATCAGGCAGGCAATTTGAAAATCATCAATAAATTATAAATTAAATGTACAATAATTTTAAATTGTAAAAATTGTATAGGATGGTAATTACAGAATTATGGAGCTTGGCTTTTCCTTTACTTTGATGATGGAGCTAGAAGAAATTACACTGCCATGTACTTATCTGAAGAAAGATTGTTCCACACAGGAAGAACAGCCTATACAGACATATTTACAAAATATATATATTAAAATATCTATGGGTTCAACAGCACCATGGGTCTAAAAAAAACATTTTACTTTCTCCACACTTCTTAAAAATATACCTTGAGAAATGACATACTGTGTTTTATTTCCAAACACATGGAGAAGTTTCAGTTCCAAAAAAAACCCCTCTGATTACAGAGTTTATCATTCATCAGTGAGGAATTAAAAGAAAAAATCAAGAAAAATGGGATTATGAAAGCCCTTACAAATATGTCCATGTTTATGAAAATAAAAAATAAAACAGGGCTGGCCCAGTGGTGTAGTGGTAAGGTTTGTGCACTCCTCTTCAACGGCCCAGGGTTTGTGGGTTTGGATGCTGGGCACGGACCTACACACTGCTCATCAGGCCATGCTATGGCGGCATCCCATATACAAAATGAAGGAATGTTGGCACAGATGTTAGCTCAGGGCCAATCTTCCTTGTGCAAAAAGAGGAGATTGGAAACAGATGTTAGCTCAGAGCCCATCTTCCTCACCAATAAAAAGAAAAAAATAAAACAGTATGGTAATTAACAAAGAAAATATAAATTCTATTATATTTTAAATATGCTACAATTGACACTTAGAAAAATAATGTCCCTATATGACCCCTGCTTCTTTTAAAAATAGACTCTTTCTCCAGGTTTTCACAAGATACTTGAAAACTCAATTTCCTTTACTAGAAAATAATACTAATTCTGAAGGAATTTTTTCAAATGGCATCTACATTTAGATTCCCATCTCTCTGATTGCATCATGGTCCCAAAAATGAAACAGGCTTTTCTTAAATCCATTGTAGCTACTTCATGTTGGATTACTCTCTGCTAACTTTCTTCTAATGCTTCATTCTAAAGACTTTCATTCCTTTTCTTCCACGTGTGATACCTCTTGCTTCAACTGCCAACTCCTTTTATTTATAACTTCTCTCTCTTTACTTTTCTTTTCCCCCCTAACCGACGTAGCTTAATGGTTGTGAGAGAGATTTGGGGATCAGATAAAATGTGTATTTCTCCTGGCTCCAACACTTAAAAATGATTTTAACTTTGGACAAGTTACTTAAACTCTCTTTGCCTCAAACTCCTAATCTCTAAAAAGGAATAACAATGCCTTTGGCACAGGACTGTGGTTACCATTAAATGAAATGAGAATAAATAGTTACGGCAGAGCCTGGTGTATGGTAAGCAGTCAAATGGTAGCACCTGCTATGAAGATGATGATGATAATGAAGAAGAAGACAATGATGACAGCCAAGAAAAGGAACTCTTTTCTACCACCAGTAAATTCTCCCATTTTGAAAAACTAAAAGAGACAGATTAGAAAGCAAAGCTGCATATACTAAAATACTAAATGTATTCTTAATGTGACCAATATCTTGATCAGAGTGAGGATCTAAATATGTAAATATCCATTAAACTATATACTTTCAAGATTCATGTGCTTTTTACACTCATGTATATGTTACGCCTCAATTAAAATGTTAAAAAAGAAAATACATTACTGCTATTATCTCCAAATGAAGCTATGAATACATTCAGAGATATCCTGATAGAATGGTTGAAAGAAGATATTCATTATAAAGCCATAAGCTTGTGTCTGTGGCCTAGGCTTCTCTTGATCTCTAAAAGGTCCTATCCCTAACTTGAAGTGAGCAATTGCTATTTGTTGATTAACTTAGTGAAGTATATCTTTATTACCATCTGCCTATCTTGAGATTAATCTCTGCCCCCTCCACTCCTTTCCTAAGTCTCTATGCTATTCATATTCTTCACTTCTAACCATATCTTTGGTTGCCTGTTATCTCTGACCAGAAAATCCTAGAAGTTGGGTTTTGATTCCTTGCAGATGCTGGAGTAGAAACAAAGTGAGACAGTTGTTTTGTACCCTTTGTCCAGTTACTCACTGGGAGGCAGGATGGTGTAGTGGTTAACAGCATGATCTTTGGATTTGGATAATAATAACTAATAAAAATAGCAAATTCTTGTATAGTGCCTACTATGTGCCAAACACTGGTTTAGTACTTTACAAATATTAACTCATTCTGTCCTTATGACAGCCCTGTAAGATGTGCAGATAGCATTTCAGGATAATTAAGAGCACACATTTAGGAGTTATTTAACCAGGGTTCAATTCTAGCTTCAAACACAAGTATGTTGAGTGACCATAGACCTATTACTTAACTTCTCAAGGCCACAGTTTCTTCTGCTGCCAAATGCAGATCGTTTCAAGTTAGCGTTTAATTAGAGAAGGAGACCACTCTGAGCGAGAGAGAATAAGGATTTAATAGGAATTATACCTTAAAATTATGGAAGTAGTCTATATCAGAATATTGTGTTCAGCTTTGGATCTGAAGTCAGCTTGGCAGGAAGGAAAGTTGATGTGAGATAGGAGAGAATAAGGACAGACTGGAACCCATGAGAACAAACTGGAATGCACATAGTCAATTGATACCCACATTGATCTTGGACCACCCCCAGCCTTGATGATGTGGTTGACTTGCTGGATAAATTGGTGCCTGTCAGCTTGTCAGTGCATACACACCAGGCTGAGGATTCAGAGAGGCTGAAGGAGACTGGCAGCAGCTAGACTGGCTGCATACTCTGGATACTGCCCCATGTCAACTAGATTTGCCAGCGGATCAGTAACAAAGTACGTGGGCTGCAAAAGCACTCAGCCCCACACTGAACTCTGGAGTGTAAAAATGGCTGTGGCTCCACTTCCATCTTCTAAATCTCACATAAGTGTGTGTGTGTGTGTGTGTGTGTGTGTGTATGTATGTGTGTGTGCGTGTGTGTGTGTGTGTGTGGCCAACTCTAGCCGAGAACCATACAGAAAAGAGGATTTCAGAGATGATAATAATATCTTACAACGTTTTTGTGAGGATAATAGAAATTAGTGAATGTAAAGTCCTCAATACAGTGACTCCTTCTCCCAGGTTTGCCCCAGCAGAAAGGAGCTGATTCACCCAGGCATGCTTCCTCAAGGAAGAATCCTGCATCCAACGGCTGGTCAGTGTGAATGAGATACAGAAGTCCATTCCTTTTGCCTCATTTTAAATTAACTTTTAAGGAACATACCAGATCAGATGTTTCCTATGGCATCTGCTGAAGCCTCTATTGAGGCTCCATCACGGTTTAACTTTCCATCTAATCTTACTTCCTTCACTCCCCAGTAGGGGTTGACCCGGCAGATAATTCCCAATGGTCCTCTTTTTCCCAAGTCTCTGCCTCAGAGATTTTGCCTGGAAATCTGATGTTAGATAGGAGTCATATTACAGGTGACTCCAGCAAACCAGAGGACTTGGGAACACCCATCATAAAGATCAGTGAGTTAAATTATCATCGTCATCATCATCATCATCATCATCAATAGTACTACATTATCATTCAGGAACCAAGTTAAAGGGAAAACCTTTTCTGTTTATCACGAGGATCTGAGTCTCTGCTGACACAAGCTATGAACTCGGGATATATTTTGTAAGTCACCCAATAATTAGGAGTGACTTTGAAAAATGATAATAATTTAAGTATACACACACACATATACTTAAAGGTCCATGTCCTCACTTCCTACCCTCTTTCCTGCTGACTGGGAAGGGTGATGTCTGAAGCAACTACGGAAGCTATGTGTTGAGGATGATGTCAAAGCTATTCCACATGCCTGGAGCTCTGGATGACTTCGTGGAGTATCATCTCTAACATGAGATATAGATAAATCACTCTCATTTGAGACACTGAAGTTTTAAATCTCATTGTAGCAATTTACCATTTATTCCCGTGTAACACCAAAAGCCATTAGGTAGTAGAACCGGGATGAGAACTCAGGTTTATTTAATGCAAAGAAACATATTCATAAACACGTGCCAAACTACCTTTCCGGCTTTTGCAAGCTAAATGTGGTCAGCTTTCTGAATGAGAAACTCCTTCCTTGCCTTACAACTGATAGAAGTAGAAGAGAAAAAGGTAGGATACTTTAAGGGCAGCAAAGATAATTAAGAAAACTTCTAGATAGCTTATTCTTTAAACAAGTAAGGCATTTAAATAGAACATGCAATGCTCTGTTTAATTTAACTTTTTATAGCCAAAATAAAAAATGGAAATAGAGTTCAAATTGCCAACTGTGAGTCTCTTGGCCACTGTGTCTTTGTATTTCGATATGCATGCAGTATTTTATATTATTCCACAGGGAGGATCTCTGCAATGCAATTGTTTTTCCCCAAGAATATGTGAGATACACAGGAAGATGCATTAACATTGGCACTTCACTAGGGAACTATCCAGAGGGCTGGAGAGGTAACTTGCTGCCAGAAAGTGACGTCATCACAGAGCAGCCAGGACCCTATATATGTCTTTACACATACACACAGGGCAGTCAGACTCTGAAGGCAGTGGGGCTCATCATTTTAATATCCCTGACTTGCAATTATTCATTTTCTTTCTAATTTAAAAGAAAACTGATATATGAGACAACAGTGCAAAGTGATAGGTTCAGAGAACAAGTAATGTAGGCAGGGGGAACAGAGCAGACAAATATAAAGACATATTCTGGCAAAGCCTGACAAACTTCAACACGAAAGACCTTTCAGTAGAAGGGAAGGATATGAAGACTTTTAATTTAAGGCTTACTTCTAATTTATTTAAAATAAGAGATTTTCTAATGTCTGCCTTCTCCCCTCACCTCAGGTTTTAAGGGTTTCTAATAGGGCATATGTTCTCTTTCTTATAGAGACACTTTACCTAAGCTGAAATTTGAAGATAATGGGCAACCAATTTTTAGTTCCTTCTCAGGTCAAGGGATGCTTCCTTCTTCTGATTCCCCTACAGAAGTTCTAATCCTTCTCTATGCTGAGGTTATGAAGATGAGAAAGTCTGTGACACTATATTAGAGAAGCTAAGGATTTTTGTATGTTCTACAAATTTGAAGCTTAAAATAGGTTTTTTAAGAAAAATGTGGGATTTATAGATATTTTAACATGAGTCAGTACCAATTACCAATCAATTGCTGTGACAACTTTCCTTCTTCACATTCCTGAGGTTCTCAGATGAGTTTGCCAAGTACAGGAAGTTGCAAATATTTTATTACTTAATAATGATTAATACATAAAAACATTGTGTCATTTTCACTCTTCAAGAAAACTAAAATATTTTAAGTCAAATAGTTCATCTTATTTGGATTTTTTAAAAAGCATATTTTACTTTATTTATTGAAATAACCACTTTATTATTTCAAGCAGTAGAACCATTCCAATGATGGATTACCTTTCCTGACAATATATCCATGCTTCCTAACACACAAATTCAGTCTTTTCAGCATACTCGGTCTCTCTCGCTGTCAGGAAGAAATATATGCATTATTTATTCCCATGACTTGTTAGTGAAATGTAATTATCAGTAACTGAAATGATAACATTGGACACATACACTACCTGTTGCAGAAAGAATTTTATCCCAATGCCACTTATTCAATAGAAACTAATTTTTTTCTTTCTGTTTAGTTTTTATTGAAGATACTTTCCTTCAATATAATACAAAGAGTTTACTGCTAATGAAAAGAAAGCATTTGCATGCCTCGGATAGGTCATACATCATACATAGAATATAGAACACTCATGGAAATACAGCATTTCTGTAGTTATCTTTAGCAAGATCATGGAAATAGATGCTTCTTTATTTTGTAAGTGCATACCATTATGAATATTGAGCTATTATGCTTATGGTGCATTTTGCCATAAAATTGAAGTAAAAGCCTCAATTTGGACTTTGTAAAACTACAAAATCATTTTTAAATGAAACAAAACAATTAACCATTTTTCAATTGTTTTGTACCATGTCAACAAAATTTGTTCTCAAACTATTTACTTCAATCCAAAATATCTCTACACCTTCCCTAATGCTTCAGAGTAAGGGAAGGTCCTGTTATAGGTCTCTATGTTGCCATGTGTCACTCCTTTATCATCTTAATCAGAGTTGTAATTTTACATTTATTTTGATGTTTACTTATTACCAGTATCTCTCACTAGGCTATAAGTTCTGTAAGGGCAGAGATAGTGGCTTTTTGGCTCATAATTTAGTCCTGTGTTTCTAACACAGCATGGAGAACATAGAAAAAATAAATAGTTATTCAATTAGTTTAATGTCACAATGGTATTTTAATTTATATTTTTACTTTTGACATTTTATGTCCTTTTAGAAGCAGCATCAAAATGCTTGAATCAAGGTGAGTATCACAAATTCAAACGTATCAGAGTATTTTAAAAAATCAGTTAACTCATTTGATGAATATAAACCCAGGACCCTGGAGCCCAGAGGAGACAGTGAGAGGAACGGATTGCCTCCTGCAGTTCCAGTCTTGCCTGCTAACTGGGCCTGATTCCCGTTGGCAAGTCACAGAACTACATCGGAACTCTGTTTTTGCAATGTGACCCGGAGAGGCTGGATCAGATTCTTAATTTTCAGGCTGAGCACAAAGATTATTTTCGATGGTGCCCCAGAAACCAGGTCCCTGAGTGGGCAGGGCTCTGCCCCCTTCCCTTAAACCAGAGTAATTCCATCCTTTTCTGATTTGGCTCTCAAATACTCTGATTCTATATAGAGATATCTATGGATGCCATTTTCTAGGCTCTGAGAATGCATGAAAATGGTCTTGTGCCCACCCTCATCACCTCAAGTGTCAAATATGATAAACATGGCAGAGTAGGATTTTTTTCCTTTCTATAACTTCTGTTCTAACAACAACAATAATTGAACACTTGCAATGGAAACGTGCTTAGAATGTGTTGGGATAATGTGTGAATTATACTAAAGTGTAAAACTCATTCTGAAAAGAGTGGTAAAATCATATTTTTTTAAATGAGGGAGGTGTTGAACTGTAAAACTGATACGGAAGGGAAATGGCAAAAGACAGCTTATTCCTCTCAGCCTTATTCATTTAACACTTATTCTAAAAGGAATATAAAGGTTAGCAAGTGATTGTATATCATTTATACATAATCTGGGCATACATATTCATGCTTTGTTGCTAATATTTGGCATTTCTTGGTAGTATCCCTTAAGGACATCAAAGGATCAGCATTTAAAGTCTTGTTCATGTATCTAAAAATCTGCAGTTTGTGCCTCAATTATGTGTATAGGAAGCTGTGTTTTCCCTTGGACGGGTAAAACAGAAGGTAGTGCCCAGGTTCTGACATGCTCATGGGAGGCGCATGCTGCTATTGATGAAGGTGAAGGGGCTGTGGGGTCCAGGCACAACATACGACAGTAGGTCCCACGTTTCTGAAAGTCGGAGAGCTCTAATTGTCTGGGCTATTTTAGCTTCCGGAGGCTCATGGATACACATTCATCTGAGGAAAAACAACAGAGCAACCAAGTGAACAAAAAACATTTCCCTCCTTTTTCTCTTTCCCTGGTGTTATTTCAGACAACTTTAACCTGTTCAGTTTCTATGAACAAAATAGCCCATTACTACATTTACTGGGGCAGATGGAAGAAGACACATTTGTTGAAATTCATCTTTGAAGTAGCACTAATATCTAAAGATAAATAACTCAAGAAGGAATCTAAGCATGGTGGAAGTTCTACTGCATGTTTGTATTTTGACAGTCTCAACACTTGCAACCTTTAAATGGGGTGAGAGAGAAACATATAATGTAGAGTTCATTACTGGATAATTCTACAGGGACTTAGGAGTCCTGTTCCCCTTCAACCAAGAATTAATGGAATGGTACCTAAAGTCAAGGAAATGTAGCACAGAAAGCAACTAAAGGAGGTCTAGCAGGGTAGTAATAGGAAGTAAGTTGTGGGACCAAAGTTCAAGAAACTGAGGCAGTAGGAAGCAGCATGAATTGAAGAATAGAGGCTTGGATTTCTAAGTTAAACATGAGTTTTAATCTCTGCTATTACCTACTAGATGTGTGATCTTCAGAACATGTTTAACCTCTCTTAGATGGTTTCATCAACTGTAAATGAGGATGTACCACCTACCTCTCCTGGTTAAATAAGTTAAAGAGCCAAATATGCTTCCTGGAACTTACCTTTATTTATTGGTACACAAAACATTTATGTTACTTATCTACGTGATAGATTCTGGGGAATCTAATGGCGAGACAACGCAAAGTCTCAGTCTTAATGGAGTGAAATTCTAATAGATATTAAATAACGATCACAAGGATAATATATATAATGGCAGGTACAATTTAAATGGGATATTTATAGAAAAGTCCAGGGGGAAAATGGCAGAGAATACTTGATATCTTAGTGCTATAAAGAGAAGATTCAAGCTTCTGGGACAATGATAAAGAGGGCATTTGAATTAGTAGGGGGTGGGAAGTGAGCAGAGGTGGAGTGATGAAGAAAGATTGAGGGTAGTATTGAATTGAAATCTGAAGACTGAGTTAGAATTACCTTGAAAAAATGGCACAAAGTTGGAGAAGAGCAGTCAAAGCCCCAGTGGAGAAGACGGTGGAGGACAGAAGCCTGTGCTTAGGCCCAGGGGCGGGAGAAAGCCAGGCACCTTCTCCAAACTGTGAGAAAGCCAGTGTGATTAGAGTTATGGAAAGAGGATGAAGAGGAGACTGAGGCTATAGGTAAAGCCCAGTAGGCCATGTATAGAAACTTAATGTTTGTTGCAATAATTATGGGGAATAATAACTGGCTTTCATCAGAGCACTTACATTGTCAGTATGTATTTGGAAAACTTCTGTCAAGAGTGCTAGGAAGGTGAACGTAATAGGTGTAGGAAGGCTGATAGGGTCCAACTGTAGTGTCTCTTCTTAGGGATGATGGAGGCTGAAGTAGTGAGAGAAGAACAGAGAAGAGAGGAATTACTGAGGTAGATTAGAGTCTACTAGCTCCACCTCAGTAATGTAGAAAGGATCAGGATGACGAAAGGACACTCCCGCTTTTCCATGTCTCATACTCCACAAATTCTGGTGATTGTAATTGCAACATTCATTTTGAGAGTCAGAATCTTCTCTAGGCAAATACGCCATAAGGGTGTAGCATTGTGTGAATTGATTTTACCAAATTATATCATTAGCTTAAGAGCTTTGGTTTTATTGGGGCGAAAGTGGTACCAAAAATTAGGGGATGGGGCATTAATCTTAATGGAATAAGAAACTAAATTTACTTTAGAGTTTGCCTACGGTTAATTGTGCCTGGGGAGAATATGGAAAAACAAGTTTGCTGTTTATGTAGTTGATACTTAAGTGATAACATGTGAGGTTAAATATGAAATACAATGGTTTATAGAAAAAAGTGAATTGGGGTAAGTGATAGTATAAACTTTCTTAAACACTTTCTAAGCTTGAAATAAGAATAATTTACATTTTATATTTGCTATATTCCAGGCACCATAATAAATGTTTTACAGACATTATTTCGTTAATTCTGACAATAACCAGTGGGTTAAACACATATGGCATTGCACAGATGAGGAAACTGAAGATTTCAACAGGGGCGATGGATCCAGAAACCTAGCTAGTATCAAATGGAAACAGGACTTGAATCTAGGTCATCTGAATTCAGAGTATGTGATTTTAACCTTTATGTCACAATATCGATTTGTTTTAATATACATGTCCTTTTAATAAACCTATCCTTTTATATATCATAGGTGACCAGAGGAACTGACTTAGTCTGGCTGTCCACTGCCTTTCTCTACTCTAACTTGAAAACTCTTTCTTCTTCTTTCCTTTCTGTCTCCCTTGCTTTTTTCCACACCCTCCTCTCAAATTTTTCCTTGCTCATCGAGGCTGGCAAATTTAAAGCCCTCATTTATACCGTACTGCAGGACTTTTTTTGTACCTCATTTCATCTGTCTCCCCTGATTGATCCCCCCTTCTCTGATTACGTGCCCATCATCTCAGTTTGGCTTTCTAAGCTCGATGCTTCGGTCATAGGACTTCCTATCTGGTAATAATATGTAAGAATCTCCCTATAGCCACCAGTAGTTGCAAACTTAAAATTTTGTCCTTCCTTGATCCACATCAATATTGTGAAATCTAGTCACCTTTTTGGATATCCTTGACAGTATGGGTCAGGACTGAAAACTAACTTCTAAGTTCCAAAAGTAAACTTTAATTGTAGATTTAAATAAAATGGAAAAGAACAGTTTTCAATTACTTATTCCAATTACTCCCAGTGAAATGAGCTTAGAAGTTTTTTTACTTCAAAAACATAAAATACAATCAAAATATTATTTTCATCTTTATATTTTTCTTAAGTTTCTTAATTAAAATTCTATAATTTTCATAATTAAATTATAAGAAAGAGACTTATGTGCAAACTGGCTAAGTACCATACTGTGGAATTGGAAGAGAATCATAAATGGTCAGTACTGAAGTATCTTGCCTTTTCTTTTTTCATGAAATATGCAGTATGAAGTGGTATTAACAAAGTAGCTTCAAAAGCACCCAGCTAATTTATTCTGAGTGAGAAGTGAAATCATTATTCAAGTGCTCTGCTTTTCGAAGTGTTATAGAGTCTATTTCTCTCCCGTTCAAGATGGAGGCAGGTGATCCCAAAAAAGAAATTGTAATGTACAAATGAGCCAAAAGTTTTAAGAATAATTAACTGAAAATTCTCCCCTCTCCCCTGGTGAAATTTGGTGCCACCTCATTTGACAACTTTATAATTTTGAGTACAAAAACAATACCAAGGGGAAGGAATGTGAAATGAACCCCCAACTGAGAGTTCAAGTATGGCTTGGCAATGCCTGTGTAATAAATATTTATCAGCCCCTCAAGGATTTGTAAACACGTTTGTAAGATGAGAAGGCTGTTATCTTCTATATCATTAGGAAACTGTCCTTCTGGATTTATTTGTTTCTTTGCTTTTAGACATTGTTCTATGGTGATACTTTTCTTCTTAGAAGTAAAACTAAAAAAATTTAAAAAGAAGACTTAACCTTGACACTGTATTTCAGATTTATGTTAGAGGGAAGTGTAAGAAAGAGAGAACACAGGGATAAGGGAGGGAGATGGAGAAACACTACATGGATGGGAATACAGGGGAAAAATAAAGGAAGCTAACAGGACTATATCAAATAGCTTTGCTAAAGGTGCATTGATGCCTACATAGGTACAGAGTCCTGATGCATGAAATCTCTCCTTGCCTCCTGTACCACACAGGTATATCTTGCTTCATCTAATTCATGCCAGCCATTCTCCTCTTTAGGGCTTTGCATGGCTATTTTGACCTGGAATGCTCTTCTCCTTGAATATTCATTGAAGGAGAAGATGTGCATTCATTTCTTTACTGACTTCAAATCTTTGCTCAAATATCACCTTCTCAGTATGGTCTACCCTGTTCACCCAATTTAAAACTATAAACTGTTTATCCACATCTTCTCCTCCACCCTAAACCTGTCAAATGTCTGATATATTTACTCTATGCTATTTTTTCAAAGTACATTTTGCCTATTATATCACTTACCTGTGTATTATGTGAGAGGTTAAACATTCAGAATAATAATAAATGAAAGAAAATAAAAATGGATATAGGACAGCAGTCATTCATACTTTCTTCTATGTGTGAAGAAAGAGGGACAAAAGGAAAGGAAAAGATGAGTTATCTTATTTATTAATTTAAAAAATGGAAAAAAACAACAAAAAAGTTTGAAGATAAAAAGTGTAGTACTAGGAGAATTTTTTTTTATATTTCTGATATTATGAAGAAAAGATATTTGAAAGAAATCTTGCTACTACTTTCTAATGAACCAGAGAATAGGTATGGATAAACAGCATCTGAGAGGAGGAAGTGTTTTGTTGTTTCTGAAAATATGGAGAGCATCAAGTTTTGTATCTCCCATGATCATTATATTTAACTGTATGTAATGTCACAAAAGCTAAATGTAGATCAGAAGTTCTGAACAGGTGACTGCCGGCTGAATCTCACCACCAGATGTGTTTATTAGGTGATGATGGCAATTTTAAATTTATAAAATGTGAAGACTTGAGCTGAGCTAGTAGCTCTCCACATACTCTCAACGGTCTTCTACCAGACCTCTTGGGCTTGTTACCTGCGGGACCCCTCTATGCATTTGAATCTGTCACCTCAGCCCTACCCTTTGAATCACTATAGGACATTTCTTCCTTGCTTCAGATCAAAACTTCAAATAAAAAGGGAGTTCAAATTCCAAATGTTGACTTTAATTTATGTTTTATTTAATCAGATAACAAACTGAGAGCCAATAGGCTGCTCTTAATTGTTGAGTCTATAGAAGTCCAGGAGAGAGTCTGCAGTTTACAAATGGAATGAATCCATGCATAAGAGTAAGTTAATTTCCTGAGTAGATACAAACATCTGCACCAAACCCTTCCCTTGAATTAATTCACAATCCTGCTGTAAGTTTCCAACAGAATCCAGCAGACCATTTAAGTTTAGGATCTCATGGAAATCCTTTTTGTCTATCTTGAAAGAGATATCTGGAAGAAAAGATATATTAGAGGAAATCTAGCCTATTTTCGACTTTCCCCAAATTGGGCACTTCTATGATTTAATTTTTCTATTAACATTGTGGCAGATAAGAATATACACACTATTTTTCTTTTTTCTCACAATCTTTCATGAATGGGGATCTGATCTAAAATTCACTTCCAAATATATGTAATGCTGCTGATTTCCCCTTCTATATCAAACACAAACCTTCACTGCCTACATGTTGAAGGCAAGATGTTACCCGATAGCATTGTTTGATTGGATTTGATCTTTTCAGGGGTAGGTTGGGGACGTTTCCTGGCTTTTGGTGACAATTCGTAATTGTTTCAAAACAGGCTTTGCTACCACATTTATAATTATGCCAAGATGATCATATCTACCTCAAGCTGTAACCCCAAATGAAGCATAACCATGAGTCTGAAAAAAAAGCTATTTTCCTTTCCTGGACAAGACATCACCCTTTGTACTTATAAATAAAGGAATTGCAAAGGGACAGTGAAGTTATGGTTAGGGAACTTAGAAAAGGGTGACACGAGTAGAGAAAAGACCTTAGAGACAGCCAAAAGTTTACATTTTGACAGAAGTTAAATTAGTCATTTTAAATGTCATTCTATAGAATGTCGCTGAGAACGAGTAAACAAGTTAATTAGTTTGGTTTTCTTTGTTTCTTCCTTTGCTAAATCCAGCCAAACAAAATGTGATTCCAAAAGCAGAAATAAAGAAAAGAAAAAGGCTGTTTATGCCCCCTAATCCTAAATTTCCTGACTTGGGGTCTTTCGGTTTCTACGCTTCTGGTAACGTGTTCATTCAAACATAAATGCGATCAGCATCAAAGGCTTAACATTCAGATTAACCACTTTTTGGCATCTCACCTCTTTTTAGTTTGAACTTGGAATCTCCTCCATGTACAGACCACTAATGAGAAAATCCTTGCTTATGAATTCAGTTCAGAATGGGAGCAGCTTCCCCCCCTCTCCTTTTGCATAATGTCGGCTTTGAAGTCAGGCAGTCCAAGAAAGTGATTGATCTCACCCAAGTTCATAACTTTTTCAAAGTACTGCCGATATCATTAAATTTTAATTAACCCTTTGAGCTCCTTCTATGATGTAAAGATGAGGGAACATCAAAGGCTCATGTGTTGGAGCAGCAGTGGCATCTTTTGTGCTCACATTGCTTTTTAGAAGCTATCCAAGATGCAAATATTTCAATGGGGTCTCCAGCTTTTTGTGTATGTATGACATTGTTATGCTGTTGCAGGGGTAGAGCTAAAACCTATTGTTAGTCTTTCAAAGCTGGTTATGTAACCATTGCTGTGTGAAGGGCTTAGAAGTGATGTATCTTTCCACCTCTTCTATATAAAGCATTGTGATTAAGGAGTCTGCTTAAAATGCCACTTGGTTTGTAGCTCCTTGTGCTGTTGTCCTTCACGAGCTCTCATTCATAATTAATCTTGTTTCTATCTTATGACTTAATGTGTAATATTCTGCATGGGGTCTTAGAAAGTCGCACAGTTACATTCAAATCTGCTGGATGAAGAAACAAAGGTAGACAGGGAGAATGTATTGCCAGAGGTTATAGGATTTGAGACTGTAAGTCTAATGAGTAAAATGAGAGTTTTCCTTGAAGCATTTAGCAAATATTTATCGAGTGCATAGTCTGTGCCAGGCATTGCTTAAGTGTGTAGTCACTGCCCTTGTTAAATGCACATTCTAGTGAAGCAGAATTTGCAAACCCAGGCATCCATATTCTTGTGCCCCTTACTATTTCCAACAGTCAAAAGGGTACTTGAATGCCTCCTAGTCCACTGGGCAATGTTAGCAAGTGCCAGAAACCCAGGATGCTAACATCTTGCACATATCCTTGGAAATAGGAAGTGTCTCGTGTGATAATTAAGAATCAAGAAACCTGTATGGTTGGACACAAGTAACTCTTGTTTACTTCTGCCTTGGTTTTCCACACTGCTACCTATTGTCTACCTTCATGATAAAGTTTAAATGACATAATATACATGTGTGTTTTGAAATATTACTCTTAATAGTATTAAGCTTAATAGTTTTAAGCTTGTTATTTAGATGCAGGAAAAGTTGGCTGGAATATATTTCCTTTCTTCTGGTTGCCTTAATCTCCTGCTATTTCTCTTTGTATGTAAATATCCACTAACTATGGTTTTCCCTTTAAAGATCTATGACAAAGAGAAGAAGTGATAAAAGTCTTAATTGCTTCACTTCTTCAGAAGTAATGATAAGCTCATTTCCAAAGCCCAAGTGCACGTTTGCCCCTTTAGGGTCACTTTAATCAAGGCAGTATCACAGATGATGCATGTCTACCAAAATGAGATTTTGTGACCTGCTGAAATGAACATGATCTGGGGTGTCAGACTTAGTGAGTGCATTTGGGGTGTCAGACTTAGTGAGCTTCATGTTTATAAGATTTAAATTAAACCTGCATATATTATTACGGGAAATTTTGACAATTTTACCCGTAATTTAAAAAAAATTAGTTGTTTTCCTCTTAAATAGAATTTGGGTCAATTGTTGTGAAGATAATTTAACACTGGACTGTAAAATGTCTTAATGATTGTAGAATTCCTGAAGAGGACGAATCCATATTTTAAAGATAAAGTAGGATTCTAAATAATGTAACTGTTGTTTTGGGCTCAGGATGTAGATAAATCTATAGAACAGATGCCTCCAATATAAACAATGTATTCTGACTACAGTACGTAGTTTTTTCTTCTTTTCCCTATGCTTGTAGAGGACACTGGATAAATTAATTTGAGAGGTATATATGTTCTCGAAATGAATGAAAGTGAAGGAACATTCAAATTTAATTTTGGTTTGGTAACAGATGAGAATTCATATAAAGGCTTAAGCTTTTCTTCTTACCCATATTTCGTAGGAAAAATAGCCAACTGTTAAGTCACAGTGCCATTTAACATTTCACATTCTTTTTAAATGTTACCAGCATTTTTTTAAATTGTTAATTATTTGCAGCTTCTTATATATTTGTTCACCATAGGGTATAAGAATAGTTATCATAGAGAATCGGTCCAGTTTGCTTGAAAATAATATTCCAAAAGTCGGCAATAAGAAAATTGTGAAAAATGAAAACAAAATAAACAATTTAGACTTAGGGCAGTAAAAGGTTTAAAACTGTACCCCCCAAAAAGGGTTTGTAGAAAACTAAATTTCTAGGGTCGTTATATAGACATATAAGGTGGAAATAATTTGGGGGCACATGTGCAAAAATGAGCTTAAAATAGCTTTCATATATATGATGAACATATGGTGATCCATGAATGCAGTGGCAAATGGCATTCACTAAATAATATTCTCACTCCTCCTTTTCTCTCCAATTTCTCTGTCGAATGAAAGCCAGAAGAGATTATAATTAAAGTTATTCTGAGGAGAAACAAAATTCTGAGTTGTGGATTATAAACTGCCTCTCATCCTCTGCTCTCTGACTTCCCAAACTCTCTTTTGCTACTTGAGGGCAAAATGATGTTAATGTTAACTAAGGACGACCTTCTAACTGAGAGGTGCCATGCCAGCAGAAGAAAAAAAATCATAATGACTGTCTCTATCAGGAGAGAGGAGTTGATTTCTTAACTGCTGATTACATTCCAGTGCCTACAATTTCCCAAAACAAACCCCTCTAATTTTGATCATTATAATGATAATACCATTGATTAATTTTTACTAATGCTGCTAAATATGAGATTTCAGAAATTGCACCAGAAACTTTAGATACGTAGTCTCATTTATTATCAGAATGCCTTTATGATACGCATGATATTATCGCCATTTAGTAGATCAAGAAAGTAAGGCTCTGGAGCCGGCCCCATGGCCTAGTGGTTAAGTTCAGTGCACTCCACTTTGGTGGCCCAGGTTCAGATCCTGGGCATGGACCTAAACCACTCATTGGGGGCCATGCTGTGGCAGCGACCCACATACAAAATAGCGGAAGATTGGCACAGATGTTAGCTCAGGGCAAAACTTCCTCAGCGAAAAGAAAAAGAAACTAAGACTCTGAATAGTTCAATATTTTGTCCAAGGACTAACAACTAATAAATAGTAAAATTGGGATTCTTTAACCAAGTTTTACCTGTTTCCAAATCCTTGGCTTTTTTAATAGGTTATACTGAATTTGCTATTCAGTATAATCAGCTGAGTATTTCATAAATAGGTCAAACTTGTTTTCCTCTCTTTGCCTTTTTATTGGCTGTTCTTCCCACCTAAAACATTTCACTTTCATTGCTTCTCATCCTTTAAGACATGACAGAAATCCTAAATAATGGTAAGCCACCAGTTTTGCCTTCTCAGCTCCCCTAAGGGCCTTTCCCAAACAGACTCTCTTGCTCATGTGGTTCAGGTTGTTTGGCTTGGACTGTGACCTCAGAGTGCCTCCTCCCTCTGACCAGGCTAATTATTTCAGAGATGTGCAGTGACTCAAGCTGAAAAAATTAGGGTCCTCTCTAAAATGTTGGCATCATCAGAAAGAGTTTTTTCTTTCTGGTAGGGTATCTTAACTTATAGCCATCTTTCCTGCATTATAGAACATCTTTCTGAGAATACATTCAACCAGAGCAAGCATAGACATGGAAAAAGAGAAATCTGTTAGATGAAACTGAGGTCCTGGATCCAGCTGTGCCTGAAACAGAGAAGTATTCTTTTCAGTTACATTAAGCAAATAAATGTGTCACCCCCCTATTTTTTGCATGTTTCTGAAACTTCTTTTGGTTGTAGGCAATACTTTTATTGATCTATTAAAACTTTTATGATAATCTTAATCACTATTATTATATTACCTCCCTGAATGGCCACAGCATTTCTCTGTATTTCAAAAAAGTCCCTTACCTCATTTTCTTAAATTTTGGCTTTATTTGTATCAATGTACAACCCCAATAGACCGTAATTTCTAATACAGCACAGAGTAGGCCTTATGCTTTCTCACACTCACTTATGCTACTAATTGTTTAGTATCTGCTCCAATAAATTTAATTCAATAATATAAAACACTAGTCTAATCACTAGTCTAAACACTAGTAGCAGATACTGAGGTTAATAAAACTTGGGGACTACTTTAGAGGCACTTAATATTGTTTTGTAGTATGAGAGAGAGGCTGGTGGTAGAGAGTATGTGATGAAAATGGCTTTAATATAGGCTAGAGTAAGAGCAGGGAAAAAGAAGCTCATATTTAATGAGCACTCATTATATGCAAAGCACACTGAGCTAAGAGCTTGATGTGCATTGTCTCACAGAATCCTCAAATCACACTAGAAGGAATTTTACATGTTTTATTATTAAAGAAACTGAGAGACTCAAAAGAGGTCATTATTGACCAAGTTTCCATTCCAGATGGTGTATGTTGAATAAGTGCCACGTCTGGGAGGGAAATCTGGGTAAGAATGAGCAAAATGTTTACTTAGGTTGTTCTGAAATAGCAGGATGGGTGGTTGGTGAATGAATTCTACTTGGAGTCAAGGAGGAAATGTGGTGTAGTTGAAAGGATGCCCAGTAATATCATGTATAAAGAATAAGATGGAGCCAAAACTAGGAAAGGGGTTGTGGATTCAGAATCAAGTGGGGTGATGTGTGAGAAAATATCAGCACAGACAATGTAGACTTAAGGTTATAAATGAGTTGCAGGTGTTGAGTTAACTTGATATCTGACTGTGGGACTCAGAAATAGTCTTGAGGCTTAAATAATCTTGAAGAATTGGACACCCAATCACATGGTTAATGAGGGGAAGGCAAGGGATTGGCCACAGTCTGACTCCTAGGTCCTCATTCTGTTCCACTTACCCAAAGTGTCTTAAGTACCAAAAGAGAAGTTCCAAGTGCTGTGAGAGCTCAAAAGAAAGTGAGATATATTTCGAGATTTAGTAGGAGCCAGCTTTAGAAATGAATCTCAAGGGATGCCTCAGATTTTATCAAAAAGAGATACATAGAATGGAGACCATTTGTGGCAGAGAAGTATAGCAAGGACTAAAGTATGAGATGTGCAGGATGAGGAAAGGATGTGAGAATTACTTCAAGATAAGTTTCCAGGGAGGGGAAAAGGGATCTGTCTTCAAAAAGCCTATGATCTTGTGGGTTAACACTCAAAAAAATCACATTTATGGCTCCAAATCATGAGTCTTGTTCTGAAAAATTATTATTTTATCTTCAGTTTTGAAGCTGCCTTTGAGAATTCTTCTTTATTTGCAAATCTACCATATTAGAGACAGGAGTGTAGAAAAATATGAATTAAAAATTTGAATTAAGAGTTGGGCTTTGGAGTAGAAGTGTGTGGGCTCAACTCCAGACTAGATCTGTGGGCATGAGGAATTTATTTACATTTTACTTCCTTTATCTGTATCCTTGCAAGATAGTTGTGAAAATCAAATATGAGAAGGCAAGCTCAATTGTTTAGCAAAGTGTCTGTTATATAATAAGAGCCTAATAATCATAAGGCATCATCATTATTATTATTACTGTTCCTAAACTGATTATGGTTTAGAAAAATTGTTATTCCTGCTTCTCATTAGACATATTTCAAGAAATGAAAAAGTAGAGCTATATTTTGCACATTTAAAAAAACATCACAAGTCTGGACTTAAAATAGAGGTAGTATCCCATGCTATCAATGTAAGAACTGAGATTCAAAAATATTTACATGATTTATCCATATCACTCAATTTTCTTTTGGTTTTACCATTAGATAACATTAGTCACCATCTCTGCAGCCTCCAATATTTATTGAGTTTCCTTGCCACCTGCCAGCTGGCTGCAAAGCCAATGCCAAACTTTATTTTATTTATATGTTTATTATTTATAGCAATCTCACTTTTAGTTTCCAAATTCTGTATCAGTTACCTTTAAGCAAGGTTATTCCGTGGTAGCAAACACCTCCAAATTATCAGTAGCCTACAACCAGGATGGCTAATTTCTTACCCATGATCTATACTGCAGATGGCTCTTCTCCATGAGTCTGTTTATTCCAGGACCCAAGCTGAAAAAGCAGCTCATAGCTGGACTATACTGGCCTTGTGATGGCGGGGAAGAACTCTGGAAAAACACATAAGGTCTTTCAAAGCTTCTGCTATCAAGAAGTAATATGGTCAAGGTCATGGTTCCTTGGCCAAAGTAAGTGGCATGGCCAAAGTAAGTGGCATAGCCAATCCTAATGGCAGTAGCCTATAGAAGTATAAACCTCTCATGAAGTTAGTAAATGACAGAACTATAATGCTAATTTTGCCAAGAAGATCTGGGTATTAATACTCATCATACACAGAGTTCTAAGATGGCCTCCTCTATTCCTGCCCCCTATGAATAACCCCAGGGACTGCAAATATGATGTATTTTACTCCATAATAGGGTTATATTATATAGCACAGTTGATTTTAAGAAAGGAAAATTATCCAAGAGGGTCTGACTTAATCATATACTCTTTAAATCTGGATCTGGAGATCAGCGATAGAGGAAATGAGAGATTGAAAGCACAAGGGGATTTAATGGGAGAGGTTCTCAGCTACTGTCTTGAAGATGGAGAAGGCCATGTGGCAAGAAATACAGGTGGTCTCTAGAAGCTATGAGAGGCCATAGAATGACAGCCAGCAAGGAAATGGGGACCTCAGTTCTACAGCCACAAGGAATTGAAGCTCTATTCTACAACCAGAAGTAACTGAATCTGGCCAAGTGCACTTTGAAGCGTATTCCTCCCCAGAACCTGCAGAAAGGAATGCAGGCCCCCAATACCTTGATTTCAGCCATGTGAGACTCCAAACCCAGTCACTCTGTGCCTAGAGTTCTGAACTCTAGAACTGTGAGCTAATAAATAGGTGTTGTTTTAAGCCACTACATTTATGGTAATTTGTTACACAATAATAGAAAACTAAGGCAATATTACTCTGCTACTTACTAGCTCTAGGACATTAAGCCAATGCCGTGGCCTCTCCAAGTGTTACTTTTCTCATTTTTACAAATAAAATCTCTACTTCATATATTCCATATTATTACCACAAATAAGATAGAATATGCAAAATTAATTGTAAACAAAGTGCTACAAAACTGTGAGGGATTGACATTATATAACACATAAAATAGTCTATCCATTTCAATTTATAAATCAATTAAGGATAGAAATTATTTATTTTACTATACCATCTCACCAAATTCAGAGAAAACAGTCATGGAGCATGGGTCCAAATAGTCAGAAGTAAATAATTATTGAAACAAGGGTTTGATTTCAACTCAGCCATTGGAAAGGCTACAGGAATTTGTGCAATATACTTCATCTCATTGAGCCTCAGTTTCTTTAAGTAAAACACATTTGCTATTCAAGAAGTCTTTGCTGTTGAAGATTAGAGGTAACACATATACACTGTTTCCAGTGCAGGCACATACAATGTACCTAACATTGATTTATATCATTTATAATAAAATAATTAACACTTCCTATAAAGTGTCAAAAATATCTACAGCATAACTCCGTGTCCATTCCCTTTCTGCCCTGTCCTGAACCAAGTCAAATTATCTATTGAGGTACAAACTCAAGATGGGATCTAGCAGGCTGTCATACTGGCCATATTGGCTTCAGGCTTAATCAGGACGGGAACATTCCCCACTCATCACATCCTCAGCTTTCAATTAGGAGTTTTACATTAAAGTTCAGTAAGCATCAAAGATAAGCTCTCTTGATTAAGATCATTAAAGAATTCTTTATCTTTAGTTCAATGGCATCCTGCCTACAGATTTATTAGACTGCTTTTCTGGTACACTGCCTATTTCAGGGAGAAAATATTCCACTACTACATACGGGCAGGATAAAGATGAAGCACAATTGCCAAATGCACATAAGGAGTCTGATGCGTTCCTATTACCAAAAGGAATCTGTAGAGTCTGATAGCCAGGAATAAGAAGGAACTTCAGAAAATCCTCAAACCCAGCCTTTTGAACTGAATCAGGTCAGGTGGTGGTATCTATTTTACACATGGAGGTACCAGAAATATGGGTGCTTTTTTAGGATGTGGTAACTAGATTGTGGTCTGACCCTCAGGGCCTGTGTTCTTCCTGTTCTTTCACAAGGTTCATAATGCCCTTCTCCAGAGGAGGTCTTTCCCACTCACAGTCTCTTGATGGATAATAAGAAACTTTATTCTCTTGATATGTGTTGACAAAGCGGATAATTTGCCAGTGAATCAAATATTTATTGAACACCTACAGTGGGCGAAGGATGTTGCCAAGGCACTACAAAGAAGCTAAGACATCTAAGATACAATTCTTGTCATAAGGGAAATGACAATTTGGTAGTGCCAAGAAAAATTCTCATGAAATTATAATTAACATTATAACGTTATAATTAATTATAATTATAACATTATAAGAAAATGTATAAATTTCTCTCTTAAAGTGTGTTCCTCTGACCATTGGTGTCAAAATCAACTGGTAATTATTTTATAAACAATATACTTTGAGAATCATGCCAATATATGATAAATACCATTTATGTGATAGAAAAAAAATGCTATACAGAACCAAAATGCAGGACATTAATATGAACAAGTACTCAGTAAAAGATGAACAAATGAGTGAATGAATATATGAAGCAGAGATTTGAAGAAATATCAAAATTAGCAGAGGTGATCAGGGAAGGTAGTGATGGAAATATGAATAAGTAATTAGCTAGATTCATGACTAGCAGAAGAACTGGCATAGAAATTCTATGACATTAATAATAATGTTATTATAGATGGGCACTTTTTATCTCTTTTTATTGCCAAAATTATGGTCAAAGTGGAGAGCCTGAAAGCATGGAACATTTTTTTAAAAGCATTTATGGTTGTAATCTTTCATTTTCTGATGATACATTAAAGGAAAATAGTGAAGGCTAAATGATGACATGCAGTTACATTAAACTATATTTTTAAAAACCAAATGAAAAGAAACATGATATGTTACATGGTATTCCCAGTTAACAATGTAGTTATTTCCTTGGGGTAAACGGCAAATGTACATAATTGCCAGGAAGACATTCCTTAAACACAAGTATAAGGAATCCATTTTACAAAGTAGACACTTCTACAAGACTCTTTCCTTCCACCCTCAGACTTTTTTTTAATTTTAAAATTTCTCACCAAACAGTTTTAACAGAAGCATCAGTAGCTGATGAACACATTGAGATTAAGAATGTGTGAACTTGTTTTTTGTTTGTTTGGTTTTTTATATGTTTACATTTTACATTTTGTCAGAATAGAATGGTATATTCTGAAAAATAAAGTGTATTGGAACTTCTAATGCACCACTGTACTGAAAAGAACACTTTATTTGTGAGCTTGTGGTATCTGGATTTGATTTTTATTTTTATATCTGCATTATAGCTTGGTTGTAAAAATAATACATACATTAAGAAATAATAAGTTCAGGTAAAGACAATAATCTTGACTTTACCCAACCTATCAGTAATTATTGTTCATTATTATTTCATGTATTAGCATCTCTCTCTATACTCATTAAATAAAAGTGGGATATTATATATATTCAACCACTTGCTCTTTTTTCAAATTTGCTAATATATATTGGACATTGTTCTAGAAATATTTTGTCTTTTAACAAGAACAGAGACTTCGAAAGGATATGAAGCGAGAAGACTCATTAATCTGTTACGAATTACACCTAAATCAGATTGGCTAGATAACAAAGGGCTAGTTCACGTTCAACTGCTGTTGGGAATTCCAATGCTAGTTTGGCTGTGATTATAGTGAATTCAGTACTGCTCCTGTGAAATCTGTATACAGGCCCAAATAATCAGCAATTCTAAATCTTTTTAATAATGCTATTAGTCACATTACTGTAAGCTTCAGTTCAATTATTAAGAAATATTAATAGGCTTATCGTAATAATCATACTATTAAAATGATCCAATGCCATTATTGTAACAGTCAACACCAGCCAACACCTTATTTTGGAGTTTCCTAGTGAAGAAACTGCTTCAAGACTTACAGCATATCAACATGACCTTGCGCCTCTGAAAGAAATTTTCCATGTGAAACCAATTTCCCTCACATATAGATACAATCTAGCTCAGTGGTATGGTATAGTCATTAAAGGTAGACTAATTTTAAAATATTGCTGAAAGTAAAAGCATTTTGCGTGCTCACTGCATTATTAAAAGTATTACATAAGGAAGAAAAACTAACATTTATATCCTTCTTATGGTTTACAATGCGTTTTCATGTGATTTTCTCATTTAATGAAAAGGATTTAGAAAAACATGAGCAAGATGTCAGCATTCCTCTAGAAAATTTTAAGACTCTTTAGCTTGATTCATTCGTCAAACTTTTATTAAGCACTTAGAACGTTCTAGGCCCTGTGCTACAAGGATTAATCAAGTGGTTCTTAACCTAGGCTACACATTAAAATGTACACTGGAGAGCTTTTAAAAAAACGTGATGTCTAGGCCACAGCACACACTAATTACATCAAACTCTATGGGGTCAGAACCCTGGCACTGATAATTTATTCAAGTTTTTCTAGCAATTGCATTGGGTAGTCAAGGTTGATAATCAGAAGTTTCCAATAGAAAAGCTTAATATAAAAGTAAAAACAATTCAATCAGCAGTTAAGTGATATACTCAAACATAAGTTTAGATTGGAGTAATTAAAAGTACAGAGTAAAATGCATTTTTATTACAATTATAGTGTAGGATCATATTTCACTTGCTAAAATCTACAAGGTTCTCTTTACACCACTGTTGATATCAATAAAATAGAGGATGAGATAGATAGATAGACAGAGATCCCCAGTATAGGTCAACTCCCTTGAGATCGGCCTGCTCTCTTGAAGATCAAAAAAGAAAGGAATCTTAATACAAAAATCCATGAAGGATATAGCGTGTTATTGTATATTTCTTTAAAAAGGCAGTTCAGAGGCTCATATTGCATATCACAAAGAACCAATACTCACTCTTTCTCTAAATCTTCCCACTCATTAAAATTAAAAAAAAACCTGCTAAAATCTTTCTCTTCCTCCAAGAGTAGTCTCACCACCATCTCTCTATCCCCATCCACATCTTCTTTCTCCAAGCCATGCTGCACCCCCACAGCGCCTTCATGAAGTAACCGTCATCACATAGCTCTAGAAGTCTAGTTATTTTCTCATTCTCACTAATTTTTTTTAATATGAAAATTGATACCTTTGGGATTTTGCTGTATTAAATGCTTAATTTGTGGTGTGATTGATTGATGCTAAGACAGATAGATTAGTTTTCTAACAATGGCCAGATAAATTGATAGAAAAGAGTGAGAAGGAAAGGAGGAAGGAGGGAGGAAGGAATAAAAGAACAGATGGAGGGAAAGATAAACAAAATCATAATCTCCCTCTGCTCAGAACCAACAATTGCTTTCCCTCAAATTAGAGTAAAATCCAACCTCTTTATTGTGGCCCAAAAAACTGCATGCACAGATGTGGCTCTGCCCACATCTGCTACTCTGCTTCCCCTTTTTCTTCTACTTTTATGCTAGCCACCCTGGCCTCCTTTCTTGAACATTTCAAGCTCATTACTGCCTCAAGGGCTTTGCATTTACTATTCTCTCTGTCTAGACCTGTGTTTTTCAACTGGAATGATTTTGCCTACCTTGGTAATATCTGCGGGCATTTTTGATTTTCACAATAGGAAGACGCTATTGGCGTCTTGTAGGTGGAGCCCAGGATTGCTGCTAAACATCTTATAATGCCTGCAATAGCCCCAAACAACAAGGAATTACCCATCCCCAAATGTCAATAGCATTGAGGTTGAGAAATCCTAGTCTAGACAGGGATCTTTTCCCAGATCTCTTCTGCTTTTGTTCTCCTCTTTTTTCAGGGCTCTCCTGAAATATCACCTGTTTAGCAAGGTAGTCCCAGATTACCTCATCTAAAATAATAGCTCCCACCACATTCTTTCTACTTCCTTACACTGTTTTATTTCTTTTTTATGGTAATTGTCAATTTAATATGTTATTGATGTTAAAATAGACACATGTATGAGACAAATAAAAAAGTATGTTCACACTAAATGTCCTAAGATGAATCACACTTTCAATAATGTTAAAATGGGAGGGAAAAAAGACCATATATTTTAGGACTGAGGAAATACAAAATTATCCAGACTCTACAGAAAAGAAAACTGAGGTTTCAAAAGGTTAAGGAACTTGCCCAAGATCACATAGCTCTGAAGTTGATAGAGTTGAACCTCTGAGGATTAGAGTTCCTCTTTGAAGTCTTTTTGGTGAGTCGGGCTGGGGCTAGGAATAGGATGATAAAGAAACCTGCAGGGGTAGGAAACAAAGAAAAAGGGAAGAAAATGGAGAGAGAAGGCATACATTCCAAATAAAAGTGTTCTTAAACAACAAACAATATCCCACACTCGAGGGCACAGCATTTAGCTCATCTCTAAGAAGCACAAATGACTAGTATTGTTCAAGATGTAAAATAGCAAGGTCACTTGACACAACTTCACTAAAGCAATCATAATACTTTAATCATAAAATGCTCTGCTGTAACACACAGCCAACATTCGACCACCCAGCTAAGTATCCTCCCTTGACTAATTATTTTTAAAAGTTAGACAGAAAACCGTTATAGTTTTAGGGGCTCTTGTCGACATAGGAGTGAATAAAGCGTGTTTCTGCCAACCAGAGGATGTGGTTTGAGGAGCCTGGAATTCTTTTGCTTTTTTTTTTTTTTTTTCTATCTTGATAATGTTTTCATCGTGCTACCAAGAAAGAGCTCGGTGCAAAGATATGCGGCAGTGCTAAATGAATTACATGTACCCTAATGGATGGTACCGTAGGTATTACACAGTGTGTAAATGCCCTCTCGGATCAAAGTCCCAAAAGAAAAGGACAGGTTAAACATTCTCAGACTGTAGCTCCGAAGTCAAATGTAATTTTGGAAGTAGAAATTGAACCCTTTTATTTCTACAACTGTTAGATCTACCAAACAATTTAACTGGTAGAAATTCTAGAGGAAATTTCATTTTGAGGGTTAAAAGTTTGCTGGATAATTTTTGGACATTAGATAGTTTCGAAGGAATAGCACCAGTAGTAAGAATAAACAAAACGTAGATATTGCAGGCACAATACAGAGGGTCTCTTGGAGTGCTCAGTATTTGGAAGAAAATGGCTGGTTTTGAATTCAGGCTCTGTCACTTACTAATTGCAGCCTTGAGCTAATTCCTCAGCTTCTCTGTGCTTCCGTTTTCTGATCAGTAAAATGGGGATTATAGTAATGCCGGCCTCAGGTTTTTTTGTTTTTGTTTTCTTGCAGGGGAACATTCTCCCTAAGTTAACATCTGTTGCCAATCTTCCCTCTTTATTCTTCCTCCCCCCATCCCCAAAGCCCAAGTATATAGTTGTGTATAGTTGTCAGTTCTTCTGGTTCTTCTAGGTGAGCCGCCACCACAGCATGGCTGCTGACAGATGAGGGGCGTGGTTCCGCACCTGGGAACCCTACCTGGGCCCCCGAAACAGAGTCGCCAAACTTGAACTGCTAGGCCATCAGGACTGGCTAGGGCAGTGCTGGCGGTCAGGAAGCATTCAATAAATGGAAATATGATTGCTATTGATGGCTTTAGCCTACTGACCACCTTGTGAGCACCTAAAGTGACACGATACAGACCAGAGACTTTTTTGTAGTCCTTGCCTGTTGATTTTCTTTTCTTTTCTTTCTTTCTTTCTCTTTTTAATAATTATTTAACCTATTGGCACTGGGCAGAACATAAACCATTTAAACCAATATACTTTACAAAATTAACCCAGAATGGCAAATTCCTTCATTTGTCCACAATAAGACATCATTCTTCTTTAGACTTTGTTATATATTTAGGTTGAGAACAGGAATCTTTCTTTACAAATTGTTATTTTTTTTTCTATACACATTCATTCCTCTCTCTCCCCTCTCCTCCCCACATACAAAAAAAGACCTCAAAAATACACAACAGCTTTTTCTTTTCCTCTGTCAGACGTAAGTTTTGAAGACTTCACAATTTATTGGTGGTCAGGTGGGAAAAGAGTTTTCTAAAATGCAAACGTTTCTAAAAAGACCAGTGTCTCCTCTGGCAGCACCAGCTTCAAATGATCTGCCCACTGAGAGCATCTCGGTTTGATGCATTCCGTTTCATAAAAGCTGATTCAGGCTTTAGAATCCTACAGGGTCTTCATAAAGTGGATATAAAATAATAATAAAGAAATAAGGCTAAAGCTTAAAGATTTAATCTAAAGAACATTTATTTCTGATCTCCCCTCTCTCATTTTAAAGCAACATGTTGATTTTCTTTTTCCAAAATATGTTTTGTTTACTTCAGTTAACTTGTTTCTTTCAGGATCCAAGGAAGAAATGGCGTGTGCTTAGTTTGGTATTTAGAATTATACATCTGTTTCAGCAAATAAAATATTTGAAACTAAACTCTCAGAGGAAGAGTCAAGGTGTTTTATTTTGTTCGGACCCACAGGTGACCTTTAGGGCCACGTTCACGATCAGACACATTCTGACTCTGGCAACTGTAACAATCAGCGTTCTGCAATAATGAAGCTGTCTTTTTTCATGAAAAATGTAAATGCTATTTTCTTATGTCATATATCTATCAAGCAAGTTAAAAGTGGACACTTTTTGAAAATGGTTATAATCAGACCTGAAAACGGAGTACGTTAGGCACTTAGGTTTAGTAATTCCTAAATTTGAACGGATGAAGCAAGAATGCTGGATCTTTCCCAGTTCCTGGAAGAGGAGGCATAAAAATTCAGTCACTCACAAAATTATACCCATTACGGAAGTTTGCTGTAACAGGATGTGACCAGGAAGCCGAAACTTTCATGGTAGTCCTAGGTTGTCTTTACTACGCACGATAGGGTTCTTTTCTCCCGTTACAATTTCAGAATTAGAATTGCATAGTTTTGGTTAAGCAATGTTCTCCCCTAATCTAAAATAAAATATTAGCTTATTGCTGCCCCCTTTTATTTACACCTCCTGGTTTTCAAGGTTGTTACTACTGTTTTTTACTCTACGCAGGTTTCTAGTTTTTATGTGGTAAAATGTATCTACCTTGTCTTTTATAGCCTTTCCTGCTTTAGTCTTATAAATAAGTTTTGGGCTTATTTTATTCTATGATGTTATGTGATTTCTTGTTTTCATATTTAAATTGGGGCACCTAAGATTATTTTCATGCAGAAAATGAACTAGTAATCCAGAATCATGATATTCCAAATATTTAACATTTGAAGCAATAGCAATTGTTTTTTTGAAAAAAATCCTCATTCCCATTAATTTGAGATGCTATGTTCATTGTTTGCTAAATACTCGTATATTAGTTTCAATATCTTTATTTCTATACTGTGAAATTGATCCCCTTCTGTGTGTATTTTTTCCCCTCTAGTACTGACTTGCTATCTTAAGTAATACAACCTCTTAATGCATTTAATTTCTGGCATGCTTACCTTACCTCCCTGCTGCTTACATTTCTTTCTTTTGTTTTTCATTTTTTAAAATAATATTTCTAGATAAACTTACTATTTTAAATTAAAATGCATTCTAATATCATTTTGTCATATTACCACAAATTTTGGTTGATGTTTAATTTAGGATATTCATTGAATGTAAAAACTTTTATAAGGAAATGTTAACATCTGTGTAATAGTAAACCTTTCTATCAAGAAATAAGGTATGTTTTCCTGTTTGTCTTCTCTTATAGCCTTTAGTAGAATTTTAATATTTCCTTCATGTGAGTAATATATTTTCATATAGTTTTTTTGGAAATGTAATTACATGTGATAACTCCATGGGACTTTTTTTTTTTTAATCTATAAAAATTTATGAGAATATCCTTTGACCTTGCAATTACACAGCTAGGAATTTACCTTGTAGAAATATTTCCCAAAGTACATGAAGTTATTTGTACAAGTATGTTGACTGAAGCATTGTGCACAATATTAAAAAATTGAAAGCAATTTAAATGTATATCAGTGAGGGGCTGTCTAAATACAATATGGTCCATAATTTCATATAATAGAATGCTTGCATCTGTGAAAAAGATTAAAGTAGATTTCTATGCACTGATATGGAAAGCTTTCCAAGCCATATTATTAGATGAAAAAATATAAAGTGCAGAACAATATGTATAGTAGGTTGACATCTGTACAAATTTTGTGTAACTTTTAAAAGGATGATACGCTGCAATATTCATAATCATCTTTCTAGAAGGACATACAAAAATATTTTACTATAAGAAAATATAATGCCATATTTCTTAAGCATTCAGTATGTTTCAGACATTGTTCTAAGTGCTTTTCATATAATAACTGATTTAATCCTCCCTGTAATTCCGTGTGGTAGGTTATATTCTTACCGCTACTTTATAGTTGAAGAAACTGAGGACTGAGAGATTAAGTCAAGTGCCCTAGAACACATAGAGAAAATCAGCAAAGGATCTGAGGTTCAAATCCAAGAAGATAAGCTTCAGAAGCAATGTTCTGAACTGTTGCTTCGGAAGCAATATTCTGAATATTCACATTGCACGTACTTCCTTTTGGAAGTGCTCATCTTTGGGGGGAAGGCCTAAGAAATGGGGTACGGATCATTTTATTTTGCTCCTGTAACTTTTTGTTCTGATATTTACCTTGTGACTCGAATACATTTTATCTAACATTAAGCTGCCAAGTTCTATTCAAGTAATGGATGAGTCTTTTAATTCTGTCTTTATAATTTTTGAATTCATACAAAACCAAATAACTGTTATATTAACAAATTTAATAGCAAAAGGTTAATGCAGATGCCCACATGAGGGGCAATATCTTAGAGAAAATACATCTTCTCCCCTGGAGGGAGACTACTGGTAGTAAAAGTAATAAGAAGAGGAACATTGCACCAAAGGGTAACTGGGAGTTTGAGGCAGTCTTTCTGAGGCTGGCCATCACCACAACCTCCTGACTTGAATATATTTTAATCTACCTTTGAATTGATAAAAGTTATTAGGAACACATGACAAAGCACCGAGATAGGAAAATATTCTAAATCAATCTAGAGTATTTGACTAATGAACAGGATTACTATTCACAGCATGCTTCATAAATTGTTACTACTTTTTATTCATCATTCCTTTCATATAGGAGAAGTGGTGATGTAATAACATTACAGAATTATGTCAGATGTGTGAAGAAATGCAACATGATGGAATGACTGGGTCTTTGCATTAAAATAAATGTTATGAGTTACATAGTGTTTAATACTTTTGGCTAGTATGAAATAATGCTGTAACTTGGGATTTATCCAAGCAGGGATGGTATCCATGGTGTGGATTCACTTCCAAAGAGTCAGTTGCTTTCTTCTGCAAGTTTTTTGTGCATCACTTACTGTTCCAAAGAAGACTTAGGTTGGATCTCCTGTGTATTTCTTCTAAAGACTGAAGCGTGTATGTGCATGTGAGTGAGTGTGCAGCTGTGTGTATAACTATGTGGTAATATATGTAACAGTATTTAAAATGATAGCTAGCCTGTTACTGCAAATTGCAGGCTAAGATTGAAAAGCTGAGGAAGATGAGGAGCAAGACCCGCCACAGCCTACCTCTAAATATAGGTGCTGGAAAACTTAGCAAGATTTCCTAGGAGGTGGAAAGGGATGTAGTGAATGTGGGAAAGGGATGGAAGGGTGATTCCTAAAGAAGCATGGAAGAGTGGGAAAGTAGGAAAGTAAAAGATAGCACCTCACTTCTCTTCTGTGGTTCCTCAAGACACTGATGAGACTCATGTTAGGAGAAAGAGAATGTGAAGAAGGACTGGATTTTTTAATACTTAAAAATTAAAATGTCTTAGAACTGAACATGACTGTAAACTATCAGTTGTCACAAGGAGTAGAAAAGGGAAATGTGATAGTTCATTTTATATGTCCACTTGGCTGGGCCTTGGTGATTCACTATATAGTAAACATTATTCTGGATGTTTCTGGATGAGATTAACACTTAAATCAGTGGACTTTTTTTTTTTTTTTTTGTGGGGAAGACCAGCCCTGAGCTAACATCTATTGCCAATCTTCCCCTTTTTGCTGAGGAAGACTGGCCCTGGGCTAACATCCATGCCCATCTTCCTCCACTTTATATGGGACGCCGCCGCGACATGGCTGACAAGCAGTGCGTCGGCGGGCGCCCGGGATCCGAACTCACGAACCCCGGGCTGCCAAGTGCGGACTAAACCGCTGCACCAGGGGGCGGCCCCCTTAAATCAGTGGACTTTGAGTAAAGCAAATGCCCTCTTTGATGTGGGTGGGCCTCATCCGATTAGTTGAAGGCCAGGATAGAACAAAAAGACTCACCTCCCTGGAGCAAGAGAAAATTCTGCAGCAGACAGCCTTTGGATGTGAACTGCTTATTCTCTTTGGACTTGAACTCAGCTTATCTCTGAGTCTCCAGCCTGCTGGCTCACACTGCAGATTTGGACTTGCCAGCACCTATAGTCACATGAACCAATTCCTTTAAATACATTTCTCCTGCTCTCTATATGCATATCCTATTGGTTCTGTTTCTCTGGAGAACCCTAATAAATGGAATAAGAGAGCATGTTTGAAAGCAGTGATGGGACAGAAAATAAAGCTGTCTTCTGCTTGTGCTCTAAGAAGTCTGGTCCATTCAACAAACTGATTACAGACCAGACAATCTTTCCTCTTACACTGAAGACTAGAGAAAGACTCCCAGAAAACAAGAAAATATAGTGAATTTCGTCTCTTGCACTTGTCTCCTGGTTTAGCTGACTCCACTTTCCCCTTCTCTTTCTCCTCCTCTCAGAAAGTCTTGCAATTGGTTCTATCGTGTAAAAACGTTGAATTGTCCTCTTCCCGTTACAGAATCTGTGTCATGTGATTATCCAGAAATCCTTATATGTCAAATAGAAGCATCTAAACTGATATAAAATTCTTGACAGATATGTAACACCTCACAAGAAAGTGAAGCTTCCCCTTTTTTAACTGAATCTTGCAACTAAATAGAGCAGTTTAAATGACATGATTATTGAACCTACTCTGAGTAGAGTTACAGTCCTGTGTGCCACACGTTCCGTCACCAATTCACACTCATTTACAATGTCATACAAACCCTATGAAAATAAACCAACTTGGATTCCAAATACCAAGTTCTCACACCAATGCGCCTTGTATCTCAATGCCTTTTGTCGAATGACATGAAAATTTATAACAGTGTATATACATTTGATGCATTTGATGATGGTCTAAAAATAGGCAGCTTGATTTTTTCTCTCTCTTTTTTTTCTTCTTTTTGGCTTTGTTGCCTAAAGTGAAGCAAAGAGGAGTAATTATGTATACTTGAGAGAAGTCAATCAGATAGTTTATTTACTCTTGAAAGCAATGGTCCATTTTTTTCTATACCTGCAGAATAAATTCTAAATCCCTTCCAGGATCAACTGGAACCTACGTTTTTGGTCTTTTCTGCTGTCTGTCCTCTGCCTAAGTGCACCATGACAGAGAATGCTATGCTCATCAATATCTGGGTTTCTCCTTTTATCCTCAACACACTGGCACTCGACATCAGCTAGACTTTTTGCTTTTGGGTGAGGAAGCACTTCTGAGTTCAAGCCAACGGAAGGTGGGTGAAAGTGCTGTAAGTTTCCAGACATGACCTCTTTAAATTCTCTTACAATTGTCCAAGTAATATCATATCTTTAATTATAGGCCAGGCTAGTTGGATGCAGAGAATCCAATGGAAGAATCTAAGGCTCTAGGGTGGTGATAGGTGGAGTTAACACACGGAATATGCCTCGGTCTTTAAATGACTGCATGGGACAGAAATCCCATGGTGACTCACTTTACACTGTGACATGAAAAAGAAATACACACATTGAGCTGCACAATGACATTTTGGTCAATGACGGACCACATATACAGTGGTGGTTCCATAAGATTAGCACCATATAGCCTAGGCGTGTAGTAGGCTATACCATCTAGGTTTGTATTAGTACGCTCTTCAATGTTTGCACAATGATGGAATCACCTAACGATGCATTTCTCAGAACGTATCCCTGCCGTTAAGTGACAAATGATAGTAAACAGTTATTGTGGAAAGCCATTTGGATTTTGGAGTTGTTTGTTACAGCAACTAGCATTACTTACCATTAATAATACAGATCGTCTGAACTTTAGTTTAAGTAGTCATACTTTGTCCATGTTATTCCGAATTCTAAAATGCGCCCCACCCCGTCTAACACCCATCTCTGACTACCTCTTTTCTTTCTTCAAGCCCCAACTAAAATTCTTTGTCCCTTACTCCCATGCTAAGAATTTACTATTGCCACAGAATGCATTAGTTGTCTTAAATCTCACTCTTTGTATCATAATACATTTAGTTTTATTCAACACCCAATACATTTTGATATCTCCCTTATTAATAAAATACCTGGCACATATAGATGTGCAGAACAAAATAGGTATGTCACACGGGGCCTAATGCTCCTAATGCTCCATTTATAAATCTAGTAATATTTTGTAATCTCTAACTGTATGCTAAATAACCACACTTGTATATCTAGCTGCAAAATATTTTTATTTTCATACATTTTAAATCAAAATAATTAATGAGAGAAGTTGATCATTTTGAAAATTGAGGGTTACCTTTGTTAGAAGGAAAAAATGAGTAACATCTATTACACAAGCAGCTGTTGTAGCACACTTTGCAGGTGAATCTTCAGTGAGAGGTTCAGAATTCCTCACATTTTATAAACCATTAACATTTCGAAGTTACAGAATCCTGAGGTCAGCAGTAAGCAGACTAAACGGTACCCATGAGGAAGTCAGCACATGTCCCCAGAAGTAAATTTCTTATCCCCTTATCACAAGAAGCAGGCTATTAAGTAGTTGTGGTAGTAAATTTTAAATTCCCCTGAAGAAAAGGTTGACAAAATTGAATTATGAAGAAAGAAGAGCAAAGTCTTGGGAGTAACTTCATAGCAACCTCAGGCCCATGAAGTTTTATTAAGTAGAGAGAGTAGGAAGGATACAATGAGATGACATTGCTGAATTTGCAAATGTTTGGGCTATCTATGTGTAATTTCTGAAGAGTATAAACATTGCATGAGAGAGTAAAAGGAATTTGTAAAAATTTGGCATTAGGGAACTTTAAGACCAGCATATTCCTCATCCTAGAATCATATGGCTGTCAAGTCTACCCCTCTCATTTCTGAGATGAGCAAACTGAATCTTAGAGAGGTTAGATAACTAGAGTTGGGACATCACTTCAGATGTTAATTTGGAAGTATCTAGTAAGTCCTGCACAAACACAAACTTGTTATCGTGACCCTCTGATTTTTAAAATAAAAGCCAATTGAACATTCCTGGGATGAACACAATTTTTAAATGGCATTTTCCCATCTGAAAATGAGTAATATATATTGGATAAATTCCGTCTTTGCTACTTACCCTACTTCTGCTCAGGTGTGGAGATCAGACTGCAGCCATCTCTGCAAGTTCTTCCAGTTGAGTTGTAGATGCTTTACAAACATCAGTATTAGATGCTTGCTGACCTTATTCCCCAGCCAAGTTCACTCAGCATGCTTAACCAGGCATAGGGTGACCGCTTTTGTTATGTCCCCTATGATTAAAGGACTCTTCTGCTCAGGATCCTACAATGAATAAAGTAGATCCAGAGAAGAAAGGTAACCGTTATACCCAGAGCCCCGTATCAATACTTTTCCTTCAAATATTATATTTTTCCTGTAAATATTGGTTAAGCTAGCATGAGATTAACATCATCAAAAAGATTGCCATCCTCAAGGAACTCACAACTGGACTGCTCATTTAGGAATGATTCATGGGGTAACTTTTCCACATTGGGAGTTTTGTAATTCTTCTGGTGAAATATCATTACTGCCATTAGAAAAACTAAATATTGTAGGTTAAAAATATTGTACACATTTTTGTCTTATGTGACAAGGGAGAAGAAGGCAAAATTGATGTGGTTGATACGGCAGTACTCAAACAGTGTACTGATTATCTTATGTTTATAAGCCCAGTTACATATGAATAGATCGAGTCACACCAAATTGAAAGGAGCCTCATAAAGCCGTGTTGCTTCTATCTCCAAAACTAAGAATGAAGGAGCCCAATTTATTCCATTTATTTATTCATACAGCAAAACAATGTTGGGTGGTATAATAGTTGTAGAGAATAGTAAAGTAGGGAAGGGAGAAAGAGAGTGCCAGGGTGTAGGAGGTACAAGTTTTCAAAGGATAGAAAGGGAGAGTGATGCTTAGAAATCACATTTGAGCAATGCACTAAAGGAGTACAGTGAGTGAACCCTGTGGGAAATCCAAGGAAGAGTTTCAGGAAAGGAGATATGCTCTGGAAATGCCCTGAATTTAAGAGGAGCAAGATCGGGGGGAATTAGTAGGAAATAAAGTCAGAGACATAATATAGAGGCAGATAATATGGGACTTTGTGGATGATTATAAAGATTTCAGGGGCTGGCCCCACGGCATAGTGGTTAAGTTTGGTGCACTCTGTTTTAGCAGCCCAGGTTCGGTTCCCAGGAGTGGACCTACACCACTTGTCAGTAGCCATGCTGTGGTGGGGACCCACATACAAAATAGAGGAAGATTGGCACAGATGTTAGCTCAGGGTGAATCATTCTCAGCAAGAAAAAAAAAAAAATTCAGTTGTCCTCAAAATGAATTGAGAAGATACTGGAGGGTTTTGAGTAAAAGAGTTGAATGAAATGTTTTCCATCGTACAAGGATAGCTGTGGCTGCTGTCCTAAAACTAGAGTGTAAGAGAATAGATATAGTAGGGGAAATCTGGAAGCACAAAGACCAATGGAAAGACTAGTAAATAGTCTAAATAAAAGGTGATGGTAGCTTGGAACAGAGTAGCAACAGTGGGGGGGGGGGGCTGAGAAGGCATGTATTTTGAAGGTACAAACAATGAGTTTAACTAAGGATTGAATGTGAGTGTGAGAAAGATAGGAATCGAGAATGACTCCAAGGCTATTGGCCTGAATAGCTGGAAAGTTGGAGCTTTTAATGAGATGGGAAACACTGGGAGGACAGGTTTAGAAGCAAAGATCAGAAGTTGAGTTTTGCATATGGTACATTTGAAATGCCAATTAAATTTCATAGAAGCTATATCAAGTGGGCAGGTAGGTAAGTGATTCTGAAATTCGGAGGAAAGGTTCAGGTGAGAATTATAAATGTGAAAGATATTATTGCACAGAATACTTAAATCCATGAGCCTGGGTGTGTATGCTAAGGGAGTGAGGGTGTAGATAGCAAAGAGATGAGGTTCAAGGTCTGAACACAGAGGGTCATGAAATTTTAGGGACTGGAGAATGGAAAAGAATGAGAAAGTGGAATGGAAATAAGCTAGTTATGGAATAAATCTAGGAGTAGGTAATATCCTGGAAGGTAATGTTGTTTTTGAAATTTCTAATACTATGTTTTTTGCTTACTTCACCTCATCTTAAATATTTAACCCCAACTCCCAAATCATTCTTCTCATGCTTTTATGAAGAATTCCTATTCATATTAGAACTTGCAGATGTAGTAATTCTAACAACCTGTCAAGTATTTGGTAATCTTTCTTTCAAATTTAGACTTCAGTAGTAATTTCATTAATTAAATCAATGAACTTCCCATGTACCTAACAGAGTTATCACTGACTTCTTAAACTTTATTGGGAAGTTATTCCAGACAGAGAAATTCAGGCAAAATCTAAATCAAACATGCAAAAGAAATATACAACTTTAAAAGTTTTAAAAAGGCCGGATCTCATCAGGTCACCCATTTCAAAGCCTGATGAATTAGCGTAATTGAAATATTCATGTTAATGGTGGGTGTTGAGCAAATTTTAAAGATTGAAAATAAATTACCAGTCCCTGCCTTCACCCCTCTCAGTCACAATTAGTACAAGGTTGTGGAGTGAAGGGTGGCAAGTAGAGAGATGTATCTCTCTTTAACCTCTTCACCCAATCAATCACCCACGTTTACTAAGTTCTTCTAGTTCACCCCTAAACCTCTCCTTGGAGATACTTCTCTACTATAGGCGTTGAAAATCACTTCTCTCCTAGACTTAAAAGTAATTCCTACTTGCTTACTCTCCCTTTGCGTTCTCTCTATTTTTGTCTATCATAAATATAGCCTTTAAAATAATCACATTCAAATACACTGAAATATTGTTCCTATTTATATTTTTATTCCTTTTCATATTTCTCATATTATTTATTCTTTCTAATTCTCTCTCTTTCTCACCCAGACATTGTGATAATGTTCTTAGACTTTCAGAAGGACTGGTTTTGGTGATCAACTCTGTTTCCTTTAATTGATATTTCAATAAATTGTGCTTTCATCTTTATTAACTCCTATTGTGTTTGGGTTGTTTTTGTTTTTATTTTTCAGCCCCTTGAGTCATGAGCTTTAATTTTCAAATTTTAAGTGTTTTTCTGGCATATACATTTCAAGGTTCCAGGTTCATTTCTGTATGCTGCTTTGGCTGCATCTCACAGTGTACTTTTACTTGTAAATTTTCCAAAATTTCAGTGATTTTTCTTTTCCATTGTAATCGAGTTATTTAAATGGATGTTTTCAAGTGGACACATTTATTTTTCACTGTTCAAGGCCATTTATTGTTAATTTCTTTTATTGCATTATCTTCAGAAAATGTAGCCTTTATGATCTTTGCTCTTTGGAATTTATTGAAATTTTCTTTTGTGGCTTAATACATAACTCATTTGTGTGGTTGTTCCATATATGCTTAAAATAAAGTAATTTAGTGATTTTAATCACACAGACCTACTTTCGACAAATCTGGTTAATAACAGTAAGCCAATCCTCTATTCAAGCATGAAATATTTATTAGACACCTAATATGTGCCAAGCACTGTTCGAGGCAATAAAGATATTGCAATGAGCAAAATAGATAAGTTCCTGTTCTGGTTGAGTCTAGGCAGAAAACACATGATAAATTGAGTGGAGATAATAAAGTGGGGCAAAGTGGATGGAGAGTACCAGGAAGGGAAGCTGGAAGGCTGTTATTTTATAAAGATCAGGCAGGGCTTCCTTGATAAGATGACATTTGAGGCAGGTCCTGAAAGAAGTGAGGGACAGCCTTGTGAATATCTGAGAAACAAGTGCTCCACAGAAGGAAAAGCAAGGGCAAAGTCTCTGAGGCAAGAACATTCTTGGTGTAATCCAGGAATAGCAAGGAGGTCAAAATGGCTGGAGAACTTTGAGTATGAGAGAGTATTGGTCAGACAGGGGTGGTGGGCAGACCACAGAATAGCTTGAGAGCCAGGGAAGCAATATCAGCATCTACTGTGAGTGAGAAGGATAACCTCTGGTGGGCTTTGAACACAGAAGCACTGTGATCTGACAGGGATTTTTATTAAAAGAATCCCTCTGTGTTGCTGGGTTGAGAATAGGCTTAGATGCGGAAGAGAACTGAACAAGGATAACTGTGAGGCCAATTAGGATGTTAGGGGAGATTTAAAGATTGCTTAGAGGAGGGTGTAACATTTAAGGTACTGAAAAGTGGTTGAATTCAGCGTGTGTTTTGAAGGTAGAGTCAGAATTTGAAAACAAACTGATACGTGGTGTGAAAGAAATAGAGGACTCAAGGATGATATCAAAGTTTTTGTCCTGAGCAATGGAAAGATGCAGTTTCCCACTTACTGAGATAGGAAAATCTGTGGATGGAGCAGGTTTGCAAGGGAAAAATCGGTTTACTTTTAGACATTTTAAATTTGAGTTGCCAATGACACATAATAGAGGAGACGTTAAATAGAAGTTGGGTAAAAGCATCTTTAGATCAGGGGAGCTAGCTAGACTCTAAATATTTGAAATTTTTGGAAAATATTAAAAAACCATGGGCCTCTATGAGATCACCTAAGAAGTGAATATAAAAGAGATGAGAGAGATGAGGCTGAGATGTGAAACCTTTGGGCACCTCTGTGTTTAATTGCTGAGGAAAGGAAGCAGAACCATTCAAAGAGCATAAGAAGGAGCGTTCCATAAAGCTCTCACAGGTAGGAGAGGAAAGGTCAAAGTGCTTAAAATTTTGCATCTCCCTTACCTGTTTGGTAAGTCCACCTTGAAGATGTATGTATGCTTGCTAATGAGGTACTATTTTTCTCTTTTTAAAGATTTAAACTTTCTTGAGTCCCTTTGATTATATCAACTATACTTATTACAATTAACATAAATTTGGGTGTTAATCTTTCCATTTGTATTTTGCCATAGCTCTATGTCATTGTATTCATTTTCCTCAAATATTTGGGGATCTTTGGTTTTCTATTCATCTCTTTATTTGAGAACTCCTACTTTTATCAAAGCCTTGCTCAGATGAGAGCTCCTAGAAGAGATGTTGTCATGTTTCTGGCTGGATGTGGGATCCCTATCCCTCCCTCCTGGATTTGTTATTGTGAGGAACACTGACTTGTCTCCTACCTCAGTGCTGATTCTCACTGCTCCTCCCTGGGGGCACACTTTACCATGGCTGACTCTTTTGCTTGGGAGATGGGCTACCTTCCAAAGCTCTGATGGTAGTCTCTGATTGGTCACAGTGATGTTTGATTAATGGTTGCCTTCACCCTGGAATAAACTTGCAGAGCCTGGTTCTCCTCTGCATTCACGGCACTTCCACAAGAATCTTTACCTTTGCATATTTTGGGTCATGATTGTCTCTGGTCATTTGCTGTAGATATGACCAGTTCTGCTCTCTATATTTCAAAAGGTCCTCAAAATTTCTGATTTACTAATCTCATCATTTATTTTCCAATTCTGATATTTTTCATTGGTAAATTCTTCTGTAAATATTTATGGGATTTGACCCAGGGGGAAACTTGGAAGACCATTGATGAATGTCAATTTTGATTCAGCTACCCTTTTAACTTACTTAAAAGGAAACTTATTTGATTGGAATCTTTATGTCTATACATATACATCTTTGTAGGTTTTATAACTCAAAAACCCATGGTGGATCTCCATTTTTTATATTTTATTTTTTTAATGACAAGAAAAATGCTTATGTAAAAAAAAAAAATTTTAAGTGCTTATTTCCCTTTCTGTCTTACCCTAATCCTACTTTCTTCTTGTCTTCTGAGGGATAACTTCCAGTAGCAGTTTTTCTTACATATATGTGTGCAGGTATGTAAATAAATATTTTGCATTTTACTTTTACATAAATAGGATTATATTGCACATATGAGTATTTCAAAAGTATTTGGAAATTTGTCATGTCTATTCAGATAAGTCTTTGTAGGTATGATAAAACTACTATCAATAGATAGTAAGTGGTGACAGAGGGTGAGGAAGAATAAAAAGGTTATTACACAAATGTGCTTGAATCACGATTAATAGATAGCCTTGGTTAAAGACTGTGCTTTTGAGAGCTCACATGTGAACTTGGGAAAGTTTCCTCATCTGTAAAATGGTAGTACGAATAATAACAATAACAATATCCATCTTGTAAAATTATTGTAATATATGAAATAATGCACAGAAAATACCATGATGCATACTCTATAATGTCGGTTGTTATTTTTCTTAAAGGAAAGAAAATAAGCTACTATATGATACTAGACAACAAATAAACATTAACTGTTCCCAAATGTCATGGTATCTGAAGTAAGAATAATATTCCACTATAACTCTTCAAGTTCAGTTGAGGTGAGACATCAGGATAAGGGTAGAGTAATGTGTTCCTGCAAAGATATTCTCACCTCTGGATATCTTTTGTTTTCCCTTCCACATGTTCTCATGATAATGATTGTACTTCAGAGGTTGTGGGGAGGGGAGGCTCTACTGATATTCTTTTTTCTCATGAGCCCACTGACCAAAGAATACCTACCCAACAAGGTAAACACTGTAAAAATGGAAGCCATAATGCTACCTCTAACAGAACTGTTGTTCCATGATTGGAAAAACGACCCCCCCACACACCCACATTTACTTATATCAGGCGTGTTTATACGTGAGGAATACTCCACCTGTCTCTCTGTAGGGCAAGACTTAGAGAAAGGGTTGCAGTAGAACTATTCCTAAGAGTGCTGACCTTGAAGAATTGTCAATATCTTCATTATGTGTGAGCCCTGGAAAGTTCACCACTCAGAAAACTAGGCTGCCTCAGAGCACAAAGGAAGGTTGAAACCACACACTTACAACATCATTAATTTTACAGAGCTCTTCTGGAAAGGACCAAAACCTTAAAAAATGTACTACCCTACTTTTTATTATTATTCTCTTGGTCTACTATAAACAATTGACTTAATTCATGAATTAAACTTTGGTTTACGAAAGTATAAACATGGTATATACAACAATGTGATACTATATAGCAATAAAAATAAATTACTGTTACTTTCAACGATATACATATAAATCCTAGCATTATTATATTGAGTGATAAAAATAACTTTAAAAAGATTGTATGTTGTGTGTGTCTGTTAGTAAAGTTAAAAACAACTAAAATTAAACAATGTATTTTAAGGTGTACTCTGTATTAAGGAACTTTGCCCACACACACCAAAGAGAATGATCATTTGGGATAATTATTGCCTAGAGTTGTAAGAGGTAGGGAAACAGGATAGAAGACCAGTGACTTCACTTAAGTTACCATGGAGGTTATAGTTTTCACAGTAGATGCATGTTTACTATGTCATTAAAAATAAACAACAAATAACTAAAGAGAAGAGAATGATTTATGTCTTGAAACAAATATTGTAACTAGTCTAGGTCCTAGGAAAAGAAATATTTTTAAGAAGAAATATAAAGTTTTGCAACAGAACTTGTCATTTGTTTTTTACCTCTCTCCTTCTCCATCAAGAGTCAAGTAGAACACTAAATACATTTCTGCTTCTTCCAATTCCAAGATTCTCTGGCTTTTTACAAATGCCAGCAGTCACACAACTCTCGGAGAATCTTTTGATATTCACATTTACTGTAATATAGAATATAAATGCATTTTGATTCTGCTTCTTGAACTTAAAAGGCTTGTATGGTTAAAATTACACACCCAGGAGGCAAGGGATTATTATTTTGAATCACAAACTGAGATGATTTTATACAAGGATATATAAGGAGTGGCTGCTGTGAGCAATGGATGATAGAGGGAGGCTGGAGAGAATGAAAGAAAGATGTTAAGGTGGTATGTTAAGGAAAGGCCAAAGCAAGGACAGCTGATTTTATTCTTTTTTTTTTTTTTTATATTCAGGTGCCTTAGGTTTAAATGACTGAGTGATTGTTGGAAGCTCAGCTCTCAGAGGCAGAAAACTAGATGTCCAAGATCATCCAAGAGTCACCTAATATATTTCACTAGTCTTCAGACCATTCTGAGTAATTTCCTACCATTGCAGAAGGGTTAGATCAAATAAACAATATGCTCTCTCTAATTTCATTAATATTCTTAAAAAAAAAAAAGAAAAGAAAAAGCTAACATTTGAAACCAGACCAAGAACCATTTCGAACACCCATGACTTACCACAGGGGAAACCTTGCATTCCAAATATTCAATTTTGTGTGTTAATCATTTGCTATAGACCTCAGGGATGATTACATGTTTTGGTTGAATTGAGATATTACTTTTTTTTTTTTTGGTGAGGAAGACCAGCCCTGAGCTAACATCCGTTGCTAATCCTCCTCTTTTTGCTGAGGAAGACTGGCCCTGGGCTAACATCCGTGCCCATCTTCCTCCACTTTATATGGGACGCCGCCACGGCATGGCTGACAGGCAGTGCGTCGGCGGGCGCCCGGGATCCGAACCAGCGAACCCCGGGCTGCCAAGCGCGGACTAAACCGCTGCGCCACCGGGCCGGCCCCGAGATATTACTTTTAAGATTTGGAAATCATTTTAATGTAATAGTCACATAAACTATTCTGGCTTGCTAAAAGAATTGTAAGTATGTTAAATATGTTCATTAAGAGTCATTACTGGGTCTAAATCTCCTGAGTACTTATCATAAAGTTGTGCCTTAACCAAATCAGTCAAGACATGGAAGCTTCTCAGAACCTATGTGTCTCTAGGTCCTGTATCTTTAGGTCCTGATAGGTCTTTAAGACTTAAAACATAAGCTTTTTGACACTCCACCTGCACGTTTTATCTTTACTATTTCAGTAAACCAGAGGCAAGCTATGCCCAGCTATGCCTGGGCATCTGAGACTTTCACCTTTGTCACCACTTACAGTTTAGGTGGAAGAATGCGTTGGGCTTCCTGTTGCTACATTTCAGGGTTTTATTAGTGTATGAGGCTTCCCAAATGAGTATTTCAAGTGACAGATGATTTAGTTGTGCCCCTTCTCCACAGCATCAATATCCACTATTCTATAGAGGATTAACTAGAGTAAGCACCCTGCAGTCACTGCTTATGAATTGTAAATGTGTGACAATTATGGCTCTTGAGGTACAAAACACATTTTTTATAGTGATTTGTGGGGCCCATTTTTATTGAGAATGAGCTTAAAACTGCCAGATTCATTAGCTACTTGAGCTACACTGGTTATATCCTTTGTGTGTTTGTGCATTAGGCTTTCTTAATCAGAGAAATAAGCTCACATAATTTCTTTTAAATTACACGTAGTGAGGAAGGAGATACGTAACACAAGAAGGTTTGTGAGAAAAACTATAAAATAGAAATGCCAAGAGTGGAATCACATTAAAAAATATTTAATGAGCAATAAAATGCTTCTGCAGCAATTCCAAGAGATGCACAGCATGGTCCGGGAAAGAAGCAGTGTGTTCCAGTAATTCCTCTTGAGAATGGTACAGTTTAGAGAGTCCAATTATTTTCTGTTGCTCGGGTACCCTTGTCTGGTTGTCTATCTTATTTTATTTTTTTCCTATTTGGAGTTAGTAACAGTAAACTGATGTTGAGATATTTTCCAGCAAAAATGATTTCAAGAGTTGAGTGTTACCTCATCTTTTGCAAAAAGAATAAAAGGAGAATCTCGTTGTGTGATAAACTGAAAGATGCTTTTCTTATGAAAGGAGTTTTCATATACATATAAACAGATAAAGCATAAAGTATAAGTACATTCTTTCAGGACACCTCTCAAGTTTTTTTCTTTCATCCACAAACTAAAAAGTATATGAAAAAAAATATATAAATATGTATAATTAATATATAAGGTTATATATTATATATAAACATGTATAATTAATATATAAGATACTTACATGTAATTTATATTTACATAATTATGTTTATTACATTTATTATATACGTGTAATATGTTTGCATATATATATAAATGAGGTAATATTTACATTAATAACAGTGTCATTGGCATTTATTCAATTAACATTCATTGTGCCAGGTACTCCACTAGGTTTGGGGATACAATGATAAAGTAGAATCAGCTCTTGCCCTCATGGAACTTACATTCTAATTGGATTATGAGAAAGTTGTTAATCAAATAATGACACAAATTGATGTATAATTGATAACTGTACTATGAAGAAGAGATATGTGTTATTATGGCAGTGTGTAACAAGGGGGCATGGACTGGCTTGTTCTCTGGCTCTCATAATAAACCTCATCATTTGGGACCTTCAACCTCTGTCTGGACTTCTGAATCTATTAGTCGGTCAGCCTAGTACCTCAGAGGGGCTGAAGCAGACGAACAGTACTGCTTTTCACTTCATCTATCTTCAGGTGCTCTTAAGACCATCCTACATGGAGGAAACTCAGAGAGGAAACTGAGGCACAGAACAAAACTATAGATTGTTTCAGAGCTCTTGTCAATGGTCTCCTCCAGCTCAGAGCAGGGCTTCTTCCACTATTCCAAACTTCCCTCCTTCTAGTGATTAATTTCGTGTGTTAACTTGGCTAGGCTATGGTGCCCGGTTCTTTGGTCAAACACCAATCTAGATTCTTCTGTGATGTATCTTTTAGATGTGATTGAACATTTACAATCGATTGACCTTAAGCAAAGCAGATTACACTCCCTTTGTGGGTGGGCCTCAAATAATCAGCTGAAGGACTTAAGAGCACAAACTAAGGTTTTCTGGAGCAGGGGGAGTTCTCCTTCAAGACTGAAACATGGAAATCCTGTCTGAGTTTCCAGTCTGCCTTGCTGCCCTACAGATTTCTGACTTGCCAGGCCCCACAATCATGTGAACCAATTCATTAAAATAAATTTTATTCTCCCTATATAAATCCTATTGGTTCTGCTTCTCTGGAGAACCCTGTTTGGTATACTATTAAACTACTACAAAATAGGTTAAATAGATTACCTGCAGTTGGTTTCCTTAGAAGCAAACACAGAGATGAAGTTTCAGTCTGTAAATGATTTAACAAGGAGGTACTTCCAGTAAGAAACCAGTTAAGGAATGGAGGGAGCAGGACAGCAACGGGAAGAGTGCCAGCAAGAGTGCAATTTCAGGCAAAGTTTAAGCCTTAACTGGGTTTTATGGGGAGTGAATTACACCTGAGAGTTGGTCCTACCTTGAGGAAAGGGAGCTAAACTTTCATATTCTGCTGCAGCCAGTCATCGGGCCCCACAGTGGGCCCTACAGTAGGACCCACTTATCAGGGCCGTACAAACTCCAAGGTTTTGCTGGCTTTCTTTGCTGCTCACAGAAGTTGTTGGAAGCAAATCACAGACACTTAGGCAATAGTAATCTGGGTCTGCAGGAATGTGAGTGCAGCAGGGACAGTCACGCTATATAGACAGTTAATAAATTTGGTTGATTTGGCCTCAGCCATGCCATCTGCCAACTACTTTAATGTACAGTGGCAAATCATAGAATGATGGGTTAAACATAGAGTTTAATATGGTTGTATATCTCTTACACAGGAAAGAAATATTCCTCCCTTTCCTGCTGCCAAAGAGCAGGAGAAGAATTGTAGGTCAAATCCCATCACAGTAAATCAGTCAAGAGTTGACACCCTACTGTGCTCCCAGCTCTGCACTGGATGCTGAGGAAGAAACTCAGAAGTACAATACCGGTTTCTTCCTCTCAGGAAGTTGACAAATCTAGATGGGAAAATCATATAAGTCAGCTTTTATTATCTGAATAACCTTTGATCCTCTTCTACATTGGTGATATGGGGATGGTAAAGATATCTGTCTCATCTGACTGCTATGAGAATTAAATAAATGCATGGAAAATGGTTCTCACAGAGAAAACCACATAAATGAAAGCTGTTTCTACTTTTTATTCTTTTGCTAGACTGTAAGCTCCATGAAGTCGTGGATCTTGTTTCCTCACCTTTGTTTGCGCGGATGGTAGCACAGTTCCTGACTCCTAAGAGGCATTTCATAATGTGTGTCAATGAATGAACAGGAAACACTAATATGACACCTGAATTTTACTCTTGCTTTTTTGTGTTGTCTAACGTTGTAAGCTTTTTCTTTAAACATAGGATTCTCAAGGGCAAAGAGTTAATGCTAGCTGTAAGTTATGTACAGCTGGTACTTAATGTGAAGTAATAATATTTGAGTCAATTTTATATATATATTGTTCTTCAGGGATGTACCCATTGTTTATTAGCCTTTAGGGAAATGTCTTAAGTGTGAGGGAAAATAGAAGACATATGGGGTGCAGGTATTTGCTGAGCTGTTCAATGAATTATATTGCTGAAATGTTGCCAGACTCTAAAGTTCTATTCAGAATTCTTAATCAGTCTGTGTATTCTCTTCTTGTCTGCAAAGTTACTAGCTACATACCATCATCTGTATCTTCTGATCAATTATAGCCAATTAAATAGCCTTTTTCCACCTAAAATGTGTTCCTCTCTTGACAAGCTAAGGCCGCACCCAGGAAAAGGGGCTGTCTGCATGTTCATTCATTCATTCACTTACTCTTCAAGGAATATGTATGTCCCTATTGTGCTGACCAGCATTATATACTTTGGGAATAAAAATTTCTCCCCTCAAGTGATTAAAAAACTAGTAGGAGGACATAATGTATTTTTGAACTTTGCTCTTGTGGTATATAATAAATTACAATAGATTTGAGAATAAATCTTAAATTTACACCAATCCAATCTCTATCTCTATGTGTTTGTTGTTGTTTTTACCTTCTTATTGGGTGTTACCAGAGGGGAAGGGAGGAGGGAGGAGGGCAAAAGCGATGATTAGGCACATGTGTGGTGATGGATTATAATTAGTCTTTGGGTGGCGAACATGATGTAATCTATGCAGAAATAGAAGTATAATGACGTACACCTGAAACTTATGTAATGTTATAAATATTACCACAATAAAAAATAAAAATGAAACAAAATCATAAATTTACAACTTGAATTTTTTCCTATGTATACATCCATGTAATCACCATCTATATATATAAAAAATAGTATTCCAGAAGACTCCTTCATGCCCCTCCCCAGTCAATAATTCCTCATCAGGAGAGAATATACTCTGACTTCTAGCACACTGGATTAGATTTACTTGCAAAGAGACACTTAAACAGATCATTTTGATACTATTTGGAAGTACTATACAAAGATAGGTCCAAGGAGATGTTAGATCATAATGGAGAAAAGAGGATTAAGAAGGGTAAGAAAATAAATCTTTATATAGGTGGTGACATTTCAATTATATCTAGAAGAGTGGGTACAAGTCAATGAAAAAGTGGAGAAAGAGGGACTTCCATGCAGAAAAAATGGCATGCGCAATGAGCTTTCTGTGTCCAAAGGTGGCTAGTAGACCATTTTCTAGACAGTAAGTTCAGTGGTAAGAGAGAGACATGGGGAATAAACTAGAAAGGTAAATTTGCATCAGGTGTACATACTTACAATTTTGAAATGTAAACTGTCTGATTTTTATCTTGATCATTACAATAGCCCAGGATGAATGTGTGTCCCATTGTTGCTTGCCTATAATTTTTAGTATAAGAGTATTAGAACGTAGGGAAAAAATAAAATATTCTCAACAACAGTACACATGCATCACTTCTATTGTGCGTTTAAGGTAACAATAACAGCTTAGAGTAAATTTTCAATGTTTCCACACTTCATTATGGCTATGGTTTAGAAATAAATTTAGAAAAGTTTTCCTATTCTTTTTTTGGTTTAGTCTCTATTATTATTATTTTTGCCCTCAAAATTTATAGAATCAGCTTGATTTCAACCATAAGACTCAAAAACCATACTATTTCTAAGAATCTTATCTTTATGGCAAAGGAAAATCTTCCTGCCACAATTGTTTAAATTATGTTACACTGAAAACAAAATTACCTAAAAATTAGCAGAATCAAACTAATTGCATTTATCCTAAATAGTTCTCCTTTAAGTTAAATGAAGTTTTGAAAATCTGCCGTCAACAAATATTAATATTTCGTTAATAATCAACTTAATTTTAATCATTGTTTTAATTTCATTTATCATTTAGAGTGCCTTGTAGAAGAAAAAGCACATTCACATCCTTTAATTCACAGGCTTTCCACAACACACCCATGTGAGTAGTAGGCACCAGTATACTCCTTTCACAGAAAAAGAAATCAAAGCTCAGAAAAGATGTTCCATCAAATGCCATCTAGTAACCAGAATTGTAACCTGATTTCATGAAGAAACTGTATGTAGAACCTAATAATTTAGAGAAATAATTAAATCAATATATTTTAATGTTAGAAGGGAGTCCAAATATCATCTGGTCTGATCAGATGTAAATGTGATGAGGAAAGCTCAGAGATGTCTCATCATTTCCTCGGTACCTCCTTGCCCGCTTCCCCACCACCTTAACTCACTAGAGGTAGAATTAACACTCTAATTGCAGATTTCCGACACTTGGCTTCTGACCTCTCTCTATTCTCTTAGGAGGATTTACATTCTTAATATTTGCGGTATTATTTATTTTTTTCTCATTGGCCAGTAATTTTAACATTATAGAGTCTTGAATTATAACAGTAAAGAGTGATGCCACCAAATCTAATCCAACCTCTCCATTTTCTAGGTAAGAAAACAAAACCCAGTGTGGTTATATAATTTTACCATTATGGCCCAGATGCATGGCAAATTCTCTTTGTAGCAAATCTAAACTCAGATTTTATGATTGGCAATTAAAACAGCTTTCTTGCTACTGGAATGTGAACACAAATGTAAATACTATTTGTGGTAGGTGGGTATTCTGGTAGGTGTTGTGGTAGGTATTCTCAGAACGAGAACAGAAATAAGTGCTGGTAAGTGATAAAATTAGGATTCATTGTTGTAACAGATCCTGAAAAGGTTGACTATGACTGATAGCACGAGATAGAAGTATGGTTTGGTTATATCACCCTTGTCGTCTTGAAAGAGCTAGAATAAGAAAATAGATTTCAACATGAACACCACTCCTATGATAAATATTTCCATGTCAAATATGTTGAACATTTTTATATACCTTGTAATACATGCAAAATAGAATCTGTGAAAATGTACAATTTCACGTGTATCGTTCTATACATGCACACCTACATCTAGTATGTGTGTGGCATTTAATCCCTATCTGTATACAATAGCATAGTTCAAAAGTACCTTTTCTGTTAAAACTACTGAAGCTTGATTCCCAACACCTTGCTATCTTATCTTCCTTCCCTTCAATCTCCCAGTTAATAGGATTTCTATAAACCAGCACCACAGTGGGCTTGGTAGCTCAGCAGATTAGTCTGTGGGCTTTCATCCTTGGAACGTGGTTCAAATTCAGTCCCAACCAAGATGTCCAATAATCCTCCATGGGTGGATTGCTCCCAAAGCGCATGAAGCCTAGTTTATCTCCTAACCTGATTTGGAGCTGTTTTTGCACTCTTCCTAAAACCTGAGGTTTCATTCATGCAGCTGGGAAAAAAGTATGAAATATAGGCATTTGCTTTTTGGTCATGTGCTACTTTCTCTTCTGAAAAAACCCAATAAGATGTTTCAAAAAAATTTTTAAATGACTTTTCCTATTTCTCTCCTTAATCAGCAACGTGCTAGAAATATCGAAAGTAAAGCAATATTATTTTTATATGTCTTTACTACCCCTTTATCACAAGGGTCTGATAGTAGTTTTCACTGTCTCCTAATAGCATGCTCTAACTCTATTATTGCACGTGGATAGACTAATTGTAGAGTGATTTTATCATGTTACTCCTTTAATTGAAAGCATGTGATGATGCTTCTTTGTTGTCTGTTCTGCATTATATCCAAACATGCCCAAATTGAAAGTTCCAACCTAACAAACTTTTCTTGTCTCTTGTCTGCAGTCAACAACTTTCTAGTCAGTCAGGAAAACTTATCGTCTGTATACACCATACTTCTTTTATCTCTGAGTATTTAATTCTGTTACCTCTCCCTACCCCTTCCCTTGTCACCTGCTGGAATGCCTTCAGTCGTTTTTTTCAGACCCACATACCCGTTATCTCTTCCCATAAGCTATGTTTCTGCCATATCAGTTTACAAAATCTCAAACTTCTATAAGGTAGATCAGAAAGAGCACTGATTTAAGAGTTGGGTAACCAGCCTTCTATTCATTTCTATTTTGGTAATTAGATGTGTGATCTAGAGCAAGACGTGGATAAGGATCAGGATAATGACAGTGATAATATAATAAAAACAATTATAGTTATTTCCTGAATACCTGCTAGATCCTAGGCCCTGTGTTGGGTGTTTTTTCTAAGCCTGATTTCAATATGTCACCATGAATATATAACCCTAATATTTAATCCTAAAAGTAGCTTATATGTAAGACTCACTGGCCCCTTTGATAGAAAAGGGCACAGAGAAATTTAAGCAATTTGCCAGGTAGTGATACAGCCCAGAATTCAACCCAGTTCTGTTTGATTCTGTGTCTGATTTCTGATGGTGACCCTGCTGATTCTCTCCTCTTAATCTCTCTGAGTTTCACCTATCAAATGAGAGGATCTCAACAGATGATCATGAAGCCCTTCCAGCTCAAGAACTGCAATGGTTTTTATAAATTCTTGTTTATCTCCACTGCACCACGCCATATTCTTCTTTGCATATTTGTTACAGGCTATACATACTGTGTGTGTGTGTGTGTATAAAGTATATGTATAATGCAATTAATGCTGGCTATTCAGTTAAGATTTTTTTTGGTAGGCAAAACAGAAATTTTAAAAATACATAGCCTATAGTCTTCTATTTCACTAAAAACAGAAATAAAATATTCCAGAACCCACTTCATTGAAAGACTTACTTAACAAGAGTTTGAATCCTCCCTATTTTAAAAAAAAGTTTTATTTTATAAAGTAGGATATCATATTGAGCAAAATTTCTATAAACTAAAACTTAGGATATTTGAATATTCTTAATGTCTTTGTTCTGCACAATCTCAGTACTATGAACTTTCAAACCTTTTAAAATAGGAAAGGATTAAGAGTGACATATAATTTTGAAAGAAACTATTGTCTATTATTACTAATTATAAGCAGATTTATTCAAAATGAATAATATCTAGAAAATGGTCATGACCTTTTATTCTCCAAAATGGTGGAGAAGCTAAAATGGCTAGCAAATTTTCCATTAGCAGCCAACTCAGCATGCAAATCTATTCTCACACACATTTACAAAAACAAAAAGTAAATGTTGAGAAAAAAATAATCTTCAAATAAATCTCTCAACCCTTTTATGCAGATACCCTATATTAATAGGCATCAAGTAGGAATGATTATAATATCTATTTCCATTTAAAAATTCTAATAATGAAATTTGTCCTCCCATACATCTGTTTATTTGATCCACTCATTACTTGCATAATAGAGAGAAGTAGTAAATTTTTTACAAATTGCCCAGTTACTTATGCTTACACTTTATTGATGTCAAATCCAATGCAAGTTGATGGATCTGCTGGAGTTGAAATTAGTGTATCAGACAAGAAAACACTTAGTAGTTGATCAGTCCACCTAGAAAGAGTCTTTTAAGTCCCCACCTTAGCCCCATGAAAATTAGGACATTTTCTTGCTTAAAAAAGCACTTCTCTGTTTATCAGTATCACCATTATCATTAGTTATTTAATCAACAATTTAAATGAAGCACTCAGGCATACTAATCATTTTGGAAGCACTCAGAATTAGATTCAGATCTTGGCTTCACTAGTTAAGGACACTGGAGAATCCCTTCATATCTACAAGTCTCCACTCCCTTATTTTAAAATATAAACAGTAAAAATGTCCTTCCTGTGGAGTTTCTGTAAGGATTAAATGAGATCTTCCATATGAGTTTATCAGAGTGCCTCACACATAGTACATAGTTAATAAATGTATATGTTCAACTGATGCATGGCAAATTAGGCATAGTTAATGTCATCTCAATGGCATGGTTGAGGAAAATGTCAATACTTTCAAGAAGAAAGAAATAGTTGGGTGGGGGGATAATGAACTATGTAAGAGCCTTTTAATCTTGCACATTCTTGTTGCATGTGCTTTGATAATCTATATTAAAAATTTTAGTCTACGACTGAATGTATTCTAGGATTCAGAGTATTTTATCCTATTATTTTCTATCCTATTCTATACAGTTCATGAATGTATCCACCTATCTTTTATGCTAAAAGGAATATGGGGTTATATAAAGATGCATCTAGACACAGTGGCTAAAACCCACTCATAGCCTGGGGGCCTAGAATCTGAGATTAGGAGATATTCTAAATAGCTTCCATGCAACGAATTTGTGAAGCTACACTAGAGAAACTTCAAAACCTTAATCTAGCACTGATTGCTCTTAGCATGCCTCATTCATTCATTCCTTCTTTTTTATTTTTAGCAAATTTTGATTACCATGTGCCCAGCACTCGCTAAGTGAAAGTTATATCATCATAAACGAAAAATGCTTCTTACCTCTGTGATCTGATTGTCCAGAGTGACGGTTGGCAAACTCTCACCCACAGGCCAGATCTGTCTAACCGATTACCTATTTTTGTAAATAAAGTTTTTTGGACTACAGACACACTGATTCATTTACATACTGTCTGTGACAGCTTTTGCACTAGAATAGGAAAGTTCAGTAGCTGCCACAGAGACTATATGGTCCGCAAAACCTAAAATATTTACTGTCTGTCCCTTCACCAAAAACATTTTCCAACCCCTGGTTTAGAGGAGAAAGGAGACATTTAATAAGTAAATGCATACATATTTAATTTTAACAAAATTGTTGACAGGTGCTATTAGAGAAATAATGTGGCAGACCTAATTTGAATGGTGTGATCAGGCTATGGTTACAACATAGCTAATAACGCTAAATCTCAGTGGCCTAACCTAACAGAAGTTTATTTTTTTGTCTACACAAAACTAGCTGTGGTCCAGCTAACCCCCTAGGATATCTGTCCTTGTGGTGTCTCAGTGATCCACTTAGATCCTCCGGCTCCACCATCTCAACAAGCTCACTGTTAAAAAGGAAGAGTCTGAATAATCATGCAAGAGGTTTTCACTTTCCCAGCCTGGAAGTGGCACATCATTTCTGCTCATATCATTGGCCAGAACTAGTCACATGGCCCTGCCTAAGTGCAAAGAGACTGGGAAGTATCTCCCATATGCCTGAGAAGGAACCAAAATCGAGAAATTGTTGAGCGCTAAGAATATTTGCCACCTAGGGAAGTCTTTTTGAGATTACTTTTAATTTGAAACCTGACGATAGAGAATGAGTTAGGAAGGTAAAGAGTGGGCAATGCCATGACTGGACAGAGAAAACAGGATGTGAGAAGCCAAAAAAAAAAAAAAAAATGAGGTCTTGGTGTGTTCCAAGAACCAAAGAAGACCAGTGAGTAGTAGGGAAAGTGGAATAAGATGCAATTGGGGAAGAATTCAGAAGAAAGATCAAGCAGGGCTTTGCAAGCTCTGTGTAAGTTTGAATATTATTCAGTGAGTAATCAGCAAAATGTTTTAAACACAAGCAAGACATCATCTCATTTATATTATAAAAGAACCACACTATCTTCTGAGCAGAGAATGGATTGAAGAATTTGTCTATGTCAGGCAAACCCAGATGTAATTCTTTTCTTTTATTGTGAATTTCTTTAGCTGAGCATCTCATTTACAGGTGTCGGAAAAAAATTTAATTATTTTGCCACAGAAGGTCATAAAACAGTTTTAAGAATTAATAAAAAAATATTCTATTATAGAGATTAAGACATTCACATATACTGAAAAGTTATTTCCTTGAGAAATTCAACCTAATACTTACCACAAATCCCCCAAACTTGTCCCTGTTCATATAGATTATGCACCAGCGAGGAGACAGAGATTAATGATGAATAACCTTATCAGGAGCCTCTTTTGTTTTCCTTGCTATAAAATGTAGCTTATGGAACGACTCCATCCTGAAAGAAAGCACTTGTTTCTTCCCATGTTTTCACTCCCTCTCGCTCTTCAGGTGCCAGTTTTTATGTGTCTAAGAGATGGATTTTTATGAAACAGGAAAATATTTTTTGGTGGACTCAAGTGTAAATTTCATAAATACTGGATAATAAATCATGGAGCACCAAATAATATATGTGATATTATAAATTTAATTTCGATGTTTTCATGACTAGCTAAACAACATAACTCATCCACAGTGTAATCACACCTTTTATAACAATTCTCATATACATATATCAGGTTAATTATAGTCTACATATCTGACAAGAATGTTATGACAGCTGAAAACAGTTTTCATTTCTCTTTATAAGTAGGTGATATCTTTTCTTATTTGGGGTTCATTTTATCAGTTGCATTCAGTATTAACTGTTGAGAAAGGACACTTTAAAATCTACAGTTCAGTTTTTTTGAGATTGCTAAGATTCTAAATGCAATTCCATGGGTACTATTCCCAATTAAAGTTAACCCAGAGTTTTATACCACGTATCATTTTATTTCAGATACTTTAAAAGGAGCCAAGTAAGAACCAGCTCCTTTTATGACTATTGACTCTAAAACAATTTGCCTGGAATGAGAAACAGTTTGCTGCTTCTCTCTTCAACATGGAATTGTCTAAGCCCTTGTGACTCTTGACACTCATTAAAATTGAAGGAGTAACCTCCTTTGGAGGCACCATGATTTTCAAAAAAATAAAGTGCTCTGAATTTATAATATCTTTATGTATCAGAGGAGGACTGTGGGATAAATTCATGGGAAATGACACTTCCCTTCTAAACATTATTTGAAATAGGATATGGGATGAACAGAAATCCATATCTTAAAAATATAAGCTGTGGTTCTACTTTTTCTGTGACAGCATGAAAATCACATATTTAATCAGGAAAGAAAATAAAGCAAACTCTGTCTTTCCACGTAGAACACTGCCACATCAAAGTTGTTTACCAACTGCCCCTCGGTTATTGTTTTTCATGCTTTATTTATGAGAATCAGCATTCTTTATTTTGATGGCATCAAAAACTTTTATGGTGAATTAAAGCAAATGATACCAGAGAAATTGATGAAGTTAAAAAGAACTGACAAAATTATAATAGCTAATTTGGGGTGCCTAATATGTGTCAAGCACTGTGCTAAGCACTTTTTAGTTATACTTTCTTTTAATCCTTATGAAAACTATGAGGTAGAGATATTATTATTCCCATTTTACAGGACAGGAAATTAAATCTCAAGTTAAGATTTTGCTTGATGTTATAGGGGCGAAAATACATGGCTGATCAGAAATATAAACCTAATAATTTTCTTCAGACACAATTTTTAATCTTAGTTTCATCTAACTTGCACTCTTTCCTTCATAAACAAGACAATTAAAGAGATTTTTCCATATTCCCAAAAGGCACCAAGTCTGGGCAGCACTTTGGCATGAGGATTAAATAGACTAACGATAGTTCAACGATCATAAGCACACAACTGTTCTTTATAGTATGCCACAAGTCTCTGAGCCACTTGACAATTATTTTAACGATGTGAGTAAGGGTTTACACGGCTGTTTACAAAAACAAGAAATGTGTGTGTCTGTGTATAGGTGATTATGAGGAGATAATAAACACCAAGGATGACTGATGGCGCAATTTAAAACTATAAACATTCTCTAGCAGATTGTATTTCAATTAAAAGAAGTCTTTAATTTGGATCAAGAAAGAATGATAATAATAATTAGCAGTTCAAAATAAAACAAGAAATAATTTATTTGAGCGTGCTGGCATTGTGGTAGGTCCTTTGCCTAAAGTAAGTAATTTAAGATTTGCAACCAGTCGTTATCCTTTTTATTTTAACAGGTGAGACTTTAAAATGTTGAATAAGGCATCATGGTCATAGAACTAGTAAGTATAGAAGGGATTCAAGGATAGAGCTTTCTGTCACCAAAGGCAATATATATTTATACGTGTGTGTGTGTGTGTGTGTTTTACCTTTGATTTACCGTTGAAACATCACTTTTTATTGGATACATTGTCAATAATATGTGAAAAAAACAGGTTTTAGTTTGAAATTCAATCAGCAGGAGTTAACAAATTGACATAGGTAAAAACTCAATGCAGTTTTTCCTTGTGTTAATTAAAATATGGTTTCCAGAGCAAGGAAGGAGCTAGTCTGGCCCTCCTTTACTGTTAAGTGTTCATACAGCACCTGGAAACCTGGCTTCCAGCTGGGGTCACAGACTTGAAAAACAACAGTGACAAATGGCAGCAAGCGAAAGACAGACACCACGTTGAGAGACCATCTCTCATGAGGAACTGTAAAAAAAAAAGGGAAGATGTTTAAATTGGAGAATTTAAAAAAAAAGTGTAGCAACTGGGTTATGCAAGACTACTGTTTTTATAGTTTTAAAGGATTCCTTTACATGAAAAAGTTAAATCTTTCAGTGGGACTATAAAAGACAGAAGGCCAAGTGATAGATGCTAGTACAAAACAGTTTTAAATTCAGTGGAACGATAATTAATATATAACTCTAAAGTCCAATATGAGTAATTTAGGAGTCAGAGTCTTTTCTTTGGGACTAGAGGTGCACAGCTTCAAATAGTTATGAATGCTGCAATCTGTGACTTTCCAATTTGTTCTTTGATTCTGGATCATTCCAATTATTGCTTTCAAGCTTGTCAACATATTTTATTTTTTAAAATATTTCATCTAGTATTTTTATGTGTTTGGAGAAGATAGGTAGGTTGGGAATGGTTTCACATTGGTCTGCCATTTTCAAGGAAAGTTCCAAAGCTGCTTCATTGTGATTGTTATTCTATGACTTTGTAAAAATTGGGAAGGAACTTGGCAATTGTACTAAGGCTAGAAATCTGGTCTTTTGATTCTCTCACTATTTTTAACCATTAGACCACATTGTTTTGAGTTTATAAATAAATTGTGTCATCTTTTCCATGATCTGGACTATTCTTAAATTGTCCACAAAGATACCCACAGTGAAAATATGAAGCTTGAAACGTCTGCCATTTCATTGCAATCATCAAAAGAAAAGCTTCCATAATCTCTCAGCACTCTCTTCTATGGCCTGTGACTCTTCTTCAACAAGTTACGTTTGGGGTCCAGCCTAAATCCATCCTAGCTGTGGTCTCAACCTATTGCCTCTATCCTTTCGTATTGCAGTTAAATAGAATTCTGTCTGAAATATAGTTCTTCCCTATAGTCCAGGTTTCGTGTTTGCCTGTGTAATTAGGCCCTTGTTTTAGTGGATACTACAAATTATGACTGTTTACAGGTGGTTTATTTGCATTTCGGGTTTCTATCAAAAATTAACCACATAAACTTCTTATAAACTAATCGATTTTATTGATTATTTGTGTTATCTCATACGTTTGTATTTTTATGTATATATGTTCATACATATGAATATAAATATATAATAGGACAATGGGTGTACATAGATTAAACCTGTGGCCATGTATTCGTGTGGTACCCAATTGCTTGCATGTGTGCGAAATGCTTTTTTGTGTGTGTGCTTTCCTTTTAGAAACCAATTTCTACAGTGCCAACTTAAGCCTTGTTCAGTCTTTCTCTTCTACAAGAGATTTAAACATTTTCTAGTTCAAAGTCCTGTCATTCCTGTGCACTTTGTAGCTTGCTAATTTGGGCAGTTATTTCTAATAATTTATTACTCTAAATTAAAGCTATTCAAGTAATGCCATACAGTTCAACTTTGTGAGGTTTATTAATATTTTCTCTTCTTCACTTCTCTGGTAAATGAGGGTGTAGACTGGGAGCCAAAGGGTTTTTAAGTTGCCATATGATTAATAGTATGGCACCTGGAATTTGGCATCTGGCAAGTATATAATAATCCCCTACCTGTAAAAGATAAATGGAGCAGATGAGGAAGAAGAAGAGAATAAAATTTAGGCTCTGGAAAAATTCTGATCTAAATATGTTTAGTGATTGGTATTTTGTGTGAGGTCAGTTTATCCATTTTTATTCAAGCAAATATTTATCGAGAAACTTTACTATATATTAGGCCTTCTTCTAAGTAATGTGGATGTGGATAGAGCAGTGAACAAAACAGACAAATATTCTTGCTTTCATAATGCTTTCCTTCTAGTGGGGAGAGAGAAAAAGTAAAGAAAATAAATAAGCGAAATATATAGTGTGATAGATAGCAATGAGTGCCATGGAGGAAAGGAGAAAGGATTCCAATAGCCTGAAGGGACAGAAGGAGGGTTTAATTTTATGATGGCCAGGGAAAGAGACATTTGAGTAAATACCTAAGGAGCTAAGGGAGCAGGCCCTGCCCCTGTGTAGAGGAAGAGTGTTCCACAAGGTAGGGGGTAACTGTGATGAGACCTTGAAGTGGGAGGTTATGTGAGATATTCAAAGCAAAGAGAAGAGGCTGTTTGATGGCCCATCTCTCCTCACAACCATCCAAGGGCATCCTATCTCACATGGAATAAAAACTAAAGTGTTTGCAATGGCTTATAAGGCCATGCAAGATTTGAGTTGTACTCAGGCTGGTGTGTTGAGAGTAGATTCAAGTGGAAACAGGGTGGAAAAAGGATGAGCATTTAGAGGGCTGTTGTGATAACCAGGTGACTGAGATTGGCAGACTGGACCAGGATGGAAACAGTGGAAGTTGCAGTAATTGTTCAAATTGTGTCTATGTTCTGAAGGCAGCAGCAACAGAATTTGGTGATGAATCTCATGCAGGATATGAGAGAGAGAGAAGCCACACATGACTCAGGTTTTTGACTTGAGTAAATGAAAAAATAAAATTGATACCTACAGTTCAACTCCAAAGGAGGAAAACATGATAAGGAAAAGAAAACGGAACCATTTGCTAATTGCTTTTCAGACACTGGATACTTAACTTTTATCATGATGAGTTATCTTAGGTAAGAATAGCACAGAAGGTGTCTGTGATACAACCTATACTGTCTCTCCTCTTGAAACCACCTTACCTGCCAAACTCACATCAGTTGTTTCCTCAACAACCTACTTGGAATCTTCCCATTTTGACATGCAGGGAACTAGACTTTGGAGTCAGAAAAACCTGTGTATCCATCAGATCTCTGCCACTCATTGGTCGGGTTAGTTTTCTGATTTCTAGAAAGACATAGTAGTTTTTTTTGCATTAAATTAAGTAATTATAACATACATAAATAAAATGATTCCTAGCACAGAGTAGATGCTTAATAAATGGAAACTTCTCTCGTTATTATCATTATAGCTATTATAAACATTGTCATTTGGCTGAGATTAAAAACTCTACCTATTGCTTATCTGTCAAGCCCTTTAAAAGAATATTAGAATAACACAGTCTGCTGAGTTTATGTAACTAATTTGTGGCTGGTGATAAATTCATCAACTTATTTGTTTTTTAAATGAGTAGAAAACTAGAAGTAGGTAATCACAATATAATTTTTTTGCCCTTATGGGTGAAATCTAACCCAAGTGAGACCAATCTTGTGTAATATAGGGGCCTGAATTTTATATGAGTCATAAACACTATATCCTTCTTTCCACTAATTATATAAATCAATAGATGCTTTAGAGCATGCATCTTATCAACCAAACCCAGACAAACGATGCTATCATTAAATAATTTTATGAAAGTAATTGCCCGTATAAAAAAATCTATCTTCTGTTTTCCTCTGTAATTGAAGACTTTGTCTCCTACTAGAGATGGGAATATTTTCCTTTCAGCCCAGGCAAACCAGCCCCAAGACTTGGAAAAAATGGCCTAAGAGGGTCTCCTGATGCCAGTCTATGGTAAAAAATATTTATAATAATTATGTGAATTATTAATATTAATATTATTACTAATATCTATAGTATTCACATATAGTCATATATCATTTTTTGTAGCCCCAAACTGTTTTATATGTATCCTTGGTTTTAGAAAAAGAGAATGTAATTTATTAACTCTTTCAACATTTATCCATTCAACCTTTTTGAATTCTTCCCCTACACTGGGCTAGCTGTAAATTTTAAAGCAATAAATAAGAAATAGTCCCTTGCCTTCGAGAAGAGTACTCTTTAGAGCAGTGCTTTCCAAACTGAAGTCTAGGGAATATTGTTTGGGAAGATGAAAATTAGTGTGCTGAGGAAATAAACTAGATTGTTGTAGCATTAGCAATATTTCCTTGCTGTGAGACTTCTCAGAAGCTTTATAAGCTACAGAATATTTTGACTTTCCAAAGGATTGCTTAGTATAAAGCATTGTCTAAGTTTATTTAATCAAGAAATTTATTCAATTAGGAGCTTTAGAATATTATTCATCACTAAGAAATGCTAGTCTGATGTTATGCTAGCATTACCCAATAAATTACAACTTCGGTATCATGCTGACAATCATTTAGCCAAGGAACAAGTTAATGTAATGAAATTGTTAGAAATACAATGTTGGCACTTGAAGGTCACTTGAAGATCATTTAATCACTATGCCCTTCTCCCAACCTTTGCCTCTACTTGATACACGCTACTGATGAGCCAATTCAAAAAGCTTAGTCTTCACGGTGGCCTCCAAATGAAGTTGGTCTACTGGTCCTACAGGTGGTCATTTGCTCTGAAGCTATGCTATAATGGGTTTTCACGGCCTTCATCAGAGTCCCCTGAGATTAGAGATATGTTTATGTTTTCGTTCCCTGGCATAATGAAGGCAAAGGCTATGCCTCTGTTTTCTTTGTATGCAATGAGGAAATACTTATGAGGCCCTAAGAACTCATATGAAGGACCATCCCCCATGCACATTCAAACAACATACGTTTACTGTGCTCATTTTAAGGGCGAGGCAATGTTCTAGGCACTGGGTATATAGTAATGAATAAAACAGATAGTGCATCTACTATCATGGAGCTTATATTACAGTAGGGGAGACAGACAATAAGCAAATCAGTAAATAAATATGCAGTATAATGGCAGGGAATGACAACTTTATAAAGAAAAATAAAGCAGGATAAAAAAATTAAGAATGATTAGAGTGGTTTAGGAAGGCCTCTCTGGGAGTAAGAATATTCCATTTGAGGAAACAGTGAATACAGAGGCCGAGATGAGAGAGCATATTGTGCTCAAAGAATAGGAGAGTGAAGTCTACAAAGAAGGATTGAGGAGAAGAGTGCTATGAAAAAAATCAGAAAAAAAAAGATAGGGAACATTGGTTAAATGAAATTTGAAAGCACCAAAGAGTTACACATAATTTAGATGCATGATAAATTTAAAATAACAAATTTAATGTTTTCTCTTGTTTTGGATTTTTTTTTGAAATTTTAATATACTTGTCATCCAATAGAGAAGTTGGTTGGAGGTACTCTCTTCTAACTCAACATCAGTTGTAGAGATTAACAACGAGGTGAAATGGAAGCAACCTTTTTTTTTCCATTCTTTTTTATTTTTGTTGAGGTGAAATTCACATAATATAAAATTAACCATTATAAAAGAACAACTCAGTGGCCTTTAGTGCATTCACAATTTTGTGCAACAATCACCTCTATCTAGTTCCAAAATATTTTCATCACCCAAAAGGAAGCCCTGTACCCATCAAGCAATTGTTCCCTATCCCTCAAACCCCGCCCCTGGAAGTCACCAAGTCTGTTTTCTGTCTCAACCAGTGGTTTTTTTTTTTTTTTCAACTTTAATGAGATATAATTGACAAGTAAAATTGTGAGATATTTAAAATGTACAATGCCCTTCAAACAAGATTTGATATATGTATAAGTTGCAAAAGGATTCCCCCTTGGTGGTTTTTTAATTGTAAAATTCTGGATTAGTTCACTGAGGTCTATGCTATTCTATTCTATTCTAGTCTACTCTATTCCATTCTATTCTGTTCTATCCTGTATTGTCCTCTACTTTGCTGGAGCCCTAAGTAAATAATCTGGCTCTCCTTCAAACACCTAGCAGAAGTAACTTCTCAATATAGTTTGCTTAAATTTTGTCTAATCTATAACCCTTCACCTCCAACACACACCTTAATTTTATAGAGAAAGGCTTTAGGGAATTAATGATTAAATTATTTATTCAAAATTACATAGCTAGTTATTGCAAATCTAAGACCAATACTTAGGTCTGACAGTAAATCTCAGTTTTTGTGGTTTATGTAGGAAAACTGGACAATGAATTTAGAAAAGGTTTGTGCCTTCTTTAAGCCACTTCATAGCACCTGAGAGCGCCTTTCCAGGCACCCAGGAAGTTTTTGGCAAATATGTTGAAAGAACATAAATCTTAACTGGAATATTAACCTGCATACGCAGAACTACTCTAAAGATCTGTACTAACAATGATCTTGCTTACAATTAAGGGTCTAGGAAAGCATTGAGAAGTAATAAGAGAAAAGGAAAAGCTGGAGATAAATGCAAATGTATGTGTTGCTTCCCTCCAGGGACCTAAATCAAATCCTCATTGTATAATTTGATTTGGTTACTCATTGTTTCTAATTAGAAATAATCACATTTACATGATTTCCCCCTCCTTTTTAGTTTCTCACCAAAATTGCTTTGCTCAATTATGCCACTTTATAGTTTCATATAATTTGTATCTCTTGACTCAACAGTTCCCCATATCATTTGGCATGTGTTTTATTTTTTTAAGAAGTGAAAGTTTGAGAGCTATTCTCAAACTGATATGAGACTTAAGTAGCTCTAGTAAGCACAGAAGCATGCTAAAAGCAAACTGAGGAATACTTGAAAGTTCAAAACTAGGATGATGCTTATTACTAACTATATGGGAAATTAATTAAAGATTTAATTATTTTAGGAAAAATAAATTGGCACTTTCTACTTTTTGAGTCATTAAAAGCATGTCTATTGCTCTAGGGGCTTTGAGTGCATGTGCAAAAAATAGACTATATGAGCTTTGATGTTGCAAGATTTTTTAAAATAGAAATTCGACTTAAATATATGCTGCAGTCTTAACCTTTTATCCCTAATATGCCAACATATTTTTCTCCTCTAAAAAAGTATTCCTAAATGTATGTATTCGTCAAGATGTTTAAATACTATAAGATGATTTTCCTTTTTTTGTAAAATCCCATTTTTAGAAAATGGTATTTAGAATTATGGAGGACTTTCAGGCTCATTTATAAATGAAGAAACTAAGACTGGTGAGTATGTTATGGCCTGTGGTTATATAGCTAGCTAAACACAGAACTGATAGGGACGTCAAAGTTCCATAGGATAGTACTCCTGCCGCTGCATGATTTAGTAGACACCAGTAATGAGGACAGGAAGGAAATGATGCAAATGGTCATATTAAAAGCATTTTTTCTTTAATCTTATATATTGGTGTATGTGATAATAACATCTGTGTATTATATCAGAACACTTGTTTTTTTCTTTTGTCCCAGCTTTCTTTTCAATCGTCCCTACTTTAACCAGAAAATTTTTTTAAATATGTTGATGAAACAGATACCTATTGTACATCTCTTATGTGCCAACATCTATTCTAAATGCTGAGGCTACAGTGAAACACAAGATAAAACATTTAAATTTTTAGTAGAAAGTAAAAATATTAAACAAAAGTATGTATATCAGTAATATAATTTCATGAATGTGTGATGAAGAAACTTAAAGTGACATCATAGTGAGTGGGATCTATTGGTGGTGATTTCTAAGGTGATTGGATGGTAAGGGTGGTATCTCTGAAGAAGTAGCATTTTTTGTGGAGATCTGCTTGAAGAGATCAGGAACCAACCATAGGAGGAACTGGGGGACCAGTGTTTCAAGAAGGGAGTGTAGCCAATACATGCTAAGGCTTTGAAATGAGAATGAACTTGCCTCACTGAAGGGCACGTGGCCCCATATGGTGCAGTACAGCTAGAATGAAGAAGTGAAGAGGGTTCCAAAATGAAGGCTGAGCAGAAGGAAGTGAGACAATGTAGGGCCCTGAAAGCCACGAAGATATGTCTGGACTTGATGCATAATTTTAAAAACCATTGGCTTTAATTTTGTGTGTTTATATAGACAGTAGAATTGAAAGTTAGTTGACCACAATTCAGGGTCATAGAACCAAGAAATAATTCATTTTGGGGGGAAAAAAGATGTAGAGGCATTTTTTCCCCTAAAAATCCACTGAAAGAATTCTTAGTAGCTATCCATGTCTAAGATCTAGTTAACTACGTTTGCTTCCTTTCAAATTCAAAATTTAAATAATATTGAAAGTAAGGCACAGGAAAATATCCTTATGCATTATAACAAAGTGCAGACTAAGAGTCTTCTGTTTGATATTTTTGCAGTAATTTTTATTTTCAAAATATATATCATTTTTTATGTAGAGAGGGGCAGCTAGACATTACAAGTTTCTAAAAAACGGAGATAATTAGGATGAAAAATTATCTAAAATGATGATCTGTATTATATTGGCAGGAATAATGGAGTTCCTCACGGAGCAATTTGAGTTATTTCTTACCTAAACCCTTCTAAATAATTTGGTTTCTCCTAAACCATGGGCAAAATATGATCTGTATGTCAAAGGAAAAGATCAGTGGCAATAATGTATTGTTATCTTACTTTTTGTCTTTCCAAATTTTAAATTAATTCAGATAACCTATAAGTGTAAAATATGACACAACTGATTTTAATTGAAACCTTACATCCACATGTATAAAGCATTGCTATTTCCATTGAATCCCTTCCAATTCATCAATCTGCTCAGCTGCCTAAGAGAGTTAATTGTGAATTAGAAAGTAAGTCTAAAAGCAATGTTTATGTATGCCATACACAGGACAGCAAAGTAATTAGGAGTGCTTTTAGCACCTTGGGTGAAGGGAAAACAATAGTAAACCTCAAGCCAAATAGTAATTTAAAGAGCCACCAGCCAAATAAGATCTAGCTATTCCAGGTGTAGATCTATATAAACTGGTAATTCAGTGAGAATAATACTATTTTGAAATCAGCCTGGATTTGAATCTCAACTCCAATCCCTTTGACTTTAGATAAGTTTCTTATGATCTTGAGCCTCTGTTTTCTTCGTTGCAGAATGGGGATAATAATGCCATAATAATGCCCACCTCACTTAGTTACTGTGAAGTCTAAGTGATATAAATAAAGGGCATAGTAGAGTAACTGGGGTATAATATTTGTATTATACATTCAGACTGCCTAAGGTCAAAATATCACTGTATCATTCGTTTCCACATTTGGGTTGGAAAACTGTTATCAGGACATGTGCATCTAGTTTTCCTTTGAACACTTTCTCAGTTTTTGTCCAGTGATTTTCTTTATCTGCTGCACACAAGCTCCCAGGTATCTGTTGCTTGACAGTTGAGATGTTTAGAGGATTAGTGCATTGAATGGCAGGTTGACTTACATTATAGTTCTGTGCCTGTGTAGCTTGCCTTCATGTTCTTAAAATACAATATATCACAGACAAGACTGATGATGACAAAGAAGAAGAAAACAGTTATCTTATTGTCAAGGGGAACAAACTAATATAACTTTAAAATAAAGTGTGGACTGGGATCTCAATTCCTTTGTCCTTGCAAGGTAGTGAGAGCTGTTTTCCTCCTGGACTCAAGAAGGTGAAAATACATTAATCCCCCCAAATAGGAAAAAATGTGGAGTACTTTTAATAGTATTACACTCTCTAAATTACCAGTTCATATTTATCTACACCTGGAATAGCCAAATCTCAACTGGTTGGTGACTCTTTCAATTAGTATTTGGTTCTAGGTTTACTGTTGTTTTCACTTAAGGTATTAAAAGCATCATCTAATTCTTTTATTATGAAAAGTGGACCGTGTAGGGAAATTGAGTACTAGACAAGTGGTGAGGGAAAATAGCATTTGAGGTTTTTATTTCGTTTTCATTCACTGCTTGGATAAAATTACATTCATATTATTCAAAATACAAAATAATTATGAAATGGTATATAATGGAAAAATTAAAACATTATATTCTCATTCTTGTCTCCCATCTGTCCAATTTCCTCAGCCCATTGAGAGCCACTATTCTTCATTTATTTTATATCCTTCCTGAGCACCTTTATGCTATATATGTAAATATGAATATAGATTCTTCATTTAGCCTTCTTTTCTACTCAAAAGATAGGAGACCATATACATTTTTCTTTACCTTGCCTATTCTACTTCTGAGATACACACACACACACACACACACACACACACACACACACACACATATATTAAAACAATCTTCTATTGATGGACATTGATTTCTAGTCTCTTGCTATTAAAAACATCACTATTATGAATAGCCATTACACAGGTCATTTGACACATGTGCAAGTATATCTGTAGGATATGTTCATAATAGTGGAATTGCTAGGTCAAAAGTTATATATGTTTATAATACTGATAACTATTGCTAAATTGCCTTACACAGAGATTGAATTAAATTACATTCTGACCAGCTACATAAGAAAATCCCTGTCTTCCTCATAGCCTTCCCAACAGAATTTTTTTTTTTTTTTGGTGAGGAAGATTAGCCCTGAGCTAACATCTGTGCCAATCTTCCCATTTTTGCTGAGGAAGTTTGGCCCTGGGCTAACATCCGTGCCCATCTTCCTCTACTTTATGTGTGGGATGCCTGCCACAGCATGGCTTGATAAGCGGTGCATAGGTCCAGTCCCAGGATCCAAACCGTGACCCTGGTCTGCCAAAGCAGAGAGCACGAACTTAACCACCACGCCACTGGGCTGGCCCCCCCAACAGAGTTTTTTATAGAACTTATGCTTTTAGCTAAATAGGTGAAAAATAATATTTCAATATAATAGTAATTTTTGTTTTATTGATATTTTTAAGTGTGAGCATCTTTGCATATGTTTAAAACTGCTTTTACATTCTTCTCTGTGAATTGAGTGTTCATGTTTCTCATTCATTTTTTACTGGGTTATTGATGCCTAGCTCATCAATTATCTAGATACATGCTCCTACATATTAGGGATATTATCCCTTTGTATTATGCCAATACCATTAATTGATAATCTATGTTTTCCTCACTGATTGAGTTATCCCTTTATCCTGCACTAATTTCTACAACATATTTTTTTTTTACTTTTGGATTTTCTCTTATACTTAGTTTACCTATTAATGAACTAGTAATACACTAATTTAATTATTGATGCTTAATAACATAGTGTCTATTTCTTCTCATTGCATTTTTTTTTTTTTTTTACTTTTTATGACTTTTAAAAATTTTCCAGCTGTGGTTATTAATTCATTTGTCCATACATACTTAAAATCATTTTGTTTAGTTTTTAAAAAATATTTTATCTTCGTTGAGATAAAGCTAAATTAGTAAAGCAAAATATGGAGAATTAGCAAGTTTGTGTTGTCCTTTGCTATCTAACTCAGTGACTCTTTTTATTTGCTCAAGTCTTCATTGGGACCATCAGTAGTGGTTTATAATATACTTCAAATAGGCCTTGCATATTTCTTTCCGTTGATTCCTGTGCACTTTGGTTATTATTGTAAGTGATATTTTCTTCATTTGTACATTATATCATATAGCAGTTTATATTATATCTTCTATTCTGTGGTTCACTTATATAAATATGTCTATTTTTTTACATATGTAATGGATATGGTATTCCCTTGTTTATAGCAGTTTTTCAGTTGCTTTTGGGGAACTTTTAGGTATACAGTCATGTTGTCTGTAAATATTGAGAGTTTTACCCCATTCTTTCTCTCTTTATACTTCAGTTGTTAATCTTGTATAATCATCTTATCTAGCATCTCTAGGACAATATTATAAAGTAACAGTGGTAGTGTGTTTTGAAGCCTTGTCTTAATTGCTTTGAGTTCCTCATTAAAGATGGCTCTGGCTTTGGTCTGAATTAGTTGACTTTTTCCTACTGTGGAAGTATAGATCAACCTTATTTTATTGAATATTTTTAAGAAATATATGTGAATATTGTCAAATGCTTTTCAGTATATATGAACATAATCAAATGCTTTTTTTTCTCTTAAGACATATTAATATGAAGGCTTATATTAACATATTTAATCCTTTGGAGCATTATACTCAGTAGAAAGAGTTTGAAAATTGTCCTTTTCTTAATGCTCTAAAAATGTTTTGAAACTTTGCAATTATCTGCTATTTAATCATTGGGTAGAATTCCTTTAGAAAACTGCTGGGGCTGATGCTTTCTTAGGGAGGTAGATTTTTGACAAATATCTCTCTTCATCAGCAGAAATTGTTCTGTTTACATTTATTTTCTTTCTCTGAGATCTATTCTGGTAACTTGTATTTCATGGAAAATTGTATACATTTTTCTGAGAGTTGAGCAGAGTAGTTTCTTGTGATTCTTTTAACTTGCTCTCTTTCTCTAGTTACTTCTCCTTAATCATTTATTAATGTATTTGTTCTTTCTCCTTTTAAACTTTATCTTTTTCTATTTTTTAAATTTTTATGATACTTTTTTATTCTTTATAACATATTATTATTAACATTATATTATTCCTTATAGCATAAGCTTAGTTATTTTATATTTTCCCCTGTTGAACAAGCTTTAGAATCTGTAGATTTTTTTCCTTTTTGTTTTTAACTCATTTTTTCTTTTGCTTCATATTGCTATTCTTTTTTAAATAAAGTTTGAGTCTGATGTATGGTTGATTTATTTTCATCCTTTAAAAATTTCTATAATTACATAAAACAATGCATTTTCCTCATAGCACTTCTTTAGATAAATTTTGTGTACATTTTTATTATTTTTCTAGAAATCCTGAAGTATAACTTTATTTCTTTTTTACAAGAATATTTTAAAAGAGAGTCTTTTTCATTTACAAGGAGAGTGATCTTTTATTTCTATTTTGTTATTAAAATCCTGGTTTATTACATTGAGATCAGATAAAAGTTTTTATTCTTTTTCTGTTTCAGAACTACTTGAAAAATGATTTTGTAATATATAGACATTTTTTGTGACTGTTCCGTGAACACTATTGTAGGAATACTTTAGTAGGCTCTATATTATCATTATTTTTTCCCACTACTAGTGTATTTCTATTTCTCCTTATATTCTCTATATTTATGATTTGTGAATGTTAGGGCTGGTGTAAGTCACACACTTGAGCATGATAAAGTACCATTGTTTGATTTACATATTATTCAGTTTATTTGTATACATTGCACTGATATTAAGACTGTGATCCATATTTTCTTATTTTCCTGATATAATTTTGCCTATCCATTTATTTTCAGAATCCCTGAAGAACTTTGTTTAAGTGTATCTATTGTACACAGTATAGAGTTGGGTTTTGCTTTGTGATCCAATAGGAAAATCATTTATTTTTCCTTATAATTGGTGATTTAGACTCTGAAGTTTTTTATATCTATATTTATTCATATTTTCCTGAAACTAAGCACAATATTTCTTAATCCAGACAGTTATTACTTAGGGCAATAAATACACAAATTACCCTTGCCCCAATCTTTCTTCTTAAAATTTCCATTTTCTTTCCCTTATTCAGTCTTGTTTTTTTGTTAGTCATATAATATCTGCCTTGTCAAGGCATATAAGTTAAATTTTAGTCTGTCACTGTAATCCATACATCATTTTATTTTTAATTCTACAGTTAAAAATATTCAATACTTATCATTAATCATTTTTGCTGTGATTTCCCCCCAAATCTCTTATTTGGCTAAAGTCTATATGCTAGTTGTCTTTGTTTTTCTATACAAGGGTTCAAAGGAAATATATCCTCCAAGGTCTTCCATATTTAGAATAATTTGGTTATAGACTATTTACGTACTGGGCAGCATGGTTGAATAAAATGTTCTTTAGATCACATTTCTTTTTCTTTACGTATTACTCTGTTGCCTTCCATTTCATTTAATGTTCTCTGTTTGAATGTTGCTAATATACAGTTTGATGTCAATCTGAATTTTTCGTGAAAGATTTCGTCTTGTTTTTTGTAGATCTGATCAAAGGATTTGTTCTTTATCATTAAGATCCAGTATTTCAGTAGAACATAGTCCATGTTAACTCTGGGTCAACTTTCCTGGCATAAGGTGTGCCTTTTAACTATATAGATTCATGGGTTAATTTATTCAGGAATATGTCTTTGAATTGTATCTTCATGTATTTTTTCTATTCAAATATTTGGTTTACTTCTATGGGGGAGCCAATTAAGAATATCGTGTATATATACGTATATATATGGGGCTGACCTGGTGGCGCAGCAGTTAAGTTCGTGCACTCCACTTCGGCGGCCCGGGGTTTGCAGGTTCAGATCCTGGGCTCGGAGGACTCACCGCTTGTCAAGCCATGCTGCGGCAGGGTCCCATATAAAGTAGAGGAGGACGGGCATGGATGTTAGCTCAGGGCCAATCTTCCTCAGCATAAAAAGGAGGATGTTAGCTCAGGGCTAATCTTCCTCACACACACATACACACACACACACAAATACATCATTAAAAACAAAAGAATATTGTATATCTCTTTTGCCTTTGTCTACAACTGTATTTTTTTCTCTCTAAATGTTTTTACCTCTCTCTTTTTAGTCATTCATTTTGGTTGCTCTTGTAGTTTCCATTCACTACATCCCTTATTGTATTTTCCACAGTGTCTGCTCTTTGATATGTTTATTTCATTTTTCTTTGTTGGTAAAGGTTGAGTTTTTCCTTTCTTTTTTTCCTTCCATTTATTTCTTGAGTTCTGCCAGTTCAATTTTTTTCTTCTGTTTTATTTGTTTCCCTGTATGTCTGTTATATGGTTTTCCTTGATGAACGTAATCGCCGCATACATATTCTTCTAATTCTCAGAGAAATATTTGGTTAGAATTTTCGTCTGTTCTGTGGCAGCAGTTTTCTTACCAAAACTTTAGGAAGTTTTCCTGATTTTTCACTTTTTTATTTTTGTAATATCTTTGCATGTATGCTGTGCTAGCTTCCTTTTTACTATTTCATGGAGTTAGTTGAATTCTCCTGGCCCAGCTTTTTACAGAATCCCTTCACCCTTGAATTTTTTCTAGATCTATTCTGCAAGCATCTTTTTTCATGTTGCCCATATGGCTTCTATTCCATGGATTACAATACCAATCACTCCAAATCTCACAGCTTTTGTTTGATGCAAGGGCTATGGGATTATATAATTTCCGAATGAGCCTATTACATCTAGAAAGTGCTTTTTGGCTTGCATTTTTGGAAATCTGATAATGAGCTGCCTCATTTTCACTTCCCTCTCTATAGTTGCTGCTGTATTTCATCCTGTATAATGTCTAGGCAGGTTTTAACTGATTTTGTAGTTCTTATGCATTTTTTTTTCATTCACATTTTTAGTTTTATATCTGTTCAATTACACTCCTGACTATAAATGCCAAAATCTCAATTGCTAAACTCAATAAAATTTTATTTTTATCTCAAATAGTCCAATGCTGACACTTCTGTTGGGAGGCCCTACTGGGCCACTCTCCTCCAATCAGTTATACAGGAAAACAGGCTTTTTCCATGTTATGGTTCCACTTTCTTAAATATGACTTCCAGTGTCACTTTGTGGGTAAGTCTCCATTCTAGCCAACTGAAAGGTGAAAAGATGGAGAGAAGTATTGAAGGACAAGGCCTAGGAAGGGTATATACGATTCTCATAACATTTCGTTGACCGGGGTCATATAGTCTTACCCTCATGCAGAGGAGACTGGCATATAGTCTAGCCCTATAGTCAGTAGGGTGAGAACATGAATTTGATGATCAAAAAACCATCTCAACCAGAGTAGGATACCAGCAGAGAAGTCACTTGGTGTTTTATGCTGCCATAGACATATTAAAAATTGTTTCTAAGACTCTTTCTTACTTTAATTATCCAATATTGAACCTAAGAAATGGTAGGAATTTAGTAAATGTTTGATGAATGGGTGACTAGCTGAATGACTAAATAGATGGTTGCTTCTCTTTGAAGGAGTAATGGGTGAAAATGTGAGTGAGTGGATCAGAAATGACAGGTAGAGAAGGTAGGCAAATTGGCAAAACTATTCATCTTATTCCATAGCATATTCTTTTCTTAGTTTTCTTCTTTCTTGTTGTCTAGTGTTAAAGGATGAACATGAGACATTGGGTATAGAGAAATATATAAAATAAAAGTTAAACTCTGTGAATTCTGTTCCAACTTAATTTCACCATTTCTCTGAATTTTTTCTTTTATATTTGCCCTTGTTTCTTGTTCTGATTGAAACAGATTTCCACATGCAATATGATAAAGGTAATAGGAAGCAGCTGCCAAATGCAGTATTTGGTTGGATTTAGGCAAGGCATTTTTCAAAGTATAAACATGAAATTGTCTGTAAAATTGGTAATGAAATTTTAAAGGTATATAAAAAAGTTCAAAGTATTTATTCTGCTTTTATCTGGTTTGTAAGGAGAAAATAAATAGGAATGTGAACCAGAAGCAATTTGAAGAGGCCCCTAAAATGCTCCAGTGTTAAACATTAACCCAGACTTTAGATAGATATGCTTTGAAATTTATGCAGCTTCTTTTGAAGGTTTTTGAGTGTTTTTCAAGTGTGGTAGGCAGAATAATGGCCTCCCAATGTCATGTTCTAATCCCCAGAACCCGTGAATATGTTACATTATATGGCAAAGGAGAATTAAGGCTGCAGATGAAATTAAGGTTGCTAATCAGCTGATCTTAAAATGAAGAGATTATCCTGGATTATCCAGATGGACCCAATGTAATCAAAAAAGTGTCCTTAAATGTGAAGAGGCAGGTAGGAATGTTAGTGTCAGAGTGATGTGATGTGAGAAAGACTCAACTGTCCATTGCTGGCTTTGAGGGTAGAGGAAAGGAGTTATGAGCCAAGGAAAATAGATAGCCTCTAGAAGCTGGAAACGTCAAGAAAATAGATTCTCCCTTAGTACCTCCAGAAAGGAATGCAGCTATGCAGACACTGATTTTTAGCCCAGTGAGATCCATTTTGGACTTCTGACCTCCCAAACTGTAATATAATACATTTGTGTTGTTTTAAGCTAATAATTTTGCAGTAATTTGCTACAGCAGCAGTAGGAAACTGACAATCAGTAAACCAAAATGTGTCTAGGCTACGAACTCCACATTTTTCTCAACTCATGCAGAACGGTATAGTTGATCAACATGAGACCAGTAGTTTGGAAGTCTAAAAGTATATAGTTGAGTTGTATGATCAGATTTGTTGTTTTATTTGCCTTATTGGTCCTGACCAAATTATGTTACATTTCTGCCATAACTAGCAGTAGGGATTTTACGGGAACCTCTGAAAAAATCAGTTCATATGAGATGCCAAGGTAAATCTTGGCTAATAGTAAACCTGAATGGTCACACTGAGGAGGTAAAAGAGATACTATAATGTTTTGAGATTCACTTTAACTCCCACCTCTTAAAAATAATTTAGCATTGAGGTAGCCCCATGGCCTAGTGGTTAATTTTGGCACGCTTCACTTTGGTGGCCCAGGTTTGGTGCCCGGGAGCAGACCTACACCACTTGTCAGTGACCATGCTGTGACAGTGACCCACATAGAAAATAGGAGAAGATTGGCACAGATGTTAGCTCAGGGTGAATCTTCCTGAAGCAAAAAGAGGAAGATTGGCAAGAGATGTTAGCTCAGGGCAAATCTTCCTCAGCAAAAAAAGAAAAGTAATATTAATAATTTAGCATTTGTATAAAATTGGAATTTACATATATTGGTTTATTTTCCTTTTAATTTTTAAAAATTCTTTCTCTTCCCTGAAAATATACATTGCATTTTTATTAGGATAGAAAAGAAAAATAAACCTGACTAGTAAAAAATAAAAGAGTAGGTAGGTAGGGAAAAACATATTTGTGGACATTTTCAATAGAAATATTTAAAGAAAATACTCAGAATAAAATTGTCTTCTCACCAGACATACATAAAAATGACTATGACTTTCACGTATCTTTCTAAAGAAATGAACTGTTTTGCTCAGTAACTTAATCATGGTCTAGATTTTTATATCTGAGTAGCCAAGTAGGAGGGTTGTTGGTTGGAAATATAAAACAAACTGAAATGTCGCAATGTTATGAAGTATCTTTCTGATAATTTTGCTAATTAAATCGTTACAGAAAAGTTGTAAAGCTATGTGTGCCCCATGGGAAGGTTCATTGCTTTTCTGAAATATTCCAACAAGAAACCAAACTATGAGCACTTACAAAACAACATAATGTGTAAGGCCCAAAGTTAGATTAGCCGAATTGTTTTGAAGAGGCATCAAATAATTGATCAGGAAGTAAAACTGTGATTATAGAATAAAATCACTGTTGAATTGTAGCAAATAATTGCAAAAATAATTAAAGTCACAAATCCTCCCAGTAACAATGTGAAACAATTCTCTTTAGTGCCCCACAGGGATAGAACTTGCTAGCTTTGATTGGGATTAAACCTGAAGGTAAAAGAAAAGGAAAAGTGTGGTCTGGAAGAAATCACGTTGAGAACATATCATCCATAAGAAAAAAAAGTTCCCGAAAAGTGAATTTGAAAGTTATGCAATTTCCATTTCAAAGGATGCAATTTATTATAGTTCCTTTAATGATTTTTAAAGGAGTCAATGTAAGCTTGAGCTGTCATATATAGATAGATTTCCAGTTCTCAGTTTATTTTTTTTTCTCCTATGATAAAATAGAGCCAACTTGTTTCACATCTCTAACTGAAAGAATAGGAACTTAATTAAGGTGGAAAATTTGCTTCCAGAAGAATTATGGATATGATTCTTGTAAGCAAATGTTGACTGTGGAGGAGTAAAATAACTGTTCTTTTGCTTTTAGTGCTTATATAGCTCGCATACAATGCATTGTAATATTTACCACAAGATGACACCCTAGCAGCAGAATGAATGATTTCTGAAAATATGTCTTCCATCTTTAAAAAACTTAGTAATAAAAATGCAACCTGAAACCCACAAACACATTGATTATATTTCAGTTGACCTTCATGTTAGCTACTCGATCTTTCCTTTGCTGTATGTGTTATGATCCAAGTGTAAATATCTACCTGTGATCTCTCAGGTTTCTTTGAGATTTAATAAATAGGATTGCCCAAGCAAAGGAAATACCATAAAGAAAGCTTTAAAAGAAAAGATAATAATATAGAGCCCATTCTTGACTTTAAAGCACCTAATGCAGTAGATAAATTATTTGATTTCATGGATTGTAGCTCGAAATTAATACATCCTCTTTGAGTATACTCTACTAATAAATTTCAAATGGCCATTTCAAGTTGCAGCTAGACAATCTCAACCTATGTTTAATAAATAAATATTAATTCAGCATATACTATATCCAGACACTGTGTCATGGGATCAGGCTAAAATGATGAACAAGTGAGAAAAATGGAAATAGTTTTAGCTCTCTCAGAGCTTATACAGTGGTGGGAGATACATAGAAGAAAACAGGTAATTACAGTATAATGTGATAATCCATATGAAGGAGTAGTTCAGTAGCCCCAGAATGCTGTCAAGAGAGCCAGTAACTCCAGCTTGGAGGGTTGGGACTGAAGGATGAATAGAAATTCACCAAATAAAGAGGGGTGGCTAGAAATGTCCTGGTAGAGAAAATAGCATATAGCAAATGTCCAAAGGTGGAGGAGCAGAAAGAAAAAGAGGGAAAGAGAAGGAGAGGAAAAGAGAGAGAGAGAGAGTGTGTGAGAGAGAATTGTGTATTAAATAAATGAAAGAAATTAATTATGGCCATGATGGGATCTGAGCAGAAATATAAAAAGAAATGAGGGTGAAAGAAAAAGCAAGAATTATATCATAAGTGAAGCACACACACACAACTTTGTTTATCCATTCTATCCAGGATAAAAGAGTTTCCAAATGGCTGACAATCTATCTGAAATTTGTGTTCACAAAAACACCCAGATTATCCTGATTTCTTTTTTTTTTTTTTTTTTGGAGACGGAGATAGTTGATCCTTAGAAGAATACTGTAGGAAAACAGAGGGACAGTGTAATCAAGGCAGTGAGTGTTGCCTTTTGGTCACATCTACTCAAAAATAAAAGCTCTCTATGGAGCGGCACAGAGTAGGGAGTCTGTCTCCAGATGGCTGCGTCATACCTTTCCCACACCTTATTCTTCATACTTGTTTCTGCAACAGGAGTTATGTACTTGCAAAGATGAGCAACTCACAGTCCATATGCTGCTTATAGATATGTTTTGTTTTAACCACACAGTGATACATGTTTTTTTCAGCCAGCATTTAAAAGTTTTGAAATTGTCGTTAAAAAATCCAGACTCTCAGGTTTCTTAAGAAACTTGAAGCTCTGGCAACACTGGGCTTTCATTTCTTCATGGAAGAAATTGGCTGGAGCAGAATAATGGCAGCCTCTGTAGGTAGAGCAGGCGAATATTAGCTTGCTGCAGTCCTAAACACTCTCTTTCACATACCCAGCCTCTGTAGATCTTTGAAACTTTGACCCAAAGTACAACTTTTATGGCTATTAACCTCCTTACTGGCTTACTTGAGGTCTTATCTTGTCTCCTGGCTTGCTAGCTTGGTAACTTCTTTTGTTCAGCTTGGAACCACATTTTATTTTTTGGCTGTGTTTTCACCACACTTTTTGGATTTGAATCCATAGGCCTTCTCTTCCCATATGTTGTCCCAGTGGACATGTCCTCACACAGTCTATTACCATTTGTAGAATGTCAAAAATATCACTCCTCTGCTCAAAAATCTCCGAGAGCTGTCTGTTTCACTCAGAGTGAAAGCTAAATCCCTACCATTGACCCATAAGAATCAATGGTAACATTTCTGAACGTATCACCAATTACGCCTCCTCACTGACTCTGCCCCAGCCCATTGTTCTCCTGGCCCTTCTGCAAACATGCCAGATGTGATCTCAACTCAGTCTTTTCTCCAGCTGGGACACTCTTCCCGCAGATATTTTTCACCCTCTTCGTGCTTTGTTCATACCTGGCATTTTTGAAGCCCTGCCGTGATCACCTGATTTAATAGAGCAACTTGCCCTGCTCTCCCCTGGCTCTTAAAGTCTCCTTATTCTGACCCACTTTTGTTGTTGTCATTGTTGTTATAGCACTCATAACCTTCAAACCATATGCTTTGTAGATATTTTCTGTTTACTGTTTATTATCTGTCTTCCTTTCTAGAATATGTGCTCTGTGAAGGCAAGAATTGGTGTCTTTTTTGTCCATTGATCTTCCACAAGTACCTAGACTAATGCCTAAATATTAGTTGAACGAATAAATAAGTGGATTAGTTATACCTGACAAAATAAGTGTATGAATGATATATGATAAAAATCAAAATACAAGAACTTCAACCCTATCTTACTGTCTATTCAAATCTCCCACATTTAGTTTCAGAAGAAGTTTTGTTTGGGAAGAGCAATATTTATCCTCATCATAAAGAAAAAGTATTAGTACATCCATCTTCTATAAGCGTCAGGTTTCTAATCTGGCAAAAAGAGTATATTAATGCCTCTGAGGCTTAGTGTGAGGATATTAATGAGCAAATGATTGTAAGTGTTCCTTATGTAAGTGTTTGTTGTTACTGACAAAAATAATGAAAGTGATAGAAGCTAACATTTATTGAACTTATGCTATACTTCAGAAACTATGCAAAGCATTTCATAAATATTACCTCATTTAATCTCACTGAATACTTATAATAAACTCATGGTGCACAACATATTATTATGCCTATATTTCAGATGAGGAAACCAAGATTTAAAGAAGTGATTGGCAGAGCCACCACTTGAACTCACATTTTGTTAATCTCAATTATTTTAACCACTATTCTATTCTTGTGTGTTGTTATAAGATAATGCTATCATTGTTTCTTACAAATCCAGACACACCTATCTCTTTTTGTCTTTCCCTTCACTCATATTTCCCAGTTATTGGTGCAGATGCTCCTCAAATGACACAATACTAGATGATTATGCACCAGCACTTTCTTGAGGAATTGCTGAGCGGTGTTGATTTGGGCTAGAAGCTGCAGAATAACCAAACGGCTAAGTGCCTACCGGAGAAGGAAGGCTGCTTCAGAAAGCATTCAGTGGTTTAACAAATGTCAAATTACCGTATCTAGGTTGAGATAAAGGGAGCAAGGTGACAAATAATAGAAAAAAAATGTAAAGACCATTCTTTGAAATGGAACATGTTTCCCTCCAGCTAGAGCACCTTCACTAAGCTAATCCCGTGGAATGCTAGTCCACTTTACATAAAACATTCTTATTCTGCACTTGCATATTTTAATGGGAGAAAAGCAAATGAGAGATTGTCATCTGCCCCAGATTCTTGGTGTTTGCATGATTTCCTACAACTAGTAATGAGCTAGAATTGCTGTTCCCTCCACTCAGATGCATAGTGACGTGCTAAAACAAAAAGAAGAAAAGCAAAAAATGCAATTTGGGCAGTAGTAGTCCTCCAAACCCAGCGTATTTTTTAAGCCTATATTTCCCAAATGATATTCCAACAATCATAGTAATTTAGCATGTTATGTTCTTGATTCTGGTGGGCAGAGAGTGATTATGTAAGAAAATAAGGTATATTGTGCTGTTTGATATTGCACTTCAGCAAAGGAGCACCACCAGCTGACAGTAATCAGGCGGGGAAGAGCAATTAGGCAGAAATTGCCCAGAATGTGCCTAAGCTTAATGAAGGTAGAAAGGGGAAGACCACTTGTAGTTTGGTCAGCACACCAGGAGTTCAGAGTACAAAATGTACAACTTAGAATGTAGGAAGTATGAGTGAGCCCCACATATTAAAGGATCACTTTTAAATCTAAAGAGAGATCTCTTGTTACTCAGGAGAATGGGAGACCAGTTCAAATATCAGACACTCTAGCAGTGTGTGTGGTTTGTCACATATGAGTCAGTGGATCAAGTGATATGTAATGAAGAGCAGGCTATGATCTCTGAGACTATGTCTCCCTTCTTGGGAAAACATAGAACAGGTGTAAAGGAATATGATTGCTATCTATAAAGCAAAATAATTCAGAAGCAAATCCAGGGAATGGGGACATTGCTTGAGTGAGGAAGTGACTCAGTAAGACAAAAGTTTCCTTAAGAAGTGGTTAAAACTATATGAGAAAATATGAGTTAGAAAGGCGATAACAGTAATAACTCACTTTTCAGTGCACTTTGCTGCTTAAACAGAACTTATCAATAAACCATCTCAGTTGAGGCTACATAGTGGATTGGAAGGAGCATTTGGAATCACAGGCAAAGATTTTCTTTAGATTTGACACTAACTATAAGACCTCAGTCATATTATTTAAAATCTCTAACTCTTGGTTTTCTTATCTTTACAATGGGGATAATACACCAAACTCATGGCTCATTGAAGTGAGAAATGAGATGATATTTAAACCAGCTAAGGTTGTGCCTGGTACCTAGGAAGTTGTCCATAAATGTTGGCTCTCTTCTTCACTCTCTTCACTCATAAATAATAAATGGTCTGCTGCTAACAGGTTCATTCTTTTCAAGTCAAGGTAATAAAGTTCAATGCAGAGAAAATGGGGAAATGTTGCAAAGATATAAAGTAAAACGTTTATAACAATCTGCCTGTTTATTATAGAGCATTTAACTTTTTAATGTCTTCAAATAACTTCCATTTGATTTTCACAGTTCTTTAAGTTATGAGAAGTATTTTTATAATTACATATTTTACACATTATGTACTTTAAAATTTTTTCCCAGTAATAAAATTGTCACATTGCTTCAATTAGCATTTAAATTAATTTCTTATAAATCCATTGTTCTCAAATAATTTTTTCCTTACCTCTTGTTTTTTCTTACCTGCTCCATTTTCTTCTTTTCTATAATGTGTTTAATCTCTGGTGATATTGTGATTTATAATAAGAAATATATATTTGGTCTTCAGCCTTATTTCTGGCACAGAGCTCCTAAAACCCTTGGAATTGCATAAGTGATAAGAATGATAAAGGTGTCTTACTATTCACAACAAATGCCTTTCAACCACACCTGAGTTTATTCTAATGAGGTGACTTTTGGAAAGCACCTAAGAATGGGGGCTGGTTGCCAGGGGAAACAACCAAGTGATTGGAGGTTTGGAACTTTTGGTTCCCACCTCCCTGACCTCCGGGGAGGGTAGAGGGGCTGGAGGTTGAATCAGTTGCTAATAGCCAATGATTTAATCAATCATGCCTATGTAATGAAACCTCCATCAAAACCCAAAAGGACAGGGTTTGGAGAGCTTCCAGGTTGGTAAACATGAACACGTAGAGATTCAAGGAAAGTGGTGCACTTAGAGAGCATGGGGGCTCCATGTTTTTCCCAATATTTTGCCCTATGCATCTTTTCCATCTGGCTGTTCCTGAGTTATATCCTTTTATAATACGTCAGTCATCTAGTAAATACAGTCATCCCTCAGTATCTGAGGGGGATTGGTTCCAGGACCCCCAAGGATACCAAAATTTGCAGATGCTTAAGTCCCTTACATAAAATGGCATATTTGCGTATAACCCACACACATCCTCCTATATACTTTAAATCATCTCTAGATTACTTATACTTCATGCAATGTAAATGCTATGTAAATAGTTGTTCTACTGCATTGTTTAGGGAATAAGGACAAGAAAAAAGTCTGTACATGTTGAATACAGACACAAACATCATAGGCCTTTTGATCTGAGGTTGGTTGAATTCACGGATGAAGAACACCCAGATAAGGAGGGCCGACTGTAAAATGTTTGTCTGAGTTCTGTAAGCTATTCTAACAAGTTAATCAAACCCAAGGAGGGGGTCATTGGAAACTCCAATCTGTAGCCGGTGGGTCAGAAGCACAGGTGACAACCTGGACTTGTGATTATTGTCTAAAGTGGGGGAGGAGGGTCTTGTGGGACTGAGCCCTTAATCTGGAATCTGATGCTGTCTCCACGTAGACAGTATCAGAATTGAGTCAAATTGTGGGACACCCAGTTAGTGTCACAGAATTGCTTGGTATGGGGGAAAAACCCACACATGAGAACTGGTGTCAGAATCAGACCTTCTCATCCTCTCTTCCCTTGACTCTTATACCATCATTGCTTTATACATTATTTGTAACATTTTTATTCATATAATCCCAAGAACTTTAACCTATTGTTTCTATTTCCCTTAGTATGTTGTGTACAACAGAGTAGAAATTAAGAAATATTAGCTCCTATCATTACTGTTATCTTTATGTCTTTATATTTAAATCTCTCTGTGTATCAGTTATTGTATTGTTGCATAACAAATTACCCCTAAACTTAGTGGCTTAAAGTAACAATCATGTATTATCTCACAGTTTCTGTGGGTAAAGAATCCTGGCATATCATAACTTGATGCCTCTGGCTCAAGGTCTCTCATAAGGTTGCAGTTAAACTGTCATGTTAGCTAGGACTGTGGTCTCATCTGAAGGTTCAACTAGGGGTAGGAAAATCTGCTTCAAGCTCACACATGTGATTGTTGGCAGGTCTTGTTCCTTTCCCACATGGGCCTCTCCACAGGGCTGCCTCAAAGCATGGCTATTGCCTTCCCTCGGGGCAAGAGTCCAAGAGAGAACAAGAGAGGGCACAAAAGACTGAATTCATACTCTTTTCATAGTCCAATCTTGGAAGTATCATCCAATCACATCTGCCATATTATATTTGTAGAAGGGAGTCAATAAGTTCAGCCCACACTTAAGGGGACAGGATTATACAAAAGCGCGAATATCAGGAGGCAGTGATTGTTGGGAGCCCTTTTAGAGATTGTCTCTTATGTAAAAAAATTTTTTTTTTATTTTTATGGACTGCCTTAATTCAGGCCCTCAATGTCATTTTAAACTCACCACTCCTTAGGATTATACTCTTAACCCTCTATAAGCCACCTCCTTCACTGGCAAATTATTTGCAGTTTAAGTTAGGTCAGTTTGAGCATTTCTCCAGTGGGGAGGGAAGAGGTTTCTATTACCTTCAGAATTAAATAATTTTAAAGCCTTAGGACAGAATTCAAGATCTCTGAAAATCTATCCTCTGCCTTCCTTTCCAGCTTCATGTTACTATCAATGTCTCTACTCTTTGCCTCAGAAATGGCCCTGGGGAATAAGAATGAGCTCAGGAATTGATGCTGGCCTCATAAAATTGCTTTACATATTACTGTGCTCAAATTGGACCATGGGAAATGTAGAGGTATAAAAATCCTGATATTCTTCAGATGAAATTTTATCAGATAATTCCTCAAATTTTGGCAAGTGAGTCTACTTGAAACACGTAGAAGTCACTTCCCTGGACATTGCTGCCGTTTCACGCAGTCCAACAAGTCAAATCTTTGAAACAACACATGCTGCTTTAAAAATGGTCCTCGATATTTTCCTAAATTTCCTCCATATCTTTTCTCATACAATGTACTCTTTCTTTGATGTAACAACTGAACATTTAGCATACAGTATTTCCTGCTTTTGACTGATTATACAAAGAAACATTGAGAGACTGGTCTCACATCGCTCAACCAGTGAGTGAAAGACCCAGAACCACAAAGGAAATGATCTCTTCATGTCTCAGTTCTTTTCACCATATAGCACTGTCTCTCTTATGTTGTTATAATCTGCATCTTATAAAAGATATACTAGGACTTGGATAGATGCTCCATCTTCCTCCGACAGTTTTTTAGAAAGCAGAGTACAAACACAAAAAATCATAAGTATTCCATTTTTTTCTATAAAGATATTAAGATGCCCCAGTCATGAAGTATGGCTAAATTAAAGAGGGATGTTTAAAATTATAAAGGTTCTGAAATTAACTGTCATTTTAACATATAACATACTGAATTTGACTATCAATTTAGCATAAATACATTTTCAATAAGAACAAAAGTATTTTTAAAAAAAGAGGCAAAATCCTGCTCATGTCCACACATGGAAAAAAATAAGCAGCTTGAATAATGAATATATTTACTCTGTAAATTTTAAAATCTGTGGTGAATAATTCCTGTCAAATAGTTTATCTCTTGTAAAAGAGTCACAGAGCATCACAAATGTTTTCAGTGGATGGTGATGTGCTTGAAGGTTAATTGTTTCCATTCTCTGTCAGGGTTTTCAGATAATGCTGCTGGAAAGGAATTTTATTTGCTTGGGTCAATATATGGGTGCCTTTCCAAACAGAACTAGAGAAATTTTAAAAAATGATCTATGCTGGTCCTTCCTGCTACAAATATTGTCCTCTTGACAATCTTTAGTAGTGTGTAGGCGTGAGTGTGGGTGTGCATGTGAATGGATAGAAGTAAAACTATAGGTAAATCATGTACAAATGCTCTTTTAATAAAAGGGCATATTTTTTTGTACTTGATAGGCCAGAGAGAACTGCTATCCACATAAAGATGGTTAAAATGTAATGGTGTGCAGTGATCTCAGGGGAAGTATGTATATTTTTATCTCTATCTCCAGGGGAATATATGTAAACTAAGCATAAATATTTTTATGTGTGGCAGATTTTTAAAGCTAATTGTTAGTAAACCATGGTTCCACAGAAAACCTCTAAGGGGCAATAAACTGATCCAGTATTAAGAACATTGTAAAATAAAATCCTGCTAGTGTACATAATGTATTCAAAGGGAATTGATGGAAAATATAGTACGGAAAACATGCAATATTTAGTTTGGCATAAAAATGTTTTAAATACGCATTATAGGACCAAAAACTTGGAACGAAAAATGCTCGACTAAAAATAAAAATTGTATAATGGTCATCCTTACTAGAGGGAAAAATGAAACTTTCCTTCATTTTGCCAGTTGATAAAATATAAATATGTGTGTGTGTGTGTTTAGGAATGATGAGGGCAAGATCTCAGTTAGCTGAACAGGATTAAGACTAATTTTAAATGTATTGCAAAAAAGAGTTTTAAAATACCTGGATAACATAATCTCCCATCTCATAAATCACCAAAAAGAATAAACCTACATTTTCTTGGGTTGTGAGTCATTTTGTTGGCAAACAGCTACTCTGAAAGGCAAAAATATAAGTATAAATCTCATATCAAATATTTTTTATTAAAATTTTGAAAATTAAACATTGGTAAATGTCACATAAAGAAGAATGTATTATAATCACAGCATTTATTGGATAATACACAGAGGCTTCAATGATATATTTTCAAAATTATTGTATAGTATAGTTGATTAGATAGAACACATCATACATACAAAGAAAATAAATCATGTTAGTCATTACTATTAAAGTCAACTGAATTTAGATGGCAAAGACTTTCTCATTTTTGCTTCCCTGCCTTATAAATCTGAATTCTATATAATATATAAAATTCTAAAATATGAACAATTCATTGCATTTTTCTCTGGGTATAAAAGAAAAAAGGCCCCTTTAGTAAGAACACTGAGGTTCTGGTGACTAATATTTGTAGTAGCTAGTATTAATACATTGTTTAAATAAATGTTGTCAAGTTTACAGTTGGAAAAAAATAAATGAAGTGACTACAAGAACAATAAAAAATCTAGTTGTTTTGTAGAAAGCCCTTTGCTAAAGGGTTCAGAGGTGGAATATGAAATTTAATGAGTGTAAATGTCAAGTCATGCATGTGCAGGAACAGCACCAAGCGAAGTTCAATTTAAATGGCAGTGAATTAGTTAACGGAGGTGAAGAGATAAGGATAAATAACTAGATCTGATGTTTGAATTCTCATTGCATTATACAGGAACTAAGAAAGCTAATAAGAGGCTGACTTTTACCAAGAGTAATATATTATCCCGAGGATATTGTGCTCTCTTGTTTCATTGGGAATTCTACATCCGAAATCTGTGAAGTTTTGCTGCTTCATTTTTTCAGAAATATATAGTGGAGTTAAAAAGTTTTGTGTAGACACATTAATTGAGTTTTATATATAGCAAAATAGCTATTTCATTACATTATTTTTCAAAGGTAATTGATTTGGTAAGTATTTAACTAGTTTAAAATTGAGCTAGGACAAAAAAATACCATAAATAAGTTTTTTATAAAGAGATTTCTAAAACGTGAAGCTATATATCCTGGTGATAGTAGTTGGGATGTGTTTAATTTCATTTTCATACGGGCCATTTTGGAATGTTGCATGCATAACTTGTAGCCAAATAAAAGCAAAAATTATCCTCTTAGAATGTGCCTGTAATATTGATAATCCATTTGAAATGCATTACCCTTCATATATACTAAGCTAATTAACATAATGCCAAAGTTTCAATATTTTCTTTCGGTGATAATCTTCCTTATTTTGTATCTTCTCTAATACGATATATGCTACAAAATGGCAGAATCTTATTCTTATTTTGGTCACTGCTCTTTCTCAGACTTCTAGAACAGTGCCTGGCACAGAGGAGTTGCTCAGTAACTATTTGTTGAATGAATGAGCAAACGATTAAATAAAGGAATGGGGTCCTGCTTCCATAGGTGCTAATAAATGGTCTAGATTTTCTTTTTTAATTTGAACAGAGCAAGTTTAATATAAAAGTTACTAATGATTTACAGGGAATTAACTAACAGGGAATAGCAGAGAATACTAAAGAAAATCTTAGGTCTGAGGGAGAATAGTCAAGGAAGGAACAAACTTTTGGGAGAGTCAATCATCTCCAAAGGTAGGATTAAGACTCATTGGAGAGAGTGTGGTTGCAGCCCATTGGTTGGTGGGGATGTTGCCTGGGTTGTCCCACATGAGAGCGGGTCCACAGTCCATCGGCAGAGGCTGGCTGGGGTGCTGGAGAAATTCTCTGGAAAGCTGCCTGCTGGGGGGTGCTGCTGAACTAACTGGGAAGTTATGACCAGAAGGTCACCAGGAAGAAAGCGGGGAGCCACACAGTTTAGATTTTCCTTGTGACAGACTTCCATTAGTAGCACAGAGTACAGTTATACAAGTCATGGTAGGGAAGTGTACTACAGACACTGTGACCATCTAGGAAATTAGAAATTAGACTAGGGTTAGAATTTGGGTACCAGTATTTAATTCCTTTCTACTTTGTTCCAAAAGAACCTCAGTTATCCAGCCTCAGTTTTCTAGTCGGTGCTTAGAGTTCTTTTGAGGATTAAATGAGATAATGCAAGTGCCTAATACATTATCTGCCCAGAGTAGGACCTCAATTTGGTGCTTTCTCCCTAGTCCCCTTATATGACCTTACTCACAGTTTAAACCAATAAACAAGACATCACTTCATTCCCCATACCATGCTGTACCTAGTAGCAAAAAAGTCAAAAGGATCATTCTAATTCTAAAATAATCCCATTCCTTCTCAATCATTTATGGGAAATGCTAGATTCTATGGCTAAGCAGACAACAAGAAGCTGCCTGAGATCTCTATTACAAAGCACTTACTACTACTGTTTGCCACTTCCCAATTTTCCAAAGCAATTTCCTATACCTATAGTCTAATTTGATCTGCAAAGCCATCCTTACAGGAATCAAGGAAGAGGCTGTATTTATTGTTCTCATTCGAAACATGAAACTGACCCCCAGAAGAGTGAATGACGCATCACAGCTTGTTAGTAACCATGGATAAAAGAGTCAGTGTCATCTATGGCTGGCTCCATCACTTTACACAAAGATTCATTGTATAGTGCAGTGGTTTTTTTCAACTAGATTTGAAATTTTGCTATTTTTTTCCCCAGATACCTGTTTATCTGTTTGCTTTTGACACTAGGCCTTTTGTTTGTTTAAATGAAACATTACAATGAATTCCAACCTATACGGCAGAATCAAACTGAGCTGCTGTGGTCAAGGTAGGAATGTGGCTAGAGAGACCAATCCACTGGAGTTCCCCTTCTCATCTCCTCAGATGGGCCCCTTAGGTAAGAGGAAGCAGCTTGCAGCTTTAAAGAATCCCATTTCCTTTCAAATAATAAAGGTTGCTAAAATGCTATAAAATAAGTAGAAAAAAAGAGCACATGGTCCAACTTCTAGAGTTCCTTGCCTTATCTGGGTTTCCTCTCTTTGAAATCTACCTTTGTGATAATAAAGCATATGACCATCGACCTCAGTATATTATTAAAGATGACTAATATTTTATATTACCTTGGGTAGACTAGATATCTGCACTCTCATTGCTAGAGATGCCAAATACACAGTGTGAGAACAGCCATCTCTCAGACACAATATAGAACGGACAAATAATTTAAACCCCTTTTAAGACCCGAATTGCCTTATAACTGCTTTTGGCCACAATGGTGTTAATTTTAAATGGTTATTTTTTAACTTTTATTGCTCTCCCTCTTCCTGATTGTGCCAGGGTTCCAAACCCCCAAATCAAAACCTAATCCTCTGAATGTGATGCATTTCTTGAAACGAACCTTAGTCCTTACATGGTTAAGTTGCACCTCTGGGATCTCACAGAACAATATCAGTCATCTTATGTCAAGAAAAAAATAATGTCTAATCTTTGACAGAAATGAATTACTTCATATAGGACAGCTACATTTGGTCTGATACTTGTTGTCAGCTTTCACTGGGAGACGAGGAACTAAGAAATAGATTTCATCAAATTCTGAGATGGGAGGAAATGAAATCTTAGCAAAGAAAACAAGTTATGCCTCTGAAATGAATTGTACAAGTGGGAAGATATATCAGGTGAAAAGTGAATGTTAAAATCATTTGCCAACAGATGACATAAAACATTTTGGACAGATATTTAAGGGCAGAAAGCCCTGATAGTACCAGTTTATAAAATTTTCATGTATTCAAGAAAACTAAATGATCTCTAGATTTGGGAATTGCTTGTAAACATTCTCTGGTTTTAGCAATATTTTTTTTTTTCATGATACTCCTATTTCTTTCCATGAGCTGCTTATTTGATGTGGGTTAAAAAAAAAAGTGGGCTTTTAGTATAAAGTTAATCCCTTAGCTTGTATGTATGTAAAGGAACTTCTCAACACTTACTTACCTGGATCACTGCAGATTTAAATAAAGGGACCACATGTACTGTCTTGCATCAGTAAAGAATGAAACATCATATTTGTCAAAAGAAAAAGGGGAGAGGGCCAGATAGCTTAGGGATTAAGGGCAGGCAATGGAAGCTTTCAACTCTAAGTCACGTTTTGCCATGTGTTTGTGGGAGGTTGACTGTGACAGAAATCATTACTATCTAAAGGTTGTTCAGTTGTCTCCTAGGTGTCAACGACATGGCAGTCTTCATCTAGCTCTTGTTAGACAGATGTCCATATCACATAAAACCTGTCCTGATTAGCAGCCAGTGAATTTCTACCCTTAGGGCAATGTGAAACTTCTCTACCTCTGCCAACACGGAAGAGAAAATGCTGTTTCAGGTGCTGTCCACAGGCAAAATGCCTCTCATGCTTTATCTTTGTCTTATCCCAGGAAGGTCATTTGAGATGAATATTCTGCTCTTTTAAGTCTTTTTAAAACAACTGGCTCTCTAAAGTTAAAAGACCCTAAAAATGCAGTTTGCCAAATGTAAATAGACTTCTACAAGTATTCCTTACACAAAAGAACACACTAGTTTGGGGGAATGGTACAGTCCTTATACTCTCTCATCTCAAATCTTAACATTTTTAGAAGAGAATATTATATAAATTTGATTTTTTAAATTCATGTATAACATATATTCAGACAAGTCCTGAATGATAAGAATTTTCACAAAGTTAACACACCCATGTAAAAAAGTGTCTTCATTAACAAATAGAATGTAATCAGCATCCCCAGAAAGCTCTCCTTGTGCCCCCTCCTCTCAGCTCCTACCTTCTCCCAAAACTATCCTACATATTTATTCTGTTGTTGGTTTGGGGAAGTTCACTAATATAACTTAGTTGCTGATGAATTTTGTCTGAATTTAGGGCTAAAGACTTATTCGATTATAAATAGCAAAGTAAAAATATGGGATACGCACATTTGAAGATGAGATTTATGACCCTGAGACTTGGATGACCTCTGGCGAAAGTTTATTAAGGTTTATACATTTATTTTCAATGGTTCCATCTAATATTTGTCTACAGATGAAGGTATCAAAGGTGGGGTGGTGGAATTAAATGCAAGGCCTCAGACTGTAAGGAATAAGTTACACAGAAGCATGAGGCAAGAAAGGTGAAGTAGAATTAGTTCTGTGTCAATGCTACTATTCTATTTCTACCTCTTAATGACATTATAATTTTCAGTGGAATACATAACTCTTCTGGGTTTTAATTGCTTCATATATGAATGGGAATACTAATAACTTGCCAAAGGCACTTATTACTAAGATCTATGATTCTAGGAAGATAGTCTAAAACACATTTTTTCCCATTTTGTGCTCTCTTATCAACAACTCTACTACAAAGTTGGAGTATTGGGCTCCTTTTTTCTTTACATAAGTAGAGTGGTAGACAGTGACTTCTCATGATACCTGTTTTGAGCTGGGGAATACAAGATGTGGAAATGAATCTCTCTTTATGCCAAGGTCACAGCTGAAATGTCTATTTTAGACTATCTCAAGCCATGTGGCAACGCTAACTTTGTTCACTCTTAGCAAATATCTTTGAGGTAGGATACAGACTTAATCTTTCACATTATACAGATAAGAAATGAAATCACTGAGCACTCAAGTGATTTATGAAGCAGTAGGTAAAAGTTAGAAGAGGAAAAAAAGAAATTTGGTCTCTCGTCTCTTCTTCTAGGTTCTGTCCAAGGGCATCCTGTTGCTCCTGGACCACGTATGCACTTCTGATAGTCACTGGTATGAATATTGGAGTGACTGAATTCTGTGGAAGGTGGGATGTGAACAAAGACAAAATGATCCTCTCTTGTTAAGCCCTTGACCACTGGTGTTCAGTTTTCCCAATATTAAGTGCATGGGCAAAATGCTTAATGGCAGAAATGTCACTGCCAGAACTTTAAAGAGGTTAATCAATACTGAGCCTCAATCAAAATTTTACCATTATGTTTCCAAACACTGGGGTCCTCATGGAGACTTTTACATATTCACTGAAATGCTTTTAGAGCATAGAGGTCGGGCTCTTTAAATTGTTCAAGTGTTGCCAACCATCAGCTGATCCCTGTAGATTATAAACAAGGAACAGAGCCACTATCCTCCTGTTTGATACTTGTTTTCCCAGAAGAGGGCTGGGGCTGCTGGCTGAAATGTCAGAATAACAAGACTTGCCTATTTTTAGCTTCAGCTCATACAGTTACCCTCCTCTTTAATCACACATCAAGATTTTAAACCAGCCACCTTTTGAGAGGCCCCAAGTTAAGAAGAGCTGAAGTCAGTAAATATGGAAAATACTTTAATGCAAATTATTGCAATATATAGTAATACAATTTTTAAATTATTACTATAGAAACATGTAATTTTATTGTCATTCTTTTGGGTTTTGTTTTTGGCTAACCTAACCAGTGTGTGTGACAAGATCCTTGGTCACAAAAGGGAGCACAATGCCAAGGGTTCCACAAGGAATTAAAACGAAGAAAAAAAATAATAGAAAGAAAAATGTAAGACATCAGTGTCCTAACCAAAAACTTCAGGAAATATCTTGCCTCCTCCATCCTGTCACATGGCCAGAGAAATGTAAAAAAATGAAGTATTATCAATTTCTAGCTCCAAAGAAGAACATGTTGGATAGTTTCAACTGCATTGATATCTACAATGATCCAGTGGGAATACTAATCTTAGAGAAATAATTAAATCATAGTAATATCTTTTATGTGGGTAGATGATGATTTGGTGAAAACTTAAGTATGGGGAGAGTTTGAGCTACAGGCATGGACAGAGTAGGTACTTCATTCATTCAACAAATATTTATTGATGCCTACTATGTGCTAAGATCTGCTCTAGATCCTAGGGAGAGAGTAGTAAGCAAATGTTGTGGAGATTGCATTCTAGTGAGGAAAAATAGATAATAACCAAATAAATTTATGTTAGACAGTGTTAACTGCTAGGAGGGTTAAAGACAGATAATAGAAGTCGTTTTAGCTCAGAAAACGTAATCAGGGAAGTCCTTTCTGATAATCAATATGGAGCAGAGATCTAAACAAAGTCAAGGAGTGAGCCACATAGCTATATCTGGGGAAAGAGGCAATGGAATATCACATGCAAAGTCACTGAAGTGGAATATATTGGATGTGTTTCAGGAAGAATACAGAGAGCAGTAGGCACAGTGAGTGATCAGGAAAGTGGTAGGACATGACGTCAGAGGTGGGAGAGGGCCAGAACATGCAATACCTTACAGGTTATAACAAGTGTTTTGGGTTTTACTCAGAGTGAGATGGAAGATTTTAAACCATTTTAAAGTTTTAAGCAAGAAAATTTGTGATCAGATTTGCCTTTTAAAAAGATCTTTCTGCCTGTTTTGTGAGACTAGATTGTTGGGTTCCCAGGATGGAAAGAAAGGAGACCAGTAAGAAAATAAATATAGTAGTCTAGACAGTAGTTGGTGGTGGTTTCAACTAGGTGGTAGCAGTGAGAGTGGTTAGATGAAGCTTGATTCTGGGTATATTTAAAAGGAGATCTGACAGACTTGGTGATGAATTGAATGTGAGGTATGAGAAGGAAGATCAAGGATGATAACAAGACTTCTGGCACAAGGAAGTGGTAAGATGGACTTGCCATTTGCCAAGTTAGAGAAGACTGTAAAAGAAATGAATTTGGGGAGCTTGGGAGGGGGCAGGGTTCAGGTGAACCAAGATTTCAAGTTTGGACAACTTATATTTGAAATCCTATTAGACATCCCAGTAAAGAAGTCAAATTAGTGGCTAGATATATATGAATCGAGTTTGAAGCACAAGTCAAAGGTAGTTTTATAAATTAGTGAGCCATCAACCTATAGACGGGTTTAAAGCCATGGGTGGGAGTGAACTCACCTAAGAAGTAAGCAAGATGGTAGACTGAATGAAGTTATTTATAAATAAATCCATAAATAATAGGTTATCTCTAAGGTCCTTTTAAGCCCTTTGATTCCTTGAAATCTAATAAAAATTAGTCTTTACAATCAATTTGAGATATAATACACTCTAGGCTTTAAGTCTTAGGAAACGTTTCTGTGGCTCATCAAACTTGAGGCAATGAGTTATAGCACCATTATCTGGACTTTACAAGAGACCTGGTTAGAGCATTTTTCACTTAGTCTTGGGTACACAAATAGAACATTGTCCTCTGTCCATTGTTCTTAACCCCCCTTCAATTGTGTGACATTGTTTCATCCATTCTCATAAGATTGCTTATCAGATAGTGTGCTGCCTTTACAGTGAAATACCGATTAGTTTGTGGGAGTATTTTCTAGAGTTGATAAATCAATGTACAAAAAATACAGCATCTCATTTTAAAAGAAAGTTAACTGTCTAAGCCAGTGTTTTTCAAAGTGCATTCCAAATAACATTAATTCCCAAGGATTTAAATCTGGAAAATATTAAGTTAAACAGGTTTCTGTACTGCAGGACTTCTCAGGACCTCTAGTAAACTAATGAGCCTTGAGACTGCAGAAAATAAGAGAAGCTATATGTAATTTTTGTCATCTCTAATTGATCTTTGAATCTTTTTTAAAACACGTGTTTTAAAAGGTCTAGTGTGGGTCTAGTGTCATGAGGAATAAGCTTCTTCAATGGCCAAAATGCATAATATTAACTATTCAGTATTCTTTGATTTTGGACGATAAAAGTGATAAATATCTCTACAAGCATTACCAAAGGACAGACACTATGCTTTACATAAATTATCTCATTTATACATATAAGGTACCTACCAAAATTATCCCCATGTTACAGATGCAGGAACAAAAGTGGGAGAAGTGAGGGAGCTTGCCCAAGGCCACAGAGCTACTTGATAGGAGTGCTACAATTCAAACCCAGAGCGAGGTCACCAAATCAGTGGTTCTCAAAGTGTGGTCCCTGGACCAGAAGTATTCATATCACCTGGGAACTTATTAGAAATGCAAATTCAGTCCCATGAATCAGTAACTCTGGAGGTGGAGCTCAGTAGTTTGTACCTTAGGAAACCTTCCAGGTAATATAAATACACACTGCAGTATGAGAACCACTGGCTTAACTTATTGCAATAAACTGGAATAATACCTGTGTATGGTGGAGAGGTCTAAGAATGTGACTAGGTTAAAAGGAAATAATCACCTATTTGTTCTAAATTAGAGATCTCAGCTTTTATTATAGATCAGAAACACTTGGGGGGTTCTTAAAACACCAAGATGACCCTCCAAAGCCTGAATATCCTTGGGTGAGACTAGGTAAAAAAGCTTAGAAAAGCTCCACAGGTGATTTTGATGCATTACCAGAAGTGAGATGTATAGAAATCAACGGGGAACAATCATTTGCTATTCTATATCAGTGCTCCCCAAAATGTGATGTGCTTAGAATACCCGGGGGATATTGCTAAAATGTAGATCATGGTCTAGTGAGTCTGAGGTGGGGCCTGAGATCCTGCATTTCTATTAAACTCCCAGTTGTTGTCGATACTGTTGGTCTGAAGACATACATGTTGAGTAGCAAGGATTTAATTTACCATTGCAGTTTCTCATTTTCTCAAACATTATATTTAATAACTGTAACATTAAAAGCTTGAATTTATTTAGAAAACCTCTCTAGAGAATTTCTAATTACTCTAGGCACAAGGAATCAGTATTTTATTTATTATCTTTCCCTGTTACATGATTGCTGACCAACCCTCTTGGTCTGCCTTGGACAGGTTAGAAAGTGGATGAGGGACCTTCGGTGCTAAACTGAGTAAATCGCAAGCAAACTGGGGAGAGTTTATCATCCTGCAAGGGTATGTGCTTCCATCTACTATGGAGGGATCCTATCCTAATCTAGAAATACGTTCTAGTCAAATGACTACTCCCAGTGTTACCCTGTATGTAGGAAGACGTGGGGGAGGATTGGGTTTGCAGAAGCAGGTTGCCCAGCAAACTTTGAAGATGCTACACCAGTGTCAGATACACAGACTGCCTGGTGGAGCCACAATTTGAACTCAAGCAGCCCAGCTCTCAATCTCTCGACCTTAACCGTTATGATAGCCTAACTACTCCTCTAATGCCCTGAAGTAAGTTTTCCCCAAAGTGGGGTGAATGTGGGTCGGGTGTATTAATAATTGAACTTGTATTTCTAGTATTTTTTATCTCATTCTTTAAAAATCATATTTTGGATGTTTCTGTATCTATTTTTAAATGTTTGTATTTGAAAATATTTGGTATGTGTGCACACACACAAATATTATTGGGATGCATGACCCGAAAAGTATGGAGACCACCACCTGTGGACCATATGTATATGTATACACACACACACACACACACACACACACACACATATATACACACACACACACATATATATGCATTTGTTTTTTGCTGGATAAAATAAAAGTCTAAGAACTCCTACTTTCCCACACAGCCACACTGTCTTATTTAAAATTATATGTGTGTGTGTGTATATATATATATATATATATATATATATATATATATATATTTTTTTTTTTTTTTTTTAGAGCAAAGTTCCAACTCATATATCCTTGAGTCCTTTTAAGATCAGTAAGGGTTACTATTGAAAGAGTATGCCTGGTCACAATCCATCCTACTCCTTCTAAGGCTGTCCTCTGCAATCTCTTTCATTGGCTTTGCCTAAATTCTACAAGTCACTCAAATGGCAAGCTGATAAATGAGTGCATCTTACTATTAAGCTTAAAGTATTGGAAATAGAATTAGTATGAGGGAGTTCTAGGCTATTTTAAGACATTTAGTAAAAAAATTTGTTTAATATTCTGATATCACATCTCCTTAAGCTCTTAAGACATTCCTAAGAATTTCAGCAACACAGAATGAGTTTCAAATCCTACTCACAGAATTGAGATTTGAAATGACCCCAATAGGAGACAAAACCCTTCAAATATATACAGTATATTTCAATATTTATATATTTTAATATATATGTTTCATATATGCTAGAAACATTTTAGAAAAACAATTTAAATTATGATTTCTTAAATTATTCTATATAATCCAGATTCTATTTGTCGCTCCAGTCATTTTCTGCTAACACGTCAAGACTTTATTTGATCCATTTGAAAGAACACATACTAAATTTAAGCAAGCTGAAATATTAATTGAGAGTATCCTAAAATGGACTTTCAATTAAGTTCTCTATTTTTTTTCCATGCAGATGATAAAAATTACATTATTTAGTATGACCTTTTTTTAAAGTTCCTTTAAACATCCATCACTTAACCAAATAGCAGGACAGTTCCACTAGAATAATTTTCAATGCTAGGTGAAAATGCTTTCCTAGAAAATTAGGGCCTTTCTATTCAACAACAGCGAAAACAACAACAATACTTGAGTACTTAAAAGGCACTATGCTGTGTGTTTTGCATGGATTTTCTTAATTACTATTCATAACCAAGCAGTGTTCCATTCAATCAGACCACGTTCTCCTTCTTGACACACTTGCTGGTCTTGGCCTCTGGGGCACCCCCACTCCCTGGTTTTCCTCTTCTCTGAGAGCAACATCTTAATCTCCTTTGCAGGCTCCTCTTCCTTCCTCTATCCAAACTTTTAATTCTAGAATTACTACGACTTAGCCCCATGTAGTGAATTGAATAGTGCCCCCCAAATGATATGTGCAAGTCCTAACCTTTGGTACCTGTGAATGTGAACTTATTTGAAATAGGATCTTTGCAGATGTAATTAAGAATTTCAGATTGAGATCATCGACATAGGATGGGTGCTAAGTTCAATGATTGTTGTACTTATGAGAGAAAGGAGAGGGAGATTTGAAACACAGAGAGAAAAAGATCGTGTGAAGACAGAGGCAGAGATTGAAGTTATGCTGCCACAAGCCAGTGAATGCCAGGAGCCACCGGAAGCTGGAAGAGGCAAAGAATGATTCTCCCCTGGAGCCTTCAGAGGGAGTGTGGCCCTGTCAACACCTTGACTTTGGGCTTCTGGCCTCCAGACCTGGGAGAGAATAAATGTCTGTTGTTTTGCCCAGTTTGTGGTAATTGGTTATGAGAACCGTAGAAAACTAATATACGCCATGCCTTTCTTTCTCTCTCTTTCTTTTTTCTCTAGCTCCTCTGAGCTTTTATATCAAATATATGCTGAAGAATCAAAAGTTCCACCTACAGTATAAGCATTCCCTATGTGCTTGAGACGTCTATCTGCCTGGTTTCTACTTGGCTGTCTTCTTAGCACTCAAAATTGGCATGTCTCCAAACGCTCTTCATTACTAAACCCCTCAAAAAGAAAAAGTAGTTTTTTTCTGTCTTATTCATGTCTGTCTCCAACATCTCCCCAAGTGTCTAGAGAAAACTAGAGCAATTATTTTCTTCTGTCTTAACTGCCCCCACCCCTGTAACTAATCTCTCAACACTCATGATTTATAACTTACAAATATTTCTCAAACCAATTCATTTCTCCTGATCTCCATTTTCCTACACATGTGTTCAGTTTTTATTGCAACTTTCTTTCCTTCTGGTTTTCCTGGTTCCTTGTCCCCAATAAGAAGTTCTTTTCCACATAGGAACAAAAGAAATCATTAAAAAATATGATTCAGTTAATGTCATCCCTCTGCTTCAAATCATAAAATGGCTGTCTTTCACACTTATTAGAAATCCAGCTCCTTTCCATGGCCTGTGAGGTCCTGCATGGCAACGGCCTTGCTTACTTCTGTACCCACATTTGTACCACCCTATCCAGGTAGGACTCTGCTTCAACCTGCTAGTTTACGCATGGCACTTATCACAATATGCATTCACATACTTACATTTATTAATTATCATTTTCTACTCACTAAACTGTAAACTCATGAAAGTTAACCCTCTGCCTTTTTTCCTCACCAATAAATTCCTGAGATCTAGGACAGTGCCTAGTGCTCTATAATAATTTTAAATAGAGGAAAGAATGGAAAAGATACATATATCCTTGATATATCTGTCAGGTTCTCATAAAGGTTGTTTAATTCCAGAGCTTCAAAAGATGGCATAATGCCTACGTACCATCATTAGTATTTTCTTGTTAGTATTTGATACTTATTGAATACTTACTTTGTTCCAGGTACTGTGCTAAGCTCTTTATCTGTATAATCTCACTTAATCCTTACAACAACCTAGTGAGCGTAGATACTTGAATCACTTCTGCAAATGAGAACTTTTATGCTCAGAGAGGTAAAGTGACTTGCCCAAGATCACACAGCTAGTACAAGGAAAGGTCAAGTCTGTGACAGCAGAGTACCCACTCATTGCAACTGTGTCATCGTCCAAGAAACTACTTCAAGTCTTCATTAGTCCCTTCAAAGTTCTCTTTCTAATCATTGGTTTTTCTAACATCGAAAGATGAACTATATTCAAAATTAGACAACAACACAAAGATCCTAATATTGTTAGAGCATTTCCCTGCCTGGGAGTCTTAGGGTAGGAGGTCGATGGTTTTATTTCCTTGGAATTGTTTTGTTAAATGAAATTCTCACTTGAAAAATATATTGTCTTGATTATCCTTTAAATACAGGGGTATTCATAAATTTTGTTAGGTGGACATATGAACATAAGTTTCTGAAAACGGATATAAATTAAATGCTTCGAGCCCTAATGGTCAAAGCAAAACTGGCAAAATTTGGACTAAACCAAATTCTTTAACTGCCATAAGTCCCAAGTTGATTTTTGTTATATAGTTCTGTTGATGTATTTTCTTAACTCATGTGTGACTGTTCATTTTATGTGTCAACTTGGCTAAACTATGGTACTCAGTTGTTTGGTCCAACTCCCGTCTAGATGTTTCTGTGAAAGTATATTTTAGATGTGATTAACGTGTAAGTCAGTACAGTTTGAGTAAAGCAGATTACCCTCCATAATTAGAGCCTCATCTAATCAGTTGAAGGTCTTAAGAGAAAAAAATGAAGTCCCCAGAGAAAGAAGGAATTCAGCATCCAAACTGCTTTTGGACTCAAGACTACAACATCCACTCTTTTCTGGCTCTCCAGCCCAGTGGCCTGCCCTACAGATTTCAGACTTGCCAGCCCCCACAATCATGTGAGCCAATTCCTTAAAATAAATCTTCCTCTCTATATATCTACACATCCTATTGGTTCTGTTTCTCTGGAGAACCCTAACACACCATATAACACATGTATAAAGGAAAAGCTTCTAACAGTTTTACTTTTCTATTTATTTTATTTGTTAAAGCAGTCACAAAGGTACAGTGAGTTTCAAAAAGAGGAGAAATAGAATTCACCTCTTGATAGTGAATGTCAGGGTTTTAGGAGAGAATGACAACTCCCAAACTGGCAATATTGCCAAGGTCATTTTTGCAAAATACAACCTGACGCATGCCACATGTCCTGATTTATGACTCCCCCCGCCCCGTTATTAAACCAAATACTTTGATCTTTTTCTCCTCTTTCAGGAAAATTCTACCTCCTCTGTGAAGGGTTTGTGATCATCGCTTTCCCTCTTTGACATCACTTATTGCTTATCGTCAGTGCCATTTGGCATTTAAATGCCATCTTATACATTGTGCTCTGTAACCAGAGGTCACAGGAGTAAAAAGGTATGGAATCTGGAGCTAGGTAAATTCAAACCCACCTCTGCTACATATTAGTGGGACAATTAATGAATTACTTAATCCCTCTGAGCCTCAGTTTTCTTGTCTGTAAAATGGAAAAATAATAGTACCCATCCCATGGTACTGTTATAAAAAATAAACGACAGAACATTCATAAATAATTTTTCATGGTTGTACCTAGCGTTTGTTGATTACTTTCTCTATGTAAGGCTTGTTACTCTATTCATTATGTGATTCAAGCCACGTAGCAACAGAGGCCATTATTATCCCCACTTGAAATCTGTGTTGTTAATGTGACCTGATCAAGACACACAATCTATGAACAATATAAAAGCTGAACCATGAGTTCCTAAGTTATGGTTCATTATTCTGTCACCAGTCCATGAGGTCTCCTTCCTTCTATCCTCACTATTCTGCCTACTATTATATCTTACCTATTGTAGGTGAATAAGACTTGTTAAATTAATGATTATTCAAATCTTTTTTTCAGCTTTATTGAAGTATAATTGATAAATAAAATTATAAAATATTTAGTATACATTGTGAAAGTATTCCCCCATCTAGTTAATTAACACATTTATCACCTCACATATATATATATATGTGTGTGTGTGTGTGTGTGTGTGTGTGTGTATATGAGAACACTTAAGTTCTAGTTTCTTAGAAAGTTTCAGTTATATAATATAGTATTAGCAACTATAGTGACCATCTTTTACATTAGATCCTTAGACCTTATTCATCTTTAGCTGAAAGTTTGTACCCTTTTGCCAACTTCTTCCTATTTTCCCCACCCCCTAGCCCCTGATAACCACTTTTCTACACCGGTTATGTGAGTTTGACTTTTTTTTTTTTTAAGATTCCACATGTAAGTGATACCATGGAGTGTTTGCCTTTGTCTGGCTTATTTCACTTAGCATAAAGCCCTCAAGGTCCATCCATGTTTTTGTAAATGGCAGAATTCCTTCTTTCTCATGGCTGAATAATATTCCATTGTGTGAGTGTATATTTCTGTGTGTGTGTGTGTGTGTTTATATATATTCCATTTTCTTTATCCATTCATCTGTTGATGGACTGCTAGTTGTTTCTGTATCTTGGCTATCGTGAATAATGCTGCAATGAACATGGGAGTGCAGATATCTCTTCCATATCTTGTTTTCATTTCCTTTGAATATATACCCAGAAGTAGGAATGCTGTATTATATGGTATTTCTATTTTTAATTTTTGAGGGACCTCCATACTATTTTCCACAGTGGCTGCGCCAAATTACATTCCCATCAACTGTGCACAAGGGTTCCCTTTTCTCCACACTCTAGTTATCTCTTGTCTTTCTGAAGACAGCCATTCTAACAAGTATGAGGTGATATCTCACTGTGGTTTAGATTTGCATTTCCCTGATGATTAGTGATATTGAGCATCTTTTCATATACCTTTTGGCCATTTGTATGTCTTCTTTGGAAAAATGTCTATTAGCTTCCTCTGCCAATTTTTTAATCAGGTTGTTTAGGTTTCTTTGCTATTGAGTTGTATGAGTTTTTTCAAATCTTATTAATCACAAATTACAATTCACATAGGTCATAGAGTTACACTAAGTTGTGACTTTGTTATATTTCAGATTACAGTGGAGGATTTAGAGGTATCTTAATAGAAATCATGTTGACCTTAAGACCTGATTAAGTTCATGAAATGAAACTAACTAGCTACTGTAGACAAGTCTGGTGTCCCCAGGCATCTTTAGTAATAAAGGTTATTAACTCTAGACTTGTCAGTTAGTAATATATGATATCCTAGGATTATTATTGGATTTATAATTTTAGGTACTAAACTTTCTGTATTTGTTATGAACTAATACTTTTGCAGCAAACAGATTTATACACACTCTGGCTGTTGTGCTAGATTTAAATTAAATAGCATAATATGTGGTACAAACTAAAAGTTTTGAAGAACACTGTGGTGATGGGGATTTTTAAGCAGTTATCTCAACTTGCGCTTGCTCTGTTGAGCTAGATCCTGAAACTTTGAAATAGAACCAGATTATGTGTCAGTATTCCAAGATGCTAGAAAGAATTTTGACTCTCAATGGTGGTATGACTTGCAGTTTTTTCAACATATCTGAACTTTAGGTAAGTTGTACGTGAAATATGTGTGTTACACAGATGACTTCGAAGGATCCTAAAAGTTCTAAATTTTAAAATTATAGATATAATGTTTGACTACAGTCTAAGTAAAATCCCCAGTTTTATTTACTCAACATAGTGTTTTCATAAACATGAAATTAGCTTTTAATGCATATAAACAGTGGAACTTATTAAAACAAAATCAGAAATCCAGTCTATTTAAAAAATAATAATTAGAAAACTGTCAAAATTGGTATCACATTCCCATAGCACCAATTAATTAAGTTAGAGTACTGGCTTCCCTGCTATAGAAAGGACATGTCTTGACTGGGTCAATGCTAGACCCATTTTACTCATTAACATTAACTATTTTGTCCCTGCATTAATACGAATTTGAGTCCCCACTTCTGAGCAAACCATAGTCTTTTTGTTCATGTCATTCTAAGAAAATAGATCCATTATAACATAGTGTATTATATCATAATATTGAACTTCAGGGATATAGAATTTTTATACATATTAAAATGTGGGTGTAGGAAATGTACTTGTAGAATTACATTACTAGTTCAGAGCTGTAGACTATCAAATGAAGTTATTTTTCTAATTCAGTTACATGAAATAAGAGTAGAAAACTAGTAGTACTAATAATATGGCAGACTAGATAATCAGAAAAAGCCTTTCCCAATAAAATATCTAGATCTTACCTGGGAATGGAAGTGGCAACATATATTATTAATATATTGCTGGGCTTTTACAAGGTAACAGAAACCTTTATGGGCCCTCTCCACCACACATTTAAAAATAATCATAAATCTCAAACCAGATTCATGAATATGTGATAGATTTAATCAAAGTGAAAATGCCTAAAGTAGTGCTGATTTCAGGGAACTAACTCTTTGTCCTGCAGCCAAGTGGGGCAGTTGAAACAGAGACTGTTCCTTTAGGTAGGTACCCTCAGGGTATACTCAAGGGGTGCCAAGAAAATAGCTCTCACTGACTCCAGCAGAAGTAAACACAAAGCACATCTGAAATAAAGCATTCCTTTCTGTTCCCTGGGATTTTCACAAATAAACTCAAACAAATATGAGATCAGAACTTAAGATCATCAAATACACAAATAAACAATGTTCATGAGTGGAAATTGACATACATTACACCAAAAATACATATCCCCTAGGAATTATTATATTGGATTTATAAGACACAAAACAAAATACCTTTATAAAAAATGCTTTGAAAAAAAAACAATAAAATCTCAAAATGATAAAACAGTAAAGGTTATGAGAAAATGAGACTGTAGATATGGAAAACATGAATAAAATAGAATTCTGAAGAATGAAAGACAAAACTGTTGAAAACAGAAAAGTAAATAGATAGGGTAAATAAGAGGTTAGACAGAGTAGAAGTAGGATTTAGATAACTGAAAGGCAGATTTGAGGGAATTTCCCAGAATCTAGCCAGAGAGAAAAGGAGAGGAAAAATGGCAGAAAAGAAAGCATGAAGGAAAGAATAAAAGGGATCAAAGGTATCTAACCAGAGTTTCATAAATAGAGAAGAGGAAAAAAGTGAAAGCTATGTCTGAATAGGTAATTTCTGAGAATTTTCAAGATCTGATAAAGAGACATAACGCAGTTGACAAGAAACCTATAAAACATCAAGACTAAAGAGATTTTTTTAAATGTCCAGGATTTAGCTCAATGGGAACAACTATTAGACATTCCACAGATCTTTTAACAATAACTGAAGAAGCCAAAGAGGTGGTAAAATAATATATTTAAAGTGCTGAGAGAAAATGACTAACAACTTATACAGGTTTTAAAAAATATTGTGTTTCAAGGAGGAAGATGAAACAAAGACATTCAAGATAAACTGAAAAAATTTAACATCATAACATAATAAAGTAACTACTAAAATTTGAACTGCAGAAAGAAGAAATGTTATCTTAAAGAAGAGTCTGAAATGCAGGAAGAAATGCCAATCAAGAAAGATAGATATTTGTAAGCAAATGTAAAAAAAAAAACCACATTATTTTATCAAATGATAGGTAATAATAGCTAATTTGTGGCATTAAAATATTGAAGAATGTGTCAGTCAGAATGTGGTAGTAAGAGATAACATATTCTCAGGTCATTTTATTTTTAATAGGTAAAGGTTAAGATGTTATTAATTTTTTTTTTTTTTTTACTTTAAGGTAAATGTTCAAGTAAAAGTCCAAGCAGTTACTAAAAGAATAGAAACAGAATACATAACTTACAAATCATTAAAAGAAATTGATTAAGAAACAAGCAGTCAATCCCCAAAAGTAGGAGGCGGAGGAGGAGGGGTGGTGAAAAGAAAAGAAGTTAAAAAATGAGACAGACAGAACAAGCCAAAACACATTAATATTCAAATAAATGTAACAGAGTAAATGTACCAGTTGGAAAATGAGGACTGACAGAGTGACCAGCAAAACAAAGACCAGCTATATGCTGCTTGTAAAAGACATACTGAAAAGTTAGAATAAGTTTTTTTCATTATATGCCATGCCAATCATTATCATCATCATCACGGCAAGTGTTTATAAAATGTTTACTTTGTCCCAAGCCCAATCTTAAGCACTTTACATTGCCAATCCCATCTCTTATTAAAAAATTCTTGTGAGGAATTATAAACAGAGTTGAAAAAAGCTTTCCAAAGTCATACAGATATTAAATGGTAGAGCTAGGATACAAACCTAGGAATTATTCCTAGCTAGGACTTAAGAAGGACTTGTTATATAGAATAAACGTTTTGATTCAGGATGAGGATATAGCAGTTCTAAATTTATATGTATCTAATAGAATAGTCTCAAATAAAATAAGCAGGTAGTGACATAATTTGGGGGCAAAAACAACAAACCTCACAACCTACTTGGATATTTCAACACATTTCTCCCACATATTAAGTCAAACAGACAAAAACAAGCAAACAAACAAAATCTTCCATATAATTAACTCATAAGTCAAACAGGAAATTAGAACACAATTTTACAAATTCTTAGAACTGTGTGATAATAAAAATAGTACATACCAAAACTTCAATACAGAAAATGCAGTAATTTGAAGGAAATTTGTAGACTTCAAGTGATTGTATTAGATAAAAAAGAAAGGACAAAAGTTAATGAGAAAAATAAAAAGTTATTAAAAGAACGTCATATACACCTAAATAAAATAGTTGGCAAGAAATAATAAAGGTAAAAATAAAATGAATGAAAGAAAAATAAAAACAATACAGAGGATCAAAAAAGCCAAACATCATTTCTTTTTTTGAACAGGCTAATAAAAATTGTACAAACTTCTGCTATGATCAATCAGAAAATAACTAACTACTTTTGTACATTGCAAAGAGACATAGTTACAGATACAACAAAGATTTAAGAGGAACAGCCTTATGTTAACAAGTTTGGACACTAAAATGAAACAAGTAAATTCTTAGAATACGTACCTTATCAAAACTGAATCAAGTAAAAACATAAAGCCTTTAACAATTAAGTAAATGTATGAAGTGACAAAATTATCACATATACAAAATCATCTAGACCAGATATTTACTGACAAGTTCTTCCAGACTTTAAAGAATAGATTTTTTTAATTTAATACAAACTTATACCAATACAAAAAAAAAAAAAAAATACCAGGCCGGAAGGAAGGAAGAAGGAAAGAACAAACTTAGTGGCTTAAATCAACAGAAATTTATTCTCTCACAGTTCTGGAGACTAGAAGTCCGAAATCAGTGTCAGCAGCACTGATTTCTTTGAAAGCTCTAGGAGAGATTTCTTTCCTTGCCTCTTGTGGCTTCTGATGTCTCCAAGTGTTTCTTGGCTTGTGGCTGCATCACTCCAGTCTCTGCCTCTGGGGTCACACTGTCTCCAACTCCTCTGTCAAATCTCCCCTTAATATCTATTATAAAATAATTGTCATTAGATTTAGGGCTCACCTAGATAATCCAGGATGACCTCATCTCAAGATCCTGAATTACACCTGCAAAGACTCTTTTTCTAAACAAGTATAAATTCACAGTTTCGGGAATTAGAATGCAGACATATCGTTTTGGGGCCGTCATTCAATCCACTGCAGTATCCCTATATGCAAAATTTTTAAAAGCCCTGTAAATCAGTTAAGAAAAAGAGAGATTGTGGACACATTCTTATTCTCACATGTCCAAGGTATCAGGCTGAGAATTTAGGTCAATTTCATGAACAGGCTAGTTGAGATGTGTGAGATATAACAGAAAAGAGAAAGTAGGAGTGTAATAGTTCCTTGGTAGCTGTCATAGACAGTTATTGCCTATCCAATGGCCATTTTACTTTGATCTTTGCTCACAGACCCCCAGTCTTGTTCGGTACAGCGGCGTGCCTAGCACTATGGATTCAATGATAATTAGGATGAGCCAGGCATGACCATCCCATCGTTAATATTCACTTTCTAGCTTCTCTGCCAATTCTGGGTGGCCAGTGACACAGTTATGACCAAAAGAAGGTAAGTGGCAATTTTTTGGATAGATTTTCCTCTCTGATAGAAGGAAAGTCCTATTCTTCTTGCCCCTTCCTTTGTGCTCAGGTAACTGGGGTGAGATATGATGCTGGGCTTGTGGCATCTGTTGTATGACTCTGACAGAAGCCCAAGATGAAAATCCAACGAGAGCAGAGCAGGAGACTGTTTCGCCAATCTCATAGTTGCCTTCTTCAGACTTCTTCAAAGTGAGATAATTGATGTCTATACTACTAGAACAAATATTAGTTAGGTGTTCTGTTACTTGAAACCCAAACAACTCTAACTAAAATTGTAGGCAATGACTTTTCAGATGCTCTTCATTCCTCCATAGTTTGTCTATATGTAAACAGCAAGCAGCATCATGGACTTTGGTTGTACAGACTCACTTTTACAAAGTCAGAGACTAACGAAACATCTGTTATTCAAGATTATTTCAAGTAGCTACCACTGTCTACCTGCTGGAATGAGGGAAGTGCTCTGTTAGGTCTCATCTTTGTACTTCTCACTCTCCTTTGAATAGTTGAATAATATTGACTGTGCTTTTATTGTGGAAAGAAAATTAAATCCTACAGGCATTAAAGTTTTATTATTTGTTTTTCTTCTTCTTTTCTATATTTTTTTAAGAGATACAATACTGCTGTTTGGTCCATACCTCTTTTTTTTAAATATAGGACACTGCTTAGACCTGTCACATTATCATATCTACCTGACAGATTTTCCTGGCAAATACGATGTTGACAGAAACAATTGACACTCAACATCTAAAATATAAACCTCTCTTCAGATTATTGACTTATGACTCTGAGAAGAATGGCCTGTAATGGCCCTGACAATCACAACCTTGCTGTATAAAAAGTATCTCTTTGAATGCCAGAGCTTGCTCCTGTAAAGATTTCGGGAGATTTACCTGATGTTGATGTGTAGTTTGGACACAGAAGGTTGTGTATCTCATGGTGCACAAAGGACCTTTAATGTCATTACCTGTGCATTTAGATTTTTCAGTGAAATGAATCAAAACATCTGGTGGTTCCATTGGTCGCACCTTACTACTTCACAGTGTTACTGAGACTCATCATCATGTCATTCAAAAAGTTATAGTGAGTTAGACAACACTGGTTTTCATTCCTGAGCAATTATGTCTCACCTGGAGACAGTGAACAGGTTCACAGAGAGAGAGGTGTCACATTAGTAATCTCTAAATCACAATCAGTACAAGTGCTGAGGGACTCCAGACTGACAGTTCTTACTTAAATATTGTTTAAATTACACTCAACTTTTTAGAACATTTAAAATGTGTGATATTGGTCTGCCGTGGTCTCAACTATTTAGAAATTAATAACTTTCTAGAACTCTCAAAAAGAGGCTGATAATGTCTAACAAGCAATACATTTCTTATATCAAAAATTCAAATATGATATAGTTCAATACATATTCTGTGTCCCATAAAAAGACTATTTGCAGGTATACACATTTATGTATTTATGTATAAATACAAAATTGCAAATGTATTTTCAGTATATCCCATCATTTCTCAGACCTTATGTCCTTTAAAGTCTGGTATTAAATTTAGGGTAAAAACCATGTGAATGGACATTGTGTGTGCTTAAGTGAAGAGATTACATCTATTAAAAAGATAAAATTTCTCATCCCATTTATTTCTAGGATTGTTTTCCTTGGATAACATTCCCAAAGTGAGAAATCATATTTAAATTCTGTCATCACCACAACACTGATCTTCAATGTTGAACACACAAGCACACACATACACATACACACACACATATTTATGGACCAACAAATTACCCAAATCTAGGTAGAGAGCCCAAAATAGACTTCGGGATTCAACTCTAGTTCTGTGTTCAGCTTCTGTATCTTCTAATATGTAGTGTATACAGAGGGCCAGCCCCGTGGCACAGTAGTTAAGCTCCAGGATTCCACTTTGGTGGCCCGGGGTTTGCCGGTTCGGATCCTAAGTGGGGACCTACGCACCGCTCACCAAGCCATGCCGAGGTGGCATCCCACATAGAAGAGCTACAACTCTACAACTATGACACACAACTAAGTACTAGGGCTTTGGGGAGAAAAAAGAAGCGGAGGAAGATTGGCAACAGATGTTAGCGCAGGGCCAATCTTCCTCAACAAAAAAAAAGGTATATACGCACATACACGCACATAGCATTTGGAAAAATTATTTGACATTCCTGAGCTTCGGATTCATCGTGAGTAATATGAGATATTGATATCACCTCTATCCATCTGTATCCATTAGGAATCCTTCAGATTTAAGTGGCAGATTCAGGTGCAACTCGATTCAGAATTCATGCTGTGTCCCAGTATTCATCCTTCATCTCTACTTCCTCTGGATAAGCTTCATTTCCCTCCCTGATTGTAAGAGTGTCCCCAACTGCTTCTGGGATAACAGTCTTTTAGGCTTTCATGTAATGGGAAAAGAGGAAGAGTCTTGGTTCAGTATTCCATCCAAAATTATGTCCCTTTGGCTGGGATTTAGTCAGAAGCTCATTCTCGAGACAATTTATATAGCCAAGGGTTTAAACTGACTTCAAGTCAACTCCTGGAGAAGCACTTGGGGAAATGGGATAGTCCTCTGGAGGAACACTGAAGGGTTGTTAGAAGGAAAAGTATTAATAGATGCTGGACAGAAAAACCAGTAGATGGTCACTATAACTATTTAGACTGGTTCCTGTGAGGCTTAGATACATCACCTATATAACAGTTAACATGATGCCTACATGTTGTCCAGAAATGGTTAAGTGTAAACAAGTTAATAATTATTAACAATATGTTTTACACTACTTATGGTTTCCAAAAGCTTTTATATCCTTTATCCTATTCAATATTCACAACCCAAAATTATTTTTGAGTTATCTTTGGAGGTTGTGCCTAAAGGTTTGTGGCTCAGGGAGGCTGTGCTGTCAGCCGAAGGTCAGGCAGCTAATCGACAGTAGGGCCTAGACTTACACCAGGTTTTGCAACTCCTTCAGATCACAGGTACCTAGTCAGGCATCCTGTGGATATGATCACTTTTCCTTTGTCTCAATGATTTTTAAATCATTTTCTACCTGTTGCATGTCTGTGAGATCAAAAATGGATCAAAGAGACAACGTGTACATTTTCTTTATATAAGGCAATACTGTTCATCTTCTCAATTAGGCAATTGTTTCCCCTTATTTAATCTGTAAATTACATTTAACTTGTGCTTACTCCCCTTCTATGTGACACAAACAAAAAGCCTGTGTTTGCTAAGCCCTGCTTGATGGAACTTGGTAGAAATGAAATCCGGAACAGTTCCAAGTGAAAAAATATGAAACAGAATTTCAGACACAGTAAATTAGAATGGGTAAGCATGAATAAGAGTAAGGGTAAAGATCAAAAGTTCTAAGTATTTATAAAATCTTTTTAATCAGTAATCCAGTAGGAGTCCCATTAAATATAATGCCAGGGAATCTGGCTAAAGAAATATCTAAGTAGGCTTCACCTGATAGAAATCAAAGATGAGTAGAAACAGTTAAGAAGTCATTTCATGCCTTTGCCATCTGACTCAGAGATTTATGATCAGTCCAGATCAGAACACAGACATCTGTGCAGCTGTCCCATTATATATAGCATAGACGTGATTTTAGAGTACTGGTATTTATCCCAACCCAGTATATATACATTCCTTTTGAAATACAGTAAATAGGACAGAAAGCCTGCCCAGGGCATGTGGGAGAAGGAGTAGGTACTGAGTGTGGCACATTGCTTCTGAGGAGCTTTAGGTCTCATAATTTAAGCATTCAGGTAGGGAAAGAGACAGGGAGATTCTGGCATCAGTGTATGTTCCTGGCTTTCTGGAAGGACCAGGGAGTAGTGATAGGAGAAATCCCACCCTCAGCAAAGTAAAGCTGTATTAGACATTGGAATCTGGTATCAAATGCCTTCCAAATGAAGATCTGAGATGACCTCTCACACTCTGGGTTAGTCTTACTTGTTTTTGAACTTCATATAAATGGAATCATGCACATGTCTTTTTTGTCTCTGACTTCTTTGCTCCGCATTATGTTTGTGTGATTCATCCATGTTATTGCATATAGTTATATTTCAGTTATTTCCCTTGCAATGTACTTTGAAATACAAAGGACTATTATATGAATATACTGCTTATCAATTTTAGTGCAGATGGACAGTTAGGTTTTCTCCAGCTTTTATTTATTGCAAATAAAGCTGAGCATCCTTGTACACATCTCTTGTAAATATTCTCGTATATGTCTTTTTGGCATATATGAGTGTGTTTCAGTATAGCATGTACTGGGGCATGGGAGATGTAGTTGATCAACTTTAGAAGATAGTACCAAAGAGTTTTCAAAAGTGGCTCTATCAGTGTACAGTGCCACCACCAGTATATGAGTTCCAGGTGTTTCACATCCTCTCCAACACTAGATCTTGTGAGTTTTCTTGTGCTAGTCACTCTGATGGGTGTAGAGTGACATCCTATTGTGATGGTAAATTGCGTTCCCTGATCGCTAACAAGGCTAAGCACATTTGTAGATGTTTATTGTCCTTTTTGTGTGTGGAGTATCGTTCAAGTCACTTGCTCTTTTTTCTTTGGGTTGTATGTCATTTTTGTACTGATATATTATCAGTTTTATATTACGAATATAGTCTCCCATTCTGTAGCTTGCCTTGATGGTATCTTCTGATAAATTTTTTAAATTTAATGTAGTTTAAATTGTCAATCTTTTGCTTGTAGCTAGTGCTTACCATTTAACAACTATTTTCCTACTCTTTAAGACATAAAAATACTCTCCTAATACTATCTTTTGGAAGCATACTATTGAGCCTTTCAAATTTAGATTTACAATCCACTTGGAATTGATTATTGTGCATAGAGTGAAGTAGGAGTCAAATGTCATTTTGCATTTCCATGTGGAAATATAATTGAACCAAAACCATTTGTTGAAATAACTGTCTTTTCCTCACAACTCTACAGTGCCACCTGTATCTTAAATCAAGTGTCCATAAAGATATACATCTGTTCTGAACTTTCTAAAAATGTTCCATTGGTTTATATGACAATTAAATACCAAACTGTCTTAGCTGTGGTAGCTTTGTAATAAGTCTTGATATTCGGTAGAGCAACACCTCTCTTCTTGTCTTGGAGGCTGTCTTGGCTATTATTGTCCCTTTGATTTCCATATAAACTTTAGAATTAGCTTGAAATGTTTCCTACACACACACAGAAAACTGTGGGATTGCATTGAATCTACATATCAAACTGGTGTAATTGACATCTTTTCAATATTGAATCTTTTTTTAATCCATGAATATAGTATTCTCTACATTCATTTTATTTTGGTTTGATCTAACTCACAACATTTTTGGGTCTTCCATGCCTTGCACATCGTTTGTTAGAAATTTTCTTAGACAGTTGATATCTTTGATACTATTTGAAATTTTTAACATTTTATTTTCCATTTGTATTTCTGGTAAAAGATATATAATCGGTGTATGTGTATGTTGGTACTTTGACTTTGTAATCAATAATATTTAAAAAACTCATTAATTCTAATAAGTCATCTACTGTTTTTTTTACTTTGTACGTAGACATATACTATGAGATATCTTATCAAAGTAGCAGTTCATAATCAATTACATAATCAAGTACAATTGTATGTGTGTGTGTTAAGTGTTTGTGTGTGTATGTGTATGTGTTAATAGAGAGTAGGGAAACTCTTTTTTAAAATGGAGACGTGGACTGGGTCTTTTCCAGTTTTAGTACTAGGATGCTTATTGACCTTAGCCAAATGACTTAACTTCCTAGTTTTTATTTGATTACCCATAGAGTGGGGGTAAAACAAAACTCTCTGTCCTGGTCTATACTCACTAAGAAACTGTGAAGATCAACCTAAAGGGCGTCTCACACTTGTAACCTTCTTAGATATAAATACAAGCTGGAGATACACACTTTCTGATAACTTCAGCTATGATTAAAGTGTGATTTAATAAGAGGAATACCAGGCAATTGGCACTTACATGTCTGTGTATAAGTTTCTTAGGGCTGCCATAATAAATTGCCATTAACTTGGTGGCTTTATACAACCGAAATTTGTTCTTTCATTGTTCTGGAGGATTGGTTCCTTCTGGAGGTTCTGAGGAAGAATCTATTCTGTGCCCCTCTCCTAGCTTCTGGTGGCTCTGGCAAATCTTGGTATTCCTTGGCTTATATCTGCATAATACAATTCCAATCTCTGCCTCTGTCTTCCCATAGATTTTAAGATGCCTTCCTTTCTCTGTGTCTCAAATCTCTCTCTCTTCTCTCTTGTAAGGACACCAGTCATTGGATTTAGGGCCTCCCTAAATCCAGGATTATCTCATCTCCAGACTTTTAATTTATATCTGCAAAGACCCTATTTCTAAATAAGGTCACATTCACAGGATGGTGGGTGTTAAGATTTTGACGTATCTGTTTGGGAACACTGTTCAAGCCACTACAGTCAGTAAATAAGTAAAACTTATTATACTTATACTTTAAAAATAAATTTAAGTACTAAGCATAAATTATTTTCATAAACCCCTTTAATAAAAATGAACTAGCAAAGATGGAATAATTATGAGTATTACTTTGCTGATTATATCATTATAGAATTATCAAAAATAAATGTTATTTGTATGCACAAGTAACCATTCCCTTTAATTAGAGTTTTTGCCAAATCAGTGTTTATTTAAATAACCAATAAGCATGTAATTTTGTCATTCAGTGTTCTCACTTTGGCTTCATATTCTAAAGGAGAATTCCTTTAGCAATTTTGATATGAAAGGGCTTTTCGAAAATAATTTTTTGACGATTACAAAATAAAGGTTTGTTTTCTTCAGCCTGGTCCCATTACATCTTAGATGTAAGACATTTATGGTTTTTCAGTTATTCAAGGTCACTGTCTTTATTTTTACTTAGTTTTTCTCCATTTTTGTGGTATATTGTATTTTACTTTAATGTACACAGCAGTTCTTGCAGGACTTTCCCAGGCAAAATTGGTTAGTAGAATTTTGGGCTATTTTGATGTTCTCTTGACATTCACCTTAACTTAGAAGTCATACAATGGCCAAAAGTAAAGTTGCATCATACAAAGAAACTGTGGTAAAATTTTGATAATTTCCAAAGTTACAATAATTATCTAAATCCTGTCCCAGCAATCCCATCCCATCCTAATATAGTATGGTTGTCATCATAATGAAAAAGCAAAATGGAATACAGAGAAAGCTTTCGCTGATATTTAGAATCTCCATCTTATTTCCTAGGCTTTGGACACTGCTTTATTATTCTAAATAGGCTATGACCAGATAGGGGCCAAGAGACATTCTTATCTTTCCTACATTTAACCTTATTTATAGAGGGTATTGACCTGGTTCAAGATCTGAAAGCACATTTTGCAATGAAGGTAATCAAACTTAACTTGACTAGTAAGAAAAGAGCATAAGATAAATATTTTGTAGATTTCTGATCATTGAAAACAATCTGCTTGAAAAGCTTCCTAGTAGCAAATTGAAGGAAAAGTGAAATTTAAGTGTTCTGCATTTTCAAGTTCACTGCTACTTTCATTTATTACTACTTTTTATAATAGACATTCATATAGTTTATTCTGTGAAACATTCATATAAAATTTTGCCATTCAAATTTCCTGTATAATGATGCAATTCAAAACTTGAGACTAATGACTAAGGATTTAGAATCTAATTTTGGAGATAAGGTACAAGACAAAAGATATACATAAATAATTACATGAATTTGAATATATATTTATGTATATTCATAATTATGATGTTCTAATAAATATAATCATATTAATATGTTAAAGAGGAATAATTCGAGTATGCTACATTAGAGAATTCCTGAGTTAAATCAAAAAAGCATATTGAAAGATGTTGACATTCAATTGTATCTATATTTCTCTCATTTGATAGAATATTTTGAGTATGACAATCTGGACTATAACAATATTTATTTGAAAAACCTCTTGAAAAATATTGCAACTTTCTGGATGTGAAGATATTTGAAGTACTTTCCAAAAGGCCACAAAATATTGTGAAAAGATCAACAAATTAAAAGAAATTCAAGATTAGAAATATCAATGAGAAACTTAATTACCACTAATATTGGTTGCACTTTACTAATGTATAGCCATGAATTTTAAATTACTGTGAGAAGGTGAACTTTAATACACCTTACTAAAACATGACAGTAGCAAAATATATCTGAATATGAGTTGTGAAAAGAATAGGGTAAGTAGAGTACACTCTACCTTCAAGCACATTTCCACTTCAGCCAAATTTGCAGCCACGTGGGATAGAATAGCATAAAATTTGGTTTGAGTTCATATGACTTTCAGAAGCAAATTCATTTGAAAGTGTGAAAAATGCCATTTTTCAGCACAGTTGTATTTTGCATGTGGATTGCTGCATGGATCCCATTCACAAGTCTTTTGAACACTAAGTACTCTCTCTGAGTGTAAGGACTGAGATAAACCTCATTAGCAAGTTGTCCAGAGTGAAAAAATACTGTCCCTACCAGTTTCCTGGCTTTTTCTGTCTACTGCCAACAGCAGGAATAGCTAAGCAACTTGAAAATGTTTCACATGGTAAAGATTTTTAAAACAATAATAACGGTACCCAAGTGAGAGTGTGAGATTGACTCATCAGGGGGTCTTTGTTGGTACATTACTTTTTATTTGCTCAGGGAGAATATCAATTTCAGTTCTAGGAACTCAATGATTTTTAATAATGGTGGACTTCAGAATCAGATGGGAAACTTTTTCCAAAATGCCTGTGCCCAAGCCACACCCTTAGAGCATCTGGTTCAATTGGTTTAGGGTAGAGTTGGTTACTTTTAAAAAATTAAACTTGTCCTATGCGCAAATGGATCACTGCTTAAGAATTACTGTCCTAGAAGGCTCCTTTGTGCTTTGATGGTTCCTTGCTTTTGTTTTCAGGTTCTAATACCCATGAGTTGCTATGTCTCCAGTGCTGAAATAACAGCTGGATATATTAAATGCCTATTTGATATTTTTATATAGATTTGTAAGTGTGTTTTTCTTTTCAATAGCTCTCTAATACTGTTGTTGGGGAATGGACCTCAGTAATTTTAAGTTTTTGATGACTATTGATAGAGGTCCAATAGCTATTCTAAAACTTCTAAACATTTGCTTCCTGGATCTCTAAGGGTGAACTTTTGCCTTAGGGACAGACTCATCCTTTGTTCTTAGAGGTCATTTTAGTGAAATATCTTAGACATGCTATATGAATCAACAAACTATTAATATCTATTACTGTCCTTGAGGTAACTTCATACATAGAGGAAATAGTTCAGAGGCATAGACTTTTAGCTTGGGAGCACTTCACTTTGAAAATGCAAAAGATACCCCTTTTGAGGATATTTTACAGAAACTATTTTGAGGTTCTTTTTTCTGTTATTATAAATTGCATTTATTTCAAAGAAATTGGCAGTTCAACTTATGGGTCCAAACGACAAGGTTTGGGGAAGGCTTGGTATGAGGGGGATGGACAGAGGGGAAGAGGAGAAGAAAGAAGGAACACTTGGCAGAGGATACAATTACAAGGGTCTCATTTTTAAGTACAGACCAGTTCTAGAAACTTATTTCCAAAACCAGTATACCTCTACATGACTTGTCTATAGGTCAATGCACTTACTCAATCTCCAGGTTTGTCCCAGGTACTACAATATTGATGCAAACTTGGGATATGAGAATATAAACTCTACTGTCTAATTTTTCTATTGAAATTATACTGGAACCAAAAATGTGAATATCTTCACCGTGTGACAATTACATTTATTCATTACTCACTTTAAATAGTTTTTTTGCTGTGGAGGGTAAAGACTATTTCATTTCAACTCTGATGAAATCATGATTCAGCTCATGAAAAGGATCTTGATCGAAGGCCTGCAACCACACGTGAGTTCTCACATTCTTTAATTGCTTTCTTTGATTATTACCAAGGGAATAGCTACTATGAAGCAGTATTACAAAAACCTTTCTTCATTTGTACCTCACAACTTTTGGTATTCCCTGTACCAAAACCTTCTAAGAACTTCTTTTCGTATTTCTAATAATTATAACCCTTCTACATTTCCCCCTTTCCTCTACATTCTTCATTAGAAAATCCTGAAAAAATCCTCTGGCAAACCCAGATCCCCACCCAATGGTAGCAGTGAGTGGAGAAAATCAGAAAGAATAAAGTCAGAATCCTTTTTGCTAGGTTACAAGAAAAGGCTAGTAACACTCATATATTAATATTTTTGCCCCATCGTATAATTAACACCTGATTAAAGAGGACAAGGAAAAAATATTTTTATATATCCATGGAACTCCAAGAATGTACTAGATTTTTATAATACAACATGTAAAACTCTTCTTGCCTGAGTCATCTCTTTTGCATTTTATCTTTCTTTTGGGGGGGGCGGGGAGGGAGGTGAGGGCCTCTATCAGAAGGACTTAGGCCCCTGTATTCACTCTTATAATGGTACCATATTTACACACTAATTCAAACCTTTGAAGTTTTCTCAACCCTTTAGTCACTGGCCGGTTCTGTAAGTACTGTCTAGTCTGTATTTGGTGACTCTCCTCTACCTAATCTCGATTTTATTGCCTTAGTTCAAGTCCTCATAATCTGGGAAGTATGATGAGTGGTGGTTCCAGTCATTGGTACTGGAGTCAGGTGTACTTAAATGTGAATCCTGAGTTTACTAACTACTATCTGCATAAACTTGGGCAAGTTACTTCATCTCCCTAAACTTCAAATGGTAAATGAAAATAATAATGATATGTCACTTATGGAGATGTTATAAGTATTAAATGAGGTAATGCATACAGAAATTTAGCACATAGTGTGCATATTATAAACACTCAGTAAATAATAGTTACTACTCCCACAACTAATAATAATAATAATAATTCAATGTTACCTGGACTATAGTAATGATTTCCCTATTTTTATTTTTTATAGTTTTTGCATTTAGGCTTGCCTGATTGTATTTCTCATTACTGCTTAAATGATTTTTCTAAAAATTCAAGTAACTTGCTTGTTTAAATACTTTAAATATTTTCTGACCAGTTCTATATCATTGATTCTCAAATTCCCCCACACACAAATATATACATATTGTTCAGCATACACACACGTACTTACACACACACATACAATTACATAAATAAAAATAAAAACATATTGGCAACCATAACTAGGTTGTTCAAATATAGAATGGGTTTGGGGATTTTTCAAATGATATTATTGCCTTGATATCTTTATTCCCTCTTTCTCTCTGTCTCTCTCCCTCCTCCCCCCTCCCTCGCTCTCCCTCTCTTTTTTCCCATCTCTCTTCCTCCTTCAACCATCCCCACCAAGTTGTCTCTCAGATTCACTTCCTCATTCTCTCCCTATGGTGAAGCATCCTTGACTTCAGGACACATCAGGTTTGCTTCAGTTTTGGTTATAGTCATTCCTGTGCCAATCACTGTGCCAGAGAAATGGGTTAGCATGATTGGCCAGACATACTACACATACCCTTGTGACCAGCAAGGTGGAATACTGGGATGTGAAGCTCCTAGAACTACAGGAAGTGGGAAAAGGGCAGGACTCTCAAATGAGGGCTTTTGCTTCCATCAGAAGAGACCAGAAATAGGGAAAAAATCCAGCAAATACTTTAGCATACTGCAGATGATGTGTTATATCTTACATATACCGTTTTATAATTTTCAGTATAGCAGCTGAAATATCAGCTCTTTATTACTCAAAAGGCAATTGGATATGAAGGATATAAGAAGGAAGACAATGAGTCTGCTCTAATTTACTAAAAAGCAAAAAACAATAACATTAATTGTAACACCCCTCCCAAAAAAGTATGTCATGAGACTCCAATGGGTAACAGTTTCATGACTGAAAACCTCAGAGTTGGAGGATGAAGTCCAAAGCCTTTCAGGCTATGTTGCAGCCTTCTGTTTTAACATTTTGTCCCACTATTTTCCATCCTGCATGTAACTCACCCCCCCACTCCAGTACTTTATGACACCATACTCTTAGGCTATACAGTGGTCCATCATGACTCTCTGATTTGCACATGCAATTAGTGATAACTAACATTGTTTTCTCGGTATCTGGCATAGTACTTGGCCCACAGTAAGTTCTCCATTATTATTAGTTAAATTGTTTTGATGACTAGGAAACAATCACAATTCAGTATATGCAAGATGTTAACAGATTAAACGGATATTTGGCTATCACGGACATAGCGGGCAAAGGAGAAATCCTAGCAGAATAAGTAAAGTAAGGTGGAAATCTTGCAGAATGGTCAGGCTACGAATTCATTATGCTGCTTTTATATTTGTGCTAACAGAATGGTATGCGGATAGGATCTGAAATGTAAACCTGGCCTTGGGCCAAATTCCCTTGGGATCTGGGGATTGCTGACAACTACTGATATTTAATGCCTTTTTAGACTGAGCCATAAAGGCTTGAAAATAAAGACGAGACCTGTAGATTCAGGAGTGTGCTAGCACAGCTCTCTTTATTAACTGTATCTTTGTATATTTCTTCCCATTGCTCACATGCACATCACCATATACAGAAATGCAAATATCATTTCCATCAACTTTCAGCATTTTTATATTACAGTTGAAGAGTAAAGTGAAGCTACTCTTTGATTTAATACACATTTGGGGCAATAGATTGAAATCGTCAGCTCTCCAAATAGTGGTGTGATGCCAAGCTCACGTATGCTTATTTCAGTCTAGAAAGATAATAGTTTGCCATTCATAAAAGTTCTGTTATTTACCCTTAACATCGAGAGGTATGCATTCTCACTACTCTCAGCTTTTGCACTAAAATAAATTAATTACCGTGGAATGAACTGAAATTTTCATTTAAACCCAACATAAGACTTGGATAATCTTCAAAGTTGTTAATTGAAAATTAATGGTTGTCTCTTAAAACCTGTATAGTAGAAGCAGCTGTTTCGGTAGTGCCTAATACTTGCGGCATAATCTTGTCAACCCTTCCATAGATGTTAGGTTTAGAAATAGCTTTCCGGTTTCAAGGATCTGAAAACTCCAGGTCATATGGTGTCATTTTGAAAATGAATACTGAGTTGGGACTCTAAATTTTTATTTCAAATTCTAGATCTGCCTTTATCAAACTGCATGAAATGAGAGAAATAACTTAGCTCCTCTGCAATGTTAATTTTTCATTGTAACATATGGTAAATTAACCAGTAAATATTATGAATTGTATATTTTATGTTTTGTATGTATCAAAGTTAGTGTTGTTAAAGTGTTTAATAGTTCCACAAAAATATATCTTACCCCTACCCTCCATTCCATCTCCCTGGAAACCATTTTCAGCTCTCTTAGCTGACTATTTTGGTGTTTACTGTCATTCTTCTAAATAAATTATTCTGAGTATTAATTTTTCAATTTCACTGTCTGTTATCTTCCCTTTACGTAGGATGAGTATGTTTCTTTATTCCTACCCCTGCCTCCCCCCAGCATACAATCACCCTTTCATCATCCTCCCCCATCCTCCCGATATATTCCCATCATAATTATGGTTAGCTCAATTACTTTTCCTTTCCTTCACAATATTTTGTTTAATAATTATCTTGATTTTTCTGTTGGTTTAGTGTGTTAGTTTGCTAGGGCTGTTAACTAAGAACCACAGACTGGGTGGCTTAAAAAAAAGAAATTTATTTTCTCACAATTCTAGAAGCTAGAAATCTGAGATCAAGGTGTCAGCAGGACTGGATTCTTCTGAGGCCTCCTCTTCGCTTATAGATTGCTTTCTTCTCTCTGTCTTTCCATGGTCTTCCTTTTATATGTGTCTGTGTCCAAATTTCCCCTTCTTATGAGGACACCAGTCATACTAGATCAGGGCCCACCCTAATGACTTCATTTTTAACTTAATTACCTCTTTAAAGATCATGACTCGAAATACAGTAACATTCTGAGGTACTGGGATTTAGGATGTCAACATATGAATTTTGGGTGGACAAAATTCAGCTCATAACACTTAGTTTTTTATATAATCCATTGAAAACTCCAAACTTATCACAAATTCTGTAAGTCTTCTCTCCAGACACTCAGGCACATCAGCTTTTTTGTCCATTTTCTCTTCCTCCAAAAGTCTCTCATAGTGTGCATAGCTCTATATATACAGGACACGGTTGCCATGCTAAGATCCCTCCTGAGTACCATCCTGGGGAGTGCCTTCACTTCTCTCCTGGGTAAATGGCTTTTTCCTACAGATATAGTTTCTTTCTTGATTTACTCCTTCATTTGGGGGGAGTATAACGTCCAATAACTCCAATAACTTAAAAAAGGTATGTAAGCATTAATAATTTTGAGACCACACAAGTCTGACTGTTTATTCTACCCAGGGAAACGATTTAAAACTTGACTAAGTAGAAAACTGTTGGTTGAAATCATTTTGCCTCTGAATTTTGAAGGCATTGCTCCATTGACTTCTAGTTTTCAGACAATATTGAAAAATATGAAAAAATTGAGCATTTATTTTATATTTTAACATATTTTATTCCCCCTGTCTCTCTGAAAGTTCTTGAAAACTTTTCTTTGAGTCCAGCACTTTTGAAAATTTATGACCAAGAGTCTCCCTGAAGACCATGCCAGCCATTACCCTCACTGTGATGTGATTGGTCTCTATCAATAAGTTAGGGATTTGCAATTTCAGCTTCTTAGTCTTTGTGTGTGTGTGTGTGTGTGCTAGTCAGAGTCCCCAGAGAAATCTCTAAAATTCTTTTGCAGGCAGCTGAAGGCATAGTTGCTATAATTCTAAATTTCTGGGGGAAGAAGGCTATGAATATGACCATCCAGTATGTACATGTTAATTAATCCTCCTGTTTTCAGAAGTGTAACAGCACCCTCACTTGTGGCTGGTGTTACTCAAGCCAGATAACCCTCTGTTTTACCTCTATCACAGACTGAACTCATAGACTTTTGCCAGGATAGATATGCAAAATGAAGGAGGAGCTGGGCATTCAAATTTCTTAAATAGTCTTTCAAGTCATTTTTCAATTGTTAACTTTTTTTTTTTTTTTTGGTGAGGAAAAGTGGCCCTGAGCTAACATCTGTGCCCATCCTCCTCTATTTTGTATGTGGGATACCTCCACAGCATGGCTTGATGAGCAGTATAGGTCCATGCCTAGGATCCAAACCCATAAACCTGGGCCACGGGAGCGGAGTGTGCCGAACTTAACCACTACGCCCCTGGGTCGGCCGCTTCTTGACGTGATAAAATGTACATAACAAAATTTATCGTTTAGCCATTTTGAGTTCAGTGGCAGTAACGACATTCACATTGTTGTGCAAGCTTCACAGCTAACTACTCCAAAACTTTTTTTAGAGTTTTGGAACTCTAAAACTGAAACTGTATTCTCAAGTCCCTGGCAACCACCATTCTACTTTTTTCTCAATGAATTCAACTACTCTAGGTATCTCATATAAGTGGAATCATACAATATTTGTCCTTTTGTAACTGGCTTATTCACTTAGCATAATGTCTTCAAGGTTCATCCATGTTGCAGCATGTGTCAGAATTTCCTTCTTTTTTAAGGCTTAGTAATATTCCATTGTATGTGTATACCATATTTTGTTTATTTATTCATCCATTGACAGATATGTATATATCTCCCACCTTTTGGATATTGTGAATAATGCTTCAATGAACATGGGTGTACAAAAGTCTGTTCAATCCCTGCTTTCAATTCCTTTGGGTGTATACCCAGAAGTAGAATTGCTGGGTCATATGGTAATTCTATTTTTTAATTTTTTGAAGAATTACCACACTGTTTTCCATAGTATCTGCTCAATTCTACATTATCCACAAGCAATGCACAAGTGTTCCAGTTTCCCCACATCCTTGTAAACACCTGTTATTTTCTGTTTCTTTTCCTTCTCTCGCTCTTTTTTTTTTTTTTTTTTTGGATAATAGCCATCTGAATGGGTCTAGGGTGATATCTCATAATGGTTTTAATCAGAATTTCCTTAATGATTAGTGATGTTGAGCATCTTTTTGTGTGCTTACTATTTGCATACGTCCTTTGGAGAAATGTCTATATAAGACCTTTGCCCATTTTTTAATTGGTTTGTTTTGTTGTTGTTGAGTTGTAGGAGTTCTTTATATATTGCTAGATATTGAGCCACTTATTAGGTATGTAATTTGCAGATACTTTTTCCCATTCTGTGAGTTATTTTTCACTTTAATAATAGTGTCCTTTAATGTGTAAAAGTTTTTAATTTTGATGTCCAATTTATCTATTTTTTTAATCTGTGCTTTTGATGTCATATCCAAGAAATCATTGCCAAATCCAATGTCATGAAGCTTTCTCCTATGTTTTTTAAGAGTTTAATGGTTTTAGCTCTTACGTATAGCTCCTTGATCCATTTCAAGTTAAATTTTGCATATGGTGTAAAGTAAGGGTCCAACTTCATTTATTTAAATGAATATCCAGTTTTCCCACCACTATTTGCTAAAAGCCTGTCCTTTCCCCTAATGAATGGTCTATGCACCCTTGTCAGAAATCATTTGATCATATATGTGAGTTGATTTCTGGGATCTCTAATCTATTTTGTTTGTTGATATGCCTGTTTTTTGTCTTTGTCACAGTGTTTTGATTATTGTAGCTTTCTAGTAAATTTCAAAATCAGAAAGTATAAGACTTCCAACTTTGTTCTTCATTTGCAAGATGTTTGGCTATTAAGAGTTACTTGATATTCCGTACGAATTTTAGGATCAAATTTTCTTTTTTATGTCATTGGGATTTTGGTAGGTATTGCACTGAATCTGTAGATTGCTTTGAGCAGTATCGACATCTTAACAATATTAACTTTTCCAATCATGAAACTGTATGTCTTCTACTTGTGTCTTCTTTAATTTCTTTCAGCATGTTTTTGTAGTTTTCAGAGTATAGGTCTTTTGCCCTCTAGGATAAGTTTATTCCTAAGTGTTTTGTACTTTTGATGCTATTGTAAATGGAATTGTTTTCCCAATTTTCTTTTTGTATTGTCCCTGTTCAGGTTGTTTGTTTTTGGTGTATGGAAACACACTGATTTTTGTGTATTGATTTTGCCTTTTATATTTTGTGTGCTGAAGTTGTATTTCTGCAACTTTGCTAATTTTCTTTATTCGTTCTAACAGTTTTTTGTGGCATATTTAGGGTTTCCTACATATAAAACTATTTCCTCTATTTACAGATGTTATTTTTACTTCTTCCCTTCCAATTTGGATGCCTTTTATTTCTTTTTCTTACGTAATTGTTCTGGCTAGGACTTTCAGTACTACGTTGTATAGAAGTGGTGAAAATGAATATCCTTTTCTCATTCCAGATCTTGGAGGAAAATCTTTCAGTTTTTCACCATTGAGTATGATATTCACTGTAGGTTTTTCATATATGGCCTTATTATGTTGAGGAAGTTTCCTTGTATTCCTAGTTTGTGGAATGTTTTTATCATTAAAGGATATTGAATTTTGTTGTGTTTTTTCTGCATTGATTGAGATGATCATGTGATTTTTAACCTTCATTCTGTTAGTGTGGTGTATTACCCTGATAGATTTTTGTATATTGAACCATTCTTGCATTCCAGGATTAAATTCCACTTGGTCCTGGTGTATAATCCTTTTACTATGCTGTTTAATTTGGTTGGATAGTATTTACTTATGGATATTTGTGTCAATATTCATTAGGGATATTGATCTGTAGTTTTCGTTTCTTGTGGTTTCTTTGACTTTGGTATCAGGGTAATGCTGGCCTCATAAAATGAATTGGGAAATGTTCCCTACTCTTCCACTATTTGTAAGAATTTAGGAAGGATTGGTGTTAATTCTTCTTTGCATGTTTTATAGAATGCGCTAGTGAATCCATCTGGTCCTGGGCTTTTCTTTATCAGGAGGCTTTTGAATACTGATTCACTATTATTAATAGTTGTAGGTCTCTTCAAATTTTCTATCTTTATGATTCAGCCTTGGTAAATTCTGCATTTCTAGGAAGTTGTCCATTTTATCTAGATTATCCAATTTGTTCATGCGCAGTTGTTCAAAGTACTCACTTATAACCCTTTTTATTTCTGTAAAATCAGCGATAATGTTACCTCTTTCATTTCTGATTTTATTTAATTGAGTCTTCTTTCTTTTTTCCTTAGTCAATTTAACTTAATGTTTGTCAATTTTGTTGATCTTTTTTGAAGAAGTAACTCTTGGTTTTGTTGGTTTTTCTCTGTTGATTTTCTATTATCTTCTTAATTTTCTCTGCTCTAATTTTTATTATTTCTTTCCTTCTGCTAGCTTTGGGCTTAATTTGTTCTTCTTTCTGGTTCCTCAAGATGTAAATGTAGCTTGTTGATTTGAGATTTTTATTCTTTCTTAATATAAGCACTTATAGCTATAAATTTCTCTCTTAGCATTGCTTTCACTGTATCTCATAAGTTTTGTATGTCGTGTTTTCATATTCATTTGTCTCAAGATATTTTCTAATTTTCCTTGTAATCTCTTTTTTGACACATTGGTTATTTAAGAGTGTGTGGTTTAATTTCCACATATCTGAGGATTTTCTAATTTTTCTTCTGCTGTTAATGTCCAGTTTTATACCATTGTGATTGAAAAAGACACTTGGTATGATTTCAGTGTTTTAAAATTTATTAAGACTTGTTTTGTAGAAAAACATATGGGCTTTCCTGGAGAATATTCCATGTGCACTTGAGAAAAATGTATATTCTTCTTTTATTGGGTGGAGTGATCCATATATGTCTCAGTCCATTTGGGCTATGGTGGTGTTCCAATTTATATTTCCTTATTGATCTTCTGTTTGGTTGTTCTATCCATTATTGAAAGTGGGGTAGTGAAATCTTCTACTATTATTGTAGAGCTTTCTATTTCTCACCTCAATTCTGTCAATGTTTGCTTCATATATTTAGGAGCTCTGAAGTTTGGTGCATATATATTTATAATTTTTATGTCTTCTTGTGAATTGACTCTCTTAGTATTATATAATGTCCTTCTTTGTTTGCCATTTTGCTATTTGTTTTCTGTATGTTTTATACTTTTTTCTCCCCATTTCCTCCATTATTGTCTTCCTTTTGTGTCTAGTTGATTTTTTTGTAGTGAAGTGTGTTTAGATTCCTTTCTCATTTCCTTTTGTGTGTATGCTATTGGCAATATTTTGTGGTTACCATGTGAATTACATATAACATCCTAAAGTTAAAAATCTATTTTAAACTGATACCAACCTAAATTCAATTGCATACAAAAGCTCTACTCTTTAAAAGTTCTGCCCGCCTTTAATTATTGATGTTGCAAATTACATCTTTATGTATTATGTATCTGTTAACATAATTTATAAATATTTTTATACTTTTGTCTTTTAAATTTTGTAGAATAAAAAGTAGAGTTGCAAGCCAAAATTACAATAATACTGGTTTCATATTTGTTCATGTATTTACCTATAACATATTTTCTTATGGCTTTGAGTACTGTGTGGTGTTCTTTCATTTTAACTTGAAGGACTCCCTTTAGTACTTCTTGTAGTACAACTGGTAATGAATTCTCTTAACTTTTCTTTGTCTTGGAATGTCTTAGCATCTCCCTTATTTTTGAATGACAGTTTTTCTGGATATAGAGTTCTTGTTTGAGCTTTTTTCCCAGCACTTTAAATATGTCATACCAGTTTCTTTTGGACTGCAAAGTTTCTCCTGAGAAATTTGCTGATAATCCTCTTGAGGATCCCTTGTATGTAATGAGTCACTTTTCTCTCTGGATGCTTTCAAGATTCTGTTTTTATATTTGTATTTCAAATGTTTGATTCTAACGTGTTCAGGGTGGATTTCTTTCACTTTCTCCCAATTGAAGTTTATTGAGCTTCTTGGATTTGTATATCCATTTATTTCCTCAAATTTGGAAATTTTTAGTCATTATTTCTTCAGATAATCTCACTGCCCCTTTTCTTTCTCTCTTCTCCTTCTGGAACTCCCATAGTGTATATTGGTCCACTTGATGGTGTCCTTAGGCTGTAAGGCCTAAGACCCTTAGGCTCACTTTTCTTTATTTTTTTTCATTCCTCATAATTGAGAATTTCAAATGACCTGTCTTCAAGTTAACTGATTCTATGTTCTGCTAGTTTGAAACTCATGTTGAACACTTGCAGTGAATAATTCTATTCAATTATTGCATTTTTCAGCTCCAGAAATTCTGTTTGGTTCTTTTTTATAATGTCTACCTTTGTTGACTTTTTACTTTATTCTTATATCATTTTCCTCATTTCCTTTAGTCCTTTGTCTTTGTTTTCCTTTATCACTCTGAGCCTATTTAAGACAGTTGTTCTAAAATCTTTATCTAATAAATCCAATGCCTGTGTTTCTTCAGGGGCAGTGTCTGGAGATTTATTTCATTCCTTTGAATGAGCCATGTTTTTCTATATTTTTTGTATGCATTATGATATTTTGTTGAAAATTGGACATTTTAAAAAATGGCCTCCTATTTCGGTTTGCTTACTGGCTCCGTGCAGAAGAACACCTTCACTAATCAGACTGTTGCAAACGCTTAAGGTCTTCTCAGGTAATTTGGGGGCATGTTTTTCCTCTGGTCCTGTGAGTATGATTTTTTCCAATTCCCCCTTATACATGATTTCTTTCGAATGTCTTAGTTTCCCTGAGAGTCTTATCACATCTTCTTTTGGGGCCTTAGCTATTCTATTGTATTCCTCAATCAGTACTCTGTTGTCACAGGCATCTGAGGGCTTGTTGTATCCTTGTGCTTTTCACAAGCCATGACCACTGCTCCCCACAGCTTCCACCAGCCTGAGATCTAAGATTTGCCACTTTGGCAATCTGAGCTCCAAGTTGGGTGATACAGAGACCAATCAGGCAGCCCTTGGATAAGTTACAGTGTTACAAATTAGCTTTGCTCTGCTCTTTCTGGCTCATGGAAAAGAACAGGGATGAGGACACTGCTTTTCCCAAGCCACACTGAGCTGTGCTAGGGAGAAAGTCGGGAAATTGCGAGTAAAAATGCCACAAAAATTCCTACAATTTTGAATGTCTTTTTCTTGTTTTGACATTCACTTGGTTGCAGTAGATCTTTGACTGATTATCAGATGTCCTATCATGTTATTTTAGCTAGTCTCTAGTTATTTATTTAATGTTTCCATGGGGAAGAAGGGGCTGAAGCTTCCTAGTCCAACATCTTGCTGACATTCCCCATTCTTTAATTTTTGCCCTTCTTTCAACCCCTACTTCTAAAGAACACCACATTTTGTGGTATAAATATGGTGAATTTTCATCTTTTCCTATAGCATTAGGCTCTTTTTAGATCTTCAAAGCCATTTACCACTAACCACCTATTTTCCATCCTTAGTTTTATTGCTGTTATTACAACACCTGTTCTACCCATTTTTTTGTGTGTTTGTATATTTTAAGATTACATTTCTATTGTGGTGTTTCAAGTGGGAAGATATGTAGATGCTTGTGTTTAATATGTTTAATACATCCTTTACTGTCTAATAAATATCATTTTTAGAAATTAGTCAAAATTATTGCTATACAAGAATGGTGTGGGTCTTATTTAAAAGCTAGCAACACATTGTATATTATGAATTGTAGGATTTTCTTCCATATGTATGTATCCCTGAAATTTGATTCTGTCAGTAAATTCAGAAAGAGACACAGCATCACTGAAGCATTTAGAATTCAACACTTGAGTGCCAACATTTGAGTAAGGGAGCAGGCACGTTTGAACCAAGAGAGATGAATGCTGTAAGGTGAGGATGGGAGAAGATGAGAATTAGAGAAGGTAGAAAAAAAAGGCAAGTACCAAAATGGTTTAAAGTATGAGAAAGAGGGAGCCATGGAAATGAAAGCATGAGAAGCAGTGCATTTAAGGAGAGGGACCTGGATTATAAGCACTAATTATCTAGTCTCCTTTTTAACGTGGAAGGCTCTGAAAGCAGAAGACTGTATTAAAAGTAGGAATCAGCCAACTATAATCAAAATTGCAAAAATAATCTTTTCTAGGAAATGCATCATCCATCAACTCCCTTATACAAACAGAGAAGACAGCTGACTCAATGGAGATTTTTAAATGCCCTTTATAACAATGTAAAATATTGTAAAACATTGTTTCTTTGGTTAAATTTCTATATGGTAATGTAGCCTCACACAAACTAGAGGTAGGGGGTACACTGTTTGCATTAAAGCACTTTTAAAAATGAGACTTAGTGTCTATCCTCTAATCATAGTGGTAGTTCATAACTGGAGAATACTTTTGAAGAAATCCATAAAAATTAGCTGCAGTATATTTCTTGAATAATAACTATTTTTATTTACTAGCACAATAGTAATTATCTAGCTGGGTTAAATTCTGTTAAACATATTGCATATTGTAAAGTTCTGAAAGTAATAGCAATTAGTATTCAGAGAATGTTAAAGTAAGTTAACTCGCATTGGTATTACAGTACTAACTTGATTAGATGGCATGCTACCTATTACCTTAATTATACTGCTTATTGATGTAATGCCAAAATTTCTGCTCTTTTATCAATTGAAATACCTACACCACAATTACTCTATACAATACCTAAAACTGGTATCTTTCCTCATTGGTACAATGCCTCCTGACAGTGTGATAATATGCCTCTGTGAGTTCTGGCAATCTGCCATATAGCAATGCTATTTGCAAAAGGAAAAATCTTGTCTCCTTCTATGTCTAAGTATACTTTATGCTCAAAAGCAGAAAATCATTTACATATTTCTCTGCCAAGCTGATATACTCACAGGCTGTTTTGAGGTTTGAGCCTGTAAAAAAGATACTATTCAACATGAAGGGGGCAAATATTTTAAAACATCATGTTTTTGAAGTATTTCCTGAAGTGGACCTGGTTTTTCTTGAAAGATATACCCCCACCAGGTTTGACTGGAAATTTCATCTGACACATAAGCAGTTAATGCCTAACCCATCATAAACATACCTTTGGGGTTCCTGTCTTTGGTTGTGTCAAATTTCAATTAATGTGGAAATGTTTGCTCTTGCAAATGTTTCTTTTTTTTTTTTTTTTGTGGGGAAGACCAGCCCTGAGCTAACATCCGTCGCCAATCCTCCCCTTTTTGCTGAGGAAGACTGGCGCTGGGCAAACATCCGTGCCCATCTTCCTCCACTTTATATGGGACGCCGCCACAGCGTGGCTGACAGGCAGTGCGTCGGCGGGCGCCCGGGATCTGAACTCGCGAACCCTGGGTTGCCAAGCGCGAACTAAACCGCTGCGCCACTGGGCGGCCCCCGTTTCTAATGTTTTTAAACATTTAAGTAAAGCATAGTTTGTTAGGCTCGGACCCTTTTTTTCCTCCATCGGGGGCAGTTAGGGAAATTTGCTTTCAAAAATTGGTTTTTGCGTATGAATCACAATGGACAGAGCAGTAGTAATAATTTTCCAAATATGTAATGGAAAGAGGCAAGGAGGAGGAGGGGGTTGGAAGAAGGAGAGAGACATAGAAAGGGAGATGGCAATTTAGAATAATTCGTGGAAATAAAACTTGAAAACTTTTCTTGAAATCTGGATCCCATGATTACTGATGCCCTACAGGGAATCTGTTGTAGCAAAGTGTAAAACATTTTTAAAAATTTCTTTAATTACTTTTCATTATGAAAATTTTCAAATATGAATAAAATTAGAGAAAATAACATAATCAACTCCATGAACTTATCACCTGAAGTTAATTGCTGTTAACATTTTGCTATATTTGTTCAATGTTTTTGTCCTAATGTTATCTAGAGCAAATCCCAGATCATCGTAACCCATCACCCCTAAAAACTTCAGTAAGATTCTTTAAAATATGAGAAAATTTTTGTGCATACCAGTGACTTTTGCTTATATATACAAAATGTATATATAATTTTTTAAACAACCTTTCATCAGCATTTGACCTTGTTAACTATTTTCTCCTTAAAACTCTACCCGTCTCTGTTTCTTAGTTTTTCTCCCTCTTTCCTCCTGGCCACTATTTTTTTTTATTTTTCAGTCTCATTCATGTGTTCTTTTCCTCCTATCCTCACCTGTGGACACACATTTTAAGTAAGTAATGAATCTGGGTTTGATCCTACAACATCTATCCGTTTTGTACCAGGGATTTATAACTATTTGGGGGTGGATAATAAGAATGTCTGAAAATATGACAACAAATAATATAGAATCATCCCTCCTAAAAACCATACATGTAAAAAATGCTTCCACATAAACTCGTGTGCAATAAATTCTCCTCATGCACATATATTGCTTCATGTGTATTCTAATAACTCCATAATGTTAATCTTCAGTCTATAATGCTCTTATAAGCTTCAGATCCAAAAATTCAACTGCCCTATAGTCACCTGAACTTGGCTATTACATAACAATGTCAAATTAAGCATTTTTACATCTGTATGTTTCATCCTGTTCACCAAAATTGTTCAACTCTGTTTCCTATCTAAGTGGCACCATCATAAGAACAGTGTCCAAGACAGAAATAAGAATTCAAATGATGCTCTTCCCGAATCCATGTTCCTTTTAACCATCATAGTACTAGTGTCTGCCTTCTAAGTATATTTCAAGCCCATCCACTTCCCTGTGTAGCACGGCAGCTGCCTCTGTGCAGGACCGTGTCTCTTACCTACTGCATTATTTAACAGCCTCTTAGTTGATGCCTTCGTTGCCAGGATGCCCATCCATTTACCTTATTCTGGCCAGAGAAATCTTCTTAAAAATCCAAGATGCCCACACCCTTCCAATTTCTAAGCCTTCATTGGTTCTCCAGAGACTTCCAAATGCAGTTTATACACATGGTCTGTCCCCTGCCTTATTTCTCGTCGCTCCCCAAGACCTCCTGACTGTCTTCAAAACCTCAGGGCTTTCAGGCCTTTGAACTTGTTGCTTCCTCTCTTTGGAGTGCTCCTCTCTTCCCTTCTTGATGTAAGTGTTTTACTACAGCACTCAGCTCCTCCTTCTGGAAACTCGCTTATTCTCCCAATCTGCATTATGTACCCTTCCTCAGTGCCCCTTCAGAACTTTGGACGTACCTCTACCATATGTCTAACTCACTGTACTGCAATTACTGATTTGTCTTGACTGTCTTCAATAATCTATAGCAAGTGTTTTGAGGGCAAAGGCGTGATTTTTTCATATATGTTCCCCTATACATGGTAGAGGGAGGGAACTTTGTAAGCATTCAGTAAGTGAATAAATAAACGAATCAGGATCATAATATTATGATAAATAACATTTATCATTATTAATATTATATAAATATAATATATATTATATGTATAATGTATATAAATATATTATAAATTATATATTATATGTAATATTTATATAATATTATAACATTATATAATAATATAAATGTTATGGGAATTTAAGCTGTCACTTTTTGTCATTATTAAATTGATGTATATAGATAATAGTAAAAAGAGAAAAATTATTTCTAGCCTGAAAATTAAAGATTTGGAAATGATTGCACTATATACATAAGGTTTTAAATAATCATTTTTTAAATTATAAATATAAAACTAGCTTATTATAAAAACATCAAACAGAAACTAGACTACAAATTATAAAACAGTACCATCAACCAGAGATAGTAATTATTGAAATCTACAAATATAACACATCAACTAAATTTTATGTCTAAAGTTCTTCACACTTTCCAGCATCATTACATATTCTTCAAAATTGTGATATTTAATAGTTGTATAGCATTCAACCAAAAAAACACGTAGTAATTTAGTCTTGACATACTAGAAATATTTCTTAAGCATGACTTTTAGAGCATAATTATTGAATAACATTGTATATGGCATAATAAAATATAATTACAAAATTATATATTCTGGTCATTTTTCTCTCATTGCAAAACTATTTTTCTTCCACTGAACACAAAAGTTGTTCAGGAAATAATATGCACTCTTACTTTCTGAAACTCATTTATTTTTAAAATTATTTTATTGACATACATTAAATTAGTTTCAGGTGTAACATGATGATTTGATATTTGTATATATTGCAAAATGATCATCACAATAAATTTAATTAACATCCATCACCATACATAGTTACAGAATTTTTTTTCTTGTGATGAGAATTTTTAAGATTTACTCTCTTAGCAGCTTTCAAATGTGCAATACAGTATTATTAGCTATAATCACCATGCTGTACATTACATCCCCGTGACTTATTTATTTTATAACTGCAAATTTGTACATTTCGACTGTCTCCCTTCACCCATTTTGCCCCCTCCCCACCTCCTGCCTCTGGCAACCACTAATCTGTTCTCAGTATCTATCAGCTTGTTTGTTTATTTATTTATTTATTTATTTATTTTGCGAGGAAGACCAGCCCTGAGCTAACATCCGTTGCTAATCCTCCTCTTTTTGCTGAGGGAGACTGGCCCTGGGCTAACATCCGTGCCCATCTTCCTCCACTTTATATGGGACGCCGCCACGGCATGGCTGACGGGCAGTGCGTCGGCAGGCGCTCGGGATCCGAACCGGCGAACCCCGGGCTGCCAAGCGCGGACGAAACCACTACGCCACCGGGCGGCCCCCTTGTTTGTTTATTTTAGATTCCACGTGTGAGTGAGATCATATGGTATTTGTCTTCTCTTATTTCACCTAGAATAATGTCCTCAAGCTCCATCCATGTTGTAGCAAATGACAAAAGCTCATTTTTTATGGCTGAATAATATTTAACTGTGTATATATTCCAAATTTTCTTTATCATTTCATCTGTCGATGGACGCTTGGGTTGTTTCCATATCATGGCTATTGTAAATAATGCTGCAATGAATATGGGGGTACAGATATCTTTTCAAATTAGTGTTTTTGTTTTCTTCAGATATATACCCAGAAGTGGAATTGCTGGATCATATGGTAATTCTATTTTTAATTTTTTGAGAAACCCCCATACTGTTTTTCATAGTGGTTGCACCAATTTACTTTCCTACCAATAGTGCACAAGGATTCCCTCTTTTTCTACATCCTTGGTAACACTTATTTCTTATTTTTCTTCTTTTTTATAATAGCCATTCTAACAGGTGTGACGTGATACCGTTTTGTGGTTTTGATTTGCATTTCCCTTTTGATTAGTGATGTTGAGCATCTTTTCATGCACCTCTTGGCCATCTTTATATCTTCTTTGGAAACATGTCTATTCAGATACTTTGCCCATTTTTAATTAGATTGTTTGGGATTTTTGCTATTGAGTTGTATGAGTTCTTTATATGTTTTGGAATATTAACCCCTTATCAGATATGTGATTTGCAAATACTTTTTCTCATTTGATAGGTTGCCTTTTTATTTTGTTGATGGTTTCTTTGGCTGTGCAGAAACTTTTTACTTTGATGTAGTCCCACTTGTTTATTTTTGCTTTTGTTGTCTTTGCTTTTGCTGTCAAATCCAAAAAGTTGTCGCCAAGTCTAATGACAAGGAACTTACTGCCTGTGTTTTCTTCGAGGAGTTTTATGGTTTCAGGTCTTACATTCAAGTCCTTAATCCATTTTGAGTTTATTTTTGTGTATGGTGTAAGATAGTGATCCATTCATCCTTTTGCATGTGGCTGTCCAGTTTCTCCAACACTATTTATTGAAGAGATTGTTTATTCCCCATTGTATGTTCTTGGATCCTTTGTGGTAAATTAATTAACCATATATGTATGGGTTTATTTCTGGGCTCTCTATTCTATTCCATTGATCTATGTGTGAAGCTTATTATAAATCCCATAAAATAAACATTTTTAATGGGAAGAAGAAAAACTTATACAAGAAAAACAGAATATAGTGCTTGCACTCTAAAAAATAATCTAAATCAACCTGTAGCAGGTTAAATTGTAGCCCCCAAAAGATATGTCCACTTAGAATCTCAGAATGTGGCCTTATTTGGAACAAGGGTCTTTGCAGATGTAGTGAAGGTGAAGATCATCCTGGATTTAAGGTGTGGCCTAAATCAAATGAGTAGTGTCCTTGTGAGAGAATAGCAAAGAAGGATTTGAAACACAAAGACAGAAGGGAAAAAGCAATGTAAAGACAGAGGCAGAGACTGGATTATGCTGCCACAAGCAAAAGAACAGCTGGAACCACCAGAAGCTGAAAGAGACAAGGAAGGATTCTCCCCCAGAGACTTCAGCTGGAGCATGGCCCTGACAACACCTTGAATCTGACTTCTGGCTTCCAGAACTGTGAGAGAATAAATTTCTGTTGTTTGAAGCCACCCGGTTTGTGCTAATTTGTTACGGCAGCCACAGGAAACTAACACACAACTGAAAATACTAAAAAGATGGCTGCAACACAAATAATGTCCATGTGTACAATACACCTGACTCATAAAAAGATGACAGCATAGGAAACAAGAAGAGAATTGAAAATTGCAGCACTGCTTGAAAGAGTATTTTAAGCATCTGGTTAGAAGTTAAAAATAATTTACTAAAATTGATGTGATCTAAGGAACAAATGAAATTATTTGTTTTGAAATTGTATTGTGATATATATATTTTTCCTAACACAAAGAAGTAGTAGTAAGTCTTGGTGGGATTGCCAGGGGTGGAGGGGCCTTTCCCTACATACTATTTTTTTTTTTTTTTCGGTTAAAACTATTGCAAACCCAAATCAGATGTAATTATTCAAATGGTAAACACCAGCGAGGGAGATATGCCAGGTTAGAAAAGAAGCTATTGAGGAAAATTGCTTGTGCTACTGAAGAGAGAGAAAGCTGCTTAGAATATGTCGTGAGCCAAGGATGAGACTTACAAATGAAATACACCTTTAAGCATAACTTAAAATAAATAGTTTGTGTTCTCGCTGAAGGACTCTGGAAGAATATTACTGTAACAAATTGCTATATTTAATTCTTGGATAGCAGCCAGGTATAGGTCAGACATGAAATTTTTCTATTAAAATAACCACTAGCAAGAGAAAAACAGAACCTCGAGCCTGAAGACACACATACATACATATCATACTGTATGTAACCCGATGGTCATTATTTCATGATGACCAGACAAGGCAACGTGTGAACAAAGCATCCAGGTTTTCTTGACTAGTGAGTGATAATAATGGGATACCTAAGATTACTGACCATGTAACAGACATTTCCCCATGAACTATTTACTACTGTCTTGGGCTATAATATTTCTGAGCATTCAGGAGAGTTCAGCAGCCCAGTGCAGCTCAAGGAGGACAGCTAGACACCGTGCGCTGCGGCACAGGGAAACCAAACGAATCCAATCCCAGTCAGGTGACCTGCGTCCTGGCAACCCTCCTCCAGTGACATGTGGCGAGTCTCTCTCCTGAGCGTTAATGTAATAGACATCAGGGGCTAGTTATTGATTGAAAATGGAAATCAGAGTGATTCAACAGCTGCCTTTCTTTTGGTACCTTTTTCTTTTTTTCCCATTTAAACTGAGATGATTTTGATTTTGTTGAATTAAACAATATAGGAAGCAATCTGCTGCTGTCACCTGCTTTTGTTAGATTAATGATTATCAACACGTAGTAAACTGGTGTTCATTAGAGTAATATTAGGTATTACAAATAAAAGAGCATTAAGCATTAAAATATATCCTTGTGGCATTAGTCTCAGTCTTTATCTTAGCAAAGTATCACTTAGCTGACTAATTGATGCTGGGTTTTATATGAAATTTACTAACATGTTAGGAAGAACTTGAAATTCCCATAGCCTTCATAACCCCAGTGATAGGGCAAATTACTAGGTGTGGAATATTGTCACCAGACTTAAACTACCAGTGTGCAAGAAAGGAAATAGGTCAGCCTCCCTGGCCAGTCATAAAAGTTGCCATCCAATAAGATGGTTGTGTTTGTCCATGTCTTAAATATCAGCTGAGCCCCATGATTAAATCAAAGTTTGAAAACCAGGAGCCCTGTAGGTCTGAAATTATGTTTTGTTTCATCTGCATTGTTTTTTGTAACTTGCCAACTTCTAAAATGATCATCTCCAAATCCCAAATTCCATCTTCTCGTGAACAAATCATAAGATCTGGCCACATGCCCATATGAATATTATTGGCTGGAACTCCATGGTGGCTTACAGTTTCAGAAAGGGCACACTACTTTCCATTTCGCCATGGTCTCCTCACTATTTATCACATCACACTTGCTGGTTGCTATTTATCATTGGACTAGAACTATCACCTAGACCATTTGACTTCTTTATGTTATCTGTATGGCCTCAAAAACAATGACGTTCCAAGGCCCTGGTCTAACTTCTTATTTGTGGTTATGTCACCTCCACGAGGCGGTGCTTTTTCAGCCCACAGGAGTGTTTTCAGTTGAGTACTAAAGAATGATTTTAAAGGAGTAACTTATGCTTTCAGACAAGCCAGACACATTTAATTTTAACTCCTAATGTTCTCACTCTGGACATGCTAGTAGCTTGTTGATCTCAATAATTCTGTCAATTAGAATCGGAAGTGTTAAGCAATTTGAAAAGAAACACGCCTGCTAAAGTGATGATGCCAGTTTGAAGGCTAGTGGATTAAGGAAGAAGATGTGTTTGGTGGCCTTTCCTAGTACAGCCCTGGGCCCTTCCACTTTGCTCGTGATACTCTATCCCGCCAAGCTCTTTCCTTGTTTCCTTCACATGTCAAGCTCATGCCATCTTAGGACCTTTGCACTAGCTCTTTTTCTGCTGAAAACAGTTCTTCCTCTAGATACCCTTTGGATAATTTGTCCTCATCATTCAGTTCTCAGCTCAAATGCTCCTTCTAAAACAGCACACATGTGCCACTCTGTCCTCCCAGGTTTAATCACATCATCCTGTTTTCTTCAAAGCAGTTATGATTTTCTTAATATACTTAGTTTGTATATTTGTTTACTTTATTATCTAATGTTGTCTCTCAGTAGAATATAGACTCCATGAGAATAAGTATTATTTTGTGTAGTAACACTCATTAAACATAAGATGAATGTATGAAAGAATGAGTGAATGAATGACATGGTGCACTATGACATTGAAACAGCTTTATGGTGGAAAAGGAAAAAGGAGGACTGAGAGTAGGGCCTATATTCCAACACTCTAGAGCTATGGACCCATTAAACCCACAGATCTCTGTGCCAGATTAGGCATAAGACCAATTAGACATGGGTAGTTTTTGTCACTCAAAGTGCTGGTCCTTGAACTGCTTATTAATGGCCCGTAACAAGACATGGAGTGTACACCAGAAGGGAAATGCACCCACTACTTCCTTCCTTGAGAAAGGCCTTCTATGAAAAAAAAATGTCAGTTGAATACAAGAGCATGCCTAGCAATGTTATCAGTTTACCTCCCAGCACAATCTTATCACATTGCAGATCAGTAACAGTTTTCAGACTAACATCTACCCAAGGACAACTCTTTATGTAGCACTGGTTTAGACATATATAAAAAAAAAAAAAATCCCAGTTTTAAAAGAACATTTGAATCATGAAGTGGATCTCGTGAGAGAAAATATCTTCACAAGGAGGGACAGTATATTTGCATGACAGTAGGTTACTTTGTGAACTTATTACACTTCCAGTGGAAATAAACCCTTCCTTACAAGGGATGGTACATTAAAGAGCTTAGGGCAGAAAAAGGGGTGTGAGGAGGGTGGCAGGGAAGAGAATACACTTAGGAAATGCACAAGAGCATACTCAATTAAAACAAATAATAAGATTAAAGGAGTTGATCTAAGTTGTAACAATTTTCAGAAACCATATAATCAGTAATCTTGTGACATTTTAAAAAATAGTAAAAAATAGAATAACAGTTAAGAGAGCTCAATCAGAAATATATTTTCCATATGTGCTCCTGACAAAGTAATCAGATGAATTATTTTATGTTTTAAGATTGTCAGAAAACACGGTTTTAATTTTAACTTAAATAGAAACCAAATTTTATTAGTAGAATTATAATAAAACAACATGTTATACTTCTTTGGCCAACTCTGATCTCTTAAAGTCACTGGACTATTTCTATAGTAGAATAAATAAATGTATAAGTAAGGATTGCATAACCCAATCATATTCTGTTTCTAATTGAGCCATGGGTATCTTTTCATCTGAAAACTCTTGAGGGTAGCCTACTGAAGTAACAGTGGCCTAGAATTGAAGTTTTCTCTCCTTTTCATTTTGTATTTGCTCTGGTTTTCTCAGTAACTGTGAGAATGTGTCCAAAAGGCAAATGTTCTCAGAGGTCAGAGAACCAGTAGAGAGGAATTAGGGGCTTAGGAAACTAGCAAGAAAGAACATTTCCAAATTCAAGTAATAAATGGAGGATGCAATCAAACAGACTTTTTAAAGTCAATTCCTTTTTAAAAAATAGATTATCTGTCTAGGTAAATACCCCTTTTAACATTAAAAGCCAGCTTCCAAATAAGTCTGATTCATTCATTCACTGGCCACTAAATGGCATTGACAAATTACACTTTCTAATAAGCCATCATTGGCAATGATAAATCTCTTCACTTCTAGCTTTGTAAAGAGATTAGATTTGGTGAAGTAGTTGCCACTCCAACCATATCCTGAGAGATGTAAGCAATCCAACTCTCTCCCATTGAAATAGTTTGTTGTTAGTGCATTGAGGCAATTCTGACTCCTAGTGACCCCGTGTACAGCACAGTAGAACCCTGCCCCGTCTTTTTGTGCCATCTTCTCATCTTATGGTGCTATATCAGACAATGCTCCGCTGCTATTCTTAGGATGTTCATGGCCAATTTTTTGGGAAGTGGGTGGCCAGGTCCTTTTTCCTAGTCTGTCTTAGTCTGGAAGCTCCACTGAAACCTGTCTGCCATGGGTGACCCTGCTGGTATTTGAAATACCAGTGGCATAGCTTTCAGCATCATAGCAGCATGCAGCCACCACAGTATGACAACCAGCAGATGTGTGCTGTGGTTCCCTGACTGGGAAGTGAACCAGGGCCGCAGTGATGAGAGCACTGGATCTCAACCACTACACCATCAGGGCTGGCATTGAAATAATAGTTTCCCTTTATTCAGAGTGGTGAGGAAACCAAACTAACTGTTTTGACTTCAGAGAAAGTAGATTTAATTGTGGCCCCTGAGTGTACCAGGGTGGCTAGTTGGCCACCTTAAAAAATGCATGCCACTGGTTGCAAAGAGTATTGAAAATGTGGATTGTTCAGGGCAAATCCTGTCGATTTGTCAGAAAAACATTGATAGCCTCCCTGTGCTACTTTTCTGTTAATATTGGACAAATGTCTTCAACTCTTTGAATCAAGAAGAGAATATAAGTACAGTAAATTCACACTTGTCCTTCCTTTGCCATCTTTGTTGTATCTTATTGCACATTTTCTGTTCATTCCACATCCTGACCCTTGAAAGGGAGAAAATCAGTGGGGGCCCGAGTGAGGCAGAGCAACTACCCTTTGATTTACATGATGAGGTGGACTCTCAGACTAAACAATTAAAGCAATACAATTTTCTTCTTCCAGTGGTCAACAGTAATAACCGATGCAAGATATTTGATTGGTTTGCAAGTTCTGCTGGTTTTCTTCGTCTCCTTTGTGGATTAGTTTCACATGTGGTGGCTGAATATGGAATTCAGACCTAGCACTAGTATGATAAATTGCTACACCAGGGAGTCATTATCTTTCTCCACTGGAACTAATGGGCAATAGCCACAGGGACTCAAAATAACACTCCACCAACCATTGTCATGGTCAAAGTATGCATAGGAAAGACGAATTGCTTTCCCTTTAAGATAAAGGGAAATTAAGATATTATAAAAAATTAAGATATTATAGAATACCTCTAACATAAGTAGGAATTACAGCATGACTTTAGGATTATGGCAGGGTTCAGCTTTAAAAATTTGTATTTCAGGGGATAAAATTAAAATAGATATTTCTTAACTACATAACGATCTGTTAATATTTTTTCTACTCGACATATTAATATTTTTTAAAATTGTACATATGTGAATGCCCACCATTTATGTATTCTTTCATATTTAACAAATTGAGATTGTAAAAGTAAGAATAATTTTTACATTTCTTTCCTATTCTTGCATAAATATATAGTGTCTTTATATTCATTAGAAAAGTCAAAAAGTATTGTTTATGTTGTGCTTTAGAGAATTAGAGGGGGATGTATGTTATGAGTAATCTTAAGAAAATGTTAGTGGCTAATTAAATGGTAAATTAAATAGGCTTCAGACTTGGGTGGCATGGTCAGAAGTCTGGACTGCTTTTCCATTACACTTCTTTAAAACAGACAATATAGGTAAACGTGAGAGAGAACATTTTGCTTTGGCCAACGGTGTGACTGCCTCTATTTCTGGGAAACATTTATTATGTTTGCCTTTTCTTTCCTCTGACTGTGTGGATGTGCGAGGGCGAGAGCGTGTTAGCTACGTAGTTTTGATTTAAAGCACAGTGGATAACAGCAGGCTTGGTTTTATATATGAGTGGCCCCAGCAAGTGATGAATTGTTTTTGACTTTCATCATTTGCCAATAAATAAGAAAAGTGAGAGATTTATCATGTATGTAAAAAACTCTGGCAACATTCTCTATCATGTAAAGTAAAATTTAATAAAACAGCATTTTAAAAAATGCATGCAATCACTTGCCTCACTTTTACAGGCTGTAAATTCTGGAACTCTATAGTCTTTCCAAAATGGGAAGTGGGAATTGGGGTGATGGACCGACTTGTCCAGCATCAGGGTAGTGTTCATTTTTGCACAGCTGGTGGAGGGCTCCTGCCATTTGCAGAGCTGAGTGGCCATCTTTGTGTGTGCCTCCCTGTGACCCTTTTATTAAGCACCTAGCTGTGCTCAATAGCGAAATGGATTCTAATTGCTTCACAGCAGGTTAAGTGATTTAACCTGAAGCAAAGCAATAGGTTTTATTTGAAATTGCCAGCACCTTCACATTGACTCCCCTCTACCTAAAAAAAATATATATATATGTATATATATATATATATATCACCACCCTGAAAATAGAAAAACATTACCAAAACTGCTAGGCTGCATTTTTTTTTTTCTTTCTAGTCATACAAAAGAGGAATATAGGAAGATGCTTCCAAAGACAGGAAAATGATAATACTGGAAAGGGTCTTAGCAACCACCCAATTCAGTGTTTAGTTTTGCAAATGTAACAATGATTTGTATTTATTTATATTTTTTCATTGACAATCTAGAGACTTTCAGAGCTGTGTGGCAGCAAGTAACCAATTTTAAATGGAAGCAAAGCTTTGTTTAAGACAAACACAGCGCTAATTATTTCGGATTTCTCTCTTCAAATATGTATTGAGCCCCTTCTAAGCACTAAGCACTGGGATAGATCCCGTGGGGGTGGAGAAATAAACCAGACACGGTGTCTGTCTCAAGGAGCTCACAGTCTCATTAATGTCATGCTAAGGACCAAATGTCTGACTGGCACAGGGGCAGGAAGAAATCATATTAAATATTAATATGTATCTTATTTTGGATCAATTTGATACTCTCCTAACCTTGAGCTTCCAAAGGAATTATCATGATTTAGAAATAGTGTTCTTTGGCTCTCTGCTTGAGTTTACATAATTTTTTTCTCTTTTCCTTTCTCTTTTCCTGGTATTTGTTTGAATGAAGCAAAAGAAATTGGCAAGGATCTGATTGAAAGAAATGGGATTATTTCCCTGTTCAGACTGAAGACCATGTAATGAACTGGGACTGCTCTCTCTCCACAGTGTGTTGTCTGTAGAAAAATCCTGTCCTTAGTTCAGGTGATGAGAACCTGTTCTCATTTCTTATCCTGTACCACCATCTGCTACTCAATGAATTTTTTGAATATTCTAAGTACAGTTTGGGAAGAATCAGATTAGCAAACCCAGATTCATTTTTTTGTCAGGATGAATCCTAGTCTGTACCATTCATAATAGGAAAAAATATATATAATTTAATTAGAAGTACAGAGATCTTTTATTTTAGAAATGCAGATATTTGAGAACACCCTCCCCCCCACACAATCACAGCCTTATTTCTGAGCTCTGGCTAGAGTCCTCCAGAAACACACCTCTTGGCGTAACCCAGACATGAGTTAATTGCTGTATATAATTGTAATGTTTCTGCCTCTCTCCCGGGCCCTTACGACTCCTAGTTGATAAGAATCTCTAACGTACTGCTGTGAATGCTCCACTTCTATACTTAGTCTAAATAAGAAATAACATTTACGTCTATTAGCATCCACAGAAACATTTGTCAACACTGACTTGGAGAATGACATAACTTTTTTAAGTGCACCCATCTGGGAGACTTTCCAAGTTGGGAGATACCCAAATTGGCAAAGATTCTAAGAAACCCATTCATATACACTACACAAGACAACAATTTCTGGACTTCTTTTATATTTGTAGCTATTAGATTTGGAAGGGCAGGAGATGAGACAAAAAACAAAATACACACAGAACTATAAAATAAAATAAAAGCAGATCTATGAAAATTCTAATAGGATAGCTATGGTAAACTCAGAGCAAGGGAGAGGTCAACATCACCCTTTCCTGTTAGTCAGCTTATCTCTGAGCCTGGCCCATTTTTCTCAAGCACAAATAGAAACTATTACAAAACCATTTGGCATCTACCTCAAATACTGATCCTTTCCTGTCAAGGACACTCTCCAGAAAGGCCAACATGTGCTCTCTACTTATACAATATCAGAAAGCATACATAAGATTTTCTTTTGCTTTTTAAAATTCAAAATCTTTCTGAGTTTTGGGTTTTGCCCTCTGTTAACATATCTCACTATTTGAAACACAACTCGCTACTGGTGAACTGTTTGGTAACTTTTCCTCCTCATTCACACAACTAATGTCATCTTTGTTTTTGTAAGAAAGCCACATGAGTTTTCTTCATTTTTGGTTTTGCATTTAGTAAAAACATACTGGAATGCAAAAGTTCTTCGTTTAATTGGTAAACTTTGACCTCTTTTGTCTCATTGATTCTGAGAGGTCTATAGCTTAAACCTGCATTTATTTAACACATTTGATAAGTCCTTTAGATGATGTTGTTGAAAAATATATGAGTAGAATTTCATTTAGAAACAGGAGTAAATGAAACAAAATTCCTTCAGTAAAATTGTTAATAAATCAAGTGAACTGAAATTGGCACTTTGTCAAGCCAATCATTCAAAATGAATATGTACAAAGAGAAATATTTATCCTTAATATTCATTGATTCAAAATTTAAGTTTGGCAGGATCGTTTTATCTAAAATTATTCATTCTTCTCTTACAATTCTAAAGGAATTACATTATGCTAATTCTAGGCACTAGGAAATGATAAAATCTTTTCCTATCCCAGCACTCATTTCTAATTCCAAGTACCTATTCTTTAATAACCAGACTGTAAGATAATCTTTAAGATAAACTCAATTTTTTTTTTTGTAATTGATCACTGGTTAATATGTTTTGGTATTTTTCATGGAGATATATATATATATAATATTAATGTTGATATCATCAGGCTACTGGTTAAGAGCATGGAATTTGGAGCTGAATGCATTAGATCAAATTTCAGCTCTGCCACTTACTAGCTATGTGATCAAGACAAGTTTCTTAACCTTAATTTGTGCTTCAGTAAAATGGAAACAAAAATAGCCTCATAGAGTTGCTATTTAAACTAAATAGGTTAAGATGTGTGAGGCATTTTGAACAGAGTCTGGTAAGGCTAGATAAGCATTACTATCAACACTATTGTCATCATCACCACACCAATGGAGATGTCTAGCAAGCAATTTTTATGAGATTTGGAATAAATCTAAAAAAAAAGGTTTTTCTCAACTTAAAATAGAGTTAATGTATTATGTTTGCAACACTACATAAAATATATACAAAATAATTTATAGCCTATAATTCCACCAGGTTTCTAGCTTGTAAATAGCAGTGACTCCTCTTGTAATTTGAAAATAAAATTTCAGTACCTTAGAAAAAGAAGTAATGAAAGACAGCTTTTCAGTCTAGATTTTTTTCTATATTCGTCCAAATTGTCCACAAATGCAAATGTTGAAATGTAAGTAACCATTTCAACTGCAGGGAGTACTGTGTGTGTGTATGTAAGTGTGTGTGCGTGTCTGTGTTCTGAACTATCCAAAATAAGAAACATGTATTCATCATCTGAGATGTTTTAGTATTCTGTATGTTCTTCCTATCAAATAACGAGACTGATATAATTTCACAATTGGTAGTCTAACTACCATAGAAGTCATCAATTCAAATAGTTACTTTGATGGTAGGAATTGTGGTGATACTAGAGTGTCCTTATTACAGTATCCATTTAACTAATTTCAGTGTGACAAAGATGTAGCACATATTGAACCATGTACCAGCACTGTGCTGGGTGATAAGGAATCACAGATGAATAAAATATACCTGGCTATGGTAGGGGAAGGTGCATATGGTCTAGTGATCCTGAGGTTATTCAATACAACATGCTGCCTTCAATCTGATCCTTCCTGAAAAATCACTGTTGCTTCCCTAGTCTCCAACTTCTTTGAAAAACTAGCTTAAAATTAGAATTTCCATCTAGAAATGAGGATTCACAGTTCATTACCAGATATTTGATGTTACTTTGGAGAAGAAAAAACACATTGACTCTTGGCTATTCTGTATAAGTCTAATAGAGTATGGAATTTTTTGATGTGAAAGATTTCATTAGATGATTTTGGTTTTTAGTCACATATTTTCACACCCCTGTCCCATTTTACTGTTTTTATATTGAAAGACAGAATACATGTTTATCTTCAAAGCAGAGTTACCAAACCAAATCTATTGATAATCACCAGGGAAAATGTGAAGGAAATACAAATAAAAAAAGAAATGAATTTATTTTAAAAAACTATCAGTGTATTATCATTTCTATAAAAAGATTTTATATTTCTCCCTGTAGTTTCACTCATGATTATACTGTATATGCTACTTTTCAATATCAAGTAAGGCAATTCAGAGTTTTGACATAAATTATATAATACATTCTACTACATTTTAAATTTTTTGCAAAGGACTTAGACAGATTTAGTAATTATTAATAAAAATTTTCTGCCTTCTATTAGGAAATCTTGTTAAATCTTAATTAAACAAGATTAAATCTTGTTAATCTTCCCAAAACAAAATATTTCAACTAATCCTGGCCTTCATACAGTCTCATATTCTCATAATAATCAACAGTTTACAAAATTATACAGGACATATTTTATCTAAGGGGACCAAAGTTAAAATTCATGGCATTTTGTATTTTTTTATTCTAAGATCATATTTTCAGAAGAAGACTCACTGAAAAAATATACTTACTCAGAGGATAAAGAAATATATCTAGATTAATAACAGATGTGTTCATCTAATAGTAATGTAATTATGACACTAACAATTCTCTAAAGGTTTCAATTAAAAACAAATTTAGTTAAATGATCATTTATCATCGCTTGAACTTTTTTAAACATTTTAACATTTAACATTTAAAAAAATATTTTCTGAATGTTTTGGATATTTTCACCAATTTTACTTTTTCCAGTATATGTTCCTGTTGTGTTCTACAAATCCCAGCATCTGGAAAATGTAATAATATTAATTATAATGATGATAATGGACTTAAGTAAAAATTGTGGATTTCAGGGGGAAAAAGCTCACAAATTATTTTCAGTGCTGTACCCAAAATATTCTTGGTAGACCATGTCATCTTCCTATGAGAAGTATGAGTGTGGGTTATAGGAAGAGACCTTAGAAGCCATCAAATGGAATCATGGGAAATTGTTTTAGAACCAAATGGAAATTAGAGATTAATATATTAGCCTATCTCATTCTTTTTGCAAAGCATGGAAATTTTTTCCAGAGAGAGGAAATGACTTGGCCAAAGGCACAGGGCAAATAAAATATAGAGCCAGAGAGCTGAACTATCTTTACACCCTAGTCAAGAGTTATCTTTTCATCTGCTTGGTTCCATCTGTCTTTACCAGTAGACTCTTTCCAGAAGCGTAAAGACAGGTCTTTCTTTTAACTACTGCATTCCCAGAGTTTAGTACAGTTTTTCACACATGATAGTTGCTTAATAAATAGTTGTTAAATGGTTGTAGGAATTTAAAAAAAAATGAATAGCTATAACCTGGGAGAAAATTCAATTTGTTAAGCAGCCTCTATTATTCCGCCATATTTCGATGCAAACTTTAGTTTGAATTCCTGAGTCATACCTGCAGGGCTTATTAGTAGCCTGTAGGTTAAAATTTATTATACTTAGTATTACAGTATTTGATACACTTTGCCTAGCATCATCAAACTTGAATATTCAGTTACTCTTTTTCTGCTTCCAACTCTATTCTGTCCTTTCAAAAC